>OX465171.1:26728343-36728343 GCA_949987655.1 Polymixis flavicincta | reverse complement strand
TTGTACGTTTGTCCCACATTTCCTTTACGGACGCTTGTTTCTTCGCTAGTGTTACTTCAACTTCAGTGATTGTTTCATCTACAGTACTCATACTGGCAACAAGCTCCTTCTCGTGAAATCTCTTCACATGAGTCCATAGTGCGGTCGTAGTAAATCCTTTAATAGATGCATTTTTCCCACCCCGAGACCATTTACAAGCACAATATCTGCATCTAGCTTTGCTTTCACTGTCTAAAATAAAAACAATACAATTTAAAATCCTATCCCACTTTATTATTACATGCGAAAGTAAAACTGATGTCTGTGCGGACGAAGTCGCGGGCAAAGTCTAGTACTACATAGACGCAGCCATTACTAACGTTCATCTAAGTTACGTTTAGGACTTATTATCCTACCTTAAGTTGATACAAAAGAAATACAGACCATATAACTACTTACTTGGTAATTTTTCGAAGTGTTAATTTTCCATATGTCACTTTGATCTCGTTTACGAGAAGACATTTTCTATTCAACTTCAACTTCTTTCACTTCGCAGCAATCTCAGTAAATAATTAAAATAATACTCTCTTGCTTGACTTGTGCTTTCGACTCACTAATGAAATGATAATAGGGAAACTCCCGGGCCGCGGCACTGTATAAACTAAGGCCGGGGAGTCCCCCATCGCGTCGTCGTTGCGGTTAAGGCCCTTGCACACGTCGTATTTTTACGTGCCGACGACGCGCGTTTTCCAAGTCTGCCAGTAATAAGATTTGCGTAAAAACATATAAATTTTTAAATGTTCGTATTAGTATTCGCCGAATACGATTATTGGGTAAATGTCTACTATTCGGCGAATACGAATATTCGTATTCGTATTCGTTGCATCACTAAAATTTATTGCATTCGTTTGATATTTCTCTACACCTATAAAAATCACCGCAGAAAAAATCCATGGGGGAAACATTTCCCCTTGTGAGGGAAAAATAATAATTACCCATCTATAGTATCTCTCATATCGATGCGAGGACAAATATGGCTTTACAAAATTATGAACATTAGAATCACTGACGACAATAAATGTGATTCTATTATCATTATAGTAGGTACTTATTGCTGACTCTTATGATTATAATTTTGTAAAGATATATTGCTGTGTGAATTATATTTAAATCAACATACAACGTGACAATGGCAAGCAAATCACAAAAATAGGAAAAAAAATTGCGGGCTACCTTAGCGCATCCGTTTCCCCACATTAAACATCCGTTTCCCTACTTTAAACATCCGTTTCCCCACTTTAAACATCCGTTTCCGCACTTTAAACATTCGTTTCCCCACTTTAAACATCCGTTTCTCTACTTTAAACATTCGAATCCCCAGTTTAAACATCCGTTTCCCCACTTTATACATCCGTTTCCCCACTTTATACATCCGTTTCCCCCATTATAAACATCCGTTTCCCCACTTTATACGGGATTTTAGTGATACCCGACATGGTTTATTTTTAATAGATACGAACATTTATACCATATTATATTGTTAACCCTCGTACATACAAGTTGTGATACTTGTTTCCAACACTTTTTGTAAAAGCCTTGTGTATAAAACATGTTCGGGTGGCTTCGCAATATTTTCTCGTCCCAAACACCGCAGTGTCTCAAGACGAAAATCTTTGACCAGTGTGTGTGTCTTAATATCATCTAAAGGGCAATGGAGAGGGCTATGCTCGGAGTTTCCCTGCGTGATCGAATCAGGCATGAAGAGATCCGTAGGAGAACCATGGCAACCGACATAGCCCGAAGAATTGCCAAAGTTAAGTGGCAGTGGGCAGGGCACATTGCTGATGACCTTTTGAAGGCCGTGGGAATCCGCTGGGCGTGGGAAGCACAAGACCGGTCGAAGTGGACGGACCTGGGGTACCCCTATGTCCAGTAGTGGACGTCTTTCGGCTGAAATGATGACGAAACAATATGGGTTGCATTTGAAGAGTGCTACGATACAATACGGGTTGCGTTTGAAAATTATCTGTAGGGGTCGGGGGAGGCCTAACAAATTTTCTATTTTTAACCGATTTCAAAAAACTATTATTTTAGTTAGAAAAAACGTGAATAAGACAGATACTTTTAGAATTAGTTAAATTTTTTGAAGCAAAGTCAGTTGCCCCGTATCGAGGGTAAGTTTTCCCCTACTGCAAACTTTTCTAGCGAAATATTTACTTAAAGAGATGCAGGAGTTAGGGTGGTGATGTGTGGTGAGAATGTGTCTGATATGAGTTTCGCTGCACCTAGTCATTTGAGTGTGGCAGTGACTCACTTGCCTGGTCATCGAACACTTGCAGCGGCAGTGATTAGCAGTGCAGTGACCGTTGACTACCTACACAACGATCGTGGGATGGTTGTTCAGATGGGAGATCGCATAATGTGTGAGATGCACAATGTGAGAAGGAAATCTTTTCAATTCAATTGTTTTATTACCACTAATGTATGAAGGGTGAAGCATTTCTACATGGTTCTTTTTATCAACAAGCATATTTACTTCCAGCATTTGCGAATCAGACTCGCACATAAAGGGTTCCGTACCTAGCACCGACAAAAATTGAAAAAAAAAAATACGTGCCTTGTATGGGAACTCAATTTTATAAACACGCTTTTATTAGCTTCACCTGTATGTTTGTTTGTAACTGACTCCTTTGGACTTGATTTTGACACACTTCAAACGGTCAGATTTCATTTATGTAAACTTTGTGACTTATCGTGGACCGATGAGAATTTAATAATTATAAAAAAAAAACGTGCTTTCGTTAGCAGAACTAAAAAATTTAAAAAGAGTGGGGTGCTTGATATTACTTGAAATTATTTTCTGTCGTTTTAGTTTGGTTTTTAGAGCGTGTTTTTTCGTTTTTGAATCTATTATTTTTTACCTTCATGTTATTGTACTTATTGTTATACCGGCTATAGAAAGACACACTCAGTGGGAATTTAAACTGCCTACCTATTACGGTTCATGAGATACAGCCGCTGACAGACGGACGGACAGCGGAGGCTTATTATGGTTCCGTTGGCATCCTGTGGATAAAGATTAGAAGGGCAAAGAGTATTTAGAGAATCAAATGTTTTTCATTTTCTTTTACATACTTTAGATGTAGGTACTTAAGTAAGTAATGTGGTTTATGAGAAAACCTTGAGTTCGTAGTGTTTGACAGTTAACATTAACATACTATAGGTACATACGGCAACGCATGAAGCTATACACTTCCAGTATAAGCTGACCTCGCATTGTATAGGATTTCCGTGCAGTGCGAGATCAGCGTAAACTGGAAATTTATCTAGCTTGATGTGTAGCCGTGTGTACGTTGTAATCTTAAGTTGAATCTTGTCGACATTTTTCCCATGCAAAGTTCGGGAGTGTATTACTCCACTGTTCGACAGTTTACATCAAAAATTAAATTTGATATGATTTTATCTCATTATTAATATTGTCTGTAGGGAAACAGAATACTAAAATAAAAAGCCATTAAAAAGTTATGAGCTAAAAAAGATTCGTTTTTTTGCTAATTTAAACCAACTTTGGGCGTGTTTAAGTAATAAAAGTTGTTAAATCTCCAAAGCCAAGACGCAGTGGCGTAGCGTGAATCACTGTCGCCCGGGGCGGAGTCATAATTTGCCGCCCCTTTGACGTCGTAAAAATAATAATGTTGGTGTTAGTGTGAAAAAACGTAACGAAATAAAATAATTGATCGAAAAACATTTATTTCAAAACCATGTACAGACGCCAGCACATCAAGCTACCCCAAACTGTCAAATTTTCCCAATTGAACATGAACCTTGTTGATTTGTGATAAAGTTTGAAATCTATCAAAGAAATTTGATAGATTGGAGTAGCTTGATGTGCTAGCGTCTGTACTCTATACATGTGTAAGTAACAAAACTGTGTTAAAAACTTTAACAATTTACACTATAAAAATAACGTTTTTATGTATAAACGGTCTAAAATTCTACTTTTCGGGACTTACGCGCAGCGAAATCATTTATAACTCCGTCAAAGTTAATATCGTCTGTCACACTATGTTCTATCGACAACATGGCCAAATTTCTCAATCTTATAGAGCTCATGGTAGACATCAAGTAATTTTTTTATTAATTTCAGTTTTGAGAAGCTGCGTTCACATGAAGCAACACTGACAGCTATCGTTAAAAATTCGAAGCATTGTTACGATATTAGGTACGCAGATACCATAGTTGCATTGCTGAATAAATTCTAAAAGCTCGAGCGATCCTTTCTTGGCATTGTCTTGAGCTTTATCATCAGCCAAAGCAATGAAATTGCGTAACCTCTCCCTCTCAGTTTCGATGTCATCCGCATCGATATCATTGTGCTCTTCTCCGAAATTACACTTGTATTCTGGGTTCAGTAAGTTAGTTGGTGTGAGAAAAGAGTACTTGACATCCAGCTCGTGCAGTTGCTGAAATCTGGTCTTGATTTCTTGTATAATTCTATCCACCGATTCGAACATTTCTTGCCTTAACCGATTTTCATAAGTTAAACCAGCAACCAGCAGTTAAAGCAGCGACTAGATTGTGAACGTTCGTATTTACGAGAATTGGCTCTACTGGTCAAAACTAAAATGCCCCTATGTCATCTAACATAAGTGCAATTTCATTTATGTGTTGTGAGCCTGAGTCACCCTTAAGAGCAGTCAAGAGGCTATAATAGTCATTGTTTAGACGTGTACACGCATGGTGTGACAGTGTGCGTGCACGCATACGCGTCGCGCGCACACCTTAACACCGTACACGTTTAAATACAAGGGCCGACCGCCATCGCCACTCGTGATTTGCAACAATTGTTTTGGGCGGGAGGGACATTTATTATGTGCAAGTGGGTAAAAGCTAACTTCTTGAAAAATTAATTGTCTGACTGACCGCCAGTGACAGCACAAAATATATTTTTACAAATTTTGCCGCCCTTCTAATGGTGGCGCCCGGGGCGGTCCGCCCCTCCGCCCCCCCCCTCGCTACGCTACTGCCAAGACGGAGAACCGACAAAACTCAAATATCGAAATATTCAATCAATTTTATTGGTCATTGAATTATGCACTGGTTTTTCATAAGACCCGATCTTCCGAAGGATTTTCTTTATTTCTTACGTGCCTGTTTTACTATAACTGATCCTGCATCTCACTCAATAATGTTGTGAGTGTAGACTAGCGTATAACTGCTCATTACGGGTACTACCTCTGTCGGATACGATGCCTGGTGAGACAGCTTGCTTTTAGACAGGACCACTAGTGAGTTCGAGCCTGCGACTAGATTCCACTTAAATAAAGTAGTTATAATTCTCAGCCTTGAATAGATTTATTTCCGTAAATTACTGTTTACAGCCAGGTGCTAAACCAGTTAAAACTGGATATAACTGACCCTAAACAGTATCTTAGGGTATATTACATAGTTTCTTGATGCTAGAATAATTATTGTAATTTGCATTGTATGGTTCGGCATTGCCACGATTACCTAACTAAACGTTATGGTAGGTACTTACTGCATCGGCATTGTCAAAGTTTTCTGTGACGTTACAAGTAAGTATATGATTATTATCTCAAGTAGATACGAAGATTATAGAAGTTTTTGTGCGTCTCCGGTGCGTTAGTGAAAATAATCTGTAAGTAGGTACAATTTAAAATATTTGCGTAACTGAATGACTGGCAGATACGCACAGACTTAAACATTGATAAACAAAATGAAATTCTCAGATAATGTAGAGTGTAGAAACACCGAGAAAATATTAGAATTATGAGTGGAACAAACAGGGTTCACAAGTCGCTAGCGCTGTTACTTTTGTAGCCACAGCAGTCAATTTGGAAATATAATAGCTAGCTTCTGCCTGTGACTTCGTCTGCGTGCTATTACTTGTTCCTCCGCCCCACCCCGTGTCCATCGCATCGTCTGCGCGCGCTACTACTTTGTTGTTGCTAAGCGTTTTTTTTCTAAGTCTGCCAACCAGGAAGAGTTTTTTTTAGCATGGGAAATCATCAAATAACTTCTCCCGCTCTGGGTGGAGCGGAAGGGCATATCAGACTGTTACTGACTAAAGCCCACCCGTGTTCCTTCACTTGCCTGTGTGCCACGGTATTTCTTTCGAACAACCCGCACCTCTGGCTTTTCGCTTAGCAGTCTTTTTACTTTTTGTTTTTGCTGGTTCCTGAGGGTTCTACCGTGATGTTAAGTAGCTGATAGCCTTCCTCAAGGGTTTGACTATCAAATGCAAAAAGAGTTTTTCGAATACGACGGGTAGTTCCAGAGATTAGCGCGTTCAAACAAACAAACTCTTCTGCTTTATTAATAGTACTAGTTTCTGCCCGCAACTTCGTCTGCGTTAAATTTCTTGCTCCCCGACCCACCCCGTCGCATCGAATCGCCTGGCCGTGCGAGTACCTACTTAGTATTCGTGACTTTTTCTTTTTGCTCGGCTCCTAATGGCCCTAGCGTGATGTTATATATATATATAGCCTTCCTCGATAAATGGGCTATCTAACGCTGAAAGAATTTCTCAAATCGGACCAGCAGTTCCTGAGATTAGTGCGTTCAAGCAAACATACAAACAAATTCTTTAGCTTTGTAATATTAATATATAAATAATAGTATAGAGTATAGATTATCTATTAAACATTTCACTATCAAAAACCCTATTACCTATTGTTCCACATCACCAGATATGAATGGACAAGTCCACTCAATCTGTGTGGTTCTTTCCTCAAAAGACCATTTCAGACACCAATCCACATGGTCTTCACATGATCTGACCAAGATTATGTCTGGACTTTAAAAGAGACTGTGACCTCTGAGTTTGTTTCGGCCTTTCTTCTCAGAGTAGTCAGATAGGAAACGCCGACCTCATCTAGTTTAAAAAAAATATGATTGACGTGTAAAAGTGTTTGTACAAACCTACTTACAGAAATAAAATCATTTATCATTATCATTTATCATGGCATCTCTAGAAAAATGATACAACTAATGAATAAAAGTTTATGTAACGCAAAAGATTACAAAACGGTATTAAACCTTATTTAGATTAGGAAATAAGGATAAATACCGTCTCGACCGGGTGGTCTGAAATGCGACCACATGACTTTTAGGGAACGTCAACTTGATCTTGGTCTCAATTGCGACCGCGTGTCCGCGACCGGTTTAGTCATTGCTTTATTTCGTTTCATTATAATTATAATCAACGAATCTTTACATCAATATGAAGCAATAAAAACTTCGTGATTATGTAGATACTTTGATGAAGGCCGTGGGAATCCGCTAGATGTGAGAAGCACAAAGCCGTTCGATTCGGCGATGCTTGGGGTTGAACTATGTTCAGCCGTGCTATGCCGTGCGTGCTATGTGCAGCCGTGCTATGCTGTGCATGCTATGTGCAGCCGTGCAATGCCGTGCATGCTGTGTTCAGCCGTGCTATGCCGTGCGTGCTATGTGCAGCTGTGCTATGCCGTGCGTGCTATGTGCAGCCGTGCTATGCCGTGCGTGCTATGTGCAGCCGTGCTATGCCGTGAGTGCTATGTTTAGCCGTGCTACGCCGTGCGTGCTATGTACAGCTCTATGAGACGCCAATGGGGATTTGTGGAAGAAAAGTTCACAAATCCCCATTGATGGGGAATGATGATGGGAATTATTCCCCTAATTCTGTATAGTTATAATGGTTCCCCGCGGAAGCTTACTACGTTCAAACTACGTCAATATCGTGTTTTGTAGAAACTACTGTAACGGTAAGGAATCGAAATGTTCTGTATGTTCCAAGACAATTTTTCGATATTTATTATCAGATGTCGTGTGTGATCTAAGGAATTGATGTGGTTTCGAAGTAAGGAATCGCTAAGCAGTCATAGTGAATTAAGGCCCAGATAGCTCTTTCGTGAGCCCTTGATTTATGGGCCGCATGAAACATGCATTTATTGAAAAAAGATGCATCCAATTTAATATTGATTAAGATTCACAGATGTTAGTTTTAATGGACGTCTGTTAACTTTATCAAGTAACCAGCATTCCATTGTTTACATTAAAAACTATTAACAATTGCTATTTTATTATTGCATCGACATATTAATTACATTTTTAAGGCGCTGCCCAAATATAAAACATCGTAAAACGCTCTGTTTTATCGCACTGTTAGGTGTATTGGTACATATTACAACCAGATATTTTTTGTAATGTCAAATGTTAAAGAAAAGACTCACTCAAAAATATTTCAAAACAAAAAAATACACTCATGGACATAATTAGAGGAACGGAACAAAATAAAGATAGAATTAAGAATTTTCGTATTTTTGTATTATATATCTAATTTATATTAAGCACTTTATTAATTTTACTATTTCTAATTAAAATAAAAGTTACTTCAGTAAAAAAACGCAAGACTAATGAACATCAATGTTAAAAATGATGTTTTGATGAATTATCCCTTTAATCATCACATTGAAAATGTGATTGTGTTATAACATTACAATAACTTTTTGTCGAGTGTTTGAGTACATTCAGTATTTGGTGTTACCCCCTCTAGCTGTTAAAACTGCCTGCAATCTTCTCGGCATGCTTTTGATTAAGTTATCAATGAAATCTTGTGGTATTCGATTCCACTCTTCTTCCAGTACCCTTTTCAGATCCCCTATGTCTGTTGGTGTTGGATCCCGCTGTTTTACTTGTTTGCCGAGCTTATCCCAAACATGTTCGATGGGATTTAAGTCTGGCGAGCGTGCTGGCCACGGCAAAACGTCAATTTCAACCTCTCAAAGATACCCCGAAACTATCGCTGCAGTGTGGGGCCGCGCATTGTCCTGCATTAATTGAAAATTATCTCCGATATATGGGGCAAAGGGCATGACAATCGGTTCTAAGATGTCATTTACGTACCGAGCTGCAGTCAAGGATCCATTTTCTACGATGTGTAACTCCGTTCGTGCCCCTATGTAAATGCCGCCCCATACCATCACTGACCCTCCACCATATGACTCTATTCCGACAATGTTACACTGAGCGGATCTTTCTCCGGGTCATCTCCAAACTTTCACCCTTCTATCATCTGGCTTAAGACAAAACCTAGACTCGTCAGTGGACAATATTTTCCCCCAGTCAGCATCATTCCAATTTTGGTATGAGCGAGCAAAGTTAGCCCGAGCTACTCGATGATTTGTGGTAAGTAAGGGTCCTCTAGCTGGCAAGTATGGCTTTATTCCAGCTTCTTTAAGTCTTCTTCTTACGGTTTTAGTGCTAATTGTCACCTGTCGAACATCCTGGAGCGTAGATCTGACTTCAAAAGAGGTCAAAGTGCGATTTCTCAGAACAGTGCTCGCCATAAATCGATCGTCTCTCGCTGATGTGACTCTCTTGCGACCTTGCCCTGCACGTCTCGTGTATTCTCCAGTGTGCCGGTAACGTTTAACAATTCGGAAGATGACGGATTTGGAAACTCGCAATGTTTGAGCCACTTCTTTATAACTACGACCATTTTCAATTAAAGTAACAGCTTTGGAAACTTGAGCTACGCTAAGATCCGGCATTGTGCCTTCAGGTATTCATTGATGTGTAAGGACCACCATTGCGATACGTTTTTGTAAAAAAAAAACAATACGCCTACGTTAGCAAAATTATTCCAGTAGACTCATTGATTTAAATGAATCGACTAGTGAAAATAACAAATAAACGAAAAAAACAAATGAAAGCTAGAAACAAAACACTATTGAAGTAATTCTTTTTTCAAACTAAATATTAATGTACCTATATGTGGCCAGTTTGTTTATGAACTTTTTGTACATAATTATATTAGTATTTTTCTTTGATTGATGAGGCGTTCCTCTAAATAAGTCCATGAGGTAGTATCATCATAAAACAATCGTTATACAGAGTTCAAAAAATATTTTCGTCGCACAATTCTGAAATTTTTGAGCGTTGGCCATCATAATTTTAGGTAATGATAGTAAAGGAAATTTAATTTATAAAAATACTTCTTCCTGCGCCTTAAGAGTGCACACAATTTTATTGTTTCTTGTTGGCTGGTTATAAATTCAATAACGTTTTCAATTATGATTTTGTTGATAAATTTAATCAAGTTACTAAGTAGGTACCTATGCATACCATATCGAATAGCAAAAATTCCTGTTTGTACGTGACACGAATATACCTACTGACAATCCCAATTGTGTTTTTAACAAGTCATTGTATAGAACCAAAAAAAAATTAGCTAAGTTAGGTGGGAACCGATCACTTTTCCTATTTTTTTTTGTTCGAATTTTCTTTTTACCGAAAACTATTGACAAACGTCTTTTTTGCTAAATGCAATATTTGACGTATTTTAGATCATCGAACTATCATGTGTTATTTATTTTACTGAACTACATTTTGCCGATTTACAAAATATCTTTTTGCAATTGGCCGAAGCCTCTTTTGAACTTTTTTCACTAGCCAAATGATTTATTTGCAATATTTTCACCACACTGAAACAACAATTTACGGAATAGATATTATTTGGTTACAAATATATAGCCGGTTACTTGGTAGAATTTTCAATATAAAATTAAAATAGTGTCATAAAAGTCAACATTTTGTGCTACAAAATTTTGTGTTGAACGAATCGGTGTAAAACCGACTTCACCCAGTCTTGTCTACCCGACCCCTTTTTTTTTCGGTGGGAAATCGAGTTACGAGTTTGTATTGTTTTGCGTTTTGTTATAGATATTAGAGTAAAGCAACCCACATAAATGCATGAAAATATATTTTAAGAAGGAAAGCACTCGAACCCCTTCCCCACGTTCGTACCTCAAATGTCTTCAAAACAGCTCCTTAATAAAAGGGTTGTGACACATTACCAATACAATCCAAATTTGAAATAACTCGGAGTAACATCGCACCCTAAGAGCTATAAATCAGCGCGCGCGCACTCTGACAACACAATGTTGTTACGTTCATCTTAATTTCCTTTGTTTGTTCACGCTGGTGCTTAATCATTCACAATTCTTTATTTTATCATTTATAACGAAATATGGTCTGAGCAATTACATTATTTTTATTTGCAGTTATTATGTAGTCTAAAAATTAATCTTAACTGAATTTGGCGGTAAATATTTGTCGGTATAGGTATATCGGTTTTTCTGCTAGTTCACAGAACTGTCCTAATTTTTTATGGCAACAAACTTAGATATAAAAATAGGTACATCAATGTTGTCAAAATATTATAATTATGTGCGTAGTTTCATATGGCCCGTTGGTTATAGTAGCTAATATTGATTTTAGACGTATGAGGTGTTACTTACCGGAAAATTTTAATTTCAAGAAACGTGTAACCTGCTGACGTTTTCATAGTATTTTTCTACATGTTTATTTTACCATTAAATAGGCTTCAATATAAAGACAACGCACATTTTTATCTCACCTGTTCGCTTATAGGATTAACAAATAAATGGATAGAAAAACCGGCCAAGTGCGAGTCGGACTCGCACACGTGGGGTTCTGTACCATAAGGTAAATAACGTTTCTTGTATGGAAACCCCCTTTAATTTGTAACTTTATTAGGTATCTATATATTTTATTTATATTTGATGTAATAGCGGCAACAGAAATATGTACACATTCTGTGAACATTATAACTGTCGTGTGTACCTATTAGGGTTCATGAGATACTTCCCGCTGACAGACAGACGGACGGACAGCGGAGGCTTAGTAATAGGGTCTCGTTGGTTACCCTTTGGATACGGAACCCTAAAACCAAAATTTATAGATTAAAAAAGTGCGAGAGTGTTAGGGATATTTTGTAATACAATAGAAAATACAAAGTAATTAAAATATAAAAAGCAACAGTAGGTCTTTACAATATAAACAATGGCCTGGGGAGCTTAGAACAAGTGTTACAACAGATTATTAATGATTAATTACGGTACCTTTAAGAAGGAAAAAACCTCTATCCTTAAAAAGTAGAAAAACTACCATTTTCCGATATGAACAGTCACTTTCTTATCAGGTCTTAGTAGATAGTGTAGATAGGTGCCTACGAGGTAATCTCAGGTCGGGTTTTGACTAGTTACTTTTGGCAAAATAGGCGAAAAACTAAAAAACTTGTCAATAACAAAATACCTAAAACGTTGATAGTGAATGATGTAGAAACAAACATTAGGTCTGCTGCAATTTTGACTAGGAAATGAAAAGAAAACGTACACTTATCGTGTGAAGATAAGCCGTTACTCGTGTCAAACTTGGCACGAGTTACGGCTCGTGTTATGTGAAGACAACAAACTTTTGTGAAGAGATTAGGAGATGGTAAAATAATGCATCTTTCATAAGAGTTACAGAAAATCTACTTAGTAAATTGAGCTCTGAAGTTTGAAGTGAACTGATCTAGGCAGAACATGAAATATTGGAAAATGCCTTTTCAATAGTCGGTACAGCACAGCTGCAGTGATTAAATGCTGTTTCTGGCTGTTTATTCCGTAAAAACCGTTTCACTTTTCACCTGGAATACTTAGGTGAAGTGACTTGTTAATAGTGAATGACAGCTCAATTCAAGTCTCTTCACTTAAGTTTCGGTGAGATTTTTACGGAATAGAACTGCTCCTTCATTAACGTAACACAACGCACTTGCAGTCAGAAGCTGATTGATTTAGAAGGTTATTGTTAATCCACCATCACACATAATTATATAATAAATATATTATGTTAAATATTGTACTTAAAACATTTTAAAAGAGTAACGGTGGAGTTTCTTGCCCATTCTTCTCCATACGAAACTACATTTTGGAAGGAGCGACTAGAATCAATTCGGAGAATAAATGCTTTGACTTTTTTTTACCACCGCTTTATATGCTCGAAAAATGTATCCGCTCAACAACGTTTATAATAACAATGAATGTTGTTGAACATTCAAAATGAACCCCATTCCTACAGTCCTACTGTTAGTGTGTTACACTATTAAGCCGCGGTTCTTTAACAAACCTTTTGATTGTAGTGTTCGCGTAACATAGAATAGGTAATCAGTTGGTAAGCGAACTCGCAAGGACCAACCCGACAATGAACTGTCAAGTTCGACTAGCATCAATTTGACACATTTATCGTGTATGTACTTGAACAAATGGGTCATTAGATATAAACTCTTTTTTTTTATTTGTTTATCAAAACGAAATGTGCATAGACAATCATCATCACCATCCTAGCCTTTTCTCAACTACGTTGGAGTCGGCTTGCAGTCTAACCAGATGCTGCTTAACCAGTATTTTACATTGAGCGAGTGTCTATCTGGGCTTCACCACCCAGTTAATGGGTAATACGATACTCCTTGCACTCTTCCTGCTTGGCAAACTTTCGGGCTTCTGAGGACCCGTAACCACTGTCAAAAATCCACGAATGACAGCCAGGATCATCGGCTTAACGTGCTTAAATGTGCATAGAAAAAACACACTGACAAACCATATATTACATTCACCTGAAAAACATAGAGTTCCTTTCGTGCAGTCGGCTTGACAGGTACGCAAGGTATTGCTTGACACGCAAGGTATTATGGCAACTCATTCTACAAATTTACTTCGGCAGACCAACTGAAAAACTTACTGTTTAAGGGCTGAAACGGCGTTATGCGGGCGCCCGTCGCGTCGTTCGTGCGGGCGGGTCTATGTGCGTGGACACGCGAGGTGGGATCGTAATGATGCCAGTCGCGGGGATATTTTATTTACGACTAGCTGCTGCCCGCGGCTTCGCGGGATCCGCGTGGATGTCGGAAATTATCTCACGGGAACGTGCTACCGCGACTTAAAGTAGCGTAACCCGCGACGGACGCCCGCGCTTGGGACCGCGACGAGGCACATTTGTATGAAACCGTGCGGGCGTCCGCTTAACGCAGTTCCTGGCCTTAAACTTTCCATGAAAATTATTTAATCGGGATAATAGGGTAACCGCTTTTTATCTCGACATTTATACAGGATATGTTTTTATCCAGTGCGCAAACTTTAACCCATGATTGAGCATATCTTTCTAGACCTCCCAGCGCAGAATTTTTTCGTCAGTTATACCATAAAAATTAGCTCTTCCATACATTTTGACCGCGTAGGTATTGTACTTTTGTATGAAACAGCTGATTCCTTTTTGTATAACCCACGAAAAATTTCTGCGCTGAGGTTTCTAGAGTGATATACCGAATTCATGGTAACAGTTTGCGCACTGGTTAAAAACTTAGCCTGTATAAGAATAGCTACTTATTCTGCATTCTACTTTAGTCTGCTGAACGATAACAAACAAACGCGATTTTTAGTAAATACTTGAAAAGGCCTCCGTCAGACTAATCAACGTTTTGACACATTAACCAGTCAAAATAAACAATATTATCTTCTACGTATGTAGACATTTTAGCAGTCGGCTCACGTTATTTTTCTTGCTAATCTACAGTTTAAGATAAAAAAAAACCTATTTACAAGCGTTCCATAAGAACGGTGTAGGCACAGCGTAGCAACGGCGGCGGCGTAGGCACGGCGTAGGCTCATCGTAGGCTAACGTACGCACGGCGTAGACACGTGTTGGCACGGCGTAGCAATGGCGGCGGCTGATGCATGACGTAGGCACGGTGTAGGCTTGTCGCAGGCTCATCGTAGCGATACGTAGTCACAGCGTAGACACGTGTTGGCAAAGGCAGCGTAACAACGCGGCTGATGCACAGCGTAGGCCCGTTTTAGGCCCACGTAGGCACAGCGTAGGGACGCGTAGGTAAGCCCCTGTGTAGGCGCTGCTAAAGCCAAATTGTTGCTAAGGTCGTGCGTTTGACTGTATCAACAACCAATGGAGGGCTGGTAATGTAGTACGGATGTTTTATTATGTTACAATGTACGGTGGAGTGATAAGTACACAGTTTGCTTTATCTCTGCAAATATGTACCCACTGGTAATTGTATGCTATTCATGAGTCGGTTTATGCTTTTAAGAAAAAAAATCACTACTTTGTTTAATAAGGACTTCGATCTATTTGTCGTTTATATCACGTTTAAAGTGAAACTGGTGGTTAGGGCACTTACCTAAAATATTGTTTCAGGAAGTTTCCTACGTCGCTATACAAGCGACTAGTATCTTTTTTGCAGATCTGTATCAAGTAATTAGCAATATAATATCGTACGTTCATTGCTCGTAATGAATTAGTAATATTGCTTTTTTAAATTCATCGAATGGCAAACACAAATATATCTTACCACAGATCCATCTACTACAGATCAGCTTAGAGTCAGCCATTTAAATAGAATATTGAAAATAAATTGTGTACCTATTTATAGGTAGGTAATCTGAGGTGTGAACTAGCTAGGCTAATAAAAGGTGATAAATAGCAAAATACACATATCATTTTTGTTATGTGTGTACAAACTAGCAAATAATCATTGCAAGGTACTCGTACTGTAGTTGCTTGTTAACCTTAGCCGATTTCCCCTTTTTTTAACGGAGATTATTTATTTACTAAAATAATTCTAATACTTATAGTTGAATAAAATACCAGGCCACTGAAAGTATTGCGAAAATATTTTTTTATGTATGTGAGATTGGCCAGTTATACTCTATTTTGAAAATATGATTATTGGTAACTAATGCGATGTCACGATTACGATTTAATACGTTTTTACTTTCCAAAGATTTAATTACTCAATGGTCTAAAATCGCCATCATTTACTGAGCATGAATTATATTAGATGGGTGTTTCTTGAAGAGGATCATTTTAGCCCAATTGAGGTAGGAAAAACATGGAGATGCCGCGTTATTCTATACATACATTTGCTTATACAAATATGAGTGAAATACGATACATAACGTGAAATATCGTTTTGGCTCTTTCTTTCTAATACAATAATCGTATTTGGCAAAAGAGACAACAATATTTAAGTTGTTGCTTATTATTGCAACATTTTCTCATGACGTATGGACAGTTGTAGGTAAGTGCCGTTTCGGCCATCTTTAGCGACAAGTTTCGTGGTAGTTTTGCTGTCAAATGGTTGTTTATGTTTTGTGTTAATGAGATTTGCGAGAAAATTATGAGAAGTTTACTTTTAAAAAGTGCATGTAAATGTTGGAAAACAACAATTCAACATGCCTGTGTCTTGTATTGTGAAGTGTGGTGCAAGAAAGAATGAAAATCAACCTTAATTTGTCTTTGCACAGGTTAGTAGCCGGTTTTATGCAATTGTACAATATTAAATACACATTCGTTGGTAAAATTGTTACGCAATCATGAATTTATGTGTAAAATATTGATATTTGGGTTCATTTCCGTATAACAGACCTTTAAGGAATTTATTATTACCTACTTCGTTTTGTTTACAAAAATATGTCATATAATGTTGTACCGTTGCCTAGCAACGGCAGCCATTTTAAGAGATATTATGAGTTTGTAGGTATTTCCAGTCCATATTTTATATGTCTATGTTATAGCCCGCACTTTGCGTTATGGCCTTCTCTCATTCATTTGCGTAGATTTAGTGCTAATCTCGCAAATTTTTGAAGACTATCTTAGGTTCTTAGGCCCTTTTTACAAGACATGGTTTCTTTACGGTACGCCGCGCCGTAGAAAAATTATGTGACCTTGTATACGAGGAATTTAAGATACAGTGTCATCACTGTTTTATGGTATACGGTGATACGGCACCGGAGCCGCGCCTTGCCGTAGTACCGCTTGCCGTCAGCTTTCCATAGTCACCCGCACAACACTGACGACCGTGCCTACACAAAGCAAATCGTAGTTTTTCACGGCAGAAAAAACATAAGTGACCTAAATCTCGGCATAAAACGTATTGTCTGTAAGATTACTCATATAATAAAAAAAATAACAACCGACTTCCAAAAAAACACTACAAAGTGCAAAATAACTTTAATTTCGGAAGGCGGTGACTTTGGATGTGTATTTTAATTATTTGTCACCGCCTTCCGAAATTAAAGTTATTTTGCACTTTGTAGTGTTTTTTTGGAAGTCGGTTGTTATTTTTTTGAAAAAAGTTTTTATTTTTCACTTTTTAGTTACCTACCCCACGCCAATTCGAAATTTCATCATCCTTGGGGTCAAAACAATGCATATTTATGCGATAGCAACATTCGCGGTTGATTTGCTGTAATTTTTTGAAGAGTTCCGTTGTCTGTCTCCGAAACGCATCATCAGATCAATGGGACCATTTCGTAGTAACCCCTTTCGAACAAAAAAATAATTTTGCAAATCCGTCAATATACGACGGAGTTATGCCCGAACATACATAAAAAAAAAAAACATGTCGAATTGATAACCTCCTTCTTTTTGAAGTCGGTTAAAAAACAATTCTGCTGACACTTTACCACACACATAAAATTATCGTCTCATTAGATACAAGATTGAAACAGCACATTTCATGCTTGAAATCCGTAATGACGTGCAAATGGACGAAAAAAGGGAGAGCAAAAACTTGTATAAGTAGATTATTGTGCTAATAACAATCGTAACACGACACAACATTAACACAGCCTTTGGGAGAAAACAAAAAAAAAAACAGTTTTTATTTTAAGGTTTTTCTGTTGTTCAGGCCGTCAATATTGTTCATGAAATACCTGAAAGTTTTTGTTCTTTGCCTAATGTACAGACACGTTTTTCTTGCCGTGAAGAACTACGGTTTAATCGCCGTGTGTAGGCACGGTCGTCAGTGTTGTGTGGACCACTATGGAGGCTTGTTGACAGACACGATTTTTATACGACCCGGTTTATTCGCCATACTGTAAACAAACCGTGACGTGTACAAAAGGACATAATCATATTAGCGTATCAATGGCAAAATACAAATTCTTTTAAAACAAATGATCTTAAATTCAGCAACGCTAAATTACCGTTCGCTGATGAGCAACATGGAAGGTGGGCTAGTGTCTTTGGAGAAACGCGGAATACCTACACGCCGGAGGTCTGAGCCGTCTATGATGCGTGGAGATATCCTTTGCTGCGGCCGACTTGGGGGCGAAGTCTGTTTAAGGTTTTCCAAGTCGGCCACGGCAACTTGTGACCGGATGGAAGCCTCTCTGATAGATTATTTCCATTAGAGCCCATCCATTTCAGATGTATTTTTGTTTACTTTTATGCAGTTAATTTCTTGACATATATTTTCCACACTGGATGGAAAATATACCACTCAATCTGTGTGGTTCTTTCCTCAAAAGATTATTTAAGACACCAATCCACATGGTCTGACCAAGATTATGTCTGGACATCAAAAGAGCCTGTGACCTCTGAGTTTGTTTCGGCCTTTCTTTTCAGAGTAGTCAGATAGGAAACGCCGACCACATCTAGTAAAAAAAATAATGATTGACATGTTAAAGTGTTTGTGTACAAACCTACTTACAGAAATAAAATCATTTATCATTTATCCTGTGAGGCAAAATCTTCTATAAGGCGAAGTATTGAGGAAACATGTAGGTATGTAAATTGGCCGCCAAAGGAAACTGTACACGTGTTAGATAAATTTCGTCATAATACGGAGATAAACGAAATATATGTCAACATTATATGACGGAAATATTTGGTAGATTATGGTTTTGATACAATCTGCGGGTAAATGCGTCACACACTAACAGTAGCAATGACTGTCATTTTGACAGTTCTTTTCGATAATTAAAATACACATCCGAAGTCGGTGACTTCGGATGTGTATTTTAATTATTTGTCACCGCCTTCCGAAATTAAAGTTATTTTGCACTTTGTAGTGTTGTTTTGGAAGTCGGTTGTTATTTTTTTGAAAAACGTTTTTATTTTTCACTTTTTTGGTTACCTACCACTTGGTACCAATGGTTACCTTGGCGTCAAAACCATGCATATTTATGCGATAACAATATTCGCGGTTGATTTGCTGCAATTTTTTGAAGAGTTCCGTTGTCTGTCTCTGAAACGCATCATCAGATCTACTCGTATATGAAATTTTTATGGGACCATTTCGGAGTAAACTCCTTTCGAACAAAAGAAGAATTAATAATAATTAATCAAGAATTTTGCAAATCCGTTTATATACGACGGAGTTATGCCCGAACATACATAAAGAAAAAAACTTGTCGACTTGATAACCTCCTTCTTTTTGAAGACGGTTAAAAATTAACATATAGACATTTAATGGTGATTTTAACATGTGACGTCACAAAGCTTTTGATGCCCCCTGGCCCTTGTCACACAATGTCACATTTCGTTGACCCCCTCCCACCCCCTCAACATGTGACGTAATTTATGGATGGCCCCTCAGGGCCATGGGGTCCGAGTGCCATTTTGTTTTTGAGACATCGCCGTGTGGTTGGGCGACTCTTCACGTGTCCTGTCCTGAGGGCTGCTATGCTATTCTCTAGGAGACAATCTCTTGGCTGTACTCTACGATAAGCTCGTCGTCGAGATAGCCTGGATATCAACCGAGCGTGCAGTATTCACTAATGCAGTTATTGTCGTTGGCGAATAGGCTGAAAATAGTTTAAATCGATTGAGAGTTGTATGGGTTTAAATTTTTTGACTTGAGTAGTTCTAAATCACGGCCTTCTCAGACTTGAGCGCTCGTGTAGCTACTCGCAGCTTAGTGAATACCACACTGTTGCCGCTATATTACTGCAGGTGTCGTTTTTGGCCAAAGAATCAGCAATTCTATGCGATGCTAATCTTTTGATCGGGGTCTCTAGTTAAGATGGGCGTGCCTCAAGGTTCAATTCTTGGCCCTTTTTTATTTCTAGTTTATATAAATGACCTTCCTTACCTGATGGCTAAATTCTCGGATATCATTTTATTCGCTGATGACACTTCTCTTATTTTTAGAATAGATAGAAAAGATACGGATGTCTTACATGTCAATGATAGTCTAGCTGTTCTTTCGAAATGGTTTGCTGCTAATAATCTTTTACTCAATGCGAACAAAACTAAATGTCTTAAGTTCTCGTTACCAAATGTACCCCAAGTAGGTCTAAACTTAAAACTTGATGGCAAGAAACTGGATGCTATTTCGGAAACTGTATTTTTGGGAATTACTTTAGATTCAAAATTGCAATGGGGTGCTCACATTAGAGCTCTTTCAAGTAGATTAAGCTCAGCTGCTTACGCAGTAAGAAAAATAAGGTAGTTGACTGATGTAGCCACAGCTAGGTTAGTTTACTTTGCTTATTTTCACAGTATTATGTCTTATGGCGTTCTGCTGTGGGGATCGGCAGCTGACGTAGATTCAATTTTCATTTTACAAAAGAGGGCAATCCGCGCAATCTATAAAATGGGGCCTCGCGAGTCTCTTAGAAACAAATTCAGCGAAATTGATATATTAACTCTGCCTTCTCTTTATATCCTAGAAAATATCTTATATGTTCGCAAAAACTTAGGCCTTTTCAAAAAACGATGCGATTTCCATAATTTGAATACACGTAGTAAAGATGAAGTTGTGATTCCAAAATTTAGACTGACTAAAACTAGCAAGTCATTTCTAATAAACAGTATCCGCTTCTATAACAAGTTGCCAAAGTCGGTTACAGAACTTAGCGATGGAAAGTTTAAAACGCACATCAAACGTGTCCTTATCAAAAAAGCATATTATAAGATAAAAGACTACGTTGAAGACAGGGAAGTTTGGCATTAATTCCTTCTGCACATGTGGCTTCCCTGGTACCTCATTAACAGCATAACTATGTGAAAGTCTATTAACTGCTCTAAAATACAATGTTCTTTTTTATTATTTTTATTTTTACAATGCTGACATAATCTCGTCATTAATTGACATGATACATCAATTTTATTTAGGTTCATTTTATTTATGTAGATTATTTTACATATTGTGAATGAGAGAACGTTGTAGGCCTTACTGACTGTAGATTTGTAGACGATTTTCTATTTTGTATTCGTCTAAGTACCTGGGTCACTGGGTCACTCATGACCTGAATGATGACCAGGACATAGAAAGGGAACGCAGGGCGATGGCTGTCCGAGGTAATATGCTGATCCGCAGATTTGCACGTTGTACGACGCAAGTCAAATTAACCCTTTTCAGAGCATACTGCCAGTCTTTTTACACATGCAGTCTGTGGGTCAGGTATACGCTGAGGGCATACAACGCCCTGCGTGTCCAATATAATAATGTATTCAGGATGCTGTTGGGTCTACCACGCTTTTGTAGTGCTTCCGGGATGTTCACCGAAGCCAGAGTTGATGGTTTTCATGCCATTATGCGGAAACGGTGCGCTTCTATTCTCGGTAGGATACGTGCTAGCTCCCACAGCATCCTAAGTGTATTGTGTGATAGGTGGGACAGCCCCATGCTGGCTCACTGGATACGGCTGCACACGTAGGTGTCAGTCGTTT
Source organism: Polymixis flavicincta (assembly GCA_949987655.1). NCBI lineage: Eukaryota > Metazoa > Arthropoda > Insecta > Lepidoptera > Noctuidae > Polymixis > Polymixis flavicincta. Next base: position 36,707,046 of record OX465171.1, on the reverse strand, counting down.
CAATTTTCTAAATATAATTTTTACTAACATTAGATTAAGACTTTGACTAACAACATATGGATTTTGATCTGAAATAAATAAAATATTATTATTATTAAGTACCTGGTACTTATTGACAGGCCTGCGCTGTCCTCCCATACATTTAATCTCTGTAATTTGTAAATATTGTTAAAGCCAATTATTTTTAAAAGAGTAACCGTGGAGTTTCTTGCCGGCTCTTCTCCATAGGAAACAACAATTTGGAACCGTGCACCTAGCTTCTGACGTTTCATAAGTGCCCATGCAGGTTTATATGAAATAAAAATATTTTGATTTTGATTTTGATTTTGATTTTGATGCCCTATAATTCTTTCTCCTTCGTTAACATAACTACCTATGCGGGAACAAACACCGTTTAACATTACCTAATGAAAAAGTTTGGCAGATATTAAATATCTACAAAACTTAACACCCCAAGTAACACTTCCTGAAGTGAGTGTTACTTGGGGTGCCGTGTAACACGTTTTTGTTGCGGAATGGGCCTGCTCTTGACCTTGGTCACGTGTGATGAAAAGCGATGGTTGAGGTGTATGATGAGATGAGCGTGCCTAGAAGATGCCTGTTTAGTCTTGTTCTGAAGGCAGACGGGTTAAATGTGGAAGGGAACAGACACTTTCATATAATTTCTTACACATACTTTCCATATTTTCTTTGGTGATCCTCTCCGTTAGTCAGAAGTATTGCTAATTTTGCCGCTTTGTTGGTGTAGTGGTCCGGACTCGATTCCCAGGTTGGGCAAAGTGTTATTCGGTTATCCTGTAACTGGAATTTCTCAGTAGCAGCCCGGAGTCTGTATTTGTGTGTGATTGATGGCAATAGGCTCGCCCCCTATTACATGAGACTTAAAACATAACTGGCGAAATGTTAGTGTACTACAGGTACACCTCTGCCCATCCCTTCGGGGAAAATAGGCGCGATGTTATATTAGGTTATGTTATGTACATTGTACATGAATGTTATGTAATTACAATAGGTAAATTGTCTAATTGTTTCAGGAAAGCATGGAGAACAGTAAAGTGAGCATCAGCCACATCAGTGGCAGCGCTGTGTCCTTCAACAATGATAACAAGTGAGTTTACTATAATTTCATTAACAGGAACAGGCTTCTCTGGCCCAAGAAAAAAAAAAAAAAACAAACAAATTTCCACCGCCTATAACCACCCCTTTACGGAGAGAGTTTCCTAAAATCCTTTCTTTGCTGACGTCTCCTGTATTAATATACGTCTGTGCCATATTTCATCTTCGTAGGTCCAGTAGTTTTTGAGATTTCGTGATTAATCAGTGAGGGAATGAGTGGCTTTTCGCTTCAATATATCGATAATAGCCATTACTTTCTGATCGCTACGGCATTACTGCATAACTAGGTACGTAATGTATGTATGTCTACGTAAATAATGTTTGAATAGAAGTTTATTTATTTATCTTACTTTTACATAAAGCGGCAATGCGCGGCGTATTGAAGTTATTCTTATACATTCCCTTTCTCCTGAACAATGGATAGTTATTTACAGGAGCCGTATCTTTTCTTAATGAAAGATTCCAATCTTATGAATGCAGTGGTGGCAATGACATCGGCGCGCAACCTGTTATATTATATTTAAAGTAAAATAAACTCTCGCAGAGTTTATTTTACTTTAAATATTTATGCATCGCTGTTCCCATTGTTAGTGGCGCGTGCGATTCAAGTAGTACTTACAAATTACCTCTAGTGTTACTATTGATTCTCACGTTTTGGATTTAACGAATATTTTTTCATTATTTTAAAACAAAAATATCTTAATTTTCATTACAAATATAAAAGAATACATGCAAATAAATTAAAAATTAGAAAATATTTGAATTCAATCAAACGATTCTGAACCACCTACGTTTAAATTTTGAATCTGAACACATGGTAACAGCATCCTAATTGCGTAACACACTATTAATACACGGTAACAGCATCCTAATTGCGTAACACACTATTAATACATGGTAACAGCATCCTAATTGCATAACACACTATTAATACACGGTAACAGCATCCTAATTGCGTAACACACTATTAATCATAACCTGAATCATTTTGAATGTTAATTGCTAATCCATTCTTTCTTAATCAGTTTCATGGTTACAGTTTGCGCACTTGTTAAATACTTATCCTGTATTTTCGAAAACATTGTCTGCTTAAGGGCCATTCATAAATTACGTCACACAAATTTTACGATTTTTTGACACCGATGGTTAAACCATTGCTTCGTAATTATGTTAGAAAAATGTGTCTGCTCAATAACGTAAATAATGCAAAGAATATTGTTGAACTGTCAAAATGAAACCGATTATGATTAATCGTGAGTTACGCAATTAGGGTGCAGGTCGCGTCAATTTAAAAAAAGTGAGGACGAAACAGAATAAATCTTCAAAATAAAAAAGCTAAAAACCGGAGAGGAAAAGGTATCCTTAGCAAAGGCCTTGAACCCAAATACATATCAAAGTGAACAAGGGTTCCTGACTTGTTAGCGTGATAATTCCGTACAGCTGATGAAAGGAGAATATTAAAAGGCAATGGTTTTATAAAATTGAGATATAAAATTAAAGATATTGCAAATAGGCCACGCAGTAGGAAGAGACATCGATGATACTCATCATCTCATCATCATCTGCCTAGCCTTTTCCCAACAAAGTTGGGGTCGGCTTCACGTGTAACCGGATGCAGCTGAATAGGAATACCAGTACTTTACATGGAGCGACTGCCTACCTCACCTGAACAACCCAGTTATTGGGTAAAGGGTATTGTAATACCCTTTGGTAAGACTGGTTTTCGAGACTTCTGAGGACCCGTAACGATTCTCAAATATCCAGAAATGACAGCCGGGATCAACGGCTTAAAGTGCTTTCCCAGGCACGGAGCGGTCTAGGTATGGAAAGAGGGTGCATCCACGGACCAACCGAGGCAAGCGTAGCTTAACCTGATCGATCGACCCGGGCTGCTGTTATCGTTTAGGTCATTCTACACATAGGTACAATAAAAATTAAAACACCAATTCTATGTATGCGGTGTTATACTAGCCTAATTACTACCTTTTTAAACGACTTAAAAAAAAAGAAGGTTATCAATTCGACATGTTTAAGTTTTTTTGTTGTTGTTAGTAGTTCATGTTCTGCATCCCAATAGGGTATTTTCCGATTTCATAAAAACTATTTTAATTTGAAGATTGGGACGATATATTTAACAGAAAAATAAAAATAAATTTATTAATACACATTTTCTCACTTAAAAACGATTAAAATCTAATTAATTTTTCGTTGTTTTGAATTTACCGCCAAAACGCTCCTTACGATGACTTTTTATCACGTGACATGTGACGTCAACTTTGTTTATACGGCACCGGTACAAATACTTAGTTTGGCGCCGTTTTAGAAGTATTTTTGTACAGAGGCACTGCACACCAGTAATATCACTTTATATCCATTAAAAATCTTGTTAATTATGTACTCGACATTCACTTATTTACTTACTAACTACTTTAGTTTACACAAAGTTGACGTCACGTGATAAAAGTCATCGTGAGAAGCGTTTTGGCGGTAAATTCAAAACAACTAAAAACAAATTTGGTTTAAATCGTTTTTAGTTGAGAAAATGGATAGAAATCAATTTATTTTTATTTTTCTGTTAAATGTCTCGTTCCAATCTTCAAATTAGAATAGTTTTTGAAAAATTGGAAAATACCCTATTGCGTAACATGGTTTCGGTTTTTGAAGGAAATTCATAACCGTTTGCGTTATAAGTAGAGATCGGATAATCGGATGCATAATTACCTAAAGAAATTATGGAAGTTGCTTCTTAAATTATTATTTTTGTAAAAAATATCCCGGGATTCCAGGAACACCGGGAATTCATAAAGCTTTGTAATCAGATGTATAGTATGGATGCGACTTCTAAATTATTAGGATTGCATTCAGATGCAAATTTATTTAAAATTAACCCCGATGGAATTAATATAATTATGTGAACGTAGAGTGTAAGTCTGTAAGAGAAGGGGTGGTGTGAGTTAGTTAGAACATTTTTTTGTACATCTAATTAAGAATTTTTCGATAACAAGCGCGTTCCATATTAGCTAACACCTCAACTTTAGGTGAATATGCATCCGACTATCCGATCTCTGGTTATAAGTTTTCAAAGTTCTTCTGCTCGACAGCATAAATAACGAAAAGTTCACTGTTGAATTGTCAAAATGGGCATGGGGCATTGGGCTTGTGAGTGTGTAGCACCAGTACCCCGCTGATCTGTAGAATAATACATAGTTGTTACATAGTTGTAGTCGATTACATAGTAAGCATTACATTACATTACCGGTCGAAGTGGCGGAGCTTGAGGGAGGTCTATGTCCAGCAGTGGACGTCTTTCGGCTGAAATGATGATGATATAGTAAGCGATGCAGCTGACACTTACCTACTTCCTACACGTGCAACTCTGTATTAGATAAATGGGAGTCATTGTGGCACTCAGCACTCAGCATTGATCTTGACATTCACCGGGCCGCCGGGGTCGTCATACACAATGCTTGCATGCAATCAATGCTCTATCTAGAACGTCGCTTCGATGAGTTTATCAAATTCAAAGGCTTCCTGGAACCAGTTTATAAAAAGTCGATTTTATAAACACCTATTAAAATAATATTTTTATAATACACAGCTTGGTTCTGAACTCTGTAGCTCAGTATTCGAAGGGTCGCGAAAACAAGTTTGGCCTTGCTCTTATTCGAGTTCATTGACCTTGGCTCGGTACTGCCGCAGCCTCCAGTATCTCCGATCATACTTAATAACTATTAATAAGTTAGTGTAGGGATTACTGTGTACTTGTGGCTAAGTAATAACAGCCGCACGGGTTGATCGATCAGGTTAAGCTACCCTTGCTGCGGTTGGTCCGTGGATGGGTGACCATCTTTACTTACCAAGACCCCCCCATGCCTCGGAAAGTACGTTAGGCTGTTGGTCTCGGCTGTCATTCAGGGATCTTTTGACAGTCGTTACGGGTCGAAGCCCGAAAGCCAGAAAACCTGTCTTACCTAGTGGTATCGTGTTACCCAGTAACTGGGTTGTGGAGGTCAGATAGGCAGTCGCTCCATGTAAAATACTGGTATTCAGTTGCATCCGGTTAGACTGGAAGCCGACCCCAACATAGTTTGGGGCTAGGCAGATGATGTTGGTGTATTAATGTATAAGTACTGGAAGTATTTATCAACGTGACAAATGTACTATTTTCACACATTAATTACGTGAAAATAAGTTCAAATGTAGGTTAAAACTAGAACAACAGTAGGTAATTGTCCTTACCTAATATATGGTGATAAAATCAATCAATCGCTCAGCCTTTTCTCAACTATCTTCTGGTCGGCTTCCAGTCTAACCGAATGCAGGTGAATCCCGTATTTTACATGCAGCAACTTCCTATCTGCTCTCCACAACCCAGTTACTGGGACATACGATACCTGATTGACATACTTTCGGGCTCCTAACTTTCTGTAACGACTGTCAAAGATCTACAAGTTCAGCCGGGATCATCTTCTTAACAAAGACCTACAAGTTCAGCTGGGATCATTTTCTTAACGTGCTTTCTATGGCACTTAGGGGTCTCAATATGTAATGCATGGTCACCCATCCACGAACCGACTGCGGTAAGAATAGCTTAGGTACATTCCAGTTGAATCGCCTCGTGGCTGGGTCGTTACGGGTAGGAAGGAAGCCGAAAAATCGGACAACCAGGCTTACCAAGATATATCGTCATACCCAGTAACTGGGTTGGAGGTTAGATAGGCTGTCGCTCCATGTAAAATAGGTACTGGTATTTCGATGCATCCATTTTTTTTTGAGGACGGGAAAACATCAAATAACTTCTCTCGCTCTGGGCGGAGTGGTAGACTTTTACTGACTAAAACCCACCCGTGCTCGTGTGCTATGAGTTCCTGCCGGAGCTCTGTTCACTGTGCCGCAATTTCTCACGGCATAGCATCGTTGGGAAAGGACTAGGTAGAATTAATACTTTTTCTGACCCAGGAATCGAACCCAGGTCCTCCTCAATCAAGCTGAGCAGTCAGTGTCCATGGGAAAATAGGCTCATTATACTTAATGGCTACTGTAATGTACCTCTGTATGTTTTCCCACGGGTCGTACTCTTTGTAATTACAGTTATTATGATTCATTATAGTAAAATTGCAGTAAATGCAATGCTCTGAAATATTCACTCAGGACTGTGCACATCCATAGCTGGAGTTAGCGTGTGATAGCGGAATATCACTACGGTATGGTTAAACAGTAGCCCCCTTATTTATAAACGCTGCTTAAAGTTAAGTAATGATTAGCGACTGATTAACCATACATTTTTGAAGTTTAAACACGTCTTAACTTTAATCATCATCGTTTATGAATATGACCTCTAATGACTAGCTATTGTTTATCCATACCGTAATGATATCCCGCTATCTTAAGTATACCTTTAAGTAAAGTTACCAAGTTATCTACGTCATTTATCGTTGAGTACTCTGGTCGAGTTTTACCAATGAAACCGAATACGATCAGCACTTACAGGGTGGCAGGGACATCGCTGCGCATACTGTAACCATAAATTAAATGTAATGGGATTGTCCTGTTCGGAAATAGTAAGTTTTAATTTCGGCTTCGTGTTCGGCCAAAACTGAGACTAAGGCTGAAGCTTCCTTTTCGTTTTCGACTGAATATCCATTTTCGGTCTAACAATCTCATCGGAATCTAACAAAATTAGATAAAATCAGACACAAATATAGCACATTCACGTTTTACAAAGCTTGACGATATCTTTGTCTTTATCGCTTGTTGTGTGCGGCAATCCTGTGGTGCCCGGCCCAAGGTCGCCGTGTTGCTATGATCTGCGTACGCGCACGTGCTTGGCGCACCGCAGTGGTGAAACATATTCCACTTGCTAAGTATTTACGTAAGGAGGGGTTTTCCAAAAATATTGCACGATTTTAAAATTAGCAATGATAGGCAACATTGATTTGTAATTTATTTACATCAAGGTTGAGTTTGCTTAGTAAGGCTTGCTCTAGTGAGAGCTCTTGGTTTCTGTTACAAAAATGATTACAATTCTGATTGTTTTTTGTAATCAATTTAGTACATTATTGTTATTCAGGCCATTGCCGATATATTATGAAAGTTTATATAATTCTATTAAGTAAGGTATTACGGAAAGTTAGAAACTAGACAGGTACCTGTAGGGTTTCTTTCTAATGAAACTTTTTTTTCTCATTTACTACGTATCGTATGGCGCTAGCTTCCCACGGCCGAGCTGGCGCAGTGTAGCAACTTACTATTCGCATGGGCAGTACACGGTTGCATCACTCGCTCGTTTAGTAATAATTTCAGCTGTGTATCCTGAATATCGTACCAAACCGTTAATATTATGGTAAATCGAGCATTAAAACTTCTACTTTTTAGAGTGTCGCCGCCAGCTGTAAGAGCAGTTTTCGTAGTGCAAGTGTAAGGTTGACTGTACCTAAAAGAGGCTATACCAAAGTAAACGCACCTTTGGGACAGTCTCTTTTCAAAACTCGATTTGCCATATTTAAGGGTACTTTACTTAAGATGGCGCCCGGAGCTCCGCCGTTCGGCTCCTCGTTCCACCTAGGCGAAGCTCTTGCTCAAACCATGCTCCACCGAATGACTATAGGTAGTTACTTATTCGTCATCGTTGCGATATCATTATTGTTGCTCGTGGATCGGTAACATACTTTCACTTTCAACATCGGATTCCCCCAATTTGGCCAGAGTCCGGAGACGGAGTTAGTTGTTAGCAGACCACGAGCTCCGGCAGCCGGGTCACACATCACAATAACAATTCTACTAAAATGGTAAGTTTGTAATTTTATTATTTATGCTAAAATGGTGACAACATTGTTCGCCTTGGGCTGTGCACTACAACATACCAGCCTACCTAAGAACTTGTTGTTAACGCCACCCATCTCCTTTGTCTTCTAGAGGCCATCACTCATCATACTCCTGCTGTTCTGCGCGGTGGTTGCGATCACTGCAGAGGATGGAGAGACCAGGGACCTGGATATAGACCTGCCGGAAGACATAGACAGCGAGGATCTGCAGAGGAAGCATCGCAAACGTAAGAAACATGGTCAGCACGGCCAGCAAGGAGGTCCCTGTGGAGGTTATGGGAAGACCTTTGGCTCCCATGATACGTTTGTGTCAGCTCCTGTCATGAACTACTTCTTCGGATGTGGAGGTGTACCGGTCGCTCCGTACGTGCCTTATTATGCGCCAGTGCAGCCGTATCCTGTGCAAGGAGGATATGGGCATGGTGGACATGGCCATGGTGGACACGGCGGCCATGGAGGCCACGGGGGCGGCCATGGTGGTCACGGTGGCGGTCATGGAGGTCACGGAGGTGGTCATGGAGGTCACGGAGGTGGCCATTTAGGTGGACATGGTGGAGGCTATGGAGGCCAGGGAGGCTATGCAGGCCAGGAAGGTTTCGGAGGCCCTGGTTTCTACGGAGGTCAGGGCTACTACCCCCAGCAGGGATTCCAACCTGGCTTCCAACCCGGGTTCAACCAAGGCTTTTCCGGGCAGTACAACCGCCCCTTCCAGAATGCATTCTCGGCTGCAGCATCAGGCATAGGGACAGCGCTGGCTGATTACATCTCAAGACCAAGAAAGGTACAGAAACAGATTAATCAGCTGTTGAGGCCAATTTATAAACTGTTTTGAAGTGCTTAAGTGATTTCATTGGACTACAGTGATTAACAGCTTTTACACAACATTGAAAGGTTTTTTAAATTACTTGTGTTAATTTGTGTTCTATAGTTGTGTTCAAGTGTTCAAAGTGGTACTTTTAAGTTAAGTTTCATTCAAGTTTCAGTGATTTTGCGGTACTTGGGTGCGAACCCTTACAGGAGTTTTCACGTTTTTACTGCACTCATTTTTATACGTTTTCTACAAAGTATTTGTCTAGTACAAATTATGTATAGTATGACCACTTGTATACGACCTCTTTTGGTAAAATTTAAGGCCTATGACACAAGCCCTAGTGGGGCAAGGACGAAGCCCACGCTCGCAATACAAACATAATACATATATTATTAATATTGTTTACATCATGTGCCGCGGGCCTTATTTACAAATAGTTTTTTGTGAAATAAAATTTGAAAGATAGATATCAAAGCGTGACTTTATATGGCAATTAGATGTTTAAAAAGTGATAGTGGTTTGAAATGTAGTTATATATGTATGTGCTTAAAACATGTGCGGGGCTTGTGGCTATGTAATAAATGCTGCACAGGTCGAGCAACACTTGCCGCGGTTGGTATGTGATAGGTCATCTTTACCAAGACCCCTCCGTGCCTCGGAAAGCACACCGTTAGTCCCGGTTGTCATTGGTAGATCTTTGACAGTAATTGTTGTTGGTCGCAGTCTGACAACCAGTCCTACCAACTGGGTTGTGGAGGTCAGATAGGCTGTTGCTCCTAGAAAAATACTGGCATGCAGCTGCATCTGACTAGCTAGGAAAACTACTTCAACATAGTTGGGTAAAGGCTGGCAGATGATGAGCTTAAAGCATGTACCTAGGTACGGTCAAAGAGCGATAGATGTTTAGAAATTTTCATACAACTTCCTTTCCCATATAGCGCCTCAGCGCATGCGCATGTCACCTTTCGATCTGTTGTTTTAATTCAAAATGTTGGCAATGACGTAAATTATAAGATGCAAGAAAATTATTATCATATTAATTTGTTCCTTGCCTGCGCCTATAACTATTTATAGATGCCAGTGTTTTCAGCGGATGTATTTTTATTACCTACTATACGTTGATTTTGTAATGGTTTCATGGTCAACTAGTTGTAATTAAACTTTCATATTTGATCGTTGCGACTTATTTTATATTTGTTAGTGTTATACAATAAAGAGGTCGGCCGTCCCCTGAGGTTGTTAGTGTTGAATTACCCATTGCTATTAGATGTCTCTTTCAGTAGCGATCACTAGCCTTACTATATAGATCTATTTTATAAAAAATCTCACCGTGAAAGCCACAGTTAACTCAGTAGCCCTAACATCTGATGGAATGACAACTCACTTTAAGTAAAGTTTTTACGGTGAGATCTTTCCAGAATATACGGATTAGTGGGCTGGTGTGTGGAGTGAATTTTAATTAGTCTTTTTCTTCTTTGGTGATTCATCATAATCTTTATCCACAGCCCGACTTCACCCACTGCTGGGCTTCTCTTTTCATGTGCAAATCCCCACGCTTCAGTGCCAGTCTCATCCAGGTTTTGGCCGCGATGGCAACAATGTCGTCCGCCCAGCTTGCCTCCGCCGGACCAAACACTCGTCTTCCAGTTCTTGCACACCACTCTGTCAAAACCTTACTCCACATGTCATTACTGCGCCTTGCCAGGCGTCTTGCTCAACTCCATACGAGCTCCATAATACGCTCTCCGATATCGAAGACCTTCGTACGTCTTCGTATCTTGACGTTTAGAACTCGGTGTATTAGCCTGTTGCTAACCATGGAACGCTGGATGGCCCTCTTTGCAAGTTGAAATAACGATTGCTTATTAGGTAAAGTCCGTTATTTCAAAATTGTCACAAATTCTGTTAGTTTGCCATTAGGTAGGTACCTACTAAATTGGTTAAGGCCCTGGTAATTTTATATGTACTCGTCGTATTGTCGTTATGAGCGATAATAGTTCTTACTGCAATCCGAAACGGGTTAAAATCTGTTGTAATAAATTCGAATTACAAATGAGAAAATATTGTCGTAAAAGTACAAATAAAATCGTATAAAATTAAATATTAACTATTTAATAAATATTAATCCATCACTGGATGCAGTTTGGCATTTGGCATTTTATGGCATATTTTTAATCATAATAATAATTGTTATTGAAGAGATAAACTGGTTTTAAAGAGAATTAAGAGGTGACTTTGATTATTTTTGTGATGCATTAAATTATATTTAATTATGTTTTGAGTTCCATTACTGTATGTAAAAAAGACTTGAAAATATCACTTATTTTTTTGCTTTCAAAATTATTTACGGTTAAAGAGATACACTGGTATAAAAAACCACATTTATGAGCGTTTTCAAGAAATCGCCGCCAAAATCTTTAACTTGTTTAAGTATAGGGATTGTGTTTCCATATGAATCAATCCATTTCATAATTAGTAGACAGTATTGTTAGTTATTTATAAACAATGTACATTATGTAAGTCTATCTAGGTTTAGTTCTGTAAATTGATGTGTGGTACACCACTAACTAACACACCCCCCAAAATGGCCCCCTCCCGGGGGATATAGGCGTGATGTTATGTACGTTTTATGAATAAACTATTTAATTAATGATGCAATATTGTTTTATTTATAAATTAACTTTTAAACCACTTTTGTGTTTAAGTAGGTTTGTTTTTTGTGTAACCGTAAATTAACCAACATTTTTTAATGGTGATAGGTATATAATAGCTTATGTATTAAGTATAGGAAGCTGGTTTCGGAATGCGGTTTCATTCATCTTCGTATATGGTTACTTGGATGAGACATTCAAAATTCAATATATTATATTTTACAGAAGCCAATTGAAACCGTGCTACTAGCTTTTGTCGTTCCAGAAATGCCCATGAAACGTTACAATCTAGGTCCCAATTTGCCGTGGCCTATGTAGAAAAGTTCCGTGTGGTGCCGGACGTAAAAGAATAGCACCATCCCATTTCTTCCCGCGGGTGTCGTAGAAGGCGACTAAGGGACTTACTAGAGAATGGGCAGCAGCGTTCTCTATGCATTTGCCATGTATTACCACCATGCTGCGATCGCAAACCCGCCTGCCAAGCGTAGCGATTATGGCAAAACCCCCCTTTTGGGAGAGGCTTATGTCCAACAGTGGACGTCTTTCGGCTGAAATGATGATGATGATGGAGATAAGTAAGTAAGAAACTCCACGGTTACTTTAAAAAATCCCATTGGATTTTAGGATGTTTTCAAATTACAGTGTTAATAGTTGCGGGAGCATAGTCCTTAGCTTCATAGACCTAAGAAGGGTTAATATAACTTGGATAATGGTTCTTCTAGTAGATCAGATTGTGAACATAAGAACATCAAAAATGATGTCATCTTTATTGTCCTACTAATGGCTGTACACGCTGTTTTGCTGTTAAGCGACTTGTTATGATTGTGTCTCGGCATTGCGAAGCGAATTGTTACAATTACCAGCCTATATGCTGCTGTAGCTAGAAGGCCGCTGCCTATTAGAATTGATTTATTTTTAACTAAGCTATTGCGAAAATTAACGAACAATATACAGCAACCTGTTACTAACGATTTAGTACATGATTCTGAAGCCGCTTTGCGGGCTATAAAAAAAAAAAAAAAAAAAAAAAAAAAAAAAAAAAAAAAAAAAATATTGGTGTTCCATACATTTTGACGCATATGTATTACACTTTTCTATGAAAGGGCTGAATTCATGGAGTCAGTACCGCATCAATGTTCCTGCCACGATGTATCCAGTGCGCCCGTGACCAGAACTACGATATTTCATTAGTTCCAAATCTAATAATATCTATATTTGAAATCTATCAAATATATTTGATGACATTCGTAAAAGTTATTTTTTTACGAATGTCATCAAATATATTATTTTCAAAACCTATATTGATGTTTTAAATGTACGTATAACATGTAGTAATTATTTTATTTGACCAACAATTCAAAGACATGTGACTTCCAACAAATCGCACGGGGCCCGCGGAGACGATCTTTAGTCAACAAACCTGCTTAAAACTGCACCAACATTTGCAAAACTCCGTCGTCGTAACAATTTTGTTATTATAGTTGTTGTTGTGGACTTTATTGAAACAATCAACAACTTGTTATGCAGCTTTATCCATTATACCTGGGGCCTAAGTCTACTAATTTATAAACGTTACAATGGTCTCTCAATGGTGTGTTTTTGACAGTTTTTGTATGGCAAATCTGTCAAAAACTTACCATTGAGAGACCATTGTGACGTTTATAAATTAGTAGACTTAGGCCCCTGATCTGATACTTGACCTGCCAACGGCTGTACTGCACCCTAGATGCGTAACACAGTAGGTATCTATTTAAATCATTTTGAAGGCTATCGGTAATCTATAATTGCTTCATATGTTCGAAAAATAAGTCTGCGTCTCAACCTAAATACCTAGGGGTGCTTGGACAGGAAACCTCCCCGTGTGCCCGTGGGCTGGAGTTTCCCTTGGATACGTCTGGGGGAAAGGCCAGTCTCCGGGACGGTGCACCCTGGGATGCGGGCAATATCCCCCATTGGGTACTGTGTGGCTAATGGGTGTCGTTGCCCGTATGCCAATATCCTGTCGGCGGGACGCTCCAACGCGTGTATCTCTGCGCTCATGCAGAGACGCACAGCGGCGGAGTAAGAGCGGGCTCGGTGTGCACTCACCCTGCCACCGGGCAGGCAAGAAGGAGTGCTCTCCTTCTGCCACCGTTAATCTCGTAGCCCCGAAGATTGTCACGGTCATGTCTCTGACTTTTGACGGGGGTCGAGGGCCTCGGCTTAACCGCCCGGGCCGCGAGGAAGAAATCCTCTATAAAAAATTACCCCAAACCTCCAAGCGGCGCACCGTGAGGGAGGTTGGTAGCTTGACTAATGGGTAGCTAAATTAGTCTCGAGTGCGAACCACTATTTTTGAGCCAGTACACAAAGTTTTACACTCGTGGGAACTAAAATGGAAAAATTAAAATCAAAACAAAAAAAAGCCAGGTAGAGAAGGAGAGTGATGCGGGGTCGGAGTCCGACTCTGCATCGAGCGCGAAGGGCTCTGATAAGGGCCCGGAGCATGCAGCGGTGGGCGCTTCGAGGAGGACAGAGTTCCTCAAGAAGCGCCCCAAACCGAAGGACGGCCAGGGGTCGTCCTCGGATGGCGGGACGGCCTCGGCGGGAAAGCTGGGCAAGATCTGTCGGCAGGGTGGGGTTCGGTTAGGCCGAAGCCTAACCCCAAAAGAACCCGCCGAGCAGATCGCCGGGGCGGCCCAGGCGGCTGAGGCTCCGGAAACCGAGGGGCGACTTTCTGGAGGGACCAGCAGCAGGGCCCTCTCGGAGTCGTCTGGCGGTGAGCCGGACAACGCTGGCGGCTCATACTCAGAGCGAACGGCCAGGCTCGCGGAGGTTGTGGCTGCTGCGGTCAAGGGGGTGGCCTTGAAGAGGCTTCAGGCCTCCAAAGAAAAGGCCATTGCCGCAGCCATAGCCTCCATTATGGCGGCAGCGGAGGACCTGCACACCGGACCTCCGTCGGACGACATGTCCGAAATGCGGGCGGAGGTCGCCCGCTTGGCAGCCGCCATGGAGCTTCTCCGAAAGGAAAATGAGGAGCTCCGAGCGGACCTGGCCGTGCTCCGAGGAGCTGGCCCGAGGGTGGAGCCTCAGAAGGGGGCGCGGCATGGTCCCGGGGTTGGAACCGTGCCTGAGGAGGACCGGGTGCTGACTCTGGTGCGGCAGGAGCTGACTGCCTTCCAGAGTCGATTTTCCGCCCTGGAGGCCATTGTCTTGCGCCCCCCGCTAGCGGCGAATCGGCCGGCCTCGGGCCAGCAAAAGGGGGCCACGTATGCCGCTGCCACATCAGCCACGGCCAAGTCGGCACCGCAGTCGGGTCGGACCTCGACGAAACCGGTGCCGACCAAATCCAAGAAGGGCGGGATGGCTGCACAGGCGGCGATGGCCCCAGCTGTGGGGTCAGGACGGCAGGCCCCAGCCGTGGTGCCACAACGGACGGCCCCACCTCCTCAATCTCCTCCGGCTGACGCCGAATGGCAAGTTGCTGGGGAGAAGAGGAAGGCGGGCAAGGCCGCAAGGGCGGCCAAACGCAAGGAGAGGCGGCAGCAGCGCAAAAAGCGTAGCGCCGCGGCTAGGTTACGCGCCCCGAAGTCCGCCGCTGTAGTGATCACACTACAGCCGGAAGCGGAGAAGAAGGGCGTGTCCTACTACGACGTGCTCTTAAAAGCCAAGGCGGCGGTGAACCTCGCGGAGCTGGGAGTCTCCAACGGCATGCGGATGAGAGTCACTGCGACTGGAGCCCGCATGTTGGAGATCCCTGGCGCGGCCAGTGGCCCGACCGCTGACGCCCTAGCTGAAAGGCTTAGGGCGTCCCTAGACGCGGACGAGGTCCGAGTGTCCAGGCCCACCAAGTGCGCTGACATGCGCATCTTGGGCCTGGACGACTCAGTGACGGAGGGCGAGGTTGTGGCCGCCGTAGTCAGGACGGGAGAATGCTCTGCCGAGCAGGTGAAGGCAGGCACCATCCGTCCTGACAACACGGGGATGCGAACCGTAACGGTAAGCTGCCCCGTGTCGGCGGCCCGAAAGATTACGGAGGAGGGTCGAAGGCTCCTGGTGGGCTGGGTTTCAGCGCAGGTGAAGCTGCTGGAACCCAGACCTCTGAGGTGCTTCCGCTGCCAGGTGGGCCACCACGTGGGAGTGCAATGCACCTCGGAGGTGGACCGCAGCAGCCACTGCTTCCGCTGCGGTCAGCCCGGTCACAAGGCCGGCTCGTGCATCGCCAAGCCGCACTGTTATTTATGTGCGGCAGCTGGAAAGCCGGCCGAACACCGGGCTGGGAGCAAGGCCTGCGCTCCACCCGCTGAAGCCAGGGGCCGAGGCAGACCCAAACCCTCCGCCACCGCCGTCACCGCCGCAACCGCCGCCACTGCCGCTGCCGCTGCCGCCTCCACCGTCGTCGTAGTTGCCGCCATCCCGCCAAGGCCTACCCAGGAGGCCCCGGAGGGGGCTGAAATGGAATGCCAGTAACGGCCCCATTACGCCTCCTCCAGGCGAACATCAACCACTGCGCCGCCGCTCAGGATCTGTTGATCCAGAGCATGGCGCAGTGGTCGATTAACATCGCCGTGGTCGCTGAGCCGTACTTTGTCCCGCCCAGGGATGACTGGGTGGAGGACCTGAGCGGCTCAGTGACCCTCATTTCGTCGGCCGCCGCCGGTACCCCGACCCTCGAGAGTGTCAAGAGGGGACGGGGTTGCGTTGCAGCACGGTTCGGGGAGATTGTCGTGGTAGGGGTGTACTTCTCCCCGAGCCGAACTCTCGCCGAGTTCCACAACTCCCTTGCGGAGTTGAGAGACGTCGTCGTCGGGTTTCGTTCCCTCCCCGTGCTCGTCCTTGGGGACTTCAATGCCAAGAGCTTGGCTTGGGGTTCCCGGTTGACGAATGTGCGGGGCAGGATGGTGGAGGACTGGGCTCTGGAAGCAGACCTGGTCGTCCTAAACCGGGGTTCTGTCGCCACGTGTGTGCGGATGCGGGGTGAGTCGGTGGTGGACATTTCGTTCGCCAGCCCCGCTCTGTCGCCGCGTGTCATCGACTGGCGCGTCATGGAGGGGGTGGAGACGTATTCCGACCACCGGTACATCCGGTTTGACGTCTCCGCCCAGACCTCGAGCGCGCCGGTCCGACAGGCCCCGTGTGGTCCGCGGTGGGCGTTGAAGCAGCTGGACCGGGAGCTTCTCCTGGAAGCCTCGATCGTGCAGGCCTGGGTGTCATCACCGGACAGGCCTGCCGACATAAACGACGAGGCCGAGTGGTTCCGGGAGACCATGTCCGACGTATGTGACGTGGCAATGCCCCGGGTCCAGCCAGGTCGTGCTTCACGCCAGGTGTACTGGTGGTCGCCGCAGTTGACAACACTGCGCGAGGCGTGTGTTGCTGCGCGACACCTTTACTCCAGGCACCGCAGGCTCCGTATCCGCCCTCCGGATACGGAAGCCATTGAGGCGGAGCTGTACGAGGGGTACAGAGTGGCGAAGACCGCCCTCCGAGATGAGATCCTGCGGGCCAGAGTAGTGGCCCGCGAGGAGTCGCTGGAGACTCTGAACAGAGACCCGTGGGGACGCCCCTACAAAACGGTGCGGGACAAGATCCGCCCGTGGGCTCCCCCGCTGACGCAGAGTCTCCGGCCTCATCTCGTGCAGGACGTGGTGAGCGCTCTGTTCCCCTCACGAGGGGAGCACGCTCCCCCGCCTATGGCTCCGCCTCCTGCGGTGCCCGATGCGGACCACACCGACGACGACGACGACTCTCCAGAGGTGACCGAGGTAGACCTGAGAGTGGCGGTACGTAGGCTGAATGCCAAAAATACCGCCCCAGGACCCGACGGCTTGCCCGGCAAAGCCTGGGTCCTGGCCTTGCAGGCTCTCGGGCCTCGACTAAGAGGGCTCCTAAGCGCATGCTTGGAGGAGGGCCAGTTCCCACTTCGCTGGAAGACGGGGAAACTGGTCCTCATTAAGAAGCCGGGGCGCCCGGCGGACTCTCCGTCCGCTTACCGGCCCATTGTGCTGCTCGACGAGGTGGGCAAGCTCTTTGAGAGAGTAATTGCAGACCGCCTCGTCGGGCGGCTGGTGCGGGTGGGGCCGGATTTGGCGGAGAGCCAGTGTGGTTTCCGCAGGGGGCGCTCCACGGTGGATGCCATCATGCGCGTGCGAGCCCTCACGACGGGGGATGCTTTGGCCCGGGGTGGGGTCGTCTTGGCGGTGTCATTAGACATCGCCAATGCCTTCAACACCCTGCCCTGGAGTTGCATAAGGGAGGCACTCCGGTATCACCGGATGCCGACCTACCTCTGTCGTGTGGTCGAGGCCTATCTGACGGACAGGGCCGTCATCTACCCCGGTCACCTCGGAGAGTGGAACCGGCGAGAGATGTCGTGCGGTGTCCCACAGGGATCGGTCCTGGGGCCGTATCTGTGGGACATCGGGTACGACTGGGTGCTGCGCGCCGACCTCCCTGATGGCGTCAGTGTAGTTTGTTACGCTGACGACACGCTGGTCCTGGCGCAAGGGAGGTCGTACCAGGCGGCGGCCGACTTAGGGACACAAGGGGTTGCGACAATCGTCTATAGGATCCGGCAACTGGGACTCGAGGTGGCATTGCACAAATCCGAGGCCATGTGGTTTCATGGTCCTCGGAATGCGCCACCGACGGGTTCCCAGATAACGGTGGGAGGGGTTCACATCGGCGTCGAGTCGACCATGAAGTACCTGGGACTCGTCCTCGACAGCCGATGGAACTTCGCGGAGCATTTCCGCCGTTTGGCTCCCAGACTGGAGCGGGCCGGGGCTGCGTTGAAGCGGCTCTTGCCCAATCTAGGGGGGCCAAACGCCTCCTGCCGGAGGCTCTACGCGGGGATCGTGCGGTCCATGGCCCTATACGGGGCGCCGGTGTGGGCGCCTACATTGAGGCGCCAACCAGCTCGCAAGCTGAGGGCGTCCCATAGGGTCATGGCGATCAGGATGATCCGAGGATATCGCACGATCTCCGGCGAGGCGGCGGGCCTCCTTGCCGGATTACCGCCATGGGATCTGGAGGCAAAGGTCCTCGCGCAAATGTGGGAGTGGCGCGAGGAGGCCAAACGCCGGGGCGTAACTCCGCTGCCGCGACAAATCGCGGCACAGCGGACAGAGCTCCGGCGGGATCTCATGGTGACATGGAGAGTGCGATTGTCGCAACCCAGTGCTGGGCACGCCCTGATTGCGGCGGTAAGTCCCCTCTTTGAGGAGTGGCTTGAGAGGCGGCATGGCGTCCTCACCTTCCGCCTGACGCAGGTCCTCACCGGACACGGTTGTTTCGGGAGGTTCCTGTTTCGGATAGGGCGGGAGGAAACGCCCGGGTGTTTCCATTGCGAAGATCGCCCTGAGGACACGGTGGAGCACACGGTGGCGGTCTGCCCGGCTTGGGCGGAGCACCGCCGTGTCCTCGTGGAGGCGATCGGCGGCGGCGATCTCTCGCGTCCGGCCCTGGTCCAGGCCATGGTACGGAGCGAGAGGGCATGGGGAGCCGTCACCTCCTTCAGCGAAGCAGTGATGCTCGCGAAGAGGGAGGCGGCGCACGTGAGGGAGAGGCAGCATATGCGCCCTCGCGACCCCAGCCGCCGCAGGATACGGAGACGCCCTGGGCGTCGGGAATCCCAGGCCGATTTCCGGCCACCGTAGGCATGGGCTTGCGGACGGCGAGTAATGGGTAGCTCGCTGTCCGGTAAGGACCAAGCCCAAGTCGACGGCGCGTTGTGTTCCACGCGCGCCTCAAAGAGATGTCAGCACAAATAGTGATGGGACCCGCAAGGGTCGATGCCTGCCAGGGGTGCGGGTTTGTTCGAAAGAGACTTAAGCATATTATAAGATAAAAGACTACGTTGAAGACAGGGAAGTATGGCATTAATTCCTTCTGCACATGTGGCTTCCCTGGTACCTCATTAACAGCATAACTATGTGAAAGTCTATTAACTGCTCTCAATGTTCTTTTTTATTCTTTTTATTTTTACAATGCTGACATATTCTCGTCATTATTTGACATTTTATATCAATTTTAATATCAACTTATTTTTTAGTGATTGTCATGTTAATCATGTTACTATGTTTAATTAGGTTCATTTTATTTATGTAGATTATTTTACATATTGTGAATGGGGGAACGTTGTAGGCCTTACAGACTGTAGATTTGTAGACGATTTTCTATTCTGTATTCGTCTAAGTACCTGGTACTTATTGACAGGCCTGCACTGTCCTCCCATACATTTTATCTCTGAAAACATTGTTAAAGCCAATCATTTTTAAAAGAGTAACCGTGGAGTTTCTTGCCGGCTCTTCTCCATAGGAAACAACATTTTGGAACCGTGCACCTAGCTTCTGACGTTTCATAAGTGCCCATGCAGGTTTATATGAAATAAAAATATTTTGATTTTTGATTTGATTGAGACACCACAGCCCCTGGCTTAAGGGCTACTGAAGGAACACGGGTGGGTTTTAGTCAGTAAAAGTCTGACACGCCCTCCTGCTCCACCCAGAGCGGGAGAAGTTATTTGATGATTTCCCATCCAAAAAAAAAAAAAAAAAAAAAACCTAAATACCTAACGCAATGAATATTGTTGAGATGTCAAAATGTCATTGCTACTGCTAGTTACGTAAATACCTGGCTGGTTAAACTATTGCGGTGGTCATCATTTCAGCAGAAAGACGTCCACTGCTGGACATAGGCGAAGGCCTAACCCCCCAAACTGGGGAAGCCCAGTTTGGGGGGTTTTCCATAATCACCGCGCTTGGCAGGCGGGTTGGCGATCGCAGTATGGTGGTAAAATGCATAGAGGACGCTGCTGCCCAGTCTCTAGTAAGTCCCTTAGTCGCCTTCTACTACACCCACGGGAAGAAATGTCCGGCAACAAACGGAAACCGGAGGCTGACCTACCAATACTTATTACGTTATTTCAAAATCAAAATCAAAATCAAAATATTTTTATTTCATATAAACCTGCATGGGCACTTATGAAACGTCAGAAGCTAGGTGCGTATTTGAGGAGTACCTAACTCTTAATTTGTATATTGCATTATGTTTCTATCTACCTGCCCATTGTTTTAATAGTGGTTGCTATCTATGTGCTAGTTTTTCAATTGTTTTCTCAATGGCGGCGAATTGTGTATTATGGAATTTAAGGGGAATGCGCGAAGGTAGCTCGCACAATGGAAATTACAATTTTTAGGTAAGTGTCAGGTTGTAGCTACCTATGTTGGTTAAAATATAATTCGCGAACGTAACAAAAATACCTTTACAGAATGTTATAATCATTAGAATCAGTATATCAATTTTATTTAGGTACTGGTAGCTACTTCTTTTTTCTCACTCTCACTAACGGAAATATCGGTTTTGGTACGTATGCTGTACCGATACTGGTTACAAATACCAATCGTACCGGTTCTACGTCTGGTGCTGATATCACACCAAGGCCAAGGTACCCGTCCCAAAAATACCAGTATTTCAAGCCCTGTGATTTCGAGTGTCACTAAATATTGCCTAATAGTTTCTCTGTTCTTATGTCGTCGAGCAGAGCCTCAAATCATTGTACAGATGTACAACCTTGTAACTAATGTCCCATTGTTAAGAATCGCCACCGGTGTCTTGATTTTATAATCACTTCGTGACACCACATTTATTTACTCATACCTATGTGCATAATTATATAGTAAAGCATAGTTTTTCGGGCAATAACCGGAGCCACAATATCTTTGTGCATTTTCATGAGATTAAAATGGACGTATATGCAGACCACCACTGCAAGAAGGATTTTAAGGGTTTTTGGAAAAAGACAAATCAGTTAAATCCGAAGCCTGGTCACTCTGTGAGTGTGGCTGGCGTGCATGAACCACGGGAAATTGCCAACCGTTTTCAACAGCTTTTTAAAGTTGATTCGCTTTTGGATGCGGCACCGCAGATGCTTGATGTTGACTCAGCCGTCGTAGGTTTTAAGTCAGGTTTTCAGCCAAAGATGTGGCAGGCATTGTTAGGGATATGAAAAAACGTAAATCTCCTAGTCACGACAGCCTCAGCATCGAGCATCTGCAAAATGCAGGAGTTCACTTGCCAAGGGTGTTGGCCATGTTTTTTAATCTGTGCGTTAGCCATTCGTACAGAGGCCAGCACATCAAGGTACCCCAATCTGTCAAATTTCTTTGATAGTTTTCAACTTTATAACAAAGGAATAAGGTTCATGTTCAATTGGGAAAATTTGACAGTTTGGGATAGGTTGACCTGCTGGCGTCTGTACCTTCCTGATAGACTGATGTACACTGTTGTTGTACCGACGGCGTTTGTCTCAACAATATCAGTTATGCCGATGACATGGTGCTGCTGAGTCCATCGATCGGCGGTCTGCGTAAGCTGGTGCGGATTTGTGAATCCTATGCGGAGGCCCAAGGGCTCAGATACAACGCGAAGAAAAGTGAACTCCTAGTATTTAAGGGGGGAGGGAGGCAAAAATTACGTGACTGTACCTACAGTCAGCTGGTACCCCCTTAAATAGAATCGCTCAGTACAAGTATCTGGGCCACTGGGTTTCCGAGGACCACCAGGATAACGCAGATGTGGAAAGGGCAAGTAGGGCGTTGGCTGTCCGGTTTAATATATTGGCCCGCAGGTTCGCGCGTAGCAGTAATCAAGTGAAAGTGATTCATTTTAAGTTTTACTGTCAAACACTATACACGTGCAGCCTGTGGGCTAACTACACACTTGGGTCATACAACGCCCTACGTGTTCAATACAACAACGCGTTTAGGGTGCTGCTGGGGCTACCACGATTCTGCTGTGCTTCGAATATGTTCGCAGAAGCGCACACTGATGGGTTCCATGCTATTAGGTATAAGGAAGCAGTGTGCGTCGCTGCTGAGTCGTGTTAGGTCCAGTAGCAACAGTTTGATAAGCGTGTTCGCTGACAGGTCGGACTCAACACTGCTACGCCACTGGATACGTTTGCATACTGCACTGGGAGCAGTGGTCAGTTCCTAATGTGTGTAACTGTGTCCCTAACTGTTTTTATTTCATGTGATGTTTTATGTTTTATTTTATTTTTGATGACAATTCGTTTTTAAATGTGTGTGTATGTAATATTATGGAGTATGTAATTATGGATTTTAATCTGAAATAAATGGGTTATTATTATTATTATTGTCACCATTTAATTCTGCTAACTCTTGGCATTCTTGTAGTCTTCTACAGATGGTACCAACTTCTATGCTTGTGCTAGGTTTGCAGTCAACTTCAATACTATTTAAAGTTTTTTTTTTAAATATGTTATATTTGTAGGTTCTACATTTTGGTACCTTATTGCAATTTCTGACTTAACTATAGGTACTTATAACATTATGAAACTAAGCGCTATCGCTGGAGCTGCCAGTCGGACTTTGAAATTCTTTTTGCATTTGATCGCCCGATTCTTGAGGTAGGTTATGGGTTTAACATTACACTACGGTGTGACGGAGTGGATCAGAGGAACAGAAAATTGCACGCGGACGCATTGCATGCGGACGAATTGCACGCAAACGAATTGCACCTGGACGAATTCACGTCCGCATGCTAGTATATATTCTGATTACAGCTGCAGGCCTTGCCTTTCATTCATCCCTTTTGTGGCCCAACATTCTAGTGACATATTTAAGACTAGCAGTGCTCCACGGTTTCACCCGCGTAGTTCCCGTTCCTGTGGGAATACGGGTATAAAATATAGCCTATGTCAACCGGGGATAGTGTAGCTTCCCAACTGGGAAATAAATTTTTCAAATTGGTTCAGTAGTTTCGGAGCCTATTCAATGCAAACATACAAACAATCAAAACTTTCCTCTTTATAATATTAGTATAGATATTAGTAGATATATTATAGTATAGACAATGAGGGAAATATTTTAGTTTAAAGTTTTATCCAAATAAATAACTACCTAACTAAATATACACGCTGTCATCAGAAAACATGCCCAGAAGACTGGCAGCATTGCCACATTGAATGGCAATGCTAATTCTTTGGCCAAAGAATGACCAAGCCCTCTGGTCACGTGAAGTGTCGACCAGCCGGCGAGAAATTTCCTTAAAGAGGAGACGTGCGCTCGGGCCCCATGACCCGAGCGTTTCGAGTTTCGACCCCAAACGGCTCAAAACTTTATCCGTTAGGCTACAGTATTTACGCCGCTTGAGGGTCTCAGCAGCCGCAGCAGTGGTCCCAGGTAGCAAGATGACGTCTGCGACGAAATAATGACGTCCCACTTTAGTCATTTTAGGGTCCATCCTTTATTCGTCGAACATGTACGTCAAACTGACGTTATTTTAGGGCCGATCCATAACCAACCCGTGTTAGTCATATATGATACGTCGTAGCAACGTCTACTTAGGGTCAATTTTGTGACGTCACGAATGGTACGTCCTGATGACGTCTATTTAAGGTCACCAGTGTGACGTTCTGTGTCCGATTTATTTCAGCCGGTGTCGGTCATGAATGGTCCGTCCTAGCTACGTCTATTTAAGATCATTCTGTGACGTCCGGTATTAGTCACGAATGGTACGTCCTGATGACGTCTATTTAGGGTATAAAGAAATCATCTGACCGACATTATTCCATGAGTGAAGTCAACCACCATCATAGCGAATAAAAGGGCAAATACTAGTACAACAAACAAGGATTTGTATAGCCGGTACATGGCCGGTAATAAGCACAGAAATTTGAACAGTTTCATATCGTTACAGCATCCGATAAAAAAATAACGCGTTTCGTTTCTTGATATCAATTTTTCAATCTTGTGTTGGAAAATATTTATAAAGTAAAGAAAGAAACATTTCCGTCTTTTAAGGTAACTCCAAAGTTTATAGTAAAATAATACAGGTTTTTTTAATTAATAACAATATCAAAACAAGCTTAAAAATGTGATTTAAAAAAAACATAAAACGGAATGGAACTAAATTCTGACATTTTGATTGAACTGTCAATAATTTCCCTCTTTTTTGGGTTGCCCGCCGCCGCGCGCGCCAGTCCGAGTCCGTTTCCGTGAGAGTGCTCATAGTGTGTTGTGCGTTTGCGTTTCAAGTATGTACTCAGTAATACAATTTAGTGAAAAAGACGGCGGAACCGTGTCGATAATAAACAATCAGTGGTTTACGCCAAGGCGTTGTGAAGTTTTTTGGCCACCTGTTAAAGGAACTAAAGCGTTTGAAAGAGTTTTGGCTGATGCTAAGACACCAGATGAAAAATGGAAATTATACAGCGTTCAAAGAGTTTTTTGTGAGACTGGTACGTAAGTATATATTTTAATATTTTTTACGAACCACTTGGATTTGGCTATGGGTAATTGGGTAGGTACTTAACGAAATTAAGGTTCGTTTCCTGACTTGAAGGTATGGTATATTCTATCTGGATGCAATATTTACTGATTTACCGAGAGCTTACTGAAGTTGGTGAAAGTTTTCTGTTTTCTGTGACCAGAGTTCAATTTTTTCAAGATATAATATGTATTAGTATGCATTCTTGTTGGTATATTGATTAAAATATGTATGTCATAGTTTGTTTGAAGTTACTAACAATCAAATTAACCAAAACTTACAATTTAATACATTTATGTGACACATATAGACAGATTTTGTAATGACTGTGTTGACAAGTAGTCACAGTATCAGTACATTCAACTAATTTGATAAGTAGGCAATTTTGAACCTTTTCACTATAACAATTAATTACTTATATCAGGCATGCTGACATGACTGTCATCAGCATCACATCACATTACAAGATTCGTAGTGAAAAGGTTCAAAGTGGCCTCCTAATCAAACTGGTTGACCATACAATTTCAGGTTGTTTTTACTAATACAACTCCATCCAACATATTTACTAATAACCTTGTTTTAAATGACTGAGGGATGCAATAAGTTATGTTCATTTATTATTTTTGCTTGTTGTGTGTATTTTTTTTATTTCATTTGCATGTAAAGATGATATAGAGAAAGCCAAAAAAAAACTGAAACTGGTTGAGGATACATCAGACTTACAGAGTGAAACCGAAGCAGAACCAAGTCTCAAACGGAATAGGGCAAAAATATATATTTCTAGCAGCGATGAAGACAATGACAATCACATAAGGCCACCGCCATTAAAGAAAAAGACCTTTAACAAATTACAAACATTTCAAGCTGCTGGCAATGTATGCTTAGAATCCTGTTATGGAGGTGAGTTTTATAGTCAAGGGCCGTTATGAAGTAAATCCTGACACATTGCACAGCTATGAAGTTTCTGAATATTGAAAATGTGAACAATGGGAAAAAATGCTGTAAATACTTGTTGCATGTGTGAGAAAAGGATAGTATTTTTTCCTAAGGTTTATACTGTCAATATTCAGTTTAGCAACTTCATCTGTGTGCAAAGTGTAGTTATTTTTAGTTCATTATCATATTTGCTGCATTCTCATATTCAAAGAACTTTCAGCCAGTTCAACCCTGTTTGAATTTTTTAATGTATTTTGGTCCTATGGTTCCCATGCAAAATTTAATTATTACATGTTTTGCAATGCAATATTGTGGTACCATCGAGCTGATCTGATGATGGAATCCTGATTCCATCCGTAGATCATATATACCCTAACATACCTAAATGATGAAAAGTGCTGAGATGGTTGAGTTTCGGCACATTTGTTTCGTTGTTTTGAGTACTTTCTGATAGTACAAGTACAATTAACAAAAAGTACTAGTAACTATTGAAGGAATCTAAATCCACTGTAAAACCAGACCCGAGAGTTTCTAAAATTATATAATTACCCCGGTAATATCAGCAGTTATTGTGAGCACCTCTAAAAAATCGGCGTGCGGTGTTGCCATCATTGGTATTACCAGCTTGCTGAGTCGGCAAATCCACTAATAAACCCCGGGTAAAGCAGTCGTTTAACCAAGTTATACATATTTTTGTTTAAAAATCGTTCACGATGTCTACCGCTTGTTGTCCATTTTTGGTTAAATTTGTAGGTACATAACCTCCTTAAAAAGAACTTAATTTCATTTAAAGCACCTTTCGAAAATGTTACTTGAGGGTTACCTATGCGGTTTCGGATAGGGCGGGAGGAAACGCCCGGGTGTTTCCACTGCGAAGATCGCCCTGAGGACACGGTGGAGCACACGGTGGCAGTCTGCC
Organism: Polymixis flavicincta; assembly: GCA_949987655.1. Lineage (NCBI taxonomy): Eukaryota > Metazoa > Arthropoda > Insecta > Lepidoptera > Noctuidae > Polymixis > Polymixis flavicincta. The sequence goes on along the minus strand of OX465171.1, from coordinate 36,680,517 downwards.
CGGCTTGGGCGGAGCACCGCCGTGTCCTCGTGGAGGCGATCGGCGGCGGCGATCTCTCGCGTCCGGCCCTGGTCCAGGCCATGGTACGGAGCGAGAGGGCATGGGGAGCCGTCACCTCCTTCAGCGAAGCAGTGATGCTCGCGAAGAGGGAGGCGGCGCACGTGAGGGAGAGGCAGCATATGCGCCCTCGCGACCCTAGCCGCCGCAGGATAAGGAGACGCCCTGGGCGTCGGGAATCCCAGGCCGATTTCCGGCCACCGTAGGCATGAGCTTGCGGACGGCGAGTAATGGGTAGCTCGCTGTCCGGTAAGGACCAAGCCCAGGTCGACGGCGCGTTGTGTTCCACGCGCGCCTCAAAGAGATGTCAGCACACAAAAATGATGGGGCCCGCAAGGGCCGATGCCTGTCAGGGGTGCGGGTTCGTTCGAAAGAGATACCACAGCCCCTGGCATACGGGCTACTGAAGGAACACGGGTGGGTTTTAGTCAGTAAAAGTCTGACACGCCCTCCTGCTCCACCCAGAGCGGGAGAAGTTATTTGATGATTTCCCACCCAAAAAAAAAAAAAAAATGGTTACCTATTTTAAAAGCAAAAATAGCATCAATTCGCTCCTTTTTCGCATTTGAGGTCCAAATATTAAAAATTAGATTTTTTGTAATTTCAGCGGTCATTCTGAAAACCGAAAAAAAATGTATGACGGTCGCACAAAATCGCAAGTTTTGTCAATTGTTCTCAAAAGTTAAGACTCTAAACTATAAATTAAAAGAAATAGCACATCGGGATATTCAGGTCATTTTTTTTAATACACCTTTTGTTTTGCAAATCATCTCTAAAAATGCTTAATTTAACTGTGCTTTCAAATGATGTTAACGACGATTTTCAGAAATGACGTATTAAATGGATTCATCTTTATTTATTAATAGGTAGGTAGGTAGGTACTGGAAAAGTTCTGTATTGTTCATATTTTAATATGTTTCCCAGATATAGCAGAAGACGGCGAGGGGCGGCTAACTCCGGTTGCACGCCTAGGTAGTCCTCGGTGTCGTTATGAGCAACGTGCCAGAAACGTCATCGTATGTTCAAGGTTCAGGATTAACAGGTAGGTAATTTACTATGATGTATTATTTCATTCGCCTTTTGGGAAAGTTAGTACTCTCTCCATATTTTTGTTGTAATGTAGTAATCCGAATCACTAATGCCGGGTGTACGCACCCGCCGGGACAGTACCTACGAGACAGGTTTATCCTTTCTAACTTATTAAAAACTAGCAGTTGACTGCGTCTTCGTCTGCTTAGATTTCGGTTATCGCTATCCCGAGGTAACTAAGTATGCAATTTTTCGAGATACAAGTAGCCTACGTCCTTCTCCAGGGTGACGGTGACGGATGACTGAAATGGCGTGCCCATCTCGCGGTGTCTCGACCTGTGTGTACAGTCGGCACAACATATACATATGTATAGCAGCAAATATATCGTAGCGACCAAAGTCGTCAAATATACTCGCTCTTAAGTCCTTTACAACCTACCCGAAACTGTAAAATTTTCCCAATCAACCTTGAACCTAATGCTTTAGCGATAATCGAAAAAATCTATTAAAGAAATCTGACAGTCTACATACCAAGGTGATACAAGACTTTTTATTTTATTTTACTTTATATTAGGTCTTTACCTATGAAATTGCCGTTCTGCAGTACTGGCCATTTCAAATCAAAATAATTTTTGTTTGGCTAAGAATTCTAATTTCAAATTAATTTTATTTTAAAAACATGGATTTTTTTTTCTAAAAGTAGTCATTTCTTTATTGATTAGTGTTACATTTTCATCGCATTTCAATCTTTTTCGTCATCATGGATACGTTAAAAATTAGAGTAATTATGGAATATGAGTACCGTCGTGGCAGCAACGCGGCACAAGCGGCACGCAACATCAACGACGTTTACGGAGCTAACACTACAAACCAACGCACCACCTGTTATTGGTTTGCTCGCTTCCGTTCTGGAAATTTCGACCTGAAAAATGAACCTCGCGGTCGTCCGAAGACTTTGGTCGACAATGACGAATTAAAGGCGATTGTGGAAGCTGATGATACACAATCTACGGCTGAATTAGCAGCAGCTTTCGACGTTAGCGTCAAAACAATATTGGTCCATTTGCGTCAAATTGGCAAGGTAAAAAAGCTTGACAAATGGGTGCCCCACGAACTCAATGATCGCCAGCGCGAAGTACGCGTCGAGACGTGCCTTGCACTGCTCAACAGACACACAAATGAAGGAATTTTGAACCGCATTGTTACCTGCGATGAAAAATGGATTCTGTTTGATAACCGTAAGCGCTCAGCAAGTTGGTTGGATCCTGGTTCAGCACCTAAACAATACCCTAAACGAAAACTTACCCCTAGAAAAGTGATGGTCACTGTTTGGTGGTCTAGCGCCGGTGTGATTCATCACAGCTTCTTACCAAACGGGGTGAGCATTACTGCAGATGTGTACTGTGAAGAACTGAACACAATGATGGAGAAGCTGGCGCATCTCCAACCAGCATTGGTCAATCGCTCGTCTCCGCTGCTCCTGCACGACAACGCGCGACCTCATACTGCACAGCAGACGGTCTCCAAGTTGCAAGAACTGGGGTTGGAAGCTCTCCGTCATCCGCCCTACTCACCAGACCTTGCGCCTACAGACTACTACTTTTTCCAGAATTTGGATAACTTCTTGGCGGGAAAAAAATTTAATACCCGAGAGGCAGTACAAAATGCCTTTGAAGAATTTGTTGCCTCCCGTCCAGCTGATTTCTTTAAGAAGGGCATCAATAAACTGCCACTGCGATGGCAAAGATGCATTGATTGCATGGGTGATTACTTCGATTAATACAAATAAAAAATTCATGAAAAAAATTCGTTTAAATTTTTTCATACAAAACGGCAATTTCAATACAAAAAATTGCCACAGTTAGACCACTACCTAAGAGTCCAAACCCTCTAGAAGTTAAAGACCTGCGGCCGATCAGTATTCTGCCCTGTCTCTCAAAAGTAATGGAGAGAGTAGTGTGCCGTCAATTGACTCGGTTTTTGGAAGAGAACGAAGTGTTACCTGATCTACAATCCGGTTTTAGGAAACAGCGTAGCACTTCTACAGCGTTACTAGATGTTACGGACAATATCCTATCAGCCCAAGATAAGGGCATGTGTTCACTTATGGTGCTACTTGATTTCTCCCGTGCGTTTGATTGCTTAAACATTTCGCTATTACTGTCTAAATTAAAATATTACGGTTTTGACGACAGGGCCATTCAATGGTTCCACAGCTACCTCAGTAACAGAAAACAATTTGTAGAATTGCGTTTGTTGGACGGTACTACCTTAACCTCGGCTCTCGCTTCTATAGAAAGAGGCGTTCCTCAGGGATCAATTTTAGGTCCCATTATTTTTATTCTCTACTGTGCAGACATAATAAAGTGCCTTCAGAAATGCAAATATCATATTTATGCCGACGACGTCCAACTGTATTTATCTTTTAGTCCTGATGATTATGAATCAGCCATTAGAGACTTAAACGACGATCTAGAAAGAATCACCGCCTGGTCAGATGAGAATTGTTTGGCACTGAACCCATTGAAAACCAAGTATATGCTGTTTGGTACGAAGCAACAGTTGAAGAAGATACCATTGAGCCTTGATTTGACTCTAATGGGTGAGCCTATTGAGCGTGTAAATGAGGCGCGGAACCTTGGGTTATGTATGGACAACAGCCTTCGATTTGAGAAACACATTGCTACCTCAGTAAGAAACTGCTTCTATCGTCTGAAACTGCTTTATAAAATGAGGCCATTCTTGTCTGAAAAGCTTCGTGAACAGCTAGTCGAAACCCTTGTTCTGTCTAAATTGAACTACGCTGATACAGTTTACGGCCCACGTTTGCTAGCGCGTACCGATCGACTTATACAAAGAGTCCAAAACGCATGTGCACGCTTCTGTTACTCTGTTCCCCCTAGAAGTCACGTCACCCCCTTTCTTAACAAACACTTTATTCTAAAGATGAAGTCGAGACGAAAGTTACACTTAGCGTGCCTGCTTTTTGGTGTCGTTAAGTCTAAGAAACCGAAGTATTTGTATGACAAGCTGAGTTGGATGGCTAGTAGACGAGATTGCGCGCCCAGGCTATGTGCTCAACAACTTTCAACACAGTCTCATAGGACAGCGGCTTTCAGAGGCAGTTTCAGATACGCTGCATCTAAAGTGTGGAATAATATTCCACCACCACTACGGATTTTGGGCACTATCCACACGTTCAGAACACGTTTACGGCAGTATCTTATAGATTCGCAACGGAAACTTGATATGGTCGCCCTAAATGTTTCACTTATATGAAATGCTCACTGTACTTTACGTAAAAGATAATTCCTGTTGTATCACAAATGTGTAGGTATATATCGGATATGCGGGTGGTTTCTATCCTTTACTGCCAAATGCCCTAAACTCGATGATGTTGCTGTGCTATTCGCGGCGCTTATGTGCTGTCGCAGTTGTGAGACCTGTGGGAACCATAAACGAATACATTTCTTCTTTTTTTATTTTTCTTTTTCATCTCCATCTCGTACTGACTCTGTTTAATTTTAATGCATTGTTTTCATGTACTAGGCCATCGTGCCTGGCCTTTTTTTTTTTTTTTTGCATCGAGATTACATAATACACCCTGCACGTTTTCAATTAATTATTACTTCATCCATTGTTATATGTAGGTCGGTAACTACTTCATTTTCTTAAAATAGTATTAAACTCACTGCGACTTATTTTTTATATATTTTTTTTTAACTTCTTAATTATTAGTGTCTATTGATATTGTAACTACTCAATGTTTAATTATTTTTTTTATTCAAATAACCCACTGTAATTTTAATTTTTTCTTGTAAAAGCGAAATAACTGACAGTGTAATGTGCATCGTGCACGAATCCAATGTATACATATGTTTCGCTGAGCTCCTGTTGTTTTCGTTTTATTCTGTTTTTGTAAGTTGCTATGATGTGTTTATTTATAAGTATAAAAATATTTATTTACCTATGCTGAAACTGTTTGTACTCCTCGTCACTTGTCCCTAAAGGTTCATTAGAAAACCAGCGTCAGACAGCATCTGTCTGGCATTAATGCTGAAATGAACCTTTTTGGCGCATCCGTGAGGCACATATTGTACCTAGTTATTTATTTTCACTTTTTTTTGCTATTTATTTTGTGTTACACGAACTGTGTCCAAATAAACGGTATTCTTTCTTTCTTTTCTCTTTCAAAATGATCAAATAATAAACCTATTAAAGCATACAAGCACACTGAAAGGTACTCTAAAACCGGAACTAAAATTCCCAATTCAAAATACCGATGAATTAAATACAATTGAACCATTATTGGAGAAAAAAGAAAATTATGCTAGTTTGGTAAGTTACAATAATAATACAGTGTTACCACATAATAAGCATTAACAGAAAAAAGACAAATAGTGAAAATTTGCACCAATAGGCGGCCTTGTAGTTTCAGAGCGATCTCTTCCAGACAACTTACAAAAAAGAATGAAGGAACAGCTTGAAGCAGGTGGTGCAATTTATAGTTATTTAGTAGTAATTAAATAAAAAACATAAAATAAACACGCATACAATACCTACACACTTACAACATTATGTAAAAAGTTATTTCTAATCTTCACTCATTTGACAGTTTTGAATGATTCACGGTTAGTTTCATTGGACATATACATATATATATCGACCGGGATATTGACCGTCTGCAATTAATTTGGTATTTTACAAATATACATTATTTTGTTTGTTACAGGTTTCATACATGAGAACTTTTGGAGGCAGGGATATTTCCAGCAAAGTGTCTCGGATAATGAAATTTTGTTTCACTGACCAGCTAGCTGCACAGTATAACTTCTATGGGAAGAGATCCAACAAAAAGCCTTTCTGCCAACTACGCCTGCGAGAGTGTATCGTGGGTAAGTTTAATATAACACGCAACTGTGAGGCCTGTGCGCAGCAGTGGGGAATATGCTGGAGATGAAGTTTAAAGTTATAATTTTGGTAGTTATAACATTAAAAATTGTATTATGTCTTTATAGAAGGAGTTGTCACCACAACATCTGGGTCTACAGCTAAAGAAGTAGAAGATTCCATTAAAATTTGGCTAAAACATGCCCCTGAAAGATTAAAGAAGAGTAATAAATAAAAATAAACATGGCAGAGAAAATAAAATACTCAAAAAAGGTTATAGTTGGCAAACGTCAATTATTAAGAAGAGCAAAGGAAGCAGAGTTAAGTGTAATTTCCATTTTACAAGAGAGTACTGCAGCTGTAAGTGCGTCCTCTTCCATAGTTAATTTGCCCTGTACTTTATATAATAATTGTCAATCTGAAATTGTATTGCAAGGTTCTAGTAATAATTCCAATTTATTGATGCAACATGACATTTCTCATGAAAACCAAATTACTACTTTTGATGATGAGCATTCACTATCTGAATCAGATTCTGTTAAGTCTATAAAAGATGATGATTTCGAAACAGAGTTAAAACATTGGGCCACTCAATATCAAATACCACATAATGCTTTAAATAGTCTTCTTAAAATTGTGTCTCCTTTATGCCCTGGATTACCAAAAGATAGCAGAACATTGTTGACAACCCCTTTGCAACTAGAGATCACTAAGTTAGATACTGGAGAATTAGTATATTTAGGTCTTCTTTCACAAATTCAAAAACAAATAAAACTCTTTGACAATACTGATAATGTTGGGAATAGAGAAATTAAAGTTTCTTTTAACATTGATGGACTTCCCATATTCAAAAGTACCAATACACAATTGTGGCCCATATTAGGATTGCTAAAAAATAATGCTAATGCTAGACCATTTGTCGTCGCTCTTTTCTGTGGTCGATCTAAACCTTCACCATTAGATGTTTTTCTTAAGCGATTTGTCGACGAATTAGAAAAAATACTTAGAAATGGTTTCGATCTCGAAGATATTCATTACACTGTTAAAATCCATAGCTTTATTTGTGACGCTCCAGCACGAGCATTTATCAAGTGTACTAAACAACATGGTGGCTATTCAGCTTGCGACAAGTGTGTAGAGGCAGGCGAATACCGCGGCCGCGTGATCTATGAAAGTGTGTCAGCACCCACGAGGACCAATGAATCATTTCGTTCGCAGCTTGATGAAGACCATCATGTTGGAGAGTCACCACTTTTACGGCTCCCTATTGATTTGATATCTTTATTCCCTACCGAATATATGCATAATGTTTGTTTGGGGGTAATGCGTAAGCTTTTAAATGTGTGGATTAGTGGCGATTTAAAGGTTCGTATACAAAGTCACTTGATTAAAATAATATCTGAAAAACTAATCTATTGTTCAAAATTTATACCAGTTGAATTTAATAGAAAACCGCGGAGTTTATCAGAATTAGCTCGATGGAAAGCAACTGAGTATCGAATGTTTTTATTATATGTGGGTCCAATTGTGTTAAAGGACATCTTGCCACGTTCACTTTACGAAAACTTTCTACTTTTTCATTCAGCTATTACGATTTTATGTTCAAACAAACATATCAGAGAACTTGGTATAAATTTGGCTCAGGAATTACTTCTGATTTTTATAAATCATTCAAAATCGGTTTATGGATTACATTTTTTGGTATATAATGTTCATATGTTATGTCATATATGCGATGATGTACGCCTCTTTGGTACACTAGATGAATATTCGGCATTCCCATTTGAAAATCATTTAAAGAGTGTAAAGAAGTTAGTACGGTCGCCTAATAAGCCATTACAACAAATTGTAAGAAGATTGAAAGAAATGGAATCTTCAAAATTATACAGCTTCTCATCGAAAATAACTGTTTCTGACCAGTTTTATTCTGGACCCCTACCTGAGGAAAATGTATATGAATGCTATAAAAAACTAATATATATAAAAAATATACGTTATATGTAGCCGAATCTCGTGAAACTGATTGTTATTGTCTTACTAAGGATAAGAAGGTGTTTAAGATACACAACATCCTTAAAAATCACACTTTATTCATTTATGGAAAGGAGTTTGTAAACTATCAGCCGTTCTTTGAGTACCCTTTTAATTCAGTAGCTATTGATATTATGGTAGTAAAAAATTATTCAATTTTTAAACTGATGCCTGTTAATGACATTTTAACCAAATGTGTGGTTGTCCACAATAACGGCTATACATTAAGCATTCCGATGCTTCATGATTATGATTGCGATATGTGATATTGTGATTGCTTTTTAGTCGAGTGCAATTAGACAATAAGGTGGAACGAAGTTTATAATGGTCGGATTTTCATGGGGTTTTTTTTGTTAAGTTCCTAGAGGAGTGGTGAAGAAAGTTACAAAAAAATAATTTCACCGCACGCCACTTTAGCGTTAGAGGTCTTGATAGAGTCACTTCACTCGTAAAAGTGGTTTTCTTGAATATTTTTACGTCCAGTTATCTGGTAAAAAACATCCGTTACCAATATCGAAAGAAATCTCAGTCTCAAAAATTCGATATTTTATAAATAATTGAAGAAAATAGGAAATTTTCAAAAAATATGCATTACATCGAAAACAATGAACAAATAAACAGACCAAATTGGCGTTTAATGGATGCACGCAGGTCACACTATTACGCCACAATATGAATTCAATTTAAAAAAAAAATGTTGCGAGCGGTAATTTTTTTTTAACTTTCATCTCCACTCCTTTAGAAACTCGAGAAAAAAAAACCCCATGAAAATCCGACCACTATAAACTTCATTCCACCTTTTGAGTATTTTTTTTCTAATTGCACTCGGCTATTTATGAATACAGAATGTAATCGGGGGCGTACCTATCAGACAAAGGCAGGTGAGCATGAATATCGGTACCTAACGAATCGACATGTATATGTTTACCATATTTTTTAAAGTTTTCGACACCATCGTCGCATATATTGATCAGTACGTACAGTAAAAACTAAACCTTAACACGCAAAACAAGATTGAAATTCGTGTTAAATTTCAGCCATGCTTAAGTCAGTGACAACTTTTGCATTTGACGTGGCGTCGAAAAGGTGGAAGCGTCAGGGTAGAGTGTGAAATACAAATGTTCTTACGTTTTTTGCAATTTGCAGGTCAGGATCACGCTGTTTAATGATGAAAAATGAGTCGCGCCAGTAACACGTAGGTATGTAGCTACAGAATTATAATCATAAAATCATTAATACAACCCTCTAATTTCAGTTAGGGTTAACAATGTAAATAGTATATGTGTGAATTCTGTAACTATTTATGAAAAAGTCATTCAATGGGGTTAAATGAACTTAGAGGTTTATATTGAGGATTTTAATGATTATAATTCTATAACTACATACGTGTTACAGGCGCGACAAATTTTTTATCAACATACAACCTGACACTGACCTGCAAATTGCATAAAAATGAATTTCGCTCTCTACCCTGTTCCACCTTAAAGTTATGAGCGTTTTTTTTTTAAATTTTGTACATCACCGAATTTCAGGTTAAATTTAATTTAGTTAAATGTCGTTGTATGTATGAAGTTGTAGGTAAAAGTAGAGGCAACACTCCCTTAACCTACATGAATACGGCTGGCCGCATGCTCTCGCTCACTTTGGTCCCCCCTCTGTTATTAATACTCATTGACCGAGCGAGCGAAGCGTCTCCGTTTCAGCTTGGGTAAAAATGCTTTCCTATGTCCGTTTGTCCGGATTTCCGTCTGATCTCGCCTAAAGGTCGTATTTGTCAACCGATTCACGTGAAATTTTGTGAGCAGGTTCGTTAATTTTATAGATTTTATTTTGTCATCAGTTTTTCGAAATTTTGGAAAATTGCGGAGATATGAGTGTAGATTTTTTTTAATTCAGCCATTTCGAAAACTCGCGAGGTCTACTGTAGACCTGTTAAAGCTCATAGAGCCACTAGTATTTAGAAAGAGAGGGACCAATGTGAGCGAGAGAGCACGCGGTCTGCCGCCTTCATTGTTGTACTTCATGGTTTTATGTATCTAAAATTGTCAAACCTATGATAGTGTTTTTATATGTTTACTAGTCCGGTGGACATAGAGAAAACTAATGTTATTTTAAGTCATGACCTCATACATTTTAAAACAAGAAATAAAAACTACAATTAACTATAACTTGTATTTTTTTTAGCAATAGAAATAAGGTAATTAGCAATCTTGAGCCGTCTTTTTATCGAAAACAGCCAGGACGGTTCTCTTTTTACCCGACTGCATAGGAAGGGTTATGTTTTTCGCGCCTATTTTTGTATGTTTGTTTTTTAATAGACTACGTTACCCACCCATGCTACCTACGGGAAGCATATTGCCATGCTTACGATATCAGCAGTAAGTGTGTTCTGGGCGTTTTTATTCAAATTTATATAAAAGTGAAAATCGCTTGCAAAACACACTTACTGTTGGTAATCGTGTACACGGCAGCATAATAATATTCGGCCCCGTAGTTCCTGACGTGTACGTCCTAGTAACGTCACTATGAATCCTGTGTGTGACGTAACTCCAACGTCAGTGGCTGTCCTAATATGTACGGCCCAGTAACGTCCCTATGAATTCAGTATATGACGTCACTCCAACGTCGGTGGCTGCCCTAATATGTACGGCCCAGTAACGTCCCTATGAATTCAGTATATGACGTCACTCCAACGTCGGTGGCTGCCCTAATATGTACGGCCCAGTAACGTCCCTATGAATTCAGTATATGACGTCACTCCAACGTCGGTGGCTGCCCTAATATGTACGGCCCAGTAACGTCCCTATGAATTCAGTATATGACGTCACTCCAACGTCGGTGGCTGCCCTAATATGTACGGCCCAGTAACGTCCCTATGAATTAAGTATATGACGTCTCTGTAACGTCTGTAAACTGACGTCTTGAGGCTGTGACAAATTGACGTCATCTGATGGGACCCCCCGACGTCAAGACATGACGTCTCTTACGTCGAGCAGTACCGTAAACGGACGACATAATGACGTAAAAATGCTACCTGGGGTACCAGCACAGCCCGCCGTGCTAGGAACATAAGATTGCGCAAGGGATGTCGACACAGGTTGCACCTCTTGTTGTCACTTCTTATTTGTCGCCAAATATGTCATCCGTAGTCTACTCTAGATGTACCTATTACAATTCAGATGTAACTGATTTTAGTCAAATTAATATTAAAGGCTGGTTCGCTTTGGAGCCAACTTCAACGTAGTCAGATATACTCGAACTCGTACTTAGGCTAGGCAAAAATTGGTCACCCCCTATTACACATTAAGTGGTGAAATGTGGGTGTAAGTACCACGGAGTAAATGCAAGTAGGTACAATACGTACACCTTTGCTTAGCTCATTAGAGAATACGGTCGTGATGTAATGTTACGTGTAGACTCAAAAGATACGACGACGCCGCCGCCGACGCGACGTCTGCAATAGCGCAGTGACCGTGTGTTTGGAATTGCGGCACGTGGGTTTAATTCTCGTAAATATTTTCAGATGGAAATCAGTAGGTAGTTTGTTCTGAATTGTATTGTGTGTTAAGCACGTTACAATTTTTTTTGTACACTCAATAAAGTTAGGAGAAATAAGTTAATGCGGCATTTGTTTTTCAATAAGTTAACACCGGCGCGGCGGTGCACGGTGGTAAATTTCATGAAATTAGCGGTACGAAAATCATAATTCTCGAGGTGAGGGTATATAAAAAAAATGACTTTAATATATTTAGTACTACCTACTACACAATATATTATATTGTCAAAAAAGTCATAAAGTCAATACTTTGTGTGTTATTGTGCATCCAAGTTATCAGTTGAGCGAATTAGTAAATTATCTTTGATTTTATTGTGATTTCTGCGTAAAGTTAGTTACATTTTGCTAAATAGTTATCGATTTGTTGGATTTGAAAAAAATGGTACATATTAATGAAGGTATTTATGATCATACTGTGTAATTTTTTTGATAAATATTTAAAGCTGTTTTGTACAATAATTATTTAATATGACATTGAATTTTAAACTACATTTTTGCCTTTCGAAGCATATACGTTTCAAGAAACATGTTAGAACATGAACATTCTAGTGATAACAGCAGGAGGCAACATTTATCTGTTAGATTTAATTTGATTTTTCGCTGCATACTACCGCCCCCTGAACATTTTATGATTATTTTCAGGGAATGGCACTAATTTAACAAATCGTGATTTATTCAATCATCTCTTAGAAAGTCCCCCAAGTAAACCTACAACTAAAACATCAAAGGAGAAGCTATTCATTTATGTTCTAGAAGTGATTGGCGCCACTAATTTGAAAATTCAAATTAAAAATCATTTACGAGACACGATACATAGTTTTTGTACATCTACTTCAAGAAATTGGCTGGCAACCGGTAGACATAAGACTAAGTTTGAGACGAAATATCATGATTGGCTTTCTAAATGCACAGTCACGTCAGGAATGCAAAATATATTACTTACCATCTTCATCTGGGTCTGTCACTAAGGACCGGCCAAAACTACTATTTTCTGATATTTGCAATAAAACCAAACGAAGACGATTAAACGAGGAAATACATTAAAGAAGTGTAGAAGAATTATGTTTAGCAGCTGAAATGAAGCTTCATTCTGTAGGAAAACGGAAGGCTGCTCGAGCTCTTCAAAATATCTTGTCTTCTCCTGCCTGGCTGCAGAAGACAAGATATTTTTCAGAAAAACAAAATCATGATAATATTAATATTATCCAATATTCACCTGAAGAAGCACTAGCTTTGTTTACAGAGCTGAAATTAACTCATCATCAGTATACTGAATTGCGGGCATCAGCTATACGCAAGAATTTAAAGCACCTGTATTATTAATTAATAAAATGTTTTATTATTATAATTAATTGTCGCTGGATGCGGGAAGTACAGAACCGGTCGAAGAGGCGGAGCTTGGGGGAGCCAGTGTGGACGTTTTTCGGCTGAAATGATGATGATGATTAATTATTAATTTATTAACAATTTTATTCTATTATTTCACATATTTATATAAATTAACGTTTTTTTTTTAAATTATAAACACTACTTACAATTAACTTAGACCTGATATTTTCATTAATATATTAACGACCCCCTAAATGTTAAAATTAGACCACTGTGCGGCGGGTGGGAAAGGCAACAAATTACTTATAAAATTGTGTAAGTGGTTCCCAAGTGTGAACCTGCACGTCAATTTGTGTAATATATTTCAAAAAATAATTAATATGTACAGTAGCCCTCACTAATGGTGCCCCAATCTCAAAAAGCAATAGATTGACACTTCGCTTTAACTTACGACTTTCTTATAATAAGCAATTTCTATAGGCTATAATACTATATACACACACTCTCAAACGTTTACGAATGAATGTATTTCCTAAATTCAACCGTTAAAGCAAATGGCATGATAGCTGAGCGGTTACTGCACTTGATTATCGCGTTTGAGCGCAGCAAGTCGCGGTTTCGAATCCCACTCGCTGTGTGATAGTCTTTTTATTGTTTTAAAAATCACTTTTGAGTATAGTTTCTTGTTCTGTTCTTCTTATTCACTAAACTCGTAAAACTTTATCATTATACCCACAGAAGCCTAAATAAATTTAAATGATTTACGACTCATTCACCGCGACTTATAGAACGGTGTTGGTTGATAATTGTGTGCTAGTGACGTGTGTTTCATCTATTAGCGTCCTTCTAATTCATTTTAAAATGTAAGCAAATTTAAATATAGAAATGAAAGCGAATATTATTGCGCTGCATAAAAGTGGAATTAATACCTATATCACAAATACCTATGTGATGAAACCGGACTGAGTGTGAGTATTATGATTTAAATATAAATATTAAACATTTATTTAATTAAAGTGTAACTGCTGATCCTTGTAGTTATTTTTAAACGTTTTATAAATATCACAATGTCTAAATAGAATAAAAATATAAAATTTCAATGTAAATTTATTTCCTAGATTATAGAACGATGAAAATAACAATAAACTTAATATCTATGTGAAATTGCCCTTTTAAATAATTTTGTTTCTAAATAGTAGGTAATACATAAAGTGTGTATTTTGCTTAGTAGCCTAACAGTACCCCTTTTTTGTTTTAGTGAAATACTGTGAGTCGGTGGGTGAAAAGATATGAGGAAGGCGGTAGCCTTGCCCGTGGAAAGCAAAGTGGAAGACCCCAGCTCCTATAACAGGCACACGTTCAGCGAATATGAAACAAGTGGTTTCAAAACGACAAGACATTTTGCCGAATTATTCGACACATCTTTACGAACCGTGCGCCGTGCACTCCACGCAGAAGGTTCATGGCAAACAAGGCATCATGGAAAACCAGCTCGAGAATCAGCTTAAAAAACATAGTTAACGGAAAAAACATTAACATTAAGTTATAAATTACAAATATTTATTTATTTTAGTAATATTCAAATAATATTTTGTCTTATCCGTAATCAGGATTATTTTGAGGTTTAGTTTCAATCTTCTTTTCGGAATGAAAATGAACACTTAAGCTATAACCTCTTTAAGTCCTATTAAATACGATTTGTTAACTTTGAGGTTTGAGTTAAAACGAACTCACTCGCAGTAGAATAAAAGTAGTACTACTGAGTCATTTAATTGTATTGTGACAACTTGTCTGCATTTGTTACTTTTACGTGGGTAGATTTTTGTAGAATATTGTGATTTATTAAGAGTACCGACACACAGTAGTAATCAGCACAATATTATTATATTACTAAGATACAATAGCCTGATTATCATAGTTCACCAACTAGCTTATTTACTTCAATAAATTGTTCTTTATGAGAAAATAAACTGTTTTAACAAGAAGTTATTATTAGTTATTTTTATACATTCTTCATGAAGTTATAACGAATAAACATTTTGTAGGCATTTATTATTGTTAAACCTTTATTTAAATAACAATACGAGTAATAAAACAAATTTGTTACATTATTATTCTGGTATATTAATAAATCGAATAATAAAAGAACAGATAAAGATGATTGTTGAAAAGAAAAATTAAAGCTTCATCGCGAGATTTGAACCCAGACCTATGAGTTTCTTAATCCAAGATGATACGCTGCACGCTACCGGAACTCAAATTACAACAGTAAATTTTAGCAATGGTATGAACCGACCAAGGTCATGTCTGTCGTCGCCGACGGTATGTATAAAATACAAAGAGTAACGCCAGTGTGTGAGTAGAGCGGTGAGTTTTGTGTTAATACATCACTTATACACACAGCTGTAGGTACGGCCTGGACCGCCACTTCATAGCAATATAGCCCTTAGTATGCGACTGCATTAGTGAATCTTGATAGTACAATTCATGTATATTTATATTCAATTTTTGAATAGTGTTCCTAAACAATATGTATGAAAATGAAATATAGACAATAACAATCAATAACGTCTATTTCGGCCGAGAAGGGATGAATAGATTCAATATCTTACATCATTTTGATGACCACAAAGAAAATGAGTTAAAACGTGAGAGGTGTTACATAGAGCCCTCGATCACTTCACTTCTGTAATCCGGGCTGTGGCAAGCCCTAGCTCACCTGCCGCGGACAGTTCAAACGAAACCAATGTTCCACACGGAGCCGGGAAGCTTTGAAACTTTCTCCCGTGTAGGTACTTACTTTTTATTTTCTCGTGGGTTTTGAAGTATTGCCGAATTTATTGTGCACTTCGTTGTTTTACGAAAAGTATTTTTTTTACCCGCCTTCTAAAACTCTGGTAGTTTGTTCTAAGTCAAAAAATAAGGATAGTATTATATCTATGTAAGATATAAGTATTTCTTGTGTTGATACTCGTACACAAAAGTATTTGAGACTTTTTGAAGTTCCTTAGCTGCCTCCGCGACAGGAAAGACAGGGTTCTATTCTTATCATGTTTTTTGTCTCTTGTTCTAAAGTTGTGCCTTGTTCTTGTTCCAGCAGTGTGAACGACGGTTACGGCATGTTCCAGTCCAAGGAGCAGATCCTCGCAGACTCCAAGGGACAGGAGGTGGAGCATGGGAAGACTCTGAGCGGGCCGCATGGCGATGGACATCATCAAGTGACGCATCCTACCTCGTGAGTACTCGTACCTACACACCGCTGAGGGTGTTAGGTTATTGTGATGTCTAACAGACTGGGTCCAGGTTTTGCAATTATTTGGCTTAGATACCTATAGAGGAAAAATATATTTTCAATGTTACCATGAATTCAGCAAATGGTCCTAGCCCCCTTGGGTAGATGCTTTTCGTCGGTTATCAAAAAAATATCAGCTCTTTCATAGAGAAGTGCATTATACTTACGTAGTTAAAATGTATGGAATTTCTGATTTTTTGTTGCTGAATTCATGGTTACAGTTTGCGCAGTGGTTAAAAAATTATCCTTTATGTTGTTTCTCTTCTATATGTGTCCTTGCAAATAAATCTGGGGTAGGGCGTGTCGGATCACGCAAAATGAAGAGTTCCGTAGTTAGGATGAATTTATCCCAAGAACAAACATAAGTTTGTCGTTGTTAAAATGATCTCCAATGACGTAAAGCCTTACTTTACGGCTTTAGTAGAACATGAAATGTAGGTTGGTTATATCAAAAATATTTAAAAAAGTTACGAATCAACGATTTTCAGCCTTTTTCCAAAGAGACCTTGGTTTTTTGCGAAATATCATGATTCTAGGTCAACATACCTAAGTAGGTAAATAAAAGCCTCCAGGCATAAAACACGTTCACAACTACCCACAGTCACATAGGTAGTATTATGCCAACATGCTGCTGCGCCCTGCTGTGCCTACGACACAGCTGTACATTTCGCGTCTGCATCATTCCACGAAGATTGAGGAAGTGGTGCAGTACTTGAAAGTGAAGACCAACTGGACTCTGAGGGTCGAAAGGTTGGAATCGCGCCACGACATCAACTTCAAGTCATTCGTGGTACGAGTTCCAACCCACCATCTACAGCACTGTATGAAGGAAGACTTTTGGCCGAAAGGTGTCGTATATCGACGTTTCCGAGGACGATTACGCGACACCTCGCAGCGAAACACGACGCCGACAACTTTACGTGTATAGTTATAGTTTAAATAAGGTTTCTTAATATGTATTAGTTTGTCATTATTATTTAAGATTATTTGTGTATTTTATCTATGGGCCTTAGTAGCCTGACAATAAAATGATTATTATTATTATTTCCTTTATTTATTTTCATTCCTTATGATCTACATTTTTAAATATTTTTATAAAAGTAAATTAACAAAAACATTTAAAAATATAAAAAATAGTGGTCCACCGGCATCGGGAGCAGGGTCCAAGCTACCGGTGGTTAGGGCTCCAGAGACAGGAACCTCCTCACGATGCGAGCCGTATCGAGGAGTACTGCCTTCTGAATCAGGCCTTTGATCCAACCGCCTAACGAGAGCCTCGAGAGATGTTGATCGAGGCTTTCGGCCATCAGTCCATTGGCTGATACAACTATCGGCACAATTACAGCCGAGTCCACATTATTATTATTATTATTATCAAACTGCAAGCAATTAGTGACATGCTTAGGTAATTTAAAAGTATTATTTTAATGAGTGCGAACATGCAATGCAAGCAATGGCAAACAATTCCACTAGGATGGTTCCTGCTCATATTCAAGATGTAAAGTTCTGTTTACAAGAAGGTCTATAAAAAAACTTTTTAACAAAAGAATTAAACCGCCGAAAAACTGAAAAGTAAAAAATAATAAACTGCTATGTTTAACCCTAATAACTAAGTTCGGAAGTCGGTGACTTTGGATATGTATTTTAATTATACATACGTCACCGCCTTCCGAACTTAGTTTAATTTTTTTGTTAAAAAGTTTTTATTTTATCATTTTTTGTGGCTATAATCTACTGATTACTACATGCTTAATTTTTGATTACTTTTTGTAATACACAACGCAGTATTTAAAATCTGTGAGTAAACAATCAATCGTCACCTGTTTATACCCTGCGTATACCCTTTTCAATAAAAAAAGAATCATCAAAATCGGACTACTCTGAAAAAAGTTATGCGTGGTCATATATTACAATCAGTGAGTGAACAATCAGTCATCCCCGGTTTTCCTACCCATAGGGTTGGTTTTTTTTTTTTCGAAATTTATATGGGACCAACTTTGGGGTATACTCTTTTCAATAAAAAAAGAATTATCAAAATCGGACAACACTGGACAAAGTTATGCGTTGTCATACATAAAAAAAAAATACGCGTCGACTTGAGAACCTCCTCCGTTTTTTCGTCGGTTAAAAAGGAAACAAAATACTTACCAACTATTAAAATCGCAATTTTTATTTGTTTATCTTAAAATATTTACATAATTTAAAAGCTGTCTTAAAAATAGAACCTAAAAAAAAGCACGTACAAGGGACAAGTTTATAAAAAAAACAAACATTCATGAGGCAAATAATCAATTATCAAAAAAATCGTACGCATCGTTGTCGACACGAAAGGTGCCTTTAAGAGGGTGCCAGTCTCTTTAAATTCATCCCAACTACGGAACCCTTCATTGTGCGTGGTGCGGCAAGTAGCCGGATTTATTTGTATGGATATGCATGTGGTCTACAGCATATCCATACAAATAAATCCGGCTTTGGCCAAAAAATAGGCTAGCACTCTGGTCACCAACATTCAAATAAATAAAATATTGGTACCAGCTGTCATAGTTAAATACAATAATTTCTAGCTGACCTCAAAATCAAAATCAAATCGCATTAGATATCTTTGTAGGTCAGACTCAGGACTCTATTTAAGTATATAGGTCAAGATGAGGCTAGGCTAGATTTTATCAATGAAAAAGCGGCCTCCCTCATCTTTAAATCGATCAGTGAGGGGCCTCCTTGGCCTTGGTTGTCAGTAAAATGAGAAGTTTATATTTTTCTAATTAACATTAGTTTCTTTCACGAAATGCATTCGTGTATATTTTTTTACGCTTTTATTAGTTTGGTATATCTGTATGTTTGTATGTAACGGAATATTCGGACCTTGTTTTGACCCACTTAAAAAGTCGAATTAGGGACTACACACACTTATTAAGCAATATTTCAATTTAAGGGAGTCACTCACACTTATTCAGCTCTGTTCAGCTTTTGTCCATAGAAAACAACGATTTTGTATAGAGTCCGTTCAGCTTTCGCTGCGATGCGTACGCATCTCATACAAAATGGTTGTTTTCTGTGGACAAAAGCTGAACAGACCTGAATAAGTGTGAGTGACCCCCTTAAATTGAAATTTTACACACATATCAAGGACCGATGACAATACAATAATTTCATAAATCTGTGCCATTATCCTGGCAAAAACAAAATGGTATAAAAAACACGCTTTAATAAAAAAACGAACTCAAAAGTAGAAAACAATTTCAGAAAAAATCAAAATAAGGATAGAGTGATTAGGTAACACATGAAAAAAAAAAATATTAAAAAAAGCGTGGTGTGCCTTTTGAGGTATTTTTATAATACATCAATTAATATCAAACACCCTCACGTATGAAATGCACTCGTGTCATGTTTTTTATACTTCTTTCTCAGTCACTTTTACTCATACAGGCTGGCAGGGGAACATCGAATGCAACTTGTTACCATGGATTCAGTAATTCTGAACTCCAGTGCGTTAAAAATTATACATAGTTACAAAATTTTACTTATTAAAATTTTCCGGAAGTTTTTTCACTTTTCCTTCATCTTTTGATACAGTAAATTTAAATCTACCAGCCGTTTCTATCCATCAGCTTTTATTAATCGTACACAGCTTTTTGGTATTTTATGTAGGGTAGGCGCACATTTACGAATTTAACACAGTGTTGATATCAGTTAAGATAAAAAAATTGGCATGTCTACATCAGGGAGACGTTGTGTAAACGATCCTGAGTGATTTTGCTTTATTTGTGGTGAATATGTTTTTAACAATTATAGAAAATCGGTGACAGATTTCGTAAAAATCGCGTATACCGACTATTTTAAAGTACAAGTGTGTAATTTGGTGAAGGATCTTGGTTGCAACATGAGCGTAAAACTTCATTATTTACACTCCCATCTGGACCACTTTCCAAAAAATCTTGGCTACTTTTTTTTTTTTTTTGGTTGGGAAGGCATCAAATAACTTCTCCCGCTCTGGGTGGAGCAGGAGGGCGTGTCAGACTTTTACTGACTAAAACCCACCCGTGTTCCTTCATTAGCCCGTATGCCAGGGGCTGTGGTATCTCTTTCAAACAAACCCGCACCCCTGGCAGTGGCTACTTTAGTGATGAACAAGGAGAAAGATTCCATCAAGAAATTCGCACCATGGAGGAACGATATAAGGGCAGATGGGATGTGCATATGATGGGAGATTATTGCTGGAGTTTAAAACGAGACCTACCACAAGTATCACATGCAAGAAAATCATTTGAAAAATCATTTTTGGCGGCTTCCAAAAATATTTATTTTGTATACCACTCAGATTATAAAAAAGGCAGATAGACTGCGCGGAACACCAAGAGTGAAGCCAAAAAACCAAATACTAAAGCGTCGCATTGTATGTAATGCGAGGCTTTAATATTTATTTCTTTTACTCTTGGGTGTTCTGCGCGATCTATCTGCCTTTGTTTTATAATCTACACAAAAAAAAAAAAAACAAATACTAAAGCGTCGCATTGTACCTATGTTACATAAAATGCGACGCTTTAGTATTTGGTTTATTGGCCTCACTCTTGGTGTTCCGCGCGGTCTATCTGCCTTTTTTTATAATCTGAGATATGCCATATCTCAAAAACTAAAGCTGATGATGAAAACGATTTTTATTTTCAGAGTCAGGATACCATATGTCTACATAAACGCTATGTGTTATTAGTGCGTTATTTAAAAAAGTTTGCTCTGCCATACATTTCGACCGCGGAGTTATTTCACTGTTGAAGGACACAGCAGATTTTTTGCAACCGATGAAAAATATCTACGCTAGGGGGTCTAGAATTATATGCTGAATTCATGGCCACAGTTTGCGCGGCGACGTCCCTCCCATCCCAGTCCCACCCTGTATGTTTTCCATAAATTTACATTAGATGATAACATGTAAAAGTAACAGTGTTAATCAACATTTGTTGCCAACCGTACCTACCTGCTTTTATAATATACATAGGTCCCGACTATTTGCTTCACAAGAGCGCGGCGGAAATCTACTTTTGTAAATTACCGTTCCCCGCTTCACCAATAAGCCGATTAGTTTGGCATAGCGCGTCCCTCGTGTTTGCCATTCATAAAATTTCGCCCCATAAAGTGCATTACTTACTGCGGTTCACGTAAAATGTGTGGGCAAAAACGAAAAATGAGTCTTGCGGCTGAAATGATTAAGATGATGACGTAAAATGTGGCAAAGTGAGTAAACATGTAAATATTGTAGGTACTTTTAAGTGCCTGTCTAGGCTACCAACAAATTTTCTGCATGTGTAACAAATGCTCATGCCATCATTTACCCTCCTTGATATATCTTCTAAGGACTAGCAGCGCTCCGCGGTTTCACCTGCGTATTTCCCGTTCCCGTGGGAATACGGGGATAAAATATAGCCTATGTCACCCGGGGATAGTGTAGCTTCCCAACAGTGAAATAATTTTTCTAATCGGTTCAGTAGTTTCGGAGCCGATTCAATGGAAACAAACAATCAAATCTTTATAATAATAGGTCTTTACCTATGAAATTGCCGTTTTGTATGAAAAAATTTAAACGAATTTTTTTCACGAATTTTTTATTTGCATTAATCGAAGTAATCACCCATGCAATCAATGCATCTTTGCCATCGCAGTGGCAGTTTATTGATGCCCTTCTTAAAGAAATCAGCTGGACGGGAGGCAACAAATTCTTCAAAGGCATTTTGTACTGCCTCTCGGGTATTAAATTTTTTTCCCGCCAAGAAGTTATCCAAATTCTGGAAAAAGTAGTAGTCTGTAGGCGCAAGGTCTGGTGAGTAGGGCGGATGACGGAGAGCTTCCAACCCCAGTTCTTGTAACTTGGATACCGTCTGCTGTGCAGTATGAGGTCGCGCGTTGTCGTGCAGGAGCAGCGGAGACGAGCGATTGACCAATGCTGGTTGGAGATGCGCCAGCTTCTCCATCATTGTGTTCAGTTCTTCACAGTACACATCTGCAGTAATGCTCACCCCGTTTGGTAAGAAGCTGTGATGAATCACACCGGCGCTAGACCACCAAACAGTGACCATCACTTTTCTAGGGGTAAGTTTTCGTTTAGGGCATTGTTTAGGTGCTGAACCAGGATCCAACCAACTTGCTGAGCGCTTACGGTTATCAAACAGAATCCATTTTTCATCGCAGGTAACAATGCGGTTCAAAATTCCTTCATTTGTGTGTCTGTTGAGCAGTGCAAGGCACGTCTCGACGCGTACTTCGCGCTGGCGATCATTGAGTTCGTGGGGCACCCATTTGTCAAGCTTTTTTACCTTGCCAATTTGACGCAAATGGACCAATATTGTTTTGACGCTAACGTCGAAAGCTGCTGCTAATTCAGCCGTAGATTGTGTATCATCAGCTTCCACAATCACCTTTAATTCGTCATTGTCGACCAAAGTCTTCGGACGACCGCGAGGTTCATTTTTCAGGTCGAAATTTCCAGAACGGAAGCGAGCAAACCAATAACAGGTGGTGCGTTGGTTTGTAGTGTTAGCTCCGTAAACGTCGTTGATGTTGTGTGCCGCTTGTGCCGCGTTGCTGCCACGACGGTACTCATATTCCATAATTACTCGAATTTTTAACGTATCCATGATGACGAAAAAGATTGAAATGCGATGAAAATGTAACACAAATCAATAAAGAAATGACTACTTTTAGAAAAAAAAAACCATGTTTTTAAAATAAAATTAATTTGAAATTAGAATTCTTAGCCAAACAAAAATTATTTTGATTTGAAATGGCCAGTACTGCAGAACGGCAATTTCATAGGTAAAGACCTAATATTAGTAAGATACTCGTATATAGCATACTAGCTTTTGCCCGCGGCTCCGCCCGCGTGGATGTCGGTTATCGCGTAAAAAAGTAGCCTATGTCCTTACCCATATCCCAGGCTATATCTCGGCCAAATTTCATGACGATCGGTTCAGCGGTTAAGGCGTGAAAGCGTAACAGACAGACAGACAGACAGACAGAGTTACTTTCGCATTTATAATATTAGTAGGGATAGATATAGATAAATTTTTAACCAGTGCGCAAACTGTAACCATCACATCAATCATCATCAATTTTGCGTCGGTTGTACAAAAAAGAAGCAGCTGTTCCATACATTTTGACCGCGTAGGTCGTTGCACTTTTCTATGAAACAGCTGCTTCTTGTTGTATAACCGACGCAAAATTTCTATGCTAGGGGGGTCTGAATTCATGGTTACAGTTTGCGCACTGTTTAAAAATTTATCCTGAAAACATTATAGACTTGGCAGCAACCTCCTCATCCCATTCCAACTAACCATGTTCATGTACCAGGTACACAGACACAATGCTGCACCTGTTCCGAGGGAACATCGGCACCGGCCTGCTGGCCATGGGCGACGCCTTCAGGAACGGCGGCATCATCTTCTCGCCCATTGTGACCGCACTGCTGGGCATAATATGCGTGCATGCGCAGCATTTACTGGTCAGTTGAACTTACGAATCCAGAAAATTTCAAGTTATCCAGCAACTTACAAAATGGAGCTTTGGGACTCTTTTCATTATCTTGTTTCTTATGGAAATGGGAACTGCATATTTCGCTCTCCTCCAATTTTCTTCATCTGCAGTATTAGTTTTAAAGTGAGTTCCAGTTGAGTGTTCAATTCTCCGGGACTTTCTCAGTCCCGGCGCTCTGGTAGTGGACAAACCTGAACTCTAATTGCATAACGCACTATTAGTCAGAATCTGAATCATTTTGCAAATCCATTCTTTCATTTTATGTTCTAATAAATTGTCTGCTTATCAACGTAAACAACGATCTGAATGTTGTGGAACCGTCGAATTGAAAGCGATTCCTATTGATAGTATAGTACCTACTCAATTAAACCTCTGAAGGGTGATTAATAGTGTGTTACATATTTACAAGCATATTTACTCGTAGCTAAATGATACCTAAAAATACGAACTTAAACAATTTGCGTGCCAATGGCCAGCTCACTAAATGATATTTCTTTACAGCTAAACTGTTCCGAAGAAATGTATCTCACATCAAAACGGGACCGACCTCCAGGGTTTGCTGACACGGTGTACCTGGTGTTCAAGAACGGGCCTGCCAGGACTCGGGCAATGGCCGGCACGATGAAGATCTTGGTCAACGGGTTCCTCTGCGTCACGCAGCTTGGCTTTTGTTGCGTTTACATCGTGTTTATCGCGAATAATGTTAAAATGGTGAGTTGTAAGAAAGTGAAAGTAAATGAAGTTAGTCAAAAAGGGCAGTCACTTATCAAATGCCAGACCTAATGCTCCACAAAGCAGAACTTAGTTTCGTCTGCGTCTGAGGGGAGTTTTGGGAAAAAAACTAGCTTCTTACCCAAAACTCCACACATCACTCCTTGAGCAATAATTTATTACTGAATAAGTTTTAGGTGTGTCTCTGTAACAATCCTATTTAATCATATGAAATAAGTTTATTAAAAACATCTTCTACGTCTCCTAGATTTGCGACCAGTACAACATTCACATCGACCTCTCCATCCACATGATATTTGTGGTGGTACCGGTCCTCCTGGCCTGCATGGTCCGCAACCTCAAGTACTTAACACCATTCTCCACCATTGCCAATATAATGATGGCTGCAGGCGTCGCCGTGGTGGTATATGAAGCCACCCAGGACCTGCCAGCTGTAGGAACCAGGGACTACATAGCTTCGTGGGAACAGCTACCTCTTTACTTTGGAACTGCTATTTACGCTTTCGAGGGAATTGGATTGGTAAGATATTATTTCCCAGTATTTCGGATACTTCCCATATTATCTTCTGCAACAAAAATATTTGTTTTAAAAACTTCAGAGCTATTTGCGACCAAGTTTACCGCTAATGCGATGCGTATCATATGCGATCATTGCTAAAGTACTTTGTTCCAATCTCATGGATCGTTCCCAACGGCACAGACATCTTCAATTGTGTCACAATTGTAGCCTGGCTCGTGCTATAGTCATTTAAGTACCTACACGTAATCAACTTGGTTTTCATTAGGTGGTTATATTGTTCTGTATGAATAACTGGTGGTCACCTAGTGGTCGAAATTCGACCTTAATTCTCTTAAATATACCTAAGTACATTCTCGATATAAACTTTAACCATGGCAAACATACTCCTCCGATCATTTTCGTAAAAAGGGGTACGAAGGTTTTGCTTCACTTATCTATATATACGAGTATATCTTCTATATATATAAAAGGAGAAACTGACTGACTGATCAATCAACGCACAGCCGAAACTACTAGGACTAGGAACGTGAAATTTTGTACACGGCTTCCTTTTATAATGTAGGGGAGCACTAAGAACGGGTTTTTGGAAATTCGACCTTTAAGGGGGTGAAAAAGGGGGATTTTATTTGTATGAAAAATCTTATCCCTTGTGTTAATATACTTGAAACTTGGCACAAATACTTATCTAAGTAAATTATAAAGTTTGTCATTTATTGTTTTTATAAACTACCCCCTGAAGGGGGATTGGGGGTGTCAAAGTTTGTATGGAAGAATTTTAACGCGCTGTCTGTATAACTTGAAACTCAGTATTTATGCATAAAACCAAGAATAAAGAATAACGGGTATCAGGGTTTTTCGAAAATCTAGTAAAATTAATGTGAAAGTTTGTGAAGATGATTGGATCTTTGTTACTCAATCACGCAAAAACGGATGAACGGATTTGGATGAAATTTAGCACACAGATAGATTATAACATAGATTAACACACAGGATACTTTTTATCCCGGTAGTACGTTCCCGCGGGAGAATTTCAGAATTCCACGCGGGCGCAGCCGCGGGCGGAAGCTAGTTAATATTATTTATAGATAGATAATAAAGCTAAAGAGTTTGTTAGTTTGTTGCGCTAATGTCTGGAACTGCAAGGCGGATTTGCAAATTGTTTTTGCATTTGATAGCCCAATCCTAGAGGAAAGCTGGAGCTTGCACTCGGCGACATCGCTGGCAGAAGCTACTGGTATAAAGTGTAATATTGCCAACAGGTTCTCCCTTTGAAAAACGAGATGCAAAGACCGGAGAAATTCCAAAAGCCATTGGGTGTGCTGAACGTAGGCATGGTGGTGGTCGGGAGCATCTTCATCACAGTGGGATTCCTGGGTTACCTGAAGTGGGGAGACAATGTGCTCGGCAGCTTGACCTTGAATCTGCAGCCGGGAAAAGTGTAAGTAATCAGCGACATTTCGACTTATATTCAAAAGTGGTTCAATAATTTAAAAATATTAGTCCTCCAGACCGAATTTCGGCCATGGTCCAACCGTCTCAGCGAAGACCAGCTTTCCCGCCCTCTCATAGTGCTATGAGAGACCGGAGAGAGATCAGGCGCAGGACTGTACGAGGCGCGGAGGTATCACACCGCCATCTTTAAAACTCCTGGCTGTTAGAAAGAAATTCTTAATGAAATCACTCGAAAACACTTTGCCCGAACAGAGAATTGCAATCGCGCGTCATGATATTGAATTTTGCAAGCATCAGCCTGTAACGTTCCCACTGCTGGGACACAGGCTAGTTTATTTACAGTTTATTCGGACGGCCGTAACAAAAAGGTCGTGAAATCTAAGCTGGCCTGCTACACTGCTCCCATTTCTGTATCATCAGAGACGCTTTAGAATGCAATCCTAATTTATCATCATTATTGCAGGGTCAGTAACGTGGTACAGGGTCTGATCGCGATGTCTATTCTGTTCACCTACCCGCTTCAGTTCTACGTGCCGGTCGCGATCACCTGGCCAGCGATTCAGAAGAAGATCGGTGCTTCTCACCCTGTCTCCAAGGAACTTGGGTACAGAGCACTGCTGGTTCTGCTAACTTGTAAGTATATCAACAGTGAAATTGAAGCCTTATTACAAACTAAAATTATGTATGTATGTAGGATGGAAGAATTAGAAATGGTTGTAGAAGTAAACGCCTTTAGATATTTCTTTGGTAATTTTATTCAGCCTTTTCTTTTTGCACACCTGTCACCTTTTACACCTTTTAACTTCGTCTCACTTGTTTTTTTCGCTTCCTCTCGTCTATTCCCGTACCTACTGGTCGAAAACTTTAAAAGTAAACAAGAAATAACAAATAATCGACTAAAAATACTAAATAGCCCACATGTATGGTGTTTTTTTTTTTTTTTTTTTTTTTTTTTTTTTTTTTGGGTGGGAAATCATCAAATAACTTCTCCCGCTCTGGGTGGAGCAGGAGGGCGTGTCAGACTTTTACTGACTAAAACCCACCCGTGTTCCTTCAGTAGCCCTTAAGCCAGGGGCTGTGGTGTCTCTTTCGAACAAACCCGCACCCCTGGCAGGCATCGACCCTTGCGGGTCCCATCACTATTTGTGCTGACATCTCTTTGAGGCGCGCGTGGAACACAACGCGCCGTCGACTTGGGCTTGGTCCTTACCGGACAGCGAGCTACCCATTACTCGCCGTCCGCAAGCCCATGCCTACGGTGGCCGGAAATCGGCCTGGGATTCCCGACGCCCAGGGCGTCTCCGTATCCTGCGGCGGCTGGGGTCGCGAGGGCGCATATGCTGCCTCTCCCTCACGTGCGCCGCCTCCCTCTTCGCGAGCATCACTGCTTCGCTGAAGGAGGTGACGGCTCCCCATGCCCTCTCGCTCCGTACCATGGCCTGGACCAGGGCCGGACGCGAGAGATCGCCGCCGCCGATCGCCTCCACGAGGACACGGCGGTGCTCCGCCCAAGCAGGGCAGACCGCCACCGTGTGCTCCACCGTGTCCTCAGGGCGATCTTCGCAGTGGAAACACCCGGGCGTTTCCTCCCGCCCTATCCGAAACAGGAACCTCCCGAAACAACCGTGTCCGGTGAGGACCTGCGTCAGGCGGAAGGTGAGGACGCCATGCCGCCTCTCAAACCACTCCTCAAAGAGGGGACTTACCGCCGCAATCGTGGCGTGCCCAACATGTATGGTGTCATCGGTACACCACACTACCCCGTGTCAATCCCTACAGCCCCAGGAAAATATCGGCCCGAACAACTTGACTATAACCTTGACCATAAAATGTAGACTTCGACAACACCTGTTAAAATATCATATTTCACACTCACACTCGTTTGTCAAACGAGAACTGACTAATCTGTGGAATCGGATGGAATTGGTAGTATCTAACTAAGCTAGGGCACCACGACCAAATGGTCAATCTCAATCTCTTTATTGTGGATCATAGGTAGGTAGGTACATAATACAGGTCTTAAATAGTTAATTGTGATCAGCTACGTTCCGCCCTTAGGGCATACAACAGTTACACAGAAAAATGAATTACATTACAGAATTATACAATCACAATAATATTTCACATAAATTATAAAAATAAAAATAAAATGGAACGAATTAAGGTAGGTACATATCATTGGGCCACCGAACGCATCATGACTGAGGGGGACTATATTGGAGCAGTGATTTGTCTGATAGGAAGTCTTTTAGTGAGTAGTAGCACTTGTTTACTAGTAAATCATGGAGATTCTTTTTAATTTTTTTTATATCCGTAATTATCTTAATAGGCCCTGGTATATTATTAAAGATGCATGAAGCAATACAGAAGTTACTTTCATGCATTAGATGAGTCTTGCTAGCTACTGTACGCAATTTGTCCTTACGCCTTATACGCATGTAGTAATTATACATGTCAATATTATTTTTGACATACCTATACTGCTGCCTCAAATACTCGTATATAGACACATGGCAGTGTTAATACGTTCATCTTTAATAAAAAAATGCCTTACAAGAGTCAGTTTCGCATAACTTAAATATAGCCCTGATGCAACGTTTTTGAGCAATGAACGCACGCCCCTTGTCTGAACTGTTGCCCCAGAATATTATACCGTATCTGAGTATAGAGCTAACGTAACCGGTTAACATGGTTCGCAGCTAATAATTTATAATCGATCAAAACTAAATGTATAAATTCTCATTACCAGGTGTCCGGATAAAGCCGGACACAGGCTTTTTGGTTGCGTGTGCGGCCAAATGTGTGCCTTCACTTTATATTTTAGAAAGTTTATTTTGTATGTTCGCAAAAACTTAAGACGTAAATATGTAGTAAACCTGAAATTGTAATAGGTACCCAAATAAACTAAGGCTCAATTTACATTGCTGCGGAACTTATAAAATAGTGTCCAAGGTGCCAAAGTCGGTTACAGTAGGTACTTCATATTCATTTATTGCATTCCATAAAAGATGTTACTGAAGGTTTAAAGCTAGGTACAGAAATATGGACCCTGTTAGGGCACATAACTTAGCGATGGAAAGTTCAAAACCCACGTCAAGTGAGTCTTATTTCTGTACATGATTGTGTTCTCTAGTAGGTACACACGGCTACACATCAAGCTATACATTTCCAGTTTACGCTAATGTCGCACTGTACGGAAATCCTATACAATGCGAGATCAGCTTATGCTGGAAATGTATAGCTTGATGTGTAGCCGTGTGTTCAAAATCCAGAGTCATCTTCCGCATAGGAATCGGCCAATTGAAACCGTGCACCTAGTTCTGGTGTTTCATAAGTGCCCATGTAGGTTTATGTGAAATTAAATACTTTGATTTTGAATGGCTTAGGTGCCAACCGTGTGAGAGCCGAGCAAGCAAAGCGAGTGGTGCCGCGGCAACGGCCGGTGAGCGTTGCATCCAAGCTGATCACAGTTTCTTGGCTATTTTGTTTTTTTAGGACAATTTGATTTTATCGAGCAGGGAAACAGCTTTGTTTCTGATATTGCAGCGCAAGCTCGATATCTCCGATATTGCTGTTGTTGGCGACCGTGACCACTTACTTAGGACAGCGAGACAATTTGCCATTCAACATTTGAAAAAATCTTCTAATTGCTTTTCTTTCCTTCCAGTCGTGCTGGCTGAATCAATACCTGAGCTAGGCCTCGTTATATCGCTGGTCGGCGCGGTTAGCAGCACAGCCCTGGCCCTGATGTTCCCGCCCCTCATCGAGCTGGTCTCCACCTCACAGAAACCAGGAGGAATCCCCAAACACATGCTGGTCAAGGACTGCTTCATCATCCTTCTGGGCATGTTTGTGTTTGTCACTGGGACGTACGAGAGCATCCGGTCTATAGTTAAAGTTTTCCAAGTGTAGATCATAAATTTCGATCCATTTAACTACAATTAAGTCATCATTATAGTCCGTTATCCAGTAATCACGCAATCTTCGCAAGTAGTACTGTAGCTTTACAGAAATCCTTTAAGTTTGACGAATAGCGCGAGGTCCTTGCTTTATCGATACTTGGGGGTAGCCAGTATATTGTATAAGTTTATTTATTCATTCATTTCCAATCCAATTGACGTTTATATGCCAAATAGGATGATTTGATTTAAGACAAATTAGATGTAGAATTCTTTAAGGTGCCTTCGTCACGCGTGATTAATTAAGCTTTAAGTAGACTTCAGAGTCAGGTAGGCCGAGGTAAGGAAAACCTGCTCAGGTGGAGATTCAAAGGTGACTCCGCCCTGGAGTGTAAATGTGCTGTCCCACAAACAATGGGACTCATAATAACTTGTCCAGCGTGTCTTGCTGTCTGTACGCTACAGGAGTTCATGAACGCTGCTGAAAGTGACTGGCTGGAGTTGGCTCGTAGCCAACTTCTGGGCCTGCCGTATTTAGATTGCTATCGACAAGCTGAGAACAAAAATTAAGCTATGCGGAATTAAATCCGTGGGTACCTTTTTAATGTTTTACTGTTTATTTAGAAAAACCCCCTAGGGTTTACTTAAAGTCCTAGGACCTATCCTAGGACTTTAAGTAAATATGTGTTTCCTACCTATCTAAAAAAAGAAGTAACTTTATTGTTAATAAGGATAATAATATCTTACTCTTTATGAGTGATCTTTAGTTGATATCTCGTATAATCTTAATTGTTTTGTCCATAAGAAAGTATGATCCTAACACCATGACTACTGGTCGTAGAGTTTATGGTCAGCTTGTTAGAAATGCTAAGGGGTACCTAGTAACTGGGTTGTGGAGGTCAGATAGGCAGTCGCTCCATGTAAAATACTGGTATTAAGCTGCGTCCGGTCAGACTGGAAGCCGACCCCGACATAGTTGGGAAAAGGCTAGACAGATGATATTGGTAGAAATTCCGAATTTATTCAAAGTTAGAATAATAAAGATGCCTATTCAATAGGATGTTACCAGAGAGTTATCAAATTAGTACCTATCATAATTAATAGATATCTACATTTTTCTAAACTTAATTATTTTCTTGACTTCCAGCACATGTAGGCAATATTTAACCTTTGTTTTACTAAGTAGGTACCTATATGAAAGTGTTTGAATATTATTTAAGACAAAGTTGTTGGTAGATGCCACAAAGTTAGTTTGTAAGAAATCTGTTTTTTAATATTTTAGTACGTAGAGAGATAATGCATATCGAGTAGATACCACGAACTAGGATTTACCATATTATTGTCTAGCTGGATTTGTCATAATTATATAATCTAATTAATAATGGAGAATTACCATCCCAGAATTTGGTGTGGTACTTACAACGGTTGGATCTTTGGCAGTCGTTACACAGTTAGAAGCAAGAAAGTCTGTCAACCAGGGTTACCAAGGGGTACTTATCGTATCACCCAGTAACTGGGTTGTGGAGGTCAAATAGGCAGTATCAGCATGTAAAATACTAAAGCCGACCTACCTAATTTACCTATTTAATCTGTTAGAAGACAACAATGTAGTTGAAGGTTATGATGATAGATAGGGACTAGACTAGAAAACTAATTTCAATGTGTTTTATTTTATTGTATTTATTTGGGAAAACAAACAATTACACATTAAGAATTACAAAAAGATAGGATACGTATGTGTGGTTAATTATGTGTCTGTTTAGATTTAATTGCGTCCAATATCTAGGATAATGTGAATGTCCTCTATAGTACACCTCTGCCTAACCCTTCGGGGAAATAAAGGCGTGATGATAAGTTATGTTATGTATTTAGGATATTTTAATGTACAGTCGCCAGCAGGTCAAGCTATCCCAAACTGTCAAATTTTCCCAATTGAACATAAACCTTATTCCTTTGCAATAAAGTTTAAAAACTATCAAAGAAATTTGACAGATTAGGGTAGCTTGGTGTGCTGGCCTCTGTACATGCGTTATTGTTACTACTCTATAAATGTGATGCAGACTTTTTTATTACAGCGACAGCTGTTGAATCAATTAATTTTAATCAAGATGATTTAAGGACCTTAGAATGGCATTTAGATGTGTTATTGTGAAAACCCTTAGCATTAATTATATGTACATAATCCACTTAAAATGCGTGTGAACATCGGAAGAATCGTGTGACACACTAACAGTAGCACTGGCTTACATTTTGACAGTTCAACAACGTGCATTGCGTTATTTACGTTGCTGCGCAGATGAATTTTTCGACCATATGCACCAATGAATTAGGAATATGCTTCAGATTGTGATTAATAGTGTGTTACGCAATTAGGGTGCCGATTTATTTTGTAATAGTCTGTGATACAAGGTATGGATTAAAAATCGTCTTGGAACTATTGTTAGTTTTATTTCAACCTTCCATCTTGTTTCTGGCAAAGAACCCATCTTTTTGTTACCCCCTCAGGGAAGGAATGCCTGCGTGATGTTATGTTGGTGGTTCTTCTTTTTATGCGAAAGCAGTGCCGATTCATTCGTTCACCACCTAAACTAAAATAAAAGTATTGCTATCTCTTACTGACAGACTGAGAGAGAGAGAGAAAAATACAGTGACGATTTAGAACTGTATTACTGCACTAAATTAATTACGCCTCAATTGCTTTGAATTCTGCGTGACTTTAAGCACGATGAATTTAGTTCGTCGCGGTTGCGTCGACGAAAATCTTAGTTCAACTAAATTTGACAGTTCTTATTTATTTCCGCCACTTTCTTGTTTCATTAGAAGGAAAAAGATAACAATAGCCTAAATTAACTTTACTTGGTGCACAACAGAATCACCACCATTGAATAGGTCAAGAGTAATGAAACAAAAAGATTTTCCATTAGGTAGTTTATTAAGGACCAATAATTTAAAAATACAATTACATTACCAATAAATAGTTTCGAAGCATAACTTACCATCTAAGAACATATTATAGGAAAGATGACTCTCGATTACATGAACTTGCATAGACAGGATAATTATTCAAATAATCATAACTGGTTTATCAGAGTAAAATCTATAAAATAAGTAAGTGTTGCCATTAAAAAGTAAATATTCGTAAATAGTATTTACAAAAATACAAAACTTATTTAAATTTAGAATCACAAAAAAAGTGTATGACAGTAAAAAAAAAAACCATTTGTATTACTTCTTCATTTGTAATAATAATCAAAAGCTCGTTTTAATGATTAACATAATTGCAAGTAGTTAATAAAAACTAGTCTCATAAATTATTAAATAAGCTAAGACAGTTCACATATGACGAGAGCCAAACACTACACATTTACAGATAGTTCACAGACAACGCTCCAACATCAGTCATAAGTCCTTAAGTAGTTGTCATAAGAAAACGATAAACAGTCACACAATATCGGCAAACAGAGCAATTTTTGACACCATAATGTTAAATACATGACAGTTTTTCATGTCGGCTGTTATAATATGACGGACCCGTTTTCCGAGGATACCCCAAGCTTAAGTAAAATTGCCTTAAACCTTTGATTAAACATCTTTATTTAGTCCTTAATACATCTGCGAACGCGCTGTAAACGTGTGGACACACTAGACTAGATGCTTATTCAGGTTGTTAAGTAATTTACTCACTCGTACGTACCTACTTAATCAGGATATGTGACAAAAAATAATTATCATAGGTTTAACATAGACTTCGTCACTTTGAAATCGAACCTCCTTGTATTTTTGTTTTGCATTAAGTTCTATGACTTTTTTTACATTGTCAAAACCCAAATTTGGAACAATGATGGCGCCAAAATGATGGCCAGGTCGGCTTCTGAACTGCATGAAAACTTAATGTTTGATTATTTTATATTTTTATTATTTTGTGTTTTATATCTAAAACACACGCTGACTCGATTTAGGAGTTTGGAAATGAATTTTGAGAAGTGTTATAGCAAGATTACATTCAAACGGAAACCTTGTAGGTCCTTCTCTTTCCTGACAAAAACTTGTGCGAAATTAAAAATAGACATTTAAAACGTTTTGTTTTGGTTCATTTTTATCATAAAGTACAAAAAACGCGCGTAAATGATAAATGAATTTATTTCTGTAAGTAGGATTGTACAAACACTTTTACACGTCAATCATATTTTTTTAAACTAGATGAGGTCGGCGTTTCTTATCTGACTACTCAGAGAAGAAAGGCTGAAACGAACTCAGAGTTCACAGTCACTTTTAAAGTCTAGACATAATCTTGGTCAGATCATGTGAGGACCATGTGGATTGGTGGCTGAAATAGTCTTTTGAGGAAAGAACACAGATCGAGTGGACCTGTCCACTCATTGCACGCATTTATCAGTAATCATGCAGCTCAACTCAGAACTTGAGGAGCGCAACGATTTGACGAACAATACCAAAGAAAGGAAATTTGGATAGGCCGCATAAAGTACTCAAACTGCCAGATTAACATTAAAAACTAACTGAGAAAGAGATGAACAACAAAACCAAACAAACATGACCCACATAGTCCTCACATTCACAATAATTAAAACAATAATAATATTATTCTTATCAAAGTAAATATTCATGTCATAGTGTATATAATAATTATCAAATGTCAAAGAGTATAAGTTTGCAAAAACAAAAAACAACATTCAGTATGTAAAAATTGGAGCAGGTCAATTCCAAGCTTTTTTTGTCATCAGTATAATCTTTAACGGTATAAAAGGCTTTCAGGCACAGCATACGTTTAATGAATTATTTAAATTTATTGATACTTACATCTTGAACATGGCTTGGAAGTTTAGTATAAAAGCGTATACATTAACATCTGAATGACCCGCCTATTTTCTTGAGCCTTATTGATGGTACAAAACATTTCTGTTTATTCCTAGTATTTATACTAGGAACATGAGGTAAGGTAAGTCATTAATATAAATAAGAAACAAGAAAGGACCAAGAATTGAGCCCTGTGGGACTCCCATTGATACTATGGATCCGGGAGATCTTTTTTCAATTACTTCAACACACTGAATCCTATTACACAAGTATGAAATAAGAAGATCCAGAGCGGTGGTCCGGATCCCGTAGTGGCGGACTTTCCTGATTAAAGTTTCATGAAGCACGCAATCGAATGCTTTAGATAAATCACAAAAGATGCCCAAGGCATCGTATTTATTTTTCCATGCATTGTAAATATGCCCTAAGAGTTCATATCGGTAGTTGAACGACCCCTGAACTGTTTGCTATATATAATAAATTATGTTTATAAAAAATCTTTACAATTGGTCTAAAATTAATTTCTCAGATATTTTACTCAAGCTAGATAGTACTGAAATAGGTCTATAATTAGAGGGGTCTGATGTATTACCCGATTTAAATAAAGGTATTACCTATTTTACTATTCTTCATTAAGTCAGGAAACTCCCAACAGTCGATACAATTATTAAATATAAGAGCTAAAGTAGGTGCTACAATGTCAATACCGACACCGACCGATATGTGACTTAGCGTCTTCTACAGAATTACCCCACAGATCTGCAGTCTTTTTTACATTCCAAGTGTGAAAGGTTTTAATTATATCTCTACAGCTAATATGTTCAAAGTAAAATTCCGAATCACAAACATTAACATTTTCCTTAAGCAAAGACTCAGCAACAGAAGGTGTGATGTTTAGAGATTTTGTAGTTGAAACGGGAATATCTGTAACGAAATTTTCAAAAGCCGCCATTGATAGACAGGCTGTAGTCAGTATTTCGGTTACTAGACCTTCCCGTTTCACTATTAATGTTTCAAGTCGGTTTAATTACATTACTACTGGTTTTAATCTTTAAACTCAAATACCGCGACTTGGCCATCCAACAAAACAAACGTTGATGCCCGCTTTCTATTAAAATAAACGAACAGCTAAGGATCGTATACCGTGCATGACGTAGCGCGCGCTTATCCATCAACGCGCGCGTATTCATCGTAATGTCTGTGGACACTAAATAATCATCAAAATCCAAGTTATTAATTAAATAACAGTACTACGTACGAGTGAGTGCAAATGAAGAATACGCTGAAGATAGCAGTTTAAACATCAATACAACATCCATGCTTGGATTGAGATTATCATCGTACCAATCAGAATGAAGCCTTACGTGAGACTAATTACTGTAGACTCTTAGATGGTATTACTGGCAATCTATGTAATTAATACATGCCACACTGACTGGTCTCTAAGGCACGTAGCACATGAGGCACGCGCCTGCTGAAAGTAGCCAATAGCGGTCTTATTCATAAAAGTTCTGGAACATCTAAACAGTTGTTTAAGTCTGATTTTCAATACGAAATCAGACTTTAGCTTGCTGTTTAGATGTTCGATAACTTCTTATGAATAAGACCGTATTTGATTAGCTTCGTTACTTAGAGGAGGATGCAGTGTGCACCAACCCTTTCATGGAACCCACAGAGTAATTTCAGTTAAATTAATTAATTAAGATATTAGTGGTTAGTGGTCAGGATATTAACGATGGGTTAAACTAATTGAGACGGCGACGACATGTAAATGTTTTTTTTTTGTAAGTTTTACGGCGTTAGAAATAATTCATAATATTTTTATAATTACTTAGTAATGTTGGCAGAAATCTGGAAAGTTATTTCACAATCTTACGGAGTTTCCCCATTAATAGTAATTGAGAGTTTACCTTAGGGATTTAGAAATCGAGCGAAGACTGCCGTATAGTCTATCTCGTAGAAGCTTTTGACAGCAGCCGATCTATTCTGCACACAATCTCACCGTGGATCTCGCCAGGGATTGATACAATTGACCACTCATTACAAGCTCACTTCACCTAAATTTTGCCAGGGATTGATACAATTGATCACTCATTACAAGCTCACTTCACCTAAATTTTGCCAGGTATTGATACAATTGACCACTCATTACAAGCTCACTTCACCTAAATTTTGCCAGGGATTGATACAATTGACCACTCATTACAAGCTCACTTCACCTAAATTTGGCCAGGAATTGATACAATTGATCACTCATTACAAGCTCACTTCACCTAAATTTTGCCAGGGATTGATGCAATTGACCACTCATTACAAGCTCACTTCTCCTAAATTTTGCCAGGGATTGATACAATTGATCACTCATTACAAGCTCACTTCACCTAAATTTTGCCAGGGATGGATACAATTGATCACTCATTACAAGCTCACTTCACCTAAATTCTGCCAGGGATTGATACAATTGACCACTCATTACAAGCTCACTTCACCTAAATTTTGCCAGGGATTGATACAATTGACCACTCATTACAAGCTCACTTCACCTAAATTTTCATGGTGAGATTTTGTACAGAATAGATCGGCAGTTCCTAGTACATAATTAGAATCTTCATTACAGTCCATTCACACTTATTTTATCTCTTATTTTCCATGTCTAAATCACTGTGATCTTTATAATCCTTGTGATAAGGTTGCTATTGGGTTGCTGCCACTGATAATTCTGTCAAAATCACAATGATCTTTATTCTTATTAGTACAAGGTTGGGTTGACTAACTATCTGTCACAGACAAATAAACTTTGTCATTTTGTGATTGAGTGACGTTGAACTATAAGGTGACAAAGTGACGAGATCAAACATACGTAGAAAGACGATGATAACCAGTAAAAGATTAAGTAGTAAATATTATATTATGAACATGGCATCTTCAGCGTATGCCTTAAGTTTACATCTAAATACACGACTATAATCCTAAGACCTGTATGCGCACACGGCGACAGACGGTCACACGTTTGTACTAGGTAATAAATACTAGAATATAATATAAGTACATTGCGTACGACACTGACTTACATCTAAGTATATAATACTGTTTAAGTGTAGTGGGATAGAAACACATTGAAGTAGTAGTAGATTATACTGTTTCGAACATTTTAAATAAATCGCCGTAAAGGTAGGGTTTCCTAAAACTGTAGTGGCCGCCACATAGCGTCCACGTTTACCATTGAATGACGTCGCCAAAGTTGGTGAGTTTATCTAGAGAGCGTTTTTGACAAAGTAATGCGAAATCCGCCGCCATAATTGTCATGACAGCCGTCACTTGAACTTAGATCGACTACTGTTTGTATGTTATGTTCAACTGATGCACTAAGTTACATATTGTTTTAATAGATTTCCCGCTGAAAGTGATCTTTTGAAAGTTTAAGTAACTAGTACAATTTTAGGCCAGACAAGACCAGTTGTTACGGCCTGCAGCGTTTAGAAATCCAGCAGTCTGAGCCGTGTTATTGCATTGCCTATCGCAGCGTCATTGGCTGCCGTAGCGTCATTGGCTGCCGTAGCGTCATTGGCTGCCGTAGCGTCATTGCCTATCGCAGCGTCACTGGCTACCGTAGCGTCGTTCGCTGCCGTAGCGTCATTGGCTACCGTAGCTTCATTGTCTACCATAGCTGCATTAGCCGATGTTATAGGTAACTGCTTTACCCTGTTAATTTATCATCTTAAGCTTAACATCGACCTAAGTCCAAGTGACTAAAGATATAAAACATAATTTTGGTATGTCAAGAAGTTTCTTTGTGTTGTGGGAGTTTTTTCCATTTTCCTCATACATTTTTAAGTTAGCAAGACATATGATAATCATCTTTGAACCTGAATGTGTTTCATATCCTACTTAATATAATAATTAATGTAAAGATGAATTTGTTTTTTTTTTATGTCCTGTTTTGACATGACTATTTCTTATGCTGATCGAGCATTAGGTACAGGTAGTTCCAAAATATGGCGCGAGCTAAGCCACAGTCTTCAAAGGTTTTTACAATTATTGTTCTTTTTTTTGCTGAACGTCAACACACATTTTTCCACGATCCACTCGAAAACCATTTGCGAAAATGACAATTAACAAAATTTTCGTTACAAATAATTAATAATCATAAAAATATTTTCGAAAAGTCTTACTTTTCCTTCGACATATCACGAACAAATCGACATTCAATAAATTTATAATTTAGCTGAATCGATATGATTTTCGAGTCGATTTAATTAAACCCTTACAATTTTCACAGCTCTGTATAGGACTACTTAATAATATTAGCATAACATCGAGGAATTACACAAAAATAGTTTAAGTTTTGTAATTTCTACTCCATTAATTTCTATGATTACTTAGCTCGATTGTCTTACAGTGCTAATGGACAAACCATCCTAAAATTCGGGCTTCTTAATTTCTTGTTTCAAAATACACTAAAGATGATTACAAATAAGAAGGAGACAGACTACACCGAGATGAGTTACGTTACTAAGTAAAATGATGCCACGCGGGCGGTTGAAATGCCAAGCGGGCGGATAAGATGCCACGCGGGCGGATATGATGCCACGCGGGCGGATATGATGCCACGCGGGCGCGTGAGTTCGTCATTAAGCTAAGTTTATGATAATAACCTAGTGGTAGAGTAACCTGATGACGGAGAGAGAGGCAACGCGTTCCAGCATTGCTTGCACGTACGACTTACTGTGCTCCGCTGCACCATTAAGTAGCGAACCGTCTGTACTGACGTATTTGCACTTTTCCCGCATTTTTAAATAATTTCCAACTATCGATTCCAGTCGTTTCCCGCTTGTAAAGCAATACGCTACAAAATCTATGAAGAGGCGGACATTTCACACAAACCTGTTAATTTAAGTAACTTAATTTAAGTGAATTAATTTAAGTGACTTAATTTCTAGCAATATTACAAGTTTGATTGACTCTCCAAAGTAGGGTTTGCTTGTGGGACACGGGGTGTCCAAAGGATCGCAATCTGCTTCTGACTCAACCTTTGAGAGTGAGAAGAGGATTACGACAGGGCTGTTTAAATTAAAGTCTCGCTCCAAATGTTTGTATCCACTGACGGACCGTGTAGAACGTAGAACGTTGTGTGGAATAAGAAGCCCGGCGCCCGCATCTCTTTTCACACGACGCGTCTTTATAGTCTGTCAGTGCACACCGACATTAAAACCAGCAACCGACATTCCTTTAAAATAATTCACAAACTTCCTCGAATTAAAAAAAAATGTTTAAAACTAAAAGTAACCACAAACAATTAAAACTTGTCGAGATTTTTGCTGAAGAGTCAATAACACTCTTCTTAATAATACAAATAAATGTAGAAGTAAAGTTTTAAGTACTGATAAAAAATATAAGTTTTTATTAAGTACTGGGAACTAAAGTTTAAAAATTCTATGGCGCATAGAGCACTACTATTCAAAATAAAATATGTAAATGTTTTAGGAATAATAATAAGAAAGGGTAGTAAATATTGGCAGTGACGTTAATACTTACTGATAAGTAAAGTATTTAAGGGATACGGCTTATTATTTCAGTTATCAGCAACACAAAACGATTGATATACATAGTGATTATTTTTTCAAGCCCGTTTTCTATGATCTTCAACTACAGGTTATATTAAAAATACTTAATGGAATAATAAAGTTTTAAGCTTAATTTAATAAAAAAAATTATAAGCGACATAATGTATTTTTTTCATTCAATATTAATATGTGACTTTTAAATAAAACACGTTTAGCTGTGCTCAAAACTAAATGGTGGTCACTTCAAAAGATCATGAAGGTTGATTAATATATTAGGTATGTTCTAGAAAATTTAGAGTTTTAGACTTATGTAAGTCTAAAACTCTACTCTACTCTTTTCAGATTTTTCTTTATTCCCTACTTTATAACAGACTGGAAAAAAAAAATCGCCTTGCATACGAACTCCCAGGATACTAACTACTAATGAAAAGCTCTGTATATGTCCCCCAGGTAGCTAATTAAATGCTGGTTCTGACATAATGAAGCCGTAAACCAAATTTCAATTTAGATAAAACTTTAAATTCAATTTGCTTTTGCATAAAAACAACAAAAAAAAAAAACGCTACCTAATTGATTCGTTGAAAGGGATTTCATAATTTTCAATTAAATATCAAAATTGTAGACTTGTTCTTTACTAAGTATTTTACAGGAACTGAAAGTCGCTATTTGTTTCTGAGAAGTTTCTATCCAAGTAAGAATCATGTCGCAAAAATATACAAAAAACTAAAAAATTACGTTGAAAGTAACACTATATGTACCATAGAGACCTATACTAAAAGTACGATTTAGCTGGAATACACTCTCTTACAAATAAACCAAGAAAAAAGAATGAAAATGTATGACTTTTCCTTTTTTTCCTGATATAACTTTATCTGTGATTACTAGTAAGAGGGTTCAATTACGGGTGTAATAAAACGCACCACCTAGCCGATAATTTAATATTCCAATTTGTCATTGCGTCGACATTTTTTTACTGTCTTAGGAAATATTTATTAATAAAAATGAAATTCAGTTCATTCGTAAGTGCATGTTCGGAGAATTAGAGAATTAGGGTGTAATGGATTAGAGAATTAGGGTGTAATGGAAAGAAACATGGAAAAGTATCCCGATATTTTTTTAAACTGAAAATCCTTTTGTTTATGGGATTTTTATGTTAATTTAGACAAGACCAACTTTATCGGGTCAGCTTGTTAATAATAATAAAAAAAAAATGGAACAAAAATAACACCAACCGTGCATAATAAAATAAAGGTTTCATAAAAATACCTGAATTTGATAGAACTCCACATCTCTGATAGCGATTTTGAATTGATTATTATATACAACAAAATGTATTTATTTAGAATTAAGTGTGTTACTGGAAAATAACGTTCTAATTAAAAAATCAAACGCAAATAATCCAGAATAAACTGGATGTGAAGGTCATTTCTTTTTAAATTGTTTCAAATGTAAAAATTAAAGCCCACGCAATTATTTTTGATTTATGTTACTTGGCTAGGTTTACAGAATGCGTAGATTCCGACTTGATGATGCGACCTTTTACACCGTTTATATTTACTTATATCGACACACTCGTGTTATGCTAGTTGACTCCGGTTAAATATACAAACTACTCCCGAACAGACCAAGATGGCTGCCACTTATACCTAATTCATAAGAAAGTGTGCGCGGATTCATGAAAAATGTACATATGTATAGAACCTAGCATTAAATAAGCACGCGTATTTCAAATCAAATTATAGGAACAATCCAATGACATAAAAACTCAAGATACGTAATCCCTTCAAATTATGGAATTCAAGTGTCTTCGATCATCGACATAAAAGCCAAAGATCAAAAACTTTAACTTTAAAGCAATAGACAGAAAAAATCTACATCTTTTTAATAAAATAAGTGATAGACATAATTTTAATACTAGAAACAAAGACAAAATAGATCAATTATTTTTCAGATTAGCTAAAGAACATACATCTTTTATGGGGTACCTACTGTATTAAATCATATAACAAAATAAAGGAAAAAAAAAACTCATATTAAAAGTACACTTTGTAAACAAGCGTATTATAAATTAGAGGATTATATCCAAGATAAGAATGCTTGGAAACATGCTGGTCCTGCTCCATAGGACAATCTAGAGTCTAGACAAAATCAAACTGGTTGCTAATTGAATTGTACAAATAATTATTATTCTTCTCCATATGAAACTACATTTTGGAAAGGGCGACTAGAATAAATTCTATTTTAATGTAAATGTTGACGTTCAAAAGTGCCTTTTAAGTGCCTAATTGAAATAAATGCTTTGACTTTGACATAAGGCGTCGTTTTTGAACAAAACATCAATAAACTTACGACGTTTTTATACCGGGTTAGGTAGAAACTAAAGAACACCATCTGCTACGACCCCATCATAATCCTTTTGTTTCGTTTACATTCACACAATTGATAATACACGCCGGTTGCGACTACTATGCACTTTGAAAAATAGCACCAATAGATTAGCGTAGGGCATCTCCTCCCGGCGTTCCACACAGACACACACACATGCATCAACCTACGTTCTCGCCTTCCACTGACATCTGCCTTTTGTTAGCCGAACAATACGAGAAACCAAATAAAACACACGTCAATTAAAAAAAAACAGAAATTCCAATTTTAAATTGAACAATATAATCCATATAATACAAATATAA
The DNA here is from genome assembly GCA_949987655.1 of Polymixis flavicincta. Lineage (NCBI taxonomy): Eukaryota > Metazoa > Arthropoda > Insecta > Lepidoptera > Noctuidae > Polymixis > Polymixis flavicincta. Next base: position 36,637,140 of record OX465171.1, on the reverse strand, counting down.
TCCAAATAATGCGGTTTTTGGAAAACATTTTATGTAGAAATGAGGGCGTAGTGAGCAATTTTTTTTTGCGTTGATTAAATAAAATCTATGGTTTTTATATATCAATAAAATCATCAGGTGACAGACGTCCACTGTTGGACATAGATAATGGAATAATCTGATTTAAAATACGCGTAACGAAACCTAATCTAATTTAATAAATAATAATGTATTCTAATAATACATAGGGAATTAACTCTAACTTAACTAATTGGTGTTTCTACTTGGTGCATGCTTCATTGCTGATGGTGAAGCTATTATTCGATGCAGGCGGTCTAAATGTATTTTGTGGCTGTTCATTTATTCTAACCTTCATGCAGTTGGGTAAGCCACGATTGTGGCGGTAAGTCCCCTCTTTAAGGAGTGGCTAAAGAAGCAGCATGGCGCACATTGGTCCCGATTTAATAAAAAATGGACATTGATCCTAGAGCGCTGATATTTTTTTCTAATGTTGTGGCAGTGATAAAATAAGACAAAAAATATTATTGTCGTACTTCAAATAATGTTTTTTTTTGTTTAGGATTTTTTACATTTTATTTAATTTCTCAAAAACGTTAAGCAATGTCGAGATGGGAATCATATATGTTAGAAAACTAACCATTCTGAGTAATTCGCTCGAAGAAACTATTTGCTTATCTCTGCGTACTTTGGAGACAATGAGCATCTTAAATAGTGTATATTTCAAACTGTAGTTTGGTACGAGTTGAACGTTAAAAATAGGATCTCTGTTGAGAATTAACAACGTAGATAACAACTCACACTTAGTAGGAAGTTATTCGTCCACTAGCGCCACCACTTAATTTTCATGAATTGTGGTGAATTTAGGACTTTTAGGCAAAAACTGTTTTGTACAAAGGTAAAGGTTATCGGATAACCACTTGTTAGTTACAATTTTTTAAACAAATATGGTTATACTATATTTTTATATACAATAGGTCCGCTGGCCTACCCAGTGTGGCAGTGATAACTTATCACTGCCAAAACATTAGAAAATTTTTATCTAATACACGGTTGTTTCGGGAGGTCCCTGTTTCGGATAAGGCGGGAGGAAACGCCCGGGTGTTTCTATTGCGAAGATCGCCCTGAGGAGGTCTGCCCAGCTTGGGCGGAGCACCGCCGTGTCCTCGTGGAGGCGATCGGCGGCGGCGATCTCTCGCGTCCGGCCCTGGTCCAGGCCATGGTACGGAGCGAGAGTGCATGGGTAGCCGTCGCTTCCTTCTGCAAGAAACTGATGCTCGCGGAGAGGGAGGCGGCGCACTTGTGGGAGAGGTAGTATATGCGCCCTCACAGCTCTGGAGGCTAGGGCAGGAGACCCCAGGCTGATTCTCGGCCACCGTAGGCGCGGGCTTGCGGACGGCGAGTTATGCGTAGCTCGCTGTCCTGTAAGGACCAAGCCCGGGTCGACGGCGCGTTGTGTTCCACGCGCACCGCAAAGAGATGTCAGCACAAACTGATGGGCTCCGCAAGGGGTTAAATTATATTCGATGGTCTCTTCCGAGCTCCACTGTGTTTCTCCAACACTTACGTGGATCATATATGTTACATTTTTGTCTGCCAAACCACAGTGGAGTATGGTAGAGATATTATTAAATATTATATTTTTCTTTTTTGTTCCTCTTTTAAAGTTTTTTCTATTTTTTATAAGACAGAAACCATGCTGCAAGCATTTTATGTTATTGGATTATTTCCTGGTGCTGCCTGGTGACCACAGCTTTTCCAAAAGCCTATATCAGACACCAGTCTCTCCCAAGGATGGCATACAGCTGGGACATTTTTTGTACACTTTAAATTTAAGTCACTTTGTGAAGAGAGAATGATAAATTAATATTATTATTTCAGTGAAAGTTTAAATTTTGTTGCAAAGAAAATCCGCCTGCATGTCGTGTTAAGGTACCGAACGTAGAGAAATAGCGCTCATTTGCATAATTATGATCTATTACCATAATTAATACAGTATTAAAAAAAGTGTCATTGAAATAATTGATTTTTTTTTAAGGGGCTATTGGTAAGTACTCATCATTATGAACCGCTTTTACGATGGAAAAACGCAGAAATCGTGGAAAATGTCAACTGTTCCCTACTTTTTGTATGGAGCAGATGATTTTATGTTGCGATTTCCGAGTTCGTCCCTTATTAAAATAATAATTGTTCCCAATGACGAATACAATGACAACCCCTAAAGAGGTTTTCAGTTGTTTTAATTACAACTTGTATATAAAACTATATAAACTCTTTCAGTAATAATTAGTTAACACCTTAAATATATCTCTATACGACAGCAATAATAAATTATAAATCAATACCTTCAATTCATTATTAATATTAACAAACAAGGCCTTTCGAACGAAACGGCAATTTATCTAAAAAATAAATGATGTTTATTGGTAAACGTTTCACTTCAGAACGGCTGGAGCGATTTGGCAATTTTTTGTATTAAAATGTTTCTAATAGTCTGAATTAGGTTTTAACGAAAAGGAAAATGCTAAACTTTGCCCGGAAAATTGTAAAATTTGGGGATTCTTAAACTTCACTTTCTATGGGAATTTTGTATGAGTTATTTTTTTAACCACAACAGGGTAGCTCTTGGGTAAGTGATGGCCGGGCCGAGGATGGATTGAATTTTGGACAGGACAATATAATAAAATTAATCGATTTTTTATAAACTTTAGCTACCCAAACAGCTCAAGAGAGATGAATATGAATGTTGAAGAGAAGCAGGAACACAAGGAAAACATAAGTTGGATTGTGTGAGATGAATAAAAAGGCAGTAAATGCTAACGAGAATGGAAGATGAAGACATTTTGCGTCGAACAACACAACTACAACTAGAGTAACACTGGGACAAGTGTGGGGTGCTGATGACGGGGCCATAGGCTCTTGTAGGCGCGACGGACTCTGTAAGGACAATTTCCATGAAGTTTTCCATCCACCAGAGTCGTGTCGCTCCTCGGAGTCACGCCTGTCTGCGGGAGCCTTCATAACACGTGTTACTAGAAGTTTTTTTTTGTTTCAGATGCATTTTCATGTTTTTGACGACGTTTGCGAAGTTTAACAAATTAATCCAAAAGGTCCTGTTGATTTAATGAATTTAAGATAGTGATTATTTTTATCACACATTTAACGAAATATATCCGTGCAAACTTAACTATAAAATCTGGTAAAACTAAAATACTCTGCTAAAATCTAATAAATCTTTGCTTGAGTGTGACCGATATAAGTAAACAGGTGTATTACCGCCATATCCTCGCTAACCTAACCTAGACTATTTTTAATTTTGCAAATCAACTTAAAATTAACGCCAAAAGATTGGGGCAAAATAAGTGTTACATCTACCATAGTGTCCACGTTTGATTGCTCACACTATAGACTTAGCCCCCTTACACCTCAACTGACTAAAAGTGAATGTGTTCAGTGTTAAAAGTATTTAAACCATCGTTCTGTCTGTGTCATCTTCAAACGGTTGACAGAAATAGAACGATGTTCTAAACACGTTTACAGCTAAATGCTAAGTAACTTGTGGTGCATGGTGGGCCCCTATTGTATCAGCAACTTATAATTTATTTCAAAAGCAATTAAATGCCTGAAATGGCAGTGAATTAGAACTATCAAAGACACTGAAAGTGGTGATATAATCCTAAATTATGCATACAATATTGTAATTAATAATTATGGATAATGACAAGAATTGTGGCGACTGCCGACTACAGCGCATATCTATTACGTTACCAGACAGGCTAGACCAGAGGACCAACAGGTACCATCACGAGTGGCAGACCTACACTCAGCCGTGAATGGTGGAACTGAACACTAAGGAAGACGGTGGATTTACTCTACGTTTAAATGTTTTTAGAGTATTTTCTCAAACTTTTTGTTAATGAGAAGCCTATGTTTAGCAGTTTTCAGGTTAACCTGATGTTTTTTAGCTAAGTACTGTAACGTCTAACCCGTGATGCAGTCGTTAATTACAGGATCGCCAATTCGGATGTATACAACTTCTTTTAGACCCGTTCTGATTTGAAATCAAAGTATGCAGTTGCTTGACGACTATTATTTAAATTAAAATGCGGCAAATTCGTTATGCACAGTCTATAACCATGACTACTGCAATACTTTCAATAATTTTATCCTGAAGCTCTTAAAATAATTTATTAAAGACCCAATTTCTCTAACGAATCATTAAGAGCAATGAATACCATTTTCATCACTGAGGATATCGCGACACTTCCTGTCTTTTTGCTGTGGGGTAAACGAAATGGAAGCGTGTGACTATTTTGAATATGTAAAGCAGAATAATTGCGATTTTCTGAGTGGGATAAAGTATGCGAAAATTTAATAAAATACACGATTAAGAGAAATCGAATTGTTTAGTACAAAAAGGAGGAGATTAGACATCTTATTTCCCGTAAAAAAAAATCCAAGCCTGAATAACGTACTTTTAGAAAAATATTTTTGATTGCAATAAAAGTAACTTTAATTTTAAGTTGTATACTTACGCATTGGTCAACCTGTATATGCCCAAAGTACATGGTTTCCGCCTAGCCTGCCAGAGATCCGATAGACAGTGACCATATAGTCGAATATATTACAGAGGAGCAGTGGCCACATCTCTCTAATCATTGTGTAAAAGCACGTGAATGCCAACAATACAAACGTAAAGTGAACTATTCAATACCTAACGTACGTAACCTATTATATTTACGGGCACAGTGCTGCCTGCTGTGGTAACATATCATAAAGTTCTATGGAATAACATTAAAGCACGCTATCGGGTAAATGCCAGATTTTTCAATTTTTTTTTTTTTCTGAAGAACGAATGTAGCGCTGGACAGCCATGTATGTTTGAAAGTTACCTGATGTTTGAAAAATCGAACCCTTAATATTACTCGGGGCCAATTCGACCAAATTTTGCGGTAGTCTTATTCTGCGAATGAAAGCACTTTTTACCCGAGAATTAGTTGTATCTAGACTAGAGAGTGATTTTATTCGCAGGTCATGATTTAGGTACTCAATTTTGGTCGATCCTGCCCCAACACTAAAATACTGCTACTGGTATGTACATTTATTTACAGGTTAAATGAAGTTTTATTGCAGAAAGTCTTGAAATCTATCTTCCGAGCTCCACTGTGTTTCTCCAACACTTACGTTGATTATATATGGTACATTTTGTCTGCCAAACCACAGTGGAGCATGGCAGAGATTTCTCCCTACTCGCTGAGCGCACTGTCGGTTCTTATTCGGTATTGAACTGTAATAAGCCCACAGAGTATGTAAGATTTTAAGGTGCGTCTGTGTTTGAACCTTATCTCAATATTGTAGTTGGCTCAGCTTGCGGGGACAGATTGGCGATACAAAACGATGGATCATAGCGGCTTACGGCAGCATGGATGGAGACGTATCCTATGGGGAGTTCAGCTGTACAACTTAATCTCCAATGGATGCGTTGAAATTTGGTGTTAAAGAACTTAGTATGGCCTAGTTGTTTTAAATAAAAACATATTTTATTATCCTCTAACGTTGTTGTAAGTAGTAAACAAACAAAGATGTAGACATTTTGATTCCTAAATATTAGACCAAGTTGAAAGGACAATGCAACTAATGGTTCAAAATTTTGAAATATGTTGCTCAGTGAACATCACAGCGAGGGTCGTCGAGTTAAAAAGCAGTCCAACTTGACCAGCCAACACAGCAAGTTTTATAAGCTTGCTGTGTTTACTGGTCAAGCCTTACGAGATCAATCTTCCGAGCTCCACTGTTTTTCTCCAACACTTACGTTGATTATATATGGTTCACTTTGTCTGCAAAACCACAGTGGAGTATGAAAGCGATCACAAACATTTTCGGAGTCCAGCATACATAGCCAGGGTCAGATTTAACAAGACAGTAGAAATCGGTCGGATTCCGGTATACACAGCGAAGTTCCGGATATTACAAATCGGTAGAAATCGGGTATGGTCCGGTATAGATTGCAAAGGTTCGGTTATTACAAATCAGAGAGTAACAACTTCAAACAATGTAGCAATGCCAGAACAGAAAACTAGTTTAGAAGGCAATTTTATTATCTATTGATTAAATCGTGTTTTTTAAGGAATTCGTTTTTGCGACATGATAATGACTATTAAGATGTTTTAACCACGCTTCCATGTACAGTTGCATTATCCTTTAAATATTTTTTACTTTATGTTTTGTTAAATAGTAAAATTATAATTTTGAATTTAATGCTATTATTTTGAATAGTGTGCTTAATTTATTATGAATGCCAATTTTAATTCACCGAAAATATGCGTTTGTTTTTAAAACAAAGTCGTTCGAATCGACTTATTGATGTATAACATAAAATTACTTTAGATATAATCTAAACGAATGTTCAATAGCGCCGTTACTTAAGATGGTATTGAATCGTATTGTCTACGCCAAACGGTCAAACGATCTGCAAAGAAAACAGCACCCAACCGCCAGCACAATGAGGTTGAGTTTACCTCCAGATAAAAGCTACATTAGGGTCGTCTTCTATGATCTGGTCGAGGGTTGGAAGGTCGATGCGTGCAATGCAGCAGATCTCGTCGGTGCAGTGGCGGCCGGTGAAGAGGCGGCGGATCCCGAGGATGGGGTCCACGCGGTTGTTGAAGCCATTGGAGCGCGGTGGGTTGCGTAGGAATACTGGGTATCTGAGGAGTTGTGAAAGTCATGGTCAAACGATGTCCTAAATTCATCACAAATCATCTAAGCACTGCATATCGACGGTTAACTACGAAGATCTCTTAACCAAAAGTTTTTTTCCTAATCCTCATCTTACACATTCTTTTTTTTTTCATTTAGCCTACACTGTCCCACTGCTGAGCAAAGGCCTCCCCCAAATCCTTCCAGGCATCCTTTTCCAGGGCCTCCATTAAACAGTAAATAATTATATTTAAAATCAATCTGTAATTTATTAATTTATCTTAATTGTTGATTTTGAATACATTTGTGGGCCATGTTATGGCAGGATATGCTGAAACAAATTTACTGTTACACCAATTACAATTTTGTAATTTTTTGATTTGATTTCAACCATATTTTTGCTTCCAAATAATAGGGTATTTACACACATTTTCGATTTTAATGTGCTAATAAATCGCAAAAAATACAACATTTTTATTTGATCGATTAGTGCCGTGAAAATGCATTTAAATTATATTTACAAATTTCGCGCGTAATTTGACGAAAACGCTGGACGCAGTGGACGCCACATTGCTCTGTAGGTATGATGTCAGTTTGCTATACAGACAAATGCGCTGATATTTTATAACATTGATTATAATAAAATTAAAAAAAGAGTTATTATTCTACTTATCGTTGGTTTGCCGTTTTAAAACTTTAACTTGCATTGCATAGGTAACTTTGAGAAAACACAAGGTAACTTGGGAGAGGCTGTACAACAGTGATCTGTGATAAATTAAGTAAACTGACGGCTGTTTTTTCAGCTGTTAGGTGGAAACCGTGTGGAACCGTGGATTACAAATGAATACTGTTCTTTACAAGGGTCCAATTCTTCTTCCACCGCTCTCGAAAACTTAGGACAGTGTGCGAAAAATCTTACTTTTTCAGACATTTGATGAGTCCGTGCAGCTGGGCGTAGACTACGAGTCGTCGGATGTCAAAGGTGGGCCCCGCCGCGGTGGAGAAACGCTCGCACACAGTCCGCAGGGTCGTGCCTTGCTGCAGAGCACACAGAATCTCTAGGACTTCGGAGATCGTTGGCTGTGGCAGAAATAAGTTCTCTGTCAGATATTAGCACATTTGTTACCAGTAAGAATATTCTTTAGTAAGATTCATGTTTTGTAAAAATCGATTATTGTCAATTTTTGATATGAAATTTCTAACGGCGCACTTTGGAGCTAGATCGACTAGTATGCATGCCGTGACGACAAACGGTAGGACACTCTCATAAGCCATCACGCCCCCTCCCTGCCATGTTTTACATCTGCCAGGCGATCCGCGACGGCCATTTTTTTTTTAAGTTTCTCTACATTTTTGACACCGTTGTTTGGACCGGTCGAAGCGGAAGCAGCCAGTATTTTACATGGAGCGACTGTTTATCTGCTCTCCACAACCCAGTTACTGGACTTATAGTTTATATAAGTCTGAACTCACCGGCCCGTCACGAGCGAGCACTCACGCCTTTTCTGTATGAGAAATTGAGAATAATCTTTTGCCCTGCAGTAGTTCAATAAAAACGTAACATTAGGAATGCCTCACCTTTTCCTTAGAATCGCTCCCTTTGCCAAGGAAGGTGAGGCAGGACTTCTGGAGCTCGGGGTCACTGAACAGGCGGCTAAGATTGGGCGTCGCGCGGTACATGTTGCTAAACTTCATCACAGGGAGAAGAGTTACCTGGTAACCCAAGAAATAAATATTCAATTATACCCCATCTATTATGTTAAGTATATTGTTGCCATTATCTATAATAATAACAAAGCAGAAGAGTTTGTTTGAGCGCGCTAATCTCTGATAGTATCGGTTGGATTTCAAAAAGTGTTTTTGCGCATTTGATAGCCCAGTTTTTGAGGAAGGCTATTTAAAATCTCGCTACGACCTACGGCCCATAGGGCCGAACAAAAAGAACAACATACGGAAACGCAACGCGGGGTTTCGGCGACCTACTCTCTAAGTTCGTCAACGAAGATACGAACCCCTCCGAAAGTATTTCGATACTTTGAAGTGAACGCTACTCTTGATTAATTAACTTTTCATAACGGGCAAGAACACATTCGGAGTAAGGTATACTGGCAAATCGTATTTTCATTACTTAATCTTATGTCCCGTAAATCATACGGAGTTGTAAATATCTGTAACTTCGGTCGAAACTACGGACTTCGTTCTCAAGAAGTCGCCAGGGGACAAAATTCCACCCGCGGACGCAGTGCTAGTCAAGATTCAGTTTCAACTTATTCTAGACTTTTTTATCTTCACCCGTGGATTAATTATCTGTCAATTTATGTGATAGCTTGATATATTAAATAACATGAGTTCGACTTGATTAGGCTTTCATTAAGTAGGAGTCTTGTCTATGATGCTATTGTTTATAAAGAGAAAATAAATTACATGAATTTCAAGTTACGAACTTTATTTTCTTCTAATTAAACCTCAGGGTAGTATGATGCCCGGGGTGCGGGTTGTTTGAAAGAGATACTGCCGCCCCTGGCACACAGGCTACTGATGGAACACGCGTGTGTTTTAGTCAGTAAAAGTGTGACACGCCCTCCTGCTCAACCCAGAGTCATCATCATCATCATCATCAGCCTATAATGTTCCCACTGCTGGGACACAGGCCTCCTCTCAGTGAGAGGGATTGGGCCGTAATCCACCACGCGGGCCCAGTGCGGGTTGGTAGATGTCACATGTCTTCGAATTTTTGGTTCTAGTACATGCCGGTTTCCTCACCACTGCTCTCAAAACGGTGAAGGAAAACATCGTGAGGAAACCGGCAACCCAGAGTGGTAGAAGTTATTTGAAGATTTCCCACACTCAAAATAAATAAATAAAGGGTAGTAGGAACCTACCACGCCGTAGTAGACCAAGTTCTGGATGCAGGACTTCACGAGCGTCTTCTCTACGTTGGTGTCGGTGGCGATCTTCGCCACGTGGTTGTAGCCGTCGATGTATGGGAGAAGCTGGAATTATTGGTAAATTTAAATTTATAATCATAATCATTTACTTTTTAGAATACGGTACAATGGTCTTAAGATTAGTCACTGGTATATCACATCCTAATGAGTGTGGTGTGCAAATATTAGTAACATAAATCGTTAGTCCTTCTTTTTCCCACACCCACCGACACTCACTCTCCACCAAAACCTGTTGCTTCAACAGGTTTTGGTGGAAGGTGAGTGTCATGGGGGACTGTCTTTTGTAATTTTGGCGTTCAAAAAGTGCTGACTCTCAGCTTAGTTTAATTTTATTACCGGACAGAGATTATTAGGTTAAAAATATTTTATTTTACATAAACCTACATGGGCAATTATGAAGTTGCGCGGTTCCATTTGGCCGTTGCCAGAAAGTTCACGGTAACTTTTTTTTTAATAATTAGCTTTTAAAATGATTTCAATTTACTCTGTTTAATATAATAAGTATAGAGGACAGATGTAGAGAAATTCTGCGACCAAAGGTAAGTGTTTAACTATGCAATTATTTCACAGACTAATCTATACTATACTAATAATAAAGAGGAAAGATTTGATTGTTTGTATTGAATAGGCTCCGAAACTACTGAACCGATTTGAAAAATTATTTCACTGTTGAGAAGCTACACATCCCCGGGTGACATAGGCTATATTTTATCCCCGTATTCCCACGGGAACGGGAACTGCACGGGTGAAACCGCGGGGCGCCGCTATCTATTATAATAATAAAGCTGAGTTTGTTTGAACGCGCTAATCCTTTGAACTTCCAGTTGGATTAGAAAAAATATTTTTGCATTTGATAGCCCAGTTCTTGAAGAAGGTTACGCTACGACCCTTAAAAGCTAAGCAAACATAAACAAGTCAGAAAGAACCCTAAGCCAACGCGAAGTAAGCACGGTGGAGCCCTGAACAGCGACGCGGTTGTTCAGGGCCGGGGCTGATGTTACGCGGCCTATGTCGCGGGCAGAAGGTAGTCCTAAATAAAACACTGAATGTATTATTATATTCTTTTTATGACTATACTTAATGTTTTAAACATCATGTTTTATTCAATTAATGATATTGCTAACACACAAACCTATTAGGTATAAAATTCTCAGTAGTGGCCCAGTCTGGATGTGTCCAGTTGATGGCACAAGGCTCGCCCTTTATATTACATGGTACTTAAAAATAACAGGCGAAATGAGAGTGTACACTATTATAGGTACACTTCTTCTGCTTCTATTTTTCATGAAAAAAATAATGATACAATTGATTTTTTTACCAATACGATACTGGGCAAATTCAAGAAATTCATATTAAGTAAGTATGTTATACTATAATATTATGCACTAATAACCTAAGGCGCCACCCGCGTGCCTCTAACACGGGAATTAGAATAACATAACTGTGGAAGTACATACAAGGCGAAGTTTACAGGAGTAGCATAACCGAAATATGGATGTTTAATGATGGTAAAATTATTTTATTTCTATCAGTAGATTTGTACCATTTTTACACGTTAATCATATTTTAGAAAAAGATAGATCATATTTTTGGAGGAAATAGCCACACATATTAAAGTGGACTTGTCCAGTCATTTATCAGTAATCGTGTAGGTCAACTTAGGACTTAAGGAGCTCAAGGATTACGAATAGGGTCACCTCTGCCAAGCCCTTCATAAAATACAGGCGTGATGTCAAGTGGTGTGTAATCTAAGGTTGAGTTGCATGTCGGCTTTTACATCCTAGTGAAAACCAACCTGTCTAGTAGTTAAATCCCAGTCAGCTTCCATGTCGATCTCGAAAGGCTCTTCATCATCGACGTCCAGGTGTTCCTGGCTCTGGATGGTCTCTGAGCCCTCGGGAGGTGCCGTCTGCCGGGGACGCCCAGGTCTGGGCAGGCCTACGGACGCAATGAGCACCGGAACGTGGTGGTCGAAGACAGGTGGTGGGTCTTTACGGACCTCCAGTACTTTAAGGTGCATCACGGTGTCCCCCTCTGTTTGGTCAGGAACGCGTTAGTATTAAGCGGCATTTTCGTTGAAAAAATGTAGTTATTTTGTACTCGCACAGCGCTAGCAATTGTTTTTTTTTATTTCCGTGCCCATTTGTCCAACTATTTGTATTGAGGGTGTACCATACTACTGTTTAATGTCTACTTTTCTAATTCATTAAAGAGAAAGAGTCAGTGTGTCTGCCTAAGTGCCTACCCCATCGAAGTCAAAGTCAAAGCATTTATTTCAATTAGGCACTTAAAAGGCACTTTCGACCGTCAACATTTACATTAAAATAGAATTGATTCTAGTCGCCCCTTCCCAAATGTAGTTTTGTATGGAGAAGAATGGGCAAGAAACTACACCGTTACTCTTTTAAAATGTTTTAAGTACAATTTAACAGTACGTTCATTACATAATTACGTGTGAAAACGATGCACCCAGAATAAAATTACTATACCAAAAATAGCAGCCCTACAAGCTATTAATAATATCTCGCAAATACTTGTATTATCGTAATTAACTATGGACGTAAGTAGTCTATATAAATAAAAAGTTCTGACTGAGCGACTGACTCATCAACGCCCAGCCCAAACCCTTCCCTTCATTGAATTAAATAGGGGATGAAAGTTCAGCGCGGGCGAAGCCGCTGGCAAAAGCTAGTTAATAATAAACGTTAACCTAAACATGTTGATTTAATCAGCCTTGTTTATCCCTTAATTCAGAAGTATTTTTTACGTCATTACAGAAGTAGGTACATGACCTTTAAAGTCGTAATAAATAACGAATTATTTCCACTGATTTTTATCAGTCAATTTGTCTCCAATTACAGCGGTCGACGCCTCCGATTATTTCTATTTCTGAATCAAAACAATAAATGTGACGCAGACCTTATTGGTCTGCGTCACATTTATTGTTTCTAATAAACAACGTTGTTTATTTTTGAAGCCATAAAATAAACAACGTTGTTTATTAAGTCCGTTGCGTAAGCCTTTAAAACTTCGCTTCGCAATATTTTACACACAAACAATACCTACTAGCAGACCACACAACTCCATTGCGGAAAATGTCCCGAAACATACGAGTACCTACCTACTTCCGTGAACAAAATTTTCCCGAATACAATAGTATTTGGGAAAATTTTGTATCGAGGAATACGTCGATAGTACACATTGGTCAAATATACCATTAATCAGTACTATTTCCCAAAAAGGACAGTTTCCCAAATGCCTGATATAACAAGTAAATAATTCTAAATCCTCAAAACGGCTCGTAGCTTCACACATTCAGGCATTTTCAGGCATTATTAACATTCGCTTTGCGCAAACTTGCTGCGCTAGCGAGATGGCAACCTACTTATATGCAAAATTAGGTATTGCATCCGATGTTATTCAATCTCTTAAAAAAAAAAAGGTCACAACACCTATACGCATCCTAAAGCTACAAAGCGAATAAAACATCAATCTCTGGTAATTAAAAGCACTGCTAGACGATTGCATCCGATGATACTTACTATACTCCTAACAAAACAACCTACTAATCCCAATGAAAAAATCTAAACTGTTCGTTAAGCGTATCCTAAAATTAGAAAATGAATGAATAACACTTCGTTTGTAATTAAAAGAAAATCTAATTACATGGAAAACGATTGCATCGGACTATACACCTTCCAGTTAGGTACAACTTCGACAAAGAGGTCAATCGTCGAATCCGACTCGGCTGAGCAGCGCTCGGGAGGCTTCGCAATATCTTCTCGTCCCAAATACCACAGTGTCTCAAGACGAAAGTCTTTGACCAGTGTGTGTTGCCAGTGATGACTTATGGTACAGAAACGTGGTCGCTCACAATGGGCCTTATCAGAAGTCTTAAAGTCATCCAAAGGGCAAAGGAGAGGGCTATGCTCGGAGTTTCCCTACGCGATCGAATTAGAAATGAAGAGATTCGCAGGAGAACCAAGGCAACCGACATAGCCCGAAGAATTGCCAAACTTAAGTGGCAGTGGGCAAGGCACATTGCTCGCAGAGCAAATGGCCGATGGGGCCGAAAGGTTCTGGAGTGGTGACCGCGTAGGTACCGGTAGACGTAGAGTGGGAAGGCCTCCCACAAGGTGGACCGATGACCTTGTGAAGGCCGCGGGAATCCGCTGGATGTGGGAAGCACAAGACCGGTCGAAGTGGAGGAGCTTGGGGGAGGCCTATGTCCAGCAGTGGACGTCTTTCGGCTGAAATGATGATGATGATAATAATGATGATACACCTTCTTCAAATAAAACTACTTAAAAATACCGTGACTAGGTACACCTATGTATAAACATTCTTGAGTTAGAAAATGTACGCATAATGTAAAGCATATCTAGCCCAAGAAGCGAACCTAATTACAATGATCGTCCCTCACCAGTCGTCCCCAGACAACTTCAACAAACCTCATTACAAAAAAGAACATGACTTCCTCTTTACGCATCCTAAAGGTAGAAAATGAACGAATGATCACGGTTCCTAATTAAACTCACCTAACAAACACAGTCCGCGCCACCCCGTACACAAAATCAATCAATCCTGTCTAGATCTCACCAGATCAATGCATCGAAAATTCCGCAGTGCCGCATTATCACATGTGAATAACGAACTATAGGTGAACTGCAGACAACCCTACCACCCTAACCATCCCTCACCCCAAAATGATTACCTTCCCGTTTTATTTTGAAGAGTACCAATTTCATAGCGAGGTATATTTGGTTCCCCCTTTATTGGGCTCTCGCTCGCACCCATTAAATCGATCGATCCTATGCAGTCCCCCTGTCTGTCTGGCTGGGGTGACTTTGAGGTACGTTGATACATTTATAGATGTTTGTATTCGCAAATGGCGGACGTAGGGCGCGGCACGCTGCAGGCCGGAGATGGACACGTGTTTTACTTACCGACAAGCGTGGCTTTCCGGTGGGTGTTCAGGTCGTGGAGTAGATGCGCTAGCAAGGTCGGCAGCTTACTCGATCCGCTGGAGACGAAACGAGTCTCTTCCTCCATTATAGTCTGTTAAAGTACATTCTTTCTATGTAAACTAAACTAAATAAATTACGTTTTTCTCAGAATATACAATCTGCATTCATTTATTATGGTAGTACTATTTGATAATAAATCATATTCATAAATCACTATTTAAAGCAAGTCAGCTTACAGGTAGCATCAATGGCAGTAGCACCTATTACTTGCACAAGTTACCACGTGTTTTCCCAGTCATGTCCGGCCATTACGACTGCGTCACACGTGGTCGTAAAGTTACGCGCCGTTCACGAGTAGTATAATCATTACGAATTCATCAGATATATTTCACTTTAGACTAACAGACTTCTTTGTTAAATTATAAATTCAAAGGCTGGTACAATTTACTTCCAAATAAAGTCGCGTAGAATTTTAATGAACAACCCCATTTAAAATCTTAACAATCTCGGAAGCTAGATAATTGACCCGATATGTTAAACAGATTACTTTGATGTTTTTAAAATTTCAATAAATCAATTAATACCAAATAATCAGTAACTTGTTTCCGCCACAGGAAATTATTGTATTTATAGGGTATTTTACTCTAGATGAGAAAAAATCTAAAAATATATTATTGAGACAGATTAGGCAAAACGCAGTCGGAAATTGTTGATTTATGAAATAACAAAATATATTTTAAAATTCAGTTCAAAGATTTCAGTTTTTTTTATTAGTTTTTCAACACTAGGAGGTAGACGCCATGTTATTACGTCTTACCGTTGTTTAAACTAATCAACTGAACAACTTTGTACTTTTATTGTTTTCGTAAACAAAGTATTTTTTTTAATAATATCCTACAGTCAGGAACAGCAAACCAACGATAAGTAGAATAATAACTCATTTTTATATTCTAAACAATGATCATACAAAATATCAGTGCCTTTCTTTACACGGTAAACTGACGTCATACCCACAGAGCAATATGGTGTCCACGGCGTGCGCGTTTACTTCAAATTACGCGCGAAATAAGAAAATGAAAAATTTAAATGCATTTTCATGGCATTAAACGATTCAATAAAATGTTGTGTTTTTTATTTAATTAATTAATTTTTGAAATGTTTTAATTAGATTCTAAAATACTAATTAAGACACTGCAAAAATGGGTGTAACACCCATTAGGAAGTTTGAAAGACATTAAAATAACAAATGAAATGTTGATCAGTATTCTCGTAAATATGTTTGTAGTGGCCATAGGGGGAGCATGAAAATATGTACGAAAATATACTACAATATAGTCATTACACTAATAATTATTTTATTGAGATCAATTTGTGAGTTTGTATGTACGATAGTCGATAATCTTCGATCTACTGGTTCGATTCCGAAAATTCTTTCAGCAATGAGAAGCTACAGTATTGGCTAGTGTCAAAGGATATTTATATATTACAAAACAAGAAATTTCACAAGGACGAGGTCGAGGGAGAAGCTAGTCAATTATGATTACTATCGGACCATTTCACGCGGATGAAGACGTGGGTAGGAGCTAGTCAATTATATCTGTCTGACACTGTTTTGATGAGTAGAGGTGATCAAAGAAACACCAAAGTAAACGTAAGGGTCAAGGTGCTGTCTAAGTCCCATATTACAGAACCTCACTCAAGACTCAAGCATTACTTAAAACTAGTTTCAACCAATCAAATGGCTCTAATCTAGTTTTAAGTAAAGCTTGAGTCTTGAGTGAGATTCTGTAATACGGGCCTTCGTCTAGCTTTGATAATGAAGATCAGACTTCTTAGAAATTACTGCTATAGAAGAATGGGTTTGGAAAATAATGATAATTAATATTTAAGCAATTATTCATAAAGTAAGAATACCTTATAGACTGGTCTCAGGTATGAATAAATATTCTATTATTCTTTTTCTTTTTGTTATTAATGAAAATATTAATTTACTGTGTTATAACATAGTACCTGTATTTAGTATATTCATACATTTATAAATTTCATTTGGATTGTCAGTCTGTTCATATTATTATAAATACATGTCTGCTGTCTACAATAGCCCTATCAATATTCGTAAGTTTTGCGAAACAGGCCTCATAAAGGTATGAAAGGAAGGATAATTATGGCCATTTAAACTCATGACTATGACGGATTTAGTATGATGATGTGACAAGACTGGATGTTTTGTAGAATATTTTTATCCTATTTGAAAACCTAAATATGACAACTACTAGAAGATACTGCTTCATTGCTTAGACCTAAAACCCTAATGTTGTATTGAGACAGATATAAAATTATAGACTCAAAAAATCGTTTTTTTTTTAAAGATAAAGGTGACGGTACTAATTGATCTTGCAGACTCCCTGGCACTTTGCTACTGTCTCCCAAAAGACATAGAACCTGTTTGTGACCTGTGAAGCCCAAGTACTTACTTGTGGATGAGGCTGACTTGCTAGTTGGCACGGGAGACACTTAAAATCTGACTTAGTAATAAATTTCTTACTAGATGTTCCCCGAGTTTCTTGACAACAGGCTCATACTGCACCGTCTTGGACCAGCTGTCACATACGAAGCAGAGGTTGAATAAGTAGACATTCCTCTCATATCTTGGGTTGTCAATCCGTATTGGGTAGCCCACAATCTTGTGACCGAGGGCATTTCTGAAAAATAATACAGAATTAGTATTTGTACTAAAGACAGGAATGTGTTGTGACCTATACAAAATGAAAATACTTTTAAATCAGCAATCCATTTTAAAATAAGTACACAAACCACTATATAGTTCACAATACAATAATCTTAAAGTACATTAAAGTAACACTGAAATTTCACTAGAATTTGAACCACTGATTCAACTTCTGTAGCTGTAAAAGAAAAAATATTTTAAAGTTTGTGGAAGATACTTACATAGTCATTGTACACTTCTGTATTTGTGGTTTTGGAATGATGTATGCACTGATGGAATCAAACACTTCCTTGGATATGTAGTCTTCAGGAAACTATTAACAAATCAGATGGAGTTATTTTATTGAGTGAGACATGATAACTGCTTGCTGGCTGAGAGCGTTATGAACAGACAGGGGAGGAGCCAAACCGTGTGCAAGCTTCACCCCAACTTCGTTTGTACTGGCCGCTGTCTAGACAGGGGGGTCCGACGCGCGTATACACAAGTGCTATAGCACTGTCTAGACGCACGACATACGTACAGGTGCACAGCCACTAGATCAATAATCCACAGAGCATGATCTACTGTCTATGCATGTGTGCATAACTTGTACTATTTATGCGCAGTAATCAATTACGACCCGTACAGTGAAAATTACACATTCTAGACTGAAAAAATGCAATTTGACCTTACAATAACAGTGAGTCATACCTGACACGAGATTTTGGGGCCCGCCACAGGATGGAATTCGCCGAGGAATATGCACCTGATAGGCCCTTCTCGTCCACAACCCTCGTAGTAACGCGTCTCCATCATTTTAGTGGTCATCAAGCTTATTTTGCTGTGTCTGCCGTCCTCATACTCTAACTGGCTCAATACGTTAGGACGACGTTCCACTTGCATTTGATAATGCTTAACGGCGCATCATAATATGAAAACAATAATAAATAAAAATAATACACAAATTATGTGTAATTAAACAAGTAGCACTCTTTTTATTATTATAAACGCGAACGTGTCGACATTTTTGACGTTCTGTTTGAACGAATTCTTGAACGACAGAACGAAAACTCAGAAAACTGGAATGAACCCTTATATTTCACAGTGCTACAGATGAGAAAAAGATCAAGATAAAAACCACTGCTCATCAATTTAATACTTAATGATCAAAACCCGCGTCGGATTTAATTAAAATTACGTATACAATACGGTACCTATTAATTAACTATAAAGTATTACGTTATTAAGTTTCAGTAATTAGAGGAAAATTTTGAAATTTAGGCAATGGTGCTGCCATCTCTTAACAACTTTCAAAAACCCACATTTTTAGAGGTGGCACAAACTTCCAGCACTCTCTTTCTCTGAGCTTTTCCTGATGCACTGAATTTATAAGAAAATTAACTTGCTATGGAATATTGAAAGGCAGTCAGATATATTGTTAGTACCACAAATAGTTGTACAAAACATTTTATTTATTTGTTTCACTTTCCGTATCGGAACCATAAAACGGAACACACGACTCTTTCAAAAAGTGCATTTTAATACAAAATACAAAATGTTTATTTCTTTAACAACTAGTTTACATTAGTTTGTGATTGGAGCCTCCTTTTAGGCATGATAATGCCTGTGTTAGGAGACTCCGCACTTCCATGGCTTTGGCTATTTGTACAACTTAGAATTAAATTTTACAATACGGCACGGTGCTTTTTCGAAAGAGTCGTTGGTTACAACTTCACCTAGTTGGTTGTGGTTGTGGCCAGATGGCGTTGTTTACTTTTTATATGGCAAAGGGTAAAAGATATATAAAAATTAATCATTCATTCAGTTTAAATAAATAAAAATGAATGTTGCTAACCGCTAAACTCTAGAACGGCTCGACCAATATGGCAAACATTTGCAGTAAAAACAACACTGATACTTTATATACCGGTAGTACGTTCAACTACGTCCCCGTGGGATAATTTTCGACTTCCACGCGGGCGAAGCTGCTGGTAAAAGCTAGTACTTTATTTAATATATAAATAACTATAAAAATGTCAACTAGCTTTTGCCAGCGGCTTCGCCCGGAACTTTCATCCCCTATTTAACTCCCTTAGGGGTTGAATTTCGAAAAATCCTACCTTATTCCTTGCCTACATTATAAAGGGAACCTCTGTGCAAAAGTTCAGCTTTCCAGGTCCAAAGGTTTGGGCTGGGCGTTGATGAGTCAGTCAGTCAGGACTTTTACTTTTATTTTTAAACATAAACTGCTTGTTGAGCCCAGCAGCACTCATGTCGGATAGCTTAATGCTTATATAACTTAAGTTATGCTGACGACATGGTGCTGCTGAGCCCTATTGTCGGTGGAATTAGAAAATTGCTCTCAATTTGTGAAGGATTGCCAAACAGCATGGGCAAAAATGTAATCCTACAAAAAGTGAGTGTTGGTGTTTCGAGGTAGGAATAAAAATCCAACATTTGTTCCTCCTTTAGCTAAATCTAAATGGTATACTTTTGCAGAGAGTTGCCCACTTTAAATATTTGGGCCACATTGTTACTGAAGAATTAAAAGACGATTTGGATATGGAAAGGGAGCGCAGGCCACTTGCTGTGAGGGGAAATATGCTATGCAGAAGGTTTCATGGTTGTTCAGTTCCCGTAAAACTAACTCTTTTTAAAGCTTGCTGCCAAATATTTTATAGCCTTTAGGATAACCATTCCATAAAATTCTATCATTCATTCACCATTCATCATTTCCATTGCGGCATTAGAAAATTGCTACAAATTTGTGAAACTTATGCAGATGGTCACGTCTTAATGTATAATGTGAAAAAAACCGAGTATGTTGTCTTTAGGGCTGGTACTAGGTGTCTCTCTAGCGTGCCCCCTATAAAACTGAATGGAAATGAGTTGGCTAGGGTGCATCAGTTCAGATACCTGGGTCATCTAATTACCGAGGACCTTAAGGACGACACGGATATTGAACGTGAACGTAGGGCACTGTCCGTTAGAGCAAACATGGTTGCTCGCAGGTTTGCACGATGTACAAATGAGGTAAAAATCACTCTCTTCAGAGCGTTCTATACCTACATCCTTTTACACCTGCAGCCTGTGGGCACTCTATACTCAAAGAGCGTACAGTGCCCTGCGGGTACAATACAATAATGCGCTTAGAACGATGTTGCGGCTGCCCCGCCACTGTAGTGCATCACGTATGTTAGCAGAGGCGCGAATCGATTGCTTCTACGCTACTCTGCGCAAGCGGTGCGCGTCGATGCTGAGCAGAGTTCGGGCTAGTCGCAACAACGTTTTAAGGATGATTGCCAGTAGACTTGACTGTCTGTACATGAATCGATGTATCAATGCTCACATGAGTATTGATACCTCGATTCATGGGTCAGGCAGGGGGCGAGTAGATTAAGGTTTTATTACAAACACTAGTCATAAGTTAATGTACTACTAACAAATTGGATCTTAGTTATCTTCAATAAAAGTTTTTATTTTTTTTATTTTATAAAACCAGCCAATGCCCTGCGCACTCAATACAACAATGCCTTCAGGGCGCTGTTGAGACTTCCACCTTACTGTAGTGCGTCAGGTATGTTCGCTGATGCGCACACTGACGACTACTTTTCGTTAATGCGGAAGAAAGTTGCCTCAGTAAATCTCGAGTGTGGGGAAGCAGCAACAACATTCTGACGTGTTTGCAGAAAGGCTGGATGGGCCTACAATAGGTTGGTTTACCAAGCTACATGTTGGCAACAAAGCTTGTTAAACCTTCCTGTGATTGTGATTTTTTTTCTTTCTTTTTTCGTGTTTAAGCATGTTACTAATATAGTTTTTTTTAAGATGTAATACTATCACCCCATGGGCCAAGGCCCATATTAAATTAAAAAATATATAAAATATTTACAATTTTTTTTTAAATTTTATTACTTTTTATAACTCCGACTCTTGGGAGGAGTGGGAGGGGAAAGTAGTCTATTTCAAAAGTGTCTGAATTAATTAGCCAACACTGTCCCACTGCTGAAGGCCTCGCGCAAATCCCTCCAGGCATGTACATATTTATCTAAGTTAAAAGATGTATTGAACATGCCATCCGAGTTCTCCATTATGAAAAAGTAAAGGAAATGCTAAATAAAGGGTCAATATTTTAGTGTTGTTAAATGTTGAGAATATTCTTGTACAGAAAAGTCTATATTTAATGGAGGTTCGCCGTTTTCTCCTAGAAAGATGACCGCTACCTCATTATTTGATGGAGTGTTATAACGACGCAATCAAGAGATTTACGTTTATAAAACTGCATTAATATCGAATGTTTGGGTCGATTAAGATCTATAATCTGTATACAGTGCAATGTACTTGAACTTTGTGGTAATAAACAATTTATTTATTTTTATTATTTATTCATTTTCAGAGACTGCTTTTAATTCCTCTTCAGATAAAATTTCAGCCGGTCTTTTGTATATTTTGACAAAACGATTGGTTACATTGAGCATTGTTTGTAAGGACCTCATTATATTGCTTCTACATTATATTATTTCTAGAATCAGATAATCGTTCATTTAATGCTGCATCTTCAATTATGTACAATTGGTTGTAATTTGGTATATGACCTTGCAACGAAAACAAAGATCCAGTTTTTGTACATTTTCCCTTGTAGGTACCCTATACGTGAAAACTCCTGGGGGGAGTTGACCAAAGTTAGAATATATGGATGCCATTGCAAATACTGAATTATATTGTCGTATATTAGCCTTAAAATGATTAGCATCAGACGTATTGCCTTTGTATAAATCGAATAATGTATCTGGAATTAGCTTTAATGCTCCATCTGTGTTTATATACACCTTCCCATTATAACACCAATTTTAAAAATGATTTTCATATTTTTTCACCTAAAAAATGAAGTGCTTGACATTGAACACATTCATAAATCATAGAACCAACTGAATGTACTGATACTTGAATGGTGTTATTTGAAAGCGCTAAATAGATATACCTAGTTAGTCCTAGGGGGTTGATGTTCTGTACTAAATCTGCTTGAATATTTACGCTTCTTTTGTGGTCTATCAGCCATTTTATATGTTCTCTTTCTCCTCTTCTTCTAAAGAAATCAATCAGCAGTGATTCTTGGAGCTGCATCAACTTGTTCTCTTTGTCCGAAGAAACATCATCAGTCACCAGTGACTCTTAGATTAGCTTCAACTCTTCGTTATCCACCTTAAACCAGGAAATAATATTAAATAACTTTTGAAATGGTAACAAGTATTGTGTATGTATGTATATCCTCACACCTCTATCTGGTAATAAGTATTATTTTTCATTTTACTGTACACGGTGACCTGCACCATTAACTTACCGGAAATTTATCAAATAAATCTTGGGATTTATCTAGTTGTATTGTTGATGCAGCTAATGATTGAACAGATGGGTCAGGAGCAGCTTGATTTTTTCGGAAAAGGTTTGAAAGCCTTGGTTATTCTTAACTGCCTATTTGTTTCCAGGTCACAGCATTCATAATAATTGAAATTATCCAAAAGAATATTTTATGCAATTAATATTAATAATCATCATCATTTCAGCCGAAAGACGTCCACTGCTGGACATAGGCCTCCCTCAAAAGGGGGTTTTGTCATAATTGCCACGCTGGGCAGGCGGGTTGGCGATCGCAGTATGGTGGTAAAATGCATAGAGAACGCTGCTGCCCATTCTTTAGTAAGTCCCTTAGTCGCCTTCTACGACTCCCACGGGAAGAAGATATCTCGACTTATCATGGAAGCTTTGACCAAGGTCGCTTCAGCGCAGCGGCGACACCATTGGTGTCGTTCGATCAGATCGACCTGTGGGCGGATGTAGGCAACATTAAGACAAAATGTAACCATGAATTCAGCAAATCTGCTGTTTCATAGCAAAGTGCGGTCAAAATGTATGCAGTCAAATTTTTACCTAAGAAAAATTGCGGTGTTGAAGAATCTTCGGTAACAGGTTGCGCGCCGCTGTGTAACGACGCGGGGTGGGTTGACGTAACAGCCAGGTGATGCTGACGGCGGCAGAGGGCCCGTGAACCAGGAAGTATGCCCAAGGTCAAAGTTAGGCATGCGCGGTTGACACCCCTGAACATCGACACAACGTTGTCACGTGGCGCAGTATTTTTCGCTAACGAAACAAAACGAAACGTGTTTGTTGTGAAGTTGTTACAAAAAAGAATATAAAAGATAGAATTTGGGGGGCTTCTTTGATTCTAAAGCTCTGTTGTTCTACCTACGTGATCCATGTTAAGAAATTTAAAGTGTTTTTTCCCTGACTGTGAATTTCTCTTGGCATAGAATGACACAGTGAAGAAATAGCATTGTTTTATTTTGTAAAAACATTATGAAAAGCGTCAAAAAGTTTATTAAAGTAGGTATAGAATTTTATTGTTGCGTCACGAAAATAGGTAGAAGTATACGTGCTAATGTGGGAACAGACTGGTTTGCTATCAAAGTTCATACATTCTTTATTAGCATGCTTCATAGACAATCCCAGTGAAAGGTACCAGGATGGTTTAATAAGCCCGTTCCAGAGACCGGTGTCCAAGTTTTGACAAAAATAAACAGTTAAACAGTGCTTATTAACAATGAGAAAATACTTAAATAAATAAATAACAATGATGAGCAGATCGGTGTTAAGTGAGGCCACCAGCTCCTCGCCACCTGATGAAGACGACTTATACACGTAAGTATTTTTTTCAATAATATTCAGCGTAAGAAGTGCGTTTTAGTATTAAATTGGTTTTGCTACAGCAAAGTTAATGTAGGTACAGGAATCGGATGGAAAATCGATACAATCAGCTGTAAGCTTGGTAAGACGGCTGTAACATTGGCCTTGGGCGCGTCCTTGAGTTCCGGAACGTTGTGTGTGTCACACAATGTACCTATTACAGCGGGAAACCTTACTTCCGCAAACATTCTAATTATCATTATTATAATTGCGAGTGTATGGTACCGTCTAGCGATGTTTAATGACAAAGATTTTCAGGATTCGTGAAACATATCTAAAAAATCAATTTTGCCCTTGACAATGATACGGATATAGGTAGGTACGATTACGTCAGTTGAAAAAATAGGCTTCTAAGAAATGAATACTTGCGATTACACCCTGGAATATGTAACCTACAGATTTCTAAGCCATAACAGTTTAATAAGGCACTCGTACGCAAATCCACAATGTTGACGCGGGGAAAATGCTTACTTCAGCTGCGGCTCCCATTTATGCAGCTATGAGTTATATTCCTGCCTTTATAGAGCATACTTTGAATTGTATTGTTTTATTGGTAGTGTGTATGTACCTACTTACTAATTTATTGTCCGTTTGACGTATGAGTGTTGTCAGTCAGTAACTTGGGTAATGGCTTTATTATGAAGCAACTATCCTTAATATTCGATTCACGGATGCAAAAATACTTTCGAAATGTTTCATAATTTTAGGGTGTATTCACTGGGTATTATGATACCCTAATCGTATTTAGTATTGCTCAGTTACTTGGTTGTGGAGGACAGATAGGTAGTCAGTCCTTGTAAAATACTGGTATTGGCTGAATACTAGTATTTACCTGCATCCGCTTGGACCTGAAGCTGACACCAACATAGTTGGGAAAACGCGAGGCAGATAGATGTTGGGGATGTAATTCCTACGAAAACCTAAAAAAAAAACAGTAAATCAGTTGCAATAGTCAAAGCTGCATGTGGCTTGTCTGGAGTTCAGGAAGAACGAATCGTCATCTCTCTAACCTTCTCCCAACCTTGTTGGGGTCGGCTACCAGTGATGACTGTCAGAGATCCACAAACGACTGCAGGACGGACACCTTAACGACGTTCTTTCCGAAACACGGATGGAATCTCAGAATGAACTAGATAGGCACCCATCCCCGGACAGTCCTCAGCGTAAACGTAGCTTAACTTGACTGATCGGCTCGTGCTGCTGTTATTACTTAGCCACGAGCCTCACTTAGGGAAACAAGTACATACCGGATGCTGATAATGGTATCCGGATGGATCTATAAGTGCATTTAGATCATTTTGGACATATTATTTCGGGCCAGGATGCCTGCTCCCTAAGCATAAAGTCCGTTATAGTGTCGGCCGAAGTTACGGTGGTTTTGTACTACGTATCACTTTACTTTAGGTATGTCCATACCTCAGATTAGTTCGGGATCCGAACTAAGAATGAATGACAACACGATTGTCCCTACTCCCGATGTGTTTTTGCCCTTCCGAAAAATAATAATTTGACGTCGGTTTTGACGGATTAGCTACTAACGAACGGGCCCGTGTCTTCGGTGACGAAGTTACAGAACACAATTATTGTCTGTACATAGGTACATCGAGAGTCGTTTTCGTATTTTCACTGCTATTCCTACTTTGTTTCGGGCAAATTTGTAAATATAATAGCACCCCGCTCGCCGTCGTCAGTCGGGGCGCATAAACGATTTTTGTCAATTTGTTTTACAATTCAAATGGAAAAAACTCGGCGACTGGCCCTCGTCTGCTAGTGTCGTTCAGAAAAAGACGAATAAAAAGTCCGATATCGTCCTTGAGAGTACCTACAGGCTCCCCAATAACCTAGTGGCCGTGTTTATGTAACGATCTACCTTTACGAGACATGTGCGTTGCTAAGCGAGGCGCCACGCGCCAAGGCGACTTGAGTCGGGAATCGGCAATCGGGACTTGAATGACACATATCACCTGTACGTATTGGTTAATAACCACGTATGGACGCGATAATATTATTTTAGTCTGTGTCTGGAATATTTTGGGATAAATTTAGTGTTACTTTTAGAAGAAAAAGTGTTTTGTTACAGTGGTATACTGCACCAATATTATTACCAACGTCATCAGGCCAACATGCCGTATGTATTATTAATTGAGCGCCGTGTTGTGCAGTTTCCTTCACCATACCTTCATTATATGCGGCATGTTTTTATTTGCAGATTCAAGGAGGAGCCTTGTTCTCCGGTGGAAGGCTATTCCTCAGGTGAGGCAAACTTTTTTAAGCCATTTTGTTTATATTTTCGTCCTGTGTTTGAACGAATTTTTCATTAATGCTATGGAAATGATATCGATTGGGCTTTTTTGTCTGCACCCGGTGTAGGAACGTCATATTGCCATGGAACATGGGTTATTTTTATCGTTTTGCGCATTTTCAGAGCTTAAGGGATGACGTAGCGTACTTATTTAATTTGCGTCCTTATCCTTATTTATACAGGATACAATTTTAACCAGTGCGCAAATAGTAACCTTGAATTCAGCTTACGATTCTAGACCCCCTTTTCTAATGGTGCGCTTCTTCCCGTTCTGGACGGAGCGGGAGGCCGTGTCAGACTTTTACTGACTGAAACCCACCCGCGTTCCCTCAGTAGCCTGTGTGCCAGGGGTGCGGGTTGTACGAAAGAGATATCTTTCGTACAACCCGCACCCCTGGCAGCGTTTGTTTATAATTGACTACTTAATCAATTTCAGTAACTTTCAACATTATTCTTTTATTCAAAGATTATTTATTAGTATTTAGTTAGTAGTATTTTGCCATATCTACCGCTGATCGAGCCAGAGAAAATTCATCGCAGAAACTTTTCGTGTGTTAATTTTCGTCGTTTTTTTTATGACGTAAAAACCGTAGCACGACTCGCCAATTAGGTCTAAACTAAACTAACTGTAATTAAATAGTTCTTTCTACCTACAATATTTTCATGCTAACCTAAAGCAATGAATAACAAGTTAAGATTTTTGTGAGGAGCTTGTGGCTAAGTAACAATAGCTACGCGGGTTGATCGATCAGGTTAAGCTACGCTTGCCGCGGTTTGTCCGTGGATGGGTGATCTTTACATATCAAGACCCCTCCGTGCCTCGGAAAGCACGTTAAGCAGTTGGTCCCGGCGTCATTTGTGGATCTTTGACAGTCGTTACGGGTCGTCAGAAGCTTGATAGTCTGACAACCAGTCTTACCAAGGGTGTCGTATTACCCAGTAACTGGGTTGTAGAGGTCATATAGGCAGTCGCTCCATGTAAAATACTGGTACTCAGCTGCATCCGGTTAGACTGGAAGCCGACCCCAATATAATTGGGAAAAGGCTAGGCAGACAATGCTTCGGTCTGATACTTCTTTCGACCACTTATTTAAATAAACATATATAAGCTCCCAATTTTCACACAAAAGTCCCTTACGGCGGATACAGTAAGATAGCGGCGAAATTGAATTTACGATTTCTGCAGTCTTCGGGTCAGTGACAGGTTGTAATATGGTTCGGGACAGCAACAAATCATCATCATTTCAGCCGAAAGACAACCGCTGCTGAACTTGGGCCTCTCCCAATTTGCGGGGGTTTGCCATAATCGCCCCGCTTGACAAGCGGGTTGGCGATCGTATGGTGGTGAAATGCATAGAGAACGGTGCTGCCCATTCTCTAGTAAGTCCCTTAGTCGCCTCCTACGAAACCCACGAGAAGAGATGGAATGGTGCTATTCGTTACGCCCGGCACCACACGGAAACGTAACAAATATGGCTTTACTCTTCGTGAACAGCAAGGCGTAAAACACTAACATTTGAAGCACTGGATTACGAATTTCCTTCGAATTGTAAAAGGAATTGGGTGTGACATGTTTTGAATGAAGAGTAGTTTTCATGAATAAACAGAGAGATTCAAGAAAAAGGTTTGTTATATTACACTACGCGGGCGAAGCCACTGGCAAAAGCCTGTAATTGTCAATACACCCAGAAATAATTTAAATTTGGCAAAAGCTCGTGTTTAATAATTCTGTAATTGTCAATACACCCAGAAATAAATTAAATTACTGCGAGTCGTCTACAATTATGAAGGATCGATTAGCTCGTTTCGACCGAGGAAATTCGAATCGACTAATAAGCTTCTGATTCAACTTACACACTTGTAAAGCTAAAATAAACTCAAAATTATGCGGGGCAATGCCCGTTTTGCGTGGATGAGACCTTCATTTTCCCCCAACTTGTTCTTTATCCGAGTCATGTTTACTTACCTAAAAAAGCGTATTTTCTTATTTATTCTAAATCGGAACAAAGAGCGGACGGTTAAATAGGTAGCATTCCAAGATTTTCACACTGAAATGTTTGCAAGCGTAAAACATGATTAATGAAATATTTTCCTCATAAGTTTATTTGTTCGTTTGGCTCCGGCGTTTTTAATCCAAAAGTCTGTTTTATTAGCTGTTTTGCGTTGCAATGATGCTTCTTATATTTTCCGACGTCCGAGTCAGTATTGCTTGGGTAGATGTAATTAAGAAGTTTTAATTAATACCTACGTCGGAGAAAAAGAGACGGTCTGAAGTCAAGATACTGAATAGTTATGGTACGGTAGTATCTAGTATGTTGTAGCATTTCTCGGCAGTAACGATATTTATAAAAAATCGACGTTGAAGTTTTTCTGTAAAATTTGTTTCAGTTTAATAAGTAGATAAGCGATTACTATTAGTCACCACCTTAAGTATTAAATCTGTTTTCGGTGCAAAATATTATGAGTATTGCCGGTCTCATTAATAAAAATATTGTTTTTTTGTAATGTTACTATTATAAAAATACTAGTTTTTGCCGGCGTCTTCGCCCGCGTGGAGGTCGGATATTAGATATCCCACGGTAACGTACTATCGGGATAAAAAGTACCCTGTGTTATTCCAGGTTACAAACTATCTGTGTGCCAAATTTCATCCAAATTCATTCGGCCGTTTTTGCGTGATTGAGTAACAAACATCCAAACATTCACAAAGAGAATATTGCTGGTTCGACACATGTTTATAAAAGTTTACTTTTATAGTTCATTTATTTTTGTTTTCAAAATGTTGGCTTTTGGTGCACTCTCTTCAAACCGCTTTCCTCTCCTGTACCCTCTAAAGATTTCCACCTGTCTCTGTCTACCAGCACTGTGGACCAGCAACTCTTCTGACGTCGTCATCTCATAGTTTCGCTTGTCGTCCTGTGCTTTTTTTTCCGTCCCTTGGTAACCCTCTGTTGTAAAGTTCTATTTCTCTTTCCTCTTTTAGCATAACATATTATGTCCTGTCCATCGCCAATTTTGTGTTTTACATACCGACTTTTTGTACGTTAAGGTGCTCCGCAAAATTCAAATTGTCTTACGTTTTTTGCAATTTGCAGACTGTATGTTGAACAAAATATGATAGGCGACGATAACACGTTGGTATTTATACAAATTTAGTCATTAAAATCATCAGAAAAACTCACTAAGTTAATTTAATCCCACGACAAACAAGCATACAAGCAGTCACTGACACTTGCACATTTCGCGGGCTACCGTAGCGCAGCCTCTTTAAACTTGGTTACACTTTTATATATTTTAATCTTACTTTGCTAAGCTTAGCATGACGCGTTCTATTTCGACTCTACCGTAGAATGGAAATCGCTTGTATACATTTCTCGGTGAAAAACTGTCAACTGTCTATATGGAAACGTCATTTTTGTCTACTCTTTCGATGACAAAACGCGTGTCTACGGTTTTCGTGCTAAGCCTGCTGTTAAAAATACCGGCCTGTTAATGTACAGCACTGGTGGAAGTGGAAGAGGACGTTTATCGGCTAAATTGATGATGATGATGATGATGATCATTGTTCCACAGCGGGGCAAAGGCCTCAGGTCTCTTCGCATTCAGAGAAGGCATGAGAATTGATCACACACACATTGACAATTTTTTTCGTCGCATCACGTCTTATACTTGGATTCAAGGGCGGGAGTTTGTATTCTCGTAACGTGAAACTCCTTGGACGAAATTCTTATAATATTTTATGGAAATTAAAAAAAAACCGTAAAGAACCGTTCGTCCAAGGAGTTTCACATTACGAGAATAAATAAGCTGACTGATCGAACCTCCTTGGAAACGATTTTGCTCAATACGTTTGTCTCACTTTAATAATAAAGAGTAAATGAGATTAAAGATGTAGTTCTAATTTTCACCACGGGCATGTGGCGCCATTTGTAAATTCGCGCCATTTTCATATTAG
Organism: Polymixis flavicincta; assembly: GCA_949987655.1. Lineage (NCBI taxonomy): Eukaryota > Metazoa > Arthropoda > Insecta > Lepidoptera > Noctuidae > Polymixis > Polymixis flavicincta. Next base: position 36,606,824 of record OX465171.1, on the reverse strand, counting down.
AAACGTCAAAGATTGTTGCGAGTTTCCGACTGATATTTATAAAGAAACTTTTATTATGAGTTCAAGCGAGGAAACTGATATTAATATGGAATCTACTCCACCTGATATTTTGAATGAGGCGCAAATTGCAGGAAACGGTCTCTTGCCGCCAAAATTGGAGAGCGCTATTTAATGATGTATAGGTTTGTTTAATTACATATTGTACTGTTTTCTCGCAAATGTGTTGAAAAACATTGTATGACACACGTGCAGAAATTGGTTTTTACAAACTCGTGACTATGGTAAGCCCTCGACTTCGTCTCGGGCTTACATTTGTCAACTCGTTTGTAAAAACCAACTTACCGCACTAGTATCATAAATAACTATTTTAACTTCTTAGAGCTTTTGTTTGGGTCAGGGGTTTTTAAAATTTAATTTTTATTTCCTGCTTTTTAAACTTAATGTCTCGCTTAAATCTGCTCAGCGTTGCGTATTTTCCCCAGTGACGTTTCTTACTAATTTATCGTAATTCCTCGTCCTGATCACCATCATCATCATCTGCCTAGCCTTTTCCCAACTATGTTGGAGTTTTTATTTTATTTTAGTTTGTTTGGGAAAACAAACAATCGTACATTGTGAATTACACCTAGATACACACTATGCTATAAGTAAATGTACAATTCACTACGTTTCCACATGTTAGGTACTATCTTAAATACGTTGCAGTTTTGCTAAATTTAGATACAATAAATATACCAGTAACAATACTACTTACAATGCATTGGTAATCTTAGAACCAAATCGTTACTATAAGTATAAATACTACAAGCAATCAACAATTAACAATTTTCAGCAAGACACTTAATAATAAGTTTTTTTAAGTTGGCTCGTTTTTGGAGTTGGCTTCCATTCTAAGTGGATGCAGCTGAATACCAGTATTTTACATGGAGAGACTGCATATCTGACCTTCACAACCCAGTTATTGGGTAATACAAAAAATCCACAAATGACAGCCGGGACTAACGGCCTAACCGAGGCACAGAGGGGTCTTGGTATGTAAAGATGGTCACCCATCTACGGACCAACCGCGGCAAGCGTAGCTTCAACTGATGATTGACCCGTATGAGTATTACACACACACACACACACACATACAGACACACGCGCGCACTCACGCACCCACACACACGCACACACACACAATTATTTTTTAGCAGTGTAACAAGCACGAAAAAAGTATCACATTTGACAGTTACTGTAAAAGTGCTGTTCTTTAAACGAAACGTAATCGAAATTATGATGTTTGGAAAATGACTTAGTTTTCTAAGTCAGTTATCTTCGAGATCCAAATTGATAGCTTGTCTTCACGAAGTCTACATATATATTGATATTATGTAGAGTACTCTTTCAGAGATTAGAGGCGTTGATTTAATGTTATGAAGTCAAATTGTAACTATGGGTAAATGGGGTCGTCGTTATAAACAAGCGCACGAGTTTGTTTCAGGAGTGGTTAAACGTGACACTACGACTTTTAGACCAGTGCGGCAGCTGCAAACGTCTGGAGCGGCCCTAAGGAGGCGAGGATTTACATGATATTATGCCAATATATTACAGAACCTTTCTGTGAAGACGATGTTTTGAAGGTATGGTCAGTATCGTCGCTTTCGTACTCCATTATTCAAGTTATTCATATTGACCGTTGTTCTTTTAATATTTGAATAACGCTGAATCTTGCTTGTTGCCCTGAATACACAAACACCCTATAATGTTCCTACTGCTGGGACACAAGCATCCGCTCTTCGAGAGGGAGTGGGCTGTAATCTACCACACGGGCCCAGTGCGTAAATGTCACATGGCTTTGATTTGTTGGTTCTAGGACATGTCGGTTTTTTCACGATGTTTTCTTTCACCGTTTCGAGAGCAGTGGTGAGAAATAATTTACACAAAGTATAGCGCCTGTCTGGTTTCAAACCTACGACCTACCTACTCATAAGTTGCGGCCGTTACCACTGAGCCACCACTGCTCCTTGACTTAAATAATGTATCATCTTTAACTGCATTGAGGTAGGTAGCCTGGGATTAGCTTCTTCACGGAAACCTCCATTATTTCCAAAAGACGGATATCTAAAGCATAAAGCAAAGTAAAGGGTGGACGGTATCAGGGGCTGAATCTATTACGCCATGATTAACATAACTTGATACTTGATACCAGTGAGCTTTGATGAGCGTTATTGAAGGGTATTGATCTGTCAACAGACAGTGTCTGTGTCAAATGAGGCCCCATCAAACACTTGACTTGAGCAAAAAGGTCAATTGAATGCAAGTCTGCCAGTTTCAACTTTAGGACAGGCGAAAGTATTATAAACACAACACATAAGATGGTCATTACAATGTTACAATTATTAATAAATAAAATTGAAGTGGCTGCTATTAATTTGTAATGTGAAAATAACAGCATTTTTCTAAATAGGTAAAAGTACGAGTATGTACATATGGTACTTATAACAAAAATCCATTACATAGGAATGCCTCCTTACTAGAGTGGAGCGAAAAAAAAAAGAACCTGTAAGTATTACTTATCACTGACCTGGGTGCTTACTCTCGAATGTAATTCCAATGTCGATCTATCGGAATTATATTCCAGAGTAAGCACTCTGGAAAGTATCATACACGTACGCAGGAAATCAGTCTGCTAAGTCAGCATCTTCAGGTGGCTCACCATGCGTCAAAATGTCCAAAATAATAGCTAAAACTGGAGGTACAAACATTAGGTACGAAAGTTTTATTGCTGATTTTCAATCAATAGTATTTAAACATTATAGAGAAAAAGAATTAGCATTGCCATTCAACGTGGCAATGCTGCCAGTCTTCTGGGGCCCAAGACTGCTATTTTTATAAATTTGTCATTCCAACACGATCCCATTGTCATGCTATTGCATGCATGCATTTGCTAAAAGTTCGTAGTCTGCTAAACTCATAATGATCGATCAGTGGTCGGTCAATAGTCACGTAATAGAATTGTGTTATAATGGCATTGTCGTATTGCCATTATTATAAAACCCTTTAAAAGAAAATATTTTCGAAAAATTACTACTAAATTTGAACATTTATTCATGGCAGATTTCATTTTTACGTATATATTTTTTCATATTATTTTTTACATAGGAACTGTCAAAATTTTAGCAGATTACCGCTTAAGTCAGTCATTCATTTGTCATTATATACTAGATTACCAATAAATGCCATTTCTTTCAACGGAGTGTCAGTGGCTGACCATTGGAAAGTCATAATGACGCCATTTTATTAGTAGATTACCAAACTTGTCAAAATCAGCAATTATGAAATCAATGATAGACCATTCTGACACTATTGTAATAGCAGAGTTGAGGCCCTGGGCACGTTTCCTGATGACAGCGATGCGGACGAATATTTCGACGCCTAAGTGTCCTTTTGTTTTTGTATTTATTTGTTTAGTTCGTTTAATTTTTTATCCAAATAAATAATTTCTTATTGTATGAAAAATACATTTTAACAAAATACACTTTTGTAAAGAGCATTCAGGATTTTTTCAGGAGACGTTGGCCTTTGATTTTGAAGGAAATATTGCGATTTTGTGCCAAGAACTGGTAAGTCTTGCCTAGCTTTATTCTGGATCTTATGACCTCATCTCTTGCCTCTGGTCCGCAAACGGATGAAAAAGCTTCTGTTAAGAGCTTAACACATCGCTCTACAGCCTGGGTGTGTCAAGGAAACTTCTGGAAATACAATAAACTGTCTCCAGTTGATCATAATTATCATCTCTATGATTTGGCGGTGACTGACACAAAGACTTGACGTCGATTATAATCCATACGCAAATGTCTCAATAGCTTTATTTTATTTTATTAAATAGGAACAACAAACAGCTACATTATAGAATATTACAAAAAGAAAACATAAGTTACATAAATAATAACGTAGCCCACAGCGCTGTTCACAGGTTACCAATAACATATAAACTTTAAATTTACTAGGAGGTGAACTGTACATGCATAACAGATTCAGTAAACATAAAAAAAACAATAAGAAAAAGTATTTAAATATAAATAAAACCATTATTATATTAAAAGCAATCGAAAAACTAGTCCAGAAGTTCAAGTGTGTCATACAAAAGGCTACGAAACCTTTTCAAAGAACATGCAAATATATCGATGTGTTCAAATGCTTCATTGTAGGTTGCTGCCATTCGCCGAATCGGTGAACGTGCACCAGTGTTAGATCGGCAGGTGCCTACTGTAAAGAGTTTGCCTGCACGCACCTGCCGTCTATGAACAGTTCTGGGGACTGCATAGCATAATATATTATTTAAATCAATACAATCAAAATTGCCATTAACAATGTTATACAATGTAATTGCTTCTAATTGTTTACGTCTAGAGCTGAGCGTCAAAAGCCTGTATTTGCTGAGCAATTGGTTATACGGTAAATAAGTTTTGTGACACCTGTAGTGCATTGCACGAAGAAATCTACGTTGGACGTCTTCTATCTTGTCAATGTATTTACCATAGAATGGGTTCCAGGTGGATACAGCATATTCGAGCTGGGAACGGACTAGGGTTTTATATAGGCATAAGTACGACGAGGTCCGTTTAAAGTCATGCGTGGATCTCATTATAAATCCGTACATCTTATACGCTTTATTATCAATTTGTTCGATATGCAAATCCAAGCAGAGTTTCGAGTCAAGCAATATGACAAGATCGCGAACCGCGTTTACTTTATTTAATAAAACATTACATAATGTGTATGAAAACTTTATTATATTTTTATTTTTGGTAAAATTTAGGTAGTTGCACTTGGGAATGCTCAGATGGAGCTTACTAGTGCTACAATAGTTCGTCAGTCGATCCAGGTCCTCTTTGGAAAATATATGAAAAACATTGTTAATACCTACAAAATTTGAGGGTTGCCCTCGATTTCCCTGGGATTCCATGATCAGATCCTGACTTGGTGCCAATGGGACCACTTCAGGAGTACACTCTACCAAAAAAAAAAAAATTGAGAATTGTTCCACAAATGGGGGAGAAATCAAGGAACATACATAAAAAAATACATACAGTGGAACATATAACCTCCACCTTTTTTGGAAGTCGGTTAAAAATGGAGTATATCACCATAAACAGCTGTTAAAATATAAATAAAGCTCAAACTATTCTAAACAGTTTCTGTGGAGTTTCTTGCGTTCGTTATGTGGATGTTTCTTTACACAATTTTACTTTTCTACATTTTTTTTTTTCGACTAAATGAATTTCATGGGCGTTCTTAACGCCTCTACGACGTTGATAAATAACACGAAATGTTCCTGGGGCTAATTATCGTTTCGCACGAATGTATCACACTTTTAAATAACTTGTTATTTTCTGTAGGCGATTCATCATCATCATCATCATCATCATATCAGCGGAAAGAAGTCCACTGCTGGATATAGGCCTCCCCCAGGCTCCTCCACTTCGACCGGCCGGTCGGCGATTCGCACGAAGTTAATTTACATAAATTAACTTCGTGCGAATCGTAGGTGAATCGACGACTCCAGAAATGTGTAAAATTCAAAACGTCCCTCATATAAACCGCAATTCTTTTTTGAAGTGTCTATTCACCGTTTCCAGGCGAGTAAAGGCGTGAGAATCGACTGGGGCTCCGGGGTCCAGACAATCTTTATATTCTATTTATGTTTTTCTCCTGGCCGAGTTTCAGTCGTCAAGAATAAACCTACAAACAGAAACACTGTCGGACTGTACTTAATGAATGTACCTTAAGATAATTTGCATGAACAGTGGTGGTCGCGACTTACGAGGTGTAACTCTTAGGTAGGTACGAACTCCGGCGCTTTACTTTGGGTTAATTATTTAATCACCATGAGGAATATGTCCCAGTGTCCCAGCAGTGGAAACATGATAGGCTGATTATAGCATACCAAAAAAAATATACTGCTATTAATCCGCCTAAAGCTCTCTGTCCCTTCGCTGTGATACCTGGAGGAGGTGAAGGCACCTATGCAGTACTAATTCAGGAGTTAATCCCGGTTATCAGCAAATCTTGTGAGACAGCCAGGCCTATCTGCTAATGGCACTACTTTGCAAAACCTTCCACCAACCCGTTACAATGCAAAATGGACTTTACCACTCACTACTACGTTAAAAATCCGATCAACTTTACACGCAAACATGTTTGATTAGATGCTAACACTCGCATCTTCTCTTGCCATGGGATATTGGGTCATAAGTTGTAGGAGCAGGGGGCAGATTGGTTTGTAGGAGTGTTTCTAACAGCAATAGCTGGTTCAGCGACCCGTGTAGAGGTTTGCTTCCTGCGTCGCAACGCCCAGCTGATAGTGATGTGTTTGCGAAATATTCGAAGACGGCCACTCGAATAATCGAAATTGATTTTAATGAAAGTTATCTTGTTGACTATAGTAGGTAGGCAATGGAGCGCAGTATACCTACTAGGCGTTACATTTACGGATGGAGTTCGAAACACAACACCGCGCTCCAAAACTACCTAAATGGGAATGGGGAATAATTTAAATTGAACCATTTACAGGCACTTTTTAAACTGTCTGAAAGTCGGTCAGTAAGTTGAAGCGAGTCGATAATTTCATTTAGTAGATATCTATGGAGAAGAACGGGCATGAAACTCCAAGGACACTCTTTGAATCAATATATTTCAAAATCCTGGGTACATTATTCTTGTTACTTCTATACTTGAGAACAATGTAAAAGATGAAGAAATAATTAAAAAAAGATGATTAAATAAATAATGGTTTAAAAAAACTAAAAAACACGCTTTTTATAGAAAACCGAACTAAAAAATAGAAAATAAATTTTAATAAATTTAAATTAAGAACAGTGTTAAAAAATTCAACAAATATAAATTAATATTAGTGTGAATAAAAATATATATATTTTAATTTAAAAAAAAGCGTGGGGTGCATGGTGTCAATAGTTATAAATATTTTATTGACAGATATGAGTAGAGTGATTATCATTTTGATAATATCTAAAAAAGCACCCCACGCTTTTTTTAATATATTATTTTTTATTCACACTATTATTAATTTATATTTATTGAAATTTTTAACACTATTCTTAATTTAAATTTATTAATATTTATTTTCTATTTTTTTAGTTCGGTTTTCTATAAAAAGCGTGTTTTTTTAGTTTTTTTAAACTATTATTTGTTTTGTAGAATTAAAATTCTCCTTAGTGTTCGAAAATTTGTCAATATTAGAGAAATCGGCTAAAGATAATTATATTAAAATTAACATCAAGTCCTGTCTTACCGGCTGTAGAAAAAAAAAAAAAAAATTAAGTTTCTTACCTTATCGACTTAAATTAACAAAAATCATATTTTGCAAATTGAAAAATGGAATAATTTTATCAAATTAGAGTATTTTCATCGGTCCTCGATAAATCTACAAAGTTTGAACGAAATCTGGCCGTTTAAAGTGGGTCAAAATCGCGCCCAAAGAAGTCGGTTACAAACATACATACAGGTGAAGCTAATAAAAAGCGTGTAAAAAAAGCGTGTAAAAATAAGTCCTGGCAGTTAGGAGATGACCACAAGTGCTTTAGCTCACGGTCCCACGAACGTAACAAAATCGCGGCGGGATTTTTTCGCGTACTGTTTTTGTGTCGACGTCGCCTTGTTACACGGGTTATTTCGTGTTTTATGGCAGAAGCAAAGAATTTAACTAATGGACACCTACACTCTATGTACTGTCAGGAAAAGGAATTGTTAAGCAAATTGTCACTTTACGTAAATTTACCGTTTTATAGCCATTTTTGAAAATTCTGATTCAACTCTTCATTAGTGGTTGTTGTGGCAATCATGTAAAAGGTTTTAAATAGGTAGGTTTTATATTTTACTAGCTATTGCCAGCGGCTTTACCCGCGTGGAGGTCAAAAATTATCCCACGGGAACGTACTACGGGGACAAAAAGTATCCTATATGTTAATCCAGGTTAAACACCATATTTGTGCCAAATTTCATCCAAATCTGTTCAGCCGTTTCTGCGTGATTGAGTAACAAACATCCAAACATCCTCACAAAGTTTCACATTTACGATATTAGTAGGGTATTAATTTTGTATTTTGTGAATGTGTGATGAGAACGTGTAGATTTTTTATACTTAGACCATTTTCTATTTTATTAAGTACCTGGTGCTTCCACTGTCCTCCCGTACCTGTTCATCATCTGCCTAGCCTTTTCCCAACTATGTTGGGGTCGGCTTCCAGTCTAACCGGATTTTTTTTTTTTTTTGGGTGGGAAATCATCAAATAACTTCTCCCGCTCTGGGTGGAGCAGGAGGGCGTGTCAGACTTTTACTGACTAAAACCCACCCGTGTTCCTTCAGTAGCCCTTAAGCCAGGGGCTGTGGTGTCTCTTTCGAACAAACCCGCACCCCTGGCAGGCATCGACCCTTGCGGGTCCCATCACTTTTTGTGCTGACATCTCTATGAGGCGCGCGTGGAACACAACGCGCCGTCGACTTGGGCTTGGTCCTTACCGGACAGCGAGCTACCCATTACTCGCCGTCCGCAAGCCCATGCCTACGGTGGCCGGAAATCAGCCTGGGATTCCCGACGCCCAGGGCGTCTCCGTATCTTGCGGCGGCTGGGGTCGCGAGGGCGCATATGCTGCCTCTCCCTCACGTGCGCCGCCTCCCTCTTCGCGAGCATCACTGCTTCGCTGAAGGAGGTGACGGCTCCCCATGCCCTCTCGCTCCGTACCATGGCCTGGACCAGGGCCGGACGCGAGAGATCGCCGCCGCCGATCGCCTCCACGAGGACACGGCGGTGCTCCGCCCAAGCAGGGCAGACCGCCACCGTGTGCTCCACCGTGTCCTCAGGGCGATCTTCGCAGTGGAAACACCCGGGCGTTTCCTCCCGCCCTATCCGAAACAGGAACCTCCCGAAACAACCATGTCCGGTGAGGACCTGCGTCAGGCGGAAGGTGAGGACGCCATGCCGCCTCTCGAACCACTCCTCAAAGAGGGGACTTACCGCCGCAATCGTGGCGTGCCCAAGTCTAACCGGATGCAGTTAAGTACCAGTATTTCACTCAGAGCGACTTTTTCCATACCTATTAACACTATAATTTATTATTTAAAAAAATATTTTAAAAAGAGTAACCGTAGAATTTCTTGCCGGCTCTTCTCCACAGGAAACAACCAATTGGTACCGTGCACCTAGAGCTTCTGACGTTTCATAACTGCCCATGTAGGTTTATGTGAAATTAAATATTTTGATTTTGAAACAATTAATGTCCCTGACTTCACCTAACTAGGCGTTTCAAAAGATTCAAATAAAAATAAAAGTTTTCCGAATTTTCATGTTATTCGAGAAATTGATTATTCGAAATTACTTGAGTATAGCCAGCACTGCACTAATCGCAGGTCCCGTAGTCATTGTCCAAACCACTTAGGTATATATATACCAGCGGCTAGTTTGCGGTGTAAATATCAAAATATAGTTATTTATGATACTAGTGCGATAAGTTGGTTTTTACAAACGAGTAGACAAATGTACCATAGTCACGAGTTTGTAAAAACCAATTTCTGCACGTGTGTCATACAATGTTTTTCAACACATTTGCGAGAAAACAGTACAATATGTAATTAAACAAACTTATACATCATTAAATAGCGCTCTCCAATTTTGGGGGCAAGAGACCGTTTCCTGCAATTTGCGCCTCATTCAAAATATCAGGTGGAGTAGATTCCATATTAATATCAGTTTCCTCGCTTGAACTCATAATAAAAGTTTGTTTAACTATCAGTCGGAAACTCGCACCAATCTTTGACGTTTCTAATATGAAAATGGCGCGAATTTACAAATGGCGCCACATGCCCGTGGTGAAAATTAGAACTACATCTTTCATCTCATTTACTCTTTATTATTAAAGTGAGACAAACGTATTGAGCAAAATCGCTTCCAAGTAGGTTCGATCAGTCAGCTTATTATATTCTCGTAATGTGAAACTCCTTGGACGAAATTCTTATAATATTTTATGGAAATTAAAAAAAACCGTAAAGAATACGCACGGTGCCATACAACGAGGTATGCGGTAAAATTGGTACTTAGGTGAGAGTACCTATTTTACCGCACGTTCCGTTGTATTAGTGCGTAATTTTTAACTTTCGAACCATGTATACAGGCTTCGTAAATGCAGTTTTTGAGCAAATGTGTTGAAAATATAATTTATGGAAAATGTACTTTCGATGTAGACTTATTGCGGTTTGAGCCACGGCATAAATATTTTTGCACCTACCTATTGAAATTTTGAATGTGTACGGATTATATCGTGGCTGACCGGCAATTAAAAAAAAACAGGAAATCTATTGCAATCAAAAGCTGGTCACCTTGAATACCTGTCACCATGGATTCAGTAAGCTCGCTGTCCGATAAGAACCAAGCCCAGGTCGACGGCGCATTGTGTTCCACGCTCACCTTAAAGAGATGTCAGCACAAACCGATGGGGCCGGCAAGCGCCGATGCCTGCCAGGGGTGCGGGTTTATCGAAGGAGTTACCGCCGCCCCTGGTACACAGGCTACTGAGGGAACACGGGTGGGTTTTAGTCAGTAAAAGTCTAACACGTCCTCCTGCTCCACGCAGAGCGAAAGAAGTTATTTGACGATTTCCCACCAAAAAAAAACAGACCATGTGCTCAATAAATTTTCAGTGGCAGTTTGCGCGTCGGTGTTGGTGTGTCGCACCTTAAATGTAAGTTGCCACTGAAATATTTATATTATGTACCTCCACGAATACAAAAAAGGGGTTGGCCTCCTTAGGTAACAAAAAGGCTCGCACGCATCGATTTCAGTGGGAACAGTGCCCAAAACGCTGGCAGCGTTACCACATTGCATCGGAATTATTACTCTTTGGCCTAAAAAAATCCGAATTGCGTGGGGACAAGCACCTATTTGAGTCTTCTATTATAGAGCTGAAAGAAGCAGAGGTTAAAAACTTCGAGTAACAAAACTCGTCATTCAATCATACCCAAGTATCGAATGATACCTACGATGGTCATCACTATTCGTACTAGTGCTTTTTGCGCTGCGTACGCGCCGCTTCACGAGCCCACAATATTCTCTCATATTAGATTAAGTATACGACAGCTAATCCGAGGGAAAGATGTGACTTCATGATTAAGTAAGCAAAAAGCTGTAGACACTCCGTCTCCCTCTTGCGTTTGATTTATTAGTGATGCTTTATATCAGAATTATTGTACGCACGATTTGTAACACGCGATTGCTACCGCTTGCGCAGTAGTAACTTTATTTATAGCGGTGTAGTGGGTAGGTATGATACGTAGAGGGCAGGCACGGCTGCAGAGGTTCTTAATACTTAGATATATTTATGGTACATGTAGGTTTTACGGAGACATGAACATGAATTCCTATCTAATTTAAAATAGATTTAATATTTTTCAGTCATCTTATACGTATCATCATGCACAGAGTAATTTCATCCCAGTGCAGGACTAACAAAGCCTAAAAGCGCGTTCTAACCGAAAGCGGTTGTCGAATTTAAATGTTCGGTGCATTGAAACTAACAGAGTGCATCAACAGACCGAGTGTTAAATTTCCAGTGCGCGTGATTGTTGCGAATTTGTGCGATAAGTAATCGCTTAAAACATAGGAATACTTTGTATTAAAGTTCCATCAAGGACTTTCAAAACGATCTAATTGGGTTCAATTTTATTTTATGCATAGACTAAATACATTCTATACAAATAAATATTTCCTTCTTATTACAAAACGCGATATAACTTTGGTTCTAGCTCGCTTTCACCCAGTTTTTACATTTCCAACTTTATTTCGATTTGAGTAAAGTCCATAAAATAAAAAGAAATTGCAACTTATGACCAGACTAAGTTGACAGTTATGTAAAAATAACCGCATTTCTATACAAAGACTGGCTTGGTGGTTTAAACCTGATCTAAATAAGAACCTTGTTTTGTAATAAGGGGATTCTGTTCTATAATATAACACCTAGTTGGTTGAGTTGCTTTGTTCTTAAAAACAACGATGATGATGATGATGATGATGATGATGACGGTGACGACGGTGATGATGACGATGATGAAGACGATGACATGACGATGACGACGATGACGATTACGATGACGATGACGATGAAATGACGATGACATGACGATGACATGACGATGACGATTACGATTACGATGACGATGATGATGACATGACGATGACGATGACGACGATAATGATGACGATGACGTTGACGATGACACGATGACGATGACGATGACGACGACGATGATGACGATGACGTTGACGATGACGATGACGATGACGATGACACGATGACGATGACGATGATGATGATGATTTTGTAGTATTATTTTCTTCGCAAGTGTGTTGAAAAACGTCGTATGACACACGTGTGTATTGATGGATTATACACACGGGTGTCATACATCACCAACGTTACACACTTGTACCATAATGTACTATTATTTCTGTTAGTAGGCATGAACAAACACTTTTTACACGTCAATCATCTTTTATAAACTAGAAGAGGTCAGCGTTTCTTATCTGACAACTCTGAGGAGAAAAGATTTTTGACAGTCGTTACGGATCGTCAGAAGCCCGAAAGTCTTACTCTGTCTTACCAAGAGGTAAGACAGAGTAATAACCTTCTTACTGGGTGTTCCATGATAAGTACTGGTATCCAGTGTTTCATTTAAATTCATATATTTGGTCATAAAGATACCCCGGTTGCCAGTACTACGCACTTGACCTTTCTAAAGAACTTCACCAATAATGTCAATTGTAACTACAAGTCCTGTAATATCTAATAATAGGAACATAATTAATGGCCCGTTTTAAGCAAGTCGATGATGAAGTAAGGCTCCCAGGTGAGACCCGGCAGAGCGACTCGATTCTATGGTAGATCAATTTCCATGAAGTTTTCATCGCCGGGCAGCCTTTTGGAAATGTCGTAAGATTAATGAGCTGAATTAAGCTACATTATTTGAAAGCCTTCTTTACACTACACCCGTGTTGTGGTGGGAGGAAATGCCCGGGTGTTACCACTGCGAAGATCGCCCTGAGGACACGGTGGAGCACACGGTGGCGGTCTGCTCGGCTTGGCCGGAGCACCGCCGTGACCTCGTGGGCGGCGATCTCTCGCGTCCGGCCCTGGTCCAGGCCATGGTACGGAGCGAGAGTGCATGGGTAGCCGTCACCTCCTTCAGCGAAGCAGTAATGCTCGCGAAGAGGAAGGCGGCGCACGTGAGGGAGAGGCAGTCTATGCGCCCTCACGGCCCTAGCCGCCGCAGGAGACGCTCTGGGCATCGGGAATCTCAGGCCGATTTCCGGCCACCGTAGCCATGAGCTTGCGGACGGCGAGTAATGGGTAGCTCGCTGTCCGGTAAGGACCAAGCCCAGGTCGACGGCGCGTTGTGTTCCACGCGCGCCTCAAAGAGATGTCAGCACAAATCGATGGGGCCCGCAAGGGCCGATGCCTGCCAGGGGTGCGGGTTTGTTTGAAAGAGATACCACAGCCCCTGGCATACAGGCTACTGAGGGAAAACGGGTGGGTTTTAGTCAGTAAAAGTCTGACACGCCCTCCTGCTCCACCCAGAGCGGGAGAAGTTATTTGATGATTTCCCACCCAAAAAAAACCCGTGTTGTGGTTGTTGTAGTTACTCCTCTTTGGAATACCCACCACGCGCTTATACTTGTGCCGGTCGTTACTGGGATGACTTGTTTGGTGTCGTCAACCCAACTTTGCCGAGGGACGTTTTAGTGACTGTTTCAACACAACTTACACTAAGGCCCTTATAACAGAACCTCACTCAAGATTCAAGCATTACTTAAAACGAGTTTAGCGCCATTTGATTGGTTAAAACTAGTTTTAAGTAATGCTTGAGTCTTGAGTGAGGGTTCTGACAATAGTTGAAATTTGACAGATCGAGGTAGCTTGATGTGCTGGGCTGTACTTACGCTTCTTATCAAAGGTTTTAGCCCGCGATCCCACCAACGTGATAAAATCACGGTGGGATTTTTTCGCGCACTGGACTTTCTACGACCGATTTTCTACGATTTTATTACGACCGTGTGCACGTCGACTTATGGGACGTACGCTGCAGGATACAGATCATTACCTACCCGGCATCCTAATTGCGAAACACATAATCAATCAGAATCTGAATAGTTTTGAAGGTTTATTGCTAATCTATTCTTTCATTATGTTTGAAAAGAATCGTCTGCTCAGCAACGTAAACACCACCATGAAAGTTATGGAACTGTCAAAATTAAAGCCATTCCTACTGATAGTGTATTAATTACGCAACTACCCCTCTGCAATATGTAGCGTTCTTAGCCCCCATTTATCTTCTTTAATTAAGTCATGTAATGACTATTCAACTTTTGACGGCACGGTTGTCGCAGTGGTTAAGCGATTGACTGCTGCGCTTCGTGTCGCGGGTTCGATTCCCACACGGAATAAAAAATGTATGACCTACAAGTAGTTGTTCCGGGTCTGGCCGTTTGTGTATGTGAGTTTAAATGTTTGTAAATCCACCCACACACAATACAGGAGAAATTCCTAGTGTGGGGCAAAGATTAAAAAAAAACACTATGTTGGGGTCGGCTTCCACTTCCGGTTCCGGAACACAGCTGAATACCGGTATTTTACTTGGACCGACTAGCTTACTTCCTATCTGACCTCCACAATTCAGTAACTCAGTAACACCATGTTACGTTACGGGACGGTATAACGTGCTTTCCGGAAACTCGAAATGTAATGGATAGTCACCCATCCACGAATCGACCACGACAAGCGTAGCTTAACCATCGATATACTCCTGCGGCTTTTATTATTTTATCACGAGCCCTTCCTAACCTCTTCTTAGTACATACTGTTCATCTCTAAAAGTAACAGTTTTGTCCATTCCAATTTATCCATATCTTTTTATTTGTTATAGGTAGACCGAAATTTATTATGTAAGCTATTGCTACGTCCGTCGGAAACCGAATTAAATCATTGTAACTAGATTCATGGCACAAAAACTTAAGTAGTTGAATACATCGGCACACATGTTTAGTAAATGACGGTCATGGTTTTTGGAAATCGGTCAAGTGCAAGATATAGACACAGTGACGCCTAGGACTGGGTTCAAACTCACTAGCATTCTTTCAATGGGTGAAAGTACCAATCTGCCTAGCGTTTTCCCAACTTTGTTGCAAACATAATGTTTTCGAAGATGAAGCGTGATGATGGGCAGAAGAACGAAAGGCTGAGCAGAGGTGAGCAGTATGGTAACTCACAAATTTCACCAGTAAGGTTTAAGTCAAGGTATTATGAGGCAGGCACATTGACATCAACCGGGCACAAAGCCTCCGGGCTGTTACTGGGAAAATTCCTAAAGGAAAATCCAATATCACATTTCCCGAAGAGGGAATCGAACCCGGGACCTCACGCTCAGCGCTCGTGCATGCAGCACAAAACAGTGTCTTTAACAGTAGCCAGTTAATTCCTTCACCAAGCTAGCTAGGAAAAGAATAAAAGTGTAGAAATGTTTATGGTATTTTGCAGGAGACCGAGTTTGAATTAGACTTGCACACAAATGAAAGCTCTAATATAACAAATATTGTTTTGTCTATGGTAGGTACGACTATCGTAGTCGTAGAAACAGGAGTGGAACACAGATTGCACAGACGCATGCGTACCTACGATATGCGCTTGACTTCGAACAAAGGAGTACGTCAGTTCCTTTGTAGTGTCAGCACTATGATGGCTAGCCAGTAGGCTACGAGTACCTAGGTAGTTAGATACAGTTAGTACGCATAGGTAGTGTAAATCCCGCCTGTATTGCCAAAAGGGATAGACAGAGGAGTGCAGGCAGCATCTTCGATATGATAATTCCTAATTGAAAAAAATCCAGTAGAATTTGGCTCACCTGGGTATCAAACCTAGCTCTATATGTTTTGTGACTACTAGACCAACAAAGCAGTCGATTACGTGTCCGTATATTTATATTAGGTCTTTACCTATGAAATTGCCGTTCTGCAGTACTGGCCATTTCAAATCAAAATAATTTTTGTTTGGCTAAGAATTCTAATTTAAAATTAATTTTATTTTAAAAACATGGATTTTTTTTTCTAAAAGTAGTCATTTCTTTATTGATTAGTGTTACATTTTCATCGCATTTCAATCTTTTTCGTCATCATGGATACGTTAAAAATTCGAGTAATTATGGAATATGAGTACCGTCGTGGCAGCAACGCGGCACAAGCGGCACGCAACATCAACGACGTTTACGGAGCTAACACTACAAACCAACGCACCACCTGTTATTGGTTTGCTCGCTTCCGTTCTGGAAATTTCGACCTGAAAAATGAACCTCGCGGTCGTCCGAAGACTTTGGTCGACAATGACGAATTAAAGGCGATTGTAGAAGCTGATGATACACAATCTACGGCTGAATTAGCAGCAGCTTTCGACGTTAGCGTCAAAACAATATTGGTCCATTTGCGTCAAATTGGCAAGGTAAAAAAGCTTGACAAATGGGTGCCCCACGAACTCAATGATCGCCAGCGCGAAGTACGCGTCGAGACGTGACTTGCACTGCTCAACAGACACACAAATGAAGGAATTTTGAACCGCATTGTTACCTGCGATGAAAAATGGATTCTGTTTGATAACCGTAAGCGCTCAGCAAGTTGGTTGGATCCTGGTTCAGCACCTAAACAATGCCCTAAACGAAAACTTACCCCTAGAAAAGTGATGGTCACTGTTTGGTGGTCTAGCGCCGGTGTGATTCATCACAGCTTCTTACCAAACGGGGTGAGCATTACTGCAGATGTGTACTGTGAAGAACTGAACACAATGATGGAGAAGCTGGCGCATCTCCAACCAGCATTGGTCAATCGCTCGTCTCCGCTGCTCCTGCACGACAACGCGCGAACTCATACTGCACAGCAGACGGTCTCCAAGTTGCAAGAACTGGGGTTGGAAGCTCTCCGTCATCCGCCCTACTCACCAGACCTTGCGCCTACAGACTACTACTTTTTCCAGAATTTGGATAACTTCTTGGCGGGAAAAAAATTTAATACCCGAGAGGCAGTACAAAATGCCTTTGAAGAATTTGTTGCCTCCCGTCCAGCTGATTTCTTTAAGAAGGGCATCAATAAACTGCCACTGCGATGGCAAAGATGCATTGATTGCATGGGTGATTACTTCGATTAATACAAATAAAAAATTCATGAAAAAAATTCGTTTCAATTTTTTCATACAAAACGGCAATTTCATAGGTAAAGACCTATTATAAAGAAAAGATGCGTTTATTGGCATGAGAAAATGTGGAGGTTCACATTTCTCGGTCTATTGTCAGAGGGCTCACCCCAGTCAAAGACACTAGACATTGGCTTCAAGATCGTGGAAGATAGAAGAGGTCTAATCAGGATCCTGTTTTATTTTTTTGTTGGCAAAAGTTTGCCAGCCATGTTTGTCTCGATAATGAGAAGTTGAAGAAAAATTTCTTACGCTTTCTGCAATTTGCAGGTCAGTGTCAAAGGGTATGTTCATTAAAATATGATTCACGACCGTAACGTGTATGCATTTGCAGAAGTATTATCATTAAAATCATCAATACAACCCTTTAAGATCATTTAATGTCGTTGTCTGACTATTTCATTAAAAAAAAATATTTATAACACATACAGCAAAAAACGTAAGAAAATTTTAGTTAAGCGGTCTACCCTGGTGCTTCCCCCACAAAGACGAAGCTTACTTTCACTCATCGGAGGTTTTAATTAAATAATTGCTCATTTAGTTCTCGTATTCTATTAGTACTGCCAGCGAGCGTGAAGCTTTGCCATCGCGATCAAAACACTCCTTAGCAAGTGTAGGTACATCTTATTTATGTTGTGGTTGTGGTCACAAAAAAAGACACCATACCGAATTCAAAAAAACTCTCACTGCTCCGTTTAGCGGTGCGGTGCGCGGGCGCCGCCAGCAGCTACCACGTATTCCGAAGGCACAAGCAGTCAAGCTCGAGAAAGCTCAGTGCGCGGGTCGTATCGAGGGCCGGCGGACGCGAGCCGACGACTGCCGAAGCACGCCGGACATGTTCGGAATATGGACGTGTGGAGCGGTCGACCCGCGACGTGCGTGCGCGCATCGCCGCCCCTCGCCATAGAGACAGGCGACAATTTTGCACTTACGTTCTTCGACGGCAAAGAGCAATCGCCGCCGACTCCTCCGAAACAAGGTGTGTTGTGATTATGTTATTACTGCTGCATGCGTACGCGCCGACAGCGCGTCACACTTGTTATGCGAATGTTACCACACAATCTCATCTGTTCGGTTCTATGCGATAGGTTTGAGATGTCCAAGTTAAGTGAGCGTGTGGAAATGGCTATCGCTTTTCGTATGATGCAATTATTTTAGCAAATTTAGCTTGTCGTAAGTGAGCTAAGTGATGAGAGGCTGTGAAGAGATAAATAGATGTATTTCAGGCAGCTAGCGGAAACTGGTTGTTTTTTAGCAGACGGATTGTCAATTTTTTCAAATAATCTGCCAGTACCTATAATAATTCAGTGTGTCGATCATGTAACGTTTTAAAAACGGTTTTGATATTCAGCTTGCTGTCGGGATTATGGTAATTGTCGGCTATGTTTATGTAAGTAGGCGAGAGCGCCGTGATTGTGGCAATATTCCCCTGTGTTGGATATTGTAACGGTGTATGAGGAGCAAGTCCAGACCTTGACATAGGCCGATCATAACATCATCATTGGCTGGCAATGGCTGACTATCTGCTTTTAGTCCTGAGCTTTGAATACTCTTGTCTTTTTCGTATTCCTTTCCCATTGAATGTATTTATTTGGAAGATCAAACATTATAGGTACGGCATACTAAAGAGTTTTGGATGCGGGTTTTCGTGGTTTAGATTTTGAAGAAGAAGAAATCGTGATAGTTTTATGGTTTTAATTATACCTAGGTACTATTCGTTATTCAGGGCAAAAACACGAAATATTTTTTCTTATTTGTCTGTACTGAACTGAAGCTATTAAAATCTATCTGTAGCATAACTATTAAGCTCCTAAAACGTAACAAATATTCGACGATAGATCAAAATATGGTATTTTGTTTATCAAGCCAAAATGGGCGTCGGTCAGTCTGCGTAACTTTGCTCCAACTAGAGGGTAAAAATACGCGGTTATTCAGGTAAAAGTACGCATGTAGGAAAAGAGTACGCATTTGGGTATCATCATCATCATCATCATATCAGCCGAAAGACGTCCACTGCTGGACATGGGCCTCCCCCAGGCTCCTCCACTTTGACCGGTCTTGTGCTTCCCACATCCAGCGGATACCCGCGGTCTTCGCAAGGTCATCGGTCCATCGCATTTGGATATAATAAAAGAAAATTACGAATTCCGTTGCATATCGTAACTTTTGCCCTCTTTTATTTGTTTTTATTTTGCAGCAATCTTCTCCTTCAAAACCAACTGTCTCCCGGTACCTAGTTTTTTATTTAGAATATATTTTTGCGTAGAGTAAAGTCGCATTCTGAATTTTCATAACACTTATAATTATATAAATAAAATGATATTCTTTTATTTCATTTTTTAACTATTTTGTTTGATTCTTAGTTTTGTTCGCAGCCCTGACCTGCGTACACAAGCCATACATATCAAGCTATACATTTTACGCAGATCTCGCACTATACGGATATCCTATACAATGCGAGATCAGCTTATACTGGAAATGTATAGCTTGATGTGTAGCCGTGTGTACTACTGCACCCGTATTTTTACCCTATTCGAACGTTACAACAGAATAACCTAGAAGGTTGACAAAAAAAAAATTACAGAAACACTTACCTTTAAAAGTACCTACGAATGCTCCACTTCCACAAACTTTTCCCAGTACAGAAAAACACGGAATTTTACAGTGATAGATAAAAATAAAGATAGATAACAAAAATGTTTAAAAGATCAGCCATATTTTACCATGTAGGCCATGCAAAAGACACACAAAAAATACATACTAAATTACAAAATATTTTTCGTTTAAATTTTTGGTACCTTATATCGCAAATACGACACGCACTGCTCCACGACTGACACAATAGTGCGGCCCTTGCGCACATATTGCCGAGGAACCAGCGTCCCCACCCATCCACCTCCCCATAGAATTTGTTCTATGGAGAGGTGGATGGGCGGGGACGCTGGTGCTTTGGCACTGCGTACTTTTGCGCACTGCGTCCTTTACCCCGAATGGGTTTACGTACTAATTTTGTCTGATACGTAAGGGGCACAAAAACAATCAAAATAAAATCTTGCGGTTTTAAAATTTTCGCGCTCTTTTACGAACTCGACCAAGGTTATTCTTCAAGTTACACTTGAAGTTAGTTGCATGGCGGACTGGTGTACTTAGCGTGTGAGTCGTCTTCCGGGAGGACTAAACGACAACCTGATATTACACTTTTCCCTCACAGATTAAAAACAATATAGGTATTATAACGGCCAAATACCCATCCATGTATTGTCAATACTTGATTTTTTTGGGGTTGTTATATTTCAAATGAGTGTTATGGTGCATTTATTTCAATGTGTCCTGTTATATTTAATTGAAACAGAGGCATAGCCTAGGAAAATTAAAAAATGATACATGGAAGTACAGAAATTAGTTTAGAACAATGAACATTTTTTTTTTCTCCATTTTTATAGGTACCACTTGTCTTCATGTAAGTTTGAAAAGTTTTCTATGGACATGGAATACAATGTAACCGAAGCAAGGGGTTGAAAAAAAAGTTGGTTGGGATTTTTTTTTTTTTGATCTCGTTTCTATGACGTATTTTAATATTATTAAGAAAAGTTTAAGGAAGTATAAAAATTACGTTGAAGTATTTACAGAACTAAAAAAATTAAGGTAGAAGATACCAGCATGTCCTTTCATGGTCTATACAAAGTGTAACAGATTACAGAATAGACGCAACTCTTGAAATAAGTTTGGTCATACACATAACACACATAATTGGCTACTGAATCGCTTTCAGTAACTGTTAGTGTAGGTAGGTATTTTTTTCCAAAATTATATCTTTTGCCATACCTTCCCACGATTGAGCCAAAGAAAATTCAATCTTATCTCAAGGACATAAAACTCAATTTTAAATGCATAAAGTAATGGTAGGGGTCAACACGATGTTCTAATAACAGCATTAAAAAAGAAACGTCATTGTATTCTGCTTTTAACTCAATACTCTTATTGGAGCGTATGTGGTCTTGCGATCACGTCGTATGTAAGTTTAAATAACACTATTTATTCTGAACTCTTGAACAAACATGAATAAATTAAACAGTTTGATGATCTATTAACGTAAGAATATCATAAAGTTATCAGCTGGGTCTTAGCAACATTACACAATGCGTATTGTAAAGTAACAGCGTTAAAACAAAGATCCAAGTTACGGAAGCGAGCGAAAATTAGCTCCGAACGCGCTGCGGGTACCGTTAGGTATTTATGACCGAGGTATTACACTACAATGCAAATTTTATACACTCTCATCTTATTCCCCATACATCGCTCCTTTATAAATAAACCAATCCACCAACTCCCATAGTCGCTAGTCAGTGGAAATGATATCAAACTAAAAATCGCACTCGGTACAAATCATGGCGAAAGCGTAGTTTCATTTTATTTATTTTAGGAGAAGTAGGTACTGAATATGTTTGATAATGTTCAAACTGGCAAGTTACAATGATACAAGGATCATCTGGCTCGCTCGAATGACGATGTCAACTTGCCAGGGGGCGCTGTGCGCTAACCAGGGGTGCGCTAACTTAGCCCGCCCAATTCAAATTTCACTTAGAGGGTGTTTTGATGATTTGAATTGAATGAATATAATTCTGTGAATACGTGTTAAGGTCGCTAATTATATTTTTAACGTACTTCAAAAAGGACGAGGTTCTCAATTCGTCGGAACCTTTTTTTTATGTATCGTCCCCGTAGAGCGAAAAGTCATTAAGTCGAAAAATCTTGTTTTGAGATAATCAGAGTTAAAGTTTTTTTAAATAATAATCCTTATAACTTTGGCGTGCCTTTACATAACTTTATGTTTTTAGCTTTAGTTTGAAGTAAATGAAATCTAATTTATATAATAAGAGCTAAAACACGTGAAAACCCTCTAATAATTGAGAAAAGTTAAAAACATCAAACTAATCAATTGTTTTCTTTAAAATCTCTGACTTAGTTGGGAATTAGTTAATTATCGAACGTAGTTAGTGATTTTTCTCTCAGGTCTAAATTATTTTGAAGAAAAACAACTAGACTTAAGTAAAGTGGAACTAACTGTTAGATGTACGAAATGTGTATTGTGAATACTACTTAACTGGGTATTCGAAGGTTGTGTGGTAAGTTTTGTTTTAAAAATGACATGAGTAAGTAATAAAACTATCGCAATAAATTCAATTAAGTTTTACTGAAGGAATTATTCGAAAAAATCAACAAAATACTATTAGTATTAAGCAAAAACAAAAAAACGCAAGATCCTCATGCACACAAAGTGAAAAATTAAATAGAACATGGCCATTTAACAAAAAATATGATTTCAGTCCACTACTTGTTCTTCTGGCTCCAAAATTCTGTCTACTACGTCTCTACTTGTTGGTAAAGACTGGTACCACAAGTGGAGCTCTTGTGGGATTATCCCCTTTGCACATAAATTATTGAGGTCCTTCTTTTTTGCCTCTGTAATAGGCAGTGGCGAGGAGTAAGCTAGTGGTATTTTATAATTTTTCAATTCTTGCATCAGTTCCTTGTCCATCCGTTTGTTCTTGTTTCCTCCTCTTTCTAATAATAACTGTAGTTTTTGTCGGACATTCTAAAATATTACATTCTAAGTAGGGACCATCGTGTTCATATCTAAACTTAACTAGACCCGGGCATTTTCTCTTGAAACGAAGACACTTAATTTTTAGCCATTTTATTTTATTGCCTTCTTTATCTTTGTTTGAATGTTTTGCAATTTTTTCTTTAAACTGCTTAAATTAACCATTTCCGTGTATTTTAATTCCTTAAAACTATAAGGCGGTGCTGAATCTGTTTCTTTTAGAGCGAGCACGTTCCATGATCGACTTCCAATCAATCATGGAATAAACAGGCGTATGTCTTTGCTGTCTTTCTATTGCACTATCTATGGAGTCCACTTCCATATGAGTGTGACCACTCTCTAAGTATTTTTGCTCAATAACTTCTAGCTGGAAATCCGATCTTTGAATTAAATGAACCATAAATGCCGTGATAAATTGGTTTCTATCTGGCCCAGCGCACATGTCGCTATACATGGTGACCTCTTCAATATTGGTTGGTATCTGACTAATCCACCGGTTCATTGCACTGGCAATTTCCACACTACCCCTTTTTACCATTAATCTCACTTCAAGTTATACAAAATGCTTCATGAGATGGTTTAGACGTGTTTTTTTTTTTTGGGTGGGAAACCATCAAATAACTTCTCCCGCTTTGGGTGGAGCAGGAGGCCGTGTCAGATTTTTACTGACTAAAACCCACCCGTGTTCCTTCAGTAGCCTGTGTGCCAGGGGTGCGGGTCCGATGCCCGATGCCAATGCCCTTGCGGGCCCCATCGGTTTGTACTGACATCACATTGAGGCGCGCGTGGAACATAACGCGCCGTCAACCCGGGCTTGATCCTTACCAGACAGCGAGCTACCCATTACTCGCCGTCCACAAGCCCACGCCTACGGTAGCCGGGAATCAGCCTGGGATTCCCGACGCCCAGGGCATCTCCTGCGGAGACAAAGGCCGTGAGGGCGCATTTACTGCCTCTACCTCACGTGCGCCGCTTCCCTTTTCGCGAGCATCACTGCTTCGCAGAAGGAGGTAACGGTTACCCATGCACTCTCGCTCCGTGCCATGGCCTGGACCAGAGCCGGACGCGAAAGATCGCCGCCGCCCATCGCCTCCACGAGGACACGGCGGTGCTCCACCCAAGCCGAGCAGACCTCCACCGTGTCCTCAGGGCGATCTTCGCAGTGGAAACACCTGGGCGTTTCCTCCCGCCTTATCCGAAACAGGTACCTCCCGAAACAGCCGTGTTTAGTGAGGACCTGCGTCAGATGAAAGGTGAGAACGCCATGCCGCCTCTCAAGCCACTTGTCAAAGAGGGAACTTACCGCCGCAATCGTGGCGTGCCCGTGATTTAGACGTGTGAATCGTATAATTTTGAACGCTTTATTTTCTGGTATAAAATATTACCAACACCACTGACTGGTATATGCAAAATAGACTGCATGTCTGCCGTTACGACTAGTTAATTGTCATCAATAATAGACCGCTGCTTGTCCGATTCTTTCGCTTGCTGTGCTTCATTTTTAAGCCCCGACGCAAGAACGACGGGGTGTTTTAATAAATTGTATTGTGGGTGTGTGTGTGTGTGTTCCGCCGTTTAAAGATCATCAGCTCTTTTCTGGTTATTGAAGAGATTTGAGCATCTTCCATGGGTCTGATCCAGTCGAAATTCGCTATTCTATTACTTCAATGATATTAACCTAATAAAGTAACCTTGTACTGATGCTGGAGCAACACCTGGAAATTCCAGGATACCCAAGTTACTCACCAACAAACAGCAGAAGTATCGTGTTTGGGCTCATTGAAAGGGTCCCAATGAATAGGTTTGAATTTAACTATTTTTTTTGTAATATGTGAATCATATTCCTCCTTCAAATGTTTATTTATTTGTAGTAACCCTGTCAGGACACTGCAAAGCACAATGTTGGTGTTCTGGACGTCCTTTATTTAAGTTTTTTCATTTTTCTTCAATAAATTAATAATAAACGTAGCACAAGTCATTGTTATACAGCGCCTAATGTTTATGGAAATCTAGCAACAACGACACGCGTGTCTGTGTCGGTCGACTTCAACACCGTGAATGACTCACCACGCTCTGCGCTTGTCACTATAGCCGCGACAAACTCACTAACTCGCGGGCAAAATGTACCTTAATTGTAACAATGTACGTCGAAGTTGTATAAATTATAATTAAAAGATTTTAATTATTATTTGCAATCGATCTTAAGTATGCACCTTTAAAATAAAATGAACATTAAAATGGGTTGATGATTTTTCGCTTTTGTAGTACTGTTACAAATCATTTAAAAATAAAGAGTGAGTAAATACTAAGGCGAGTTAGTTATTTTTCGCTTTTGTGTGTTTTAGCAAACTACTGACTTTAAAAACTCACTAAATCATTTTTAGACTACCTAAAGACGCATGTATGCATTGATAATTCAAGAGAAAAAGTAATTAAGTCGTTTTAATTTCGCGTGATGTAAATTTTCGATAAATGCATAATAATTAACCAAATTAGTTATTTCTCGCATTACGCTTTGGGCTGCAAAGGGTAGACTTACTTACTTTTCACATTTCGTAAAACAAAAGCCTGAGTAGCTACAAAAATGACGGTTAGACAGATATTTAGAGAAAAAAATGATGATTTTAGTGACATTGATAAGTCATTTTGGCCATTTTTCGACTTGGTGACTTTTCGCTCTACGGGGACGGTATGTTCCCCGATTTCTCGAAGATGGCTGGACCGATTTGGTTTGTTTTTTGTTTGAAAGGGTGTACTTCCCAGGTGGTCCCATGATAATCAAGACAGGATCTGATGATGGGATCCTGGAGAAACAGAGAGATCTCTTCAAATTTTATAGGCACACTTGAAGCGATTTGGGTAATTTTTGGAAGAGTAGGTACTTTCTCGGAGTGGTCCCATTTCAATTTGGTGAAGATCTCCATAATAAATTATAGCAAATGGACTGGGATTGCTGAAATCTCATGTCTGTCTATTATTCATAAAATAACTTCACGCCGGTACGCTGTGAAGGGGTAAGCACATGAGAACCACTAAAAACTGACAGACAAAACTTTTTACAAAACTAAATAAAACTGTTTCTTTTTTTTTTTTGGAAAAAGTTTTGTCTAACATACAGCCCGACACTAATTTGCAAATTGCAAAAAACGTAAGAAGCTTTGAATTTCGCGGGCTACAATAAAAAATAAAAAACTCCCAACACTACATCTATAACTTTATCTTTTAAAATGGCGGCGTTAGTTCTAATTTTGACCACGCGCGATAGATCCTTGTACAGAAATAGTCTAAAAGTGAAATGGTCGCTGAAACTAAGTAGGTATTAATGCTGTTTTTAGTTTCGCAGCGTACGGTCATTACTGTTTGAAAAACATGTAGGTACTATGTGTAATAAACACGCGAAGATAAGCGTGGGAACTTTTGAAGATTCTTTTTTAATTAAGCCAATTTTATTAATCTATGACATGTATAGTAATTTCCTGTTTTAACATAAGTTTCCTATGACATTCTGCACTACTGTAGCTTCTCATTTTTGAAAGAATTTTCAGAATCTGAAATACATAGTTTCGAAGATTCCCCTCTACTCACAAATTTTACTCCTATAATATTGGATAAAGATTTTCACTGTCTTAAATTAAATAGTAGGATAGCTTGAGTTGAAGTTTATGCACTCAGCAATGTAGCTTACGAGCTGGATCAGTTGAGTTGCATTATAGAAACCATTACCTGGTTCCTAACTCGGAAGTTGTTGCAAATGTGTAAGGGCTCCTTCAGACAGCTTCTCGCATTTCTTAATTACCGGTTGTGGTGGGTAATCGAATGCCTTACCTGAAGTATTATTTTGTACTTTTTGAAGTTTTAGTATCTAGTTTTATCTATTTTGCAAGCAATCAACATGTATTGTGTAACAGGTTTATGATTTTTGGTCCAATATTTTTTTTATTTTATTTATAATATTTTAAAACGTAATTATGCATTTTAATTTGTATAGCTGATTAAAATAACACCCATATCCAAATCCAAATCAAAATTAAAATATTTTATTTCACATACGTTCAAAAGTTTTCTAAACATTAAACTTGCTTCAAGTTTAATGTTTAGAAAACTTTTAAACTAAGTAATTGGTACATTATGATGACTTACCAACTGCTCTTAACCCTCTATTAGTTTAACTTACTTAAAACCAACTTACCCATCGTTCACCAAAACGACTTAGCTAGGTAATCCTACAAAATATCACATACATCAAACAATAGGTGCGCATGATTGCTTATCGCGCACCTGATGTTTGATGTATGACATGATAAGTCGTCAGCTGTTTTCTGAACTTGATCCATTTGCCGCGAGCCGCGAGGAGACGCCTCATCTGACGCGACCTTAACCTAGCGCGGTGACGACATGGTGGGACTGTGGACATCATGCGGGCTGAGGCGGCGGGAGGGGGGAGGAGGGGCGGCGGGACTGCGCACCCGGTCAGTGACCGCGAGCGTTATGCAACACATTGATAAAGACATGACTCCATGAGGCTGCACGCCGTTGCTTGGCAACCATGCTAAGATACCTATCCTAGTAACTCCCCAGACATGTAAAGATTTTTGTGAGAGATCTTAGTGAATGATGAATGATTTTATTTCTGTAAGTAGGTTTGTACAAACACTTTTACACGTCAATCATATTATAAAAAACTTGTTCTACTCTGAGAAGAAACTCCGAAACAAACATAGAGGTCACAGTCTCTTTTAAAGTTCAGATATAATCTTGGTCAGATCATGTAAAGACCACGTAGATTGGTGTCTGAAATGGTATGTTGAAAGAACCACACAGATTGAGTGGACTTGTCCAGTCAGTGCACGCATTTTATCGTGCAGGTCAAGTCAAAACTTAAGGACCTCACCAGTTCGACAAAAAATACCAAAAAAAGGACATTGTTGAAATAATTCACACAAAGTAAAACGCGTATCTGATTTTGAACCTACGACCTACAACCCAGAACTCGCAGCCGTTACTACTGGGCCACCACTGCTTAAAAAACTGCTATAACTCAGCCCAACTAGTTAGCAAACTGGTACGCTCTGGCTAAACTGAAGGGGAACTCGCGCGGAATGCGGGACGTGACTTAGCGACTGCCTTAACAAATCAAAAGTCGTTTATTCAAATTAGGCTGAGAATCCGCACTTTTTGGACGTCAAAATTTCATAAGACAGTCCACCAGAACGCCCACCCTTCACCAGTTCCTGGTGCTTTAGCTGGGAAGAAGAAATGGCGCAACAAAAAGCTTGATTCAGTACAATGGTAGGTAAGCAAAGTAATTAACATGCGACACACCGAACATTAAATTTAATTATTTGCTATATGTGCCATGTCAATATGCCAACAAATAAAATGGAAACTATATCAAGCAAAAAATATATAAAACAAAGCATAAAACCAAAATAAAAGCCTCCAGCCATAAATTCGTGACAGCTCACATATTAATGCAATGCTGAATTATGTACACATAGCTGTTACGACCCGAGTTACAAGATTGGGAAGTCACGCCACTTTTGACACGAGTTTGAACACCTTTAAAATCTGGCCGAGTGCATGTCGGACCACGCACAGTGGAGGGTTCCCTAGTTGGGATCATTTTATCCTAAGAATAAACTTTACATTTGAAAAACTTGCAACTGCAAATGTTATCTCTCGTTAAATTGTAAAGTCAACTTGCTAGCTGTAGGTAATAGTTGCTCTTTATTTTGGTAGTATATACCCTTGTCGTCCCACATACCGCAGTGTCTAAAGACGAAAGTCTTTGACCAGTGCGTGTTGCCGGTGATGACATATGGAACCGAAACGTGGTCGCTCACAATGGGCCTCATAAGAAGGCTTAAAGTCACCCAAAGGGCGATGGAAAGGGCTATGCTTGGAGTTTCCCTGCGTGATCGAATCAGGAATGAAGAGATCCGCAGGAGAACCAAGGTAACCGAAGACATAGCCCGAAGAATTGCCAAACTTAAGTGGCAGTGGGCAGGGCACATTGCTCGCAGAACAGATGGCCGATGGAGCCGTAAAGTTCTGGAGTGGCGATCGCGTACCGGAAGACGTAGAGGTCTTCCAGTGGTGGACCGATGACCCTGTGAGGGCCGCAGGAGTCTGCTGGATGCGGGAACCACAGAACCGGTCTTTCGGCTGAAATGATGATGGTACCCTGATTTATTTGACATATCCAAAAATAACCATTTAGCTGGATTGCTGGGAGTACACTGGATTCTAACACAGTTAGCACTTTAAAGCTTAATATTTCATTTTACCGAAAAATGGTTTTCACAAACCCGTAATAATTCTGAAAGACCTATCCAACGACACTCTCTATATCATAGGGTAGACGAGAAAAATAAAATAATATAAATGAAATAAATATAATAACAACCCCACTTTACGTTTACATGAAGTACTTATCTACCGTTAAGGCTTCTTCAAACAGACGCGTCATGAGAGCGCAATGCGTGCGACACGTCGTGGCTGTTTGCGGGGAGCCTTCATAAAATATTTTATTTTAGCTCTTTGTCGGTGTGACTAATAAGTATTATATATATGCCAACCTACGGCTTTCCAGTACCCTCTGAGCTAAGGGCACTACTCTCTAAGTCCATCAACGAAGATACGGGCCCGTCCGAAAGTAGTTCTAAACTTCGTAGTCAATCCTACAGCCAATTAAATAACTTTTTTGGACGGGCAAAAACATATAGGGTTGAATCGTGTTGTCATTTATTATTAGTTCGGGCTCCAAACTAATCTTCTGTCCGTAAGTGATACGGAGTGGAAACGCCCGTTACTTCGACCGAAACGGAATACGTGCTTAGGGAGTAGGCCCTAAGCTATTGACAGACGGACGGACGGACATAGCGAAACTGTAGCGGTTCCTTGTTGAGTACGGAGCCCCAAAAATCAAATGAGTTGAAACAATAAGCGCCACTGAATTTCCCCTCGGATCCAGCGTGGTGCGTGGTAGTCGGTTTACTGTGCCTGGAGCTTTAGGCTACAGCCTCTCCAATGAGCTAGGCTGCCATCGGGACGCAGATGCCTCTATGAGATGAAGGAATTCAATAGCTGTAGGATATTAAATTCCTCATATGACGTCAGTTTATACCTCGATACAGATGTGTGATAGATAATAAACAGAATTAATTGGAAATCTAGAAATAATGTTCGTATTGTTTTTTTATTAAATAAGTTGCAATCATTTGTATGTCACGACTATTCTTTGGTACACATTACTATGTCTACAGGGTTGAATTAAATTAGGTAGCAAAACTCCGCAGAAAATATGGGTATTTGATATATGTTAAGACAAAATAAAAACATATAAAATTGATGTTTTTTCTTGCTTTTGTAAATTGAAGTATGAATTCGTTTTTGTTTTGTTTTATCGTGTTAATGAAATTTTATTTATTTATTTATTAAATATAAAATGTCGGGACCTATCACGTCTGTAAAGTTTATACAAAGATAATTATTTTCTATGCTGATATTTCAAGTGACAAAATACCAGCGGTTGATAACCCCATAAAAAATCACCAAAAATATAGATACTATCACGTCTGTGGAGTTTTTCTAGCTAATTTCATTAGACCCTGTACTAAAATAGTAATAATAATTACCTATGTATAATTTGGTTTAGGCACAGAAATCTTGATGTTTATAATTTTGCCATGTTGCCTGCCACATCAGTAGATCTGTCTGAAGCAGGTAATGAAAAGCGTGTCAAACGAGGATTCGTGTATGAGTCTGGAGAGACTAAGGGATATTTGTGTCTAGGGCTGGCCCCAATTCCCAGATTTTGATGGTTTCTCCATCCTGTGTAGCCACTAGACGCCCCATACCTAAATGGCGCTAGGTTATTTAAGTCGTGTTTCATAATGCTAACTTTGGATACTATTGTCTAAAGTCATGTTCTTGTTGCTGGGGAGTTGGTAGCATGACTTTTGCAGGCCTTATGGAGTTATAGACCAAATCAAACTGGTTGCTTATTTAATTGTACTAGTGGTCGCCTATTCGTCGAAATTCAACCATAATAATAAAATAAATCCTTCTGCACTCTTTTTCTGTTTTTTTTTTGGGAAAACGTGTATAAAGCTTTTGCTTCACGTATTAATACGTAGATAATAATATACTTTTTATGACATACATTTTATATTCTATGATTACTTCAACTCACACACTAAACTCTTTCTTGTTAAAATTATTTTAGGAATGTCAGGAGTATGTGAGCACCATTTAAGTATCTGTCACAGTATTAATTCACGTGTCATTGCTTTATTTTTAATTTTTACATATTCAAAATCAAAATTCATTTATTCCAGTCAGGCTGCACTTTTCAATCAGCACTTTTCAAACGTCAAAATACATAAGACAGTCCCCAAAAACGCTGTGAAGAAGAAGTTGCGCAAGAAACTCCCCAGCAGCACAGTTGTCCTTTTAGTATTGTAGTATGGTAATTTAGATTGTATGTGGATTTACTTCACATAATAAACGATATAATTTATGTATAGAAATTTCTGTAACAGTTTTAAAAGAGTAGCGGTGGAGAATGTTGCCCATTCTTCTCCATACGAAACTACCTTTTGGAAACGGCACCTCAAATTAATCTAGTTTAATTTTTGAAAATTTTGACGTTCAAAAGTGCCTTTTGAACGTTACTTGACTTTGACTTTGCTGGTCTTATTTATTTCTTTTTATTTCAAAAATTGCAGATTCTAACCCAGTTAGAAGAAATGAATTTTTATTTGATTTTATGATATTGTCAAAATTACGCACGCAAACCTCTAGAGCGGAAAATCATTCCTAGTTTGAATCAAACTGGGCAACTTGTTGATTTATTAAACATGAAAGTTTCTGGTTTCTTTCACCGGAAGTATCGATGCATATCAGACGTGCCAGGTTTGCACCCGCGACCCTAGCACCGCGAGCTGTGTATCTTACGCAAACATCTCACTTGACTTCCTAGTTTATCTGGGTGTACCTAATATATTGTCGTACTTATATAAAGTTATACGTTCATAAGAGACGATTTAATAACGTTAGCATGCAATAAATGAAATTGATTGGTAAAAAGTATATACAAATTAGCTGGTAATACTTTTACCCACGTGTTGGGTATCAATATAGAAAACGAATCATCTTCTGCCTAGCCTTTTCCCAACTATGTTGGGGTCGGCTTCCAGTCTAACCGGATGCAGCTGAATACCAGTATTTTACATGGAGCGATTGCCTGTCTGACCTCCACAACCCAGCTACTGGGTAGTACGATACCCCTTGGTTTGTCAGGCTTTCGGGCTTCTGACGACCCGTAACGACTGTCAAAGATCCCCAAATGACAGTCGGGACCAACGGCTTAACGTGCTTTCCGAGGCACGGAGGGGTCTTGGTATGTCAAGATGGTCACCCATCCACGGACCAACCGCGGCAAGCGTAGCTTAACCCGATCGATTCGCGCAGCTATTGTTACTTAGCCACAAGCCCCTCGAAATATAAAACGAATGAAATAAAAAAAAAATCAACACCATTATTTCAACTTTATTCAAAACTTTAAAAATCACTGACAAATACATTAGGGAAAATAACCGTTATGTGTTGGTTTGCGTAAATTCGTAGAAAATATGTATGTTTCACGAACAATTACAAAAAACAGATGATCGATTACGGGCATAGCATGATACCCCTTTGCCCATCGAATGATGATAATTTTATTTTTATTCCATTAGTTTTCGCTAACGATTCCAACACGTAGGTAAAGTATTGCTAGCTGATTTAATTTGACCCTGTATACACTGGATAAACTGCCGATTATATTCTATCTAACAGACTATTTAAATAAACTAAATATAGCGCCGAAATATGTATCCTCTCTATCAATACAAATCACCATCAATCAATTACCTCAACCTTTTCTTATTATTATTTTTTGTAGTTACTGCTCTTTATTGCGTCATGTTTACCGCAAATAAACGTATTTTCTTTCAATTTTCTTTCACGTGCAAAATTAAAAGTTAAAAATAAATAAGTGTTTAGATTGGAATTTTTTACACGAAAATTTCTTGTTTTTACAACCTTTCAGTGTATATTTTTGGAATCAGTTTAAAAAAAACGAAATCCATTTAAGTAGGTATCACAAAAATTAGGCTAGAATCAGCACTTTTCAAACGTCATATTTACGACGTTCCACAAAAGGGCGGCTCTTCTCCACTCCCTAATGCTTTATAGACCATTTTCCGAGAGACGTAATAAATACCTACGCGGCGAATTCTTTCGCGCATTTGATCTTCAACGCTCTGCTTGATTCTCAGCCCGCTGAAATGCACTCTGTTGGTTTCTCAATGCCCGGTTCAACGTCGAGAATTGTAAAAACAATGTTCAAAAATCCTGTATTCAATAGCTTGTCGAAAATGGGTTAGGTATACGTTCGTTTGAGTGAGATTTAATAAAATAATTTTCAAAATCGGACGACTCTGCAAAAAGTTATGCGTGGTTAGGTCATATCATACCTACATATACGTAATAAAAAAACGGGTTGACTTGAGAACATGCTCCGTTTTATTTTCGTCGTTTAGACATTCGAACTTTTAAAAAAAGTATGGGAATTGTCCCTCAGTTCTATATCATGATAGCCGAACACCCTAATTAATAAGAACCTGAATTATTTTGAAGGCTATTGCTAACCCTATCCCTGCTATCTTTTCTTTCATATGCTCGAAAAGAAATATGTCCTTAGACAACGCCATGAATGTTGTGGAACTGACAAAATGAAAGCGAGTCCTCTGAATCAGTATTTTGTTAGTTATTCATCAGTAGTACCGTGTATTGTGTATTGTATTGCGGAATACACTATCAGTAGTACTGACAGTCTATTACGTAATTACCCCTCTGCTAGGCAGCCACAGTTTAGTACAGACTGTCAACTTTAATAAGATAATCAGTCTGACTATTATCGTTTAATCAAGTTTTGTTGTAAATAACGCGATGTGTTGCATAGTCGAGGTGTATAGCATTCGGGAAAACGACGTGATATGGCGCTACACGCGACTGTATTAATTTTCAGTTCCTGGTACCGCAAGTTAAGCTTTGTTGCCAAAACTGTTATGTGCCTCGCGGTAGGAGTAAATGGTACTTAAATGATTTTATTTCTTTAAGTAGGTTTTTCACAAATACTTTGCTACTACACTTCAATCATATTTTGAAAACTAGATGAGGGTTGGTGTTTCCTATCTGACTACTACGAGAAGAAAGGCCGAAACAAAGTCAGAGGTCACAGTCTCATATAATAATGTATATAAAGGATGTAGGTACACACAGTAATACTCCGAAACGGCTGGACCGATTTTTATCAAATTGGGTATTATTATGAACCCTAGGAAAGAACAAAGGCTATTTTTTATCGACACAACCCCGGACCAAGCTGTAGGTAGAAGCTACTTGTAAATATTATGATGTCTGTAGTTGATCAATACACTTGACTCGCCTAAACAAGATCACGCAAGGTTGTTATTCTCGGATGTTTTTGCAGACGAGGGCTTTGGACCTGCGTTGGAAAAATTATTATGTTGTAGACAGTAAAATCTTTCCTAACGAGTATCCAGAATTATTTTTAAGCCGTCTGTGTTTTTAAGGGCGAATTCGTGGAAAATCTTTTAACTATGTACGGTACACGAAAACATTCAATTAGCAGAAAAATACTTAAATACTTGCGAATTTAGTTTTTGTCAGTCGTTCCATTCAAAATCCATCGGAATTAAAATTTATTACACGGATTTAAAAGTTATTTGCCTTTAGTAAAATCAACCCAGTTGTGCGCTCTTTTGTTACTCTAAATAACTCGGACTTAACAGAAAACTAAGGGTTAATCAAATAATGCATCTGGCGTCACCAAGAGTTTGGAGTAAACCTAGGGTTAAACTTTTAAGGCCATATTCATAAAAAGTTATCGAACATCGAAACAGTTGTTTAACTCTGGTTTCGTGATGTTCTATAACTTTTATGAATAAGGGCCTTAATGTTTAACCCACAAATAAGGGCGAGTTAAGTCGTTAAACTTTGAGTTAGAGTTAATAATGTCAAAATAAATTGACGTTATGAGGTACCTTTGATAACTTATTTTATATTGTTCGACGTTGTAGTCGCTAAATATAAATTCGGTACTAAGTATATCAGCAGGTTATATTCATAAAAACTAATGAAAATAAATACAAATTATAAATAAAAAAAAAACTTAAAACAATATTTTCTCATATCTAACTAGGTAGGTACCTACTCATCTGGTAAATCTCGATGCAAACCACATAAAATACGATTAAAATGAAATGTCATGTAATTAATACAATTTCGTCAAACAAACGTCCACTGCCGGACATAAGCCTCCCCCAAAAGGGGGGTTTTGCCATAATCGCCACGCTTGGCAGGCGGGTTGGCGATCGCAGATGGTGGTAAAACGCTGCTGCCCATTCTCTTTTATTTATGGCTTAGTCGCCTTCCTTCTCATGGGTTACGACACCCACGGGAAGGCGAAGCAATGGGATGGTGCTAGTCTTTTACGTCCGGCACCACACGGTAACAAACTCTATATTTATATATTTTTCAACACACTTGCTCATAAAATGGCTCTAATTTCACTACAGTTAGGCACATAATGGCACCTATTATCAAACTGTGACTTTTTCATTACTATTATTCACTAGTGAGTTATAGAATTGGTTGAGTTGCTTTGTTCTTAGTGAGTTATAGGTTGTTTTTTGTTTGAGTTGCTTTGTTCTTAAAAACGATGATGATGATGATGATGGATGATGCTGGGTGATGATGGATGATGCTGGTTGATGATGGATGATGATGATGGATGATGATGGATGACGATGGATGATGATGAATGATGATGATGGATGATGCTGGATGATGATGGGTGATGATGAGTGATGATGGATGATGATAGATGATGATGGATGACGATGGATGACGATGGATGATGATGGATTATGATGGATGACGATGGATGATGATGGATGATGATGGATGACGATGGATGATGATGGATGATGATGATGGATGATGATGATGGATGATGATGATGATGATGGATGATGCTGGATGATGATGGGTGATGATGAATGATGATGGATGACGATGGATGATGATGGATGACGATGGATGATGATGGATGACGATGGATGATGATGGATGATGACGATGGATGATGATGGATGATGGATGATGACGATGGATGATGATGGATGATGATGGATGACGATGGATGATGATGGATGATGATGATGGATGATGATGGATGATGATCATGATGAAGATTTAGTATTATTTTCTTCGCAAGTGTGTTGAAAAACGTCGTATGATACACGTGTGTATTGATGATTATCGTCCTCGGCTCTCTTAAGACCCTCGCCTGACGGCTCGGGTCTCAATGGCGCCTCAGCGATAATCACCAACGTTACACACTAGTACCATAATGTACTATAACCCGACGAGGGGAACTTGTGGCTACGTAATAACAGCTGCATGGGTTGATCGATCAGGTTAAGCCACGCTTTCCGCGGTTGGTCTGTCGATGGTTGGCTTCGCCTTGAGAGGGCGCAGAGGGCCGTTTTCAAAGGGATGCTTAACAAACCGTATCGTTGGTCTACAACCCAACTATACAAGGATATGTCTGTTCTCACTTGCAGGCCTAACATTCGTCCCTTAATTATGACCCAAAATTGTTTACAAATAAACGACGTAAAGACCTGGTTTGTCGTCCTGTTAGACTTAAAACTGCCCTGGCAAGTCGAAACTATTTAAACCTGAGTGGCCGCCTTTATAATGCAATTAACAAAACATGTAACACATTTCCACTTCCAAAATTCAAGTGTAAGACTGCAATAAAACAGTACCTTCAAGGTCTTACTTACAACGACACTGAAAGACTTTATGGATTGTATTATGACTTGGTATATGAAAACATCATGTCTCAGTTTAGCTTGTTACTTAAGGTTGTAAGAGGAAGGCGCCGGTGTCTGTTACACAGTTAATACAAGCACAGACGTCGTGGTTTACTCTAAGTTTTTAATACCTGAATCTATGTACAATGTGTTTTTGTTTATGATACATAAGTTGTACCCACATTTGTTATAAATAAATTATTATATTAATTAATTATTATTATATTAATCTTTCAAGTTAAAAATATTTTATTTCACATAAACTGACATGCGTATGGGCACTTAAGAAACTTCAAAGGCTTAGTGCACGGTTCCAATTGGTCGTTTCCTATTGAGAAGAGAACAAGCATTACTCTTTTAAAAATAATTGGCTTTTACAATGTTTTCAAATTACAGTGATAATAGGTATGGCCTGTACAGTGTAGGCCTGTCACTAAGTTAGTACCAGGTACCTATCAAGAGAAATGAAAATGAAGAATGGAAAATGGTCTACAAATCTACAGTATTCAAGGCCTACAACGTTCTCACATTCACATTTTCATTTACGAACCAAGTAAATGAAAATCCTCCCTTTGATTTATTGATTGATTTCTATGTCTTCTGTACACTGAGCTACTGCTAAACTGCGGGCCCGATTTTGTTGAAATTTTTTGTGTGTGTTTGTGTTAGTCCCTGGATAGTTCGGATTGACAATTGGACCCGGCAGAGGGCGCTGCAAGTTCTAGGACACAGGACAACGTCTGTCCAGTCAACTTGTGATATCTATCGGTTAAGTAGATATATTTATATGTCTTCTTTAAAAAAAAAAATGCTATTCGCTAGTTTCACTAAAAGTTTAAAAAAAAAACTGAATGAACTGAACTTTTGAATTTTTTGGTCTAATTCGAGCGAACATGAGTGGTTTGAACAAAAACAAAAAGAAAATTAGCAAAAACCCAAAGGAACCGCTGAGTAAAACTGAAATTGCATTTTTTTATGTATGGACATTTTGTAAGAATGATTGAAATTTAGACAAGACATACATACATAATTTATGTATATAAAATCAAGTTACATGGTCTCGCAAAAACTCTAAAATAGTTCGATCGATTGTGATGAAACTTTAGTAAGCTGTTGTGTGTCGGGCTGTACCTCATAAACCGCAATGGGTAGGCAGTTGACATTTTAACAGAGTATGTATTTATTTTGCCACTATAACAACATAATTATAATAAATATAAACATAAAAAATTACATTGACAAAAAAAAGGAAACGTGTTTTTTTGCGTTATATTGCCTTGTGGTACGGGACCCTTCGTGTGGGAAGTCCAACTCGCATTTGGCGTCGGTTTTGTTTTGTCTGGATTTTGTAAATAGCTATTGACAGCGTCTGTGCCCAAGTGGAGGTGGGGCATGAACGGGAATGTACAGTAGGATCCAAAAGCGGAGTACCACTCTCAAAAAGTAATAGATTGACACTACGGTTTAACTTACGACCTTCTTATATTAAGTAATTTCTATACTGTAGACACACACACTCTCATACGTCTACAAATGATTGTATTCCATAAATTCAACCGATAAAGTAAATGACGTGATAGCTTAGTGGTTCCTGAACTTGGATTAGCGCCATCGTACGCAACGCGTCTCGGGTTCGAATCCCACGCGCGGTGTGCTAGCTTTTTTATTGTTTTAAAAATCGCTTTTGACTATAGTTTCTTGTTCTGTTCGTCTTGTTCACTAAACTCGTAAAACTTTATCAATATACCCACAGAAACCTAAATAAATTTAAATGATAGTTGACTTACGACTCATTCGACGTGACATATAGAACGGTGTTGGTTGTTATTGTGTGCTAGTGACGTGTGTTTAATCTATTAGAGGTCTTCTAGTTCATTTTAAAATGTAAGCAAATTGAATAATAGAAATGAAAGCGAATATTATTGCGCTGCATAAAAGCGGACTTAAATATCACAAATAAATAACTGATGAAACCGGCCTGAGCGTGAGTATTATGATTTAATTATTTTATTAAGCACTTATTTAAAGTATAACTGCTGATCCTTGTAGTAATTTTTAAACGTTTTATAAATATCATAACGTCTAAATAGAAGAAAAATATAAAATTTCAAAGTAAATTTATTTCCTAGATTAAAATGTGAAATTTGTATTTCAAATAATTTTGTTTCTAAATAGTAATACATATTAGTATGTATTTTGTTTAGTAGCCTAACAGTACCCCTTTTTTGTTTTAGTGAAATACTGTGAGTCAGTGGATGAAAAGATATGAGGAAGGGGGTAGCCTTGCCCGTCGAAAGCAAAGTGGAAGACCCCAGCTTATAAAAGAAAGCGACAGCACAAGTGGTTTCAAAAAGACAAGACATTTTGCCAAATTATTCATAGTGCGCTGTGCACTCGACGCAGAAGGTTTGCATCATGGAAAACCAGCTCAAAAAACATAAACATTAACATTAAGATATAAATTAGAATTATTATTATTGACTTTTATTGATTTTAGTAATATTCACATAATATTGTGTCATATCCGTAATATGGATTATTTCGAGGTTTAGTTTCAATCTTCTTTTCGTAATGAAAATGATTACTTAAGCTATAACTTCGATAAGTCCTATTAAATACAATTTGTTAACTTTGAGGTTTGAGATAACTAACTCACTCGCAGTAGATTTATTCCAATAGTAGTACTACTGAGTCATTTAATTGTATTGTGACAACTTGTCTGCATTTGTTATTTTTACGTGGGTAGATTTGCGTAGAAAAATGTGATTTCTTTAGAGTACCGCACATTGTAGTAATTACAGCACAATATTATTATATTACTAAGATACAATAGCCTGATTATCATGGTTCACCAATTAGCTACTTTACTTCAATAATTGTTCTTTATGAGAAAATAAACTGTTAACAAGAAGTTATTAGTAGTTATTTTTATACCTACTTCATAAAATTATAACGAAAAAACATTTTGTAATCACATAATCTTCTTAATCCTTTGTTTAAATAATAATTTAAGTAATTTAAAAAAATCATTCTCGTATAACGAATAATAAAAGAACTGATGAAATTGTTGAAAAGAAAAATAAAAGTCTCTTCGGGAGATTTGAACCCAGACCATTGTATTTCTTAATCAATGACAATACGCTGCGAGCTACCGAGACTTGATATTAGAACGTGAATTTTAGCGATCGTATGAACCGACCAAGGTCATACGTAGTTACTACGTAACACAGTACAGACAGAGACAGAGTACTCTGTGCGACGGTATGTTTTTTGTATCTTTCGACGACGACAGTGGTGTGTGAGTACCTACTGTGGTGTGCGGTCTGGTTACATCACTTATACACACAGCTGTAGGTACGGCCTGGACCGCGAGTCATAGCAATATAACCCTTAGCATGAGAATGGACTCTTGACCGCGACCGTACCTACTACTTACCGAGGTAAAAAGTATTCTGCGAACGAGCGCGACGCGACCCACGTACAGCAATGTCTATGAAAACTTCATGATAATTGTTCGAACAGTGTCGGGTCTCGTCTGTTTGAAGAACCCTTTACTGTTAATCCAGATTACAAACTCTCTGTTGCCAAATTTCATCCAGATACGTTCGGCCTTTTTTGCTTGTTACTGAATAACACAGCCAAAAATACAAACTTTCACATTTATAATATTAGTAGATATGATAAAAGGATTATTTGACTGACCTGAGGTATCTAAAGTTTTTAAAAGCACACTGACACAGTAACTGTCTTCATTCATTGACATCCTTTTACCACAAATCAAAATAGACTCAGTAACTTCAATTAAATACGACATTTAATTCTTCGATTCTACTTGAATGCAGTCGGGGACGCAGGCAGACAGTTTTTACTGACTACAGGCAACATTGCTAGTACCATTGGTACTGCTTCTCAGAGGTATAAGGCCACCACAGACAGGCGCGACGCGACTCTATTAGAACAATTTTTCTTTGAAACTTCATGGAAATCGTTCTACAAGAATCTAATAATCGAAATATATTTCTATTAATCTTATCTCTCTACAATATAAGGTAATGTTTATAAAACTACCAGTCGGATTTGGAAAAGTTTTTATTGCATTTAATAGCCCAATTCTAGAAGAAGGTAATTCGCTATTTGACATCACGCTGCGACCCTAAAGAGCCGAGTAAAAACAAAAAATTCAGAAAGAACGCTAAGAGAGCACGAAGTGATATCGCGGGATGCGATGCTAAACAGGATAAAAAATTAACCAGTGCGCAAATTTTAACCATGAATTCAGCATATCATTCTAGATCCCCTAGCGTAGCAATAACAAAAAAAAAAAAAAACAGTTGTTCCATACATTTTGACCGCGGAGGTTCTGCACTTTTCTATGAAACAGCAGATTTATTTTTGTATAACTGACGAAAAATTTCTACGCTAATGGGGTCATTGATATGCTGAATTCATGGTTACAGTTTGTGCACTGGTTATAAATTTACCCTGTATAGATAAGATTTCTAATACCTTTATACGAGCAATTCTTGCATATTTATATATCTATACTAATATTATAAAGAGGAAAGATTTGATTGTTTGTGTGTTTGCATTGAATAGGCTCCTGAGGAAACTACCGAACTGATTGATGAAAAATTATTTCACTGTTGAGAAGCTACACTATCTCCGGGTGACATAGGTTATATTTGGAACTACGCGGGTGAAACCGCGGAGTGCTGCTAGTATAATATATGTATAATCTGAATCTCGGAAACGCCTCCAATGATTTTCATGAAATTTATTATGCAGGGGGTTTCGGGGGCGATAAATCGATCTAGCTAGGTTTCATTTTAAGAAAACGTCAAACAAAAAATACCGACCCAAGGTCGGTCATCCAGATAGTAGAAAGGAGACCAGCCACATTTCATACAGGGGAAGTCCTCCTTATCATTTTTTACTACTGCGCTGAATCTCTACGACCAGTGGCGTCCACAGAGTTTTAGACAGGGTAGGCAGAAAAAAAGAGAAAACAAAAACAGAATCACCGATTGCAGTAGGTACCTACACAGCGTGCAACCACAAAATAAAGAGAGTACAGAAGGCAATCACATGTATGTACTTCGATTTTCATACCTACGCTCGGCGGTCGCGCTAGGGTTGTCAACTTTGGCTTATGCACAAAAAACTATCGTGGTAGTGGCACTCGTATTAGGTCTTTGCCATGATCACAATTAATCTCAACTCTAATAGTTATGATCGGCGGCGGGTGGCCCGGCCGGCTCGCCGAACAGTTCTATCTTAACTATTTATAATGAGGAAGATGAGCGTATTTTTTAGCTTACCTATAAGTACTACAATAAATACCTAATATAAATTGTAAAAATACTACAAGGCCACAAAGTCATTTTCGCTTACCCACAACTAACTAGGTATTCTGTGTTACGTTAAAACGAACCATCGAAACACGAGCAAATACCTAGGTACTCACCTCTCTGGTCAACTCAACAACTGGTAACTTAAAAAAAGACAATTCACAGTATTTAAACAACCGTCCACCAAACAGTTATAGTAACTTTTTTTGTTGCTCCGTTTTTGCATTTCACTGACGCGTGTCTCAGGGGCTGGCACTCGCGCTCGCACTGGTCCCAACCGGTCCGAGATATCGTGTCCGTGAGCGGTGTCTATGTGTGCGTTGCTCGAGCGCACTTTGTATGTAGATTGCCTTCTGTACTCTCTGTATTTTGTGGTGCAACCTCTGAGGCAGTTAAATGAATCCAACCCTTTGGGTAGGAAAACATGATTGATTTTTTTCTCACAGATTTTAATACTGAGTTGTGTATTACAAAACGTAATAAAAAATTAAGCATGTAGTAATGAGTAGATTATGGCCAGCCACAAAAAATGATAAAATAAAAACTTTTTAACAAAAAATGAAAACGCCGAAAAACTGAAAAGCAAAAAATTATAAACCTTTTTTGTTTAACCTTAATAACGAAGTTCGGAAGTCGGTGACTTTCGATATGTTTTTATAATTTTATGTCACCGCCTCATTGTAGGTAAAACTGTGGATCTTCCGCTGGCTACGAGTACTTTGGATTTTCGGCCCAATATTGATAATCTCCTTTCACGCCGACTAAATCGCGAGCAGAAGCTATAACATACCTTTATAATTTCAAAATTATCGGAGTCAATAGTGAAGTAAACAACAACAGTACCTGATGAGTCAACCACCGCACCCAGTGTTCTCAGTTAGCTCGCTAAGAACTAAGCCTTCAATAATTACGAAACTCTATGAACGTGCCAAATGTCAAGCGAGATTGCACAGCCCTAAATTATATTATGCTATTATATGTTCAGTCAAAATCAATCTTCTTCTTATAACTACAGCGGCTTCGGTCGCGGAGTGGCCGGAAATTATCCCACGGGAAGTAGTTCCGGGATAAAAAGTGATTATCCAAGTAGTAAACTATGTGTTTGCCAAGTCTCATCCAAATCCGTTCGAACCTTTTTGCGCAATTGTGTAACAAATATCCAAACATATAAAATCACATTTATAATATATTATTACTAGGATTTAGTAAAGTCGGTCAGGTTGTTTGACTGTTCGAATGCTCTAATCTCTGCTACTACCAGTAGGATTTAAAAAAAAAAATTGCCTTCGGTAGCACAAATCTTGAGAAAGGTTGCAGGTTATTAACATCACGCTACGACCCTTTGGGTCGCTGAGCGAAAACGAAATAATAGCGCGTAGGTACAGTCGCCAGCAGGTCAAGCTATCCCAAACTGTCAAATTTTACCAATTGATCGTAAACCTTATTCCTTTGAAATAATGTTGGAAAACGATCAAAGAAATTTGACAGATTGGGGTAGCTTGATGTGCTGGCTTCTGTACGTACGGGTGACGCGAGACAAGGAATTTACCCGGACGAAGTCGTGGGCAGAAGCTAGTATTAGTGAGTAGATATCTGTTTAGTTACATGATTATTTGTCTATAATTGAATTGATTGTGATTACAAAGTGAATGATCGAACCTTGACTATCGGTTGATGAAAACGTAAATTTGTGGTATCTACACTTACGTATTCAGGCAGTAACATAGTACTTAAGAGGGAAGCGCCATGTTAGGCCGCGACTTTTTATTTTTTTTATTTACAGGTAAGGCTTTATGTTGGGCAAAATATGATTCGCGGCAATAACAAGATACGGACTAATAATCATAAAAATCATCAATACAACCTAAGTCCATATAATGCCATTGAATAACTACGTCATGAAATAGTAATTCATTGGGTTTATTTGAACGTAAAGGGTTTTTTTTTTGGTGCCCAATCATCAAATAACTTCTCCCTCTCTGGTTGGAGCGGGAGGGCGTGTCAGACTTTTACTGAATAAAACCCATCCGTGTTCCTTCAGTTGCCTGTGTCAGGGGCCTCGGTATCTCTTTCAAACAACCCGCAGCCCTAGCAGGCATCGGGCCTTGCAGACCTCACCAGTTGGTGCTGACATCTCTTTGAGTCCCGCGTGGAACACAACGCGCTTCGACCTGAACTTAGAGCGTTGTATTAATGATTTTAATCCTATAAAGCCACATTTGTTACTGTCGCGAAACATATTTTAATCAACATACAGCCTGAACCCAATCTGAAAATTGCAAAACCGTCGCGGCTACCTACAAATCCGTCGCGGCTACCTACAAAACCGTCGCGGCTACCTACAAAACCGTCGCGGCTACCTACAAATCCGTCGCGGCTACCTACAAAACCGTCGCGGCTACCTACAAAACCGTCGCGGCTACCTACAAATCCGTCGCGGCTACCTACAAAACCGTCGCGGCTACCTACAAAACCGTCGCGGGCTACCTACAAAACGGTCGCGGGCTTGCCACAAAAATTGGCAGAAATTGTGGTCACATTCAAGCCTACACACGGAGACAGTCGCACAATATTAATAAAGAGTCTAGCGTAGTAGGTAA
This sequence comes from Polymixis flavicincta, assembly GCA_949987655.1. Lineage (NCBI taxonomy): Eukaryota > Metazoa > Arthropoda > Insecta > Lepidoptera > Noctuidae > Polymixis > Polymixis flavicincta. Next base: position 36,562,036 of record OX465171.1, on the reverse strand, counting down.
GATATCGATTCTGCAAGCGATTCTGTTCTGGAACAAAACTATTTTAATAATGTGCATCAATTAGTTGCACATTGAACCAATAGGTAACGGAAAAGCGACATGCAAAAAGTTACAAATGATAACAAAAGGCAACCTATTGACCTTCAGTATCTTTAGTATTTATATTTTCGTAGGATACGCCACATAAATGATTGTATTTCTGTAAGTAGGTTTGTACAAACACTTTTACACGTCAATCATATTTTAAAAATTACTTAGACGAGGTCGGCGTTTTCTGGCCAGTCTGAGAAGAAAGGCCAAAAGGAACTCAGATAGAGTGTCCAGTCAGTGAACATATTTATCAGTAATCGTGTAGCTCAACTACAAATTTTAGGGAGCTCAAAGATTCGACGAACAAAACCACAGAAAGAACATTTGGTTACGCCGCGCCGCCGTTTACACATATTACTCAAACAGCCAGACCATGGTTAAGATTAAAACGAACTGTGGAAAAATAATAAAACACATATTCTTCACATTCACAATAATACAAATAATAAAATACTTTACAAAGTAAATATTCTTGTCAATGTAAATACGATGAAAAGCCTTTGTATTTTGCAGATAACTATCTAGTTCCAATAGTACCTACTAGCTAGTATTATTCATATGTATTCTAGGTAAGTATTGCTAATCTACATAATTCCAACAACAAGCTATACCCGTGACTCCGTTCGCGTGGATGTTGAAAAACAACATAGGTACCTAATGCGTACGTAAATAAACATAGGCTCGTAAGGTGGTAACTTGGTTGAGTGAAATTCTTATGAATTAAAAGTAAAGTTGCAATTTGATGCAGAGAAATAAAATTATAGTTCAAAACAAACTAAAAAACAGGCTTTGAAGATTTTCAAAGCCTGTTCTTCAATTTTTAACTTTATAAAGTAGAATTTAATTTTCAATTAAGAAGACTTAATCAAGTAATTCGATTGTAAAAAAGCATGGGATGCGTTTTACCATATTTTTACTAAACCTAAGTTTATAATAAAAACCAATAAGCTATTTGGTGTCAAGCACTTTTATTTACTTTCACCTGTCACGGTGTCTGTAATGAAATCTTACAAATTAAATTTGACCCACTTTCCGGTTCCCGATTGACCTGAAATTTTGCATGCAGTTGTAAATCACGTGACAATGCAATATGATGACATGGAGCTGATCTGATGCTAGAGCTGGAACGCGGCTATAGGAACTCAACGACACAACCCTATCGAGTTTAGGCTCGTTTGATTCGTATTGACGAGTACTTTGATTTTATATGGTAACCAGGGTCTGATGCTGGAGTTGGAAGGTGGCTATAGGAACTCCGCAATAAAAAGACACAACCCCTTCGAGTTCGGGGTGGGTCGATTCGTCTTGATGAGTACTTTGGTCCTAAATAACGCAAAAGCAACCCCATCAAAGGGAATATAAGTTCGTAAACGAAATGGAACGAATGAGAAACGTCACAAATAACTAACCAGTAATTACAGAACTAATTTAGGTATATATTATATTATTTTACCAAAACCTAAAAAATCCTACTAATAAAATTTAAAATACATAAAACACTGTTCAAAACGACACAAATGTGTAGGTTCTACGGAAAAACGCTGCTACGAACTACGCCGTAGTAAACCCCAGATCACAAATACTAAAAAGTTAAAAATAAAATAAAAAGGAAAATAAACTTTTTTTTAAACAAGCTTTTATTATTACTTGATAACAAATTAAAAGATTTTTTAACAAGCTTTTAGGGGGCATCCATTAAATACGTGAGACAATTTCGGCCGATTTTTGGACGCCCACCCTAGTGAGATGTCGGTAGATTTGGCTTCACCCTCCCCCCCCCTCCTCATAATCTCATCCGAGATATTTCAAATACGTGTTTTTAGTGTAAAAACGTTAATCTGTGCTTATTTGCGTTGGATTTATGCATTGCATTTAGCTGGCTTAGCTGGCCGGTGGTGGTTTAACTACTTTTTAGCTACTGTGCTACTTTGAGGCGTTCGCTTCGCATAACCGCGAAAAATATTATTTTGTAGGATTTAGCCATTGTGGCCGAAAAACTTGTTTTACATAATTTTACCCGGTTTTCTCGTAATGTTACATTGTCTCTTTGCGGAAAAAATATAAATTACGTGATATGTGCCGAGACCCCCTCTCCCCCACGTAAGATTGGGTGAGATCCGACTCCCCCCCTATACGCCTCACGTAATTAATGGACGCCCCCTTATTGTTACTTGTTATTAAAATGAAGTAAAAACTTAAAACAATTTTTTCGAACAGTTTCAATTATTTAAATCATCATCATCATCAACCTATAATGTTCCCACTACTGGGACACAGGCCTCCTCTCCGTGAGAGGGATTGGGCCATAATACACCACGCGGGCCCAGTGCGGGTTGGTATTTATTAAAAGCGTTATTATTTAAATAAAAGCGTGTTATTATATTGATGGCAGGAGAAACAAAGAACATTTTTTAGCATGTTTCACCTTCTTTATTTCTAACCAGGGTTGTTGCATATTTTTTTCACATCAGCGGATGCTGATGCTGATTAATTTTCTTAAAAAAGCAGTGACCATTATGAATGTATACCTAAAAGTTGCACAGTTTTCCTTGGTATTGAAATAAAAGGTTGGTTCAATAATTTAATGACTTTAATAAAAACTTAAAACAAACCAAGTACCTAGTTTAGTAATAATTAGTAATTAAGTGCCTAGTGGTAATACATAAAATGTATGTAGTACCACTACATAGTCTAGGTATTTACAATATTAATTATACGAAAGATAGATAGATCTATATTTTGTGTAATTAATATTGGAATTTAATTAACGGTATGTCGTATTAAAAAAAAATAGCTGCGCTGTTTTTTCAGCTTGAAGTCTGTTCCTAGAAGGTTTGTAAATTATCCCAGCACTGCTGAATAACTGTTCGCTAGGTCGACAATACCCGCGGTCGACCTCTGGATTGGTCAAAACACGCGACCGAAAATTACACGTGCTATAAGCCCCGACCCCTCTGTGATCATGTCACGACTCGAACTTCAGCATTAATAATGAGCATCGATCAATGCGGATGCTAATGCTGATGTTGAAAATGATGCTAAAGTTCCGCGGATGCTGATGCTGATGCTGATGTTCGCAACAACCCTGTTCCTAACCTTTTCTTTATTTTTAACTCTTAGTCTAAAAAAATTGCATCAAAAATTATTATAATCAACAGACTCCAGGGGCCTATTTAATAAACGCGACAGTGACAGGTGACAGGCGATAGGTGACAATCCGAAACTTATTGCGAGTTTATAAATAAATAAATGAAATTTTAATTCGTACATAATTATTTAAGATAGTCATTATTGAGGATTTTGGAGGTAGTGATGATTATGAATATGTTATCAATTTACACGAATAAAAGATAACGGATGAATTTCCTTTTATAGTGTGGGAATAATAATGTAATGACTCATGTGTCATCCATTTTTGGAACGAAGTTCTTTAACGCAGCTTGCGGTAGGTGTAAACAAGGGTGCTGAAGCTGACTGTGAGGTCAAAATGAAAATCTAAGATGGCGGCTGCGAAAATTTTCAAATTTTTCACCATGGGTGTCGTTTTCATGGTTTTCGAAGGTTCTGAAAACAATAGTGAGGCCAAAATGAGGCTATCTTGGATTTTTATTTTGACCTCAATATTTTCGCAGCCGCTATCGGCTGCGAACATATTAAAAATTTTCTTCGCTGACGAAGAAGGAATTTCGTTCCCAACGGGGATACCCTACACATATAAGTAATTCAAAATGACAGTTGTTTTTTTTTTTTTAGTAAAAATGTGGACATATCTATAAATTTTAGGGATTTTTAGGATTATGATTACGAATATTTTATCCATATTTTATTCAAACATAGCGGGTGCAGTTTTTTTATGAAAATCCATAACCAAACTGGTTATTTATTTTGGATATTTTGGGGGTAGTGACTACGTACAGACGCCAGCAGGACAAGCTATCCCTAACTGTAAAATTTCCCCAATTGAACATGAACCTTATTCCTTTGTAATATAGTTGAAAAACTATCAAAGAAATTTGACAGATTGGGGTAACTTGATGTGCTGGCCTCTGTACCATGTACCATTCATTTTTTAAATTTAAGTTGGCGGGTGTAATCTTTAGATGTAAAGTCGACATGTGTATCAATTTTGGGGGTTTCAAACTCAAAGCATTTATTTCAAATAAACCAATTACGGCACTTTTGAATTGTCAAGGTCGGTGAGTTAGCATAAATCAAAAAGAAAATATTACCCGCTACAAAGAAAAAGATTTTTTTTTTTAAAGAGGTGTCTGGTAAAGTTGCAGCTTTTCATAGATTCTATGAACTAAGTTTAGTAGCAGCCAAGACACCCGGGAACATAAAAAAAGAAAAAAAAAAACAGATGTCTCTAAAAATTATCAGCAGAGCCTTATGTATACATATAACAGTATGCTCACATTCATTTAATAAGGTCTAAGTGCTCATTGGACAGACGCCCTCAATAATCGGATCGGAACTCACATTAAATAGAGCTGAATTTTACGCTATCACATAATTTCAACAATAAAATACTAGCTTTTGCCAGCGGCTTCGCCCGCGCGGAACTTTCATCCCCTATTTAACTCCCTTAGGGGTTGAATTTCGAAAGATCCTTCTTTATTCCTTGTCTACATTACAAAGGGAATCTCTGTGCAAAATTTCAGCTTTAATTTTTTGAAGAACATCACCAATAAGGTCACTAATTATGTCCTCCTAGGGCGTCCCCTACCGGTGTTTCCTCACCCAGCATTTGCCATGTAAATACCTTTTGATAGCTGCCCTTTATTCATCCCCTCAACATACCCAAACCATATAAGCATACTCTTTTCAAATTTTGTCACTCCTTAATAATAATCAACTGCATAATGATAAATGTTTCAATTGGCCTAGATATTCGTATAGTTACATGTGCGCGCGAGCGTGTTGTGTAGGGAAAGAAGAACCACTTCCAGTGAAGAAAGTTTCACAAGTTGCTAGTGGAAAATAGAACAGTGTTGTATTAGTGCAGTCGTTGTGCCCACGTCTCTAAGAAACACCCAGTATTGGTGCATGTGCACTTGTTACATTACTGTACCCTGAGACTTTTCACCGCGTTCTTTAAGTGGCAGCAAGTGAGGTGTACAAACTATTGTTAATATGGCCATAAAACAGTTACGTAGATACGTGGTATGCTCGACTTACGTCAGTGATGCGGTTAAATTGCTTCCTTGTCTGTTTTTCTGTGAAGGAAACACCGTGGCAATGGAGTGTGTGGAAAACAAATTGTGAAAATCATGCACTGGTGATCTTCGACCTGCTGGATAGTATGCAGACGACGATAGCATCTGAGATGGATATATCTTTGTGTATAGTTAAACCTTGTAGCAAAATTATAAATATGAGTGTTTCCTAATAAACATTACCGTTGCCAAACGTTTCAAGCGGATCTATTTGAGTGCAAGTGACATTTTCCACATCATTGTTATTGAATTTTTGGATGGACATTTATAGGTAGGTACAAAATTTATCGTTTGATTCGTGATACTCTCGTCATAAATATTTATCTGTGCTCCTGGAAACCCGAAATGCATGGAAACGTTTTATGTGAATAAGCTTTGGAAAAGAAACAATAATAGTCACGTGAGTTTTGATTTGCCCGCATATTGATACGAGTGAGTTGAAAACGTGGTCATTGTGGTTCCAGAGATTTCGTTGCACTTGCAATGCAAGACAAGTTTTTTTTTTTTTGTGAATTTGATAGCGAGTAAAAAGTTCAAAAAGTTTTTTATATTTTGTGAGTATATTTTTAGGTATTGAATGGTAATTTAAAGGGTGCTTTTCTCTTATTTGCAATAGTCTCCTGTTTGCGTATGTTGTATCATTTGTAGTAAGTATATAATTGTCATATTGTGTAGGTAGATTGTGTAATTAAGGTGCAGTCAACTGCACATCAATGGTAAACGTTAGACAATGACTACGCTGTTATGTCGAAGCAGTAAGGCCCGTTTTCGTGTCACCCGTGTTATCATTACTGTTTTGTAAAGAAAACCTTATGGCTCGTTAAAAAGATTTTTTTTTTGTAATTTTTTAATTTTACACTGACGCTCCGCGGTAACAAATAAGGTTCAAAATATCAACGCATTTGATGTTTGTTGAATCAAAATGACCCCCGAAACAAAATAATTTAATTGTTTTAATTTTTTTTTTAGGTATTTACAGAAATACGTTGATTGATTGTCATTACATAAAATATAATAGTTTACGCTGAATTTTTTTAATTTATTATTTATATCATCATCATCAGTCTATAATGTTTCCACTGCTGGGACACAGGCCTCCTCTCGGTGAGAGGAATTGGCCCGCAATCCACCACACGGGCCCAGTGCGGGTTGGTAGATCTAACATGTCTTCGAATTTCAGGTTCTAGGACATGTCGGTTTCCTCACAATGTTTTCCTTTCCATTTTGAGAGTAGTGGTGATGAAATAACTTACGCAAAGTACACTCGTAAGTCGGGCTATTGCCACTGCGCCATCACTGCCCCCAATGTTCAAGGAAACCAGTTGTGGCTTCCCATGCTATGACCTGACTACGATGAAAGCACAAATAATTACTAATCAATATACATTAAGTATTCTTACTTAATGTGTATTGGTTAGTAATTATTTGTGCTTTTACGTCTGTGAAAGCCATGTCAGAACACAGGTGCAGGTAATAATTTCTTTGGAAAAGCTATGGCGAAGTGTATTTGACTGTAACGTTCTTCTACGTATTGTCGCAAATGTCGCAATGCGAATTGATACTTATTTCATAGTAATGCCTTTTTCTTTCTAGAAAATGTAACTAGGTATCTTGAAGAAACATAATATTTGGTGTCTCTTTTTTGACGTGAAAACGTCTTCCACACAGTGGTAAATTCAATATTTCTGACCGAAAAAACCATACATTTTCAAACGCTTATAACTACGCTCGTTTTAGTGCTAGAGTAAGTTTTGAGCATTTTGAAGATAGCTCCTATTTATAAAAATCTTTAAGCAGGATATAATTTTGCCCATGACGTCACGCTGCGTGTGCATGCGCATGCGCGTGACCGTTTATTTTTCACAGTGAGTCAAAGTTCCAATCCGTATAGCGTAAAAACGTGTTTAGTTAGAACACTGATTTTGGAGTCATTGTCAAGAATTGTTGTGCTTTGACAATTCTTCATATTTTTATTGTTTTTCTCCATGCCTTAGTAGTAAGTGCATCTTCATGCACTTAGTACTAAGGCATGGAATTTATCTCCAGAAACAACAAAAATATTGTATTATAAAAATTAACTTGAAGTTGACAATAGCAAAGTAATTCCTCGGCTGTAAATATCTTCAGAAATGAAAAAAAAAAACAATCAAAGAAAGCTCGCATCAAAACCAATGCAATGAGCCTTAAAAATCTGGTACCGAACAAATACAATACCAGCGGCAGTGCCTGAAATCGTAAGAAAATTTGTTGCCCATGGCAAAATATTTTAAGGTATCGTCTAATATTGGCTGTATACCTGCTTAAAAATGAAAAAATATCATAACCGGTGAAATCTTACTTCATAAGGAATGCAATGAGCCTACTAAATCTAGTATCAGGCGAATCCTGCCTGATACTAGATTGCTGCTATCGCATAAATATGCATTGTTTTGCCCCAAGGATGATGAAATTTCGACTTGGTGTGGGTTATGTACTATAGCTAAAAATTGAAAAATAAAACTTTTTCCAACAAAAAAACAACCGACTTCAGGAAAAACACTACAAAGTGAAAAATAACTTACGGAAGACAAAACTTTGGATTAATATGTATTATGATTTTTAATCACCGCCTTCTGAAATTAAAGTTATTTTTCACTTTGTAGTGTTTTTCTGAAGTCGGTTGTTTTTTCAGCAATCGCCTATGATTTGCTGTCATTATTTGAAGAGTTCCGTTGTTTGTCTCCGAAACGCATCATCAAATCTATATGAAATTTAAATAGAACAATTTCCAAATAAACCCCTTTCGAGCAAAAAAAGAATTTTGGAAATCCGTTAATACATATATGACGGAGTTATGTCATACATTAAAAAAAACATGTTGAAATGATAACCTCCTTGTTTTTGAAGTTGGATAAGACGCGCTGGTGAAGCTTTATTATTTTCTGATTTACTGTCACCCCATAATGTCTCTACATGTCACTGTACGCAATTCCCTCGTAATAAAACGATGCAAACCAACAATTACACATTGCATCAGCAAAATACAACAAAAGGTAGACGATCTTTGTGACCATTGTATTTGTTAAAAAACTGAAGACCGGTGATAGACATAAGTATATTAAATATTACTTCAAAAGGGTCCAAAGTGCTCTGATTTGTCATATGTCATAAGTAATTTATTTCACAACAATGTAGAAATAGGTATAGAATAGGTACATTGTGTTAAAAATTAAAAAAAAAATAACATTCTAAACTTGCAACTAAAATAAAATTATTTAAATACAATTAGAAAAGTCAATAAAAACAATTAAGATCAATTCAATTCAGATTAATAAAAATTAAAATAATTGTGAACTTTGGTGATGCTCGTGTAGTGGCAACCACTGATATGTCTTATCTGCGGATAATGCAGTGAACTGCAACTTTATTACTCAAGCTTTGTTAACGTTAATGTATTACCTACATATATGTTGTAGTTGTTTATTATCCCATAATAAATAAAATACGCTAAGTGGAAAAAATACCTACATACATGCAAGCTAACTCAAAAACCACTTATCAGAACTTGACCAAAATATGGGACCACTCTGTAAGTGTAAAACAATATTTTGTTTGAAAGGCTATCCCTTGCATTATATCGTTTTTTTTTTTTTGTTCATATCGTTTTATGACTTACGGAGTTCTGAGTTTTACGCTAAGTTTACATGAAGTCAAACTATTATTTTTATACCATCTAATCGACTTCCATCATCATAATCTCAATTTTGAAGAGCCAGTGAGCTCACTGGCTCTTCATAATTGAGTTATCACTTTTCGCCTTAGGTGTGTTGTGTGCGTATGTGCTGTGTCCTAGCCAAAGCGTTCATTTTCTGCGGCGAACTAGAATGCGCCGTAGTCTCTTTTGTCCACACGGAATTAGGTACTCAAAATAAGGGTACTAGGTATGTACCTGTTGCCCGTGATTAAGACTGGAAGAATTTTTCACCTCCGTTTGACCCGACACGAATTGTTTTTATTACTAAAAGTGACTAATTGAAATGCCCCATTATTTTTACCCAACTCCAAAAAGGAGGAGGTTTTCAATTCGTATGTTTTTTTGTATGTATGTCTGCGATATCTTCGACAATTGTTAATCGATTTGAAAATTATTTTTCTAATGGATAGGATATGCTTTAGGGGTAGTTCCAAATTTTACTAAATTTGCTTGAGTAGTTTTCACGTTAGCTTCCGATAAAACGTTTGTAATCCACTTTGTGTATCTTTTTGATGTTCTAATACCTACTGTCAGTGTTGTTTACATAGCAAGTTACATAGTGGTATACGAACAAAAAAAAAATAACCGACTTCCAAAGAGAACACTAGGTTTAGGCACAAGTACAAAGTCAAAAATAATTTTAATTTCAGAAATCGTTGGTAAAAAACTAAAACTAAAACAGATCAAAGACACTAACTTTCGAAATTAAAGTTATTTTTCACTTTGTAGTGCTTTTTCGGAAGTCGGTTGTTTTTTTTTTCCTTATTTGGTAAAAGTTTTTAAATTTTTCACTTTTTAGCTATAGTACCTAACCCACACCAATTCGAAATTTCTTCATCCTTCCTTGAGGTATTCTCAAAGTCAATCTAATCAAAACAATGCATATTTATGCAAGCCATCGCGGTTGATTTGCTGTCATTTTTATAAGAGTTCCGTTGTCTGTCTCCGAAACTCATCATCAGATCTATATGAAATTTAAATGAAACAATTTTGGAATAAAGCCCTATCGAACAAAAAATACGAGTATATTTTGCAAATTCGTCTATATATGACGGAGTGACGCCCGAATATACATATAAAACACTTAAAAACTATACCTTTTTGAACTATGTTAAAAACAAAGTAAGAAACTTATTCCGGGGTTTCTCTATGACTAATACGAACGATGCGCGAGCGCAGAACGACTCTAAACGCGACGAACTTGTGCGGAAAACTAGATGCGGTCACCTATATTTCCTCTCATTATCTCACAGTTCTCACACGCAATAAATTTAATTTTCGCACGAATACGACAATTGGCAAAACCACATGGTTTTGCCAATTGTCGTATTCTGGCTGTATAGTCGTGGCTGGGGAGCTGCTGCTGCTGCTGTACAGCTCCCCAGCCAAGTTAGCCAACCACCCAATATTCTGCGAACTCAGCGGGCAGCGCGGAGCATCTGTATTTAAAAAAGCATCATTTCTTAATGCTCTGGTGCCTTGATGTCAGTAACCAACGAACATAGTCACCGATCGTGTGCAAACAAAAAATACTATCGACATGAATAAGTAGGAAAAGTTCGCTCCGCTTAGCGATGGCAATAAAAACAATTGAATATTTTGCTAACTATGTTTAATACATGAAAGTAAGGAGAATGGACGACGTAACTTTGATTATTGCCCGTTGCTAGATACCGCGTTCATTGCGCGGTGATAGAGAGAGAGTTTATTTCCCACGGAACAATACCTTCGATGGTTACTTTAAAGGAAGGTATATTGCACCGGTGAAAGAGACGAACGATGAGACCGTGGCGCGCGCGAGAGGGACAGAGTAACGGTTAGTGCAGGTTCAACGATCGACTCGCGCGCAGTTTGTTGAACTGCAATCATTGCTTTGGAAAATTGTTAGGGCTGGCGGGGCTGGCAATTTTTTTTTTTTCATGTTTGTGGAACATCAAAAATTTTCGCATCCGAAAGTGAAATAACATAATTACTCTTTTTTCATGTTTTTTACGGTTCATGATCTCAGAATCAGAAAGTCTTGACCTAAAGAATTTATCAATACATTCGAAGTGTCACCTCACTGCACTTAAATTGTATATCTCTTTTGGATGAAACTGCTTAGCTTACAACCACTGCGTCAGCTGTCCAGCAGCAAGCGACTCCATTATGAAGATAACTGACAATATTTTTCGTATTGTTCTTTTACTGATAATTTTTGAGTATTGTGTGGGGTAAATTTTTGGCACTGGGCACTAAACCTCAAAGGGTGTAGCTACGTGGAAACGTGCGCAGGAGAGGACCGCACTTATTTTTGTTATTAATTTCTAACTGCATTCACAGATTATGGAAAAATGGTTCCGTCAGCTCGAAAAACGTCATTTCTAACCATATATTTTTATGATGCCAATCTATTTTATATCGTACTGGCTTTTGCCAGCGGCTTCGCTCGCGTGGAAGTCGAAAGTTATCCCGGTATTCCCGGTATAACAAGTCTCAAGGTGTTGTAACTTTCCATGTGCCATAAGGAAAATACGAAAAATGAATTAGCCGAATTGGTCGAGCCGTTCACGAGTTTTTCGCTTAGCAACATTCATTATTATTTATATAGATGAGGATTAAAAGACCTCTAAGAACGTTTTCCTGTAGCTACAACGGTTGCAGGAGATGCACTAACACAGCCGCGAAATTAAAAATTTATTACGTTTTTTCAACTTGCAGGTCAGTGTGATGTTATATGTTGATTAAATATGATACGCGACCACAACAAATATGGCCTTACATAATTATTATCAGTAATACAAAGTTACAAGTTAGAATTTTCCTGAAAAGTCATGAAATTGTCATTCACTGTGTAAGATTACAGGAATAAAAAATAACAAGTTTCCTATATCTTAACTTATCTAAAACGAATAAACTAAAACAAAGCGTCGAAAAACTCTTCCGCAAGGGTTATTTCATTCACTTATGGTAAGGTTTTGATGATTTTAATGATATAAATGAATATTTGATACAGCTGCGAATTATAATTAGGTCAACATAAAACCTGATACTAACTTGCAAATTGCAAGAATGTCAATGGTACCCGTCTTTCCGATTTTTGTTTAGTCGTAATAACATGCTCAAAAAACCTCATTTCATGTTCCGTAATTAATGAAACTGCAGGATATTTCTCCGCTTTCAAAGGCAGTCGTCCGATTCAAGCTTAGAGCTTTCAAAGTAACTTCATGTTGAAATACATTCAAAAAAGAATAAAATAAAATACAGTACCATCCATCCGGAATACCACAATCCTCTTTCAAAACATACTTTTATTATTAGTGTGTCATTTTGCAGTCATTTTGATAAATAAGTAGTAAATATTCGAAATAACTCATGTTTTAATTAATGAAAATGTGGTTCTTCTTAGTTTCGTGTCGATTAATTTCAAGCCAACTAAACACACTATGTAGCCACCTGAACTACTCTATATGGAAGATCCAGGTGGTTCTGCAGAGAAGGCTTATGCTTTACTCAAACTCAAATAACATCTGGATATTGGCGCTGAGTTAACGCAACAGAGTAATCATGATGTAAGTACAGTATACCGCACATCTGTATGCATAGTGGTGATGTCAATGACAAATTTAACAATTTGTCACTGATGTGATGATTATTGTAGCAGTTTAATTCAAATTAATTATACAAACATCTTAATTTTTCGCACGTCTCTAATTAAATTCGCCAATAATCTGAATAAAGGCGTGGCGTGCGCAAGCGCAGCCCTGCGCACGCGCAGTCTCCGGGCAACACGGCATGTCTCTCGCGCGGCCGCCGAGACGATCGCGGAAGAAAGCAACGCGCCTTGTTACGTAACCAGTTGTTTTATCGCCAATCACTGCGCAGCCGCACTACTTGCACCATTGTCAATTTTGTACCTATTAAAGAAATCTTCACGCTATGAGAATAATTCAAATTAATTATGTAGTTCATTTGTTCATTTTTTTTTTTTTTTTACTGGCTCGTCGAGGTCAGATAGATGGATGCCCCATGTAAAAAACTGGCATTCAGTTACATCCAGTTAGGCTGGATGCTGATGCCTCGAAGTGGGGGAGGTGTTAGGCAGATTAATGTGGTTTTTTACGATATTTTTCCGTCTACTTGTCGCAATAACTTATATTTTCTCAGACCAGGGGGCCAAATCGACTAGTCTACATTGCAATGCGTCTTGTCATTGTGAATTTTGGGTTTTAAGGAATGTGCATTACGTGTAGATTAGCAATGCAAAACATCTCGACAGATCACAGTGATCAGACCTTTGCAACGTTTGTATAAATAAGATTTAGGCCCAATATGTAGCGGACTTTGAAAGCAAAAATGAAAATTGAATGAATGGATTGCTACAACAGTAGAGAAGACAAAGAAACAATGGATCCGGTGGAAGATGAGATGGCTAGAAAGGAGGTGACTACTTAGATGATCTAATAGACACGTATGGGACGCCAAACAAATTGGGCCCCCTGCCCTCATCCCTTTTGTCAACATAACGCCATGCTTCGTTTCGCCGAAGGTTTGATAAACCCACATTAAGTCCTATGACATAGGACTTAACATAGGACTTATTACATAACATAGGAGTCGCCCCCTGTTGGGGGCGAGCCTTTTGCCATCAACCGGGCACAAATCCAACTCTAACTAAGAAATAACAGATAGATAAACCCAATAACATTTTGCCTCACCTGGGAATCGAATCCAGTAACTCATGCTCAGCAGTAGCGCTTTGGACCAGATACCAGCGGGGTAGTTGCGTAACACACCAACATTAGCAATGGCATTTAGTTTGACAGTTCAACAACATTCATTGCGTTATTTACGTTGCTGAGCAGACAAATTTTTCGAACATAGGAAGCAATGGATTAGCAATATGCTTCAAAATGATTCAGTTTGTATTAGATGTGTGTTACAAAATAGGGTGCTGTTCTATCCAGAGAGAGTATCCAATTAATTCAGATTCAGGGTTTTTATTTGTAAACATAGGGTGCAGATACACAAGTGTGTCAGTTGTTATATTTGTGTTTGTTCTCTATGCTTTGCCATTAGGCGTACAAATGCTAACATTTGTACCTATCAATTTCAATTATTTCATTATTAATTTCACAATATCAAATACAAATAATAGAAAGAGCTAGATGATTTGATAAATCAATATAATATTCCCCTGACAACTGTTATTGTTATCAATAATTCATTATTTCTTTCACGCAACTGCAAAAAAATTACAGTGATATGAAAAATGAGGTTCTTGTTACGAATGTATTTTTTTATTGTTTTTGTAAGTATGTACGATATCTCCGGTAATTGTGAACAGATTTCGAAAATTCTTCTTTAAATAAATGGGGTCAGGGAGTCGGCTCATATAAATTGCATTAACCGTGCTTCGGTAATTTATGAGTTAGCTTCAAACCGTGCTTCAAAAAAAACGTATTTTTAATTTATTATTTTGTTCAGTGTAATCGTTATTGATCTCAAATAAAGCATAGTAGTTAATTTATGGTAAGCGTTAACTGTTACTAGTGTGCCTGTAGAGCTACTGTTTTCTAGCAAAGTGCTCCCACCGTCAAATATTATTAAAGGTGATGGCCGTCGTGATAAACTGTAACTTTTACATTAAGGTACCTAATAAAATAAATCATAAATCAGTTTTTATTTGGTGAAACTTATGATTAAGTGGAAGCGCCAGAGTAGCCCGCGTTTATCTATTTTTCTTACGTGTTTTTAAATTTGCAGATCGTTTCTAATGCTTATAATTTGAAAGTCATTCTAATGCTTATAATTCTGTAAATCCATATTGGTTAGGGTCGGTAATCATATTTTAACTAACATACAACCTGCCACTGACTTGAACCGGTCAAAATGGCGGTGTTTCTCTTTTTCGTTTTCCTACTATCTATATGAAATATTTATGTGATAGTTTGTATGTTTGGATGTTTTTACTCAATCACGCAAAAACCGCTGAAGGGATTTGGATAAAATTTGGCACAAGCCCGGTAGTAGATACTTTCCCGTGGGATAATTTTCTCCCTCCACGCGGTCTAGGCCGCTAGCAAAAGCTATAAATTCAAATATAAACAAAATATAATGAAGTCGGTTAATTAAAATGATGCACTCATTACGTATTAAACTAGCAACAATTACTGTCTTCCTTCGAATGTAAGTCGTCTTCGTTACGTGTAATGACTTAATACGTAGGTGTAAGTAAGCGCAACATATGTTGTCTGTCGGTAGTACGACTCTGTGGTTAACATCTTAATAGCAATTTACCTGCTGTCGTCCGAGACTAATTATTAGGCCTTTTAATAACTCAAAAAGTAAATAAACGAATTGTTATACAAACGACTATGTAAGGAGTTAAGGAGTCTAATGATGGCGGCGGTTACCAACGGCGAATGGACAGACAGCAATTAATGCTTTTGCGTACTAAGGCGAATGTTTATTGACATGAGTGGCGAATTTGATGCGGCAATATGTACTTTATAACACAACTAGGTGCTGCAGGAACTCGCGGGGTCATCGCTTGACACACCAACAGAAGGAATGGAGTTGGCTTACACAGTTCATAAACATTCATTGTGATAATTACGTTGTTGAGTTGGAAGATGAAGCATTGGATTAGCAATATCATTGTGATTGATAGTGAGTTGCGCAAAAAGGGCTAGTTTAGCTATTATAATACTTACTACAGGTATTTGTGAGTTTTTATATAGGGGGTTATCTACGGAGGAACTTCTGATCCTATTCCGAAATTTCTTTCACTAATGCGAGCCTATAGTAATTCCGAGTGTGCAAGGTTTACATTTTATGTAAAAAAATAGTACATTATGGTACAAGTGTGTAACGTTGGTGATTATTGCTGAGGCGCCATTGAGACCCGAGCCGTCAGGCGAGGGTCTTAAGAGAGCCGAGGACGATAATCATCAATACACACGTGTATCATACGACGTTTTTCAACACACTTGCGAAGAAAATAATACTAAATCATCATCATCATCATCATCCATCATCATCCATCATCATCCATCATCATCATCCATCATCATCCATCGTCATCCATCATCATCCATCATCATCCATCGTCATCTATCATCATCCATCATCATCATCCATCATCATCCATCGTCATCCATCATCATCCATCATCATCCATCATCATCATCCATCGTCATCCATCATCATCCATCGTCATCCATCGCCATCCATCATCATCTATCATCATCCATCATCACTCATCATCACCCATCATCATCCAGCATCATCCATCATCATCATTCATCATCATCCATCGTCATCCATCATCATCCATCATCATCATCCAGCATCATCCATCATCATCCATCATCACCCAGCATCATCCATCATCATCATCATCATCGTTTTTAAGAACAAAGCAACTCAAACAAAAAACAACTTATAACTCACTAAGAACAAAGCAACTCAACCAATTCTATAACTCACTAGTGAATAATAGTAATGAAAAAGTCACAGTTTGATAATAGGTGTCATTATGTGCCTAACTGTAGTGAAATTAGAGCCATTTTATGAGCAAGTGTGTTGAAAAAGGAATTACACGTGGCCTGACGAAGGTAGTACTTCATAATATATTATGTAGGTCCACTGCAAGGCAAAATCTCTTCTCACTCAGAAAAAGAACGATTTTAATAACCACATCAGAAGGCCAATTCTACTAATTAAAAACGTTCGCAGTGTCATCTCGGCGACAATCGAATTTCAAAAATTTGACAAAAATGTATAGGAATTTTTGACAGATTGACACAGATCAGACTGTGAACGTTCTTAAAATTAGTAGAATTGCCCCTCTGATCATATTTTTTGTTATTGTATGTGTCATCACATTCAGAATTCATATACTTAAACCAAAATTCTTGGTTTCAATTAAACCCGTTTAAAAGGATGACGGTCAAAATGGGCGTAAATCAACAGAATTGAAATGTATCTCAAATAATAGCTTATAGTTAGTATTCTATTTCATACTATGGTAAAAAGTAGCAATTTTGCCGGAGAACAGAAATAGAGCCAATTGAAAAAATTGCATTTCTTTGTATAAATACCGAAGATTTGACTACATCTATAACGTTTAAAAATAAAACTGTACCTGCTTGACAGTAAGAAGGACCACTGGAACCTGTGCACATATAGTTGGTGGTAACCTGGTACCTCGGTTTGGGATGACACGAGCCATTTATCGCCCCCGCGCGTCTTTTGTGAGTTTACTTGGAGAGTTTTTTTAAACATGTTTTTCATTAAAAACAGTACAAGACTTACGATCTAAACTATCGCTAGCCCAGTCTGCATCAAAAAAACCAGTCAGCTCTACATTATCCTTATGATATGTTAAACAATAATGCTCGGATTTTCGTAAATATTTTAATATTCGTTTAGCATAGTTGAAATTAGTTTCATTGTAACAGTTATTGAACGGGCTGAGGTAACTAAGAGAATACGACAAATCTGGTCTAGTTAAAACTGCCAGATACATAAATAAGGCTTCCAGTAAGCTTTGGATATGGAATGTTTACTGCACAATTTTCAGCATTGTCTATGTTTAACTTCCTTTCAATAGGAGTATCTATAGTTTTACAATTAGACATATCAAAGTTTAATAATAATTGTTCTAAATATTCCTGCTGGTCTAAAGTTATAGTCTTACATTCTTTGTTAACATTAATCCGCATGCCTAAGTCTAACAGGACCTAAATCTTTCAATTTGAATTCAGAATTTAATTTCTTTTTTAATTTTTCAGTCTCTGAAGTACTATTCGAAAAAAATAAAAATCGTCAACATAGACAGCTACAATAATCATAACACTCTCACAAAAAATGTAAACAAGCTTGGTTCAAATTTACTTAATTTAAAACCAAAGTTAAGCAAACAATCTTTCACTTTTTCATACCAGACCAAAGAAGACTGTTTTAGTCCATAAACAGCTCTTTTTAGTTTCAAGACCTTTCCAATTTGCTTATTTACAAAACCTTCTGGAATTGACATATAAATATTTTTTCAACACACTTGCTCATAAAATGGCTCTAATTTCACTACAGTTAGGCACATAATGACACCTATTATCAAACTGTGACTTTTTCATTACTATTATTCACTAGTGAGTTATAGAATTGGTTGAGTTGCTTTGTTCTTAGTGAGTTATAGGTTGTTTTTTGTTTGAGTTGCTTTGTTCTTAAAAACGATGATGATGATGATGATGGATGATGATGGATGATGCTGGATGATGATGGATGATGATGATGGATGATGATGGATGACGATGGATGATGATGATGGATGATGCTGGATGATGATGGGTGATGATGAGTGATGATGGATGATGATAGATGATGATGGATGACGATGGATGATGATGGATGATGATGGATGACGATGGATGATGATGGATGATGATAATGGATGATGATGGATGACGATGGATGATGATGGATGATGATGGATGACGATGGATGATGATGGATGATGATAATGGATGATGATGGATGACGATGGATGATGATGGATGATGATGATGGATGATGATGATGGATGATGCTGGATGATGATGGGTGATGATGGATGATGATAGATGATGATGGATGACGATGGATGATGATGGATGATGATGGATGACGATGGATGATGATGAATGATGATAATGGATGATGATGGATGACGATGGATGATGATGGATGATGATGGAGGATGATGATGGATGATGATGATGGATGATGCTGAATGATGATAGGTGATGATGAGTGATGACGGATGATGATAGATGATGATGGATGACGATGGATGATGATGGATGATGATGGATGATGATGGATGACGATGGATGATGATGGATGATGATGATGGATGATGATGGATGACGATGGATGATGATGGATGATGATGGATTATGATGATGATGATGATGATTTAGTATTATTTTCTTCGCAAGTGTGTTGAAAAACGTCGTATGATACACGTGTGTATTGATGATTATCGTCCTCGGCTCTCTTAAGACCCTCGCCTGACGGCTCGGGTCTCAATGGCGCCTCAGCGATAATCACCAACGTTACACACTTGTACCATAATGTACTATTTCAACACACTTGCTCATAAAATGGCTCTAATTTCACTACAGTTAGGCACATAATGACACCTATTATCAAACTGTGACTTTTTCATTACTATTATTCACTAGTGAGTTATAGAATTGGTTGAGTTGCTTTGTTCTTAGTGAGCTATAGGTTGTTTTTTGTTTGAGTTGCTTTGTTCTTAGTGAGTTATAGGTTGTTTTTTGTTTGAGTTGCTTTGTTCTTAAATACGATGATGATGATGATGATGGATGATGCTGGGTAATGATGGATGATGATGGATGATGCTGGATGATGATGGGTGATGATGGATGATGCTGGATGATGATGGATGATGATGATGGATGATGATGGATGACGATGGATGATGATGAATGATGATGATGGATGATGCTGGATGATGATGGGTGATGATGAGTGATGATGGATGATGATAGATGATGATGGATGACGATGGATGACGATGGATGATGATGGATGATGATGGATGACGATGGATGATGATGGATGATGATGGATGATGATGGATGACGATGGATGATGATGGATGATGATGATGGATGATGATGATGATGGATGATGCTGGATGATGATGGGTGATGATGAATGATGATGGATGACGATGGATGATGATGGATGACGATGGATGATGATGGATGACGATGATGGATGATGATGGATGATGATGGATGACGATGGATGACGATGGATGATGATGGATGATGATGATGGATGATGATGGATGATGATGATGATGATGATTTAGTATTATTTTCTTCGCAAGTGTGTTGAAAAACGTCGTATGATACACGTGTGTATTGATGATTATCGTCCTCGGCTCTCTTAAGACCCTCGCCTCACGGCTCGGGTCTCAATGGCGCCTCAGCGATAATCACCAACGTTACACACTTGTACCATAATGTACTATTTCAACACACTTGCTCATAAAATGGCTCTAATTTCACTACAGTTAGGCACATAATGACACCTATTATCAAACTGTGACTTTTTCATTACTATTATTCACTAGTGAGTTATAGAATTGGTTTAGTTGCTTTGTTCTTAGTGAGTTATAGGTTGTTTTTTGTTTGAGTTGCTTTGTTCTTAAAAACGATGATGATGATGATGATGGATGATGCTGGATGATGATGGATGATGTTGGATGATGATGGATGATGATGATGGATGACGATGGATGATGATGAATGATGATGATGGATGATGCTGGATGATGATGGGTGATGATAAGTGATGTTGGATGATGATAGATGATGATGGATGACGATGGATGATGATGGATGATGATGGATGACGATGGATGATGATGGATGATGATGATGGCTGATGATGGATGACGATGGATGATGATGGATGATGATGGATGACGATGGATGATGATGGATGTTGATGGATGACGATGGATGATGATGGATGATGATGGATGATGATGGATGACGATGGATGATGATGGATGATGATGATGATGATGATTTAGTATTATTTTCTTCGCAAGTGTGTTGAAAAACGTCGTATGATACACGTGTGTATTGATGATTATCGTCCTCGGCTCTCTTAAGACCCTCGCCTGACGGCTCGGGTCTCAATGGCGCCTCAGCGATAATCACCAACGTTACACACTTGTACCATAATGTACTATTTCAACACACTTGCTCATAAAATGGCTCTAATTTCACTACAGTTAGGCACATAATGACACCTATTATCAAACTGTGACTTTTTCATTCACTAGTGAGTTATAGAATTGGTTGAGTTGCTTTGTTCTTAGTGCTTCTAGTGGTTGCTTTTTGTTTGAGTTGCTTTGTTCTTAAAAACGATGATGATGGATGATGCTGGGTGATGATGGATGATGATGAATGATGCTGGATGATGCTGGATGATGGATGATGATGATGGATGATGATGGACGACGATGGATGATGATGAATGATGATGATGGATGATGATGGGTGATGATGAGTGATGATGGATGATGATAGATGATGATGGATGACGATGGATGACGATGGATGATGATGGATGACGATGGATGACGATGGATGATGATGGATGATGATGATGGATGATGATGGATGCTGATGGATGACGATGGATGATGATGGATGATGATGAATGATGATGATGATGATGATGATGGATGATGCTGGATGATGATGGGTGATGATGAATGATGATGGATGACGATGGATGACGATGGATGATGATGGATGACGATGGATGATGATGATGGATGATGATGGATGACGATGGATGACGGTGGATGATGATGGATGATGATGGATGATGATGATGATGATGATTTAGTATTATTTTCTTCGCAAGTGTGTTGAAAAACGTCGTATGATACACGTGTGTATTGATGATTATCGTCCTCGGCTCTCTTAAGACCCTCGCCTGACGGCTCGGGTCTCAATGGCGCCTCAGCGATAATCACCAACGTTACACACTTGTACCATAATGTACTATCTTTTAAATGTCCATTTAAAAAAGCTGTTGTTCAGAGCAAACAACATTCTCAGTGTAGAATGTTTACGATAGGAGAAAAGTGTTCTCATAATCAACACCACGTCGTTGCGTAAAACCCTTAGTCAGGAGTCGAGCACGATACCGGACTTTATCGTTCACATCCAGTTTTTCATTAAACACCCACTTGTTTTGAACAATTGATCCGTCACTTGGTATATCAACAATTTCCCATGCATTATTGTCCTCGAACGACTGAAGCTCCTCACGCATGGCCCGTCTCCACTGATCAGCTTCTGGTCTATTCAGTGCTTCATAGAAATCTTTTTGTTCGACTTCTGGATAAAAATTGGTAGTACACATGTTACCAAAACCCAAACGATCTGGCGGTCTTCGTGTTCTTTAATTTTCTGGTAACTCCGGAATTTGTTGAACCTCACTGAACGAGATCTCTGTCTCTGTGTTTGTAGTGTCAGTTTCATCATTACTGCCACTAGACGTTCACAAACGCTGTTTTGCTCAGGTGTGTATGCAGTTGTTTTCTGGTGGATAATTCCTTCTCTGTGTAAGTAATTTTCCATCTCATCACTACAAAACTCACCACCATTGTCTGTGCGCAATATTTTTATTTTCTTATTCTGCTGATTTTCAGCCATTGCTTTAAAATTCTTGAATATTTTGAAGACTTCATTCTTATATTTGAGAAAGTATATGAAGTTCATACGACCTTGATCATCAATAAACAAAACAACATATTGAGAACCACCTATGGACTTCGTCTCCATGGGGTCACATACATCGGCGTGTATTAGGTAGCTGTAGTGTTTCTGTACTTATTTGTCCAAGATGATGAAATGGTAACCTCATTTGTTTTCCTTCACAACAGGTCACACATTTAGTCATGGTTATTTCACTAATCCATAGATAATCCATCCACAATGCCATTCTTCATTTTATTTAAATAATTGCTGTTAATATGTGCTAACCTCCTGTGCCAAAGCTCTGCACTTGCTACAGCAAGTGCTACCAGCATACAATCTACTTTAATTTTTAGCTTGTATACTCCATTTGTTGACATTGCTGTGGCCACCAACACATTGTTATTGTTGCGAATGTAGCATTGATTTTCTTCAAAAACAACCTAGTTTCCGTTTTTGATTAGTTCGCTCACTGACAACAGGTTCTTTGTTAAGCTTGGTATGCATAGCACATCTTTAACCATGATATCGTAGTTATAATTAGTCGAAATCTCTACGTCTCCGGAACACAAAACTGGCACTTTCATATTATTCACGACGGTGATCTCTGATAAATATGGCGTAAAATTCGCGTATTTTATCCACTCTTTGTTGGCCATTATATATGCACTTGCGCCACTATCTACGTACCATTCGTTTGTACTGTATTTTCCATTCAAAAATACCACATTAAAGCATTTGATTGTTTGTTTTATGCAACAATGAACACTGGTTTCGGTTATTACCCGTCTGTTTACATTTGTAACAAGAAATGATATTGTCACCTGTCTTTATGTTTGTCGATAACATCGCGCCGTTCCTGTTATTTTTATATTTCTGTTTTCGGCCATTGTTTGCAGCGAATGCTGCGCCGCTAGAATCCGCATCATTCTTTGAAACCTCCATATCAATCAACTTCGATTTTATTCCATCGGTGGTAATCTGCATTCCTGAGTGCTCGATGGCCATAATCATCGGTGCGAATTTTCCTGGCAAACCTGCTAATAATAATGATCCTACCCATTCTTCGGTGATTGTAAATCCTGTGCTTTTTAATCTCTGAGCTGTTTCGACCGCTTGTGTGACGTATGAAATCATAGAAGCGCAATTTTCTTGCCGTAACGAGATTAAATGTCTTAGTAGGGTTATTTTACGAGAAAAACCTGAGTTATCGAACTTGGTTCTCAGTTTTGTCCATAACTCCAAAGATGTTTTTGTTTCCTTTATATGCACTGTAGCGTAAAATCGCTACGGTTAAAACCTCTTCCAATCCTAATCCAAACTTTTCAACAAAATTTTTCTTCATAGCTGTTATTCTCATTTGAACCAGGAATCCGGAAAAAATCGTCGGTTGTTTCCTTTCAAACGATGTCATTGCTTTTTTGGGACCCGATACGTAATGGTCGAGCTTATCTTTTTTGGTGTTTAATATTGAAAATTATCATGTGTTGGTAAAGGTTTTACTGTTGGTGCAAACCTAATAATATAAAGTATCTTAGCACAAGTATAACAGTGTCCCTGTGATTTTCTGGTTAATTTGATCCCGTTACAAGCCGATTTTTGGCTCCACCCTACGGCCAAGCGACGTCAGTTATCGACGACGGAGGTCGGGACACTCTCGCCCGTAATCCAGACACCTCATGTGCCGAGACGACTATCTACAAGGATTGAGACGTGTTCGAGTTAGAGGCGGACGCCGCAGTTCTGTGGTTCCCTGATTTCTACATTTCACCCGACAGACGTGTTCAGCAGTCCAGCAATTATCCGTGTTTTTCGCAGCAAGAGACCTATTTTAAAGTGCAGCCGATTTATATAATTTTTATCAAAAATTCTCATGTCAAAAAATAACAACTTTCTGACTTAAGGCCTATCAACACGCGTTGGATTCTCTTAGTGTTTTTCGCGATTAAAATTACTTATATTGCTTACTCCCCTAACTTTAACCGATTGCAATCGATTTTTTGTTAGGTCAGATTTAAAATATTTGCATAATACTTTCAATAATATTTTTTCTTTTTCCACTAAGCAAACCCACCTCGACGCATTAAGGTTCCAAAAAGAAAAAAATCATTTTTTTTTTTGAAATAGATAATTTAACTTTTTTTATATTTTAATTACTTGTTTTGTACCTTTTTTTTAAAAAATCAAAATGAGACCAAGAGTCTATGAACAAAGTCCCAACACTAAAGTTACAAATAACGCCATCTGTGTGCATAAGCAAAAAACAGACAGTAACCAAAAATTGTCGGCTAATAAATAGTTTCCTTCGTAGCAACTAGATGTCGCTATTTTGGATCCGCCTAAAGTAAATTACGTAAAAATATTTGAAATAAGCTGTAAAAGTTTAGGTAAACAATAAGGGAATAAAATATTATCTAAAACTAACATTCCAGATGAAACCAAATAAAAATCGGACAAGGTGAGTATAAGTTGTTAGAAAACCGTATCAAAATCGGTTCAGCCAAACGCGAGAAAATCGTGGACAAACATACCAAAACCTCTGTTTCACTTTCATAATTCAACATTAAAGTTTTAGAACATTAACTCAGTAAATAGAGTTCGGTATAATTTCCCCCATATAATTTGCTAACTGACTTAAAAAAGAGAGGTTCTCGGTTTGACCTGTGTTGGTATGTTTGTCCACGATTTTCTCGCGTTTGGCTGAACCGATTTTGATACGGTTTTCTAACAACTTATACTCACCTTGTCCGATTTTTATTTGGTTTCATCTGGAATGTTAGTTTTAGATAATATTTTATTCCCTTATTGTTTACCTAAACTTTTACAGCTTATTTCAAATATTTTTACGTAATTTACTTTAGGCGGATCCAAAATAGCGACATCTAGTTGCTACGAAGGAAACTATTTATTAGCCGACAATTTTTGGTTACTGTCTGTTTTTTGCTTATGCACACAGATGGCGTTATTTGTAACTTTAGTGTTGGGACTTTGTTCATAGACTCTTGGCGATGATGAAATTTTTCCCCTTGGCGATGACGGAAATTTTTATCACTAATTATGGTGTTACCAAACTTCTCTTTTATTTGTTGTCAACACTGAACAGATCTCCCTCTTCTGTTTTTGTAAAGGTTTTTATTTTCTTCTGAAGAAGCGTTCTTCATTTCTTCAAGTATTTCTTTTCAAATATGAAGTTTAATTCATATTTTAGTTTAGCCTCTCGGTTAAACACACAACCTCTTTGTTTGATAGGGAAGACCTTATGGATTCTTCCGGGTGCTATGGTCAGACTCTAAGCATCTATTTGGCTGAAAGTCGGACTTAACTCGTGTCGAATTCGTCCTCCCTTGGCATAAATAAACCCTCATATTTAATCCGTGTTTTGAAGGGTCAGACTCTAAGCATCTATTTAGCTGAAAGTCGCCTTAATTAAGCACGTGTTGAAATATGCTTAAACAATGGTCTATTGCTTGACTGAGGTCGCATATTTTTTTGACTGACGTCTCATGTTCCCTTTTGACTGCATGTCTACCTTTTTTTGACTACATGTCTACCTGTTTGACTGCTAGTCTCCTGTCTGACTGCACGTCCTCTTTTTGACTGCACGTCCTCTTTTTGGCTGCACGTCCTCTTTTTGGCTGCACGTCCTCTTTTTGGCTGCACGTCCTCTTTTTGGCTGCACGTCCTCTTTTTGACTGCACGTCCTCTTTTTGACTGCACGTCCTCTTTTTGACTGCACGTCCTCTTTTTGACTGCACGTCCTCTTTTTGACTGCACGTCTTCTTTTTTACTGCATGTCCTCCTTTTTTGACTGCATGTCCTTTGTCTGGTCCTCTTTTGACTTGTCCATTTGTGACTTGTCTTCTTTGACTTAAGCCCCTTTTTTAACTTCAGTCCTGTCCTTGTTTGACTTCGAGTCCTTGTTTGACTTCGAGTCCTTGTTTGACTTCGAGTCCTTGTTTGACTTCGAGTCCTTGTTTGACTTCGAGTCCTTGTTTGACTTCGAGTCCTTGTTTGACTTCGAGTCCTTGTTTGACTTCGAGTCTTTGTTTGACTTCGAGTCTTTGTTTGACTTCGAGTCTTTGTTTGACTTCGAGTCTTTGTTTGACTTCGAGTCTTTGTTTGACTTCGAGTCTTTCTTTGTTTCTTTGACTTGACTTGTATTCGAGTTGCATTATAGACGCCAAGTCGTTTCTTTGACTTGTTGTTTAGTAGTATTTGTGCTTGTAAATACTTATGGGATTCTTAGTTCTCATGTCGTTTGTTCTTCTAGTTCTTAGATAACTCGTAGGTCTAGGAGACGCATCTGAAGCTCGCACTGATAACGTCTAAACTGAAGGCCGACTTTCAATTTTATTCAGTATCAGCTGCACTTCGATGTTGTTGATTTGATCTATTTAGTTTAAGGTTAGTTTGGCTAGTTTATTTAGTTTGTTTAAGGTTATCATCACTCTTTTATAGGGTTGATTCTATCCCTATTGTGTTGTCGATCTGTTCTAGTGTTGTCAATCTGGTTGATACTTTCTTTTAGGGATGGTCTCTAACCTTTCTTTTAGGGTTGTCTCTCACCTTTCTTTTAGGGTCATCACTCACCTTTCTTTTAGGGTTGCCATTCACCTTTCAATAGTGTTGCAACTCTCATTTTTTTTTTTTTACTGGAAATGGGGTACTGTAGCGTAAAATCGCTACGGTTAAAACCTCTTCCAATCCTAATCCAAACTTTTCAACAAAATTTTTCTTCATAGCTGTTATTCTCATTTGAACCAGGAATCCGGAAAAAATCGTCGGTTGTTTCCTTTCAAACGATGTCATTGCTTTTTTGGGACCCGATACGTAATGGTCGAGCTTATCTTTTTTGGTGTTTAATATTGAAAATTATCATGTGTTGGTAAAGGTTTTACTGTTGGTGCAAACCTAATAATATAAAGTATCTTAGCACAAGTATAACAGTGTCCCTGTGATTTTCTGGTTAATTTGATCCCGTTACAAGCCGATTTTTGGCTCCACCCTACGGCCAAGCGACGTCAGTTATCGACGACGGAGGTCGGGACACTCTCGCCCGTAATCCAGACACCTCATGTGCCGAGACGACTATCTACAAGGATTGAGACGTGTTCGAGTTAGAGGCGGACGCCGCAGTTCTGTGGTTCCCTGATTTCTACATTTCACCCGACAGACGTGTTCAGCAGTCCAGCAATTATCCGTGTTTTTCGCAGCAAGAGACCTATTTTAAAGTGCAGCCGATTTATATAATTTTTATCAAAAATTCTCATGTCAAAAAATAACAACTTTCTGACTTAAGGCCTATCAACACGCGTTGGATTCTCTTAGTGTTTTTCGCGATTAAAATTACTTATATTGCTTACTCCCCTAACTTTAACCGATTGCAATCGATTTTTTGTTTGGTCAGATTTAAAATATTTGCATAATACTTTCAATAATATTTTTTCTTTTTCCACTAAGCAAACCCACCTCGACGCATTAAGGTTCCAAAAAGAAAAAAATCATTTTTTTTTTTTGAAATAGATAATTTAACTTTTTTTATATTTTAATTAATTGTTTTGTACCTTTTTTTTAAAAAATCAAAATTAAACGTATTAAGTAGCGGTTTGTGTTTCTCTCACACTTTTATTTTTTTTAACGCTACAGCACGTATAATCCAGGATCGATGGTTAAAACTAGCTTCGCCTTGGTTTTTGCGTCATCTGATGTTTTTGCCTCGAAATTAGCCTCTGGCTCCAACTTTATGTAGTTCACGAGGTTGTCAAGCACCAACAGATTCTCGACAGCAAAACTCCACTCATCATAATTTTCGCGACCTTTTAGTTTCGAAATGCTTTGAATGTAGTTCACAGCCATATTTCCACGAAAAAGTCAAAAATGTTCGACTGTCTTACACTAAACTAAGTAATAAAACCGAAAATTATGGATATTCGCCCATAACTTCTTTATTCACATAGACAGCTGTTCTTAAGAGTGTTACACATTATAATTTTTTTATTATCTACTCGTATATTCTAATAGAAAACACTAGTATTGGGTCTTATGTTTCTTTTTGTGATCACACACAGAACATATGTTGCAGCTCTCTAGCCATTCATCTGTGAAATACTAGCTCCAGATCTAACGCGGAGAAGACGAGGGATTGAGTATGTCTCTATAAGGTGTTCCTCTCTTTTTGGCAGTATGTTATGTTGCTATGTTCGTGTAAGATAAGACGCCACTGTCTTAATGATGACCAGCGAAAGCGATTGGTTATCCTCTTCATCGGATGGTTTTACCAGCAGACAACACGTAATAATTATATTATTATACGCCATTTTTCACTAAAGCAATAAAACACATTCAATATTAAAAGTTACGTTACTACCTACCATCGCGCGGTCTCTCAGACCGATGAAAAAGTTACATACACACTAAAAGTAAACGCGCGACAATGTGAGTAGCGGGTAGAAGGTACATAAACGCTCAAAATGTAAAGATGCGCACTAAGTTATTCACCAAAATAATTTAGTTGGTGTCTGTGTGACCGCGGGTAGTTAGTTAAGGGTTAACAGACCATCTTCTACGTTTGCGCCGGTTTGCTTTCGGTAATCCGGTATTCGTTCGTATTGTGTTTATGTTTTCGTTTATATTTTATGGTGTCGCAGCCCCATGCGAGTGCTCCCCTTATCTTCATTAAACGAAATCGTTCATTATACGTTTATATTTTATAGTATCGTAGCCCCATGCGAAACTTTTATGCTATATAAAATAGTTGCAAACTATAGATTTTCTCAGATTATAAAAAAAACTGCTCTCCCAGTTTTATACTATTCATGTTAAATGTCTGGCACAGATATACAGGATGTGGCGTAAGTAGTGGTACACCGTTAAGGATTCGATATACCAGATAATTTACTATAACATATTTAAAAATTACCATTTTTTTACCCAAGGATTCCGAAAATATGTTTTTTTTTTGTTTTATAAGTATTTACGAAATTTCTACCTTGTAACCATTGTGGTTTTTGTTGAAATTACAATTGTAATATCAATAAAAACATTTTTTTTTTTAAGAAAGATTTTTAAGGTAGAAATTTCGTAAATACTTCAAAACAAAAAAAAAAAATCGGAATCCTTGGGTAAAAATAGTATTTTTTTTATAAGTTATAGTGAATTATCTGGTATATCGAATCCTTAACGGTGGACCACTATTTACGCCACACCCTGTATATACACAATAATCTATATGAAATACCTTAGCCATAGGGAAAAGTTCAACTTTTTTAAATCCTCATATTTTTTGTACACTGCTGCTGAAAAACATGCGCCTTTATAATTTTGTTTATTGAAGTATTCAATGATATAGATTTGATATCTGTACATTCTGGGGTACAAGCCCATACTATTTTTGGCCATCTTCTTTAAGAATATGCCTCCGACTGCATGAGATTGCATATATTATTCAGTGTAATAGTCATCCTTTTAAAACAAGTTTCTTGTTTCCATCTTTTTAATTACCAGTTCACTTTTTAGGCAGTCGGGTTGTTTGTATTATAATACTTTTACTATATATTTTTTAGTTTTCGTAGTTGTCTGTCATAAACACTTAATATAATTAATGAATAATCATGTAGTTTATGTTGTAACGTTGACTATTTTGTTGCTTTTTTCATTTCAAATTACATGTAAACTCAATGGGGTATCAAAATAAAGGGTTTCATAAATAGTTTGCAAAAATTAATTCAACTTGTATGTTGAATTAATTTTTGCAAACTATTTATGAAACCCTTTATTTTGATACCCCATTGAGTTAGTGACATGATTAACATGACAATCACTAAAAAATAGTTGATATTAAAATTGATGTCAAATAATGACGAGAATTGTAAAAATAAAAAGAACATTGAGAGCAGTTAATAGACTTTCACATAGTTATACTGTTAATGAGGTACCAGGGAAGCCACATGTGCAGAAGGAATTAATGCCAAAAAACTCTGTCTTCAACGTAGTCTTTTATCTTATAATATGCTTTTTTGATAAGGATACGTTTGATGTGCGTTTTAAACTTTCCATCGCTAAGTTCTGTAACTGACTTTGGCAACTTGTTATAGAAGCGGATACTGTTTATTAGAAATGACTTGCTAGTTTTAGTCAATCTAAATTTTGGAATCACAATTTCATCTTTACTACGTGTATTCAGATTATGGAAATCGCATCGTTTTTTGAAAAGACCTAAGTTTTTGCGAACATACAAGATATTTTCTAGGATATAAAGAGACGGCAGAGTTAGAATATCAATTTCGCTGAATTTGTTTCTAAGAGACTCGCGAGGCCCCATTTTATAGATTGCGTGGATTGCCCTCTTTTGTAAAATGAAAATTGAATCTACGTCAGCTGCCGATCCCCACAACAGAACGCCATAAGACATAATACTGTGAAAATAAGCAAAGTAAACTAACCTAGCTGTGGCAACATCAGTCAACTGCCTTATCTTTCTTACTGCGTAAGCAGCTGAGCTTAATCTACTTGAAAGAGCTGTAATGTGAGCACCCCATTGCAATTTTGAATCTAAAGTAATTCCCAAAAATACAGTTTCCGAAATAGCATTTAGTTTCTTGCCATCAAGTTTTAAGTTTAGACCTACTTGGGGTACATTTGGTAACGAGAACTTAAGACATTTAGTTTTGTTCGCATTGAGTAAAAGATTATTAGCGGCAAACCATTTCGAAAGAACAGCTAGACTATCATTGACATGTAAGACATCTGTATCTTTTCTATCTATTCTAAA
Source organism: Polymixis flavicincta (assembly GCA_949987655.1). NCBI lineage: Eukaryota > Metazoa > Arthropoda > Insecta > Lepidoptera > Noctuidae > Polymixis > Polymixis flavicincta. The sequence continues at coordinate 36,530,947 of OX465171.1, read as the reverse complement.
AATAAGAGAAGTGTCATCAGCGAATAAAATTATATCCGAGAAGTTAGCCATCAGGTAAGGAAGGTCATTAATATAAACTAGAAATAAAAAAGGGCCAATAATTGAACCTTGAGGCACGCCCATCTTAACTAGAGACCCCGAAGACGTCGCCCCATTAACGTTTACTTTTTGCTGCCTGTTTGATAAATAGGAAAGTACAAGATCAGCAGCCCGTCCACGAATTCCATAGTGGTGTAATTTACAGATCAGTGTATTGTGGTCAACGCAGTCAAACGCTTTTGAGAGGTCACAGAAAATGCCAATCGCGTCCTGGGAATTCTCCCAGGATTCCAAAATGTGACTGATGAGTTTTACTCCTGCGTCAGTCGTCGACCTACCTTTCGTGAAACCAAACTGTCGACTATGTAAAATTCCATTTGAGTTAAAATGTGACAACATCTGGTCTAGCATGATTTTTTCATAAATTTTGCTCAATTCTGGAAGCACAGATATAGGTCTATAATTAGAGGGATCACTCTTACTACCCGATTTTAAAATTGGTACTACTTTACTATGTTTCATTAAGTCAGGAAACGTACCGCTGTCTAAACATTGATTAAATATGCCTGTTAGGACAGGGGCAATTGTGTCAATTAAGACGAATCTACTGGCACCTCTCAAGCTGAAATCGATCAAGCCGTTTAGGCTGCAGAGCGTGCCAAAGAAATAAATATACATACATACACTCGAAAAACATAACCCTCCTGGCGCAGTCGGGTAAAAAATATGTCTGCAAGTACATAAAATTCATAGCATGCCAATTACCTAATAGCTATTTCTGGAGATGTTGCTTGGCCTACAAATAAATTAACTATGTAGGAGTCGACTTGTATTATTTTCTAAATAATACATTACATGAAAGTGTCAATTCACCCGATTCGAGCAAGTAAATTCTTGCGAAAGAACTAATAAGCCGATTCCGTTATTCAAATTGCCTAATGTATTGAAAAAAACATATTTTAAACAGAATAAGACGGCATCCTTGTAAAATTGTTTTCATAAAATGTAGTGCCGCCTCGGCCGCTGACGCGAGCGCGTGCTATCAGAATATGACGCACGGTGCAACTTTCGGCGCGCAAACACGTTTGGGCGGCAACGCTTGGAAAGTTTGGGCGGAAGGGTGGCTGGGCGGTTATAACTTCGGTGAAATCGACATGCAAATAATGTAATGACTTAATGTGGTTTTATTAGGTATTAAATAAAGCGAAATATTAATTAAAGTTTTTTTTTACTTTAAAAATCTTTAATTAAAATCATACTGATTATATTATTTGTATAATCGGTATTATTATGAAATTATATAGGTATTTTTCGTTTATAAATCTTCATACTTATTAAATACATGTTTAAATAAAAAATATTTTAAATATTTTTTCCAAAAACATTTAAAATTTATAAATAGTGGATCATCGGTATCAGGAAGTTCAGGAACAGGATCCAAGTTATCAGTCTCACATTCCTTATTTAGGTGTCCAAACAAGTTAATCCAATTAAAAGTTTTAAAAACAGACAACATGATGGTGCTTATTTATTTAAACCAACTGGCATTACATTTTCAGCCTATGATATTCCCACTGCTGGGATACAAGCCTCCTCTCTGTGAGACAGAGTAGGCCGTAATCAACCACGCGGGCTCCGTACGGGTTGGTGGATGTCAATGACAATATGTCTTCGAAGTTTTGGTCCCAGGATATTCCCCTTTTCCTCACGATGTTATTCTTCACCATTTGAGAGCAGTGGTGGCGAAATAATTTACACAAAGTAGAGTGGACCACCAATTACAACTGGTAAGTCGATGTCGTTACGACTGTGACAATCCGTCAATTTTACAAGTCATTTGAAGAGAAAACTCAATTGAACTCAACTGAAAAAAATATTGAACTCGCGACACTGTTACCGATACCACTGACAACAACACGAACTTACCAACAAACAACGTTGAACGAACGTTGAACGTTGTTTAATCTGACGATTCAAAAAATACACACGTAATTGTTCAAGTTTTCAGTTCTGTCCGCACTCCCGGAGTGCCACTGTTTTTTTTTTTCATAGTTTTACATAACATAAACACGTGTATGTATAGTACACACACACTTCGCCTGCATACCTCTAGTGTTTCATTAAACAGCATTTATCGTGAAAATGTGTCAATTCCTGACAAATATGTGTCATGGTCAGATTTATTAAATAGGTGAGACGTACTCGTACCTACATGAATAAAAAAATATTGTTCCGTGCTCAATCTCAAACCGCTGGCCTGAGTAGCCCTTGCAATTAATTGCAATCGGTTTTTTCTATTTCAATATTCAGTATTGTTTTGCTGGCTTCATCACCTACTTTCCAATAAAAAAATCATTAGAAAGTTTAAAAGAAAATAGGCGGTGATGTATGTACCTATATCTGTGGCCTATGATAAACACAAGACGCGATTTCAAAAATATTAAAAAGAAATCAAATCCGATAAATAAATTAACAAATGAAAATACTTCGTGACAAAACAAAAATTCAAAGAAAAATTCTTAAAATAGTGTAACTGTCGACTCGCGTGTCCGCCGCCGTAATACAATATAATACGGACTATAACAAAATTAAGAGAGAGAGCTATTTGTGAGCCCGACACTTCCTGCAGATACAAAGCCGGAAAAAGACCGATATAACCTTTTAATACCGCCTTTGTACCTTTTTTCGTGTGCGAAAAGTTTAAATAAATAAATCCCACGATTTATTAGATCTTACTTTGTAAGAAACGTTTCACGCAATTCATTGTCAAGTGAACAAATCTCATACATCTCTCATCTCTATATAGGTACTCAATACTTAATTAAACGCAGAAGCTATGGAACGCCACCTGCTTCAATAATTATTTCAGTTAGGTACTTTTTAATGATTTTATTATCACACTAGGTATACTACATAAATTAAATCACGAAGAGCAGATTTCCCATTATTCAGAAAACTTTTATCTCAAGAATAATTATGTCAATTTGACAAATTTTATAAACAAAAGCTGTCAAACTGCAATATTTATTCCTCGGATATAAGTTACAATGACTATTGAAAAATCAGCTCTAAATACAATAACAAATGGAAACTTAGGCATGGAAATAATAAAAAATCACAACCGTCACTAAGAACCGTTTTTGAAAGATGTTCGAAATGGCTGTGCCTTCACTGCAAATTGATGTAGTGTCGATTTGCTGAACAATTTACTTCTCCGACTACATTTAGGCTGAATATCGATTGTAACTTTGTCCATTTACGAGAACTGTTTAATAAATAAGTGTACTATGTATCTAATTTATCGGGCTCTTAATTTCCATTTCGGACTTATACTATTTCTCATTGAGAGGTAGTGGGTCCATGTCGAATGGTAGCTGTCAAAATAATATCTCCGATATTTCGGTTCAAGGACATACTGGTTTCCCCGCGATGTGGTCGGTCTTCGCTTTTAGACCACACTTACAAAAGAAAGGCTTTAATTTTGACAGTTCAACAACAGTTTTACTCCACTACAACAACCTTCAACACGTCGACAACCGTCAAGGCACGTCGTACTTGGCTATTATTCGTTTATTCGGCAAAACTATCTTTCTGAACTGCAGTGTCAGTTATGATCTACCAAAAATAGAAACGAATTCGTTACAAAGCAAGCTTTTAAGGGTAAGCTGGACTTGAGTTAAGTTTATTTTTAGTTGGAACTGGGTAATGACATTATTCCTAACCTAACTAATAACAATTATGCCCTGTCGATCTATTCTGTAAAAATAAATCACAATGAATAGTTAAGTGGAGCTGTAATTTCACTTGCTGCTTCGATTAACATTATTTGACAGGTCACGGCAAGCACACTGCACTTAAAATTTCACGCTGAAAGTTTTCTAGAATAATATCTGTATTGGCTGTTCTTTTTTTGCATGTCGGCCATTTCAGGCCAGGATTTTTGATAAAGTAATGGCATTTCACTTGTGATTATTATTTTTAAATTGGTAGATACGATAAAATTATTGCAGTCGCTTTTGTTGCCAGTGGTTCACAACTGTCAGGATATGATATAAAAGACATGTTGATACAAAGAAAGTTCTTGTTAATTTTGTTAAGACTCTCCTAGAAATATGCCTGTGAGTATTGGGCCGTAACCGCAAAACGCAACAAAGCCATTAACAAAAATGTATCAACATCATCATCATCATTTCAGCCGAAAGACGTCCACTGCTGGACATAGGCCTACTCCAAGCTCCTCTACTTCGACCGGTTCTGCGCTTCTCGCATCTATCGGATTCCTGCGGCCTTCACAAGGTCATCGGACCATCTTGTGGGAGGTGTGTATACAATAATATTTTTCAGCTGCTCATGTGCTCTGCGGCTTTAATTGAAATCAATTGTTTATTCGTAAACAATAAACAGATGCGGACCTACATACCATCACGCCCGGTCCTTCTCGAAGGTTTAGGCAGAAAGAAGTGTAGCGAAACAATTTTGTAAAGGAGGAGAAAGATTTGCAAGATTTGATTACGTACTCCGAGGCAGAGTAGGTTCCTAGATGCTATAATAAGAGTTGCACGGATTTGGATTTATCTTTTGGCAGGTAACGGTGACCATGAGCGTATTCCATGAGCGGATGGTGACCATCAGGGTAGTTTTAGTGACGTACAAATCCCACACACACCAGCCTTATCCCCAAAGCCCGCGCTTTTTGAAGGTTGTCCTCCGAAAACAGAAAAATAATGGTTCCTATGGAGAACAACGGGCAAGAAACTGCACGGACATTATTTTTGCGGGTAGGAGTTTCGCAGTTGTGCAATAAATAAAAATAAAAGGGCATAACGACGTCTTAAAAATTACATTACACCGTTGCGTCTAAGATTAGCTTGAGCAGACCCCATGGTGTCGTAACCGGCAGGGGGACCAACACCATAATAAGTATAAGCACAACAACTTATAAACAAGAACTATTTTAAATATTAAGGAGCAAAGTTTTTAAAAGGTCACCATTTCAAACCACGTTCGTAACTGTTGCTTTAAAAAAAAAACAACATTTGGCAATTGTAAGGGTAGTTTATAAACGTCAATAAATAAGTACCGAAACTAATTTTTTATTCAAACTTTCGAATAAAAATTATAATAGGCCGTTTCCATCCCAAAACTTCGCTCACCGGCTCAATTTAATTTCTCAAGGTAACGAAAATAGATCTATATTAATAAAATTTGCCATCACAATAACAATCTTCAAATAACTATACAACTAGAGTTTTACTTCCTTCCTTAAAATATTCTTGTCACTATCAAATTAGTGTGAAAATCCACCAAAATGTCCTATCTACGAATCCTGAAAAACGCTAACTTCAGTCGCTATTTCCAATGGAAAATGGAAAATAATTACTGTGACCGTATAAAGCCTGAAAAGTAGGTCACAGCAACATTGTAGACATCAGTAGCGGGTGGCTGCTAGTGCTAGACCGGCCGTCCGCAGGCGAGGCAGAGTCTGGACCAGCATCTGATGACCATGTCATAATGGACTTCCGTCAAAATTCTCGTCTATGTTACATGCCTCCTCAGACAGTGGCAGACATGCAGCTCTACATGGCGCGGCGATTTGAACTCACTGTGTTGTTTGAAACTTTTGTTCTCCCGGCACTCGACCGCGCAGACAGTGAGTAATAATAATAATACTGTGATCAGTGGTTAAATATTCGGTATATAAACGACTTTTTTGGCGACATAAAAATTAGGAAGATTTTCTCAAATCGGTTGTATTTTTTATTTTATTTATATGTTGGTTATACCTCAGAAATCCGTAATTTATAAACCGATTTGAAAATTCTTCTTTATTATGAAAGGGTATCGTAGGGTTGTCCTATATAAATTTAGTCAAGTCTTTATGAGTGGTTTTTAGCTGAGTTAGCTTCAATAATACGTATTTTTCCAGTTAGTGTTTGTTCATGATGTTAGATTTTTGTCATTTTGATTTACTTAGCAAGTGTACGAAAGTAGTTTAGGGCTAACAACTAAACAACTAAAATTGTATTACAAAAAAAAAATACAACCAACTTCCAACAAAAACGCTACAAAGTGAAAAATAATTTTAATTTCGGAAGTCAGTGGCAAAAAACGAATATACAAAACCAAAGACACGGACTTCCGAAATTACAGTTATTTATCACTTTGAAGTATTTTTTTTTTTGCAATTCAGTTGTTTTTTCTTGTAATAAAGTTTTGTTTTAATAATAATGACGTGCTTTGAAAAATGTATAGTGACTTAATTGTTTGATCGACAACATGTTGAGGCTAGTTTATTACGTTTCAGTTGACTAAGATATCGATTGCATTTCATACGTTATTTATTTACTATAGGTACGCATATGAACGTTCCGTCGCAGTTTCGCAAGTGCCTCTGAATTTTCGCGCCAAAATTTCCTGCGCAATTTCATATTGTTTTCCGTATCTGAAATATAGTATAGTATATCGTTTTCAGTCCTACCTAAGATATTAAGTGTTGCGATAATAGGTATTAAAATAGACCAAATGCAATGTATCCAATTTTATAATATTGAACGCTATCTTTTCTTAAAACTTCAGTTTCTATAAAGTAGGTATTCAGATTAACTGTTTACTCGTCACATAAAAATCGAAGTCAGTAACTTAACAATTAAAATACGTTACCAGCCCAAAAAGAAATTAGATTTTCTATTTCCACCCTATCACGAAACCGTTCAATATCAAAGTAAGATTAAAATGCAATTTCCCTTTATTTTTAATGAAAGCAAGTTTAAAAGACCAAATCTTAAATACTTAACGGCTAGTTAAAATGTAAATTCCTTTTAGTTTTTATTAAATTAAAAGGTTTTATTTCTATAGTAGATTTGTACAAATTCTTTTACAAATAGATGAGGTCGGCGTTCCGTATCTAACTATTCCTATATCTCAAACATTGAAATAAGATCTACGTAAGTAATGTAAAGAAAATTGATGAATTCTACAAGGCTGGCTGAAATATACATAATTATACTTTTTGGAATTATATTATTTTTGTCATAGAAACAATAATCATACCTAGACAGACACGAATTACAAAAAACTTTACTTTATAAGGATGTAGAATTTTCGGCGCACGACGCAATCGTCCCACGCTATCGCAGCATTCACAACATCCCAGAGTTGTATGCCTGGAGTGTGTTATCATTCCCTGGTCTGAGTCTGAGAGCAAGGGTCGTTCCGTGCGATCTCGAGCTTGTCCAACTTTCGGTTCTGAGTGGTGCCGATTCCTCTTTGATTCAAGCTAGCTCTTTGCACTCGGTGGAGACTACGTCGGCATGGTCCCTTCCTTTAACACCATATTAGCGCGTTTCGTCAAATTCGATTATTTGAGTAAGTTCAAAATAATTGTTTTTTTTATTTATTTATTTACACTTTTCGCACACTCAAAAGGCACAAAGGCGGACTTAATGCCTTAGGCATTCTCTACTAGTCAACCAGGGGTGGTGAAGAGATTAGATGGCAAATGCTTTACTATACCGTTCTTTTTTTTTTTTGTATTTTTGAATTGCATAGTCACGTTGTGTTTTTACTATTTTTGCGAGTGCACTTTTTATTGAAAGGTAAACCATTTAATTGAAGTATTGACTATTTCAGTAAGTTCAAAATAATTTAATTTATTTATTTGCACTTTTCGCACACAAAAAGTTACCAAGGCGGGCTTTTGTAACATCGGGGAGCTCGAAGAAGCAAAGAATTTTGACCTTTAACGGGGTGAACGGTGGAGATTTTGAAATCTGGGTTCTTGAGCTAAACCGCCTAAACTGTAACGCTTGAAAATATACTTTCTGCAAACGTCATATTTTCAGAAAATAGTCTTTCGTCTTCGTATTTCGACGTTTAAAAGGTCATCAGAAACTCGAAATTCTGACAAACAGTCTTACTGTCAGATAGATAGTCGCTCCATGTAAAATACTGGTATCCGGCTGCACCCGGTTAGACTGGAAGCCGACCCCAACATAGTTGAGAAATATTTATTGATATCGATGTTTAAAAAACCAAAATCCTGCAAAATGTACCCTCATATCAAAGTACCATTACGATGATCCTCGCTAAAAAATAATTCCTCGCCAGTCACATATAATTTAACTTAATTGTAACTTTTTAACCTATAAATTAACTAGCTAGAGGCTTCTAGCTAAGTAATTATAGCTGCACGGGGTCGATCGATCGCGTAAAGGTACTCTTGCTACGGTTGCAACCGCAGCAAGACCGACCAACCTGTTGGTCGGTGGACAGTTAACCATCTTGACAAACCAAGACGCCTCTGTGCTTCAGAATGCACGTTAGGGCGTTGGTCCCGGCTGTCAAGCGTGGATTTTTGACTGTCGTTACGGGTCATCAAAAGTCCGAAAGGTTGACAGCCGCAGTCTTACTAAGGGGTATAGGGGCACCCAGGAACTGGTTTGTGCGGGCAGATAGGCAGTCGTTCCATGTAAAATCGTTGTTTTCCGCTGCATGTGGTAAGAGCGAAAGCCGACCCCAACATAATTGACAAAAGGCTAGGCAGAACTAGCTTATGCCCGTGACTTCGTTCGCGTGGAAGTCGTAAAACAGCACATAACATAATATACTGAAATAACAGCCACATTTTTATATAACTTCCTTGTATAATACATTTGTAGTTATGGTGTTACCTTTCAGAATTTACAGAAATTCAGGACTTGTAGACGATTTTCTATTCTGAATTTTCATTCCTCTAAGTGCCTGGTACTTATTGACAGGCCTGCACTGTCCTCCCATACCTATTATCACTGTATTGAAAACATTGTTAAAGCCAATTATTTTTAAAAGAGTAACCGTGGAGTTTCTTGCCGGCTCTTCTCCATAGGAAGCGAAAAATTGGAACCGTGCACCTAGCTTCTGACGTTTCATAAGTGCCGATGCAGGTTTATGTAAAATTAAATATTTTGATTTGATTTGATTTGACTTGTGACCCGGGAGCAAGCAACGTAGAGTTGATCCTGTGAGAAGCAGCACGTTCTGCACCCGCAGTCTTCAGTAGTAATTTCCCATTTTTTAGCTAGGTTTTCGTTGATGTGTATTTATAAACACCTGCGTTTCTGCACACACAGCACGTACAACACTAATACACTGACTGATGCTTTCTTACAGATTTATCCTGACGAACAGCTATCACTAAAATAATACCACAGTAGATCGTAAGAACACCAGACAGTCAACGAGCCATAGATATCTATTTATTTTTATTATTACCAAAGATAACAGAAGAGGCCTACATTTTATTTATATGAACTACGGTTGGCAAGAATGGCCGATCTTTACTGTCTAAAACCGGACTGGTTGTTGTGCAAGCACCTTTTTACACTTATAATATCATTGTGTGCAAGAGATCGATTTTTTCCAAAAAGTTTTAATTCTGGACATCTATATATTTTCGAAAAATAAAATATATTAGATAACTGGTCGGCAGGAACAGCCGGGATATTGAGGCTTGCCGCCTTTTTTTAAATATTGATCGTAGTTTAGCTTTCTTTAATTTATCCGGAAATACACCTTCGACAAAGGATTTTTTTAGTTTGGTTTTGTGTCCATTCATTAATACATCCTCTAATTAGTAAATATGGTATTTCATCAACTGCGGCGCTGCACTAGTTCTACATTTTGCGGTTTTAACCGATTTCGAAAAGGAGGAGGTCATGAATTCGACATGGTTACATATCTTTTTTTTATGTATGTTTGGGCATAACTCCGTCATATATAGACGGACTAGCTTCCGCCCGCGGCTTCGCCCGCGTGGAAGTCGGAAATTATCCCGCGGGAACGTACTACCGGGATAAAAAGTATTCTATATTTTAATCTGTTTGCGGCTAAACGGATTTGGATGAAATTTGACACACAAACAGATTAAAATATAGAATACTTTCACAAACTTTCACATTTCTAATATCACGGACTACCCTTTTTTACTTTTAGGGGTAGATTTTCGAGAAACCCTGATACACGTTATTCTTTATTTTTGGTTTAAGGTATAAATACTGAGTTTGGAGTTAATCAGACCGCGCGTTAAAATTCTTCCATACAAACTTCAACTACCCTCTTAGGGGGTAGTTTATAAAAACAATAAATGGCCAACCTCATAATTTAGTTAACTTAATATTTGTGCCAAGTTTCAAGTTCATTAACTCAAGGAATAAAAAATTTCATACAAACAAAATCCCCCCTTTTCACCCCCTTAAAGGTCGAATTTCCAAAAACCCCTACATTATAAAAGGAAGCCGTGTGCAAAATTTCACGTTCCTAGTCCTAGTAGTTTCGGCTGTGCGTTGATTGATCAGTCAGTCAGTTTCTTCATTTATTTAAATATATATAGATTTGCAAAATTATTATTCAAAAGGGGTTTATTTTGAAATGATCACATTTAATTTTCATATAGATCTGATGATGAGTTTCGGAGACCACTTCAAAAACTGACAGAAAATCAACCACAATTGCTGTTGACGCATAAATGTGCATTGTTTTGACCCCAGGGATGATGTTTAGAACTAAAAGTGAAAAATCCAACAACAAAAAACAACCGACTTCCGGCAAAACACTACTAAGTGAAAAATTACTTTAATTTCGGAAGGTGGTGACAATAATTTAAAATACATATCCAAAGTCACCGCATTCCGAAATTAAAGTTATTTTTCACCTTGCATGTAGTGTTTTCCCGAAGTCAGTCTTTTTTTTAATGTTTTTGATATTATAAATAGCACGCTCCGTGGCGGGTCGAACGAATAGGGTAAGGAACGATCGAACGAACGAATAGGATAGTGTGGGGTAGCACTGGGCAATACTAGGCATGTATTCGATATGATGTTGGGAAGTGGTTTGCCGACCGACGACACAAAGAAATCGTTACAGATATTAGAAGTTGGTGCACTTCTGGTTTTGTTCACAGCATAACGAAAGGAAACATTTTTGGTATGGAACTTGAAATCTGCTTTCAGGTTATTTTTATTATATATTAAATCATGTTGGAGTAGTGGTGGCCCAGTGGTAACGGACGCGACTTACGAGTTGCAGGTTGTAGTTTTGAACCCAGACTGGCGTTTTACTTTGTGTAAATTATTTCCTCACGACTACTCTCAAAACGGTGAAGAAAAACATCGCGATCAAGACAGCATGCGCTAGAACCAAAAAATCGAAGACATGTGACATCTAACAAACCGCACTGTGCCCGTGTGGTGGATTATGGCCCACTCCCTCGTACCAAGAGGAGGTGTGTGTCCCATCAGTGGGCATTATAGGCTCATGATATGAAATCTTTCTTTTCTCACACTACTTTGCAGACCACACTCGTGACCCTAAAGCTGTCTACAAACCAAAGCCCGGCGGCACGACCCTGGCGGGTTAGTGCCAGCGGGTAAACCGGCTTCTAAATGTTGCGATTCGGATAACTTGGCCGGCAGCATGACAGTCGCAGTATGACGTTTACAATATTAGTGATTGCCTCGGAGAAATTGCGCGTGTAACTTTTTTGTCTTCCCATTCCATATTGTTTTTGTTGATAAAAAACACAGTCACGTCACTTTTCCTCGAAGGCCGGTGGGCAACTGAATGAGCGCGGGGTGTGCCGCCGGGAAACACGCGCGGGCGCAAGCCACCGGCAAGCTTGTTTCAAAATAAGGCCGCCCAGCGGTTCGCCACACTAAACACACAATAGTAATAACTCATCATCATCATTCTCCTACCCTTACACCAATGTATTTGTAGTCGGCACAACATGTTTTTTTCTTCCACAGTTCTCTATTAGTCGTCATCTCCGTAGCCACAACCTTTCTAACAATATGTCCAACACCCTGGTTCAGTTTCGCAATCATCTTATACGACAACTTACAGATTGCTAATTGCTGATAGTTGATTCTTGTTTATATTCACGTCTATTTCTGTATTTTTTGTTCCAATTTCAACTTTTTTTTACTAATTCATTTATAATATTTAATTACACTCATTTCATTGTATGTGTTATTATTGATTTACTTGATTTCATAATTTTTAATTTTATATTTTTTACTAATTTATTTGTTTTTTTCATTGTTAATTGTATATTTATTACTAACTTATTTGATTTTATAATTATTAACTAATTTTATTTTATTGTTATTTTCGTCACTTTAATTAACTTAATAAGGCAAACCATGTAAGTGCTGTGCACACATTTAGGTAAGTGATAAGTTCATTGTAGTACTATACAGGAAAAGTTTTTATCCAGTGCGCAAATTGTAACCATGAATTCAGCATATCATTCTAGACCCCCTAGGGTAGAAATTTTTCGCCGGTTGTACAAAAAAAAATCAGCTGTTCCATACATTTTGACCGCGTAGGTATTGCACTTTTCTATGAAAAATCGGATTTTTTTTTGTACAACCGGCGAAAAATTTCTGCGCTAGGTGTTTTAGAATGATATGCTGAATTCATGGTTAAAGTTTGCGCACTGGATAAAAACTTATCCTGTATAAATTATGACAAAACTTTCTGTTAATATTTATGTGATCTAGTCGTAGAAGTGCCATAGTAAATAAATAAATATATATGTTCATTCACACAGTCCACCCATCGTTTCTTTGGTCTCCTTATATTAGCCATCGACATTTATGCTCAAAACTTTCCTCACGACATTTTCCTTATTCCTCCGTATCACATGCGCATACCATGACAACCGATTTCCACACAACTTTTCAGTTCGATAACTGAAAAGTGCCACTTTCAGTCGTCCTCTTATGTACCTACTCATTTCTTATTCTGTCCATTCGCGTAATACCATTAATCCCTCTTAACATTGTTATCTCAAGTGTATGCAATGCAAATTCCTTTCATTCATCTACTTTGTGGCCCAACATTCTGACCCATACAAGACAGCAGGTCTAACCGTGGTCGTAAATGTCATGTCTAAAGGCATGGAGTCTTTATAAGTGTTTAAAAGACTCGTAAACGAATATTACTTGTCGTTGTGATCTTGTTCTCGCACCAAACTGTAATAATCCATGTATAGTCTTTTATTTTTGTTCCTCACATATTTTGTTTGTGTGTATTTATGTGTCTATTATTTAGGATTTGTATATTTCTATGTATCTATTTTAGTATACCTATTGTATACATATTATTTGCACCAACAACATCCCCATTTTATGTCCAGGCTAATCACTGTCCATGGTTGGACCATGGTTGGTCCCGGAAGAGATCGCGGAAAGCGGTAAGGCCGCCCATTGTGTATGTTATAGTGTAATAATTTTTTGTTGTAAAGTATTTTTGTGATGTACAATAAAGAATAAATAAATGCCTCCCTCTTATCTCCGATACTTTGGAGCCAAAAGTTTAGAAAAATAATACAGAAATTAGTTTTTTTTTCCACAGATTACAGAAAACCTATAAGAAGTCTATGGTCTGGTAAATCTTCCAATATTGTGCGTACAAACTTACATTTACAGTTGAAATGTAAATGAGAACATGTTTTGCTACAACAAGCATGTTTTGCAACTACATTGACAAGTTTGCTTTTGAAATATGGGGCTGGAGAGCTCAAATTCTCAGGATAAAATAGAATAAGCAGACTTATAAATACGCACTAAGTTTAATTTGTCTGGTGTAGATACTTTGGATTTTATTAATACCTGTAATACGTCGATTTCGTCGTCGATACGTCGGTTATGCTTCTAAATTAGTATATCTAGCTTAAATAGGCAATTCGATTTCATTTTAAAATCTAATAAGAGTGACTAAAGTAATTTTATAAGGATTTTGTATAATCTATGGATAGTTGTATATGTTTGTAACTTGAAAATGTGATGTACCTACATAATTTTATAATTCCTAGTTAAAATAATAGAATTATGTATGTAAAACGGATATTCCAGTTCGAATTATATAAACCGAACCACTATACAAACTACAGTTTTTGGAGTTTATTTTCTACGATTTTTTATAACGTGTAGATATGTTCTATGTTGGTGTTTTATATGATTAAGGTAGGCTATTTTTTTAAAAATCGTCTGCGAGGTAAAGTGGGCTCGTATGAAAGCGTGCCTCTTGGTCGACTCTGCTATAAAGCGCCTCAATCCCCTGAAAGCGGCAACTGACCTTCACACGGGCAGCCAATCATAGCAATGCGAGAGGGCCGGCATTAGTAAGATTTGCTGGTCAGGGCATAACCTTACTATTCCCGATGACACTCTAACCCTTATAAAGAGAGTAGCAAGTCCATCAGTAGGCTCAAAATACATAAACATAGAACGCCATCCTTCCCTCCTCCCTGCCAAAGCTCGCTGCGACGTCCCAAACTCCGAGCCTTACTCAAACCAGCCCGTGCCGCCAAGCCTGTAGCCTTAATTTCGTCCCTAATGATTAATTACATAATTCCGACCCAGCAAGCCCCTTGCTGCCCCTACCGCACCCTAACGATGCAGAAGCCGATCCGTAAACTACAGGATGCCCTTAGCGTGGAGCCACTTAGTTTAAAGTTTTGATGCCCTGGCTGGAGGCCTTAATATATGAACAGCCACAGGCAAGTCCAGTTACGCAGCCGACAACCTACTAGGTTAACCTGCATTATGCCATCCCCAAAAAAAGTCCAAAGAAGCCAAAATCTGCGGACAAGACTCAAACAAGAAATCTGCATTTAATTTCAACATAGCCTCCTCATCGCTACCCCTGTCCCCGAGGCCTTTATGGATTGTACTACAACACAGGTACACATTAAACTACTGCAGTCAGGGCTGCATAGTCACGTGCGCTAGCGGAGTCACTCGACTCAGATACTAGGAAGCGCAAGTCGACAATAGTGGGAGTGGTGCTGGACGCGCCCGTGTCGTCCGCTACACTAGTGCTTTACTTTGTATACAATGTTTCATCACCACTACCCTCAATACGATGAAGGAAACCATTGCGAGGAAACCAGCATATGTATTCTAGAACCAAGACTTCAAAGACAGCTGCACTACACAGCAAAACAGCCCGGCACGCCAGGACAAGACATCGCAGCAACACAGACATGATGGGTGTGTCACAAGTTCTGTTTAGTGGCGATTTCCCGCACGCACTACATATGGTCAGCCAAGGAACTAGGACTGACGAGGTGAATGCTACGTTGAACAGGTCGACTGGACGCAAGTTTATAGACTGCGCTTGACCATCAACATTTGAGTTCGGTTTAAAGTTAGTGAAGATACTCTACCAGAGGCTCTGGTCGTTCCTACTTTAGAAGATCAGATTCGTCTTCTGTACGAGGATATCAATCCAGTACCGTACCCAGAGAATTCTTGGGTGTGTGAACGGGTCATTTTGGCGCCCAGAACTTATCAAGCTGCAGCGAAAAACCGCCAAATCCGCCAAAAAAATAATAATCTTCAAATAGACTTTGCATCACAAAGCAAGGTAACAATTTTTGGATCTATTCCCGGCGATTGTTGTGAATAGTTTAGGCTTTTTTCCCAGATATAGCGGTGTTGCTAAAAGTTACTTTAAGCACAATACATAATAATAGTTACTTTGATAGGGTTGCATACTAGATCTATGCACGATGAGGCGGTGGCGCTAGGAGTTAATTAATTTACTTTTGTTTTCTAAATAATATGATGATTAACCTACAGACTTATAGCGAATATCTATTCAAAATTTGAACAAAATCTATCCAGTAGTATTTAAATATTCAGACAATAACGAAAATTCTAAAATCTCTGGACCTGACATAAAAATCGGTTCCACACATCGGAAAAATACAAAAAAAAAAAATGTATGTATAAATATAGATTGACGTGACAATTAATGTATGTTAATAAATGAAGACGCTTTAAAATTTTCGTCCACGATTTTATAACGTGCATGTATTTCTATACATTATATGGACGTGTAGTTCGTAGCACGTCGCATGGCTACGTTGGATATTAAAAAGCACCTAAATTTTGAAAGCTGCGGCGCTCGTTGATGTCTTTTGTTTGCGTTCCAATTTGTTCCAATACCTGCATGCGTGCTGCGCCGGAGTTTAGTGTGGACATGCGTTTGCGAGAATTTAGGGCCACAAAAGGGGTGAATGAAAGGCAATTGCATGGAGTTGAGATGAGAATGTTATAATTAAAGCCCTTCTGTGTTTTGGCCGCCCTATGTCGCGGGTTAGGTTACATGTATAAAAGATACGTCCTCATTGTATCGATGACGTATACAAACTCCTTGATTATTCCGTGTGGTGCCGGACGTAAAAGAATAGCACCATCCCATTTATTCCCGTGGGTGTCGTAGAAGGCGACTAAGGGACTTACTAGAGAATGGGCAGCAGCGTTCTCTATGCATTTTACCACCATACTGCGATCGCCAACCCATCTGCCAAACGTGGCGATTATGACAAAATCTCTTTACCCACTAAAGAGGTTTTGCCTTAATCGCCACGCCTATGTCCAGCAGTGGGTGTCTTTCGGCTGAAATGATGATGATGATGAATTGCTTAAAAAAAATCATTATTACTTATGTACGCACTGAAAAATACATAGAGATACGACATAATTATAATTGGAGTAAAAAGGTCGAATCGTCAAATTTGAAACTTCGTTGCAGCGCCATGCGGTGGAATAAGCAAACTACCTCTTATTCGAACACTTCAACGTACTCTTTAGGTAAAACTTTGTTGAATTGAATAACATTCCCCAAAAACTGTATCGCTGAACCTATTAATTTATATCAATTATCAAAAGAAATCTTCAAAGTCTTCGTAAATTATTTTCATATCGACATCATTATTTTTCCCATATTGCCATTTATTTGTGGTCGGCACTAGTCTTCTTCTTTCATACTTCCCTATTAGTCATTATTTCAGTAGTCACCGCGTTTCTAGCCCCATCATCTTTCCCACATTCCATCCATCGTTTCTTTGGTCGTGTCCTTCTCTTTCTCACGCCATTTTCCTCATTCCTACGCGTCAAATGCCCATACAATTTTCAGTCCAATTGTTGTCCCCTTTTCCTATTTGCATCAGCTATGAACGAACACCTCGGATTAATAATTCACAGCTGCATCGATCCCAATAACCCCGGCCTTCCTGTTACGTATAACTGGAGCAGCATTCACAATGGCTTTGGGCATTGATCGCAGCCCGGCCTTCAGAATCGGTCACTGTCAATACAACACGTGAACTGCTACCAGTTCCACACGGCTCGTGGTTGTTCCCACGTACCTATGCCCCAGAGCAAGGAAGTCACTGCGTCGCTGAATCGCCTTGGATTTACAGAAACTAGTAACGAACAGTCTCCTGGTGGTTAGGTACCTAACACAAATTGTTCACTAAGTCAGGGCAATCAAACTTGTTATTACATACATTCAAAAACTTAAAAAAAAAAAAAAAAAACACCCGAATTCCGGAAAAACACTAGAAAGTAAAAATAACTTTAATTTCGGAAGGCGGTGACAAAAAATTAATAAAATACACATCCAAAGTCACTGACTTCCGAAAATAGTTTTATTTTTCACTTTTTAGCTATAGTACCTAACAGCAATTCGTAATTTCATCATCCTTGGAGTCAAAACAATGTTTATTTACGCGATAGCAGCAATCGCGGTTGATTTGTTTTAATTTTTTGAAGAGTTTGGTTGTCTGTCTCCAAAACGTATCATCAAATCATTTCGGATAAACCCATTTCGAATAAAAAAAGAATTTTGCAAATCGGCACGTAAACGGCACGGTTGTCTCAGTGGTTAAGCGATTGACTGCTGCGCTGCGTGTTGCGGGTTCGAATCCCGCACGGAACAAATATTTGTATGACCTACAAGTAGTTGTTCCGGGTCTGGCCGTTTGTGTATGTCAGTTTAAATGTTTGTAAATGCACCCACAATACAAGAGAAATTCCTAGTGTGTCGTTATTTATAGACTGTTTTTTTATACGTTGCCCACGTTTAAAAAAAACAGTCTATAAATGACGGAGTAAGCCCGAACCTCCACCTAACTCCTAACCGTTAAAGAGTTGTACCTTCCTTTATCAGCTCAGCGTCATGAGATGATGATGACCATACGCAAATGTCTCAATAGCTTTAGAAAATATATGAAAAACATTGTTAATACCTATAATATTTGAGGGTTGCCTTCGCTTTCCCTGGGATTCCATCATCAGATCCTGACTTGGTGCCATTGGGACCACCTCAGGAGTATACTCTTTCAAATAAAAAAATAAGTTTGAGAACTGGTCCTCAAATGGGGGAGAAATCGGTGAAAATACATAAAAAAAATACAGTCGAACATAGCTGCCGTTCTTTAACTAGAAAGCCCTAAAAATAGTTTCCGACAAATAAACTTTTTAATAAAAAATTAAACCGCCGAAAAACCGAAATAGTAGATTTTACAACAAGTGCACAAAACAAACGACGGACGAGTTATAAACTCTGCTTTTCACTTCGATTGCGAGGAAATAAAACAGTAGTATAACATAACATTTCTTTAATTAAAATTCAAAGTAAAATTAGAACAGTTTTGAATACTGAAGAAAATTGTTTTTTTCGGCATATTAACGGTATTTTTCTGAATTTGTGAAGACGACATATTGTGAGACGATGGCATATTATGAGAAGATGGCTCTGACGACAACAAGGAATCTCTGGATGTAGAAGGGACGGGCTCGCTTGGGATTAAATTAATGGCTTCTGTTATACGGTCGGTAATCTTGCTTTTGTTCTGTACGGATTCTTCAATGTATCCCTCAGCAACCTGATCAGACTTCCACCCGCCATGTCTTTTCAGCATTGTTAAGTTTGCTCCCGAATCTGCTAGAAGGGTGGCTGAGGTCCGGCGGAAGCAATGATCCGTGTAATTTTCGGGATTTTCTAATTTTAGAAAAGTTGCGATCTGTTTGGGAAAGGCTGCAAATTTATTGCGTCCTATAACTTGCTTAGTGCACTTCCCATTTTGATAATTGAGGAAAAATTTATTAGTCGACACGTTTTGAGGACGTAGAGCTTGGTAATTTTTAACTATTTTTAGGTAATCTCCTTTGACAACAAATGTTCGCTCCCGTTTGTTTTTTGTGTCGGGTAAGTTTATTGCTTGCAAAAGCGTGTCCGTCTTTACGTCATTTACGGTAATGTTCGCAAGTTCAATGCCCCGGCACGCACCACTTATACCAAATATAAGTGCCACCTAAAACAAAATTAATAACTTTTATACACTTTAGAACAAAAGAGCAATAGGTATATGAGCAATAAAATTAGAAAGGAATGTGTATTACGTACTTTTGTGGCCAAATATGTTTCATCTGGAGCGGTATTTAAGAAGGTTTCCACTTGATTAGCTGAAAGGACCTTGCTTTTCTTGCTTTTGTGCACACTTGAAAGCCTCTTCAACAAAGATGTAAGCTTCGAATATTTTTGTATATTAACATTGTCCTTCATTTGTAATGTTGCTTTCAGCACACAGTGTAGACGGCTGAAGTTTTTTGGATAATTCATCAAAATAACTCAAAAGAACACTTTCCGAGAACGTAGTTACTAGTTTTTCTTTTCTCCAATTTACAAAATTATCGTAAACTTTGAGATATTTTTCCCGAGACTTTGGCGGTAATATCTGTTGCACAACTCTCTGTGCATTTATTTCCATAAGCGTATTAGGAGAGACTGTTAAATCCTCTTCTTCACTGGACATTTTAACAATTTTAGCAAATTGAAGAAATTAATAAATGCACGATAAAAGAACAAGAGCTGTTTCCCGCCGCTTTATTTTTTTTTAAATCTTACGACATTGATATTAGGCTGCAGACCTATACAGCCTACTATTAAATTAATTTTGTAATAATAATTTTCTTAAATCAACTAACCTACCGTACTTGAATTAAAATTTTAATATCTATTATATCTTAAAAAACACATAAGGCAAATAAATGAAAGTAAATATTATATAATAACAAATTCTATCTATGAACTTCTTATTGCATTTGGCTGTATGGCTCATTTTCTTTGCCTTAATATAATACATTTATGAGTAGATACGTTAATGCCCTTGTGCACAAAATTCGATTTTGTGCAGCCTATACCCTGCACAAAGAAGCACTTTCAGAGCATGAGAAGTGAAAAGTATATTTTCATGCCAGATTTCATTTTTATGTATATGTTTTTACATGTTATTTTATGACCAACAAAATATTAGCAGATTACCCCCTAAGTCAGTCATTCATTTGTCATTACATTATGTACGAGATTACCAATATATGCCATTTCTTTCAATGGAGTGTCAGTGGCTGACCACTGGAAAGTCTTAATGACGCCACTAAATTAGTATGTAGATTACCAAACTTGTCAAAATCAACAATTATGAAATCAATGATAGACCATTCTGACACTATTGTAATAGCAGACTTGACTCTTGAGGCCCTGCTGGGGAAATTGTTGTGCCACTTCTTCTTCCCAGCTAAAGCACTTGGAAATTGTGAAAGGTCGTATTTTGGGGGACGGTCTTATGTAATTTTGACGATCAAAAAGAGCTGACTGTTGTTGGCCTTTTTTTTTCTAATCTGAACAGTTCATGCTGGTTGTTTTTTATGACGTTTATATTTTTAATGTATTTTTATAAATAGAACTGACACTATGTGTTGTCTTGTACTATGTAAAATATATGCTCTATAAATAAATATGTGTTTGATAAAATAATAGTATCCTCTGGATTCTGTGCGCACCACCTGCTGAAAGCTACCACACAAACATTTTTACAATTCAAATATGTTCCGTAGATATGAGAGTTTGTAGGCCGTTAAATGGAAAGGATTATTTAGGATAAACAGAAAGAAATATTAATTCATGTGTCCTACAATTAGTAACGGTTTTTAAGAAATAACAGTTCGCGCGTTTTTTGCCAGTTTTAATCGACGATAAAACGGAGGAGGTTCTCAAGTCGACGCATAACTTTTTCCAGAGTAGTCCGATTTTGATAATTCTTTTTTTATTGGAAAGGGTATACTCCGAATAATCTGGTTCCATATAAATTTCGAAGAAAAATTCCAACCCTAAGGGAAAGAAAACAGGGGATGATTGATTGTTTACTTACAGATTTTAATACTGAGTTGTGTATAACAATACAAAAAGTAATCTAAAATTAGGCATGTAGTAATTAGTAGATTATAGCCACAAAAATTATAAAATAAAAACTTTTTAATAAAAAATTAAACCGCCGAAAAACCGAAAAGTAAAAAATAATAAACCTGCTTTGTCCAACCCCAATAACTAAGTTCGGAAGGCGGTGACATATAATTAAATACATGCATATCCAAAGTCACCGACATCCGAACTTAGTTATTGGGGTTGGACAAAGCAGGTTTATTATTTTTTACTTTTCGGTTTTTCGGCGGTTTTTCCTAAATAATCCTTTCCAGTTAACGGCCTTACAAACTCTCATATCTACGGAACATATTTGAATTGTAAAAATGTTTGTGTGGTAGAATAGCGTTCAGCAGGTGGTGCGCACAGAATCCAGAGGATACTATTATTTTATCAAACACATATTTATTTTACATAATACAAGACAACCCATAGTGACAGTTCTATTTATAAAAATACATAAAAAAAATAAACGTTATAAAAAACAACCAGCATGGACTGTTCAGATTAGAAAAAAAAAGGCCAACAACAGTTTATTAGACAGAAAAATAGAGAATTGTGAACTCTCTTAGATTGTATTAAAAAGTAAAAAATTACCAAGAGACGGTTAACTCTTTTCTAGTTAAAGGACGGCAGATACAACCTCCTCCTTTTTTGAAGTCGGTTAAAAATAGAGTCATAGTCTCCTGCAGCGTACGTCTTGACTGTAACGTGAGAAGCTCGTATCCTTTAAGTAGCGACTGTTTTTAAACTACTTTTTTTCGATAAAATTTAAATACTCCATAGCACGAAGGTCCTTATGTTGCACTAATTCTAGAATTTCATTTTAGCATATTAGGGATCCCAAATCGGTACTGCACATATAATTACTGTCTATGGAGTTAAACAAGATCAAAATCAAAAGTCATTTATTCAAACTAGGCTGAGAGTCAGCTCTTTTTGATCATCAAAATTACATAAGACAGTCCCCCAAAATGCCTACCCTTCACAATTTCCAAGTGCTTTAGCTGGGAAGAAGAAGTGGCACAACAATTTCCCCAGCAGGGCCTCAAGTCTGCTATTACAATAGTGTCAGAATCAAAATAAAAAACCAAAATATTTTTATTTCATATAAACCTGCATGGGCACTTATGAAACGTCAGAAGCTAGGTGCACGGTTCCAAATTGTTGTTTCCTATGGAGAAGAGCCGGCAAGAAACTCCACGGTTACTCTTTTAAAAATAATTGGCTTTAACAATATTTTCAAATTACAGAGATAAAATGTATGGGAGGACAGCGCAGGCCTGTCAATAAGTACCAGGTACTTAGACGAATACAGAATAGAAAATCGTCTACAAATCTACAGTCAGTAATGCCTACAACGTTCTCTCATTCTCAATATGTAAAATAATCTACATAAATAAAATGAACCTAAATAAAATTGATGTATAATGTCAATTAATGACGAGAATATGTCAGCATTGTAAAAATAAAAAGAATAAAAAAGAACATTGTATTTGAGAGCAGTTAATATACATATAGTTATGTTGTTAATCAGGTACCAGAGAAGCCACATGTGCAGAAGGAATTAATGCCAAACTTCCCTGTCTTCAACGTCTTTTATTTTAGATAAGGACACGTTCGATGTGCGTTATAAACTTTCCATCGCTAAGTTCTGTAACTGACTTTGGCAACTTGTTGTAGCAGCGGATACTGTTTATTAGAAAAGACTTGCTAGTTTTAGTCAGTCTAAATTTTGGAATCACAATTTCATCTTTACTACGTGTGTTCAGATTATGGAAATCGCATCGTTTTTTGAAAAGGCCTAAGTTTTTGCGAACATACAAGATATTTTCTAGGATATAAAGAGAAGGCAGAGTTAGTATTTCAATTTCGCTGAATTTGTTTCTAAGAGACTCTCGAGGCCCCATTTTATAGATTGCACGGATTGCCCTCTTTTGTTAAAATGAAAATTGAATCTACGTCAGCTGCCGATCCCCACAGTAGAACGCCATAAGATATAATACTGTTAAAATAAGCAAAGTAGACTAACCTAGCTGTGGCTACATCAGTCAACTGCCTTATTTTTGTTACTACGTAAGCAGCTGAGCTTAATCTACTTGAAAGAGCTCTAATGTGAGCACCCCATTGCGATTTTGAATCTAAAGTAATTCCCAAAAATACAGTTTCCGAAATAGCATCCAGTTTCTTGCCATCAAGTTTTAAGTTTAGACCTACTTGGGGTACATTTGGTAACGAGAACTTAAGACATTTAGTTTTGTTCGCATTGAGTAAAAGATTATTAGCAGCAAACCATTTCGAAAGAACAGCTAGACTATCATTGACATGTAAGACATCTGTATCTTTTCTATCTATTCTAAAAATAAGAGAAGTGTCATCAGCGAATAAAATTATATCCGAGAAGTTAGCCATCAGGTAAGGAAGGTCATTAATATAAACTAGAAATAAAAAAGTGCCAAGAATTGAACCTTGAGGCACGCCCATTTTAACTAGAGACCCCGAGGACGTCGCCCCATTAACGTTTAATTTTTGCTGCCTGTTTGATAAATAGGAAAGTACAAGATCAGCAGCATGTCCACGAATTCCGTAGTGGTGTAATTTACAGATCAGTGTATTGTGGTCAACGCAGTCAAACGCTTTTGAGAGGTCATAGAAAATGCCAATCGCGTCCTGGGAATTCTCCCAGGATTCCAAAATGTGACTGATGAGTTTTACTCCTGCGTCAGTCGTCGAGCTACCTTTTGTGAAACCAAACTGTCGACTATGTAAAATCCCATTCGAGTTAAAGTGTGACAACATCTGGTCCAGCATGATTTTTTCATAAATTTTGCTCAATGCTGGAAGCTCAGATATAGGTCTATAATTAGAGGTATCACTCTTACTACCCGATTTGAAAATTGGTACTAGTTTACTACGTTTCATTAAGTCAGGAAACGTACCGCTGTCTAAACATTGATTAAATATGCCTATTAGGACAGGGGCAATTGTGTCAATGATATTTTCGAGAACCTTAACGGAAATCCCCCATAAGTCTTCAGTGTTTTTTTTGTCAAGACTTTTAAATGCTGTTTTAATTGTGGCAATAGAGATGGGTTTGAATTCAAAACGTGGAATGTCCTTGCTGAAGTTTTCTTTAAGAAGAGATTCAGCTAATACAGATGATGAGAGGAGGGAGAGATTTCGTAACTTCTATTGGGACGTTGGTAAAGAAATTTTCTAGAGTCTCAGCAACTTGTAACTTAACTGAAATGGTTTCATTATCAATTTTTAGACCTAACTCATTCTGATCTCGCTGTTTTGTGTTTCCAGTTTCTTTGTTAATTACCAGCCACACAACTTTTATTTTATTTTAGAGACACTAATTTTGTTAGTTATTAATTTAGATTTAGCGTGAGCGCAGACTCTTTTGAATATCTTAAAATAGTTTCTTACATAATTATGAAGGGCCTGATCAGAAGTCAATGATTTTTCGTGATACAAATTATATAAGATATCTCTGCTTTTTCTAATGCCAGCAGTGGCCCATTCGCAAAATTTTGGTTTAGTAGTTATCGTAACTTTTTTACAGGACATGCTTTATTGAATTCTTGGCATACTGTAGAAAAAAAATGTGCCATAGTTTATATTGGGGTCTTGTGAATCAAACCTCGCTGTTGAAAGCTTGCTAAGAACATTATTATTAAAAGATTTCAATTTATTTTTAATCAGAGGTCTCAATTCAATGGTTTTATCTAGATGTAACTTTTGATCTAAGTCAAACGATACAAGCTGACCGGTATGGTCTGACCTAACGCCACTAATTAAGGATGAGTCCTTTATTTTGCAATTAGTAAATACATTGTCTATGCATGAAGCTGTGGTTGCTGTTATTCTAGTCGCTTCATTAAATATACATTTTAAATTGAATGATTTATACAAAGAGATAAGCTTACTTTTTTCTTGTGTAGAATGGTCTATCATTGATTTCATAATTGTTGATTTTGACAAGTTTGGTAATCTACTAATATAATGGCGTCATTGAGACTTTCCAGTGGTCAGCCACTGACACTCCATTGAAAGAAATGGCATATATTGGTAATCTCGTACATAATGTAATGACAAATGAATGAGTGACTTAGGGGGTAATCTGCTAAAATGTTGTCGGGTCATAAAATAATGTGTAAAAATATATACATAAATGAAATCTGGCAATGTGCAATATGTTCAAAAATATTAGTATTTTTTCGAAAATCATTTTTAATAACGGGTTTTATAATAATCGCAATACGAGAATGCCATTATAACACGATTCTATTACGAGACCATTGACCGACCACTGATCGACTATTATGAATTTAGTATATTACCAACTTTTAGCAAAATGACAATGGGATCGTGTTGGAATTTTATTTATGTAGATTATTTTACATATTGTGAATGGGAGAACGTTGTAGGCCTTACAGACTGTAGATTTGTAGACGATTTACGATTCTGGATTCGTCTAAGTACCTGGTACTTATTTACAGGCCTGCACTGTCCTCCCATACATTTTTTATCTGAAAACATTGTTAAAGCCAATCATTTTTAAAAGAGTAACCGTGGAGTTTCTTGCCGGCTCTTCTCCATAGGAAACAACATTTTGGAACCGTGCACCTAGCTTCTGACGTTTCATAAGTGCCCATGCAGGTTTATATGAAATAAAAATATTTTGATTTTGATTTTGAATGACGAATTTATAAAAATAGCAGACTAAGGCCCCTGGACAGCTGTCTGTTAAGGTAGAAGTTATCGTTTATTAACCAAATTAAATAATAGGGCACCTAAAATTGAATCCGCGACCCTGGCAGGAGTCGGCCCTAGCGGGCCCCTTTAATTACTGCTGACATCTCTTTAAGGCGCGCGTGGAACGCAACGCGACGTCGCGTCGGCCCGGGCCTGGTCCTTACCGGGTGGCGAGTTACCTATTGCTCGTCGTACGCATGCCCGCGCCTACGGTGGCCGGGAGTCCGCCATGGACTCAACACGCCCAGGGCGTCTCCTGCAGCGTCTACGGGCAAAGATTGCCTCTGCTTCACGCTCTCTGCTTCCTCGTTCACAAGCATTACTGCTTCGCAGAAGGAGGTGACGGCTTCCCATGCACTGTCGCTCCGTACCATGGCCTGGAACAGGGCCGGATACGAGAGCTCGCCGCCGCCGATCGCCTCCGCGGGGATGCTCCGTGTGCCTGACGTTGCTTAGTATTCGGAACATGGTTGAACGATTTTTCTGGAAAATTCATTAGGAATGACGCCTTTGTTATAAAACAAAACCTACATCTACATGATATTGTTACGTACAACGGTTTTACTTTAATCATCGTTTATATACCCCGTCACTATGTGCTGCCTTGCAAGGTGCCTAAATATTGCTTACAGTTGGTACTAAGTACACAGGAAGTAAAGCCTAAATACTTATAAAAATAATGCTAAGTAGCAATCTTAAATGTTTACCAATAAACATAAAGAAAATTGTTCAAATTAAGGTATCAAAAATTATTGACTAAAGTATGTAACAAAGTAAGTATGTAATAAATAAATCTGAGTAAAAGTATTAATGATGTTATTTTTCTTCTAAATATTCTGTTATAGTGTAATATGCTTTCTGTATCAGGAACTTAAGGTGAATTTAGTCCTCATTTTTCCCATAAAACTTCGGGAGTGTATTACTCCACTGTTTGACAATGTACATAAAAAATTTAAAAGTTATTGTATTGTTTTATTATTAATATTGTCTGTACGGAAACTGAATACTAAAATTAAAACCATTAAAAAGTTAGGAGCCAACAAAGATTCGTTTTCTTGCTAATTTAACCTAACTTTGACCGTGTTTATAAGTAATAAAAGAAGTGTAAAATCTCCAAAACTAAGTCGGTAAAAACAAAGCAAAATTATCGAAAAGTTCAATAAACTTATATTGGTCATAGATTTATGCAGTGGTTTCTTAAGAAAACCCGATCTTCCGAAGGACCTTTCTTAATTTTTTACGAGCCTGTTTATAACTGATCCTGCAGCTCGCTCAATAATGTTGTGCGTGTAGACTAGTGTCTAACTGGTCATCACGAGTACTACCTCTGTCGGACACGAAGCCTTGTGAGACAGCGTGATTTTTAGCCAGGCCCATCAGTGAGTTTGGACCACCATTTATGTGTATAATTCAGGTTCAATGTGTGAACAATAGATAGTTCTGATTTTACACTATACAAGTGGGTTTACTATATGGAGAATAGAGAGGTAAGTAGATCCGTCACATATGAGGGAAAGTTGAAATAGTATTGTTGAAAACATAACAGTTCCAAAACCCGTCAAAATGGCGCAAGCGTAGAAATGGGGTATGGTATGAATGTAGCAGTTGACGGGTTGAAGTGTGCCGAGTTATTTAATATTTTTAGTAACTAGAGTAAGTTCGTGACAGTCCAGTATACCAAAACTCAACTATTTACGTAGTCCAAAATAATTATGTAAATATAACCTATAATTACTAATCTAGTACTAATAATGATTGTATTGAATTTTATTGTATTAGTTTAATGATGTAATAAATTTTATGTAGTTGTGATTTGTTAATCGGACTTGGTGCCCTAAGTAAATAAATAAATAATCAAAATAATGTAATCTAATCTAAGTAGCCTGTACTTTCCCACTGCAAGCGACCGGGTTTATCAAACCCTTATTTAGAATTAGATTTATGTCTCAGTATATGGTACTCAATGTGTAATATACAGGGTAAGTTTTTATCCAGTGCGCAAATTGTAACCATAAATTCAGCATATCATTCTAGAACCCCTAGCGCAGATATTTTTCGCAGGTTGTACAAAAAAAAAATTAGCTGTTTCTTAGAAAAGTGCAATACCTACGCGGTTAAAATGTATGGAACAGCTGATTTCTTTTTGTGTATCCGGCGAAAAATTTCTGCGCTAGGGGGTCTAGAATGATATGCTGAATTCATGGTTACAATTTGCGCACTGGATAAAAACTTTTCCTGTATGTACTCCTCCCACAAGGTGGACCGATGACCTTGAGAAGGCCCCGGGTAACCGCTGGATGTGAGAAGCACAAGACCGGTCGAAGTGGAGGAGCCTGGGGGAGGCCTATGTCCAGCAATGGACGTCGTTCTGCTGAAATGATGATGATGATATGGTACTCAATGTACGAGTAAAAATAATATTTAAAGGCCTTTTAAGTTGAAGGTAATATTTTTATCAAGGCATTGTCAAGTCGGGGGACAGCTAATGAAAATGCTAGGCCTCTGTTTGGCGTTTTCTTTGACCGTCCCCCGACTTCACAATACCTTGATCAAAATGTTACCTTCAACTTAAAAGGCCTATATTTTTTTTTACTTTTTATAGTTTTTGTTTGGGTCGGGGGTTTTTTAAATTTGTAATTTAACTTTTGTTCCTACTTTTTAAACTTAATGTCTCGCTTAAATCTGCGCAGCTTTGCGTATTTTTCCCACAGTGAAGTTTGTTACTAATTTATAACTAATTATTCGCATTCCTGGTCCAGATCACCATTTATCTATAATCTATTCATTGAGACCTTTTCAATGCCCCAACCAGATACTTTTGCTGTTTGTTGGTGAGTAACTTGGGTATCCTGGAAATTCCAGGTGTTGCTCCAGCATCAGTTCAAGGTTATAGATAAACTACGATAACATGGCGCGCCCCTCCATTTTACTATTTCAATGTGTGTAGTCATATTCTTACGAAAGAGTTTGTATGTGATTGTAAGTACCCGTCGTTTTTGCGTCGGGGGTTAAAAATATTAGTACCTAGTTAAATCAAAAATATAAGTCATAATGTCGAAAATATAAATCATAATGTCAAAGAATAAATCATTTCAAAATACACAATGTCAAAATTAAAATTACAATATCAAAAAGTATGATTTAAAAATTCATTGACGGAATAAAACACATGTCTAAAAGCCAAACAAACATCTTACATTTAAACTCATTAATTGGTAATATCTAACACAATGTAACGGAAACTTTTTCATACACAGAGACAGTTCCCCTTACCTATAACTTCCATGATTTACTAGATCGCAGACACAAAAATCTCACAATCCAAAAAAAAAGTGGGATTAAGACAAGAGCAAGTCGAATGTCTGGAACACTTCCTCAAAGGAGACTTCTATAAAAAAATAAAAACTTGCTATTTCCAGTATTTGACAGATAATTTCCCTCCCATCGATTGTCACCAGTAAGTAAATTAATTCCTATTACGCCTGTAAACTGTTTTCAACAACGTTGAGGTGATAATATTTTCGATTAGGACCTCTGGAAATCTCCGAAGACATTTAAAACGGAGATAGAAAATGAAAATTACGGAATGACATCATCGGGTGCTACACATACAGGACTGATCACGTCTGCACCTTCGTGTTGTACGTCAAAGCTGACCCAAAGCAATACCAACATACATATTCGGTTGGGATACAAAAGCAAGAGGGAAAGTTTTATAGGTGGCACTACGACAAAGCGTAGCTGTAAAAAACTTAGAAGCTTCATATAGTGATGTTCGAACTAATTCGAAAAGACGAATCTTACCGAAGCGCATACCATTTCTGGTTTAACTGTACCAAGATGAAATAGAAGCTCAAGACAAGTTCTGCGAATTCGTCGTCCTGACGGGTGGAACGTCTCCGGTAAGGGGTATGTTGGAAAGATTTACCTTAGCACATGTGAACGTACTTACAAGCTGGAAATCAGTTTTTATCTTTCTAACCCAACCGGACAATAAAAGCTGCGGAGGGTTGTGCAAATAAAAAACTACTATTCTTCCAGGATGCAAGTCAATCTCGGAGTTTAATTGGCTGAACTGAGAAGCACCAGGCTAGCCCTTGGCTGAAATGGGAAGCACCAGGCTAGCCCTTGGCTGAAGTGGGAAGCACCAGGCTAACCCGCGAGATTCTAATATTCTCACGATTTTTGTAAATTACAAGTCAATGTTGCCAATTCTGTTGTACACCGAACTAAACTAACTAAACTATAACAAAAATTCCTTACTTTTGACTATGAGAATCTTAACGCTATTCTGCAAAAAAATATCTCTAAATTTAAAAACTATTTTGACACAACTAAAATCGAATTTGACAATCGCGACTCGCACGTGGTATGGTTTGCCTTCGCAACGTGGTACTTGTTTGCGCTACCCCGTGATTTTTTTTTAGAGCCAGAGGCGCGCAGCGTCGGCAACCTCGACGTGATTTAAATGGAATTTTCACTTTTTGCATGGAAAACATGAACAATTATTACCCACATATTGAGTTTTAGAGGTGTATGAGGTCGAAATTTTCATTATTTTTGCGATGGGACACACCATTTTCGAGATATAAGCAAAACAAAAGAAAAATAATACAGTACTATTTTTGCACCACAAGTCGCGGTGTCGGTGTGAATTTCAGTTCTTGACAGCTAATTTTATTCCACACCTATTTAATCGGGATTAAAAATAGTCAGATTTAGTTTTTTTTTTTTTTTTTTTTTTAGCCTATACTGTCCCACTGCTGGGCAAAGGCCTCCCCCAAATCCTTCCAAGAACTCTTTTCCCGCGCCACTTCGAACCAGCCTTCGCGATTCAGATTTAGTTAGACAACCAAAATTTTTGGTTGAATAGAATAATGAAATTGACAACAACAGAATAGCAAAATTGCCATTTTCACTAAACTAATAACTCAGTGCAATCTTAGTACCGTCAAACTAAAATATAGTTAAGTTGTGCCACTTTAGTCAAGTTCAGAATGGGAAATCGTCGTTTGACAGGAATAAACTAAATTTTGGTGATTTTTAGTCTACATAGTTTAGAGAATTTTGTGACAACAGAATCGGCACCAATGTCAGAGTGTTGAACAATAGTACATTATGGTACAAGTGTGTAACGTTGGTGATTATCGCTGAGGCGCCATTGAGACCCGAGCCGTCAGGCGAGGGTCTTAAGAGAGCCGAGGACGATAATCATCAATACACACGTGTATCATACGACGTTTTTTCAACACACTTGCGAAGAAAATAATACTAAATCATCATTATCATCATCATCCATCATCATCCATCGTCATCCATCATCATCCATCGTCATCCATCATCATCCATCGTCATCCATCATCTTTCATCATCACCCATCATCACCCAGCATCATCCATCATCATCATCATCATCATCATCCATCATCATCCATCATCATCCATCATCATCATCCATCATCATCATCCATCGTCATCCATCATCATCATCCATCGTCATCCATCATCATCATCCATCATCATCCATCGTCATCCATCATCATCCATCGTCATCCATCGTCATCCATCATCATCTATCATCATCCATCATCACTCATCATCACCCATCATCATCCAGCATCATCCAAAATCATCATTCATTCATCATCCATCGTCATCCATCATCATCCATCATCATCATCCATCATCATCCAGCATCATCGATCATCATCCATCATCATCGTTTTTAAGAACAAAGCAACTCAAACAAAAAACAACCTATAACTCACTAAGAACAAAGCAACTCAACCAATTCTATAACTCACTAGTGAATAATAGTAATGAAAAAGTCACAGTTTGATAATAGGTGTCATTATGTGCCTAACTGTAGTGAAATTAGAGCCATTTTATGAGCAAGTGTGTTGAAAAATATGTTTTTCAACACACTTGCTCATAAAATGGCTCTAATTTCACAAATAAGTAATGCATAAAATTTGAATTTCGCTGTCTACTTTGGCGTATCCTACCGGTTCTGCGTTTAAGGAGCTCTCACGCTCACGCTCACGCTTTATGCAATTATTCTAGTCCTAAGCTTTTTGCACTTAATTAAAATTTGCACGCACTAAATAAAAAAGCGCGTACCGATTAGTCACAGTCGTTGATAACCTATTACGTCATACATAACTCAATATTATCGAGAGTTAACATCAAACTTGTTTTCCCAAAGGGTTATGCAGAGGTATATCTATGGCACACCTACGTTTTGCCAGGTATGTTTAAGTACCATGTACTTAATAGGGGGGAAGCCTATTGCCATCGTCATGGCCCAAATGTAGATTCTGGGCTGCTACTGAGATATTCCTGACGGAAAAGTCAATAACACTTTGCCCGACCTGTGTATCAAACCCAGGACCGCACGCCCAGCTGTGGTGCTAGCGCCCTCTAGCCCAAATGGAAATTTCATATCTGAGTTATAACTCAATCGTACTACTTGAAACGAAAAAACGACTGAACGAATTTTGATGAAATTTGGCATACAGATATTTTACACCCTGGATTAAGACAGGATTACATTTTATTCCGGTAGTACGATCCTGTTAGATAATTTCCGAGCTCCACGTGGGCGAAACCGCTGGCGAAAACTAAAATGAATCATTGCAGAGTCTGACGTGTTCTATAATAACTCACGAAGGCAAAATACGTGCCTGTGGCGTGGAGTGTCGGACACTATCTTGGTTGACAACACAATTACTCTTTTATTAATAATTATGTTTGTTTACCCACAGATCCCTCCTCCTACACGGCAGACAGCGCGAATACCGGACTGGTTTCTAAGACCGCGACCCCTTGCAAAGTTTGTGGCGATAAGGCTTCTGGATATCACTACGGCGTAACATCGTGTGAGGGATGTAAGGTAAGCAGCACTCTTTCATTATAAGGATATAGGTGACAAGAGATAGAGGAGAAATTATTTTATTTCTGACACCAGGTTTGTACAAGCATTCACTATTCACTAGTATATGTAAAACATTCTACTAATGTGAAATTCGTATGTTTACTCAATCACGCAATAACTGCAGGACCGTTTGGAATGAAATTTGGCACACAGATAGTTTATAACCTAGATTAACACATAGGATACTTTTAACCCGGTAGTACGTTCCCGCGGCATAATTTCTAACCTCCACGAGGACTAAGAAACTGGGAAAAGCTCTTTGTTGCTGGGAATCTTACCAAAACTACTTAAATACTGTCAAATGTCAAGTACCGGGTGAAACGGGGTGAATAGAGACTGCTGGGGTGAATCAAAACGAAACTGTTAAAGTGGATTTTAACAGTAAACACATTAGAGTCCTTTTTGGTTACAAACGATCATAATTTAAACAGTAAAATCAACTTTAAAGTTTCGTCTCGATTCACCCCTGCAGTCTCTATTCACCCCGTTTTACGGTAATCAAAACACCACTACTTTTCTATTGTTACCAGACTAAATGAGTGAGTGTGAGATATGAGATATTCGTCTTCACTCGTGTTGTAACGATTTGTGAGAGATGAGTCATCATCATCTTCCTAGCCTTTTCCCAACTAAGCAGATAGGCCTCGAAATGAACATTTCAAAAACAAAAACTATGTCGAACCACATAAAGTCAAGCATAAAAAATAGATGGGAAACCTTTAGAATACGTAGAACAATATATATATTTGGGAAAACAGATTGGATTTTACAAAAATAGGAATGAATTAGAAGTAGATAGGCGAGTCAAGAATACCTGGAACAAATACTGGAGTTGTAAAGAAATATTCAAAAGCGCTATGCCAATAAAACTGAAACAGAAAGTAATGGACTCATGTCTTATCACTTGCTTGACATACGCATGTCAAACATGGAAATTCACACAAAAAATTAGGAATAAAATAATTACATGCCAAAGAGGAATGGAGCGCAGCATGATGAATGTAAAAAAAATACAGAAGATAAGACACCCACAAATAAGAGCTAAGACAAAAACGATAGATGCTCTAAACCACGCTTTAAAACTAAAATTTAAATGGGCTGGTCACGTGGCGCGTCTCAAAGACCACAGATGGACCAAAACGGTTACGACATGGAAAGGCCCACAGGGCAATCGATACAAAGGAAGACCTTACGCACGATGGGACGACGACATCAAAAAAATTGCTGGACAACAATGGCCACTTATAGCAAAAGACCGGGAAAAATGGCAATCTTTGGAAGAGGCCTTCACCTTGAGGGGGGTTCCTGTTACCCATAACAATTAAAGAACACTTAATTATTTATTTAGTTAGGTAAAAATTATTTTGTAACTTATAGGAAATAAAAGGCTTTTTATTTTATTTTATTATTATTTTATACCTACCCACACTTCGATAGCTACGGCTTATGAGTCCTACTTGCCGTTTTTAACCAGGTTTTTTACCAACCATCTTTCGCCCCAGATTACCTTTGCGATTTGTGCTGATTGATAGCGAACAGCCAATCTAGTATCAGTATCCGTATCATCCGTGTAACATACATATGCATACTTGTATCCAGCTGCATCCGGTTAACCTGGAAGCCGACCCCAATTTAGTAGGGAAAAGGCTAAGTAGGCAGCTGATGATATTACAATACTATCATCACTGGTAATTTCCGGACGTACGACAATGCTAATGATTTCGACACTAATGTGACATTTGCTCACACATGTCGCGTGCGACAGATTGCAGGCTCACAAGGAAATGAACATGATCTGGTCACTATAATAAGTCAGTCCGTTATTCTTGGCACTGGAGACTAACACCCTGTTCCTGAATTGTGAATTTGAAGGTGAGAGCTTGTCAAACTTTAAATAGTTATAGGTACTCCGAGGTAAGGTCCGGAGAAATTCACATTTTCTGACGGTTTTTGCAATTTGAAGGGTGTGTCAGGTTGTATGTTGGACAAAATATGATTCACGACCGTAACACGTACTGAATTATAATAATTAAAATCGTCAATCGAACCCCTAAGTTCATTTAATCCCATCAAATGTTTTTTCATGAAATAATCAACATACAACCCGACACTGGCCTGAAAATTGTAAAAAACGGAAGAAAATTTGCATTCCACCTTGAACGAGATCGCGTCCGAGTCAACGTAATTTAATAAAAAATGAATTTCCTCTATTAACTAAGGCCCCGGTCGTACGATGATGATCAGTTCTTAATTTACGGTACCAACAACTTTGGGATCACGCGTCATCATTTTTAGACCATTATTTTGTACGTGACACGGTTTTAGGGTACATAGGACATATAAGTACGGCGATGGCGTGCCGTAGTGTCGCCGTGTCAGTCGCCAAACTTCCATGGTCCACACAAAACTGACGACCGTGCCTACACACGGCGACCATACCGTAGTTATTCACGGCAGTAAAAACGTGTGTATACAAAAGGCCTAATTTTTTTTCTTTTTTTTTTGGATGGGTAATCATCAAATAACTTCTCCCGCTTTGGGTGGAGCAGGAGGGCGTGTCAGACTTTTACTGACTAAAACCCACCCGTGTTCCCTCAGTAGCCCTTATGCCAGGGGCTGTGATATCTCTTTCGAACAAACCCGCACCCCTGGCAGGCATTGGCCCTTGTGGGACCCATCATTTTGCGGTGACACCTCTTTGAGGCACGCGTGACACAACGCGCCGTCGACTGGCTTGGTCCTTACCGGACAGCGAGCTACCCATTACTCGCCGTCCGCAAGCTCATTCCTACGGTGGCCGGAAATCGGCCTGGGATTCTCGACGCCCAAGGCGTCTCCGTATCCTGCGGCGGCTAGGGTCGCGAGGGCGCATAGACTGCCTCTCCCTCACGTACGCCACCTCCCTCTTCGCGAGCATCACTGCTTCACTGAAGGAGGTGACGGCTACCCATGCACTCTCGCACCGTACCGTGGCCTGGACCAGGGCCGGACGCGAGAGATCGCCGCCGCCGATCGCCTCCACGAGGACACGGCGGTGCTCCACCCAAGCCGGGCAGACCGCCACCGTGTGCTCCACCTTGTCCTCAGGGCGATCTTCGCAGTGGAAACTCCCGGGCGTTTCCTCCCGCCCTATCCGAAACAGGATCCTCCCGAAACAACCGTGTCCGGTGAGGACCTGCGTCAGGCGGAAGGTGAGGACGCCATGCCGCCTCTCAAGCCACTCCTCTTAGAGGGGACTTACCGCCGCAATCGTGGCGTGCCCAAAGGCCTACCTTAATAATATAGGTTGATAACAAATGCAGTACAGTGATCCCAAAACTGTCTATACTTACTTAGTAAAAACTTTGTATCCCTTTTTACGAAAATTACGCGGACGGAGGAGTATGAAATTTGGCACAGTTATAGTTTATATGGAAAGGGAAGTACAGAACACTAACATTGTTATTTATTAATGTATTTCTAACAAGATGTATTGTGGTGGACCGCTCGGCAACCACTAGTATAGTATATCGTACTGATCGTCACCGTGTGAATGGGCCTCCCAGCTCCCAGGCGTTCATTTGGCACGTCGCGTCGTGCGTTGTAGGAGGGGTCCACATAGCAATGGATGACAAAGAAAACCTACATAAGCAAACATTATTAAAAACCCGATGTGTATAAATACAGGGGCCTAAGTCTACTAATTTATAAACGTCACCATGGTCTCTCAATGGTAAGTTTTTGACAGATTTGCCATACAAAAACTGTCAAAAACACACCATTGAGAGACCATTGTAACGTTTATAAATTAGTAGACTTAGGCCCCAGGTCGCGTGCAGTATTGATGTTTGGGTATCTTTGACACTCAAAAAACAAAAATACACATACATGTTGAGTAAAACAAATTTAAAGCGAATAAAGTTCCCTTTGTATAACGAGCAGTCGAATAACATTGTCCACAGTTATTTTAATTAACCCCCGACGCAAAAAGAGGGGACAGTGGGGACAGGGGGGGGGGGTTAAGTTTGACCGCTTTGTGTGTGTGTCTGTCTGTAGCACTATAGCGCTTAAACGGGTGGACCGATTTGGGTCCGGTTTTTTTTTTAAAGTAGGTTTTTCTATCGGTGGTTCTTAGACATATTTCATCAAAATCGGTTCAGCCGTTTGAAGATTATCAGCTGTTTACTGATTTATGAAGGGATTTGATTTGTTTACTTTTTAGAGGCTTTTTGTTAATTCCCAAATCATGGATTGCTCCCTTCGTCTTGCCAAAAATGGGTGAACAATAGGACGGATTCTAATGTGCTGTAGGAATAAGTATCTGCTGTCCTCATAATGTAAAAAATGCAGTCTAATCAAAAGTAGATTACTAGATAAACTTTGGTTTCAATCAATTTATCAAAATGTTATGTAAAAAATAACATCTTCTTAGCGTCTCGATGGCAATCAAAATACAGTCAGCCCAAAATTAGAATACGAGCTTGGTACTTTCAGCAAACAACAAATAAATATATGGTCGATTCATTAATTTTCAGGACTGCTTCTGCATAAATAATAACTAATAAAGACTAGTCTTGCCATTTTTATCGAAGGATTTGGGTTTAATTTCCTGACAAAAGCAATAAGAAAATTGTTACATCATAATTCTCAAAAGCCAAAGGAACTTTTCCATTCCACCGCATTTTTCATGGAAACTTAATTACGTTATGAACCTTTCTATCGGTATTTGTAGTTCAACTTTGCAACCTACTTCCGTAGAATTCAGAGCTTCAATCTTGCAGAAATTCAATTGCAATTGCATTCTAAATGAATTTATAGGTTTGCAATTGAATTTCTACGGGAACGGGAATGTTGAACGGTTATCTATATTTTAAAATCGAGTCTTGTGAACAAGGACTTTTAGAAGTTCATAATAAACTTTCGTTTACCGCTTTCTGTAAAAATACTAATTGCTTCGTAAAATACACTGATCTTCAGAATTATTTTTTTACCTGTTTGCCGTATTAAAGAAATAAAAACAATTCTGAAGATGAAATAGTTTCTAACATAGTTTTTAAAACAACAACATTATTTTCTCACGAAAAACTTCTTATCTCGGAAAATCAGAATAAACAATCTAGCAAAGGTTAACCAGCATTACTAGAATTTGGCCACGGCTTCGCCTGCGCGGAACTCGGGAATTATCCGACGCGAAGCACTACTGGAATATAAGTATTCCCGGCCATGGTCTACCTGTGACACAAATGTCATATGAAAACGTTACAGACTGACAGAAAGACTTAATTTGATATCTATATATATAAAAATGAATTGCTGTTCGTTAGTCTCGCTAAAAGTCGAGAACGGCTGGACCGATTTGGCTAATTTTGGTTTTGATATATTTGTGGCAGTCCAGGGAAGGTTTAAACGGTGAGAAACATAAATAATAAGTAAAGGAAAATACTAAAAACGACAATTTAACTTTCCAATACATACTGTTCCTGGCTATGAAACATTTGATGTCTTTTGTCTTATATTGTCACTTGGTTTCAAATATTTATAGGTGCGTTCAGAAATTTGTCGTTTTCATAGGTGGTAGGGTAGGTAGGTTAGGGTAGAGTAGGGTAGTGTAGTGTAGTGTAGGGTAGGTAGGGTAGGGTAGCGTAGGTAGGGTAGGGATTTTGTTTGAATGACTTTTGGACGGACAGGACAACGTGTGTCCACGACGAGCAAGCGATGCTTAAACTTCAAGACTTGCGTCTGGTATTACTAAGCTACGAGCCTCTACATTTTACAAAACTTTTTACAATTTAAAATGAACAAGTCTCCATTTCCATAAGGAACGGTAAGAAGCCAATTTTCAGACATTTGACAATAACGCATCGCAGCCACATTTAAATTAAAACAGCTATACGATTGATGTTAGTGCAGTTTTAATTAAATGAAAATTAAAAAAATCACGGATCAGAGAATCATTCTAAGGTTTTTCTTTAGTTGATTGAATTCCTTTTACTTAAAGATATAAATTAAATATGATAACGCTCAAAATTTTGAAAATTTTACGACGAACAATATTATTTTGAGCTCAGGTATAATAATTTAGTATTTTCATTAAACATTAGACAATACACTAAATATTTTTGGGTTTGTAATAATTACCAATAGTCCTACCCTGACTGTGCGACAAAAACTGAGCATTTTACGATGTCGCCTTGTCGCGAGCGCCTTAGTTTAGATAGTAGATAATGAGTTGCAATAATGAGTGTATAGTTCTGTAATTAGCATTACATTGTTTCGTTAACTTCATTTGTGATTGACGTGGCTTATTATTAGACACGATATACAGGATGTTCACCTAGATCCTGTATGTAGACCGAACTAATTGTATGTTACACCTATAATCATTCACGTATACTGCCCCTTCGGGAATCATCGGCGTAACGATGTTTCTTTTCATTTTCACAACAAAACTTCTTCTTTGTCATTAGATAGTTTAATAGTTAACAATGTTGTGTTTCAAATTGCCTACTTTTACGCATCCAACAGCAAAAAAAAAATTTTTCGTCATAAATCCTATAAAAATCATTAAGCCAGTACATGTCCAATGGACATATCGATATTCGATTAATCCTGGGTTATGTGTCCAGGTAGGCAATTTAAACGTTCAGTATGAAGCCGGGTTCAGACGTCTGTGAATGTATCGTGTGAAGTAATGTGAATAGTTTGGACGCCACACAAACTCCTACTATTGCACAGATTCAAGTTTTTCTTACTGAATAGACAGCAGTGCTGCTAGTGAAATTGTTGCGCCACTTCTTCTTCCCAGCTAAAGCAATAGGAAGTGGTGAAGGGCGGGCGTTACGGGGGAGTCTTACGTAATTTTGACGTAAATAAACTGCTGATTCCCAGTCCATTTAAATTAATGAAAATTATTGATGTTGACGCGAATCCTACATGTGTTCGAAAGCAAGAGTCGTCAGCCTAGGGCTCAGTTTGAGCGCCAGCCTGCGCGTTGGTTACATGTATTGTGATCAGGGCCCCAACTCTGGGCTGGTACATTGGTTTTAAAAGAAGGATATTGACGTAGTCATTATAACAATACACAATTGGGGTCCAGTATCGTCATAATTTTTCCCCGCGGAATCATACTACGTTCAAACTATACGTCAATATCGTGTCTTTTCG
This sequence comes from Polymixis flavicincta, assembly GCA_949987655.1. Taxonomy (NCBI): domain Eukaryota; kingdom Metazoa; phylum Arthropoda; class Insecta; order Lepidoptera; family Noctuidae; genus Polymixis; species Polymixis flavicincta. Next base: position 36,490,978 of record OX465171.1, on the reverse strand, counting down.
AAACCAGTGTAACGGTAAGGAATCGAAATGTCATATTCTGTACGTTCCAAGACAATTTATCGATATTATTAATACGATATTAGCAGATTTCGGGTGTGATTGACGTGGTTACGAGTAAGGAATCGTTAAATGATCATAGTGAATTCAGGCGGTGTGATGCCCGTAGTGCCCTCCACACTCATAATTCACGTTACATTACACGATTCACTCACACACAAGACACGTCTAGAGCCGACTTTACCTATGTAATGACTTAATTCTCTTGACAATCAACATAATTTTCCATAGAAAAAATTTAAATCAGGCTAGGCCTAAGTGGAAGTAATCAGAGCATATTATGCGTAAACTATTGCGCGGAATGTGAGAAATCAATAAAGGTTGTATGCAGCGCATATTGCTATCAGAATAGCATAATGTTAACCGTATATTTAAGGGTTCAGATTCAGACTACAGTTATATATACTCAGTCTGCAATGTTCCCGTTGCTGATCACAGCCCTCCTCTCGGTAAGAGGGAGTAACGTAATTTACCACGCAAGCCACCGAGCAGAATTCGAATTTTTGGTTCTAAAACATCTTCTCACGATGTTTTCCTTCAACGTTTTGAGAGCAGTGGTGATAAAACAATTTACACAAAGTTAAGTGTTTGTCTAGGTTCGAACCTACGACCTACATCTACATCTTTAGTCGTTACCACTGGGCCGCCACTGTGCTCCCGATTAACTATAATGTTAAAATCAGTTACTAACCCCTTTATTTATAAACGTTGCTTAAAGTTAAGCCGTCAGCCCCGTTCTGTCACCTCCATTTCACTTATAAGTTCCTCGCGAAAGGAGTTAAAAATGACCTCCCAGGCACTCTGTGAAGTTCCTGAATCAGTAGGAAACTTTCTCTTATATTGACGTCACAACCCAACTTTGCCCCAACTGGGTAATCCGTATGCTGCGGCGTGTCCTCGTTGCAACAGTGAACACTGGGTATAATGCTAACCCAGTGTTCACTGTTGCAACGTTCGTAAGATAACGAAAGAGCCGGGCCGCCTGAAACAAAAGAACCGGCACGGCGGCGATACCGATTAGGTACCAGCGTCAACCGGAAGGACGCTATGCTGTCTTTGCAGCCACTCCTCCATCTTTCTTACCTTGGACGCGGGTCCCGACCCCGGGATTACCTCCGGCAGCCGGAACTTGAGTAATAACTGTAGGCCCCACTCAGGGAAGAACGTATTTTACAGAATTTTATTTACTTTTAGCTTCTGATAACTGACCCGTCTAGCAGATTTATTTAGAGTATATTGATTTTATCAGAGGCCCAATAAAATTTAAAATAAAAGTAGGCCATGTGCCAAAATGGCTGGGCAGCTAACTGGTCTATATCCGAATTAGACTGTTCCTAAAGTTTTGGTGGCTGGGGTTTTGTGCCAGAAGAATGCACAAACACAATCAATAAATGCTCTGTTGGTCATTTTATTTTAGGTTTGAAAAGATATGAAACGTTTATCTCTGTATGTAGATCTTTTAGCACTTTTACATGTCAATATTTTACAACTAGATGGCGCCGGCTTTTCAGGTGGCTATGACTGATCCCTGAAAAGAAATGCCTAAAACAACATCCGAGGTCACGGTCTCTTTTATAGTCCAACTAGCTGACCTGACAGACGTTGTCCTGACAGACGTTGTCCTGTCCGTCCAATAGTCATTCATACAGAATCCCTACCCTACCTACCCTACCTACCCTACCTACCCTACCTACCCTACCTACCCTACCTACCCTACCTACCCTACCTACCCTACCTACCCTACCTACCCTACCTACCCTACCTACCCTACCTACCCTACCTACCCTACCTACCCTACCTACCCTACCTACCCTACCTACGCTATAAACCTCACGGAGCCCGAGACCTTTAAACGAATGCAAAACCGTGGAAATCGGTTCGTGCGTTCTGGAGTTATAGCGTCAGGAAGGAAAACCCGACTTATTTTTATATAGTAGATAATTTTATTATTAGGATTTTATGTGAGATTAACAATGCTGGAAGGGTCTTTTTCAGAAAGAGCCATTCAGCTTTGAGCTGACCTGTCCGAACAGACGGCATGCTTGCATCAGTCATCATGTAGCTCAACGAGGCAAACGCCACCAGACCTGCAGTACATTTGCATAGACCCAATACAGAACACTCAAATAAAACTGCGACACAGTTTTAACATCATGTATTCATACAATCTAGCCTGCACGGTTTCCAAAACGTAACACTCGTGGCAATTTCGAGAAACTAATTATTTTTCGTTCCAGAATAAAATGTCTGGATTACATAACTTAGGTATACCTGAGGAATAAATATTGCGGTTTGACAGCTTTTGTATAAAAATATGTCAATTTGACATAATTATTCCTCAGATAAAAGTTATCTTACCATTGAAAAAGTCAGCCCAAAGTACACCCAATCTATGTTCACCAATATAAAAGTCTAATTTCACGTATTTAAAACTTCATTCATAAAATGAAAAATGTGCGACGTCATTGAAATAGTACGCGAGCCAGCGGGGCATGCGGAAATTGAGTTATTTAAAAAGGTTTTAGCATGCATCATTCTGTAAGCGGAAACGTTGTCAGCTGGGCGAGGTGCACAGGCATACGCGATGCCACGATGCAAATTGATTTAACGTAAGATAGGCAGACGATATTTACAAAGCGTTCCGTCCGCGAGTGGTTTACGGCAACATTTAAAATTGATTTAGTGACTCCGCACATCAGGATTTGACTGTTTCATTTAAAACGTCTCAACAGTGATTTTGCTTCGATTTATGTGAGTCCCTTTAAGGTAAACCAACATAACATGCATGTTTTTATATAAATAATATATATTATAAACTGGATCCCATTTCTTCCTGTGGGTGTCGTAGAAGGCGACTAAGGGACTTACTAGAGAATGGGCAGCAGCGTTCTCTATGCATTTTACCACCATACTGCGATCGCCTACCCGCCTGCCAAGCGTGGCGATTATGGCAAAAACCCCCTTTTGGGGAAAACCCAGTATGTCCAGCAGTGGACGTCTTTCGACTGAAATGATGATGATGATGAAACTAGATACCTATTGGTAACGTCGCTCCTGGCATATGGTCCAATTGATATATATTTTAATTAGATCATCAATTGAGATAAGAAATAGCAGAAAGTTAAAAATTCGCATTTGAAGAATTATGTTAATACATAGCTGTCTTCTCCTATTATAGGTCATTTAGTTAATAGTCACGTCTATTCTTCAGTCGACAAATCAGAGCTCGTGCTAAGCCTGCTGGAGTCACGTTACTTTCGTAGGGAAAAACTAACAAAAAAGTGAAACTTGCTGCTTTGTATGGGTTCGTGTTAAAAATTACACAAACAATTTCCACTAGCAGTAAGCAGTGGTGAGGTCACGTGACCATGGGATGTTTGGGCGCCTCGTGACTCTCCGGACCATGGGGTACCGTCCACGTGGTTGAGACACCGATATTTTTGGGAACTGTATTTCTCAGTATCGAAAGTGTATCGGTACCAATCCAATATTCCCGTGGGTTAGAGTGAGAAAACAGATATAGTAAGTAAAAAGGATTATCAAGAGGCCGTACACGTAATTACGTATTTGTTCAGTTAAAATACTGCATTTCCATTAGTTTTAATGCACAACGTAGTATATCATTTCGATTATTATCTAATGAATGAACTCCTTCGGCTGAAATGACGATGATGATGATGTTAATTTAATTAACTTATTTTCTTCTATTACGTTGACTTGTCTTGATAATAATATACTTAATGATAGTGATGTCAAAAATAAATTAGTGTTGACTTACTGACTAGCCGTCTGACCACTATGGATTATTGGCTAGCTTCCCTTTACCATTACAAAGCTGCATAAAATAGAATGCAGACCATATACAGCTAGTCGTCTAGTAAAATTATATGGCTCTTAGAATTACCCCATTAATAGCAAAACACAAGAATCCTAGTAAAATGTTTGGATCCCTTTTTGATGTTGTGCAAAAAGAATACCAATGGCACCTCCGTTGGCTTCAACCAATGGGCCACTACAGGTATTTATAAAAGTAGACCGACACTATACGAGTTATTTGGTTTGAAAAAATACAGGTTTGATAGTCCTTTCAGAGTGTGTCAGAAATTATTCGAAATTATTTAATCAAATCGGTGTTTTTGCTAAATCTAAATTTTTAAGCAATACAATAAAAAAAGTCAATAATAAAGTAAAAACCGGGAATCGATCACTTTTCCGAATATTTTTTTGTTCGAACTATTGGCCGACGTATTTTTTGCAGTATGCATTATTTCTCAGATTTACAAAATAACTTTTTGCTCAAACTCAAACTAAAAGCATTTATTTCAAGTAAACCATTTACAGGCACTTTTGAACTGTCAAAAAGTCGATCAGTTGGAAAGTTGAAGGTATGTAGCCATAAGCCCATACCAAAACGTAGATCTCAACGGAGAACAACGGGCAATAAACTCCCCGGACACTCTTGTAAATCAAGTTGGATATTACAAAATCTTAGGTACATTATACTTGTTGCTTCTATGACTATTGGCCGAAGCCTCTTTTGAACTTTTTTCATTTGCCAAATGATTTATTTGCCTATTTTCACCATACCGAAACAACATTTTACGGAATATTATTTGGTCACAAATATATGTGGTGAGCATTTTAAATATTAAATTGAAATGGTGTCATACAAAGTCAAAACGTTGTACTCGTATTATAAAATTTAGTGAGAAACGAATCACGGCAAAACCGACTTCACGCAGTCTTGTCTGCCCTACCCATAGAGTGTAATTTAAGCCCGCGTAGGCGCGGTGGGTAGGACGGCCCGCGAGCTGAGGAGCAGGTAGTTTGAAGGCCCGCCGCCGCGGCTGATGCTAACCGGCTAAGCCAGCCAGCCAAAGCTGCGGTGGTGAGCGTTAAAACCATCTGCTATGATGGGCCGCCAAAACGTAGCAGCGCCGGAGCCGTGACAGAAACAATGCTTGCCGTATCTTGCATGCCTGCTTGCATGTTTCATGCTTGTTTGCACGCTGCATGCTTGCTTGCATGTTGTATGCTTGAAGCAAGCATCTTTGTTTGCAAACAAGGATGAAACAACAATATGAGATAAAAAATTGAGAATAGAGATGAATAGAGGTTGAAATGAAAATATGGTAATTAAAATAGTGGTATAATGAATGTTTGGAAACATAATATATACTTCGCACATAATACTTCGAACAAAGGTTATTTCGGTTAAGTGCAACTTCGGTAAAAAAAATCGACTAAATGAAACATCGTAGTAACGAACAACATCGAATTGAATAAAGGTCCACTGATACAGTGGCAGACGTGACTTCGATGAAGTAAAAAAAACGAAACAATCATAGTTAAAAGTTTTCGGTGAAATTTAGAGATTATGGTCAACAACACATTATTTAATGAAGCTGCTGACGTAGCTGACGCATTTAATGAGTTTTTTGGCAACATATATACCTTTAATTACGACTGGCTCCTTAAATTCGTCCCCGTCTAAAGCTGAAAACGTATTGCATAGTAGTGCGCCCAAATGTAGTAGCTTATTTAGTTTCGAACATGTAATGCCTCGTGATGTAGTTAATATTTTTTTCAACACACTTGCTCATAAAATGGCTCTAATTTCACTACAGTTAGGCACATAATGACACCTATTATCAAACTGTGACTTTTTCATTACTATTATTCACTAGTGAGTTATAGAATTGGTTGAGTTGCTTTGTTCTTAGTGAGTTATAGGTTGTTTTTTGTTTGAGTTGCTTTGTTCTTAAAAACGATGATGATGATGATGATGATGGATGATGCTGGATGATGATGGATGATGATGGATGATGCTGGATGATGATGATGGATGATGGATGACGATGGATGATGATGAATGATGATGATGGATGATGCTGGATGATGATGGGTGATGATGAGTGATGATGGATGATGATAGATGATGATGGATGACGAGGGATGACGATGGATGATGATGGATGATGATGGATGACGATGGATGATGATGGATGATCATGATGGATGACGATGGATGATGATCGATGATGATGGATGAAGATGAAGATGATGATGATGATGATGGATGATGCTGGATGATGATGGGTGATGATGAGTGATGATGGATGATGATAGATGATGATGGATGACGATGGATGATGATGGATGATGATGGATGACGATGGATGATGATGGATGATGATGATGGATGATGATGGATGACGATGGATGTCGATGGATGATGATGGATGATGATGATGGATGATGATGATGATGATGATTTAGTATTATTTTCTTCGCAAGTGTGTTGAAAAACGTCGTATGATACACGTGTGTATTGATGATTATCGTCCTCGGCTCTCTTAAGACCCTCGCCTGACGGCTCGGGTCTCAATGGCGCCTCAGCGATAATCACCAACGTTACACACTTGTACCATAATGTACTATAACACGCTTAAGTCTAAAAACACTGGTGATTAGGGGGCATCTCTATCAAAACTTTGCCTACCCTCTAACCTATCTACTAGCTGTTACTTTTAATAAATGTGTGGACTTAGGAACTTTCTCTGACCTTATGAAGTCATACCATTATTGAAATCGGGTAATAAAAATAACGTTTCCAATTTTAGATCTATTTCTATCTTACCTACATTTAGGAAAATATTAGAAAAATAATACTCAAGCAGTTGCTAAAACATTTTAATTTAAATAGCCTCCTTCATGATGAACAATACGGCTTTAAAGGTTGTTCGACTACAGATGCGCGTGTTGCTTTATTGAGACACATATTGATTACGTGCACCATGACACGCTTTTGAGTAAACTAACGTAGTTACGGTGTCTATTACGAAGCTTCAAACGTAATAAATTCTTATTTGCATAGTTCCTAGGTTCCAATGTGTAGAAATTAATGGTGTAAAATCTTCCGAGCTACCAGTTCAGTTAGGTGTGCCGAAAGGCTCAATACTCGGCCCTATCTTGTTTTGAGTGTATATCAATGACTTACCATTCTATTTAAAGGGGATTTGTGATGTTGTACTGTTTGCAGATGATACTTCTCTTATTTTTAAAGTAGACAGGAATAGACAAGATTTTGGCGACGTAAACACACTCTCAATGGTTACGGATTGGTTTACGGCAAATAACCTAGTTCTCCATATCAAGTAAAAGAAATGTGTAAAGTTCGCCTTACCGAATGTTAGAAATCCAGGTCCTAACATCGTCATAGATAAAGGGGTGCTTGAAACCGTAGACTTGGCAGTTTTTCTGGGCATAACAGTAGAACAGTAGAGCCAAACTTCAGTGGGGATCACACATATCAAGTCTAGCGGGAAGGCTCAGTTCGGCCGCCTATGCCGACCGGAAAGTAAGAAAAAAATACACTGACGTTGTTTCAGCTCGGTTAGTCTATTTTAGTTATTTTCATACGTTATATCCTACGGCATTGTGCTGTGAGGCAAAGCCGCTGATATTCAAAATATTTTTGTTCTCAAAAACGAGCACCAACTGGGTGCTAGTTTCTCAAAGAGATTCTTTTAAAGATATCGTTTTACTCACGGTGGCATTCATCTTCGCTAACATGTTATACATAAGAAGTGTTAAAAAATAATGTTCCAAATTTCGTGTACTTGCTCGGTATCAAAAAACTAATATATTGCACAAAAAAAAACTATTTTATTTTTTCACTTATAAACACAATTTTGTAAAATATTTTTACGTACACTGTACACAGAACCGCGCAGCTCTGCGCAACCTTGCGCCACCGCAGCGTGAATCCCGCTACGCCTTGGCGTCTTCTGTCGCGCGGTAAGGGTGTGTCGCCCTGTATCATTTCGCAACTTACGTGCAATCGCGCTGTTTTACACGGTGTAGGTACGGTGCATTAAATATGCACATGCGTGCATATTTAATAATTCGTGCGTGGGAAAAACATTGCATATCTTTGAAACGGATTGTTGTGTATAAATAATTTTATCGTGTTTCTTTTTGTATTTTTTTTTTTTTGTCATTTGAAATAACTCAGTAAATTTGTAGACGTTAATTTTTTACACCTTATATATTAGGCAAAATTTACACATACAACACTTTTACACTAAAAACAGTGATATTCATCATATATAAATAAGGACTAACTTCACCGGCTTCATAAGGTTCATAACTCATTTATTGGGCTTGGTATAACCTTTTATAATAAGCTTCCCTCTTCTTTGCTAGATTTACATTTTAATGCGTTTAAAGCTATAGTAAAATCTAACCTTTGTTTTAAGGCATTCTATTCTATTAACGACTACTTAAACGATAAGAATAGTTGGTCGCTGTATTAAACTCAAGACAATGTTTGTGTTCTTTCACCAGAAGTAGCTTACCCACTGAAGGGTTATATGAGTTACTTCATCAATTTGTTTATTTTATTAGACCGTATAAATCATTTATTTTTCTTTTTTATTTGTGATATTTACATTTATTTTTGACATATGATTTATATTTAATGAGATGCGTCATGTGGTAAGCTAGCGAACTCGATAATTGTTCATATTATTCTTGCCTGAGCAACCAGCAGATTATGTTTTTTTTTTTGTGATTATTTACTGCCAATTCTTTTAAACTTTTTGCATTTTCTTTTCGGGAAATAGAATGATCTTAAAGTGAAGTTTATTACGGTAGTGTTTTTTTTTTTTTTAACGAGAGGTCTGGGTAGCCGAAATCAAAACTTATTCATTCTCCATTTTCTTTAAAATTTCACTAAGTTTAATATTTTCTTACTATATTTTAAGTATTCTAAACCTCTCACAACAACATTTCATTAATCAAAATTAAACAACAAAAATAAAGAAGCTCATTTATTAGATCGTAATTGAAATGATAATCCATGATGTGTATTAAAACTTATAGAAATACAATGTTTTAACTGCAAAATCAGGTTTGTAAAATCACGTAACACAGCGAAATCGGATAAATTTCGTATGAGCATTAGAAAAATAATAATGACTGTACGACTTTCTTCGTATGTACAAATATGAGATATGTGGTAGGTACCCGAATTTTGGTACGGGTACTTGTTGGGTGGAGCACCGGAACTCGTCTGCAACCGGTACCCGGGTACCGAAATAGAACCGCTAAATACCTGTTCAGAACCTGTACTATATATTGGCAACGGTTCCAAGCCCTGATTTGAGGTACGTGCCTAGGACTATTTTTGTTTTTATTCCTAATTTAACGTGCTGAAACTATGTACTTCATATAAAATAGTATCCAATTTATTAGGTTAATTACGTATTTCTGATCGACAACAATCAGAAACATTTTAATAACAATCAAATTCACAGCAAGGAATCGGAAATTATATTACAAATTAAGCGTACGTGCACCTACTTTAAATAATCTCATCATTTCTGACAAAAAACTAATGTCCTATTTAGAATGTGTGCACCCTTCTTCACAGTAATTCCAGTCGCCTAGATTTTGTGAAAATTAGGAAATGATTTTATTTTCCTTCTTGTGAAATGTTGCTACAGAAAAACGAATCTGTTTTGAATTCTGTACATTGGCTGCGGGGTATGAAAAACGTTTGCATCGTACTGTAACTCGGTTAGGGAACCCTACGTACATGTGACGTTCCCGCCCTACGCCCCGGTGAGGTAACTGAGAGCTGCGCCCGGTGTCATAAAGCCTCCGACGAAGCTAGCTGATGGTCAGCCTCTACTGCCTCTCCTGAATTTCACGTTACGTCCGCGATACCTCAGTACAGTGTTATATAATATTTAATATTCAATGTGTTTTTGCTAGTTATTCTTCTTTTATTTTTCGTGTAAGATTTTGTGAGAGTGTTCGAAAAACCTTTTTGTTTGCAGTGTGTTTTCTCACTTTTATTTTTTTATTTAACATCATAGTCGTTAGATAGGATTAGTAACAGTTGACTTTATGTTTGGGGGTTTAATAAGGGGCTTAGATCAAAAGCTTTCATAAACTTAAGTAATATTTTTTTCGTCTAATTTTAAACTCACTTTCCCCAGCCACAGCTACGCGATAGTAGGTAACTTAACTTTAGAATGTGTTCTTTTTACGTTTCCCTTATTTATTTTTGAACACATTATAGTGGAACAAACTAGTGGCAACAGGTTTCATCGTTTTATTATCTTGTCTGTGCAGGGGTTCTTCCGCCGTAGCATCCAGAAGCAGATCGAGTACCGTTGTCTCCGAGACGGCAAGTGCCTCGTCATCCGACTGAACAGAAATCGCTGCCAGTTCTGCAGATTTAAAAAGTGTCTTGCGGTTGGCATGAGCAGAGATTGTGAGTACCTAGCTTCATTTATTCGCTTAGGGTCTAATTAAATTTTAAATAGGTTGTTTATGAAGTCATTTTATTAATATTGTTAAGATTGTGTGAGTTTGTTTCAGCTGTTTGATTTGGATGCACCATCATTTTGGCAAAATGTCGAACGTCGACGTCGTTTGACGGTTTGTTAAAATATGAAATACAATTTATTCACATTTCTATTTCCCGAATGACGCTAGTTGTTAGGGTTATAGTTGATAGATTTATAAATACAAAGCTGATATAGCAAATCTAGCATACATTTCACTTTAAATAATTTAAAAAAAATGTGAAAGTTTTCTTTTTCAGCGGATTATTTTCCCACTAATTGTGTCTGTCTAGGTTCTTTTTTCAGTGGGATGTGATCTGTGATTTTAATTTTTAATGTGGCTATTTTATCGTGTTTTTTTAATATGACAGGTTCGCATTTACACGTGTGTGTCTTTTGAAGTTTAAGTAGTTTACATTCGTTCATATAATTTGCTCGCGCGATAAGTATATCGTTCCCGCAGGTCACACACTTTACTGAGCCGAGGTCTTTAAATGTTTTAACCTGATAACATGTATTGAAAGTATTTTTTGGTCGTAGAATAAGTGATAAATTAAAAAACAGTCTTGGAAATTTAACGCAACAAAGAAAAAACACTTTAATTTCTGATGTCGGTGTCTTTGGTTTTGTATATTCGTTTTTTTGCCAATGACCTCCGAAATTAAAGATATTTTTCACGTTGTACTGTTGTTTTTTTTTTAAAGGGAAAAATAAAGGCTTTACTAGTATTAGAGTAGAGTAGAAACTGTATTTTGTTCTGCTGTTTTTTTTTTCACTTATTAATTGTGGTACCTACCGCACACAACTTCGTATACTTTCTATATCTCGTATTCGTAGGTACTATTCGTATTTGTATACTTGCTAAGTAAATAACAGTGACGGGAAGTTATTAATATTATTTTAAGATCATCAATACACACTAAGTGGAAAAAATACGTATTATTAACCTAGCTCAAAAACCACTAGTTAGGTATGACGACCAAAGGTTCACGGTCAAAAAGGGCGTAAGTCCAACAGAATTGAAATATATCTAGTAAAAAGTACCAACGGAGAACTGAGATAGCCATATAAATACAGAAGATTTCACTACATCTCATAATCAGCCTATAATGTTCCTACTGCTGGGACACAGGCCTCCTCTTGGTGAGAGGAAATGGGCCGTAATCCACTACGCGCGCCCAGTACGGGTTGGTAGATGCCATTTCTTCGAAATTTTGATTCTAGGACATGCCGGTTTCCTCACGATGTTTTCCTTCACCGTTTTGAGAGCAGTGGTAATGAAATAATTTACACAAAGTAAAGCGCCTGTCTGGGGTCGAACCTACGACCTACAAATCGTAAGTCGCGTCCAGTACCACCTAGCCAACAGTGCTCTTCGCCACTGATTACATCTATCACATAAAAAAAAAACTGTACCTGCCTAACAGGAAGAATGACCTTTTTTACCTGTACTTACATATTTAGTTTCTACAATATGGTGGTACCTTGGTTTGGGATGATATGAGCCATTCGTGGCCCCCGCGCGTGTTTTGTTAAATGTTGTCATAGACTGAAATAAAATTCACTTGGGGACTTTATTTTGATTTCATTGTTTATTTTTAAGCCGCGCAAATATTTTTATTTATTTATTGAACTATATCCCTACAAATAATTACGTATCGTTGTAATGTTTTATTAATAATAAAATAATCCGCAATTATTAACTTTCGTGTTTTATTTCATTTTTTGAACGATATTTTCAAGGAAACCCGGTAGATATGGTTAGGGATATTTATATAATTATGATTCTGGAATTGAGTCCCAACAACTGGCACTAGTTGCAGTTCTGTTGGTTTTACGCCCAGGTTTCATACAAATTTGCCCATCATTCATCAATTTATCAATTCCGTTTATAATAAAAATGACGGAGTTCTGAAGAGCCAAACATTTAAAAAATTACAACTGAATTGAGAACCTCCTGGAAGTCGTTTAAAAAAAGGAATACAAATTGACTATCTTCTAATCAATTGAGTAATTATTTAAAACAAAAAAACATTAAAAACAAATTTTCAAAGTTAATGGTTAAATTCAAAAACAAATGTTATATATTTGTGTAAAAAGAAAACGATGAATATGCGCCCTTCTTCATTTTAACCTGCCAAGACTTATTGGTGACGAAGATTTAAAAAAAATTGTCTGTCTATTTAATGGGTAGGCCTAAAAAGCCGAATTTTCGGTAAAAATACTTCTTCTTTACTGACCAGCAATAAAGAAATATAGCCAGGCTTGAATCTCTCCGCAACAACCTCCATTCCCAGCCCAATCTGTCAGGCAGCGCAAAACAGGAAACTATAATTGACGCGCCGAGAAACACAGCGGCGTCAATGTACAAACAGATCACAACTATTTTCCAATTGTCGAATGGAGTCCGCATTCAAGTGCACTGCGGCGTGCGTGTTGCACCGACGCATATTGGGAGCGACACTTTTATGACGAGGTACTCTCCCCCAGCTGTGCGGTACGGAAGAGTTCCCAAGCGTCCCCGCGAGCCTGCCGCAGCTGAGACCCAGCCTGAACCCGAGCGCCCCTCCCCCGAAGCAGCCACGATTCCCTCAACGGACCCCATGGAGACCGCCCTGCTGCGGCAGCAATTAGTGGCTAAGGAGCTAGTGAAGATCATCACCACGGCACACCGGCAGACTAATACGTATACTTATGAGTTGAAGGATACGATGGTTCCTCGCGGCGTCGGTCTCAGGCTTGAAGAGTTTGACGGAGAAGGTGGGTTTTTAATTTTTTCTTTTACATTTTGTCAGATGCTCATGTCCTTCTTCTAGGTCCGAAGTTTTGAATGAGTTTTTCAAAGTGTAAAATAAATTTCAGTTTTTTTAATAGGTTCGCATTTTATTAGCTTTAATTATTCGAAAATACCTTAAATTAATTCACTGACCGCTGGGTCTAGAAGCATACAATTTTGCGCAATTTCCTTATAATTAACGAAAGTGTGTTTTAAGAGTTGTGTAAATTCATACCCTAAAAACTTTCAAATTCAAGTTTTTATGGAATACTACCTTTCTTGCCATGGGAAATCCCATGGCATGTTAATAATAATATTTCAATTATTAGAAAAAAAAATAACACTAAAACACCAGACTAAACATTGAGAATGTAGTAACTTAAAAAGTGCAGTGCTATATTAATAAGTGGGTCATATGCGGACGTATCAAATTCAGCCTACGGTTCATTTCCAAAGATCCCGTGTAGAAATATCAAGTTATCAAGGCTGTTGATCAATGCCCATTTTTTTTAAACCGTTTTATTTATTACAATTTGATTGCATCGTTTACGTGTACAAAAGACACTTCAGAAGCTTTCCCCAATTAGGTAGGTGTTACTAGACGACACTTTGTTCGCGACTTAATTCGCGTAAAATCCGTAAGATAGAATGAAAATACATTTATTTAGTACAGACTAAAAAGGCACACAAAGTACAGCAAAAAATAACACCAACAAAATGTGTAAAGTGGGATGTCAGAAACTAGCATTAAGGGGAATCTAGTCGCGGACTTAAACTCAATAATGGGTGTGGTTAAAAATCACGCTGTCTCACCAGGTTTCATGTCCAGAGTTTCATGAGCAGTTAGACGCTAGTCTACACGCACAACATTATTGAGTGAGCTGCAGGATCAGTTATAGTAAAACAGGCGCGTAAAAAGTTAAGAAAAGTCCTTCGGAAGATCGATCGAGTAGTCCAGTCCATAAATAGAATAAAGTCGACAAAACGAACATTGTTAATAAATAATCTAGCATAAACGACCACAATAGGCTCTCCATCCTATAAACAAGACTGGGTACTTGGCGTACTTCTTCAGTGCCATATCAATGAGAGCTTCACCAGAAACTTACAGCACGGTTGAAACGATGAAGGACAAATTATTATGACTTCATATTCAATAGCTTTAAAAACTTGAAAGTTTCACTCTTGAATAGTAAGACTTTGTTCTTCTAAACTACACAACGGATTTTGATGCGGTTTTCACAATAATTTTAAGGATTTATTCTAGAAAGTTTATCTGTAGGTATTTACTTATACTTGGATCACCAAAAAATATAAGTAATCGGATATATTTGAAGTTTATGAAACCGAAAAATATATTCGAATGAAATTTAATTTGGTTAATGAACTGTATCTTTTATATTAATTAAATGTATTTACTTTTCGAAAACATTCATCGTTTTTGTCTTTTCTTGACCGTACATGGTACATGCCTGGTCACACACTGACACTTGGTAACTACATATACTTAATGAGCAAACCATTTTCATTTAACCGATGCACAAGTATAATCTGAGTGCTCGCGAAGGATTATCGCAATGACGATCATCCTCTTTGTATTCTTTACCATAATCTTACAGTAATTACTCATAGTACTAAGCCAGTTCATTTTTGCTCTTTAGAACTTTTCTTAATGAATTTAGCATCGCGGGTGTGCGACGCACGCAGAGCACGCATGCAAAGACCGACAACGCGACGCACGAGTCACGTTGTTGCAGTGTCTGCGCTGCGCATTCGTTCATCGAACGCTTACGCTAGACAAACGCTAGTGTGTAGGGGTTCTTACGAGTTGCAAATTGTAGATTGTAGATAATTTCATCACAAGAACTCAAATCGATGAAGGAAAACATCGTGAGGAACTAAAAAACTAGAACTAAAAATGCGAAGCCATGTGACATCTACCAACCCGCACTGGGCCCGCGTGGTAGATTAGAGCCCAGTCCACGAAGAATCCTCTTTTGCCTGGGCCTGTGTCCCACCATTCACTGGGAACATTATAGGCTGACACCGTTCAGTTATTTATTTTAATGCTGAGTAACATAAAGCGGTTTCTTTTTACTCCTACAAGTAGATCGGGTTTCAGAACGAGTAGGAAGTACTATGCAAGTTATTGGAAAATGCTTACACGTTCATAAATTTAGGTGGTACGCAATATACTAGTGAATGTTTTCTGGTTTTAAATGAGCTAAGGGTTGCCCAGTGGTCGAAATACAACCATAATTTAAAGAAACGCTTTCTGCACTCCTTCTCCATTTAAACTTTAACTGTGCCAAATTTCATACTGTTCCGTCCGCGTAATTATCAAAGTCAAAGAATTTATTCCAAATAAGAAAAAAAGGCACTTTTGAACGTCAACATAAAATTTACAAAATATAATTAATTCTAGTCGCCCTTTCCAAAATGTAGTTTCGTATGGAGAAGAATGGGCAAGAAACTGCACCGTTAGGTACTCTTTTAAAATGTTTTCCAATATTTTACATACATTAGTTATATAATTTCATGTGAAAACGATGCACCTAGAATAAAATTACCATATCACAATAGGTAAAAGAATTAAAATGAAGCAATGACAAAAACACTAATATTTGATAGATATCTACATGGTGCTCACATACTTACAGACATTGTAAAAGTATAGTTACTTATTTCTGGAGTGCATAGACCACTCCATACAAATAAATTATTTTAAATAGTCTAATTTAATCTAATTAATTTAAATTATTTTGTTTTTAGTTTATATTATATATTCTTCTTTTCCTTCATGTACAAGCACGTTGTGTTCTAACGTTCCTTAATGGAAAAATCTATGCGGGTCACTCGCTACATCCGGTGTGGCATAAACTTATGAAAACCCACGTGGCGTCTCGTCAGAGAATGTAATTTCGAATTTATTTTTGAGATAAAATCGAAGAATGATAAATAAATAACGCACTTTCACATAGAAACGGCGAAGTGCGAGTTGTTCTTACTAAATGTGGGTTGAGAACCTCATATGACATGAGCGTGAGTTCATGTCTATAGGTACTTTATTCTAAAAATCAAGGCACTAACTTCTTTTATTTTTTTGTTACAAAGATTTTACGTCCGTGAAGAAAGTATTCTACATCATTAAGGGGAATTCGGTACTTAGAAATATACCTGTTTTTGTTATTATTTGGAAGATCTTCATAAAAACACCATACAATTAGAAGAATTCACGTAGCCTAAATGTTTCCTGAAAACATTTAAAGTAAAGCAACATAACTCGTAAAGTTTTTATAAATTCACTTTTTTTTAAATGCGTCCGACACAAATAAATCTTGAATACTCCTAGCGCAGCGGTAGTGATTACCTGCGCTTAATACAGTATTGGGATCGCAGGTTCGATTCCCGTCACGGTTAATATATTTTGTATCGCAAAAATTGTTTTATTTCTGGTAATTTGTAAATGAAAATAGAGAACTGTATTTAAAACCAGACTTGCCTATACGACATATTCCAGTGTAAATTCCGCTCACATAAAATCACACACAGAGTAGGCATAAAGTACACCTACAAAGCGTATTTAGGCTCAATACTTATTTAAAATTGTGTTAATTACTGATTATTATAATAACTTCACTACATTCCAACTTATCCAAACCGTCCGGTAATTCAAAAGCGCGGCAAGTGACACTCCTGTCACTACAGTGACAGCTCAGGCAGTGATGAACTCTGCTCGTAGGGTTGGGATTCGATATGCTAACTTCAGAACTCCGGTTTTCAGTGATGTCGATTATTTTGATCACTACCTGAACTAAAAGAAGAGTAGGTTTACAGTGGTGTCGATTCTTTTGGTCACTACCTGAACTAAAATAAGAGTATCGCTAGCTTTTACTGACATACTACGAAAGACAAAGACAAGTGATGCTTTAGGACTATCAAACTAAATTAGGTACGCCTCGATGGCCTTGAATTTAGTGTGATTTTAAGCATAATGAAGTAAGTTCATCGTAGTTGCGTCGAAGATAATCTAAATTCAACTAAATTTGACAGCTCTTAGAGAAAAATATAGCAATATTAGATGGTACATAACAGAATCATCACCATTGTACGGTTTCTTTAACTAAATATTTATGTAAATCCTAGGTGATGAAGTTGCATCGTCGACCACTGGCCTAGCGAGTGACATGCGCTCGATGCTGTGGCACAACATAGCCGTGCGTATGACGCCTACTGTGCTGAATGTGGTGGAGTTCGCCAAGCGTCTGCCAGGGTTCCACACCCTGCCGCAGGATGACCAGCTCATCCTCATTAAGGTAACGTTGGAAATAAGAGATTGAAATGGTTTTTCTTGTAAGGAAAATGAAAAAAGCAGCTGGGGCGAATTTATTCCTAAACTGTTTTCAATAGTTACCCTTCGAGTTTTCCCGCCTTTTCCTGTTACACCAGAGCGTAGGAAACGTCAGAATTATACACCAATGAGTATAGAACAAGTTGAAAGTTGATGTAGTTTACTATCGCCTCGCCTAGCTCATGGTGCGCCCAGGTGTCGGCGCCCTGCAAGAAAATAACTCTGTCCGGAGTGCCGCCAGTCGGCGGTCAGACTCAACCCTTTAAGAGGCCTACGTACAATGAACTGTCCATACATACGTAATACCAAAATCATTTGCAACTTGAGCATATTTCCACCATATTATGATGATATTCGGATTCAGACAGTATTTATCTAGGCTCGTAGGGGTTTTTTTTCCAAAATACTTACCTCAAATGAAGTTTAAGCGAATTGCATTTCGCACATTTTTACAGCGTAAATGACATGTTTTCTCACTGTTTTTTTGGTATTATAACCAACAATTTCCGTAATATTGTTGTCTCAGAAGCATAGCTCATATTATCAAGTTGTAAAATGTAGAAAAAAATATTAAAATACAATAAGTTTTCATTCATCATTTTTGGTATTACGGAACACATCCAAATTCATCATAAATGGTCAGTAGCTAGTAGCGCTATCGCGTCAAGCCATTGTCAAAGTGTGTGTGATCGTACTGCTCACTGTAGGTATGTATCCTCGACAGGTACTAACACTAGCGCAACGATAGCAATATTCGGACGAAATATTGTCTCCGCGCGAATCCTAGTTGCGAGCTTCGGTCGTAGGATTCTTAACTAGCCCGAAATTAAGCTCACCTAGTTGCAATTACTTATTTTATCAGAATAACAACAGAGAGCTAATTGCGTAATACACTAACAATAGGAATGGCTTTCATTTTGACAGTTAAATAACATTCATTGCGTTATTTAAGTTGTTGAACAGACAACATTTTCGAACATATGAAGCACTGGATTAGCAATATCCCTCAGACTGATAGTGTATTCAGCAACAGGCTGCAGGAATGATTAACTTTATTTCGCTGTGCATGTGTTTTTATTTGCAAATTATTTTTGCCACTTGCCGCTCGGCGACATCCCCCATCGTTCACCTTCATCAATGCTGTGCGTCGCCAGAGACGATTGGATCCTGTCAATGTGTATTTATGTCCGCAGCAAGGGTTCTTCGATATCTGGCTGACGCGCATCAGTAGGCTGTCCTCGTCTGAGCACATTGTCTTCGATGATGGCACCTCCATCAACTTCCACCAGCTAGTCGTGGCTTATGAGGTAAGTGAAGTTATTGCAATTAATTGTTCGTTAAAGTGGCCACAAACTTATACTGTCCGTATATACAAATTGTGTCATTCTTGTCAGTCGTAGGTACGATTTAGCTAAGTATCTGACGGAAAATAGGCACAGGCGCTGGCAGAATGCTCATGACATCGGCTTTGATCGTCATATATATTAGAATAGACGTTCTCTTGTGTCAATTTGATAAACAATCAATTTCCCTGTCTATACATAAACAGCAGCTACAGGTGTCTACAGATCGTTCACATTTATTTCACGCCTGTACAAATCAAAGTGACCATCGGTCTCATTGAAATAAGGTGCCTTTTGGGTTGCTGCTATCAGAGGTAAAATAACTTTGAACGAGCTCTACTTGTAAACACTGTCAAGGTTAAACAAACAAAAAACAAATGTCTTTGTCCATGGTTTGTACACTCTTACAAAGAATTCAAGAAAGAAAGTTTGTGTGAAAAATAAAATAGGTACAGACGCCAGCACATCAAGCTACCCCAAACTGTCAAATTTTCCCAATTGAACATGAACCTTAAACTAATGTCATATAGTTGAAAATCTATCAAAAAAAATTGACAGATTGAGGTAGCTTGACGTGAGTCTGTACTAAGTAGTTTATGTTACGAAATGAAATATACAGGCTGTTTGGCAGAACGTTGAACATACGAAAATGGTGGAAAGTGGTGTCATCTGCTACTTACTCAGCCCTAATTTATTTGGCCCTGGCACCTGGATATATTTTTTTTGTTTATTCTAGTTTCACCACTTTCTTAACTTTAAAGTGTATTTTTTATAAAAATGGGTAAAACAGGCAGATTGGCAGATTCTTATAAAATTATTGCTTAATTCTGATGTTAGCTAGAAAAAAAGTTATGAGTCATCTAAGTTACAGAAAGATGTAAAAAGACTTAAATATTAATTTCAACTTGCATTTAAAAAAAAAATCTCCAGGGGCCGGGCCAAATAAATCAGGGCTGAGTAAGTAGCAGATGACCTATCTACCATTTTCGTATGTTCAACGTTCTGCCAAACACCCTGTATGATATCAACCCATCGTTAAGTAGCTATGAAAGTATTACCATGTGTTTATTCGTAATGAATGCACATCGTCAGCACAGTATAATAAAGCAGTATTACGTCTCGGCTGTGTCCTTGAAATAATTACGTACGGCCGCTCGGTGGATAAGCACGCATTAGGGTTGCCTACTCATTGTCTGTTGGGTTGTTGCAATTGGTACTTTATAAGTCCGACTCGTTTAATAATCGGACAGCATTCTTTATTAACCGACGAAAAAACGGAGGAGGTTCTCAAGCCGACGCATATTTTTTATTTTATTTATGACCATTCTTAACTATTTCCAGATTTGTCCGATTGGAAAGGGTATACCCCGAAGTTGGTCCCATAAACATTTCGGAAAAAAAATCCAACCCTACAGTTAGGAAAACAGGGGATTATTGATTGTTTACTCACAGATTTTAATACTGAGTTGTGTATTACAAAAAGTAATCAAAATTTAAGCATGTAGTAATTAGTAGATTATAGCGACAAAAAATTATAAAATTAAAACTTTTTAACATAAAAATTAAACCGCCGAAAAAACTGAAATGTAAAAATAATAAACCTGCTTTGTTTAACCCTAATAACTAAGTTCGGAAGTCGGTGACTTTGGATATGTATTTTAATTAAATGTCACCGCCTTCCGAACGTAGTTAAAACCTTGAGATTCGTTGAAGATTCTACCATTAAAATGTTTTCCACACATCCGGTAGCATGTGTTATAAGGTTTTTCTGTAAAATTGTGTCGGCACATCCGCCGAAGCCATTCGGATAATCTGATTGTTTTTAAATATTATCCAACTATTTATTTGAATTGAAAAAGAAAATACTTTTTAAATAAATGTGCATGAGCTTCTCGCACCGCCCGCGTATTGATGTAACAACGGCTTTTGAATACTGGTATACACCGAGATTTCGAATCGTTATTCGTATGAAAACGTAATACCACTTACTTTATTATACTGTGTCTTCACTTAGGTTAAGGTAACTTTGAAATAACTGTTTATAGATAAATGATGATGACAGGCATCACGGCACTATCAAGTTCATGTTAATGAGAATTTTGTTACAAGGCAATAGTATTCAGAATTGCTTGATATTTTTCCATTGTGTTCTGAAAAATATTGACGTGTATTTATATTAATATGCCGCAGATAGCATGCGCGCACATAATGCATGTTGTTTAAGCAAAATAATGAATCGGTCATCTTTAACAATGCACATAGCGAGGATGAAGAATGTGGGGTATTTGGCCAGTACCTATATCAAATACTTACCAGTATTAGCTTCAATTTATATTAGGTACAGCAAATATACGTAGGTACTTAGTTTAAACGGAGAAACAGAAGTTTGTTTTCGAGTTACGCATTTACAAATTGTTGTGCGCGATTAAATTTATATTCGTACCCGAAATAGACATAACCTATGGTTTCCTGGAAGTCAATTCAAAATCATATACCGTAATATCGTAACCTTTAATCTAAGCTTACATGATATTTGTAAGTTTATTAACTACCTACCTCGCTATCACTGACCGAACTGAGTTCCATACTTAGCATCTATGAGGCACAAATCCATCAATAGGCACACAACGGGTTTTTCGTAATAAAAACGTTGCAAATAACTCACGCCTTTTTAATTACCTAGACAGTTTCAAAGGAAAAGTTTTAAATTCACGGACTGGTAGTCAGTTCAGGATTGCTGCACGTATTCAACAACGAATGAATTTTACTCTTCATGATGTGAAACAAGCCCTACATTGTTTATGCCATGCGCTAGCTTTTCAATTGAAAGCTGAAAACAGGAACATTACAACTCCGGTTGTAACTGAAATGGGAAAACTGACATGATAAAAAAATTCAACAAAAAAAAACACTTTAATTTCGGATATCGGTGCCTTAGGATATGTATTTTCGGAAGTCAGTTATTTTTTTTTTGTTTTTTTTTTTTTTACAGTTTTTCGTTGGTACTTACCCCACACCAATTAGTACACCACTTTCCGTGTAAACAATAGTGACAGGAAGTAGTAGAATATCATAAAGATACACAATGTGGATTAAAAAACGTATTAGTTTTAAAAAGTTAGTAAAATTTATGTAGAAGAATCACCCCTGAGGCATACGCATACCCTATCCATGATGCAAATCAACAGCGACTGCTGCTATCTATCTGTATAAATAAAAAGAGAAGTCCTGACTGACTGACTCATCAACGCCCAGCCCAAACCCTTGGACCTAGAAAGCTGAAATTTTGCACAGAGCTTCCCTTTACAGTGTAGACAAAGAATAAAGAATTATAATTATTATTGATGAAAGTTCCGCGCGGGCAAAGCCGCTGGCAAAAGCTAGTCGCATTTATATGCATTGTTTGGACTCCAAGGATGATGAAATTTCTAATTTGTGTGAGGTAGGCACTATAACTAAAAACTAAAAAGTACACCGTCGCCGACTTCAGAAATTAAAGTTATTTTTCACTTTGCAGTGTTTTTCCGGAAGACGGTTGTATTTTTTTTTTAAGTTTTTCTTTTTGACTTTTTAGTTATAGTACAAAGCAAACATACATGGTAGAATAGGTTTATTTTTAGGTTTACTTGTGAATAAAAAATCTCTATCGTATAATCAATATAATTCAAGTAATATAACAAGATTGTTTTCATGAAAAACAGTATTACTACTGAACTAGCATTGCTTGCTAGTACATATGGGCAATACATATTATGGTGAAGAAATTATACGGACAACGACATTATTGAAAATGAAAAATATAGCAAATAAATGTATGGATTAAAATTAATATGACTCTTGATCGATTAAGACCAATGAAATTAGTGAAAATTATTTTATATAATTCCATGATTATGGTAATATTGTCGCTCATAACGACAATACAATACGCTCTTTTTCACAGCTAACGCACTAGGAAGTAGTGAAGGGTGTGCGTTTTGGGGGACTGTCTAATATAATTTTGAAGTTCAAAAAGTGCTGAGTCTTAGCCTAGTTTGATTAATCGACTTGAGATGTTGATTTGTTTTAATCAAGAAACATTTTTGTTCTTCCAGCATACCTTCGCCATCGCCCTGCTGACATACGTGTACAATATGTCGCGGATGCAACTCACTGAAGAGGAGATGGCCATGTTCACGGGCACTCTACTGATATGCCCGCAGCGCGTCGGCCTCACCGCCATGGACCGCATCATCAGCCTGCAACACGCCATGAACGAAGCACTCCTAAACAACGTAAGATCCTTATTTTAACAACACTTTAAAAATTTTAACCTTGTTGTAAGACACGTCGACGCGAAAATTGTTACCATCGATTCAGTACTTAGAACAATATCAGCTGATCCATAAAGCACCTTTTGACGGCGACTTTTAATAATTTACGAAAAATGATGAGAGAGTCTCTTAAACCGTCTCGGTATATTAGCTGTAACGATTGTACGAATATTTTTTTTGTGACAGATGATTGCCTACGGTGGTCCTCTGGCTTTAGCCCATTCCCGCGCCCGCTACGAAGCTTTCAACACGGCCCGGAACGACATCCGCCTACTCGGGGTCCACCACAGCAGGCTGCTCCAGTGGCCCCGCACACACTGGCCTCGCCTTGCGCTCCCTGATCTCTTCGCTGAGATCTTTGACATCTCTAAGTTTGAGGATGCCAATAGAGCCGAAGCCGCTGCAGCTGGAACAGTGCCTGCATCTGCAGCAGGAGCAGCCTCAGCTGAAGCTGCAACGGGTGCAGCATCTGTGGCAGCTTCAGATGCTGTTGCTTCGTCATCGCAGTCACCACACTCATCAGACCAGCTCTCACATATGGGTTAGATCCGAACGATACATCAGAGAAAACACGTTCGAAAAAGCATGACGGACATATTTATTGGAAAATATCCTTACCTACCATTTTAGAATAATTGGCGCCAAAGTTTCTATCTACAGAAATTCTAGAGATAGGTAGATTTTAAAAGCAACGTGTTCCAGAGACTTGTGAGAATTTTCTTGGAGCATTAATTTATTTCGTACTATTTTGAAAAATTACTCGTCATGTCCTTTATTTCGGGATTATATTATGTAAGATCTGTTAACAAATAGAAAAGGATTATTTGTAGTATTTACTCTAATCGTTATTATTCTTAATCGTAGGTTATTCTTATATTAATAGGTAAATGTTTATTTATTTCAACTGTACCTTGTTTTAGATTAGCTCCTCGATCTTATTTAAAACTTTAAGGTAATTGGTATGGTTTGA
Organism: Polymixis flavicincta; assembly: GCA_949987655.1. Lineage (NCBI taxonomy): Eukaryota > Metazoa > Arthropoda > Insecta > Lepidoptera > Noctuidae > Polymixis > Polymixis flavicincta. The sequence goes on along the minus strand of OX465171.1, from coordinate 36,466,810 downwards.
TTTCGTTTATCGGTTGAATTGCATAATTTTAAGTTGTGTGTAAGCTATATTTTGATTGACATTTAATTGTTTTAAGATAATTTCTATTCGTTATAATTATTTACTTTGAACCTACTTCTAAAGGAGAAAGTATTGCCACCCGATATGTTCAATTTCTATTATTATTAGTAGGTACAATGACAAAGTCATGACATGATTTATAAATAAATTATAGATCTGAATGTCATATTTTATATTAGTTAATTTTCTCTAGCTGTCTCTGTAAGGATAGGAACTGGATTCAATACTGTATGTAGCTAAGTATTTTTTGTGGTAGTCATTACTACTATTTTGTACGTAGGTGTCTATAAAAATATGTAATAAAATACGTATAAGTTTCGTGATCCTCGAGTGTTGCAGAATAATTTTAGTTGATTAAATTTTATTCATCACAATATATCAATCAATACGTGAGGAATATGTATTTTCGATTGGTGTTTACATAATTTCAATTCATAAAATGATAATTTTTTACAACGATTTCCAATTCCCTGTTTCGTTTTTTTTTTTTTGGTTTGTTAAGTTAGCCTTAAGACTTGTTTGTTTTTTCGTTTTAAGTATAATTTATAGTGGGGCTAATTTTGTGATGGATGGATAATGGCTGTTATATAGATGAGCTACGTATGTTAAGTTCTAGCCTTTAGCGCAATTTATATGACATTCAAAACAGTGATCATGATCTATACTAGTATTATAATTATAAAAAGGAAAAAATGAATTGTTTGTTGGTTTGTCCCGAATAGGCTCTGTTAACCATTAACCGGTAACCATTTTGTCACCAATAGAAAGCTAAATTATCAGAAAGTAACAAAGGCTATTTCTTTTTAAATAGAGATCCTTAAGAAAATTGCAATAATGTAAGTACCTACCCCAAAGTGAGAAAATTTCCCTTTAAACTTCATTATTTGGCGTGTGCTGAGAAAACGAATGATGATACATTAAAAAACATCTACTACTTGATTAAAGTACTCATTTTTACGCGAGGACATATAACTAACTATCATAGTTAAGTCACAATAGTAGCTTTTGTGTTCTAAAATTTAATTAGATTGCCGCTGCCGCCGGTAGAAACAAAAGTTGGTTACATTCGTACCGTAGTATTACCGAATTCGCACACATTCGGCGTACCTAGGTATTCCTATGGTAATAATAGTTGTATGAGGCTTCAGTTCCCGGTTAAAGTATAATTTGCAATAACTATTAATAAATGCCAGAAACAAACATACAACGGACAACTGTACGTTAACCTGTCTTGCAGGGGGTCTCTGGAAAATCCCCTCTATTCTAATTCTGAAAGTTTGTGTTAGTAAGTATGTACATGTGTTTGACACTACTTCATGCAAAAACGAATTGGCCGATTACGATGCAACTTGACAGGTACATAGCTGTTCCATAAAGCAGTTGCTTCTTATCCCGATATTCCCACGGAATCGAACCTACGCGGGTGAGACCGCGGGGCGCAGCCAGTTTTATATAATTTTATGGATTTCGGTTTGCTCACTAACTGACCCAGTAATCTTGGCAGAATCGTGTTTGAGATAATCTAAAATAGAAGAAATTCTCTTGCTCTGTGTTTTTGTAAACGCATTTGATTGAGCTAATTTGTAAGAGACAGGAATTAAGGTAGGTATATGCGTCATTTTGTTTTAAGCCAACTAGACCTAAGTATGTAATAAGTAGGTACATTAAATTGCTTATTCTGCAGTAGCATTTCCTCAGCATTTTCACCTTTACGGTATTATCACGTAGGTAAACATGTATCATTAGTTTAGCTTAGACTATATAGGTACTTGTGTGTGTAGATTTTGTTCGTCGCAATTCGACCGTATATATGCAGACATAAATTAGAATAACAAATTGTGTAACTTTATTATTATATTGCTGTTGTTTCAATTAAGACTTTGACTTATAATGTTTTTGCTAGCTAGATCGTTTTCAGATTCTAGGATAAGTGAAAGGTTTATTAAAATCAATGATAATTTAACGAAAATTATACGAATAGTTCTTAAGAAAGAGTCTGAAATCGATCAGGTGGAAGTAAAAACTGTTAGCGTAGTAATGTTAAATGTAGTTGGTGCACGTAGTTATTATTGTCGCCTCTACAAACAAAAGGATCTCAACGCAGTACATGTAGAGATCGAACTTGCTGTCGAGCATGCGCTCTGTAGTTTATTGCAGTATTTCTAATCGTATTTAATAAATGTAACTCGTAGCCTCGTTTCTTTGAAATGGCGTTTCATTATCCCGTTAGAAACAAATGAAAATCCTGAAACTAAAACACAGAACTATTTATAAATAAAAGCCACGGTCCTTAAGGTGAATCTAGTCGACATTTTTTCTATACTAACTTCACTTCGGAAGTGTCACTTCACTGTTCGACAACGTTTATCAAAAATTAAACATGGTATGGTTTTGTCTCATTATTAATATTCTGTGCGGAAACAGCCAACAAATATTCGTTTTTCTTGCTACTTTAACCTAATTTTGGGCGTATTTAAGTAGTAAAAGAACTGTAAAATCTCTAAAAAACACGTCGGTACTGAAAAAGCTCGAAAAACGAAAATTTTACTGGTCGTTGATTTATGTAGCGGTTTTTTCATAAAACCCGTTCTACCGAAGGACTTTTCTTAATTTTTGACGCGCCTGTTTTACTATTAATGATCCTGCATCGTACTCGACGTTGTACGTGTAGACTAGTGACTAATGGTTCATCACTGATACTACCTCTGTTGGACACGATGCTCCATGAGACAGCGTGCTTTTTAGCTAAGCCCACCAGTGAGTTCGAGCCCGCGACTAGTTTCCCCTTAAGGGCGATTTACATTTGCCAGCACGTCGTATACAGGGTGGCGCTGGACGTACAACCTGTTACCATAGTTACAGTACATGATTCTGAAACCACGTGCGATAAAAAAAAAATCGTCGAATATTGAATGTACACTACACTTTTCATACAAAACTATTTTTGTTTCGGATGACCGACGAATTTGATGAATAATTTACACGCTAGGCTACTACACCTACGACCCACAAGTAGGTCGCGGCCGTTACCACTGGGCCACTACTGCTCCTAAGAACCGACATGGCAGAAAAGGGAGGAGGCTGTACTCAGCAATGGGTGCAACAAGGCTGACAATGATGATGATGGGGCCATGATGACGTGTTTCATAATCGTTCCCCTTTTCACAGTATCTCACAAACGGAATAACAAAGACAATAGGTTACAGGTAAAGATAAAGAAAAGATGAATCAAAGTTCATATCGCTTTAATGCTTAATCGTATTGCCACTTTCTTAAATCACATGGAAGAAACAATAAAAGTATTAAACAAAATACTTTAAAGACTTACAATTAAAGAAATTAAATAATTCATAATTATTTTTATTATCATTATTTCGAACAACAATAACAAAGCGAATAGCTATGATTTATTTGCCCGATGCTATACGACGCTTTATAAATCACAATAATAAAATAACATTCTTGATAAAAACATGGGCTGTATCTTGATCTGATACTCTTGTCACAATTTTGTCAATATTAGTGAGACGACACGTGTAACATGCTAGAATTATTAACGTTAAAGTCAGTTTTTTTTTTCACTCTACACGCATATAATGCATTTAAGACTACGTATTGCATAAAGGTAACTAAGCGTGCCGCGTCACTGTCATATGTTACTACTCTAATTCGTAGCATAGAACACGTATCTATTAATTATTATTATTGTTCTCACCAACACGCAAATATCAACGAATTACGTTTGTTGACTGAAAAATATCGAACACATCACATTTTTATATGCACTTATGAAAGAGAACGCAGCTGTTCGGCTAGCAACAAATTACCGCTAAATAAAGACATTGCTACTGATATCAGTACTGAGAAAGTTTAAACAAAAAATAATAATAACTATTATCTTAATGTTTCGTCAATAAATTAGGATGTAATCCTTTGATTACAATATAAATACGAAGACTTCATGAACTTCATTTAGCGCAATTGAGAGAACCGACCGCTCTCAGCTGTGATGTGTGTTTGTGTGGACAAACGAGTAACATTTAAATAATAAAATTACATTTAAATTAATATGAATTAATGACGAAAACGAAATAATTGAACTAAGTTTAATGGAGTTAACACTACATCACTAAAGGGCTATTCGCGTGAACGGTGCGCACTGTATGACATGCAAGTGCAAGTCTCTGAGACTCGCTTACTTATAGCCTCTATGCAGGTGAGAAATATTTATACATTTAAGTAAAATGTAACTTGCTAAGACAAATGTACAGATGCCAGTACATCATGTTACCCCAAACTGGCAACTTTAACATGAACCTTAAGCCTATGTTATAAAGATGAAAATCTATCAAAGAAATTTGACAGATTAGGGTAGCCTGATGTGCTGGCGTCTGTACATAGGCACAATGAACCGAGGTTTAAATAATTGACAGAATAATTTTGGCAAATGTGAGCAACTCTACTAGAGGACAAGACGTGTTGTGTCGCCGGACGTCATCAATTACATTGACGAGAGATATAGCTTACTTCTATACAGAGTCTGGGAATTTGGTGGCGTTCTTACGGTTGGTGGTGACACCCTATTGTAATTAATATTGATAAATACATAGTTAGACGACAATATGCGGTTAGTATCGCGGTGTAAGAGGCACCCGTACGAACAGCCTGCAGTGTCACATACGCACGTCACGGCGGAGAGCCCGTTATTATCAACACACTAGGTTCAGTTCAAGCGATGTTGTGGGCGTTTTCTGCAGCCAACGTGTCTACTAATTCAACACACATTGAATCGAAACTGATACAACTCGCTAACATTAAAATTATACAACACCAAACTTGTCATATTAGTACTATGCTAAGCACAAGGCTAACTGATTGAGTCAGGCGTTAGATGCGAAAATCGACAAGAAAACTGTAGTTGGGAGATATGCGCCCTCCTCTAGCTCGCGACTTGTCCGAACATATTGTTATCAGTAGACTGGCATCATCTTAAACAGCTGAGCAGTCTTTATCAATGAACAGACTCTTCATAGAAGATCTGATGGATCGCATTGCGTCGGCCAAATCCGAGAGAAAATATTTCCCAAACAAATATAAATCTAAGCATTTGTAGCATACGATGTGATACCACGTTACTTCAGACGTCGTAGTGTACCATGTGTCATACAGCCGTACCGCACTATCACAACGTACGAGTCCAGTGTACGATGTACTGCATCGTCAAAATACAGATATCGTTCAGTTGAAGTGTGCAACTAAGTTGTACTATTTAATAATATCTATAAAAAAGAGAATTTGTCAGTTTGTACAAGTTAATATTACGTAATGAGAATTATAACGTGCTTCCTATGTTAGTGCAAAAATATTATATGATATTTATTTTCGGTTTCATTTATTTTCTTAGTACGAATCAATCGCGACCTGTCGCTGTAATCAGAAATTTTCTAAAGGTTTTAAATAGACACAAAAATACACCTATTCTTATAAGTATTCTATAATCTCCGGTACAAGTAGTCTATGCTAGTGTAATAGAACAGCGCGCGGCTATAGAATTGTGTACCTTACGTATATGACCAGTGAGCTTTTAATCGCTTGTGACACGGCTGTAGTGGCCGATGAGAAGAGGTGACGGTATTGCAAACGTCGTCGGTAGAATTACTGAGAGTTCCACACATTGACAGCTATAAATACTAAGAATGTACAACAAAGTAACCATGACAAATTACATCAAAATATGAGCTATATACTACAAGCGTTAAATAAGATCTGCGTTAGAATAAAATCTTTATGTTAATATTTATCGTCTTGCCAGACGCAATGTGTGGAATTCTTAATAATATGTGTTATCGATGTGAGAAGGTTTATTTTCCAATTAATTGGGATTAAGAACTCATATTCCAGAGCGCCTATGGGCTTATGATTTTTACTGGATGATGTAATATTTAGAGTAAGTAATCAGGTTTGTATCTGTACGCAAGGAGGTTCAGAAGTATAGATATGGAAGATCTCACACTTATAAACCAAAAAAGATGAACGCAAAACAAAAGGCTGGGAATGTTGTATTCAGTTTTAGTTGTTCATCGGTTTCTGTGAAAATGTCAGCCAATAGAGAGTCTATTACACTCGGCTGGACGCGTATTGTTTATGAAAATGTCGGCCAATAGACATAGAACGCACGTCTATTACACTCGGCTGGACGCGTATTGTTTATGAAAATGTCGGCCAATAGAGATAGAACGCACGCCTAATACACTCGATTGGACGAGTATTGCTTATGCATATTTTTAGCTACTGTACAGTGTAGCGATGTTTAAATTGTTTTAAGTTTTGACATTCGTTTTTTTTAAACGTATTTTTTTACAATTCTGATTGCGTTCCTCCTATTTTCAAATATTCCTATCGATAGTATAATATTAAATCGTATCATTGCATAAAATTAATATTTACTTCATGTATATGGTAAAGTGTTGCATATAGTCAAGAGTACTATGATAAAATGGAAGCAACTTGTTTGCATGTTGTAATTCGTGGGAGTCAGATAATTGAATTAAAGTGGGTGTCTGTCCAGGTAAGGCGGTTTACGCGCATGCGCACAAAACGCAGAGTGTTTTTCCTCCAGAAGTTTTTTTTTGTTCTTGTGAGTGCTAAAACGCGTGTGGATTAGCTTCGTTCTTAGCGCATGACCACATTACGTATACTGCGGAGTAATTGTGTAACACAGTAACAGTAGGAATGCCTTTCATTTTGATAGTTCAACAACATTAATTTCATTATACAACTTGTAACATAATTAACGCAAGTCCTCATACACCTCAATTACAGTATTGAGTTAAAAGCATAATACCATGACCACAGCTTTTTTTTAAGCCAACTGTTATTATTAGGAAAACGTGTTGTAGCCTTACTTTATGAATTTAAAATTGAGTCTCTATTGCCTTGGGATACGATTGAATTTTCTTTGGCTCAATCGGCGGTACGTGTGGTAAAATACATTTATTTTTATTTTTAATACTCGTATTAAAGTTAATGAAATGGATTCAGTAGTCAATTATGAACAAACCACTTTCAGGACTTGCATCTATTCTGTTCGAGCTTGTATATGCTGTTGAGCAGACTAATTCGAGGAAATGAAGCAATATACTTCAAAACTATTTAGACCGATAGTGTGTTAAACACTTTAGGATGCTGGACTAATCGCTGAATTCGAACGCGCTACTCGTTACGCGCGTAAATCGCCTTATCAAGACAACCTCTAGTGCGGTTACAGAAATATAAAGAAAATTAAATTTTTAGAGATTATATATTAATATTAATAATAATTAATGTAGGTTTAAAATCTTCCTTATAGTAAATTTCCCGCGGTAAGTAGAAGGTTATTAATTATATTCATACCGGCAAATTTTAAAATGAGGTATTTCAAATTTCCTAAAACATTTTCTACAAACTAGATAATGTATTTCGGCCATTACAGATTTTTTTTTACATATTATGCAATTAGGAGATGTATCAAATCCCTTAATTCAATTGCCGGTAACATAATATTATATAAAAGACACCAAGCATAAAGGACCGCTTCCTAGGATTACAGAAAGATTTACAATCAGGAATACCAACCTCTCTCGTATACAGCTAATTTTGCACATACTATCAATATTATATTCATAAGAATGGTTACAAGGTACAGACGCATTTCCATGCATACGTTAGGAAACATCTCCACAGACCATTGTTGCTTGTGTTGGTCGATGTGTACGTCAGTATAATTCCCTAATGGAACGTATTAAGAATCCTACGACCGAAGCTCGCAACTGGGATTCGGGCGGAGACAATATTTCGTCTGAAAATTGCTATCGTTGCGCTAGTGTTATTACCTGTCGAGGATACATACCTACAGTGAGCAGTACGATCACACACACATTGACAATGGCTTGACGCGATAGCGCTACTAGCTACTGACCATTTATGATGAATTTGGATGTGTTCCGTAATACCAAAAATGATGAATGAAAACTTATTGTATTTTAATATTTATTTCGACATTTTACAACTTGATAATATGAGCTATGCTTCTGAGACAACAATATTAGGGAAATTGTTGGTTATAATACCAAAAAAACAGTGAGAAAACATTTCATTTACGCTGTAAAAATGTGCGAAATGCAATTCGCTTAAACTTCATTTCAGGTAAGTATTTTGGAAAAAAAAACCCCTACGAGCCTAGATAAATACTGTCTGAATCCGAATATCATCATAATATGATGGAAATATGCTCAAATTGCAAATGATTTTGGTATTACGTATGTATGGACAGTTCATTGTACGTAGGCCTCTTAAGGCCAAAATTCGCGGCCTAAACATATTTTACTATTATTTCGTTATATTTTTATAATCTGTCACCTGCCTGTGCTAATTTTGACTATGAGGAAGCAAGCTAGTTAAACCCCCAACAGTTTTATAATAAAAACCAAGATGTAAAAATTGTCTCTAAGGACAGATTTTTAAATAGTCAGATAACTTTCATCCGGGGTAAAAAAATGTCAGTTTGACAGCTTTTGTATAGAAAATATGCCAAACTGTCCGATTTATACTTCGGAAAAGTTATCTGACTGTTTAAAAATCAGCCATAAGTCGCGTTGTTTCCATATGACGCCAATTACTGTAATAAGGTAAATATATCCATATTTTGATAAAATACATTTCATTATAGTAACATAATTATGGACGGAATTCTATTGCGAATGCATTGAACGTGGCCTTTAAAATATACTTCTTTTTAAATATATTTTTATTAATTTGTATAAATATAAATAGGTAAGTATTTACTTTCCCTGTCCAGTACAAAGAGGGAGAGAGCGAGAGAGGGAAGTAATCCTGATACAGAAAAATTAATAATTGATAATAATGTATCGACGGAGTAATTTTAAAGAGTTGTATGAGTCACACGATAATAATATCATACAAATCGGTTTTTAAAGGTATAAACAGATTTTAGAGTATAACCTACCATGACGCTACCTCAAAGGGAGAGAGAAAGAGTAGACATAAGATATAAAAAAATGTTTTCGATGATAATTAATGAGGAAATAAAACAACAGTAAGGAAGGCATTCGTGACCGGAAATGTTATAATATAAAGTCATAATGCCCAGTGGGTCTCGGGAATACAGGGCGAGTTTTAGCCAAATTACTATAGTAGAAAAATTTAGTTATATTCCCAGAAACCAAGGGAGCAGTTTGTGATTCTTCAAAACCAAGGGCATGACTACTTGGGTCTCGTTTCTCCGTTACAAATTTTACCTCAAAATCTCACCCCATGCTGTTTGTTCGAATTTCTATTTAAGATACTTTTTACAATTATACGATAGGTCTACAAAGACTATCTGTATGTTATTTCTGCTGAACTGTCCTTAAGGCGAAAGTGACATCCGGTCGCTTTCGCCTTATGGACAGTCACAGGCTCGCGGAATTGAAATTTTCTTTCGGTTTATGCAATTTACAGGTCATTACCAGGTTGTATGTTGATCTAAATGCATTAAGTCCGCCTCTGCACACACATGGTACAAAGGCGGACTTAATGCCATAGGCATTTTCTACCAGTCGACCATTGGGTGATGCAGAGACAAACAGTGGTAGGTGCAATAAATTAGAAGAATAAATTAAAGTGCATAAAACTATTTAAACTATAAATATAATTTATATGGGTACCTAACCATATATAAATATAAGCACAAATAAAATACATAAATAAACGAATTATTCGCGGTTACGGCCGCGAATATTTCATAATATAATTCTAATCATAAAAATCATCAATACATATTGCCTACGTTAAGATCAATACCTTTAAACGAGCAATTGTTGTATATATTTATACATATATATATATAATCTGAATCTCGGAAACAGCTCCAATGATTTTCATGAAATTTAGTATGCAGGGGGTTTAGGAGGCGATAAATTGATCTAGCTAGGTTTCATTTTTAGAAAATGTCAAACAAAAAAGAACCGATCAAATGTCGGTCATCCAGATATTATCTAATAATTCGTGAAGCAAAAACGTTGTACCACTTTTTATTACGAAAATTACGCCGGCGGAGGAGTATACAATTTAGCACAGTTGAGGTTAATATAGAGAAGGAGTGCAGAACGCGTTTTTTTTTTTTACATTAGTACAAAACTTAAAATTTAAATGAATTTCAGATTTCGACCAGTGGCCGATCACTAGTGATTATAATTCCATATAACCATATTTATTACGGTCACGAATCATATTTTAATTGAAACTTGCAAACTGAAGAAAATTTGAATCTCGCGGGCTACCTTCGCACGTCTCCCTTAACCGACTGCAATAATTTCACATCGTGTATAAGAAGCTGAGGTAACAGAGTGCATTCTTAATTGCTTGCATGTGCCTCACGCAGCTAGCCAAAGTTAAGGCAAGACGTGGCTGAAGGAGTTCCACTAAACGTTGGCAATTCATTCATACATACACAAACCCCGACACCAACAGCAACATCGACGGCTTCACAAGTAAACAACACTATTCACCAAAACATCTCCATACTTCCAGTTGGTTTCCGGAAAGCTCTGCGATCGGGTGCTGTCGTTTTGGGCAATAGGGAATATGCATGTTGTTCAAAACTATTTCATTAATTAAATATACATTATTTAGCAGTCAAGACACAAATTGCTATATTTTCTTTTTTAATTTATGCATTACTTATTTATAATTTCTTATTTTATGTTACGATTTTCTGGTGGAACGGAACGCAGGCTTGAAACGAGTCGAAGATAACTCAAAACATGTGAATCAATTTATGTTCTTAGCAAACTGCTTGAATTCTCAACTAGGTGAGTTCGTAAGTGCGATTTCTGCTTGAATAGAGCATAAAAACATATTTCGTTTACAGGAGTTTGGGCTAAAAGAGAGATGTAAGCAAAACAGTGGTAATTGACGTCACAATATGGCCGCGACAATTACGCACGTTAGAATTGTGGTAGAAAATTGTTTAATTTTAATAATATTTTTGAGCCACAAACCGTAGTAAAATTTGACTTTTAATACTTATCTTGGGTTATAAAGACACGTGTTTCACTGATTAAGAGAAAAATAAATGACATGCATACTCCCTATTAATCACAACACCTCACAATAGACTTTGTAGTAGCAGATGAGCAACCAGGTACCGCGGGTAACAAATATTTAACGCGCTTTACGCAAGTCATCGACAAAATTTTAATAATGAATAGATCACACTATTCATTGACCCTCAAAACAAATAACATAACGGCGATATCGTATAAATAACGCAATAAACTGATATAGTATAATTAACTAATTTTAGAAATAACATCGATCACTTCATTTTCACCCAGAAACGCGGGCGCTCTAGCTGTTCCGTATTAGCCTTTAATCGATATAATTCGATATTTTCACAAAAGTAGTCACATAAATAAGATTTATAGCGTAATACCTACATGTCAGAATAAAATTTGTTAACGTTGTGTTCGCAATCCCAAAGTGGTGCGCCACGCGTTAAATTAGCTCAGTGGCAGCTTGGTCAATTACACTCAGGCTCAATATACAAGGGACATATTACATAATATCGATGTCGATAAATCATACATTTATCGAATTTTATCAAACCACGAGAATATTGAGACACTATCATATCTACGAATTCAAAACCGAGAAAGACAATAAAATAAGCGTATCATCAAATATAATGGTCAAATATAGCAAGAGCTCCGAACATAACACTCTCGTTTTAACGTATTCTCTTTCACATTAAATTATTTGGTTTCTTTAATACTATAATTTTAAAAATATCAATATTCAATGTTATCCTAGACCTACGCTCTGTACATTTGTAACACCAAATATTTTAACGTCGTTTTTGCGTTCGTAAGTAAATAAAATATACATAATCTGTTTCAGCTGTCCTATTTGTATTGCCTATCTCGGGGTAGTTATAGGATAGTTTAGATGATAATTATTATGGCAAGTGGAAATGTCGATGGTCAAGATATTATTTGCAAAACAGTTTAGGAGCAATACACACATTTCAGAACATAGTTTCAGTGCGAGAATGCATTGTCAAATACACGTGTGGTTGAGCAACAACACAACTTATATGTTAGTCTCTGCGTATAAATATATTAGTGCTTGAACGAACGATTAGATGCTAAGATAAAAATAATTGATCGAATTTCCATTTGTCAATAACGTTGGCTTTCAAACGTGATATGACGTGAGATGTCGCGGACGAGTGGTCAGGACAGGTACGCGAGTAAGTTCATACACAAGCCCATCGGTGTACACTGTTGCAGTCAAACGATGATATGATCACAGATCACTGTCCATCTACTACTGCAAACTGCTTTCAGACTAAAGTGTCGCAGGTACATGCAGAGGTAGGCACAAATAGAGGTAGGCACACGAGACTTATATCTTTAAATTTACGCCGTATCATACATGTAACATTATGAAATAATCGCACTTTTTTATTGCAATATAGTTTTCGAACGAAAAAGCCGGACAGATCTACCTAGCGATGTACTGCTTACGGTCTTAGAATTAAGGGAGATGTCTAACTCGAGATCTTAAAGTTAAGGAGAAGAGAGATTGCTACCGATGGATCTCCCTTATCTATCTACTACGAGAGTAACAGTGGAGACGTCCTACGTATAATTAATTAAGTTATTAAATAGCAGATAGTATTGGAGCGTGCTAGCGCTTCTACCGTTGGCCTGACGGAACATTAACATCTATATTGCTTGGCAAGGCTAGGTAGCGGGGCAGTTTAGACTGAAAGCAGTGTAACGTGGGGCGTTCACTTCTTGGTGGGCGTGCCGCGCTGGGTGAGACCCTCGAACCTCTTGAACGTGTAGTTGATGAACACCCAGTCTTTGTATGCCACCTCGCCGTCTTGTGGGATTGGCGCTGATGCTGCAACAATGTACGCAATGTTCATAATAGTTACGGTAGGGCCGCAGCTGCAGGTCGGTGGGATCAGATACCAGTCTAAAGGCGCAGACGGACTCGCAACATTCTTTAGCAATGTATCATTCGACGCGAGCTTGGTTACAAAAGTTAAACCTATTAATAGCAGTTTAAACTAAACAGGCAGAGTAGCCCGAAAGTCTGACAAGCATCATACCCAATTGTCGCTCTATGTAAAATGCAGAAATTTTGCTGTATTTGGTTAGACTGGAAGCTGTGCCCAACATAGCTATGAAGCTCTAGGCCCGGGGGCCGGGATTAGTTTTTACCCTGTTATCCTAGAAGCCTCTTTGTGATACAACTACTACCACCGTACCTTATTTTACTTCTATGAGAAAATCAGAGAGATATGGGTGTGATTACAGTTAGATACATGAAATTCCTGTCTTTTCTCAATCAATCTGCATAGTCTTTCGAACTATGTTGGGTTCGGCTTACAGTCTAACCGGAACGAGCTTTTAAATAGAGCGACTGCCTATCTGATCTCCACAACCCAATTACTGGGTAACACGATACCCCTTGGTAAGACTGGTTGTCAGACTTTCGGGCTTCTAACGACCAGTAACGACTATCACAGAACCACACATGGCAGCCTTACCTCTGAGCTAGAATAATCGCCCAATGGCATTCGATTATTCTGTATTGCAGATGTTCATAATATGTTCCAAAAGTATTTGATGCAAGTGTAAATAAACCATGTACAGATTAAATTCTTTCTCAATCACTAATTTAAAGGAATTAGTAACACAGTCATCTGTTTTAAGATGGTTTCAACTATATTTCTCAATCTCTTTTTCCAACAATTATTGTTGGATTAACATTATTAGATTGTCAAACTGGAGGTAAAAAAATTACATAATATTTTTTTTTAAATGTTAAGTAGTAATTTCGGGTCTAAGTGTTAAAATAATAAAATTACGACAGTTAGAAATCGTACATGACTTGTAAGTGGCGCAATATATTAGCAGGTTTCTGATACTTTCAGAACACACAACACAGATGGATCTGAGATCCAGAGCAGATTGGAGAAATGGCAACAGAAGCTGGAGAACGTTGGCATGAAAATCACCAGACCCAAAACTGAACATATTTTCGGCGGCCTCTCCTGTTCTGGAGTCAAAGCGCTTGATAGCGCGCTTCGCCCAGCCTGCTTCGAGTTTTTGTATCTCGGTTCAGTCGTGAAAAGCGATGGCGAAGTAGTTCAGACAGTTAAGCACAGAATTAACACATTTCATCCATCCAGAATGAAATGGCGGCGGTACAAAGGAACAATCTCCGACTCACGCATTCTCTAAAGCATTTACATTTATTTAACTTAAGGGGAAGATATATAAAACATTGGCCAGACCTGCTATCTTGTATGGGTCAGAATGTTGGGCCACAAAAGGGATGAGTGAAAGGCAATTGCATGCAGCTGAGGCGTGGTGTTACACGAATGGATAAAGTAGGAAATGAGTACATAAGAGGACGTTTGAAAAGGGCACCGGTTGTGTGGGCATGTGATACGGAGAATTGAGGAAAATGTCGTGAGGTTTGTTTTGAGAATGATTGTCTATGGATATAAGAGCAGGGGAAGACCAGGGAAACGATGGATAGACTGTGTGAATGATAATATGGTTACTAAACGAGTGACTGCCGAGATGACGACTCATGGAAGAGAAAGATATGTTGCGGTGACCCCAAATAAATTGGGAGTAGAGCAGGAACATTATGACTTTCGGCACAGACCAAACTCACCATCAACTGCACAGCCACCCAGATACCTACATAAAAGAGAGTCGGCAAGTACAAAGTCGGGTCGTTACTAGACTCACGTATTTCGAGCTTGACGTCAGGGAAGTCGTCGAAGTTGGAGGTGTCGTCTATGGACCGCACCTCCACAGAGATGGCGGCGGGGCGCTCGCGCACGTGGCTCCAGTCTACGCCGCGGAAGAACGACACGGACTTCACGTCCTCGATGCCGCGCTGGGAACCCAATCTGTAACGTAACATATAAGACAACATGTAACATAATTTTTAATGCAAGACCTCAATTACAGTTTTAAGTTATAAGTATATTACGATGACCAAAACTTATTATTTTAAAAATAACCGTTATTATTAAGGAAATCATGTTCATCCTTGCATTTCTTTGTGCATTTAAAATTAAGTCTTATGTCCTTAAGATGAGATTTAATTTTCTTTGGCTTAATCGGCCGTAGGTGTGGTAACAATGAACCTTATCAGAAACTACCCAAAGGTTAATGGAGAGGGCTTTGCTCGGAGTTTTCCTACGTGATCGAATCAGGATTGAAGAGATCGGCAGGAGAACCAAGGTAACCGATATAGCCCGAAGAATTGCCAAACTTAAGTGGCGGGCAGGGCACATTGCTCGCAGAACAGATAGCCGATGGAACAGATGGTTGGAAGGCCTCCCACAAGGTGGACCGATGACCTTGTAAAAGCCGCCGGAATCCGCTGGATGCGAAAAGCACAGAACCGGTCGAAGTGGAGGAGCTTGGGGGAGGCCTATGTCCAGTAGTGGACGTCTTGCGGCTGAAATTATGATGCTTTTTTTTTTTTTGGGTGGGTAACTGCTCCCGTTCTGGGTGGAGCAGGACCTGGACATGTCAGACTTTTACTGACTAAAACCCACCCGTGTTCCCTCAGTAGCCTGTGTGCCAGGGGGCGGCGGTATATCCACTCTTGGACATAGGCCTCCCCAATTAAGGAGATTTTCCATAATCACCACGCTTGGCTGGCGGGTTGGCGATCGCAGTATGATGGTAAAATGCATAGAGAACGCTGCTGCCCATTCTCTAGTATTTTCCCTTAGTCGCCTTCTACGACACCCTCGGGAAGAAATGGGATGGTGCCACGGAGAAAAGAAAGAAGCGGAGATGTCGCAAGGCAATTAGGCCAGGACGTCACAGTGGGCGGAGCCGAAACCATAGTTTTGAGTGAATCGTCATCGCGTTATGTCAGTTGTATTGTGATAGTTTTGAATTGTTTTAATTGTTTTAAGTGCGCTGTTTTTGAATGCAAAAATTGTTCAGGATTAAATCTGAAACATATTGATGGCATAACATTTCACGTGTAAGTCCCTAAAATTAATATTTGCACTTTAAATCACATTTTCTCGTTTGATCGCGAGATTGTAGCTAGTGACAATCATATTCCGTCGTCGAAGGGATGCATTCTAACCACTTCTCAGCAATTTTGTGTTATTGTCATTATCAATGCATATTATGACCAATTTTCGAATCAAATAACTTACATAGGTTTATTTTGCTCGCTATAAGTTATTTAATAGATAAATTACATAGTTTGATACATGAAACAAGATGAATTTATAATATGTCCTAACTGATGAACAAAAATGTGTACATAATGCCAGCAAGACCCTATTTTATCGAATGTATTATCTTCATGTATTCGTTTTTTTTTTTTCATCCTAACTTATTTTTCGTTATCATTTAATCAATAAAACTGTGTAGTTTACATATTCAGCCTATATCGTTCCCACTGCTGGGACACAGGCCTCTCCGTGAGAGTGAGTGGGCCATAATCCACCACGCGGGCCCAGAGCGAGTTTGTAGATGTCACATGACTTCGAATTTTTGGTTCTAGGGCATGCCGGTTTCCTCACGGTGTTTTCCTTCACCGTTTTGAGAGCAGTAGTCATGAAATTATTAACCCAAAGTAAAGCGTCTGCATGGGTTCGAACGCACGACCTGCAAACTCGTAACGCACAGCCGTTACCACTGGGCCAACACCGCTGCTGTGTTGTTTAGTGGCAATAAAGATTGATGATATTAACAACTTTTTGAGGTACTATGCCTCTCGCATATAGCGAATTCCTGCGGTCTTCACAACGTTATCATCGGTCCGCCTTGATGTGGCATAGTAGGCTTTCCAACGCTATACTTTTCAGTACGCGGTCACTCCAAGTACCTTTCGATTCGATTGCTTCGAGCAATGTGGCCCTGTCCACTGTTTTCAATTCTTAGGGCTATGTTTATGGATCCCTTCCTACTAAGTGCTGGTGACCTTTAGTTTATTCGAAGGCTTACCTGCGATCAGGTTCAGAACAGAAGCGCATTATGGTCTCCCTCGCCTCCTCACTGATGGGTATCTCCGGGGGGAAGGTCAGCGACTCCCTCCACGACATCACCTTCCGGTACGTCTCCTGCGGCGACTCCGAACAGAACGGCGGGTATCCGATCAACATCTCGTACCTGAAATGTGAAGGTTAAAGATTGAGTAGTTAGCTAATGGTTCAGCCGGTCTGGTCTATAAAATCTCAATTCACCAAAGTTTTCATTCCAGAATAGACCGACAGATTGATAATAATATAGCACACTTATACAGCTTTCTACAATTTTGGTCGCCGCACAAAACTAGACATTTTCGGAGGCTATTTATTGTATGCGTCAAGTTCTTATTAATGCAACTTTCCTTCAGTAAAAACAAAGGGTAACTGAAATCATTGAAAACCTAGAAATATGTCATTATGAACCACTTTTACCATGGGACCCGACACTACAATCGCAAAAAATTAAAATTAGTTCCTTCAATCGAAATCTCAATATCAATAATTGAATGCAAATTATTCAATGAATAAGTGGCCGGCCCTCCGGTCAGCGCAAGCTAATATAGTATGTCTGAAGCAAAATGTGGCGTTAGTAAACTCCCCAGAAACTCGTCGCTGAGTTCTTTCGCGCATTGCTCTTGCTATAATAGCACTAATGACGATAAAATGCACAGCTCAACTTTGCAACTGCGCGGCCGCCCTGCCGTGTGCCATGGCTTATCTAGAATACCCATTATTTTGGGAAAATATCAAGTTGCTAATCGATTCAATATCATCATAATTTCAGCCGGAAGACGTTCACTGCTGGATATAGGCCTCTCCTAAGCTCCGCCACTTTCAACGGTTTTGTGTTTCCCGCATACGATCGATTAATAACGAAAATAAATTATCGGTAGAATAAATAATCTTAATATCGTTGAACCATCTTGTTAGACGTGCCTGCAGCTAGGACTAACCTGCTCAAGTTTGCCCCTATGTCGCGAGCTGCGCGTTTGATTAATATTATTACGGTACGGAGGATATATGCGGGCAAAACCTACCGAAATTCATTAAGATGACACAAATCTTAATTGAGGGAGGTCTGAGTACCTATGTATTATTCGTTAGTTGTATTTTTTTATTTTTGTAAATTTGTGTGAACATTGTGACAAACATCGCCTTGGAGAAATCTGATACGGTGTTATAAAAGTAATTTAAATTAATTAATCTTGTTTTATTTGTGCTAACTGTTTTTATGTTAACTGTTTATATCCTTCAAAAAGTGCTCATCATCAATTAACATCCATATTTGTGGAAAATACTTCCCTCAAAAACAGCCCACACAAAGGAAGCCTTAATACAAACATTCGCATTTATTTTAACAAATGCCTTACAAAACATTTCGTCTGGAAGTTTTTCTTTCACTAGCCTTTTTATTATACTTGTTTGAAAGTTAGAGAAAGACCTTTTCTTCCATTATTGTAAAATAAATAAACTTTGTATTTTAACACTTCAATACGTTGCTACATGGACTTTGAAACCAGATGTTGATTTTCATAGGTTTCCGAAATATATGTGACGTTTTCTTATGAATTTACTTAGCGGCATGTAAACAAATACGCATCAGGAATACGTAATCTGTTCCGAGCAATACTGTTGAGGAGCGTGCTCACCCTGGCTGATTAGGTCAAATAGGTTCAATGCATTTACTGGCTCCCGAACTGTGAATGTTTATTACTAGTTTATGAGTGCTAATATCAATCAGACCAGTTCATTCACTTTGTTCCGTTGGTTATTCTGCCTTTAAGGGACCAAAACGATTTAAAAATTTGATATAAGCTTGCTTACACCACATATCACTTTATGCGTTTAACGCTAGACGTAAGTTAACTAAAGCAACATTCAGTTTATCTTAATTGTGTCAAATTCGATGACAGAGGTAATTACATTTTAAACCCATTAATTGGTTTCTATTCTAACCTTTTATAGAAATATCATGACCACATTACGTCTATGTTTCAGAAATAGCTAGATAGCGGTGTGCAGAAAAAACACCCGCAATACGCCAGTTATGCAGGTATATAGGAATGTTAAAAGTCTGTTCAGCAGTCTAAAAGTGAAGGGCGGACGTTTTGGGGGACTGTCTTATGTAATTGTGACGGTTAAACATTGCTGACCCTCAGCCTAGTTTGCAATAAATGACTTTTGATTTTGATTTTTAATATTTTGTTTACTAATAATAAACCTGAAGAGTTCGTTGGTTCGTTTGAACGCACTAATCTCTGGAACTTCTGGAGTCAGATTTGAAAAATTATCTTTGCATTTGATGGCCCAATTCTTATAAATGGTTAGAAAGGATTTAATATCATCCTACGACCCTTAGAAGTCGAGCAAAAATAAAAAGTGAACACCTAAGCAAAAACTAAGTAATAGCACGAGCCGGTGATACGACGGGGTGACGGAGCTAGTTTGTGTAATAAAGTTACTAGAACAACGAGATAGACAATCAGTTAGTTCATCATAGAAACATCTTAACTGATCGTCATCTATCTTTATACGAGTATTAGGACGTGAAGCAAAAACTTTGTAGGTACCCGTTTTTACGCCAACTACGCGGATCGAGGAGTCGAAATTTTGAAATTTGGCAGTTTGTAACCTGGAATATCCCGATAATACGTTCCCGTGGGATCATTTTAGACCTCCACGCGGGCGAAACCGCTGGCAAAAGCTTGTAATTAGTAATTCCCTTGCTGAATTTGATATCTTTTTGAAGTTCTATTGATCAGGCAGGTCGGCAGGTCTTTCAAAGAGAATTTTAAGCCGTTTCGTCCCGTCGCTGTCGCGAACGGGAAGCGAGCGCTTTTCACTAATGAGGCTTCATAGCAAATTGGGGACGATGAATGTCGTCAAAGACGTAATAAATATCGATTTTATCACAAACACCGAGGTTTTCTTGGTACGGAGGCCTGAACACGTACTTATACGTAAATCTCATATTACATACGCGGAAACGGTATGATTTTCTTTTGCCTTTGGTAACTGTCGCTCAAATTACGTAATAGCTATTAAAAATGATGCACCAATGACACAATATATAACTTTATTCTCAGCCTTCTGTTAACTGTCAAAGATATGAGCAATTTCAGTTTTGTGTTCAAAAGCCTGTGTTCTGAGCACAGCAGTGAAATTACTCATATCTTCAATATTTAGAACTGATTAAAAGAACAATTAATCTAATTCCAGCTAGGTATACATAAATACGCAGTGCAAAGTTGTCTAGGTGCAGCGACCAAAACATGTTGTATTATTTCTAAGAGTCTTCGCAAAAGCGGCTACGCTCGCATAAAAGCAATTGCATTGGCTATTAATAAAATCCGATAAATCAAATATTCCGTTCCTTACACTTTAAAAAAGGCTAGTAATTCATACTGTTGGGTTAGTGACGCATCACAATTAAGCCGAGATTGATAAACTTTACTTAGCACTTAAGTACATTAGCTAAGCATTCGCAATACTGTCAAACTAGAAGTGCTAGATAGAGACGGGAATATGTCGTCAGTTGTAATAGGAATTATACAGGTGATGCAAAAAACTAAATCACAATTCACAAAGAGTCGCAGCATTTTGTTTACTTATCCTGTTGCAATGCTGTTAAGAGCATTGTTTTTAAATTTTGTCTTCTGTTATCTGAAAGAAAACACGTGAAGCCTACTATTTCAGTTCTGAAGATGGTGGTTACGTTAATTAAAACAAAAAAAAAAAAACAAATATCGTGATGCATGTTTTTTTTTTTATTATAGGTATATCGTAACTCACAGCATAAAACAAGCTGGTTGAACGTATGTCGCTGAGAAATGACTCATTCTACATAATTGAGTTTGTTCTACGTTGGGTCATACAGGATAAGTTTTACCCAGTGAGCAAACTGTAATCATGAATTCAGCATACCATTCTAGAACCCCCAGCGCAGATTATTTTTGGCGGTTATATAAAAAAACAGCTATTCCATACATTTTGACCGCGTAGGTATTGCACTTTTCTATGACACAGCAGATTTTATCTTTATATAACCGATGAAAATTTTCTGGGGATCTAGAATGATATATTGAATTCATGGTTACAGTTTGCGCACTGGATAAAAACTTCCAATATTAAAAAGTCAACCAAATCATACCAAGTCTGTCGTTACATTAGCCCATTCATTGCTCATTGTCATAAAATGTCGAAATCGAACTGTATGCATAATCAGCCTATACTGTTCCCACTGCTGGGACACAGGCCTCCTCTCTGTGAGAGGGATCGAACTGTACATTAAACTGCATCGTGGCGGTAATCTAAGCTAACGCACGTGCTGAATAACGTTTATTCATCTCGGCCATAGTTTCAGAGTTATTTACGCTTATATTAGAACACAATATAATGTTAAAACAAAGATAGTAGAAGACTGCGGAGGAACCATAATGGGGAGTGGACGGCATTATCTGAGGCGCGCTTGCTTATTGTTTGAACAGTTCTTGTGTTTGTTTATTTTTTGCAATTGACGCAGATGGCAGCATTTATAAACTGACGGTTGAATATACTAAATAAGCTATATGAACACCGACGATACGTACATTTTTGAAAAGTAACTTTAAGTCTATAAAATAATCAATTTATATTAGTACAACCTTGCCATACATGAACAGCCGACTCTGCGTCAGTTTGTCTCAATCAATCAAATGATCAAATCAAACTAATATTTGCTAGAAAGACATTTTTGTCTCAAAGGTGAGATAATAGTGCCTAGATGTCACTGTAGACTGGCATTTAGAATATTGATAGAATGCGTATTGTATAAAACATGTAAAATTGTTAGCTTATCATGTATGGTAGAATTAAGAGCATCAATGACTACGTAGATACTAACATGATGACGCCCAAACTCCACCAGTCCGCTTGCGGGCCGTAGCCCGTTTGCAGGAATACCTCTGGGGCTATGTAATCAGGCGTGCCAACTGTGGAGTAGGCCAGCGCCCGTCTGTTCCGCTTCCACGACTCGGCGCGGCGCTTCGAGTCCATCGCAGAGGACGACGTCGATACTGCATACGAGAAATTGAAGTGTAGAGCTTAAATAAAAAAGGTAATAAAGACTTAGTTAATTTATCTACATAGTTCCTTGTTCAACCCATCTTCGTGTCCTTGATAGCTTCTGTGATGTGATGAAAAGCTTTGTGCTTAGAACGAGAGTATATCTCGTTGCTGTGTTCGGTTCTAGCAAATAATAAGCGAAGCGAATGTCACCTGAACTCCGTCAAACCAAAAGAAAGCTAACCAATCAATATTGGTTACATACCGATGAGCAAATTAAATGAGAAGCGGTAGCTGATGGCCGTTTTGATATAAATAGCTGTCAAGACTTAATAAAAATTTCCTCCACTAAATCAGTTGTATAACTGAGGAGTAAGTCGAATATAATTTAATTTCGTTCTGGTGTGAAGAAACAGTTATTTTTACTATTTATAAAGACATTATCAGCAGTTTATTAACAAGGCAAAACAAAATTCGCACGGCACATTGTGAAGCTTCCGCCAAACAGACGCGTCACGTCGCGGGAAACATTAAAGCAGCGAGAGCGCCAACGCTAAGCTCACGGTCCCGGTTTGCAGTCGCTTTGATCGCGTGGATTTGGCCGAAGCTTTATAGAAAACAAAACTTTAAAATGTGGTCCAACTTACTGAAATCAGAAGGCGTAGCTCTCGATAGGTCCCGGTAGAAGTCTGTGCGATGGCTCTTCTTGAGGCCGGTGCAGAGCCCGAAATCGCTCAGCTTGATATGACCGCGCGCGTCCAACAGCAGGTTGTCCGGCTTTATGTCTCTGGAGAAATAAATGTTACTGTTAATACCTCAGACCAGGGAATCGCCACGCCCCAGCAGTGTCTCGCCTGGGCAGTATTCATAAAATGCCTGGCATTGAACGTGCGTTTATCGCAAAACTTCTGTAGCAGACGCCATTCAAAGCCGTGCGTTTCTATCAGTCAATTGTGTCAAAGTTTTATTTATTTCAAATAGGCCTTTTTATAGCACTTTGAATGTCAACATTTACATTAAAATAGAATGATTCTAGTCGCCCCTTTCAATAGGTAGTTTTTCGTTTATACAATGTGCAAAAAACTGTATATAATATTATATATGCATAGATACATACATTAGTTATTTATCTATATAATATAAAAAAGGATAAACTGACTGACTGACAAATCAACGCACAGCCGAAACTACTAGGACTAGGAACGTGAAATTTTGTACACGGCTTCCTTTTATAATGTAGAGGAGTACTAAGAAGGGGTTTTTGGATAAATAAATTCAACCATTAAGGGGGTGAAAACGGGGATTTTGTTTGTATGAAAAATCTTATTCCTTGAGTTAATAAACTTGAAACTTGACACAAATACTTATGTAGGTAGATTATAAAGTTGTTCATTTATTGTTTTCCTAAACTACCCCCTAAAGGGGTTTGGGGGGTGTCAAAGTTTGTATGGAAGAATTTTAACGCGCTGTCTGATTAACTCGGAATTCAGTATTTATACCTAAAACGAAAAATAAATAATAACGTGTATCAGGGTTTTTCGAAAAACTAATCCTAGAAGGGTAAAAAAGAGTAGTTAATTTTACAAGGGATCATTTTACTGCGTGTCTTGATTAACTCGAAAATTGGTATAAAATAACCTATAAGTCAAATAATGTAAAAGAAACAAAACTCTTTAAAAAATAAAACCCCTTTGAGGGTGAAAAGGGGGATATACTCGTAGTTTGTTTGAAGAGTTTTCTGTGGAGAAGTAAATAATATACACATATATAATTATATATAATATGCTTAGGTGGTTTTGTAGAGGGATAGTGATCATATCACTTTATATTGTTGACATCAGAAGAGAAATATTTATCCTACTAATATTATAAATGTGAAGATGTTTGGATGTTTGTTTCTCAAACACGCAAAAACATGAAATTTGGCACACAGATAGATTTTAACCTAGATTAAAACATAGTTTTTTTTTTGATCCCGGTGGTAAGTTCCCGCGGAATACTTTCCGACTTCCACGCGGGCGAAGCCGCGGGCGGAAGCTAGTATAATTATATGTGAAATGAAAACGATGCACCTAGAATAAAACTACCATACCATAATATGTAAAAAGAATTAAAAATGAAGCAATAACAGATAAATAAATTATACTATGATAGACACATGGTGCTCAAACATTTACAGTGTTGTAGAGAACATTATTTTAGAGTGTGTCCAGACCTGGCGAATGCGCCGCTTGCGAGCCGCTTGGGAACTGCGCGCGTGCATTTCATGTTCGTACGCAGACCCTGCGCCGTCCACGCGTCGCTCGCGCGCAAGCTACGCGCCGTACTCGAGCGGCGCAGGAGGTGCGCACGTGTCGCGTTGTAGCGTTGTACCTCCCTCGCCCACATATTTAGTTCAACGCGAAAGAAGCTATGTGCGCACGAACTGCACATGCGCTCCACTCGAGCCTTGCCGGAGTTGCACTAGAGCGGCGTACCAAACGTAGGCTGTAACCTCACGCGAGCAACACGCGCACAGTTCGCAAGCGGCTCGCGAGCGGCGCATTCGCCAGGTCTGGACACACCCTCAGATTTTATGTATGTTAGTTTTCCCGTATGTCCTACAAACGTTGTCTACGTCTATTTTTATCATCTCTCCTATCTCATGTTGGAAGAGATTTCAAGGTAGCTCAACGCGCTATGGTGCGGGCTATGCTCGGGGGACAAAAACCGCGACAGCAGAGGCGTCTCCGTGGTCTGTTCGCACACGGAAAGCCTATAGATGCGAACCTTTATTTCTCCACTGAAACTGAGGGCGCCATGCTGCCACTCGTCATGCCTCAATTACGGGGCTTAGCGCCACTATTATGGCCAACCCGTCTAGGTTGTGCAAATCGCTCCTCTATTCAACCACTAGGATCTGACGGAGATCAGTTCATCGTGCGACAGAGCGATTTAGGCATGCAAGGATTTTCGCGTCCAGCATTCAGGGCAGAAAAAAAGGTTTTGTCCCTATTAATGGTATAGGTTGCACAAAAGCACATTACCAGCTAACTCAGAAGATTATCTGTTTCCTAGATTTAACAATAATTGTCAAATTAATATTAATGGATTTATATCGATTATACCATATTGTTTAAAACATTCAAACAAGCAGACAAACTTGACTGGTAATTAAAATCGTCGCCTAGTTCGTTTTCACTCAGTATTCTTTCTGTTTTTTATCTTAATAACCGTCCCCAAGTATTGTGCTATCAAATGCAAAAATTACTTTTCAAATCCGACTGGTCGCTCCAGACATTTCCGCTACATACAAACAAACAGATCTTATCTCTTTATAATATTAGTACCTATAGATAAACCTACATGGGCAGTTATGAAACGTTACGTTACGAAACGAGAAGCTAGATGCGCGGTATCAATTGCTCGTTTCCTATGGAGAATACGGACAGCAAGAAACTACACGGTCATTTTAACAATAATTGGCATTTATGTTTACGTATTACAGGTACACATCTGAACTATGCTGATTTTATCCTATGGCTTAATCGCCTGTTACGAACGAACGATCATAATTAAGGCGCTCCAAAGTTATTAAGGCGCGTGGCCAAAATTAAAACACCGCCATTTTGTTTTTGAATTTCGGCGCGACTAAAGGTTTAAGGTGGAAGCTCTAGAGTAGCCCGCGTAATTAATTTTTTTTTACGATTTTTTCAATTTGCAAGTTGAAATATAGCTCGCGACCGTAACACATTGTTTATTAAAATCACCAATACAACCCTCTAAGTTCCACCCAACGATGCTAAACTAAGAGTTGACTTTAGAACGATTTTGACAGCTGCCAACTTGATGAAACCCGAGGTGAGGAGGCAGCGAGAGCCCGCCAAAATAGGATCGCAAAATCAGAGGGGCAATTCTACTAATTTTAAGAACGTTCACAGTCTGATCTCAGTGTCAATCTGTCAAAAATTCCTATACATTTTTGTCAAATTTTTGAAATTCGATTGTCGCCGAGATGACACTGCGAACGTTTTTAATTAGTAGAATTGGCCTTCAGATCGAAACCGGAAGCCGGCAAGATGTAGTACTATGATATTGAGTGGTATTTATTAGTGTTCTGCGATTGTTGCTACCCTCGCAATGCAATGAGTTGTTTTATTTGCGCTCGCACCTCACGTACTCGGAGTTACTTCGTTAACATTAGGTTTCACTACCTAATGTGATGAGAGACTTGTGAGTGATTATAAAGAATATTATTAACTTTATTATATTATTTGAATTTTATTTATAACTCCTCGCCCGCAATATAAGCCGACGTACTGCCATTAAGGGAAACCTAGTCGCGGGCTCCAACTCACTGATGGGCCTGGCTAAAAATCACGCTGTCTCACCAGGCTTCGTGTCCGACAGAGGTAGTACTCGTGATAAGCAGTTAGTCGCTAGTCTATACACACATCATTGAGTGAGCTGCAGGATCAGTTATAGTAAAACAAGCGCGTATTTTTTTTTGAAAAGTCCTTTGGAAGATAGGGTTTTCTGAATAAAACCACTGCATAAATCAATGACCAATGAAGTTTAATGAACTTTTAGATAATTGAGCTTTGTCGGTACCGACTTCGTTTTGGAGATTTTACACTTCTTTTATTACTTAAACACGCCCAAATTTAGGTTAAATTAGCAAGAAAAACTAATCTTTGTTGGCTCCTAAGTTTTTAATGGTTTTTAATTATTATTATAAACATTCTGTTATTTAATTTTAATTATTATAAATATTCTATTTCCGTAGAGACAATATTAATAATAAGACAAAACCACACATTGTTTAAAATTGATGTAAGTTGTCAAACAGTGGAGTAATACACTCGCGAAGTTAGTATGGGAAAAATGTGGACTAGGTTCACTTTAAATATATTTCATTTCAAGTGTCATTTTTCCAAACAATTTCATGTTTCCCAACAGCTCCCCTGTCAACGTCATTCTCGCGCCAAATATCCTTGTTGCAGTGTAATTTGTTCGTTTATAATTTGCGGAAAGTCACACGGCTCACATGAGTTCACAGCAGCTCATTGACTACTCAGCTATAACAAGCAAAAAGAGTCTGGGCGCTACATCGAACATCTCGTACCACAACATACACATAATACAATGTTAAATACGATATAGAGATAGCAGATTGCCGACTAGCTACGATCAGATAACCTTTCTTCACCTCAGCGAATTTATATCGATAGGAATGATCGAAATAAGTACAGTGTCGGCGACAACATCGGCAGTCAGCAACATTCATAAAAACATCTCGTCTCGTATTGCACGGGCGATATGAGAGTAGATTATGGAAAATAGGTCAAAATATTGGCCCCTTTTATTTATTTTCATAGTGGGAAATCATGAAATAACTTCTCCAGCTCTGGGTGGAGCAGGAGGGCGTGTCAGACTTTTACTGACTAAAATCAACCCGTGAAACCTTTTGTTTCTTGTATGCCGGGGGTCACAGTATCTCTTTCAAACAACCCGCACCCCTGGCAGGTAATATTGGCTAGTTGGGAGCGCCAATTTAAAGGTTAACGATTCGCGACCGAAACACGTATGTATTTACAGCACAGCACAAAAAATACACGTGTTCGCCATTTCTTTACTGCACTGACAAGTATTTTTTAGAAAAAAATATAGAAAAACTATGAAACTTAAAGCAACTTTTTCAAAAATAGTTGTGCTGGATAGTGCTGATCCACGCGTCATGTTCGTGAGCAGGCGCCATCGGGTGAGACTGGTCATCTCCTAACTTCCAGGGCATGTTTTTAATCTCATATTTAGAATTGTTTCTTCATTACTTTACATTATTCTCACATAATTATAGAAGCAACAAGAATAATGTACCCAGAATTTTAAAATATCTTGATTTAAAAGAGTGTTCTTGGCGTTTCTTGCCCGTTCTTCTCCATAGACATCTACGTTTTGGAATGGGCAACTAGCTTCAACTTTCCAACTGATCGATTTTTTGACAGTTTAAAAGTACCTGTAAATGGTTTAATTGAAATAAATACTTTGAGTTTGAGCTTGAGAAACCTGAAGCTAGTTGCCCATTCCAAAGCGTTAGAAGGTTCTTAGTCAGGAGAACGGGCAAGAAACTCTACGGACACTTTTAAACCAGAATATTGTTACAAAATGTTGATTACATCATTCATATTGAAATTATACATGTGAGGTAACAAAAACGTGCACGTTAAAAGCGTCCGTTATAAAAGTTTAAAAAATAAACGAATTGCTAAATTAAAATAAGCCGTGGCTGCTAAAAGATGACCTGTCCCTACTGACGGTACCCGTTCACGATCAGAACCATTCAACTCAACCATTTTTAAGAGAACTTAATTATACGGCGCCACCATCAGCGAGACATTTGAGAGTGAGCATGACATACCCTCAGCCGTCAGACCTCTAAAATTATACTCTACATTCAGAGGTCTCAAACCTGTCACTTGTTTACGTATCAAGTAGTGGTATACGAATTGGTGTGGGGTAGGTACCATAGCTAAAAAGTGAAAAATAACTTTAATTTCGGAAGTCGGTGTCTTTGGATATATATTTTAGTTTTTTGTCACTGACTTTTTTTTCGCAGCTTTAAGAGGGTGCATTAGGTGCACACTCTCCGTGTGTATGAAAGAGCCATGTTTTGAAAGAGCCGATGCCATTATCTCATACTTAACAAAATCGTACCATAATTCAATTGTACTCTTTATATGGCAACTCTGGACAGCTACCACCCACAGACATTTGACAGTTCTAGGAAATCAAATGGCGTCATAAGACTACATTGAAAATTTTGAAACTAAAATGTTAGTATTTTTGGGTTTACTTAAGTTTTATTGACTAAAAATGTAAACCATAGTTTGACAAAATGAATGTCGTATTGTTAGGCATATCATTGGCATTATTTACGGAAATATTATTGATATTATGTTGAGTTAAATTTGTGTAGTTCGAGGTTATATTTTTAATACATAATGTTTTGAAAGAGCCAATTGTCGATTCCATGAAAGAGCCAATATACTACTAGCTTGTAGTTTAACATTGCCGTCTTTTTGATACCTATTGCATATTGTTAAATCTTTTAGACTATAAAACATGTTTCCGCGAGCTTTAGCACCGAATACCCGAACTACGAATTCCTAAAATCAGGACCTAGAAAGAGTTCTAAACCTAGCAATCGAAAATTAATTTTTGAATTTCAAAAAATCCTTCCTTATTCTTTGTCTAAATTATAAAGGGAACTTCTGTGCAAAACTTATGTTTTCTAGGTCCAAGAGTTTGGGCTGCGAGTTGATGAGTCAGTCAGTCAGGACTTTTCTTTTTATTTGCATAGATCATTATTTAAGGCTAATCAACGGCTGCGATTTTCACTTACGTTAAGATAATAAATAAAAAAAGATTTTTGAGTCTTTTAAGAGACATTGAAAGAGCCAATTTCCCTTTTTTTTTAAAGTAGGTATATTTCAGTTTTCTTTAATTGTTACCTATTTTGTTTTTATTTGTGTACCATCACTATTAAACGGACTATTGAAAAAAGTATTTTTATTTAGAAACAATCAGCCTAAAATGATTTTTTTTATGCTTTTTAAAACTGGCTCTTTCATCCACACTCTCCCCTACTTTATGCCTATGTCCAACAGTGGACGTCTTTTGGCTGAAATGATGATTACTTTATATCGAGAGGGCTATTGATTACTACCGGTACCCAAAACGTGACCACAGAACCCTATTACTAAGCTTGCGCTGTCCGTTTGTCCGTCTGTTCGTCTGTCTGTCAGCGGGCTGAATCTCATTAACCGTAATAGGTAGACAATTGATTTTTTTACAGTGTGTATTTCTACTACCGCTATAACAGCAAAATTAAACAATCCTAGTTAGTACGTTTAGATATTTGTTACTCATTCACGCAAAAACGGCCAAATGGATTTGGATGAAATTTGGCACACAGATAGTTTATAACCTAGATTAACACATAGCATACTTTTTATCCCGGTAGTATATTCCCGTGGGATAATTTCCGACTTCCACGCAGGCGAAGCCGCTGGCAAAACCTAGTAAAAATATAAGTTGCCTATCCATTAGAAGAAAAGTTTTTTTTTAATTGTACTGTGGCACGGAACCCGCCGTGTACGGTTTTTAGTACCAAGATATTTATGAAATCCGCTTATGTCTAAGCATCTTCTCTCGGGAGTTCATGCCCTAAATAATGCAATTTTCTAGTCTATAAACACTTTAATCTACACTGCATAAGTACTTACTTCTATAGCCTAGTTTAAATTAACCCGAAGGTGAATAGCTCTTACATAGTATATTTACATAACCCCCTATTCTCCCACGTCACTCAGAGGAACTGACGACCCCTTTACTTCCTACAAAACAAATTAAGCCACGGCCGACACAACCTTGACATCAACTACTCATAATACTTTTACAAAACACAACAAATCTAACGTAGACACAAAGAAACAACAATTGATGTCGTTCACCGAATTGAGACATGAACGTTATTTCAATTACCTCCGAGGTTATATAACGACAGCGCTGCTCTATTTCTACCTTCCATGGAAATCAATATGTTGCGCGTATAAAAAATGCACGAAATACGCCCGAGTCGATCGTTCCGTGTTCGCCGCGGCGTAGCTTGTCATTGTGGTGTTTTAAAATTTTAAAGGAAAAGTCTTCGTCTGGTAAGCAACACTGACTGTGTAACACACTATCAATCAGTACCTGGATAATTTTGAAGGATATTGCTAATCTATTGCTTCATAAGTTCGAAAAATTTGCCTGAGCAACAACGTAAATAGAGCAATGCTGTCAAACTGTCAAAGTTAAAGCCATTCCTACATAAGGTGTTACGAAATCACAACGCCGCACCGGTGTCTGAATTGAACATTGGAAGTCCAAACTAATCAAATTTTACTGTAGCCTGCAGCACTACTTAGGTGATTCCTTCAAAACAGCACGCAAGACTCATAATTTCTTATATTGCACGGATAGTTTGTATTTCTCTGGCCTTATAGAGTGCTAAATAAGAATTTCAAAATGCCCCTAAATATAAATTATCAAGTCAGAAACCGGGTTGTAGTCATTTAACTGCACAATTGAGTGACTACGACAAGCAAATTACCGCTATAGCACTTGACAAATTGATAACATTTTTGTGGGAACATACAATGTACACAAGGGGCAGCAATAACATAGTGTTAGAGGTAAAATGGTCAGCCGTCATGGAAGTATAGGAACCGTTAGAAGTGACTGCCACTCTGCAATCATGAACAAAATGGCTCAACCATGCGTTTGTAAAGATCGACCATTATATTAGACATAGACATGCGCAAATATGATTCGCGACCGTTAAACGTGTGTTTTTACAATATTAATATAAGTTCATTTAATCCCATTGAATGACTTTTCAATGGGATTCTGATTGGGATTTCGTTG
This sequence comes from Polymixis flavicincta, assembly GCA_949987655.1. Taxonomy (NCBI): domain Eukaryota; kingdom Metazoa; phylum Arthropoda; class Insecta; order Lepidoptera; family Noctuidae; genus Polymixis; species Polymixis flavicincta. The sequence continues at coordinate 36,435,183 of OX465171.1, read as the reverse complement.
AATGGGATTGACTTAATCATAGCTATTTTATCTCTCTCTCTGTGAGAGGGAATGGGCCTTTATCCACCACGCGGGCCCAGTGCGGGCTGGTAGATGTCACAAGTCTTCGAATTTTTGGCTCTAGGAAATGCCGGTTTTCTCACTACATTTTCCTTCACCGTTTTGAGAGAAGTAAAGTGCCTGCTTGGGTTCGAACTCACGAACTAAGTAAGGCGGGGCCGATACCACTGAGCCACCACTGCTCATTTTAATCAACATACAACCTGGCAATGACCTGGAAATTGCAAAAACTTAAGAAAATTTGTATTTCTGTGGCTACCTTAGTACATCCACCATAAAGAAATAAAGCAAGCTTCATTTAGAACAAGGCTTTGACAACAAAAGCTAAGTTCACAAAAAGCAACTCCAGGAAGTTTGAGTACCAGATGTAGTTTCAATTCTGAGCACTTGGCAGCTAGTGGTGACCTTCCATTCGATTGCAAATGTCAAAGTCAAATCCATTTTATTCATGAAGGCTAATAACAACTCTTATGAATGGGCGACACGAGACGAAAAGATGACATCGCTTCGCGACACAATCTATGGAGATGAAATAATTCACGACAATTCTGTTTTGACAGGGAAAGATAAGGCTTCGTAAAGAGAGTCTTGGATCATATCCGGGGTTTATTTACGTGAACCCAGCGGTACCTGGCTTCGGCAGAACACTTTTGAGGGGCTCGTGGCTAAGTTAAACAGCCGCACGTGAGGATCGAACAGGTCCGCTTGCCACGATTGATAGATAGGTGACCATCTTTACATGCCACGCCCCTTCGTGCCGCGGGAAGCACGTATTAATTCCTGGATCTTTGACAGTCGTTACAGGTCGTCAGAAGCCCGCAAATCTGACAACCAGTGTTACCAAAGGGTATCGTTTTACCCAGTGACTGGGTTGTGGAGGTTAGATGATCACATGATCTGACCAAGATTATGTCTGGACTGTGACCTCTGAGTTTGTTTCGGCCTTTCTTCTCAGAGTAGTCAGATAGGAAACGCCGACCTCATCTAGTTTAAAAAATATGATTGACGTGTAAAAGTGTTTGTACGAACCTACTTACAGAAATAAAATCATTTATCAGATAGGCAGTCGCTCCATGTAATATACTGGTATTCAGCTGCATCCTGTTCCTGTGCACTTAGACTGGAAGCCAACCGTACCCCCACATAGTTCGGAAAAGGGTACTGCAACTAGGGACGTCTGAAATTACGGTGTACTCGAGAAACTCTCGCAGGAAGTCGACTTGTTGAGACTTCGAGGGAAGTCGACTCGGGGAGTTAAGCGTGCTGGGAGTTGTGAAACATTCCTTTGCTCGGTAAGTGATGGCTAATTATGTCATGCCTCTGTTTCAATTTAATTCGGATCGATGCAATACGATATACAAACCTAGTTTTAGTATTTGTGTCTAGTATGTTTATGTAAAGAATCTATCAAGTACAACATTTCGAAACTTTATCATGAAAAATCACTAAGTTATAAGCTTGATATGTTACCTAATTGCGTAACTCACGATTAATCATAATCGGTTTTAATTTGACAGTTCAACAGTAGTCATTGCGTTATTTACGTTGCTGAGCAGATACATTTTTCGAACATATGAAGCAATGGTTTAACAATCTGTTTCAAAACGAAACAGATTATGATGAATCGTGATTTACGCAATTAGGGTGCTGGTCGTCTACATAAAATGACCACCGCGGCCCCCCGCGCCACCCGCGTGTCCGTCGTTGTATTGTGCTCATTGTTAATAATTAGGCAGTACGTACCTAACCGTAAGGCGATTGTATTGTAATTAACTGGTGATAACAATTTCCATCACACTTGCAAAACTTTTTTTGAGAAAAAGTATAACATGGTGTAAAAAAAAAAATGGTATCGATTCAGTTACTTATTCCGAACAAACCTTTTTCATGTTTCGCATATACTAAAAATAAAATTGTATTTACGATACGATTAGATACGATCTTTCATTCATCTCTGTCAGCCAGGGTAGGTGATCAATACCGAAACCCATCCGTGCCTCGGCAAGCACGTGAAAACGTTGGCTGTTATTCGTGGATCTTTGACAGTCTTTACAGGGGGGTTACTAAAAGTCTGACAACCAGTCTTACCGTATGTATTATGTTACCCAGTAACGAGGTTTTGGAGGTCAGACAAACAGTCGCTACGTGTAAAAAAACTGGTATTGAGCTGCATACACTGGAAGCTGTCGAAAAAGTAAAGTAGGTGACATCTTTATCAGTTCTCTTTCATCATTCATTTAGCCCTCATCTTTCTCTTTTCTAGTAGCCGTCCACATTCACTTCCTACATTCAAGTAGGTACAATAGTAAAATGGATCATTTATCCTACCTGTGTATGAAGCCAAGTTTGTGTATACTATCGATCGCGAGCGCCGTCTCAGCCACGTAGAACTGCGCACACTCTTCACTGAGGGTATCTTTCTTCATGAGGAGGGTCATCATGTCCCCGCCAGGCAGGAACTCCATGATGAGGTACAGGTTCATGGGGTCTTGGAAACTATAGTACATCTTAACGACCCATTGGTGATCGGCTTCTACTAGGATGTCACGTTCAGCACGAACGTGGGCTACCTGTGGAGGAAAAAGTGTTAATTAAGCATCATCATCATTTCAGCCGAAAGACATCCACTGTTGGACATGGATCTGCCCCAAGCGTCGCCGCATTGACCGGACCAGCGGTTCTCGCATCCTGCGGATTCTTGCGGCCTTCGGCCTTTATTGTTGTTTTCTTGTCTTGGCAAAATGTTACCCGAAAAAATGTCTAACAGTCTGAGCCAGCGTTTAAACGACGCGAAGACTTCCGCGCTACCACGGAGCGGGCGCAACCACAAGCCAACGTTTTTGCGACAAACAAACGCGCCATTAAACTATAAAGTCCGATCAATTTGTAAACACTACCCAGGTGAAGAATGATCAATTTAGCTGGTAACTAAAACTGCAGGCCTAACACGACCACCCTTTTCTCGACGAGAGAGTAGACAAAAACTACATTCCGTGTAGACAGTAGAAACTTTCTGTCTTTAGCATGGCGATTACAATATCAATATCTTCACTACCTTAGACTGTCAGTTGTGAGTGTGATTTAGACAGTTTGGAACAAAAACTTTTTTCTGAAATAGTCCACCTAAAAAGAACCTAGACAAAGATCGTTAGACACGACATACGAAATGACAGATTGTAGGTTTTCTACGATGCTAAGTAAAAAATGGAGAAACGAAATGTCAATGTTTGTAGAAAGAGCTGTATCTATTATTCGTAGAAATAGAAAGCGTCATACCAAGCCTGCTAAATAAATAAAAAAAATTGTTAAACGGTTTTAAACAAAAGCTAAAAAAAAAACTCCGGTAAAATAAAATCGTAACGTAACCTGAGTACTCGTAAATGTTTCACGCGTCCCACGATTTTATTTTACCGAATATTTTTTTAGCTTTTAGTTAAAAACATTTAATTTAAAAAATCTTTTACTTTCAAGTTTTTATTTCGTTACCTACTTAATATTTCTCATTATATTTAGTTTTATTTTTTATTATACTGTAATCAAAACGACCAGTGTGTACCACATATCAAATCAATCTGCCAACAGGAAAGTGGTATTTCAAGTACCTACTAAATTTGACCCAAACAAAAACAAACAACAATCGGCAAGCTAAATAAAACCGTTTAAAAATAGCATACGAAATTCTGATCCAGCGACAAAAACATAATATTGAAGCTAACGTGCATCAATTACAAATGCATTTCCATTTCGCAGTGCTACAACCGATAGTTGACAAGGCAATGACATGCGATTAATTAGTGCCACAATCAAATGCGGCTGCGAACGTAGCGTATCTCGTCTACCAGCATGAAGCTTTTTACAGAAACCTTTTCGAATATGCACGTCGATTGCAATGTCGTCGGTTTATTCACGGAAAAGCCATGAAAACGAGGATAGTCTAAAACCTATGACATTTAGAAATTAGGTTTTAGATCACACAATCTAGAATTTTAACCTCATTAGAACGAACTGGAGCCGAATACAATTAAAATTCTCATATGAGTCATTTAAAATTCCCGATAACTGCCTTGCTATCGGGAATTCTGCCAAGCATTCGAAAGCACAGAGTTATGAGTCATCATAACCGATCAATCGAGTCGTGCAACAAGCTTTAATAATATGTCTGATGCTTCGTTGCCATCCGTCACTTACTGTCATAGCACACTGCAAACAACCCTACTGTGGCTCGCTTCCCGAACACGCTACTTCCTCATCATCATTTCAGCCGAAAAACGTCCACTGCTGGACATAGGCCTCCCCCAGGCTCCTCCACTTCGACCGGTCTTGTACTTCCCACATCCAGCGGAATCCAACGGGCTTCACAAGGTCATCGTTCCACCTTGTGGGAGGCGTTCCCACTCTACGTCTTCCGGTACGCGGTCGCCACTCCAGAACCTTTCGGCCCCATCGGCCATCTGTTCTGCGAGCAATATGCCCTGCTACTGCCACATAAGTTTGGCAATTCTTACGTACAACATGCTACTTATTACGTATTATTTATTCAATATTTTTGTATTATTTTACTGTGACTAACCTGTTCTTTTTCCAACATGTCCGCTTTTCTGAGTATTTTCATAGCGTAAACGTGCCCTGTATCTTTCTTTTGGACCAGTCGTACCTCGCCGAACGCGCCTCGTCCGATAACCTACGAAAAGGAGAATTGATTAAATTACAATTAAGAGTTTCGAGCATACGCTGCGGTTGTTAGGCTAGACTTCTGCTCAATTAATACTTCACTTCCGATTGGCCGACAATGGCTCGCGGTTGAAAACACTTCACTTTTACTTGTTTAACGTACCTTGAGGGGTTCAAAGTCCTCCACGCCAAGCCTAGATCTTTTGAGTCTGAGGAACTCCGTCTCTTTCTGCGCATGTTGTTGTCTTTTCTCTTTCTTTTGGCTCTCGGTAAGACTATCATCTTTGAGAGATTCTTCGAGTTTCTCGAGTCTGTTGGCGAAAATATATTCAAAATAAAAACAATCTTAAAGCAAGACAGGGAAATTACAGTAAAGATATCGTTTCCGTACCTCTGTTTCCTCTCCAAATGTTGTGTAATAAGGTTCGTGTAGAAATTCTCTAAGGTGACCTTGGCTTTGGTGGCTTTGTCTAGCGTTGACCCGCTAAAGCGTATATTATCTGTGCCTGTCATCTCCAGCACCCCTGGGGACAAAATATAAACTTCAAGATATATAAAACAAAATATAAACTTCAACTTCTTTTTTTTTTGTAACTTCGAGGTTGCCCCAAAAGGATGGGAAATCTATATTTATTATATCCACTGCCGCAAACTTTTCTAAAGAACCGTTAAGAACTAAGTAATTACGTGTCTTATGAACTTTCTCCTGACGCGTGTTACCTATAGATGACGCACGTGCATCAGTCATAGATAATATTGGCAGCTCGTATCGCAAGCAATCATTTAGAGCCCTCGAGAGGAAGCGCCTGTTTACGTCGAGGAGTTAGTTGGAGCGTGCGGTATTATACGCCGCATCCCTCCCGCTATACCTACATAATACGTTTAGCTTTTGCGACATTGAGGTTATAGACGTAAGTTATAATAAAGGTGAAATTATTACCACACACAAATTATAATTTAGTAATAGATCGTGAATGGATAAAATGCCCGGAACAAATTTTTCCACTCAAAGTGAGCGACGGCGGTGGTGCGGCGCATATGTTCATGTCGCAGCTCGAGGTAATGAAGAACCATGGTGGAGACGGTCACCCAGAAGTCAATTGGACAGTTGACGGTAGGTAGATGTCTCGCCAGACCCGCTTAAAAGAAAACACGTGAAGCTGCGACGGTTAATCGGTGTCGGGATTCTACACGCAAACAGCATCGGCGCAACGTGCATCGTCATCGCTAAGGGTGTGTGTATAATTACAAAACATCGTTACTGTCTCCGTTTTCATCTACTACCTACTGAAAGTATATATATCATTTCAACAAGCTAAGTTATAACGCAAACTCACATAAACGTGATATTTAAATAGATAACTCCCCTACACAGATTTTCCAGACAACTGCGGATGCCTTTCACCGGTTCACCGGACTAAATTACATGCCTACTCGGGGAAATTAAAACAAAAGTGAGACTCTTTATAACAAACATTTCTTGGAGCACATTGTGTTAAACTGAGAATACAATGTGTAAACAGTACAACAAATAAACGGGTCATGACTGTTTAATTAGAACAATAACAGAATGTTGATTGATGAATAATTGACGAAATGGTCACGGTCAGAGTAAGTAAACGTGTAGAGACCTTGCCCGGACAGCAAGTAAAGGAACCAACACAAGTCCACAATACAGGCTCACAATCACCCCTTCCATGCCCACTCCGCCTTATCTGATGCAGTTATTCAATTTTATTGGATACCCCCTATCTGTTTGTCAACCATGGCGCCATCGCCATGCGCCAACAGAACGGTGAAGGCAGATTATCGTTAATCGATTTGAATAAATAATAATTAATTTTTATCTCACAAAACTTAATGCGATAACAAAAAACAGTCGACGAAAGTTACAGCTGAAAACGCGAAAAGTGAGCACTTTTTTTTTAAGTCAGCTTTTATTAAAAGAGAACAACGCAACTAAGCAAGGAAATTATTTTAATGGCACTTAGTTCAACTCACTTTTCGCGCATCAGCATTGTCCAAAAATATTTCCAGCCAACAGTTAAAACGAAATATGTTTCCGTCTGAAAAACTCCACGAACCATGTTTACACGTATTTCCTTCATATTAAACTCGGGAAACATTTCCAACGTCGATTCAGTGTCTAGTGCAGCCACTTAAATGTTTACTCAACCGTCAGCTTAAACATGGGAATGCTACAGATGTTAACAGTGACGGTTTTACCAGCACGAATGTTGGGCGGGATTGAGCCTAGGGCGACAGATTTTAGAGGTGGCAAATTTGAGGATCGTTCAAACCGACCGACCAAAGATTTCTGAAAAACGTTTTTCCGATGTCCACAATTCATCTTTCCGATGACTCCCTTCCTTTCACTTTCATACATTGAACGGGATACCGTTCCCTCCCCGAGTGGGACCCGCATTGTCGTTGCGGGGGGGGGGGGGGGGCTCAGTAACCGTGGTCTCCCAGCCACGGTGAAGCGAAAAGGAACCCAAAGGTGGGGCAGCTCGTCAGGGCTTTTGCCTTCGCCGATGACGTAGCAGCCAAAAAGTAAGTTGCGGTGAGGTGCACCGCAACTGAGGTGGGCCGCGATGTCGAATGGGAGGCATCGCGGGTGAGGGTTACGGACTACGGCAGAGGAGGAGTGCCGGTGCTTCTGAGCAGCGCTCTTCCCTTCCGTGGCTTGGACGGGGCCGCCACCGTTTGATGGCGGACGCGGTGGGGCCGCAGGGGAAGAGGAGGGTCGGTATAGCGTTGGCTGCTCTACCTATCCCCTGCGGCCGAAAAGTTTTAGGCGGGACGGCGCGTTGTGTTCCACGCGCGCCGTCAGAGATGTAAGCAACAACTGGTGGGGTCCGCAAGGGCCAATGCCTGTCAGGGGTGCGGGTTGTTCGAAAGACACACCGTAGCCCCTGGCACACAGGCAACTGAGGGAACACGGGTGTGACACGCCCTCCTGCTCTCTACCCAGAGCGGGAGAAGTCATTTGACAATGTCCCACGGCCAAAAAAAAAAAAACGGGATACCGTTCAATGTTCGCGGTCGCGGCCCCCATCCAGTGATCGGCCTCTGCCGACACTTTGTATGAGTGAGAAGAAAGCGAAATTGCGGAAATTATATTTCCCACTACCCCGTAACACATTCCTTATTTTTTACTGTTTATAAGCACAATAAAAAATATTTAGTTATTTTTACCGAATCTACATTATTACATTAGTAACTTACTCACACTGTGCGGACAATTCAGGGGCGGCCCGCCCATGTTCTCTGGCCCTGAGGGCTCAAGAATTTTGAGAAGTAATTAAAATCAAATGGCAAACAAGGTCCAAATATACGTCAGTAAGAATCAGTTGTTTGCAATTTTATTACAGGGTGCTAACATTTTCGCTCGCTCTTTTCAATTTTATCATACTTGTCAGACTTTCCGAGATATCTAAGTCGACAGGTAATCGTTTCTGTCAAAATAAAACCTAACCTGCACAAGGTGGTGTACATTTTCTTCATTCTCATGGTTTATTCATAAGTCGACAAAAGAACTCCTCCTACATAGAGTATGAATGTTAAAAACGATTTTTTTTTGCAATTTTCAGGTCGCGGATAATATTCTAAATCAACATACAACCTGACTGACACTAACCTACATATTACAAAACACTCAAAGTGAGCGACGGCGGTGGTGCGGCGCATATGTTCATGTCGCAGCTCGAGGTAATGAAGAACCATGGTGGAGACGGTCACCCAGAAGTCAATTGGACAGTTGACGGTAGGTAGATGTCTCGCCAGACCCGCTTAAAAGAAAACACGTGAAGCTGCGACGGTTAATCGGTGTCGGGATTCTACACGCAAACAGCATCGGCGCAACGTGCATCGTCATCGCTAAGGGTGTGTGTATAATTACAAAACATCGTTACTGTCTCCGTTTTCATCTACTACCTACTGAAAGTATATATATCATTTCAACAAGCTAAGTTATAACGCAAACTCACATAAACGTGATATTTAAATAGATAACTCCCCTACACAGATTTTCCAGACAACTGCGGATGCCTTTCACCGGTTCACCGGACTAAATTACATGCCTACTCGGGGAAATTAAAACAAAAGTGAGACTCTTTATAACAAACATTTCTTGGAGCACATTGTGTTAAACTGAGAATACAATGTGTAAACAGTACAACAAATAAACGGGTCATGACTGTTTAATTAGAACAATAACAGAATGTTGATTGATGAATAATTGACGAAATGGTCACGGTCAGAGTAAGTAAACGTGTAGAGACCTTGCCCGGACAGCAAGTAAAGGAACCAACACAAGTCCACAATACAGGCTCACAATCACCCCTTCCATGCCCACTCCGCCTTATCTGATGCAGTTATTCAATTTTATTGGATACCCCCTATCTGTTTGTCAACCATGGCGCCATCGCCATGCGCCAACAGAACGGTGAAGGCAGATTATCGTTAATCGATTTGAATAAATAATAATTAATTTTTATCTCACAAAACTTAATGCGATAACAAAAAACAGTCGACGAAAGTTACAGCTGAAAACGCGAAAAGTGAGCACTTTTTTTTTAAGTCAGCTTTTATTAAAAGAGAACAACGCAACTAAGCAAGGAAATTATTTTAATGGCACTTAGTTCAACTCACTTTTCGCGCATCAGCATTGTCCAAAAATATTTCCAGCCAACAGTTAAAACGAAATATGTTTCCGTCTGAAAAACTCCACGAACCATGTTTACACGTATTTCCTTCATATTAAACTCGGGAAACATTTCCAACGTCGATTCAGTGTCTAGTGCAGCCACTTAAATGTTTACTCAACCGTCAGCTTAAACATGGGAATGCTACAGATGTTAACAGTGACGGTTTTACCAGCACGAATGTTGGGCGGGATTGAGCCTAGGGCGACAGATTTTAGAGGTGGCAAATTTGAGGATCGTTCAAACCGACCGACCAAAGATTTCTGAAAAACGTTTTTCCGATGTCCACAATTCATCTTTCCGATGACTCCCTTCCTTTCACTTTCATACATTGAACGGGATACCGTTCCCTCCCCGAGTGGGACCCGCATTGTCGTTGCGGGGGGGGGGGGGGGGGGGGGGCTCAGTAACCGTGGTCTCCCAGCCACGGTGAAGCGAAAAGGAACCCAAAGGTGGGGCAGCTCGTCAGGGCTTTTGCCTTCGCCGATGACGTAGCAGCCAAAAAGTAAGTTGCGGTGAGGTGCACCGCAACTGAGGTGGGCCGCGATGTCGAATGGGAGGCATCGCGGGTGAGGGTTACGGACTACGGCAGAGGAGGAGTGCCGGTGCTTCTGAGCAGCGCTCTTCCCTTCCGTGGCTTGGACGGGGCCGCCACCGTTTGATGGCGGACGCGGTGGGGCCGCAGGGGAAGAGGAGGGTCGGTATAGCGTTGGCTGCTCTACCTATCCCCTGCGGCCGAAAAGTTTTAGGCGGGACGGCGCGTTGTGTTCCACGCGCGCCGTCAGAGATGTAAGCAACAACTGGTGGGGTCCGCAAGGGCCAATGCCTGTCAGGGGTGCGGGTTGTTCGAAAGACACACCGTAGCCCCTGGCACACAGGCAACTGAGGGAACACGGGTGTGACACGCCCTCCTGCTCTCTACCCAGAGCGGGAGAAGTCATTTGACAATGTCCCACGGCCAAAAAAAAAAAAACGGGATACCGTTCAATGTTCGCGGTCGCGGCCCCCATCCAGTGATCGGCCTCTGCCGACACTTTGTATGAGTGAGAAGAAAGCGAAATTGCGGAAATTATATTTCCCACTACCCCGTAACACATTCCTTATTTTTTACTGTTTATAAGCACAATAAAAAATATTTAGTTATTTTTACCGAATCTACATTATTACATTAGTAACTTACTCACACTGTGCGGACAATTCAGGGGCGGCCCGCCCATGTTCTCTGGCCCTGAGGGCTCAAGAATTTTGAGAAGTAATTAAAATCAAATGGCAAACAAGGTCCAAATATACGTCAGTAAGAATCAGTTGTTTGCAATTTTATTACAGGGTGCTAACATTTTCGCTCGCTCTTTTCAATTTTATCATACTTGTCAGACTTTCCGAGATATCTAAGTCGACAGGTAATCGTTTCTGTCAAAATAAAACCTAACCTGCACAAGGTGGTGTACATTTTCTTCATTCTCATGGTTTATTCATAAGTCGACAAAAGAACTCCTCCTACATAGAGTATGAATGTTAAAAACGATTTTTTTTTGCAATTTTCAGGTCGCGGATAATATTCTAAATCAACATACAACCTGACTGACACTAACCTACATATTACAAAACACGTCAAAAAATTAGAATTACGCGGCCTACCCTAGCGCTTCCATCTTCACAGTGGATTGTAAACGCGGCGATCTCTCGCGTCCGACTCTGGTCCAGGCCATGGTACGGAGCGAGAGTGCATGGGAAGCTGTCACCTCCTTTTGCGAGGAGGTGATGCTCGCGAAGCGGGAGGCGGCGCACGTGAGGGAGAGGCAGTATATGCGCCCTCACGGCCCTAGCCTCCGCAGGAGACACCCTGGGCGTCGGGAATCCCAGGCTGATTCCCGGCCAACGTAGGCGCGGGCTTGCGGTGTTCCCACGGACGAAATAAAATCGCGGAGGGATTTTTTCGCGCACTGGGTCTTCAACGCACTGCATATCGCCGAGAGTTGAAAATCGAACAGTGTGTTTGGTTGACGAGCTGAGACTACCTCGCGCTGCACTCTGTGGCCCTAGTGTGAGTTTTATTTAACCATCTCGATCAAAAATTGAACAGAATGATATCCAGTAGTAATTGAGTGATGATGGAACATACATTCAGACGAACAGAAAAAAAAAGAAAATTCAGAATACTGCCTAAGCACGAAGTCCGTAGTATCGGACTAACAGCCTGGCCACGGGGATCGGCGGTGCGTACGGCGGTGCGGCAGGCGGGGCGACAATTCGCGCGGCATCGTTTGGCAGGCCACGGGGAGTCACGTTCGCCGCCGCGACCAGTAAGGAAGTCCGAGAGCGAAATGTTTTTAACAAAGTTATCTCGATATTGCTTAGAAAGTAATAGTTTTTTGGTTCAATTATAATATTTGGAAGAGATTGTGAAGTATTTAAGTTGAATAGGAATCGAGGTATAGATGGAGAATTCCACAAGAAGTACGAGAAAATCTAGAAATTTTATTTTAATTTCTTCCCACAATCATTTCACTATACGTTTATATTTATGCTGTGGGTGGCCAGACTTCCAAATAGGTGGCCTTGCTAGTATTTCAGCAATAAAAGTATCTGTGTTCATTATTCGCGGCGAAAACAACTAAACTCGTTTGATCGCTGCCCTAGTCGCCGCGACTGCCGCTTGACGTCGTGGCTCGCGCCGTACTGATTCATGTATTTGTTTCACTGGCCGGCCGCGCCGCCGGCCGCCCGTGCCATTCGCTTGGTACATTCCGCCGGTCGCCCCGCCGGTCGCCGCCCCGCGTGGCTTGATTAGTACATTTCTATGCGTTTGTTTCAGTCGCTAGACGCCTCGGCGGTCGCACCGCGCGTTTTTCGCTATGGCGTATTTCCCGTGGCCAGGCCGTAAGTTACAAGCGTTTCCTACTCCGTATCACCGTACATTAGATTAATTTGGGGCCCCAACTAAGAATGAATTACAACACGATTTGACAGCTGTCCCTACTCGGGCTGTGCTTTTGCCCATTCGAAAAATTTAATTAGAAACTTGTTTTAACAGAGAGTAGATCTCCAGAATACTGAAAAATCATGTTCTCTAAAGTAGGAAACAAGGAAATATTCTGATCTGAAATTGTTATGTACGAACTACTCAATATTTATCGCCTATTAACAGCCTTATGTATAAAAAAACTCGCTAATCACAGATTAGCCACTGTTTAGCTTATCAATTGGTTACCTCCTAATCAATGATTAACTTTTCTTTATTTAAAAACGCTAGCATTCAGGTAATTAGTAGCGAAACGAAATAGAGGTGAAATTACGCGTTCAGCACAGATTATAACCAAAATCATCGACTTTAGTCGACTATTTTGATTTTTTTAAACAGAATTTTAAGAATAAAGTTTAATAATCTGCGATTTTGTATCTGTGACTTGACAGACAAAACTCAAAAATTTCATCGGATAATTTATATTTGAATATAATAATTTATTATGTTTATTTCACTGTGTTTGCGATGGTGCCAATAAAAATAATACGCTCCCATGAATGGAATAACAGGAAAAGGTAATGTATTCTCTGTATTTTTATCTACTTTCTATTGTATAGTGACCGAATTTATGATAACGCAGTAGCCGATATTAGTATTTACATGTTCTTAATGGTTGTTTACATGGATATTCTCTTTTAGAAACATAATTATGTAGGTACTTGTGTATTCGATATAACTTCCTATTGATTTTGCAGTGGGGTTTCAGTGTCTTTTATTAACAATTATTATACTTGTTTAGAGTTACAATTTTGCTGCTATGAAAACCACTAGCACATAGCACTAATACTATTTAACCTTGCAAAGACGGCAAAGGAGGAGAACATGCTACTAACGTGAAAAAGATGAGGAATGAGAGCGGCATGAAAAAATAATGGCACACGTCTTTGGAGAAAGAATAATTGGAAATCAATTTGAAAACCCGTAAAATATTATCGAAATCCACATATTAGGAACAAAATAACCGTGAGGCACACAAAAATCTTATTGAATCGATCAGCAGATTCAAATAAAATCCGCTATTTTGCCTCTAAGCAAGCTTTAAACACGGCACCGGTGGTGTTTAATTTTGACAGCTACAAATCAATTGCTTAGCCTCGACCTCTTACCGCTAACTAGTGTTTATAAATAAGAATATTGCAAACTAGCAGCGCTACGCGGTTTCACCCGCGCAGTTCCCGTTCCCGTGGGAATAAAATATAGCCTATGTCACCCGGGGATAGTGTAGCTTCCCAACAGTGAAATAATTTTTCAAATCGGTTCAGTAGTTTCGAAGCCTATTCAATGCAAACAAACAAACAATCAAATCTTTCCTCTTTATTATTAGTATTGATATTGATCAGTTAGTTACCAATTGATTAAAAGTTAAGCGGCGTTTATAAATAAGACCATTAATGCCCAGATTAACCAGCGGTGCTAATAGGCTGATGATATTGATGTTGACGAAGTGAAGAAGAACGTCACACGAACAGGAATTCAAATGAAGAATAATATATGAATACCTACTAGCTTTTGCCAGCGGCTTCGCCCGAGCGGAACTTTCATCCCCTATTTAACTCCCTTAGTGGTTGAATTTCTAAAAATCCTTCCTTATTCCTCGTCTATATTATAAACGGAACCTTTGCAAAATTTCAGCTTTCTAGGGCCAAGGGTTTGGGCTGGGCGTTGATGAGTCAGTCAGGACTTTTTATTTATATAGATAATTAATTATTTAAGGAATATAAGAAGATTAAGGAGAATATTAAATAACAGATGGCCCACATTCAGAGATACATATTAATATTTATCATTCTTATCTTTTTAAAACCGACAAAAATCTTTGTTTGTATACATATAGGCACAAAGTTTAATAACAAAACATCACAAATCTACATATTATGAGTATAATCAGCTTATGTCGTCATCCGTGGCACACGTGACACGTCACACATCACGTTACGCCAACCTTGACATAACCAGTGAAGTCTCCTTGCTAATGACTACAGCACTTATACACCGTGAAATATATCTGATGGTGACTCAAAATATAATAGCACGATCCCTAACGACCATAGATATAAATATTTCTATGCTAACGACTTATGGTGGCCAACCATGGAAGTTTCACACACATTATACCTCAGAATATCTGAGTATTTTTCAGTGAATCCGAGCTCAGAATGGCTGCGGTAATATTACCGCAGAGGAAAAAGTTCAACGTAAACTTTAGTCGGGTGTTCTTATTGCTTTCATGTGACTCATTGGGAATTGAACTTGTTTCCCACATCGAATAGCCCGTTCCAACCTATGTTTATTTGGGCTACGAGTTGCAACTACTCGTAAACACGTGATTTTCACGTTTGATGATGCAGCATAGAGCCATGTTGTTCTGCAGTTGGGCAATAAATCAACGCTTTAAATTCAAGGCCACATATAAGTTTTTTGGGTAAAATAGTGTGAGTTCAGTTGTTTAAATATTTCGCTGATTTATTCAAAACAATGACATCATATGCGTGAAAATATTTAGTTCGGTGCGATATTGTGATGCACTCGATATAATGGGGCATAGAATTCAACAGGAGCATGACGAGAGCGGTTACATTTTTGTATGTTGTCCACTTGAGCAGTATAAAGTGCAGCGTTAAGGGCCGTCGCCCACAGCCCGCCGCCGTCTGCTGGACGGTCCAGCGAACTGATTTTGCTGTCTGGCTAGCTGCCCACACGTCTGAACGCATGAGTAAGCACAATTTTATTGAGTGTTGCTCAATAATAACGACCTCTCACTTCAGTGGACGAACTAACAATATCCATTCTGACCAGTCCCCTAGATGTAGCTAACTTATGGGCACGAAGATGGTAATTGTTAAGTTTCCACAATGTGTATCCTTTTTCCAATAACATAACAAATTGTAAGGGCCTTAAGGATTTCACAAAATTACTTGATTTTAAAGACGTACTTTTACAGTTAAAATACTGCATTTCCATAAAATTTATGCACAACATGAAAGATCGTTTTAATTATTTTCTAATGAATGAGCTTCATTTTTAATTTTATCGAAATTTAGGTTGTTTTGAAACATTATTATTTACTGGTAATATAGATTTTCTGCATTTTTTTTCGACAAAAGTGTTGTCTTTTAAAATGAAGTTTATTTCTATTGTTTTTATTTTGTTTGAACGAGAGTTCTGAGTAGCCGATATCAAAGCCAATTATTATTCATTGCAAATTTTCTCTAAAATTTTACTAAAAGCGTTTTACGCATATTTTTTTTGTGTTTGATAGGTAGGTACGTTGCGTTGTATTGATAACTTTCACAACAATAAATTGTAATTTTTTCACACCATGTAGACGTTAAAACGATTTGTAAATATGGGATATACTTACTAAACCACTTACACCAAAATTCTCAAAACAGTCGTAGGTTTGAGCTCGATAAACCAACATTTAAAAAATTTAAAGGTCATTCATTTGATCATGATTGAAATTGTTTCATGTTTAGAAATACAGTATTTTAACTGTAAAATCGTGTCTAGAGAATCACGTAAATCATCGAAATCGGAAAAATTTCGTCAGTCTCTTAAATAACCATGTAAACCGACTTTGCATTTTTGTTGTAACTGACTTTTGAGCTCATCAGTTTCTAGACTCATGTCTTATCTACTCTACCCGACGGTAAGAGATTATTGTTTCAACTAAACGCATCATGATTGCAATAGAATAAGCAAATGATTGATTTTTATTACTAACTGGATGGGCGCGCAGCTTCGCCCGCGTGGATGTCGGAATTGATGATTGTGCTACTGGGACGAAAAGTAGCCTATGTTATAACATCATCTATCTGCCAGTGAGAGTACCGAAAAAATATGAAAAAAAAAATTTTTTGTTATATGTGTACCGTAGATACACAGGTACTTTCACATGCATTTAGTAAAAGGCTGTTACTGTCAATTTTGTTTTTTTGTATATTAAGTAATGTATTTTGTATAAGTAGGTATTCATTAAAATTATAACTATGTTCAGTTTAGTTATAACAAAGCGAATAAATAAAATATATTAGCTGTATCCAGGTATCGCGCACCTACGGTACTGTACTCATTCCTAGAACACTTCAGATATAAATAGTTTGAAAAAGCGAACACACATTTTCACTCCACTTGACCTATTTAGTACGGTCACTAACAAAGTTGATTTATTTAAAAGCATCCAACCGATACTAACATCGGTAACGATAAAGAAACGAATCATTCAGAATAAGAGATCGAGAATCGAGATTAAGTACAGTTACATACAACCAGATCTAATTCCCTCAATATTTTGCTGCGGTCAATAACACTGGAAATCCAGTCCGGTGATTACCCATATTTTATTTTGAGGTGACAACTTTAAAATACAAACCGAGTCAACAACAAGTTATTTGTATACCCACGCATTCGATTTTCAACCTTCGTCCTTGAACTCAATGTTTAGAATTGGTTGGAACTTCGCAAGTTTTAGACGAAATTGTCTTTATGTGCGATCATCGCTTCTGCAACTGACTGCGATTTCATAATCGAATACCATCGATCGTACGATGATGCATTGTTGCGTCATCGGCAGATATGACATGTATCGGAGGTGTACTGAGCAGTGCGTAATATTCGTTTATAGATTCATAGGGCTTGGCGTTAATCTCCTTATTACCATAGACTTGTGCCGTTATGTCGTAGCTAGGGTTGGATATATTAGTATCCTACTTTAATAAAGGCCAAAACAATTTATAAAAACAAAATAGGCAAAAGTACTTACTATCTTTTCGATGAAGATTTCAATTTAAATAACATTATTTTATTACAATAACTGTAAAACTAGCCGCAGCCGTAATCTGTTTTTGAAATAAGTATTCAGAAATAAATAAGTTTAATATAATTCTGGCTATTGATCTTTCTGTTCAAAAATGTGTTACCAAAACTACTGCTGAACAAAAATGGCAAAAACTGTTTGAATTTTCTTATATTTTCAAAATCGTATCATTTCACACAGTCACTTCAGCTTTTACTAAGCGCATTATTTCAGTGATGACTACGAAACGGCGAGATGAGCGCAATAGGGCCAGTAATAATGTCGTAAAAAGGTGAATAAAGGCATTTCGTAACCATAATTTATTTTTAATAGAATTGTGAGATACAAAAAAACCTAATACTTAATGCTCACAGCAAAAAAACACATGCATTTAATTATTACTAGTGGTCGCCCCGTGGTCGTAATTCGACCATAATTAAAAAGCTTTCTGTACTCCTCCACATATTTTATACTTTCATACTCCGTCCGCATAATTTTCGCAAAAAGTTTTTGCTTCATGTATACATATAAATACGTATTATTATATCGATTTATTTCTCCTATAATATTTTTTTATGCCATCTATTATATTATTACAGGCAATGGCTTCCAAAATACCCTATTTGATTCAAAAGTTGGGAACCCTGGTCGTAGCATATTAAGTGACGTCATCATGACACAGCGAAAAAATGTCAGAAGGTTCACAAGCCAACCGCTAGACGAGCACAAATTATTTAGTATCTACCGAGAGAGCCCTAATCTCAGTGTTAGCAGCATTTAAATAAAAATATCACAACACAAGCGCAGTGCCGAGACGAGTATTTTTAGCCAACAATTTACTTTAATCCGACTCAACGGATTAGTGCTCGCAAGCGCGGCTACCAAGCGCAAGGTTCCGAGTATGTTTTCCGGGTAGCGCTATGATTTATTATTATTGTTATAGATTATTATATCGTTTGATGCTGAAAAATTCAGCGTCGCAGTTTAAAGCAACTTATATAATTTACTAGCTACTGACCGCGGCTTCGCCCGCGTAGATGTCGTAGATTTATCCCACGGAAACGTGCTACCGGAGCAAAAGTATCTCAATCGGTCCAGCCATTTCGAAGATGAACGGGAACAAACTGAGAGACAGACTTTTTTTTTTAAATTGATTTTTTTCTATGTATGTTTTTTAATTTTTTTACGTTCATAAAAGTTATCGAACATCTAAACAGTTGTTTAGGTCTGTTTTCGTATTGAAAAACAGACTTAAACATGTTCGATAACTTTTTATGAATAAGGGCCTTAGTAAAAAGCTGTTACGAGTATTTGACAATACAAAGAGACAATTCAATTATATGTATGTGTATTGTATAGTGAATTCTGCGGCAGTGAATTTATTATGCAGTATTCGTATTCAACGTTTTGTTTTTAAAGAGATTTGCACGGAAGATAGGTCAAGGTCCTTGTGGCGCGGTTCGAAATAATGTAAATTTTGTTGAGCCGATATGAAAATATGTACATGTTAACACAGGCGTAGGCAAAGCGTGTAGAGCAGTAAGGGCCCAGTGGTAACGGTCGCGACTTACGAGTTGTGGATCGTAAGGTTCGAATCGAACCGTGACAGGCGATTAATTCTATGAAAATAATTTTCATAACCGATTTTTCTCAAGACGATGACAGAAAACATCGTGATGTAACACGGCATGTATATACCAAATATTCAAAGACATGTGACATCTACCACCAGTACCAAAAACACTGGGCCCGCGTAGTAGATTACACAGACCACTCCCTCTCGAAGACAGGAGACATGTGACACACCAGTAGAAACATTATAAGCTGATTATGAGGCAAGGCTGGGCCATTGTTTCCTCTTTACCCACTTCACTGATAAACTGTGCTATACCGGGTCAAATTAAATTAGGTAACGAAACTCTACAGATTGGTATCGATATCTACCAAAAAAATGTTTGACGGACTTCTTTGAAAAAGCTTATTCGCGTACATGTAACATAATTATAGCAACACGTCATACACCCTTAGAGTATTGAGTTAAAAGCAGAATATCATGTCCAATTTTTTTTTAAAGCTCACTGTTATTAATTTCTTTAAAAAAAAATCGTATTGACCCTTGCATTTCTGTATGCATTAAAAAATTGAGTTTTGCTGCCTCGAAATAAGATTGAATTTTCTTTGGCTCAATCAATAAATAAATAAATAAAAATCGGCGATAGATATAGCAAAATCATCTACAAAAACCCCTATTTCAATGGACAAAATAATAAATATATTTTGAAAAAATACCCATATTCAAAATCGGTTCGGTAGTCAATTATGAACAAACGACTTTCAGGAGGAGGCCTGTGTCCAGCAGTGGACGTCTTTCGGCTGAAATGATGATGATGATGATGTAAGTAAGTAAATTGATTTCTCCAAAAACTTAGTAGACGATGACGACTTTCAGGATTTGCGTTTATTTTTTTTCACATCACGTGTGATGTGCACAATCTCTACCAACACCTACGGTTTATACAAGCGTGAATATGTTATTTATGTAAAAACAGTCACGATTTTCACTATTTTTAAAAAAATCAAACATTTTTTGTAATAGCTGTATCATTAAATTTGAAAACTCTATACTTTTGACGATCGTCGCCGTTGTAAATATTCAATGTGAAAAAAAAAACCGGTCAAGTGCGAGTTGGACTCGCGCACCGAGGGTTCCGTACAAACCTGTGGGTATATAAGTAAAAGTTCAAAATTGTCAAAAATATTTTTTTTTATATGACGAAACTAAAAAATTTCGGTTTTCGTAATTTTTCCTATATCTGTACTATAAGACGTGACTTCGTACAAAATTTCAAGATTCTAAGTTCACGGGAAGTACCCTGTAGGTTTTGATTCCCGTGCGAGTTTCGAAAATTTGCGGAATTTTGCGGCCTAAATGGCTGTATCTTTTGATTGCGTTGACTTAGAAGGTTGATTTTTCTACAGCTTCCAGGGACAGTAGAACTAAGTATCATTAGAAATTTCAGTTTGATACCTCCACGCGTTCCTGAGAAAAACGGTCTTGACAGACGGACGGACGGACGGACGGACAACAAAGTGATCTTATAAGGGTTCCGTTTTTTCCTTTAGAGGTACGGAACCCTAAAAAAGCGTCTCAAGTCTGTTGACTGAATTTCAATTTTGGGGACGCTAGCTGTGCGCATCCACGTTTATAACAAACTCAAAACAAAAGATCGTCGTAAGTAAAGCATTCTTTCACAATACTATTCTAGAACATTTCGCATCAATTTTGGCACGGAACGCTAACAATGTGCTTACACCATGTTTTTCAGAGTTCAAACAAGGTCAGTTTAACTTCCTGTATTAAAAATAATCGTTTTTACATTATAAGATTCTAACTGTTTTCCGTCCTTATTGTTTTGGCAATCGACTACGGGAAAAAGGTGATATTTTATGTTATACTTCTTACTATTATTACTTTTACCCGCGATTTCGTTCGCGTGAAATTTCGTCACCCGTCGCGTCGCGTCGCATCGCGCACCCGCGCTATTACTTCGTTTCGAGCCATTTGATTGGTTGAAACTAGTTTTAAGTAATGCTTGAGTCTTGAGTGAGGTTCTGTAATACGGGACTTAGCGTTCTTTCTGACTTTTGTTCATTTTGCTCGGCTCCTAAGGATACGACCCTCAGGAGCTGAGCAAAATGAACAAAAGTGATGTTAAATAGCCCTAACATTTCATCAAGAATTGGGGCTATCAGAGACACGCTAAGAGAACACATAGTAAGTAGCGTGGGCAGGCGATGCGATGCGATGGGATGGGGTGGGACAGGGCAGGTAGGGCAGGGGTCACTGGCAGAAGCTATAATTATAATTAATTAATTTTAATTTATTTTTGTTATGTATTTTCTGGTGTACAATAAAGCATAATATAAATAAATAATTGGGAGATGTGATGTGATGAAAGGGTCGGAGAAGGCAACGCATAACAATAAATGGAAAGCTATCGAGGACCTTTGCCTAGCAGTGGAACAATATATTATTATCTTATTAATATTATAAATGTGAAAGTATGTTTGGATGTTAAAAACGACTGAACAAATTTTGAAAATATTTGCCACGCATATAGATTATATCCTGAATTGACACAGGATACTTTTCTTCCCGGTAGTACGCTCGCGTAGGATAATTTTCGCCGTCCACACGAGCGAGGCAGCTGGCTTTAAAGCAAGTGTTGAATAAAAATAAAGGAGGAAAATATGAGCAATTATTATAATATACGTTACCCGGAGGCTGGGGCGCTGGGGCCGGTGTATCTGGGGCCACCGTAGTGCCCGGTGTGCTTTTCCCCCAAGACACGGCTCACTCTGCGAGAAACAAGAAAATAGTATCAGTATTACATAAATATTAAACAGTTTACTAGGGCGAACATTTCTTCGAAAATGGAACATAGTTTCAAATTTATCTACCAGATAAGTAAAGCGAAACTTATAAAGAGGTGTTGAAACAGGTGACAAACAAACAATAGCCATCATCAAATCTTCACAGTAATGTTCAACATTCTTCATATGCATAGCATAATCAGCCAATAATGTTTCCAACTGCCACGACACATAAACCTTCATTTAATTAGAATTAGTGCAATATCCATTTTTTTTGATAATCATTTAATACTCTCAGTTTTCTTTCTCATTAAAGTATGCTGGAGTATTCTGTATAAGTTAGACAATTAAATACTTATACAATTCTAGTTATAGTAAATGCGAAACCCGAAACACGCGTTTAGTATTTTTATGTAAAAGATCTATGTACAAAATTTCGAAACTATCATAAAAATCACAAAGTTATAAGCTTATTAAGTTGGTCACCACGCGGCACCCCGCGCCACGCGCGCGTCCAGCCTCGTGTTGTACTCAATGACAATAAATAATTAAGCAGTAGGTACCGATTGTATCGTAATTAACTGGTGAAAACATTTTTAAACCCCGACGCAAAAACGACGGGGTGTAAAAAGTTTGACGTGCCTGTGTGTGCCTGTCTGAGGCAACGTAGCTCCCGAACGGATTAACCGATTTTAATACAAAATTAAAATCGGTTAATCCGTTTTTCTTTTTTTGTTTTAAAGGTGAATTAGTCGGGAGTGTTCTTAAACATGTTTCATCAAAATCGACTAAGCCGTTTGAAGATTATCAGCTCTTTTCTGGTTGATAAAGGAATTTGAGCATCTTCCACGGGTCTGATCAAGTCGAAATTTGGTAGTCTATTACTTCAATGATATTAGACGAACAAAATAACCGGCTGGAATTTCCAGGATACCCAAGTTACTCACCGACAAACAGCAGAAGTATCGTGTTTGGGCTCATTGAAAAGTTCTCAAAGAATAGGTTATGGATACATGCTGATTAGGACGAGGATTTGGGATAAATTAGTAACAAACTACACTGTGGGAAACATACTAACGCTGCACAGATTTCAGCGAGACATTAAGTTTAAAAAGCAGGAAACAAAAGTTAAATTAAAAAAATTAAAAAGCCCCGACACATCCAAAAACTCTAAAAAGTAAAAAAAAAAAAAATTATAGGCCTTTTAAGTTGAAGGTAGTAAATACTTTTTAGAGTTTTTGTGTCGGGGTTTCTTTTTTTAAACTTTTTTGGAAAATGTATAACATGGTGTAAAAAATATTGGAATCGATTCAGTTACTTATTCTAAATAAAATACTTTAATAAGGTTTCGCATATACTAAATATAATGTTGTATGTCGCAATGTAGGCCAAACATTCAGCGGCAACGAAAATAACTTATTAATGTTATATACCTTTAGTTTCGATATTTAAGAGGGCACCGCCAAAGCAGTCCGCGAAATTCTACTTTTCTTACGTTTTTGTGCAATTTAACGGTCAGTATTTTTTATTTATTTGGGAAATCACCAAATAACTTCCCCCGCTCTGTCTGGAGCAGGAAGCCCACCCGTGTTCCTTGAGTAGCCTGTGTGCCAGGGGCCACGGTATCACTTTCGAGCAACCCGCACCCCTGGCAGTGCAAGTCAGTGGCAGGCTATATGTTGAACAGCGTTGACTATTTCTGAAATACTCATTCAATGGGATGATATGAACTTAAGAGTTTTGTATTGATGATTATAATTTCATTCTGTAAAGCCGTATTTGTTACAGACGCGAATATATAAGTAATGCAAATTGCAAAAAATATAAGAAAGTTTGCATTTAGCGGGCTACCTTAACGCAAGAGGAAAATCCGTCACGCGTTTATTCCATAGAAACATATTCTTCTATTTTCTCCTTGGGTAAGAATGACGTTAGCTAAAATACTTTTGTACGATACGATTATAGCTCTCACGGCCATGTTCGGTTTCATTGCAATTTTATTTTTCTCAAATTTATTTAATTACGGCATAAAACAAATCATGGGAGAGGGAGAAAAAAGAGAAATACCTTTGTATTGAATGACTGCCAACGCACAACGTGACCGCGTTCCCTCTTAAAAGTTCATAAACTGTTGCTGACTGTGCCTATACAAATAAGAATATAGTATTTTGCCTACTGAGGATGACTTCTAGACAATGCACATGAAGAACAATGGTCCACATTTTCTGAAAGTAATAGACGTTTATTTCTCTGTCCCTCCCAGACACACGTACGAACGGGGACTATCGACGACAAAGTTTGCGCGGAGGATGTTTATTATATGTAGATCTTGGGCCGAGATCTACAAGGTGTGATAGAACAAACGCAAGCACTGAAAGTAGTTTTTTCTTTTATAGTTGACTAGTGAAACGATTTCAGTAACTTTTAAAATAGTTTTATTTAAAAAAAAAAATTTTTGCTATCCCTATCACCGATTGAGCTAATGAAAATTCAAACTTATTCCAAGGCAATAAGACTCTATTTTTAACCGACTTCCAAAAAAGGAGGAGGTTATATATGTTCCACCGTATGTATTTTTTTTTTAATGTGTTTTCCTCGATTTCTCCCCATTTGTGGACTGATTCTCAAAATTATTTTTTTATTTGAAAGAGTATACTCCTGAGGACAAAAATAATTTGAATCAGGATCATCATCAGGATCTGATCCATCATCAGATCCTGATGATGATCCTGGGAAATCGAAGGCAACCCTCAAATTTTGTAGGTATTAACAATGCTTTTCATATATTTTCTAAAGCTATTGAGACATTTGCGTATGGTCATCATCATCTCATGACGCTGAGCTGATGAAGGAACGTACAACTCTTTAACGGTTAGGAGTTAGTTGGAGGTTCGGGCATAACTCTGTCATAAAACCGATATGCAAAATTATTTTTTTGTTCGACCGGAGTTTACTTCGAAATGGTCCCATTTAAATTTCATATAGATCGGATGATGCGTTTCGGAGACGGACAAAGGAACTCTTGAAAAATGACAGCAAATGAACCGAGATTGCTGCTATAGCGTAAATATGCATTGTTTTGACCCCAAGGATGATGAAATTTCGAATTGGTGTGGGGTAGGTACTATACCTAACTAAAAAGTAAAAAAAAAAAGTAAAAAAATACAACCAACTTCCAAAAAACACTAGAAAGCGAAAAATAACTTTAATTTCGGAAGGCGGTGACAAGAAATTAATAAAATACATATTCAAAGTCACCGACTTCCTATATTAAAGTAATTTTTCGCTTTCTAGTGTTTTTTGGAAGTCGGTTGTTTTTTTTTTTAAGTTTTTTTAATACATTTACTAATGTGAAGAACAACAATAAGCTTTAGTAACAACAATAAGCTTTTAAAAATAGTATTGGTCATTGTATTCTGCTTTTAACTCAATACTCTCATTCCCAATGAGAGTATTGAGTTAATGGTGTATGAGGTGTTGCGATATTTATGTTACCATGTTGTATAACGTTACATAGCTCGTGTGACTTAGTCATTTATTTTATTCTTCTTTGGCAGATCTGTCAATGTTAAATATTCTGCCAGCGTCATCCTACCATGTTCCAGTTAAAAATCTAGTGCGCGATAGTTTTATGTCCATGCGAACGTGGTTTAAAGCTTTGATTCCTAAAAAAGAGGTGAACGTCACACAATCACACAATAATGGCTATCCAAATAAAGAGCCTTTTTTTACACCTAAATGTCAAATATTGGTGAAAATTACAGATTTTCATCACAGCTGCTAAATTAGGACGGAACCGCTTTTCTAGAAAACTTAAGGTTAAGACACCTGCAACAGGAAAGGTGTATAAAGTAAGCTGTGGCCTATAAAGCGGGCTACACACCTTCCGTTTTAACTGATCAGTTTTCACTAAACAGTTAAATTGTTCATTTAAAACGTACATATGTGTGTAGGCAAAACTGAGAGCTGTACAGTTCAACTGATAATCTAATCAAAGTATCATTAGATTAAAAAACTGCGAAGTTAGATTGTTCAGTTAAAACTGAAGGTCTGTAGCCCGCTTAATATAACTCTATCTAAGCCAAACAAAGCACTGTTTTCTGTTACTGTACTTAAATGCTTCATTACTCAATTATTGCTGTTTTTAACCGACTTCAAAAAGAAGGAGGTTATCAATACGGCGTTTTTTTTTTTTGTAATGTATATTTTTTGTTCGAAAGGGGTTTATTCCGAAATGGTCCCATTTAAATTGTTTAAGATAGTTAGTTTTATTTAAATTTCATATAAATCTAATGATGCGTTCTGGAGACAGACAACGGAACTCTTCAAAAAATGACAGCAAATTAAGCGCGATTGCTGCTATCGCATAAATATTCATTATTTTAACCCCAAGGATGATGAAATTTCGTTATTGTTGTGGGGTAGGTACTATAACTAAAAAGGACTATAAACAAATCAACTGACTTCCGGAAAAACACTACAAAGTGAAAAATAACTTCTATTTCGGAACGCGGTGACAATTTTTTTAAATATGTATATCCAAAGTCACCACCTTCGGAAATAAAAGCTATTTTTCACTTTGTAGTGTTTTTTCCGGAAGTCAGTTGTTTTTTTTTTTAGTTTTTACTGATACTGAACTAATACAATCCTGTTAAGTTTAAATAAAAATAGGTTTTCTTTAATATCCTCAATAGTTCCACATGAAGAACAAACATTTTTTTTTTGAGCTAAACCATAATTCTGTTTCTAAAATAAAAGTAGCCTAAGTTACTCCATAAAACATCAGCTAACTGCCAGTCATAGTCCCGTCAAAATCCGTAAAGCCGTTTCGTAGATTAGCCGAAACAAAAAGACAGACAGTTTACCGTATATGTATGCTTTCATATGCATTCCCAAAAAGCTGTTATTTTGATATTACAAACAGGGACTTCAATTTTATTTATTTGTATACAAGATGTTTACACATAAAACTGTTACCTATATTAAAGGTATACTTGGTAACTTATTTAGTAAAAGAAATGGAGCATCATCTCTAATATACAATGACTATAGAATCATAACTAAGTATATATTACTATCAGCGAAGACTGCTTATCTAGTGGATAAGCCAGTTGTATGTGAATCTTTTACAAAACATTTATAAAATATTATGATAAAATAGATGGTAGATAATGTCATCAGTCATCTGATAGTGACGACTTTGATAATAATTGGTTTGAAAAATACGAATATGGGTTAGAAATTTTTTGCTGTATTAGTATAGTAACAGTGGCACTAGTTATTTGGTATACAAGCAGCTAACCTTGAACTACCTTTAAACAATATTTTGAGTATACTGAGCAATCAATTCTTGTACATAAATGTCAACAAACCCACACTGTGCTCGCAAGGTGTACTATGGCCCAGTCCATCTCACAGAAAGGTCTGTGTGTGCCCCAGCAGTGGGAACATTTTATTGACAGTACAGTAAAAAGACTAATATCTCTGTATACCTAATACAATGTTTGACTGTACATTAGTCAATGGTATATGTGTGTTTCTCTAAAGGTTATAGTTTGTGTTAGGTATACAATGTCAGTATTTATTATGTTTTACATTGGTATTCGCTTTTCTTACTAGCATTTCTCTTGTTGTTGACATTACCTGCTTGATGTGGCAAAGGTTTAATGTAAAGGCCTTTCATATTCTTAATTCCTACTGCTGAGACTCGTGAGGGTGAGAAATTAATTATGCAGGTTTTGCTGACTCAATTGAGATATAATATTATAAAAATCATTCTTTCAAATTACCTACTGCATGTTATCATAATGGTTGAACATGAAATCAGCTCTGCAGCCAGTCTACATGGCAATAAAAATTAAATAGTTTAATACCATTTGAAACAATTGTACTGTTAAAATATACCTACTAAACCAAAGCCTACTTTCATAGCAGGTAACAGGTATCTATAAATATGTTGAACAAAATGGTAAAAACCTCACTGACTAACTGAAGATTAAATATTTTTGAAAGAATAATTCCTATGAGGTGTGGGTTTATATATCCATTTGTCCAGATGTATGTTCCAGATTCCCACAAAAATGGATGAAGGGATTCGGATCAAACTTGGCACACAGATAGAATCAGACATTTTCCAACATCAACGGGGGCAAAGCCACGAGCAATAACTAGTCAACAACATAATGATGTCTGTTAACCATCTACTTAATAAAATCTTAAATTCATTGAATTCAGTGAGACTAAACCACTAGAACTTTCTTTTATAACATGCATTTTGTTTGTGCAGAATAACCAATTTTTCTTTCTTTTCTCTGAGGTCTGGTCGCATTAAATTTTCTTTAAACATATCAGGAAGGTGGAGCTAAGAATGGCATAGTATTTTTGGAAATGTATTCCTTAAGTGAGTTAAATATGGGATTAAGGTTTGCTGGACACTAAAACGATTGTCAGTGCCTATAATGAATCTCATGTTATTTTCTCCACAATGTAGCGAAGAGAAGAGTCATATAAGACAATACTCAGCTATTAAATAATCTAATTTTTTCCTATCTACTTCATTTTTAATTTCAACCTGGTAAGTTAGTTAACAGAATATGTTAAAAATACTAATTAAGTGGCTGTTCTGTTTTGCAATCTTGACGTTAATCTAGAACACCTTGGTAATAGCAGAAAGTCATTATGGAATCATATTGCATGTTCTGTGTTAGTAATGTGCAGAGGTAATAAAATGAGCAGTTAACTTACTGTACAGTTAACACAATGGTTTAGGAATTTAGGTATAATGTTGAAACACATTGGTCTCTCTTGCTTTAGGGACCAATGCTTGTTGTCGTAGGTACTACTAAGTCACAATTGTCTAAATCTTCTAATAATGTCGTACTTGCAACAGTGCTATCTTCTAACCAATCATTCAACTCCATTTGTTTAAAAACTGATCGCTTAGCCTCACAAGTATTAACAAATGCACACACACATTGCTGCATAAATATTGGTTCTGATTATCTTTGACCAACAATTTTAGGTCACTGCAACAGTTATTAAATAAAGATTATTTAGGCAGAGGCAAGAAGATTTATCAAGAAGCCGTTTCAATCATAACAACATGTTGATAATTGTATTTGCATTCTCCTACTAATCACATTATAAGTTAGTGTGAAAACGTCATGTGTAAATAGACCAACACTTCTGGGGATACATATACAGGCAATCACTGAGTTAACTGTTAGGAAAGGTATAGTTTACAGTAATATTATGTATCAAATTACATGATACAGTTATGTTATTTGCAGCGACAACATCGCAGCTGGTCGCAGCACTATCGACTAGCAATTTATCTGTGACAAGCTTATCACTGATGGACGGCATCCATCACTTGTCACAAATCATCACACAACATGTACATAACGGCGGGTGATTGATGTCTGAGAGGATTGGGCTAATTATTGGAGCGCGGAGATGTTGAGGGTTTGCGTCACAAAGCAGCTCACACGGTGGAGGCTGGCTCCCTCTCGCAGAATCCGCTATGCACTCCACTCACCTTAGGTTGGACTGTGACCCGAAAATTGTTGCTCGATCGCCAGTCACCCGACGGCACTAATAAATAAACAGCATGAAAACAATTCTTCTCGGCTAGATTGACTAAAATCGATATTTTTTTAAAGAAAATAAATTATTAACACCGTATCGTAGAACGCTCGTTAATTTTTAATTGTTGTCCCACAAATAGCGGTGAACACTCGCGGGCAGATAATACCTTTGTTAGATGAATTACGAAAGCGAAATAACGGGATTTTTCACGAGAGACTCTACAGAAATTGCACAAAGAAAGATGTCAGGCAGTGCACACCACAGATGATAAACCGAATAGGCAAGTGTTGCCAACTTGCCAGTATCAAAATCGGAAAAACCTGATATTTACCGGAAGTTCCCGATGGAAAAACCGGTAACCAAATATACGGTGAAAAAAAAATATATCTTTTTATTATTTTACGTGGACCTTATATGATGATTTGATGGTTCATTTAAATAATAGTAATTTATTACAAAAGTTAACTTTTTGTGGGGAGAGTGACAATGTCTGAAAACGGCAGCTGATTCTAAATGGTTGGGAATGGTCCAGAATGTCTGAAGATAGAAAGAAAAGAAAGAAAGAAAAAACGTTTATTTGCGGTAAAAATGACGCAAAAAGAAACAGGTAAGTATACAAAAATAAGAAAAGTTTGAGGAGAACATGCGTCACATCCACGCAAAACGGCTATCGCTTAGCATTTTGCTGCGACCCTATGCAAGACAGAGCCCCAGCGCTGGTTTTCAGCGATTGAGCTCAGTTGACACAGAATATAAACTGGCGGTAGGTTAACAATAAGAAATGATTATTTAGTCTTCATAATGTTTACCTACCTATAATGGCGTAATATAATATTAATATTGTTCGTTTCCTACTTTTTTGTTTCTTTATTAGTAGGTTTGCAGGTACCAAAGTGTGTTTGTGGACCGTCTTAGCAAGATTCCATTTGACCTTTTGTATTTGCCACATAACTTAGGTCCGTTCGTGAATTAGTAAAACAAGGAAGGAAACTTTGACCACGGAAGCATGGACGCAAAAAAAAATCGGAGGGATCTTATCGCGATTGGATTTTCAACGCTCTGCTAAGCTCCGAGAGTTGAAAAAGCAACAGTGAGTTTTTTCTAAGCAAATAGGGTATTTTCCAATTTATTATAACTATTTTTTGAAGATTGGGACGTAATATGTAACAGAAAAATAAAAATTTAAAAACCCCCGACCCAAACAAAAACTCTAAATGGTAAAAAAAATAGCGCTTGATCAAAATATTAATTGCCTTGACAATGCCTTGATCAAAATAAAAAGTAACCTTTATCGAGCGTATATTTAAATAATTAGATGTTTTAACCGTTTTAGGTGTAAAAAGGGAATTTGGAAAGTTTCCAAGTGCTTTTTTTTATCTACAACTAAATATTCGGTGTTCAAATGTTAATTATTGCATTTCATAATCAATAATAGGTCACTAGTAAGCGATAATTCCATACAGTAATAGTGCCAAATTAATCAAAACAGGTAAATATTTGACAGCTATTTGCGACGTTGCTAACTTTCAGAATAAACGCTCTTAAAAAGCCATTTTTTTTTTACTTTTTCGAGTTTTTGTTTGGGTCCGGGGTTTTTTAAATACTAAATTTTACTTTTATTTCCTGCTTTTTAAACTTAATGTTTCGCTTAAATCTGCGCAGCGTTGCGTATGTATCCCACAGTGAAGTTTGTTACTAATGTATCCTCATTTCTCGTCCCAGGGGGCCCAAGTCTGCAATTTTTATAAATTTGTCATTCCAACACGATCCCATTCTCATTTTGCTAAAAGTTCGTATTCTGCTAAATTCGTAATGGTCGATCATTGGTCATTCAATGGTCTCTTAATAAAATTGTGTTATAATGGCATTGTCGTATTGTATTTTATAAAACCCGATAGTAGTGATTTTCGAAAAAATACTACTTTTGAACATTTATTCATGCTAGATTTCATTTACATATATGTATTTTTACATATTATTTTAGGAACTGTCAAAATTTAAGCAGATTACCGCCGTCAGTCATTCATTTGTCATTATGTAATAAATGCCATTTCTTTCAATGGAGTGTCAGTGGCTGACCATTGGAAAGTCATAATGACGCCATTATATTAGTAGATTACCAATCTTGTCAAAATAAACAATTATGAAATCAATGATAGACCATTCTAGCACTATTGTAATAGCAGACTTGAGGCCCTACCTTTTCAATGAGCCCAAACACTATATTTCTGCTGTTTGTTGGTGAGTAACTTGGGTATCCTGGAAATTACAGGTGATACTCCAGCATCAGTTTAAGGTTACTTTGTTCATCTAATATCATTGAAGTAATAGACTACCAAATTTTCGACTTGATCAGGCCCGTGGAAGATGCTCAAATCCCTTCATCAACCAACAAAGAGCTAATAATCTTCAAACGGCTTAATCGATTTTAATGAAACATGTCTAAGAACACTCCCGACTATTTCACCTTTCAAAGAAAAAAACAAAATCAAAATCGGTTCATTCGTTCGTAAGCTACGATGCCACAGACAGACATACACACACACACACTCACACACACACACGCAGACACACACATACACACACGCAGACACACAAACACACCCCCACACACACACTCACGCAAAGACACGTCAAACTTATAACAATTAATAAAAACGATTTAAATCCAACATATGTATTTTTCGTTGTTTTGAGTTTACCTCCAAAACGGCCTTACGATGACTTTTATCACGTGCCGTCAACTTTGTGTAAATTATAATAGTTGTAAACAAGTGAATGTCGAGTTTGTAATTAACAAGATTTTTAATGGATAGAAAGTGCTATTACTGGTGTGCGGTGCCTCTGTGCACGAATAGGTACTTCTAAAACTGCTTCTAAAAAAAATGTTTTAAGCCTGTAAACATTAAAAATGTAAGGTGGCTCGATTTAGGATTCCGGGAGTATACCTATTTCAGGGCTTACTAGGGTTTCGCCATTTTTAAATGTAGAGGATATGAGCACCATAAACCAGATAAATAAATAAATTTTAAAAGAGAAAATATTTTATTTCATAATCTGCATTATACTGACATTATTAAAAAAAGCTGTAAAAATCACAAATTCTGTCCATGCTCAAAAGACGGCTGCGCCTGAGTGTCGTGCATTAGTTTGTATCCTCCTATATTTGGCTCTCCACCTGTAAGTACCAAAAATATTCGTTGAATAACTTCAAAATTTATTTGCACTTGCTTTTGCCAGTGGCTTCGCCCGCGTAGAGGCCGGAAATCATCCCACAGGAACATGCTACCGGGATAAAAACTATTCTAAGTGCTAATCCAAAAAAAAAACACCGCCGACCCAAACAAAAACTACAAAAAGTAAAAAATATTTATAGTTACAGGCATTTTAAGTTGAAGGTAATATTTTGATCAAGGCATTGTCAAGTCGGGGGACGGCTATTGAAAATGTTAGGCCTCTGTTTGGCGTTTTCATTGACCGTCCCCCGATTTAAACTCAACGTCTCGCTGAAATCTGCGCAGTGTTGCGTATTTTTCCCACAGTTAAGTTTGTTACTAATTTATCCTCATTCCTCGTCCTGATCACCACTTATCTACAACCTATTCATTGAGACCTTTTCAATGAGCCCAAACACGATACTTCTGCTGTTCGATGGTGAGTAACTTGGGTATCCTGGAAATTCCGGGTGTTGCTCCAGCATCAGTTCAAGTTTACTTTGTTCGTCTAATATCATTGAAGTAATAGAATACCTCGACTTGATCAGACCCGTGGAAGATGCTCAATTCACTTCATAAACCAGAAAAGAGCTGATAATCTTCAAACAGCTGAACCGATTTTGATGAAACATGTCTAAGAACACTTCCGACTAATACACCTTTCAAAGAAAAATAACAAAATCGAAATCGGTTCATCCGTTCGGGAGCTACGTTGCCTCAGACACACACACACGCACGCACACCCACACACACACACACACACACACATTTTATGCAAATATATTTAGCAGTTTTTGCGTGAAAGAGTTACAGGCATCCATACATACAAACTTTCGCGTCTATAATATTAGTAAGGATTATAATAAGGACTACTATCTTGTTGGTGTAGTGGTCGTAAGCGCTACTGCTGAGCATGAGGTGCGGGTTCTATTCCCAGGTCGGGCAAAGTGTTATTGGGTTTTTCTATCTGGTATATCTCAGTAGCAGCGTGAAGTCTTGATTTGTACCCGGTTGATGGCAACGGGGTCGCCTCTATTATATGGGAATTAAATATAACTGGAGAAATGTGTGTGTGCTATAGATACACCTGCTCCACACATTTGGACCGCGTAGGTATTGCAATTTTCTATGAAACAGCAGATTTTTTCTGTTATCCCAGAGAAAAGTTTCTGCACTGGGGGTCTAGAATTATTTACGTAAGTAATGGGTACTGTTTTCGCACTGGTTAAAAATGTATCCTGTATACTACTACTTAAGTACGAGTATTCTGGTCACGAATCCAATACCTACAACATGCTTGTCCTGGGTCTCTCTTGTAGCTAAGGATTGAAGAAACTCCTCGCAATGCGGTGAAATTTTATATTATAGAGTAAAATACGGTGTTATGGTATTACCTGCACCATCACCTCCAAGATGAGAGTTCCCAATAATCAAATCTTCTGGTCCCCCATCTCGAATGTCTGTCCTGAAGTTGGATGGTTGAACCTGGTACAAAATAAAATTATGTAAACTAGTGGTCGACCAGTAGACGTAGTCGACATTCGACCAAAATTCATATAAAAAGAACATTCTGCCCTCTCTTTCCACATAAAACTTTAACCTCTTCCGTCCGCGTGCCTAATTTTCGTAAAAAGGTGTACAGTTTTTGCTTGTCGTATTAATACCTATAGATAGATAGATCTATTCTTGAGTAGGTAACTTGCTATTTTACTTAGGTTTCTTATACCTGTGCTTCGTTTCTCATGAGATCAGGGAACACAGAGCCAGGGAATCTGTTGTAAATGCCATTAAGATTGTAGTGGAGATTCATGTCCGGACCTATATTCGCCTTGAGCAGTTGTTCCCAAATACCACCTGAAAGCAAAAGAGTTCAAACTATAACGTTTTAGGAATTTAGTGTTATTGTGTTGTTCCATTCCATTTCTCAATAGCAGTGTGGAGTATGGATTTATGCCTGGTTGATAGCAATAATCTGCCCCCCTATAACATGGGGCTTAAAAATAAGTGGCTGACAGAAATTGGAAACCGGTACGAATTTGGGTGCCGGTTCTTCATTTTGGTTGTTAAAAAGGTTCTTTTTTCGGTACGGTTCTGATATGGCTCTGGTTTTAAAGTACCGGCTACAAATAAAATGCCAATATACAGGTTCCCCATCATTCGATCGAAAGGTTCTCTCAAGACGGAAGGGATTATGTTTGAAGAGTGCCCGGTGCCTGGCGTATTTTTCTTTCGGATCACCGACGAAATATTGGCGAGTGGAAGTCTGTACAGTACAGTGTTAACAATTATTATTAGTATATATTCACCCCTGTAGCATCGTATAAACTCGTTCGAACTAGCTTTGAAAAAGTATCGGTAATATACAGGTTCTAGAAGGTTCCTGTTCCGGTTCGGGTTCGAGTAACAGGAGTACTAAATACCGGTCTTTATCGGTATTTTAGGAACCTTTTCAATCCCTGCTGGCGGATGAGGTACTTCCCTTCCCTTCCCCATCGGGGAATAGGGACAGGCGTGATTGGTGTAATTTTATTTTAGGAATGGTGGAAAATGATATCTAAAAATTAATAATCTGATAAATACCTTTGTCAATAGACACAATAGGCCTGTTTGATTGCCATGGATACTCCCCGTGAGCTTGGAAGTAAATTGCGTACGTCGATAGCTGCAACCAGAATATTTACATGAATCATTTCTATTAGGTACTAGGTAGCTGAAAGGATGTATCAAAATCAAAAGTCACTTAATGTTATTAAAATTAGGCTAGAATCAGCACTTTTTGAGCGTCAATATTAAATAAGACAGTCCACCAAAACGCCCGCCCTTCACCACTTCCTAGTACTTTAGCTGGGAAGAAGAAGTGGCGCACCAACTCCCCAGCAGCACAGCTGTCTGATAAGTTAGAAGAACTAGGAAATTCTTTACCTGCGTGTAGTAGAGTGCAAGCCAATATTTTCCGCCGTGACCGACAAAGGCAGTCTCATTAGCATCCATCAAACCAATCGGAAGTTCTTGATGCAACATTTCCTGGGATATTTGGAGATTGCATCCATACCTAGAAACAAAATATAGCTTTCCATGACGGGCGTCATAGGAAGGTAATACACTGAACGGTCATGAACTGCATTAGTGCTGACTTTCAGGATGACCTTCAGGATGTGGTCATTACAAACGTCAAAAAATCTGGATATGTCATTTTGTTTAATTCTATTCCAGGCTGGCAAATAGGCTGCTACGCACTGCTGGATCCAGCGGCTAAACGTGACACAATATTCTGTTCAGGATTATTTACTGTGTATCTAGTCCAAATTTTTTCCATACAAACTTCGGGAGTGTTAATACACTCCACTGTTCGAAAATGTATATTAAAAATTAAACATGTTATGATTTTGTCTCATTATTAATATTGTCTGTGCGAAAACGTAACACTGAAATAAAAAGCCATTAAAAAGTTAGGAGCCTACAACGATTCGTTTTACTTGCTAATTTAACCAAACTTGGGCGTTTTTAAGTAATAAAATAAGTGTAAAATCTGCAAAACCAAGTCAATACCACTAAAGGTCAAATATCAAAAATTTCAATCAACTTTAGTGGTCATTGATTTATGCAGTATTTTTTTTATAAAACCCAATTTTCCGAAGGCCTTTTCTTAATTGTTTACGCGCCTGTTTTACTATAAATGATCCTGCATCACACTCACACCCAATAACGTTGTGCGTGTAGATTAGCGTCTAACTGCTCATCACTGATACTACCTCTGTCGGACATGATGCCTGGTGAGACAACGTGCTTTTTGCCAGGTCCACCAATGAGTTCGAGCCCGTGACTAGATTCCCCTTAAATACCATAGGGTATTTAAGGGGAATCGAGCCGCGGGCACCCTCTACTCGAATGCAATCTCGATCTCGAAATGAATCTCGAGATCGAGGTCTCGTCAGATTGCCGGGCGAGATCTCGAATAGCCAATCTCGGCCCCCGACTTAGAAAACGAGATCTTGAGTTGCCCATTTTGACACAAGATTGCATTCCCCAATTGAGAGACTATCCTGAAACTTTGTAATCTGGCTACTTACCAATCTGGACAAGCCTTCAAGATGTCATAAGGTGCTCTGTAGTATTCTGCTCTTCGAACAACAGGGTTCCGTATGTTGAACCTCTCGTTGGGGTCCGTGAGATTGATACGCTTGATCTTAATGTCCCGTCTCTCACAAATGTAGTCGTAATGGAACTTAGGTAGAGATTCTCCTCTCGCACAGTACGTTTCTAAAAGTGGAATACAATTTTATGTCCGAACTTATTAGTTGCAAATGGTTGCAAATAATAAGTAGCTTAGGTAACTATAGTGCCTAGCAAGGTTCCACGCAAATATCTATGTCTATTTGGTATTTTCAAAGACCTAATTCTGCGATATAAAACAAGATACTGGATTGTATCCTATTCTTTACTTTCTGTTGAGAAAAATCCAGGGGTTGGTCTTGCGACCAGAAAATAAATATAAAATATTGCCCCACACATAGTCTCCTCGACACAGTTTGGCTTCGTAGGGTGTTTAAAATTTTCTAAAGTTTTTTACAACAGAGTCGAAGAGTTCACCTTCCACAAAACTCGCCGTGAGTATAAAGGCCAAAAACGTTAAGGCAACTAGCTTTTTCACGCGGCTCCGCTCCGCGTGGATATCGGTTATCGCGTATATATCGCGCATGTACTTCTCCATATCTCGGGCTATAATCTCTGCAAAATGTCATGACGATCGGTTCATCGGAGTAGCCGTAAAAGCGTAACAGACAGACAGACATGGTTACTTTCGCATTTATAATATTAAGTAGGGATAAGTAGGGATTAGTACTGCATAGTAGGGATTAAGATCATCTTGATACCAACTTTTATATGTTCCATCGATGGAGTTAACGGCGGCATATTTATCGATGCAGTATCTGTAGCCAAACATTGTTGGGTATCGCAGGTAAGGCACTTTACATGAGAAGCGCCCTTCTTGGTACATAGCCCCCTGAAAGTATAACAATCGTTTAGATGGCATGGAACGGATAGCGTGAGTAGATGGCGACATCTGATCATCTGGTGATCTGGCATATCCAGCGAAGTTATACGACAACAGAGGTGGTCCTGCTTACCTGAACAATAACCATAAAATACATTTTATAATCTGAGGGTAGATCGTATCATGAATTAACACAATACTGAATATACCTAAATGATGGGTATCTACATGACGTAGTTCCACTAGGATACGAGTGGACAAACACTACAAAATATGAACTAGGTACTTACATGTAACTGTCATAATGCTACGTTTGGTATTGTTTATACGTAGAAATATTTATTTCATACGGCTACGCGCGCAGTTAGTAAAATTTAGGTAGGTACTCACACCCCGAACCGTTGATTTACCAGCACCCTAATTGCGTAACTTACGATTGATCATAATTGGTTTCGTCTTCACAGTTAAACAATATTCATTGCGTTATTTATGTTGTCGAATAGACACATTTGTCGGACATATGAAGCAATGGTTTAACAATCCGTTTCAAAACGATACAGATTATGATGAATAGTGAGTTACGCAATTAGGGTGCAGGTCCGACATGCTCCAGCAACCATGAGAAGCTGCCTACTTACAAAGTAGATGCGGCAGAGGTACTAAATAAGACTATTCTGCCTTTAGTGCAATCAAATCTGCGGGTAACACGCCAACAGTAGGTAGGAATGGCTTTCAGTTTGGCAGTTCAAATATATTTATTGCGTTATTTGCGTTATTGAACAGACATTTTTTTCGAATATTATGAAGAATGGATTAGTATAAAATAACGTCACACTTTGTTTCCCCGAAGGTTTGGGAGGTGTTTATTGTTCCCTCGCCGGCTGATGCTGCGGATCCGCAACCATCAGCCGGCTTAAAATATGCTTATTAAGGATTGTGGGATCCCACTTTGCTGGATTGCAATCCCTACTCTACTTATTGTAGTTATTGTTAGTAATATCACCTCCGAACCTTGTCATAACGAAACTTGTGTCAATTTTGTTATGTAAATCACCAACCATAGGCCACATGTTGCAGTTACGCTTACTTAAAAGACCGGATTTATAATAGATACATAAAAAGTGTCTAAGAAGAAAATGTTGTACTTTTTGCTGAATATATATAAATCTCTGTTAGGCCCAAAACCTGAGTTATTGCACTTTTTGTAAGGACAGCAGAGTACCTAACTTAGTTTGACAGACTAAGTCTAGAGCCTGAAAAGAAACCGCTCGTCTACCTTACAAATGACGCTGCGTCTGCCTGGAGGTCGCGAAACACCCCCGAAGCAGTAGCTCCTGGTGCCATTGATCATGATTTCGGTCACTCCGATGTGAGAGATCAGCGTGATGCCGTTAATTCCAGCGAACGCGAAGCGCTGCAAACCAGCCCTCTTGCGCACCTCCACGTTGTTCTTCATACTCATCGTATTCACGATTGCTTGCCAACCGTAAACGAATTCGTGCATTGGACCTGGAAATGGACGAATCTCTTTCAGGGGAATTTTATGAGAATGTTTGGCCAGTTATTTAAAATATTAGCCTCTCAGCAAAGTAGTAGCAAGGTTGAGAGACTAGGTATAAAATTTAAGAGGCCGTATACGAAATTTTGTCGATTTCACATAATGACTTGATTTTAAAGACGTAATTTTACAGTTAAAATACTGCATTTATAAAAGTTTTAGTTACAAAATGAAAGATCGTTTCAATTATTATTTAATTAATAAGCTCCTTTTTTAATTTTGTCGAGGAGATAATATTTACTGCCAATTATTTTTATTTTTAGTTTTATGGCACGCGACGATGGCAATAGACCGGACGGCATGTCTTTATTCCGTATAGTTGACGGAAAATGTCTACTCTAGGGGGTCTAGAATGATATGCTGAATTCATGGTTACCTACAGTTTGCGCACTAGTTAAAAATTTACCCTGTATAGTATTTTAACTGTAAAATTGCGTCTATAAAATCACAATATCTGGATGCCCGAGCTTGGATCGGTTTTTCTGTTTGACTTTTTCTAAAAATGAAACCTAGCTAGAGAATGAAACTTAGCTAGCGACCTCGACAGTTGATCTATTATATTCAGAAATATTTTAATTTTACGTGTAGTAACGTTAATTACGTACCTACCTACCATTGTATAGAATCAAGTTCTTTTAACTTAACAGACAGCTGTGCTGCTGGGGAGTTTGTTGCGCCACCTCTTCCCAGCTAAAGCTCTAGGAAGTGGTGAAGGGCGGGCGTTTTTTGGAGGACTGTCTTTTGTAATTTTTAGATGACTTTTGATTTTGATCGATTTATCGCCCCCCAAAGCCCCTGCATACTAAATTTCATGAAAATCGTTGGAGCCGTTTCTAAGATTCTGATTATATATATGCAAGTATTGCTCGTTTATTAGCTTAGATAAATCAGCGAAATCGGAAAAAAATCGTATACGGCCTCTTTACGTCATAAGAAGCGTCGAACTCACATTTAGTTGGCGATTGGTCGCTGTACTGGCTGTGTGGGCCCCGGCTTGAAGAACCAATTTCGCAAAGTTCTCCTTCTCCAAATCGCTCGGCTCATCAAAGGCTCATCAAAGAATCATTATACAAACCTATGCCAAAACTGTCGCCATCGAGAAAGTTAAACATTTCCCCGAAAGAGTCCGGCATAAGGCCGGATATGACGGTGGTTTGCTGGAAGCCCTCGTCGGGTGACATGGGCGAGATCTCGTCGGGGGGCGTCGTAAACTCGTGCGCTGACAGGTTGTTGAAGCGACCATGTCGTGACGACGTTGTGATGCCCTCCTGTTGGCATTATTTAGGTACATACTTAAATGTAGATAGAACGGGCACCCGAAAAGTGCTCTTCCGGAGGGAGCGACCGCAAGCCGCAACTTCGTCCAATCACCATGACAGACCGCAGCGACAGGACAGAGAACTGGTTTGTATGTAAGTAACTTTATGGAAACGCTTCCGAAGATGGTGATGCAGCCCCCAAATTAGTAGTGCTGTCATTGGCTCTCACTAACAGAGCAACCGGAGTTATTTATCTGTTATACAAATTACTGTCGCGAAACTGAAGAAGGCAGTGGGCGACGTTGCCGCTTGCGGTCGCCTTTGGAAGAGCAGAAAACTTACAGAATATTTGTTGAGATGTGTGACTAGGCAGGAAATATAAAATTAAATTTATAGACTGGAGCTGTAAAATGCGTAAGTGTTCCAAAGAACATAGAAAACACTAAAATGTACGAGTATAATGTAGGTGGGAAAACTTAAAACTTAATAACCATAATCTAAAACGCCTGATGAAGTGTTAAATGAAATAAGTTGCACGAAGTTAAAATTGTATAAATATATATATGTCTTTAATAGGTTTTGTTTTTTGAGGGTGGGAATCATCAAATAACTTCTCCCGCTCTGGGTGGAGCAGGAGGGCGTGTCAGACTTTTACTGACTAAAACTCACCCGTGTTCCCTCAGTTGCCTTTGTGCCAGGCCACAGTATCTCGTTCGAACAACCCGCACCCCTGGATGTGTTTGATAGTTTTTTGCGAAACTCGTTTTGGTTTCTAAGTCTAAACGTTATTTGTGTTCAGGCGCCATGCCCTCTTACCCATTAGACTAAAAGTAAATTGCCTTGCGATTTTTCCATGTGTGCTTTACTTTGACCTGCTCGGAACATCAACTGCAATGAACGTAGTAGAGCCCCGTAATATCCCTGGTGCAGACTTTAGCAGATCGTCCAGCAGACTTGGTTCCCCATTCAATTTAGAACAACATGCACAGGTTGAGGAAAATACACCTGCATTCATAGTACCCATGCCAAAGAGGAATCGACAAATCAAGCGTTGACTAATGAGACACAATCAATTCTTTATCTGATTTATAGTTATTGTTGAGAGGCTTCCAGAGGTAAACACATTCATACTATTCGTCTACTCGATCTAATGCAATCCTAGGAAGAAAATTTGACTACCTACTCCCAGGATATAACTACCTCCTACAATAGAGAGCATCTACACCATCTAGAGAGCATCTGCATCTTACGATCTTAGCATGGTGACTGGTAACAGCTGGATTCGAGTTGCCGAGAATTGAACTGAATGCCGTGCAACTAGAGACACTTATGTCCAGCAGTGGACTGTTGTAGGCTGATGATGATACTTACATGCTTAGCTTGAGCTTACCTGCACCATCCAAAACGCAACAAACAACAACACGATGGCCCCCATCGTGGCTGTTGTATGGCCCAGATCAGGCACCGCACTGGCACTGCTGGCTGCATGCACTGATTGGCTGTTAACTTTAATTGGTAAATGAACCGCTTGTTAGCGATAACTGAAATACAATTATTATTAATTGATCACTCAGATTAGCGTTTGGTTTAGACTCAACTCGACTTGTTGAACAGCTGTCAGCACCTGCTGTTCAAATTGTACCTACACTTCAGCAGGGTGATCCGTTGAGATGCATGAGCATTGACAAATCTTAACAGTATTACAGCTGAGCTATTCATAACCATTCGGTAATACGCTTCCGTGCCGAATCGAACATCAATCAATGTTATCAAAATAACTCTCTAAAGGCTGTTCCCAAATAGGAAATACGAACATTACAATTTAAATTTATACTATATAATGTAATCTATATATATAAAAGAAAGTCGTGTTAGTTACTTCACTTATAACTCAAGAACGGCTGAACCGATTTAGCTGAAAATTGGCAGGGAGGTAGTTTAGAGCCAGGAGAAGGACATAGGATACTTTTTATCCCGTTCAGTTGTTTCAGAAATAAAAAAAGTATCAAAGTGGAAGTTGGCTGTCGAAAAACGAAAATTTTCACGGATAGGATAATAGGGTAGATAGGGTAGGGTAGGTAGGGTAGGTAGGGTAGGTAGGGTAGGTAGGGTAGGTAGGGTAGGTAGGGTAGGGTAGGGTAGGTAGGGTAGGTAGGGTAGGTAGGGTAGGTAGGGTAGGTAGGGTAGGTAGGGTAGGTAGGGTAGGTAGAGTAGGTAGGGTAGGTAGGGTAGGTAGGGTAGGTAGGGTAGGTAGGGTAGGTAGGGTAGGTAGGGTAGGTAGGGTAGGTAGGGTAGGTAGGATAGGTAGGGTAGGTAGGGTAGGTAGGGTAGGTAGGATAGGTAGGGTAGGTAGGGTAGGTAGGTAGGGTAGGTAGGTAGGTTAGGGTAGTGTAGGGTAGGGTAGTGTAGGGTAGGTAGGGTAGTGTAGGGTAGCGTAGGTAGGGTAGTGATTTTGTATGAATGACTTTTGGACGAACAGGACAACGTCTGTCGGGTCAGCTAGTATATAAATACAAAAGAGCCTATTCAAATGCACGACCAAATTTGTAATTCGATCATAGCTATCCTATGTGTAGTGCGCTATAGCTTTCTTTACACACACATGAACAACGCTTTTATTACATTT
This sequence comes from Polymixis flavicincta, assembly GCA_949987655.1. Classification (NCBI taxonomy): domain Eukaryota; kingdom Metazoa; phylum Arthropoda; class Insecta; order Lepidoptera; family Noctuidae; genus Polymixis; species Polymixis flavicincta. Next base: position 36,392,311 of record OX465171.1, on the reverse strand, counting down.
GAGCTCGATGTATGTATTAAAATAAATCGTTAGAGGCTTTATAGTAATTTTAAATGAACTCCTGAATTTGTACACCGTATTTCACATTCTTTTGTGGAGAAATGCCGAAATATTGGAATCTTTGTATGATTTTTTTTTTTTGTAAATGGAAGATTTTGTGAAAGAGATACCAATTTTAACTTCTTTTTTTTTGTATATGACATCTCGCAGTCGACCTTGAGAGGCCGTGACTGCTCAACCGGACTTTCCTGTGAAGGCATTTCATTATTTTTATCTATCGGGGAATTTATAACTCTACTGGCTTAGCTGCGGCGCCAGCTGGCACATCAACGAGCAAGGGACGGTCGGGGGTCTCATTGTTAACTCGGGGTATTCGCGGGGCGCGAGGACCTCGGCGGCGAGATCGGAAGGAAGTTCCCGAATTTCACTTTTGTTGCATTTATTTGATTACGAGCGCGATGTCGTTCCAGTACACCAACATTCAGTACACGGAGATGGTGAGGATACTGGCTCGGTGCTATGGACGAATTAGAATGTCGAGAGTTTAACGAAAGATACTATACCGGAGTGAGCGCCAGGACAATGTTAAGTGCAACTCAGCGTCTGAGGGACTCCGGTACCTTTCGTCCTAACACGGCTATAGATAAAGGGGCGAACGTGCGCACTACTCGCTTACAAGTAAACATACTTAATTATTTTGACGAACACCCAGAGACCAGCACAAGAGCGCCATGGTTCGACTGCAGCCACATGTACGAGTGGCGAATGTTACGCGCTGATGGTGAACACCCGTTTCACCTACTCGTATGACGTTGTCAGAAGCTAACGCCAAATGACTACTTGCCCCGTTTGGAATTTAGTAGATGGTTGTTGGAGAACTGGCAACGAAACATCATTTGGACGGACGAGAGCACCTTCACGCGAGTTGGCATTAACAACCCGCATAACCAACATTTGTGGAGACATGAGAATCCATATGCATGCCGTGTTGATTCCTTTCAGCACAGGTTCTCCTTGGACTTCTGGGTGGGCATCATAGGTACACGCGTACTCGGCCCTGTTTTTCTACCAACGTTAACTGAGGGTACCTACCTACAGTTCTTGCGGGAAACATTGCCCGAGTTATTGGAAACACATGCCTCTCTTCTTTTTAATTAAGAAAAATATCTCTAAATTTAAAAACTATTTTGACACAACTAAAATCGAATTTGACAATCGCGACTCGCACGTGGTATGTTTTGGCTTCGCAACGTGGTACTTGTTTGCCCTACCCCGTGTTTTTTTTAGAGCCAGCAGCGCGCCGGGCTCGGCAGCCTCGACGTGATTTATATGGAATTTTCATAGAAAATATAATATGAAAAATTATTAACCACATGTTGAGTTTTAGAGGTGTTTGCGGTTTTATAAAGGGGGTCGAAATTTTCATAATTTTTGCGATAGGACACACCGTTTTCGAGATATAAGCAAAAGAAAAGAAAAAAATACAGTACTATTTTTGCACCAGAAGTCGAGGTGTCGGTGTGAATTTTGGTTCTTGACAACTAATTTTATTCCACACCACATTTAATCGCGATTAAAAATAGTCAGATTTAGTATTTATAGATTTAGTATATTACAATAATGAAATTGACAACAACAGAATAGCAAAATTACCATTTTCACTAAACTAATAATTCAGTGCAATCTTAGTGCTGTCAAACTAAAATATAGTAAAGTTGTGTCACTTTAGTCAATTTCAGAATAGGAAATCGTCGTTTGACAGGAATAAACAAAATTTTGGTTTTTTTTAGTCTAGTTTAGAGAATTTTGTGACAACAGAATCGGCACCATTGTAAAAGAAACATTAAAAACTGAAAAATGTACATACATGATCATAATTGTAAATTGTATGGTTAACTAGTATAGAATTGAATGAAGCTCTTCATATTTGTGTGAAACAGTGTCAAGCAGTGAGTTTTCAGCAAGAGATAAAAGATATTAAAGAAAAAAAGATGGTACAAAAGAAAAGCAAACTTACCTACGTCATTATATCCATTTCTAGATGAATCGGGTATCTTGAGAGTTGGTTGTCGTTTAGAGAAAGCAGAAATAAAAACTGAAATAAAACACTCAATAATATTACCCTCAAAATAGAATAGAATAGAATAATTTATTTCCAAAAATAAGAAATACAATGCATGTTACATTATTATGACTTTACATTTGTGCACAATTTTTGTGAATAATGACCCCAATGCTAGGAAAATCCTGTGTTATAGGGGCCATCCATTCGTCTGCTAAGTTTATTTTACAAAATTAGTGAAGCTAAGACGTGTAACAGCATAACAGCAGCAATAGTCAATAACGTGTGAGTAAGGGCGTGTGATGTGGTGTAATAGGGAAAGTGTATGAGTGTGTGATGTGATCATGTGACTGATGTGTGTATGAGTGTGTGATGTGTGTGTGATGTATGTCGTATGTGTGTAGAGAGACACAGTGATTTGGGGTGTCTGTGGGTGTGTAAGTGCTCGTGATACTGATAGTTATTTATTTGTATAAAGGTTTCATCAGTGTTTCTGTTTCCTCATAATCTAGGGTGAGGAATAATTCTTTAGTTACGTTTTTACATTTGTGTGTGTTTAGTGTATGTACTCGTATGTTATATTCTTGATGTATTTTATTGTATATAATGGCACTCAGGTAGGGGTAGTGACGTCGAGCGAATGTAGTTTTTGTATGTGGTATGGGACAAGCCGGTTTGGGTCTTCTTCTTACTGATGGGCTGTTATTTACGCTGAATGGAAGAGTCGCGTGTTTTCGCAAGACTGCGCGTAGTATGTACAGACGCCAGCAGGTCAACCTATCCCAAACTGTCAAATTTTCCCAATTGAACATGAACCTTATTCCTTTGAAATAAAGTTGAAAAACTATCAAAGAAATTTGACAGATTGGGGTAGCTTGATGTGCTGGCCTCTGTACAGTTGTCGAACCGTTGGTGTTTTAAAGTCCCTATAAAGTTGCCGCGTTGGGAATCTAAAGGGTCTTTTTTACGGCTCTTTGGGCTCGTTCCAGCTGTATGATGTCGGTCTTGGTGACTTCTCCCCAGGCAGTAATGCAATAGCTTTTTTTTTTTTTGGTTGGGAGATCATCAAATAACTTCTCCCGCTCTGGGTGGAGCAGGAGGGCGTGTCTGTGTGTCCGTCTCATAATAAATGAGACGGAAAATGGTTTTGAAATCGATCCTGTTTCGGTTTTTTTTTTTAATCGAGCAAATTGCAATTAATCGTGTTTTGAACCAATAATTTCCCTCAAACAAGGATGTATCTATGACATTTTTTTTCAGGGTCTAAATGGACGAATTTGATCATTTAATCTTGATTCTGAAAGACGCAATTTGGGAAAACCCCCGTTAAGTACGATTTTAGTTTTTCCGTCCTTTGCAGACAGATTTGTTTACACTTTCTTAATGTTGCGCCGCACAATTAATGTTTGGTTGCCACTAGCGCCATCTCTTATCGAATAGCGGAATTAATGGTCAGGAGCTTTCTAGAAAGTTCGATGCTTGAACTTTCTGGAACTATCGACATGTGTTCGGTCAGGGCCGATATGTACTCGAACAATCTAGATGCTTCTACGGTAGAAGGTTCTGGAACTATCCGAGGGCAATATATAAGCGGGAACGGAGCGCGTCTCGGGGTAGTTGATTGGAAGCGATACATGCGAGAACATAAACATGGGGGGCTTGTGGCTAAATAACAATAGCTGCACGGGTCGATCGGCCAGGTTAAGCTACGCTTGCCGCGATTGGTCCGTGGATGGGTGACCATCTTTACATACCAAGACCCCTCCGTGCCTCGGAAAGCACGTTAAGCCGTTGGTCCCGGCTGTCATTTGTGGATCTTTGACAGTCGTTACGGGTCGTCAGAAGCCCGAAAGTCTGACAACCAGTCTTACCTAGGGGTATCGTATTACCCAGTAACTGGGTTGTGGAGGTCAGATAGGCAGTCGCTCCATGTAAAATACTGGTATTCAGCTGCATCCGGTTAGACTAGAAGCCGACCCCAACATAGTTGGGAAAAGGCTAGGTAGATGATGATGATGACATGCGAGAACATCTAAAGCGATCTTCAAGTGCGACTTAAGAGTGATCCTTAGTGCTATTGTGTTGTGTTATCAGTGTGTTTAATTAGTGTTATTTTTGGTAATAATCATATCGGCAGTTTTTAATCGTCACGAACCCCAAGCTCGTAACAATTGGTGTCAGAAACAAGGATTAAAATCATGCCAATTTTATCTAAAGACGACACGGAGGATATCCGTACCCGGAGTCAACGCCAGCAGGAGACGGACCAGAGGCGATTTGGTGGAGCAATGCCACAGACGTCGGAGGGCCAGCTATTAACCACGGAGGCTGGCCCGTCCACAGCTGCTCCAGCATCACCAGCACCAGATTTTGCTGCTCTGATGATGATGTTGCAGGAGCAGGCCCGCCAACAGGAAGAACAGGCCCGCCGATTGGAAGAACAGCTCAAACGGGATAGAGAGGAGCAGGTCCGCCGACAGGATGAACAGGCTCGCCGACAGGAGGAGCAGGCCCGTCAATTGGAAGAACAGCTCAAACGGGATAAGGAAAAGCAGGTGCACCGCCAGGAAGAGCAGATGCTCCTCATAAAGGACCTTCACGCAACCTTCGGGAAAGACATGAAGGAGGTGAAGGAGAAGGTTGCCCAGCATGACAACCGCTTGTCAGAAGCTGAAACTCAGATCAGCAAGTTTAGTGACGTCATTGCTGATGTGAAGCAAGAGTTGGGTAACCTCAAACTTGGGGATGGAATCGCATCTCCCGTAGCTACAACACCTTCGCTACGTGGGTTCAAAGTGCCGCCGTACGACGGGACTTCTTCCTGGTCGGCCTATAAAATTCAGTTTGCGGCTGTCATGAAGGCGAACGGGTGGAATAAAAGTCAGGCCATGACTGCCCTCACCCTAGGCCTGCGCGACCAGGCTTTAAATGTGCTGGAAGCTCTCGGTAAGGAAGTGACTTACGAGCAGCTCCTCGAGGCATTGGAGGCTAGATATGGCGACTCTCACCTGGACCACGTGTTTCGTGCGCAGCTCAAGGATCGTGTGCAACGCAGTAACGAAAACCTGCAGCAGTGGGCCCTTGAAGTGGAGAAGCTGGTTCGAAAAGCGTACCAGTCCGTACCTGCGCTTATTGATGGGAACCTGGTGCAGGCATTCATCGACGGCATCCGGGACCTTGAAGTTAGAGCTGCTGTGAGGCTCGGTCACCACGGAACGCTTAGGGACGCCTTGGCCCATGCACTGGAGGTGGAAGCTGTGCGGCAGGATCATCATTCCCATCGCGTCAGGGAGGTTGTAGCGGCTACAGTTCGCGATCGTAAAAGATACAGCCCTAGGTGTTACGGCTGTGGGGAAAGGGGCCACCTTCGATCCAGTTGCCCTAAGCGAACTGCAGAAAGGGAAGAATTACCTATCCGTCAGCGGCCAAGAAGATTGCCGGTAGCGCGTTGCGAAAAGGAACCGGAAACCATGATCAAGGGAATGGTGACGGATGGTGTTATTGAACCTTCATCAAGTTCATGGTGTTCACCTGTAATGCCTGTGAGGATGCTTAGGACAGACCTAGCAACGAGTGGAAGGAAAGCCTACAGCGTGCACAGCAGGAAGATTCGGACATCAAGCCGATTCTGGAGTGGATGAAGGTCAGAGCTCCTAAGCCCAGGTGGAGCGACGTCTTAGCAATGATTTCGATCACAAAGAGCTATTGGGCCCAATGGGACAGCTTGGTGATTCAGGATGGAGTCCTGTGCCGTAAATGGGAAAATGCTCGGGGAAACAGCTGTCATTTGCAAATGGTTGTCCCTAAATCTCAAGTACCGGATGTTCTGCAGCTGTACCATAATGGTTGTTCAGGAGGTCACCTGGGAGTAAAACGGACTCTACTGAAGATACGAGAACGGTTTTACTGGGTCCACTGTCGGGACGATGTCGAGGACTGGTGTCGCAAATGTACAAGTTGTGCAGCTGTAAAGGGACCTCAGACGCGTAGCAGAGGTGCATTAAAATTGTACAATGTTGGTGCACCATGGGAGAGGATAGCCCTTGACGTTGCGGGGCCGTTTCCGGAAAGTGAAAGTGGTAACAAGTATTTCATGGTTGTGATGGATTACTTCACTAAGTGGCCGGAAGTCTTCGCCATTCCAAAGCAAGAAGCTTCGACAGTTGCAGATAAATTAGTTCATGAAGTCTTCTGTCGTTTTGGAGTACCCTTAGAGATTCACAGTGATCAAGGAAGGAATTTTGAGTCTCAAATATTCCAGGAAACTTGTCGAGTCATGGGTACTCATAAAACAAGAACAACTTCTTACCACCCACAATCGGACGGAATGGTGGAACGATTTAATCAGACATTAGAGAGGTACCTAGCGAAAGTTGTGGAAAATCGGCAACGAGATTGTGACAAGCATATACAACCGTTTTTGTTGTCATATCGAAGCGCTGTTCACGAAAGCACATCGGTGACACCAGCTTTCGCAAACTTTGGAAGGGAATTACGGCTACCTGCAGACTTGATCACCGGAATACCACCTGATGCCCCACGCAGTATAATCGATTATGCGAATGACTTGCGGAACAAGATGAATGACATTTATGAGCACGTCAGACAATCAGGCCAGCAAATGTCTGAAAAGATGAAAACCCGTTATGACCGCAAAATGAACAATAAAGGATTTGACGAAGGTTCACTAGTGTGGTTGCACAATCCCGTCCGCAGCAAAGGGAAATCTCCTAAGCTTCAAGCTAACTGGGACGGACCGTACCGGATTGTGACAAAGATCAATGACGTTACCTACCGGATACAGAAAGGTGCAAGAGGTACTCCTAAGATAGTGCACGTGGATCGACTGGCGCGTTATTATGGGGCCGATAATGCTCGGGACGAGCATTTCTTAGGTGGGGCCAGTGTTGCGCCGCACAATTAATGTTTGGTTGCCACTAGCGCCATCTCTTATCGAATAGCGGAATTAATGGTCAGGAGCTTTCTAGAAAGTTCGATGCTAGAACTTTCTGGAACTATCGACATGTGTTCGGTCAGGGCCGATATGTACTCGAACATTCTAGATGCTTCTACGGTAGAAGGTTCTGGAACTATCCGAGGGCCCTATATAAGCGAGAACGGAGCGCGTCTCGGGGTAGTTGATTGGAAGCGATACATGCGAGAACATCTAAAGCGATCTTCAAGTGCGACTTAAGAGTGATCCGTAGTGCTATTGTGTTGTGTTATCAGTGTGTTTAATTAAAGTGTTATTTTTGGTAATTCATATCGGCAGTTTTTAATTGTCACGAACCCCAAGCTCGTAACAATACGAACATACATCACCTATTTCATCCCCATGTAGGTCAAAATTTCAAAAACGGTATAACACAAAACAAATATCTATTTAATTCTTATCAAGTGCATAAATACAAAGTTTTATGGTTTTATCTTCGATAGTGATGAACTCCCATACAAACTTTCAGCCCTACTTCAACCCCTTCATACCATTTTTGCAACAAAAAGTAGCTTTAGCTTATATCCTTTCCGAAGGTCTAGTCTATGTTTGTACAAAATTTCATCAATATCGGTTCTGTGGTTAGGCGTGAAAGCGTAACAGACAAACAGAGTTACTTTCGCATTTATAATACATATTAGTATGGATAGCCCACCTACGTTACCCGCACTCAGAATTGGCCATAGAAATATAAATTCTTATATCTATGGGTCAAACCTTTTTTTAAATGAAACAATCATTTATTGAAACTTTTTATTAGAACTTTAAAAAAGCTTACAAAACAAATCAAAAAGTTATTTGGCACAAATACACGAACATAACACGGACAGATCAAGTTATTACAAAGCGAGATTCAACACCGATTTTAATGAAAACCATAAATAAAACAACCAACTTTTGTTACATAGTACCTACACTGTACAACCAAAACGAAAACTTATTCATAAATAATTTAATTTTTAAACTTTTAATGGGTACTAAATTAGTTGTAATACACTTATATAATTATATTAAATGGATACTTCATAAATTCATAATACACTGTTATTTTAACCATACAAGTTTCTGACATCGTAACGATGATACAGCCGAAACGGAACTATTTGATTGGAATACTACACAAAGTTTGTACATCTATTCACGAATAGAAAGATAAGGTAAATATTATTATGGCTGTATCGACAAAAATGCACCTCATGTGCATTCGATTATATTATCAGTCAATATTGTATAATCTACATACTAAGTATCACTAAAATTTTCCGATTGATCGGAATACTTAGTGGCTACATAAAACTAATAAATATGACCACAGTTATTAAAATTAAAGCAAACATAGGACAAACATTGACGACAACTAATTAATAAACTGTGATGTTTAATCCCACGTCAGATGATGGGGTATATACTGTACACTACTGACATTGTAACAGGCACACTGGTGATTAGCCATTTTTCATAGTAGGAGGATCTTCATTGTACAAAGGAATTAGAAAAGAAGGGGTGTGGAGTGCACGGCCTATAGGCAGCCCGCGCATCCTCCAACCGATAGTTCAAAGTATCTTAAAGGGGAAACTACTCTAGGAAATAATGCCGCGTGGCAACGATTCATACAATTCCTTAATATTATGCCTGAATTATATTGAGCCAATATTTCAATCGAGTGCTGGAATCCAGTGAGACTGGAATTCACTGGATACCTATACCTATGTGAACACTTTGCAATTTGTTCTGACATGCAATATTCATAGCTGGATCAGCAGCCGGTAGTTGCGATAATGTACAAATTGATTGGAACTGGATCAAAGATCAATTCAGACGCTAATCTGCATGGTCCTCACTTGATCTGACTAAGATAATGTCTGGACTTTAAACGAGACCTTAAAGTTTATTTCGGTGTTTTTTTACAGAATAGGTAATCAACACCGACCTAATCTAGTTTTTCAAAATATTATTATTTCTTTTTTAGACCTATTTAACGATATAAAAATATCACTTATCATATTGCTATTTCACACCGTGAATACGGTATGCTGGGCTAGATCGATTTGTTTACACCGGTCTTAATATATGGATCCAGTGTTCCTATTCCAGTGGTGGATTGAGAATACTGAAATCAATGAAAATCCAGGCTATTAATAGTAAATACTTAAGTGTACCGCTAATAAAGGCTATCAAATCTTAGGGCTATATATGTATATACCCTTAGCTTTCACAGCGTTTTGGCAGGGAATATACTATTTGTAAAGATAGCATAATACAAAATCCTACACATGTACTTGACCAGTTTACTGGTTCATTAAAGATTAAAGCGATACATAGACTAAGTATCCACCAATAAACAGAACTTTATTATTGACATTAGGTACACCGATCACATTTATTTAATATTTTATGGTTGTATTTGACGCCTTTCTACATAAAGGATCAGACAAATCGAAACCTTGCCAATATAAAAACTGTCTCCTATGTGACATTCAAAAAGGGCATAGACAATACAAGGTCAAATTAAATTGGCTAAAGAAACTTCACATATGTGATTAGTATCGATACCGAGACACGATAAAACAAAAGAACACAGATTTTCTCAACTCATCCATCACATAACAAAAGTACCAGCGGTCGTTGACCCCCAAAAATTTCTTTAACTTTCTTTTTTCTATTTTACAAAGATATGGTGTTTTTGGCGCAGCCGTGTGGCACACTCTCATGTTGTTAAAACATTACTTTCACTTTTATATTTAGTTTTGCGAAATGTGTCTAAACAAACTTTATTCTTTTTCTTTCTATACCCATCGCGCCTGCAGTTTCGCTAGCTAATTTAATTTTACCTTTTATAAAACCTACACAGTATGTACACATTTAAAGATCACATACAAAAACGTTTTACAAATATGAGTACCGATATAAGCTCGGCAAAAAGTTGCCTAAATAGAATTTTGTTTATAGTAAAATACTTTATTCATGTTTAGTCCAATTAGGTATATAAAATGTAAGAGAGCGATATAATACATACAAAATGATCACAAACTCGTTATAGTTGTTCTTGAGAGTGGTGCCATTAGGAACGTCAGCTTACGCTGCAAGCCTTCGAAACAATGTAAGGCACAATGTTACAATCAAAACCTTCAGTCTGATTGATCCTGAATCTAAATTGAATATTCGAAAGCTACAAACTATTATTAAAACTTTACCAACACCCCAAATGCGTAGTTTACTAAAAGTTGCAATAGTATTTCTGCAGTAAAACTACGATTAAATTATCAAAATACATTGCGTTAGAGACTCAATTTCCAAACATGAAAACAAAAATGTGTTATTGGGAAAAACAACTCTATTTCATATTGCGCTACAGCTTCAAACATTTTAATGAGTTTTTCAACAGTGCTAGTAATTCTGTAAATTCACATGAAGCTGCTACTTGTTAGCTGGAAATTACATCAATTCGAAACAAGCACTTGAATAGACTTCAATATGTTTTCTTATATACAGGTTTTAAAATACAGTGTGTACACAGGTGCCACAGTGAAGACAGGAAATGGCCTACAAATTCGCTTTTACTTAGTGTTCTTTTTATCTAACCTTTTTCATTTTTCTCGGCTCTTTAGCGTCTTAGCGTAATGTTTTAAGTAGTGTTCCTCAACAATTGGGCTATCAAATGCTAAACTACTGTCTGGTAGTTCCAGAGACTAGCGCGAAGCAAACTCTTCAGCTTTACTATTAGTATAGATTAATGTACATTACGTAAGTTTGCACCGTATTAGTAAACGAGCTTCACGAGAACTACGAGCCATCTTGCTAACGAGTTACGCACGCATTCAGGTTGCAGCTGTTTCTACTATAAACACTGAAAAATATATTGTTTACAACGGCAGACCTTACCTTCTCATTTTTTTCTACGAATTTATCCAAAAGGTCAAATCTGCTTCAGTCTTAGACGATTCAAAACCGTTAACGCTACTAAACCATTGCAGCACATTATAATATGCGGCAATACATTACTCCGTTTTGATACTTTAAGCCATAGAGAACTACGGATTAGATCCATATATTTATGCATTTTAGAGATAAAACTTTTTGACACTACTCAGTTTTTGTCGTACTGCAAAGATGGTATAGAATATAATGGTACAATATAATAGTTAGTCTTTACAATTAATGAAATAATGACATTTAAAATATGTCATTATTGCACTCGACATGGCGCGTAGACATGACAATTATGTCTCGAGACTGAAGGTCGTCCGGCCGCTGTCTCATTGTGTGGTAGTTATTTCAACGATGGCTTGTTTGTACGTCTCATATTTATGTCTGTTAAGGAAGATGTGGTAAGCTAACCGGCAAAATACAAATTTTCTTAGGTTTTTTGCAATTCGTGGGTGACTATTTCAGAAAAAGTCATTCAATGGGATTAACTTGAGGGTAGTATTATGACTACAATTCTATTCATGCATGAGTGTTACATAATCATATTTTGTTCAACATACAGCCTTGACACTTTTGTGCAAATTGCAAAATACGTAAGGAAATTTGAATTTCGCGAGCTACCCTGGCGCTCCCCCTTAACCACGATTTATGAAAATTACACTATGTAGGGGCAGTATTTAAGCTATCCTACAGCAGGGCATATTTCGGTGCCCTTTAACGGGTCTCCAATCCGAACTGAGTTTTGCTAATGAAACATCTATGCGCGTTACACGTGACCTGCTTTTATAGCGATATTGTTTGATGAATATAAAAATACTAGTTATTTGAGAATTCTCTGTTAATTCCCCTTTTACCGAACGATTTTTTTTTAAATTCATATGTTATTACATTATTTATTTATGTTCCTATTTATAATTTTAATAGTGTTGTTGATGTTTGGTACACAATCGTGCTTTATACTATTTGGCACTCGGGCTATGGCTGAGCTAAAGGTTAACAGTATACATACAATTTAGAAGGCTGGATGCTTTTTGTCGGGTATAATTAGTAGTTAAACAAATGTGTGGTTCAATGGAACCGGCGTATAATATTAGTTTCTAATATGAGTAGAACAAGAGTTGCATTTTTAGCGTTTAACCTACCTATAGTAGACAAATATAGACACAAATAAAAGCGAGTTACAAAACGTACTTCCTAAAAGTACGTTTCTGTTGCGATTTTTTTTTGCATCATCAAAATATCACCGACTTGTACAGCAGTTGTGTCGATCGAATCCTTAGAAAAAACTGCGTTCAATTTTGACTTTAAGAACGTACTTCTTAAATATAAGTACATGTTACACTTCAATATAAGCCTCTATTTTACTTTAAGGAGATCTTTTCTAACCTACTTTCGCAATTTACCTTCCATACGTGTAAACGAATACGAGATTTTTAAAAATCTTTAATACCTACACATAAAGTTCAGTTTACGATATACGACTTCAACATTTTCATAACTTTTGCAATACTACTAATCATCTTAAAATCAACTTAATTCACATGCAGTTCATATTTGTTTAAGTGTAAATAACATCAATTGGAAACACTGATTTGAAAATACCTTTAGTTACCATTTACAATTAGCTTCGTATAGACATAATCTAATTACGCTTTTTAAGAGGGTAATACTAGACACAGTACACTACACAAAAGTGTAATTTTTGGCCCATAAATCAAGTTTCAGTCGACACAAAAGGTTAAATTTACATCACCCCTCGATTGGTGTAGAGGTAGGCAGTGTTCCCACAGATAACTTGTTTAAAATTCCAATCCAATTCCACTTCCGGCTAAGAAATAATTAATTATCCCGATTGCGGGATAAACCACCGCGGGTCGCCTGAACTACAGTAATCCTTTTATGTTAAAACAAAGTGTTTTCACTGAAAACGTCTGACTCAAATTATGGGCCATTTTAGTATCTATATTGTTTAATACAGTAATAAAAAAAATGATTACTAATTAATGTTATAGTGTGCAAGAGAACTGCGGTATGTTTGTGCAAGTAGGCCGCACTTAATACTACAACATTACAACTAGAACAGTATCCGGTCGGAAATATGACACATCGATCATTTTAGATAAACTGGCCAGATATGATTGAAAGGGAGACTTTGGAGAAGGCGGCTAAAACAAGGTAGCAGGGATATCGGCACCCAAACTAAATTCATGAATCCAGCACATGATTGACACCATAGAGAAGAAGTTCTCGTCAGTGATAAAAAAAAAACCTGCTGTTTCGTAGAAAATTGCAATATTAACAAGTCTAAGAAATTAAAACATTAACTTTTGAGTGACAGTTGACCGGAGTAGGTACAGTCCGTTCACAGTTGTTTTAACTCTGACTTTATATGACTGTCGGAATCATAGTGATCTTTATAGTCATTACAATAAGGTTGCTATTAGGTTGCAAATAATTTGTGTTTCGTAATGTTAATTACTTACTATTGTATTCAATTTAGTTCTTCTAACTGAATTACAGAACAGACAGCTGCTGGGGAGTTTGTTGTGCTACTTCTTCCTAGCTTAAAGCACTAGGAAGTAGTGAAAAGCGGGCGTTTTGGGCTCTGTCTTATGTAATTTTTTCGTTCAAAAAGTGCTGACTCTCAACCTAGTTTGAATAAATGACTTTTGATGAAGATCTTTTGATATCGTTGCTGCTGTCAGGGGTAATACAACTACAGAGAAAACTTGATACTGTAAATTGAGAGTTGGGCAAAATGATGACGTCATCAAGCTTGAAAGAGACAGAGATATCGCTTTACAAAGGTATACTTTGTCTAAGACTCGATGTGCCACATCTACGTCAGCTTACAGTTAATGTTCTACAACATCACTGAAGAGTCACGATAGATTATGTTGCTCTATGATTAAGATATATCTTACGATAATTATGGAGTACATGGGGGTAAGTGACTACTTACTCATCTTTAATGTCATACATTGTGTTTCACTCTTCTTTTTCCTCAACAGCAGACAGGAACAGTTTCTGGCAGCAGTGCGTGAATTTGGCTGTAATAAAGAATTAATTAATTAATAACATGCCTCAATTAAATTTCTATAATTCTATCAGGTAGCATAAGCAACCTATATGTTCCCACAGCTGGGATTCAGGTCTCTCGGTGAGAGGGTGTGGGCCCGTAATTCACCCCGCAGGCCTAGTGCGGGTTGGTAGATGTCACATTTCTATGAATTTCAGGTTCTTTACTTTGTGTAAATTATTTAATTGCCACTGCTCTCAAAAACGGAGAAGAAAAACATCGTGAGGAAACCGGCATGTCCTAGAACCAAAAACTCGAAGACATGCGGTATCTACCAAGCCGCACTGGGCCCGCGTGGTGTATTACAGCCCGCCTGTGTCCCAGCAATAGGAAAGTTACAGGCTGATCTGACTGATAGAATTTAAGTCTTAAGAATCCAACTTTTGAATATTCTTTTTTCCTTTTCCCAACTCACGGAGGTTACCTTAAAACTGCATCACTTATTTGTAATTTTAAGTGAACTGTTTGTGTTCTTTATGAGAATAAATTCTTTACAACAATTCAAATACTACTAATATTGAAAAGTGAAAGTTTGTATGTTTGGATGTTTGTTACTCAATCACGTAAAAACGGCTGAATGGATTTGGATGAAATTTGGCATTCAGATAGTTTGTAACCTGGAATAAAAAATGCAATACTTTTTATTCCGAAAGTATGTTCCCGTGGGTAAGCTAGTCGGTTTATAAATGATGAAGTTCTGAGGAAACAAACATTTAAAAAGTACAACCGTATTGAGAACCTGCTCGTTTCTTTTTTTAATTCGTTTAGGAAAATTAAATTGTCTCGTGGGTCTCAGAGATCGCAAGTGCTACTGCTGAGGTCTAGGGTTCGAATCCATTGCTTCATTTATTCGACAAAATTGTCTGCTCAACAACGTTAGCAACGCAATGTATGTTGTTGAACTGTGAAAATGATTACCACGCAGGTCGGGTAGTGTTGTTGGGTTTTTCCGTTAGAAATTCCTCAGTATCAGCCCGAAGTATGGATTTGTGCCTGGTTGTGCCCCTTATAGGGGCGTGGGTGTTGCCATCAACCATGGGACTGGCGAAATGTTGGTGTACTATATGTACAGCCACCAAAAGGGATGAGTGACCGGGGCCGTCGGATAACTTTAGGTTTAGTAAAAAACCGATGAATGTTTTCGAATGAAATTTAATTTGATAAATGAACTGTTTTATTATTTTTAGTAATTAAATTAAGTTTTATTAGAAAACTTCTATCGGTTCCTTACTAAACTTCAACTATATCCGACGACCCTCGGATACTTATCTCTTTTGGTGACCGTACACCTCTGCTTCAACTTTCGGGGATTACACGCGTGATGTTGTGTTATGTAAAATTAAACAAACTTAATCTTGTTATGGCAGCAGTGGCTCAAATATTGTGAAATAATTGATACGTTTAAAAATATTTTAAGTCCATTCTGTAAAAACTTTACACTCTAGTGCCACCAGTTAGGTTATGCGTTTCGTCAATCATCGTGTTTCCGAATTGTTACGAATAAGCAACTAATGTGTTACCGTCGCGCTTTGTCACTTGCACATATTTTTTAACCGACTCCATTAAAGTTCTGAGCTCATCGATGTTTTTTAAAGGTCTTTCTCATTCTCCTGCCCATAAGGGCAGGAGAATGAGAAAGACCCAATTTAAATGGGATGCAAAATCTCTTTTTTTGCATACTTCTCTATTAGTCATCATCGTGACCTCTCTCCATCCCCTTTCTAACCACACCACACAATCAATTTATCGTTTCTTTAGTCTTCCTTTACTCTGATAGCCATCAACATTCACACTCAAAACAATGCTCAAAATCTTTTTCATAGGTATCTGTGTCATACTTACTGGAAGCTTCAGCGACGCACTTCGGCTTGGAACGAACTAGGCAAAAGTAGACGGGCACTCCGGCGAGGGTTATCAGGGCTCCAGCAATCACGGCGACGGGCTCGCTCACGACAGGCACCACGAGGAGCACCGTGCTCACGCTCACGAATACTATCGGCATCCAGAGTTGTACCTGGAAGTATATTAAAAGCTTACTGGAAAATATTGTCACAGGCGATCTTCAAAAGTGCAAACTTCAGTCTCTGAAATCGATAATGCTTCGGTAATCCCCTGATTACACACATTACAGATGTCTTTGGACAAAGCTGTCGGACACAGTGGTTGTATCTATCATATGGGTTTTTTTTTACTTTCACGAGGTGGTAGCTCTAAGATGTCATAAACGAATAAGGATTAAGCGAAGCGCAAGTGCACCACCTACCTTTCTACGGAGGCGGACCTTTCTCCGTATCGAGTCCGGAGTTAAAAGGTTCTTACTATGGTGAGAAAGAACGTTTATGAAGAACGACATCAAGGATTTTGGGATAAAAATATGTTAGGGGATTACTGTTGGTCGATTATAAGAGAAACTGATTCAAATAACTATAAAAAGAAGGCATAAATTAGTCATTAAAAATTTTTAATACCAAAATTATGTATTCCACTTATGTAAATAAATATTTCTTAAACCAGACGTGACATATTTTTTAAATTATATTTTCTGGATAATTCTACTAAGTCCTAACTGACTCACACATCAACTCCCAGCCCAAACCCTTGGACCTAGAAAGCTGAAATTTTGCACAGAGGTTCCTTTTACAATGTAGACAAGGAATGAGGAAGGATTTTTCGAAATGAAACCCCTAAGGGAGTTAAATAGGGGATGAAAGTTCCGCGCGTGCAAAGCCGCTGGAAAAAGCTGGTGAATAATAAAATAACAACTTTCGGCTGGGGTAAGAAAACCGTGTAAACTAGTGTAATAAGTGGTTTGTGGTGTACATCGACAGGCACCGCCAAGGGGTCAGCACATTCATTCACTTTGACTTCACCATTAGGGAAAACAAGATCCAATATCCTACCGTTGACACTACGCTAACCTTAAACTGCGATAGGTTACTCGCATTAATTATTGTCAATTTATCAAAGAAATCCAAAATACATCGAACCGATACATTTTTCATGGCATAATTCTGGGATGTCGTCAGAATGTTGCCATTCCACATCGCCACCAAAGGTATAATCACCAGTTACGATAAATGTATCCAACGGGTGGGGCCCGGCTACTAAATGGTTAAGTTTATGGTGGAAGTTTTGTAATTGACCTACATACGCATTACTAACATTTTCCTTGCACAAATACAGGCCGCAGATATTAATATGATAACTTTCCGCTGATCTAGACCTCTTCAGAAAAATGGATACTCATACAGAGTAAGTTTTTATCCAGTGCGCAAACTGTAACCATGAATTCAGCATATCATTCTAGACCCCCTATCGCAGATTTTTTTTGCCGGCTATAAAAACAAAAATCTGCTGTTTCATAGAAAACTACAATACCTACGCGGTCAAAATGTATGGAACAGCTGTTTTTTTTTTGTACAACCGGCGAAAAATATCTGTGCTAGTGGGTCTAGAATGATATGCTGAATTCATGGTTACAGTTTGTGCACTGGATAAAAACTTTTCGTGTATCCTCAGCACTGGTACGCCAGTCACATCTTTCCACAACGGTCCACCACTCCACCACCCCGTCTTTGTGCCGTTCGACAGTAAAGAAGAAAGAAAGAAAGAAAATACATTTATTTAGCACAGACTAAAAAAAAGGCACACAATATACAGCAAAATAATAAAGATAATAACTAACAAAAAGTGTAAAGTGCGTAAAAGTGTGCCTCACGGCTGCGCTAAAAAGGCCCAGTTCAGCATAAATGCCAGACAACTAGTGCCTGACGCTGGTTTTCAACTGGACCTGACGTGTGAGGTGACGGATGTAAATCAGCTTTATCCAATACTGCAACGTGACGTGTCTAAGCATACATAAATAAAATACATTTGTGTCAGATTAAATAAATAAAAATAGTAACGAGTAGTACTTATATGGTGAGACATTTTGATATTTATATAAATATGTAGTTTGTTAGTAATTGAGTGTAGTAACTAAAATAAAAAAAAATAAACTTATTTGTGTTAAATATTGTAAAAGATCAATATTACAGTGTGCATGCTCAAGTGGGTATCCAGATAGGTAGGTAGGTGCGAACATAAATCATATGATTGAGACATTTAGTGTGACCATATCCAGCTTACGTTGCGCTTCTATGAGGTGCTGCCGTAAGCGTCGTCTAAAAGCGTCTATTGTCTTGATTACTCTTATCGGTGGTGGCAGGTTATTCCACACTTTAGAAGCCGCATAACGAAAGCTGCCCCTAAACGCGGCTGTACCCTGAGACTGAGTCGAGAGTTGTTGTGAGCATTGCCTTCTCCCGCATTCCCGTCTACTCGCGACCCAACTCAGCTTGTTATATAGGTAGTCCGGTTTCTGATACTTAACCACTCCGTACAGAAGGCAAGCTAAGTGCAGTTTGCGTCTGGACTTCATTTTTAGTGAGAAGTGCTTATTTAGAAAAGGTGTAACATGACTTCTGCGAGGAATATTATAACAGAACCGAGCACAGGCGTTTTGTACCCTTTGGATGAGGCGATCAGTACGAGCTAATAGGCGCGGGCCGTAAACCGTGTCAGCGTAGTTCAACCTGGACAGAACCAGGGTTTCCACTAGCTGTTCCCGTAGTTTTTCGGATAAATAAGGCCTAACATTGTACAAAACCTTTAGACGGTAAAAGCAATTTCTAACCGAGTCCGCCACGTGCTTTTCAAAACGAAGGTCTTTGTCCATGACAACACCTAGATTCCGCGCTTCATAGACTCGCTCTATTGGTTCGCCCATTAGTTTTAAATCAAATATCACAGGTAGTCGCGCCAACTGCTGTCTTGTGCCAAATACCATATATTTCGTTTTTATTGGATTTAACGACAGGCAGTTCGCCTCTGACCAGGCAGCGATTCTTTGAAGATCATCGTTAAGATCCTTAATTGCGGTGTCGTACTCGTCGGGCTTAAAAGATATATATAGTTGGACATCGTCGGCGTATATATGGTACTTACATTTCTGGAGACATTTTATAATATCTGCACAGTATAAAATAAAGATAATTGGACCCAAAATAGAGCCTTGCGGAACTCCTCTCTCTACAGAAATTTGTGTCGATCTAAGGGAAGTGCCGTCATCCAAACGCAAGTCAACAAATTGCTTTCTATCACTTAGATAGCTACGGAACCATTGCGTAGCGCTGGGGTCGAAACCATAATAGCTTAACTTCGATATTAATAGAGCAATATTTATTGCGTCAAATGCCCGGGAAAAATCAAGTAAAACCAATAATGAGCACATTCCCCTATCCTGGGCAGCCAATATGTTATCAGTAACGTCTAGTAAAGCAGTAGACGTACTGCGTTGTTTCCTGAAACCGGATTGTAAGTCGGGAAGAACGTGATTTTGTTCCAAAAAAAGCGTTAATTGGCGGCTAACTACTTTTTCTAATACTTTGGATAAACATGGCAGTATACTTATAGGGCGTAGGTCTTTTAAAGTGGATGGATTAGTATTTTTTGGCAAGGGCCTAATTGAGGCAACCTTCCATAAGTCGGGGAACGTAGACGTCACTATGGAGTGGTTTATTATGTCCGTTATAACATTTAACGTGTGCGGCAGACTCATATTAATCATGTCCAGGGTAATGTTGTCGTAACCTTCAGCGTTACTTTTGAGGTTGGAGATAATGCGAGAGATGTCATTCTCATCCACTGGAGTTATTGTGAAAACTTGTTCACCATGTCTATGATTTTCATAGTAGTTTATGAGTGATGTACTTGCCACGAGATTACCGGGGACAAGTAAAAAGTTTTTATTAATTACGTCAGGATCCGTAAAGTGTGACGGTAGATCTTGTTTGGGCTTATAGGGCGATATGGTGGATTTTAAATTTTTCCATAGTAATTTAGGACATTTTATTTTATTATTTATGTTGTGCTTAAAATATGCAACTTTTTCACTATACAATGAACTAATCACCAAGTGTTTTAGTTCTTTGTAATATTTTTTTTTTGTATCGGCTTTCTTTTTCCTATAACTACTAAGTGCTTCGTCACGTAACCGCATCATAAGTTTGATGGTATCTGTAATCCACGGATACGACTTTTCCCTTACAGTACACGTCTTGATCGGTGCGTGAACATTGAAAAGGGAAGTTATATGGGTGTTAAAGACGTGCACCATATCATTCACATTGTCAAGCGATGAGATCATTCCAAGATTTAAAACAGACAAGTCTACATTAAAACTTTCCGCGCACATATTCTTAAGAGGCCGAAATTTAACCAAGTATGGTTTGAAATTATCACGCTTAATATGAAATTCACCAACCACGATGGAATGGCCGTTAATTGAACCGAACGGTTCTACCGCTATATTTCTTGCTCTTAGGTCGGTACATAGGAGATCGATGAGAGTTTCACTGGATCCTGTAAAGTGTGTAGGAGTTGTGACCAACTGTGAAAGACTAAGGCAATTCAAAAACTCATTAACATTTTTAGTTTTTATCCCGTTCGTGTCTAGCAAATTGACATTAAAGTCGCCAAGTAATATGTAGTGGTCGCAATTTCCTAGTGAACTAATGGAGTCCGTTATGGCATCTAGGAAAAGGACCAGGTCATGCCATGGTGGTCGGTAGGCTGTGCCTATAGCAATCTTTTTACCGTTCACAGAGATGGTTAACCACATCTGTTCAACCGATTCGAACCTTGGATCGATCGCACCAGTCCATGTGCGCGCGCTCAAACCTCGCCGTAGATAAAAGCCGACGCCCCCACCACGACCCGAGCGCACACTCGCCGGCCGCGGCGTGTGGCGCAGACGGTAGCCCGGCACCACTGGAGCGCGCCCCTCCTCGCCCGGTCGCAGCCAAGTTTCGTTAATGGCCAAACGTCAAAACAATGCCTGTCGAGTGCACCAATCATGTTATCATGTCCTGTACCCAATGAACCAGCATTAAGAAATCCAACTTTTAGAAATTTATCTCCTTTAGTCATCATTGTAATAATATAAAATAATTTCGTTATATAGCAATATCATCAGTTCAAATTCAGTAATTTCAATTCTAATTTCAAATAATATTATTAGTGTCAGTCCAATTGAAAAAATGTAAGTAATCATTTCATTAAAACGAAACAGAGGTTTTAAACAGCGGTATGTAAATAAAAGTTTTGTAAACTTGTATAGTGGATTCATAGTAAATAGGTGTAGATATATACAAATATGCGTGGTATTATAAAACTGATTTACGTGTGGTTGACTGAGGTGCGCCGCCGCGAGACACACACCTACCAATAAAATCGATAACATATAGTGGCAATATAAAATGAAATACAAACTTAACATTATTGAAATGCTGACTCTCATGACAAAAAAACTTATTATAAAAATTTGCGTGACAGTATAACAAAGTATGAGCTTAACTAGATTAATAATCGGTTTAGTAAAACAAAACAAACAAAAAATTAAAAAGGGAAATTCAAAGTAAATTATTTCCGCCGCCGCCATTGCCCAGTTCCGGTCCGAAGGTACGCTGTAAGTCAGCCTCACAGCGGATTTGGCAAGTGGCGTCTCCGGGTTTGTACCGGGCGAGAATACGACCTCGTTTGGCCCATACAAATTGCCAACCGAGGCGACTACCGGCCTCACGAGCACACCGAAACAACTCACGATTCACCTTCGTAAGGCGCTCGTTCACGTAAAAGCGCGTAACAAGGCCCGGCAGATCCAGGTCCGCAGTGGTCATGCCGCGTCGCACTCGTGCAGCCTCGAGCAGCTCGTCACGCAGGTCGCGGCGCGCGAGGCGCACGACCAAAAAGCGGGGCCGGGTCTCCACCGGCGCCGTCGCCTGCGTCGCGTTGATGCGCCTCCCTCCGACACGCTCGGCGCTCACTATGTCGCGCGCTTTAATTTTGACGCCAATTTTTGACGCAACTAACATTGCCGTGTGGATTGGATTTTCACCACTGATCTCGGGTATGTTACTAATCTGAATATCGTTTGTGAGCAGCTCCTGATCTCGGTCATTAATATCGTTCCGCAGTTGTGCTATTAAATCATTTACCTCCGACGGTACTTGGGGCTCAGTGTGTTTGTTTTCTAAAACAGCCACTCTTTCCTCCAGATTACTCATCCGATCATTAGTCGCATTTACGGAGGATCTGAGCTCGGACAGATCATCACGGAGCAGCTGGAATTCGTTCCGGATCGTCTTCAAAAATTCCTCCTTAAATATGCTTAGCTCTGCCCTGAGGATGTCTAAGTTGAGTTCCTGCGTGGTGTCGAGGGCTGTGCTGTTGATGGGGCTGGTGTCCATCAAGTTTACGAGGCTTTCCTCGTGAGTAGTTGGCACTGGTGTACGCGCCCTCACCGGCGTTTCAGCCCGATTATCCCTCACCGTGTTTTTTGTACACTCAGGGCAGTGCCAGGGGGTCGGCATAGGGCCGGTATTATGTACACCAATGCACCCTCGATGGTACCAAGACCTACATTTATCGCAATTTATGGCCTCTGCTGACGACAGAAACTTGCCACAGGCACCGCATTTAGCCATGTTAACTTGTTGATGTGTATGGGTGATCAATCACTTGCAAGTAGTACACCGATAAGACAACAGATGGCGCTGTTTTGAGTAACACGTTTATGGCAGTTTTCACGGTGATTATGGTATGGGTAGACACCATAGGCTGAGCACAGTATCGGTGTAAAGGTGCGCACACACTAAAAGTTTTGTCACAGTATGTTTCCTGTTCACAAATAAAACACTGTTTATTTTCTTTCCGGTGTCAGGTACTTTTATACTTCTGGGAATCGATCAAATAATTTTTGAGTTTAGTATATTTTACACTGCACATATACACTGGATAATATTGTTACTTGTAAATTGCACTCTTATAAGTATTTCCACAATAAACTTTTGCAAAACAAACTCGTATTTGTATTTATGTCGCGAGAAGTAAACACAGAGCTGTATGACTGTTTGACATCCGTCAGACCACCATAATCCCGGTCCCGTCTCCACAAAAGATACCGACCGTCAAACTACTCACTATTACCATAATATAATAACATCGTATGAATTCATGCACATCGTACGATATAATGGAGGAAATCGAGGAGCCTGGGGGAGGCCTATGTCCAGCAGTGGACGTCTTTCGGCTGAAATGATGATGTACGATATAACGCATTTGTTTTCGAGCGCAGCCCTCGTACGTTCTTCTGATAATATATTCTCGCATTAACCATTTTAAAGCTTAACAATAACACTAAGGGCACCTACATATGGATCATTACTGACTAGGGAATTTAATAGATTACTTGTTATAATCGAGTACAGAAAGCACCTACAATAATAAAGTATAATGGAGGTAGAACACAAAAAAGGAAGGGATATTTTGAACAAAGCAATGCACATATCTAAAATATTTATAAAAAAAAACAATTCCGGAAAAACTACTAAGTCAAAAATTACTTTAATTTCGGAAGTCGGTGACTTTTTGTCACCCGAAATTAATAATTTTTTTTTCACTTTGTAGTGTTTTTCAGAAAGACAGTTGTTTTATTGAAGTTTTTTTTTTCACTTTTTAGTTATTGGGGTCAAAACAATGCATATTTATTCGATAGCAGCAATCGCGGTTGATTTCCTGTCATTTTTTGAAGAGTTCTGTTGTATGTCTCCGAAACGCATCATCAGATCAGGGGCCTAAGTCTACTAATTTATAAACGTCACAATGGTCTCTCAATGGTAAGTTTTTGACAGATTTGCCATACAAAAACTGTCAAAAACACACCATTGAGAGACCATTGTAACGTTTATAAATTAGTAGACTTAGGCCCCAGATCACATGAAATTTGAATGGGACCTTTTCTAAAAGAAAAAAAAAAAAAATTGCCCCGAAAATATAACAAAAATAACATGTCGAATTGATAACCTCCTTCTTTTTGAAGTCGGTTAAAAACACGCAACTTCAAAACAGTCGCAATAAATAGAACAAACGAGACGATACGGTTTCGATTAGTCATAACTGAGGGGCAAAGTAATTAAGATTGCACTTTAGAACCACAAAGCTAAGGACTACATTGGCGTAAGGGCAAAAATTAACATGACAATATCTTCTATCTATACATATAATAAAATTGTAGAAAAGTGGTGTCTGTACAATGGAAATATATAAAAAAAAGTAGCAGGGGTTGTTATTATATCGATGCCGAACCCGAAATTGTAATTATTATTTTTTTGTCTGTTTGTCTGTGTGTCTGTTTGTCTGTGTGTTTGTGCACGCTAATATTAGAAACGGCTTATTCGATTTAGATACGGTTTTCACTAATATATTGTAGTAAGCTTCACTTAACATTTACAGCCTTAGTTATAAAAAACTCGCTAATCACTCACTAGCCACTGTTTAGCTTATCAATTGGTTACCTCCTAATCATTGATTAACTTTTCTTTATTTATAAACACTAGTTTGCAGGTGATTAGTAGCGAAACGAAATAGAGGTGAAATTATGCGTTCAGCACAGATTATAATCAAAATAGTCGCCTAAAAAACAGGATTTTAAGAATCAAGTTGTCAAATGCATGATTTTTGTATCTGTCGTGACTTCGACAGACTTATGTCAAAAATTTCATTGATTTATTTGTATTTGAATAAAATAATTTATTGTGTTTATTTTATTGTGTTTACGATGGAAGCAAATCAGCAATGAAAATAATACGCTCCCATGATTGGAGTAAACAGGAAAAGGTAATGTATCGTCTGAATTTTTATCTAGTTTCTATTGCAAAGTGACCCAATTTAATGCTATCGTATTAGCTGATACTAACTATGTATTTACAAGTTCTTTACGTTTATTTACATGGATATTATCTTTTAAAAACATATGCGTATATATGTATGTATATTCTATGAAAATTCCTAGTGCTTTTGCAGGGTTTCAGTGTATTTTAATAACAATAAAATTATACTTGTTTACAGTTACAATTTTAACTGCTGCTATGAAAGCTACTAGCACGTAGCACCAATGGAATAAAATGGAATGGAGATGATGCTACGTGAAAAAGATGAGCAATGATAATAATATGCTCCCAAGAATGGAGTTAACAGGAAAAGGTAATGTATCACTGAATTTGTACCTATTTACTTTCTATTGTAAAGTGACCAAATGAATGATAACACAGTAGCCGATACAGCTATGTATTTACATGTTCTTTAAACTTGTTAACATGGATATTCTCTTTGAGAAACATATGTAGGTACTTGTGCCTATTCTATATAACTTCCTATTGCTTTTGCATTGGGGTTTCAGTGTCTTTAAATAACAATTATTATTCTTGTTTACAGTTACAATTTTGACTGCTGCTATGAAAGCCACTACTTAGCAGTTAGCACCATTACTATTCAACCTTGCAAAGATGGCAACGGGGGTCACCATGCTAAGTGAAAAAGATGAGGAATGAGAGTGGCATGAGAAAATAAGTGCACCCGTCTTTGGACAAAGAAGAATTGGAAATCAAAAATAATGAAATTATAACACAAATATGGCTTTATTGCGTATCGAAATAAATTGGTTTTTATAAAAATTATCTTGTTTTATTGTGCATGACTGCCATAACGTGGCATTTCTTTAGTTCTGGGCCCTAGAAGGCGTCATCAGTATCGTATAAAGTACTCTATGCGTCATAAAACGAGGGGTACATGGGATAACAATGGATAATCACTATCTCCGATGAGCTTCCTCACGAACTGACTGAACCTCCTACTGATTGAACTACCCTATAAATCCTATCATCACGTGTACTTAGAATGAGGAATATGATTTTTTCGTAGCGGATTTGAACGAGTCTTGTAGGTCTTCCTCCGTTTACTAACAATAGGCGCCCGCGGCGTTTCAAAACTATTTAATTCTTCGATGTCGTTCTGAAATCCCGTAAAATATTGTCGAAATCCACATTTACTAATGATAATTCCATATTTAAGTACAAAATAACCTTGAAGTACACTAAAAATCATTTTGAATCGATCAGCTGATTAAAATAAAATCCGCCATGTTGCCTCTTAGCAAGTTAAACAGGGCACCGGTGGTGTTTAAATATGACAGCTACAAATCATTTGCTTAGCGACCTTATAGCGCTAAATAGCGTTTATAAATAAGAATTTTGCTAATCAGTTAGTTAGCAATTGATTAAAAGTTACAAGGCGTTTATGAATAAGACCGTTAGTGTTTATTTCATGTCAATCGGTTCATAAATAAAAAAGTTATGTCAATTTAAAGAATCACGGCGAACATTTTTAACGTACAGAGTACGTACTACACGCCTCGCGAATAAAATATGAACAAAATATGCTGCCCGAAAAGTCACTATTCCACGCGAACGAAGTCGCGGGCACAGCTAGTTTAGAAATAAACTTACACCGCTCTATTAAGCGACACAGTAGTGATGGAATATGCTGGTAGCACTCAACTGCGCACGGTTATTCCCAATTTTTCCGTTCATCGTTAGACTTTGTACATCTCGACTTGGACATTTTGTTTGAGAAAGGTCTAAAATATGGAAATTGTCGTGAGTTTATTTTATGTTTACGAGATCTTTCTCGGATTTTAACACTACTAGTAGACGTGTCGTTCTTCTTTGCGTGTATTTTGGCATGTTTGATCCAGACTTAGCGAAAACCCACTTCGCGGCTTTTTTTTTTTAGTTTTGGACCACAGGGTCTTATTCTGTAATGACATGGTCATTTGCATAAACCCGTTGGTTTCCTGTAAGGCTAAATTGACCTGCAGATAGAGGAGCAGTCTTGACAAGTAGCCTCGCTGCAGCAATAAAGTCCTCCTTCACGTAACGGTTGCAGAAACTTACTATGATAGGTTTCGGATTATCTTTCTCACGGGTTGGTACGCTCGATCTCGTTATACAGTCGATCTGGGCCTTACACGGAATAATCAAATTTGGTGCCAAATTTGCTCATGATTTCGAATAGTTTCTCATTATTATTCTGCGGTATTCCTTTTATTTCGATGTTGTTCATACGCGTCCACTGCTCTTTAGAGTTTTTTCTAGAGGAACCGCTTGAACAAGCTGGAGCTTGTCTAAGCGGTTATGAAGGATGTCCACCTGCTCCTGAACTGTCTCAACGTGCTTGAGGCGCGCTTCCATGTCTCTAATCTCTCCGTTAAACTATGCTCCTTGTTTGTTTCAATAAGTGAGAAACTTTAGATCAGCAAACTCAGTTCGTAGCACAGTTATCTCGTTCTTTAAAAATTCCAAGGGAGTTAAGTTTCTCAGCAAGCGCTCTTATTTCCACGAGGATAACCGACTCCGATTCTGGCTTTGGCGATACTGGGGTTAATGAGTGGCATTTATTTTACATTTGCTGCAACGCCACGTTAGCTTTCCGTCACCCAGCTTCCGATATCCGGTTTCCGTTATTCCTGCGCAGTGGAAGTGTAGTTCCTGATTACACTGTGCATTGTGTTCCATCGGATATTGGTTCTTCGCAGGCGTCACAATTGTTCGTATTCATGACTAATCCGGTTTCGATAAAGTTTCTGGGTTTACAAAACTGTTTATTTACGCTTACGCTGGGATTACAGTCAACGCAGTAAATGTGGGTAACGAAAATGACCATACGGCACAGCACCCACGGCAGTTGTAAGCAAAATGTGACAGCATACTTAAAAGCCCTTTGCTATGATGATACAGAAAAACTACTCCACACAATTAAATAAATCCAATCCCCTTTCGCATCTTCGTAACAAATTTCAATTACCGTATGCCCCTATGGCTCCATTGTTTCAATTCCTAACGTTCACACAAACACTTGTATTAAAATCATTGACATTCACTCGATTCACCTACACCCTTCACCACCATTCACTTACATATTCATCTCAACTCACCTAGATACATCCTGCACATCCACCACCATAGTAGTAGTTGTTTGTAAACGCACCCACAATACAGGAGAAATTCCTAGTGTGGGGCAACGATTAGTTTAAAAAAAAAAACACCAACCCATCCACTTTCCCATTCACCTACCCACTCACCTCCACCTACACCTCACTTTTTGTATAACTTTTTTTCTTTTTTTTTAATCATTGGTAGAAAGAAATACATTTTACCTGCCTGTTAATTTGTATAAAGCCACTAAGTGGGACCTGGTGACTTGTAACACAGGTTTTTCCTGAAACCTACATCAGGCACCAGCTCTCACAATGTTAATTCGTATATGTCAAAACTGTTAAGGCTACAGACCCATTGTGAGAGAAGGATAAAATAAATAAACTTATTATTATTAGTATTAATTAAAATAAATGCTTTGAATTTCAGAATCCCAACTGCGCCTGCAAAGTCCCTTTGTTTGGAAGTCAACGGTCAAACCAATAATTGTGATGTACAAAAACCTTAATTGTGTTTTGTGTACGAGTGAGTTCGCTGTATGTCATCCTTCAGCTTTTCCCAAGATTTTTGTATTTTAGCAGCTTCTTACCTTGATAGGTCTTGGTAGGTCAGGTCTCTTGTATCGCAGCCACAGCACGGCGCTGCAGCTGAGGGTCGTGAAGAAAGACTCCACGACCGTGCAGTACGTGATCAGCGACGTCAGGTTATCAGGGATCAGCATCAGAATCGAGATCAGCATCTACATACAAGTATACCGTCAGGGGGTGTTTAGAGAAAGTTTTAAATGGTATGCTTAGAAGTAATGGATTTACAAGGTAGAACTGAGTGGAAACGGGGCAGTTCATATAGAGACCTTATTGGTGATATTCTTTAGAAGGGCCAGGTGCATAGTACTCAAACCGGCGAGCGTGTATGACCGTAAACGAGGCACAAGGAGTATGTAACGATCGAAACGAAGGAAGTACAGACTGTACTTCCTGCCTAACTCCATGAAAAAAAGGCGTGAGTGTATGTATGTACGTAATAATTTAATTTACATTTTTACAAACTAATCAAAATATGCAATCTTTATGATAGCAGTTTCCTCTAAGGAAGATTGAATATTTTAGATTTCCTATTGAGAAAACTTAGATCCGCCTGATAAAGTGGAATAACTCGGAATGTCGCAATAATGCGACTGACACTTGCGTGGGAGAAATATGGACACTAAAATGTCAGTGGAAACGTTGGTAGCGGTGGGTGTATGGTTTCCTGGGGCATCGCCGTACAATACATACCGATCTTATATAGTCAGATACGAAGCAATAAGAAAGTTCATCGATTTCTGCCAATCCTCATGTTTATGACTGTTTTCATCCATATAAATATTATAAATTTGAAACGGATTATGTAATACTATGCTGCTATGTTAAATTGCAATGGCAGTGCAAGTTTTAGCGTTAAAATACAAGGTAAAACGAGATAACAGTACCTATATTTAAGTAACCTTGGTAACATGTATCGTTTACCTGTCTTTAAAGAACCGAAAGAGAAGGATCATCCTTTCGACATGTTTGCTAACTATTTTTGATAGATTGGCTATTATAAACTAATTCACAATTTGAGCTGAAATTTTTAGCAATAGGGTGAGTGCCTGAGCAATAAATAGACTTCTGCTGTTTGATAACCGAATAGAGCACACATTTGGGTTTCTATAAAAAACGCAAAACAAAACTTCTTTCTTTATACCACCTACCAGAAACACAAGCGAAGGCATCGGTGACATGCACTTGATGTTGATGTGCGCCAACAGTTCAGGCATGTGTCCGTTGCGGGCGCCGGCGAAGCACATGCGCGATGACGTCATGATGTGCACCGACAACCCGCCCAAGATGGCGATAGCTACCAGTGTCGGCATCGCCCATCGCAGGAAACCCAAGCAGGTCACCGCAAAGTCCTACGCAGAATTACGGTAAGGAACTGTTGTTTGATGTGTTCAGTAACGATCAGCACGGAAAATTGCGCATTGCTACAGGGTC
The DNA here is from genome assembly GCA_949987655.1 of Polymixis flavicincta. NCBI lineage: Eukaryota > Metazoa > Arthropoda > Insecta > Lepidoptera > Noctuidae > Polymixis > Polymixis flavicincta. Next base: position 36,362,361 of record OX465171.1, on the reverse strand, counting down.
AAATTATTTAAGCTAGCGAAACTCTGCTCACGTGATGGGTATTGATATCTAAATACAATAAAATAAAACTATTTGTACTTATAGTACCTACCCCACACCAATTTGAAATTTCATCATCCTTGGGGTCAAAACTATGCAAATTTATGCGATAACAGCAATCGCGGTTGATTTGCTGTCATTTTTTGAAGAGTTTCGCTGTCTGTCTCCGAAACGCATCATCAGATCAGATCACATGAAATTTAAATGGGACCATTTCGGAATACAACACATTCGAACAAAAAAATAATTTTGCAAATCCGTCGATATAAGACGGAGTTATGCCCGAAATACGAGTACATTACGGTTAGTTACAATAAAAAAGATTTGATGTTTTTTTCCTAAGGCTAAACGACCGCTGGTCGTGTTGTTACTTGGCGTATGAGTTGAGAAAATATGTTTTATGGTGTTTAGATGTCGATACCAAGTGAAATTTTGACAAAAATGTGATTTTTTAAACTGATATTTCAAATGAGCAGTGGTCGATGACCTCACAAAAAAACAATAAAGAACAAGGCTCACGGCCTATACAAAATTAACCCACGTCCTACAGCAAAGCTAAGTTTCTCTATTTTTTTTGTAAAAATGAGTATAAAAAAAGACATACTTCCGATCGCCATCCTTACAATCTAACATAAAAAAATGCTATGAAAGTTTGTTCAAGGGGAGTAAATATGTACGCACGGCTACACATCATGCTATACAATTCCAGTATAAGCTGATCTCGCATTTTTTAGGATTTCCGTACAGTGCGAGATCAGCGTAAACTGGAAAGTATAGCTTGACGTGTAGCCGTGTGTACAAGAATAGAAGTACAATATTGAGAAATACTTGACTATCTTGACTTCATCAACTGACAATATAAACTATTTCTAAGAAGAACCTATTACTTTATGATTATAAGATGATTAAAAAAAAATTGCAGTAAGTTTCTTTTTGAGCCTTCTTTCTTTTGTTGTTTTGTCACGCTTAGATATCGATAGCCATCACGTCTGTGGAGTTTTGCTAACTAATTTAATTTAACCCTGTATATTCAAAGTTCTAAATCCTATTTGTCAATTAACCTATCTAGGTATAGGTTCGCTAACTTCCCATTAGGTTAAAATTTTCATCAGGTATTTCTCAGTAGACTCCCGGAGACTGGATTTGATGGCAATAGGCTCGCCTCCTATTCAATGGGGTTAAACATAACTGGCGAAATATGGGTGAACTATAGGTAATATACCTCTATACCTGGGCCTGTGATGGGGAAGAATTGAGGAATCTCGTGGGGAAAGTTTTGAGTACGAATTTATAAGCGTTATAAGGGCCGGGAAAGACCAAAGAAATGATATGACTGACTACCGAGATGACGACTAAGGGACTACTCACACGTATTCAGCTCTGTTCAGCTTTTGTTCATAGAAAACAACGATTTTGTATAGAGCGTTCAGCTTTCCGCGGCTGAACGGATGCGTACGCATCTCATACAAAATCGTTGTTTTCTAAGCTGAACTGAGCTGAATAAGAGTGAGTAGTCCCTAATAGAGAAGTATGGAAGAAAAAGGTATGTTACGCTGACTGATAATAAATTGGAATAAGGTCAAGATAATGATTGACCTCTGAATAACCCTTCGGAGAAACAGGTACAAAATAACAATAAGTACTGCATGTTATTTCGGCAAAGAATAGCTACAGTGATTTCGATGCAAGTATTGTGTTGCTCCCTAATCTAGCTCTAAAGCCCAAACGCAAGGCTATCAATACTCACCACAGCAATAGCTTCAGTCGCCAGTACGCCTATAGGTCCAAGCACAGCTAGGTAAGACACGTTGGCCAGCAGATAGATGACCGTCACCATCGGCAGGGACACGTAGATGGCGCGAGGAAGGTTCACAAACGGATCCTTCAGCTCCTCGGTCATAAAGTTCAGATAGTTCCTAAGGAAGGAAAAAATATTATAGTAAAGAAAAGCAAGAAAGAAGAAACTTACTTACATATTACAAAAGTGTAGTTTGTTTAATATTCTCAGTCTGTTAGTTTATTACGGCTAATCTCCGAAACGGCTGGACCGATTATGATGGGATTCTCACCGGCAGAGAGCCCATGTTATGAGAAAATTTTCTTTACGGAAGCACGTTCCCGTGGGCTAGTTTCGTTTCGTATAAAATTACATACATATCTGGACTGTGGATTTTTTTGCAAGACAGTGTTCTAATATCTTGCTTCCTTCTTCTTCTCTGTTGGATTGTCGGAACCATTGAGAATCCAACAAAGTGCAGCGCGTCAAAAAAACAGTGTTCGATACCACCGTCTGGTTTACTACGTCCGCGTGAATGTCGCCTTAGAGAACCAGTAGGTACCTACCTAAAACCACAAGAGCCCACAATAAACCTAGTTATTTTCCGTAGGTAATAAACACTTCCATTAACTGTTTTCCTTATTTGAAACTTTGTCCGCAACTTTAATGTGGTGTGATTTTTTCCGCTTTTAGTCTTAAACAAAGAAGGCAAACTACTGTGCTCTTTGTATGTTAGTTACAAATACTTTAATTATAACCTTCTTCGTAAGTATTTACGAACTTCCTATACACCCCCTCTACCAGGTGCAACAGAATAAACGCAACACCTGAATGTAGTTTGTTCTTAACTTACTAATGAATCGATTTCAGTGACTTTTGGTACTGATTTGGACTTGGTAGGTATATATTTTTTAATTATCTATTTTTCCATAGCTACCGCTGATTGTTGGCTGTCGGCTGTCCGAGCTGATGACAGTCCAATCTAATAAAAATATTTTAAGAATACGAAATAGTATTCATCCCTAAAATATAGCGATAACTTATCAGGTCAGGTGCGTAGTACTCGCAACGCGTGTACTCGCAATGTGTGTATGACCAGCACCTTTATTGAGTAACAGACTATTAATCAGAATCTAAATCATTCTGAAGGTGGCTAATCATGTTCGAAAAATTTGTCGGCTGAATCAACACCGTAAATAACCCAAAGAATGTTGTTGAACTGTCTAAATAAAAGATATTCCTACTGTTGATAATGTATGAACTTAAACGAAGCCCAAAACGTGTATGTAAGGAACGTAGCAGCTGGCTTTCAGTAGTTTCTGCCAGCTCCATTGGAAAAGGGCGTGAATATATGTATGTTGGATGAGGAAGGCATCCACGTTAAAACCTCTGCAGCACTTACCACCCCGAATATGAGAAGATGCCCGAGTAGAAGGCGATTGACCAGTCGCTGACCGATGACTTCGTGCCTCCCCATCCATCTTCAAAGTGTTCTGTTCCACCTAAGTAAACAAAAAAATGAGGGTTATTGACGATATTATATAGCGTATTTTCCAATTAAAAAAAACAAATCTTTAATTTGAAGATTGGACAACTCAGAAGAGTGTGGCATTTCAGTCGACATTCCCAAGACAAAAAGCGGTTTAATAAAGCAGCCGCTGACCTAAAAAACCAGTAACGTAAAGACATCGAAGAAAAAACCCTACAGAACAAAATAGCAAACCTGAATCCTCAGGCTAAAAACGAGTATTTACTCTGGAAAACTGTAAAAAGTAGTAAGATGGCCCTCAGGTTTCACAACATCCCATCATCAAACAGAGTAACAACAGTTGGGCGAGAACTGAAATAGAACGGGCTGAGGCCTTTGGACGATTCTTGCATAGTGTCTTCACTCCGAATGTCGGTGATGAAGAAACAGAGAAATAAATAAAAAAATATCTAGTAACTGATCTGCAACTATGCCTCCGAATGCAAAGCTGCTCACCCCGCGAAGTCCAAAGAGAAATAAAAGGCCTGGAATTAAACAAGGCTCCTGGCTTTTGCCTGATAATAGCTGAAACTCTAAAAGAACTTCCCAAACAATAACCATAATCAGGATGAGGCATATTCCAATGATATGGAAAATATCAGAGATAATCATGATTCCGAAGCCTGGTAAACCCCCGCATCTTGTGTCATCTTAAGGGCCAATCAGTCTTACTACCAACTCTATCGAAATTGTTTAAGAAGATCATCTTACGAAGGCTAACACGAATACTTGACGAAATCAACGTCATCCCCAACACCAGTTTAGATCGTGGGCTTGCGGACGGCGAGTAATGGGTAGCTCGCTGTCCGGTAAGGACCAAGCCCAGGTCGACGCACACTGGTCCCAAATTAAAAAAAAGTGGACATTGATAGTAGACCGCTGATATTTTTTTTTATTGTTGATATAATGATAACAGATAAGGCAAAAAAATATTATTGTCCTACTTCAAATACTTTTCTCTAAAAAAAAATTTTTCTGTTTTTTTTGTATGGGAGTGATTACATTTTACTCAATTTCTCAAAAACCTTAAGCGATGTCGAGATGGCATTCACATATGTTAGAAAACTAATAATTCTGAGTATTTGGCTCGAAGAAACTTATTGCTTATCTCTGCGTACTTTCGAGATAATAGTGACAGAAAATAACAATTTTTTTTTAATGTTAATTGTTCGCTTTTTTTTATTCATAGCCTTACTCATATCGCAATAGGTCCGCTGGCCAGCAAAATGGAGCTTCGACGCGAGTTTGCCGGGATAACAAGATGGCCGCCTCTCATGACGTAACGTAATACGGTCACGAATCGCGCGCGTACACCTCAGTGTACAACTAAATGTGGTTGCGATAAGACGTGTCCTTATTTTTTCTGTGCGCTTGAAGAAATGCTTGTTGTTTGTTTGTTTTGTTATTGTTGTATTTTGAATCTTTGGATTTTAAAATCAAATAATTTTTGTTTGTCTTTCTTTCGTCGAATTTGTTTTCGTAATTTTTTTTTTGTTAAAATCAAAGTCACTTTGTCTTTGATATCTTTGATTCTAATTTGTTTTCAATTTTCCTTAAAATTATAATATGTCCGCATTTGTCACCAACTTAGACTTATACGTTGTTCTTAAATCAGGAGGTGGTTTTAAAAATGTCGAATTTTTATTTAATGCCCTTATTGAACGTATTGGTGTTGAATTGTCTTCCGAAGATTTGAGTAATATTAAATTATTTTGTCGAAATTTTTCAAGTAATATCTCAAAAAGATGGTCTGCTTCCAGTAGAGCTCAAAAGACCTTTCTTAACAAAAATTCAGACTGGTTACAATCCCAAATAGTTTGGCCAAAATGTCAAAATATCGATTTAAGCAGCATTTTTAAAGTTGCCGAGGAAGTAATTCCAAATTTCGAAACGCAAGTGGATACTCATCAATTAAGTTGTGGTACAAGTAAAAAACCATTTGTTGATATATCTGATAAACAGAAGAAAAGGCGTTCTCTAACACTTCTAGATCACACAAAGGAGGAATTAGTTTATGCTTTATGTGCCAAATTAAAAGAGTCTAAAAAAACAAAATTAGCAGCTATATTAAACGAACTCAGCCAAAACAAGGAAAAATGTGAGATGGTACATGATGTACTATTCGCTAAAAAGACTGACAAACCGTGTTTACCAGATGATAAAACGTTAGCGCTTTACACCTCAACAAATTTGTCAAAATGGCAATATCGAAATTTAAGAACTATTCTTGCTTCAGAGAAAATGTATGGTCTTCCATCCTATCAAAAGCTCCTGGAAGCTAAAAAAACTTGTTATCCTCCAGAGTCAGACATAACTGTAACTGAATCTGATGCTAAGATAAGACTTCAATCGCTTCTAGATTTGACAACCAATAGGATATTAAAAACAATTCAGCACAACTCTGCCGACAAAAAATCGCTAAAACTAATAAGCAAATGGGGTTTTGACGGGTCATCTTCTCAAAGTAATTATAAACAAAAGTCACACTCCGACACTAAAATTGACGATTCTTCAGTTTTCATGATTAGTTTGGTTCCGCTTCGTTTGGAAGAAGAGAGTGGTACTATCTTGTGGCAAAATCCTGCTCCCTCTTCAACAAACTATTGTCGTCCAATTGGCTTTATATTTGCAAAAGAAACAAATGAATTGATAAAGAAGGAAAGTGCATCCTTAGAGGAAGAAATTCGTAATCTTGTTCCCACAATTGTAGATAATTTTGATATTAAACATGTTTTGTACATGACTATGATTGATGGGAAAATTTCTACTGTGATTTCCAATACTTCTTCTGCAGCTGTTTGTAATATTTGCAATACCCTACCTAGCAAAATGAATGACTTGGACTTTGTATCCAAAAGACTCATCAGAGAAGATATGTATAAATATGGTCTGTCTTCGCTTCATATGTGGATAAGATGTATGGAATGTATTTTACACATTTCGTACAACTTAGACTTCAAAAAGTGGGCTGCACGAAAAGAAGATAAATTGTTAAAAGAAATTAAAAAGAATTTGACACAAGAAGAATTCCGGGAAAGAACTGGTTTTTTAATTGACATAGTAAAACAGGGATTTGGTACAACCAATGACGGTAACACGGCAAGAAGGTTTTTTGAAAATTATGAAGTATCTGCTGAAATAACGGGTATCCACCCTGTTTTAATCAAGAGATTTGCAGTCATTTTACAAACAATTTCATCTGGTCAACTTATTAATACCAACTTGTTTAGGGAATATTGTAAAGAAACAGCAATGCTGTATGTAAACTTATATCCATGGTATTACATGCCTTCAAGTGTCCATAAATTGTTGATACACGGTGCTGATATTTGTGAAAATTTCTCCTTTATTCCGATAGGCATGCTTTCCGAAGAAGCTTCCGAAGCGAGGAATAAAGATTTCCGGAACGTTAGAATGGCACATACAAGAAAAATCGGTAGAGTTCAGACTAATTTAGACATTATCCACAGCTTTCTAATTAGCTCAGATCCTTACATCAGCCATATCAAACCAAAGTTTGCTCGTTTACATAAACAGTTGTTTCCAGAGGCTAGTGTTTTGATCTTGAACAATGAATTGCTTTCGTTGGAAAACGAGGAAATAGAGATTTCTCAAGAGAATATAGACCCAAATATTAATCTTTCACCATAATATTTTTTCAGAATCGTTTGTGAACATATTCAACTTTATGTTTGCAGCTTTATTTGTCTTCATTTTGATTGTTTTTTAAAACTGATGAAAATACTCCTTCAGAAAGGTCATAGCTTTTCAGTCATTAGTGAGCCCCCATAACCTCTTTTACAGAGAAGTCTCTTTTTATTTATTTGACATTACGCATCCATTATAATTATGTGCTAAAGTAAGGCTATGATTAAAAAAAGCAAACAATTAACATTAAAAAAAAAATGTTATTTTCTGTCACTATTATCTCGAAAGTACGCAGAGATAAGCAATAAGTTTCTTCGAGCCAAATACTCAGAATTATTAGTTTTCTAACATATGTGATTGCCATCTCGACATCGCTTAAAGTTTTTGAGAAATTGAGTAAAATGTAATCGCTCCCATACAAAAAAAAAGAATTTTTTTTTTTACAGAAAAGTATTTGAAGTAGGACAATAATATTTTTTTGCCTTATCTGTTATCATTGTATCAACAATAAAAAAATTTATCAGCGGTCTACTATCAATGTCCACTTTTTTAATTTGGGACCAGTGTGCGACGGCGCGTTGTGTTCCACGCGCGCGTCAAAGTTATGTCAGCACAAACTGATGGGGCCCGCAAGGGCCGATGCCTGCGGGTGGGTTTTAGTCAGTAAAAGTCTGACACGCCCTCCTGCTCCACCCAGAGCGGGAGAAGTTATGGCAATACCTAGGCATGCATCTTGATAGGAGGCAAACATGGAAAACGCATATTTAAATAAAAAACGCGACGAGTTTAATATACGACTCAGAAATCTAAACTGGCTAATAGGCAGAAGATCGCACGCCGCCGTGGATGCGGGAAGCACAGAAACGGCGCAATTGCTTTGGCATAGCTTGGGGGAGGCCTATGTCCACCAGTGGACGTCTTTCGGCTGAAATGATGATAATGATTTATAAAACCATAATCAAGCCGATTTGGACGTATGGCATTGAGTTATGGAGATCAACAAAAAATTCAAACCAGGAGATTTTACAACGGTTCCAGAATAAAGCATTTAAAATGGTAACAAATGCACCGCTTTTTATCAGAACCAGTGAATTGCACGAGTACACATAAACGAAAACAGTTATGGAGGAAATCGAACACAGAGCAAAAGCATACAAAGACCGTATTTAAGCTCATACTAATAACCTAGCAACAGCGCTATGTGAACCATTAAATGTCAGAAGGCTCAAACGACATCCAAAATAAAAATATTTTTAATAAGAGACAGCTTCCTCAATGAAAGAACAGTGCTAACCTGTCAATACTCCTACAAAAATCTGCTAAGGACATGTCAAGCCGACCGCAAGATAGTCCTTGAATGAAAAAAAAATATTTGAAGATTGGGACGAAATATATAACAGAAAAATAAAATAATTTATATCCATTTTTTCAATTAAAAACGATTAACATAAAATGTATTTTTCGTCGTTTTGAATTGACCGCCAAAACGCTCCTTACGATGACTTTGTATCACGTGACCACACGTGACGTCAGCTTTGTGTAAACGAAAGTAGTTGTAACCAAGTTAATGTAACTGAACTTAAAAGTTTAAAAACATAATTGACGGGTAAAATTGTTGTATATTACCAATTTTCAGAAATAATTATCATTAAGTAACGCTATTTACAAGTAAAAATAATGACCTGCATAGACCGAAAGATGCAAAACAATCATGCAACCAGCAATGTTATTGTGAGTCTATAAGCAGGTTCAAAGTTTTCAGTGCCCCATATCGATCGAAAGATGCGAAACAATCATGCAGTCAGTAATTGGTCTGACGCCTGACAAGCAATAATGAGCCACACTTGGGAAGCCTTAGACAAAGACCACTAGACACGATGCTCAACAATGACAAGATGACCTACGTAAGTGATTGGTCCGACGGACAATTGTGCGAATAAAGGGCCCGGTCGTTGCCCTGTCTAGCCGATGCATTGCCCGTTAGTTACAAAAGGAAAATTTTTAAAGTTTTCTCGAGCCTGTAATTTTATAACGGCAAAAATAACTCCTCTCTTGTTTCACAAGAAGCACCACAAATCCTTGATAAAGTTAAGCAAACAAATAAACGAGACGATACGAGACGAAGAAATACGAATGAAGCTGCAATATTAATAAATACACGATTGCTTTAAACGACCAAACAATGGAATTACCTTCAATACTAGGTTTTTTTGATTGCATAGATTTGACATTTACGGGCGTCCGGCCGTTACACCCCAGCCGTCTCCCCGGTGGGGCTGTACCACCCCCGTAGGTGGCAACTAGCAAGGTGCCTCTCAATATAATAATTCTAAGATTACTTTATCTCATTCAACGAAATACAGAATACTATAATATAAACAACAGTCTAGACTAGACCAATTACAACATCCCATTGTTAGTGCATATCAAAAGATCAAGACATCTAATTGATTGAACGAAAAAGAATAACTTCCTCATTTATTATCAGTTATCAGAAAAAAAAAACATTATATTCCATCGAGCCCGCTAATTAGAAACAATTTAATTGATGATTAGGATTACTTTATTAGATACCTACTTTGCATCCACTTAATCACAATGAAGTATAATTAAACGGTCGAATCGTCGTAAGATATGGTAGTACACACGGCTACACATCACGCGATACATTTCCAGTATAAGCTGATCTCACATTGTATAGGATTTCCGTACAGTGCCAGATCAACGTAAACTGGAACTGTATAGCTTGATGTGTAGCCGCGTATGTACAAACATGTTTGCATTCTCACGCACGATATGGCAATCTTCATCATGTTGATTAACTCTTAACAAAACACTAATTAAAACTGTACATGTTATATTTTGATGAACGTCGCTTGTCCATTATAAATTATTATTTAGGGAACTGCACCCTAATTGCGTAACTCACGATTCATCATAATCTGTATCGTTTTGAAACGGATTGTTAAACCATTGCTTCATATGTTCGAAAAATGTGTCTGTTCGACAACATAAATAACGCAATGGATATTGTTTAACTGTGAAGACGAAACCAATTATGATCAATCGTAAGTTACGCAATTAGGGTGCTGGTCATTGTGGTTGGCGTTTGAGAAAATTCAGTGGAAACCAGTAACCGGTGGGTTCATACCAGCACCCTAATTGCGTAACTCACGATTGATCATAATTGGTTTCGTCTTCACAGTTAAACAATATTCATTGCGTTATTTATGTTGTCGAACAGACACATTTTTCGAACATATGAAGCAATGGTTTAACAATCCGTTTCAAAACGATACAGATTATGATGAATCGTGAGTTACGCAATTAGGGTGCAGATCACTTGAATCGAATCGCATTTGATACGGATTGATGCATTCGATGAAAAATTGATTTGTTTCAATTTCCAACTACCTGATCAAAAGAGTTGAAAATGTACGAAATTGATACACCTAGTTATCTACCAAGGTAAAAATTTGATTTTGGTATAGTTTATTTGAACTAGGATTTAGATAAATGCTAGTTAGTACAAATAAACTAAACCAAAATCAAACGTGAATATCACAACCCGTTGCCTTACGTTGAGGATTTCTATTCTTTTATCTGTACTAATATTATGCAGAGGAAAACATCTTGTTTGTACCTAGGGGTTATCTCCAGAACGGCTGGACTGATTCTGGTGAAATTGGGATGATGATACTTTGTATCCTGGGGAAGGACATATGTCACTTTTTATCAACATACAACGCGGGCGAAGCCGCGGCCGAAAACTACAGGTTTCCTCACGAAGTTTTTCTTCACCGATGTCAGTAATTTCCAAGAAAAATTAAGAAAGTACACATGAATTGTAAAAGTAAATATACGTAGATACTTTATACAGGATAGCAGAGACATCGATACTTTTATCGACAAAATGCGGGCAGAACCGCGGGCGGATGGTAGTTACAGATATGATGGGTATCATATTATGAGTTTTCAATTGTTCACAGCATAAAGTTCACTTGGAATTGTAATTCTATCGGCTGCACCCACAGATTTGGTTACTTGCATTGTTCTCCACTTTTCAATGCATTACAAAAAATTCGAAGACTGAATTATAAATCAAACGTGTTTCACGTGTTTATCTTATACTAACAAGCACGTCCGGAGATAAGACTAGAGAATAATAAGTATCTATCTTAGACCAAGTCGCCATGACAATAGTGATCCGTAACCGTTCATACCCGTTGAAGAACCTCAACTAATCTAGCCGCGCTTCGGTAACATCAGCCTACGTTGTCATGGATACTAAACTGACTCACCATGGCGCAGGGACAAGCAAGCCAATTAGTGTCGACAGGGCCAACCCCCTGCACCGCTGAAGCTATACTGTGACTCATGACTCCGATAACATGCTGGATTATACAAAGAATTAAATATCTTTTCCACATACCTTTGCCCATCCAGATGATGCCTCCAACGATAATGATGACCAGCGCAGTAATCTTGGTGAACATAAAGACGTTCTGTATCCTTGTCGTGAATCTGACGTCGTAAGCATTTATGAACGTCAGGAAACCTAGAAAAAGAATGATCATTAAGTCGGCCGCCATGGCTCACGCACAATGGTCCACTTAAAGGACTAAAGTGCGGAAACCAAACCGTATAACATAGAACATAGAACATGATCATTAAGTTTTTTCTTCGACAGTTTAATGAAAGGTTTCTAACCGACTTCAGAAAAGGTTCACGATACGGTTATTTTTTTCAATGTTTTTTTTTTACCACAGAACTCCATTTTACGACCGATAAAAGAAAAATCTTCTAGTTTTTCCTTTGTTTGAAATGGTATACTTATAGGTCAATTATAGACCTATATCTCTAGCCACGACCCTGGGTAAGGTGCTGGATGGTGTGCTTAACAGGTACTTAAGCCAATATCTCTGCATGATGGCCAGTTTGGTTTTCGACCTGGGCTGTCCACAGAATCTGCAGTACTGTGTCTTAAGCATACTGTCCGGTATTATACTGACAGGAGAACGCCAGTATACGCCTGCTTCCTGGACCTTTTCAAAAGCATTTGACAGGGTGTCATACAATGTTCTGTGGAGAAAAATGATGCTTCACACCAAGCTGCCAGTAGAGATCATCAATCTATTTAGATAATGGTATGATAACCAAAGCAATTTTGTCAGATGGATGGGCGAACGCTCGGAGGAATATACGATGGAGTGTGGGGTAAGGCAGGGGGGGTTAACCTCACCTATTCTATTTGTTAATGGACTGATAGGGGAGCTCAGCAGTGCTGGTGTCGGTTGTTCCGTGGATGGTGTTTTTACTAATAATATTAGCTATGCTGATGACATGGTGCTGCTGGGCCCCTCAATTAGCTCCGTGAGGTCACTATTGACCATATGTGAACGATATGCATTGGCCCATGGGCTCAAGTACAATGTTCAGAAGAGCGAGCTGCTAGTTTTCAAGGCTGGGACTAAAACCTACCCAGTTCCTCCAACCACACTAAATGGAACTGTCCTACAGCAAGTGTCCCAATTTAAGTACTAGGGTCACTGGGTCAATGAGAAACTAAGTGATGATATGGATATGGATAGGGAGCGCAGAGTATTGTCGATAAGGGGCAATATGCTTTCCCGCAGGTCTGCGCGATGCTCACGTGATGTTAAAGTCACGCTATTCAAAAGCTACTGTCAAACATTATACACGTGCAACCTGTGGAGCAACTACACTAAAAAAGCCTACAATGCTCTGCGCGTCCAGTATAACAACGCGTTCAGGGGTTTGTTGGGGCTCCCGTGGAGGTGCAGTGCCTCCGGTATTTTTGCCGACCACAGCACGGACGGCTTCCAGGCGGTGCTTCGCAAAAGAACGGCCTCCTTGTGGTCTCGGGGAAGGGGTAGCACCAACACGCTTCTGAGCGGACAGAGTGGACAGCCAAATTCTACGGCATTGGTCGCTCATGCATGTCCAAAATAATAATAATTTTAAATTTTACTAACATAGTTTTATGTATCTACCTACTAACAAAATATGTAGGTACTACCTACTTGTCTAACTACTGTTTGCTTAGTCTGAAATAAATATTTTCATTTTCATAGAATGGTCGCTTATACAATGTAATTCTGGTCAAGTTCTGATTAATATTTTTTTTGAGATAGCTTCAATAATACACATTTTACACGCTTTTTATTAGCTTTACCTGTATGTATGTTTGTAACCGACTTCTTTGGGCGCGATTTTGACCCACTTTAAACGGCCAGATTTCGTTCAAACTTTGTAGATTTATTTAGGACCGATGACAATACTCTAATTTGATAAAATTATTCCATTTTTCAATTTGCGAAACATGATTTTTGTTAATTTAAGTCGATAAGGTAAGAAACTTAATTTTAATTTTTTATAATTTTTCTCTACAGTCGATAACACAGGACTTGATGTTAATTTTAATTTCTAATAATTATCTTTAGCCGATTTCTGTAATATTGACAAATTTTCGAATACTAAGGAGAATTTTAATTCTACAAAACAAATAATAGTTTAAAAAAACTAAAAAACACGCTTTTTATAGAAAACCAAACTAAAAAATAGAAAATAAATTTTAATAAATTTAAATTAAGAATAGTGTTAAAAATTTCAATAAATATAAATTAATAATAGTGTGAATAAAAAACTATTGACACCATGCACCCCACGCTTTTTAAAAATATTTTATTTTTAGTCACACTATTATTAATTTATATTTATTGAAATGTTTAACACTATTCTTAATTTAAATTTATTTTCTATTTTTTAGTTCGGTTTTCTATAAAAAACGTGTTTTTTAGTTTTTTTAAACTATTATTTACACGCTTTTTTTATCACTTACTTTAAATTGATTATGTAATAAACTAATAACATCCTATCACCGTTATTTACTTAGCAAATGAAGGTAGGTGTAGTATACGAATTTGTGTGGGGTAGATACAACTAAAAAGAGAAAAATAAAAACTTTATTATACAAAAAAAAAAAACAATTACAAAGTGAAAAATAACTTTAATTTCTGAAGTCGGTGACGAAAATACAAAAACAAACCGACTTTCGAACGCAAAGTTATTTTTCACTTTGTAGTAAATTTTTTGGAGGTTGATTTGCATTGACAATTTGGGTAACCTAGCTTGGGAAACCTAACTGTAATTTACATTATTTTAGCGTCCTAGAAATACGCTATTGTTTTGTATTGAAGCGGATCAAGTGTTGTTAGGTGAATATTAACTACATTGTATTACAACAAGGCACGTTTTCCTGATAAATTTCTTCTAGCTTAAGTTTCTGGCTTTACTGGCACTAGATTTAGTGCCTGATATCTTCAATGGCAACAATGTAATGACCGTCTTCAGTCAGTTCACTCTTTATGAGCTTTGATATGATAAAATTCCATGAGTTTGGAATAAAATTCATTCAAATGCTGACTCATTAAAAAAAATCCATAACAGCTATACGCGAATGACTTATTCAAACACTCAATTTGTTTAGAATTACAAATCGCGCTGTATTGTGAATACATTAGTTTTATAGGAAAAAATACCTATACCTACAGTGAGTTCAGGTAAGGTTAACTTAAAATCGCAAATTGATGATTTGCTTGAAATCCTTTGCTGCGTGTGTGTATGTGTGTGTGTGTGTGTGTGTGTGTGTGTGTGTGTGTGTGTGTGCGTGTGTGTGTGCGTGTGCGTGTGCGTGTGTGTGTGTGTGTGTGTGTGTGTGTGTGTGTGTGTGTGTGTGTGTGTGTGTGTGTGTGTGTGTGTGTGTGTGTGTGTGTGTGTGTGTGTGTGTGTGTGTGTGTGTGTGTGTGTGTGTGTGTGTCTGAGGCAACGTAGCTCCCGAACGGATGAACCGATTTTGATTTAGTTTTTTTTGGTTGAAAGGTGTATTAGTCGGGAGTGTTCTTAGACATGTTTCATCAAAATCGGTTCAGCCGTTTGAAGATTATCAGCTCTTTTCTGGTTGAAAAACGGATTTTAGCCTCAAAATTTGGGATTCTATTACTTCAATGATATTAGACGAATAAAATAACCTTGAACGGATGCTGGAGCAACACCTGGAATTTCCAGGAAACCCAAGTTATTCACCAACAAACTGCAGAAGTATCGTGTTTGGGCTCATTGAAAAGGTCTCAATGAATAGATTATAGATAAATGGTGATTTAAGGGAGACATTAAGTTTAAAAAGCAAGAAATAAAAATTAAATTAAAAATTTAAAAAACCCCCGACCCACACAAAAACTCCAAAAAGTAAAAAATAATATTTATAGGCCTTTTAATTTTAACGTAATATTTTCATCAGGGCATTGTCAAGTCGGGGGACGGTCAATGAAAACGCCAAACAGAGGCCTAGCCGTCCCCCGACTTGACAATGCCCTGATGAAAATATTACGTTAAAATTAAAAGGCCTATAAATATTGTTTTTTACTTTTTGGAGTTTTTGTGTGGGTCGGGGGTTTTTTAAATTTTTAATTTAATTTTTATTAATAGTGCTCTAGGTATAACACTAGGTGGTGAGCAAAATGAATGCACGTGCCACACATGACTTAAGGAGGATGCGCTAAGGTAGCCGACATTTTTGACAATTTGGTCAGTGTCAGGCTGTAGTTATGTTGAACAAAATATGATTCGCGACCGTAACACGTATTTACTGAATAACTAGCTGTAGACAGCGGCTTCGCCCGCGTGGAGACCGAAAATGAACCCACGGGTCCATCCTACCAGGATAAAAAGTATCCCATATGTTAATCCGGGTTATAAATTATCTGTGTGCCAAATTTCATTCAAATCCGTTGAGCCGTTTTTGCGTGATTGAGTAACGAACATCCAAACATATTCACAAACTTTCACATTTATAATATTAGTAGGATAGGATAGTAGGATAGTAACATACAGCCTGACACTGACCTGCAAATTGCAAACACGGACGTATACTGGCGCTTCCCCCTTAAATATAACGAGCGAAATGTAGGTGAACCGCCAACAGACAGTAGATACACCTCTGCCTACCGCTACAAGGAACACAGGCGTGACAAAAATCCAAATACTCACATATTGTGACGGCGGCGATAAGTTTCCTACACATGGGGTCAATAGGGCAGTCGGGGAATATCGGGTCCAGGATGTTGTTCGCGAAAGTCAGCGACATGATGGCATTCGTACTCGGCCTGAAACAAACAAAAAATATTTAGTTCATCTCCCCTCAACTGGTTAGTATTTTTGTCTTTGATGTGACAAGTAAAGTTCTTAAAACCAAATTTAATTAAAAAGTATAATCAAAACAATATTTTGAGTATTTTCTCATTTAAATAGACCAAGGATTTTTTTGAAATCTTCAAATAACTTCTCCCGCCCTGGGTTGTGTGTTCAAATACATTCAATACGTTTTTTTACGTTATTGAGCAGTCAATTTTTTCGAAGATTTTTGAAGCAATGGATTAATATCCTTAAAAATAATTCAGATTGTGATTGATAGTGTGTTACGCAATTAGGATCCCGATTCTGAAAATTCTTTCACATTACATTCAGGCAGAGGCAATTATGCAGAGGCAATTTATACATAACAAGAAATAAAATTGAAGTGTCTGCTTGTAATGTATAAATCAGAATTTATTAAAAGAAAACAAATTATAAAAAAATGTCTGTCCGGCTGTCTATTTGTTCAGGCTAATCTCTGAAACGGCTGGATCGATTTTGACGAGTCATTTACTGGCAGTTATGTAATGTTACAAGGACTACCTGAGGTTAGTTTTATTTCCAAAAAGGGAAAGAATTAGTAAAGAGACACATTATTCTTTTCCGACATCCACGCGAATGAAATCGCGGGTACAGCTATACTTAATTTAATATTACTTACACAAAGACTAAGTTGGCATCCCACAGGTACAGGAACGCTGGTAGCGGACCATACGCCTCATTGATGTAGTGATAATCACCACCGCTTTGTGCCAGTGTGGTACCTGCGTAAGAAATACAACATCTGCTTAGTTATGATCAAACAAAAAATAGCAAAAATTAACAAATCATGCAATAACTGGCCAAGTGCGAACAAGTCTCGCACTCAAAGGGTTTCATAGCAAATAAATGTTTAATAAATGTTTCTTATATGGAGAGCCCCTTAAATTTTTACTTTTTTGTGTTATGTAGTGGCAATAGAAATAAAAACTCTGTGAGAATTTGAACTGTCTACCATACAGTTCATAAGATACGGCCCACTGACAACAGATTGACTATGGAAGGTAAGTAATAGACTTCCATTGGCACCCTTTGAGTACTGAGTGTCTTTGTGAGTGAAAAGAGGAGTGTCTTTGTAATGCTTTGTGACGATTGGGCTCTTCATGATAATTTGAAAATATTTAACAGATTTCAGCATCTCATTCTTCTTACTAAAATTATAAAGTCTAGATATTTATGCATTTGGATTTTTGTTACTCAATCACACTTTTTGTAACTCAATCACACTAACAGCTGATTGAATTTGGCACACAGGTAAATATTCATTTTGTATTGCGGTAGTATGTTTCCATGGGATAATTTTAACATTCTCTTTACATAGCTACGGCAAACACATCCCCCCTTATTACAAAACAAGGTTTTTCTTTAGGTATGGTTTAAACCACCGAGCACGTTTTTGAAATAAGAACCTTACTGATATAGAATTACAGCTCCTTTTACAAAACTGACAATTTAGCACTGGACTAACTTGTCAGTTTTGTGAAAGGAGCTGTTTTTCGATTTCAGTTAGGTTCTTATTTCAAAAACAGGCTCGGTGGTTTAAACCATACCTAAAGAAAACCTTGTTCTGTAATAAGGGGGATCATGTTTAAAATTGCTTTATTATTACATTAACTTTTGAGAGTATCCTCTCTCCATGTACAGAGATGGGTTTAGAATAAAAACACAAAGTTTTACAAAAGACTACCTTAATATGACATAGTTGAACAGTATCCTATTATCTTAATTTAGGTATGAGTCTGTGGGGAAGTTCCGTATTGCCCATAGGAAATCCCATTGATCTCAGAGTTTTAATAATGATAATAAGCCATTTATTCAACAGTATGTAATACAATTTCTTTAATATTTAAGTTATATAAAATCTAGGTTGTCTTCTGCTGATTGCCAATCGGCAAAGGCCTCCTCCAACCTTTTCCACTCATTTCTGTCCTTGGTAACCCGGCTCCAGGTCACACCTGCGAATTTGGCCAGGTCGTCCTCCCATCTTTGACGGGGTCTTCCCCTCTTTTTTATGCCATGCCACAGATTTTATAAATACAATTTAATTATACAGAGTGTTGTGTTCAGACTATTATGTATTCCGCTATATTGTTGCTACTTCCGGGACATTAAAATATTTTTTTCAAAGACTGGGATTAATAATATTATAAGAATAAATTAATAGTAGTGTGTTCTGTATCCTATTCTTACTTCTAAGCCTGATATTGCAGGTGGGTTATTTCTAAACCTGAGACCAATTTATTTTCTGCTGAACAAAGAGACGGTGCGCACAAATAAAATTTCAATGGTGGATTATGGCCCACTCCCTCTCTATGAAAGAGAAGTCTGTGTCAAAACGGTGGGAACATTATAGGCTGTAAATATTTGTGTTTCAAAACTTCAATAAATTTTATATCCAACAATTATTCAGGAAATTAAAAACAATAATAACTGTTTTTAATTGGCTGAATTATTATAGATTAAATTGAACCTCTTGAACCCTGATTCATTACTAAACCAGGTAATTTCCTGTTTGAACTTTCCTGGTAATATCAGGAAGATTGCGCAATATAAAAAAAAAATCTGGCTTATCACTATCAACCAGATTATGAACTCATTTATATAGAACCTGTAAACCAGACTCTAACAACAAATGTATTAATGTAAGCCTTCAAAGATCAACTGTTTTTAGCTACGCATTTGTGTAAAATTTCCATGTTGCCCGCTTTGAAATTCAACAAATGAATAAATTCTAGGTCCACATCATGTTTTTTTTTTATCAGCGGCTTTATATGAAAAATACTTAATGATAGATTTAAAGAGTCGCATAAAAATAAATGCAAATTATTGCGACGTATCTGCGGGAAAGAATTTGCGGCGTATATTTATAAAGTAAAAATAAACGGGTACTTCAGACTTACCTAATTCTGCATAGGACATGGCCCCGAGCGTCGCTAGGAGTCCGCAAACGGCCCAGACCGATAGTGCGCCCCATACTGACCCAGTTTTTTCTAAAACCTCCTTGGGCGATATAAAAATACCACTACCGAATATTATCCCCAAAATAATAGCTACCCCTTCAAGCAGCCCTAGCTGCTTTCGCATCTTCACTTTTTCATCACTCATTTTTACAACTTTATTCAAAGAATGCAATTTCTAAAATGTTCTTTCCTAACGATATAATATGAGGGTTTAGTCAGTCCTAGACAACTAACCTAACCAAGCAGATGCTAATAATATTTCACATTTCTAATTAACATTCAATGAAAACCCTCGTTAGAAATCGCCTCAACAAACTGAAATGTTACTTCATTGACATGATGTTAATATTTGCGTTTGAACAAAAAATAACGCTGTCTTGGAAATAATTGGCAGCGGCGGGCGCCCGCAATCTCTCGCGGACTACACGCACATGCGGCCGACCTGCGGCGCGGAGCGATTTTGCGACAATTTTCGCGCTACCTCGATAAGCCGCTCACTCATGCCTATTAAAAAATACACAAGACACAGATACAAAATACAAATTACTTTCCGGTTTTTATCAATCAATAGTAGAAAGCAGAAAGAACAACTCTCTACTCTTTTAGTCGAGTATTCACTCAAAATACACTAAATTGACGATATCATGTCCCTTTCGTGCCTCTTACCTATAATTGCTACAGGTATGACTTTATTTGTAATTTAAACGAATTGTTACTTACTCGTTTCTAACAATATCAAACATATACGTGTATGTTTGTATGTATGTACAGAGGCCAGCACATCAAGCTAGCTTTGGCTTGTGATAAAGTTAAAAAACCATCAAAGAAATTTGACAGAATGGGGTAGCTTGATGTGCTGGCCTCTGTACATGTACACACGGATACATATCAAGCTATACATTTCCAGTTTACGCTGGTCTTGCACTGTACGGAAATCCTATACAATGCGAGATCAGCTTATACTGGAAATGTATAGCTTGATGTGTAGCCGTGTGTACAAGAATTTTACAAGAGAGCCTGACACTAACCATACATTTTTAACCGACTTCAAAAAGAAGGAGATTTTAAGGTGAGTTGGGTATTTTCCAATTTTTCAAAAATGATTCTAATTTGCAGATTGGAACGAGATATTGAACAGAAAAATAAAAATAAATTGATTTCTATCCATTTTCTCAATTAAAAACGATTTAAACAAAATTTATTTTTGTTGTTTTGAATTTACCGCCAAAACGCTTCTTACGATGACTTTTTATCACGTGACGTCAACTTTGTGTAAACTAAAGTAGTTAGTAAGTAAATAGGTGAATGTCGAGTTTATAATTAACAAGATTTTTAATGGATATAAAGTGATATTACTGGTGTCCGGTGCCTCTGTGCACAAATACTTCTAAAACGGCGCCAAACTAAGTATTTGTACCAGTGCCGTATTTAAACAAAGTTAACGTCACATGTCATGTGATAAAAAGTCATCGTAAGGAGTGTTTTGGCGGTAAATTCAAAACAACGAAAATTAAATTAGATTTTAATCGTTTTTAATTGAGAAAATGGATAGAAATCAATTTATTTTTATTTTTCTGTTCAATATCTCGTTGCAATCTGCAAATTAGAATCATTTTTGAAAAATTGGAAAATACCCTATTCACCTTTAAAAAAAAAATCGTTTCATCCGTTCGTGAGCTACGTTGCCTCAGACAGACCACACACACACACACCGGCACGTCAAACTTATAATACCCCGTCGTCTTTGCACCGGGGGTTTCAATAATATCCCCTGTTGTACAGCTGTTGACTGCAAAAATACGGGACTCATTTATTTTGGCCTTTTATGATGTTAAAAGGCGAAAACCTCTCCGATAAATCCGATATTTCGTCGAGACTGTGTGCTATGCTATCCTTTTAAACCTTTTATTGGAGAAAAAATATATAAAATGTTCATATTTTATATACTTTTCCACTACTGCTGTTCTTTACCAATGGTAGACGCTTCCCTTTTCCTTAGCTCTGCTTTCAGTTTATCTACTCTATAGGTCGCATAGATATTTATCTAGTTTTCGGTTAATTGGACACAGAACATAAACAAAACAATTGATGGCTTGTCGACGGTGCACAGTGCTATACTACCTTTGACAAACTTTCAGTTTTTAATCCTATTTAAGATACGTGTGGTCTAATCATGTAAATAAAGTGTTAATATAATCAATCAATACTTTTTATACGCAGTTAATAAAACATAAAATAGCACATCAAGCTACCTCAAACTCTCAAATTTTCTCAATTAAATATATATCATAAGCATACTCCAATAACGTTGAAAATCTATCAAAGAAATTTGACAGATTGGAGTAGCTTGATGTGCTGGCGTCTGTATATTGAATATATAGATACCATAAGCTTCTTGGTGTACACCACCAAGAAGTAAGACAGGTAACTGAAAAAAAATGAACAGACAATAGCTTGAGGGATTCAAGATAATTTTATTTCAATGGTAGCGATTAGAATAATTTTGGAGTAATTTCAGGATCAGGATCGGGATAGTACTGAAGTAAATCGGCAACTGGAGCTTCTTGGTCTTCATAAAAATCACAAGCTAGAAGAAACTCTCGTTTCGAATAATCGTCTCCTTTGCAAAACATATCACCTTGGAACAAACAAAAAAAATCATGAACAAGAATTAGAATGTTTAAAAAAAACATGATAAACTTCAATAAAAATTACCTTCAATATCCATAATGTGAACGGCACTTTTTGCTTCAAGTGCGCCAACACAATAATGTTCTTCAGTTAAGTCAGGGTGCCAATACATTATAGCATCCCTGCAGGACGCACCAGCAATAGGAAGTAGTATCCTGTCCTAATTAAACAACGGAGTTTGGTTGATTTCACCTATCCATAAAATGTTACATATTGTTACCTGACTTTATAAAACTCACAAACTTTACCTTGCAAATAATTTTGTTGTTAACAATAGGCTCCTTTACTTCTCCAGTACAGAAGAACTTGCGCTTTTTTCTCATGATTAATGTACTAACCTCCAACACGGTCTTGATACTGTTCCCTAAACATTTAAATAAATTATCACAAAACGTTTGCTCGTTTCCGTCGTTTATACGCACAGAGCTGATATTGCTGAGTACTATTTATTTCAGTCATGTTGAATTCGGAGGTGAAATTACCTTTTTCGCCATTTATTGCTTCAAGTTCTCGCATGCCACGTGCTTGTGTTTCCCTACTATTCTGTTGTTTCATATAATTGGCTAATCGACCCATCGCATCAACAAATTCATCAATGGGACCTGACAATCAGAAAAGTTTCATAAAATATTTGAATCCAACAACAATTCTAGAACGATTTGCTTCGAAATCTATCCACCTGTTCCAAAACTAGATCCGTCCAAGTAATTTAGAAATTGGTAGAATCTCAAAGCTTCATCAGATTCTATTTCGTCCATCACAGGTCTCTGAAAAGTTAGATTACAAATTTCAATAATTGTTTACATAACAGGTAACAGTGTTAATAGATCAAACGTACAAATTTTCCACTCCAGGCTCCAACATCAGAATAAAGAGAATTGACCCTGCTTGGCATCCAATCCAGGGATGAACGGGCTACAAGAACTGGATGCTGAAACAGAGTTATTAGTTAAATTATGAATGAAATAAATTGTGTTTATTATTTGTAGATAATTTTTTACATGACTATTTAAATTTTACCAAAGAAGCCAGCTTTGCGCTTGCATTCTTGAAAAATATTGCTACAACAACTAAAAGTAACCACACGGTTGACATGTTCAACATTTTATTTCTAATAGCAAATACCGCTAACGAAGTCAAAAAATTACTTTGGGCTCGTTAAAATAATTGGCACGGTTTATAGCGTTTTGTTTATCAAGCCAATTAAAGGTATTCGCTGCTGAGTACAGAGGCCAGCACATCAAGCTACCCCAATCTGTCAAATTTCTTTGATAGTTTTTCAACTTTATCACAAAGGAATAAGGTTTATGTTCAATTGGGAAAATTTGACAGTTTGGGATAGCTTGACCTGCTGGCGACTGTACATACCTACCTACAGCTTACTGGAAATTTTCATAAGACCCTGATTCTTACTCCGATTAATTTTAGGAATTTTACCAAGAATGATAAAATATGTAATTAGTGACACATGTGTGTAATAAATGCTTTGACTTTGACTAATTACATTTGTCAAAGTCAAAGCATTTATTTCAAATAGGCACAAAAAGGCACTTTTTAACCGACTTCTAAAAAAGGAGGAGGTATTATGTTCCACTGTGTTTTTTTAATGTATGTTCATCGATTTTTCCCCCATTTGTGGACAAATTCACATAATTCTTTTTTTAGTTGAAAGAGTATATTCTTGAGGTGGCCCCGTTGGCACCAAGTCAGGATCTGATGATGGACTCCCAGTGAAATCGAGGGTAACCCTCAAATCTTATAGGTATTAACAATGTTTTTTAAAGCTATTGAGACATTTGCGTATGGTCATCATCATCTCATGACGCTGAGCTGAGGACGGAAGGTACAACTTTTAACAATTAGGACTTAGGTGCAGATTCGGGCATAACTCCGTCATGTATAGACCAATTTGCAAATATATTTTTTAGAAAGCTGTTTATTCCGAAATGGTCCCATTTAAATTTCTTAAAGATTTGATGATGCGTTTCGGAGACAGCAACGGAACTCTTCAAAAAATGACAGCAAATCAACCGCGCTTGCTGCTATCGCATAAATATGCATTGTTTTGACCCCAAGGATGATGAAATTTCGACTTGGTGTGGGGTAGGTACTATAAGTAAAAAGTGAAAAATAAAAACTTTTTCGGTTGTTTTGTTTCTGGAAAAGTTTTGAACGTCAACATTCACATTAAAATAGAATTTATACTTGTCGTCCCTTCCAAAAAGTAGTTTCGTAAGTATGAAGAATGGGCAAGAAACTCCACCGTCATAATTTTAAAATATATAAAAAACAATAAGTACAATATTTAACACAGTGCATTCGTTATTTAATTATGTGTGAAAACGATGCATCCAGAATAAAATTACCATAACAAATTAAGTAATATGAATGAAATTGAAGCAATACATGATAGATACGCAGTGCTCACATACTTTAAAAACATTGTAAAAGTAAGTGCCTTTACCATTTTCCTAGAATATTAACAAGTAATAAGTCAGTGTGTGAGTTAAAGTAATCACTGAGTGTAAATCAATGTCATAAATATAATTATATATACAATTCAATTAGCAACCAGTTTGATTTTGTCTAGACTCTAGATTGTCCTATGGACAACAGGACCAGAATGTTTCCCAGCATTTATCTTGAATAATAATTCTCTAATTTAAAATACGCTGGTTTACAAAGTTTACTTTTAATATGAGTTTTAAATTTCCTTTCATTTAATTGCAATATATTACAAGGTATTTTATTATAACATTTAACACAGTACCCCATAATAGATGTATTTACAGACGACAGCACATCAAGAAACCCCAAACTAACCCTACTGAGCATGAACCTTATAGTTATGCCATAAAGTTGAAAATATATCAAAGAAATTTGACAGATCGGGGTAGCTTTGTGTGCTCAGTCTGTACTATTTGAAAAATGGTTGATCTTTTTTGTCTTTGTTTCTAGTATTAAAATTATGTCTGTCACTTTTTTATTAAAAAACTTTTTTCAAAAAAATAACAACCGACTTCCCGAAGTCTATTTTTTTGAAAAAAGTTTTTATTTTTCACTTTTTAGTTACCTACCCCACACCAATTCCAAATTTCATCATCCTTGGGGTCAAAACAATGCATACATATGCGATAGCAACATTCGTGGTTGATTTGCTGTAATTTTTTGAAGAGTTCCGTTTTCTGTCTCCGAAACGCATCATCAGATCTATATGAAATTTTAATGGGACCATTTTGGAGTAAACCCCTTTCGAACAGAAAAATAATTTTGCAAATCCGTCAATATACGAAGGAGTTATGCCCGAACATACATAAAAAAAAAAACATGTCGAATTGATAACCTCCTTCTTTTTGAAGTCGGTTAAAAAATATGTTGATTTTTTCTTACATACATTTTCATAAATGTTAGCAGAAAAAATGTTAGATATCTAATGTATTTGGTTTTAGTGCCATTTGCCATTTAGTACATACCTAATTATTTACCATAATCTTCGTATCATATCTTGCACCTGAAGAATAGCGTTATTCACGTCGTCAAGATTTTGTGCACGTCGGTCTATTTTAAATATCAATAATGTGTTATATGCAAATAACACCATTTTCGGTTGATTTAGAACTAAATAATTAATGTGAACCAAAAAGAGAAATGGACCCAATGTTGAACCTTGAGGAACGCCCATTCCCATTTCACATCCTAGTGAGTTTAAGCCGTTTACTTGAACTTTAACTTTTCTGTCTTTCAGGTATGATCTTAGTATATCAAGAGCTTTATCCCATAGTGCTCCAGTTTCAGCAGAAGCGTCTCATGGTTTACGCAATCGAAAACCTTGGAGAGATCGTAAAAGATTCCAATGGCATCTTTTGCTTCTCAGGCGTTATAAATGTTCTTTATTAGGGTGACACCAGCATCACTGGTACATACGCCCTTTGGTGAAACCGTAATTCTGGACGGTACATACGGTACACATTTCATCATTCTCACATTCATTTCATGTTTATCTAAACGTAACATCACTCATGTTTTCCTCAAAGGGTTAGGCAGAGATACCCATAGGAATCCCTCGTTTCGCTGATTTCGCCAGTTATGTAAATAATGAGGTAGTTGTGGTGAATTGTAGACCTTGTGAAAACTGCATTAATCCAATGGATGCAGAAAGCATAGAACTGGTCAAAGTGGGGGTGCTGGGGAGATAGTGGCAAAGAGTGGCCTATCTGGGCATAATGGCGAATAAAAAATGATGATAATGTGGTGAATTTGCTAAAGGCGAATTCCACTTGGACTGCAGCCACCTTGTGAAGGCAGCAGGAATCCGGTAGATGCGGGAAGTGCAGAACCGTTCGAAGTGGTGGTGGTCTATGTCCAGCTGTGGACGTCTTTCGGCTAAAATGATAATGATGCTGATGAATTCCACCATGGTAAAGATAAGATAAAGATAAAGATAATTTATTTGTCAAACATGCGTTTACATACAAATCGAGCATGCAAGATCTTAAATATAGGTAAAAAGTCCGTACATGTTTTGCCTGACGAGGCGTACAATTTTTTATAACATACAAATAATTAATTTAAAAGACTAAACACTGGTTCACTATAATTCATTATTACATTCTATGAGAACAATAATAAGGTAGAAACAATAATATAAAATTCAAATAAATGTCAAAAGGTATCTGTCAAAAAGTTATTAATATTGTAATAGCATTTGTCTGTTAACATACTTCGAATCTTGTTTTTAAATTCATTTGTTGTCATAGCCCTATAAGACTGTGGTATTTTGTTGTATATTTTCGGGGCCATACAGAAAAAGCTTTTCCCCATGAGGGCAGTTTTTGCTGAGTGCAAGCAAAGTTGGCTATTGTCACGTCTGTTGCGCGGAAAAGTGTCAGAGAGTTTTGGAAAGAGATGTGGGTTACACTTTACAAACGTTGCAACTTCAAAAATATATATTGATGGCAAAGTTAATAAATTGTATTTTTTAAACAATGGTCTGCAGCTTTCTGTCGTTTGTAACTTAAACATAGCCCGAATACACCTCTTTTGGGCTTTAAAAGCTATTTCCTTGTCTGTAGAGTTACCCCAAAATATGATACCATAGCGCAGAATTGATGCCACCAATCCATGATAGGCCGTCACCAAAGCAGCTGAGTTAAGTTCTGAGGACAGTTTGTACAAGACATACGCGGATGTGCTCAGTTTTTTGCTTGTATATTCTATATGTGCTTTCCAATTCAATTTTGCGTCTATCATTACACCAAGAAATTTTGTATTGTCGACTTTATTTATTACTGTGCCATTGTACATGGCTTCAATGTTAATACCAGCATTTACCCGTTGACTAAAATGCATTATCGTCGTCTTATCTAAATTAATTTTTAGATTATTCCTATCTAACCATGATATTATTGTCGTCAAAGTTCTATTAATGTCATATTCATAAATGTCCTTATTATTACATGTCATAGTTACTGTGCTGTCATCTGCAAATAGGGTCATGGGGTAGTTAATAGCATCAGGCAGGTCATTGATATATAGGATGAATAATAATGATCCAAGTACGCTCCCTTGTGGGACACCGTAAATAGGCGTTCGTTCGTCAGATATGTAAGATTCCTCTTTTTTTGTCTTTATATTTATTTTTGTTATTTCTGTGTACTGTTTTCTGTTAATAAGGTAAGACTCTATAAGGTTAAGTATATTTCCTCTTATGCCATATGCCTCTAGTTTCTGAAGTAGAACGTTATGGTTGACATAGTCAAAAGCTTGCGTCATATCACAGTAAATAGCACATACTGGAATTCTGACGTCCATATTTTTCATTACCTTATGCAAGAAGTCATAAATTGCCATATTGGTTGTCCTGTTTTTCCTAAATCCCTTTTGCTCATCGATTAAAATGTGTTTCTTTTCTAGGTATGAGTACAATTCTTTATAAATATACTTCTCAAAAATTTTTGATATTATCGGAATAAGAGCAATTGGTCTATAGTTGCCCATGTCTTCAGTATTGTTTTTTTTAAATAAGGGCTTTACTATAGACACTTTTAAGGAATCTGGATATACACCTGAACAAATACACAGATTTATGAGATAGCTCAAGTGTTTGCAAATACAGTCGGAAACATATTTGATTACCTTTGTAGAAATTCCGTCATATCCTGTACTATTTGTTGATTTTAATGATATTATAATATTTTTAATGTCTATAGGTATACTGGGGGCAACAAAAATTGAATCTGGACGTTTTGTGATATTGCCTAAATTATTTCTTGAACATGGAATGGGTTGAATTTTGTCTATGAAGAAGTCGTTAAATGCGTTCGCTATTTCTTGAGGGTCATTTATTACTTTATTATCTAAATTGATCTGCCTAATGGATTCCTTAGGGAAACATGGTTTTGATTTGTTTATAATATTCCAGGTAGTTTTTGACTTATTGGTAGAGGTTTTAATAGAATAGTTGTTTTGGGCACGTCTAGTAAGTTTCATAATTTTTTTAAATCGTTTTTTGTAGTTTAAGAAGCTTGCCTTATTCTTTACATTTGGTTTTAGTCTATAACGCCACAGCAATTGCCGTTTCTTTTTGCTGCATAATTTTATGCCGCGTGATATCCATTTCGGTTTCCTTATCACTCGTATAGTTGTCCATTTAAATGGAAAACATAGGTCATAAAAAAGTTTAAACGTGTCAATAAATAAGTCAAATGCGTCATTAGAATTATCCGTTTCATAAATTTCTGAAAAAGTCACTTGTTCTAAACAATTTTTAAATTTAGTCATATTCTCTGTATTAAAATCACGTCTTTTTATGCGCCAATATTTTAAAATGGCAGTCTTTTTTACCGGGCACTTTATTATTTGGGCCGTGTGGTCCGAAAGTGCAAATTCAGTTACTTCAGTTTTACATTTGGCTTTAAAGTTATGTGCGATATTGTCTATGCACGTTTGGCTATGTATCCTGGTTGGTTGTTTTAAAGCTAATTTTAGATTGAAATTTAGTAACAGACATTCAAATTCTAATACAATATTGTTTTTCTTCATAATGTCAATATTAAAGTCTCCCGTCATTACAATATGCGTATTTTTTTTTTTACATATGATTCGTAATAATTTTTCTAAGACCTCATAGAATACATTTATATTATTAAGTTTTGGTACTCTGTATACACACAAAATAACCATATTATATTGTATGAGCTCTACACCGCAGCACTCAACTACACCAGTTATTGACAAATTAGCTATCTGCGGGAGCTCTCTCCATTGATGCTCATTTCTAATTAAAATACAAGCACCACCACGCTTACTATTTTTTCTAGAAAACACTGATGCCAAACAATAATTGGGTACTTTTAAGTGACCTTCGTAACCTGACATCATAAAATGCTCTGTAATACACAACGCGTCAATGTTAATGTTCTTTTCTTCTAGTTCCTGTAGGCAAACAGTTAAAGCATCTGTCTTATTTAGAAGGCCTGCGATATTTTGATGCATCACATAAATACTTTCACTAACGAAAAAACTGTTTTTCTGTTTCTATCACATGTGTGGGTTCGTGGGTCGTTAATGTAACCAAGTGACTCCTTACATACTGAGTGTTAAAATCTTGAATGTTCCTAATTAAATTCAGAAGACTAACAAAAACAATTCGGAGCCCATAATTATTTAGTTGACCAGAGTGCCTAAAGAATGTGTTGTAGTTATACTCAATGTTTGCATTTGAATCCAACACATATGCATAATTATGTTTCCTGTTATCTTCATACAAAAGTTGATTAAAGCTCCTAACTCGCCAATTATACATATTTGAATTAATGTTATATTTATATGTTGGCAAACAGATAATAATGTTAGTATGTGTTATGGCACTGAGTGTGTTCCTTATGTCTAATATTAGTTTAAAGTAGTTATTACTAATTTTAAAGTCCTGTTCACCAATAAAAATTACACAAAAATCACTCTTCGTGTAATCCTCAAGTTTAGAGTTCAAACCTTCCAAGAGATTATTTGTGGCTCCTCCTGTCGACAGATAGTGACAACAGTAGGAGGAGCATATGAGGAGACTCCAGATTCAATGACATTGTTACAGTTGTAAAGGTGGATTTTTCATTCCTTAACTGTTCAAACACACACAAAGTATTAGAAGCAATGTTCAATAGGGCCGTAACATATTTATTAAATATCTGTTATATTCATTCATGTCCCAATACTTTATCTATTTACTAAAATAACAAATCTTTCTCGATCTTAGGTTACATCGCATCGTCCTCGCTAATTTCTCATCTTTCAGAATACTCGATGAGCGAGTCTAATTTGTTATAGTTAAATCGGTTCTTAAAGGTTTCTTACAAATTTTCGTATATTTTCGTTGATGAAATTAAAGAAAATCGTCTCTTGACTGAATCAATTCGAAAACTAGTACCTACAGCCGGCAGCATATCCATAGACTAATATATACTGAGAATATCAAGCTATAATCTGTAAAATTTCAAAAAAAAAAAAAATCTTTGATAGATTTTCAACTTTATTCCATAAGAATAAGGTTAATGTTCAATTGGGAAAATTTTACATTTTGGGGTAGCTTGATGTGCTGGCGTCTGTACTTTGATGATTTAAATCGACTAATTAACGTTTTTAATGATTTCGTTTTTTATGATCGAATTTTCTTTGCATTATTTTTATCACTGTGTATTTTATCATGATGTTTTGTGCTTGAAGTCTTTTTGTTATCATCCGCTCGCTGCTATTCTAGGATTCTTTTTTTCGAATTTGATCACTATATAGTACTTACTAAATTCTTATTCAGGTGAATCTGTTTAGATTTTCGTTTTGAAACAGATTGGTAAACCATTGCTTCATATGTTCGAAAAATGTGTCTGCTCAACAACGTAAATAACGCAATGAATATTGTTGAACTATCAAAATAAAACCGATTATTTTCGTGTTAATGTGACTCCAACATAATTGATGATGAGTGCATCACTAATTGCAGTCTTATGTCGCGTTCCGAAATTCAACAAGAGTGATAATATCGCGAACCCAACCAAATTGAATAGTCAAAAGAATTAAGAGCTATCAGATCATTAGTACTGATTTTTATTTTGGTTGGCTTCGCGATATTATCACTTTTGTTGAATTTCGGAATGCGACCTTAGAATTTTTGAGAGTTTGACACTGACAGCGAAACTTTCGCGCTATTTTGTCCGTTAACTTATGTCAAGTCATTTCAATTTTTTGTCACGCACGGTCCTATTTGATTAAAACCTGTGTATACCTGTATCTCGCAAAATATCGTTTTAAATTATTCAAAAATGCACGTGCGGATACGTATATTTGGCAAGCCAGATACCGTGGTCGTGGTTGAGTCTAAATTGACAAAGATTGATCAGTTCCGGCAAATTCTAAAGGAGAAGTTCAATGTTCAACCAAAATTACAAAGATTACTTTACGGCGGGAAGTTGGTAAGTATTACTACCTAATTTGTATCTGAAATCTTTCCTAAATCGTGTTTGTAGGCCCAACATGAGTACACAAGTAACGAGGTCATATTTTATACAGGTGTTATCATGTTGAATTCAGTGTTTATTCACATAAGGCAGACGTGACGTCACAGAACATCGCGACCGTTAAAAATGCCGCACTGCAAAGTGCTACTACGTACATGATTTAAAGTTTAGCATGAAACTAGAATGTATGAATTCCTATACTATCATACATATGGCGAGAGCCACATGGCAATTCTAAGATGAAAGACTGCCAATACATGCTATTCATGAAACTGCTGTTCATTACTTTGCCTATGTTCTTCCTCTGTCATCAATGCAAAGATTATAACTACTACCAGCATTGGCCAACCAGTTGACTGCCAGCTAACAATATTAGACTGACGGGGTTACATGTTGCAAGACACATTTGCACACTTTCTACATCAGACAATGCATTCAATCATATTGTAAATGTAGTTTAGATCTAACCTCTGGCTTCTTTTGTGAATTGTAGATATTGAGTAATAAGTTATCCTCTATCATATCTTGCTATAAGTAAGACTACTTTACTTGCTATATCAGTGTGAAAGTCTTGAATTCATGCTTCATTGTAATAAGTATTATTTTATGTTATGTTTTGATACAAGTCCAAGATTTATTTAAACATGTTGTACCTAGGATATATTATGGTGAAGAAATTCTCTACAGGATGGCAGGGACGTTGATGTACAAACTGTTACTATGGATTCAGTGCATGATTCTGGACCCCACTGAGATTAAAATTGTTATTGGTTATTAAAAAAACAAAAACTTCCGCACATTCCGACCACATATTATTATGCATTGCACTTTTCTATGAAACATGTGACATGTGATTTTTATTTGACTGATGATAAAAGAATTATGCTAGGGTCTTGTGTGCTGTAATCATGGTTACAGTTTGCATGTTGGTGTCCCAGTCACCCTGTATTTACACTCTCTCACTTTCTTTATAGAGTTTTAGTACACTTCTGACAGTTCAGTGAGAGATACTTAAAATTACAGTATTAACTCTTTATAACGATACTGAAGCGACTGCGCATTTTGTGGCATTATTGAGAGGTTTCGTAAATAGAGAGAATAAAAATCTGTATTAGAATAGAATAGAATAGAATAATTTATTTGTCAAACATAGGTAATTACATACGAAGATCTTAGAAATCTTAGAAAAAGTTTATTTTAGACTAGTATAGTATTAGTAATTACATAAAAAATTTGTGAGCAACTAAGAATATGATGACGTATAGATAATCTATGAATCCTACTGACAACAGTCTACACTTGTGAGCAACTGAGAATATGATAATGTATAAATTATCCATTACTCCTACTAACAACAGTCTACAAGCAATCCCAATTTGTAAACAAAAGAATAGATTTCTTAGAAAGTTTAATTTGTATGATCTCAAGTTTATTAGGGCTAGGATTATAAAGCAACAAAAGAATGTACACAGCTCTTTAACTGCTGTCATAAGTGAGAGTGGGTGTAATGCTAGAGTATATCATTGTATGGAAGACATGCTAAACCAACCAAAGCAGAGTGATTTCAACACTTTAGGGAGTTTGTCATTAAATCAAGTGACATTACATGGAGTTTACACTGTATATTACAAACTGCATGAAATCCAGAAAAAAATACTGTGAATAGAACAATATGTATGTGAGTCCTTTGAAATACAAACAGTTCCTTCCAAAAGTTTGTCAAAGTTTTTCGACTTCACCTGTGATGCCAACATTTTCAAAATAATTCTTCATAACATCTTCAAAATTTACCAATGTATTTAATATTCATTTCAGCTGGAAAATGGCTACACATTCCACGACTACAACATCAAACTCAATGACGTTATCCAGCTCATGGTGCGGGCACAGACAGAAGACAGTCCCAAGGAAAAGACTGACGCTAAGACTGAAGACACTAAACAAGAGGCAGAGGTGCCGACTGACAAGAATGTAGAGTATAAAGGTATGTTTTAATTTAACTTGTCTATGGCATAGACATAAATCCTTCATGAACTAAGCATGTTTATAATTTTAATTCAATCTCACTGTTGAATCATAACCGTTTTTCATTAATTCCTGGCTTCTTTTAACAGA
Source organism: Polymixis flavicincta (assembly GCA_949987655.1). Lineage (NCBI taxonomy): Eukaryota > Metazoa > Arthropoda > Insecta > Lepidoptera > Noctuidae > Polymixis > Polymixis flavicincta. Next base: position 36,328,845 of record OX465171.1, on the reverse strand, counting down.
TGCAGAAAGCACGTTGTATGAAGTTGGAGACTTAATAGACGTGCGGGACCGTGAACAAGGCTCATGGCTAGAAGCAAAAATAACTAGAATAGTCTATGATCCTGACATTCCACATATACCGGATCTGAAAGACATATCAACAAATGCAGCTGAACATTCACATTCTGACAGTAGTGACCAGAGTTTTGATAAAGAGAATGATGTTGAGAACAAACCACCAAGTGAAAAGGCAAATGGAGATAGTTTGTCAAAGAGCAGATCCAAAGGCATTGCAAGGTATTTTAGTAAATCACCTAAAGCAGTGCGGAAAAAGCCAAGTGACGTGGAAGTGAGTAAAACTGAGGAACCCAAGGACTTAGATACACTACTGCTTTATAAAGTACAACTGGAGAATGAGTGAGTAAAACATTTATTTATATCTATACAAATGCTATAAAGAGGTGAATCTCGGGAATCATGAGTCGGATTTAAAAAATATATTTCTATGATGAGAGACCGGTCTTAACATCACGCTACGCCTGTAAGGAGCCAAGTAAAAGAATAAAAAAACGACAGATCGAATGCTAAAATAAAACAAAGTAATATCGCGAGCTTGCGGTACGATGCTATTGGATATATTATGGGTTTAAAGATTATTTATTTATTCTAGAAGAAATTAAAATAGGTGTAGTCCAGTAGCAAACATTTTTGATTTCACCAGGCATCATGTCCGACTGACGTAGTCTCAGTGATAAGCGGTTAGACGCTAGTCTACAGCACAATGTTATTGAGTGAGATGCAGGATTATTTATAGTAAAAAGGTTCCTAAAACATAGACAAAAGTCCTTCGGAAAATCGGGTTATATGAGAAAACCACTGTATAAATCAATGACCAATAAAGTTTATTGAACTTTTTGATGTACATTGTCGAACAGTGGAGTAATAGACTCCCGAAGTTTGTAGAGAAAACATGTCGACTAGATTCACCTTAACGTGTTTAAAACTAAGTTATGTCGTTAACTTCATAATTTTCTGTTGTTTGTGAAGTACTGCTTGAATTTAGCTTTAAATTACGTATGTTGAAAGAATATGTGCTCCTGATATCTGCGATTATGTTGAACGCCTTCGTATTTTAAAGGTATTTTTTATTTTTCTTGTCTTATTCTATGTTAAGACAAGAAGTTTCACATGGACGAAGTTGTGGGTAGAAGCTAGTTTATTTATAGGTTGTTTATTTATACAAAACATGTTTAATATCACTTCTGAGTCTCTCTCCTTCGGCAAAGGCCTCCAGGCCCTTTCCTCCCTTGCTTGAGTAATTAAAATATTAAAAAGTCATAGTCATAAAGTCTTTTGAGACATCTTCACCAAGTTGAGTGAATTAATGACATTTAATTGTGTCAGAAGAGGAGGGGCCTGTGGCTAAGAAATAACAGACGCACCAGTCCATCGATCAGGTTAAGCTACGTTTGCCGCGGTTGGTCCTGGCTATCATTCGTGGAACGTGACTCCTCAGAAGCCCGAAAGTCTTGCAACCAGTCTTACCCTGTAAATAGGTTGTGGAGGTTAGATAGGCAGTCGCCCCATGTCAAATACTGGTACTCAGCTGCTTCCGGTTAGACTGGAAGTCCACCGTGACATGATTAGGAAAAGGCTACGCAGATAATATAGAGTACAGGAGGTCAGAGCAAAAGCAACAATATTCTTTTACAAACTTCTTTTTCTTTTACAGTGAAGAAGATTCAAATATGTTTTGTAAACTTAAAGAAATACGGCCAAGAGCAAGAACAGTAATAGACATCAAAGACCTCAAAGTAGGACAGAAGGTGATGCTCAACAACAACACTGATGAACCTTTGGAAAGAGGATACTGGTAAGTTAAATATCAACAATAATAATACTAACTTGTAAGGGCAGTGATCATTTTATTTCGTTTAAATATATTGGAGTAATACATTATATAACGCTTCTAACTATAAACACTAGGTATTCATGTAATTACATAAGTGACTAACTAACAAAATATGCAAAAAATCCTTTTGCGTGTCTTGGTCAAACGAAGTTCTCGTCCGCATCGCTGACTTCTGGAAACGTCCCCAGAAGCCGGGCAGTATTCTAATACCTTAAAACAAATTCCCATTTTTTTCTGTACCATATATTCTATACTGAAAATAACGCTGAAGAGTTGGTTGTTTGAACGCGATAATATCTGAAACTCTCAGTTGGATTTGGAAACTCTCAGTTAGTTTTTGCAAATGATAGCCCAATTCTTGAGGATGGTTATAGGCTATTTAACATAGGACTTTTCGGAGCCGAGCAAAAAGAAAAAGGTAAGAATAAATGCTAAGCGAACACGAAATAATAGCGCGGGCAGTCGATGCCATGCGACGGCTTGGGTCGGGGAACAATAAATATTACGACGACGCAGAAGCTAGTATAAAATAAACTCACTTATATCCAGAACAACAATTTACAGCCAATATTATAAATGTACATATGCCAAAATCTAATACCTTCAAACGAGCAATTCTTGTATATTTATATACTAGCTGTCCCGACAGACGTTGTCCTATCCATCCAAAAGTCATTCATACAAAATCTATACCCTACCTACCCTACCTACGCTACCCTACCTACCCTACACTACCCTACACTATCCTACCCTACCCTACACTATCCTACCCTACCTACCTACTCCACCTACGCTGCCCTACCCTACCTACCCTACACTATCCTACCTACCCTACCCTACACTATACTACCCTACCTACCTACCCTACCTACGCTACCCTACCTCCTACACTACACTACCCTACTCTACACTATCCTACCTACCCTACCTACGCTACCCTACCTACCCTACACTACCCTACACTATCCTACCCTACCCTACACTATCCTACCCTACCTACCTACTCCACCTACGCTGCCCTACCCTACCTACCCTACACTATCCTACCTACCCTACCCTACACTATACTACCCTACCTACCTACCCTACCTACGCTACCCTACCTCCTACACTACACTACCCTACTCTACACTATCCTACCTACCCTACCTACGCTACCCTACCTAATACCGGGATAAAAAGTATCCTATGTCCTTCTCCTGGCTCTAAACTACCTCCCTGCCAATTTTCAGCTAAATCGGTTCAGCCGTTCTTGAGTTATAAGTGAAGTAACTAACACGACTTTCTTTTATATATATATGTCGGAGTTGGTTGTCAATCACAATTGTGGGTATTCGCAGAATTTGTTGCATTCTTGTTTTCTTAATTATTAATTAACTTGTTTTTTTCTACCAATTATTGTCTCATAAATCTTAACATAATTTATGGAGTACTTGGTATTCGCACTAATTGCTTTTGGCAACTTATTTCGATATTTGTGATCGATAGTTTTGTTCATAACAACTGATGTCAGTTACTTTGTTTTTAAAATGTTTACTTTGTTAAATCACTATTGTTTATTTACGATAATTATCCTTGTATTATTTGATTACTTTATAATGCAATTCTTATTAGATTTAGAATAATAATTGAGTGTTTTGTATCAAATAAACTCGTGACCTACTTCGGTACGTCAACGGACAGAGTTGTCATGGAGGGATTGTAAGGTGGGGGCATCGTCTTATAAAAGAGCGAGCACTCGGTGTTCGAGTCAGTCGGTCCTCGGATTCGACTCATTACAGAGCTCCCCTGCTCCCGACAAAACTGTCGGTTTACTTGGTACAGCGCTGCTGTATATTTACATTGCTGGATCGGCTTGCTTATTGTGAGCGATACACTTTGTGTTTGGGTGGCTTACGCCGCTGTACGGACTGAGACCCGAAAGGGTTGTTCGTTTTAACTGTATTGTAACAGTACTTTTTAAACTTCCTTTTATTTTTGTTACTGATTACTATTTTTTTGTGTTATTTTATCGGTGTAATTATTTCTGTAATAAAAACCCTGTAACTGTTTATAAAGTCTTGTTTATCCCAATATAATGGGAACTCCAAATCCTGACGATATACCGCTCGGCAATCCTGATCCTACATCAGAAGTGGGATTAGGTTTAGCCCAGGAATCGCGAGGTGTTGGTGATCCATGGCGAGTAATGTTCGAGCTTCAGAACCAAAATATGGCTCAGTTAATTGAAGCAATTAAGACTCAGTCCGCTCCATCTACTGCAATTCGCTTGCCCGATTTTGACCCAGACCTACCTGATTCCAATGCTCAATCTTGGACTACAACCGTAGACATTTGCCTATCGGAAAAGCCTCTTCAAGGTGGCGCTCTTATTATTGCCCTTACTAAAGCCTTAAAGGGTAGTGCTAACGCATGGCTCTCCCAAGTATCATATGCAGGCATGACCTGGATAGACTTTAAGTGTCTCTTCCTTTCTCGATATGATGTGTCGGAAACTGTTGCCGCTACCCTCATTAACCTTCAAAATAGTCAACCAAAGGAAGGAGAATCCCTAGCCGCATATGCCAGTCGGCAGATCACTTCACTGACGTCTAAGTGGAATAGCCTGAGTGTCGAAAACATTGCTGTTTCTACTGTTCTGGCCCATGTCTCCAAATTCGATTCACGTGCTCATCGACTAGCATTTACTACCGAAGTACATACTAGGCATAAACTTCAGCAAGAATTGAGTGTCTTGTCCCATCTTAAGAGAAAGTCTCAGATTTCCTCTGACCAGCACGATTCTTCTCAACCTAAAAAGTTCAGACCAGGTACCATAGTATGTCACTTTTGTGGTATTGTGGGACATAAATCTACAAACTGTCGCAAGAAGGCCGAGAAGACCAAACATCCTGAACCAGCCAGCTCGTCACATAAGGCGTCTCCAAAGAAGATCGTCTGTTACCGCTGTGGGGAGTCGGGACACGTTGCTCCTCGCTGCCCAAAGGCGACCGATAAGCGGCCGGGAGGTTCAAGAGAAGATGCTGGGAGTCGACCTTCGAGCAGCCAATCATCCACGAAACGAGTTGAATCTTGTGATGTACGACCTACTACTGGTGTTCTACACCAATCTGGTGAGTCGCTTGCTTTTTGTTATGACTCTGGGGCTGAATGTTCTCTTATTGCTGAAACCTTTGCTGAAAAGTTGTCTGGCAAACGTATTTCTTGTATGGTCAATATAATGGGAATAGGTAATTCTAACATAATATGTACCGAACAAATTCTGAGTGAAGTAGAAATAGATGGTTACCATTTAGAGATACTCTTTCATGTGATACCGGATGCCTATATAAGTCATAATATCATGGTAGGCCGTGAGATTTTAAAATTAGGTTTTGCGGTTAATATGACCGAAAATAGTCTTACCATTACAAAAGTTAAGATTATTGATCAATGCTCTATTCCTGAGACTCCAAATTTCAATGATATTGATACTGATATTCCATCCGACTATAAACCACAGTTGATTGAACTACTACAAAAATATTCTCATGCTTTTGTAAAGGGACTACCATGTACTAGAGTCACGTCAGGTGAACTTAAAATACGCCTTAATGATCCACATAAGACGGTCCATCGTCGGCCGTACAGACTTACTCCTGACGAAAGGCAGTTAGTTCGTTCTAAAATCAGTGAACTGATAGATGCTCAAATAATTAGACCCAGTTGCTCTCCGTTTGCAAGTCCTATTTTATTGATAAAGAAGCGTGACGGCTCTGATCGAATGTGTGTAGACTACCGTGAGCTCAATAGTAATACTGTAGCAGATAGGTTTCCACTGCCCCTTATAGCCGATCAAATTGCAAGATTATGCGGTGCTAACTTTTACACTTGCCTTGACTGTACCTCTGGGTTTCATCAGATACCTATTCATCCTGATAGCATTGAAGCCACTGCTTTTGTAACACCCGATGGCCAATTTGAATATTTGGCTATGCCATTTGGTTTACGAAATGCTCCTAGTGTTTTCCAACGTGCTGTAACTAATGCATTAGGCAAGTTAGCCTATTCTTATGTGATCATCTACATCGATGATATCATGGTGCCTAGTAGAGACCCCTGTGAAGGTTTACATCGACTACAAGAAGTCCTTGAATCATTGTCCAGTGCAGGATTTTCTTTAAATCTTAGCAAATGCTCTTTCCTAAAACGTAGAGTAGAATATCTTGGGTACGAAATTACTTCTGGGGAACTTCGCCCCAATCCTCGAAAAATAGAAGCTTTAGTTAACTTAAAGTCACCTAAAACAGTTCACCAATTGAGACAGTTCATTGGTCTTGCATCTTATTTTAGAAAATTTGTGGAGAACTTTTCACAGATTATGAAACCTTTGTTCTTCTTAACTACTGGTAAACAGACTTTTAAATGGACTGATAAACATGAGAACATTAGACAAACAGTAATTTCCATTCTTACTAATGAGCCAGTTTTAATAATTTATAACCCTGAATACCCCATCGAATTACACACTGACGCTAGCGCTGATGGTTACGGTGCCATTCTTTTCCAAAAAGTTGAGAATAAAATGCATGTTGTCGAATACTATAGTAAAAGAACGACTGCAACTGAAAGTAAATATCATTCCTATGAATTAGAAACTTTGGCCGTTGTTAACGCAGTTAAGCATTTTCACCATTATCTGCAAGGACATAAATTTACTGTTGTTACTGACTGTAATTCCCTCAAAGCCTCGCGCAGTAAAGCTGATTTAACTCCCCGAGTACATAGATGGTGGGCTTTCCTACAAGCTTATGATTTTGACATTTTGTATAGAGAAGGCAGATATATGAACCACGTAGACTTTCTTTCGAGAAACCCCCTTCCAAAATCAATCGACAAAGCAGAACAAAAACGTGTTGATATTACAACTCTGTCTGATAGTTGGCTTTTAGCTGAACAACAGCGTGATTCTGAAATTTTAGCTATCGTTTCTAATTTAAAAAATAACTCTCTATCCCTTGATGTTGCTCAAAGTTACGAATTACGATCAGGAACCTTGTACCGTAAAATACAACGCAATGGACAAACTCGTTGTTTACCTATGGTCCCAAGAGCTTTTAGATGGTCTGTTATAAATCACATCCATGAAGCAATCATGCATTTAGGCTGGGATAAAACACTTGAAAAGGTTTATGAGCATTACTGGTTTGATAAAATGGCCAGATATGTTAGAAAATTTGTAGATAACTGTATCACGTGTAAAGTTTCTAAATCCAACTCAGGTAAAATTCAAGCTGAGTTACACCCTATACCCAAAGTCAGTATACCTTGGCACACAGTGCATATAGATGTTACGGGAAAACTTAGTGGAAAGAGTGATCTCAAGGAATATATCATTGTTATAATTGATTCTTTTACAAAGTATGTTTTACTGTACCACACTACCCAGATTGACGCAGCAAATTGCATTAAATCACTTAAGTCCAGTGTCTCTTTATTTGGAGCACCTTCTCGTGTTATAGCCGACCAAGGTCGTTGCTTTGCTAGCAGAAACTTTAAAGAATTTTGTGAATCCCATAATATTGCTTTGCATTTAATAGCTACTGGTGCATGTAGGGCTAATGGGCAGGTTGAACGTATAATGAGAACATTAAAAAGTATGCTTACCGCCGTTGAAACCAGTGAACGATCATGGCAAGATGCCATTGAAGACGTTCAAATTGCTCTTAATTGCACAACTAATCGGGTTACTAAATCTAGTCCTTTAGAATTATTGATTGGAAGAGTTGCTAGACCTCTAGGTTTAATGACTATTGATAGTGGGGAGATAGAAGTAAATCTGTCCCGTGTAAGAGAACAAGCAGCCCTAGGTATAACTAAGAGTGCCGAATATGATAAAGCACGATATGATAAGACTAAAGCTATTTTGAAAAAGTTTCAAGTTGGTGATTTTGTGCTTATTGCTAATGAGGAACGAAATCAAACTAAATTAGATCCTAAATTTAAAGATCCCTATAGAATTTTAGAACTATTGGATGGCGATAGATATTTGTTAAAATCTTTAAGTACCAATCGAATTTACAAATATGCCCATGACCGTGTACGAAAAATGCCTGAATGTCCAGTTACTGTTAGTGATGATGTCAATGTTGACTCTGATGATGATTCATCTGCTGCTGACACACTATAGCTGAATTGCAAGATGTCTATGTTGACTCTTGTTCGTAATGTCTATCTTGACGCTTAATCGGATGTCTATGTTGACTCCTGGATTTGGACGTTGAACTTGACGCTTATGCGGGTTGTCTATGTTGACGCCTATGCGGGTTGTCTATTTAACTCCAAATTACTTGTCAAATCCCATGGTGTGATTTTGGCTGGGAGACTATGTCTCTACTTTTGTTGAGCTATGTATTGTCAGTAACAGTATGGTGATTTTGAATGGTTGCGATGCAACTGCTATTGATAATAATTTTATTTGACTAATTCAGGATTTTTCTTTTCAAGATACCATTGTTAAGGCTTTTGTTTGTCAGAAAGGCCGATCGATATTCACAAAGAGATTTTTGTTACAGGATCACACGAGGTCGTGTAGAACGTCAGTTCTGGCCGTGTCGGAGTTGGTTGTCAATCACAATTGTGGGTATTCGCAGAATTTGTTGCATTCTTGTTTTCTTAATTATTAATTAACTTGTTTTTTTCTACCAATTATTGTCTCATAAATCTTAACATAATTTATGGAGTACTTGGTATTCGCACTAATTGCTTTTGGCAACTTATTTCGATATTTGTGATCGATAGTTTTGTTCATAACAACTGATGTCAGTTACTTTGTTTTTAAAATGTTTACTTTGTTAAATCACTATTGTTTATTTACGATAATTATCCTTGTATTATTTGATTACTTTATAATGCAATTCTTATTAGATTTAGAATAATAATTGAGTGTTTTGTATCAAATAAACTCGTGACCTACTTCGGTACGTCAACGGACAGAGTTGTCATGGAGGGATTGTAAGGTGGGGGCATCGTCTTATAAAAGAGCGAGCACTCGGTGTTCGAGTCAGTCGGTCCTCGGATTCGACTCATTACAGAGCTCCCCTGCTCCCGACAAAACTGTCGGTTTACTTGGTACAGCGCTGCTGTATATTTACATTGCTGGATCGGCTTGCTTATTGTGAGCGATACACTTTGTGTTTGGGTGGCTTACGCCGCTGTACGGACTGAGACCCGAAAGGGTTGTTCGTTTTAACTGTATTGTAACAGTACTTTTTAAACTTCCTTTTATTTTTGTTACTGATTACTATTTTTTTGTGTTATTTTATCGGTGTAATTATTTCTGTAATAAAAACCCTGTAACTGTTTATAAAGTCTTGTTTATCCCAATATAATGGGAACTCCAAATCCTGACGATATACCGCTCGGCAATCCTGATCCTACATATAGATATCATCTGAATCTCGGAAATGGCTCCAACGATTTTCATGAAATTTAGTATGTAGGGGGTTTCGGGGGCGATGAATCGATCTAGCTAGGTTTCATTTTTAGAAAACGACAAACAAAAAATAGAAGAAACCAAGCAAAGCTTGGTCATTCAAGTAGTACAGTATTTCATGGAAAAAATAAACATTATGGTTTTCTACTGGTACCTACAAAATGGCTGACAAAAACTCTAAAATATTTCTAAGGTAAAACATTAAATACCGGTTCTACCCACAGGTATGACTACAAAGTGGCAGAGATAAAGAAATTGCGGGTAATGTACGAGTTGACAGGAACCCTTTACTTGGGTCGTGATGCCGTGCCACAGAATGACACTAAGCTGAGGGTGCATGACAAGATATACGCCATTGAGGAGGTGGTGCCGCTAGCGCAGAGGACGGAGGAGTACAAGAAGATGATGGTCACACCCCCAGAGAAAAGTAAGTTTCTTAGAGAGATAATTATTAACTAGAAATCACCTGCATCATCTATGTATATCTGTCCATATTATAAATTAAAGTCTCTTTTCGTATCATTAAGAGAAATTAAAGAACGAGCTTGTGATCTCGAGACTCCTCCGTGTCTCGAAAAGCATGTTTAGTCGTTGGTCCCGGCTTTTATTTGTACATCTTTGTCAGTTGTTAAGGGTAGTCAGAATCCCGAGAGTCTGACGAGTTTTTTACCCAGTAACTGGGTTGTGGATTTTAGATACGCAGTCGCTCCCTGTAAAATACTGGTATTCAGCTGCATCCGGTTAGACGGGAAAATCTGTTTTTTTTAAATCTATATATATAAATAAAAAAGAAAGTTTAGCGGAAAACTCGAGAACGGCTCGACCAATTTAGCAATTTTTGTATTTTCCTTAAGGCACATGGAAAGTTTAAAAAAAAGTGCGTAGACAATAGTAAAAACAACATTTAGATACTTTTTATACCAGGAGTACGTATCCGTGGGATAACTTTCGACTTCGATTCTCTCATCGTACATGCAATTTCCACGTTATTTTGTGCTGTTATTAGGAAATGAGACGGAAAATGGCTTTGAAATCGACCCTGTTTCAGATTTTTTTTTCATCGAGCAAATTCAAATTATCGTGTTTTGAACCGTTAATTTCCCTCAAACAAGGATGTATCTTTTTTTTTTTTCAGGGCATATTCACGAATTTGACCATTGAATGTTGATTCTGAAACAGGCAAATTTTGATAACCCCCCGTTAATATTAATAATAATATAGATAAAGATAAATAAAGATAATAATAATATTAATCATTTTACTGTCAATTAAGGCCCATAGATCATCATCATCATTTCAGCCGAAAGACGTCCACTGCTGGACATGCCTCCCCTAGGCTTCTCCACTTTGACCGGTCTTGTGCTTTCCACATTTAGCGGATACCGGATGCCAGATGCGATATATAGATAAAATACATAAATAATCTTAAAAAATAATAACAAATTAATACATATTATGAATCTAACTTAAATTATAACTATACACGTAGAGTTGTCAGCGTCGTGTTTCGCTGCGAGGTGTGTTTTTAAATCTCCTCTAAGTAATATTAACATTTATTTCACTTTCAGGATCTGTACCACTGAACTGTTTAACGTGTCGTGATGATGAAGAAACTCTGTGCAAAGACTGCGGTTGTTACCTGTGCTCAGGGAAGGAGTTCCCAGAGAAAGTAAGTTGTTCTAGTTTTGTTATTCTATAAATAGTGGGGTTTCTGCTCATAGCATAATCAGCCTATAATGTTCCCCATGGTGGGACACAGGCCTTCTCTCTGTGAGTCTCTGTTAGAGGGAGTGGGCTATAAACCACCACGTGGGCCCAAAGCAGGGTGACGGATGTCACATTTGGTTCTAGAACATTTGGAACAGCCGGTTTCCTCACGATGTTTTCCTTCACCGTTTTGAGAGCAGTGTTGATTAAATAATTTACAAATAATAAAGTGCTCGCGTGGGTCCGACTCCGAACCCACGTTCGAGTCAAATCGGACATTACCGTTGGGTCACCACTAACAAATATGTTCATAATCTCTTTGGAAAGAAAAATAAACAATACTTAGACTGAAATTATATAAAAAGATAAATCCAAAAAGACATAATGTCGGTTCATCAAAACACACTGGCTGGATGTGCTCTAGAAAGGAGGTCGAGAAACTGGTCTCGTCTCCTATACGCCACTTTCAATCATCTCATCTGCTTATAGTCTTGCAACTGATTGCAGATTAAACAGGAAAAAAAGACAAAATGGCTGCAGCTCAGCATAATGATACGAGGCACCTGACTCTGCTGTCCACAAGTGCCATAGAAGAGATGAAGTTATAAAGTACTTCGCTAAATCTATAATTTAGAAAAATTGCTACTGTTTGAAGTGCTGTATCTCAGGGTTTGCTGGACCTTAAGAGGGAGGGCAGCCATTTCCGTAGCATGAACCTTTTAAAAGTTATTCGTCAATAACTGAAAGAAGTCCGTAACCGTAAGCACAAATCTTTCGAAGCTGCAAACTTGCATTAACATTATTGGGTCTATCCTAACAACATCCTAAAAAATCAGTGCTGTAATTTTTTGGCGCCCTAACCAGGTTTTTGTATGACTGGCCTACTTAGTTTCCGTAACAACACAAATAAACGTTATTTTTTATGAATATTTTGAAGGCAAAGTAACTTGAGCATGTAAAGGTTCACACTTGCGGGTCACATCATCATCATACGGTATAAATATAAATAACTCACGACGACAATGGTCGAATAGTTTGCACGTTACAAAACCAACTCAGTTACCTTAAGCTTTGCTTGGGATTCCTTAAAAAGTTATCATGAAGGGTTGACCTTCACGATTACTGACAAATACGTGCACTGACTGGACAGGTCTACTCAAATCGGTGTGGTTCTTTCCTCGGGAGACCCTTTCAGCCACATGATCTGACCAAGACCTCTGAGTTTGTTGCGGTCTTTCTTCTCCGAGTAATCCGATAGGAAACACCAAACACGGCTAGTTCTAAAATGTAAGTTTTTTTATGTGTATAAGTGTTTTTGAACCTCCATTTTTCCACGTCCTACAGATAGTACTATGCGACGAATGCAACAACGGCTACCACATGATCTGCCTAGACCCGCCGCTCACAGAGCTGCCAGAAGAAGACTGGTACTGCCCTTCCTGCAAGCGAGACCCCAATGACGTCATTGCGCCTGGTGCAGCCAAGCAGACCAAGAAGATTTCTAAGACGAAGCGCGACTGGGGACGAGGAATGGCTTGTGTCGGTTAGTATCTGATGTGCATCATTGTAGTTTTTGGTGTGGTTTTTAAATGACTTAAAAAAAAAGAATTAGCGCTCACGGTTTTCTCTGTGGTATTTTTTTTTTTTCATTTGGCAAAAGGCACCGGTCAAAGGCATGGTGGTCCTCCTCTTTTATTGACTTTGCCTATGTAGTTTTTTTTTCAGTTGTGGCTTGTGATTATTTATAGGCTTATTGTGTTTTGTATGGTAATTCGACTTGATTGGCGCTGTGGCTGCGTTATTGGCTTCAGCGAATAAATCACATAGTTATTTTTAGTATCGGGCGTTTGTCCATCATCTATCTTCACATTCTTCACTGATATAACAAAGAGAAACAGTTTGTTTGGTCGTTGGGAGGTAATTTGTAGCTAAAATACTGCTATTCAGCTGCATCTGGTTAAACTGGGAGCCGACTCCAATATTGAAGAAAAAGGCTAGCCAGATAAATGGATTGATCAACTTAATCGTTTTCAATAATATCATTTGGATGCCAATGTTGGCAAGACAAAGCACTCTTTTAAGATCATTCTATGCAATTAGCAATTTTCTACATACAAATTATTCTTAAGATATTGTGATCAAAAGATGTCTATTACTGGCATGTGACGATTTTTGGGTAGAACTTACTGAAACTGTGGCTGGGAGTTTTCATAACGATGATGAATTTCCTAATGTGACAGCAATTGGTGGGTGTTTCTCCGAATTGACATACACTTAGAACTTGGCATTTTGGCTTATAAGCTTTCCTGCAATGCGAATAAAAGCTATACTTTACCCCTCTTACTAATAAACACGGAATAAAGCTATACCAGGAATAACCATACATTTCCATAGTTTTTAACTTCTAATAATTTTATTCTGTGTAAATTAGTAAGAGCGTATATGTTTTCTTGAAACAACTTACAATTTTCGTTTTATGTAAAATGGTTGCAAACTGGTTAAATATTAGTGCAAAATGGAATTGACTCACTCTGAACTAAGTTACTTACGAGTGTATAGTAACATTATGTTCCAAGCCTCGGGCGTATATAGTCCCGACCGAGGCAATGCAACTCATTAATAGGCTTTGCGTGTAAATACTAAGTTGTAGTAAGTATTGTTGTTTTTGTCGCTATCAAATGCAAGAAGTTTTCTATCCGACTGGTATTTCCAGACATTATCCATTAAACACAAGCTTACTAACAAACAAATTTTATCTCCTAGCTTGATTCCCATTGTGGCCTGCGCATAGAACAACCAATACTGATATGTATACATAATTAATAGCAAATTAAAAACGCCGGCTCAAATAAATACCAATGCCATTGTTATCTAAACAATTAAAATAATTGCCAGAGTGCCAACTAAACATTTACCTGAAAGTATATGTAGAACAGAATGAACTAACATGTTAATTCATTGTGCTCTACATATACTTTCAGGTTACGTTACGTTATATGGTTGTCATGACAACAATATAGCTTTGGTAGTAGGTAGTCAAAATCAAGAATGTCTTCTTCCTGACTGACAGAAATTCAATAACTGTCTTCCTCGTTGGTTGTGAGACCGTAAGGCTCAACGCACACCGAACTGCAAAATGCTCGCGTATGGTTGAGCAAAATGTTGACTGCTCGACCATGCAGGCGGCATGTTCGCTCCTCCGTGAGCCAGCTCCGTTGAAAATACTCTGGGTTGGCAGGCGGGCGTGCATGACCAGTTTGATGCCAAAATCCGACGTTGGCAGACATGTTCAATAGGGTTGATTGGGACTTAGTAATTATCGTCCTTTTGGCAGAGGAAGAGGAACATGATTTCCAAATGACGCCGGCCGCGCCGTAGGTAGTAAACACACGTCCATCAGTTAATATCGCTGAGGCATACTGAGCGCGGGCGGCGCGCAGCAGCACGGCGGCTCGAGCGCGCTCGCGCATAAATGCTCTGCTCTTGGTGTGCGCTGACTGACGCTAAGACCTTAAGTTGGATCACCAGGCCGTGCGAAATATTGTAATACTGATTTTCCGTATGGAATTTATCTGTAGCAGCCCAGGGTTCTGGTGTGTGTTTGGCAACAGCGAAGGAACTTGACAAGTCCTTGAACAAAAATTTCGAAGTCACGTGATATCCACCAAACCTCACTGGGCCTACGTAGTGGGTTATAACCCAATCCCACTCACAGAGGTGAGGCCAGTGTCCCAGTAGTTGGATCATTATTGGCTGATAATGCTCCTTATGCAATGGCTGTAGGCTGGCCCTCTATTATTAGCGACTTAAACATAACTGGCTGTGTGTAGCTATGCTTTAGGTCAAGCTCTGCATACCCCTTCCATGATAAGGCCGTGTGTTGCTTTGTTTATTGTTGTTGTATTTTTTTTTTATTTGTTGTTAATTGATGTTGTTGTATGTTATAGAAATTAAATTCAATCTGGTACTGTTTGGCGCATGTTTATTTATACTGAACGTCGCTTTGGATTAGCTATGGTTGCGAATTTTGTTTTTTGTGTTTTATTTTTTGCGTTGTGGGAGGACAGTGCGGGCAGTTAATAGTGTTTTGTTAATTAATAGTGTTTTGTTTGCGTGCACGTATTATTTGTAAATGACTAGCTTCTGCCTGCGCATTGCCCGCCTGCGCTATTACTTTCTTTTTTTGTTTTATCTCAGCTCCTAAGGGTCGCAGCGTGATGTTCAATAACCTTCCTCAATGATTGCGCTATTAACTGTTTTTCAAAACCAACATAAACTTACAAACAAATTTTACTTCTTTGTAGCATATAATAATATATATTATTATGTATACTATTATATATTATAAAGATATATAATTCGTACCTGTTAAATCTATAACTTAGGTAAAAACATAGTAAAAGACCAATTATTTTTTAAAGAGCAGAACAAAGTTCCTAAATTCTGACGTTTAACACTCATGGGCGCCTACATGGGCACTCGCCCATCTAGGTTTAAGTGAAATAAAATATATTAATGTTGAATTGAAAAATACTTAGCTGGTAAAATTACAGCTGTCAATACTTTTCTACCAAGCCACATTGGGCCCATGTGGTGGATAACATACAACCTACTCCCTCACACAGAGAGGAGGCCTGTGTCCCAGCAGTGAGAGTATCATAGGCTGATTTGTGCTTATGCAATACTTTTACGAAACACAACTATGCTGCTAAGCGTCAGACAGTTAAGATGGTGGAGAAACCATCTGCTCAGCCGTGTTTTTTCATCCCGGGATTTGCAAATATTGGTTTTACACTGCAGCCCGTTATCTAGACTTAGCGTAGTTAAGGGCAACCACCTCGCTTCAAATTACATGGGCTGCCTGAATCAATTAGACAGCCTCGTTGGTTTAGTGGTCGCCAGCGATACTACTTAGCATAAGGCCCTGGGTTCGATTCCCATTTCAGGCAAAGTATTGACTGTGTTTTGCTATCTGGAATTTCTCAGTAGCAGCCCCGTGTCGGGAATTGTGCCCAGTTGATATCACATGGGTACTATAGGTACACTTCGGCCCAAGTTTTCGGAGGAAACAAGGCGAGATATTATGTTATTCTATACTCGTCCACTTTGCAGGAAAAACGAAGACGTGTACGATGCCGCCCAACCACTTCGGTCCGATCCCCGGTATTGAAGTAGGCATGTGTTGGAGATTTAGGATACAGGTAATATTTTTTTTTTTAATTAATCTAAAGAATACACAGCCAAAACCAATTGAAAATTAAAAAAAAACAATGTAAGAAAATTTGATAGCCCCCTTAACCAGGTTTTGATTGGTTGCGACGTCTACGGACCGCTATTGATATAATTGATGATTTAAGTTTGAACCGGGTTGCTTTAGAGTGGCATCGTGGATGATGGGCCTAAATGTTAATAATGCATAAAAATCCTCTAACTATTTTAAAAGTATTAAGTTACTTTTATATATATATTTTTTTTATATGAAAACGTTGCCCGACACTAGGAACTGCTCCTGTATTGTGGGTGTGTTTACAAACATTTAAATTCACATACACAAACAGCCAGACCAACTATTTTACTACTTTACAGTCGGAACAACTATTTGTAGGTCATACCATAATTTGTACCGTGCCGGAATCGAACCCGCGACACGCAGCGCAGCAGTCAATCGCTTAACCACTGCGCCAACCGTGCCGTCGTATCGTCATGCATTTAGAGAAATAATTATTTGATTCCAGTTATCAGAAACTGGAGTCCACCGACCGCCTGTGTCCGGAATACACGGACGTGACGTAGAAGGCGCGTACAGCATTGTGTTGTCAGGTAAGAAAAGTCTACCATCAACTTACGAAATCATTGATCTACTGGCCATTTTATTGATGTCGTCATACAGTACGTTTTCGTTTTCAGGCGGCTACGAAGACGACGTGGATTATGGCAACGAGTTCACATACACAGGCAGCGGCGGCCGAGACCTCTCCGGCAACAAGCGCACCGCTGAGCAGTCCTGTGATCAAACGCTCACAAGGGAAAATAAGTAGGTTCCTTCTAATGTTTCTAAATTAACTATTTGTATGCAGGATGTAAGGCCGTTTTAGGCAATGACCATGGAATAACAAAAATAATCGGATGGAACACCGCTAAGACAAAACTAAGTCCCGTTTTTGTATGAATAAAGTTTAAGGCGCTGTCCTATTGCCATCGCTCGTGCGATGATGCGTCCGTTCGACGAAAATGATCGTACGATCGTGCGTTCAAACATACTGATTTCTACTGAGTGTCCTATTGAAGGACGTGCGAAGTGATACTGTGAAGCGCGTGTGTAGTAAATCGGTGTCATGGTATATTACGGGCATGTGATGCGGCAGAATGAACAAAATGACGTGGAGGAAGTTTTAAGTATGAATTTGGATGGCTGCAAGACTAAGCTATATGCGATGGAAGGACTGTGTGAAAGATAATATGGATAAAAAGGGACTGACTACCGAGATGACGACTATAGAGAAGTATGTTCCGCCGACCCTAAATAAATTGGGATAACGATCAGAATGCTGTTTTCGGACGGAAGAGCTACAATGGCCCATTCTACCGATTCTCGGTCGCAAATTAAACTAGGAAACAATCCATAGAACTAAATTGTAAACTCAATTTCCGTCCTCTACAGAGCGTTAGCGCGCAACTGTGCAGTCAACCACGTGAATGAAGAAGGCGACGACGCTGGCGACGACTGGCGGAGCGGCAAGCCGGTGCGGGTGGTGAGGTCCTACAAGATGCAGAAGCACTTCCCCAAGTACGCGCCCAAGGAGGGCATCAGGTCAGTTGGGGTTTTTAGTACTTACTACGTCGCCATATTCTCGAGAACATAATTATCTTCTTCTTCACCGGCTGATATCTGGAAGTTCCTTGGTACTCTTCAAATTCTACATAAACTGCCTGGACAAATTCTCTGTGTACCAACTGTTTCCTCCGAAGAGCTGGCCTCTCAATTGTCAAATTTTAACTAGCTGACCTAATGGACGTTATCCTGTCCAATCCAAACAGTAGTTCATACAGAAAGGCAATAGCTCAGTTTGTTGGGGTGATCTAGCTTAGCGTGGACAAGGTAAAGACCTTGATTTGACTGACCTTTATTATTAAAAACTGTATTTTAAGAACTTCTTATCTATAGGAAAGCAAGTATTATAATAAAGTTGTGGCAAGATGCAAGAATAAATGCTTTAACAGGCATGTGAAAAAAATAAAATTTACTGGGTAAAATCTTGGTAATAAGCGTATTCTTTTCTATAATCTGATTATGTATGCATTGTAGGGTTGTATTAGGGTGGTGAAAATAAAACTATTCGTTTTATTTGTTATTTTCACTTTACTTAGAGTCATAAACTGTTAAAATATTGTCTAGAAACTAGGCAGGCGGCATCATTATTTTCGCGCCTAGCCCAGTTAAATACCAAATAATAGTCATAACGTGAGCACAGCAACCCACCGTGCTTCGGCCGACAAGGCATTTGAGAGCAGTCCATTTCCGGATTATCTATAAATACTTTAATAAGCTGCAACGTGTGTCTTTTGCGATGCATTACATCAACGCCACAATTAACACATCGCATTGGTTCCTCATTTTCACTCGAAGTACCTACGTGTCGTAGAGGAGTCCAAGTTCGTGTCGTGGCTTGTCGTTTAAAACCGGTTCGATGTCTATAATAGCATCAGGTTCAACGTGAGGTGCAGATTCAGTGCCCAGGTAGGACCGGGTCATCATGAGGAGCGGTATCGGAGTCCATGATAAGAAAAACAAACGTTCAAAGCAGCGAGTAAAGAAAATAACATCCACAGTGCACGAAAGCAAAGCGATTAGTTTAGTTATTTAGTTTATTCAGTGTTGTCAGATGTAATTTCACTTCACGTTGGGGATGTTCAATTTGTTTTGTTACTCAAGTGGGTTGCTACAACGGGATTTGATTGATTTTCACATCGATTAAACAACATACGAGCTACTACTATAAATTGATAACATCAAAAAAGAAACAAAATATTTTATTTCACATAAACCTGCAGGGGCACTCATGAAACGTCGGAAGCTCCAAGCACGGTTCCAAATTGTCGCTTCCTATGGAGAAGAGCCGGCAAGAAACTCCACGGTTACTCTTTAAAAGATAATTGGCTTTAACAATGTTTTCAAATAACAGTCATAACAGGTATGGGAGGACAGTAAAGGTGGTGAGGATCGGATCAAAAAATCGTAAAAAAAATTACAATCTCAGGAAAACTACTATTAAGGCTGTTATTTTCCATAAACATGCTTAAATCTTAATCACTACTGACATTGGCAGAATTGTTCGGGCAAAATTGGGACACTGTTATAGTAAGAAATTGAATTGAACCACATTAAAAATGGTTAATTCGTGATTCCATATAGATACTCGGACCGAAATGATCCATAGCGAAGCATGCAGAATATCGATACAAAAACACCGGATCGATCATCTCTATAAGCGATACAATAGGAGTTGTTAGGAAAAAAATATATGTGAAAATACTAATTATGTTTTTGATTGTTTGGTTTTAAAACAATATAAATGAGTATAATATTCTCATACAGTATGTTCTATGTTATTTGGTATGGTTTCCGCACTTGGAAAAAAATGTATTACCTGCGGAAAGGTTATGTCGTGTCCTTTCCGCAGGTAATGTCATTCTCATACATTATGGCATAGCGTTCTGCGTTAACGCTAACTAAAAACGGTCTCTAACGCGGTAGACTAGACTATGTCTAGCACTAGATAAACTAAAAGAACTCTTTTATCGTTTAGGTATGACGGCATATACAAAGTAGTTAAATACTACCCAGAGAAAGGACTATCAGGATACCGAGTTTGGAAGTACCTGCTCCGACGAGACGACCCCAACCCTGCGCCGTGGGAGCCCGGCGCTAAGGAGTACCCTATTGTGGTGAGTATTACTCAAGCTTCCTAATGCTCGGTTCCTATAACCTAAAACGAATCGTTTTGCTTGCCAATGATAGCTGCTGTGATAGCTACTTCCATACGGGAGGGTCTACTATGTGAAGCAATGAGGTCTTTGCTGCATTATTGGTACATATAGACTCTTAATTTTAACCAATAAGGGTCCGTAAATTATAGGAATCGGCCATTCGTTTTTTTTACTAATTCTTCGTCTCGAGTCGAAGAGTCATAATTGGTCCGACCAATATGGGACCAGGACAGAATTGTCTGCGCCTCATAAACACGTCCTGCAGGCTTAGCACGAGCACCGATTTGTCAACGGAAGAATAGGTATGACTATTAAATAAATGATGTACAATAGGATGAGATAGCTATGTTTTTCTATTCATTGTCACAGTTATGCGTTCTAAACTAATCATGATTTTGTAGATAATCGTATTTACTTTGTGGCCGTCGTGTAGAAAGTTTTGTTGTCAGTGTGATTTTGACAGTTTTATGAACCTAGACAAATATCGTTAGAAACGAAAGACTAAATTACAGATTGTAGAAGGATATCTACGGTGATGAAATGTCACTTTGTATTGAAAAAGCAGTCTATTCATCGTAGAAATACAAAGCGTCATGCTAAGCCCACTGGAGGGTGCTGGTAGTTGTGAACAGAGGGCAGGAAAGAACAAGTCTACACTCACACCAAGTAACCACCACCTCGACCTGCCCTACAGGCAACTCCATTGACGTTGAATACAAATGGTACTCGTCGATAAATCACAATCCAGCTGCCATGTACCATTTATAATCAGCCAACACTGACCTGCGAATTGCCTTGTCGCTTCCACCTTAAAGTAAATACATAGTGAAACATTTGGAAAAATATGTATTTTTTTGTTCATTTTCGCATTGTGGAGCAAAAAAAAGCCTTGCCTTCTATACTGTTAATAAAGAGGAAAGATTTGATTGTTTGTTTGCATTGAATAGGCTCCGAAACTACTGAACCGATTTGAAAAATTCTTTCGCTGTTGGGAATCTACACTATCCCCGGGTGACATAGGCTATATTTTATCTGCGTATTCCCACGGGAACGGGAACTACGTGGGTGAAACCGCGGAGCGCTGCTAGTGTTTAATAAACCACCTAAAAAAAATGCTGACTGTGGTTTGGCTAATAAATAGTAAGGCGGTTATATTGTGTTGCGTATTATTTTTGGAATCTGTTGGAAGGCGTACCTAACCATTAAATAGATTGAAGTTACACAAGATCACGCGTACCCTGAGATGTACTTGGATACAGATCCTCGCTCAGCTCCTGCCACCAATATTGCACCATCTCTTTAATACCTCGTATAAATAAACTCTTTTCGGGAAGATCGAGAGCTCCAGTTAATGCTCGTAGACTGTAGAGCGTTCTTTTCGGCCTTCCTTTCATTCTTCTCTATAAAAACACAGGCGTTGGCGAGGGTTGCACCCCGACATGTTTTTAAAATACACTTCAACTCATGATTATTATTTTGTGGAAAAGAAATCACGCAATAATAGCACGCATGTGTATTACTAATTATTGACCATCAATCAAACGAAGGACATGTTCAGTGAGAAGAAATGAAATATTGAATTGAGTATTTAAAATCAAGATAGTTTCTTGCCTAAGTCCAAGGTTATGTAGACTAGTTGACACTTGCTGAGACGAAGTGTCAAAAGTAGAGCAAAAGTTATGGCCGTGCCTGACATCGTAGACTTTCGTCGACTTAAGAATATAAACATTTCTTCTCTTCAGGTTTAACATTTCTACAATCTGTCATTTTGTCTATTCTCCCATCGACAAACCCGTTTTAATTATGGTTATGCTACAGGTGCTGGACACTAGTTGTTTATGACACGACGTGACCGCTAAACCCAATTATCTTCATCCTTACAGTATCCTGACGGCTACTTAGAAGCGGAAGCCGAAAAACAAGCTCTAAAAGGAAAGAAGAATAGTAAAAGCGGGAAAGGTGCGAGCAGTAAAGGTGGGAAGGGTAAGAAGCGAGCGTTGAGGGAAAGCAACCAGACCACGGAGTCGGAGAGCGAAGCGTCGCCGCCTGGCAAGAAACGGAAGACCTCAAAAGAAGGTAAGCAGTCTTTAAGACCTTATTATCCTCTGCCGAGCGTTTTCCCAACTATTTCGATGTCGACTTCCAGTCTTTAACATGGAGCGACTGTCTATCAGACCACCCTGAGTTTCAAGATACCTCTTGGAAAAACTGGTTATCAGCCTTTCGGCTTTTTGGACCTAACTACGTAGAGAAATGCTAACCTTTTTCCACTTCAGAAGGAAAAGGAATTACATTGATGACATACCATTTTGTATGAGCTGCGCACATTTGCATCTCAAGTGACTGGGCGTTCAATGCTTGCGCCTTTATTATGGAACCTGGTAATCTGTGTCCATTCGCCCTTTATACAAACCTCTAAAGGATTTTCACGCCAGCATGAACGAGTATTGTTATAGAAACAACGCCCCAATTTAAGTCCGACAGATTTTGAGGAATATTGCTAATCCTTTGTTTCAAATGTTAGAATAATTCGTCTGCTTGACAACGTAAATCATGCAATGAATGTTTTTGAATTGTCAAAATGAAAGACATTGTCGTTGTTGGTGCGTTAAGCAATTACTTATCTGGTATCTGTAGTTATTGCCATACATTTATCAAAGATACTTAATACTATAGAATATTTTTTAAACATTTGATTCTATAATAGGCTTTGGTTTGTGAATTCGTGATAAACAGATGCTGCGGCTCTTTGTTTTCTGGCTTATTATGATTTCTACTCCTGAACAAAGGCCTAACCTGTTTCCTTCCAAACCTCGGCCCATGTTGTGGCCCTTATCTCTTTGTAATCAATACAGGGCGGCATCACCGCGCAAACTGAAACACAACTTCAGCACTTCACTCTAGGCGTAGAAATAGTACGCCGGTTGTTAAAAAAACAGCTGTTTTATAGAAAAGTGCCATACCTACGCGGTCAAAATGTATAGCAGATATATATTTGTTTTTGTTAAAACTGACGAGAAATGTCAACTCAAGTGGGTTCAGAATCCCTGGTAGCAGATCATTCGTTGATGTCCCTGTCACCCGTATACTATCTAACATCTAAATTCCATTTCAGCTACAACAAAAACCAAAGCCACAGAAAGTCCAAAGACGAAGATAGCTAGTATATTCATCAAAAGTCCTGGTAGAAAGTCGCCTAGGAAGAAACTAGAAAGCGCTTTAAGCGAAGATGAGAGGGCCGCGATTAAAGCTGATGCAGTGAACAGCAAGCTGTGGGATGAGTGTCTCATTGTGTGCGACACGAGGGGAAAGAAGGTAGGTTTTATGTTATCTTTTTCCATACAATGCGTAATATAATTAACGCCTCATACACCCCAATTAAGGTTCCCCAAAACTATTTTTTAAAAGCCAAATATAACTATTTGTATTATTTTTATCTGAGGGTAGAAAGGCCTTTGCCCAGCAGTGGGACGTTAACGGCTAATAATAAAACATTATACTAATTAATTTTCTATTTACAAAATTGTGTTGACTAGCATTACTTTATGCATTTAAAATTCAGTCTTATTGCCTTGAAGATTGAATTATCTTTGGCTCAACCGGCGGTAGGTATGGCAAAAGACATTTTTCTTTTTAAATACCCATATTATATCCTCAAGAATTAAAAACGAAGGAATAGAGCAGGCAGGATTTGTGACTATTATGTCTGTATTTTGTGGTGTCTTACGACTTCCGAACGATGTTCCATATTCTCTGTAATTACACCAACACCCTTATTGCGTAACGCACTATCAATCAGAATCTGAATCATTTTGAAGAATATGGCTAATTCATTGCTTTATTTGTTCGAATAATAAAAAACTGCTCAAAAACGTAAATAACGAAATGAAACTTATTGAACTCAAATTGAAAGCCATTTCTACCATTAGTGTGTTAAGCAATTACTCCTCCGCTTTTATACCTTGAAAACTGAAACCTGTCAACGCTGCTTAACGGCGGCATAAATAGGAAAGATGGGCAGTAGGGCGGCAGGGTGATGGCAGGTACATCGACGCTCAATTTGTTTTCATGGATGAATGCATGAAAACAAGCTGAGCGTCGATACATGAATACATGAGTCAGTACATGAATCCGACAGACGAAAGAAACAGCTGTTTCTTGCTAAAGTGCAAAACCTCCCCACTCACTCTTTCGTCAAGATATTTTTTTTTTTTTTGTAATATTCACGCAATGTATTCTTTGCAAAGAAATGTATTTTTATTTCCAGGAATTTTTAGAGTACGTGACGCAAATGTTCCTCTGTATCATTTGTCAAGACGTAGCTGCGAGTCCTGTGACGACACCGTGTTTGCACAACTTCTGTATGGTAAGTTTCTGTACTACACTCATAATTGTCCTGCCCTTGATATGAAATGGTTCCTCACGAGTCTCTTAGAAACGAAATCAAAGATATTGACATATTCTAATCCTGCCTTTTTTTTAAATTTGAAAGTATTTTGGATATTCGCAAGACCTTAGGACTGTTTAAAACAAAACTTTTTAACAAAATAATTAAACCGCCGAAAAAACTGAAAAGCAAAAAGTAATAAACCTTTTTTGTTTAAGCTTAGTAACTAATTTCTTAAACTAATGTAAGTAAACCTAAAAAAATTTGATCTGCGCCAAACGCAAATTAATTAATTTCGTAAATCGTGATGCACGGTGGCGGCGTGGCTCGATCGCCCCTTCGCTGGAAAATGCCGAGCGTTCACTAAGTTAAATGTCAGCGAGACAGGAACCCGAACGGGCACACGTCGTTGCGTAGGGTCGTGCGGAGAGCGCATTTTTTGGAATGTTAATATTTGTCGCTGGAGATTTAACGTTGCATTGTTAATTTGATTTGGTTATTTTTTTTAATTTTCGAAAAGGCTTCAGTACCGTAGACCACATCCATATGGTTCGGCAAATTGTACAGAAGACTGAAGAGTACAACCAACCGCTGTGTATGGCATTTGTGGACGACGGGAAAGCCTTCGATTCTATCGAAATATGGGCAGTTCTGGCTTCTCTGCAACGATGTCGAATTGACTGGCGCTATAACGAGGTGATGAAAGAAAGAATACCGTTTATTTGGACACAGTTTGTGAAACACAAAATACAAAAACAAATAAAAAGTGAAAATAAATAACTGCAACAATGTGTGCCTCACGGCTGCGCGAAAAAGGTTAATTTCGGCATTAATGCCAGACAGACCGATGCTGTCTGACGTTGGTTTTCTAATGAGATGTTTGTATGATGCTGCTACGATGACTGTCCAGATCCATGATAAGGAAACAAGCCCCATCCAACGGCTCGGAAAGGTCGCTTCTTGAAATTGTGAAGGAGTATGTTTACCTAGGGCAAGTCATACAGCTCGGTAGACACAACTTTGAGAAAGAAACCGACAGGAGGATCCGGTTGGGCTGGGCAGCGTTTGGTAAACTACGTCAAGTCTTTTCGTCACCTATTTCGCAATGCTTGAAGACTAAGGTCTTCAACCAGTGCGTTCTGCCCGGGTTGACATACGATGCCGAAACGTAGAGAATGACAGTTGGGCTGGTCAACAAATTTAAGGTTCGTCAGCGTGCTATGGAGCGGGCTATGCTTGGAGTTTCTTTGAAGGATACAATCAGGAATGAAATTATCCGGAAAAGAACCGGAGTCACTGACATAGCATGTAGAGTGAGCAGGCGAAAGTGGCAGTGGGCTATGTTTGTCGAAGGACCGATGGACATGGAACAGACGAGTCCTGGAGTGGAGACCGCGTATCGGCAAACGTAGTGTGGGACGCCCCCCAGCTAGATGGACCGACGACCTTAAAAAGGTGTCTGGGACAGCCTGGATGCGGAAGGCGGGATTTTTGTTAATAGATATCAAAACTATTATTTTCTGAAAAGAAGTGGCAATCAGTGTTTTTGGCGGGAATCGATGGCGTTCTATTCGGTGTCCTATTTAGCTTATTATTGTGTTTTTCACAGGGTTTTGCTTCGAAAAATGGGGTTGTTTTTAAAGTGACAATCGATCCTACTAACTAACCAAAATTAAATACAAGTATGTGAAAGCTTCTGAATGTGTTTCTTCGTTAAATCTATTCAAACTCAAAGCATTTATTTCAGATAAACCAATTACAGGTACTTTTGAATTGTCATTCCAATGCGTAGTAGGTACCTGTGGAGAAGAACGGGCAAAAAACTCCATGGACACTCTTTTAAAATATTGTTTAAAAAAGTTGGTTACATCGTTATGGTGAAATTATCAATGTGAGAACGATGTAAAAAGACGTGCACATTAAAAGCGTCCGTAATTAAAACAGAAATAAAATAACTATTCAGAAATTAAAATAAGCCGTGGGGGGAGCTAAGAGATGACCAGTTCCTACGGGCGGCGCCCGTTCACGAACATGACGTATGGATCAGCACCATTCAGCTCAACCATTTTGAAGGGAACTTAATGATCCAACACACACGCCACCACCAGCGAGACGTTTGAGTGAGCATGACATACTCTCAGCTGCCAGGGCACATTCAAGTCAATGAAAGACGTACCCTGTAAATGTTAGCTTTATAGTAGGAACATAGTACTACTCACAAATGCTATGCAATTATACAATACCAAAAGATTGAATGTATACAATGCAAAGATATCTAGTTTTTACAATCTTCAACAGCTCCAACAAGGTTTTCAAATGCTATTCAATTAAGTTTAAGCTACCTTGTGGTGCAGGACAAGCAACGTTTAGCCAAACATTTTTTTGAGCTCTGTAATCCCCCAACTTATAATAAGCATGACTGCTTAGAGTGCGCATAATACAAGATTTAAATTTCGGTTCATTCAGTTGGAGTATGTAGGGAGGTATTTTATTGTAACATTTTAAACAGTACCCCATGAAGGATGAGTCAACTTTAGCCAGTCTGAAACCGGGCTGCACTAATTGGTCCCTATTTCTAGTCCCAAACGTGTGTCTTTCACCTCTTGTACTGAACATATATATTTTTTTACAACTAGCCAATTCAGGAAAGGCGAACGTGAAGTTCATGGATGTTTCCGATTTCTACAAGTATAATCGCTCATCCTGGTATAAATTAAAGAAGTATGATGAGAGAACCTACTAGAAAGATATTGTCTGCGTTGAGGTACAGACGCCAGCACATCAAGCTACTCTAATCTGTCTAATTTCTTTGAGCGATTTTAAACTTTCAGCTGATCCATACATTTTGACCGCATAGGTATTGCACTTTTCTATGAGACAGCTGTTTTTTTTTTTGTATAACCGTCGAAACATTTTTGCGCTGGGGGGTCTAGAATGATATGCTGAATTCATGGTTACAGTTTGTGCACTGGATAAAAACTTAGCCTGTATGACAAGAACAGTCGTAGTCAGCGCTTCTTCTTCACATTTATTATTATTTTGTGTTCCTTTCCACATGTAACCCGACCTTAAAAAAGAAAAAGGAAACAGGCATCTTCTGGGCACACTCAGTCCATCATAGACGTTATCAATCATCTGCTTTCCATCAGACGTGATCGATTTCTAGAACAGACCCATTTAATAAAAAATATTAAAAAATAAAACTATGGTCGGCAAGACGACCAGCCACCATAAGCAGCACCCGTACACCAGCATAACAAAAGGATGAGTCATCGCCATATTTGAGAGAGGGAGGCAATAGGATGGGCACAGGTTTCGAATATAGGATACCTCTTACCCAGTTAGTACTTTCCCGTGGGAAAACTTTCCCACCTCCACGCGGGTTAGCTAGTTCTATATGTAATGATATTTGTTTCTGTTACTCTAGATCTTTAACTTAAACTAAAACTTACTAAAACTTAATGAAAAAAAAGCTACCGACTTCTGTAAAAAAACAACTTATATTAAAATAACTTTAGTTTCGGAAGGCGGTGAGAAAAAATTAAAATACACATCCGAAGTCACCGACTTCCGAAATTAAAGTTATTATTCGCTTTGCAGTGTTTTTTGGAAGTCGTTTGTTTTTTATTTAAAGTTTTTTTTCACTTTTTAGCTATAGTACCTACTCCACACGAATTAAAAATTTCATCATCCTTGGGATCAAAACAATGCATATTTATGCAATAGCAGCATTCTCGGTTGAATTGCTGTAATTTTTTGAAGAGTTCCGTTGTCTATATCCGAAACGCATAATCAGATCTATATGAAATTTAAATGGGACCATTTCGGAATGAACCCCTTTCGAACATAAAAATAATTATGCAAATCCGTCTATATATGACGGGAGTTATGCCCGAACATACATGAAAAAAATATATAAACATACCTAATTGAAAACCTCCTCTTTTTTGAAGTTGGTAAAAAAAGACTTCTTGTTTTTCTTCCAGGCATGTATAAAGCTGGCTTTCAAATCATCCGGTCTTCAGTGCCCCTGCTGCCGCCACAACCTCGCGAAATATGAAGTGGAGCCGAACGAACAGCTCAAGACGGCGCTGCAAAGCATCATGGCCGGTTATGACGCCGGGAAGAAATAGACTGATAGAATAGTTAATGTAACTAAAAAAGCGAGGCAATGGGATGGTGTATATGCAAAGTTGTGAATTGTATGATGAATGCGATAGTGCCCTACCACTATCGCAACCCCTAGGTTTTATAGTTCATATACATTACTAGCTTCCGGTCGCGTGGTATGTCGATTTAGTTAAAAAAACGACAATCAAATTAAATTTCTTTCTTTCTCTATTTTTTCTTTTCCAGTCTTACCAAAGGGTATCGTATTACCCCATAACTGGGTTGTGGAGGTCAGATAGGCAGTCGCTCCATGTAAAGTACTGGTATTCAGCTGCATCCGGTTTGACTGGAATTCGAATGGACTGGACCGATTGTAAGAAGTAATAATAGATTGATAGAGATAAAGATGGATGGATAAAGATACCCAGCCCACTCCTGGGACCACTACCGTGACTCGGGCCTCCTCTCTGTGAGAGGGAGTTCCCATTGCCTCAAGTAAATTACTTAGTCGATCTGATTATACTATCTAAAGTAAATATGCTGTAAGCAACGGTAGATATAATCTAAGTGATCCTGTATTGATTAATCAATAATGCATTATTAAAACCAGTAGTAAACTAATTATTAGGTAATAAATGTATTGCAAAAATGAAAGAAACCATTGGCATGTACTTCAAACTATTATTCCAAATTCATCTATAATCAAAAGTTATTTATTCAAATTAGGCTGAGAATCAGCACGTATGGGAAATAATAAGACGGTGTCCCAAAACACATATATTTGTAAAAAAAACTTTGTATAACCGCAAGCATATGGAATGTTACAAAATTCATGTTGGATCAAAAAAATGGTGTTGTTATAATCATGAAGTGAACAAATTGTGTAAACACGTGACTAATTTAAAATATTATCTTACAAATTAGATAATTTCCGCTTCAATCTTTACATTGTGTTTCATGAAATCTAATGAATAACTATTTCATGCATCAACACAGAGTTTATAAGGTAAAATATACGTTATCTACGCCTATTTACCGGGCTGCCAAGTAGATATATATTTTTCACTCATAACTTTGTATGGTATGTATGCCCTATGCATGCAGGATTCTTTGTGACCTCGTAACTTCCAGACGGCTGTATGTATTTTAATGATTGATATGTTGTTAGGTTTGTCGTACTCGTGACCACAGAACACGAAATCGCAGGCAGCGACTAGACACATCTTTATGAATAATATTCCGTGTCCGAATTTAGCGTAGCTGAGCGCAACCTAAAGTGCAGTGGTCAGGACCGTTACCACCGGGCCGGGACCGGCTCGGGGCCGTTACCTCAGAGGGTAACGGCCCCGACTTACGACATGTCATGAGTTTGAACCCAGGCAGGCTGCTGCTTTCAAAACGGTGAAGAAACCGGCACGTCCCAGAACCAAAAATTCAAAGATGTCACATACAACATCTACCAACCCGCACTGGATCCGCGGGTGGATTACAGTTCATTCCAACTCGAAAAGGCTTGTGTCCCAGCATTGAGAACATAATAGGCTGGTTAGCTGGTTATGCTATGAGCGCAAGTTAGCTTACATTGGCTTGTTAGAATTGTCATGGTTTCTCACTGTGACTTTCCCTGACACGCTTGGTTTTTATGATTTCCGTTCTCTGTGGCTGTTACCGCGGTGAACAAAAACACAAGCTAAATAAAACCGTTTGAAAAAATAAAATTTTAAAAGGTTTTCAATAACAAGTGTCAATCAATCAATCCATCAATAGTCTTTATTTGTAAACATAGGTTACAACAGTGTGTAAGGTGGTACAATAGTCGTCAAAACTTCTAAGAGGGTTTTGCTTCCGCACTTTGTTTTTCAGGTGGACTATTGTACGTTGGCCATGGCGTCCGTCGGTGGTTATTTCAACCAGTTCACCTCCCTCCAAAAAACTTTATTCCGTCAAATTAAAAGGCTCGAGAAGGTAATTCCCAAAAAATTGATAAATATCCAAAATATTGTGTGGATTATCTCAAAATATTTGTTTCGATATTTTATATGCTATAAATTTCTGAAATCAGATCAACTGTTATACCGATTATCATGTTATTCCCAAAACTGGTAACTTAAACATAGTTGTGATTGAAACATTTCCTGTAAAGTTTTACTAAGTAACGAAATTTGTGGTGGGATTTCAAATATTGTCAGTATTTTTTTTTTTAATATAATTTATAAATAAAATATAAATAAGCTCTTTGTTTATACGGGGCCGAACTTTTCCCACGTTCTTCGTGTAGTTTCTTCTTAAATTGTGACATAGGTAACTTTTTATATCATCTGGCAGTTTGGTATCCATCTTCATCCGGTTAGACTGGAAGCTGACCGTAACATAGTCGGGAAAAGACTTACAGGGAATTATGTTGGTAAGTTATGTTTCCCCGTACGGAATCACTATTTCCAATCATATTTGTCTTTTATTGCTTTTAAAAGCTGTCTTGTAGAAGTGTGGGTTGGTTTTGACAGTTTAAATTCTTAAATATAACGGCTGTAATAATAAACAAAGCTGGGAGCCACTTTTTCTTCCTTTTATTGTGATAATTTTAGTTTACTGGACCATACCTGGGAACCAGCAGACCTCTGCTGTAAAAATAAAGACAGGAAACCGCTTAACGAATTAAGAATCATTAATACATTATGTCGCAATTCGAGTAGCAGGACATCATGCGAGTTAGTTGAATTGTAGCATTAGGAGCAAAATATCGTCGCTTTTACCTAAGTTAGTACAGATCCAGTTACATTCGATCAAGGACCTGACCATACCAATGAAGGATGGTATAAAAGAGTGTATTTCGGGGCTCGTGACTCTCTTCAAACGTTTCCCGCTTACGCAATTCGGAACGGTGTTCTGTTCTGACGCATGCCAATCACTAACCCTTTGTGCTCTGATCCTTGGCGCGTGGTTTTACCCGTTGAAAAAGTTAAACCCGCTGTATGGGAAGCACATAATAATCCTCTCTCTATACATCCTGACTTACTTATTACTTTGGACCTCTTAGTTTTTTCGTAAAATAAACAGCAAATTTACAAAAACAAAGTTTTGCTTTATAAACTGGCCGGCTGCCACAGATCGTGCGAAACAAATACGATACTGAATCATAAAGTGGGCTCAGCGTGGAGGTATGAACTGGTTTCCGAGCAGGTCGGCTAAAACACGCGGGAAAGAGATGAAATCATAAACAAATCTGTGTGTTAGAACAGGCAGATTCGCTTATCCATGGTTGGTTCCATGCACCAATAAGTGCGCATACATTGCATACGGCGGTTTTTATTAACAGCGAATTTTCCCAACAAAAATACTTAGTTTGATGAGAATGCGAAGTTTTTTTTCCACCCTGTATAACGAAAGCAATGTCAGAATATACAAGGTATAATAGAATAAACGAAAATCAAGAAAGTAATAAAAAACACGACGATATTTTGCCATACCGATTGAACCAAAGAAAATTCAAACTTATTTCAAGCCAATAAGACTCAATTTGAAATACATAAAGTAATGCTAGGGTTAGCTCGATTGTCTTAATATTAACAGTTAGGTAGCTTTAAAAAATAGTT
Organism: Polymixis flavicincta; assembly: GCA_949987655.1. NCBI lineage: Eukaryota > Metazoa > Arthropoda > Insecta > Lepidoptera > Noctuidae > Polymixis > Polymixis flavicincta. The sequence goes on along the minus strand of OX465171.1, from coordinate 36,296,695 downwards.
AAGTAATTGTGTAATGCTTTTAAACTCTGTATTTTAATTGGGGGTACCTATATCAGATCATGCGATAATTATGTGACATCTTTTATAGGTTTTTTAAAATTTTATTAGACGGCTGGTAGTACTGTCTGGATAGTACATTGCTCTGATGAACTTCTTTTGAGCTTTAAATGTAGTATTTTATTCATGACTAGCTTTTGCCTGCGGCTTCGCCCGCGTGGAGCTTTCATCGCTTATTTAACTCCTTTAGGGGTTGAATTTCGCAAAATCCTTCCTTAATCCTTGTCTACATTATAAAGGGAACCTCTGTGCAAAATTTCAGCTTTCTAGGTCTAAGGGTTTGGGCTGGGCGTTGATGAGTCAGTCAATCAGTCAGTCAGGACTTTTCTTTTTATTTATATAGATAATTCACGCACTTGTTACAGTACCTGCTGTGATATGTTAATTATTGACAAACTGAAATGAACAACATTAATTTAGATTGAATGTTCACGGGGCAGCATGTGTTCACCAATTTACCAGAAATAGCTTTCCACATAGATCAAGTTACTTAAGCACGAAAAACTAATCCTCCCAATAAAATGAGAAGAATCGCTGAGTACAGCGTGTGAATAACTCGAAAGTTTCTGTGATTTTTTCTAATTGTTAACGCGTAGTTTTAGCTGTCGATTGCTTTATGAAATACTGCTTTGTAGTTGTATAAACATTACTTCTTAGTTGTTATTATATTGTAACCAGCGGTGCCTAAATCTACGTGACAGTGTTGTTTTACGAACATAAGCTAGTTAGATGTTGATTCGTTGAATTAATTATTACACTGCAAAACATGTGCTCGAACGTCGCGATTGTATTGCGAAAATTGTGGCGGGGTTTTCCTGCTATGCGACGAGAGTTGAAAATTGAAAACTGTGTTTTTTCTACGCGTTTTCTCACTCGCGCTGCACTCTGTTGTATTCAAAATGCTCTAGTTCGCGAAAAAATCCCGCAGCGATTTTATTACGTCCGTGTGAATGTCGACTTATTGTAACCAATGTTCTGTTGTTAGGCGTCCGCTAGGGCCGATGAGGCGCCAGGGTCGCGGATTCGTTTGAAAGAGTTACCGTAGCCCTGGCACAGGCAACTGAAGGAACACGGGTGGGTTTTAGTCAGTAAAAGTCTGACACGCCCTTCCGCTCTGTCTAGAACGGGAGACGTCATGTGATGGTATCCCATCCAAAAGGGGACACAGTAATTGAAATTGTCAGGTAATTGTGTAACACACAAAATGACAATAATTGATCGTGTATTTCATTTTGACAGTTCAGCCGCATTCATTGCGTTTACGTTGTTGAGCAGATAAAAAATTTCAAAAAGCAAATTTTAAGAAGCAATGAATTAGGTTTATCCTTTAATACCCTTGGAATGTAATTGAATGCGCGTCTCTCAATTAAGGTGCTGGTGTACTTATGTGTTGGGATTGACCCACTGTTTCTGATAAACTGGCTTGAGACACGACTCACATAGTAAAAAAATATAAAGCAGGCACAATTCGAGTCCACGCCGTTTGTTTTCGTCAAAACGTTATACAAGATGTTTTTATCTGGGTTTGGTAACTCATGTTCCATGGTCCCCGATACAACTGTAGCTGTTGTATTTGCCCGATGCTAAATTTAGTAGGCTCATTGCATTCCATAAGAACTACAATGGTTATGATATGTTTCTGTTTCGAGCAGATTATACATCCAATATTAGACGACATCTTAAACTATTTTGCTATTTACAACAAATTTTCTTAAGGTTTCAGGCACTGCCGCAATTATTGTAGTTGCTCGGTACTAGATTATTTAGGCTCATTGCATTCGTTTTGTTGCAAGCTTTCTTCGATTGGGAGTTTTTCATTTTTGAGCATATTTACGGCCGATATGTAACGATATATGGAGTTATTTTACTATTGTCGACTTCAAATAAGTTTTTAACCCTATTGTGGCTAATATTTTTATTGTTTTTCTCTATGCCCAAGTGCACTAGTTGGTGACAGAGGAAAACAACAAAAATATCATGCACATATCGTAATTCGTTCATACGTTCTCGTTGACAACGATTCCAGAATCAGTGTTCTAACTAAACACGTTTTTGCGCTATACAAATTGGAATTTCGACTAATTGTGAAAAATAGAGGGGCGCGCGCATGCACACGTAGCGTGACGTCATAGGAAAATTATATCCCGCTTATTTTTTTATTAATATGACCTATGTTTAAATGTTTAAACATTAGTACTAAAACTGTCTTAGTTATTAGCGTTTGAAATCTTCAGAAATATTGAACTTACCACCAGTACTCCGAGCGGAAAGACGTTTTCACGTCAAAAGAAAATTCCGAAACATTATTGTAAGAAACTGTGAAAATAATAGCTGTAAATAAATTCATAGCTAAAAGTACTTGTGTATTTTAACTCGCCTTGAAATTGTGCTTTAGTTTAGTATTTAGAAAGAGATGAATTGAATACTTATAAGCATTGTCTACCTCATTATGTACTTTTTAGTTGCTTCTAGATAATTAAGTAGAATAAATTTGAGCAGCATTTCATTGGCAAGGTCTTCAGACTGATATGTGTGATAACCATTTGTTGGTGACGTCACTGTACCGTATGACTACCCTACTTAAGAGCATGCATTATGTGTTAAGGTTTCATTTTAAATTCATTCTACTTCGGTGTCCTTTGCAATACAAATCGCAAATGTTAAAGTGGATGCGCAAAAGTAACCCGCGAAATTAAAATTTTCCTACGATTTTTGCAACTTGCACGTCAGTGCCAGGTTGTATGTTAACAGAATTACAATCATCAATAACATCGCCTGTTATCGCCGAAGGGTTAAGTAGAGGTGTACCTATAATACAATACATCATCATCATACATTAATACAAGCCACTAACTTCATTTAATCTCATTGAAATAATTTTTCATGAAATAGTAAAATTTCGCGAGTTATCTTAGCGCTTCCACCACGGTAGGTTTTAGACAGTAATATTGTTAGCTGATAAGCTTAGTTGAGTTAATTAAGTGTAGCCAAATCTTGTGCATCATACCGAAGCTACTTTATACTAGTACCTACCTATTATGCCCACCAGTGGACTGCAATAGGCTGAGCAGTTTTGTGATTATAGTGCCTTGTAGATGTGCCTTATATGTCTTTATTATCTTATAATTTTAGTAGAAACTCAATCTTTGGTGTGGACCATTTTCCCATGCCATTATGGTTTTGGCATAGGTCTATGCTACACACTTAAATACTTACCATTTGCCACTTAATTACATACCAAACTGAAGAAGTGTTTTCATATTATTCAGGATGTCCGTATATCTAGCCAGGCGCATTTTAGCTTATTCTCGTTAATCGTAATCCGCCTGTATACGTCCACTGCTGGACGTAAATAAGATTTTCATAGTATAGCAACCTGGACTTAGAGGTGTGTACAATTTAATTGTTCGAATAAATTTGACTTTGTTTATTTATCTTTACTGCCCACAATGTTGGGATGTTGCATGATGTGCTTTACTATCGTGTTCCAATCTTACTTGATCTTTATAGTACAAATAATATAGTTTTTTTAATTCATTATTTTACTTGTTAGGATTATTAATTATTATACTAATTTGTTGGTTCTAGTAATGATTTAAGGATTTTTGATGAACCCCAATTTAGCTGAAACACACATTTCGTATTAGATCCACGTTAGACCTTGTTTTGTATTAAGAGTATTATATTTTTTATTTACTTAGTTTAATTTTAAAAGCGCACAGTGCATTAGTGATTTGTTATTTCTGTTTTATCAGGAAATGTTACCTACATCTTAGATATTGCAAGACGATGTGCAATAATAAAATAACGTACAAGTACTATTGTTGTGTACGATAAATGATTTATATGTTTTTTTTTTTTTTAAATTAATATCATGATTTTAATTTACGACAATGTTTAAATATGTCGTTGACGTTATATTTTTGCATTTTAATGTGCGATAAGAACATTATTTGTATCGGTTAGGTTGCGGCTAGATACAAATTAGGGGAGGGGTATGCAAACGACGAATTATATTGTTTTTTGTTTAAAGTTTGTTTCAAACTGTAATTGTACAGTACGACCTTTATCAATAAATGGCATTTAGTATGAATACCGGAAGCTGTTCCATTTGCGACGTTAATTTATTTGATTGACACAATAGCCTGCACGAAAAATGTTTGCAAAATATCGTCAATTTTTATTTGTGACAAATATAGTTAAATATTTTAATGTATATATTTATCTTTTTCATAGTTTAATTTGATTGTATTTTTTAAAATCTTTGGTGATTCAAACCATTTTGTTAACTTCTAAAAAGCTCTTCGATAGTTCTCCCTTAATGTGTTAGGATACGTACCTATCTAGCCTCGGTCTATTTAATGCTGCTTAAATGACGTGGATGGTCCATCTTAACAGCAAAATGTGGTGGTTTCAGTCTAAAGGTTACATACAATTCGGAATAATATTCCATTGAAATGCATTTAAGCTTTGTTTCTATATAAGTATGATAACTCAATTCTTTTGTAATTTAAGCCACTGAAAAATTATGTTGATTTTCATTAATAAAACAATGTTGGAAAATTGTTTTGTTTTTATTATCGCTTCCAAAGCTCGATAAATTAGAATAACTTTAGTACCTACATAGTAGTATATTTCCAAATGTTTTTGAACAAACTGATTATTCCCAATACTTCGAGAAACAAGGAGTAAATCACTGTATTCATCTATGTTGCAATTTTAAAATAAATATACACGTGACCTATTTTTTTGCCAAAGAATCAGAATCGCCGCGCATCAGCGATGCCACGTGGGACGTGGCATTGTAGCCTGTTGTGCACTTTTCCGGTTGACAGCGATGCGGACGTATTTTTTGATGCCCTAGCTGTGATTATTTTCCCTCTTTTTTCCATGGATGTAAGTAAATATTATTAATATTATTTCAAGCATGTTAGCTTACATTTTACGTAAATATTGAAGTAAAGCAAAATAAGTATACAGCATCGAATTAATCGTTTTGAAATAAATTGAATTAAAAACAACAAAATATTATGATAATAATTTTATTACATTGTGTTTTACCTAATTACACTTCTGAGCACATTATCACTGTCGTGTCCAACACACAGCACAACAATCAAATAATCAACACTACATGAATACATCCTAATAAATATATTATATCAACATCACAGTTTGTATCAATATGCATGACCGGAACACGCTTGGCATTTGTACGTTGTCCTAAAGATACGTCAAAGGAACTGTTTCAAAAGAGATCCCTATTTAAAAAATACATGTTTTAAACAAATATTCTTTTAACAACATCAATTTAGATAGTTAACAAAAATATCAGGGATAGCCTAAAAGATTATGTCCATTTTAAGTCCGGTCATCTACAACCAAAAGTTAAATCGGTAACAATTTTAGCGTGGGTAAAATTTTATAACTAGATTTGCTATTATTTAGTAGATAAAATTAACATAAAGTATCAAATTTAATTTATTAGCGAAATTAATTGATATGGTGAAGACATCGAATGTAAGACAATTCAATGAAGCATATTTTCATAACGGTAATAAATTACTAAGGCTGAAAGTTATGTAACGCGGACGACGGCGTCGTCTCTTGCATTCCTCACTTTCCAAGGGGAAGTCGATTTCTGTAAATGTATCGTAATATAATTTCCAGCCAACGTAATTAAAATGAAATAAATCCAAAGACAAGTTCTATAAAGTTTTTTAAAGCTGCAATAGTTCGTTGTGTATAAAAAATAAAAAAGTCATGACTATATCAAATATAATGCGATCAGTTAAACTTGATCGATGTTCATAAATATTTTTGTTAAAATAATAATAAATAATTGATTGATATCATAAATAAAGTGAAAATATCGTCCATTTTTAATGTCTTTAATTTTGAGTCTGTGATTTAATCGAATTTTTACTCCTTTACGAACATCGAAGAAGAATTTCCATATAAAATTAATATCTACTCTGATTGTACTTACGTTACTCTAGCAAAATGCCACCTTTTAACTAACATTCAATCTCACTGAATTAGGATAAACGCTTACCTACAAATACTATTACTAACGATCTACACTTACAACCGCTTACTGTTGTTTAATCCCGACAACTTCAATGAGACTGGTCTTTATATATGTAAATATTTAAATTAATTATCAATACCTATTTATTAACTAAATGCACGTATAGACATAAATATTTAAAGATAAAATCTTGTGTGAAGGAAATATATATTTAGAAATATTTTTATGGAAATAATTTGTAAATAATCTGATATAATTGGATTTATTATTATTACAGAATGTTACAGTCGGATAAAATGATATTATATCGAGCAGCTTAGTGCAGATCAAATGAATGAAACATAAAACTAACGCTTTGATCCATGGAGTAGCTTGATACTGATCAGGCAAGAACTTAATTATATTATTACGATTAAATGTCACCAGAGTCGTCGGGTACGGTTATCATCTCAGAAAATATGCCAAAATTCATATCTTTTTATTTAAATATCCAAATTAAAAAATATCAACGTTTTTCCTAAAATATTTTGTTAACCTTTAATTCAAATAATAATAATAAATAAATTTATTGTTGCTGCATTAAATTAAAGCACTGCAAACTTATAATTAATTTGATTGCATGGCGCCTCCACTGTTGTCTGCGGGACAACACGGAGAGTGTAGAGGTAATAATTATTAACAGCATATCATATTGTATCACACTAACCTACCGCTAAAATAAAGCTGTCTTACGATTAATATGAGTCAACAATTCATAATACATCTCTTATAAACTATATGTTAACGTTTGCATGGAAAACGTCTATCAAAAAATACTTAAAAATCTATATACTATTTTGTGTACCTAAGAAGAATCGCTGCATTGTGAATATGGAACGTTCTGCGATGGCACTTTTGCGAGAGGGTTCGTCGCTCTCGGTGGTTGTCCTTCAGTGGGTTATGGTTACGTTGGGTGCGATGGTGTGGTTGAGGTGCTTTCTATGCCGGCTGTCCCGAAGGTAGAGATGATGCGTTCGAGCGAGGTCCAGGTGCCGACGACCAGTCCTAGGGCTCCGAAGAGCACGACAATGGCGTTCTTGATGATCATGCGGATACGCTCGGAGCGGGACACGTAGTACCAGTAGGTGCAGCTCTGGATGAGCGCGGGGAAGGCCAGCCCCAGCGCAGACAGGCACAGCGCGCCGAACAGAGAGATAAACAGCTCCAATGCGGGGACCGCAGCTGCGATTCCGACTGCACACAAATAATTTTACAGTTACTTTTACCTTCAGAATAGTCGATGCTTATGTGATTGATTAGAATCGTACCGAATTTATATATAATTTTGTAAACTAATCAGATTACGAGGTTCACAGACATTTCCAACTCAACATGAGACAATCACTTTTCATTTGGTCGGTTAACACAATGATATCACTGAGACAAAAAATAATAATTGTACCTTACAGTAGGTATATCAAATCATAAGATAGTTACTCAAACGAGGCTGAGAGTCAGTACTTTTTGATCGTCATTCCCAGCCATTTCCCAGTGCTTTAGCTGGGAAGAAGTAGATCAACAAGCTCCCCAGCATAGGTACCTAGATACTTAACAGAGGTATACAAGGTGAAACAGAATAAGCGCAATAGTCCTGAAAGTAGTTCGTTCATAATTGATGATTTAATCATTTTCAGTAACTCTTTAAAAGGTATTAAAAAAAAAATGGTTTGCCATGCTGACCGCCGATTGACCCGAAGAAAATTTAATCTTAAAACAAGCAATGGGATTCAATAGTAATGCTAGGGGCTACACTATTTTCCAAATAAAAACAGTTAGCTTTAAAAAATAAAAGTTTTGGTCATTGTATTATGCTTTTTACATAATACTGTAATCTACGATCTATGACGTCTTACGATAATTACGTTATTTATGTATAGGTTTACTATAAAGAGCACGGATACTCCTCGCCAGCCGCTCTTGGAAGCGCGTTTGTCAACACTCCATACAAACCAAACGTATCATACTACGATACAATATTATCGTATAAAAACTGACGGCATGCAATGGCAAAGTTGACCGAAGCTGCCGCGCTCAAAGTGCTATCAGCGCCATGAATTTCATCAGAACTGTTGTATAAACGGTGTCGGCGCGGGATTTCCGTGCTCTCTGTACTTCGAGGTGGTTCTACTTACAAGTCATAAGCACAATAGCAGTCCTGAGGAGATATTCCCAGATGAACCTGTGCTTGAAGTTCATCATACGGATGCCGATGTACTCGTTCCACAGGATGTCGATGGCGACGTAACAGGCCAGGCCGTGGGTAATGAAGATCGCAAAGGCGAGCAGACATTGGACCACGTTGGCTAGACTGGAGAGAGAATATACTAAGTTAGAATATAGTGTCTAAATCATCCCCAGAGTTGCCTCATTTAGCTAATGATGCATTAAGTCGTCACTGGTGGTTGAAAGATGTTTTTCATTTTTATTCTTCATTAAATAAAATATAATAGATTACGATCAAAATTTTGAGAACTACGCGACGATTTTTTTTTGTTCTTTTGTTTATCGTGATTCAATTTTTTTTTAAACAGTTCTTTTTTGAATATTCGTCAGTACCTACACTCAATTTTTATGGCTTGTAATATGTACCAATACGCCCCAACTGCACCCTAATTGCGTAACACACTATCAATCACAATCTGAATAATTTTGAAGGATATTGCTAATACATTTCTTTATTAGGTTCAAGTTTATCTGAACAATGCAAATAACGCAGTTTAATGGAGTTGTACCTACTGTCAAAATCAAATTAATTCTTAACGTTACTATGTTACGCAATAGGGTATTTTCCGATTTCATCAAAAGGATTTTAATTTGAAGATTGGGACGATATATTTAACAGAAAAATAAAAATATATTTATTAATACACAGTTTCTCAATTAAAAACCATTAAAATCTAATTTATATTTCATTGTTTTGAATTTACCGCCAAAACGCTCCTTACGATAAATTTGGTTTAAATCGTTTTTAATTGAGAAAATGGATAGAAATCAATTTATTTTTATTTTTCTGTTATATTAGGTCTTTACCTATGAAATTGCCGTTCTGCAGTACTGGCCATTTCAAATCAAAATAATTTTTGTTTGGCTAAGAATTCTAATTTCAAATTAATTTTATTTTAAAAACATGGATTTTTTTTTCTAAAAGTAGTCATTTCTTTATTGATTAGTGTTACATTTTCATCGCATTTCAATCTTTTTCGTCATCATGGATACGTTAAAAATTCGAGTAATTATGGAATATGAGTACCGTCGTGGCAGCAACGCGGCACAAGCGGCACGCAACATCAACGACGTTTACGGAGCTAACACTACAAACCAACGCACCACCTGTTATTGGTTTGCTCGCTTCCGTTCTGGAAATTTCGACCTGAAAAATGAACCTCGCGGTCGTCCGAAGACTTTGGTCGACAATGACGAATTAAAGGCGATTGTGGAAGCTGATGATACACAATCTACGGCTGAATTAGCAGCAGCTTTCGACGTTAGCGTCAAAACAATATTGGTCCATTTGCGTCAAATTGGCAAGGTAAAAAAGCTTGACAAATGGGTGCCCCACGAACTCAATGATCGCCAGCGCGAAGTACGCGTCGAGACGTGCCTTGCACTGCTCAACAGACACACAAATGAAGGAATTTTGAACCGCATTGTTACCTGCGATGAAAAATGGATTCTGTTTGATAACCGTAAGCGCTCAGCAAGTTGGTTGGATCCTGGTTCAGCACCTAAACAATGCCCTAAACGAAAACTTACCCCTAGAAAAGTGATGGTCACTGTTTGGTGGTCTAGCGCCGGTGTGATTCATCACAGCTTCTTACCAAACGGGGTGAGCATTACTGCAGATGTGTACTGTGAAGAACTGAACACAATGATGGAGAAGCTGGCGCATCTCCAACCAGCATTGGTCAATCGCTCGTCTCCGCTGCTCCTGCACGACAACGCGCGACCTCATACTGCACAGCAGACGGTCTCCAAGTTGCAAGAACTGGGGTTGGAAGCTCTCCGTCATCCGCCCTACTCACCAGACCTTGCGCCTACAGACTACTACTTTTTCCAGAATTTGGATAACTTCTTGGCGGGAAAAAAATTTAATACCCGAGAGGCAGTACAAAATGCCTTTGAAGAATTTGTTGCCTCCCGTCCAGCTGATTTCTTTAAGAAGGGCATCAATAAACTGCCACTGCGATGGCAAAGATGCATTGATTGCATGGGTGATTACTTCGATTAATACAAATAAAAAATTCATGAAAAAAATTCGTTTAAATTTTTTCATACAAAACGGCAATTTCATAGGTAAAGACCTATTATATCTCGTTCCAATCTTCAAATTAGAATAGTTTTTGAAAAATTGGAAAATACCCTATTACCCTGCTATTTGGCAAAAAACTGAACGTTTTACGGTGTACGTTTGGGATGTCATGTTTTACTTACACTTCTGCTTCGGACGGCAAGTTGAGTGTGATGCTGCCTTCGGACTCGTCTCCATACCGCAGGTATCCGAACAGGCCCATACCGACGTACAGCACGATGATACTGATCATGGAGCAGTTCAGAACTCCGAACTTGCCCACGAAGTTACGAGGAGTTTTCATCTCGTTCTCCAGGGGCAGAATCTGGAAGAATGTGACATTTTTTATAAAAATTCTGGGACTACAAAATGTAACTACGAGTATAACCAAATTGAAGTAGTTATGTGCCTAAAGTCGGCCGCTAATTGTGACAAATTACCCATGCTTGCAAACTAATAAATGATTTGATTTTGCATAAAAATAATACGCATCGAAACTTCTCAAGAGCATAAGGTAAATAGGAATTGCTTCGCGATAAAGATCGTAGGTAGGTTCTTGTGATAGTTTTAAAGAATATTTGTATGAATAGGTTATTATTGTAGGTCATGTAAAAGAATACTTACCACACCAATAGCTTCAAGCGCAAACAGCACAGTTCCAAAGAAGAGCGGGAAGTTGGCTAGTTTTCCAGCAGGCACCTTGCCTTCCAGGGTTGGGGTATCCCTGAAGATGTAGTAGCAGATGATCCCGAAGCTCACAATGGTCACAACGTTAGCAATCGCAGAGAACGGCGCCAGATACTTGAGGTCCCGCACCCAATTGATCAGAACCAGCGGCAATAGGACGCACAGCATCACTTGGAATACGGTTATCTGTATGCCAAAGTGCTTGGTGAGCACAAAGAAAATGTTCTCAGATACGAACACAACGTAGACGCAACAGGTCCCAATCTGGTACACCAGTAAGAAAGCGTTCACCACGTGCCTGTGAACAAAGGGTTTTTGGTTAATGGCTTGCTGGCTGATTAATAAAATTAATGAATACAAAATCCAGGTTGAAAAGTAGTCTTTTCCAGGTCTTGGGCTATTTAGGCGAGAAAAGTCAGACAGACAGACGTTACTTTGGCTTTTACTGGTATAATACTTACTAGCTGTGCCCGCGACTTCAGTGCATGTAGGAAAATAATACATATCTATGTTGGATTTCATGGGTTTTGATTTTGATGGCACGGAACCCTAATCCTTTCTCTAAAATAGTGCTAGACCTAGTTACTCCTTATTATATAGATAAGTTATTTGATAGTGAAAGTCACGTCAAATTAGGTCCAGCCGTTTCAGAGATTAGCCGAAACAAACAACATGTTATTTAATTAGAAAAACACCAGACGATTTTCTTTCTAATTGTTTTGTTTTAAAAAGTGCACTATTTACTTTCATATGCATTAGGTAACAAACCCGTTATTTTGACATTACAAACAGACACTTCAATTTATCTCTTTTTTTCTTTTGTCTGTGGTACGCAGGTACACCTCTGCCTTACCCTTCGTGGACTACAGCCGTGTTGTTATACTCTGTTGTGACCGTTTTGCTTGCAAGAATGTAGCCAGTTCCGATCTAGATGCTAGAGCAACACTGGGCAAGTGTGTTTACTAACACTACCAGCTAGTAGGTACTGCTACCAGCATAGCAATTCACAACCAGTCAATACAATAGCGTATCGAACATCAATCACTGATATCGTAGGAGTCCTATAGACGCTATTCATAAATAAAAAAACTCGAAAATGTTGTCAGTTTTAATCAAATAGACGAATGCTGCTCTTCCGACAGCTGTTCGCTGCGAGGTGGAAAAGGCAAATCTTCGATACCGTGAATAGCAATGCTAGTACATCTTCCGTCAATTTAGAACGATCCTACGTCATCAATGCAAAATTAATTTGTTATTGATTCTATTATTTACCTATACGACGAAGATTATTCGATAATAGTTAAGTAGATACACAATCTTATGCTAGTTATGTTAATGATTACCTACTATAAGTACTTTTAACACGTGAGCAATATTCTCACACATTAGTGTTCGTTTTGACGCCGATTCAAATAAGTGGTCTAGTTCAAATACAAGTAGGAGCACTCTTGAATTTCAAGATAAGTCGACGACAAAGTTTCTAATTGAAAGTGTTATCTCTTTCAAGTGTTTACAGCTGAAGTAATATAGAATAAGGTTACATCAACATGATAGCTACATTGGATCAACATAAATATCAACACTTCTACACCCACGGCTTACAAGAACTAGTTGAACAACATATTGTTATTGTAATTATTTTAATCACGTGGCATTCTATTCTACGGACAGGGTAGTTACCAACTACGTCGGCTCGAGGAAATGGAGATTCTATTAATTCAACCAACATCTGAAGATATTAAAGGGTAAGAACCCTTAAATCTCTTTTCGGATCTTACATAAATAAAAAGAATACAACAATTTGTAAATACTAAAGAAAGAATAGGAACAAATAGGCCGGTGAAACCTCACTGAATTAGCTTCTACCGTCCTATTTGTTTAATTAAATATACTTAACCAAACTATAATGATCCCACGGTTGGAACACAGGACTCCTGTATATCGGTGAGAGGGAGCGGGGCCGTATATACCACGCGGGTTGATAGACGTGTATCTAAGATTTTTTTACTGGCCTAGTTGATAATGAAGGTTTATTGATTTACCCCCTTATTTATAAACGTTGTTTAAAGTTAAGAGCTGTTTAAACGTATGGATAATCAGACGCTTATCATTGTTTAATTTTAAGCAACGTTTATATATAAGGGGATTAATGTTTAATGTAGAAAGGTACCTAGGTTATTTAGACTGAGTTGAAAAGTAAAATTCCTTTAGATAAAACTTCTATGTGTGTTCAATAATAATAAGCACTACAAGTGGTTTACCAACAAGATCCTTACATAAACAAACTATAAATACTTACGAGATTCGCAGGAGAAACAAGCCAACCGACATAGCCCTAATAATTACCAAACTTATGTGGCACTGTGGCAGGGCACATTGCGCGCAGAACATATAGCCGATGGGGCCGAAAGACGTATGGAAGGCCTTCCACAAGGTGGACCGATGGCCTTGAGAAGGCCATAGGAATCCACTGGGTGCACAGAACCGGTCGAAGTGGTGGAGCTTGGGAGAGGCCTATGTCTAGCAGTGGACGTCTTTCGGCTAAAATGATGATGATGAAATACTTACGCAGCATAAGGTGCGCAGGCTTTGCACCAGTCAGGTCCTTCCAGCAATGCAGCTTCAGCAGCCGCCGTGTACGACAGCGAAGGTACTTTTCTTCTCTTGCACAGCACGTAGCACGAATCGAGCAGGATATGGATGCAGTAAGTGCACAGGACTCCGATGACGATCGTGCCGACGGAGCCGACCACGTAGCCGGCATTGGAGAAAGCCTTCGGCATGGCTAGGATGCCAGTGCCCAGACTGCCTTTCATCAGGTGGAGGAAGGTTTCCATGTTCCTGTTGGAGATATTATTTGGTTATTTTTTGGCAACGTAAGTAACACATTGCAAAAGTCCTCTTTCATAAACGCATACTACAAGCGGGCCGTCGAGGACTTTACTAGAGGAGGACGGTACCTACTATGAAGACGCCGTGATTTTTTTTTCTAGTTTCCTCCGGCGGTAGGTAGCACCAAATACAGAGTAAATAATCTGAGACTGAGATCTTATTAGTCCCCTAGACGGCATAATATTAGGTGTCAGATATTGTTTACAATTGAATAAAAGATGATTAAATTTTAATTACAATAAAATTGAGAGAAATCATTATTCAAATAATGCAATAAAACTTCCTTCAATAAAACCACATTTCGTAATAAACTAATTACCTACTGTTGTTTAGTTGTGGTTAAACGTGAATAAATAAAACAGAACTAAATATTCTGTAGGTAGGTACCTACTTGGCAAATTGTAGACAATTAGAAGATTATCTTTAGTTATTTTGGTACAAACGTAGGTTTTAATTACTTTGTTCTTGCCACGCGGGCAAAGACGCTGGCAAAAGCTAGTAATTACGTACATATTCATAATATTTCGCTTTGCCGTTCCGTCACAGTATAACAACTTACTTTAAAAGGTATACCGCGGTACCGTTCTGGATTTGCAAGCAATTGTCCTATAATACTATATACTAAATGTTATTCTAGACACGGTGCGATAAACGGAATTACGGAAGATTTTCTTGTATGAGTAGCAAGGTTGCGAATATCGTTTGAAGACGTGATTTGAATTCTAAACACTCAGGTAGTACTTATAGTAAAGTGGAGTTTTGCAATCAATCTTTAGGATTATATGAGCATTGTTCTTCTAGATGTTGTATGATGATGTAAGTACTTCGTCAAAATGTCGATGTCCCTGTCAACCTGTATGATACAGGATAAGTTTTTAACCAGTGCGCAAACTGTAGCCATGAATTCAGCATATCATTCTAGACCCCCAGCGCAGAAATTTTTCGTCAGGTATACAAAAAAAATCAGCTGTTTCATACAAAAGTGCAATACCTATGCGGTCAAAATGTATGGAACAGCTGTTTTTATATCCAGACCGTAAATAAAGCTGCGTGTGGTTAAAATAGTAGCGGTCTATTTACTAGAAACATAATGGTTTATATTTTACTCGAATCGTAGGGGATTATGAGGCAATTATGAGTACCTACTAACTGCCCATAGGTACTGTTAGATGATATCAAGTCGTGTATCCGACCATATTTAGTCTGTGATTAATAGTCTATGGTAAATTTTTTAGAGAGTCAAAATTATGTAAGAAACGAGCACGTGAATAAAACTAATAGTCAAAAAGTATGGTGTTGTTCTTTATTGAAACCTGCAAAAGGATTAAAAGACTCAACATAAACCTATCTTAAACAAATTATCATATATGGCGACCGTGACAGGACGCACTAACTGCTCTGCGCCCTTTCAAACGACTGGCGTCGACCTAGCGGGCCCATTATTTCTGCGTAACGGCGAGAAGTGTTGGATCGTATTATACACTTGTGCAGTGTACCGTGCAGTGCACTTAGAATTAACGAGATCACTTTCTACGGAGGCCTTTATTATGACATTAAGAAGATTCGTAGCACGTAGAGGCCGTGCTGATTTAATTATGTCTGATCAAGGCACAAATTTTTGTGGTACTAAAAATTTGATTTCTTCTCTAGATTGGGAGGAGGTTCAGCGTAACTCCACTATTCGACGCATGTCATGGAAGATGAACGCACCGACGGCAGCTTGGTGGGGCGGTTATTGGGAGCGATTGATACGGATTATGAAAGATCTTCTGCGGCGTATCTTAGGTAAAGCGTCAGTGTCATATGAGGAAATTGAAACTATATTGTGTGAATGTGAAGCAATAATGAATGGCCGGCCCCTTACATATATAAATGAAGACAAGGGTGAATGTCTAGAGCCACTTACCCCTGCACATTTTATCCAGCCCACATACAACACTGACATGACTGATTTTGATTGCATAGATGTTAACAGTTTCAATAAACGGCACAAATATTTGCAAGAACTTCGAGAACAATTCAAAATTCGTTTCAAAAATGAATATCTCACTTTATTAGTCCAAAAAGGAAAAGAAACAAGAGACGTTATAAACATAGGCGACATTGTCTTGGTAGAAACAGATGAAAAGAGAATAAGATGGCCACTAGGCATTGTTTTAGATTTGTTTACAGGAAAAGACGGAATCGAAAGAACAGCTCAAGTAAGGACTGCCACTGGTACCAAGGTTCGTCCAATCCAGAGGCTGTATAAACTGGAAGTCTCCAATCAGACTAGTGACGATGTTCCATTGGTAAAGGAGGCAAGTCAAAGTCCAATTTTTTCTTTGAAAAATAATTCAGAGCAACAAAAAAACGACGAACTTTCGTCTGAACTGTTTGAAAGACCTCAGAAATCTACTCGTTCCGGTAGAATGGTAAAAATGCCTAGTAAATACGATATTTATGTGTAATTTTGCTTTTGATTGTTTCTTATAATAAGTAATTATTACTAACATACTTTTTTTTACCCAATTTATCTTTGAAAGTCAGGATATTTAGTAATTTAAGTGACAAACACTATAGTAATAAATAATCTGTGTAAGATAAGTAATACTCTAAAGAATGTTGTATATGATTATACTATTCTTAAATATGTATAATTCTAATTTTTAAATAGGACATCTAGTGCTGAGTAGAAGATTATCTCATTTCATTTGTGTAACGCTAGATGGCACTTATTATTATTATGTAAAACGCCCTCTAGACGCAAGTAGCATTACTAAAATTGATTGTTCATTTCGGAAACAGCCTGTTTTTATTAGTTCTTTTTGGCGCTGGAGGATGTTAGATGATATCAAGTCGTGTATCCGACCATATTTAGTCTGTGATTAATAGTCTATGGTAAATTTTTTAGAGAGTCAAAATTATGTAAGAAACGAGCACGTGAATAAAACTAATAGTCAAAAAGTATGGTGTTGTTCTTTATTGAAACCTGCAAAAGGATTAAAAGACTCAACATAAACCTATCTTAAACAAATTATCATAGGTACCTACTAAAAACATATGAGCAACACCTCAACAATGCTGTCTAGGACTAGGTACTCAAAGTACAGCGACGTACACAATCTTTAAACTCGTCAATCATCTGCCTAGCTTTTTCTCAAATATGTTAGGTTCGGCTTTCAGTTCAATCGGATGTAGGCTGCAGCTGGATACCTGTATTTTATATGGAGTGACTGATCTGACATCCACAACCCAGTTACTGGGTATTGGGGAACCACCCGAAACGACTGTCAAAGATCTACGAATGACAGCCGGGACCAACACTATAACTCGTATTTACAACTAATTCCATACACAGATCTGTCCATTAACATGAAATATTCATCGTTTATTGTGGTTTTCCGTACCTACTACTAGCTTGTTTGAATATAAACGAGCTGCAGGGAAGCTTTATTACTAGACCCAAGGCGACATTCACACGGACGATATAACATGGCGGCGGGATTTTTCGACGCTCTGGATTATCAACTGTCGGTGTTGATCCGACCATTGAAAACCAACAGAGTGCAACGCGAGCGAGTCTCAGCGCGACGAAAAAACAGTGTTCGATTTTTGAACTCTCGGCGCTACGCTGTGCGTTGAAGGTCCAGTGCTCGTTAATCTCCCGCCGCGCCGCGATATTATTACGTCCGTGGGAGAAGTGGACAGCACGCGACTGTACGCGCAGGTACCTGGGCGCACGTGTTTGTGCTAATTATTTACTATTTGCGTGCATTATGTCATACTAGAATCGACATAACACCTAAAACATTAATGGAAAAAAGATACGATGGATGAACTGTTTCAAAGATATTATGGCTACAGGGGGTGACGACCGAGATAACGACTTTATTGTACGTGGTCTAGTGGTCGCAAGCGCTACTGCTGAATCAGAGATCTTGGGTTCGATTCCCAGGTCAGGCAAAGTGTTATTAGGTTTTTTTATCTGGAATTTCTCAGTAGCAGCCCGGATTCTGGACTTGTGCTGGGTTGATGACATAAGGCTCGAACCCTATTACCTACATCGGACTTCAAAACATAACTGGCGAAGTGAGGGTGTACTAAACGTACACTTCTGCCCACCGTCCGGGAAAACAAGGCGTGATGGTAGGCTTTATGTAAAACAACCTTGCGGTTTGCCACTAGAACTTAAAAGCGATCTCAGTTTAAACCCGTCACACACAGTCGCATTTGTTTGCCAAAATCCTACTCAAAACTTAAAACAATACTCCTCGCCGGCAGAGGCGCTACTCGGCACAACGACGGTTGAGGAGAGGTTACACTAAATACAATTGAGCGACCTCGCGAACAAGTTGTGGGAACAAGGGAAGGAACGTTCAACTGTGTGCAACGGACTTTCGAACTGTCATGGAGTTGCTAGTTGTTTGTTGCAGCAACGCGCGAGTGTGGACAATTGCTATCTAATCTCGTGCCCCATATCACATGCAGCCTGGGTTTTTATTCCATAATACTCTATTGACAATATTATGGAAAAACAAGACATGTTGCGCCGACCACGTGTGAATTGAAATAATGGCAGAAGATTGATGATCAGTTATATCAGTTTGGATCTACCTGGATAAATAAGACTAGCATAAAAGGGTTTATTTTGAGGGCTGTTTATTTGTGAATTTCGTAAAATTCTGATTCAAAGGGTTTTCTAAAACTGCCGTGCTCGAGTCCAGCGTACCTCGCACACGCTCTGCGCTCAACGCTCCCTTGGATGTTAACTCCGATTGTGATGTGTTCACAGACGAATGGAAGATCATGTGAGTAGATCTGGGGTATTGTGAGATGAGCGTATTACTGTCGAGTAGCTGTATCGTTAATTACGTTAATAAGTCGGATTTGAGTTTTAATTTGATTTATATCGCAGGCGTTGCAGCCAGTAATCTTTTTCTGGATAAAGCAGCTAACTTTTCAGCCGATTGTTTGAATGTAATTACGTATTTCGTTGGCAGGGGACATCAATCAAAGAGCCATTAGGTTATTATAACGAATTTGTCAGTAGTAGCGCGGAGTCTGTATCATGTCTCTGTTATGGCAATAGGCTCGCCCATTACATGGGACTTAAACATAGCTGCCGAAATGTGCATGTACACCACTGCTTAAACAATCAAGGAAACAAGGCGTGATATTATGAATGAGGTATACCTAGGGAATTTATGGTCGTGTGGAATGTCTGAATTTCAGTACACGCATGAGGCTTAACTTTTAAGTAAGCGTACTGTGGCACTGCTAAGGTCCCTTGAGTACCGGGATCGAATAATTAAACACTTTTTTTAGTTATTTGATCATTCTTTCTAGAGATCGTTCTACAAATTTCGTTTTTAACACTTCCTTCTTCGGCTTGTCAGCCCGATCTCCCCTATATAGTTTTTTGCTCTTTCATATTTTAAATTATTGTGACAGTTCGAATGTATTGAACTTATTATAGTTGTTAGACTGTGTAGGCTACACAGTCGTCAGATTGTCTCAAGCAAACAACCTCTACATGAGCTACGCCCACTCTTGAAAGGATTAACGTAGTCTTATTTCTGAACAAGACTTTTTTAAACAAATTTCGAACAGTCAAGACACACCTGGCTATGCCTAAAAGAGTAATTACCTAACGATTATACAGAGTGAATTCAAACTCCTTAAAGGAGAAGGCTTAAGTCAGGACAAACGTACCGCGATACTACGACAAGTGTCAGCAAAGTTAAACACTAATTTGTGCTAATGTGTACCCACACAAACTAACGTTGTCATGCATATGCCGCGTCACGTCAAAACTGGAGGAAAGACGCGACGTGGCCTCCTAACTAAAAACAAAATGACGTGACAGTTCACATCAGCGCGGAAGGGGTTAAGAATAAGAACACGTTAACCTTAATCTTTTACTCCATCGGAAGGCATTGAGCCAGAGGGATGGAAAAGGCTAAGAAGCTAGAGTTCATGGAAAAACAAAAAACTGAAATCATGTTCATCCAGAACCAAATTCTCAACAAAAAAAAAAACACAGTCTCAAGCAAACAACCTCTACTGTACATAGGTACAACCTCCGTGATAAAGTATTGATTGACCAATTGAAATAAGTCATGTGGAAACAATGTTAGCCCCTTGCCAATGGTAAATCTAATATGCGTGTTATTGATTGTATAATTCAATTGTTTCTTAGCTCAATAAGTATATATTCACAGAACTGATTTTGAAGGAGATTCTTCAATTGACAATGAATGTGGTTCGAACTGGTTACTGTAATAATGACACTTGAAATTTAAGTAGCATTGAATCATGCGCAGCTAGATCCATTTTCATTCTTGTCGGAGTACATAAACGTGTCCTGTAATTGATAGATATTTGTTACGAATTCCTGTACCTTTTCTCATATAAATTTCAACCTTATCAATGTTATGGAAGAGTTAATTTGGTTAATTTCAGAATGAGTGGTTCTAGTTGTGACCTCAGACTTTGTTTCGGCCTCTCCTCTCAGAGACAGAATAGTCAGATATGTAACGCGGACTTCATCTAGTATTAAGGTGAATCTTGTCGAATATACATCTATACAAACTTCGGATGTGTACTCCACTGTTCGACAAACTACATCAAAAATTAAACATGGTATGGTTTTGTCTCATTATTAATATTGTCTGTACGGAAAGAGAATACTAAAATAAAAAGCTATTAAAAAGTTAAGAGCCAACAAAGATTCGTTTTTCTTTCTAATTTAACTTAACCTTGGGCGTGTTTAGGTAATAAAAGAAGTGTATAATCTTTAAAACCAAGACGGCACCAACAAAGCTCAAATATCGAAAACTTTAATAAACTGTATTGCCAATTGATTTATGCAATGGTTTTTCATAAAACCCGATCTTCCGAAGCACTTTTCTTATTTTTTTACGCACCTTTTGTATAAATGTCGCTATAAATGATCCTGCATGTCACTCAATAACGTTGTGCGTATAGACTAGCGTCTAACAGCTCATCACTGAAAATACCTTTGTCGGACACGATGCCTGGTGAGACAGCGTGCTTTTTAGCCAGGCCCATCAGTGAGTTCGACTAAAATAAATTAAACCATTCCATTAAATCGTAACACTGCATCTTACGAATTGTAAGTCCTAGGTTCGAACCTAAACATGCGCTTTACTTTCTGTAAGTTATTTCATCACTACTGCTCGCACATGTCATGGCCTAGAACGAAAAATTCGAAGACTTGTGACCAGGGACCGGACAACCCCGCTTAAGAGTTAAGCCTTTTGACAGGGTAACCCGTACATGGGGTAATTCATATCGCAGTGTAACCTTTTGTTCGAGTTTCATGCGCGAAACCCAGCGAAATGGTTAACACCTTTATTATGGTAACCACGTGAAGGGGTTAACCCCTTCAATGTCTTAAGCCTTTGAAGGGGTTACCTTCACGAAAAGCTTTTATTCGTGTTACCCTGAATTACCTAATCCACTTGAGCTGCATGTTTATACTTGTACCCGAGCGACAGCGCGGCTGGTGGTGTGGCGCCTCATTGTCTTACTTACTATTTTTATTTAGTTATTACGAATTTGACAACAAGTGACGATAGATAAGCGATAGTCCGGTCAAAATAGACATTCATCCTTGCATAAATTCCTAAGACGCTGAATTTTTACATAAATGTTAGGGATACCATTATAATGAAAATTCTCCATCGATCCCCTAAGTGCAATTTGTTTCCATTCAAGGTCAAAGTTCGCTAAAATGTTTTTTTTTTTTTGGGAAACGGTTAGTTTTATGATAAAAATAGGTCAGATAAAAATTGTAGATCATGCAATTATGTTTCTATAAAAATGTACCTTGGATGGGAAATCATCAATTACTTCTCCCGCTCTGGACGGAGCGGGAAGGCGTGTCAGACTTTTGCTGACTAAAATCCACCCGTGTTCCTTCAGTTGAGTGTGTCAGGGCCACGGTACCTCTTTCGAACAAATCCGCAACCCTGGCAGGCATTGGCCCTAGTGGACCCCTTTCATTATTGTTGACATCTCTTTGAGGTGCGCGTAGAACACAACGCACCGTCGACCCGGGCCTGGTCCGTACCAGACGGCGAACTATCCATTGCTCGCACTGCGTAAGCCCGCATCTACGGTGGCCGGAAGTCCGCTACGGAGTCCCGACGCCCATTCAGTCTCCTGTGGCGGCTAAGGGCGCGACAGCACAAGGATTGCCTCTCCCTCACGCTCTCCGCCTCTTTCTTCGCGAGCATTACTGCTTCGCTGAAGGAGGTGACGGCTTCCCATGCACTTTCCTCCGTACCATGGCCTGGACCAGAGCCGGACGCGAGAAATCGTCGCCGCCGATAGCCTACACCGATCGCTTCCGCGAGGACACGCGGCAGTGCTTCGCCCGAGCAGGGCAGACCTCCATCGTTCCGTCCAGGTGATCCACACAATGGTGACACCCGGGTGTTTCCTTCGGCCTTATCCAGAACAAAAACCTCCCGAAGCAGCCGTGTCCGGTGAGAACTTGCGTAAGGCGGAAGGTGAGGACGCCGAGACCCTTCTTTCCCTCCGTGCCCAGCACTGGGTTGCGACAATCGCACTTTCCATGACGCCATGAGATCCCACCGGAGCTGTCCGTTGTGCCGTAATTTCTTGCGGCGGCGGAGTTACGCCCCAGTGTTTTGCCTCCTCGCGCCGCTCTCACACATGCGAAGTCTCCAGATCTCAGGGTGGCAATCCGGCAAAGTGGCTCGCTGCCTCACCGGAGTTCGGACGGTATCCCGGGACTAGCCGGAACACTTTATCCCCTAAGATTCACCATTTCTGAGAAAAATCGATTCTAAAATTTACTTAAGTTGTATTCCCCATAACATGCACACATTTCCACTCCACCTACGAGGTAGTGTACTTGACGCATTTTTCTTTAAGCGCCATTGATCAGGCCGGCTGACCACCAGACGGGCAGCAAGGCATGCACGAGGGATAAAAAAGCTGATTCAAATTGTAACATGGGGCCCTCGAAGTCAGCTCGCTCACCGCCCGCCGGCAATAACGCCCAGGAAAGGGCTGACGGGGAGGCGGTAGTTACTGAGTAATTGCCAGACCTTCGTCTTCTACAAGCCAATATCAATCGTTGCACCAGGGCTCAGGACCTTTTGCTTCAGGCAAGGCGAAGTGGTTGATCAACGTTGGCATCGCCCCCCCCCCCGATTGGGTTCCCGCATTGTCGTTGCGGGGGGGCTCAGTAACCGTGGATTCCGGCCACGGTGAAGCCAAGAGGAACCCAAAGGTGGGGCCGCTCGTCAGGGCTTTTGCCTCAAAGCCGACGACGTAGCGGCCAAAAAGTAGGTTGCGGTGAGGTGCACCGCAACTGAGGTGGGCCGCGATGTCGAATGGGAGGCATCGCGGCTGAGGGTTACGGACTGTGGTAGAGGAGGAGTGCCGGTGCTTCTGAGCAGCGCTCTTCCCTTCCGTGGCCTGGACGGGGCCGCCACCGTTTGATGGCGGACGCGGTGGGGCCGCAGGGGAAGAGGAGTGTCGGTATAGCGTCAGCCGCTCTCCCTATCCCCTGCGGCCGAAAAGTGGTAGACGGGACGGCGCGTTGTGTTCCACACGCGCGTCGTCAAAGATGTCAGCAACCACAGGTGGGGTCCGCAAGGGCCGATGCCTGCCAGGGGTGCGGGTTTGTTCGAAAGAGATACCACAGCCCCTGGCATACGGGCTACTGAAGGAACACGGGTGGGTTTTAGTCAGTAAAAGTCTGACACGCCCTCCTGCTCTACTCAGCAGGAGAAGTCATTTGATGATTTCCCACCCAAAACAAAAAAACGTTGCCATCGCCGCCTAAACATACTTTGTTTCTCCCAAGGATGACAGGATGGGTGACATTGATGGCTTGGTGACACTTATCTTGAGGCTGGCCGCTGACACTCTGTCCCTTGAGACCTTCAGTCGGGACGGGGCGTAGCAGCCTTAGTCGAAAATATGGTCGTGGAGATTTGTTTCTCACCCTACCGACCTCTCGCTGACTTTGAGACTTTATTTCGGAATCGAACCCAGTCGTCAGTCGAAGCCGTCCTCACCCCGTCCTTGTCATGGGGTACTTCAACGCCGAGTTCACAACTTGGAGTTCCCCAACAACGGATGCACGGGGTGTGTTATTAGAAGAGTGGGCGATGGAGTCAAGCCTACTGCTCCTAAACCGGGGATCCGTTCAGACATGTGTGCAGCAGTGGGGTAGGTCTATAGTGGACTTATCGTTTGCTAGTCCTGCTGTGGCACGCTTTGTTCAGGACTGGCGTGTATTGTAGGAGGTGGAGACGTTGTCGGACCACAGATACATCCAGCTTGATGTTTCCGCCCAGACTTCGAGTGGCCCGGTCCAAGCGGCCAGGGTTGAGGATGACTGTTGACGATGGGTGGTCAAGCGACTGAACCAGGAAGCTCATCTGGTGGCCTCAATGGTGCATGCCTGGTTAGACTCACCAGTCAGGTCTATCGATATTAACGACGAAGCAGGATGGTTCCGGGAGGCCATAACCCAAATCTGTGATGCTGTGTTGCTCCGCGTTCAGTCTCCATCTGCCAGGCACCAGGTGTATTGGACGTCACAAGATATTGCGCAGTTGCACATCGCATGCGTAGCGGCGTGGCGCCCGTACACTAGGCACCAACGAATGCGCCGACGAACACCAGAAGCGCTAGTAAGAGAGGCGGAACGGTGTGAAGTGTACAAAGTGGCGGTGGCGGAGTGGTGGTGGTGGGTGGTAAATTGTATTCCTAATTGAAATATAATTTGCTGTGTCTAATGGACGAATTTAGAATCAATTGATGCTGCGTAGCGTCCGACATCTTATATTTGTACGCTGTTCGGGCAAAACATGACTGTCTTAATCATAATTTGACGTAACATCTTGCATGCTATGTGTGTATACTCATGTTTTGGACAAATAACAAAATTATTTTATCTTAAGAAGGCTCTTCAGCTGGAAATTAAGCGAGCAAGGGCCGAAGCTCATGATACATTGCTGGCAATTCTAGAAAGGGATACGTGGGGGTGACCATACCGTTTGGTTAGGGGCAAACTTCGCTCGTGGGCGCCCCCACTGTCCCATAGCCTCCAGCGCTGCTAGAGAGAGTGGTGAGCGCTTTATTCCCCTCTCAAGGGGAGCACACACCACCTAATATGGTTCCGCCTACTATAGTGCCCAACACGGAAAACGAAGATGACGACGCGCTTGAAGAGACCCAGGTAGAACTGAAACCGGCAGCCATTGTAATGGCTTAAGGTCAAAAACACTCCAGGATCAGACGGCATTCTTGGCCGTGCATGGGTTCTGGCCATCAAGGCTCTCTGGCCCCGCTAAGCAGGACTCTTGAGTGCATGTCTGGAGAGGGGCCAGTTTCCACGCTAGTGAAAGACTGGAAAGCTGGTCCTGCTAAAAAAACGAAGGGCATCTTGCGGGCTCTCCATCCGCTTACCGACCCATTGTGTTGCTGTATGAGGTGGAAATACTCTTCGAGAGAATTATGGCAAACCTTCTCATTCAGCACATGGCAAGAGAGGGGCCGGATCTAATCTGATCGGAACCGCTTTGGTTTCTGTAGGGGGTGCTCTGACGGACAGAGAGTATATTTTAGAATCGCTTTTTCTCAGAAATGTTGAATCTATAATTTATGTATGTACAGACGCCAGCAGGTCAAGCTATCCCAAACTGTCAAATTTTCCCAATTGAACATAAACCTTATTCCTTTGTAATAAAGTTGAAAAACTATCAAAGAAATTTGACAGATTGGGGTAGCTTGATGTGCTGGCCTCTGTACTTAGATAATTGCATGATCTACATTTTTTGTGAGTAAGCTAATTTTATCATAAAACTAACAGTTTCGCAAAAAATAAAACATATTTGCGAACTATGACCTTGTATAAAAAAATTGCACACAGAGGAACGATGGGGACGACTTTCACAGTTTCAATATAATGGTATCCCTAAGGTTCATGCAAAAGTTATGCTTCTTGGGATTTTATGCAAGAGTACACCTATTTTTCGGGCTAATTTGACTGGGCTATGTACGGTGTCCAGCATCTAGACTCGGCAGTGGCATTTCCACAGAGAAAGAAACTAAATATTAAAATAAGAAGTGTAATAGGCAGTAATTACTCATGTGGTAATACCACACACACTTAAACAAAAACACAGCTAAGTAGTTCCGTCCGAGTTTCGAATTAAATGACGAATGATGAGAATGTAAACAAGTATAGACACGAAAAATAAATAAGTACCTATTACAATGTTTAGCATGTGCGACAAACAAAATTGAACTGTAAAATCATATGGGCAATAATTAGAATTCCATGTTTACAAGTCGCTCGGTACATGCAACCGCGCCGCCGCCGGGCAGAAAGATGTCACGTGCGGTCGTGGATATACAATTTTCAAACTAATGTTGATTACAAAGAGTGGATATTACAATGTGTTGGAATGGAATGGCTTACCCTGTTACAGTGTTACAGGGTATTAAAAGGTTAACTTGTTCGGAAGGGGTTACATTGCACCCATTCGAGGGTGTAACATGTATCAAAGGGTTTATTTTTTAAGCGCTTAAAAAAACCCCTTCAAAAACCCTTTCAACGAGTATCCGGCCGGTCCCTGCTTGTGACTACTAACCTACACTGGGCTAGCGTGGTGGATTACAGCCCGAAGAGAGAGGTCAATGTCCCAGCTGTGGGATCATTATAGGCTGGACCAATTTATATTTTTTCCAATTCTTTTTTTGTTGTGTTTGAAGAACCTTCTCCAGACAATACAGGAGAAAGTTCATATGAAAGAAAAAAAATAAGAAATTAGCGCATAACATTAGAAAATTTAAGAAAACTTAACGACCATTTTAACTTTCCTAATATTATAAGAATGCGAATTCAATATTCATAGTTACGACAGGACAACGTCTGCCGGGTCTGCTAGTAGAAAATAATGAACGACCTGGGAATCGAACCGTGTGTTCAAATCGAAATGTGACTAAGTAGAGCTCCTGGCTCTACTTAGTCACTAGCCAACGCGGAAAACGAGAGAGGTGAAACAATCTGCCCAGCATTAAGCTATCTGCCCTAAGTCGACCACAAAATTTATGACGACGCGGTCAAGTTCAATGGGTAAGTATTGTAGGTAAGTGTGACCACAATCAGCATTCCAGTCATACTTTAACCATTGGCATGACTTGAAACATTATCGGTATAAGGAAAAATCCTTGTTTGCCATCTGTCATTATTCTTTTAAAAGGAAACGAAGTAGGAAATACTGCTTACGGAAGTTACAACTTTGTAATCATGACTCATTCATTCATCGTTTTGGGTCGAATCAGGGAAAGTTGACATGATTATTACCAAGGACCTTACAGTTGCAAAGTCCGTTATGTAAGTTGTAGTCAGCCACAAAGGTAACTGATTAAAGTGACAACCAACCCGATTCAGATTAAGTTCTTATGCAACCACTCACCACTCAACTCAACAATTATGTGTTGTTTGAATGACATATTAAATTGAAACTGGAAAATGATTGTATAATAATAATGATAAAAAATGACAAATAACTATCGGAAATAATTGTCAAGGATGGTACAGTTGACATCTGTCGGACATGCCACCGTCCCGGTTTATCAATCCGACATATCGTTTCCGGTTGTTCTCGTCTTGCTAACGGCGAGTATTTGCACAGACACAATCTAGTAGTTATGATTATCCACCAGCAACTTACTTTGCAGTACAACCTTGTGGAGTGTGAAGTACCATACTAGGGACCCTGCTCTGGATGCCGATGGGCAATATTTTTTTATATTTCTAAATGTTTTTAAATTAAACGAAAATAATATTAAACATATTTTTTATATATTTAAATGTTTTATATTTTCATAGGTATTTAAAATAGAATTTACAAGTGTGTAATGAAATAAAGGACATGATAATAAAATATGATGTATTGGTTGGGCGATTATGGCAAAACCCTCATTCTGGGGGAGGCCTATGTCCAGCAGTGGACGTCTTTCGGCTGAAATGATGATGATATTGGTTAAAATAAAAATAAAAAACTATTGTCAAATGAAAAGCCTCTGTGCACCCCACAGCCATTAGAAAGCAGTTTTGGGTTTTGTACTGTTTTTTTTTTATATTTTTATGACGCACCCTAATTGCGGAACACACTAATAAGTAATCAGAATCTGAATGTTGAAGGTTAGCTGCAGCCCATGATATTGCTGAGCCATTGCTTCACATACGTTACATTACGTTCGAAAAATTTGTCTGGTAAACAACGTAAATAACGCAATTAACGTTGTTAAACTGTCAAAATGAAAGCTATTGTTATTGTAATTGCGGTATAAAATTACGCCACTGAAGATTTAAAATTAGTATTTATCAAATCAAAATTTGATTAATTGAATAACAAAACACCCAATTTGTAACAGGCACTACAAATTGGCCGCCATAAATGAGTTTTCTGATCCATTTGTTTACATTTTCATCAAATGACTTTGGAACAGACTATACTATCTCTTGATCATTACCTAATATTGGAGGTAATATAACATAAGATTCAAGAGAGGGGAAGGGGCGGAAACTCGTGAAATAAAAACTTTTTTCAAAAAAATAACAACCGACTTCCAAAGAAACACTACAAAGTGCAAAATAACTTTAATTTGGGAAGTCGGTGACTTTGGATGTGTATTTTAATTATTTGTCACCGCCTTCCGAAATTAAAGTTATTTTGCACTTTGTAGTGTTTCTTTGGAAGTCGGTTGTTATTTTTTTGAAAAAAGTTTTTATTTTTCACTTTTTAGTTATCTATCCCACACCAATTCGAAATTTCATCATCCTTGGGGTCAAAACAATACACATTTATGCGATAGCAACATTCGCGGTTGATTTGCTGTAATTTTTTGAAGAGTTCCGTTGTCTGTCTCCGAAACGCATCATCAGATCTATATGAAATTTCAATGGGACCATTTCGGAGTAAACCCCTTTCGAACAAAAAAAGAATTTTGCAAATCCGTCTATATACGACGGAGTTATGCCCGAACATACATAAAAAATATATATATAAACATGTCGAATTGATAACCTCCTTCTTTTTGAAGTCGGTTAAAAATAGGTATATTTATTTGCATTGTCAGTATGCTTTAGGGAATAGCAACAAGTACCTACAACGACATAATTTAAAGTACATAGTCAAGTCAAGTGACCGTTTTTTTTTTTTTTTTTTTTTTTTTTTTGGGTGGGAAATCATCAAATGACTTCTCCTGCTGAGTAGAGCAGGAGGGCGTGTCAGACTTTTACTGACTAAAACCCACCCGTGTTCCCTCAGTAGCCCGTATGCCAGGGGCTGTGGTGTCTCTTTCGAACAAACCCGCACCCCTGGCAGGCATCGGCCCTTGCGGACCCCATCGGTGGTTGCTGACATCTTTGACGGCGCGCGTGTGGAACACAACGCGCCGTCCCGTCTACCACTTTTCGGCCGCAGAGGATAGGGAGAGCGGCTAACGCTATACCGACACTCCTCTTCCCCTGCGGCCCCACCGCGTCCGCCACCAAACGGTGGCGGCCCCGTCCAGGCCACGGAAGGGAAGAGCGCTGCTCAGAAGCACCGGCACTCCTCCTCTACCGCAGCCCGTAACCCTCAGCCGCGATGCCTCCCATTCGACATCGCGGCCCACCTCAGTTGCGGTGCACCTCACCGCAACCTACTTTTTGGCCGCTACGTCGTCGGCTTTGAGGCAAAAGCCCTGACGAGCGGCCCCACCTTTTGGTTCCTCTTGGCTTCACCGTGGCCGGCATCCACGGTTACTGAGCCCCCCCGCAACGACAATGCGGGAACCCACTCGGGGGGGAAGTCAAGTGACCGTTGATGCTAAACAATACCAGTTTTCAGTGCAATGTTTAGATTGGTTTAATAAAATAGACCTCTGTGTCAAGTACCTTACAACTACAACAAGTAATTGAGCTGTTGATGTTTCCTCAACGATGTCGATTGTCGATAGTTGCATGTGCGGCGCATATTATAGTTTTATTGGCAGGTCCAGACAAACAGACTCACGGGCTCATTAATCATAAATTAGAAACACGTGAAGAAACAAAGTAATAAAGGAACTCTGTTTTATTGAAGTTAAGTGGAACCTGCTGCCCGATTCCTAAAGCTTCAGTTATCTATGCAAATAATAAATTTTACTCCATATGAGAAAAAATATTGAGATAACTTAGGCAAAATGCAGGCAGAAAATGTTAGTTTTAGTGCCTGAAATATCAAAAAAAAAATTAAAATACAATTTGAAGATTTCAGTTTTTTATCTGTTTTTGAACACCATGAAATAGTAGCCGCCATGTTATTACGTCATATGGCATGTTAACTGAGCAACTTTGTACTTTTATTATTTTCGTATATAGAGTAATTTTTATTTAAATATTTATATATTTATTATTTTACATTCAGGAACAGCAAACCAACGATAAGTAGAAAAATAACTCATTTTTTAAATGATAAACAATTATCTTATAAAATATCAACGTATTTGTTTTAGCAAACTGACGTCATACCCACAGAGCAATATGGCGTCCACTACGTCCAGCGCTTTCGTCAAATTACGTGCGAAATTTGAAAAATGCGTTTTTATGGCACTAATCGATTAAATAAAAATGTGTTTTTTTTGTGGTTTATTAGCAGTCTCATCATCATCATCATCTCAGCCGAAAGACGTCCACTGCTGGACATAGGCCTCCCCCAATTTGGGGGGTTTTGCCATAATCGCCACGCTTGTTAGGCGGGTTGGCGATCGCAGTATGGTGGTAAAATGCATAGAGAACGCTACTGCCCATTCTCTAGTAAGTCCCTTAATCGCCTTCTACGACACCCACTGGAAGAAATGGTGGATGGTGCTATTCTTTTACGCCCGGCGACACATACGGCACTCTACTAGAATCTAATTAAGACACTTTTAAAAAATGGGTGTAATGTCCTATTCATTCCAACGTCATGACTCTTGTCAATTATTTATGATTGGTTCTTGTTATTTTAATGTTATAACACTTGTGAAGTCCGTAGGAATGCACTGGGGGGAGAAGCACAGAACTGAACGAACTGTCGATGCTTGGCAGAGGCCTCCGTCCAGAAGTGGACAACTATAAGCTGAAGCGATGAAGATTTTAGTACTTCAATCATTATCTGCCTAGCCTTTTCACAACAGCTATGCTTTGGTCGGCTTCCAGTCCAACCGGATGCAGCTGAATACCACAATTTTACATGTATCGACCTCCATAACCCAGTTACTGGGTTACGCGAGATCCCTTGGTAAGACTGGTTGTCAGGCTTTCGGGCTTCTGACGTCCCGTAACGACTGTCAAAGATCCACGAATGACAGCCAACACCAAAGGATTTACGTGCTTTCCGAAGCAAGGAGGAGTCTCGGTATGTAAAGATGGTCACCTATCCACAGACTAACCCCGGCAAGTGTAGCTTAACCAGATGAATCCTATCAAGAGCGGTTAAATAACGTCACTATTGCGACCACCAACTCTTTCGCCAGACGTGTATTCAACCATAATGTCTCCACAAAAGTAGGTACCTTTATAAATTAGTCCGATATTCAACACTTCAACAAATAAATGATTTGATTTCTGCAAGTAGGCTTTTACAAACAATTTTACAGTCAATCATATCTTAAAAATAACTAGATGAAGTCGGAGTTTCCTATTCTGAGAAGAAAGGCCAAAAAAGCTCAGAGGTCACAGTCTCTTTTAAAGTCCAGACATAATCTTGGTCAGATCATGTGACGACTATGTAGACTGAGGAAAGAACAACACAGATCATGTCTACTTGTCCAGTCAGCGCACGCAATTTATCAGTAATCATGCAGCTCAACTCAGAACTTAGGAGCTCAACTAAAAGGAAAGGTAACTTACGTGGTAGGATGGTCCACAACTCTGTTGTCATAAGGCTCGTATTCCTCCACCTCAGGAATGTCTTTCTCCTTCATGTTGACAAGGAAGATGCTCTTGTCCCCTGGCCTCTTCTTCTCATCCTTGACCGGTGATAGGCTGCAGGAGAAAACAAGGTTTTATTTGTTGAACTCAATTACAAAAAAAACAAAAAACAACACGACTAAAATGACAGGCTCTCAGTTTGAGTTGCAAACTATAGCACGGAATTTATGGAAGAACAAAAGATTACCAGTAACTACGTAAGTACTAAAATAAACTGAAGGATAATCTAACACCATATATAGAAGAAAATTGCAACACTGTTTTTTCATCTTCTCATTTCCCACAAAGCATCACAACACTGTCAAAACAGTTCGTGCATTTCATAACCGTAAAGTTGATTGTTATCACTTACGTTCAACACTGGCAAATATCCACTAGTTTTAAACCAAAACATTGTTATAATTAACCTACCATTAAATTAAACTAAACTTTGTAAATCAATGTAAAACTTAAGGTTATGTGCACGTACCCCTCCATCGCGCTTTCAATTTCCATTGCTAGGAGACCGTTATTTCTGTATATTGATTTACAATAACACTGTTTATAGCTCCAAGAACAGTTGAATACACACTGAATACTGTAACCTTCATAAACAAATAAGTCGTGGTTGTAAAGGGTTGCGAGCTAAGCTCCATTCGATTGCAACAGTTCAGGTAGTAATTAAATACTAACACTAATAAATCTCTCTATCGATTGTTTAACTAAAGCTGGCCTGGCAGCAACTTGGCGGGTGATTTACACTTTGCATTGCCACCGCATAGTAGTTAATTATCGATAAACGCTCTAAGCTCTATAAAAAGGGTGGAAAGTTTATTTACCTACTTAATTTGTTTTTACGATTTATATAAAAAATTAAGGCATTGTTTCACTGCTAGGGACCAAGTAACCTACCATGCCTTTTAGAACGGGTTAAAAGTGTATTTGCTTAGTTATTTTGGATGCTCATCAACATCAAGACAAATACATAGATGCGTCACTGTGCACTTGTTATGAATGAAGCCCACAGGACGCTGGTTGGCTACGTAAACCTGTACGACCTGTACGACCACATGTGCGACACACCAAACCGGGCACAAACAGATAATTTATATCATCATCGTATTGTTATTGTCATTTGTCACAATGGGTAATTAAGTGTTGACGTCACGAGCCTGGTCAATCTAGTTCTCAGCTACAATAAAATTGTTTTTTTCTTTAAACGTGCCTTTGTAGCATTGCAGGGGCAAGGCGGTTCAAGAAATTATTTACCTTATAAGATACCACTATGTAGGGTAGGTAATAATTGCTTTGGCATGTTTTTTTTTTTAAATGGCCGATTCCTATAATTTACGGACCGTCATTGGTTAAAATAAAATTAAGACTTGTTTATCTACCAATAATGAAGCAAGACCTCAGCTTTGCATAGTAAACCCTCCCACAAGGAAGCTATCACAGGTAAAATTTGCCTACGAATCTATTTATCCGACCAACTAGCTTTTGCTAGCGGCTTCGTCCGCGCGGAACTTTCATCCCCTATTTAACTCCCTTAGGCCTGATTTTACCAAAGTCAGATATCTTTTATCCGTAGAACAAAATTTTCGTCTGACAATTCTACTATGGAAAAATCTGTCAAAAATTCAAAATTTATTCTCAGGATAAGACTTATTCTAGGTATAAAAGTTTGGTGAAATTCGCCCTTAGGGGTTGAATTTCGAAAAATCCTTCCTATTCCTTGTCTACATTACAAGGGGAAACTCTGTTCAAAGTTTCAAAAAAAAAAATAAAAAAAAAAAAAAATGTTTTCTGTCCAAGGGTTTGGTCTGGGCGTTGATGAGTCAGTCAGTCAGGACTTTTCTTTTTATTTATATAGATAGATTTGGCAATAAAAAATACTACCAAACGATTCCTTTTTGTTTATAGGAACTGAGCATTAGTAATTCGACCACTTTGGAGGAAAGGTCTAACGAATATACCTATTCGTTAAACTCTTCTCGATCTTATGAACCCGGTAATAGTAAGCTCGTGTTTGGTAGGAGAACCAAAACCACCATTTTTTGATTCTCCATATAAACAACTGGTATTCAGATGCGACCGGTAAGACTGGAAGCGTAACTCAACATATTTGGGACATTGCTTAGCTGATTGCTTGTTTTTTTTAGGAAATGCTTGTTACGCTTTGCTTTTTCCGGCTGTAAAAGAGCACTTAATCTTTTCTGTGGGTGTCTAACTGTCTTAGAATCATTTATAGATTACGAGTACCACATTTATTTCGGCTGATGTCTTCACCGTGGCATTTTACTATAGTTTGTTTACGCCTGAACAAGTCGAGTCTTAAAAAAATAGTACATTATTCACCGAGGGGAGAAAGTGACCGTTTAATGACGAAGGTGTAGTTTGAGGTCCTAATACGTATACACGAGTAATCGCACTGTCTTACGAGCGTTATGTGTATATATTATACCTACGAGGAAAAGCTTCCCAACACAAAAATCACAATTCTGCGATCATTATTTTGTGCTAGCGGAATAATTATTTTACGAGATTGTGAAGAGAAAATCAATTTTCAGCAAAGGTAACTATGTGGCCAGTATCATTTTGCGCTTTGTGATAAATAAAACTTTTTGCCTTGGGGTATTATAAACTGCTGAATTCCCCTAAATAAATAAAAACGCGCAAAGGATTTTCATTTTTCTGCCCGCTCAGCACATTAACAATGAGAATTGATACACTTTTCGCCACCGCACATATTTTGTACAACAGCAATACGTACATTCTGCCCCATAAAGTTACAAGTTGTTTTCCGAGCAGGTAGGAGATAGTAAGTATAAATGAAGTTTGGTTTCCAAATTCACCTTTGGGGTAGAAAGTCGTCTGGTTCGAAGGACGGGTTGATCATAGGCCCGCTGTGCCGCCGCGCCCATTCTTCAGCCTCCTGAGAAAAACAAAGAAAAGGTTTTAGTTTATTACTCACTAGCTTCTGCCCGCGACTTTGTTCGCATAAAATTTCTTATTTTGACATAAAATACATTCTTCCATGGGAATTAGTGACAGAATTTTCCAAATCGGATCAGTAGGACTTCCGGAGTTGACCCCCTACATACAAACTCACAAACTTTACCCATTCATAGCATTATTAGTAGATAAGGTGGTTGACGAGTCGTGTGAATACCAGCTGTAAGAACAGGTGGCGCTAATGAACGTTTGTTTTGTTATTCCTGTACCAACAACTACAAAGCTAAGGAAGCAACTCTTTAGCTTTATACGTTTATTTATTTATTTAAAAAAGCACAGCCACATCACATACATTGAAATTATGCTAGAATAATCTTAATAAATAAGGAACTAATGTATATGACAATTACGGCGTACATAGCATTGATATAATATCTTGCTGCCTTTTGAAAAACTAAACTAACCAATAATTATTCTAAACTAAAAACTAAAATTAACTACAGTAAAATAGACCAGCATAAATAAACACCCAAAACCAACAAAAAAAGTTAAGAAATACAAATAATAATAATTATAAAAATAGAAAAAAAATATAGAATAGAGATTAAGAAACGTTATTGTGTATACCTTTTGTAATTGATTCTAAGAATTTATATTGAAATTTACAGGTGCATTTGCTACAGGTAATGAACGTTTGTCAATTTAGACATCGGTTTTGGTAAAAACTACTCCGTATCTTCACCAGGATTATAGATCATCATCATCATCATCATATGGAAACCTTATCATCCTTTAGGTTAAGAACACATCAGCACGCCGGTACCTATCCCCCGAAGGCCTGAGTAGAGACGTTTCGCCAGTTATGTGTCGTCCCTTGTAATGGTGGGCAAGCCTACTCCCATTGACCGGGCACACATCACAACACTCCTACGGGGAAAAAGCCAATAACTATTTTTCGAATCTGGGAATCGAACTCACGACCTCATTTGTGCGACCACTAAACCAACGGAGATTGGCGATTAGAAACACTTAGACTCAATTCAAAACATTTTCGTGCATAAAAACCGATCAAGAAATGAAAGAGAACCAAATCTGTGATATCTCACTAAGATTGGCTCAGAATGTGTTTATTATAAGAGTTGCGCCCACGCATACGGCTCGTCGGAGCATCAGACACGATGATCTGTTTGCACTCCGCAGTATTTTGGTCGTCATCACGTGTTACTGTTTGTTACAAGTTACAAAATCATGGTAATTATCATAATATCGGACGACAAGACCAGCGGTGGCCCAGTGTTAAAGGGCGTGACTTACGAGTTGTAGGTCGTACGTTCGAACCCAGACAGACGCGCTTTACTTTGTGTAAATGTGTAAACTACGTCGCGACATCGTCTTAGATAAAGAGGTGCTTGAAACCGTAGACTCAGCAGTTTTTCTGGGCATAACAGTAGATGCCAAACTTCAGTGGGGATCAGACATCAACCCTAGCAGGGAGGCTCAGTTCAGCCGCCTACGCCGTGAGAAAAGTAAGACAATACACTGACGTCGATACAGCTCGATTAGTCTAGTTATTTTCACAGCGTTATGAATAGTTGGTCGCTGTGATTAACTCAAGACAATGTTTTTGTTCTTACTCCAGAATTAGCGTACCTAGTGACAGGTTATATGGGTTCATATAATTATTTATATACTTTTTTTTAAATTGTATTGACCAAGTATTTTTATTATTATTATCTATTATGTCATTAGTTATTCATGTCAATAACTAATGACATAATAGATAATAATAATAAAAATCTACTCCTAACAATAATCCAGCATTGCATATGTAAGCTATCACGCCTTTTATACCAGGAGGCTTTTATTTTGGTATTATGCTTTATTGTTTATTACTTTGCCTATGTATGTAAAGAATCAAGTCCATCCGACTTAACAGACAGCTGTGCTGCTGGGGAGTTTGTTGCGCCACTTCTTCTTCCCAGCTAAAGCACTAGGAAGTATCGAAGGGTGGGCGTTTTTGGGGGACTGTCTTATGTATTTTAACGTTCGAAAAGTGCTGATTCTCAGCCTAATTTAAATAAATGACTTTTGATTTTGAAATTATTTCATCACTCTGAAAACGGTGAAGGAAAACATCGTCAGGAAGCCGGCATGACCTAGGACTAGAAATTCGAGGACATGTGACATCTAATAACCCGCACTGGGCCCGCGTGATAGATTAAGTCCCCTCCCTCACCGAGAAGAGGCCTGTGTCCCAGCAGTGGGAACGTCATAGGCCGATTATGGAAAGAAAATAAAAAAAAGAATACCGTTTATTTGGACGAATGAGCCAGAAGCTACGTCATGTTTTCCTTAGAAAATGACTGTAAGGGAACGTTTTGTATTACGGTGATCTATAATTATCAACATACCTATGTGGTGTTTCAGTGGTCTCATTCGTAAACCATTCTGTTTTCAGGTCATTATCAATATTTTCCCGGGAGACATTATTCGAGAATGATTAATAAATTATGAGTAATAATTACGATGATAATTTGGCATCGATTTCAGTGAAAATATATATTCCCAGGAATATTAACATAAATAAATGCTGCGAACATGGTTATTACCATTATTTTATTTAGTTAGTTTGCGGTTAAACTTACCTAGGTAGGTTAAATAATAACGTCAAATCAATTTAATGAAATACGTCACGCTGTTATAGTGTGGGAATTTTAATCATTGTGCTCATTGTTCTGTAATAGTAGGTAGGTACTGATTTTAATATTTATTTTCAATATAAAATAATAATATTTGCTGTAGGTTTTAATTTGGAATAATGCATAAAGCATTTATGTATCATTATGTTCTCTATTAAATTATATTATTTTACCATAGTCTATGTCTATAAATCTGTTTTTTTTTTCCGGCTGAAGGCTAGGATTGGCTCGACACCTATTAGATGGGTCTTCTACGTAAATGCCTCGTTGGTCGCAAACGCTACTGCTGGCCATGAGGTAGCTAGGTTCTATTCCCAGGACGGGCAAAGTGGTATTGGGATTCTCAGAAGCAATCAGAAGTCTGGATTTGAGCCCGGTTGATGGCAATAGGCTCGCCCCTTATTACTTGGGACTTAAACATAACTGGCGAAATGTGGGTGTAGGTACTTACCATAGGTAGGCACACCTCTGCCTAACCCTTCCAGAATTAATTACAATGGCAACAAACAGAGGCGTCAACTTGTGTTGTAAAAATTAAAACACATATACGTAGGTTTGTATTATGAGTTTGGTGACGGGTGGGTTAAAATCTTGCAATTGAAATAAATTATAACGTGGTGCGACGTAAATTAACCCTGGTCTGCGCACATCGTTCCTGTTTGAAGGCTGAGGGTCAAAAACCCGACTGTAGTGGCCTGGCCGGGCCTGTGCTCGAATGTGTATTAGTAGTACCCACTGTTGTATATTTTATTTATTTGATTATTATTGATTATTTGTATATTTATTTGATTTACACATGTGTAGGCAGCGGAGGGGCTTATGGCTAAGTTATAAGAGCCGCATGGATCGGTAGATCAGGTTAAGCTACGTTTGCCGCAGTTGGTTCGTGGATAGGTGACCATCTTTACATACCAAGACCCCTCCGTGGCTCAGAAAGTACGTTAAGCCGTTGGTCCCGGCTATCATTCGTGGACCGCCACGAATGACAGCCGGGACCAACGGTTTAACGTACGCAAAACCTAGTTTTAAATAACATAAAATATCCTATGTTATGTTATTTGGAACTTGGTTTTGCCAGCGGCTTTGCCCGCGTGGAGGGCGAAAATGATCCCGCGGGAACGTACTAACGGGATAAAAAGTATTCTACGTGTTAGTCCAGGTTATAATCTATCTGTATGCCAAATTACATCCCAATCCGTTTGGCCGTTTTGGCGTGATTGAGTAACAAACATCCAAACATCTAAGTGAACATACGAACTTTCACATTTATAATATTAGTAGGATTTAGTCAATAAAAAAATGGTAGCTATCTTGTTAATTAGCTAGTTTTTTTTTCATATGTTAAACACCACTGGGCAATGTAAACCACTTAAGTAGGTAAGTACATATTTTGCCATGCAAACAAGTTAGATTTCTGTGTAAAATTGGACACGAGTTGTTTATGAGACAAGTAAATATAATTTAAATAAATGGTGGGCCTCTGGCTCACGAGTGTTTTTGTGACAAATATAATATTGATATACAACGTGCTCTAGACTAATGGCACCATTTGCTTCTGTTGAGTTTGGTTTCTGCCAATTTTAAGTCTGAATCGTACTTATTAAGAGTTCAAATCTACATTTTGAAAAAACATAAATATGATCGTGAAAAGAAACGTTAAAATAATCAGGACATTATGTGTACCTTAGCATTATGTGTGCCTCTTACAGAGGTAAGAGGGAGTGGGCCGTAATCCACCACGCGCGCCCAGTTATTGGATGTCCCATG
The DNA here is from genome assembly GCA_949987655.1 of Polymixis flavicincta. Classification (NCBI taxonomy): domain Eukaryota; kingdom Metazoa; phylum Arthropoda; class Insecta; order Lepidoptera; family Noctuidae; genus Polymixis; species Polymixis flavicincta. The sequence goes on along the minus strand of OX465171.1, from coordinate 36,257,300 downwards.
TTTAAATTTTTTTCTTTCAACTTGTCGGTTACCTCACGATGTTTTCCTCCACCGTTTTTAGAGCAGTAGGGATGAAATAAATTACATTAAGTAGTACCTGTCTGGGTTCAACTTACGACCCACAACTCATAAGCTAGGGCCGATATCACTGAGCCACCACTGGTCAACGGTTTTTAGGAAGTTTACAAAATTGGACATCAAATCAAATCATGTAGTTATACTCGAGGTTAGTTCAGATTAGTCTTCCAGGTTTTACCATACACACATGGGCTGCCTATAAACAATAAAGAATCTCACAAAACTATTTTTTGGCAAACATCCTCCACCGACAAATGGCTACAATTAGTTATCCGGCAACAACTGCCAGTCAGCCCTATTTACAAACAAACAACAGTGACAGTAGTTGGACTGAGCCCAGGAGTTCAGCTGCCCAGGTCTATCCATCTTGACGGCACGGTTGGCGCAGTGGTTAAGCGATTGACTGCTGCGCTGCGTGTCGCGGGTTCGATTCCCGCACGGAACAAATATTTGTATGATATACAAGTAGTTGTTCCGGGTCTGGCCGTTTGTGTATGTGAGTTTAAATGTTTGCAAACGCATCCACAATACAGGAGAAATTCCTAGTGTGGGGCAACGTTTAAAAAAATATCTAGGAGTATGATGTAAGCTGTCGATAGGAATTACACTTTTTTATCGATGCACTATTATGGTTACAGTAATCAGCCTTTAATGTTCCCACTGTTGGGACACATGCTTTCTTTCTGTGAGAGGGAGTGGGCAGTGATATATTATTCTCTGTTATGGTAAAACAGACAAAAATCTCTGAAAAAGATATTAGTCGAGAAATAATTACATAACTGGACACAAATAATTCATACATAGGATTTCCGTACAATGCGAGATCAGCGTAAACTGGAAATTTATAGCTTGATGTGTAGCCGTGTGTACTAGACCAACGTGGTGGTGAAATTAGTTGAGGGGAAATTGTGTAACACACTTGCAGTAGGAATGGCTTTCAGGGACAATTTCGGGCAAATGAAGCAATAGATTAGAAATGCCCTTCAAAAACCTTGAGATTTCGCTTCTAATGTGTTACGTCATAAGGGGTGCAGAGAGGTACCCGCATTATCACTATCAGTAGGATTTTGATGTTGACAGTTCCACAACATTCATGGCGTTGTTCACGTTGCTAAGATTCTTTTTTCGAAATGATGAAAGAATGGATTAGCAAAAATCTTCAAAATGATTCAGTTTCTGATTGAAGGTGTGTTACACAATTAGGGTGCATCATCATGGTATTCATCGGAGCTGCACTGCTTTTTAGAAAACGTGACAATCACGAACCTGCCGCAATGACTCATATCATCTCCAAGTCATCGATTTATTGTCATCCCGCCAACGATCGATCGTTTAATCATTAAAACGTACTTCCATACAATAACATGTATAGTTGCCCACATTAAAATGTAACCATTAATAAAAGGTAATATCAGTAATAAATCACGTAAGTATTAAATAAACTAGCTGTGCCCGCGGTTTCACCCGCCGCGCCATGTAATTTGCTTTATGGTTTCTTTCATTTTGTTCTTCTTAGGGTCGTAGTGTGATGTTAAATAGCCGAAGGAACTAGTCTTTATAGAGATTGGCGCATTCAAACAAAACACAAACAAACTCTTCAGTTTTGTACTAATATTATGAAGTATTTTTATTTTATAACGCAATGCGCGCTTTGCTAGTGGTTACCAAAAGTACAATTGGTAACCACAAACAAGCATAAACTCGCTGCGAATGTATGTGACACCGCAGGACCTCTCGTTCCGTCCGAGACGGTGGCGAAGTCGGCAGTGTGTGTCTGTTAGTGCTGTAGCTACTCGTCTTCATGCACACAAACACAGCATGTTTGTACACTTGATTACCACAAGCAAAACGCGCGTCGCTTCATGAGATAAAAATACTGAAGTAAAGATTTACTTACGTAATAAAATTACCTGTTTTGCATGTGTGCGCATGTAATTGTAATCAAATGTAATAAACGCAAGAGTTATGAATTTTCTTATCATAATACTGCCTATAACTGCTAATATGTTAATAAAAGATTGACTTAAAGAAATGGAAATATGTACCTACATTACGCGAGTCTACCGGACCCAAATTCCGGACTCCCTGTGGTAACTTTTGTCCTACCCAGGAATATACCCCAGAAGCTCATGCACAGCAGCCGATCATCTCCGGGATCGAAGACTAAGATTTTCTAGAGGTAAAATCGAATCGAAACAACCAGAAGTGCGCACAGCAGCCACTGGACCAGCAAGGCTACAAATGCAAATAATAAAGAACAGACAACAATAAAATCTAAACGCTGACAGTCGCAGAGCAACCTATGGTAATTTGAACATAATACACAACCGCTAAGCAACCTAGAAGCGCCAACCGTATGCCATTGACACTGGTTGCTTTACAAATCTCAACCACTTCTGTGTGTGTCAATGTCCGGCACCCAATGATCACAATAGCGAGAGGATTTTAAGTAGATGTTGTTATGCATGACTAGAAATGTGTTCAAAGGCAATCCGTAGCTGAGAGATTAAATTTTTTGAACAATGCTTGAATGGACGGCGAGAATTCTGCTAATTAAACTGTTAAAAGTAAGTGATATGATGATAAAACTGGCTGTGAATGTGAGTGCCATGCAGGTGCAGGCTAGATTGAATACATGACTGTCTGGCGGTTTTGAGTATTTTGTGTGTGGTCTACAAAAATGTCCTGCAGATCTGGCAGCGTCTTGTGACGGGTCGTTGAGCTACACAATTACTGACGCATGCATGTCGTCTGTTGGGATATGTCAGCTCAAAGCTTTAATGGCTTTTTCTTCAAAAAGCCCTTTCAAACACGGCTGCACTGTAAGATTCACATAAAATCCTTATAAATAATGTTTGGACTTTAATAGAGACCGTGACCTCTGAGTTTGTTTCGGAATTTTCTCGCAGGGATCAATCAGCTAGACAAATGCCCGCGCCATCTATGTAGTTTGAAAATTTTGTCGTGTAAAAATGACTTGAAAGATCTACTTACAATTATGTACTTTAATGAAGATATTTACAGACCTGGATTGTAAATGACCATATAACAAAGGCCTCCTGTCTTACAGAGAAGGAACAAGATTAACGTATGAAGAACGAAGGGAACATAAGGCGCAAATCACACAGAAGCGGCGCAGGCGCGTTTTTTGTATGTAAGCATGATGTCGCTTTTAAACGTGTTCATCTTGATCCAGCCTGTCCCCACTAGCTGCTGAGCCGAGGTTCGTACCCCACAGGCGGTGCCCTCAGTGCGCAGTCGTTTTAGGTTTAAGTAGGTTTACGCCCTGGCTGGAGGCTTTTAGAGTCCTAAAAACCTTCACAGGAAAGTCCGGTTGAGCAGTCACGGCCTCTCAAGGTCAACTGCGAGATGCCATTCACAAACAAAAAAAAAAAAATTAGCCGTGTTCATACAAAAAAACGCGCCTGCGCCGCTCCTTCGCCTTATGCCTTTTCTGTGTAATTCGGGCCTCAGAGGTCTATTATTAAAAAAAAAACATAGACATAATTATGAATGAATGAATGCAACATAATATTTGCAAACTAATGTTTACAGCGGGTTAATTTCCTGACTTGTCAAGTCCAGCACCGTAATTGTGTAACACAGTATTAATTATAATATTAATCATTTTGATGGATATTGCTAATCCATTGCTTTATGTGTTCGAAATATTTGTCTGCTCAACAACATAAATAACACAATGAATATTGTCGAACTGTAGAAATGAAAGCCATTCATACTGTTAGTGTGTTACGCAACTACACCGCAGGTTTTCCAAGGTTTTCCTTCATCATAATATTATATCAAAATAACTGGGGAATGTCAGCTCTCGGCACTGTCGTACATATAAATATCGGACAAATGCGTGCACTGACTGGACAGGTCCACTCAACCTGTGTGGTTCTTTCCTTGTATCACCTTTTGAGACACCAATCTACATGGTCTTCATATGATCGAACCAAGATTATGTCTGGACTTTAAGAGACTGTGACCTCTGAGTTTGTTTCGGCCTTTCTTCTCAGAATAGTCAGATAGGTAACTCCGACTTCGTCTAGTTTTGAAAATATGATTGACGTGTTAGTGTTGGTCAAAAACTTTTTTCAGTAATAAAACCATTCATCACATTTCCTATTTAGTCATGAATTGAAAATAACCGCTTTGGTATTTTCGTATATTTTCTTAGGGGCCACGTGTACATTCAGATATTATTGTACCTGACTGACGGAAAAGCAAATATCACCCACTTATCATGTTTAAAAATAATTTTGGGAAATTCCACTTGTACTTAAGTGTTATTTTGAAGTATTGGAAACACAAATATGGCGCCCTATCATACAATGATACAACCTTCATGAGCAAAACACTATAGTTTCAAGAATTTACACCTTTAGCGATCTAAATCGTGACTATACGTTTTACGCATACTTAAAAACACGTGTTCGCAATGTGCAAATGTGTAGTAATTTATTTAATTGCCTGTACTTTTGGTAACGATTGCCAAGTTGATAACCCTACTGTGAAGGGATGATGATACGCTTCCAAATATGAATGCTGATATCATACGTGATGAATGCTTTCGTGAATTTTCCTCGACGTCACTTTTTGCAACGAATTCATTTTGATATTTCGGAATTTGTTGCAATAGTGATGTTAGTTTATCTTTATTGGTGTTCGGAAATTGATATCGAAATACAGTTGATTGTTTATTGCTGTGACCATTTTCAAAAATTCAAAATATGATTGCAAAAGTCGGGACTGCCTCGCTGTATCTAATTGTGGTCCTGGGTTCGATTCCAAGGTCTGTCACAGATTTTTGCCCGGTTGATGGCAATATGCTAGCCACCTATTACATGAGATTTAAACATAAGTAACTGGCGAAAGTGAAATTGTCGTGCTCTTTTAACACGTGTCCCTGATAGTTTTGATGTAACCATTCTATGATCTAAGTTAAACTATTTCCGACAGGAATACGTGGAAATCTTCAGTGGAGGCCTTTGTCGATAGACAAGCTGTTTCACACAAACAGCCAGATTAAATCAATTTAGTTTTAGTAAGTAGGCATGTAATAATTGTTAGGAAAGAAACACCAATAAAGGCATTTTTTTTTTGTTAATTAACTGGCGAAAGGCGTAATTTTATGTCAAGTTATGATCAAGTGTTGAAGCCCAAGAATAATATTGTACCTATTTACTTATAAAAGAGCTGCAAAAATGTAACTGAAGAGAATTGTTTCGTATTCCTGTTTTGAATTCCAATCACGTTAAGTGGATGCACTTTTGATTGAATTACACACCACTTCTTGTTATTCTAATTTAAATTTGGAATGAACACAAAAAAATACTCTGTATTCTGAGGGAAGAAGCATGGAATTAGGTAGTATGTACCTACTAAATTGGGTAGAAGAAACCACTATTTTATAAAGGTACGTTTGTAAATTATACTAGTTATTATATGGCTATAGATGCTCAGCAATACGAATCTGGTTTTAGAAGTTAACCTCGGCACCGTTCATTTTAATAACTTTATTTTGTAATGAATTGACAAGATGCAGTTGGACATAAGTTTGTGGAGGTTGCAGGAATCTAACGAACGTTTATTGAAATCAATTCGTGTTACGTCTCGTGCCAACTTACATAATATTATGATTGATTGACGTACTTTGATCAATCACATCAGTGCTCAAGAGATTTGGCAGATCCATTTGATCAATCTTTCAGTAAACAGAATTTTCTAGGGAACTTCAACAACCTAAATAGAATAAAGAATGATGACGTACAGACGCCAGCACATCAAGCTACACCAAACTGTCAATTTTTTCCAATTGAACTTGAACCTTATAGTCATGACATAAAGTTGAAAATCTATTAAAGAAATTTGACAGATTGGGGTAGCTTGATGTGCTGGCGTCTGTACAACAGTGTTCCAGAAAGTGTGTGCCGCGGCAAACTAGTGTACCGTGGTAATGGTTGGTGTGCCACGGAAGAATAAGGTTATCTCTTAAAGTAAAATAGACAGACATCCGCAAAACGCTAGAACGCGCGAGAGAAGCGATTATTAAAAATATTGTTTTTTTTTTGATAAATTTAATAAACCTATAAATATTGGTTAATATTATTGTAAAGCTTGATTATTCATTTATGATGTACCTCTAAAATTATCCGATTTCTTAGGTGTACCTTGAACACAAAAAGTTGACGTAGAAGAATACATATCTTTAAATGTATGAATATCCTATGTAGGTATCCGTCGTGTTTTGGCAAAATAAATTGACATTGATAGAACCTTAGCATTAACTTTTGCATCCAATTTAGCATTCGCCAGCGGCTTCGCTCGCGTGTAGGGATTGACCCACCCCCGTATTACCGGGATAAAAAGTATTCTATGTTTTAATCCAGGTTTTAAACTATCTGTGTGTCAAATTTCATTCACATCCGTTTTTTTTTGTGGATGGGAAATCATCAAATAACTTCTTTATCTCTTTCGAACAACCCGCACCCCTGACAGGCATCGGCCCCTGCGGACCCCACCAGTTTGTGCTGACATCTCTTTGAGGCGCGCGTGGAAGGCAACGCGCCGTCGACTCGGGTTTGGTCCTTACCGGACGGCGAGCTACCCATTACACGGCGACCGCAAGCCCGAGCCAAACGGTGGCCGGGAATGAGCCTGGGATTTCAGGCGCCCGGGACGTCTCCTGCGGCGACTACTTAGGTTCGTGACTCGTGAGTGCGCATATATTGACTCTCCCTCTTTGCGCCGCCTCCCTCTTCGCGAGCATTACTGCTTCGCAGGAGGTGACAGCTACCCATGCATACTCTCATTCCATACCATGGCCTGGACCAGGACCAGACGCGAGAGATCGCTGCCGCCGATCGCCCCCGCTGCCGCGATTTCTCCGCAGCGGAGTTACGCCCCGGCCCCGTTTTGGCTCCAGATCCCATGGCGGCAACACGGCAAAGAGGCCCGCTGCCTCACCGGAGATCGTGTGGTATCCCCGGATCAACTGGATGGCCATGACCCTATGCGGACGCGGTCAGCCGGCGGGATCCACATCCGTTCAGCCGTTTTTGCGGAATTGACTAACAAACGTCCTTACCCTAAACATACAGACTTTCACATTTCTAATATTAGTAGGATTAGTGTGACAGTAAGATAATTGTGGCCATACATGTGGCTCGTAGACACTTCTGCGGACCAATGTAGTCAATGATTGTCCAATTTCCTAAAGAATAATGAAACCTCGACTTTGTTAGGCACCGTCCTCGTTGAAGATCCTTATCTTTCACGCACGTCACTCCTAATAAGAGCCACATCGAGAGCATCCGTCGACCAGGGTCTTTACTCCGAGCACGCATACTCTCAGGTACTCTTCACCTTGCTATCGACCACCAGTTCGAACCGGTTCTAGTCCACTTAGCTCTTTGTTACATGCGTCTTAAACACTAGTAATATCTGAAAGGAATTATTTCAAGTGTTAGTCAGCAAATAGGTACAGTAGCAGTCCTTCAGACGTGTGTTTACATAAACCGTTTTAAATTAAAATCCGAGGTTAAACTCAAACTCAAAGCATTTATTTCAATTAAACCTTTCACAGGCACTTTTGAATTGTCAAAAAAAAAATCGAAGTTGAAGCTAGGTGCCCATTCCAAAAACGTAGATCTCTATGGAGAAGAACGGGCAAGAAACTCCAAGGACACTCTTTTAAATCGTGGGTATTACAAAATTTTGGGAACATTTCTTGGTGCTTCTATATGTGAGAACCATGTAAAAAATAAATAAAAAAAATTAAGATTCAAAATAAGCCATGGCAGATAAGAGATGACCAGTCTCAACAGACGGCGCCCGTTCACGAACTTGACGCATGGATCAGCACCATCCAGCTCAACCATTTTCTAGGGAACCGAATGTTAAATTTGTTTAAAACAGACCACGTGGTCGTGGTTTTAAATCGTTTTAAACCAAAAAGACGGTTTAAAACCAAATGGTTTAAAATCCGTTCTGGATCCTTAGAAGTATGATAGGCTGACATGCGAAAGTAGTTAAAGTCAATGATTCATTCAAAAAGATGGCAAGTGAAAATAATATTGCTGCAAACAATTGTGGACTTAAGGAAGACCAAAGAAACCATGGATGGACTCTCCTCCAACCATCCGAATATGGCCCTTCCAACGTACTTTACTGGAGCGGTTGCGGACATGGCAACCATAGCAATCTTATTTTGTTGCTCCGCAGGCGCTTCTCGATCCCTTACAAGTGTGCCTCTAAAGGCACCTCTCACCCACTAGAGCATGTACAATACACGACATAGTGTAAATGATGGCTCCAAAGGGGGTGACTAACGAGACGTCGCTACTACTAGAGAAGTATGGAAGAGTAAGACATGTTGCCCCGACCAAATAAATTGGGGTAAGGACAGGAGAATGATGGTATACGTGTGAGTTACTTGAACAGATCTGATTAGCTGGTTCAGCAAAAAGATGAAGATTACTGAGAAAAGGTTCCAAATGAAGAGTCTTTTTCACAACTGCCCCGTTCAGTATGTGAATGAATCTTCGGAAACCTTGCTCCTTATCACGTTGTGTAGTTAGTTAATACAGCAATTGATAAGGATGACCCTTATTGGTACTTACAGGTCTCTCTTTGCCTGTTAAGGATTCCATTGTTGGCTTGCGCCGCTTCATTGAAACTACCATTAGCCCTGTGTGCAACCATTTTGCAACAATTGACATACTTTAGCACTCAAAGGAAATGCAGTTTGAAAAGATTAATTCTCTTTGAAGAGCAGTGCGATACAAATACAATTAAAGGTAAGATACGGATACTCACAGAGCAGGTCAATACTTATTTTTATCAAAGATTTGAGCGCCATTATCCTTTAGTGAGGTAACGTCTCGAAACGTTAACGTTTTCAGCACACCGAAACTATTCGGAAAATGCTGACATTTTGGCGTGGGTGACATGAATTTGACTTTGAACTTCATTCCTCCAAATATTTTCGATTTGTCACTTTTATTTATAGGCGATCCACATTTTCCTTCAAAGAGCTATATTCAAGTGTGGGTCTTGACGTCTAAAGTTAGCCGGTGTTCAATCAGACGAGTAACGACCAGTTTCCTGCGGCTATGCAGATGACTCAATTGTCGACGTACTCTGACGAGATTCCCCACATCCCCAGTGTCCTAGGTCGATGAGCTATTGACAATTATTACGCCCACCAAATTGGGAAATCGCTTGTGTAAAAATAACTGGCTGTAAAAATAGAATGTTGCCAAATGTGGATAGTTGATTCATACCGTTTGAATGGTGTTTTTTTTCTGTTTTCAGTTTAGATTTTGTGTTATAACGACGTTAAACATACATAAATCATAGTTAGAGTTTAAATCTAGTCTGTGGGAGCGACAAAGTTTATTAACCTTCAGAAAAAGCAGGTAACATTTAAGTGCAGAGGCCAGCACATAAAGCTACCCCAATGTGTCAAATTAGTTTAATAGTCTTTCAACTTTATTGCAAAAGTATAAGGTTCACATTCAATTGGGATAGCTTGATGTGCTGACGTCTGTAATTGTGTTGCGTGTTTACTTTAGATGATTTTTCCTCAATATTCGACTAGAATGCTAAGCATATCTTGTTACATCTGTACCTTTATGGGTACACATTGAACATATATATTCCATTTCTTACAAGTAATACAAGATAAGTTTATATCCAGTACGCAAATTTTAACCATGAATTCAGCATATCATTCTAGACCCCCTAGCTCAGAAATTTTTCAAAATGTATGGAACAGCTGATTTTTTTTTGTATAATCGGCGAAAAATGTCTGCGGTAGGGGGGTCTATATGCTATGCTGAATTTTTGGTTAAAATTTGCGCTCTGGATAAAAACTTATCCTGTATAAAGAGCACAATAATAATACGACCAACGGATCCTTAATGTTTCTATGGCTACTAAATAATTAATTAATAAACATTAAAATGTTTAGTTAGTTACGTTTATAAATGAAATAATTATTCAAATTCGCTGTTTATAAACAATATTGTTGTCATGGACAACTACTTTATTTTAAATCATGTATGTAGATAGGCTGTAGGTAGGTATAAAAAAAAACCCAATCGGCCTATTAGCAATTTATATTCGCATTAGTCTCTCAAATAAATGTTTAGATTACACTAGCTTCTTCTAGCCCGCGATTTCTACCACGTTAACTTACATAACTAGGTACCTATTTATGATGATGACACTCGGAAAAACTGTTGTAGCTTCACATTATTAAAGGAATTTTCAGAATCGGATTCACAGTTCCGACGTTTAAACCCCCTACATACAAAATGAAATGAAAATGATAATTCCGTAAATAGGACTTATTATTTAAAAAGCTAGATAGAGACGACATTTCCTATTTGACGACCCCTGAGCAGAAATCGCGAAACACAGAGGTCAAAAACACTTTTTTAAATGCCAGATATAATTTTGTTCAGATCATGCGAGGACGATGTAGATTAGTCTGAATTGGTAAGGACCAATATTTCAAATCAGTGTCGTTCTTTCTTCAAAAGTGAAGAAAGAACGACACTGATTTGAAATATACACAAATTGTACCTTTTAATAATCATCATTATCATGTCAGCAGAAAGACGTTCACTGCTGGAGATAGGCCTCCCCCAAGCCCCGCCACTTTGACCGGTTCTTTGCTTTTTCTTGATAACATTAGTATAGATGAGCAATAACAATCATACGTATATATGTACTTTCTAGGTATAATGATTCTGAACAGAAAGGTTATTTCAAACAATGCTATTTTAGCCACCGATCGAAAGAGCTATTACTGTCAAACACTACTGATTTACTGATATTGTCAGTCAATTATAGCATATTATTTTGCGAATGGTGTTTTATGGTTTATTAACTTTTGCCTGAGCTTTCGCCCGCGTGGATGTTGGAAAATATTCGGCGCCATCTAATTTTAATTACCATGTTATTGCCATGTTATTTATAACAACGTCGAAAAACAAGGATACAATTGACTTAAAGAATGGTAATAAAATAATATTAGTAGTAGCGTGAAATTTTTAGGTATTTATATTGACGAAAGCCTAAACTGGAAAAAGGAACTGACAGCCATAGAAAGTTCAATTAGTTCAGCTTGCTATGCCCTTCGAAGCCTTCGAGATGAGATTTCCATTAAACAAATAACAATAGTAAATTACTCGCTTGTTGAGTCAAAGCTTAGATACAGTATCGCTCTATGGTGAGGTAGTTATGTCTACAATGTGAATACTGCTTTTATCATACAAAAAAGGGACATAAGAACCATGGTGCGAATTCCCCAATGGGTATCGTGTAAGTACTTCAAAGAACTACAGATATTAACAGTCCCTTGCTTACACGTTTTAGTTCTTCTTACAGACCTCATTAAAAATCTACATAATTTCGAAACACTTGAGGAAAGAAATAAGCGGGAAACTACAAGACGTAAAGATTTACAAAATAAGATTCAGCCACATTTAAAAGTAGTTAGTCAAGCTGCAAGCTATCAATCAATTAAATTATTTAATAAACTACCTTTAGAATTAAAGTCTACTTATAATTTAAATCAGTTCAAGAACCAGCTTAATTCTTTTTTGATAGAAAAATGCTATTATACGCTTGATGAGTTTCTAGGTGACGTACAGATCTAGACGTTTATAATTATTAACCCTTTTTACTTATGTTTAGACATGGAACTTATAATTGACATTTATATATATTGTATATTCTTTTCCTTGACATTTGTATTGGTTTGTATCTTAAATTGATTTTTTTTTTCTCTCATATCATAACTATACTCCAGTGGACTTGCAGAATGTTTCAAATATTGTTTAACTACGAAGATTGTTTTAAATCCAGATAATCATTATGTAAATACATTTGTTTTTTCTTTTATCGTTCATGTGTTCATGTAGTTTTAGCTTTTACTGCAAAAAATTTCAACACAATGTAAAAATTGTTAATGAAATAAATAAATTTAAATATTGACTACTAAGATAATGACGTGTAAAAGTGTCACTTAGGTACATAATTAAACATTTCATTTTATATCCCACGGGAACGTACTACTGGGATTGAATGTATCCTGTGTGTTAAATGTTAACCCAGGTCATAATCTACCTGCGTGCCAAATTACATCGAAATCCGTTCAGCGGTTTTAACATGAATGATATTAACAAACATCATAAAGTACAAACTTCCACATTAAAATATTAGTAGTTCCTACCGATACCGATATCTGTCAAAAAGTCTCTTCTTTATGGAATTACCAATCGATTAGATTTACTCGCCAAACAACATAACCGTACCTAATCATTTAATTTATTGCAATAATGGCAATAGACTCTTAATTTTTTAAAGGTCACCTATTGCCATCAACCGGGCACTAATCCAAACTTCGGGCTGCTACTGTGAAATTCCAGATGGAAATACCCAATAGTACTGCCCGAACTGGGAATCAAACCCACACTTAATGCTCAGCAGTACCGCTTGTGACCACTACACCAACGAGGCGGTAAATAAATATAAACCAAATTGTTAAAATGGCATACCTATTAGTCTATTCGCATGAATTTACCGATTCGAGCGAATGGACGCTTTTAAATAGTATATTATTTTCTGCAAATACGTAGTTCTGGAGTTGTCTATTCGCTCACAACTAAATTTACTTCATGCTAGTCGTCTATAGAAAACAATAATTATATTATTTAAAAGTGTTGATTTGCCCAATTCGAACGTTAAAAATATATATTTTTCTTGACGCAGATGACTTACTGTTAAGATGGTGGACGTTCTAAAGGTACCATGAATGAGTGCATTCATGGAGCAAATTGACACATTGCTTCCTCTGTACGTTTCCATAAACGGTCCTATAAGATCAGAGAGTGTTCTTACTGTGCCTACTTTGATTGATATTAATGTCAGAGTTCATTTTGTACCATGGAACAGTTTTTTGTTGAAAAGGCTAGGCAGATTAATGACTTGGGTTTGCCCAAGTCATTAATCTGCCTAGCCTTTTCTCAACTACATGCTGGGGGAGGATTCCAGTTTAACTGAATGCAGCTAAATACCTTTCACATGAAGCGACAGCCTATTTGACCTCCACAACCAAGGATATGAGTCCCCTTGGTAAGACTTGTATCAGAGTTTTTGGGATTGTGACTGCTCGTAACGACAGCGGAAGATTTACTGGGAGCAACGGCTTAACGTGCTGTCTGAGGCACTTTCTCGATTTGTTATGGACCGTCACCCATCCACGAACCTGCCGAAACAAGCGTAGCCCAACCTCGGTAGACTCTTACGGCTGTTGAGCACGCCAAGATTGCGGCGGTAAGTCCCTTTGAGGAGTGGATTGAGAGGCGTCACTGCGCCCTCACCTGCGCCGATGCTCATCTCCGCCTGATGCAGGTCCTCACTGGACACGGGTGTTTCGGGAGGTTCCTGTTTCGTATAAGGCGGGAGGAAACGCCCCGGTTGATTCCAGTGCGTAGATCGCCCTGAGGACACGGTGGAGAATACGGTGGAGGTGTGCCCAGCTTGGGCGGACAACCGCAGTGTTCTCGTGGAGGCGATCGGCGGCGGCGATCTCTCGCGTCCGGCCCTGGTCCAGGCCGTGGTTCGGAGCGAGAGTGCATGGGTAGCCGTCGCCTCCTTCTGCGAAGCAGTAATGCTCGCGAAGAGGGAGGCGGCGCACGTGAGGGAGAGAGGCAGTATGTGCGCCCTCACGGCCCTAGCCTACGCAGGAGACGCCCTGGGCGTCGGGAATTCCAGGCTGATTCCCGGCCAACGTAGGCGCGGGCTTTCGGACGGCGAGTAATGGATAGCCCGCTGTCCGGTAAGGACCTAGCCCGGGTCCATGGCGCGGTGCGTTCCACGCGCGCCTCAAAGAGATGTCAGCACCAACTGGTGGGGTCCGTAAGGACCGATGCCTGCCAGGGGTGAGGGTCGTTCGAAAGAGATACTGTAGCCCCTGGCGCACAGGCAACTGAAGGCACAAGGGTGGGTTTTAGTCAGTAAAAGTCTGACACGCCATTCAGCTCCGCCCAGAGCGGGAGAAGTTATTTGATGATTTCCCACCCTAAAAAAAAACCATGCGTCTGTTGTTTTATTTTTGAGTAAGCTTCATTATGACGTATTTTTCAACTTGTACTTATGTTGATGATTTTATAACAATAACTTCCTATCGCTGTTGCTGAAGTGCAACAACTACAAGTGGAAAATAAAAAGATCTTTAAAAAAACACTTCTAACTGAAAAGAGTTTTAAAAGTCGGTGGCAAAAAAAGCCAAAATACAAAGCCAAAGCCACCGAATTCCGAAATTAAAGTTATTAACATAGATTTATTCATCAGTTCTCGATTCAACCAGCCAGTTAAAATTAGTTAATAAATAACAATATGTAATTAAGTATCTATTGTTCTTTCTGGAAATTCCTAATTGAAAACTTGATTTTAATTTTGTTCTTGATTTTAAATTAACTTATTGTGTTGTTTTTATTGCCTGTTCTTGCAATAACTTAAACATACATGCGTAAGTCAGGCTATTCTGTAAAATCTGTTACGTCACGTCAGAGTGTTTGCCGGCGCGCCGTCGTCGTCAGCGGGACGTCGACGTCTACGATAACGGGACGTGCAGGATGAATGATAATTAAGTATATAAAAAATAACACTCAAATAAGATATAATGATTCACGATTTGTCCATTTGACACGCTATGTCAAATGAGACAAGTCAAGACAGCTATGTTAATATTATGTCGTAGCTATGTATACTGTACAGGTATACTCGCCACCTAGGTACCTGTTTATTTTCATTCCATTCATAGCTACTTTGTATTTAACAGTAAGACGGATGTATTTTGTCTAAAACTAATGTGTTCGTCACGTTTTATGTATTTGATCTCAGTTTGTGTACAGATACCTAATGTGGAAAAAACCACCGATTGTGACCAATAGTGTAAATATATGCTCATAATTACTTTTTGCTTTGGCCACCGAACTTAGAGAAAAAGGTATCTACCTACAAATGAAAATCAGTATTAATACCCAGTCTTAAGGAGAATCTAGTCACGGGCTCGAACTCACTGGTGGGACTTGCTGAAAAGCACGCTGTCTCTCCAGGCATTGCGTCTGACAGGGGTATTATCAGTGATAAGCAGGTAGATGCTAGTCTATACGCACAACGTTATTGAGTGAGCTGCAGGATCATTTATAGTAAAACAGTCGCGTAAAAAATTCAGAAAAGTCCTTCGGAAGATCGGTTTTTATGAAAAAAACCATTGCATAAATCCATGATCAATAAAGTTAGTTAAACTTTTCGATAATTGAGCGTTGTAAACACGCCCAAAGTTGGGTATCAAGAAAAACGAATCTTTGTTGGCTCCTAACTTTTTAATGGCTTTTATTTTAGTATTCTGTTTCCGTACAGACAATATTAATAATGAGACAAAACCATACTCGGTCTTATTCATAAAAGTTAACGAACATTTAATCAGTTGTTAAGTCTGATTTTCAATACGAAACTAGACTTTAGCAACTGTTTAGATGTTCGATAACTTTTTATGAATAAGACCGATTACCGACTGTGTTTAATTTTTTATGTGCAATGTCGAACAGTGGAGTAATAGGTACGCACGGCTACACATCAAGCTATACATTTCCAGTGTAAGCTGATCTCGTATTGTATAGGATTTCCGTACAGTGCGAGATCAGCGTAAACTGGAAATGCATAGCTTGATGTGTAGCCGTGTGTACACTCCCGAAGTTTGTATGGAAAAAATGTCGATAAGATTCACTAAAAGGGGCATTATGATTATGAGATAACTCACTCGGTCGTATTGGAAAACAAGTTTTTTCTTTCGGTATGGTTAAAACCATCGAGCCAGTTTTTGAGTTCAGAAACCAATATGTACAGAAATTCAGTTCTTTTAACAAAACTGACATATTTGTCCGATGCCAAGATGTTATTTTTGTGTTAAGAACTGCACCCGAAACTAAATAGGTACAGTTGAAAATGCAAAAACTGGCTCAGAGCTTTAGGCTAGCTTTGTGCAATTAGACGGACTGAGTCCAATTATGACGTCACAAAAATTACTTTAAGTGAGGCATGGTCTAACGTAACAATTATAATAATTAATTTTGATTTTATTGATGTTTTGGGAATCGTTTTGCACAACACAAACATATCTTCCAGGATTCCCAGCAGTCAAAATAAGTTACTTCGCAATTGATTCATGAGATTGAGCACTCTAAACGTAGCGTAGAAACGAAAGGGTCTCTGTTTTTGTTTTTCATAGGAAGTATTGGTATGCAATGTAGGTACCACAACAGAAAAGGGAAAATTAAAAAGAAGAACATTTTATCAAATAAAACAGCTGACATCCGAAACAAAAAAAAAAACAATCGACTTAAGGAAGTATTGTTCGTTTATTTTTTAAGTCGGTTGTTCTTTTTTTGTTACAGTTAGGTAAAACATAAAATAATTTGCCTGCTACAAAAAACAAACCCTAATAATTTAGAACAGATCTGAATGAACGTCATTCGCCAAATGTAAATAACCTCAAGTACCCAGCTAGGTACGCGTGCGGAAAATAAATAGACCTTTGTAAAATATTAAAAAAGTACGCGGAGGCCAGAACTCAACCGGAGGCTTCTGTGTCACAAATATTACGCGTGCCGGTCGACGCGGACGTAGCGCTCGAAGGCCTCCCTCAAGGTGGGCCGATATCCTGCACCCTAATTGTCTAACACACTATCAATCACTATCTGTATCATTTTGAAGCATATTGCTAATCCATTGCCACATATGTTCGAAAAAATTGTCTGCGCAACAACTAAAATAACGCAATGAATGTGGTTGAACTGTCAAAATGAAAGCCATTCCTATTGCTAGTGTTACACTATTACCCCGCTGGTGAAGGCCGCAGGAGTCTACTGGCTGCGAGAAGCAGAGAACCGCTCGAAGCGGCGGTGCTTGGGGAAGGCTATGTCCAGCAGTGGACGTCTTCCGACTGAAATGATGATGATGATGATGATGAAATATTCTATAAGGTACAGACGCCAGCACATTAAGCTACCCCAAACTGTCAAATTTTCCCAATTGAACATGAACCTTATTCTCATGGTTTAAAGTTGAAAATCTATCAAAGAAATTTGACAGATTGGGGTAGCTTGATGTGCTGGCGTCTGTACATTATGATTTGCTGAATTTAGACCATCTCTACTAATATTATAAATGCGAAAGTAACTCTGTCTGTCTGTGTGTTACGGTTTCACGCCTGAACCACTGAACCACTAAATATATTATACTCTGCCAAACCCTTCGGGACAATAAGGCGTCATGATATGATATTTAATTTGGTATTTTGTTTTTATTTAAGTACAACAAAATATTGAATAATACGTCCCTACTATTATTATATCTTCGCAGGGTGACTGGTATCATTTGGATGAGAATGGCCGACAAGCGCGTGCAATAGGAGAGGCCTATGTCCAGCAGTAGCAGATGATGACTATACAATTTATAATATGTTTTTGTTTTTATCCAATGTCTATTCTGTTTGTCACTGCACTGTGGCAAAAATAAAAATCGGTAAACATTAAAATTGTTACTTTTTTTTAAGTATCAGTGAACGGTAAATTTGTAGGTACATGTTGTTATTGACTTGAGGTATAAGATAATAATAAATTTATTATGGTGTCGGCAGTTAGTTGCGAACCATATGGTGGGACCGGCTGGGCCAGGTGCACGCAGGGTTCCACCACATTTCGTTGCGAAAAATGCAAAAACATAAATATGAAAGCATAATGACATAATGAGATCCTCGACTTACAAGGTCGCAGGTTCGAAACCGTAAAGGCTGTGCAAAAGTGTATGCAGAAATAAAACCTTTCTGAAAACATTTCCTTTTAAACCAAAACTCTCAGGACTCGCGTGGTTAAAGATTATCTAAGAGCTCAAATGTCTTAAGAATGTCGTAAGTGTCACTATACTCTCGAAAATTAGCACCTTCGTAGGTACATAACTATACACCAGAGGATATTTAGGTACCTATGTATTACTGATGTGTACACAGTGCATATTATTAGAATGACGTAGCTCAAAAATTTAGAAATCATGTTGCTTTAATGTTTAATGCGAGAAGCATTTTTGGAAACATAAAACCAAAATTGACATCAGAAATAAATACACAGCTTTAATCATAATCTGAATCATTTTGATGAATTTTGCTAAGCCATTGTAATGTATATTGAATTGTATGTTCGAAACAATTGTCTGCTCAGCAACGTTAATGACGCAATGGATGTTGTTGAACTGTCAACATGTAAGCGATTGCTACTGTTAGTGTGTTACACAATACGCCAACATAAGAACAAAAAGGGAGGGAAGGAATCGTAGTATTTTGAAATACGTGACATAATTTACTATTGTTCTGACCAAGATTATATCTGGACTTTAAAACGGACTGAACTTTGTTTCGGCCTTTCTTCTCAGAGTATTCAGATAAGAAACACCGACCTCATAGTTTAAAAAATATGATTGACGTGTAAAAGTGTTCGTACAAACCTACATACAGAAATAAAAATAATGTATAATTTATTGGACGGCGAGGCAACCCTGCCAGTGTCCAGCCTGCACCGGCCCTTAGGCATTCGTTGATCAAACCAGATACAACCGGATTTCACTGAGAGTGAGGAATTATTGCAGACGGGTAATTCTGCAACACATTCACACGTTATTTTTTAATAAATAATTTTGACCTCGCTTAAGTAGGTTACGACGTTTAGCCAAACAAAGATGATTTGTAGATTATGACTGTATATTTTATTTAAAAGTCTTGGAATCCAGATACATTTCTTTCATTCTATTTGATAGGTAGGTGTCAAAATAAAGTAAAAAAGAATAGATTAAGAAAATAATCTGTCGAAATAACAAGTTACAATAATCTCGTTACGTAAAACATAATTGCAGGCAAACGAATGACACAATAAACTATTGCAGATAACATAATTATATACATACCTACTACCTACTTACTACCTGTCATTACAAACAGACTTGATGTACCTACCTAAATGAGCTAACAACTCAGAGCTTAGCCATTCATTTTGTCCGATTAGAAGCTTCATTACACCATTCAAACTGTATAAAACTGCACACAGCCTAGCTATTCTTCGGTTATTTAACAGTTTTAATAAACAACTAGCAGCGCACCGCGGTTTCACCCGCGTAGTCTCCGTTCCCGTGGGAATACCGTGATAAAATATGGCCTATGTCACCCGAGGATAGTGTAGCTTCCCAACAGTGAAAGAATTTTTCAAATTGGTTCAGTAGTTGCGGAGCCTATTCAATGCAAACAAACAAACAATCAAGTCTTTCCTCTTTATTTAATAGTATAGAGTATAGATATAGACTAATTCGAAAAGCGAATTGGTTGTTATTACTGCGTATTAGGTGCGAAGTAGAATTTTCTCCTTGGGGATAAAGTCTTTGTCAACATTTTAGTCTTAACTCCCAGACTATGCTAAGGAGTTAACCGAATGCTTAACCCTACACTTTATTGGTGCGTTTAGCCCCTGAGGGCGCTATATTGAATCCTAAACGCACTCCTATCCAATCCTAACGCCACTTTATCCTTAAATTAAGGAATAAGCTTCTATAAAATAATCATATTGAGTGGGAAACAACGAAATAGTGGTCAGTATACAATCAATCCCCATAATCACATCACAGTTTGCCGATAAAAATAAACAACTGCGATAATATAATCAATGACAATATAGGAACACGCTCTAGTGACAAAACATGAAGAAAACAATATAAAAACCAAAAATAATAGCCGTTCCCTACTCCGTCACACAGCTCAGTTGCGTAAGTTATATCTAAAATTAAAATATATTTCATTTCATGTTGTTGTCCCGTTTACGCGATTTATACTCATACGCAATTTACAAGCAATCTCTGACGTAAAAGAACAATTAAAATGGCCGCAGCGATCATGTACAAATGTCTAAACTGACACAAGGATTGCTAAGTACCTATTTTATTTAAATGTTAATGTAAATCAGTAAGGCAAAAGGTATAATAGCTATTGTCGATGTCTTTGCAAATATTTTTCTGTAAGTTATATGATACAAGGTCGCGTTTAAAACTAAACTAGTCTACGCCTGCTGACGTCGTTTGTGTAATTATAGTAGTCCGTTCTAATTTTGTCATGGAGCTGCGTTCTTACGATACCCTAAGCGATTTTTTCTCCTCAAATGAATGTTATATTTTATTGCCCAGACTAGCTTCATATATGATGATTTGGGAATTTAAAACATGAGAAATACCAAGTTCAATTTTCGTATTAAGGAAAACGTTGTGTATCTTAAGGAAATCTGGACATAATGATATTAAATTACCAACCAGCAATGAGCAGGCGAGTTCAATGCTATGCTTTGTTATCTTTACAATAATGTTGGTACCCAACGTTAGCAAGTCTCGTAAAACTTAAAAGTTGTAAGTAAAACGTTAAGGTTGTAAATATGTGTAAAGGCCAACAGATCTCAGGGCTGCCAGATTCGTACGCTAATCAACTAAACACGATTAGAATTCACTTATCTATAAGCGACAGGAAACCGATACATACTAAAAATTAACTTTCTAGGTCAACAACAAATCGTAGCAGAATCCCCCAGCTGCGTTTGCGGCGATTTCATTGCAATCGTTTATTGCCGCGGCGCGCATGCGCAGAGCATGGACGCACCCGCGCACTGCGAGCCCACGTCGCCTTAATTACCGCTACTTAACTCCACCGGGCACTGCTAACTTGCGAAAAAGAAATTTCCATAACTGGTTTCCGAAACCAAGGCCGGTTTGACAGACGAAAACCATATTTTCGCAAGTAACACCCAAAAACATACAAGGAGGGGCAAAGTCTTGCCATTCGGCATCAAAAATATTATCATAATATCGTAGCTGAAGCGAAGTTCGGGTCAACGACTTTTTGGGTATCTCCCCGTTTTCCTCAAATATTTGTTTTCGCATGTGGCAGTTTTGTGCATTGAAATGCATTAACATCAAGTACCTGAACTGGGTTGATACGTAATTCAAAGTGATATTTATGGCTTCAAAAGAGTTGGTACTACTACTGGCAACCGACCAACGTCGTGTTGTCTATTGCGAATGTACCGTTACAGCAACAAATCTAGTTCCTAGTCAACCAGAGCTACACAGGCAGTACCACCAATTATAAGTAGGTCCACCAGGCAGTGAAAGAAAACATAGTGAGAAAACGTGCACGTCCTAGAACCATAAAAAGCGTGTAAAAATCGAAGACATGGGACACTTCCCAAGTCGCACAGGGCCCGCTAGAAGGCCTGTCCCACCTGTGGGAATATTATAAGCATTACTGCCAGCTGTAGGCGGGTCCAATAACAATCGCTACGTTTATTATTACGTCGCTACGAAGGTATTTATTGCTAGGAAGATGATGATGGTCCCACAGCAGGGAAAGCATAGATCATCAGGCTAGCTCAAGAGAAGTTGATGATTTCTTACTTATATTAACTATAAGTGTAGCACCTAAAGTTGCCTTTTTTAGGCAGAAAACTATATTACATACTGTCTGTCTGTGTGTTACCAGTTCAAATTCAAAGAACAATGTCCGCCAACCCATACTGGGCCCGTTTGGTGGATTATGACCCACAAGACGCACAGATAGGATGCCTGCGTCCCAGCAGCAGCAGATATGAAACAACAAAGCTGCATATGACGTTTCAATAAAGTTGGTTTAACATTTTTAGTAATTCTGATAAATGCAGGAACATTTCAATATGTGTAAGTGTGTGACGAAGACAATCTTCTGTTTTTTTTTAATCTTTATTGGATAGCTTGTTATAAGGAAAATTGTTTCTTATAATACACGAGGATCTTAATTAGGATGATCAATAAAACCCGAGCTATAACCAAGCATACATAGCATTGCTTATTAATTGCATTGTCAAACCGCCAGTGTGCGAGACTTTATGTTGTTTCATAATCTACGTATGTGGGCAGGTACGTTACTAGGTATTTCTGACAGAGGGACATAACATAAGGGTTATTTGTGACAGAGGGACTTAACATAAGGGTAATTTGTGACAGAGGGACATATCATAAGGGTAATTTATAACAGAGGGACATAACACAAGGGTAATTTACTTTGATTACCTGGGGCATAACATAAGGGTAAGGGTAATTTATTTTGATTACCTGCTTATTGGGAACTAGCTTCTGCCTGCTAGCTCCGAAGCTATCCGAATAAACCGGTATAAAATAAACAAAAGGAAAACGATGCGCGGGCAGGTGATGGTATACGACGTGGTCGGCCGGGCGTCCAAATTTGTCGAAAGTTGCGGGCAGAAGCTAGTTATCTTTTTGCTCGGCTCCTAAAGGTGAGGTGAGGTTAAATAGCCTATTATAACCTTGCTCAAAAATTGGGCTATCAAAAGCAAAAAGATTTTTTCAATACGGACTAGTAGTTCCAGAGATTACCCCCTACATAAAAAATTATAGACTAATTTTACCTTTTTATAATTAATATTAGAATAGTTTATATGGGTGAGGGGTTCCAATCTCATATGTATCAAGTTAACGTCAAGGAAGGAGTAGGGGTTATAAATAATTGTAAGGAAATATCTTCTGACCACATAAGTATTGAATACATAATTACGAAGATTCACACATGAGCTGCTGTAAATGTGAAGATCTCAGAACCTGACCTGAGATTCTATTTACGCATGCTGCATATAACTTCAAAATCTTAAATTGCTATTTAATTATATGATGACAGGAATCCCATACTTAACAATTATGCACTTTCTAGGTTAACAACAATTCGTAGCAGATCCCCCAGATGCGTTCGCGGCGATTTCATTAAAATCTTCAAATTTTCTTTAAAAAATCCTTCATTCCACGACATAAAACAAATGCCAATGGTTTTAAAATCTGAACTTAAATGATTCTATTTAATAGCTTTGTAAAAAAAGCCAAGGATGAAAAGTTGATAACTACACAGGTAAAAAACAAGACTGCCAAAGACACATTATCATTATCGATTACCTATTAAATAATTCGGAGTGCAGACAAAATCGTAACGCAACTGTATAAACATGTGACGCATTCGTTGAATATAAATAATGACCATACAAGGAGTATCTACTATCTATGAGTCAGGAACACTACAAAACAACACTTTACGGAAAAATTTAGCTTATTTTAGGTTTTGGTGGTACGTTTCCATGTTTACAATTATTACACAGCAATGAAGCACCACTAAGTATTAGTCTGACTTAGAAACGCTATCGCAAACTGCCGACCACAAACACCTGTAATTTGAAGGCCGTTGGGTGTCATTCGCACAAAAAAAAATGGACCGGACAGTAAAAAGACCCAAAAAAAGAACTGTGCGTTATTCTGTCGGAATTTTATGTGATAATAGGTTTACCCCCCAGAGCAGGTTACGATCTTCTCGCATTATGAAAGTTGTCCATGCACTGCCAATGATGGGTCGAGTTAACATGTCTCAAGCCTTCAAAACTGGACGCCCCTCAGACGGCACTAACATCTTCATTACAAGGACATCCACTGCAGCTACATTGACTAAGTTAGCTAGGTATATAGCACTAACTAGGAATAACTGCCTCGTTTGGCAGTTGGGTAGGTACAGTGGTCCAGAATATGTGGGGCACCTACAAAAAAACAGCTTAATCAACCTGTAATGTTCCCACTGCTGGGCCACAGGCCACTCTTTGACAGGGAGTGGGCTGAAATGTACGCACGGGCTCTTAATCTTCGGTCTTTAAATTTTTGGTTCTAGGACATGCCGATTTTTCGCGCTGCTTTCTTTCACTGTTTTGAGAACAGTGCTGATGAAATTATTTACGAGTAGGTACACAAAGTAAAGAGCCTGCCTGGGTTTCAACCCACCACTTACCGTTGCCACTGCTTGTACTAAAGAACGCGATACAGAAAAATTATTCAACCCGAACGTCTGATTCAACCAATATTTATGTGTCTTATGTCAAACCCCTACACTTGGCTCACTAGTGCCTAATCATGGCTAAGTACTACTAGATAATTATGTGCACGCAAATGAAGACTTGCTCATAATTTGTTACACTTAGGGGCCCACGCTTGCACTGCCGCATGCCGGCGGCAATATGTGCAGACAGCGACAAGAATTGATAGGCAAAACGCACGTGCTACAGAGAGGCACGTGTCATGGTAAGCTTGAGAGAAGGTACAGAAGGTGCACTTGTAGAGGTGAATATCTAGGCACGTGCAATAATCGGTAAGATGCGCAAAATAGAGAAGTATGGGTGTCGCTAGTCTTAATGTTTACTAAGTAAATCAGACATATTATGACTAAGGGGTAACACAGAAGGTCATCGGCTATAATACTAATAAACACAAAATATGGCACTGAAAAAAAAAACACATTAATTTTACTTGTTACTTATTTTTCATTTACATTTTTTTATTTTATTAATTAGTTATTTTTCCTGTTGTTTTATATAAAGTTAAAACAAAAAGATTTTTTATGTTTTATATTTTACTTATTTACATTTTTACTATTTTTTATCAGTACATTTTTACACTTGTTTTATATAAAGTAAAGAAAACAATACAAATAATTTGTAATAAAACTAAACATCTAAAAAATTTACATATACTATGTCAGTTTACGCTACTACCTGCAAAGTAAAAACAACTATTTGAATATGTGTTATAGTTTACCCACATTTTGCTTTGTGTTATTCTAATAGTAGGAATATCTAATTATTCTCTCTCAAATCGGCTTATTAAAATAATGTTAACTAAGAACGACGAAAACTGTTCCACCGTAATATATTTTATAACTAGTACGGGGGTCAGAGTGAATCGGTTTCGTAATAACCTGAATGTTATTGTGCACTGAGAAACTAATTGGCTATGTATTTTAGATTCGTAGAACGTAAGTACCTAATAGTGTTTTTTTTTTGTAAGGTTTTTTTTCTTGGCAAAAATAAAGATTTATTATTATTATTATAATAAAAATTAATATTTTCAGCTAAAAAGAGAAACAAGAAGAAGACACTATGCTTGCAGCAGTAAAAACCGCGTCTATCTTAGGAAAAGTGCGAGCAGATGAAAAAGTGAATTCTCTAGCTACATTTTGCTGTATTTCTGTTATATTCGGCGTATGTGTGTGTTGTGTAGTATTTGATGTTCGTCGGGGCAACTCTCCAACTGCACATTACTCCGAATTACAGGAAAATGTGCTCGTCAATTAATGCGAACGTGAAATATTACACACTTTGCGAAGCACGGGACTGGTTTAAATAACGTTGACATTACCGGGATCTTTGTGTGAAATGACTAGCAAGAAGTGTACAAATATGTAATACTGACATTTGTCACACGTAACTTCCAGATTCCAGATTGTCTAGCTTTACTAAATATCTGTTTTAAGCACATCAATTTGCAAAGGAATTGGAGAGGTATATATGTAGGTGCAGCAACGGATGTTGCTGATGAAGTTTTAGAGAATTCCTGTGTTTAGTTACTGTTAAGCTTTTTCAGGTGTCGTAATTCGTAAGGGCGATTTTCGTTGAGCAAGGGTTACACTGATACGCGATTTTGGTACTGTGCGTGGATTAGGAGAAGACCACATGTTGTCCAGCAAGGTTTATATCTAGGTGAGCTTTTGGCCATAGTTGGTGACCTTTCTTGCTGTGCCATCGGCAAAATCAACTTCGAAATATCAGTGGGCGATGTTAAATTGTTTCATTTATATTTCCAAAAGTCGTTAAACTAATGTTGTTAGTTATTATGAGTATATTCACCCCAGAAAGTTTTCCTACCACTAGACATTACGGTGAACCATTTATTGCTTGCGGGCCTGTTGCCAAGACCCTCTGTTTTAAGACATTTGGTTTTAGGAGACAGTGGTTCGTCGTAGCACCAAGTGTGGACGCGGGTGTACAGAAAAATAATTATAATCAAGCTGATCGTCATATTCTTTTTTTCTGAGTATTTCATCGGTCTGTCGAGGGTTTTAGTTTAAAAGAGACTGCGATTAAGGAGGTTATTATTCACATCTTAGGAACAGATCATTCAGTGCAGTAAGCATCTTCAAGCAAGCTCAATGTATCATGCTCGGGGCAATATTGGCATCATCTCCCTGTTTGGCTGACTTCAACACATTGATCTAAACATAGACGCGGACATTATACATATTGTCATGTAAACATTACATGGCTTAAAATAAATATTACATAGCTAGTAGGTAATGCTTATTTAAAGTAATCTGTAGCTTATTGTATATTTCTTACAACGGTTATATAAGACTAGCGATGGGCGATTCCGAGATGTTTTAACAATCGAAAGAATCGAAGTCGTTAAAATAAACCATCGAGTCAACCATCGACTCGCCGTTCTACAAAACAATCGAGATGTTTTTCGATTGTTTCGAGTCAGTGGAATCGGCCGCTAGTTGTCGATTGTTTCGAGTCAGTGGAATCGACCGCTAGTTGTCGATTGTTTCGAGTCAGTGGAATCGACCGCTAGTTGTCGATTGTTTCGAGTCAGTGGAATCGACCGCTAGTTGTCAATTGTTTCGAGTCAGTGGAATCGACCGCTAGTTTTCGATTGTTTCGAGTCAGTGGAATCGACCGCTAGCTGTCGATTGTTTCGAGTCAGTGCAATCGACGATTGTTCGAATCGGTCACCGAGTCTCGCTCGGTCTCCGAGGTCAGTCGATTGCATGCATCGAGTCGAGGCGCATGTTAGTTAGAGGCGAGAGCGTGCCAAACTCGAGTCGAGCGAGCTGCGCGTAATTTGTGAACGTTTACCTTCACTTACGATTACGATGCACTGTTTATTGTTATTTTTAACTAGTTTTTAAATTCATCAAAATTCCACGAATTTTTAAACAATCGCACCAACCAACCAACTCGCGAAACCCTAAACCATCGAGGAACAACTCTCGACTCGAATGAATGCGTCATGCGCCAGTCGCAATACCAGACCGAGTCGGACTCGAGTCCAAGTCGAAACAATCGAGAACCATTGAGATGTTCGAACAATCGAAACAATCGAATAAAACCTCTCGCCATCGCGCATCGCTATATAAGACTAACAACAAATGTCCGCCAGACTCTGCGTAACTAAAGAGAATGTCTGAGTTTATTTGTTTTTCAGTTTAACCTTGGACTTGAGACAATTATTTCCACGTTTTTACTGTGGATAGTCCCTCAAACTAAAAATTAAATAGGAAAGACTGCCAAGCACATGAATAAGGTAAGTACAGATATAATAGTCTGATGGATTAGATCGATTTTAATGATAGACAGAGCGAGCAAAACAGGCAGCGGTGTCGCAGTGAGGTTGACACATGGCCGTCATGATTCTTAGAAGCTTTCACCTTTTGCCTGGTTTGAGAATGCTGTGAAAAATGTTGATTTATTTTCTTATTCTACGCCCTTGAAGTCGGTGCCAGAATTATTTTGTAGAATGCGCGTTATTTTTTTTTCAATATATCCACGTGACGCGCAATCGGCGTCCGGCATTTAGATCGTTAATTATCTCTATCAGTCATAACCAAAACATATTCGCTGCTGCATCGCGCTGCAATGCAACGACCTGACTCATCGGCATCACGCAACGTTTCGGCGCTGACCTTGAACTTCAGTCGCTAAATCACTCGAGCGGGCTCCGTGTTCCGTGCGGCCTGGCTTGCCAAGTGCCAGGCGCCTGGCGCGACCGTTTGGCACGCGACCACACAATATCTGCCCATTCAGGTTTGGACGAATTGTGGACAATTCTAAAAGTGTCGCCGCAAGCCTGCCAACAATGCGCGTACATTATAGTTTCGACAATTTTTCGCCTCCAGAAATGTTGCGATGTTGCGAACTCGAGTTGTGCAACGGTCGTTTTGAAGGGCGCCAGTGTTTGAGTTTCACCTTGTGTGTAATACGAGGGCGTCTTGTAAAAGCCGCAGTGAAATAATGTAATGGTTATTTTCGCTTCAAAATAAAAGATTTACATCAGCAAAAGAAACTGACATGCACCGTGGCTCGTGTAAAAATTGAGCCCGAATTTCCTTATCGAAATAATTGAAAAGCTCTCTCCATAAGTGGTGGCAGTACCTACAGTACAGAGATGCAATCAGTCGACGTGTTCAGTGTTCCCTTGAAGGTGCCGTCGCGCCGAGAGGCTGCAAGTTGTCGAGGAAAGCATGGAAAATTCCCAGGCATACCGGTCCCCCGCGCCGACCGGTCTCGCTGCGCACACGCACCGTATTTTCTACGTAGAGCGGCGGCGGTGGCGGCCGCTTCATAATATCGTAACCACAGTCCTTGGAATCGATTGAAAGTAGATTTACTGAGGTACCTATTACTTTGTTCACTGTGTATTAGCGCGAGGTTAACGAATTTATTGAAATGTTAACTCCACATGTTTAGTTCTACACCCTGAAAAGTTGAATTATTCCACTTCGCTTTCGTTGACTGGTTTTACATTTTCAATGATCACATAATTATTATCTATACCTACTAATATAATAAATAAAGGGGTAAGTTTTTTTTTTTTTGGGTGGGAAATCATCAAATGACTTCTCCTGCTGAGTAGAGCAGGAGGGCGTGTCAGACTTTTACTGACTAAAACCCACCCGTGTTCCCTCAGTAGCCCGTATGCCAGGGACCGTGGTATCTCTTTCGAACAAACCCGCACCCCTGGCAGGCAATGGCCCTTGCGGACCCCATCGGTGGTTGCTGACATCTTTGACGGCGCGCGTGTGGAACACAACGCGCCGTCCCGTCTACCACTTTTCGGCCGCAGAGGATAGGGAGAGCGGCTAACGCTATACCGACATTCCTCTTCCCCTGCGGCCCCACCGCGTCCGCCATCAAACGGTGGCGGCCCCGTCCAGGCCACGGAAGGGAAGAGCGCTGCTCAGAAGCACCGGCACCCCTCCTCTACCGCAGCCCGTAACCCTCAGCCGCGATGCCTCCCATTCGACATCGCGGCCCACCTCAGTTGCGGTGCACCTCACCGCAACCTACTTTTTGGCCGCTACGTCGTCGGCTTTGAGGCAAAAGCCCTGACGAGCGGCCCCACCTTTGGGTTCCTCTTGGCTTCACCGTGGCCGGCATCCACGGTTACTGAGCGCCCCCGCAACGACAATGCGGGAACCCACTCGGGGGGGAAAGGGGTAAGATTAGGGAGTATGTTTGAATGTCTCTGGTAACCGATTTGGAAGTTAGGTACAGTATTGTCGAGTGTCATACGATGTTGCGGACAGAAGATAGTCTATTTTCTTCTGTAATAATAAAGAGGAAAGATTTGATTGTTTGTTTGTTTGCATTGAATAGGCTCCGACACTACTGAACCAATTTGAAAAATTATTTCACTGTTGGGAAGCTACACTATCCCCGGGTGACATAGGCTATATTTTATTCCCGTATTCCCACGGGACCGGGAACTACGCGGGTGAAACCGCCGAGCTCTGCTAGTATGTCATATAAATAATCGAAGGTAATAAGATCTCTTCTTGTTTTAGGTCGACTCCAGAGAGATCGGATTCGATGTCTATGTGAAATGCCTTCCTGCAAAAAGACTAGATTAAGTTTAAGTTTGCATTTTTTTTTTCCGTGGGAAGTAACTTCCCCCGTTCTGGGTGGAGCAGGAGGGCGTGTCAGACAGATATTTATTCCCATTTCACTGTTGGGAAGCTACACTATCCCCGGGTGACATAGCTATATATCATCCCCGTATTCCCACGGGAACGGGAACTACGCGGGTGAAACCGAGGAGCGCTGCTAGTTAGGTATAAATCTGAGAAGTTTTTATTACTTGAATCATAAATAATGTTCTCAGATTAAGAATCTACAAAAAAAAAAAAACTTGTTTTCGGTGATAATAGTTCTTAACGAATGGTCAAAAAGTTGTAAACACAAATGACCTCGATCAAGAATGCAATTTGCATTGGATTGGGTATGTTAAACATTTTGCTTATAACTGTTTTATTTAATCAAAATATTCAGAGCATAATTTTATTTACGTTTCTCCGACTGATTTCTTTTATCTTTTTCGTATAAAGAATCTCTCTGGAACTACCAGTATTACAAAAAAAAAAAAAACTTAAGCATTTGGTAGTCCATCTGTTGAGGAACGCTATAGGCTACTTTACATAACGTTGGAACAAGGGTCCCAGGCACTCCCAGCGTTATTTATACGAGCTGCGCGAAAATAATAAATTAGGCTATCGAATACTAAAAGCATTTTCAAATTCGACTAGTAGGTAGTTCCAGATACGTGTTAGCGTTTTTGCAAACTATTCAGCTTCATTATCAGTATTAGGTATTAAATGTAATCGAAGATATCAGATTCTTTATTTACCTATGTCCAATTGTTTTCTGGAGACTGCTTTTTAAAAGTTGACTATGCGGTTAGATTGGGAGTAGACTGCATCATACTTGGAAAAAGGGTAGGCAGATGACGCTGAGTTTTTAAAACATGTATATGTCTAATAGTACAACTGATAGTTTCAGAACAAATAAGTATAGTCACTTGACTTAGTGCGCGACTTACAATACAAGTTGTAAGTCGTAGGTTGGAACCCAGATATATAGGTGCTTTACTTTGTATAAATTATTTCATCACGACCGCTCTCAAGGAAAACATCGTAAGGAAATCAACATGTCCTAGAACCAGAAATTCGAAGACCCAGAAACGCGGGTTGCGCAGTGCGCACCGGGCTCGCGTGATGGATTACAGCCCACTCACTCTCATCGAGAGGAGGCCTGTGTCCCAGCAGCCGGAACATTAAAGGCTGGTTATGTATGTATAGTGAATTGTACTAGTTACTTGTACTAGGTAGTTTTTTATTGATATCGTAATCACAATCACAGTTATAACGCGAAAATTGCGGAAGCAATAACGGCCCGACTGATAGAATTCATGTAGAATTGCCTAGAAACTAACCAACTGTTAATATGAGCCATTTTTATGTGTCTGAGTTTAAATGTTCTTCTACATTATACACATATACAATTAACGTCGCTTTTTGTGTAAGTGTGCGTTTCTAAACTTCGCAACGGGTTTTGATGCGGTTTTCACCGTCATTTCGAGAATTTATCCCGGAAGGTTTATATTAAACTTATTTTATCATCATTGCAGCCGGAACGACGTCCACTGCTGGACATAAGTGCCCCCAGAGGCACTGCCAGTCACCACATTAAAAAAATGACATAGATAGATTTATAATATTTTAGAGGGGCTTTTGGCTGAGTAATACCAGGCGCAAGGATCGATAGAATAGGTTAAGCTACGCACATATAAAATACTGGTATTCAGCTGCATTCGGTTAGACTGTAAGCCGACTCCAACGTAGTGTTGAAAATGTTCGGATTGACTTGCACTGCCGGGTGAAATATTATAATATTAATAATTTATTCTCAGTCAGTTCAATTTAAACCGCGTTCCAATTTAAAAATGCGTCTGACCAGTATCTTTAACTACAGACACAGAGCTCGCATATTTTCGCCGTGTGATTAGTTAGCCACTAGTCGGTGAGATGTAGTGTAAGATAGTCCGCAGTAAAGCGTCCGCAAGGTCGTCTGTGTGCCAGTAATTGCGGAGAGCGTTAGTTGCTCGCCTACTAAACGGAGCTTCCCGCCGAGCTCGGCTGGCGAAGTGGTGACTAGATCCAGGCATTGATTAGGGTACTCATAACGGTGTTAATCAAACTACTTCTGAACATTGCATGTTTCATTCGTTGTTCAAAAAATATAACCACTACTAGGCTAGTCTACTGTACAAATATTACACTCTAATGCTCGTTGTAGAG
Source organism: Polymixis flavicincta (assembly GCA_949987655.1). Lineage (NCBI taxonomy): Eukaryota > Metazoa > Arthropoda > Insecta > Lepidoptera > Noctuidae > Polymixis > Polymixis flavicincta. The sequence goes on along the minus strand of OX465171.1, from coordinate 36,225,349 downwards.
GAAATAAAAGCGAAATGACCTTCACCGCTCGACGTAGAGAGACTCAACGTATCTCAAAAAGAATGAAATAAGAAAATAGTCTCATGTGAAAGCGATGGTTACATAACCAGCGGACAATCAAGATGCTTCCACCGATCATCATCATCATTTCAGCCGAAAGACGTCCACTGCTGGACATAGGTCTCCCCCAGACTTCTCCACTTCGATCGGTCTTGTGCTTCCTACATCCAGCAGATTCCTGTGGCCTTCACAAGGTCATCGGTCCACCTTGTGGGAAGCCTTCCCACTCTACGTCTTCCGGTACGCGGTCGCCACTCCAAAACCTTTCAGCCCCATCGGCCATCTGTTCTGCGAGCAATGTGCCCTGCCCAGTGCTACTTAAGTTTGGCAATTTTTCGGGGTTTGTCGGTTGCTTTGGTCCTCCTGCGGATCTCTTCATTCTTGATTCGATCACATAGGGAAACTCCAAGGATAGCCCTCTCCAATGCTTTTTGGGTGACTTAAAACCACCGATAACCGATAACATTCTTCAAATATTGATGAGGACCTTAGAAGTTATGATTTTCCGCTGAAGTGGGGACCGCGTATCGGCAAGCGTAGTTTGGAACACCCCGGCAGCAAGATGAATCGTCCCGAAGGTGGCTGGGACAGACTGGATGCGGAAGGCCCCGGGAAATACTGTTGCCTGTTGCATCATGTTTACACAAGTAAACTTATTGCCTGACTTATTATTTCCTTTAAAACATTGTTATCTGAACACGAATTGGAACGATGGCGCCAACTGCTTCGTCTGGCATTCAATAATATGACAAGCAATAAGTGCCAAACATGTATGTTGTCACATAAAACCGAAGGAATTCATTCTAATTCCAGACTTAATTTAATAGTCTCGGTATGTTACTGCAGCACAGTCTAAGAAGTGAAGTTTGGTGCACGAAGGGCCCATAAATCAGCACGACACTGATTACGTACGTAATATTGCAGGGTGCATCTTTCAAAGAAACTTTGCTTTCGTTTACGTTCATGCATCTGGTCATACACCTACGCCGGTTGCGAGTGCTACGCACCTGACTGGTTCACATATGCATAGAAAATACAATAGAAAATCAATTGTGTCTCATAAGCCTATCTAGAAAGGTTAATTTAAAAGTAAACTTAATATTATTTTGGGCCTATTTTATTTCCTATGTCTTAAGACGTTACGGCCTGACCCCACATTAAAATCCCGTATATACCTTTAAACTTCTAAGGGTCGCGAGGCCACTGGTTAAGTCCCAAACCCTGCTACACAAGAAGGTACATTAGCATTACTCTTAAGTAACGCAGACTCGGGTAAGTCCCTGCGTATGCAAAATAAGGTAAATTTTGTAGATAAACGTATTTCGATTACAAGAGTGAATCGTGGAGAAGCGGTTGCAAAATATGTGGCGCTATCGACAGTCTTTGTGGTTTTCAAGATTTTAAATCATTTTTATCAATTAAGGAACACTATGGCTTAGGCTACGGGGTCCGTGAGCCCATTTGTTTTTTCGCTAGACATCGCCATGCGGTTGGTCGACTCTTCACGTGACCAAAGAATCAGCATCCCCATACAACGTAGCAATGCTGCCAGGCTTTTGAACACTTTATCTGTTGACAGGGATACGGACGAATATTATGTACTGTACCTTTTCCTAATTTTTTTTTGCAGGTTTTAGTACGGTATCGGTGTAAACATATTGAACTGTTGTTAGTATAAAGTATTACAAGTTAATTATTCTGATGATTGTGTCGTTAATTCGGGTTATCTTTCCGCTCCAGTAAAAATGGATGACGTTAAGTTTTATGACAATTTTAAATGAAGTAGGTAAGTATTTTGGCTCCAATCGTGTTTGGAGAAAGTGCTACGTTTATGTTCTCTTTAACAAAATAACACTGTTCTACATCACCAAGATTATATGTATAAACAGACCTTTTAAAGAATTGTGGTATATGATGACCTTTTTAAGAGTTATTAATACGGTCCCCTTGGTATGACTGGTTGTCAGACTACGGGATTGTGATGTCCTGATCCAGGAATGACAGCCGGGACAAACGGCTAGCGTACTTTCCGAGGCACGGAAGAATCTCGGTATATAAAAGTGGTCACTCATCCACGGACGTGATACATAGACAAATGATAACAATAATAATTTCCTTAGCTAGGTTTTCCCTGTATTTACTGTATCAGGTTATCTACCTACCTAATTAAATTGCGGACGAGGACATCGACATATAAAAAAGAGTTTTTTTGAAGAATTAATTAAAATAATTTAGGAACATAATCAACATAAATTGAAGGTTAAATTTATAATTTTATTCTGTTCTGTATTATAAAACGAGGTGATTGAGAATCTTAATTATGATAGATACAGGTCAGAAGAAGTCGGAATCGAGGCGATAGGTACATAGCTTTTTTCCCAAACGACTTTATTTATTTCGTTTGGTTTGTTAAATTTTGCTATTGTGTAAAATCTAGGTAATCCATATATTTATGGATTACCTAGATTTTATTTATATTTTTTTTATATTATTAAGCGAAGCAAAACTGTTTTACCCCATTTTACGAAGGCACAGTTTAAAGTTTATTGGACAAAAAGTGCAGAAAGCTAATATTTTGTTATAATAATTTTGTTAAATAAGTTATGTTAATTAATATTTAAAACTTGGCCGAATTTCCACCTCAGGGCGACCACAAGTTTCTTTGAAAGTTATTGAATTGTATTTCGTGTAAAGTCCAATCAGAGGAGGCGCGATCGTGGAGAAAGCCCCGAGCATGCGCGAGGCGCGCCCTAAGAGCGGGAATGTTTGACGAACATGACGAGAATTCCAGATTGTTGATGAAGTTGGGTACATTAGATAATTACAACACTTACACAGAAACTGGTTTACTTAACAGTCTTGCGGTGACTAATATATAAAAAATCTTTGTTGCAGATAACTATAGAACTCGTAAGTCATGGAATGATTGTTACCAACTTACAATGAATAACGCAAGCATTGAACGCGGAATCAAACCTGTTATCCTTCGAATGTAACTTGGTGCAGACCAAGTGCGCGGGTCCATGGTATCACGAAAATGTGAAAATATGGTGGTAAGTAAAAGTCTGACAACCAGTCTTACCAAAGGGTATCGTATTACCCAGTAACTGGGTTGTGTAGGTCAGATGTGCAGTCGCTCCATGTAAAATATTTGTATTCAGCTTCATCCGGTTAGACAGGAAGCCGACCCCAACATAGTTGGGAAAAGGCTAGGCAGATGATGATGGTGGTAAGTAAAAGCCTTCTTTTTCGGCGTAACAATTTTTGATTTTCACTTCAAAAAAGACTTGACCGTGCAGTGTCAATCTCCCGGTTCCTTCTCTGTCGGTCTGAGTACCAAACAGAGAAGAAACGCGCACGAATCATCCGCAGTGAGGGTTAGTGATTATATCAATTTGGAGGGGCTTATGGCTAAGTAACTATAGCTGCACGGGTCGGTCGATCAGGTTAAGCTATGCTTGCCAAGGTTAGTCCGTGGATGGGTGACCATCTTTACATACCAAGACCCCTCCGTGCCTCGGAAAGCACGTTAAGCCGTTGGTCCCGGCTGTCATTTGTGGATCTTCGACAGTCGTTACGGGTCGTCAGAAGCCCGAATGTCTGACAACCAGTCATAGCAAGGGGTATCGTATTACCCAGTAACTGGGTTGTGGAGGTCAGATAGGCAGTCGCTCCATGTAAAATACTGGTATTCGGCTGCGTCCGGTTAGATTGGGAGTCGACCCCAACATAGTTGGGAAAAGGCTAGGCAGATGATGGTGGGGGCTATTTTTATCCTCCTTACACTATTCAACTTAGAATAGTTTAGATTCCGATTTACGAATTAGTGCGATCGGAAGATCTGGACCGCATTATTTCCTAAATTTTTGCATACCAATGTACTCTCTACTTCGTCAGTCCGATTTCGAATCCAATTTAGTGTAGTGTGATCAATAGTTTCCAACTTCCTAATGAGAGTGTTCCTAGTTAGAGTTTCTACAAATTGATTAATGTAATAATCACTTTAGGGTAAATTTTCCAATCTTTAGATAAACAGGCAAGTCATATATGGATCTATCGATATATTGCAAAAAAAAAAAATCTGTTGTCAATCGTCAAATAGGCCTAATTAGTCGAAAAATCACTTAACTGAGGAACAAATCTATTTGAATCTTCGACGGCTAGATAACCGCTTATTCCATTGATAAACGACGTTGCCGTCAGTAAATTTTAGGTTAGTTTTTGTGCTTTACAATTAGTGTTAAGAACCTAAGTTGGCCCATGAAACAAACTATCACGTGGACATGTCTAAAACTCTAAATTGTCTACGAATGTGTCACCCATACGACGAAGGAAACCGTTTGATTAGGCATTGCTAATATCGGGCACGAGGCGCCATATATTAACATTATTAATCCATAAATTATCGTGTGTGAACTGAAATAGCATGCACTGTGATCTAAATATCGATAGATCACCGCGATAGTGTTATGGACACGGTTCACGTGGGTAGCATGCGTGCGCGTGCGTAAGTCCTTCGCTACTTCCGTAATAGTTGTGCAGATTAATTCTGTGTTACTTAGGTGTTCTGAAGCTCTAGATTCTGGTACCGTAAGAAAACCAGCATAGCTATACACAACCGATCGCTACGTACGCTTCCATGCAAAATGTTTTCAGAGGAGACCTCTAACGAAAAGAAAATAATAAAATGTTGTTAGTTTAAATCGAAAAGATGATTGCCATCAACGGCAATACAGTAATTGAAAATGTGTCATTTCTCATATGACAGCCTGTCGAATGGTTGTGAAAATCTACGCTGGATGAATTGGTCTGAACACGCCAACGCACCAGAGGCAAGTTTAGTTTGCTACTGGGGTTACTTTTAAACCATCAGTAGGTACCTACTACATAGGTCAGAAATAGGGATCAGTAATTTTAGGAACCGGGTAAAATAGTCTTCCTTTGCTTCAATTTCATACTTTATGGTCTACTACCAGCAGAAGCCAATATTTTTATAAATACATACCTAATGTACCATTCTTGGCACTCTAAAGTAATAATTATACAGCAAATATTAATATCTGTTTGTGAAATGATGTAAGCGGTTAAACAGACCGGTAGCAGTACCGTCATCTCTAGAACATTCTGAAGACTGGGCATTTGAATATATGCAAAGATAACGATGAAAGAAACATAGATTGGTGAAAAAGAATCCAAGATCATAATTCACTGCCTAACATCAGATTCATCTCAGATTTAGGTAGATGATTTCTGAATTTCACTTCTTCATTAGTCATCCTCTTTTGGGAGTCGATTACTAAAACTAAGCTGTAAATTGTTCCGAGCGCTGGGACACAGGTCTTCTCTCTTCGAGAGGGCGGTAAGGGTTGTTAGATATCACATATCTTCAAATTTTTGGTTTAAGGATTTGTCGGTTTCCTCACGGTGTTTTCCTTCACCGTTTTTGAAAGCAGTGATGATGAAATTATGTACCTACACTAAGTAAAGCGCCTGTGGGCACCACTGCACGCACGTTCATTATATTAGCCAATACCTACATATAATTTAAACCTAATGCTATTGGTTTGTGTCAGCTAGCATTATAAGGCGACAATGAAAACAGTACTGTTCCAAATAATAGTAAGGGCAATAGGTACAAACTTTCTCATGATTAAGTGAATTTCAAATCGCTGAGAATTGAGCGACACTATTTAAGTGTACTATATCTACCTAGGTTCTAAGTAACAGGTTGTGATGCCAGTCTGTCTGGTAATCTAGCCGAGAGCGAGTCAATTCAGCCGGCGCGAGCGCAGGCGGCCGGCGACCCAAGCGCGCATGTTTCATTAAACTTTATAGGCTCAGTAGGTATACGCGGCTCTCGATCGTTGTGCAACTCATGCGCAGGATCGATCCACATTGAGGCTTCGTGCATTTCCGTGTGATTTCGGTTATGCAAGATCGGACTGTTGAACCCGCAAACGTTATATTTTTCTGCTTTGCAAATGTCAGACTATCGGATTTGTACCGGGCATCCTACATTAGTGGCACAGGATGCCCAGTACCGCGCAAGACCTACTTAAGTGTCGTCAAATCATGAAAGTATCAACATACAAAGTCTGCATGGCTATGTATGCTGCAATAGGGGATATTGCAGTGCTCATGTCATGCTTGACAGAGCTGTTAACAGTCGGTTAGTCAAACAAAAACTTAGCTTCAATAAGTACCTACCAAATTGCAGGCGGTATACTTACGACAACAGTCGGCGGAACATTACCGGAGAAGCCGATATCAATACATTGTGGGGTCAATTACTAATATACGACAATACAATTGTAGACGACGAGCAGCCAGTTACACCCGGTTATTCCTCCACGTTGTTGTAGCGAACGAATAAAAATTTAATTGATTTCGCGACGCGTGCAATGCAATGTTTGCACGTGGCATGCGGATGCATTCTATTACCGATCAGTTTTGAGTAAAAATCAATTTGTACTTAGTACGAGTACCATGGAGGTAAAATCCTCAAAGGTCGTCCGCGAAATTCAACGACTTTTTGCATGATTACTTGATAAAATGAATGCCAAATTAAGGGTTAAAGTTGTATTGAACATTTTATGATTATAATTCTGCAAATTCATATGTATTCGATTCGCGACCGTATCGCGAATCATATTTTGTATAACGTAAGTACTCGTACGTACTGCCTGACACTAAAGCACTAAAGGGAAGAAAATTTCGATATGGCGGACAGGCGCCGTTTATTTTATTTTCTTGAATTTTTTTATGGCGTTTTAGACAACAAAATAGCGAATTAAACGTTGTAATCACTTCTTAATCACAGACTAGATAAACACTGCCATCCATTGGTATAAATAATGTATTTCCATAGTGTCAAGGCTGCCAAGTAATCATCATCATATTGCGTCGCTGCAAGTTAGATACTTTCTGATAAATCGAAGTTATTACTTATCAATCAAGAAATTCTAACTTCGAATAGCCCGGCCTGGTAATCTAGACGAACGTATCCTACTGATAATAAATGTGAAAGTTTTTTATGTTTGTGTGTTTGAATGTTTATTACTCAATCACGCAACAACGGCTGAACGGATGTTTATGAAATTTGGCCCACATGTAGTTTATAACCTGTTTTAACACTTTTTATCTTGGTAGTATGTTCCCGCGGGATGATATCTGACCTCCACGCAGACGCTGCTACGGGCATAAGCTCCAAATTTAATAAAACACAGCAAATGTTGAACAGCCTTAACTGTCCTAATGATGGGCCTATGTACCTATATACCTAAGATATAGTTAGGCAGGCCCATATACCTAGTTAGTTACGTAAAAGCTCGGTCTGCGGTCGAAGCACTGCGGTTAACGGACACCGGTTCAGATTGATTTGTGACGACGATCCGATCATCCGATGATCCGACCCATTCATCAGAATTATTAGTAATTTATGTGTTGTTTATTTTGCACACGTATCTCTGTCTAAATCACGCATCTTCATTGGCCAACTCATAACCAGCTTAAGCGTACGCATAGTTAGCCTAAAATGGTCCCACTACACACAGGCCACCTCTCTGTGAGAACGAGTGGGCCATAATTCACCACGTAATCCCAAGTGCGGGATGGCAATGGCATATGTCACATCTCTTCGAAATTTTGTTTTCGTTCACCGTTTTGAGAGCAGTGGGGATGAAATTTAGTGCCTGTCTGGTTCGAATCTACGATAAACAACTCTTAAGGGGAACCTAGTCGCGGGCTCGAACTCACTGGTGCGCCTGGCTAAAAAGCACGCTGTCTCACCAGGCTTCGTGTCCGACAGAGGTAGTGTCAGTGATGAGCAGTTAGACGCTTGTATACACGCACAACGTTATTGAGTGAGATGCAGGATCATTTATAGTAAAATTGGCGCGTAATTTTTTTTGAATAGTTCTTCGGAAGATCGCGTTTTATGAAAAACCCACTGCATAAATCATTGACCAATAAAGTTTATCGAACTTTTCAATTTTTGAGCTTTGTCAATATTGACTTGATTTTGGCGATTTTACACTTCTTTTATTACTTAAACACGCTCAAAGTTAGGTTAAATTAGCAAGAAAAACGATTTTTTGTTGGCTCCTAACTTTTTAATGGCTTCTTATTTTAGTATTCTGTTTCCATAAAGACAATATTAATAATAAGAAAAAACCATACCATGTTTAATGTTTGATGTACATTCTCGAGCAGTGGAGTAATACACTCCCAAAGTTTCTATGGAAAAACGTCGACAAGATACACCTTAAATCACGGCCGTCACCTGGGCGACCACTGCTCTCGATGTGATACGACATAATAAAGATCTATTGTGGTATGTAAAATGAACCATGGTCGCCACGAGATACGATATTTTTAGTAATGTAGTATTTTGGAGACTGGTGATGCTTAATCATCCTGTAACGATCCCACTGCTGGGACACAGGCCTCCTCTCTGTGAGAGCGATTGGCCTGGTTGGTAGATATCAAATATTTTTGAAGTTTTGTTTCTAGGACATGCCAGTTTCCTCATAATCGAGCATACCTAATATTTTAATACCACTATATGGTCAGTATTTTCATGGTTCTCATTACAATTACAAGAGGCAGTAAAGTCAGGTATGCCAGTAAAATGCTGCGCATAAAGTGAATAATCAAGGACAACAGAATGTTGTGGAACTCGTAGTAATATAATTAACAGGGGCATGGTAGAACTGATGACGTCATGGTATGCATCAAATCACATAACTACTTATGAGTGTTTTGGAAAAGTTAACGAGAAATTGCGAAATGTCTATTTATATCAAGGGCCCGATATAACTGGGCGGAACTGTGGTTAGAGCTCAAGCTAAGCCGACGATGATCGGTCAGCTGGCGCGGATACAAGCGGGGTGCCGATTTTTTTTTTAACGCTTTCATGGCTTGAGTGATTCTCCGCATCCCTAGCCCAGAGAGGAACATTATCATCCCCTTGAGCGAAGACCTAGGTCCACACTTATCACTCAGTGGGGACAGGTAATTACCGGAGTGACCATTTTTAACACATTGTGGATTATGATTACACGGACCTTAAATTCACGGTAGATATTGGCTAAACGTTTGAAAAACTGCTCATTACATTAGAAAATTTGTTGTTGGCACCTTTTTTAGGGGATGATTTAGTTATGTGGGGACTATTTATCTAAATCATCCCCTAAAAAAGGTGCCAGCAACAAATTTTTCACTGATGTAATTCTAAAGGTATTTATTTATTTAAAATTTATTTGTTAGAATATTGTTGTTACAAAGGTGTTACACATAATATGACGTCCGTAATATTCTGCTGTTTCCAGCGTACAAATATTTCAGGGAATCAAGATTAAATATACAATGTGTTAATTATGTCAAAATTTGTTGTTGAAACCATACAATGTCAAGGATAAGGAAAACGTTAACTACTATCAAAATATACAATGTCAAGTATTATTAATTACGATGTCAAAATTTATTAGATACAATGTAGAGAATTATTCAATACAATATCATATAAAATTCTATTCAGTCATTAGGGATATAAAGTCAAGTCGTCGTCTAATTTAAATTTTGAATCAAATTTTTCATTTAAAAACTCATTTGTTGAGTAGTAACACCTAAGCAATAGGAAGTTAATAATTTCTTTTTAAATGTCATGAAGTGAAGGTAACGGTCAGAGTCAGAAAAGATTACATGAGGAATAAGCCATTGAAGAGAAAGCTATAAGAGAAGAGAAAATTAAAGCTCACAAATTCATCCCTTATGAGGGAAATTCTGGACATTTTTACATTTAAAGTAAATGAATCTCTACGTTAATTACATACCTACTGCTTGATACCTAGAGGTATTTTAATAAAGAAGAGGCCCTGCAGTGGGACTATAAGAAGCTGCTACTATTATTTTTACGTGTCCCTTTCCCGGGACGGTGAGGTCCCGGACCTTTGAAAGATATTGGATTACGGGTCTGGGCGGCAAAACTGATTAACTGTTTTATATACTCGTATATCACACAAGCAAAATGGCACGGGGTGACTTGCACACACAATAATAGACCCCCGAAAACGGCCGCTAGCACAAAGTGTCGTAGCGACAAGGGGGTAACTTGTCCTGAGGTGCTCATGAGGAGTGCAGAGGTGTAAGTGGTATTTACGCCTCATTGTTTACGCTATAAAATATTTTATTAGAACGATATCGTTTTGATAAACACTCCAGTGTCAATTGTCCAATTAATTTATCCTCCAGCCACAAAGTGTAGGTAATTTTCCTTATAATTCTTAAATAGTTTTCCACTAGCTGTTATAAAATAGTATCATTACTATTACTAAAAGGGGACAAACAAGGTATTTTCGTTTGGTTTTCCGGTATTCTAAGTTTACTCATACCCTGCGCTGTGTGCACTATCTTATTTACACGACGCTTTGTCATTAGTTGTTATGCATGAGCCAACTCATCTGCTTAGCTTTTACATTGGGGTCGGCTTGGCTTACAGACTAATCGAATGCAGCTAAATACCAGTATTTTACATGGAGCGACTGCCTATCTTACTTCCACAACCCAGTAAACGGGTTCTAAGTTACCCCAAGGTAAGACACAGGGGTAATTGCGTAACACACTAACAGTAGGAATGGCTTTAATTTTGACAGTTCAAAAACATTCATAGCGCTGTTTGCGGTGTTGAGCAGTCTAATATTTCGAACATATGCAGCAATGGATTAGCCGTCTACTTCAAAATGAATCACATTCTGATAGATAGTGTGTTTCATATTACGGGTGCGGTTTTAGTCCAGCTAGGTTTAGTCTGTGCACTTTATTGCTTATGTTTATAACTAAAACACATTTTTGCTACTTAGATATTTACGCTTGGGTTTTAATGAAGAATGCGGGAAAAACTCGAAGGTTTCCTCCATCATTTTTAACAGTTAGGGAATTTAGAATATTACCTAGGTTTATCCTTTTATGGAATTACCCAGCTAGTATATCTAAAGATGTGTGCCTGCGTTAATGATAAATAACACTTATCTAATGATTAATTGTTCATTTCTGTAAGAAGGTTTGTTGAAACACTTTTACACGTCAAACATATTTTTAAAACTAGATGAGGTTGGCGTTGAAAAATTCCAAATGATTACATTCGGGTGATTCTTTGACAGAATGGCATGACCAGAACCATTTTTCTACAGAACGTTTTTAAATTTTGAGGGACTGCAAATGGTTTCCTAATGTAGATTTGCTAAGCTAGATACAGTCTAAGGTCGTCAGACTTTAGCGCCGGGTGTTATTTCCAGCACTTTCCTCTATGAGGCCGGAGGCCGGTCGGGAGTGACGCAAGAATCTATTCTATCTTAAGAACGTCGTGTCGGATACATTCTTATATTTTCCTACAATACGTAACAGGAAAGTGGGTGTGTTTGTGTACGTCGTCTTTCTCTTGTAATTACTGACGCCGGCTGGGCTGCGCCTGCGCAAGTGCGCACGCACTTAAAAAAATGTTTTCTTTCAGCGTAGTGATTAGTTGCGTCTCTTTCAAAATATTTCAATGATAAATGTGATTTTTTAAGAAAGGTGACTTTCAGTACTTCTTTCTTTTTTTCAGATAAAAAGAAAAAAATTGGCGCCAAGTTCGGGACGCACTTTGGAGTTGGGCGCCTTATTTCGATTTTACCTATCCCTGTGCTTTTGTTATATTTATTGCCTGAGTTTAAAACCATCGTTTGTAACAGTTTCATAAAATTACAGAATAGCCTAGCTGTAGTATTAACGTAATCAGAAAACTATTAAACTTTGAAAAGTCCAGTATCTACCATCTCACATTTACCCCAGAGGGGTACCGTAACACCTACACTCAAATATCGTGGGTTATTTTGAAGTCCTTTCGTAATATTAATTTATTTATTTAAATTACATTTAATATATGTAGGATGTATATAGGTAGTAGGTATAGGTAGGTAGGATCATGGGCTGAATTCAATGGTTACAGTATTAACATCATCAGAATATCAAGACACGCGTGTAAGTAAACCCTAAAGGGTAAAGCAGAGTTGTACCTATAGTACATCCACTTTTCGCCAGTTAGTTTTCAGTCCTATGTACAGTCGCCAGCAGGTCAAGCTATCCCAAACTGTCAAATTTTCCCAATTGAACATAAACCTTATTCCTTTGTAATAAACTTGAAAAACTATCAAAGAAATTTGACAGATTGGGGTAGCTTGATGTGCTGGCCGATGTACACATCAACTGGGCACAAATGAAGACTCCGTGCTGATACTGAAAGTTCCTCATCTTTTATATAAAACATGAATCTCTATTCCCCTTGGTCACGGCATCACACGTGAACGGCTGGAACAATTTTGCTATTTCTTTTTTTATAGTCAGGAGAAGGTTCTTAATGAAAAAATTAAAAATTAGAAAGTTGCGCGAAATTCATAGTTAATAACTTATGACAGGACAACATCTGGCGGGTCAGCTAGTACTCAATAACAATAGGGTATTTTCCGATTTGATAAAAACTATTTTAATTTCAAGATTGGGACGATATATTTAACAGAGAAATAAAAATAAATTAATTAATACACATTTTCTCAATTAAAAACGATTAAAATCTAATTTATTTTTCGTTGTTTTGAATTTACCGCCAAAACGCTCCTTACGATGACTTTTTATCACGTGACATGTGACGTCAACTCTGTATAAACAGCAACTGTACAAATACTTAGTTAGGCGCCGTTTTAGAAGTATTTGTGCACAGAGGCACCGCACTCCAGTAATATCACTTCCTATCCTTTAAAAATCTTGCTAAATATAAACTCGACATTCACTTATTTACTTATTAACTACATTAGTTTACACAAAGTTGACGTCACGTATTAAAAAGTCATCGTAAGAAGCGTTTTGGCGGTAAATTCAAAACAACGAAAAGTAAATTCCATTTAAATCGTTTTTAATTGAGAAAATGGATAGAAATCCATTTATTTTATGTTTCTGTTAAATAACTCGTTCCAATCTTCAAATTAGAATAGTTTTTGAAAAATTGGAAAATACCCTATTAACCAGACCTGGGAATCGAGCCCGGTCCTCATGCTTAGCAGTAGCGCTTGCGCCCACTAGACCGACGAGGCTAAGTCGTACAGAATGCTAAATTCGTTAACTCTCGTCGAGGTTGCCACATGATACACTACTTTCAAATATCAACTTGCAATGCCAAGCGCAAGGCGGTCTCGTAAATAACGACGATTTATATTTATTATCGAGAATCACTTTTAGTCGCCTTCAATGATATCGATTGTCCCCAAGATGAATGAAACAGACCCTTGTCCAGTACTGAATGGTTATGGAAATTGGTTATTATAATGCAGCGGAATCTTACACCGCTATTAAGAGGCCGTATAGGTACGAAATTTTTATCCAGTGCGCAAATTGTAACAGAAATTTTTCGCCGGATACACAAAAAAAATCTGCTGTTCCATACATTTTGACCGCGTAGGTCAAAATGTATGTAAAAAAATTCTACGGTAGGGGTTCTAGAATGATATGCCGAATTCATGGTTACAATTTGCGCACTGGATAAAAACTTACCCTGTATTGACAGTTAAAATACTGCATTTCCATAACTTTTGAATGCACAATATAAAAGATCGTTTCGATTATTGTCTAATGAATGATTTCCTTTTTTTATTTTTGTCGAGAGTTATAAATAAGATTTTTAGGTTGTTTTGAAAGATTATTTACTGCCAATTCTTGCTTTAAAACTACAAATACGATATTTTAACTGTAAAATCGCGTCTATAAAATCACGTAAGTTAGCGAAATCGGAAACATTTCGTATACGGCCTCTTAAGTTTGATCTTCAACGCAAGTTATGACATAATTCATTTATCATAGACTGATTGACGGAGTCGCGTTGATCAGTTCAGAGCAGAGATTGGTAAAATTCCTAAAGAGATTTTGTTATTTTGTGTTTGTTGTACTTAAACAGGGTCAAATTAAATTAGCTATCGTAACTTGACATCTGTGATGTGTATCAATAGCTAAACATGATCCGTCTTATTACAACGTGATCTAACTTTAGTTATAGTCTAAAGCTCTGTCAGTTTTTGTATTTCAAACTTTATTGCGATTTGGGTAAAGTTCTTATCACAACAATGACAAACAAAACTAAAGAACTGCATTTCTATACATTATTTATTCGGTTCTTAATTTAAAAACTGGCTTGGTAGTTTAAGTCAGATCTAAATAAAACCTTGTTTTGTAATAAAAGAGCATAAGTAACTAGGTATGTATAAAAAAAAAAATACGAATGCGACTTATTTTTCATCAATTTAGTGTACCTATTCACTTGATAAATCAGTCGGCCAGTTTTTACGTGATGAATGTGTTGATCGATAACTAAGCACGATAAAACAAAAGAAAACAGATTTTCTAGAACATCAAATCCTTTCAAGATTGTTTTGTCGTATTCTGAATTGAATAATAGAATTTAACCTTTAAAATCAAGCAGATACAACACAATTATGTTCGACTTTTAAGTTGCTACCGATTTTTTTTTTAAATCTGTGTGCACTACATACTACTAAATAGTAAGTAAGTACCTATAGCTAAATCAGTTATTTCCTTATTTTGACAGTACGAAACAAATTTGAAAAAAAAAAAAAAACGAAACAAAGTACGCTATAGAATTCGCTACAGACATTCGCAGTGCATACAAAACATTCGCTATGCATCAAAATGAACACAGCACACCTTAAAAGTTGTCTTTTAGAAAACAAATAAAAATAAATTGCATCTCGTCTTAAGGAAAATGACGAAAAAGGTCACACTACAGTCTACACATTGTTTTATTTTTTGAAGGTGAATCTAGTCAACATTTCAATTTGGGTGTGTATTACTCCATTGTTCGACAATGCACGTCAAAAATTAAACATGGCATAGTTTTGTCTCATTATTAATATTGTCTGTACGGAAACAGAATACTAAAAAAAAGCCATTAAAAAGTTAGGAGCCAACAATGATTCGTTTTATTGCTAAGTTAAAAAAAAAATTGTTAAAGCCAATTATTTTTTAAATAGTAACCGTGGAGTTTCTTGCCGACTCTTCTCCATAGGAAACAACAATTTGGAACCGTGCACCTAGATTTTGACGTTTCATAAGTTCCATGCAGGTTTATATGAAAAAAAATTATTTTGATTTTTTTTAAAAACGTGTAAATCTCCAAAACCAAGTCGGTACCGACAAAGGTCAAATATCGAGAAGTTCTATAAACTTTATTGGCCATTGATTTATGCAGTGGTTACCCGATCTACGGAAGGACTTTTCTTAATTTTTAAATGATCCTGCATCTCACTCAATAACGTAGTGCGTGTAGATCAGCGTCTAACTGCTCATCACTTATACTACCTCCGTTAATAAGGTAAACTACATTAAAAAAAAGTAAACAATGTAGGACTTGAACATAACTGGCGAAATGTACATGTAGATTCTATATATTACGCCTCTGCTTTACCCTGTGCGGAATACAGGCGTGAATCACGCCACATAAAATCACGCCGCGTGATGTTATGTCGCCCAGTAATACCTACCGGGCACCACTTACGAGTTGTAGGTTGTAGGTTCGAACCCAGACAGGTGTTTCATTTATATCAATTATTATGTCACCACTACTCTCAAAACGGTGAAGGAAAAAATTGTGTGGAAATCTTCTAGAACCAATGATTCGGAAGACATGTAATATTCTGTCTGCCAATCCGCACTGGGCCCACTTCCTCTCTAAGAGTAGGCTTGTGTTATGTATCCTACATAAAAACCTGTTTTTACTTTAGTCCTTTGATTCAAGACTTATACAATGTTAAAAGTATCTAAGTAAACTACCTATGATAAAATATTTATTGCGCTAGGTATTTACATAACTGTAAATTCTTTTTCTGTAATGTCAAAAATTGTTTGTAATAGATAAACCCAAAAACTAGCGAACCGATTTAAAAAATCCTTTCACCAATGGAAAACTACATTATTACGGAGTATTATGAGCAATTTTTTTTTAATGAGATCACTACGTAAATAGCAATTATGTAACACAAGGTGTCCACTTCCGCCGCAGGATACGGAGACGCCCTGGGCGTCGGGAATCCCAGGCCGATTTCCGGCCACCGTAGGCATGGGCTTGCGGACGGCGAGTAATGGGTAGCTCGCTGTCCGGTAAGGACCAAGCCCAAGTCGACGGCGCGTTGTGTTCCACGCGCGCCTCAAAGAGATGTCAGCACAAAAAGTGATGGGACCCGCAAGGGTCGATGTCTGCCAGGGGTGCGGGTTTGTTCGAAAGAGACACCACAGCCCCTGGCTTAAGGGCTACTGAAGGAACACGGGTGGGTTTTAGTCAGTAAAAGTCTGACACGCCCTCCTGCTCCACCCAGAGCGGGAGAAGTTATTTGATGATTTCCCACCCAAAAAAAAAAAAAAAAAAAAAAAAAGGTGTCCACTTGCTCATATATGTCATTATAAGGCGTGCGCTGCGAAAACTATTGATGATACCTACATAAAATATTGCAATACTCATAAATACCTACAAAAAAGTCGGCGAGAGGCTGTATGTCTAACATAGTTGAACAAATTCGATGGCAAAAAAACGAAAATACAAAACGAAAGACACCGACTTCCGAAATTAAAGTTATTTATCACTTTGTAGAGTTTTGATCACGACATTATTTTGTTCAAGACGGTTTGGCAATTCCAGACTTGTATCTATTAACAACAAGTCCAGCAGGCCACGCCAAACGCTATATACGCTTAAATGTATGGGAATGACATTACCTGCGGAAAGGACAAAACGTAACTTTTAGCTAACAGAAATGTGTTTTATCTCTAGGCCCAGGTTCCCTCACGATGTCTTTCCTTCACCGATGTCAGTAATGTCCAAGATAAACTCAGATAAATCGGATAGAATCACATCGGCATTTGCCCGGATCCGAATCCACAACCTCGTGCATGCATGAGGGGCGAGGCCTCAACCACTGTGCCATCACGACCCGTTTTGTTACCATGTTGATTATTTTATTCAATAAAATAATTGAATTGAATTGGTTGCACTAAGAGTAGGTTCACGTCAATGGTTCCATGGGTGATCGAACTCGCGACCTCGCTCGCCTGTCCTTGCCTTCACGGCCTCCACCCCATTAGTCGACGTTCACACGTAATACGTAAGACGTAATAAAATCGCGGCGGTATTTTTCGCGCTGCATTTTCGGATTTTCTACTCAACATTGAGAAATTGAGAATCCAACAGAACGCAGCGCGAGTGAGTCTCAGTGCGTCGAAAAAAGTGCCCGAGCGCTTACCAGTGCGTTGAAGATCCCGTGACCCAAAACACCCGTCACGATTTTATTACGAACGTAGGTTTAGACAAACAGCACACTTCATTCATTCAATTAACATAAACATTTAAAAAATATGATGCGAGTCGACTTGAGAAACTCCTGCATTTTTTTCTTCTTCGAGGCCGTACTTATACGAACATTTTCCGATTTCGTTGATTTTATAGACGCGATTTTATAATTTAAATACTGTATTTCTATACGTCTTAATGACGGATATGGAAGACCACTTCAATAAAATTGTGATCTAATGAATAGCCTAGTTTTTTTCCGTTTTGAGAGTTTTGCTGTAAGAGGTTAAGAATAATACGTTTTTACGAATCGTTATAACGTCTACTCGGTATGAAAAATAATAATATATTGTTGTGAAAGTCATCTATACAATGTATGCATCACCTTTTACCACTTTCATATTAAAAGACGGTAAAAATATATTAAATTCAGTCAAATTTAAAGAAAATGGGAACCTTCCTAAAAAAAAAAAAACTTCAGCAATAAACTTCAGTGCATTTCCCGAAAAGTAAATGCAAAACGTTAAAAACAATTGGCGGTACATAACCTTCAAAACAACCTAAATCTCGAAATATATATTTAAATCTCGAAACGATCTTTCATGTTGTGCATAAAAATTTAAGGAAATGCAGTATTTTAACTGTAAAAGTACGTCTTTAAAATGAAGTAAATTTCCGAAATCGTTGTCGATTAAATTAAATTAAAAATCAATAATTATGACAAATTAACATAAACAAACTAAAACCCGACTACGACAAAACAGTCCTACTAAAAAGGTTAAGACTAAACAAGACTGATGTCGATTTCTTTCGGTTTCGAATCATAAGTAATCTGTACGATTTATTCCATACGGTCATTCGATTTTATGAACAAGACAACGCTTCAATATGAACAATAGAAACATCGTTTTAAACCAAGCAATCGCCACCATTACGAATATTTATAGAATTAAATTAATAATTTAAAAAACCCAAGCGAACATTTAACAAGTCAAATACCGCCCCCCTCTTTTTGTGTAGTGGGAGAATCGGGGGTAAAAAACCAGTTTTTTTACTAAATGCAAATCAAAGATTAAGCAGCACTCCGACCGCCAAGATACAAGCCCTGCTTTGTTTGGGGTCAACGGTCAATCCAAATATTGTGATGTACCTACAAACTTAATAGGGTATTTTCTAATTTAATAAAAACTATTTTAATTTGAAGATTGAGACGATATATTTAAGAGAAAAATAAAAATAAATTTATTTAAATCCATTTTTACAATTAAAAAAAAAAAACTAATTTCGTATTCGTTGTTTTGAATTTACCGCCAATACGCTCCTTACGATGACTTTTATCACGTGACATCGTGACGCCAGCTTTGTGTAAACAGCACCGGTACAAATACTTTGTTTGGCGAAGTTTTAGAAGTATTTGTGCACAGAGGCACCGTATGCCAGTAATTCCACTTTCTATATATTAAAAATCTTGTTAATTATTAACTCGACATTCACTTGTTTACTTACTAACTACTTTGGTTTACACAAAGTTGACATCACGTGATAAAAAGTCATCGTAACGAGCGTTTTGGCGGTAAATTCAAAACAACGAAACGTAAATTTGATTTAAATTGTTTTTAATTGAGAAAATGGCTATAAATCAATTTACTTTTATTTTTCTGTTACATATTTCGTCCCAATCTTCAATTTAGAATACTTTTCAATAAATTGGAAAATACCCAATTGTTATGTAAGATCACTGTCATTCGTCACCTTTTCCTTTGCCAATAAAACTTTTTGTATTTCTGTGGTACCTAAGTACTGATAAAACAAAAATCAATTTTAAAATATTTGTCTGCCTGTCTGTTTGTTTCAGCTAATTACCGAAACGGAAGGACTAATTTTGACGGCATTTTCACTGAAAGATAGCTAATGTTTTAAGGAGTTCGATGATTGCCGACATCCACGCCGGCACATATCTAGTTCTGATTAGGTATAATATAATAATATGAAAATTATTATTTTAAAATACTTCCCTTTTAGTGGGTATACTTATATTTATAGTTTCCGAATGAAAGATTTTTAAGCGATTGTCACAAAACTAGAATTACATACTTTATTGTGTTGCAGTAAGTGGGTTTTGCTCAAAGCATGAAACACATGATTCTCCCCAGAATCTTTGAATTAGATGTTTGGTCACTACACCCACACGTGGGTAACACACCAATCAGAATGGCTAATACTTTTTGAAGGTTATTTATTGCTAATCCGTTATTTCGAATGTTCGAAAAAATTGTCTGCTCAGCAACGTGAACAACGCCATGAATGTTGTGGAACTGGCAACATGAAAGCGATTCCGATAATGTATTACGCAATTACCCCTCCGATCGCCAAAGTCGGCTCGCGACTGCTTGAGACTCAGTTGCTCTTTTTTTTTCTACTTTAGGCTTTGGTGATACAGTCCTATTTTCAATGGAGCCAGTAAATTGCTCGAATATTTTTCCGCTGTTTGAACTGACACTATGTGGTCGTTATAATTTTTTGAAAGGGTCAAAAACGTCGTACATAGCTATAGGTTCCCTTCATTTCTGTTACATACAGTTTTGGTGACAAATAAAAGCCCTACCTAGGGTACCTAGGGTAAGAAAAGAAAATACACTATATTTAGCACAGACTAAAAGACAAAAAGGGTAAAGTAAAAATCAAATAAAACGTGTAAAGTCAGAACCACTTTAATGTCAGAACCTGGCATTAAAGTGTGCCTCACGACTGCGGCAAAAAGGCCCAATTCAGCAAAATTTTCAGCAGACTAGTGTCTGACGCTGGTTTCGGACCAGGGCCTAGAGACAAAATACATTTCTGTTAGTGTTCACGCCAAACGCTACGTCAAAATTTATGGGAATGACATTACCTGCGGAAAGAATACGTCGTGTTCTTTCCGCAGGTAATGTCATTCCCATACATTTTTGCGTAGCGTTTGGCGTGAACGCTAAAGATAATGTGTTTTGTTTAGGCCTGCTGAGGTACATTAACACATGTCATGTCACATAGCTTCCTCTAAGCAGTTTATTGACCCTCACTATTGTTTTATTTTGTTTGTTGATAGCATTCCGATGGCGCGACGCCGACGCGACACTATCTCTAGGACCACTTCATAATTGCCACCCTGAACGAATTGTTATGAAACTGAATTCACTTGACGCACTGTGTACACTTGGGGCACTGTGTACACCTGTCCGCGAAGATTTTTAGTGTCCCACAGCGGAGTTAAAGCTTCCTCCATTCAAACGTACGAGTATAATTATGTAGGTAGAACTACGGAGTAATTGATTATCACACTAACAGTAGGAATGGCTACATATAGACGCTCAACAAAATGTATTGCGTTATTTACGTTGTTGAGCAGACAATTTTCTAAAATTTATGAATGTAGAAAAAGTAATTCAGATGACGCAATCAGGGTGCAGGGCTGGTTTACATAAACCTGGGTGTTTATTTTCTTAAAAGGCCATTTCATCGTCCTCACATGGTCTGACCAAGATTATGTGTCTGGATTTAGAACCTCAGAGTTTGTTTCGGTCTTTCTTCTCAGAGTAAATCATTCAGATAGGAAACACCGAACTCATCGAATTTTATGAACAACTAGCTTCTGCCCCCGCCTTGGTTCGCATAAAATGTCTTGTTCCTCGACCCACTGTCGGCGTCGGACGCACTTAATTTTCGTTTAGCGTCTTTTTGCTCGGCTCTTAGGGGTGATGGTAAATAGCCTTCTTCAAGAATTAGGATATCAAATGCAAAATATTTTATCAAATCCGACTGGTAGTTCGTAATTCCAGAGGTTATCGCATTCAAACAAACGAACTCATATTAATTTGGACTCGATTTATTTTGACGTGTAAAAGTGTTTGTACGAAACTATTTACAGAAATAAAGTTATTTATCATTTATCTATCGTTTGCAAAGTTTTTATCTAAGTAGGTAGTCTTTTTTATAATTATACTAACTTCCAGTTGTTCAGAAGTTCATCGGATCATAGATCAGAAGTTAATTGAAGGCGACTTGGTTTGTATCCCAGCTTTGAAGGTCCTTTTAAAGACAAAATTTTCTTACGCCCCACGTTTTTGTACCTGCACACGTTGCCTTTTGTCAGAAATTGCACGTTTGGGCGTCATACCATTCGTAACGACTGGCAAAGAAGGACAGCCGGGATCAACGGCTTCAGAGGCCCGGAGGGATCTCGATGTGAAATCCATAAACCGACCGCGTCAAGGGTAGCTTAACATTCAATCGACCCATGTGGCTGTTATTATTGGGCCAGGAGCCTTTTGTATTGGCCACCAGAAAATATTGGATCGGAAGTCTACCGCTAACCAATCGTGATCCATCGCAGGTTCTCTGCTTTACTCTGCTCCTGCGCATCTGTTTCATTTGGCAGCCTATGTTGGCGCCCTGCCGGCCGGATCAGGTGGATCCGACACGACGACGTATGGTAATACGCTGCGTCGTCAGATAACGTGCCTGAAACACGTGACTTATTGTTTCAATGGAGGAGGAAATATTGCCAGAATGTTTAAGCCCCAAGTCGACAGACAGACGGAATTATTTTTAAACTATTTGCACATGTATTATATTTTTGTACTGTAATGTTTCACGTGTTTAAAGTCTAACTATATTTTAGAGCTAGTTTACGATATGTTTATTGCTAAATTATATTCAAAGCTGAACATGAATGACATCGTAAGTTTTAAGAGTATTTTCCATTCGAGAGCGTCATTAAAATTTAATATGTTGTGATATTTATCATATATTTAAATATTATACCTACGAACATTTTTATCCATGTTTTTCCCTGTAGCTTGTCAAGTATGTTTTTGAAAATTGCAGAGGCCTCTGCTTGTTACACCTACCTATAAATTGAGGTTGGAAATACCGAGTGAGATTGAAAAGTTTAGCTGATCAGCTGTTTATATTATCTGCATGGCTATTCGTAACCGTACAATAGGCTATCGTATCGAAAATTACACATTTAGACGACATGATTTGCCTTACCGACAACAAACAGCTTTCGGAGGAATAGCGGTCGTCAAACTTACTATATTCTCGGGTCTTGCATGTGTGAGCAGTGTGTATAGGACTCCTACGATAACATTGATTGATGCTCGATCCGGTACGGTAGCGCATCGAATGGTTGTGAATAGCTGGTATATTTACATTATTGAAAAAAATGTGTTTATCACATCCGAAAAACGAACCCACTAGTTTTCATTTCGGTTTCAATATTATGCCGATTGGTATACATAGGTGTGCAAAACCCGTTGCCATGGTTCTGAACGTCCAAGCGTGGTAGATTTTCGCCAGTTATTAAAAAAAGAATCACCTGTTTCAATCAAAATGTATTGTAGAGCTAATTTTTTAAATAACTGTCACAGCACATGATTCTAGTCTAGTCCCCTACGTCTAAAACCATGTGCCGCATTCATGGTTCAAGTTTGCGCGTTACTGTCGCTGCCCCCCTGTGCCTGTGTATAACACAAAACATTAAACTCAAAGAAATACGATTTCCGTAGACTGTTGTATTAATCCCGTTAGTGCATGAAGCTTTTCCGAAACACGTGACCTAATGTGTACACATGATTCACGTTGTTATAATTTCTGCGCCCACGCACTGAATGGTACTGTTTCCATACTAAAGGAAGAAAGTTTTCCAACCTAGTTTATTCCCAACAATGTTGAGATCGGCTTCTGGTCTAACCGGATGCAGCGGAATACCAGTATTTCACATGGAGTGACTGCCTATCTGACCTCCACAACCCAATTACTGGGTAACACTGGATATCCCTTGTTACGGACTGCTTATCAGAGTTTTGTGTTTCTGACTACCCGTAACGACTGTCAAAGACCTAAGTAAGTATTGGATTTCCACCAATCCACGAACCGACCGCAGCAAGCGTAGCGACTGTTATCATTTAGCAACGACCCGAGAAAACCTGTTTTCTGGATTTCGGGACTAACAAATTCTTAAAGGATTGTGCATTTTCTTTATGTTCGAGCAAAATGACGTAAGGTGAATTTAAAAGGTTTTTAAGAAAACAATGTTCATACAGACAGACAAGCATGGCGTTAGTGTGGGGTTGTGACATAGCAGTTAGCGTTCCTGACCGCTTAGCGCTAGTTCCATCAGCTCGCTACGTAACTTAATTATCGCCTTACTAATTAACAATTCATCACACTGTACGTGTTCTGTGTTCTGGTTAGAATCGTTCATCTCGAGGCAACACGTGACTTCCTGAATATATTTGCAAAAATTAATGTCTATTAACATTCAATTCATATTGATCAAATTAGCATTTGAAGGCGATTTTTTTTTTGTTAATTTTGCCCAAGGCATAACTAGTATACTATTAAATTAATTAATATGCACGTTAAGCCGTTAGTCCCGGCTGTCGTTTGTGGATCTTTGACAGTCGTTAGGTACGAACCCCGAAAGTCTACAACCAGTTTTATCAAGGGGTATCATATTATACCCAGTAACTTAGTTGTGGAGGTCAGATATGCAGCTGCTCTATGTTAAATACAGGTGTGGCGGCATCTACAACGCCACGTGCGAACTCCGCATCAAAGACTTGACGTCATACAAATCCTACATCGCGCAAGCAGAGTTTACCGCGCGACTCGGATATAAACAACATCCCGACATCAACCGCCGCAGTTGTCCACCAGACACAACAGTCGTCTGGTCGGAGGATCCTCCCTTTTACATAGAGTATGAGTGAACTATACACCCTGTTCCTCATACCTCTATGTAAACTAGTATTCCGCTGCATCCGGTTATACTGGAAGCCGACCCCAACATAGTTGGGAAAAGCCTGGGCAGATGATTATGCCTATTAAATTGATGTAGCGCCTGAATTGCGTAACACAATATCAACCACAATCTGAATCATTTTAAAGGATGCTACTCCATTGCTTCGTATGGTTGAAAAAAATGTCTGCGCCACAACGTGAAGTAAATAACGCAATGAATGCTGTTGAATTGTCAAAATTAAAACTATTCCTACCATTAGGTTGATACGCAATTACCCTCCTGGGTGCTTACTCTGGAATATAATTCTGATAGATCGACATTGGGATTATCAGTTAAACGTCAGGGATTGGCTGGACTCATTGAGACAGGTAGTAAGCCCCAAGTCCAGCAGTGGACGTATTAGGGCAACGATGATGATGCAAGGTCAACAGCTAGCAGCAGCTAGCTAAATTTGATTTAAAAAAAATGATGTTTAACTCGGATGAAATGCCATCAAAATTGCAAACAGTTTTGAAGGTGGCTAGCGTGTCGACCATGACATGGTGTGACCACGCTAAGCACTTGTGAATTCTCCTCAAACAAGGCTAGTATTAATATATTCGATTATGCGCTGCAGTCGTGTGTAAAACATATTCTAAACGCTTAGTCGACGCTCACACGGACGTAATAAAATCTTTAACTCACGGTGCATTGAGAATTCAACAGAGTGCATCGCAGCGCGTCGAAAATCGAGGAGTGTGTTTAATCAACTGTTTAATTTTTAACTCTCGTCGCTACGCATTGCGTTAAAAATCCAGTGCGCGAAAAATCCCGCCGCGAATGAATTTCGTCCGTGGGAACGTGGTTTAACTGCGAGTCATTTAGTCAAGATTTATTCGGTTCTTTCGCGCATTCGGTCTTCAACGCAACAGTTGACAATCGAAAACAAGTGTTTTTCAACACGCTGAGACTCACTCGCGCTAATTCTGTTGGATTCTCAACGCTCGGTTCAACATCGAGAGTTAAAATGTAGTGCGCGAAAATTCCCGCGAAATGTCCGCGTGTGTATGTCCACTACGTCGTCATAACATATGTTAGCAGGTTTTAGTTTTGACTATAAATTGAGTTGGGATACTCGTACTTATACATTTCTTCCCGTGGGTGTCGTAGGAGGCGACTAAGGAACTTACTAGAGAATGGGCAGCAGCGTTCTCTAAGCATTTTACCACCATACTGCGATCGCCAACCCGCCTGCCAAGCGTGGCAATTATGGCAAATCCCCCCCTTTTGGGGGAGGCTTATGTCCAGCAGTAGACGTCTTTCGGCTGATATGGTGATGATGATGATGATGACTTATACAGGATTAGTTTTTATCCAGTGCACAAACTGTAACCATGAATTCAGCATATCATTCTAGATCCCCCAGCGCAGAAATTTTTCGTCGGTTATACAAAAAAATCCGATGTGATTGGGGGCGAACCTATTGCCATTAACCGGGCACAAATCCAGACTGGGCTGGTACTGAGAAATTCCGGATGGAATAAGAAAATTATTTGATGACCCAGGAATTACCAACCATACCGTAGATCCAATAACCTACCTATATAATATATATCCCCAACGACTCCCCAAATAGTTCCCCCTTGTATCTGAATGCCAATTTAGACCAATATAACTAATCTAATGTCAAATCAACAATGAACTAAAATGACTGATCGTTGCAATTTCGGTGGCCAATCACAATCAAACGCGATCTAACTTCACTTCTCGCCTAAAGCTCTGAGCTACATTTTGCATTTCCAACTAAATTTTGATACGGGGAAAAATCTTTTATTACTGGTTCATATATATTAATTTTATTTATGACTAAATGGAAAATATTAATAACCAAATTCCTGAGTTCTTAATAATTATTAACACGTATTTATTGCGAGCTTACTTTTCATTCTATATTCAGTACACTGATAGAAAATAAACATAAACACAGAACAGTCCTGAACTAAAATGGTGCATAGGAAATATTTGAAATACTTAACAAACTGCTAGCCTCAAAGTCACAAGCTATCTTGTGACTTTAAGGCGGACATTTCTTGAAAACGCTCAAAATGGTGGTTTTTTAAACCAGTGTATCTCTTTAACCGTAGATAATGTTGAAAGCAAAAACATGATATTTTCAAGTTTTTTTTGCATACTGTGATGGTAGGTACTGAAAACATAAATAAACATACTTTAATTCATCAAAAAAATCATCAAAGTCACCTCTTAATTATCTATAAAACCAGTTTACCCCTTCAATAACAATTATTATTATTGTTAAAAATGTACCATAATTCTAAATGCTAAACTGCATCCAGTGATGGATTATTATTGATTATCAAATACCTAGTTAATATCTAATTTTATACGATTTTATTTTGCATTTTTACGAGAATGCTTGCTCATTTATTATTCGAATTTATAACAACAGATTTTAACTCGTATCGGATTGCAGTATTAGCGCTCATAACGACAATACGACGAGTACATTAAAAATTACCAGGGCCTTAAGGCTCCTGCAAACAGGCTCGACGTGACCCACGTAGAACAATTTCTATGAAAATTTCATTGAATTTTCTGCAAGTGTCGCGTGCCTGTTTAATACCAACACTTGATCTAGTATTTTTACTAGGTACTTTATTAGATGAAAAGCTGTAGTGATGTTCTTTATGGTTTAATTTAAACCATCGAGCCTGTTTTTTAAATAAGAATCTACCAAAAACTTTATAACTATCTTGTTGATTAGCGTGAGTCAAGTGTACCTATATATATGATACTATTAATTTAATGTTAACGTTATTATTTGATTAAATAAATTATTAATAATTAAGTTTTTTTTTACAAAACTGACAAATTAGGCCGGTGCTAAGTTTTCATTTGGTCTTTATCCAAACGTTTCACCATAAGAGAGCTAATTTATTATTTTCTGATGGTAAATTACCTCACAAACTCAGTAAAACAATAGAAACAGAACAATGCGCAGTGTTATTAAAATAATTACTCTAGTCCAAGTTTACGAACATTTTGACACAAATATTCAAATTGTTCGTTTTAGGGTTCTGTAATTAATCAGCGTCTTTATCAGGATTACCTTTTTACTTGTATACCTAGATAGGTGCCAGAATCCTGGCATGATTATAGATTAAGAAGACTGCGTCGTTGGTCTAGGGTAGCAAGCCCTACTGCTGAAATTAAATGAAATCGCACGAGATCCTGGTTTCGATTCCTAGATCGGGGAAAGTGTTATTTTGATTTTCTATTCAATTCTCTCAGTATCAGCTCGGAGTCTGGATTTTTGTACGGTTAATAGCATTAGGCTCCGTTAATAGCATTAGGCTCCGTTATATCGGACTTAAACATAACTGGCGAAATGTGGGTGTCCTATAGTTACAGCTCTGCCTAACCCCTCGGGGACATAAGGCGTGATGTTATGTATGGGGGTATATAATTCAAACGCACCGTAAAACTGTTTCTTACTATATTTATTTGATTTCTTTAGTGTCTGTATTTATTATTACGGACACACTTCCCTATGTGTTTATTATTCTGGCCTACGGTACTTGTGGGTTGCAACTGAAAATCAGCGTCAGGTGGCACACCTTGTGTTGTCATCCTGAGGTAAGCGCCTTTTGGCATTTTATTCTTTGTTTTTATTTTTATTTTATAATTTTAAATATATGTTTTTTTGCTGAAATGTATTAAACGCATTTTTCTTATTTTTCTATAACCTTTCCAAAGACTGGAAGACGAAACGTAGGTCGTTCGGTAGCGAGATGGACAGACGATATTGTTACTATCGTAGGTACAATTTGGATGAGGCTGACACAGGACCGTGGGGAGCACAAGAAAGGAGAGGCCTATGCCCAGCAGTGGGCAAAGAGGGGTTGTGGACGATGATGAATTAAATCTACCTACACACCAACGATATAACGCAGGTTGAAAAAATGTTAAGTAGGTACTAGTAATACACAAAACAAGGAGGAAACGGAATGGAAAACTACAATCATAGGTTCTTATTTTATGAAAATACAGAACAGCTGCGGTCAAGCTATTTTCATAGTTTTCCTCGAAAGAGAAAACTTTAAGCGTATGTTTATAAAATATCAAACACAATCCACAGTTCGATCTTTCATTTCATGAGTTTTATGGGCGAATTTCACCAATTAAAGGAACTGAGCAGCACATCTGATCATCCAGTGTCACCATTGTTATGGAATATTGCCGCTGATACCGGAATGCAGTTTATTTTCATTTCATTTAATACTAACTGACCCAACAGACCCATCATGTCCAAATGTCATACAAAAATTCCATAGAAAAAAGGACGTAAATTTTTTTCCCGAATTCGATTATTTCCCGGATAACTTTTAAAATTGTTCTTTCCAGAAACGACGAATTAATTCGAACTATTATTATAATTTAAAAACAAAAATTCTCCATAACGGTGCAGCCGTTTTCAAGTGATGCGCTCACCAACGCTTAGTATTTAAATTTTAACTTAGTAATATTTAGATAAAAATGGGAAAATAAACGGTTACCTTACACATTACAGTATTACACAAAATTGTAGCTACAGAGTGAGTAAATCGCTTCGCGACATTTTCCACCTTTATATTATTGATCGACCAAAGCTTTTTCGGGCAAAAAATCATGATTCGGATATACTTTCGTTTTCGGCCTTAAATAAACCAGCAAAAGCTTCGTCGAAGCTGCAAATCTGAAAATTACAACAAGAAATACACGAAATATCTGCTAATGGATTATCGTATTTTATGTCTTATTGTGCCTTTACCTGCTCTTTTTCTTACTAGGTGTATCAAATAAGATTTCAGTGGCCATTAAATGATTATGTCTAAATCATTTATGATTTCGGCCAAAAATAAAGACTATAGCCGAAAATTCTTTTACATTTTCGTGTTCGGCAGAAAATTTATTTGGATAGGACACTATTAAGTTATAAGTTTAGTGTTACTGACCGCGGTTAGTCTGGATTATGAAATCTGCCGCACTTTTGATAGTAGACGTGAACTGCGGTCGAGTGTACGTAAACAGCGACGACCTTCAAGACTCTTGTATTTCACTGAGCTGCTACATATTCCATAATATAGAGATACACATCAAAATTATCTAAATTTTTTGTTAAAAATGTGAAATCTGGCAAACGTCCAATTTCAGTTAGCACTGTAAAAGCGCTCGCAGTGAGTTTGAGATCGTATAAGTATATTTCGGTATTTGGTGGGTACTTTTCCCATCATTAATTTTAATTCGATTTGCTGTCGAATATTTTTTTCCAGGGCGCAGGTACTTAGAGATTTCGATCGGAAATCTCTAATCACATAACGAATTGCTTCGGTACCTACCTGCCTACCGTAGAATAATTTGTCGCAAGAAATATATATTTTACGAGATTTATGTCGGAATTTTTCTTGAAAAAGGAAGTATTTAGTTGGAGGGTAGCTGCTTGGGAAAATGCATGTGCGCTCCTTGTGCGCCCGCGCCGTGCCTCAGAATCCGAGGGTAAGCGATATTGACATTGTAACTAGCCATATTATGACGCGCTGGTAGGGTTTATTTTAGTCCGGCCATGAGCTTCGACTAGCCATTCATTCGGCTCGAATATCTCGAAATACTTATCGCATGTAATCGCTACAACGTAACGTTACTCCACAAATTCGCAAATTTTCCAAAAAAAAGCGCAATCGCATATTTCTAACATACGAGTAAATATATTTTAAAGACTTACCTTCTTGTTCTGCCTGGGGGTGAGGCCCACTTGGGACCCCATCTCAGCGAGGATGTTCTTTGGCATTTTGTCACAGAACAGTCAGTTCACACAGTAAATAAATGAGTGTTTAGTATTTGAAAGTTCGCGCTTGTAGCACTAGCGGTAGTACAGGTGACGCGAGGTGCGCGGCGCGCGCGCTGACGATCGAATGAGCGCGTGGATCTGTCCGCGCGCCAATATAACGCGGCAGTGCGAGTGACGTCACGCGCTCGCCGCAACCTGCGCGCTGTAGCACGCCAAAGCCTGGCCAGTAGTGGCCAGTCCCGGCAGACCAGCATATCTGTAAAAATCTCACCGTGAAAACTTAGTTGAAGTGAGTGGTTAATAGTGTGAATCCTTAGCATCAGCAGTGCTATTCTGTAAAAATCACACCGTGATAACTTGGGTGAAGTGAGCTTAAAGTGAGCTGTCATTAGTATTAATCCCTAGCATCAGCAATTCTATTCTGTAACCATCTCACCGCGTGAAGTGACCGTGGAGTGAGCTGTCAGTGTCATTTCACCTAATGCTTGGTCAATCTCTAGCATCAGTGGGATGACACTGACAGGTCACTCCACGCTCACTTCACGCGGTGAAATGGTTACAGAATCGACATGCAGATCTATGTATTGACAGCTAAGATCAAGGTCACTTCACCTCAGTTCTCACGGTGAGATTTTTACAGACAACATCGGCAGGTGGAGTGACAGCTCATTTCCACCTTACTTCACCAGATTTCTTGGTTAGATAGTTACAGAATAGCAATGCAGACCTACACGACGGGCACCATCTCACACGGGACACATTTCTTGTTACTTGACAAACTATACAAATACATCCAAAGAAAAATGACACACAAGGGGCTAAGTTTGACGTGTCTGTGTGTGTGTGTGTATGTCTGTCTGAGGCAACATAGCTCCCGAACAGATGAACCGCTTTTGATTTTGTATTTTTTGTTTGAAAGGTGAGTTAGTCGGGAGTGTTCTTAGACATGTTTTATCAAAATCGGTTCAGCCGTTTGAAGATTATCGGCTCTTTTCTGTTTGATGAAGGGATTTGAGCATCTTCTACGGGTCTGATCAAGTCGAAATTTGGTATTCTATTACTTCAATGATATTTGACGAAAAAAGTAACCTTGATACTGGAACAACACCTGGAATTTCCAGGATACCCAAGTTACCAACAAACAGGAGAATTATCGTATTTGGGCAGGACGAGGATTTAGGATAAATTATTAATAAACTTCACTATGGGAAACATACGCAACGCTGCGCAGATTTAAGCAAAACAAAGTTTAAAAACCAGGAAATAAAAGTTAAATTAAAACCCACGACACGCCAAACAGAAGAGGCCTAGCATTTTCATTAGCCGTCCCCCGACTTGACAATGCTTTGATCAAAATATTACCTACAATTAAAAAGGCAAAAAAAAAAAAAAAACTTTTTATAGTTTTTGTTTGTTTCGGGGGTTTTTTAAATTTTTAATTTAACTTTTATTTATCATGGCAAGCTAAGCCAACTTCGACCATTCTATTGCCTCGTCGGTGAAGTGGTTGCAAGCGGTACTGCTGACCATGAGGTCCTGGATTCGATGCCCAGGTCGGACAAACTGTTATTGGGTTTTACTATCAGGAATTTCTCAGTAGCAGCGCGTAGTCTGGACTTGTGCTCGATTGGTGGCAATAGAGTCCCTCCCTGTTACCTATATAGGACTTAAACATATCTGGGGAAATGTGGGTGTACTATAGGTACAGCTCTGCCTTCCCTCCGGGGAAACATGGCGTGATGTTGCGTTATGATACCAATGTCTAAAATGAATTTAAAAGCAAGTGTGTATTGTTATAAATTAATAAATAATAGACCGATAAATATCTTCGATGATGTAATGACTAAACAGGAAACAAACAAGAAGATAGAAAAACATATTATTATTTATTTTATAATTTTTAGAACATTAAACACGTAACATTATACATGATAAAATTTAAATCATGAACTCAGCATGTGATGCTGGAATAACCTAGCATAGAAAGTTTACGTTGGTTAACAAAAAAGCTGTTGTTTCATAGAAAAGTGCAATACCTTTGCAGTGAAAGTATGGAATAGGTACCTGATTTTTCTTTCGGAAACCGACGAGAAATTTCCTACGATATGGGCTCTAGAATCATATTATTTACACTGAATTCATGCGTACAGTTTGCGCACTGGTTACAATTTATCCTGTTTACCACAGATAGAATATTTGGGGACAGAAATCGTAAGTTTATAATTATTGTCACGGATGAAAGAAAATCAACAGCGCCACGGGTAGCTCTGGAGAGGGTTAGGTATGTAAAAGGGGAAGTTTATCGGAAGAGGGTGTAATCTGGAGGTGGTTTTTGTTGGAACTTTCGATAAATATGGGATCCGGCTTTCATATTGACAGTTCAACCACATTCATTGCATGATTTAGGTACGTCGTTGAGCAGCCATTTTTTCGGACGTTTTGAAGTACCTAATGGATTAGCAATAACTTTCAAAATTATTCAGATTTTGATTAGTACATATTGTGTTACACAAGTGTGCGGGTTGGTAATTGTCACATACGAGTATCTTCGAAATTTTGGTTCTCACGATGTTTTCCTTCAATTAACAGAACAATTCTCTTATTTAAATGCGAGCATTAATTTTAATGACTTATTTCATATGTGACGAATGAAATGTGATTCATTTTTTTTTCCATTCATTCTAATTGTACGTACCCACGATGTAACGCCGACGAAAATGTTAAATACATTAATATTGTGTTGGTTAAATTAGCCCTTTATTGTAACTGGAGGATTTTTCTGTACCATTGTAAAGTTAGAAGACAGACAGACCATTGCTGAATGTTTTCGAGAAAAATGTGTTTTTTGGAGTTTTCCTAGAAGTACTTCTTACTCCGGCCTACGATTTGAAGATTGGCTCACGCAGGGGACCGTGCAAAGCAGGGGCTTTGCACGGTTGTACAACTTGATAAATCATCGAGACATAGTAGAACTTTGCCCCAAAGGCACCTCGCGAAGCACGATCTACTTTTTTTTTTAATTCGTGCTAAACTTTTCTGCATAGGTAAAAATAAAAAGGTACTTATCCTATTCAAAGCGTTAGACCTTAAAACTAGGTAATTTTAACAAAAGTATACAGGGCAAAGAAACAAGAGTAAGAAAATAAGTTTACTTGGAACACAGCTTAACAAAATTAAAACTTACATAAGTTACATAACAAAAGTTTAATAATATTTTGCTACAATTCTCGAAATTATGCCCTAAAACGCATATGTGCTTGTCTAGATACGTATAGATTTGCTGGTAAAAGAAACCACAAGTGTGTGAAGTAATGAAAATCGAAGATTTTCACTGTAGAATAGGATACACGCTATCGATATCAGCTCATTTAAAGTCCGTCATTTTCGCGCAAGTGCACAATAAGAAAAACTTTCAAAAAATGAGACTGAAGTAATGTGGTTTTCATAGCATTTATTTATATTGTGAATGGCATCTCTCAGTTGACCTAGAGAGGCCATGACTGCTATCGGACTATCCTGTGGCTGCCTTAAGAAAACTCAAAGCCAGGGGCGTTTTTTTTTTGGGTGGGAAATCAATCACCTGTATGCCAGGGGCGGCGGTATCTGTTTCGAACAAACCCGCACCCCTGGCAGGCATCGGTTTGTGCTGACATCGCTTTGAGGCGCGCGTGGAACACAACACGCCGTCGACCTTGATGCTTACCGGACAGCGAGCTACCCATTACTCGCCGTCCGCAAGCCCACGCCTACGGTGGCCGGAAATCAGCCTAGGATTCCCGACGCCCAGTACGTCTCCTGCGGCGGTTAGGGCCGTGAGGGCGCATTTACTGCCTCTCCCTCACGTACACCGCCTCCCTCTTCGCGAGCATTACTACTTCGCTGAAGGAGGTGACGGCTACCCATATACTCTCGCTCCGTACCATGGCCTGGACCAGGGCCGGACGCGAGAGATCTCTGGGCTTCCTTTTTGTCGGCTCGTCTACTGTAAGGCCTGAATTTGACAACTTCATAGATTTTTTCACCTTCTCAATGTCGTCCTTTGTTTCCGTGCTGATAATCACACCGCCATTTTTCGTTTTACGTAGTCCTCTTATCTGTAGTTTCATTTGTTCAGGGCATATAATTTTTTGGACTAGTGTTTTTGTTTCCTCACTTGACTTCAGTTTGTCGTTAGGATATATGGCCACTGAGCTTAAATTTATCGGCTGTATATAATTGTTGTCACCTTTTTTAACCATGTCAGCAAAGGAAGTTCCCGTAACTGGTTTGTTTGAAGCTCCGATTTTCAGCTTCAGGTCTTTCAGTTGCTGCGATAGATCAATTTGGTCTTCGAGTGTTTGGACGGTGGAGTGGGCCCGGACGGCTCTCAGTTTAAGAGACTGGTACTGGACGGCCATCTGCGATGTTCCGTGACTAACTTTTCGGCATAGGGCACTAATCCGTAGTTTTTGCTCCATGTTTAATTTCCCATCTGATGTAATAGAGCACACTTCAGTCAGGCACTGCTCAATAGACGACATCCAGTTCTGGATTTCCGATGTTGCTATTACTTCCAACGCGTCATCGTCTCTTTGGCTGGGCGGTTGAGGGCGAGGTGTGGGTGCGGGCTCGGGTGCAGGTGCAGGTGCTGGTACGGGCACGGGTGTAGGAGGTGGGCTCCGAGCACATCTGCCACCGCGGCTGAAGGGGCTGGTTGCCATTGAAATACAAGTTATTTACTGGTTAATAACTTATACACATTTTCACAGATACGCTTTACACATACCTAACATATTATAATTACGTACGACACAGTTTGCTTCACTACCGGCTATTTGGTAAAACTAGGTCACGATTCAGCAAGTTATTATTTATTAATTTTAGTAAATGATCGACACGTCTGTTCACAACGAAAATGCCAGCTATCTCAATGAATTTGAATAAAAAAGAAAGAATAACTTTTTATGCCTTATACCAGAGGTGGACGAATAATCATAATTCAAAGATTTTTGTTTGATTTTGCTCTGAATAACCTTTTAATGTTGCCATATTATATTAACAAAGATCGGAACAGGAGAAAAATAATAATTTAACGCGTAAGAAAAACAAACAATACGCATAGTAGGCCTAAAATATACTCGTAAATTATTCGTAACCTAAATGTATAAAACATAATCTTTGTATGTTTTCTTAAAATGATATAAATCGAACCATCTATGATATAATTTATATATGTTACTGCAGTTACGGATAGGATAATTACACGTTACTACTGACAGCAATTGTCACCATTGTGACAATTTGTTGTTAACTTGCCCTCTTCTACGTTTGCGCCTATTTGCTTTCGTTAATTCGGTATTCGTTCGAATTATGTTTTCGCTTAGATACGTTTATATTTTATAGTATCGTAGCTCCACGCGTGTGCTTCACTAATAATTATTGTAAACTGTGTAATACATACTTAAAGAAAATGGACCTTTTACAAGCGAGTGTTAACTGTGGTATCACTATTAGATAACGCATCAGGCAGAATTTAAATCATTACCCAGGTTAACCACTCCATTAAAGGATCAGTCACATCGGGGGATGTGACTGATCTTTTAATGTAGTGGTTAACCTAAAATATGTACGAGAGGTATTATTTAACCCATATTCTCATGTCGCGTCATGGTTTAATCCTAAACTAATAGGTTCTTATTATGCCATCACATTTATTACCCCATAGCTGTGTCTGCGGTATCTGCTATGACAATATAAGAAGATGTCTTGCAACCAATTCAAGGAAAAGACAAATTGATCACAACATTGTTTGTATGGCTTTGAACACACATTTTGGAATTGAGCCCTCTCATTTTAGTTGTATCATCATGTCATCACCTAAAATACTATTAATATTGAACGCCTGAAAGTAAATATCCGGTTCCGTGAGTTGCCGGACGTAAACAATAGCACCATCCCATTTCTTCTCGTGGGTGTCGTAGAAGACGACTAAAGGAATTACTAGAGAATGGGCAGCAGCGTTCTCTGTGCACTTTACCATCAAACTGCAATCGCCAACCCGCCTGCCAAGCGTGGCGATTATGGCAAACCCCCATTTTTTTGGGGAGGCCTATGTCCAGCAGTGGACGTCTATCGCCTGAAAAGTAAATATCAACTTTATTAAACCTTCATATTTTTGTCCCCTACTGCTGAGCAATATGCACCTTTATAATTTTGTTTATAAAGATCAGTACTATTAAATGACATAGATTTTATGTCTGTACATTATTGGGTACAAGGCCGTACAATTTTTGGCCGTGTCCTTTTAGAATCACAATTTCATCTTTACTATGCGTATTTTGGGCACGCCACGATTGCGGCGGTAAGTCCCCTCTTTGAGGAGTGGTTCGAGAGTCGGCATGGCGTCCTCACCTTCCGCCTGACGCAGGTCATCACCGGACACGGTTGTTTCGGGAGGTTCCTGTTTCGGATAGGGCGGGAGGAAACGCCCGGGTGTTTCCACTGCGAAGATCGCCCTGAGGACACGGTGGAGCATACGGTGGCGGTCTGCCCTGCTTGGGTGGAGCACCGCCGTGTCCTCGTGGAGGCGATCGGCGGCGGCGATCACTCGCGTCCGGCCCTGGTCCAGGCCATGGTACGGAGCGAGAGAGCAGGCATGGGTAGCCGTCACCTTCTTCAGCGAAGCAGTAATGCTCGCCAAGAGGCAGGCGGCGCACGTGAGGGAGAGGCAGCATATGCGCCCTCGCGACCCTAGCCGCCGCAGGATACGGAGACGCCCTGGGCGTCGGGAATCCCAGGCCGATTTCCGGCCACCGTAGGCATTGGCTTGCGGACGGCGAGTAATGGGTAGCTCGCTGTCCGGTAAGGACCAAGCCCAAGTCGACGGCGCGTTGTGTTCCACGCGCGCCTCAAAGAGATGTCAGCACAAAAAATGATGGGGCCCGCAGGGGGAAAGGGAATCTGCAGGATATTTTCTAAGATATAATTATATAATATAACTCCTTGTTTTCCCGAAAGGCTGAGCAGAGGTGTACAGACCCATAGTAAACACATTTCGCCAGTTATGTATACATCCCTAGTAATAGGGGGCGATTGCCATTAACAAGTATTATTAATTGATTTGCAAATACAGCCCCAAATTATTGACAACAGAAGGAATACTTCTTATTCTTCCCTATTATATCCTTACATCCGTTTTTAAAGTGAATTAGGCGTGCACTGATTGTAGATACTGTTGTAGGTCCTCGTTTGACGTCATTGCGGTCACACTTTACAATATAGCACGTGAAGCACGTAAGTAATTCGAATTAGGCGGAAAATCTGTATTTTGTAAACACTATTTGTAAAAAACCCAAGTTATTTACTTGATATCTACCTTAAATACCCACGTACAAATTTACGTAAATAATAAATATTAGCCTATTGTTGTGCCATTACAGGGCAAAGGCCTATTCTCATACAGACAAGGCACGAGCATTGATCGCCACGTATGCACCAAGATGGATTGGTGATTTCAGACTTCTCTATACATACAAGAGCAGCTTTACTTCGTGTAAATTATTTCATCATCACTGCTCTCAAAACGGTGAAATAAAACATCGTGAGGAAACCGGCATGTCCTAGAACCAAAAATTTTAAGAAATGTGACATGTACCAATCCGCACTAGGCCCGCGTCGTGGACTACGGCCCATTCCCTCTCATAGAGAGATCTGGGTCCCTGCAGTGGGAGTTTTATCGGTTGATTATGTGATGTGTATCTGTCACCGTAAGATTGTGAACACCGTTAGTTTATATATCACGCGAGATTGTAAACTGCCGATAAATTGTGAACTGCACCATATTGCTTACCGACCGAATAGGTTAGAACTACGACCAACCGCTACTTCTAAGTTAGTGGCAGTTTCTCGACTATTTAGTAATAGCGCAAGCGCAAGGTACCTACTATCCGTCTTGGTACCAGTTCACAATTAGACGGACAGATTATAATCTTTCTTGTTGTCTGTTTATATGTCTGTGCATAAATGGTAAAAAGAAATACTAAATATAATCACGCTTTCTTCCCATGGAGGTAGGCAGGGTCTTCAGAACGGCATCTGCTACGATCCTAACACACTCCTTTTGCCTCGGTTACGTTCATACATCGAAACGATAATTCTCGTAATGAAAAACGTTCAAAATCTGGTCGCAGTCTCACCTCGGCGACTCAAAATGTCAAAAACTTGTCAAAAATATAAGGCAACTCGGGTATTTTTGACAGATTGGGACGAAGTACAGACTGTGAACATTCTTAAAATTACGAGAATTGCCCCCCTGGTCATACTTACACATATCAGTGTTTTTTTTTGGAAACTGTTAGTTATGGTACCTACTTACCCCACACCAATTCGTATAACACTACTTGCAATATAAATAAGTGTGCCTATAACATATGAAGAGTTTTCTCGATTTCTCCAGGGTTCCATCATCAGATTCTGCCCTGATGACCATAGGGACCACTTGGGAAGTATTCACCAATTTAAGAATACCCATTCAAACAATTAAAGAATTTTCCAAATTGGTTCAGGCGTCTTCGAGTAACCGGGAACATACATAAAAAATTTAAAAGATTCCGACGAATTGAGACCCTCCGCCCTTTTTTGAAGTCCGTTAGTAGTTAGTAGTCGGTTAGTAAATACAATTGAAGTGTCTGTTTGTAATGTCAAAATAACAGATTTTTTAATGCAAATACAGGATAAGTTTTTATCCAGTGCGCAAATTTTAACCATGAATTCAGCTATCATTGAGAAAATCGAATCAGAGTTCCAAGGTAGCGGGTGGCCCGGTTTATTTGATGCCCAGTGTATATAA
The DNA here is from genome assembly GCA_949987655.1 of Polymixis flavicincta. Taxonomy (NCBI): domain Eukaryota; kingdom Metazoa; phylum Arthropoda; class Insecta; order Lepidoptera; family Noctuidae; genus Polymixis; species Polymixis flavicincta. The sequence continues at coordinate 36,186,474 of OX465171.1, read as the reverse complement.
CACTTTTTAATTATAATATCATGGAATTGAATAATGGTCCGATGGCCAATAATGGGCCATAGACCCTTCTGTCGAAACTAAGGTGAGTGCAAGCACATCATCATCAAAGCTAGTAAATGTCTTAGTTTATAGCTACGCATATAACATTTATTGGCAAAGCTGGTTTATGAGTTTTAAACGCTTAGGAAACATGATGAGTTGTGTAACTACATGAGAATATTATTATCTGGTCCTGGTTGCTACAAGTACCTAAGAGCAAGGCGATTTAAGTTGGTATTAGGTAAGTTTGATTAGATGTAATTGGTAATCAATGATATCTAATCAAACTTACAGCTATACTTGAATCACATAACGTTTGAAGGCTGATTGGTTTTCTGGACGTAACTAGGTAACTTTTAATTTTATTCTTTACTATCTTTTACTTGCCACTTGCTCCGCGTGAATAACAGCCCCGGCCGCCTTGCGTCCCATCGCCTGTTCGCGCTAAGCACTTATTTTTATTTTGCTCGGCTTCTAAGGGCTGTACCGTGATAAAAAAAAACCTTCCTCACGAATTGTGCTATCAAATGCAGAAATGATTTTTCAAATCGGGCAGTTACAGAGATTGACGCGTTTTAAGAAACAAACTCTCCTGTTTTATTATTGGTATATTTAATCAGTTAAATATACCAATAATAAAACAGGCTTCTATATTATGAAATATTACAATTTACAACTTTCCAAATCATCGAAATGTTTACGTGTATTAGGTACGGTTAGTAAGTTTTCCTTATATAAACCTTTCAGAATACATTTTCTAAATAGTGGTCACCGATAATTAGGACATTTATGCCGTTCTACCGCCAAATGTCATCTAATAGTACGTGGATTGTGCCGGTTTTGGTCTGACACGCCCTCCTGCTCCACCCAGAGCGGGACAAGTTATTTGATGATGTCCCACCAAAAAAAAAAACATCCTACAGAAAGACACAAAAAAATAATGCGGCGTCATATTTTGATCAACATAAAACCTGACCTGCAAATAGCAAAAACGTTAGAACTTTTGAAATTCGCTGAACTAACTCGCGAATTTCAGAACTTCTTATTGCATATTGCCTTTAGGGTGGAAGCACTAGCAAGCGACATTCAACCCCATTGAATATTTAGTGAAAAAGTCATTCAATGGGATTAAATGAACTAAGAGGGTGGTATTGATGGTTTTAATAATTATCTACTAGTGGTCGCCCATAGTCGAAATTCGACCAAAATTAATTTAAATCAAAAGTTTAGCTGTCTGCGTTTTTCCATAATAATATAATAATATAATCTTCAACTGTGCCAAATTTCATACCACCGTCCGCGTAATATTCGTAAAAAGGGGTTCTTACAAAGTAATTGCTCCACGTATTGTTATATAAATTTTAATTCTGTACAGCCATATTTGTTACGGTCGTGAATAATATTTTAATCAACATAAAAAGTTATACTGACCAACCTGAAAACTGCTAAAAACTAAGAAAATTTTGGATTCACTTGAAATAAAAGGTACGTCTCTCGTATCCCGGCCTGGGTATACAGCTGCGCTACCTAAGTTATACTGGTAACTGCATAATCAGCCTATAATGTTCCCACTGCTGGGACACAGGCCTCCTCTCTGTGAGAGGGAGAGGGTCGTAATCAGTCCATCGGTTGGAAGAATATGTCACATGTCATCGAATAGTTGGTTCTTGGTCATGCTGGTTTCCTCACGATGTTTTCCTTCACAGTTTTGAGAGCAGTGGTGATGAAATAATTTACACAAAGCAAAGTGTCTGCTTGGCAGGCTGACAGGCAATACTATTTTTTGAGCTATTCTCATACCTACTCGTATACCTGTAACTAGGGAATGCAATCTCGTACGAGATTTCCGCCTAGCGAGATCTCGCGAGACTCAAAACCCAGTCTCGCGAGATCTCGCAAATTACGGGATCTCGCGAGATTGGGAGAATCGCAATTAAAACATATGCAAATGCTTGTTTTAAGAACTAGTAATTGACATTATATGTAATTAAATAGAAACTGCGTTGCTTAGTTATAAAAATAATGTAAGTTTTATTTAAAAAATCAACAGAGTACTTATTATTTTGTCTCTAACTCTAACAACATTTGTTTATGTCTATAATTATTATACCTACTGTAGCTAATCAGTTCAAATTCTTACAATATTGGTAACAAAACAATAATTATCTATATTTAGTCTTTTGTAAATTATTACTTTAGTTTCAATAATTAAGAGTAATAGGAACATTACTTATGGTAAATAAATACAACAAAACAAAAACTTAACTTCACAAGTTCTTAAATAAATGTTGTGAGATCGTATTAATCAAATAAAAGAAGTTTAAAGTAGAAGTCAGATGAAATTACCAAGGTACGGAAAGGCAAGTTAGTTTGTCTGAAAATGGCTTCTCAAAAAACACATCATGTCGAGAGTATCATCTGACAGACGACTTCTGATTTTGCATGCCAAATACCCTGCTGCTGAAAAAGCTCGTTCTGCCTCAACACTTGTGGGAACCACAGTTGAGAGGCAGTTATGTACGAAGTTTAAAAGTTCCCCTCTTACTCCACCAGCTTCGTACAAATTCATTTCTTTTTTTATTGAAATGTCTAAAGTATTTGTTGTAGAATTTGTTGAGCGAGCAGTGGGCTGTTTCAGTGCTTTCAGCGATTTTTGCAGCTTTTCATGAAGTGTGATATTTTTTTCCGCGGAGACGGCAGTAAGAGGCATTGTAGTGTCTTCAATATCGAAGCCTTCATCGTCCTCTTGTGCAACCGGTGCAACAACATCGACATCCTGCGTCTGTGAGTTATAATTGTACTGTGTTTTGCAGTGCAATCTTTCTATAAGTTTTTTAATTTCTTTACGGATAGTGGTCATCGGGGAAATAATGAATGTTTCATCTTGCGCATACTCTTCCAAATCATTTTCGTATTGGGTAAAGTTCCTTAAATATAACAATACTGATGTCAAACATGTGCGGCGCTCAGATATACGGATTCTTAAGGATTCGGCCAGCTTTTTTGCCAGTGGCGTCGACTGTTCTTCCAATTCGTGTATCACGAACCTCAAAGTAGTTTCAGCAGTAACTAGGTCAGAATCTCGGTGACATAAGACTTCAACGGCGAGTTTGACAGGACCGAAAATTCGCTCTAAGTTCGTCAAAACTGTACACTCTTCTGCACTCAAAGAGTATTCTGCATCGATATCAAGACCCAAGTCAATTAAAGCCTTACTTACACATAGTTTGACTTTATTGAATGTCGATATCATGTCAGCAAGGCTGGACCACCGAGTCTTGCAATCAAGGTTTTTGTCAAATTCTTGATTAATGTAAACTTGTAGGAGGTCGTTTTTTGTGGGTGAATTCTTAAAAAGTTTGACCAGCTTTCTGACTTTTTTTATGATACTTTCGTACTCAGTGTCCAAATCTACTTCATGTGTAGGAAAATAATAATAAAAAACATCATCTTCATCATCAGAGTTTGTTTCTGTTTCTTCTCCTGGCAAGTTCGGAATCTCATCTATTTCATCTTCAGCAGACACAGGCAAATCTTGTTTTTTGTATATGCAATACTTATATATATGGACAGTTGAATGCCGTGGGCGTAACAAAGCTGCTGTAGAGGACTAATCAAACGCCCTACCTTGGTCATTACAGAAGCTCCATCCGTCGTAATATTGACCACATCATCGTCGAGAGACAGGCCAAATTCCGATAGTCTTTTCTTCAAAAGGTCTACTGCAGTTTCTGCAGGCATGCTGCCGTATATTCTGATCAAGCCTAAATTCCAAAAGACCTTATTGTTCTTACACGTATACGTATATTTACGTTCATATGAAATACACGTCGTCACGCTGCATTTGTCGATCTCGTCATCTCGCGAGATCTCGTACGAAATTTGACGAGATACAATCTCGTAAAATATGGCCGGGATCTCGCGAGATCGGGATCTCGGCGAGACGAGATTGCATTCCCTACCTGTAACGTTATTATCACTTCACTTTAAGATGATTAGCTTAAAAGAAAGACGGTCCTCTTCTGACTTACTGATTCTTCACAAAATTATTAATGGCTCCATAGATGTGCAACTTATTAACTATTTTAGCTTTAGGACTACCCAACGTCCCAAACGACATCATCGCATATTTCAATTGCCTACCTTAAACACCACCTTTAATAGCCCTCTAACACGTATGGCAAGGTTATATAATGAAAGGTCCAATTTGACGGTTTACCCTATCGAAGTTTTCTCAATGAGTTTCGTTTCATACAGACGCTCCCTATATAAACAGTGCGAACAATGTACGCCTATATAGCTCATAGTGTTTAGTTTTTATAGTGTTCTAGATTTAGGTTTACTGCACAACCTTGAATTTTTTATTGTCTCTAATTTGCATTATGTCCATTTCATGCATACCTGTTATTTGCACGGTTACTAAAATGCCGATCTTAGATGTAAGTTTATTTGAAATGTAAGTGACAGTGCTGTTGGTGTGCTTATTATAAATTAATAAATAAAAAACATGTCTCCTGTAAACCCCGAAGGGTTAGGCAGAGTTGTACCTATACCTAGTTCACTCACATATCGCTAGTTAAGTCCCATGTTATATTGCCAACAACCGCGCACAAGTCTAGACTCTGGGCAGCTACTGTCAATTTGCTAACAGAAAAACCCAATAACACCTTTGTCCGGCCGGGAATTAAACCCAGGCCCACAGCCCAGCAGTAGCGGTTAGGACCATTAGACCAATGAGGCCTCCTATAATATTATGCATGAGATTAGGTTTACAAGAGAAGACGATATACCCAAGTAGATAAGATATTTTAACTTTTAAAACCCCGTTCCACGGGTGACTCAAGAGAATTTTGTAAAATTATGGACAACGTCGCACATCACACCCGCAACAGGCATCAGAGCAACGTATTCTTAAAAAAAAAAAATGCCGTGCGTCCCGCCAGCGTCGCGTAACACACTACCAGTAGGAATGGCTTTGATTTGACAGTTTAACAACATTCATTTCGTAATTGACGTTGTTGAGCAAACCAGCTTTCCGAACATATTATTATGAAGAATTGGATTGCAATATTCTTAAAAAGATTCAGATTTTGATTGATCGCATGTGCTGTAGTGTGCATTGGTTCATGGAACATGTACGAAGGTGATAGAGGCAGATTTTTGCCTAATTTAAACCCACTCTACGTTAGCCTTTAGGAATTACTTTCTTGTGGCTTCTTGATCTTCAGGCGACATTAGTATATCACCAGCATCAGCAAGCTATCTTCAGCCATCGATGGAGTCGGCTGATGTGGTCATGATAATGTGAATGTTTTTAATCAGTGGATTGAGCTGTGGATGTCAGATGGGAAATCGTTCCGTGTAAAATAATGGTTTTATGCTACATATTATTAGTCAGGAAGCAGACCCAGATATGCTTGGAAATGGGCTAGAATGATGTTTTTCTTGTTTCGTGTCTCATCGTTATTTTTGCTCAGGTAAAGCCGTGGTGAAAAAGATTAGCTAGCCCACAAGGTAATTTAGATTGTAGCTACTGACTGCCCAGGGCACGTCTTTTATAGCCCCCACGCCAGACCGGGTATAGGACCCAAGCTCTCTATCGCAATGCAACCTCTTGGTTTCCGCACTTATTCCTTCAGGTGAACCATAGTGCGTGAGCCATGGCGGCAGTCGATGGTTGTTGCAACCCCGTATTAGGGAAGCCTTTTTCAATCAATGGCATTAGCAGGTCAACAGCAGGTAGTCAGCTGCTTAGCCGGGCTAAGGTGTGGATGCCTTAATAAATACACGCCTCCAGCCAAGGTATGGGATAGCATTGCAATAGGGGCGGGGAGGGAGGGGGGGGGGGGGGGGTTAGTTAGTAAACATTAAATAAAATGTATTGCGAAGAAACTGATGATAAAGAAATATTACTGACTAGCTTTTGCCCGCTGCTCCGCCCGCTCGGATGTCGGTTATCGCGTATTAAAGTAGCCTATGTTCTTCTACATAATTCAGGGTTATATCTCTGCCAAATTTCATCACGATCGGTTCAGCGGTTTAGGCGTGAAGCGTTACAGACAGACAGAGGTGCTTTCGCATTTATAATACTAGCTATTGCCAGCGGCTTCGCCCGCCTGGAAGAAAGGAAAAGTGGCGCAACAAACTCGCCAGCAGCACAGCTGTCTGTTAAGTTGGAAGAACTTGATTCCATACATAATTGAAATTACGAAACACAAAACATTAAATTATATTATTTGCCATAAGTCAGCTAGCACACGCCAATATCCCAACAAAACATTGAAAACTATACTGAAAATGAAATAAATAATTAAAACAAAAACGTTAACATTTCAAAACTTAAAACCTAAATAAAAGCCTCCAGGCATAAAGGACGTGCCCGCATATGCATGCAATGCTGCATTATGTTCACACAACTATAACTAGAAGTAACAAATGTAAAACTAGGACCTTCAGAGTAAAATTAATAAACAGTTAATCATATTTACAGTAACAAATCTATGATCAGCAAGACGACCAGTCACCACAAGCAGCAACCGTTCACGAGCTTAACGCAAAGATCAGCCATTAACCCCCTCGCCATTTGAGGGAAGGAGGCAACCCGACAACGACCAACAAGTAATTACCTACAAATCTAAATAGCATAATAAAGTGTTGTATAATTATGTGTGAAATAAAACGCAAGTTTCTGATACGAAGGAATGAAGAGAATTATCTCTTGGCGAAACTATTATTGTTTCGGGTTAAGAACCTCCCACCGATTAACATTTTGAGTAGGCTCTTTCTTACATTTTTCAGTGTCAATATCTAACCAAGGTTCTTTTGATAACCAATATGACGAATTATCACTAATATAACGTTTTATGAAATGATTACATTGTAAGTGTTTATTGAAGTGTATTAAGTGGTCAACATGTTTACGGAACAACAGAGTGACGGCGGCATCGGCGCTGCCCAGGGTTTTACAGATTACTCTCTAAATCAGTCAACAAAGACACGGGCCCATCTGAAAGTATTTGATCCGTCAAAGCAAGTGTCAAATTCAATAATTATTCGGAACAGCGAAAACACTTTGGGGTTAGGGACAACTGACAAATCGTGTTGTCATTAATTTTTAGTTTGGAAACCGAAATAATATCGAAAATACCCGTAACTTCGGCTGATACTACGTCTGATAGATATCTGTGTTCCAAAGTTCATCCAAATCCGTTCAGCCGTTCTAGCGTGATTGAGTAACAAACATCCAAACATCTTCAAAAACTTTCACATTTATAATATTAAAAATCGGATTTGAGGCGCCATCTGTTTGAGACTTATGAAACTTACAATTAAAAACATTAATCAACATTGATAATCAGTTTATTGTAAATTATAAATTATTAAGACAAAAAAGAAGTTATATCTCTCGAGGTGGAACAAATTACATCTATATGCCAATTTTCATCAAAATCGGTTGACTTGGTGAAGAGTTCACTGGGAACATACATAATGACACTGGGTTTTGATATATTTAGATACATATATGCATGCAAGAATTGCTCGTTTTAAGGTATTAGATATCTACAACCGAGCACTGACCTGCAAATTGCAAAAAAAACATTAGAAAATTTCAATTTTGCGGGTACCCTGAAGTTTCCACCTTAACTTGTAAAAAGCAATTTAAGTACTTTAACATATATCTACTAATATTACATAATTAAATAAAGCAGGAAAATGCCCTTGGCATCAAATTCAAATCTATAACATACATTTTGTTTACATTTACTTACACCGGCACTAGCAAAACGTCAGAACTTCAGAAGGTACCTGTCTACGTCAATGTATGATAAACAACATTATGCGTCAAAAGTATGTTTACGCCATTATAATTGGTATATTTGCTGTTCTACTCGCTAAGTCTGAGCCATTCATACCTGCCGTACGATTTCATGAGAACTATAGTATCCTTGTACGATAACCAGTTTGGGTTAAGACCCAAACTATCTACAGATAGTGCAATACTGTGTCTCAAGCGCGTTTTTCCTCGACCTGTCCAAGGCCTTTGAACTGGTATCGTATGATGTGTTGTGTTAACATCTTCAAGTATTGGTACGAACAACAGGTTAACAAAATCAGATGGGCGGGCACATTATCGGAGCCTTACCGGCTTGAATGTGGGGTGAGACAAGGTGGGTTAACTTCACCGACACTTTTCAATCTCTACATGAATGCACTCAATGCGCTCAGTAGTCAGCATGTTGGTTGCCATGTTGATGATGTATGTGTTAACAATCTGAGCTATGCTGATAACATGGTGGTGCTGAGCGTGTCGGTTTGTGGATTACGCACGCTATTGAAAATCTGTAAGGAGTACGCGGGCAGCCATGCTCTTATGTATAATGTCGCAAAAAGCCAATTCATGGTATTTCAGGGAGGCGCCAAATGCCCACAACAAGTACCCGCTATTCGATTGAATGGTGTACCGTTAGAGAGAGTTAACGAATTGAAATACTTGTGGCACTGACTAAGAGCCGATCTGAAGGACCATGTCGACATTGAGCGGGAGCGGAGGGCACTGTCTAAGAGAGCATATATGATAGCCCGTAGGTTAACGTACGTTGTTGAAATCAGGTAAAAATCACACTTTTCTAAGCTTTTTGCATCTCCCTGTACACGTGCAGCCTATGGGCATCTTACTCACAAGCTGCTTACAGTGCCCTTCGTGTCCAATACAACAACGCGTTCAGGGCAGTGTTGGGGCTGCCCCGCTTCTGCAGCACCTCGGGCATGTTTGCGGAAGCACGCACCGACTGTTTTCACGCCACCGCGCAAGCGGTGCGCGTCCTTAGTGTGCAGGGTGCGCGCCAGCCCTAACACCGTCCTGGTAATCGCTGGGCGATTTGACTGCCCTTATATACACCAATGCTGAAACAGACATGTGTATCCCATTTTTTTTTGACACTATAATATATTGATATTGCCTACACTGAGAATGATTTGTTTGACTTGATTTTTTAATATTTTTATCTATTATTTTTCACCATGTGTTTATTAACTCTGTGACCGTTCTATTCACATGAGTAACAAAACGGTTCTATTTGACATTTTATTGAAAACCCGATTTTGTGACATGTTATTTTATTTCAATTCTGTGATTTTATTTTAAATTTTTACTCTCTTAATTAAATTTTATTCTTTTCTGTGGCAGTATTGTGAAATTTTAGTTTATTTAATTTTAATTTGTAATATAGGTTTTGCCTGAAATAAATGAATTTAATTTAATTTTACTATATTGGTTCTTTTTTCGTGTGGGAAATCATCAAATAACTTCTCCCCCTCTGGGTGGAGCAGGATGTCACACTTTTACTGACTAAAACCCACCCGTGTTCCTTCAGTAGCCCGTATGCCAGAGGCTGTGGTATCTCTTTCGAACAAACCCGCACCCCTGGCAGGCATCGGCCCTTGCTGGCCCCATCATTTTGTGCTGACATCTCTTTGAGGCGCGCGTGGAACACAACGCGCCATCGACTTGGGCTTGGTCCTTACCGGACAGCGAGCTACCCATTACTCGCCGTCCGCAAGCTCATGCCTACGGTGGCCGGAAATCTGCTGGGATTCCCGACGCCCAGGGCGTCTCCGTATCCTGCGGCGGCTAGGGTCGCGAGGGCGCATAGACTGCCTCTCCCTCACGTGCTCCGCCTTCCTCTTCGTTACTATATTGGTTTAGGTACAAAAATGGTAGGTAGGTCAACCAGTCAGATGAGGTCAAATAGCCCCGAATCTTACATAGTTGGGAAAAGGCTAGGCAGATGCTGATGACGAAATGGTAGGTAAGAGTTAGAAAATAAGACTTCATCGACGGACTCCATCATCGAAGACGTTGCGGAGGTGAGTTGTGAACTAACACCAGAAAATAAATACGTAACGTGTTCTGGCGACGAAGATGTGTAGTTGGAAGAATAGTGTGGTTTTAGCAAGTAGGAGTCTGAGGTATTGGTACGAGCGCGTGATGTAGGTACGTATACGTATGAATGACGTCGGTGATGTACATTCGGACGAATTTTGAATCGACAATACAACTATCCTAGGCCATTTTCGTTTAAATTCATGCGACACGTAATATTTAATAAGGCTATAATGGACTGGGGAAGGCCACGCCACAGCGCACTGCATTGATAAAAATCTCTTTCAGGCAAACGCACACTTGTCCGCGTCGAAAAATCAACCGCATCGAATTATGGAGGATGCGATAAGGTTGCTCGCGAAATTCATAGTTTTATATATATTTTTTTATTTGTAGGTCAGTTTTAGGTTGTATGTTGAGCGACTATAATAAATATGGATACTGTATACACGAATATGGATACTGTTCATAATTATAATCATTGAAATTAGCAAAAATTTGCATTGAAATTCGCGGGCTACCCGGGCGCGATTCGGCTGATCCGGCGTGGTAACCTAAGTGTATATTACTTTTTCGGGTTTCTTAGGATTTCATACAAGTATGAATGAGTTAATGAAACGCACCGGCCTTAGCATAGTTAGACCAGACCTCAAGATTCGCACAAGCCCCTGAGGCCTCATGTTTCATCATCATCATCATCATTTCAGCCGAAAGACGTCCACTGCTGGACATAGGCCTCCCCCCCGAATGGGGAGTTTTGCCATAATCGCCAAGCTTGGCAGGCGGGTTGGCGATCGCAGTATGGTGGTAAAATGCATAGAGAACGCTGCTGCCCATTCTCTAGTAAATCCCTTAGTCGCCTTCTACGACACCCACTGGAAGAAATCGGATGGTGCTATTCTTATACGCCCGGCGACACATACGGGATGTTTCATGGTGCTGTAGATTTAATATCAAGAAGTACACCGGGGGGTGCTGTAATGGCAGAGAAGACGTGCCCTTAGGATAGGGAAGGATAATGAGCCGTACCGGATATGCACCCCAGAGTAGGTATTGGACTAGAGAAGAGACGGGTGATTTATATATTAGCGACGTTACCGCCATGTTGATTCAGGTCTTAGGATTTCATACAAGTAATTCTGAAATTCGATTCTTTCGGCTCCGTCACTTTCTTCAGCTCTGATAAACTGTGTGTGTTTGTCTTCATCACTTTCGTACATTACCCATAAACCAAAGCACTTTACAGCGCAATTTACTGTGTGAAAATGCTTTGCGCTGCGGCCGGTTGCGGCTGTAATGTGCGCTTGGTCTTAGTGCACCCATAGAAATGAATATAGCTTTTAGACTAAGTAAACATTACGTGCGAAACAAGTAAGTATTCTTCTTCTTAGCTTGGCTCAGAATTTGGTTATGAGCTAGACAATTACAGTAACGTCCATCAACTCCTGTAGCATGCAGACAACAGGACACGCCGAACACTATATTATGTAAGTGCCCCACTGTTTGTTGGACAGCACCATATTTTACAGTCCAAGGCGGAGTCATCGGTGAATCTCCACCTTGAGCAGGTTTTTCATGTAGGTTCTCTGGTACTTATGAAACGTCAGAAGGTACCTTCGTCATTGTATGGCAAACAATATTAAGTATACGTCAAAAGTATGTTTACGCCATGATAATTAGTAATGTTTTTAGGTAGGTATTTCACTATTTGTGTACCTACCTACCTATACAGAAAACACTTTATCGACTTCATCGTTGTAGTTACTCTTGGGAGGCCAGAATAGATGTACTTAATTAGTTAGAAGAATACAGTGTGGTTATAGCAAGATGGAGTCTGAGCCCATTTTTTTGTGGGTGGCAAATCATCAAATAACTTCTCCCGCTATCACAAACACGTGACGTATAATATACGTCCGTAATATATGAATGTGTGACATCATACACAGGATAAGTTTTTATCAAGTGCGCAAATTGTAACCATGAATTCAGCATACTAGACCCCAAAGTGCTGAAATTTTTCGTCGGGTATACAAAAAATTTCAGCTGTTTCATAGACAAGTGCAATACCTATGCGGTCAAAATATATGGAACATCTGAAAAATTTTTGTGTAACCGACGAAAAATTTCTGCGCTCGGGGGTCTCGAATGATATGCTGAATTCATGGTTACAGTTTGCGCACTGGTTAAAAACTTATCCTGTGTATATATGACATGGGCAATATAAATTCGAACAAATGAATCGATAATACAACTAGCCTATGGTATTTTGATTTAAATTCTTGCAATAATCACAATTTAAGGGTATATGTACTTGGGGCGGGCCGCGCCGCCCGCCCGCCGCAGCGCATTGCTTTGCAAAAATCCTTCTTTAGGGAAACACTTGTCCGCGCCGAAAAATCGACCACGTTGAATTTAGGAGGATGCGCGAAATTGTTTTTTTTTTTACGTTTTTTGCCATTTGCAGGTCAGTGTCGGGTTGTATGTTGATTAAAATATGATTCCTGACCGTAACAAATATGGCTTTACAGAATAATTGCGCTTGCCTTTAGTGAAGGGGTTTTGGGGGACTTGTCTCATGTAGTGTTGACGTTCAAAAAGTGCTGACTCTCAGCCTAGTTTGAATAAATGACTTTTGATATTGGTTTTGCACCCTAAGATCATGTCGAGGAACGGCTAGTGAAAATGTAATCCTTTTCCAATAGCATAATTACATTCACTATTGCTGGGCGTCGACTTGAATGAAAGGTGACAATGTCCGTGACACCGTCCCCCGCAGTGACAATGATTTGATCAAACTATTTACCTACATTTTCTTAATAAACTTAAGGGTAATAAATATATATATAATTTTTACTTTTTATTTTGTTAGGTTCGGGGGTTTTTAATTTAACTCATACATGTCTCGCTTAAATCTGCGCAGCTTTACGTATGTTTCCCACAGTGAAGCTTGTTACTAATTTATGCTTATTCCTCGTTGCTATCATCATCAGACCCTGATCACCATTTATCTATGAAATACATGCATTAGAAATATATTGAATTTATAAATAATATGGTCGAATTTCGACTACTAGACATCTATTAGACACAGTAGTCACACATAGCAATTTTTTTTTACCCCTTTTTACGAAAATTCCGCAGACGGAGGAGTTTGAAATTTGGCACAGTTAAAGTTTATATGGAGAGGGAGTGCAGTAAGCTAATATTTTTTAATTTTTATGGTTAAATTTGTTGTTTTTTTATTATGATCGAATTTCGACCACCGGGCGACTACAAGTACCTATTCAATAATCCACATTTCGAAGAGACTCACTACTAGGCGGACAATTCTCGTAATTAATAACGTTCAAAATCTAGTCGCAATCTTACCCCGGCGACAATCAAAATAATGTCAAAAACTTGTCAATAATGTATGTATGTTTGTAACTCGAGGTATTTATGACAGATTGAGACTGAGATCAGACTGTAAACGTTGTTAAAATTACGAGAATCGCCCCTCTGATCTAATTAGCTAAGTAGCCACCCATACTAATCGTTGAAATACGGATTTGAACGGTAACTGGTGTTAATTGCGATCGTTAAAGATGATCTTATTACCATCGGAAAATCACCCGAATGTAGGCCATGGAAGATTCTAATGGAGCATGTCAAATTATTACTGAGAACTGCCGCACTGACATTTTGTGTCATCATTACCTTCAACTTGTTGATAATTGGGGTTTCGCAAGTCAGGCCCGTGTTCAAGAACGGTATACACACACATGGGAGCAGGGTATCGGCCCCAACGTACGAATCGTAGGTCGTGGGTTCGAACTTCGAACCCAGACAGGCGCATTACTTTGTCTAAATAATGTCATCACCACTGCTCTCAAAACGGGAACAACTTGAGGAAACCAAAAAACCAAAAAATTGAAGACATGTGACAATCTACCAACCCCCGGGTTCGCGTTCTAGATTGCAGCCCACTCCCTCTCGAATAGAGGAGACCTGTGTTCCAGCAGTGGGAACATTATGGGCACATTATGCTATGCTTATACTACACATAAGTATGGCAGCAACACAACACTAAGTAAGGAATTTCTCACTCCGTTCGTCATAGCAGGCCATACTCAAGCGATACTTCACTAAGCGAACGCACTGCGTTGATATAGATCTGTGATTGGTCAGTTACTGTTGCTAAGTTCTATCTTATGTTTGACAGATTTGCGGATGAAATAAGTCGGTAAGTATTCTAACTAATAATATCAATGCGAAGTATATATACTTATGTTTATATTTATATTTTTTATTCAATGTTTTAATTCGGTGCTTTAATCTAATATACTTTATCATTACCACCCACGGACTCCACGAGACAGGCTAGACAGTGTGGAGTTCATAAGCAAACTGTTTCCTTGTTTTTAATTTTGTAAACCTGTGTTGTTGTTGTGCTATTTTTGATCAAATATATAATTATTATCTTATCTTGTAAGATGATCCTCGGAGAAGCTTGGAGCTAAATAAGGATATGTCCAGCGAGGTAATTGTGTAACACGCTAGCAATAGGAACGATTTTCAATTTGACAGTTCAACTACATTCATTGCCGTATTTGCGTTATTGAGCAGGCAAATTTTTCGAACAAATCAAGCAATGGATTAGTAATATCCCTCACATTGATTCAGATTCTGATTGGTGGTGTGTTATGCAATTAGGGTGCAGGTCACATGAAATCACACGCGAGCTCGATGCTCTCTCTTACACATCGATGCTCTCAACAGCCACCATGATAACCCAAAGCCAAAGCGGGCCCTATCAGAATACCAGCGCTGCGACACTTTTTAAATATTGCAGCATCGTGCTGAGATAGTGGCCTTTTGGCCTCGTACAGGATCTTGCTTTTTTTTTATTTTTACGTCCTTTATCTAATTTTAATTTTATTAACTACCTAGCGTAGCGTAGTAGTGTTTTAGTTCTTAAGTGTTTAATTTTATTGTGTTGTAGTTATGTTTGTGATATTCCTGTGCGAGTATAATAAATACCTACTTTTTCTTTTTTTTCTTTCTTTCTAAAGAATGCAGTCGCTCTGGCCTACAACAGCAATATTATTTAATCTTTTTCTGTATTTTCTAAGGACCAGGTGTAGATATGGGTATGTAGCTAATTAATAACAGCCGCACGGGTCGAACGATCAGGTTAAGCTACGCTTGCCGCGGTTGGTCCGTGGAAGGGTGACCATCTTTACATACCAAGACCGGTCCGTGCCTCGGAAAGCACGTTAAGATGTTGGTCCCGGTTGTCATTGCTGAATCTTTCAAAGCCGTTACGGGTCCTCATAAGTAAAGTGCCCATCAGTGAGTAACTGGGTTGTGGAGGTCCAATAGTCAGTCGCTGCATGTAAAATACAGTATCCAGCTGCATCCGGTTTGACTGGAAGTCGCCCCAACATAGGAAAAAGCTAGACAGATGACGGTGACGAGCATGGGTTATATACCTATGTGACGCGAGCTAACATACATCAATGGATCCTTATCATGTCGTATCTTACCTAATGGTGAGATGAAACATAATAGAACACATGGAATATGTAGAATACTTTTATTTAAAAAATAAGTCCATATGGGGTAGACACAATTTTACTTTTCGTATGTAGTGTAGGTAGGTACAGACATATTATCGTAGTACTTACAATTAAAATGAATGTAAAAAATTAAATGAATCACATTTCGTTCGAAATATATTTGAAATGAGTCATTAAAATGAATGCTCGCATTTAAATAAGAGAACTGCTCTCAAAACGGTGAACGAAAACATCGTGAGGAAAAAACCCCCTGGCTCAGGACCATAAAATCGAAGACATAATGACATCTACCAACAAAGTCAGAATCATTTTGATAGATATTGCTAATACATTGCTTCATATGCGGGAAAACTTGGTTTGTTCAACAACTAAAATAATGCAATGAATGTAACAACAAACAACAATAGAACCGGGAAAATGAGAGCTGTTCCTACCAGGCTTGCTATTCCTATTTTTAGTTAGTGTGTTATGCAATTAGCCGCACGGGCCTGTGGGGATGATTACGGCCCACTCCCTCTCACCGAGTGGAGGCCTGTAACCAAGTAGTGGGAAAGCTATAGGCTGACTTTGAAATACTAGCTTCTGCCTGCGACTTCGTCTGCGTCAAATTTCTTGCTCCCCGACCCACCCCGTCGTATCGAATCGCCTGGCCGTGCGAGTACTTCGTATTCGTGACTTTTTTCTTTTTGCTCGGCTCTTAAGGATCCTGTATGATGTTATATAGCCTTTCTCGATAAATGGGCTATTCAACACTAAAAATTTTTTTTCAATTTGAATGGGAAGTTCCTGAGATAAGCGCGTTCAAACAAACCAACTCTTCGGCTTTAAAATATTAGTTTAGATGAGAACACTGATGGTTGATTTAACGACGCCAGTTGTTCCGATTACAAGATGTACCTATGTATCTCTACAGCCTACCGCCTCGTATACACTTGGGCACAAACGGTGTTTGGAAAACGCTAGCCTGTTTGACGCTACATTGTTGTAACCATCACATTATATTTGACGCTACGTTGTTCTACATTGTTGTCACCTTCACATTAATCACGTTACTTAAGGAAAATGCGCTACGGTAGCCCGGGAAATACTAATTTTCTCACGTTTTTTGCCATTTGCAGGTCAGTTTCAGGTTGTTTGTAGTTTAAAAGAAATATGATTCGCGACCGTACCGCTTATATTTCCAGTTTAATAATCATTAAAATTATTAATACAACCCCTTAAGTTACAATTATAATCTCATTGAAGGACTATTGCGTGAATTCAAAGTCAAAATCAAAGCATTTATTTCAATTAAGCACCTTTGAACGTCACATTTACATTAAAATATGATGTTGTCCTTTACTGTTTTAAAGATTATCTTTGGATATATTATGTAAAAACAGTGACTTTTATGTAAGCAAACGTACCTACCTACAGACTACAAATGTTCGTTATTTAATTTGAATTTCAAGTACGTCATATCATAGCCCAAAGTGTCATCACTACCTATACCTACTAATATTCATGTGATTTGTTATTATTTCATCATAGGTACTTTGTATGATTTGTTATGTATTTTATGTGCACCGAATAATTGATTTATTTATCCATTTATTTTAAAGAGTTGTTGTCTATGGTGCTCACTGCTGTTCCAACATACCTATAGATAAAACGAAAATACAACACTTCCTGGCAGACCTTGTTTAGTCTCGCAAAATACTGTAAGCTGTAGTAGTAGGTACTCGTAGAGTGAATGGGGATCACAGCTGCGGCTAGGTTCACGTCACCTTTGAAAACAAGCATTGCGCAACATCACAGAACAATCCACTGTTTCTATAAAAATACAGGAATGTTTTATCGAAGTGTCCGATTTTTTAATTTGTGCTAGACGACGAATACTTACTTCGTACACCAACACAGCCCCTGATGGGGGCTGTGTCGTACTCTATAGTTGCTAAATACGAATTTCTTGTCATGAAAATGGTCAGTAAATTAAATTAAATAAACTTAGTTATATTGAGGACTAGAATAAGAATAGAATATAATAATTTATTTAGCAAAAAGAAGAAATACTTACCTACAATACAATGCTCGTTACATTATTTATGACATTACATTTGTGCGCAATTTTTGTGACTAATGATTCTAATTCCTTAAATGCATACATGTTACGGTCGCAAAATCATATTTTAATCTACATACAATCTGGCGCTGACCTGTAAATTACAGGAAAACGTAAGAAATTTTTAATTTCGTGGGCGACCCTGAGGCTACTTAACGCAAATTATTTCCATAAACTATTGTCTCATATGAGCTGCGCCGGAAAATTAAATTGAATTTAAATTCCAATGACACGGCATGCCTAACCATACCGCAAATCCGCAACTTTGTTTTTGTACCTACGATGATTGTCATTGAAACAATTTCACTTTCAGACTATTACCAAAGTTATATTTCTATTCGTCGCATAAAATGCCTTGCCGTATTGTGCCGTGTCGTGCCGCTGGTAGAGTGGGCACAGGGCCTAAAGTGAGGAAGTGTCGTCGCTTATCCAATACGAAGGATTCCAGCAGGCAAACGGTTTTTTTTTTTATTTATATTATAGCGGTAGATACTAAAAATACACACTCTGTGAAAGTTTTTAAATTGTCTACTTATTGGTGTTTATCTATCTTATGGCTATTGGGTGCCAAGAGTATCGTAACTACGGTGCCCAAGTTTCAACTAATTAGGTCATTAACTCTGAAATGACAAACAATATTGGCAAAGTCGTGTTTATAGCAAAGGTTTCCCATAAAAAGCTCTTTCTATTGATGTAATAAATTATGGCTATAAGGCGCCAATTTTTTTTTTATTCGAGGCCCAAGTTGTCACCTATTTAGGGCGCTATCACCAAACTGGCAAAAAAATACCAAAGTCGCGTTAGTAGCAAAGGTTCTTACTTGAAAGCTGTTTCCATTGGTATAGGATATTTTTTGGCTATTGGGTTTCAGGGTAGAAACCCGTAGTTTGGCGTCCATTCTCCTTTTACTTCTTTATAATAATTAGTATTACCTATAGATGAATTTATGACTCGACTTCACAGATAACTCAGTAGCCACGTATATTATGATATGGTATAGACATAATTTTCAATATCGTCTACCGTGTGTAGGTACAAAACAGTTAAACACTGTAATATAGCCAAGTTAACTTAATCATTAAACAATCTTTATTTTCTCTGCTGAAGTATTTTAAAATAATTCAATTATAACAAAGAGATTCTACCTACCTATACCACGTCACAGTCGGCTTTTAGGCCTAAGAATGCAAAGGTCAAGAAATAATGTGTCAGAGCTACAGACAAGGATTTCAATATTATTATCCAGCGAGGTAATTGCGTCAACACTAATAATCGAAATGGCTTTAATTTTAACAGTTCAAAAACATTAACTGCTTTGTTTACGTCGCTGAGAAGACCAATTTTTCGAAAATACTAAGCAATGGATTAACAATATTGTTCAAAATTATTCAGGCCATTGGGGCGCTGAGCAATAGAATACACTGAAATACTCCAGAGGAAACCAATGAAATGAAAGATAATTGTAATCAGATTTGTAGATACCTATTAGCTGCGTTACCTAAGAGATATATAATTTAGTGTTGATATCGCCATGACTAGGATTTATTACGAATTTAATAGGTAAAATAATATGAAATCATTTTATTTCGTGAGTACCTACACCCATATTGTATAATTTACACCACTACATACAAATCAATAAATGGGCCTGTGGCCAAGTCGGACAGCCGTACATTGGAAGGGTGACCATTTTAATATACCAAGGTCAGCAGGCTTAAAACGAGAACCGTAGAGAAGCGTTTTGTCGACGAAAGAGTAGACAAAAATGACGTTTTCAACACATTTGCTCAAAAACTGCATTTACGATGCCTGTATACATGGTTCGAAAGTTAAAAATTACGCACTAATACAACGGAACGTGCGGTAAAATAGGTACTCTCACCTAAGTACCTATTTTACCGCATACCTCGTTGTATGGCACCGTGCGTATTCTTTACGGTTTTTTTTTTAATTTCCATAAAATATTATAAGAATTTCGTCCAAGGAGTTTCACATTACGAGAATAAATAAGCTGACTGATCGAACCTCCTTGGAAACGATTTTGCTCAATACGTTTGACTCACTTTAATAATAAAGAGTAAATGAGATGAAAGATGTAGTTCTAATTTTCACCACGGGCATGTGGCGCCATTTGTAAATTCGCGCCATTTTCATATTAGAAACGTCAAAGATTGTTGCGAGTTTCCGACTGATATTTATAAACAAACTTTTATTATGAGTTCAAGCGAGGAAACTGATATTAATATGGAATCTACTCCACCTGATATTTTGAATGAGGCGCAAATTGCAGGAAACGGTCTCTAGCCGCCAAAATTGGAGAGCGCTATTTAATGATGTATAGGTTTGTTTAATTACATATTGTACTGTTTTCTCGCAAATGTGTTGAAAAACATTGTATGACACACGTGCAGAAATTGGTTTTTACAAACTCGTGACTATGGTAAGCCCTCGACTTCGTCTCGGGCTTACATTTGTCTACTCGTTTGTAAAAACAAACTTACCGCACTAGTATCATAAATAACTATTCCGTGTAGACAGTTGACAGTTTTGTACCGAAAAATGTAGATAAGCCAGCAGGGGTCTTAAAAATATTTCTATCCCTAAGTGTCAAAAGTAAAGAAAAATTAGTCGTCATGTTACTTTTTTTTAGACTTTTGAAGACTTAAGAATAGAAACACTTCTTCTCTTCAGTTTTAATATCAAGAGCGTCAAGATGACGGGATCAGGGTCCCCAATTGAAAATTTAGCATATTAATGTGTTTGTAGGTACTACATATGTACTATTTGTACCCTAAAGAAGACATTTGTACCTCTAAAGGTAAAGGAAGTATGTCGAGACGTCCCTGGTCGCGCCACTTCGACGTCAAAGTGGCGGGACCTTCTGGAAGCGCTACTCAGAGGCAGGTAATTCACACCCAAAGACAGTACTACATATGTACAGGTATATACTCAATTATCAATACAATTGTATGTGCCCAATTCAAGTCATATGATTAAAACATTGGCCCCGCCATTTTGATTATTCTTTTTATGGCTGAATAAAATTCATATGAAAATCGTTAGTGCTTGTGCAAAATCAAATGTGGAAATTTATTGACATTCAGAATAATTATGGTATTTACGAGTATTTCATAGCTCTCCTCATTTTTGTACTTATATGTTTGTGAATTATTCATTATCTAGTAATTTTACTTGTATTTTTGTATGATTTAAAAAAGTAATACACCGTTTTTCTCATAACCCAATCACCGTAGTTTTATAAGATCTACCGTATTTTTTACCGACGAAAAAATGGAGGAGGTTCTCAAGTTGACGCGTATTTTTTATTTATTTTTATGTATGTTCACGCAATTGATAATTCTTTTTTTATTGGAAAGGGTATACCCCGAAGTTGATCCCACATAAATTTCGAAGAAATATTCCAACCCTAAGGGTAAGAAAACAGGGATGATTGATTGTTTACTCACAGATTTTAATACTGAGTTGTGTATTACAAAAAGTAATAAAAAATTAAGCATGTACCTAGTCATTAGTAGATTATAGCCACAAAAAATTATAAAATAAAACCTTTTTAATAAAAAATTAAACCGCCGAAAAACCGAAAAGTAAAAAATAACAAACCTGCTTTGTCCAACCCCAATAACGAAGTTCGGAAGTCGGTGACTTTGGATATGTACTCGTATTTAATTATATGTCACCGCCTATACATAAAAAGTTTTTTTATAATGGATTTACCACCGACCAGATTTTGGACATGGCAACACTGCGCTCACTTAACATCGCCGTGTTTAAATTAAATTAAATTATTGAAGTCATTGACAACAGTGATCCATTTTTATGTTGGTAAGGTACATAAATAAAACTTAAAAGCATGTTAGTGTGTTTGATCACGCCAACAATAATTCGGTGACGAAATTAAAACTCGAATTTATCCAAAGTTAGCTTTATTTAGGTACTGAAATAAAGATTAGATGGAGAGTTAATATGTTTATCTAAATGAGTAAACACTTATTATTTATGAGAAAGATCAACGCAATGTTGATCTACGCGGTATACTACAATGGGGTAGATTTATGATTGTTTCTCCTATTAGGGCGGCTGGAGGATTCCAGTATTTAAAACGGATCAGAATCCTGTTCAAAGGACCACTAATATGGTCACGCCAACAATAATTCGGTGCTGAAAAGTATCAGAACCTTCGATATGAACGGACGTCTCAAAAGTCGAGGCGGAAAAGAGAGGAAGAGAAGGGACATGCTCACCAGGGGCAGGCCAGCTGGATCCAATCTCCTTCGACTATCGCACAGCAGAGTGTCACTACGCGGGTCGCGCGACCAATATTAGAATATAGTTTTAGTTCTTATTACACTGGGTAATCAAACAAAAGGGTGCATTTGTCGGAACGGAAAGGTACTGAATATTGCAGAGAAAGGCTCGATATAATCCTCGTCTCCTCACGGAGTTCTCCTCGCGGAGCACGAGCACCGATTTGTCTACGGAAGAATAGACATGACTATCAATGATGACTATCAAATGGTGTACAATAGAAGAAGATAGCTATGATTTTCTATTAATTATCACAGTTATGCGTTCCAAACGAATCATGATTTTGTAGATAATCTCGTGGCCGTCGAGTAGAAAGTTTGTTGTCAGTGTGATTTTGACAGTTTCGGAAGAAATATTCTTCTGAAATAGTGTACATTAATATGGACCTAGACAAAAATCATTAGAAACGAAAGACTAAATGACAGATTGTAGAAGGATATCTAAGGTGCAATGTCAAAATGGAGCAACGAAACGTCACTTTATATTGAAAAAACCACCGTCTATTCTTCGTAGAAATAGAGAGCGACATGCTAAGGTTGATCTAATGAATCACTCCTGCCTAATTATTATTATATATTTTTTACATTTTAATAATTCCTCGATTATGTCTGACATAATATGTATGATTTTAATTATTTTATAATTGTTCAATTTATTTTTAGGTAATTCAATAATCGCCATAATTAATAAGCATGATTTAAAAATTGTAATGTAATTGTCATTTAGATTTCCACACCATATTTGTACGCCTCCTGGCTTAACATTAGCGCTCTGTTCATCAAACATAAGATCTGTATTTTATTTACCTATGTTAACAAATAAATTACCCAATACTTTCATGAAGTGATTAATCATCGGCCAATCAAACTTGTCCACTAACATCTTCAGAATGCCATTATGGCTTGTCCGCGTTCTCTCCAAAATTGACGCGGTTTTTCTCCTCACCATAGCGTGGAAGTCATGAACGCGCGCCTGAGCGCACAAAAACAGGGCAGCCCCAAAAGCATTCTGCACTGGTGGGTTTTAGTCAGTAAAAGTCTGACACGCCCTCCTGCTCCACCCAGAGCGGGAGAAGTTATTTGATGATTTCCCACACAAAAAACAAAAAAAAGCTGTTGTTGTATTGGGTGTCCATTGTTTTCCGCGTGTAACTGGCCCACACGCTGCTTGTGTAGAAGGTCTGGCAGTAAGCCTTAAGCAACGTGATTTTAACCTCCTTACTACAACACGCAAACCTGTAACTTGCATATTGCTTCTTACAGCAAGACCCCGGCGCTCGCGTTCAATATCTTAAGACGGTAGAAATTTCGACATTCCCTCATGTTTATTCCACCACACAAAAAGAGGGGTGTTATAAGTTTGATCGCTATGTGTGCCTGTCTGTGGCACCGAAGCTCTTAAACGGGTCAACCGATTTGTGTGCGGTTTTTTAATTTAAAAGTAGGTTTACTAGGGGTGGTTCGTATACATGTTTAATTAAAATCGGTTCAGCCGTTTGAAGATGATCAGCTCTTTTCCGGTTGATGAAGGGATTTGAGCTTCTTCGACGGGTCTAATCGAGTCGAAATTTGGTATTCTATTACTTCAATGATATTAGGTCTTTACCTATGAAATTGCCGTTCTGCAGTACTGGCCATTTCAAATCAAAATAATTTTTGTTTGGCTAAGAATTCTAATTTCAAATTAATTTTATTTTAAAAACATGGATTTTTTTTTCTAAAAGTAGTCATTTCTTTATTGATTAGTGTTACATTTTCATTGCATTTCAATCTTTTTCGTCATCATGGATACGTTAAAAATTCGAGTAATTATGGAATGTGAGTACCGTCGTGGCAGCAACGCTGCACAAGCGGCACGCAACATCAACGACGTTTACGGAGCTAACACTACAAACCAACGCACCACCTGTTATTGGTTTGCTCGCTTCCGTTCTGGAAATTTCGACCTGAAAAATGAACCTCGCGGTCGTCCGAAGACTTTGGTCGACAATGACGAATTAAAGGCGATTGTGGAAGCTGATGATACACAATCTACGGCTGAATTAGCAGCAGCTTTCGACGTTAGCGTCAAAACAATATTGGTCCATTTGCGTCAAATTGGCAAGGTAAAAAAGCTTGACAAATGGGTGCCCCACGAACTCAATGATCGCCAGCGCGAAGTACGCGTCGAGACGTGCCTTGCACTGCTCAACAGACACACAAATGAAGGAATTTTGAACCGCATTGTTACCTGCGATGAAAAATGGATTCTGTTTGATAACCGTAAGCGCTCAGCAAGTTGGTTGGATCCTGGTTCAGCACCTAAACAATGCCCTAAACGAAAACTTACCCCTAGAAAAGTGATGGTCACTGTTTGGTGGTCTAGCGCCGGTGTGATTCATCACAGCTTCTTACCAAACGGGGTGAGCATTACTGCAGATGTGTACTGTGAAGAACTGAACACAATGATGGAGAAGCTGGCGCATCTCCAACCAGCATTGGTCAATCGCTCGTCTCCGCTGCTCCTGCACGACAACGCGCGACCTCATACTGCACAGCAGACGGTCTCCAAGTTGCAAGAACTGGGGTTGGAAGCTCTCCGTCATCCGCCCTACTCACCAGACCTTGCGCCTACAGACTACTACTTTTTCCAGAATTTGGATAACTTCTTGGCGGGAAAAAAATTTAATACCCGAGAGGCAGTACAAAATGCCTTTGAAGAATTTGTTGCCTCCCGTCCAGCTGATTTCTTTAAGAAGGGCATCAATAAACTGCCACTGCGATGGCAAAGATGCATTGATTGCATGGGTGATTACTTCGATTAATACAAATAAAAAATTCATGAAAAAAATTCGTTTAAATTTTTTCATACAAAACGGCAATTTCATAGGTAAAGACCTATTATTAGACGAACAAAGTAACCTTAAACTGATGTTGGAGCATCAATTGGAATTTCCAGGATACCCAAGTTATTCACCAACAAACATCACAAGTATCGTGTTTGGGCCCAATGAAAAGATCTCAATGAATAGGTTATAGATAAATAGTGATCAGAACGAGAAATGAGGATAAATTAGTAACAAACTTCTCTGTGGGAAACCTACGTAAAGCTGTAAGCGAGATATGTGTCGATCGTAGCGTGTTTACTATTACTATATTAAGTTTAAAAAGCAGGAAATAAAAGTCAAATAAAAAAAACCCCAACCCAAACAAAAAACTCTAAAAAGTGTAATAGTACATTATGGTACAAGTGTGTAACGTTGGTGGTTGGCGCTGAGGCGCCATTGAGACCCGAGCCGTCAGGCGAGGGTCTTAAGAGAGCCGAGGACGATAATCATCAATACACACGTGTATCATACGACGTTTTTCAACACACTTGCGAAGAAAATAATACTAAATCATCATCATCATCATCATCCATCATCATCCATCATCATCATCCATCATCATCCATCATCATCTATCATCATCATCCAACATCATCCATCATCATCCATCGTCATCCATCATCATCCATCATCACTCATCATCACCCATCATCATCCAGCATCATCCATCATCATCCATCATCATCCAACGTCATCCATCATCATCCATCATCATCATCCATCATCATCCAGCATCATCCAGCATCATCCATCATCATCCAGCATCATCCATCATCATCCATCATCATCATCCATCATCATCCATCGTCATCCATCATCATCCATCATCACTCATCATCACCCATCATCACCCAGCATCATCCATCATCATCATCCATCATCATCCATCGTCATCCATCGTCATCCATCATCATCATCCATCATCATCCAGCATCATCCAGCATCATCCATCATCATCCAGCATCATCCATCATCATCATAATCATCGTTTTTAAGAACAAAGCAACTCAAACAATTAAAAAATAACCTATAACTCACTAAGAACAAAGCAACTCAACCAATTCTATAACTCACTAGTGAATAATAGTAATGAAAAAGTCACAGTTTGATAATAGGTGTCATTATGTGCCTAACTGCAGTGAAATTAGAGCCATTTTATGAGCAAGTGTGTTGAAAAAAATATATATTAATTGGCCTTTTAAGTTAAATCAAAGCATTGCATTGTGCTTTGATGAAATATTACGTACTATCAAAATAATAATAATAGGTCTTTACCTATGAAATTGCCGTTTTGTATGAAAAAATTTAAACGAATTTTTTTCATGAATTTTTTATTTGTATTAATCGAAGTAATCACCCATGCAATCAATGCATCTTTGCCATCGCAGTGGCAGTTTATTGATGCCCTTCTTAAAGAAATCAGCTGGACGGGAGGCAACAAATTCTTCAAAGGCATTTTGTACTGCCTCTCGGGTATTAAATTTTTTTCCCGCCAAGAAGTTATCCAAATTCTGGAAAAAGTAGTAGTCTGTAGGCGCAAGGTCTGGTGAGTAGGGCGGATGACGGAGAGCTTCCAACCCCAGTTCTTGCAACTTGGAGACCGTCTGCTGTGCAGTATGAGGTCGCGCGTTGTCGTGCAGGAGCAGCGGAGACGAGCGATTGACCAATGCTGGTTGGAGATGCGCCAGCTTCTCCATCATTGTGTTCAGTTCTTCACAGTACACATCTGCAGTAATGCTCACCCCGTTTGGTAAGAAGCTGTGATGAATCACACCGGCGCTAGACCACCAAACAGTGACCATCACTTTTCTAGGGGTAAGTTTTCGTTTAGGGCATTGTTTAGGTGCTGAACCAGGATCCAACCAACTTGCTGAGCGCTTACGGTTATCAAACAGAATCCATTTTTCATCGCAGGTAACAATGCGGTTCAAAATTCCTTCATTTGTGTGTCTGTTGAGCAGTGCAAGGCACGTCTCGACGCGTACTTCGCGCTGGCGATCATTGAGTTCGTGGGGCACCCATTTGTCAAGCTTTTTTACCTTGCCAATTTGACGCAAATGGACCAATATTGTTTTGACGCTAACGTCGAAAGCTGCTGCTAATTCAGCCGTAGATTGTGTATCATCAGCTTCCACAATCGCCTTTAATTCGTCATTGTCGACCAAAGTCTTCGGACGACCGCGAGGTTCATTTTTCAGGTCGAAATTTCCAGAACGGAAGCGAGCAAACCAATAACAGGTGGTGCGTTGGTTTGTAGTGTTAGCTCCGTAAACGTCGTTGATGTTGCGTGCCGCTTGTGCAGCGTTGCTGCCACGACGGTACTCATATTCCATAATTACTCGAATTTTTAACGTATCCATGATGACGAAAAAGATTGAAATGCAATGAAAATGTAACACTAATCAATAAAGAAATGACTACTTTTAGAAAAAAAAATCCATGTTTTTAAAATAAAATTAATTTGAAATTAGAATTCTTAGCCAAACAAAAATTATTTTGATTTGAAATGGCCAGTACTGCAGAACGGCAATTTCATAGGTAAAGACCTAATACCTACAACTTCTTATAAAAGGCCAATTAGTATTATTTTTTCATTTTTTAGAGTTTTTTGTTTGGGTCGGGGTCTTTTTGTGTTTTTTTTTTTTACTTTTTAGAGTTTTTTGTCTATTCTTCTTCGTTTCTATGGTGGTCATGCTACGCGTGCTGAAAGAATCATCATTTCTTCCATGAAGGTGTCCCACTGTGCAGCTCTATGCTGATTGCAATTTGCAACGTACTATATCTATAGGAGCTCTAAGGTCTCCCTGTACCGGGTTTTAACAATAAAACACTTTTATGCGTCTAATCACAGATTATTTCGTGTATTCTATCTAACTCTTACCTATGCGTTAACAGTCCCGCGCCTGTCATCTAATAGTGAATTCTACTATATTGTTACGAGCTAGGGGTTCGTGACAATTAAAAACTGCCGATATGAATTACCAAAAATAACACTTTAATAAAACACACTAATAACACAACACAATTGCACAATTAATCACTCTTTAGTCGCACTTGAAGATCGCTTTAGATGTTCTCGCATGTATCGCTTCCAATGAACTACCCCGAGACGCGCTCCGTTCCCGCTTATATAGGGCCCTCGGATAGTTCCAGAACCTTCTACCGTAGAAGCATCTAGAATGTTCGAGTACATATCGGCCCTGACCGAACACATGTCGATAGTTCCAGAAAGTTCTAGCATCGAACTTTCTAGAAAGCTCCTGACCATTAATTCCGCTACTCGATAAGAGATGGCGCTAGTGGCAACCAAACATTAATTGTGCGGCGCAACACTGCCCCCATCTAAGAAATGCTCGTCCCGAGCATTATCGGCCCCATAATAACGCGCCAGTCGATCCACGTGCACTATCTTAGGAGTACCTCTTGCACCTTTCTGTATCCGGTAGGTAACGTCATTGATCTTTGTCACAATCCGGTACGGTCCGTCCCAGTTAGCTTGAAGCTTAGGAGATTTCCCTTTGCTGCGAACGGGATTGTGCAACCACACTAGTGAACCTTCGTCAAACTCTTTATTGTTCATTTTGCGGTCATAACGGGTTTTCATCTTTTCAGACATTTGCTGGCCTGATTGTCTGACGTGCTCATAAATGTCATTCATCTTGTTCCGCAAGTCATTCGCATAATCGGTTATACTGCGTGGGGCATCAGGTGGTATTCCGGTGAGCAGGTCTGCAGGCAGCCGTAGTTCCCTTCCAAAGTTTGCGAAAGCTGGTGTCACCGATGTACTTTCATGAACAGCGCTTCGATATGACAACAAAAACGGTTGTATGTGCTTGTCCCAATCTCGTTGCCGATTTTCCACAACTTTTGCTAGGTACCTCTCTAATGTCTGATTAAATCGTTCTACCATTCCGTCCGATTGTGGGTGGTAAGAAGTTGTTCTTGTTTTATGAGTACCCATAACTCGACAAGTTTCCTGGAATATTTGGGACTCAAAATTCCTTCCTTGATCACTGTGAATCTCTAAAGGTACTCCAAAACGACATAAAACTTCATGAACTAATTTATCTGCAACTGTCGAAGCTTCTTGATTTGGAATGGCGAAGACTTCCGGCCACTTAGTGAAGTAATCCATCACAACCATGAAATACTTGTTACCACTTTCACTTTCCGGAAACGGCCCCGCAACGTCAAGGGCTATCCTCTCCCATGGTGCACCAACATTGTACAATTTCAAGGCACCTCTGCTACGCGTCTGAGGTCCCTTTACAGCTGCACAACTTGTACATTTGCGACACCAGTCCTCGACATCGTCCCGACAGTGGACCCAGTAAAACCGTTCTCGTATCTTCAGTAGAGTTCGTTTTACTCCCAGGTGACCTCCTGAACAACCATTATGGTACAGCTGCAGGACATCCGGTACTTGAGATTTAGGGACAACCATTTGCAAGTGACAGCTGTTTCCCCGAGCATTTTCCCATTTACGGCACAGGACTCCATCCTGAATCACCAAGCTGTCCCATTGGGCCCAATAGCTCTTTGTGATCGAACTCATTGCTAAGACGTCGCTCCACCTGGGCTTAGGAGCTCTGACCTTCATCCACTCCAGAATCGGCTTGATGTCCGAATCTTCCTGCTGTGCACGTTGTAGGCTTTCCCTCCACTCGTTGCCGAGGTCTGTCCTGAGCATCCTCACAGGTACCACTTCCTTACTCTCTTGCCTAGTACAATGCTTGCAGTCTTCAGGACAAGGTCTTCTTGACAATGCATCTGCGTTGCCATGAGATTTCCCGCTGAGATGTTCGACCACAAAGTCGTATTCCTGCAGTAGCTCAATCCATCTCGCAACTTGTCCTTCTGGATTTTTGAACTGCAATAGCCATTTCAGTGCAGCATGGTCGGTTCGTAAGTGGAATTTCCGACCCAGAAGATATTTGCTAAAATGCTGCAAGGACTTTACCATAGCAAGCAATTCCCGTCTCGTGACACAATAGTTCCTCTCCGGCTTTGACAACGACTTGCTGAAGTACGCTATCACAACCTCTTGATCACCATTCCGTTGAGACAACACACCACCAAGTCCTATGTCACTTGCGTCTGTGTCAACTATAAATTCCTTGCCTGCATCAGGGTACCCCAAAATAGGTGTTTTGCATAGTCGGTCCTTTAACTCCTGGAATGCGATATCGCAACTTTCATCCCAGCAGTAATGTCGCTTCTCCTCGGTTAGCTTATGCAGGGGTTTGGCAATATCTGCAAAGTTCTTAACAAATCGCCGATAGTAAGAGCACAACCCCAAAAACGCTCTGACCTGCGTCTTGTCTTTTGGAACTGGCCAATCATTGACAGCGGCGATTTTCTCTGGATCCGTGCGGATACCTTCTTCCGACACTACATATCCCAAAAGGTAACTTGCCGTTTGAATAGTGAACATTTCTTCGGACTCAACTTGAGGTTGGCACTCTGGATCTTCTTGAGCACGCGTTCCAGATTTTGAAGATGTTCTTCAAACGTACGGCCAACGATGATGATGTCATCCAAGTAGACCAGACAGGCATCGCCAATCAACTTAGTCAGTACAAGTTCCATCAACCTTTCAAACGTTGCCGGAGCGTTGCACAATCCAAACGGCATAACTTTAAATTGCCATAGACCCTTTCCTGTCGAGAATGCTGTTTTCTCCTTGTCCTTGGGGTCAATTTCCACTTGCCAGTAGCCACTTTTCAGGTCCAGCGTGCTAAACCACTTTACTCCAGTGAGCATGTCCAACGTGTCATCAATTCTTGGCAAAGGGTAGCTGTCCTTCTTCGTAACGTCATTCAGACGACGATAGTCAACACAAAACCGCATGCTGCCGTCCTTCTTCCTTACCAGCACTACAGGTGAACACCATGGACTAGATGAAGGTTCAATAACACCATCCTTCACCATTCCCTCAATCATGGTTTCTACTTCCTTTTCACGCGCTACCGGCAATCTCCTTGGCCGCTGACGGATAGGCAACTCGTCGCCTGTATTTATTTTGTGTTGAACTAAGCCAGTCTTCCCAATGTCACTATCGTTTAGGGAGAAAACTTCGGCGTACTTCAGTAACATCTTCTTCGCCTTGCCCATCTCATTTTGAGACAGAGCGCTGCGAAACTCTTCTAAAAGTGTGGTCACTCTCGTTTGTGCATCCTTGCTGGGGGTCCCAGTCGATAGATATTGGCATTGACGCAGCCAATCCACTTCCTCGCAAGTACCAATCAGTGTGCCTTTTTCAATAGTCTGTTCCTGATCACAAAGGTTCAGCACACGTACCCCTGAGATGTCGGTGGCTCTGACCAAAGTTCGTGCCACTTTCCATGGAAGGTCATTGTCTACCCTTTCCACGAGTACACAACGGTGAGTTTGCCCAGGATTCCGAGGAAGACTAACCGGCACAATCGTTTCTGATCTCGGAGGAAGAACAATTTCTTTAAGGCTGTACACATTCCCTGGTAACGCCCCTTCCATAAAAAGTTCCTCTCGTCCACATTTCATAACTCCCTGCTTGACGTCAATCTCGCAAAAATTCTTCCTCATAAAGTCAAGACCCAGGATGCAATCGTCCATTATATCAGCCACGATGACATTATGCAGGTAGGTCCTGTTGCCTAGCTTCAACTCCATCTCCTTCTCTCCACGGACGGGTATGCGCTGACCGGTGGCTGTTACCAAATTAATGCGTTCCCGGTTGTATGCGGAGTCCCCAAGGAGCCGACTCATAACTTTAGAACTGACGACCGTACGAGAGGCTCCCGTGTCTATGGTCAGCTTACAAGGCATTCCGTTGATCTCACCCTTGATGATTAAGGTGTTCCCGTCATGGGTTTGTGTGATCGAAATCCTTGGGGCTCTTTGAACATCAGCCAGCACCCGCCCCGCAGTCCTGGCTATTACTCGTTTCCCTGCTGCTGCTGGGTAGTGCTATTAGCCGCACCACCCTCTGGAGACCGCCTATCTTCCCCTTCTGCAGTTCGCTTAGGGCAACTGGATCTAAGGTGGCCCCTTTCCCCACAGCCGTAGCACCTAGGGCTGTATCCTTTACGATCGCGAACTGTAGCCGCTACAACCTCCCTGACGCGATGGGAACGATGATCCTGCCGCACAGCTTCCACCTCCAGTGCATGGGCCAAGGCGTCCTTAAGCGTCCCGTGGTGACCGAGTCTCACAGCAGCTCTAACTTCAAGGTCCCGGATGCCGTCGACGAATGCCTGCACCAGGTTCCCATCAATAAGCGCAGGTACGGACTGGTACGCTTTTCGAACCAGCTTCTCCACTTCAAGGGCCCACTGCTGCAGGTTTTCGTTACTGCGTTGCACACGATCCTTGAGCTGCGCACGAAACACGTGTTCCAGGTGAGCGTCGCCATATCTAGCCTCCAATGCCTCGAGGAGCTGCTCGTAAGTCACTTCCTTACCGAGAGCTTCCAGCACATTTAAAGCCTGGTCGCGCAGGCCTAGGGTGAGGGCAGTCATGGCCTGACTTTTATTCCACCCGTTCGCCTTCATGACAGCCGCAAACTGAATTTTGTAGGCCGACCAGGAAGAAGTCCCGTCGTACGGCGGCACTTTGAATCCACGTAGCGAAGGTGTTGTAGCTACGGGAGTTGCGATTCCATCCCCAAGTTTGAGGTTACCCAACTCTTGCTTCACATCAGCAATGACGTCACTAAACTTGCTGATCTGAGTTTCAGCTTCTGACAAGCGGTTGTCATGCTGGGCAACCTTCTCCTTCACCTCCTTCATGTCTTTCCCGAAGGTTGCATGAAGGTCCTTTATGAGGAGCATCTGCTCTTCCTGTCGGTGCACCTGCTCCTCCTGTCGGCGGGCCTGCTCCTCTTTATCCCGTTTGAGCTGTTCTTCCAAACGGCGGGCCTGTTCCTCCTGTCGGCGAGCCTGTTCCTCCTGTCGGCGGGCCTGCTCCTGCAACATCATCATCAGAGCAGAAAAATCTGGTGCTGGTGATGCTGGAGCAGCTGTGGACGGGCCGGCCTCTGTGGTTGGTAGCTGGCCCTCCGACGCCTGTGGCATTGCTCCACCAAATCGTCTCTGGTCCGTCTCCTGCTGGCGTTGACTCCGGGTACGGATACCCTCCGTGTCGTCTTTAGGTAAAATCGGCATGATTTTAATCCTTGCTTCTGACACCAATTGTTACGAGCTAGGGGTTCGTGACAATTAAAAACTGCCGATATGAATTACCAAAAATAACACTTTAATAAAACACACTAATAACACAACACAATTGCACAATTAATCACTCTTTAGTCGCACTTGAAGATCGCTTTAGATGTTCTCGCATGTATCGCTTCCAATGAACTACCCCGAGACGCGCTCCGTTCCCGCTTATATAGGGCCCTCGGATAGTTCCAGAACCTTCTACCGTAGAAGCATCTAGAATGTTCGAGTACATATCGGCCCTGACCGAACACATGTCGATAGTTCCAGAAAGTTCTAGCATCGAACTTTCTAGAAAGCTCCTGACCATTAATTCCGCTACTCGATAAGAGATGGCGCTAGTGGCAACCAAACATTAATTGTGCGGCGCAACAATATCTTCAAAATCATCAAAACATCTCTCTAAGTTGAAGGGCTTGGATAAATAATTCCAGCCGCACGGGTCACGTACACTTGCCGCATTTATCCCTCCGTGTCTTGGAAAGCAGGTGATCCCGGCCATAGATATAAGAAAGAAGGTCCTGGCTGAAATTCGTGGATCTTTGACAGTCGTTACGGGTCGTCAGAAGCCCGAAAGTCTGACAACCAGTCTTACCAAGGGGTGTCGTATTACCCAGTTTCTGAGTTGTGGAGGTCAGACAAGCAGTCCTCCATTTAAAATACTGGTACTCAGCTGCACACGGTTAGATTGGAAGCCAACCTTAATATAGTTGCGAAAAGGCTTGGCAGATGAGGACAAATCAATAGATTATTTTAGCAGGAATATTAATCGCCACAAACGAAGAAATATTTTACCTCGTAGGTCAGACGCCAGCACATCAAGGGTTTATTATTTTTTGAGAATTTCTAGCTATTCAAATTTTCTCAATTGAACATGAAAGTATAAAGTTGAAAATCTATCAAAGAAATTTTACAGATTAGGGTAGCTTGATGAGCTGGCATCAGTACATGGCCCTCAATGCTCCATTGTCAGATTTACCAGGCAACTCAGAAAGTATTGCGAAAAAAAGTTTTTATGTACCTATTAGAGACTGGCCAGTTATAATTTATATTGAAATTATGATTAATTTAAGTTAAAATAGGTACGTTCCAATTTCAAAATTTCCCTCCACATTGTTTGCGAGCTAGTAAAAATGATCGTGTCTAATAAAAAAATGGATTTGCGCCGGGAACATTTTCGCGCTATGATTTTTTACGGTTTCAAGTGTAGCCTGAAACCGGATGAATCGTACGATAGACGATTTCCCTTCTAAGGCAACCGTGAATTGTTTGTATAACGAATTCAAGCGTGGTCGACTAACTTTGGGGGATGAGGAAAGAAGTGGTACGAGTAGCCCTTTGACGACCGTTACGGAATAAACCGTGCTTGCAGTGAAAAATTGAATCCATGAAAATAGGCGAGTTACATATCAAGAGATTCAGCACATACTGCAGGTTGGATCGGGAAGCCTTCACGAAATTCTACACGTGCATCTTAGTGAGGAGGATAGTTTCACGCTGGGTGCCGCACAACCTCACCAATGCTCAGAAGCAAGCCCGGTTGGAATGGTGCCGTGATATATGACAAACAAATTTGAAGCAGGCTCGTTTCGACGTGTTTACGACACCATTACAGGTGAAAAGTCTTAGATTTTTTAATACGATCCAGAAACGAAGCGCCAGTCGACGGTTTGGGTGTTTCAAAATGAATCAACGCCTACCAAAGTGAAGCGATCTAGAAGCGGGGGAAGATTAGGATCACAAGCTTTTTCAATTTGACTGGCTACTTGGTGTCAATTCCTTTAAGAAACAAAAGAAGCATCAACGCTGAATGGTATACTACCAATTGCTTGGTGGAAGTTTTCTATGTTGTAAGCAACAAGCGACCAAACACAGGGGTCCGCGGGCTAGCGCTCCACCACTACAACGCGCCTTCGCACACCGCCCCCTCAGAATGAGGGACTTCCTGGACAGCACGCCGGTTAAACTACTGGATCACCCTCCTTACAACCCTAACCTAGCGCCGTGTGACTTCTTTTTAGTAGCGAAAATAAAAAATCAGCTCAAAGGGATACTTTTTTCGTCGCTGGAAGATGCGCTGTCAGCGTTCGAGCAGTGTTGTAAACGAGGTGTTTGCGGCGGACTGGAATAGGTGTTTCGAAAACTACATAGTTCAGACGCATGAAACTTTGTATAGAGGCTAGTGGAGAGTATTTTGAAAAGATTTAATAAAAATATATTTATCCATGGAACATTTACCCAAATACCACAGTGTCTCAAGACGAAAGTCTTTGACCAGTGTGTGTTGCCAGTGATGACCTATGGTAGAGAGACATGGTCGCTCACAATGTCCCTTATCAGAAGGCTTCAAGTCACCCAAACGGCGATGGAGAGCGCTATGCTCGGAGTTTCCCTACGCGATCGAATCAGAAATGAAGAGATCCGCAGGAGAACCAAGGCAACCGACATACCCCAAAGAATTGCCAAACTTAAGTGGCAGTGGGCAGGACACATTGCTCGCAGAATAGATGGCCGATGAGGCGGAAAGGTTCTGGAGTGGCGACCGCGTACCGGAAGACGTAGAGTGGGAAGGCCTCCCACAAAGTGGCCCGATGACCTTGTGAAGGCCGCGGGTATCCGCTGGATGTAGGAAGCACAAGACCGGTCGAAGTGGAGGAGCCTGGGGGAGGCCTATGTCCAGCAGTGGACGTCTTTCGGCTGAAATGATGATGATGATGATGGAACATTTTATTTTATTTTCGCATAAATTCTAAGTGTCCCACGTACTTATGTATTTGGTTCCTAAGGGAGGCCTGCAACATTCAATGACTGCCTAGAGGTCATCTACCTGTAAAGGATGCTTTTTTAGGCTTTACGGGAATACGTAGGTATCTTTAGCGTTTGTCACAAATCCAGCTTTTACTGCAACAATAATGGCTGCAACACAATTCAGTGTGAATTGAAAACGTTGCAGACGCGTCTCAATTGTATCTCAATTGCTTGATGCATGAAGTTCTTATTGCAACTGCTGTCAGCTCGGCTGCAATCGACTGTATCCTCAGGATGAGTCCACTTCTGCAACATCCTCCGATTTACTGACAATTTTCTTCGATCATTAAAATAGCGTTCAATTCTGATACACAATATGAAATGAATGCCATTGTTCTGGTGTCATACGATGTTTGTTGGGCCACATGCGCACGTTTAATATCCTACAGATTTTTATTTCGACACGTTGGTATTCACTCTGTTGGATTCTCATGCTCGGTTTAACGCCGAAAGATTTAAAATCCTATGCGCGGTCAAATCTCACCGCGATATCTTTATGTCCGTGCGAACGTGATCTTAGCTGTTTGTAGAAATAGTACCTAATTATGTGGTGGGCGAGATTGTTACAAGGAAAGCCATTAGATATAATAATATGATAAATGATTATTTTTCTGTATATCTAGGTTTGTATAAACACTTCTACACGTCAAACATATTTTAAAAATTAGATGAGGTCGGTATTGTTGGGAAGCAACATGGCCTCTCACAATTCCTTCCATGTTCTCTCGAGGGGTTGCGCTAGTATTAGGAATTTCATAAGGAAGCTGTTAGTGGGACCCCCGAGGATCACACAACGCAACAATTACTTTAGGTACATGTGATAAGCTGTAATGGAAAAAATATTGTTTAAGACCACGCTACCGATTTAGGGCAACCTGCAATTTAAGTAGTGTTGGGAATAATAAATAAATAAAAAATAATAAAAAACAGACAATTTGAGTCAATATCTCAATATTCATTGATGCTGACGCTTATTAAAATCGGTTGGCAGTTTTTTCTGCCTACCGATTTTAGTAAATATTACCTACCCAATCTGATCATTGATTTGCCAGATGGGTCACTACGCTAGCCGCGGTTGATTCGTAGATGGGTGAGCAACTTTACATATCAAGACCCCTTTGTGCCTTGGTAAGCACGTTAAGCCGCCATTCGTAGATCTTTGTCAGTGGTTACGGTTCGTCAGAAGCACGAAAGTCTGGCAACCAGTCTTATCAAGGGGTATCCTAGTAACTAGGTTGTGGTGGTCAGATGGGCAGTTGCTCCATGTAGAATACTGGTAATCAACTCACAGCTACATCCGTTAGACTGGAAGCCAACCCTAACATAGTAGAGAAAAGGCTAGGCAGATCATGATGATTCAAAGCGATAAAATTGGTAGGTACACTGAGAAGAAAATTCACACTACACCTACTGCTAGGAATTTATGGTAGGAATAGTGGGAACAAACCTATTTTTGTTTTGTCTCACGCCTCGTTAGTTCACAAGGTTTTTTTATTTAGGTCAGGTTCAAACCACCAAGCTAGTTTGAATTGAAAACCCAAAATATATATAAAAACAGATCTTTTTATAAAATTGACAACTTAGTCCGTTGCTAAGTTGTCATTTTTAAACTAAGAACTTTACCCAAATCGAAATAAAGTTGGTAATGCAAAAACCGACTGAAAGCTAGAACTAAAGTTAGACCGTTTTGTAATACGACGATATATTTTCAGGCGTTACTTCTTTATAAACCGATTTTAATATTTCTTTTTGCGTTTGTTTGGTTCAAAGTGGTCCCATACAAATTTTACTAACATTCGCTTGGTTAGATTTTGAACTACCGTATCTAATTAGTTTAGAGTTGAATGTCGTTTGAAGTGTTCTTTGTTCGTCAAAGGTACAAAACTCTATTTAAAGCCTGCCGGGGTGAGTTGCGCAACACTCCTACCCTCCTCTGACGTCCATGGAAAGCTACAAAACGTAGAAGTATACACAAGTGGATTGCCGCGCATCGTTGCTGCTTAAAACGAACAATTAAATGGCTGTAACGACATTAGGTAGGTACCAACATCAGCGTTCTTCAAAAGTTTTCTGATTTCTTTAGTCTTTACTGGGCTTCAGCTGAGTATCATTCGTAAGGTCAAAGTGACCTCGCAAAAAGGGTTACGTGACGCAAAATAAGTAAAAGCACATTTAAAAATAACATTTCTACTTATTAATTTTCTTTATATTATAGTATCTGTTTATTACTGATACTGTACTTACGCTTCTTTTTCATTCATCCACGTCATCTTTATAATTTAGTATCCTTTTACGACTTTCTTATATTTATTATAACAGTGACAGGATGTATTAGAATACATCACTGTTATTTACATCAACAAGATACTTACTCAAAGTGGATTAAAAACATAGTTCCAAAAAAAAACCTTATCAACAGTTTTTATCGGAGCATCAAGCGAGCTCTGCCTGACTGGCAACGGCGAACTGCTTCCTCCCACAATGCTGATGAGGCGCTCTTTGAGGGAGAACAATGCAAGTCACCCTGCCCCTGCCGGTCCACCTGCCGGGTAATTCTGTAATACACTATCATTATATGTAAGAATCGCTACCATTTTGACAGTTCCACAACAGCAGTAACACAGTTTATGTTAGACCCTACTTGATTTTACGGAGCTTTGCCTTCGTCCGGTTTTTCTATCGGCTGAAGTATCTACTGCAAACAATTTTATGTATTTGATTTGTTGTTTTCTGACTCTCATGCGAGCACAGCTAGTGTATACAATTAGTAACTTACTTCATTCCACTCCGGCCTAGTTTTAAAGAGTCCTCCGGCATCAGCATCGCATCGTGTCCAGAATCTCTTAGACTGCATTGCTCTCCCTGCCGCGTAACTTGCCCAAAAACAATGATTGGTGTTCCAGAAATTCTAAAAGAAGTTCCAATTGGCGAGGCGTAACTTGGCAGAATAAAATCTTATTTATGATAACGGACGTCTTCATCATATCAGCTGAAAGATGTCCACTGCTGAACATAAGTCTCCCCCAAAAGGGTTTGCCATAATCGCAGGCAGGTTGGCGATCGCAGTATGGTGGTAAAATGCATAGAAAACGCTGCTACCCATTCTCTAGTTAGTCCCTTAGTCGCCTCCTACGACACCCACGGGAAGAAATGGGATGGTGCTATTGTTTTACGTCTGACACCACACGGACGTCTTATAATATCTTATTTATGATTCTGATGATCATTCACACTAATGCGCGGATAATGGCAACAGCGATAAAAGTGGACTGTATTTATTAGTGGGTGTTAGCAGAGATGTAAATCGATGGTTTCATGGTTGGAATCAAATTAGGTTCAGTATGATAGAAATATTTTTATGGGAAAACAATTAAAAATATTGCTTGGTGCAAACCTTTAGACAGATTACAAGAACCAAAATAATAGCAAAAGAACAACATTCAATAATAAAAATCTTAAATGTCTACCGATTTTTTTTTCCTCAACCAAGAAGTTTGTAAACTCGATTGTCATCATCATCATCATCAACATCAGGTAGTAGTAGAATTTGCTAGATACAAAATCAAAGAAAGTCCGTAGACAATACGTAAGAATTATCGAAAAGTACCACGTTCTACGCCCCTCTAATATAAACACTAACAAATTTTTCGTAGCTTAAAATAATGGCATGTGCACCAAACAAGTCATTGGAAAAAATAAGATCAGCAGCATGCCGAAAGATATTGCGAAATTCCTGAAATTGACAAATGCCGAGCTCAACACGGGCCATTGTTTCAGAAGAACGTCGGCTACTCTATTGGCGGATTCAGGAGCAGACATGACCCAGATTAAAAGACACGGTGGCTGGAAATCTGAAGTAGTAGCAGACGGCTACATTGAAAATTCTATGAAAAATAAGGATAAAATAAGCTGCCGCTTATTGAGTTTGATTTGGTCATCAATATGACTAAATCAAACTAAAACACCGTTGCTCACTGATCCTTGGACACCTTTGTCACCACAACCTTCCACATCAAAACACTATTCATCTAGCCCACTGTCTCAAGCACCACCTTCACCACCTTTCACGATCCAAAATGATCCTCATCAGACCCAAGTTTCTGGAACTTTACTTAATTGTAATACTCAAATAAACTCTACCTCGACTTCAATAAATGTACCGACTAAAAACATAACGTTGTCAATTCCTACAATACCATTGTCTAGTGTATCAAACATTACCTTTAACATTTATTTGTTTTAAATAGGTCTACTAACTGTATCTAATCGTAATTTTAATAAATACTTTGATTCTAGTACTAAATTTGCTGTTTATTGTCTCGTAGATGTTGTGAAAAGTAGAGTATTCTCCTCGGGGATAAAGGTGCCTTTGTCTTGGGCGACCTTGAATCCCACGCTGCACTCAGGATTCTTGTCTTAACTGGAGTCTTTCGTTTTGCTCGTGATTCAATACGGCGCGCCGTATTTGAATCCCGTAGTGTCTTATGTAGCGGGCGCCGCCGCCCGCTACATAAGACACGAATTTACCCCTTAGTGCATAATCTACTATTTCGTCACATGAAAAATAATAAGTACGGAAACCTTTATTCAAACCCTCAGGTACGTCTATCACGCTTGATGGATTTGCAACCTTAAAAGGAATTTAAATAAATGACCACTTGTGATTTGTCACGTAGGTAGGTAATTAAGTACCTACTTAAACTCCATATTTTACTTTTTTGTGGAAATCACGGATTTCTTACTTCATAACTAATTTACGTTTACCTGTAATTTACCTGAGGAGGTCAAAATTTGTCAGAGGAGGCCTGTGAGAGGGAGTGGGAGTAATCCACCACGAGGGCCAAGTGCGTGACACATTTTTTCAGATTTTTGGTTCTAGGACACGATAGTTTCGTTTACCGTTTTGAGAGCAGTGGTGATAAATAAATATATACATAAAGTAAATTGCCTGGCTGGCTTCGAACTCACGATCTACACAGTTCGTCTTTACGATTCCATACTTAGTTATAATTGAACAAACATTTATTTAACTTCAGTAACACCTCTCATCATCATCATCATCGTACAACCGAAGTACGAGTACATCCTGGTTCGGCCACCCTCGAGCATCCAGACTAATGATCCGTAATTCCCGAATCCAGCGGAACCCCGCGAACTTCATCAGGTTCTCAGTACTCGGTGTGTCTGGGGCCACGCAGCATCAGCTGTTGGCAAGGAGGGACCGCGCTCTCATCCACAAACGCACGAACAGTTCAATTAATTTATCCTTATCGTTACCTGCCTATTATGCGTATGCCTTCTCCTGGCTAAATTATGGTATTATTCTGTGTAGGGAGAAAGTACCGACTTTTTGGACCTCTTCATTCAGCGAAAATTTTTTATTAGAATACTAATGAACACAGGTCCACGATAGAATTGCAGGCCAAACTTTATTAGGCAGCAAATTCTACAGTACCAGCAATATTTAAATTGCAAAGTTGTGTATTCGTTAGAAAAAATAGACACCCCTTCAAATCAAATATCGAGCTAAATGAAAACTATAACCGACGACGGAATAAGAATAGATTAATACCTACTACCCATCACAAACTTAAAAGTTATCGGGAAAAGCTCATTCTCAAGACTAGCTAACACATTTAATAACCTACCGGAATGTTTAAAATCCCTATCAAAAGACTCAAACTTCTCAAAACAGTTGAAATCATTGCTTAAGGTGAAACAAGTCCACATTTTTCCATACAAACTTCGGAAGGGTCCACTGTTTGATAATGTACATCGTAACTTTAACATGGTATGGTTTTGTCTCATTATTAATATTGTCGGTACGGGAACAGAATACTAAAATAAAAAGCCATTAAAAAGTTATGAGCCAACAAAGATTAGTTTTTCTTGCTAATTTAACCTAACTTTGGACATGTTTAAGTAATAAAAGAAGTGTAAAATCTCCAAAACTAAATCGGTACCGACAAAGCTCAATTACTGAAAAGTTCAATAAACTTAATTGGTCATTGATTTATGCAGTGGTTTTTTCAGAAAACCCAATCTTTCGGAGGACTTTTCTTAATTTTATACGCGCCTGTTTTACTATAACTGATCCTGCAGCTCACTCAATAATGTTGTGTGTGTAGACTAGCGTTTAATTGCTCATCACTGATACTACCTCTGTCGGACACGAAGCCTGGTGAAACAGCGTGCACTTTAGCCAGGCCCACCAGTGAGTTCGGGCCCGCGACTAGTGTACCCTTTAAAAGAAAGGCTAATAAACCGTTGAGGAATTTAAAACTTACAAATTGTGAATCGATCGACCAATTATTATGCTTGACGTAAATGTTTTTTTTTTTACTGTCAATATTACTTTTATGACTAAAACGAATGCATGGACTGATAAATAATAATGAGATATTCTAATAAAATGTAATTAATTAATATTTAGTACAATATAACGAATATTTCGTTAATATTTCGTTAATTGAATAATGCAATCATTTAATTGTAATAAATATAATAATTAGGTAGTATATTATGTAATTTAATTTATTCTTATCTTAATTTGAATTTTATCATTTTGCTATACCCTTCCAGTGTGCATATTTCCGTACCAAGCTTTAAGCCCTTTATTACATCTTTTTTACAATATGAAATGCAATAAATAAATAAACATGATTACGTTAATAGAACTAATAGGCTTGTGGCTAAGTAATAACAGCCGGACGGGTCGATCGATCTGGTTAAGCAACGCTTGCCGCGGTTGGTCCGTGATGGGTAACCATCTTTACATACCAAGACCCTTCCGTGCCTCGGAAAGCACGTTAAGCCGTTGGTCCCGGCTGTCATTCGTGGATCTTTGGCAGTCGTTACGGGCTGTCCGATACCAGGGTATCGTGTTACCCAGTAACTGGGTTGTGGAGGTCAGAAAGGCAGTCGCTCTTTGAAAAATACTGGTATTCAGCTGCATCTGGTTAGACTAGAAGCCGACCCCAACATAGTTGGAAAAAGGCTACGCAGACGAGGTACATTGTTTCTGGTTTAGGCTTCGTTTCCACCAGAGATGTGCGAGGATGCGTAGCGAGGGATGTGTTTGTATTAGCGCCGATTTCAGCCGTGCAGCCTCCGTCCGTGACCCACCGTTTATTTTACACAGGAATCTCTCATTTTCCTTTCATAGGATCTAGGGATGGCAAGCCTGTAAGTAACTACCTGGTTTTTACCAGTAGGTAAGAGTCTGCGTGCAGTATATTTCATCGTACATTTGAAAATAACTCAG
This sequence comes from Polymixis flavicincta, assembly GCA_949987655.1. Lineage (NCBI taxonomy): Eukaryota > Metazoa > Arthropoda > Insecta > Lepidoptera > Noctuidae > Polymixis > Polymixis flavicincta. The sequence continues at coordinate 36,143,431 of OX465171.1, read as the reverse complement.
GTAGTTGAAAGAATGAACTTTATAAGGTTGAACACAGCCGCTATCCTAGATCTGAGTATAAATCCTGATTTATCCTTATCCTTACTAATATTATAAACGCGAAAGTAAGGATGTATGGATGTTTGTTACACTTTCACGCAAAAACGGTTGAACAGATTTGGATGAAATTCGGCACACTGATAGATTATAACCTAGATTAACACATAGGATACTTTTATGCCGGTAGTACGTTCCCGCGGGATAATTTCCGACTTCCACGCGGGCGAAGCCGCGGTCGGAAGCTAGTATCCCATAAATCACAGATCGTTTCCAAACATTGCCACCTGCGCACACTCTTATGGAGCTGTTAAGGAGTGCCGAGAATAACTCGAACCGACTCGCGCCGATTATGACCGGTTCGCGAGCAATAGGGGGCTACGGGGGCAATTAGCAGGCGCGCAACGTACTGACCGCGGGCAATTAAAGGCGGGTGCGAGAATTTGTAGATAAGAAGACGTAATTAGGAAGAAAACTAAAGGACCTCCTCAGACAAGCATGACGCGACACTTGTAGAACAATTTCCACGAAGTTTTATAGAAATCGTTCTACGAGAGTCGCGTCGCGCTTGTTTGTGGGAGCTTTTATGCACAGCTTGAGTGTGCACCGTTTATTTTCGTAAAAACCATAGCCATAAAATATAGTGACTAGGTATATAGTGACTAGCAGTACACACCCTGAACACCGTCTTGCCTCTGATACATACACGGCCAGTTGGAGTGATATACAGCCAAAAACACTATCGTGAGTGTTCAATTACGAAGTCTGGCATGATGCTAACCCACGCATCATCAAAAGTAACCCACGGCCCCTCATCCCATGACGTTTGAATCATTCGAATTTATACCTTGCTAACGTACAGTTAAAACTTTATTATCTTATATAAGAGTGCTGTGGTATATCGAAAAGGTAGAGAGTTAGATACCTTTAAAAAAATAGCTCTCTGCGCTCTTTCCACTTGTATGATTGTGTACTTAGGTGAACCGCCACAAGACGATATACAGTAGGTTAATAGGCACTGGGCGAGGGCAAAGTAAATTGTTTTCATTAGCCTGACGTTATCCTTTCGTAGGGTCTTAAAGACATTAATATTAGTTTACGCAACCTATTGCTGAGGGTGTCGATGTGTTCATGAAATCTCAAGTTGCAGTTTATTATGATTCCTAGGTACTTTATACTATTTGCTTTTTGAAGGCGGGTGTCATTGGCATCGGGTGGCGGGTGGCGGAGTTGTCATTTTGACAAGAGCAGTGTGCTTACTCTTGAGTTCAATTCCGATCGATCGACATTGGAATTGTGACTTTTCGTACTCTTGAGTTCGACGCTAGCGCCAAATCGTGTTTAAATTGCGTGTCTTTTTGGAGAACTAAATGAAATCGGGATCGGGCTTGGCGCGCGGTAATCGCTACTCTTGAGTTTTTTTGACAGCTGTGTATTGCATCAATATTACGCTGGGATTGTTTGTAGATTGTGATTTTTCCAATAGCAAAAGTGTAACTTTTTTGAAATTGTTTTGCATTTTAGGTGGTTTTAAACAAGTAAAAGGAGTTTAATATGGCACGATTAGCAGTATTAAACATTGTTTTACGTAATTCCCTAAAAAATAATGGAAACAAAGACGAGAAATGTTAAGAGATTTTGGCTCAACCCAATGTAGGTATAGGTTTCTAATTAACTAGTTAATTTAATTTGATCTCATTACTATCTACATAGTTTTCATAATAAAATCCAGTTGTACTTATTTGAGTTTTATACGGAATATTTGAAAATAATGTAAGGTTCTCGTATAATTACGTAAGTTGAAAATTAGATTTTTTATTTATGTACAGTTTTTATTTATTTTGGTTTTAAACGATAGATCTATGGATAAAACCATTTTTATAGTTGGAATTATGTAAAGCGTACCACGGGTTCCAAAGATATTCAAGATTTAATGTAAGAGAAAATATACCACACTACATTTTCATTTGTTTTCTTCTAGGTTTTTATTATTATTACTAGACACACTCAATATTGTTATTTTACATAAATAAAGAACGCCATTGGGTATTTCTTACGACAAAGTAACCAAACGCGAACAATATCTAACTGTTCTAAACAAACTAAAACTTGACTACTTTTACTATAGAAAATTGAGACCTTCTACGCCGTCTTTTTTATTAGTAGATAGTGTAGGGCATGGCAACGATCCTACCGCATGCAGCCAAAGTCATGGTTAATTTTATGATTTTAATCATTTTCTTACGCCCAAATGAATTGATTACGTCACAATTACTCAATTAAGCAACTATCTATAAGATATTTATTTATTGGCCGCGTTATTTAAAGGATAAAGCATTTTAATTCTCTATTACCGGTTTATTGTAATGAGTCGAACAACACTATTGCGGCCCGTAACGTAGCTAACTTCACGTTGAATAAAATAATGGCGGGGCAATCCCAATTTCAATCCAATGTTGACACTATTGTGTTCAAGAGTACCGAATCACGTGACTGCAAAATTGACATTGGAATTGTATTGGGTTTAGATTGAAATTAAAATTAGTTTCAAGAGTAAGCCCCCAGGAGTGGGCAATTATAGAATACAACGGGGTCGTTTGAGTTGCTTGTGTGTTGGACTTTAGGAAAAAGGCAATGCATTTTGTGTTGTCGGCGTTTAGTGTAATAATATTGCTCTGCAATCAACTCGTTACAACATCGAAGCCAGTCTGAGCATGCGCGTAAACTTCAGGCCATGTCTTTGCGCTAATGAGAAGGGCAGTGTCATCTGCAAAAGTTGTAATTTTACCCTGGGGGCTAGTGAGCATGCCCAGGTCGATAAAGTATATAAGAAATAGAGTTGGACCGAGTACGCTACCTTGTGGCACACCATAGGTGACGGTGCGTTCTTCGCCGACTATATCATCGATCTTAATATTCTTGTCGTATGGCATTTTACTGTGGGGTCGGGCTGCTGACATTGAATCCATCTTTATTTTGCAAAAGAGAGCTGTCAGAGCCATTTATAATCTACGTCGCCGCGAATCCCTCAGGGAACTGTTTAAAACGATTAATATTATGACAGTACCTTGCCAATTCATTTATGAAAATATCATGTATGTAAGAAAAAATCTACATCTTTTTAATAAAATAAGTGATAGACATAATTTTAATACTAGAAACAAAGACAAAATAGATCAACCATTTTTCAGATTAGCTAAAGTACATTCATCTTTTATGGGGTACTGTGTTAAATGCTATAACAAAATACCTTGTGATATATTACAATTAAATGAAAGGAAATTTAAAACTCATATTAAAAGTACACTTTGTAAACAAGCGTATTATAAATTAGAGGATTATATCCAAGATAAGAATGCTTGGAAACATGCTGGTCCTGCTCCATAGGACAATCTAGAGTCTAGACAAAATCAAACTGGTTGCTAATTGAATTAAATAAATAATTATATTTATGACATTGATTTACACTCACACACTGACTTATTTCTTGTTAATATTCTAGGAAAATCGTATATTTACTCTTACAATGTTTGTAAATATGTGGGCACCATGTATCTATCATAGAATTAATTTATCTTTATTGCTTCAGTTGCATTTTGTTACCTTTTTTGGTATAGTAATTTTATTCTGGGTGCATCGTTTTCGCATATAATTATATAATGAATGTACTATGATAAATTGTATGTAAAACATTTTAAAAGAGTAACGGTGGAGTTTCTTGCCCGTTCTTCTCCATACGAAACTACATTTTGGAATGGGCGACTAGAATCAATTCTGTTTAAATGTAAATGTTGACGTTCAAAAGTGCCTTTTAAGTGCCTAATTGAAATAAATGCTTTGACTTTGACTTTGACTTTACGATTAGGTACGCTCACTCGGGTAGTCCTCAAAAAGTTTAAGTTGTATCCCCTTATGCCTATTTTTTCCATCGTGTGAATAAGAATGGGTACAGAAATAGTGTCAAAAGCTTTGGCAAGGTCTAAAAAGATACCCAGTACTTTCTGCCCCTCATCCATGTTTGTGACAATATAATTAGTCAGATCATGAACCGCATCGGACATTGAATAATTTTATCTAACTTTGACAGTGGTTGACAAGATTATGTGAAATTATTGATACATAATAACGGTAATTGTTAAAATGGTTATTTAAGCACAGTTCTAATCTATATTTTTAGATTTTCATTAATTTCAATCCTTTTATTTGTTAAATGACAAAATTTACGGTAGGAAAACTTCAGGTACCTAGTATTTGTCCGCTGTTTTGGATTAATATCTCAAGTAAAAACAGATGTTTACGAGTATTTATCCTTTTTGAGTAGGTATTTATCAGGATAAATCCCAACACTAATGTTAAGTGGTGAAACTTTAATCCAATGTGGCATAGAGTCAAGGTAAATAATAAAGTACTATAGACTACAATCCTATGTATAAGGCGGGAGTGGCCGCTTAATATAAGTCAGTATAATAGACGTAAAAATGTTTTAAATATGTATGTGGTACCTATAATAATTTTTTCAACACACTTGCTCATAAAATGGCTCTAATTTCACTGCAATTAGGCACATAATGACACCTATTATCAAACTGTGACTTTTTCATTACTATTATTCACTAGTGAGTTATAGAATTGGTTGAGTTGCTTTGTTCTTAGTGAGTTATACGTTGTTTTTTAATTGGTTGAGTTGCTTTGTTCTTAAAAACAACGATGATGATGATGATGATGATGATGACGATGACGACGACGATGATGATGATGATGACGATGATGATGACGTTGACGTTGACGTTGACGTTGACGATGACGATGACATGACGATGATACGACGATGACGATGACGATTACGATGACGATGATGATGACATGACGATGACGACGATGATGATGACGATGACGTTGACGATGACGATGACGATGACGATGACGATGACATGACGATGACGACGATGACGATGACGATTACGATGACGATGACGATGATGATGATGATGATGATGATGATTTTGTAGTATTATTTTCTTCGCAAGTGTGTTGAAAAACGTCGTATGATACACGTGTGTATTGATGATTATCGTCCTCGGCTCTCTTAAGACCCTCGCCTAGCGGCTCGGGTCTCAATGGCGCCTCAGCGATAATCACCAACGTTACACACTTGTACCATAATGTACTATAATATTGTTCCTACCTAAATGTGAAAGTTTGTATGTTGGGATGTTTAGATATTTGGATGTTTGTTACTCAGTCACGCAAAACCGGGTTCGGATTAAATTTGGCACACAGATAATTTATAATCTGGATGTGTATTTTAAATGTGTTACATAAAATAAAATTAGCATACTTTTATCCCGGTAGGTAGGCTACGTTCCCATGGGATAATTTCATACGTCCACGCGGGCGAAACCGCTGGCAAAAGCCAGTAGTTATATATATTGTACCAAGTCCGTCATCGGTCGTGGCCAACTATTCCTCAACTCTAATCTGAATATTTTTTGAGAAAAGCGAATCACTTGGTCGTGGTCGCTTTTTATTAAACCTTTGTATGTTCAAGCCAATTCATGTGGCGGATTGTAGTGTTTCTTGTTTGTACAATATATGTAATGTAGGTACTACCTATACCGACTTCAGTACCTACGTTAAGTCTGTACGTTATGATTGTTGACTGTCTAGATTGGCCAGTGTCTTATTAAATTAAATATATATTTATTTATGGCAACTAGGCCCAATTGTTAGTAACATTGTTCTTAATAACTATTGTTAGTAAACAAACACTGAAACAAAACAAAAAGAAAATTGTAAGGCTTAACTGTGGGGTCTACTGACTAGCATCTTCACAGCGTGTGACAACCAAGGTGCGTCATACTTTTCAGTTAGAAAACATACTTAGGATTCTGTTGAAACTAGACTGAGCTCTTTACATGATGGAATTAGTTTTTTTTCGCATAATGGCGTAAAAATCATCGGTATGCGCTAAAGCGAACATACCGAACGCACTACAATAGTGCGGCAGTCCCAACAGCATCCTAAAACAGTTATTATATTGAATACGCAGGGCGTCTAGCGATCTCTTAGTATGCTTTACCCACAGGCCGCTCGTGTAGAATGATTGGCAATATAGGCTTTAAAAAGCGTAATATTTACCCCAATATTACAACGAGCGAACCAGCACCCTAATTGGGTAACTCACGATTGATCATAATTGGTTCCGTCTTCACAGTTAAACAATATTCATTGCGTTATTTATGTTGTCGAACAGACACATTTTTCGAACATATGAAGCAATGGTTTAACAATCCGTTTAAAAACGATACAGATTATGATGAATCGTGAGTTACGCAATTAGGGTGCTGTGTTGAAATGTTGGCTCTGACCGCTAGCGCCCGGTAACCAAACACAAGACTTGGTAAGTACGCTTCTACGTCAGCTTTGAACTCAAAGCGAGTGGTTTTTTAAAGCAATTTACATTATAATGTACTTTATTCACTGTTTTTAAACGCTGTACAAATAGTTCAGCTACCATATTTAATTCCCACACATTATGGTGTTAGTGATTATGGGTAGGTGCTAATTTTGGTAATAGAAGTTCCACCATCCCTCATAATTATCTAGGTATAAGCTCTCTAGTCGTAGATAAATTAATAAATACTCGAAACAATGTTATTTTTAACCGACTTTAGAAAGGAGGAGGTTGTCAATTCGTTTTTTTTTGGATGTGTATGTTCGGCGATATTTTCTACAATTGTGTCGATTTCGATTTTATTTTATTTTATGGATAGGCTATGCCTCAGGGGTGGTCCCATATAATTTAAATAACTTTGCTTGGGTAGTTTTTGGGTTAGCTTCGATAATACGTATTTAATCAATCTAATCCGTTGTTTACTTATCAAGTAGTGGTAAACGAATTGATGTGGGGTATGTAGGTACCATATCTAAAAAAAATCGGTTGTCTGTAAAGTCGGTTTACTGACGATAATGGAACGTGACAACGTCATAAGATAATACTACTGTTTATTATTTTATAGCAGCTGTCCACGCAGACGCATCGCTTACTCAAGTAGGAGAGAGACTGATGTCGAACGCTGCTGAACGCGGAGGCCGATTGTGCCTCTTTGTCGCTCGTTCCGCGCTCTCGCTTGCACTTCAATCCTTAAATGGAACGCCTCAGAGCGAGGTAACGCCGCATGAGTCATGTTTTTTCATACGTGCAGCCGGCTCCATCGAATTATAAGACGTTGTCACGTCAAAAAAATAATGTGCATTTTGTCATTTGGTTCAACACGATAGGAAACACTTCGGGTGTTACAGGCGTCATGTTGTGTGACTAGACAGTTAGACACCCTGTTATCTGGCCCGCTGTCAGTGGCGCCGCGCTCTCGATGCAGATTGTTAATTGACAGAGGTTTGTTCGAGAGCGGAACTTTATTGATAATGATGAAACTTTGTTGATTTATCATCTTTATTGATATGACCAATAAATATAACGTTTCTATTAAGAGGTCTGCGCTTCAATATCTGCTTCATACTGGTTTAATATACCTACCTAATAAGCTGCCAGCACTTTACTGGTGGGAAGACAATGATTTTCGCAGTCTCGGCATTGTGCCCGTACTGAACTTCCGTTTTATTGTGTGAACTGAAAGTGCAGTTCGTTAACGGGCAATTGGAGCATAATATCAATAAGATTAGCCGACCTTCGGCTGCTGTGCTGCAAATGGGCGGCATCCTGTTGATGCCCCACATCGTCATCGCCTTGACTCCATTCAGAGCTCACAATGGGTTCATTCACTTATTTCTATTGCAGACGCTGGTGGCACGAACTTTCACAGCCTAACTAGCCGCTTCCAAAATCTCTACAGTACAAGCCGTCTGCTAAATGGGATTTCCATTCGGCAAATATTCATACAAACTTTCATCCCCTATTTAACCAATTTATGCATACCTACGAGTACTAGATAATGGACAGCAGCGTTATCTATGCATTTTATCACCATACTGGGATCGCCAACCTGCCAAGCGTGGCGATTATGGCAAACAAAAAATGAACCGGTCAAATTGGCGCTGCTTGGGGGAGGCATATGTACAGCAGTGGACGGCGACGTGCAACCTGTTACCACGTATTCAGTACATGAATTTAAACAGCCCTGCATTGGATTTCTATTATTTGGTATTTAAAAAAAAATTCGCTGTTCCATACATTTTGTCTGCACTTTTATTTTTTTTGATAACCGACGATGCGTGTATGTCTGATGTTTTGCGAGAGTAAGTATGCTAGGTTGTCCTCTATTATTTGTTAGAATTTGTAATATTTTTATTTCTTGTACCTGTTTAAAGCTTTATGTTAATTAATGTAATTGATGTTACCGTTTTAATTAACAATAAACAACAAATAAATAACCGACGAAAACTTAATTAGTCGCTAGTCTGAATTTAAAGTTTCAGTATAGTTATACGCTATACGGGTACTATTGTGCAACACTTTATGATTCTAGATCCAGCGGTTTAGACTGTGCGTTGTTCTACAGGTTATTAAAGTTTGTCAATAGAAAGACAGATCTATTTTATAATCCCATTTATTACATATAAGTGACATTCGTTACACATTTGACAAAAAAAAAACGAAGTTTTTAAACCGAACTTCACTTTTACAATAATTTAACTTCAGTAGGTATACATAGATATACAAACACAAATATTGGTGCCGATTCTTTTGTTTTCCACATAAACTTAAATAAGAGTATTGCTATCTCTTTCTGACAGCCCGAAAAAGAAAAAGACAAGTGACGCTTTAGAACTGTCAAACTAAATTACGTCTCTATTGTCTTGAATATTGCGTGATTTTAAGCATACTAAATTTAGTTCTTCGTACTGCCGCAACCGTCAAAGAAAATCTTAGGTCAACTAATTTTGACAGTTCTTATCTATTTCCGTTAGAAGGAAATAGATAGCAATAGCCTAAATACCGTTTAGTTGGTAAACACAACAGAATCATCAATAACGTATACAGGATAAGTTTTTATCCAGTGAGCAAATTTTAACCATGAATTCAGCATATCATTCTAGAACCCCTAGCGCAGAAATTTTTCGCCGGTTATACAAAAAAAAAAACAGCTGTTTCATAGAAAAGTGCAATACCTACGCGGTCAAAATGTATGGAGCAGCTGATTTTTTTTTGTATAACCGGCGAAAAATTTCTGCGCTAGGGGTTCTAGAATGATATGCTGAATTCATAGTTAAAATTTGCGCACTGGATAAAAACTTTTCCTGTATACTAGGACCTCAGTCATTTTTAATAAAAAAGTTTTAAGTTCTCGAGTTAGTTTTTCTTCACTAAAAGAACACTAATTACTAATGCCCATTTATGCTGCACTATACATTGGAACAATTAAGTCTCAATAGCAATATTCATCATCAAAATCAGCCGAGTCGGGATCTGTGAACACCTTTCTGATCCTCGCAATGATTTTGTACCCATTTGTAGAAAGACTTAGCTTATGTTTTCTTTCTGTTGATCCCGGCAATCAGACAATTTTCTATTGCAATGGAACCGATAGGTTCCGCGCCGGACTTAACCGGTTACACCAGTTTGTGCTTCACCAATACATTATATTTAAATTAACAGGCAGTATTCAAATCCACGTTTTTTACAGGCACACTTTCACGGAATACTTTAGCAGCTAGAACAGGTACCAAAATACTTTTTAAATTTTTTGTGTCATTTTTGTAACACAACATTAAAATTTATTTTCCTTCAATAAATTAGGTCCAATAATACACTGACATAGAATTTTGTGACATCGCAAACACATAATCATATTATTATTTCTAAAACAAATAATTATATCTACAGATTTATGTATTTAATAATACTTATTACATTTGGCCTCTGCATGGAATATAAAAAAAACTGACTATTTATTGTATAAATAATACATAAACAATGACTTGAAGTCAAATAAACTGTACCGTTAAAAATAATACCTAGATTTTTTAAACACAATTTAAATAATCAACATAATTACAAAAGTCTCTCTTTTGGAAAAATCAAATTACTATCGTTTTATACAATGATAAATAAGTAGATAAATTAATACAAAATACACTCAATTGTCCTTCAGTTTTTTTACCAATTAATATTGAACATAATTAGGAATATCTCTCTTTTGGAAAATCTAATTAACTAATATCGTTTTAAACAATGTTAATAAATAGAAAAATTATTACATAAACACTAAGTTGTCATTCAGTCTATTATTGCAATATACTAGAGAGAAGCAATATGTCTTGATGCACGTCAATTAGGGGCTTAAAATACAGGGAAATAATTCGATGGAAAGCTTTCGTATTTTTATCAATACGAAGATCAATAATTTCTTGTAAGGTGATATTTAAAGTGACTTTGAACTATTCACATGAAAACTCACTCGAATTTTAAACCATAGACGGAACTGTTAACTTATAAATTTTATTTTATACTAACTTAATATGCATTACCATTCGCAGGACAGAATACAGTTAGTATATTATATATTAGCCGAAACTAGCGAACTAACTAATGTAAAGTCGAAAATTTGCATATTGCCTTAGTTGGTGACGTCACGCAAGTACATTGTAGAATTTTAAAAATATTAATTAATAAAACTCTAACTTATTAAACTTGGGCGGCACGAATTTCCTTACCTTAGGTCGTAGCGCTAAGATATTGTGAATTTGTGATCTGTGCTAGCGATTTAACTAATAGTTGATTTATTCAATATCTGGCAAGCACATTATATGGTTTTTAATATTAAATTATTATGGGTTACTGCAAATGGCTTTAATCTAGCAATTACATCCTAATATTAAACAAAGAAAGAAAGTCATGTTTAAATCTATTTACAATGGTAGCAATGCGCGTGAGTGTTTAAACTTAAGCATCTTAAATTTGTAATTTAAATTAAATATCTTATGTTTTTTGTTGAATAATAATTCAATTAATTGAAACAAAAAAGGGATGTTTAATTCCGACATATTTGCAGAATTGTGTCGGTAAGATTGAAAAAGCTAATCAACTGCCACGACAAATTATGGATATTTAACTGTTATTATGTAATTTTATCATAGACTAGCTGCTACCAGCGGCTCCGCCTGCATGTTTGTTGAAAATTGTTTGAAACAGGCTTCTCTGGCCCAAGGAATACATTTTTTTATACAAACTGCCCTATTTAAGTTGTAGTTTTAGAAATTTCGTGATTTATCCGTGAGTGAATGAATGTATGAACGAGTGACCTTTCGCTTTTATATAATACTAGCTTTTGCCAGCGGCTTCGCCCGCGCGGAACTTTAATCCCCTATTTAACTCCCTTAGGGGTTGAATTTCGAAAAATCCTTCCTTATTCCTTGCCTACATTATAAAGGTAACCTCTGTGCCAAATTTCAGCTTTCTGGGTCCAAGGGTTTGGGCTGAGCGTTGATGAGTCAGTCAGACAGGACCTTTCTTTTTATTTATATAGATAGATAAAGAAAAAGCTAGTAGAAAAAGCTTTTACAGTAACACATAATAAGTATACCATGTACATAATTATCGTCTAGTATTGCTTTTGGAAAGATTATGAAATATAACTAGAATACATAAAATCTAGGCCATCAATGTAATCATTATTAAAACGTATTATTCTTTGCGTGTCTTTTTTGGTAAACAAATGTTAGGCGTATTGAAATTATTTTGTTTTGGGAGTGAAACGCCAGGAAGCCCGTGATATTCATTTTTTAATGCTATTTCCAGGTCAGTCTTTCAACGGCATTATATAAACTACGAGGGTTGTATTGATGATCTTAATTAATCCTATAAAAAGATATTTCTGACCGTCGTGAATCATGTTTTAATCAACATACACACTGACCTGCAAATTGTAAACAAAAACATAAGAAAATTTGTATTTGGCGGGTTACCTCAGCGCACCACCTTAAGGAATGCGAAAAAAATGTATGCGTCTTGAGGCAAAAAAATGACACTAATAAATCTATATACGAAAATGAATGCTAATCCCCCTTGGTCATGGGCATCACACGTGATCGGCTGGATAAATTTTGCTATTTATTTTTTTGTTGTGTTCATTATTGTCAGGAGCAAGTTCTTATGAAAAAAAAAAGAAAATTGTGCCTAACTTATATATAATGGGAATTCAATATTCATAGTTAAGACAGGACAACATCTGTCGGGGTCAGCTAGTAAATAAATAAAAATGTTATTTTTCAATTACATAAATCTTTATTATACGTGATTGGGGATCACCTTTTAAGCAAGATGCTTGTGTTAGGTGACTCCTAGGTCAAAACATATCTGATGTCAGTTTTAAAGTAAATACATGAATGTAATTTATACGTTTTTTCTGGTAAGGCAAGTATATGTTTGAAAGTTCCGTGTGTTTCGTACCGGAACCGGAACGGACCGTACCGTACCAGTCGTCAACCGGACCCTATTATTAATAGGCTCCGCTGTCCGGCCGTCTGTCACAAGGATGTATTTTTCTAATCGTAATACTTGAAATTTACACACAGAATGTAATGCTATGGCCGCTATAACAATAAAATAGAGTTACAAATTAAAGGAGGGTCCCCAGACAAGAAACGCAGTTTTTTTTTACTAAATTACTATTTAAAAAATCGTGTTAAACATACAGTGGTACGGAACCCATTGTGTGCGAGTCAGACTCGCACCTGGCCGTGTTTATTATTAATTGAATACCAAAAAAATTTTTACTATCTTTCTGAGGTATTACTTACAAAGATCTAACTTGCATACCCAACCTTATATGGGATTGTTACAAAAACCTCATGATTTTCTTACCATATTTGTTTATCAAATAAGATTTGTAAGAACAAATCACTATTTATTTATGTTATACTACGTGCTACGAAAATCGATGACGTGGAGTTAATAGAAATGTACCCTACAATACTATAAATATCTTAGTGCAGAAATAATATACATTTAAAATTGTGCGTATATTATTAAGTGCTTATATTGTCTATGCAATATAAAAGCAAATTTCTTAGTAATATGTTTGACAGCAATATAAACACGCGTTATATACATATGCACGTGTTATCAACCAATTTACACAGTGGTTCAAATGCCATTAACAAGTTATTTGAATGGGCTCACAATTGCAGTGTTTGCAAGCATTGCCTTGAATCACAGCTCATGTGTTACTTGTTTATTACATTACTTAGCTTCTTAATTTCGGGGAATGTAGTTATATCATCACAATAATCGGCCTAGCCTTTTCTACACTATGTTAGTATCAGTGGCAGTATTTTTTTTACATAAAGCCACAGGCAATCTGAGCTCCACAATCTAGTTAGTGGGTATAGTATTTTTATATTACGAAGCGACGCGCGCTTTACTTGTGGTGTGTGTAAGCGCAGCAACTCTTGGTACCGTCCGGGATAGTGGCGCAGTCGGAAGTGTGTGTGTGTGTGTAGGTTATGTGCTAACACTACTCGTCTCCATACACATATTCACAGCGTGTTTTACATTTCGTTATCACAAGTAAAGCATGCGTCGTTAAGTAAGATAAAAATACTGAAACACTATATTTGTTTGCAAGACGAGTTATTAGACTTTGTTGTTCTATGCCTTACATTATTTGTAACTTACACATGAATTTCTTTTATTTTCCGGCAGTACGTGTCAGTTCATTTAGAATTAATTAAACATAGAAAGCTGGTAACAGCCGATATACATTATTATTCACTAACATGAAATTGACCATTCACAACTGATGTTATGAAATTAATTCGTTGATTTGAAGTGATGTGAGCGCGTAAATATCTTCTAAGTTGTCATTTGAAACAGATGTATGTGTCACAGCTTAAAGCGTCTGTTATTTTAGGCGAAATGTGTTTGAAAATAAACATAATATCTAAGATTTAATTTAAAAAAAAATGATATTTTTCAACGTACACATAATTTAAACAAGCAGGGGTTATTGGTGCACAACTATAACAGTTAGACACAGCATCGCGGAATTTTTTGTATGTTATAAATATTATAAATCCTCCATTGAATTGGTTTGGCTTTTTAAACATACAAAAAAAACAGAGAATACTTTATCATTTAATGTGGATGTTTTCCAACTTTTTGCTGTAACAGTCACTCCATATCACCCTATGTAGCCTTACCAACAGTCCACACGACCTAACCACACTGCGTACATACTTGTCTATGTACTCGAGGTTCCTGCTGTACTGATAGTACTCGTCCTCGTGGGTGTCATAGCATGGGGAAGTGCGTGTCGGAGTTGTGGTGCAGCGCGGCGACCAGCGCGGCGTGCAGTGCGTGCGAGCGGCCCGGCGGCGGCAGCAGCGACAGCACGCGCGCCTCCGCCGGCGCGCCACCCTGCGCGCTGCCCGCCGCACCCGTGTAGCGCGCCACGCGCGCCATGGCGGCGGCGCTTATCTGCCGAACATTACACATCATCACGCTTTGTTTTTAGGTAATAGGCTCTGGGCATAGGTGTATAGTGCACCCACATTTCGCCAGTTATGTTTAAGTAGCATGTTACAGGGGGCGAACCTGTTGCCATTCTATAACCGGGCACGAATTCGGACTTCGGGCTGCTACTGAGAAATTCCAGATAGATAAAACCAATAACCCTAACAAACATAAGTACAAATATTATTTATTAATGACACGACAAAATATGTCAGACGTAGTTTTTTTTTAAATATAATTTAGTTTGATAGCTAAATTCTTGAGGTATATTATAAGTAGCTAAATTATTTAACATCACGCTACCACCCTTAGAAGCCGAGCAACAAAAAAAAAAAACAGTAAGCGAAGTAATGGCGGCGTTCGCGAATATCGCCAGCTAACTGCCATGTTAGCTAGAGATATTCTACATATTACATATAAAGCACGGTTTTGTTTTTGTCTTATGGCCGACTCCTACTATTTACGAACTGTTATTGCTTAAATTACTACTCATATTCGGCTTTCTTTCGGGTTGCCCCATTTGGCAAGCTCCGTTCGCCATCAATGCTCGCTGAATCATGATCGAATCAGCCCTGAACAATGCGAGCTAAGCCGGGTTTTTCTCGAACAATTATATCAAGATATTATTTTTTGCAGACATAATTATAGTGACCTTATTGTTCTTCAAAAAGGTCAGATGTACAACCAGCTTGCGTGTATGACCAGATTTATGAAAGTAAACGAGGCAAATTATGTATGCAAGGATCGTAGAAGATGGCGTTCTGTACTTTATACTAAGGCTTAAGATTATGTAGTAGATGTTAACCTGGCGTAGGTATAGCCCTTCATACTATATAAATGGTTGCATGGTTCACACATACCTGATACTCGTCATCTTCGTCAACTGATTGTGGTTCCACCACATCCGGGCTCCTTTGCATCACAACCAACTGCAAGTAATTATAAATCACATGGCATGTGGTTGTTATAGGCATTTACAAGATGTAACAGAACAAACGCAGTACCTCGGACTATAGTTGTAAATAAACCGTTTTAAACCAAAATTCGTCGTTTGAAATCCATTGAAGCCTCTATGTAATTCGAAAAAAAAAAAAAAAAAACAAGTGGCAGATGAAGTTCTGCGACCGCAGTAAGTAACCCAACAGAGTTCCCGACTGTACAAAACTTAGAAGCTTTGCCTCTGCAGTGGGTGGAGCAACTTTCGTGATGATTCGGAAACATTACCGAGGAGCATACCTTGTTAAGCTGTATACATAAGAGTCACATTGCGCCAGCTAGTGAATTTCAAGGACTAAAATGGTTATGAGAGTCAACTCGCCTGAATGATTTCTCCTTCATAGGGGCTCAGGGTGCAGTTCCGGAAGTCAATCATCTCCACGACGCGCTCCGAGTCAGGCTCCACGACCACCAGGAACTGTAATGTGGAAACTTAAAAATTAGACAATAATTAAAAAAAAAAAATGTACACACGGCTACAACAATCAAGCTATATTTTTCAGTATAAGCCGATCTCAAATTGTACAGGATTTCTGTACAGTGCGAGATCACCGTATACTGGAAATGTATAGCTTGATGAGTAGCCGTGTGTACATCAAAGACAGCCTCGTTGGTCTAGTGCTTGCGACCTGGTGCTTGCGTCCTGGGTTCGATTCCCAGTTCAGGCAAAATGTTATCGGGTTTTCTATCTGTATATAATTTCTCAGTAGCAGCCCGGAGTCTGGATTTGTGCCCGGTTGATGGCAATAGGCTCGCCCCCTATTACATGGAGCTTAATCATAACTAGCGAAATATGGGTGTACTAGGGACAACTCTGCCCAACCTCTTGGGTAAAAAGGCATGATGTTATAATAAGTTATATACACCCAATTGTAAATTAAAATGATTTTATTTTATTACAGAGCGGAGCCTTGTGTCCCAGGAGTAGGACACAATTTTGACACCCTATTAGAAATTTCTACATTTATATCTGTGATTTAGATGGTGCACTAAAGAGTTTTGTATTCTATTGTTTTGAAGACAATAATTATCTATTAAATATAAATAACACTGGGAACATTTTATTTTGCATTGTTAGCGTAATTGCTACCAGCAGGCTTAGCACGAGCACCATTTTTTCGACGGAAGCTTAGACAAAAATGACGTTTCGTGTACGTGTACGGTAGCAAAGTAGAAAGAGTCAACTGGACTTTTTACGAAATTCACTATTTTACATATTTCGACTCATCATTTTATACTTTGCCTTGTCATAGGTTTTTTTTTTGTTTGATTTACATTTTTTACTGATATTAAGCCACGTATTTAAGACAACTAGAATATATTTTTTCTCAAAATGTCGACGTACCGTATTTTTGAACAAAATATATTACAGTAATATTGGCCTAATGAAGTTAAATAGGAGAAGATACTTTGTTCTTCTAATAATTTTCACAGTTACACGATCTAAACGCTCTCCTGTAAAATTATGACTTTTTAGAAAATCGTATATACTTTGTGGCCGTCGAGTAGACAGTTTGTTGTCATTGTGATTTTGACCTAGACAAAGATCGTTAAGAAACTAATTGTCACTTTGTTTTGAAAGAGTTGTGTCTATTCTTCGTAGAAATTAGAAAAGCTAAGCCAGGTGTAGTTCCTACATTGAGAAAGTCTGAAAGTGGCATAGATAACTGAAAAGTTTTGCTCAAATCAGTTCGGATCGGAATCGGTGTGAAAGGTGACGACGGAAATGACGATTAATAGAGAAGTATAGAAGAATCAGACATGTTGCGCCGACCCTAAATAAATCGAATAAGGGCAAGAGAATGATAAATATTCAAATTGTGTTAGATTTTAGTGTAAGTAAGACAGTTTAACAGAATGTAATAAATGAAATGAAAGTACCAAACACGTTTCATATAATGTCGTAAACTGTTGTTAAAAGTTGGCACGTCACATTTGGGCGCACCTCCTACAGTCACTTTCGAACATCTTGTATAAGCTATTGCACGCGTTTAAAGCGTAACTATTACAGACGTACATTTAAGCATTGCTACTTACATCACACCTGTATTTCTCGAAAGGTTAGGCTGAAGTATACTTTTAGTACACACATTTTCCTTTTTCTTTAAATCGTTGACGAAAAATTTCAGCGCTTGGGTACGCCAGAATCATGTCCTTAATTCGTAAATTTCAGCTAGCGTGTCGATGTCCATGCCACCCTGTATACTTTTGGAACAGACATTTACACAAATGTAACAAGATCGCAGTGGGAAGTTTTTACTGACTGAATTTTAAATCCTCGGTGTTAAACTGAGCATTGAGAATTTAACATAATACATCTGAGCACGTTGAAAATCGAAAGTGTGTTTTACTCTTCGATTTTCAACTCTCGGGGCGAATTTATTACGTCAACTTAATGTCTGTTAAAACAGTATACAGGGAGTATGTGCTAATACAGTATGGCAGTCATACAAGGTGGTATGCCCTCGGTCTAGGTTGTAGGTACCTTGTGTGTGAGCAGTAGCTGGAGGTGTGCGTGCTCCAGCAGCACCTCGTAGCCGGTGAGTGCCGAGAGCTCGCACAAGCGGAACATCCAGCGCACACAGTCGCGGTGCCAGCAGGCTGTCTCACGCATCTCGATGGCAGACCGGAAGCTGCGAGGCTGTAAAACAGAACATCACATCATCATGTCACACTACTTGCTCGATATTGTCAAATTATATATCCCATTCAAGCTTAACCTTAACATCATTATTGACCAAGGTTAATTATAAAAAATTAAGCAAGCGCAATCGAGTCCGCGCCGTTTGTTTTCGTGAAAACGTTATGCAAGATGTTTTTGCTTAAGGTTTGGTAACAAAAGTTCCCATGGTTCCCGATACAGCTGTAGCCGTTGTATTCGCCCGAAACTAGATTAAGTAGGCTCATCGCATTCCTTATGAAATAAGCTTACACCAATTATGTTTTTTTTTTCAGTTATGAGCACATACACAGCCAATATTATACGACATCTTAAACTATTTTGCTGTTTGCAACAAATTTTCTTAAGGTATTGTATTTGCTCGGTACTAATTTTTTTAGGCTCATTGCATTCGTTTTGAGGCGAGCTTTGATTTTTTTTATTTTTGAGCACATTACGTCCGATATGACACGTTATAAGGAGTTATTTTGCTAGTGTTAACTTTAAATTAATTTTTAACCCTATTTTGGCCAGTATTTTTGTTGTTTCTCTCCATGCCTTAGTAGTGCTTTGACAACTCTTGACAACTAGAATAATATCAAATAACGAGCAGGAAGGCACAGAGTGACACCGGCGTCGGCTATGCAACGTTCTTTGGTGAAACCATGCTGTTGATCGTGTAGGATGTTATTACGTTTAAAATAAACATAGCAACAATAAAATATAATGAGTATAGATGAGATATTGTAGAACCTTCGAAATCTTCAAGGAAAGGTATGCGCTTCGGGAGTTATCGTCTATATACGAAAATACGAACGCATCATGATGAAGTATCTGCAACTTATAGTAGGAATCGACCATTGTGCAAACAGCGAACGCCGGTCAAGGTTTCCCTGTACGCACGGCTACACATCAAGCTATACATTTCCAATATAAGCTGATCTCGCATTGTATAAGATTTCCGTACAAAGCGAGATCAGCGTAAACTGGAAATGTATAGCTTGATGTGTAGCCGTGTGTACATCTGTTATCGAACAAGACCACATGCATCATACCTCGGGCACAGGATCCCAGCCAGTCTGTTGCAGGAGCCCAGAGCCGGCATAGGCCACCAGGTCGGCGGTGGCACTGAGCGGCTTGGTAAGCGCTCCCAGCAGTCCGCGGCGTAGCGCCGCCGCGCCGCTCTCGGTCTCACCGACTGCGACGCCTACGAGAGGATGGTGAGCGAGCCCGCCAACAGCACCTGGACATGGACGTGACTTTTTTTATAGATTGCGTGGACACATGCTGCGCTTTAATAACACTAAATAAAAAAGCCCGTCATCATTATCATTCTCCTGCCCTTATCACAATGTATTAGCGGTCGGCACAACATATCTTCGCTCATACTTCTCTGTTACCTCAGTAATTACCCCCTTTTCTAAACATATCTTGTAACAGTTTTTTTCTCTGGTATACCCTGCCTCTTATAGTAATCTCAATGTTTACTAAAAATGTTCTTCACTAAAAACTAATTTAGTTAGAAAATCAATAAATAAATAGTTTTACCCAGTATATTTATAGCGAAGTTCGTGATGCCTGCCACAAGTCCCGCCACGAAGCTAGGAGGTGGTCTTCTCCTGGCTGCAGCCGCCCGTCGTGAATGCTCTTCATCACCAGCCAACAGATCCAGGTTCCTGGCCAGGGAGCCTGCCCAAGCGCTGAGGGACCGTAGAAGTGCGGCCGCTGCGGCGGAGGCTACGCCCCTCACGCCGCCTGTGGCACCCCCCAAGCGGGCCGCGAGTGCACCCGGGGCGCCTAGAAGTTCTAGGCCGCCAACTACCCAACCTGTTGTTTTATTTAGATTTAGTTGAGTTCCAGTAGATTCCAACAAAAGGATCAAGTGATTTTAAACATCTTAATATATATAAATTACGTGTCTCGTTGTTTGTCCGCGATGGACTCCTAAACTACTTAATCGATTTTAATCAAATTTGTACACCGTGGGCGGTTTGATCCAACTTGAAAGATAGGATAGCTAACATCTCAATTCAGGATCGCAATATTATTGTATTGCAAATTATTTGACAGTCACAATTATCTGTTAGCTCCAAACGATTTTAACAGATGGCGATATCTGTTGACTGGATTAGTAAGTATTCAATAGATGGCGCTATGTCAAACGTCCAACTGGATTGAGTAAGTATCCAATAGATGGCGCTATGTCAAACGTATAGTATAAATATATAAAATGGGAATTCAGTATTCATAGTTAAGGCCGGACAATTTCTGTCGGGTCAGCTAGTAGTTTATAAAATAGTTTCCTCAAAAAAAAAAAAATGACTAGCTCGCGAGGGCCATGTCTTGAGATAATACGTTTGACGCAGTTAGAGCTATACCACACCTGGACGCAGGTCGCTCTGCCAACTAAACGTATGCAGCTGTAAGGTGGGTGACTCACCTGGCGTCTGCTCGGTTACGCAAGCCTTCTAATTTGATTGCAACCCTAAGGTAGAAGAAGGAATAAAAGAAAGAATATTTTTACCGAAAATAATAAGTAACAATTAAATACGCACGGACGTAAAAATATCGCAGCAGGATTTTACTGCGCACTAGATTTACAAAACTCGGTGTTGCGCGCAACAACAAAATTTTGTCGGTGCTAGTGTCCACTAAGATAAAAAAATGAGACAAACCTGCTCCCAATATGGCGGCGGACAGATAGTGCACGGTGAGCGCATGCGTGAGGCGCTCTGCTGACGTCATCATGTCGTGCAGCTTGAACGCGCTCAGGCGCAGCGGACTCTGGTCCAGGGCTATGTACATGCGTACCTGGAAACAGCCATGTATGATCAGACTATCATATACGACTCGACTGGACAACGTTCGGGACGTAATCCAAATATCTGTTGATTTGCTGGATGCGTTTTCTCCCTCGACTGTTCGTTATTTATCTTGATAAAGTATATTTTGCTTGTATGTATGTGTGAATTTAAAATAAATGATAATATTACATTTATTTTAAATTCACACATACATACAAGCTTCTATTTCCCTAAGGGTTAGGCAGTGGGTATGTATTTATGTATTAAAATAATAATACTAACCCTTTATAGCCTGTTCCAAAAATATCTGATGAAAAAGTAGAAAAATGAATCAGTTAAATTAAATGTAGACGCCAATAGATTATTATTAAAAAAAATATTAAACCATTTTAAATAGCCCTAAAGACGTTTGTCGTTTGACACTTGAGGTTATTTTAGTAACCTCAAGTTTCGTCGATGATTCGTCAATTACAATTTAATTCTGTTATTGAAACAACAATAGCTGTTAGAAAAAGTGATACGATGTCAACTTGAAACCACAAATGTTACTAATTTAATTCCTTTACCGAGCGATTGCGCAAAAACGCGTCTGAGCAGAGGTTGTGTACATTTTCAACACATACTTTCGGAACAGACAATAGTTTGCTAGTTGTTACTTACGGCAGTGTGCAGCGTGAGCGTGAGGTCGAGTGGGTGCACGTGCAGCAGGCGCAGGCGCAGCGGGCACTGCATGGAGCGCTCCTCGCTGAGGCTCGTGTCCTGACTGTTTGAGGGCACCACTAGCCGCGACAGTTCGACCAGAGCCTTCACGTACGCGTCCTCCACGTACAGGGCCAGCGTGCCCACACGTATCTCCAACTCCGTCAGTTCTGAAGCAGGGATAAAGTTCAAATTAAATGTGGAAAGCAAAGTTAAAAGTTCATGTATCTCGATGATACATAATGACTGAATGACATAGAGGGAGTTTTAGGAAGAATAAAATTATCGATAACTGTAATTTGACAAGACTTTTTACAATTTGTTTTAAGATTAGTTTTTTTTTCGTACATTTTATTTTTCAACACCCTGTTCGTCGTATGTACAAGGAGTCGGGCGGGAAATTCCGTGGCCTCTATCTTGCCTTGGCAAAGGCCCTCCGACCAGGCAGATATTATATCTGGTGGACAGCTGTGCAACATTAAGTTGCTGTCGGAGATTTGCGTGACATAAGGTACAAAGCATAGCAGTAGAATTAAGTAGATATCGCCACATCTGTGAGTCAGGTCTACCCACCATTGTATCTGTTGTTGACGACTTCCCACTTATCGTGAGTCAGTTTGAGCAGCAGGCGTGCGGAACTGGACCTGGCCGCGAAAGTCTCTCTCTCGGCGAACATGTTCCACAGTGGCGGCCAGCAGTCGGCCTCGAGCGGGGCCGCGCGCGTGCTCGCGACAACGGCGAAGTCATACTGTCCCGAGTCGTATTGTAAGTTGTCGATCTGAGCGTCTGCTATTGATAGGATTGTTTTTGTTATCTGTGGACGATTAAGTATTTATTCATTTTAAATATACGTTTACAACATAACTCATTTAATTATATGAAAAGTGTTGCAAATATAAAAAAGACCACGAGAATGGAAATCAATAAGGAATTGCGACTTATTTTGTTAATTTAAAGATATAAATACAACTAAGTGACAAGTACAATTATTAACTTATCTATCTTTCATGCATCATCTACACACATCTTGAAACATTCACGACACACGGTCGCAATCTTCCTACCCTTATCCCATGTTACTTGTGGTCGTCGCAATACGTTTTCTTCTTCCATTCTCCCCTGTCAACCGTCACGTTATCATTTACTCTCTTCCTTTTTTTTGAGGGTGGGATATCAGCAAATAACTTCTTCCGCTCTGGGTGGAGCAGAAGGACGTGTCAGACTTTACTGACTAAATTCCACCTGTGTTCCCTCAGTTGCCTGTGTGCCAAGGGCTACGGTATCAATTTCCAACAACCACGTGCACCCCTGTCAGGCATCAGCCCTTGCGGGACCCACCAGGTGGTGCTGAAATCTCTGCAGGCGCGTGGAATACATCGTGCCGTCGACTCCCTCTTCCCTTAAATATGATTCCTTATACAATCCATCCATCTACATTCACGACACATAGTATGTCTATTAGATTGATTTAGAAGATGGTAAATGTAGGTAACCGGTACATTATAATCAACCTATACTGTTCCCACTGCTGGGAGAGAGAGTGGGCCATAAGCAACCACGCGGGGGCCCCTTGTCGGTTGGCGGATGTAACTTGCTTTCGAATGTTTGGTTCTAGATCATGCCGGTTTCCCCACGATGTTTTTCTACATTACATTTGTGCATGATCTCAAAAAGTTAAGGACAGTCTTCAGAGACCATTTCCCAGTAGGTACAACTTTTAAGGCCAGCCAGGCCAGGCATTGCGCCAGCCCAAAAATATACCTTAAAAATAATAAAGATGCATCCGTTTTGTTGCGTTGATCTGACGCATATTTTTCTTTCTTTTACCTTGCTATCTCCCGTCACCAGCACCGCAGTGCGGTCTAGATGCAGCGCAAACAGCGGCGCGACGTCAGCCGCGGCCGCCAACTCCACCGCCACGTTGGCGATCACGCAGCGGAACCGCTCTGAGTCCGTCCACGAGTCGTCCAGATCGTCGAGATCTGCATCAAACAAATAAAATTCATTATAAGCCTTCCCGTCAGAATGTTTGTAAGAAAAGTCGGCAGAAATATTTTTTTCTCATAAAAAACAAAATTATTGCTGCCTCTTTTCTTTCTATTTCTCTCTATTTAAAGCTGCTAAGAACCAATTCCTGTAATATACAGGATACATTATTAATCAGTGCGCAAACTGTAACCAAATTTCTCGTCGGTTAAAATTTCTGCGCTGGGAATCTAGAATGATATGCTAAACAGTTTGCGCACTGGTTAAAAATTTATCCTGTAGACCTTAAGAACACAAACTGAAATTATATATTCCAATATTCTATTCTATTCTTAACAGCTTAAAATATGAGATATACAATTAATGCATACAGTTGTCAGGTAATTTAATGAGTGTCTGAGTCACGAATGAAAAACAGAATATTTAAAAGTGGCCAATTTATGTGAAAGATTGTAAACAATGATAAAAGATAGTGAACAATGATAAAAGGCTAAGATTCGTTATATTAAGATCATATAATTACGTTCAGGATACATCCTCCGCTAAAAGCGGCATACGAATGTTTACAAATAATTTTAAATATCTCCTAAACCACAGCGGAATGAAAAATAATCTTCAAAAGTAGTAACCTCAATATTAGTTATTACAGCCTGTTCGAAGTCACGTATAGAAAACTTCAATAAAATTTCACGTTTCGATAATATCGATTTATTGTGTCAGCGATGTAAAAAAAATCGACATCAGACGTGAGTTCTTTGCGATCAAGCAACAACTTTTGCAGACCCGCAGTCACCCAATCAGTAAGAAGACAGTCAGGAGACGTCTTGCAGAAGCCAATTTAAAGCATTACCGGCCAGAAACTGACCCAAAACAAGATCGGCATCATATAGTTGCAAGATTAGATTAATCTACTAGAAATTTTTCCCTACAAACTTAATGTTGATTTTAACTTCAAGAAGCTATCTTCCATGGTTTGTATTTATATTGTCCCTGAGTGTAGATGGGCTAGTATTAGTATTAATTCACTTAATTATGTAGTTTCATCGAGCGAACACCATAATTAATATATGCATGAGTCATTCAAATTAAATATTCTTCGTATACCATCATCTCCTTTTCGGGTAGATTCTTTCATTCAGTTTAATCATAGACGGATTTACTATGGTTGCTTAACAAAGCACTCTAAACTTAAGTTAGGCTTTAATATTTTTGCCATTATCTGAGTGGTGTATTATACTTAAAGCAAACTTAGACATGCCAAGGTTACAAAGAACAGAGCACAGAAGACTACAAATGAAAAATAATAGTACCTACTTAGGTTATCATCATATGTATGAAAACAAAAAACACTTTAAACATACTTTTACATAAGACAAAGGGTATCCGACCCTAAGGCGGATGAGCGCCTCGCCTTCACGTGTGTTTTTTGTGTGCGTGTAATTTTTAATTCGTGTTAAAGGCACATTTTTGCTTGAATTTGAACGTTTAACTTGAGATTTGATGAGTGATTATGGTTTAGATATAACCAAAAATTAAAACCAAAAATATGTCCTAGAAAATGACATTATTGGTCTGTTTACATAAGTCAGTAAAAACCTTGTCTCGGCAAATGATTTTTCATAAAATCGTACTTTCGGGCATCTTTAGATGCTTTATTACATGGATTTAGCTTTTAGTCCGCGCTGGTTTGTTCCTGGGAGTCCAACGCATAATGGATAGCATATGTGCGTAGCGTACTTCACTAGACACACAAGCGCGATCTGTGATACCCCTCTTAAGCTTTACCGCATGCTGACGTTTTTGAGCTCTACTACGCTACGTTCGTTTTTGTACTTTGATTTCTTTGTAAAAGCTGCAGCTAAAATAAGTCCGTGAACAGCATTATTAATGTGAGTGAAGGTGCACCCCATGATAGCAGTCCTGCCGGGACCCAACGTTGAGTTTGTTAAATTCGGCCTTATTTTAACTGGAGGACTTATCTGTTACATTGTAAAATTATTTAGAAGAATAAGAAGTTAGAGTAGTTAGAAGAAAGTTTGAAGTTGTTTTCGAGAAGAGACAAAATGTAAAAAGTGACAAATATTTCTAATTGTCGATGCTTCTCTTAAAAAACCTCGTAAACCATTTATCTCCACAACTTAAAAAAATACGTGGACGTTTCTAATATTATGATCTTTCTGGAAAAAAATATGGACTGCGTTCCAAAGTTTTCTGATATTTTAGGAATAAATTATGGACCTACTTGTATCATTAAGTATTGAATACTTTATCATACGAGTAGGTCTATAACCATCCAACCATAGAGGAGTAGACTAGGTCCATTCAATCTCAGATAATTTGTATAAGATGTAGGTTCCATGCTCACAAGTTACTATGACCATGAATCGGTCGATTCATCAATCAATAAAATTGCAAGATGATTTGTTTAGAATTTTTTCTAGAAGTACTTCTTACTCCGGCCTACGATTTAATGAGTGGCCCGCGTACGGTTATAACAACTTGACAAAACATCGAGACCTAATAGAATTTTGCCCCAGAGGCATCTCGCGAATCACGATTTCCTGTAATGTTTTATTCGTGTTAAGCTTTTCTGCATAACTCAAAAGAATAGCTATCCTATCCAAAACGAGGTGCTTACAGTTAGACCTTCTACTACTTTACAGTTAGACCTTCTACTACTTGTAACAAAAGTATACAGGCAAATGAAGAGTAAAGAAATAAGTTTAGTTGTCGTGTAGGAACCAAATTGGTTTCCCATAATATTGGAATCGCGCACTGATCTTTGTTCTGATTCTTATCTACAAATAATTGTACAGCCTCTGTTGTAGGTGGAAGAAATAAATGTATTTATTTAGTGATTTATGGGGCGGTGTTATTCTGCATAGGTACTCACCGGGGTCGATGTAAACGCTGCGGAAAGTAGTTGCCGACGAGAACTTGTACGCAGAGCTCGCGATCTTAAGCACAGTACTCGGGGAGTCAGCGCCGGCACCAGCATACACATCCGATATCAGTGATTCTGGTAAACAAAATAGTTAAATGATTATTAATGTTAAGTCCAAGTAATGATGATAAATGATAACTAATGTTTTTTAGAAAGGTCATGTGAGTACTACTGCTAACTGGGGTGCGTGTATGACTAGAAGTATGAACGTAAACGAAGCAAAAGGATCGTGGAAACTACAGAACGGGATCAGCAGGTGACTTTCTATAGTTTCTGACTTCCCCATGTGATATAGGCATGGGTTTACGTATGTATGTCAAGTCTATTAATCCATAGTAAGTACATTTTTTTTAACGCAACCATCATTTTAATAAGTTTCCTTGTTCCTGATAAGAAGATGCAATCTGGAAACTGGCAACGTCGACCATAGCTGTCAAATATTACCCTGTTTTAATTCATTTGTCAAAATTACTAAATGAAATTATGAAATATCGTACTAGTGCACTACAATATTGATACACGATCACGTAGGAATATCGGGATTAAAAGTATCCTATATCCTAATCCAGGTCATGGTCTACTCATGTGTCTGTTTTATCCAAATTCGTCCAGCCTATATAGCGTGGAAGCGAAATAAACAAACATACAAATAATCAAATATTTTCTCTTTATAATACTAGTTTGGATGAATTGCAATAATGAATTTCATCATTTAACGTTGCCAACTTTCTGAAAGCGCCTTCTTAATTTCCGTTAAATTTACAACTTAGACACAACGGTTATGTTCTCATTTTTGTTTTAAATCTACAATAAGAATACTAACTGGGAGAAGTATCAGGATATCATAACAGCGGAGATTGAGCTTAGAATCTCACTGAAAACGACTAATGAAATAGAACAGGCTGTAGAAGGACTAAACAGATTGATTCATGGCGCAGCGAACAGATCGACATCCCAAAACAAAGCGGGAACAGCAAAAGAGCATATATACCCTTCGTTCATCAGGGACCGTATAAACGAAAGACGTAGACTCCGCAAAGTGTGGCATAACACTCACTATCCTAGAGATAAGACCGCCTTTAATAGAGCCTCACAGCAACTAACAATACTAGTCAAGGAGCTGGAAAACGAGAGTCTACAATCATATCTCGCCAAACTGACACATACTAGTAACACAAACTATTCGCTGTGGAAGGCTACCAAAAACCTAAAGCGTCCCAAACAACAGGTTACACCACTAAGAACACAAACGGGGTCTTGGGCCCGCTCCGACTGTGAAAAGGCCAATACCTATGCTAATCACCTAAATCAAGTTTTCGAACCACTTCCCAGCAACGATCTACATCTGGACAATTAAATAGAGAAATACCTCCGATCACCTACTCAGATGTGCCTACCACTAAAGCACGTAACACCAAATGAGTTGAAACGGGAAATCCTAAAACTTCAGGAAGGCAAATGCCCTGGCTATGACCTTATTGACGCTACTCTTTTGAAACACCTCCCAACAAAAGGAGTACTGCTCATACTCGCCATCTTCAACGCATGCTTAAGATTATTCTGCTACCCAAGCCAATGGAAAATAGCACAGGTAATAATGATACTGAAACCGGGTAAAGCAGCTCAAGAAGTGTCATCATATAGACCTATAAGTCTACTTCCGGTAATAGGAAAATTACTGGAAAAGATGATACTAAATAGAATGAGAGAACACTTGGCAGAGATAATACCAACACATCAGTTCGGATTCAGAGAAGGCCATGGAACCATCGAGCAAGTGCATAGATTGGTAGATGTCATAAGCAGAGCAATGGAAAACAAACAGTATTGCTGCGCCGTATTCCTGGACATTAGCCAAGCATTCGACAAAGTGTTGCATAATGGGCTACTTTATAAAATAAAAAAAATGCTACCGCACTCTTTCTATCTGCTGATAAAATCATATCTTGAAAATAGATCCTACGAAGTAAGATATAACTCCGACACATCGCAAATGCATAAAATTAAGTCAGGAGTGCCACAGGGTAGCATACTGGGGCCAATTCTCTATTTAATATTTACAGCAGATCTACCCACTTATGCCAATACCATTACAGCAACATACGCAGATGATACCGCACTACTTTCGACCCATGAGAATCCTGATTCCGCATCCGAAAAGCTCCAATTACACCTGAGTCTCATCGAAGCATGGTTCCAGCAGTGGCGTATTAAAGCCAATACAGACAAGTCGGTCCAAGTAACCTTCACACTTAGAAGAAAAACCTGCCCACCTGTGAAACTTTATAACGCGGAGATCCCACAATCAGATGATGCCAAATACTTAGGTATGCATCTCGACCGTCGGCTTACCTGGCGCAAACACATTACTAAAAGGAAACAATTAGACTGCAAACTCCGTAGCATGTACTGGCTCATCGGTCGTAAGTCACAGCTGACAGATACCAGTAAAATGGCTATCTACAAATGTATACTAAAGCCTATATGGACCTATGGCATCCAGCTCTGGGGCACAGCCAGCCATAGTAATATCGAAATACTTGAAAGGTTTCAAAGCAAAACAATGAGAGCCATGTTCAATATCCCACGACACATAAGCAATAAATATGTAAACCTAGACTTTAATCAGCGAACTGTGAAGGAAGAAATTGATTCATACAGCAAAAAGTATCAAACCAGATTGGACCAACATATAAACGAGCTAGCTGCCCAGCTGCAGGGAGAAGGCAGCCTAAGGTTCTCTCGCCTTAAGAGAAATAGTATACCAGGACTAGCGACAAGATTCGCAGACAAAAGATGAGGACTGCACCGCTGGGTGCACGTATCTGCTGAAGACACATTTACTGATGGAAATCTGACAGCATATTGGATTATTGTTTTGAACAAACAGATTGCTAAGTAGCAGGATACATAAGAAAAAAAAAATAAAAAAAAATAAATTGTTTTGTCAAAAACCACACGATTTATTACATCGTTTTAGAGTTTTAAATTTTCCAAAGACCATCAGAACGGAATGGTTAAACAGACTCGCCTGTAATAGAGGAAGGCAGTCTCTTCCTAAACGAACCTTTTATGTTGTAGTTGTCAGGGGTCATCTCTTCGACGCGCTGCTGTTCGGCCCCACTGGCGGTGTTGATATCGGTTTTCTCCCGACACGACAATGTGCCCCGGAATTCACGTGCCGACTGACGCGGCGTTGCATCGGAATCGCTGACCACTGCAACAAATCAAAACTAAATCATTTATCCTTCTTTTTAGCGTGTCGGTAGCAATCTTAATACCGTCAGCCCTGAATTTGCCAACGAGCTTGGCAGTTTCACCAGCATCCAGCAACTCCTGTAGCGTGCAGACAACAGCATTGCTATTCTGTAATCACCTCACCGTGAAATCTAAGGAGAAGTGAGGTAGAAGTAAGCTAGCATTCCACTTGATGCTAGGGATTCACACTATTAACCATTCACTTCACCTAAGTTTTCACGGTGAGATTTTTACAGAATCGATATATAGGACATTCTGGACCAGATATACTCGTAAAGTGTCCGATTGTTTGTGGGACAGCACCACTTTTCCCAGAGCGGAGTCATCTATGAATCTTTACCTGAGCAGGTTTTCTTTGCTTTGGCGTAGCTGAGTACGATGTCTATTTAAAGACTTCCAGGAATGCCAAGGTAACTCAAATTATTTAATGTGTTCCCATAAGAATAATAATTTTAATCTTAATTTAAATCGTACATTCGCCCTACCGCGTCAAAAGATGGTCGCGTTTCAGTTTCGTTTTGACACCTGACATATACAATGTCGCAGAGAGTTGACTTGACTGCCACGGAAACGGCATTATTATTGTGTGAGGTCACTCTTCGCAGTATGGACAGTTTTTCTTGCCACTTAGTACGGTGACGGCAAATCTAACGATTTGAATCTTTTTGCATTCCACAATGTGTGCTTAGTTAGGGGGTAACTTTAAATTGAATGAGATAATTATAAAACCTGTTGAGCAAAGCCATTATGAGAGACGAAGCTTTAAAAATTTACCATTCTTCATAATTAGAAGATAATACAGCACTAAGATAATTTAGCACTATAATTTTGTCGTTGGATTATTCGTTGCAAGACTTGTTAACAAATAAAAGCGTAAATTCAGTTGGTCGTTAGTCCCCATGCACCGCATACAGGAATGACCAAGGGGTATCATAGGTACACACTTACACAGGTAACCTTATCTATACTAATATTATAAAGCTGAAGAGTTTTTGCTTGAACGAGCTAATCTCAGGAACTACTGGTCCGATTCAAAAAAATCTTTCAGGGCCAATAGCCCATTTAACGAGTAAGAATAAAGGATATATATCATCGTGCTAAGACCAATAGGAGCGGAGCATCAATGAAGAATGTTTCAAAATTGTTTTTTTAATCCTTTTGAGAGCTTCCGCTGCGTGCGCTGCGTAAACGGTTAAAGTTTCGCAAAAATCAAGTATGACAGAATTGTTCCCTTTTAAAAGTTCTAAAAAAGTCCATGACAGCATAATTATGTCTATCTTTTAAGGTTGGCTCACTATAACCTTTTTTATGCTAACCAAATTTGTTCTAAAATAATGCATTATTTGAGAAGGTATTTTTATAAACATGATAATTATTAATCCTTATATAAATAAATACGTTATTCATTACAAGTTTTTAATATAACATCATTAGATTTCAATGAATATCTTAGGAGATATCGCAGTTTTAAAATAAGAAAAAAAAAGTTACGAATACGAAGGCCAGGCGATTCGATGCGACGGGGTGGGTCGGGGAGCAAGAAATTTGACGCAGACGAAGTTGCGGGAAGAAGCTAGTCAATCTATATATATCAAAATGTATCCCTATTTCCCTTGGTCAAAGCTTCGCTCGTGAACGGCTGGACCAATTTTGCTAATTCTTTTTTTGTTGTGTCTGTTATTGTCAGGAGAAGGTTCTTATGAAATAAAAACTTGAGAAAGTTGCGCTTAACATTAGAAAATTTAAGAAAACTTAACTACTATATTGACTCTTCTAATATTAGGTCTTTACCTATGAAATTGCCGTTCTGCAGTACTGGCCATTTCAAATCAAAATAATTTTTGTTTGGCTAAGAATTCTAATTTCAAATTAATTTTATTTTAAAAACATGGATTTTTTTTTCTAAAAGTAGTCATTTCTTTATTGATTAGTGTTACATTTTCATCGCATTTCAATCTTTTTCGTCATCATGGATACGTTAAAAATTCGAGTAATTATGGAATATGAGTACCGTCGTGGCAGCAACGCGGCACAAGCGGCACGCAACATCAACGACGTTTACGGAGCTAACACTACAAACCAACGCACCACCTGTTATTGGTTTGCTCGCTTCCGTTCTGGAAATTTCGACCTGAAAAATGAACCTCGCGGTCGTCCGAAGACTTTGGTCGACAATGACGAATTAAAGGCGATTGTGGAAGCTGATGATACACAATCTACGGCTGAATTAGCAGCAGCTTTCGACGTTAGCGTCAAAACAATATTGGTCCATTTGCGTCAAATTGGCAAGGTAAAAAAGCTTGACAAATGGGTGCCCCACGAACTCAATGATCGCCAGCGCGAAGTACGCGTCGAGACGTGCCTTGCACTGCTCAACAGACACACAAATGAAGGAATTTTGAACCGCATTGTTACCTGCGATGAAAAATGGGTTGGTTGGATCCTGGTTCAGCACCTAAACAATGCCCTAAACGAAAACTTACCCCTAGAAAAGTGATGGTCACTGTTTGGTGGTCTAGCGCCGGTGTGATTCATCACAGCTTCTTACCAAACGGGGTGAGCATTACTGCAGATGTGTACTGTGAAGAACTGAACACAATGATGGAGAAGCTGGCGCATCTCCAACCAGCATTGGTCAATCGCTCGTCTCCGCTGCTCCTGCACGACAACGCGCGACCTCATACTGCACAGCAGACGGTCTCCAAGTTGCAAGAACTGGGGTTGGAAGCTCTCCGTCATCCGCCCTACTCACCAGACCTTGCGCCTACAGACTACTACTTTTTCCAGAATTTGGATAACTTCTTGGCGGGAAAAAAATTTAATACCCGAGAGGCAGTACAAAATGCCTTTGAAGAATTTGTTGCCTCCCGTCCAGCTGATTTCTTTAAGAAGGGCATCAATAAACTGCCACTGCGATGGCAAAGATGCATTGATTGCATGGGTGATTACTTCGATTAATACAAATAAAAAATTCATGAAAAAAATTCGTTTAAATTTTTTCATACAAAACGGCAATTTCATAGGTAAAGACCTATTATTATACCAATGCAAATTCAATATTCATAGTTAAGACAGGACGACGTCTGTCGGGTGAGCTAGTCGGTAATAAAACCTGGCATCGAAGCTAGACCGAAATTCCGACCGACGCTACGTAAGTAATTTCTAATCATCAATTAACAAGAGCGAAAGTCTAAGGATTCACCAATGAAATCGAACACAATCAGTACATCTAAGCCGCGTTCAAAAACTGTCAGTCTCCATATTACACCCTTAATCGCGGTTTAGATGTATTGCTCACGTTCAGTTTCATTGGTGAAATTCACTCTAAAAGTGATGAAAATTTGCGCCAATATGACAGAACCATTTATGGGAAACTCACGTTCAGAGACGGCTTCAGTTCGCTCCAAAGTATGGGGGGCAGCCACCTGTAACATAAGCACAATTTAAGTTCAACATATTTTATTTCCCTTAATCTAAACTATAATTGGAATGAAATTTTATGAAATTGATTATTCTGCAAATAGGATATTGGAATCAATTTTACACGATATATTAAAATATATATAAACTTTATATCTTTCGGCTGAAATGATGATGATGATGACTAGATGGAGTCGACATTACTTAACTGACTACCTTGAGAAGATATGGCAAAACAAACTCAAGGGTCAAAGATTATTTTAAAGGCCAGACATAATCTTGGTCAGACCATGTGACGACCCCCCTGAGTGGGTTCCCGCATTGTCGTTGCGGGGGGGCTCAGTAACCGTGGTCTCCCACCCACGGTGAAGCCAAGAGGAACCCAAAGGTGGGGCCGCTTGTCAGGGCTTTTACCTTCAAGCCAATGACGTAGCGGCCAAAAAGTAGGCTGCGGTGAGGTACACCGCAACTGAGGAGGGCCGCGATGTCGGATGAGAGGCATCGCGGCTGAGGGTTACGGGCTGCGGCGGAGGAGGAGTGCCGGTACTTTTGAGTAGCGCTCTTCCCTTCCGTGGCCTGGACGGGGCCGCCACCGTTTGATGGCGGACGCGGTGGGGCCGCAGGGGAAGAGGAGTGTCGGTATAGCGTTGGCCACCCTCCCTATCCCCTGCGGCCGAAAAGTGGTAGGCGATATGACGCGTTGTGTTCCACGCGCCATCAGAGATGCCAGCAACCACTGGTGGGGTCCGCAAGAGCCGATGCCTATTAATAACGAGAAAAGAGCATACCATGTTAAATTTTTGATGTACATTGTCGAACACTGAAGTAATACTCTCTCAAAGTTTGTATGGAAAAAATGTCGACTAGATTCACCTTAACGGAGATCTCATACAACCCAATTAGAGTATTGAGTTAAAACTATTTTTTTAAACGAATTGATATTATTAAGAAAATAATGTCAACCCTAGCACTAGTTTATGCATTTAAAATTGAGTCTTATCGCTTTGAGATAAGTTTGACTTTTCTTTGGCGGTACTTATAGTAGTCAACTATGGATAAACTACTTTCAGTACTTGCGTTTATTCTGTTATACCTAGTCTAAAATGATGATTCTGCATAATAATTAAAATTTCAAAGTTTATGGTTTCACCACAAAGCTTAGCAGAGCGAGCAGCTCAGACCCAAGCTTTTTTATCTTCAAAATTATCAGAAATTAAGATGAATGAATCCCATTCCGATTTTGGCTACGGTGACTGTTTTTGTTTTCAACAACTATTGGTTACGAACTTGTGAATCTGGGTTTAGATCGTCACACACATTTAGTTTATTGTAATATAGCGCGTCAGGGGCTAGAAGCTGGAATAATTATTATCTATAAATTGCATCTATAATATTCTTCCTGTAGGAACGCAGGCCTTTTCTCTGTGAGGGGATGGGCCTTAATCTACCACGTGGTGCTAGTGTGGGTTGATAGATGTCACATGTCTTTCGTTTTAGGACATGCCGGTTTCCCCACGATGACTTCTTCACCGTTTTGAGAGCTATGGTGATGATGATTAATGATAAATCTTTACATTTAAAACAAAGTCTCTTTTGTCTGATCGCTTAGATCTTTTAAACTCCGCAATTGATTTTTATGCGGTTTTCATCAATGGGCAGAGTGATTCAAGAGGAAAGTTCATATGTATAATACACCGACGTCGACGCGGGCGAACCCGCTGGCTCAATAATGAGCAATGACAATTCATCGGTCAAGTCGGGGCCGATACCAATTTTTTTTTCTTCTCCCGCTCTGGGTGGAGCCGGAGGGCGTGTCAGACTTTTACTGACTAAAACCCACCCGTGTTCCCTCAGTAGCCTGTGTGCCAGGGGCCACGGCGGGCCCTGTCGGTTTGTGCTGACATCTCTTTGAGGCGCGCGTGGAACACAACGCACCGTCGACCGGGGCTTGGTCCTTACCGGACAGCGAGCTACCCATTACTCCACAAGCCCACGCCTACGGTGGCCGGGTATCAGCCTGGGATTCCCGACGCCCAGAGGGGCCGATACCGTTGACCCAGCACTGCCTGTGTCCTTAGCTCGTCTAAATATATACAGTGGATTTAATGCGATTTTCACCAACATTTATAGAATTTCATCCGGAAGGTTTTGTATATACATTCATATTCAACTGAGATATAAGCACAGGAATCTCGATGTATTGGCATCGGTAAGCAAATTTAACCCGTGGTAAGCAGTGATTTATAAAAAGCACTTACCGGTTCAGGCTCCTCATCTTTCAAAAAGGCGCCCTGCAGTCGTCGCCGGATGTCGCTCGCCGATATGTCATTCTGAAATATTTTGTAGTATCAATAACTTACGAAGCAATGAAATGAACTGTTTAACAACTAAAGGTCCTTTAAAAAAAAAAAAAACCAAAAACTTAGAGAGTTCTAGCTGTGTACCGTTGTGCAGACGGCGACATATCAAGCTATACATATCCAGTTCTAGCTGACCTCGCATTGTATAAGGCTTTTCGTACAATGAGAAGTCAGCTTATAGTGCAAATGTATAGCTTGAAATAGCGCTGTTACAAGCGGGGGGGGGGGGGGGCACATCACTTGTGGGAGGCGTATGTCTAGCATTGGACTAGTTTTGGCTTCAAGGACAATAGAGTTTATTTTCATGAACATTATAAGAAGCAAACGAGTCAAAAGGAAACTCAAATTAACACTATCTTCGTAGTTTACTCGACCGCGACGTGGATTAATTCGGTGACGTCACTGGTGTTCCGCAATTTATACGCGTCTTTATTCACCCGGTCTGTTATTTTAGTCAATTTCCCAATAAAGATTTGGAATATTCCGTGTATTGCATACATGGTCGACATCCTGCAGCTCGAGCAACGTGGAGTGGGGGTGCGTGCGCACGCGCAGCTTAATGGTGACGCCGTCGAAGTACTGTAGCAGTTGCTCGCCGTCCGCCGCCACCACGGGAGCACACCACTCTAGTTGTGTCTCATCTGTGGGATGCGGACTATGTGAGGTTTGCTGGATGGTAACTGGTATGTGAAGGATAGGTTTAATAAATTAAACATAAGAATTTAATAACTACTTTTCCTTATTTTAGGGCAGGTACCAATGTGAGTTTTTCAAATCATATGTAATTTCTTAATTTTTCTTGGACATTACAGACATCGGTGAAACATCGTGAGAAAACCAGGACTTATCCTAATATCTGACTTCTTACTACTTCTACTAATATTATAAATGTGAAAGTTTGTATGTTTGGCTGTTTGTTAATTAATCACGCAAAATAGCTGAACGGTTTTGAAAGTGCAAGTGGAACACAATTATGGCCATATTTTATCTCGCATCGATCGCTAATTACGATAATACGCCCATCGTATCACACAACAGTGCCGTTTATAAGAAGATGTAGTGACTTTTTTAAAGAGTGTGCTTAAATGGGTTGTTGACGTTCAAAAAGTGCTGACTCTCAGCCTAGTTTCACTTTTTATTTTGATGGTTTGGTCATTTTGAGCCGGTAAATGAAGGGCGGCTAATAAAAGGTATTTACAAAGCAGATGTGAATGGAAACGCCGAATGGGGACGCCCTAGAAGGACATATAATGACCTTAAAAAGACAGAAAGGTCAGGTGCGTATTACTCGCAACCGACGTGTGTGTACGACGAGATGTATGAACATAAACGAGGCAGAAGGCGTATGTTTATTTTCTGTTATCTTTTTTTCACTAATATTGTAATATTACAAATCTGCTTATAAAATATTTATGGAAGTCAGCCACCACTCGTCTGTCACAGATATTTTTCTCAAGATATTATAGAAATTGAATTTTTCGCATAATTTTTAAGACTTGATGGCGTGTACACCAGTTTGCCAGTCAAATACCAATATTTTTTCTGGAGTCAGTCAATTCTAAGATAAAGAAAATTAACAACATGTTTATTTTGATGTACAGTTTAGAAGCTAGAGTAACTTTATTTACTACGCGCTATAAAACGGTCTATCAACGACCATTCATTGGATTTATCTGTGTAGTTCGGGTCAGAACTCTATACTGTGCGAGGTCGAGTAGTTCACGGTCTCGGTTTTATTTGATTCATATATCCATATAATGTGTAGTCGTAAGTATTAAGTTTGATAAGTACCTTCCCCCTTAGCGATCGAGAGGATGGGCGAGGCTATGGATACGGGCGGCATGGCGTCGGGAGGGAAGCGCGCGCAGTACGCAGGCGTGGAGTAGTGCACGGCAGTCTTAGCAGGTACCATGCACCACCACCTGGTGCCCGCACATTCCGGTTTAACCTGCAAGTTCATTCGTTGCGTTAGGAAATAAATTGTAATGTTTAAGTCCCATGCAAGGGGCTATTCTGCAGGCGTATATTAAATAATCATTGGTTTCTCAGTAAAAAGATTCTGCAGAACGTTACTCTAACAGGAAATGAAACTTCTCTAAAACCTTAACATGCACAAATTTGATTTTCAGCGCACATTTACGCACGAAATTAAGCTATCTAGTCATGTCCTTTATTTTTATCTGCGGTCTGGAACCACATTACTCCAGCAGGATACATTTACAGCAGCTTGCGCTCTAATTATTAGTTGAATTCAATATATTCTAGAAGAGTAACGGACACTATTGCCCTTTCTTCTCCAAACGAACCGAGCTATTAGAATCAATTCTATTTTCTTGTAAATTTTGACATTCAAAAGTGCCTTTTTTGTGTCTAACTTAAATAAATCATTTGTCTTGGTTGTATGTATACTTAACACGGTCGCGGTCAAGAGTCCATTCTCATGCTAAGGGTTATATTGCTATGACTCGCGGTCCAGGCCGTACCTACAGCTGTGTGTATAAGTGATGTAACCAGACCGCACACCACAGTAGGTACTCACACACCACTGTCGTCGAAAGATACAAAAAACATACCGTCGCACAGAGTACTCTGTCTCTGTCTGTACTGTGTTACATATTACCTACATATGACCTTGGTCGGTTCATACGATCGCTAAAATTCACGTTCTAATATCAAGTCTCGGTAGCTCGCAGCGTAACGTATTGTCATTGATGAAACACAAAAGTCTGGGTTCAAATCTCCCGAAGAGACTTTTATTTTTCTTTTCAACAATTTCATCAGTTCTTTTATTATTCGTTATACGATAATGTTTTTTTTAAATTACTTAAATTATTATTTAAACAAAGGATTAAGAAGATTATGTGATTACAAAATGTTTATTCGTTATAATTTTATGAAGTAGGTATAAAAATAACTACTAATAACTTCTTGTTAACAGTTTATTTTCTCATAAAGAACAATAATTATTGAAGTAAAGTAGCTAATTGGTGAACCATGATAATCAGGCTATTGTATCTTAGTAATATAATAATATTGTGCTGTAATTACTAATGTGCGGTACTCTAAAGAAATCACATTTTTCTACGCAAATCTACCCACGTAAAAATAACAAATGCAGACAAGTTGTCACAATACAATTAAATGACTCAGTAGTACTACTATTGGAATAAATCTACTGCGAGTGAGTTAGTTCTCTCAAACCTCAAAGTTAACAAATTGTATTTAATAGGACTTATCGAAGTTATAGCTTAAGTAATCATTTTCATTACGAAAAGAAGATTGAAACTAAACCTCGAAATAATCCATATTACGGATATGACACAATATTATGTGATTAATACTAAAATCAATAAAAGTCAATAATAATAAATATTTCTAATTTATATCTTAATGTTAATGTTTATGTTTTTTGAGCTGGTTTTCCATGATGCAAACCTTCTGCGTCGAGTGCACAGCGCACTATGAATAATTTGGCAAAATGTCTTGTCTTTTTGAAACCACTTGTGCTGTCGCTTTCTTTTATAAGCTGGGGTCTTCCACTTTGCTTTCGACGGGCAAGGCTACCCCCTTCCTCATATCTTTTCATCCACTGACTCACAGTATTTCACTAAAACAAAAAAGGGGTACTGTTAGGCTACTAAACAAAATACATACTAATATGTATTACTATTTAGAAACAAAATTATTTGAAATATAAATTTCACATAAATATTTAATCTAGGAAGTAAATTTACTTTGAAATTTTGTATTTTTCTTCTATTTAGACGTTATGATATTTATAAAACGTTTAAAAATTACTACAAGGATCAGCAGTTATACTTTAAATAAGTGCTTAATAAAATAATTAAATCATAATACTCACACTCAGGCCGGTTTCATCAGTTATTTGTGATATTTAAGTCCGCTTTTATGCAGCGCAATAATATTCGCTTTCATTTCTATTATTAAATTTGCTTACATTTTAAAATGAACTAGAAGACCGCTAATAGATTAAACACACGTCACTAGCACACAATAACAACCAACACCGTTCTATATGTCACGTCGAATGAGTCGTAAGTTAACTATCATTTAAATTTCTTTAGGTTTCTGTGGGTATATTGATAAAGTTTTACGAGTTTAGTGAACAAGACGAATAGAACAAGAAACTATAGTCAAAAGCGATTTTTAAAACAATAAAAAGGCTACGAATAGAACAAGAAACTATAGTCAAAAGCGATTTTTAAAACAATAAAAAGGCTAGCACATCGCGCGTGGGATTCGAACCCGAGACTCGTTGCGCACGATGGCGCTAATCCAAGTTCAGGAACCACTAAGCTATCACGTCATTTACTTTAACGGTTGAATTTATGGAATACAATCATTTGTAGACGTATGAGAGTGTGTGTGTCTACAGTATAGAAATTACTTAATATAAGAAGGTCGTAAGTTAAACCGTAGTGTCAATCTATTACTTTTTGAGATTGGTACTCCGCTTTTGGATCCTACTGTACAAAATACTGCGTGAAAAAAAATACTGACAAAATCGATCAACGCTTAATTACTTACGTCATTAAACGTCAATAGATTTTGTCATTTAATTTGAACTAATTATAATTCTGTCACTGTAATGTAATTTTACATTCCTACTTTACTGATATTAGTAATTCGCCGTCTACGGCAGCTGGAGCTGAATACCAGTCTTTTACATAGAGTGACGAGGTCAGATAGGCAATCTGACCTCTACAACCCAGTAACTGGATAACACGTTACCCCTAGGTAAGTCTGGTTGTTCTTTCGGGCTTCTGACGACCCGTAACGACTGTCAAAGATCCACGAATGACAATGATCTAGGGATGCCCGATCTGAATCGATCTGTCAGAAGATCGATTCATGGCCATACCATCTACCGATTTTTTTAATCAATTCAACACGATGCTATGTTCGCCCAGATCGAGTCGTATGCGCTATAGATCGTATGAAAAAATCTTATGAAGTAAAACCTAAACGTCAACCGAAACGTACGGTATGAACTACAACAAAGTAAGATATGTAGGTATTCATAAACATTGAATGAGATTAGTTTCGACAGTTTCGAGTTACATTAATCAAAAGCGGTACTGTATGAAATATGTAGGTAGGTGATACCGTGATATATTTTTGTTTATTTGATTGTCGGGTATTAAGCATTATCTGATTTTCTTTCTGAAGACTCCTATCTCTTCTGTGAGCATAAATTGTGTAAACGGATTGTTATAACAAAAGGAAATACATACGAACAATTTAAAAAATCATCTCAGACGTCAACATAAAAGCACCGTGCCGCACTTCGAATATGTAAAAAAAAATCTGGAATGCATACCTACTGTGCTTTTCATTATTTAATAAAATTACGATATGATCTTACTCGATCTCAGAATCAATACAATACGATTAAGATCGTGAATCCTTTCACGAGGTTACGATCCTGAAGAATGATTCAAAGTCATAAATCGGGCAGCCCTACAATGATCATGTCACATTAATATTTCATTTACAACACCTGTTATTACACTCACCTGTGTTTCACAGATAAAAACTTTACCTCTGTGTTGGTTGGGGAGTCTCCGTCCGGAGCGTGAATAGGCTGCGCAACGGCCAGCGGCAGGCGCGTGTGGTTCTGTACAATGAACTGGGGACAAGGGTCCGGAGCTACCATCACCAGCCAGCGACCGTCCTGCTTCAACTGCGTCACCACTATCGGGATCTGAGGGTGAGGTTAAATACACTGTAATAGGCATAGTACCTATGGCTTAAGTTGCGAGTATTTCCCATCGGCAGACTTCTATACAAACTTAACCCAACACATAACATAAAATCATACCTATAATCCCTGAAGGACTAGGCGGACGTGTACCTACAGTACACCCACATTTCGCCAGTTATGTTTACAAAAATAAAAAACATACAAATTTTCATCCCCTATTTAATTCTTTTAGGGGTAGATGTTTCCAAAACCCTTCCATAGTCTGTCAGTTTGAGTTCTTTATGTGGCCTAACAAAATGTCCTTTCTTCGTTATTGTTTGTCTAATCCTTGAGCTTCTTTATTTTCCTGTAGAGCTGCGTGATCACTGATAAATGCGTGCACTGACTGGACAGGTCCACTCAATACATGTGGTTTTTTCCACTAAAGACCTTTTCGGACACCAATTTACAGGGTTTTCACATGATCTGACCAAGATTGTGTCTGCACTTTAAAAGAGACTGTGGTCTCTGAGTTTGTTTGGGCTTTTCTTCTCAGAGTAGTCAGATAGGTAATGTTGACTCCAT
Organism: Polymixis flavicincta; assembly: GCA_949987655.1. Lineage (NCBI taxonomy): Eukaryota > Metazoa > Arthropoda > Insecta > Lepidoptera > Noctuidae > Polymixis > Polymixis flavicincta. Next base: position 36,101,507 of record OX465171.1, on the reverse strand, counting down.
CTAGTTTATATATATTTTAATATAACGTGTAAAGGTGAATCCAATATCCTATTTGAAGAATAATCAATTTCATAATTGATTTAAAAATAAAACGTTTGAGTCAAATTTTTGAGAGAGCACCGCACGGCATAACTTTTTATAATATAAGATAAAGTCTATCTATTCATCAATAATGTAATTTACATGATTCCTCACTGAGAGGAGGCCTGTGTCCCAGCAGTGGGAACGTTATAGGCTGAGTATGTATGTACATGATTTGGAGCGAAAAAAAAAGTATCGTGGTAAGTGACGTCACAATAATCGGCGACAATAACGCCCGGTTGAAGTATATTATTTTTTTTTTATAATATTACTTGCATATTCCCTATTATGTGAGATTGTATCATAACATTGTTCTTTATTTTGTCATTTTAATTACATGAGTTCAATTTTTTTAAATGTTTTGTTAAAATTTGTCTGTGCAAGGCCGTACATATATTGGAACGTAGTTATGTTGTATACGTATATCTTAAATAAATAAATGAAATTCTTACCGATTTAAGTTCGGAGTCAATAATCGCCACCGCTCTCCTTAACGGCGGCTGCCCTAGCCGTATTGGCACGGCCATATGCGCCGGGCGAGAGCCCGCGGGCAGGGCGAGGCATAGGTACACTCGCAACTCGGTCGGGTTGCCGCCGCGCCAGCGTCCACGCAGCCAGAACTTGCACAGTGGTGTGCCGGAAGCAGAGCTGGAAGTGTTCGAAGTTAGGCAAGACTACGAATACTCTTTATCACAGGATGAAGAGTATTTTTAGAACATTTATGTCTGTAATTCGTGAGGTGTACAGACACCTTACGAATTACAGATAAAAATGAAGTCATTTTATATAGAGTGACTATAACGCGATTTTTCAAAGACAACCTTTGGATGGATTTAAAGGAAGACGGACAGAAAATACTGCAGGTAGTCTGTAGTGTACTATTTACATCCTACTAAAATTATAAATGTTTGTTACTAAATCACGCAGAAACAGCTGAACGGATTTGAATGAAATTTGATTTACAGATAGTCTATAACCTGGAATAACATAGGATAGTTTTTATCGCGATAGTATGTTCCCGTAAGGTTTATAATACGTAGGGCAGTGCTGCTCGACCGTGGTCGAGCATTTGAATTGGCCCGCCAAAAGATATCGGTAAGCGATACTGTTATGAGAACCACATTCTCAATTATCCAACAACCAAACATATTCTGTTTCTGTTGTCTCTTTTTATTATCAACTTCAAATTTTTTGCCAAATATTGATAAATTGTAGCATAAAACCTCTTCAAAGCAATCAGTGAATTTTTAAGATGATTCAAACTATGAATAGCTGAAAGTTTTATTTATTTTAATAGCCACGTAGGTAGCGGCACTGGAGGACACCGTGGAGTTTTAGTGGGTTACAGTTCCACATAACTGCGCTATCTCCCCGTGGTAGCGCAGTAGTAGGCATTTCTCCACGTTAAAAAAAATGCCCGGGTCGACGGCGCGTTGTGTTCCACGCGCGCCGTTAGAGATGTCAGCAACATCTGGTGGGGCCCGCAAGGGCCAATGCCTGCCAGGGGTGCGGGTTGTTCGAAAGAGTTACCGCCGCCCCTGGCACACAGGCAACTAAGGGAATACGGGTGGGTTTTAGTCAGTAAAAGTTTGACACGCCCTCCTGCTCCACCCAGAGCGGGAGAAGTCATTTGATGATTTCCCAACGTCAAAAAAAAAAAGGTATCTATCATAAGCATATCTGCAGGCAAGCATAATAATGGCACACCTTCTAGATTGGTGGGGCAGCCTTGTATTAGTATTCAATAATGTTTTTAGGAAAGCAAAATGGAAATTATTTGAAGTTCGATTAAATACAAGCCCAAAAGAATGGTTTTGAAGTCGCGACCAGTGTGGCCACCTACAGGGCCAAAGTAATCTAGTTGACTTCACTAGAGGAACGTTGTATCATAGAATCGAAAAGAAGAAGTAAATGGTGTTATTTATTCTGCAATACTGACCTGCTGTCTTTAGTTGGCGAGACTTCCGTGAAGGTTTTGGGGCGTAGCGTGGCCAAATCATCTACGTCGTTCGGAACTACGATTGCTGAAACCTGCCAAAATACGAAGATCTCAAATAAGCGAAATAATAGTAGTAAAAGTAAATATTGATTGGTCGAATGATATGGCTTCGGTAGAAAATTTTTAGTCAATTGCAACCGTGAGAAGTAAAAAAATCTACAATTTGATGCGTACGTTTTTACAGTTTCGTACACATTTCTGCATGTAATCCTTCAATAAACTCAGCCTATCGCAGTCCCCTGCTGGACTTAAGCGACTCCCAGACTACTCCACAACACCCTGTCCTCCGCCTTCCGCATCCAGTCTGTCCCAGCCACCTTCTTAAGATCAGCTGCCTATCATCGCCGACACGAGGTCTCCACTGGAGAATTCGTCTGGTCCTCCGGCCATCGGTCCTTTTACCAACTTGTACAGTCTACTGCCACTTCGGGGTTTCTTTTCGAAGAACAAATTCATCAAAAAGAGCCTCTGCGACTCTAAAAAGATTATCAGCATTTGCCTCCTGTGATTTCTGTGCCCCACACCGAACGGTCCGACTTTCGATCCACCGCATTTTTGTACTCCCACTTCAGCGTTGAGGTCCCTCATAACAACGGTTTAGTGAGCCTTGGTCGTACTGTGCATTGCATTGGCAACATCCTCGTACATGGCCTCGGCTGTTTCGTCAGAGCATGTCGAAGCCGGCGCATATATCTGTATCACTTTCAGGTAGTTCCTGTGAGTGAGTTTCCGTACGAGGTACGCTACTTATGTCGACACACTACTGATTTCCACAACGCTGCTAGTGAGTTCCTTGTTGACCAGGAAGCTGACACCGCCTTGGGCGATCTGATGACCTTTGCAGAAGTAGAATGGTTGGGCTGACCCCAGAGTTATGGTATCCTCCCCATTCTTCAGGTTACAGATAATCCCAGTATATTGTACAGTACAGTTGCTGCGATCTGATGGCCCACCATCATCGAACGTCTATTATACGTAGCCAGATGTGGTCGTCGTTAGTAACCCGGGGATTCCTTGCACCCCCATCCCGCCGTTCGTTACCGTGATCGCTTCCTTGACCAAACTGGGGGCTGTTTTAGCACTTTATTCATGGGTGGATTATGCCCATAGTCACCACGCCACTTATGTGCAATTGCCTGTCTTCGCTCTGTAGCATTTAGTTTGGTTTCAGTCAATCAAGTCAGCCTATCGCAGTCCACTGTTGGACATAGGGCTCTCCCAAGCTGCACCAAAACATTCTATCTACTTTGGTTTGTTGGATGGATAAATCGCCATTAGTCAGTCGCCAGCGCGTCTTTCATCGGTGGCAAGGTGTACAGCGCGTGTCATGTAATCCTAACATATTTTTCTTCTCCTTCTTGGCGTAATGATGGCAAAAAGTTCATCTTTGGCCCAAAATTCAGCTGCGCGAACTTCGCTGACGCATTCATAAGATCATCAAATGCAGAAGTAACAGGGCATGCGGCGCGGGGAGGTGCCGCATGCGCACTTGAGATCTGAGCCGTCCGTGAACAAAACATAGATTATTTTTGTCCCACTTATGTTCTTTATGTCATTTTATGTTTAAAGTGTGTTTGTATGTGTATGTTTTTATGTAACCAATGGCCAGCTGATCCATTCTGTAAAAATCTCACGGTGAAAACATAGGTGAAGTGAACTTGAAGTGAGCAGTCAATAGTGTCCATCCTTAGCATTAGGGGGGGGGGGAGGGGTAGTTGCGTATTACACTAGCAGCAGGAATCGCTTTCATTTTGAGTTCCACAACATAGACCAGCTGGCGCAGGTCGCGAGAATTGGCTGAGTGTGAGAAGTATAGGACCGATCATTGTGGCGACGCATGGAGGAGGCCTATGTCCAGCAGTGGACTTTGATCGGCTGAATGATGATGACGGTGTATAGCATACCAGTAAGTTAATGTCGAGCCTGTTGATAAGCACGTAGGTCGACGACACGCCAATCACGTTGATCTGCTCCTTGATCTCGTAGTACAGCGTTAGGAGAGCCACCTAGGGGCAATCATGAAGTCAGGGAAAATAATTGTTAAGCAAATCGACTACCCACTTAAATTTTACCTTGGTAAGTATATTCAAATTTTGAGCAGTGGTAGCCCAGTGGTAACGGCCGCGTCTTACGGCCAGTTGTAGGTCGTAGCTGTACGTATCTTTACTTTGTGTAAATTATTTTATCACTAATGCTCTCATCGGTGAAATTACATTACATTAGGAAAATATCGTGAGGAAACCGTGACGACATGTTCTAAAACCAAAAATTCGTAGACATGTGAAATCTACCAAAACAATGGGCCCGCGTGGTGGATTATGGGCCATTTCCTCTCACCGAGATGCGGCCTGTGTCCCAGCAGTGGGAAGATTGTAGGCTGATTATGGCAGTTTGGCGGAAATTGACGTACGGTATCAATTTTGTTTACTTTTAATTTCCCTGAATGTAACATAATATTGATTTTATACAAGTCAAGAACTGAGAGCATTCGTAAAGAGACAGTGCCCTGACTTACTGAACCCGTAAGGTCACAGTAGACTTCAAACGCTCGGATATAAACTACATAGCCAGTCACAGCCAGTCGATTCCATGCCGAATCGAACATAAAAGTTATAGTGTCACCTTCTGGTTGCACAGTATGGCGAAGTTGGCGGGGTGGTCTAGAGCCACGTGTCCGGGAGGCAGCGTGCCGTACCGGCCTGGGTCCTGGGTGGACACCTCCAGGCGAGAGCTCACGAACGTCTCGCGACCCAGCTCAATTGACATGAAAAACGGTTTCTGAAACAGAATCATTAGTTACTACAAGTTTGTTCGTGAATTCCTCCGCGAGGGTTTCATATTTTCTGTCTAAAATTCAACATAGGAAAAAAGGTAGTATTATCTTTATTATTTATTTCAATAAGTATTTGAGTCAACTTCTAAGTTTAATGATCAAAGAAAAAATAACTTTCTTAAAAACTGTATTCACTTCAACACGGGTTGAGTTTTGTAAAAACTTTAATAATTTCAATCTTTTTTTAAATATAAATTTCATATTTCAATAATATTTTATTTCAATTTTTCCGTCAAACGTATGATCAGTACCGAATATCGACTTCGAGTTAATCGACCCGCGCGTTAAGATTTTTCCATACAAACTTGTACACCCCCTAAAACCGTTTAAGAGGTGTAGTTTTGAAAAACTAATAATGACAAGATAAATCACCACTTTAAAACCGGAAATTCTAAAAAAAACGCTAATACACTTTCTAAGTGCTCGCCTCTACCTACACTACAGAAGGAGGCTGTGTGCATAATTTCACATTCCTAGTCCCAGTTATTCGGGTTTTGCGCTGATAAATGTCAGTCGGCGGGGTATTTGCGTAAAATACTATCAGTAGGAATTGCTTTCATGTTGACATTTCAACTACATTCACTGCGTTATTTACGTTGTTGAGTTTTTTTTTTTAACATATGAAGCAATGGATTAGCAATAACCCTAAATGTAATTAGGGTTGCAGTTTCTCCTTTTCAAGATTTTTTGATGAGAGTGCTGGTTCCTTATCCTGAAAATACCTGTATAATGGCTGTAGGCGGCGATATAGCGGTCCCGGACTGCAGCTTGCACAGCGGTGCGGCGTCGTACGAGCGTAGCGTCATCGACACGGGTGAAGCATTGCACAGCAGCACCACGGGACACAGTTGGACCTCCAGGCTGCACCCACCACCGGCGCGAATGGCTGTGTAGCGAATCTGTAGGCAAATATTACGTTAATGAATATGGCTGCAGGGTTTAGTGACGTACTCGTAAACTGCGCTTGAGGAAGACCTATACAGGTGGTAGAGAAATCGACGGACAACCTGATACCATGGATGGAGTACAAGAATTTGAACCACACAGCATCGTAATTTTTCGTCGATTATAAAAAATAGCGGTTCCGTTAATTTTGACCGTGTAGGTATTGCATTTTTCTATGAAACATCGGAAACTTATTTGATTAGCGACAAGAAATGTCTATGCAAGGTCTAAAATTATGCGCTGAATTCGTGGTTACAGTTTGCGCGTCGATATCCCTGCCACCCTTATGTAGTACCGTCTAAGTCACAGTAGTCAAATGACTCATCATTTGATTACAGACTCCTATAACATACATACATACATAAACTGCCGCTTTCTTCCCATGGTTACGTAGAAACAACAGATCGCCACCTGGTGCGATCATAACATACCCCTTTTGCCTCGTTTACGTTCATACATCAGTGGGGCAATTCATATCATTTTGGGAACGTTCACAGTCCAATCTCAGTCTCAATCTGCCAAAAATGCCTCAAACTTCCATACATTTCTGACAAGTTTTTACATTTGTTTGTCGCCGAGGTGACACTGTGAAGCAAAATAAGTATCCGGTAATGCGACCAGCGAATAAATTAATTACACCGTAGGACGGCCTTGATGACGACACCGCACCCATTTGCGCTGCGCTCTTATCGCAATGTCGAAAAAAACAATGGATCTTTTTATGTGGGTTGGTTGGAGGAGTGTTGGGTGTTTTGTGTAGATGAATGAATGGACGTTTTAACGTGTGTTACTTTCGTTTGAATGGATGGACATAATAATTTATTTAATTTGTTGACACAAGAATGTTTATCTTACAATGTTTATATTATTAAAAAAAAAAAACAACAACAAAAAAAAAAAAGCGATGACCTATATGAGTTATGGTTTAAAATGCATGGTGTGTATATACTTAGCATAATAAATAATAAAACAACCTAACTTTAGTACAAAATGAATTATTCATAAGCATCACAAAACAAAACAAACACAATTTGTCAGACGTAAGATTATTTTATTACCACTAATGCAAAATCAACAGATTACAAAATATTTCATTTGAACGTTCCAGGGTTGCCGTATCTAGAAACGTAGTATGTTGAGCATGGAATCAGATTGTACGGTTGCCACAGAGAACTAAATAGTCGATTTTTTGTAACAAGTTCAAATAAATGCGTCACTCCGCATCTGTGCCACCTGGGACACGGTATGTCCCGCAGTCGCTCAACGGTAAATAAATAGCGGGACACGGTATGTCCCGAGGTCGCTCATGGTGGAATGTTAGTGTCGGAGCAGGTGGCGTTATCTAATTTAGAACTTGATTTTTAACGTTTTTAATTACGAGACTTGGCTTTCTGGTCATACACGCACGTGTGTTGGGAGTAACTGACCTTTCTGAAGAACATCATCAATAAGGTGTAATAAATAAGACATGCGACTATACCTACAGACGCCTATTGATTGCACTTACAGTGACATCGCACCGCGGCTGCAGAGTGCTAGGCTGCCACTCGCCCTGCCAATGCTTGTGTACCACCGAGTACGGCCACGACGAGGTCGCGTTACGACCCGAACGCTTCAACCTGCACAGATATACAATATGTAACATCATTAACGTAAGTCTTCATCCGAACAAACTCTCAGTTGTTTCGTGACCCGACTGGCTGAACCTTGTCTTCAGTACGAAGTGGGCGCGGTCTTGCGGACGGCGAGTAATAGGTAGCTCGCTGTTCAGTAAGGACCAAGCCCAGGTCGACGGCGCGTTGTATTCCACGCGTGCCTCAAAGAGATGTTAGCTAAATTTAAGGGGTTCGCTAGGGCCGATGCCTGCCAGGGTTGTGGATTTGTTCGAAAGAGTTACCGTGGCCCTGGCACAGGCAACTGAAGGAACACGGGTGGGTTTTAGTCAGTAAAGTCTGACACGCCCACCCGCTCCGCCCAGAGCGGGAGAAGTCATTTAATGGTTAACAATCCTAAAAAAAGGGGGTGTAAATTAACTTTCGAGAGATGTATTTATTATTTTAATTCTACAAATTGCAAAGAAACGTAAGATGATACTTGTAATTTGTTATTCTGAAAAAAAAAATCCCTGAAGGGGAGGAAAGCGCACCAGTGTCAAGTACCGAGTTCTCTTTCCATTGATTTTTTTGTTCAAAAAATCGATACTTTACAAAAGTTGACTAACCATTTCTTGATATCCTTTACGACGTCATCGATGTTCATAACGGGCGTCCGTTTGTCGAACACAGACGTGTCGGTCACACCGTAGTGCATTGGAACCGCTTCGCGGGTCACCGGGCATTCTATCCTCCTGTAGATACAATCATAGTTACATAGATTATCAGCCTAAAATAGTTCCACTGCTGGGACACAGGTCTCCTCTCTGTCAGAAGGAGTGGGCTGTAATGACCACACGGGATCAATGCGAGATGGTCGATTTTATAGCTGTAGGACTGTTTTCTCACGATGTTTTCCTTAACCGTTTTGAGAGTTTTCTTCGTCATTGCCTATCAAATTATATTATTTTAAAAAAAATACCCAGAACGACATAAAGTCTGATAGTACACATCTCACTTTGACATAAACAATATAGGTTAAGCAATATTATTATGGATTTACCCTTTTATCCAACGTAACTAAGATGGCTCAACTACTGAGCTAATGACTAACTACCTAACATAAAATATATTACTAAAATCTTTTTGTCACAACATTGTACCTTAAGTGAGAGAGACAGCATAGACATATAATACTGACTTAAAATTGAACTGTGTCCGGCTCTCAGAGTGTAAGGCACCATAAACGACGCCGGAGCCGCAACGGCGCCGAACCGCATGATTGTGTATACGCATGAATAACGGGCAAGCGCCCCACCGCCGTCAGACCGCCTGTACACCGCAGTGAAATCGAGTTTTAAATTGTAAAGTAACGATAGAAGTTCAGAGGAGCTTGTGGCTAAGTAATAACAGCCGCACGGGTCGATAGATCAGGTTAGGCTACGCTTGCCACGGTTGTTCCGTGGATGTGTGACCATATTTACATACCAAGATTCCTCTGTACCTCGGAAAGCACGTGAAGCCGTTGATCCCGTCTGTGATGAAGAACGATCTTTGACAATCGTTACTGGTCGTCAGAAGCCCGAAAGTCTGACAACCAGTCTTACCAAGGGTTATCGTGTTACCTAGTAACTGGGTTGTGGAGGTCAGATAGGCAGTCGCTCCAAGTAAAATACTGGTAGTCAGCTGCATCCAGTAAGACTGGAAGTCGACCCCAATATAGTTGGGAAAAGGCTAGGCAGGTGATGATAGCAGTTCAGTAAAGCATTGCCCGTCGACACGGCGTTTGCGCGATATTCATTCGTATACACAATCATGTGGTCCGACACCGGTGAGGTGCCGGCGCCGTCACATGTCATGCGCATTCGCGGGCTCGAACTCACTGGTGGGCCTGGCTAAAAATCACGCTGTCTCACCAGGCTTCGTATCCGACAGAGATAGTATCAGTGATGAGCAGTTAGACGCTAGTCTACACGCACAACGTTATTGAGTGAGATGCAGGAGCATTTATAGCAAAACATTCGCGAAATAATTAAGAAAAGTCCTTCTGAAGATCGGGTTTTATGAAAAAACCACGGCATAAATCAATGACCAATAAAGTTTATTAAACTTATCGATAGTTGAACTTTGTCGGTAATGACTTGGTTTTGGAGATTTTACACTTCTTTTATTACTTAAACACGCCCAAAGTTAGGTTAAATTAGTAAGAAAAACGAATCTTTGTTGGCTCATAACTTTTTAATGGCTTTTTATTTTAGTATTCTGTTTCCGTACCGACAATATTAATAATGAGACAAAACCATACGATGTTTAATTTTTGATGTACATAGTCAAACAGTGGAGTAAAACTCTCCCGATGTTTGTATGGAAAAAATGTGGACAAGTGTCACCTTAAGCTCGAAGTGCAGTCAAAATCAAAAGTCATTTATTCAAACTAGGCTGGTGTCAGCACTTTTTGAACGTCAAAATATTAGCGCCCAGGTGTACCTTAGTGATTACTGGTTAGTTCATTGGACCGAATCATTGAATAAAACTACATTTACACACACCGTCCTTTGTTATGTATCGAAAAACCGACGAAAATTCTAAATTATTCCTTGGATAAGAATAAGAAGATAATAAGAATCAAAATAAGCTCTAAGGCGAGGATCTATAGAGTGAACTTAGACTTTATTCGAGTACAGTAGCATTTCATACGAAATGAACCTTATTCGTTTGCAGTGCATTAAATAAACCACTGTGATCAAGAGTTTCATACGAAAATTAACTGTTTATAAAAGAGGAAGGTTCATTTTTCTATGCCACGCTGTTGTGATTTTTTGGGCAAAGTCTAATTTCGCTCTCTCAGGCTATATCTAAAGTTTTGATACATGCAAATATCGACTATGACACCATCAAGGCTCCCATAATACATTTACATTATTAGTAGTCCTTGGATTAATAGTTTATAATGCCCAACTGATAGTTTAGTGACAATAACATCATTTTATAAAAGTAATTTTTTAATAGGACTTACATGGCTGATACGCTATAAAACATATTAAGAAATATTAATGTTAAATATTTTATAAGTTATTAACTTATTACTATGTAAACAATGGAAAATAGACGATGAAGGAACTGTCTGATGATTGGACCACCATACTATAGTCTATTTTTTTTACAAACTAGTACCGAACATTTTGACTGCGTTTGTATTGGGACCAACGTAATCGACATAAAGTCCGTTCCACACAAACGCTGTAGTTACATGTACATTCAGTTGAGTCATCGACTACCTGCGCGTCGCACGTGTTTTAGTAAGTGAACCAGACGATATTGTTTGTGCTTGACTCATGGCGGACATGTCTCCTGTAGTTTAGCGGACTAAGAGCCCTTTGTAATCTACATAAAAACAAATGATATACAATTTGTTTAAATCATTTCAAGAGTAATAATTATAATAGTCCACATAGCGAAATTATTATTTGATTTATATATTCTAGTGCATAATATATAATTAATACAATATTGTTTTACTATTATTTATTTATGAAAATATCATATAAATAACGCGAACAGAAAATTTTGTTACGAGTGTACTAAGTATGCAAATTGAAATCATAAAATAATAATTTAATTTTCTCTAAAGTAAATTTTTGAAGTATTCAATATGAACGGGCCTTAACAATTTCAAAACAAAAACAAAGGCCCCACCCCGACCAATTACCCATCTCACTCTGTCAATATCGGAAATGTGCGAGAGACATACTCAGTACTCGTTTGTTAAAACAACAGACTAGTATATTCGGATGGTGCAAGTAATACCGCTATATACATATTATCCAAGTAATAAACAAAACTGATAAACTATTGGACATGGGTTTTTACAGTCTGTTGAAACAAGTTTTGGATCGAAGGTAAATAAATCAAACAGCAACTGGCCTAATCTTTAAGTCCATCAACTAAGAAATGGGCTCGTCTTGAACTCGATCGATACTTTACGGGGAGTAAAAAAATATCGGGAGTAAGAACAACAGTCAAATTGTGTTGTCATTGATTCTTAGTTCAGGCTCCGTAGGTAATGAGGAGTAGGAAACGCTCTTAATCTCGGCCGTAACTACAAATTTCGTTTTTAAAAAAACCCACCTATATTGGAAAGACAGAGTATGCCTAGCGGAGGTGGTGCCCGGCGCATGCAAGTGAGTGCTGGAGCCGCGACCCGGCGTCATCTGCAGCATCGGCGGCTTGGGCGACTGCGGCGTCGTCGACTCCTCACCCGTCGTCTGAGATTCAGTTGTTATCAGCACCTGAGGGAAGAAGCACGTGAGAATGTCTCATAATCGACATCAAAAGCATAAGCATGATCAGGTAGATATTCTAACTGCTGGGATACAAGCGTACTCTCTTTGATAGGGAACTTTTATAGGCTGTAATCTAGCATACGGGTCCTGTGCGGGTTGGTATTATGCCACAGTTCTTCGTATTTTTGGTTTTAGGACATGTCGCTTTCCTCACGCTTTGAGAGAAGTAGTGATGAAATAATTTACGCAAAGTAAAGCGCCTGTCTGGGTTCGAACTTACGACCTACCATGAATAAGTCGTGGCCGTCGCCACTGGGCCAACACTGCTCGTATTGTATTTATTTACTGATTTTTTGGCGCGTGGCCTAATACCTATATTATGTTTTTTCAATACTTTTCAAGGTGGACCTATGACCTTGTGAAGGCCGTGGGAATCCGCTGGATGTGGGAAGCACAAGACCGGTCGAAGTGGAAGAGCCTGGGGGAGGCCTAAGTCCAGCAGTGGACGTCTTTCGGCTGAAATGATGATGATGATGATGAATAAATTTTACAAAATGTTACCAACAGCGCCTCCTTGTTAACGGACGGAGCAAATGCTCCTTGTGGCTGTGTACTCACGTCTGTGTCGAGCGCCAGATGCGAGTGCAGCACGTACAGCGGCCACATGGTCGCAAGGATGCGCCCATCGGCGCGCCCGCGCACCACGCGACACCATACTGACACGAACTGAGAGTCGCCTTCCGTCGGCACTGAGGTGTTTTAATCAATGATTCATTAATTCATTCCACAAGGTGGCGGCAATTTTTTACAGTATGTTATCAGTCTTGATAGCCCAATGGTTAAGGTTGTGGGTTCAAAACCAGGCAAGTATCAATGTAACTTTTTCAATTCATACGTACCCTGGCGTAAAAAATTTTAGGATCATTTGCTGAATTTATGGTTATAGTTTACGTGTCGATGTCCCTGCCACCATGTATGATCCCTCACCCTGTTTTCTTTCACTGATGTCAAACTTAGAAATTACGTATGAATTGGAAAGGTTACTTCGGTAATTGCTCGGTGTCAAAGCACCTCACCCACTACCACTCAACCTTACCCACTGAGCTACCACAACGTATACGTGAACCCCCCCCCCCCCCTCTTCAGCATAAACGAGGGTACGTTGGGGTTTTAATGAACCATACACTGAATCTATGCTAACAGGTTGCGCGTCGAAGCCAAGTATAATTAATGGGTCTAAAATCGCCGTTATTTGAAAATGTAAAAATGCTTTATTTAGTATAAACAATTTTTATTTTTTTACGCAAAAAAATATGTGATTTTAAGATTCACAGCAACTGTTACGTTGTTTATTTAAAAACATTCTTCGATTCATTTTTATAGTTATTGCCTTTTTAGTTGTAACTATCGACTTCTTCGGACGTCATAAAACTTGTGGAGTAAGTGGATGATCTTACCTTTGACCAGCCATGGAACGTTCTCCTTGGGGCATTCCTTCAGCGGAATGTCGCCTGACCAGCACGTGCTCTGTGATCTGAACTTTATTCTGCAATTACACATTTGATTCAGTGTACAGTAGCCCTCACTAATGGTGCCCCAATCTCAAAAAGCAATAGATTGACACTTCGCTTTAACTTACGACCTTCTTATAATAAGCAATTTCTATAGGCTATAATACTATATACACACACACTCTCATACGTTTACGAATGAATGTATTTCCTAAATTCAACCGTTAAAGGAAATGGCATGATAGCTGATCGGTTACCGCACTTGATTATCGCGTTTGAGCGCAGCGAGTCGCGGTTTCGAATCCCACTCGCTGTGTGATAGTCTTTTTATTGTTTTAAAAATCACTTTTGAGTATAGTTTCTTGTTCTGTTCTTCTTATTCACTAAACTCGTAAAACTTTATCATTATACCCACAGAAACCTAAATAAATTTAAATGATTTACGACTCATTCACCGCGACTTATAGAACGGTGTTGGTTGATATTGTGTGCTAGTGACGTGTGTTTCATCTATTAGCGTCCTTCTAATTCATTTTAAAATGTAAGCAAATTTAAATATAGAAATGAAAGCGAATATTATTGCGCTGCATAAAAGTGGACTTAATACCTATATCACAAATACCTATGTGATGAAACCGGACTGAGTGTGAGTATTATGATTTAAATATAAATATTTATTTAATTAAAGTATAACTGCTGATCCTTGTAGTTATTTTTAAACGTTTTATAAATATCACAATGTCTAAATAGAATAAAAATATAAAATTTCAATGTAAATTTATTTCCTAGATTATAGAACGATGAAAATAACAATAAACTTAATGTCTATGTGAAATTGCCCTTTTAAATAATTTTGTTTCTAAATAGTAGGTAATACATAAAGTGTGTATTTTGCTTAGTAGCCTAACAGTACCCCTTTTTTGTTTTAGTGAAATACTGTGAGTCGGTGGGTGAAAAGATATGAGGGAGGCGGTAGCCTTGCCCGTGGAAAGCAAAGTGGAAGACCCCAGCTCCTATAACAGGCACACGTTCAGCGAATATGAAACAAGTGGTTTCAAAACGACAAGACATTTTGCCGAATTATTCGACACATCTTTACGAACCGTGCGCCGTGCACTCCACGCAGAAGGTTCGCATCATCGAAAACCGGCTCGAGAATCAGCTCAAAAAACATAGTTAACGGAAAAAACATTAACATTAAGTTATAAATTACAAATATTTATTTATTTTAGTAATATTCAAATAATATTTTGTCTTATCCGTAATCTGGATTATTTTGAGGTTTAGTTTCAATCTTCTTTTCGGAATGAAAATGAACACTTAAGCTATAACCTCTTTAAGTCCTATTAAATACGATTTGTTAACTTTGAGGTGTGAGTTAGAACGAACTCACTCGCAGTAGAATAAAAGTAGTACTACTGAGTCATTTAATTGTATTGTGACAACTAGTCTGCATTTGTTACTTTTACGTGGGTAGATTTTTGTAGAATATTGTGATTTATTTAGAGTACCGACACACAGTAGTAATCAGCACAATATTATTATATTACTAAGATACAATAGCCTGATTATCATAGTTCACCAACTAGCTTATTTACTTCAATAAATTGTTCTTTATGAGAAAATAAACTGTTTTAACAAGAAGTTATTATTAGTTATTTTTATACATTCTTCATGAAGTTATAACGAATAAACATTTTGTAACCATTTATTATTGGTAAACCTTTATTTAAATAACAATACGAGTAATAATAAAAAAATGTTACATTATTATTCTGTTATATTAATAAATCGAATAATAAAAGAACAGATGAAGATGATTGTTGAAAAGAAAAATTAAAGCTTCATCGCGATATTTGAACCCAGACCTATGAGTTTCTTAATCCAAGACGATACGCTGCACGCTACCGGAACTCAAATTATAAAAGTAAATTTTAGCAATGGTATGAACCGACCAAGGTCATGTCTGTCGTCGCCGACGGTATGTATAAAATACAAAGAGTAACGCCAGTGTGTGAGTGGAGCGGTGAATTTTGTGTTAATACATCACTTATACACACAGCTGTAGGTACGGCCTGGACCGCCACTTCATAGCAATATAGCCCTTAGTATGCGACTGCATTAGTGAATCTTGATAGTACAATAAGGGATTGTGATTTATCATTTAAAAAAAAAACTGTGTGCCCAATGGGATCTAAGTGAACAGACAGCTGTGCTATTGGGGAGTTTTATACTTAGTGCTCTTACGCACTAGCGGTTAACCGCGGGGCGGCTAAGCCGCGCGGCTAGCCGCTTTTCCAATATGCAACCGCTTATGATCGTACGCACTAAACCGCCACAAAATTTCAACTGCGGCGGTTGAATGGAGGGCCGCGGCCCGCTACGCGCCTAGCCGCCCCCGCGGTTAACCGCTAGTGCGTAAGAGCGCTTACAGACACGGTGTTTTAGGCCATGCATTATCTATATTTAAGGTTTATTTTATAACATTGAATTTAAACAACGATTTATTAAAATTACCGTATTGGACACAGCTCATTTTTCGAGTCTACTCTATCTAACAAAAGGATTTTTCACGGCACTGGGGGTCTGTACATACTAGGTGGCGGGGAAATCAAGGCATAAAGTGTTGCTAAGGATTCAGTACATAGTTCTGAATCAATTTTCCGTCGGTTATTAATAGGAGAATGTATGACAAGCGAGCAAAATAACGTTTTTACGGCGACGGCGCTATTTCGAATCCAGAGCGTAGCGAAGGATTCAAAGGACATCGCCTGAGGGAAAAATATTTTTGCTCTCGAGTCATATACACTACTTCTTATCTCCTTCTATGAGAAAATAAATAAGAGATAATTTTAAGTAATTAATGAATAAGTTATTTTTTTTTAAATACGTGAGTTTAAAAAGGTCAATTATAAATTTATTTTTTGCATAATACAATAAAGTCCTTACCGATTACAAGAACAGGGAAGTAAATCGCGCGCTTTTTTTTTAAGTTACTGCGCCTTCCCGCACCGTACAGCCAACACTAACAGCCAGTAATTTAACAATTTGCGTTCGATTTGAATGAACGATGCATGTTCCAAATTCAAATCTCATTACTACCCGCTAAAAAGACTAGTGGAGAAAATAGCTACTTTGCTTCCGCTTATAGAGGAACAAAACGACACTTTTCGAATTGAAGGGATGGAAAAAAAAAATTGCCGTATAGTATATTTTGACTTTGGCACTTTTCTGTGAAACAGCAGATTTTTTGTTTGGTAACAGACCAAATATTTTGCGCTAAGGGTCTAGAAAACGTTAGGTTAATTGATGGTTACAGTTTGCGCGTCCATGTCCGTACCACCCTGTATAAATTGATGTAGCTTTACAAGTCCGTCTTTGTGACTGTGTTGCACTTCTGAATTACGTAACGGATATTTATGAAACCGGGTCCATTTAACATCATTTAGAGAATTTATTACGGAAGGTTTGTGTATAGCACATTCATATTTAACTAAGATCATCAGTCTCCTGCCCGTATTCCAATTTATTTGGGGTCGGCGTAACAGCTCTTTTTCTTCAATAATTCTCCATTAGTCGTCATCTCAGTCTTCACTCCCTTTCTAACCATATCATCATTCACACAGTCATCCATCGTTTTTATTGTTTTCTCCTATTCTTATAGCCAACATTCATAATTAAAACTTTCCTTACGACATTATCCGCATTCCTCCACATCACATGCCCATACCATGACAACCGATTTCCATACAACGTTTTAGTTACCGGTGCCACTATATATTTAACTAAGATATAGCAAAGAAATCTGCATGCTTTGTCAAGTCGTAGAGGCATTAGTTTATTGTAACAAATAACAAAGTAATTACTTGAGCACCATCTCGCACTCGACGCCGCAGACCACACTGCGGCCGACAGTCTCAGAGTCTATCTCTCCGGAGCTCACCGTGTACCACTGCGGCGTGTCTAAGCCGTGGGAGCGGACCTGCACATAAATAACATTCATGGTAAACAGAACTACGTACAGTCACGAGAATTACTTAACCTTGGATCTTGCGTACGTGTAAGGTATTTAAACACATTCACTGTACAGTATTCGGGAGCACTATATACTATACCAGCAAGCTTAGCATGACGCTTTGTATTTCTACGAAGAATAGACAGTGCTTTTTCAATATAAAGTGACAGTTCGTTTCTCCGTTTATGTCATCGCACCGTAGATATCCTTCTTCAATCTGTCATTTTGTCTTTCATTTCTAACTATCTTTGTCTAGGTCCTTATAAATGTACATTATTTCAGAAGTATATATTTATTCCCAAACTGGCACAATCACACTCGCAACTACCTTTCTACTCGACGGCCACAAAGTTTAGAGGATTATCTACAAAATCATGATTCGTTTAGAACGCATCACTGTGATAATTAATAGAAAAACATAGCTATCTTCTCCTATTGTGCATCATTTAGTAAATGGTCATGTCTATTCTTCCGTCGACAAATCGGTGCTCGTGCTAAGCCTGCAGCGGGCTTAGCATGACGTTTTGTATTTCTACGAAGAATAGACAGTGCTTTTTCAATACAAAGTGACATTTCGTTCCTACATTTTTGTTATCGCACCGTAGATATCCTTCGACAATCTGTCATTTAGTCTTTCGTTTCTAACGATATTTGTCTAGGTCCTTATAAATGTAGACTATTTCAGAAGAATATTTCTTCCCTAACTGTCAAAATCACACTGACAACAAATCTTTCTGCTCGACGGCCACAAAGTATATACGATTATCTACAAAATCATGATTCGTTTAGAACGCATAACTGTGTTAATGAATAGAAAACCATAGCTATCTTATCCTATGGTACATCATTTATTTAATAGTAATGTCTTTTCTTCCGTCGACAAATCGGTGCTCGTGCTAAGCCTGCAGGTGTTACAGAATAAGCGCAAGTCCTGAAAGTAGTTTGTACATAAACGACTATTGAATCGATTTCATTAAATTTAAATATAAATTAAAAAAAAACCTATTTCCGTACTAACCGCCGATTGAGTCAAGGAAAATTAAATCTTATTTTAACGCAATAAGACTCAATTCTAAATGCATAAAGTAATAATATAAACATTTATTTTCAGAATCACTTCCATATTTGTTAGTAGCAATGTAGACTTACAAACTAGTGTTAGTAACATTAATACACTAAGGAAGAAGCTGCGCGAGGCAAGCCGATCCTGGGCACTGTCTACTTGACTGCGTGATGTCGTATCCACCGCCCCTTGGGGCTGTCGCGAACACGGCGTAGCAGAGATGGGCATCTCTTGCGTATGATGGCCGAAAAACTAATGCAAGTAATGCTAGGATCAACCACATTAAAAAAAAAAAATATATATATATATATAGTTGCTTAAGAAAAATTAGTTTGCTTAAAAAAACATAGCTTTGGTCATTGTTGTATGCTTTTAACTCAATACTCTGATTAGGATGTATGAGATCTTGAATAAATTAGGTATGTTCACGGAGTTAAGAAAGAAGCGGAGATGCCACAAGGCAATTAGGTCGTGCGCCTTCAATTCGGCTATGACGTCACAGTGGGCGAAGCCGAAAACCTTAGTTTCGAGTGAATCGTCATCGCGTTATGGTCTGTTGTATTTTGATAGATTTGAATTGTTTAATTGTTTTAATAATGAAGTGCGCTGTTTTTGGATGCAAAAATTGTTCTGGATTAAAACGCAAACATATTGATGGCATAACATTTCATGTGTAAGTCCCTAAAATTAATATTTTCACTTTAAGTCACATTTTTTCGTTTGTTCGCCAGATTGTAGCTAGTGACATCTGTCGTAGAAGGGATGCATTCTAACCATTTCTCAGCAATTTTGTGTTATTATCATTATCAATGCATATTGTGACCAATTTTCGAATCAAATAACTTGCATAGGTTTATTTTGCTCGCTACAAGTTATTTAATAGATCAATTACATACCTTGATACATGAAACAAGATTAATTTAAAATATGATAAATGCGCCATTTGTCGGTAAGTAGTTGGTTCTAAGTGATGGATAAAAATGTGTACATAATGCCAGCAGGACTATTTTATCGAATTTATTATCTTTAGGTAATTTATTGTGTTTTTAATCCTTACTTATTTTTTGTTATCAAAAGATATATCTTATGAAAGTTTAAATGTTTGTCATTTTAAACCACATTATATTGTTCATGCTACACTTAAGAGTTTAATAGGAGAAAATTACTTCATATCATTAAATGCATATGCACATGATCAAGATCCAATTTCCAACCATGTCACGTTGTTAACCAAGGCTATAAGCCATATTTATTGTAATACGAGACTTAATTATTACAGTAAGCTCGAAAACGTAATATTGTCCAAAAGGCAGCATTTAAATAAAACTGTGTTGTTTAGTGGCCAAAAATAAAAAATTGACCGAATAAAGGTTTGCAGATAAAAACTTTTGATTAAGTTACCTACCCTACCTTAAATAGGAACTCATTATCCCACATGACACTTCTTAAAAAAAAAACGATTTTAAACGGAAAACATTTCCGTTTCAGTTGGGTAATAAATGATGTGGTCCCGCCATACTAAAGTACATAGAATGTTCTGGAACAAAGCGTCATTCTTTGTAACGCCATAGTGGCCAGTGGACAAACTAAAATGACAAACAGCTAGTACAGTTACGTTGTCATAATTCCTTTCACCGCTAGATGGATTTACAAAAAATGGGCAGGTACGCCGTAACCCGTCCCCCTCTCACCCGCATTTAGGCGACGCTTCCTTCTAAAGAGATTTTGCTTTGAGGCATTTCCGCTTCTTTCTTAACTCCGTGGGTATGTTTCACATTGTATAAGGTGGATTTAGAAATGGGGCAGTATGGACACGTTATACCTACAGAAAACCGGTCTTAGGAGACTATCCTTTCCTTTTTCCTCGGTAAGTCTGTAAATGTAATGTAATGTAGAGCAATGGTAGCCGATTGATATCGGTCCCGACTTACAGAGTGCAAGTCATGAGTAGGAATCCAAACAGGCACTTTACTTTCTATATTTAATTTCATCATCACTGCTCTCAAAACGTTGAAGGAAAACATCGTGAGGAAAGCGGCATGTCCTAGAACCAAAACCATTCGAAGACATGTGATATCCGCACTGTGCCTGCGTGAATATGACCCACCCTCTCTCTCAGAGAGGAGATCTGTGTCCCAGCAGTGGGAACATTCTAGGCTGATTTTGATGTAGCAGGGGCTTTTATGTCTACCCCCCTGGGGAGAAGGCATGAGTTTATGTATGTCTATGCAAGTAAGTAGTTTTAACAACAGTATTGCGCAAATGGGTCCAATCGAAACGCTCACATAATGCAAACGCGTGTACACGAAATCTAAGCATGGTACTCATGAGTTAGCTACTAGGGCTGTCGAAACAAGTGGTTAGGTTTTAAACGTGTAGTGTATTTGAGTTAAAAAGTTCGACTGACAATCCTAACACCCGTTGGAGCATGGCTTTTGTGTTCTCAAAGAGGGTCTAGTTGAGGTACAGCTTGGCTATTCAGTAAAAATCTCACCGTGAAAGCATAGGCGAAGTGAGCTTAAACTGGGCTGTCATTGTATGTGATGCTAGACACGTCACCTTAGTTTTCAAGGTGAAATTTTTGCAGAATAACCTTACAGGTCACCTTTATACAGTGACGTGTGATTTGCATGCCCATGTGACGGTAGAACAAAAATCCCGGTCAAGTGCGAGTCGAACTCGTGCGCCGAGTGTTCCATACCTATCCATTATACCGCCATAATAAAAAAGATATGGGCACATTGAGATTTTCGCGAAAACTTGAAAGCACCAAAATATAGCTTAATTTTCAACTTTTTTCATTTTTAGGACGTTTTCCTTTATTTGTACTGTAAGACCTTGCTTTTTGCCAAATTTCGTGATTCTAGGTCAACGGGAACTAACATATAGGTTTTCGACCTTGAACCGTATAGGACACTTCCGGTTCACCTAGAATTGTCAATTTTGGTTAAAAGCAAGGTCTTTTAGCACAAGTAAAGGTAATATTCTGAAAAATAAAAACGTTGAATATTAAGGTATATTTTGGTACAAGTTTTCGCGAAAATCTAAATTTGCCCATATGTTTTTATCGTGTTGACTCAGGACCTTGATTTTTATACACCTAATAGGGACTACAGACCTCAGTATTTGGTATAAATTTCAATTTGCTAGGTGCACCCGTTCCTGAGAAAATCGGTGGTGACACACGGACAAACAGACGGACAAGAGAGTGATCTTAAAAGGGTCCCCTTTTTACCTTTTGAGGTATGGAAACCCAAAACGCATAAATCTACATTAATGTACTGTCGCATTGTCAACACTGAGCCGCCGTCTTTATTTTTGATTAGGTATTTGTAACGTCATAATTTGATTTGGTTTTGACCTCGTTGTTTCGTACGAGTACTGTTTTGTGATAACAAAAGTGATTCGTGTTCTCTGACCTTGTACTGCAGGGTAGCCCTCAGCATGTTGGCTAGCACGAGCCGTCCAGACAGATGCATGTACCGACTGGCGCCCACCTCCTTGACCCTCACGTAGAGGGACGAGCCCATGGGGAACAGCTTGTCGCTTTCGATGTCCTGATTCTCGATCCTCAGCCGATTGGTTCCCGCTATGAATGGTATACCTGAAAAATATTAGGTTTTTTAACACCATAGTTTACACATGTATACCAGGTGTAACAGAAACACGCTAGAAGTTTGATAAGAATTGGCCACTGAATCGAATTAGTAGTTCACGCGCAGTATCTTATATTATTTTATCGCTCATAGAACATAAATAAACTTTACGATCATAAATTAATGTGCAATTTGACACACAAATACAATAAACGTGAATCATGGTCTGCCATTGTTTGCATTAGAAAACCAGCGTCAGGCAGCATCTGTTTCGCATTAATGCTGAAATGAACCTTTTTGGCGCAGCCGTGAGGCACACATTGTTGTATTTATTTTGTAAAATAAATGGTATTCTTTTTTCCTTTTATTTCCAAGCTGTTTCCCAACTATGTTAGGGTCGGCTTCCAGTCTAACCGGATATGAAGATACAAATGACATTCGAGACCAACAGCTTAACATCATTTAATAGTTCGTGATTGAATTGTTCCCGTGTCAGAACGAGACGAAGTTATACATGACCGAAAGCACCATCTCTTTTTGCAACAGTATTAAGAACTAGTACTTACTAGAGGACCACCTCCAATCACCCGACGGGCCGGCGATGGCAAATCGCAGTCTCTTTATTGCCATTGGGTAGCGCCATCTGTGATGCGAACAGATATTTACAAATACCTCCATACATTTTACTTTGTAATGTTTCTTTGTAATATGATTTATACCTTAAAACATAATTCTGTATCTTTTATCTTCAAATAATTGATAGCAACAGAACAATGATATAAATTCGTTTGGCTTTGAAAGCATTTAGTAACTTGTGGGGCAAACGGCCTTAATGACGATGCGCTAAGTTAGCCCGCGAATTTCAAATTTTCAAAAAAAAAAAAAGTAATTTGCATGTCAGTGTCAAGTTGTATGTTGAACAAAATATTATTCGAGACCGTAACGAATATACGGCTTTACAGATTTATATTCATTTTAATGATCGATACAACCCTCAAAGGAACAATGCCAACTTCCCATACATTTCAAAACCTGATAATTAATGTTTATGTATAGTTATGAGGTATAGAAGAAAGACTACCTGTGAGTATAGATAATAACGTTTTTTTTTTTTACGATTTAAACGCTACGAAGTCCAAAAAATATTAATGTTACTTTTTGGTTAGGATTTGCCCTTACGTACCAAATATACAGAAATAAGCGTAGTTAGAACTAATTATTAACGCTCAAAAATTAGTCTTGAGATCCAGGGGCGGTTAATAGGGTCGTAAAAAGAAATAACTCCTTAGGCTACGTTCCGAGTTGCGATAATATCGATTTGAGCGTGCCCACACTTGTTCCGAATTGGCATGAACGCGAGAACAATGTCCCGTGAATCGTCATAGATGACGTCATGACATGCGCCGACCATGCGTTATACTAATATCATTGTGAGCGCTGTCAAAAATGACAGTTGTGCTGCTTTGTTTTGAGTCGTATCATATCTTTAGCTAACTTAGATGCTTCTGGCTAGACTCATACAAGTTTTGTATGGTGTAAATAGGTTTTAACATTGAGTGAGCACTGTTTTTTTTTGGTTCACACATAATACTTCTCCCGCTCTGGGTGGAGCAGGAGGGCGTGTCAGACTTTTACTGACTAAAACCCACCCGTGTTCCTTCAGTAGCCCGTATGCCAGGGGCTGTGGTGTCTCTTTCGAACAAACCCGCACCCCTGGCAGGCATCGGCCCTTGCGGGCCCCATCATTTTTGTGCTGACATCTCTTTGAGGCGCGCGTGGAACACAACGCGCCGTCGACTTGGGCTTGGTCCTTACCGGACAGCGAGCTACCCATTACTCGCCGTCCGCAAGCCCATGCCTACGGTGGCCGGAAATCGGCCTGGGATTCCCGACGCCCAGGGCGTCTCCGTATCCTGCGGCGGCTGGGGTCGCGAGGGCGCATATGCTGCCTCTCCCTCACGTGCGCCGCCTCCCTCTTCGCGAGCATCACTGCTTCGCTGAAGGAGGTGACGGCTCCCCATGCCCTCTCGCTCCGTACCATGGCCTGGACCAGGGCCGGACGCGAGAGATCGCCGCCGCCATCCGCCTCCACGAGGACACGGCGGTGCTCCGCCCAAGCCGGGCAGACCGCCACCGTGTGTCGTAATCTTGATAACTTACTCGGTACGTAAAGTATTGATGTGAGCGCTCGTAGCTCTATTTTTCTAATTCGGTATGCGGCCCGAACTGTGCGCCGATGCCAAAATTGTCAAATGTCACAAAAACCCGTTTCAGTCGTGCGAACTCAATGACATACTACATGATTAATTTATTTAATTATTATGGTAATTATAATTTATGTGTATTTTACAAAGAGTAATAAAGAAATACTTAATTATTTTATAAAACGTAGGTAACATAATGTATAGAAATCCGAAACAGAGCTCAATAAAGTCAAGTAGCAGTGTGTAAAATGGAACTTCGTAAAAAAAAGTATAGTTCAGATGCGTTCAAAATATGATAATACGTTTATGTACCCGTTACGTAGAATAAGCATAAAGAAAAATACAAAAATAGGTTTTCCCTGTGTTTCTTTTAACATTGTGATAAGCGCATTTAATGTACAATTCAATGAGCTGAATATAAAGATTTATTTCAATTACATAGTCAGGTGAAAAACGGGCATTCTTCTTTATTTAATAAATTTTAATGACATTATCATGGAAATGGAACGGAACGGTTGTATGGAACGTGTGACGGTCGCAAAACATATTTTGTACAACATACAACCTGACACTGACTAGAATTTCGCGAGCTATCCCTGCGCATCCTTCCATATGTTTTAACTATTATATATTATAAGAATTAGATAAGTATTCGATACAAAAAAAAATATTGGCTACTTGGTAGACAATCACTATTGTCAATATCTAATAAATTGTTGTTATATAAACAGGTTTTAAAGCCTGTATGGACCTACGGTATTCAGTAGTGGGGCTGCACCAGCCAAAGTCATCGTCAAATCATACAACGTTTTCAAAACAAAGTACTAAGGGATATGGTAAGCGCGCCCTGGTAAATTAGAAATAACGACCTCCACCAGGGCCTCAAGATGGATGTCGTAAACATAGTTATACATAAATATGCAGAAGCTCATGAACACAGACTTCATCATCACGTGAATGTTGAGGATATCTAACTCCTTGACTACACCGAATTAGTCTGAAGACTAAAAAGGATAAAACCTTTTGATTTAGTTTAATGCAGTGTAAGTGAACTTAAATTGTAGTGCAAGTGCTGACTTTAATAAAGAACACGTGAATCAAGTGTCTTCCCCTTAACTTACAGGTGAATAAGAAAGAAACTAATTGTCCAATAACGGGACAATTAGTTTTATAGTTCCTTAGCAGTTAAAGTTATAATTAAATTACTTATTATTAGCATTAGCTAATAAGTAAGCACTTTATTTATCATGTGTATCATCTATTGTGTTATTTTAAAGGAAAAAAAATGTTGTAACTGTGACCTCACCTGTAGGCCAGATGACTGCCAGACCCCAGCGGCACCACCTCGTCCGTGTCCTCCTGGCCCAGGCGCAGGACGCTGGAGCAGCTGTTGTGTATCCACAGCGACACGCGGCCTTCTAACGCTAGCGCCGCCGCCCTCGCTACCTCCTCCGTACTCTTGTCGGTGGTGTCAAGGTTCTGCGTGTCGTGCTTCAATGGTGGTTCGCAGATGTACTGCAACGAAAGGCATTACTTATTTCACCTAATGTCACGGCTCAATTCCCCGAAGGGTTAGGCAGAGGTGTAACTAATAGTACACCCACATTACGTCTGTTATGTTAAAGTCCCATGTTTAGAGGGAGAATCTATTACCATCAATAAGCCACAATACCAGATTCCGGGTTGCTACTGAGAAATTCCAGATGGAAAAATCTTTCGACCTGGGTATCGGACCCAGGAGCATGGCGTCGGCAGTAATGCTCGCGACCACTAAACCAAAAATGGAAGTATAAAATACGTAAGTATGTGTCTTGTAAAATACAAATATACTGTCTTTCATTTGTTTTAGTACGGTCTGAAAATGTTAGACGTACTTGACATGAACATTTTAATTATCAGTTAAGAGGTACTAAGGTACCCTGCAAAATTAAAGTTTTCTTACATATTTGTGCAATTACACACACAGCGGATTATAATTATTAACATCATCAATATAACCCTCTAAGATGAGACTACTAATGGGATTGTTGCGCCACTTTTTCTTCCCAGCTAAAGCACGAGCGGTGGTGACGGGCGGGCGTTTTGGGGGACTCTTACTTATGTAATTATGACGTTCAAAAAGTGCCGTGTTTTAATAAATGACTTTATTTTAATTTTGATTGATGACATAGTTTACGTTACTGCCGCGAATGATATTTTGTTCAACATGCAGCTTGAAACTGACCTGCAAATTGCAAAAAAACGTAAGAACGTTTGAATTTCGCTGACGGGCGAATTTACCCTGGCGCTTCCCTCTTAGAAATGTTTATCGTTTTCTAACTTGTGCTAGACCGGATATCCTGATAGAAAGTCATCATCGTGATCCTTCAGCATCCGAACAAGCGATGCGTATTCTCTTGACAATCACACTCTATTAGGACTCCGACTCCGTACGCTAAATACGCGCCATGACGCGCCATGGAATTGAGGACAACAGCCCGTTTTACCTAGGACTGAGACTCATACAATATCACCACATAAATGTTAGTGTGTCCGTGTCATACGTATATTATCGATACTCCTTCTTCCTGCCGTTGTCCCATATTACTTGCAGTCGGTGCAATATATATTTCCTGCAATCTCCTGTTAACCATCACTATTTTATACAGTCAATATGTTCGATAAAAACCAACGCTAGATAAACAGTAGCCAAGAACTGACCTCGTCGTAGGCATTGTTCCAGTCGGTGACTAGATAGCGCAGGGTGAGAAGCTTCGGCACTTGCATCGACATATGTATGCCGGTGGTCACGACACGAGAGCGCGCGGTCAGCAACGAGCCCTTGGTTGATATGCCGCTCTGCAGACGAAACTCTTCGATGATCTCCTCCATAGTCCCCGTTGAGCAGTCTACCATGTCGCAACTGAGAACAATGACCAACAAATGTATTTACTAGCATTTCGCCGGCGACTTCGTCCGCTTAGATCTCGTATTTTCCCCTACAATCTTTATCACCCTATTATCCACCATTACGGGGTAAATAAAAAAACGACTTTATTATAAACGAATTACGAAATTATTCATACCACATTTACAAAATTTCACGTTCATAGTCCCAGTAGTGTCAGCTGTGCGTTGATATGTCAGTCACTCAGTTTCTCCTTGTATGTATAGATTGTATATTATTATGTAAATGGTACATTGACTACCAGCAATATTGCCTCTCCTTTTCCCTTTTGTCTATTCAACGGTTGTCTGTAAAATATCACTTTTAGAGATTGGACCACCTATTCACTATTCTATCTTCTAACTCAAACCAGTGTCGACCTATGAGCCAAATTTCATAATAATCCGTTCAGCCGTTTTCTCCTGAAAGCAAACAAACATACCAAAAACCAAATCTAACGGTGCTCATAATACACTTCTTTCCCATTTTCATCATTATTGTGTCGTCTCCGAGTAAAATAGCCATGTGACATCCGGACACACGGACTTGCTTAAATTATAAGTGTTACGTTTGGAACTTTAAAAAAAGACTACGATGATGATTCACTCACGATAGCTTAGTATCCACAGCGAATAGTTTCCCAGCGGGTGAGCCTACCAGCGCATGCGCCGCAGTAGTGCTCGCGGCGAGTGTGAGCACGCGGTGAGACCGCAACAGCGGCTTGGACACGTAGTAGCCTTCTATGTTCGTCGCGTTGCTGAGAAACAGAATATAAAACGTTATTGTACGAAGTAATATACACATACTCAGGCTATAAAGTTCCCACTGTTGGGACAGGCCTCCTCTCTGTGAGAGGAAGTGGGAGAGAGCCGTAAACAACAACGAGGGCCCATGCACGTTGGTAGATGTCACATGTCTTCGAGTATTCGGTTCTAGGACATGTCGGTTTCCTCACGATGTTTTCCTTCACCGTTTTAAGAGCAATGGTGATCTCATTGTAAGTCACCTGGTGAAAGTAGGCAGCGAGTTGTGCAGATGCACGTGTATATTGGCGACGCGCACGACGGCCTTGGTGCGCGGCAGCAGGCGCGGCGCGAAGTACGAGTCCACGCGCAGCACGCCCGATAGCTGCTCCGCTGTCACTTCCGATGTGGCCTTCAGGTTGTGGGACTCTTTTGACTCCTCAGTTACCTGTAAGTTACTTGCATCATGCTGAGATGCCTTTTAGCCTCGTACACGACTTTGTTTTTTTAATTAATAAATAATAATAATAATATATTTATTCAAAAATTATAAGGCTTAAAAATATGTACAGTTTTGCTTAAATGTAAATTATATTCCTAAGATTTACGTGCCTGAACTAGGTAATCCTGTGTTTCAGGCAAGAAGAGCTAAAATAGTCTTTAAAAGTTAATAAATAATTAAAAGTTGACAATAGACAAATAATTATATTAATATTGAGTAGCTTAATTAACACTTAGTTTCTAAATTTGATAAATACTTAACGTAGGTGAATATTTATTTTAACACAGTTAGTAAATTCTCTGTTTCTTCGTAAGACATACTTTGGAGAACATCATTGAGAGTTCTCTTACAATTTGTGTAGTTCAGGGAATAAATGTTTGCTTTCGAGTTTAATCTATTATAGAGGAGAGGACCGAGGTACAGGTAAAATTTGGATATAAAAGCATGTTTAGTTATAATTTGCGGACAGACTATATCTTTACGTCTTTTATTACTATATTCTGTACTGTAAGGTAAAGCTGTGTGTTGTTTTAATACAATGCCCATTATAAATAACTGTCGAACTGTTAATACTTCACAAGATTTGTATAGTAGGTTAGTAGGAAAGAGAAAAGGGCGGGAAGTAGACACTTTGAGAATCGCCCTCTGTGCTCTCTCGATGGTTAGTAACAGTGTTTTACCAGCACCACCCCAAGTGTTAATACAGTAGGTTAATATCGATTGACATAGAGCAAAGTAAACTTGTCTAACTATTTTTGGATCAGCAATATAGCGTAACTTTTTAAAAACAAAAATCAACTTGCGAATTCTACTATTTAAAGCTCCTATATGTTGTTTGAAAGAAAGTGTTTCATCCATTATTATACCAAGGTATTTAGTTGTATTTGCCATTTTAATATTGGGACACTCGCATTGGTTATCAGTAGGAGTAGCACAATAATGGGCATATAATGTCGAGGTAGTCCTAGTCGATGTTTGCTTACGCATCGAAAATTTTATGTAATTTGTCTTGTCTGCATTTAATGTTAGTGAATTATGTTGAAGCCATTTATTTACAATATTGAATCCGTGTTGCGCAAACTTGTAGACATTATTTTCTGAGTCAGCGGAAAATAGAAGGGCAGTGTCGTCCGCATAAGAAACTATTTGGCCGTGGTCTAGGTTAAGATTACAAAGATCGTTTATGTATATCAAAAATAGTGTAGGCCCCAAAATACTTCCTTGGGGTATTCCGAAAGACGTGTTTTTTTTATCATCGCTGAGAACATTACAAATCCTTACACATTGGCTACGGTCTTCTAGATAGCTTTTAAATAGTTTCAGCTGGGTGCCTCTGATACCTATGGCTTCAAGCTTGTGCAACATAATAGAAATAGAAACCGAGTCAAAAGCTTTGGCGAGGTCCAAGAAGATACCTACTGTTTGTACTGGTTGTTTGTTTGTGTGGTTTAAGTATATTGTGTGGTTTAGTTTGGGATATTTTTGTGTGATTCTAATAAATATGTACTTTTCCTTCTTTCTTTACTTGTATAGTATTTTATAACACGAAGTGACGCGCGCTATACTTGTGGTAACCAAGTATAAAATCACGCTATGAACGTGTGCGTGAAAACGAGTAGCATAAGCACATAACATACACTTGCGACTTCACCACTGTCTCGGGTACCGAGAGCACCTGCGCACACAAACATTCACAGCGTGTTTGTACACTGGGTTACCACCACAAAAGCAAGCTTCGATTCGTCAGATAAAATACTGTACCTGATCCCAAAATAAAGTATTATCCATAATTTATGGTAGGTTTTCGGGTCAAATGCCCGTGTTTCTAGCTGTGAAGAGTAGGCGACGTAACAAACTTACGAACAGATCTTGGTTAGGCAAGAACTTTTTCATGACGAACTTATACGGCGGCGGCACCGGCTCGGGGACCGCGCACGTTCGGAACCGCCACAGTACCGCGAACACCGTCTCTGTTAACAGATTATGAATTGAAATATACACTGCTAGAAGCATTACTATAACTAATTATTACTACTGATTATTCAGCTGAATGCAAGAAGCACAGAACCGGTCGAAGTGGCGGAGCTTGGGGAAGGCCCACGTCCAGCAGTGGACGTCTCTCGGCTGAAATGATGATAACGATAAAGGATTTGTCAGCGTCAGACAGCATGTCTGGTAGATATTATTGCTGGACCCTTTTTGGCAGACACTATTGATGTTAAAACCTCATTTTCACTTTTTATTTTGTCATTTGGGCAACTTTAATCTTTGTTTCTTTATTTGGCTGCACCCGGTAAAGCCGGCGCCGACATAGTTGGGAAAACACAAGGCACATTATGACTGCGGAAAGAACCTTGACCTTTTGGCACTGGGATGACGTTGACACACCAACTTGGAGGCACTGTAGGTAAACTTATCGTGACAAAACGGTCAAGGAAACCCATCGAGAACAAACCGGCAAAAAATCGAAGACATGTGTCATTTACCAACCGGCACTGAGCTCGCGTGGTGGATTACAGAACTCCCTCTCAAAGTGAGAAGGTCTGTATCTCAGCAGTGGGAACATTATAGGCTGGTTATGCTTATGCCGCATCACATAACAACAGGTTTCCATACAACTGTTCATGCCCACGTTCCTTGTCCTTACCTGGTGGAGAGACCAAAAGCTGTAGTTCCCGCGGGTCCCCGACGGGCAGTTTGAAGTACGTGTGTGGCTCCCAGTGGTACAGCACAGAGTTGTACAGCTCCAACACGCAGTCTATCTCCTTGTCCTAAACAAAGAAAAACAGCTTTTTACAAATAAAAATTTAAAGTCATTTATTCAAATTAGGCAGAAAATTTGCTGTTTTTAGCAAAGAGGAGCTTGTGGCAAGTCATAACAGCCGCACGGGTCGATCTATAAGGTTAAGCTACGCTTGACGCGGCTGGTCCGTGGATGGAACCAAGTTCTTCTATCTTAACAGACAGCTGTGATTAACGTGTTTTCCGAGGCACGGCCGGGTCTCGGTACGTAAATATGGTCACCTATCCACGGACCAACCGCCTCATCCTGATCGTTCGATACGTGCGGCTGTCATTACTTAGCCACAAGCCTGTATGTAGTTCATAATAGGGTATTATCCGATTTGATGAAAACTCATGACGTCACGTGATAAAAAGTCATCGTAAGAAGCGTTTTGGCGGTAAATTCAAAACAACGAAAAATAATCTTGGTTTAAATCGTTTTTAATTGAGAAAATGGATAGAAATCAATTTATTTTTATTTTTCTGTTAAATGTTGCGTTCCAATCTTCAAATTAGAATAGTTTTTGAAAATTGGAAAATACCCTATTACCTGTCCGGGCAAAGGGAACGCAACGACCCTGGTGATGGCCCTCGGGTGCGGGTAGCGCCACGACACCGCGTTGCCACTCAGCATCACTTGGTAGGCCATGGGCAACTGACCTCCACTCAGGATCTTGAATGCACCGCTCCTGTAATTCATAAAGTGTTAATTATTGGTACGAAATTAAATTCATTTGTAGCAACAATTCTTCATTTGGAAAGAAAACTAAGATTCCAAAAATAATAGGAAGGGTAACCAACGAGACCCTATTAGCCTTCACTGCCCGTCCATCTGTCAGCAGGCTGTAACTCACGATTCATAATAGGTTGACAGTTGAAATTACACATAATGTGTATTTCTGTTGTCTTCCCGGGTGAGCCTCACACCTAGAGAATGCGTCCGCAGGTGGCAGATAGAGGAATGCCCGGCATCACCGCCGGGTAGGAAGGAAACAAAATACCTCCCACGGACCAACAGGTCGGAGAAGGAAACTCCGTTATCACACCCCTGCTGCAGGCTTCTTCGACATATCCGGAGCAGAGGTCGTAGACTGTGATGGATGCTTAGGCCGGAGCACTCAAGAAGAGACGGCGGCAGAAGAGCTCATGATGAGCCAACGGCGGCAGTCACACCCTGGAAGAGGGTGACTTGGCGTCAGGTGGCAACCGGCTATAAAAACAAACCGCCAAAACAAAACAATCTCCTAGCACAAAAGCACAACACAAGAGAAAAAGTATAACGGTTAGGGCGTCCCCCTTAAGCGACGGTCAGATGCGTTCACAGGCGAAAAATGCTAATGTGTCCCCTGCAATCGACGAATTAACATGTAGTGGAAAGGTACAAAATCTAGGGACATTGATAAGAACTATCAACTATAGAAGAGGGCAAAACAGGCCGTGGACGACCACCAATAACTTGGCTACGAAACATACAAAAAGGCATGATAGCGAGCAACACTACAGAAGAGACAACCCATAACTGTACGGGGTGGCACAGAGACACTAGGAGGGCTGACCCCAAATAAATTAATAGCCAGGAAAAATAAAGAAGTGCATTTCTGTTGCTGATATAATATTATGTATTTAATGGGTGACTCGCGACACACAAATTTTCTTGCGTTTTTTGCATTTTATAGGTCAGTGTCAGGTTGTATGTTCATTAAACGACACAAAACATAAACTTTACTTTAAATCATCAACACAGCCCCCATTCACACACCCCGATAATTAGAAAAAAGAAACAAGAAAGTTTGTAATTACGCGAGCGCAACCTCCTTAATGTAAATAATAATAATAATTTTATATTATAATATAAAATGATATGAAAATCAAATAATTTAATATTTAATAAACAAAAAAAATTTTTTTATAATTTGATATTTTTTATACAAACATTTAAAAAGTAACTTATATGTATATTAAGTGAAATAAAGGAAATATTAATAATTTATTTAATAAAACGTACACAAAAAGAGTACATTTAGTCAACAGAAGTAAATTTTCCAATTATAGTGCCTAAAAATAAACTATTTCTAAAATAGTTTTATTACAAGTGCAAGTGATAATGTTCCGGTAATAGAATGTTATGTAGCGACCCGCCCGATGTAGGTTTAATCAAACCTGTGTTTCAAGTGTTAACTAACAGACGATTTCACACCTGTATTCCTCGTCGGCAGGGAAAGTATACTCCGCAGTTACAAGTCAATAAAGCCGGAAATCCATGGCGTAAAAAAATAAGTACCTGAGATCGTCCTTATA
Organism: Polymixis flavicincta; assembly: GCA_949987655.1. Classification (NCBI taxonomy): domain Eukaryota; kingdom Metazoa; phylum Arthropoda; class Insecta; order Lepidoptera; family Noctuidae; genus Polymixis; species Polymixis flavicincta. The sequence continues at coordinate 36,068,132 of OX465171.1, read as the reverse complement.
GAAGTGATCAGAGTCGTCGACTTCTGACGCGCATATTGACGATGGGGTATTCGATGGTTGTTGCGGCTCGTTCTGCAATGTTTCTGAGTCGCAGATCCTCAGGGACACCTGCGCTGCGCTAGCGACTGTCTGGCGCTTCTTGTACTTAGTTTCCGGGATCGTCGTGGGCATGGTGACCGATTGCTGGGGGAAGACCACATCGTTGATATTACTACACTGACTACGGATGATGGGCAAAAGGCTGAACTAAAGATTGTCTTTATAATAACACTAGTGACTCACCCCTGCTTTGCACGGTGTTTACAACTTGACAAAACATCGAGATTTCTTTGTTTTACAACGTGTAACATAATTAATGCAGACCGCATCCACCCCAATGAGAGTATTGAGTTAATAGCAAAATACAATGATTAAAACTTTTTTTTCCAAGGTAACTAATAATATTGAAAAAATTGTGTTGACCCGAGCATTACTTTATGCATTTCAAAATATAATCTTATGGCCTTATTTTTAGATTTATTTTTCTTTGGCTCTATAGGCGGTAGGTGGGCAAAATCCATAATTTTAGAAATTTATACCTATTTTAAAAGAAACCGATTCAGTAATCAATAAGTAACAAAGTACTTTCAGGTCTAGCTTTCTGTAATGACAGTCGTTACGGGTCTTCAGAAGCCCGAAAGTTCGACAACCAGTCCCACCAAGGGATACCATATTACCCAGTACAGTTGTAAAGGTCAGATAGGTGGTCGTTCCTTGTAAAATACTGGTATTCAACTGCATCTGGTTAGACTGATAGCTGACCCCAATATATTTGGGAAAAGTCTAAGCAGGTAAGACTGGTTGTCAGAAATTTTAAGATGGTTACCCCTCCACGGGGCCAACCACGGCAAGCGTAGCTTAATCTGATCAATCGACCCTGGCGGCTGTTATAACTTAGCCACGAGGCCCTTTTATAACATGTTTAGATAATCACTTCATAATGCTTCTAATGTTGGCACTGAAATTCTCATTTCAGCCGAAAGACGTCCACTGCTGGACATAGGCCTCCCGCAAATATTATATCAATGAGAGAAATTGCTACGACAAAGAGGACTGAAAGCCGCAGTGAGTTCTGAAATGTCGCAAAGATATAAGCCGCATCCAACTTTCGAACTTTGCTAGTTCACTCAACAATTTGGAGAGAGGTAGATCGGAACTTGTTTATGCCCGATTCGTGATGGTTGGTTATGCATGAGTGAAAGTAACTTTGTCCGGCTGTACAGATAGGTAGCCTTGAAACTGGGAATTCCATTTTATCCTGGACCGCAGAAAAAGTCGCGGGCAACAGCTAGTCTATACTTAATAGGTATTATAAAGACGTAAAATTTATTCGTATACATACAAACTTAAAAACAAACAAATTTTTTGTATCTCTAAAATAACAAATTGGTAGGTAATATCTGGAGGTATTATTCGGATTTGAGGCTTCTTTTTGCATCTGATAGCGCAACTCATTGTGGTATTAGGTCCTCAAAAGGCTATATCAGACGCTAAACTACATGATATTCACATGATCTGACCAAGACAATGTCTGAACTTAAAAAGAGACTGTGAGCTGTGTTGGTTTCGGTGTTTCTTCTCAAAGTAGTCGGATAGAAAACTCTGACCTCATCTAGTTTTTAAAACATTATTGACGAATACAAAGTTATAATCACCCTTCGTTTCATCAACAGCTCTTTGTACCCGTCCCGCAGCCGGTTCAAAGCGGCCAGCTCGGAAGGCCTCAGGTCCATGGTGACGTCATCAAGCTCGACGCTGATCTTCAAGGTGGGCTCGCGCGCAGACAGACCACCCTCCGCGCGCCGCCACGCCTCCCAAAATGCTTCCCCTTCCATGCTGCAAACATTATTTTAACACTTAAAATGGTAACATTATGTTAATAGAATACGCACCTTGTGACAAAAATGAAAAAGAGTATAACTAAGGTAGTTTGGTGATGTTGAGAGGATGAAAGAAAGGCGACTGACGAAAAGCAGTTGTGAATGGCAAAGCCGCGTGGGGTAGCGCTAAAGGGACACAAAAAATATCTTTTTCAGAAAGTTAAGATGCGCTTTACTCGCAACCGGTGCGTTTATGACCAAAGGGGCAACCCTCGTCATTTTAAGAACGTTCACAGTCTGTTCTCAGTCTTAATCTGTCAAAAATACTTAGAGTTTCCATACATTTTTGGCAAGTGTAAGACATTTGATTGTCGCTGTGGTGAGACTGCGAAGCAAAAGGAGTATGTTAGTATCGGAGCCGGACCTCCATGGGATAAAGGTGTGCAAAAATTTAAGTATGTTTAAAATAGTCGAGCCGAACAATTTTTGATAAAAAAATAATCTACGTAAGTTCTGTTTCCAGGAATCTATACAACATGTAACATCTTTAACGCAACACCGCAATTAGGGTATTGAGTTAAAGGCATAATACAATGACCAAAGCTTATTTTCTTAAAGCTATGTGAGAAAATCGTGTTGACCCATTACTTTGTGCATTTAAAATTGAGTCATAATACCTTTAAATAAAATTTAATTTTCTTCGGCTCGATCGGCGGTAGGTATGAATACATCATTAAAAAGAAATACCCATATTAAAAGTTACTGAAAACGATTCAGTAAAAGGAAAACATCGTGAGGAAACTAAACATTCGAACAAACAACCAACACCCACTGGGCACGCGTGGTGACTGACGGCCCACTCCTTCTAACAGAGAGAAAGATTTGTGCCCCAGCACTGGGACACTGGGAGTGCCATAGGTTGCCCCTTCAAAAAGTTAGTTTCGTATAGACAAGGATGGGAAAGAAACTCCAAGTAACTTTTTTATTATTTATACATTAAATACCGGTCGAAGTGGCGGAGCTTGGGGGAGGTCTATGTTAAGCAGTGGACGTCTTTTGGCTGAAATGATGATGATGATGACATTAAATACCTGGAATTAAATGACTGAACCACGATTGGTAGATAATTTAAAAAATTAAGCAATGGCAAATTCATTGATTATGTTGATAGATTAATGGTGATCACTTTTTGTAACGATTTTTCCTAACATTTGAACAAGTAATATATCAATCTCTCAGTTAAGGAGAATAATGTCATGAAGGTAAGAGCAGCGGTGGCTCAGTGGTATCGGCTTAGACCACGGGCTTAGACTTACGAGTTACAGGTCGTGGGTTCGACCCCAGGCAGGCGCGCTTTACTTTATGTAAATTATTTATTCATCAATCCTCTAAAAACGGTGAAGGAAAACATCGTGAGAAACCGGCATTTTCTAGAACCAAAAATTCGAAGACGTCACATCTACTAACCCACCCTGGGCCCGTGGTAGATTACAGCGCACACTCTCTCGAAGCGAGGAGGCCTGTGTACTAGCAGTGGGAACATCAAAGGCCGGTTATAGAAGATAAACACAGACTCTCTTATTTATAAACGTTGCTTGCAGTTAAGATATGTTTAAATGGCAAAAATGTATGGTTAAACAGTCAGTTAACTTAAGGCAACGTTAACTTGAATAATAACAACTAATATGACCATAAGCTAAAAGTAATACATACCCCAGCATGAGCGGCTGCAACACCACGTGCCGCCTGTCCCCGGCGGGGCCCGCAGTCACCAACAGCGCAGTCACGAGACCCCTGCCGTGCAGTCTCTCTGGCCTAGTGTTGGTGCACACTTGCAGGGACAAGCTGTCCCAGCCCAGGACGCCCTCTTGTCCGCTCACGCTGATCTGACCCGTATGGATCGTTATGTTTTCAACGCCTTCGTTTACTGTGAACATTAATTGGCATTATTAAACATTTGTACGGAGGCTTTCAAAAAATTGTTGGGGTCTATTAGGGTCGCTCACCGAGTCGCAAAAGTTCCGCTTTTAAGTTTGCGAATAAAGATGAAAATCTGGGTGTAAAAAGACAAGAAAACATTAGGAACATCATGCTGCGTTCCAAGATGGGTTTAACAGACGTAGGCAAGAAGGCTGCCGGGCTCAAAATAGTTTGGGCCGGTCACATTACCCGCATGCACGATGAAAGCTGGGCAAAAGTCTCCACACAATGGGTGCATGGAAATATATAGCGCCGCCAGGGCCATTCCAGAAAGAGGTAGCGAGATGACCTGGACGCATACTGTGAAGGCTGATTTGATGAGCCGCGGGAAAAAGTTCCTGGAAAGACTCTGGGGAGTGCTTTACCCAGCGGTGGGACAATACAGACTAAGTAAAATAAATGGATATAGTTATGTAACTCACTCAGTTTGTTCTTCAATTCGTACAGAAAAGGTGTGTGAACCTTCCGCGTCCCCTTGTAAGGCCGGATAATGTTTCGCTTCAGCTACAAAAAACGATTACGTTTACACACAATTTTGTTGCCTTAGAATTACATTAATTTGGTTGGTACAGAAAAAACGAGCACAGAGGATATTCAACGTCATCAGTCAATCTTCTATTTCCTGATGACATTGACTATTAAGCTCTATTTTAAGTAAATTAAAGTAAAAGCAAGATTGCGCGTTCGACATTGTCTGAGGAATCGTGTGATGTGAAAGTTGATGTTTGTACTATTATGCACTTTATGGTACTCTAAATAAACGCATGTGATCAAAAACCTCCACTCTGTGTTAAATTTATTTATTAAAGGTATTATACCCATTAAACAAACACGACAAACATTTTTTCGTCAGCAAGGAACGTTATTGCGAGGTCTTGATCAACATTCTCTTGCCTTTATCTGATGTTATATAGGATCAGCGGATTTCTTTATCATGCGTTGCGCGGTCTGTAGTGAAAAAAAAAAATGATATTCGTAACTTACGAAGCGGTAAATGCCAATGATTCTCAGCAGCTTGTCAGTGGACACGTCAAACTGCACGGGTCGCTCGATGTCGAGGCGCATGGTGCCTCGCGCGCTCAAGTTCGAAGGTGCGATGCCATCTGTATCAAATGATTGGAGTTTATTGTAGTACTCTCGTCGTTAAACGCAATATTTCGTTAGACAGGGTGTAACAGAAACCCCAATTTAATCTTTAAGCACTAAAGATGTATGCTAGTATCACTATACATAGTTTCAGATAAAATCGTACCAGAAAATAAAATACTCAACCAAATTTCACGATAAATCTCTTCCGAGTGATGTGTTTATTTCAATTTGAAAAGTTCGGTAACTGGTATCAATTTATTAAAAATTCTCATAAGTTTCGAACACATAGAGATAGGATTAAAAAACTATTCTAATATCATTTGATATCATCCAAAGAAGCCCTGCCCGTGGTATGTATATACCCTTTCCGTTATACGTTGTATATACAGGAGAAGTTTTTATCCAGTGCGCAAATTGTAACCATGAATTCAGCATATCATTCTAGACCCACTAGCACAGAAAATCTTCGCCGGTTATACAAAAAAGAATCTGCTTTTCCATACATTTTCACCACGTAGGTATTGCACTTTTCTATGAAACAGCAGATTTTCTTTTTCTGTATTTCTGCGCTGGGGCGTCTAGAATAATATGCTGAATTCATGGTTACAGTTTGCACACTGGATCAAAACTTTCCCTGTATACTAAATAAAAACCTTAAATTTATTATTTTTCATTGAGTGCTTACAAAACTACCCCTGCACGTAATTTTTGTTTCATATCGGTCTTTGAGATGTAACGGTGGGTGCCCCGTTACCTCTCAAAATACCTATCCTAAAACGCTGGTCCCAGAAAGAGAACAGTGTTTTAGGATCGTTTTTTTGAATGACTAAGATTGTTACTAAAATGAACATAACTTGCAGCATTAGCATAATTATTCTATAATTTTCCTACAGCTGGGACACAGATCACCTTTGTGTGAGAGGGAGTGTGCTGTAATAGATTACAGCCGCCGCACGGTTTGAAAGATGTATATAAGAGGATTTTTTGGTTGTAGGACATGCCGGTTTCCTCACGATGTCTTCCTTCACCATTTTGAGCGCATGATTAAATTATTTACAGGAAGGAAAACCTGCCTGAATATGAATCCAAGACCTCGTAAATCGGAACCGACACCAAGGGTCATTCTGTAAATTTCTCATCGTGAAATTTTATGTGACGTGAGAAATCAATAGCAGCAATCCTGAGCACAAGAATGACAGTTCACCTCATTTAGTTGTCACGGTGAGTTTTTAACAAAATGTACCAGCTGCAGTTTTTATTGAAGCCACTTACTGTTGATAGGGGTGACAAACTTGAAGGTAGCCAGCGCAGGCGGGATGTCCGTTACGGGATCGGACACGCCCTTCGCCGTGGACAGTAGCACAGTGTGCCATTGCCCCTCCGCGCTCGTGCCGAGCACCACCCACGCGTTGAACAGGGACAGCTGTGGAGGATGTCATTATTTATTTCTTTTCTATCTGCTCCGACAGACATTGGCCTGTTCAAATTTAAATAATTCATACAAAAACCTATCAAAACACAATTTTCAGTATTTCCCGAATTTGCCAATTTACGGGGCAACTTTTCCAATTACTCTTTCCTTTAAAACTTTATTTGGACTGTTACAGAACTAGTCAGGGGATCGGTCAATCAGAAAGATGAAGCTAGATACCGATTCCATACTGTAGTAGGTACCTATGGAGAAGAGCGGGCAAATAACCCTGCAGACACTCTTTTAAATCAAAATATTAAAACAATAAATTGGTTACTTCATTCATGTTGAAATTATACGTACAGTCGACAAATTTGAATCATGACGCACTTTGACTATAAATCGTTTGAAACCGTCAAAATAACAAAGATTTCCCTCCTTTACAGTGCATGCCGTACTTAGGACGTTTTAAATCTATGCAATATTAACCTTTGTCATCACTGCAATAAATAATATTTTAGATAAAGAATTAGTAATCAACTAATCATATTTTGAATCCAAACTCTTTGGAATTAACTATAACTCAGAACAAATGTTTTTTCTTTTTCCAAAACCATGTTCCAAACTCTTCCGATTATAATATGACAAAGAAACAAAAAGTCACTCAGAAATTGGTTTTAAATAAAAATTTCTATGAGAATAAAAAATAATTCGTTCATATTTATATCGTATGATGGCAGAACAAAGAGCTCGGATTATAGTTCTCAGTAAGCAAGGCTACGGTGATGAAATATATATGGATACGATGCGAGAAATATCTCGAGAGTTAAATATATCTCGAAACACAGTGAGAACCTGGATAAGGCGATATGAAGCAGAGGGTACCCTGGAAGATAGACGACGTTATAATCATGGCGTGCGTCAAATGACGAATCAACAAAAAACCGACATGCGTCATCATTACGAGGAACATCCGTTTACCCCCACTCGGTATTTTGCGGTACGTTACGATGTTTGTCTACAAACGATAAGAAACCATTTATACTCTAGTGGATTGCACTATAGACATCACGCTAAGAAAGTCGCCTTAACAGATGCACACAAACTTGCAAGATTAGATTTTGCACGTGAATATTTAAACTTTGACTGGACTATCGTTATATTTTCAGACGAGAAATCTTTTAGATCTTCTCAGCATGGTCGCATAACCTTGTGGCGTTACAATAATACACGATACGCCGAGGATCACGTAGTGCCAAATCAATTATCTGGCCGAAACTCAGATAACATGTGGGGCTGGATGGGGACCGGAGGTGTAGGCGAGCTGGTTCAGACTTCTTCTCTTGCGACCGCAATGGGTTATGTGGATTTATTAGAAGAATCTATGCTACCGATAGTGCGAACGGTTTACCTGCGAGCAGAAGTTCCAAGCTTTTATTATGTTCACGATAATAATTGTAGAGTGCACACGGTCAGAGTTGTATCTAACTGGTTTAGCCAGCAGCCAGAAGTTACGCTAATTCCCTGGCTGTCTAAATCCCCGGACTTAAATCCAATTGAAAATGTATGGGGTCTGATGGTCCAAATGTGGGATAACAGAAACGAGAGGACAAAGCAAGCAATTGAGCAACATTGCAACGAAATTTGGGATTATATGAGAGGAAGTGATATTTGCAGTCGCCTTATTGGATCAATGCGTTCGAGAATATTGGCTGTTATTGCAAGCAATGGTGGTTACACTCGATATTAACTATTGTTAAATAATAATGAGTTCAACATTATAATTTTTAAGGGTTTTACTCTCCCATTTCTTATTGTTGCCTTAACGCACTTTGCAAAAAAAAAAAAACAGTGAGGTTGTTAGCAAAGGTGGCACAATCTCGTTTGTAGCACATTTAAGCTGAACGCATATTAAAATAAATCAGGTAGATTAAAAACATATTCATTTTAGTACGACAGTTCAAACGCGTTGTATTTATTTTGGGTATGCATTCAGCTTTATACCGCACTCGTGTGTAAAAGCTCTTAAAAAGATGGAGACTGCAACAGATAGTTCTCTGTGGAATTCTCAAGGTCGTTACCATGGAAACGTATTTTTATGCGAATGTCGACCTAATTTTATTTGAATGTATGTGAGAAAATAAGTTTATGGCCCACCATATAAAAAACCGTACAATCGACAAATTTGAATTATGTATATTATATATTAATAATTCAAATTTGTCGATTGTACATGAGAGAAAATAAAACGATTTTTATTAATACTTTTATTTTAAATACTTCTACAGATTTTTTTTTTTATAAATAATTCCCCTGGTATACTCAAATAACATGCAAATCAAATGTTTGTCTGTGTGTAATTGAGAAAATGTGACATGCAATACCTGTAAAGTTTTCTGTGTCTTCCTCTTCCAATAATAGACGTTGGGCTGGAACAGCGTGATTTGCAGGAGCGGCACGGTTCCTTGTACCTGGTTTACCGCCTGTAACAAACATTAATATTATTTCATCTCATCATCATCATCAGACCCGTATACTCACGCCTTCTTCTCATGGGAGTGGCGTGGATATGAGTTATGAGTCTTCCCATGGGGTAGGCAGAAACTACAGAACGCCAACTGCTACGATTCTGAGATTTTACTTTTGCCTCGTTTACATTCATACAACTGAGCAAAAAATCATAAAAGGGTAGAAGAGTAAAGGAGAATTGGCACCGAACTACGGGTTTCTGCCCTAAAGGCCAGTAGCCATAAGAAATACATCAATAAAAAGAGTTTTTCAAGAAACACGACTTTTGCCAATTGTTAGTTAGTTCGGAGTTATTGACCTAAACGGGTGACTACTTGGTAATCGAAATCTAGGAATGTTCTTGACGCCCAATAGCCGTAAGTGATATTTCAATAGATAATGATTTTTACGGGCAAAATGAGTTATTGTTACTAACACAGCTTTTGCATTTGTTAGTCAATTCGGAGTCAATGACTTAAATAGGTGACTACTCGGGTACCGAAGTTTAGGAATTCTTGGCGCTCAAGAGCCATAAGGTTTTTCAGGTAGTGTATATCACACTACCTTAAAAAGCTTTTCAAGGAAAACCTTTGCTGCTAACATTTGCTAAATCGATCGAAATCGATTCGGCAGTCAATAATGAATAAACTACTTTCAGGACTTGCGCTTATTCTGTTACACCTTGTATATTATCACGTCTATTACTAGGAAAGCGATCTGCCATGCGAGAAAAGAAAAGAGGGTTGGATCTTAAGAAAATTGCCTTCTCTAATATATAAGCTGAAGGTAGTGTCAAGATTTTTGTATTTTTTAAAGTACGGCTTGTGACTCTTCAGTGGTTTCAAATTGAACATCGATATAACGCATCGCTCTTTGTTTTCACTGGTCTATCGAGTTACCCCAAACAAAGAAAAATCTGTAACTTTGGATTTCCCTGACAATTAAATACAGTCAGTACAAAATCGAGCAGTACCTTCCCTACTTCGTTCTATCGATAACTTTAAGGTGGTAGCGGCTAGAGTAGCCCTTGAAATTGAAATAATCTTACGTTTTTTGAATTTGCTGGTCATTGTCAAGCTATATGTTTTACAAGATATGATTCGCAACCGTAACAAGTATGTATTTACAGAATTACAATCGTCAAAATCATTAATAAATCCCTTTCAATTCATTAAATCTCATTGAATGACTATTTCGTGAAAAACTACAATTGTGAGTTTCCATTTCCCAGCTTTTCTAGCGCAGCCAACTTAAGAATAAGAATATTTTGCGCATCAAGTCTGTTCTAGCCACCTTTTTAAGGTCGTCGGTGCATCTAGCTGGGGGCATCCCACACTACGTTAGCCGATACGTGATCTTCACTTCAGGACTCGTCTGCTCCACCGTCCATCGGTCCTTCGACAAACATGGCCAGCTCCCACTGCTACTTCAGTTTGCTCAATCTATAAGCTATGTCGGTAACTCCGGTTCTTTTCCGGATAATTTCATTCCTGATTTTATCCTTCAAAGAAACTCCGAGCATAGCCCACGCCATAGCGCGCTGAGCGACCTAAATTTTTTGGACCAGCCCAACTGTCAGTGTCCACGTTTTGGCACCGTTTGTCATCACAGGCAAGACGCACTGGTTAAAGACCTTAGTCTTTAAGCATTGCGGAATAAGTAAGTAAGTAAGTAATGCCCAAACGCCAAACGCTGCTCTACCCAACCGGATCCTCCTGTCGGCTTCTTTCTCAAAGTTGTGTCTACCGAGCTGGATGACTTGTCCTAGGTAAACATACTCCTTCACAACTTCGAGAAGCGACTCTTTGATGTGGATTGGACTCGGCAAGACGTGAGAATTGCACATGACTTTCGTCTTGTCCAAATTCATGCAGAGGCCAACCCACCGAGAAGCTCCGCTTAGGCTGTGTAGCATCTGGTCTAACTGTTGCAGTGTCTCTGCCATTATGACGACGTCATCGGCAAACCGAAGGTGTGACATGTATTCGCCGTTAATATTGATACCCTTTCCAGTCCAGTCCAACGTCTTAAAGATGTCCTCCAACGCGTTGGTGAACAGTTTCGGGGATATAACATCCCCCTGTCGCACCCCCTGAGCAGTTGGATGGGACTTGTTTCCTTATCCTGGATCTGGACAGTCATCGTAGCAGCGTCATACAAACATCTCAACGCTTCGATATAGCGCCAATCAACTTGACAAAAATTGTACAATGTTGCAAATCAATCCGACGTTATAAAGTTCACGTTCAAAGATTTCGTTCCATAAATATATTGATACCTTCATATCAAGCCCATAAAAGCGTGTTAAAAATACAACGATTGTTATTATTGTCAGCAGAAAGCAATGATTATAATGACAAAACGAACTCAGGTCAGCAATAATGTCAGCTGACAAAACAAGTTGTACCACCTGATGCTGATTTTCAGCTGCAACCTACGTGTGCCATACGCTAGAATAATAAACACGAAAGTTTTCTCTTTATCCGGTTACCTATTTCGGTAGCAGATATCTATCACTCAAATGTAGTTAAGTTAACTAGTTGTTAAGTTTTACTTGTTAAAATAATAAAGCATTTTTTTTTTCAAATGTATAGAAAAAGTTTTTTAGAATTTCGTCGAGTTGTTAATCAATAATTTTGTAAACATGGTAATAAATAATGGGCAATGCTTCCATGGTTGTTACAGTTCTATAATAAATGTCCTCAAAGCGCGTTCGTGATTTACTCGAAGTTCGTAAAAATTTACGTAAAACTGGCTTTTCAAGTTTCGGTATTGGAGCGAGCATTGAGAATACAACAGAGTGTATCTCAGCGCGGAGAAAAAACACACCGCTCAAGTTTCAACTCTCGGCGCTAAGCAATGCATTGAAGATCCCCTGCGATATTATTACGTCCTTGTGAACGTCGACTTACGAAGTTAAACGATTCCCGAAACACGGAAAGCTGTATATAAGTGTGTCTTACCGTTAGCCCCAGCTTCGTATGTCCGGCATCTGCGTCGCGTGTCAATTCGGTGAGGCTGATGCTGCTCGCTCCCGACATGGACCCGGTCGCAGCGTCCTTCTTCTGACGAGTTTTCGAGGATTGTTTTTTCTACGAACATCACGAAGCGTTTAAAAAGAGAAGAGATATATCTGATATCAATATAATATATACATACATAAACTCACGCCTTATTCCCACGGCGGTAGGCTGAAACTACAGAACGCCACCTGCTGCGATCCTTACATACTCCTTTTGCCTCGTTTATGTTCATACATCAGGTCATACACGCACGTCGGTTGCGAGTACTACGCACCTGACCATTCTGAAGATCATCACCAATAAGGTCATTATAGAAACGCCGGGAGAGGATGTCCAAGAAGGACCTAAGGACCTCCAGGTGTTTCATTTCACATCTGTCAAGGAAATACCTTTTGTTAGCCGTCTTTCATTCATCCTCTCAACATGACCAAACCATTTAAGCATACTCTTTTACATTTTTATTACTAAATCTTATTTTCAACTACATCGTTTCCTTCAGACAAACATAATTCCTTAGCCTATAATCCATAGTCATACCAGATATGCTTCGCAAGGAACGCATTTCTAAAGCATTTATTCTACTTTCGCATATATAGCACCATTCACTTTAGTGCCCGCATTTACTCTTCTTTCCACATCTTTATCCATTTTTCTATCTCTTGTAAACAGACTTCCCCAATATACGAAGTCACTCACTGTAATCATTAATTTTTTGCCTTCACACACCGGAACATTATCTTCTCTTTCAAACAACCTTCCTTTTGACCTTCACCTTCGTCTTATCCACATTTATATTTATAAATTATAAAGAAATGAACCCAAAGATCGCCACTTTGACCAGTTATGTGCCTCTCGCACATTCACCAGATCATAGGTACAACTTGTGGGAGACCGCTACGCTTTCCGGTATGCGGTCGCCACTCCAGAACCATCCGGGTTCATCGGCCTTCTATTCAGAGCAATGTGCCTTGCCCACTACCACTTTAGGTTGGCTTCCTTTGGAGTATCTACCTATCCGTGATGACTCCATAGTGGCCACCGCGACCGAGGCCGCCGCGGTGGGTTACATTGACATCCGGCGGACGGACGCTATACGGCCACCTCGCGACTACTTTTCAATTTGCCTAACCTTTTACCAACTTTGTTGGGGTCAGCTTCCAGTCTTACTGGATGCAGCTGTGTCAGTATTACAACGGAGCGATAGCCTATCCGACTTCCACAAACCAGTTTACTGTGAGCAACAGGACATCCCATGGCAAGACTGGCTGTTAGAATTTCGGGATTCCGACTACCGGCTTAATGTGCTTTCAGAGACACGGAGGGCTCTCAATATGTAATGGATGTTCAATTAATCCACAAACAAATCGCGGCAAGCATATCTTAACCTTCGCTCGACCCGTGCGGCCTTATCATTTAGCCATGAACGCCTCACCTAGCGTGTCTACATACCTGTGGTACCGCCACAGGCACTGCCGCCACAGGGGCCGGCGCGGGGAGTTCTTCGACTTCCTGGATTGGCGGACGCAACGCGGTCACCTCGGGACTGCCGTCGTCAGCCACATAAAAATTCAGGTCGATCACGCCCATCGTCACAAACACCTCCAGGAATTGCGACGCGTCCCCCCTTAGAGACAAGAATACAATAAACATAAAAAATGTTGTTAGCTAACTAAAACCCGACTACGACAAAAACGCCAAACAAATAGGTGTAAAAAAGCCTTCACGAGTAAGAAATTAAAATACTATCGGTTTTTAGTGACATATAAATGCGGGTTGTTAAAATATGACGAGTAGATGAACATACATAGCCTGTAAAAATCATAATCCTCGTTTGGCTTTGCAGTAGTCTGGTAAAATATTGCACGAATCAGAAATACCCCCACACCCCCTTATTTACGTCAAATAAATAATTCTAATAATAATGTTACTCAAAGGAGCTTCACGGACGCTTTTTCCGGGCCCTACATGGGCCCGATGTAGACCAACTAGCGTCCGTAGCCTGGCTGCGTTTCGGTGACCTCTTTGGGGAAACCGAAGGTTTTGTCTGTGCAATTATGGACGAAGTTATGATGACGAACAATTACCGGAGATTTATTGTGAAAGACGGTACGGTTGACATCTGTCGGGCATGCCACCGTCCGGGAGAATCCATCAGACACATTATCTCCGGGTGTTCTCGTCTAGCTAACGAAGAATATTTGCATAGGCACAACCTTGTAGCCAGGATTATTCACCAGCAACTTGCTCTGAAATACAGCCTTGTGGAATCGGAAGTGCCGTACTATAGGTATGTGCCCGACCCAGTTCTCGAAAATGGACATGTCACACTGTACTGGGATCGATCCATCATCACTGACAGGACTATTGTTGCCAATAAGCCTGATATAGTGGTGGTGGATCGACTAGAGCGGCGTACAATGATCGTTGATATAACGGTCCCGCATGACGGGAACCTCGTGAAAGCCGAGAAAGATAAACAAATCAAGTATCTTGACTTGGCTCACGAGGTTGTCGACATGTGGGATGTGGACTCAGCGATCATTGTACCGATAGTCGTTTCAGCCAATGGCTTGATAGCCAAGAGCCTCGACCAACATCTGAGGAGGCTCTCGTTGGGCAGCTGGGTCAAGGGCTTGATCCAGAAAGCGGTACTCCTGGACACGGCTCGCATCGTTAGGAGGTTCCTCTCTCTGGAGCCCTGACCGCCGGTAGCTTGGACCTTGTTCCCGATACCGGTGGGCTACTATTTTTTATATTTTTAAATGTTTTTATATTTTTATAATAATATTTAAAAATGTAATTTATATGTATTTATTGAAATAAAGGAAATAAATGTTACTCAATCTTGACTTGGCTCGCGAGGTTGTCGATTGTCGACATGTGGGATGTGGACTCAGCCATCATTGTACCGATAGTCGTTTCAGCCAATGGCTTGATAGCCAAGAGCCTCGACCAACATCTGAGGAGGCTCTCGTTGGGCAGCTGGGTCAAGGGCTTGATCCAGAAAGCGGTACTCCTGGACACGGCTCGTATTGTCAGGAGGTTCCTCTCTTTGGAGCCCTGACCGCCGGTAGCTTGGACCCTGTTCCCGATACCGGTGGGCTACTATTTTTTATATTTTTAAATATTTTATATTCTAATATTTAAAAATGTAATTTGTATGTATTTACTGAAATAAAGGAAATAATGTTACTCAAACAATAATTGTTGGAGACTTGAAACCTAGAAACAGAAGAACGTGTTACCAATTCCCTTTAATAACTGATTCCGTAAGAATTTGACCTTTACAGGTTAGTTTTATACTATCAGGAGATACTTTTGGACAGACCATACGTATGTTCGTTGTCACTCACGTTTCCACGAAGACCACAGCCGATTTCTTCGAGGGCAAATCGTCCGTTAGCCTTGTCCTGGAGGAGGAGCCCACGGTCTCCACGCCGGAGTCGGACGCCATGGCACCCACATCCACGTTAGTGTAGGCTGCAATAATAAATACATTTGTTTCGCTCTCAAAGCACAGCATACTTATTTATTTATTTAAATAAATAAATACATACATATCCAGACTCAGTCTTTAATGTTGCTACTGCTGGGAAACAGGCATTTCGCCAGTTATTTTTAAATCTTATGTAATAGGGGACGAGCCTATTACCATCAATCGGGCACAAACCAAAACTCCAGGCTGCTGAGAAATTCCAGATCCAAAAAAATCAATAACACTGCCGGACCTGAGAATGGAACCGTGAACCTCATGGTCAGCAGCAGCGCTTGCGCCCACTACACCAACAAAGCAGTGATTGGAGTGATATGTTATCTACTAAAAACTACAAAATGATTACCGTCTCGCATAGCCTCGACGAGCGTCCCTTCGCTGGGCGGATTGCTCTCCGACTGGATGAACATCGCGTACGGACACACACCGTGCTTGTCGAAGGCGTCCGGCTCGGCACCGAAGGGTGGATGCAAACTAACAACAAAAAAATGCATTGATTGAGTTAAAGTCATAATAATCAGCCTATAATGTTCCCAGGACCACAGCCCTCCTCCTGGTGAGAGGGAATGAGCCGTAATCCACCACGCGGTTCCAGTGCGGGTTGGTAAATGTCACATGTTTTCGAATTTTTGGTTCTTTCTTGTACATGCCGGTTTCCTCACGATGTTTTCCTTCACCATTTTGAGAACAGTGGTGATGAAATAATTTACATAAAGTAAAGCGTATGTCTGAGTCGCATCTACGTCGTCGTCGTCGTAGTCGTCGTAAGTCGCGGCATATACCACTGGGCCATCGCTGCTCTAAAACTGCTCTTGGTGATTTTTCCATTACAATTTAATAATTTTATCAAACAATAGTTGTTGGAAAAACTCGTGAGATTTGAAATTGCAACCTTCTACTTAAATATCTCACTAATGTTTTCTATTTCAGGTACCTACACATTGCTTTTTGACGTGAAAACGTCTTTTCGCTCGGAGTACTGGCCAACAAAAACATGGAAGTTTTCAACCGCTAATAACTACGAGAATTTAAGTGCTACAGCAATGGATAAGCATTCAAAAGATAGGTAATATTTATTAAACAAATTAAGCTGGATATAATTTGCACATGACGTCACATTGCGTGTGCATGCACATACGCGCGACCATCCGACCGAGTTTTAATATAGGCTGTTTGGCGGTTTTGCCAGTGCCTTCATTAACACCTGCGCGAAAAAACAAAACCAGTGCGCTAATTATTATCAAAAATATCGACTTCACGTAAGGAACAAGAGCAATTAACAATACATCTTTCCTCGCAAGTACTCGTATCTTAAAAAAAGTCGTATAAAACGCGTGAGAATTGATCATCATTACACACTAGGCCTCCTTATCGAATAATACCGCCTCGAGCGTAATAACCAACATAGAACACTTTTATCATAATGTACTATTTTTCTTTGTGTCTAACCTGGAGTCGCCCATGGCCTCGAGGAAGTCGGCGCTCAGTTGTCTGAGCAACAGGTACTGCGCTATGCTGAACTCGACGCTGCAGTCCGACACCAGGTTCAGTTCGACCGCAGGGCCGCAGGTCAGAACGCCGCCTATGTAAAATGCAGGCGCGAAAATGCAGCTGAGTTCCACTCTGAAAATAAAATGTAAAATATGTATAATGTATATTAGTTCATCGTATTTAAATTGAAAAGGATTGAGAAACGTTTCTAAATAATGCCCCAGATTATCATAAAATTGCGTTTCCGAATTAGCACGAACGTGCGCCACAGAGTAAAAGCGTCTAAATTCATGCACTTCGCCTGCGTGGATCATCACCGACATCCATGCAGGCGAAGTCGCAGTAACAGCTAGTCTGTGAATGAAAAATAGTTTCTTGAAATACTTACGAATGTAAAATGGGAACCATTTGAGGCATATCGATTCTCTGACTCCATTTCAAAGCCGGGTTCTCACTCCCCGTGCCCTTTTTGGACTCAGCGCCTGCTGCCTGTTGACAAACGGAGATCATTTGTTTTTGATAAAATTCAACACGAAATAGTAACAGCAAAGGATCTGACGCAATACAAGACCATATTCAATTAGCTAGCGACACTCCGTAGACGCGAGGTAAAATTTTTTTTTTTTTTGCTCAGCGGCCGCAGCTTGAAATCTGTTTGTTGTTTTGAGTCTAATTCACAGACGCGATCGGTATCGAAACCTAAACACCATTTTTATCTCCCTCGCCTTTCCCCAACCCTGTTGGGGTCAGCCGACATTCTTACACAGAGGTTCCCTTCATAATGTAGACAAGGAAGAAGGAAGGATTTTTCAAAATTCAACCCCTAAGGGAGTCAAATAGGGGATGAAAGTTCCACGCGGGCGAAGCCTAGGGCAAAAGCTAGTCTATCATACATAAACGATGATTGACATGATTCTAACGTTTTAGTTTGGGCATTATAATTAGTTACTTCCACTGATTTTACTCTGTCGGACAAATAAGATTCCAGTCAGTTATATGCCGTTCCTCTGATTTCATATTTGGAAACCTTTTCCAATAATCGTTCATGAGAGACGTGATCAAACGCTTTACTCATATCCATGAATAAAACTGTAACAGGTATTTTCTTGTCAATACAGTCTGTTATTTCTTTTATTAATTGAAAGGCTGCCAAAGCAGTATTTCTATTTTTACAAAACCCATTTTTTTCATATTTAATAATATTGTGCTTTTCATTGAATTTTGTTATTTTGTTGTTAAACGCTTTTTCATTTTTTTGTTTTTGTTCAAAATATTGGTATCAGTTACGGGTCTGTAGTTGTCCATTTGAGTGCTATCTCATTTTTTTATATTGGTTTCACTACTGATATCTTTAATAAATCGGGAAATATTCCTTGTTCCAGAGAGAGGTCAACAACGCGTAGAAGTGGCTCTAGAATTATATTAACTAACACTTTTATGATTGACATCATAAAAGTGTTGTGCGAATATGATCATAACGACTAGCTTTTTTCGATACTTGTTTGAGGACTTTAGTTAAATTAGTAATATAACCCCTCACCTCACCACCTCACTCACACACACACGCGCAGACATACACACCACGCTTACACTTTTACTTTTACATACTTTCCAAGTTTCCATATACATGGCAATCTTATAAATGTCTAAAAACTTAAACGGCTACCAAATGGTCACAGTTTATTACGGGGATCAAATGTAATCCGAGATACAGGTTTACCACCTAGTTCGGATGTAGATAGTCCCAATAATATTACAAACTGTAAGCCATTACTTAATATATACCTACTGTCATTGTTAAATTTTGTAATACGTGTTATTTTTCCGGTGAATAAATATGTTATTATTCCTTTATTCATCCTAGTTCTTATTACTATACATTTTTAAATATTTTATAAAACAAAAATAAAAAATAAAACATTTAAAAATATATAAAATAGGGATCCGCCGGTATTGGGAGCAGGGTCCAGGCTACCGGTGGTTAGGGCTCCAGAGACAGGAACCTCCTCACGATGCGAGCCGTATCGAGTACTGCCTTCTGAATCAGGCCTTTGATCCAGCCGCCTAACGAGAGCCTCGAGAGATGTTGTTCGAGGCTTTCGGCCATCAGTCCATTGGCTGATACGACAATCGGCACAATGATAGCTGAGTCCACATTCCACATGTCGACAACCTCGTTTGCTAAGTCGAGATACTTAATTTGCTTCTCTTTCTCAGCTTTCACGAGGTTCCCGTCATGCGGGATGGTAACATCGACTATCATTGTGCGGCGCGCTAACCGATCTATCACCACTATATCAGGCTTATTGGCTACAATAGTCCTGTCAGTAATGATAGATCGGTCCCAGTACAACGTGACATGGTCATTTTCAAGAACTGGGTCGGGCACATACTTGTAATACGGTACCTCATAATCCACAAGTTTATATTTCAAAGCAAGTTGCTGGTGAATAATCCTGGCTACTTGGTTATGCCTGTGCAAGTATTCGCCGTTAGCCAGACGAGAACAACCAGAGATAATATGTCTGATGGACTCACCCGGAAGGTGACATGCCCGACACACGTCCACCGTCCCGTCCTTCATAATATGTCTCCGGTAGTTATTCGTCAAGATAACTTCATCCATAATTGCACAGACGATGTTATTATTATTATTATAGTATGCCCGTATTCCCTGCAGGGTTAGGCAGTGCTATACCTATAGTATACCCACCACATTTCGCCATGAAATTGGGGATTAACCTTTTACCATCAACCGGGCACAAATCCAGACTTCGGGCTACACCTGAGGAATTCCAGGAGGAAAACCCGACCCGACCCGAGCTTAATTAATTTCACCCAGTATACCTACTGACTTACCTCAGCGAGTGTAATTTTCTTGAACTTGCTGGAACGCACTGACACGCTCTTGACTACGACCTCGTACTGGCGGCCGTCGAAGCCACCGCTAGCCCCCAGCCAGCCAGATTCCGGGCCTGCGCTTACCGCACGCCTGTGAATTTTTGGAACGCTTGAATTGATTTTATAAAAGAAAGAAAACCCACTGTGTAAAACAATCTCATGTAGTCGGTGGCAATATAGGTAATAGGGTAATTACCAATTTATTAATAACTATTTTAATTTGAAGATTAGGACAAAAAATTTAACAGTAACGTAAAAAATAAATGATTTAGATCCATTTTCTCAATTAAAAACGTTTTGAACCAAATTTACTTTTGGTTGTTTTGAATTTACTGCTTAAACGGTCCTTACGATGACTTTTTATCACGTGACCACACTTGACTTTAACTTTGTGTAAACTAAAGTAGTTGTTATCAAATGAATGTCGAGTTTATAATTAACAAGATCTTTAATGAACAGAAAATGGTATTACTGGAGTGTGGTGCCTCTGTGACTCTGTACACAAATACTTCTAAAACTGCGCCAAACAAAGTATTTGTACTGGTGCCGTTTACACAAAACTGAGCGTTTTACCGGTAAATTAAAAACAACGAAACGTAAATTTGTTTTAAAACGTTTTTAACCGACTTCAAAAAGGAGGAGGAGGTTATTATGTTCCACCGAATGTATTTTTTTTATATGTATGTTCCTCGATTTCTCCTTCATTTGTGGACCGATTCTCAAAATTCTTTTTTTATTTGAAAGAGTATACTCCTGAGGTGGTCCCATTGGCACCAAGTCAGGATCTGATGATGGGATCCCAGGGAAATCGAGGGCAGCCCTCAAAATTTGTAGGTATTAACAATGTTTTTCATATGTTTTCTAAAGCTATTGAGACATTTGCGTATGGTCATCATCATCTCATGACGCTGAGCTGATGAAGGAAGGTCCAACTTTTTAACGGTTAGGAGTTAGGTGGAGGTTCGGGCGTAACTCCGTTATATGTAGACCGATTTGCATTTAAATTTCATATAGATCTGATGATGCGTTTCGGAGACAGACAACGGAACTCTTCGAAAAAAGACAGCAAATTAACCGCGATTGCTGCTATCGCATAAATATGCATTGTATTGACCCCAAGGATGATGAAATTTTGAATTGGTGTGAGGTAGATACCATAACTAAAAAGTGAAAAGTAAAAACTTTTTTCAAAAAAAAAGAAACAACCGACTTCCAAAAAAACACTAGAAAGTGAAAAATTACTTTAATTTCGGAAGGCGGTGACCAGAAATTAATAAAATACATATTAAAAGTCACCGACTTCCGAAATTAAAGTTATTTTTCACTTTCTAGTGTTTTTTTGGAAGTCGGTTGGTTTTTTTTTAATTGAGAAAATGGATTTAAATCAATTTATTATTATTTTTCTTTTACATATGTCGTCCCAATCTTCAAAATAGAACATTTTTCAATAAATTGGAAGATACCCTTTTATTGTTAAATTTAAGAACATGCCTCTGTCTGCACGGGATTGTTTATAGTATTTAGTTTAATAGCCAACGACTGTAAAAGATCTGCGAATGACAGCCGGGACCAACGACTTAACGTGCTTTCCGAGGCACGGAGGGGTCTTGATATGTAACGATGGTCACTTATCCACGGACCAACCGGGGCAAGCGTAGCTTAACTTGATCAATTCACCCGCGCGGCTGTTACTGCTTACCCACCGACCAACTTCAAATCGTTACTGATCCGAAATGGTCATTCTAAATTAAAAATGATGGCAAAAAGTTTTAAATGTGTAGAAAATCTCGTTGGTAATCCTAAAATTAATAAAGTCCTACGTCTGCCAGTTTAAGACGCGGTAAGAAGCAAACTTTTAATTATTTGACGTATAGGTACGTTTAAGATGTATAAGATTAATGTGTACTTGAACTTCTATATCAGAGAAAAGCAACAAAGAATAGAACAAGAAAATACATACCGGCAAACAGGATTATCTGGATGTGGGTTGATAGCAATTTTTCCGACCTGAAATAATATTAAATGTTTATATCTGAGTTTCTAAACAAACTTTCCAGCTTAGCATTAACAACTCATAATGTTTCCACAGCTGGGACACAGGCCTTCTCTCGGTGAGAGGCAGGAGGCAGTAATCCACCACGCGGCGTTAGTGCGGGTTGTAGTAGCTTAATTGGTGCATATTTTTATGTCTACTTGCATGGGCGTACCCAGGTACTGGGCCGTGGGGGGGGGGGAGGGGGGGGCAAATCAGATTTTTATAAGCACCGAGTCAAAAAAGTAAACAAAATAGGTTTTTTTTTTTATGAGTAAATTCTTTAATTGAAGACTGTTTAAAACTTGGCTAAAAGTTCTTTTTCTTAACTTTTATCGACAAAAGTAGATAGTTAGTAGGGACGTAAACAAAATCCAGGCCCTCCCCTGGGTACGCCCATGTCTACTTGCATGGTTGTGGCCAGCGGAGTAATTGCTTAACACACTAGCAGTAGGAATGGCTTTAATTTCGACAGTGCAACACTATTCATTGCGTAATTTACATTGTTTAGCTGACCCATTTTTCAAACTTATGAAACAATGGATTGGCAATATCTTTCAAAATTATTCATATTCTAATTAAGAGTGTGTGACGCATTAGGGTACAATATGGCAGCAACATAAATGAGGTCCTTTTCACTAATTGTACCCAGAAAGACATCTTATTCCCTATACGCACAGTACACTGCAGCATCTAGGCTTACTCGTTCCATTATAAACCTCATCTATCGCTTTCTACCAGCCGAGATCGGGGTGAAGAGCTGGCCCATTGCGCAATTTAAACAAAAACAACTTTAGGCTTACAGGTTTAAAGCCAATGAGAAAAGCTGTTTCATATTTTATTTACGGCTTATAAATAAATAAATAAACATCATTTATTTCAGATAACATAACCCATATGGTCCGACACAAAATTAAAATAACATCCAAAGTAATCAAAATTAAATCAATTCAAAATTAAAACCAAATTTAGGAATTAAAATCAAAATTACATTCAAATTAAAAATTCTCCACCCGTAAGCCCGATGTTGTTTGAATTGCTCTTGCATATATTCCTAACTTAGTATTCGACAGAGTCGAACAACGCGAAGCAAGGAATGACATTAGATGATATGACATATCGACTACCGTGGTATGATCTGTTTCAATGAAACGTTAACAAATGGATCAATTTCAATACAATTTAATAATGTTCAAACAATAATTGTTGGAAAATGCGGTAAGATACAAAGTTGAAACGTAAATAAAGATGAATATCTTACTAACTATGTTTATTGAGTGATAGCAACGGCTATGAGACGTTTAAAAATCATACACGTACATTTCAACAGCTATATTTTAAGGTAAATTGCGGCCAATCGACATTACTCGTGAAAAAACGACCCCTCAGATCCATCCGATGTGGTGGATGGCAGCTAGATTACGTTCATCGAACGACTATCGATTGTGCATCAAGGTACATTTCATAAGGCGATCGCAACAGTAAACTGCAGCGGCAAGTGCAATCCAAACGCTCTGGTTTCTTTGTAACTATGTAAACGGCAACAGGCGGCAGTGTCGTCATTTGAAAGCGTTATTCTCATTGAGTCGATTGAGCGACTGTGCCGCAGCGGTTTGCGGTTGCGGTCACCTTCGGAAGAGCACCTACAAGATGATCAATATCGACTGATCTGGTTTCACCTGAAGGTGAATGCGCTAAAGTAGCCCTCGAAATTCAAATTTAGGTACTTCCGTTTTTTTTTTCCAAATTGGAAGTGTATTTGGCAGTGTCAGGTTATTGTTGATTATAATATGATTCACGACCCCTAACAAATAGTTATGGCTTTATAGAATTACAATAATTTAAATTCGTCAGTACAAGCCTTTAAGATCATTTATTCCGTGATTTAATCCCATTGAATAACTATTTCATGTAAAATTTTGTTTAACATACAGCCTGACACAGACCTACAAATTGCAAAAAACGCTAGACAATTTGAATTTCGCGGGAGACCCTGGTTAATGGAGGAATACTCACAGAAAATATGATGGTGTCATCAGTATGTGTGGCGGTGTCCTTTTCGGCCTGCTCACCAATCACGAGCAATCGTATGCCACCAGCGTCCAGGTAAATGTATGGCCATTGCCATTCCGGTGCACTGCAGACAATACATGCTTATCAATTTAATTTTTGAACTAGAATATAGATGTATTTAATAATTATGATTGTCAAGTAAGCGAAGGAAAACTACACTCTCCTAGTGTCGTTTTCCTTCGCGTACTTGAAGAAAATAAAAAAAATATCTGAAAGTGGACAAAGATAGTAATATTATATGAGTAATTGTAAATGAATCAAATAAAACGAAATTATCTATACTCTATACAAATAAATCAAATTAAAATGTCTCTTCGTAATGTCCAATGTTTTTTACTAAATAAATATGAGACAAAGTATACAACGTGTAACGGAAAGCGTATTTACATACCAAGGGCATAGCTTGTAAGAATATCAAACGATATTGGAAGGTTTTTTTTAATACTCTCTCTACATGTTCGGACGTTATGATAATTTTTAATACATCGAACTTATCAAATTGAAATAAACACAGTAATCGGAAGAGATTTATCGTGATATTGGCAAGTAATGTGGCAAGTTATTGTCCTCGTAGTGCGGTGACACGTTTGTTATGATTTGAATTGAAGAAACATAATATATAAAACCGAAAATTTGGTATCAATTCTTAGTGTTTTATTTTGAGCTGAAACAATGTATAGTGATTCTATACCAGCTGTTTTCTTTAGTGCTTAAGGATAGCAATAGGGTATCTGTTACACCCTGTATACGGTACTTATAAAAAAAAACATTTATTATTGTGTTTGGCAGTCTGTCTGTTTCGTCTAATCTCCGGTACTTTCACCGGTGAATAGCTGATGTTATAAAGAGTAACAAAAGCTATACTATTATCCTGGTAGGATATATATATATACTTTAATTTGGGATAATTTTCGAGATGAGAGCGGGCAGAAGCTCGTACCCACTATTCGGTAAATGCCAACGTTCACTATGTTACTGACGGATACCTGACGTCACGCAAAGCACCAAATGAACAGCGCGTACCTGTCGTCTATCTCGATGCTCAGGGGACAGGAGGCCCGCGGCGCCATCTCTCTGACTAGAGACATCAGATTGTCCACGATGTTCGGCTGAGCCACGGCTTCCAACGGAGCCAGCGTTGCGAACACCTCCCACATGTAATCTACGCCCTGAAATTAATTACATAACATCACACCTTGTTTCCCTACAGGGTAGGGCAGCAGTGTACATGTATTACGGACACATTTCACAATCCCAAAAACCCTTTGTCCGAACCAGGAATTGAACCCAGGACCGCTGTGTTGGTCAGCAGTAGCGTTTGCGACCACCAGACCAACGAGCTAGTTCTACCTTAAATTTATATAAGGGAAATATTTAATTGATCCTCTAAATATTGAACTTCTAATGTACGGATTTTTAAATATGCCACTTTTAAACTTTCAGGCCTTTTCTTAAAATTTGTCGCTGTAACAAAGCTAGGGCACCTCGCAGACTGGGTTATGTTTGAACAAAACTGTGAATAAAGAACCAACAATAATTTTACTAGAGTATCCATTTCAATGTGGGTCGAGACATGCCTTAATAAAACAACAGTCGTATAAGTAAAGGTTTTTGGCTGCCAGATAGCCGGCGAATAGGCGGGAAACCCTAGTAGAGTACGAGTAGATGCCATCATTCTTACCCGTAAACTTCTCTACTGGGTACCCGGCGCCGACTACAATCCGTTCCCACTTATTTTACCTCAGAGTTTACATCACTGTCAAAATCACTTAAGCAAAGTTTAGTAAACAATATTATCATAAGGATAACATATTATACGATGGGGCAGACTAACTGACAAATATAGGATTTAACTATCCAAAATGCAATATGAAATTATATTATTTATTTGATGTAAGTAAATAAGTGATATTGCAAGAACAAAGTACAACTGCAAGTGCAACTGTAGTATAACTGTTTGTGTTAATTTTGTACGCCAAGTATTGGCAAAACATAGTGCACATATTTTAGAATATAATAACTGTAACCACACCTATGTTTAACAAAATAAATGATTGATTGATTGAAAGTATTAAGCTTTTCCACACAAACTTACAGGGCTATTTTCCAGTAATTTTGGATGCAGCTCTTCTTTCCAGCTCGGAGGCAAGTCAGCTACCCTTCAAACAACAAATAATTATTTTATTAGTGATTATCTATACTTAATAATAATTATAAAGCTGAAGAGGTTGTTTGTTTGTTTGCTTGAACGCGCTAATCTCAGGAACTACTGGTCCGATTTGAAAAATTCGTTCATGGTTGAATAGCCCATTTATCGAGGAAGGCTATATCATACCTTCGTACTCCATACGCTAGGGCCCTTAGCAGTCGAGCAAAAAGAAAAAAAAAGTCACGAATACTATTTACTCGCACGGCCAGGCGATTCGATGCGATGGTCGGGGAGAAGAACATTGACGCAGACGAAGTTGCGAAATATAAGCTTTCTACTAGGACTATAAGCCTTCTTAAGGTGACTAAAAATATTAATTTCTACTCAATTACTGTGAGCCCTAAAAAACTAGTATTTTCTCTTAGGGATTATTTTTATTTAAAGACGTAAAATATTTCCTGAAAAGTTCAGTGCTAAAACGTTTAGCACAAATAAATTAAACTGTCAAAAGTTACTAGTTACTACAAAGAGTTCTTTTTTCTGTTGACTTGTTCGTACAAGTTTTTCCTCATGTCATTCTGCATAAAATGGTCCTACAGAAAATTAACGTAGAACTAATACGTTCTCAAGAGCGATTCTAGGTCTATTGACCCCTTTAGGGGATGAATTTTCTTTCCTTTCTGCCCATTTTCATAATAACTGGAACTTTAGTGCTAACTGCTGACGGGCTGACCGCCTCGTTGGTCGAGTGCTCCTGAGCACTACTGCTGAGCATGAGGGTTGGATTCCTAGGTCGGGCAAAGTGTTATTAGGTTTTCCATCCGCAATTTAACAGTAGCTGCCTGGAGTCTGGGTCTGTGCACGGTTGATGGCAATAAGCTCGCCCCCTATATATAACATGTGTTTTAAACAAAACTAGCGATATGTGGGCGTACTATAGGTACACCTCTGCCCAACCCTTCGGGAAACAAAGCGTTATATGTAACGTACGTTATATTATGTTTAGTGCAAAATTGTATGCTTTTAGACCCAGCGGTTTAGGCTGTGCGTTGTCTGTCAGTGAATGTAAGATTTTTATTAAATATAGATATGTTGTGTACGTGAGTTACGAATATAGACTGTTAGCAACAAACTTACTGCGCCTGCGTGATTGTGACGGATAAGAAGTGCGCGTCTTCCGAAGCGTTGCTCGGTTCACGCGCCTCCAGCACGCGCCCGCCGATCACGCCGGCCGTCCACTCGTCATCGAGGTCCCTGAGAACAGTGTTACGTACAATTCTCACCCGTTATATGCGCCATAGAGCCTAATGTCTCTCTAGAACGTCAGACACTAGCGATTGCGCGCGGTGACGTCCAGGTGGACGAGCGACTTGCTTAAGTCGCAAAATGTTTGTCCGCAACTAGCGGTCGCGGGCACCGTCCCCGTATATTCATACACAGCGTTCTACGGTCGTCGGTGACGGTCGGCATGTGGTCAGATAGACACTAGCCCAAGGCAACTAACTGTCCACCGCCGACGAGCAAGTGACTAGCAGTTGACTATTTTTTCTCTCAAGAAAAGTACATTAGATATAGAGCCCGGTATGGACTACGTAAATTGAAACGATTTTACGAAATATGTAAAATCGTTTACGTATGTATGTATGCGGATGGCTATAACAATATAGGAAAAGCAAAGATTTGAATTTTGTTCCACTAATTACATAATTTTTCAAGCCCCCTCCGTCTTTGTAAGTAAAGGTGGTCATATATTTGTTTGACCCTTTCCCTTTCCTCCGGTGTAATGTCACATATTTAGCCATTTTAAACACAATATCATAAGAATATAGAGTTGGTTAGAATTTAAGCTTGTTATTCATTCATCACTAAAATGGTGTCAAAACAACCAGCAGCAAATTAAATTGGACATTATTGCGTCTCACCACTCAGCAAGGAACTTTGGATGCTTTCGGAGAGAAACGAAAAGGTTGAATCCTGAGTCGAGACTCCCGGCGAGTGTTGAGGGTAAAACTGAATCTATCGATGTTGCAAACTTATTTCGACAGCGTTTCAAAATTGATCCACCTCTAGGTCCAGCAGTCCAAACGCCGAATGTTTGCTGTTGTGACTTAAGTGTACGTTTCTGGGCCTATGACGTGTCATCCGTCATAAAAAAATATGTCAAAAGGTAAGTCACCTGGTCACGATAGCTTAAGTATTGAGCCTCTGCAGAACGCAGGTGTTCATCTCCCAGGGATTCTTGCCTTACTGTTCAACTTGTGTGTTACTCATTCCTATCTGCCGGCTGATTTAGTGAAAACAGTTGTGGTGCCCGTTCCTAAGAACAAGACCGGTGATATGTCGGATTCATCAAATTACCGACCGATTTCCCTAGCAACAGTTACAGCAAAAATTTTGGATAGTTTACTTGACAGTTATCTGGGTAAACAGTTAAATATTAATGACAGACAGTTTGGTTTTAGGAACGGGTTATCAACTGAGACTGCGATTATGACTCTGAAGAGCACAGTGCAATATTACGCTGGGAGGAGGACACCTGTGTATGCATGCTTCCTGGATTTATCCAGGGCTGTTGACCTGGTCTCATATGACATCCTATGGAAGAAATTGTCCAGTGAAGCTAACCTGCCGCCAGAAATCAAGTTTAAGTTCTGGTACGGTAACCAATATAACACTGTGAGGTGGGCAGGTGGTTACTCAGATGTGTATAGGTTAGAGTGTGGGGTGAGGCAAGGGGGTCTGACCTCGCCCAAGCTATTTAATATTTATGTAAATAAGCTGATCGAAGTATCGAACTCAGCAGCACTAGCATCGGATGCACGATAGATGGTGTATCTTTCAACAACATCAGTTATGCTGACGATATGGTGCTTCTGAGTCCGTCGATCAGTGCCCTCAGAAAGCTACTGAAGATTTGTGAGTGCTATGCTGAAGCCCATGGTCTAAGGTATAATGCCAAGAAAAGCAAGCTGTTCGTTTTTATGGCACAAAACAAGACCTATGAATTAGTACCACCTGTCTCGCTTTGTGGTGCGACTCTAAACAGAGTAAAGCAGTTTAAATACCTTGGTCACTGGGTTTCAGAGGATGGCACTGATAACTGTGATATGGATAGAGAGCGCAGGGCATTGACCGTACGATGCAACATGCTGGCCCGCAGATTTTCAAAGTGCGACAGTAATGTGAAGGTAACGCTGTTTAGGGCATATTGCCAGGCTTTTTATACCTGTAGTCTTTGGTCTAGATACACGAAAACAGCTTCAATGCCTTGCGTGTGCAATACAACAATGCTTTTAGGATACTGCTGTCGCTGCCACGTTTCTGTAGCGCGTCAGGGATGTTCGCAGCAGCGCGTACAGATGACTTTTTTGCGATCATGTGTAAAAGATCCGCTTCATTACTGCGTCGGGTGCGAGACAGCGACAACAGTCTCCTGAGCATTGTTGCTAACAAAACTGAGGACTATCTGATAGGCCACCTGTGCGCAGTGCATGTATTGTTGCCAGGTGTGTCCAGAAGATGGCGTGGTAGATATAGTGTTCCTTAAGTTGTATTGAATACAATGCAACTTGGGGAATACTGTAGCTATTTATTTTTGTTTTTGTTTGTGTAATAAGTAATTAATGTAATGATACTAACATAGTTTAAGTAATACTAACAAAATTATGGGTAATGTGCCTGAAATAAATATTAATAAATAAATAAAATAAATTAGCGTTGAAGTTTAGAGTTTTTATATTTAGCCATTTACGTTTATACGTGTGACATCACGAAGCGTATGATTTACCTTTCCCTTGTCACTCAGTCGTCCGGGTAACGTTATTTACGCCTGGACCTTAAATTAGGATAAAAGTCTGACAAAGATGACGTCTACACTTTAGTCTGCCCCTGATATGTTACTGTGTTTCTTCTCATAGTAGTCGGATAGGTCTCATCTAGTTTCTAAAATATAATTGACGTGTAAAGTGTTTACCGTTTAAAATGTTTGATTGATGCGGAGGCCAGCTTGATCTTGAGCTGGTTGTACTCAGCCTGAATGTCCACGGTGCCGATGACGTCATCGATGTCCAGCGCCAGTTTCACGGTCGTCGAGGCCAACACCAGCGTCACGCGACTCACCACCCATTGGAACCAGAAGAACGTCTTCAGCTCACGCTCTGGGAATTTTATTTTATTACAAAATTAGCCGACCCGACAGCCATTGTCCTGTTAAAAAAGAATCACATTGACTGCATACTTCAGTCGCTCCCGAATTTTCCAATGTCCCGGGCTACTTTTCCAAGTTTTCTCTCCTTAAAACCTAATTCAGACTATTAACCAGATTTTTGGATAATAAATAGCCTAACCAGTCCAGTTGCTTCATTTATTGCCGCAGTTGCATTGCTTAATTCGCTGTTTTACCCGCTTGCTGCGTTACAGAATAGCTCCGTTATTTAAAACTGTAGAACGTTCAGCTGGATTGCCACTGTTTGGGTTGGATTATAATGCCGAATCGGACTAGGGCACACAACCAAGCACCAACCACTGACCAATTGGTTCAGGTTAGGTTAGAACTATGACCATCAGCGCGGGACCCAAGCTAGCGAAGCGAGCGGTAACATGGCAGCGGCTGCCAAGCGCTACTTCCAAGTTGGTCACAGTTAGTTTTTTATAAAACAATATCAGTGTTCGGGTCGAATCAGGTTAAGCTACGCTTGCCACGGTTGGTTCGTGGATGGGTGACCATCATTACATATCAAGACCCCTCCGTGCCTCGGAAAGCACGTCAAGCCGTTGGTCTTGGCTGTCTTTCGTGGATCTTTGATAGTCGGTACGGGTCGTCAGAAGCCCGAAAGTCTTACAACCGGTGTTACCAGAGATATCGTATCACCCAGTAACTGGGTCGCTCCATGTCAAAAACTGGTATTCAGCTGCATTCGGTTTGTCTGGTAGCTGACCCCAACATACTTCGGAAAAGGTTAGGCACATGATAAGTGTTAAAAACATGTACTGGTAGTCCACACAAATTCTTCTGAAAAAATATGGAAGTATATGTTTGTAATGATAAGATAACAGCGTTTTACTGAATGCATACGAAAGTATAAAAATACTAACGACAAAAAAAACTTGTCTGTCTGTTTGTTCGGGCTTATCTCCGAAACAGCTAGATTAATTTTGGCAGAACTTTCACAGGCGATGTTAATAGGAGTAACATCGGCGGTCATAGTTATAGATGAATTTCTTAACGAGTCATTTGTTTAAAACAAAACTAGATTTTAAAGTTATGAACGAAAATATAAAAGCAAATTTCTTGACGAAAGTTCACAGACATGGTGGGTATAACGGTGTCGAACAGCAAAGTTATCATAAGATTTCCGACAGTCGCCATGAATAGAAGAAAGCTGAATAATCTGCCAATTTTAGAATATTGGTTTAAAGATGGAAATAAAACAAATGGATAAATGTGCAGTAAGCCGCAAACACAGCTGATCAATTAGTTGGCCGTCAGGTATTAAATAATAAGCCAAAAGACCGACTTTACTCACCGATCCGTACCGAGCGATCAAATATCGTCGTCAGTTCAGAACGATTCTCACTCGTGTCCTCTGATGCAGATGGTATTTCTTCCATTTCTGAAACTGACCTGAAATCAAACACCAATTATTATACTTAAGGGCGAATTTCACCAATGAGATTGAACCGGTACATCTAAACAGTGTTCAAGAGCTGTCACTGTCAAAACTTTATGGGATATTGACACTAACAGCTGTTGAACGCGGCTTAGAAATGCAGATCGCGATCAGTTTCATTGGTGAAATTCGCCCTAAGAATCAATTAAAATCTATCTGATATCACAATAAGAAAAATAACATAATTACTGGGATTAAAGGCATTTTTTTTACAGATATAGTTATTTAATTAATAGATACTCAGTTTTCTATTGAATCTATTGTATAAGAATGGAACAAAGAAAGTCAACATTTTTCTACAAAGACATGTTTAGAGGTTCCATTAGATATACATGCTATATAATTCAGTGATTTGATAGTATTGTCAGCATTGCAGGTAAGCAAGTGCAAGGGCAAGTGCATACCGTATGAGCGATCGATGAGAGCCGCCCAGAGACGTGGAGGAGTCAGTCTTAAGACGCCCCATCGGCGGCCGGTTGAGTAACGTGACTATGTGAGTGAAGCAGTGTATCGCTGCGTCCATAATGAGGACCTGGAAAAACAATCATAATTATCAGCTACCTAGCATCATCTGAGCGAGCAGTCCTGCCCTAGGGTAACGGCCCCGACGTACGAGTTGTAGTCGGTAGATTCGAACCCAGGCAGGCACTTTAGTTTGTGAAAGTACATAATTTCATCACCACTACTCTCAAAACGGTGAAGGAAAACATCGTGAGGAAACCGGCATGTCCTAAAACCAAAAATTTGGAGACATGTGACATATGCGAACACGCAATGGGCCCGCGTGCTGGATTACGGCCAACTGCTTCACACAGAGAGGAGGCCTGTGTCTTAACAGTGTCACATCATAGAGTGATAGTGCTATTATGCAGCATCGTCTATCACCTGATATAGTTTGCAATTCGTACACATGTCTAGTTTGGGGTTCACTGAAAATAAAATATTTTGTATTTCTTATTTAAAATAAACCAATTACAATTTAAATTGGTTTTGTTTTGGGCCGCACTAAGATGTCAGTTGGCAGGTCAAAGTTGGGCGTGCTTCTAGCAGTATTTGTTGAACATAGCCAACCCAAAGTAATTCTACACATATTCGGCTTTCATTCGGCTCGGTACAGTTCGAGTAATAACAAGCGGCTGGCTTTTTCCCTAAGATATTTCTACAATATTATACTCAATTTCGCCGCCTGGCTCTGCCGAATCATGCCGATCCGAAAATAGACAAATCTCAATTTAATTTGGTTTGGTTATCGGCTGCTTTAATCTCACATTTGGCTCTCTTGACAATTTTCAACCGTTTCTCTGAGCACTGTGTTTGAGTGTACGCCCTAACTTAAGTTGAAACAGTCACCGTAGACACGAAAATGGCGTTAGGTCGCAAAAAAATACACACCACTTATTTTTTTGGTTTTGTTTGGGTAAATACTAACTATGTAATCTATCTGCCTAGCCTATTCCTAACTATTTCAACTGTTGAGGTCAGCTTCCAGTCTAAGCGGAGGCAGCTGAATACTAGTGTTTTACCTAGAGTGACTGCCTATCTGACCTTCGCAACCTAGTTGCTGGGTAAAATGCAGTTACTCCGGGTATTTCGAAGCAGCAAACTTGGTTTTACACTATTGATGATAGAAACAAATAGTAAAAACATCCCAAAAATGTGTGTGGTTCATATTTTTTTTTTTTTTTGCAAACTTCAATGTTTTAAAATGAGAGAGAGGCCTATCAAGGCAATCGCAACCTTCAATTTGAAATAACGTGACTATATTCAAAATTTTGTTCGTGAGTAAATTTTCAAGGTGTGATCGTATGTTTTAAGTTTACTGTGGAACACACCATCTATCTCGTTTCATACAAATACGATCGCTAAAAAATAAAACAACAGTTACAATTGACATATCACAAGAAGTACTTTTTTATTACAAAAACTCAAACGCTTTTTTATTAATTTTCATGTAAAAACATAGACAATAAAAGTGACGTTAACTGTATGTGAGTATTTTTCTCGTTTTGTGATCCCAAGTTAGCTTAAAAAATTATGAACTTCGTCATACATAATTTCGTAGAATACGCCTGGGGACAATCAAAGGAGGGATGCATTAGAATATGCCACATTCGGGAAAACGAAATTGTTAGTATTTGCATTATAATCGTCGGAGTACCTTCTCGAATGATATCGGTCACTCACTGCTCATGCGTTCGGGAAGGAGGACAAGTCTAGAGCGAACGCGAGATTGATAACAAGCGGGCTGCTCGCAGGCGCACTTGCCAACTGCAAACGAAATACACAAACATTACCATTTGCCTTCCTTTCTGCTGACCAAATATGGTAAACTACCAGACATTAAGTTGTATTTTAAGACTTTGAGAAAGGTTCCACTAAAATATGTAAATCTGCCCATGCCGGGGGCAAAACGCTTGGGTGAGCGCTCCAGCTCCCCAGACGAAGTTCTGCATTGAGGAAGCTATCTTTTAGGCTTGGGATCACAATTTGCTAAGCTAATGTAGTATTAAGAACTTTTTTATACTATTCAAAATGAATTCATCGTCGCCGTCACTATCAGGAGACAACATGTTCTTCTGGAGTACAGCGTAAAAACACGGCTGAGCCACTGAGCTTTCAGGTGACTGAACCGACGTGTACGAATCTATGTAGAAATAGCGAGTATTGCCATCAAGGTAGCGGCCGCGATCGCGACCACCCTTAGGATGTTTGTAATCGACCGTACAGATCGATTCAATAATGCAAGGAAGCCGGATTACGTTTACTGATCGCCCATGGATTTTGTTTTGAGGCGATTAATAATGACGGGTCCATAGATCCCGTATATCGACAGCAATCTAGTTGCATCTTAAGGAGGATGCGAGATAGTAACCCGAGATTTTTTTTTCCACTCTGTTTTAGGTCGTTTGTTGATTAAAATATAATACGCGGTGGTAATGAAAACACTGACAATAATAATGCATACGAGCATTTAAAAGCTATCAAATAAAACCTAACATCGAATTTAATATTTTTTTATAAGTGTTTTCTGCAAACGAACTGAATAATAGTGATGGGCCGAATTGGGTTTAGCCGATAAGCCGACTAACAGATACACAGTTTCATTTATTGTCGACTGCACCTTATATACTGACTTAACCATAATCAAACTGTTAAACTTATTTGTACAAGTTATTTATGCTAAGAGTTAGGCAGATGTGAACGTTACACCCACTTTTCGAAAGTTAAAGGTCCCGTATAACAGTGGGCGAGCCTATTCCCATTTACGAGACAAAAATTCCATACTCCTTACTGGTACTGAGAAACTCCAGATGGAATAACCTAATGACCAGAACCTCATGCTCACTAGATCAACGAGGCAGTAAAAGAACCGGCCAAGTGCGAGTCGGACTCGCACACGAAAGGTTCCGTACCACAAGCCAAAAAACGCCGATTTTTTTTAATAAAATAAATTCTTAAAACGAAAAAAAAAAATGATGCTATTATCTACTAATTACTACATGATTAATTTTTGTTAACTTTTTGTAATACACCTCCTAGCATTAAAAAGTGTGAGTGAACAATAAATCACCCCTATTTTCCCAACCTTAGGGTAGGTTTTTTTTTGGAAATTTATATGGGACCAATTTCGAGGTAATAGAATATATATATACACATAACTGCTTACAGAATAGTCCGATTTTGATCATTCTTATTTTATTAGCTAGGGTATCTATCTAATAAAATAAGAATGATCAAAATCGGACTATTCTGTAAGCAGTTATGCGTGGTTTTACATTACAATCATTGACTGAACAATCAATCATCCCTGTTTTCCTACCCGTTAGGGTTAGATTTCTTTTTCCAAATTTATAAGGGACTAACTGGGTAACTCGGGGTTATACCCTTTCCATTACAAAAAGAATTATCAAAATCGAACTACTCTGTAAAAAGATATGCGTGGTAATACATTTAAAAAATACGCGTCGAATTGAGTTACCTCCTCCATATTTTCGTTGGTTAAAAAACACGTTTCTTGTATTGATACCCCTTTAATTTAGAATTTTATTTATTTATTTAAACTTCTCGCACACAAAAAAGATACAAAAGCGGACTTAATGCCTTAGGCATTCTCTACCAGTCAACCAGGGGTGGTGAGAGATTAGATGGCAGGTGCTTAGGTTGAGAGGAAAAATGTTTTAAAAACAATATATATTATATTATAAAGAATAATAAATAAGCTAGGTACATTAATAGGTTATAAACTTATAATACACATACAAGCATAAATATGTACTGTAATAATATACTTATAATATAAATATATATATAAGAAAAAGATGTTTTGATGACTCTACGCTATTCGTTATGAAAATACCTCTGCAATTTCCGACTAGTAATTTTATTTTTATTGTTTTTATAGCGGCAATAGAAATACACATTGTATGAAAATTTTAAATGTCTACCCATGACAAATTATGAGATACAGCCCGCTGACAGACAGACGGACGGACGGACGGACAGCGGAGGCTTAGTAGTCGACGCTGCATACTTTGACTTTAAAAAAGCGTTTGATTTAGTCGATAATGACGTATTGCTGAAAAAGTTAGCAGGCGTCGGTTTTACCCCTTATGTTCTTTGCGGATTATTTATATCTACGATCTACGGACACTATACTAGATCTCGTGTAAGCCAGGGAAGTAATATTAGGGCTTCTTGGGTTTCTCTTAATGATAAATGATCTACCAAGTCTTGTACAAGATACTAAGTGTTTACTGTTTGCCGACGACCTCAAACTTTCTCTCCCCATAACCAACATGGATGACTGTGAAAGACTGCAGAGAGATATAGACAGAATAGTAACTTGGAGCAAAAGTAATATCCTGCAGTTTAACACATCGACGTGTGTGACTATAAGTTTCTCGCGAGCGCGCACGCGCATTAGGCATAGTTATACGGTGGACGGGGTATCGATGGCTAGGGTCACTGAAGTGAAGGACTTGGGTGTCCGTTTCAACACCGAACTAAAGTTTCGTGATCATATAGTTTAGGTATGCAAAAAAGCATACGGAAACCTAGGATTTGTCCTGAGAATGGTTAAAGGCTTCACAAATATGAAAGCTATAACGGCATTGTATAATGCTTTAGTAAGAAGCCAATTAGAATGTAATGCAGTTATCTGGGCTCCGCATGAAACTAAATATAGTCTCATGTTGGAGCGCGTACAAATTAAATTTATTAGATATAAGTATATGAGGGAATACGGGGTGTATCCATTTTATCCGCTAATGTATCCAACTCTATTTATCTTAGGTATGGTCGGATATAATGAACTGAGGGTCAGGAGGCAATTCACTCTTGTTTCTTATATCTTTAAGATAATTAGAGGGAAGATAAACAATGCGGATATATTGCGAAGGGTGGAACTAGTCGTGCCAGACGGGTATGTGGGTCGTCGTCGTCAGCCGCGGTTGCTGGTGGTACCGCGCGCGCGAACTAACTTGCGTGAGGCGCCGCTGACGCTGGCGCTCCGCACCCTCAACCTCATTGCTGATGACGTCGACATATTCTGTTGCGGTTTGGGTGAATTTTAAAGGTTGGCTACCTATAAAATTTGTTATGGTACAAGAAGTGGAAAATTTTAATGATTAGTTAGTTTTAGTACAATATCGCATTGGGTCTAGCTTGTAAGGATATTTGTATGTTTTGAGTGAATTAATAAATAAATAGTAATAGGGTCCCGTTGGTTACCATTAGGGTACGGAACCCTAAAAATCAAAATTCTTATTTCCTAGTAAACTTATGGTAAGGTACTCTACCTGGTCTTGTTCAAGACGCACCACGATCGGTGGAGTGTCAGCGTGGAGGTTGATGCCCAGTGACACCATGGGCCCCTCCGTGAGTGTGAACTTCTCGTTGGAGTTCGCTGTTGGCGGCGGCGATGGCGCTGAAGTTGCAGCCTCCTGAACACAACATTATGTATTTTATTTATATTTAATACTAGCTTTCGCCATCAGCTTCGCCCGCGTGGTTTTCGAAAATTATCCCACGGGAACATACTACCGGGATAAAAATAATCAAGGCGTAAATCCAAATTATAATCCATTTGTGTGCCAAATTTCATATAAATCCGTTTAGCTGTTTTTGCGTGATTGAGTAACAAACATCCAAATATCTTAACAACCAAACATACAAGCTTTCTCATTAATAATATTAGTAGGATAACCTAACATAACATCGCGCCTTATTTCCCCGAAGGGTTGACCAGAGGTGTACCTATAGTACACCCACATTTCGCCACTTATATGTAAGCTCCATGTTATAGGGGGCGAGCCTATTGCCATCATCATCATCATCATCATCATCATCATCATCATCATCATCAGCCTTATAATGTTCCCACTGCTGGGACACAGGCCTCCTCTTGGTGAGAGGGATTGGGCCGTAATCCACCACGCGGGCCCAGTGCGGGTTGGTAGATGTCACATGTCTTCGAATTTTTGGTTCTAGGACATGCCGGTTTCCTCACGATGTTTTCCTTCACCGTTTTGAGAGCAGTGGTGATGAAATAATTTACACAAAGTAAAGCGCCTGTCTGGGTTCGAACTCACGACCTACAACTCGTAAGTCGCGGCCGTTACCACTTGGCCACCACTGCTCCTCAACCGGGC
Organism: Polymixis flavicincta; assembly: GCA_949987655.1. NCBI lineage: Eukaryota > Metazoa > Arthropoda > Insecta > Lepidoptera > Noctuidae > Polymixis > Polymixis flavicincta. The sequence goes on along the minus strand of OX465171.1, from coordinate 36,029,804 downwards.
ATAAATCCAGACGCCGGCTGCTACTGAGAGATTCCAGATAGAAAACCCAATAACACTTTTCCCGACCTGGGAATCGAACCAAGGACGTCATGCTCAGCAGTAGAGCTTGCGACCATTTAGTAGGATAGTAGGAAGTAATATTTTTAACTTAAACATTAGAGAAAGGTTATTATGAACATTTGGAGTTTACCGGTCAGTCATTGTATTTTAGCGGTTGGTAAATTAGTGTGCCAGTAAAACCTGGACAGTAATAAATAAAATATAAATAATAAATGAATGGCCGGTCAAAAATTTTGGAATGGGCAGTTAGGTAAATAGTTTAGAGGTTTGGTATTTGTAGTATTTTGGCTGTGAGTACTTTACTTACCACGCGCTAGCCGAATTGGTCGCATAAACAACACCAGGGCTCCCAGTTCACATTTATGTATGGTTAGGTTAGAATTGTGACCAACCGCGCACGAACATTTTTACTCAAGTAATACAAAGAACAACACGATTCGTAGTTAATTAGGTTAATACTTACATCAGGGGACTTAGATCTTCTGAAACAGAAAATTTTATATTTATTAATCAACTAGCTTTTGCCAGCGGCTTCGCCCGATGTCGGTGCCATAAGGAACATACAAAAAAAAAACATAGCCGAATTGGTCGAGTCGTTCTCGAGTTTTGCGCTTAGCAACATTCATTTTTATTTATTTAGATATTCTTCTGCCTTATGCTTCTGCTTCGGTCAACGTGGAGGTACATACCTATAGCATAAAACAAACTATGGCACTTGGCGACAGTGTCGCTATCTATCATAACACAACATCACGCCTTGCTTCCCCGGGTTCCCCTAGGGTTGCGCAGAGGTGTATCTATAGTACACGCATATTTCGCCAGTTATATTTAAGTTCCATCTAACAGGGGGCAAATAATATTTTTTTTTTACCGGATCAGTATTTCCATAGTTTCATCATCATTTCAGCCGAAAGACGTCCACTGCTGGACATAGGCCTCCCCCAAGCTCCGCCACTTCGACCGGTTCTGTGCTTCCCGCATCCAGTGGATTCCTGCGGCCCTCACAAGGTCATCTGTCCATAGTTTACCACTATAATTTTATAATCTACTAAGACCAAAAAGTAATGCCTGAATTTTGGAATTTTGCATTTCACAAAAAAAAAAGCTTAGAATGTTAAACTAAATATTTAGAAACCCATTTTAGAGCGTGTACCGTACTATGGGTACACCTCTGCTCAAGCCTTCGAGGAAACAAGGCGTAATGTTATGATATGTTACATTTTAGAAAGTTCAATGTAACCGAGCCACATATCTTCTGCTAAGTAATTTCAATGTAATGAACAATCATCACCTGGCAGAGGGACCGCGTACAAATTCCTTTAATGTAGTCGGTTTGAAGTCAGCTCCAGACGTGAAGTACTTTTTTTTCTGTTGAAAGACGTAGGATTATTAACATTTTAAAACATGGTAGAGAGCCAGTTTTAATAAAATTAGACAAATAAACTTAAAAACCAGTCTTTGTACATTATGTATCAAGATGATGTCCGTCTTAATAATGCCTTGAAATAAGATTGAATTTTTGTTAGTTTAATCAGCGATGGGTATGTGAAAATACATAATTAAGAAAAGAACTTGTAACTTGTGTGAACCAAATAGTTTCAGGTCTTACTTTTATTCTGTTACATCTTGTATAGAAAACAATCTTTGGAACTACCAAAAGGATTTTTTTTTTTTGTTTGATCATTCTTGAGGAACGTTATTTAATTTTAGCACACCGTTACGATCATAAGAAACCGAGTAAAAGGAAAAATCAAAACAGATGAACGCTAAGAGAAAACGAAGTTGTATCGTGGACGGGCGATGCAATGCTATATGATATATTTTTTGTTAAAACAAGAAACTGCGTTGCGGTGCGGCCCATACCGGACATAATGCGTGCGTGGCTTTACATTTCATGTTTTTTTGTGTTGCGTTACATGTCACTTATCTGAACCCGGCTACCAGACTGTATAAAAAGTGCTGAAACTAAAACATATGTCATTAAAAAACAACCTTATCTTCAGCGGTAACTTTTTCTTTTTTCGCCTGCCGCTCGTGCATATTGGATAATGATTTGAACTGCAGCGACTTGGTGACCACGGAGACTGTGATGGTGGTGGTGACCAGCTCGAGCACAGTCCTCGGCGTGGGGGCCTAGACGTAAAAGAAGAAAAATTGTTTATAATAATAATACAACTTTTATTTCAGACCTAATGGATTCACCGTGGGGTAAGTTAGATAAAAACAAAACAGCCGACTTCCAAAAAAGAAACTAGTTATGGTAGTTACCCCACACCAACTTAAAAAGAAAGAAAATACGTTTATTCGCAGTAAACCAGTTGATGATGATTTATATTTAAATGGCGACGACGCTCTCGCCCCGAAGTCACTTGAGCGCGCAGCCGTTGTAAGTTGTTGATAATACTCTCTTTTGCGAGCGACTTCGCCCGCATGGAGGTCGGAAATTATCCCCCGGGACGTACTACCGGGATATTGAGTACCCTATATGTTAATTCAGGTTATAACCTAAATGTGTGCAGGCGCAGTCCGAGGGGGGTCCTAGAGGTCATGAGCTACCCCCAAAGCCGTAATCGTAAACCTTAAAACACTTTTTTTTCATATCATACATTTTCTTATTGTTTATGTAGTCTTTGTATGTGTCCCCCCCCCCTTTGTATGTGTCTTTGGCTGCAACCGCGCCGGTATGTGTGTCAAATTTTATTCAAATCCGTTCAGCCGTATCTGCGGGATTGAGTAACAAACATCGAAAAACCCAAACATACAAACTTTCACATTTATTAAAGTAGGATGTTGTTTGTTAAAAATAAGTTGGGTTTTGAGGCCGAGTAGTAACAGCCTACATGATCTTCACAATACATGACCAAGATATTTTTTTGAGTCTTCTTCGGACTTTCTTCTCAGAGTAGTCAGATAAGATACGCCGACAAAAAAAAAATGTTTATGTGAAAGTGTTTGTACAAAGCTACCTACACAAAAAAATCATTTATTTCACGGGTCGATCGCAGCAGGCGTAGTTTAACCTGATGTTAAACTACGCCTGCTGCGGTTGGTCCGTGGATGGGTGTTGGTGTGTAAACCTCGCTAAGCCGTTGGCCCCGGCTGTCATCCGTGGACTTTTGACAGTTGTTACGGGTCATCAGAAGCCGAAAATTATCATATATATTATTCTTATCAAGGAGTACCGTATTACCATTAACTGGGTCTGAAGTACACGTCCGATAAGCAGTCGCTTCATGTAAAATACTGCTATTCAGCTGCACCCGGTTTGTCTGGAAGCCGATTCCAACGTAGTTGGAAAAAGAGTAGGCAAGTTATATTGAAGTTTAAAAAAAAAATGGAACAATGCGCCTACCTTAGGCGTCCTGAGCTTGGACTTCAGCCCAGCGGACGCCCCCGACTGTTCCGACTCAAGCAAGTGACTGACACCCGCCACGACGGAAGAGCGTATCTCTAGCGTGTAGCACGATACGTCCGCCAGCCTTATCTTCCACGGAAACGAGTCATCTTTCAGCTCTGAAATTACAACAATTTCAAACGTCGTGTTCATGAATTCATGATCCATGCGTCAAGTTCGTGAAGGAGCGCCGTCAGTAGGGACCGGTCATCTCTTAGCTGCCACATCATCATCATCAGCCTATAATGTTCCCACTGCTGGGACACAGGCCTCCTCTCGGTGAGAGGGGATTGGGCCGTAATCCACCACGCGGGCCCAGTGCGGGTTGGTAGATGTCACATGTCTTCGAATTTTTGGTTCTAGGACATGCCGGTTTCCTCATGATGTTTTCCTTCACCGTTTTGAGAGCAGTGGTGATGAAATAATTTACACAAAGTAAAGAGCCTGTCTGGGTTCGAACTCACGACCTGCATACAACTCGTAAGTCGCGGCAGTTACCACTTTTTATTTATTTATTTTTATTTATTTATTTATTTTATTGGCTAATAAAAAGTGTTACAGTACAGGTGTGACACTGGATCCCGCACTAGGATACCCTGTGTCGCAGGATCCAGTCTCTTTCGACAGATTGTATGAAATTATTATAGGTGAAATACAAGAGCAACGGTTTAAATAATAAATTTACTAAAACTAAGGCTAAATAATTCACTAAAACTAATACTAAATAATAATTCAATAAAACTAATACTAAACAATAATTCAATAAAACTAATACTAAATAATGATTCGCCACAACTAATAAGAGGAAACGAAAAGTATGTTTGCGGTGATAGTGTACGTATATCAGTGTGATGATTGTTAGTGTTTCTGTGAAGAGAGTGTGTGTGATGAGTGTATGTATGATGTGAGTATGTGGATGAGATGTGTGGGTGATAATAAGAACTTGGCCACTACTGCTCTGCCACGGCTTATTTTAATTTCTGAATTGTTTTTATTTTATTTTACTATGGACCCTTTTAACGTCTAATAGGGTGTTTACCAATTTGATAAAAACTATTTTAATTTGAAGATTGTGACGATATATTTAACAGAAAAATAAAAATAAATTTATTTATACCCTTTATCTATATCAAAAACGATTAAAAACAAATTTCTTTTTCGTTGTTTTGAATTTACCGCCAAAACGCTCCTTACGATGACTTTTTATCACGTGACATCGTGACGTCAGCCTTGTTTAAACAGCACCAGTACAAATACATAGTTTGGCGCAGTTTTAGTAGTATTTGTGCACAGAGGCACCGCACACCAGTGATTTCACTTTATATCCATACAAAATCTTGTTAATTATAAACACGACAATCACTTGTTTACTTACTAACTACTTTAGTTTACACAAAGTTGACGTCACGTGATAAAAAGTCATCGTAAGGAGCGTTTTGGCGGTAAATTCAAAACAACGAAAAATCAATTTGGTTTAAATCGTTTTTAATTGAGAAAATGTATATAAATCAATTTACTTTTATTTTTCTGTTACATATTTCGTCCCAATCTTCAAATTAGAATACTTTTTCATAAATTACCGCACATTTACTCAAAACTCAATGACCGACACAAAATACTACAGCTCACTCATAGTAAATGCAAAATTACGGTTACAAAATGGCTTCTTACACTGGACTATGACATGACTGAAAACTTATTATACTAAAAAACAAAACAAAAATTGGACATGCAGCGCTTTGATAGGTACAGCTATACATCTCTATCTCTATTTATATACTTATTAGTTAGTTAATAACATAAACTACAACATAATTATATACATTCTCAGGCAAATTCAGACAAATTCCTTCAACACCAACACAACTACCTTAACTTATACACCCACACAATCACACACCATCAGATATACACACAGTCATACACCATCAGATATACACACAGTCACACACCATAACATATACACACAGTCACACACACTATAAAATCACAAACAACACATTAACAACATTTTAGGTTATTCTCTTTTCTCTTTTTTTAATTATTTTGATTTAAGATTTTTTGTTTTATTGTAAGTTTTATTGTATATTCTTCTCTAGTAGATTAGAAGAAATTAAGAAATTTATTGTAACGTACCATTATCTACATGTATAGAATCATAGCAATCAATGTAAACGGAACGAAGGACCCTGGATCTCACGACACATGGAATCCTAGTGTGAGTTCCAGGAAGCAACGCATTTGAATGTAATTTTCAAAACAATAAATTATTCTCTTATTCTTAAATTGGAAAATACCCTATTACATCATTCTCACATGTCCAATTTTTTGGACCGATATTTTGATTTAAAAGAGTGTTCTTGGAGTTTTTTTGCCCATTCTTCTGTATATAATAGGCGCATAGCTTCACCTGTCTGACTGACCCCTTGACAATTCTTTGAGTTCGAGTTCAAAGTCAAAATAGGTGCATGGTTCTGATTGGTCGTTGCCTATGGAAAAGAGCGGGCAAGAAACATCACGATTACTCTATTAAAAATAATTGACTTTTACAATGTTTTCAAATTACACCAATAATGGTTATGGGATAGAGTTTAGGTCCATGTTTCGTATCTCAAAGCCCCAGGACTTGTTGTAAATTTAATTGTCTCAGTTAATTATAAATTTCACGTCAGAAAATATCAAAAATTACCAAAAGCTACAAATACATTTTGTCACATGCCGACTACAACGAGGCACAAAATTATTCTGTTACCGTCTTAGAAGAAAGAAAAATTGTTTACAACTCACTCTCGACGACGTATGTGGGTCCGTCGTGTCGCAGCTCCGACCACAGCTTCTTTGTCATGAAGCTTGATTGCATCGATAGACGACCGAGGCTAAAAACCACAAGTTTTTTTACAAACTATGGAAATTAATACGTATATTTTACGAATTTACGGTACATTATCATTCAAACCAAATCAAAATATTTTATTTCACATAAACCTGTATGGGCACTTATGAAACGTCAGAAGCTAGGTTCACGGTTTTTTTTTGGGTGGGAAATCATCAAATAACTTCTCCCGCTCTGGGTGGAGCAGGAGGGCGTGTCAGACTGTTCCTTCAGTAGCTCGTATGCCAGGAGCTGTGGTGTCTATTTCGAACAAACCCGCACCCCTGGCAGGCATCGGCCCTTGCGGGCCACATCATTTTTTGTGCTGACATCTCTTTGAGGCGCGCGTGGAACACAACGCGCCGTCGACTCGGGCTTGGTCCTTACCGGACAGCGAGTTACCCATTACTCGCCGTCCGCAAGCCCATGCCTACGGTGGCCGGAAATCGGCCTGGGATTCCCGACGCCCAGGGCGTCTCCTTATCCTGCGGCGGCTGGGGTCGCGAGGGCGCATAATTATGCTGCCTCTCCCTCACGTGCGCCGCCTCCCTCTTCGCGAGCATCACTGCTTCGCTGAAGGAGGTGACGGCTCCCCATGCCCTCTCGCTCCGTACCATGGCCTGGACCAGGGCCGGACGCGAGAGATCGCCGCCGCCGATCGCCTCCACGAGGACACGGCGGTGCTCCGCCCAAGCAGGGCAGACCGCCACCGTGTGCTCCACCGTGTCCTCAGGGCGATCTTCGCAGTGGAAACACCCGGGCGTTTCCTCCCGCCCTATCCGAAACAGGAACCTCCCGAAACAACCGTGTCCGGTGAGGACCTGCGTCAGGCGGAAGGTGAGGACGCCATGCCGCCTCTCAAACCACTCCTCAAAGAGGGGACTTACCGCCGCAATCGTGGCGTGCCCAGCACTGGGTTGCGACAATCGCTCTCTCCATGTCACCATGAGATCCCGCCGGAGCTCTGTCCGCTGTGCCGCGATTTCCCGCGGCAGCGGAGTTACACCCCGGTTTTAGTTATTTGTACCTAGTAAGGACAAGACTTCCTGTGAAGGCTGCAGGAATCCGCTGCATGCGAGAAGCACAGAACTGGTCAGAGTGGTGGTGCTCAGGGGACGCCTATGTCCATGAGTGGACGTGTTTCGGACGATGATGATAACCGACAAGACGTCATCTCGGTCCATTGCTAGCCATATCATGATTCACACAGTTCATTTATTGTTTCTTTGGTCCAACCATTTAATTCAAAATTAAAATAAATAAAACTGACTTAAACTGCTAAGTAACTATAAAAATAAACGCTCGTACTAATTTTTAAGCTTTGTCGCTAAATAAAAAATGGATTCGGGTTAGTTATTTTATCCCTAGTTTTCGAGGTTTAATTAATGGTTGCGTAGAAAAGAAGGCACCGATTTTGGTCACTGCAGGCTTTTGAATAAACTATTGTCCATCATGACGATTTTGATTGAAAGACGTGACGGGCAAATGTTGCGTGTACATGTCCAGCGCGTGTATAAATGCGGTTCATACCAGATGCCCATGACACGGTGCGAGCCGGCCGCGTGGCGCTCCATGGCGTCGCGCAGTGTGGCGCAGTCGATGGCGTTGGCCGTGCTCGTGGTCACGTACACCAGCGCCAGGCCCAGGTCCACGTTGAGCAGCATGCTGCGCAGCCGCTCGTGCAGAGCAGTCAGCCGCTCAGCAGACAGCCATGTCTCCCGCGACTTCTTTTGCTGTTGATTCAATTAGCTCCTTAATCTTAAGGCTAAAGCGATATCAAAGATAATAAAATTATGTTTCGCACCCCTATGTACAATCACAAGCAATAATATGTATACACTTGCCAACTTTTAAAAGTAATTTTCTCCACTTTTACTAATTGTAATCTTATTTTATTATGAAAATAATATTTTGGAACCCACACTGTAATGAAATATCTAAGCTATCTCAAGGCTGCAATCGCTATTTAAAAGAAAATCGCTTTTGAATTTGGCGGTGTGTTTACATGTTATTGCTCGTGACTGTACAGGTGGTAGGGACATCGACGCACAGACTGTAACCATGAATTCATAGACCCTCTACAGTAGAAATGTCTGTTATCTAAATCCGCTGTTTCATAGAACACAATACCTGCGCGGTTAAAAAGTATGGAACAGCAATCCTTTCATTTTTAATTACCTACGAATCCATGGTCGCGTGTTGATGTCCCCGCCCACGGTGGATCGAAAATCGGCTGTAGAAGACATTGGATCTCGATTTCTTAAATGTTTTTTTTTTTTTGCTGGAAATGACTTCTGCTGATCATTACTGTTCTATAAAATTTCATATGAAGTAATTGTGTGCACAAATGGAGGAGTTATAATTTTTATAAGAAACAAATGTATGGAGCTGACAATAAAAATGAGGATATCTCTGGAATCGCAAGGTTGGCCGTTATATCCTTGCACACTGTTATAGTACTATTTATTTGTGAATTTTTGACATACTTAATATCGCGGCATCAGTTGCGATTTTTTTTTAAATCGTCAAAATTAAAAAATAAAACTGTTTGTGATATGTACATTTTAATGCTTAAATATGGCTATACCAAGTGTAACTTACAATATTTTTTATGCTTAGACCAAAACATTCTAAGAAATCACAAAGTCGTATTACCTACTTATTTGAAATGACATGGTAATTATGAATTACGTAATACGTAATCTTGTCTAATGCCTCAAGTCCACATTAGCTAATGATTAATAAAACTTAATACCTACTCGTATATACCTGTTAAAAGGATACGTACCATAATGAGGGTAATTAGATAAACGTGATCATTAGTCAATAACAATAAATGGTAAACTATTGTATGATTAAAAATAAAAGCAAATTATTAAAAAAAAAAAATAACTTAACCTAACCTAACATAAACAATAAAAGTTAACTTATTTTATACTTCGTCACTATCAGAATCCACTTCAGAATCAGCCTCTACAATAGATATAACTTCTAAGAACTCTGTCGGAGCTTCCTGATCCTGATGTTTCAGTAGTTCTACTGTTTCCTTAAAGTATGTCTGCCTCTTGTGGGCATTTAATTTTGGTCTTGTGGAAGAAATTTGAGGATCAGAAGAGACGATAAGCATATTGAGGATATCCTCGTTTGATGCTTGTCTACTCTTTTTCCTCGAATGGTGTTCTCTGAACCTCCTAAAGCCTTTGTTTCGGGCCTCTGAAGCTTCTTCCGAAAGACTTCCAATTGGTACAATAGCATTTTCTGCAATTATGTCCTCTCCGTGAATCAACAATTTGTGGACGGTTGATGACATGCAGTACCAATCGTACAGTTCCACGTATTTTTCAGCGGTTGTTCTAGCGTATTCTTTAAATTTCGCCACGTCTACAATCTCTCCAGATGTGATAGCTTGCAGAATCACAGCAAATCTGCGTATTAGGTCTTCATGTAATCCAGTGATCGCTGGAGTTTTATCAGGAAATTCAAAAAACCGCCTTGCTGTGTTCCCGTCGTTAGTTGTGCCTGACCCTTGCTTAACGATGTCAATCAAAAGGTTGAGATCATCTTTGAATCGATCTTGAATGAGTTTTTTTCGTGAATGCAATAACTCTTGATGACCTTCTCCTCTTGCAGACCACTTTTTGAAGTCGAGACGATACGCTACGCGATACTGCTAATGATTAATAAAACTTAATACCTATATACCTAGTTAAAAGGATACGTACCAAAATAATTTGGGGTACTCGCTAATTTAGCAATTAGTGCAGGATTAACTTAATGAAAGTAATTAGATAAATGTGATACCATCATTAGTCAATAACAATAAATAGTCAAACATTGGATTCACAACTTCAGTTCATTTAGAGCTTTTCTAATACTAACATCTATCCTACCGTGTCTTTTTACTCAGTGATCGTGAATAATGGAAAGCATTATTACAAATTTGGATTTGTTTGTTATTCTGAGCAATCAGGATGCTTCGTCTTTCGATCATGAAATATTGTTCAACACACTTGTTATTCGACTGGGCTCTAGCCTTTCAGATGAAGACAGTGTTACCGTGAAAGAATTTTGTCGAAGATTTACACGGGCAGTTCAAAAGAGATGGTTACGATCCCACAGGAAAAGTGAAGTTTTTAGACGTGATTACAGTAATTGGCTTGAGGCAAATATTGACTGGCCAAACTGCGTGCAAACCAATTTGCTCATTCAAGAATCAACAAGTGAAAATATTTCTACTGAACCTGTACCTGAACCTGTACCATCAACTTCAACAATGAAATCAACTTCAACGATGACAAAAAGATCTCGAAAGCCGTTTGAAGATCTAAGTAACAAGCAGAACAAGAGACGATCTGATGAACATATACCCTAATGAAGTACTCGTAGCTTATTCAGCTGCAGCAATTTTGAAAGGAGATGGTCGTGAGGATATTGCATCTGTTATTGAACATATGCTCCAAAATCCAGAAGCAGCAGCAAAAATCAAGGAAATGTTGAACAAACCAGCTCCTTCAACAATATTTTTACCAGAAAAAGCACTGGGTTTGCTACTTTCATTAAAACTATCGAAATGGCAATATATCACATTAAGGGAAACGACTACTCGAGAAGTTCCAAAGGAGATATATCCGTCTTACTATAAAGTGCAAAAAGCTAAGCTACAGTGCTACCCTCCGAAGACGTTTGTGACTGTAACGGATTCATCTGCTAAGATTGCACTACAAGCGTTACTAGATTTAACAGTGAACAGAATTTTTGAAACTATTCGTGGTCCTGATGCAATATAAGATAAACAATTGATATTAATATCAAAGTGGGGATTTGACGGCGCATCTAACCAAAGTAGATATAAGCAAAACATAAGAGAGTGGTCAAGATGATTCCAGCATATTTATGACCTCTTTGGTTTCGTTAAAGTTGACAGCTGACGGTGATACCGTATGGGTGAATCCAAAACCCTGGTCACCTAGGTATTGCCGTCCAGTCCAGTTTAGTTTTGTGAAAGAAACCAAAGACGTCATAAATGAAAAAACTGCAATGGATAACGAAATTGAAGCTCTCGTTCCCTCAAAATGTCAAGGACATGAAATTAGTCACAAATTAATTATGACGATGATTGACGGCAAAATTTGTACATATCTGTCTGAAGCTAAGTCAAATGCGGCCTGCTACCTGTGTTTGGCTAAGCCTACAGAAATGTTAATGTAAAATAAGTTAGATGTCATTGCGTCAAAAACCATTTCTTCTGGTGTGTATGAGTTCGGATTATCATCACTTCATGCCCGCATTAATGTGATGGAATGTCTTCTACACATAGCGTATCGTCTCGACTTCAAAAAGTGGTCTGCAAGAGGAGAAGGTCATCAAGAGTTATTGCATTCACGAAAAAAACTCATTCAAGATCGATTCAAAGGTGATCTCAACCTTTTGATTGACATCGTTAAGCAAGGATCAGGCACAACTAACGACGGGAACACAGCAAGGCGGTTTTTTGAATTTCCTGATAAAACTCCAGCGATCACTGGATTACATGAAGACCTAATACGCAGATTTGCTGTGATTCTGCAAGCTATCACATCTGGGTCCTTAGACAAAGTAACATCGCTTCGTAGCGAAACGATATCTAAATTCGTCATCGTCTCTGAGATATCGATAAACATTTCATAGCCAATGTAACACTATTGTTGCGATCGTTGTGTCGAATTGTTTATTCGTTATGAAACAAAAATATTGGTTATGGTTTCGAAAATTTTGCTGTCAGTGTTAGTCAAGAAGTGTCAAATCGGATCAAAGCCGCGAATTTTTTGTTGTTTTTAAAATTTAATGATACGATTAAGTGAGTGTTGCATTTAATCGTTTTCAAATTATAATAAAAATAATATTTTGCCAGTGGTAAGTGAATAGTGTTATTACTTTTAGATCGTCACTTCATTCAAAATAGACTCATTTTTTTAAGTGACTGATGTTCATACGATGATGGAGTAATCTGTATTTTAATTTTTAGTGATAAAACATAGAATCTAGAGAGCGAGCAAGTCCCGAACAATTTTCAACGCTGCTTGAGTCTAAGGAAACGTAAGTTATTCCAAGTTTTATTCATGAGTACCTATGTAATGTAAACAATGACGCGATCTTAACGATGAAATACTTATATTGAATCTTTGTTTGTACAGTCATGGTGACCTGGCGAGGCCTATTGCTAGATCACAAGGTCGGGTAAGGTCAGACCAACTGTGGGCTGAACTTACCAACATTTTGATGCTAGACAAGTGGAAAAAAGTAAGGACCTTATGAACATTTTTGGAAAGACTGGTGTGATGGAAGAGTGGCTAGCAATCCTAGCTATGTTCTCGAAGGGTTTTGGACAAGTGGACACACCCTTGATGAATGAAGGTTGGCTTGTAATCACTTCTCTGTTATTACTAGACTGGAGATTTTTGATATGATGATGATGATCAATCTCTGACACCCACAGTACAAGCTATGCTTTGGAATATGAAGAGTATGTAATCACTCAGTGTCAAAAATCTGCTGCTGAATGAAATCCGGCCATATTGTTTCAATAACTACAACGTTTTAACTTTCGTTTCGTTATCTTTTTTGGCGATCACGATCGAGGCGAAGGCGAACACTGAAAGCGCTGATTGTCTACGCATTTGTATGGGATAACCACGATGACAATTCGTTACTTTATAGTTTCGTTACGAATTATGACATTTGTCTACCAACTTGCGATAACGATGTCGATTGACCACGTGATTTAATGCGGCTTACGTCGATCCCATACATTTTAGTATTTTCTAACTTCGTTATCGTTTTTAAATTGTTACTTTGTCTAAGCCCCCTGGAGAGATTGAAGACGTGGCGAAATTTAAAGAATACGCTAGAACAACCGCTGAAAAATACGTGGAACTGTACGATTGGTACTGCATGTCATCAACCGTCCACAAATTGTTGATTCACGGAGAGGACATAATTGCAGAAAATGCTATTGTACCAATTGGAAGTCTTTCGGAAGAAGCTTCAGAGGCCCGAAACAAAGACTTTAGGAGGTTCTGAGAACACCATTCGAGGAAAAAGAGTAGACAAGCATCAAACGAGGATATCCTCAATATGCTTATCGTCTCTTCTGATCCTCTAATTTCTTCCACAAGACCAAAATTAAATGCCCACAAGAGGCAGACATACTTTAAGGAAACAGTAGAACTACTGAAACTTCAGGATCAGGAAGCTCCGACAGAGTTCTTAGAAGTTATATCTATTGTAGAGCCTGATTCTGAAGTGGACTTGAGGCATTAGACAAGATTACATATTATGTAATTCATAATTACCATGTCATTTCAAATAAGTAGGTAATACGACTTTGTGATTTCTTAGAATGTTTTGGTCTAAGCATAAAAAATATTTTAAGTTACACTTGGTATAGCCATATTTAAGCATTAAAATGTACATATCATAAACATTTTTTATTTTTTAATTTTGACGATTTAAAAAAAAAATCGCAAGTGATGCCGCGATATTAAGTATGTCAAAAATTCACAAATAAATAGTACTTTAACAGTGTGCAAGGATATAACGGCCATCCTAGCGATTCCAGAGATATCCTCATTTTTCATGTCAGCTCCATACATTTTTTTCTTATAAAAATTATAACTCTTCCATTTGTGCACACAATTACTTTATATGACATTTTATAGAACAGTAATGATCGGCAGAAGTCATTTCCAGCAAAAACAAAAATAACATTTAAGACATCGAGATCCAATTGTCTTCTACAGCCGATTTTCGATCCACCGTGCGCCGCCCTGTATATTAAAGATAAAGATAAAGATATTTATTCGTCGGATATGGTAGGTACAAAGTTGGACAAGTATAAATAAGTTCAGGACACATCCGCCGCTAGAAGCGGCATACGAATACTTACAGTTTATTAGTAATTACACATGGGTGTAAAGCCTAACTTTTAAATTTGGTATTTTAACTTTAGTACACGATACAAAACATTTAAGGCTGTGTATATAAGGACACATTTATACAATACAAAATAAAATAAAACAAAACAATAACAACCTTCGTAGTAATATAAAAAATTAAATATCTATAAATAATATCTACTTAAATTCAAAAAATTCTTTTAATGTATAAAAATTATTTTGGAGAAGCCAATTTTTCAGTTGTTTTTTGAAGAAATGTAATGGTAGTTCTCGTATTCGTTTTGGAATATGGTTGTAAACTTTTATGGACATAAGATAACTGTTTCTATAATGGAGAGTGCTGTTACAAAATTGTTTTTTTAACTTGGTGGGGTCCCTTTTTGTGAATCTATTATTTTCGGTTATTGTGGAGAAGAAGTGTGAATTTTTCCTAACAAATATGGCTATTTCTAAAATATAAATAGAACAGATCGTTAGAACCTTAAGTTTAAAAAAAAATTGGTCTACAACTTTCATATGGAGGCGCCCCAGTTATTGCTCTTAAGCATTTTTTTTGCGCTATGTAAGCTCTTTGAACTTGAGACGAGTTGCCCCATAGGAGTAAACCGTACCTCAATACAGATGCTACGTAGCCGTGATAGGCGCTGAGTGCAGCTTCTTCATTCGCTGTTTTGCGTAGTTCTCTTAGTGCATATACAAATCTGTTTAGTTTTTTACATAGATTTTCAATATGTGTTCCCCAATTACAATTTTCATCTAATGTCAGACCTAAAAATTTTACACTATTTTCTTTACTAATTATTTCGTTATTGGGGTTTAAAATATTTTTTGGGGGATTTTGTTTGTAGTTTGCAAATTGAATGAATTTTGTTTGGATTAGTTTATTTTTAAGTGGTTTTCATTTAGCCAACTTATTATGTCGTTGATAGTTTGATTTACTTCTAATTCATGTAATGTTTTGTTATTTTCCGGTATTATTACTGACACATCATCTGCAAATAGTACACACTTATGTTTTGTTACTGTGATTAGATATCGACACCTACCACATCTACGATTCAACTAGCTTATTTAATTTGAATTTGTAGGTTAGGTTACCTTAGGCTTGGGTTGTACTTTGATCTCCTTCTTTTCGCTGGGCTCGCTGCTAGAGCCGTGGCTGCGTGAACGCAAATGGACGAGCTCAGCGCCCGGACCAGATTGGCGACTGCCGCCACGTCCGCTCGATGACTGGAAGTGCACTCTTATATGTGTAAGTAAGCAATGACATTAAAACATTTTTACAATAAAAAAAACTATTTTAGTTGTGGCTCCTACCACACACTCAATTTTAGAACACTACTTGTTATGTAAGCAAAAGTGCGAGGTACTTATAATAACATCATCAACATATACATAATGGATTAAATACGTATGATTGAAATTAAGTTTTAGGTCAGGTAAATGTGACACTAAGGTCAATTTAGGCTTACTTAAAATCGGGTAGTTTTTAGAGATTTTTTTGCGTTAAGTCGCTTCATCCATGTGTGACAAGGACAACATATAAGGCTACTGCATTACCAATCGACAAGCTGTTGTGTCGGAAAGGACACATTTTCGATTTTCGATTACGTGGTTTACCTTCCCTCGAGAACGAATAGCTGTTTTTAGCGAATATTTGATTTAAACCGACTGATCTTTCAGGTTTCGGATTGGCGAACAGCGTTAAGACCATTCCGAGGGAACAATATGTTTTTGAGAAATAAATGCGTTCGTTTGATCCCTTGCTGCATTGTTATTACTTAACCTTTAAGTGAGCAATTCAAATATTTGATGTTTAAGGATTCACTCTATAAATTGTCACTTTAAAACTACAGAACGCAACATTAACCACCTACTACGATCCTTACGTACTCCTTTTGTCTTCTTTATGTTCATACATCTATTCATACATATATAACGTATACATTTAACCTTTTCTAAATGTGTATTGGCTTTAATAATACGAAGAAAAGTCAGAAGTAAGAAGACTCCTTCAATAACATTGATTGAAGTTCGATATCTATACTGGCCTACGATTCTAAATTTAAAATTATATTTTGAAAGTGACGTATGATGTAAATCGTCACAGTGTATGACAGTGCTAATGCTAAATTGTAGTAAAAGAAACAGTTGAGTGAACTGACCGGTGGTGTGGGGCGGCGTCGTAAGTTTGATTGCGCAGCGGTCGAACCCCACGGTGAGCCAGTCGAATGATACGCGTCTGTGGAAGAACAATACAATGTTTACAACACATACATTAATACACACTGCACCACAACTCAACATACACACTTTAGTTTTATTTCAAAGTCAAAGTATTTATTTCGAATTAGCTTTTGCCAGCGGCTTCGCTCGCGTACATACATGTTACAATTTTACCTATACCTATGGTACACCCACATTTCTGCAGTTATGTTTAAATCCCATATAATTCAAGAGAGAAAACGAAGTAATATCGCGGGCGGGCGATGCGATGCTATATGTTAAAACAAGAAATGTCACGCGGACGACGTCAGGAGCTAGTCATGTATATGTTGCCGTAAGATTGTGAATACCAATAGTTTTCAATTTATCTCGCAAGATTATAAACTGTCGATAAATTGTGAACTGCACCACACTGCTTACCGACCGAATAGGTTATGTCAGGTTAGAACTGCGAACAATCGCGCGCGAGCCGAGCGAGCGAAGCAAGCGGTGCCGCGGCAGCGGCCAGCGAGCGCTTCTTCCTAGTTAGTGGCAGTTACTTGGCTATTTAGTAATAGCGCAAGGTAGGTACTATCCGTCTTGATATCAATCCACTATTTGACGGACAGATTATAAACGATTGAAAAATAGTGCGTTAAATTGTAAATGGTTATTGCAGTTCACAATTTATCGACGGTTTATAATCTCGCGAGATAGATTATGAACTGACGATGTTCATAACGTTACGGTGATATATAAAGGAAAAGTTTTTTATCTAGTGCGCAAACTGTAAACATAAATTCAGCATATCATTCTAGACTCCCCAGCGCAGAAATTTTTCCTCGATTAAACAAAAAAAAATCAGCTGTTCCATACACTGTGACCGCGTCCGCGCGACCGCTTTTATCTATGAACCAGCAGATTGTTTTTTGTGTAACCGGTAAAAAAAATCTGCGCTAGGGGTCTAAAATGATATGCTGAATTCTTGGTTACATTTTGCGCACTGAATAAAATCTTTTCCTGTATACCAGACACCAGAGGAGTATAACTTAATAATTACATCCATTTTTTTTTCAAGTCGTATTTTTTCTGTTACATCTAGTTTCAGTAAACAACAAAAATCAACATAAGTATTGTAATAATAATACCACTCTGTTATCGCCCCACTGTAGGGCAAAGCCTCTTCTCATACAAAGATAGCACGAGCATTGATCATCACACTTAAATGCATGTATATTTTTTATAGTTGTTAAAAACAATACAAGATCAACACGAGAGTCTCTCGTGGCCGAGTAATAATAGCCGCACGGGTCGATTGATCAGGTAAAGCTACGCTTGCCGCAAACGGCCGTGGATGGGTGACAATCTTAACATCCCGAAATGCCGCCGTGCCTCGGAAAGCACGTTATGCCGTAAGTCCCGGTTGTCATTCGTGCATCTTTGTTAGCTAGTCGTTACGGATAGTCAAAAGCCCGAAAGCGGCAACTGGTCTTACCAAGGGGTGTCGTGTTACTCAGTAACTAGGTTGTAGGGGTCAGATAGACAGTCGCTTCATGTAAAATGCTGGTATTTACCTGCAACCTGTTAAACTGGAAGCCGACCCAAACATAGTTAGTAAAACCCTAGGCAGATTGATTGACTGAGTTCTCATACTCAATTACTTAGTTTTCCTACCTGAGGACTTGATTCTATGTTAACACTCACCAGACTTCAAACTAGGCTTATAGGCGAGCCAGGATATGAACAGCGGGTCCACAGACATAGCCAGCGGCTCCGTCCAGACGCCGCAGTAGTCAAACGAGATTGGTATCGGTTCTGTGCACCATTGGACCGCCAGGCGGAGGTAGGGGCTGGAAGATTGAGGTCGACTTATGAAAACCCTTACCATATTTTTCATTGAGTAGAAGGACACGAGGAGAAGGACACAATAATCATCTGGCGGATTCTTCTTCTGATTGACACTGACAGAGGCCGTTATTGGTGAACATATGTGAAGTTGTCACAAAAATTGTTTTGATAAAAACAACTGACTTCCAAATAAAAACACTACAATGTGAAAAGTAACTTTAATTTCCGAAGTCAGTGTCTTTCGTTTTGTATTTTCGGTTTTTGCCAACGACATGCGTGATTAAAGTTTTTTTTGTAGTCTGTTCTTTTTTATTTAACTTTTTATGTTTCCCTTTCAGTAGCAGTAGCCCATATAGCTAAAATTCATATATTGAGGAGTACCTACTTTATGTAATTTTATAATGTTGTCATTTACTACTTACGTTGGTGTAGGTACGTCAGGAGCTGACAAGAGCCACGCCTGTTTAATTTCACCATCCTCTGTAAGTTATTTCAGATATGTCAATACACTTATTAGTCCGTAACCGTAACCATGTGGTTCTGGGCGTAAAAGAATAGCACCATCCCAATTCATTCCATGGGTGTCGTAGAAGGCGACTAAGAATGGGCAGCAGCGTGCTCTATGCATTTTACTACCATACTGCGATCGCCAACCCGCCTGCCAAGCGTGGCGATTATGGCAAAACCGTCTTTTTGGGGGAGGCTTATGTCCAGCAGTGGACGTCTTTCGGCTGAAATGATGACTTATTAGTCAACTGACAAGTTAAGAATTGATCATTATGAAAGCATTCACAGCCATTCCACGACACACAACGACGTGTGTCCTCAGACACTCACCCAACGCACAGAATAACCAGAATGAAAGCTTCCTAACAGAGCTCAAAACTCTTACCTACTTTTTTAGGGCTGTCACTCGGTTAGTGCAATTAAAAAACCGGGCAAGTGCGAGCCGAGATTCGACAATGAGAACGAACTGACGGACATACACTGTGACTGTCGTGATCCCATAATGTATTCGGTTTTCCAGTTTTGTTGTTTTCTAACAATAAAATGTACAGATGCCAGCACATCAAGCTACCCCAATTTGTAAAATTTCTTTGATAGATTTTCATCTTCATAACGTGAGCCTAAGGTTCATGTACAATTGGGAAAACTTGACAGTTTCGGGTAGCTTGATGTGCTGGCGTTTTATTATTAGAAAAGGAAATTAAAGGAAAAAGGTAATATTTCATTCAAAACAAGGTAAGTATCTAATATTTCTACAAATTTCCAATTCGCAATATTTTTGTGTTCCTTTTTGCTTGGTTTTTAGTAACTTATTATTCCTTTTGATGGTAAGATGAATTATAAACATAACTCGCCCGTACATTTGTTTTTATTTTTTTAAAGGTAAGATTTATTTATTTGTCTAAACATTGTATACATACAAGATCATGCAAGATATTAGAAAACATATCGTTTGAGTCCATTCATGTTTAGCCGTTAGTTTCGGCGTACAAATATTTCCTTAACATTAAAGAATTAACCAATCAGAAAAAATCAACAAAAAAATACCTGTAATAGGCATTTAAATAGTTTATAATATAGAAACTTATAAATTAGAAATTATTTTATGTTATTATGTCAAAAATCCATATTCATATAAATTTAAAATTAGTGTCAGGAAAAGATAAAATTATTTAATCAAACAATAACTTTTTCGTCTAGAAATTCGGATACACTGTAAAATGCCTTTTGCGAAAGAATTTTTTTTAACTGTCGCTTGAATGCTATTTAGTTCCTTCCAGCGTTTAGGCAATTTGTTAAATATAGTAGGCGCCATGCAGACGATACTTTTGCGCATGAGTGCCGTTTTTGCTGGATAGACTCGAAGATTGGTCATGTCTCGTCTATTACGCGGTACAATGTCCTGTAGACGTGGAAACAAATTGGAGTTTGTCTTGACAAATATTGCCGTTTCGAGGATATAAATACATGGAAGAGTTAATATCTTGTACTATTTAAAATATGGTTTACATGTGTCAACCGATTTTAGCCCAAAACATAGATCTAATGCATTTCTTTTGGGCCTTAAATGCCGTGTTAGTGTCGGTAGAATTAAAATATGATGCCGTATCTTAGGTGAGACGCAACTAAGCTACTACATGGTAGGCGGCTATCAAGGATTCCACATTTACAACTGCCGCTAGAGAGTGCAATGCAATGCAGAACTACAATTTTTTTTGGCATAGGTTTTCGATTTGCGATTTCCAGTCAAATCTTTTGTCAATTATTAGTCCAAGGAATTTACTACTATTTACGATTTCAACAATTTTGTTATCAATGTTTATGTCCATATTTTCTATAGTCAATCGTTGGCTAAAATGTATGATTTTAGTTTTATCTAAATTAATCTTTAAATTATTATTTTGTTAACCATTCTATCATAGATGTCAGGGTATTGTGAATGTCAAGTTTGTATTGGATCATGTCATTGCTATTACTAGAAATTGTCACCGTGCTATCATCTGCAAATAAAGTCATAGGATGTGGAGTCGATTTTGGCTAGTCATTAATATTTAGTGTAAAAAGTGGAGGTCCCAATACACTACCTTGTGGAACACCAAAAATAGTTTGACGTTCATCTGATAAGTGTATCTCTTCCTTTTTAGTGGTTATATTAATTCTAGTGATTTCTGTATTTTGCTTTCTGTTGTCTAAATAGGATTTAAATAAATTAAGAACATTACCTCTTATACCATATACGTCAAGTTTTTAATTAAAATGTCATGATTTACGTAGTCAAATGCTTGCGTCATATCGCAGAAGATCGCACATACATTTTTTTTTTTGTCCACTTTTATCAATACAGTATATATGAAGTCGTAGACCGCCATATTTATCGTCTTATTTTCGCGAAATCCCTTTTGCTCATTACATAATATATATTATTTTTTCTATGTAACCGTTTAATTCCTTTTGAATAAACTTCTCAAACACTTTCGAGAAGATAGGCATCAGAGAAATGGGCCTGTAGAATCCCATGAGCTTTCTATCTTCTTTCTTGAATTATGGCTTAACGATCGCTATCTTTAGTGCGTCAGGAAACATGCCAGATATATAGATTTATAATATGAGACAAATGGTCGCATATTTCAGGTGCTACAGCTTTTATTACTTTGGTTGATATGCTATCGTACCCTACGCTATTTGTATTTTTTAAGGCCATAATAATGTTCTGTGCCTGTTTTGGTGTACATGGTGCCATAAACATCGAGTTTGTGTTGTTTATGATAGGCCGTGTATTTTTTAAACTGGACTGGATGGGTTATATTTTGTTAATAAAATAGTTATTAAATTGATTCGCAATTTGATTCGCATCCGTAATTTTGTCATCATTGATTTTAATTTTCGAAATATAATTTTAAGGGACATTAAATTTACCTTTATTTATTATTTTTCAGGTGGTTTTACATTTATTGTGTGATGTTTTGATTTTATAGTTATTTTGTGAACGCTGAGTCAGTCATAATTTTCCTAAAAAGCTTAGAGTAGTCTTTAAATCGAGTTCTATTGAAATCAGTTGATTTTAATCTATAGGCCCACAGAAGTTGGCGTTTTTTCTTACTACATGTTTTAGTACCTATAGATATCCACCTTGGCTTTTTTATTACATTTATAGTTATCATAGTATTAGGAAAAAAGAGATTGTAGAAAAAAGAAAATATTTCATGAAATTTGTTGTATGCATTGTTCGAGTCATCTGTTTCGTATATTTCGAAGAAATAGATTTTGCTCATACAATATTATTTTCGTTGTCATAATTTCGTCTACTAGCACTGTATTTGTTGATCGTACATATTTTATTTACCGAGCTGTGTGGTCTGAAAGGGAAAATTCTAAGACTTCCGATTTAGATCGTTTGTTAAAATTATGCGCAAAATTATCGATACATGTCCGACTGCCCGTTCGAGTAGGTTGATTTATTGCTAGTTTTAGGTTGAAGCTAAGTAGAAGGCACTCAATCTCCATCGACTGATAATTCCTTTTTAATATGTCTATGTTGAAATCGCCGGTTAGCGGTATTCGCCGCGCGGCGAATACCGCTAACCGGCGATTAATAACGATTAATTAATAATAACATGAATCTTACATTTTTGTGTATCTATTTATTTTTCCCGTTCCTTACGTAGTAGGTAGGAAACCTACCCTACCTTCCTTGTTTTACTATTTCACGAACGTAAGAAGTTATCTAATAGAAAAGGTCAAAGGGAATCTTGCAAAGACGGCCTACACACATACTTTAGTACTTACCTACAAACCTACTAAAACAAAAATACGAAACAAATAATTTGGCGACGAACAATAAATACGCCAATATAGGTGGTAGGTAAACCATAAAAGTAATAAATATTTATTCTTATGCGAAAACTTTATCGCCAACATAATTATTTTGGATAATACCTATCTCGTTACTGAATACTTCTATAATAAAAAGCATTAAAAATGTGAAGGTATAGGTAGATATAGTCATTTACCTGACAAGATCCTTTGGATACACAAAATAAGAAATATTCTTGGTTTTCCTTGCATTGTTTGTGCACACAGTACAACAGTTTGGCATATTGAACAACAATAAAATAAAATAGACGATTATAAACGTCCGCTTTGTACCGCTGCCGCTATCGTCGTCTGACTGAGCTAGAAAAAACCGATTTTTCGTCGAGCGGGCGCCGGTGCTCGCCCCCCGCGCCTTGTCGGTGACACGTCACTCACACATAGCTGTGCATGTAGTAGTGTACATACGCAAGGCGTTAGTATGAAGCTGGGCTTCTGGTTATTCTGTGCTCAACGTCCGCCGACATCGCACGACATTTCCAGCGACTTAACTATCGTAGTTTCCAATGTCGCCAGTCATGTCGTTTGAAATCGCGCGATAGCTCTAAAGACACAACGCGGGGTATTTGTAGTGACATGGCTTAAGTCTTATACTCACTGGCACTCTATGTCAAAGTGGTATATTTTTGTATTGGACCATACCTGAGAACGTTCAGAGGCCCTAGTGTGAGTTTCTTTTGACCATCTCGACTTTACGCTTTGACCGCGTTCGGATGAAAGTAAGTCACACTGGGGCTGCGAAGATATAGTCCGTACCAACATTTTTATTACACGAAAACAATTCTTAAATATTTTATCTTAACTTTAAATACCTCTACAACTCCTTTACCGTTGAAAGCACCTATGACCACAATATTATGCATACATACAAAGCGCGCTGCCGTAAAAAAACGATTTCTCACAGTATAAATAAAAGTTGTTTCCCAGCAATCATTTTTGCACAATCTTATTTAGTTTTTTAGCACTTAATTATATTACACTCAATTATACTTAACTGTTTACTTATTTTATGTTCAGAATGCTTAGATAATGACTAAAAGATGGGTCTTGTAGTAGATATACTCGAATACAGGGTATGTTTTCGCGTATATCTACGTGGATGACGCTGAAAACTTACTCGGTTCGTGTAGCGCTGTAACCTTAGCCGATCGCATCGACATCACGTGTGTGTTCACATTGTCGGTGACGTAGCCGCGCATGCCGCAGTCCTCCAGGGTTATGTCTATGGCTACTAGATCTGGAAATCGGAAAAACGTATTTTATCTAATTGGTTTTACTCGTTTTTCTTGTACTTTACGTTAGTTTCAACAGTAGTTGAAACTCGTATTTACTTTGGATAAGACACGCCAATGAAAAAAAAAAATGATTATGAAGGCGTGATATTAATAAGTAAAATTTTAATTAATTTGGCAAACAAAATAGGAATACACATGTGTCTTAAAGGATAAGTTTGGAATTTATGCTCTTGTTTTATTTCTAAATTGATTGAAAATTATGTAATATAATATTTATAATAAACTACCAGAAAAAAATAGAAAACTAAATAACTTAGAATTTAATAGAACTTTAAACAATTGGCTTTGTAACAGATGTTTTATTCAATAGATGATTATTTACATTTTAAACTGACATGATGTATGACTATTTAAATTTATGAACACTTATTAAAATTAAAATTATTGACATTATTTATGAATCTTCTCAATAAATTGATGAACTGTCTTAACTGTGAGAAATAATCTAATCTATTTAAGCTAATTTATTTTATTTTATAATGTAACTACATCTACCTACTATAAATATTTGTACGACTATTTTAGTCGAATATAGTGAGACGAAAATTATTTTACCATGTTACCATTTAGGTACCTATATTCTGGCAAATAAATCAATTTCATTTCAATACCTTTTTTATATTTACAAGTAGTAGCTTTAATTTTATTCTTAGAAGGTAATCTTAAAAATACGAGTTTCATTAATAAGTAAAATTTTAATTAATTTGGCAAACAAAATAGGAATACACATAATATGTCTTAAAGGATAAGTTTGGAATTTATGCTCTTGTTTTATTTCTAAATTGATTTAAATACCTTTTTTTTATATTTACAAGTAATAGCTTTAATTTTATTCTTAGAAGGTAATCTTAATTTTATAATTTTTCTGTGTCCTTGTAGGGTCCAATATTTCTGTACCTGGTTTTAAGCCCTTTGTGACATCTTTTTCACAATATGGTATGGAATAAATGAATATGAATAAAATAAACAAATCTAGCTGTATCTACTACTAATCAGTTTATTACTGTTTTCTGTGCAATTTATTTAATAGCATAAGCGGGCGTTTTCTCGACGTTTTTCTTTTACTTTTTGTTACCATGGTAATTTACCGTCCAAAGTTATTCCAAGAAAGATGTCGGCTGAACAGAGAACAACTTCATTACATTACTTTGAACATTGTTAGTAGCTGCCTCACATTTGGCGTTGAAAATGATGAGCTTAGTGTTTTTTTTTTTTTTCATTCAGGAGAATTATATCTAAATTAAAGAATACTTCGTTCAAGGCGACACACTGTCGTTTATTTATTTTTTTTAAATTTGAGAGAAATCACCAATCATCAAACCAGGCGGAATGTGTGGGCATTATACTAGCGGCATACGCGATAGAAGCCAGGAGAGTCACAGACACCCACATACTGATACTCTCCGATAGTGCTTCAGTTCTCCAATCCCTGGGGAAAAAATACATAACATCGAGTTTTATACTAGAATGCCACAATGCACTTGAACGAGTAACAGTTTCTCACCGCAACACTGTGACACTGCAATGGATAAAAGGACACAGCGGATCACTAGGCAACGATGTTGCTGACGAACTGGCTAGGAGGGCATCCAGCGCATCATGTCACGTCTATGGACCCGAGCCCACCGTGCCCATCCCCTTTAAGATACCATAGTCGTAGTCGTAGTCCTGGACCCACTTGCGTATCTTCCCAGATACGCAAGTGGGTCCAGGACTACACACAGACACAAGCAGAGAGCTGGTGGACCTCGACACCAGGCTGCAGGCAATCTAGGGAAGCAATGCCATCTTTGAATGGCAGGCTAACCAGACTGTTAGCCTGGACAGAAAGGACCTGCGTCTGGTGACTGGGACCATCACGGGACACTGCCCGCTAAACAAACACTTCCACACAATAGGCTTAACGGACAACCTCCTGTGCAGGGCCTGCATGGAGGCTGAGGAAACCGTTGCGCATGTGCTTTTCGAATGTACAGGCGTAGCCCAGATTAGAACAGAAACCCTCGGGGCACCCAAATCAGACCAGAAGTTATAGCTAACTTCTGGAGGGAGGTGGGCTAGTTGGAATAACCACCGACGGCCGCCATGGCTCACGCACAATGGTCCACTTAAAGGACTAAGTGCGGAAACCACACCGAATAACATAGAACACATGAGAGAAATGTCATCTCCGAATAATACAATCTTATGATCATCCCTTATGTAGTGATGTAAGTCATTCATATAAATTAGGAACACGAATTAACCTACAATTGAACCCTGCGGGACGCCCATGGTGACCGTAGATTCTGCAAATCCATTAACATCAAATCTCCGAATTCTGTTGTTAAAAAAGGAGCGCGTAAGTTACATGTGTTTGTTAAGATAATAACTTGGTATATTAATCGCTAGACTTACCCTCATCGCTAAGCGCGTCCTCGGGCAGCGTGGTGTGTTTGAGCAGAACGGAGCACCGCTGAGTAAGCAACGATATCGGCACTTCGAGGACCGTCTGCAGCCGCGGCGACGACCCGCATATACTTATCTCCCCTGAACACAATATCAGTCAAGCTTATTCATTTACTCTTATGAACCTACAATTTATATGAATCATATACCAAATGATAAATGTAAATTTGTAAAGCTGGAAATGAAGATTTATTTAATTTTATTCAAAGCTACTTTTTGCCAAACATTGAGTACTTTTTTACAATATGACGGGCATTTAGAGAGACTAAAATGAACTTAATTTTGTAAATAAAAAGTAGCAATCACAATCATGGTGTTCAACATTTGTTTTAGGGCATATTTTTTAATAGTCTGATAACTTATATCTGAGAAATAAATATTGCGGTTTGAAAGCTTTCGTGTAGAAAATATGTCAAATTGGCGTAATTATTCTTCAGATAAATGTTTTATGACTGCCGAAAAATCAGCCCTTAAAACAATAAATTCCACTCATAAACTACGTCATACGGATTTAAAGATTTTCTGACAAAGTCCTTGTCACAGATAGTTATATTTGTGTGACCCCTCCTCTGGTGTGATGTCACATATTTTGCCATTTTAAATAAATCCTTATAATAATATTGATAAAGGTGGTAATATTTTATAGTTTTTCGCAGAGTTAAGAGAATTATTTGTGCATTTGACTTCACCAAGCTTATGAATCGACCCCTAGTCACACGAGTCACACTAGCGACCCGCCCCGGTTCCGCACGGGATTTTGTAGTGTATGTGACGGAGGTGTTGTAGCTATAGAATGTCTACCCGCGGCGTGGACAGCAACGGGGCATGTCGGTCAACCACCCGTTTCGCCGTGAGTGATTAATAATTTTGAATCTGTGACATTTAGACACGCGGTAGCATGTCAAGCTAAGTTGAAGCCAGCAGAACTGGCGAACAGCACCGTGTGTAATATTACAGGAACCATTTGGAGTCACTTTTGACCCCCTCATAACTCAAAAACTATTTTACGTAAACATGTCAAATTTGGTTCATATTTAAAAAAAAAAAAAACAAGAAAAAATTCATTTTTTATCACTGACTGACATATAGATCAAAACTCTAACCCAGTTCCAGACAACCCAACTACCTATTTGGATGCCAAATTTTAAGTTTCTAGAACTTAAAATTTGGCATCTAAATAGGTAGTTGGGTGAATGAATACAAAGGAATATATCAGAAACGAGTAAATTTTTATCACTTTATTATAATTTTTCAATTCCTGTTAGGAACATTTACTTATGTGCTTGTAATAGTGCCTGTATGTAGTGTAATGTAAGAATCAGCAAACAAAATTGATGACAGCCGGTTTTTATATGGATTTTAAGGTCTTCACGTGAATATATAACGAGTGGAATACCATCCTTATTTTTTTTAATCCAAACATATCAGTTTTAGTACTTATAACTAAGAGTATAGTCGGCTTTCGTATTTATTACGTTATTAACTGGGATTTAGTATCAATTATTTTATCATTATTTAGCGCACATCAATAGTGTAAGACCATTACTTTAGGCACGCCACGATTGCGGCGGCAAGTCCCCTCTTTTAGGAGTGGCTTGAGAGGCGGCATGGCGTCCTCACCTTTTGCCTGACGCAGGTCCTCACCGGACACGGTTGTTTCGAGAGGTTCCTGTTTCGGATAGGGCGGGAGGAAACGCCCGGGTGTTTCCATTGCGACGATCGCCCCGAGGACACGGTGGAGCATACGGTGGAAATCTGCCCGGCTTGGGCGGAATATAGTACGGAGCGAGAGGGCATGGGTAGCCGTCACCTTCTTCTGCGAAGCAGTAATGATCGCGAAGAGGGAGGCGGCGCACGTGAGGGAGACGCAGTATATGCGCCCTCACGGCCCTAGCCTCCGCAGGAGACGCCCTGGGCGTCGGGTATCCCAGGCTGATTCCCGGCCACCGTAGGCGTGTGCTTGTGGAGTAATGGGTAACTCGCTGTCCGGTAAGGACCAAGCCCGGGTCGTTGTGTTTCACGCGCGCCTCAAAGAGATATCAGCACCAACTGGCGGGGATGCGAGTTGTTCGAAAGAGATACCGCCGCCCCTTGCACACAGGCAACTGAGGGAACACGGGTGGGTTTTAGTCAGTTCACGTCTGACACGCTCTCCTGCTCCACCCAGAGCGGGTGAAGTTATTTGATGATTTCCTACCGAAAAAAAGACCACTACTTATAAATAATTAAATAATATAAGTATTTTGGACCATGGCGCACGGTGCGGCGGCCTTGGAGCAGTGGGGTGGGGAACGGTGCGATAAAAACTGTATACTAATAATTTCTTTACAAAAATTTATGATATCCCATCAAAAAATAAATGTGAAATGAGAGTCAAGTTCAATATTATGATATAGGCCTTGCTTTTTGAGTTCAACGACAAAAGTGAGCTCTAAATGGGTGTCAAGTTCATTTGTCAGTCCTGAAATTTATTTAAAACAACATAAAATATTTTAGAACAATTTCTTATTATAACTTAGGATAATATATTGAAGCCTAAGCTCTGACTTGGCTAGTTTTTATAGACAAATTATATTATAGCCTTCGCAAGTTCTAAAGCTGTAAGTTCTTATTTCATTCTTCCGAAGATTTGGTTTGCTGGTAAAGGCAAATTTTCGAGCCTAATTTTCTAGCCATCGAATATAGGGCTCTTCCATGACTGTTTTCGTTGGTACTTAATAATAATTCGTAAATGAGAACTAGCCAAGTCAGACCTTAAGCTTCAATACATTATCCTTAAACTTTTCAACAATGGAATTCAACAATACCCCACAAGTTTATGTGTATTGATTTCTTTTTCATTCCTTGGTTACATGTATACAACTATTTTTTCCGTAGTTTTACTAAACCATTATTTAGCGGTGCACAGAATACGCTCGAAATAGTACAAAAATAGTCTCAGAGTAAAATAGACGGATATGACGAAATAAGAAGATCGCCGTTTTTGTGTTATGGCTACGGAATCCTTATGAAAATTGCTTTTACTTACTAATCTTCACATGATAAGCGAACTCAACCGAGTGTCTTTTCTCGAAGAATGCCTTATGGAGAAGCTCGTGCGTGACGAATTTGATATCTGCTCGGGCACAAGGGCGGGTCTCGGTGCCGTCAACATTGGCGAGGCGGGCTTGCAGAGTGGTGATGTTGACGGTGACGTTGCGCCGCGCGCACTGCCATAGCGGGCCGGAGTCGGACGGCAGCTGACAAGCGGCGGAACACACCCTGTTGGAAGATGAACAGGCTTACACAACTTTCCAAAAATAGTATGCGCTTCGACAACTATCGTATATCATCCGATATACGAACGCGCGATGATGATAGAGCTGTTACAACCATTAAAAGAACTTACTTGTTTTATATTACCATTACAAAAATAATTTTGCGAATTTATGTATAAACATAAATTTGCAAATCCATGCAAATACAAAATAAATTTTGAATGACAAATGACGATCTGAGAGTAGGTAAGCCGACAAAAAGAAACGACTGAAAAGATTTTCCTCTGTGATCGGTTACTGTCGAAAAATTGATTTTTGTGCGATTTGTCACTAAAAGGTTCTGTATAAATATTGTTTTGAAACTATGAACATTAAAATGTATTACACTGAGTTTGTTGTTCCAAAATATCGTGACTTTCTGAGTGGGTTTTGAATTGAAGACTAGGCATTTTGGATTTTCCCTTACCTCTATCCCTTTCTGCCGCTCAGAAACACAGTTCTCCAGCATCTAACGTCTGGAAGTACTGACCTAATTGCGGAAATTATTTCACTAATAGATCCAGAGCTATAGGATTTGTTCCATCCCAGCAGACGAAGAAGCGAGTAGCACAATCAATCAAATAACCAAAAGTCGTTCAAACTAATCCGAGAGTCAGCACTTTTTCAATGTCAAAACTACGTGATATAGTCTCCCAAACGCCCACCCTTCACCACTTCCTAGTGCTTTACAGTTAGACGAACTTGATTCTATACAACAGTAAGTAATTAACGTTACGAGACACAAAACTTGTCAACTGACAAACGACAATATACAAACAAAAACATTGAAAACTATACTCAAGCAGAAATACATACTCGTACTAAAAACGTTAACAGAACTAAATACCCAAATAAACGCCTCTAGGAAGTTAAGCTAATATTTTTATTTATTGGATCTCACATAGAGGCTACATAAATACATGCAATTACAAGAATCGGAACCCATACTTCAGAACGCTTCCAATGAGACACCACAAGGACATCGTTCACTTCATCATCATCTCTACTTCCCAACTATGTTGGGGTCGACTGCCAGTCTAACGGATGCAGCTGGGTACCAGTATATTACATGGAGCGACTGCTTATCTGACCTCCACACCCCAATTACTGAGTAATATGATACCCTTTACTAAGGTATGAACTTAATATTAAGTGAACTGTAACGTATTTTTTTAAACGTATTTCTTTAATCCGAAGTCGGTCAGACTTTCGACTTTAAGCTTAACGTTATTTCTGAGCAGCGAAGAGGTCTTGGTATGTAAAGTTAAATAACCCATCCACGATCCAACCGCGGAAAGCGAAGTTTAACCAGCACCCTAACTGCGTAAGGCACGAGCAATCTGAATCATTTCGAAACAGATTGCTTCATATGTTCGAAAAATCGAACCCCAAATCATTATTTATAAGTTATAATCGAACCCCAAATCATTATTTATAAGTTATAATCGAACCCCAAATCATTATTTATAAGTTATAATCGAACCCCAAATCATTATTTATAAGTTACAATCGAACCCCAAATCATTATTTATAAGTTATAATCGAACCCCAAATCATTATTTAAAAGTTATAATCGAACCCCAAATCATTATTTAAAAGTTATAATCGAACCCCAAATCATTATTTAAAAGTTATAATCGAACCCCAAATCAAAAAAAAAAAAAAAAAAAAAAAAAAAACCCCAAATCATTCAGTGACGCGAGGAGGCCAAACACCGCTGCCGCGAGAAAGCACGGCACAGCTGACAGAGCTCCGGCGGGATCTCTGGGCGACATGGAAAGTGCGATTGTCGCAACCCAGTGCTGGGCACGCCACGATTGCGGCGGTAAGTCCCGTCTTTGACGCTATGCCGCCTCTCAAGCCACTTGAGAGGCGGCATAGCGTCCTCACCTTCCGCCTAACGCAAATCCTCACCGGACACGAATGTTTCGGGAGGTTCCTGTTTCGAATAAGGCGGGAGGAAACGCCCGGGTGTTTCCATTGCGAAGAGCGCCCTGAGGACACGGTGGAGCATACGGTGGAGGTGTGCTCGGCTTGGGCGGAGCACCGCCGTGTCCTCGTGGAGGCGATCGGCGGCGGCGATCACTCGCGTCCGACCCTGGTCCAGGCCATGGTACGGAGCGAGAGGGCGTGGGTAGCCGTCACCTCCTTCTGCGAAGCAGTAATGCTTGCGAAGAGGGTGGCGGTTTTATTATTAAAATTTTACTCCAAAGGGGAAGTTTATCATCACACGGATATATGAAAACCATTTGATTTGGTTACTATAGTAAACTCACCTATGAGGGTACATGGGTGACGTAATAAGGGCACTGCTGTTGGGCAATTCTACCTCCAACACGACTTGGTCCGTCGTGGGCCGCTCCGTCATCAAGTGGTTCCACGGGATCAGGCGCACGCACAAGTTTCTCACTTCCAGCTTTATCCGTCTCTGTGGCAGGTTCTCATTCAAAGCCTCGTTTTCTTCCACCGTCAATGTACGCTTGGGTAGATCTGTGGATAAATAGATACATTTCATAATGTATAGTTCCTAGTCCGACGCGGGTGCGCGCACAGCCTGTGCGTCGACCAACTAATAAATACAAACAGGCTATTCCATCATATCGATATGTTAGCTCTTTCTGCTAGTAGATTCAAAACTATGGTACTCAAAACGGTTGGTCAAAATAACGTAAGAAAATTGAATTTCGTGGGCTACCCTGACGCTTACGCCTTAAGGGGGCGTAGTAAGCCAGAAAAAAATCAAATTTCACCCGCGCCTTGTTGCCTGCTCTTCTCTTCATACACGACGAAAGCAAAACACAATTCCTTCCCGCCAGTAGAACCCCCGCTACCCTTACTTAACTCTCTTATGAAACTCGATGAAAACAAAACACAATCCCTTCGCGCCGTGTTCGCCAGCTGATATTTTGTCCTTCTGTCGGAGGTATATGCAAAATAATCAGATGAAACGACTATGAACATTATGAAAGTATTGACCTCTGTGTACAATGTTGTTTTTGTAGCTCATTATTGCGCCAAATATTTATTTCGGTTATTTGAGGTCCGTTTGCTAAATGTATTTGCACTACATACATACATTTAGCGTTTAACGATTTTTTACATCGTCCTATTTTTGTCAATCGTGTGCAGTCCCCCCTCTCGGAGGTGGGCGCTAATGGCTGCAAAACAGTTTTTTTTTACTATCGTAGCTGTTAAAGAACACTAAAGATTTGTAAACCTGTTTTTAGTTCCAACAAATCTTTGATTTGATTTGTGTTGACAGAGACAGAACGTTTGGTATGGTTCAAATCTTGAGACAGCTTATTGATTCGTCTAAGCAAACTTTATTCCAATACAGAAGATAGACGAGACACATTTGGTTAAGAGTTGATCGCATTCGACGGATTCTTATAATTATTTCGTGAAGGGGCAACTCAAAAAAAGATTTCAAAGAAATTCTTCATTCGATATAATCATTTGTTTCTTTTGCATATACTATGCACTAATTTCGAATTCAGAATCTTAGCTTACTTGGTAGTAAGCTAAGATTCTTCAAAATTCTTCATTCGATATAATCATCTGTTTCTTTTGCATATACTATGCACTAATCTCGAATTCAGAATCTTAGCTTACTACCATGTTTCGGAACCATACACTTAAAAACGACGTGACGAAGTTGAAATTCAAGTACGTAACCAATTTTATTTAGGACCTTATTACTTCACAAGTTGAAATAAAAAAATGATTGTTGATTTTACACACACATCCACACATCGTTTGTGCATCGTCATTTGGCATGTGGGTAAATCAAACATTTCCTTTTTATAGTGCAAGGACATACTTTTGCTTCATTACTACAAGAATCTTTTGGCGTCTAATTGACATTGGCTGGAGGGCGTTGTTGGTAAACAATTGTGAAATTGTCACATAAATTGTATTGGAAAAACAAGATGGAGGCGTTAGTTCCAATTTTAGCCGTGCGCCGTAAGATTCCTATATAGTTGAAGAATGAACCTCCCCAACAAAAACATAGCAAAAAAAGCACATAAATTGTTGCCAATGATGATTTGGTACAAGGCTAAAACAGAATTGTCAGCTTACCCAATAAAACAATTGGTATGCAAATAGGTGCGAAGTTACGAGGAACTTAAAGAAAGTCAAAAGATTGATAGTTCCTTGTTTTAATTTATAAAATTTTGTGTACAATAACAGTACGAAAACGGACTTAATGCCTGAGGCATTCCCAGCCATAAACTTTTTTGCCGACGAAGCCGAGAATGCTAAAAGATGTGACTCGTAACTTCCGTTATTCATTCATACATACCTACATAAACTTATGCGCCACTCTGTAGCTGTCTATAATAATGTGGTTCACCGGACTTCACACTCCGTACCCTTGGATAGTTGAGTCCGCGAGTAAACAAATTTGGATCCCTACTTATAACAACAAGATCTCAAATTGGCTAGTGGCCTATTTTGTAAATTATTGCCGCAAGGAAATTGACCGAAATGCTGAGCAAAAGTGCTGGTTGCTTTATAGTACTTACTACTTCCACGTAGGTATACCAGTCAAAAATCTGTCAAATCAAAAATGTATGTCATCTTGAGTTTTTAAATATCAACAAAACAATTTGTGATAAATAATATTTGTAGTTTACCCTCGGCAACTATTCAGTTTTTCCATTCTTAACGTTTTTAATAATCGTTTCGGAAGTGGTTTTATTCATTTTTTCATGTTTTACATTTCACAGTGTCTTTTCCACGATGTGATAAATTACGAAAATATTATTTACAAAAATAAATTATATCTCAGCTCAGCTGAAAATTCATGCGCAGTCCTCTCGTCTCAACAGAGCGACGGCAACTGATTTGTGAAACAAAAAAATGCTTTGAAGTACCCGTATCATGCGACGGACGATCACTTCTTCCTTGAACTAAGAACGTCGTAAGTGCAAATAGCTTGAAGTCGTAATAAAATAAAAAATAAAAGGAATTTCAAAAAACGCCGCCACAAATATTTTCGCCTCGTAGTAATACAAGTAATCATCACATTTTTATCTCATTAGTCATTAGCATATTATGTACGCACTGTACTTATGTACAAGCTTTTCATTTCCAGTATAAGCTGATCTCGCATTGTATAGGATTTCCGTACAGTGCGAGATCAGCGTAAACTGGAAATGTATAGCTTGATGTGTAGCCGTGTGTACAAATTGAAAATACGAGAAAAATAGAGGTGAATTCGTGATGTTTTTTTATCGAGAACATTTTAATGTATCGTGTTTCTGTTCCACAAAAAGTTTGGAAATATCATGTAGTTACTAGTAATATTTTTATTTCATACCTAAGTCTTGTACATTTCATGAAAAATCAAATTGAAGATACGCAATTTTGATATTTACGCCCGCTTAATAGCGCGGATTCCTTTGCTTGCGCGGTGCAGGACTTGTGTTACTTCTAGGTTTTGATGCGTAATTAGCATGGACACTGTAGATGCCATGCTGCAACAATTCTATCGCCGTATCTTCACACACTTCCATCATCATCATAATCAGCCTGTAATGTGCTGGGACACTCGGCTCCTCGATGTGGGCTAACAATCCACCACACGGGCTCAATGCGGATGGGAGACAACACATGTCTTTGAATTTTTGGTTCTAGGGCATGCCGGTTTCCTCATGATGTTTTCCTTCACCGTTTTGAGAGCAGTGGTGATGAAATAATTTACACAAAGTAAAGCGCCTGCCTGGGTTTGAACGCACGACCTGCAACTCATAAGTCGGGGCCGATACCACAGTGCCTGCACTGCTTCGCATCTAACCATAACTAATAAAATGTAACCTGCGTCTTCGAAAAAAAAAGGCTACCGAGGACGCGCGGTAACCTCATAGGGTCGTATGTCTGTATTATTTTCTGTAAAACGAATGTACAAGTGTTACCTGGTGCTTGTGGCACCTGCTCCTTGTAGATGTTCCTCAGAGCCGCCAGCCGGTGTATCAGGCCCATGCACACCCTCAGATTCACCGGCTGCACCACTATCGACATGGAGCACTCTTCTACCCAGTCACTGCGTACAAATACACAATGTTACACGATCATTCAATTTGTACAATCAGATCCGAAATATGTTCATCACCTTGGCCCTTCGTGAAAACTTTCTTACGTTTTTTGCAATTCACATGACCATCATGATCATATCAGCTGAAAGACGTCCACTGCTGAACAAAAGGGGGGGGAGTGTCATAATCGCCACGCTTGTTAGGCGGGTTGCCGATCGCAGTATGGTGGTCAAATGCATAGAGAACGCTGCTGCCGTTTACATGATAACAATTATTAATAGAATTATAAAAATTATCGACGCAACCCTCTCAAGTAATAGTAATATTACGGTATATATGATCTGACAGGACATGAAAAAAAATTAAGACTATTTGAATGTCGCGGGCAACCCGGGCACTTCCCCCTTAAGTGCTATTTTTATCTGCTGAATGCACGATAGAATCTGCTTTACCGACACTTTTTCAAACCTCTGAAGCAATGAAATGACCCAAACTTACAACCCAGTGAGTCCCGCTTAATGGCAAACGACATCACGGCACGCACAGACGGTGATGGCGGAATGAACTGGACTCCTTTAATAAAGATTGCCGGGGCAAACGGCTTAATGTGCTTTCCGCGGCACGGAGAGGTCTATAAAGGCTGTAGATATGTAAAGATGGTCACCTATCCACGGACCAACCGCGACAAGCACAGCTTAACGTGATCGACCCGTGCGGCTGTTATTAGTTAGCCACAAGCCCCTTACAATATTAAATACTAGCTTTCGCCAGCGGCTTCGCCCGCGCGGAACTTTCATCCTCTATTTCACTCCCTTAGGGATTGAATCTCGAAGATCCTTCCATATTCCTTGTTTACATTATAAAGAGAACCTCTGTGCAAAATTTTAACTTCTGGGTCCAAATGTTTGGGCTAGGCGTTGATGAGTCAGTCAGTCAGTCAGGCCTTTTTTTTATTTACGTACAGTTGTTGCAAATCACGAGCGCGGTCGGCCCTAGGTTGTGTTTAGACGTGTACATGCATGGTGTTAATGTGTGCGCGCGGGGCGTATGCGAGGACGCACACTGTCACCGCATGCATGTACACGTCTAAACACAACCAAGGGCCGACCGCAAACATTTGGACCCAGAAAGCTGAAATTTTAACTGTAATAGATCATCCACAAATTATCACATACGAATTTCATGATTATTGACTTGGCTGACCACTTCCCTCCCTTAGCGTGAGACGTTATTTTTGGATGGGCCCCGTACTGCCGTACAGCTGGCAACAATGTTTCAATAAAAAAATATTTCTCCAATAAATGCCTCAATACTTGCTCACCTATACTCGAAGTCCTTAGGCGGGTTATCATAGGG
This sequence comes from Polymixis flavicincta, assembly GCA_949987655.1. Classification (NCBI taxonomy): domain Eukaryota; kingdom Metazoa; phylum Arthropoda; class Insecta; order Lepidoptera; family Noctuidae; genus Polymixis; species Polymixis flavicincta. The sequence continues at coordinate 35,992,681 of OX465171.1, read as the reverse complement.
GTTGGTCAGCGGGCTCGGCGCCGACCGTTCGTGCTCGTAGTTTACGTAAACAAGCGGTGCCATGGTGGCCCAAAGTTCATCGCCCTCGTTTCCGTCCGACTTGCCTGATACCTTTTTCATAGAGTTCGATCTTTCTGCGGTAGATTGCCCAGCGTCGCCTTCGGAAACCTGATGGGGTAGAAATGGAAATTTTATTTCATATATTCATGCGCTGGAATTTTGTTAGTTTCCAAAGAGCCAGAGATTCCAAAAAGATTATAATAAAACTAGCCTAGTCATGTCGGACTGCACACAGTGACGGGTTCCGTAGTCGGGATAATATTTTCCGCATAGACCGATTGATTTGATTTAGTCAGCCCTAAAATAGTTATTTAATTTATAGCATATCTAAAATAAAACACTTTAAAATAAAATAATTAGGCGCAGTTCTAGTCCGCGCCATTTGTTGTCGAGAAAACGTCACAGCTGTAACCTAACTTAGTGAGAGGAGTTAACTGAACAATCCATAGTCGGTGCTAGTGCTTCGCCAGCCACTATCACGCCAAGCTTGCTCTATCTCAACGAATGAGAGGTTCACATCAAGCTAAACTGACTTAACGATGGGATTCACTAACTCAACCTAGCACAGTTTCGTGACGAGCGAATGAAGCGAACCTATACAAGACAAGCGAGAGCAACACTCAAGCACATTCTTAAAACTAAAGAGCGAAGCGAGCCCACGCGCGCCACAATCTAGCTTTCACATGAACAAAATGAGCGCCGCGAGCTTTCTCCACAAAATAACCGAGTGGAGGAAAAACACTTTTGGCACGAGCGAGCGAAGTGAGATACTAGCGAGCGGAGGAAACTGGCATATGAGCTTAGTCGGTGCAGCTGACTAGTGTGAATGAGCTAAAAGTTTTATAATTAAAATTTTGCACCCGAAATCCGATATAACAATGGAAATCGATTAGGTAACGGTTTTAGTGCTGTAGTTAAATACGTTGCTATCAATATTATACAACATGTAACATAAATATATAAAGAGGAAAGATTTAATTGTTTGTTTGTTTGCATTGAATAGGCTCCGAAACTACTGAACCGATTTGAAAAATTCTTTCACTGTTGGGAAGCTACACTATCCCCGGGTGACATAGGCTATATTTTATCCCCGTATTCCCACGGGAACGGGAACTACGCGTGTGAAACCGCGGGGCGCTGCTAGTGTAACATAATTATCGCAAGACCTCTTCCACCCCAATTCCAATATAGAGTCAAAAGCATTATACAATGACCAAAACCATTTCTTTTTTAAAGCTAACTGTTGTTATTAAGAAAATCTGAATTACTTCATGCAATTTAAATTGAGTCTTGAAGCCTTGAAATAAGAATGAATTTTCGTTGGCTCAATCGGCAGTAGGAATGGGAAAATACATTTTTTTTAATACCTATATCTAAAGTTACTGAAACCGATTCAGTAGTCAATTATGAACTAACTAATTTCAGGACTTGCGGTCATTCTGTTACACCGTGGTGGATTACGGCCTACTCCCTCTCACCGAGAGGAGGCCTGCAGTCCCAGCAGTGGGAACATTACAGGCCAATTATGATTGGAGTGTTTCTTACAGCCACACTCAGAAAGGTACATTAAATTAGTCCTAACGATTACTTAACTAAGTAGCCTTATATACATTAATCAACGGTATATCCCAGAGACACAATTTAAGGATTCATTAGCAAACGACAGGTTTAATTAACCGTAGGGCGAAGCATCTCCAAATCGTCTTATCGATATCATATCGATAAAGCCTTGGTGTAGCCACATTTAAAAACAGTTGATAATAAACCACAAAAAAGTTTATATAAACACGTTGTAAACTATTATTCGTAGTAATATAAATGATAATCAGTTCTCTAAATGTATTTTTTCACTAAAATACAAAGCAAAACAATTATTTTCACTATCTAAGTTAAAGCGATTGCGACTTTTTTGCTATGGCAACCAATTGTCAATGTCAAAACAGGGAATAATAACTAATGTTTTTTGTTTGTGTTTCATTCGCCGGGCGAGAAAGTTTTGTGTTGTGAATTTTAAATTTCATCTGAATGTGCAAAACGACAAAACAACAAACAACCAATCCCATGGTTTTAGCTTTAGATTAAAGATAGTTCTAGGCACGTGTTATTTAAGATCTTGGGAAACAAATATGTTCCATTTGTATAGTAGATAAGCATTTTAGAAAGTAGCCAGATGTTAGGGACCTCACGGCAACTCGGGAAGTTTTGGTATTTGTTTATTGCCGAGCGTTGTAATAGAATTAATTGTTTAATTATTTCCGTAATGTTTTGTTATTAGTATGAACGAAGATCTTTGTCGGAGCCTATTGATAAAAATATTTGCATTCCCTTTTAGTTCTTTAATATTTATGACAGTTTGTAATAACAATTTGTGCAGGTATTCTTATCCGCACCAGATGTGTTTCTATAGATTTCAAATAAACAACAACTTAGCGAGTACGAAAAAAAAAACTGCATTATTGGAGGAAGAGAGAAACAAAACATTGTTAGCAAAAGCTAAAACAGAATTAGAAGAATTTAAAAAAATCGATTGGAAAAGTCATCCTGATTTGACGCTTTTTGGAGAAACATAAAATAAAAGTATAATTATTTGATTAATTTGTGCATTTTTATTTATAAAGGTATCAATTTTAAGTAAAAAACCTTTCAACCAAGGCTTGTCGCACTGTAAAACCATTGCTGTTGGAGTTTTCATTCATTTGTGCTACATCAACAATGTATTTCTAAATTTAAATCTATGTGGTGCATGGAATTTTTGAATAGGGTAGGTATTTAGTAAAGGGATCAGAATAATCTCATAAATACCGCTTTGGTCCTACTTCTCTACATCTTCTGGCATAGTCCACAAACTCAATACAGTCTGCTAAATCAGATATTATTGCTTCTAAATAAATGCAAAAGCTAATTCACTGGCAAAAATAAAAAAAATTACCACAATCTTATATGTCAAAATCAATCATTAACAAGTTAAGTAAAGGTCTTGCTGTACTTAACTTTAATTGTCACTAAGGGCCAATAACGAACCGTTAACTGTCTCTGAGAGTGAACTATTTTTAATTTTTACCAAGGAGCCTCTTAAGTAACCGTTAGGCGTCTCTGAGTGTGGCTGTTAGAGGTCCATTTATTTTAAGTTATTTGGAAGATGATTTGGGATAACGCCAGTTTAGGGCGAGGACTATAGAGACTACGCACATTTTGTCTTGTCACCATATTTTAGTATCTTCGACTTTTGAGTTCTGTATATTTACAAAAAGATAAAGTAAATGTTTTTATGTATTTTAAGTGTGGTATCAAGTAGGTAACTTTATTTATTTTATCTTGTAGGGTTATATCCGAAGTTTTATTAAAATATAACTTTCTTATAAACTCAGGTTTGCTTTTAAAATTGAAAGTTTGTAAATTAAATACTTATGAATGTGACTACCACAAGGGTCTAGTTTTCACTATCGCTACTGCTGAACATGAGATCCTGGGTTCAATTCCCAGGTCGGACAAAGTGTTATTGGGTTTTGTATCGTAATTTTCGCCCATTTTATGGCAATAGGCTCGCTCCGTATTACTTACTTAACAATAACACTATTAAAACATAACTGGCGAAAAGTGGGTATAATATTGGTATACCTCTGGTCAACCCTTCAGGGCAACATGCCGTGATGTTACTTTATGTATGTGAATCTGTTACTAATTCCCTTTAGTGATGGCGTAAAAAAGTAACATGAAGAAGGTTTGTGTAAATTTTTATCAGATAGTTTTGGAATAGACATGAGCACTCACCATAGACTCCGCTGTCGTGGCCGAATAGTTCTCGTCCACAGCTACCCCGATCTCAACCACCTTCTCATCAAGCAAATCTTCGGGCCAGGTCCACGGCACTTCATCGGATGCCGCCGGTTGCGAAGCCTTTTCTAGGAACACAGTCGGCAGGAACTTGGACTGTCATGGAAAAATTTTGTTTGATTAGTAAAAGTAGTTCTTACTCGCCTGTAGAGGAACAGTACTATTAATAATAATATGTGAAGGTCAATGTCATAATAACGAAGAGCCTCGACTACCACCTGATGAGGCCCGAGTTAAGCGGCTGGATCATATTTATTATTTTATTTATATTTTGAGATGTTGTTATATATTCTAATATTTTAAAAAGTCATTTATGTTTGTTTAATGTGATAAATGAGATGATAATATAATATGACGATGACTTCGTGTTAGCTGAGGAAGTACAAATAAAATTTCTCGACTTAGTACACGAAGTTGTTGACATGTGGAATGTGAGTGTCGGCTGCTTGCACCAATAGGGAATATGCAAGTATTTTTTTTAATAAATGATAAATGATAAATGATAAATGATTTATTTCTGTAAGTAGGTTTGTACAAACACTTTTACACGTCAATCATATTTTTTTAAACTAGATGAGGTCGGCGTTTCCTATCTGACTACTCTGAGAAGAAAGGCCGAAACAAACTCAGAGGTCGCAGTCTCTTTTAAAGTCCAGACATAATCTTGGTCAGATCATGTGAAGACCATGTGGATTGGTGTCTGAAATGGTCTTTTGAGGAAAGAACCACACAGGTTGAGTGGACCTGTCCATTCAGTGCACGCATGTATCAGTAATCATACGGCTCAACTCAGAACTTGAGGAGCTCAACGATTTGACGAACAATACCAAAGAAAGGACATTTGGGTAAGCCGCATAAAGTACTCAAACTGCCAGATTAACTTTATAAATGAACTGAGAAAGAGATGAAACACAAAAACAAAAATACCACATAGTCCTCACATTCACAATAATTAAAGCAAAAATAATATTATACTTCACAAAGTAAATATTCATGTCAAAGTGTATATAATAATAATCAAATGTCAAAGTGTATATAATAATAATAGAATGTCAAAGAGCAAAACAAAAATAAAAACTAGATTCAGTATACAAAATTGGAGCAGGTTAATCCCAAGCTTTTTTGTCCTCAATATAATCTTTAACAGTATAAAAGGCTTTCAGGCACAACTTACGTTTAATGAATGATTTAAATTTATTGAGACTTAGATCTTGAACATGGCTTGGAAGTTTATTATAAACGCGTATACATTGACATCTGAATGACCCACCTATTTTCTTGAGCCTTGTTGATGGTACAACAAATTTGTGTTTGTTCCTAGTATTTATACTATGGATATCACTGTATTTTTTAAACAATTTAATATTTTTATGGGCATATAAAAGATTTTCATAAATATACTGTGAAGGCACAGTCATTACATTAATCTCCTTAAATTTTTATCTGAGAGAGTGCCTCGGACTTAATTTATAAATTGATCGAACAGCTCTTTTCTGCAAGACAAAAATAGTCTGAATGTCGGCGGCATTTCCCCACAATAGAATACCATACGACATTACACTATGAAAATAACTAAAGTACACTAAGCGGGCTGTCTCTATATCAGTTAAATTACGAATTTTTCTAACAGCGTATGCTGCAGAGCTTAGCTTTTTCGATAATTTGGCTATATGTGGGCCCCACTGAAGCTTGGCATCCAAAGTTAAGCCCAAGAATACAGTGCTATCTTCAGGGTTCAATTCTTCGCCCTTTATCAACACATTAGTTTTCACCTGCTTAACGTGAGGTAGCGTAAACTTAATGCATTTGGTCTTTTTTTCATTAAGAAGTAAATTATTAACATTGAACCAGTGAACTACTTTTGAGATTGCGCTATTTACATCGTCATTAACAAGTTGCTGACGTTTAAGTTTAAACAAAAGTGAAGTGTCATCCGCAAACAACACTATATCATAATGATCTTTTATGAGGTAAGGCAAGTCATTAATATAAATAAGAAACAAGAAAGGGCCAAGAATCGAGCCCTGTGGGACTCCCATTGATACTACGGACCCGGGAGATCTTTTTCCGTTTACATCAACACACTGAATCCTATTACACAAGTATGAAATAAGAAGATCCAGAGCGGTGTTCCGGATCCCGTAGTGGCGGAGTTTCCTGATTAAAGTTTCATGAAGCACGCAATCGAATGCTTTAGATAAATCACAAAAAATGCCCAAGGCATCGTATTTATTTTCCCATGCATTGTAAATATGCCCTAAGAGTTCAACACCGGCATCGGTAGTTGAACGACCCCTTGTGAAACCGAACTGTTTGCGATTTAATAAATTATGTTTATTAAAAAATCTTTGCAATTGATCTAAAATTAATTTCTCAAAAATTTTACTAAAGGTAGGTAGTACTGAAATAGGTCTGTAATTAGAGGGGTCTGATGTACTACCTGATTTAAACAAAGGTATTATTTTACTATTCTTCATTAGGTCAGGAAACTCCCCACAGTCTATACAATTATTAAATATAAGAGCTAAAGTAGGTGCTACAATGTCAATAATAGACTTAGCAACTTCTACAGAATTACCCCACAGATCTGCAGTCTTTTTTACATTTAAAGTGTGAAAGGTTTTAATTATATCTCTACAGCTAATATGTTCAAAATGAAATTCTGAATCACAAACATTAACATTTTCCTTCAGCAAAGACTCAGCAACAGAAGGTGATGAGTTTAGTGATTTTGTAGTTGAAACGGGAATATCTGCAAAGAAATTTTCAAAAGCCGCGGCGACTTGCGAGTCTGATGTGATTATGTTGTCGTTGATAGACAGGCTGTAGTCAGTATTTCGGTTGCTAGACCTTCCCGTTTCACTATTAATAATATTCCAAGTCGTTTTAATTACATTACTACTGTTTTTAATCTTAGAACTCAAATAACGCGACTTGGCCATCCAACAAACTTTTTTAAATAATTTGGAATAATTTCTAACATATAAACAATATATTTTAATCAATGACGCACGTTAATATAAACCCAAGAAAAGTATTAAAAGGCAAATTTGTCTAGTTTGTTGCTCAAATCTACATATATAAAAAAGAGAAACTGACCGACTGACAAATCAACGCACAGCCGAAACTACTAGGACTAGGAACGTGAAATTTTGCACACGGCTTACTTTCATAACTCATTTGTTGGGCTTGGTATAACCTTTTATAACAAGCTTCCCTCGTCTTTGCTAGATTTGCCTTTTGATGCGATTAAAGCTCAAGTAAAATCCATCCTTTGTTTAAAGGCTTACTATTCCATTAACGACTATTTAAATGACAAGAATAGTTGGTCGCTGTGATTAACTCAAGACAATGTTTATGTTCTTTCTCCAGAATTAACGGACCTATTGACAGGTTGTTTAGATTCATATAATTATTTATATACTTTATTTTTATTGACCAAGTTCTTTTTTATTATTCTTATCATTTATTTTCTTTTAAACTTTTTAAATTAAATTTTATTATTATTATTATTGTCTACCAGCTTTTGCCAGCGGCATCGCCCGCGTGGATGTCGGTTATCGCGTAAAAAAGTAGCCTATGTCCTTCTCCATATTCCAGGCTATATCTCTGCCAAATTTCATGACGATCGGTTCAGCGGTTTAGGCGTGAAAGCGGGACAACCAGACCGACAGACAGACAGACTTACTTTCATATTTATAACAATAGTAGGGATTATGTCATTAGTTATTGATATGATCTACTCCAAACAATAATCCAACATTACATATGTAAGCTTGATAGCTTACGCCCTATACATCAGGAGGCATGCTTATTTGATGATTACCAAGTAAAAAAAAAGTGCCACTCAATTTGTGAGATCAGGTGTACAGTGTACATCAGCTATTGGGTACTGTTTCCAAATACTTTTAAACTCTCATTCACATCAACCTAACAATAGTCCTGCGCAAAATTGTTTTCATAAACACTGAATGATTGTTCGCCATAATTACGATGCGTTGTTATTTGCCAGTATCCAGCCTAGTGTCCCACTGAAGAGCAAAAACCTGAAGGCCAATTCTCGTAATTAAAAACATTCAAATTCTAGTCGTAGTCTCATCTCGGCCTCAATCAAATGTCAAAACCTTGTCAAAAATGTAGGGAAAGTAGAGATATTTTTGACAGATGGAGACTAATCTTTTACTGTGTTCTTAAAATTAGGGAAGTTCCCTTTTTAATCCAATATTGAGAAGGCAAGAGTAAACGGAATATTATTTACATTTCTATCTAATTTAGGCAACTCATTGCTTGCTTTGTAACAGTACGCATGCGCGGGGTCATTTGAATTTAGTGCCATTGAAACACCATTGTGAGCGGGCGTGTATCAAATCGGTCGGGCAAATTAAGAGAATTGGCCTTCTGTTCTTTGTACGAGTATTGTGAAAGCGAATATACTGTATCTACCGGTATCTTAGTGTTTCTCACTGTGTTGAAATCCCGCCCGATATCGAATACCTACAATACTCATGGCATAGGCATAATCAATGTTCCCACTGCTGGGACGCTCGCCTCCTCCGTGCAATGGAGTGGACCGTTATCAACCGGTCTCAGCGCTATGGAAGGATGCAACATGTTCTTGTTTTTTGATTTAGCACATTATTGTTTCCTTCACCGTGCCGAGAGAGTTTTGATTAACGATCTACAACTTGTAAGTCGGGACTGTTACCTGTCTATGGGTGATACGAAATGTACTTGACGCAACTTTATACATTTATTTCTAAGTTTTTAATCTTAAGTGGCCACCTACAATACTCACCGCGTTGTAGTTAATAAATCCACAGACGCACTTCCCGTGCGAGCGCACAGTGAGCTCTCTGGCGCCAAAGCGCACGCTCAGGTAGGTGGGGCTACAGATGGACGACTTGAGCGCCGCGTACATCGCGCACACCTCGAGTACAGAGCGCGAGCGCTTGCGGTTGGCGGCCTCGGTCTCCATTACCTGGACAGAAATTGTATAATATCTAATTTATTTTTAACCATTTATTTATTTAATTTCGCATCACAAATGTTGTTGTGGACAGAAAGTGATTACTATAAAAAATAGGCTTAACATTTGTGAGAGACTGGTGCCCGAAAAAGGCATAAAATACCCCATACTAAATACAGTTTCAAATAAAGAAAAAATCAGATCAATGGATACATAGTGTGATTTAAGTGTGCATGTGAGAGTGTGTGAAGTAAGATGTGTGTGTGCGTGCTTTTAATAGTGTACGTTTGTGAAGGAGATAATAAATTTAGCGGATAGGAGTCAGAACTCTCAATAATCTGATAGTCGAGAATTTATAAGACATTTACATACAGTTAAATCAAGTCAATATACCCATTGGTTATATTGAGTGTTGTATTGGTATTATTATTTTTCCGACGAGCTCTAAACAAAGTCTGCATTGTAACGTTGCACCTAACAAGTTACAATTTAAAAGAGCTAAGTCTAAAAATCCTTAATAATAATAAACCTATGTATGTACACTTAAAAATATGCTATTTACACAAAACTTTCCAAAAATAATCTAACAAAATATTTATAAGTAAACCTAACACTTAAATACAACATTTAAAACTAAATTATATAATACGGAACCTTCGAGCGTTTATCTATGCGCCCGTGCATCTCTAAAACGATCATTGCCGAGCGTTGCCGAGGAGTGAAGATTCGGTTGGGCTCGGTAAGGACGATGACCAGTCAAACTGAGAGTGCTGGTAGTGACGGCTGTGTCGCTTGCTCCGAACGTACTTAAATAATTTTTGGTAATTACATCGCTAAATCCCTCTAGGGATTCTAGCCTACCCTTCAACCCTTTCGCCACGTCGTGGTTCCGGCGTCAAGGAGAATGCTTGATGAAGACAATTTGCTGCAGCGTGACTCACGCCTACCCTACGCTGAGACAATTATACAATACAGAACCTGGACCTGGAGCCATCAGTTGCGGGCAAAGTTGAGGCAGGATCATCACCACCCAGGAGACGATTCAGGCCAGTGTTCCTACCCATTACCTACTTACTACCTCTGCAACCAAGTTGAGACGGCCACGGAGTTTTATGGCAATAAATAATAGGTGTACATTATAATTGAACTCTTATTATTTACCGACCCCTACTAATCTACCTGCTGACAACCCTCCTAAAGGATAGTGTCACAGCATCCTGCCAGTTGACGATCCAGAACTTCTTCAAAGCACAGCTTCTAATGGCCCGGCAGTAGGGGAAAGGTGTACGAGATGATCCGTTGAGGTTAGATGATCCTTTTTTATTCCAACAAAAGTATTAGCGACATCTAGTTGCTTTCATTGGTAAAACGTAGTTCCCGATATTCCCTCGCCACAGTCAATCGTAATGGCGTCGTGAGTGACAACCAAATTTTTTGTGGAAAAAAACAAAAATTATGTGACATTTATCTAATGTAAGGTTGACTTTAAGTTTATGTTAAATGTGTTCTAGGTTGTCTATTTTAAAAGTTGTTGTATTATTACCTTTGTTTATTGCTCTATTTTGTTTTTATATTGGCATGGTAACAGTTGAAAACATGTAGGATAAGAAAACGAACATTATATAAAACCGTTGATGTTGGGGCAAGACGATTATGTTACTGGTGTACAAGATGATCCGCGGATCATCTTGTACACCATTTTACTAGGTATAACCATTTGTATGTTCATAGATTGTGTTTAAATCTATGTATTTTTTTAACAAATACATAATTAAATACCCTACATTATGGACAAAACAGTACCTAGTAGACATATATTCGCTCATAATATATCGATTTAAATTAATGGTAACAAAAAGTACTTTATCTTGTTTTAGACTATGCCTCGTAAATTATAAAGATTTTCTGTTTAATGTTGATTATGGGTAATGAGAATTGTCATTTGAATGATTTTAGAAGATTATAAAATGTGAAACCTTTACGTAACGCTTGACCTCATGTATAATGATTGTTAGGTACTTATTAGTGACTAGCTTTTGCCAGCGGCTTCGCCCGCGTGGAAGTTTCATCCCCTATTTAACTCCCTTAGGGGTTGGATTTCGAAAAATCCTTCCTTATTCCTTGTCTACGTTATAAAGGGAACCTCTGTGCAAAATTTCAGCTTTCTAATTCCAAGGGTTTGAGCTGGGCGTTGATGAGTCAGTCAGTCAGGACTTTTCTTTTTATTTATATAGATAGATAGATATTGAGACTGACTTATTAATTCATAAGACTGGCTTATTCTACCTAAGCCAAGGTCTGTAAGATATTTGATATCGTAATTAAAGACATAAGTTTTTTGTTTAATTCTACCAAAGCTTAGGACATCTCTAAATTAGGGGCAACATGATCCCCAGGATCATCTTGCCCCTACCGTAGGGATCATGTTGGACACCGGGGTGTACAAGATGATTATTTGTGAAGTGTTTAAAAAATGTGAATTATAATAATAATAGATCCAAAAAATTACATTTTGAGTATGACAACAGGTAGACAGATAAATTTACTATAAACAAACGCTTTTACATTTGCGTTAAGTTTAATATCGTTTAAACTACAAGCATTCTCCCTTATGTGAATCATCTCGTACACCTTTCCCCTAATTATATTATTTTGTTATATAGCGACTACAACGTGTAACATTATTAATGCAAGGCCTCATACACCCCAATTAGAGTATTGAGTTAAAATAAAAGCCTACTACAACAACTAAAACGTTATCTTTAAGCTATCTAATATCTATTATTACTAGTGGTCGACCAGTGGTCGAAACTCGACCATAATTCTTTTAAAACGAATGTATTATTATATAAAAAATTAGCTTTCTACACTTCGCCATATAAACTTCACCTGTGTCAAAATTCATTCTCCTCTACCAAAGATTTTGCTTCACGTATCATATCATACTGATAACGAAGATCGTAGTGATCATATAACTAATGCATTTAAAATTGAGATTTATTAGGTTTTTTTTTTTTGAGTAAGAAATCATCAAATAACTTCACCCTTCACCACTTCTGGGTGGAGCAGGAGGGCGTGCCAGACTTTTACTGACTCAAACCCACCCGTGTTCTCTTAGTAGCCTGTATGCCAGGGGCTCTTTCGAACAACCCGCACCCCTGGCAGGCATCGGCCCTCGCGGGCCCCATCATTTTGTGCTGACATCTCTTTGAGGCGCGCGTGGAACACAACGCGCCGTCGACTTGGGTTTGGTCCTTACCGGACAGCGAGCTACCCATTACTCGCCGTCCGCAAGCCCATGCCTACGGTGGCCGGAAATCAGCCTGGGATTCCCGACGCCCAGGGCGTCTCCTGTGGCGGCTAGGGCCGTGAGGGCGCATAGACTGCCTCTCCCTCACGTGCGCCGCCTCCCTTTTCGCGAGCAATACTGCTTCGCTGAAGGAGGTGACGGCTAACCACGCACTCTCGCTCCGTACCATGGCCCCTGGACCAGGGCCGGACGCGAGAGATTGCCGCCGCCGATCGCCTCCACGAGGACACGGCGGTGCTCCGCCCAAGCCGGGCAGACCGCCACCGTGTGCTCCACCGTGTCCTCAGGGCGATCTTCGGAGTGGAAACACCCGGGCGTTTCCTCCCGCCCTATCCGAAACAGGAACCTCCCGAAACAACCGTGTCCGGTGAGGACCTGCGTCAGGCGGAAGGTGAGGACGCCATGCCGCCTCTCAAACCACTCCTCAAAGAGGGGACTTACCGCCGCAATCGTGGCGTGCCCAGCACTGGGTTGCGACAATCGCTCTCTCCATGTCACCATGAGATCCCGCCGGAGCTCTGTCCGCTGTGCCGCGATTTCCCGCGGCAGCGGAGTTACGCCCCGGCGTTTGGCCTCCTCGTGCCACTCCCACATTTGCGCGAGGACCTGTGCCTCCAGATCCCATGGAGGGACTTATTTATATCTTTATAAGTTTTTTTTTTTTGGGTCAACCGGCGCCGGTCAGTACGGCAAAATATGTGTACATAATTTTTTAAATAAAAAATACCTACTTTAAAAGTTACTGAAATCGATTGAGTAGTCAATTCTGAACTAGCTACTTTCAGGTTTTGCGATTTTTCTGTTACACCTTGTATATTGCGTCTTCATGGCAATACCGCAGAATGATATTCAGTCACTATATACATATATAGAAATCCTCCTTTTGCCTTGTTTAAGTTCATACATCTCGTCGGACACGCACGTCGGTTGCAAGTACTACGCACCTGACCTTTCTGAAGAACATCACCAATTGGGCATCACGGCCCAGCGTTTCCATTCACATCTGCCAAATAACTTTTGTTAGCCGTCCTTCATTCATCTTCTCAGCATAAATGACTTGATGATGGAAAGAATTTGAAAAACTGACAAAGCAGTTAAGTCTTATATAAAACTTGTCTGTACAGTAAGCGTATGTATGGCAATCATGGAAATACAAAATAGGCACGTACTTTCATGGTTTTAACTTATGATGATGATGATGATGGGACTCCCTTTTCCGCACGTAGACTCCCATTCGGTCCGTTTTGCGTGATGGTTTTAACTTAGTCCACGTTCGTACAAAAGTAATAATATCGCGGTGGGGTGTTTTCGTGCACTGGATCTTAAACGCACTGCTTAGCGGCGAGAGTTCAAAATTGCACAGTGTGTTTTTCGACGCGCTAGGAGGCACCCTGTAGCATTCCATTGAAAATCCGATGTTTTTTGATGATTCCCGAAGCGCATACTTATTCTAGTTTTAAGTGTGCGCGTGTAATGAATTAATGTTACCTTAAACACCAGCGACACATCATCGAAGTAGGCGTTGAGGCAGACGGGCAGCGGCGTGGCTGGTATAGGCGCCTCCTCCACGCCCCTCTCGCGGTCTGCCAGCGACGGCAGCCACGACCACGCCCACTCCGTCCAGCTCTCCGAGCGCGTCGGCTCCGCGGAATTCGCAGACAACGTGTCTGTAATTAAAGTGAATCTTTTTTATTTCTGTAAGTAAATCTTGTGACTGCCTCGTTGGTGTAGGGTTCGCAAGAACTACTGTTGCGGATGCGCTCCTGGGTTCGATTCCCAGGTGGGAAAATTGGTATTGGGTATTTCCACTAGGAATTCTCAGTATATATAATTTTGTGATCGGTTTATTTGATTTATTTACTTTATTTTATTCTAGGGCACGTCACAATTGCGGCGGTAAGTCCCCTCTTTGAGGAGTGGTTTGAGAGGCGCCACGGCGTCCTCACCTTCCGCCTGACGCAGGTCCTCACCGAACACGGTTGTTTCGAGAGGTTCCTGTTTCGGATAAGGCGGTAAGAAACGCCCGGGTGTTTCAATTGCGAAGATCGCCCTGTGGACACGGTGGAGCATACGGTGGAGCCGATCGACGGCGGCGATCTGTCGCGTCCGGCCCTGATCCAGGCCATGGTATGGAGCGACAGGGCATGGGTAACCGTTACATCCTTCTGCGAAGCAGTAATGCTCGCGAAAAAGAAGGCAGCGCTCGTGACGGCGTGTCAATCGCTGCGCCCTCACGGCCCTTTTCGTCTCAGGAGAATCGTCGGGAATCCCAGGCCGATTCCCGCTACCGTAGGCGTGGGCTTGCAGAGAGCGAGTAATGGGTAGCCCGCTGTCCGATAAGTACCAAGCTCGCGTCGACGGCGCGTTGTGTTCCACGCGCGCCTGAAAAAGATGTCAGCACCAACTGGCGGGGTCCGAAAGGGCCGATGTCTGCCAAGCGTGCGGGTTGTTCGAAAGAGATACCGTGACCCCTGGCACACAGGCAACTGTAGGAACACGGGTGGGTTTTAATCAGTAAAAGTTTGACACGCCCAGAGCGGGTAAAGTTATTTGATGATTTCTCACACTTAAAAATACCCCTCCATGCGTCGGAAAGCACATTAATCCGTTGAACCCGACTATCATTCGTGGATAAAAAGCGTTCCTGCATCATTCGGTGCAGTAAGACCAGCTGCTCATCGTAATAACACCCTAGTACTTACTTAGAGGAGCCGGTGAGACGGTCTGCTTGGGCGGAGGCGGCGCCCTGCTGGTCGCCGGCCGTTCCTTCAGCAGTCTGAGCAGTAGGACCAGCTGTTCGTTGCTCACACTCCAAGCTAGTTTTCCAGATCGCAGCTGGATGTCCAAGCTGGTCGCGCGGCGAGTGTTGGCTGATATCAGCCGAGTCAGCACTCTGGAAACGTAACAGGTAAATATTTAGAGAGACGTGATTAACGTAAAATCGTTTATTTCAACATAGAAATTAACATTTTGGAGATAGCGTTGGTCCCAAACTAACCTGGCCTAGCCAGCCTAGGTCCTGTATCTTGGGCACACTTATTTATTTAGTTTTTGATATTTTTAAATAAAAGATTAAATTGGCGACACATAAACGACTATTTTGTCTCTTCGAGACTGCAGGGACGGATAAATAAAATCAATTCTTAAAGATCAAAGGATGCTGCCATTTTTGGTACCCTCTCCGTCAGCAAAGTGTAATACACCGTTGGATAGCTGTTTATAAACTGGATAGAAGTTACGTTGGCGCCTAATTCTAAATCCTTGTCCGTACATAGTTCACACTGTACCAAACGTACTCTATCTCAGTTGGTCGAAAGGACCCACGAAGCTGCCTATAGCAGTCCACTGCTGGACATAGGCCTCTCCAATTGCACGACATTCAGCCCGATTCTCGGCAACTCTCATCCATCACGATTGACTTCACCAATTTGATTAAATCTGAATGTAACATTCATGCAAACTGATGTACGTGGTGGGGCGCATAAAACGAGACTTAGAACTAGACTGAGTCAAGTTTAACTAGTTTTATTTTCCACGTAGATTACGATGTTCACTTCGTCCCGACTTTCTTAAGTATAATTAATTATTTTTTGTTGTACCTGAGATCCAGCTGGCACCTGTACAGCAGAGGTTCCTGAAAGAACCGTATCTTGCCGTCTGCGTCAGACTTGTCGAGACACAGCGTCAGGTCATCGAGGCGCACCAGTCTTCTGATCAGCGGGTGAACCTGGTCAATGTCTGGAATGCGGATTAAAAGCCATCCATTAACAATGTTACACGAGTTCTATTGTGTGAACCCGTCCTTGTCACAGGTGGCCATATTTGTGTCTGCTGTGACGTCAAATATTTTATAATTTTAAATCAAAAATTTTCCTACTATATTACTAATATTATATTATAAATGTGAAAGTTTGTTTGTTTAGATGTTTATTACTCAATCACGCAATAAACAGCTGAACGGATTTCGATTAAATTTGGCACACAGATAGCTCGTAACCTGGAATAACACATAGGATACTTTTTATTCGGATAGTACGTCCCCGTGGGATAAATTCCGACCCCTACGCGGGCAAAGCCGCTGGCAAAAGCTAGTAATTAATACTGATCGCAGTTGTAATATTTTTAAATTGAAGTTTACAGTTTGTATTCTTTAGATATGATGCTTATAATGCTTCGTGACGTCATATACATGTGACGTCACGAAGCATTAAGACTCGTTCGTCCCCTCGTGACACGACACTTTGTTAACCACCTCCTCCTCTTAGTGAGTGACGTACTAATGCCACTTAGAGCCAGGAAGTTTAAAACTTATCTGCAAGGCTTCGTTTGATGCGCCATGCACCATAGTGAAAGTAGAACATAATAAATGGAGACATCATATCATGACACTGTACAATGACATGGAGGCCCACCATGGGCCTCCAAATTATTTTGCATCTTAAAAAAAATGCGGTGTCAAAAATAATTTTACCAACACAAGGCTTATATTCTACTGTGTTTTCTTTACGAGTATAATTTTCAAAGTATCTGTTTGTACTTATATAAAATATAATTTGTGTTTGTAAATTTTAAGGTGCATTCAAATATACTGTGATAGCTGTCAAATTACCTGTATTGACCCTTTACCCTGCAGTGGGACACTAGAGACTAGTTAGTTAATTAGCTGTCAAATATCTTACATTGAATGTTTTACTCTCAAAACGCGAAGGGAAACATCGTGAAGAAATCGGTATGTGAAAACCGGAAAATATCTGACAGCTAATTACGACGTTGCCAACTTTCAAAATTCGGACCCTTAAAGTACAGAGATAGCCGTCTAGGAAATTTTAAAATCGGTGCGGGCGGTTGATATAATTACAATACCTGCAAAATTCGGTTCCCAGTTGGCTCCAGCGCTGTCGACGGCCAGATGTTTGACGTTGAGCGAGAGCACTATGTCGTCCTGCACGTACTTGACGATGAGGTGATGTACTCTCAGCGCGATATTGCTCACTATGCGGCGGACTAACGCCTGCATGTACCCGGGAGGCGCTTCCACCACTTGGGCATTTCGGCTGCTATTTAAAAGAAAGGATAGTACAATCAATCAATCTGTCTAACCTTAACCCAACTATGTTCGAACCAGAACCCAGTTACTGGGTCATACGATGCCCTTTGGGTAAGACAGTTTGTCAGACTTTCGAGGTTCTGACGACCCCATAACTATTTAACTGTCAAAGATCCACGAATAACAACAGAGACCAACAGCGAAAAGAAAAAATAATAATTTTGGCTTTGAAAGGTCACACAGTCACAATTTACTTGACTGTGCAAATTATAATTATCTTAAGGACAAGTAATTTAAAAGCCTGATTTACACGGTGCGATTAAATTGCCTGTAGAATACCATAAGTTGCAGCAACAATAAAAGTAACATCGTATACTTACGGCCTTATTCCTGAAAGTTATCTTTCGTCTTGAAAAGTCTGGTTTCGTATTGAAAACCAGACTTAAACAACTGTTTACTTGTTCGATAACTTTTATGAATAAGACCGTTTAGTGTTCAGACGACGCCAATCATTTTTTGCTTCTATTTTATTATATGCCTCAGGAGCAAAACGTGGGTTATGTAAATATGGTTCAATATAGAATCTTTCTAATTTAATAAGATGTTTATAGACCCTGTAGGACACAGCAAAACAACATGAGAGACGAAGCTTTAAGAACTAATCAGTCTTCTTAACTCATGTAATGTTATTAGGGCTTTTTTTTTACCTTGGAGACGACGTCGGCGCGGAGCCATCGGATGGGGCAGGGGGATTCAGGCTGAGGACACATTCTGCAATAAACATGAAGTTCTATAAGCAAAGCCAAACTAGAAAGTGATCACATTTCTAAACCACCGTTCTGAAAACCTTGATCGTAATCCAGGATAAGTTTTTAACCAGTGCGCAACTGAGCAACTGATTTTTTTTGTATGACTGGGTCTAGAATGATATGCTGAATTCATGGTTACTGACCATGAATTCAGTATATCATTCTAGACCCATTCATACAAAAATATCAGCTGTTTCATAGAAAAGTGCAATACCTACGCGGTCAGTATGGAACAGCTGATTCTTTTTGTATAACCGCCGAAATATTTATGCGCTGGGGAGCCTTGAATAACATGCTGAATTCATGGTGACAGTTTGCGCACTGGTTAAAAACTTATCCTGTATTTAAGATGAGATGATGTAAATGGAAATATCCAAACTGCGTCAAAGACGTAATATAGAACCGATAAAATAATTGATGTATAACAGTATTTGACGAGAATGTAAACAAATACGTCAGGAGAAGTGAATGTATTTTGTTTGTTTTGTTGTGCGACTTACAAATTAAGTGGTTTGATTTGTTTATTTGAATATTAAACCCGCAATTCTAACGTAAATTACCTTAAAAAGTTGTTTTTAATTTTAATATTGTGGCAACGTTCTTTAACTGAATATGTTAATAATTTTACCAAGTATTGAAACTGAACAGGGTTTTTTGTTTACACTTTTAGATACTTTTGGAATATACTATAGACAGCTACATATTAACAAATAGTTATGTAACAAGTTCAATATGGCAAAGTCCAAGAGTGATCAACACGTTCGTAAGGATACCTACCTATAGTATCGATGGTGACGACGATCGGCTCGGACATGATCTTGGTCCACGGCACCTGTATAAGGAGCTCGTGAATGCGGCCGGAGACCAGCGTGAAGGGCAGCGCCACCTCCTGCTGTAGCACATCCGCCTTGAGCACCAGGTTGTGGAGTGCCACGCCTCCGCCCCATAGTGACACCTGCAAACATTGTCTAAATTAGACCATGCTTTTTCAGACGAAGAGCCACTACTGACATAAGCCGCCCGTAAAAGTTGCCACATCGTCCGGTCCTGTGGTTCTCGCTTTCAGCGGATTTCTGCAGTCATTGGTCTATGGCGATCTTTAATTGGATGGATTTAAATGGAGAAAAAGACTATGATGTATGTACTATGTGCTGTACCATTTACATATACAATAAATACATACGTATACGTATCATCCAAAAAATGAATATTGTCCCGTCGTCTAAATCTATATTGTATATCCTAACTACAAATGCGAATCAAATTTTGTGTATTTATTAATATTAAGCTTCCACGCTAAAACACCTGAACGGATTTGGATGAAATTTGGCTCACAGATTGAGCATGACCTGGGTAAGGACATCGGCTACTTTGCATCCTGAATCGCAGATGAAGTCGCGTAACCGCTAGTCTAATAATAATCATAAAACAAGAGCAAAAAAACTACAAATAGTGATGAAGGAGAGACGAAGAGATGGGAGAGAGGAGGGGTTCAGATATAATATTAGACGCGTTATACTTAGTCCCTTTCTAAAATGTATGTGAGTTATTAACACCAGGCTACTAATTAGGAAGCGATTTATTGTCACTAACCAGGCACAAAAAAGACTTCAGACTGCTACAATGACCCGAGAATAGAACCCCTAAATTTCAAGCACAACATTCGCGCTTACGACCACTTACGAAAAAGTGATCCGATATTATTATTTTTTTTGGCTGGGAAATCATCAAATAACTTCTCCCGCTCTGGGTGGAGCAGGAGGGCGTGTTAGACTTTTACTGACTAAAACCCACCCGTGTTCCTTCAGTAGCCCGTATGCCAGGGGCTGTGGTGTCTCTTTCGAACAAACCCGCGCCCCTGGCAGGAAAAGTGATCCGATGATAAATTCAAAGTAGAATACAGCCGAGAGAATTCATAATCGTCAATATTTATTAGTAACAGTTGAGAATTTGTAAACTGGCCAAACTGCATTGAGCAAGGAACCTAATAAGCGTTATATCCCCTCCATAGCACTTACGAGTATGCGGGTGACTATAGACGCACCACGCCGACTGTCTAAATGTCAATTCGGCTAGGTCGCCAGGTGAGTTAAATCGCAAGGTCCAAAGTAGAATAAGTTTCGACTCTTGTCGTGCATCGACAGGTCGCATGCGGCGGATGTCCAAAATCGACCGCGAAAATGCTCAATCGCAGGCAATCGGCCATTGCACACAGGTCGAAATGTTGGTGCAATATTGAATAGTCTCCTCCGGTTCGGCTTGCGAAAATCGACCTTGTATAGTCCGAATTACCTCCCATCTAGATCTCGATTCTTTTATCAACGAAGACAGCCCATTTTTTTACCGACTCCCAAAAAAGGAGGAGGTTTATGTTCCATTGTATGTATTTTTTTGTGTTCCTCGATTTCTCCCCCATTTGTGGACCGATTCTCAAAATTCATTTTTTATTTGAAAGAGTATACTCCTGAGATGGTCCCATTGGCACCAAGTCAGGATGCGATGATGAAATCCCAGGGAAATCGAGGGCAACCCTCAAATTTTGTAGGTATTAACAATGTTTTTAATATATTTTCTAAAGCTATTGAGACATTTGCTTATGGTCATCATCATCGCACGACGCTGAGCTGATGAAGGAAGGTACAACTCTTTAACGATTAGGAGTTAGGTGGAGGTTCGGCCATAACTCCGTCATAAGTCCGATTTGCAAAGTTCTTTTTTTGTGCGAAAGGGGTTTTTACATTTATCTTTAGTCAGGTTTCATTTACACACCTCTACTAGCACGTCATCTTCCATATCCAGAGATATTTTAAATTAAATTCGCGTTTCATGTCTGTCTGTGTGGCCGCGTTGTTCTTCTAAACTACGCTATGGATTTTGGTGACAGTTTCACCACAATTCAGAGAATTTATTCCGGAAGGTTTATGTATATAATGTCAAAGGACATTAAACTGAAATTTAATAAGGTAATCTCGATGTTTTGTCAAGTCTTAAAAACAGTGTGATGCAGGGGCAGGTACTAACTATTAACCAAACCTTGACATGCCTTTCACATTGCAAGAATTTTCGGAAAACATGTGAGGCACTATTACGAGCTTGTGGTTAGGTAGTTACATCCCCACGGGTCGATCGATCAGGTAAAGCTACTCTTGCTGCGGTTGGTCCGTGGATGGATGACCATCTTTTCATAGCAATACCACACCGTGTCTCGGAAAGCACGTTAAGCCGTATTTTCGGGATGTCATTCCTAGATCATTAACAGTCCTTACAGGCAGAAGCTCTAAAGTCTGATTTCCAGTCTTACGAAGAGGTATCTTATTACACAATAACTGGGTTGTGGAGGTTAGATCGGAAGCCGCTCTATGAAGAATACACGTGTTCAACTGCAGTTAAACTGGAAGCCGACCCTAACATAGTTGGGAAAAGGCTAGGCAGATGATGATGTGTGGCACTACTACAAAGTAGAAACACATTAAACTTACAAAAACAGTAACATGTGTGGATTAAACGATTTATCGATTGACTCGAACCTTAATACCTCGGTCATAAAAGATCTTGGTTCTAAGGATCATGATAATGGTACTTATTTGACACCTTGCATATTAACTAATCATTTTCGGCCTTATTCATAAAAGTTATCGAACATCTAAACAGTTGTTTAAGTCAGGTTTTCAATACGAAATCAGACTTAAACAACTGTTTTAATGTTCGATATTTTTTTATGAATAAGGGCCTTAATCAACAAAGTGACACATACATACAATATGTACGTCAGGATTTGACTTCAAGTCCAACACAGTAAAAAATAATTTTAAATATATTACGAAATTCAGAATGAATCAACGACATCGATTTTCAGAATATTTAATTAATCCTGGAGCTGTCTTGCCTTGAAAGATGGAAAAGTGAGTAAAATTAATTCAAGACATTATTCGGTGAATCATAGTAATAAATTAAATTGTAAATAATTCGAGGTAAGTATTATTTTATCATGATAAAATTATTATCTACTAGCGACTCGCTTTTGTTTGTGTTGTGTGTTGTTGTTTATGACTTGACAAAATATCAAGACTTCTTTATTAAATGCTCAGATTATAAAACAAAGGCAGTTAGAAGCCAAAAAACCAAATACTAAGGCGTCGCATTTTATGTAACATACAATGCGACGCTTTAGTATTTGTTTTTTTTTTGGTTAAGATTATAAAACAAAGGCAGATAGATCGCGCGGAACACCAAAGTGTAAAAAAAAAAAAACGAAAGCCTCGCATTATATACAATGTGACGTTTTATTATTTGGTGTTTTGGCTTCACTCTCGGTGTTCCGCGCGGTCTATCTGCCTTTGTTTTATAATCTGAGATTAAATGTATGTTTGATAAAACGTACTAAAACCTTCCGGAATAAATTCTCCAAATAATGTTGAAAATCGCATCCAATACCGTTGCGTAGGTAGTTTAGAAGAACAACGCGGTCACACCACAGCCAGACTCAAAAAAAGTTCAATTTATAACATAAATTTTTTGGTATTTACTATGTATCTTCTTTATTTGCATTAAACATAAATATTAGCACATAAAACATAATAAAAATAGTAGCCCACCGGTATCGGGAACAGGATCCAAGGTACCGTTGGTCAAGGCTTCTGAGAGAGGAAACTCCTAACGATACGTGCCGTATCCAGAAGTTCCGGTTTCTGGAGCAAACCCTTGATCCAGCTGCCTAACGAGGGCCTCCTCAAGTGTATTATTATTTATTATTATTATGTGTATCTACGCCTCAACATATCCACCGATTGATATGTACGGTGACGGTCACTAAAGGATATAAGTCACCAGTATCCTCGGAAATAGTTGAAGGTTAAAATTTAATTGAATTAATATAAAACAAACAGTTCATTAATCACATAAAATTTGATTATAAAACATATATCGGTTTCGTACCAGACGACCCTGCTTACTTATCTCAAACTCAAAGCATTTATTTCAAATAAACCAATTACAGGCACTTTTGAATTGTCAAGGTCGGTGAGTTAGAAAGATGAAGCTGCACCCTAATTGCGTAACACACGATCAATCATAATCTGTTTTATTTTGACAGTTCAACAATATTCATTGCGTGTTTCGCGTTGCTGCGCAGACACATTTTTCGAACATATGAAGCAATAGACTAACAATCTGTTCCAAAATGATTCAGATTATAGTTGCTCGTGCGTTACGCAATTAGGGTGCTGTTTGCTCATTCAAAAGCGTAATAGGTACCTATGGAGAAGAACGGGAAAAAAACTCCTTGGACAAATTTTAAATCTTAATATTGTTACAAAAAGTTGGTTACATAATTATGAATTTATCTCTTTTGGTGACTGTACTTCCCCTGTTGACGTTTGGACAAGTGAGCACGTTCCAAAAAATAAGGAAATAAATCGATTATCAATAAATAAAACTCAGGTCACCCAAACTAATGCCCAAGACAGATGATGACTCATTTGATAGTTGTGTGATAGACGATATTTCCCTTGAAGTGGTTGTTATCGTATATTTTAAAAGATTGCGTCATTGTTAAAAGTAAAAAAACTAATTCACTACTTCTGAAGCTTTCATGATTTGGTAATTTTGTAACATTACATTAACAGTTATTGAGGACTAGCTTCCGCCCGCAGCTTCGCCCGCGTGTAAATCGGAAATTAGCCCGCAGGAACGTACTACCGGGATAAAAAAATCTATATGTTAATATAGGTTATAATCTGTCTGTGTGTCAAATTTCATCCAAATCCGTTTAGCCGTTTTTGCGTGATTGAGTAACAAACATCCAATCATCTTCACAAACTTTCACATTTCTAATATCATGGACTACCCTTTTTTACTTTTAGGGGTAGATTTTCGAGAAACCCTGATACATGTTATTCTTTAATTTTGGTTTAAGGTAAAAATACTGAGTTTGGAGTTAATCAGACCGCGCGTTAAAATTCTTCCATACAAACTTTGACACCCCCCAATCCTGTTGAGAGTGTGGTCTGAAGAATCAGGTTTCTAAATAAATATGTGGAAATAGGAGAAAGAAAACTCAGTAAACGTTGTTAGACGGTTGCTATTGAAACTTCAAGTGACGAGAGCAGTATTTTAACATTGGAACGTCTTTTTATCTTCATTACAAATGGCATATAAAACTTAACAAAAAGTAGGTTTTACAACATCCGCCCTTAATGGAAATAAAAAGTTAAAGTAGTAATGCTAAACACAATAGAAAAGAATAAAACATTACTACCAGACTATACAGAAATACAAAACATAAACCGACGAAAAATAAATAAATAGAAAATTATTCTACCTATTTATCTCTAAACCCATATTAACAACGCACCTATGATGAGCTATGCGCCTTAAGGGCTTGGTTAAAACATCGGCTGTCATTTTATCCGTAGGTGTAAACTTTATATCTATAAAACCCTCAGTAACCTTTTCACGAATAAAATGATATCTCGTATCAATGTGTTTTGTTCTATTATGGTGGATCGGATTTAGCACAAGTTTCTGTGCACTTTGACTATCGTTGTATAGCAACACCCTGTCAGCAAAACCAGTAACGTCACACACTAACCGTCTGAGGAAAATAGCCTCCTTTGCAGCACTTGTTAAGGACATATACTCAGCTTCTGTAGACGACAAGGCTACCGTCGGCTGCTTCTTACACTCCCAACTAATAGGTCCACCTGCTAGCGTGAAGTAGTAACCAGTGTACGACCGACGGTCATGTACACAGTTTGCCCAGTCAGCATCCGTGTATCCACACACACGTCTACCAACTTTCCTGTAAGTAATACAGTAATTCATAGTACCTTTCAAATACTGTAACACTCTTTTAGCGGCCAACCAATGCCTCTTATCATAACAGTTATTAAACTGACTTAAATAGCTTGTGGCATAGGCTATATCGGGTCTCGTATTTACAGCTAGGTACATGAGGCATCCTATCAAGTTTTGGTAAGGATATTCACCAAGAGATGTTGGATTACCTTTCTCCAACTTGTTATTCTCCAAAGGTGTGGACATCTCCTTGCAATCTCGCATATTAAACCGCTCCAACACTGCCTGGATATAGGTCTTCTGACTGACCATGATTTTACCGTCAACACGGTTAATATTTAAGCCTAAACAATACGACAATGCACCCAAATCTTTTAGCGAGAAAAAATTTTCTAAGTCATTTTTGACAGAGTCAAATGAACTTTTTTCTTTGTAAAAGACAATTAGATCGTCAACATACACTGCAAGTATTATGGTTTCATTACCAAACTTTTTCAAGTAAACACATGATTCCGAAGATGTTCGTGTAAAACCAGTTTTCGATAGAATTTCATGCAATTTGATATTCCAGGCTCGAGCTGCCTGCTTCAAACCATAAATGGATTTTCTGAGCAAACAGACTTTACCTTCTGCCCCGTGCTCAGCGAATCCCTCAGGCTGCTGCATGTACACCTCCTCGTCTAAGTCCCCATTGAGGAATGCGGTATCGACATCAATGTGTTGGATCTTTAAATCCATTTCTGCTGCCAACGCTATAAGGGTACGCAGAGATGAATTTCGAACCACAGGGGCAAAAGTCTCGTTATAGTCAGTCCCCCAAACTTGACTAAAACCTTTTGCAACTAGTCGCGCCTTATACTTGACTATTGCACCGTTCACATCCCTCTTTATCTTGAACACCCATTTACATGGAATAATCTTTTTATTTGGTTTATCCACTAATGTCCAAGTCTGCTTATTCAATAAGGCATTGTACTCATCCTTCATTGCGGAGATCCAATTATCTTTGTCATCGCTATTAATAGCTTCACGATAACTTTTCGGATCATCATACAACAAATCAACACCGTGAGTGCCGTATGAATAATAATCTGGAGGTTTACGTACTCTTTCAGGATACCTTCTTTGAGGACATACATCGTTGGGTTCATCTGAAGGAACCAGGGACAGATCACGTTGTTCACCCGAATGTAGAGACTCCGTGTCACCAACCCCACCAGCTTCATCAGTCGCGTCCACAAAATCGTCAACTTGCTCTACCTCCATGTTCACACCTTCTGAAGTACGTGAAGAAGTAGAAGCAGATGAGATAGAAATCTCCTGTGGCGATGCTGTATCTGCAGAAGTTTGTGAAAAGAGATTAATGACATTAGTGCTCACAACAGCTTCAGGCTGAACAGATTTATCCTTCAATCCTGAAAAAATATTTTCAAAAAACGTAATATCCCGTGACTTAATCAACCTCCGAGGGTTTTCCGCGCTACGGAAATAATAACTTCTTCGATCATCTGAATATCCAACGAAGATATGTTCAGAAGTTTTTATGTCTAGCTTAGTTCTCTGGCATGAAGGCACGTGAACTAAAGCTCGGCAACCAAATACCCTTAAATGAGACAGGTCAGGTTTACTACCATACCACATTTCATATGGCGTCTTACCATCAAGTGCACGATGGGGTGACCTATTCTTTAAATAAACAATGGTCTCAACAGCATCTTGCCAAAAAACTTTCGACAAAGAGCTCTGTGCCAGCAAAGAACGGGTCTTCTCCACAATACTACGAATGCAACGTTCACTTATCCCATTTTGTTGGGGGCTGTATGGTACAGACGTTTCATGTCGAATCCCTTGAGCCTGCAAATAGTCTGTCAGCTCCTTGTTGACATACTCAGTACCATTGTCTGACCGAAGGGTTCGAATCTTATTGCCAGTCTGCCTCTCAACAAGTGCTTGGAAAGCACAAAAATACTTCTGAACTTCTGTCTTAGATGACATACAATAAAGGGATATAAAACGTGTATAGTCATCTACAAAAATAATAAAATATTTGTTACCTTTAAAAGATTCAGTGGTCAGGGGACCACAAACGTCCGTATGGACTAATTCTAATGGTGACGAAGCCTTCTTATACTTTATCCTTTTGAAAGGCTTCCTGGACTGTTTACCCTCTACACAAGGTACGCATGGTTCTTTGTCAATCTCAGTATACTCCACACCAACAGCTAGACCTTTTTTGAGTAGATCCATACCAATACGGCAGAGATGTCCTAGACGCTTATGCCAAAGCTGAAACTGGGACAAATCAGTGTGAACATTATAAGCTGAAACACCTTTTGGTTTTACTGTACAATCTAAAGTGTACAATCCACCATAAGTAGAACCATGTAAAACAGGATCATTTATCAAAGAAACATCATTAGAATTATAAAAATTACAGCCATTCGTATCAAAAACAATCGAGAAACCTTTCTCTACTGCCTTTTTGACTGAGAGTAAATTACAATCTAGTCCAGGAACATGTACAACATTACAAATCTTCTTGAAATCGGTTTTTGTGTCAATAGCGACATCTCCTAAACCCACAGCCGGCAAACTTTTACCATTTGCTACAGTTATCTTCCCATCACAGGGTCGGTAACTCTTAAACCATTCAGCATGTGGAGTCATGTGGGTAGACGCACCAGAGTCGATAATCCACTTCTCAGACATCTGAACACTAGGTGCAGACAAAGCCAGTCCTGTGACACCATCCAAAACCAATTCCGTGATACACGCATCCATATTCCCTGAACTAGAAACAGTCAGTCCCTTATCTTCACAACAACTTTCTGCTGAGCACCTTGCCTTTGCCTTTTTCTCCTTCTTTTTGAGAGGACAATTAGGACTCTTGTGCCCTGGCTTCCTACATCGAAAGCAAATAACCTGCTTGTTAGTATGCAATGCAGCCACATCATCTTTAGTCTCCTTCGTCATTTCACTCAACAACTTAGTCCTCACCAAATCTGTTGTGACTTCAACGCTCCCATTCTCAAGCGCCATTATCATGGGCTCATAGCGAGAGGTTAGACCTCCCAATATGATAGCTGCTAAAGAACTATCTTCTATGGTTTTGCCAATATCGGCCAGGTCTAGTGCTGTTGTGGTTATTGCCGTTAAGTAAGCTTCTAAATCAGAAAAATCAGATAAGGAGTACCTGTATAACTTCCGTTCCAACGACAGTTTACGACCCAAACTTCGATCCACGTAGGATTTCATAAGAGCATCCCACGCTTCCTTTGCGGTCTTAGCTGGTCGAACAATCGAAATAGCAGCGCCATCCACAGTAAGGCATATTTTAGATAGAGCCTTTTCATCCTTTCGTACATCGTCGGGCGTCTTATTCCCTTCGAGAACTACTCCGCTTACGGTTTCCCACAATCCTTCATGCATTAATAACATTTGCATTTTAAATTTCCACACAGTGTATCCTTCTTTATTATAAAGTATCGGAATACCATTTAGTGACATACCAGAAACTGCAGACGACATGTTATCTACGTATTTACTATTTCACTAATAATGTAGATAAAATATACAGAGCTTCGTGCTGATAACGTGTTGAGAGTGTGGTCTGAAGAATCAGGTTTCTAAATAAATATGTGGAAATAGGAGAAAGAAAACTCAGTAAACGTTGTTAGACGGTTGCTATTGAAACTTCAAGTGACGAGAGCAGTATTTTAACATTGGAACGTCTTTTTATCTTCATTACAAATGGCATATAAAACTTAACAAAAAGTAGGTTTTACAACAAATCCCCCTTTAGGGGGTAGTTTAGAAAAACAATAAATGGCCAACCTCATAATTTACTTAACTTAGTATTTGTGCCAAGTTTCAAGTTTATTAACTCAAGGAATAAGAATTTTCATACAAATAAAATCCCCCCTTTTCACCCCCTTAAAGGTCGAATTTCCAAAAACCCCTTCTTAGTGCTCCCCTACATTATAAAAGGAAGCCGTGTGCAAAATTTCACGTTCCTAGTCCTAGTAGTTTCGGACTTTCGGCTATGCGTTGATTGATCAGTCAGTCAGTTTCTCCTTTTATATGTGGAAAGTGGATGTGGGACGCACAAGACCGGTCGAAGTGGAGGAGCCTGAGGGAGGCCTATGTCCAGCAGTGGACGTCTTTCGGCTGATATGATGATGATGATGATATATAGATGTACCTACGTATATTGTTTACACCATTTCATAACAAAACATCCCGCCTGTAAGGTTTTAGGGGGTAAAAAGATGTGTACAGTACACCCTGAGTTTATTGTTGTGGTAACAACTTAAAGGGTTTTTTTTTTTCAAAAAACGCAACCAGTTTCCAAGTAACACTACAAATTAACTTTAACTTCGGAAGTTGGGGGCAAACATGGAAACCAACTTCCGAAATTAAAGTTAATTATCATTTTGTAGAATTTTTTGGAAAGTCAGTTTTTTATTTAAATAAAAAAGTTTATTATTTCCATGACATCTCATTAGAGAAAGGGCTTTTTTTTGAGGTTAGGAAATCATCAAATAACTTCTCTCGTTCTGGGTAGAGCAGGGAGGCGTGTCAGACTTTTACTGACTAAAATCCACCTGTGTTCCTTCAGTTGCCTGTGTGCCAGGGTCCACGGTACACGGACACAGGGCTTGTATTTTATTGTTATAATAGATCATTACCTGGGCATCAGCCGGTTTGAAGTCCCTCACATATTTGTCCACATAGCTCAGCAGGATAGGTGTCACATACGATTCTATTTTAAACATCTTTCAAGGCGGCGGCTAAGCTTTTGTACTCCGCATCATGGGTTTTTTTTCTGAAACTGATAATACAAATTCAATCAATTTAATGAGGTAGGTACTTAATCAATATATGGTTTGTAATCAAAGTCTCTTACATGACTCAGTTTTTAATACCTATTTATAAACATGATGTGTGTTTAAAACTTATTAATTTTGTTATAAGTAATTATTATTATACATAGATGTGCCCAAGACTATGTAATACTTCTAACCAGTGCTACCTCGTAAACAATACATTCGAACAAAATTTTGTCATAAAAAAATCTGTACTATAATGATCAACTAAGTTAAGGTTTATTTGTTATAACTATTTTTCTCTGCTGCAATTATACCTACTCCTCTTGGTAGCTTGTCAAATAGAACATTTCATTTTTTTTTACTAGCTACAATACTGTTTCACACAAATCATTGAAATGCCTTACAAAATCACACCACACTACTAAGATGAAAGTGAAACAATTAAAATAATAGCAACTAAAACAGAAAGAACAATAATTAAAAAATACATGTCTACCTAGCCTGTTACCAACTTTCTCGGGTTCAGCTTCTACTCTAACCAGATGCAGCTGAATACCAGTATTTTACTTGGAGTGACTGACTACCAGACCTCCACAACCCAGTTACTGGATAATACATTAGCCCCTGGGTATGACTGGTTGTCACATTTTCGAGCTTCTGACGACCCATTAACCGTCAAAGATCCACGAATGATAGCCGGGACCAAATGCTTAATCTGCTTTCTGAGGCACAGACGGGTCTTGGTACATAAAGATGGTTGTCTATCTATGGACCAACCACGGGCAGCGAAGCTTAACCTGATCGATCCACCCATACAGCTGTTATTACTTAGCCATACTTCACAATAAAAAATAAGATTACTTTGTGATGTTTTAGATTGCCAAACTTCAATATGTAACACTAGCTTCCGCCCGCAGCTTCGCCCGCTTGGAAGTCAGAAATTATCCCGCGGGAACATACTACCGGGATAAAAAGTATCCTATGTGTTAATCTAGGTTTTATTTTATATGTTTGCCAAATTTTATCCAAATCCGTTTAGTCGTTTTTGCATGATTACGTAACTAATATCCAAACATCTTCAGAAACTTTCACATTTATAATATTAGTAGGATAAATATTTCTCTTTTGACGTCAACAAACAAACAACAGTGATGATAGTGATGATCACTATCCTTTACAGAAAACCACCTCAGCAAGATTCAGGTTTAAATAATAATATGGCTCAGGTATGTGTATATCAAATCGAATCACAAACGTTTATTTCGCACAATAATAATACATATTATGTTAATAGGTACAGCAGGTATTTTACACTATGTTACACATACCATTCAAAATCAGAATAAACTAAATTAAATCCACACCCAATTTACTTCTCCACAGAAAAGTCTTCAAACAAACTATATTCCCCTTTTCACCCTCAAAGGGGTTAATTTTTTAAAGTAGGTATTTTGATTATTTTACATTATTTGACTTATAGTTTAATTATACCAATTTTCGAGTTAATCAAGACACGCAGTAAAATCATCCCTTGTTAAATTAACTACCCTTTTTTACCCCTTTAGGGGTAGATTTTCGAAAAACCCTGATACACGTTATTCTTTATTCTAGATTTTAGGTATAAATACCGAGTTTCGAGTAAATCAGACAGCGCATACAAACTTTAAGACCCCCCAATCACCATTTAGGGGGTAGTTCAGAAAAACAATAAATGACCATCTTTATATTTTACTTAGATAAGTATTTGTGGCAAGTTTCAAGTTTATTAACTCAAGGAATAAGTTTGTTCATACAAACAAAATCCCCCCTTTTGCACCCCCTTAAAAGTCGAATTTCCAAAAACCCTTTCTTAGTGCTCCCCTACATTATATAAGGAAGCCGTTTGTAAAATTTCACGTTCCTAGTCCGAGCAGTTTCGGCTGTGTGTTGATTGATCAGTCAGTCAGTTTCTCCTTTTATATATATAGAAGATAGATAGCAATAGGTAACATTTTTACATAGTAACAGTCAAGGACAATCTTATTATGATAAAAGTACTTATTTAGTTTTGGTTTTGGTAAAATGGTAACCAAGAAACTACTCTACTGAGGGCAGAAAAGTCAAATAATCATTTGGGGCATATTTCTACAGTAATGTGATACTGTTAGGTTGCACTGCCCATACTGGGTGGTGGGGACACAGGCACGCAAACTGTAACCCTGTATTTTCAACACATGACTCTAGAAACCCTAGGGTAAACCCCACCCTGTAAACATAGAGAACCTCGCTCAAGACTCAAACATTACTTAGAACTAGTCACAACCAATGAAATAGCTTTAATTTAGTTTTTAAGCAATGTTTCAGTCTTGAGAGGGATTCTGTAATATGGGCCTTAGTCTCATGATACTAGTATTTAAGATCTCAAATAGCTAAGACATTTTTGTATTTATAATGAGTAACTACACTGGCAGCAGTCTACAGAGGAATATTTCCCATGTGACTGCTTGTGGCTTTTGCCCTTCTATTTTGTAATAACCCACTTCACTGTTACATCAGCAAGGCTGAAAACAAAGTTTATTTGAAAGAAAAGAAATAGTTTATGGAGTACTGTTTCCATTTTAATTCCAGTTGCAATATGACCAGTGGTACTGTGGTGCAAAGCTTCCTTAATCTATGGACCGCCCCATTGCAGTCAGATTAATAGATACCATAAATGTTTTCGTGCCCGTACAGCCCCAGTCTCATTTATACGACTGAGAACCTGTGTTATGATTTATTTAAACAGTACAATATAGAGGGACATAGGGATACAATTGATTCGTTATCTGTGGATGCCGTCATACGACCCTTATCGTAGAAATGTATTTGTTCATTTATGAACTGGGCCCTGGGGGCACGACAACTGCTTTAAAAACCAAGCGGTCAATAGGTTAATCAGTGTACTTCATGTTTGGTGAAAATTGCAAAATGTTACAGAAAGTTAAGTGTTCTCATATATAGTAGTTATGATAAGGAAATATTAAAACCTCGAAAATAAATTCCTAATCCACCGTGGTACGTGGATAAATAAATAACTCACACAAATTCTACCGGAAGTAATTCCTACAAAATAAGCCTTACCTATTAAATGCTATAAAGTTTCGGAAGGAAGACACTATTGGATTATTACTTTTAACATTACTTTCACAGAAATTTTACGATAATTTCGAGTAATGTGTTGATAAAATAAGAAAAAGCAAAATAAACACCGCACTTCAGTTTTTCTATCTGTGGTGAACTTCAAATTTCACGTCATCTGTCAAACACTGATAATGGAACTGCCAACTGGATTTCGTTTAGAAATAGAAAATCCAATGGTTTCGGCATTTCAAACGATCTCATTCTGAACTACAACTTTTTTGTGGCTTTTCACAAAAAAGTTTCACTAGTGGTAGTAGGTAGTAGTACATACATGCCTACTAGTTTGTATTTTTAATTTTTGTTAAAATCGCTCTGTTTGTTAGTCATTCGTGCTATTTCGTGCCAGTCACTCGTGCCAGTCACAGCGCCTGAATATCTTTTGCACTCTTCTAGTTCACTAGCACGGTTGTTAATATTTTTGCACGTGAATTCACCCGCACCGAAGTAGGCTTGTATTCCTGTGGTAGTACTACGTAGAAAAAACATACCCTACCTTAAGTCATAGCTTAAACATTTGGCAAATATGCAGATCCGGCGTGGAAAGGTATCAAACAGATAGCTAGAGTACACCTAACTGTTGTATTTAATATTAATTAATAATATTAGCATTCGAAAGTTGTGAATGTTTTCTGTTCTAAAATATTTACTACCGATTTTTTTTTTTTTACTTCAAATATACCTTCTAAAACTTTTAATTATAATATGTACAGGTATATAATATTTGCTACCTACTTTCTATAATAAACGGGGACATGTTTGTATGTACAGACGCCAGCACATCAAGCTACTACCCCTTTTAAGTTGCATTTCGACAAAATATCTTCGAACGACATGGCGCACACGCTTCCGTCACCGCTACAAACATAAACTGGTTTGAACTTGCCGGCCACGCGATGCCACGCTCGACGCTCCACTCACCGCAAACAAGAACCAAGAACACTCCCCAGCCCGCGCTGCTCGGCCGCAATCAGGACAATCGCGAGTGCATGAACGCCGCACCCCGAGTCGAGTCGAGCGTTCACTCAGGCCGTACACTTATGCGTCTCGAAACGTTCATTTGAAGTACCTAATATTATCAATCGCTTCAATTGCACTTGGTAGATGATCAATTGATCAATCTGCGATTGATCATTTCGGAAGGCCTATAGAAAATTCACAGCTCATGAGCACACACATCATGATCCTGACAGCCTAGAAAATTAGTCAGTATGCATTGAGCACAGTAATAGTGTCAGTAAGTCAACAACCTACTGAATAATAAATAATCTGTGGCGACTACCATCCACACTCCATCCATGAAGAATATTATCTATATCTTCATGACTCCATCTTGCTTGATGAAGATGAGAATATTAAGAGGCCTACGTACAATGAACTGTCCATACACACGTAATACCTAAATCATTTGCAACTTGAGCATATTTCCATCATATTATGATGATATTCGGATTCAGACAGTATTTATCTAGGCTCGTAGGGGTTTTTTTTCCAAAATACTTACCTGAAATGAAGTAAGCGAATTGCATTTCGCACATTTTTACAGCGTAAATGACATGTTTTCTCACTGTTTTTTTGGTATTATAACCAACAATTTCCGTAATATTGTTGTCTCAGAAGCATAGCTCATATTATCAAGTTGTAAAATGTCGAAAAAAATATTAAAATACAATAAGTTTTCATTCATCATTTTAGGTATTACGGAACACATCCAAATTCATCATAAATGGTCAGTAGCTAGTAGCGCTATCGCGTCAAGCCATTGTCAATGTGTGTGTGATCGTACTGCTCACTGTAGGTATGTATCCTCGACAGGTACTAACACTAGCGCAACGATAGCAATTTTCAGACGAAATATTGTCTCCGCCCGAATCCTAGTTGCGAGCTTCGGTCGTAGGATTCTTAACTATATCTTCATGACTCCATCTTGCTCTATGAGCATGACACACTCCATAGAGTATTTCAGTTCTGTGATGAGGATGACACACATGACAGCAGCCTGAGCCTGTTGACCACAGAGCATAATAATTAAATACGCTGTTGACTTGACATTAGTTTGTGCTGTTGACAGACGAGAACGATACGAAAAGGTCGGTGGCTCAGTTAAAATGTATTTTTACTGTAGATTTTAGTTGTCCGTGATAGTTTTTGCTCTTTGCCATTAAATGCTATGGTTTTGTGTGTATGCATGTAAGTTATTTTTGTTTTCATTAAAAATATTCCGTATATGTTAAAATATATATAAATATTCAAACAATGTTTTGTTGCGTATTCAACGATTTGTTTTTGTGTTTATTTGACGAAATAAAGTTATATAAGAGATATATGAGTTGTTGGCTACGTAAAAATATTTTAAATGTCTATTTTACGAAGTTTGGTCAAGAAGTTATCACAAAATGGTCGTGTACAGATTTTCTCAAGCATAACATGTTTTTTTCTTATTGTGTTATCTTGCCAACCAAAAAGTTCAGTTTAAACCAGAATTTATTTTGTCATAGTTTGTATAATTACGTTTTTTGTTGTTATCTATTATGAAAAAAAGACGTTTGTTTCATTATACTTGTTTGCCCTACGGTTGGGACATAGCTTCTTTTCACTATCAAGAACTGATAGACATTTCTATTCCTAGTTGTATGAAACAGACACTCAGCTTTGGAAGCAGGGCAGGAGCTTTGGAATGTTTTTTCCACACTATGATACTATGAATAGTAATTCTGTTTATACTGTACTAGCAGCGCTCTGCGGTTTCACCCGTGTAGTTCCCGTTCCCGTGGGAAATACGGGGATAAAATATAGCCTATGTCACCCGGGGATAGTGTAAGTTCCCAATAGTGAAATAATTTTTTAATTGGTTCAGTAGTTTCGGAGCCTATTAAATGCAAACAAACAATCAAATCATTCCTCTTTATAAAATTAGTAGATGATGAACAGAAAGATTAACCATAATAATTATCATAGTCTGGAAAAAACATTCAGTTACTGTGCATTTGCACATTTACATCGAAACATAGAAAAACTCTGTCACAAAACATTTTGCACTAAAACTTCTTGGACGGTTGGACGGAGTATATTTTGATGTTTTACCAATATTGATAATAGCTTGTTTAACAACTTATTTAAGCTATAGACAAATTGGGAGGCTTAAAAAACAGCAATGTCCCTTTAAAAATATGTCTATGCAATAAAATTTTAGTCATGACTAACCATAATGTTCTATGTTAGTGGGTGTGGTTTCCGTACTTAGTCATTCAAGTGGATTGTGGGACGGGATTGTCCGTTTTTTGGTTTCTGCATCTCAGTGTTCCTGAAAAGAACCTAGGGATGCCAAATTGTTGAAAGGTCGAGTGAAATAGTTAAGTTGGCCGCTTCATTTAAGTTAACCATTCTATTGCAGTACTTAATCAATAGTTAGTGCGTGGTCAACAGCAAAATACAGCTCTTTATGGTTTAAATAGCTATTTATATCTAACCATCTGTTGGTGAACTCATGTCCGCGGGCGAAGCCGCAGGGAAAAGCTAGTAGATAATAATTATGTTAGTAACTATAAGTAGATAACTATGTTAGTTCCTTTCAAAGTTTGCTAGGTTACAAGTTTGAATTATATTAATTTTTTGTTAAAAAATCATCACTAAATTTTTTATAAAACTTAAGCAAGGGTTATTGCAATGCTTAAGCAGCATTGCAATAACCCTTGCTTAATAAAAAGAAAACATTTATAACAGGATCATCATCGTCATTTGCCTAGCCTTTCCATAACTATGTTGGGGTCGGTTTATAAATTGATTGTCCCCAGGACATTGTTTGCATGATGATAGTATGTCTGTTGAGAGTGATTTTAATCTAAATGTTGAGTGACAACTACACCTTAGTTGGTACATTTTTGTTTGGTTTCTGGTTTATTCGGTCATTGCATTATTTGATATTTTGCATGTTAAACAGCTATAAATGTGCCAATATATTAATTTATTTTGTAATTATTTTTACCATCCGTAAGCTGCCATTTGGGGGAAGATTTAAATCTACAAAATATTTCAACTTATAAATGATTTTGTTTCAGGATGCAAAACTAACTACAGAGCAAATTTCATATCAACAATAATAAAAGAAATATATTAAGGATAGCAGTAGCGCTTCGAGGATAAGATATTAGTAATGCATGTATAGAAAGCACTTATGTTACTTTATGTAGCTAGGATAGTTTGAAAATATGAATATGATTCATTTAAGTGTAAGACATATCCATAGAAAACTATGCTGAAATTGACAAATAGTTTTTACAGATATTTAGGGCTTACATGTGAGAAGGTTAACAAGACACATGTGAGGAGATTCTCGCATTTGAATTTGTGTACGGGGCGTGCGGACATAAACCTAACTGCACAGTTCCATTCGAGCCTTCAGTTGCTACAACCCGGCCATGGGAAGAAGCGGTTGAAGATCAAAATCCCACCTTTGGATTTGCATAAGTGCAAGAAACCCAATGCTATGAGTGATAATTTACATCCATCAATTATGCATGCAAGCTATGGAGGACAATTTGAAGTGTAAGTCATTAGAATATTTTAATTGTATTTTATTATTTCCACTTTTAAATAGATTGGTGAGTTTCATTAAGAACTCTTACAGGGATGAGTAGTATGGTCAGTATTTAATTTTAATAATCATTGTTTTGCTTTTATTATATCTTGTCTAAAATTATGAAGTAGATAAACTGCTTTTCAGCATTTCATACAGACAGAAATTAAGAGTAAAAATTTACATTTTACATCTGTTCCTATTCTTAATACAGGAAAAGTTTTTATCTAGTGCGCAAATTTTATCCATGAATTCAGCATATCATTCTAGACCCCTACCGCAGAAATTATTCGCCGGTTGTCCAAAAAAAAAAATCAGCTGTTCCATACATTTTGACCGCGTAGGTATTGCACTTTTCTATGAAACACCTGTTTTTTTTTTCTATAACCGGCGAAAACTTTCTGCGCTAGGGGTTCTAGAATGCTATGCTGAGTTCATGCTTAAAATTTGCGCACTGGATAAAAACTTATCCTGTATACCTAATTAATTATTGTGATGAAGAAATCTAAATAAATAATTTAATTTAATTAGCAAACTAAATTAATTACCAAACTTGTTTTACAAATTACCAAATTGATTTGTTAAGACATTTCTAAAGGATGTGTAATTGTGTATGATATTTTTCTACATATTATGTTTGAAGGTACGTATGAACACATCCTTGAACTATGTTATTTCGGTATCTTTAATTAGTATCTACTATTATGATAATCTAAGGCAAGAGGTTTCCATAAATTAGATGGGTACTTCTTCCAACTATAAGCTAGTTACACTAATGACGGTGTCATCTGCAAAAGTAATTGTTTCTCCATTACTCAGTATGAATCTTGGTAAATCGTTAATGCAGTTGTGTACCTATCATTAGATAATTTTTTTTAAGGTATTCTAAATGTACGGGTTCATGAGAGGAACATTAAAAATCAAAAAAAAGTTGCTCCATACATTTATATTTGCAAACTCAACAAAATCTAGGGAATAGCTGATTAAAGTAGGTAGTAATAATTATAATCGTTTATTAACTTACTAAACAATCCATTTTAATATAATATGTATTATTTGAGAGATGAGATACATTGTATTTTTAATAAAAAAAAGATACATTGTGTTTTCATGCGATGGCCAAGTCAATTTATTTATTTAAAACATAAAAGATTTTTAACATTGATATTGATTGATACGGTCACTGTAAGATCTTGTTAGGTTAAGACAGAAGGATCTTTATGTAGGAACTGATTAAATTGACCGTCTTGGTAATATATGGATCTCACAACTTTTTACGATAGAAGAACTGAGTTGCGAGACTTGTTTTTTTTTACAATTTATGTTTTTGATGGCATGTATTTTGCCATACCTACCACTGATTGAGCCAAAGAAAATTCAATCTTATCTCAGAAGAAATAAGACTCAATTTTAACTGCATAAAGTAATGCTTGGGTCGACACGTTTTTCTAATATCGGTTAGCTTTAAAATTATAGTTTTGGTCATTGCATTATGCTTATAACTCATTACTCTAATTGGGGTGTATGAGGTCTTGCGTTAATAGGGTATTTTCCAAATTTTCAAAAACTATTCTAATTTGAAGATTGGAACGAGATATTTAACAGAAAAATAAAAATAAATTGATTTCTATCCATTTTCTCAATTAAAAATGATTTAAACCAAATTTATTTTTCGTTATTTTGAATTTACCGCCAAAACGCTTCTTACGATGACTTTTTATCACGTGACGTCAACTTTGTGTAAACTAAAGTAGTTAGTAAGTAAATAAGTTAATGTCGAGTTTATAATTAACAACATTTTAAATGGATATAAAGTGATATTACTGGTGTGCGGTGCCTCTGTGCACAAATACTTCTAAAACGGCGCCAATCTAAGTATTTGTACCGGTGCCGTATAAACATAGTTGACGTCACATGTCACGTGATAAAAAGTCATTGTAAGGAGCGTTTTGGCGGTAAATTCAAAACAACGAAAAATAAATTAGATTTTAATCGTTTTTGATTGAGAAAATGTGCATTAATAAATTTATTTTTATTTTTTGGTTAGATATATCGACCCAATCTTCAAATTAAAATAGTTTTTATGAAATCGGAAAATACCCTATTATGGTACTATATAATTTCAAATCGTCTATGTAAATGAGGGTCATTTAAGCCGTATCTGACATTTTTCCGATTTCGTTGATTTACGTGATTTTATATGCGTTTTACACTTAAAATTAAAATACTGTATTTCTATAAGTTCATTTCAATTATGATCTAATGAATAAGCTTTTTTATTTTCGTTATTTGATATTGATTAATCGGCTTCAAACCGTTTTAAGAATCTGGGCATGCATAGACCTCATCAATCGCTTTCCACCAGGCGTGATCGTGGTCTAGAGCAGGCCCATTGGGTACTAAAAAAAAGATCACATATTATATTTACGAGTCGTTTTTACTTCTACATGGTATAAAAAAATTACAATGTAGTGTGGTGAAAGTCTCTATAAAGAGTAGGTATGCATCAATTTTTACTAATTTCTTATCAAAACACATAGACATGGCCAAATTTCAAAGAAACTAGGCAATGAATTAGTTTTGATTACGGCTACGAACAACTCTCGTTCAGAAAAATTAAAACTGTACAAGATCAATCCACTTCACAAAAATAAAAATAAAAATTAGTAAAAACAATTCAACAATCTTTCAAAGCAACCTCTCGCATTATAATTCTCGACAAAAATAAAAAACGAGGAAAATGAGCTCATTCATTAGATTATAATTGAAACGATATTTCATGTTGTGCAATTCTATTTTAACAGGGGGATGTCCCAAATTGCCTAATTCAGAATCAAGATTAAATTATCAAATTCGTGTATTTAGGCCCTGAAAAAAACATATGTCATAGGTAGATCCTTGTTTGAGGGAAATTAAAGGTTCAAAACACGATAAATTGCAACTTGCTCGATGAAAAAAAATCTGAAACAGGGTCGATTTCAAAACCATTTTCCGTCTCATTTCCTAAGAAGAGCACAAAATTATGTGAAAATTGCATGTACGATGAGGGAATCGTATTTAGGAGGGAATTTAAAGGTTCAATTTTTTAGTTTAGTAGTTTTTTTTTTAATAAACTCAAAAAGATCTAAATCCGGCGAAATCGGCTCACGCTCAGGGTCTGTCAGAGTCCTGCGGGACGTCATCAAGGAGTCAAAATTTTCAAAAACTCGCTCATTCTGCGCCTGTAAAAAAAAATCTAATAAAATAATTACACATTAATTTATGAAGTTACGATAGCTCAGAAAAAATATCTTGTAATAATATAATAGTTTTAATTCATAAAATTGTTTTCGAAAAGTGATTATTTCTAGGCAATATGATGACGTTTAATTGTCATCTTATAATAGTGTTGATACATTACAAATTATTATCGATGAAATAATAGTCAAGTGAGAGTCGTATTCGTCGTTTATGAAGAAGTTTGTACAAATCACAGTTTTCTAAGATTTTTTTAATTAGTTTCATCTATATCAACTATGATATTTCCTCTGCACCGAACTGTGTTCGCTACTATCATATCCTACATTAATATTACATATTATACAATATGTCTGGTTGTCGGTTGTATACTAATAATATAAGTAAAGAACTTTCAGTCTGACACCAACAGAGAAAATAGAAAAAAATTGCTCAGACAAAAGTGCTTTATGGTACACGACCAATTGGAAGGAACACGATAGCAACTTTATTGATATTTCTCGAATAGCGGAGCTAACAATACAAGATATTTTCTCGAACCCGTGATTTTAAAATATTAATGTTGATGTCCTAAAAAAATAGTTTCGATAAACTATAGCTGGAGCAGTAGGTACGTCACTAGACAATACAGTACGGCAATTGTTCCTTCATATGTAGCTCACAATATTTACGGTTCTTTCTTAACGATGGCAAACACCAAAAACAAAAGAATATGGTTATAGTGTAACCGAAACAGTACGACCATTTTTAGCATATTCTACTAAGTAAAAATCTGAAAATCAGGATCTTTGAAAATTCTGCCACTACAGATGTAAATAAAATAGTGGATGATTTGTATGGAAAACTACCATTTTGACGAAGAGAAATACCTCCGGACACAGCTTGTCTTCTTGATATATTCTTGAATTCACTGACAACCATTGCAATTTTTCATTTTCACCTTACAACCTCAAAACCATATGTATCTGTAACTAGCTTCTGCTCGTGACTTCGTTCGCGTGGAAGTCGTAAGACACCACTATTGTGCCACATTATATAAAACTTCCCTGTACACAACTACGTCACATTTGTAGATTTGGTCTCAACAGTCTAAATATACAAAGAAAAATTGACGTACAGTTGTCCGTGTGAGAAGCAGCTAGTCCTGAGGTCGGAACCCGTAGCAATCATAACAATAGTAAAGCTGGGTTTGTTTTTTGATAAATGTTTGAAATCGCTATTTCTGGAACCACCAGCCTCGGCCAAAAGCTAGTTTTGAATGAAAATACATTTCTGCATTTTCATTTGCAACTAGTTGATTACATCACATTAACAATAACATTAAATTACAACACAGCACATTAGCCGATTCCGACACCGCCACGATACCGGGGATTAGATTTTCGCAAACGTTTAGTACCTAATAAACGCTTTTATATAGAGTTGTTATTGTCACATAAGTCGTCGTAGACAGTGACTGGCTCCGATATCAGCAGGCTTAGCATGACGCATTTCTATATCTACTCTTCTGTAGAATATAAATTGCTTGTCTACTTTTCTTGGTACAAAACTGTCAACTATCTATAGGGAAACATAACTTTTGTCTACTCTTCCGACGACAAAATGCTTGTACGGTTCTCGTGCTAAGCCTGCAGCACAATAGACGTGAGAGAACTGGCCATTCTTTCAATTGAAAACACTTATTCGCATCGCTGACTTCGAGACGTCGATACTTAGGTACTGTACCTACTGTGGCCGTTTGGTGAGTCGCGATGGTCATCGATATTCGCCAATATCATCAGGCCGATATTAAATATATCGGTTTCGAATCGGTATGTGTACAGCTGCCGAAATATCGGTATCGGGTTGGTATCAATATCTGATAATATGAAAACACTCAATAGGTAACTTACAGGACACTTACCCTACACAGGGAACTTTAAGTAATATTTTTAGTTTTACCATACCGTACCTAAAGCAAAGGAAAAAATTTCGAACCCAAGAAAAAATAATTCAGTTGATCAACTGCAATATGTTATACTATGGCATGGATTTTGTGCTAAATGGTTGACAGTTCATCGTGAATAAATACGTCATGCCGCATTTGGGGGAGGCGGAGATAGCGTTTCAA
Source organism: Polymixis flavicincta (assembly GCA_949987655.1). Classification (NCBI taxonomy): domain Eukaryota; kingdom Metazoa; phylum Arthropoda; class Insecta; order Lepidoptera; family Noctuidae; genus Polymixis; species Polymixis flavicincta. Next base: position 35,949,952 of record OX465171.1, on the reverse strand, counting down.
AGTTGGGAAATGGGCTACGAGGATAGATATTTTTCTTTGCCATTCCAACCCAAACTAGTGTGTAACCGCCTATAATTATCCATTTATCTATAGCTCTATGATCTTTAGGGTTCCGACCTTATTTAAGAGCGCTGTCACAGGACACGAAGCAACAAAATTCGATCTAAAGAAAACCGGCCACATTCACACACAATATGAAACTTTATAAAAGGTATTTGAAAATTCTAGACACAGTTACCGAGACATCTGATTGAGCCGTTTTTCATAATTCCTTTTCAGTCTCAAGAAATTTTTATTATTTAAAGAGTGGCGCTAATGGACCTGTGACAGCGCTCTTAATTTATACATATTGTTTGTCATAAAACCTCTTCTTATATATATTTTTACTAACTAACAGTTGTCTGGCTGACAGATCTATTTTTACTGTTGTGGTTGGGTTTTTCTTTTTGCGAATAAACGTTTAATAACCTGCACTATTACGGCAAAGGCACCCCGATTGACCGGTAAGTATGTTTTTTCAACTATGTATTAATCATTATTTTCTCTACAATGATACTGACCACCATCAGCCCGTATCTCGATGTATTTGGGTGCGGTGTAGCATGTAGTCTTCTTTCTTACATCTGTGTTAGCCATCATCTCCGTAGTCATCTCCGACGACAAAATACCGCCCCTAACACGACCCATTGACCTACGAAGGGATACCGTTTCATAGGTAAAGGCTAAAGACACCCACACTTCGCCAATGTTTTTGGAAACACCCAAATGCTCAACCTGTCGAATCTATGACCCGACCTTAGCAGTCGTTCTTGCTGTCTGATGTCATGTTGTAATAAAATGTTTTTTACAGGCTTAAGATGTGACCACTTCTATCATGAATACAGGTTATCAGATACTAAATGCACTGACCGTACCATTCGTTTAGAGGACTTGCGAACATGTGAAGTTTGTGTGTCTATTGTGGTCAATCTGAGAGTCCGGTTGCATAGGCTGATACAATGCAAAGTCAGCGGAACACTTTTCTTATGTAATCGAATAAATGAAAACAATGTATAACAGTGTTTTATTTATTTTTATTTAATACGTTTTTAAGTGGAAAAAGTGCCTACTTATTTCGCGTATCCCTGAAAACAAATATTCATTTCAAAAGTATTATTCTGAATTATTTTATATTTCACAGCGCTAACTTACAACGAAACCTTTTTCCTTTAAAACATAATTGTTGCTTTAAAACTTTTCTCCCGTGTTCTTGATGAATCAAACGATCTTATTCGAGTGTGAAATCATGTTTTTGTTCCTTGCCTTGGATTCTAATCCAATAAACGATAGGTATATTTGCACTTTGCGGATGAATGGACGAAACTTTTATCGGCATGTCAGAAGCTGAGAGGGATTCTTATTGTTATTTTTTATTGTTTTACGCTTTTATCTTCATTTTATATTTTCTTATCTGTCTTTAATTGTTTTTTAACCATGTTAACTAAATTTGAATATATACCGCGAAACAGAGTAAACCCGCCTTTAGAACAAAGTTTTTGATATTGTGTTTTACTTACAAATATGATCATTAATTCAATGGTTCTAATCATTTGTTTATTACTCAGTACGGCAAGTAATTTTCAAAACAATCAGGCATGGCAGAAGGGAGCGACGGCATCGTCGAGCCAGGGTAACTGGACGTATAATAATATACCACCTGGCTTCAGGGCGTGGGAGATTATTGGAGACGGCCGAAATAATAGCCATGGTGTGTATTCTATTCCTTTCAATCTAGGTTCTAACAAACTTACCCATGATTTTTACAAAACTTTCTTTTGTTTAGCGTAATCCATACCTACTAATATTATAAAGAGGAAAGATTTGATTGTTTGTTTGCATTGGATAGGCTCCGAAACTACTGAACCGATTTGTAAAATTATTTCACTGTTGGGAAGCTACACTATCCCCGGGTGACATAGGCTAAATTTTACCCCCTATTTATCCCCAGTTCGGTTTGGTAGAAGTCACAAATTGTCGAATATTGCCGTGGCACGCATTATTCCCAAATGAAACGGAATACAGTACGCTTTGTTATGGTTCCTTAGCCAAATGGCGAACTATTAAAAAGTAGTCCTGTCCGTACGTCACAGCCATTTTACTCGGAGTTTATTGGCGCGGAAGGTGTATTCTATGACTTGCTGAAATTAATGACGATGAATAAATTTTAAATTGTACATTGTCCTTGTACTTATATATAAATTTTCTGAAGCAGCATTGAAAAAGCTGACCACAGTCACTGTTTACGGAAGGACTGGTTTCCGCAGGTCCGACATTAAAGTTCAAGGTGCTGTCGTACAACTTGCTAGCTCAGTACCTGCTGGATTGCCACCCGTACCTATACACCGAATGCTGGCCGTTAGACCTCAACTGGAACACCAGGGCATCCCGCCTCTTCGAAGAAATCACCAATGAATCACCCGACGTAAGTTGTAATCCAATGTTTTTAATTTACAAGCTTTTATTTAGTTTCGCTTGTCCCGCTATTTGTCTGTAATCAAATCTTGCAAGTTAGATTTGATACATATCCGGTTTCCGATTGAGATTAAATTTTGCATGCACCTGTAAATAAAAAGATGTAAAAAAATAAAAAAAAATACATAAAGTGGAACGTATAACCTCCTCCTTTTTTGGAAGTCGGTTAAAAATATTATTATAACATGATCTTATGATGCAGCCGGAAGGTGGCCATGGGTAGGGACAAGTGGGGGACAGTGTAACGTAAAAAGAGTAACCGTGGAGTTTCTTGCCGGCTCTTCTCCATAGGAAACAACAATTTGGAACCGTGCACCTAGCTTCTGACGTTTCATAAGTGCCCATGCAGGTTTATATGAAATAAAAATATTTTGATTTTAACAAAAAAGTCATTAAATTTTTTAGAAAAATAACGCTTTTTATTTCGTATTTTAAATATGTATTTTAAATACTGCTTGTACCATAGAATAAGCAGTATTTAACCTTTATATTGGGCATGAAATGATATTAATATTATACTTAGAAACGACTTATTTTCTTAGTTTCTTGAGATCACCGATTTGTTATAGTGTGCCCCGGGGGTGGGGTACAGTATAACAGTCATAGGGGTAGAGTATAACAAGATGGAGTACACTTAAACAGTAGATTTTCTATACAGACATCCAACTAAAATAAAACAAGACAGCAAATAAAACCAGATCCGATTCTAAAGGAAAATAAAGGACATTATCAACTTCACCACTTTTGCGGACATAATTTTATTGATGTCATTATTCATCTTCCCCTTTAAAAAAAATAATTTTCCAATATAAATTCCGAAATTTTCAAAAAAAAAAAAAAACGAAAGAGTATCTTATTTTGAACGACTCGTTTCGTTCCAATTCCAAATCATTTTTGATAAAACACATCTAAAAAAATAAAATCCCACTATAACATGTTACACTGTACCCCGTTACACTGTACCCCACACGCTACTGTTTAAAACAAAAAACCGTTAAAAAGTTTAGGTTAGAAATTGCTATAAACTTTCTTTACTATTTACACACCACTTAATTGAAGATTAAGGGGAACATATACTGACTCACCAGAAATTAATAGTTTTCCAACAAAAACAAAAAATCTCTAGTAAAATTCTTATAATTTTTTGTCAATAAACATTAATTCGCGCCTTCTTCCGTTCATCCAGCAATTTGACGTCCGATAAAAGCTGTTTATGATGGCGGCGAATAAGACTGACAAAAAACGGAAAAAAATACCATAGGAAAATTAGAAAACGACAGAGATAATCTTGATGTTATACTGTGCTCCCTGTTACAATGTCCCCCACTTGACCCTACTGTGTAATAAAACAATGCAACCCCCATCGGGTTTGGGCTCGTTTGATTCGTCTTGACAATGACTCTGGTCCTAGATTATATTTGGGGAGGGTACTCTGTAATAAAACGACGCAGCCCCTATCGAATTTGACCTCGTCTAGTTCGTCTTGACAAATATTCTGATTCTAAATAATTAACATTTGTGAATTAGATATAAATTACTTGTCAAATTATACATAAATATCTGGATAACCGAGCTTTGTTAGGCTTTTTTGTTGTTGTTTGACGTTTTCTAAAAATAAAACCTAGCTAGATCGATTTATCGCCCCTGAAACCCCCTGCATACTAAATTTCATGAAAACCGTTGGAGCCGTTTCCGAGATTCAGATTATATGTAATGATATATACAAGAATTGCTAAAAAAAAAGTATATATTTCATCATCTTGATTTTAAATTATTTTGAGAGCTTTGATGATACGGTTAAATATGTATAGCCAGTTTTTTTTTTTAATTTTGTACTTGGTTACAAAGACAATACTGATAGAGATGACCTGGTGCTGCAGCCAGGATCGATACCGCCATGTTGCGATAATTTTAAAATCACTGGTCAGAATGAGAGAAATAACTCGAATACTCATGTGTTTCAGATACTTTGTCTACAAGAAGTACAAGAGTCCCACTTAAATACTTTCTTCTCGAAGTTCGAGCAGATGGGTTATAACAAGGTTTTCAAGAAGAAGACTGGGCAACGGGAAGATGGTTGCGCCATCTACTTCAAGAGCTCGATCTTCCTTATGGTGTCGTATATCACTGTAAGTACAAACATTCAATCAACTCAACCTGTTGCATTACATTGATGGACACAGGCCTCTCCCAAGTTGCACCGTATCTCGTTTCATCAGTGTACCTCATCCGCTTTCAAAAGGCTCACACTTCTTCAAATCCCACCATACGTTTCGCTATAATCTGTAGAGCTTGACTGCCCTTTGACCATGATCTTTTTCACACATTCTGTCGTAGGTGATCTACTTCTTATACCCAGTGATCAATAAAAAAAAAAACCTTTTCTATACGTTTCAATAGAGAAACGTAAATGAGTACACGAGTCATTAGGTTTCTTTCAGTGAACTCGTGTCGCACCCAAATATCGAGTTTTGTGGGGGGTACCTAGACTTTTTTAAATGTATCGAAACCATTTTGCGGTAAAGCCCAAATCCTCCTGCCAGGAGTGCGCGTTTGATCGAAAGAGATACCACAGCCCCTGGCATACGGGCTACTGAAGGAACACGGGTGGGTTTTAGTCAGTAAAAGTCTGATACGCCCTCCTGCTCCACCCAGAGCGGGAGAACTTATTTGATGATTTCCCACCCAAAAAAAAGCCCTAACTCCTCAGCTATGCCGTAACTTTTCTAGCTCCACTTTTTCGCGGCTTGTGTCGGATTTATCCCGTTTTTGTAAAAAAAAAACTTCAAAAAGGAACTAATTTCTTCGTTAGATTTACTCATTTTGACGTTTTACTCTTTATTATTGTTTTAGTATGTCATCTATTGAATGGTATTGTATCAAAACCAGCCAGATATATACAGTACAGCCAAACCAATTTACTACAATAATCTACCTTAACAATGCGAAAAATCTTTTGCCCCGACCTATTAATATTTTGGTACTTTCAATTAAAAAATGTTAAAGATAATGGGAAACAGCTTTATTCACTGGCATTTTTAATGTTTGATACAAAATTAATGATGTCCTTTACGTACGGTGTAAAAGGCGGTACCAGAGGTACTCGCAGAAGGGAAGCAAAACCTAAGTTGTGAAAAGTTTTAGTGTGGGACCAATGAGCCAATGAAAAATGATCCAACCCTGTGATGTGACATTTCGTTTTTAAGTGCATACTCACACAATTCCGGGAAACGTTTAAGGGCGAATTTCACCAAACTTTTATATTTAGAATAAGTCTTATCCTGAGAATAAATTTTGATATTTTGACAGATCTTCCATAGTAGAATTGTCAGACGTAAATTTTACTATACGGTTATAAGATATCTGACTTGGTAAAATCAGCCCTAAGTATATTAGTTTAGTATTTAAGACATCGTATACGAAATTTTCCCGACTTCGCTGATTTATGTGATTTTAGACGTGGTTAAGGAGCTCCTTATTTATTTTAAAAGTTAAAATAAAAAAGGAGCTCCTTAATTACATAATAAAACGATATTTCATGTTGTGAATGAAAACTTATGGAAAATCAGAAATCGACAACATTTCGTACACGGCCTGCTGTGCGCTACTCCGTCAATTAGTCACTTCTGGCGAATTTCACGAATGAAACTGACGGCATTCAGCACATCTTAACCGCGTTTAAGAACTGTCAGTGTCAAAGGACCCCGCATTTAGAGGTTTATTTATAAACGTTAATTGAAGTTAAGAGACGTTTAAAGTTTTAAACGTCAAAAATGTATGGTTAAACCTTCGATCAACAATAGCAACTATCTAGTTGCACGGTATCTACCGTGTCACATACAAAATCAAAACTAAAGGCTGTCCGCGTGAATATTTACTTAAACAGCTACATTTGTTTACAAACAAACCAAGAGAAATGTTTTAAAACAGTTTGAAGTTCAACCTAATCACAACCATGGCACTAGTAATAAAGTCACAAATCTTCAAAATATTATCTAATACTTACGATCATTCGTCACAAAAACGAGCAAAGCAATAAATTACTACTGCCACTTAGAAATGAAAAGACAAAAGTAAAACAACATTTAGTGTGAAATCAACCTTAAATGGTTACAGATAAAGTACTTTTCCCGTTATATTGCCTTGCGAGCTACATCGTATTGTTTCGTTTCTTTTTGGGGACACACGCGTAAACATTTGTAGCGGTTTGAAAACACTGCGGCATTGTGGGACGTGTTTACATTAGCTGTGTTTCAAGCGAACTAAAATAAGAGCTCACTTCTCAAATGCGCTGTTATTTGCCGAGACGTATTTTTTGCGCCGACCCGATATCTAGTTGCTATTGTTGATCGAAGGGTTAAACAGTCGCCATTTGTTAGCATAAGAACAGATTAGCTTTACGCTAGATTCGGGTTAGGTCAGATTCGCTTAAAGACAGAATATTGGCAGAGCGCAACATAGAGTTCCTTTATTCACATAAGGACAGATTCGCTTTACGCCAGATGGTTACACCATAATATTTCAATTTCGACGACCTCTGGGGCCGAACGAATCCTGCTAGGGGCAATATTTGTATCGGTAATATTTTGGTCATTTATTTGTATTCGTTATTTAGTACTCATAATACAGGCTCTGCCTAGTTTGAGACTATTGGTGTGAGTGACTGACAATGGGACCTTATATATAAAAATGAATCCCTATTTCTCTTGATCACGGTACCTATCAAACTTGAACGGCTGGACCAATTATGCAAAATATTTTTTTGTCGTGTTTGTTATTGTCAGGAAAAGGTTCTTATAAAAGAAAAAATGAGAAAGTTGCTCGTAACATTAGAAACTTTAAGAAAACTTTACCATTTTAACTTTTCTAACATTATACCAATGCGAATTCAATATTCATAGCTAAGACAGGACAACGTCTGTCGGGTCAGCTAGTTTATTTATAATTTCAATATGGATTATGAACTAATGGTTAGGTATAATATTTCCTGTTACGAAGTTATCTGTCACGTTTCAATATCTAAAGCCGCCTGGGAGCTTTCATCGAAAACGCTACCTAATTCTTTTGACATATAACAAAACAATATTTGTATGTACAGAAAAGTCTGCGATGGCATGTGCCATCGCGGATCGAAAGATAGATATATATATATATCTACAGATAGCGCGCGAGTTGAATGCAGAGCTTAGGAATGCGGTAGTGCTGTGACCTAATTATGACCACAATGAGTAATGAATGTCGATAAATTTAAACAATGTTATAAGTTTAATTTTATTTTTTACACTAGGTTAACATGATGAAAAAAAAAACAATTTCATAATTATCACACGTTTTTAATAATCATTTCACAAAACGGAATAAAAAAAAATTAATCAGATTCAGAAATGGCAGATATGGTTGAATCGATTTCACTATCCTCGCCGTCGCTGACCTCAATGACGAATCGATCTATGGTATCTTCAATTAATCCATCTCTTTGCCAATAATTTTCTTCTAAAATTATGACGTGATCATCGAAGCCACGATACGATAGTTGACAAGGATGGCACAGCACTACACTGCAGGCGCGTGAGGTGGGGCGTGCGGATAGCGGGGGAGATGCTCCCGCTCTTTACCTCAGACCCCGACTGCATTCAACTCGCGCGCTATCTGTATGTAGATAGCTTACCATACCCATTATATCATTATTCATTCATCATAATCATCCTATAACGTTCCCACTGCTGGGACACAGGTCGCTTCTCTGTGATAGGGAGTGGGCGGTAATCCACCACGCGGGCAGCGGGGGTTAGTAGATGTCACATATTATTATCATCTTTGAATTTTTGGTTCTAGGACATTCCGATGTTTTCCGTCTCACGATGTTTTCCTTCACCGTTTTGAGAGTAGTGGTGATGAAATAATTTACACAAAGTAAAGCACCTGTCTGGGTTCGAACCTACGAACTATATCTAGTAAGTCGCGTCAGTTACCACTGGGCCACCACTGCTCCACCCATTACAACTACTATAAAAATAGTCACGTACAATGCGGTAATTGGAAAGCTATTTAGACGGACACAGTATTAACCATTATCAACTTAAATACGTTAGTGCACCTTATGTTATCATAATGTGCATGAAATGCTTGTAACATGCATGCCTGTAACAAGCTGATTAAAAGTACTACATATGGGCGCAAAAAATAATAATGGCCAGTTTCAGGGAAATATGTAGTTATTACCTGACTTCGGAGGGTAATGTGTTATTCAGCCTATGTTTGTTCTTTTATGGCACTCTAGAGACCAAATGCGTGGGCTGATTTTGATTAAGGCGCGGGCCCACCGCGGCGCATGCTGTGCACGGGCACGCGGCACAATTTAGCTGCGTGTATTAATTCGTTTGACAACGTGGGTCTACGTTTCCACTGGAGAACACGAAGACCCACGACTATGTATAGCGTGGCATGGCGCACGGAGAGGCTACGCACGTGCCACTGCAATCCAATCAATCCAAAACTGCGCTGCGATTATGCTTGCTGTACTTAATCGTGTGTCATATTCGTGTACTCCAGTGGAAACGTAGTCCCACGTCGACAGCGTTGAGCTTTATAACCGGCTATTCGAGTAAGCCACGCATGTATCAATGACGTCAATTCATGCATAGCCTCTCCGTGGGTTGCAGTGGACACAACCACATACATTTTCTTACAAAGCGAAGCTTATTACACGTGCGTAGCCTCTCCGTGCGCCGCGGTGGGCCCGCGCCTTCATTCTTATGTCAATCTTGCGAGTGTTACTAAAGAAATGACGAGCCAGTAATCAAAATTCAATATAGCGACTACTAGACACCATATTGTGAAAAAGAAAACAATGAAAGTCGACGAACTATGTCAAGTGGGGTATCCCTATCACAAGATTGCCGTTAGGTACATGAGCGCATGCGTCAAGAGTTCTTGATCCAGCTTTTCAAGTGCTGTAATATCATAGTAATACTAATGATTGAATGCCCAATCAATTTAATGGTGAAATGACATTTGAACGGAACCAACCCTGCATACCATGAAAATCATCTAACTAATTTATGAGATGATAATGCCCATTATTAGCGTCTTTTATCATTCTCCTGCCCTTACCCCAATGTATCGTGGTCGGCGCAACATAATCTTTTTCTTCCACACATCTCCGTAGTCACACCTTTTCTAACCATATCATCATTCACACAGTCTATCCATCGTTTCTTTGGTCTCCCCCTACTCATATAGCCATCGACATTCATACTCAAAACTTTCTTCACGACGTTTTCCTTATTCCTCCGTATCACATGCCCATACCATGACAACCGATTTCTACACAAGTTTTCAGTTATCGGTGCCACTTTCAGGCTTCCTCTTATGTACTCATTTCTTATTTTATCACCACACTTTCCTCTTAACATTCTCATCTCAGCTGCATGCAATTGCCTTTCATTCATCCCTTTTGCGGCCCAACATTTTGACTCTTACAAGATGGCAGATCTTACGATGGTTTTATATATATTTCTCTTAAGTTTAAGGGGAATATGGGAGTTGCAGATAGTTCTCGTGAGCTGCCGCCATTCCATCCATCTAGTGTTAATTCTATGTTTTACGTTACGTCTTTATTCAAACGATTAAAAAAGTTTGGTCCCATTGCCCAGCGGGCAACTTACAACGAAAGAAGTGTTTAATGCCATTTACATGTCACCTATTTGTTCAAATGTGTAGGAACATACAGACTGTAATTATTTCTAAAGGTTTAGCAAAATGTGTGTCAAAAGAGTCAGACAGAAAAAGAGCTCATATGAATTGGAACTCGTGATTACTGTTTGTTTATATTTAAGCAGTAATTATCCCAGAAAATAATGTTCCTGACTTAAACATATAAATTAGTTTATCTCTGAAACTGATCATTATAATTTTTTTGCGTCCATATATACTGTTCATCAGCATGTTGTATGATATATTGTACAAAAATGTCAGCCAAATTGGCCGAACGGCTTTTTCCTATCATTTTGTGAGGAGGATTTAAATGTCTGATCGCTTTCAGTTTCATTGGTGAAATCCGCACTTAGTCAGAACTGTTACGTGTGTACAGTACAACTATTTTCTTAATGTCCCTTGGCAAAATTGGTGGTTCGTTAGTCGTCGGACTTCTATCGGTTGTGCTTTGCACTTGATGCAGACAGGACGCTCTCGATCGACTTGGAAGTTTATAGAGTTGTTAATTCTCGTTTAACTTAATGTAATTTAGTATAAAAATGGGAGGAAAACTCGTTGGTATTCGAAAATACGATGAGTCCTGAGGTACATTCAGAAAATAGTTGTACTGTAAAGATATGAGATGAGTACAAACATCTCCAGTATCTATGCTGTGCGCATTATTCCAATACTTGTGTGTGAGGTCACTGAGTTCATTAGGAAACTAGGGCGCCATATTGTGTACGTATTCCACAGAATTTTTAAATTCCAAAATTGACAATGCCAACTCCAGGAATAAAGCTTGTTTTAACCTTTGTATTCAGCTACCACCTCGATACAATCGCGGCGACAACTGGTTCAGGTGTCAGTTGATTTTTAGCACCATTGTCACCAAGACGCGCGTTCATGTTATCAGCGCGGCACATTCGGATTATATCTATCGAGGTATCTGTTCTGGGTTGTGTTATTATGCGCCTTCGAGGATTTAAATATGAATGTAATGTTTACCTACTGAAAGTTTTTATAAAATAAAAAAATAAACAGTGATTTAGAAGCTTGTTCCTTTCTAAGCATCGTCATATGCGAGGAGATTCTCCATAGTTTGGAAAATTTCAATCGTAGGAAAATAGTTAGTTCTGTATATTCCGTTAAACAGAGTAGCCAGGAATGTAACTGCTTTTTTGGGTAACTCCTTAAGAATCTCCTCTAGGCATGCTTTCTTTGGATTCAACGATCTGTTTTCCATCGCACATTCTTTGGGTGATGTTGGTCGCACAATTGAAAGTCCTGATTTAGTATATCTTCAATTTCCTGTAGGTTTTTCCCGTCATTTGCCAAATGTAAACCAAACAACTCAGCCTTTTCTTTGTCTGTTCTGGCCAAAGATGTGCGTGATCTGATAGGTGGATTGTGATTTTTAACGGCCTTGCACAATAAATGTTCCCCTTGATCTGAAGCAGATAACATTGAAATTTGCTTTTTAGGAGCAGGAACTGTGAATGACAGGAATATGTGTTTCGATGTTTACTGCTACTTAGAAAAAAAAAAACCTTTTGGCTGTAAAAAACTGCATTACAATACGAGGCAAATTCCCCTATTCGTACAGAGAATAAATGAACGTAATTATAAGATTGATCACGATTGATCACACAATTCAAATTCAAATCTTTATTGCATATCACATGTGTACCACGCACAACGGACCGAATGGGAGTCTACGTGCGGAAAAGGGAGTCCCATCATCATCATCATGTGTGTACAAGATTCTTAGGGCCATAAACCGAACTATAACACACGCGTGCATAATAACATAACGCACTAGTGCATAATAGAATTATCCCTACAAGGTTAAGTTAGTACCTAACTGCAAATTATATGCGAGTAAACAGAGCATTTTCAATTTAACCGGGTAGTATAGTTTTTTTTTTTGTAACAACAAAGAGGTTTTATGCCGCTGAAAATCCATTACAATTTTTGAAATAAATAAATGTGTCCTTAAATTAAGACGAAAAAAAATTTCATCATCATTATCAAATTATTTTTAATTCACAATAATTTCTTATGAAATATTTTCATTTTATCACTAAAATGATATTTTTGAAGTGGGCCGTATGGCTATATATAATCAATCACCTTGCATTTGGCGAGTGCAAAAAAAAAAAAGCCTTCGCGCCATTTCCCATAGTTTTCGGGTTTTTTTTATTTTTTACATTGTTCTCACATATAGAAGCACCAAGAATAATGTTCCCAAAATTTTGTAATACCCACGATTTAAAAGAGTGTCCTTTGAGTTTCTTGCCCGTTCTTCTCCATAGAGATCTACGTTTTTGGAATGGGCACCTAGCTTCAACTTCGATTTTTGTTTGACAATTCAAAAGTGCCTGTGAAAGGTTTAATTGAAATGAATGCTTTGAGTTTGAGTTTTCATATTTTGTTTGGAACGCATTTGTTGCTGTGTGGTAAAACGATTTATGCAATACAGGTTTGTTTTTCATCGCAAGTGTGTTGAAAAAGTGCGTATGAAACTCGTGAGCAACTTGCTCACTAACACTCGGCTGATTTACGCCCTCGCCTACGACTCGGGCTGCAACCCACAGCATCGTGTATAATGAGCAACTTAGCTCACTTGTATCATAATATACTATTAACATTTTGTTCCATTTTCAAATCGTTAGGTATTTTATTATATATTTTGACTGATGTTACATGAGGACTTGTACTGTGTAATTTTAGCCCTGATTGTGGTATTAAGAGCTTATTTTCAAAACGTGATCGCGGTGCATATCGGCGAGGTTGGTCTGTAATTTTAAGGTAGAAGTTTGGATATCGTCTAACGAATTTACAGATTTCTAGAATATAAATTGATGTCAAAGTTAAAATGTCTAGTTTCCTAAAATACGGTTTACAACTTACGTCATTGTCAATATAAACCATTATCCTAATGCTTTTTTTCTGTAGGATGAACAAGTCGTTGCTATCTACACTATTTCCCCAAAGTATTATTCCATACTTAAGCCAAGCATATGCATATGCATAGTAAGTGGATGAGGCAGTTTTTAAATCCGTAGTTTTTTTGAGCTCACGTAGTGCATATAAAAAACCTAGATAATTTTGCGTAACAATAACTGCGTGCTTGCTATTTTATAGCATTAAACTCATAAAATTGGAATTTCGTAGTTGTTAGAAACACTTCAAAATCAAAGTCATTAAGTTTTAAATGCAGTATCTAATAGCATGAATAAGAAAGAATTTCCGTTATCGATGCTCCGCGATAAAATGTATCGAGATTAGAAATATAATGCGAAATTAAACTACTATTACCAAGAAGATGATGTTATTTTTTGTAGTTGCTTAGGCAGTCAACTAATCAGTAAAGGCAAGAATACGTAACAGCCGCATCGCGATTGACGCATCGCATTTCAATACTTAATGTATGCTATTATTGAGCTCAATTCCTGAGTTGAGCTACGCGGTTACTGACAAAAACTTGAACTGACTGGACTGGACAATCAAATTTGTGAGAATTATGGGCCACTCCCTCTCCCAGATAGACGAGACCTGTTTCGCAGCAGTGAGAACATAATAGGCTGATTAAGAGCTTCTGTCCGCGACTTGGTCCGCATGAAATTTCTTGTTTTCCCATCCCAACTCGTCGCATCGCATTCGTCGCCCGCGCTGTTGCTTTGTTTTCATTTTTGCTCGGCTCCTAAGGCTCGTAGCGTGATGTTAAATAGCTTATAACCTTCCTCAATAATTGGGCTATGCCAGTTTCCCAGCAGCGAGACCATTATAATAGGCTGGTTATGATTATTACTAGTTTCTGTCTGCGACTTTGTCCAAAGTTTTCTTATTTGCTTGGCTGCTAAGGCTCGTGTGCGTAATGTTAAATAGCCTATAACCTTCTTCAATAATTGGGTTATGCCTGTGTCCCAGCAGCGACAACAGTATAATAGGCTGATTATTACTCGTTTCTGGCAGTTAACTTTCAGTAACGGCATGAATACTTTACAGCCGCATCGCGTTCGGCGCATCGCATTTCAAAACACAATGTATGCTATTATTGAGCTCCAACATTATGGAAAGCGAATTGATAAAATACGATTTTTTTCATGCCTTCGTCCTGCTGGCCAGTGCGATTATTCTAAAAATGGGATCGGCGCACTGACATGAAATAAGTATTAATGCATTTTTGGTAGACTGGCTGTCATGGACATAGCCAGCCATGGGTGGGGCAGCAGTCTAAAATAATATGTAACAAGCAAACTATACTCGCGGTCTTACCCCGTTTCTTCATACAAAAAGGTTAAACCCATAGCACCCTGTATCTGTATGTATAATTCGAATTATCCAAAACACTTTCTAATTGCTCATCTACCTACACCATGAAATCTTCCATCCAAAAATGTGTCTATAACTTCAGCCGTTTGGGCTCTGGGCGTATGCCATTTTGTTGATCAGTCAATTTAGAGGTTTATATAGTTTAGATAGTGCTTTCAGGTACAGTAAGTAAACAATTACACATAGTGAGGTATTATTGGTTGTTTATTTATTTAGGTATTAACTAACTTCATAATGTTACTTTAAGAGAAGCCGGCGTGGGTACTGGCAGAATCTCCTTAGCACTTCGGCTTCCAATGTATTTTTCGCTTCAGCGATCCTCATCTTGTGAACACTCAGCATACAGAGACCGCTCATACGATTTTCACTCATGGTGGAGCGAAGCCACGTCTTGACACGCCGTAACGTACTGAAAGGCCTCTCTATATTACAGGTCGTACACAGTTGTGCTAGTAAAATAGCAAACGCAGTTTTTATGCTCGGAGAAAACATTTCTGAATCCTTTATTATTTCAGCCACTTCCATGTCTTTCAGAACATTCAATGCCATATTTTTTTCCAGAAGATAACTCAATTCGGCATTATGGGCTGCTTGCGCTAACTCTGCAGGTGTTAAATTTATATCTTCATCGCTGCTGGACTCGCTCTTATTTTATGATTTCTTACGATTTTTATCAACAGACAAACCAAAATTATGGAAAGCACATTGACACTAGCACATTGATAGAGGCGATTTTTTTCGTTTCTTTTTTTTTCATGCAGTCGTCCTGCTGGCTAGTTCCATTATACTAGAAATAGGGTTGGGGAACGAACATGAAATAAGTATTGATGCATTTTCAGTGGATTGGCTGCATAGAAAATTATTGAATAGAAAGTTTCGATTTTCTAAAACTCTTTCCACGCTAGCGGGTAAAATGCACATTTGGACGCAGATTTCGAATGACAAACATAATCTTTCCGAGCCCGTGAGGTGACAAACAAATTTTTAATCCTTCAGAAAGGTCTTGAGATTAGCGCGATCAAACAAACAAACTCTACAATCAGCACAACTCATACCACTCAAACTGTGTGGTTCTTTCCTCAAAGTTTCAGACACCAATCCACATGGTCTTCACATGTTCTGACTAAGATTCTGTCTCAAAAAGAGCTGTGACCACTGAGTTTGTATCGGCCTTTCTTCTCAGAGTAGTCGGATAGGAAACGCCGACCTCATCTAATTTAAAAAATATGATAGATTGGTGGAGTTTCTTGCCCATTCTTCTTCATACAAAACTACATTTTGGAAGTGGCGACTAGAATCAATTCTACATACGTGAGACACTCAGAAAGTTTTGCGAAAATAAAATGTTCTATAGGTAAATTTTTTTTATTAAATCTTTTCAAAGTACTCTCCACTAGCCTCTATGAAAGTTTCATGTGTCTGAACCAGTTTTCGAAACACTTTTTCCAGTCCGCCGCAGACACCTCGTTCAGTCTGTTCGAACGCTGACAGCGTATCTTCCGGCGACGAAAATTGTATCAGTTTGAGCTGATATTTTATTTTCGGGAATAAAAAAGTCACACGGTGCTAGGTCAGGGCTGTAAGGAGGGTGACCCAGGAGTTTAACCGGCGTGCTGTCGAGGAAGTCCCTCGTTTTGAGCACGGTGTGCGAAGGCACGTTGTAGTGGAGCAGTAGCCCGCGGAGCCCTGTGTTTGGTCGCTTGTTTCTCATAACAGAGAAAACTTCTGCCAAGTTTTTGGTAGTATTCAGCGTTGATGCTTCTTTGGTTCCGTAAAGAAATTGCCACCAAGTAGCCAGTGAAATTGAAAAAGGTCGCGATTAAAATCTTTCCCCCGCTTCTAGATCGCTTCACTTTGGTAGGCGTTGATTCGTTTTGAAACATCTAAACCGTCGACTGGCGCTTCGTTTCTGGATCGTATTGATAAATCCGAGACTCATCACCGATGTCTGGTTCATACGTTTTCGGTCGAGTGAAGAATTTTTTTCGCGCAATCTTTCGAGGCGTGGTACTGGATATCGGTTTGGTTTTTTAACGTCGTTCAACCTCTGTAGTCGCCACTGAATGACACCATTCTTCTTGGGTGCGACGTGCAGTGGTTTTTTTTTTGCTGCATCATTGTCTAAAAATTCCTTCTTGACGGATAGGTATCGATGTGGTAGTTAAGGTTTTGTTTCGTTTTGATTGGTTGTCCAGTGGTTTGTACGAGTATGTGGTGTTCCACGCGGTGTTTTTTAGTATCCTTCATGCACGGTGGCCTCAAAATTCCCGGGTACTTACTGATGAGTTGGTGATATGGCTGGTCAACGTCGATACTTCTTACTGGCGGTTTGGCATAGCTGACTGGTGCTTTGACAATAAGATTTGTGACCTTGTCGACAACACAACGACTGGGTATTTCGACAAGTAGTTGATGGTGCTTTAGTGAGTCGGCACCGATGATGAGCTTGCTGACTGCAGCGATGATGAACTTCCATTTGTAGGGTCTCGCAGGTTGAGGTCCAACTGTAGTGTCTTTTCACCGTACGTTGGGATGATCGTATTGTTCGCTGCTTACAAGCAAAAATCGGTCGGCGTTGCTTTCCTTTTCGCCTTTTTTCCTAGGTATGAAATGACAGACGTGAGTTTCTGCCCATTTTGAATATGTGCTATAATGTGTTGTTCGCGCCGGTTCTCGCCCAGTCCAACGCAGCTTTTAGTTTCCCGAAGGGACCTTTTGCGGCTTCACAACTGCATGGACGCATGCTTCTTTGTGCTTCCTTTCCGAACTTGCGATGACAGAAACAGATTCTAGTTTGTTCGGTTCGTCGTGGCGTATTGCTGCGCTATGTGCGTTGATGATTGGGCCTTCTTCACGAACGTGACTTTGAGCTGTATTGTTGGCGTCGCTCATGGTTTGATTGACTTGTCTTGAGTTCTGCGATTTGACTGGTCGGTCGATCGATGTAGATATATGTGCGGTAGGTGTTATGGCTACAGCGATTGCGCGTCTGGTTGCGTCTGCTCGAGGATCTTGGCTTCTGATCTTGATTTTAGCGTTCCTTTTGACTTTTCCCTTTTTTCTCGGCTCGCTAAGGGTCGTAGCTGAATGGTTAGCCATAACCTTCCTCGAGAATTCGGCTATCAAATGCAAATATTTTTTACAAATCCAGTTAGTAGATTAGTGCCTTCAGTTCTACCCCTAAATTCGTCCACGTGAAATGTCTTGTTACCCTGACCCACCGCGTCGCAACGCATCGCCAGCCCATGCTCTTACTTTGTTTTCGCTTAGCGTTCCTTCTGACTTTTTCCTTTTTGCTCAGCTCGCTAAGCGTAGTAGCGTGTAGTTAGATAGCCTATATCCATCTTCATGTATTGGGCTATCAAATGAAAATAATTTTTTGAAATCAAATTGATCTATTTAGAGACTAGCGTGTTCAATTCTGCCGTCAAATTCACGTCGAATTTCTTGTTCCCTTGACCCACCGCGTCGCAACTCATCGCCATCCATGATCTAACTTTCTTTTCGCTTAGCGTTCCTTCTGACTTTCCCTTTTTCTCGACTCTCCAAGGGTCGTAGATGAATGCTTAGCCATAACCTTCCTCGAGAATTCGGCTATCAAATGAAAATATTTTTTTACAAATCAAGTTTGGTAGATTAGTGCGTTCAGTTCTACCCTTAAATTCGTCCACGTCAAATTTCTTGTTCCCCTGACCCACCGTGTAGCAACGCATCGCCAGCCCGTGCTCTTACTTTGTTTTCGCTTAGCGTTCCTTCTGACTTTTTCCTTTTTGCTCGGCTCGCTAAGCGTCGTAGCGTGTAGTTAGATAGCCTATAACCATCTTCAAGTATTGGGCCATCAAATGCAAATTAATTTTTGAAATCCAATTGGTAGTTTTAGAGATTAGCGAGTTCACTTCTGCCCTCAAATTCGGACTGGCGATGCGTTGCGACGCGGTGGGTCCGCGTCGCAACGCATCGCCAGTCCATGATCTAACTTTTTTTCGCTTAGCGTTCCTTCTGACTTTCTCTTTTTGCTCGGCTCACTAAGGGTCGTAGATGAATGCTTAGCCTATATACAATAATAATAATATAATAATAGTATAATCTTCCTCGAGAATTCGGCTATCAAATGCATTTTTTTTTCAAATCCAGTTGGTAGATTAGCGCGTTCACTTCTACACTCAAATTCATCCACGTCAAATTTCGTGTTCCCCTGACCCTGACCCGCGTCGCAACGCATCGCCAGCCCATGCTCTGAGTTCGTTTTCGTTTAGGGTTCCTTCTGACTTTTTTTCGTTTTGCTCGACTCGCTAAGGATCATAGCGTGTAGTTAGATAACCTTTAACTTTTTTTAAGTATTCCTTCCTTAAGTATTGGGCTACCAAATACAAATTAATTTTTCAAATCCAATTGGTAGTTTTAGAGATCAGCGCGCTCACTTCTGCCCTCAAATTCGTCCACGTCAAAGCTTTAAACCTATTGGCCTCGCCTTGGTCCGCCATTTAGATTTTTTGGTCAAAACGTTTTCGCTCGAAAATACCTACATATACAACATTATTTTTAGTATATGCGAAATCTGAATATTGTTTGTTCAGAATAAGTAACTGAATCGATTCAAATAATTTTTACACCATGTTATATTTTTCCCAAAAAAGTTTTGCAAGTGTGATGGAAAATGTTATCACCAGTTAATTACAATACAATCGCCGTACGGTTAGGTACCTACTGCCTAATTATTATCAATTAGCACAATACGACAATGGACGCGCAGGCGGCGCGGGTGCACCGTGTGGTGACCATGTTTGTGTAGACAACTAGGTACCATAACAAGCTTATTATTTTGTTATTCTTCATGATACAGTTTTGAAATTTTGTACATAGTTTCTTTACATAAAAATATTAGACACGTGTTTCGGGTTTCGCATATATACTAAAACTAGGGTTGTATAGGTAGAGGACATGTAGAGGAACAAATTAACATGATATCTTAAGTGTCACATTACCGAGATAAACTGTTACTCTATTGTTTTACCTTTCTTGAATTGTCTATCGCATCGGTCAGTCAGACAGATAAAGTTAATTAAAGTTGCCCATAAGGTTCCATTAAATATCAGGAAACATCATACCTCATCTAGCCAAAATAATTCACCAACAATATCGAGCGCAGTGCGCCACTTGTGTGGTCAAATGTACACAATGGTGAAATGATTGTATTTAGGTCCTGGAACAAAATATATGTCATAGATACATTCTTGTTTGAGGGAAATTAACTGTTCATAAAACGATAAAAGTCATTTCCTCGATAAAAAAATATATCGGAAACAGTCGATGTCAAAACTATTTTCCGTCTCATTTCCTAGCAATTACAATGTACATTTTGATACCGAGAACCCCTTGTTAATTATTAATTTTGTTTTTAAATCTTGAAACACACGTGCGCCTGTGACGAGTACTACACATTAGATTGGTGTAACTAACTGAAAAAACTTGTCCTTCCACAGGTGGAATTTAACCAACCCGAGCTGCCACTCCTGAACCGGGACAACGTCGGGCTCATGGTGAAGTTGGTGCCCTATGCAATGCCTGACTCGCCAGTGGTGGTAGCAACCACGCACCTACTGTATAACCCGAAGAGGCCAGACGTGAGACTGGCACAAATGCAGGTCTTTCTAGCTGAGCTCGACCGCTTCACATTCTTTAAAAGGGCGAATGAGTAAGTGTTACTTTAATATCAGCCTTTTATTGTCCTACTGCAGGGCGACAGCCTTCGTGAGGGCAAGAGCTTTGATCACCACGCCTCCCCTTAAGACGGGTGGCCGAGTTCCTTCACCTATGTCAGTAATGAACTCAAACTTAAAGCATTTATTTCTATTACGAGCGTTTAACCCGCGCGGGCTGGCAACTTAATCAGTTAAAATCAAAATTCTATTTTTTTTCAGCCTTTACGTATGCGTTTTTTTGTATTTTTTTAATACTCATGACATTTGACATTATTGTCAATTATTTTCTATTTGCAGTACTGATTGAGATTACATGTCTTTAATTATAGCTAATTTTCGTATATACCTTCATTTAAGCGCTCTAAAGGTTGTCTCAAAAGTCTTATACAACCTCGTGTCTGCGTCGTAAGTTATTCAAGGTCAAAGGTAAAAAAAAAAACAGTTTTTCGCGATTATCGTCTCAACCTAAACGCTAAAATGAAGGTGTATACGAAAATTTAGCTTATTACCTCTCATTCCGAGGTTGATCGCTAATTTGACTGGTCTAATATAAGAGTTAATGATTAAAAAAAAAATAAGAATCAATAAACCCTTATAAATGTGACGTTGCCAGCCCGCACGGTATGAACGCTATTAAAACAATAATAGGCACTTTAGAACTGTCAGATAGGCGTTTAATCAGAAAATTGAAACTAGTGCCCATTTCAAACCGTAGATCTCTATGAAGAAGAACGGTCAAGACTCTCCATAGACACTTTTAAATCATCAAATTACAAAATTGGGTACATTATTCTTGTTCTGTATGTTACAACAAGTAAAAAATATATATTAAGAAACAATTCAAAATATAAGATTAAAAATAGTCCTTGGCACTCAAAAGAGGGCAATAAACAAGCAAAAAAACAAAACACTCTCGCGCCATTGTCTCCCCTTTCCCGCCAGCAGTAACTTTTCGACCAGCGTATATCTATGATCTAGGTACTACTTATTCGAGTTTGAATCTTCTAAACTAATTTGATGCAAAATCAGATGAAAGAAATAATTTGATTTCGGGGAAGTCCTCCTTATCATTATTTAGTGTTACCTTTCACTGGTACTTGCCCGGGTTTGAACCCACAGCCTTGAACTATTACTTTAGATAAAGTTCAATCCGTATCATACGCAACGAATGTGTATGGTGATGTGTGTGGTGTGTATGTGTGTTCATGTGTGTGGCTTATGATACGTTGGAAGAAAGTTCATAACCTGTGGTCCAATACAGTTCCGTCCGGCCCTAGTCTCGGCCAAGTTGGCCAATTTTTTTTTAAATTATTCAGATTGTGATTGATAGTGTACGGTGTACCGTTACACAATTAGGTTGCAGGTCTTAAAACTAAGTAAGTATTATAGTATCTTCAACTTTGAAATCGTTCGCAATTACGTCACTTATACTTTAATATTAGAGGGCCTGGCACGAGTGTATTCGTGCCAGGCCCACTAATATCATTAAATGCTTGTAGATGTGACTTGGATGACTACAACTACTTTATTATTTCATGAACCCACACGTTCCACACATGGTATTACATCAGTACCTTTCTATTGTTTTCAGAACGAGATTCCTTCCTTTTATACTGACGGGCGATTTCAATTCCACACCCAGTAGTGACGTTATAAAGCTGCTAGAGAAAGGAAGTGTTAAGTATGTCTTTATATCGTTCTCTCGTTTCTGTATGGTAATATATATTAAGTATAATTGTACAGCACTATATCTGAGAAATCCACTGAAAGGAAAATATAATTTCATCACAAGTGATAAATAACGAGTTCCTTTCTATAAAAAAAAAATATATATAAATATAAATGTAGTTAATATAATTATAATACAGAACATTTTAAAATTTTGCTTCGATTTTGTGATTCAGAAACCAAAGAACTAATTTTCACTGCATTCTTTTCAACAGTGCAGGCCCACACCGGGATGCTTCAGATTGGAGGCGGATTGGCGTGACTGACAACTGTCAGCACCTGTCAGTGGTCGTGGACAGGCAGCAGGGCCGCGACACTAACTTCAGCAAAATTAAGGTGAGCCACACATGCGCTCGTTAATAATATCTACTACTAGTTTTCAAAGCAAAGACAAAATCAAATCTTTTATTTCAAATAGGCACACAAAAGTCAATTTACCCCCTTTTTTATCTCCTCCATAGAATGTTTTGCCCCTCCCAAAACATAGTGTTCTATAGAGAAGAATAGGCTAGAAACTCCACCGTTACAATTTTTAAAATGTTTTTAACAGACTTCAAAAAGAAGGAAGTTTTCAATTCGACATGTTTATATTTTATAATACCTATGTGTACCTATATGTGGAGAAGCATTCGCTATGGGACGAAGTAATGCTACATATCACGGGGTGTTGCGACATGACCTAACCTCCAAACTTATGTAGGTAAATGACAAAAAACAAATTCTCGTAATCCTTGCAAACTATAGTTAATAATGTCGGTGATTTAGGATATTTATTCTTTTTTTAATTGTCACCGGCTTCCGAAACTAAAGTTATTTCTCACTTTGTAGTGTTTTTCCGGAAGTCGGTTGTTTTTTTTTTTGGAATAGTTTTTATTTTTCACTTTTAGCTATAGTACCTACCCCAGAGAAATTCGAAATTTTATCATCCTTGGGGTCAAAACAATGCATATTTATGCAATAGCAGCAATCGCAGTTGATTTGCTGTCATTTTATGAAGAATTCCGTTGTCTGTCTCCGAAGCATCAGATCTATATGAAATTTAAATGGGACCATTTCGGAATAAACCCATTAAAGAGTTCTACCTTCCTTCATCAGCTCAGCGTCATGAGATGATAATGACCATACGCAAACATCTCAATAGCTTTAGAAAATATATGAAAAACATTGTCAATACCTGTAACATTTGAGGATTGCCCTCGATTTCCCTGGGATCCAAACATCAGATCCTGACTTGGTGCCAATGGGACCACCACAGGAGTATACTCTTTCAAATAAAAAATAATTTTGAGAATCGGTTTACAAATGAGGGAGAAATAGATGACCATACATTAAAAAAATAATACATACGGTCGAACATATATCGCCTCCTTTTTGGAAGTCGATTAAAAAGAGCATTGCAAGAGAAAACGAGCTAGGAGGAAGAAAGTATTCCAGTGAGATGCTGCCGATGGTGGTCAATATGTTGAGCGTGCTTCCGCGATTGCCCTGATAGCAGTGTATAATACTTCTCTACTCCTCATAAGCACCTCAGGATATGTTTTTACTTTGTTTCCGTATCCTGCTATAATCCTACACCAACCGGTGGTTGTCCTTAGGTGCACAAGCATAGTGCGAACAGAGATTATCGTCGGTTGGTGCCTCATTTCATTAAAAAAGAAGTCTATCAGGCCTCTGCGAGTTGGCTCTGGCCACTCGTTCGCCTTCGAAAGACCCGGGACCCCATAGTACCGAAATATGTAAACATATAAAAATAATCATTAATAATAGAGATGAGACCAAGCATCGCTACGGCGACCGGTACTGCGCCTCCTTCATCGGATTCCCGTGACTTTTACGAATTTATCATCATATCATAAAATAATATGTATTCCGTAGCTGCACAACACCGATATCTTACCTGACGAGTCAACACATGGGCACAGCGCCTGTTCGCTGTCGGACCAGTTCAACGCTATGTTCAATGGCCGCGAAGTACGCCACTCGCTCAAGGTCGCCTCGGTTTACGACACCCGCAACACCGCCACCACCTTCCAGAACCAATGGATCACCGTCGACTATATTTATTATAGGTAAGTTGTTTTATGTAAATCGTGTTCTATAGCACGTTTTTAACTTGATATTTTACGTACCTATTTCAGATATTTTGATACGAAAATGGACGTTATAAAATTAACCAAAATTATCAAATGAAAAACGCCTTTATGACGATTTAAAATTGAAATTTTGGATTTAAGCATTCGAATAGATAAATGCATTCGGTTAGTAAGTGGCGCTGCAAATAATTGGCATCCGCAGTAGATCCATTTGTTTACATTTGCATCAGATAGTTTTGGAACCCACCATAGCTATAGTCACCGCTAGCATGACGGTGAATGTTCAGCATTATTTCGTTCAGTGTAATATAAATAATTTATGTTTCAGTACCTGCAGTCCGTTAACACTGGTGGGACGCTTGCGGTTGCCTTCGCAGGAAGAATGCGAGGTACTGGGTCGTCTGCCCAACCACATGTATGCCTCCGACCACCTCGCGCTCGCGGCCGCCTTCGAACTCAGTTACGCGCCCCTACACCAGGAACAGGCACAATAACTTTCTGTAACACTGCAGTACATTTCATATTTCTAATTGATCATGTATACGACCAATTATTGGCATTATCGACCGTTGTAATAAAATGATTCGGCAAATTTAATGAATAAGGCTGTCATTATCGACCGTTTTAACAATATGACTTGGCAAATTTAATAAATAAGAGGCGTTCATTATTGACCATTTTACCAAAATAACTCGGCAAATTCAATAAATAAGGCGCTCATTATTTATTAAATTTTGCGCGTCATTTTAACAAAATGACTCAGCAAATTTAACAAATAAGGTTGTCATTACCGACCGTTTCATCAAAATGACTCGGCAAATTTAATAAATAAGACGGCCATTATTGACCGTTTCAACAATATGACTCAAGAAAATGCAATAAATAAGTCGCTCATTATCGACCGTTTAAAAAAATTACTCAGCAAAGATAATAAATAAGGCGGTCATTGTCGACCGTTTCTACAAAGTGACTCGGCAAATTTAATAAATAAGGCGCTCGTTATCAACCGTTTTAACTAAATGACTCAGAAAATGTTATAAATAAGGCGCTCATTATCGACCGTTTTAACAAAATTACTCGGCAAATTTAATAAATACGAGTAAGGCGCTCGGCAAACGGCGGATATTTGGTCGCTGCGAATGACCGCGAGAGAGTGTACTCGGCAAGCAGCGGCGGGGCGCGGTAGTTTGAAAAATAATAGATATCCATACGTCCTATTGTGGCGGACGGTTGGTTCGCGAACAAATTGTCCATCGTTTGCTCAGCACATAAAGACCCATATATGTTTTTAGAGCTAGTACAGGGAACGGTTAGATTTAGGGATTTCAGCTGGAACAGGATACATACATAGTTTAATTAATGTTTCGCCATTATGAGGCCGTTGCAAAACACTTACGACTCCATCAAACCAGCTCCGCTCTGTCCTGTGCCATACAGCGAGTGACACTTCAGATATGAGTCTTCACTCAAAACAAGTTACCTTACATTATGTAGTAACGTAAATTTATTATTGTCCAATTCCGTATGTAATTTATTTTCCGTCTTCAAATAGTTATAAAACGTAGTTCAGGATTCAACAGTCTTGGTGTTGTATTTTACGTAATTACGTAATCATATCTCATAATAATCGTTCAAAATAGCAACGCGCGTGGTGTTACTAGGTACTGCACATTGTGATAGAATGCGCGAGCTCTCACTGTTCACTGGTTTTCGTAGTCTGCCATATACACATTAACACACTAAGGGTCACTTCAGACAACAGAATTATCCTCGAGCCTTCTTTCGCCGCAATTCAAACCGTGAACAACCGAGTCGCGAACCGACTGTGTCGACACTCATACAGTTGTGTACTTTAGGCTATGGTAATACAGTCCTATTTCCAATGGAGCCAGTAAATTGCTCGACCCTTACTAATGTACAGACGCCAGCACATCAAACTATTCCAAACTATAAAATTTTCCCAATTGAACATGAACCATATTCTATTGTGGTAGCTTGATGTGCTGGCGTCTGTACTATCTTTCTACATCCACAGGCCACGCGTGCTCATGAATTGTATGATGATAAGCCGTGGTTGTAAGCTTTTCTTCAACTTATTAATGTTACGGTATTAAAATAGATTTGGCCAGCTCATACACAAGACTCTCGCCCCCTTATTACAAAACAAGGTTTTTCTTTAGGTATGGTTTAAACCATCGAGCCCGTTTTTGAAATAAGAACTTAGAACTGAAATAGAATTAAAGCTCCTTTTACAAAACTGACAATTTAGCACAGGACTAACTTGTCAGTTTTGTAAAAGGAGCTGTATTTCGATTTCAGTTAGGTTCTCATTTAAAAAACAGGCTCGAATATTTAAACCATACCTAAAGAAAAACCTTGTTCTGTAATAAGGGGGTAAGTGTCTAACAAACAGGGTGGCAGGGACATCAACGCACAACCTGTTACCATGGATTCAAGATTCTACTATTTAATTTAAATAAAAACTGCTGTTTCCTACAAAACTGCAAACATACGCGGTCAAACCGATGAAAATTTCTAGACGGTCCCCTTTTTTCTTCCCTTCTTCTTCGTTCTGCAATGAGCGTTCTGAGGTGCGTCGATGTAACTGCCAACCCTGTTTAATATATGCAATAATCAATTTACAATTTTGAACTGTTTACTGAATGTTGTATTTGTGTAGTATTTTAGTAGTGCCACGGATATAAATGTATTAAGTATAATATTGTACGAGTATGTCTATACTCGTAAAAATAATTGTAAATGCCGATATCAAGGTTCATTCATGGCTTGACGTCAGACGTCAGAACGATTACTTAAAAAAGGGCTTAATTAGTCGTGATAAGGAGAATTCTTCCTATTAATATTTTGTAGCATTTGTGAAAATAATTATAAATGCCGATACCAAGGCTCATGGCTTGAAGTCAACCAATTAATAAAAAAAATATTTTTTAAATAAAAAATTAAACTTTGTTAATTATATGATTGTCGAAATTTCAAACAAAAATAGCAAAATCTGTTTCCATGAAACACACTTGTTTAAGCTGGATAAGGCGAAAACGAAAAATCAATGTTTTGTTAATATTGTAGTATATTGTGTAGTAAAACAGGCGCCCATGCCTCTTACCTGCTAGCTAACCCCAGCTGCGTCTTTCGTTTGTACATTTGTGGTAGTTGGCATGAAAGTATAAGTGCACATCAATTTAAATTTTTGGACGTTTCCCGTGAAAAAAAAAAGAACAGATTACGTTCACTCTGGGGTCTTTAACAAAGTTGAAGATCAGCAGCCAGCATATTTGTTTTCTTTTGGAACCCCTCCCCCGCCCCCTTCGTCAGAAACTGGTTCACTGTCAAAAAATGATAGACATTAAGTTATAAAATCTTTAGGTACGAGGGCGACACTGAAAATTTCGGGAATCAAGGAAGTGACACAACATTACTATTTAAAAATGTATTTATTGCTTTTCGTAGTATTCTCCGCGAAATTTGACACATTTTTCCATACGATGGAACCAATCATTGAAGCAACCATTCCATTCGGAAGTTGGGGTCTCCAAAATGGCCGTTTTGTAGGCGTCCACAGCTTCTTCAGGTGATGAAAATCTCTGTCCACGCAATTTATTCTTTATTTTAGGGAAAGTATAGAAATCATTAGGGCTTAGGTCGGGGCTGTACGGCGGATGGTCTAATCATTCTATGTTTTCTTGCTCTAAAAACTCTTTTGTTCTGTGCGTGGTGTGAGAACTCGCATTGTCGTGATGGAGGATGATGCGGCGGTTGCAGTTCTCTTTACCGAGTTCAGAAATGACCTGTGGCAAACAAATGCTAGCATACCATTCTGCATTAACCGTTCTTTGTCCCTCAAGAGGAATAGTCGTAACATGGCCGGTTTTGGAGACAAACGTGGCCACCATTTTTTTTGCAACACTCCGTGAACGAACAATTTTTGTTGGCTTTAACTCATTTTCGAACACCCAAACTCGTGACTGGCTTTTTATTTCGGGTTCGTACGCGTATATACAGGATTCGTCACCTGATACGATGTTGTATACAGCATTTGAGGATCCTGCGTGGAATCTTTCGAGAGTTCTGACGCACCAAGTAATGCGAGCCGCTTTTTGCTCTTCACAGAGGGAATGCGGTATCCATCGGGAAAACAACTTTTTTATACCTAATTGTTCATGCAAGATTATTTGTATTTGACTCATGCCAATGTCTAAAGTTGCTTGAATTTCGCGGTATGTCACATGTCGATCTTCCTCAATCAGCTTACGCACAGCATCAACGTTTTCTTGGGTGACTGCAGTTTTTGGACGACCTTGACGGGGATCATCACTGAGCTTGACACGTCCACGTTGAAATTCAGCAAACCAGCGATAAATTGTGGTTTTGGATGGGGCTTCATCACCAAATGCAGAAATCATCCGGTCAACACACTGTTTTTGTGTTAAACCACTTCGAAAGTCTTATTAAATCATCGCTCTTGAATTTTCTCGAGTCAATTCCATTTTCTCAACGACTAAACAAGTTTGACAAAACCTTAAAATATAATAAATGGTATTCGATTTTTAAAACCAAGGAGTTTTCAATTAAAAAGATTTTAATATGACAGGAACAGTGGAAATATTCCATTCCCGATACTTTTAGTGCAGCCCTCGTATAACTGTCGTGTAGTTTTAAAATAGGGGCTGATCATGTGCATATACATCATCATCATCATCTCAGCCGAAAGACGTCCACTGCTGTTTTGCCATAATCGCCACGCTTGACAGGCGGTTTGGCGATTGCAGTATGGTGGTAAAATGTATAGAGAACGCTGCTGCCCATTCTCTAGTAAGCCCCTTAGCCGCCTTCTACGACACTCACGGGATTGAAATGGGATGGTGCTATTCTTTTACGTCCGGCAACACACAGAACATGTGCATATTGTAACCACTTAAATAGGTGTTATAGTTAGAATACTTCTTATATTGTTTGCCGTAAACTACCATCATGCACACAATAATATTGTAGGTCTGTACGCGTCTGCGACGAAACTCATTCGAATAATTTGCTCTGTCTGTTTATGAAGCCGTGTCACTCAACTGTTGTAATATATTTTGTTTTATTTTATAGATTTTTAATTTGACGGAAACAATAAATGTTTTTTTTTTTATAGCATGAGGCTTTTATTTGCCAGCTTTTCTTGTATTTCATAGAAACATTCTCTCCAATAGATAAAACGTGTGAAATAATGATTATACTAACTATTTGTAATGTGAATGTTGACATGTTATTTGTTTCATCATTCATTTCCTTTTTTTATTATTGAGATTTATATTGTATCTGTGTATCCTTTGTTAGAGACCCTAATCTATACATATAATAAAATAATATCGTAGCGAAGTCAAAACTGTACATTGAACATTTTGTTTTTTAGTAATTTTTACAAGGTCTGGGAACGATTCTTCGGTTTAACCCTACATTGTAAAATTATGTGTATTCTAAAGCCGAAAATATTTTATTTTTTAATTTTTATCTGCGAGTCTGTTTGTCTGAATGTATGTTCCAGCAACACGCCAAAACTACCGAATAGATTTGGTTAAAAATTTGCACACATATTCCCTATATGTCTGCGCAGACTGAGGGAGAGGCAGCATATGCGCCCTCGCGACCCCAGCCGCTGCAGGATACGGAGACGCCCTGGGCGTCGGGAATCCCAGGCCGATTTCCGGCCACCATAGGCATGGGCTTGCGGACGGCGAGTAATGGGTAGCTCGCTGTCCGGTAAGGACCAAGCCCAAGTCGACGGCGCGTTGTGTTCCACGCGCGCCTCAAAGAGATGTCAGCACAAAAAGTGATGGGACCCGCAAGGGTCGATGCCTGCCAGGGGTGCGGGTTTGTTCGAAAGAGACACCACAGCCCCTGGCTTAAGGGCTACTGAAGGAACACGGGTGGGTTTTAGTCAGTAAAAGTCTGACACGCCCTCCTGCTCCACCCAGAGCGGGAGAAGTTATTTGATGATTTCCCACCCAAAAAAATAAAAAAAAGGGTATTTAGTATCTCGCTTTATGTCATAAGGGATGAGCAGTATTGCAATTTATTCGTATTCTTCTATAGTTTACCGCAAATAGTAAAAGACGGGACAAAATGGTTAGAAAATTACGAAAAGTTGTAGATTTGTACCCTTTAAATGATTATCATCACGCTTTTCCATTATGCACCTTAGCAGCAGTGATGGACATTAACAACATACACAGGTTGGATCAGGCAACAAGGGTGGGTAATTCAACCGTTGTCGCTACATGAAAACGGCATTAGGAGACTATTCTTATTCGCATTCACAAATAAATAAATAAAAATTGCAGTCTGCGAAGAAAAAAAAAAATATAATGCCACTCGATCCTGTTTTTCTTAATAGGGATCAAAAACCTCTGTGGGCCCACAGAGGTTTGAATATTACAAATGTCAAAAATCGCAAAGATTCTTGCTTGCTATAGATGAATGCGAACATAAATACCAGTCTATGACAACAGTCGAATTATTTCATTACTTCACTGGGCTACTACTGCTACTAGGGAACAAAGCAGATAGTAACAGGGTAACAGTTATAATTAACATCACGCTATACTTTTCAAGAGCAAAGCAGTCAGTCATGACAAAGTAAAAGAACGGCTAATTAGCTAACTTTCAAAAAAGCAAAATAACTAAGCGTTTGGACGGTTCCTTTGCGAACCTGTTGTTGTCAGTTCGATTCCCAAGTATTTTTAGGAGTAGCGGAAGGTTCCCTATGAAGTATCAAGTCGTGATTCACAATAGTTTTGAGACCAACTAGAATTTAAAAAAGTTTTTAAAACTTAGATGTTAATGCTTCTAAATTAGTCTATCTAGCTTACATAGGCACTTCGGTTTCATTTTAAAATCGAGTGATAAAAGTAAGTTTATAAGGAATTTTATAGTTTAAGTATAGTCGTATACGTAACTTGAAAATGTGATTTTTGTTTACGTACATATTTTTTATTTCCAGGTTCAAATAGTAGACTTATGTATAAAACGGATATTCCAGTTGGAATCGTGTAAATTGGACCACTGGTTTCGAAGTTATTACAAGATTTGTTTAAGGGTTTAACTACAGTTTTTGGAGTTCATTTTCTACGACGTGTGTTCGTGATTTAAAATCATTAAGAAAGGTTATTTACAAAAAAAAAATATGAAATGCGTGCCATTTGTCGGCACTTCATCGACTCTGCTATAAATGACCTGATTGCGGCAACCGAACGCCACCTAGCCACCACCTTAACCATTCCCGACAACGTTACAACCCTTTTCCAGAGAGAGCGAGAGAGTAGCAAGTCCACCATATCCATAGATAATCACAGTATCCATAATATAACTACTAGGAACAAACACAAATTTGTTGACCTTCAACAAGGCTCAATAGGTGGGTCATTCTTCTGAATGACCCACTCAATGTATACGCTTTTATAATAAACTTCCAAGCAATGTAAATCTCAATAAATTTAAATCATTCATTAGACGTAAGTTGTTCCTGAAAGCCTTTGATTATATTGAGGACAAAAAAGCTTGGGATTAACCTGCTCCAATTTTTGCAAACTGAATGTTCTGTTTTTGTTTTTGCAAACATATACTCTTTTGACTAATTATTATATACACTTTGTCATGAATATTTACTTTGAGAAGTATAATATTATTTTTGCTTTAATTATTGTGAATGTGAGGACTATGTGGTATTTTTGTATTGTGTTTCATCTCTTTCTCAGTTCATTTTTAAAATTAATCTGGCAGTTTGAGTACCTACTTTATGCGGCCTACCCAAATATCCTTTCTTTGGTATTGTTCGTCAAATCGTTGAGCTCCTCAAGATCTGAGTTGAGCCGTATGATTACTGATACATGCGTGCACTGAATGGACAGGTCCACTCAATCTGTGTGGTTCTTTCCTCAAAAGACCATTTCAACACCAATCCACATTAGAGATGATGCGTATATACTAGAACAGATCCAGGGACTAGGTATTTAATGAGACTAGGTAGCACCTATTCCATCTTTTAAAATACTCGATCCACCTAGTCTCACTGTGCATACGCGGCGCACTCGGCACCCGCGTGGCCCACTCGAATCGAAGTACCGGCGGCGGCGCGGCGAAGCGGGATAGCAAGGCTGCTTTGCCGCTCAATCGTGTTTGCCTATTACAGATCATTCGTGTGTCAGTCATTTGAATTTAAACCGTATTTCAATAGACATAACACACGTGTTGTCCAAGAATACCTACATTTGTCCTTTTTTAACTACACTATGCCGCAGTCTTTTCATCTTTGTCTGGCAATACTCGACAGTAGTTGGGACTTCATCAAACAAATTACTAGGTAGATTTTACACACTAGGTATTGTAAATACTCGATGTGAAATGAAGACTATATAGACTAAATGCAATGCCATCGAGTATCAAGAACGGACTCGTGCGGATGTGATCCCGGCTCGCCTCCGCCGTTTTGACATCTACCTACTCGGGACTATTCGACGTCGTAATCGATGTGTATCGGACTTATTTTGAAATCGGTTTTCGTAACGAAGTTTTGATAAGTGGAAAACTTTTCATTTTATTTTTAGTTTTTATTGTTTTGTAAAATGGTTCCCAAAGGAAGTAGTGTCGCTTGTGATCATTTTACGGACAAAGGCCAACAAATAGCGGAGTGTAACATTTGTAAAATACAATTGAGTTTTAAAAGTTCTTTAATAAACCTTACAAAGCACATAAAACGTAGAGTAATTCCACTTTGCCCCACCAAGCCCGCCACCCTGGTGTGGCAAAGTGGACTGCCTAAAATTTTGCAGTGGAATATGCCCCACTATTCTGATTTGATGGGGCGGATAACACTAGCATAAACACTTTGTGGATTCTGCCCCACTAGGGTTGGCACCTCAGGATTTGTGTATGAAGGTTAACATGTATTTTTACATTTGTTTGTAAAAAAAAAAAATGTATACCTATATCTGTAAGTAAAACGTTATTAGTGCTGGAAGCTTAGATTTAATACGTAGCGAAGTGGTTTAAATAAAAGTAAAAAATAAATAAATAATTTTAATGTACTATTTATTTCTGGAAGGAATCGGTTTATAAATCACAGATTAATTACCTTTTACAAATAAAATTTTACTAAGATAAATCTTGATAATCACAAATTAAACAATGATTTGTTCTTATGATATGTTCTTAAAACGAAACATATTTACTACATAACTATTCAAAATCACAGATTCTTCATCATTTGGTATACCTTTTACAAATAAAATCTTACTAAGATAAATCTTGATAATCACAAATTAAACAATGATTTGTTCTTATGATATGTTCTTAAAACGAAACATATTTACTACATAACTATTCAAAATCACAGATTCGTCATCATTTTGTATGGTTTGTGTAGATATAGGTATTTTCTTACTGATTACGTTATAAATAATAAAAATAAATTTAAACTATATACATACAAACAGCCACTAAATTACTTGTTACAAAAAATAGAATCACAGATTATAGAGTCACAGATTATAGAATCACAGATTGATCGACATGGTATAAAACAGTCTTATGTATTACCTTATGAATAAAAACAATTTATATGCAAAAAAAACAGCCACGAAATTACTTCCGGCTAAAAAACAAAAACTAAAATTATAGAATGATAAAATTTTACATAGCAAAAAGTCTTATTAATACAAATAAGAAACATCCTAACGAAAGTAGGTAAATACTGACTGTTGACAAAATAATTATCATAACAAACAGCCACTATATTAGTTTGAGTACTGACTATTTATAAGAATTAAAATCATCTAAAATCATAGATTTTGTATTTGTTTAGTTCACATTTTTTGGAAAAACTAAAATAGATTTCTTGGAAAAACTATCTTAGTTTTTCCAAAAAATGTCCAACCGTAATGTCGTCGTTTATGAGCTCCATTTGGGCATCTTGTATATTCTGATCGTTTTGTATATATTTATCAAGGCGTAGCTTGGAAGGTTGGTTCTGCATAGATTTAACTATTGAAAGCGTTATGTCTTCGTATAAGACATTAAGAAGTCTTAATAAACTGGGGCTTTTTTTAAGAATTTTTTTGTTAAGTTTATTATGCCAACTTTCGAGGGCATTAGTTGTGCGGTGTTTTGCCCCAAATACGCACCACACTTTTAAAAAGTTATCTTTCAGCCAATTGCGCAGCATATATTTTCTAAATTCATTACTTTTTTCGTCATCTGGGCTTTGTGCGGCTATGTTAAACCAACCTTCAAAAATCTTTTCTTCTGGTAATAAGGGTAAGACTGCGCTAAGCGCTACTTGTTTTCGCAAATATTTAGATTTTGTCAACCCTAACCCTTTCCCCTTTTTCCAAATTGCTTTACAAAAATGAAAAAAGCACCCTTTGATTGATGCTGATATAAAGACATTTTTAAAACCAGTCATAGCCGCTGCCTCAAAATCCGACTG
Organism: Polymixis flavicincta; assembly: GCA_949987655.1. Classification (NCBI taxonomy): domain Eukaryota; kingdom Metazoa; phylum Arthropoda; class Insecta; order Lepidoptera; family Noctuidae; genus Polymixis; species Polymixis flavicincta. The sequence continues at coordinate 35,915,399 of OX465171.1, read as the reverse complement.
AAAACTATGTGGTTGCCAATCCGGAATCTGTGATTTTATTACAGAAAAGAGAGCGGTGTAAGCTTTGGTTGATTTAGTACTCATAAGAGCATATACTAATGGCACAATATTTGTTGTTTGTTGGGAGCTACCCAAATCAGCATGCAACGAATACAATTGTATGAACGGTTGTGGGCAACTTTTAAAAGTGCCATCGCCAAAAAAATGTTTGCAGGTTTTCATCAAATTCTTAGCTTGCTCTGAACAAAATATTAAAATAGAAATATCTTCGTCAATATACTTGGCAAGTAAAAAAGAATGAAATTTTTCAGGAACTTCTATTTCTGATAATGTATTGTAATATATTTTTTTTACATTAGCATCTTTGTTTCTGTATTTATACAATGCAGACTTTACTTTACAAAATGGAGGAATTTTACTCACAATATTGCTGTTGCTACTTTCTAAATATAAGGAAGCTACATTTTTGTCGTATGTTGCTGGAATGCTTGGTACGTCTGCTGAAGTGATGTCTCTCTTTATTTTCTGCATTAATTTTGTCACTTTGTTTCGGTCAAAATCAGGTTGACATTGGTGAGGTTTTTCGTTTAAAAGTATATTTCCCTGAAAACAAAAAAATGTAGGTATTAGAAAATATTTATAACATAGCACAACTTCAAGTAATATTATATGTATATGTATTATTATTATTTTAAATTGTATTAGACCCGTATTACTAAAAGTGAGTCAGTAAAAAGAATTACTAATAAGTAGGGACTTACTTTCACTACAATCGACCCATTGCACTTTTGTCTCCTTCTGTTTTTGCATTCCCAAATTTCAGATGCATTTTTGTACTTTCTTTTGAAATAGTATTGATGCCCAGCTCTAATAATACATTTTCCATCATTTATAAATTCAAGGCCAGTTTGCCCACTAGAACTTCCTGCTACAGAGTCTTCTGCCATTTTTGTAAAGCTGAAAAACACAAAAAATATCTTATTAAAAAAAATCTACACAAATCATCAGCATCCATGAAAAATAAATACGAAAATACTTACAATAAACTCAATACCACTCACCACCACTCCACAAATGCAAATGTCCGTCTATTTTGTAAACAAACAGAATGAAACAAAAAATGTCAGACAAGGACAACCGATAAGTCGCGGTGGGCGAGGCAGTGGTGAACCATAACCGGTTTAGTCATTTTTACTCCAACAGCATGTTTTAATCTCAGATTAAATAAAAAAATACTAACAAACAAATGAAGCCATGATGTTTGTACGTAAAGGACCTCAAAATAATAGACCTATTTTGACATTTGTGTTCGCGGCGTAATTAGTGATGTAACCATACGACTCGTAGCTAATTTTATGAGCTTATAATTACAAGTATTTATTTACTTTTTCGAAGCCGGGATAAAATGATATAGATTTTTTTTTAAACTTAAATCCTTCCGATATTTTTATTACTTTCGAATGCATTTCAACGCATTTTTTTATTATTTAATAAGTATTTGATTTATTCAAAGATAAAAAATAATAATATGACAATAATACAAGTACATATCACAAGACTTAATAACTAGACTTAATAAATTAACATAAAACTATAACTCTCATAAAGCGTTTCTGAACGCATTCTTTCACAATCTGTGGTTACGTTACGTTTCGATACTAGTAATATAGTATTTACGATTTCTTTTAATAATTATTATTTAAATTATCCCTTTAGTAATAGTGTTCTCGTACATTATTCTTCGTTTTTTGTTATTTAATAGTTATCAACAGTGATAATGTATCAATTTCTGGGCAAACATCTAAATATATTTTTAAATCATTTAATGTTTGCAACGGATGGATCGGAACGTAAATGGAATACAAATAGCAAATGTCACAGCTATGTCAGACTAAATTGAATAAATACAGCAAAACTATATAATGTATTTATTTAAATCCAGGAAGATTTAATATGTGACAGTTTTTTTACAAAAGTAGAACCTTAATACACTGTTTAAATAACCATTTTGATGTATTTAGATTTACGTTTGCTTGTCTCAGACTTGTCAAATCCTAACGTCAGTGGTTACATTTTTTTTTTTTACAAACAAATGTAAAAACAAATCCTGAGGTGCCAACCCTAGTGGGGCAGAATCCACAAAGTGTTTATGCTAGTGTTATCCGCCCCATCAAATCAGAATAGTGGGGCATATTCCACTGCAAAATTTTAGGCAGTTCACTTTGCCACACCAGGGTGGCGGGCTTGGTGGGGCAAAGTGGAATTACTCAAAACGTAAACATCCATTCGTAAGTTTAGTTAGAAGAAACGATTCGAAAATCCGAGACTGGGGACCCGAAAAACAACAATTAATGTTCTAAAATCAAAATTCTTAAGGCTGATTTTCTACGATGTACTCGTAGAAAATCAGCCTTAAGAATTTTGATGAATATATAAAAAAACAATGATTGTAGATACGAGTACCTAGGTGAGAAAAAAAAACATTAGTCTAAAAATGAATTGAAACCTTTTAAATACACCAACAATCTTCAATGTAGATAAATCTTTACGTTGACAGTCCTAAGCCTGTGTAAAGTTTGAAGGGAAGATTACAATTCATTACTGCGCACGTACAGACGCCAGGAGGTCAACCTACCCCAAACTGTCAAATTTTCCCAATTGAACATGAACCTTACTTCACTGTGATGAAGTTGAAAATCTATCAAAGAAATTTGACAGATAGGGGTAGCTTGATGTGCTGGCGTCTGTACGTACATGGATGCATCGGTGATAGGTACGCAAAGACTAAGCATACTCTAAAGTATCCGTACTTTGTGGACTAGATGGAACAGGTATTTGGATCGAGTTTTTGCACCTAGTACAAAATTTACCTAGTACAACTCATCTGTAATCCACATGGTCTTCACATGATCAGATAGGAAACGCCGACCTCATCTATTTAAAAAAAAATATGATTGACGTGTAAAAGTGTTTGTGACGTGTAAAAGTGTTTGTACAAACCTAATTATAGAAATAAAATCATTTAACGTTATCATTTATCGCCACTGCTCTCAAAATACATAAACACAGAACGCCACCCTATCATCCTCTCTACTGAGGCCCACTGAGAGGTCTCATGCCCCAACCCTTGCTCGAACCAGCCCGCGTCCCTGAGCCTACAGCCTTAATTTCGTCCCTAATTTTAGTTTTTAATTCAGACTCAGTCCGCTTCGTACTGTCCCCCTCCCCCATCACCCAAGCGACGTCCAAGCCGAGGTCCGTATACTACAGGATGCCGTTAGCGTGTAGTTGCTTTGTTTAACGTTTTTAAGCCCTGGCTGGAGGCCTTAATATATAGAGACAGCCACAAGCAAGTCTGGTTATGCAGCCGACAACCTAGGAGGTTGTCGGCTGCTTATTGACATACAATATGCCATCCCAAACAGAAAAACGCTACTTGATCAGTCGCAACACAGCCCCCCAAGAGGCAACAACAAAGAAGAAGCCAAAATCTACGGACGAGACTCAAACAAGAAATCTGCATTTTATTTCAACATAGCCTCCTTATCGCTATCCGTCTCTCCCCGAGGTCCTAATGGATTGTACTGCAACACAAGTACTTCATTTAACTACAGTTAGGCTGCGTAGTGACGTGTGTGGCCAGCGGAGTTACTCGACTCAGATACTATCCCGAGCGCATGTCAACAAAAGTGGGAGTGGTGCTGGACGCGGCCCTGTCGTCCGCTACGCAGGTGCTTAGCTTTGTTTAAATTATTCCATCCCCACTGCTCTCAAAACGATGAACGAAAACATTGTGAGGAAACTAGCATGTTCTAGATTCAAAAGTTCGACTTGTGACATCTACCATCCCGCACTAGACCCGCCTGTTGCTTTACGGCGCAGTCCCTCTCACAGAGAGGAGGCCTATGTCCTAGCAATGGAAACAATAAAGGCTGGTGCGTGCATATGTATACTAACAAGGATAACATTAACACAAAATTGTGAAAAAACTCGGAAACGTTCGGAGCAAGGCAAAATTGCAATCACGGTCGTGTCTTCTGGAATCGCTATCACACTGCGTCTTGGTAGCAAAAGACATCCGCAGCAACAAACACATGGTGGGTGGTGTCACAGTTCTGTTTAGTGGCGATTTCCAGCAAGCACTACATGTGGTGAGCCAAGGAACTAGGACTGACGAGGTGAATGCTACTCGTACGTTAAATAGGTCGACTGGACGCAAGTTTATAGACTGCGCTTGACCATCATCAACATGTGAATTCTTTTTAAAGTTAGTGAAGACACTACCAGAGGAGAGCATTTGTTGGTGAATTTACCAGAGGCTCTTGGTAGAGTAGTTCCCACTTTAGAAGGTCAGATTCGTCTGATGTACTTCTATTTCTTGGGTGTGTGAACGGGCCATATAAACGTGCAAAAATGATCAAGCCGCAGCGAATAACCACAGTATTCTCTAGAAAATTGAAGGCCAATGGCCATAAGACCGTTGGGCGGGTGTCGACGTCAGGACACGCTGCTTCTTACACGGTATACTGTACTGTAACCAAAACTACAAACGTAGTAGGTATACTGGAAAGTTTAATAAATTGTGGCTGTTATTTTAGTAAATTGTGACTTACGACTTCCACGCGAACGAAGTCGCGGGCAGAAGCTAGTTATAATGTGAAAGTTTGTATGTTTGGATGGAATGAAATTTGGTGGAAGATGCTCCCTTCATCAACCAGAAAAGAGCTGATAATCTTCTAAACCGATTTCGATGAAACATATCTAAGAACATTCCCGACTAATACACCTTTCAAACTAAAAAATCAAAATCAAAATCGATGCCTTTCATCCACGGACCAACCGCGGCAAGCGTAGCTTAACCTGATCAATTGACCCATGCGGCTGTTATTACTTAGGCCACAAGTTAGTGACAGACTGTGTTGAACGAAACATGATTCACGACAACAACAAAATATGTATTCACATATTATAATAATACAAATAAAAATTCAGCTCTTAGAGAGCTGAATTGTTCATACTCCGTGGCATTTTAATTGGCTTACAACGGCAGCCCACTTCATTTATTCAATGATTACTTATAATTTATAAAATAAACTGATACCTACATGGATATTATGGAGATGGAACAAATGATAGAATAAAATGGAACCTATCTTCTATCGTTTGATACGTAAACATTATTTTATTTTTATTTGTACCTTCTCCACCTTCACCATCTTAAGGGCAACAATTTTTTTTATCGCATTCATAGGTATTTTATGTCGGATACATTGAGTGCACCACCTTTGTAGACGACTAAAATGACACGGTGTATTGAACATTGAACGATTATTATTTGATGAAATGTTTCCCAGGTTACCTGGCGCTACTCACGCGTTCGAAAAATACAGAATCGTTTCGACATTTCGTAACGAATGTAGGTACTTACTCACCGGTGTTTCTATTTCAGGCAGCACTGCCATTGGGACGATCCTATTCGCAGTGGACTCATTTTACAGCCAACGGTGTACTACGATTGGCTCAGCAAAAGACATTAATATTCATGACAGTCGCGCTACCCTATAGATACGTATAAACATAGCCCGATGTAGGAGGGGCCTTTTGATTTAGCTCCATTCAGTAAATGCGACAAAACAACTTGTAGAATGTAGGTCAAGTTCACCGGCTCCAGCGATGCGACTTGCGCACGTCACTTGTTACTTCGACCGTCCGTCGCGCTGGTAGCATCGCTCCACAAGTCACATCGCGATGAATTGTGGCACACTCCAAGCAAATTCTTTGATTTGTTTTCTCCGCAGTCGCTGTTGCAAGACGCGTGCAGTAGTGTCTTTGGGCCCCCGGACCGTGCCTATGGCCGTGGCTTCGCTGACGAGACTGTCTTTTTTTCTTTTTGGAACTCTTTGATCATCATCTGCCTAGTCTTTACTCAACAATTTTTGGGATCAGCCAATAAAAAAATAATACCCTAGTTGGCAGAGATAATTTTTGTTAGGCTTATACTGTCAAAGGGCTCCCCAAGTCCTTCCAGGAACTGCAGAGGTAACATATTATAAGTAATACATGGAATATAAACACACACCACACACTTCTTATGGTAATAATACAGTGTAGGTACCTGATCCAATCTTTTGTAACATCCCATAAACCTGTTTTATGCATACCTCTAATTAGGAAAGTACATTTTGAACCGAAGCGGATGTCTCAGTGCATATATGTCCTCTCTCAGCATGGATTTAAAAGCGCTTTATCTATGAATTACATAGAAAACTCTATGCCGTAAACCGTATGCGTTAAGTTTACTTATGAGTATTTTATGGTCTACGCGATCAAAATCTTTTGACATGTCATATAAAACGCCAGAGTTGGGAATCTCTTATCTACTCTGCCGCTAACCATATTTAAGAAATCGTAGATAGGCATGTCAATAGATCTGTTTTTCCTAAAACCTTTCTGGTTATCAACTAATAGGCAGTTTTTCTCAAGGTATGAATTAAGTTGATAATGTATTGCTTTCTCGAATATTTTTGAAAAATCGGTACTAACGCTATCGCTCTGTAGCAGGACATATCTTTTCTGTTGTCCTTCTTGAAGAGAGGTTTTATAATTGTTATTTTTAATTCTTCTGGAAAGTAACCATGGCTTATGCACATATTGATTGGATGACTCAACACAGGGGCAATACTTGTCGTCGTACCCAGTGCTAGCCGTATTTTTTAGCGACATAATAATTCGGTGAATTTCTGGTGGTAGTGTAAGCGACATAAACATAGAAGTAATTCTACTGCTTATTTCATGTTTATTTTTATTAGTCTCTAAATTTGTAAGTTGTTTCCCTAGATCTACAAAGTAATCGTTAAAAGCTTGTGCTATTTCATGAGGATTAGTCAAGATTTTGTCATTTGAATTAATTTGCATTATGGTTTCGTTTGGTAAATTATGTTTGTTCTAGTTTCTGTTTATAACTTTCCAAGTTGCTTTACATAGGTTCTGAGCTGAATGTATGAAACGATTATTGTGGGCTCTCTGAGTGTGATTTATAACTTTCTTCAGCTGATTTGAAAGCATTTTAAAGTTTGCTTTATTTTGCTTATTTGGTAATGACCGGTATTTCCACAGCAATTCTCTTTTTTTCTTACTGCAAATCTTAATGCCACGACTAATCCATGTTGCTTTTTCTTTAGTCAATATTCGTATTTTTATATTTGGAAAACATAAATCATATAGCAACTTAAACAGGTCATAGAATAATTTGAATGCCTTAGCAGGATCTGTTTCCTCGTATACGCCAGCAAAAGTGATGGCTTTGATGTTGTCTATGAATTTCTGAACATTTTCTTTTGAGTAATCTCGTTTAGTTGAGAACCAGTAATTTAATATACGAGTACATGTTCGTCTTACTGGACATCGTACGAGTTGTGCCGTATGATCGGATAACGCCAGCTCTAAGACTTCTCCTTTTGATCTTCGTACATTGTGAATTATGTTATCTATGCAAGTCCCCTATCTATCTAAGTGCCTAATCTTGTTGTAACTTTTATTTCAAATTTGAGATTGTACCCCGTTATAAGATATTTGAATTGCTCTAAACATGTGGTCTTTTTAAAAGATCAATGTTGAAATCACCACATATAATTAGTTTTTTCTTAGTGTGTCATAAAAAAGTCTTTAAGAGATTATTCAAGTTATTAAAAAATATATCGAGTTTACTCTTTATGTCCCTACTATGTGGACTCCTATAGACACACATCACAATGATGTTGTGGTCAGTGAGTTCTACTGCGCAACATTCTATATTAGACACACAATACTTTCCCACTGACTCCAAAGTTCTATACTTGATTCCGTTTCGTATCATTATGCACGTACCACCATGTCGGGATTCCCCCCCGAGTGGGTTCCCGCATTGTCGTTGCGGGGGGGCTCAGTAACCGTGGCCTGCCACCCACGGTGAAGCCAAGAGGAACCCAAAGGTGGGGCCGGTCGTCAGGGCTTTTGCCTTCAAACCAATGACGTAGCGGCCAAAAAGTAGGTTGCGGTGAGGGGCACCGCAACTGAGGTGGGCCGCGATGTCAAATGGGAGGTATCGCGGCTGAGGGTTACGGGCTGCGGCAGAGGAGGAGTGCCGGTGTTTCTGAGCACCGCTCTTCCCTTCCGTGGTCTGGATGGGGCCGCCACCGTTTGATGGTGGATGCGGTGGGGCCACAGGGGAAGAGGAGTGTCGGTATAGCGTTGGCCGCTCTTCCTATCCCCTGCGGCCGAAAAGTGGTAGACGGGAAATGCTTTGAGTTTGAGTTTGACCGCCGCCCCTGGCACACAGGCAACTGAGGGAACACGGGTGGGTTTTAGTCAGTAAAAGACTGACACGCCCTCCTGCTCTACTCAGCAGGAGAAGTCATTTGATGATTTCCCACCCAAAAAAAAAACCATGTCGAGATTTCCGAGTGAAATTTGTAGCAAGTGTAAAGTTAGGAATGTGTAACAAGTTAACATCAGATAATATCATATAGTGCTCCGAAAAACACAGCACATCAATTATTTTTCCTGAATTGAATAGTTAATTAAGTGCGACGGTAAACATATAAGATTTGTTCAAAAGGCCATTAATATTTTGATATAGAATATTAATATTCTTATACACGAAAAAAGTTTTCATGGTCACAATATTTTTCATCTGCAGAATGTTGACATTGGGCCGATATGGTTAATAATACATTTTTCAACACACTTGCTCATAAAATGGCTCTAATTTCACTACAGTTAGGCACATAATGACACCTATTATCAAACTGTGACTTTTTCATAACTATTATTCACTTGTGAGTTATAGAATTGGTTGAGTTGCTTTGTTCTTAGTGAGTTATAGGTTGTTTTTTGTTTGAGTTGCTTTGTTCTTAAAAACGATGATGATGATGATGGATGATGATGGATGATGATGGATGATGATGGATGATGCTGGATGATGATTGATGATGATGATGGATGATGATGGATGACGATGGATGATGATGAATGATGATGATGGATGATGCTGGATGATGTTGGGTGATGATGAGTGATGATGGATGATGATAGATGATGATGGATGTCGATGGATGACGATGGATGATGATGGATGACGATGGATGATGATGGATGATGATGATGGATGACGATGGATGATGATCGATGATGATGGATGATGATGATGGATGATGATGGATGATGATGATGGATGATGCTGGATGATGATGGGTGATGATGAGTGATGATGGATGATGATAGATGATGATGGATGACGATGGATGATGATGGATGATGATGGATGACGATGGATGATGATGGATGATGATGATGGATGATGATGGATGACGATGGATGACGATGGATGATGATGGATGATGATGATGGATGACGATGGATGATGATGATGATAATGATTTAGTATTATTTTCTTCGCAAGTGTGTTGAAAAACGTCGTATGATACACGTGTGTATTGATGATTATCGTCCTCGGCTCTCTTAAGACCCTCGCCTGGCGGCTCGGGTCTCAATGGCGCCTCAGCGATAATCACCAACGTTACACACTTGTACCATAATGTACTATTGAAAGATAACATAGTTTCAAGTTTTATTTACTAACACAAATTGTTATTATAATTGTTATCATAGTTGTTATTATAATATGTATATTAAGTTTAAGATCTATGGGTCTTTGTAACCTGAAAATAAATGGTTTATTATTATTAAAAACAAGCAATTGCATTGTTTTTTCACGAAATAGAGTGGCAATAATATTTACGTCTCGCCTTGCCATCACATTGAATAGGAACCTCATGAATTAATTTCCTCCCGGCAATATTATCGCGGAGATAATTAATATCACAGCGACCCTTTCAGTCGTGGACATGGCGCGTTAAGTTAGCTAGGGTAACCAGTCATCCGGACCTGTCCGGCTTTCTGGCCCGCCGCGCCGTAATGACGTTGTCCGGTATTTATTAAGGTGATTTAAAAAATACAAAAAGTTAAATTATTTTTTGTGAAGAGGGCAGGGTTTCCGGGTGAAGGGGTGTAGTTGGGTTGAATATGTACGCATGCATTTTGGCTGTCGATAAAATCGTTACTGTATCGATTTTATCGACAGCCAAAATGAAATTAGATACTTAAGTTAATGTTTATTTTTCCAAAAACAGTACTTTTCAATTGTAAAGCACTGTTTCCTTACAGTCTACATTAGTACCTAATTAGGTTTACAAGAAAAAACAGGAATAAGATGCAAAGGAAATTTTTGCTTACGAAGTTCACACTTGGTCCAGCCTGTTTCAAGGACTCCATGGATGGTATTACTAGATGATGAAAAAGCGTATTATTAAGATTGATTGCTATGTTGAGATGCACATAAAAATAAGACTGTATTTCATAGTATTTCCGAAATAACTATTAGAAAGTTAAAGTATCACTGCGGTTGTAACCGTAAGGATGCCATGTCTCAAAAAAATAGTCTTACATAAAAAAAATAACTTCAAAATATCATATATTTTTTAAAATTATGGAATCCAACTTTTGTGCACTGAGACGCTATAGAGAGTTAAAAATATAAATCGAATCTCGAAACAAAATGATCAACGCTTATTTATGTAATAATCATCTGCACTACGCATACGTATTTAACGAAACGATTCAGTATGATGTGTGTAAAACAGGCACAATACAAATTCGAAAATTAGTAAATGGAAAATGGCTTCTGAAGAGTCATAAAGTGCTAGGACCTCGAGCAACACGGGCGATATTGTATTCATTACTCGAACGTCCTTTTATCTGCCATTACAGTTCGAATTTACCAGACAGTCGAAAAACATGAAAATGTAAAAGTACCAACAGCATGCTTTCTACGTTTAAACTTACTATGTAGCTTATGACAAAGGCACGAAAGTGCAAAATCCAATGATGATTTATTTGCTTTAGACAGTCAAAATAGTTTTTATTGAATGTCGAATGCAAAATATTTCACAATATTTGATACAGTAATTTTTTTGAATGGTAAAATTCCGATTGCAAAATTTATTTCAGAATTTACGAGCTGCGCGCCGCCGAGTTGTGTGTAGGCATTCCGTCTGCAGCAATAATGAAATTTGAGACCCCATTGTTCCGTACTTAACAATGTATCCTATTTCCTTTGTATAACTCCATAAAGGTTCAGTGTTTAACAAGTATTATTACAATTTGTCTGGAGCCTATTCAAATAATTTACATACTATTCATTTTACAACTTTTTGACTGGTAGCACTGAAATTCACTGAATTAATATTTATTGTAGTTTGGAAGATTATGTGTGAATTTCAATACTTCACTAAAAAGTGAACTTTTGTAAATGAGATCATTAATAGCAATTAAAAAAAGCAGAAATCAAGAAGTAGAATATATTTTTTAACTATTAGGTACATATGAAGATGTATTAAATATATTAATAGTTTTGGCTTAAACATAGTTAGGTAGGGGGCAGATGCCTTATTATCAGCCATTTGTGAATCGTCCGACGCTTACACTGGCTTTCGTCCTGAAAGAAATATGAAGTTTGGCACGTTGTTGCCAACCAAACGGACTGCTACGGCGTAGCAACGTAGCTGTAGCGATGCTACGAGATAGTCACTCCACAAGTGCTACAACGTAGCAGCTCTACAAGTGCTACAACGTAGCCGCTCCACAAGTGCTACAATGTAGCCACTGCAAAGTCCTAGTCAGTATCACTACATTATTATAAAACAAAGACCCCGGCGTGTCTGTCTGTTCGCGATAAACTCGAAAATGACTGAACGGATTTTCATGCGGTTTTCACCAATAGACCACAGAGTGATTCATGAAGAAGGTTTAGATGTATAATTTGTTAAGGTTTAGTGTAATATTGTTAACACAGGCGAAGCCGCTGGCAAAGCTAGTAATAAATAAATGACATATTGCCTCTTTGGTGTAGTGGTCGCAAGCGTTACTGCCGAGCACGACGTCCTGGGTTTTATTTTACGTATTATATTTAAGAACTACCTAGTTACACTACTGGAGGGGCTTGTGGCTAAGTTATATTAGCCGCACGGGTCGATCGATCAGGTTAAGCTACGCTTGCTACGGTTGTCCGTGGATGGGTGACCATCTTTACATACCAAGACTCCTCCGTGCCTCGGAAATTACGTTAACTCGTTGGTCCCGGCTGTCATCTGTGGATCTTTGTTAGTCGTTATGGGTCGTCAGAAGCCCGAATGTCTGACAACCAGTCTTACCAAGGGGTATCATATTACCCAGTTACTGGGTTGTGGAGGTCAGATAGGCAGTCGCTCCTTATAAAATACTGTTATTCAGCTGCATCTGGTTAGACTGGAAGCCGACCCCAACGTAGTTGGGAAAAGGCTAGGCAGATGATGATGACCTAGTTACATTACACATTTAAAGATACTGTGAGCTCTGAGTTAGTTCCGGTGTTACTTCTTAGAGTAGTTGAACGGGAAACGGCCACCCTCATATGGTTTTTAAAATATGATTGATGTGTAAAAGCGTTTGTACACACAGCGTCTGTATGTGCTAACAACTTATGTTTTAAAATGTTGCAGGGCTACAACATTGAATTCGTTACGAATAATCTAGAGAATATTTCAAAAAGAGTTTCCACTTGGATTCGAACCATCGCATCACCTAACCTCATCAGACTCATTCCGGCAGTTTGACGAACTAGCCAATCGCAAATCGCAATTCATAATAGACTCACGTCTATATGAATTGCGATGAAATTGTAATTGACTATCGTCCGAACCACTTTATCTTCAGGTCTCTGACTAATCGACAAACTATGTTATTTGAGGGTATCCATATTACTTATTACGTTTTCTTTATAAAATTAATCCGATTACCCTCAAGTTATAACTACAACGTTTGATGTATACGTTCACTTAAAACGTCTGTATGCAGAGATAACATGACAGATCACGACATGACATTTCGTTAGTTTATGTCATTATAAAATATTTCGGTATAATAGGTTGCGTTTACAGGTTGTCACTTGTCTACTGAACCGTTTGTGTCGGTTTGCAAAACAGGTATAATAAGTTATCTGTAAATTAACTAACTAATTAATAAAATTATAAAATCTTTGTAGTAAAATAAGATCAAAGTTTTTTTTTATAATAGAAATAATCAATAATATGAAATGATTATGAAAGTATTGAATTTTTCTTCATATTTTAATTCTTTATAAATATCACTCAATCAAAATAGAAAAATAAACGATTACATGATAAAAAGCATATTTCGTGCCCAGGGTTCGGACCAATCTTATGCACGGCAGGCTTATCACCGGCCTAAATAGACAGTAACTCTTCGTAAGTGTAGTAACCAAATTCAGTACAACAATACAGTAATTATAATAAAATATTTTTGCTAAATACAAAAAGTAACTTGGACCTAACACGGATTTGAACTCACACGTCTTTTGGAGGAGAAAGCACGTTAGTTGATCAGGTTAAGCTACGCTTGCCGCGGTTGGTCCATGGATCGATGACCAGATGGTCATCCATCCACGCAGCAACAGCGACAAGCGTAGCTTAACCTGATCGATCAACTCGTGTGGCAGTTATAACTTAGCCACAAGCCCTCCAAGCTTGGGCGGCTTTTAAATATATTGAAGATACTTCTTCAGTTTGCCTCATAAATATGTATACATCGACAAGAATGCATTTAATTGTCTACACAATCCCCGTTCCATAATGAATTTGCAGCCAAAACCATGCACATTGCTTTATTAATAATTGTAGGTTCACATTGTTATAGAACTCAAATTGTAGACATTGAAAGGAATCCTTATGGACTTCGCAAATTAAACATCCTATTGGGTCTGACTTTACAAAGCTACCTCGCCATAGACACCTCTAACGAGCCAAAATCTTGGGAGATGCGAGTTACAATGCGGTATGCGTCTAGATATACGTGCGTGTATATTCACGCCATGCCCAAAGTCCGGCTGTAGCCAGGTCGCACATTGTATTCAGTCTCGCGGCGCTCGCCACCTGATTTAGTCGCGCACCACCGTCATTCGCGCCACTCATCGCAGCGGGGTGAGTCGAAACGCTGTATACCACACAGTCATAAAGGATTTTGTAAGTATTAAGAATATGACACGAAAATTCAGTTTTTTTTTTGAAAAGTAAATAAAACCTCTGTGATTGATACATATTTTGATTTCTAGTCAGGTAGAGTGTGGCCAGGCTTTTAATAAGGTTTTAAGTTCATATCGAGTAGTTATTGGTGTTTATTTTTAGTTAATTAAAACGGAATAGCGACAATTGCATTAATTAACATATAAACAATTAAGTATTACGCTAAAAATAATTATGTTGAATATACTTTAATTGTAAACAAACACGGAACAGTGGACTCCCGTGCATATTTTCTCTCACAGAACACCAGACATAAAATGCGCATAATTTTACACCATTCATCCGAATTCAGGGTTGGATGTCAGAAGGGCATTTCGCATCTTTAAACTTCGGTGTTTGTGTATCTGACGTTTGTAGTTATGATATTACTGGGTAATTTGCTATTTAGTCTGTTGAGTGAAGCAGTTTCTCAAGGTATCAGGTGTTCAGGCTACTGTTAGTCATAAATACATTAAAATATATTGTACATATATTTTTTCATAACATACTAAAGTTTGTCAAGTCTAAAAAAACATTTTAATACGTCATATTCAAATTGGGGTTTAAATTAAGTGAGTTGGATGGTTCGAAACCGACGGATTTGAGAAGAAAAATTACGTACTAGCTTTTGCCAGCGGCTTCGCCCGCATGGTCGTCGAAAATTATGCAACGGGGACGTTCTATCGGGATAAAAAGTATCCTGTGTGATTCCAGGTTACAAACGATCTGTGTGCCAAACTTGATCCAAATCCGTTCAGCCGTTATTGCGTGATTAAGTAACTAACATCCAAACATCTAAACATACAAACTTTCACATCTATAATATTATGTAGGAGGATTATTTCCTGTAATATTCAACCTAAGCTTTTTTTTTTTGGGTGGGAAATCATCTGACTAAAACCCACCCGTGTTCCTTCAGTAGCCTGGTATCTCTTTCGAACAAACCCGCACCCCTGGCAGGCATCGGCCCTTGCGGGCCCCATCATTTTTTGTGCTGACATCTCTTTGAGGCGCGCGTGGAACACAACGCGCCGTCAACTTGGGCTTGGTCCTTACCGGACAGCGAGCCACCCATTACTCGCCGTCCGCAAGCCCATGCCTACAGTGGCCGGAAATCGGCCTGGGATTCCCGACGCATTCAACTTAAGCTTGCGGTGCGAGTCCAGATCCAGCTGCTTCTGCATGCGGCTAACGCCGACCGATCGAGCACCCTTTCAAAAAGGATTATAGACTTCTAGTGTTTGCAAGCGCTACGGATAAGCATGAGGCCCTGGGTTCGATTTCCAGCACGGGCAATGTGTTGCTGGGTTTAATCCTTCAGATATGTCTTAGTAGTAGTTCAGATTCTGGATTTGTTTCTAGTATATAGCAATAGGCTCACCGTCTATTACATGAGATTAGGTACAACTTTGCTTTACCCTTCGGCTTCACAGTTAACGATGTTCTGCTGTGTCGTCGCTAAATCGGACGTTTGTCAATACTCAATAGGTTATTTGCATTCCACAATGTGTACTAGGGTGGTAACACGGTATCTTAAAATAATTTTAATAGCTTAAATTTTTAATTATTATATTACTACCAAGGGTGGCTATTATGGTAAGATCCCCCAAATTGGGGGAGACCTATGTCCAGCAGTGGACGTCTTCCGGCTAAATGATGATGATGATAAACCTGTTTATTTTATCTTCAGTTTTTATCAATAATAATTAGTAGTTGAGTCATGGGTAGTTTGACATATATTTTCATGTACATAACCACGGAGTATTGCTCCGTGGACATGACATAGGGACTTACAGAATGTATTTTTAGTGGAGAAGTTGAATGTTTAATCTTGATTTGTGTCGGAGTGGGTAAACGTGGCTGTAAATGTCCGTATTTATAAAGAATTCCTGATGCTGACAAACAAATTTATAGGACTATAATAAGTATATACTGGGGAAGCTATAAATTATACTTTTGGTTTGGTTTATTACTATTTAACCTCACTTAGGTTCGCAGCAGTCAGTTTGATTGATATTTACTAAGATTCTAACTAATTTATTTTCAAGGGTGAAAGTGTGGCGCACTGTATTTAGTCATTCAAAAATCAATGTCTGTTTTTTGTTATTATTTCTGTTTATTCTGTATGTATCGGCTATATACCTAACCCACCAGGCGTACATTCATCGTTCATGAAATAGTTCATGTACTATTTTGGCTGTGTGAACTATTCTCTTAAAGATAGTTTCAGTGCAAGTGATGTTGGGAATATATTTTCTTGTTAAAATATCTTTAAGTTGATTTTTCAGTTTTTAGCTTTCTTTTCCAGTTTTTCTCTTAACTGTTTCTATATCTTCCATCCTTTGGTCGTTATGTTCCTATAAACAAAAACGAATCGTTTTGCTTACCTACCAATGATACCCTTTTTTCCAAACTGGCCAAATAAATAGTTTCGTAAGCTAATTTTACCTGCGATAGCTACTTTCAAATAGGTCTATGTGAAGGTATTAGGCCCTGATTTGACTATTGCTAAAGATGCAAGAGTGCTTAATTTAAACCTAAAACTGCCAGTAAATTAGAGGAATCGGTCATACGTATCGGTGTTTTGTCCTATATCTATTGTTAGTTTAGTTAAAGCTTTATTGATTTCATTCTGAGTGGAAACACCGGGAGGGGACACTCTAGGAGGACATAAAGTGACCTTACGGGTGATGTTCTTCAGAAAGGACAGGTGCGCAGTACTCGCAATCGGCGTGTGTGGAACGATAGTTGAACGTGACAACGTCATAAGATAATACTATTGTTTATTATTGTATTATTGTATGGCAGCTTTCCACGCAGACGCATCGCTTACTCAAGTAGGAGAGAGACTAATGTCGAACGCTACTGAACGCGGAGGCCGATTATGCCTCTTTGTCGCTCGTTCCGCGCTCTCGCTTGCACTTCAAGCCTTAAATGGAACGCCTCAGAGCGAGGTAACGCCGCATGAGTCATGTTTTTTCGTGCGTGCAGCCGGCTCCATCGAATTGTCGTTGTCACGTCAAAAACAATATCATTAAAAAGTGCGTAAACGGAACGATTGTGGTGTGAATTGTTCAAAAATTTAAATAACGGCTGGTCAACCGGTGAGTGTACGGACTTTTTACGCGCAGCGCAAGCTACTCTCGTGGTTACGCAGTGCGCATAAGTAGCATAACGGCGTGCGTGCTCGCTCAGTGACGCATGCAAGCGCTCACACCAAAGATTATCTATCGAAGACGGCACAGTGTTTCCTACCTACTTTACACTGCCTCTGGGAGGATAATATGTTTTTATTTTTTTAAGTCTGGTCCTTTCCCTAAAAGGTATAAGATCTTTAAAAACGATTCAAACCCTAGCCGTAATGTGTCTTCGAATAGAGGAAATAAGAGGCAGGCTAGTGGATCTTCATCTCCACAGTCACCTTTATGAAATAAAGAAGATATGCGGTTTATTATTCAAGAGATAATTAAGGCATAATTCAGTGATATGCTGACACAATTCAATGAAAATTTAGTCAGCACAATGAACATAGAACTGGAAACAGTTAAAGAAGAAATTAAGGAGATGGTAAAGTCTATGCAATTCATTAACCAGCAATTTGAAGACTTTGAAAGTAATCAGAAGGCATCAAACGAAACCGTAAAGAGGCTTGAATTAGAAAACACGGAACTGAAGACAAGTGTGGTAAACCTGAGTGTGCGAATTAATAACTTAGAGCAACAATCTCGATCAAGTAATCTAGAGGTACAATGTATGCCTGAAGCCAAAAACGAGAATGTGTACACTATTGTCACCCAACTCGGGAATGCTGTCAATTGCGATGTTCAAGAAAAAGACATATATATTGAATTGTACGCGAGTTGCCAAATCCAATCCATCCAGTATCCGTCCTAAATCCATAGTAGTTCAGTTGGCATCACCTAGGCTGCGCGATCAACTCCAAGCGTGTGTTGTTAAATACAACCACAATAATCCGCAGAATAAACTTAACTGCGGATATTTTGGATTTGTCGGTCAGATGGCACCTGTATATGTTGTTGAACATATTTCACCCACCTACAAGACTCTTCATGCTGCGGCTAGGATTAAGGCAAAGGAAATGCGCTACAAGTACTTTTGGGTCAGAAATGGTAAAATATTTGTGAGAAAAACTGACGGCTCAAAATACATACTCATCAAGAACATGAACAGCCTCGGCAAAATCATATAATTTGTTTCGTGTTAATAGTGAGGTTTTAGTACATATTTTTCTTTAAAATTCAAAAATTTAACAATATATTTTCAAAATTGTAGAGGTTTGAGAACGAAAACTAACAGTTTTTATTGTAACCTTTGCTGAATTGAAACCTGGCTAAATAGTAGTGTCCATCCTAATAAAGATGGAGGCGGAGTTCTCATTGCTGTCTCAACCAAAATCTGTTCAAAGCGCATCGCTAAATGGCATAGTAAATGTGAAGATCTTTGGGTTACCATTGATATTTCGGCTGCACATAAATCACAACAGCTAGCGCTCTGTGCAGTCTATCTGCCTCTACCTGTATGTCTTCCAACTATTTAACACTTTATAGAGCACTGTTATAGCGTGTTTGAGACAACCAATCTTCCAATTATTATAATAGGGGATTTCAATTTGGGCAAAATAGATTGGTCTCCTGGTGCTCAGTACATTTTGTAAAAAAAAAAAACTGGGCGTATTCTGGATCTAGTTTTGTCAACAATATCTTCTTGCACCGTAAGTGAATCGAGCTGCTCTTTAACTGCTGTTGATAAACTACATCCTCCGCTTGATCTGACGATATCGTTGGTAAAAGAATCCAGTCTCCCATATAATAAGCTCAATACGAGAAGAAACTTTTTTATGGCAAAATATGTACTTATTTCAACATAAATAAATGGACATGACTGGCTTCAACAATTTGCGAACAGTAATGATGTAGATAGTATGTTAAAAGTGTTCTATGAAGTGTTGAACGCAGCAATAAATACATATGTCCCGAACTGTAGGTCAGTGACTTGCCGCTATCCCCCATGGGTCAATAAAAACCTTATAAAAGCACTCAAAGAGAAAAATAAGTTAAGATTGCGCTTTAAGAAATATAAAAACCCGTTAAATGAACTGGAACTTAAATTAATTACAAAACGTTGTCAAAACCTGGGGAAATCTTTATACAGCTCATATTTATGGAAAACTTAGAGTCAGAAATTAAAGAAAATCCGAAATTATTCTGGAATCACGTAAAAGCCAAACGCGGTGGCTCTAGTGTTTATCCACTAACAATGACTGACGGTCAAACTGTCACATCAAATGGATCGGATATTTGTGATATTTTTGGTAACTGTTTCGCATCTGTCTACACCCCTGATCATGGCACTGAATTCAATAATGACTCAAGTTTCCTTCACAGATTAGAAACGTATAGCCAGTGCCTAACAATACCAGAATTGGATAGTGATTCCCTACTCAGAAAGCTACTAAGTGTGAATACCAGGAAAGGAGCAGGTCCTGACGGAATTCCAACTTTATTTATTTCTGCATGTGCACCGGCCTTGGTTTCCCCACTATTAAAATATTTCAAGTATCGCTAGCGTCCGGAACATTCCCATCCGAGTGGAAAAAGGCCAAAGTTGTTCCTGTATACAAGTCGGACAAAAAAGACAATGTTTCCAATTATCGGCCTACAGCGATTTTCTCCACGTTTGCTAAGATATTTGAGTCAATAATCTGTCCTCATATAACACCATTTTAGACAGTATCTCAGCGATCACCAACACGGCTTCGTTGCTTCAAGGTCTACTGCCACCAATTTGACTTCTTTCTAGGAGTCTCTAGTAGAATCTATTAACTCCAACAAACAATTTGATGTGTTGTACACGGATTTCAGCAAGGCCTTCGATAAAATTCCTCATGCCATACTAATTAACAAACTGGCCACGTATGGTATCACTGGACCCTTGCTGAAATGGCTGGCATCATACCTAGCAACACGTGAATTTTATGTTGTCGTCAACGGTTTTCGATCCGCCAAAGATTATTGTATGACTTCCGGTGCCCCACAGGGGTCTCATCTTGCTCCTATATTATTTATCCTTTTTATTAATGACCTTCCCCACTGCTTTTACTTTTCCGAGTGTTTTTTGTACGCTGATGGCCTAAAGTTTGCGCGAAGGATCGAATCACCGAGCGATATTGCGCTTCTTCAAGAAGATCTAAATAGAGTTGTTGAATGGTGTGAGACTAACGAAATGAAACTTAATTTAAAAAAATGTTACCATCTGTCATTTTCAAGAAAGTCCCATCCTATACACTCAGAGTACTTCATAGGTAGTCAAAAAATTCAAGAAGTGTATGCAATCAGAGACCTGGGAGTACTGTTCGATAAAAAAGTAACATTTGTCCCCCACATCGAAAATATAATCAAGAAAGCATCGAAAATGTTAGGGTTTGTGCTAAGAAACACCAGGGGTTTTAGACAAGTTAGTACTAAAATAATGTTGTACTATAGCCTTGTACGAAGCGTCCTGGAATATTGCAGTGTTGTAAGGAGACCATACTACGTCACACATAAACTACATTTAGAAAGAGTTCAGAAACGGTTTCTGTGGCACCTCGCATTTTCTAGAGGAAGAAGTAAACAGCTGCTCTCCTATAATGCTCGTCTCCATTATTTCAAAATGCAGTCATTATCAACTCGAAGAGAAGTTGCTGATGCCTTGTTTCTCTATAAATTGCTTAGAAATAAAATTGACTGCCCTAACCTACTAGGTCTTCTAAAGTTCCGTGCCCCAGCCCGATATCCGCGATATCCAATCACACCATTATACCCGCCATTGCGCAGAACGGTTCTTGGTGCTAACTCACCGATCTCACGCTTTTGTAAAAACTTGAACAGCTGCAGCGATCGCACTGACATACACCATGACAGTATAGGAAAATTCTATAACATTGTGATTGAACATTTTACTCTCAACCAATGATCTCACTACTGAATGTTTATATTAAGTTTATTTTAATTGTATCATTACATTTCTTTTAAGTTTTATTCTGTAAATTTCAATTGAATAAGGAGAGTTTTATTATTATTAGTTTTTTATTGTTATCAATTCCAGTTTTGCCCAATTATTTAATTTAAATTATTATTGTTACGCATGATTCCCAAAAAATCGTTTGATTTAATTTCATTGTAAATATCCTTTTTCGTAACGTTTATTCAGTAAGAACCATAAATTGTACATGTTGTGTTAGCCTATAAGTAATTGTTGCACTTGTGAACGTAGGTATCATTAGATAAATTATTTCAATGTATTGTGTAAACAATTGTTGGCCAACCTAAAATAAATAAATATAGTATTATATACATCGCTGACATTTATGTAGTGGTGTTAATTCCGCTTGACTGTTTGTTTTTTGTGTGTGAAGCTTATCACGTATTAACCTCAGATATTAGGAGTCTTATGTGAAACTGTGAGAATTGATTTTGTTTTTCCTAATAATGACTTTTTGTTCTGAAAATGTTTGTATCTCCTGGGATAGCGGACAATCCCCTAGCAGTATTTGTATATTATAAGGGTATTTGTGTTGCTTATTTTGGGTATTGGACTTAAGCAAGCTTGACCATACCACGTATTTCTAAGATGTAATGTTAGTGGATAGTGTCTGTGTGACAGCCGCGAAGCCAAACATTTAGACCAAGATTGAAGTTTTTTAGAGTTATAAACTTGGCACTACATGAGATCTGATTCCGTTACAGTGAGTATAAATTATAGAGTCTTGGCAACACAGTTTATATGAATAGTTTTGTTGTGTATCTTTGTTAAATACCGAGACTAAAATTGAATTTATGTATAGTTAGCTAGCTGACCAAGATTATGTTTGGACTTTAAAAGAGACTGTGGCTTCTGAGTTTGTTTCGGTCTTTCTTCTCAGAGTAGTCAGATAGGAAACGCCGACCTCATCTAGTTAAAAAAAAAGATTGAGGTGTAAAAGTGTTTGTACAAACCTACTTACAGAAATAAATAATTTTTCATTATCATTATCGATATGTGAATATTATACAGTCCACATTATCAGCCAGTTGCAGAAACGAACTTCAACATTTCGTCATTAAATACTAATATTCCATTAAGTTGCTGCAGAAAGCAACATTAGACTCCATTTTAATGGTTCTTTAACTTTAAATAATGCTAGCTGTGCCCCGCGGATTCACCCGCGTAGGTTTCGAATTCGTAGGAATATCGGGACACACTTTAAACTATATTTAAGATTTAAGTCAACTAACCTGTATCTTTATCAAAACCCCATTGGCAGTTGAACAGAATAGCCTATTCCTATTATCATTGAGGAACGTCCATTCAATCATTTTGCTTTCTACTGCATTAGCACTTTAATGTCACTTATACCGTTTTGCCGGCTGCTGATAGGGGACACTGTTAGAAGTTGAATCATTTTTCTTTACTCTAGAAATAAGGCGATACAGATCATATTGTATTAAGCGTCATTTATGTTGAAACTTATAGCAGTTTTTTTATTGAAAATTATACCAAAACATGAAAATATTATATATAATTAATATTATCACTAAAAAAACTAAATATATAGATAATAATATAATATTTTCTGGGGGCAGTCTACTGATAAGGAACAGGTATTTAGAATGCAAAAGCGATGTATCCTAAGGTCCATGTGCGGTCTTAAAACAACAGATAGCTGTCTTTCCTATTTTCAGTCTTTAATTTTTTTTACGTTTCCTTCTTTATACATTTTAGAAACTGCACTATTTGTAAAAAACAATCCACAATTATTTGAAAAACTGTCAGCAGTTCGAAAAACTCCGAAACGGACTCAATATGTAAACAAACTTTGCCAAGTGAAATTTAAAACCGCTCTTATGCAGAAAAGCTTTTTGGTATTGCCCCACGTATTTATAATAAATTACCTGATGTGATAAAAAGTATGGCTGTAATATAATTTAAAAGGGCACTAAACCAAATATTAATCGAGAAAAGCTATTACACTTTTGACGACATGATAAATATCTGCACTGATTGATGATGATTGACATACCTACATGTTCCTATTCTGACACTTTTTATTATGATTGACATTTTGACATTACTTTTTTTAACATTACTGTAAAAATGTTAAAAGTCTATTTTTTATTTATTTATTTATTTACCTTACACACACTATCTTTACAGGAAAACCCCAATATAATAGTGGTTTGCATACATACTCCAAATAATTAGAAAATAAACTTAATCTAAACTGTAAAAATATAAAGTAACACAAATAAAAATAAAACATAATCAAACACAACTTCTTAGCTCCTATCCTTAACTAATTTACTATAACTAACAAAATTTTACAAATATCTTGCGAATTCACTCAAATTGCACGAAAAGAAGTCAATTCTCTCATGCACTTCGTTTAATACACTTATAGTGCGGGTGAGGGGTGTTTTGATAGCAGGTTGGTTTTGGCAGCAGGCACGGCCAGCAGTGGTCGCCGCCGCCTCCACACGTACCGGTCTGGCACGCACATCTTCAAGTGACGCAGCACACCCGGGTTATGTTCTACTCCACGCAGGAGCTTTAGTGCATACGCCGCAAGTGTAAATTCCCGGTGCACTCTGAGTTCGTTGTATCCCACCATACCCAGTACAAACAGTGTAGGATACATCAGCGGGTAAAATGGGTAAACCCCATAAAGTTTAAAATACAAGTGTCTTGTAAATTTATTTTGTACTCGCTCCAGCACGACATTGTATTTAGCTTCATGGGGAGCCCAAATCACCGCACTGTGTTCCAAGTGACTCCTTACCAAAGCGTCATACAGCACCCTAAAACCCAAACCCAATCAAAAATCAAAAGTCATTATTTTATTCAAACTAGGTTAAGAGTCAGCTCTTTTTGAACGTCAAAATTACATAAGACAGTTCCACAAAACGCCCGCCCTTCACCACTTCCTAGTGCTTTAGCTGGGAAGAAGAAGTGGCGCAACAAACTCCCCAGCAGCACAGCCGTCTGTTATGTTAGAAGAACTTGATTCTATACAAATGTAGGTAATTAACATTACAAAACACAAAAAAATGCCATATGTCAGCTAACACACGCCAATATACCATCAAAACATTGAAAACTATTGGAACTCAAGTAGAAAAAAATATATAAGTACGTAAACAGAACTTACAATTTAAATAAAAGCCTCCAGGCATAAAGGACGTACCCGCTTACATATGTAATTCCGCATTTTGTAAATATTGGTCTTGAAGTAAGTAACAAAAGTTAAACTAAGACCTTCGGATTAAAATTAATAAACAAGTTAATACAATATCACTTTGTCAGACCTAGGAATCGAAACCAGGACTTCAAGTTCTGCAGTAGTGCTTGCGACCACTACACCAACGAGGCGGCTTTGTTTCTCATCATTGTCAATCCAATCACATCCAAAGTCATTAATTCTAATTGGGTGGAAAATCAGCACTAGTCGAATGTGAAAATTATATGTATTAGGCAGCTCCCCCGAAACATGCACTAATTCAATGATTGGGGCAGATACTACGGAATCCATTACCATAGTGGACCTGTTAGTCTTATTAATGACGGCAGACTATCCGTTACTACGAGCGAGTACAGTCAGGTGCAAAAAGATATATTAACATTCTGATAGTCAACAATTATTGTAATGTAATAAATCTTAAATTCACAAACAATGCACATTTTAAGAGCGTTCATCCTGAGCCGGCTAACCGTCACATTTATAGTTATATTTGGAGTTGAAAAAAATAATGTACTTTGATTTAAACCGAAAAAGAGAGTCACGAAAAACCACTTGAAATAACCGTTCCGGATGAACGCTCTTAAATCACTGTGTCTAGAAGCATGAATTATTACATAAAAGTTCCTTGAATGTGAAACTGAATTAATGCTCATCATAAAAGTAGTTTACTCAGAATCGTTTTCTGTGGTTTTTAATACCGGTAATTTTATACCAAAAATATTGAAAACTACGTAAATTACAGTTACACTTCCACCGTACAGTCAAAACAAAAGACAATGGACGAAGTACCTAATAGACCCTACGTTAGACCATTATACGTGTGCGACTGTGCGTGCTTAGATTTGTAATGTAACCACAATTTACTCCTACAATCTGTATAGGTAACTATTTTAATAAATAAACAATGTCTTACAATCAATGCAAGTATGTATTTTGATTATAATATAATACTGATATAATATATACAAATTCAAAATTCAAATTTATTTATTTTGGGACAACGAGATCCAAAGGTTAGTTTACAAAAAATAAAAAACTTACAAAACTATTGTTAGTACCTACTTAAATAAACTTACACATCGTTCTACACACAGATTCCCCTGCGCTGAGACACCCCGCCACGTCATGATAACCAATAGGGAGATGCCTCCCTAAAAGATCATCAGACGAACGAAATGCCTCAACACAGGGGCACGTACATCTTCAGCTATAGTTTTCAGGATGCTGTTGTGACTCCCCCGCACCCTCCTCATAAGTGACACGACTTTTTTCCGGATGACGGCATGAAAGCCATCAGTATGAGCCTGCGCAAACATCTCAGAGGCACTGCAGAAACGAGGAAGTCCCAACATCATCCTGAAAATGTTATTGTATTGGACGCGCAGAGTGTCTAGGGATTTTTTGGTATAGCTAACCCACAGACCACCCGTGTACAAACCCTGACAATAAGCTTTAAATAGCGTGAGCTTGACTTGGTCCGTACAGCGGGCGAATCTACGGGCCAGCATGTTGCCACGGACTGACAGAGCTCTGCGCTCCCTTTCTATATCAACATCATCCTTAAGGTCGTCGGTAAGGTAATGTCCAAGGTACTTAAATTGTGACACCCTATCTAAGTTCACACCATTCAAAGTAATGGGTGGAACAGATTCAGGACACTTACCGGCGGCCTTAAAGACCATGTACTGACTTTTCTTTACATTATAAATAAGTCCGTGTGACTCAGCATAGGCTTCACAAACTTTCAACATCTCTCCGAGCGCCCCTGCAGTGGGACTCAGCAGCACCATGTCATCGGCGTAGCTGATATTATTAACACTAATACCACCCACCCGGCATCCGCCACGCATGCTGCTGAGTTCCACTATGAGATCGTTTACATACAGGCTGAAGAGCTTTGGAGATGATAACCCCCCCTGCCTCACGCCGCACTCCAGCCTGTACGAATCGGAAAGAGTGCCTGACCATTTCACACAGTTCGTCTGGTTATTGTACCAATATTTAAAGAGGTTCAACATCTCCACCGGTATACCACTATCCCCCAGCTTCCCCCAAAGCACCTCGTAGGACACGAGGTCAAAGGCCTTGGATAGATCCAGAAAACAGGCATACACCGGTGTTTTACGATCCGTGTAGTACTGGACAGTGTGCTTGAGACTTAAGATTGCGCTCTCAGTAGATAGTCCGGGCCGAAACCCAAACTGCGCATCGTGTAGTTTTAGATACTTTTGCAAGCAAGAATCAAACAAACTGTCCAGCACCTTGGCTATCACGGTCGCGAGGGAGATCGGGCGATAGTTATCCTTATCGGAGATGTCACCCGTCCTGTTCTTAATTATGGGCACCACTGTGGTTTTCATTAGGTCAGCTGGAAGGTAAGCATGACTGATGCACATAGCAAACAACAGAGACAGGACCCTCGGGAGGTGCACTCCCGCGTATTTCAGGTGTTCAACGCTGAGCCCGTCATACCCAGGAGATTTGCCCTTGGTCATTCCTCTAATAAGAGCACTAATTTGACTTGCTGAGAAACGCAACAGAGGCTCCTCTCCCTGGCTGCAGGGCGCAGCACCAACCATCGCAGTGGAAGGACTGATCGTCGACCTAACTCTAAAATGGCTGCCAAACATATTAGCTAATATAGATAGCGGAGGATTTTTTGAATGTTTATCCACTAATCTCGTTTAATAGGGGATGAAAGTTTGTATGTAAGTTCGTCATTATTGCCAATGTAAGTTCCCTTGGAACACACGGCTTTGTCTAGTAAAATATTAATTACTAGCAGCGCCCCGCGGTTTCACCCGCGTAGTTCCCGTTCCCATGGGAATACGGGGATAAAATATAGCCTATGTCACCCGGGGATAGTGTAGCTTCCCAACAGTGAAAGAATTTTTCAAATCGGTTCAGTAGTTTCGGAGCCTATTCAATGCAAACAAACAATGAAATCTTTCCTTTTTATTATTATTAATTAATTATTACAGAGGTGCTATTCGCAAAGCATCTCATCTGCTTTAATGATGCTGAATGGATTTCATTTTTTTAAATCTGTTCTGCCTAATTTAATCCTATTAAATATTTCGATACTATTTCATATCATTATATAATCATAACCGCAAGCAAAAACTCTGTACCCATTTTTATGAAAATTACGCGGACGGAGTATGAAAGGCACAGCAAAAGTTTGAATGGAGAAGTGCAGAAAACAAATATTTTTCAATTTTTTTTTGTCGAATCGAATTTCGACTACTGGGCGACCACTAGTTGGTATTAATACAAATAAATTCAAAATAATATATAGAATAAATTGTCTCGTTAAATACGTTAGACATGACTGTACTACCTGTGACGGTCCATTGACAGCAGTATGATATGGTAAGTCATTTCCTCTAATCTCTTCAATAAACTCGCGGAATTGTCGGTGATTCATTCCAGTGGATCTGATGAAGTTAACAACTGATATGACTGGTTTTAGAACTTCAGACTTATCCAAACATTTACCTTTTCGGGGCATAATTCTTCGGATACTGCAATCAAGCATTCTTTTATTGTTTCTCCATTGGTGAATGGTTTTCCACTTTTTCCGATTTTAAGAGCCACACGAAATCTGGCGCGACTTGCAGATTCTTGTTCAGTATTCGCTTTGGTAAACAAAGATTGCTGCGGTTTCGTTCCTGTATATTTAGAGTAATTTTGAAGATGTTTCTTGTTGATGTTGAAGATCTTCAAAATTACTCCACTTCTTTGAGAACAGCTATGGTTCCATTACAAACAGTGCCTTATTACTGGACTCAATTACAAAATACTGAAAGTTCCATTTATCTTTGAACGTTCTGCATTCACTGTTTATCGCTTTTTTCCGTACTAATAAATCACACATAAATGCAATAAGTCAAATCACAATACTGTTATGCACGGGTGTTACTTTATTTCACAATAGACAGTTTCGCTTCGTTCGCCTTTTCTACGCAAACCGACTCGCAGTTAAGCCGCTAGCCTTTTATATGCAATTACTGCCATCTCGAAGTGATTGGAATACACTAGCCAGAACCAGAGCTTTCTCGAACTGACGCGGAAATTCCCAAATATGCCAATTCACAACTAATGCCATCTGTAGAAATAGATAGTACATAGTATCACTACTCGCCACTAGATGTCATTAAGGGTCACAATATACATAGTAATTGAAATGCAAAAAAAGCGTACGTTTGCTTAGGTGCTTTGCGCCTAGTCTAGAATTATAGTTTTCGACGAGAAAATTATCCACCCTTTCAATATTTTCTTCCCGTGAACTCAGAATGTTGAAATTTGGTACGAAGCAACGTCTTATAACTCACTCAGTTAAAGGAAAAATTGCGAAAAGTATAAAAATACCATAACTTTTACTTATATACCTACAGGTTTGTACGGAACCCTCGGTGCGCGAGTTCGACTCGCACTTGGCCGATTTTTGTTAATAGGAACCGAGCAGAAGTTACTAAAATCACAATCAACGGTCAATGCACATCATTCACAACTTCATTCACAAATGAAAAATTTTGTTATTAGGATAATGTATCCACGTACTGCGGGCTCAATGCTTACGTTGCAGAGCTGACGAACTTTCCAAACACATGAAGCAATGGAAGTCCTTCGGATTGTGATATAAAGTGTATCCGTGAATTGGGTGATGAGGCAGCTTATATAATTATCATCATCGTATTTTATTATTTATTGAAAAATAAAATTCTTGTACTACTGGTACCGCATCACTAAAAATAATACTTATTTTAGGGTTCCGTACCCTATTACTAAGCCTCCGATGTCCGTCCGTCTGTCTGTCTGTCAGCGGGCTGTATCTCATGATCCATAACAGGTGTGTTCTCATTCTGTGAAATTTTCGCAGAATTTGTGTATTTCTGTTGCCGCTATAACTACAAATCCTACTAATTAATTATAAATTAATTAATTAATTTAATAATAACAAAGTTTGACAGATACAAACAGATACTTTATAACCTGAATTAACATATAGGATACTTTTATTCCGGTATCAGGTTCCCGCGGTATAATTTTCAAATACCACGCGGGCGAACCCGCTGGCAAAAGATGGTATTAAAAATAAAAATAAAGTAAAAAATTAAAAGGGGTCTCCATTCAAGAAACATGTTTTTTCAGTGTTTTTTGCCTTGTGGTACAGAGGCCTTCGTCTGCGAGTCCGACTCGCAGTATGCCGGATTTTTTTTTTTATGAGCTGCACTGTTTCAATCATTCTTTAATTTTCCATTAAGGGTACACTAGTCGCGGGCTAGAATTCACTGGTGGGTCTGGCTAAAAAGCACGCTGTCTCACCAGGCTTCGAGTCCGACAGAGGTAGTACCAGTGATGAGCAGTTAGACGATAGTCTACACGCACAACATTATTGAGTGAGTTGCAGGATCAGTTATAGTAAAACAGGCTCGTAAAAAATTTAGAAAAGTCCTTCGGGTGATCGGGTTTTCTGAAAAAACTACTGCATAAGTCAATGACCAATTAAGTTCATTGAACTTTTCGATAATTGAGCTTTGTTGGTACCGACTTAGTTTTGGAGATTTTACACTACTTTTATAACTTAAACATGTCCAAAGTTACGTTAAATTATCAAGAAAAACGAATCTTTGTTGGCTCATAACTTTTTAATGGCTTTTTATTTCAGTATTCTGTTTCTGTACCGACAATAGCAATAATGAGACAAAACCATACCATGTTTAAGTTTTTAAACATTAACATTATCAAACACTGGAGTAAAACCCTCCCGAAGTTTGTATGGAAAAAATGTGGACTTGTTTCACCTTAAAAAACTACACTGGTATCTATAGTGTCTACATATTATTAACACTGCTAGACCGAAAATAAAACAAACGTGACGTTATCTGCAATGAGATTGTGACAAGACCGAAAATAAGAATTATGTACTAAAATGGTATTTTCTTTAACACTGACCACAAAGTATGAGTGTACAAAAAACCCATGATTAACTCATTGATTTACATTTCATCATTGTGTTTAGTTAGCTACCGGCTAATGCAGAAAGCACGTAACGAACTCGTGCTACGAATCGACGTAGCGCATAAGTAGCTTTACGAACGCGCGTAGCCCGTATCTCTACGATTCCGTGTAACGCGTAGCTCTACACACTCGTAGCTGTACGTAGATCGTAGCAAGTAGCACTCTTGCTACGCCGTAGCACAGTGATATACCTACTGAAAATACGAAACGCGTTATTCCGATTTCTAATAAAAAATCCGCTGCGTTTTAATTTGCGCTGTGGGCGCTAGAATGTTGAGGGGTTCGCGGATGCGATGCGATGGTTGTATGGAATTTCAATAGTATAAGAGGCCAGCTTACTTATATTAGTTTTGTACAAGTGTGATCACGGATGTGCGGCTTACTGAACATTCATCCTCAATATTTTAAACACAATTAATGAACAAAGATTGATTCAAAATTATAGAACAAAGATTGTAGACAATTAAATAAATTGTTGTAGATGCATACATTTCTTGAGGCTTACTATATTTGTGTGCTTGGAACAATACAAAGGCTGCGGGTAAGAAGCCAGCGGAGGAGCGATGGGAGCGCGGGGTGGGGGCACGGGGTGGCGCTTTCAATACTAATTCGTTAAGTCGATTCATATAAAATACTAACAGCGCTCCGCGGTTTCACTCTTCGTTACCACATCTTACAAAGTAACGTATACGTATAAAACAAAACTTTTGTTCATAAAAATTACCTAAAACTATGTGAGTGGCACTTCACTTCAGTAGCTTGTCCATATGCTGTCCTGTGGTATTTGTCTGTGGAAGCGACGGAACACCACGTCCTGCGGCCTTCTTCCATAACGAAGGGCAGATAACAATTTGGTACTCGCATCACGAACGTCTTAAAGATGAGCTAGTTAAGTACGCAGGAGACATTATAGTGCACTCTCTCCTTCCCTGTATGGTACGACGGGATGGCATGCCGCGCTCGACACGCCCGGGCAGAAATCAGACGCAGGACCAACGGCATCACGTGCTTTTCAAGGCACGAGGCAAGGCACACCTCCATCTTCCGATCTCCAAGCTGCTACATAGCAATTCCATATGGAAAAATCGAACAATACCCTACTCAACACGGATATTTGTACGCCGTTAACGGCAATAAAAAGATCTTAAACCTATTTTATTTATAGCCTATTTTACACGTAATGCACGCGAACTCTGTTAACGTGTCTATATCTTAGTAAAAAGTTTATTAACTTTTCTAAAGTGTTTAGCGGTTTTTGCGTGATTGAATAACAAATACCCAAACATCTAAACGTACACTTTCACGTTTTTTAATTATTATGATAATATTCCTATCAATTTTTATTTCAAATCATAGTTATTTTACCTGTGGCGGCAGCAACCCAATAGCAACCATAAAACAAGGAACGGACATTTCATTTTCGCCTTACAACCGCTAAGAAGGAAGGCGGTTCCTTCTAAATCCCTGATTGGACAGAACAACGCCTACACTGCTTTGGTCTGACCAATCATAAATTATTCTTCTATCAACGTTTCTAAAGTTATCATCATTTTATTTGTTAAAATTCAGCGCAGAGTCCCAAATTCTTCCCGTTATTTGGCAAAGGCCGCAAATGGCCACCGCGTGTACCAGCGCAACTCCCATGGTATACGACGTCTAAAGTTATTACTTAGCATTTTTATTAGCATTGTATTATAGTCTTAGTTTATGTATTTTGTAATCTATAAATCAACATATATATTAATACGTGAAACAAAATTTTCGCACCCCTTTTACGAAAAATACGCGGACGGAGGAGTATAAAATTTAGCACAGTCAATGCTGCAGAAAGCTGTTTTTTTATTATGGTCGAATTTTGACCTACGAGTATGACCATATAAACACATCCGCATAAAACCACTATAATACTACAATACTATATTCAGCTAACAGGTCATATTTATTTTCGTAGAAAATTATGCTTACCTACCCGATTTATTAGGTCACAAATGATTGTCGTCACGTCTTCGGTTCGGTCTTCGGTTCGTCCGAAGTCACAGCATTTTGTTTCAGTCTCCATCATGTTTTAAATCGCCGAAAATAAATGGAATAAATGTTATGCTATAATGTATTAAAACCTTGAATGTGTTCACGTAACCACAGTTCTTTATACGTACTACATTACACGCAGGTAACAGCGGCATCCAGTAATAAAATGTAGTTACCCAACACCAAAATGTATTTGTTAAATTTAAATCAAATACTGCATCATGGTGGGTCTTTTCACGCCCTGTTAGCTTTGATGTCATATTACAGTTAATGACGACGTAACAACTATTGAATTTATGCGAATCGACAACGTCTGTTACTCTGAAATACATAATAGTGAATTCCCATATTGAATAGCCTGCAGCGAATAAAGCAGAGTAATTTCATTCCAGCGTTTCAATCATCCATTTCGTGGAAATATATTTTACAGTGTTCGTTTTCAGGTGGGGGTGAAGTAGGTACCGGGGGAGGGAGAGGGACGGCAGCCCACTGCGCCAAGCGCCAAGGCTTTCAGTGGCGCAGTTGCACTCGAGTATAGGTTCCTACCTAATGGCCAAGCGGACATCCGGTTCTCGAATAAATTATTTATTCTGGAGGAACGGTCGGTAACAATTTCGTCTCCATTTAGTGAACTGCTGCTGACTCCTGCTGGAAATAAAGGTTAGATTATTTATTTTAGAGCACTTTTCAGGTAGTTCGGGAGATTTTCAAACAAGGAGTTCGGCGATCAGACATGCACTGCTCTGGAGGTAAGATTTTACTAAAGATCTTTTCACAGCCAGTCCGGTAGCTGATCTAACATTTTGGAGGCCGGTCGGTTCAACAGTATTAAGTCGTTATTATTTTACTATCTCATTTAATGGTATTTATTTTTTAAGCCAATTCTGAAATAAATTTACATGTTCATTTGCGTCGCAGATAGGTCACGAGTTCGTTTTGCCATTTTATGGTCGGTCCGAAGAGATAAACATAACATCACGCCTTGTATCCCCGAAGGTTGGCAGAGGTGTACCTATAGGACACCCTCATTTCGCCAGTTATGTTTAAGTCCCATGTAATTGGGGGAGAGCCTATTGCCATCAAATGGGCACAAATTCAGACTCCGGGCTGCCACTGAGAATTTTCAAATAGAAAAACCCAATATCACTTTGTCCAACCGGGGAATCGAACCGAGGACCTCGTGCTCAGCAGTAGCACTTTCAACCACTAGACCCACGAAGTAGTCTCGGTTCGACGAGATTATGATTTTAAAGCGCGTTTATTGCATACGTTTGTGATCTTTAGGTCGTTGGTTCGAACCCAGACAGTCGCTTTACTTCATGTTATTTATTTCATCACCACTGCTCTCAAAACGGTGAAGGAAAACATCGTGAGAAAACCGAAATGTCTTAGAACCAATAATTCGAAGACGTGTGACATTTACCAACCCGAACTGGGCCCGCGTGGTGGATTACGGCCCACTCCCTCTCACAGAGAGTAGGCCTATGTCCCAGTAGTGGGAATATTATAGGATTAGGATTATGAGTAATAAAACGGGCGTTTTTTTTATATCTTATCTACCGTAGGTACTTTTACTTAGGTCAATACCTAAGTAAAAGTAGCCGGGGTCAGCATTTATTTACTATTTATGTATCAGTCGATATCAGGGATATTGAAAAGCTCCGTAATCGTAACCGAAACTATCGAATATCCGTAATAAACATTATCCGTAAACGTCACCGTGCGGATAGGGGCGGAGTTTAAAAGAAACAGGTTTTTGTTGGCCGAGCCGACACACTAGTTGCGCGCGTCCTTTGCAATGTTTATTATTTCTATTGCTTAGTCTTAAAAATGAGTAGCTACAATATCTATATAAATAAAAAGAAAAGTCCTGACTGACTGACTGACTCATCAACACCCAGCCCAAACCCTTGGACCTAGAAAGCTGAAATTTTGCACAGAGGTTCACTTTATAATGTAGACAAGGAATGGGGAAAGATTTTTCGTAATTCAACCCCTAAGACAGTTAAATATGGGATGGAAGTTCCGCGCGGGCGAAGCCGCTGGCACAAGATAGTTACGTAACAGACTGATGCTAGTGCATCACATCATTAGGTAGTACCTTAAAGATGGGTAATTTTGTCTCAGGTAAGTAAACGTAGCATTAGCATTATCAGCTTATAACGTTCCCACTGCTGGCCCCACAGGCCTCCTCTCTGTGAGTGGGAGTGGGCCGTAATTTATCATGCGGGCCCAATGCAGGTTGGTAGATGTCACATGTCTTCGAAGTTTTGGTTCTAGGACATACCCGCTTCTCAGGATGTTTTAACCCTTATACGAAACTGCAACAATTGGCAACATAAAATAGGATATCAGAATTGTCGTTTTTCTTGGTGACTGCACCATTTGTCCAAAATCTGTGAATGCAATTAGCAATTTCTCAAGAAGTTAAGGCCGGTCTCCTAAGATCGTTTTTCTGTAGCTAAAACGGTTAAAGTAGCTTTCGTTACTGCCTAGTCTCAACTTCCACCCTCTATTACTCAGATCAGTCAAGGAATCAAGATAAGGGTCATTGGAATTCTTGTACTAAATCTTAGTTTCTTTCTAATGAGACATCGTTTATACCTACTAGAACGGGTACTAGTTTCCATAGATTTCGTAGTTCACTTCTCTCTTTTTATGGAATATATAAGCGCACTTGAATTAATGGGAAATAAAAGAATAGATGCAAAAATGTGAAGCAAAACCAACAAAATGATCAATCATTATGGTCGATATATATACACGATATACAAGCTCTTGTAGCTTGCTTATATTCATAGACAAAAATTACTTGTTCACCAAAATCTCTCAACAAAACACAATATGATACAAGATCCATATACAATATCCTACAAATACTCACATAGTCTAGGGCTGTATTAGAAAACCAATCATACTAATTTTATACAGAACATAAAATAAATAACAATAGACCTGATATGACAATTGTTAGTTAAGAAAAAAACACACTTAAGTACTTATTAGATACAAGCTGACCCAGACAAATTGTTTTCTTCAATTCTAAATTCCTAAACTTCATTAAAAAAATCCTAGAGAAAAAGGATATTGACAACGAACAGTTGTCACTAAAATATTTTATGACAAACTTAACCACGGACAAAAAAAAGTACCTGGAAATTTGTTTTTATTTTAACCATAAAGACAAAATTGTACGTTTTTCTTTGTACGTTTTACAATCTATCTTAATACCTATGATAAAACAAAATGTAAAAAAAGATAGAACAAAACATGTGTGCAGTCGGGGGACCCCATGAGGAAAGAAGTTCCTTACCCGGTATTCGGACTCATACACACTCGAATACATACATACTCAGCCTATAACGTTCCCACTGCTGGGACACAGGCCTCCTCTCCATGAGAGGGAGTGGGCCGTAATCTACCACGCGGGCCCAGTGCGGGTTGGTAGATGTCACATGTCTTCGAATTTTTGGTTCTAGTACATGCCGGTTTCCTCACGATGTTTTCTTTCAACGTTTGGGAGTAGTGGGGATGAAATTATTTACACAAAATAATGCGCCTGTCTGGGTTCGAAAGCACGACCTACAACACGGTAAGTCGCGGCCGTTACCACTGGGCCACCACTGCTCTGTCGAATATTTTACATTAATAAGCATATTTTATGCATATCCATATATACCCTTTAGGTTTAGGTAGTTAAATAAAGGTAAACAAAAAAAAAAACGCTTCTCATACATGCAAAACCTTTTATTTCAAATGTTAAAATCATGTTAAAGTAATTTATTAAATGGCACTATTCTGAATCTGATGAACTTTCTGTCACATTAATAATAAATCGTTCCGTTGCATCATCGATTATTTTATATAATTTAAACATTTTCTGTTCTTCTTTTAGTATATTTATTTTATTAAACTGACTAAACGTAATATCTGCCAGTTCTGTTGCCATACTACATCACAGTTATACTTTTAAATTTAGCACCATTAACTTATCCGTTGTATTTTTTAAAACGTTTAGGGAACCTGTCTTTTTGGGATCTTTACAATAGGCAGATTACAAAATATTTTAGTTTCAAAATAAATCTAACTCAGAAATTGTGCTCAAATAGAAAGACTATAGAAAGAAAATAGAAGTTACACCTAGGAAAAATAGTTTAAGAATAAAAGATAACACATTAATAAAACAGAAAACTGTCGTTTAAATCGAAAATAAATTTAATTTTTTCATACCATATTTTTAAACAAGAAAGTGTCAACTAAAAAAAGACCATTCGTGACGTTGTTTACCTTTATTTAATTGCCTAAACTGATAGAGTATAGTATACGTTTTTAGAAGCTCTGATAAGTTGTCGCTTATAGCGACAATGAAAACGACACGCAAAAAGAAAAATTTAAACAGCACATTTCGCAGCCCATTTTCTTGCTGACTGTACATTTTTTTCAAAATCTGTCAAAAAGTTAAGAACATTTTCTTATACCGATAATGATGAAGGTACTTGCCCTTATTGCCCTATCTCTCAAACCTCCAAAAATCCTGACCAGAATTTTAAGGAATATCTACGCTAAATTTGAACAAAATCTATCACGTACTTTTTCATCTATCAGCAGACAAAAACTCTAAAAATTACATTTTTGGCATTACAAACTTTCTCAAACCTCGCGAAAATTACTTAAAAGCAATATACGATTTTATTATATGTGTCGATGTGTATAGCAGTCGAACTAAATATCTAAATTAAATCGTGGGCGTGCCCGCTTACCGCAATGCTGCAGTATGTTCATGTCTAATACCTTTAAACGAGCAATTCTTGTATATATGTACAGATATTAGCTTATGAAGTCACAAATAGTCACAAAGTAGGACCTTTGGAGTACAATAAATAAAAAGTTAATTACCAAAATTAATAACAATACCATGGTCAGCAAGACGATCTGACACCACGAGCAACACCAGTTCACGAGCATACCGCAAACGCGCTTACATTACGTTAAAGGAATCTATAGTAAACACATGTAAACATTTCAATGCAGTATGAAGTACCTAATCTATCCACTCAAACTGAAAACCTCACCTTGGTTTACACCCGTGAGATTTAAAACTAGCAGGTTCCATCAACCTGCGAATATATATACATATATTTCAAACCAATAATTATAATATCGTAAAATTAATTAATAGGTCCGATAGTACTCAACAGACATTTACCAATAATACATCACACAAGCGTATTCTGGTGTACAAGAACCCCGTTTTAAAATAAACACGGATTTGCACCTCTCCCCAAGGGGGTTGGAGGGTGATAGTTTTTTTTTTTCATGTTTGCTTGCAAATCTTAAGTTTCATACCTTTCTGCTTTCAAGGACATCGGGAAGTACCCTAGAGGTTTGATGAGTGACTGAGTTAGACAATGACGAAATCGACGTATTTTGTGTTTCTGCTAACTACATTTAATCCTGACAATTAGACCTCTCTAGCGTTATCCAAGCCCAAGTTAGGAGGGTATGAAAATACGACGAAACGCTTCTAGAAACGTAAGGTAGTGTCACTGCTTTCGGTGTTTGGCTCGTCTCGGCATGGGTATTACCGTGATCCCAGATCCCAAGACCAAATTTGACATTGTATGTAGTTGAAAAACATGTTCAGAATACGTGCAGAATAATGAAAAATTGACCATGTTATTTTGAGACTGGCGACGTGGGTTTTTTGTAATCTGTAAGTAGGTATAGAGAGCCTCGAAATGCTCAGTAGTTATCCGAAAATTTATATTTCGGGCTAAATGAACGAAAAACTAAATCAAAATTCGGTTGGTTTCTAAGAAAGATCAAAGAAGCGATAGAAGGACTCTGTGATAGATGATAATTATAGTAAGATAGTGGGTGACTTACTGAGTGAGAATTATGATATGAAAGAAGAAGATATGTGCTGCCCACCACAAACCAATTGGGGTAAGGGCGGGGCGAACTCAGGACGAACCCATCCTCTTAATGCTGTAATCGACCCGGGTTCGATTCGCCCCTTGACATTTATTATATACGGTGCAACCAATTTCAGGCGGGGGTGAGGTAGAAAGGGGCAGAGGACACCTGCGCGGAGTTTCCCAGTACGCAACTCAAGTCTTTATGCAGGCTTCAGCGCAATCGGGTGTGGCATAGCTTGCGATTAACTAGGTCATTTTTTACAAACGATCGGTCTTGAAAATATTAGCTTTGATCTCATCTAATAATTACGGCTACCATGACCTAAACTAATAACTAATCTTGGACTAAAAAAATAAGTGTGTGACTGTGATGGCAGAATTCAAACTTAGCCGCTGTTCGGCTGCTCCTCTGCTAGATTTTAAGGTAAGATTATTAATTGCAGAGCACTTTTCAGAAAGTTCAGGAGATTTTCAGAAAAAAAAAAAGGTTTCGCGATTCAGGTGTTCACTGCTGCAGGTAAATTTTTTTTATATTTTTTTTACTACTTGCACAACTTTCATCGATACTCTGGACATTATAATGTACTGACTGCTCTGTTGCGCGTTGGTCCGGTGATCCTAAGCGCTACTGCGGAAGATAAGGTCCTGGACTCCCAAGTCGGGCAAAGTGTTATTGGGTTTGTCTGTCTGGAATATCTCTTAGTAGCAACCTGGAGATTGGATTAGTGCGCGGCGATAGCAATAGGGTCGCCCCCTATCACTAAGACTTAAACATAACTGGGAAATGTGGGTGTACTTATGAACACCTATGCTCAATCCCTCGGAGGAACATGGCGTGATGTTATGTTAGGTGTGCTAATTTACTATCTTATTAAATAACACTGATTTCGAAAGCTAATTGCCGAAAATTAAGTTACTTGTGTGTCTTGTTCCTCACTCATTCTTCTCCGAAAGAAACTGCCGTTTATAATAGTCTATTCACAAATGTGTTTTTTTTTTAAATTCCCCTACTTGTCATAATTATAATAAAATATTTAATTTCAACTCTTACGGCAGTTCTGAACGGCTTAATACTTTTATAAAAATTGAAAATCAAACATTTCTCTCATTTGGATAATGAAATCAATATCAAAATATCGTTTTCATCTTTTACTAAAATTAAACCAGTTTTTGTACATCTTTGTTCAATCCGTGTTCAGATTACACCTCGTGAAACGTCCTTTGCTTTACACTATAATCAAAACTAGCTTCCGCCCGCAGCTTCGCCCGCGTGGAAGTCGGAAATTATCCCGCGGGAACATACTACCGGGATAAAAGTGTCCTATGTGTTAATCTAGGTTATAAATCTATCTGTGTGCCAAATTTTATCCAAATCCGTTCAGTCGTTTTTGCCTGTTTACGTAACTAACATCTTCACAAACTTTCACATTTATAATATGTGAAGGATAGTGATGACATCACTATGTGATCACTATTCTTCACACAAAACCACCTCAGCAAGTTTCAGGTTTATAATAATATGGCTGAGGTTTAAGTGTATATTATTTAGGTACTTCTCCACAGAAAACCCTTCAAACAAACTATATTCCCCTTTTCACCCTCAAAGGGGTTAATTTTTAAAAGTCTTTTGTTTCTTTTACATTATTTGACTTATAGGTTATTTATACCAATTTTCGAGTTAATCAAGACACACAGTAAAATTATCCCTTGTAAAATTAACTATGGTAGATTTTCGAATTACCCTGATACAGGTTATTCTTTATTTTTGATTTTAGGTATAAATACTGAGTTTCCAGTTAATCAGACAGCGCGTTAAAATTCTTCCATACAAACTTTGTCATCCCCCAATCCCCCTTTAGGGGGTAGTTTAGAAAAACAATAAATAACCAACTTTATAATTTACTTATATAATTATTTGTGCCAAGTTTCAAGTTTATTAATTCAAGGGATAAGGTTTTTCAAACAAACCAAATCCCCTCTTTTCACCCCTTAAAGGTCGAATTTCCAAAAACCCCTTCACTAAGAAGGGGTTTTTGGCCTAAATTATAAAAGGAAGCCGTGTACAAAATTTCACGTTCCTAGTCCTAATAGTTTCGGCTGTGCGTTGATTGATCAGTCAGTCAGTTTCTCCTTTTATACATCTAGATAGATTAGTGTCTCCGTGGTCTAGGTTGCTGAGCACGGGGTCCGGTGTTCGATTCGCAGTCCGGGCTGTTGTTGGGGGTTTCCTATCTGGTATATCTCAGTGGCAGCCTGGTAGTAGCTCAGTAGCGTCGTTGGAATTTGTGCCTGTGTGTTGGCAATAGGCTCGCCCGCTATTACATGACTTAACGTTACTAGCGAAAGTCGATTACAGAACTTAGCTATGGAAAGTTTAAAACTCACATCTAACGGTTCCATATCAAAAAGCATATTATAAGATAAAATACTACGTTGAAGACAGGGAAGTTTGGCATTCATTCCTTCTGCACATGTGGTTCCCAAATTACAATTTTAATTATTATTCTTTTTATTTTTTCCGTCTGACATATTCTCGTTATTATTTGACAGTTTAAATCAATTATAATATCGACTATTTATTAGTGATTTTCATGGAAATCATGTCACTTGGTTTGGATAGGTTAATTTTATTAATGTAGATTATTTTACATATTGTGAATGAGAGAACGTTGTAGGTCTCACAGACTGTAGATTTGTAGGCGATTTTCTATTCTTTATTTTCATTCTTCTAAGTACCTGGTACTTATTGACAGGCCTGCACTGTCCTCCCATACCTATTATCACTGTAATTTGAAAACATTGTAAAAGCCAATTATTTTTAAAAGAGTAACCGTGATGTTATGTTGTGTTATAATAGATAAGTAATTAAATTTCATAAAATAAATGGTTTATACAGTCACAAAAAATAAACAATGATATAGAGTAACTCATATAACCTTTCAGTAGGTAAGCTAATTCTGGTGAAAGAACACAAACGTTGTCTTGAGTTAATCACAGCGACCAATCGTTTAAGTAGTCGTTGATAGAATAGTATGCCTTAGAACAAAGATTTGATTTTACTTTAGCTTTAAACGCATTAAAATGTAAATCTAGCAAAGAAGAGGGAAGTTTGTTACAAAAGGTGATACCGAGCCCAACAAATTAGTTATGAACTTTATGAAGCCTTTGAAAGGGACCACGTAGTTTGTCCTTATTTCTAGTATTAATAATAGGTCTTTACCTATGAAATTGCCGTTTTGTATGAAAAAATTTAAACGAATTTTTTTCATGAATTTTTTATTTGTATTAATCGAAGTAATCACCCATGCAATCAATGCATCTTTGCCATCGCAGTGGCAGTTTATTGATGCCCTTCTTAAAGAAATCAGCTGGACGGGAGGCAACAAATTCTTCAAAGGCATTTTGTACTGCCTCTCGGGTATTAAATTTTTTTCCCGCCAAGAAGTTATCCAAATTCTGGAAAAAGTAGTAGTCTGTAGGCGCAAGGTCTGGTGAGTAGGGCGGATGACGGAGAGCTTCCAACCCCAGTTCTTGCAACTTGGAGACCGTCTGCTGTGCAGTATGAGGTCGCGCGTTGTCGTGCAGGAGCAGCGGAGACGAGCGATTGACCAATGCTGGTTGGAGATGCGCCAGCTTCTCCATCATTGTGTTCAGTTCTTCACAGTACACATCTGCAGTAATGCTCACCCCGTTTGGTAAGAAGCTGTGATGAATCACACCGGCGCTAGACCACCAAACAGTGACCATCACTTTTCTAGGGGTAAGTTTTCGTTTAGGGCATTGTTTAGGTGCTGAACCAGGATCCAACCAACTTGCTGAGCGCTTACGGTTATCAAACAGAATCCATTTTTCATCGCAGGTAACAATGCGGTTCAAAATTCCTTCATTTGTGTGTCTGTTGAGCAGTGCAAGGCACGTCTCGACGCGTACTTCGCGCTGGCGATCATTGAGTTCGTGGGGCACCCATTTGTCAAGCTTTTTTACCTTGCCAATTTGACGCAAATGGACCAATATTGTTTTGACGCTAACGTCGAAAGCTGCTGCTAATTCAGCCGTAGATTGTGTATCATCAGCTTTCACAATCGCCTTTAATTCGTCATTGTCGACCAAAGTCTTCGGACGACCGCGAGGTTCATTTTTCAGGTCGAAATTTCCAGAACGGAAGCGAGCAAACCAATAACAGGTGGTGCGTTGGTTTGTAGTGTTAGCTCCGTAAACGTCGTTGATGTTGCGTGCCGCTTGTGCCGCGTTGCTGCCACGACGGTACTCATATTCCATAATTACTCGAATTTTTAACGTATCCATGATGACGAAAAAGATTGAAATGCGATGAAAATGTAACACTAATCAATAAAGAAATGACTACTTTTAGAAAAAAAAATCCATGTTTTTAAAATAAAATTAATTTTAAATTAGAATTCTTAGCCAAACAAAAATTATTTTGATTTGAAATGGCCAGTACTGCAGAACGGCAATTTCATAGGTAAAGACCTAATATTATGAATATCACTGTTTAAGTGTATATTTTGCCTAATTTATAAGATCTTAGCGAAGATGAATTGTGATGCCACCGTGAGAATATATCTTTAAAAAAATCTCTCAGATAAACTCTAGCACCTAATTGGTAAATTGCACCTACAGCTCGTTTTTGCAGAACAAAAATATTTTGAATGTCAGCGGCTTTGCCCCACGGCAGAATGCCGCAGGACTTAACGCTATGAAAATAACTAAAATAGACTAACCGAGCTATATCAACGTCAGTGTATTGTCTTACTTTCCTGACGGCGTAGGCAGCCGAACTGAGCCTTCCCGCTAGGCTTGATATATGTGATCCCCACTGAAGTTTGGCATCCACTGTTATGCCCAGAAAAACTGCCGAGTCCACAGTTTCAAGCACCTCATTTTCTAAGACGATGTTGGGTTCCAGATTTCTTACATTCGGTAAAGCGAACTTTATAAATTTAGTTTTCTTAGCATTGAGAACTAAATTATTCGTGGTAAACCAATCCGTAACCATTGAGAGTGCACTGTTTACGTCGTCAAAATCTTGTCTATTCCTGTCTACTTTAAAGATAAGAGAGGTATCATCAGCAAACAGTACAACATCACAGATACCCTTTAAATAGAATGGTAAATGATTAATATACATTAAGAAAAAGAATGGACCCAGTATTGAGCCTTGAGGTACACCTAACTGAACTGGTAGCCCGGAAGATTTCACACCATTAATATCTACACATTGATGCCTATTATTTAAATATGAGTTAATTACATTAAAAGCTTCATTTTGAACCCCGTAATGACGTAATTTACGCAAAAGCGTGTCATGGTGTACGCAATCAAATGCTTTGGAAAGATCACAGAAAACTCCAATAGCATTTTGTGAGTTCTCCCATGCGTTAAATATGTGTTTCAGCAGAGCAACACCCGCGTCTGTAGTCGAACGACCTTTTGTAAAGCCATATTGTTCATCATGAAGGAAGCTATTTAAATTAAAATGTCTTATCAACTGCTTGAGTATTAATTTTTCAAATATTTTACTAAATGCAGGTAAGATAGAAATGGGCCTAAAATTGCCAACGTTATTTTTATTACTTGATTTAAATATAAACTTATGTAATAAAGTTGAAAATCTATCAAAGAAATTTGACAGATTGCCTGAAGTGCTGGCGTCTGTAAGATAAGATACGATAAGATTTTTTATTTGTTTAAACAAGTTACAACGTGTAACATAATTAACGCAACACCTCATACACCCCAATTAGAGTATTGAGTTAAAAGCAGAATACAATGACATAAACTTATTTCTGAATCAAA
The DNA here is from genome assembly GCA_949987655.1 of Polymixis flavicincta. Classification (NCBI taxonomy): domain Eukaryota; kingdom Metazoa; phylum Arthropoda; class Insecta; order Lepidoptera; family Noctuidae; genus Polymixis; species Polymixis flavicincta. The sequence continues at coordinate 35,871,183 of OX465171.1, read as the reverse complement.
CTGTAGTTAACTGTTGTGTAAAACGTGTTAAATAAAATTGAATTTTCTTTGGCTCAATCAGCGATAGGTAAGGCAAATACATATTTTTTTTTTTTTTATTGATAATTAAAAATATGGAAAAGAGTGGACGATGACCCCCAAACTACAGAACGGGAGAAGTTATTTGATAATTTCACATCCAAAAAAAAAAAAAAACACAAACTAGGTATTTGCCTGTATGTTGTGTTCGGAGTTGCGACATTTTCATAGTGACGTACGTGGTAGTATTACATAACAGGAAAACATAAACTAAAGAAAAAACTAAACTTTAATCAATTAAAATAAAACACTTAATGGATACCTTGCTATAAGCGTGAGATGATACAAAATAAAATAATCAATTAGAAACAAAAATATCAGGTAATATTCTAAAATGTATGTGACAAATTTAAAAACAAAACCTGTTTTTATAAAGTTACTGAAATCGATTCAGTAGTTAATTAGGAACAAACTACTTTCAGGTCTAGCGGTATTCTGTTTCACCTTGTATATCTTGTTCCCATTTAGATTCGTACGAATTGGCTTTGACGCCGCCCGCCAAAGTGCGTTGGCCTTTAGTGATCATTATCACAATAGCCAGTGCTTCTCACTATTGCAAGGGATTCACGAGTGATTATTATCACTCCCATAGTTATAACTAGCTTCCACCCGCGGCTTTGCCCTCTTGGAAGTAGGAAATTATCCCGCGGCAACGTACCACCGGGATAGAAAGTGTCCTATGTATGCAAGGTAACCGCATGGGCACGCCCTCGCCTCAATGATTGTACTATCGATCCTATACATTTTGACTTGTATTCAGTAACTTGACAGTTGAAGGGGTATAGATTTTGACCAAAAAAAAATTGTGTGGTGGTGTAAGAATGAACGAAATTGAATGAACTTGAAATAATGTACTAACATGCATTTAAAAAAAAAAAATAAGTTGTCTGAAAAACATGATAATGCACCATTAAAAATTGTAGAATTTGATATATATTTATAGTTTGGGTATATTAGAAGAAAATAAGTATGCTTTACTTTAATTAATAAATTATTCTTACATTCTACATCTTACAAACGAATTTTTATTTTTTACAATGAAGGATAGAAATGGTTTAATATAAAATTAAACCATTTTTGTCATTCGTTCTTTACGCAAAATCGTTCACTACCCCAACACTGTTAGTTTTAGTGTGGTAACATAATTTTTCGTTGAACTGTCGAGTTACTGAATACATTTAAAAGTCGACATATAGGAATTAACATTGTCCGTATTAATATTCAATCTGCTTATCCTTTCCCCATCTGTGTTGGGGTCGGCTTCGTTACTCTGATGAAGCCGTTTCTTTCGGAAATTGGCAGAGTACAAAACCAAAGACACCAACTTCCGCAATTAAAATTATTTTTCACGTTGCAGTTTTTTATTTATTAAAAACTGCAAAAATACTTTTATTATGTATGTTGGTGGTCATTCAATTTAACTAACACCGAAAGCATCGCTGTATTTAACCGTATATGTTGCCACGATGCGCTATTGTCACAAACACATTATCCATCCATGGTATTCTGACTTGTCCGCACTGTGCACGTACCTTTGCAATCAAGCTAAGTTACATTAGCCACATCAGAGCACACGCTTGTAATCTACCTATAGTTGTTGGGAACAAAATAGTCACCGTAGCGGAACTCGGCATGGGATTAATGCATTCAATACACACATAAGTTCACTCAAGCAATATGTGTCCGCGTCAATAATTATCTTAGACGATGCAGTATTCAGAGTACATTATGCACTTCATTGCCCAGCTAAAGCCATTTTGTAATAACAAAGACGTCGTTGCTACATAATAGATAGACAATTGACATCTCTCACACTCAAGAACAGGACAGTGATAGATACGAACAATTACAGAAGTCCAATCTTCTTATTTACAAAAATGAATCCCTATTTCCATTGGTCACGGCATCACACGTGAACGGCTGGACCAGTTTTGCCAATTCTTTTTTTGTTGTGTTTGTTACTTTCAGGTAAAGGTTCTCATGAAAGAATAAATCAAGAAAGTTGCGTGTAACATTAGAAGATTTTAGAAAACTTATATTCATAGTTAAGACAGAACGAGGTCTGTCGGATCAGCTAGTTAGTTTATAACTTGTTATTTGTGAAAACAATATACAAGTTTACACAAATCATCATCATCTGCCTAGCCTTTTCCCAACTATGTTGGGATCGGCTTTCAGTCTAACCGGATGCAGCTGCTTACCAGTATTTTAAATGGACTGCTTATCTAACCTCCACAACTCGACAGCAAAATGTATAAATATATTATTTACATTAGTTTAGTTTTTTCTTTCGTTTATGTTTTCCTGTTATGTAATACTACTACGTACCTCCCTATGAAAATGTCGCAACTTCGACCCCAAGAAACAGGCAAGTTTGAGGGTCACCACCCACTCTTTTTGTACAATAAATATTATTAATTAACAATAAATAAACAAAAATTTTAAAAAATATATATTTGCCATACCCATCGCTGATGGAGCCAAAGAAAATTCAATTTTGTTTAACACGTTTTACACAACAGTTAACTACAGCTTGATTTAACAGAAATAAGTTTTGGTCATGTATTATGCTTTTAACTCAATACTCTAATTGGGGTGTATGAGCCAGCTCATCAAGCTAGCCCAAAACTTTAAAATTTTCCTAATTTAACATCAACCTTAGGCTTTTGTAATAAAGTTGAAAATCTATCACAGAAATTTGACAAATTGGGGTAGCCTAATGTGCTGGCGTCTGTACATTACAAAGCTTATAGACGGACCATGGGGCATCAAAGGGAATTTCTCTCTATAGTATTGAAGAGCGCGCTGGAGGAGACCGCGGAGAGATGCAAAGCCATGCAACTTTCGGCGCTGTGCGTTGGTCTTAAAGTATCACATTGTTTCCGCACGAGTACATATTGTTTGGTTTGATTGGCCGCGTTTGGCAGATGACGTGCGAGCATAATAGCGAGCCGTATTGTAAAGGATTTAAACAATGAAACTGAACGCGTTTAGTACGTTTATGCCACGTTTAGGAGCAGTCAGTGTCAAAAGCTGTGAAACATTAACACTGAAATCTTTTGAACGCGGTTAACAAGGTAATGATCCCGTTCATTGGGGAAATTCGTACTAAGCGCGGTATTTGGCTGTTCGTGTTGGTGAATGAAGGTCCTGTAATGTTAAATAACAGTTTAAGTTTGATGAGGCGGTATACGAAATTTTGTCGTTTTCCTTATTTACTTGATTTTGTAGAAGTACTTTTACAGTTAAAAAACTGCGTTTCCCTAAGTTTTAATGCACAAAATGAAAGATCGTTTCAATTATTATCTAATGAATGAGCTCCTTTTTTATTTTTCTTGGGATTTATATAGTTGTTTTGAAAGATTATTTACTGAAATTATTTCGAGAAATGGATTGATCTTGAACTGAAGTTTGTTTCTGTAGTTTTAACTTTTTTGAACAAGAGTTTTTAGAAGTCGTGAGTCAGTGACTTTATCCGTAACAGGGTGACCAGAGCGAGCTGCATCTTTGACATCAAATTTCCCAGACTGGAAACGTTTGTACCAAAGTGCTGCTCTTACTGCATACACGTCAAATATATTTTTCGCGGCTTCCGTCGCGTTTTTTACCTTTATTCTGAGATAGCTTCAAAATGTGTCCAATTTCCTCGGAAGATTCATTCATTTTGGCGGACAGAAAAACCTTTTTCTGTTTTAAATTCCGTCTATTTAATGCTATCAAAACCAACCAGACACAAACAGTACAGTCAAAGAGATTTTACTACAACTTTATACCTTCCCTATCCCCGAATACATCGACAGCGACTACAAGAAGGCATCGTAGCCATCGGGTACAGCTTGCATCTTCTCAATGTAATATCTATTCAAAGCAAAATTCCCCTACCTATTACTGAAAGCTGTATCAAGTTCTGCGACGTGGTCAGTCTTCGCGGGTGGAGTGAGTTTGGAGAATTCATTACTGATGAACAGCAGACATTTCTCGCTGCCAACTAGTAATTTCTGGAAGCCCTGTTCTTTTATGTTAATAGTTAATAATGGTTAAACAACTGATCCACTCTGTTCCCCGTCCTAGTATAAACTGTATTACGGTGGAATAGATTTCCTCTTTCTCTGTAAACATACTTACGATATAGATATTAGCAGACTTGTGACAACATAATTAATGAAAATAGCAATAAGAATGTTCGTTATTCATAAAACTTGATATTTGTAATCTAAAAACTGAATATTTTACATTACTATGACAACTTTAACATCTACATGTTAAAGTTGTCATAGTATATGTAAAATATTCAGATGCAAAGCCACAAGTTTTTTTACAAATATCAAGTTTACCAAAGTATGTTTTGGTTAACCTACCTTAATTCAACCATTGTTGCACCTCCTTGGCTTTATTAATATTCCACCGTAATACAGTTTATACTAGTACGGGGAACAGAGTGAATGAGTTGTGTGCTAACAACCATAATAAGTACTCATAGATACATACCCAACGAAAATGTTACCTACGTGTACTGCTTATTGGATATGTGCAAGGTTGTAATATTGATTTGGCAAATAAAGATGTTTTTTTTTTTAAATATTTTTGTTTTTCCGAGCAGGCAATTAGGTTGAAATTATCTTGATGTTACATAGACAAATCGACATCGTCGTTTTATATATATCTATACTAATATTATAAAAGGAAATAATAACGGAGCAGCTTCCGGAAACTGATGCCAATCCAGTTTTTTTTAAATATGGCACTGAAATGCTGACGTATAATTAACTTGCAGCCGAGTAATATTTTTAACGGCTAACTTCCACTGATAACGCTCTCTTGAATTTTTAGCTCAATAGTATTCAATCTGCCTAGCGTTTTCCATTACTATGTTGGGTTTGGCCTCCAGTCTAACCAGATGCAACTGAATATCAGTATTTAATATGAAATGACTGCCTATCTGGCCCCCACAACCTTGTAACTAAGTAATACGAAAACCCTTGGTCACACTTTCAGACTTCGGTCGACCTGGAACGACTGTCAAATATGCACGAATGACAGCCAGAACCAACATCTTAACGTGCTTTCCGAGGCACGGCGGAGTCTCGTTACTTAAAGATGAACCCTGGCAAGCGTAGCTTAGCCACGAAAATATTAAAGTTATAATTTATTCCACAAACTATTTCCACCTCGCACAGTCCAACACAAATAAACTACAGTATTATAATGTTGTTGTTTACTATCACTTCATAAAATGGCGAAATAATTGCATAGCAGATTAATGATCTCCCCTAAGCTTTTATTTGGAACGTCATAAAAGCTTGCACCCTCGGGTCTGTCGAAACGGCATGAGAGGGCGCCCTCCCCACACAATCAGGGTCACCCTAATTAGGCAGTACTTTGGATAAGCTTTCAAAGCGATGCATGTTATTAGTTTACGATATTATGTTTACATATGTCAGTACTCACGCATTGATTTATTCGCTGGTGACTCAAACACATATTTCGACAGTCGATTTGTCGTTATCGATGTCCAAAAGTGTTTGTGAATATACGGCTACTTGCATTCGTAGCGCGTAGCTGTAGTGTTAAATCGCCAGTGAGTGGCTATGTGCGTACCTAGCGCGTAGCTGTAGTGTTCTTCGGCGTTTTTGATTTCAAACTGTTTGAGCATGCTGGCCCTAATTATTTATTGAATTTTAAACTTCGATTCTGAAAAATATATGTCAAATATTTTTGTGAAATATTCGCTCACTGCAGACATATAGTAATTGAAGGCAAACAGAGAGTTAAAGTAATTTTTAATAATCGTCATCATCATTTTAGCCGAAAGACGTCCACTGCTGGACATAGGCCTCCCCTAAGACCCGCCACTTCGACCTGTTCTGTGCTTCCCGCATCCAGTGGATTCCTGCGGCCCTCACAAGGTCATCTGTCCACCTTGTGGGAGGCCTTCCAACTTTATGTCTTCCGTCTATTTTTATATAAATATTTTTATTTCTATCAATTTGATTGATAGAAATAAAAATATTTATATAAAAATATGCACCCATGCTATCGATGCATCTCTGCCACCACAGTGGTAATTTTTAAATACCCTTCTTAAAGAAGTTAGGTGTACGGTAGCCAAAAAACTGTTCAAAGGCATTCTGTACTGCCTCTCGGTTATTGAATTTTTCGCTGCCAAGAAGTGGTCCAAATTTTGGAAAAAGTTTGTAAAATTGTTTTGAAAAGTGTTTTCTCTGGTGAAAATTGGTACTTATTTAATCAGATTTTTCTCATTATCGTCTTACATGATTGTTGATTCTCGCTCTGTCTGTTCATTTGTCTGCAGACGTCGACTGTTCAATGCAAGCCGAGTTATGGTTCCCTCGGCGGGATAGATACGATGTGGTAAGCCTGTTACCTGCGCATAAGCGGTTTTACTGCGATCAGTTAGAAGACCCAACGAAACTGTCTTTCATCTGCATCAGCATCTTACCACAGTAGTGGATTAACGCTACAATATGTAACGTATGTGATTACAATAAATTATACTCTCACGTATTTGGAAAAATATATAATTATCTTAATAAATTCGAATGCTGATATAAAATTCCGAATTTCATGACTTAATTCGCAACATTTCGTCGAGGCAGCTAATAATTATGTCAAATGTCAAAATCTAGTCTAATCTAATCTTATCTAGTAGTACCTAGTATTCATAAAGTAGCGGAAGTGAAATGACGAATAGCACAGGCGTGGGCTGCATTCGGTGCCAACATTACTACTGTGTGGAAAAATACCCCTACGACTTAGAGTCAAAGTCTTCGAGCAGTGAGTCATGCCCGTACTAGCCTATGGTACGGAAACCATAACTTTTACGCAGGAGTCCGCCGAGAAGTTCCGAGTCGCGCAGAGGGGCATGGAAAGAGCTATGCTCGGGATCACCCTACGAGACCGGAAACGGAATGATTGGATTCAAAGTAAGACCAAAGTAAGAGACATTATGGCTGTAGTAGCGCAAAGAAAGTGAACATGGGCGGGGCACATTGCGAGAATGGACGAGAGCCGCTGGACAAGACGGAGACCCAGAGCGGACACCCGCGGGTGCGGAAGACCACCACAGCGCTGGGTGGATGACATCCGACGACACGGAGGTCGAGACTGGATGAGTCGGGCACAAGATCGACAGGAGTGGAAGAAGAGGGAAGAGGCTTACATCCAAGATTGGATAACAAGGAGGCCACCATGATGATGATGATGAGTAGTATTTAACTATTACCAGCAGTATTGCTCATTTATAAAATTGAACGGCTTAGCAAAATTTAATTTTACTTAGTAGCAATCATTCATGTCATGTAGCTGTATTTCAAGACTGCCTTCTTAAGCAATTGATATAAAACATGCCCAAGGCACTCAACTACTCACCTTACCTTAAAAACTGTCCCCCCCAGTGGGTTCATGCATTTTCGTTGCGTGGGGGCTCAGTAGCCGTGGTCTCCCAGCCATGGTGAAGCGAAAGGGAACCCCAAGGCGGGGCCGCTCGTCAGGGCTTTTGTCTCAAAGCCGACGACGTAGCGGCAAAAAGTAGGTTGCGGTGACGTGCACCGCAACTGAGGCAGGCCGCGATGTCGAATGGGAGGCATTGCGGCTGAGGGTTACAGGCCGCGGCGCCGGCGGAGGAGGAGTGCCGGTACTTCTGAGTAGCGCTCTTCCCTTCCGTAGCCTAGACGGAGCCGCCACCGTTTGATGGTGGAGGCGGTTGGGCCGCAGGGGAGGAGGAGTATCGGTATAGCGTTGATCCCTGCGGCCGAAAAGTGGCAGGCGGCGGGGCAACTAAAAATATAAAAACGCCCGATTCGGCGGCGCGTTGTGTCCCACGCGCGCCGTCAGAGTTATCAGCAACAACTGGTGGGGTCTGCAAGGGCCGATGCCTGCCAGGGGTGTGGGTTGTTCGCAAGAGATACCGTTGCCCCTGGCACACAGGCAACTGAGGGAACACGGGTGGGTTTTAGTCAGTAAAAGTCTGTTACACCCTCCTGCTCCACCCAGAGCGAGAGAAGTTATTTGATGATTTCCCACCCTCAAAAAAAAACCTTAAAAACTGTAAGGAAGTTAGTTCTAAGTTACCTGAATTTAATAAAATAAATAAAAATTAGTGTCACGTGACAAACTATTTCAGTAACTTAGTTTTAGAGGACGGGCTGTCCAGACGAGGTACGCCGGAAGTACAAGGATCGTCAAAAAAATCTTATAAGACACTGTTGATTTTTAAAACTTTTCCAAGAACGAGCTTTTAATTAAGATTAATCGACTATAATGTGTGTAAATGACAAGTAATACCTAATTAGTTAAATAAAATAACAAAATTGTATCCTAACTTAACTAGAACTATTCACAAACAAAAATATAGCATCGAAAAATTCATCCACATCGCTGAGTCGTACCCAAGCGGCTTATCTTAAAGTTTAAGGAGGATGCAGTTCACGCCTCAAGTTTTTAAGAAAATACTAAAGTGCGATGTTAACGTAAGTATTAAGTAAGTACTTTTTAGTTTACCAGAAGGTTATTTAAAAAAGGTTTTTAATTATTAATTAATTATATTTAACATTTTTTAGCATTCGATTTTCTTTAAATATCCGATCTATCACAAGATAATACAAGTAAACGCGTACTTGTATTATGCTATTATACCAAATCCTTCAATTAAAATTAATTATGAAATAAATGATGAGATGATAATTTACTCACTTTGTTTTTTGACATAATTAGCTCACAAAGCTCTAAATAAATACATACATTCATTCAAAATTTTTTACTCACATAAAAAATATCGACAGTTTCATTTCATTTCTGCAAAACACATTTGTTTCATAGAATCCGTACCAAAACTTCGCACTGTTCCACTTTGTTAGCAATACACGGTAAAAACGAAATTGCCCGTTCGAAATAAATAAAATTGTAAATGATACGATTGTAAAATAAGGACTCGCAAATTAAACATTTCACAATGCCTAAACGTTATTTTATTGGATTTGTTGCTGCGGATTTAATATTCGCGCACTTTTACCGACTATAACTTCGAAATATTTGAGTACTCAAATAGGGTTTCTTATCCGCCCGCTCCGGCCAGAGGTGGGGTGACAACTGATCCGCGGGACTACTTCCCCGTAACATAAATATGAATATAACCATTCAATAGCGATACTGGCGTCTCCTTAGGGGAAGATCGCCAGTATCGCTTATTATTTCGATGTGAAATCTTCATCGGAGGGCGTAGATTGCTATCGTTGTGTATTTATTTACCTACATTTGCACGATTGATTTGCTCTGGGAAAAGAGAAATAACAGAAGCCAATTAATTACTAAACTGCCCGATGTCACTTTAAATAACGCCCTTAAGGTTAGTATAGATATTTTGATAGTGCAATTAGGATATGCAGAGCTAGGTCTTACAAAAACAGTTTTTTTATAAAGAACACGAATTAATGAAGAGTGGCGAAAGTGCATAGAAAATGATGGAACATATACTTTAATTGATTATATTAAATGAACATAAAAAAATCGTAACAATACAAAATCTTTTGCTTTTACCATATGAAACGCCTATTTCTTATGTAAAGACCTAATATTTAGACTTTTCCATCATCGTTATCGCTGGTAGACAATCACTGTCTAGGATAAACACGCAAACGTTTGTCTAGGCCTTGTTATACTTAAATTATAATAGGTAATCAAAACCAGAAATTAAATCAGATATTAGATGAAATGAAAACTATTTTAAGTGGTTTATAAGGTACATTACGTGTTTTATACATACCCTATTAAAATATTAATAACAATTAACATTATGGCCCTGGGGCATTTTTTTTTTTCGTTTTATTATTGTAAACTTAATTTGTGATTATTGGTGATATCTTGTCCCTACGTAAGTCTAGTGCTTATTATCAAGGGTGGTTTACATACTCAGCCTATAACGTTCCAACTGCTGGGACACACGCCTCCTCTCTGTGTGAAGGAGTGGGCCGTAATCAACCACGCGGGCCCAGTGCGGGTTGGTAGATGTCACATGTCTTTGATTTGTTTTGGTTCTAAGACATGCCGGTTGTTGTTGATGTTTTCCTTTACCGTTTGAAAGCAGTGGTGATGAAATTATTTAGATATGTATTTTTTATTCCTTACTAAAACTGTACGTTACATAAATAAAGTTTTTAACACATACTACCGGGATTAAAATTATCCTATGTGTTAATCTAAGTTATAATCTGTGTGCCAAATTTCATCCAAATCCATTCTGCAGTTTTTGCGTGAATGAGTAACAAACATCTATACAGCCATACATTCAAACTTTCGCGTTAATAATAATATATTATAGTAAGGATTTCTCATCTAAGTGAAATTACGTATGGGAAATAAAGATATCTCTAACCGAAAAAACCTAACTGCAGCTAACAAATGAGATGATGACCTTGAAATGGCAGAACCGATTTTGATGAAACATGTCTAAGAACCATCGCTAGATAGTCTACTTTTAAATACTAAAAAATCGTACCCAAATCGGTACACCCGAGACAGACACACAGACAGACAAACACACTTAACGGTAAAACCTATAACACCCCCCTTGCGTCGGGAGTTAATAACGAACAAAACAACATACCAAGTTTTCATAAGGGCTTTCGGGTAAGTAGCCTACCTATTTGCCAAACAAGTGCCCTTGAAGGTACTTGAAACATAATATCCAATTAGTGAAGCTTATAAGTCTTTGAAATAATTGCTACAATGTTAGGAGCTTATAGAAACGTAAATTACGTTTCTAAGAGCTACAATGTTGGGAGCTCTTCTTATTACTAAGATACTATTTTCGTAATAAGAAGTCATTGAGAAATATCAGCTACTTACATTTTTCTTACTGTTTAAATATACTTGAGTTGCAAAAACAATCCTACGTGGCACTAGAAACATAATTATTTTGTTTGGTTTAGGGATACCTATGAAGCGAATATACAAGTATAAGCATATTCAGCTTATAATGTTCCCACTGCTTGGACACAACCGTCCTCTGTGAGAGGGAGTGGGCCGTAATCCACCACGCGGGCCCAGTGCGAGTTGGTGGATGTCACAAGTCTTCGAATTATTTATCGGTTCAAGGACATGCCGGATTCTTCACGATATTTTCCTTCACCTTATTGTTATAGCGCATGAATAATACAAAATAAGTAGATACGAGTACTTAAAGTTAATTAATTGTAGATTACCAATCACTTTGTCTAGTCTTTTCCCAACTATCTTGGAGTTGGCTTCCAGCCTTAACGGATAAAAAAAACATATAAACCTGCATGGGCACTTATGAAACGTCAGAAGCTAGGTGCACGGTTCCAAATTGTTGTTTCCTATGGAGAAGAGCCGGCAAGAAACTCCACGGTTACTCTTTAAAAAATGATTGGTTTAATCAATGTTTTCAGAGATAAAATGTGTGGGAGCACACCGCAGGCCTGTCAATAAGTACCAGGTACTTAGACTAATACAGAATAGAAAATCGTCTACGAATCTACAGTCTGTAGGGCTTACAACGAACGATACAGCTGAGTAAGACAGGTTATTTACTATACATATAACCTGTCTTACTATTTCAGGATCACTCTAATGTATGTTTCCTAGTAGGGGTTGTTTGTTGGATGACGCGTCAGCGGGGTAATTGGCACTCTAACAGACGAATGGCTTTCATTTTGAACGACAATCATTGCATTATTTACGTTGTTGAGCCAAATATTTTTTCGAACATATGAAGCAATGGAATAGCAATATGAATAAGAATAAATTTTATATTTTACCAAAAAAACAAAAAAGAAATACAATGCATGTTACATTTTTATGACATTACATTTGTGCACAATTTTTGTGAATATTGACCCCGATGCTAGAAACATCCTGTGTTATAGGGGCCGTCCATTCGTCCGCTAAGTTTATTTTACAAGTTTAGGGAAGCTAAGACGCGTATACAGCAGCAATAGTGTGTGAGTAAGCGCGTGTGATGTGGTGTAATGGGGAAAGTGTATGAGTGTGTGATGTGACTGATGTCTGTATAATTTGTGATATGTGAATGATGAGTGTGTGATGTGTGTCGTGTGTGTGTCCTTTTAAATCATTCAGATTGTGATTAATAAATAGTGTGTTACTCAATTAGGGCGCAGGTTTATTTAGCTACCTTTATGTATAAGCCTGAGATTAGTAGGTACTGGTTGTTTGTGAATACCAGATCCAAGCTCTATCCGAATTAGAAATGTACTCAATTCGACCCAATAGAATTTCGAATACAGTACGCAACCAGTCATACAAATAGCATAGTCAGTGAACGTAATTGGTAAGGAAACTGAGAATACGAACTTTATTTATCTGTATGTTCAAATCACAGCTGTCATTCTTTGAATTTTTGTTGTATGAAATGTTAACACTAACTTGACATATTGTATCAATTTCCATGAATACACTTTAAGGGTACTTCGGTCCGTAATTAGTCGGGTTCGTATGCAGTGTGCGAATGCTTTTAGAGAGCCGTGTTCTTGCTGACGTTGATTTAATTGGATTAATCCGGGATCCGTACAAAGGTATTAAACCTATAATGATTCCATTCGGTGCGCACGGATTCAGTGAGATCTTGTTAGTCTTTGTAATTCCTTTAACGTCACATAGTCTAGAGCCAGACACGTTGGGATACTTGGACTGAGTATCATCATCTGATTCATTAAACCTGAATTACACGATGCGATTTATTTGCCTGCAACAATAAGTGGCACCGTCCGACGATGTAACTAATTTGTTGCATCACTTTTATTGTTTGCCAAAGACAAGAAACTTGCATCGTGTTAAGGTTCTCGCAGACAGTCGCGACTCTAATGCAACAATTTCTATGAAAACTTAATGGAAACTTGATCTGCTGGAGTCGCGTCGCGCTGATCTGCGCCCGTCTATAATGATACGGTACGTTTCTTTTTGTGTAGCCCACAGTCGAGTACTTAAATATACATACAAAGGTTTTTAATTACTTGTTACATATTATTATCATTTCGATCATGCTATTTTTTATTGTTTTCGAAGCGAAACGGTCCTTTATTTAGCCTACCAACGCTGGATGTCTGTCGCAGGGCTATGACTTTTAACAGCAATATGTAGCCAATAGGGAATATTAAAATTTATAAGTTAACAATTTTTTTTTTTTAAATATTTTAAGTTTAATCATACATTTTTCTTTTAAATTGTATTATTATTTAATATTATTTATGAGTTCGATTCTTCGTGGAAGAATTGCCAAACTTAAGTGGCAGTGGGCAGGGCACATTGCTCGCAGAACAGGGTGCTTACTCTCGAATATAATTCCGATATATCGACGTTGGAATTGTCAGTCAAACGTCAGTAATTGGCTGGACTCACTGAGTCTAGCCAATCCCTGACGTTTAACTCAATCAACTGACGTTTGACCAATGTCGATCTATCAGAATTAGATTCCAGAGTAAGCACCCAGATGGCCGATGGGGCCGAAAAGTTCTGGAGTGGCGACCGCGTACCGGAAGACGTAAAGTTGGAAGGCCTCCCACAAGGTGGACAGATGACCTTGTGAGGGCCGCAGGAGTCCGCTGGATGCGAGAAGCACAGAACTGGTCAAAGTGGCGGAGCTTGGGGGAGGCCTATGTCCAGCAGTGGACGTCTTTCAGCTGAAATGATGATGAGTTCGATTAATTTACGCGTTTCATTTTATTTCAAACTAGCTTCTGCCAGCGGCTGCGCCCGCGTGAAACTTTCATCCCCTATTTAACTCCCTTAGGGGTTGAATTTCGAAAAATCCTTCCTTATTCCATGTCTATATTATAAAGGGAACCTCTGTGCAAAATTTTAGCTTTCTGGGTCCAAGGGTCTGGGCTGGGTATTGATGACTCAGCCAGTCAGTCAGGACTTTTCTTTTTATATAAATAGATTATTTAACTCTTATAATATTTGCTCTTCTAGCACTTGTGCGCTAGTGACCTATTTTCCCAACTCTATTGTATAAATTAAAAACGTACCAATTGCCTAATACGTATTTCTAGAGATAAATTATAATAAATTTATCTTCGTGCGATTTGCCTACAGAACACAACTTAAAAGTGTCGATTTCCACTTTTCAGGCGAGGAATTACGAGGTCAACTACATTAAAATTGTTTTAATAGGTTTCTATGAACATGTGGTCACTAACACAATTACTAGACAGCTTTCGCTACTGCCATGGATAAAACCGTGGCCATTCTGCTTTTACCCCCTTATTCATAAACGTTGTTTAAAGTTAAGTAATGATTAGCGTCTGTTTAACCATACATTTCTGACGTTTAAACATCATTTAACTTTAATCATCGTTTATGAATATGGCCTCTAATGTTTTTGAAATCGGTGGCCACCGATGATATTAATTCGTTTGCTACGCTATGATCAGCGTTGCGCTCAATTAGCAACGATCACATATTGACTGGCATGCTCATGACACAAGCCTCGAACCATTTAAAAATGAAATAAAGGGAAAAAGTTTTATCGTATGTATTATACAAATTCAAGACATTTTTTTCATAGTTTATTTATAGTTGATTATAATATAGGTACATTTGAGGTTTTTTCTTCGATAATTTGTTGCAATCTGGTAGTGACATAATCCCATTGCAGTAGAAATTTTGTGAATATGCGCCAATTAGCTTTGACAGTCCGCTCTTGATGTCAACCTGACACTACCCAAAGTTTAAACAGAAAATAATCTTGAACGAAAGGGGTGCTACACATGTTTTTGTTTCCAGTCACAGCCGGGTGGCAAAATCGAATAAGAGTCATGTACATAGATGCAAAGGGAGCAACATCCAGAAATACCAAAATGGCAGTAAACAATATATTTGGTTTCTAAACAGCGCAGTTACTATTGAATATTGCTGTTTTGCTGCAAACTTATACGGTCTAATTACATAACAAGGTTTTTTTAGGTGTGGTTTAAACCATCGTGCCTGTTTTTGAAAAAAATACCCATCAGAAATCAATACATAGTTCCTTTTTACAAAATTAACAACAGTCCTGTGCTAAATTGTTTTTGTATGAATTAAGAACTTTATCCAAAGCCTATTAAAGTTGGAATTGTAAAAAGTTAGCTCAGAGCTTTGCTTGCTTTGGCTTTTAGGCTTGAACTAATGTTAGATCGTGTTTTGTTTTAGGAGGGATATTGGGAAACAATGAAGACAATGAAATTGATTTGATAGACTGCATCACAGTTGCTATTATTGAAAAATTTGATGTTTGTACTTTGCGTTTGTGCGTTGTAAATACTTAGATGTAATCGTACATATAGAAGGACGGGAAAAAGTCGCTCGGCTTAGTTCAAATCGAACACGATTCAATGAGGGAATGTTCCGATCAGCACGAACGTATATACACATATACGTTCGTGCTGAATGTCTGCCGGTATATTATGTATGTTTACACAAACATACATAATATACCGTCAGACTTTTCACTGAGCAATCACAGCTCGCAACCACCCTTTGCGCCTGAAGTGGGCGGAGCTGACCTATATCCGACGGAAAAATACTGCTTTAGTGAAACATGTTAAACGTTTCTATCGTTTAACGTAGAAAGAACTGAAATATAGAGAATAAGATGGTGATGGAAGGTTTTCACAATATGCGAGGGATGGAATTGTTACCGGTTTTTGAGGTTTTCGATAGTATTAATTCGATATAAACCTACGGGCTGATGTTTCTCACGCCATCAAACTTTATTGGAAGAATGTGTAGAAACAGAGATTAATGATAAAGGCGGGCATACACGTGCACCGGTTAAACATTACACATTGTAGTACATTATGGTACAAGTGTGTAACGTTGGTGATTAGCGCTGAGTCTTAAGAGAGCCGAGGACGGTAATCATCGTTACACACGTGTATCATACGACGTTTTTCAACACACTTGTGAAGAAAATAATACTAAAAAATCATTTTGTCCTTGGAGTTTTTAGGTAGTAAACTTTCCATAACGTTAAGGGCTTCACATCTTTTATCGGTGTTACAACATAAATCATTTTCTTCATAACTAGTACTTGTAGTCATTTTAATGAATGAATAACTATAATTTCAACAGTGAAAACGAGTTGTGATTTTTTGCCAATAGCGGGAAAAATAATCAGTTTTCCAATGCGCGCGCATCTAACAATGGCGATCGGCCATAGACTAAGGCCGCATTCCGAATTAGAAAAATAGCGCTGTGACCGTCATTTTTGTCATCAATACGGAACGCTCGTGATCGCGATAAAAGTGTTCACTCAACGTTTAAAAATATTAAACTTGTGTATACCACACATTTCTTCTTCTTGGATAGTAGCACTATTTCAAATAAATCTAAAGATTCGATGCGACTCAAAACAAAACAGCACAACTGTCATTTTTGACAGCACTCACGGTGATATTAGTTTAACATATACAGAGACATGGTCATTATGGCACATTATCGGGCACAGCAATGTTAACTACATAATTAGTTTGTATAGCATAGTTTATTTGTACATAAAATTAATTAAATTCTATAAATGTAATTTAATGAAATAACTATAATTAAACATTAATAAAGTACCTACTAGAAGAAAATATTAAGAAACATATAATTTAAAATTGGTCATTTAGATATTCATTGATAATAAATAGCATTTACATTAAAGAAATTGTTTCAATTTATTTACAAATGGATTAAATTTTCTTTAGTTTTTAATGATTTCTGGCAATTTATTAAATACTTTCATTGACATAACTAGGGGCATAAAAATGCACTCTAATTTAATAACTTACAGCTTGGTACACCTAAGCTATAGCTTGGTAGATTTAATCTGTTTTTATGGCGTAATGTGTATCTTGTCTGTATATTTTCTCTTGTAGTGTAAAGGTGTTGATACTTTCGAACAAATTTTCATAACTCTAGAATGTATAGGCAGGGCAGGGTTAGTATTTTATGCTCTTGAAAGTGAGGTATACAGCTGTCGGTGTCTTCTATATTTACTAAGATTCTTATTAATCTTTTTTGCATTGTGAAGAGTGTGGGTGCATCTGTGCTGTTTCCCCACAGTATCACGCCGTAACTGAGCCACGCAAATGCGTAGGCATAATAGATGACAAGTGCAGTTTTAAGATTAGTAGTCTTTTTGACTTCACGAAGGGCGTATGCAAATTTGGATAATTTAGATCTAATCTTTTTAATGTGAGATTTCCAGTTGATGTTAGTGTCTATGGACAGGCCAAGTAAATGAAATTCTTTTAGGCCTTCTATTGTAATGCCATTGTAGGTGAAGTTTATATCCAATGGAGTTTTTTGACGGGGGTGGAAAGACATTATTTTAGTTTTGGCAAAATTTATTTCTAGTTCATTGTTTTATTTAGTGTAGTGGTTAGGTACTCGCTCAAGCCAACATTGTTACGGCATGAAGTGAGAATAGAAATATCGTCAGCAAACAAGACGCATGGCCCTTCTATAGTTTTTGGGAGGTCGTTTATGTAGATAAGAAATAGGAGGCACCCAATTACAATCCCTTGGGGAATAGATGCGTTAATTGTTATACTGTCTGACCGAGTATTTTGTATATCTTTGGTATTTTCATTATAAAATTCTATTTCAACCTGGTGTTCTCTATTTGATAAATATGATTTAAACCAGACGTGAGTTTTTCCGCGGATCCCTATGTTATGTAGTTTATTTAGTAAAATGTCGTATTGCACTTTATCGTAAGCTTTGGTTATTCATATTCATATTCATTTATTCATCAAATATAAGCTAACAGTTTATACCAAATCGCTTATATCTATGCTAACTCTACAAAATGACATTAAAATTTATTTAAAACTTCTTAGACTAAACATAAAAAAAAACCTTATACATAACACCATAACTAAACAATTATTTCTTCATATTTAAATAAATATACACATTTTTAACTATTGTCCATTGAGAGTCAAAAAATAAATCTGCCTCAGGAATATGTTTTAGAAAGTCATTTAATAACTTAATTGCTCTAGCAGTGGGGGTGTTGTTGGTTCGGGGAGCACGCCATGTAGGCGGGTAGCAGAGGAGTCTATGCTGTCGTCTTACAACGCCACGCATATACTGGTCAGGAACATAAAAATTTAATGACTCTCGTAGAACGGGACTATCTATCTTACTTACTAATATTAGATAATAACTAACTATATGTGTGGATTCTCGCCTGAATTTGAGTGTGTCTAAACCTACCATTCCTGACACGAACAAAGAAGGATATAGAAAGGGGTAGTGTCCATATTGACGTTTTTATAGGTATCTACAGAATTTACGTTGAATTTTTTCTATCATAATTGTGTACAATGACTCTTGAGGGCTCCAAACTATTGCATTATATTCTAATTTACTACGAACATAGGCATTGTATTATTGTTTTATAACTTGAGTGTCCTTAAACTGAGATGATAATCTAATAATGAAACCAAGACATTTATTAGCGTCTTTGCAAGTTTTAAGAATATGCTCGTGAAAATTTAATTTGCTATCCATTATTAGTCCCAAATCCCGGATCGAGAAGACACGTTCCATTGACGCGCCAGCATGGTTATAATCATTTCTAATCGGAATACGGGATCGGGAAAAAGTTATTGTTTTACACTTAGAATGATTAAATGACAGTTTATTTTTTATACTCCATTCAACCACAGCATCAATATCATTTTGTAGCGCCTCACAATCCTTTGCGTCGGTTACAGAAAGGTACAGTTTTAAATCATCAGCAAACATAAGGCATTTTGCGTTAGAGATTACAGTAGGTAAGTCATTGATCACTATTATAAATTGTGTAGGACCAATGGTACTGCCTTGACTTACCCCTGATCTAGTATAATACTCTTCCGACTTATATCCTTCTACCTTGACAAACTGTTTACGATCTTTTAAGTAGTGGGCCATGAATTTTAAGAGAGAAGTTGAGAATGATAGTAATGCAAATTTATTTAAAAGTACATCATTATCTACAAGATCGAAGGCCTTCTTGAAATCAAAATATGCGGCGTCCACCTGACAACCAGACTTAACTCTACTATTTATATAATCAACAAATTCTATATGATTAGTCATCGTGGAGCGCCCAGGACGAAACCCATGCTGGCAATCACTCAATTGTCCTTTGATTTGTTTACAAATGGCGCTATTAAGAATAGATTCAAATATCTTCCCAAATACACACAGTATAGCAATAGGTCTAAAGTTTGTTATATCTGCGGACGACCCACATTTAGGTATTGGAGTCACTCTGGAGACTTTCCACTTACCAGGGTATAAACATTGTCTAAGCGAAAGATTATATATATATATAGTAAAGGCTCTTCTAAAGCCGACAAGCAATCCTTTATTAAGAAACCCGGTATATTGTCGGGACCACAAGCTGTTAACGCTTTTAGTCGGCGCACTGCACGCCTAAGATCCGCAGCTGTAACATGTTCAATAGCCACTGTAGACAGGCAGCCTGAACGATTAGCCTCTTCCTCCGCAGCCTTCACATCCAATGACCGGGAGGTATCATGGAACACTGAGCTAAAATATTCAGCAAACGAGTCAATGGCATTCTGTCCTTCTACAGACTTACCATTATAAGTATATGTTTTTATATGTTGCCTATTTTTACGTTTTTCCTTCACATATTGCCAAAAACTTGAGGGATCTAAATTTATATTGTTTTCTACCTTTACAATATATTTTTTAAATGCTGTATTAATGCTGTGTTATGTTATATGTGCTATGTTATAACAGTACCTATACATGCCGCGTGTTTTTTGTCATTTATTATATTTTCCTGTATGTATTTATAAATTGCCAGAATAGTGGATCGGTTCCTGCGAAAGCCGTTTTGGCATTCATGAAATATTTTGTATTTTTCGCAGAACGAATATACACGATTGCACATTGCTAAACCAAAAATTTTGGAGGCGGTTGGTAACCGAGCTATTGGACGGTAGGTAATTGCTTGGATCCGTTTTCGACTGTTTTTTGTAAATTGGTTTGATTAGTGCTTACTTTAGGTAATCCGGGAAAGCAGCGTCTTCGAAAGATTGATTTATTAGCATGTAGAATGGTAACGTTAGTACTTTCGTTTCAGTGTAGAGTAAGTCAGTTGGATTTTTAATGTTAAGAAGCGGTCTCTGTCTCTCTTTCATGTTTGATCTAGCAGGTCAAAAAAAAAAATCTGGTGCGTAGAAAATACAACAATAATAAATAACAAAAACCGTTAAAACTACCAAAAACATTAAAACCAAAATATAATACAAAATATAGATAGGTAAAGAATGGCATTTTCTGCGGGTCGGGTCTGTTTGGAGTCGTTCCGCCTATGCAAAGTTAGTGAAAACAGCTTTGAATGAAACGTCGATAATCACTTGACTGGTTGCCTGAAACCAACCCCGGTACAAATTACTGCATTTAAAAAAGTACCACCAGCAGGAATAGCACCACCAGTAGTTTGCAGAGCGATGACAAGCTCCAGCGAAAGAACCAAAATGGTTCGCGACACACGACACCACACAAAGGCTGAAAAGCCGAAACTGTTTATTAAAGTGTGTCGTCCCCTCTCACTGGCGGACATTAAAAAGAAAGACTGAAGCTGTGGCGTGACCTTCCCCGAACCGTTTGTTTTAGCTTGAGACATGAGTTGCCTAGGGTAACCTGGTCTTTAAACAGGCTCCAGACCCAAGTTGGGCAAAACAAGGAAAACTTATTCTGGTGGAGATTAATAGAGGACTCTGCCTTCGCCACAGTGTTTCATGACGAAGGTCTTTAACTAGTGGGTGTTGCCAGTGATCATATATGGCACAATAATGTGGTCGCTCACAATGGCCTCATTAGAAAGCTGAAAGTCACCAACACGCAGCAGTGCTACCACTGTGGTGCTGCGCAGCAGTCCTGCCTCCGTGCTGATTCCGAGCAAGGTGGCAGTGTTGCGCTGTCTGCGCTTCTGAATCAGAGAAATTAATCTTTTTGTTGCCAATTTACTTGTCAACATTCACGTAGGTACTATCGTTGCGGCGGCAAACGCGTCACCACTGGTCTGCGCGGCGGTGCAGTGGGGCGACACTGCCGCGCATCAGTGCTGCCGCTGCATCGCTGCCGCGACATTGCTGCGTAGCTTGGAATGTAATCTCATATAAACTTATAGAGAATATATGGGGCCCAGCACAGACTACAATATTGGGGCCCAGTAGTGCTGCGGCAGCACTGCTGCGTGCAGCGGAGCTTGGAATCATACCTTTAGGCAGATTTGTGTATAATGTACTCTAGGTACATTTATAGGCGGATAGCCCACGAAATTCAAATTTTGAATGTCAGTTTCGGGTTGCAAATTTACCAAAATACGATGCGCACCGTACAGTATTAGACTCAGCATTACAACTCATAGTAGACCCTGTTAATTAAATGAAAAACGTACAAAAATGATTTTTTAGTTGAGTTAGTATAATGAGGATTTAGCTAAGGTACAATATGATTTTTAGTAAAAAGTAACCCAAAAGTAGTTTCGTGAAAATCACGGATTTTATCAGACGTTCATAATATCTGAGGGGCAATTTTCGTAATTTTAAGAACGTTTTCGGTCTGATCTGTCTCAATCTGTCAAAAATACCTCGAGTTTCCATAAATTTTGGACAAGTTTTTGACATTAATTGACTTTCGCCGAGACGAGACTGCGACTAGATTTTGAACGTTATTAATTAAGAGAATTGGCCTTCTGTTACAATGATGGTCAAATAATAATCTTTACGTTAATTTTCATTACATAATTTTTTACATTATCTTTTACGAAAATTGTCAATTTTTTATTTATATCTTCTTGTTGTGGGTTGGGGTTTTCTCCGCACCATCCTATTTCTTCCCATGGATAACGTAAGGCGACTAATAGCCGATTCCTATATTTTACGGACCATTGCAGGTTAAAATTAAGACATGTAGCTTTAGCAATAATGAAGCGAAGACCTAAATACCTTCGCAAAGTAGACCTTGTATTGAGTATTTGGAAGTAGCTACCACAGGTAAAATTAGGTTACGAAACTATTTGTTTGCACGGTTTGGAAATAAAAAATTCTACCATTGGCTAGCAAAACGATCCGTTTTTGTTTATAGGAACTGAACTGCAGGCACTAACCTACTAGAGAATGGGCAGCAGCATTCTTTATACATTTGACCACAAAAAATGATAAGCCCTAAAAAAAACAGCCCCTAGTGTCCTGCGGCGGAGGCCCGCCTGTCCTTGGCTACGGTAGCGGCCAAGGCAAGGGGTGCTAAGAATCCCCGGAAGATATCCGGTTACCGCAATCACCGAACCTCAGTACAATGCTCGGTGATCTGAGTAGAGCTTCCGAAAGAGTGGGTCTTAAAATGAACTTAGAAAAAACGGAGGTCATAAAACACTCATTAGTAATCACGTATTTTTTGAGATGTATACAACAACATCAGTTATAATTATGGTCAAATAAGAATGTTTGCTACATTAATTTTTGTTATAAGTTTTCCTATTTTTACAACAATGGACTGTTTTTTTATTTAAATCTGTTTGACAGGTGTAGGTTGGGCATTTCTCTGTATAAAACAAAAATTGTTAGTGTATGTGATTGTATTCACATTTCGGGTTCTGTATTAAGTTTTAATTTTGCAGGGTGACGGGAATCTACATCGAATCCCCAAGACCTACAACAGGTGAGTACCTACAGAAATCTGTTTTTTTTTTAATATAATCAGGGTGTCATAGACCAGGTTGTACACAAACAATAACTTTGCTCGGTTTCTGAGGGACTTACCCTAGGTACTAAAAATTGCTAAAACAAGTTGAGAACAATGTAAAGCTTTGTTTCCCAATTAATTTTGTCACATAAAATATGTTACGCAACTTTGTATTCCAATTCGTAAGGAGGAATGAAATCACACAAATGGTTTAAATAAAAATAAACCGTTTGCATCGCGTGTACATGTAGGGGTTCAATTCTGCTGACATACTAACGTTTTGACGAGGACGTTGATTTGTTCCACTCCAAAGTCCACTGTCCGTTCCAAAGACATATGATGTAAATGTAAACAAATGGGTCAGAATACCTGTGGATGCCAATTTGTAGTGCCCCTAACAAATTTAGTGTTGATTGTTGTTGTTGTTCGTCTCTCTTTTCCTTAAGTAAGTCATTGCGTAAGAATTACACCTGCAGCTACATAGCTACACTGATGTTGCTAATTCATTGCTTCAAATGTTCGAAAAATGTGTTTGCTCAGTAACGTAAATAACGCAATGAAAGAAATGAAAGCCGTTCATTCTGTTAGTGTGTCACGCAATGACTACTCTGAACTGGGTTTGTTTACACTTTGATCAGATACTTTTGGAACACACTACAAGTATGTAGGTACGTGTGTACTACAAGTATGTAAGTCGCAACGTAAATATGTGAAAGCGTTCAAATTTGATTGCCCCTAGATTTTTATGCGAAAAAACGTGTCAGACATAGGCTACAAACATTTTAACAGATACTAAAAGTGGGTGGGGAAAATGCACACAATGGTATACTTATATAGACCGGCTGCATGGGGGTGCGCCAAGTGTCCCAACAATGTGTTTTAGCCCCCAAGCACCGCCAAGTGACTTCTCAACTGACTCACAACAATTTTTTAAACATCATCGTTAAAATGTGACGGATTGTATTGTTGCCGTGTTTTTGTAAAAAAAAATAACCATGCACAATTTTTTTATAACTTAGGTTAAAGGTTCTTTAGAAAAGGTCGTGTGACTACTTTTTTAACCATAATCTTCGTTTTTTTAAACTGATTCCTTAGGGCACCTGAAAAATTCCCAATGGGAATTCTGTCGTGCACACGGCTTGTCTATAAACATAACTCGCCAAGTGACAAAACCTTGTAGATGAGGTTTAACGTAAAGCAACCTTAGGAAAGGTCCTGGATTCAATCTTCAGGTCGGAATATTGCGTACATTATGCGATTAGAACACTGCGCAACAGAGTACGTGCAATATTTTTGCGAAACCTGGAACCAGAAAATCCAGTTGAGCTGATTGTGCAACATAATTATGTAAAAACATTGCCAATGTAGATAAATTACAAGTGTTTGTACATATTTATGTTGCAATTACATATCATCATCATCATCATTTCGCCAAAAGGCGTCCACTGCTGGACATAGGATTACATATGTGATGAACAAATTATTCAATACAATTCTGGCTGTGATTTATGGTTGAAAAAGTAAAAGGCGAGAAAAAAAAGGTCACTTTTTAACAGCTTTTCTTGCGATTCTTTTGTTTCCGAGCGCAAATATTATTGTTAGCTTGCGCCATCGAGATCATTCAGTGACAAGGAAGGCCGAGCCCAACAAAATAAATAAAAAGTATCTATTTACAGGGTGGCCAATTCGAAGGTCGATAAATCCTATAAATTAACGTACTATAATAATATACTATATCTACTCGGTTAAAAGAATTCGGAAACTTTCTTTCTTTCACTTTTCGATCTTTTAATCTGCCCTCCAATCAAAATAAATGGAATCCAAGCCCCACAAGCTGATGAGGCAAAATACTTGGGTATGTATCTGGATAAGGGACTTACATGGAGAAAGCATATCTTCACCAAACGCCTGACAATGGGACAAAAGTTCCGAAAAATGTACTGGATGCTAAACAAAAAGTCACTGGCACTGGAAAACAAACTGCTACTCTATAAAGTCATAATCAAACCCATATGGTGTTACGGCTGACTGTTATGGGGTACATCAGCAAATTAAAACATTGAAATCCTTCAAAGATTTCAGTCCAAAATACTACGAATGATAGCCAATGCACCATGGTATGTTACCAATGAAAGATTACACCACGACCTTAATATGAAGACAGTCAAGCAAGAAATAAAAAAACAAAATTAAAGTTTAAACATTGAGGATCACAAACCACCCTAATGCACTTGCAAAGCGTCTAATGAGCGAACAATGAGCGAAACAACAACACCAAGAAGGCTTAAAAGGAAAAACCCGCAGGACCTATTACTAAACTGTGACTGAGACAAAGTGGACCAGTCATTGGATGTGCACCATACAAGCCTGATTCAAACAAATACCGAACCATTGCTGAGTATCAATTAGATAGATTGCAATAAATAATAATAATAATAAAAAAAAAGGAAGAACGGTCATGATGGAACGGTTCCACCTATCCGAATAGACAAAAAGAATTCAGAAGTCCAGTCAATGAAGGCTGCTCTTCTTCACCATTGTGACAATTTACGAACTTTAGGATAAAATTCTCTTTTCTCTTTTTTAATTTGTTGCCCCACACTAGGAATTTCTCCTGTATTGTGGGTGCGTTTACAAACATTTAAACTCACATACACAAACAGCCAGACCCGGAACAACTAATTGTGGGTCATATAAATATTTGTTCCGTGCGGGAATCGAACCCGTGACACGCAGCGCATCAGTCATAGTGAGTATAAATTCTGATTGGCCACCCTAAATAATGTAGTTTTAAATAGTTAAATAATAAATATCTCTGTAACTAATATATATTTATAATAATATTATAAATATCCCAAGCCCGAAAGAATATGAGGATCTTTAGAAAATACCAATAACATTAAGTCTGTCTGAACATTTTCGTGTTTAAAGTTTAATTTAATAAACACCGTAGTCAGCCATAGAAGCGTCAATGAGCAATAAATGAACAGTCGACAGTCAATTGACCCAGCCCCTCAGCCGTGTCGAATACCGCGAGTGGAACTACAGAATGGAAGCGGGTTACTTAAGACCTTGAAAAAAATGCAGTAAAAAAAAACGCGTACTTATTTGAAATAAATGGAAAGTAACCTTTGCAGTGATATCATAATTATTAAGCATACACTAAAAGAGAAATAAGCCAAAAACGTAAATAACTTTTCTTCCCAAACATTGGTTATAAAGTATCTAAGTTATCCCTGAACTTGAAGTCCTGGGAACTTTGTATCAGTAAAGTTCCCAGGACTTCAAGTTCAGGGTCACCGGAAAAAAAGTGACAGCCAGTTTGAAATAGGAACCAGCCTCACACTTCTCTTTATAATTCGGGCTTGGCACTGGCAACTGTCATCAAGTATATAATACTAATTAACATAAAAATGCATGTACAACTCTTCTATCAGCATTTTATAGATTTTATATCGTAGAGATTAGAATTTTTATTAAATTAAGGCTACCTATATGATTAGATCCTGCATGTAGTAGTGGTAGTGGTAATAGTGTAGTTTCATAAATTTCATAGTCTACATATCTTATAGATTGTATAGCATATCGATTGTATTTGTTTTTTATATTGCATAAAAATATATGTTTAATATTAAATATTGCATGTTTGTATTGTGGTAGTTTTTTCTGAGAGAAACATATTTTGTAAAATTTTGTTACTTAATGTGAATGAACGAAAAAAAAAATGTGTTTTCATTAAATACGACCCATGGTGATAATAGTGCACGACTACATCTACACCGAGGCTCTGAGTGCGCGTTCGGATCTACCTGCCGCGAAATACGCGAGCACGGGCGGCATAGTTTGTGCTGCGATAGTGAGCACGCGCGCGTCTCCATTTGTCGCGAAATACGCGAGTACGAGCGGGTCGTTTGCGCGGTGATTTCGAGCACGAGCACGGCTCCATCGATCGAGAAACACGAGAGCACGGGCGGCTCCGTTTACGCGGCGATATCGAGCACACGCGCGGCTCCTTTTGTCGCGAAACATGCGAGTACGGGCGGCTCCGTTTGCGCGGTTATATTGAGCACGCGCGCGGCTCTATATGCACGATGACGTTAAGAGCACGTGCGCGGATCCGTCAATAGTGATATCGATAAGTCATCAGATAAAAGCTCTACTTACACCCTTAGGAAAGTACTAATAAATAAAAACGACATTACTAGTTGGTGCATAGCCATAACGGATTGAAAAATATTCACAAGATCAATAAAGTCGCGTTTGGACGTTATAATTGATACAAAAAATCTACTTGGTTCGGACGAGATCGTATACAAATATAATATCATCTATTTATAAAGTTTCTTAAATTGGAAAGATTTGATCAGGCAACAAAAAAAAAATAGGACCATGAAACAACCATAAATGTAAACAATCTTGAAGAAAGTCTGTTATATAATATAACTACTTCTACCCCAAAACTTTAGAAAAAATCATACAAGTCTTGTGGGATTTGTCAATTCATAGTTCAGACGAGTTTTAATGAAATCAATAAGTTTGAAAGCTATTTGTGTTGTAACAATTAACATGTAATAATTAATTATTTATTAATAGCTGGGTCTACGTAACTTATAAAACCTCGTAGTTATTATTGCATAGCTGTTACCTAAATAAGCTATCTTCGTGAACATTAGAATACATAGTAATTTTTTGCAGTCTATTAAAATGTTTGTACCCCTGTGGGAACCCGGGCTGGCGAACCTTAATACAGGTTACCATGTAACCTAGCTAGGACGACAGATTCAATTATGTTACTTTCTTTCTATTCGATTTAACCCTAAATTGTGAAATTATATTTATTGTAACAGACTGTACCACACTTTTGAAATAAATAAATTAAATAGTCAGTCATTTTAGTTTAAATAACAGGCATTAAACTAAGGTACGGGATTTACTACTGCCACACCCAGTCACACTAATGAATGTCACGGACAAACTTACAACGACACGGCAAGCCACATCAACTTCTTGAATGAATGAACATGTCCAGAATGTAAACATTCAAACTCATTCTTCAATTGGGACGATTTTCAAACACTGTTCAGGAATAGATGATTAAATTAACATTCACGAAACAATTAGTTTTTTTCTGAACTTTAAACCGTAATTCATTTCCATAGTCGATTCATACTGTAGTTATGTAGTCTTGACATTGACCCAATGCGCGACGTGTGACGCGAAAACTATAATAATAATGAGTTTATTTTTAACTTCACCGTCTATTCTAGACCCGCGGTGTTAATGATACAAACCATCTCTAATTATCCACTTATAAAACCAAGTTTTTGTAATTACGCAAAACTGAGCAAAAATACTGTCCGGTGTAAAAATAAAACTCAGCAGTCACAGACACGGTGGTAGGACGCGCTCTGTAATCCAGGAATACTTTACGTACTCCGAAAATATTTTAAGATCGTTTTTAAGAACGTTTCAAAGAGAACGGTCGTCGTCGCGAGCGAGCCGAACGCTCCAGCGAAAAAACACGCGAAACGACATAAACAAACGCGAAACGAACCGAGTGTTGTGGTCAGCTCATCTTTACCTGTGTGAATAAGTGTTTGTGTGAGTGCGGGAGTGAGTCGTGTCGTGTAGTGCTGTGTTATCAGTGAGTGTTATCAGTGCACCATGTTCGCGGGAGGAGGCGCCGGCTTCCAGAAGCAGTCAAAGCCACCATGGGAGTGTACCAACACCAATTCCGGAGCAGAGATCCCGCACAGTTGGTGAGTCCTAGTAAATAAGTTCTAAGATCCTGTAACAACAAATGCTTCTTTTATTCATGTTTTATAAAATGTACTAAATTTTTTTTGTTATTGCAGGAACTGTAGAAGTTTCATAATTTTGGACGATTATTGACTTGTTTTCAGTTTAGGTCAATAAAAGAAGAATCAACGGATTTTTATTACGCATATTTTGTGTTATTCACCTAGCAATGTTTGACATTATTTACTAACAACGAGTGTAAACATTCAATTAAGGTCATTTTATAGGTTCACCAGTATAAAATAGTTAAGGAAAGTCTTATAAGTTAAGTTATCGTTAGCGATAACGTGTTTGGGATTTAAATTTCCGAAACTTTCAATCAACATTATTAACTTGCTTAATTCACCTATCAAAAGAAATATAACAGGCTCGTTCGAAAGGAAGTGGACGAGGAAAGCAGGTAAGTGATTATTTCACTATTACTAAGTTATTTCTTTATTACAGGACTACCTGTAATAATGAAATAATCTAGTCTTAACCTTAAAATAGTCTAGACTTAAACTCTGAAATAAAAAAAAAACCTTGTTTCTCATGAATATTTAGGTCATACTTTTAACTCTCTTTCTATGATTTACAGATATTTAAATA
The DNA here is from genome assembly GCA_949987655.1 of Polymixis flavicincta. NCBI lineage: Eukaryota > Metazoa > Arthropoda > Insecta > Lepidoptera > Noctuidae > Polymixis > Polymixis flavicincta. The sequence continues at coordinate 35,841,984 of OX465171.1, read as the reverse complement.
ATATATAAATAGTCCTCCATAGCGATTATGATGACCGCAACCCTTTGCAATTATAATACAATATGACTCGTCAGACTAGTTTTGTTTAACATTCCCGTTCAGAACGCAATAGAGTTGATCATATTGAAAGTCTATTAGGCGCTTGTAGCAGAGATGTTGACTGACATGCTTTCGTGTAACTGCCGCCATTTCACCACTATTTCGCGACTTTGGGTGATCCTCCATGCGAAGAACGTGTCCAGACCAGCTGAGTTGATATGCTGCAGCTGCATATGGATACTTAGATGACGTATGTAGCTAAAACAGCGTTTATATAAATCCGTTTTTCCTTTAACATCTAGGTTTACCTACTTATTTATCACCACAATGGAACTAGATTGAAACAACTAATATATCTAGCTACCTATATATATTAACATTGATACCTACTCGTTGACACAGTGTTTTTTTTAAATTATATATTTAGGATTTTAAAATTAACGAATTACTAGACTGAAGCCTCCATGCTCCAAGTTTCCTGCTTGAACCTTATATATACAGGGAAGCAAATTTGGAAGTATCAAACAAGATCAGAATATTTTTATTACAAACGATAATAACCAGATAAATTTACGTATTTATCTTATTCATGCTTGGCAATTATGTATGGTAAATAACATCTGCCTCGTCTCCACCTTTTTGATAATTAAAAATGCGACGACTATTCATCGTGTTTTCCATACTGTTTTTCTTTACTATATTAGGTATCCTACAGTCTCAAATATTCTGCTTTTCGTATTCAAGGTTGACTACAATACATCCCTTTAGGTAACCACATAGAAAAAAGTTTGGACGCGTTGCAAAATTCTCAGTGATCAGAATGGGATATTCTTTACTTTGTCAGAAAAATTGGGTAGTAATTAAATCTTTTAAAACCTTTAGGATAACATTGTCACAACATACTGTCATGGTAATTTTTTTTTTGGGTGGGAAATCATCAAATGACTTCTCCCACTGGGTAGAGCAGGAGGGCGTGTCAGACTTTTACTGACTAAAACCCACCCGTGTTCCCTCAATTGCCCGTGTGCCAGGGGCGGCGGTAACTCTTTCGGACAACCCGCTCCCCTGGCAGGTATCAGCCCTTGAAGACTCCACCAGTGGTTGCTGACATCTCTGACGGCGCGCGTGGAACACAACCCGCTGTCTCGCCTACTACTTTTCGGCCGCAGGGGATAGGGAGAGCCACCAAAGCTATACCGACACTCCTCTTCTCCTGCGGCCCCACCGCGTCCGCCATCAAACGGTGGCGGCCCCGTCCAGGCCACGGAAGGGAAGAGCGCTGCTCAGAAGCACCGGCACTCCTCCTCTTCCGCAGCCTGTAACCCTCAGCCGCGATGCCTCCCATTCGGAATCGCGGCCCACCTCAGTTGCGGTGACAACTGTCATGGTCTCATGGACTGTGCATAAAATAAAACAATTTGCAGCATTTTAACTAAATAATATATGTATAAAAAACACATTTGTTGTACATGTTAGAATAAGTATATATACCGACTAATGGATCCACCAAATGGAAACTGGAAATTCGACCATAATTAATTAAATTATCATAACAAATATTATGTTTCTTCATATTAACTTTTGCCAACTTTTCATACTCCTACGAGTACATCCGCGTAATTTTCATAAAACAGGGTGCAAAGTTTTTGGCTCACGTTTTAATACTTACTAATAAAATAATCACATTTGATGTACATGTTAGAATATACCTAGGTACTATTTGTAGCCCAGTAGTTGAAATTCGACCAGAACTCATCAACTCACTCAAAACTTACTTGAAGTTTTGAGTATATATGTGTATAAAACATAGGCTTTATTCACTCTTTCTCCATATAAACTTTAACTGTGGCAATTTTTCATCCCTTTTTAGGGTTCCGTACCTCTAAAGGAAAAAACGGAACCCTTATAAGATCACTTTGTTGTCCGTCCGTCCGTCCGTCCGTCTGTCAAGACCGTTTTTCTCAGGAACGCGTGGAGGTATCAAACTGAAATTTCTATATGATACTTAGTTCTACTGTCCCTGGAAGCTGTAGAAAAATCAACCTTCTAAGTCAACGCAATCAAAAGATACAGCCATTTAGGCCGCAAAATTCCGCAAATTTTCGAAACTCGCACGGGAATCAAAACCTACAGGGTACTTCCCGTGAACTTAGAATCTTGAAATTTTGTACGAAGTCACGTCTTATAGTACAGATATAGGAAAAATTACGAAAACCGTAAATTTTTAGTTTCGTCATATAAAAAAAAATTTTTTTGACAATTTTGAACTTTTACTTATATACCCACAGGTTTGTACGGAATCCTCGGTGCGCGAGTCCAACTCGCACTTGACCGGTTTTTTTTTCATTCATACTCCTCTCTGTCCGCATAATTTTTATAAAAAGGATTTAAAAAAATTGCTACACGTATTAATAATTAATACTAAGGGCGAATTTCACCAAACTTTTATACTTAGAATAAGTCTTATAATGAGAACACATTTTGAATTTTTGACAGATCTTCCATATTAGAATTATTGTCAGACGTAAATTTTATTCTACGGATAAAAGATACTTGACTTTGGTAAAATCAGCCCTTAGTAGTGGTTGCCCTGGTCCAAAACTGACCATACCTAATTGATTTAAATTTACTAACTCATTTATTTATTTTACCAGACGGCTGGCCTATTTTTCTGCCAAAGAATCAGCATTGCCATACCACGTGGCAATGCTGCCAGACTTTTGGACACTTTTCCCGTTGACAACGATGCGGGTGAACTTTGTGATGCGTTATGATTACCTGTTTTCTTTTTTTTATTCAGCATATCATTCTAGAGTGAGCGCCGGTTATATAAAAAAAAAACAGCTACCTACGCGGTCAAAATGTATGGAACACCCAATTTTTTTTTGTACAACCGGCGAAAAATTTGTAGGGTTGGGGTCTAGAGTGATATATTGACAATTCAAAAGTGCCTGCTATAGGTTTAATTGAAATAAAAGTTTGAGTTTATGCTGAATTCATGGTAAAAATTTGCGCACTGGATAAAAACTTTTCCTGTGTACAAATAAATTAATAATTATTTAAATTTTAATCAACAAAAATAAAAAATATTAACTTTCTGCATTCCTTCTCGATATAAACTTAAAAGGGGTACAAAGTTTTTGCTTTACGTACCTATTTAATTTATAGATATAGATATTAAGTTAGTGATAAATAAAAAGTAAAATAAATTTCAGGACTGACAATTGAACTTGGCACCCATTCAGATCTCACTTCTTTTGTCGTTGAAGTCAACAACCAAGGCATATACGAGTATCATAATATTGAACTTGGCTCTCATTTTACATTTATGTTTTTGATGGGTCTATACTAACGTAATTATGCTTATTAAACTATTATAAATACTTCTCTCTTATGGCAGTTAGAAATAGTGTAGCTTTCTACTAGCAAAAGACTTACGACTCTTATGGAATCGGATTAGGATTTCCAGAGAAAACGAACAAATAAATCATTTTATAGTGTTATAATCTTAGGTTTAGATGAAAATGTCGATGGTCAGAAACGTTTGAACGTCAAAAAAAAAGAAAATTACACTTGTATAAGCAGCCGTCAATGATCAAGCAATGTTTTTAATAATCCTCCGAGGTTTTTCAAACAAATATATTTGTACTTACTCCGTTATTCAAAAGGGTTGCAATGATGATAAACCGTTTCCATTTTTGTGGGGCATAATTTTATTGTGTGGTTGTACTGAGCACCCTTACAATAACTTCAATAAGTAAGTTACTAATTAGAAATATTATTTATTTACCTATTATCATATATGCATTTGTTTGGCAACGGAAGGTGCAGCTGCAATTATTTTAACGCACTTATCATCAAACTTCTCCTGTCGTACTCAGGACTTCTTCAACAAATTCATTATGCCCACAGCCATACTGAGGAATTCACGGTGAGGAGGTCACGCTGGTTCCATCATTAGCCCTCATCCATCGCTTTCCATACGGCGTGGTCAAGAACAGGCCCATTCAAAAAAGAGAATGTCACTTTGTTTTTACTCATAAAATATGTTTGTATAACTCTCGACCATTTTCCGAATTAGCTCCCTCTGTTTTCAGATTACAAAACAACAAACTTGTATTCTTCGAAAAGTTAGTCTGAGGTGTATGGTAACGCCATCTGGCGTGGGGTTCAAACAACATGTTTACCCGGCGACTACAACGCCATCTATTCACGAGGCATCGAAACCGTGGGTTCAGTGCAGGCTAAACTGAACAAAAGCTTCTAGGTTTCGTCACTAGTTGGCGTGCTGTACTGAATCGCTAGAATGCTACCGAGTGTTAACATTTACACTTTTGGTGAAAAAGACTTCGAAAAAGAACTTTTATTTTAAAGTTCTGTCACGCTACGCCAAAATATACCAACAAATTTTATGAAATTTCTTGAAAAAAATACTTATTACATAACTAACAAAACCATGGACTCCGAACTTACATAACTATTCTGAAAATACCCGGGCACTAAATAATATTCATTTCTAGATAGTAATAAGTCGCTGGAAGATAAAAATATTTTAACTGATGATTGCAGATTTTTCTTATTCTAGTTTCTTTTGTGTGGGTAATAAGAGCTTGTAATCTAATGTAGTATTTTCAGGCTATTTAGGTACGTTTGATAAACAAATTATTTTTCTTTATTTCTTTACACTTGATTAAGTTCCTAAGACTGAGTTATTAAGGAAGAAGTGCCAGGGTGCAAGTTAAATTTTAGGATATTATGAATCACATTTAAAACGTAAAATGGTCACATTCTAACAATTCTGTAATCTGCGTACTGCGTATTATTCTTAAATAGCAAGCAATTCACAGCTATTTGACAGTTTTGTATGGAGGTTCGTAAAATAGTCCACAAATAATTAATTGCGTTATTGAAGTTACCGTTATTTAGCAGAATCATATGCAGTTCAAACAATCAACTCAGCTTATCGCAGTCCACTACTGGATATAGGCCTCTCCCATGTTGCGCCGCAATACCCTGTCATCCGCCTTCCGCATCATCTATCACATGAAGTTAGTCAAGACCAACATTTTTCAAATCATACAAGGGATTTTGTGAAGAAATATTAAATAATCGCAGATTTAAAAATTCTTGAGCACGCGCGTTTTAAGGAAACTATTTTATAACGCTCTTCGAAAAATAGACAAAGCCTTCGAAATGAGTGACCTCGAGTTGGTTGACTTATACCTATAGGCTACACATATAAGTTTGTATAACCTTATCCATGAGATGGAGCTGTCCATGTTTAGGTACACGCGATGACATGAGACACAAACCTTTAAGGCAAGTACAATTATTATGATAAAGTAGTCTGTTTTACTTAAATAGCTCCGGATAGACACAATCATCTAGTACTTTAAAGGTTACAAATTACCTTAATCTTCTATTCACATTCTTGGCTCCTGTCATACAGAGAGCCAGGGCTACACTGATGTTTGTGACGAAGTGAAAATAAATATTTTTATTACTATTAAAAAATAACTTTTAAGCTGCTGAGTGGATTACTTTGTTTGCATGCATAATATTAGGTACACTTAAATACTTTCGCACAGCGAAACAATTAAATATTAATTTGAGTTAAAAAAGAAAAACGATATTAAAAACGACTCAACTCGCCCGAAATCCAAAAGTTTTAAATTATACACGTTTTGTTAATGTTTGGTGTTCACTTAGACATAGAACACCATTCATTATGACATAACCAAGGGATAAACTATAAATATTCTTATGTATGCGTAGCCAGCCTATAATTTACATAAAGTTTCTAGTTTCCGTTTTTTTTTATATCTGCGATATTTTTATCAGACATGAGTATATTATAATGAAATAACATTTCAACCGTAGAAACTGAAAATGAAAACCCAATTTGATTAATAAAAACTTTAATTTAATAACAATCATTTAGGAATCTTATGTACTGCCTGTTTCATGAAAAAGTAACTTAGTGGAATGAAACGAACTTAGAGGGTTGTAATAATTATCTTAATGGTTATTTAATCATACTTTAATCAACATTTCTACAACTGACACTGACCTGCAAATTGAAAAAACCGTCAGAAAATTAGAAATAAATGGGGTACCTTAAACAGGTAATACAAAGACTGGGAAGATAGGTGTTACAACTGGGAACACTTATATTTTCTGCACGTAAATTATTCTTATTCGTATGGTAACATTAAATCTTTCCGTATAATAGTAGGTACATTATGGTACAAGTGTATAAGGTTGGCGATAACCATCATTAGACACGTGTATCATACGACGTTTTTCAACACACTTGTGAAGAAAATAATACTAAAAAATAATTTTGTCCTTTGGAGTTTTTAGGTAGTAAACTTTCTATAACGTTAAGGGCTTCACATCTTACATCGGGCGGTGTTACAACACAAATAATTTTCTTCATAACTAGTACTTGTAGTCATTTTAATGAATAAATAACTATAATTTCAAGACTGAAAACGAGTTGAGATTTTTTTTTTTTGCCAATGGCGGGAAAAGGTAATCAGTGTTCCAATGCGCGCGCATCTAACAATGGCGATTGGCCTTATACTAAGGCCGCATTCCGAATTAGAAAAATAACGCTGTGAGCGCTCACATCGATATTTTGCGTTCCGAGTTAGATATCACGATTCTGACAGCTAAGAACCGTCATTTTTGTCATCAATACGGAACGCTCGTGATCGCGATAAAAGTGTTCACTCAACGTTAAAACATATATTCACCATATTAAACTTGTATGACACCACACATTTTTTCTTCTTAGATAGTAGCACTATTTCAAATAAATCTAAATTAACTAAAGATTCGATGTGAGTTAAAACAAAACAGCACAACTGACATTTTTGACAAGATGGCGCATGTCATGATGTCATCTATGACGATTCGCGGGACGTCGTATGTGAGCGCAGTCAAATCGAATTTTTTTTCGCGGATAGGGCTTTAGCCACGTACAAAATGGGGAATCCAAAGTTTTCTTTATTACAGAAAAAAACAAAAGTTATATTTGAGTGAAAGTTTTATTTATTAAAAACGTACAAGTTGAAATTATCTATTTAATTACGAAGTTGTATGAAATGAGCAAGCAATAGGTATATTAATCTATTTGTACTATTGAGCACGACTTTTTTTGTTTCGAAACTTTTTAAGAAAAAAGCAACTCAACCAATAAAAAAAAAGCTATAACTCACTAGTGAATAATAGTAATGAAAAACTCACAGTTTGATCATAGGTGTTATTATGTGCCTAATTGCGGTGAAATTAGAGCCATTTTATGAGCAAGTGTGTTGAAAATTATATTATAGATCACGATCGGTCTTTTTTACAATACAGTTAGACTGTGACCCGACACCAAAATAATTGAGAAAAGCTAGATCCGATTGGGTGTTTTTTGTATTTGATTATTTACTTTAAAATCACATTGTTATGTATGCAACTCTTAATAATTGTGTAAGTAAGACATGCACTTGGTGCGTTGTGTTCCACGCGCGCCTCAAGTAGATGCAGCACCAACAGAATGGGCCCGTAAGGGCCGATGCCTGCCAGGGGTGCGGGTTGTTCGATAGAGATACCGTGGCCGCTGGCACACAGGATACTGAGGGAATATGGGTGGGTTTTAGTCAGTAAAAGTCTGACACGCCCTCCTGCTCCACCCAGAGCGGGAGAAGTTATTTGATGATTTCCCAACATCAAAAAAAAACAGCGAACACATATTATAACAATCACTTTTCATCCTTTGGATCACCAGAAAAGTGTAAAGTATACAATATAGGAAGGCAGGGATTTCGACGCGCAACCTGTTGCCATGGGTTCAGTAGGTACATGATTCTGAACCGACATTTGAGTAATTTTCTTTTTTTTTTTTTTTTTTTGCGGAAGCAAAAGCTCTTGCAGTAGGAATACTGCAAGGATTATACGACTTCGGATGTATTTACGGAGTGTGCGATTGGAGACAGAATAGGGTCATATTGTTTTCAACCTTTTTTAAGATCACTTTTTGATATTTTTTATTTTATTTCACACTTTATTATTATTTAGGTATTTATTCAGAATTGCTTTATTTATCTCTCACTGTATTAATAAAAGCTTTAGGTAACGGTTATTAACATGACCTTTCAAAGCAATAAAATAAATGGTTTGCGTCGGTGTCCCTACCACCCTAGTTACCAAAGACGACGTATCTTGACTCATCATTATCATCATTTCAGCCGAAAGACGTCCACTGCTAGATATAGGCCTCCCTCAAAATATGGTGGGTTTGTCATAATCGCCACGCTAGGCAGGCGGGTTGACGATATGGTGGTGAAAAGCACAGAGAACGCTGCTGTCCATTCTATAGTAAGTCCCTTAGTCGCCTTCTACGACACCCATGGGAAGAAATGGGTTGGTGCTAGTCTTTACGTCCGGCATCTTGACTATTACTATATAAAGTAAATATAAATTAATGTAAATAAGGTCGATCGTGATCTATAATATAATTTATACGGAAAGATTTAATGTTACCATAAGAATAAGAATAATTTACGTGCAGAAAATATAAGTGTTCCCAGTTGTAACACCTATCTTCCCAGTCTTTGTATTACCTGTTTAGGGTATGATAATTAATCTTAAATTAAATCGTCCTAAATCTGACGATAACGTAAGTTAATCAACTATTAATTATCGTCATAAGTTAACAAATTAATAAACAGTAACTTGTAAGTAACATTATTATTGTATTAACACAAAAGAAACCCTAAAGGGTAGGTAGACATGAATTGTACAGCTACGGTGTCCGAGTTGTCAGCTATTTAGGTCATGAACTCCGAATTGAATAACAATTAGCAAAAGTCGTGTTCGTAACAAAGGTTCTACTTGAAAAGCTCTTTCCATTGTTGAAATATTATATTCATATATAGCAATTAGGCTTCGGGGCAGAAAATCATGCGTTTGGAGTCTATTCTCCTTTCGAGCGTCCATTTTTGTTGCTACGCCGCTGGCTGCTACACCGCTAGCAACTGCACAACGCAATGCAAAACGTTAGGATCTCACGTCAACATTCCTATATTCGAATAATTTGGTAGATACTCATACCAAAATTAAAACAAAAGAATATCTTATTGATCATCATCATGTGAACGGGCTTTACAATAATAAAAAAAAAACGAAAGTGGTCTTTGGTGATTATTTATGTTGAACTAGATAAATTAAAAAAATGGTGCGTCCTTCTCCATTGGTGTAGTTTGGACGTCAAGATACTTATGTATTAAAGTTTCTCAGCCCTAACCACTAGCACACTGTCATTTAACGATTGCAGTATTCACAGTTCCCTAATAGCGGGGGAAAGGTTATTGATTCCTGTCCGTCCCACCATAATTAAATATTCGCGCAAAATTTTAAATCTATGATATACTTTTACGATAAGTTTTAAAACACGATTGTTTTATATAGTCAGTATAGACTGAGTTCTACAGGACTGCCGCGGTAATAATTAAGGCCGCAGTCCCAGGTGTTTCTGGGAAGCCGATGGGGTGCTCTCAGAAAACCTCCTCGAGTGCTCGGTGGCTGCTGATCTCTTTCTGATAAGTACATCCGGGGAGATCAGCAGTCGTCGGGCCGGTGCACCCTGGGTACAGGCATTAATCTCTTCGTCGATAATAAAGTCAAAGTCAATGTAATATAAGAGAAACCATAACATATTGACTTTGTTACAGAATTAATATAATATTCGTGTGACTTGAACCGTAATCTATATGTATATACTACCATATTTGTGACCGGTAGGTATTCAAGTAGTAGTTGCATAATATTTTGAATTGATTAATCACAAAATTTATGGTATGAAAATAAAATTGATTTGCATTAAAATTTGCACTCTTTATTAATTGAACAAATTTATTATACGAAGTTGTTAATATTTGTATTAAATTGGGCTAGCATAAATTTAATTATGAGTATTGTTATTTTTGTAAATTTCAATCACAAGTGATTAATGTCTGTGGCAAATTTCTGATGATAGGGAGGGCGATGTCTGGTTGGAGGACACAATGTAGGGAAGTGACGCTAATGCGTTGAAGTTCACACGGACGTAATAATATCACGGCAGCAATTTTTCGCGTAGTATGCTGCTGTATCTTCAACGCTCTGTTTCGCGCCTATAGTCGAAATTCTCTCAGTTGTGAGTAGGTAATGAGCTATAGAGCCCTAAATGTGAGTAATTAAGTATATTGTTCAAACTGGTATTTCGTCAATTCATTAACGAAACTGTAAATAAACAAATACACTTATTATTAAACTGTAATAAATACCAAACTTACTGGACTATAAATACTTAACCATAAAAAACAGGACTAGCGAAACGGATAGCGCGCCATAAAGAAAACATGGTCATATGATATTTTACTTTTTTTTTTTGTCTGTAAACAGACAGTTTAAAACATTTGCCTCCTAGATAACGTTTGTAAAAGTCAGTCGGAGGTCATGTTAAACCTGCCGAAATTCCAATACCATCAAGACTATTTCATTGAAAAGGTCTCGTTTAGAAGAACGTCTATTACTACTATGATTTGTCTGAATGATTAGTTTGTTCAACATTAAATCGTCCTAAATGAGATGTTAACGTACGTAATAATTATCATCATAAGTTATCTAATTAATAAACAGTAATTTGTAAAAATCTTCATCACTGTATTATCTACCACAAAAATTCCCTTTAGAGAGGTAGACATGAATTGTATAGCTACCGTGCTTAAATTGTCACAAATTTAGGTCATTAACTCCGAACGGACTAACAATTGGCAAAAAACGTTTTCGTAACAAAGGTTCTACTTGACGAGTTTCCATTCTTGTAATTATGATCATATGGCGATTAGGCTTCAGGACAGTAAGCCTTAGTTTGGAGCCCATTCCCCTTTATTGTTTAAGTTACGCCGCTCAACACAAGGCAAAACGTTGTTGCAGTCGGAGGCATCTTCTTCAAAATTAACAATAAAGACCTTTATTGCCTCCGACTGCATGAGATTGCTTATAACATTCAATCTAATAGTCATATCATCCTTTTCAAACAAGTTTCTTGTTTCCATCTTTTTAAATTAAAGTTCACTTTTTAGGCAGTCGGGTTTTATTGATTTTGTATTTTTTTTTATTGCAGGTACTATCAAGATTCACAAAGCAGTCGCATACTAAGGGCTATATTGCTATAAAGTCGCGGTCCAGGCCGTACATACAGCTGTGTGTATAAGTGATGTATTAACACAGAACGCTCACCGCTGCACTCACACACTAGCGTTACTCTCTGTATTTTATACATACCGTCGGCGACGCACAGACATGACCTTGGTCGGTTCATACCATTGCTAAAATTTACTTGTATAATTTGAGTTCCGGTAGCGTGCAGCGTATCGTCTTGGATTAAGAAACTCATAGGTCTGGGTTCAAATCTCGCGATGAAGCTTTCATTTTTCTTTTCAACAATCATCTTCATCTGTTCTTTTATTATTCGATTTATTAATATACCAGAATAATAATGTAACAAATTTTTTTTATTACTCGTATTGTTATTTAAATAAAGGTTTACCAATAATAAATGATTACAAAATGTTTATTCGTTATAACTTCATGAAGAATGTATAAAAAAAACTAATAATAACTTCTTGTTAAAACAGTTTATTTTCTCATAAAGAACAATTTATTGAAGTAAAAAAGCTAGTTGGTGAACTATGATAATCAGGCTATTGTATCTTAGTAATATAATAATATTGTGCTGATTACTACTGTGTGTCGGTACTCTAAATAAAACACAATATTCTACAAAAATCTACCCACCTAAAAGTAACAAATGCAGACAAGTTGTTACAATACAATTAAATGACTCAGTAGTACTACTTTTATTCTACTGCGAGTGAGTACGTTCTAACTCAAACCTCAAAGTTAACAAATCGTATTTAATAGGACGTAAAGAGGTTATAGCTTAAGTGTTCATTTTCATTCCGAAAAGAAGATTGAAACTAAACCTCAAAATAATCCAGATTACGGATAAGACAAAATATAATTTGAATATTACTAAAATAAATAAATGTTTCTAATTTATAACTTAATGTTAATGTTTTTTCCGTTAACTATGTTTTTTGAGCTGATTCTCGAGCTCGTTTTCGATGATGCGAACCTTCTGCGTGGAGTGTACGGCGCACGGTTCGTAAATATGTGACGAATAATTAGGCAAAATGTCTTGTCGTTTTGAAACCACTTGTTTCATATTCGCTGAACATGTGCTGTCACTGTGCCTGTTATAGGAGCTGGGGTCTTCCACTTTGCTTTCCACGGGCAAGGCTACCGCCTTCCTCATATCTTTTCACTCACCGACTCACAGTATTTCACTAAAACAAAAAAGGGGTACTGTTAGGCTACTAAGCAAAATACACACTTTATGTATTACCTACTATTTAGTAACAAAATTATTTAAAAGGGAAATTTCACATAAATATTAAGTATAATGTTATTTTCATCGTTCTATATCTAGGAAATAAATTTACGTTGAAATTTTATATTTTTATTCTATTTAGACATTATGATATTTATAAAACGTTTAAAAATAACTACAAGGATCAGCAGTTATACTTTAATTAAATAAATGTTTAATAAAATATTTAAATCATAATACTCACACTCAGTCCGGTTTCACCACAGGTATTTGTGATATAGGTATTAAGTCCACTTTTATGCAGCGCAATAATATTCGCTTTCATTTCTATATTTAAATTTGCTTACATTTTAAAATGAATTAGAAGAACGCTAATAGATGAAACACACGTCAATAGCACACAATATCAACCAACACCGTTCTATAAGTCGCGGTGAATGAGTCGTAAATCATTTAAATTTATTTAGGTTTCTGTGGGTATAATGATAAAGTTTTACGAGTTTAGTGAATAAGACGAACAGAACAAGAAACTATACTCAAAAGTGATTTTTAAAACAATAAAAAGACTATCACACAGCGAGTGGGATTCGAAACCGCGACTCGCTGCGCTCAAACGCGATAGTCAAGTGTGGTAACCGCTCAGCTATCATGCCATTTGCTTTAACGGTTGAATTTAGGAAATACATTCATTTGTAAACGTATGAGAGTGTGTGTGTCTATAGTATTATAGCCTATAGAAATTGCTTATTATAAGAAGGTCGTAAGTTAGAGCGAAGTGTCAATCTATTGCTTTTTGAGATTGGGGCACCATTAGTGGGGGCTACTGTACATCTTCGTTTATGTTTCCATCCCGGGAACCCATGCAAGTTCACATTGAGTGACAAAAAGTGCCGGCGAACTATATTAGCAAGTTTTTGAGATTTTTGAAATGATCTGTGTCCAGTTTCACGGGATAAACATTTCTTAACAAGTAGCAGTGCAGTACACAACTTCTGGACGACGACACTAAAATACTGTCCTTTAACGAGAAATCCATGTCAAGTGTTTGCTATTTTAATACACTGGCATATTTTTACTTTGCAGCAGTTGCCTATAGTGCTGCACACACAGTAAAAAAACTAGAGCATTGGTTGTCTAGAGTTGTACTACCTTCTATGTTACTGAGACAAGGTTCAATGATCCCTTACCCCAAAATAATGATACCTATTATAAAATAAAGTTCAAAACAAAACGCCAAGTTATATATGTCGTGTCATACGAAATGTTAGATTATACGAACACCGATGTTATCTGGTTACAATGTTTTGTTTATCGCATTTCAGTTTGCGTTTTAAATATTGCAGGGAAAAGAGCTGAAGGAGGATGATAGAACTCGTATCAGCACATACATTTAGAGAGCCGCCACTAGGGACTGGTCATCTCTTAGCACCCACGGCTTATTTTAATTTCCGAATTGTTATTTATTTTTGTTTTCATTACGGACGCTTTTAATGTGCACATCTTTTTACATCGTTCTCACATTGATAATTTCAACATAATGATGTAACCAACTTTTTGCAATAATATCATGATTTTAAAAGAATGTCCATTGAGTTTCTTGCCCGTTCTTCTCCATAGGTACCTACACTTTGGAATGGGCAACTAGCTTCATCTTTCTAACTCACCGACCTTGACAATTCAAAAGTGCCTGTAATTGGCTATTTGAAATAAATGCTTTGAGTTTGAGACCATTCTGACAAAAAACATTCAAACAGGTTGTTGTACTGAACATTAATAAAGTTATGAAAAATGTCACTGCAAGTACATGCAATCAATGCGCACAGTGGTTTCGAAACCAGGTAGGTACTGTAGGACCTGAAGCGTCCGGGGTTGAATAAGTTAAACCCTTGTATGTGTATAAATATAAATAATATCGTAAAATATTTGATAATTGTTAGCCGACTTTAAATAGGTTTTCGATTTGACATGTTTATATTTTTCTCTTTTTTATGTATTTTCGGGCATAACTTCGACATTTATAGACGGAGTTGCAAAATTCTGTTTTTGGTCGAAAGGTATTCAGAAATGGTCATGACAACGGAACTCTTCAAAAAATGACAGCAAATCTGCCGCGATTGGTACTGTCGCATAAATATGAAATGTTTTGACCCCAAGGATGATGGAATTTCGAATTGGTGTAGGGTAGGTACTATAGCTAAAAAGTGAAAAATAAAACTTTTTCCAAATAAAAAAACCGAGTTCCGAATAAACACTACGAAGTGAAAAATAACTTTGATTTCGAACAAATTAAAATAGGTACACATTCATAGTCACCGACTTCCAAACTTAAACTAATTTTTCACTTTGTAGTGTTTTTCCGGAAGTCGGTTGTTTTTCTTTGGAAAAGGTTTGTTTTCTATATCTCCTTGACAGTTCGAATGTGACATTGGCATTTTGTTGTCTAGCGGTACGAACAGTTTTTTTCAACTTCTCCCGTTCTGGGTGGAGCAGGAGGGCGTATCAGACTTTTACTGACTAAAACACACCCGTGTTCCTTCGGTTACCTGTGTTTCAGGCCACGGTATCTCTTTCGAACAATCCGCACCCCAAGTTTGCATTCAGGAAACAATCAAATTGTACAGTACTTTACTTTGTGTCATTTTTTTTCAGCACTATTGCTGTCAAAATGCTGAAAGAAGACATCGTAAGGAAACCGGCATATCCTAGAACCAAAAAAACGAACACTTGCGACATCTACTTACTCGCACTGGGCAGCGTGGTAGATTGTTTGTTATCTATAACGCGGGCCCACTCTCTCTCACAGCGAGGACGGCTATGTCCCAGCAGTGGGAACAATGTAGGCTGATTATGCATGGTCAAGGTAAACGATGATAATTTGATGATTTCTACATTATTATTTTTCTTTTTTGTAAATAGCGAGTGTCAATAATATAATCGCATGTTGTATTTAGTTTTGGTATTGTGAAGTTACAAAGTTGTGTTACGTTATTATTACGTGTGACATAGAGGTCTTATCACAGTTTAAAATAAACATTGCAGCCTACCGCAATGAAATACTTACGTCGTACAGCAGCATACTTCTAGGCTCTAATCCTTGCAATTTTAGTCCTACTAGTGCCACAGTGATATCTATCACCACTACCTAGTAGCAAAGGTTATGGGAATATCAGCTCGCCTTACGTGTAACCCATGGCCCACGTAGGTAACTGATATCTTTTATATCCTTCGCTGCACAAATCATCAACGCAGGAGAAGGAGGAGCAGACAAACATTGGACATCAGACGATCGTGCAGAGGCGGCACATTATTTTATGTAAAATAATCACCGTTTTAATGTATCAAAGTTTGTAAATGATAATAAATAATGTTCCTTATTATAAGTTGAACTGATTATCTGATGGTTATATTTCTTAAATCATAAAACCCTAACCTAACTAACACTAGCAAAAAAACTAGAATATGGCGTCGAAAAATTCCTCAGCTTTGCTGCCGACTGGTAATATTCCCAAGCTACTGGCGGCAATGCCAAGTTGTATGGCAATGCTTACGACTTGCTCCAACTTACCAGTTGTAAATTATGGTTCCAGAATCATATTTATAATGAATCCATAGTAAAAAATATAACACAACAAATTCAGTTTCACACAATACAATACTGATGACCCAAATGTATTTGTTTTTACAGGTACAGCTTCGTTGATATTTCCATCTCGCAACCCATGCAAGTTCACATTGAGCGACAAAAAGGTCCGACAAATACAAACGGAAAGTTTTTGAGATGAGTACGAGTAGCTTTGTGTTTTTTGAAATGATCTGTGTCTAGTTTAACGAGATAAACATTTCTTTATAGGTAGAGCAGCGTAGTACGCAAGTTTTAGCAGAAGACACTAAAGTGTTGTCTTTTAACGAGAAATCAATATCAATTGTTTGCTGTTTAAAATACACTTGCATAGTTTTGCTTTGCTGCACCTTGCCTGTAGTGTTGTACACACACAGTAAAAAAACAAAAAATAACAAACTTTAATTTCGGAAGGCAGTGACAAATAATTAAAAGTCACCGGCTTCCGAAATTAAAGTTATTTAGCATTATGTAGCGTTTTTTTGGAAGACGGTTGTATTTTTTTTTTCACTTTTTTGTTACCTACCCCACACCAATTCGAAATTTCATCATCCTTGGGGTCAAAACAATGCATATTTATGCGATAGCAATATTCGCGTTTGATTTGCTGTAATTTTTTGAAGAGTTCCGTTGTCTGTCTCCGAAACGAATCATCAGATCTATATTTAAATGGGACCATTTAGAAATAAACCCCTTTCGAACAAAAAAATAATTTTGCAAATCTAATTTTTAATATAGGTCGGAGTTATGCCCGAACATACATAAAAAAAATATTTACAAACATGTCGAATTGATAACCTCCTTCTTTTTGAAGTCGGTTAAAAAACCCAAAGAAATGGAGGAGGTTGTCGTAAGTTGTACTACCTTCTATGTTACTGATAAGTTTAAGAGACCTTAATTGAAAATGGATACCCTTGCCGTGAAGCACTTGAACGGTGACTTTCGTGGTTTTTGGAAGGGTACCAGAAAGGTAAACCAAAGACCCGGCCTACCGGTGAGCGTTGATGGGGTTAGTGATTCGGGAGGTATAGCTACTCTATTTAAGTACTACTTTTCTGTAAAGCCTCAGTTGGGTAGGCAGATTGCGGATGTCAGTGCTGAAGAGCCGATGGGAGTAGTTCAGACTAGGAGTTTGGCCAGCGAGGTGGGAAAAATCATAAAATACATGACCAGAGGCAAATCTCCTGGACATGATGGTCTAAGTATTGAACACCTGCAGTATGCTGGCCCTCATGTGTCTAGGGTTTTAGCTAAGTTCTACTCGCTATGTCTGAGCCATTCATACCTGCCGTACGATTTCATGAGAACTGTAGTAGTGCCTGTGGTAAAGAATAAAACTGGGGATATAGCCAATAAGACGAACTACAGGCCTATCTCTCTTGCTACAATTATAGCAAAGGTGTTTGACGATTTGCTTGATACACGGTTCAATAAACACGTGTCCTTGCACGATAATCAGTTTGGGTTTAGACCCAAACTATCTACAGATAGTGCAATACTGTGTCTCAAACATACTGTCAGATATTATACTGATCGGAAAACACCAGTGTA
The DNA here is from genome assembly GCA_949987655.1 of Polymixis flavicincta. NCBI lineage: Eukaryota > Metazoa > Arthropoda > Insecta > Lepidoptera > Noctuidae > Polymixis > Polymixis flavicincta. Next base: position 35,824,345 of record OX465171.1, on the reverse strand, counting down.
TGCACGTTTCCTCGACCTGTCCAAGGCCTTTGACCTGGTATCGTATGATGTGTTGTGGCAAAAACTTAAGGACATTAAAATGCCACATGAACTTGTTAACATCTTCAAGTATTGGTACGAACACCAAGATAACAATGTCAGATGGGCGGGCACATTATCGGAGCCTTACCGGCTTGAATGTGGGGTGAGACAAGGTGGGTTAACTTCACCCACACTTTTCAATCTCTACATAAATGCACTCATCGTCGCGCTCAGTAGTCAGCATGTTGGCTGCCATGTTGATGATGTATGTGTTAACAATCTGAGCTATGCTGATGACATGGTGGTGCTGAGCGCGTCGGTTTGTGAATTACGCAGGCTATTGAAAATCTGTAAGGAGTACGCGGGCAGCCATGGTCTTCTGTATAATGTCACAAAAAGCCAATTCATGGTATTTCAGGGAGGCGCCAAATGCCCACAACAAGTACCCGCTATTCGATTGAATGGTGTACCGTTAGAGAGAGTGAGCGAATTTAAATACTTGGGGCACTGGGTAACAGCCGATCTGAAAGACCATGCCGACATTGAGCGGGAGCGGAGGGCACTGTCTAAGAGAGCAAATATGATAGCCCGTAGGTTTGCACGTTGTTCAAATCAGGTGAAAATCACACTTTTAAAAGCTTTTTGCACCTCCCTATACACGTGCAGCCTATGGGCATCTTACTCACAAGCTGCTTACAGTGCCCTTCGTGTCTAATACAACAACGCGTTCAGGGCAGTGTTGGGGCTGCCCCGCTACTGCAGCGCCTCGGGCATGTTTGCGGAAGCGCGCACCGACTGTTTTCACGCCACCATGCGCAAGCGGTGCGCGTCCTTAGTGCGCAGGGTGCGGGCCAGCTCCAACACCGTCCTGGCAATAATCGCTGGGCGATTTGACTGCCCTTATATAAGCCAATGCTGTAACAGACATGTGTAGCCCTTAATTACTATGACTAGATTTTTATTATTATTTTATTTTTGTGTGTTTAATAACTCTGACCGTTCAATCTGACATTTTATTGAAAATCCGATTATGTTACATGTTTTATTTCAATTCTGTGATTTAATTTTTTACTCTCTTAATGAAATTTCGTTCTTTTCTGTTGCAGTACGGTAAAATTTTATCTTATTTTAATTTTAATTTGAAATATGGGTTTTTTGCCTGAAATAAATGAATTTTAAATTTTAATTAATTCCAAAATACTGTTACGAGCTAGGGGTTCGTGACAATTAAAAACTGCCGATATGAATTACCAAAAATAACACTTTAATTAAACTCACTAATAACACAACACAATAGCACTACTGATCACTCTTAAGTCGCACTTGAAGATCGCTTTAGATGTTCTCGCATGTATCGCTTCCAATGACCTACCCCGAGACGCGCTCCGTTCCCGCTTATATAGGGCTCTCGGATAGTTCCAGAACCTTCTACCGTAGAAGCATCTAGAATGTTCGAGTACATATCGGCCCTGACTTTCTGGAACTATCGACATGTGTTCACATGTCGATAGTTCCAGAAAGTTCTAGAACATCATCGAACTTTATAGAAAGATCTTGACGATTAACTCCGCTACTCGATACGAGATGTCGCTAGTGGCAACCAAACATTAATTGTGCGGCGCAACACTGCCCCCACCTAAGAAATGCTCGTCCTGAGCATTATCGGCCCCATAATAACGCGCCAGTCGATCCACGTGGACTATCTTAGGAGTACCTCTTGCACCTTTCTGTATCCGGTAGGTAACGTCATTGATCTTTGTCACAATCCGGTACGGTCCGTCCCAGTTAGCTTGAAGCTTGAAGATTTCCCTTTGCTGCGGACTGGATTGTGCAACCACACTAGTGAACCTTCGTCAAAACCCTTATTGTTCATTTTGCGGTCATAACGGGTTTTCATCTTTTCAGACATTTGCTGGCCTGATTGTCTGACGTGCTCATAAATGTCATTCATCTTGTTCCGCAAGTCATTTGCATAATCGGTTATACTGCGGGGGACATCAGGTGGTATTCCGGTAATCAGGTCTGCAGGTAGCCGTAATTCTCTTCCAAAGTTTGCGAAAGCTGGTGTCAACGATGTGCTTTCGTGAACAGCGCTTCGATATGACAACAAAAACGGTTGTATGTGCTTGTCCCAATCTCTTTGCCGATTTTCCACAACTTTTGCTAGGTACCTCTCTAATGTCTGATTAAATCGTTCCACCATTCCGTCCGATTGTGGGTGGTAAGAAGTTGTTCTTGTTTTATGAGTGCCCATAACTCGACAAGTTTCCTGGAATATTTGTGATTCAAAATTCCTTCCTTGATCACTGTGAATCTCTAAAGGTACTCCAAAACGACAGAAGACTTCATGAACTAATTTATCTGCAACTGTTGAAGCTTCTTGATTTGGAATGGCGAAGACTTCCGGCCACTTAGTGAAATAATCCATCACAACCATGAAATACTTGTTACCACTTTCACTTTCCGGAAACGGCCCCGCAACGTCAAGGGCTATCCTCTCCCATGGTGCACCAACATGGTACAATTTCAATGCACCTCTGCTACGCGTCTGAGGTCCCTTTACAGCTGCACAACTTGTGCATTTGCGACACCAGTCCTCGACATCGTCCCGACAGTGGACCCAGTAAAACCGTTCTCGTATCTTCAGTAGAGTCCGTTTTACTCCCAGGTGACCTCCTGAACAACCATTATGGTACAGCTGCAGAACATCCGGTACTTGAAATTTAGGGACTACCATTTGCAAATGACAGCTGTTTCCCCGAGCATTTTCCCATTTACGGCACAGGACTCCATCTTGAATCACCAAGCTGTCCCATTGGGCCCAATAGCTCTTTGTGATCGAACTCATTGCTGAGACGTCGCTCCACCTGAGCTTAGGAGCTCTGGCCTTCATCCACTCCAGAATCGGCTTGATGTCCGAATCTTCCTGCTGTGCACGTTGTAGGCTTTCCTTCCACTCGTTGCTGAGGTCTGTCCTGAGCATCCTCACAGGCACTACAGGTGAACACCATGAACTTGATGAAGGTTCAATAACACCATCCGTCACCATTCCCTTAATCATGGTTTCCGGTTCCTTTTCGCAACGCGCTACCGGTAATCTTCTTGGCCGCTGACGGATAGGCAATTCTTCCCTTTCTGCAGTTCGCTTAGGGCAACTGGATCGAAGGTGGCCCCTTTCCCCACAGCCGTAACACCTAGGGCTGTATCCTTTACGATCGCGAACTGTAGCTGCTACAACCTCCCTGACGCGATGGGAACGATGATTCTGCCGCACAGCTTCCACCTCCAGTGCATGGGCCAAGGCGTCCTTAAGCGTCCCGTGGTGACCGAGTCTCACAGCAGCTCTAACTTCAAGGTCCCGGATGCCGTCGATGAATGCCTGCACCAGGTTCCCATCAATAAGCGCAGGTGCGGACTGGTACGCTTTTCGAACCAGCTTCTCTACTTCAAGGGCCCACTGCTGCAGGTTTTCGTTACTGCGTTGCACACGATCCTTGAGCTGCGCACGAAACACGTGTTCCAGGTGAGCGTCGCCATATCTAGCCTCCAATGCCTCGAGGAGCTGCTCGTAAGTCACTTCCTTACCGAGAGCTTCCAGCACATTTAAAGCCTGGTCGCGCAGGCCTAGGGTGAGGGCAGTCATGGCCTGACTTTTATTCCACCCGTTCGCCTTCATGACAGCCGCAAACTGAATTTTGTAGGCCGACCAGGAAGAAGTCCCATCGTACGGCGGCACTTTGAATCCACGTAGCGAAGGTGTTGTAGCTACGGGAGCTGCGATTCCATCCCCAAGTTTGAGGTTACCCAACTCTTGCTTCACATCAGCAATGACGTCACTAAACTTGCTGATCTGAGTTTCAGCTTCTGACAAGCGGTTGTCATGCTGGGCAACCTTCTCCTTCACCTCCTTCATGTCTTTCCCGAAGGTTGCGTGAAGGTCCTTTATGAGGAGCATCTGCTCTTCCTGGCGGTGCACCTGCTCCTCCTTATCCCGTTTGAGCTGTTCTTCCAAACGGCGGGCCTGTTCCTCCTGTCGGCGAGCCTGTTCCTCCTGTCGGCGGGCCTGTTCCTCCTGTCGGCGGGCCTGTTCCTCCTGTCGGCGGGCTTGCTCCTGCAACATCATCATCAGAGCAGCAAAATCTGGTGCTGGTGATGCTGGAGCAGCTGTGGACGGGCCGGCCTCTGTGGTTGGTAGCTGGCCCTCCGACGTCTGTGGCATTGTTCCACCAAATCGCCTCTGGTCCGTCTCCTGCTGGCGTTGACTCCGGGTACGGATACCCTCCGTGTCGTCTTTAGGTAAAATCGGCATAAATTTTTAATCCTTGCTTCTGACACCAATTGTTACGAGCTAGGGGTTCGTGACAATTAAAAACTGCCGATATGAATTACCAAAAATAACACTTTAATTAAACTCACTAATAACACAACACAATAGCACTACGGATCACTCTTAAGTCGCACTTGAAGATCGCTTTAGATGTTCTCGCATGTATCGCTTCCAATGAACTACCCCGAGACGCGCTCCGTTCCCGCTTATATAGGGCCCTCGGATAGTTCCAGAACCTTCTACCGTAGAAGCATCTAGAATGTTCGAGTACATATCGGCCCTGACCGAACACATGTCGATAGTTCCAGAAAGTTCTAGAACATCATCGAACTTTATAGAAAGATCTTGACGATTAACTCCGCTACTCGATACGAGATGTCGCTAGTGGCAACCAAACATTAATTGTTGCGGCGCAACAATACTTACACCTATTAAAAAATAAAGTCAAAAACAAAACGCCAACTTGACTATGTCGTGTATTACGAAATGTACGATTAAACGAATACCGATGTTAGGTGGTTAAAATGTTTTGTTTTTAATCATTTTAAATCTGTGACAACTTTTAAGATATTCACTTTAATGATTTACTGTATATTCTATTTTGATCTACATTAACTGCACAACGTTCCAAACATGTATATTGATTAAAATAGCTTCGTCAAGAACCACTTTTTTTAGTAATGTGCTAAAAATCAAAATGGTTACTGTGAGAAAACTTTCAGTTTCCGTTTTAAATATTGTAAGGATAAGAGCTGGAGCAGGATGGTGGAACTCGTATTAGCACATATATTTTGAGATCAATCTAACAAAAAACAGTGAAACAAGTTGTTGTTCTTAAAATCACTGCAAATACATGCAATAAATATGGATTGTGGTTTCAAAACCGGGCATGTACTGTACTTTGCGTCATTTTTTTCAGCACCGGTGATCTCAAAATGGTGAATGAAGACATCTGGAAAAAACCGGCATGTCCTAGAAACAAAAATACGAACACTTGTGACATCTACTAACTCGCACTGGGCTGGTGTGGTAGATAATAGCCCGCTTCCTCTCACAGAGAGGAGGCCTGTGTCCCAGCACTGGGAACAATATAGGCTGATTAAGCATGGCCAAGGTAAAAAACGATACATTTCTACATTATTATGTTTCATTTCTGTAAATAGCAAGTGTCAGTACTACGTTTGCATGTTATAGTTAGTACCTATTGTATTGTGGCGTTATATAGTTGTGTTAAGTTATTATTATGTGTGACATAGAGAGGTTATCACAGTCTAAAATACAATTTGGACTAGGTACTTACGTCTAGGTACCCAACTGTTCCAATTTTAGCCCTACCAATGACACAGTGATCTCTATCGCCACTATTTAGTAGCGAAGATTATGGGGGATATCAGGTTGCCTAACGTGTAATCCATGGCCCACGTAGGTAGCTGACATTCTCCATATCCTTCGCTGCACAAATCATCAACGCAGGAGTTGAAGACAAACTGGAGTTAAAGTCTTCGCGCATATGTGGCACAAGGAGGCAAAACGCCGGGGCGTAACTCCGCTGCCGTGAGAAATCACGGCACAACGAATAGAGCTCCGGCGGGATCTCATGGCGACATGGAGATTGCATTTGTCATAACCCAGTACTGGCTACAATTGTGGCGGTAAGTTCCCTCACCTACCACCTTACGCAGGTCCTCAACGGACACTGCTGCTTCGGGAGGTTTCTGTTCCTGATAAGGTGAAAGAAAATGCCCGGGTGTCACCATTGTGTGGATCGCCTAGAGGACACGGTGGAGCATACGGTGCAGGTCTACCCTGCATAGGCAGATCAAAGCCGTGTCTTCGCGGAGGCGATTGGCGGCGCCGATTTCTCGCGTCCAGTCCTGGTCCAGGTCATGGTACGGAGCGAGAGTGCATCGCAAGCCGTCACCTCCTTCTGAGAAGCAGTACGGCTCGCAAGGAAGAGGTGGAGAGCGTGAGGGAGAAGCAATCTTCGCGCCCCTAGCCACTGCAGGAGACGCCCTGGGTGTCAGACTCCCAGTCACCGTAGGCGCGGGCTTGCGGACGGCGAGCAATGGGTATCTCGCTGCCGAGTAAGGACCAGGGTGATTACTCTCGAATATAATTCCGTTATATCGACATTGGAATTGTCAGTCAAACGTCAGGGATTGGCTAGACTCAGTCCCTCTTATTACAAAACAAGATTTTTCTTTAGGTATGGTTTAAACCACCGAGCCTGTTTTTGAAATAAGAACTTAAAACTGAAATAGAATTACAGCTCCTTTTACAAAACTGACAATTTAGCACTGGACTAACTTGTCAGTTTTGTAAAAGGAGCTGTATTTCGATTTCAGTTAGTTAATTAAATTTCCCATGCATCTCTCTGTTGACTTCCGCCATCTTATGCTCTTTTGACATTTGTAAATATTAATTCTTTCAATTTCAATGAAAAGTTTTATTTTCTGGAGAACTCCATGATTATATGTTATGGTCATTAACAGTGCTTGAATATGAAAATTCAATTTCCCTTCGGTCTATCTTTTATTAGCCTTTGCCAGCGACTTCGCCCGCGCGGAACTTACATCCCCTATTTAACTCCCTTGAAGGTTGAATTTCGAAAAATCCTTCCTTATTCCTCGTCTACATTAAAAGAGGAACCTCTGTGCAAAATTTAAGCTTTCTAGATTCATTGGTTTGGGCTGGGCGTTGATGAGTCAGTCAGTCAGTCAGGACTTCTCTTTTTATTTATGTATAGATAGATCTTCGTTCCTCCTCACGATTTTGTTTCTTGATATATTCCAATATCTGAAACAATAGAACCAATGACGTGATCACGTCTCATAAGCCGTTGACTTTCTACTCAAACTTCTTTAAGCTGATGTTGAAGCATATTTTTACCTACTCATTCTAGATCTCGATGACTTTAATATTGTGATTCTTTCATCGGTAGAAAAGCATATAGTCTTGGCTGAGCTCTACAGGACTGTCTCGGTAATAGAAGGCCGCAGTTCTTTCCTTTCTGGGAAGCCGATGGGGTGCTCTCAGAAAACATCCTCGTGAGCTCGGTGGCTGCTGATCTCTTTCTGATAAGTGCATCCGGGGAGATAAGCAGTCGTCGGGCCGGTGCATCCTGGGTACAGGCATTAATCTCTTCGTCGATAATAAAGTCAAAGTAGATGCAATATATTACATCGACTTTGACTAACAGAAACATTCATATATTGACTTTGTTCTACAGAATTATAAAGAATAATAATATAACATTCGAACTATAATCTATTATAGGTACCTACTGCTACATTTGTTACCGGTATATATCTAATAGTCAAATAATATTTTGAATGCAGTAATCATAAAATTTTATGAATAGTACTAATTTAATTGCATTAATTTGCACTCTTTACTAACTGAACATATTTTTCAATTTAATATACAACATTTTTAATGTTTGTATTAGAAGCAGAATTTCTATTTTTGTTTTCAATCACAAGAGATTAATGTCTGTGGCGAATTTCTGATGATAGGGAGGGAGGGCGATGTCTGGGTGGAGGACACAATGTAGGGAAGTGAAGCTCATGTGTTAAAGTTCACACGAACGTAATAATATCGCGGTGGATTTTTTGGCGCACTGGATTGTCAACGCTCTGTTTAGCGCCGAGTGTTGAAAACCGAACACAGCAGTTTTTCCACGCGCTAGGCACTCTGTTGTATTCTCAATACTCGGTTCAACACGGAGAGTTTAAAATGCAATGCGTGATAAAATTCCGCCGCGATTGCGTATTTTTACGTCTGTGTGAATATCGTATAATTGTTAGGAAAATATGTGATGTTTTTTAACCTAGAGGAGTTTAGAAAGAATTACCATTTAATTGGTCAACTTTAGTTTAGGTACTGATCTAAGACTTCAATTTGAACGAGTCACATATAAATTATGAATTAATGTTGTCACTCTATGTTCACAGTCAATTAGGGTAATAACTATCCATAATCTTGAACAGCCTTCAAATGCACGTCAGTTCTGGATTAGGATCGTGACCGAAGGACGTGACTGGGGGTGCGGAGGCCAGTGGGCGGTGGAGAACAATGCGACACTGTACTGAAACACGCGTTCTTAATGTGCTACTGTTATAAATCTAATATAGTTATTAGAAATCTTTGGAAAAATGATATGAAAAGTCTGAAGAGGATTTTAATTGTTTTCTTCAATGATGATACGAAAACTTGAAAGAGACGATATTAGGCGTTTCTAAAAGTTATAGCTATTTTCTTAACGTTCATATGTATGTACGTTAAGACAATAGATATAACTTTTATGTATGTAAATCAACATATGGATATAGAAATAAATACAATTTCAGTTTTTATTTTTAATGTGTAAATAACAGCTGTTTCATCGATCATCATCATCATTTCAGCCGAAAGACGTCCACTGTTGGACTTAGACCTCCTGGAAAAATACCTTAAACCTTTATAAACCTCCTGTAAACAGCTGTTTACTACATGCATATTTACGAAAGTTTATACCGTACATTTTAACAAAACAAAAATTCATACAGTGCCAGACTATTTTGTGACGTTATACAGAAGGAAAATTCAACTGATTGACGAAATAAAGGAAAATTACTGGCCATAGATACGTCAAATGCCAATTGAAAGATCATCTTATATCTTAAACAAGCAATTCTTACAATTATATAATCTGTATCTCGGAAACGGTTCCAACGATTTTCTTTAAATTTTGTATGTAGGGGTTTCGGTGGCGATAAATATGATCTAGCTAGGTTTCATTTTAAGAAACCGTCAAACAAAAAATAAGAATCTGAATCTCGGAAACGGCTGCAAGGATTTTCATGAAATTTAGTATGCAGTGGGTTTCGGGGGCGATTAATCGATCTAGCTAGATTTCATTAAAAAAAAAAAAAACGAGCTAAGCTCGGTCATCCACCTATTTTAATTATCTTCAGTAGCTACTTCTATTAGGGTACCCAAACCAACGAATATGACCAACGAATATGAAAATATACGATCATAAGAAGACTATTCATAAAATCAAAATCAGCCTATTATGATGACAAGTCTGACAACCAGTTTTACCAACGGGTATCGTATTACCCAGGAACTGGTTAGTGGAGTTCAGATAGGCAGTTGCTCCATGTAAAATACTGGTATTCAGCTGCATCATGGTTAGACTGGAAGTCAACCCCAGCATAGTTGGGGAAAGACTAGGCAGATGATGATATTCAGCCTATTATGTTCCCACTGCTGGGACACCAGGTCTCCTTTCTTCGATAGGGAGTGGGCTATAATACAGTTAGTAAATATCACATGTCTTCGAATTTTAGTTCTAGGACATGCCGGTTTTCTTACGATGTTTTAAAAGCACGAAGAACGACTATTATTTCGACAAAATGGTAATGGTACAAAACAAGCAGTAAGCCTTCATAAAAGAAACTACTTGTATAAAAAACTGAACAGCTAGCTTAGCTTAAATACAGTAGCAAGTCCTAGTTTTGTATAGCAGTGGTTTAGAATAGCTGTACAAAGTCGGCTATATCGTTCGTAGGTCGTGGGTGACCCCGCCTGGCGCCAAAAGGTCAGGGTCACGGGTTACTCGCGAACTACGGCGTTTATTTTAATTATACGATTCGATTTGGGCGGTTTAGAAATTAATCGTTTAATAATATTGGTTAATTTAATACGTGTTTCGTTTTTATGAATGATTTGGCCAATATTTTATTTATTATTTAAAAGCATTTAAGTTCACTTGTATGTCCTGTAGTTTTGCAATAAATTTTTCATCCATTTCCACTCAAGCTATCGGGTTGAAATTTGGCACACACGTTTGGTTCTGCCAATGCATGCTAAAAGCTTATATTTTAATATGAAAAAATTGCAATCATGGTGTTTATTTATAAACGCTGCTTAAAGTTAAGAGACGCTTAGACTTAACTTTAGAATGAAGGGGTATATGTTTCGCTGATAGTCCGTTCTTCTCCATGGAAACCTACTTTTTTTTTTGGAATGGCCAACTATATTCACTTCATAACTGGAAGTGACTCTTTGATAAATAATAATTCCGAAGTTCCTGTAAATGATTGAATTGAAAATAAATGCTTTGAGTTTGAGTTAAGATTGAAATTCAAGAACCATAATCATATACCACCAAGGAAAGGTTACGCCGGAGACTAGTTGGTGGCTAACTACTTCCCTTGGGATTCCCATCATGTCAGAGCGTAATACAGGGTGGCGTCGACGCGCAAACTGAAACCATGGATTCATTAAATGATTCTATAATTCTGAAACCCTGAATTAGGCACGTGATTCTAGACCATAATATCTTTTAACATTATATCACGCCTGTATTTCTCTCAGAGGTAGGCAGTTCTGTCTGAGTGTCTTATAACCCCCGTCAACCAGCCACATGCCCGGACTTAATGGCTGCTACTGAGTAGGTACTTGCTGAAGGCACAGTCTAAAAACTCTTTGTGCAAACTGTTTAATAGTTGCACTACAACACAAAATAAACAAGACTAAGTAAATGTATCCATACATCTATAGGTACTATTGAATGAAATAAAAGTGTCTGTTTTTAACCCCCGACGCAAAAACGACGGGGTGTTATAAGTTTGACGTGTCTGTGTGTGTGTGTGTGTGTGTGTCTGTCTGAGGCAACGTAGCTCCCGAACGGATGAACCGATTTTGATTTTGTGTTTTTTGTTTGAAAGGTGTATTAGTCGGGAGTGTTCTTAAACATGTTTCATCAAAATCGGTTCAGCCGTTTGAAGATTATCAGCTCTTTTCTGGTTAATGAAGGGATTTGAGCATCTTCCACGGGTCTGATCAACTCGGAATTTGGTATTCTATTACTTCAATGATATTAGACGAACAAAGTAACCTTGAAATGCTGGAGCAACACCTGGAATTTCCAGGATGCCCAAGTTACTCACCAACAAACAGCAAAAGTATCGTGTTTTGGGCTTATTGAAAAGGTCTCAATGAATAAATTATAGATAAATAGTGATCAGGACGAGGAATGAGGATAAATTAGTAACAAACTTCACTGTGGGAAAAATACGCAACGATGCGCAGATTTAAGCGAGCGAGACATTAAGTTTAAAAAGCAGGAAATAAAAATTAAATTTAAAATTTAAAAACCCCCGACCTTAAAAACTCTAAAAAGTAAAAATAATAATATTTATAGGCCTTTTAAGATGAAAGTAATATTTTGATCAAGGCATTGTCAAGTCGGGGGATGGTCAATGAAAGCGCTAAACAGAGGCCTAGCATTTTCATTAGCCGTCCCCCGCCTTTACAATGCCTTGATCAAAATATTACTTTCATCTTAAAAGGCCTATAAATATTATTATTTTTACTTTTTAGAGTTTTTAAGGTCGGGGGTTTTTAAATTTTAATTACACACGCATATTACACACATAATATTATGAAAGTTGTCTGGCTCGTATGTCTAGTGGTCGAAAGCTACTGCCGAGCATTCGGTCTTGGGTTCGATTGTCAGGTCGGGCAAAGTGTTTATAGGATTTTTCGCCGCCCGGATTCTGGATTTCTACCCGTTTGATGGCAACAGATGGACATACATACATGCATACCCACATATTATATGCATTCATATCGGTCAAAATCATAAGCCTTCTATTTGCTTTCCCGTAATCGGGTAAAAATATAAAAATAGTTTCACACACATTCTGTTACAAGTAAGTTAGTAGAACAATATCGATCGACATTTATTATTGTACTTGCGGAAAATAATATCTGCATATTCACTGGTACCGATTGCATGGTAGAATGACCTCGTGACTCGGTATCCCTGGCACAGTTACCCAGCAGACACCCTAGGACATCGTCACATATTACCTAACCTAGGACATTGTGACGCAAATGACTTTTACCTTTTTAATAGGGTTTAGCATGAAATGTCTGTTTATGCGCCACTAAAGGAATGGAATATTACTTTATAAACTTTCGGTTTACAGAAAATTATTGTTTCTTGTTTTATATTGCGACTGGTTATTACTAGATTGTAGATCTATTGATTATTAGCAGTTGCCCGCAACTTTGTTGTCTATTATTTTGCTTCCATATTTTTTTAGTACAAACTATCTAGGATGAAACGTAGCCTCTTCTTCTGTGAAATTTCATAACGGTCGGTTCAGTAGTTTAGGTGTAAAAAAGTAACTGAAATACAGAGTAACTTACTTACGCATTTATTATATTAGTATAGATTTGCCACACCTTCTTTCCATGGGGGTAAGTAAAACTTGCAGAACGCAACCTGCTACGATTCTTATTGTAGGACTGAAATTTAAATAAAATGCGCTAAATGCGCGTTTTGTAGCGTTAAATCTCCCGCAGAGTCTAGTACATACATGAATTTCCTTGATGTTTTTTTGTAAAAATTGTTCACTGTCGCGTCACGCCTGTCTGCGGGAGCTTTTAGCTTTAACTACAGCCAAAAATACATTACGAAATAAGTGATATAACTAGAAGATATTTCATGTCACTAATTCTATACGAAATGTCGTTTCGGTTTTACAACGTGAGCTAAAGAAAACTATGTTTCAAGAAATTCATACCACATAGATCGGTATTTGTTTTAATGAACTAAATACGCAGAAAACCGCTCGATACAAAAACCGAGTTAGCTTTCTAGTAAACTGTCGTTATTATTGCATTGTTTGGGGCATACCAAATGGAAGTGGATGGGCGTTCCCGAGTTATTGCATGCCTGCCTGTCACGATAATCTATTTTATGCGTAATTATTAGCTTGATTTCTTAAACACTTGAATATGTATGTCGTTTGAATAACACGTCATTATAACGGCGGTAAGTAGAGCGGAACCGATTACGTCTGTGTGGCCTTAAAATTTCTTAAGGAATAACGTTCTCCTATGGACGTTATAATTAGGCACCAGATGACTCGATTATTTTTGTACCGCATGAGGCAAAATTAAGGCGATTTTTCAGCTGTTCCTTTTAGGTTTTTCCTAAAAATTTTTTTTTACTAAACCATGTTCGTGTCTTTGTGAGACTAACGCACGGTAATTTGTTTTTATGTATTTACAGATAAATAGAGAATGAGGGATGATTATAAATGAAGATAGTTACAAAGGAAAGAAAAAATGTGAAATGGAGTCGCAGAAAATGGTTGGAATATCGTTCCTTAATAAGATAGTAATTTTTTACGAAATATTGGGAAATTATTATGAGTTTTAAGGCACAGTGTTATTGTGTCAGGAATCAGGAATCACTCGGTAGCGCAGCCTGGAATCTGACTTTTTGCCCGGTTGATGGCAATAGGCTCGCCTCCAATTACATGGCACGTAAACACAAACCGGCGAAATGTGGGTGTACAATAGGTTCAATTTTTCCTAAACCTTCGAGGAAAATCTGAATTACAAAGGACCATACCTAAGTTGTATTACTGTTGACAATTCAAAGTGCCTGTAATTGATGTATCCTTAAACATAATATATGATGTATGAGATGTAAAAGATTGCATGTTTGAAAGTTCATTACGTAATCACGCAAAACGGGAGAACAGATTTGACATAGATCGTTTACAATCTGGATTAACACATAAGGTATTTTCCGACATTTACGCGGGCGAAACCGCGAGCAAAAGCCAGTTTGAAATGATTGCTTTGAGTTTTAGTTAGTATAGAGATCCATGAAACTTCTGTTATACCTGTTTTTGTCAGAACAGCTGAAAGTGGTACACGAAGGCTTGAATGCGCTAAAGCAACAGCTGCCTAAAGTGGGCCACGGTCGCTTGGCTCTAGTGCGGCCGCGACATTAGCGGGGCTCTGTGAAATAGGAATAATGAGTTCCAAGCTTATTGGAAGGACTTAATTGTTGTTATTCTTGATAGATTAGTTCCAACAAAACAATTTTCTGCTATTGCTGTTAATTATTGTACTTTTGTTACCAAAATAAAGCATGATAGTAGAATAATTGCTTTAGAAATGCGTTCTGTGCCAAGCATGTGTGGTGTGACAATGAATTAAAGGCTAAAGAATATTTTGATAAGGCAATGGTGTGGTATAAAAGAAGATGTAGGTAGTGACAAAAATTGAAAAGAGGTTTCTTAGATGGCTTGATCGTGTTGAGAGCATGAGTGGAAGGTCAGATGTATGTGAAAACGCTGGGAGCGGACCTGCGATCTACAACTCGTAAGTCGCAGCTGTTAGCACTCGGCTACCATTGCTCTCAGGAGGAACTATAGTTATCTTTATGGTGATGTTCTTCAGAAAGGTCCGGTGCAAACTATTCGGTAACTGACTTGCCAGTTTGACCAGATGCATGAACGTAACCGAGGTAGAAGGCGTATGTAAGGATCGTAACAGGTGGTCTCATATTAAGTGAATTGTATTCTTTTTAACCGACGAAAAAACGGAGGAGCTTACCCAATTCGACGCGTATATATTTTTTTAATTTATGACCACGCTTAACTTTTTCCAGAATAGTCCGATTTTGATAATTCTTTTTTTATTGGAAAGGGTATACCCCGAAGTTGGTCTCATATAATTTACGAAGAAAAATTCCTACCCTAAGGGTAAGAAAACAGGGGATGATTGATTGTTTACTCACAGATTTTAATACTGAGTTGTGTATTACAAAAGTAATCAAAAATTAAGCATGTAGTCATTAGTAGATTATAGCCACAAAAAAATATAAAATAAAAACTTTTTATTTAAAAAAAAAAAACCGCCGAAAAACCGAGTTCCGAACTTAGTTATTGTGGTTGGACAAAGCAAGTTTATTATTTTTTACTTTTCGGTTTTTCAGCGGTTAATTTTTTTTTTAAAGTTTTTTGAGAAATAAATGTCTTAAACCGTAATTTTGACGTTCAAAAAGCTCTGACTCTCAGCCTAGTTTGAATAAATAATTTTTATTTGGATTTTAATGCCCGGTATTTTTTTTATTACGAACCTTCTGCGATGCGCATAAAACTACGTACCATACTTTCAAAACGTGGTTTTTAAGAACTTGATTTTTGTAAGTACAGCATAATAGATGCAATTTTTCTGCTTTATTTTCATTGACGGTCGTTACGAGACGTCAGAAATAAGAATTATGACAACCGGTCTTACCAAGGGATATCGTAATCGTATCGTATCGTATCGTAGGGGTATCTTTATTGGTTGCGGAAGTCAGATATGCAGTCACTCCATGTAAAACACTGATACCCCAACATTCATATGTAGTTGGGAAACTCAACTTTTTATTTATTTATTTATTAACACCAATAAGTACAACATCTTACAGTTACCCAAGACGATGTTATACACACATATTAAACTAGTTATATCCATAAAATACATTAACATAGAATTTAACAATAAACATTAAACAAAAAAAAAAAAAAAAAAAAAATTACAAGTTCAGATATGTACGCCTTTTTCAAAACACCTTTGTACTCCTGGTGCAAATTTCGGCAGGCCATCGAAAACATCTTCCGTCGGCATATTATTAATAATACGAGCGGCCCTCGACAAAGGGGCAAACTTTAATAAACTTAATTCAACTCAAAGCATTTAATTATAATAAACCAATTACAAGCACTTTTGAATTATCAAGGGTCAGTCAGAAAGACGCAGCTAGTTGCCCATTCCAAACCGTAGTATGTACCTATCGAGAAGAACGGTCAAGAAAATAAAAGCACTCTATGGAAACTCTGTTAAATAATAAATATTACAAAAAGTTTCTTACATTATTTACGTTCAAATTACCAATGTGAGAACGATGCTAAAAAGCGTCCGTAACAAAAACAAAAATAAAATTATATTTCAGAAAAATAAGCCGTGGCAGCTAAGAAAGGACCAAGCCCAACTGACGCCTGTTTACCAACATGACGGAAAGCTGGGTATATGATGATGATGATGATACAGCTAAAGGACCTTTGCTCCAGCCGGGTCTCCCGGGTCACGACACCTCAGCCTTTAATAACTTTTTTCTCACTGTTCCTATAGCCGAACACGAGTGATTTAAATACCTTTATGCGCGTGTCCGTAGGTCACGCGACATTTGCGTTTGGTTATTTAAAACCCCTTTTGCTACTAGTTAAAATTAAATTAATAGGTTTTTGTAAATATTTATGATAATTATAATTGAATTATTTTTGTCACTAGAAGTTGCTATTAAAAATGCTATATTCTGTTCAAAAACAACCTGGAATAAAAAAAAAATAACAAATTGGTATTCTTTCAAAATAGCCCGAACACGAGGATTCACGACATTTTGATATTTCCTCGCCAATATTTTCACTACAGCATGAACTTTTCTTTAACGCCAGCAATTCTTATTGAAGTTATAAGAAATACGCGGAATTGCGTGTCTCGAACCTTCAGTAACATAGACCTTTTACTTTTTCGTCACGCAGTATAGCAACACGATTTTAAAATACATTTTTTACATGCTTTTATTGGGATTTTCCCAACATCAGAGCCTCCGTGCGAAACTAAAAAAACGGTGTCATAAGCTACTTCGAAGGCCACGCGAATAATGCCGCATATGTGTAAGTTAGTGCAACTTTTGGGTTTCAGTTTTTCTTTGTGAGTTAGTAAATAACCACAAAAAGAATAGGAAATAAGATTATTAGTCAAGAATACATCCTACTAATATTATAAACGTGAAAGTTTTGTATGTGTAGATGTTTGTTACTAAATCACGAAAAAATGGCTGACCGGATTTTGACGAAATTTGGCACACAAATAGCTTCATAACCTGGAATGACACATTGGATACATTTTTGTCCCGGTAGTACGTTCCCGCGGGATAATTTCCGACCTCCACGTGGGCGGAACCGCTGGCAATAGCTAGTTCATTATAAAATGAGAATTATTCGGATTAGGGCTTTATGGTGCAGGTTTTTATTTTACGTTTTAATACATTTAAGATTTATTTTTAAATTTTCTTGATGACTGTACCCATTTTGTCAAAATCTGCTATCGTAGATCAACATTTCTTGAAAGTTAAGGACAGCCTTGTAAGACCGTTTTCTTGTAGCTACAACGGTGAAGGTAACCCTTACTGCTCTGTCTCAAAAATCCACCTTACTTATCTATTTCTTATATTATAGGTACTTTCCAATAAAAAATCGTTGTTAAAGAGTTATCCGAGGGCATGCATATTTTTTTTTTTGGAAAATAGTATATTTGGTAAATGATTATTTACATACGCTTATGGGTTTTTTTTTATGGGTTTCGGGTTGACCCGACACTACACCGAAGATATCCCAAACGTTAGCTTGTACGAGATTAGGATGACTCTGAAGCGGCTTGAAAACAACAAGGCGCTGGGAGATGACGGAAACACGGCCGAACTTTTGAGGGCCGGCGGAAAACCCGTTCTTAAGGCCCTCCAGAAGCTGTTTGATTCCGTCATACTCGAGGGCAAAACGCCACAAGCATGAAACAGAGGTGTGGTGGTACATTTGTTTAAGGGTAATGCCCTTCTTAAGAATTATAGGCCCATCTCACTTCTGTCTGAGCCATGTCGACAAGCTGTTCTCCAGAGTCATCACGAACCGTCTAGCGCGCAGCTTTGACGACCTCCAACCTCCCGAACAAGCCGTGTTACGTAAAGGCTTTAGTACAGTAGACCACATATATACGCTGCTGCAGGTTATACAGAAGACGGAAGAGTATCCTCTGCCTCTTTGTTTAGCGTTTGTGGACTACGAAAAAGCCTTTGATTCGATCGAGACATGGGCTGTACTGCAGTCCCTCCAACGGTGCCAAATTGTCTATCGGTACATCGAGGTGTTGAAGTGTCTGTATGAAAACGCCACTATATCAGTCCGACTTCAGGACCAGACCTTGAAACCTATCCTTCTGCAGTGAGGTGTTAGACAGGGAAACGTTATCTCTCCGAAACTCTTCACTGCTGCACTGGAGCATGTCTTCAAGGTTCTGGACTGGAAAAGGGCTGGCATTAACATCAATGGCGAGTGCATCACTCACCTTCGGTTTACCGATGATATAGTTGTCATGGCTGAGACCATGGAGGACCTCAGTACAATGCTCGATGACCTCAGTAGAGCTTCCGAAAGTGTGGGTCTTAAAATGAACATGGACAAGACAAAGGTCATATCCAATGCCTATGTAACACCCACTCTTGTAACGGTCGGAGGCGCTGCACTCGAAGTTGTGGACGAGTAAGTTTACCTAGGACAAAATGTCCAGTTAGTTAAGTCAAACTTCGAGAAAGAGGTCAATTGTCGAATCCGACTCGGCCGGTCGTTCGGGAGGCTTTGCAATATCTTCTCATCCCAAATACCACAGTGTCTCAAGAAGAAAGTCTTTGACCAGTGTGTGTCGCCAGTGATGATCTATGGTAGAGAAACGTGGTCGCTCACAATGGGCCTTATCAGAAGGCTTAACGTTACCCAGAGGGCAATGGAGAGGGCTATGCTCGGAGTTTTCCTACGCGATTGAATCAGAAATGGAGAGATCCGCAGGAGAACCAAGGGAACCAACATAGCCCGAAGAATTGCCAAACTTATGAGTACAGTGGGCAGGGCACATTGCTCGCAGAACAGATGGCCGTTGGGGCCGAAAGGTTCTGCAGTGGCGACCGCGTACCGGAAGACGTAGGGTGGAAGGCCTCCCACACGGTGGACCGATGACCATGTGAAGGTGTGGGAAGCACAAGACCGGTCGAAGTGGAGGAGCCTGTGGGAGGTCTATGTCCAGCAGTGGACGTCTTTTGGCTGAAATGATGATGTTGATGATGGGTTTCTATCATACCACTTAGGTATAGACTTGATTTTGTACTGCTATTTGCAGTTGTGGTCGTAATGTAGTCGAAGTATCTTCCAAGATTTAATCATTTATAAACCGATTTAAAATTTCTTCTTTTGTTTGAAACTTATCTCGTGTGCCCATACAAATTTGACCAAGTTATGATTAGTGGTTTTTGAGTAAGCTTTAATAAATGTTGACACTGTTATACTAACTATATTAACATGTAATTTACTTTGCAAGTAAAGGTACAGGAATTTGTGCGGGGTATGTACAACAAGTTTTTTTTTTTTTTTTGGTTGGGAGGGCGTGTCAGACTTTGACTGACTAAAACCCACCCGTGTTCCCTCAGTAGCCCGTATGCCAGGGGCCGTGGTATCTCTTTCGAACAAACCCGCACCCCTGGCAGGCATCGGCCCTTGCGGACCCCACCAGTGGTTGCTGACATCTTTGACGGCGCGCGTGTGGAACACAACGCGCCGTCCCGTCTACCACTTTTCGGCCGCAGAGGATAGGGAGAGCGGCTGACGCTATACCGACACTCCTATTCCCCTGCGGCCCCACCGCGTCTGCCATCAAACGGTGGCGGCCCCGTCCAGGCCACGGAAGAGAAGAGCGCTGCTCAGAAGCACCGGCACTCCTCCTCTACCGCAGCCCGTAACCCTCAGCCGCGATGCCTCCCATTCGACATCGCGGCCCACCTCAGTTGCGGTGCACCTCACCGCAACCTACTTTTTGGCCGCTACGTCAATGGCTTGAAGGCAAAAGCCCTTACAAGCGGCCCCACCTTTGGGTTCCTCTTGGCTTCACCGTGGGTGGGAGACTACGGTTACTAAGCCCCCCCGCAACGACAATGCGGGAACCCACTCGGGGGGGATGTACCACAAGTAAAGAGTGAAAAATAAAAGTAAGTTTACTTAGGGAAAAAAAACAAAAACTTCTGAAAAAAAAAAAACACTGCAAAGTGAAAACTTACTTCAATTTCAGAAGTCCGTGGCGAGGCGGGTTTTTTTTTTTTAATTCTGGGCACAATTTCTTTCCAGCTTTTATCACCATCGAAAGTCGTCGAAAACCTGGAGGCCTCGACAGTTATTGGTGCCTGCACAGGATGGTAACCCAAGTATACTCTTGTGTGTGTACCATTGACTGTTGTTGTATCTTCACATTCTACGGTCTGCGCAGGCGCCCGAGACCAATACTGCGACGGAAGAAAAAAGAAGAAACCCCACATCTTTTGTTTGTAATAATTTTAAGTTTTGTTTTGTACTCTGTTATGTGTATTTAGGGAATTTATGCATTATATGGGTGCGACATGTGTCGTGTGTGCAGCAGTAAGTTTACTTGTGTATTTATAGGTTATGCTTGTTTTATTTCTCATCACAATAGCTGACGTGGCAGGAAGAGCTTAATCTTAAAAAAAAATGGCGTAAAATTTGAGAGATTGGTGCCTAAAAACGCACGAAATACCAGTTAGTTATATTTGACCCTATGTACGTAAATTAATCTTTTCAATTTTTTTTTGTTCATTTATTTATTATTTTTTGCGGATTTTGAAGTACTCTATTGGTGCAAAAAAAGGCGTTTAATCTTAGTAAGTAACTGCACCGTTTGGCATCATTAAAATAATACGTGGAATTGTCTGGCTGCAAGTTCTACTTGCACCGTCAGCAGAGCAGTTGGAAGAAATAATGACTGATGATTATAAATGTGAATAAGGCGAAAGTCAAGGTTTGACATGCTTGTATCGATGCTTCCACTTCTTAAAGCAGTCTTGAAAGCCAGTTTTTGGAATCACCTTTTCAACCTTCGTCGCATTAGTATCAACAGTCTTTTTATCGTCGAATTGCGGCGTTTTCAATCGACGAAATAGCCAAAAGTCACAGGGAGCAATGGGGGCTGGCGAAGCAGTAGAACACTGTGTTTTGATAAATACTGCTGCACGATGTTGGAGCATTGTCGTGGTGAAGGAGCCCGTAAACGGTTTGTCAAAATTGCGGCCGTTTTCTTCTGACGACTTCACGCAATCTTTTCAAAATTTCAACGTAGTACTCTTTGTTGATCGTCTGACCTGTAGGAGCATATTCGTGGTGCACAACGTCTTCATAATCGAAAAACAATCAACATTGATTTGACAATGCTTTGCAATTGACGTGCTTTTTTCATCCGAGTTTCGATTGGAAGCCACGACTGCGAAGACTGTTGATTTATTTCAGAATCACAATTTATGATTGACCCATGATTCATCACCAGTTATAACCATTTTAACTTGACTTAACCTTGACATAAACTAAGACTAAAACAAAATTTTATGCAAAGTGCGCCAGAGTAGAGATACGGCGGTTGGGTTATTTTTATATAATAATTATACTATTATAATTAAAATTCTACAAAATATTTGTTTCCGAAGAATCATAGTTTTTGGGACGCAAGTGCATGAAGACATGGTTTTGTTTTTACCTAGCTAGGTATTGCAATTTTACAATCAAAACAATCTTTTTAAATTAAATCAATAAGTCACTGTTTTGATCTTCAGGTGTTTTGAACGTATGAATAGCAATCATGTTTGTATTGGAAAATTGCAATACCTAGCCTTTTTTTTTTTGGGTGGGAAATCATCAAATAACTTCTCTCGCTCTGGGTGGAGCAGGAGGGCGTGTCAGACTTTTACCGACTAAAACCCACCCGTGTTCCTTCAGTAGCCCGTATGCCAGGGGCTGTGGTGTCTCTTTCGAACAAACCCGCACCCCTGGCAGGCATCGGCCCTTGCGGGCCCCATCATTTTCTGTGCTGACATCTCTTTGAGGCGCGCGTGGAACACAACTCGCCGTCGACTTGGGCTTGGTCCTTACCGGACAGCGAGCTACCCATTACTCGCCGTCTGCAAGCCCACGCCTACGGTGGCCGGAAATCAGCCTGGGATTCCCGATGCTCAGGGCGTCTCCTGCGGCGGTTAGGGCCGTGAGAGCGCAAATGCTGCCGCTCCCTCACGTGCGCCGCCTCCCTCTTCGCGAGCATTACTGCTTCGCTGAAGGAGGTGACGGCTACCCATGCACTCTCGCTCCGTACCATGGCCTGGACCAGGGCCGGATGCGAGAGATCGCTGCCGCCGATCGCCTCCACGAGGACACGGCGGTGCTCTGCCCAAGCCGGGCAGTCCGCCACCGTGTGCTCCACCGTGTCCTCAGGGCGATCTTCGCAGTGGAAATACCCGGGCGTTTCCTCCCGCCTTATCCGAAACAGGAACCTCCCGAAACAACCGTGTCCGGTGAGGTCCTGCGTCAGGCGGAAGGTGAGGACGCCATGCCGCCTCTCAAGCCACTCCTCAAAGAGGGGACTTACCGCCGCAACCGTGGCGTGCCCAACGGCCTAAAGTCAAAGTCAAAATCATACCTCTCCCATATCTGTATATTTTTGAAGTTTGTCTATTTGTAAAAATACCCTCACTTATTTCTTTAAAATGTCAGTAAATTCTCAGAAAGCCTGATGAACAAAAAAAAAAACCAGGAAATTACTAGTACCAGCTCAGAGATTGCATAATTATACCAGTTATGTCAGTTGTATGACAATTAAAATTATAATAAATTACCACCTGCCCTGAGAATGTTACCAATTAATACGTTTTTTTTAAATGTGAGATGTTTGATTGGCTCTTAGACATGTGTTTTATTACGTCAAGAAATTTTTAAATTATAGTTTTTGTTATTGTAATTTCAATTTTCACATTGTGGTTTGTATTTTTGACATTATGGTTTCTATTTTTGACATTATGACCTACATTTTTGATTTAACTATTAATATTTTGACAATATTAATAACTTTAAACAGTCTAACAGTGAGGGTCCAAGATTTCATAATTTTATATAGGATTCTTATAGTGTACCTAATTCTGATTTACAATGTACCTAGAATATTATTTAATAAAACTACACCAGCAATGGTAGCATGTGTGAAACAATATTTAATGTAAGATCTCAATGTATCATATACTGAGAAATATATCTAATTTTAATTCTAAGGCTAAGCAGATGATTGTGATGATGATGATGATGTACACACGCTATACCGATATGAATCGGGTCAGTTGCTATTCAACACACCATGCCGATTAGAATACCTTTTAATGTGATCGATGATTTAGTTTGTAAATTATTTTGATATTTTTTTTTCAGGAACTCAGTCACATCATAAGACCCTACCACACCACCTGTTAGATACTTGGTTGGATCATACTCTGTATAGCTTTAATTGCCAATAGGCCATGCAGAGCATGATTCGTGCAGGTGTCTATTCAATACACCATGCGGATATGAAGACTCTTTGCCTGGTAAGCTAATTCAATTCGTTGCTGTTTAACTTTATAAATGATAACATTAACTTCCATAACTGCAGGAACACAATTAATACCAACTTCACCGTCTGACAGACACTCGTCAATATCATGCTGTAAACATTGTTGCAGTAGGTTCTTACGTTATACGGCAGCATCTTTCTAGAAATCTAATTCTTCCAATTTTAGTCCTACCAGTGACACAGTGATCTCTATCGCCATTTTTTAGTAGCGAAGGTTCTGGGGTTATTCGGTTCTGCAACGTGTAACGCATGACTCTTGTTCGGGATCTAATAATTTTCAGATCCTTCGCTGCACAATTATCAGCGCAGCAGTTGAAGAGAAACATTGGACATCAGACGATTGTGCTGAAGCAGCTCATCATTATTCTAACATCGAAATAATCACCAATCATTATGTATGTTTTACTAGGTGTATCACCATGTTAGCCTATTAACGATGGAATCGAAACTTAATAATGCGTATATGCATACACGCCATCCCTACATGAGTCGGGTCAGTTGCTATTCAACATATCCTGCGGATTTAAATACCTTTTAATGTTTTTAATTAATTTATTAGTTAATTGTTAGTAATCATGATTACTAACAAACGAATACATCATACTGTTATCAATAGTAAATTATATCGCATTGTAATAAGTAGGCTTTTAGATTTAATCGTTTTAACATTATAAGTATTGTTTTGACCATGGTAGTACCGACTGAGTTCGTAGATGGCGCGACTAACGAATGACAGCGCACTGCCGGTTGATGGCGGGAAGAGAATGGCGGGAAAACGCCACTTGGGTAGTCGTGCCAGTCTTGCGAGCTCAGTCGTGCCTAAGACGTCGATGTACTAGTACTAACGCTCGAGTTTTATTTTTAAAGTTACCTAGCGTGAATTGTTAAGTATATTTGGTTCTGTGTGTTGGAGAAAGTCAAATATAAGTGAGTACATGATAAAGTGACTATTATTTCAAAAACCTTATTCTTAAAAAGCCATGAGCCCGAATAACAGTTAATTTCAATATTTAAACTATTATTAGATACTCTGTTAGAATTCAGAGTCCACATCTCAGAAGTGGGATAAAGATCCCTGTTTGGCCATATATTTTCTAACCTTAATTATCTACCAGTAGGGGTATTAAACTATAATGACATTTTATTTGTCCTCATAATATGTTATTAAATTCTTTACAATTATTTTGGTTCTTGGCTAGTAAAAAGTCAGTATTTTTTTCTTTTAATTTTGCCGTAATGAAGCGTCCTACCGTCTACGTCATAAGAATATAAATTCTGCTATTTTGTTCAATATCCTGCTACCAATTATTGCGCATGTAACGAAGTTTTACAAATTTGATTTATTTTAATACATAAAGGTTTCTACAAAATCTTTTTGAGTACTTTTACTTAATTGATGCTATACAACCACGAGTTTTATTAAAGGATGGTTGTCTTAGTATTGGCGATAGTTGTTCGATCTTGTGTTTACAATATACTTTGTGCCAATGTCCGCTATTTAAGTACTGACAGATGGGTTACTCATGCTTTGTCGGTTTATAATATCCATTTAAATACTTTAAGTAATTTTATGTATATAACGTGCCTGTGTTATGTTCCATGTTGCGCTAATTCTTTTATTTTGGAATCTGTTTTAAAGAACGAATTCTTTGGGATATAATTAACATTCCAGGGCCTTCCCATGGAGGGGGACAATCGAGAACGTCTTGTCTACACCCCGACGGATCCGACGGGCTCACCAAATGCTAACCGACGGTCACGCAGTCCTGGAAGGCGGCAATCCTGCAGACGGGATGTGAGACGGTCACGCAGCCGGCCGAGCCGTCGGTCAACAGGGCGCCTGAGTCGTTGCTCACCAGATCAACCGGTGCAGCCTCGAAAGCGGGATAGTCCCCGCTCAGGCAAACGGCTGAGTCAACGGCCTTGCAACCCGGAGGCCCGACAGCGAAGTGAGCAGAGCAGCCGCAACCCGGACCGCCGAGCATCGAGCCGCACGGACCGCCGAGCATCGAGCCGCACGGACAGCCGAGCTTCGAGCCGCACGGACCGCCGAGCTTCGAGCCGCACGGACCGCCGAGCTTCGAGCCGCACGGACCGCCGAGCTTCGAGCCGCACGGACCGCCGAGCATCGAGCCGCACGGACCGCCGAGCATCGAGCCGCACGGACCGCCGAGCATCGAGCCGCACGGACCGCCGAGCATCGAGCCGCACGGACCGCCGAGCATCGAGCCGCACGGACCGCCGAGCATCGAGCCGCACGGACCGCCGAGCATCGACCCGCACGGACCGCCGAGCATCGAGCCGCACGGACCGCCGAGCATCGAGCCGCACGGACCGCCGAGCATCGAGCCGCACGGACTGCCGAGCATCGAGCCGCACGGACCGCCGAGCATCGAGCCGCACGGACCGCCGAGCATCGAGCCGCACGGACCGCCGAGCATCGAGCCGCGCTGCATCAGGGCGTCTTTCACCTGGCCGTACAAGCTGCCACTCACCAAGCCGTTGGAGCTGCCGTTCGCGTAGTCCAGTAAGGCAACCGCGGGCCAGTGCGGTGAGAGACGTACCAGCCGGAACTCAAGTTAAGACCACGGGTGAGTCAACTTCTCCACAAGGATTACCTACTCTTTTGGATCTTGTTAATGTTTTAAAATCTATGTCTAGTAATAGTGCAGATAAATTAGGGTCCTTTAACAACACGATTCCCGAGTTTGACCCAAGTAAACGGGAACAGACAATGACCATGTGGCTTCATAAAGTAAATGAGTGCGCAACGATTTATGGGTGGTCGGAGAAGCAAACAATTCATTTTGCATTACCAAAATTAAAGGGTATAGCACAAAGGTGGTACGAAGGTCTTCCGTCGGTCCTGTTTACTTGGGCTGAATGGCAGGAGAAACTTTTAGCTGCTTTCCCATCGGAAGAAAATTATGGCCAAATGCTAAGCGATATGTTGGCCAAGCGGGCTAGGTTCACGGACTCCTTGGAAGAGTATTATTATGATAAACTGTCCCTAATCAATAGGTGTGGTATAACTGGAAAAAGGGCAGTTGAATGCATTTTGCATGGCATCGACGACCGGTCGGTTAGATTAGGGGCTGAGGCAGCTCAGTTTGATGACCCTAACAAACTTCTTTCGTATTTGCGTAATGCTCGAAATATAAAATTCAACAACGAGCGTAAATTAACTAAAGGTCAACCTCAAAAACACCCAAATAGCTCTAACCCTAGGCCTCCACGTTGTTCGAATTGTAAAAAGGACGGTCATATTACGTCTCAGTGCACACAACCCGTTAAGAAGTGTAGTCGGTGCAATAGAATAGGTCATGAGTTGGAACAGTGTTACGCTAAACTGCCGACTTCTGAAGAAGAAGAAAAAAGGTCATGCGAGTAGAGGATAGGGGTGAAATAGTTGCAGTAAACTCTTCAAAAATAACCACCCCGGTATCGGAGTCAAACAAAAAATATTTCAAAACTGCTACTGTTAACGGTTATTCCACAACCGCGTTCATAGATTTTGGGAGTGAATGCTCAATGATTAGGTTGTCAGCATTTCGAAATATAGGTTCGAGTTATAGTGTCAGTAATCTTCCAATATTAAGAGGATTCGGTAATTCGGTCGTCCCTTGCATAGGTAAACAGCGAGTCCAGATAATTATTGATCAGGTGGAGGCTGATCTCGAGTTGTTGATAATCGCGGATGACACGATGCATGTGCCCCTTTTAATAGGTCAAACGTTTACGGAGCAACCACATGTAGTCATTCGTAAAACAAGTGATTCCTTGGAAATATCTGAACTTGTGCACCAATATATAGTACCTAACAGCAAAATAAGTTTGTTCTGTAAAGATTCCCTCGAAGTTTTGGGTCATACTGTTGTGGACGTGTATACAGATCCACCATATCAGGGCGACATATTTGTTTTGTTGATGGAGGTTTGAGGTATCAGAAGGGTGTTCGCTACTTAGTAGCCGCTGGACTATTCCAGGTGAGAGAATGTGGAACAGGAGAGATCGTTGTCAGTAACACTTCGTCAACACCATTGGTGTTTCCAAAACATTTCCTGATTGCTCGTGGTCGTGTGGCTCAGGAAGAGTCTAGTTTGCAAGTTCTGAACATTTCTTCAACTGACAGCAAGGACTTTAAGTTTATTACTGAAGCTGATTTAAATCTGGAAGATGGACTCACTGCCGAGTATAAAATCCAACTGGTCAATTTATTGAATAAGTATCGATCCTGTTTTGCCTTTAACTTATCAGAATTAGGGAGCACCACAGCTGGTCATATGTCTATAGATCTCCAAGACAACGAACCAGTCGTCTATAGACCCTATCGTTTGTCGATCAGCGAAAAAGAGAAGGTTGGGGAAATGGTTTCCGAATTATTGGAAAATGGCATCGTAAGACCATCAACTTCATGTTACGCAAGTCCTATTGTAGTGGTTAGGAAGAAGTCTGGTGAACTTCGTTTATGCATAGATTATCGTGCCCTTAATAAAAAAACTGTGCGGGAAAACTATCCCATGCCACTGATTGATGATCAGCTGGATGCCCTTTCTGGTAATAAATATTACACAACATTGGACCTTGCTTCAGGGTATTATCAGATACCAATCCGGGAAGCAGACAAAAATAAAACTGGGTTCGTGACGCCAGATGGTCATTACGAATTCAATCGTATGCCATTTGGCCTCGCAAACGCCCCGGCCACCTTCCAACGTATTATGAACCAAGTCCTTGGGTCATTACGACATAAGGAAGCCCTGGCCTACTTAGACGACGTGATTATTCCTTCAAAGGATATCAATGAAGGAATGTTCAGATTAGAGTCAGTGTTGCGCCTGTTCGCACATGCTGGCCTTACATTAAAGCTTTCCAAGTGCTTCTTTTTCTGTAGCTCGGTCGAATTTTTGGGCTTTGAAATATCTGCTAGTGGCATCCGTCCTGGTGAGAGGAAAATAGAGGCTGTGAAACTGTTTCCAACCCCTCAGAGCCAACATAATGTTCGCCAGTTTCTTGGGCTGTCTAGCTTTTTCCGCAGATTTGTCAAAAACTTTTCTGTAATAGCAAAACCTCTAACACAACTCTTGAAGAAAGACTCCAAATGGTCATGGGGCACGGATCAGGAAACCGCATTCCGTTGTCTACAAAAAGAGCTCATACAACGTCCCATTTTAGCCCTCTACAATCCGAAGGCAGATACCCAGCTTCATACGGACGCTTGTAAGATTGGAGTGGCAGGTATCTTGTTTCAAAAGGATAAGGACGATGTGCTCAAGCCAATCGCGTATTTTAGTAGGCAAACGACGCCCGAGGAACAAAACTACTCGTCATACGACTTGGAGACGCTTGCCGTAGTCTCTTCCTTGCAGAAGTTCCGCGTGTATTTAGTAGGCATCCCTTTTAAAATTATTACCGACTGCAACTCTCTCCGTGCAACCTTTCAGAAGAGAGATATGATTCCACGAGTAGCTAGGTGGTGGGAACAGATGCAGGAATATAATTTTTGCATCGAGTATAGGGCCGGTCATCGCATGGCTCATGTCGATGCACTGAGCCGGAACCCTATGCAGCAGGCTCATGCTGTTATGGTCGTTAGTGATTGTGATTGGTTAGCTACAGTCCAAGGCGCAGATACTGAGATTCAAAGGATCGTTGGAATTCTAAAAGATCCGCAATTTGCTGACGTAATTGACGTTAAATCAAATTTCAAGTTGAAGAATGATAGGCTTTTTAGGGTAACTAGTGAGGGCGATAGGTGGGTCGTGCCGAAAGGGGTAAGATGGCAGATTGTGAAACAAAATCACGACGATATAGGCCACTTTGCACTCGACAAAACTCTGGAACGTATCAAAGCGACATTTTGGTTTGCAAAGATGCGTAACTTTGTAAAGAAATATGTTAGCTCTTGTCTAGAATGCGCGTATTCAAAAGTTTCTGGCGGGAAAAAACCCGGTACTTTACATCCTATACCAAAGATTGATATTCCCTTTGACACTATCCACGCAGATCATGTTGGTCCCTTTATACGCAGTGCGAGAGGAAATATGTATATTTTAGCTCTGATTGATGCATTTACTCGGTATATTTATTTAAAACCCGTAAGAAACACGAAGACTTCTACCTCTATAAAGGTTTTCCGGGAGTATTTTGGTTTGTTTGGTGTCCCTAAAAGGGTCATAACGGATCGTGGAACCTCGTTTACAAGTGAAAACTTCAAAAGGTTTATGATCGAAAAGAACATCAAACATGTGCTGAACGCTGTGTCTACCCCTAGGGCCAATGGTCAAGTGGAACGCTATAATAGGACACTTGTTGATGCCTTGACTGCAAAGTGTGTTGGTTCTCCTGATAATAAATGGGATGAGCATCTACCTGATGTTCAGTGGGGCATGAACAATACGTTCAACAAGGGCATAAATCGAACACCGTCAGAGGCTCTGTTCGGTATAAGGCCATCGGGTCCAAGTGACTGTAGAATTGTATCCGAACTCTCGGGTGACTTATCTGGTCCTTCTAACAACCAAGACCTATCACAAATTAGGGAAGAAATCAACTCGCATGTCAATTCCTATCAAGAGTCCCAAAAGAAAGCTTATGATGCAAAGCACTGCCCAGTTCCAAAATATAAAGTAGGTGATCTGGTGAGGGTCGAACGACAAGTCCCAGCTACAGGAAATAGTAAAAAACTTGTTCCGAAATTTCAGGGACCCTACCGAATAACAAAAGTTTACGATTTCGATCGGTACCAAATTGAGGACACTCCCCTCACCCGAAAATCTAACCGGTCTTATTCGACAGTTGTTGCAAGTGACAAAATTAAGGCCTGGTTGAACTTTAATAGACCACATGACGAATCGTCTGGCAATGACAGCGAATAACCCAATTCTTGCATGAAATGTTAATATTACTATTTAATGTTGATTGTGTGATTACCAAACCTAACTTATTCCAGTTTTACCCGCAGGTTTACTTTTTCAGTATCTGGGCCATGAAATAATGCCCGTTACTGTAAATCCTTTCAGACCCTTAGACCATGAAATAATGTCTACTGAGGTCAAAACCGGCCATGAAATAATGCCGTTAAATGGGCCATGAAATAATGCCCGTATATGTACATCGAGCCATGAAATAATGCCCGTATGTACATTGAGCCATGAAATATCGCTCATTCATTACTAATTATAGTGGGCCATGAAATACTGCCCAAAATTATAATTTATGATTGTAATAATAATCAATGTTGAGATAAAAACAAATGTGTAATAAATCTGTAACTTTATTTTCTATAAGTACACTTAATAAAATAGATTAAAAAAAAAAAAAAAAAAAAAACTGTAAGACTGTAGTATTGTAATGCATTAATTTATTCAATTATTTATTGTCATTGAAAATTTAAGTTTATGTTTTGTTTGGATTATCTTTACACGAGGACGTATAATGTACCTTGGATGGCCGACTGTTATCAATAGTAAATTATATCGCATTGTAATAAGTAGGCTTTTAGATTTAATCGTTTTAACATTATAAGTATTGTTTTGACCATGGTAGTACCGACTGAGTTCGTAGATGGCGCGACTAACGAATGACAGCGCACTGCCGGTTGATGGCGGGAAGAGAATGGCGGGAAAACGCCACTTGGGTAGTCGTGCCAGTCTTGCGAGCTCAGTCGTGCCTAAGACGTCGATGTACTAGTACTAACGCTCGAGTTTTATTTTTAAAGTTACCTAGCGTGAATTGTTAAGTATATTTGGTTCTGTGTGTTGGAGAAAGTCAAATATAAGTGAGTACATGATAAAGTGACTATTATTTCAAAAACCTTATTCTTAAAAAGCCATGAGCCCGAATAACAGTTAATTTCAATATTTAAACTATTATTAGATACTCTGTTAGAATTCAGAGTCCACAATACATTTACAGGAAATCAATCACTCCGTAAGACTCTAACAATTCCGCCTGTTAGACAGTTGGTCGTATCATGTTCTGCATGGCATTTGTTTTACAAAGGCCTTGCAAAGCATGATTCGTGCAGGTGTCTATTCAATACACTACGCTGATTTGAAGAATGTTTGTCACGTAATGTCATTTATGTGACCGATGTCCAGGTTTGCAAAATTATAACATTAACTTCTGTATCTACAGAAACCTAACCAGACACTGACTTCACCATCTGACAGACACTCGTCATTAACACGCTCGGGTGTGGTAATTGTTTCAGCGTAGCATGGTACGGGCAAGTGTATGTTAAATACACCTGTGGTTGGATGCATTTGAAGATTTGTCACAACTTTTAGTCTTGTTTTATCTTAACCATTTGATTGATGATTTACAAATCTACAAGATTATATTCCAAAATTTAGATTAACTAAAACTAGCAAGTCATTTCTAATAAACAGTATCCGCTTCTATAACAAGTTGCCAAAGTCGGTTATAGAACTTAGCGATGGAAAAGTCTATTTAACTGCTCTCAAATACAATGTTCTTTTTCTTTCTCTATCTATTTATTTTTTTAATGCTGACATATTCTCGTCATTATTTGACATTATACATCAATTTTAATTCAATCATTTTTGATTGTCATGGAAATCATGTTACTATGTTTAAATAGGTTCATTTTATTTATGTAGATTATTTTACATATTGTGAATGAGAGAACGTTGTAGGCCTTACAAAATGTAGATTTGTAGACGATTTTCTATTCTGTATTCGTCTAAGTACCTGGTACTTATTGACAGGCTTGCACTGTCCTCCCATACATTTTATCTCTGTAATTTGGAGACATTGTCAAAGCCAATTTTTTTTTTTAAAGAGAAACCGTGGATTTCCTTGCCGGCTCTTGTCCATAGGAAACAACAATTTGGAACCGTGCACCTAGCTTCTGACGTTTCATAAGTACCCATGCAGGTTTATGTGAAATAAAATATTTTTGATTTTGATTTTGATTCAACACCTCATGCAGATTAGCATACCATTTTATGGTATCGATGTTCCGTTTGTTACTTATCATGATTATTTTCTTACAGGAAATCAATCACACTATAGGACTCCAACCACTCCGCCTATTAGACACTTGGTCGTATCATGATTTGCATCGACTTGTCTCAAAATTGCCAACAGATATGAAAATTCTTTGTCTGGTATCCAATTTCAAGTGATCGCTTTCTAACTTTGTAAATGATAACATTAACTCCCTTATTATCTACAGAAACACAACCAGACACCGACTTCACTATCACACTTAAACACAAAACATATTTTTTCCGAACTAGCTGTTGCCTGCGGTTTCATTCGCGTCAATGTTGAAAATTATCTGGAACAGGCTAATCTGGCCCCAGGAAAAAAGCATTTCATGCCGACTTCCACCCCCATATTTTATCCCTTTACGGGGGATTTTGTTGATTTTGTCATGCAATAGTTATTTTAAATTATTATAGAGATTCTATCACAGTCTAAAATAAACATTTCAGTAGTTACTTACATCCTACAGCATCTTACTTCTAGGTACCTAACTGTTCCAATTTTAGTCCTACCAGTGACACAGTGATAATTGCCAACAAAGGTAAAGGGGGAAATCAGGTTGTAAAATGTGAGTCACGTTGAGATCTAATGACTTTCGTATTTTAGTTGAATAAAAACATTGGATATCAAACGATTTTGCGGAGCCATTAAATAATAGTTACATGATCAGCCTATAATGTTCCCACTGCTGGGACACAGGACTCCTCTCGGGGAGAGGCAGTGGGCTGTAATCCACCACGCGGGCCCAGTGCGTGTTGGTACTCGTAGATGTCACATGTCGTCGAATTTTTGGTTCTAGGACATGCATTCCTCACGATGTTTTCCTTCACCGTTTTGTGAGCAGAGGTGAGGAAATAATTTAGACAAAGGAAAGCGCCTGCTTGGGTTTGAACTCACGACCTACAACTCGTAAGTTGAAGCGGACACCACTGGGCCACCACTGCTCTCACAAATCATAAATCATTATTACCTTGAAATAATCATCTTTTTATATTATATAATATTTTATGTATGTACACATGGCTACACATCAAGCTATATATTTCCAGTATAAGCGGATCTCGCATTGTATAAGATTTCCGTACAGTGTGAGATCAGCGTAAACTGGAAAAGTATTGCTGGATGTGGGGCCATGTGTACATATGACCATGTTAACGATTGATTTCATAATTGTGTTTTAAGCAAGAAAAGTTAGTCCTACTAGTGACACAGTGATTTCTATCGCCACAGTAGCGAAGGTTATTTGGATTATCAGATTACTTTCGTGTAACCCATGACCCACGCTTGTGTTTGATAATCTTTACATCCTTCGCTGCACAAATCATCAACGCAGGAGTTATTTTATTATCATTTCCTTTATTTATTTTCATTCCTTATTATCTACATTTTTAAATATTTTATAAAAGTAAATTACCAAAAACATTTAAAAATATAAAAAATAGTGGTCCACCGGCATCGGGAGCAGGGTCCAAGCTACCGGTGGTTAGGGCTCCAGAGACCGGAACCTACCCACGATGCAAGCCGTATCGAGTAGTACTGCCTTCTGAATCAGGCCTTTGATCCATTATTATTCACTCAAATGTCTCGCTGGTGGTGGCGTGTGTGTTGGATCATTAAGTTCCCTTCAAAATGGTTGAGCTGAATGGTGCTGATGCATACGTCATGTCCGTGAACGGGCGCCGCCAGTAGGGACTGGTCATCTCTTAGCTCCCACGGCTTATTTTAATTGTTATTTTATTTTAATTACGGACGCTTTTAATGTGCACTTTTTGTGCACATCGTTCTCACATTGATAATTTCAACATAATGATGTAACCAACTTTTTGTAACAAAATCTTGATTTTAAAAGAGTGTCCATGGAGTTTCTTGCCCGTTCTTCTCCATAGGTACCTACGCTTTGGAATGGGCAACTAGCTTCATCTTTCTAACTCACCGACCGTGACAATTCAAAAGTGCCTGTGATTGGTTTATTTGAAATAAATGCTTTGAGTTTGAGTTTATTTTCATTATTATTATTTTTTAATATTATAATTATATATTTATGTACGTATGACCATGTCAACGATTGATTTCATACTTGTATTTTCAGCAAGAAAAGTTAGTCCTACCAGTGACACAGTGCTCTCTATCGCCACTAAGTAGTAGCGAAGGTTATTTAGATTATTGGGTTGCCAAACGTGTAACCCATGATCCACGTTGGGATTTAATAATCTTTACATCCTTCGCTGCACAAATCATCAACGCAGGAGTTAAGACGAACATTGGACATCACACGATTGTGCGTAGACAGCATCATTATTTTATCTAAAGGATCAACGATTTAATGCATGTATTGTCTTTGAAGTTTGTAAATAATATTAAAACCTTCCTTATAGCGTTCAACTGATACTCGTTTGTTTATATTTCTTGAAACATAGTACTTTAATACCCTAACCTAACTAAAACTAGCAAAAACTAAAACAGCTTGTCGAAAAATTCCCCCGCATCGCTGCTACATAATATACACAAGCGACTGGTGGCATTGCCACGTTGTATGGCAATGCTTATGACTTGACCAAACTAACGAGTTGTTAATTGGGTCAAGTTAATAGTTAATTGTGGTTTCAAAACCAGACAGGTCCTTTTCTTTTGCAAGTTTTTACAGCACCACTGCTATGATTATATCTGGTCAAGATAATTTCCACAAGATTGTATACAGGGCGTCCCACGGATATACCACATGGAGGGAATGTACTTTGAATGTTGTAAATGGAACATTTTACTGAATGAAGTCATTGTTAGTATTTTTAAAACATTTTAAACTGCATTCATAGATATTTAAATAATTACATAGTTGAACCGGGAATCGAACCCGTTACATGAGAAAAATAATCATCATGTAGCTTTATCATACCGATCGGAAGGCTTCATCATGAGGATTAATTTTTGCTAAATAACATAGTGTCACAGTAACAAAACCGGAGCACCAGATTCGATCGTCGTGAGTTGTACTATAATGAAAAATTTAATCAAAAACAAAACGCCAACTTAAACATGTTGTGTAATACGAAATATTCGATTTTAGGAACACCGATGTTATTTGGTTACAATGTTTTGTTTACAAATTTTCAGTTTGCCTTTTAAATATTGTAGGGAAATACTTACAGCAGCATACTTCTAGGCTAATCGTTTCAATTTTGGTCCTATCAGTGACATAGTAATGTCTGTCGTCAGCACTTAATAGCGAAGTTAATGGGGGTTATCAGGTTGCCAAACGTGTAACCTAACCACGTTGGCAGCTGATAGTAGATATAATCCTTTGCTGCACAAATCATCAACTCAAGAGTTCAAGGCAAACATTGGACATCAGACGACTGTGCAGAGGCAGCACATTTTTAACCGACTTCAAAAAGAAGGAGGTTATCAATTCGACATGTTTATATATATATACTAGCTGACCCGACAGACGTTGTCCTGTTCGTCCAAAAGTCATTCATACAAAATCACTACCCTACCTACGCTACCCTACACTACCCTACCTACCCTACACTACCCTACCCTACACTACCCTAACCTACCTACCTACCCTACCTACCTACCCTACCTACCCTACCTATCCTACCTACCCTACCTACCCTACCTATCCTACCTACCCTACCTACCCTACCTATCCTACCTACCCTACCTACCCTACCTACCCTACCTACCCTACCTACTCTACCTACCCTACCTACCCTACCTACCCTACCTACCCTACCTACCCTACCTACCCTACCCTACCCTACCCTACCCTACCTACCCTACCCTACCCTACCCTACCTACCCTACCTACCCTACCTACCCTACCTACCCTACCTACCCTACCTACCCTACCTACCCTACCTACCCTACCTACCCTACCTACCCTACCTACCCTACCTACCCTACCTACCCTACCTACCCTACCTACCCTACCTACCCTACCTACCCTACCTACCCTACCTACCCTACCTACCCTACCTACCCTACCTACCCTACCTACCCTACCTACCCTACCTACCCTACCTACCCTACCTACCCTACCTACCCTACCTACCCTACCTACCCTACCTACCCTACCTACCCTACCTACCCTACCTACCCTACCTACCCTACCCTATCTACCCTATTATCCTATCCGTGAAAATTTTCGTTTTTCGACAGCCAACTTCCACTTTGATACTTTTTTTATTTCTGAAACAACTGAACGGGATAAAAAGTATCCTATGTCCTTCTCCTGGCTCTAAACTACCTCCCTGCCAATTTTCAGCTAAATCGGTTCAGCCGTTCTTGAGTTATAAGTGAAGTAACTAACACGACTTTCTTTTATATATATAGATTTTTTTATGTATGTTCGGGCATAACTCCGTCGTATATTGACGGATTTGCAAAATTATTTTTTTGTTCGAAAGGGTTTAACTCCGAAATGGTCCCATTAAAATTTCATATAGATCTGATGATGCGTTTCGGAGACAGACAACGGAACTCTTCAAAAAATTACAGCAAATCAACCGCGAATGTTGCTATCGCATATGTATGCATTGTTTTGACCCCAAGGATGATGAAATTTCGAAATGGTGTGGGGTAGGTAACTAAAAAGTGAAAAATAAAAACTTTTTTCAAAAAAATAACAACCGACTTCCAAAAAAACACTACAAAGCGCAAAATAACTTTAATTTCGGAAGGCGGTGACAAAGAATTAAAATACACATCCAAAGTCACCGCCTTCCGAAATTAAAGTTATTTTGCGCTTTGTAGTGTTTTTTTGGAAGTCGGATGTTATGTTTTTGAAAAAAGTTTTATGTATGTAAAGAATCACCGATTTAATGTATGTATTATTAATAAAGTTTGTGAATGGTAATATAACGTTCCTTATTATGAGTTGAATTGATTATTTAATTTCTTAAAACACAATATTTTAACACCCAAATTTAAACTAGGTAAAAACACTAGAATACGACGCAGAAAATTTCCTCCGCATCACTGCCGATTGATAGTGTATCCAAGCTACTAGCGGCCATGTTGTATGGCAATGCTGAGACGTGGTCGCTCACAATGTGCCTTATCAGAAGGACTAAAGTCACCCAAAGGGCAATGGAGAGATCTATGCTCCGAGTTTCCCTACGCGATCGAATCGGGAATGAAGAGATCCGCAGGAGAACCAGGGCAACCAACATAGCCCGAAGAATTACCAAACTTAATTAGCAGTGGGAGGGCACATTGCTCGCAGAACATATGACCGATGGAGTGGCGACCGCGTACCGGAAGACGTAGAGTGGGAAGGCCTCCCACAAGGTGGACCGATGATCTTGTGAAGGCCGCGGGTATCTGCTGGATGTGGGAAGCACAAGACCGGTCGAAGTGGAGGAGCCTGGGGGAAGCCTATGTCCAGCAGTGGACGTCTTTCGGCTGACATGATGATGGCAATGCTTATGACTTGTAAATTGCGGTTCCGGAATCATGTATTGTATCAAATATAAGAGATCAAATGAAATTCAGTTTCACTCAATAGAATCCTGATGACTCAAATTTATTTGTTTTAAAAAACAAATCTTTATTTTTGCAGGTATAGCTTCGTTGATGTTTCCATCTCGCAACCCATGCAAGTTCACATTAAGCGACAAAAAGAGCAACTACTGGCAAGTTTTTGAGATTTGAAATGATTTAGTTTAACAAGATGAACATTTCTTTATAGGTAGAGTAGCGCAGTACACAATTTTTGGCCGAAGACACTAAAGTGTTGTCTTTATCTATCTTTATAAATAAAAAGCAAAGTCCTGACTGACTGACTGACTCATCAACGCACAGCCCAAACCCTCGGACCTAGAAAGCTGTCATTTTTCACAGACGTTTCCTTTATAATGTAGACAAGAAGTGAGGGTTGATGTTTCGAAATTCAATCCCTGAGGGAGCTAAATAGAGGATGAAAGCAAAAGCTAGTCGAGAAAAAATATGAAGTGTTTGATATTTAAATCTCACTGGCATATTTTTGCTTTGCAACACTTGCCTATAGTGCTGTACACTCAGTAATAGAACTGGAGTACCGGAGTAGATTGACGTGAGTTGTACTACCTTCTATTTTACTGAGATAAGGTTCATTGATCCCTTACCCAAAATAACGATACCTATTTAAAAATAATACAAATACAAAACGCCAAGTTATTTCTGTCGTGTAATACGAAATGTTCGATTAAACGAACACCGATGTTATGTGGTTACAATGTCTTGTTTATAACTTTTCAGTTTCCGTTTTAAATATTGTAGGGAAAAGAGCTGGAGGTGGATATTATAAATCGTATCAGTACATTTATTTAGAGAACAATCTAACAAAAAACATTGAAACAGGTTGTTGTACTGAACATTAATAAAGTTATGAAAACTGTCACTGCAAGTACATGCAATAAATGTGCATAGTAGGTTTAATAAATTAAATCAATGATATCGTTTATTCCACGTTACAGATTTTTACAGCTCCGCGCCTGTTAACCATCATTGTACTTCCGACATGAAATTTAAGCTGAAATAATTGAAGGATTGTTCTATTTCTCCTTGATAGTTTGGATGTGACATTTTTTTTGATGATAGTAATTCGTCAAATAACTTCGCCCGCTCTGGATGGAGCAGGAGGGTGTCAGAATAAGTTGCTATATGAATTTATAAGTGTGCATATATAAAACAAATATCAAGCTTTAAATATCAGAATGGTTACTGGTTATTTACTGTGTTCGAAGTTTCTTATGAATATGGTTTGTAGAAAAAGGATTTCATGAAGTAAAGCACAGAAAGACAAGACTAGACATTTATTTCAATTAGGCTTGTCATTATTTAATCAGAAAGCTAGTCGTCCGATCCAAGGTAGGTCTTCATGGAGAAGAAGGACAAGAAACTCCATGGAAACAGTATTGATATATTCCATCAACACATCTCTTACATTGTGTAATGATTATTCTTTATACTTACATTTTGTTAACATTAACCTTGAAATTTAAGCATTCTCTATGTACCTTCATACTCATTTTCTGGAAGGAAATATAGTATTTGCGTGTTACAATAACTATTTCTTAAATATCTGTAATAAAATAAAATTTGATCTTTGTAATTTTCTATGTTGTGACATGTATGTCAAGATTTGTCAAACTGTCAGTTACTTTTCTTTTTTCCCATAGTTTCTCACTAGTCTATAAAGAATTACTTTTTGGTTTAATTATTATAAATTATTTTTATCAATATTATTAGCTGAAATATTGTATTTTATTAACTATGATTGTTTACTTCTTAATTTTAAATTATATCTTTAAATTCTTTACACACACATGGTTGTATAATATGTGCTGGCTGGTTACATGTGTCTGGCCACTGGAGGATATAATTTTAAAATGTAAAAATGTTCTGGAACGGCTGAAACTCTAGTATAAATAGAGGACGAAGCGCAGAAAGCGGGACTACTACGAGAGGGAACTACGAAGAGGGACAACGACGTAATTTGATATATGGAAGAACTATTTATTTTTCTGAAAAGCCTTTACTAATACTGCTACTGCGACTCTACTATTGGGCTTCGGAGTTTTATCGAGTCCCTCCTATTTCTACTGCTCATCTTACTGAAATATTCTAGAACCGAGCT
Organism: Polymixis flavicincta; assembly: GCA_949987655.1. Classification (NCBI taxonomy): domain Eukaryota; kingdom Metazoa; phylum Arthropoda; class Insecta; order Lepidoptera; family Noctuidae; genus Polymixis; species Polymixis flavicincta. The sequence goes on along the minus strand of OX465171.1, from coordinate 35,784,260 downwards.
CCAGAGGACAATAAGACGCTCATACCGGATCCTCCTCACGACATATCCTCCTCCCAGTGTGTGTGACCTAAGAACCCTCCTCACGATATATCCTCCCAGTCTGTGACCTGATACTTAGGGACTCTAGTGAGATCGGTAATTTTTTATAAAACTATTTGTATTTTTTTTATTAATTTAAATTAAAAAAATGTAAAAATCTACTTATAATCTTTGTTTCTTTTAGGTTTAAGTTTGATTTGTTACAATTGCTATGAATTATCATTATCTTACATACATTTAATTACAACTCTTGGACCTTTGTCCAAGATAACTCGGTATTATTACAATATAGTTATAATAAGCAACAATTACGGTATAATATTAAATTACTTAACCTACATGACATCTGGTCGATCTATTCCACACAATAACGGCACCAGGACTAACCAACTGAACATCTAACGAGCAACTGACTCGCTAACGTTATTACAATCCTTTTTATATCCTACCAATGTCAATTTAGTAGTCAAATTAGGTACTTCTACTTTTGTTCAACGCTTCGTTAATGTGACAGGTGACACTATCCACCAAACAATATTACCATATCAAAATAAATAATCTAACAAGGGCGTGTTAGACTCTTACTGACTAAAATCCACCCGTGTTCCGTCAGTTGCCTGTTGGCCTGGGGCCACGGTATCTCTTTCGATCAACCCGCACCCCAAGGTTGCATTCGGGAAACAACAAACCTGTACAGTACTTTACGTTGTGTCAATTTTTTTCAGCACGAATAACAGCCCACTCTCTCACTGAGAAGATGCCTGTGTCCCAGCAGTGGGAACAACATAAGCTGATAATACATGGTCAAGTTAAAAGATGATAATTCGATAATTTCTACACGATTATATTTAATTTTGGAAATAGTGAGTGTCAATACTATGATCACATGGTAAATGAGCATAGCATAGCATGTATTGTGAAGTTAAAAGTTGTGTTACGTTATTATTATGAGTGACATAGAGATCTTATCACAGCCTTAAATAAACATTGCAGCCTACTATCATGAAATACTTACAGCAGCATACTTCGTAATCGTTTCAATTTTAGTCCTACCAGTGCCACAGTGATATCTGTCGTCTCCATTTAATAGCGAAGTTTATAGGGGTTATCAGGTTGCCAAACGTGTAAACCACCCACGTTGGCAGCTGATAGTCTTTAAATCCTTTGCTGCACAAATCATCAACTCAAGAGTTCAAGGCAAACATTGGACATCAGACGACTGTGCAGAGGCAGCACATTTTTGTATGTAAAGAATCACCGATTTAATGTACAATGTATTATTAATAAAGTTTGTGAATGATAATATAGCGTTCCTTATTATGAGTTGAATTGATTATTTAATTTCATAAAACACAATATTTTAATAGACAAACTGAAACTAGATAAAAACACTAGAATACGGCGTAGAAAATTTCCGCCGTATCGCTGCCAACTGGTAATATACCCAACCGACTGGTGGCATTGCCACGTTGTATGGCAATGCTTATGACTTGACCCAACTAACGAGTTGTAAATCGTGGTTTCAAAACCAGACATGTACTTTTCTTTTTGCAAGTTATTGCAGCACCACTAGCGAGATATATCTGGTCAAGGTAATTTCCACATGATTGTATATATTTTTTGTAAATGGCACGTGTTAATACTATTCAAAACAAAAACATTTTATTTCCAGCAATTGCCGATGGTGTTGTACACACAGTAACAAAATCGGAGCACCAGATTCGGTCGTCGTGAGTTGTACTACCTTCTATGTTACTGAGATAAGGTTCAGTGATCCCTTACCCCTTAGTAAATATAATGAAAAATTAAATCAAAAACAAAACGCCAACTTAAACGTTGTGTAATACGAAATATTCGATTATACGTACACCGATGTTATTTGGTTCCAATATTTTGTTTATAAATTTTCAGTTTGCCTTTTAAATATTGTAGGGATTCGAGCTCTAGCATCATGGTAGAACTTGTATCAGCACATGATACATTTAGAGAACAATCTAACAAAAAACAGTGAATGAGGTTGTTGTACTGAACTTTAACCAAGTTATGAACAAAGTCATTGCAAGTACATGCAATAAATGTGCATAGTGGTTTCGAAACCAGTCAGGTAGTTTTCTTTGTGTCATTGTTTTAACACTATTGCTCTCAAAATGGTGAATGAAGACATCGCGATGAAACCGACAAGACTTAGAACAAAAAAACCTGGCAGGTACTGTAGGACCTGAAGGGTCCCTGGTACCAGGGTTTAATACATTAAACGCTTGTATGTGTATAAAGTGTGGTGCCGGACGTAAAAGAATAGCACCATCCCATTTCTTCCCATGGGTGTCGTAGAAGGCGACTAAGGAAATTACTAGAGAATGGGCAGCAGCGTTCTCTATACATTTGATCACCATACTGCTATCGCCAACCCGCCTGTTAAGCGTGGCGATTATAGCAAATCCCCGCCTTTTGGGAGAGGCTTATGTCCAGCAGTGGACGTCTTTCGGCTGATATGATGATGATGATGATGATGTGTATAAATATAAATGATATCGTTTATTTCACGTTACAGATCTTTACAGCTCCGTCCCTGTTAATCATCTTTTTACTTCCGACACAAAACGTAAGCTAAAATATTTGAAGAATTATTCTATAACTCCTTGACAGTTTGAATTTGACATTTCCATCTTGTTGCCTGGCGGTACTAACATTTTTTTTTAGGATGGAGCAGGAGGGCGTGTTAGACTTTTACTGACTAAAACCCACCCATGTTCCTACAGTTGCCTGTTTGTCAGGGGCCACGGTATCTCTTTCGATCAACCCGCACCCCAAGGTTGCATTCGGGAAACAACCAAGCTGCACAGTACTTTACGTTGTGTCAATCTTTTTCAGCACCAAAACCAGCCCACTCTCTCACAGAGAAGACGCCTGGGTCCCAGCAGTGGGAACAACATAAGCTGATAATGCATGGTCTTGACCATGGTAAAAGACCTTTACCTTGGTAAAAGATGATATATGATAAATGATTTTATTTCTGTAAGTAGGTTTGTACAAACACTTTTACAAGGAGTGGTTTGAGAGGCGGCATGGTGTTCTCACCTTCCGCCTGACGCAGGTCCTCACCGGACATGGTTGTTTCGGGAGGTTCCTGTTTCGGATAGGGCGGGAGGAAACGCCCGGGTGTTTCCACTGCGAAGATCGCCCTGAGGACACGGTAAAGCACACGGTGGCGGTCTGCCCAGCTTGAATGGAGCACCGCCGTGTCCTCGTGGAGGCGATCGGCGGCGGCGATCTCTCGCGTCCGGTCCAGGCCATGGTACGGAGCGAGAGGGTATGGGGAGCCGTCACCTCCTTCAGCGAAGCAGTGATGCTCGCGAAGAGGGAGGCGGCGCACATGAGGGAGAGGCAGCATATGCGCCCTCGCGACCCTAGCCACCGCAGGATACGGAGAAATACGCCCTGGGCGTCGGGAATCCCAGGCCGATTTCCGGCCACCGTAGTCATGGGCTTGCGGACGGCGAGTAATGGGTAGCTCGCTGTCCGGTAAGGACCAAGCCCAAGTCGACGGCGCGTTGTGTTCCACGCGCGCCTCAAAGAGATGTCAGCACAAAAAATGATGGGGCCCGCAAGGGTCGATGCCTGCCAGGGGTGCGGGTTTTGTTCGAAAGAGATACCACAGCCCCCGGCATCCGGACTACTGAAGGAACACGGGTGGGTTTTAGTCAGTAAAAGTCTGACACGCCCTCCTGCTCCACCCAGAGCGGGAGAAGTTATTTGATGATTTCCCACCCAAAAAAAATAAAAACATTTTTTTTAAACTAGACGTGGTCGCCGTTTCCTATCTTACTACTCTGAGAAGAAAGGCCGAAACAAACTCAGAGGTCAGTCTCTTTTAAAGTCCAGGCATAATCTTGGTCAGATCATGTGAACACCGTGTAGATTGGTGTCTGAAATGATCTTTTGAGGAAAGAACCACACAAATTGAGTGGACCTGTCCATTCAGTGCACCCATGTATCAGTAATCATACGGCTCAACTCAGAACTTGAGGAGCTTAATATAAATATGAACAAAGTCACTGCAAGTGCATGCAATAAATGTGCATAGTGGTTTCGAAACCAAACAGGTACTATACTTTGTGTATTTTTCAGCACCACTGCTAATAAAATGGTGAAGGAAAACATCGTGAAGAAAGCGGCATATCCTAGAACCAAGAAAACTAACACTTGTTAAATCTACTAACTCGCACTGGGCTCGCGTGGTAGATAACTCTCTCTCACAGAGAGGAGACCTATGTCCCAGCAGTGGGAACAATATGGGCTGATTATGCATGACCAAGGTAAAAAAAAAGATGATAATTTCCACATTATTATGTTTCAGTTTTGTAAATAGCGAGTGTCAATACTATGAAAGCATGTTCTATTTTTTATTGTGAAGTTACCTATTTGTTATAAGTACCTACGTCCTACAACATCTAACTTCTAGATACCTAACTGTTCCAATGTTGTTTCTACCAGTGACACAGTGATTTCCATCACCACTACTTAGTAGAAAAGGTAATGGGGCTATCAGGTTGTAAAACGTGAGTCACGTTGATATCTAATCACATTCATATCCTTCTTTCTCTACACAAATGGTCAGCGAGAGAGTTGAAGACAAACATTGTCTATCAAAAGATTTTGCGGAGCCAACAAATCATTATTTTCTTGAAATAATCATCTTTTAATATTATAATTATATGTATGTACGTATGAACATGTCAACGATTGATTTCATACTTGTATTTTCAGCAAGAAAAGTTAGTCCTACCAGTTATTTCTATCGCCACTACTTAGTGGCGAAGGTTATTTAGATTATTACATTCCCAAACGTGTAACCCATGATCCACGCTGGGATTTGATAATCTTTACATCCTTCGCTGCACAAATCGTCAACGCAGGAGTTAAGACAAACATTGGACATCAGACAATTGTGCAGAGACAGCATCATTATTTTATCTAAAGGATCAACGATTTAATGCATGTATTGTTGTTCTGTTATGTGCATGTAGTGTTATTCCAAAATCACCCTATATAATTTTCCCACTGCTGTGACACAGGACTCTTCTTGGTGAAAGGGGGTGGGCTGTAAACTACCGCGGACTCAGTGCGGTTTGGTAGATATCACATATCGTCGAAGTTTCGGTTCTAAGACATGCCGGTTTCCTCACGATGTTTTCCTTCACCGTTTTGAGAGCAGTGGTGATGAACTAATTTACGCAAAGTAAAGCGCCTGCCTGGGTTTGTACTCACGATCTACAACTCTCAAGTCGAAGCGGATACCACTGGGCCACCACTGCTCCCATAATATTAAATCATTGTAATCTTGAAATAATCACGTTTTAATATGTATGTACACACGGCTACACATCAAGCTATACATTTCCAGTATAAGCAGATCTCGCATTGTATAGGATTTCCGTACCTTGAGAGATCAGCGTAAACTGGAAATGTAGGTATAGCTGGATGTGTAACCGTGTGTCCGTATGACTATGTCTTCGACTGATTTCATTATTGTTTTTTCAGGAAGAAAAGTTAGTCCTACTATTGACACAGTGATTTCTATCGCCACTACTTAGTAGCGAAGGTTATTTAGATTATTACATTCCCAAACGTGTAACCCATGATCCACGTTGGGATTTGATAATCTTTACATCCTTCGCTGCACAAATCATCAAAGCAGGAGTTGGACATCAGACGATTGTGCAGATGCAGAATTTATCTCAAGAATCACTGATTAAATGCACGTATTGTTTTTCATAGATTTTTTATGATAATATATACTTCCTTGTTATGAGTTGAACTGATAATCTGATGTTTTTATTATTGTTTTTTTGGAGCACACACGGCTTTGGATTACAGCCCAGTTCCTCTCACAGAGAGCAGGCCTGTGACCCACCAGTGGGAACAATAGGCTTATAATGCATGGACATGTGTAGTCAAAGTAATTTCTAAATAATTTTATAAAAGATTTGTAAATAGCACGTGTTATTAATAGTTATGCCTGTTATATTTACTAAAATATTACTGTACTGTTATACAGGCTGTCAGGTACATCGACGAGAAATCTGTTTTAACCCAGGATGGTTCAGATTCATATTTATATAGACTCCATGGTAGCAGGACGTTCGACCGTATATATTACTTTCTTGAATACAAACATACATCATCATCATTATCATCATTTCAGCCGAAAGACGTCCACTGTTGGACATAGGCCTCCCCAAGCTCCGCCACTTCCGACCGGTTCTGTGCTTCCCGCATCCAGCGGACTCCAGCGACCCTCACAAGGTCATCTGTCCACCTTGTGGGAGGCCTAACATACATATTCAGCAATATTCACTTGGTTATCAGTTTAAAAGTTCATAAATCATTCAGTTTCATAAATTGAAATACAATTATATGGATATGTTTTGAAATGTCGATTATTTGTTGTTGCAGGTACATCTTTGTTGAAACCTCTATCCCGGGAAGCCATGTGAATTCACAAACGTGCCAACGAACACTAATGGCAAGTTTGAGATGAGTAGCTTTGTCTTATTTGTGATGATATGTGTCCAGTTTCACGAACTAACAATTATATTTCCAGGTAGAGCAGCGCAGTACACAACTTCTGGCGGACGACACTAAATTGCTGTCCTTTATCACAGTCAATTCATTCAGTCAATTGTCAATGTCAAGTATGTGCTATTTAAACTAAGTTAAATACAATGGCATATTTTTTCTTCAGCACTTGCTTATAGTGCTCCACACAGTAACAAAACCGGAGCACATTGCCATGAGTTGTACTACCTTCTATATTACTGATATTAGATCAAGGGATTCAAGAAGTTAGGATCCCTAACCTATTAAAAAATCAAATCAAAAACAAAAACCCAACTTAAATATGTCGTGTTATACCTACGAAATGTTCGATTTTACGAACACCGATGTTATTTGGTGGCCGCGGTTGGTCAAAAATATGAGCAGTACTGTGTTAATCTGACTAAAAATATTAAGAGACTGGTGATTATGTGATGTAGAAAAAATGGATCAGAGTCTGAAATTAATAACGTTGCAGTAGGTACTTAGCGTCATACAGCAGAATACTTCTAGTGACAGAGTGATCTCCATCGTCTCTACTTAGTAGCGAAGGTTGTTTGAGTTGTCAGACGTACGACGCGTAACCCATGATTCACGTCGTGGACTGATTACTCACATATCCTTCGCTGCACAAACCATCGCCGCGGAAGCTGAATACAAACATTGGACATCAGACGATTGTGCAGAGGCAGCATCATTATTTTATAGAAACAATCACCTACCTATTAATTGTATGTATGTTTTAATATTTAAACTATGTTTTAATTTTTTACTGTGGCGGACTGATAGGTAATTTTTATTTTCAGTAATTTATTATTTGTAAGTGATAATATTAACTAACTTATTATCAAATTATCAGATAATAGTATGATGCTTAAATTTCATAAAATATGAGCAGTACCTACTGTGTTAATCTGAGTAGAAATATTAAGAGAGAGGTGATTAACAAGCGACAGGTGGCATTGCCACATTTTATAGCAATGCTTACGACTTGCTCCAACTTACGAGTTCTAAATCGTGGTTTTTAAAATCAGACAGGTACTTTACAACTGTCCTGTTGAAACCTGCCTTAGCTGGCTAGCTGTTTATTTTGTTCTTCGTGGACGTGGTCATTTTTTCCTTCACACTCTCATAAATTCTGAGTTTATCATTAAACTTGAAATATGTCGTGACGCCGTATAGCATAGTCGTAATTATTTCTTCGTCTATGATGCCGTCGATAATGTATTTTATTGCAACATAATCCGGAATCTTCCCCCTTTTTCCTGAATCTTTCATAATTAGCATATAGTCAATACAAGTCATGTCCTTTTGCTTCTTCCTCTCTGACATCATTTCATGGGCTACCTTATTGTCAAGAGAGTCAGGGAATTCTTTGAGGAGTGCTACCTTGAGTTCCCCCCATGACTTATATGGCCGCTCACTCTTGAGCCACAGTGCAGCCATCCTGGCGAAAATGAGCGTATGTAATGGCCTCCATTGGAAAATCTCAGCATTTTCCTTGAAGTCTTGCGCCCACATTTCTGCAGACTGTGTTTTGTCTCTTGAGTTTTAGCAACGCTTCCTCAGCATTAACACGCCTGTATTCCGTTGTGCCCTGGCTGATGTTACGATTGACCGCGTCGTCAAATTCGTTAGAGCCGTAACTTTTCCTTCGGTTTCCACCCACTTTTATTCCTCCCAGAATAAAAATCGAGTGTCAATTTTTCGTTCGGCTTTTTTTTCTGTTCAGACCCCTATCTATCCCAGTGCTATTTATCTCTATCCCGGACGAGCCCCCAAACTTGTGGGAATAAAAAGGGCTGATGTCAGAAAACTAAAACAGATCTTTCTAAATAAACTAAAAGCAAATATTATATACATATAATACATACGTCTTTGAAACACAAGTCTTCTAGTATTTTCCTCCTTCTTCTGGTTTTCTGTAACTCTACCTTTTTAGATATCTTCCTCGTCATCCCAAGCATAGACCTTCGGCATCGTCATCTGTCTCACTTACACCTTAGCATTCAGCTCTTTCACACAAGTCATGCATTGAAAACCATGATAGTACCCATGATGAAAAGTTTGAAAAAAAATTCGTAGCCGCCATCTTAGATTTTAAGTTTAAAAAGTTTGAAAAGTTCCACAAGAATTTCAAATGTTGCTCAACGTTTTGAAGTTCAAAGTTAAAATTAGTTTGAAGCACATTTAAATATTCCCCTTGAAAAGGAAGATTAGTTTTAGTTTTAACTAAAAACTAAATTTGGTTGCTGAATATCTAGTTAAAACTGAAAGGAGAAGGATAACGCTCATATAAGCTTGGTCCAGCAAGGACATAAATAAAACAAAATATATCATGAAGGAATATTTATATTGAGTTCAGTTTATGTAATATTTGATTACTCTAAAATTCGGGGGTGACGAGATAAGAGACATTTTAGGTAAACATTTTGGTATGACATTTTGATATTTAAATACAGTATACTCTTGTACATTTTCATGATGGTCCAGTAGTCAAGAAGATAATTATTGCTTTTTGACAAAAAATCAAACATTAAGATCCTTTGTAAGAGAGTGGCTTCCATACTAGGATACCCTGTGTGCCGGATCACCAGGTTGTCACTCCCATCACTAAATGGCCCCTTAGGCGAAATATTGATATTCCACATTTAGTGCAGCGTTGGTTCGCCATTAGAAATAGGGAAAATCAGTTGTCCAAAGGCAAAGAAAATCGAAATGAGAAGATGCTAAGTCCGTGCAAGCCAGGGTCGGTTGGGAGAGCAGAAACAACAGATATCCAGAAATAAAGCTAAAGGTCGTCGTAAAATACCACAAGTAAACATTCAAGATGCGAGCCACAAGAACCTTCACCACAGAACACTATAACTCCTAGCGGAGACATACACACGAATGACTTAAATTATGAAAAAGACATATTTGACATGAAACTTGACACAAGTTTATCATGACAATTGACAATCCCGTAACACATGTACATATCTATCTAGTATTGTCTTAATACGTATATATAGGCGCATTACTTTGTGTAAATAATTTCATCACCACTGCTCTCAAACAGTGAAGGAAAACATCGTGAGGAAACCGGCCTAGAACCAAAAATTCGAAGACATGTGACATCTACCAACCCGCACTGGGCCGGGTGGTAGATTACGGCCCACTCCCTCTCATGGAGAGGAGGCCTGTGTCCCAGCAGTGAGAACGTTATAGGCTGAGTATGTGTGTATTTATCTAGTCAAATAGAAGCAGGATAAATATTGCACCTATATAGCATAATAGCATAATCAGCCTCTATTGTTTGAAATGCTGGGGCTAGCCTCCTCTCGGTGGAAGGAACTGGGCTGTAATCCACCGCGCGGGCCCAGTGCGGGCACAGTAGTATGTCACATATCTTCGAATTCTTGGGCTCTAGGACAAATGCAGAATTTTCCTTCACCGTTATGAGAGCAGTGGTGATGAAGTAAAAAACGCAAAGAGTGCCTGCTTGGGTTCGAACTCACAACTTACAACTTGTAAGTCGGGCCACCACTGCTAAACTGAACTGAGAACTGATCATTTATTTCGGGATTTTACTTGAAAATCCCGAAAATTTGGTAATGGCAGGTTTAGTTAAAAATAGCTTTTACACATCTTATATAAAGCTTATTTTCAAATTCCTGAAGATTTTTCCCAAATCCCGGGAAAAAAATATAGTCGTAAGGAAGTCTCCACTTTCTGTCTCTGTTCTCCGAAGTTTAGGCAAATATAGTCAGCCTATTCCGATCACTGGTTTAATTTATAATATGACAAAATTTATGTAAAAATATATTTTAAATTAACTTAGTATAATAATAGAATAATGTGTCAAACACATTACACTTATAATATCATTGGTCAAATACTAAACATCTGTTTGTAAAGAGGACTACTAATAGACTTACTAAGTAATTATGATAAATGTTAAATTGAATTTCTCTGCAGCAAACTGAAGTCTGGATACGCGCCCGGTTGATGGCAATAAGCTCGTCGCTTATTACATGGGGCTTAAACATAACTAGCGAAATATGGGTGTACTATAGGTATAACTTACGTGTCGTGTGATACCGGGCGTAAAAGAATAGCACCATCCCATTTGATCCAATGGATGTCGTGGAAGGCGACTAAGGGACTTACTAGAGAATGGGCAGCAGCGTTTTCTATACATTTACCACCATACTGCGATCGCCAACCCGCCTACCAAGCGTGGCGAATATGGCCACCCTCGCCAAATAACAAGCAGCCCTACAAAACGGCCCCTAGTACCCGGCAGCCCACCTACCCTTGGGTACGGTAGCGGCCAAGGTTAAAATGAGGCGAGGAGACTCTGCGTCAGCGGGCGAGCCCATGGCGGAGTTTATCCCGCAACATTTTATAGGCGAGGCCCCACGGGTCCCTGTTCAGAGTCTCCAGCGACTCCTCACGGGCTAGTCCCCTGGTCTGCAGGATCTCCAGTCTCCTTTGTAATAGATTATCCTAGATTTTCCGCAAGGATTTGATTTATACTAGCGGAACATACCTGCTACGGGCTGGGCGTGGGCGCAACATATATGAAACAGAAGGCCAGCTTGACAATAAGAGAGAATAGGCACACGTACCCATGGATACCTTTCAAAAAATTACGCATTCAAATTAGACTAGATAAAGAAAAACGACAAAAGCTAGATGCAAGATCCCAATTGGTCGTTTCCTATAGAGGATATAAAAACTGTAACACTAGGTACTTGACTAAATAGATCATCATCAACATTATTCTAAAAGACAGAAACGTGGTCGTCGACAATAGGCCTCATTAGAAGGCTAAAAGTCTCCTAAAAGGCAATGGACAGCTGAAGGCTACGCTTGGAGTTTCCCTACGTAATCGAATCAGAAATGAAGACATCTGGAGTAGAACCAAGGTGCCCGCCATTGCCCAAGGAACTGCTAAACTTAAGTGGCAGTGCAGGACACATTGCTTGTAGAATAGATGGCCGATGGAGCCGAAAGGTTCTGGAGTGGCAACCGCGTACCATAAGACGTAGAGTTCGAAGGGCTCCCACAAGGTGGACCATGTGACAGCCGCAGGAATCCGCTGGATGCGGGAAACATAGAACCAGTCGAAGCTTGCGGGAAACCTATGTCCAACAGTGGATTTATTTTGTCTGAAATTATCATGATAATGACATACTTTTGAAACAGATTATATGGGGCATTCTCGGTCTATTTCTATCAAATGCCTTTTTGTGAGTTCGTTTTGGCTCGTTGTACAAAGCCAACCTTCTACGCTTATGTATGTCGTGGCTCGGGACTGGGCGCGCTCGGATTCGCCTGTCGCTGAACAAACTCATCTCCCACTAATGGATGCACCCACGAAGTGGTAACCTCCGTGCCAGTACCATTGTTACCGTTTATATTTTCATTGGCAATATAACCTAAACTGGTCGTCAGTCGTAACGAAACCAGTTTAAACTGTCCTCATAATCTATTGAAACTCCATTCTAGACCAGGTCTAAATCTTAGGTTCAATAAGTTATAAAACGTTAGAGCTGGACTAAGAAAACCTCTTCAATTAACTTAACATAACTTGTTTTAATTCAGCTTGCAATATTTGCTTTAATCAAACTAACATAAACACACACATAAAACATAGTAAGTAAAAAAAAATCAACAAATCAAATTTTGTTGCTTTATAATATTAGTTTAGAATTTTAAAAGATAAAATCTCGATAGCAAAGGTGCCCAAGTGGTAGTAGCCCCGATCCACGAATTGTAGGTCATGGGTTCGAAGTTGGCGGTAGGTACCCAGGTAGACGCTTTATTTTGTGAAAATTTCACGCGAATGAAGTCGCGGGCAGATGTTTTTACGTTATAAAATGCAATAAAGAGTTCAAAATTGAGTATCACAAGCTCAATCGAAGCATATAGTTTTGGATTGGGACGCCGTCGACCCTAGTAGGATAAAACTTTACCAATAATGTGAATATTCTCATCAACTGGAGTTCTCAATGTAATAAAACGTAGTTTGTTTTCGTAGACTGCCTCATTCTGCCGTCCACTAACTAAAAGGCAGCTAAGTGCAAAAAGTAGTTTTCGAGAAAACGCAAAATTAAGTGGGAATTGATGTCTCTTGAAAAGTATGCTACCTAGGAACAAGGTTGCAAGTTATATACGTAGGCACAGTCTTTTTGCACAATATGTGATTTAGTTCATTCATTTATATTAATCACATTTTATTTAAATTCATTTTCTAACTTTTAGCTAAGCAATTTTTTTCATTTTTACTTAATATACTGCACTATAAGGCCGCTAACCATACCTTAACTGCTTTATAGTAAAGCAATTTCTTGTAGCCGCCACGTCTTGTACTTATAGTAAAACTTATCAAAATATACTTAGTTATAAAGCAGTTAAAGGATTTTAACAGACTTATAGCCTAGTAACTAACACTTGGAAGACTAACTTCACTTACTTAGAAAGCAGTTATGGGATTTTAAACGCTTTTAAGCTCGGTATTGTAAAACATATTTTTATACTGGTTCTCCTATTGCTCAACTACAAGGCAGTTAAAGACATCTCGCTCGCAATTAACTGCCTTTTAAATAAGCACTTGCGGGTAAAAAGTGGAAAAGTTAAAAACTATTTTATGAAAATCAGAACTTTATTTAATAATAAAAAATAAAAGACAATCAGTACGTCTAATTAAATTGTGTAGGAACTTAACAAATAGCTTTTTATTTAATTAACCAATATAAAATAAAAAAAAACAAGTTTAATCAAACTTTTACAAATCTTATTCAGTAATGAGATCACAATTACATCTTTAATAATAATCAGTATTCGCGAAACCATAGGAAAAATTATATTATAATTATTTTATAAAAATACCCAAAACATGTAAGTATCGTTTTCGAAAGCTTTATGGCACATGACACTTGGTTTCAAATTCTTATGCACTTATGAAATAAACATATCACAACCAGAGATCAATAATTGCAAAGTTGAAATAATATAATTGTGCGTAACACATAACGTCATACATAATCAATTAAATATTGGACTTTATATAAAAAAATATAAATTCGGCCATTTTTTATGCTTAAATACCTAATTTAAAACTTTAACAAAATGAGTAAATCAGATTAGGTAAATAAGCAATTATACCTAGTAACACTCGTGTAGTATTATCAAAATTAAGTAATAAAGTAAACAAAAATATTTAATAAAATATAAAAAATAACATTATTCTAAAGGCACTTTTTCAGTCTTTATGTCTACTACATATCCTAGTTTATAAAGTTACGTTCCTTTTGTTTTTCTTCTGGTTCAATTCAGATTTATTATTTCCTTCAATGATCGGTAAATTTTGCCAAAATAACATCTTATGTTTAGGTATAATTGGCGATAACTTTGTTAAAAGATTAATCTTTCTCTCCTCATCTATTCCTTTCGGTTGCGTACGAAATGTTAAAACAAAATGCGGGTTCTTCAAGTATTTATCGTTTAAAAATTTAAGAGACACATATTCCTCATCAAAAGCTTCCTTATAATGGAGATCAAAACTTCCTCGTTTAAAACACACTTGAGTCATATTTTTAAGATACGCTCTGGGACTTGAATTATGTATGCGTCGATCTGATACGTTACCTACGTAGTTTACAAAATGATTAAACATAATGAAAACTAGCACCACGCGTTTTACCTGTGCAGGTATTGCGGAATACAGAAAAATATATGGTAACAAAAACAGGCATTTAGTTAGATAAATTAAAAACCATTCATTCGGTTTTGCTTAAAAGATTTACAAACATACTTTCGTATTTATAATAATAATACAAATAGCTACTTATTACCATAAATGAAATAATAATGTCAGCTTACCTTTGCATATTTTGCGCCATTCTCGTAATTGTGGCGCCAAAAATCAAGAGACGCGCCGCTCGTCCGTCCGCTAACGAGCACCCGAAGTGAAAAGGAAGGAATTATAGCCTGAGCTGGTCAAACGCAAACGCAAATCACGAGCGTTTAACTGCTTTTTAGTCTAGTAATGTCGTTTAGCTGCTCTCTAGCGATTGATATTTAGCTAATACTAATTTCAATACATAACTTAAAAGCCGCTATTGGCGTATAACTGCTTTCTAGTGTAGTTTTTCTTGATAACTGCTTTATAGTTAAGGCACGATGTTCAGATGGTTATTTGTGACACAATACATGAAGGTAGTTAAAGACGCTTAGCTGCTATTTAGTCAAGCATGACTAGATAACGTACTTTTAGTTAAGTAAATGTAGAAAAAAATGATACATCAATTTGCCGTTAAAGTATGTTAACGTCTTTCTAGAGAAGTATTGTGGCTTAGCCGCTTTTTAATTAAGGGAGTAACGAAATTTATGTGGTTTAACTGCTCAGCAATGTTTTGTATCTCTAAAACTATAAATCATAGAAAAATGATTCTTACACCAAAAGATAGAGCATCGAAAGTTGTATAAGACTACATTACAAAGTGAAAAACGACCAACTGTGGCTTAACGGCCTTTTAGTTAGTGGACGGCAGCATTGGTCTAGTGGTCACAAACGCTATCGCTGAGCATGACAACCAGGGTTCAATCCCCAGGTCGGGTAAAGTGTTATTGGGTCTTTCTATCTGGTATTGCTCAGTAGCAGCCGAAAATGGCAGCAGAAAATGGCTCACCCTTAATACATGAAACATAAAAACATAACTGGCGAAATGTAGGTGTACCATAAATGCATCTCTGCCAAACCCTTGGGAAAACGAGGCGTGATGTTGTTGTGTATTGTTCTAATAATAATTATGTTTTGCCAAAATGTTGATGTACCATAGGTTCACCTCTGCCTGTATGATGATATGTCATGTTATAATAATTATGTGCCCTTTCATGCGTAGATTTCCAATTTAATTTTGTGGACATTTCGAGATCAGCGTCTAACAAAATTTAATTTCCGATTTCGGCCCTAAAAAGTATTGCTTTTGCTCATGGCCGTAGAAAGTTAAGTGCCGCAATTTAATCCTTTTAATTCCTTTATTCAAAAAAGCGAAGTTGCAAAAACTAAAAGAAAAACAACTGAGAAAAAACATGATTTTACTCGCATTACTTCAGATTATTTCATTACGTATTATGTCTTCGATCAAAGCATAAAGTTTTAAGTTAAATTGACTTATATACTAAAAGATTGACACTCTTTTTTTACCAAAAAAAACCTTTCGTTTTCGGTTTCATCATCTGCCTAGCCTTTTCCCAACTATGTTGGGGTCGGCTTCCAGTCTAACCAGAAGCAGCTGAATACCAGTATTTTACATGGAGCGCCTGCCTATCTGACCTCCACAACCCAGTAACTGGGTAATACGATACTTATTTTTAAGAGGTATCGTACTATCTTTCGTTTTCGGTTTCTGGGCGAAAAATAAAATCAGGGTCAAATCCGTGTTTTTTTTTCGGCCGAATCAAATATGCATTTTCAGTCGGACTTTTTTTAGTTGTAGGTTGGACTTATTTAGAAATTTCAGCCATGAAACTTTGTGAATTAGCACGACCAATGTTAGTGTAGAGATACAGCCGTAAGGTAAAACATGCTAAAATAACTATCTGATATTAAATAAAAAGCAGGAAGAAATAGTATTCAGTTACTGTTACTGTTAGCCTACATCATCCCACTCCTGGACAAAGGCCTCTCCTCTTGACTTCCAACTTGGCTTTTTTTGTGGATGGGAAATCATCAAATAACTTCTTCCGTTCTGGGTGGAGCGGAAGAGCGTGTCAGGCTTTTACTGACTGTGCCAGAGGCCACGGTATCTCTTTCGAACAACCCACACACGTGGCAGGCGTCGGCTCTTGCGGACCCCACCAGTTGGTGCTGACATGTCTTAGAGGCGCGCGTAGAATACAACGCGCCGTCAACCCGGGCTTGGTCTTAAACTAGACAGCGAGCTACCCATTACTCGCCGTCCGCAAGCCCGCGCCAACGGTGGCAGGGAATCAGCCTGAGAATTCCGACGCCCAGGGCGTCTCCTGCGGCGACTAGGGCCGTGAGGGCGCATATATTGCCCTTCGATCAAGGGTTTAAAAGGACCGCTGCTGGTCGTTTGTTTTCTCCAGCTCATCCCGCAATCTTCTATGGAGTCTGCCGTATTAAGATCCTTTTAATATTTTATGAACGCTAAACATTTATTGGCTAAAAATGACTAGATAAAGATCATTTTCTAATAAATTCTGCATCAAAGGGAATGTTATTAAACTGTGCGTTTAATCTTCTTAAGATAAAATCTTCGCCATGTTTGCCAAATGAAAGTCAGGAAACGAAATATGGGGAATTAAAATTAAGTTCTATTTTTAAGTACTTAAATACATTATTTACTTGCGTTAGTAACATTTTACTAAACTGTTACGCATTGCGTCCAATATTATACACGTCTGGTTGTTTAGAGGACTCGTAAACTAAATCGAAGTGAATATTCTCCGTGCAACCTTGAGATCGCACGTCTGACCCAATAAAAACATTATTGCCTACTCTCTCCGGTATGCGGCTTAATTTACGATCACTGCAATACACGGCTACGTCTAGCAAGAGTAAAAAACTAATATTACCGGAACACTGACCGAAAAATTATTTAGTAAGGACAAAAGCGCGATAACAGGTAGAGGGGGTAGTTTGCGAGGGGGGCGCGGTGGCGGGCAAGGCGGGCGGCTCGTAGCGGCAGAGCGAAGCCTCCGCACTCGCGCGCTCGGCGTCGTCGCGCCTCCACGCAGTGCGCCCGGTACGAACTAGTTACGTAACGTCCTTACGGCTTGCTAACATCTGTTGAGTACGAGCCCCGCGCGCACGCTTTCACCGCTCTCAGCGCGCACGGCATGACACCGCGACTGATAGCGAAGCCGTCGCCATGGCTACCCAAGAAGACAAGAGCGCCGACACGTTAAAATAATGTAGCAATGCTACCACCACCAACTTAACTGCCACACATTCCTGCCAATTTTTATAAGTTTTTACAACGTATATCGCTTTGCTTAAATTGTAACAAAAACTGTACGTGAAAATGATTCCGTGCCAGTTCATTCGATGGGTTCACCGCAAGAACGCATAGCTGTCATAAAGCAATCATCGCTTATCGTCCGCTTATACTGCAGCTGCCTTCGTTAGACCTAAGTTAGGGTATGGTGAAAAATAAAGACTGAATCGTTTTGAAATATAACAAATAGATACCGTGGACGTGAAGCCGTCGAATTTACCGAAGCTGGACCACTCAATTTCAAGATTCGCGATAACATCAGCTCGTGGGTGCTGTGGTGGCGACAACGCCATCTTCGGATGGGCGCACCGCAGACACCAAAACCAATTGAGGAAGATGAGAGCTTGCCTCGACTGGCCATAGTAGAAGACGTGGGCGAGGAGACCGGCAAGCTGGAGCGCCGCAAGGGAGCATCTGGCCCGCGGCGTCGCGGGCTGGACCATGAGCGGGAAGGCGAGCGTCGCCGGCTACGCCGCAAGCCACGCAAGAAGTGAGTAGAAACCCCAAACTTACACCAACACCAAACTTACAATAACACCAAACTTATATTTTCACTATTTTCTTGCCCTTAACCCATTTTATTTGGGGTCGGCGCAACATGTCCTTTTCTTCCATGTTTCTTTATTAACTGTCATCTCGGTACTCACCCCCTTTTCTAGTCAGTCACATCTTATTTGACATAGTTTATTCATCATTTCTTTGGTCTTTCCCTAATCTCATAGTCACACTCATACACCAAACTTATGTTGGGCAACATATATTCTCCAACTTTCATAATCCAACGATGTTATCGTTGAAGGTGTTAGCTAATGTTAATCCTTCACATGTTGAAACATGAAATTACGGCGTCTGCGTGCCAGCTGAACTTAATATTGTGTTTGTGACCAATTTAGTTCTGCGGTCGTTCTGACATTGAACAATTTTAACGTAAAAACGTTCATGTAGTGTTCACCTTGGAATAGCGAGCTGTTTGCGAAATCGGTGGGTCTACCGCATCGGCCTCCGACGACGATCGATCTTAGCGAGACCTCATTATACCAACACCTTAGCTGTGCCCAAATTTTTTATAACAACTAAATTATCAAAGTGAACAATCTGGGAGACTCTTTTGAGGAGAAATTTAACACGCGATCCGAACTTTTCCGAGTTAAAAACTTATTGTACTTTATAAATAATGTGCGGAACACTCAGATCGAGGATACGTTTTATTTTAACGCGTTTGATGTTTTAATTGTTGTTCAGCGACAGTTAGGGAGATATTATTTAAAACGTTTGAAGTTAGAGACCTCATTAGAGAAGTTGTCGTTAAGTCACTTTGATTAGTTAAATCTTCAACTCTACATTAAGTTGTTAAGTTTATTGCAATTAACTTTATTGCTTTTAAACTTGTTCCTGGCGAGCCAGCAAGTCTTTTATCAGCTAATTTGTTGACTGCTTTTGTTAACGAAAAGACTTCTACAGTGAAGGCGTCCACACCGTTCGTTTAGTTAGCAAATTTGCAGGACAAAACTATTAGAAAGGTCAATTTAAACTGGTGCTTTCACGGCTATTATTTGAGCCTGTCAACCTAATTTCATAAATAATATGGCACTGCCAGCAACCGTAACAATATAAGTTAAAAGAAAATCGCCTGTTCAGTTTAAAACATTAATGGTTGCTGTAATGTTTTGTTAGGATAGGTTAGTACTGTACTTTAAGTGAACTGTCTTTTCCTGTTCGGGGTTTCGCCCGCCCTGACGACGGTCGGAAATTATCTCATGGGACAAAACATCCTCTCTCCTAACTCAGGAGTGATACGATACATGTGACAAATTTTATCGCATCTTATGCGATAAAATTTAAGATATATCTTATTTTTTTAACAGATAAAGTTACTTTTGAATTTACTACTACTACTAATATTGGTCGTCACATATAATACAATTGTATCCCATCAAAAACATAAATGTGAAATAAGAACCAAGTTTTATATTATGATATATGCCTTGGTTTTTGACTTAAACGACAAAGGAAGTGAGATCTAAATAGATGGGTTGGCACCCACATTTCAATGGTCAGTCCTGAACTTTTTTATAACAACATAAAATATTTTACAACAACTTAAAATATAATTTCATCTTATAACTTAGGATAATATATTGAAGCCTATGGTCTGACTTGGCTAGTTGTCATAATCAAATTATAGCCTTCGCAAGTTCTAAAGCTATAGGTTCTTATTTAATTCTTCCAAATTGGCTTGATGGTAGAAACTGGCCATCGAATATAGGGCTCTTCCATGTCTGTTTTAGTTGGTACCCAATACTAATTCGTAAATAAGAACTAGCCAAGTCAAGCCTAGGCTTCAATATATTATCCTAAGTTATAACACGGTACTGCTCGCCAGTTCTGAAGGCTTGAACTTGGTTTGACACGATGCCGCGTGTTTAGAAAATTATTAGTACTAACCCAGTGGCCCAGTGGTTGAAATTCGACCAAGATTCGTTTAAAACTTAATGTGTTTCTGATGGATTATTATATAAAAAATATTAGCTTTCTGCCCTTCTTCTCCGTATAAGCTTTAACTTTGACAAACACACTATACATGTAATTTTTGTAAAACGGGGAACATACTAGGCAGGTATAGGTACTGAGATCACAAAACTTTGACTATATCTGCTAGGCAAAGGGACCATGGCTTTCAGACAAACCGGACAGTACAGTTTCTTTGCATCGTTATCAAAAATGCCAAATAACATTATGTTAATACCTCGGAGACGACGCTAATTAAGTTTTCTATTCATGACACTTAGTCCTTACTTTTAATTAATCTAGGCACATTCGTAGTTTTATTAATTTCTTTGCCTGTCTAGCGTCACCATCTGACTAGCGTTTTCCCAAATACGTTAGGGTCGGGTTTCAGTCTAACCGCATGCAGCTGAATACCAGTATTTTACATAGAGCGACTGCCTATCTGACCTCCACAACCCAGTTAATAGATAATACGATACCTCTTGGTAAGACAGATTGCCAGACTTTCGGGCTTCTGACGACCCGTTACGACTGTCAAGGATCCACAAATGACAGCCGGGACAATTGGCTTAACGTTCTTTACGAGGCACTGGTATGTAAAGATCCCATCCACCAGTCAACCGCGGCAAGCGTTTTTTACCTAATTGATATATCTGTGCAGCTGTCATTACTTAGTCACGAGCCCTTAATAGCTCAATTAAGAAAACTTAAGTTGAACTTAGTTATGTTTATAAAAGCAGTTTAGGTATTGACATTGTTCAAGTGACAAGTAGTTAATACTTTTAAGGATTAATACTAAAACCATTGAGGTAATATGGTTAGTACATCCTCAATGATTAAAACACAAATAATGAGTTGTAAAGGTCGTAAGCCAGTTCACAGTTTCTAAGTGATTGAAAATGTAAAAAGGGTTATTCGAAAAACACCAACAACCTCTTAAGAGGTCATTGTACTCATCATTATGAACTACTTTTACTGTGGGACCAAACCTGGAAACGCGAAAAAAAATCAGCTGTTCCTTATCAAAATGTAGGAAACAGCTGATTTTTTTTTGCTACTACTGAGCTCATGACTCATGGCATGGCTCAGGACCTCATGGTTCTGGGTTGGATTCCCTGGTCATGCAAAGTGTTAGGTACCGGTTTTTTCCATCAAGGATTTTCAGTAGGACCCCGCAGCCTGGCTTTGTGCCCAGTACATGGCAATTACTGGGGACTTAAACATAACTGGTGATACTGGGATGTATTTAAGGTCTAAAATTTCTGGGAAAACCGGCATGATGTTTATTATTTGTAACTAGCGTCTACCAGTGGCTTCGGTCGCGTGGTTGTAGTAAGACACCACAATATATAGCATTGTGTGTGCGTGTGTGTGTGTGTGTGTGTAGGTATATAGTATCTTATCTTATACTATAACTGCCACATTTATAGAAAACCTTCCGGTATACTACATTTGTAGTTTGGATGTCAGCAGTAAAAATATGAAGAGTCAGGATTGATGATGCGAGAGTACACGAGACGTTCAGTTGTCCGTGTGAGAAGCAGCACGTCCTGTGTATTTAACCATTGTTTGTGAAGGTTTTCGTTTTTAGTTTGCAATGAACGCCGCCACAGATTGTTCCTTACATCTATAGACGGCAAGGCTGGTGCAGTGGTTAAGCGATTGACTTCTGCGCTGCGTGCCGCGAGTACGATTCCCGCACGGATAAAATATTTGTATGAGCTACAAGTAGTTGTTCCGGGTCTGGCTTTTTGTGTATTGAGTTTAAATGCTTGTAAGCGCACCCACACTGCAGGAAAAATTACTAGGGTGGGGCAACGTTTAATTTTTTTTAAATAAAATTTACAAGTATAATAAACTAACTGTAGATTGTGAACACATACTCCTCTGTCCCCGTTTCACCCCCTTAAAGGTGGATTTTCCAAAAATCCTTTGCTAGTCCTCCACTGCATTGATAAAGGAAGCCGTGTGCAAAATTTCACTTTCCTATTCCTATTAGCATCGCCGGAATGGTTTAGATTGTCAATTGGACCCAACAGATGGTGCTGTTCGGGTAGGACAACGTCTGTCGGATCAGCTAGTAGGTGTATAGATTTACACCAGCTTTTTAGAGCTGGAGTCTATGTCTACACAATTGACCGTTTAATGCAGTCAGAGCCTGCATATTGCTTTAAGCATATAATAATATATAATATAATACGAAGATGCCCTTTTTTGCTATTTTAAGATTACTTACATACCTGAGTGACGTACGGAAAATTTTTGCCCATCAAAAAAGCCATAATTTTTGCATTATCTGAGAAAATTTACCATAGTAGGTAATTAATTTTTACACCATCAGAGAGTAGAAATTTCAAAGAACAAAAAGCCCACAGACTTAAAAAAAAATACAGATATTTTGTCGGGAGAATTTGCGATTGAAAATTAGGGTACTTTTTCGATATTCAAGTCAAAATAAGGTGAAAAAATAAATATTTTAAATAAAAAAAAATACATTGTGTTTGGGACAGAAAAGGTAAGGTTCCATCAAAAAAACCACCGGGTTTCACCTCGTGAAAAATTTAAAAAAATTGTAAAAGATAAAAATAAAAACAAAAACTTGGTTAGTTGAATTTTTCACAAAAGAGGTTAAGTATAGGGAAATCATCATAGTTTGGCCGACGGAGTAATGGTTAAAGGTTTGTGTTAATAACAGTCAATAAAATGCAATACTCAATCTCTTGACGTAATGTTGTATTCCGAGTTTTATTAACACTATAGAAAATATATAAAAAATTTTTTCAAGCAGTGATCAAACCTCGGGTAGAAGTCATTGTAACTAGTTCTGAGGATTTACCACGTTGAACAGAAACGAAATCAAATAATGCTGAATCAAAAACTTTGATTGTATAGAAAATGGTCAGAACAATGTTGATCTAAGTTTGCATAGTTTATGTCTTGTCAACAACTTGCAAACTTTTCAAATTATATTCATGTTCTTATGTTTGCTTATGTTTATTTCTTGTTATCCCAACATGCAGTAGTGTTGTGGTAATTCTTGAACTCTCCTTTATTTTTTTACCACTTTTTGCCAGTAGCTTTGCTCACGAGGAGGTCGGTAACTAACACACGAGAATATAACACCTGGATAAAAGTATCCATTGTTTTATATTATCGTAAGGTGCCGGAAGTAAAGAATAGCATCATCCCATCTCTTCCTGTGGGTGTCGTAGGAGGCGACTAAGGGACTTACTAGAGAATGGGCAGCAGCGTTTTGGTAATTTACCACCATACTGCGATCGCCAACCCGCCTGCCAAGCGTGGCGATTATGGCAAGCCCCCCTCAAATTGGGGGAGGCCTATGTCCAGCAGTGGACGTTTTCCGGTTGAAATGATGATGATGAATGTTTTATATTGCGGTTATAAACTTTCTGTGTGCCATATTTCATTCAAATCCGTTCGGCTGTTTTAGCGTGATTGAGCAAGAAAACTCCTAACATCTAAATATCCAAACACATAATGCGGGCCCAATGCGGGTTGATAAATGCCACATGAGTTCGAAATTGTGGTTCTAGGACATGCCGGTTTCTTCACGATGTTTTTATTTAACGTCTTAAGGGCAGTGATGATGAAATAGATTACACAAAGTATAATCCCAACCTTGGTTCGAACTTACGACCTCCCGTCGGCCGTCTCCAGCGGGCCACAACTGTTCTCATCAACATCATCTTTCACAGACATTGTAATTACTTATTCTATTCGAACCTAGCATTGGATTTAACATCCAACTGTTGCATAGACCTTGCCTTGATCTATTTCTACTTTATCAACCATCGTTTGTGGTGGACCAGTGCAAACGACTGCACCTTAAGGGGAACCTAGTCACTCGCGCTGGTTCGAACTCACTGGTGGGCCTGGCTAAAAAGCATGCTGTCTCACCAGGCTTCGTGTCCGACAGGGGTAGTATCCGTGATGAGCAGTTAGACGCTAGTCTACACGCATAACGTTATTGAGTGAGATGCAGGATCAATTATAGTAAAAACAGGCACGTAAAAAATTAAGAAAAGTCCTTCGGAAGATCGGGTTTTTTTTTTTAAACCACTACATAAATCAATGACCAATAAAGTTTATTGAACTTTTAGATAATTGAACTTTGTTGGTACTGACTTGGTTTTGGAGATTTTGTACTTCTTTTATTACTTAAACACGTCCAAAATTAGGTTAAATTAGCAAGAAAAATGAATCTTTGTTGGGTCATAACTTTTAATGGCTTTTTATTTTAGTATTCTGCTTCCGTACAGACAATACTAATAATAACACAAAACCATACCATGTTTAATTTTTGATGTACATTGTCGAACAGTGGAGTAAAACACTCCCGAATGTATGTATGAAAAAAATGTAGACTAGATTCACCTTAAGAGTAGGAGATAGCAGGTTAAAATCCAAATAGGAACTTCACTTTATGTTAAATATTTTTTCTCTACTACTCTCATAAAAGAGAAAGTGGAGGAAATCATCGTGGCAACGAGCATGTCCTCGAACCATATTTTTCGAAGACATTCCACCTACCTGCACTAGGCCCGCGTGGTTACAGTCCACTTCCTCTCCTAGAATCCCCAGCAGTGGGAACATTACGAGCTGATTAACAATTTAAAAAAAATTGCGCTTTTCTCATTTTGGGATCGACGTTAGGTGTCTTTTTCTTCCGTACATTTAAACCATTTCCAACCATTTCTATTTACATTTCTAAATTAACCCCTTTCTTCTATTTCGTTTTTCACATCAATCTAATTAATCCTACTATTTCAAGTCCACATAATTCTATCGCGCAAAATTGGTTCAAAACTCTTTCCTTTCAAAATGTAAAACTTAGCTTAATGTGGATGTGGCTCTATACCCTTTTGATTACAACTTCAAGAATCGCAGACACGACGCCGTAATTAAAAGCTGTAAATATCATCACGATTTGATATAAACCCTTAGGAACGGGGCATTAGATCGTGTTTCCATTCTTCCTCTTACAAAGAAAACGAACAGTAAAGTATAAACAAGCTCCAAAGCATACTACTCTGAAAGTACGTACGTGGGTTACCAACAGTGAACCGCAGAACCTCCTTGTTACGATGGTGGGAAACTTATGTACACCTCGATTTTGAAATAAAATTGTAAAACACGTTTAACGTCTAGCTCCTGCATAATTAAGTAGAAAAGAAGTTTCGAGGCGAAGGTGAGAGTTAATAGGGACGGACTTCACTTGGGAATTATTCATGCACCTACTAACAAAATTAATTTTCTTGACCTAATTTGAAGTAGAATTAAATATTTAAGAAAAACTAGACTGCTGAATTTCATAATATACCTACCAGTCTGGTAACTAAAATGTTAATCAGTTAGTTTAGAACTGAAAGATTGCTGAAAAATGCTTACACAGATTGGACAGGTCCACTCAATCTATGTGTTTCTTTCCTCAATAGACCATTTCAAACACCAATCTATGTGGTCCACACATGATGTGACTTTTTGGTCAAACAAACTTAGAGGTCACAGTCTCTTTTAAAGTCCAGACATAATCTTTTATGTCTGTTCTTTAAGAAGTCTGTCACCTCTGAGTTTGTTTCGGCCTTTTTTCTTTAGTTAGGAAAAGCCTACAACTCGTAAGTCGCGGCCGTTACCACACCACTGCTCTCCGAACTGCGTTCGAACAGCCAGGCGCATTACTTTGTGTAAATAATTTCATCACCACTGCTCTCAAACGGTGAAGGAAAACATCGTGAGGAAACCGGCATGTCCTAGAACCAAAAAAAAATTGAAGACATGTGACATCTACCAACCCGCACTGGGCCCGCGTGGTAGATTACGGCCCACTCCCTCTCATGGAGAGGAGGCCTGTGTCCCAGCAGTGGGAACGTTTATAGGCTGAGTATGTATGTATGTAGTTAGGAAAAGCCAACATCATCTAGTTTTTAAAATACGCCAATATTTACGGACACTTTCATTTAGGTAGTCAATTTGCTTTAGTCAAAGTTTCCAATGTTTTTCATAATTCCTAATGAAAACTCAATTTTTAACCGACTTCCAATTCCGTTATTTGTTCCACAGCACGTATTTCTTTTTAGGTATGTTACTCGACTACTCCCCCAGTGGACCGATTCTCAAAATTATTATTTTATTTGAAACAGTATACTCCTGAGGTGGTCCCATTGGCACCAAGTCAGGATCTGATGATGGAATCCCAGGGCAACCCTCAAATTTTGTGGGTAATAAAAAAGTTATTCATTTATTTTCTAAAGCTATTGAGACATGTGCGTATGGTCATCATCATGGTCATCTCATGACGCAGAGCTGATGAAGGAAGGTACAACTCTTTAACGGCTAGGAGTTAGGTGGAGGTTCGGGCATAAGTCCGTCATAAGACCGATTTGCAAAATTATTTTTTTGTTCGTAAGGGGTTTATTTCGAAATGGGACGACGTCGTAAGGGGTTTATTTCGACGGAAACAACGGAACTCTTCGAAAAATGACAGCAAATTAACCGAGATTGCTGCTATAGCATAAATATGCATTGTTTTGACCCCAAGGATGATGAAATATTGAATTGGTGTGGGGTAGGCACTATAACTAAAAAGTGAAAAATAAAAACATTAAAAAAAAAAAAAACAACCGAGTTCCAAAAAACACCAGAAATCTAAAAATAACTTTAATTTCAGAAGTCGGTGACTTTCGATATGTATTTTATTAATTTCTTGTCACCGCCTTCCGTCCTGCCCAAATACTTTATTTTAAGCAACGTTTCGAGTTTCAAGGAGAAAACATTTTTATTGAAAATTAGATAATTATTCCAGAGGTCTTTGTATAATAATGTTCTGCAAAGATTTTTATAATTTCAAGTCTATGCACTTATCATAATAAAATTTCTGAACTACGCGTAAGCGCTGAGCGCACTTACGAGTACATTACCTGTGTTACCGGGTTGGTCAAAAAACAAAAAAGACATATTTAGTATTGAAAAGATAAAATTATTCCCTTATTCGTTATTTTTACGTGTTTTAAGTATGACGCCCAGTGTCATTCTATTATCTGAATTCCTGTTATTTTCTAGCAACCAAATTTGAAATAAAGTTTACCTCTTACTTTATATATCGACTCCTCGTTTATATAAATCGTCAAGTTACACATTCGTGAAGGCTCCATAGAAACGCCAAGCAGGTTAATGTACATATATTATATTGCCTAGTACAATAATACTAAACAAAACATAAAGATTTTCTATAAAAAATCATAAAGTGATACATTCAAACAAGGCTGAGAGTCAGCACTGTCTGGACGTCAATATTACATAAGATAGTCCTCCTAAATGCCCGCCTTTCACCACTACCTAGTGATTTACCTGGGAAGAAGAACTCCCCAGCAGCACAGCTGTCCATTCAGTAAGAAGAACTAGATTATATACAATAGTAAGAATTTAACAAGATGTAACACAAAACATAACATTAGGGGCTGATTTTGAAACAGTCAGATAACGTTTCACTGAGGAATAAATATATCGGTTTGACAGTTTTTGTATAGAAAATATGCCAAACCGTCATTATTATGAATGTTTTTATTGTATTACTCGATATCACACCGATTTATATTCAATTATTGACTACATTTTCAATGACTAATAACAGTATTAACTTTAACATGTACAGTCACGAGCATTAATATGTATACACATCGCCAAATTCAAAAGCGATTTTATTTTAAATAGCGATTGCAACCTCGAGATAACTTAGGTATTTCATTATAGTGTGGGTTCCATAATATTATTTTCATAATAAAATAAGATTACAATTAGTGAAAGTGGAAAAAATCACTTTTAAAAGTTGGTAAGCGTATACATATTATTGCTCGTGACTGTACTAACAGAACGTTCGCGGTCTTAAAACTAAAACTCACTATTTCTATCGTCAAATGATACTAAACTCGTATGATATCATAGTAAGTACTTACTGAGACTTGGTTATTGGATGGCGTTTTAAGTTCCGAGTTTTTTCATGATCGGTACATTGTTTGGCGCCGCGACCGAGACTTGCTTTGACCGGACAATCGCTGCTGGGGGGTACTCATTTCTACTCGTAGAGAACTATCAGTTATTTGCCAACCTATTTTTCATTCTACAGCAGAGGACCTTTGGCTATCCATACACCTAAAAAATCGTATCACACGGAACAATATAACCTTGTATATTTGTAATATTTACTTATGTCATCAAAACTTAGGCCTATATTTTTCTTCACAGCTCTCTCATTTTCTTGCTAAATTAAACCAAACAGTTATTGACAATATATCTGATACCTTTCTCGTAATAGGTGACGTTAATATGAGCGGTATTAAATGGGTTCCATCTGACAAACTATCGCTTGTTACCGCCGCCCCTGGCACACAGGCTACTGAGGGAACACGGGTGGGTTTTAGTCAGTAAAAGTTTACACGCCCTCTTGCTCCACCCAGAGCGGGAGAACTTATTTGATGATTTAGCACCCAAAAAAAAAAAACCCTTAACAGTAACGCTCTTGGTTCTTGATTTTGGACAGTATAACATGGTAACTAATAGGTATGGTAGAATCCTAGACCTCGACCTTACCAATGAAAAAGTGAACGTAACCGAATGTTCTTGCCCACTACTACCTATTGATGCCTATCACCCAGCGTTATTAGTTGGACCAATCTATAACACCTCCGCTTTAATGTGCGCCCCGTACTAAATTCTTGTTTGATAAAGGTGCCTATGAATCCATCAGCAGAGACATTTGTTCGACTGACTGGGAAACTGAGTTCTCCGTGAGGTCAATTAATGATGCAGTAAACTTCTTTAATCAGTTTACTTTGATCTATAATTAAAATATATTCCACAAAAACATTTTCGGAACAAAAAGTATACAACAATAAAGGAAAACATAAAAATTAAAAAGAAATCATAACCGGCAATATATCTGATGAATTAACATTCAAGCTTCTTCGTGAAAGGGTGAACACTATGGAATCTCAATGCTATAGCAATTATTTGAATCTAACAGAAAATTAAATTAAAAATAACCCAGATTATTTTTAGTCATCCAATCTCTTCTCCTTTTTAGGGTTCCGTACCTCTAAAGGAAAAAACGGAACCCTTATAAGATCACTTTGTTGTCCGTCCGTCCGTCCGTCCGTCCGTCTGTCAAGACCGTTTTTCTCAGGAACGCGTGGAGGTATCAAACTGAAATTTCTATATGATACTTAGTTCTACTGTCCCTGAAAGCTGTAGAAAAATCAACCTTCTAAGTCAACGCAATCAAAAGATACAGCCATTTAGGCCGCAAAATTCCGCAAATTTTCGAAACTCGCACGGGAATCAAAACCTACAGGGTACTTCCCGTGAACTTAGAATCTTGAAATTTTGTACGAAGTCACGTCTTATAGTACAGATATAGGAAAAATTACGAAAACCGAAAATTTTTAGTTTCGTCATATAAAAAAAATATTTTTGACAATTTTGAACTTTTACTTATATACCCACAGGTTTGTACGGAACCCTCGGTGCGCGAGTCCAACTCGCACTTGACCGGTTTTTTCTCTTTAATGATTCGTCGAACCTAATATCTGATATCTGCAGTTATTGGTGAAATAATTAACTTGCTTCGAAAGTTGGATACTTTTGCCAAGTGCTTCACTCAAGCCAAAACTTTAAAAAAATCAATACTGTACTTTTGGTAGAAGCCACTTGGAATACGCGTCGGAAATATGGAACCTATTTTACTACAAATATATTAACCGCATTGAGAACATCCAAAAAAGGTTCATAAGGTACTTATGTTATCAACAAAAAATACCGTAGGTATCATTCGGAAAACGACCACAACCTATGTAAAAAGATTCACATATTACCTTTACTCAACTGCCTCGAGATTTCTGACTGTGTGTGTTTATTTAAAATCTTTAACAATACTGTAAACTGTTCCGATATCTTGTCAAAATTTTATTTCAACATTCCCATGAAGTGTAAGCGATACAATCCACCTTTACGCGTGCCATTTGCTTCTACTAATCATAGGTAGGCAGAATTCGTACATTGTACGTGCAAGCAGAAATTTTAACAAGCATTGTAAACAGTACGATATAGATAGGTTCCTAACCAGTGTGTCGTCAGCTAGGAAGTGCTTAAGCCGTATTTTTTTCATGTAGTTCATTTTGGTATGTTATGAAGTGCGAGCAACATAGTAATTATGGTATAATATGTAGTAACCTAGTGTGAATGTCCTTAGAATTAACTTTTTCTTCTGTATTTTATAAATGGAGACCTGTAATTGGCTTTCTGTCTAATATACTGTCCTTGATCTGTTTGCTTTAGCTGTAAGTTCCCATGTTATTTAAATAAATAAATTTATTCTTCAGATAAACGTTTTCTGGCTATTGAAAAGTTAGCCCTTAGTTAAATTATAATTTACCACATGTCAGCTATCACACACCATTATACAAAAATGTTCTAGGCTACATCTTATTAAAATCTAGACATTTAATGAAAGTTTGAAGAGACTGTCGCGGTCTTTATTAATTAAATATCAAGTTGAAATCTAATGAACTCGACCAGAGCTTTTATAGTGCATGTGAACTAGTTCCCTAGCCCCTACGATTAACGTGAACATTCTAATTGTGTGTAGTATGAATTTATTCAAAGTAGTTTTCTACCTGTGGTCGCCACGGTGTGGTAGTGTAACAACACAGTGTGTTACACACAAACCCTAACCGAGGTCTTTGATTCCCTGGGAAGTGCCCAGGGCCCACCAATGGTAGGGTTTTCTACCGTTGCTTTCTACCCTAGTACCTATAGCCCGTACCTAGCGAGTAGTTTAGCCACTAAGAGAAACATACCGCGGAAAACACTAAATAGTATCTATTAGTAGGATTTCGATTTAGGATCCTCTGTGCATTTTGTATTTCGTCATTTTTATTTTAAAAAACAGGATGAACAGTAGCCATGTCTCATCTTCAGGTTAGTTTCAGGCTCTCTATTTTTTTAATGTAATTATAACTATCGTTTCAGTGGTATAGGCTTGAAATGTTTGCAGACAGACAGACATTCACTTTTCAAAGACACGGTGGTACTCTGCCCAAGCCGGGCAGACCTCCACCGTATGCTTCACCGTGTCCTCAGGGCGATCTATGCAGTGGAAACGCCTGGGCGTTTCCTTCGACCTTATACAAAACAGGAATCTCCTGAAACAACCGTTTCCGGTGAGGACCTGCGTCAGGCGGAAGGGGAGGACGTCGTGGCGCCTCTCAATCCAGTCCTAAAAGAAGGGATTTACCGCCGCAATTGTGGCGTGCACACTCCTGTCATGGTCCACTCAATCAAGATTAATTCATCATCTGCCTAGCTTTTTCCCAACTATGTTAGGGTCGGCTTCCAGTCTAACAGTATAGCGGAATACCTGTATTTTACATGGGGTAACTGCCGCCACATCCCAGTAACTGGGCAATACGATAGTCAGTCAATATTTTATATTTATACGACGTACGACTATTTTTGTAGTGGGGTTCTTGGCAGATGTTCCTACATTATCTGTTCTTTGTGCGAACCTTAAAATCCTTTATAAGGATGTTAAGATAGTAAGTGGTATCTTTCCATGTTCACAAGTACGTTCTGTTTGCTGATTGCAGCATTTCTTAGAGTTGTTCGTTTATTGTGGAAATGTTCATTTTGAATACTAAACGAGACGGCGGCGGCGCTTCACTTTCTCATCTTTTCTTTGTAATTCAAATTCAAATATTTTATATTTTATATCAGATAAACATCCATATAATGTTAGTACTAGTATAACTTCGCCTAATGTTAGTATTAAATTGAGTAAATAATAATAAACAACCAATTAAACCATTGACCGTCCTACGGTACACAAGATTATTAGGATAAGTGTGTTTGAACACTTACCCACCTTCGTGAGGGAGAATCCCACCGGTCTGAAAACACATTCAGGATGCTGTTGGTTGAGCAGCGCAGGCGCGCCATCATGGAAGCGCATCACTTCCACATAATCGTGGCGAACCCGTCGACGCTTCCGCGAACATCCTTGACGCACTACAACGCCACGGCAGCCCCAAAAGCACCCTGAATGCGTTATTGTACTGCACGCGCAGATTGCTGTATGCCCGCTGGGGATACTTGGTCCACAGGCTGCACGTATCAAACGACTGGCAGGCCATGTAAACATATTTTCATAAACAAGCCTAGAAGTAGAATTGTTATATAACAGCAACATTTCATAACACAGTCGGGCATCACGGTGAGCCACGCGAACGTGTTTGTTCCACCCCACTACATAATTTCCTTTATGAGGCTTTTTAACGGAACCTGCACGAGTGAGTTCGGCTCTTTTTTTCAAAATACAAGTTAATTTATTGTACAACCTATCTGTCACCGACCGATGCTCAGGTATTTGACACATATCAGCACATTTACAAAATTCTGGAGGAAAATCTTATTGTTTAACTTGCTATTACTGTAATAATAATACTTATTTATCTGTTCTAAATCCCTCTCATTCCCATACAACTTTGTTACAAGAAATGTAGGATCCAATAATTTTAGATTTAATTAGATTAATGTTACACTCTATTAATAATGGAATCTGGTCCGACACATAAACGCCGTACAATATAGACGGACTGTTCACCAAATGTCTAGCGGCCTCACTGATAACACAGTGATCTAGCCAGCGGAGGGAACCGTTGGCGGAGCTAGAAAAAGTATGCGAGTTCTGCGGCAAAAGTTCTATATCAATGCAAGACCACGATCGGTCGGTACAGGTTAAAAGTAAATCACGTGGGAATCGCGTGTTTGGGTGTGCGTTAAAGTCACCCAGCACAAAAACGGACTCCACTTCACTGCTCTGAATCAATGAGATGATCTCACTCAGACAACTCCTAAACTCAGTACGATTTTTGGCGCAGTCAGTGGGCATGTACACATTAAATATTAGCAGAGACCGCTCGCCCTCCACTATTTTAATACACACGACACGACCACAAGCACACTTTTTAATAGATACCGATGCAAATAACGACTACCTCCACAACAGCGCCACACCTACGTCTACCAGAACACCGGCAGAGATGTCCACGGCTGATTTCCCCGAGTATGCGAAGACTCTGTCAATGGTCGCTAGGAAGGGCACGGCGTGGGGCACCAGCCAGGTCTCCTGTAACGCTATCACGTTTGGGCACGCCACGATTGCGGCGATAAGTCCCCTCTTTGAGGAGTGGCTTGAGAGGCGGATTGTCGTCCTCACCTTCTGCCTGACGCAGGTCCTCACCGGAAACGGCTGTTTCGGGAGGTTCTTGTTTCGCATAATGCGGGAGGAAACGCCCGGGTGTTTACACGGCAAAGATCGCTCTGAGGACACGGTGGAGCATACGTTGGAGGTCTGCCCGGCTTGGGCGGAGCACCGCCGTGTCCTCGTGGGGGCGATCGCCGACGGCGATGTCTCGCGTCCGGCCCTGGTCCAGGCCATGGTACGGAGCGAGAGTGCATGGGTAGCCGTCACCTCCTTCTGCGAGGCAGCAATGCTCGTGAAGAGAGAGGCGGCGCACGTGAGGGAGTGGCAGTATATGCGCCCTCACGGCCTTAGTCGCCGCAGGAGACCTGGGCGTCGGGAATACCAGGCTGATTCCCGGCCACCGTAGGCGTGGGCTTACGGACGGTGAGTAATGGGTAGCTCGCTGTCCGGTAAGGACCAAGCCCAGGTCGACGGCGCGTTGTGTTGCACATGCGCCTCTAAGAGATGTCAGCAAAACTGATGGAGCCCGCTAGGGCCGATGCCTGCCAGGGGTGCGGGTTATTCGAAAGAGATGTCGCTGGTGTACAGGCTACTGAGGGAACACTTTTAATCAGAAAAATCTGACACGCCTTCCTGCTCCACCCAGAGCGGGAGAAGTTATTTAATGATTTCCCACCCAAAAAAAAAACGCTATCACGTCAGCTCGCGCACATTATTGACGAACGCAATCACCTGATCGAGTTATATTTTCACAGTTGAATGTACATAGTTAAACGTTCGACATACAACCAATTATGTTTGTTATATTTTAAACACTAAGCTGCTTATTTACTTGTAATGGAACATTAACTTCAACTTACTAGCCTTTTCCCAAATAGCATGGCAATGTAATGACACTTTAAAAATTAAATATTTTTTTTAAAGAATCTCAACCTAATGAGGTTGAGATTTTTTTTTAATTCTTTGCAACTTCTGTTTGTTTGTTTTCAAATTGAACGGACACATCTCTTCTGAGCCTTAAAAACATCTTCTTTATGTACTGAATATCCCCAAAACATTATCCCTTGACCCTATAATAGATCCCAGATAACCATGGTGTGCAGACAGAACAGTTGATATATCGGCCATTTTGAAAAGCACATGTAAGGCACACGATTGATTTAATTTTAAGCATAGATTCTCAATGTGTGTTTTCCAATTTAACCTGCAGTCAATATTTAGACCCAAAAATTTTGTGGTGTCTACGTGAGAAACTACAACTCCTTTACTGGGTAATATGATACCCATTGATAAAACCGGTTCTCAGACTTTCGGTTTTTTTACGACCCGTAACTACTTTCAATGATGAGATCCATTATTGTTAGGCAGGACATTTTTTCATCGTATTTTTATTCTTCATAGGAATCTGCAAGACATTCTTCAGATTTTTCAACGTTATCTTGATCTCTTCATTTTATTTGCATTCATTTGTCTTGAACAAATGAATCGAAAATAGAAACTTTCCATTTGTCTATTTCTGTTAAGTGCGCCTTGTATTGGCTACTTTGTGAGTTTTAACTTTCTGGGTTTAGATGGTATTATTATTTTAATCCCAAAACATTTTGTGATAGGCGTTCATGACTCGTTTGCTGATAATAATAAAGCAGTTACAATGTCAAGAGTGGTACCGCAGTGCATCAGGGGAGCGATGTATTATGCACGGCGTCATTCCGGCTTCCAAATATCCAGAAATATACGTAGGTACCTATCCTACGTATGCATAGTCTGGAAATATACATAGATACGTATATGCTGCATAGTCTGGAGATATATGCACTCTTGTAGTCTGGGATGCAATGTCGTCCACATACAGATGGCCAGACTCAGTGACTCAGTGTATTTCTCAACAATACCCAGCTTTGTATCGCTTTTTTCAATTTTTTTACAAAAATGTACGTTATGCTTTTAGAATATATTACTTGACAGTCATATTGAAGTATGCACTAGATTTTGTACAAATGAGCTGTATTTTCAACTTCCAACGTCTTTTTAATCGACCGAAAAATAAGAAGAAGTATGACTTTATTTTATTTAGTTACTAAAACCATTAGCACTCAACCTGGTCAACTTACTCAATATTCTTACTATATGAGTTACAAAATGAAAGATATAGCTTTCCAGATGATCACAAAACGGCACCTAATCAGACTTTCAAAAGCCTACTTCATCAGTAATATTATTTCTTGAAACAAAATATACCATTCTAAAATAAAGATCTAGCTTCAGTTTATTTTCATAAACTGTTCCGATTTTACGTTTTGTATACAGATTTAATGTGTCACCCGATACAAAAAATAATCTCTTTCTACGTGGGAATATTGAGCCCATGTCATATCGTATGCGATCGTGACAAGATCCTACTAATATTAAAAAATTGAAAGTTTGTGAGGATGAATGGATGTTTGTTATTCTTTCACGCGAAAGCTACAAAACGGATTTGGATGATATTTGGCACACAGAGAGTTTATAACCTGGATTAACACATGCTTTTATCCCGGTAGCACGTTCCCGCTGGATAATTTACGACTTCCACCCGGGCGAAACCGCTGGCAAAAGCTAGCCTTTAAAAAAAAATACATAGTGATTAAGCGCTTTTTGAACTTTAAAATTATATGCGGAAGTCGCCTCCATCCTTCACCACTTCCTAGTAAGGGAAGTGGTGAAGGATGTGAGGAAGTGAGGAAGTGCAAAAAACTCCAAAAAATATCGTCTCATTCAATTTTCACACATTTGTTCGTAAAACCAAGTCGCGACATTATTTCGCTTAATAATAGGCATAACCTGAATCCAGCATGCATCGCGCTGGTGTAGAAGGAAGGTGACAATGAAGATATAGTAGGCGAAAGATAGAATAGAGGATTTTGGGGATAAGGTAAACTATTAAGCGATGTTTAAAACGCAGTAGCAGTTTAAAATAAAATTGTGACTTATCAGAAATATCTATAGGTATATTAATAATGAAAACAAAAAACAATCCCACCATGTTAAAGGGTTATATTTTCAACAGTCAGATAACTTTTATCTGGAGAATAAATCTGACAGCTTGACTAATTTTTAATCGACGAAAAAACGGAGGAGGTTCTCAAGGCAACTCGTATTTATATATATTTTTTATGCATAACTTTTTTCAGAGTAGTCCGGTTTTGATAAAAAAAAAAAAAAAAAAATGGGAAGTGTATAACCCCGAAGTTGATCCCATATACATTTAGAAAAAAAAAAAAAACGAACCGTAAGGGCAGGAAAACAGGGGATGATTGATTGTTCACCCACAGATTTTTTAATGCTGAGTTGTGTGTTACAAAAAGTAATCAAAAATTAAAGATGTAGTAATTAGTAGATTATAGCTACAAAAATTATGAAAATATAGTAGATTTTACAACAAGTGCACAAAACAAACTATTTTTATCCGAGACTTTTAGCAGCCCGAGCCGAAGGCGAGGGCTGATAGTAATGTCGAGGATAAAAATGGTTTTGTGGACGAGTTATAAACTCTGCTTTTCACTTCGATTGCGAGGAAATAAAACAGTAGTATAACATAACATTTCTTTAATTAAAATTCAAAGTAAAATTAGAACAGTTTTGAATACTGAAGGAAATCTGTTTCCCGCCGCTTTATTTTTTTTTAAATCTTACGACATTGATATTAGGCTGCAGACCTATACAGCCTACTATTAAATTAATTTTGTAATAATAATTTTCTTAAATCAACTAACCTACCGTACTTGAATTAAAATTTTAATATCTATTATATCTTAAAAAACACATAAGGCAAATAAATTAAAGTAAATATTATATAATAACAAATTCTATCTATGAACTTCTTATTGCATTTGGCTGTATGGCTCATTTTCTTTGCCTTAATATAATACATTTATGAGTAGATACGTTAATGCCCTTGTGCACAAAATTCGATTTTGTGCAGCCTATACCCTGCACAAAGAAGCACTTTCAGAGCATGAGAAGTGAAAAAAACTTTTTAACAAAAAATCAAACCGCCGAAAAACTGAAAAGCAAAAAATAATAAACCTTTTTTGTTTAACCTTAATAACGAAGTTCGGAAGGCGGTGACATAAAATTAAAATACATTACAAAAGTCACCGACTTCCGAACTTCGTTATTAGGGTTAAACAAATATTAGGGTTAAACAAAAAAGGCCGCGGGTACCCGCTGGATGTG
Source organism: Polymixis flavicincta (assembly GCA_949987655.1). Taxonomy (NCBI): domain Eukaryota; kingdom Metazoa; phylum Arthropoda; class Insecta; order Lepidoptera; family Noctuidae; genus Polymixis; species Polymixis flavicincta. Next base: position 35,746,610 of record OX465171.1, on the reverse strand, counting down.
GGAAGCACAAGACCGGTCGAAGTGGAGGAGCCTGTGGGAGGCCTATGTTCAGCATTGGACGTCTATTGGCTGAAATGATGATGATGGAAAAAGGTTTATTATTTTTTGCTTTTCAGTTTTACTGCGGTTTCATTTTTTGTTGAAAAGTTTTTATCCATACAAAAGATGTCAAACCGTAATATGTATTTATTCCTCAGGTAAAAGCCATCTGACTATTGAAAAATCAACCCAATTTTTTGTTTTTGTTTTGCAAGAGCATAAAAAATATGATGATCTAAACTCCTTCAAATTGAGTTTAACCACTTTCCAGTCCCGTCGCAAACTGAATGGCTATAAACTTCAAACGATTTTGTTCTAATGTTTAGTATTGAATGTGAAAGATATTCCATTTGAATATCACATGGTTGTGACTAGCATAATTAGCCTAAAATGTGCCCATTGCTAGGACATAGGCAGGTATATTTTGTGGAAGCTTCTAATTTAACAATTTTTTCTTGCCAATAATGATTTTTAGTGTGTTATTAGTTTGTAAGAATAAATAAATAAATAATCCACCTCGCGGGCCCAGTGTGTGTTGACAAAATGTCGCAAGTCTCCGACTTTTTTGTTCTAGTACATGCCGGTTTCACGTTGTTTCTCTTCACCATTTTGAGAGCAGTGGTGATGAAATAATTTATATAAAGTGCCTGCCTAGATACGAAGCCATGACTTACTAGTTACAGATAAATCACATTGCGCCTGAACTTGAATTCAATAAAATAATCATTGTTTGAAATAGTTTTCCAATTGAACCTTTTCCAGTTTAACAATACTTCCAGTTTCCAATAAAGCCCTGGAGATTAAACCCCGTCTGACAATATGTCGTCCACAGTAACAATCGCTCGCTACTATCCAAGAAGAACTATAAATAATTTTAAGTTTGTTCCGTTGCCCCGACTCTGCATCATCGATGGTTCCACTAAGCAGCTCGTTGGAGCAAATTAAATGCACTTTAATTACTCTGACCTTATTTGCAGCGAAAATCAGACTCCTAACTGTGAGGTGTGTAATAAAATAGGAAATGCACAGCATGTGTTGGTTGATTGCGTCCGATATACGAACACAAGAAAGAAAAATAGATTTATTTGTTACAAAAACACGTGCAAGCAAAAAGATGAGATCACATAAAAAAAACATTAAAAAAAAACAACTTAAATAGAACATAAATAGTCCGTCCGCAGTTGCACGCTATGACTGTGACAAGAAGGCTTCCACTCAGCATGATGCTGTGCTATGGGACCCACGGCACAGCGCTGATTTTAAGTGGTCACCCGAAAACAACGTACAAGTACCTACGGAAATCAAGCTAAGATTTTTAAAAAATTGCGAAAACAAAGTAAAATATAATAAACAGTACCTACTTATAATTTAAAACTACCCCACAGCCAATACGATAAAATGCAATAGAATAAAGTATAAACGCAATAGAATGAAATAGAAACGCACTTCTCAACTCGTTGAAAGTATCGGTAATGAATAATGAGAAGTTCCAAAGTAGTGTAGCTAACTACTACTGAACTTGTATTTTATAGAGGAAAGATTTGTTTGTTGTAAAATTGTTTGTAATGAAAACTCAAAAACGACTATACCGATTTTCAAAATTATTTCACCTATGGAAAGCTACATTATTCCGGAATAACATAAGCAACAAATTTTACGCGAAAGAAGTGGCCGGCGGAGTGCTAGTTAAATAAAAAAAAATAGATAGCACAGAACTGTCGAAGTGGGGGTGCTGGAGAAGGCCTATGTCCAGCAGTGGACGTCTTTCGGCTGAAATTATGATAATGATAAAATTTTGTGTGACTAATGTTAGTTTATTTGGATAAAACAACTTACTGTTACCACTTAAGTTGTTTTTTGTAAAAGGACGATGGGATTCACATCGGGTTTATATGTTTACAAAAATCCCTTAAATAAGTCAAGTTAAAAAAGCCTTGCTTTTTGGAAACTGAGAAGACAGACATAAATCAACTTATCGGTTTTCTCATAGTAAAAATTCAGAATCTATAAAGAAAGCTGTTCGGTGAAGACTATTTTAAAAAGTTTAGGCCGCAAACAATTTAGTACCGTGCCCCTAAATTTTGGTTGCATTGAAATAAATAATATTCAGATTGAATTTGTAAAGTATTTATTAAGAAATATATGAAGACAGCCACGTCACCGCATTGCGAGAAGCATTTCCTACGTCATTAAAACGGCGGTTTCTATTTCCTAACGTCGCGCCGCCGTATCTCCCTTTATTATTCTTAAATATTTTATCATGTCAAATAGTAGATCAGTACTCTATTCATCATAGTTTAGCTGTACATCACCCAAATCGTGCACAAATTAATGTATACAAATGAATAAAATTGAAGTGTCTGTTTTGAATGTCAAAATTGCAACTTTTTACTTCGGTACCTACGGTATATCAAAAAACAAAAAAAAAACCGACCGTCTATTTGTGCCGGCTAATCTCCATCAAAACGAAAAATCTAAAGTCATTTATTAAAACTACGCTGAAAGACAGCAATTATTATAAAAGTCTCCCAAAACGCCCGTCCTGCAGCACACCCTCGTGCCTTAACTGGGATGAAGATGTGGCGCAACAAACGCGCGCTGCCGCAACCAGTGACATCTAATGGAGCAGGACGAACTTGCTGCCGATTGCTCAGGCCAGAATAATATGATCAATTATAGAGGTCATTAGATAACCACATGCTGCAATAAATTATTAAAAAAAAACAATGTAATGAGTGGAATAAGTCAACAACAAATGAAAATAAAATAAAATTACGTGATGCAGTCAAATAAAGTAAAAATTAAATGAACTAACTTATATAACCTGTCAATCGCCAGGTAAGCTAATTCTGGTGACAGTACATAGCCATTGTCTTGAGTTAATCACATCGACTATCATATCGTTTAAGTAGTTGTTGATTGAATAGTATGCCTTAATACAATGTTTGCATTTTACTTTGGCTTTTAATAACGCATTAAAATGCAAATCTCGTAAAGAAGAGGGAAGCTAATTATAAAAGATTATACCAAGCCCAACTTATGAGTTATGAATTTTATGACACCGGTGAAAAGGAGTGTGCATCCGAATCGGAAAAACCGATTTTGACGAGATTTTCACTGGCAGGTAGATGATATTAGAAGGAGCAACATAAACTAGCCGAAGCTTTTTGTCCTAGTAGCACATTCACATGAGATATTTTTTGCATCCACGCGGGTGTAACCGCGGACACAGTTGTTGTTACTGCTAGCCCGCATCATCCCACAGCTGAGCAAAGAGCTCTGCAACCTACAGCTCTTTCAATCCAGGGCTAGTACCGCTATTACGAAAAAAAATCACAACAATAGACATCGGGTCCCTGAATTAATGACAGTAGTGATTGGAATATCCAGATTATTTAAGTTGGTAGCCATACATTCATTGTTCAACAAATTATCATCGGGGTCGCCACTCCAGAACCTTCCGGCCCCATCGGCCATTTGTTCTGCGAGCAATGTGCCCTGTCCACTGCTACTTAAGTTTGGCAACTCTTCGGGCTATTTTGGCAGTTATCTCAGTTACCAAATAAACGCCCTACATTAATTTGCTATCTTTTAGCCAGTTCATACAATTGGTATTGTGATTTGAATAAATGAACCATTTAAGTTACTAGTAATTTCGTTTACAAATTAATTTCTGTGATTGCATCTTAGGACCTCAAAAACGAATTGAGAAAAAATCCTTGCATCTTATTTCCAAAAACAGTAAGACCCGGAACAAGCACATAATCTGCATAGCATGCAGCTGAATACCAGAATTTTACATGGAGTGACTACCTATCTGACCTCCAGAACCCAGTTACTGGATAATAAGATGATACCCCTTGTTAAGATTGGTTGTCAGACTTTCGGGGTTCTGGCGTCCCGTACCGACTTTCAAAGATCAACGACGACCGAGGGTCTTGGTATTTAAAGATGGTCACCCATCCACAGACCAACCGCAGCAAGCATAGCTTAACCTGACCTGTTATTACTTAGCCAGAAAACACTGTGGCCATTAAAAATTACTGTTTCATCTTGGAATCAAACAAGCAACCTGTGGTGCTAAAGCTAATCTTCCAGTCACTGCGCCAAATGAGCTATTTGAGTATTTCTGTGTCTACCTACATTATAGATAGTATACATAAAATGAAGGCGCTTTTCGTGTCTATCTATGTGATCATTTAGTCCTTTTGAATTATTTACAAAAAAAAAAAAAAAATAGAAGGATTATGATGCGGTTTTCACAATCGAGTTTGTTCCGGAAGGTTGCATTTTGCATTTGATTTATTAAATTTTTCACTATTCCGTACAAATATTTTGCCACAAGATACAGTAGATTTGTTATTACCTACTTCATTAAAAAATAAAAATACTAACACTACCGGTGCACATTGAGGTAATATATGTACACAAATTACCTCAGTGCACTATGTGTGAGGTTTCGAGTCATAAATCTATAATTTCCATTTTTTTTTTTAGATTTATAGTTGACTTTTTTTAGATAATCTAGAATAAATAAACTTTAAAATAATATACGGTTTATGGATACCTATAGTTAAAAAAAAAAAAGAAAAAAAAATCACTAAATTACGAATATTTTAAAATAATGTGACCTAAAACGTTATAATTAATGCAAAATAAACTCTTAAAATACCTGTTATGAATTACGTTAAATAAGAAAAAAAAAACCATTAAAGTGTATTATTCCCATCCATGATTATTCCACTACCCACAAAGCTTGATCTATATAGTTCCATCGACTTTTTATCGGAAGGTTTTCTTAAACTTGTTATGTAAGGGTCCGAAATGTACAAAAGTGTATGTAGAACATCGTAATTTGTGGCTACTCTAGAGCATTTTCTAGCATGATGTCTGAATCGTTTTTAGTCTTTGTTCCTTGATTCCTGGGCATTTTCGGAAAGCTGTCCAATATGTAAACACTGAATAATGCAGAATGACGCTTTCGCCGTGAATTAATACTTTATGGATAGATAATGGCATGTAATGATACCACATAAATTTATTAACATATCGCTGTGCTGTACCGAAAGCATACTTTCCGAATTTATAATATTATGAAATTGTGTTGTTGCTTTAACAACAGTATTCGTAACCACAATGACGAATGAAAAACAGTGTGTAATTATTGAGTATGCAGATAAAATAATTGATTTGAAATGTGTGCAAAATGTGGTAGAAAGAACTAATTATCATTGCGTGGTTATGCGGTTTCCAATATGTTTTATTGATTATTTATTAAAAATACTCAGTACATTATCTAAACATAAACTGCAAGTAATAAAACATCACAAGTATAACCTATATCAACTAACAAATCAAATAGGTTATAAGGTCTAACCTAGGTCAATAGGTTATAAGAAATTTTTACTATTTCATGTTATAATAGATTAACATAATAATTTGTTGTGCGATGAAGTAGCAACTTTTGTGTATTTCCTGTATAATTTTATTAAATTTCCTATCAAATACCATCATTTACAGACCTTCTGCAAATTTCGGCAATTGTCAAAACTCTAATTGTAAGTTTCCAATACGAAAAAATTATGTCATGAGATAAATATTTCTAGTAAATATACTAACAACAATATAGCATATTTATGCATACCAGATGAAACTATATACAAAGTTTCTGGAATGATTTATTACTTGCATAGTTTTTATTGCTAGCCCACCAGAAAATAAGCTTAAAAAAAAAATGCAAAGTAAGATGATTTTGTGATAATTTTTGAACTATCGTATTTAAATGCTCTTTGCTATAAACCAGTACCAGCCACACACATTAATCACCTCAGCCTATCGCAGTTCACTGCTGGACATAGGACATGACATAAATAATTTATTTATAATATAGTAGACTAGCAGCGCTTCGCGGTTTCACCCGCGGAGTTACCGTTCCCGTGGGAATACGGGGATAAAATATAGCCTATTTCACCCGGGGATAGTGTAGCTTCACCACAGTGAAATAATTTTTCAAATCAGTTCAGTAGTTTCGTAGCCTATTGAGTACAAACAAACAAAAAATCAAATCTTTCCTCTTTATAATATTAGTATAGATTTACTTCTTAGCAACAGTATGATACAAGTACCTGCGCCAATTATTAAAAAATGTATCAGGCTCTCTTATGCACCTCCACATTGGTGGTTAGCTATTCATTCCTTTATTTTATTAAAACATACATTCTATTATTAGTTACTGGATGTTACCTGCGGCTCCGCCCGTGTGGATGTCGTTTATGGCGTAAAATAGTACGTCTTAGATCCTTCTCCATATCCCAGGCTATATGTCAGCCAAATCTTATGACGATCAGTTCAGCGGTGTAGGCGTGAAAGCGTAACAGACAGACATATATACTTTCGCATTTCTAATATTACTAGGGATTATTTTAAATGTAGCACATAATTGTCGATGTTTTAACATGACGCAACTTACGTACATTCCACCTTTACGAAACAGGGCTGACGCCAGTAAAAGATATTATAATTATCTTTAGCAACATAATTTTTGTCTATTTTTAAGGCAGTTTAATGAGACTCCAATCAATCAACACTCAGTCCACTGCTGTACAAAGGCCTCTCACAAGCTGCGGCACAATACTATGTCCACCGCCTTCCGCATCCAGTCCGTCTCAACCATTATCTTAAGGTCGTTCGTTCATCTAGCTAGGATGCGTCCCACACTAACCTTGCCGATACGCGGTCTCCACTCCACCAGCCATCGGTTCTTCGACAAACATGGCTAGTCCAATGCCACTTCAGTTTGCTTTCTCTGCGATCCATGTCGGTAACTCCGGTTCTTTTCCGGACAATGTACAAAATTACTAGCACGCGGACAAAATGTTTTCTTTCTCTGAGAGCTCGATATGGTAACCGCAAATACATTGGTAAAGTGTGTTGCCTTTGGGTGCCGAGAACCACTTATCTACCATTAACGAGCGTCCTACCGCCAGCCGGTTTTACAAGCTTATCGCCAAGTGGATCAAAGCCTCATTTGCGGATGATATCATAACATTTGAGGTTAATTCTAACTCTGATAGTTATACAGACGATTCTGATTGTTTAAGTACTTAAATATTGTATACTTTTTTATTACGTAATAAATAAGATTAGGTTAAGTTTTGTGTGAAGAGGTTAGTTTATTTAGTTTAAGAGTAAATGATCATTTGTAAAAGCACGATGGGATTGACATAATTATGTCACATATGTGTACAAAATCCCTTAAATAAAAACCCTTATATATGTATTTGTTTTAGTCGCTTGACACTAGGCTGATCAAAAACTTAAAGACAATTTGAATATCGCGGGCAACATTTAATAGACTTTGAAAAAGTATTTCCACACTTTAATTACATATTATCTACTTCGGGTTGGATACAGCCAGCTAAGATCAAGTCTTGGTCTGTTACTTCTAGTCGATATTATGCTAATCGAGGTTATATTTTGGATCTGTACCAACTTTTCAAACGCCACTGGAATACAGAAATGTCTTGCTGAAACGGGAAGTGCAAAGTCGGTGATTTTCGGGGTTTCTTCGTGATTCAATAGATTTTAGTGTCATCGTATATGTTGCTACTATTAACAAGGCCATCTAATCTCAAATTTAAAATCAACTAGAAAAGAGGAAGAACTCTGTCTTCAAAGAGTGAACAGGCATGTTCTGGGCACGCTCTTTCCATGAACAAGCTCATCCATCGCTTTCTATAAGGCGTGATCGAGGTCTAGAGCAGGCTTAAACAGCAATAAAAAGTGACATGACGAAAAAAAATTGACTTTGATTTATAAGAAAATCAAAAAACACATAATCTTAACCTCGAATATTCTTCCAATTCCATGGACTTCTGCCTTCGAACCTCGAAATTAAAACACAATCACCCTTATCCGTTCAACCCAGTTATTTCAACGTAACAGCGGCTATAATTCGTGGTAATACAGAAATAACTACCCTCCATAACAGTAGGCGAGCCGAACGCCACGTTGATAGCAATCACTTGACCTTGAGCTGTGAACCGCGTTGACCTTGAACTATTGTAATTAAAGGAAATATTCATCAACAATTATTATTATTGCCGTTTCGTGTGTACAAGTGATGTTTTAGTGATTTAGTTTGTTCATGTTTAGTATTATTTATGTAATGGATTTGTTTGGAGATTTTAGAACCCTATAAAGTAGTTGTGAGACTTATATAACTACTCCACAGGGTTCTAAAATACCTTGATATATTTTTAAACTTAGTTTAAAAAAAAAAATAAGTACGACCATTAAAAACTTTGTAAACTCAAAACTCGTGAACGCTTTTGAGCAGCGTAAATTATGCCAGGTTCAGAACTTAATAATATCAGCAACAGTAAATTAGCGCTACCGTATTAAGATTATATTTCAAAGTTCAGTGTATGTTTAGCAGCGGATTTTCCCAGTAAAACTACCACTTCCTGCTTATCAAAGTAGTGTTATAACTAGTCATCGTTTCAGTATGTTTTTGGTTAAAATAAAGTACTCAGCGAGCATTTGCAGGCCACGAGCTAGTTTAAAATAATATGACTCACTTCTGCACATTTACTTACAATTTTAATTATGCATAATACTGTCATGTATATATATGTTTGGGAACATTATAGGCTGATTATGCATGCATAATAAGAAGTCATTGAGATATATCAGCTACTTACATTTTTCTTAGTGTTCCAATATACTTGAGTTGCAAAAAACAATCCTACGTGGCACTAGAAAAATAATTATTTGGTTTGGTTTAGGGATACCTAATGAAGTGAATATATAAGCATATTCAGCCTATAATGTCTGTTCTGGCTCTTGTGATACAGGAATTCCTAGTACAAGAGCCAGGGCTACATTGTTGTTGTTATTTGAGTGAGTAAATAAATAAATAAAATAAATAAATAAAATGTTCCCACTGCTGGGACACAGGCCTCTTCTCGGGGAGAGAGAGTGCCCCGTAATCCACCAGGCTGGCCCAGTGCGGGTTGGTAGACGTCACATGTCTTCGAATTTTTGGTTCTAATTTTCTCACGATGTTTTCCTTCACCGTTTTAAGAGTAGTGGTGACGAAATAATGTACCCAAACGAAAGCGCCTGTCTGGTTTCGAACCTACGACTGACAATTCGTAAGGCACGGCCGTTACCACTGGGCCACCACTGCTCCTTTTCCATCCATTTTCATTTTAAATGTAACAACTATGGCTATTTCTTTAGTAATCAAAGGGTCGATCGAAGGCTTCGCTTGCCGAGGTCAGTCCAAAGATGGGAGTTCAGTCATAACCATTACATTATCACGACCCCTCCGTGCCTAGCAAAGCACGTTGTACCCTTGGTACCGTCAGTCAATCGTAGATCTTCGGGAATCGTTACGGGTTGTCTTACCAAGACTTATCATGAGGAATCTTCATAAATAAAAAAAAAAGACCTTGAATGTCTCCGACTGACTGATTTAACAGTCAACCTCTTTAAATAAAATTTTCTTCTTTCCATCTTGACAATGATGCAGGTCGTGTACCTACGTAATAGTGTTTCTAATATTCGAGTAAGGTAATTATGTCACTAAAGTCTATTCCGCGAAGGCATGAAGGAGTAAAAATCATGTATTATTTGTTTGGTACCGCTACAGTAGCTATACTGATTACAAGTACCAATAGTACAGGTATTACGTCTGGACCTGGTACCAATAATACAGGCCTGATACCAGTATCATACGAAGGCCAATGTTACCGGACCGATGTTCCAAGCCTGGTTAACAATGATAGCGGTCATAAATCTACATGATAGTGTTTTATGAATGAATGAATACAATCTTTTTCGTTTTGTTTCAGGACTGAAAACGAGTAAGTAAAATAATATTTACCTACTAAAGCACACCGTCCCTGCCTGTCTGCCTGAGTCCACGGATGCCTCTGTTGGGTCCAAACTGCGAAGGATCAAAGGTATGCTTAACTGAGATATATTTTTCGAAGATGATAAAGTCGTTAATATCTTATCACAAAATTTTAATGGATACCTATCCTTTTGAAAAGTAATACTCTTTGTTACGTTTAATGATATAGAAGTATTAAGTGGAAAAAACTGTCTAAGTTGTTTAATAATAAATGTACTTATACAGTCAAGGACCGACGGACGTTAAGCAATTTTCAAACAAGTTTTCGAACTGCAATTTTCATTTAAAAAAAACATTGGCAATGGTGGTAAGAAATAACCTTGGAGACTTGTAGCTAGCAATAACAGCCACACAAGTCGATCGATCAGGTGAAGCAAAACATGCCGCGGTTGCGGGTCCGTGCATGGGTGACCATCTTTATATAACAAAACCGTGCCTCGGAAAGCACGTTAAAGTTTTGGTCCTGGCTGTCGTTCGTCGATCTTGGACAATCCTTACGGGTCCTCAGAAGCCCGAAAGTCTGACAACCAGGTGTTACCATATTAGCCCAGTGGGTGTTGTGGTGTGGGTCAGATAGACAGTCGTTCCATGTACATTCCTGGTATTCAGCTGCATCTAATTTGACCGGAACTTGACTTTAACATAGTTAGGAAAAGGTGCTTAACTTAGATGATTCCTTGACTATACAGGTTTAAAAACGGTACTGTGTTTATTCGCTGACGTACATGATCTCTTTAACCGTAGATCCGAGGGCATTTGAATGTTAAAAGAATTTGCGCTTTTGTTAATATCAGTCTTGTTCGACTCGACACTGGTGTGACGTCAGAGGCCTCACACATTTGGTCGCGGTTTTCAATTCGCATGTCCAAGTAAAGAATAGTTTAAAAACATTGTAAGAATATTTGTTAGCCATTTTAAATAGTTTGTGTTTCTGCTGGCAGTGTAATGCTTACGCTTCAGTGATTAACAAGGAGATTTATTAATCTGTTCAGTAGTTTTTGGAAGTTTTATTAATATAGTTAAGTGCAGTGACTTGTGCAGTTGAGTTTGTGATTAAAAAATAATGAATAGAAGAAAATATAGTTCGAGAGTAATTTTTGAAATGTGCAATCGTTTCAGGTACGTGATTGTCCGTGTATTTTATATTATCTTTTTTTTCTATGATTTTTTTGAGGCATTTATAGTAGATTCCCCAGGTGCCAAAATATTTCTGAACACATATTTTCATAAAATATTTAAATTCAGTATTTAACATAAATATTAGATAGGTACTATGCAAAAGGCGGGATAGTTCTTTCATCCAAGCCTGGATTAAGTCTTTTTCTAGATTCAAAGTATTTAACATTTTCCTGTCACGGATTTCCACAAAGTAATGCCTGATCTCCTAACCTACTATGATTTCAATACTAACATTTTTCTGAAGACACTTGTAAAGTTCCGAATGTGAAGTTTATAGCATATAGCATAGCATAATCTGCCAATCAGGGTCCCACTGCTGGGCCACAGGCCTCCTCACTGTGGGCCGTAATCCACCACGCGGGCTCTGTGCGGGTTGTTGAATGTCAAATGTCTTCAAATGTTTGGTTTTAGGACGGTTTCCTCATGATGATTTCCTTCAGCGTTTTGAGAGCAATGGAGATGAAATTAACTACACAACGTAAAGCGCCTGCTCAGGTTTGAACCCACTCGTAACTCGGCGCCTATACCTGTGACCCGCCACTGCTCTGTGTGAAGTTGTTGTGACTTCCAAATTTTTTTACGATTTGAATAACAATATTTCGCAGTGAATAAACAAGTTAAAACAAACAAATTATCTATATTTAACTCAGAATAAAAGATTTTGTTATTATTACAAACAAATTTATTAGCCAACAAATAGCGTGGAATTCAATGAAAACAAAATGTTTGTGGTTTGGTTTTAGGGTAGGTACATTGAATTTAATGTTAATTTCAACTAAAATCGTACTAATTGGATAAACAGTGTATAAATTAGGTTTTTACACTACCATAGATTCAGAGTGCTCAGTTACAGAGTGATTTATTTTTAAATAAATAGCAAGTCTGGCCTGCCGACAGAAGTGAAAACTTAAAACTAAGGAACAAAACAACATGTCAAATTGACACGCTTGCATAGCATGACAAGGACATATTAGCAATAAGTTTCCCCCCCAGTGTGTTCCCGCATTGTCGTTGCGGGGGTCTCAGTAGCCGTTGTTTCCCACGGTGAAGCGAAGAGCAACCCCAAGGTGGGGCCGCTCGTCAGGGCTTTTACCTCAAATCCGACGACGTAGCGGCCAAAAAGCAGGTTGCGGTGAGGTGCACCGCAACTGAGGCCGGCCGCGATGTCGAATGGGAGGCATCGCGACTGAGGATTACAGGCTGCGGCGGAGGAGGAGTGCCGGTACTTCTGAGTAGCGCTCTTCCCTTCCGTGGCCTGGACGGGGCCGCCACCGTTTGATGGCGCACGCGGCCCACCGCGTGCGCCACCAAACGGTCACTCGAACTCGGTCAACGGACATAGCGTCGGTATAGCGTTGGCCGCTCTCCCTATCCCCTGCGGCCAAAAAGAGGCAGGCGGCCGGCTACAAAAAAAAAATGCCCGTTTCGACGGCACGTTGTGTTCCACACGTGCCGTCAGAGTTGTCAGCAACAACTGGTGGGGTCCGCAAGGGCCGATGCCTGCCAGGAGTGCGGGTTGTTCGAAAGAGATACCGTCACCCCTGGCACACAGGCAACTGAGGGAACACGGGTGGGTTTTAGTCAGTAAAAGTCTGACTCCGCCCAGAGCGGGAGAAGTTATTTGATGATTTACATTTTATAAAAAAAAAAAAAAAAAAATAACTTATGCCCTAACTACATCGCTCAACGCGGCTAGAGATATTTTTCTTGCAAAAATGTTATGTGCAAGATTCTAGTGGTTTTTTTTTTTTTTTTTTTTTTTTTTTTTTGGGTGGGAAATCATCAAATAACTTCTCCCGCTCTGGGTGGAGCAGGAGGGCGTGTCAGACTTTTACTGACTAAAACCCACCCGTGTTCCTTCAGTAGCCCTTAAGCCAGGGGCTGTGGTGTCTCTTTCGAACAAACCCGCACCCCTGGCAGGCATCGACCCTTGCGGGTCCCATCACTTTTTGTGCTGACATCTCTTTGAGGCGCGCGTGGAACACAACGCGCCGTCGACTTGGGCTTGGTCCTTACCGGACAGCGAGCTACCCATTACTCGCCGTCTGCAAGCCCATGCCTACGGTGGCCGGAAATCGGCCTGGGATTCCCGACGCCCAGGGCGTCTCCGTATCCTGCGGCGGCTGGGGTCGCGAGGGCGCATATGCTGCCTCTCCCTCACGTGCGCCGCCTCCCTCTTCGCGAGCATTACTGCTTCGCTGAAGGAGGTGACGGCTCCCCATGCCCTCTCGCTCCGTACCATGGCTTGGACCAGGGCCGGACGCGAGAGATCGCCGCCGCCGATCGCCTCCACGAGGACACGGCGGTGCTCCGCCCAAGCAGGGCAGACCGCCACCGTGTGCTCCACCGTGTCCTCAGGGCGATCTTCGCAGTGGAAACACCCGGGCGTTTCCTCCCGCCCTATCCGAAACAGGAACCTCCCGAAACAACCGTGTCCGGTGAGGACCTGCGTCAGGCGGAAGGTGAGGACGCCATGCCGCCTCTCAAACCACTCCTCAAAGAGGGGACTTACCGCCGCAATCGTGGCGTGCCCAAAGATTCTAGTGGTAAGTCAGCTGTTTGAACAAGTTCTCATTTCAAAGATGTTCGGTCATCGCGTGCCTCTGGACGGTTGACATGTCAACTGTCAGGCCAATACTGGATCACAGTACCGTTCGTTCGAAATACAAAATTTAGATTCGAGGATGTTGATTTTAGAGTGATGACATCACGTTTGCTGATCACGTTTGCTGAATACGTTTGTTGACAGGCGACTTGCATGTTATTCCTAATGATTGTTCAATGAACGCTTATTGGCACTAATACTAATTTTGTACGGACGCTCACTTTTAATACATTACGAACCTACAATATGAATGAACAAATTGTAGGTACTTAAGATAAAGTTAGTATAAACAAATATAAGTATCTAGCTTTTGCCAGCGGCTCCGCCTGCGTGGATGTCTGTTATCGCGTAAAAAAGTGATCGAAAAATGACGACCGGTTCAGCAATTTAGGCGTGACATCGTAACAGACAGACAGACAGAGTTCCTTTCGCATTTATAATATTAAGTAGGGCTATAGCTTTTAGCCGCGGCTCCATCCGCGTGGATGTCGATTAACGCGTTAAAAAGTGCCCTATGTCCACATGACCATTGGTTCAGCAGTTGAGACGTGAAAACGTAACAGGTCCGTCTACCTGTTACGTTTACAGGTAGACGGATAGAGTTACTTTCGCATTAATAATATTAGTAGGGATATTCAGTAGGGGTCATTAAATAAATTAATTCCAGCATTCCTACTCACATAGAAGGTTTTAATAGAAATATTTTCAAACAATATTTGAATAAAACGAGATGCAATATTGTAAAGAGGGAGTTAAAATTGAAGAGCTCTCGTTAAATATATGCAGTTAATTGCGGTTTTCGTACCAATGGGCAGAAATCCTCGGCTACATGGACTGATAATAATGTATGTATTTTTATGTGCAAGTGAGGACGTAATAACATGATAACCTGTTTAACTGTTTACTGTTTCCAAGTGCAACTTGTGTTACTGGCATAGGTGGCGACGTTTTTATAGATTTTGTGATGGGATGGCCACTTCACTGTCGCACCGCGATCATTGAGCTCACATCGATATGAGTTGGCCTTAACTCTCTGGAACCACAGAGGTTTGAGTATTAAAAAAGTCGAAAATCGCAAAGAATCGTGCCATACATTTACGTGAAATGAGACTAGATGAGAGCGAAAACAAATACCAGTGTATGACAACAGTCGGATTATTCCAAAATTTCACTGGGTTAATAGGGAACAAAGAAGATAGTTACAGGTATCATTAACATCCCGCTTTACCTTTCAAGAGCTAAGCAGTCAGTCATGACAGAGTAAAAGAATGGCTAATTAGCTATCTTTCGACAAAGTAAAAGAAATAAGGGTTTGGCTGATTCCTTTTCGAACCTGTAGTTGTCAGTTTTGGTAGCCAGCACATCATCCACCTCAAACTGTCAAATTTACACAATTGAATATGAGCCTTATGATTTTGCAATAAAGTTAAAAAAACTATTAAAGAAATTTGACAAATTGGGGTAGCTTGATGTGCTGGCCTCTGTACATACAGTTTGTTACGTGTGGTGACATAAAGACTGGACCAAATATTTTTTAAACATAACCTTGTTCCCCCGAAAGATTGGGCAGAGCTGTACCCATAAATAACCCAAATTTAACCAGTTATGATCAAGTCCCATGTAATAGGGGGCGAGCCTTATGCCATCAACTGGGCCGTAAAGCAATACTCCGGGTTGTTATTGAAAATATAAATAGAAAAACCATAACACTTTACCTGACCTGGAAATAGAACCCATGACGTCCTGCTCAGCAGTAGCGTTTAGACCACAAAACCAACGACGCAGTCATAATGTGAAATGTGTGTAGGCGTAGCCTTGGGCCACAACTAGCGAGCACTCTCACTGTCTGCAAATGACATTTTCATGTATTCTCGAGGCGAGACTTTGATAAAATAGACAAATTACTTCCATACATAGAACATAGTATCGCTATACATAACATACTTACAAGCTACTATCGGCCTCGGCTTTACAATTCCTTTATCACCCTTAGGTTGAATTTCACTAGCGCGTCGTAAAAAGTTTTTTTTTTACATTTTGTAATAGGTATATAGTTTCAACCTTACTGAGGTTCCATTTTACTATGTGGGGCACATAGGCAGACACTGGCCCTGACTTACGAGTTGGTCGTTAGTTCGAACCCAGGCAGACTTCACTGTGTGTATTTAATTTAATCACCACTGCTCACAAAACGGTGAAGGAAAATATCGTGAGGAAACACGTAGACAAGCGATATCCACTAACCGGCACTGGGTCCGCGTGCTGGATTAAATCTCACTTCCTCTCACCGAAAAGAGGCCGGAGTCCCAGCATTGGGAACATTATAGACGAATTACAAAGCGTAGGATAGGAATCCTTCGCCTTAAGCCCCAAAAGATGTTCGTAGTCAAAGTTACGTCTGTGGTAACACCAACGACGTGTTGGCCAACATTATTCGAAACATTGCCGTGTTGTGACACCAGAAGAAGACAAGGATTTGTTGGCAAGTAGGATGCCAACTTTACTTCATCATTCTCCTGCCCCTTATCTCAATTTATTTGAGGTCGGCGCAACGTATCTTTTTGTTCCACTAATCTTTGTTAGTTCTAACCAACTTATGGTTAGAAAGGGTGTGATTACCAAGATGACGTGTGTCACAAATTAAGAATTTTAAATTTGGATCAATCACGCAGTCCATCTATCGTTTCGTTTCTACTCTTATAGCCAATTTATACTCAAAATATTCTTCACGACATTCTCCTCATTTCTAGGTGTCGCATACCCATACCATGACAACCGATTTCCTCACGACTTCCTCTTCGTACTCATTTCTTATTCGATCCATTCGTGTAACACCACACATCCTTTTTAACATTCTCTACTCAGCTGCATGCAATTGCCTTTCATTAATCTCTTTTGTGGCCCAACTCGACTTTAAAAGAAATGGTGGTATTATCTTAAGTCGTTCCAAATAATCTTTCAACAGAGATACGAGTGTTATATTGTTAGTCTGTGAATATCAAGTTTATGAGACTAAATAAGAGCCAGTGTTTGTCTAACATAAAAAAAAAACATTTCATTAATTTAAAGGAATCTACACACATTTTAACTAGCATCAAAATTATTTTAAAAAGAGTAAGGAAAAATAGGTTACATTAATTTGTAAGAACTTTACCATAAAACTAACTAGATTTTATGAACATAAAAATATAAAACCTTTAAAGACCCCAGAGACAGGCATGATGCGATTCTGATAGAACTATTTCCATGAAATATTCATTGAAATTGTTTTACTAGAGTCGCGACGCGCCTGTTTGAGGCAGCTTTGAGTCAAACTTTTTGATGACTGCAGTTAATCAGTATTGCATAACTGTCACTTATCATCTTACGGAGCTAGTTTGCTTGTCCTGATCTGTTAAACAGTTCGGCTAGTCGACGTAGAATTCAATTATAACTACCCTCGCCCTCCCAGAGGGATTCCGTGCCCAAAGCATCCAGGCATACCAATATCTATTAAGATTCCTGAAACGCCTTCACTGATTTACTATGCGCCCTGATCTATGGGTCACTGCAGAATTGCAGATGGAATAAACCTGGTGTTTTTGTTAGGCTTTGGATTCGTGTATTTGTAAGTAGACAAAGTCAATTTAATATAACAAAATATTCTGTCTTATTCATACTGTTCGGAATACACAGTAGGTACTGGACACAGGAGTATGTGTGTAGTTGTAACGTCAGAAATATTTATTTTTCATCAAATTGGCACACTCCATTAATTCGCCGTGTTAAATATACAGAAAATTTCAGTTGGTAGTCATTACAAAACATATACAGAATTTATTTCGTTTTATTTTGAACTTTCTGAACTTTTGGATAATATCACCAATAAGGTCACTCTTTGTCCTTCTAAGGCCTCTCCTCCCGGCGTTTCCACTCACTTCTGCCTTGTAAAACCTTTTGTTTAGTCGCTTTCTATTCATCTTCTCAACTCGGGTGGGTTTTAGTCAGTGAAAGTCTGACACGCCCCCCTGCTCCACCCAGAGCGGGAGAAGTTTTTTGATGATTTCCCACCCTAAAAAAAAACGTTAACAAACCGTCATTGACAAAAGTTTCATTTAAAAATGGATAATATTGCTATAAACCCACCAACTGTTAGTCAATTCTAGTATTCTAATCTTAGTCTATCTGTGAAAAATACAATCAATTTTGTTCCATTTTTTACAAGTTTTTGACTATGATTATTGCCAAGGTGAGTGTGACTTGAATGTTAAAACTTTTCAAGTACGAGAATTAATCTTCTGGTGGGGTATTATTCCCGTGAAGGACTTGAATTCACGTCAAGAGTGATCAAACGGAACAATACGTGCCAAAAATCATGACACGAAAATATAAGACTTAATTTGCATCGTGGCAACAAATAAGATTCTAAACAGCGATGCGTTTGATGGGAGTTGAATAGAAAGAGTGCAAAAATAGAATTTCAGGTAATTCTTTTGTTCATTAAATTCCCTTTATTATCGTTACATAAAATATGATAGTTTTAATCAAAATTTTGAGATTTATGCTTCGATTAAAACTTTCTTGAGCTCTGTGGAGTACTACCACGTGAATTGGAACCATATTCTAAAAACGGCGTTCCTTTCACAATACAGGCTATTGTGTAATTATGAAGGTTGATTAATTAATTGAAATTATGAAGCCTCTGCATACGCTGACGAAAATATTAAAATTATAATCGAATTTGCGAATAAATGAAAAAAGAAGTAGGAACAAAAGCAAAATGTACCAATTAGGAAAGAAACTTCCATCCGTCCATTCGTTTGTCTGTCAGCGGGTTATATCTTCCGAATCGTAATACCGAGACCGTAGAAATTTTTACGGTATTTTTATTGCCGCTAGAACAACTAATAAGAAAATAACCTAAGTAGTAGAAATTAAAGGAAAAGTCATAAATATTCAAGCAGATAAATGTTTCGATCTTATTCTTATGCCAGATTTATTATTTAATTCAAATAAAATATGAATCGATTCTATAGCCAACAACCAAAAACACAATGTACTAATGCTATGAAATAAATGACTTATTACTTGTGTTTGTGCGTGATTGAGTAACAGTCATCATCATCATTTCAGCCGAAGATGTCTACTGGTGGACATAGGCCGCCTCCAAACGGGGAGGGAATTGCCCTAATCGTCACGTTTGGCAGGCGGGTTGCCGATCGCAGTATGGTGGTAAAATGCATAGAGAACGCTGCTGCCCATTTTCTAGTAAGTCTCTTAGTCCCCTTCTACGACACCCACTGGAAGAAATGGGATCGTGCTATTCTTTTACGTCCGGCACCACACGGAACACACACACGGAGTAACAGACATCCAAACATACAAACTTTCATATTCATAATAATTACTAGAGCAGTAGGGTCACTATCAGAAAATGTTAGAAACCATGATGCTTAACTTACATGGCGGTATTAAATATGGAAATAAAATAAGTAGGGCGGTAAGCCTTCAGTGGTGTATCTTGCTCCCATACCTTCATATCGATCAGCGCCCGTCTCGTGACACAGACCCATCACAGCAAGGTCAAAACAATGGCATGCAAAAATCTTTACATTATTTCCATTCTACATTAACCGGGCTATTAAATGTGTGGGCGTGTTGCTTGAAAAAATTATGTCATATTAAAACTACTATAATCCCACTTGTGAAAGTTTGTATGTTAGGAGGTTTAGATACTTGCATGTTTGTTACTTTATCACGTATAAATGGCTGAACGGATTTGTATGAAATTTTTCACTCATATAGGTTATAACCTGGAATTACCACTTAAGATACTTTTTATCCTGGTAGTATGTTCTCGAGGGATAATATCCGACTTCCATGCGGGCAAAGCCGGTGAAAAAATCTAATCGAAATATTTTTCCTAAAACGTTGTGTTCGTGATTGTTGGATGTGGAGGTGTGTCATTGTGTGTGTGTTCTTAATTTCTATGTAATGGTACGTTTTTACCGATGATAATTACACGGCACAATGAGTGTGTGTGTGTTGTATTTGAATATGTAATAACAAGTTACTCATATTTTAAAGGTGCATTATTTACGAGGGCGTTCAGTTTGATCGCTTATCCGCTACTGTTTTGTATAATAACTCGGATATACATTCAAAATAATTCCTGACTTAAAAAGTTTATAAGTCTACGGATAACCAAGCCGTAGCTGGTGGAAATATCTGCCTTTTTCTTTTATGAAAACTGTCGCCAGCAGAGAAAAAAGTGGACTATCTAAAGCAACCGACAAAGTAGAACCGAGTAATGTTGCTTGACAGCTAAAGGCTCAACAAAGTCTGACACTATAGGCTCTGGGCACAACGCGACAGCGCGCCGTGAATCTGATATGACAATTTCTATGAAAAGTTCATGGAAACTGATCTACTGAACAGTCGCGCTGTCACGTCGCGCCGGTCTGCGGAGCCTTCATGCTGTACCTGTTGACGTTATCACGTCAACACCGGCTACCGGTGAAAACCAGCCCTGTGGCTTTGTCTTGCATAGTGCCATAACATTATGTTCAGCGACGGCCGCTTTGCATGGATGTGACGCAATAACGGTCCCAACATGTTGTCATGCTTCACCGTAAATAAAGCATTTTTCTTTCTTTACATTAGGTCTCACAACTACCCTACACGGTTTGCAGGTAGAGCGTAAAATCGGAACCTTTGATTAAGCCAGCGTTCGTGTTTAAAAGTAATTAAAACCAGTTTAAGTTGTGTCGGCTAGTGTGTGTCACATTTTAAATTCATTACAAATCAGGTCATGTGTAATGAGACTAACAACTTATTTGTATGACCGTAAGTACGGGTTAGTGAAGGCATAACGTAGGGTTATTAGGTATTTATACAATAAAGGAGCTCGTGGCTTAGTAATAATAGCCACAGGGGTCGATTGATCCGGTTAAGCTACGCTTGCCGCGGATAGGTGACTTCATACAGGATAAGTTTTTATCCAGTGCGCAAATTTTAACCATGAATTCAACATATCATACTAGAGCCCCTAGCGCTGAAATTTTCGCCGGTTATACAAAAAAAAAAACTGCTGTTTCATAGAAAAATGCAATACCTACGCGGTCAAAATGTATGGAACAGCTGATTTTTTTTTGTATAACCGGCGCAAAAATTTCAGCGCTAGGGGCTCTAGAATGATATGTTGAATTCATGGTTAAAATTTGAGCACTGGATAAAAACTTATCCTGTATACCAATGCCTCGAAAAGCACGTTGAACCCGTTGGTCTCAGTATTGGTATTCTGATGCATCCAGCAGGAAGACCCCAATGTGGTTGGGAAAAGGCTAAGCTTGGAGAGGTATTTAGACAACATAATAGACACATTACGTTCATAATAATAAACAGTATAATTTATAATACGTTTTTAGAATGACCTAGTTTTAGTTCTGAAGTTGTGTAAGTACTTGTTGGCTATGAAACCATTTCTGCGTACTTACACATGCGGTTGGAACCAAGGTCCGTAACAGACGCCCCGCAACCAGAACAGAGAAATACGAATCAGACAAATTATTGCAATCAAACGAACGTTATTTCGTGGTCTCATCAAGAGCTACCACCGATACCGATATGACCACAAAGCAATCGACGCCTTGGTGCAGTCTCTTATTTAGTTACAGTCCTACATTTTTAGCTGCGTTTACAGAAATCTCATATTTCCAAACTCCTAGTCTAAACCTATCTATATAAGTTAGTCGTCACGCAGTGGTCGAAATTCGTCCTGTATTTAGCATGATTATATAAAGAACTTAAAGGGCTTTCCGCACTCCATACAAACTTTAACTGTGCCAAATTTCATACTCCTCCGACACCGTCATTTTCGTAAGGGGTACCTACAAAGTTTTTACTTCACGTATTCAACGTGTAACATAACGCAAGACCCCATTCACCCCAATTAGAGTATTGAGTTAAAAGCATAATACAATGACATAAACTATTTTTCTAAGCTTATGATATTATTAAGAAAATTCCATTACTTTATGCAATTAAAATTGAGTTCATGTCACGTTCACTATGAGAAGACGAACATGTCCTGATGTGGTTTTAAATCGGACATAAATCCCACAATCTGAGTCCGTAAGATATCTAGGGATATATCTTAATCGGCGTTTAACCTGGACTAAACATATCTTACTAAAAGAAAGGCATTAGGACTACAGCAGTAAACTCTACTGGCTCTTGGAGCGAAAATCGCAACTTACCTTGGAAAACTTGTTTCTGATTTACAAGTGCATACTTAAAGTTAATCCCATATGGACTTATGGACTGCAGTTGTGGGACACTGCTGCCAATTCCAATTTAGAAATTCTCTAACTCTTCTAATCAAAAGTTTTGCGCATGGTAGCTGATGCACCATGGTGTCAAGACGAGGTGGGCAAGCTCTTTGAGAGAGTAATTGCAGACCGCCTCTTCGGGCGGCTGGTGCGGGTGGGGCCGGATTTGGCGGGGAGCCAGTTTGGTTTCCGCAGGGGGCGCTCCACGGTGGATGCCATCATGCGCGTGCGAGCCCTCACGACGGGGGATGCTGTGGCCCGGGGTGGGGTCGTCTTGGCGGTGTCATTAGACATCGCCAATGCCTTCAACACCCTGCCCTGGAGTTGCATAAGGGAGGCACTCCGGTATCACCGGATGCCGACCTACCTCTGTCGTGTGGTCGAGGCCTATTTGACGGACAGGGCCGTCATCTACCCCGGTCACCTTGGAGAGTGGAACCGGCGAGAGATGTCGTGCGGTGTCCCACAGGGATCGGTCCTGGGGCCGCATCTGTGGGACATCGGATACGACTGGGTGCTGCGCGCCGACCTCCCTGATGGCGTCAGTGTAGTTTGTTACGCTGACGACACGCTGGTCCTGGCGCAAGGGAGGTCGTACCAGGCGGCGGCCGACTTAGGGACACAAGGGGTTGCGACAATCGTCGATAGGATCCGGCAACTGGGACTCGAGGTGGCCTTGCACAAGTCCGATGCCATGTGGTTTCATGGTCCTCGGAATGCACCACCGACGGGTTCCCAGATAACGGTGGGAGGGGTTCACATCGGCGTCGAGTCGACTATGAAGTACCTAGGACTCGTCCTCGACAGCCGGTGGAACTTCGCGGAGCATTTCCGCCGTTTGGCTCCCAGACTGGAGCGGGCCGGGGCTGCGCTGAAGCGGCTCCTGCCCAATCTAGGGGGGCCAAACGCCTCCTGCCGGAGGCTCTACGCGGGGATCGTGCGGTCCATGGCCCTATACGGGGCGCCGGTGTGGGCGCCTACATTGAGGCGCCAACCAGCTCGCCGGTTGAGGGCGTCCCATCGGGTCATGGCGATCAGAATGATCCGGGGATATCGCACGATCTCCGGCGAGGCGGCGGGCCTCCTTGCCGGATTACCGCCATGGGATCTGGAGGCAAAGGTCCTCGCGCATATACGGGAGTGGCGCGAGGAGGCCAAACGCCGGGGCGTTAGTCCGCTGCCGCAGGAAATCGCGGCACAGCGCACAGAGCTCCGGCTGGATCTCATGGTGACATGGAGAGAGCGATTGTCGCAACCCAGTGCTGGGCACGCCACGATTGCGGTGGTAAGTCCCCTCTTTGAGGAGTGGTTTGAGAGGCGTCATGGCGTCCTCACCTTCCGCCTGACGCAGGTCCTCACCGGACACGGTTGTTTCGGGAGGTTCCTGTTTCGGATAGGGCGGGAGGAAACGCCCGGGTGTTTCCACTGCGAAGATCGCCCTGAGGAAACGGTGGAGCACACGGTGGTGGTCTGCCCTGCTTGGGCGGAGCACCGCCGTGTCCTCGTGGAGGCGATCGGCGGCGGCGATCTCTCGCGTCCGGCCCTGGTCCAGGCCATGGTACGGAGCGAGAGGGCATGGGGAGCCGACACCTCCTTCAGCGAAGCAGTGATGCTCGCGAAGAGGGAGGCGGCGCACGTGAGGGAGAGGCAGCATATGCGCCCTTGCAACCCCAGCCGCCGCAGGATACGGAGACGCCCTGGGCGTCGGGAATCCCAGGCCGATTTCCGGCCACCGTAGGCATGGGCTTGCGGACGGCGAGTAATGGGTAGCTCGCTGTCCGGTAAGGACCAAGCCCAAGTCGACGGCGCGTTGTGTTCCACGCGCGCCTCAAAGAGATGTCAGCACAAATAGTGATGGGACCCGCAAGGGTCGATGCCTGCCAGGGGTGCGGGTTTGTTCGAAAGAGACACCACAGCCCCTGGCTTAAGGCTACTAAAGGTACACGGGTGGGTTTTAGTCAGTAAAAGTCTGACACGCCCTCCTGCTCCACCCAGAGCGGGAGAAGTTATTTGATGATTTCCCACCGAAAAAAAGAAAAAAAAAAAAACCATGGTGTCAATGGTACATAACAAATGAAAGAATTCATCGAGACATACAGATCAAAACAGTTAAGAACGAAGTAGACTCCATCAAAACCTAAAAAAGCGTATGCAAATGCATCCTAACCGCCTTGCAAATAATCTGATGGACAAACCGCCAAAAACAACATTTCAAAGATTAAAGACAAGAGCACCACAGGATCTTAAATCGACATAAGATGCCATGATTAGTAATTATATAGGCAATTCAATGGATTTCGCTCCATGCACGACCTAATTAAATACTCGATCTCCAGTTAAATGTCGAACAAACAGATCGCAGGACAGGAAAGAGATAAATAGAAAAAAAATGAGTCTTATTGCCTTGAATTTAGATTGAATCTTCTTTGGCTCGATCGGCAGTAGGTATGGCAAAATACATCATTAAAACAAAAAAGTTACTAAAATCGATTCAGTATTAAAATATGAACTACATTCAAGATTTACATTTTAAATGGTAATTGGGACCAGACAGCATCTGTCGGTTCAGCTAGACAAAATATTATTGAACCGCGCAAGTATCAAACTCACATCCCGTGACGTAAAACTTAAACCGAATAAAACTAAAACATAAAACTTAAAACGCAAATCTTCCACCATCTAACGTGTCACCGTTATCGGAAAATAAAACAACTTTGGTAGCGCCAAAGCATTAACTGTCTACTCAGATGACAGCGCTTCGTCTGACCTTGATGAAGGGTGAACCCTAAAGAGCCCTTTGACCCTGACCCACTCGTAAATCCGTAAATAGACCTTTCAGGTTCAAAATGTATCCTTCAACGTAATTTTTACCGGGAATAGATGTTATTTCGGATCGAGACGATGTTTTTAGATAACCTGAGACCTCTAATTATCTAATTTAGACTGTAATTACCAAAATTAATGTAGGACGGGGTCAGTTGTAGTTAAGTCTTTCAGTCTAGTTTAGCAATGTAGGCTCTAGTGATTGAAAATCTCGACTGTTTGTGTAGTTCCTTAGTACTTTTAAACTATTTGACGGACCAATATTTTTAATAACAATATACCCAACATCACGCCTCTATTCTTCAATGGGTAAGGTAGATATACTACCGGTAGAGGTATGTGGAACAGGATGTAAAGTTTACTCAACCTCCATAGAAAGGGAAGGATCTAGTATTACATCCATGATGATGTTTATTTTTGAATTTTTATTAGAAATGTACACCTTTGCATGCCCATTTCACGGCAAAATATGGAGAACCTTATTATAAAAAAACATCTGTGTATTAAACCCATGTTTGCAAAGAAATAAATGATTTGATTTGATTTGATTTGATTGATCCACATTTCGCCAGTAATAGTGCCAATTTCACAATTAAAATTGAGTTAAATTAGTCAGTAACAAGGACGAAATTCAGACGTCTAAAATGTATCGAAGACTTTTTGAAGATAACGTTAACCATCATTTAGAGTGCAATCATGGTATTAGATTGTAACTTGTAACATTTTCAAAATAAGCAAGGCTAAAGCTCACAAAACGGAATTCAAAGAATCTAGAGTATATTCACTTTGGCTTAAACTGGTAGATTTAGGATATCTAGATAGAATAGGACACTCTCTTTGACTGTGTATGTTGTAAAGGAGGATATGTGTGATTTTTGGCTTCTACTTGTATGTTCGTTCTGGCGTACGCAATTTTAGACTTTACAACACACACAACAGAAAATTCTCCTAGCACACTCACACACAGCAATTCTCCTCCACAATCCTAGCACAGCAGAAAATCCCTGACAAAACTGTGAGATGTGTCGCAACCAATACGTGTAAAACAAACATGAGTATTGAGAATTAGGGCTGAGTAAGTAGCAGATGACCCCACCTATCCACAATTTTCGTATGTTCAACGTTCTGCTAAACACCCTGTATAAGCGTAACATGGGACGAACAATGCCATAAGGCAAATTGTCGCAAATTTTAGTTTGTACTTCCCCGTGCTCACCAGACTTTACTGTTTAAGACTGACCAACTAATTTATGTTTACAACGATACTGGTCAAGTATTTCTAACAACTGTTTGGATAAAATTCAGCGGTTGACTTCTGCTAACATCGTAAAAACCCAGGAATTCTTCGATTCCAGTTTCGGATAGTTATCAAAAAATAATAGTTAATTGCTCCCTATGACTGACATCGGGACTTTCGTCAATCATTACAGACAGAAATTGAGCTTTATTTATCTCGAATCGAATGTGGTCTCGTGTAACGGATGCAATGCTATCTTTGTTTGCATTTTGAATATCACTACAGAGACTGAATTACAAACTTCTAAATGGGATTCCATTACTAAATCGAACTTGCTCAGGCTTCCATACAGGTACCGCGGTTATCGGAATTCGGGTTTTCATCGTGGCCGCGAAAAGCTACGTGGTTACCAAACAAAATAACGGTTTTAATAAGCTGTTGCATTAAATTCCTATTTCGATCTACTTTTCTATTATGAGCTTCATGCGAATTTGGGAAAAAATGGTTCTATCCTACCTGTCCCGAACTCATGTAACTGTAAACAGCTACGAATATGTTTTCCAGTCTGAACATGGCTTTTTGACGAACTCGTCAGATTATTAATATCTCTAAATCCCCCTTTATTCCACTAACTACTAGAATTGGAGAAAAGCAAACACGGGAAACAATACATTGTATTTAATTTACAACTGCCAGTCACCCATTGATATTTATCGTAATGAAAAACATTAAAATGTTTAAGAAAAGCATTTTTTTATTATGTATGGCATCTCGCAGTTGACCTTGAGAGGTCGTGACTGCTCAACCGGAATTTCCTGTGAAGGCATTTTTAGTAAAACTGAAAGCCTCCAGCCAGGGCATAAAACCTACTTAAACTAAAGCGACTGCAAGCTGAGGGCACCCCCTGTGGGGTACGGACCTCGGCTCAGTGGGGACAGGCTGGATCAAAATATTTTCATTATTATTAACAATCGGGGAATTTAACTCTACTGGCTCAGCTGCGGCGTGGGCTGGCACATCAACGAGCAAGGGACGGTCGGTAAGAAAACCATCGCGGCGTTTGTGATCTATAGGCGAGCACGACCTAGCATGATTACTGTGTGTACTCTATAGTTTACATAGCTACAGCTCCAGCTCCAATAGATTAAATTAATGTTAAGTGAAATGAAATTTATTTCTAACAATTCATCATCATCATAATTTCAGCCACAAGACGTCCACTGCTGGACATAGGCCTCCCCCAATTTGGGGGGGTTTAACATAACCGCCACGCTTGGCAGGCGGGTTGGCGATCGCAGTATGGTGCTGAAATGTATAGAGGACGCTGCTGCCCATAATTCTTTCCCTTAGTCGCCTCCTACGACAACCATGGGGAGAGATGGGATTGATTTCCAACAATTATTGTACATATACTGAATACTAGCTGACCCGACAGACGTTGTCCTGTCTTAACTATAGATATAGTAAGTAAGTAATCGTTTATTTGACAAAAGACGTAGCCTAGGTAACATCAGAGATTGTTTAGTATCTAAGAGATAGATATGGCTAATACAGGTGAGTAAGACCCCTGCCCTTCAAACTAGGAGAATCCTGTATCTTGAAGGACAGTGTACTCTAAATAGGATTGACACATTTTTACAAAATATAACATAATTGCATAACAATACTGATGGTCACATACTCGTACATATTTGTTGAATGGGCTTAAAAAATAATAGTGATGAGTGATTATGTGTGCGTGTGAGTTTGTGTGCGAGTGTTTGTGTGTGTGTGTGTGAGTGTAGTTGTGGAGTGAGACTGATCCTTTGTTGATCGTCTGTGGGTGTGATATATATTACAAATTTAAATGGAAAAATATCTGTCAAGGAAATGAAAAGTTATTAGGGTATTGTAGTTGAATGGATGAGTTCCTCTGTATCAGAATAGTTAAGGTTTAAGAGGAATGTTATAAATATATATTACGCGTAACTTTTTTTTTAAGAACCTTCGCCTGACTGTAACAAATCCAACAAAAAAGTTCGCGTGTGATGCCGTGACCAAGGGAAACAGAGATTCATTATTATATACACGAAAAGTTTTTATCCAGTGCGCAAATTTTAACCATGAATTCAGCATATTATTATCATTCTAATCAGCTGGTCCATACATTTTGACCGCGTAGGTATTGCACTTTTCTATGAAACAGCTGTTTTTTTTTGTCTAACCGGCGAACAATTTCTGCGGTAGGGGGTCTAGAATGATATGCTGAATTCATGGTTAAAATTTGCGCACTGGATAAAAACTTATCCTGTATAAGAAAATAGAAGATATAGATGACATGTTCCTAATACAATTTGATAAAACTACTATGTTATGAACGTAATTAGCTCGGCTAGCTGAGAAAAAATTGTACTCACCAATATCATAATTATTGTGAGAAAATAGCTACCCTCAACTTTCAATATTTACTTTCCTACTTGCCAATAAGAACTGTGTTAAAATATCACTCGAATAGTAAAAAAATTACAAACAGTAGGTTATTCTACTTCTATATCGCTTCGATAACAAATGGCTGTAACAAATGTTTAGATAACGAGAGAAATTTAAATACAGTACTCGTGGATAAAGTTGTTATGGAAACTTAAGATGCCACAGTTGACCGAACGTACTATAAGGAACACCCCGATAACCTACCCCGCCTAATACAAATTTATTTACGTCTTTAGCTCTTTGCAAGTCTGTGTCAGGTTGTAAGTTGATTAAAATGTGATTCGCGAACGCATATGTTACAAGTAGAAAAAAAGTAAAAAACTATAATTTGTAGGTTTTCAATCCGCCAAATTAATTTTCCGGTCGCTGACTCTTTAATGTATAATTTAATGCTGGCTTATTAAAGCTCAATTTTGTTTAACGGTATATTTTCTAATTAGGATAATAGTGCAGCCAATCAGCTCTGTAATAATGTCCGAAATGTGTTCACAAGCGATGGATTTCAAAGTGGTAATACGTTATTAAGTATTTAACATTCATGGCGTAGAAATTATCTCAAAAGTATTTTGGATTAATATCGACACGGAATATTTTTACGAGTTACGAGTAACGTTGTGTAAAAAACTACTTATCAAAAATTAATAAAGCGTTTCGTGCCTTTTTATGTTCAACTTATTTTTAAAGATGCATAAGGGTGACTGTGTGTTAATTTATGTAAAAAAAATACAGACTAGGTTAGGAATATAGTCCACGCTATCTTTTAAAAGGTTGCAGTCCACTGCTGGACATAAGCCTCTCCCAGGCTGCACGACTACACTCTGTCCTCCACCTTCCGCAACCAGCCTCACCCATCTACTTCCTTAAAGTAGTCAGTCAAGTATTTAGCTGGGGGCGCTCCAGGCTTAGCTTGCCGATAAGCGGTCTCGAGTGCTCCACCGGCCACCACATTTTGCTTTAGTAAAAAAGACGACAGGTGTCGTATGACACCTTTGGTTGGAACGAAGTTCCTTTCGCCAAATCAAAATCAAAATCAAAATATTTTTATTTCATATAAACCTGCATGGGCACTTATGAAACGTCAGAAGCTAGGTGCACGGTTCCAAAATGTTGTTTCCTATGGAGAATAGCCGGCAAGAAACTCCACGGTTACTCTTTTAAAAATGATTGGCTTTAACAATGATTTCAGATTTAAAATGTATGGGAGGACAGTGCAGGCCTGTAAATAAGTACCAGGTACTTAGACGAATCCAGAATAGAAAATCGTCTACAAATCTACAGTCTGTAAGGCCTACAACGTTCTCCCATTCACAATATGTAAAATAATCTACATAAATAAAATGAACCTAATTAAACATAGTGACATGATTAACATGACAATCACTAAAAAATAGTTGATATTAAAATTGATGTATAATGTTAAATAATGACGAGAATATGTCAGCATTGTAAAAATAAAAAGAATAAAAAGAACATTGAGAGCAGTTAATAGACTTTCACATAGATATGCTGTTAATGAGGTACCAGGGAAGCCACATGTGCAGAAGGAATTAATGCCAAACTTCCCTGTCTTCAACGTAGTCTTTTATCTTATAATATGATTTTTTGATAAGGATACGTTTGATGTGCGTTTTAAACTTTCCATCGCTAAGTTCTGTAACTGACTTTGGCAACTTGTTATAGAAGCGGATACTGTTTATTAGAAATGACTTGCTAGTTTTAGTCAATCTAAATTTTGGAATCACAATTTCATCTTTACTACGTGTATTCAGATTATGGAAATCGCAACGTTTTTTGAAAAGGCCTAAGTTTTTGCGAACGTACAAGATATTTTCTAGGATATAAAGAGACGGCAGAGTTAGAATATCAATTTCGCTAAATTTGTTTCTAAGAGACTCGCGAGGCCCCATTTTATAGATTGCGCGGATTGCCCTCTTATGTAAAATGAAAATTGAATCTACGTCAGCTGCCGATCCCCACAACAGAACGCCATAAGACATAATACTGTGAAAATAAGCAAAGTAAACTAACCTAGCTGTGGCTACATCCGTCAACTGCCTTATCTTTCTTACTGCGTAAGCAGCTGAGCTTAATCTACTTGAAAGAGCTCTAATGTGAGCACCCCATTGCAATTTTGAATCTAAAGTAATTCCCAAAAATACAGTTTCCGAGATAGCATCTAGTTTCTTCCCATCAAGTTTTAAGTTTAGACCTACTTGGGGTACATTTGGTAACGAGAACTTAAGACATTTAGTTTTGTTCGCATTGAGTAAAAGATTATTAGCGGCAAACCATTTCGAAAGAACAGCTAGACTATCATTGACATGTAAGACATCTGTATCTTTTCTATTTATTCTAAAAATAAGAGAAGTGTCATCAGCGAATAAAATTATATCCGAGAAGTTATCCATCAGGTAAGGAAGGTCATTAATATAAACTAGAAATAAAAAAGGGCCAAGAATTGAACCTTGAGGCACGCCCATCTTAACTAGAGACCCCGAGGACGTCGCCCCATTAACGTTTACTTTTTGCTGCCTGTTTGATAAGTAGGAAAGTACAAGATCAGCAGCCTGTCCACGAATTCCATAGTGGTGTAATTTACAGATAAGTGTATTGTGGTCAACGCAGTCAAACGCTTTTTAGAGGTCACAGAAAATGCCAATCGCGTCCTGGGAATTCTCCCAGGATTCCAAAATGTGACTGATGAGTTTTACTCCTGCGTCAGTCGTCGACCGACCTTTCGTGACCAAACTGTCGACTATGTAAAATACCATTTGAGTTAAAATGTGACAACATCTGGTCTAGCATGATTTTTTCATAAATTTTGCTCAATGCTGGAAGCACAGATATAGGTCTATAATTAGAGGGATCACTCTTACTACCTGATTTGAAAATTGGTACTACTTTACTATGTTTCATTAAGTCAGGAAACGTACCGCTGTCTAAACCTTGATTAAATATGCCTGTTAGGACAGGGGCAATTGTGTCAATGATATTTTCGAGAACCTTAACGGAAATCCCCCATAAGTCTTCAGTGTTTTTTATGTTAAGACTTTTAAATGCTGTTTTAATTGTGGCAATAGAAATGGGTTTGAATTCAAAACTTTGAATGTCCTTGCTGAAGTTTTCTTTAAGAAGAGATTCAGCTAATACAGATGATGAGGGGAGAGATTTCGTAACTTCTATTGGGATGTTGGTAAAGAAATTTTCTAGAGTCTCAGCAACTTGTAAATTATCTGAAATGATTTCATTATCAATTTTTAGAGCTAACTCATTCTGATCTCGCTGTTTTGTGTTTCCAGTTTCTTTGTTAATTACCTGCCACACAGCTTTTATTTTATTTTTAGAGATACTAATTTTGCTACTTATTAATTTAGATTTAGCGTGAGCGCAGACTCTTTTGAATATTTTAGAATATTTTCTTACATAATTATGAAGGGCCTGATCAGAAGTCAATGATTTTTCGTGATACAAATTATATAAGATATCTCTGCTTTTTCTAATGCCAGTAGTGGCCCATTCGCTAAATTTTGGTTTAGTAGTTATTGTAACTTTTTTTACAGGACATGCTTTATTGAATTCTTTGCATACTGTAGAAAAAAAAATGTGCCGTAGTTTATATTGGGGTCTTGTGAATCAAAACTCGCTCTTGATAGATTGCTAAGAACATTATTATTAAAAGATTTCAGTTTATTTTTGGTCAGAGGTCTCAATTCAATGGTTTTATCTAGATGTAACTTTTGATCTAAGTCAAACAATACAAGCTGACCA
This sequence comes from Polymixis flavicincta, assembly GCA_949987655.1. Lineage (NCBI taxonomy): Eukaryota > Metazoa > Arthropoda > Insecta > Lepidoptera > Noctuidae > Polymixis > Polymixis flavicincta. The sequence goes on along the minus strand of OX465171.1, from coordinate 35,714,262 downwards.
GTATGGTCTGACCTGACGCCACTAATTAAGGATGAGTCCTTTATTTTGTAATTGGTAAATACATTGTCTATGCATGAAGCTGTGGTTGCTGTTATTCTAGTCGCTTCATTAAATATACATTTTAAATTGAATGATTTAAACAAAGAGTACGAGTAAGAGTATTTAGTAAATAACAGGCGAAATTTAATAAATCAACAAAATCTGAGAGGAATTAAATAAAAAATAAAAAACACGCACTTTAGATAAAGTGTCATGGCGGTCGAGAACTCTAAATGTAATACTTTTTTTGGTCCAACGCTCGATTACTAAGTGTACAGACCATAACGTTGGCTAAGGAACTTCGGTCCAAAGAAAAACGCATTAAAACTGTGAAAATAAATGAATGGAAAGAAAAATAGATTTATTACAAATAAAAAGCAAGGAAGAAATCTATTTTATTTGAGAAACGCACATTAAATACAAACAATAAGAAGAACTACTGCAGCGCTGGTAAAAAAAAAGATAGATCGAAGGATCAGGTTAAGCTACTTTTTCCGCGGATTGTCCGTGGAGGGTTACCATCTTTACATACCAAGACTCCTCGGTGCCTCGGAAAGCACGTTAAACCTTTGGTCCCAGCTGTCATTCGTAGATCTTTACAGTCGTCAGGAGCCCAAACGTGTGACGACCAGTCTTGCCAAGAGCTATCGTATTACCCGTTACTGGGTTGAGGAAGCCGGATAGGCAGATGCTCCATGTAAAATACTAGTAATCAGCTACATCCGGTTAGACTGGAAGCCGACCACAATGTTGGGAATAGGCAAGGCAGATGATGATATTGTTAGTTCACTAACTTGCCCCATTTTTAGATCAAAAGGACATGGCCAAAAATTATGTGGGCCGGTACCCTAGAATGTACAGATATAAAATCAATGTCATTTAATAGTACTGACCTTCTATATACAAAATTATGCATATTGTTCAGTAGTAGGCAGACAAAAAATATGGAGGATTTTTATTTGTAATCTGCAATTGGCTTATCTAACCATAATCAGATGTGATCTCGGTAGATTAGATATATTTTTGAAAATGTAGCTCCATTGAGCCGACATCAACATCTTTATGTTGATGTCGGCTTTTCATACTTTTATGAAAAGAGTTTTTTACTTTACTTTACTGCTAAGATCAGCATTATCATCATCACATTCAGCCGAAAGACGTCCACTGCTGGACATAGGCCTCCCCAGGCTCCTCCACTTCGACTACTGCTAAGATATTTTATGTAAATTAATGTGGATATATCTGTGACATGTTTATAGTATTAATAGTATTTTAGGAGATTCCGCGATGATACAACTAAGACGAGAGGGCTCAATTCCAAAAAAAAAATGTTGTACTTTTACTTTATCTTTGAATGTTGTGCACGACTGTAATTGATGTAAACACTAGTCTGTATCTCTTTTTTGCTGTCTGTCAATGTTTGTGTTTATATTGTTGATGTGCCTTAATAAATAAATAAAACGGTTTGCAAAACCATTAAAAGGTATTTAACAGCAAAATCAAACATAACACTTTTAAATATGATTATTTCTCCACTTCTGCTATAAGTCGTAAAAGTTATTCATTTTTTTATTCAAATTAACCGTAATACACTAAGGTTTGTACTCCGTGGGGCACGTTTTTTCCATCTCCTTTATATGTCGGAAGCATTCAAACCAATAACGAGTCGTGCGTTCGTTTGTAGTGTTCACTCCGTACAAGTAATTAATGTTGCGAGCCATTTGTGCGGCATTCATATGGACTACAGTTATGTCTGAAATAAATAAATAAAATTAATTAAAGTTTATATATATTTTATAAGTATATATTATAGAAAATATGGATGGATATTATAAGTTTATAATCTATTTATGTTTTAGTGTATCCATTTTATGTATAATTCATTATGATGTTTATTTTTTACCAGTATTTTGTATAATAAGTCCTCTCAACCTAATCTCTTCACCACCCTTTTTTTTTGGATTCAATCAAATCACTTCTCCCGCTTTAGACGGAGCGGGAGGGCGTGTCAGACTTTTACTGACTTCACCACCCTTGGTTGAATAGTAGAGAATGCCTAAGGCATTAAGTCCGCATTTATAGGTCCCTTTTTTTTCTTGCGAAAGTTTTCTTAAATTACATAACATAATCGGCCTGTAATGTTCCCACTGCTGGGACACAGGCCTCTTCTCTGTGTGAGGGAGCGGGCCGTAATCTACCACGCTGGCCTACTGCGGGTTAATTAAATAAATAAATAAATATCAAATAAATATTAACTCTCAAATGCATTGCAAAATAGCAGCAATAGTTAGCAGCTAGCGGATAAGAGTAATCAAATACAACAGATTTAAAAAAAAAGTTACAATTAAAACCATACTAAGTATGTTGAACTTACTATCCACTCGAATGAGTTAAAAACGCGTTCAACTAATAATAATATAATCGGTTGAAAACTTTATGGAACACTGGGACATACGTTCAGTTTCGCCTCTCTGTCCGAGAAGCGATGGCATTAGTATTCTCGACTTGTCGCCGTTCGATAAAAGGGGGGTGCGTGCGTTTCACGAATTCTGTATCAGAGTTCCTGTTGTCGAACAGAAAGATATTAACCGTTTAACTTTACTTGTATTATCATTATTTTTCTGTTTTCTTGAAGCATTTGAACAAAAAAGGAATTATGCCTATCCTGACTTAACTTTTGTTGTTGGATGAAAAGCTATCACATCTACTGATAATTTAACACATCACACTCAACCTTTAATATTCCCGCTGCTGGAAAACAGGCTTCCTCTCTGCGGGAGGGAGTAGGTCATACCCCACCACGCAAGCCCAATTCGGGTTGGTGGCTGTCACAAATGCTTTCTAAGTTTTGCTTATAGAACATGCCGGTTTCCTCATGACCTTTTCCTTCAACGTTTTGCGAGCAGTAGTGATGAAATTAAATGCTTAAAGTGCCTTCCTGAACTCGAACTCACGACCTACAATTCGTTAGTCGGAACCCGCAAGTCGAAAGTCATCACCAGGAACATAGTAATTAATCATTTTTTTCATTCTAACTAGATTGTGGCAATCAATCCTAATACAACACTCATCAATCTCAAAGTATTTATTTCAATGAAACCTTAAGAAGTACAAAAATAATGGTCGTATCTATTGCGAGTTGTTACCAGCTTTTCTTAACAAATCGTTATGTTAAAACAAACAGCCTTGTGACAGTCGAACATACGTAAATGTTTTATACAAAAAACCCGTTCAACCTTTAAGGTCGTAACGTAGAAAATAAATCACGTAAATCTGGAAAAACTCGACACGTGGAGTTAGGAAATAATGGAAAAATTTTATAGACAATTTTAGCTTGAGAAGTGGATAATCACGAGGCCACGTGTAGCGAGGGCGAAAACCCATACAAATCTCATGGCGTAATTTTTTTTAAAGGGCAGCAAAACACGTGTATCTTGGAAACTTTCCACATACATTTTAATTTAATTCTGTTTTATCTGTGGAATACACATTTTATCATAAGGTTAGCGGTTGCCCTAGGAATCTTGCATTTTGTGGCATTAAAAGTATCTTAACTACCGCGAGAGCTGGTTTGATATGGTGCAGGAAATGAGTTTCTGGAAGTACTTGGGGTAGCCCGTTGCCAGCAGTGGGACAGTATAGGCACAGTAAAAAAGTTAGAAAATAATGAAACTTGGAGTCGTAAACGGGTTTGTTTTTTGTAATTGGATCAATATTTTTCAGAGCTTAACTCTTACAAACATATACCTAAGGTTGCAACGAATCTTACCTCTTTATAACATACTAAGATTCTGCCCGCGACGAAAACGATAGATCATCGTTATCATCAGACTAAGCAAAGATGTTGTATTATTAATAAAGTGCTAAGGGTCTCTATATTAAGTAGAAAAGTAGTAAATTGAGTAAGGCCCGGCCATTTGTCACGTAGAGCGTAAACCACTCTCGCATGGCTGTATCTCTAGATATAGGTTCATTAACCCGAGAAGTGGAACTTTTTTTACCTGACTGCGCCAGAAGGAAGGTTATGTTTTTCGAGTGTATGTATATTTCTTTGGCACGCTCTGTAGGCTTGAGAGGTGTCGTTGGATACGCCTTAAATGTGAGAGTGACACTGGGTATAAAAAGAAATAAAAAGAAATGGCCGATTTTTGGCGCCATGTTGTATTAAAAAAAATCTGAAAACCTATATAGTGAGATTTCAAAATAAAGGGTGTCAGAAAAATAATTATATTAACTAAAAACTGTTTATTTTTTTTACAAAATCAAAAATCCCGACTGCCTAAAAAATGTACTTTAATTAAAAAAGATGGAAACAAGAAACTTGTTTCAAAAGAATGATTCTCATGCAGGCGGAGGCAATAAAGGTCTTTATTGTTAATTTTAAGAAGATGCCTCCATCTTTTTTAATTAAAGTTCACTTTTTAGGCAGTCGAGTTTTTTGATTTTGTATTTTTTTTTAAATAATAATTTATAATGAGTTAGCAGAGATTTCATCTGGTCGTTAAAAAGAGAACGATTTGTTTGAGCAGTATGAGCGGTATCAGGTATTGGAAAACGTAATCTTTTTTTGTATCCTAAATATACTTAACATACTTAAGCTACCATCACAGTGTGCCAATGCAGTAGTGTAGTTAATTAACAGGTCGTGAAATAATTTACAACATATTAATATCCATGCCAATGATGAAGTTTGTATTTAGTAACATAATAAAAACAGACGCGCACTTTTTGATAAACTCGAACAAAAATCTCCATCAAAATTAATATTTTAGACCTAAAACCCAATACCCTTAATGAATGGCAAAATTCAGAAGATTACCTACAGAGTAGAGATGATAGGTACAAATAATGAAATGGATTGGCAAATAGCTGGTATTTGGCAATACATTTTAGGTTTATTAATTGCATACTCTATTTCCAGTGATGAAGCAAACTAGATAATCGAAATACTTAATGCAAAATTCAGCTGCCAGTCTGGAATGTTTCGAAATTGCCCGAATAACCGAGGGGTAATTAGGTACGTTACACACCAACAGTAGGAATGCCTTTCATTTCGACAGTTTAACCACACGTTATTTGCGTTGTTGAGCAGACAAATGTTTTGGACATGTATGAAGCACTAGCTTCACCCGCGTGCAGGTCGGAAAAAATTCCACGGGAACGTACTACCGGGATAAAAATAATAATAAAAAAACCCTAATGCCTTAAATTAAACTTCATATCATTTAAAATCGCATCGATTGTCAATGAGTAAGACGTAACAATAAAATGGCAGATCCTTGTACAATATACCGTGTTTTTTTAAATAAGTGAATTAATGTAAAATGACTTAGGTAATTATTACAAAATCTAATTACTTTTGAGGTATTAAGATTAAAAAAGTAGTTAAGATATCTACTTAATACAATCAGAATAAAATCAGATATGTAAATCGAAACAATTGTCGAAATTAAATTACATTGTAAAATTCAGTGCACAAGTCAGTGTTTACAATTAACAACATATTACAATTAATTATGCTGACAGTCTCTTGTTTGGCCCGTAATTTTTTGGATCAACCAGTTCCAACTGATTTAAAATTATTGATCAAGGAGAACTGATAAGTCTACCGAATACAGTCACGATAAAAATTAGTACGCTTGCCTTTTTAGTCGTATATACATTGAAAATAAAAGATAAAAATAAATTTTCATACAAGCGGCAGATCACACAAAATGCCCGACTCGGTCAAGGGCAACTAATACATAAAAAACTTTGTCCTTGGAATGTGATCGTACGAACCCTTTCCCGAGTATTTAAGTATCCTAGTCTTACCAGACAAGATAACATTATTATCAGAGTTTTAAATATACTATATGTAACAGTAAATTATTAGTGTTAAATATTGAAAAGGGTGCGATAATAAATACATATGAATAGCATCTTTATTAAGGTATCATTATCTTCGTACTTGGACAATTGGTACCCACTCCCGCAACTAGGACGCGTCGGACAGGATCCACTACGATGGAATTTAGAGAACAACTTACCTCACCGGATAAATGATCTCGTTTGGGCCCGAGATCAAAGGTTAATCTGCCCGGCATTTTTATAGTGAAGCAAATTCAGGAGAAAAGCCTCGCACAAAACTATCTTCTGGACATGTGCTTCGTTGACTTAGAAAGGACATTTGACCGAGTGCCACGCGCTGCTCTCTGGGTAATGTAAACAAGGCTAGATTTTCTGCAAAAATTATCAACATGATTCGTCAGTTTTACGTCGGTATGGCGGCGCGTGTTCAACATGAAAACGATTTTTCAGACCCAATTCTTGCAACCAGTGGTGTGAAGCAAGGCTATCTCATGGATCCCACTTTGTTTGCACTATAATTCTCGGCTGTGTTGAGTGACGGACTAAAGCACAGTGTTGATAGATTGAACATAACTTCCGCACCGATAAAAGTATCTTCGACATCTCACGCTTCAGAGCGAGGACTAAGACGTCTAGGCTTGTCGTACTTGACACAATCTAAGCCGATGATGTGTATCTGTTAGCTGATTGTATGGAAATATTCCAAGTCTATTTGAATGATCTTCAAGCCTCCTGGCGTAGGCTGGTAGGCTAATCAGTGAGGAAAAGACCCAAATTCTAAAAACACCAAGGGGTTGCGATTGTCATAGTTCAAACCTGTACAGAGACAGTTCTAGCTGCATTCTCAGCCACTGAAAGAGGTACACATTGCAAATATTTTTGGAGTCAGGTCTGCAACGACAATACGTCTGAAATCCCAGCACTTAAAATACGTGTGTGGGGCACCTCACGGTCTGAAACTGCAAACTAAGGTATGCGTTTATAAGGCCCTAGTTCTCTCTAACTCACCTACAGTTGTCTCTATAAAGTTGGTAAAGGCTTAACACTTTACACCTACGGTGTCTTCAATCTATTTTTCGCATGAAATGGCAGGATCGTGTTAAGGAGCACAAGAATGATGGGAATGGAAGCGATTTTGATAGAGATCGAACTGAGATGCTGTGGTCATATACAGCGCATGTATATCAGTAGACTACTCTAAACCTCTTTCTACTCAGAGCTCGCCCAAGAAAACGTGTACAGGGTAGACAATACCTGTGCTAAAAGACGTCTTCAAAATAATATCACCTTACGACTTGCAGAATTCCCGTTGATCAATGGTAGGAGTTTTCTCGAAACAATGAAAGGTGGCGCACTTCAATCCTCAAAGCAGCGGATGCCTTGAAACAAATCGTCTTGAAAACCCAACAAGTATGTAGTTCCAAATACACAAACAACGCTGCAGATCAGCTCTTTTGTACACGGTGTGACTTAGTTTGTTTTTCAAGACAAAATTTGGTTTCTAGAGTTCACAATAGGAGAGAAAAGTTGTTTGGGTCCCTGTGGCCAGACGGTAAGGAGGACTGTTTATACATATATCATCTGTACACCCTTTTCTTATGTTGGGGTTGGCTTTCGGCACCTGAATACCAGTATTTCACATGGAGCGACTGCCTGTGTCGTCCACAATCCAGTATCTGGGAAATACGATTAGTAGGACTGGCTGTCAGACTTCCGGGCTTCTGATTACCTGTAACGACATTCAGACATTCACGATGACAACCGGGACCAGCAGGTTATCAGCTTATAGCTCGTATTTAAAGACGGTCCATCCACGAACCAACCGCGGCAAGCGTAGCTTAACCTGATCGATCAACGGCTGTTATTACTTAGTCACAAGCCCCAGTGGAAAAACTTAACTATGAATTGAAAAATCAGAGGACGTCATTCAGATAATTGGTCCTCCAGTTATACAAAGATAAGGGCACATTTGCACAAATAGACAGAAAACAGACAGAGAACAGTCGTTTCGTTTGATTAAATGTAAGACTTGTATTGACAAAACTATTGTGTTTTGTGGTAAGTATAAGGCGCCGCACTCAGTTAGTTGTTCCTCATTTCCGTTCTTGACTCGGCTGCTGTTCTGAGATAACTTCAAGAACGTATTTCTCCTAAAGGATTGGTTGAAATATTAAGCTTTTACGAACATAGGAACTTCAAAGCCATGGTAATATGAAATGGGTCTTATCTTAAAGTTAAGATTTTTTTAAATCTACATAGTAAACATCTTAAATTACCTGACATAATCTAGCCTGGAGTTTTCAACAAAAAATCCGTATTTAACGAAGGTAAAAACGAATGAAGATAAACCTATTTTGGTAAATTCATGGCCTACAGAGATGAGCGTTTGTATGGATTGCAGATTTCGCTTTCACATTTTTGTCAATGGGAAATCCCGTACAGATTGTCGCTTATGAATTGCAAACTGTATTCATGACGTGCTCGTGCCTGTACAGATAGTCGAACAATGTCGGAGCGCCAACCGCTTATTTGATTTGTATCCTGGTTACATTACGTGTTCGCGGCTTCCTATATCTTCATCATAATCCACAGCACTTCCTATTGGTGTGATAATTTAAATTGTGTATTACAAACTGGGAAACAAAATGGGTCAATTCGTAAGTTATCTTCTTCTACGCTAACTACCTTTATTTTCACACGAATGTAAAAAAGAGGAACTTATCAATAGATCAGACTTTTTTGAATCTAACAATTTTGTTTTTTTAGTTGCCTATTTTTGAGTTCGTTTCAATAATACGTAGTTTCTCAACTTAGTGTATAGTGTTGATGATATTATAATAACTTTCTGACACTGTTATTTATATAACAAGTAGTGGTATCCGAATGTATGTGTGGTACGACACCTTAAAAGTATTTTTACAAATAAAAACAACCGACTTCCAAAAAACATTACAAAGTGAAGAGTAACTATAATTTCGTAAGCCGGTGGCAAAAAAAGAAAACGATGTCATGACGTTTAAAACGTCACCGTAACTAATACCTTTTTGGTGCGAAAGAGACGCAAAGAATTATTGTATAAGTACGAAATAAATGAGAACCAAGTAAACTGGCGACTGTTAAACTGTAACTGTGAGCACCTTATTTCCAGTAACATGAATATATATCAAAACAATTGGGTACGGGACGAAGATAAAGTTTCGTAAATTATATTAGAGAGCATCCCTGTTTCGTTGCGCATCTCAGTTGACGGACGCCAGACTTGTAATGTCAATAAAGGAAGACTGTACGGCGTATGTTTTTAAAAGAAGCTTCTAGAATGTTCTAGAAGCTTCGACTTGTCCTCATTGGATGACTGGAATATGGCCTCTAGCCATTGGAAATAGGTCGCGTTATAAGCAGGTTTTGATCCACAGGCGGGCAACGGCCGCCCTGTCTAGAGCTGGCAAGGACCACACTTTGAGAACTAATACCATGATAAATATAAGAACCAGTCAACTAAGTACTAGCAGAACTAGTTACGCAGAGTGCAGAAAGTATGACTTAAACTATCGCCATTAGTGCGGAAGCAAAATTTGTGTAAGCGCATATTAAACTCGCAATAGGCCGTAGCGCAACGTATTTTCGAACGAATAAACTTGTTTTGGAAAAAGTTTTTATTTTCACTTTTTAGTTATACTACCTACCCCACACCAATTCGAAATTTCATCATGCTTGGGGTCAAAACAGTGCTTATTTATGCAGTAGCAGCAATTGCGGTTGATATGCTGTAATTTTTTGAAGAATTCTGTTGTCTGACTCCGAAACGCATCATCAGATCTACATGAAAATAGATGATTTTTTTTACCTATAAAATTTTAGGGTTGCCCTCGTTTTCCCTGGGATTCCATCATCAGATCCTGACTTGGTGCCAGTGGGACCACCTCAGGAGTATACTCTTTCAAATAAAAAAAATATTTTGAGAATCGGTCCACAAATGGGGAGAAAATAAAAAAGAAAATACATACAGTGGAAAATATAACCTCCTCCTTTTTTTGAAGTCGGTAAAAAAACCAGCCTAGTGCGTGTTGGACTCACACACAGGGTTCTATACCACCATCCAATATCAAATACATTTTGAAAATACAAACATTTACAAAAAAAAAAAAAAACGACTTGCGGAAAAACACTACAAAGTGAAATAACTTTTATTTCGGAAGTCGGTGAAATGTATTTAAATTTTTTGTCACCGCCTTCCGAAATTAAAGTTAATTTTTATAGTTTTAATACCTACTCCACACCAATACGAAATTTCATCATCCTTGGGGTCAAAACAATGCATATTTATGCTACAGCAGTAATCGCGGTTGATTTGCTTGACTTAACGTCTTGACATCCCAGGAGTCATCGTTTTCAGTCATATCCTCAAAGAAATCAATTCAATGCAAACAAGAATTAAAAATAACATTTACAATACGCGAATTGTATGTCCATCGAGTGTTAGTAACGCGGGGCATTTTTTTCATATCAGTCATTTTATGGTAGTGGCTTTGTCTTTTGGTACTATTATTAAATACATTGGCTAATGTTTTCATGAGATGGAACAACGTTCAGTTGCACGAATACATGCGCTGGACTTGGAAATTACGAAATTAAGGATATGGGCGGAACACCAAACGTTTTGAGCAAGAGAACATTGCTGGCGAACCAATGACGCCGTTCTATTCAGATGACAACACAGCAGCTCCATCGTTTGTCTGAGCTATTTATTTCGATAAACAGTTAAATATATAAAAAAAATTTTTTTTTTTAAACGTTGCCCCACACTAGGAATTTCTCCTGTATTGTGGGTGCGTTTACAAACATTTAAAACTCACATATACACAAACAGCCAGACCCGGAACAACTACTTGTAGGTCGTACAAATATTTGTTCCGTGCGGGAATCGAACCCGCGACATGCAGCGCAGCAGTCAATCGCTTAACCACTGCGCCAACCGTGCCGTCAAAAATATATACTAACATTTTAAAACTGAAGAGTTTGTTTGTTGAATTTGTCGTGTCGTAAAAAGTCACTGGCTACCCTGTACGGTTGTGTGCGATATTTGCTATATTGTATGCCACATATGTATAGGAACGCACACCCAGTAAATCTGTATGACCACGAGAGCACACATATAAACATGAAGACGCGAATAGTTTGACTCTGCCGAAGCACTCAGTGGTGCTAATGCATCGCAATGCGAAATTGCATCAAATACTACGAACGAACGGGTATTGTATTGCTGATACTAATGATTCGACCGACGCTCGACAGGTGGAGCTGATTTATGAATAAAGATTCTTTTGTTTATCGATGAATATAATATTAGTTATAAACAGTGGCAGTTTTAGGCAGTGGCCTACCCTACCTAAATCAGACAAATATGCAGTCCATAAACAAGATCCCAGGGTAGTGATTATATGGGTTGTTGTAATGCGTTGCGTTGCAGTGCAGAGGCCAGAGCAAATTGGGGTGAGCCAGCCTAATTTGCTCTGGCCCTGTAGTCCAGATTCGATCAATACGTAATAGCAATCGTCACGTTCGGTCTTCTAATGAAACTAAAGACACTTTTGCAAACAATAACAGTCACCCATTCATTATGAACTTTGTGGCCATAACTCCTTCAAAATGTATTTTTCCTATATTAATATAAGAATTTATTATGGTACGTACATTACATCGCCGCAGGGAGCGCCAATATCCAGCCTGCCCATCTGGCGGACGCCTGGCTTGTCGCCAACTGCTATTTGTGAATTTTAGATACGATTCCTGTAATTATGTTGGTAATGCAATTCGTCCGATATGATACAAACTTCAGTTAGGTACAAAAAAGTTTGAAGTTTAATGTTTTAACTTAGAGCAAAAACTAGCTAATTCAGACCATCTAACCGGATCGTCGTTAAAATAGAAATAACGAAAACTCTTTGAAACTATTTGATAAAAAAAAGACGTGAAATAATAATAAAAAAAAAACATTCATGCTACGACCTGAATGACCATAAGTTTATTTTACTTCCAGAAAAACAAAATCAAATTTTAATATTACAGTTAGTTTGGTAATATGGCCGATACCGGTTTTAATATTTTAGCAAAATTCCGCACTAATATAAAAAAAACGACTTAACTTTTATAAAACCATCAATTTTAATTACTCATCCTCTGCTTCTATACCCCTCAACCTTTGTTTTGGAAGCGCATCCACTCAACCAGGCCCGCCATTCGCAACAGATGTCAGAATCAAAAGTTGTTACAACAATACGAGCTCTTCGTAGTAGGAACTGCGGTGCAACAAATGATGTGCTTACTTTGTTATTTCACAATTTAAAATGACAAGCTGTAGCGGAGTGTCATGTTGTCTTATTCGTATTTTGAATTTAATTGTTGTTTTTGAATGAACTGCTTCGTTGGTCTCAACCATTCACAGATTGGACAAACTGCTATGCCGCTTTTCCATCTGATATTTCTGTCTCTGTGGCCGGTTGCTTGCTTGCTTCTTCTTCTCAGCCAAAGCACTAATAAGTGGTGAAGGGTAGGCGTTTTGAGGGAATGTCTTATGTTATCGACAAAAAGTTATGTCTCATCCTAGTTTGAATAAATGATTTGATATTGATGGCAGTAGAGTCACCATCCCATTCTACCCGTGGGAATCGTAGTAAGGGACTTACTATAGAATGGGCAGCAGCGTTCTCTATGCATATTACCACCATACTGCGATCGCCAACCTGCCTGCCAAACGTGGCGATTATGGTAAAACCTGTGGGCCTATGAGGCCTATGTCCAGCAATGGGCATCTTTTGACTGAAATGATGATGATAATGATGAGAGCCATAGGTTCGCCCCTTATTACAAAGAACTTAAAACATTACTGGCGAAATCTGGGTGAACTGAAGGTACACGTTTACTTAACACTAAAACAGGCGTGATATTATGTTATGCTATATTATTTTTACAGTAAAAAAGAACAAATGACAAATTTTATGGGTTGAAAAACGGACAAATAAAAGTGGTATAAACAAACGGATGTCACTTATTATTTTATGACTCATCTATAGCTTTGCGAGTTAATGTATAATGCACATTTGTGCATTGGTTGGTGTAAGAATTCGAATCACGTGCAAGGTACTGAATTTAAGGTACAACCTCAAACTTTGATTTCGGAAAAATACTGAACATTTTTAAAGTTCCGAAGTAAACTTTTAACAAAAGTAAATTAGTCAACTCCTTTATAATGAGACCTTGAAAACCTCTACTTTGGACAGAAATTACTCCGCCGTATAGAATTTCTAGATACGATAGCCATACACGAACACAGAGTACTTGCACCTTCGACGTAGGATGTGCCTTTCAGTCCTCGAAAAATGGACATATACAGGGTTACTGGTAACTCGACGTATTCCTTGCAGGACGTCATAGTAGGGTTAAAATGCAACAAATTAAGCCACCAGATGTTCTACCGAAATTCAGTAGTTTTTGAATTAGTTAGAGTTTTAGTTTTTTTATGAAAAATCCCAGATTAAATCATTTGAAACCAATTTAAAAATGATTTACGGCGCGACTGTACTGAAATTTAAGTTATTATCATAGTTGACGCCGTAGCAGACCTTTGTTAAAAATTAAAAGTTCAATAATGCCTAAAACTTTGGCAAATATCACTAACCAAACATTTACTTTTTTGTAATTTTTGCTATTACTTCATAAAAAATGTAGTCTAGTGCAAAAAAAAAATGCTACACCTGGTGTACAAATTACTAAGAAAATATCCTTGACTTATCAGCTATCCAAAAAGGTATGAAAGTTAATACAAAATCATGGACTACATTATGAAAATCGTTTTTGATTTAGTACAGGCGTGCGTTTCACAAAAAGGTTTTATTCGAAAAATAAAAAACAAAATCGTGAACATTATTATTCTTTTTAATCAATATTAAAAACTTTAATTACACACATTTCACACGTCTTGTTCGATGTGCTGCCCTCGGTTTCGAATACATGTTCTTATTCGCTTCCTTACTTCGGTTTTTGTTATTCTTGATGTTATTGTTGCCCTCATCTGGTCCGCCGCATTTGTAATTCTCTCCCTTAGTTCTTCAATTGAATTTACTGGGGTCACATAAACTAGATCTTTCATATGACCCCAGACGTAATTAATTGTAATTGTCGAATTGTGATTCGGAAGTGGGCTGGACATCCGTCATGTTGGTAAATCATGTCTTCTTTCTTCCGGTACATCCGTGAGCAGTGCTGATAAATGATTTCTGAGGAAATCTTCATAAAGTTCCCCATTTAGTGTTCGGGGTAAAAAATGTGGGCCAATTAATTTGTCGTCAATAATACCCATCCAAACATTAAGCGAGAACCTTCGCTGGGATGCGGTTGGTTTCAGTTTTTTAGGGTTTGCTTCTGCTTTCGGTGCCCAGTAATGTGAGTTGTGGTAATTTGTGATACCATCACGATCAAAACATGACTCATCGGTCCACAGAATGTTTATTAAAAAGTTTTCGCTGTCGGCGTCGGCACTTAGCATAAAATGACAAAATTCAAGCCGTCTCGGCGGATCTCCTTCTTCTAATGACTGGACTGGTTGGTAATGGCATGGATGTCGGCCTGACAAGTGAACTACAGACCAGACTTTCCACTGTGACATACCAAACTCACGCGCTACGATGTTTGTCGATGTGTTAGGATCGTCAATAAAACGTTGAAGAATAAGCTCCTCGTCCTCAGTCGTGTATCTCCGGGAACGACCAGTGTCAACTTGCATGCTTCTTTGGACGCTGCCAGTTTCAGATATTCGCCGATAAGTCGATCCGAAGACACTAACGTGGGGGAGTCGGTGGTTGGGAAAGCGAAGTTGATATTCTCGCCGCGCCTCAGCAGCGTTACCGTCACAAAGTCCGTAACAGTACATTATGTCAGCGTATTCAGGATTAGAATATGCAGCCATAGTCAGCGCTTATGAAGGCACAGCACAGCACAAGAGCAAGATACGCAGCAACAGTTAGGGAAATAGCCAGTAACAAAACACGAGCTTGCGCGACGTAGAGTTGAAACTAACTAACGCTGACGACCAAATTTTGCAAAATCGCACCCCCTGTCATGCCAAGAGAACAATAGCGACCAATCACAAAGCTCCCCGAGTGTTTGGAGTTCAAGCGCAGGTAAAAACTACGAATAATACGAATACGAAACAATAGGTTGACCGTCTCGCAATTTTACCTGCCCCCCATAAAACTCTTCTCTTCCCTGGCACACATGCAAAAGTATTGACAATCATACCTTTCTGAATAACTGATAAGACAAGGATATTTTCCTAGTAATTTGTACACCAGGTGTAGTATTTTTTTTTGCACTAGACTACATTTTTATGAAGTAATAGCAAAACTTACAAAAAATTAAATGTATGGTTAGTGATATTTGCCAAAGTTTTAGGCATTATTGAACTTTTAATTATTAACAAAGGTCTGCTACGGCGTCAACTATGATAATAACTTAAATTTCAGTACAGTCGCGCCGTAAATCATTTTTAAATTGGTTTCAAATGATTTAATCTGGGATTTTTCATAAAAAACTAAAACTCTAACTAATTCAAAAACTACTGAATTTCGGTAGAACATTTGGTGGCTTAATTTGTTGCATTTTAACCCTACTATGACGTCCTGCAAGAAATACGTCGAGTTACCAGTAACCCTGTATAAGTCCATTAGCACTTGCACAGAAGTGGTTGACCAACACAGTTGGCATTTCATTAGAGTGATGCAAGTTTTGTACCATAAAATCACGCCTGTAATCCCCGGACGTCAAACAGAGAACGTGTAGATATGATTAAATAACATAGATAATATACAGCAACAATAGAGATTATATCATATTAATGTTCGATATTATCTATGCTGCTAATGATAAGATCCATAGTAATTAATCCTAAGTAATTAATCAGGTCACATAATAGTCGCTCTGGCAATTTGCAAGTAAAGCTGGGTGATAGGGTATTGTTTAGAGCAAAATTAAAAGTCAGTCTACCAAAGCAGTGTTACGCTTCACTTTTAATTAATTTTCGTCTTTCATGCGACATCTTTCACTTGAAGTGAAATATCTGCACACTAAATGAATCCTGCCTGGCTTTTCTCAATTAAGTTGCGGTTGGCTTCCAGTCTAACCGGATGCAGCTGAGTACCAGTATTTAAGATGGAGTTACTGCCTATCTGACCTTCACAACCCAGTTACTGGATAAAGCGATACACCTTGGAAAGAATGGTTTCAGACTTTCGACCTTCTGACGACGCTTAAAACTGTCAAAGATCTGCGCATGACCAACGGCTAAACGTGCTTCTTGAGGCACAGAGGGTGTGTAAAGGTGGTCACCTATCCACAGAACTACCGCAGCAAGCGTAGTTTAACTTGATTGACCCGTGTGGCTATTATTACATAGCCTTAAACATACAACACAATGGTCGCTCACAATGGGCCTCATACGAAGGCTTAAAGTCACCCAAAGGGTAATGGAGAGGGCTATGCTTGGAATTTTCCTACGTGATCGTATCAGGAATGAAGAGATTCGCAGGAAAATCAAGGTAAACGATATAGGCCGAAGAATTGCCAAACTTAAGTGGCAGTGTGCAGGG
This sequence comes from Polymixis flavicincta, assembly GCA_949987655.1. Classification (NCBI taxonomy): domain Eukaryota; kingdom Metazoa; phylum Arthropoda; class Insecta; order Lepidoptera; family Noctuidae; genus Polymixis; species Polymixis flavicincta. Next base: position 35,697,733 of record OX465171.1, on the reverse strand, counting down.
CACAGCTCGCAGAACAGATGGCCAATGGGGCCGAAAGGTTCTGGAGTGGCGACCGCGTACCGAAAGACGTAGCATTGGAAGGGCTCCCACAAGGTGGACCGATGACCTTGTGAGGGCCGCAGGAGTTCGCTGAATGCGGGAAGCACAGAACCGGTTGAAGTGGCGGAGCTTGGGAGAGGCCTATGTCTAGCAGTAGACGTCTTTCGGCTGAAATGATGATGATGAAACACAGAAATGAATCAAAAGTGAAGACCTTATTTATTAGTAAATCGATTTAAGAGTAATTAAATGAGCTGATAAACGTGACTGTTCTCACATAAGTAATTATGTCATTTTCATGTGAACGTGGAATTCAACAAACATTAACTTTCACACGAGTTAAGTATGAGTATTTATGTTCAAGTATAAATCGTAAGGCGGAAAAACTAGACATATAATAGTATTTACCTAGTTCAGTTGAAATTCTCGTAATAACAAAAGCTAAGGAGCGCAAAAAACGAAACGAATTTTGTTTGACATTGAGTGGAATCTCAGAGGAGTAGCCAAAGGACTATAAAACTTTATGAACATGAACCAAGGTAAATGTAGTCAGAAACAATTCACGGGAATTTCAACCTTGATAATTATTTATTACTGGCTTTCTACGGGAACCTAATACCGGGATAAAAAGTATCTTATGTGTTTTTTCAGGTTGTAATCTATCTGTGTACCAAAAATTATCCAAACCCGTTCAAATATTATTGCATTATTCAGTAACAAAAATCCAAATATGAACTTTCACGTTTAAAATTGTTAAAAATTGCATCAAAAAGGCAGTCAGTCAACTGACTGCTTGGTTACTGAAAAAGGCCAACATTATTCTTCAATAAATCATGAACAATTATCAGAAAAAAAAAAACTGTTTGAGATGTAGGCTTCTATTTATTTTCTTATAACTTACCGTGGTAAGCATCCAATTGATTTCAATTTGATGCTTACCACGGTAAGTTGACCATAATACTAAGACTCGCATTTATCTTCAAGCTTTAAAGCATAATTTGATTTTCAAATCGCAAAAGCATTTTAAAATACAACTCAAAGGTACTTCTTATTTTATAAGGTTAAGTAAGTTCCTGCCATTAAATTTGTTTTCTGCATGCACGGAAACTGAGTTAAGTGTCCGATAAGTACCTAGTTCACTTATTGGACTCCAAACTGAATTTCTAAGTATCGCTCGAGCAAAATAAAACACACGAACACACTAGGCTGCTCAAAAATTCACTCGATACTACGTAGACGTCTACGCCGTAGCCGCGTAGCCTCGTAGCCTCGCAGCAAGTTCGTAGCGTTACGCAAGAGTGCTACGTTGCGTAACCTTCTGTTGTCTTTGCAGCTCTTTGTTTCAATGTCAGAAAGAAAGCATATTTGCATGATTAAAATTGGATTGGTAATCGCCCGTTATGTTACCGAAAAACTTTTGATATAATTTATTCATAGGTTGATATAATTGAAAAGAAAACTTCTTGAGGCGCGTTTAGTCATTTTGAATTGGTGAATATTTTCTTGGTGCGTGTCACCAACACTGTAGCGATGATATCCGCGTGCTGCGCTTGGTCAACTGTGAAAACATTTTTGGTAATGTTAATAATTTTAATTTACAAATTATGAAAGAAGAATGCATTTTTTTTCACCTGAGTGTAGAAATAAAATAAATGTTAAAATTCAGCTAATTGAATTGTTTTCGAAATTCGCTTATCACAATGTTAAAAGAAACGCAGGGAATTTCTTATTTTGTATAATTCTATAAGCTTATTGTATGTAACGGGTAAACATATTCCCCCTTATTACAGAACAAGGTTTTTCTTTAGGTATGGTTTAAACCTTCGAGCCTGTTTTTTAAATAAGAACCTAACTGCAATCGAAATACAGCTCCTTTTACAAAACTGACAAGTTAGTCCAGTGCTAAATTGTCAGTTTTGTAAAAGGAGCTGTAATTCTATTTCAGTTCTAAGTTCTTATTTCAAAAACAGGCTCGGTGGTTTAAACCATACCTAAAGAAAAACCTGGTTTTGTAATAAGGGGGATTACGTTTTGAACGCATCTCAACTATACTTTTTTTACGACATTTCATTTTATACAATGCTACTTGAAATTATTCAACTCTCTCGCTTTTTAGTACATTATTTTACCTACGTTTTAATTTATCAAAAAGTATTTTTTATTAGTCTTTGTAAAATACAGATGAATTTAAAATTAACATAATAATTAAATATAATCATGTGGTATATAATTGAGTTCGCCTGACTGAAACGATTTTTTTTACATTCTACAGTTTTGCTATTGGCAGTTTTGGCATCGTTGCAAAGTTTCGTTGTTGTGTTTGCTTCTTGTTGTCTGTGCCATTTTGTGTGTTACTTCTTTTTACGACCCTATTTACCGCCCCTGGATCTCGAGACTAATTTTTGAGCGTTCATAATTAGTTCTAACACATGTATTTCTTTATATTTAGCACGTAACTGCAAATCCTAACCAAAAGGTAACCTTCATATTTTTTTAAACTGTAGTGTTTAAATCTTAAAAATGACTATATGACATTATTTTAAATATTTACAGGTAGTCTTTCTTTTATACCTTATAATTATACATAAACATTCATCTTCGGGTTTTTAAATGTATAGAAGTGGGCATTGTTTTTTAGTTTTTGATAGAGCAACGAATTTGAAGACCTTATTTAATGGGTTTTTATTAGTTTATTAGAGGGGCTTGTGGCTAAGTAACAATAGCTGCACGGGTCGATCGATCAGGTTAAGCTACGCTTGCCGCGGTTGGTCCGTGGATGGGTGACCATCTTTACATACCAAGACCCCTCCGTGCCTCGGAAAGCACGTTAAGCCGTTGGTCCCGGCTGTCATTTGTGGATCTTTGACAGTCGTTACGGGTCGTCAGAAGCCCGAAATTCTGACAACCAGTCTTACCAAGGGGTATCGTATTACCCAGTAACTGGGTTGTGGAGGTCAGGTAGGCAGTCGCTCCATGTAAAATACTGGTATTCAGCTGTATCCGGTTAGACTGGAAGCCGACCCCAACATAGTTGGGAAAAGGCTAGGCAGATGATGATGATGATGATTTAATGGGTTTTTATTAGTTAAGATTTAATTTTTTTTATCTTTTTCCTTGTTCAATATTCTAATCCGTAGTACACAATTGAAAAAAGGCAATTTTTATCCTAGTATTTATTGGATCAGTCAAATCCCGGATAAAAAAGTATTTGGCTTCTGTGGTTTTAATTTCCGCATCGGAAAAACCCATTGTGAGCATTTGTCACGACCGCATTTGTGCGTGTAATTTGTGTAAGGCTCACCACGCACGTTTATTTGCCATAAAAAACAACGGTTTATTTGCCTCCTATAGACAAGTCGTCATTGTTGTATGTAATACTATGGAAGCCTGTGGAAAGACACGGCAGCACTACAGCACGGCAACGTCGCCGTATGCATCATCCGGTGGTTTGCCATTTCAGATACAAGCTCACACAATATGGCTGGCGCGCCATATCGTAATCAAGCCTTGTTGTGTATAACGGGCCTAATGACACTTACAGTAAAGCTTGTGACATACAAACGCGGCTCGTGAGCGGTGCGTGTCGTCACGGCTGAACGAGGTACAGTGTGATACCATATTTATTTTCATGATTGACGCACGATTGTCGTCATGGTTCGGTGGTTTAGAGATACGCTTGTAGGCAAGGCTGTGGGTTCGATCGTAGCGAGGTATATGTTACGATTGCAATACGCAATAAAAGTTTTTATTTTTAATGTACAAAAAATAAGAAAATAATTTTTATTCCGTAATACTAATCTAGGACTACTCATTACATAAATAAATAAATAGCTAAGATTTGTACTTGTAGCATGCGCATAGTGGTATTCAACGAATTTGTTGATTGTATTACAGTACGTTAAACATTTTTAAACAGTAGGTAACTATTTGTTTCTCACTTGTATCGTTTATTTTTTTGTACAAATACAGTTTCACTGTAGGTTAAGACTATCAACTTATGAAGAACGTCAATGAAAAATCATTGAGTTTAGTTAGGCAACAAAAACTCGATAATCGTAAAGGTGCATTTTCATGGTCGGCCAATAAGGGAACCTTAACGACAACGGTAAAATTCGTATCAAATGTGACTTTCATCATCATCATCATATCAGCCTATAGATGTCCACTGCTGGACAAAAGCCTCCTCCAAAATGCCATTATTTGCCATAATCGCCACGCTTGGCAGGTGGGTTGGCGATAGCAGTATGGTGGTAAAATGCATAGAGAACGCTGCTGCCCATTCTCTAGTCAGTCCCTTAGTCGCCTTCTACGACACCCATGGGAAGAAATGGGATCGTGCTATTCTTTTACGTCCGGCGCCACACGGAACGACTGACGACGGTAATATGACTTTACAAAACTATAATCATTATAATCAGAAAATAAACTAACTAACTGAATAAATTAACATAGAATTTGCCTCAAATGTCATGATTTCAAGGGATGAAAAATAAAAATAAAGATTCTGTAGGGATCATAGAGAGATGTATTGATTATTTTAATTCTAAAAATAAATATTTGTTACGGCCGTGAATCATATTTGTCACACAACCTGATACTGACCTGCGAATTTCAAAAACGTAAGAATATTTAAATTCGGCGGGCTACCTGGACACTGTCGCCGTTTCTGGAAAAAAAAAATGCCGGTATCATCACTTGTTTGGTTTAAAATCTACAAAATGAGATCTCCACTAGATGGCTATTTCTGAGTATTTATTATTTGGGGGTTTAGGCGCTGTTAGCTGAAATACAGGCTTTTTCCTAATTCAGCTACTAACTAAGGGTCAATTTTTTAGCATATGTTTTATTGTAAACAGTTCTTTTTTTTAAGATATTGAACGGACCTGACTATAGGTACATTTTACCAAAACTGCAGTTAGCAATTTTAGTAAAATGGTACCTATATTTACCATAGTAATTATCTACTTACGCTTTGTAGCGTCCATCGTTTTATTCTTTCGGATCCGGTTATTTCATCGGATCTGATAAAGTCTAGCGCTCACTCCACACGTGTCGCCGCTAAAGACACGCGAGATCCTGTCAAAGACGAGATTTTACCTTCGATAGCTTCTGTGTCGTTCTGATACAAGTACTAGCTAAAGTTTACCATGTTTAAACTCGTCTAAGAAAGAAATTAAACTATCCGGGGTTTCAAAAATCATTAAATTAATATGGCATTTAAATATTTATACAAAAAAAAATGGTTACATGATTCATGTTGAAATTAAACTATATGAGATCGATTGAAAACGACAACACAAAAAAAAAAAAACAGAAAGTAAATAACTCATATCTATCTATACATATAAATAAAAAGAAAACTAACTAACTGACTCATCAACGCCCAGCCCAAACCCTTGGACCTAGAAAGCTGAAATTTTACACAGAGATTCTCTTTGTAATATAGACGAGAAGTAAGGAAGGATTTTTCGAATTTAAATAGGAGATGAAAGTTCCGCGCGGGCGAAGCCGCTGGCAAAAGCTAGTATTAAAATAAAATAAAAATCTTTTAAACAGCAGTAGATTAACAGATCAACGCGTTTGTTGGCTGGAGGGATTACATAACGAAGAGATACTCAGTTTTTGAAAAAATGTCACAGGGGCAATTCTCGTAATTTTAAGAACGTTCATAGCCTGATCTCAGTTTCAATCTGTCAAAAGTACCTCGAGTTTCCATAAATTTTTCACATTTGATTGCCGAGATGAGACTGCGACCAGATTTTGAACGTTTTTAATAACGAGGATTGGCCTTCTGTTCAGTTTCGAAATCAAAATCAAATACAAAATATTTAATTTCACATAAACCTACATGAGTACTTAATTAACATCAGAAGCTTAAAATTGGAGCCGTGCATCTAGCACGGTCATTATATCAGCCGAAAGATGTCCACTGCTGGACATAAGCCTCCCCCAAAAGGGGGGATTTGCCAGAATCGCCACGCTTGGCAGGCGGGTTGGCGATCGCAGTATGGTGGTCAAATGCATAGAGAACGCTGCTGCCCATTCTCTAGTAAGTCCCTTAGTCGTCTTCTACGACTTCTACGACATCCACTGGAAGAAATGGGATAGTGATACTCGTATTCTTTAACGTCCGGCATCACATGGAATTGCACCTAGCACGGTATATCTGTATTATCTGTTAAAAAAAGCTGTTCCATAAATTTTGACCTCGTGGCATCCTGTATAAAAATAATGCTTCTATTAATTATCCCTAGAGAGTAAGAAGCAACTTAGAATGACAATACCTTTTACTGAGTAGGTTTAGCGAGGTTCTAATTAAGTAACTGTGGTGACAACCGTTTTTAAACTTTTCAATTTAAACAATGATAATACAGGCAAACTTTGTTCAGAAAGCCTTTCTTCCGGTAAGTTTACTTTTTGACTCAACTGGTAAACACTTACTTCTTCACATTCTTAATGAAAATGAAAAAATGATTTATTATTTTAACAAGTAATACTTAACAACTAGTGATTGGAGCCTCCTTTTAAGCAAATATTCCTGTGTTAGGAGACTCCACTCTTCCATAAATTAAATGAATATCTTTGAATTGTTTTATGCAAATATCTAGGTATCTAACGGAAACGTGGTAGTAAAAATAAAGAATAAAAAGACAAAAATAAATAATTAATGACGTCACCCATCGCTTATTAAGTAACCACTTCATTTATGAATGGAAAGAAAGAAAAGAAAGAAAATTGCGTTTATCGGCATTATATCGGTAGTAAAAACCTTAAATTGTTTGAAAAGAAAAGAAAAAAAAAAAAACCCAGAAAATAATGACCTCAACAATGATAATAATGCCAAAAGGGCCTCAGCTCAGCATATTGTCAGATGGCAACACAGTATGTTAACCAACAAAGTCAATCAACTCAGCCATAGGTCTGGACATGGGTCTGGCTCAGGCTACGTCACAACACTCTATCATCCGCTTTCCGCATCCAGTCTGTCTAGGCCACCCTTTTATGGTTAACGGTCAATCTAGCTGGGGGGCCACCCACCTGACGCTTGCCGAAACGAGGTCTCCACTCCAGAACTTGTCTACTCCATCAGCCATCGATCCCTCGGCAAACATTGCCAGCCCATTGCTATTACAGCTTGCTCACTCCGAATAGAATAGAATAGAAAACATTTATTCGACACAGGCACAACACAACAGGAACAAACAAGCAAGCTATCTCTATAATTTCGGATCTTCTCCGGATAATTTCACTCCTGATTGTATCCTTTAAAGAAACTTCGAACTTAGCTCGCTCCATATCATGCTGACCGACCTTAAATTTGCAGACCAGACTGATGCATTGAGGAAGATTTGTAAATAAAAAACGATCATCAATAAATCTTATTCAATCAATCTACCGAGCCGTTTTCTATGTTAGGGTCAGCTTCAGTTAGACTAACTAGATAGATACAGCTGAATATCATAATTTTATATAGACTGACTACCCATCTGACCTCCACCGCCTACGAAGTCGTATTACATGATAGAGATGATTTAACACATAAAAAAAAAATTGCGCGACTTCAGAAACAAATTGCAAATAAAATTAAAATTTCTAATTCCCTTACGGGTTGTTAATTTCTCTTAATCATCATTATCATTTCAGCCAAAAGACGTCCACTGCTGGACATAAGCCTCCCTCAAAAGGGGCGTTTTGCCATAATCGCCACGCTTGGCAGGCGGGTTGGCGATCGCAGTATGGTGGTAAAATGCATAGAGAATGCTGCTACCCATTCTCTAGTAAGTCCCTTAGTCGTCTTCTACGACATCCACGGGAATAAATGGGATGGTGCTATTCTTATACGTCCGGCACCACACGGAACACCTCACACTCTTAATCATACATAAACTTTATTGTATCCTTAAAAATTCCAAAAAGTTTACATACAAAACTCCCTGGCTACCAACATTCTCGTCATGTATGTAATTTAATTCAGGGGGATTAAACGTTGATTGGGGCCGTCAATTTGGGGTCCCATGTTCAGCAGTTGGCTTTTATGAGCTGATTATAATATAACGTATCATTTGGGGAAAATTGCATTGACATTTAATAGCCTGAGTTTTCAAAATACGACTCATTTTGAACAGACACTTCGAATGTCACTTAAATAACTTCGGGTCTATTCTGCGAAAATGTCACGGTTAAATATTGGGGTGTTGTCCATTTACTTGCTTTTCACCGTGAAAACTTAGGTGAAGTGAGCTGTCATTAGTGTCAAACCCTAGCATGAGATGGAATGTCAGCTCACTTCACCTAAGTTTTCACGGTGAAAAGCAAGTAAATAGACAGAATAGACCAGATGATGTTAGTGATTGACACTTTTGACAGCTCACTTCACCACATACAGTGAGATTTTTGCAGAATAGGCATGTGGAATGACAGTTTATTTCAAATTCATTAACCCAATTTTTTTTCTGTGACATTTTTGACAGTGACGGCTCACTTCGTCTGATTTGCGGTGGATTTTATGGAATAGAACAGCAGCGCAAGATTAGAAAACGCAGTCATAAATCTTTGAAGCAATTTGACTGTATTTGAATTTAGAAAAGAAAAACAAAAGGAGGAGAATTAATGAATATTGCTTTAGAAAGGATGAATAATTTCCCTACCAAAAAAAATTCATGTAAAGTAGACTGCCAAGACTTAAATAACGCTTTCACTGTTAAAATGTTATCAGATGTAATGTAGATTCATACCCCTAACTCTACGAAGCTTACCTTTACAAACCTTACATCTTGGTCTCACAGATACTCCTATGGGCTCTATGGTAAGAAAATATGTCACTGGTCATAAATGATTTTTCATGCAATACTTCAACTGTACTTTGACCAAGATGTAATGTATGCTTATACCTTATTTCTTTGGTGATCGGGTATAAAACGTATTACTTGCACAAAAAACAAACACAAAAAGTATTTTATTTTTTATTGTTTATTTATATGCTAATTAGCTTTCATTACAAGTGAAAGTTGGTATACCGATCATGCGTAAGAAATACAGACTTGCACCTCCCCCTAAGGGGTTGAAGGGTGGTGTTTAAAAAAATGTTTTTGTGCAAATCCTAGCCTGCATACCTAATTTTAGCTTTCTAAGACCTCGGGAAGTCTAGTACCCTAGAGGTTATGATGAGTGAGTCAGTTAGTGGCGATAAAATCCCGAATATTCCAATTTCCAGGCCACTTTTCAAGTTTTTTTCTCTTTAAGAACCTGATTCGGAATATTACGAAGTGTCGCTTACCAAGAAACAGCATTTAATTTTTATTACATAGAAGAATATCCGAACCTTTTAAAAATGTAGTTATTTGACCGACTGCTTACAACATGGCTTGCATTGCATAAAATTGAATCTCAAGGATTCGACGTAAAGTTTTCCGGACTGTGTCATGTAACATTGTTATTCCCTTTCTGTTTTATTTCAATCTCACAATGCAGTATTGCATAATGAGAAACCCCTCGAAGCAAGTAATAGTGTAGCGTTTCTCTGCAGATTATTTCCATAAAGTTATGCGATCACACGGAGCTCGCTTATGCAATTTCTGTACAGAAATCGACACGATAATTTACCTATACAGTTTTGCTTGATGTTCATTTTCCAAGTTACTGTGAGAACCTGAACTTCTCGTGTTTATTAAGCATTCCTAAAAGAGCATTCTAAAAATCTTATTTTTGAACTTCTTCTAACTTTGGCTTGTCAGCCGAATCTTTCGCTTATTACTCTTTTTAACTCCGGACGCAAAATGAGGGGTGTTATAAATTTGACCGCTATGTGTGTGTGTCTATCTGTAGCACCATAGTTCTTAAACAAGCGAACCGATTTGGGTGCAGTTTTTTTTTTTCAAAGTAGGTTTTCTGGCGCTGGTTCGTAGACTTGTTTCATCAAAATCGGTTCAGCCGTTTGAAGATTATCAGCACTTTTCTGGCTGATGAAGGGATTTGAGCATCTCCCACGGGTCTGATCGAGTCGAAATTTGATATTCTATTACTTAAATGATTGATGATACTCGACAAACACAGTAACCTTGATGATGATGGCGATGCTCCAGCATCAGTATGCTGGAGCATCACCTGGAATTTCCAGGATACCCAAGTTACTCACTAACAAACAGCAGAAGTATCGTGTTTGGATTGAAAAGGTCTCAAGGTTATAGATAAATAGTGATCAGGACGAGGAATGAGGATAAATTAGAAACAAACATGACTGTGGGAAACATACGCAAAGCTGCGCAGATTTAAGCGTGTCATGTGTGGAGCGTAGCGGGTTTACTATTATAATAAGTTTAAAAAACAGGAAATATAAGAAAATTAAAAACCCTTATCTCGAACAAAAACCATTAAAAAGAAAAAAAGAATATTTATTGGCCTTTTATTTTTGTTGGTAATATTTTGTACAAAGCATTGTCAATGGGACGTCAAGGGGACGGTCAATGAAAATGCCAAACAGACGTTGTTGTTTTTTCTATTACATCTCTAAACTCGGTTTCACACACAGTTCGAATGAAACAAAATTAATGTATACCCAGCCTGTGCAACGTAAGGTCGTCTTTTGCATACTACCTTTGTAGTACATTGTAATAAAGCTACGATCTATATCAAAGCTCGTTAGTCAGAGTAATCAGTTACCTGTACAAGTAGCTACTGTACCTACAGTTTCCTTTGTCCAAATAATTGATTGGAAATTAGTAGTGTATTGAGTGCGTCCAATTACTTGCAATTCAATTTGCAACCATATCATCGATTTGGAGCTGGTGATTGTATTGTTGTCGTGATAAGCATGAGAGCTGAGTTTGTATCAAAAAATACCAATCTGAGTGAAACTTCTAACTTGCGTGTTCTATCTGATAATGAATATCTACAACGATATGCAGGCACGGTGCTCAACATCTTATTATTTCGCACCCAAAACGTATTGAATTTAATTTTGAATGAATTAAGGTTTATTATTCCACCTTATTCCATGGCATATTTATTTTAAAGGACAGAAGCATACGTGACGACGGCTAATCATGTACTAAATTGTCATCTTCCACTAGGAAGATGACAATTTAGTACATGATTAGCCGCTGACCTCAAAATAGTAGAGAAAAGACTACTTTTCTCTACTATTTTGAGGTCAGCTTCCAGTCTAACTGGATGATTAGTGATTTTGTTTCTGTAAGTAAGTTTGTACAAACACTTTAACACGTCAATTAATGCAGCTTGATGCCAGTATTTCACATGGAGCGACTGTCTATCTGACGTGCACAACTAACTAGATGAGTTTGTGAGAGTATTTGACTATCAGTTACGACCGTTACCGCAGCGGGACCAGTGGCTTAACGTGCTTTCCGAAGTTCCGTTCCTCGCAAAGCATGACTGCTTTTAACTGCCGGCGGGCTTTTATCACCAAAGGGTATTGCGCGTACCCAGTAACTGGGTTTGTGGTGGTCAGCTAGGCAAGTAGCTCTATGTAAATTACTAGTGTTCATCTGCGTTCGTTTAGACTCGAACCTGACTACAATGTAGCTGGGAAAAGCTGGACAATTGAGGCTTTTATTAGTCATCGTGTGGCGCATCCTTGTTTCTTTACATTACCAAATCGATTCAAATCGGTTAGTAAGAGTGATCTGAGCTTCCAGCATTGAGCAAAATTTATGAAAATATCATGCTCATTTTAACTCAACTGGTGGGGATTTTACATAGTCGACAGTTTGGTTTCACGAAAGGTAGCTCGACTACTGACGCGGGAGTAAAACTCATCAGTCACATTATGGAATCCTGAGAGAAGACCCAGGCTGCAGTTGGCATTTTCTGTGACTCCTAAAAAGCGTGTGACTGCGTTGACCACAATACACTGATCTGTAAATTACTACGGAATTCGTGGACAGACTGTAGATAAAAGACGATTTTCTATTCTGTATTTTCATTCCTCTAAGTAACTGGTACTTATTGACAGGCCTGTACTGGCCTCCCATACCTATTATTACTGTGATTTGAAAACATTGTAAAAGCAAATTATTTTAAAAAAGTTAACCGTGGAGTTTCTTGCTGGAGTTTCTCCATAGAAAGCGACAAATTGATACCGTACACTTAGCTTCTGACATTTCATAAGGGCCCATGCAAGTCTATGTGAAATAAAATATTTTGATTTTGAATTTACCATATTAAGCTTAAGGTAGTGTAGATATATAATGAGCCTATAATGTCTCCACTGCTGGGAGTGTACCAATCACTAGAAATCAAGACGATAGTGAATGCAACAAGCGAGTGGCATCGAACGATGGTGCCCGTGATAGCTTACAAATTATGAAAATGGGACTCTATAATCTATAGTATAGTGATACATTATTTTTGCGGCACGTACAACAACAGACACATTGATTCTATCACGTTTTGCAGTTCATTTAAATGGAATTGTATGAAAACGTTAAAACATCACACAATAACATAACTGGCTATTATCTACCGATTTCGTTAATATATTTTTAAAGCTGGAACACAAAAAAATCACTGACGTATACTCTACATTCAGTACTAGACATCTATATTATAAATGTAGGGAATTACCAACATTGTACAAAATTAGAAATAGATAAATAATAAGAAATGAATTGATTTACATGTTTAAATATATAGGGTGACTGGTAATTAGTGACCGACATTTAAACACATGATTGTACTCATAATTATGAACAACTTTTACTATGGGATCAAACCCGAAATCGCGAAAAAAAAAACAGGTGTTCGCGAACATTAATGTAGGGAACAGCTGATTATTTTATATTATTTTTTCGCGATTTCAGGTTTGGTCCCATAGTAAAAGTTGTTCATAATGATGAGTACAATCATGTGTTTAAATTTCGTTCACTAATTACCAGTCACCCTATAATGTAAGTGTGATAAATGTCGATACAGGCAGTACTTGTGCTTAGAAGTATTTTTAAATTATAAATAAAATAAATCGTAACATGAAAAAACAAAAATCTATTAACTAAATAATAGTAATGGATTTTGCCAGTCAACTGATTGGGATTTGCAGTGACTAAACTATTGGACATCATCATCTGTTCATCTGGATAAATTTGATTGACTTTTACGTGTGCGCAGACTAGGAACGTCATAAGTTGATGTTTCGAGATTATTGCCGTGTTATATTATCGTCTTTACATTGAATATTATACAATTATGCAAGTTTCACTGTGAAACAAAACAATAAGAATACCTAAAAGCAATAATTTTGTAAAAACTTTAAAACCAGTTAAGTTAAATCCGAATAACTTGTTCTTCAAAGCATAAACATTCAATGAATGAAGCAACAAATTAATTTGTTTAAAAATCGCATTTAAAAGGATAAATATTCACGTGTATAAACAGGTTTCCTGTAGCGAACATCTGTTGGCAGGCGCGTTCTTTATTGGAGAATGGAACAAGTCTATAACAAGCTTAAAAGTTTTCCGAGAAAAGGGCGTTATTTGCTTTTCCTTGCAACGTAATAAGCCAATCGAATTTTAAAAAAAATCGTATTTTATAAAATAGAAACCAAATTAAAAGTCATTTATTCAAACTAGGCCAAGTGTCAGCACTTTTTGAACGTTAAAATTACATAAGACAGTCCCACAAAACGCCCTCCCTTCACAGCTTTCTTGTACAGATTTCTAAGAAAAAGATGCAATAAATAAACATCAATACATTTAATGTTTTTTTTTTTTTTTGAGGGATGCTTGCCTCCTGAACCTAAAAGAAACACGTATGTTTCTTCATTGATGCATTTCGAAGGGAACCGCATGCTCAACCTGCAAGAAAAGCTTATCAATACTTCACAATTGATTTATTTCAACACAAATGGTTACTCGAAAAGCGTCATTAAAACATACTTGTTCTAATCAAGAGTGCTCGTATCGTATTGACCCCTTTAAGGTATGAATTTTCGATTTTTCTTACCTATTGCTCAATTTTGTAATGCGTATGTATGTGAATCTCTTTGGCAAAATTTTAAGTTTCTGGAAGGGATTAAGCTATGTGTTGTATGTCAGGGAATTTTAGAGTTTAATTAAGAATGTTCACTGTTTATTCAGCCTACCTTTATACACACATCTAAAAAAGTTTGTGATCACTAGCATAACCTGTTTTTTTTTTTAAATTTAATTTTATAAAGAAAAAATATTTGTAGTGTGTTTTCTTTAAATAGAAATACACTGTTAGAATTTAAAAAAAAATGTAATTTTAACAGAAATTTGATAGAAAGAAAAATACTATTAAACCAAACTTAAACAACAATTTATTAATAAAAGGTTTATATTCAATACAATATAACTACTCCCCTGGCTCGAACACATGCGGTGATCCTCCTGGGCATGCTGAGAATTAAGTTATTCAGCATTTCTTGGGGTAACCTGTCCCATTCTTGAATATCGGCTTCCCTGAACTCTGGCACTGTCTGAAGACGTGGCTGACGGTTCCAAACAGCTCGCTTAAGAGCATCCCACGCGTGCTCTATTGGGCTTAAGGCAGGCGAGCCGGCAGGCTGGTCTAACCTCGTGATGTCGTATTCTCGGAGAGCAGTAATGACTATAATACGCACATGAAAGAAAGAATTAAAAAATGTCAAAGAGTCATGGAGAAAGGTACTCTTGAAACTCAGTGACAAAAAATGACACAGCGAAATAAGACAAACGATAAAAGTTACTGATGTGTTAAGCTACTGCAAGAAACTTAAATGGAAGTGGGCTGATCACATTGCGCGTCAGGATAAACAGAGATGGACTAGAAAAATTACTATATGTGCTGGCCCCTCGGAAAAAAGAAAAGAGGTCGCCCCCTGGAAAGATGGGAAGACGAACTCATAAAATTCGCAAACAACGACTGGGTGAGAACAGCCCAAGATAGGACAAAATGGAGTGAGATGTAGGAGGCCTATACTCGTCGAAACGTCTTTAGTTGAAATTACGTAAACAAAAAGAACACTGTATTATTATTACTAATTAATTAAAGAGGCTTAAATAAAATAAATAAATAAATATTGGTCACAACCTGTCCGTGTGCGATGTTTGTGACACACAGTGCAGAGAACCTTTGAGGTAATTCCTTAGTCTATTTGATTTGCTGATTGCAACGTTACCTATATTGACATTGGTACAGCCGTATGATGACTTAAGACTTGCTGGAACCACAGGGTTCCAGCCGACCGAAAACAGTGTAGGCAGAGAGCCTCTAACTCAATTCGTCAATTACAATCTTGTTTGGTCTTAGTCAAAGCTGGGCAAACAGTTAAAAAAAAAACCTAAAATATATAGCTACCACAAAAACAAACCCCGGACTCCTTTCGATGAATTATGATTAAGTATCTAAACGTTCCTTATGTTGCCGGACGTAAAGAATAGCACCATCCCATTTCAACCCGTGTGGGTGTCGTAGAAGGCGACTAAGAGACTTAACAAAGAATGGGCAGCAGGGTTCTCTATGAATTTTACCACCATATTACGATGTCGATCGACCGGCCTGCCAAGCGTGGCGATTATGGCAAACCCCCCTTTTGGGGGCGGCCTATGTCTAGCAGTGGACGTTTTTTGGTTGAACTATGACCGAAACATTTACAACCCAACATAACACGTATGCTTTCCTACGTATAGACGAACCTGTTGATCAACCAACCACAAATTGAAACCCAGGGCGGCTACTGTGAAATTCCTAATGGGAAAACCCAATTACACTTTTCCGGTCCTGATTATCGAATCCAATTTCACACTTTAATAGCGATGGCGACCACTAGACCACCGAAGGAGTCATGCACACTAAAGTTTATTGATTAACGGCCAACTAATCACCATCATCCTCATCATTTCAGCCGAAAGACGTCCACTGCTGAACATAGGCCTGCCCCAGTCTCCTCCACTTCGTCCGGTCTTGTGCTTCCCACATCTCCGGATTCTCACGGCCTTCACAAGGTCATCGGTCCACCTTGTGGGAGGCCTTCCCACTCTACGTCTTCCGGTACGCGGTTGCCACTCCAGAACCTTTCGGCCCCATCGGCCACTATTCTGCGAGCAATGTGCCCTGCCCACTGCTAATTAATAATAATGCTTAATTGAAATCGCGTATAGTGCTACCTAATTAATTGGGAATATAATATCGTTTCTATTGATCTTAGAAGTGCAAATGTTATTCAGTATTTGACGTTGAGGAATACAATGACATTATCATGTAGTGCCGTAAGAGCGCTTTGTATTGTGAGCCATTGTAGATAAGCTGTTAGTATGAATTCTGCTACGACGTAAAAGTGATGTGTCCTACATAGGAAGGCTGTGCGTTATCGATTAACTTAGTATATAACCACATGGTTATATATATTGACCGACAACGCACAGCCTAAATCGTGAATATTTGCATAAATAGTTCTATGAATAACGAAGTTCAGCCTTTAGGGTTGATTTTTGAGAATTCGTTCCGTAAAGGGGTTTAATAGGGGGATGAAAGTTTGTTTGGGAGTTCGTCAGTTTCATCGATGGGTAAACTTAAGGGCGGGCATTCGGCTATTTGATTATTTATTTAATAATCAAGTACATCATACATGGCTATTTGAACAGTGATCCCCAAACTAGACGTTAGTCTGTATCTTGGGGATCAGAAAATATATCATATATGGTAAAGTATATTGTGTTGAATTTAAGTAAGTAAGTAAGTAAGTATTTATTTGCATAAAACATGGTATTACATGGTGTTACAATAATTTACAATAAAGATCTTACATGTTTTGCCAGAATTGTACTTAGCATGCATATGTTCACTTAATACTAACATGGGAATTTGTTATCCATAAATTCTTTAAGACTATAGAATTTTTTCAATTTTAACCAGTCAAACAATTTTCCTTTGAATAATCTGGAGTTTAAGTTTTTTATGGTACTCGGTATGTTATTATATATACTAACACAATTATATAAGCAGCTTTTATTATATTTAGCAAGCTTGGGAAGATCATTTGCTGATATAAACAGGTCTTTATGTTTATTAACGAACATACATATTTCCAATATATAAAGCGACGGCAGCGGTAACAAACCTAGTTTCTTAAATATGGGTTTACAAGATTCCTCCGAGTGCATCCCGTAAATTGCCCTAATGCACTTTTTTTGAGCAACAAATGCTCGGTTTATGTCGGTACTATTTCCCCATATTATAAGCCCGTAACGTAGTACCGATTCTACATATGCATGATAGGTCATGAGAGCTGTTTTTAAGTTTGTAATATTTTTGATTTGTTTAAGAGCATATACAAATTTATTTATTCTCTTTGCCGCGTTATCCACATGCTCTTTCCAATTCAAATTCTCATCAATAATTACGCCTAGAAACTTCGTTTGTGCTACTTCTTTAATTTTTGATACGTTTAGTTTAATATTATATTTAGGATTATTACATTTATTGAAATTAATATAAACAGATTTATTAAGATTTATTTTTAAATTATTTATGTCAAGCCATTGTATTAATTTATCTATAGTATTATTAATGTCAGTCTCATGATTATTTCTAAAATTGTTACATTTTTCTGTCGCTATAATAATAGCTATGTCATCAGCAAATAATATAACATCGGTGGTCAGTTATATTAATAATATCATTTAAATGTTGGTATGACCTACAAATAGTTGTTCCGGGTCTGGCTGTTTGTGTATGCGAGTTTAAATGTTTGTAAACGCACCCACAATGCAGGAGCAATACCTAGTGTGGGGCACCGTTTAAAAAAAAAATGTTGTCATAATATTGCATGAAAAATGCAACGGAAATTCTACAATTCAATTAATGGATATAATTACAGATATAAGACCATTTCACACACCAATCTACATAGTCTTCACATGATCTGACCAAGATGATGTCTGGACTTTATAATAGACTTTGACCTCTGAGTTGGTTTCGGCCTTTCTTCTCGGACTGGTCACATATTTATTAAAATGTGGTTGAGACGTGTAAAAGTTTTTATACAAACATACATACATACTCAGCCTATAACGTTCCCACTGCTGGGACACAGGCCTCCTCTCAGTGAGAGGGAGTGGGCCGTAATCCACCACGCGCGACCAGCGCGGGTTGGTAGATGTCACATGTCTTCGATTTTTTTGTTCTAGGACATGCCGGTTTCCTCACGATGTTTTCCTTCACCGTTTGAGAGCAGTAGTGATGAAATTATTTACACAAAGTAATGCGCCTGGCTGGGTTCGAACGCACGACCTACAACTCGTAAGTCGCAGCCGTTACCACTGGGCCACCACTGCTCTATAAAACCTACTTAGATAAATAAAATCATTTATCGTGTATTATTAATAATATTCTTCTAAATTTTGATAATGTATTTAATAAATTTCATATTTTAATACTAAAACGTCCCCGGCGGTAAATAACTACTCGTAAAGTCGGACTAGTATTTTCTTTCCAAACTTAGAGATAAACATCACTACTACGTCATAAAATCTGTAGGTCTATGTTAAGTTTCAGACCAAAGCGATAGTTACAACCTAAAGAAAAATAAAAACGCAGAACAGTCTGTGACAAAAAGTCTTCATTCAGGATCACTCCGCTCATTTTCGCTGGTCCTCCGAAATAAACGTACGTGTATGAAAATACGTGATACGTAGTGGAATTTCAGTTTGCTGGGTGTTTTTGACATTACTGTTTGTCAAATAATTTGCAGACCGAGTGACGAAACCATCGGGCTTTCACAATTTGATTTGAAACTACGACTAGAGTACACTTTGTGTGTGCTTGTTTCAAGTAAAGTTCAAATTTTCTAAAGCTGTGCGCTGCTGTTTACATTTTGGACGTTGTTTAATGAAAAGGATCCAGTCCACACAGTTATGAGATATTTCAGTATTAAGTTCAGATCGTATTTCGTCTTTGAACTTTTTGGGGTTGGTTTTAAGGATAAGCACATACATTTTAATTAGGAGGTCTCAATTCGGTTGTATTTTTTTTCTTTTTATGTTTCTTGCATCAGAACTCCGTCATGAAGGTACCGATTTGGTCGTGAATCATATTTTAATCAACATTTAGCCTGACACTGACGTTATTTTTCGTAAATATGATTAAAAAAAACAATTATTTGTAATTTAAATCTATCATTTGTAGTTAAAAATGTTAACGAAACATTAACTTTTCTTTTGTAATGTGCATTTTGTTTATGCAGAATAAAAAAATGTTTGTTCTTTACCTACACAGTAAAAAGTTACAATTTTTAACGATAACCTAAACCATAACCGTTCGTAACCAGGTAGAATTTTGCCGAATAGTCTTTCGGGTTTTTAGGTCCAAGGGTTTGAGCTGGGCGTCGGCGTCGATCGTAGTCAGTGAGTGGTTATTTTGGTCCCTTACTCAGATACTGTTCCTTCCTATATGTACCAATTAGAAAAATAAACCTTATGTAAACATCGGTACATGCACAGGTACACAAAAACTCGTCGATAACGTAATCTTTCTCTTTTTTAAGTTGGTTAGAAAAAGCTAAGCATGCGAGAGGATAAAGAACGTGACGTTCACAAATTCAGACAACACTAACCCACTTTAACCGAGCAGTAGTTCCAAAAAATAAACAGTTCCAAGCCACTTTGTAGTATCAAACGTTAGGAGTTAAGCCTCGAAATAGCTGTTAACTCTTTGCCTTTGTACCAAGTACCGAAGGCTTACGATGTATTCATACTTAAGCCTGGCATTATCATAGTGTGGTGCCTTGTTACAACTTGGAGAACGTGTTGATGTGGTCACCAATATCTTTGAAACTAGCAACTAGAAATTGTTAACAATATTTTGACTGGGTTGTGGAGGTCAGATAGGCAGTCGCTCCATGTTAAATACTGGTATTCAGCTGCATCCGGTTAGACTGGAAGCCGACCCCAACTTAGTTGGGAAAAGGCTAGGCAGATGGTGATTTTGACTGGGTGAGACTTTCAAGTTTCTGACGACCCGTAATGGCGGTCAAAGATCCCCAAATTACATTGGTATGAAAACATGGTCACCTAGCCACATACAAACCATCGCTAGCGTAGCTTAACCTCATGGATCGACCAGTGCGGCTGTTATAACTTAGCCACAGCCCCTCTGTTATAGTCAGTGTGACTTCTAGTAAAAAAAACCAGCAAAGATTGAATCGGACTCACGCAACCGTCACATCAAATTAAATACAATCAACGCTAGAAATTTTTATAGGAGTTTGCGCATTTCCCGGTCTTCCAAGACCATT
The DNA here is from genome assembly GCA_949987655.1 of Polymixis flavicincta. Lineage (NCBI taxonomy): Eukaryota > Metazoa > Arthropoda > Insecta > Lepidoptera > Noctuidae > Polymixis > Polymixis flavicincta. The sequence goes on along the minus strand of OX465171.1, from coordinate 35,677,446 downwards.
TACAATCTCATTTTAGGCCTAAACATGCGAAATATGATTATTAAATTAGGCAGTAGATATGTGAAAATTTCGTTAAAGCACATGTTGCTTCTCCACCGAGGGTAATTTAAACCTCGGCTGTAATTTGAATTTATAATAGCTAACTTTCATATGTTTTACTTTAAGTATAGGTACATAATTTAGAACTTGTTTGTCTGGTCCGTGAATAGGTATAGTATCATTTCGCGAGTCCTACATGCCTCGGAGAGCACGTGGAGCAGTTGGTATCGGCTGTCATTTTTGGATGTTTGACAGTCAGTGGGGGTCTCAGGTTATAGAAGGCAGTCGTTCCACTTAAAATACTGCCTTTTAGCTGCATTAGATAAGATTGGCGCCGACCCCAAAAATTATTTTGAAAAAATTAAAGAAAGATAGAGATGATAAAATGTCATATATAACATAAATGAGCCTGTTTTTGTCTAATTACTGGACATTACTTGCCTTTCACCTCTCTCTGTCTGCCAAGGGCCAATTGTTTTTGTCTGATTAATGTTATCACAGCTGCCAAAGACCATTTTTTTTTTAAGTTACCTACAGCTTAAGTCGAAGCAACGTTTAAAAACACATAAATTGATTGAATAACGGTGGTCAGATTAACATTTATGATTTGTTTTTTTTTAAGTGCTGATCCCTAAAATAATACCATAAGTTAAATAGTTCTAACATACGTCGTATTCTGAAATCTGACTGAAGTGTTAGCTGTTCCATTCTTGTCTTCTCCTTCCTACTGCGAAAATATTGATATATTACTTCATCACCGCTGACCACTTACAATATGCACATCATCATCATCATCATTTCAGCCGAAAGACATCCACTGCTGGACATAGGCCTCCCCCAAGCTCCTCCACTTCGACCGGTTCTGCGCTTCTCGCATCCACCTTGTGGAAGGCCTTCCCACTCTACGTCTTCCGGTACGCGGTCGCTACTCCAGAACCTTTCGGCCCCATCAGCTATCTGTTCTGCGAGCAATGTGCCCTGCCCACTGCCACTTAAGTTTGGCAATTCTTCAGGCTATGTCGGTTGCCTTGTATACTCGTACGTATATACACATAGATTTACATAATTAGCTTTTAATATACCCACTGCTGGGACACATGCCTCCTCTCTGTGAGGGCAAGAGGGCCATAATCCACCACGCGGGCCTATTGCATTTTGGCTGGTCTCATGTCTTCGTATTTTTGGTTTTGTGACATGCCGGTTTCCCCACGACGCGGACGTGCAATAATTTACACAAAGACCTACAACAGGTAAGTCGCGGCCATTACTGCTCTAACAACAAGCAAAATATGTAAATTTAGAAGAGACTGTGACCTCCTAGTTTGTGTCCGCCTCACTTCTAAAAGTAGTCAGTTAAGAAACCTCGAAATCATCTAGTTGTATTTTTTTATTTACTTCTAAAACTGTTTTTAAAAACTCAATGTCATAAATAAAATCATTAACAGTCATTTATCATTCAATTCGTTGAAACGTTCTGCAGCGCCAGACATAGGCCCCGACGCTTTACGATTTCAGCGCTGCGGGCAGCGGTTCAAACTACGGCATACTTAATGCCTGTACTCTGGTCCAGTAATTTGAGAAACGACGAACATAATTGAGTCACCCATGTAACGTAGTGTTTCCATTAAACTGAGACCTTAATTAGGGAACAATAAACAAATGGAACTGTATTATAAGGGTCTATACTATGATATCTAAGTATATTATTTAGTGTCCAGTGATAGGGTAAAACCGGACAGATGCACCACTTTTTGAAATAAGTACTTAGTAAAAAATGCAAAATACTTTATTTGTAAAACTGGCCGATACCGATTTTTGCGCTCCTCTATATTTTGAGACATAAATCAAGGGACAGTTGTCTAATCCACATAAATAACATTTAGCATAGATGCTCCTGGCTAGAAATATGACATCTATCCCGCAAAAACTTTAATCGCATTTTGCCTTCCCAAGCAATCGCGCAGAGACATGCGACACGGTCAATTTAGGCGTCGTTGGAGAGACTTTCGATAGATCATTAAAATAGCATGTGATTTAACCGTGACACTAGAGTAATTACAATAGGGGCAAATATACCACTGGGGCAACTATCCCGGTTTTACCGTTCTGAGAACTTTTCGCCCACGGCACAATGCGATGACGTCGGTTGCATCACTTGCATCTGCATATAATTGTCATTGTGTTTCAATTAACCACACGTCCAGTGTTAGTAAATGCATCTGTCAGTGGAAACAACAACCTGTCAGGCGCAGGTTTAAGCCGAACTAACTGACGGTTTTCCTTAAACTGCAAATTACGTGGAAATATTTTGAGATGGATTACCTACTGATTGGTGGTGTTCAAAAATAGTTGAGAAAGGGCTAAGCAGATGATGATGATGACCCTATATTGTTTTAATTTCTGGGTTTTAGAGGGTATAATAATAGCCGCACGGATCGGTCGATCAGGTTAAGCTACGCTTGCCGCGGTTGGTCCATGGATTTCCGTTCGTGCCTCGTTAAGCACGTTAAGCCATTGATCCCGGCTGTAATTTCTGGATCTTTGACAGTCGTTACGGGTCATCAGACGCCAGAAAGTCTGACAACCAGTTTTACCAAGGAGTATCGTATTACTCAGTCAGATATGCAGTAGCTCCATGTAAAAGACTCGTATTCAGCTGTATCCAGTTTGACTGGAAGTGAACCTCAACAAAGTTGTGAAAAAGCTGGACAAATGATGTCAATGTTTACCATCTTTTCGGTTTGTGGAGGTTTCCACAGCGGGCAGAGTTAATAAATGTAATTACATTTGCAAGAAGCATTTCGGCTGATGCAGCTACATCTGGTTAGACTGGAAGCCCACCCTGAAATAGTTGGGAAAAGACTAGGCAGATAATGATGTCTTTTTATTTCTACTTTTATGTCCCTTATTCATATGGTGTTCATAGTAAAGAGTATGCTGTCTATGAATCAGGTCAGGACGCGAGACTTATGCTAGACTAAAATATACTAAAAACTACCAGGAAAAACATTTACAGTGGCCCGTGAATTCGTTTCACGGGTAATTTTCAGAGTTTAATTGAAAATACCAATCTTTTTTTCTTATTTAAAAAAAAAAAACGTTAGTCTGCTGAACGATCTTCCAAGCTTACCTACTCTATAAAGATAATAAATCTATACATAAACATTAATCGCCGAAATTATGTACGCGCTTAACTTCCGAACGACAACAAATTGGACGATTTTTTTTTATGTGTTCCTTATTTTTAGGACAAGGTTTATACATAAGAAAATGTAAAAATATAGTGAAATTATTGATAATCCAACTGATTTGATTTTACCGGAAGGGTTATATTTCCTCAGTCGCGACTGGAGAAATAAAATATGGCGGTACGAAGTTCGCCGGGTAAGCTAGTAACAAGATAAAAAATGATTTCCATTTAAAAACCATTAATAAAGTGAGCTATTTTGGTATTTTTGCCGATTATTCTGTTCAAAAACTTAACTAAAATCATCCAGAGTGATGTCTTATCCAGTGACGTTCAGTCTAAAACTAAGCTTAGTTTAGTTTACAAAATGTTAGCTAAATGGATAAGTTGCCTTAAATAATTTGACAAAAAGGCACACAATACACAGCAAAAGAATAAAAAAGTGTAAAGTGCGATGTCATCAAACAAAACATTAGCATTTTTCATTTTTAACATTTTTAGCGCAGCCGTGAGGCACACTTTCATGCTAGTTTGGCTTGATGACATCGCACATTACAGTTTTTGTTACTTTTTTTATTTATATATTTTTGCTGTATATCGTGCGCCGTTTTCAATCAACTCAGCCTATCACAGTCCACTGCTGGACATAGGCCTCTCCCAAGCTGCGCCACAATACTCTATCCTCCGCCTTCCGCATCCAGTCTGTCCCAGCCACCTTTATAAGGTCGTCGGTCCATCTAGCTGGGAGGCGTCCCACACTACGTTTGCCGAGACGCGGTCTCTACTCCAGGACTCGTCTGCTCCACCGTCCATCGGTCCTTCGACAAACATGGCCAGCCCACTGCCACTTCAGCTTGCTCACTCTATAAGCTATGTCGGTAACTCCGGTTCTTTTCCGGATAATTTCGTTCCTGATTTTATCCTTCAAAGAAACTCCGAGCATAGCCCGCTCCATAGCGCGCTGAGCGACCTTAAATTTGTGGACCAGCCCGACTGTCAGTGTCCACGTTTAGGCGCCGTATGTCATCACGGGCAGGACGCACTGGTTGAAGACCTTAGTCTTCAAGCATTGCGGAAGCGCCGTTTTAGTCTGTGCTAAATAAATGCATTTCCTTTTTTTCTTTTGAAATCCGCGAAAAGTGTATGGTTGGACATTGAGAAAAATATGAAATAAACATGAACACAAATATCACAGCATGATGCTGAGGTTTTGGCCGGCTGAGGTGAGCTGGTTTGGCCTTGCACAGGTCTTCCTCTTTTATTTTTTGTTCTATTTTGTTATTAATCTTTGTATTTCATCATTATGTTCTTTGTAGTTTGTAGTTCCTGTGCGCGTCTCAAATAAAATATGTTTCTTTCTATCTATGAAACTACAAATGGGCATTTTTTTGTATTAAACTAACTAGTCGGTTTATTTTGGGATTTAATTCCTTATTGTTTCTATAAAAACCTCTCAAGTATCTTTGATACTAAAATTCGGAATTTTGATCATATTATTCGGAATGCGTTTTAATATAGTACGTTCTAGTCTGTAATCAAGATTTTACAGTAACATTAAGTTGATATTCGTAAGTAGAAATAACATTAATAGAAAATCTAGGCTTGAAAAAATACTTAAAACTAAGAACTTAGCATTATCAGCCAAGTACGTTCCCACTGCTGGGACACAGGCAATCTCTTGGTGAGAGGGAGAGGGCAATAATTTACCACGCGAGCCCAGTACGGATTGGTGGAGGTCACATGTCTTATAATTTTTGGTTCTAGGCGTTGGCGGTTTCCTCAGGATGTTCACAATTTTGAGAGCAACGATGAGGGAAAAGTTTACTCAAATTATAGCGCCTGTCTGAGTTCAAACCTACTAACTACAACTCGAAAATCGTGGCCGTTACCACTGAGCCACCACCGCTTCGCACTAAGAACTTAAAATTATTTAGATGCATTCTACTGAAAGTACCTGCCTGCACAATTATATTCTGTTTGCTCACAGTAAAGCTAAGTTAATTCTCAGTTGGTGTTTTTTTTTTTTTGGGAATGGTATCTCGCGTCGGGCACTTAACGAATTGGCTCCAGCCAGGGCATACAACTTATGAAATAAGCGACTACACGCTAAGAGCGCTACTTATGGGGTACAAACCTCGGCTTTGGGTGCCGTTGGGGGACGGCAGTAAGGACATGCTAGATCAGACCAAGTCTGGGGCCTACACCCTAAGTCCGTCAACGAAGATACGGGCCCGACCGAAAGTACGACAATACTACGACACTACGACATAAACTATACTCCCGATTTATTAAATATTTAAATGGGCATAAAAACATCAGGAGTAAGGACAACTTCCAAAATCAAAAAATCTAAATATTTTATTTCACATAAACCTGCATGGGCACTTATGAAACGTCAGAAGCTAGGTGCACGATTCCAATTTGTCGCTTCATAAGGAGAAGAGCCGGCAAGAAACTCCACATGTCAAATCATGCATTCTTGGTTCGGATCCCAAACCAATATAATGTCCGTAGGTGATACGGAAAAGGTAAAAAGTAAACCGTAACTTCGGCTGAAGACTTCCAGGATTGGAACAAAATCTCACCTATTGTAGTGTCATCGCTCTTACAAATAAAACTAGCGTGTTTGTCTAGATCACACTAAAGCGACACTTGTGAAAAGACTTTCTGCTATTGAGAATTGTTAGTTTGAATATGCTCTGTATTCTTTAATATTTTAGAGTTGGTTTCTCATTGTTGCATGTGACAGAGGGCAGCTGTATGAGATAAACGAATGTTATGATTGACGTGTAAAAGTATTTGTACAAACCTACTTACAGAAATAAAATAATTTATGATTTGAGGTACTAACAACACAGTTGGTGGTAAGGAAACCATATTATAAGTATTTTATGTAGCATTATAGATTCTAATAAACGGGTCAGTGATCAAAAGGGTATCCACTTTTAAATACCTGGGTCACTTTCTTTCCGACGACCTTAAGGACCATGTAGATATAGAGAGGGAGCGCAGGGCACTCGCCGTCCGGTGCAACATGCTGGCCCGTAGATTTGCTCGGTGTACGGACCAAGTAAAAATTACAATTTTTAAGGCTTACTGCCAGAGTCTGTACACGAGTCATCTATGGGTCAATTACACCAAAAGATCGCTAGATGTCCTGCGCGTCCAATATAATAATGGTTTCAGGATGTTGTTGAGACTTCCTCGCTATTGCAACGCGTCGGAGATGTTTGCACAAGCTCGTACCGACGGTTTTCACGCGATTGTGCGGAAAAAAACCGCTTCGCTACTAAGTCGAGTGAGAGGCAGTCGCAACCTCATCCTGAGAACTGTAGCGGAGAGTTTCGGTTCTCCAATTGTAAAGCAGTTTGTGCAGAGGGTGATTGGTACTAACACTAGATAATAAGTTGTTTTCATAATATGTTACTAACACTCTATGGATTTCTGTTCCGAAATAAAAATAAATATTATATTATATTATATATTAATATATTAGAACAATGTCAAAAAGTCAAAAATAGTCAAATTTCTGTAAACCAGATCGTCACCTCTGTCTATGGCTAATAGTAATTCAACCAAGTAAACCACGCGTTTGGTCGATTTTTCACGTGACCAGAGGGCTGGCCATTTTTCGGTTAATGAATCAGAAGAATTGCCATCTGACTTGGCAACGCTGCCAGCCTTTTGTGTACTTTTCCCACTGACAGTGATGCGGACGAGTTCTTTGATGCCCAGTGAGCTCTTCCCTTTTCTTTTCTACATATATATGTTCGTAATATATTTGCTTTAGTATTAGTAAATACAACATTTATTGACAATTATTTGACATCGAATTTGAACTAGCTTTTAACTTTGGTGAAGTATAAGTATTCTAAATGTAGATATCTCATTAAAGAATCAGAGCATTCATCACACTGCTGGCCGCAAATCGTATCGATCGAGTATTGGAGTGTCTCTCTTCCGTGCGGGATTAGCACAGAAAATAATTTAGGTAGTAAATCAGTAGGCGATAGCAGTAAATAAACATCACTGAAGACAAGACGGAGACGGTTTTTAACACTTCGCGTGTTGATAAGGGTACTTGATCTTTTTGATGGCTTCTTCGATGGCACCGTGCTATCGTTGTGTTGAGTCTTGAGTCCGGGACCCTGCAACTGTACAAACAAAGTGATTCTGAGGTTTTCTAGAACTTCTCAGATCTCAAAACCATCATCAAATATTTGGAAGCAATAAATAAAAATATATTTTGATACTTTTTACGAAGGCTTGTGGTTAACTAATAAACAACCGCATGGGTCGATCGATCAAGTTAAGCTACGCTTGTCGCGGTTGCTTCCATGGATCATCTTTATATGCCAAGACCCCTTCATGCCTCGGAAAGTACTTTTTAGCCGTTGGTCCCAACTGCATTTCGTGGATCTTTGACAGTCGTAACGGGTTGCCAGAAGCCTGAAAGTCTGATGACTAGTTCTACCAAGGGATATCGTATTACCAAGGGTTGTAACTGGGTTGCGGAGGTCAGATAGGCAGTCGCTCCATGAAAAATACTGGTATTCAGCTGCATCCGGTTTAACTGGAAGCCGACCTCAACAAAGTTGTGAAAAAGCTGGACAAATGATGTCAATCTTTATCATCTTTTCGATTTGTGGAGGTTTTCACAGCGGGCAGAGTTAATTAATGTAATTATGCTTCATCTAAGAATAAATTTCGAAAACGGAAAACAATTCCGCGAGCTTTTGCGGAATTACAGATTTGTAAAGGTGTTCAACACAACACGGCATTGTTATAAACACTGCTGATTTTTTTGGTTCGCCCAGGCATTCCTTTGTCACCGTGTCAAACGGGTCACACCTTCTGTTTTATTAAGACCTGTTTCATGCTCACGTGCCGGTTCAGCAAGATTTAATAAAACCTTGTTATAGCCAAATACGGTATCTGTGTCGGAATTCAAGGATTTTCCCATGGTTTTACTAATTTCAAGTCCGGGCTATGTTCCAAAATAGGCACATTTGAAGATTAACCCTTTTATTTATAATTATAAACGTTGCTCAAACTTATACAATGAGTACCAACTGTATAACCATCAATTTTTGAAGTTTAAACATCTCATAGGTTTTATCAACGTTTATAAATAAACCTCTTATTTAGTATCGTAGTGTTTACGGATAGTCAACAAACTTTAATCGATACTTTTGGGAACTATCAATAATGAACTGAGTTATCATTTTATCATTTACTAGCTGACCGTGCCCACTTCGTTGGGCGGTGAACATTTTTATCAATAGATAGATTACGACACGGTCGCGGTTCCATACCTATGTCGCATTATCTCTTTAACCATTCGTCGAAATTATATACAGTGAAAGGGAAAAGTCTTTTGTTTTAAATACTTGATAAGATTAATTTACCTATTTTGATGAGAATTCATAATTTTTGATGTCATGACCAATAAACGTGACCTAACGATTTTATTTTATTTAAAAAACTACTTTTTGTGACTTAAATATAAAAGTTAGATATATTCTGTTTCTGACTTTTTTGTAGACATTATCAATTTCAACAACTTTTTTCGAGAACTAAATCATATATCTCTCATCGTTAAGGCAGCGTTTGTAAGAAACGTTTTCGTTCGACGTTTTTTCTCCGACTTGCTTTGCAAATCCGACTACCACTGTACTATACAGACTAAGTATTTTAATTTTTCGGTTTAATCTATAGCCTATAACACTGACAAATATTGTGGCTTTCTATTGGAAAAAGTAGTTTCAAAATCGGTTCCGTAGCAACCTCACAAACTCACAATTGAAGGGGTGAGTGGACAAAGGTGTTAACTAAAAACAGTTTAAAATTAGTTATGGGTGTTGCAAAATAAAATCAAGGTAGCTATTACAGCTTATTGTATGTATGTTTGTCAGTTAACACCTTTGCTTGGGTCTATATTTTTGACACGAATCAAAATTTGCGTGTTTTGACGTACATAAGTTTTAAGTGATGATAAATCGACTAATGACCTCAGTCGATTTATCATCACTTAAAACTTATGTTCATATAAAAAGTAGTCTTGTCAGATAGCACCTTTGTCCACTCACCCCTTCAATTCACAAACCTTCTTTCTTTTCTCCGTGGTATAGAAGTATAGAAGATGTAGGAGCACTCATCCGTGGAAACACTGACAAAATAATACGCCTATAATCCCCGAAAAGTAAAGCAGAGTTGTACCTATAGTCACCCACATTGTGCCAGTTATGTTTGAGACCCATGTAATAGGGGCGAATCGGTCCCAATTGTAGGGGGTTTCTTTTAAGGATAAAATCCGAAATTAAATTATCCGGAAATGATCTGGAGTTACCGACATAGCTGTAGTAAGAAAGCTGAAGTGGGCTGGCCATAACTGTCGAAGGATCGATGGCCAGTGGAGCCGACGAGTCCTGGAGTGGAGACCGCGTTTCGGCAAGCGAAGCGCGGTCCCCCACCCTACAGTTAGATGGACCGACGGCCGAACGTAGCTGGGATAGACTGGATACGGAATGCGGAGGATAGGGTGTTGTGGCGCAACATCAGAGAGGCCTATATCCAGCAGTGGAGTGGCGATCCTATTGCCATCAATCGGGCAAAGTTCCAGAATCTGGGCTGCTATTGAAAAATCCTTGATGGAAAACTCAATAACACTTTGCCTGACCTGGGAATTGAATCCATGACCTCATGCTCAGCAGTAGCGCTTGCAACCAACGAGGCTGTCAGAATGGTAACACCTGTATTAGGAATATCGTCCTTACTGCTTTGACGTAAATTCACTGTCCATGTCTAATTCCCACTGATAAACCTTTAGATCAAAATTGCAGTTTTTCTAGAAATCGTAAAGGAACATATTTCCACAGTAAAATGCGAAGTTGATAGTGACATACTTTTGTAGTTCCAACCTAGCCTGGGCCCCAATCCTTCCCGATCCTTTTCGAAGTATCTATGTTGCAATATTTCTACACAATCTCCAGTCAACAATAATGTACTAGCTAGAGTATGATGCTTTTGAGCAGAAATGAATGAAACAGTTTGTCAACGGTTTTATTGTATGAACTATTTATCGGTAAGGCTCGACGCAATATAATCCTGTAACTTTGTGTAAAATCAGCAGAGAACTTCCATAGTTCACTGAAAATGGCATGACAATCATGTTGATTGCTCAACAATATTCAATGTATTATTGCGGTTCGCGTGCTAATTTTGGTATTGCCTTAGTAATAATATATTAAAACAAATACACAATTTGAAAATTTAACGTAGAAAACATGTAGTTTTGTTAAAAATAAAAAAAACAAATGACCTAAAGTGAAGTGTTTACGCTGTAATATTGTTTTTTTAATAATAAGTGATCGTCCATACGATCATATGAATGTGTATTGCGTGTATATGGTGTTGTGTGTGTGGTGTAGGTGTGTCAGTGTGTGATAATTGAGTGAGTTAAGGTAGGTTTAGACCAAATGAAGACGAAACCAGAGCAAGTAAGAACATTCTCTTCTTTCCTTGCTCTGGATTTGAAGCAATAAATTAGAACTTTCCTTTGAATTTTGAATAAAACTGTGTTACGCAATTGAGATACTGAATAAGTGCTAAAAAGTCACTTCCGTACTCCATCAGGAGATGAATGAAGTGGTTTCCTAGTTTTAATTCACAAGTAGATTTTGGTTTATACCCCAATAAAAAAAGTTTTACGATAAGCGCTTAATTAACTCGTAAACGTATGTGTGAAATTTGAAAATCTGGAAAACAAGTGCGAGAGTAGCTGTTTCATATTTAGATGACACCTGATTTAATTCCAATTTATTTTGTGTTTGCGCAACGTGAAACATCGTGAGAAAACCGGTATTTCTAAGTACAAAAAAACTGCGGAGAAATTGTGACATTTACCCACCCGCACTGATATGTTTTAATTTAAAACAGGCGCGGTCTGTCACCAAAATGTCCACGCAGCATTTACTGTGGTCTGAGTGGATCAAGCGGTCAGTGCGGTGAAATGACGCACTTGATGAAGCGACAAGTATAATTGTATGGCCACATTATATGGATACTCATATATATTGTATTGGCCTAACGTTTTTTATGTTTAATAAAACGATGTTTTAACTTAATATTAAACTAGCTGTGCCTGCGGCTTTGCCCGCGTGGATGAATGAAATTATCCCACAGGAACATGGTACCGAGACATAAAGCAAGTAACCTATTTACTCCTTATAACATCAGCTATGTGCAAGTGAAAGTCCAGTCAAAATCGGTCCAGCTGTTTCAGAGATTAGCCGGAAAAACAGATAGAAAGACAAAAAAATTACCGTATACGGTACCGGTATTTTTTTTAAAGTAAATATACTTATTTATTTAACACATATAAAAAGACAAGAATAAAGGAATACAAAAATACGTACAAAGGTAATCTCTATACTTTCATATACATTGAGTAAAAAAAAAAGCAATGATATTATGAGTATAAAATTATAATATCATTGGTAAAAAGCTGTTAATTTGACGTAACAAACAGACACTTCAGTTTTATTTATTTTTAAAGTAATTATTTATGTAGGGAACTATTTTAGTAGTACATCTGATTGCTTTGTTTTACATTGTAATTCAATGTATTCAATGTATTCAAATGCCTAATAAAAATAAAATAAATAATAGTTTAAAAACTAAAGTACATGCTTTAAAAAACCAAACTAAACAAGTGGAAAATAATTTCAAAAAGCGTGGGGTGCTTAATATAAATTTATTATAAAATACACCCTACTATTTATTTAAAAAATAAAAGAAATTTATTTAAAAGTCATTCTTGATAATTGTGCAAAAGTTTCAAATCGATCCGTTTTGAAGGGGGTGTGAGAATCACGTTCAAAGATTCCGTTACATATATACATACATATCAAGCTTATAAAAGCGTGTTAAAAACCAAAGTAACCACTTCCGTTTCTCCATTCACTAAGCGAAATGCAGGCTTCGGAATTTAAAATATTGGCACAAGATTGAAGTCAGTCAAAAATCTGTTACTAATCGTTGCCGTAACTTTAAATGGCGTTTTAGGTCCTTTTCATCGTCTGGGTGTGATTGCTTAATATGGCTTTACATTTAGCTGCCTCCTAAATTTAGTGAAAAGGGGGACATGTCCAAATAATTTTACAGATGACAGGAAGGCTACGGTGGTGATGGAATTGAGTGAAGGCTCAGGTCGCAGTGCCTTTCAAGGTGTGTTCTATACTTCCCATATTGAGATGGCCTTTGCTCTCCTCCTCCGCTTCCTCCGATCCTCAATGAATTTATTCGCAATGCAATATTTCGGACAGCCAGTCTATCAGCAGCCAGGCAGCCATCCGATACATTGCCGATATATCGCTCTTTGTGTTTGGATCCTTACCAGGAAGCATCCAAGAGAGGAACATTGAATGCAGATGCCATATTATAAATTCGAACGGAGTCGAATACGAGATGATTGACAAAATATCAATTATAAAATAAGTGAATTTGATTTAGAGTTCGTTTGCTTTGAGTGTAGTTTGTTTACATAATAGTGCTAATGCTACTAACTAAATGTTCAAACCATCACAGTAAGACTAAGGTACTCGGTATTTTGGAACGCCTATTCAGTTTGGTTGGTTGAGAGCACTGGTGGCCCAGTGGTATCGTCCTTGACTAATGATTTGTATGTTGATTCGACCAGACAGGCGCTTTACTTCATGTTAATAATTTTCATAACCACTGCTCTCAAGCCGATATCGTTCCCACTGCTGGGATGTGGCCTCCTCTTGATAAGAGGAAGTGGGTTGTAATCCACCACGCGGGCCCTGTTCGGGTTGGTAGATGTCAGATGTCTTCAAATTTTTGGTTCTAAGACCCGGCCGGTAAGGCCGGTTTCCTCACGATGTTTTCGTTCACCGTTTTGAAAGCAGTGATGAAGAAATAATTTACTCAAAGTGAAGCACCTGTCGGGGTTCGAGCCTACGACCTACAACTCGTAAGTCGCAACCGTTACGACTGAACCACCACTTCATCATTGCCATAATGTTTCTGAAATGAGTTCAAAAGTTAAAAGCAATAAAATGTGTAAGGCCTTAAGTCTTTTATTATTTGAGTATGTGAAATCTCCCTTTAGATTTTTTCTTCTTCAGTTCACTCTGATTGATAGAAAACAAAAGGGAATTTTATATTTCGAACATTAAAAGAAAATAAAGTTTTTCTGTCAGATGCTTCCTAATCTATACAAATAAACCGAAACGTCCTGACTGACTGACTCATTAACGCCCAGCCCAAACCTATGGACCTAGAAAGCTGACATTTTGCACAGAGGTACCCTTTATAACGTAGACAAGGATAGAGGAAGGATTTATCGAAATTCAACCCCAAAGGGAATTAAATAGGGGATGAAAAATCCGCGCGGGCGAAGCCGCTGGCAAAAGCTAATAAAAAGATAAACAAGTCAGTAGTCACTGGTTGCATTGCAAAAAAATTTCACTGGAAATACGTAAGTACTGCCGTGTGTTTGTTTGTGATGATGAAATATATGTACTTTTAGATAGTACTTCAGTACAAAGAGCAAGCTATTCTTGCCACGGTTGTTCCGTGCATGTGTGACCACCGTGTTTGTTTCGGCTGTCATTCGAGGATCTATAGTTTAGTAAGTACGGTTTGCCAGAAGCCCGAACATTTTATATCTAGTAAGCCAAAGGCTATCGCGTTAACCTCTCAAACCCCACTTACGGCCGGTAGGAAAAGTGGCGTCCGGACACCAAAGGCCCGACGTCATTTGACACTTGAGATTTTTTCGTTCGGCGAGCAAAAAAAACGTCCGTGTCGATTTTTTGTTGCCTCCAGCTACTTAGAGATAAGTTTTATGGCTTCCTGAATAGGCAAGCCATAACATAAACATTGTGAGTCGTTCTAAAATACGTTGTAGTTTATTATAAACAATGGAAATTAGAGACAATGACTGAGCATGTCTTTGTTCCCGTTTGTTGTTGATTTGTCATAGAACTGCTGTCTCAATTTGCTCGAAATTTTGGATGTTACTTATTGAATAGACTAATAATCGAACAGCAGTATTTTTTTGGGAATCCTACTCAACATTTTCGTAATATTTAAACTCAAACTTCATATCGCGCGGAGGTCAACGTCCGTTTTGTGCACTCGAAGATTCAAAGGATTTATTTTACTATATAACTACGTGAATCTATTAAGATTCTTATTCTAAAAAGAAAATACATTGTTTACATACCATTTTATACACCAGGATCCACATAATTCACCATGAATCACTCAAAATAAACACAATTCTCATATCACTGCACATTGTTCACAAAGGTTTGTTTACGTTTCATATTTCGTCGAAATATAAGTTTTTATGATGCTATTTGATACAAATATTACCTAAAACGATGTAATAACTACTTCTAAATGAATATTTATCCACTTATCGTCGAAAACACACAAATAATAAGAAAAAACACTATAAAACTAGAGAGCATACCACGAAAAAGTACCGATGACCAAAGAGTTCGAAACGTCACTTTCAACTTTTTTTTTTCGTGTTACCAGATTATATTTTCCATAGAGATTTAGTTCAACAGACTGTGTGTGTAACTAGCATTACAGTAAAATTGTCACAGACGATATAGAACTTTATTTATATTCAGAAATAAGGCTAAAAACCGCCTGAACGGCGCGGTCGGGGATGCGACCACATGCCTATTGAGACTAAAAAATGGCGGTTTCGCATGCGACCAAAAGTCGCTGAGCGGTTAACTAGTCACCGGGTAGCGGTGCTGAGATAAGTAGTCGTTCCATATAAATACTGGTATTCAGCTGCATCCGGTTAGACTGGAAGCCGACCCCAACAAAGTTGGGATAATTCTAGGAAGATGTTGATGAGCTAGCTACTCTTCGGCTACGGCTTCTTATTGTCAATTTTTTGTTGAGTTTAAAAAATACCTGTAAAGGTAGATAAAATACCCCAGTGTTTTTTAGGGCAAGATCTAACAGCGTTACTTAACATGTAGGCCTACTTTGGCTAAGCGGTATTCCTGTTATTGTCGCACAACTGTCAAAGTTCAAGTACAAGATAGAGACAAGAACTTGTGTAAGTCAAAGCACGTGCTGTTAGTAACGTTTATAAATGTCGGCCTTAGTAATAACAAGTGAAGTTAAGAGTTTTTTAAGCTTTTTGCGAAGGGTTGTTCTTTTTTTTTTGTATGTTTGTTTGAACGCTATTGCCTCTGATACTAACAGAGGAATTGAAAAAAAAAATTAAAAAAAGGCCAGGAAAATTGGAAAAAATAAAAGTGCATTTGCTATGGCTACATGAATATTTTTAGGAATTATTATAATTTGGATGGGACAATTCAGTTAGAAGTTAGGAATATCTCAGTAGCAGCTTGGAGGATTGCTCCCGGTTAACGGCAATTGGCACGCCCCCTATTGCATGTGAGTCATAAGACTGTAACATAAGTGGCGAAATTTAGGTGTCCTATAAGTACACCTGTGCCTCTCCCTTTGAGAATTATAGGCGTGATGTTATGTAGTCAATGTTTCATGAATAGCCCTCGTCACTAAGTGGTCCATGTATTTACTGCTCCGTAATGGACTAGAATGGCCTGTGACTTAATCCCGCTTGCATTCATTAGCACCTCGAACGCCGGAGAAGCCATTTTCATCTTTACTGACCCACTGGTCACTTGCCTTACAAAGCAAATGTTAATGAACTGAGTATTTTAAAATACAGGCTGGGTAAACAATCGTGGATCAAACGAAACAGGGCAATAGTTGAGGTTCCACGATTTTTTAACCAGCCTGTATAGATAAAAGTTTAAAGACAGTAAACAGTTCTTAAGCAGTGCTCGACTTTAAAACAGATTTCTCTCAAGTGGATGTAGCATAATCAGCCTATAATGTTCCCACTTTTGGGACAGGCCTCCTGAGAGAGAATGGGCCTTATCGGTACCACGCGGTCGCAGTGCGAATTGATAGATTTCAATTGTCTTCGAATTTTTGGTTCTAGGACACCGGTGTGAGGACACCATGTTTTCCTTCACCGTTTTGAGAACAGTGGTGATGAAATGATTTACACTAAGTAAAACGCTTTTAAGTCCCGGTAGTCACCACTTGGCCACCACTGCTCTCTCAAGTGGATACAATTGTATTGTATTAAATGTAATTCACTTTAAAAGAGTAATTAAGGGTCGAATTCCAGTCTAACCGGATGCAGCTGAATACCAGTATTTAACATGGAACGACCTATCTGACCTCCACAACTGGGTAATACGATACCTTTCCCTTAGTTGGACTCGTTGTCAGAATTTCGGGCTTCTGACGACCTGTAGCTACTGGCAAAGATCCACGAATACCTCTGCACTGCAAATTTTGACGCTTGAACAGTGCTGATTCTCAGCTTAATTTGAATAAATGACTTTTGATTTTGATTTTGAAATGCGAAATATCACAAGCTTTTAGAAATATAAATAAAAGCCCGTTCGCATTTTGTACTTAGCCTAGTTAAACAAAGAAACGATTATTAGGCATGCCTATGAGTTATACCCATACACAATATTGAATAACGTTTACATGTGTCAGTGTTGAATGTAGTAATAAAGTTGTATAAAGAATCCGTCACGATATTTTTCTGCAAATAATACCTACTACTCATTATTGAAAAGGGCTATGCTTGGAGTTTCCCTGCGTGATCGAATCAGGAATGAAGAGATCCGCAGCAGAACCAAGGTAACCGACATAGCCCGAAGAATTGCCAAACTTAAGTGGCAGTGGGCAGGGGGCAGGGCACATTGCTCGCAGAACAGATGGCCGATGGGGCCGAAAGGATCTGGAGTGGCGACCGCGTACCGGAAGACGTAAAGTTGGAAGGCCTCCCACAAGGTGGACAGATGACCTTGTGAGGGCCGCGGGAGTCCGCTGGATGCGAGAAGCACAGAACCGGTCGAAGTGGCGGAGCTTGGGGGAGGCCTATGTCCAACAGTGGACATCTTTCGGCTGAAATGATGATGATGATGATGATGACTTTTCATGCTTTTCATCTCCTTGATCGATTTGTTTCCACTTTCGCCAAAAGTGTTTAGCTGACTTATATTTATAATTAAGTTATATCCATCGGTTTGAGCCATCGGTATATGGGTCAATCTCCATGCAAATCATAGCTAAGACAAGATAAAAACATAAAAACGTTGGAAACTGTCCGTAAATAGTCCGTCGCGCTCGGCTGCTTGCAGCGTATTGTGCGATGAAGTGTATGGCGTACTAAATAATTGTGAAAATGTGTTTGGATCGAGAACGTCTCGCATTGTTTATAATAGGTTTTTTTTGGTTGTGACTCCTTTCAAAGCATTCATTTCTTTGTTTACATAAAAGCGGAGGTCTATCATGTGTCCGTCTCATTTATTTAATTACCATTTAATTTGTTTTGTTGTGCAATTTCATTACATTCTAATTTTCAAAGCTAAATCAGTCTACTATCTTTTAAATTATATGTATAACACGAATAAGTATTTTACATTAGGTACTAAACTCAATCAGGTACTAGCTAACATCTCACTGTATGTGTACTACTCGTTACTATTTCATTTATTTATCGACACAAAATTTTATTTCAATATGCATACACACGTCACGTGCAGTATTGGTATAAAGCCGATTTACATCCGTCACCTCACACGTAAGGTCCAGTTGAAAACCAGCGTCAGACACTAATGGTCTGGCATTTTTGCTGAACTGGGCCTTTTCAGCGCAGCCGTGAGGCACACTGATGATAGTTTCTGACAGCGCACTTTTCACTTTTTGTTGGTGTTTTTATTTGGTTGCTGTATATTGTGTGCCTTTTGAGTCTGTACTAAATAAATGTAGCCACCTAGCCGCGGTCAGTTCGTGGACGGGTCCATAAAATTGGCAGCTATTGCGTTTATTCTATCAAAACATTCGCGAGCTACGGACAAAGACATCTGTTTTCTTTAGGAATGTTTGTATTTATTTATTTATTTATTAAAGGTAACTTCACAGTTGACAATAAGTATAACATTATTAATTAATCCAAACATTACGCCAATTACGAAGTACACAGAAAATAAGAAAAAATTATAATAATACCGAGAGTGACTTAATTAATTTGATGTCGTTTTCCTTACAGATACATGGCTTGTAGATTATCTGATAGTGAATGGTTTGGTGCCAGATATTTTGTATAGAGACGTGATCGAAATTACTCTCTCATGAACGAAATTATGGGAGGAGGGGTCTTAATAGCCATACGTCGCGTCGGGAACTTGTTGCTGACGTCCGCAATGAATGGTACTCGACCGCAGAGGATCTGTGGTTCAACTTAACTTTAAGCCAATCGGAACCTAAAGTAACCAATAAGAAGATAAGAGTAGGCAGATTTATTGAGTGCTGGTTACTAAAACAAAGAAAATAAAGTCGATTGGAATATCAGAACTAGTTGTGTAGACAGACAAACAAAATTAACAGCTATAAACCAACTGTTTGGCCAACTCAGCCATGAAACCTACCAGCTATCGGAACATATTTTTTATCGGTCACTACGATTAAGAGTTACGATCGGCTAGAGAAAGCCGGCTATTTCGAGCTCCTATGGTCGTGCCGTATCTTCGGACTTAAGCATAAAACGAGATGATCATTTAAGAATATGCAAATATGGGCGCCTCGCATTTTTTAGATGTATACAATGCCATGAATGTTTATTTTGTAAACTACGTTATATTGTTTCAATAATTTTGAACATCGGTTTGTGAGTCATGTTTATTTTCTCATTTAATTTTTTAGCTATGGTCTGGCAGTTTAAGCAATTTTTGCGGCCTACTCAGTTATCCTTTCTTTGGTTCGTCGAATCGTTGAGCCCCTTAAGTTCTGAGTTGAGTTGTATGATTACTGACGAATGCGTGCACTGTCTTCACAACTCAAAATACCATTTCAGGCACCAATCAATCGTCACATGATCTGACCAAGATTATATCTGATCTTTAAAAGAGATTGTGATCTCTCAATTTGTTGCGGTCTTTCTTCTTAGAGTAGTTAGATTGTGAACGCAGACTTCATTTAGTTTTTAAATTATGATTGACCTGTAAAAGTGTTTGTGCAAACCTACTTACAGAAATAAAATAGTGTATCATTTATGTCTTCGTTAAATGCTCATTTCGTTTAAGTTTTCACACTGATATTGATTATTAACTAGCGCTTCGCCCGCGTCGTCGTCCTCGTGAAATGTTTAGCTCATTTTAATACGGAATAATGTGGGTTTCCATATGTGAAAGAATGTTTCAAATCGGTTAAGTATTGTTTGAGTTTATCCATTACACACTCGAATCTTTCTTCTTTGTAATATTAGTGTAGATTTTATTAAATCGGCTGTTCTGCGTAAACTCTGTCTCAGTAAACTGCGTAATGCTCGAGCAGGTAACCGTGCCTTGCATAGATATCTAATGATATTTCGAAACAGCTTCTTATTTTTAGTTGAAATGCATTTGAACCACTGCACACTGGAGTCGCCGCCTTTGCGATTTAACACTGAGGCTGCTCTAGATCTTTTCCACTGATATCTTGGAATCCGTGTTCTTATAATAGTTTCGTTTCAAACTTTTTTTTAACGTACTTAAGAGAAATATGATGGGCAATATTGCTGCAAAGGAAGATGTTTCGCGTAAATCAGGAGCCGTAGTATATTTTTTACAGCTGCAATTGGACTCGCAAGTTTGCAATGCACATTTGGGGTAAGCAGAACTAGTCGAAGCTATCCCCTTGTATTTTTTTATTACACGGTATTTTTGTTTCGTAAGTGCCCACGTAGGTTTAGGTATACCTACGTGGGCATTACGAAACAATAGAAGCTAGGTACTCGGTTCCAATTAGTCGTTTCCGATGTTGAAGATTCGGCCAAAAAAATCCATGGGTTTTTCACCCTTTTAAAAATAATTGGCTTTACAATGTTTTCAAATAACAGTTAGTATGGGAGGATAGTGGGTATAGGCCTGTCAAGAAGTACCAGGTACTTAACAAAAATTTAAAAAATGGTCGAAAAATCTACAGACTACAATGCCTACGTTTTCATATTCACAATATTTTAAAGAATATACATAATAGATTAAAAAAATATTCATACCAAATTATTTGATGCCATGGCAACCACTACAGAGTTGAAAATAGAATTGTAGCTAATTAAAGGGGGGCTTGTGGCTAATTTATAACAGCCGCATGGGTCGATCGATCAATTTAAGCTACGTTTGCCGCGGTTGATCTGTGGATTGGTGACCATCTTTACATACCAATCCGTGTCTTGGTAAACACGTTAAGCCGTTAATCCCGGCTGTGATTAGTGTTACTTTGAGAGTCGTTACGGGTCGTCAGAAGCCCGAAAGTCTGACAACCAGTCTTACCAAGGGGTATCGTGCTACCCAGTAACTGGGTTGTTAGGTCAGATAGGTAGTCACTTCATATAAAATACAGGTACCTATTCAGTTGCATCCGGTTAGACTGGAAGCCGACCGCAGCATAAATGAGAATGAGGCAGAGGAATGTGTTCTTTTGCAAATCTAGGCTCTATGTTTGGTCAGCTCAACGTCAAATTATTTCAACCGATGTGTGACATGCGGTCTACAGAACCTACAAAATAATGAGCTCCCTGTAAATTCTAAGGTACTTACTGGCAAAGTCTAAACTGACGTCAATAAAGAAGGGTATCGTTATTCCGACGGCGCATGAGTCGCGTGTTCTCTATTATCTCATCAGCACTAAATTCAGACATTGAAATAAATTCGAGCCAAAAAAAGGCCTGCTCTGACCTCGAAGAGACAATGTCGTCACACTACGAGTACGCAGTAGGGTCAAAACGGCCCGGCAAACTACAACATTATCGGGCCTTTTAACCTTGAAAACATGTTAATATTTTCACGCAATCTTGCACCGTACAGACCCTGAATACGGCCGGCGGGCGGTGTATCTTTAATGTTCATCGACATTAAGGGGATGCCCTAAGATGGGCCGAGAAATTAAAATTTATTTACATTTGTTGCAATTTTCAGTACAGTATCAGGTTGTTTGTTGATTAAAATATGATACCCGAGCGTAACCTGTATTTTAGAATTAGAATCAGCAATGCCAGCAACCTTTTTGGTGCGGCCATGTGGCACAAACTATTGGTGTTAAAATATTATTTTCTATTTTTTACGTAGTAGATAGATACATATTTGTATTTCGTGTTTCACAAAATGTGTCTAAATTAACTTTATTTTCTTTCTTTTCTTTCAATACTACTCCTTAAAATTAGCCTCAAACATAGTCATTTCATTCATCATTAATGTTACATATAACATTAATGATGAATGAAATGACTATGTTTGAGGCTAATCATAAAATCATCAATACTCTGTAAGCTCATAAGCTTACAGAGTATTGATGATTTTATGATTATGGTTCTATTAAGGCCGCGAATCATATTTAGAGCTACATGTAACCTGAAAATTGCAAAAACCGAAAGCAAATTTGAATTTGGCGGGCTACCCTGTCACTTTCGCCTTAAGTGAGTTGAACAAAAATATCAGAGTTGGCGCGGTGCCAAAGTGTGAATGTTCCACCCTTGTAGCCAGTAAACCTTTCTGTCAAGGGCGCTATTGTAAACAGATTAAACTGTATACTTCACACTTGGTGGTTGTGGAATAAAATTATAATACAGTCACGCTTTTTATTTGGACATACATATTTGGTTTTTGGATATACTTCGTCATGTGTTATGTTGCGATTCGTCTGGTAAGTTTTCAGAATAGTTCTCACATGGGCGTTGTGAGAACTCGTCCAGGGACCGTACTTAGTGGTGCATGTCAACGGGTTCTATTTAACGTGTGATAAAATAGAAAAAAATACTCTTTTGTAAGTACACCATTTAAATTACAGTAAAAAAATTAGAAATATTACATAGGGTGATAAAGCGGTTGGTCGGGTCACAGCATTAAAAACAATCTTTGGGTGGATTCAAAGGAAAATCAGAATCAATACTTCAGATAGTCTGTGGGGTACCATATTTAAAAAAAAAACGCTAAGAGAAAACGAAGGAATATTGCAAGCAGTCAATGCGACGCTATAGGATTAAATTATTTGTTAAAACAATAAATTTTGCGCAAATTAAATCGCAGGCAGAAATTAGTTTACAATAAATACTTACATAAACCATACAGTTCTTATATCTTTATATAAAAATATTTAAGCAATAATAACAGTATGAAGTTCTTGCTTTAGATTCTGACGATATTTGTTAAGTAAATTGGCTATTAGGTAGGTACACAAAGACATTTTTAGAAACAACCTGGAATATTTGCATCCGAGATTTTGCAAGGAAAACAGAACTAAATATTTTTATATGAATAGTAAGTACATGTTTTGCCATACAAATAATTGGGTCTTTCAACACACTGCTGCTAAGAAAAGTAAAGTATTTCTATCTCTAATGCTTCTACTAAATCTTTATTTCGTAATATTCATCGATTTGTTAAGCTCCTTAAGTTTTGAGTTGAGCTACACGATTACTAACAAATATTTGCACTGACTGGACAGGCCCACTGAAATCTGAGTGCTTCTTGTTTCCTCAAAAAACCATTTCAGACACTTACCTACATAGTCCTCACGTGACCTGACCAATATAATCTCTGAACTTTAAAAAAAGACTGACATTTGGGTTTTTTAGGCGTTCATCTCAGAGTAGACGGATAGGAAATATTGAACTAATCTAGTTTTAAATAATAATTTATTTTTGACGTGTAGAAGTGTAGTGTATACCTACTTATACTTACAGAAGTAAAATAATCTTCAGTTTATCAAAATCCTGCACGCCTTCAAAATATGCATGTATTCTTTACAATGCCAGTACCTTGCTCCTGTAGTTTGAAAAACTACGACGCATTGGTCCTCTAGGCGAGAAAGAGTGGTCGGAATCCACAACGCGTGGCCACCGCGGGTTGGTGGATGCCACACGTCTTAGCTTTTTTAATTCTACTACATGCCGGTTTCTTCACGATGTTTTCGTTCACCGTTTTTAGAGCAGTAGTGATGAAATAATTTACACAAAGTAAAACGTCTGTCTGGGTTCGAACCTACGACCAGCCATAAGTAACACTGAACTGAGACCATTGAGGTTGCCATTAAGCTGAGACCTTAATTAGGGAACAATAAACAAACTGAACCGTAATAGAGTCTTAACTATAAAATCAAAGTGCTTTACATCGGTCACTTAAACATGAACCTAACGATCAGATCAAGCCTGCCAGGGGTGCGGGTTGTTCGAAAGAGATACCGCCGCCCCTGGCATACGGGCTACTGAAGGAACATGGGTGGGTTTTAGTCAGTAAAAGTCTGACACGCCCTCCTGCTCCACCCAGAGCGGGAGAAGTTATTTGATCATTTCCCACCCAAAAAAAGAACCGTAGTAGAGTCTAAACTATAAAATCAAAGTGCTTTACATCGATCACTTAAACATGAACCTAACGATCAGATCAAGCCTGCCAGGGGTGCGGGTTGTTCGAAAGAGATACCGCCGCCCCTGGCACATAGGCAACTGAATAGACACGGGTGGGTTTTAGTCAGTAAAATTCTGGCACAACCTCCTGCTCTACCCAGAGCGGGAGAAGTTTCCCACCAAAAACATTTTTTTCTGATCAATCATGTTATTATGACTCATTTTGCAATAGGTAAGTAGAAATATTACGTATCGAAAAAATTATACCTACCTATTGCTGAAAAATCAACTCTAAACCAGAAACGCCAGGAACTTCTGAATAGTCCAGGAGTTAGTCGGAAAAGTCTTTGTGTTTTTTATGTAACCTACGATAGTTCGCCAAAACTACGTCGCGTATTTGCAGTATAGACAAAAGCACGCCAAATATCCAACTCATAACTTCGACTGCAGCACACTGCAGCTGAAGTTATGAGTTGGATATTCGTGTTGGATATTATTCATGAGTGGACATCACTCCACTAAAAAGCGATAAACTCGAACGCGTTAACCGGAAACTGGGAAGCATCATACACTTCTTGAAGCCAATGCCCCTTCATTAGAGTGCCACCACTCAGCGGAACGCGCTGTAATCTCGCGCGTTCAAAAGATGGTGTTACTGTAAAGCGATGTGAACGCTTTGGCTAAATTGTTTTGTAGCTGTTGGAAAGAACATTTTTAACGTGTTACTTTTGTACGAAAAGTTAGAACACTTTCCCGTTGCTATTTTGTTGTTTGTCAATGAGTACAATAAACATTATTGTACCATTTTACTAAATGCTTCGAAATGAAGAGTGAGCATTTAGTTATATAATTCTGAGTATATGGACATTAAGATCTAAATATTAATATTAAACAGCTTCACATATACTACCGTTGCTTCAGTATTAATATTATAGTACTTTATTAATATCTCTATTAAAATTATCATAAATGGAAATGAAAATGGGTACCTAACGTCGGGTTTTATTAGTAAGTAGATTTTTTATATATTGTTATTAATTAATTAAATGTCAAAATTACCTAATAACATAATGTGAAATAGATCAAAAATAAAAAAGACAATTTACACAGAATTAATAAAAATAATGTAATATCGAATAAAACAAATTGTTAACTGAATAGAAACAGTTGTCCAAAAGCTGTCACTGGCATGAAAATAAGTTGATAATATATAATATATATCATAATATCACGCATGTATTTTTCGACGCGTTAGGCAGAGGTGTACCTATAGAACACCCACATTTCACCAGGGCCTCTTTGTCGATATTATAAGCAGATTTCGTGTAAGGAATCGTTAAATGGTCATGGTGAATTCGGGCCCAGTTAATATGTTTAACTCCCCTGTAACGGGACGAGCATATTGCCGTTAATTAAGCAGATATCCAAACAAAAGTAAGAAATGAAAAGACGAAAACATTCATTAGCAATATATCCGTATCGCTCGAAGTTATAACACAGATTTCTCTCAAGTTGATATATTTAACTGTAACAAATCGACATTCAAAAGGCAAATAATAAAAACCTTATACAATGGCAAATGTTAAGCAACTAATCTAATCCAATCCTGTAATATTCAAACTTTGTTCTTATTTTCTAATCATATTTTTTTTTTCATTTTTGCTTGTTTTCTCTTTAAAATTTAAACTCTAAAATTAAGCTTTTTGTTTTTTTTTTTTTTTGTGTTTAAATGTTTCTTAGTCTGTAGTCTGTTCGCATGTTTTGTACTTGTCCCAGTTATACAGGGAAACCTATTATTAGCCATACAACACTGTAATATACAAACTCTGTAACGTACTATAAATATCGCTGTTGGTTGCCTAAATAAAGAAAAAAAAATATTTAAAAAACAACCCTCAAAACGGACTATTGAGATGATTTTCAAAACTAAAACCACTAAGCGTCAATTTGGCGCCTGTTGCCATGATAAGAGATTACTTTTGAAAGAGCGTTCAAGAACCGGGAACTCCCAAAGGGTCTATTACAACGTAATGGTGACGAGGCTAAACTTCCGTGCTACATCAATCTTACCTGTTGATATTCCATCAGTCATCATATAAATAGCAAATAACCAAAGATAGTAATCATAGGCATAACTCATACCTTGTCATGTTTTATCTTTTATGTTATCATTTAATTAATTCTTATTTTATCTTATATTTTTGATGACACAATGTATGCATATGGACTGGTTCTGAAATAAACGAATTTATTAATATTATTATAAAGGGTAAATCTAACTTTCACTCGCTCAGAAAGTTTTTCTAAATATTGTAGGTTAAGTAGATACCTAATTCAAATCGTTTTAGTATACTAAATATTTGTTTAAATACGGTATTCAGGGCTACTTAAGTTTATTTAGAATTTTAGAATCCATTGAGTTTATATACTAAGTCTTCTTTTAAAAGACTTAGTAAAAACTATTATACTACTTCAGCTATTTGTAACAATTTCTTATAAAATTAAAATTCAGACAGTATATCCGTCTGAATACAGATTTTACAAGAAGTAGTTGTGCTAGCAGCTTCGCCCGCGTAGTGATCGGAATTTATCCCACGGGAATGTACTCCCGATATAAGAAATATCCTACGTGTTAGTCCAGGTTCTAAAGCATCGAGTGTGCCAGATTTTAATTCAATTTTGTCGGCTGTTTTTGGGTGTTGAATAACAAACATCCAAATTTTAACATTTACAATATTTTTGGAATAGTAGAAAGTAGAATAAAGTGGAATATTTTCGCTGGATGTAATTTTATTTTTTTATTTTTTTTGGATTGAATTATTAGAAATAATAATTAAAAGAATACAACGTAGTTGGGAAAAGGCTAGGCAGATGATGATGACGAATAATTAAAAGAATAATAAGGATGTTTTAAATCTAAATATGAAGAAAAACTGTCTTTGGGTGGTGTGGTTTTAACACTTTCTCAAATCATCAATGCATTAGTTTCTTCTAAAACTGTTACGTGTTTTTTTCCTCAAATTAGTTTACTGGTATTCTCATTAGTTGTAAATCGGCATGTTTATTTGCAACTGTATAAATGGGTACAAGTATAGTAAAATTAAAATATAGGTACGTAGTAAAATTGTATTGAAGTAAACAATTTAAAGTGTGTGAACGAAAGGAAAGTTCAAAAAATAAATTATACATTTCGACGGCCTGTTCTTGACTGTACTTGCCAGTAATACAGAAAGTTGTTCCAGCCAGTAATGCAGTTACTGTAGACGAACAATATCAGAGTTCGTTCTGGTCACCTACTCAGTGAATCGAATCCCGCAATAGTTGAAAGTAAAACCAATGAAACGAGTAGCAAAAACTCTAACTTTGAAACGAACGATGACATGAATCAAAAGATGGAGTGCGAGAACTGATTTAAATTTAAAAGATATTACACAAAATGTACCGAGAAATAATTATTTCTCAAAAGAATTACAAATTCACTTGTAAAGAAAACATACATAGGAATTTTTTTATATTTGTGTGGGAAATCATCAAATAACTTCTCCCGCTCTGGGTGGAGCAGGAGGGCGTGTCAGACTTTGACTGACTAAAACCCACCCGTGTTCCCCCAGTAGCCCGTATACCAGGGGCTGTGGTATCTCTTTCGAACAAACCCGCACCCCTGGCAGGCATCGGCCCTTGCAGGCCCCATCATTTTGTGCTGACATCTCTTTGAGGCGCGCGTGGAACACAACGCGCCGTCGACTTGGGCTTGGTCCTTACCGGACAGCGAGCTACCCAATACTCGCCGTCCGCAAGCTCATGCCTACGGTGGCCGGAAATCGGCCTGGGATTCCCGACGCCCAGGGCGTCTCCGTATCCTGAAAACATACATAGGTTTAAACACTAACGGTCTTATTCATAAAAAGTTATCGAACATCTAAACAGTTGCTTAAGTTTAGTTTCATATGGAAAATCAGACTTTAACGACTGTTTAGATGTTCGATAACTTTTATGA
Organism: Polymixis flavicincta; assembly: GCA_949987655.1. Classification (NCBI taxonomy): domain Eukaryota; kingdom Metazoa; phylum Arthropoda; class Insecta; order Lepidoptera; family Noctuidae; genus Polymixis; species Polymixis flavicincta. Next base: position 35,649,732 of record OX465171.1, on the reverse strand, counting down.
TTAAGACCGTATAGGTATGTGCCATTAGTTCCTTATAACTAACATTATAAAACTGACTAAAATAGTTTGTCATCCTTACTAATATTTTAAACGCGAAGGTTTGTATGTATGGATGTTTGTTACTCTTTCACACAAAAAACTACTGAATGAATTTGGATGAAATTTGGCATACAGATAGATTATAACCTAAATTAATATGTAGCTAGAAGCTAGTATAAAATAAAAAAATCAGAGGTAGGTACCTAGTAACTTAAGAAACAGCAGAATTTTGAGCGATGCGGGTAGGGTGCACTCACTGGTATAATTAAAAACGATCAAAGCATATGAGTGAAATCTTGTACGTAAAGTTGCTAGAAAACTTCTCAATAATACAAGGTCTGAATTAAGGAAATGATAATGAGGAATATTGTCGTAACGGAATTAAGACTAATATTTTATAAATTTTATAAACTTGAACGTAGATCCTACTAATATTATAAAAAAGAAAGAAGAAAAATATAAAAGAAATTATGAAAGTGAAAGTTTGTAAGGATGAATTAATGTATATGGTTATTCCTTTTTCACGGAAAACTACAAAAACGGATTTTGATGAAACTTTACAGCAATAAAGTTTATGCATCAGAATAACAGGTAGTCTACAATTTACATTTAATAATTCAGCCATAATATTACGTAATTCATAATACACTACACTTCACATGTATAATTATAATTACATGTTATCAGTCTGAGTATAATCCCTTGGGATTAATAATTCAATTATTCCTGAATGCAACGTAATAAGGACGAGTGTACTGTGCAAATGATATTAAAGCTTAGATTAATTTGGCGCTCCTAATGGGTAATATGATCGTTCATTATTAGATGCATTTCTGTTTCCCTATGCAACATCAAACACAATTAACGCGAGCCCGCATATATCCCAATTAGAGTAGTGGGTTAAAAGCGTATACCTAAACTAACCAAAACATTTTTTTAAAGCTGTTATAATTCACAAAATCGTGTTGACCTTAGCATTACTTTTTGCATTTAAAAATTAAGTCTTATTGTTTTGAAATAAAATTAATTTTTTTTTGGCCCAATCGGTTGGTATGGCAAAATACATAATATAAAAAAAAGTTAGTTACAATTTTATTAAATCGATTCAGTAATCAATTATGAACTAACTGCTTTCAGGACTTGCGTTTATTCAGTGCCTTACAATAAAATAGTCATGTATATAGATGAAAAAAGGGGTGCTAATGGCTAAGTAATAATAACCGCACAGTCCATTCGATCAGTATCTTGAAAACGGTCAAAACAATGGTTTTGTAAAGCAGTGTATCTCTTTAACCGTAAATGATTTTGAAAGCATAAAAATATATGATATTTTCAAGTCTTTTTTACATACAGTGATAGAACTCAAAACATAATTAAACATACTATAATGCATCAGAAAACATCATCAAACTCACCTCTTAATTATCTTTAAAAGCAGTTTATCCCTTCAATACAATTACAATTATAATTAAAAATATACCATAAAATTCGAAATGCCAAACTTCATTCAGTGATGGATTATTATTCAAGATTAAATAGTTAATATCTAATTTTATACGATTTTATTTGCATTTTTACGACATACCTACGCTTGCTCATTTATTAAGCAAATTTTTTACATCAGATTCTAACCCGTATCGGATTGCAATAAGAACTATTATCGCTCGTAGCGACAATATTTAGAGTTAGCATGGCCGGTTGGTCCGTGGATGTGTCTTTACATCAAGAACCCTCCGTGCCTCGGAAAGCACGTTAAGGTGTTACTACCGGCTGGTATTCGTAAATCTTTGACAGTCAATACAGGTCATCAGAAGCACGAAAGACTAACGACCAGTCTTACCAGGGGGTAGGTATCGTGTTATCCTCTTACTGAGTTTTGAAAGTCAGAAAGACAGTCGCATTTAGCAGCATGCGGTCAGACGGGAAGCCGACCCCAACACGGTTTGCATAAAGGCTCGGCAGATGATGAGATATAATACATATTTTACAAAAAAGCGGCAAAACAATTTTAAAGTTTTCAAATTTTGTTCGTCATTAGTTCAGCAGGACCTTTCGGTCACCTTACAAACAGGGATCACAAAACATTTATCAAAGAAATCCTAAAGAATCAAAGAAGACGATTCTCCATAAAACTCCCGTTACTCTTTCATTCATTGTTTATTCCTTCCGTTTATCACTTCGATGGCCCTCTCCCAAACTTACTGCCTAATCGAAAGGTATTCAACAAGTGAGCTCACAATGATGGATAGGATAGCTATCTTCGAGTTTCGTGCCTCTTCAAATAATGGGCGAGCATTCCCCTTGAAAGGTGACTAAGGATAACAGGTGAAGCTTGTGTGATTTGGGAATACGACATTTGTATTTCCACTATCATCCCAAGATTTTCGCGACATTGACTACTTCGATGGTCTACTGGACACACACGCACAGCACGAGGTCTTTGGTGAGATGCTCAGGTCGTGCAAGGTGTTATTGGATTTTGGAGCTCAGCTTGGAGTGTAGCTTTGAGTCCAATTGATGGCAATATGTTCGCCCCTATAACATTGGACTTAAACACAATTGGGAAATATGGGTATTGGTACTGTCGGTACACCTCTGCCCAACCCTTTGAGGAAAGAAGGCGTGATGTTATCATCATACAAATGATGATTGGCACACAGTTTGAAAACAAGTTTTCATTTAAACTTTATCTTTATAAGTACAGACTACCTCTACTATGATTTGTAATATGCTCACAATTTTCTCCAGCCATTACTACCTTTAACTAATTGAATAAATAAACATATTTTTACACATAATAGTAAGAATTCAGTGCACCTATGTATAATGATTATAACATAATATTGTAATTGGGCGTTCGGTGGTGTGCGTTAATTCCGGGACATCTTCGATACAATAAATATATATTGTATAATATATGATACATCAAGTTACACAAGGTACTAAATTAAATTAATAGTGAGTGATGTATACAAAAGTAACTCTTTACACGTCACTAAATAATAAAACGTCTACAAATAATCAAGATTTTTTTAACTGTAGTCATGTCTATGACAGGATTTCCTGTTGGTCACCAAACTTTCTCGTCAATGCTCCTTTTCATAATGCACTTTTATAAATTAGTTCTCTTCCATTTCGAAATCCTTTTACCGACTTCAATTTCAACCCTTCACTGACGTTTAAAATAGGTCATGTTAAAAGCAAAGTCGAATTCACCAAGCACCAGGCCTGTTATTTCCAGAACGTTGGACTACCTACTAATTAAATTTTCAGATATTTATAACTTTCCAAATGGACAGTTAAATGTTTAAACATACGAGTAGAGGCCGCAGACAGCTTCACCAGTGCGTTCAATATGAAGACATTAGCAAGCCATTCGACGTAAGTTTGATTTAGCATCCACTAAAATATTTACATAGCTCGTTATGGAAACAATGGCTACAATCTGCTTGACCAGTGCATTCCCAAATTAGGCCCAGCTTAACACGCAACTCACATTGGCAAGCCATTTGACGTTGGCTTGATTTAGCATCCACCAAAATATGAATAACTTAGATTTATTTGCTACCTCCTTATTCTTTAGAAGACTTAATAAGTCTGCTGTCAAAAAAACATGGATTCACTAGAAAAGTTTGCATTATAAAATAGTTTAGACATGCAGTGATATAATTATGAATTTAGTTTTATCATGTTCCGATAGCTGGATTGCAAAACTTAATAATAACTTTACCCTCTATGTGTTTGGTTAATTGGTACCTAATTTAAATCAATACATTTTATTTCGGTATTGTTCATGGATACACCATCAATTAGGTAATGACAAGTCAATAAAGTCAAAGTATTTAATTTAAAAAGGCACTTAAAAGGCAATTTTGAACGTCAATATTAACAGATTATTAATTAATTATACAATAGGGTATTTTCCAATTTATTAAAAACCATTCTAATTTGAAGATTGGGACGAAATATGTAACAGAAAAATAAAAGAAAATTGATTTATATCCATTTTTTCAATTAAAAACGATTTAAACCAAATTTATGTTTCGTTGTTTTGAATTTACCGCCAAAACGCTCCTTACGATGACTTTTTATTACGTCACGTCAACTTTGTGTAAACGAAAATAGTAAGTAAACAAGTGAGTGTCGTGTTTATAATTAACGAGATTTTTTATGGATAGAAAGTGAAATCACTGGTTTGCGGTGCCTCTGTGCACAAATACTTCTAAAACTGCGCCAAACTAAGTATTTGTACTGGTGCTGTTTACACAAAGCTGACGTCACGATGTCACGTGATAAAAGTCATCGTAAGGAGCGTTTTGGCGGTAAATTCAAAACAACGAAAAATAAATTTGATTTTAATCGTTTTGAATGGAGAAAATGTATATCATTAAATTTATTTTTATTTTTCTGTTAAATATATGAGTATCGTCCCAATCTTCAAATTAAAATAGTTTTATCAAATTGGAAAGTACCCTATTATATGACAACACGAACATTATTGATGACGCAATACCCGCCGAACAGGTCCCGCTTGGTGGACGGCCCAGTCTTTCTGTGAGAGGGAGTAGGAGTGGGACACATTAGTGTCCCAGTAGTGGGAACAATATAGACAGATTACTCTTATACATAGGCTACACATTTTAATGCGACCCATCTTAAACGGTAGACGTTAAACTTTTAGATGTTTGTAAAGTAACAATCTACAGAACTAGGGCCTGAAACGCTGAAGTTACAGACTTACGATACTGCTTACAGGACGGATAAGCCGAAATTAACATAAATAGAAAAGAGGCTTAAACGCAGGTCTGAAGAGAAGAATTTTATATTGCCATCTAAAATATTAGCAGACTGCCGCAAATCTGTTGGAAGTAATACGAGTAAATTATTTTAAATAATACCCGCGGGGTTATTGCGTAACACACTGGCTTTCATGTTGCCATTTCAACAATATACATTGCTTTTTTTTGTTGTTGAACAAACAAAATTATTCGAACTTTCGGAGCAATGGATTAGCAATATCGTTCAAAATTATTCAAATTCTGATTGATCTGAGTGTACTACGCAATAGGAAATATGAATGTGATTTAATAAGGGCTTTTTTTTCATAAACTCTATGACTTCAGAATTACGTCTCTATAGAAATTAATATTCAAAAAGTGCCATAGAACTGTGGGAAATATTTGAATTTCTCCCTGATGCGACGCCATTGGTCAGAACGAATAATATGTGTCAATGTGATTTAAAGGAGTGTTTGCTATTCAGTCCGTTGTCGATGTCATAGACTGTAACGTTAAACTAAGGACGCCAAAATAGATGGCGTTTATGGTGCCCGCGTCGGTTGGCTATTTTGTACTTCTTTAAGTAATTTCAATTGCTTTATTTGGCGCTGAACATTTTTTGTTATCAATAGGCGATGTAAACGATTGAATATAACATCATACTAATATTATAAAGAGGAAAGATTTTTGCATTTGTTTGTTTGCTCCGAATAGGCTCCGAAACTACTGAACCGATGTTAACCATTTTGTCACCAACAGAAAGGTAAATTATCAGAAAGTAACATAGGCTATAATTTATTTAAAAAAGAATAGAAATTCTTAAGAAAATTGCAGTAATGTAACCCAAAGTAGCAAAATGTTGCCCATAAAATTCATTAATTGGCGTGCACTGAGAAAACAATTGATGATACATAAAAAAATCTAGTACATGATTACAGTACTCATTATTATCTGCAAAAAACACCGCGAGGACTACCGCACGGATCGCAGCTAGGAAGGGACAAATTTGAACCGTGCACCGAGCTTCTGACGTTTCATAAGTGCCAATGTAGGTTTATGTGAAATAAAATATTTGGATTTGATTTGATTTTGTAAAAATATTACTTAATAATTTCTTTATGATAATAAATGCGAAAAACGAGGTTTCAAACGGCTAAAACAGGTTTACTTTGAGTCTTTACCAAGCAAAACTTATTACTTTTTATGCAAGGAAAACAGAACTTTCTCTAGACACGATTGCAAACTTTTTTCTTGATTTAACGGCAGGCTATGTGTTTATTTGTGTGTGCACCATCAGAGTAGGGTTTAAGGGTTAGGCAGAGCAGTAACGACCACTTTATGTCCCAAGTAAGAAATAGGGAGCAAGCCTAGCCATCAACCGGTTAAAATTAGTGTCAGCGCGTTTTTTCAGTACGCTAGTGACAGCAACGTCAAAATTACATAAGACGGCCCACCAAACGCCCACCCTTTACCACATCCTAGTGCTATAGCTGGGCAGAAGAAGTGGCGCAGCAAACTCCCCAGCAGCACAGCTGTTTATTAAGTTAGAAGAACTTCATTGTCTTCACTGTCGGGCAACCGCAACACGTCATTCTTATAGCTACATATTATATACTGCTGACATCTGCATGTTGTTGACGCAAAACTAAGATTTTCTTCCACCAAAAATTACTCAATGCGTCTCAAGAAGTATTCACCTTAAAATGTACGAACATTCTGAATTTCAGGGCATGCTGCATACTTCATAGCCTATTATTAGCAATCGATACAAAAGGTTGAACTTCGATAGCAAAACATCGCGACGCATACCAAGAATGCCTACTCGCATGATCGTGCAATCGCTTTATTAGCTTCACATGCCTTTACACATTGTTCAATGGCGCGTGAGTTCGAAGTTAGCGCTTCATTTTTAACCCCGGACAAAAAAATAATGTCGGGTTACCCACAAAAGCTTTATATTTAAGCCTTTGTAATCGTGACATTTTTGCTCTGTGGCGAATAAACCGATTATAAACTTTTTTTTTTGTTCAACTAGCATTAAAAATCAATAAACAATAAATTTAGGCTATCGCAGTCCACTGCTGGATATAGGCCTCTCCCAGGCTGCGCCACAACACTATCCTCCGCCTTCCGCATTCAGTCTGTCCAAGCCACCTTTTATTAAAAATAATAAACCAAAAACCGTGTTTTTATAAAAAAGGTAATGTTTTTAAGAAAAATCTACTATTAGCCAGATATATTTAGGCCCAATGTCACAAGGGGCATAATATTGCCTACCTCATTAATTTAAAACTTATGTAAAAATATGATTAAATAATTTCTATATGTATGACTGCATTTTAAGACAAAGGTCATGTCCAATGCCCAGGTAACACCCACTCTCATAACGGTTGGAATCGCTGCGCTGGAAGTTGTAGACAAGTACGTTTACCTAGGATAAACTGTCAAGTTAGATAGTTCCAACTTCGAGAAAGAGCTCAATTGTCAAATTCGACTCGGTTGGGCAGCATTGCAATATCTTCTCGTTCCACATACCGCACTGTCTCAAGACGAAAGTCTTCAACCAGTGCATGGTGCCAGTGATGACAAATGGAACCGAAACGTGGTCGCTCACAATGGGCCTCATAAGAAGGCTTATTAAACTCACCCAAAGAGCAATGGAGAGGGCTATGCTTGGAGTTTCCCTGCGTGATTGAATCAGGCATTAAGAGATCCGCAGGAGAGCCGAGGTAACCGACATCATCATCATATCATTACAACCGAAAAACGTCCACTGCTGGACATAGGCTTCCCCCAAAAGGTTTGGCCATAATCGCCACGCTTGGCAGGCGGGTTGGCAATGACAGTATGGTGGTAAAATGCATAGAGAACGCCGCTGCCCATTCTCTAGTAAGTCCCTTAGTCGTCTTCTACGAAGAAATGGGATGGTGCTATTCTTTTACGTCCGGCACCACACGGAACAATCAGACGGAACTGACATAGCCCGAAGAATTGTCAAACTTAAGTGGCAGTAGGCAGGGCAATTGCTCGCAGAACCGATGGGGCCGAAAAGTTCTGGAGTGGCGACCGCGTACCAGTAGACGTAAAGTTGGAAGGCCTCCCAAGGTGGGGTGATGACCTTGTGAGGGCCGTGGGAACCTCTTCACCGTTTTGAGAGCAGTGGTGATTAAATTATAATTTCCACAAAGTAGAGCCCTTGTTTGGGTTCGACCCGAATACGACCTACATCCGTTACCACTGGGCCACCACATCCATAATAATTAAAAAAGTAACCAAAAAATAATAATTTTGAAATTGGAAGTAGTAAAAAAATCTGCACCACCTAATTACTATGCACAAGAGCTGACGAAATGTACACATACACAACAATCACAGATAAGTAAATGTGTAAGAATTTAATATTACACGTAGTAATAGTTTATGGATTTTCCGATAGGGATAATCTCAAATTAAGGTATGTAATTCCAAAATGTTGTATGTTACTTCTCACTTAGGTAATATGTATGGTTTCTTTACAATTCTATCTCTTTTTATAATTAAATAATGGATAGCAAATCTATATAAATATAGATATACATATTTATATATTCGAAAAACAATGCGCTGATCAAACATTTCAACTTTCATTACTGTTGCACGTAACACAGATATTCTAGGAAATCACTATACGGGACAATACACTTCACAAAGTTTCGAAAATCGACATCAGTAACTACGCAAATAATAACAATCCTACAAATATATTAAATGTGAAAGTTTGTGAGGATGGATGGATGTTTGTTACTCTTTCATGCAAAAACTACAGAACGGATTTTGATATAGTTTCGCACAGAGATAGTTTTATGCTGTATTAACACATATGACATTTTTTACGTTCCCGTGGGATAATATTTGACTTCCACGACGCTGATAAAAGCTAATCTATACTAATAACTAGCGGACTCAACAGACGCCATGTACTCTTTTAGGATGAGTTCAGTGGCATACACACGTACAAATAAAGATAAAGCTATATTAATAAATATATATTTGGAACTAGATTTTTGAAAATTTCATTTGCAGTTGTATGCCCAATTCTTGACACTTTTTAAGCTAGGCGAGCGATAGAATGTGACGCGGTAGGTCGGGGGGGGGGGGGGGTTTCACGCGGACAAAAGTGTTAGTATAAATTGAAACATTGCACAATACTCTTCCTGAAACTTTCATAATTAAAATTAGAACTAGCGTAATCATATATTTTCAGCATTTAATTTAACGATCAAAATGTATGCCCGTGTTCATTGATACTAACATAGAAACAAAATCTCACCTTCTACCCATGGAGTATGCAAAAACTACAGACGGCCACCTGGTACGATCCTCACGTACTCTTTTTGCTTCATACATCTGGTAAACGTCTCAGCTGGTTGTGCATCTGACATTTGCATAAGCTACACTGCCTATGTCCTACTAGGCGTCCCCTAACAGCGTCACACCTGCTTTGTAAATTATCTTTTGTTAGTCGCCGTTATTTTATCCTCTAAAAATGGCCAACCATCTAAGTAAACTCCTTAAAAAAAATCACTATATAACTCCAAAACTAAGTTAAACTTAAATGGATTTCTAATTAAGTCACAAGAATATTGAATATTCGACTCTAGGTGCTAAGTCGAGCGTTGAAATTACAACAGTCCAATAAATATTTAGGCGTGAGTGAAAGCTCGATGCAGCGACTAAACGCAATATTCTGAAAACATTTGAATGTTAGTCGCAGCGAGTTTGGCATCTGGAAATACGGTGCAATGTTTCTTGTTTTTTTTTTTTACCTCGACAGATCACAATAATTCTTCGAAATCGATGCTGTTGAGAATCACCGATCGGTTATTATATTTCAAAGTAAACTAACTGCTACATTTCAATTTGATTTATTTATTACTAAATGCGGAATGAATGCGAACTATTGGGAGAGTTGATATTTCAAGCTGGTTTTCAATTGAGAAGCAAGCTCAATGCAAATACATTTTCCCGTTACTTAGAAGTTCGGCTTAGGTTTAAAAATTCATTGTAATAAAATATGGAGAGTTTCCTGTGATTCGCATTAAGTGAGGTTTCAATCATAACGTAACCGTCTTTCTCATTTGCGGCGGTAAGTTCCCCATTTGAGGAGTGGCTTGAGAGGCGGCATGGCATCCTCACCTTCCACCTGACGCAGGTCCTCACCAACACGGCTGTTTCCGGAGGTTTCTGTTTCGCATAAGGCGGGAGAAAACGCCCGGGTGTTTCCACTGCAAAGATCGCTCTGAGGACACGGTGGAGCATACGGTGGAGGTCTGCCCGGTTTGGGCGGAGCACCACCGTCTCCTCGTGGAGGCGATCGGCGGCGGTGATCTCTCGCGTCCGGCCCTGGTCCAGGCCATGGTACGGAGCGAGAGTGCATAGGTAGCCGTCACCTCCTTCTGTGAAGCAGAGATGCTCGCGAAGAGGGAGGCGGGGCACGTGAGGGAGAGGCAGCATATGCACCCTCACTGCCTTAGTCGCCGCAGGAGACACCCTGGGCGTCGGGAATCCCAGGCTGATTCCCGACCACCTTAGGCGTGGGTTAGCGGACGGCGAGTAATGGATAGCTTGCTGTCCGGTAAGGACCGAGCCCAGGTTGACGGCACGTTGTGTTCCACGCGCACCTCAAAGAGATGTCAACACAAACCGATGGGGCCCGCAAGGGCCTATGCCTGCCGGGGGTGTGGGTGTTTGAAAGACATACCGCCGCCCCTGGCACACAGGTTACTGAGGGAACGCGGGTGGGTTTTAGTCAGTAAAAGTCTGACACGCCCTCCTGCTCCACCCAGAGCGGGAGAAATAATTTAATGATTTCCCAACCAAAAAAAAAACCTCTTCTCATTGTACTGGAATCAGATTTTTCATTTTAAATTTTATTTAACCTGTTTTAGCTACATAAGTTAAAACTTTACTGTTTTTACCTCTAATGGAAACATAGGGGTGTTATAAGTCTAACGTGTGCATCTGTGTGTCATCGTAGCTCCCAAACGGCTTAACAAAATTTTGTTTTTGTAAAAACCAATCATCATCATTACAGCTGAAAGGCGTCTACTTATTGCTGGATATTTCTGTATCACTAGCTATTTCATACTAAGGAGTTTTTATTTAGACGGGCTTTTGCCCAACTATGTTGGGATCAGCTTCCAGTCTAACTAGATTCAACTGAATAAATTTTGCACAGAACCAATCATCCAATCTGACCTCCATAACCCAGTCACTGGGTATCACGGTGGTATTTTATGGGTCGCCAGAAACCCGATAGTCTGACAACCGTCAAAAAGTCTGACAACTGACAAAAATTCGACACAACGACTTCAAAAATCCACGAATGAGAGCCAGGATCAATGGCTTAACGTGCTTTCCAAGGCACGGAGGGGTCTTGGTATGTAAAGATGATCACCCATCCACGGACCAACCGCGGCAAGCGTTGTTAAACCTGATTGATCGATCCGCAGGGCTATTATTACTAAGCCACAGGCCCCTTACTCACAAATCGACATCTGTACATTATACTATTTGAAGTCATCAAAAAATAAACAAGAAAAGCTCTTTACTGTTTTGGTAACCGCGTTGTTGTCTTTTAATCTACGCAACCGATTTTGTTGCGGCTTGCAACATTATTTTGTTGCGGCTTGCAACATTATTTTGTTGCGGCTTGCAACATTATTTAGACAATATTTACCGGAAGCAGGTTTTGCATTTTATTTATGTAGATTATTTTACATATTGTGAATGAGAGAACGTTGTAGGCCTTACTGACTAGATTTGTAGACGATTTTCTATTCTGTATTCGTCTAAGTACCTGGTACTTATTGACAGGCCTGCGCTGTCCTCCCATACATTTAATCTCTGTAATTTGAAAATATTGTTAAAGCCAATTATTTTTAAAAGAGTAACCGTGGAGTTTCTTGCCGGCTCTTCTCCATAGGAAACAACAATTTGGAACCGTGCACCTAGCTTCTGACGTTTCATAAGTGCCCATGCAGGTTTATATGAAATAAAAATATTTTGATTTGATTTGATTTGTATATTTCATACGTAATTATATTATTCTCGATATTTGTCATGTCATTAAAACTGTGCGTTGTTGTAGGGGCGGGTTGCTAGTTATCAAATGTTCATTTAGAGAAGCTTTCGCCCACCGTGGGCTCCAACTGTTTGGCAATAGCCTCTGGACTGATTTAATAAGAGAAATAACAAAAGTTTAAAATAAATAAATATATTTATTTATCAAGTAACATGACTAAATTGTGTTAGAAACAATATTACTTACCCCTATGTTAGTTTTCCTGTTATAATCACTGAACCTAAAACCATGAATGCATGTGAATCACTGCCACACGCGTAACACCGAGTTGGAAAGCGTGCAGCCGCGACTCACATACAAACAATCAAGTCTGCTCACCACACAGCGCAGAATAAGGTTGGGGCTGGCCAACACTCGGTGCACCAGGGAGGCGCATCGTTTCCTCATCGTTGTATAAAAATAGTCGACTCGAGCTTCAGCAAAAATCCCTAACGCAGTACAGAAGCGGAGCAATCTGTTGTACCATCAACAAGGCTCAAGAAAATAGGTGGGTCATTCAGATGTCAATGTATACGCTTCTATTATAAACTTCCTAGCCATGTTCAAGATCTAAGTCTCAATAAATTTAAATCATTCATTAAACGTAAGTTGTGCCTGAAAGCCTTTTATACTGTTAAAGATTATATTGAGGACAAAAAAGCTTGGGATTGACCTGCTCCAATTTGGTATACTGAATCTTGTTTTTATTTTTGTTTTGCTCTTTGACATTTGATTATTATTTTATACACTTTGACATTTGATTATTATTATATACACTTTGACATGAATATTTACTTTGAGAAGTATAATATTATTTTTGCTTTAATTATTGTGAATGTGAGGACTATGTGGTATTTTTGTTTTTGTGTTTCATCTCTTTCTCAGTTCATTTTTAAAGTTAATCTGGCAGTTTGAGTGCTTTATGCGGCCTACCCATATGTCTTTTCTTTGGTATTGTTCGTCAAATCGTTGAGCTCCTCAAGTTCTGAGTTGAGCCGTATGATTACTGATACATGCGTGCACTGAATGGACAGGTCCACTCAACCTGTGTGGTTCTTTCCTCAAAAAACCATTTCAGACACCAATCCACATGGTCTTCACATGATCTGACCAAGATTATGTCTGGACTTTAAAAGAGACTGCGATCTCTGAGTTTGTTTCGGCCTTTCTTCTCAGAGTAGTCAGATAGGAAACGCCGACCTCATCTAGTTTAAAAAATATGATTGACGTGTAAAAGTGTTTGTACAAACCTACTTACAGAAATAAATCATTTATCATTTATCAATCCCATCAATATACTAAACGCATTTTAATATTGAAAATACTATACCTATAAAAGATTACGTGCAAATTTAATTTTTTATTATTTAATCTTGCAATCGGCTTCCCAAGCCTTTAGCAGATGCGTTGTGTGCTTGTTGGCGTTTCGAGTACGGTCCTCCAGTGAGGGCCGTCCCTCTTAGTATTGCTTGACTAGGTCAAGCTATGTCACATGTGTGCTGCCTTTTCAATCGTTGGTGTTCCAGCGGTCAGTACAGAAGCCGGGCTGTTGACGTGGTTATCAATGCGCATTTTGTTTAGTTTTGTTCTGTGTTCAATCTCTTCCTTTACAGTAGTGATTTTGAGGCTGTCATGTAGCTCAGACATTTTGGTAAACCACGGAGCATTTGTTATGTTTTTCAGTACTTTGTTTTGGTATCTTTGCAGGATCTCGACATTGGAGTTTTTGGCTGTTCCCCAAAGTTTACTTACGAAACGTGCAAAAATATAATGATCATGAATCAATGATGGAAATTTTATCCTCTCATTAAACACGCCTTTTCATGTAAGAATTCAGTGTGATGATTATCGAGGTCAAATGCGTTTTTGAAATATCATTCCCGAGTCATCCCTGCAAATAATGGTGATTTAATATATATTTTATGAAACGGAATATTTAAAAACATATTTTTAATGATGCGCGTCGTTCTTTGTTGTTAACTTTTACCTGCACACGTAGTGGATTACTGCCCACTCCCTCCCACGGAATGTTATAATTATTAATCTCTTTTAGAAACTGAATGTAGAGGAAGTTTGCTTACGCCAATATTTAGTAGAAATTTCTACTAAATATTGGCGTACTTAAAGTTCGAGTTGATCAACTAATTTAGTAGCTACGTACATATATTTCCTAGAGACCATCATGGTTCAGGAGCCACATATAATGTGTTGTATTACCGTAATTATGAAGCTTTTGCATTTTATTTTTATAGCACATATTAAAGAAACTTACCTTACCATATTAAAGAAACTTACCTACATCATTATCTGCCTAGCCTTTTCCCAACTATGTTGGGGTCGGCTCCCAGTCTAACCAGATGCAGCTGGATACCAGTATTTTACATGGCGCGACTGCCTGTCTGACCTCCACAACCCAGTTACTCGTTAATACGATACCCCTTGGTAAGACTGGTTGCCAGACTTTCGGACTTCTGACGACCCGTAACGACTGTCAAAGATCCACAAATGACAGCCGGGACCAACGGCTTAACGTGCTTTCCGAGGCACGGAGGGGTCTTGATATATAAATATGGTCACCCATCCACGGACCAATCGTTTCAAGCGTAGCTTTACCTGATCGATCGACCCGTGCAGCTGTTTATTACTTAGCCACAAGCCCCCGTTAGTACTCAATTTTACAAAAAATATGTTCATGCTTCATAAGTTTCCGATAAATCAAAGCATTGCAATGTAGCTTTCTCAAATTCAGCCGTACAAAACCTATTTTTTTTTGTACAGGTTTCGTATATACACTACTAATTCCTACCAAATAAATAAGAGACACGGCTCCTCAATCCATACGGACACGCTAATAAATAAAAAAGGATTAATGAGTAGAATTGTTTATGTTTATAACATTTATAAAATTCTTTCACTGTTAAAAATCAAATATTATTACCGAGTTCCATAGAGCACATTTTATGTTAGAACAAGTCAAAAGTTAGTTTCGTATACAATTTCAAGGTTTTTGCCGCAATGTAAGCCGTTTGCGGTTGAGTGTAACTTATTTACAACCGACTTCTCGTAGAAGGAAAACATAGTGACGAAATCCCCTGTCAGCAATGAATTTTGAAGCAACTTTATGTCTATAGCATCGCCATCTGGTGCTAGATGATATTTTTATGGTATAGATATTAGTGAAGAGATAAGAAGTTGTTACATAACCGCTGAGGTAGGCTTTCACTGTGCCATGAAGGTTAACGTCAAAGGATTAATCTGCCTTTGTCAACCAACTTAAAATTAGCTGAAGCAGGCCACACATTTAACGACATACCGTTGTGACCACAAATGCAAAATTATGCAAGACAAAATTTGTGCAGGTCTGTGTATGGTTTGCTTGACTAGCAACGGTTTGTTTTTGATCAAGGAACGCTGTATTTTAGTAATGCAAGCAAAAAGTTAAGACGTAAAAACGTCAGATATCTAGCAGTAATAATTATGACCGAGCACTTCGACAATATCCCCTCATTAAGAAAGAAATGCAAAGCTAATACTGAAAAAGAAACTAGAGAGCGCAGTCGCAGTCAGCTAGGTAATGCAATTTGTTGAATCGGAGTAATCCTGTTACATAACGTGCCAGGGTCGGTCGAGCTGCATAGATATACGAGACCAAGGAAATCTTCTGAGCCCAAATAGGTTGAGAATGCATAACGTGCCAAAACAGAGGAAAGACAGGTCATTTTTTTATAAAAACAAATTTCAGTCATTTTGTATAGTCTGCAGGAAAATTGCAATGTCATTTTTAAAAGTCGATGATCTTATGTCAAATTCCAAATCGATGTATACATATACATAGATTTTCCTGACGTTGCATATGTGCCCATGCAGGTTTCATCATCATCATCATTTCAACTGAAAGACGTCCACTGCTGGACATAGGCCTCCCCCAGGCTCCTCCACTTCGACCGGTCTTGTGCTTCCCATGCAGGTTTATGTGAAATAAATCATTTATATTTATATTTTGATTGATCTTGATTTGTTATTTAGCACAGTTAAAGTTTATATAGAGAAGGAGTGCAGAAAACTAATATTTTAATGTAATTTAAACTTAAAATTTAATGAATTGGGGTTGAATTTCGACTACTGGGCGACCACTACTAATTATACATTTTAGTTTATCACAGCATCATATCACAGGAATTGGTTGGTGAAATACACAATCTTTTATAAAGGTGTCTGAGGTATGAGGGTGCTGAGTACACATCACCCGACTCTCTTAGATAAGACATAGAAAGAATACGCGACGGTGTTTTGATAGATGAGCTTTGCACTTAGAGCAGACGTGTCTTCGAATACGACTACAACATCACATTACAGGCATTGGTTGGTGAAATGCACAATCTTTTTGTAAAGGTGTCTGAGGTATGAGGGTCCTGAGTACACATCACCCGGGTCTCTTAGATAGGACATAGAAAGAATACGCGATGTTGTTTTGTTGATAGATGCTCTGTTCACTTAGGGCAGACGTGTCTTCGAATACGACTACTAATCAGTCAGGGTAGTGGCCTCAGTCTAAATGGAGTTTAGATTTGGGATTTATGCTAGGTAGAATGGATGGACAAGATTACATGAGATATGAGCCTATATGCGAATAACTGCAGCGGCCTGAGTCGAACTGAAGAAATCGTTTGTTCAACAACGTAACTAACGTGGACAATGAACGTGGCTGAACTATTAAATCATTGTCATTGCGATTAATTGTCATTTTATGAGTTTAAGGGCATTTTACAAAAAAAAGACGTTCTAAAATTCTAATCAAAACTGTTTCTATAATTAAAGAGGTACTATGAGCGACAAGGGTCTGACCAGTGTGTGTTATCAGTGATAACTTATGGCATTGAAACGTTGTCGCTCACAATGGGCCTAATTAGAAGGCTAAAATTCACCCAAAGGGCAATAGAGATTCCCCACGTGATTGAATCAGAAATAAAGATTGCGGATACGCAAGAGAACCAAGTTAACCGCCATATTCCAAAGAATTGAAAAAAAATTGTAGCAATGGACAACATTGCTCGCAAAAAAGATGGCCGATGGAGCGCAAAGGTTCTGGAGTGGCGATGCCGTACAGCAAGACGTTGGAAGGCCTCCCACAAGTAGGGCCAATGACCTTATGAAGGCCGCAGGAATCCGCTGGATGTAGATAGCGCAGAGCCGGTCAAAGTGGCGGAGCTTGGAAGAGGTCTATGTCCAGCTGTCGACTTCTATCCGTTGACATGATTATGATAATGATGATGACTGACAGTTAAGGTCAATTGAAAAATAAACTGCCCCCGGTTCTAGGAAAGCAGCATACTTACCTGGTTCAGTAGGTCAGTACAACCTGTTAGCGGTAATTGCGTCAGTAGTTCTATAAATCTCATTAGCCTAGATAATACGACAGGTTTACTTGAAATTGTTAAACCGTAAAATATACATATTTTACGTAGTGTTTATAGCTAAACTTTTTACAATTCAGTTCAGAAGGTCGATCGTCATAATTATTATGCTAACTCATTGGTAAGCCGAAAGTTAGGATTTGCTAACAAAATTAAGCCGAAAATGAACCCTTCGTGATCTATAAAAAGCCTTTAAAAAGACTATTTGGCTCTTGGTTGGCTGGAACAGAATAATCTAGGTAACAAGAACAAAAATTATTTAAAAAATATGGCTGCGGTTTAGGTTCCTTTATATAAGTACCTATCACCTCTGCCATAACGCTGTGGGAGCAACAAGCGCGATGATTATGTTCGTCTGATTATTCACCGAACTCAGAACTTTAAATAACATGCAACTACACCGAAGGACATTTAAACTTGTTAAAAATAAAAGTCACTCGTCGATTGTCAAGAATCGAATCCCCCGAATGCCCTTCTCATTTGCTTGAACAATCGTCCGTCGGGAAATTAGCAACCACAAATCCCAACCGTGATTGGAAAAGTTCTTGTTAAACTCGCGAGTAAATAACAGCCCTCACAGCGACACCTGCCGGGAGGTCAGGGAAGTGTAGGTATGTAAGTGGCTCAAGGCCAACGAAGGCCACGGAAGGCCAGGCCGGTAAAAGGGAAAATCTGAGCCTTGGGCCACTGCCAAAAAGCAGTAATAACATAGCAGAAAGCGTTATCTCGGTAGCTTAAATAATATATTATTTGTTTGCCGTGCAGAAAAGCGAAATTATTTATTTTCAAAGAAGTTGAACCTAATTCGCATCGTCACCGGGCGGCACGGCGCGCGGGTCAATGGAATACCGCAAGTAGATCAAGGCCGCCCAAGGTCAAGCTAGGCCGGTAAAACGGAAAATCGGTGAAGATTTGGGCCTTTGCCAAAACAGCTGTAATGAGCTTTGAAGTCAGCCGAAAAGATGCTGCGATGTTCACTCAAATAGAGCAGTAAATTATATGACCCGTGAAATCAAAATGAGACACTTCTCATGAAGTTATTTCAACATGTCAGTTTTTCTTTTCTTCGTCCTTCGCTTATTCCAGTTGATTTATGTATGTACCCAGTCATTTGTATCATCATTCATTGTTTATGAAAGAAAACAAAGTTCGTTTCACTTATAACAATATCTTATTTAACTATGTACTTGCAGAAATACAATTATGATTTATTATTGCAACATAACATTTAAAACTTATGAAAGTTATGACAGAGCCGACTCGGATATGTTTTCAAAGCCGATTGTATTGTAGCGTAACTAGTAGCGCCATCTTTGTATTAAGAAGTAAACTATTTCAACACACCCTTTCTTCGTAAAAAATACCTAACTAATCCTGAGGGTGGCACCACTAATCGCTACGCTACAATAGTCAACTTTATGAGCAACAATTAGGAATGTATTTTAAATGTTTTGGTATCTGTTTCTAATGTTATTTGAGTAGCTAGGTCAAGGGATTTGAAGGACTAAGTTTCTGGCTTGGTAGCTTATATTCGGACGATGCGATGAACGGACAAGAACAATGATTATTGTATATGCTGCTTTGAACAAATTGCGTAATAGTGTGAGAGCCTGTGAGTTCTCTAACGGAATGTTTACCAGTTTTTACTCTTTAGGCTGTTTAAACTTGTCTGTGTTTCGACCTTTAGATATCATTGTTGAATTTATGAATAAACCTGAGTCTTTATTAAATTCGATTTTTATTTTTTATTAATGCGATCTTTATAATGCTAACGTCTATTTATACTTTTGATATGTATGTTATTTAAATTGTACTAATTATTATTTTCTTTTCTTTTCAGGTAAGTAACAATGTTACATAAAACAATCTTATAATATAATATAAACTATATTAAACTCGGAAGCAGCTTCATCTCTGCGTAAGGGTAAGTTTAGAAAGTTTAAGTAAATGTTATTCATTTATGAAGCTGCTGAGAAAAACACGTGAAGATCGAAGAAATCTGGACAAATGTAAATGATATGAGTACCTCCTAATTATTATATTAATTTCTATTATTTGTCTAAATGTTGTTGATTATTTTGATCCCGACCCCGCTCTTTACGAATTTCCTAGATTTTGATGTGCTTAAAATCTTTTCTTTTGTTTGATTTTCAGCCTGTGTTTTCAATTTGAAACCTTTCACCGTATAAATTCAACACCAACTTACGTTCTATTACCAGATTCTAAATTGCTAATTGACGTCGATCATTTTCTTAAACAATAATACATTTGTCATTGGTTAGGTAAGACACACACACACTGTAAACGTTACTTAGCTGGTGCTTCGTCTTAGACATGTTTCCGTCTCTATCTTACACAATTGTAGTTTGACTGATGTGCGAAAGTGAAAAGCATAGCACTTAGCCTAAGCACGTCTAAGTAACGTTTAATGATCTTGGCCTAAGACATTGGCTCTTGACGCAGAGGTTGAGCATTTTGGGTTCTACACTTCTGGTCATAACTTGTATACAGCTTTACTGTAGGTTATATATCATCATTCTCTTACAGTTATTTCAATTAATTTGGGATCAGCGCAAAATATCTAGTTCATCCATACAAGTTCTCGATAAGACATCATCGTTAGGTGTACGTTGTATCTTGCGTTGCCAACTCTTTGTACAAGAAATGAAGTAAAGTGGGAAATGAGTAAAATAGGGAGAAAGAAAACGGTTAACAAATTCGTAACTGAAATAACTAAATATATCCCTCTAAGCTTAGTGCACACTCGCTTGCTCGTTATGTGAAACTCCTGACATCCAAAACAAGACTAATGCTAAGTATCTAAAAGGTATTTTCAAATATCTATTCACTATGTCCAGAAAATTCGAGACATTTATAGGTTATTTGGAAATTAAGGATTGATTTTACGTAGCAGGTGAATGTTTCTATTTGGGTTTAGTTTTTAGTAAACCAGTTTATTGATGTAGGTACTTTATTTTTAACAGACTTAGGAGGTTCTCAATTAGACTATTTTTTTTGTTTTAAATGTTATCTCCGCCAATTGTGAATCGATCTCGATTTTTTATAACTAATGGATAGGTTATGCGTTAGGGGTGGTCCCATATAAAATTATCTTTGATTAGGTAGTTTTTCCAGTTTGTGAATATTGATGATTTCATAATAACTTGCTGCCATTGTAGTTTACATAGCATGTAGTGGCATATGTATTGGTAAATAAAAAACATTTCAGAGTAAAAATAACTCTAATTTTAGAAGGTGGTGGCAAAAAATTAAGATACAAAACCTGAGATCGACTACCATATTGAAGGCTTTTTTCCCACTTTGCTGTGGATTTTTTTGGAACTCACATTTTTTTTAACAGTATGTAAATAGTGTTTTATAGTGAACACCAGAATAATATTATTTTTAATGCAAAGCAACCTTCGTTGTATCAGACAAGAAATAAAACCATCATGAAGAGGAATAGTTATCAAACAAAAGAATAATATGAGAATACACAATTCTAAAAATAGAAAGCCAAAAATAACAACAAGGAAAACGACCCAAAAAGTCTGTCGTAACGGGAAACCCGACCCGTAACCGCGCGTCACCAAGCAGAATTAGTTGATCTCACCTCATAATTTATGTGTACAAACATAAATTCACGCTTTTCTTCTATGGGGGTAGGAAGAGACTACAGAACGCTCTCAACACACCGCCATATCGTCGGTACAAACAATACCGCTAAACAGAGATGTGTCGATTCGTGTTTTTTTCATTATTATTAGCCCGCATAAGATCTAGACGCAATGCGGAGTAATACGGTCGACCTTGAAACTGAGAAAGAAAATAAAGATCCACCCAAATACGATGTCAACATTCTGTTTGTCTTAACATACGTCTACGGTGAACATTAAAGACACATAACATCACGCCTGTAGGTATTCCCCCAAGGGCTAGGCAAAGGTGTACATTTCCATGTACACCCACATCTCGCCCCACCGACCCACATTTTTTTTATGTGCAATAGGGGTGAGCCTATTGCCATCAAACGGGAAATTAAGGCTTCGAGATACTACTGGGAAATTAACGGTTTAAGAGTAGCGTAAATAGTAGGGCAGTCTTTAATTGTAAGGAATGTACAAATTGTCTGTTGTTCGGTAAAAATAGGCCCAGCGCTGTAAAAAGGCTTTTTTAATCGGTTTGCAAAACTTTTATATTAGCAAAACTCATTGAAATCTTAAGGTCCTGGGTTCGTTTACCGGGTCAGGCAAAGTGTTTTTGGGATTTTCTATTTTGGTCTTTTTCATTAGCACCTCCAGAGTCTAGATTTGTCCCCGGTTAGTGGCGAAATAAAAGTTACTAGATGCACCTTTACCCACCCCTTCGCTGATGAAGGCGTAATGTAATTTTATGTTATGTTTTTGAAAATCTTTTAAACTACAGTTTAACTTTAAAGTGAAGCCTTTACAGACCTTCTCAAACTGAACCTGACAATTGTCAAACCTACTGTACTTCACCGCTGGGCGGTGGGAATAAACGTCCTTGAAATTGCGTCACTATATTCGGTTCGCCACCTTACGACTTACGGTTTATACTGCCGCGTCGCCTTCTCGGAAAAGTATATTCAGCTATATACCTCGCTACGTGTACCGATTTGAAGACTACTACATACATACATATACTCACGACTTCTCACCATTGGGTAGGCAGAAACTACAGAAAGCCAACAGTGGCAATTCTTACATACTCATTGCTTCGTTTACATTCACATCTGCAATTACTACGCACCTGGTCCTTTCTGAAGAAAATCACCATATAAGGTCAATATATGACCATGTAGGGCACCCCTCACGGCGTCTCCACTCACATCTGTCTTGAAAGTATAATTATTCTTTATCTATCTATCTATTATTGTCTTTTTTGAAGACCTAAATCCAATAACATTTCAACACCATATACATATCTGCATTTCTCCAATTGCTGCAAATTGTCTAAATTACATGTCGGCCGTAACACTTTTAAATATAAATTTGATTGGATTTTTCTATTTGCCTTAAATTGTCGGCGCCTGCGTCTCATTACTTGTCACAGCGATGCCATAGTGTCACAGTCACTAAAGGCATAGACAAGTAATAGATGTTACGTGGGGTACAGACACGCGGATTACAATTATTTTGCCATATATGCATTATTGTTTAGTTTTTAGTAATTTCACACTTACCTAACTTATTTTATTTCATTTATTACTTTTTATTTATGTTTCTGTCCGTGACATCACAGCGGGCCCTATCAGAATATCAGCGCTGCGACACTTTTTAAATATCGCAGCATCGTGCTGAGATAGTGGCCTTTTGGCCTCGTATGGGATCTTGTTTTTATTTTTACTTTTTTATGTATAACTCTAATTTTAATTTTATTAACTACCTAGTGTAGCGTAGTAGTGTTTTAGTTTTTAATTTTATTGTGTTGTAGTTATGTTTGTGATTTTCCTGAGCGAGTCTAATAAATACTTTTTCTTTCTTTCTAATTAAATGAGCAAGTTGTAGGTTAACCTCCCACTGGACAAAACACTAATAATTTTCAGAACCGCAAGTATTTTTCTGATTGTGAGGTTGTTAGCGCACCAACCGGTGCTGCACTCGTAGCACGTAAGTAGAAGCTTAAGAACTCAACAAAGTAGCAAAATGGAGCATTATAAACAATTCAGGGAAAATTTTATTACTTCGCCCCGGGAACCGGTTTCCTGTCTAATATGATTGAAGCAGCTATTTTATATAGTTCGAAAGGATCGTAGCTCCAATTAGTATAGCAATATGAAGGTACTTTGCTGCTACTTACTCAAAGTATTTTCTGCAAATATCAAACATAGGGAACTCTTCAATACATAAACATAATCTCCGCAATGTTTGCACAATACTCAGAAATAATTCCGTTTCGCTTTAAAGCTAGGTAAGGGGGTGCCTTACCTAACTTTAAAGCTAAAACTATTAATGGAGAAGGGTAAAACGCGAAGCAAAGTAATCAGAATTATTGAAATCATACCCTGTGATGGTGCATCGGTGCAATTAGTTGATGGAGTTCGAAACCTCAGCCTTTGATCAAATGGATACACATCAATTTCATATTTTTCATGAAAAAAGGTTTTGCGTTCCCCCATCGGGATGAAAATAAAACCCACTCTGCAAAAATGTCGAGCCACCAACGACAGCAAAAAATAAACCACTAGGATTTTTTTAAATAACATCTGTGTTATTACTGTAATTATGTGGTTGCTTAGTAGTCGAAATTTGACCGGGTTTTTTTATTAATGTATTATATTTATAATGCACTATTAAATGAAAATATTAGCTTTCTGCACTTCTCCATATAAACTTTAACAGTACGAAACGTCATACTCCTCCGTCCGCGTAATTTTCGACAAAAGGAGTAAAAGTTTTTGCGTAACGTATTAATAAAATTATAGAAACTTAAGACAAATACACGCGATTCAAGAGTTGAGATGGCCCAGTGGGAAACGTGACTTAAGAGTTTTAGGTTATAAGTTCGAACCCAGACTGGCGCTTCGCTTTGTGTAAATTATTTCATCACCACTGCTCTCAAAACGCTGAAATGAAAACATCGTGAGGAAACCGCCATGTTCTAGAACCAAAAATTTCGAAAACATGTAATATCTACTTACCCACACTGAGCCCGCGTGGTAGACTACAGCCCACTCTCTCTTAAAGAGAGGAGACTTGTGTCCCAGCAGTGGGAATATTATAAGCTGATACGTTAAGACTCGTGAGTGTAGCAGTAGTATATTATTTTGTATTCACTTTTTAAAAGAAACTTAATCACTGAAATTAAAACTGAGGCACTTTCAACCTACCTACATAGGTTTTCTGTACTAACCTAACTAGGAAAGTTTTCATTCCGAATAAAATGAAAGGTTCTCGGAAACGAAATGATTTAAAACCTTTCGTTAAATTAACGGCTAAGGATTTCTGTTATTTAAGCTGAGACACGTTTCTTTGTTACATAGGCCATGATTAGTAAACACTTAGTTTACTTCCATTTTACCAGCTTTTGAAAAGGAACAGGTTATTATTTTCACCCGCACTCTTCTTTGAAAAAAAAAAAATCTTTTCGCAAATTACAAAAATAATGTAACATTATGACCGTAATGACATTTTTGCTGTATTCTATGTGTTTGTAATATTTATAAAATAGTTAAATTATAAAAATGCAACATCAACAAACTTTACATGATTCTTCCACTGCTTCTACACGTATCACTTGTTACGATATCGTAGCATTCGTAGCCGATTTAGTTAGTGTGCGTGCTACGACGTAGCCTCTTTAGAAATTATAATTATATGAATTTGAATTTAACTTGGTCAGAATTTATGTAGTGTATTTGGCGCTATCTAATTAAGTAATTTAAAGAGGAACAAACATTTAATGTCCTTAAAAAATATAAAATTAATAACGAGTCTTAAGTTATTGAAAAAGTAGACGTCTTATTATCTCTATACAGATTGAATAAAAGCTAACTGCGTCACTGAACGCTATCAGAGGGTAAGCTGCTTACCGTCTATTGTTGAAAACTTCTTGTAAATATTTCACTACTGCATTCTTTTGTCTGAGTGAAATTGGAGCTCTGTCACAGACCGGGACGGACTGTTGTCGATATACTATTTTTACATTTTTTAGAGCCTTTGTTCGAAGAGAATCCTTTGGCATCAACAAAAAACCAAAGACCTAGTGTGAATGTGCCATACTCCATCTTGTGTAATTTTTTTCGAAACAGGAAAAGTATTGGCAACAAATTTTTTTTTACTCTGTCAATTCCTGTGCAGACGAGCTCACTGCGTTTCACGGGATTCATACCGAAATTGCATTGGAAAAGCGAATATCATGGTAAAAAACTTTAAAAAACGATTGGTTCGGGTGGGACTCGAAAGCTAGATTCACCGGTGGCGGCGGCACAAAGGGTAATTGTCAAATACATTCTGTCCCGCATCGCGGACATGGAACTATTTTGGACAGTTATTTACATTCGACAATGTTTTATGTGCGTTATTTTTCAACCTACATTGGTACTTATTTATTCATTTACCTTTACAGATTTAACTAAGGTGATTTTGTGAGCAACAATGTCTATCTTAGTACAAAAAACAATGAAAAATAAAATATAACATATCCAACATACCAAATAATTAGGTACTCGTTGTTTCGTTTGTGGAATGCAATGCCAGTTCAAATAAAACGCGCGCAATCGTTACCGGTGTTCAAGAGACTCGTGAAGGAGCATTACTTGTTGTTGTGATTTTGTTGTAGCTGTTATAATCTGTAGTCGTCATTTATTTTCTTTGCCTATATGGTTAGTATGTATGTATTTATGTATCTATTATACAGCATATTTATGAATATATCTTTCTAGGTATCTATTATATAATAAATTGTATTTATAATTTGTTGCACCAATAATAACCCCATTTTGATGTCCACGCAATCACTATCCATTCAAGGTTGCCTAGAAGAGATCGCAGAAAGCGATAAGGCCGCCCATTGTATGTTTTTTTTTGTGTTTAATGTTTCATTTTGTCATGCTTTTTCTGGTGTACAATAAAGCGTATATAAATATAAATAAATACTCAGACCAATTAACATTTCAATGGATTTCGGCAAAACATGAAACGTCAGAAGCTAGAAGCACGGTTCCGATTGGTCGTTTCGCATAGAGAAGAGCCGGCAAGAAACTCTCTTTTAGAATAATTGGCTTTTAAAATGTATTCAAATTCTAGTGTTAATAGGTTTGAGGATCATATATTTTCACTTTATAATAATTACTCTGCTTGTTAAAAGTGGTTTAATGTACAAAGTTGATCGACTTTCTCATTCATTCCACGACTGCATATCAACAGCTGCATCTACAAACCACTAACGCAAAAATAGTACTCTATATGCGGTTTTTGACCCCACAATGTGCGAATTTGGCTTCATGCAGAAAACTAAACGTAGTAAGAACACCTTTATATGGAACAAAGCGTGTGCGACTGCCAGTTGGGCTCGTGCCCACTCGTCTGGCACACTCACCCGATGGCAATGCCAATCCTTCTGGCCAAGTATCGCCATCTGGCTCACTATCTTTCCAGACTGCCTTAATGGAAGAGCAATATCTATATTCAGCAATAGCAATGTCTGTCAAATATCTATATTGTTGCTGAATCCCGACTACAAAAAGGAGGTGGTTGCCATTTGAAAGTATTTATTAATTTTTATATTAAGCGAAATAAGCGGTTATTCAGGATCGATTTCTTGACTTAGCTTCAATAGTAAGTATTTTTTCAATTTCGTGTATCTTAATGGTGTTATAATAACTTCTCATCATCATCTGCCTAGCCTTTTCCCAACTATGTTGGGGTAGGCTTCCAGTCTGACCGGATGCAGCTGAATACATGGCGCGACTGCCTATCTGACCTCCACAACCCAATTACTGGGTAATACGATAATCAGGTAAAACTGTTTGTCAGACTTGCGAGCTTCTGACGACTTGTAACAAATGTCAAAGATCCACGAATGACAGCCGGGTACCAATGGCTAAACGTGCTTTCCGAGGCACGGAGGGGTCTTTGTATGTAAAGATGGTCACTCGTCTACGGACGAGCCGCGGCAAGTGTAGCTTAACCCGATTAATTGACCCGTGCGGCTGTTATTGCGTAGCCACAAGCCTATCCATGTAAAAACTTGTATAATAATAAAAAAAAACTCTTGTTAACCTGAGCTTAGACGAAACGAACATAAAACAAACCATTACGTCTTGTAAATTTAAGTAATTTAAAACAATATCCAGAGACCCATCTCCACCAAGATAACATTTTATTTTCGAAGCTTTTCTTCGTAGTATCGATGTTTTCAAATATCTTTACGTATGTTTCAACCAGGATTCAGTACAGCTAACCATTTGCTGCGAAAATGAACCCTAGTTACTATTAAATAAGCATGATTAGAATTTCATCCTTTTACAAAATTCTACAATGATAATTATATTAAACTTGCACCAACCTTTTTGGGGCAGCCGTGAGGCACATACTGTTGTAGTTATTTATTTTCACTTTTTTATTTCTTATTGTATTTTGCGTTTTACGAACTGTCTCCAAATAAACGGTATTCTTTCTTTCCATCTTTGCATAACATAACATCACGCCTTACATCCCCGAATGGTTGCACAGAGATGTTTCTCTAGTAGGTAATATAAATTATTTATCCAATTTTGCCATAGTCTAGAACCTTTGGGAGAGCTGAATTCTGAACTAGGGACCTGTAAGACAGATCTCCAGGCTCACGCCCCTTTAAACATGATCATATTTTACGGCATTTTAATTCAGACTATAAATAACACTATTAGCAAATAATTTTGAAAGAGAGGTAAGACTATAATAAAGTTATAGTCATGTTTGTGAAGTATAACTTATGGTGATATTATTGTAGGATTGTGTGTAGTGTGTGAATGTGTGAGGGTTTTTGTGTGTGTGCATGTAAGTCCGGTGCAAGTGTTTGTGTTTGTTAGTAGAACGGAGTGGGATGTAATTATTAAATGGTTTGGATGATACTTTCTGTTCCTTCTTAGACCAAATCCGGCAGCTAGTTCCTTACAGTAGTATTACAATTACATTTAACCATTGAGTACTCATGTAGAATTGTATTGATTCTGTTGTATAAGGACCAAGGAAAATATAAAATCGCTGTGCTAGCTTTGAATGAACAGAAATGGTCAAACACACTGTATGCTTTCGTCTCAAGGCTTCGAACTTTTTGGGATTATATGAATTGCGGGACTGGACTGTTAGAATTAAATATAGAATGGACAATTTCCGAATAGAGAGGACCTTACAGGTTATTACCTATAAAGTTCAGTGGTAGGAAATTGATAAGGAAGGGACCAGCCTACTTTAAGGATCGATCTTTGGTAGTACACTCACATTTCGCCAGTTATGTTTAAGTCCTATGCAATAAGGGTCGAACCTATTGCCATCAACCGGGCACTAATCCAAACTCCGGGCTACTGAGAAATTCCAGATAGAAAAACTTAATGACAGTTTTTCCGGCCCAGAATCTCATAACAGCTTGGAATCACTAGACTAACAAAGCCATCGACGACGTTACTTGAAGTTATCTAGAAAATGATGGCTCTTGCTTGGTTTCAGTCTCAATAATACTCCCTAATGCACATGGGTTGAATTATAACGTAATGTTCAGGTTTCAAACCACAGTGCAGCAAACATGAGCCTCATTTAATTCAAGTTGAAACTTGAAGCAGATTTATAAATTTGTCTCAAGGGGTATGCGATATGGCTGTCCGTGAATTTAGGTACTTATTTTTCAACTTGCATTTCAGTATTTTTTTTTTTTTGGGTGAGAAATCATCAAATAACTTCTCCCGCTCTGGGTGGAGCAGGAGGGCGTGTCAGACTTTTACTGACTAAAACCCACCCGTGTTCCTTCAGTAGCCCGTATGCCAGGGGCTGTGGTGTCTCTTTCGAACAAACCCGCACCCCTGGCAGGCATCGACCCTTGCGGGCCCCATCATTTTTTGTGCTGACATCTCTTAGAGGCGCGCGTGGAACACAACGCGCCGTCGACTTGGGCTTGGTCCTTACCGGACAGCGAGCTACCCATTACTCGTCGTCCGCAAGCCCATGCCTACGGTGGCCGGAAATCGGCCTGGGATTCCCGACGCCCAGGGCGTCTCCGTATACTGCGGCGGCTAGGGTCGCGAGGGCGCATATGCTGCCTCTCCTTCACGTGCGCCGCCTCCCTCTTCGCGAGCATTACTGCTTCGCTGAAGGAGGTGACGGCTCCCCATGCCCTCTCGCTCCGTACCATGGCTTGGACCAGGGCCGGCTCCGCCCAAGCAGGGCAGACCGCCACCGTGTGCTCCACCGTGTCCTCAGGGCGATCTTCGCAGTGGAAACACCCGGGCGTTTCCTCCCGCCCTATCCGAAACAGGAACCTCCCGAAACAACCGTGTCCGGTGAGGACCTGCGTCAGGCGGAAGGTGAGGACGCCATGCCGCCTCTCAAACCACTCCTCAAAGAGGGGACTTACCGCCGCAATCGTGACGTGCCCAGCACTGGGTTGCGACAATCGCACTCTCCATGTCACCATGAGATCCCGCCGGAGCTCTGTCTGCTGTGCCGCGATTTCCCGCGGCAGCGGAGTTACGCCCCGGCGTTTGGCCTCCTTGCGCCACTCCCACATTTGCGCGAGGACCTTTGCCTCCAGATCCCATGGCGGTAATCCGGCAAGGAGGCCCGCCGCCTCGCCGGAGTGCATTTCAGTGTTAGTTAGGTAATAAAATAGTTATAGATGCGCTCTCTTCGAGTGAGGTCTGTGTCCCAGCAGTGGGAGTATTATGGGCTTATTTTTCTAGTCGAGTTGACCTATCTGACTAATTCGCAAAACTGTCAAATCAGCGGAACTAGTGAGGGAAACTGACCAAAAATCCGAACAAATAATAATTTAATAAAATTATGAAATCATAAATTGGCAATTTTTTTAAAAGAAGTACTGATTAAAATGTAATGATTCTGATCTTTATACACGAATCAATTATTCGTTCCAATAGGGTTTTCAAAGTGGTTTTTTTTAGGTTTTTTTATCAAGGTATACCAATACAGTTTGTCTATAGGGTGTAACAGACACCCTATTGATATCCTTAAGCACTAAAGATAACAAAGATAACAGCTGGTATAGAATACATAGTTTCAGCTCAAAATAAAATACTCTTAGAATAATTGATACCAAATTTACGGTTACATATGTTTCTTAAATTCAAATCATACCAAACATGTCACCATACTACGTAGGTCAATAAATTTCCACGTTACTTGACAATATTACGATAAATCTTTTCCGAGTGATGTGTGTATTTCAATTTGAAAAGTCCAATTGTGGTATCAATGCATGAAAACAAATTGATAACTTCCAAACATGTAGAGATAGGATTAAAAAACCCTTCCAATATCGTTTGATATCATCCAAAGAAGCCGTGCCCTTGGTATGTATATACCTTATCCGTTACACGTTGTATAATAATTGTTAGATATACGGGGAGTCAGGTGATGTAGGCGGGGGTAACGGTGTTCCCTTGACGAAGGAGTGAAAGTAAACCAGCATCACACGAATTAAAACTCTTATATTCACGAATCAGTCATTAGGCACAAGATAGCGAGGTACATGCGATGACACAGAGCAATAGGATATTACGCATCCCGTTATTACACAACACATTAATTTACACAGAATATTATTACGAGCACAACATATTTAGGACAAAAATATAGTAAGGAATTCACACAAAATACATCCTAAGCTAATACTGAGACTGGCTAGCTAGTTAAAGGGTACATCGCGACTTAACAGTGGGCAGCGGAGCCACTATTTTCACAATTTCACTGATTATTCATATTCACTTGATGACTATTTGATGACTAGTGCTTTACAAAACAAAACATGCTTATTATATCGTCTCCAACCCCTAGCGCAAGTTGCACACGTAATTACTAATTTTGGGCTAATTCCACCAATCAGCGCCGAGAAACCATGGCCTTCCCGGGGAGCAGGTTTCGACTTGTCCAGTTCCGGTCAACACGTGTAAGGAAGTTCAAGGTTTTGCAATTCTTACTGGATTAGCGAGACCGTTAGTGGGGTGCAACGTATATTACTTGCGCTACAAGGTTTTACCTACATAAAATAGTTTAGGTATTTTAAATTAACTTTTACTACCGGATGGGTACAAATTACAAGTAATGTGCTTAAGGCAAATGACACAGGTGAGTATACAGTAACTTATTATAACAAAAGGAACATTACATGTATAAGGTAGCTCGTTTTAATGGACTTTACCTACAGCGTGTTTTACTGAGCTTTGCCTACAAACTTATTATAATAAAAGGAACATTACATGACTAAGGTAGCTTGTTTTATTGGGCTTCGCCTACATTCCACCCCCTGTAAAAGGGTTCAACCGCCTTACATCTCTTGGTCTGTGGGAAGCACAATAACCTTCGCTACCGGTCGACGTAGGACACCATTGACGGTTCTTACGTCCACCACACGGATAATACCATCGTTGCCGTGATAGACAGTCTTAACTACACCTTTCGTCCACGCACTTCGCGGTCTATTATTGTCCACAATCACTACTACGTCACTGACACGTATGTTTGGCACGTTATTTGCCCACTTTTCACGCCGCTGCAGCGTAGGTAGGTACTCTCGCAGCCAGCGCCGCCAGAACATGTCGGCTAGCGCATTCACGCGCCGCCACTGCCTGCGGGAGTCGATGTCATCGGTGCTGCTCGACGCAAACGGAGTACTCCCGGACGCAGTGCCCAGGAGCAGGTGATTTGGTGTCAGGACCACAGGCTGGTCGTGGTCGTCGTACACGTAGCTCAATGGCCGGCTGTTTATGATCAGCTCGGCCTCTGTGAGGAGGGTGTAGAGTACCTCCTCACGAGGTGCACGTTCCTTGAGCGTGCTTCGGAGTGCATTCTTGACCGATCTGACGAGGCGCTCCCAGCAGCCACCCATGTGCGGGGCCGCCGGGGGATTGAAGTGCCACTCGATGCCACGATTGACCGCCTCGTCCCTTATATGACCCTGGTTGAGGTCTTTCAGGGCGGCTCGGAGCTCGGTGTTGGCCCCGATGAAGTTGGTACCCTGGTCAGAGTACAGGTGCGCCGGTTGCCCGCGGCGCGCTATGAGGCGCCGCAAGGCTAGTATGGCGGAGTCGGCGCTTAGGGAAGCGGCCAACTCTAAGTGGACAGCGCGCGTAGTGAGGCAGGTAAAGAGGGCGCCCCACCTCTTTTCGCGGCGCCGCCCGATTGCTACTTCCATCGGACCGAAGTAATCTACCCCCACTCGAACAAAGGCTCTTCGTGATGATTCTACCCTTGCGAGTGGTAGGTCGCCCATTTTAGGTGGGGCGGGTTGGGCCCTGCAGATACGGCAGAGCTGGCAATTGGCTACTACCGTCTTGACTGACGTTCTGACCTTGGTAACCCAGTACTTTTCTCGTAGGTTATTGACGACGGTCTCGTGGTTTGCATGTAAAGCCATCGCGTGGTAGTGTGCGATTAGCTTTCTCGTTAGAGGATGACGACCTTCTAGAATGATGGGGTGCCTCTCACTGAATGTGAGTACTTCACAGGCACTCAGGCGACCTCTTACTCGTAGCAACCCGTCGTCGACGATCATGGGGTCGAGAGGTTTGATGTTGCTATTATTCGGTACGGGCAGACCTTTTAGTATGGCGGCCCGCTCTTCTCTGAAGCTGTCTTCCTGGCACAACTTCATAAGGCAGTTGTGAGCCTCCTCCAGGTCTCGCAGACTTATTTCACTGGTTAACCGACGTTTGCGACATCGCCCAATGAAAATCAGCACGCGTGTCATCACGCGCTGCACGCGTACCCACGACGAGTAGCGCTCGTAGTCCAGGAGGGGCGCCTTAGGCGCTGCTGTGGTGTGGACCCGCTGGATGCGCTCCAGGTCCGCCTCTGATGCCTCAGCCTCGGGACACGCTGGCCACCGCTCCTGTGGATCACATAGAAACGGGGGGCCCGAGAGCCACTCTGCGTGGTTATCGGGCCAACACAATCTGGTGGCCTTATCAGCTGGGTTATCCTGGGAGGATACCCAGTGCCAGTTGCCTCTATCAGTTAACCTGTCTATTTCGGCCAACCTGTGCGAGACGAACCTCTGAAATTCTTGTGCATCGGAATTTATCCATTTTAGGACAGTTTTACTATCGGTCCAAAAGAATTTCTTATTAATTTGTAAACCTAGCTCTCTATGGGCGGTGTCAGCTAAGCGGCAGGCTAACACCGCTGCTTGTAACTCTAGTCTAGGTATGGATACTACTTTTTGTGGGGCTACACGTGCCTTTCCTAGTAGCATGACGGTTTCCCTCTTGCCCTCAGAGTTATGACCTACTAGGTACACGACCGCGGCGTAAGCTAGCTCGCTGGCATCGCCGAACGCGTGTAATTCTAGATTATCTAGATTCAGACCGTACCAGCGCGGTATTTTCAACTCGTTTAATCGCGGTAAGTTATTTAACCAACTAAACCATGCTTTGGCATCTTTTTCTTGTAATGGTTCGTCCCACTGAATTCCTGTTTTCCATATTCTTTGCATTAATATTCGCGATTGTATCACACAGGGATAAAGGAAACCCAGTGGGTCGTAGATAGACATTATCATACTAAGGAATTGTCT
Organism: Polymixis flavicincta; assembly: GCA_949987655.1. NCBI lineage: Eukaryota > Metazoa > Arthropoda > Insecta > Lepidoptera > Noctuidae > Polymixis > Polymixis flavicincta. The sequence continues at coordinate 35,616,154 of OX465171.1, read as the reverse complement.
TTTGGTGGGAACTAAATTACCGTTTATTATCTCAGGTGGTAATCGTTTGAATGATAGATCAAAACCTAACTCGTCGTCTCTAGGTGACCATATTAAACCTAAGGTTCTCTCGACGGAACCCATCCCTTTTTCTAGGGCTACTTTGTCAGGCATGTCTACTTTTAATTTTTCCCGTAAATCTGATGAGTTAGTAACCCACCCCCGGATTACGAATCCGCCAGAGGCATGTACCTGGGTTACTTCCTCTATTAACCTGTTGGCCTTCTCCTCGGTCCAGGCACTATCCAGATAGTCATCCATATAATGCCTAGATTTTATGGCTTCAACGGCATCTGGATAAATATCAACTAACTCACTGGCATTTTTATTGAGTATGTATATTGCCGTGGTAGGTGATGAGGCTGCACCGAAAATCATGGAATTCATCGCGTATGTATCGGGTTCCTTATTATGATCCGCGCCTCGCCATAGAAATAATTGCGCGCTTTGATCTTCTGATCTTATTCTTACACGTAGGAACATATCGGCGATATCCCCTGAGAATGCGATGGGGCCTATTCTAAATTTTAATAGAATACCGAGTAAGGAATTTAAGAGGTCAGGTCCGGTCAGTAAATTATCATTTAGGCACGTACCATGAGACGTAGCGGCAGCGTCGAATACTAACCGCAGCTTGCCCGGTTTGTTCGGGTTAACGACCCCGAAATGAGGTAGGTACCAAACCGGCGAGCCGTCTATGTCGCCTGTTACTTTGCGGGCGTACCCTTCGTTCACTAACCTACCTATTTGGGCTGAATATGCCTCGGCAAAACTTGCGTCTTTACGCATACGCTTTTCGATGCCGTACAACCTCTGTCTGGCCTGATTATAATTATCAGGTAACTGAATATTGTCATGTTTCCATAACAAACCCACCTCCCACTGTGAACGGTCGGGGGTACGGTGGCTAGTGCCGTCTAACACGGCCAATGCCCTCTCGACATCTTTATGTTTACGAGTATTTTCTGAAATGCCTATCGATTCTAGCTCAAACTGTGATTTTACTAGGTCATGCAAATCAGGGAGGGAAACAGACGTGCAATTCACGCTTTCTTTACTATTATTATTATTCTTTTATTCATTTAAGTTCTTATTAGATACATTTTTAAATATTTTATAAAAACAAAAATTTAAAAAAACATTTAAAAATATATAAAATAGGGATCCGCCGATATTGGGAGCAGGGTCCAAGCTACCGGTGGTTAGGGCTCCAGAGACAGGAACCTCCTCACGATGCGAGCCGTATCGAGGAGTACTGCCTTCTGAATCAGGCCCCTGATCCAGCCGCCTAACGAGAGCCTCGAGAGATGTTGTTCGAGGCTTTCGGCCATCAGTCCATTGGCTGATACGACAATCGGCACAATGACAGCCGAGTCCACATTCCACATGTCAACAACCTCGTGTGCTAAGTCGAGATACTTCATTTGCTTCTCTTTCTCAGCTTTCACGAGGTTCCCGTCATGCGGAATGGTAACATCGACTATCATTGTGCGGCGCGCTAACCGATCTATCACCACTATATCAGGCTTATTGGCTACAATAGTCCTGTCAGTAATGATAGATCGGTCCCAGTACAACGTGACATGGTCATTTTCAAGAACTGGGTCGGGCACATACTTGTAATACGGTACCTCCGAATCCACAAGTTTATATTGCAAAGCAAGCTGCTGGTGAATAATCCTGGCTACTTGGTTATGCCTGTGCAAGTATTCGCCGTTAGCCAAACGAGAACAACCAGAGATAATATGTCTGATGGACTCACCCGGACGGTGACATGCCCGACACACGTCTACCGTCCCGTCCTTCATAATATGTCTCCGGTAGTTATTCGTCAAGATATTATTATTATTATTTTGACATATATTTTATATTCTCGGCTAGCCGGAAAAGCTGATAACACGGGCCTAATCCAAGTGATTATCAGTTGGATTAAGTGCGGTCACGTGCAGAACATTGCACAGAAGATGGTACAGTATTTGTGTTCTGATGTGGGTTTTCTGAGTCACATTGCAGAAACTTTCTCACGAGTCTGCATGTGTTTAGTATCGCTGCCTTCTGCAGCAGGTGGTAAGTATTTGGGGGTAAGTTAAGGGAATTAAGGGATTGGTGAAGTTGTTTCGGTATTACTCCTGTTGTAGACAATACTATTGGTACTATTGTAACTTTTTGCAAATGCCAAAGTCGGGTTACTTCATCCTTTAATTCAGTGTATTTGCTCAGTTTTTCTGCTATTGTTGTTTGCAAGTTATGTGTATTTGGTATGGCAATATCTATTAAATATCCAGTTTTGTTTAACTTATTAATAAGTGTAATATCTGGTCTATTGAAATGAATGGTTCGATCGGTAAGAATGGCGCGGTCAAAGTATAGTTTTGTTGAGGGGTTCTCTAATACAGTTTCTGGATTGTATTTGTAGTATGGTGTAACGGAATCTATAAGTTTGAATTGGTGTGCTAATTTTTGGTGTATAATGTTGGCTACTTGATCGTGTCTGTGTTTGTAGTCCGTTTGGGCAATCGACTTGCACGCGCCTGTGATATGCTGGATCGTTTCTGGAGAACTATTGCATTTCCTGCATGTGTCATTATTTAAATTCTTTATGATGAACTTTCTGTAATTTTTGGTTTCAATTACCTGGTCCTGTATAGCAAGCATAAACCCTTCAGTCTCCGGGAAGAGTTCGCCTCGATTTAGCCACGCGTTCGACGCTTCTTTATCGACATTTAGGTGGTTTAAGTCTTGGCGGTGTCTTCCGTGTAGAGATTTCTGGGTCCATTCTAAAAGCTTAATTTTGTCGTCGATTGCTTTTTCGTTTCTCTGTTCAGATGTATCTTTTAAATTTAGGGGTGTTAAGTTTTGGTCGTTATATGTTATCATTTTGTGAAGAATAGATGTTTCAATTTTTGAATAAAAGAATTGTCGAAGTGCCTTTATCTGTCTATTGTGTAGGTTTAGAATGTCAATAAGTCCTCTACCTCCTTCTTTCCGCGGTAGTGTTAATCTCTGAAGACAGGATCGTGGGTGGTGTTTGCGGAATTTTGTCATTGTGGTATTAATTTTTCGTTGAAGGTTTTTCAGGTCGGTTTTGGTCCAATTGATTATCCCAAAAGAATATGTAAGAATCGGTATGGCGAAGGTGTTAATCGCTTTGATAGTATTTCGAGAATATAGTTGCGTTTTCAAAATTGTGTTCAGTCTGTGTTGAAATTGAAGTGTTAATTTTTGTTTAGTTTCTTTGTAGTGTATCTGTCGTGATTGTGTGTAGCCTAGGTACTTATAACTGTCTTGTTCCTCTAATGGTTCTATCTGTTCTCCTGTACCTAAAGTGTATTGGTGTTGGTAGTTTTGTCCTGCTCTAATTGAATTTATTTTACATTTATCTATGCCGAATTCCATTTTAATGTCGTTTGAGAATTGTTCTGTCAATTTTGCTAATTCATAGAGTTGGGTCTCACTTTTGGCATATAATTTGATATCGTCCATGTACAATAGATGATTTATTTCTATTTTTTGAACCTCAGTATGTCCTTCGGTACTTACATGTTTTAATGGGATTCCTAAAGTAGTTGCATTTAATATATTAGATAGGGGATTTAGAGCAAGACAGAACCACAGTGGGCTTAAAGCATCTCCCTGAAAGATCCCCCTCTGAATTTTTATTGGGCTGGTATCCACTGTTTTAGTAGGGGAAGTTAGTCTTAGGACAGTGGTCCAAGACTTCATCGTGGCCTTTAGGAATGATACTATAGTTGGATGTATTTTGTATATCTCTAAAATTTTTACAAGCCACGAATGGGGTACAGAGTCGTAAGCTTTTTTATAGTCAATATACATGCTAAACAGATCGCTTTTGGATTTTTTAATATTTTTAAGAATTACTGAGTCTATGATTAATTGTTCCTTGCAGCCTTGGCTGAATTTACGGCATCCTTTCTGCTGTTCAGCTAAGATATTATTAGTGTCGATGTGATGATATATTAGTTCAGAAATACAAGATGTGATAATTTTGTACAAGGTCTGCAAGCATGTTATAGGTCGATATTTTGCTGGATTTGAGAGATCATTACTATCTTTAGGTATCATAAAAGTTGTACCTGAAGTTATGTAGGATGGTATTGTTTTAGGGTCCTGTATGAATGTATTTATGTGATTATATAGAAAACTATGGATAAATGTAAATTTTTTGTACCAATAACTATGAATGTTATCTGAACCTGGTGCTTTCCAGTTATGTAAACGAGAAAGTACTTTATGGAAAATTTCTGGGGATATGTGGCCTAATGCCATTGCTTGAATATTGTTTTGGCTATTAATCAGTTCAGCTTGTATCCAATCTGCTTGGGCATTATGTTCGACTGGTTGTTCCCAAATTCCTGCCCAGAAGTTTTGTAACGTCTCTGAGTCAGGGTTGTTATGATCATCATCATTTTGGCTGTTATCCTGAACGTTAGATGTCGCCTGTCTAATATTGCGGTAGAAAAGTTTTTCATTGTGGGTGAATTGAGTGTTTTGTGATTTTCTTTGGGTACATGCTTTATATCGCTGTAGTCGGCCTTTTACGACTGACAGTTTTTGCTTAAGTGTGTCTAATGTGTGAGCTGCTTGTGTATTTGGTTCTTCATGAACAGTGTGAATTTTATATTGTTCTATTATCTTGTTAACGTGTTTAATTATTTTCCTACTTCTATTGCCATTGATGAATTGGGTCATTCTAGCTATCTTTGATCGTAAATCATTTAATTTTCGTTCTAGTCGTTTTTCCCAGTTAGGTTTATATTCTTTTTTTGCCCTTTGGGACACTTCTCTTGGTTGAAGGTTCATTTTTGCTCCGTTAACTTTTGCCGCGGTCCATGCCGCACAATATATATTAGTCTGTAAAGTGTAGAACTCAGTTTCTTTATTAACGTTTTCCGGTAAAATTATTTTGTTTAGGTAGCTCACAATTCGGGCAAGTTTTTTAGAAGGTTTTTGTTTGGGAATAAAAATTCTATTTATAGGGCTAGTATCTTTATAATATTGCAGTGCTTGTTGGAACGTGTCATCTATTAATGGGTCCCTATCTAGGTTAGCTTGTTGGTTAGGTAGAATTTCTTCTGCAATGTTAGTAAATGAAGATTCTTGGGTGGAGTTAATATCAATGCTGTTTATAAATTGAGGTTCAGAATTACTGTTGTAGTTTGGATTTACTATCGTCGTTTCACTTGTGAGGTTGCTAAAGTTAAGGTTATCTAGTCGTAATTCTTCAGATATTTCTAGTTTTAATGAGTTTAATCTGTCAGTAGTGACATATTTATTGTTTATAATTGCTCTCCTCTGATCAGCTATTCGTTGTTCGCTTAGATGAGCAAGTGCAGGAAAACTGTTAATAAAATCTTCATACATGCGTCTTCTATAAACTGTTTCGTTTCTACCCAAATCTGTTACTCGATAATAGGATCGCATTATAGCTTCATTTTGTTCATTGGTCCATCTCATTCGAGTCTGTGTTCTACTTTTAGTAGTTTGTGTTTCTGGAGTTCTAGGTTGCATTTGGGTAGATTGTGTGGGTGTAAGTATTTGTTGTACATGGTTGATGGAGTTTTGTGACTGTTGGGTGGAGTGATTAAATTGTAGAAGATCTAATTCTACTTTTACGTCGTTTCGTATCTCCTGTATAGTTTTTTGTGGTAGTAATTTGTTGTTTATTATAGCTCTACGTTGGTCTCCTATTCTCTGTCGACTAACCTGCATGTTCGGGTATTTTTCTAGAAATTTTAGGTGGAGCGGTTCAAGGTAAGTTTTTCTGTCTGTATCCAGTGCGGTCAATTGAAAATAAGTGCGCAGTATGAACTTATTCATTTCAGGTGTCCATCGTCTGCGCTTACTTGGGGCGCTTGTAGTGGGTGCAAGCTCAGAGTCAAGGTTGACTTCCTGCACAACACTATCAAGCGTGGTGGTGGTGGACAAGCTAGCTGTTCTTCTTGTCATGTAGGAGGGGCGAGAAGAAGGGATGGATGAAAATAATGAAATAGTATCATCGCCCGTAGAATCGGCTGTGGCTTCTACGTAGTGAGCCCGCCTGTTCAACTCACTACGACCAGCTGTAACAATTTTTTCGGTGGGAGCCCGCTTGCTCAACTCCTCACCGCCGATGGTTCGCATGCTGTGGCACCTAGCATCGGCTCCAGATGCGCCCCGGCGCTCCCCGGGAAGCGACCGTAAATTGTATACTCTCTTATTACTCATCTCCATAAAGGGTTACCTTTCCTTGTTAGCCGCGTAAGTTTTTTGTACAGTTGTACAGTACGCGTGTCCGCCCCCCACGTAGCCAGGTGTTCAGCTTGGACGTAAGGTAGGATTTTAGGGGGCTTATTATTATTATTATTATTATCAAACGGTCCATGAATGACCCAACCTAGCTTTGTAAGTGAGGCAACTGGCTTACCGGATTTTCCTCGTCGGATGTCCTGACTGACGAGCAGCTCCCAGTTGTCTTGACCGAGTAACAGCATAGGCTTGGCGCCCCTCATTTCTACGCAACCCAAGTCGCTTAGGTGCGCGTTATCACTTATCACTGAGGTGGACACTGTTTGCGTTGGTAAGTTTATGTCTTTTATGGTACGACACTTAATGTTATGGCACTGTCCGTTAGGCCCTTTTACGCGCACTTGTATCACACGCGAGGTTGAGTCTGTCACTCCGTGACCACCGGCGGTCTTTAGCGAAAGAGGAACACACGGACCCGTTAGGTTAGTGGCGAGCGAACTATCGATGAGTGATACCGTTGCACCATCGTCCAATAGCGCGTAGCACTGGTTGCTATCACTTGTTTCATCATTGATGGTCACTGGCATGATCTTTAGAAGTGCAGTAGCTCGCCATTCGCCTATGTTCGTAACACATTCCGTTTTATTATTTTGAGGCTTATCTTCCCTCTCTTTCGGTTGTTTATCCGCGTGTAGTAGCAGGTGGTGCCCGAAGCCGCACTTCTTGCATCTGCTGGCGCGACAGAACCTCTTGGGGTGCTTCATCACAAGACACTTGAAACACGTATTCTTTTCTTTGATAGTTTCCCATCGCTGCTGAATGGTGAGCTTCTTGAACTGCTCGCAATCCTCTATTTTATGTTTTTGTTGACATATCACGCATTCTTCCGGTGCGGTGGTTTCATCGCTCTGCGTGTTCACACGTTGTGTCAACATAGGCCTGCTGCCGGTTGAGCGCGCGTTGTTCGCTGGTCGGGACTGGTTGGAGCTGCCATACCTCGGCTGCTGCTGCTGCTTGGCGGGGGTTCTCGCTGAATCAGCCTCAAACATGTTTGGCTGAACGTAATATGATGTTGAGCGTGTCAGATGTACGAGAAAGTGTGATAGTATTTCTAGGTTTGGTGACACTCTTAAGTCCACCCCCTGTGCACTGTCCAGGCCCATCGCGAAATCACCATATTGCGCCCGCTGTACCGGTGTTAATTTGCTTAGCAGGTCACTTATCAGCTGTGGGTTATTTAAGTAACCCTCTGCGTGTATGTTCTTCAACAATGATACACAGTTTCGAACCGTCGATGAGAATTTCCGCAGCTCCCGGCAACTCTCCGTCACTCTGGGTAAATTCCTCACCTTCTGTATGGCGCACTGTAGCACTAAGGTCGGATGACCAAACTCTTCCTCGAGCGCACGCATTATCTCTGTAGGATCAGTCGATGTTCGCAATAAATCTTCTACTGATACCTTTGCGTCGCCCTGTAGCGAGGATTTTAACCGTGCCAGGTTCTCATGTGCTTTGAAACTGTATAACTGTGACGTTTCCCAGTACATATTACGATAAGATATCCAGTCGGCTGGGTTCCCACTAAAATACGGCAATTCATATGCCTGTCTAGGTACCGGTCGTGGTCGCGCCAGGCTCGTGATTGCTTCTGCCAGCTTATCAAACTTATCATGGCTTCTATCCCCCGAGGACTCGCGCCGTCTTTCTCTATCATCCGCTCCGTATTGTGTCTGTCGCCGCGTATCCGACTCGAGCGTCGATACCCGAGGTACACTGGCGACCGGAGTGGTAAAGACGGGATAATAATTGGGGAGATTGAACCTTACACCTTCTGACGTCACTGGCATGTACCTTGACGTAATTGGTACCGTTACGTTAGGTAACGGTACAGACACGGATTGTCTCGGTACTTGCGACACATTTACTACTTGCGGCACTGACGACACACGATAACTAGTTGTATCACGATTCACTCTACTTACGTTTTGATCGTGGTTCTCAGACGGTTCACGGGGCGCAGCCTCTTCTATAGGTGCGCCTGACACAGCTGGTGTACCCAATGCAGCAATCGATTGGGCCACGGATACCTGGGGCGTCTTCTTGACCCACTCCTCAACGCGCTGTGTCGTACTCACGTCTGAGTGAGAATCATCGCTTTCAGCGGCCGCCTCTATCTCGGCTATCTCTGCTTCCACCCTTTTTCTAACAAGGTTTTCCTTTAGCTGCACCAACTCGCGCTCCGCCTCATACTCGATCCTTTTCTTAAGGTGGTCGATGCTCCTACGGCTATTTCGTGACGAGGCTTTGCTTCGCGGCGAGATATGACGAACCTTGGTTACTGCCTGCCCCCCGTCCGACACTTCCTTACTATGGTCGATTAGCCGGCCACCTGTCAGAGGAATGTTGCGAGCGGACGTCGATGTCATGGTTGGTGCTATAGACGGAGACCCTGGTGCCCTTTCGGATGGTAAGCCTGAGTCAGAGACGATATCCTCTGCCCGTCGCGTACTCATTTCTTCAGCCAGTCTCCTGTGTTTGCTGCGTGTGGTAATTTCGCTTCTATTGCTCATTATTCTAGCTGGTTCACTCCTTCTATTTGAACCTGAATCCGACTCGACAGGACCAAAATGTTAGATATACGGGGAGTCAGGTGATGTAGGCGGGGGTAACGGTGTTCCCTTGACGAAGGAGTGAAAGTAAACCAGCATCACACGAATTAAAACTCTTATATTCACGAATCAGTCATTAGGCACAAGATAGCGAGGTACATGCGATGACACAGAGCAATAGGATATTACGCATCCCGTTATTACACAACACATTAATTTACACAGAATATTATTACGAGCACAACATATTTAGGACAAAAATATAGTAAGGAATTCACACAAAATACATCCTAAGCTAATACTGAGACTGGCTAGCTAGTTAAAGGGTACATCGCGACTTAACAGTGGGCAGCGGAGCCACTATTTTCACAATTTCACTGATTATTCATATTCACTTGATGACTATTTGATGACTAGTGCTTTACAAAACAAAACATGCTTATTATATCGTCTCCAACCCCTAGCGCAAGTTGCACACGTAATTACTAATTTTGGGCTAATTCCACCAATCAGCGCCGAGAAACCATGGCCTTCCCGGGGAGCAGGTTTCGACTTGTCCAGTTCCGGTCAACACGTGTAAGGAAGTTCAAGGTTTTGCAATTCTTACTGGATTAGCGAGACCGTTAGTGGGGTGCAACGTATATTACTTGCGCTACAAGGTTTTACCTACATAAAATAGTTTAGGTATTTTAAATTAACTTTTACTACCGGATGGGTACAAATTACAAGTAATGTGCTTAAGGCAAATGACACAGGTGAGTATACAGTAACTTATTATAACAAAAGGAACATTACATGTATAAGGTAGCTCGTTTTAATGGACTTTACCTACAGCGTGTTTTACTGAGCTTTGCCTACAAACTTATTATAATAAAAGGAACATTACATGACTAAGGTAGCTTGTTTTATTGGGCTTCGCCTACAATAATATATCTTATGTACTATTGTGACAACAGCGTCGGGCTTACTTATCATCTTCATCATTGAACCAAAAGGCGTCCAAGACTGCCTCGTTGGTGTAGTGGTCGCAAGCGCTACCACTTAGCATGCGATGCTGGGTTCCATTCCGAGGTCGGGAAAAGCGTTAATGGATTTTCTATCGATTTGGTTTGCCATTGAAGGGGTTGCTCATAATCGCCACGCTGGGCATGTGGGCTGGCGATCGCAGATCCCAGCTTTTCGCACTAGTGACGTTGCTGCCCGTCGCTAGTCTGCGCCATTTAGCTCCAAAGTATTAAAAATGATTTTCCCGCCATTTGTCGGTTGTCAGAGCTTCTTTTGTTATTCAGCAGGGTGCACCACGAGCAGGTGAGGTTGACTTGGGGCACTGAGATGGTGAATGTGCCCTTACACTCCCAGATCTACGGAACCGAAACAAGGACACTCACTTTACGGCTGGTCCATCCATTCAAAGTCGCTTAGCAGAGAACCAAAGTTGTCGACATAATTCACAGAATTTGCAAGCTGAAGTGGCAATGGGCCGGCCACTTAAGACGTAGAACCGATGACCGTTGGTGTAGATGAGTTCTTGAGTGGAGACCGCGAATCGGCAAACGTAAGGTAGGACGCCCTCAGGTTAGGTGGAATGACGATCTTCGCCGGGTGGTTGGTAGAAACTGGAAGAGAGTTGCCGAGAATCGACCTGATGGCGTGCAATGAAAAAAAAAAAGCTCTTACTAACAATACAACTATAATAATACCACGCCGTGCCGCCGCCGCCCGCCACAGACAATATCCCTCCTCACGCCATACCCCACACTGTATACCGATGAACGATACACTTGCGTGTAGGTAAAGAAATCCGCTCGACCCAGGTTACGCGTCGATCACAATTTGAATTCGTGATTTAAAACAAAGTGGATCACGTATTTGAGTACGTGATCAGCGTCCTGTGGAATGAGCAGCATCACGAGTTGAGTACGTGATCGGCTGTCAAAATGGTTCATATATTTTTAGTAGACCTTTAAAGCGTCTGACAACAGTTTCGGCCCATGGAAAGCGTCTGATACTTTTGATATTACTTCAGAGTAATATTCTACAATAAATATCTATAAATCAGCCATGTAAATTTAAGTAAAGTAACACATATTTAAAGACACACACACACACACTTATTTTTAGTTACCTTTCTCACCTGGTATCTGCCCGGGTGTCACTGAGCGAACTCCACAAACACGCAGGTTTTAAAAGTACATAAGGCCACTACTCAGAACCTAAGGCTTCATCTTCGTGAAAATAAGTTATGTCAGAAAGCTCTGGGATCGTCGACTATATGTTCCTGTGAATACTCTTAGTGAGATATTTTCTGATGATAATACATGTATTGTAAATTTATAGTTGCTTGATATTAGTTATTTTTGTACCTCTATAAATTTTATTGGTACCGATAGCTGAACAGTATTTTTATGCGTTTATTTCGAAGTTCTGTCAGTTTTGTTTTTGTAGCGCTGCCCCAAATTTCGATCAAATAAAGTAGATGCGGCTTCACTAGGGAATTATAGATGGTGTACCGAAATCTTGGTAGGATGCAGCGAACTATGTTACGCAGTGACCCGGCAATTGGTGCTGAGAGCTTGCTTTTAATGTATTCATTATGAGAATTCCACGTAAAGGAGCTGTCGATTCTTACACCAAGACAATTTTTTCACAGATTTTTTGCTGTAGTGGCACATCATTACCTAATTGTTAGTGAGTTATATGGGGGAATTATTTTAATTATCGCCATAAACATAATGTAACCTGTTTTGGAGATATTTAATAACAAGAGATTAAATTGAAACCATGCCAATAAAGAATTTAAATCATCTTGGGCTTGTGAGATAATTTGATGGATGGAGGATCCGAAGTAGAACAAACAAGTGTCATCAGCGTTTAAGGTAAGGTGCTCATGTAGTTTAACTTTGCGAATTTTATTTATATAAATTTAAAATACTTATTGACCTAGAATAGATCCCTGTGAGACGCCAAATCCAATAGGTAATGCATCACTTTTGTGACTGCCATGTTTAACCACTTGCGAACGATTTTTTCATTTTCTTCTTTCATTCTTGTAATACTGCTGGCATCCAAGTAGCGACAGTATTATTTTTATGTAATCGATTTAAGTTAAGCCAACGAATAACAATTATGTTTTTGTTTTGAACTATAAACAACTCACTATTTAAAACCCATTATAGAGTTTTCCGAAAATATTAAATGCCGTGAACGCGTCGATGAATTTCGACAACACGAAATGCCTGATGAAAATACTTTATTTGATCATGCAATGAGTGAAACAAAGAGATTATGTTAAATTCTCGCTTATAATTATAAAAATTGATTGGAAATGCAGAACAATTTCGTATTTATTTATAATTAAACCAGGTAAGGTTAATTAAACCAGGTGGTATCAGGTTGTCCAAACTAAAAATTGGCAGGTTTAAAAGCAGAATGTACAAGGACCCAATTTTTTTTTGTAACATCTGTTTTGCGATACCTACATTCATCATTATCTGCCTAGCCTTTTTCCCAACTACGTTGAGGTCGGCTTCCAATCTAACCGGATGCACCTGAAGACCAGTATTTTAGCGGAGCGACTGCCTGTCTGCCTGCCTGTAACGGCCGCGTCTTACGAGTTGTAGGTCGTGCGTTCGAACCTAAGCAGGCGCATTACTTTGTGTAAATAATTTCATCACCACTGCTCTCAAAACGGTGAAGGAAAACATCGTGAGGAAACCGGCATGTCCTAGAACCCAAAATTCAAAGTCATGTGACATCCACCAACCCGCACTGGGCCCGCGTGGTGGATTACGGCCCATTCCCTCTCATGGAGAGGAGGTCTGTCCCAGCAGTGAGAACGTTTATAGGCTGAGTATGTATGTATGTGTATGTATGACTGCCTGTCTGACCTACACAACCCAGTTACTGGGTAACACGTTACCCCTCGGTAAGACTGGTTATCAGACTTTCGGGCTTCTGACGACTAGTATCGACTGTCACAGGTCTACGAATGACAGCCGAAACTAACAGCTTGACGTGCTTTCCAAGGTACGGAGGGGTCTTGGTATGTAAAGATCCAGCCAGGGAGCAATCGCGGCAAGCGTAATAATACTTGCATTATTCGCAAATAAATATTATTATAACAAATAAAAATATAAATCTACAACCCTATCAACTCAACTCACAAAAGATTAAATATCTTAGGCTTCCTATTACGTTTAATTTAAATCCCGATGTGTCTTTCGCTGACGTTCGTATATGATACGTTAAAAGCAAAGTCAGGTTTTTTTTTAATGGCACCGATATCCAGACCTGTTATTTTAAAGATGTCCGGGAGCTATTACTGTTTCAGAAACTGTCCAAGTTTTTTTTTAATATTACGTTAAAAGCAGAAGCAAGTGGCTTAAAAATGTCTCTGAGCTTCAGCCATATTGTAATATTCGCTGATATTTCGATCATTTGCACTAGACTTTAATACCGGGGAATCTTCTTGTTCCCCGGTACAGTCTAGTGAGATATTAAAGGTAGTAATTTTATTTGAGTTTTTTTACGAAGCCATTTTTATATTATTTTTGTAAAGCACGTTAATACGTTGGTCCTGGCCATCATTCATGGATCTTTGACAGTCTTTATGGGTCGTCAGGAGCCCAAAAGTCTGACAACCAGTCTTATCGTATTACCCAGTAACTGGGTTGTGGAGATCTGATAGGCAGCCACTCCATTTAAAAAAAAGTATTGAGTATTGAAAAATCTGGTATTCAGCTGCATTCGGTTAGACTGGAAGCCAACCCGAACATAGGAAAAGGCTAAGTAAACTCAAAACGTTGATATCAAATAATACCTGCATAAAGCCCCAACATACGAACTCAAGAATAATTATCGAAACTCGAACCACGGTCAGTAGCAGTCGAGAGAGCAACAGGGTTGCCCTGTTGCTCTCTCGTAGATATTAAATTAGAACTATTTATAGATATAGTTTCACAACTACGAGGAAGCAATGTCGACTTGAATATCAAAGTTATAGACAGCAATTATAACTATGAAATTGATGAAATTGTATCGTGAGAACTAGGATGTGCGTTAAATTGGAATAATTGCCCCAGACTGGATGAAGGCAACGCCATTCATGATGTTACAAATCTTAATTACTAGCTTAAGTTTCTACTTATGTCAGATTAACAGAATAGAGGAAAATGTCGTGACGAATCACGCATGGAGTATGAATGTGAATGTCCATATTAGTAGGGGAAGATCAAAGAAATGCTGGATGGACTGATACATAATATGACACACATTAATCGTCCTTAACAATATTGACAGTTACTGAACTTGATTTTAAAAACCACAGACAAGTTTACTTAGCGCAGACTCCTTAACAATATTGACAGTTACTGAACTTGATTTTAAAAACCACAGACAAGTTTACTTAGCGCATCCTCCTTAACAATATTGACAGTTACTGAACTTGATTAAGAAAAAAACCAGAGACAAGTTAACAATCAAAAATGTAGATTTCAAAGATTACCAGTAGACTACCGAAAAACTAATTGTGAAACGGGAGTTTCTTAAAGGGAGATTAGAAAACTGCTTACGTTTGGTATTACCTTACTAGAAGTTTCTTTGTTTGACCTCAGTCAAAACGGCCATGAAACCTCCTAGGTATACGGATTCATACCGTATACGGAAGTGTAGCTTCATCAAAATCTAAACAAAAATAATTTATTCAAACTAGGCTGAGAGTCAGCACTTTTTGAACGTCAAAATTGCACAAGACAGTCTCCCAAAAACGGCCTTCACCACTTTCTATAAAGCTCTAGAAAATGGCTAGGAAGAAGAAGCGACGCAACAAACTCCCTGGTAGAACAGCTATCTCTCCAGTTAGAAACACTTGATTCTATGTATTATGGACGCTATATAATTCGTCACTATATGTCTTGCTGCTTTTGCGAATATTGACGTCACTACTTTTATAATTTCGCCGCCGGGGCTTGTAACTTTATTATTACTTGTTGTTACCGCGGAGACTCTGAGGGCTTTGCACACAATTCTGTCCTTCTCCTGTAATTTTTTTTTTTCAACTGTTCCATACATTAATTGTAAGCTCTATTTGCTCTCATTATTTTAGTGATGTGGCATCGTTTTATTATTGTACTTAGATTCCATTTCCCTTGCATCCAACGGGAAATGCGATTTGCTCACCGTCGTCGTTTTGAAATTGCATATATAGGGGTACCTACTCAGTAAACTGGAATTACAATGTTTTTCAATCTCGTTTACAGTGCCGTGTTTATACAGTCGGTCTCGGAATTATATTACCACTGTAAGTCTATTTCTCCATGTAGTGTTAGTTTCAACCTTAGTGAAGATGCAATTGACTGGGAATAGTTGTCGAAACTGGTAGAATTACTGGCATAAGTCCAATCCGCCTTTGCACATTTGTGTGCTTGAAGTGTTAAATCCATACTAATATTTATAAAGAGGTCAAATTTGTTTGTTTGTCTAACAATCTCTATGATAATGTTTTTTTTTTTTTCATTAGAGAAGGTTATCGGTAAGGATGTAACGCGGTTGATCAGGGCCCGAATTTTCAGGCAGACTTAGTCGCGAGCAGAAGCTAGAGTAAACATAAAATGAAACATTCATCAAAACTCTTCCTGAAACTTTCATAATTAAAATAACATCTCGCTACCACCGTAAAGAGCAGACGAAAAATGAAAACAGTCTGAAAGAACGCCAAGCAAAAACGAAGTAATATGGTGGGCAGGCGATGCGACGCTCTGATATATTTTTGTTAAAACAAAAAATTTCACGCCGACCAAGTCGATTGCAGAAGCTAGTGGATAAATGCGAAGTCATTATTAAATTTTATGAGCTGTGTTTTTGCGGTTTGAAATAAGATCTTCCTTTTACCATTGTAAAAGGAAGAATTCAACACACGTCACGACGGGAGCCAGTTTACCTTTTGTTCAACTGGCTCCCGTCGTGACTCTTCTGTTCCTCGAACCCGCTTCTCAGTGGATAATAGAATAGGAAATTTAAACATGTTTTTTCGAAGCTTGGATCAACAATCAGGTTTGCTATTCACTTAAGAATTCCTATGCTTTTAACAGCACTCATTCTTTAGCCGGCGAAAAGTCGGTCCAACAATAGATTCTCATGATAAATTCAACTCCTTTTTAATACAAGCTGTACAAGTTCCTAAGATTTTTCCGTGCAAATGAAATATTAAAAGAACGCTTAAACTTCGTCTTTGTTGCGTCACAAAAGCATTGTTGTGAAACACTATATAACGAAAAGTAAACAAAAATAATTCAAGTGTTTAAATTTATTTTCAGTCATTTGTTGCAATTCATACTATAAAAATAGGTTTCAAATACATTTTTTGCCTGCACTTAAGACTATTAGGTTAATAAGTTCTGCAGAAAATATAACCAGCGTACCCCACTGCATTACATCGGCCTCTTCTTAAACGTACGAGAATTTATCACCGCGCTTTCTCAACTTTCTCAAGGCGGGTTGGCGATTACAGAGTTATAACATAATAATATTATTTTGGATGACATTAAAAGAGTAAACTGGGTGTGAATTTGAGAATTATGCATGCTGAATTGAAAACTAACTGTCTGGCGGTTTTGAGTATTTTATATATTTGTATTTATATACGCAAATGTCCTGCACATCTAGTATCTCGTCTTGTGACGGGTCGTTGAGTTCCCTAATATAGGTTGAGCTAAACGAAAACGGATTCATGCATGCTGTCTGTTGGGACGGGTTAGCTTAGAGCTGTGATGACTTTGTCTTTAAAAAGCCCTTTAAGAAATGGCCCTGCAACGTAAACTTGTTGCATAAAATCCTAATCATATAAGTTTGAACTTTAAAAGAGACTATAATCGGCATTTCTTTTCAGGGATCAGTAAGCTAGGAAATGCCGTAAAATCTAATTTTAAAATATTGACCCGTAAACGATATAAAACACTTTTTTATATCATTTACTTTTATAAATAAATTTCATTACAATACATATAATTTTATGTGCAGTATCGGTTTTATAGGAAATTTCTAATCCATTCGTAGGCATGAAAAATACATCACTTCAACATCTTTTATAACGAAATGGACGTGGCTGAACTGTCAAAAAAAAATTGCGATCAATTGTCATTTTCCCGCAGGTTTACTCACATTGTTCTCCTTCAATGATGTCAGTAATGTCCGGGCCAAGATAAACTTAGAAACGACACAATAATATGAATTGGAAAGTTATATTGGTAGGTAATTGCCCTGTTATGACCTTATGCATCAGAGGATTGGGCCATTACGACACACACACACATAATTTTTCCACTGCTGGGACACAGGCATTCTCTCTGTAAGAGGGAGTGGAGGGAATTGGAGAAATCTGTTTTTAATTTTACATTTTCTGAAACCCACCACAGGAATTCTAATTAATTAGAGTTCTGTGGTAGTAGTAACATATAATATAGATAGAGAGTTTTATATAACCATGTTGAATCTCGGCATTAACTAAATCTCGGTATTAACTAATAACAGGAACACCGAACGTGCATTTTGATGGCAAGTTTTCGCAAAAGTACAGTTTACTATCTGGACGGTATCGTTCAGTTTCGAATAATAATAATACATTTCTTTATCGAGGTGGGCTAGAAAAGAGTTAATGGAAATACTTGGAAGAGGCCTTTGCGCAGCAGTGAGACAGTATAGGCTAAACAAAAAAACAATAATGCAATTATTTCCAAAAGGTTACAGACTTCATTTATTTGGTTAACAAAAAGGTTTACAGCTAGTGAGGAGGTAAGTACAAGGCGAATGATATGTGCTGCAAAAATCTGTAGACGATTGGCGAGTCCTGCCTCTTAAAATAGGGTTGCCTGTATCTTAAGAGACAGTGTTCACCTAAGGTTAGTTCAATAACATTTATACAACTGGTGGGAATAAGCAGTTACCATTCGCTTTACTATATTGACTGACATGTTATCGTCGCACCATTGATAAATAAAGAAAAAATCATACCGACATTTAAAACGGTGAGGTGCTTCATTTAAAACGGTGAGATCTATATTGTTATTAGCTGACTGGACAGAGGTTGTCTTGCATCCTAGAACTCGATCGTAACGCCACCTACCGGGTCCAATTGTAAATCTAAACCGTCATCAAACACATACGAAAAGTCATCAAAATCGTTCCTGCCTTTCAAGCGGAATGACGTACAGAAGAATTATATACAATTCAATGTATTGCTATTTGTTAGTCTCGCTTAACTCACATTTTATTTCTTTAATTATGTTCACTCTAATACAGTCATCATCATCATCATTATGTCAGCCGAAAGATGTCCACTGCTGGACATAGGCCTCCTCCAATTTGGGGGGCTAATACAGTAATGATTTGAAAACTACAAGAAAATTGGACAAAACCCAAAGGAACAGCCGAAACATCGGGAAACCTAAAACTACATTTTCTATAGGAACTTTGTATGATTGATTAACATTTAGAGACGATGATGAAGTGCAAAACATCATCATCATTTCAGCCGAAAGACGTCCCCCTGCTGGACTTAACCACCAAAGCTCCTACACTTCGACCGGTCCTGTGCTTTCCGTAACCAGCGAATTCCTGCGACCTTCACAAGGTCATCGGTCCACCTTGTAGGAGGACTTCCAACTCTACAAATCAAATTCAAAACCAAAAGTCATTTATTCAAACTAGGCCGAGAGTCAGCACTTTTTGAAGGTCAAAATTACATAATACGGTACGTGGTTGCCACTCCAGAACTGTTCTGCGAGCAATGTGCCCTGCCCACTACCATTTAAGTTTGGCAATTATTCGGGCTATAATTTTCGGTTACCGTGGTTCTCCTGCGGAACTTTTCATTTCTGATTTGATCATGTAGGGAAACTCCAAGCGTTGCCAGTGGTGCGGGTTTGTTCGAAAGAGATACCGCAGCCCCTGGCACACGGGGCACGCCACGATTGCGGCGGTAAGTCCCCTCTTTGAGGAGTGGTTTGAGAGGCGGCATGGCAACCTCACCTTCCGCCTGACACAGGTCCTCACCGGACACGGCTGTTTCGGGAGGTTCCTGTTTCGGATAGGGCGGGAGGAAACGCCCGGGTGTTTCCACTGCGAAGATCGCCCTGAGGACACGGTGGAGCACATGGTGGCGGTCTGCCCGGCTTGGGCGGAGCACCGCCGTGTCCTCGTGGAGGCGATCGGCGGCGGCGATCTCTCGCGTCCGGCCCTGTCCAGGCCATGGTACGGAGCGAGAGGGCATGGGTAGCCGTCACCTCCTTCAGTGAAGCAGTGATGCTCACGAAGAGGGAGGCGGGGCACGTGAGGGAGAGGCAGCATATGCGCCCTCGCGACCCTTGCCGCCGCAGGATACGGAGACCCCCTGGGCGTCGGGAATCCCAAGCCGATTTCCGGCCACCGCAGGCATGAGCTTGCAGACGGCGAGTAATGGGTAGCTCGCTGTCCGGTAAGGACCAAGCCCAAGTCGACGGCGCGTTCAGTTCCAAGCGCGCCTCAAAGAGATGTCAGCACAAAAATGATGGGGCCCGCAAGGGCCGATGCCTGCCAGGGTTGCGGGTTTGTTCGAAAGAGATACCACAGCCCCTGGCATACGGGCTAAGGAAGGAACACGGGTGGGTTTTAGTCAGTAAAAGTCTGACACGCCCTCCTGCTCCACCCAGAGCGGGAGAAGTTATTTGATGATTTCCCAAACAAAAACAAAAAGCGTTGCCCTCTTCATTGCCCTTTGGGCGACTTATAGACGTCTATAAAGGCCCATAGCCAAATTATATTTATGAAAATACGTGACACGCTAAGTAGCATCGCACATCTCTCTCTAGTGTAACTCCTAGGTATAAAGGCAGCTAGGTACACAACATTGTTACTTTATAAGAAAACTTCGTTGCAAGCTCACCTAAGCTGTCAGTCCAAATGACCCTCGTTTCACAAATAACTAACTTTGTATGCCTTTTGCTGTGCCTTACTTAGTTGAAACCGAGGCGTCCTTGCTCTTTTGGGTGAGCAAAGAAGCCTCGGGTTGAACTAAGTAAGGCACTGCAGAACTACGCATGGTTTATACAGCGGGTATCAAAAATGTGGTTTGGGGGGTGTGTGAAACCTCTTCTCTCGCTGCACAAATTTCTTCATGGGACCTATATGAGGATCGCAAAAAAATATCAGCCATCCCATGCAAAATGCCTACCTACCTATTCGATTAAAACGTTAAGAGGCCGTTTACAAAAATTTGTCAATTTCAGTCATTTACTTTATTTTATAGACGTACGTTAGCAGTTAAAATACTGCATTACCACAAGTTTTAATACACAACACATAAAGTTTCAATTATTATCGAATGAATTAGCTTCTATTTTATTTTTGTCAAAAAATATAATGCGAGATTTAGGTTCTCTTAAAAGATTATTTATCGCCAATAAAAAAAAAAAGATTTTTTTCGGGCTTTGATCTTAATCTGAAGTTTTATTTCTGTTGTTAGAATTTTTTTCAACGAAAGTTCTGCATAGCCGATCAAAACCAATGCATTGCTAATTTTCTCTGAAAGACTAAGTTTTTAAAATACGTTATGAAATCAGTTTTGTAAGTATTTTTTTATATGAAAGTTGTCATCATCATCATTTCAGCCGAAAGACGTCCACTGCTGGACATAGGCCTCCCACAAATGAAAGTTGTAAAAAGTGATAAATAAATTGTATAGATACACTTTCACAACAATACATTGTAACATGTAAACATTAAAACGATTCGTAAATATGTGATATTTTTAACCTCTTACAGCAAAATTATCAAAACAGTTACTAGTTTGAGTTCGATAAAACAAAATCAAATGATAAAAATAAAAAAGAAGCTCTCTTTTGATCATGATTGAAATTATATTTCATGTAGTGTATTGAAACTTATAGAAACGCAGTATTTTAACTGTAAAATCGCGTCTATAAAATCACGTAAATCAGCGAAATCGGAAAAAATCCGTCCCATTGAGAAAGTTTATCTTTTTGATGATCTGTACTTAAATAGTCCATTCACCTACAACCCTCACTTAATTGAAACACGCTGTATAGCCCAACTAAGTAAGGTACTGCAGAGCAGAGTTTATATAGCCCTGCAGTGTCATGTACCTACTTCTGGAAGCTAATATAACGCCTAGTTAGTTCTCGCGGGAGCGTTGAGCCACAAGTTGTTATCCGATGCGTTTTACGAACAAGGTATTAAATGCACTACCAATTAAACTATAGGCACTTTCTTGAATAAAGATAAAACAGTTTTGGTAATGGGTACCTAAAAGATTCTAGAAAGACCATATTCTAAAAGGTCTGTTGCGTTAAATAATAAGGTGTTCGAGTTTAAATAGGATACATTAATATGGAATAACCACATTCTCCCAAACTGTTTACAAGCACACTTGAGGAGATATTCCAGTCACTGGCAGCCTCATGGAAGACCAAGGGCATTGACATCGGCAAAAGGAGGCTGACAAACCTCCGTTTTACCGACGATATAGTCTTTTTTGCCACCACAGCTCAAGAAATTCAGACTATGCTTCAAGAGCTCAGTACGGCTAGCTTCAGGGCGGGACTTGCGATGAATCGGTCTAAAACTCAAGTTATGACTAATAGCACTAAGCGTACGGTTGAGGTAGATGGGCAAGAGATACATTATGTCGACGAGTATGTCTACCTGGGCCAGTTAGTTTCTTTCGAAAACAGGCAGGAACGAGAAATCGATCGTCGAATAGAAAACGCCTGGAAAAGTTACTGGTCCATGAAGACGCTAATGAAGGGGGATCTGCCGATCTCCTTGAAGCGTAAACTCTTCGACATGTGCATCCTTCCTGTCCTAACCTACGGTGCTCAGACCTGGTCGCTCACCGAATCACTAAAGTTCCGCCTTGGAGTTTGCCAAAGAGCGATGGAACGCAGCATTCTGGGTGTGAAAAGACAGGATAAGATTCGGAACACCACGCTGCGTTCCAGAACAGGTATAAAAGACGTAGGCAAGAAGGCTGCCAGGCTCAAATGGGATTGAGCGGGTCACATCGGCCGTATGCAGGATAACCGCTGGGCAAAGATCTCTACACAATCGGTGCCTGAAGATGGACGACGCCGCCGCGGACGGCCCAGAAAGCGGTGGCAAGATGACCTAGATGCGTACCGCGAGGGCTTGTTCGAAGAGGCGCGGGAAAAGATTTCCTGGAAGGATTTGGGGGAGGCCTTTGCGCAGCAGTGGGACAGTATAGGCTAGTAAAAAAAAAAAAACACATTCTAAACGGCATAATTATAAATAATTATCAAAGGCATAATCATAATTACAATCATAATTACTAGTGGTCGCCTCGAAATTCAACCGTAATTAATTAAAAATTTAATCAACAATAATCAAAAATATTATTTTTCTGCACTATCTCTCCGTATTAACTTTAACTGTACAAAATTTTATACGTTTCCGTCTTCGTTAGACATTCTCAGTCACTGGGGGCTAGTGGCTATTATGTAATAACAGTTACATGGGTCAGGTGATCAGGTTGAGATACACTTGCCTCGATGGTCCGTGGATTGGTGACCTTCTTTACATACTAATAACCGTCCGTGCCTCGGAAAGCACGTGAAGCTGTTAGTC
The DNA here is from genome assembly GCA_949987655.1 of Polymixis flavicincta. NCBI lineage: Eukaryota > Metazoa > Arthropoda > Insecta > Lepidoptera > Noctuidae > Polymixis > Polymixis flavicincta. Next base: position 35,593,628 of record OX465171.1, on the reverse strand, counting down.
TCGGTTGTCATTCGTGGATATTTGACAACCGTTACAGGTCGTCAGAAGCCCAATAGTTTGACAATCAGTCTTACCAAGATATCGTATTACCCAGTAACTGGGTAGTGGAGGTCATATAGGCAGTCGCTCCATGTAAAATAAGAAAGAAACAAAGAAAATACGTTTATCTGCGGTAAACATCACGCAAAAAGAACAGGAATAAAAAAATAAGAAAAGGTTGAGGGAAACATGCGTCACATCCACGCAAAACGGCTATCGCTCAGCATTATGCTGCGGTCCTATGCAAGACAGAGCCCCAGCGCTGGTTTTCAGCGACAGCCGGCTTTGACGCAATTACGTCGCCCAGTGCATCAAACAAATTATTAGGACACTGTACTGGTATAGCGAACCTATAAAAAATTAAATATAATTTAATGTAAATGTGATAGAACTAAACAGAATAAAAAAAAAATAAAAAAAAAAGAAGGAAATAGACAAACATGCTACGATAGTATATAAAATACTGGTAATCTGTTTCCGGTTAGACTGGTAGACGACCCCAACAGAGTTAGGAAAAGCCTAGATAGATTATGATGATCTTCTTAGCAAAAATAACACGTAAAAATATAGTTTTCTGTTTTGCCCAAAATTCAACAACTCGAATTAATTCGTGAACAAAATCAAATCGCGTTCAACCTAAACCTATTACGCATCGTTTGCAATAAGATACTGAATATCTGAATAGTCAAGCAATTCCGATATTCAGCATCTGATCTGGATTTCAATGTTCTACACCTAGGATCCGAGACATTCAACCGAATAAATTTTATTGCTCTATACAACCAAACAGCGGAGAATTTTCCAATGTCGCCTGTCAGTTACAGACTAAAATCAAATTTTTCGATATAACTCCGCTCGTTGAATAAGCATGGTCGATGCTACGTTGAGATAACAGCTACAGTAGACTTACTTTAATTCTTTTATCAGAATATTTATCTCAGATTTCAGTTCAGTTATGTAGGATGTAGTTCTGTAATGGGTCGAGGGGCTTTTGGGACCGGGACCGCGGTCCCGGATGCCACCTTTAAATATAATAATTTATTTTTAGCAGTCTTTTAGGACCACAAGAAAAAAGAAGTTAAAGTACAGTTAACAAAAAGCTGATATAAAATTTTGATCAACTATTGTATGAATATTATCATAACCGTTACCAAATAAAGGTTTAACAAAATATATAAAATTTTGATTTATAAGAAATATTTATCGTTTTTGCGTCGCGGGTTTGACGTGTCTGTGTGTCTGTATGTGGCATCGTAGCTCTCGAACGGATGAAACGATTCTGATTTTGGATTTTTTTTGTTTGAAAGGTGAATTCGTTTGGAGTGTTCTTAAACATGTTTCATCAAAATCGGTTCCGCCGTTTGAAGATTATCAGCTCTTTTCTGGTTGATGAAGGGATATTAGACGAATAAAGTAACCTTGAACTGGTGCTGGAGCATCACCTGGAATTTCCAGGATACCCAAATTACTCACCAACAAACAGCAGAAGAATCATGTTTGGGCTCATTGAAAAGGTCTTAATGAATAAGTTATAGATAAATGGTAATCAGGACGAGGAATGAGGATAAATTAGTAACAAACTTCACTGCGGGAAACATACGCAACGCTGGGCAGATTTAAGCGAAACATTAAGTTTTAAACCCAGGAAATAAAAGTTGAATTAAAAAAAATAAAAACCCCCGACCAAAAAAGAATCTCTAAGGCGTTAAAAAAAAAGAAAATTGGCCTAAGTTGTGGGTAATATTTTGATCAAGGCATTGTCAAGTCGGGGGACGGTCAATGAAAACGCCAAGCAGAGCAGGCATGGCATTTTCTTTAGCCGTCCCCCGACTTGACAATGCCTTGATCAAAATATTACCTGCTACTTAAAAAGCCCATATTATTTTACAGACTGATTTTTTTTGACGTTAACGAGCCTAAAATCATACCTACTCTTTGATTGTGCATTAATACGAAAAAAGTCAAATAAAACTTTTAGTTCTCCGCTTTTTAGTACTTTGAAAATCACCTGATTCCGTGATTCATTTAGAAATGGTTTAAAAACTTGTAAAATACGGTTTTTCTTCTAACGTCCTCAGTGATAGTCCTCATTCCAAAGTGTGATTGGGGTTTCTTCAATCAATTCAGTTTTATCCCGAAATTGAAAACGTCGCCAATAAATAGTGATGCTATCGTCCCCCATTACAATGGGAACGTTATGGGGACCGAATGCCCCTAATACTAACGAAAAGGCGGTTGGTAGAATTTTTCGGAGTGGTGAAGTTATCTACGTCTATAGCCAAAATATATTACTAACTTATTCATAAAAGTTATCGAACATCTAAACAGTTGATTAAAGTCTGTTTTTTTTTTGAAAATGTATAATCAAGTATTATAATCCAACCAGCCGTTAAGATGTTTTGAGGATATAAAGAATTAAAATCAAAATCAAAAGTCGTTTATTCAAACTAGGCTGAGAGTCAGCACTTTTCGATCGTCAAAATTACATAAGACAGTCCCCCAAAAACGCCCACCCTTCGACACTTCCTAGTGCTTTAGCTGGGAAGAAGAAGTGGCGCAACAAACTCCCCAGCAGCACAGCTGTCTGTAAAATGGAAATTTCATTAATAAAAATAAAAATTATTAAAAATTAAATTAATGTAACATAGTACATAGATCATCTTCAACTGCCTGGCCTTTTCTCAATATGTTGTGGTTGGCTTCCAGTATTTTACACGGAGCGACTGCTTATCTAATCTCCGCAACCTAGTCTGTTACTGGGTAACATAATATTTATTTATTCATTTATGTATGCACACCAGTAAATACATGACAAAAATAAAATATTTAACACTAAAAACATACAATGGGCGGCCTTATCGCTTTCTGCGATCTCTTCCAGGCAACCTTGGAATAGACAGTGATTGCGTGGACATAAAAATGGGGTTGTTATTGGTGCAAAATATAAATACAATTTACTATAATAGATACATATACATATTCATATAATTATATGCTGTATAATACAGGAAAAGTTTTTATCTAGTGCGCAAATTTTAACCATGAATTCAGCATATCATTCTGGAACCCCTTGCGCAGAAATGTTTCGCCGGATATACAAAAAAAAAATCTGCTTTTCCATACATTTTGACCGCGTAGGTATTACACTTTTCTACAACAGCAATTTTTTTTTTGTATAACCGGCGAAAAATTTCTGCGCTAGGGGTTCCAGAATGATATGCTGAATTCATGGTTACAATTTGCGCACTGGATAAAAACTTACCCTGTAGATACATAAATACATTCGTACTAACCATATAAGAAAAAGAAAATAAATGACGACTACAGATTATAACAGCTACAACAAAATCACAACAACAAGTAATGCTCCTTCTCGAGTCCAGTACGCCTTGGTAAAACTGGTTGAAGTAACGGTCATAGATCCACAAATGACAACCGGAACTAACGGCTCAGAGCGCGGATTTGCTGATTTACGTGATTTTACAGTTAAAATACTGTATTTCTATAAGTTTTAATGCACCATATGAAAGATCATTTCAATTATTTCCGCTTGGCCACCACTACTCCCTGCGATGTGTTTTAGTGTGTATTATAGTGTCATAAAGTAGGCACTGGTCTCATTACAAACATTGTTTCACTACTGACGAGTGCATTGGATAAATTTTATCGGCAGAAGCTTCTTGCAAAATATTGTTGAAGGTGACTAACAGTTGTCCGACGAGTGTGAACATGAGATGAACGAGACAAGAGGAAATGTAGTATTAAACAAATAAGACTGCACACTAACGTAGTTAGATTTTTATTTAGGTATGTACTCATCATCTGCCTGCCTTGACCCAACTATGCTGGAGTCGCATTTCAGTATAAGCGAATGCAGCTGAATACTTGTATTTTACGTGAGGCGTCTGCCTATCTGACATCCACAACCCAGGTTCTGGGTAAAACGATACCCTTTAGTAAGGGTAAGACTGGCTACGTAAGTCAAAAAATAATTTTTTGCAGGTTTTTTAACACCGACGAAAAAATTCACCATAAGGTGGCCCAATATAATTAGGAAATGCTATGTAGATTGATTGATTGTGTAATAAGTTTTATGGCACAAATTGATAAAATATTAAAGAACAGACTAAGACTGTAGGCAACTAAATTAGTTCTTGTTGAAGTGTGCATCGTTTTGAAGCTGACTGTGCTTTGCTAACTTCTTGATTATATTCTGTGTTTGAATGAAGAAGTTTAAAGCAATCAATTAAATGTTCGATACAAATTGTGCAGCCGATCAGAAGTTAGTGCTCCAATGAACCAGTTTTGCACTTAAACGGAGCCCCAATTCATGAGGTCGAGTTCAATTTTAATCTCGATGCCGCGTGTACATAATCGAGCAATCGATCATCCATGTACAGAACACAACATAATATCACGCCTTCACAAAATAGTTAGGAAGCAGTGTTTAAAAAATGAAGTTACGTAGGTATACGGAAATACGTGTTCACTTTATCAATTATATCAAAAAGGTGAGTACGAAATCATGTTCAACAACATACAATGCTCACCCGTTTTACGGTAGTTTTTTCATATTTTACATACGTACTCGTAAGTCAATACAAAGTCGTTTTGAAGTCTATAATTCGGATTTGACTATAAGAGCGTAGAACTATAACTTTTGATATACAAAATACCCAAGATACACAAACAGCATCTCAACAATGTCCGCGTAAATGGGTGTAATGTGCGCTGGTGTCATCTTTCAGTCAGTCTTTTTGGACATTGCTTTGTAAAAATCACTTTAAGTTAGGCGTGTAAGGTTGAATTTGAAAAAAAATATTAATATTATCATAATTCACGTATAATTGGGGACAGTTTTGAGTGTTACTTCGAGACTGTGTATCTTGGGTTTTTGTATATCATTGGCGTAGCAGAAATCATTTATCTTGAAAAATGTAACTGTTCCGTGCAAAAAAAAATAGTATTCATTTGTTTTTTGGTTTATTAGGTACCAAGTATTTTCATCCACATTGTGACATGTGTACTTGAAAAGTTTTGGTAGAATCATGTCGTGTCTATAACATGTGACATATATGACGTATTGACGTTGTGAAATACTTTATAATATTAACCCTTTGACATTTTTGACAAGATTTGGATACAACTAGTCTTTGCAACTGGTTTGAGCTGATATCAGGCACATTTGTTTTTCCAATTCACTTTAGACATTACCAGAATAGTCAACATCAGCTATGATTGTCATTTATTAAAAATATAATAGTACAGAAATTGTTTGAGATTGTAAACGAAACTCGTAGACATACACATCATAATATAGATAGAACAGAATAAATGTTTTATAATTTTTGGTGTCCTAGTGCCTTCGCTTATGTATGTAAGTGAATGTTGGGTTTAAAAAAAATGGATGACAATAATAGATTAAATGCTATGGAAATGCGTTCCTTGCAAAGCATGTGGCTAAAAAAGTGAGGAATGATGTGTTAAGGCAACGGTGCGGTTTAAAAAAAGGTGTAGGGACAAAAAAAAATGAGTATGCATAGATGGTTTGGTTTGAGAGGACAAATGAAGGGCGACTAACAAAAGGCATCTAGAAGTTCTTAATAGTGACATTTTGGTGATGTTCTTAAGAAAGGTCAGGTGTGAAGTAGTTTGACAAACGTTCAAAATCTAGTCGCAGTCTCATCTCGGCGACAATCAAATGTCAAAAATGTATGGAAACTCGGGGTATTTTTGACAGATTGAGACCGAGATCAGAATGTGAACGTTCTTAAAATTACGAGAATTGCCCCCTGATCTTCGAACTTCTTCCGAAGCCAAAGAAGTAGGTATGTATTGTAAGAATCGTAGCAGGTACCGTTCTATCGTGTTTGACTACCCCAATGGAAAGAATGGCGTTTATGTCGCTATGTGTGTTTAGTAATATCCAAGTGTATCGCGGGAACACCTAAGTTTTGAAATCATTTAATCAGCACTGCTCTCAAAACGGTGAAGGAAAACATCGTGAGAAAACCGGCATGTCCTAGAACAAAAAACAAAATCGAAGACATGAATGAATGAATGAATGAATGAATGATTTATTCGCTTAAAAGTTCTTAAAGCTAGATACATTGCCCCACAAAACTGCTTACGCAGTTTAACTGTGAGATCGTTGAGTCTCTTACAGTAAACATAATATAAGGTATATTTGTAACACATATAATTAATACCTAAAATTAAATAGAATCTAATAAATATTTTTTAAATTTACGTGCGAATTTGACTTTAATATCTTCTTGTCTGATGTCAGCAGGCAAAGTGTTCAGTAAGTAGGGAACGCGTTTTGCGCATAAATGTGCCCGCGTGGTGGATTAGGGCCCACTCTCTATCACTCAGAGGAAGCCTTAGTCCCAGCAGTCAGAACGTTATAGGCTAATTATGCTATACAGACAGACCACGAAAAGCGATTTTGTCATATACTACCTGCCACTACTTGTCCCTTTTTTACGACAAAACTTCAAGAAATCTTTTCTTTCGGAAGGCTATGGAACGGAGTTTTCTGGTTATCAAACCAACGACCATCTGTTCGTTTCATCACAAAGATGTCACTTGTATAGGTGCCACGTTAAAATGAAATTGGGCTGGACACATCTGCCACATGCCAGACGATGGGATGTGCGGGACGCCTTCAACATGACCTGGTCTTGGTGGAAGGAGGGTAAATATGCCTTTGACCTGCAGTGAGACATCACAGGTTTTTAATAATAAAAGTATTACTGCATTCAGAAAGTGGTACTTCTGGGACACGGCTCGCATTTTTAGGAGGTTCCTCTCTCTGGAGCCTTGACCACCCCGGTAGATTGGACCCTGGTACCGGTGGGCTACTATATTTTTTTGTATTTTTTAATGTTTTATGTTTTTATATTTAAAATACAACATAATTGTGATTAATTAAATATAGGAAGTAATGAAAGTAACAAGAAATCCGTCTGGATTTAATTATCTAAAATATTAAGCTGCATCAAAATTCCTTGCGTATATACACAAGAACAACGCAGATACAATTTCAGACACGAAAAGCGACATTAATTAAAACATACTTATAAAATTATGTTAAAAACATGACCAGACTGCCAAAATGGATTCTACTTCATCAGCCACAGTTGCGAACTGTGTCGATCGATCATAACGAAACTAAGTGCTAATCGATTACTTATAACGAGAAATTAGCTCAGCATTGGCGATATCCACGGGGTATAGAAAATGTAAAACATGATAATATGATTATGACATGCTCGCAGCACTTTACATAATTGTACGTGCGGTGTTATTGTCAGCTATCAGCATAGCAACATTTTTATAACGATTAGGAGGCATGTACAAGCTTTTCTGCCTATATTGTTCCCACTGCTGGGACACAACCCTCCTCTCTGCGAGAGGGAGTGGACTGTAATCTACGACGCAGGCCAGTGCAGGTTGCTCGATGTCTCATGTCTCCGAATGTTTGGGTGTACGTTACTCCAGCTGGAAAGTGACTCCTAGAGTTATATGAGTGAAACGTATAATTAGTGCGTTATCTGATATAAATGTGCGCTTAATTAAAAAAATGTGCGCTTTGTGGTTTTGGAAAAAAAAATGAGTCGGAATGAATGGTCGGAGAGATAAATATTGTGCATGGGCAAAGAGATTATATTTGTGAAAAAATTGCGCCGCCAAAAATAATTTGTGCGTCTGCAGGTTTTCGTGTTATTGCACTTCCTGCTGGAGTAACATTTTTCACAATCGTGTATCTATAAAAGCATTGTATGTACGCCTGTAGAATAAATATCCACGAGAAGCTCTTAATTTGTGCGTATTTGTGTCAAAATTAGGTTTAACAAAATATGAACAATTTTCAAGTTACCGCGCTTATTTTGGAAATCCGAAAAGATATCGTAGCGCCTAAATGAGAAAATGCATAAGCTCGCTGAAAACTGTATTCGGTCCTTCTTGATGTTTTTGATAACCATAAAAAGTGTCAAAAGTGTACATGCATACGTTATTGAACAATATTGCTAAAAGTCAAAACGACGGTGTCATAACTTTGACGGAAAAATACAAGAAACTGCCTCAAAAATAACCACCACCTCCACGAGTAGATGTAAACAAAAAAAAAATGCGTTTTGTCAAAAATATGAAAAGTGAAAAAATATTCAGCTTGGAATATTTCTAATTAAGGAGATTTAAACAAAACACAAAATTGCAAACCAAGGCGTTAAGGTTATCTTATAAAATTTTTATGACTACAAAAAAGCGACGAAGGCGTACATATCGATGATATCACTTCGTTTTACATCTATCTGCCTATCAAGAATCTTTTTCTCAGGAATGCGAGTAGGTATCAAGTTGAAATTAATAACAAATACGAAGGTTAACGGTCCCTTGGAGATGTAAATCAAGCTTCTAAGTCAACGCAAACAACAAAACGGCCATTTCAGCAATATATTTTGAAACTCGCAAATCAATCGAAACCTATAAGGTTCTTCCCGTTGACCTAAAATCATGAGCCAGAAGCTCAAGTTATGGATAAGTCGGAAAATCTTTAGTTTGTTGTTTTATCACAGGACAACTTTAATTTTGTTTTAACATACATATATTTATTTTGCATTTGAAAACTTGAACGTGACGTATAGCTATGTACAGAGGCCAGCACATCAAGCTACCCCAATCTGTCAAATTTCCTCGGTAGATTTTCAACGATAGGGGCTTGTGGCTAAATACGAGATAGCTGCACGGGGCGATCGGCCAGGTTAAGCTACGCTTGCCGCGACCGACCATCTTTACATACCAAGACCCCTCCGTGCCTCGGAAACACGTTAAGCCGTTGGTCCCGGCTGTCATTTGTGGATCTTTGACAGTCGTTACGGGTCGTCAGAAGCCCGAAAATCTGACAACCAGTCTTACCAAGGGGTATTGTATTACCCAGTAACTGGGTTGTGGAGGTCAGATAGGCAGTCGCTCTATGTAAAATACTGGGATTCAGCTGCATCCGGTAAGACTGGAAGCCGACCCCAACATAGTTGGGAAAAGGCTAGGCAGATGATGATTTTCAACGATAACACAAAACTCTCTCACATATAGAAGCAATAAGTTTAATGTGCCCAAGATTTTGTAATACGAGTATGCAACTTGATTTAAAAGAGTGTCCGTGGAGTTTCTTGCCCGATCTTCCCCATTGAGATCTACGTTTTGGAACGGGCGACTAGCTTCAATTTTTTGACAGTTCAAAAGTGCCTGTAAATGGTTTAATTGAAATAAATGCTTTGAGTCTGACTTTGAGTTTGAAAGTGTCAGGTTCATATATATAGGTTTGGGACAGCTTGATGTGCTGGCGTCAGTACTAGCTTCCGCCCGCGAGTTTGTCCAGGTTCCATTTCGGCCTCTGACCCACCGCGTCACGTCCAATCGCCCGCCCGCATTCGTTTTTCTGACTATTCTTTTTGCTCGGCTCCTGAGATTTGCAGCGTGATGTTAAATAACTAAAATATATAACCAATGTAACCTTCCTCAAGAGTTGGGTTAACAAACCTAAAAATACATATAGTGAACGTATTACATTTTTTTCAAATTCGACGGGTAAATCCAGCGATTAGCGAGTTCAAACAAAAAATGAAACCACCGCTTCAGCTTTATTATTAGTATATTTAAATGTATAGATATGGGGGAGAACATTTTTTTTTACCTACAAGGTTAAGTATGTTGTTGTGATTTTATTAAAACTAAGGAACCCTTCATTGTCCGTGGTCCGACACGCACTTCGCAATTTTTTTTGGTTTATTTTAGAGATTGATTACATGTTTTGATCTTGTTGCTAAAAATCCTACTTCCTAATCTATATATATAAAAGAAAGTCGTGTTAGTTACTTCACTTATAACTCAAGAACGGCTGAACCGATTTAGCTGAAAATTGGCAGGGAGGTAGTTTAGAGCCAGGAGAAGGACATAGGATACTTTTTATCCCGTTCAGTTGTTTCAGAAATAAAAAAAGTATCAAAGTGGAAGTTGGCTGTCGAAAAACGAAAATTTTCACGGATAGGATAATAGGGTAGATAGGGTAGGGTAGGTAGGGTAGGTAGGGTAGGTAGGGTAGGTAGGGTAGGTAGGGTAGGTAGGGTAGGTAGGGTAGGTAGGGTAGGTAGGGTAGGTAGGGTAGGTAGGGTAGGTAGGGTAGGTAGGGTAGGTAGGGTAGGTAGGGTAGGTAGGGTAGGTAGGGTAGGTAGGGTAGGTAGGGTAGGTAGGGTAGGTAGGGTAGGTAGGGTAGGTAGGGTAGGTAGGGTAGGTAGGGTAGGGTAGGGTAGGTAGGGTAGGTAGGGTAGGTAGGGTAGGTAGGGTAGGTAGGGTAGGTAGGGTAGGTAGGGTAGGTAGGATAGGTAGGGTAGGTAGGGTAGGTAGGGTAGGTAGGGTAGGTAGGATAGGTAGGGTAGGTAGGGTAGGTAGGATAGGTAGGGTAGGTAGGGTAGGTAGGGTAGGTAGGTAGGGTAGGTAGGGTAGGTAGGTAGGTTAGGGTAGTGTAGGGTAGGGTAGGTAGGGTAGTGTAGGGTAGCGTAGGTAGGGTAGTGATTTTGTATGAATGACTTTTGGACGAACAGGACAACGTCTGTCGGGTCAGCTAGTAATGTTATAAATGTGAAAGTTTGTATGTTTAGATGTTTGTTACTCAATCACGCAAAAACGGCTGAATGGATTTGAATTAAATCTGGCGCACAGATAGATTATAACATAGGATACTTTTTCATCCCGGTAGTACGTTACGGGATAATTTTGGACCTCCAAGCGGGCGATGCTGCTGGCAAAAGCTAGTAGACAATAATGATTCCAGCCTGTATGAGGCCCTCTGAGTGTCAGTAAGCACGTCAGGCGCTTACTGACAGAGGGCCTCATACAGGCTGCAGAGGTCATTCGCAAATCGTTACGGATCAGGAGCCCGAAAGTCTGACAACCAGTCGTAACAAGGAGTATCGTGTTACCCAGCAATTACACTGTGAAAGTGACTGCATGTGTATGCAGTCACTTAATGTAAAATACTAGTATTCAGCTGCATACAGTTAGACTGGTCCTGGACTAGACTCCTGTCTGTGAAATTGTTGGGAAAAGGCTAGGTAGATGATGATATGTTCCTGTCAAGGGCAAATCATCATCAGCCTATATAATGTTCCCACTGCTGGGACACAGGCCTCCTCTTCGTGAGAGGGAGTGGGCCGTAATCCACCACGCGGGCCCAGTGCGGGTTGGTAGATGTCACATGTCTTCGATTTTTTTGTTCTAGGACATGCCGGTTTCCTAACGATGTTTTCCTTCACCGTTTTGAGAGCAGTGGTAATGAAATAATTTACACAAAGTAAAGCGCCTGGCTGGGTTCGAACTCACGACCTACAACTCGTAAGTCGCGGCCATTACCACTTGGCCACCACTGCTCCCGCAACGGCAAATGCCTCTGTTAATTAAGAGAAGATACAATCGAAGATACAAATTTGATGGCCAGGCTCGCTGAATTCGGGTTGGCGAATTCAGCGAGTCTTATGTCTAAATGACCATTAGTGTCTTTAAGCTGCATTAGCAGCCGGTTACCTACTGGCCCTTGTTTAGCAGTGGGTTGATACAAACTGACAGTTACAAGCACCATTCTTACTTTGACTCAGCAGCGGTCTGATACAGGCTAACAGTTACAAGTAACCTACTGGCCCTTGCCCAGCAGTGGGATGGTACAGGCTGACAGTTACCTGCCTAATGACAGAGGGGAAAGGTACAAGGATTATCACCACATCTACGTCACCACACACTGATGATTGGTTACTAACACAGAATGGTGGTGGTCAGAAGCAGTAAAAAAAACAACCCATTACAGTCCACAGGACAAAGGCAATCATCACCATCTCATCAACACCAGAAAGCCAATTCTTTTAATTAAAAACGTTCAAAATCTAGTCGCAGTGTCATCTCGACGACAAGCAAATGTCAAAAACTTGTCAAAAATGTATGGAGTCTCGAGGTATTTTTGACAAACTGAAACTGAGATCAGACTGTGAACGTTCTTAAAATTACGAGAATTGCCCCTCTGGTCCACTGCCGTCCGTATCCTGTCTGTCCCAGCTTCCTTTTAAAGGTCGTTTGTCCACCTTGTTGCGGGCGACCCACGCTATGCTTGCCAATACGCGGTTTTCACTGTCAGCTATTAGTCCTTTTGACAAACATGTCTGGCTCACTACCACTTCACCTTGCTAAACCTGCAAACCATGTAGAGGTCGGATAGTCATATTTCGGATAGTAACATTCAAAGTAACCTAAACAATCCCAACGTATATCCACAATGTATAGCGCGCTGAGTGACCTTGAATTTGCGAAACAACCCGACTGTCGGTGTCCACGTTTTGGTACCGTATATGTTCGATTAGCAGGACGTACTAAATGAAAGCCTTAGTCTATCTCAGTCTTATTTTTGTGCGTATTATAATATAATTAAAAATAAAATAATACGTTTGAGTTGGCAAAAGTACATTGGTGACATTTTTTGCCATAAAACAAGGGTGATTTTTACAAAATATTGTGAAAATTAAATAGATCGGAATGGCTTTTCATAAATACAACACAATGAATACGGCTAAATAGAAGGTCAGTATGGTCAAATTATTAATTAAATCCCCCAGTTCGTCACTAAATATCATAGGTGAATCGCAGTACGCATGCGCCAGCTAACTTCGTTCTTGCTTCACATACATAGGGAAGACAGTAAACAATTAGATGCCGCTCAGATCGGTCGTGTGTTTGTCCGCCGGGTTTCGCGCGCAAATTGTCGCCGTGTCTATAAGTTTACCAATTCTTTATTATTGAAGTTACGTCAGTTCCGAGCACCATGAGGTATTCACAACGGTTACATAGGCTCCAGTTGTCGTGTGTGGTGGCGTTATTTTTCATTATTTACGTACTTTATTGTTTTTATTTTTTTATTACAAAACTTACGTGAAAGTTTTCCTTGTAAAAGTTAAATATTTTCTTCAGCGGTGTTTTCATCATTTCGGTCGATGTAGATGGATTTTCAGGTGATCGCTTTTATTTTTCTGAACTTTCGTTAAGTTAAAAATAATTTTGACAGCAAATTATACGAATACTTTTCTTGATGGCCGGTAAGTTTTCGGAAGCCTGAGTCGTCGTTAAGTACTATCACGTAGTTATGTATACATTTATACAGTATTTCAGGTAAAATAACAACATATTATTTTGTTATTACGTATCAGAAAAGTAAAGTAAAAGTTCATCTTTCTCCACCTACGAATAGATCCTAGATAGTTAATATTTATTATTTATTTATTTATTTATTTAACCATTTATGCACACACATATAAACAGACAAGAATAAAGGAACAGAAAAATACGTACAAAGGTAATGCTTATTTCTAAAGAAATCTCTTCCAGCACACCTGCGATAGGAGAGAAGATAACAGAGATGTAGACAACGCGTGTAATAATAATAGAAGAGAAAACATAATACTACAAACTACTACTACTTAACAAATTATTTAGGTACATAAAACTTTAAAGTATGTATTATAACGAATTTTATTGTTGGGTGAACCGTTGCTCGCCTAGCTAGATCACTGAGTGATCAGTTAAATTTACTGTCTGTATTATGCATAGGTACTTGATGTAAGTTATAATTTACTTTCAAAAGTACTGAATAATAAAAACAAAATACTGCGCATCCTTCTGACGTTGGGTACGCAATCTGTTGTTTAATAATAAGCCTACGTATACTATAGCTGTCATTAAAATGTCCAAGTTCATCAATGCAATGATTTTAAGCTTTCAAAATGTTCTGGCAATATCAAAATCAAAATCTTTTATTTCACATAAACCTGCATGGGCACTTATGAAACGTCAGAAGCTAGGTGCACGGTTCCAATTTGTTGCTTCCTATGGAGAAGAGTCGGCAAGAAACTCCACGGTTACTCTTTAAAAAATAATTTGCTTTTACAATGTCTTTTTACAATTACAGTGATAACAGGTATGGGGGGACAGTGCAGGCCTGTCAATAAGTACCACGTACTTAGAGGAATGAAAATAAATAGTAGAAAATCGTCTACAAATCTAGTCTGTAAAGCCTACAACGTTTTCTCATTCACAATATGTAAAATCTTCTTCTTAGCGTATCGATGGCAAATATAATATGTAAAATAATCTACTTATATAACACATACTTATTTAAACCAAGTGACATGATTTCCATGACAATCACTAATAAATAGTCGATATTAGCATTGATGTATTATGTTAAATAATGACGAGAATATGTCAGACATTGTAAAAAATAAAAATAATAACAATTAACATTGTAATTTGGGAGCAGTATCTGTAGATGTTATCGTAAGTCAACACGGTCAAGGCTTCGAGCGTAGCGTCGAGAACGGGAAAAGCTTATAACTACCGTACCTACGTAAGTACGCAAGCAAACTTTTTCTTTGGATAAAGTTTTTTAATGTAGATTTTGTGTGCAAAACTCCTATTGCTCGTGTCATGCGCATCCGGTCCCTTTATATTACTGATGTTACCGAGGGCGCTCTAATTTAAATGAACACTGAGTCCGGAACCGATCCTTGAGGAGCCTGACCGGCGGAAAGGCAATGAAGCTGCAACCAATGGAACACTGTAGGTTGTTTCATATATCTTACTAGCTGTCCCCGGGAATTTCGGGCCGCCTTAATAACTCAGTCATAATTATAAAAATGCAGTGAGTAGTGGTGGCCAAGTGGTAATGGCCGCGACTTACGAGTTGTAGGTCGTGAGTTCGAACCCAGACAGGTGCTTTACTTTGTGTAAATTATTTCATCACCATTGCTCTCAAAACGGTGAAGGAAAACATCGTGAGGAAACCGGCATGTCCTAGAACCAAAAAATTTGAAGACATGTGACATCTACCAACCCGCACCGAGCCCGCGTGGTAGATTATGGCCCAATCCCTCTCACCGAGAGGAGACCTGTGTCCCAGCAGTGGGAACATTAAAGGCTGATGATGAATTATAAAATGTATATAATCGGATAAGGATTAATAATCACAAGTTTTGCCAGTGGCTTTGCCTGCGTGGAAGTTGAAAATAATTATTCCCACGGGAACGTACTATTGGGATTAAAGTATCATTTGTGTTATTCCAGGACACAAACTATGTGCCACATTTCATACAAATCCGTACAGCCGTTTTTTCGTGATTGAGCAACAAACATCCAAATATCCTAACGAGAAGTAGGATAGTACGATTTTACGAATGTCAGCATTTTTAATCGTACGGTCCACAGTCTAATTTGAACAAAAAGGGTTTATTGTTGCTTAACTATAATAATTATGGTGGGGATCGTAAGGGCCGATGCCTGCCAGCTGCGGGCTGTTCGAAAGAGTTATCGTGGCCCCTGGCTCACAGGCAACTGAGGGAACACGGGTGGGTTTTAGTCAGTAAAAGTCTGACACGCCGTCTCATAAGTGACACTGACTAGGTACATTTATCCCAAGGTCCCATTTCATCCCGTGGGTGTCGTAGAAGGTGACTAAGGGACTTAGCAAAGAATGGGCAGCAGCGATCTCTATGTATTTTAACACCATACTGCGATCGCCAACCCGCTTGCTAAGCTTGGCGATTATGGCAAACGCCCCCTTTTGGGGAAGGCCTAGTTCCAGCAGTGGACGTCTTTCGGTTGAAATGATGACTAGGTACATAGTGAAGTCATTAGTGGAGGTTACAAATGTACTTGTGATGTTAAAAGTGCCGAGTGCTCTCTTTACTCCTTTTGGTGCTCTGTGGAACTTGCTACTTTTGAAGCATAATCATGTTAATTAAGCTACAACTTTCCCACTGCTGGGATATATGCCTCCACTCTGCGAGAGAGAGGGAGAGGGCTATAGTCTACCACGCGGTCCCAGTGTAGGTTGTTGGACGTCAGGTAATTGGATTTTCAGTTCGTGGTTGTAATTCACGATTTGCATGATAAGAACCACCAAAAGCTTAAGAACCTAGGGTTGACCATCTCGACCCTTGATTCATAGATTTTCAAAAGTTTGATATAGGTATTTCTTGCGGCCGATTATTTTAGCGGTTTACGTTTAAGTAAAAAAAAAAAACGAAATCGGAGTAGTTAGTATAAAGTTATGTGTGGTCATACATAAAAAAAGATAAGCACCGACTTAAGAACCTTCCCTTTTTGTCAGTTTAAAAGGATGAATAAACAGCAAAGCAAATAACCATTCATATTGGTCGTCTCAAAACACATTTTATAAACAGCACTCAATGATAAACAAATGCCGTTCTGAATTCGACATCTTCAGTTTATCTTACTGGCATTTCTAGCCGGTAACTCGGTACTAATTTTAGTTTGGCATGTGCAAAACTTCATAACTTTTCGGGTAAAGGTGGGCGGGCGAATGTTCAGACGATATTGCTTGTTGGTATATCATTATTATATTATTATGTTTTGGGTGCACCGGTTGATTCTGAGATAAACATTTTACACACTTTCCGTAAGCTAAACTTAAATATAAACCCCATTTTACAAAATAAGGTTTCATACCTAAACTCAAAGCATTTATTAAAAAAAAAAAACATATTAATCAGTTTTAAATTGTCAAAAAGAGTCGGTAAATCAGAGATACGAAGGTGGTTGTCGATTCTAATGCATGGTATGTATGTTCCAAAGAAGAAGAACGGGCAAAAACTCCATTGATACTTGTCCATTATTTTGTTACATAATATTAGTAAACATCAATCATGTTGAATTTATAATTATACTTGAGAACGGAGTAAAAAGTTGTGCACGTTAAAATGGGTAAAGCAAAAAGAAGCGAAAAATCAACTCAAAATTAAATATTTAAAATAAGCCGCGGTGATAGAGGTAGTCCCAACTGACGGCACCGATTCAGAAACATGACGCACATATCAGCACCATTCAGCTCGAAAATGTTGAAGGGAACTAAATTATCTAACCCACGCGCCACCATCACCGATACATTTAAGTAATCATGACAATATGAGCCACCTGGGCACATTCAATTCAATGAAGTCCTTCATTGACTTGCTTTAAATGCTTATAAGAGTGAGGGAAGAGTGAGTTCCCCTGTGTCTGCGCACACACTTATGCACTACATATAATATCTGCCGCGCCGAAGGCTAGTCTCCGTTGGAGGACTATATATTAAACACACAGTAAATGGTAGCTTTATATTTTGGAAAACAGAGGAGATATCGTATGTGCAATGCAAAGATAGTCTTAAATTGTCAGTAGCTGGTATATATGAATAGTATTTTGAAATCAATTAATTGTGGTTGTGAAGTAGGACCAGCATCGAGCAGCCATAGCAACCACGGATTATATCTACGGCTCTTGCCAGCGGCTTTGCCCGCGCGGAGATCGGAAATTATCCCACGGGAATACTTCGGAGGCATAAAGCGTTTTCTAGCTGACTTAACTACGTTAAGTGTGCTCCTACCGATTTATGCCAACCTGGTATTTTAAAGGCATAAAGCGTTTTTTATCTGACACAACTATGTTAGGTGAGCTCCTCAACTAACATAAAAAAAGCTCCTACCAAGTTATGATAACCTGGTACTTCGTTCAGAATACCAATTTACAAAATATTTTAAACTCGTATCCCCCGGGAACGCACTACCGAGATAAAAAGTATCCTATGTGTTAATTTAGGTTATAATCTATCTGTATGCCGAATTTCATCCAAATCCTTCGGCTGTTTTTGCGTGAAAGAGTAACAAATATCCATACATACATCCATACATAAAAACTTTCTCGTTTACATAACATAATGTTAACGGCCCGAATTAGCCTGGATCTCACAGCACAGAGAACCCTAGTGTGAGGTCAAGGAATCCAATCTACATGACAGTAAACTTAGTTTTTTTTTTTTCTATTCTTAACGTACAAGATTCTGAATATCGACCAATTCAGTTGAAGTATGTGGGGAGGTATTTTATTTTAACAATTTAATTACCCCCTAAAAGATGAAGAGCCTACTTTATGAACTCTGTAACTTAGTTATACCTCTTTTACTATTGGTGTTTCTTTACGTATTATTATTTGGTACAGGGCACCGTACACCGTGATATTAATTAATATTCTCTAAAAGAATCGCGACTGCGAAGATTATGTACGGCTTCGATGGGTCTCTTCTGCAAAAATAAATCAGACTCAATATCTGCAGTCCGAAGTAAAGTTCGAACCACCGACCCAGTTTTTAAAATAATTGAACACGACTGTTATATTAATGCAGCTCTTTAAACAAAAATAATTTTACATGAATTGAAATAAAGTTCGAAATAAAAAAAATGGCTCAAACTTTGAAACTAAACTTAGATCTGGTTGAAAGTAGTTGAGATTTGTCATAATCTTTGCTCCGCTCACAATGCTTAATTCTGAGCTGATCTAATGATAGACACAGAAGGTTATCCGTTAGTGCAACATAAAAGTTAAAGCATTTAAATTAAAAACGTTTTGGCAAGAACCTCTATGCTTACTCATCTAATCAACGAACATGAGACTTCGCCTCATTCATTTGAGTCAAACTTTTTCTTCATTGAGAATTTAATCATATTTGTAACAATTGCAAAACGCTTAGCTAATTTGATTTTTTCTCAATTTTCTGCATGGCGTTTTTTTCTGTTTTTGACACGAGAACTTTTTAATGAATAATAGTATTATAATAGTGTTAATATTTTGAGCCCGCTTACCTAAGTAATTACAAACTTTCGCACTGCAGTTTTTTAAGTAAGTATTATATTCAATTTCAAATCAGTCAAAGATTCTATCAGAAAAACTAACATTTTAAGAAATATTTTTCTTAAGATTCTGAAAAGATGTTTAGTTAAATAACTTTTAAATTATTTTTCACGTCAAATTCTATTTCTTCTGGAGATTATGATTATATTTCTGTAATCATCAAAATCTATTCAAGAGAATAATAATTTTAAAGAGCTATGACAAAAAAAGTGAGTGGTTTACTCACTTTTTTAAAGAGTAAAGATGGTTAAATAAGTTGGGGAACAAAGTTTTTACGGAGATAGAATTTTTCTTGATTATAAACACAAACTTATTGTAAATCGTTACCGAGCTCATTTACCTATTTAATACACTTGACCATACTACTTTTTCCGTTTTAAAGTTAATTAGGAACCACTGCGAAATATTCATTTACTTTTTTAACGTCGTATAAAGACGGAACATAAACAAAACCAACTTCACGTAGTTTGCACACGACAATGACTCCCGATAGCACAACAACAAAACTTTATGTCATAGGAAAAACAGCAAAAATATTCTCCTAAACAATACATTTCAGCCCCACGAACAAACAGCTTTTTATGGTAGCGCAGTACACAGAAAAAAGTTCGCATTGAATCGTATACCGTTTAACGAGCACGGATGCGGTTGGGGGCCGAAAAATGATGCAGAGTTGTGGACATCCGCAGGAAGACGCGTAACAGATGGCGGCAACAACTCTGTTTCCCATACTCCCAACAATATTGTCTTCCCCTTGAAAATTCCATTTCTAAAATAAATGTACTCACGTTTTGCTCTCCGTTTAAGACACCAAAAGACAGCGCTTACATAACCCTGTCGTACAGTCTTTAACCTAACAATACGACGAAAACATAATAATATGTTCCGGAGCAAATGGCATTCGTTTGACATTTATGTCAAATGTGTCTAACAAAATGAGGTCAACAGAGTTTTTATAGGTGCATTACGAGACCAGTCTGGCCTGTAGATTAGTAGACGGGTAAGTCAACTATTCCGTCTTTGAGAGCGACCAGTACCGATGACAATAATGATATACCAAGTCCATTGAGCACAAATTAAGGAAGGATATACTCCTTAAAATATGATGATGAACGGTTTGCGAGAGACTTAGTTACTAAAGCTTACTTTATTGCCTTGCATCAGTTTCATGTATGATATCTTATCAAATAAGTTCGAACAGAATGCGCGGTTGGTTCTTTTAATTAAAAGTCATGGTTTCATCAGCTTACATTATTCAGGTCAGTGAAAATTGAAGTAGTCAGTAAACAGTCCTTTCGGCAGCATTTTCAGAGAATAATTATTTCGTCCGAAAAATTAATGTTCATTGACTCCCACCATTTTGCAGTATTGATCCATAAGCATCTTTGGCAATCGATACGGAGTACAGTTCATTTATGTGCTTGTATTATTTTGAATTACCGAATCAAACGAAGCACAATGGGGATAACCATGCACACCCACACACGTCACATACATATCACACAAACACCGAATCACACAACCAATGCACACATACCACATCAAATCTGAAATCACATCTTTAGTTTCCAACTTGGGGCTCACTGGCAAATAATATATCGTAACCTAGGTAATATTTTAGCTTCCTGTTGAATTCTGTTGATTCCGTATTTCATTTGAATATCACTCCACTCGCTCACTAAGTGCTACCGTACAGACCTGCCTCAACTTATATGTTTCCTGCCATTGCTCGTGACTGACAGAAGACATAAGTGACACCTCCTCTTCTCTGAATGAGACAGCATTTACATATCTATTAAATAGATACACTACACCCCCCATGTTGTCTCAATTCACGATTAACCTGTGAACCTGCTTACTGTATTATCTAGACAGCCAAATATTATCTAGTTATATTATTAATAAATTGTTTTTCCTCAATCCGGACACAAATTAATGTCAAAGTCTATAATTACGTCAAAATTTTAAATAAACCAATTACAGGCACGTTTGAATTGTCAAGGTCGGTGAGTTAGAAAGATGAAGCTAGTTGCTCATTCCAAAGCGTAGGTACCTATGGAGAGGAACGGGCAAGAAACTCCATGGACACTCTTTTAAAATCATAATTTTGTTACAAAAAGTTGGTTACATCATTATGTTGAAATTATCAATGTGAGAACGATGTAAAAAGTGCACATTAAAAGCGTCTGTAATTAGAACAAAAATAAATTAACAATTCAGAAATGAGAAGATGACCAGTCCCTGGCGGCGCCCGTTCACGGACATGACGTATGCATGAGCACCATTCAGCTCAACCATTTTGAAGGGAACTTAATGATCCAACACACGCCACCATTAGCGAGACATTTGAGTGAGCATGACATACTCTCAGCTGCCAGGGCACATTCAAGTCAATGAAAGACGTACCCTCCACAAGTCACACCTATAACTTTGAAAGTAAAGCTCTATACCTCCACGGACTTTAAACAATTACACCCATACATAATCAGCCTATTACGTTCCCACTGCTGGGACACAGGCCTCCTCTCCATGAGAGGGAGTAGGCCGTAATCCACCACGCGGGCCCAGTGCGGGTTGGTAGATGTCACATGTCTTCAAATTTTTGGTTCTAGGACATGCCTCACGATGTTTTCCTTCACCGTTTGAGAGCAGTGGTGATGAAATTATTTACACCAAGTAATGCGCCTCGCTGGGTTCGAACGCATGACCTACAAGTCGCGGCCGTTACCACTGGGCCACCACTGCACTTAAACAATGTTGTTGTTTATGTTATGGTTTGCCTATTCAGGAAACCATAAAACTTATCTCTAAGTAGCTGGAAGCAACAAAAAATAGACACGGACGTTTTTAATGCTCGCTGGACGCAAACATCTCAAGTGTCAAATGACGACGGTGCTTAAGTGTCCTATAGCTGCTTTGACGTTTGGTATTTGAGTGAGCTTGAAAGGTTAAGCGGTTAAAAATCAATTGTTTTACATAATTTCCAATGGAATGTGGTTTAAAACCACATCATTACTGTCACTCAATTATTTTTTACTTTAAACCGCAACAACACCGTAATTGGAATTTGCGGTTACAGGCATCCAACCGCATGCTGGCGTGTTACAATAACCGCACGTAGCGTTTGATCCACCTTCCTACTATTGCAGGTCTGAGAGGAAAGACTAAGGTATGAAAAATGCATAACATAACGCCTAGTTTCTTCTAAGGGTTGGGCAAAGCACATGTTGCCAGTAAAGTTTGCGTCCCATGTAATAGGGGGCCAGCCTATTGCCATCAAATGGGCACAAATCCAGACTCCGGGAAGTTACTGAGATATTCCACATAAAAAACCTATTAATACTTTGCCCGACCTGGGATTAGATCCCAGGTCGGTTGTTTTCAGAAAAAAGATTATATGAACACAGACAGTTTTGTATAAATGATTTTAAGTCTTAAAAGCCATATTTGTTCTGATCGCGAATTATGTTCCAGTGAACGTAAGTAAATTTGTACTTCGCGAGCTACGTTGGCGCTTTTACCTTAAGTGAAAGCATCCAGGGGAAACTTTAAAAAAGGAACAGGTTAAATGGAAGCATACAGGGAAGACTTTAAATAATTATGCCACTTTAAGTCCTTTCGGACCACAAACTGGAAAAATGTGTGCGATTTAATAGATTTTTTTGTCGAAGCCCGATGTGAAAAGGGCTTAAGTAACTGCCCGTCTTATGTCGTATTTTTTGTAGTGTCATTTTGGCCTATACATATATGTTTATAGTCCAGTCATTATAGTAAGTTCACCTCGGAATTCGAGATACCCAGCTGTAAATCTGTAAATACTTGTATATTGACACCCTAAAAGTTGTCTCAAAACCTACATATGGTAGGGTGTAAGCAACTACTAAATTTCAAGGTCAAAGGTCATAAAAATCGGTTTTTTGCGCTTTTTTTGGAAATATCTCATTTCCTATGGGTTATTTATCAATATTGTAGAATACAAAACTCTCTACAAATTTTGTTTAAATTTTTTTTTTTATACGATGAACCGTTTTCGAGATAAAGGGAGGAGAGCACGCGGTCACAGCATCACTTCAGATCAACTGGTGCCTCCGGTCGAAAACGCGCCATAGGTAGTTTATGAACTATCGTTAGATATTGATCTAACGATAGTTCATAAACCACCGATTATAAATATTTGTCAATTTTTATTAACTATTATATTATATTTTATCATTTTCTTCATGCATTAAATCTATATCTATTCAATAATACTGATAACCGTTTACTAAAATTAAGTGGAGATATACCTACTCGACTAAAGTTTTGATAATTATCCTCATTCCAAAATACATATTTTATTTCTGCACGCATTAAGTGGCTGTGACACAACTTCTGCGCTTTTTAAAAAGGGAAAAAAAACATTTTTCAAAGTTTTTGAGAAACTGACAAATATGGATGAACTAGCTGCAGCATTTGAGGAAGAAAATTGTTCAGCCCAGAGATTATTAGAGAGTGGAACTCAAACCTTATTGGCAGTCTATAATGCTCCGAAATCTGTGAAAAGTCTCGATCGTCTTCGTTATATGCATTACGTCAAGTCTACAAAACTTAATAAACCTGTGCAGCTTTCAAATATTCCACCAACAAGTGCAGCTGCTCATCAACATTTCAACCGCATCATTCGATCTTTATGAAATTTAAATGAGACCATTTCGAAATAAACCACTTTCGAACAAAAAAAGAATTTTGAATATCGGTCTTATGACGGAGTTATGGCCGAACCTCCAACTAACTCCTAACCGTTAAAGAGTTGGACCCTTCTTCATCAGCTCAGCGTCATGAGATGATGATGACCATACGCAAATGTCTCAATAGTTTTAGAAAATATATGAAAAAAATTGTTAATACCTACAAAATTTGAGGGTTGCCCCCGATTTCCGTGGGATTCCGTCACCAGATCCTGACTTGGTGCATATGGGACCACCTCACGAGTATACTCTTTCAAATAAAAAAATAATTTTGAGAATCGGACCACAAATGGGGGAGAAATCGAGGAACATACGAAAAAAGGATATATATACAGTGGAACATATTATAACCTCCTCCTTTTTTGGAAGTCGGTTAAAAAATCGAAACCAATCACGATTTCGTAAAAGAAAAAGACGTAAAAGAATAGCACCATCCCATTTCTTCCCGTGGGTGTCATAGAAGGCGACTAAGGGACTTACTAGAGAATGGGCAGCAGCGTTCTCTATGGATTTTACCACCACACTGCGATCGCCAACCCGCCTGCCAAGCGTGGCGATTATGGCAAAACCCCCCATCCTGGGGGAGGCCTATGTCCACTAGTGGACGTCTTTCGGCTGAAATTATGATGATGATGAATCACGATTTCTGGATAAAATCGCGAAATATAAAATATACGAAAAAAACAGTCGAATTGAGAACTTCCATCACTCTTACTTGAGAAATGAGATAAAAAAACTGTGTCCATTGAGTATAATATATTTACCCGAATTTACGACCGCTGTTACTAGTTCTGGTGACCAAAACAATACCTACTGTGTCTACGATGTGCTGTAACTGTTATTAATTCTTAATTTTCACAAATCGACAAGTGCACTTGACAATTTAATTTGTGCAATTACCAAAATGATTACTTCCTCGAATCAAATTCAATCTCATTGAAAGATTTCATAAAATAGTAATTCAGTGCAATTGAATGAACGTTGAGGGTTGTATTGATTACTCGTATTTTAATGATTATGATTTTGTTAAGCCAAATATGGCTTTGCTTGTTACGGTTTAATTTAAAATTACAACCTGACACTGGCCTGCAAATTGCAAAAAGCGGCAGAATATTTGAATTTCGTGCGTTACCTTACCGCATCTTTTTACTGTCGTTGGCATTCCCCACTAGTCAGCCTTTGGGTGAAGCAGGGAAATACAGTGGTATGAGCAATAACGAAAGTAGAGGGAATAAGATAAATGTTTATATAAATCGACTTTTTGTTTTTGTTAAAAACCGCTGCAAGTTTGGTCAGACATTTTAATTTATTTTATTTTACCGTAACGCTACATGTGTATAAATGTTGTCAGTGGTTTTTATCCAATCAAATTCAAACAATCCGTTACACCGCAATTCAATTGAAAACAAACTGGAAATAAAAATTGTTTTGGCAAGAAAAACTTAAATGAAAAGCCTAAAAAATGAATTTGTTTCTGGTAAATAATAAATGATTTTAATTTTGTGAGTAGGTTTGTACAAACACTTTTAAACATCTATCATATTTTAATGGTCAGCGTTTTATATCTGACTACTCTGAGAAGAAAGGCCGAACTCAACTTAGAGGTCACAAACTCAAAATCTAAATCAAAATATTTTATTTCACATAAACCTGCATGGGCACTTATGAAACGTCAGAAGCTAGGTGTACAGTTATAATTTGTCGCTTCCTATGGAGAAGAGGTTACTCTTTTAAAAATAATCGGCTTTTACAATGTTTTCAAATTTCAGTTCAAATACAATAATTATTTGTTAGATCATTTAAAGACCATGTGGATTGTTGTCTGAAATGGTTTTTCCACAGACTTTTGTAATACTCAAACTTCTGTAGTCCCCTAGAGTTTTTTGATCCCTATAAGTGATAGGATTGATGGACGTCACATTTTTTTTGTGAAAATTGGCCATTTTCTTGCTGACTTTACATTTTTTTTTTATATTTGTGAATATGATTAAGAACGGTCTCCTAAGGCCGTTTTCATGTAGCGACAATGGTTGAGTTACCTACCTTTATTGCCCCTTCCGACCTGTATAATGTTGTAATGTCTCATCACTGCTGCTTAGGTTGAATGGAGAAGGGATCTGTAACTTTCCGCAATTTTCTAACCCTTTGACCCGTTCATTTACAATTTGCAGTAAACCAGAGAAGAATACGAATAAATTGCAATACTGCTCATCCACCATGGCAAAAAGCGTGATAATTTATATCCTGCGGCCTGCGAAGACATATAGGGATCATCATGTAAAATTAGAACAAAATCTATTCGGTAGTTTTTTGTGTGATGTTGAAACATACATTCAGACAACAGACAAGAATTATAAAAAAAAATATTTCGGTATTAGAATCGTTCCCAGACTACGTAAAAAATACAAAAAAAATAACATTCAATGTACAGTATTGACTTCGCTACGATTTTATTTTATTTATAGATCGTTGCCGTTCCTAGAAAATTACTAGACGTGGAACAATTAAAATGGAGTTCACCGTTATTATAACTAAAGCCGTCCCTTCGCTGCTGCCAATCAGCTGTCCTTGATATGTACCTATTAATTTTGTATTGAAGCGATTCTGTTTTGTTTTTTCTTTCAATATACTTTCTTGTTTTATACTTTACAAATTATTCCTTCTTATGTTCCATCGTCGCATCAAAAGAAAACTACCTTATTTAACACTAGGTTTTGCTAGCGGCTCCGCCCACGTGGTGGTCGGTGATCGCGTAAAAAGTAACCTATGTCCTTCTCCATATCCCAGGCTATATTTCTGCCAAATTTCATGTCGATCGGTTCAGCGGTTTAGGCGTGAGAGCGTGACAGACAGACAGAGTTACTTTTGCATTTACAATATTAGTAGGGAAGTAAGGATTTACTTTTTTTTTGTTGTTGATAAGAGACATGCATGTCTTAGAACCAAAAAAAAAATCGAAGACATGGTGACATCTACCAACCCGCAAAGGTCCCGCGTGGTGGATTACGGCTCACTCCCTCTCGCCAAGAGAAGACCTGTGTCCCAGCAGTGGGAACGATATAGGCTGATTATAATTATGCTTATGATAGGTCAGGGATAGCAAACCAATGGCACGCGTGTCTTTGGTGGCACGTAACAAAATAATTTGGGCACGACAGGACAGCCTAAGTCACAGTATGATAGGTTCATCTTTTTAAACCTGAGTCGTTACTTACAGAAACCGTACCTTCACATGATTCTATTCTACGTCATATGACCTTAATACCAGATACCAGAAATTGCACTTATTTGTTCTGTCATCATTTGATGACAGAACAAATATTTGATTTTAAGGTGGTGTGATGTTGATTACTATACAATAGTTCAAGTTTATTTCTGTTTGCATGTAAAGAATACCAATGATTGTGAAAGTATTTATTTTTTTCCTAGTAGTCAATAAGTCAAGATTGTTTGTTGGCACGTCAATACCATATTAAAATATTTTTTGTAAAATATGGCTCGTAGAGGTTTAAGAGCTTCGCCATCCCTGTGATAGGTATTAAAACCGAGGGGCTCGTGGCTAGGCAACTTGATTGGTAGTTTTTTTTAATAAAAATTAAAAAATGTTCGCTGGTAAGCGCATCATTTGAGAACATATATTAACTGGACCGATTTGGTTATTTTGTGTTTTAAATGTTCGCGATAGTACGCATAAGGGTTTTTTTTTAAATGAATAGTTTATGAACATTCCCTGAATTCGTGAAGAACTGAAGGTATTTTTCTATGGGATTTTAGCATGAACTATTAAAAATAGGAAAGGACAAAATTTGTGAAGTCAACTAGCTAAGAATATAAATATTAAGTATTATGAATTATAAACGAACGTGGCCCTTTGAACAATTAATTTCTGTTCGTGATCGACTATCTAGGGCATAATAAATCGATAACAAGAACCCTAAGTACAACGTTTTAATCGTGTTATGATAGTCTAGGTCGTAGTCTAACTAGGTACTTATGTATATTTTTATGCGCATTAAAGCAATTGTTCATAATTTTTTCATCATCATCTCAACTGAAAGGCATACAAATTAGTATAATTAAGTTTTTGTTGTAGTTAGTATAATTTTTAACCGACGAAAAAACGGAAGAGGTTACTCAATTCGACGCGTGTTTTTTTTAATTTTAATTTCATAAATAAAAATTAAAAAAAAAAAACACGAGCACGCATATTTTTTTACAAAGTAGTTCGATTTTGATCATTCTTATTTTATTGGATAGGGTTCCTCGAAATTGGTCCCATATGCATTTGGAAAAAATAACCAAAAAATAAATAAAAATTTGGAGAAAATAGGGGTGATTCATTGTTCACTCACAGATTTAAATGGTAAAGGGTGTATTATAATAAATAGTGTATTACAAAAAGTAATAAAAAAATAAGCATGAGGTAATTAGTAGATTTTAGCCTCAAAAAATTAATAAATAAAAACTTGTTAACAAAAAAACATAAAATTAAAATATATATCCAAAGTTACCGACTTCCGAACTTATTTATTGAGGCCAAACAAAAAGATTTATAATTTTTTGCTTTTTAGTTTTTTTAGGCGGTAAATTTTTTTTGTTAAAAAGTTTTTAAGTTTTAATATTGTTTTTTCTGTGAAACCAGTATAAATAAAACGGCTTCAAACTCAAAGGAACATTTCAGACTCTCATCTACATGGCCCAAAGAGACTGTGATCTCTGAATCTGTTTCAGTCTTTCTTCTAAGAGTAGTTAGATACACACCGAAACACCGAACTAATTTAGTTTTAAAAACAATTTATTTTTGACGTGTTATAGTGCGCTACTTACAGATATAAATTAGTTCATAATTATTATCTATGAATAACTGACCTAGGTACAACAGTCAGAATAACGAACATTATTATTCCAAACTTCAATTACCTTTTTTTTTGGACACCTTTCCCACTGCTGGGACACAGGCCTCTCTCCCCTGTAAGAGATACCCTCTTAGTAGAGCATAATCCACTACGCGGGTCCAGTGTGTGTTGATTTATGTCACATATCTTCGAATAGATATTCCAGTTTTCTCATAATGTTTTACTTTACCGTTTTTCGAGTAGTGGCAATTAAATCAAATACACAAAGTGAAGCGTACCTAGGTTCGAACTCACCACTCGTAAGTCGGGGCCTGATAACGCTACCACCACTGATAACCAATAATTCTGAGGTTAGGATTTAAATGTAGGGAACTGAAATTTTCCGAAATTATAATTAACTGTCATTCTTTATCAGTTGTAAGATATGGATATAGCACAGCAAAACGTATTGTGTCAATTTTATTTAACATAGTATAACAGTTATTTTACCTAGCTGAATTACGGTACGAATTATGGTTATTACAACTAATCTTGAACAAGTCGTTAAACCTAATTTAACGATTACTTGTTTTAAATTTGAATTTAACAGGACTCGGAAAATATAGACGATTCCTAACAGATGGAAGTTATTTTTCAAAAAAAAAATACAAATCTCCATTTTGCCCCGCACTTGTTTCGTCAGTGAACACAGCGTTTCATAGTGCTCACACCTGTACTTTTTACTTTTTTCGGAACCGAATTCTACATTTAAACGTTGGACATTTCGCGCCATCGATAAAGTGCGCCGGGTTTTTTTTTTTGAAGAGATGTTCCGATATGTATACAATCTACGTCCAGACTTTTACCTCTGATTTTGCATAGCTGTCAAAATCACATTGGTCTTTATTTTCATTGGATTATGGTTGTTCGTGGGTTGCTGCGTGTGTGGCTGCCAGGAACTGTCACGAGTTGCGCTAGAAACTATGCACATATTTCATCCAGTTTTCGATTGCAAATCTTTATTTCTATCTTCATGGCATCACAACATGAAAGATGTCTTTTTTGTCATTAATCGCACATTACATTATATATTATTAACGCTAGTTCCAGAAAACAACTTTAAGGCGCTAATGGTACCTATTTGATTTGTGCACGTGCGATTTAAACTGTGACAGATTGCGTTGTCGGACATTTCATTATTTAGAATTGAAGAACTATTAAAATCTAGTCAATGTGACTTTCAGCAATAAGTTAATGGAAGATTATTAGGTAATTACGTCTTTAAAAGTTAAGGTTCGTTCCTGCAACCGGCTGTCAAACTCAAAACTCAAAGCATTTATTTCAATTAAACCATTTACAGGCACTTTTGAATTGTCAAAAAGTTGAAGCTAGTCGCCCATTCCAAAACGTCTATCTCAATGGAGAAGAACGGGCAAGAAACTTCACTGTGAGTTTATAGAAAGCTAACCAGATGATGATGATATAATTGCACTAAAAGTACAACAAGCCAAGTGTACCTATAATCAAATTAATTAACCATACCGTCATCATCGCTATTCACAATCCCAACTTGCGCCACAACCAGTTACTAGCAGCAAGTGGGTTTTTTTTTACTTTTAGAGTTTTTATTTGTGTCGAGGGTTTTGCAAATTTTTTATTTTACTTTTATTTCCTGCTTTTTAAACTAAATGTCTCGCTTAAATCTGCGCAGCGTTGCGTATGTTTCCCACAGTGAAGTTTGTTACTAATTTATCCTAAATCCTCGTCCTGATCACCATTTATCCATAAACTATTTTTTGAGACCTTTCAATGAGCCCAAACACGATACTTCCGCTGTTATTTTGTTGGAAAAAGAAAGCAAAAAAATTTGTACACAATGAGTACCACTTAGTTAGCAAAAATGCAAACGACAATTTTAATTTGGTTCCCGTTGAGCCTCCTCTTGTCAGAATATCAACAAAATGGCAGTGTCCTTCTTTCTAACTTCATGATAGAAACTTTTAACTTGGTACACTTGATACCAATACGCTTATGCGATCGATATTTTGTATAACAGCATGTTACATACGCTACTAAATATCGTTTTATGGGATGGACGCAGATGAGCCACCCGTTTTAGTGATATATTCTGTAAAGCAGGGTAAGGCAGAGAATATAGGTAAGGCAAAATTTGGGTAAAAGAATCTAGGTTGCATGGTCCACTTGTGTCTTAGCCGAGTGTGGCGTGATCTCTTGAATATGCACCTTGCAATTAAAAATCAGTTGGCGAGCAACGAGCAGCGAGTATGCGTATGTACTAATCGTCTTTCAGCGAGTATTCTGCCGGCCAAACGAGCGTCGCTGAACGAGTACTCTCTTTGATATCTCTTGTCATTGCCACTACGGATAACTCGCCGGTGATGTGAAAACTCAGCGATCAACTTTTAATATATTAGGTATTTATATCTTTTACTTACACGGGACCTACAATCTTTTGTTCGATCCATGAGCAAGAAAATAGTCGATAGTTAGTCGGTAGGTAGTGTGACAGGTGACTTAAGCCCTGAGCAGTACAGCAATTCAGCAGTTCTAACTTATGATAAACTCAAACTCCAACCATTTATTTCAATTAACCTATAATAAACATTTTTGAAGGGCTTGTGGCTAAATAACAATAGCTGCACGGGTCGATCGATCAGGGTAAGCTACGCTTGCCGCGGTTGGTCCGTGGATGGGTGACCATCTTTACATACCAAGACCCCTCCGTGCCTCGGAAAGCACGGCTATCATTTGTGGATCTTTGACAGTCGTTACGGGTCGTCAGAAGCCCGAAAGTCTGACAACCAGTCTTACCAAGGGGTATCCAGTAACTGGGTTGTGGAGGTCAGATAGGCAGTCGCTCTATGTAAAATACTGGTATTCACCTGCATCTGGTTAGACTGGAAGCCGAGCCGACGAAAGGCTAGGCAGATGATGATGAGACATTTTTCAACTGTCAAGGAGGCAGACCGTTCTGGTCCAGAATTCTGGGTATACCTATTCCCTGTCATGGTTCTGTATATGAACTCTGCTGCTGTTTTGAAGAGTACTATCGATACGTATTTTACGTACTGTTTCTGCTACCATTAGTATTATAATTGGGTATCATCAATTTTGCCTTTAGATTTCTGAATTGCAGACGTCATTATGTTGAGCTATTCATAAATATTATAATGATCCGATTTTTCTTTGTAATACAAAGGAAATAAGAATTTATTTAGTAAGTAGCCCTTGCCGAATGACACATATACATACATTACGCTCACTCTATCTTCCCATGAAGGTAGGCAGAAATTACAGAACGCCACATACACTTTTTGTCTCGTTTATGTTTACAGAGTTGAACACGCACGCCGGTTGCGAGTACTACGCACCTTTTTGAAGAGCCCGCCCTCTTTTTGCCGATGCATCGCTTCCTTAATTAATGGAGGTTGCATTTAGTTATTTGGATAACTATTATTCAAATTATAAATAACCATGTGAGAGAAAAATCTGAAATCCTTTACCTATTCTTAAACTGGGCGCGTTAGTTCAGTCTAAAACTATCAAAAATGCCTCAAATTCCGTCATTTTTGAGAAGTTTTTGACATTGACTGTCGCTGAGATAAAATTGTGGCTAGATTTTGAACGAAAATAAGGGTAATTGGCCTGCTCAGTTTCGTTTCAATTGAGTTTTCGCATACCTATATATTTTTTAAGAGTATTTAAATCATGGTGAATTACAACTTGCTACCGAATTGACACTTATGATTAGATACTGCTGCAAAAGCAGTCATAAGCATGTATGCAGCATAACGGATTTTCGGAATTATTTCACTTTGGTACTTGGAAGAGTAGTACCTACTAATAGGGTCACGTATACCGCCGTGTGTCGGTCGTAAAAATGCACTGTGTGGAGGAACCGGTCTGACACTGAGCCGGTGATAGCTGCGTTTCATACCTGCCCAGGAAATGGAGTCTCCTTTAGTTTCGTTCCAGTGAATTACCAGTGGGTCTGAAGTACTTTAAATACGACACATAATCTCATATAAATCTTTAGATTACGTTCTGTTCGAAGAGTCGACTCCGTCCGTTCGAGTCGGCACATCGGCTTTGGCAGTATATGTTAAACAAAAAAGTCGACTGAAAGCAATTACTACACATATTCGGCTTGTGCCGATCGGCATCTACCCACGCTCTATTATCTTCGGTTCTGCTTGCCACTATTCCAGATAAGTGGCTGTTTTAGAAAATAATTTACAGAAAAATGCATTCGATTTCATCGACAAGGAGACCGATCGGAAAAACTTTTTAACAAAAACAGACTTCTGCAAAGTTCAAATATTTTACGGAGAAATTAAAAAACATGAAAAAAATCAGTATGAAACATATAATATGTTGTTTTTATAAACGACATGGATGAATAATTTCATCCTAGGGTTTTCAGAATCATGTACTGAGACCATGCTAACATGTCGTACGTCGATGTCCCGGCCCTCCTATAGATTTTTTAGTTGCGGCGTATAAGCAGTTGGCTGGTTTTAGAACTTTATGCCTCGATAAATTACCATAAAATGCTTGAAATGTTGCTACAAGACAATGTCGATATTCAATACTCCTAAAAGAAGCTCGTGAAAAACCTACCAAGGTTAATGAATTGGTTGTAAGAACTTCAACGACCAAGTAAAAACAATGAGTTGAATGCAGAAGGCTCTGTATCCGAATTATTTTCTACGAAAGTATTTTCAGTCAAGATAAATGTAGTGTCAGTTAGCGTGTTTACCAAGTGTTAACTGATACACTACTAGGCGAGTGTATAGAATCAAGTCAGATAGATCCCTGAGCTGCTGAGAATTTCCACCTTACTTCCACTTATTCCTTCTCATGGCTAATTCATACCGTTCTTCTTCTACGTGTTGATCGTACGACAGTGCATTAAATTTTGCTGGCTTAAGACTTACCACTTACACGTTGTTGTCAGTGGTAGCACAAAAATCGCGTTACCTGCTGTTTTCGATACACAGAATAGGCTAATATTTCTTTGGTAGGTATGTTGTAATACCAAAAATAATCTGTATCAAAGAATACTCAAACTATTTCGGTAGGGTTACATCGTCCAAATATAAGATCTTATTCCGAATGTAAACACTCGACACTCCCAACCGAGAAATACAGATAATACGGTCCCGAGAATTCAAGAATACACAGGGACCTACCTACGAGCACGTAGACACATGAATGAGTAAGGTGTCTTGACGACAGAAAACCTTCCTGTTCATTGTCGTGTAATTTGTGTATCTATTACAGTAAATGACAAATAATTTTATTTCTGTATTAAGATTTGTACAAACAGTTTTACAAGACAATCTTATTGAAGTGAAAACTTGAAACGACGTTGTACACTTTTTTTGTAATGGGTAAAAAATGTTAAACTCGCGTCAGGATCACATGACCTGATCGAAAATTCGTAAGACGGATGGAGAGTAGACAGCCGGCGCGGCGTAGGAGAGGAAGTATCCCCCTCTGTTTCTACGGCGCGGCGAAGATGTATGCCTGCGCCTGCTGTTTCGTTTAGGCGGCGCAGGGCGCTTGCGCGAATGTTCGTGTGAGCTTTATTTCATAATATAAATAAAGTTCTATAACGTCTGCGACAATTTTATTGTAATGCTAGATACACACACAGTTGGTTGGACTAATTCTCTATGGAAAATGTTGTCTGGTAACACAAAAAAAAGGTGAAAGTGACGTTGGTCATCGGTACTTTTTCGTGGTATGCTCTCCAGTTTTATAGTGTTTTTCTTATTATTTGTGTGTTTTCGACGATAAGTGGATAAATATTCATTTAGAAGTAGTTGTTACATCGTTTTAGGTAGGTAATATTTGCATCAAATAGCATCATAAAAACTTATATTTCGACGAAATATGAAACGTAAACAAACCTTTGTAAACAATGTGCAGTGATATGGGAAGATTCGTGCAAAATTATTCCCTAACCATTCCAAAATATCAAAAATGCACAACGTTAATATTCAAGTTTTCACTCCCGGAGTGCAACCCATCGTTTTTTTTTACTAGATGAGATCGGCGTTTCCTATCTGACTACTCTGAGAAGAAAGGCCGAAATAAACTTTGAGGTCGCAGTCTCTTTTAAAGTCCAGACACAATTTTGGTCAGATCATGTGAAGACCATGTGGATTGGTGTCTGAAATGGTCTTTTGAGGAAAGAACCACACAATTGAGTGCACGCATTTATCAGTAATCATGCAGCTCAACTCAGAACTTAAGGATCTCAACGAACAATACCAAAGAAAGGACTTTTGGGTAGGCCGCATAAATTACTCAACTGCCAGACCGTGATTAAAACTAAATGAAAAAAAACAAGTAACCAAACAAAACAAAAATACACCCACACAGTCATCAATTCACAATAATTAGAGCAATATAATACTGTACAAAGTAAATATTCATGTCCTTGTTTAAATAAAATTCACCAATGTCAATATGCATGTTTAAAAAAACAGAAATAATCGTGATCAGATCCTTTGAGGACCATTTAGATTGGTGTCTGATATCGACGGTCCCTACGTCATCATCATCATCATTTCAGCCGAAAGACGTCCATTGCTGGACATCAGCCTCCCTACAAAAGGGGCGGTTTTACCATAATCGCCACGCTTGGCAGGGGGGTTGGCGTTCGCGGTATGGTGGTAAAATGCATAGAGAACGCTGCTGCCCATTCTCTAGTAAGTCCCTTAGTCGCCTTCTACGACACCCACGGGAAGAAATGGGATGGTGCAATTCTTAATTCCATATCTACAAATAACAAATTTTACAGGAGAGCGCTTCAAAGTTTCAAACACGTGTAAATGTTCTAGATAATGTAATGTCATGATGGATTTAAAGTGCATTGCCATCTTAGACTTATTTTTCTTCAACTAAACGATAGTATAGGCTGGCCTGAAGGTCACGAAAACAAAAAATTCAAATCACTTAGGGGATTGGACGCAGGGAGTCGATAAGGTCTTTTGAGGGAAGAAAAACCCATATTGAGTGGACCTGTCCTATCAGTGCACGCATTTGTCAATAATCATGCAGCTCAACTTGGAATATAAGAAGCGCAACGATTCGATGAACCGTTCTACTCCTTATGTCACCAAAGAAAGGACATCTTGGTAGGCCGAATAAAGTACTCAAACTGCCAGATTACCATTAAAAACTACTTGAGAAAGAGATGAAAGAAAAAAGAAAACATGACCTACATAGTAAAAAATCATATACACGTCGATTAATTTACTGAGAAAAATATTAATTACATAGTTTACTGATATAAACTGTTTTAACTCTTAGCTGCTACATTAAATAAATAAATAAACTTTTTGCAAAAAAAAAAAAAACCATACCGACTTCCAATAAAAAATGTCGCATACCACTACTTGCCATGTCAACAACTTGACAGGAAGTATTATAACACTATCGGGATACACAAAGTTGATTAAATCCGTATTATCGAAACTAACGCAAAAACTTATCAAGCAAAGTTAATAATATATTTATGAAACCACCCCTAAGGCATACCCTGTCCATTAAAAATATTTATTGACATCGATAATAGACAATTGCCGGAGATATCGCGGAACACAAGAATAAACACACAGACGAATTGAGAACCTCCTTCTATTTGTAGCTGGTTAAAAACGAATGTCATCAATCAATCAATAAATTAATCAATAGTCTTTATTTATAAACATAGGTTACAACAGTGTGCAAGATGGTACAATAGTCATTCACTGGTATACATCATCATCATTTCAGCCAAAAGACCCCACTGCTGGACATAGGCCTCCCCCAAAAGGATCTCCATGCTTGTCAGGCGGGTTGGCGATCGCAGTCTGGTGGTAAAATGTTTAGAGAACGCTTCTACCCATTCTCTATCTCGATAACTTTACAGTCAATCCATCGACTCAGCCTATCGCAGTCTACTGCTGAACATAGGCCTCACCAAAGCCGCGCCAGGCGCCACAACACCGTGTCTTCTATCTTCACATGAAGTTTGTCCTAGTCCCCTTCATAAGGTACTCTGTTCATCTAGCTCTAACTTGTGATCTATCATTTTTGTAATTAATTATAATCGTGTCGACTGCGACGGGGAAAGTTTGTAAAACGGAAAAAAAAACATTGTGTGTGTGCTAATGACCACCGATAGTAGTTAAAACTTACGACTGCAGCTGAGTTTACGCAATTTAGCTTCACCGACCGACTGGAGCTGAGCATACACGATTCAGCATCACCGACCAGAGCTGTTTAAAAGATCGCAAAGTATGCACAAAGAAATTTTCACTTAAAAAATGTCACGACTATTTGGAAGCGTGCCATCAAATATTGTGTTTTCAATCTGTTCCCCTCACACACCACAAAACTTTCGATTGCTGCGAGACATATTGAAACCGCGTTCAGTATGCTATTTACAGGAAATGTTTCAGCCAACGGCTGATTAAATTGCTGGAACGTCTTTCTATCTTGGGTTATCACTATTCTGTAATGTTTAGATCTGTTGAGACGGAATTGAGACGAAATATATATAAAATTTGAATACTTGTTATCCAAATAACTAAATGCAACCTTTTGCGATGTATCGGCAAAAATGAGGGCGGGCTCTTCAAAAAGGTGCTTTAGTACTCGCAACCGGCGTGCGTGTTCAACTCTATAAACATTAACGAGACAAAAAGTGTATGTGGCGTTCTGTAGTTTCTGCCTACCTTCATGGGAAGATAGAGTGAGCGTAATGTATGTGTCATTCGGCAACGGCTACTTACTAAATAAATTCTTATTTCCTTTGTATTACAAAGAAAAATCGGATCATTATAATATTTATGAATAGCTCAACATAATGACGTCTGCAATTCAGATAGCTAAAGGCAAAATTGAAGATACCCAATTATAATACTAATGGTAGCAGAAACAGTATGTAAAATAAGTATCGTTAGTATTCTTCAAAACAACAGCAGAGTTCATATACAGAACCATGACAGGAAATATACCCAGAATTCTGGACCAGAACGGTCTGCCTCCTTGACAGTTCAAAAATGCCTCATCATCATCTGCCTAGCCTTTTCCCAACTATGTTGGGGTCAGTTTCCAATCTAATCACCAGTCTGAGCACCAGTATTTTACATGGAGTGACTACCTATCTAACCTCCACAACCCAGTTACTGGGTAATACGATACCCCTTGGTAAGACTGGTTGTTAGATATTTGGACTTCTGACGACCCGTAAGGACTGTCAAAGATCTACAAATGACAGCCGGGTCCAACGGCTTAACGTGCTTTCCGAGGCATGGAGGGGTCTTGGTATGTAAAGATGGTCACCCATCTATGGCCCAACCGCAGCAAACGTAGCTTAACCTGATCGATTGACCCGTGCAGCTATTGTTACTTAGCAAAAGCCCCATTATTTCCTCGGGGAGATATTGCAAATGAATTGCTTTCCAAAAATTTTGACCGCGTAGATATCAAAGTTTTTATTTATCATAATTATACAACTGGATTTACGATATTCTACGTAATATTTTGTTTCGCATCCATTATAAATCTGCTACACAGAAGTGTACATTTAAATGGTAACACAATCATATTCCCGGAAACGGATGCTGCATAATATCACCTGCCTCGTAAAGGAAATACATTAAAGTGTGATGAAGTTCCCCGAATGGTCACTAAACAAAAAATAATTTTCCTGTGAAAAAAAAAGGGTACACAATTCAATAGATATTTTGCTCGCCATATGTCAGTTGAATTGAAAACGATGCCAGTACAATGTAATACTTCGGAGTTCCACTTCAAACGTGGCGATACACGTTTATAGTTCATAGTGAACTCAATCATTTTAAATCTTCTAACACGTAGAAGAACCAATCCTAAAATATTGGCGACATTAGTTGTATACTGATGGCACTGGCTATGTATTAATATAACGAGCTTATTGCTATTAACTGGGAAAAAAAACTGGTCCTCTGCCTGTCCCTTCAGCCTGCCTTATGCTGAGGTCGGCTTCCAGTCTAACCGGATGCAGCTGAATACCAGTATTTTACATGAAGCGACTGCCTATCTGACCTTCACAGCCAAGTTAATACGTTACCCCTTGGTAAGACTGGTAGTCAGATTGTCGAGCTTCTGACTACCCTCAATGACTGTCAGAGATGTACATATTCCAGCCGGAACCAACGGCTTAATGTGCTTCTCAAGGTACGGAGAAGTCTCCATACGCTATCGTTGGGAATCCGCGAACTGACCGCATCAAGCTTAGCTTAATTGTCCAATTAGCCTGAGAATCAGTAAATTCGAACGTCAAAGTTGCACAAGACAGTCCCCTTAAATGCTCACCCCTCACCACTTCCTAGTGCTTAGCTAGAGCTGGTAAGAAAAAGTGGCGCAGCTAACTCCTTTTGCTTAAATCAATAAAGACACATCGTTCAAATCTTTCCTTGTGTCAAGTTTCCACTTAAAGTTCTGGCTCCCACCAACCTTATAACCGGCGGTTCTAGAATATTTTGAAGAGATGTCCCGACGCAGCGCGTTTCCGCCTTTCCATTCAGCTTCAAGATACCTCAAGATGACGTCTTGACATCTCGACAGATTTGCTCGCACGAACCAAAATGGTTTTGATTCTAAACTGTGAATCTTTTCTCAGAGGTAATAAATCAAATTCAATCAATTATAAGGTATATTGCTGAAACTTGCACAACTTTTAAGCATACATAGGGACGTCTTTTTAAGTAAAAGATGTACATGTTTCTATGCTAGGAGATCCCGCTCTCTAATGAAAACATTATGAAATGGTTAAAGTGGTGTAGAAAAATAAAATGGAATTTATAGATCAAAATTACAAGTAAAATCTAACTATACAATACAATACTTAAACTATAACTAAATAAAAGAAAAATAAACTTAGAGATAAATCCAAAAAAAATAATGTCTGGATATGTGTGTGCATGTGAGTGTGTTTGTGTGTGTGTGCGTGTGTGTATCTTTTCAAATTTTATTAATATAATTTTTACGCTAGTTATGTCGGATAATTGGTTTGTTTGTTTTTAACGTTAATATGGCCAAATAAGTCTTCCGTTGATAGCCATTACTGGTGTGACAGTGATGCATCGGGTTTTCAACTGACCCACAGATAGTCACTCTGAAAGAAACATACATTGACGCGCGAAAAGAAGTACCTACCGAATAACACTTTTGATTACGAGTATCGAGAAAAATTGTTCAATTATCGATTAGATCAGTGGGGACCCAAACGTATCTGCTCCGACTTACCAGTTGTACTCAAGTCGTGAGTTGGAACCCAAGCAGGCACTTTTTTTTGTTTATTTAATTACATCACATTATCATTATGATAATCGATTTAAAAAACGAGCTCTCCAATTTTTCCACCGACGTAACACCACGGAGTATTATATGACAAGGATAGGTAGTTAATAATGATTATGTAACTTAAACTAATCTCAAAAATAAGAAAACCCAATTATTTACTCAAATCGTATTTCTATTTGTTATTGACGTAAATGTATTTATTTACGTTTGTCTCAGGCCCATTACCCATAATTTTGTTGGTATCACTTATAATAATGTTATAATTACATAAAACACAAACACAAACAAATCAAGACAAAAAAAATATATTGTGCCATCTTCTGGACACCCGGCAACAATACACACATAACTACAAATTGTCGTCGTGGAGTCAAATACATGCACTCTAAAGGCCAGAAGTATTCAGTCAGATATGCAAACAGAAAACTCGCATCGACCCCATAAGATAAACATGAGATATATGCATGTATGTATCAACTACCTAATAACTACCACAAATAGTGACGTCACAGACAAAATTGTAGTCTGTTGCAGTCGCATATGAAATGTATTGCGCCAAATCGCATTCTGAATGCGCATGTAACATTTCAACAGTCAGTAAAATTAATGTAAAACATTGGACCTACTCAGCTGCGAGAACGGTGGTTTATATAGGTGATGGTACTCCCAAATGATATTAGCGCTTGTGTGAAGTGTTACGAAATTGTGATTTCTGTTCATGATAGTTTTGATGCGTTTGGTATGTAGGTCTGGACGCAACACCGGCAATAAATAATACATATATACATAACCTCACGCCGTGTTCCCATGGGTAGGCAGAGTCTACAGAGAGCCAACTGCTCCCGATCCTTTCATACTTATTTCGTTTCGTTTACGTTTATACACGCGCTTTGAGTACGCACCTGATATAACACAATAACATCACCAATAAGGTCACTATAGAATGACCTTCTAAGGCGACCCTCCCAGCGTTTCCACTCACTTCTGTCTCGTAAATACCTATTTCTTCGGTAAATTATTTTCATTTTTCTAGTACCAATTGGCCTGATAAGGGATTAATATGAGTAACACAAATTTCGTGTTTAATCAATTCAATTCAAGAGAATCTGAGAGACATTACAGATAGGTACTGTTTCTCAACAATATTATAATCTATTCATATTTATACACATTGCTAAACCAGGTTCACTTACAAAATAATCATACAACCTCGACAACTCTTTCGTAGTTAGGAAACGATATTTTGTAAATTGCACTCAAAAATTTAAGGAACGTGAAAGCTTCAAAATGTTCTCAGGCATGATTTAAAAAGTTTTGCGAAACTAAAAGATGGAAAATCGATCAAACTCTTCGATGCTTGGCAACCGCACAACGCGAGTCTACAAATTTAAAGAGCTAGTTCACAAACCAAAGGAGCAAAACAAACTTTTCTTATTTAAAGAGTACCTATTAACAGGGCCCAAAAATTACACTAGCAACAACAAAAATATATAACACATCATTTCTGACAGTCAAAGGCCAGACACAGTACTACACGGAGGATTTGTAACACTAAATATACTGTGACACATACTATGATATTGAAACAAAAGATAACATCAAGAAAACTTATTTTGGAGATGGGCCAGACGTCGCGTAGGTATTGGCTCGCTTAAGTAACCATGACAAACAAGTCATTTTAGTTTCCTTTATTAACTATTCTTCTGTTCGGTAGAACGGATTTATAAATCTTATCTATAATTATGTTTCCTGTAGTTCCTACAACGAAAGCCTTATGTTTATTTATAGTGAACAAAACTTTTAAAGCATTTCACTTGCAACATGTTTTAACCGACTTCAAAAAGAAGGAGGTTATCAATTCAACATGTTTTTTTTAAGTACGAGTATGTTCGGGCACCACTCCGTCATATACAGACGGATTTTCAAAATTCTTTTTTGTTCGAAAGGAGTTTATTCCGAAATTGTCCCATAAAATTTCATCTAGATCTGATTATGTGTTTCGGAGACAGACAACGGAAATCTCCAAAAAATGACAGCAAATCAACCGCGATTGTTGCTTTCGCATAAATATGCATTGTTTTCAGCCCAAGAATGAAATTTCGAATGGGGTAGGTACTATAACCAAAAAGTGAAAAATAAAAACTTTTTCAAAAAAAAAAAAACAACCGACTTCCAATAACACCACCGTTTTACGTTTACTGTACGTTTTATTGTAGATATGGTTTGTATTTTTTAATGCAAGTTCACCGATTTTATCAACAATTTATTATTGAACGATTTTCTAAAATATTTATTCTAAGGATGGGTTACGCCTAGGAGTGGTCCGATTTAAATTGAATTAACTTTGGTTCAGTAGTTTTTTTGATGTTTTTTATAAGTTATAACAAAAACTACTGTGTATCTTGATAATATTTTAATACTTCCTGTCAGTGTATGTTTTTTACTTAGCAAGTAAGTACTGGTAAACGAATTGGTGTGGGAAATGTATATTAACTTAAAAAAAAAAACATAATCTGAGGTGTCAAAACTTTAAAATACAGATCCAATGTCAGCGACTAAGCAATTTCGTTCGTACACTGTAGCCGCCATCATATCATACCTTTTTGATTCTCCTGATGTAGTTATCTCACAGTGTGCTTAAACTTTACCATTCCGCACTGGGTCCGCGTGGTGGATAACGGCCCACTCCCTCTCACAGAGAGGTGGCCTGTGTCCCAGCGGTGGGAATATTACAAGCTGATCATGTTTACTTCTGATCTAGGTACCCAGTAAGCAAGACAAACAACGGTAATGGCTTTTATATAATATTATTTATTTATTTATTTTTCCAAAAGTAGTGTTACAGCCTATTTTCCACCAGTTATTGATAGAGCAAGAACTGTGCAATACAATACTGTACTAAATATTAGTGGAAAAAATCACCTGTATCCTGTACTAGGATACAGGTGATCCAGTTCCAGTATCTCCTGTGATACAGTTATAGAAAAACTGTATCACAGGCGACAGGGCCTTCCTTATAAAATGAATCAGCGGATCTATATAATTTTTATTTTTCACTTTCGTACCCCACACCAATTCGAAATTTCATCATCCTTGGGGTCAAAACAATGTATACTTATGCGATAGCAACATTTGCCGTTGATTTGCTGTAATTTTTTGAAGAGTTCCATTGTCTGTCTCCGAAACGCATCATCAGATCTATATGAAATTTTAATGGGGCCATTTCGGAGTAAACCCCTTTCGAACAAAAGAAATAATTTTGCAAATCCGTCAATATACGATGGAGTTATGCCCGAATATACATAAAAAAAAAATATAAACATGTCGAATTGATAACCTCCTTCTTTTTGAAGTTGGTTAAAAAAGTCCTGACTGACTGACTGACTCATCAACGTCCAGTCCAAACCCTACCTAGAAAGCTGAAATTTTGCACAGAGATTTCCTTTGTAATGTAGACAAGGAATAAGGAAGGATTTTTCGAAATTCAACCCCTAAGGGAGTGAAATAGA
This sequence comes from Polymixis flavicincta, assembly GCA_949987655.1. Lineage (NCBI taxonomy): Eukaryota > Metazoa > Arthropoda > Insecta > Lepidoptera > Noctuidae > Polymixis > Polymixis flavicincta. The sequence continues at coordinate 35,550,368 of OX465171.1, read as the reverse complement.
GGATGAAAGTTACGCGCGGCCGAAGTCGCTGGCAAAAGCTAGTTGACAATATAAGTAAGCCAATGTTTGTTGCTAAAGGATAGTAGGTAATAAAAGGATACATGAAAAGTAGGAACAAGTATATGGCCTATAATTGGCATGTATATTAGAATATAAACGTAGGACTTGCTATTTCTATGTGCTGTGGGTGAACCTTTAAGTAAATAAATAAATAAATAAGTTCGTGATTTATAATGTCGTTGAAGGTCTTGTGTCATTACAGTACAAGACATACGTAAGTGGGCCATCATTTATAGGAAACTACCTCCGCTGAATTAATTTAGCTTCTTACTAACAGTTTGGTATAAGTAGATAAATTATGCAAGGTTTTACCGGGGCTCGTGGCTATGATGATGATGATGATGATGATGATGATGATGGGACTCCCTTTTCCGCACGTAGACTCCCATTCGGTCCATTGTGCGTGGGGATACTAGCTAAAAAAGCACAGAAGCTTCCTGGGAGCTTCACAGGCTTCGCGGAGTGACCTTACTGTTCGAGGATTTCTTTACGTTGAGAAGCCACGGCCTCGCATTCCAGAATGACGTGGGCGGCTGATTCCTCGGCATCAAGGCAGCCCCTGTAAAGCGGGCTGCCCCTGTAAAGCGGGGGTTATGGCCCGTAATTGTTCCTATGATTATTCTAAGGTTATTTCTACACAGGCTAAGAAGTTTATTGGTTAATCGTGGTACAGTTAGTAAAGTCAATTTTGACTGTCTACAGTCTGTTGCCCGTGACCATTTGTTGTTATGAATTTCGGTTGATCTTTGGCGAATCCAGGCACGAAATTGTGAGAAAGGCAGGGGAGAAGTGGGTACGGGCCTAGCACTTTCATATCTAGGGTTCGTGGCTATTAATACTAACAGCAACATAGGTCAATCGAAGGTTAAGCTATTTCGCCAATGACGATCCGTGAATGGGTGGGACTGAGACCCCTCCGTGCCTTGGAAAATATTAAGCTGCTGGTATTCAAAAACCCGAAAGTCGGACTATTAGTATACCATGGGGCATCATTTTACCTAGTTACTGGGTGATGGTGGGTTCGATTTTCATTTTATTGTTACGCAATTGACAGTTTCATTGGAAATGCAACGACAAAAGTCGGACAGCGACAATAAAAAGGAAGTTTCCGAACTCTCTTGATGGTCTAGTGGTCGAAATCGATAATGATGAGCTTATGGTTCAGTCCTGTTGAACTAAGTCATCATCATCATCATCAGCCTATAATGTTCCCACTGCTGGGACACAGGTCTCCTCTCGGTGAGAGGGATTGGGCCGTAAACCACCACGCGGGCCCAGTGCGGGTTGGTAGATGTCACATGTCTTCGAATTTTTGGTTCTAGGACATGCCGGTTTCCTCACGATGTTTTCCTTCACCGTTTTGAGAGCAGTGGTGATGAAATTATTTACACAAAGTAATGCGCCTGTCTGGGTTCGAACTCACGACCTACAACTCGTAAGTCGCAGCCGTTACCACTTGGCCACCACTGCTCTAAGAACGGCTCATGAACGAAGTGTTATTCGGTTTTGTCTGGAATTTTTCAGTAGCAGCTTTGAGTCTGGATTTGTGTTTGATTGATGGCAATAGGCTCGCTCCCTATTAAATGGGACTTAAACATAACTGGAGAAATATGGGTGTTCTATATTTACACCGCTGCTCAACTCCCCGGGGAAACAAGGCGTGATGTTATGTTCATGCTAAATTTCAGAACATTGATTTATATAGGAAAAGTTTTTATCCAGTGTGCAAATTTTTACCATGAATTCAGCATATCATGCTAGACCACACACCACAGAAATTTTTCGCCAGTTATAAAAAAAAAAATCAGCAGTTCCATACATTTTGACTACGTAGGTATTGCGCTTTTCTATGAAACAGCTGTTTTTTTTTTTGTATAACTGGCAAAAAAATTATGTGGTGTGTGGTCTAGAATGATAAGCTGAATTCATGGTTAAAATTTGCGCACTGGATAAGAACTTATCCTGTATATATTGGGCGTGGGCGTGTGAATTGAGCATGTCATGTAAAATCGGTTTGAGATACTCGACGACGGATGCATGCCGTCTGTTGGGCACATGTCAGCCCAAACCTGCAATAGCTCTTTCTTCTGAAGGCCCTTCCCGACATGGCCCTGAATTGTAAGAATCAATAACATCTTAATAATAATTATAATGTTTAAACTTTAAAATAGACCATGACCTCTGAGTTTGTTTTGGCATTTCTTCTCAGAGATTTGTCAACTAGAAAATTACACCATCACCACCACCATCACCACCATACCATCACAACCATCTAGTTTTAAAATATTGAAAAAAGTTTGCGAGTAAACAGATCTACTTACATAAATTAACAAGCAATTTCATTTCAAGTTCTCAACGAATGACAAAAGCAGAAACAGAACAGAGGACAATAAAACGAAGATAATAACAAATCCCCTTTTCACAATCTGCATGTTGTAAATAATGCATTTCCAAAGAAACCGTAACAGTTTCTGATTGTAAAATCCAACCTAGAGTATCCAATTAGCTTCAAACTTTGCATAGAACAGGCCGTAGTAAAATTAAGACATTTTTCCCTGCTTTTCCGCTCTAGTCACAATCGTACAATGAAGGTATTTTATTGTTTTCCGTCACCGAAACGATTTGGTACAAGGCACGGAGACTCGGCGCGGGGACGCCGCATGAAACAATTTGTATTAAATATTTTCCAGTATCACGATGGTTTTTTTTTTTGCGTGAATGTTCTAGAGCTTGTATGACTGTGTAGGGAATGAAGGTACAATGAGTAGGCGTTTCATAACTGTTGTGAAGGTATGATATAGTTTTTTGTACATTTACCCAAACTTAACTACTTCGGCATTTGTAGAAGTATAAAACTTTTTAATAAAAAAACTAAACCGCCGAAAAACCGAAAAGTTAAAAATAATAAACTTGCTTTGTCCAACCCCAATAACTAAGTTCGGAAGTCGGTGACTTTGGATATGTATTTAATTATAAGTCACCGTCTTTTATTTTATAATTTTTTGTGGCTATAATCTACTAATTACTACATGCTTAATTTTTGATTACTTTTTGTAATACACAACTCAGTATTAAAATCTGTGAGTTAACAATCAATCATCCCCTGTTTTCTTACCCTTAGGGTTAGAATTTTTCTTCTAAATTTATATGGGACCAACTTTGGGGTATAGCCTTTCCAATAAAAAAAGAATTGTCAAAATCGGACTACTCTGGAAAAAGTTATGCGTGGTCATACATAAAAAAAAGAAAAATATACGCGTCGAATTGAGTAACCTCCTCCGCTTTTTCGTCGGTTAAAAAAAATGAAACAACATAATAATATATGACGGAAGTTTTATCGTGGCCGGTGCCCTACGCGACAGGAAGTGAACACAATCTTATTTTCCTATACAATAACTTTAACTGATAAATACTAAATCATCATCATTTCAGCGGAAAGAAGACCACTGCTAGACATAGGCCTCCCCCAGGCTCCTTCGATCGGTCTTGTGCTTCCCACATCCAGCGGACTTCCGCGGCTTTCACAAGATCATCGGTCCACCTTGTGGGAGGCCTTCCCACTCTACGTCTTCCGGTACGCGGTCGCCACTCCAGAACCTTTCGGCCCCATCGGCCATCTGTTCTGCGAGCAATATGCTCTGCCCACTGCCACTTAAGTTTGGCAATTCTTCGGGCTATGTCGGTTGCCTTGGTTCTCCTGCGGATCTCTTCATTCTTGATTCGATCACGAAGGGAAACTCCGAGTTTTCAATGGAGAGCCATTGCCCTTTGGGTGACTTCTGATAAGGCCCATTGTGAGCGACCACGTTTCTGTGCCATAGGTCATCACTGGCAACACACACTGGTCAAAGACTTTCGTCTTGAGACACTGCGGTATTTGGGACGAGAAAATATTGCGAAAAATACTTAATACTTGGTGGTAAAAGTCCATACTTGTCATATGAATTTAATCATACTGACGTCATCGTCATCGTTCTCTTGCTATTATACAGTATTTGGGGTTGGCGCAGTGTGTGAACAGTAGTGGCTCAGTGGTAACGGCTGCGACTTATGAGTTGTATGTAGGTCGTAAGCTCGAACCCCGACAGGTGCTTAACTTTGTGTAAATGATTTCATCACCACTGCTCTCAAGACGGTGATCGAAAACATCGTGAGGAAACCGGCATGCCCTTGAACCGTAAATTCAAAAGCATGTGACATCTGCTACCCCCTCCTGCACACGACCCGCGTGGTGGATTACGGCCCACTCTCTCTTATTGCGAGGAGGCCTGTGTCTCAGCGTTGGGAACGATATAGGTTGATTATGCAGAGTGTATTCTTCTTTCATACGCTTCTACTTCTCGAAAGAAGAAAGACATCATCTCAGCTGAAAGCTATGTTAGCAAAGAAGTGATCTTTCCTAGCATAGCATGTTATATCATATGACTTTGACACAGTCCATACATCGTTTTATCCATCTTCCCCTACTTACATAATAAAGTTAAACAATAGTAACTAATAATTCATCATGCCAAGCCTTTTCCCAAGTATGTTGGCTTAAATTTTTAGTCTGACCACATGCATCCGAATACCAATAGTTTACATAGACCGACTGCGTCCCTGACCTCGACAATCTAGTTTCTGACTAACACGACACCTCTAGGTAAGACTGATTGTCAGGCTTTCGGGCTTCTGACGACCCGTAACGCCTGTCACCAATCTACGGATGACAACCAGGTCCAACGGATGAACGTCCTTGTCGAGTTACGAAGAGGTCTTGGTTTGTAAAGATGGCCACCCATCCAACTGCAGAAAGTGCATCTTAACCTGATCAATCGACCCGTGTGAGTGTTACTACTTAGCCACAAGCCCCTCAAGCCCAGTACGTCATTGTTTGCCCAATAAGATACTAATACCTATCTTCGACGTGAAGGTATACAGCCAAAAACATTTTTGTATGAGGTTGTTAATTTTGTTAAAATGCGACTGAAAGTTACGCTCTTGCTTGTAATAAGGTTACAAACCGAGGGAAGTTCAATGCTCGATTGGATTTTATATCGTTAGCGTCAGCATGTCGAAGGCATCAGCTTAATCAGGGATCAGGGTTCAGGGTTTCGTTAGTATAATAACTGAATTGGCTGCCCAATCAACTAGGTACTCGTAGCAACAACAATGCGGCCAGTTATTAATTTGGGTTTCATATATTCGCTGATAAATTATTTTTTCTTTTTTTTTAAACTTACGCACATACGTACAAATCAATCCTTTTTTAGAAGCATCTTGATCCAAAACTTTCAATACACGTCTAGGTCGTTTTGTCACCTCTTGCTGGTCCAGCCTCGGTAGCGCCGTTCATCCTCAAGCCCACCGTGTGGAGACTATTGCCCAGTGGTCACTGCACATGCGGTTGATGTCATTATTTTATTTTTTACTATGCAACGAATTTAGATGCGGTTTTTACCACAATACCGTTTTAAAAGTAACATAATTACATCATCACTTCAGCCGAAAGACGTCCACTGCTTGAAATAAGCCTCTCTGCTACCTTTCCTTCTTCCTCTTTAAACTTACATATTAATATTGAGAAAAAAAAAAACTCGATGTTTTGTCAAGACGAAAATTCTTCGCGAATTAGGAGCAGGGTTACTTACGTTCCAATTCCAAGTACTTCTCACCTACTTCCATGGAAATCTGTTAGTAAAATAAACAAATGCTTTTCATGTAATGATCTGAAATCCCGATCAGATTTCTGATCTTTAAAAGCTGGTAGGTCTCATATTACTTACTCACTGGTCATATTGTGATTGATTAATCAAAAAAAATCAATCATCTAAGATGGCACGGAGGGCTTCATTTAATTGTAAGTACCTTCAATAAGTAGCTAAGTATCGACACCATCATCAGTTAGTAGTCCAGCAGTCCACTGCTGAGACACGGGCCTTCTCTCTATTAGAGAGAGTGGGCCGTAATTGGTGGATTACGGCAGCGGGCTCAGTGCAGTTTAGTAGATGTCACATGTCTTAGAATTTTTGGTTGTTGGACTTAACAGTTTCCTCACAATGTTTACCTTTACTGATAAATGAGCGATTAGATAATTCACACAAAGTAAAACACCTGTCTGGGTTCAAACCTACGATCTACATCTCGTACCTCGCGTCCACCATGGTATCTATGGGCCACCACTACTTACTCTAATCTCAGTAAGTCATACTAAGTGTGAAACCTTAGGGGCAATTCTACTAATTCCGCGTACCGGAAGACGTAGCGTTGGAAGGCGTCTCACAAGATGGACCGATGACCTTGTGAAGGCCGCAGGAATCCGCTGGATGCGAGAAGCGCAAAACAGGGTGGTTACTCTGGAATATAATTCCGATAGATCGACATTGGAATTATCAGTTAAACATCAGGGATTGGCTAGAACGTTCACAGTCTGATCTCAGTGTCAATCTGTCAAAAATACCTCGATTTTTCATACATTTTTGACATTTGCTTGTCGCTGAGATGACACTGCGACTAGATTTTGAACGGTTTTAATTACGAGAATTGGCCTTCAGATCGTTTTGCTTATCGAGCCTTTATCACGATTAACATCACTTTAAGTAACACAATCGCATTATCTTATTGTGAAAATAGCAAGTGTTTGCACGCGACAAAAATATTTACTAAAGAACTTTCGCGCCCGGTTTTTCTCGTTTCCTATGAGAAAATTACTATGTGTAATACGGAACAAAAGCTACAATATTTTACTTGAGGACATGATCTCTTTGCCAAATATCATACAAATCCATTCAGTAGCCGTTTAAACGTAGTTGAGCTGCCAACAAACAATCTCATAAAATAAGTAACGTTCAGACTTTCACATTTATTTAAATATAGTAGTATGTGGCTAATTAAACCCTGACGTCAAATTCTGTTTATTAATAAACCATTTATCCTTTACATTCTACTCTTAGATTTATTTCATCTGATACCAAAGTTAGTTGCGTGTGCGCTATAGTTTTACCTCTATATGCATTTTGGTAATTAGAGTTAGAGTTCCAGTATTTAACTCACATTCAACATAGTCACAAATCTGCATTCTCAGTATTATATAAGTCAATGCTTCTAATACCTGTTGTTAGTCACCCTTCATTCATTCCCTCAACATGATCAAAGGAAATACGTATAATTAAAATTTACTCATTATTTGATGGACCAGTTAGATAGTCCTAGTACCCAGAATACGCCAACAATATACAGACACACACAAAAAACGCAGCAAGAATTTGCCAAAAATGAAAATGCGTAACAATTTATGCAGTCCATAATCCGACATTCCGTGTGGTGCCGAACGTTAAAGAATAGCACCATCCCATTTCTTCCCGTGGGTATCGTAGAAGGCTAATCAGGGACTTACCAGAGAATGGGCAGCAGCGTTCTCTACCACCATACTGCGATCGCCAATTCGCCTGCCAAGCGTGGCGATTATACCAAACCCTTTTAGGGGAAGCCTATGTGCAGCAGTGGATGTCTTTCAGCTGAATTATGATATTCCAACAGTAAATTATCGGTAATTTTTTTTAGAACTTCACTTTATAGAACTACAAATTAATTGCTCGATTGAGAGGGGCTTCTGGACACGCTATAATTGTCGCATGGTTCCATCGATCAGACAAAGCTACACTTTCTGCGGTCCGTGGATGACCATCTTTACATACTAAACCCCCTCCGTGCCAAAGAAAGCACGTTAAGCTTTTGGTCCATCATTTGATAGTCGTACGGGTAGTCAGAAGCCCGAACGCCTGACTACCAGTCTTACCAAGGGTTTTGGAGTTCAGACAGGTATTCAGCTGGATCCGGATAGACTGGAAGCCGACCCCAACATAATTGAGAAAAGGCTGCCTTGCTTGATTAAAACTGTCTTTGTTTTTGCCTTAAGCATTTACCATGGTTTTAGTCCTCGTCTTACGTTAATTTTATTTGTGACGCGTACGAAGCTAAATTACGGAACTGGTGTGTATCATTACTGCTTATTTCTACAGTTGCTGTCGGGACAATTACAGGCGAATTGATATCAAATTCTAACTTAAAGCATTCAATTCAACTAAGCCATTTACAGGTACTTTTGAATTGTCAAGAAGTCAGCAGAAAATAGTTACCCAACTTATACATTCCGAAACGTAGTAGGACTAGAAAGTCCATGGACACTCTTGTAGACTATGTTGTGACAAAATATTAGTTACGTCAATTATGTGCCTCTGTGGTAGTACTGTACGATTTCATCGCGACGCGACACGTTATCGTATGTTATTTAGGTAAGCCGACGTGCAGAACACGTAGTGACACACTTTATACGGGTTTAAATTAAATTTTGAAACTAAGAAACTTTGCAAAGTGTGAGATCATCAGACTGACTCGGTCTAGTGGTTGCAAGCGCTACTGTTGAGTATGACGTCTTGGGTACGACTTTAATTCGTGCGAGAAGACCACGGAGTATATTTGCTCCGTGGCGAAGACATAACGTAGAACCTAATAGCCTTGTAATTCGCAAGTTTTTTTGTTTTCGTCGTAAGTTTTTTCGAAGAAAATTAATATTAAAGTAAGGTTTGATTGCCCACTGCAACAACTTCGCTTATCTTGTTTTTCATGATGCTTAACCCGTTCTCTCTTAGCTCTCGTAACTTAAGATTTTTTTTATTAACATAAAGTATTCTTCAAATGTAATCATTCTTCATTCCTTAAATGTGATTCTACATTAGTAAAATTGTAAATGTAAGCGTTTTAGAAAGAAAACTAGCAGATCTATTTAATCGTTTCTATACTCCTGGCAAATGAAGAAAAGGGATGGCCACTTCTATGCCGAAAACTACGGAACCATACGGCAAACACTTTAGTTCCTTATTATGTATTGCATGAACAATCACAGTGGACTCGAGCATCGGCTCGGATATTGCGCCCTAACTTGCCTCAGTTGATTCCACAAGTTGCGTGGGAAGATTACCAACTGCTCAGCAAGATTTTGTCTTGTTTCAGCCTCCACATACAAATAGAAATATACAAAAAAAGTGACTCAGAAGAGGCTAACAAATTAATTTAACATTATATAGGAGCATGAATCTCGATTCCAACATAAATCGTTTCCAAGTTCTCTGCCAACAAAATTGGCCCCATAACCAAATACTATGTTTATCTACCATAGCTAATAAAGTATAACAATTCATAAATACGATGATATTGCCTCCACATAAAAGGAGGCTTTCTCGGCATAATATGAGCATGGCGGAGTATAAACATATGTATCTGTGCCATTCAATAAGTGTTATGGCAAAAACGTTGGCATAAGTTGGAGTTCAATTTGAGGCGGGAGTCCTGGCTGGAAAATACTATGACACCAACTGCTACGAACCTCCCTGATGACGTAATTTAAATATGGAAATTTTAGGTCACCGGCAAGCTTGGATTGTAATGCGAAAGTGTATTTTAAAGTCCTACGAATAGTGATAAGTTTCGATTGCGTGTCTGTCAAGACGTGTCTTATCTTTTTATTTGGATTAAATTCGAAGGAGGCGCTGCGGAATGGTTTTGTTTCTCTGTAAATAGGATAGTAGTTATTTTCTAGCGAGTGCGATGGATATCATTTAAATGGTCAGGCAACTAGTTTTATCAAGCCCTTACTATGCATGCCTACATAAGTATTTCAATAAAAAAGCCATCTAACCAGTTACCACGTTGGTTTTGCAGACACAAAATCGTGAATAAATTGGTCAGAAATCAATAAAAGTTTATTACAAGTCTCGTCGTCATCGGCAATAAAGGTACTCAAACACACGCAAAACATCGAGATTGACGAACAAACAAGCAACTAAACCAGACAAGCGACTACCAGCTTTGTTCTACTGTAATATGTATTAATCTACAAAACAATTTTGTAGGTCACAAAAAAAAGATCGTATTGTACTTTCGAATACAGATTTACAAAAAACAGACATCGCTTCGTAATAGTCTGAAATGTTAAAGTGTGTACTATGCACCTTGATTGATTATCCCTGGGTTTGGGATGAAAGGGGGATGAAAGGGGGCTGGCAGTGGCGCCAGTCGGTCTGGACGTCGGGGCGCCGCCGCGTCTCGGTGTTAACCCCCGACTGTCTACGCACGATCTTACCCTCAAAATTATCCTTTTTTGTCAGTGGACGTTTTAGTGGTTCTAGTAAATATAGGGTTGAAATCTGGTAGGAAAGCTTGTATTATTTATACACGTAAGAGATTGTATTCAATTCAATTTATTAGTACCTATTTATCCAATTATAAATATTAAATACTTCAGTGCAAACGAAGTGGTTCCAATGAATTATTGGAAATAATATTAATTTTGTAAAACGTACAATTTAAATTCATTCGCTATAAGTAATCCGCTTAAATCGCTGCATGAACCTGTACACACATAATAATATTATCTACATTAATACGTGAAGCAAACACTTTATTCCCCTTTTTACGAAAATGACGCAAACGGAGGAGTATGAAATTTGGCACGGAGTGCAGAGAGTTAATATTATTATATATTAATGCATTAGCCATACATTAACTTTAAAATTAATTACCTATGTGGTTGAATTTCGATCATTGGGCGGTCACTAATCTATAATATATCTATATCTAGGTATATTAATACGTGAAACAAAAACTTTGGACCCGTTTTTAAGGAAATTACGTGGACGAAGGAGTATGAAATTTGGGACAGTTAAAGTTTAAATAGAGACAGAGAGCTAATATTTTTTAATTATGGTTGAATTGCGATTGAGCGACGACTAGTAAAATTAAAATCGCTTCTTCTGTCTCTTTGCGTGACCGCGTTGTTCTTTTAAATACGCAACGAATTTTGATGCGCTTTTCACCATCAGTTAGATCAATTTATTTCGAAAGATTTATATAAATAATTATAATACATTCATCATCATCATTTCAGGCGAAAGACGTCCACTGCTGGACATAGGCCTCACCCAATTTGGGGAGTTTGCCATAATCGCCACGCTTGACAGGCGGGTTGGCGATCACAGTATGCTGGAAAAAGGCATAGAAAACGCTGCTGCCCATTCTCTTGTAATTCCCTTAGTCGCCTTAGTTCTACGGCACCCACGGGAAGAAATGGGATGGTGATATTGTTCAGGTCTGGCACCACACGGAACAATATATTATACATTAAAATACATTGATATTAATTAACATAAAACAAGTAACGCCCTAAAAGGACATATATAATGACCTAATTGGTAATGTTCTTCAGAAATGCCAGAAATGGCATGGTCCTCGCGACCGGCGTGCGTGTATGAACAGATGTTTGAACGTAAACGTGGCAAAAGGGGTATGTAAGGGTCGCAGCAGGTGACGTTCTGTAGTTTCTGCCTACCCCCATGGGAAAAAGGTGTGAGTTTATGTAGTATATGTTACCGTAAGATTGTGAACACCGTTAGTATATAATATATCTCGCGAGATTGTAAACTGCCGATAAATTGTGAACTGCACCATATTGCTTACCGACCAAATAGGTTAGGATGCCCTACCCCACCACCATCGGCGGTCCGGCCGGTACTCGAGCGCTGGCTCGGGAAGAGGCACGGCTGCATGTCGTTTCGGGTGACACAGGTGCTCTCTCTGTTTGCTTCGGGAAGTACTTGTGTCGCATAAATAGGGAGCCGGACGCTCAGTGTCACCACTGCGTCGACTGTCGACGGCGCGCGTGGCACACGCAGGCAGAGTGTGCTGCTTAGGTGGAGCCGCACCGTGCTCTCATCTTAGGAGTAGGCAGCGACCTGTCGCTGCCGGCCGTTGTCGACTCGATGGTCGACAGCGAGGAGTCCTGGGACGCGGTGGTATCCTTTACCTCCCGCTCCCTTTCCGCGGAGGCCGCGGAGAGGGAGCGGGAGATTGCTTCCGCAAACCCGATCCGCAGCAGACGCACCGGTTGTTGGCGGAAGGCGGACTATGCCCTCTTTCAGCCCTCCTAAATTGGTCCAGGGGCAACGGATCTGGGGAAATCCGTCGCCCCCTACTTCTTAGGACCCGAGATGGCGGCGCATAGTATTCCACGCGCGCCTCTCTTTGATATAGGGGGGGAGTTTAAAACCTCACTCCCCCCTAACGCGAGGTGGCGCGCAGAGGCGGGCCGGCACTAGCTGGGGATCGCGGAAGTCTCACTAGTTCCCGTGATCCCCGGTGTAAGTGAGAGATGGAACACCGGGGTGATTTCAGTCAGTAAGTGTCTGACAGCGGGGGGCGGGGGGGGTGGAGGATATCCATGAGGATTTCCCCCCGTCATCAAAAAAGGTTAGAACTGCGACAGCCCGCGTGCGAGCCAAGCAAGTGAAGCGAGTAGTGCCGCGGCAGCGGCCGGCGAGTGCTACTTCCAACTTAGTGGCAGTTACTTGGCTATTTAGTAATAGCGCAAGTACTATCCGTCTTGATACCAGTTGACAATTTGACGGATAGATTATAAACTATCGAAAAATGGTTTTTGCAGTTCACAATTATTTTTCGTCAGTTTAATATCTCGCGAGATAGATAATAAACTAACTATGTCCACAATCTTACGGTGTCATATGTATGTAAAATAAATAAATTTCGATGAGTTGTCAAGTTGTAAAACCTTGCGAAGCAGGGCCGGGTCACTAGTCTCTTATATGTAAATTAATACTTCTACGAAATTTTTACCTTTCAATTTCAGCTATGGAATACCTAGATACGGAAAATTTGCATATTTCAGCTTCCAGTTTCCGAGAAGTTATTTAATTTGCAAATTGCAAACATAAATATGTCCAATGAAAATTTTCGAACACTTTGTTTTTATGATTTGTCGAAAAACAACTGGATGAAATTTAAGCTGGAGCTTAAAACATGTACAGTTGCATTAAATTTTCAGTTATTTATTGACACAAAATAGACAAGTTAAAAGCATTTTTGAGCTTATTATTTTTCATAAAAGCTTTTTACTCCGGAAACATGGCACTACATTCGTGATGTTTATAACAATAACGATCTAGATTTAAAGTTATTTTTCGCGCCTGGCCTTTTTCAGGAACTACACATTAATGTCACTATATGTAAGGACATAATATAGTGACCTGATTAGGGATGTTCTTTGGTTTCCCAGAGAGCATATCCTAGAAGACTAGGTAGGTAACCCTCTCTCGGCATTTCCACTCACATCTGCCTTGTTGTACCTTTTACCTTTTTTTAGTCGCCTTTCATTTATAATCCCAACATGATCAAAGCACACACTTTTCAATTTTTGTCACCAAATCTTCTTTTAGACCGCAACGTTGCCTTATCTTTCGTGGAGTTTCTTGCCAGCTCTTCTCTTGGAGTTTCTTGACGGCTCTTCTCTAAAGGAAACAAATAATTGGAACCGTGCACCTAGCGTCTGACGTTTCATAAGTGCCCATGTAGATTTATGTGAAATAAAATGTTTTGATTTGATTTATCAATTCGTTCCTCAACCTGTTATTCATAGTTAAACCTCACATGCTTGTTGAGGAACGCATATTCACAGTATTTATTTTACTTTCATGCCCTATACCGTATTCCTAAACAATTTGACGTTACTACTAAAAGTCTCAAAGGTATAAAAAAAATAGTGCAGTTGGGGGTCCCCGTCAGGAGCGAAGTTCCACACATACACACAGACACACTCGTATATAATAGAAAGAAACAAAGAGAGAGAGAGACGCCAAAAAACTTTGCACTTCCACGGCATCGTGGGCTTTATTTTTGGGGCAGGGTAAGAGGTGGGACTTAGTTTTCGCGACAGCTCCAGATGGTGCTGCTGTATCGTTGAGATAGTCCCACTTCTGAGTTATACTTACAACTTCCCACATGGGGTCGGCGGCCAGTCAGCACACACTCCTTCCCGAAATTCTAGTTGAGGATACAACTCTGATTGTTCATGTTCCTATTGACGACCGTCGTTTGTTTGTAAGTTTTATTGATCTTCTTTTGTCCTCTCTTTTCGACTAGCTTTGAAAAACGATCATCTGTGAATAAAATTCAAACAACATTGTGAAAATGGAATTGATGTAAAACCAGAGTTCAAGAGAAGTTTCAAAGATTTTTTTCTTTAGATTAGCACTTTTTCTAAGGATTTATATGCATGAGGGGTACCAAATAAATTTAGCTGTCATTATAGTATCGTTTATCGTGAAGGTTATTTTGACCGCTCCGATAAGATAAGAAATCATCATCATCGTCAACATTTCAGCCCGGAATCACACACTCTTGGGAATAGGCCAATCTTTGTTCTATCATACTTCACGGTTCCGTGCTTCCCTAGTCCAGGTAATTCCGGCGACTTTCAAATTCAAAATTTTATTTTTTTACCTTTATAATTTTTATTTCATAAAAAACTGTACTTGGTGTAAACTGTACATTACAGTTAAGTGCTATGGTAAAATTGAGTACGCAAAAGTTTTAGCATCTGAAACCGAACTAGGAGGAACCTGTATTTCGGCTAACAGCGCCAATCCCCTCGAGTAACAATAGGGTAGACTTCATAAATGCATTTTACAAAACAAAAGAATAAATAGTAGTCTAAGGTTGTATTAATGGTCTATACCTCTCTTTGTGTTATGTGATATGGTGAATGAGTGAGTGTAAGAGGGTGTGTCTATTTGTTTGTGTTTGTGATGTTAATGAGTGAACACATGAATTTGTGAGATTCGCAGATATGGTGGATTTGTATACAATATACAATAAACTAATACAATAAAATAATACAATAACAAAAAAGGACGTCTACCTGCTAAACAATTAGTGCGTAGCCGTGCTCTAGGCCTTTCTTTGGCTGTTGATAAGAAATGATGGGATTGAGTTAAACCCTTGCAATTTTTACTATTGGATAGCTAATACGATGAAGAATAATTTAAAGTAATAAAAAATGAAGGTAATCGGGGCATCTTATTGAGAAATTTTACGATTATTGCAAAAATTGATGAAAAAAAAATCAGATTTTTGCGGAAAAAACGTGTTTATTTTTAATTGGTGGCAGTTTTTTACACAATTTTCATTTAATGCGGACACCTAATTACTTCCAATCATTATGGAGTTTGTTTCATCGTGATAAAACACCGAGTTAAAAAGTTACACCGTTTTGTATACACTGGAGTCACAGAAGCGAAAAAATAAATAAAAAATCCATTAAAAATTTCAATAAAATATTTAGATTTTTTTTATCATTTTTTCCGTCGATATAATTAAGCAAAGATTCCCTCGATTCAGTATGTGCAGATTATAAAGACTCACACTGTATAATATTTACATATTTGTCTGTAAATAGTGAGTTTTTGCTAACATTAAACATGAATTACTGTATAACTTGCTAGCAGCAAAGTCAAAGCACTTATTTCAAATAGGTACTTAAAAGGCACTTTTGAACGTCAACGTTTACATTAAAATATAATTGATTCTAGTCGTCCCTTCCAAAATGTAGTTTCGTATGAAGAAGAATAGGCAAGAAACTCCACCGTTACTCTTTTAAAATGTTTTAAGTATAATATTTAATATCATCATCATCATCATCTGCCTAGCCTTTTTCCCAACTATGTTGGGGTCGGCTTCCAGTCTAACCGGATGCAGCTGAATACCAGTATTTTACATGGAGCGACTGCCTACCTGACCTCCACAACCCAGTTACTGGGTAATACGATACCCCTTGGTAAGACTGGTTGTCAGAATTTCGGGCTTCTGACGACCCGTAACGACTGTCAAAGATCCACAAATGACAGCCGGGACCAACGGCTTAACGTGCTTTCCGAGGCACGGAGGGGTCTTGGTATGTAAAGATGGTCACCCATCCACGGACCAACCGCGGCAAGCGTAGCTTAACCTGATCGATCGACCCGTGCAGCTATTGTTACTTAGCCACAAGCCCCCAAGTAAAATATTTAATATCCATTCATTAAATAATTATGCGTGAAAACGATGCACCCAGAATAATATTACCATACCAAAACTTTCTCCAAAAAAAAAAAAACTATTGACTTCTGGAAAAACATTGCAAAGTGAAAAATAACTTTAATTTCGGAAGTCGGTGACTTTGGATATGTATTTTATTTCTTGTCACCGCCTTTCGAAATTAAAGTCATTTTTCACTTAGTAGTGTTTTTCCGGAAGTCGGTTGTTTTTTTTTAGAAAATGTTTTATTTTACTCTTTTTAGTTATAACTACCTACCCCACATTTCATCATCCTTGGGGTCAAAACAATGCATGTTTATGCGATTGCAGCAATCCTGGTTGTTTTTTTGTCAATTTTTGAAGAGTTCCGTTGTCTGTCTCTGAAACGCATCATCAGATCTACCTATATGAAATTTAAATGGGACCATTTCTGAGTAAATCCCTTTCGGACAAAAATAGAATTTTGCGAATCCGTCTATATATGACGTAGTTATGCCCAAACCTACACCTAACTCCTAACCGTTAAAGAGTTGTACCTTCCTTCATCAGCTCAGCGTCATGAGATGATGAAAACCATACGCAAATGTCTCAATAGCTTTAGAAAATATATGAAAAACATTTTTAATACCTATGACATTTGAGAGTTGCCTTCAATTTCCCTGGGATTCCATCTTCAGATCCTGACTTGGTGCCAATAGGACCACCTGTTTCAAATAATAAAAAAAAAAACCGGTGAACATACATTAATAAAAAAAATACAATCGGACATATAACCACCTCCTTTTTGAAGTCGGTTAAAAATTGGTAAAAATAAAGAAATTGAAGCAATTACAGATAAATAAATTTTATGATAGATACATGGTGCTCACATAATTATTTACAAACATTGTAAAAGTAAGTAAGTATACGATTTTCCTAGAACATTAACGAGTAATAACTTTAACGATATCATCAACCTGGTTAAGGAGTATTCTTGAAAATATTTCCATAAACACAGGTCATGACATCGATGTTTATGCCCAACATCCCTGGTTATAGCATCCTTTATGTTTCAGACGTTTATTGTTAAGTAAACATCATTAGGGCAACTGTTTCAAACCTTTTTAATTTGGGGATACCTTTTCTTTACTGTTATTGTAATTACTTAGTATACCTCTTCTATCTTTTTGTAGTTTTTAGCTTAACGTTAATTCGGGTTTATCTTTTTTTTTTTTTTTTGGGGAAAGATGCGTTATTTATAGTTAGGTTCAGATCCTAGTCAACAAAGTAACAATGAATACGATCAAAATGTTCTAAAATTGACCAAATCATGGATTAGATGATCAAAATGTTTGATGTGTTTTGAGAGGCATCACTGCATGCTTCTTCAAAACTGAGTTAGTTGATTGTTTTTTGTCGATTTGACAGAGGTCCTATACCTGTTGAAAAACAAAACACAACGATTTCGATTTTCATATACATCGGTAAATTTTAATGGTTGTTTTCTCGCAGCGAAATGGTTTTGTCTTGGTATAATACAATCGTTTTATAAACAAATAAAATATTAAAAACAAAAAATAGCAGATTATCAATTGTGAAAATCACCCATTGATTTACTACGCCGTAGATAGAGCGCGTCATACAAAAACAAGGCGGGAATTTGTCACCAACTGTATTACAACCCGTCTAATACACTAGACATCTGGCCGTTATATTATCTATAGGGGCGCGTAGTACTTTGTAATTCATTCGGATTATACGGCTCGAATGTTAAAGGAGTGCACGTTCACTACCTTTCCGTCCCATTTTTTGAGCGTTAATGATCGATCTACGGCTAGTGGTAAATCAATGAAATCACCACGTGCGAGAGTTTGTTTTGCATTGAACATTTTTTATGGATGGCTGTTTCCTTTGTCGGCAGCGCGCGCGAATGGAGTAGTAGGTACCTACAAGTTACCTCTAGTGTTACTATTGATTCTCACGTTTTTGAGTATATGAATATTTTTTTAATAATTAAAAAAACATCTTCATTTTTTTCTTTTACTCTATGCTTCGAAAGTACTTATGGCAAGTTGTTCTGCCGCGGGAAACAACCATTTTTTCACGGTTTTTTTATTATGTTGTGTTGTCAGCTCACTGCTCTCTGCTTAACATTCCTAAGTATGTCCTATACAGTCTGATATTGAAATCTCTTTGCAAACCACAGGACATGCCAACCACACGACAACAGTAACAAAAATTACAACGTAAAACAAAACCGCAACAAATATATGTAAATTCCCAAAAGCAATTACTGGCAATATCAATTAAAACTAAATGACTGCTATATTATATACTTATGATCATCATCATCATCAGCCTATATAATATTCCCACTGCTGGGACACAGGCCTCCTCTCGGTGAGAGGGATTGGGCCGTAATCCACAACGCGGGCCCAGTGTGGGTTGGTAGATCATACTTATGATATGTTATTTTAATTACAAAATAAATATAATTGACCAATGTGCGGGAGAGAACATTGATCCAACGGTTTAATGTGTGAACAGATAGGAATGTGATAAAAATGCAATTGGATTTTCTGTTCAACAATAGAACTATTTTCGTGCTGAAAATGGCTTTGTCCAAAACAATACCTATTGTAATCAATATTCATAAAAATTTAAAAGCTAAATACTACGGATAAAATAGTGTGGATTCAGTAAAAAGCTGTGTATAATTGGGAGACGGAACGAGGTCAACAAAAACATGAGTAAACAAACTTACTTGCGAATCTAACAGTGAAATCACGTTAACATGCGAACAAAGTAGCCGGACAGAGCTAGTAAACACAAGCTCAAAAAATAAACTCATAAACAAACATAGTCTCTCTTTATGATACGAGTATAAGTATAAGATGACAAATGTGTACCACTCTAGGATATGCAGGCAAAGTGCCAAACAGAAGCACTTTAGTATTACTTACCAAGTAAGACGGGAATTAAGTTTTATCGATTGAAGCGGTGCAACGACTGATCTTTGTCGCGTCACAAAAAGACGAAAAAAAATAATCGAAAAACCACCGGAAACCGTATGTCACACGAATAATGTCAATACTGAAAATAGTGAGCTCACACAACCCGTACTTAGGGTTTCCATGGCAGCATGTGACATGGTGTGTGCCAGATTCAAAACGAAACAAAAACGTGACAACCTTTTGACGTGATATGAATCTAACACTCAGCGAAGCGTCAGAAAGAATAGCCAGAGAAATTTTAATTTTCTTGCGCTTTTTTTGCAATTTGCATGTCAGTGCAAAGTTGTATGTTGATTAAAATATGATTCGTGACCGCAAGCTGGAGAGACGGGTTTGGTCAGGCCCATTTTCAACGTTATGTTTACCGATTCCAGACTACCTCCAGGGTTTCACCTTGTAATTTTCTATTAACCAGTTACTATTTTAATATACATATCTTATGCCAAACTGCTGTACAGATTTTCGGCAGTGTTTTTGTGGATACACTTTTGTGATAACCAAGTACTTCACAAACTGGGTTGTGAAGCACTTGGTTATCATCTTATTGGCAGTTGGTTCATGTAAAATACTGGTATTCTGATGCATCTGGTTAGACTGGAAGCCTACACCAACATAGTTGACAAAAGGACAGGAAACGAGGATTAGCAAAAATATTTCCCCGTAAATATTTACTTCAAAACGAAAAAAATAAACATAACTCATAATAGTGATTGATAACGTACCTTATGACGTCATTGCAAATAACAGGCGGCAATGAAAGGCTATTTTAATTATACAAATGGAACTTACATACACTGAGCCAATTCTGTTTAGTCTTAATTTATGGACACGCGAAATTAATAGACGCCCGTTTAATACATATGTAGTAGCATAGTGACAATGGATGATAAAAATAATATGGAAAGTAGGTACAAAAGAGTATATTTTTGTGAACGATATCTCGCAAGTCAACCTATGTGGTTGTGGGCACGCGACGATTACGGTGGTAAGTCCTCTCTTTGAGGAGTAGATTGAGAGGTTCCAGGGCGTTTTCACCTTCCCTCTGACGCAGGTCCTCACCGATCATAGCTGTTTCGGGAGGTTCCTGTTTCGGCTAAGAGAACCTGGGAGGAAACACCTGGCTGTTTCCACTGCGTAGATCGCCCTGAGAACACGGTGGAGCATACGGTGGAGGTTTGCCCGACTTCGGCAGAGCACCACCGTATCCTCGTGGAGGCGATCGGTGGCGGCGATCTCTCGCATCCGCCCCCGGTCCAGGCCGTGGTACGGAGCGAGAGTGCATGGGTAGCTGTCACCTCATTCTGCGAAGCGGTAATGCTCGCGTAGAGGGAGGCGGCGCACGTGAGGGAGAGCCAGTATATGCGCCCTCACGGCCCTAGTCTCCGCAGGAGACGCCCTGGGCCTCGGGAATCCCAGGTTGATTCCCAGCCACCGTAGACGCGGGCTTGCCGACGGTGAGTAATGGGTAGCTCGCTGTCCGGTAAGGATTGGTCCTTACCGGACACAACGCGCGCCTCAAAGAGATGTCAGCACCAATTGGTGGGGTCCGCAAGGGCCGATGCCACCAGGGGTGTGGGTTGTTCGAAAGAGATACCGTGGACCCTGGCACACAAGCACACGGGTGGGTTTTACCTAGTCAGTAAAGGTTTGACACGCCCTCCTGCTCCACCCAGAGCGGGAGAAGTTATTTGATGATTTCCCACCCTCACAAAAGTACCTGTATGGTTGTCGGTCTCATTACTAGCTAAGGGTACCCCCTGTGAGGTTAGACCTTGCCTTAGAGCATCGCTGGTAGAGGGCGGCAAGGGATAGGCTGTATCGGAATGAACAAATCTTCTTTTATATATGGTGAATGTGAAAACGTTTTAAGCCTTATAGACTGTAGATATGAAGACTATTTTCTATTTTAGTAAGTACCTTGTACTTGTTGACAGGCCACCACTCTCCTCTAACACCTATTAACACTATAATTTGAAATCATTATACAAGTCAATTATTTTTAAATGTTGCGAATGGACCAATTGGAACCATGCATCTAGTTCTTGAAATTTCCTAAGTGTCAATGTACGAGTAGGTTTATGTGAAATAAAATATTTTGAAATTCATCAGTTATATGATATATCCAAAGAAAATTTATAATATTCATGGTCATCGTCATCTTCTTCCCCTTGTTCCACGTTACTTGGGATCGTCGGGACACGTTTTCTTCTTCTATTCTTCCCTGTCAACTGTCACGCTATCATTCACTCCCTTCTCCTTCATATCAGTCCACACACAATTCGTCCATCTTTTCTTAACCCTTCCTCCACCCATCAACATTTATGTTCATCACTCTTTTATTCAGATGCGTTTCTTCCCTCCTAATCCCCTCCATACCATGTTTTCTTTCAACTTTTCTGTTACTGGCGTCTCTTGCTCAAACTTGCCCTTATGCTTATACTCATTTCTAATTTTATCTATTTTCGTCACACCACACTTCCATAACAATATTCTCATCAACGCTGCATGCTATATCTATCTGTATATATGTATGTATATTCGGTTCTCTCAACCTATTTTCTGGTTATGAAATCGATAGCAATGCAACGACAAAAACGAAATCATGGCACTGCGCAAAGTGAATCAACCTATGCACTCTTCTATCGTAAACTCAAAAATTTCCAAATCAGTCTATCCTTCACGTTTTGACTCCTAAACATTGCTTTTAATGAAGTTTAACACTAGTAAACAAACGTATAATATAAAACTATAAACGCCAGCAACGCACACTTCTAGTTTGCTTTATTTAAACAAGTTCTCTTACTCAGCATCGTAAACCGCAAGAATATCGTACCACTGGAGGAAGTATATCGTTAAAGCAAAACAAGTTTTTTGCTAATGGTCTGCGGAACACTGGGAGGGGTATGACGAAATAGGATGATGCATGAAACTCACGCGCTGCGCCAAAATGGCGAGCTTACGTAAGTGAGTGTTAGTGGCTTTTCTCTAAGAAAATTCGGAAAGGACATAGCGCTCTAGCATCCCTAAAATTTAAACTTAGTCATTAAATTTGAGACGTATCTCATTATAAGGCCTTAGCAAAATAAGTGAACATTGTAATTGTTTTTATATAGGGTACTTCATATCGTATTTTATTTTCAATTAAATAACATATTTACGCTTGTATAACCCATAGGTGTTAATAGAGATTGTGCACCTACAAGCCGTACATCGTCAGACAAATACAACTGGAAGATATTTTTTTTCAGGATTCCTCATATGTTGAAGACTTGAAACCAACGGTTTGTTAGTACGTAGCCCTAAACGGAAAATATGAAACAAACGTGTAGTATGTTAGATCAACAAAAAAAAAAAATGGGTACGAGTCCATAGTCGCTTGCTCAACGTCCTTTCAACACAAACGAGGTGTAACTAATATCTTGCTAGTGCAGGCCGTTCACACATATTTTACCTCCGATTTGGCTTCACTGTCAAAATGTAAGTGATCTTTGTCTTTGTCTAATTAAGGTTGATTTTGGGTTGCTGCCAAGTCTGTCAATATTACAGTGATCTTTACAGTCGTTGCAATAAGGTTGCTGTTTTGTTGTTGCTGTCTTTCTCCCATAGGTAAAATATATATTAACAGTGGCGTATCTAGTCCTAAAGGGGCCCTGTATCAGAATTTATTCGGGGCCCCCCTTTTTACCCCTCTGCGGTCAGGATTAAAAAGACATTATTACTTATTTTTATTCAAAACGAAAGTAAACAGCGTCCTACTCCTGTCTCAGGAGGAGAGAGAATGCAAGAGCGACATCATCTACAAGTATGTGAGGTGTTGAATATTTTTTAACGTGCTGTATTATAACGTCGGGGCTCTAGGAGGCCCAGTAGCTTGGGGGCCCCGTACCTATTGTCGATACGGCTGATACGGTGGTAGCTACGCCACAGTATATTAACAACCTGTAGTTGTTGCCAAATACATTGTGTTTTTCTGTTTCGAAAGTTCGGTAGATCTATGGTTCTGTACGGAGCCAAAACGTTTTGTGTCAATTAGAAAACGACATGCATCGCCGGAAATCACTTGACTTTTACCTACATTCATAAACTAACTCATTCTTCCTATGTGGTTAGGCAGAAACTGCAGAACTTCACTTGCTACGTTCCTTAAATACTGTTTTTGCCTCGTTTACGTTCATCCATCTGACTTATTTGCTGAAGAAATGTAATGAATTCTTAATATTTTTGGCTCGATGTGTATTTTATTTTTTTGGGTGGGTAATCATCAAATAACTTCTCCCGCTCTGGGTGGAGCTGCCCACCCGTGTTCCCTTAGTAGCCTGTGTGCCAGGGGCCACGGTATCTCTTACAAACAACCCGCACCCCTGACAGGCATCGGCCCTTGCGGGCCCCGTTGGTTTGTGCTGACATCCCTTTGTGGCGCGCGTGGAACACAACGCGCCGTCGACCTGGGCCTGGTTCTTTGGCTCGATGTGTTTAGTCTATTATTTCGATCCTTCTGGTTGAACACATAAGGGGTTCAAACCTCAAGATAAAAAACCTTAATTGAAACTGTTCTCGTTTGATCTACAAAGTAAATAATTCTAAAATTAGGTACTGGCTACGACTACAATAATCCTGCATCGTAATTACAGATTAATTACGTAAATACGGATTATGTGTTCAGATTGTGTGTTACGCAAGCGTTACACTTAATCTGAATTTGAAGTATATAACTACTCCATTGCTCCATATGTTCGAAAAACTTGTCTGCTCAACAACGTAAATATTTCGATGAATGTTGTTAAGTTGTACCGATAAAATCAAAATGAAAGTTATTCCTATAGTCAGTACCTATATTAAGCAATAGGTTAGTTTTGACCATCCAACTGATAAACAATAGAGCCGGTTCAAAACTACTTGAATTCTTTACCTTTTTACCTACTAATTCTACTATCCTACTTCCTCCTATAGTACTAAAATTCGAAACTAGGTTTTGCCAGCGGCTTCGCTCGCGTGGAAGTCGAAAATTATCCCACGGGAACAACCTGCATAAAAAGTATCCTATGTGTTAATCCAGGTTATAATATATCCGTGTGCCAAATTACATCCAAATCCGTTTAGCCGTCGTTGCGTGATTGAGTAAAAAACATTCAAACCTTTACATTTATAATATTAGTAGGATGTGAACGTTTGTATGTTTGGATATTTAGATGTTTGTCTATTACGTCCCCGTGGTATAGTTTTCAATCTCCACGAGGGGAAACCGCTGGCAAAAACTAGTAAAACATATACATATACCTACTAACGTCGATTCAGCAAACGTGCTTCGTTAAATCCGCTTAAACCTTCTTATACCGTTGATCCATCTACAAACGACCGAAACTAATCTAATTTATAAATATAAAACTAAAAGTGGCGACTTTGTGAAAAAAAACAATGTGAAGTACAAAGAGTAAGTGAAAATTTAAACAAAACTAGTGAATGTGTATAAACAAAATTCCAAACTGCAAAATGTAACAATGTGAATCTTTATAAAAAATATACTTGTTTAACTGTTTAAGTGTAGATGTGATGGTGAGTGATACTTGCTTCAAACTGGCTTAAGCAATGGTAGTATCTTCACGGAGCTGGCGAAAGGGAACCTTGCAGGATGCAGATGATATTAGTAGCCGGCGGCGGGTAAGTGAAAATTAGGCGAATATGAAGCTCACGAATTTATCTAGTACTGAACGATGTGTAATCTGCTGTGCGATAAAAAGAAATGCATAGATCAACGATAATTCCACACTTGTATGCACAGAAGACGAGGACATCAGTATATTATATTCATCATAATAATTATTACGATGATATAATCATTTAGATAACATTACGCTTTGTATCCCCAAAGGGTTGGTAGAGGTTTAGCTATACTGCCGTCCTTTAACCAGACAGGCGTTAAGCCCTAAAAGTTGTTTCCGAGAAATGGCAAAAAACGAGTGAATCGTTATTTTTTAAAAACTGTGATACTTACGTTGCCGATTGTAGAAAAAATAAATTGATATTTATTTCTGTTTATCCTAAAGAAACCTTTCCAGTTACTGGGCCCGCGTGGTACATTACAGCCCAGTCCCTCTTACCGAGAGGAGCCCAGAGTCCCAACATCGTTACCGCTGCTGTAGTGTCACTTTGTGTAGGCTCTCTGGGTACTAATAGGACTATAGATTTGGCAAATATTTTGACAAACCTTTAAATACTAATTTCAAAGCCACATAAGCATATCATGCATCACATCAAGCTTCTCTGTCGTATGCGATTGTGGACGGAATATTTAGGAAGCAGGTAACTTAATATTATGAATCCATGCATATTGCAAGCAAATGATCATTTCCAGGAACACTTATTTCCACTTTACGGTCGATAGAATAGGAACGTTAGTAAAGGTGGCTGCAATAAAATAAAAAAACAGTGGCACTCCGGGAGTGCCGACAGAATGTTTTTTTTTAAATATATTTTGAAACGTCAGATTAAACAACGTTCAAGGTGCAACGTACGTTCGTGTTGTCAGTGGTTTCGGTAACAGTGTCGAAAATTCAATAGTTTTTCCCATGTCAAAAAATGCCCAACGCCCCTAAAAAAGTTTTCACTTCAAAAATATAAATTTTCCCTCTATCTTAAAGTGTACCGTTGACCTACAGGGCAAGTCTCTAATTTATGTTTACCTACTTTCTGGACCATCCTGCATACCTAGCCAAAACAATGTTTCAATAAAAAAAACTTATTGAATACATAACCTCCTTTTATCATCATCATCATCTGCCTAGGCTTTTCCCAACTATATTGGGGTCGGCTTCCAGTCTAACCGGATGCAGGTGAATAACAGTATTTTACATGGAGCGACTGCCTATTTGACCTCCACAACCCAGTTACTGGGTAATACGATACCCCTTGGTAAGACTAGTTGTCAGACTTACGGGGTTCTGACGACCCGTAACGACTGTCAAAGATCCGCAAAAACAGCCAAGACCATCGGCTTAACGTGCTTTCCCAGGCACGGAGGGATCTTGGTATATAAAGATGGTCACCCATCCACGGACCAACCAACATCATCACCATCATCATCATTTCAGCCGAAAGGCGTACACTGCTGGACATAGGCCTCCCCCAAGCTCCGCCAC
This sequence comes from Polymixis flavicincta, assembly GCA_949987655.1. Classification (NCBI taxonomy): domain Eukaryota; kingdom Metazoa; phylum Arthropoda; class Insecta; order Lepidoptera; family Noctuidae; genus Polymixis; species Polymixis flavicincta. The sequence continues at coordinate 35,524,279 of OX465171.1, read as the reverse complement.
TTTGACCGGTTCTATGCTTCCCGCATCAACCAACATAACCTCCTTTTATACAGTCTTTTCGTTTCTTGAATCGACACGAGCCATATAAATGGGAATAGTCCAAGCCAAGCTAAAAACACCAGCGGGGCAAGTTGGAGTATACTAAAAACACCAGCGAGGCAAGTTAGAACATACTAAAAACTTACTGCATCAGACTGAAAGCTAACACAAACTACAAAAACAGCTGTAGGAAATACTGGCAGTATTAAGTAAAACTTCAGACATAAACAAAACGTTAAAACTTCACACTTACGACGCAAAACTTTAACTAGCTTCTTAGATCAACTTAAAGCGGATGATACGTTACTTGATCACAATGCGCGGTCCTACTGAACTAAGTCCAATGAAAACAGTTACACTCGGTCACCGCGGATCATCGTCTAAACGTGCTTGTCGATACAGCTCATTAACTTTAGTTTTTGGGGTTCCGTACCTCAAAAGGAAAAAAAACTGAACCCCTAAAGGATCACTTTGTTGTCCGTCCGTCCGTCTGTCTGTCAAGACCCTTTTTCTCAGGAAAGCGTGGAGGTATCAAACTGGAATTTATATCAAATACTCAAGTCTACTGTCCCTTGGAGCTGTGAAAAAATCAAACTTCTAAGCCAACGAAATCAAAAGATACAGCTGTTTATGCCGCAAATTTTCGACATTCGCAAGGGAATCAAAACCTACAGGTTACTTCCAGTGAACTCAAATCTTGAAATTTGGTACGAAGCAACATCATAATATAGCACAGATAAAGGAAAAATTGCGAAAACCGTGAATTTTTAGTAACATACATCTTAAAATAAAAATATTTTTAATAATTTTAACGGAACCCTCGGTGCGCGAGTCCGACTCGCACTTGGCCGGTTTTTTTGTATATAAATATGCATCAAATTTTTCTTCCTAGTGTATTTAATATGACTCAAAAACGCGTAAGATACCAGCCAAATATGTTAATTAATAGAATATTATAATTTAATTTATTATAAGCTTCGTCATTTTTGTGAGATACATACAACACAAAACATGCATGAGAGACACGAGGCGACACATCGCGAGACTTTCGCTAACGCTACTTAAACACCTTTTTATTCCACATTCGGCGGCTAACGCAGTTGTGTTCAACTGTGCCTGGTCCTATCACTGTCTTTGTCAATCGGTAACTTTAAGTATGAAACATGTGATCATAGATTCGTTGCATATAATTTTGCGCGGAGCCCAGGTTTAATGATTGTGATGTTAGAGAGTACCGTATCTTTCGCTTTTAAGATTACCTAAGACTAGTTTACATTTTAAATCGTATAGAAAATATTCTTCGAACAACCCATCATGATTGAAAGTAGGAAATTTGGCTTTGGCTCTTTTCTGCACAGCGAGCATTCTAATTTTATCCAAAGTAATACTAATATGTTATTTGCTATCAGTTTTTCCTACGCCCCGCTCCTCCAACTATTTAGTATCGAAAGACCATAAATTAACAATCTAACATTCAGAAAACAATTGCTCGTAATTTCGAAGAAAGTCGGCTGTATTTGGTTTTAAGGTGACACTTGTCCACATTTTTTCCATACCAACTTCGGGAGGGTTTCACTCCACTGTCTGACTATGTACATCAAAAGTTAAACATGGTATGGTTTTGTCTTGTTATTATTATTGTCTGTACGGAAACAGAATACTAAAGTAAAAAGCTATTAAAAAGTTATGAGCCAACAAAGATTCGTTTTTCTTGCTAATTTAACCTAACTATGAGCGTGTTTAAGTAATAAAAGGAGTGTAAAATCTCGAAAACCAAGACGGTACCGACAAAGTTCAATTAACAATAAGTTCAATAAACTTTATTGGTCATTGATTTATGCAGTGGTTTTTTCATAAAACCCGATCTTCTGAAGGACTTTTCTTAATTTTTTCGCGATTTTTTTGCCAAAAATGCTCCTGCATCTCGCTCAATAACGTTGTGCGTGTAGACTGGAGTCTAACTGCTCACCACTGATACTATCTCTGTCGGGTACGAAGCCTGGTGAGACAGAGTGATTTTTAGCCAGGCCCACCAGTGAGTTCGAGCCCGCGCAAAGTGTGCCCTTAAGAATTAAAACGAAGAATTAAATATTTTTATAAGAATTAAATTATTTTAGATTTCTAACTTTCATAAGCAATACTATTGTGTTCATGTACTATTCGTAAAATTTTCGTACTGTTCTAATGACTGATAGTTGCATCAAACATCAAAAACACTAGTGAACAACTCACCACTATTCTCTACTAGAATCATTATCACTGATACAAAATAGTTTGAAAAAGTTTTCTTTATACTTCAGTTGTGATGGTGCCATGAGGAAAGTTTTAATTATGAATCTCGATACCTATAGGAGTAGGAAAAGACTAAAGAAACGATGGGTGGACTGTGTGAATGATGAAATGGTTATAAAGGTGGTTTTCTTCTTCAATACTCCTTCTATTAGTCGTCATCACGGTAGTTACCGCTTTTCTAACCATATCAATTATATTGAAATTCAGATGGACAACGTTGGGTCCTCTAATTTATTATAGAAACTATGCTTCCTCAATTTCTTGACTCCGCTCGAACGGGTTAAACGATAAAGGCAATCCTTCAGTATCTTCTGCAAGAACAGATCTCGTTGTCCCCGGATTTCAAGTGACGTAGTCACGCGCCACCGACTGCACTGCAACATTCAGTTTATTGGATCTCCTGGAATCAGGAAATGTAAGAATTCCAAGAGCGCTTCCGACAAATAGGAAGAAGTTTACTGCTTTTGGCGTCAGTTTTGATTGAAGTTTTATTTTACTGTGCACCAAGGACGTTAAACTTGTTTATAGTTGGCAGTCTGCGGTTGAGAAAATGTTTGCAGGTACATAACATTGCGAAATTATACGAAACATTGAAAGAGAGACAGGCTATATGAAAGGCTATACGACTATTTCATGAGAAAGTCATTCTGGCTTAAATGCTTATCAGCATCATGCTAAGTGGAAGCCTTCCTGTCATAATCACAACGTGCAGCTGCTGGCTATACATGTATCTTATCTTTTTGTATGGACGTGTTTCTGTTACAAAAACATCTATTATTATTATAAATGAACAAAGCTCTTCGAGCATTTTCTAAGTAAGAAATATGATTGAGGTGTTTCGCGATTGTATGAATTTAGTCCGCCAGCATGCAGAAGGATCGAATCAAATCAAATCGACAGCCAAAACACCGTCGCGTCGGTTACCCTTGATTGTAGTGCAGACACGCTATGAATTCTTGACATTCCAAAGCGGTATGTAAATGTGTGTAGTGTATGCAACCACGTGGGAGTGTGTTGGTGTGTAACTGTATCTACACCTACACATCATTGTGGGTGTGCTTTACTTGATTAAAAAGCTGCATAGGTTGAATTTGCAGTTTTGTTTGATATCACTGAGCATATTATGGGAAGGTTGAGTGAGTTTTTGGGATAAATGTCAGTATTTTTTTTTTGTAAATATTATTCCCTCATGGTTTTAATTGAAATTTATTAAGATCTTGCGGTTCTTAACGCTGTACCACCTTCTGCAGTTTCAGTCATAGAGCTAATCCCGTCGTTGGTGAATAGGTAGGTACCTATTTTATATTTAGATTATCCTGCTAGAAAGCATTACCTTATACGATATCTACGGATGAAACAATGATTACCAATGATATATACATATAGGATTTAAGGATAGATGTCCCTGACGAAACAACATTGGTAATCATCATATTTAGAAGAAGTCAAAGACTGGATACTTTTGAAGGGCGTTCTTGTATTGCCTACGTTCAGAAAGTGAGAATTTTCTGTTGCCTATAAAGTAATCATTATTGGAATAGATTTTATTGTCATTCAGAGCGCCACAAGTAAAAACAAACGGGTCAGTGCAATGACGTTTTATAAATATACGCGTCATATACGAATTTTAGAGAACTCAAAAATAGCGTTAACCATGCATATAGCTACTCTACTCTCATACAGTGTGCGAAGAACAGAAAAGACCAAAACCGATTCCATTGTTAGAAAGAGATCAAAATATATATTTAGTTACGTCACTAGCGTTGCGCAGCGTCACTGGATGGTACGTGACCAACATCACGACAGGCAATTACCTGTCATTTTTCTTGCCAATATTGAGCGCCAATATTCGCAATATCTCCTCGTCCCAAATACCGCAGTATCTCAAGACGAAAGTCTTTGACCAGTGTGTGTTGCCAGTGATGACCTATTGCACAGCAACGTGATCGCTCACAATTGGCATTATCAGAAGGTTTAAAGTCACCCAAAGTGCAACGGAGAGGGCTATGGTTGGAGTTTCCCTACGTGATCAAATCAGGAATGAAGAGATCTGCAGGAGAACCAAAGCAAGCGACAGAGCCCGAAGAATTGCCAAACTTAAGTGGCAATGGGTAGAACACATTGCTCGCAGAACAGATAGCTGATGGGGCCGAAAGCTTTTGGAGTGGCGACCGCGTACCGGAAGACGTAGAGTGGAAAGGCCTCCAACAAGGTGGACCGATGACCTTGTGAAGGCCACGGGAATCCGCTGAATGTGGGAAGCATAAGACCGGTCGAAGTTGAGGAGATTGGGGGGGGAGGCCAGGTCCAGCAGTGGACGTCTTACGGCTGAAATAATGATGATTAAGCGCCAGTAACACATCTAAATGTAGTATATAATGGGGTTAGTGCACGTTGAATAGTTTAGGTAATAAACTGAATGAGTTGTTATGTTCTACATTAATTTGAATAATTGCAACGCGACCGTAGCCACGCACGGTCATTAGTCATGCGAATCTATGTAAAAGCTTATATCAAAAGCATAAGTCGTCGTTCACACGTACGTGGATTTTCAACAGTTGGTGTAGAACCGAGCGTTGGGAAACAGAGTGCATTAACAGCGCGTCGAAAAAATACACTACTCGATATTCCACTCTCGGTGCTAAGCAGTGCGTTGAAAATCCAGTGCGCGAAAAATCCCACCGCGATATTATTACGAACGTCGACTTACTTATCATCACGACTGTATTCCCCGAAGACGTAAACAGAAGCGCAACTATAGTACACCCACATTTCGCCAGTTATGTTTTAGTCCCATGTTAAACGGGAAAAACCTATTTATAAATTTTCTGGCGGAAAAAACAATAACACTGAGGTCTTTTTTTGAGGGTGGGAAATCATCAAATAACTTCTCCCGCTCTGGTCGGAGCAGGGGGGCGTGTCAGACTTTTACCGACTAAAACCCACCCGTGTTGATCAGTTGCCTGTGTGCTAGGGGCCACGGTATCTCTTTCAAACAATCCGCTCCCTTGGCAGATAACACCGAGGTCTTGGGTTCTATCCACCTGTCGAGCATGGGCCTGACAGGTGGGTAGAGCCCAAGACGTCGTGCTTAGCAGTAGCGCTTGCGACTACTAGACATAGGAATGAGGCAGTTATATAAAACAAATAGTAAGTAGTTTATTTAAATGAAAACATATTATTTAAATTATTTATGAATTAATAATTTGGCTGGTCTCCAAGTAACAGTGTTAATGCTTCGTGCGTCCGTTCCAAGCCACATACATCCAATATAGAAGACATTAATTATTTAACGTTGTAACCAATTTATTTTGATGTTCTATGGCGTGTTGGTATATTCTCTAGGTACAGACTCTCTAGATAAGGGATATACTCTCTAAGCTTCGTGCTTTGGTACTTTCTAACTCTGTATCACTTACGAACATAAGATTAGTGAGGGACCCAATCTATGAATTAATGACAACACGATTTGACAGTTTGTCCTTCAGCTGATGTGTAGCTCGTCCGGAAAACTGAATTGGGATTTTTTTTGATGTAAAATCTGCTTTCGGACAGGTCCGTATCTTCGTTGACGAACTTAGAAAGTAGACCCCAAGATACGGTTGTCGTGAACTGCAGGCGCCTTGAAGATGCGCTGGACCGTTTCATCCATCAAAGTGATAGTGTATTTAAGGCTTTTTAGGTTCACAACCTTACGTTCTATGTGTTGTGAATATGTTGTGGTTTTACTGGACATTTTTTTTTTAAATACATTGGTATCATAAAGTGTTTGTGACGTAGAAGCAACTAACTGAATCTGGAATAGAAGTATTGGATATTTCTGTCGAAACGGTTTAGTTTGGTGTTGATATTATCTAAAACAGTTTGCATGTTTTTTATTTTATTTTATAACTGTTTTTTTTTTTTGTTATTAGCGATGCAGGCATATGACTATAGGTACTTACTACAGAACCCTGCGAATGGTGCAACCCGAACTTTTGCGAATGCAAACATCAACTTACTGAAGATGTCTAAAAAATTAATGTTTTGATACGCCGTGTCCTTCTAAAATAATGTTGTTTTATTTTTGTAGTTTAGTTAATAAAATAAAAAAATCTAAATTGGTGAAAACAGTTTTTTTACAAATTCAGACAAAATTCTTTAAAAATAAAATTGGTTTAATAACTTGATTGGTTGGTTTTATTAAAGTTTATTTAATCTGATCTAATCATTTAGGAATAGGTTGATCCTACATACTCACAGCTACACATCAAGCTATAGAATTTCCAGTTTATGCTGATCTCGCACTGTACGGAAATCTTATACAATCCGAGATCAGCTTATACTGGAATTGTATAGCGTGATGTGTAGCCGTGAGTACCTAAGTAAACACCAATAATTTCGAAACAAAAGAGTATCGTGAAATTAATGATTGTGATCGGGCATGAGAAAAATGTATCACTGTATGTGCTTTTACCCTTATTAATTTGCTCACTAAGAGGATGCGCTAAGGATGCCCGTCTGATTTAAATTTTGCCACGTTTTTTGCAATCTACAACTTACGTTCGCCAATCATATTTTATTCAACATACAATTTGACACTGACTTGCAAATTGCAAAAAACTTAAGAAAATTTAAATTTCGCTGACTACCCTGGCGTTTCCCCCTTCAGTCAGTTATTTATGTTTTTGTTTATTCCTGGAATGTTTGTGGACTCATCACAGGAAAGAAATCAAATTCAGGTAAGAAAGCAGTTATTCGTTATAATTATAAGAGTGCTACCTTCGTTTTGCTGTGAGAAGTGACATTTATCCATCTAAAAACACGTGCTTGCTCAAACCAAGCTCATGCTTTTTTGCCAACGCGCAAAAACCTTTCGAGTCAACCTGCTTGACACTGCCTTCATGACTGACCACCTCACTTTTCCCATCACTAACACGTGAACGAAAAATCACCCTGAATAATCATTTTTGTCTTAAACACGTACTAATTTTATTTTTGTTACAGGTATACATGCTTGTGGTGTTTAGGAGTAACGCAATGCATAGTGACTCTAGGATACAAGTAAGTTGAGATATTTTATATAACTGACATTTACAAACATAAACTCACACCTTTTGAATATTAGCAGTACATAACGCCCCGTGCAACATAACTAATATTTATCATACTTGCTTAATCCATGTTCATACATGTCTGGACGAACACCGATATCTAACGCATCATCGCAAAATTAGCTTGATAAATACTCAAGCGCGCGGTAAATGTTAATACATTATTCTACCAATGCATACCTTTTAGAATTTAAAAAATAATGATCAATCAATCAACTCAGCCTATCGCACTCCACCTATGTCCACTGCTGGACATAGGCCTCCCCCAGGCTCCTCCGGTTCGACCGGTCTTGTGCTTCTCACATCCAGCGGATTCAGGCTTTCACAAGGTCATCGGTCCACCTTGTGGGAGGCCTTCCCACTCTACGTCTTTCGGTACGCGGTCGCCACTCCAGGACGTTTCGGCCCCATCGGCCATCTGTTCTGCGAGCAATGTGCCCTGCCCACTGCCCACTAGTTTAAAGAAAGAAAATTCAAACGCAGGGATTCTGTGATACTCGTATCAAATTACATCATCAGTACATGCTTTTTAGCTATCATATCAATGTAGGTCATGCTGTCAAAAGAAAAACGGAACCTATCTACATGAACTCTTGTGCCCATCTATCAAAACCAGTTTTCTTTTGATTTTTGAGACAAAATGCACCTTAACACCATGTAGTTTATAAAAGTTTCAGTGAGTTTCAACTTGATTGCACAATATTTTTATTGCACGTTGTAAGATCAGTTAAGCAATATTTTAGGTACTTACTAAAATGAAATAAAAGTGTTTATTCTGTAAATAGGATAATTATCGGAGTCATAGTTACGAGTATACATACGGCTTATAAAAAACTAGCTTTTGCCCGCGGCTCCGCCCGCGTGGATGTCGGTTATCGCGTAAAAAGTAGCCTATGTCCTTACCCATATCCCAGGCTATATCTCGGCCAAATTTCATGACGATCGGTTCAGCGGTTAAGGCGTGAAAGCGTAACAGACAGACAGACAGACAGACAGAGTTACTTTCGCATTTATAATATTAGTAGGGATAAGTAAGCTAGATTGACTTGACATTTCTTAACTGAGAATAGCCCTGACATAATCTTATAAATGTAGATTAGTGTCTGAAATGGTCTTTGATGGAATAACCACACAGATTTGCGAGGTCCTGTCGGCCAGTGCAACTGTTTGCAGTACTATACAGTTGTAATTTGTATCTTATGTAATTGTTGCTAGCATATATTTTCAAATGTGAGAATTTGAACGGATTAAAAGTTCAACTCATTTCATATCACACGCTTGTTGCTATTAATCAACAGTTTATTTAATTTTAACCGTGCTAACTAATATAACATAAATTTTGTAGAACGATTCACAAGCTGATAATTCATAAATAGTCATTAGGACTATTGTCACCCTCGAAGAATAACTATTTTGTGTAATAAAACAATAAAAGACTTTCCAAAGGGGAAATACCTGATTAGAGTTTTTATTTTATTTAAACCTTTCTTGCTCCTGGTCAAAGGCCATCCTTCACAATTCAGATCCAGATCCTTCTTGAAGAAAAAAAATCCAGACAACTTACTTTATTTACTCAAAAGGATAAACTGAAGAGCAGCATATTTGGAGTAAGATGGTGTAGATGTCCAGGAGAATAAAGACCCCACGTTTCTTACTAATACAGGAGCATTGCCTCTTCTTCTTTTCGAATCGATGATAAGATATTCGTCTAGTTAATTACGTTATTTTGGCACAGTAGTAGCCACGTTGATCACGGCTTCAGAAGCAATATTTACGTCTTCAAATGTGCATGTATAAGATTATTTTAGATACAAGTCGGCCATAGTGGACTATGGCAGCCTTGATATGCTCTGACGAGACAGCCGAGGAAATAAACGAAGATGTTTTTATAGCTATCAAATTGAAAATGAAAAGTCTTTATCATAATTACGAGCATTACGAGACCAAGAATAAAGTTCTGTGTGTCGTAATGCTAATTTAATCATTTGCCATAATATGTCAGCTAGCCATGCCAATACATTTAGAAAACCTTTTGTAATATTGTTATGGGTCTATAATGTACACGCTTTAAAGACTACAGGTATAATTAATCCTCATCATTTGCCTTGAAGGATAAAATCTCTCGTTAATATATTTCTGTACCTTGCAAAGTTAGTTAGCCAGGTGGTTGTGCTTTTGACACTTGTCTGGGCATTTATAAGTCAAGTTCGGTTTATCAAAATTGTTAGAAATCGTACAAGTAACCTATACTATATATAAGATAACTTCTTCAAAGAGAGGAGGCTTGAGTTCCAGCAGTGAGAATCAGAATCAGAATCAGAACTTTATTTGCTATGAGTGTAGGTACAGGCATAAGATGTTGTACATAAATTAATGAGATCGGCTACAGTCTACCTTACGGCATGCAAATTATTAGGTACATAAATTAAACTATTAATGCAAATTAAATTATGTCAGCAAAACAAAACAGAAATTAAAGTTAAGTCAATTAATAATATTATAATCTCAGGTACAAATGTCATAATTGGTCAAATTTGTTATTAAATAATTATAACAATCATCATCAGGATAAATTTATATCATTCAAAAAGTCTTAAACTGAGTAATAACATTTGTCTAATAGTTGTGCAGTAATCTTAGATTTAAAAATGTTTACTGAATAATCCTTAAAACTATGAGGTATTTTATTATAAATGACAGGTCCCATTGTCATATTACTTTTCCTCAACAGTGCTGTTTTGTAATTACTCGAATGTAGCAAGTTCTTGTATTGGGATCTCAGGGGACCATTACGTACCTATTCTTATATTGGCAAATGACGGAAATAAGTCTATGCACATTATAGTTCGATTATGCTTATGATACAACCACTCGGCGATGACTACGTTAAGACATCGAGTCACCAATGCGAAATACTATCTCTCAAGCCCCCTCTCTTCGAAGAAGTTATCTACCAGACGAAGCCAGTGCGGGTTGATAGTTGTCACATGGCTATCTCTCAAAACGATATAGGTCGAACCCACTCACATTCACTTTTTGAGAGGAAGTGGGCCGTAATCCACCACGCAGAGTGCAGGTTGTTAGATGTGACATGTCATAGAATTTTTGGTTTTAGGACATGACGGTTTCCTCACGATGTTTTTCTTCACCAGACCACTGGAAATGAAAATAGTTTACTCAAAGTAAAGCGGCTGTCTGGGTTCGACCTAAAACCGTAAGCATTGAACCTATTACTGACCTGCAAATTGCAAAGACTGTAGAAAATTTGAATTTCGCGGCGGGTTACCCTAACGCTTTCGCCTTAAGTGCATAAAGCAATTAGTACGATGCCAAACGATTTGCTTAACTATCGAACGTGGTAGACAAAGTTGTGGCAAACGATATTTTGCTTGGCATTGCAAAGTTCCTCACTTTGTATTTTTGTTTTAAGCTCTGAAACTTTAAACGAAATATTGTGAGAGCTGTTTCACATGTATCAGTTTTAAAGGTCAATTTAACTGGTATTGAATGTTCCCTGTATCTTTGATGTTGTGTATCTGTGCATATCGAAAGCTGCAATGTATAAGTTTATTTACTTTCTCTCACAACCTACAAGTTTGTCTTTATCTTTATCTTCTCCAACATACCAGTTTAAACAAAATCATGATTTAACGGGCAAGCGTTTTGATCGAAATTTTTTGTTGTTTTAAAACAGAAGATAGTTGTCTATCTGCTTCTATCTTCCAATATTTAATTAATATTGCCATTATCAAGAAAATGTTTAAGGCCAATATTATTGTTTATTTTTTCCAAAATAAGGTAAATGTCTTTATCTACTTCGTAAAAAAAAAAGTAAACTAAATGAGTCTGCCATATATTCGCTTCTACGCGGGACTTCCTAATTGCTTAAACTAACGTAATAAAACGATTTTTTAATTAATTAAATAGATATTACTATCCTTTTGTACTTTAAATTGTTGATTGCCACAATAAATTAAGACGACAAACCGTAAAAGTTAACTCACAATTGAAAACCAACCCCTTTTTTTTTTTTTATTTTGGCTGGGAAATCATCAAATAACTTCTCCCGCTCTGGGTGGAGCAGGAGGGCGTGTCAGACTTTTACTGACTAAAACCCACCCGTGTTCCTTCAGTAGCCCGTATGCCAGGGGCTGTGGTATCTCTTTCAAACGAACCCGCACCCCTGACAGGCATCGGCCCTTGCAGGCCCCATCATTTTTGTGCTGACATCTCTTTGAGGCGCGCGTGGAACACAACGCGCCGTCGACTTGGGCTTGGTCCTTACCGGACAGCGAGCTACCCATTACTCGCCGTCCGCAAGCCCATGCCTACGGTGGCCGGAAATCGGCCTGGGATTCCCGACGCCCAGGGCGTCTCCGTATCCTGCGGCGGCTGGGGTCGCGAGGGCGCATATGCTGCCTCTCCCTCACGTGCGCCGCCTCCCTCTTCGCGAGCATCACTGCTTCGCTGAAGGAGGTGACGGCTCCCCATGCCCTATCGCTCCGTACCATGGCCTGGACCAGGGCCGGACGCGAGAGGTCGCCGCCGCCGATCGCCTCCACGAGGACACGGCGGTGCTCCGCCCAAGCAGGGCAGACCGCCACCGTGTGCTCCACCGTGTCCTCAGGGCGATCTTCGCAGTGGAAACACCCGGGCGTTTCCTCCCGCCCTATCCGAAACAGGAACCTCCCGAAACAACCGTGTCCGGTGAGGACCTGCGTCAGGCGGAAGGTGAAGACGCCATGCCGCCTCTCGAACCACTCCTCAAAGAGGGGACTTACCGCCGCAATCGTGGCGTGCCCAGCACTGGGTTGCGACAATCGCTCTCTCCATGTCACCATGAGATCCCGCCGGAGCTCTGTCCGCTGTGCCGCGATTTCCTGCGGCAGCGGAGTTACGCCCCGGCGTTTGGCCTCCTCGCGCCACTCCCATATTTGCGCGAGGACCTTTGCCTCCAGATCCCATGGCGGTAATCCGGCAAAAACCAACCCCTTAGCTTGGTTATTTTAAACCACATATTTTTTCTAATTCAATTATTAATGTATGTTTATTTAATTTAATTTAATTAATTAATATTCAGACAACCATTGATCCATTAAATTTACATTCATATTGTTAGTATGAACTTAAAAACTATGCTAGTACTTAATAACTAAAAGAGACTTAGTCCTCTGTGTGAGGCTCCACACCAGTGGGCTGTCTAACTTATTGACTATAACTTTCAGGATGCTGTTACTGCTCCCACGCAATCTGTTTAGCAGTGAGGCTGTCTTTTTGCGCCAGGTGGCATCAAAGCCGTCTGCGCGACTCAGCGAACATTGTTGACGCACTGCAGAAGCGCGGCAGACGTAACAGCGCCCTGTAGGCATTGTTAAACTGGATGCGCAGAGAATTGTAAGCCCTTTGGGTATATCTTAACCACAGGCTCGCTGAGTACAGAGATGTGCAATACGCTTTGAATAAAGTTACTTTCACCGCGTCTGTACATCGAGCGAACCTGCGGGCCAGCATGTTCGCCCGGACTGACTATGCCCTGCGCTCCCTCTCCATGTCTACATCATCTCCAAGATTTTCAGTAACCACATGCCCAAGATACTTGAATTGGTATACTCTTCTAAGAGGAATACCATTGAGTAACAGTGGTGGAACAACAGTTGGGCACTTTGTACCCGCCTTGAAGATCATGCACTCTGACTTTTTAACATTATAACTTAGACCGTGTGTGGCAGCATACTTTTCACATACAGCAAGCAACTTCCGCAATGCACAACAATTATTAATCATAATTATAATTTAGTTTATTTTGTCAGTTGTTGCTAAATATACCTCTTTTTTTAAAACAGGACTCAAGAGTTTAAACGGACAACCGCATATCAACCCGCTAGCGATAGCGATAAGCATAATTCTGGAGCATAAACATTTTTGTCATAGTTTTGTTTTGCTTTAATACTGGAAAAAATAAACGTAATTCTATTCCATTATTTTTCAACAGTATCAAAAATACAATGCAAAGAAGTCGCAAGTAACAATAATCATGAAATACAACCTATTAAGAATTCTATTGGTCATTAAAAGAATGATAAACATAATGTTTTACCCCTTTTTGTAAATTAGATAATAAAGGTACTTCAGTATAATTTATTGTCGTGGGTTGCTATCGATTGCCCTGAATGAGCCACCACCACGAAAGTACCTACTACCTACATAAATTACCTAATTGAATTGGAGGGCAGTTTGCTTTTAAAGTGATTTTTTGTCTTTAACTCTTCCTAGGAATAGTTTGCTTTTAGAGGTAATAGTTTGCTAGGAGGGTAGTTTGTTTTTAAAGTGATTTTATTGTCTTTTACTCTTCCTATCATCATCAGCCTATAATGTTCCCACTGCTGGGACACAGGCCTCCTCTTGGTGATAGGGATTGGGCCATAATCCACCACGCGGGCCCAGTGCGGGTTGGTAGAAGTCACATGTCTTCGAATTTTTGGTTCTAGGACATGCCGGTTTCCTCACGATGTTTTCCTTCACCGTTTTGGAGCAGTGGTGATGAAATGATTTACACAAAGTAAAGCGCCTGGCTGGGTTCGAACTCACGACCTACAACTCGTAAGTCGCGGCCGTTGCCACTTGGCCACCATTGCTCTCTACTCTCACGAGTAGAGAGCAGTGGTGGTACTCTCTCTCTCTCATAATTTGAATTAAAACTCTTCCTATGAATGGTTTTAATTCAAATTCAACCTCATATGAGTTTGACTGAGACAGACTCACATAAGTGTGTTTTGGCACAGGAGAGCGAGGCTAACGTTTCTAAAGCCTTAGCTGTTGCTTGCTTGTCGCTCTTCTACTTTGAAGAGTGTGCGCAGGAGCACCACGACCTGATCCCACCATCGCCCTTTTACTACTACGGACTACCAGGGTCCGGTTCTTTTACACGCACTGCAGGGTACCCCGACCAGTCGTACTCAGCGCTACTCCTCCAAATGTATTATGCGTACACCCAAACTGTGGAATTGTCTGCCTGTGTCAGTGTCCCCATTTAATCCGTCTTTTTATATTTTTGGTGGAAAATCATCAGATATCTTCTCCCGCTGTGGGTGGAGCAGGAGGGCATGTCAGACTTTTACTGACTAAAACCCACCCGTGTTCCCTCAGTAGCCTGGTTGCCAGGGGCGGCGGTATCTCTTTCGAACAACCCGCATCCCTGGCAACATTTAACCCGTCTACTTTCAAAACAAGAGTGAACAGGCATTTCTGGGCACGCTCTATCCCTTATAGAGCTCACCAATCGCTTTCCTTAGGGCGTGATTGAGGTCAACAGTAGGCACATTAAAAAAAAAACCCTGGAACTTTTATGCGATCTCAGTGTAAACCCATTACACACAGTTGCATTTGTTTGCGAAAATCCTACATAAAACAATACCTCTCGCCGGCAGAGGCGCTACTCGACACAACGAAAGTTGAGGAGAGGTTACACTAAATACAACAAGGCGCCCTCGCAAACAATGTGTTCGAGCATTCTGATCTGTCATCCTACAAGTTGTGGGAGAACAAGGGAAACGTTCAACTGTGTGCAACGGACTTTCGAACTATCATGGAGTTGCTAGTTGTTTGTTGCAGCAACAGGGTACTGCACAGCAACGCGCGAATCCGGACGATTGCCATCTAATCTCGTGCTCCATATCACATGCAACCTACTATTACCTTAATCGAGCAGCCATGTTGGACGATGATTGGTGGAAAGACTATTGATTGTACAAGAAAAAGTTCTTCATTTGTTTTGAAATTGCCACTGGCCGCCGCGCCGTCGTCGGTTTGGCACCGCTGCATAAATCATTAGAATTTGTACGATGTCGAGGTTTAAGTGAACGATGTCAAACTAAAAGTATTTGTGAGTTCGTTTCCGAATTTTCGGTGTAGTACAAACATGCGTAGTAAATGTGACGTTAATTTGTTTAGAACATTCTCAATTCCCATATATTTTGTATTTACTTTTTAAGACTTTAAGAGTAACGTTGGTCCAGTGATAACGGCCTGACCTGCGAGTGGTAGTGGGTTCGACCTACATCGTTTTGAGAGTTAAACATTTGAAATCTACCAACCCGCACAGGGCTCGTATAGTAGATTATTACTGACAGTTCTCGAAAAGAGGTGGCCAGTGTCCCGGCTGTGGGAAAACGATAGGCTGAAATGTTTAAGCTACTAGCTGACTAGGCAATGACAACGTTACGACATCCATACACCAATGCGTCTGCCGTCAAATATTTATACCAAAGTGCTAAAAAAGGACAGTTGTATTTTCGATTTATAAATCATTCGAATAGAGATTCCTGCGTTACGGTAACTTGCGTGCGTTTGTGATAGGGTCTCTGTGCGATAGTTTGAGAGGGGATGGTAAAAGTTTCCTTCTTTAAGGATCAACCTTGCGTCAAAGACTATTGTCCAACTAAGAGATTTCCAGTCCACGTAATCACGTAAACTAAATAGCTAGGTAATAACAGCCACACTGTTAATGGACCAAGTTTAGCTATGCTTGCCACGGTTGGTAGGATTAGGAACGTTACGTTACAGCTCGTCAGAAGCGCGAAAGTCTGCCCGTCAGTCTAAACCAAGGGGTATCGTATTACCCAGTAACTTGTAGAGGTCAGACTGGCAGTCTCTCCATGTTTGATACCATAATCAGCCTGTAATGTTCCCACTGCTGGGAAACAGGTGTCCTCTCGGTGAGAGGGAGGGGCCATAATCTATTACGCGGGCTCAGTGTGGAGCGGTAGACACATGCTCACATGACTTCGAATGTTTGGTTCTAGCACATGCCGGTTTCCTCAAGCTGTTTTCTTTCACCGTTTTGAGAGCAGTGGTGATGAAATAATTTACCACTCTTACCACTGGATCACCACTGCTCCACTAAGAGATTATAGCAAATATATAATAAAAACTTTCAAGGCTACGTGATCATGTTTACAAAATAAGACTGTCTTGCATTCTATATTAGCATGCAAGGCTATTTGTGCATGAAGGTTGCACGCACTAAATAGGCAAGCGGCTCACTGAGTGGAAGATCTAGTCAAGGTTAATAAAAGTCATAGGTATGCATTTTAGTAGTTTATCTATAGGCAATAATAGAGCTGAAGAGATTGCTTGCTTGTTTGAACGCGATACTCCCTGGAGCTACCAGTCGGATTTTTGCATTTGATAGCCCAATTCTTGAGAGAAAGTCATAGTAGGAAGAAAGAAAGAACGCTAAGCTAAAACGCGGGCAGAAGCTAGAACATTACGTAGAATATGTACGCTCCTACATTTGTTGGTGCCTCGAAGCTGCTACATTATTTAACACGTAATAACACGCCTTATCGGTGCACCGTGTCGCCCACATTATGTTCTTGCTGGAATTACTACAATATCCATACTAATATAAATTGCCGTAAAGCTAAGACTCTGTAGACAGTGGTATGACAAAATATCTAAGCGCAATGAATTAGTTTTTAGAGTTCGGAACTTTGCAGCTCAATCGAAAAAACATAACATATAATTTTAATGTCTATGCTCTTCTATGTAATCCGATCATGTACGTACAATTGACGGAAATTATTTACCCTCTAATACTACATTGCGATCCTACTAATATTATAAATGTGAAAGTTTGTATGTTTTGATGTTTGTTACTGAATCATGCAAAAACGGCCAAACGGATATTCCGCATATTTGCAAACCCAAATAGCTACACATTGCTCTTGATTCTTAAAGCTCCTGTAGCATATTGTCTTGACATTGAAGTATACTAGCATAGAAAGTTCAACTATTCCCACTGCTAGGACACACGCCTCCTCTTCTAGACGGCGCGGCCTGTTATCTGCCACGCAGGCTCGGTGCGAGCAGTAGGCGGTTCATGTCTTTAAATTTATATATTGGAACTTATGCACAATAAATCAAAATACTGTACAAAGCCGGAATTAATACCTGAGGCATTTTCTACTCGTCAACCTTATTGTGATGCAGATACAAAACATGGCAGGTGCAATATACGAGATAGATAGCTCGCTCTCTCTAACTATTTATGGTACTAGGAAATTCCGGTTTCATCAAAATCTTCTCCGTTTTGAGAGTAGTGGTTATGAAATTATTTACACAAAGCTAAGCGCCTGTCTGGGTTCGAACCCACGACCTACAGCTCGTAAGTTGGCCTGTAACCACTGCACCACCACCACAAAAAACCACAAGTCCTGAAAGTAGTTTGTTCATAATTGACTAGGTACTGAGTTTTTAATTACGTATTTTGCCATACAGACCGCTGCTTATGCCAAAGGAAATTAAATATTATGTTAAGGCAATAAAAAACAATTTTAAATGCATAAAGTAATGCAACGCTATATTCGAAATAATAATAATTTGCTTTAAAAAAATTGTCTTGCGTTATGTTTAAATGTAACGCAAGTCATTGTATTGTTTATTATTTTATTTTTGTTCATTCCAAAAATATTGTAAATTATGCTAGTTTTAAATTCTCCTCATTATATTGTGTAAAATATTTTCTTTCTTTATTTTGTAAGTAGGTACCGTCCTTTCACAGTTATTTAACCTTAAGAATCACAGTTCATCTGGTACCCAAATCCCAAGTTATTTTTTTTGGGTTTAGTCTTCGCACATTTTGTGCATTGAGCCAGTGTCAAGTAATTTTACTTTTCAATCAAGTAAATGGCCCGATATCAGGCACGAAGTTACAAAAAACTCATAGTCAGTCAAGTCAAAGTTATTGTAAAGCGGTAGTAACTTTACAACACCTAGTAGGGAACCTATTGGGGGGGGGGGGGGGGGAACACGAAAAGTCCATGTTAGTCACTTATTTTAACCTTCACTACACTTGTGCACTCACACGTACTCGTAACTAAATTGAATAATTCAATACCAAAATTTTACAATTTAATTCGCTATTTCACGAAATTTCATGACAATGAAAACTCGTGCGATATGTTCCAACGCGATCCCGCCAAAAAACTCGAGTCTCAAGTTATAGACTAACTGTCTAGTTTGGGGCTCACTGGTAACTAAAATTAGCTGTGAGAAGGAATATTTGAAGCTACTTTTGAAATTATAATTTATATTCTAGCGCATCGCGGCAACAAATAAGATTCAAAACATGATTGCATTTTATGTTCGTTGAATCGAAGGACCACCAGTTTTGATTATATTAAATTAATTAATTCATGGATGAGTTGAATAATTTTCTAGCATTGCTTTAGATGACTGTATTCCTTTATATCCATTACATTACACTTGATAGTTTTCGCAAATATTGTGAATCGTTCCGTCAAATATCTTTTGAGCTCATTTTTACATATTTCTTTATCAAGATACAATTTTATTCTTATGAAATAAGTATAACCAAGTCTTTTCTTTGAACATATGACAAAACATTAAATTTTCCGGCTTGTAATGTGTAGCGATACACATAACTGTGCGACAAAAAGCTGCACGTTTTACGGTCCTACGTTTCAGTAGCACCTTAAAATTGTTTTTCCAAAACCACATATTATTTGTTTACATGTTTGGAAACCGAATCGCGAACACAGTATACATATAATGATTACCCTCGCCGTCACCTCTGGCCCCACAAATGTGTCCCTCTGCGAAATAATTGTTGTACCGCGCGGCTTTTACTTAATTTTACATATTCGCCTAATGGTATCACTACAACTTCGTGACTCTTGTGTCAGGGGTCAAAAGTAAGTGGTGATTCATAGATTATGTATGGACTCTGTTATAAATTGGATCCAAATTTTAAAGGTGTTTTGTGAACTTTGACCGGCAGGCGGTTGGCTAATAAGTAGTGTTTTGTTTTGTACTTCGTTTTATAATTATTGTTATGTTATACTATCGCTGGCAGTCATTATTGTGTTCAGGAATTTCTAGAAATCAGACTATGTTGAGCTGAATGCTGAATACGTTTACCGCCGAAAGTATTTAAAACCTCGTTCTGCTTCTGAGGATCAGTTGTGTCACAATGGCACCTTACGAGTTGTAGGGCCATGAGTTAAAACTAGCAGAACTTTAGTGTTTCATCACCACTGCTGAGAGAAGAGGCCTATGTCCCAGCAGTGGGAACATTATAATTGCTGATTATGCTTTTGCTGTTACTGACAATCGTTTAAAGATGACACAGGCAGAATTATTGACATTTAGTGATCTTCGATGTAAGCGCGCCTATGTCTTCACCTAAAGATCATGGTTTCATATCGGAGTGTGACTTGTATACTGCGTTTGACGATTTACGATCTTTTATCAAAGACTTACTGCTGAGCAATCCAGTTGAGTAGTGGGGAAGTCGTGGTCAAAAGTGTAGATTCGCAGCTTACGAGTTGCCTACTGACAAACGCATTGTGAAACGGGTGCCGTTGCTTATAACATTATTTACTAAGGCATTATAGATCTTATCAAAGATCGATTTGAGAATATACATTTCTACTTATTATCTAAGCTTTACCTTGCCTGATTTTAGCGAAAAGTGCATAGATCTTCTTTATATAAGAATCGTGATTGACTGATAGACACAGCCCAAATCTATGAACACATAAAAACATGAAATTAGGGAGACAGGTAATTATGTAGAGGGATTGTTGCTAATTAATAAGAGATGCACGGATTGATCGATCAGGATCAACTACGCTTGTCGCGGTTGGCCCGTGGATGATCGACCATATTTATGTACCAAGACCCTTCGTGCACCAGATTGCACGGTAAGCCGTTGGCTGTCATACGTGAATCCTTGACAGTCTTTACGGGTCGTCAGAAACCAGAAAGTCTGACTATCAGTCTTATTGCGAAGGTCAGAAAGGCAATCGCTCCATTTAAATTAATGGTATTCAGCTGCAGCCGGATAAACAGTTAGCCAACCGAAACGCCTTGCAGATGATGAGGTACTTTACTTATGCTTTCGAAACTTCGCCCCTGAGCGAGACTCAGATTTAAGGAGGTGTGGAAAATTTTGAACACCTTTCTGGTGCCCAGTGAGCTCTTCCCTATTTCCCTTTATAGATAAACTATTTCTAAGATAACACCTATCATGTGTTTCCGAAACCCATAGGCACGAATTTATGATCACTGCACACCATAGACACCAAAATACCATTCTCCCAACGTAGTGACGACTTCCTCAACTGCGTGATTTACATATTTTTTTTAACACGGATTTTACCCACGGTTTCGTCCACGTTGGGGTCGGATTTTTGTTCCATGAGAACGTATTACCGGGATAAAATGTATCTTATTTCCTAAGACAGGTCACTTTCTGTCCATCTGCAAAATTTCATCCAAAGACGTATAAAATAAACAATTGATTGTTTTTATTTATTTATTTACCTTTATTTATTTTATTTAGCCGTAGTTACTGCCCACGACTTTGTCTACGATTCAGAATTAAAAGTAGCTGATGTACTTTCCCGGGGTATGGTCTATTTGTGTGAAAAATTTCATCCATTCAGCTGTTTCAGCGTGAAAGCGTAACAAATAAACTAACTTTCGCATTAATTTTACTTTTGCCAGCGGCTTCGCTCGGTGGTCGGAAATTTTCCCGCGGGACCGTACTGCCGGGATAAGAACTGTTAACCCTTTGTGTTAATCTAGGCTATAAACTATCTGTGGGCCAAAATTTCATCAAAATCCGTTCTGTGCATTTTTGCGTGAAATATGTAGTAACAAACATTCATACATCCATCGTCACAAACATTCACACGTATTATTAGGAAATGTCTAGTTAGGATTATTCTACTTAAAACTGCGAAAATGCTTCACTCATACAAAGTATTCAGTACAAAAACACAGCACACCTCCTCGGCATCGAACTTAAGACCTGAACGCTCAGACCACTAGAGCTTACCAGATTTTCCAAATGCAAATGTACTTATTCACTGCTGGTAACACATTGGTGTTGCCACCATACGATTTAACAATTGTTGAGTCGACTTGTTATTTACTAAACCGCAAATGTGCCTCGCAGGGATTTGCATGCAAAACAGTGCACCACGGTCTATACGTAGTTAAAATTGAAAACCACCACGCCGAGTTTTCACTTCAGTACATAAATATTAACGGATTTCATATGGTTCTCACGAATAAACGGAGTGGTTCAAGAGGACGGTTTGCGTGTATGATTCACAGAAGTTTTTTTTTTTGTAGATTAGATTAAATATGACGATGATCGTTGAAGATATCGGAATGAAATCATCCCGACTGGGAGCTTTATGAGATACCTATATGAAAACAATGTATTACAGAATAATTATACCTCTTTGATTTGTCGTTACTAACTTGTTTTTGGAGATTTTACACTTCTTTTATCATTTAAATACGCCCAAAGTTAGTTTAAATTAGCAAATTAGTTTGGCTCATAACTTTTATTTTAGTATTCTGTTTCCGTACAGACAATATTAATAGTGAGACATAACCACACCATGTTTAATTTTTGATGTACATTGTCGAACAGTGGAGTAATACACTTCCGAAGTTTGTATGGAAAAAAAGTCGACAAGACGTACCTTGTCGTGGTGTCTATATTTTCCGATCGCCACGCAGGCGAAACTGCTGGCAAAAGCAAGTGCTTGGTATTTTCAACCCTTCCAATAGAAGACTGCTCAAGCTAAAGAGAATCCCGAGTGGCATGAGATATGTTTTAATAAATAGGAACTCAACATCACGCTAGTATTCGCGTCAGGTTGTACTCCTGCATACAAATTAGTTGACACGATCAGTGCGAGCGACTTGCGCCCCGCACCTAGTGCGGGCGACTATTGGCTATAGTTAATCCACCAAGCAGGCCCAGTGCGGGTAAGTAGGTATACGCCTGTGGCTTCGAATGTATGGTTCTAAGACATGCCACTTTCCACACGTTGTTCGTTGTTGTTCGTTTTGCTGCAGTGGTCAGGAATTGTGAGGAAATAATTTTCATAAAGTGCCCGCCTGGGTTCGAACGTATGACCTTACAACTCATAAGTCGCAGTGGTCACCACTGTGCAACTACTACTCACTACGTTCACTGACACTCAATATTTTAATTAGCTTCATAGCTTAACGAACCCTATCGTCGTTATTGAACATTTACTATTGCTATAAATAAATTGCGATTGATATTTAGGCGAAACACACACTGCCCCGCGCTATGCTACGGGTTGCGTGGCGACTGAGCCACGGGTGCGGTTGTGAGAGTGAGTTGCAGATTTCTCCGCACAAACGCACGGAGCTGCAGTATAGTCTCAAGACCCCCGCACGGTGGCCTTGAGGCCTCATTTCACAGAGCTTGCGGTGGTAATAGTACCTACATTGGAGAGTAATGTTTTTTATACTAAAATGGTTATTAATTTTGTACTCATTCAGGATGCTGCAGCTATATTATCTGTTTGGTTTTTGTATAATCAAATCAAATTGCTTCACGACTTTCGATTTCGAATATAAATCGATCGATATCGAGATCCATTTCGAAATAGTACGTCTAGCTCTGTCACAATTACGCACTATACTGCAGAACTCGGTGTGCCATACCTTGCCTCTTGCCCCGCATCCACGCGCGGGGTGCGTGTTTCTCCGCATGTATGTAGGCGCATGATCTGTAACACTGCGCGTGAATGCATTTTCTGTGTGTTGCACTAAGCGTGTTTTCTATACAAACACAGATACTTGTAAACAACGTAAGAACACGCACTCCCGTGCTACGCTGCTTGATGCGGTGCAGTGTGCGAATCGCCTTAAACTCAACTCAAATAGAGATAAGTTGTCTCCACCAAAAGCCATTTATGAGAAGAGTATTTCTTTTGTGTTTGGTGGTGTACTTTGTGGTGTCGTATGTTGAAAGATAATTTCAAAGGACATTTTATACTTCTTTTGAGGATAAAAATCACCAAATAAAAGTTTTCTGAATTGATATCAAATACGACTTCACAAAATATGAAGAAAAATTTAACTAATTGAATTGTCAGTGTGAATACGCGTTTTGGCGTGTTGAGTAGTATTAGTAATTAGTAGTAATTTCTTGTTCCCCGACACATCGCGTGGCGTCGCTTTAACTTCTTTTTCGCTCCTTCTTCTTTTTCGGCTTCTGTCTTTTTATGGTCGATTCCCAAGAGTTTTAGCCTGATGTTAAGTAGGTAGCTTATAATAGCCTTCCTCAAGAGTTGGTCTATCAAATGCAATAAGATTATTTCAAAGACTGGTATTTTTAGGGACTAGCACGTTCAAACAAACATAAAAACTGTTCAGCTTCACGATTAGTATAGAGATTTACGTTTTAATGTTGAGCGCCATCTCAAAGAAGTCGACTCATTCATAGTATTTACTGATGCAGATTTGTTCTGCATGAGTTATTTTCTTCATAAAACGTAGCTTTCAGGTAAATATTTAATACTTTGAGAGTGACTTAATACTTGCAGTCATTTATATCACTTCGAATACACATAGAATAATAGCATAGTTTGTAATAACATATCGACTGCCCTGACTAATTAGGTACTGTGCATGTGGTTTTGAGTTCGTTTCCCAGGTCGGTTATTCCGTCAAGAATTTCTCATCAACAGCCCGCTGTCTGGATTTCTGTACTTTTTGATGGCAATAGGCATACATGGGACTTAAACATAACCAGAACACTTCATCATAACTCTTCGGGGAAAACTGTCCTGATTTTATGTTGAAGCCAACCAGCTTAATTAATCTGTCAATTAAAAACTGCCCAACCTTTTTACTAAACGGCGCCGTTCAACTAACGGCTTGAATCACATTCAGCCGCATCGGCTGAATGTGATTCAAGCCGTTAGTTGTCGTTAGTTAGTTAGTTAGTTGTCGTTAGTTAGTTAGTTGTCGAATACAATATTTCTCGAACTGGCTGCTGAAGGTTATTTATATAATAGGGGACGATGAGAAGGAAACAAAAATGGACTGATAATAATTCTAACGTCTGTTATTTAAAACATTATGGAGGTTGTTATGATCATTTCAAAAACCTAACGGGCTGTCGTTTTGTTTTTCGGCGGTTGGTAGTATGGCAGTGAAACAAGAACAGTTATAAAACGGCTGTTAACTAAAAGGCTTATTAAGCTAGTTGGCAGTGACGGTAACATTGACACAAAAAATCAGACTCAAACGTGTGAAACGGATGCATATTCCATTTCAACTCAATAGTACACCACAGTGTGTGCCTACTTAGATCCGTATGTCCATAATTTTGTCGACAACCACCATTCTACTGCCTATATACTAATTACAAAATATCCTTAGTCATACCCTTTCTAACCATATCATTATTCCCACAGTCCATCCATCTATTCTCTGGTCTCTCCCTACTCTTATAGCCTTCGACATTCATACTCATAACATTATATACCAATTTTGTCGACTAACGAGCCGAATATATCCAAACGGTTTTTCGGGCAAAGTCAATAACCAGTGCGATCATACTTCCGTCAAAACCTCAAGGCACGTAAGTGATTAAACTGCAAATATTGCCTCGGAATATTGTCTTGAACAAAATAGGGCGCCGCGCAGATATCGTAATAGGTGCCTTGCGCGATGCAACCAAAGCAACTCGCGAGGCACTAAATGGTTTATACATAGAAAGTGTTCCAATATCATGAATACATATAGGGTGGCGATTAGATTACTGCATTCAAATAGCACAGCGGTTATCACAAGACTTTAACAAATATTTTAAAATAAAAATCAAAATCAGTTTTACTAAAAATCCAAAAGTGAATTCTCTAAACAAAATAAAATAGAATAAAAATGGCATGAAATACACCACTTTGGTAACTATCAACCAACTTAAGTTGGTGCAACTTGGCTGTATTTTTTTGACAGTTGTATGAAATGGCGCAAAGTGGTGTAATTTCTCTGATTGTACCAGAAGATCGACTAAACTGAAACAGCACACTTCAGTCTCCTCCAAATGCAAGTAGAAAAACAATTCATAGTTTCACATCGTAGGCATAACAGCTTTTATGGCAGCATTAAAACATATCTATGCCATTAGAGTAGCAAGTGTCGGCATGGCAGCTGGCGTTGCCATACGGTTCGCTCGCCGTTCGGCCAAGAAGTTTGGCGTAGGAACTTGGTCGCAACAGTTTATAAACAAACTGGATGTTTTTGTGACTACTTGTATATAAACAAGTGTCTGGTTATAACCAAGGGCTTTTGGGTGGTAGTCTAAAAGGGCCTTTAGGCGGTTTTTGTGTTAACTAATTAGACAATAAAAAATTATAAATCATAATCAAAAGTCGTTTATTCAAATTAGGCTGAGAATCAGCACTTTCTTAAAGTCAAAGATACATAAGACAGTTCCTTAAAACGCCCGCCCTTCACTTCCTAGTGCTGGAAAGAAGAAATGACGTTACAAACTCCCCAGCAGCACAGCTGTATCTTTAGTTAGATAAACTTGATTATGTTTTCTGCTCTTAGCACACGCATTATAAGTCTATAATGTTCCCACTCCTGGGACGGCTTCCTCTCTGTGAGAAGGAGATTGCTATAATCCAACGCTCAGTGCAGATGTCACATGTCTTTGATTTTTTGGTTCTAAGACATGTAGGTTACCTCAGGATGTTTTTCTTCCCCGTTTTGAAAGCAGTGGCGATCATTGACATTTATATATAAGGACTGGGCGGACCGCATGTTACAATGACGCCTCGAACTTGGTCCCAAAATGGTCTTCCCTATAGCGAAGTGAACTAGAACGCGATCGGCTGTATTCGGAGCGGTCGTAAATTTTTGCAAGCAAAAATGCCAAGTTGTGCCGTGAAGGGTTGCGTGAACTACGACAATAAGCACATTAAAAAATGATAACATTTCATATCCCCGGTAAGTTAAAAATATGTCATTAAATCGACTTCTAACATTATTTAAAATAATTTTCTTTCTTATTTGTCTCAACCTTGGGCAAAGACGCACGCAGACGAAAAGTACGAATAACTTTGCAGCGGCCCTCGTTGTAGGTAGCCGATGAAATGAAAAGATTTAATAATATTACTATAAGATTAAATTATGTACAAAATTGATTTTTATTGTTTATTAAAAGCAAATTAAAATGTCCAACGTCTAAAAAATTTTAGGTCTTTATTTTATTTCTTTGTACCTCGAAAAATACCACACCTGGTTCTTACAAGGTTACGTCTAGGAGCAGACACGCCGATTGATATCGTAGTTCATACTAGTTCTAATAGATGGCGTTAGTGTTTTTTGTAAGGCGACCGCGTCCGTCAAATGTTCGGACAACCGTATCTTAAATCAATGGTGGTGATCCAATAATAGGTCTATACCTATGTAAATGCAGATTCGCACGGGTCGATCGATCAGGTTAAGCTACGCTTGCCGCGGTTGGTCCGTGGGTGGGTGACCATCTTTACATACCAAGATCCGTCCCTGCCTCGGAAAGCACGTTAAGCCGTTGGTCCCGGCTGTCATTTGTGGATCTTTGACAGTCGTTACAGGTCGTCAGAAGCCCGAAAATCTGACAACCAGTCTTACCAAGGGGTATCGTGTTACCTAGTAACTGGGTTGTGGAGGTCAGATAGGCAGTCGTTCCATGTAAAATACTGGTATTCAGCTGCATACGGTTGGACTGGAAGCCGACCCCAACGTGATTGGGAAAAGGCTAGGCAGATGATGATAATATATTCAGATTTAATTATCACTGGTTTGGCGCGCAATTCGAAATTCAAATAAATTTTATTCGAAAGCCGTGTTATTTTAATTTAAAATGCAGTCATTTGTTTATGTGAAATTGTTGTAGTATCACTACAAGATGTATACAGGTGCCGTTCGGACACTGAAATCAAAATGAATAAACTGTTGCACTGAACGGCACGTTACAAAATTTTGTTTCAGTGCCGTTAGTGAAAGTGCTCAGGTGCCGTTCGAGGAAGTGCCGTTCAAATCCCTGAGTGGAACGGGCCTAACACTGCTTGCATAAACACGGTCTATTATTGGTGCAATCGTTTTAAATCTGGAAATATTCAGTTGAAGAACGAGCCTCGAGGTCGGTTCGTAACCATTGTCGACAACGACGAATTAAAGGCTATAGTGAAAGCGGATCCAACTCAATCTACGGCTGAGCTTGCTGCGGGCCTTGGAGTTTGTGTCAAAACAACATTGAAGCACTTGCGTCAAATCGGAAAGATATTAAAGCTAGATAAGTGGGTGCCATACGAACTAAGCGACCAACAGCGAGACTTACGCGTCGAAGCATGCACTGCACTACTGAATCATAGAAACGAGGGTATTCTAAATGGATTGTAACCTGCGATGAAAAGTGGATCTTGTACGACAACCGTAAGAGTTCATCTCAGTGGGTGGACCCGGGTACAGCACAGATGATGGTGACTGTCTGGTGGACCAATACCGGACTTGTACATCACAGCTTATTACTAAATGTCACAACAGTGACGGCAGATGTATATTGCTAAGAATTGCAAACAATGATGGAGAAACTCGTAATTCAACAACCAAGACTGGTCAATCGCTCTTCCCCATTGCTTCTCCACGACAACGCGCGAGCTCACACTTCACCACAGACCATCGCAAAGCCATAAGAGTTACAGCTGGAAGCTCTCCGTCACCCATCTTACTCGCCGGACCTTGCCTCAACAGATTTCTGTTTTTTTTTTAATTTAGACAATTCTTAAGTGGGCAAAAATTCAACACGCGAGAGGCAGTACAATACGCTTTCGCTAACTTCATCGCCTGACTTTTACAGTTAAGGGATAAATAAACTGCCATCAAAATGGCCAAATTGTATATTAGGTCTTTACCTATGAAATTGCCGTTCTGCAGTACTGGCCATTTCAAATCAAAATAATTTTTGTTTGGCTAAGAATTCTAATTTCAAATTAATTTTATTTTAAAAACATGGATTTTTTTTTCTAAAAGTAGTCATTTCTTTATTGATTAGTGTTACATTTTCATCGCATTTCAATCTTTTTCGTCATCATGGATACGTTAAAAATTCGAGTAATTATGGAATATGAGTACCGTCGTGGCAGCAACGCGGCACAAGCGGCACGCAACATCAACGACGTTTACGGAGCTAACACTACAAACCAACGCACCACCTGTTATTGGTTTGCTCGCTTCCGTTCTGGAAATTTCGACCTGAAAAATGAACCTCGCGGTCGTCCGAAGACTTTGGTCGACAATGACGAATTAAAGGCGATTGTGGAAGCTGATGATACACAATCTACGGCTGAATTAGCAGCAGCTTTCGACGTTAGCGTCAAAACAATATTGGTCCATTTGCGTCAAATTGGCAAGGTAAAAAAGCTTGACAAATGGGTGCCCCACGAACTCAATGATCGCCAGCGCGAAGTACGCGTCGAGACGTGCCTTGCACTGCTCAACAGACACACAAATGAAGGAATTTTGAACCGCATTGTTACCTGCGATGAAAAATGGATTCTGTTTGATAACCGTAAGCGCTCAGCAAGTTGGTTGGATCCTGGTTCAGCACCTAAACAATGCCCTAAACGAAAACTTACCCCTAGAAAAGTGATGGTCACTGTTTGGTGGTCTAGCGCCGGTGTGATTCATCACAGCTTCTTACCAAACGGGGTGAGCATTACTGCAGATGTGTACTGTGAAGAACTGAACACAATGATGGAGAAGCATTGGTCAATCGCTCGTCTCCGCTGCTCCTGCACGACAACGCGCGACCTCATACTGCACAGCAGACGGTCTCCAAGTTGCAAGAACTGGGGTTGGAAGCTCTCCGTCATCCGCCCTACTCACCAGACCTTGCGCCTACAGACTACTACTTTTTCCAGAATTTGGATAACTTCTTGGCGGGAAAAAAATTTAATACCCGAGAGGCAGTACAAAATGCCTTTGAAGAATTTGTTGCCTCCCGTCCAGCTGATTTCTTTAAGAAGGGCATCAATAAACTGCCACTGCGATGGCAAAGATGCATTGATTGCATGGGTGATTACTTCGATTAATACAAATAAAAAATTCATGAAAAAAATTCGTTTAAATTTTTTCATACAAAACGGCAATTTCATAGGTAAAGACCTATTATATAATTTGGGCCAGTATCTAAATTAGCTTATTTTAAAATTATCCTTTTTTTAAATTTAATACAAATCTCCAATTGCATAGGTAAAGACCAAATAATTTACCCAACTCGACACGTGTCATAATTTTATAAACAGGATAAATATTGCAGTTTGATAGCTTCTGTATAGTCACTCCGCCATATTTATTCTTCAGAAAAATGTCATCTGATGATTGACAAGTCAGCCCCAGAAATTTTAACATAGTAATACCATTTTTTATTAAATTCATTTTCATTCAACACACACACGTACTTATACGTTTGCACCTAATAGTCCTAAACAGTCTCTATTAAAATGTTTGCACCCTTGTGGGAACCGAATGATGACTTATATTTTGAATGTCTATGGAGTTTCTTGCCCGTTCTTTTCCATAAATACCTACTGCGCTTTGGAATGGGCTTAATATTTCTGATTGACCGAACCGTAACGTTAATAGTTTATTTGACATAAATAAATGAGATTTTGAAATTTGATTTTACCTATTTCCATCACTTTTGCTCATTTTACTACAAGCAAACAGACCGTACTTAGTGCAGGCGAGTTGTAAAAAGTTCTCAATGGGTCCATTAACCACCAAAAGCTTATCAACTCGCATTTGGCTGAATTCTGCATTTTTTAAAGTGAATAGTAATATAACATTTACCGTAATATTCCTTTCTATTTTTCCTTATTCTTCATTAAGGGGAACCTAGCTCACTGGTGGGCTTGACTAAAAAGCACGCTGTTCACCAAGCATCGTGACCGACAGAGGTAGTATCAGTGTTGAGCAGATAGACGCTAGTCTACACGTACAACGTTATTGAGTGAGATGCAGGAGCATTTATAGTAAAATTGCGCGTAAAAAATTAAGAAAAGTCCTTCGGAAGATCGGGTTTTCTGAAAAATACACTGCATAGATCAATGACCAATTAAGTTTATTGAACTTTTCGATAAATGAGCTTCGTCGGTACAGACTTGGTTTTGGAGATTTTACACTCTTTTTATTACTTAAACACGCCCAAAGTTAGGTTAAATTAGCAAGAAAAACGAATCTTTGTTGGCTCATTTTTGATGTGTTTTGTCGAACAGTGGAGTATTATACTCGCGAAGTTTGTATGGAAAAAATGTCGACTAGATTCACCTTAAATGACGGATCTGTAGATCGATGTGTGGGTCACCCGCGTTAGGGACTTTGCGATTTTTTTGTTATTTCGTACGAATATGTAATTGAAGAAGAGTATACTCTTCTTCAATTCACTGCATTGATTATCGCTCAGATAAAATGGCGGAATTGACCTTGATTTAAAAAAATGAACACTAATAACTACCACTCAAGTGCACAGCAACTCAAACACAGAAGCAATAATGACTCGACGTGTAGCGGATTGGAGATAAGCTACGCCGTAGCTCGCGTAGCAGCGTAATCTCAATATCAGCTACGCCGTAGCAGGCGAAGGTCTTCCTTGACAGGTAGCAGGGTTATTATTTCTAATCGCATAGAAATCGATAACTTGTATAGTGATTGTTGTATTTATAACAATGTGTTATACATTAAGCGATAGGGTTTACACATCACATGACTTCCAGTTCTCTATCTATACATCATAAGGCCTGCATCTTTTTTTTTTAAACTTTGCCCACATTAGGAATTTCTGTTAAATTGTGGGTGCGTTTACAAACATTTAAACTCACATACGCAAACAGCCAAACTCGGAACAATTACTTGTAGGTCATACCAATATTTATTCCATGCGGGATTCGAACCCGCGACACGCAGCGCTACAGTCAATCGTTTAACTACTGCGTTAACCGTGCTTCCATTGTATGAATACATGTGAGAAACAAAAGCGAACCTTAATTAACTGATAAGCTACGTGCAGTGACTGATGCATGACATTCAACAATAGAACCGCTGAATTGTGATTAAATTAATCTGATAATTAATTTCCGAAAACATAGTTCGCTATATACTCATGTATCGTTAAATTAAAGCATAATATACTCGTACCTACGTACCGCATCATCTGCCTAGCCTTTTTCCCAACTATGTTGGGGTCGGCTTCCAGTCTAACCAGATGCAGCTGAATATCAGTATTTTACATGAACCGACTGCCTATCTGACCTCCACAACCCAGTTACTGGGTAATACGATACCCCTTAGTAAGACTGGTTTCAGACTTTCGGGATTCTGACGACTCGTAACAGCTGTCAAAGATCCTCAAATGACAGCCGGGACTAATGGCTTAACGTGCTTTTCCGAGGCTTGGTATGTAAAGATGGTCACCCATCCACGGACCAACCGCGGCAAGCGTAGCTTAACCTGATCGATCGACCCGCGCAGCTATAGTTACTTAACCACAAGCCCCTCCTTATATACCTACGTACCTATATTATGCTTTAATTTTAAAGAGAAAACTGACTGTAAAGGTAGTACACACAGCTTCAAGAATTGGTTACCCCTCCAAAAGACATGTGCGGTCGTGCATTCGTGCTAGGCTCAAGTTGATTTTTTTATTTAGAAAAAACATTTCACTATAATTACTGCAATGTTTTAGTAAATATGGTTGACATTTACGAGAAGTTATTCTACTTCTTATTAGAGACCGCTTGCTGAGCATAAGATTGGAGGTTCGAATCCTGGGCACGAAATGTGCTTTTATCATGCATTTTATTTCTTGGGATGGATGATGGAATACAAGTGGAAACAAAAAACTCTTTTTGAAGTATTCTGTAGATTATTCGTAACGAGTTCAAAGTCATGTAGGATCATAGAAAGTAAAAAAAAAAAAAACAGTTAAACATATTTTATAAAAATTAACAATTAATGAAATTTATTGTATGTTTATGATAAATGATTTTATTTCTGTAAGTAGGTTTGTACAAACACTTTTACACGTCAATCATATCTTTTTAAAGTACATGAGGTCGGCGTTTCCTATCTGACTACTTTGTGAAGAAAGGCCGAAACAAACTCAGAGGTCACATTCTCTTTTAAAGTCCGGACATAATCTTGTTCAGATCATGTGAAGACCATGTTGATTGGTGTCTGAAATGATCTTTTGAGGAAAGAACCACACAGATTGAGTGGACCTATCCATTCAGTGCACGCATGTATCAATAATCATACGGCTCAAGTTTATATTTTATCGTTTTAATATTTAATTTCAAGTCTGGTCTCATTTTGTCTACTTATTATCTAAACTGGGCATTAATGTGGAAAAAAGCAAACTACACCGATAAAGCAACAACAATGTTAATATAATTGCTAGTACTACCCGTTTTGACTGACCCCTTTCTATAATCAGTTGCTAACGACAGACATAGGCATGTGTGTAAACATTGTTCCCACTGCGGAGACACAGGCTGTGACCCTGTGTGAGTGAGTGGGCCACAATCCACCGCGCAGGCCCATTGTGGTTTGATAGATGTTACATGTCTTCGCATTTTTGGTTCTAGGACATGCCGTTTTAAGAGCAGTGGTGACAAGACAATTTATACAGCGTAAAACACCTGCCTGAGTACGAACCTACGACCTACAACTCGTAAATCGGCACAAATGACACTGAGCCACCACTGTTCTTGGTTACAATAATAGTCTACACCATCTTCAAACAGATTTGGCACAGTAATTTCACACGTATCCTATTATATTTATCTAATAGGTCTATGAAATTGCCGTTTTGTATGAAAAAATTTAAACGAATTTTTTTCATGAATTTTTTATTTGTATTAATCGAAGTAATCACCCATGCAATCAATGCATCTTTGCCATCGCAGTGGCAGTTTATTGATGCCCTTCTTAAAGAAATCAGCTGGACGGGAGGCAACAAATTCTTCAAAGGCATTTTGTACTGCCTCTCGGGTATTAAATTTTTTTCCCGCCAAGAAGTTATCCAAATTCTGGAAAAAGTAGTAGTCTGTAGGCGCAAGGTCTGGTGAGTAGAGCGGATGACGGAGAGCTTCCAACCCCAGTTCTTGCAACTTGGAGACCGTCTGCTGTGCAGTATGAGGTCGCGCGTTGTCGTGCAGGAGCAGCGGAGACGAGCGATTGACCAATGCTGGTTGGAGATGCGCCAGCTTCTCCATCATTGTGTTCAGTTCTTCACAGTACACATCTGCAGTAATGCTCACCCCGTTTGGTAAGAAGCTGTGATGAATCACACCGGCGCTAGACCACCAAACAGTGACCATCACTTTTCTAGGGGTAAGTTTTCGTTTAGGGAATTGTTTAGGTGCTGAACCAGGATCCAACCAACTTGCTGAGCGCTTACGGTTATCAAACAGAATCTATTTGTGTGTCTGTTGAGCAGTGCAAGGCACGTCTCGACGCGTACTTCGCGCTGGCGATCATTGAGTTCGTGGGGCACCCATTTGTCAAGCTTTTTTACCTTGCCAATTTGACGCAAATGGACCATTATTGTTTTGACGCTAACGTCGAAAGCTGCTGCTAATTCAGCCGTAGATTGTGTATCATCAGCTTCCACAATCGCCTTTAATTCGTCATTGTCGACCAAAGTCTTCGGACGACCGCGAGGTTCATTTTTCAGGTCGAAATTTCCAGAACGGAAGCGAGCAAACCAATAACAGGTGGTGCGTTGGTTTGTAGTGTTAGCTCCGTAAACGTCGTTGATGTTGCGTGCCGCTTGTGCCGCGTTGCTGCCACGACGGTACTCATATTCCATAATTACTCGAATTTTTAACGTATCCATGATGACGAAAAAGATTGAAATGCGATGAAAATGTAACACTAATCAATAAAGAAATGACTACTTTTAGAAAAAAAAATCCATGTTTTTAAAATAAAATTAATTTGAAATTAGAATTCTTAGCCAAACAAAAATTATTTTGATTTGAAATGGCCAGTACTGCAGAACGGCAATTTCATAGGTAAAGACCTAATATTTTTCTGATAAATACTAAAGTAGGTTTCCTGTAAAGACAAGTCGGTACCGCTCGGTGCGGTCATCTCAACCATAAAAAGTTACTAATACATGTAATCATTTCCCAAAATCAACTTGCTGTGATCGGTACCGAGAGTGAGGCACAAAAACCTGATCCATTAGCACAATAACGAGAACTTAATCCGAAATGCATTAAATATGATGAAATTCGTAAAGCGTGTTACACGTGTTGATGATTCCATTAATAAACAGAACACAAACATATTCCGAAAATAGTCCATCGCTGTTCTATAGGTTATTACATTTATAGAGGGATTTCCGGCTTTCAGGCAAATCTGGTAAATCTGGCCGTCTGTAAATGCTGCTATTCATTAAGACGGAATTGGTGAGACGGTTTTTGCTAGAGTTGCTTTTAACCGGGCTGGAACTTGCTAGCGTGATGTAGATGGCATCAAATGTACTATTGCACTTAACGTGCTGTAAAGTAATTGTTCGTGTTTTAATTTGACATTCAATGAAAATGCATAATTACATCGAAAACAAATATGCGGATTCTCTCTCTCATTCAACAAAAAGCGGGCTCAGTACGCGTTTTTAGTTTTTTGGAGACACCACGTAGGCACCCAAACCATTACTATTGCGATTTTAACATGACATACACAAATAAACTCACGCCTTCTTCCTGTGGGGGTGCGCAGAAATTACAGAAAGCCACGTGCTACGATCCATACATACCTACTCTCCAATTGCCTCCTTTTGCTTCTGGTCGTACACGCACGCCAGATACGAGTACTACGCACCAGAATTTTCTGAAAAAAAAAAAAAAAAACAAAAACACCAGTGAGGTCACTATATTACCTCTTAGGGCGTCCATTCACATCTACCTTGTAAATACCTTTTGTTAGTCGCATTCTATTGATCATCTCAATGTGACCTAACCTTACTCTTTTCTTGTTTGTCATTGCAAGTATCCTCTTCATTTTAGCATTAATTGACCTAAAACTTATGAGTCTGTTTCGACATTTCTTCTCAAGGATCAGTCAGCTAGGAAATGCTGACGCAGTTTCACTTACTGAAATAAACAGCATAATTATTTTCATCGTTGATTTTGTAATTTTTTCCCAGTTCTGTAACCTTGTGTTAATTATAGTGTTTCAATTTTGCTTTTTGCACATATCAATTGAAAGTTTTAATTTTTACAAAATATTTATCAAACCATATCCTCTCAATACGAAAGATGTGTTAGGTCACCATAGCACCTTACTCGTATTCTACGGTAATGTACAACATAATTAGTTATCATGAACTAATAAACATATTGAAATGTGGTCTAAATTAAAGGGATGAGGCATTTTATGTAGTTACTGCCTATCTCAACGACATAAGCGGTATGGATTCGGCAAAGAACTTCCCACTATAACATGAGACTTAAATACATAGCCGGTGAAATGTGAGTGTATTGACCTCTCTCTATCATTTTGTGAACCTTAGTCATGATGTTTAGAATACGTAAGTGCTCGCAAAAGAATACCTATTTGCATACATTAGTTTGAACAGCTTCAAACTAATCGCACTCAATTGTTTCTTGGCTTATTAATTGAGACCACCGAGCCCGGAACTGCTGCATGCCGCCATGCCGCGCCGGAAAAGTCTAGAGACGAAAACGCAAACAAAAATATTGGTGCCTATTGTACATTACGGTAGATGCGCCTAAGTTAGCCCGAGAAATTCAAAATTCATTTTTCTTCTGTTTTCTGCAACTTGCACGCCAGCACCCTGATAGCATAACACACTATTATTACTCAGAATGTGAATCCTTTTTCTGGTTATTGCTAATCCATTTCTTCATATGTTCGAAAAAATTGTCTGCTAAGCAACGTAAATAACGCCATGAACGTTGTGGAGCTGTCAAAAAGAAAGCGATTACAACTGATAGTGTGTTACGTAATTACACGTCGGTGACAGGTTGTATGTTTATCAAAATATTATTCTTGGCAGTAACAAAATATGGTTTTAGAGAATTAAGGGGAACCTAGTCGCTGGCTCGAACTCACTGGTGGGCCTGGCTAAAAAGCACGCTGTCTCACCAGGCATCGTGTCCAACAGAGGCAGTATCAGTGATGAGCAGTTAGACGCTAATCTACACGCACAACATTATTGAGTGAGCTGCAGGATCAGTTACAGTAAAACAGGCGCGTAAAAAATTAAGAAAAGTCCTTAGGAAGATCGGGTTTTATGAAAAAACCACTACATATATCAGTGACCAATACAGTTTATTTTACTTTTCGATAATTGAGCTTTGTCTTTACCGACTTGGTATTCGAGATTTTACATTCCTTTTATTACTTACACACGCCCAAAGTTAGGATAAATTAGCAAGAAAAACGAATCTTTGTTGGCTCATAACTTTTTAATGCCGCTTGATTTTAGTATGCTGTTTTCATACAGACAATATTGATAATGTGACAAAACCATAACATGTTTAATTCTTGATGTAAATTGTCAAACAGTGGAGTAAAACCCTCCCGAAGTTTGTATGGAAAAAATGTGGACTAGATTCACCATTTCCGTCACGGCCCGCGTTCAGTTTCTATTCGTAATTAGTGTCAGAGTGCCAGTGACCGGTGTCAGGCCTGGTTAATATGGAAAGTGTTGACAATACGAACGGCCTCTAGCAGTGGCCGCCAAATGTGTGGATCTAATTTTCATCAAATCTTAAATTTATTAAAGTTGCCGCTGGGTATAAAAATAATACATTTTCTAATGATGGTAAGGATTAAGATTGAAAATTAATTTATCAACAACAGCCTAAAATGGGACACTAGCGTCCAATTACCAATACCAGTATGGGCTATTATCTCGCTTAACAAACATAGGCAGTTCAATCAAAATCAAAATCAAAATATTTTTATTTCATATAAACCTGCATGGGCACTTATGAAACGTCAGAAGCTAGGTGCACGGTTCCAAAATGTTGTTTCCTATGGAGAAGAGCCGGCAAGAAACTCCACGGTTACTCTTTTAAAAATGATTGGCTTTAACAGTGTTTTCAGTGATAACATTTATGGGAGGACAGTGCAGGCCTGTCAATAAGTACCAGGTACTTAGACGAATACAGAATAAAAAATCGTCTACAAATCTACAGTCTGTAAGGCCTACAACGTTCTCCCATTCACAATATGTAAAATAATCTACATAAATAAAATGAACCTAATTAAACATAGTGACATGATTAACATGACAATCACTAAAGGCGTAGTGGATTATCTCCCACTACTTACTTCTCACAGAGAGGAAGCCGGTGTCCCAGCAGTGGGAACATTACAGTCTTATTGTGCTGTGATGTTGAGAGCAGCTTGTTCTTCAAGAGTTAATATACATTAATCACTACATACTCGTAGGTTATATCCTAACATACAAATCGGTACCATAGTAAAAAATGTTGAATGGTGACAATTACATGCAATAGGTTACTAATGATACTCTCATGTGGCCTAACGTTTCAAATATACCTAACTCTGTAGATATGATATGTTTAGTGTTTGAATCCCACCCTGAAATTCAAAAAATCCACCTTACTATCGCGGTGTCCTTTTTTTCGAAGGAAAATACTTTATTATATGATCACTAGTTAAACGGGAGATCGGAAATTGTGTGAAAACATTATCTAGAAGCGATGCAATTTAACTTTTGTGGTTTGCCCGCCACTCTGAAGTTTTCACAAGCTTTAATTTCCCTATTTTTATACAGCGCCACCTGCAGAAACTGGCGTGAACTTTTACATTTTCAGAGCACAAGCCTGCCACCTATGAAACGTTTGACGCACCCTCCGTATTGTGAAACTAGGAAGCGGAACTACGAGATTCCACATTCCCACTTTCAATGTACAAGCCCGCCATCTATGAAACGTTTGGCACAACTTTAGTGCTGTGAAACTGCGAGTTTCATCTTTTAGCACAAACCCGCACAGCGCCACCTATTTAAAGCTCAGCACAACTGGCATTTCCTGCACTCCGGCTATAGTTGCCAGTAGCTTCAGCTATCCGCCACTAGTCAGCGCTAAATCCGCTACTCCCTCCGCTGAATTCACAGTACTCCACTGTGAATAGTGCCGCTATTTTCCGCCAGATATCGCTGATTGTATGCAGTAATAATATTGACTGGTCGAGTACCCACAGTTTCGTGTCGCCAAACTGGAGGCATATTACCGTATGACTTAATTTAAAAGTATTATGGTGGTGTCAACTAGGCAAAATAAAAATTGATCAGAATTATTTGGCTATGAATGTAACAATTAAAACTAAACACAGCTTGTGTATAAAAGTTTTGTTAAATATCATTGAGTTTCATTAATCCTGAATGCCGCATGTTGCCATATTGTGTCTCAAGCAGCACCTAATGATCCGTCTGTATAATATATTACCAACCTAAGCAGTCACCGCATTTAAACAATGGAGGGGCCTTCGAAAGCGATACCTACGTATTTTTTCAAATGTTACAATTTACTGACATCAAACTAATAAATTGCAGGTATTTGCCTTAGGTTACTATCAGGGAAATAAATTCCAATGCAAATTGACACGATACATCATCATGCGGTGTTATAGCCATTTCAGACATCTAAGTATCAAAGAATGTCATTTGTGATCCGTGGTTGTGATTTAATTATAGGAACAATTTAAGTTGGTCGTCTATCCCTTTACTTTGGCATTTTAGTTAAAATTTGATTTAATTCGCTATCATTATGTTCATCCTTTTTCTTTCTCCTTACGTTCGACCAGTTTGAACTGTTTGAAGTACCAACCTTGAACCGCAGTGGGTCAAGGTCCGAACTGCTTTAGGTAGTTGCCGACGTTCATACGCACGTAATAAAATCGCGGCGAGATTTTTCTGCGCACTGGATTTTTAACTCTCGGTGTTGAACCGAGAGTTGAGAATCTAACAGAGTGCATCGTTGTTTACTATTCCATTTTCCAATCTTGGCGCTACTAAACTAAACTAAACCGCGTGTGCTTAGAGTATTGCTTGTCTATGAAGACAAATGAATTGTATTGATGACTAGCTGACCCAACAGACGTTGTCCTGTCTTAACTATGAATATTGAATTTGTTACGCGTCACTTTCTTAATTTTTTCTTTCAACACAACATAAAAAGAATTAGCAAAATTGTTCCAGCCGTTCACGTGTGATGCCGTGACCAAGGGGAATAGGGATTCATTTTTATATGTAAAACTAGCTGTTCCGACAGACGATGTCCTGTCCTATCTATGAATATTGAATTCGCATTAGTATAATATTAGAAAAGTTAATATAGCCGTTAAGTTTTCTTAAATTGTCTAATGTTACGCGCAACTTCCTCATTTTTCTTTCTTTCATAAGAACCTTCTCCTGACAGTCCTGACGGAATTAGTATCTCTAAAAAAAAATAAAAGCTGTGTGGCAGGTAATTAACAAAGAAACTGGAAACACAAAACAGCGAGATCAGAATGAGTTAGCTCTAAAAATTGATAATGAAATCATTTCAGATAAGTTACAAGTTGCTGAGACTCTAGAAAATTTCTTTACCAACATCCCAATAGAAGTTACGAAATCTCTCCCCTCATCATCTGTATTAGCTGAATCTCTTCTTAAAGAAAACTTCAGCAAGGACATTCCAAGTTTTGAATTCAAACCCATTTCTATTGCCACAATTAAAACAGCATTTAAAAGTCTTAACATAAAAAAACACTGAAGACTTATGGGGGATTTCCGTTAAGGTTCTCGAAAATATCATTGACACAATTGCCCCTGTCCTAACAGGCATATTTAATCAATGTTTAGACAACGGTACGTTTCCTGACTTAATGAAACATAGTAAAGTAGTACCAATTTTCAAATCAGGTAGTAAGAGTGATCCCTCTAATTATAGACCTATATCTGTGCTTCCAGCATTGAGCAAAATTTATGAAAAAATCATGCTAGACCAGATGTTGTCACATTTTAACTCAAATGGTATTTTACATAGTCGACAGTTTGGTTTCACAAAAGGTCGGTCGACGACTGACGCAGGAGTAAAACTCATCAGTCACATTTTGGAATCCTGGGAGAATTCCCAGGACGCGATTGGCATTTTCTGTGACCTCTCAAAAGCGTTTGACTGCGTTGACCACAATACACTTATCTGTAAATTACACCACTATGGAATTCGTGGACAGGCTGCTAATCTTGTACTTTGCTACTTATCAAACAGGCAGAAAAAAGTAAACGTTAATGGGGCGACGTCCTCGGGGTCTCTAGTTAAGATGGGCGTGCCTCAAGGTTCAATTCTTGGCCCTTTTTTATTTCTAGTTTATATTAATGACCTTCCTTACCTGATGGCTAACTTCTCGGATATAATTTTATTCGCTGATGACACTTCTCTTATTTTTAGAATAGATAGAAAAGATACAGATG
This sequence comes from Polymixis flavicincta, assembly GCA_949987655.1. Taxonomy (NCBI): domain Eukaryota; kingdom Metazoa; phylum Arthropoda; class Insecta; order Lepidoptera; family Noctuidae; genus Polymixis; species Polymixis flavicincta. The sequence goes on along the minus strand of OX465171.1, from coordinate 35,483,476 downwards.
TCTTACATGTCAATGATAGTCTAGCTGTTCTTTCGAAATGGTTTGCCGCTAATAATCTTTTACTCAATGCGAACAAAACTAAATGTCTTAAGTTCTCGTTACCAAATGTACCCCAAGTAGGTCTAAACTTAAAACTTGATGGGAAGAAACTAGATGCTATTTCGGAAACTGTATTTTTGGGAATTACTTTAGATTCAAAATTGCAATGGGGTGCTCACATTAGAGCTCTTTCAAGTAGATTAAGCTCAGCTGCTTACGCAGTAAGAAAGATAAGGCAGTTGACGGATGTAGCCACAGCTAGGTTAGTTTACTTTGCTTATTTTCACAGTATTATGTCTTATGGCGTTCTGTTGTGGGGATCGGCAGCTGACGTAGATTCAATTTTCATTTTACAAAAGAGGGCAATCCGCGCAATCTATAAAATGGGGCCTCGCGAGTCTCTTAGAAACAAATTCAGCGAAATTGATATTCTAACTCTGCCGTCTCTTTATATCCTAGAAAATATCTTGTACGTTCGCAAAAACTTAGGCCTTTTCAAAAAACGATGTGATTTCCATAATCTGAATACACGTAGTAAAGATGAAATTGTGATTCCAAAATTTAGATTGACTAAAACTAGCAAGTCATTTCTAATAAACAGTATCCGCTTCTATAACAAGTTGCCAAAGTCAGTTACAGAACTTAGCGATGGAAAGTTTAAAACGCACATCAAACGTATCCTTATCAAAAAAGCATATTATAATATAAAAGACTACGTTGAAGACAGGGAAGTTTGGCATTAATTCCTTCTGCACATGTGGCTTCCCTGGTACCTCATTAACAGCATATCTATGTGAAAGTCTATTAACTGCTCTCAATGTTCTTTTTATTTTTACAATGCTGACATATTCTCGTCATTATTTGACATTATACATCAATTTTAATATCAACTATTTTTTAGTGATTGTCATGTTAATCATGTCACTATGTTTAATTAGGTTCATTTTATTTATGTAGATTATTTTACATATTGTGAATGGGAGAACGTTGTAGGCCTTACAGACTGTAGATTTGTAGACGATTTTCTATTCTGGATTCGTCTAAGTACCTGGTACTTATTTACAGGCCTGCACTGTCCTCCCATACATTTTTTATCTGAAAACATTGTTAAAGCCAATCATTTTTAAAAGAGTAACCGTGGAGTTTCTTGCCGGCTCTTCTCCATAGGAAACAACATTTTGGAACCGTGCACCTAGCTTCTGACGTTTCATAAGTGCCCATGCAGGTTTATATGAAATAAAAATATTTTGATTTGATTTGATTTGACAATAACAAACACAACAAAAAAAGAATTAGCATAATTGGTCCAGCCGTTTACGTGTGATGCCATGACCAAGGGAAATAGTGATTCATTTTTTCTATATAAGAAGATAGATTAGGTATAATTCCGTAAAGACATTTATTTGTCACGGTCGCGAACCATATGTTGATCACATTGAACCTGATTCTGATCTGGTAGCTATCTCTTTCGAACAACCTGCACCCCTGGCAGCCATTTGCCCTTGCAGACTTTACTAGTTGGTGCTGATATCTCTTTGAGGCGCGCGTGGAATATAACGCGCTGTCGACCCTTGGGCTTGGTCCTTACCGGACAGCGAGCTACCCTTTACGCGCCGTCCGCAAGCCCATGCCTACGGTGGCCGGGAATCAGCCTGGTCAGGGTCTGACGGCCAGGGCGTCTCTTACGATATTATTACTTACGGTATTATTAGCCTTTTAGTATTCGTTGCGATATGCATCGCTGAGGCTCTGTTCCGTATATGGTCGTAACATTATGCTCAGCAAAGGCCGTTTTGCTTGGTTGTGACGCATATTTTACCCCAACTTCTTCTTTTACTTGCTTTATTATTATTTTCATAATTTTATGGACATATTCACCTAGTGACTGGGATGAACTTGGTATTTTTTATGGGTGTTAGGAAGGCTAAGGCAGATTGGGACGGGCTGCGCCACAACACAGCGCATTGCAAAAATCCTCCTTCATCACTTTCGTAAATTTTCTTTGAAGCAAAGCATACTACGAGCAGTGGTAATGGCTGCGACTTAAGAGTTGTAGGTCGCAGATTCGGACCCAGGCAAGCGTTTTAATTTGTGTAGGTAAATCATATAATCACGATTGCTCTTATTGTTATTTACGGTGTCGAGCAGACGAATTTTTTAACACATGAAACAATGGTTTAGGAAGGTCCTTCTGATTGTAAAAATATTAATATAAATAATTTATTAATGCACAGTATATTTACAGGTAAGATGTTATTTTTAGTAATAGTCCGGATATATTTTACCTAATAAAATGATTTTGAAACCATAGAATTTATGTAAAAATTTAATAAATTTATTTGCTCATCCAAAACTGTTCCCCGTGGTACCGGACGTAAAGAATAGTACCATCCTATTTGGGCATTGGGCAGCAACGTTCTCTATGCATTTTATCACCATACTGCGATCGCCAACCCGCCTGCCAAGCGTGGCGATTATGGCAAATTCCCCCAAAAACTGGCAAGCACCAAAGTTTTGGAGGAGGCCTATGTCCAGCAGTGGACGTCTTTCGGCTGAAATAATAATAATAAATCCAAATCTGTTCGGCCATTTTAGTGCGAAAATGTATCAAACAAACAAAAAATCACTTTTTTCTCTATAAAATTATACTAGCTGTTCAAGAGTCGCGGGCCCCGTGCGGGTCGGTAGACGTAACATGTCTTTTAATTTATGATCTTTAACATCCTGGTTTCCTCACAATGTTTTCCTCCACCGTCTTGAGAGCAGTGGTGATGAAATTATACCTACTGTAAATGGGGTGAATGAGGTCTTGCGTTATTTATGATGTACATGTTGTATAACTAGGGAATCGACAATGTTGTTGTAACTTCTTATTTTTATTGTTGTACTTATTCCTTTCCTTGTTTTCAGGTAAGTCTTCTTTGTTTTTATCAACAAAAATTAACGGCTATAAAGGTAAGGTTAGTTCATAAGATTTTTTCAAGTTTCAGGCGTTTTCTTCGAAATTAACTGACATAAAATGTTCTAGTTTTTAGAAACACATACGTTCACGCGTCCGTAGTTTATTTTATTTTATTTTATTTGTCAACACGTAAATTGAAATTAAAAGTAAATTTTAGTTTTTTAACTATTCCAATACCATAGTATTTTTCTTAGTCCTCTAGTCTGATTTATCAGGACAAGTAAAATAAAAATTCCTATAAAATTGAAAAAACTGAACCACCTGCCTTTATTGATTCTTCCAAAACAGTTAATGAAAATCATTTAAATAATGTAATTTTTATAATAATGTAGTAGAAAGAATACTGCCGTGTTGAAGTAGTTCGAAAAATACTTCAGCAAGACAGTATTTTTTCTTAGTCCAGTCAGATTCAGACGAAATTAAACTGGTATTTTAGATCCGTATAGACCAGTCACCTTTCATTAAGTAACCATTTCAAATCCACCAATACAACTTTGGACAACAAATTCAAATTAAAAATGTGAACACAAATTCGAAGGCATTTAAAAAAAAAAACCTTACTACTTAAACACCATAGTATATTTCTGGGTCTTGCACAATCATTACCTAAATAGTCTGATGTGTCAGCACTAGATAGACTATTCGCTAATAGTTACAAAAAGCAAAGCACCTACGTTTGTTTAATCTTACAAAAAAATTGTTGAAAATCATCTGATTATTATAATCCATACTATTAGCCTGGTTACGTACCACAAAGATTATGCCCAAACCCCAATATAGACTGGTCATAAAAACTGGTCTTTTAGACCATCCATTAACCAACAGTATCAGTCGCAGTTATAGCCATAAAACTTTAGCCAAAAAACTCAAATTAAAAATATAAACTGAAACTAAAAGGTAGGTATTTCCTTACTACTTTAGCGACATAGTATTTTTCTTAGTCCAGTATGATTAGTAATTGCCTAAATAAGACTATTTAGGCAATTATGAATCTTATTTGATTCTGACAAATCAGATGATTTGTCAGCACTAGATACACCAACCCCAAATAAATGCGAAAGGCACAGGACCAAGGTTTGTTTATTCTTACAAAATAATAGTTGAGAATAATGTGATTAAAGAACTAGTTCAGAAGCCTAAAAATTCTGCCCCCTATATAGACAAGTCATAAAAAACTGGTCTTTTAGATCGGTCACTTTGCCATTAACTTATTGTATCAAACGCAATTTTCTTCAAGTACACCACAAAACTACTTTTATAAGTTCTCCCCTCTTTTACCAAGAAATTTAATTTTAAAATAACACTATCGTGCACGTAACTGAAAGCATTGTTCTAACGTGTAGTACCTAAGTAGAATAGGTTCGCACCATTTGCTTAAATAGGTTCAAATATTCGCACAGAAAATTCAATTAAAGCGAGAAGTTCGTGCCATTTGCAAACTGATTCCTGCGTTAGTTACTTACAAGAAATAAATACTCCAGAAGTACAAACATCTAAACTTACAACAAATGATTTAAAAAATATAATAATGTTACATGTTCGAACCGAGACAAGCCCTTTAACACTGTGTAAATTATTTCATCACCACTGCTCTCAAATAGGTGAAGAAAAGTATCGTGAAAGAAAATGCTTGTTCTAGGACCGACTAACAACAAGAACATAACGTGCTTTCCGAGATACAGAGGGGTCTTGGACTCTTGGTATCTAAAATTGGTGGACCCATCCATGGACCAACCCGAGCAAGCGTATAGCTTAATCTAACTGATCGAACCGTGCGTGCGGCTGTTGTAACATCCACAAGCCTCCTCTTCCAATACTTAAGGCTTATGTAAAATTAAATGAAGATTTATCTGGTGTTAGAAAAATAAGCCATACATCCTATTCAATAGGACTTCTAAACGTAACCTGTCCAATGCCACCGCGTGACTTTGCGAGTGACAACAGTGGCGCTATGTCGCCGACGCATTGGGTAGCGTGCACGCATAGCTTAACGCTTATCTTGGTGCACTACATCATTTGAATTATTTAGCATAAGCATAATCAGCCTATAATGTTTCCAGTACAAGGATACAGGCCTCTCTGTGAGAGGGACAGGGCCCCACACCGACCCAGTGCGCGTTGGTAATGACTTTGAATTCTTGGATCTAGATCTAATAATATGATGATCTATGTTTTCCTTCACCGTTTTGAGAGCAGTGACGATGAAATAATTTACATAAAGTGAAGCGCGCCGGGTTCGAAATTACGACCTACAACTGATAAGTCGCGGCTTTTACCAATATGCCACCACTGCTCGATTTGAATTTTATGCATCTTTAAATAAATTTGCAGGCTAATAACGTTCTAACAATAATACTTCGGAACAAGTTTAAATTGAAACTTCAGGAGGGTATTCAGTCTTCGATATTAAGTTATAAACTGTTTTATTCTTTTTGATCAATTCTTTAAGAAAATTCCTTAAGCCGACAAGAGAGTCCGTGAGCCATCTTTGATTCCATTCAGCTTTGAAAGCAAACAGTTAAGAAGGTTTTATCCTACTTTACGTTCTTATTTGTATTCTTTAGAAAAGTGGAAAGATAATAAAATAGCACAGTTTTTTAGCTTATTGGTTGATATGAAGTCAGATTAAAATAAAAGGATTTGTAATATGTTTAGGTATAATAACAAGCGAGCAGTAGTGGCTCGGTGGTGTGTAGGTCGTAGGTTCGAACCCAGACAGGTGCAATCATCATCATTTCAGCCGAAAGACGTCCACTGCTAGACATAGGCCTCCCCTAAGCTCCGCCACTTAGACCGGTTCTGTGCTTCCCGCATCAGGCGGTTTCCTGCGGCCCTCACAAGGTCATCTGTCCACCTTGTGGGAGGCAGGTGCAATACTTTGTCTAAATTATTTCATCAATACTCAAAACAGTGAATGAAAATAACATGAGGAACCGACATTTCCTACTCCCAAAATTTTTAAGACATGTGACATCTGCCAACCCGCACTGGGCCCGCGTAGTAGATTACGTCCCACTTCCTTCCACAGAGTGGAGGACTGTGTCCCAGTAGCGGAATCATTATAGGTTGATTATGCAAATCAAAAACAAATCAAATAATTTATTTGCATAATACATGTCAAAAAGGTGTTACAGTATAAAAGGTTCATTGTATTATAACCTAATGAGGTGTCTGCCAGGGGTTCGGGTTTGTTTGAAAGAGATACCACTGCCCCTGGCATACGGGCTACTGAAGGAACATGGGTGGGTTTTAGTCAGTAAAAGTCTGACACGCTCTCCTGCTTCACCCAGAGCGGGAGAAGTCATATGATGATTTCCCAACAAAAAAAAAAAAAGCCTAATGACGTGTGCAAATTAATATAAGTCGTACTAATCGCAACATTAAAATATAGCTAGAATACATTATAGTTGAGTTACTTAAAAAATATAGAAATGTCAAAATAAAAAATACACAAGTCAAACCAGAATTTAAATAATCATTATACATTGTTAGATAAATAATCATTAATTGAATAGTAATGCAATGCTTTATGCTATAATAATAAGCAATTTCAAGAATTCATTTACAATAGATATAAATAATAGGGCGTCTTCACCGTTTACGTACGTAAACTTTAATAAAAATCAATATTATTTTGTTCAACAAAACTTTGGTACTTCAGCAATCGAGCTCTGCATCAATCACGCAACTTCAAACACGGAACTATCTTTCCCACTACCACTTGTACCGCATCATGATCGGCGCGTGTAACCAAACTTAAATAAATGGCTGTAAGTCCGAACGTCATTAGTGGCTTGTCGCCAGCGATTATCAGCGGCAAATAGCTCAACAAATCTAATCGTCACTTCCTTAGCTCTTCCGCTTGGAGCACGCTAGCATAATGACGGGGGCTAATAATTACACTGGTTCTGCTTTGAACGAGTTCATTTTCTGTAAGAGAGGGGTGGACGTATTGTGTTACTGTTGAACTTCAAGATAGATGAAAAGTATGGGTAGATTTATTTCGTTGTCCAGTTGGGTGACGGTTTTAAATGGTTGCATTTTAAATTCATTCACAACCTACTTGACCCGCAAATATGCTTTTATATTATAGAGGGGTTAAGTTAGTAAGTTTGTTTTAATCTTAATACGTCCAGGAACTACCAAACGGATTAGGAAAAATCTTTTAACAATTGTTTGCCCAATTCATGAGGAAAGTTATAGGGTGCATAACATTACGCTACGACTCTTAGGAGCGGCGCAAAACAACAAACAAAACAACACTATTTTAAGCCATTTATGGGTCATATACACTTTTTGCGCACTGGATAAAAGTTTTTATCCAGTGCGCAAATTGTAACCATGAATTCAGCATATCATTCTAGAAGCCCCAGCGAAGAAATTTTTCGCCGGATATACAACTAAAAATCAGCTGTTCCATACATTTTGACCGCGTAGGTATTGCACTTTTCTATGAAACAGCTGATATTTTTTTGTATAACTGGCGAAAAAATTCTGCGCTAGGGGTTTTAGAATGATATGCTGAATTCATGGTTACAATTTGCGCACTGGATAAAAACTTACCCTGTATAGGCTCGGTAGGCCATAATTCAATGTTGTATTAACTTCTATACATACATAAACAGCCTATAATGTTCCCACTGCTGGGACACCGGCCTCTTCTTCGTGATAGGGAGTGGGCCGTAATCCACCACGCAGACCCAGTGCGTGTTGGTAGATGTCACATGTCTTCGAATTTTTGGTTCTAGGGCATGCCGGTTTCCTCACGATGTTTTCCTTCACTGTTTGAGAGCAGTGGTGATATTTACGCAAAGTAATGCGCCTGGCTGGGTTCAAACACACGACCTACCATTCGTTAGGCGCGGCCTTTACCACTGGACCTCGACTGCTCCTGTTAACTTCTATATCTACACGTAAAAGAATATGAAGTCACTTTTCGGATGTATCTGTGTGACCGGGTCGTTCTTCTAAACTACGCAACAGATTTACATGTGGTTTTCACTACCATTTGGGGAATTTATTATTTCGTTTATTTCAAATAGAAACTTTGAACGCCAACATTTACATTAAAATAGAATTGATTCTGGTGGCCTCTTGCAAAAGGTTGTTACATATTATGAAGAAGAATGGACAAGAAACTCCACAGTTACGCGTTTTGTAAAATATTTTGTAAGTATCATCATCATAATTTCAGCCGAAAGATGTCCACTACTGGACATAGGCCTCCCCCAAGCTCCACCACTTCAACCAGTTCTGTGCTTCCCGCATCCAGCGGACTTTTGTAAATCTACATTTAATAAATAAGACCGAGAGACTGTAGACAAAGCTAATGCAAACTCAAGCTGTAGAATATAAAAATCTTAGCCAGGCAAATCTAAGATACGACTGACTTACGGCTAGGGAAAAAACCTGGATTTATTAGGCTGAAATCACCGTCTTGAATTTAACACGCTAGGTGATCTATGTTTGCTATGCAGTTGGACAATTATAGGCCACAATCTTGTAGGTACTAACACGGAAGGTATGCTCTCTGAGTATTGAGAGATTTTTTTGTCATTCGTGTGCTTTTAGGAAGGTCGAGTTTATTAATATATTTGCCGATTTAGCGTCAAAAACGTTCATAATGTTGTGACACCTATAATAGAATAGAATAGAATATTTATTTATTCGAGTAACCTAAAGACTCAACAAGATTGTTAGTATAACTTACGACTATGTTAGTAAACACAGACTATACACAAACCAACACAAGAAATAACGGTTGGTGACCGTTGCGACATCCCATGAAAGACGGCATAACAGTGACCCACGTATTGACAGTCCAGGCGACTTGCAACCATGCTTAAGATACTATTGGAGCTGCCCCACACCCTGCGCACTTTAAGCATCATTAAATTGTGGTCAAGATTTAAATTTATTAATATGTGACTGCTTTTTCTCAAAAAAAAATCATATTATTGCTTGATGAACAGCATATAATATTATTGAATCGTCCACATGAAGACATATATTTGATCTATAGGTTCCATAGAATTTATTGAGCAATCCAACGGTCACAATATTTTGAATCCTTTACATTACCAACCCATAGCCCAATAACCATAACCCAATAGGGCAGACCTAGGAATGGACCTCATGCAATGTCTGTTATTCAATGAGATCAAAAGAACTTATAAAAATACTGCTGTTCGATTATTAGTCTATTCAATAAGTAGCATCCAAAATTTCGAGCAAATTGAGACAGCAGTTTTATAGGATCTATTGATGATTTCAATTCATATTAGTAGAAAGTCACATTTGATATGGTTGCGAATCAAATTTTAATCAACATAATATAAGGTGACATTGACCTTGAAAATTGCAACAAACGTAAGATAGTTTTGATTTCGTATGCTACCTTAATGCATTCTCCTTAAGGTCGTTGGATACTGTCGGTAAGCCCAAAAGTATGCAGTGACCTTGACACGTGACTTGAACGTGAACATAACCTGGTGTAATAAAACACGGTTGGGTGTTTTATGCATACGCACCGCGACAGTGACGCGAAACTAACGTGGTAGTGTGGGGAATCAAGAAAATAGAAGCTCTCCGGAGTGACCGTGGCGACTGTGTATACGCAGCGGCACCATGCACGTGGCACCTTCGAGGCGGGACGTGCTTAACATCGTCGCCTACAATATTTTTTATATCCCTTGGGTGTTACGTCACCGTCCCGTCCAAGCACCCGTGACGTAGGTATGCGCTTTTAAACACATCTACTATGAAACGATGTTTCCAAAAATTGTCGTACCGTTCCGTCTGGGTTAAGACCTTAATCAAAACAAAATATTTGACAGTTGCGTGTAGCGTTGCCAACTTTATGAATACACTCTCATAAACTTTTATTTCTATTTTTAATACAAGTAAAAGTAATGATCGCAAGCGCAACTGCGGAGCTTGTGGTCCAGGGTTCAATTTCCGAGTCGGGTACAAAAATATTTGGTATTTCTAAAAGTACCCCAGATTCTGAATTTGACAGTATGAGATGTAAACATAGCTGTCGACCCCTTCATGAAATACAGGCAAAATGTTATGTTTAACAGTACCTACTAGCTTTTGCCTGCTGCATCGAAAGTCGAAAATTATCCCACGTAAACACAGGCAGCCCTCTCAAAAAATGGTTGAAAACAGCATGCAGATGAAACCACTTTTCGTCGACATTTACATGAAATTACATTTGAAAAATAGTTAGTAATCTACATAACATGATAAGTCCTTTGGTTTAGGCATAACTTTTATATGGGTATCAAATAATAAGAAAAAAAAAACACCAAATCACCTCCAAATCGTTGAGATGAAATCATTTTAGGTACTCCTTAATTTTTTAACAAAAGAATTAAAAAAAAAATATCTACTGCTTTGCAATATAAAGGAAAATGATTTGATTTTGTTACTTTTTGCAAATATGCATTATTTTTGTTATAATAAATTAAAAATGCGACCGATTAAAGACTGCACGGCTACATCACCCCGCACTCGCCCATAAATTTTATGCGCCCAAATGCTGAAGGTCGTTGGCGTGGATACAAGCTTTAATGGGATACAACAAAAGAATCCTAGGTCCTAAGCCAGGCACTATGTAGATTATGTTGTACATCAGATACACAGACGGTAAGAGACAGAGTTTTTCATTTGTAATATTAGTATGGATGTGTTTTATATAGCGTCTATATTCAGTTAGGTAGTCATAAAGCTAAGATATCCTTCTGATCCACGTATGGATCAGAAGGATATCTTATCTTTATGTTTCGAAGTCTATCTGAAAATCCCGCAACACTATAAAGTAGACATGATGAAAATAAATTGACTGGTATTTCTAACCTTTTGGATCCCTTCGGATTGTAAGGAAATAAGGGAAGCTGTAGTTTGCTTTTATTGTCTTCTTTATCTCTTCTGAATAACGTACATAAGGACTTTTATTTTGTTAGTATATGGATTGCTAAAACTCTCAATAAAAGCAGATAGGACTAGCACAATAATTTATTGCATACCACAAATAATCAGCCTTTAATATTCCCACTGCTGGGCTCTGGCCTCCTTTTTGTGAGAGAGAGTGGGCTCCAATTCACCACGCGGGCCCAGGGCCCCAACTCTGTATGGTTATAATGATTCCTCGCGGCATCTAACAACGTTCAAACTACGTCAATATCGTAATTTTTTGAAAATAATACCTATAACGGTAAGGAATCGAAATGTCATATTCTGTATGTTGCAAGACAATTTGTCGATATGATTAATGCGATATTAGCAGATTTCGTGTGTGATTGACGTGGTTACGAGTAAGGAATCGTTAAGTGGTCATGGTGAATTCAGGCCCCGTGCGTGTTGGTAGATGTCACATGTTTTGGAATTTTTAGTTCAAAGACAGGTTTTCTTTACCACTTTGAGAGCAGTGGTAACGTTATCACAAAAAAAAAAAAAACACGTGAAGCGCCTACCTAGGTTAAAACACACGGCCTAAAACTCAGTCACTGCCGATACCCAAGGGGCAAGGGCTAAAACCGCTCAAGTAAATAATCTAATTCTACTTCCACAAACAAATTAACAATCAAATAAAAGCAAGGAACAAAACTAAAAGCAATTAGTTCGTACAAGTTTTTCCTCAAATATTCCGAGACAGCCGAATAGCGTGCTCCTAGAGAGGTTATAGTTAGTTTTAACTAACAATATAAAAAAAAAAACAAGTAATTAGGTCCATGTGGGGTAAGCGACGATCGATAGCTGCCGACGCACGTGCTTACTAAATCGATTGCTTACATGACATTCTAAGTTGGGAAACATATGGGGAAACTATTGCGGCGGCCACGAAATAGTAATAGTAGACAGTGAAGTCGCTGTTTTCGTTCGTCCGTTTCTCTGCTTACTTCTTCTAAACAACGCAACGAATTTTGATACGGTTTGCATTATCATTTAGAGAATTTCTTCCGAATGGTTTGCTGCTGAGACATAGGCCTCCTGTCTATGAGAAGGAGTGGGTCGTAATACACCACGTGAGCCCAGTGCGACTTGGTAGATGGCATATTATGTTTTCGAATTTTTAGTTCTAGGACATGATGGTTTCCTCTCAATGCTTTCCTTCACTGTTTTAAGAGTTTTGGTTATTACCAATATTATTTTAAACAATGTGTATTGTTTAAAATAACTTCGGTACAGTTTTGCTGACCATAATTAGTTACCTCAATAGGTTAACAAAAAGTGCTCACGAATATTATCTAAAAATACACTGAAATATTCAGTGTATTTATTTCAAGCGTGACCTCACTAATTACTTGTCCCGTATGTTTCCAAACATAGCGTTACTACATTGTATCAGAACAAATACAACAGTACGATGTTTGAACAAAGAATTCATAATATTATGTGCGTCCAGCTTGTATAGGGTGGCCAGAACCAATGTATACAACTACTAACTGCTGCCCGTGGCTCTGCCCGCATCAATGTTGCGTTTGTTTTGTTTTTTAATGCAATTTTCCAGCCCCCTAGGCGGGAGTTTCGTAAAATCCTTTCTTAGCTAACGTTTCCTATTCATAATCTATCTCTGTACCAAATTTCATCTTCGAAGGTCCAGTAGTTTTTAAGATTTCGTGATTGATCAGTGAGTGTGTGAATGAGTGACCTTTCGATTTTATATTTGTACTAGCTCCCGCCCGCGGCTTCGTCCGCGTAGATGTCGGAAACTATCCCGCGGAAACTTACCACCAAGACGAAAAGTATCCTATGTATTAATCTAGGTTATAATCTATCTGTGTAACAAATTTCATCCAAATCCGTTGAGTAGTTTTTGCGTGATTGAATAACAAATATCCAAACATCTTCACAAACGTTCAAATTTATAATATTGTAGGATTAATATTTATCTTCTGAGGTCAACAATGGTATAGGTAAAGAGATGTGATTATTATCCTTCACACAAAACCACCTCAACAAGTTCAACAAGGGGATAGTTTACAAAAACAATAAATAACAAACTTTATAATTAACTTAGATATGTATTTGTGCCAAGTTTCAAGTTCATTAACTGAAGGAATAACATTTTTCATACAAACAAAATACCCCCTTTTCACCTCCATAAAGGTCGAATTTCCAAAAACCCATTCTTAGTGCTCCTCTACATTATAAAAAGAAGCCGTGTGCAAAATTTCACGTTCCTAGTCCTAGTAGTTTCGGCTGTGCATTGATTGATCAGTCAGTCAGTTTCACCTTTTATATACAGGAAAAGTTTTTATCCATTGCGCACTGGATAAAAACTTACCATGTATATAGATATGGATTTTCGGTCACTATTTTCTTTTGGCACCTCATTGTACTTTCTTTGATACCTACTATTAAAGTTAAAATGTGGCATTTAAGTTATGCTTTGATATGCGTATTGAGAAACGACCCAATTTTTTTCAAAAAATCGTTGTGAGTCACTACTTGAACACCAAGGAATTACAATACTCTTTTTCAGTTGCATTCGGCTAGATTGGAAGTGTACTCCAACATGGAAAAAGGCTAAGCAGACGATGAGGTTGTTAAAATAGCAGCAAACTTCAAACGTTTAAGAGCGCGGTCACAAGTCCACTAGCGCCACTCCTTTAAAAATATTATCTCGTGACTGAAAATAAATTGTGAAAAAAACTTTTTAACAAAAAACTTAAACCGCCGAAAAAACTGAAAAGAAAAAAATAATAAACCTGCTGTTTTTATTTTACAATTTTTTGAGGCTATAATCTACTAATTACTACAGGCTTAATTTGTTATTACTTTTTGTAATACACAACTCGGTATTAAAATCTGTGAGTAAACAATCAATCATCCCCTGTTTTCCTACCCTAGGGTTGGTTTTTTTTTTAGAAATTTATATGGGACTAATTTCGAAGTATAGCCTTTCTAATAAAAAAAGAATTATCAAAATCGGACTACTCTGTAAGCAGTTATGCGAAGAGTTACATTACAATCAGTGAGTGAACAATCAATCATCCCTGTTTTCCCACCCTTAGGGTTAGATTTTTTTTCCAAATTTATATGGGACCAACTTTGGTGTATACCCTTTCCAATAAAAAAATAATTATCAAAATCGAACTACTCTGTAAAAAGATATGCGTGGTCATAAATAAAAAAAAAAAAAAAACGCGTCAAATTGAGTAACCTCCTCCGTTTTTTCGTCGGTTCAAAAACGGCTCAATAAGCTGTCTCGGTAAGTATCTAGAATTTTCTTTATAAAGTTTCATATAATATTTAGACACGAAGCAACAAAAATCGATCGAAAGAAAAACGGCCACATTCCTCTATATCGTATTTTGTTGCTTCGTGTCTCAATATGAAACTTTATAAAAGGTATTAAAAAATTCTAGACACAGTTACCGAGACAGCTGATTGAGCCGTTTTTCATAATTCCTTTTCAGTCACGAGATAATATTTTTTTTAAGGAGTGGCGCTAGTGGACCTGTGACAGCGCTCTTAATAGGTTTGAAGATAGTGATTCTAGAATATTTGAACATCCTTAACCAACTGTCCAAGTTTGTAATCGTCTAAAAATAAACAGACGGCTTGGTGAGTTTCTTCCCAATTTGGACGTAGATTTGCATAGATCGCAAATATTTATACATTTACTAGCTGTGTCCACGGGAACGCCCGCGTGGTTGTCGGAAACTATCCCACGGAAACGTAACACCGGGACAAAAAGCTAACAGTTACTCCTTACAACATCAGCTATCTTATAATGAAAGTCCTGTCAAAAATCGGTCCAGCTATTTAGGATAGTAGTCAGAACAAACAGGCACACAGAGAAAAAAAATAATTGTTTATTGTAATAAGTACCGTATAAACTTTCTTAATCATTTAATAGAAAGCTGTTATTTTGAAATTTATGTATTGTACATAGAGGTATAGATTTCCTGTTTGATAGGCTTGATTCTTCTTCTTAACGTGTCGAAGGCAATCTAAATTTAGTCAGTTCAGAATTTAGCTAGTCTATCGCCATCAGGGTTTGTGAATTCAGTATGACCACTGAACGATTCCTTACTCATAACCACGTCAATCACACACGAAATCTGCTAATATAGTATTAATAATATCGACAAATTGTCTTGCAACATACAGAATATGACATTCTGATTCCTTACCGTTACATTGGTTTACAAAAATCACGATACTGACGTAGTTTGAACGTAGTAAGATTCCGCCAGGAATCATTATAATCTTACAGAATTGGGGCCCAGTAGCGCTCAGTAGTTCCTGTAATGTGCATGCAACTACACACGCAGGGTATGATACAGAACTCTATCCAGCCACCAACGAACCAGTAATCAATCCCTGTAGTTCCAAGTACCATAACAATGAATCATTCCATCATTTTCTACTTTACGTAGGTTATTTTCACCTTCAATCAAATATCTAGTAGATATCGTAAAACTCACTGCATACAAAAGACCTAGTTTCTTTACGGAATCGTATGTTCGAATATCATTCGGCATCTGAAGTTACTCCGGCGATGCTGAAGAGCCTTGAAACCATTTATCTTTGAAATAATAAAAGGATTCGGATGTCGAATTTTTTAAGAAGGCAGACAAAATTCTTGACTATAAGTAACCTTGGAATAATAATATAGAATCAGGTGGGCATTTGAAGTGGGATATGGAAGCGTATGTTACGGTCAAGAGCATAAACACCTTACAATTAACAATTCGTTGTTGGTTTTACAACCTTGTCCTCTTTGACGTCGGTTAATGTAACCCATCCTTGAATTTCAAAGTCAATATGCCACAGCTGTGTATGTCCAGACCCCCTGAGCTCCCTTAGACTTTACTAACCCTCCCAGAGCCTATTCCTCTGGCGCCCAGAGAAAAACTGCTGAAATACATAACAAAATGACTTTACCTATTATAGGGAAAATTATCTACTTACCTATAAAGAATTCCAGTTACTGCTTATTACCGGCCTTGCAATCTTACGAGTACAAAATATTACCTTTTGCAACGATACAAGGTAGCATTTTTTATTACGGGGGACATCCTCATGGATGTCTTCCGCCCTGGAGAGGGCGGAGGAGTCTGTCAGACACTCACTGACTAAAATCACCCCGGTGTTCCGTTCCACACTTGCACCGGGGATCACAGGATCTGATGCGACTTCTGTGATCTCTAGTTAGTGCCAGCCAGCCTCTGCGGGCCACCTTGCGTTAGGGGGGGCGTGAAGTGTTAAACTCCCCCCATACATCATAGAGTTAGATCATAAGACCCCTTAGATCATAAGTCGCGAGCAACAGCTAGTCAAACCAAAGAGATAAGTAAAAACAAACGCTAGCCGGAGGCACGTGCAGCAATCTTACGGATACTAGTATCCGTCAGTCTAGACTAGACCAAACAAATATTAGACAAGTGAAAATAAACTCTATGAAGCTTGAACCGTCTACAGTTTGTTCCAAAACTAGCTGATAGCAGTGTAAACAAACCCTGTTCAAGCTAACTTCTTACGCAATCTCACGACTCCGTATAACATTATCAGATTGTACGTAATTGAAAAATCATCGCAGAAAATTGAGATTACAAAATTAACCTCAATTTGATTTCCAAATAAATAAAACATCTTTAGGGTGATTTAAAATTAGAACTTGAGGTTCAAGGAGGTTCCCTAAGGTAGTGTACGAATTTTTTTTTCAGGTTTCTTTTAGCAAATTTCAGGGTACTGTTTTTTTTTTAGGTGGGAAATCATCAAATGACTTCTCCTGCTGAGTACAGCAGGAGGGCGTGTCAGACTTTTACTGACTAAAACCCACCCGTGTTCCCTCAGTAGCCCGTATGCTATAGGCTGTGGTATCTCTTTCGAACAAACCCGCACCCCTAGCAGGCATGGGCCTTGCGGACCCCACCAGTGGTTGCGGACATCTTTGACGTCCCGCGTGTGGAACACAACGCGCCGTCCCGTCTACCACTTTTCGGCCGCAGGGGATAGGGAGAGCGGCTGACGCTATACCGACACTCCTCTTCCCCTGCGGATCGTCGTCCGCCATCAAACGGTGGCGGCCCCGTCCAGGCCACGGAAGGGAAGAGCGCTGCTCAGAAGCACTGGCACTCCTCCTCTACCGCAGCCCGTAACCCTCAGCCGCGATGCCTCCCATTCGACATCGCGGCCCACCTCAGTTGCGGTGCACCTCACCGCAACCTACTTTTTGACCGCTACGTCAATGGCTTGAAAGCAAAAGCCCTGACGAGCGGCCACACCTTTGGGTTCCTCTTGGCTTCACCGTGGCTGGAATCCACGGTTACTGAGCCCCCCCGCAACGACAATGTGGGAACCCACTCGGGGGGGAACCCACTCGGGGGGGAACCCACTCGGGGGGGTCAGGGTACTGTCAGGTTTTATGTTTCTAAGTTAAGATTCGCGTTGTAAAAAATAACACGGCTTTAAAGAATTATAACCATAATTAGAACTAGCAATACAAGCCTCTAAGTTCATCTAATCTCAAAAACCATTCCTGCAACCAGACACTCGCCTTCAAATTGCGGAAAAAAATAAGGGAAACAGTATGAAATAAAAATACTTCAATCGTAAATGGCAATACAAATTGGTCTCCAAAGGTATGGTTTCTGATCCATTTTCACACGTTCATCAGAGTTTTGCATGTTTGCATCGTTTACCAGTTTACGCCATATTGTGTCTTGCTTCGGACTTTGACAGTCGGGTCGAATCTTGGAGATAGAAATTCGGTGAAAATTGGCCCTTCAAATTTGAGCAATTTGAAAACCTCGTTGGTCTAGTGGAAGAAAGCGCGAATACTGACCCTAGGATTCTTAGTTTGATTTTTAGGTTGGTTATTAGCATTAAGAACATGAAAAATTAGCTTTGGTAGTGGAATTATTCTCTTCTGGTAATGCAGGCATAACGTAATGATACGATTTTTTTAGTCGATTTGTGCAGCGGTGTAATAGGTGAATAGGTGGTGATTGCTGATGAGGTACTGGTAGATTTGGTGCCGAAGAAAATAAAAAAAAACGGACTAACTTCACGTGTGTATTGGACCAGTGTATCGATTCTGTAACCATCTCACCGCGTGATTTCAGCGTGGAGTGAGCTGTCAGTGTCATCTCACTGATGCTAGGGATTGACCAAGCATTCGGTGAAATGACACTGACAGTTCACTCCACGCTCACTTCACGCGGTGGGATGGTTACAGAATAGCAATGCTGGTGTCACAGTTGAAAGGTAAGTGTTGCCACAGATCACGTTTTAATGTTCATGTTGCAATAGTAATTACTAAAATTTATTTATTTATCACAAACACTGCTATCATTACAGAAAATTCCTAAAATACCCAAGACGATTTCACTACTATCGTGGCTAATAAACGGCGTCAACAAATTTCGCAAAAACGTAATACACGGTGGTGCGAAATTTTTACTGAATCAAATAGGCCCGAAAGTAAAAAAAATCGAACACAATACTCGATCCGAGTTAGTTAGTTAGACAGGTGCGAAACTGAATAAAACGGTTTGAAAAAACACGCCCCGTACAAACTTTAGCGTCGAGCGATTTTTCAATTTAAATGGGTTATCTTTTATAACTCAGACAGGGAAGTTTGGCATTAATTCCTTCTGCACATGCGGTAACCGCATAACTAAGTGAAAGTCTATTAACTGCTCCCAAATTACAATGTTAATTTTTATTTTATTTATTTTTTACAATGTCTGACATATTCTCGTCATTATTTGACATTATAAGTACGTCAATTCTAATATCGACTATTTATTAGTGATTGTCATAGATATCATGTCACTTGGTTAAATAGGTTCATTTTATTTATGTAGAATCTTTTACATATTGTGAATCAGGCGAACGCCTTACAGACTATAGATCTGTAGACTATTTTATGTTTTTTATTTTCATTCCTCTAAGTACCTGGTACTTATTGACCGGCCTGCACTATCCTCCCATACCTAGTATCACTATATTTTGAAAACATTGCAAAAGCAAAACTATTTTCAAAAGAGTAACCTTGAAGTTTCTTGCCGGCTCTTCTCCATATGAAGCAACAAATTGGAAACGTGCACCTAGTTTCTGACGTTTCATAAGTGCCCATGCAGGTTTATGTGTAATAAAATATTTTGATAGGATTTGATTTGATTTTTTGTCTTGTATAAAATCACAAAATATAATATTTACCTACTGTAGATAAATACCAGCCTGTTTAGTCCACGTTCGCACGGACGTAAGAATACCGCGGCGGAATTTTTTCGCGCACTCGACTCTTCAACGCTCTGCTTACCGCCAAGAATTGAAAATCGAACCTTATGATTTTTCACGGGCTAGGATACACTCTGTTGGATTCTCAAGAGTTGCAAACCCAGTGCGCCACAAAATCACACCGCGATATTTTCTGTTTGTCCCACTTCGGGGCAAAGGCTTCGTCTCAAGCAGAGAAAACATGAACATTTATCACCACAGTTGTTCAAAACGGGTCACCTAATATGATAATAATACGCCTGCAATCCCTAAATGGTTAAGCAAAAGTGTACCAATATTATACTCACATTTCGCCAGTTATGTTCAAGTCTTTAGTAAAAGGGGGCGAGCCTATTGCCATCACCCAGGTACAAATTGAGACTGCTGCTACTGGGAAATTCTAACACAACCTGCCCGACCTAGGAATCGAATCTCATGCAAATCTGTAGCGCTTGCGACCACTAGGTCAATGGAGCAGACCAAGGAATTCAGATCTACTGTAAAGAAAATCATTCATTTCCCAACAAAGCAAAAGGGGTGTGACAGCATTGTAGTATTAGATGGCGTACCAACTACTTTGGTTTCTACCTATTCCCAAGTGAGGAAAAACAAGTGTGGGGTCGGGGAATCCCCGTCAGGAACGGTTTTTCTCCAAGTTCGAATGTAACGCCGTTTACTTTATATTAAAACTATGAAAACAACACCGATTATGAACATGTTCTCATCTTGGAGTTTCATTTTAGAAAAACATGAAAACTATCTCTTTCTAACACAGTGTGTAACATACTTAACGCAAGACTTAAGGCATCCTAATTAGAGTCTTCATCTACCTAGCCTTTTCCCAACTATGTTGTTGGGGTCGGCTTCCAGTCTAACCGGATGCAGCTGAATACCAGTATTTTACATGGGGCGACTGCCTATCTGACCTCCACAACCCAGTTACTGGGTAATACGATACCCCTTGGTAAGACTGGTTGTCAGACTTTCGGGCTTCTGACGACTCGTAACAGTTGTCAAAGATCCTCAAATGACAGCCGGGACTAACGGCTTAACGTGCTTTCCGAGACACGGAGGGGTCTTGGTATGTAAAGATGGGAACCCATCCACGGACCAACCGCGGCAAGCGTAGCTTAACCTGGTCCATCGACCCGTGCAGCTATTGTTATTTAGCCACAAGCCCAATTATAGTATTGCGTTAAAAGCTTTTATAATGACCAAAACTTTTTTATAAGCAATCTATTATTATTTAGAAAATAGTGTTCAGTCTAGTACTACTTCATGCATTTGAAATTGAGTCTTAATGCCTAAACATAAGATTTAATTTTCTTTGGCACAATCGGCGGTCAATAGGGCAAAAATACGTAAGTTATGAAAACATACCCATGTTAAAATTCACTGCAATAAATTCAGTACTCAGTTATAAACTAACTACTTTCAGGATTTGCGCATATTCTGTTGCACCCAACAATAAAAGTCACACGGCATAGCGGTTGACGTGCGTGATGATAATTACAATTTAACTCCCACACCGCAAGCTGCGTTATTGAACTTCGTTGCAAAAAGGCGTAGATAAATGGCTAATCATACAATTATGTTCTTTGGCACTATCCCGGATCATGATCAACTACTTAGGTAGTTTATCTCGGCACTTAGTGGTCGAGTCGCGTCACTGGGTAAGCCAAGCCAACCGCAAGTGTGCCATGTGTGCCAATAAGATAGCAATATGTCATGTATGGACGTTAAACGGCCTGCAATAGCCTATCTGTACAATCAGTTACCTATTTAATGGGGAAGCTAAGAAGATTTATTATTATGGTAACTGATAAATTACACTGTTCTCACAGGCAGGCCAAGATAACATTTTTGGAAGGCGATTTTAAGATACTAGAATAAAATAGCAAAATCAGAATACTATATTCCCATTGCTGAGACTTTGTCGACGGAAGAATAGACATGACTATTAACTAAATGATGTACAATAGGAGAAGATAGCTATATTTTTTTTATTAATTACCACAGTGATGCGTTCTAAACGAATCATGATTTTGTAGATAATCGTTTATATAGTTTATTGTCAGCGTGATTTTGACAGTTTGGGAAGAAATATTGTTCTGAAATAGTCGTGTAAATTTTTATGGACCTAGACAAAGAGCGTTAGAAACGAAAGACAAAATGACAGATGGTAGAAAGATACCTACGGTGCGATATCAAAAATGGAGAAACGAAATGTCAATTTGTTTTTAAAAAGCACTGTCTATTCTTCGTAGAAAAAGGAAGCGTCAAGCTAAGCCTGCTGGATGATACATGTCTTCGACTTTTTGGTTCAAGGACATGCCGGTTTCCTCACGATGTTTTCCGTTACCATTTTGAAAGCCAAATTGATACGCATTGATACGAATGATCAAATTAAATACGCAAAGTAAAGTGCGTTCGAACTCACGCACTACACTGCTCAAATCATAAGCAACTGACATTTTACAATATTACATATAAGATATACAAACCGAAATCAAATATTTATAAAATCGAAACGATGTCAATTCCCTGAATCCTGTACCTACCTATGTAGGTACAAACTTACCGATTGATGTTTCAAAATTGCGGTCTTGCCGGCGGCATCAATATTCAGTTGCAATAGGGTCCGATTGCTTACCACGACTCAAGCCAAGAATTTTTTTTAACGTCAGTTTCAATTTAGCTCTCGAATTTGCCGAAATTTTTCGAAAGGATTATTTGTTTGTGCTTGAAGATATTATGAAAAGAGTTTACATACGTGATTGATTTATGATCAAAGCACCATCTTGTAAATATACCATTGATGGTTTTCGCAGGCTTATGTACTTATCGGATTATTATTTATATTTGTACACCGTGAATTATCTGTTTTTTTTTTTTTTCAAAGGAGTTGGTGCTTTTTCTCCCACGGGCGGATGATTCCTTTCATATTTTGAATCCTGAGCAAAATGACGCTACTTCTAGCTCACAACCGTGTAAATATAGAAATTGGAGCGATTCCGCCAATTATAAAATACATTTATCATAATGAGGAGAAGGTTCTTATGAAAGAAAATTTTGGAAAACTTAACGATCATATTAAATTATCTAATAATAATAATATTATATCAATTAGAATTCCATATTCTTTATCATAATTATATTAATTATTATAACTGATGTTGATAAACGATATTTATTTCGTTAATTTTTTTATGAGATAAGAAGTTGTTATTGTGAGGCAATTATGTTCTCAACCCTATGGAATTTTGGATTAAAAGGCCCAAGAGTAACAAGCAAGTTACCTAAACAAAAAAAATATGAGAGAGCAGTGGTGGCCCAGTGGTAACGGCCGCGACTTACGAGTTTTTGGTCGTAGGTTCGAACCCCGAGAGGCGCTTTACTTTGTGTAAAAAAATCTGCAACATGAGCAGTGTTGCAGATTTTTTTTTTAAACGTTGAAGGAAAACATTGTGAGGAAACCAGGATGTCCTTGAACTTAAAATTCGAAGGCATGTGACATCTACCAACCCGCACTGGGCCCGCGTGGTAGATTATGGCCCACACCCTCTCACAGAGAGGAGGCTGGCCCAGCAATGGGAACAATATAGGCTGAGTATGCGACTTTTACCCTACTGCGCAAGAAGTAGGGTTATGTTTTTCGTGTGTGTGTATGTATGTGGATTTCTTTGTCACGCTCTGTAGCCTAAACGGCTTAATGGATTTTAGCTTGAGAGTCGTCGTTACATTCGTCTCAATTCTGAGAGACACTGGTCATATTCAAATCAAAATGGCCGAGTTTTGACGCCATAAAAAAAATGAGATTTAAGCATAAAAAAGTGAGAAATAGAAAAAAAAAGTTCCCATACACATCACAGGAACGAGACTGAGATGAGAGAGAACACAATATACCATTATCTGACAATAGCTGCTTTACATTTCTTTTGCGTTCCCTGTTTAGCTCAGTGAAGTAATAGCACTTCACTGGGCTAAATAGGGAACGAAAAGGAAATGGATCGTTTTTGTACCGTTCTGTATTTTCTGCCTACTTTCATGGGAATAAGATGTATGTAATTGTGTACAAGCATGCATTTAAATTCTACTTCAAGATTCTCCCCTTGATATTTCTAAAGTTGCCTTCCACTGCGCCATGTTCCCTCTATGCAAATGCAACCAATCGTACATAGATGGGGGAGCCGTCGAAATGCCCAAGGGTTCTAATTATGACGTCCCTTAAGGGAAAACCCATCGTGGCTATAAATCCTCTCTAAAGTCTCATTCGCCTAAATAAATTTCAAGACTAGCAATGGCTTCCAAAACAGCTCTTAACTCGACGAGGAATGAAAGTTCTCACGATTTAATTACAATATTATCATCATCATCTGCCTAGCGTTTTTCCAACTAAGTATATTGGAGTTGGCTTCCAGTTTAACCGGATGCAGTTGAATACCAGTATTTTACATAAAGCGACTGCCTATCTGAGCTTCATAACCCAGTTATTGGAGAACACGATACCCCTTGGTCGTAAGACCCTTGGTTGTCAGACTTTTGGGCTTCTGACGACGTAACGACTGTCAAAGATCTGTCTACGAATTAAAACCGGGACCAACAGCTTACCGTCTTTCCGAGGTACGAAGGGGTACGTAAATATATCCAGACACATCAACACGGTCCAGCACAAAATGCCTACAGTACTTAACTTTTTAAATATTTCGTATTTTGTCACGATATATGTGTAATGGGTCCTTAGCTGCCTAAAATGTCTATTTATATTTGTTTAAACAACAGTAGTGTTAACTTGTTTATTTATAAGTTTAACAATTATGAATTTTGAAACTGTTAAAACCACTGTTTACTTGTCCCTAAAGGTTTATTAGAAAACCAGCGGGCTTAGCATAACGCTTTGTAATTCTACGAAGAATAGACAGTGATTTTTCAATACAAAGTGACATTTCGTTCCTACATTTTTGTTATCGCACCGTAGATATCCTTCTACAATCTGTCATTTATTCTTTAGTTTGCAACGATATTTGTCTAGGTCCTTATAAATGTAGACTATTTCAGAAGAATATTTCTTCTCAAACTGTCAAAATCACACTGACAACAAAACTTTCTACTCGACGGCCACAAAGTATATACGATTAGGTATCTACAAAATCATGATTCGTTTAGAACGCATAACTGTGATAATGAATAGAAAAACATAGCTATCTTCTCCTATTGTACATCATTTAGTTAATAGTCATGTCTATTCTTCCGTCGACAAATCGGTGCTTGTGCTAAGCCTGCTGCGTTAGACAGCATCTGTCTGGTATTAATGCTGAAATGAAACTTTTTGGTGCAACCATGATGCACAGTATGCATGCACACGCTATTGTTTAAGCTTTTTATTTTATAATTTGAATTTTTTGTTTCACAAACTGTGTCTAATTAAACATTATTTTTTCTTTCTATCTATTGTTTTTTTTTTCATAGGCCTCCATAAACTTTTCTCTAGCATCTCAAATTATACAGGATGGTGGGCGATGGACATCGATGTGCATACTGAAGCCATGTATTTAGCACATTATTTTAGACATCCTAGCGTAGAAATTTGTTGTCGGATATGAAAATCAATCAGGTGTTTTATAGAAAAGTGCAATTCCTACGCGGTCAAAATGTATTTAACCACAATGTTTTTTTAATAAGCTAACTAAGCGTTCAGAATAATTTACTAAATCGAGTAGTAACACATTGCGCGTCGATAACCCTGTACTTGATTATTCATATTTGGTATACATATCAATGCTACCACACAAAACACCAAGTAAAGTAAGCCATAGCTTTCATGCTCCAAAACGCCAAAAATCATGAAAAGGAAAAATATCTCCTCTAGCTCCTCATATGTGCCAGTGTTCGCAATAGCCATTTATTGCCAAGTGAAGGTGCAGTCTATTCGTATTATTTGTAGGCAGGTCTACCACCACTATATTTATTGACTCTAAGAATAAGGAACGTAGCGTGAACTGAGTTTATAATAGGATCATTGTGGGAATAGAATACTTTATCTTTTTTTTTGTATGATATTTTGTTTTAGTTTGTATGTTTAGGTATTCAATATCACAGTATACATACACATTACGTTGCAGCATAAAACTGATTAACATCGGTCACCTCACACTTCAGGTCAAATTAAAAACTAACCCCAGGCACTAGCCCCCTTATTCATAAACATTGATTAAAGTTAAGTAATGATTAGCGTCTGTTTAACCATACATTTTTGGCGTTTAAACATCATTTAACTTTAACCATCGTTTATGAATTGGCCATAGATGTGTGGCATTTTTTGCTGAACGGCGCCTTTTGGCGCAACCGTGAGGCACACTTTCCTGCTAATTTCTTATACTTTACTCTTTCTATTTGTTTTTTTTTAATCTGCAGTTTATTATGTGCGCCATGTTAGTCATGGATTTCTATTTTAACGTCATGTAGAAATGCTCGATGAGCTGCGATAATAAAATTGGTCAATGCATGTTCTAATGATAGATATTTCAGTGAGTTAAAAATATACTTTTAAATATTTTCGTAGTTGTCTACCATACACACTTATTATAATTAATGAATAATCATGTAGTTTATGTTGTTAAGTTGACTATTTTGTTGCTTTTTTTTATTGTTTTAGCATTTTTCATTCCAAATTACATGTACACATACAATTTGGTTTCATTTTTGCAAACTGTTCATGAAACCCTTTATTTTGATACCTCATTCAATAGGTTTTGAGAAAAACTTATTTTTTTTTCGAAAACACTTTGTGGCGCCAAAAACCGGCAATTTTTTTTCAATTTGATATACTCAGTGTCACTCTCACAATTAAGACGAATCTAACGGCACCTCTCAAGCTGAAATCGATCAAGCCGTTTAGGCTACAGAGCGTGCCAAAGAAATATACATACATGCATACATACATACACTCGAAAAACATAACCCTCCTTCTGGCGCAGTCGGGTAAAAACAGCAGTGCTATTCCGTAAAAATCTCTCCGTGAAAACCAAAGTGAAGTGAGCTGACAATAGTGTCAATTTGTAGCATGTCTGTTTGAATGACAGCTCACTTTAAGCTCACTTCACCTACGCTTTCGAGGTGAGATTTTTACAGAATAGGCATGCTGAATGACGAATCACACACACACACACACACACACACAAAAACAGCCACATCGCGTTCCTACAACAGATTATAGTCGACTCGTCAACTGTTCCAATTCGTCATTGAGAAACAAAATTGCAGGAAGATGGCTTCCTGCAATTTTGTTTCTCAATGACGAATGGAAGGGATTTCTTCAGAAATAAGTATAACCTTTGCGCGTATTTTTCTGTTCCTCTCTTGGTTTCTGTTTATATGTGTGTACGTACATAAATCCTACTCTATACATATTAATATAATAAATGTGAAAGTTTGTGAAGATGTTTGAATGTTTGTTACTCAATCACGCAAAAACGGCTGAACGGATTTGGATGAAATTTGGCACAGCGATAGTTTATCACTTGGATTAATACAAAGGATAGTTTTCATCTGGTTAGTACGTACTAACCAGATGAAAACTATCCTTTGTACGGGAACGTTCCCGTGGGATAATTTTCAACCGCCACGCGGGCGGAGCCGCAGACAACAGCTAGTGTTTCAATAAAAAGACCACGATGCACAATTTCAAACAATTCAAGCTATGGCAGTCATCTCCACTGCTTTCCGCCATCAGTCTTTCCTAGGTACCCTTTTAAGGCCGTCACAAATCACGAACTAAATCATTCAAATATTTGACCTGTTCAGGAATCGAACCCACATACGTTGCGGACGGCGAGTAATGGGGCGGACGGCGAGTAATGGGTATCTCGCTGTCCGGTAAGGACAAGCCCAAGTCGACGGCGCGTTGTGTTCCACGCGCGCCTCAAAGAGATGTCAGCACAAAAATGATGGGGCCTGCAAGGACCGATGCCTGCCAGGGGTGCGGGTTTGTTCGAAAGAGATACCACAGCCCCTGGCATACGGGCTACTGAGGGAACAGGGGTGGGTTTTAGTCAGTAAAAGTCTGACACGCCCTCCTGCTCCACCCAGAGCAGGAGAAGTTATTTGATGATTTCCAACCCAAAAAAAACCCACATGCGTTGCTACCACCAAACTTACCTCTCAGTCACTATGCCAACCTTTCCAAGTATATTCACGGTATCATTGGTTTGCAAAACTTTTGGCCAAATGAACTTACCAGTGGCTTGGTGACCATCGTGCTGTACAAAATTTTCTCCATTCACCGTATTCCGGCCGTTTGCCAAGTTAAAACTTTAAAAAAAACTAGTCATATACTCATTAGCCAGTTTTAAACAGAGCACGTCCGAAGTTTGGCCTAGTTTTATACTATTATTCCTAAACCATATGAGCTTGGGAAGGCCCAGTGCTGAACGTTGTATTTTGTAGTTTTCATAACATTAAAAAATATTAAGTATAATGCGGTGGAATTTTACACAAATATCTAGCAGTGGCCGCCAGCGACTTCTACGCGAAATATCTTTAAACTTTATACTGAAGTTTTCGTCATCACAACTATTGTTGTTGCTGGTCTTGTTGTGCGACGGGTGATATTCAGGTCGAAACCTATAATGTGAATCTAGTGAAATAATGTGATTGTTACCTGTTGTATTTTCCTTGTGAATAAATAAATAAATATCCTCCAGCAAATAATCGCCCGTCCGCAAAATTACTTCGGTTTCTCTTAGCGTTCTTTCTGAGTTTCTTATGTTTTTAGTCAGCTCCTTAGGGTTGTAGCGTGATATTAAATAACTTGTAATCTTCGTCAAAGTCTGAGCTATCAAATTCATTTTTTTTCCGTCTGATAGTACCTACCAGAGATTTCCTCCTAACACAGACAGAATAACTGTCGAATTTATTTATTTTTCCATACTAGTGGTCACTCAGTGGTCGAAATTCCACCGAAATCCATTCAAACTACATGTATTTTTTATGCAATATTATAACAACTGTTTCATAGAAACATGCAGTAACTACGCGGTAAAAATGTATGGAACAGCAGATTTTTTTTTTGTAAAACCGGCGAAAAATTTCTGCGGTAGGAGGTCTAGAATGATATGCTGATTTCATGATTAAAATTTGCGCACTGGATAAAAGCTTTTTGTGTATAGATAGATAGAAATACTATAATGTACACCAGAGAATACAATAAACACAACAATGTTACATAATGTTAGTTCATAAAAATGGACTTTCAACGAGTAGGTATCCATAAAGTTTCATTCCGGCTCTTCTATCTATCCACACTCTTTAGAGCCGTGCATCTAGCCTGAGTATTTGTTCGTTAAATATGATTAAACATACGAGGGCGAACTGGTTGTAACACTATTCTACTCAGTAATAAACCTGCGGGCTTAGCATGATGCTTTGTATTTCTACGAAGAATAGACAGTGCTTTTTCAATACAAAGTGACATTTTGTTCCTACATTTTTGATAAGGCACAGAAGATATCCTTCTACAATCTGTCAATTAGTCTTTCGTTTCTAACCATATTTGTCTAGGTCCTTATAAATGTAGACTATTTCAGAAGAATAAATCTTCCCAAACTGTCAAATTCACACTGACAACAAAACTTTGTACATACGATTGCACAATGTATATACGATTATCTACAAAATCATGAGTCGTTTAGAACGCTTAACTGTGATAATTAATAGAAAAACATAGCTATCTTCTCCTATTGTAAATCATTTAGTTAATAGTCATGTCTATTCTTCCGTCTACAAATCGGTGCTCGTGCTAAGCCTGCTGTAACATATTTCAGAAGTTACGAGTTACTTATTCCACGCCCACCCTTTTTTTTTTTTTTTTTTTTTTTTTTTGGGTGGGAAATCATCAAATAACTTCTCCCGCTCTGGGTGGAGCAGGAGGGCGTGTCAGACTTTTACTGACTAAAACCCACCCGTGTTCCTTCAGTAGCCCTTAAGCCAGGGGCTGTGGTGTCTCTTTCGAACAAACCCGCACCCCTGGCAGGCATCGGCCCTTGCGGGCCCCATCATTTTTTGTGCTGACATCTCTTTGAGGCGCGCGTGGAACACAACGCGCCGTCGACTTGGGCTTGGTCCTTACCGGACAGCGAGCTACCCATTACTCGCCGTCCGCAAGCCCATGCCTACGGTGGCCGGAAATCGGCCTGGGATTCCCGACGCCCAGGGCGTCTCCGTATCCTGCGGCGGCTGGGGTCACGAGGGCGCATATGCTGCCTCTCCCTCACGTGCGCCGCCTCCCTCTTCGCGAGCATCACTGCTTCGCTGAAGGAGGTGACGGCTCCCCATGCCCTCTCGCTCCGTACCATGGCCTGGACCAGGGCCGGACGCGAGAGATCGCCGCCGCCGATCGCCTCCACGAGGACACGGCGGTGCTCCGCCCAAGCCGGGCAGACCGCCACCGTGTGCTCCACCGTGTCCTCAGGGCGATCTTCGCAATGGAAACACCCGGGCGTTTCCTCCCGCCCTATCCGAAACAGGAACCTCCCGAAACAACCGTGTCCGGTGAGGACCTGCGTCAGGCGGAAGGTGAGGACGCCATGCCGCCTCTCAAGCCACTCCTCAAAGAGGGGACTTACCGCCGCAATCAGGGCGTGCCCAACGCCCACCCTTGTAGTATTACCGTTATTTAACGATTTTCAGACGGACGTAATAAAATCGTGGCGGAATTTTATCAAACACCGGTTCTTCGATGCACTGCTTAAGGGGAATCTAGTCGCGGGCTCGAACACACTGGTGGGCCTGGCTAAAAAGCACGCTGTCTCACCAGGCATCGTGTCTGACAGCGGCAATATCAGTGATGAGCAGTTGGACGCTAGGCCACACGTACAACTTTATTAAAGTGAGATGCAGGATCGTTTATGGTAAAATAGACGCGTAAAAAATTAAAAAAAGATCTTCGGAAGATCGGGTTTTAGGATAAAATCACTGAATAAATCAATGACTTTTGAAGTTTATTGAACTTTTTGATATTTGTCGGTTATGACTTGGTTTTAGAGATTTTACACTTCTTTTATTACTTAAACACGCCCAAAATTAGTTTAGATTAGCAAGAAAATCAAATCTTTGTTGGCTCCTAACTTTGTAATCGCTTTTTATTTCAGTATTCTGTTTCTGTACAGACAATATTAATAATTAGACAATACCGTAACATGTTAAACTTTTGATGTGCATTCTCAAACAGTGGAGTAATACACTTCCGAAGTTTGTATAGAAATAATATCGACTAGATTCACCTTAACGCCGATAGTTGAAAATCGAACACTGTGTTTTTTCGACGCACTGCAGTCTGTTGGATTTAAGATACTCGGTTCAACACAGCGAATTGGAAATCGAGTGCCGGAATAAATTCCGTCGCGATATTATTACTTCTGTAATATTGTCGACTTAAAAGAAGGTAGTGGCTTGATGTGTAATGCCTATTTAAGTCATTGTTATGTTACTAGCTGCTGCACACGGCCTCGCCCGCATTGAGGAAATTATCCCACGGGAACGTGCAACCTGGGATGAAAAGTTGTTTAAATTACTTCTTGTAACATCAGCTATCTGCTAACCAACGTCGCGTCAAAATTAGTCCAGCCGTGTTGGAGATTAGTCGGGGCTGTCAGACATAGACAGTAAAAAAAGTTGTTTAGTTATAAGTATATACTTTCCTAGGCATTTAGTAAAAAGTTGTTATTTTGACATTCCAAACAGACACTTCAATTTTATTTATCGGCAAAACATCCGCATGAACTTTAAGGCGATAATCACATGGCACAGCTCACAATTCGATCTCCCGATGCATGCGTTTTAACCAATAGGATACACGAAACTTATTTTAGTAGTGTTCGTATTAACACAATGATGCTGTGAAGTGCGACACTCAGACTAAGCACGTGCTATGTTCACTTGTTTTGCTGACACTTCCCGTGACACAAAGGCATATGGCGTCACTGTCGCATAGCTGTCGACTGAAAAGCCATTTTCAGTCGACAGCTATGCGACAATGACGCCATAAAATAGTTTGTTAACCGTTTTAGTTAAGTCATTTTTTTCTCTGTTTTCATATTTGATTTACATCCGGATAGTAGTAATAATAAGGGGCTTGTGGCTAAGTAAATTACAACCGCACGGGTCGATCGATGAGGTTAACATACGCTTGCCGCAGTGGGTCCGTGGATAGGTGACCATCTTTTCATACTAAGACTCCTCCATGCCTCGGAGAAGCACGTTAAGCCATTGGTCCCGGCTGTAATTTGTGGATGTTTGACAGTCGTTACGGTTCGTCAGAAGCCTAAGTGTTTGACAACCGGTCTTACCAAGGGGTATCGTATTACCCCGTAACTGGGTTGTATAGGTCAGATAGGCAGTCGCTCCATGTAAAATACTGATATTCAGCTGCATGTGGTTAGACTGGAGGCTGATCCCCCAACGTAGTAGAGAAAAGGCTAAGCAGATGATGATTCTGCTAATAGTAATTGCTTCAAGGAAAACAAACAAAAATGACTCTATCAACAATAACTAAAGTTTTGTTATAGCTCGTGTCCAGTTTCATTTTTTCTTATCTCTTATCATCTTCGATATTATTATCTAAATTGGAATTTTGTAACTGAAACTCTTGAAAAACAAGGAGATCAAATTGTTGTTATAAGAAAAGTTTGAGCTTAAAATATTATAAATGTAGTTGCTAGCCCTATTTATAATGTTTTAGGGTAACAGGCTCCGATTACTACTGCACTCGAAACGATTAAGGAAAACGTCGTGAAGAAACCGGCCTATCCCAGAATCAAAAATTCATAGACATGTGACATCTACCAACTCGCACTGGCCCCGCGTGGTAGATTATAGCCCACTCCTTTTCGAAGAAAGGTGGCCTGTGTCCCAGCAGTGGGAACATTATAGGCTGATTATGATGGAAACAGGTACCTACCTATTATCAAGTGATGTTTAAGCAGACGTAGATTTTATATGTATACGGAAAAATGACACATTGGGCTTTTTTCGGATTTGGTGGGCTATAATGATGCAGTTGTCTTATCATTACTGCATGTGACCTGCATGTGACAGGAGCAGGTTAGTGAAGAATTATACCGTTTCCAATTTTATTTCCAGTATTTAATTGTACCAACATAGTTTATCTAATACCTTTAAACGAGCAATTCTTGGAAATATAGGTATATGTATACATTATGATCTGAGTCTCGGAAACGGCTCGAACAATTTTCATGAAATTTTGTATGCAGGGGTTTTCGGGGGCGATAAATCGATCTAGCTAGGTTTAATTTTTAGAAAACGACAAACAAAAAAGAACCGAGCATAATCTGAATCTCGGAAACGGCTACAACGATTTTCATGAAATTTAGTATGCAGGGGGTTTCGGGGGCGATAAATCGATCTAGCTAGGTTTCATTTTTAGAAAACGTCAAACAAAAAAAACAAACGAGCAACGCTCGTTCATCCAGATTTTAAGATTTATGTTACTAACTTCTTTTAAGGACTGTAGTTGTCTGAAAATAAACAATTTTTATTTTTATTGTGTAACACCGGCCATGTTCACATACCTGTCAAGTTTTTAGCGCCATTGACTCGGCCAGAAAGGTGTAACTGGTACGAATGCGTTTTGTGCGCATAAAAGTTTTTGTTTTGATGGATTTCGTCTCATTTTTGTATTAATTATTCCATCATCGCCATCTAAAAAACAATAGTTATCATGAATTATTCCATCTTAACAATAATTATAACGTAGTTTAATAACGAAACTAGTGGCTCAAGCTATTACTGAAAATTGAGTTTCCATGATAGGAGCAAAGCGAATTACTGTTTTAGGGCCCATAACTCGGCTAAAGTGGGAAGTTACAGCCAATCGCTGAGTTCCTAAACGAGTTTTCGAACATGCAACCTGTCTCGATAAATTTAATTATCGGCATCGTGAACTGTGCCCAATAATATCTGACTGACGTACTCATTGCCACTAATATGTGAAGACACAGTTTAGCAATTTATGAATGCGAAGCTGCCTATTTGATATCGACATTTTACTTGAACTAGTCGCCTAATAGTCGAAAGTCAACCATGTTTTTTAATTGAATGTAATTCTAATACATTATTTTACAAAATTATTAGCTTTCAGGACTTCTTGTCCATAAATAAAATTTAACAGTGTCAAATTTCATATTCCGCCGTCACCGGAATTTTAATAATAAAAAAGGGTACAAAGCTTCACTATGGAGGTAGACTAGTAGTCGCCCAGTGGTTAAAATTCGACCATAATTCATTTAAATTTCAACCAACAATAATTAAAAAAAAAATGCTTTCTGCACACCTCTATATAAACTTTAACTGTGCCAAATTTTATACTCCTCCGTACGTGTATCTCTCGTAAAAAGGGGTACAAAGTTTTTGCTTCACGTATTAATATAAAGAAGATTTAATAAATACGTGTGTTGCCAGAGTTCCGTGTGTTGCCGGACGTAAAAGAATAGCACCTTCCCATTTCTTTCCGTGGGTGTCGTAGAAGGCGACTAAGGGACTTACTAGATATAGAATGGGCAGCAGCGTTCTCTATGCATTTTACCACCATAATGCGATCGCCAACCCGCCTGCCAAGCGTGGCCCAGCGTGGTCCAGCGTGGTCCAGCAGTGGAAGTCTTTCGGCTGAAATGATGATGATGTTATTATTATGCTATCGGCATTCGTGCACTGTTCTCAAAATAACAACTGATTGACATATTCATTGTCACTAATATGTAAAGTGTTTGTTTAATCGACATATTAATAATGCTAAGCTGTTTCTCTTTTCATGATCTTCTATGAAACTGTAGTATGTTCTCTATTGCATATTGACTGACAACTTTGTCAAACATTTGTTTATATTGTTTATATAATACATAATACATTTGTATTTATTAGTTATTGATGTTCCCATGAAATAATCTATTTCACTGTAGATTCCAAATGGAATGGACTTTACTATTTACGTAATTTAAAAGCTCAGTCTTATAAAAAGAAAATATGTACAACTATATAAAAATAAAGTAAAAGTCTCAAAAAGCATCAAAAAATTTGTCTGCATCGTTGTTAACAGGAAAGATGCCCAAAAGGCTGGTAGCTTTACCGGGTTATAGGTACGGCAGTGCTGATTCTTTGCCCAAAAAATAGGCCAGTCCTATGGTACAGCCCGTGAAGTATCGATCAAACGCTTCGCAATTCTCGAAATATTATAATGTGGGCAGTCGGACTCTATGGCCCTATAGTTTCAACCCCAAACTATATATAATTTCCAATAAGATATTATTATTATATTAAAGATATATTAATGTTATATTATATTATAGGTATTTGCACCGCTTGAGGCCGCGTGCGCCACTCCATTGTGATTAAGGTTCTTTTGGGAGAGGAAGGTTATCAGTGTGCTAACTGCAGTTTTATATTCGGCTTTCAAATAGTCATCATCAAATTCATTATTATGCTCAATTATGAACATAATTAGTTCTGATGATTAGCATTGTCAGTCTATGCATGCTTCAACAGTCGGGACACAAGTCTCTTCTCTTCGAGAGGGAGTAACTACCAATCGGGGTTAGTGCGGGTTGGTAGATAAGCCATGTTTTTGAATTTTTGGTTTTAGGACATGCCGGTTTCCTCACAATGTTTTTTCTTAGCGTTTTGAGAACAATGGTGAATAAATTATTCACACTAAACTGCCTGTCTTTGTCGAACCTACAATTTGTAATTTGCGGCCATTAGCACTGGGCATTTCTCGCATTTTGATGATTAGTTACAGGAAAGTTAATCTTGACGAAAGACCATATCGTTATTATATAATATGTATTTCTACTTCCTTAACTTACCTAAAAAGTGAAATTGGGTTTTTTCCATCAATAATAACACGACTTAAACGTAGCTGGCGAAAAGCGGGTGTCGGTTCTATATGTACATTTCTGCCGAACCCATCGGAAAAAAAGACGTGATCATAAATATGGTATTTAACCGAGAATAGCTGAACTCCATTACCACAATGTACAAGTTTTAAATGATTGAATCCTTCTAATGATGCCTGAAACAGAATTAAGGCATAAAAATCGATTCATTCACACCGCGGTGTATTCGTGAGAATTTCTAAACTGTAGTCATCGCGTGTTGGGTACTGCACACTGCAACCTAGGGTGTATTGTTTTTTTTTTATTTTATTAGATAAACATATAAGGCATGTTAAGAATTTACCTCGGTTCTTTGTGAAAGTATCTATAATATTTATCTGTCTATCTTCAAACTCCCGTGGAAAACTAGATCAATGCTGTGCTAATTGCTTTTGGGGTGATTGTTTCAAAATCGTTCTTCTTCTTTTCTTCAATATCTTATCTGATTTTTCCTGGTTTTATTTAGGCTTAATTGAGATTAGTAGCTTAGCTATGGAACGAAGTATTCTGGGTATCAAACTAACAGACCAGGGCCTAGAGATAAAATACATTTCTGTTAGCGTTCACGCCAAACACTACGCCAAAATGTATGGGAATGACATTATCTGCGGAAAAGTTACGTCCCGTGTCCTTTCCGCTGGTAATGTCATTCCCATACATTTTAGCGGAGCGTTTGGCCTAAGCCTGCAGGATAGGAATATTCATTCTATCACAAAGATAACTGATGTCACCTGGAAAACTGCCACGCTAAAATGGAATTGGACATCTGCCGCATGTCAGATGACCAACAGTACAAACTTACGAC
Source organism: Polymixis flavicincta (assembly GCA_949987655.1). Taxonomy (NCBI): domain Eukaryota; kingdom Metazoa; phylum Arthropoda; class Insecta; order Lepidoptera; family Noctuidae; genus Polymixis; species Polymixis flavicincta. The sequence goes on along the minus strand of OX465171.1, from coordinate 35,447,484 downwards.
CTCTTAATGGTAAGCGACATCGCGGTAGGCCCAGATGGAGATGGTGGGATGAGCTGGCCTCCTTCGACAAGAACTGGTCCTTAGCAGCTTTAACCAGAGAAAAATGGAAGGGGTATTTTAATAGTAATAAAAAATTATTAAATTACTTATTACAGTTAGTGTTCTGAGGTTGGTTTCGTCACTATTTGTGTCACAATTTACCATTGAAGTTCAATTTTGTTTTCTGTACCTTCCATTACTCAAGAGGTAAAGCACACAAGCGGTATTCCTTGCGGTACCCAGGAGGTATATTAATAACTCCATACCGCGGTCAACGGTCTGTTTGCGGAGTGTGGAAGGCAATATCTCCCAGGATCGTATATTGTTTCGATGTATGTTCCTGTTGATTTAGCGCGGGACCGTTATGACCGAGAAAATCTAGTTTTGTTTCAGTAGATAGTTTTTTTTCATATGCTTCTTTACTTATATACAAAAAGAAATCAGTTTATTGATTTAACAAGTAAAACATTAGTGATTGGATCGTTCTTTAAAGCGAATATGCTTATGTAAGTAGTTCCATAAAGCACTTAACGTGCGACTGTAAAAACAAATAATTTTGACGTTTAAATTAAACTTCTCTTAACTTTAATTAAGAAATGTTTATAAATCAAAGGAACAAATTGTAAACGTTTAAGCTTGTACTTTAAGTAAGGGTATTATAGTTGTACTCTCTTTTTAACATAACATCACGGCCTGTTTCCTCGAAGGTTTGGGCAGAGGTATACCTTTAATATACCATCATTTATCGCACGCTCTTTTCTCTGTATCATAAAGACATTACACAAGGTTTCTGCTTCCGAAAGACAGCGAAAATGGTAACTAATAATTCATATTATTTTAAGCCCCGTATTTTAAAGTTTAAATTTGACTTAATATGACAATTCGTACTATCGAATATCTCCATCTTGTAAAAGCAATTTTAGTCGGTGCCAAAGCGAATCGGGCAATAATGTCAAGAAAGTGGGCATAAGGTACTGCGAGCACCGATCGTTTGTCAACCCAGCGTTTAAAGCAGTGTTCTTTCATGATCACGAATGGCTGTGGTTTATGGGGCAGGCCCATGTTCAGCAGTAGACATTTATCTTTAATACTAGCTTCTTCCCTTGACTTCATGTACGTGAAAAAATCCTCAGGCCCACTGCGTCGTATCGCATCGCCTGTCCACGCATTTAGTACGTATTTTCTGTTGGCGTTATATCCGACTTTTTTCTTTTTGCTTTTCTCCTTAGAGTCCTAGCGCGATGTTATTTTTTCCACAACTTCTTCAATAATTGTGCTATCAAATCGGAAAAGAACTTTTTAAATCCGACTGCTAGTTTTATTGATTAGCGCGTTCAAACAAACCAACAAACTCCTCTGCTTTATTTACAATATCGAAGATCCAGTGCACTATCCGCAAGAATTTTTAAACTCCCCCAATCCATCCGGGCTGCCACCTCACGAACTGCTATTGAAAATGGGAAAGCCCTGTGAACCTGTGCAATAGTACAAGACTACTAATAAATGATTTAAAAGACAACTTAATTACAGTGACCATTCTCATCGGGCCAGGAGCTGGCCAGCGAGCGCAGATCCCGAGGCCTCCAATAATCGTCTTAACCTAACCCTTGGACGTAGAAAGCTGAAATTTTGCACAGTTTCCCTTTATAATGTAGACAAGGAATAAGGAAGGATTTTTCAAAATTCAACTTAGAGGGTGAATAGGCGATGAAAGGCCAATGGCAAAAGCTAGTAATATTATACGTTTAAAAGTTTTTGAAAATGTTTGGATGTTAGTTACTCAATCACGCAAAAAACGACTGAAAGGATTTGATTCCCACAGAGCTGCTTATATCGTTCAAGCGACTCCAGATTCCCGTTTAAACATAATTTGCCCTGACTATTTTAACAAGTCCCAGGGACAAACATTCTCTTGAAAATAATGTTTTACCCATTGGCCCATGGGACCCAAATGTCGGTTTATCACGAGTCGGATCAACCGAAAACCAGATTATTGTTTTACCGGAAAATAAAACAACAACCTCAAACATTGTAAACAGGGAAGCTTTAAATTAAATACCTATTTAACTTAGTGAGATACCTACCTAAATTAAATTTTATAAAATTCTGTCACCTACAGAAACTTATAATATCAGCGAGTAAATATTTATGGGTGGTATCTTCGAAATGCACGCAGACGAAATCGCGGGCGAACTGCAAGTTATTAATATAGATTGTTAGTACATAATTTACTTATTGCTGTCGAATAAAGATAAGTAGCGTGTATTTCAACATGCAACCAATCTAGAAATTGCCAAAATTTTACTGTTACTGTAAGCCATCATCCCACTGCTGGGCAAAGGACTTTCAATACTGTTGAGCTTGTCCCGCACTCTTCTACATTCGGCATATATGGCCAGTATCCTTCTTCAGCTTAGCGGCTTTTTGAACAACGTCAATACGGGTATTGGAGCACAGTGTTCGATATATGAAGGGTTTATTCGACACCTGGAATACTTAGCTCCATTGCTTGTTGGCAAACCTTGAGTTTGCATAAGCCAAAATGGTTTGATATTTTCTACCAAGTTCAATATCAAGGAATAATAACTCAATTATTATTTCTCAACGTAAACTCAAGATTCGTAATTCCAACAAAAGCGAATATCTTGGGCTAGACAAAGGATTTTGAAGACTAAAATGTCGGGAATACTGAACAGCGGTCAGTTGTTTACCGCAAAGAGCTCGAATTCGAGTCCGAGCATAAGCGAATACTTAGTATTTAATAGTATTTGAGATGCACAAACTCTACGAAGTAATTTAGGAAATGCATTTCGATTCGACGTGCCAGTGGTATTGAAATAATATTAACTTGTCTGTTTTGTTCTGTGACTACCTAAATCATTTGCAATTTTGTATTGGATTCCAATTTAGATTGTGGTTATCAGTTTTTTCTATTCTACTATCCTACTATAATATTATAAATGTAAAAGTTTGTGAAGATGTTTGGATGTTTGTTACTCAATCACGCAAAAACGGCTAAACGGATTTGGATAAAATTTGGCACACATAGATAATCATCATGAGCCTATAATGTTCCCACTGCTGGGACACAGGCCTCCTCTCGGTGAGAGGGATTGGGCCGTAACCCACCACGCGGGCCCAGTGCGGGTTGGTAGATGTCACATGTCTTCGAATTTTTGGTTCTAGGACATGCCGGTTTCCTCACGATGTTTTCCTTCACCGTTTTGAGAGCAGTGGTGATGAAATAATTTACACAAAGTAAAGCGCCTTGTCAGGGTTCGAACTCACGACCTACAACTCGTAAGTCGCAGCCGTTACCACTTGGCCACCACTGCTCACACATAGATAATAACCTAGATTAACATATAGGATACTTTTTATCGCGGTAGTACGTTCCCACGGGATGATTTCCGACTTACTCGTACACGAGGGCGAAGCCGCGGGGGCAAGCTGGTTGAAATATACATTTAATTCCTCTTGGCTTCATATATTGACAGGACGAAAGTGAAGAACCATTTTGGTAGATAATTTGCCCACATTTACACGGCGATGATCAGTACTTTATTTTATCTTTATTATCTATATAAATAAAAAGAGAAGTCCTGACTGACTGACTGATTGACTGACTCATCAACGCCCAGCCCAAACCCTTGGACCTAGAATGCTGAAATTTTGCACAGAGGTTCCCTTTATAATATAGACAAGGAATAAGGAAGGATTTTTCCAAATTCAACCCCTAAGGTAGTTAAATAGGGGATGAAAGTTCCGCGCGGGCGAAGCCGCTGGCAAAAGCTAGTCCATATATAAAAGGAGAAACTGACTGACTAATCAATCAACGCACAGCCGAAACTGCTAAGACTAGGAACGTGAAATTTTGCACACGGCTTCCTTTTATAATGTAGGGGAGCACTAAGAAGGGGTTTTTGGAAATTCGATCTTTAAGGGGGTGAGAAGGGGGGGTTTTGTTTGTATGAAAAATCTTATTCCTTGAGTTAATAAGCTTGAAACTTGGCACAAATACTTATCTAAGTAAATTATAAAGTTGGTAATATATTGTTTTTCTAAACTAAAGGCGGATTGGGGGGTGTCAAAGTTTTTATGGAAGAATTTTAACGCGCGTTCTGATTAACTCGAAACTCAGTATTTATGTCTAAAATCAAGTATAAAGAATAACGTGTATCAGAGTTTTTCTAAAATCGACCCCTAAAGGGGTAAAAAAGGGGTAGTCCGTAATATTAAAAATGTGAAAGTTTGTGAAGATGATTGGATTTTTGTTACTCAATTACGCAAAAACTGTAGAACAGATTTGGATAAAATTTGGCACACAGATAGATTATAACCTAGGTTAACACACAGGATACTTTTTATCCCGGTAGTATGTTCGCGCGGGATAATTTACGACATCCACGCGGGCAAAGCCGCGGGCGGAAGCTAGTTGTTTAATATTGGGATTATGGCAGCATCATATTGCATTTTCAACCGTAGATGTGGACGGGTGATCACTGTTAAGTAAAATATCATACAAGATAGCACCGTGTGAATGGCCGGTATCTGTGTCTTCAAAGCAATCAGGTCAAAGCCTAATTTGAGCAGCACTAAATGTTATATTGTTTTAATATGAGTTAGTAGATTGTTACTCTTGCATTCTTTCTATCTGTAAGTATGCCACCGTATAATGTGAACACTCTCGTTTTTACAAATGCCGATTTTAGTGTGATTATTGCTATGCGAAGTGGTTCCAAATATTCCAAATTCAGTATCCACATTTTGCGGTAGCTTCAAAAAACTAGACCTCTTTTTTTATATTGCTCCTCATTTTTTTGCAAGATTTTTCGGCAGTTTTACTCAAATTTGAAGAGTTTGATTTATTTCTAGTAATGTTATATTTAGCAAACGAAAATATTTTCAATGCAAATCGAGTCTAGGTTATACAAACGTCTTAATTTAAGTTTGATCAAAAAGACCACTGCATTCACTGTGCAGGACTTTTCGAGACAGAGTTTATCTGAACAGATATAGGAATAATCCTATTTAAAAATGCTAATTAACGGATTTGTCGGCTCCAATTTCCTTTCTTAACAAAAGCCACCATTAATTATTGTAGTATCCGAAGTCGAAGTCTGAAGTACAAAATAAAATTCAATAAAGTTCAATTCTCCAAGACAAAACAAAATAAACAATACGTGGTACAGTGGCAGTGTATCGGAGGCCTGACTGCAATACAAACAGTGTCACGCTCGATGAACTGTTGCTAATTAACGGAAACTAAGAGCGTCCACAGACGAACAACTCAACTTCTGTTGTTGTTGTTCTCTTGAGCTAATGCTGTGGTATGTAGTCGTATAGGAAAGTGTGAATGGTCTTTTGTAATTTTTAAAGATTATCATCATCTGCCTAACCTTTTTCCAACTATGTTGTGGTCGGCTTCCAGTCTAACCGGACGCAGCTGAATACCAGTATTTCACAAGGAGCGACTGCCTATCTGGCCTCCACAACCCAGTTACTGGGTAACTCGACACCTCTTGGTAAGATTGGTTGTCAGACTTTCGGGCTTGTGGCGACCCATAACGGCTGTCAGATATGACTGTGATAAATGACAGTTGGGACCAATGGCTTAACGTGCTTTTCGAGGTTATGTAAAGATGGTTACGCATCCACGGACCAACTACGGCAAGCGTAGCTTAACATGATCGATCGACGCAAGTCACTCAGCCTTAGTTTTAAAAGATACGCTCTGATTTTCATGTTTATTTCGAAGGTTTTAAAAATTGATTCTAAAAACAGAAAAAAACAAACATCACTGTCTAGCTCGGCCCACGCTTTTGGTTTCTAGACTAGCACAAAGAACCAAAAATACAGACAGGCTGATAAACACATTACCCTCCTTTGCGTCGTGCAATCGGGTAAACACCAAAACTTTTAACAACACACTAGCCCAGAAGGTATTTACACCAAGTTTTCAAAAATAGAACACAACTACACAAAACCTTACACTTTGTATTTAATATCGAAATTAATCGAATTTAAGAAAGTTCTGAATGCATATTGATTTGTCAAGGGTTTTTCGAACGTATTAGTAACCCCACAACTTCAACTATGGAATTAAAATAACCGGGAGTTTCATTCATTATTCAGAAACAACTCTGTCTTCACATTTTCAACTACAGGTAGTTTGATGAGCTTTTAATTATTAAACTCAAGCTATTGTATCTGGGCATTAGTTATTAATAGTAACAGATTATATTATTGTTTTGGAGTATTGTAGCAGGCCTGTCCATTTAACCTGTATTGTTATCTATATATTTTAATACCAGCATTTGCCAGCGGGTTCGCCCGCGTGGAGTAGGGAAATAATCCCACCGGAACGCACTACCAAGATAAAAGTATTCTGTGTTAATCCAGGTTATACACTATCTGTCTGCCAAATTTCATTCAAATCAGGTTAGCTTTTTATGCGTAACTGAGTAAAAACATACAAACTCATATTTATAAAAGATATTGGTGGAAAGTACATCCTGTAAATTCGTTGACCGGCTTAGAAATTAGACCCCTAGTTACCATGAACTAAAAACCGAGTGCAGACTGGAGACCGACCAACATAGGAAATTGGAAACAAATTGGGAAAAGTTTGACTAACTTCGGTAGTAAAAGACATAGTGGGTCAATGTGTAAAACAATAAGAATAATAACCCAAAGTTAACGTCAAAAAGTCGTATATTTCTCTGTTCATCGCGTAATAAAGCATTATCTGCGTGCGTCGACCGCCGGCGCCGTCCTACTGCGGGCCGACGCCGAGAGGTCTGTGACTTCGCCAAGTATCCAAGTGTAACTTCAAGCAGTTTCAAGTTCATAGTCAAGTTTCAGAAATATTGAACATGCCAAATTATGTGCGTATAGCCTGAGTTACACGGTGCTATTTAACTGCATGTTGAAGCAACGACAAAAGTTGCACCGTCTAATCAGTGTTTAGATGTTGATAATTTGTTCCTTACTTTATAATTTATACTTTATAATTATTTATTATTAAAAGTCGCAGGATAGAAACTTGTTGTTTTTATCTGATTTCCTAAAAAAGGAAGAGGTAATCAATTCGTCGATATACACGTACATAACTACATATTTCTTTTCCATACCTACATTATTCATCGATATTTTCGTCAATTACGAACCAATTTAAAAATTCTTTTATTTTTTGGTGGTTCTTTATAAATTGTATTAACTTAGTTTGGGTAGTTTTTGGCTTAGCTTTGATAATACGTATTTTTCCACTTAGTACTTATGTGCTGATGATGAAAATAACTAAAATACTACAAATGTAAAGGCATTAACAAAAAAAAAAAAAAACAAGCGGCTTCCAAAAAATACCCGTAAAAGGAAAAAATATTTACATTTCGGAAGTCCGCAGCAGTAGGTAACGACATTATACAAAACCAAACACACTGACTTCAGCAATTAATCCAGTTATTATTCAGTTTGTTGTGTTTTTAGTTAAAGTACATATGTCAAATCTAGTTTAAGTATGTTTTGAATGGACATAATTATATTTACTTACGCTAAAAACTTTATTGAAAGTCATGGTGGTTCAGAGGTTACCGACACCCGTGGCAAATGGCAATTTCCCAACCCTCACTAATCATCCACAAAACAAATAGATTCTTCCGTCGCGTTTAGCTGGGATATGATGAGATAGTGCCAATGATTTAACTCGTACAGTCTTTAATGAAAATATTATAGATTCTGCAAAAAATAATAGTTTTTTTTATATACTCCATGAAGTCAAACTGAGACATTATCTCCCTAGCCTTTTCCCAACAATGTTGGGGTAAATTTCCAGTCTAACCGGATGCAGCTGAATACCAGTATTTTACATGGAGCGACTGCCTAAGCATCTTCCCTCCACAACCCAGTTACTGGGTATTATGATACCCCTTGGTAAGACTGATTGTCAGACATTCGACGACCCGTTACGACTGTCAAAGATTTACACACGCCAGCACATCAAGCTATCCTAAGCTGTCAAATTGTCCCAATTGAACTTGAACCTTATCCATTTATTTTAAAATTGAAAATCGATCAAAGAGATTTGACAGATGGGGTTTGCTGGCGTCTGTACAAATAATAGCCGGGACCAACGGCTTAACATGCTTTCCGAGGCATGGAGGGGTTTGGTATGTAAAGATGGTCACCCATCCACGGACCAACCGCAGCAAGCGTTGCTAAATCTGATGGATCGACCCGTGTGGCTGTTACTCAAAAAAGGCAAACTCTGTAAAAATTGTGCATATTACTTAACTATTATGATTTATATAAGACTAAAAGTAGGTATTGTTACAAAAACTAGACATTCCGCCGTCTGACCGATTGTTGGTGTCAGCCGAGCCAGGAAAAAATCAAAAATCAAAATCAAAATATTTTTATTTCATATAAACCTGCATGGGCACTTATGAAACGTCAGAAGCTAGGTGCACGGTTCCAAAATGTTGTTTCCTATGGAGAAGAGCCGGCAAGAAACTCCACGGTTACTCTTTTAAAAATGATTGGCTTTAACAATGTTTTCAGAGATAAAATGTATGGGAGGACAGTGCAGGCCTGTCAATAAGTGTCAAATACGAGTAGAACATTTGGAAGGGGACTTGATACAAGTAGGTCATTCACTAAATACCTATAAAAAGTTTGTTGGCTATAAAACTTATGGGACCGCAACCGGTACGTCATTATTATAAATGACCAAGGATAAACATGGACTAGTTTCTCCGCTTATCTCGTACATTACAGACATCGGTGAAGGAAAACATCGGAGATAACCTGAACTTATAGTTAATATACATGTATGTCTATTCTTAGCTTACTATTTAAAAAATTGTCACTACACCTTCTTTTAGCCCGCACTGACCATGTTGAAAGGACGAATGAAGGTCGGCTAACAAAAGGTATTTGGTAGAAGGTAGCAGTACCTTGGACGCGACTGTTAAGTGCGAAGCAAGTCGGACTATCCCAATACAACTCTCAAGAATAACACCAACCCACGACAATGATTACTTTCATGAGAACGTTTCCACATCGTTGTGAACCATCTTTGCAGCTCAAACACAATATCACATTAATATAGTGCAAGAACCTAGTAGACCGCTTGGCGCTTGCACCCAGCTGTTGACGGCGGTTACACACACACAGGGCTCGCAAACACACACACACAAAATACAGCGTAGAATGAACAATATATTGGTGTGTCATAATGTATGAGTAATGTGTGGTAACGCGTTATATATTACACGGAATACGGTAGTGTCGAGCTTCTGGTTTGTAATGTATGCGTATTTGCAATAAAGCGTCAGCAAGGTAACACTTATCTCTTGTATGAGGCGAAGCTGGGCTGTCAACACTGTAGACTGGTTAATCTTTTAAACACTGAGTTAATTACTGTTCCACAGCGTGTATCAGGAATGTGTCGTCATATATAAGGCTGTGGTACGACTGGACAATTTTCTACGTAGGAGCAAAATTGATGTGTGAAATTGATAAGTTAGGAAAATCTTCTACTTTTACAATATTTGTAAATATGTGAGCACCATGAGTCTATAACAAAGTAATTAATTATGCTACCTGTCATTGCGTATTTTATATATTGTGGTATGGCAATTTAATTCTAGGAAAAAAAATACAAATGCGATAAAAAGAACATACTTTATTAAAACAACAACAAAATTGGAACTTTCAAGAGTTACATTAATTTTGACTGTGTGTTGTTTGCGTGTGTAAGTATAAGTGAGTTGTTTTATGTAGGTGTAGCTTTTGTAGTGTTAAGTGAGAAAATGTGTGAAAATTATGATTGTATAATGAAATCAAAAATATTTTAAGGCATTTTATATGAATGCCTAAGGTGGAGTTTCTTGTCCATTCTTCGCCATACACAACAACCTTTTACAAGGGGCAATTAGAATCACTCCTTTTTTTTTGTTTATAACGGTTAAAAGTACTTATTCGAAATAAATGATTTTGGCTTTAGAAGTAGTGACAGCTGATTGTTGTTGTATGTTGGTTCCATGAAGAAAGTGGTTCAGTTTTTTTGTCTGTACCACAACCTTTTATATGACTAAGCATTTTTGAAACACGATAAATAGTATTTTATTCTAGAGTCTCAATGCAAACTTCACGACATACGTGCACACAGTTCGAAAGCGAACTCATTTGTTTTTAAACTCGTCGAGAGTTCCACCCTCAACATCGTTCAAATTTCAAACTGATTTTATCGTGCAAAACTTAAAGTAAGTACATAAAATTTTCCTCGTCAAATAATTTTGTCTTCCAACTACAAAATTCTTAATTATTTTTCAAGAAAATGAAACCTGTGATGTTTTTATACAAGCTGCTTACCTTCTAGTTGCTTGCCAGCTTAAATTTACCAGCGTAAACTTGCATTAGTTCCGACAAAGACTCGCTTTTAACGTTCAAGCTACAGTTTATTTATAAACCAGTTAAAGATTACGATAGTTATTTTTTTTAGTTTTAGGTTTCCATTTTCTTCCTTTTATTCCGGTCAAATTAGCCCTAAAAATAGTAGTGAAGCTATACTGATTCGCATAGGTCTAAAAATTGGTATGAATGTTTGGAATACCTTTTTTATTAAAGGTCAAAAATGTCTCGAAAATGGTCATCTCGCGTTTTTTAGCAAAACGGTAAGTTTTGTCATAAAATTGGATCAGACAAAAATTGTAGATCATATAATTATCCACAAAATGTCTCAGTAGTTTTCTTCCTAAAAGCCACCGTTTCTGAGATTCGACTCTAAAAGTTGAATAAGTAGTAATCTTCATAATATACGCATTGCGCACGTTTCTACTGCCTATTCCACGGTCTATTGTGGTCCTGTTTAATTTAAAACTATTGAATAATAAAAATAATACTATTGGGGATGATGAAAGCATTACAAGTTAAAAAAAAAAACTGTGGACAATTATCCGTCAGATCCATAATCGTCTAATACTTCAGCTTCCTCTTCTTCTTGTTCTTCTTGCTCGGTTCAAGTGAATTGCCTCAAAATCGTCGACTGACAATTTACCTTGACAGCTAGTAGGTGCATGCAAGAGGACAAAACAATTCAACTTTTTTTGCAGCCGCATTTAACACTACATTCTTTTTACAGTTGCAAAAAATTGTGTTGAGGAGTTTTTCCTGCGCAGGTGGGAATAAAGTCTGGACTGATTTCAATGTATCGTCGATCAACTTCCAACCCCAGTCTTTTGGATCTAGTTGATAACCAAGCCACATTTGAACTTGAAAAAGATGTCGTGCTCCAATTTTGAATCACCAACAGAAGAGGATTCGTATTGAGATATTTTTTAGATAATAATTATATTATCTACAATTTTTGTCTGACCTAATTTTATGACAAAACTTGCCGTTTTGCTGAAAAACTCGATTAACCCATTTTTGAGACCTTGAATAAAAGAAATTCCAGGCCCGGGATCGATGGTAACTTTTTTGCATTCATTTATAATTTTCAGCAATATGCGAATTTTTGTACCCTTACATGTCTAAATTGACCGGACTATTATTTTCTTTTTCTATAATCTTAATTCAGAAAACGGATACGAAAAGACATTAAAATTGAAATTTCGTTCCTGAATCGTCTCACTATCAGCAAACTGAATCGAGTAACGAAATACAATAAACGGACAATCACTCCCCCATTATTTATATTGCAAGCTCCACGGACTGAAATTAATCGTTAGGTTTCCACTTGCCTGAAAATTGGTAATACTGTTTAGTTTGTAGGCAACTGAAATGTACCTACTGCATTTAATTGAGTATCTTTTCTATATACAACGTGTTATGTAAAAAACGTAGGACCTCATACACCCCAATTAGAGTATTGTGTTAAGCTCACTGTTATTAGTAAATCGTGTTGATCCTAGCATTACTTTATGCATTTAATATGGAGTCTTACTTCCTTGAAATAAGTTTCTGTTTTCTTTGGCTCAATCGGCGGTAGGCAAAATTCAAAATTAAAAAAAGATAAATCTTAAAAATGACTGTAATCAATTGAGTAATCAATTTTGAAAACACAGGACTTGCGTCTGTTCTGTTACACCTTGTACATATTTTTTCTGTGCGTGTGTTTGTCAATGAGCTCCTCCGGCTAAACGGCTGGACAAATTTTCATGAAATGTTTGTGTGATTGTGTGGGTCTCTGGATGGCTTACATTAAAAAATGAGACCGGTGGCACTGCGATCAAGTTCTAGGAAACAGGAAAAGGTTTATCCGATCAGCTGGAATTTCATGTTTTTATATTGCTGAATGGGCCTCGATCTCGCCTGATAGAAAGGGTTGGATGAGGTCTATGATCGAAAAAGCGTGCTCAGAAGATGCCTGTTCACTCTTGCTTTGAAGACATACGGTATTGTTTTAATAGAGAAGAAGGAAGATTTAATTCTCCAATGTCTTCCAATTTACGATTTTGTTTGAAACAGACAAAAGACCCTAGCATAATCTGTGTTTAGAGGGTCGATACTGTGAGAACTCTGCGAGCCCTCCTTACTTGGACGAGTGATAATTAATCAATTAAACATGGGGGCTTGCCGTATAACTTCAGTAATTGTTCCTAGAATGCTTCTACTGAAATTTTAAACAGATTTTTATTCTACGAAGTTTCATTGTTGAAGTCCGCACTTAATCAGCATAATATATTTAAACTGCGTTTAAGCGCTGTCAATATTCCACAACAATGATAGTATTGACAGCTCTCGAATGAGGTGTAGATGAGCTGATCGAGTTCAATTGCACTGGATAAATTCTCACCAAGTCGGTAAAGCAGCTTAAGCATTTCCTGCACTTAAAAGAATAAAGAATCCATTTCAATTTTCCAATCTCAAAGGAATCTAAAGATCTTTTAAAACATTAATGGCGTTGTAAATTCATTACGCAGTCACTGCAGGCTTAATTAAGCGGTATCGCAACCGCTAAGTGTGCGTTAGACAAAACCGGGCTTGGTTCCCGCAGCAGGGAAAATCTTGGGATGCAGAACTAGAATTAGAATATTTAGTGGAGTTTCAGACATGGAAGAGACCTATGTTTAGAGTTGACGATAAAAGAGGGGCTTACATGATTGATTTATCCTGACATTTTTTTATTTTTCTCCGGGGTAATTTCGTAACACACAATGGCAATGCCTTTAATTTTGACAGCTTTAAATTGATGATGACATTGATGAGCACACGAATTTTATGAAACAAAATGTAAAGAAAAAATCTTGCGATTTCCGTAACAATCTTTAGAATTGTAATTAAAAGTGTATTACGTAATTATTAAGGTGCTGTATTCATAGCTATTATGTTATTGACTAATATCAAAACTTACCCAAATAAGTATTTCGGTCTCAAATGTTTTAAAGGACTTGTATAGATTAAAAAGATCGGGCAACATCTCAATCCTGCGATTAAAACAACATCCATAAACTGGGCCAAAATAACACAAAATTAATTATCGTAAATCATTTTCCGTGGAACGGTACCATAAGTGCCCTTGGCCCTAAGGACGCTTAACAGATCTGTCCTCAATAAATAAAAGATTTAAAATTCAGCATTTCCTCGCCACGGGGCTTCTTTGTGGCTCTTCTCGATAAAATCCTTCACGAATTCGTTTTACTCGGATGTCGAACATTCACTCAGCTAGGAAGGATTCCTGACACATTCTCCACATAATGAAAATAGCAGAGACTTTTAAATTTCTTGCCGATATTCTAAATTTATTGGCTTATTAAATTTAGAAGTAACGGGCGTATCAATACTTTTTAAATAAATAATTTTATGGAATATAGTTTAAAATTACATTAGTTCGATTTTCTCCTAATAACAGGTAAGAAAAAAAAAGTCTTCTTAATTTCATCGCATAAAATTCAAAACGTGCCAGTTGCATAATAGGTAATGCGTTGTCTGTTAGTGGATAAATTACGATTCCTCATCATCATCATTTCAGCTGAAAGACTGACATAGGCCTCGCCATAGCTTTGCCACTTCCACCGTTTCTGTGTTCCCCGCATACAGCGGTTCCTGATGCCTTCACAAGGTTTTTAGTCCACCTTCTAACTTTAAGTGTATGGGGTCTAAGATTTCTATGCAGATTTTTAGATTTTCTACGTGTTCTACAAACCATGTCTCTGTGGTTTTGAAAATAAAAATCTGGCGCTTTTAATCATTTCTATCGTTCTAGTACCTGGTGCCAGACGTAAAGAATAGCATCATCCCATCTCTTCCCGTGGGTGACGTAGGAGGCGACTAACGGAATTGGCAGCAGCGTTCTCTATGCATTTTACCACCATACTGCGATCGCCAACCCACCTGCCAAACGTGGCGATTATGGCAAACCCGCCCAAATTGGGGGAGGCCTATGTCCAGCAGTGGACGTCTTACGGCTGAAATGATGATGATGAGAATAATTCCGTTATCCGAAGTAATAATATTTTTGGAAACTCAGATTATCTGCCTTTTTAATAAACACGATCTTAGGTGTAAACTAAGAGAAGCCTAAGCCAGTAAATATAATCTTGAGCTCTAAGTTTACAAATCCGGTAGGGTTGGTAATACGATTCGTGACGTCTTGGTGTTGCCAGGGCTTAAATTGCGGCGGTGCTGGTATAAAGGGTAAATACAAAGTAATATTGGGATACGATTGCTAGATGGAAGTCTTAAGAATCCTACGACCGACGCTCGCAACTAGGATTCGGGCGGAGACAATATTTCGTATGACAATGGCTATCGTTGCGCTAGTGTTAGTACCTGTCGAGGATACATACCTACAGTGAGCAGTACGATCACACACACATTGACAATGGCTTGACGCGATAGCGCTACTAGCTACTGACCATTTATGATGAATTTGGATGTGTTCCGTAATACCAAAAATGATGAATGAAACTTATTGTATTTTAATATTTTTTTCGACATTTTACAGCTTGATAATATGAACTATGCTTCTGAGACAACAATATTACGGAAATTGTTGGTTATAATACCAAGAAAACAGTGAGAAAACATGTCATTTACGCTGTAAAAATGTGCGAAATGCAATTCGCTTAAACTTCATTTCAGGTAAGTATTTTGGAAAAAAAAAACCCTACGAGCCTAGATAAATACTGTCTGAATCCGAATATCATCATAATATGATGGAAATATGCTCAAGTTGCAAATGATTTAGGTATTACGTATGTATGGACAGTTCATTGTACGTAGGCCTCTTAAAGCGTAGATATGGTCTGCTTGAAACGTTTCTGATGAAAATTTAAACAAATAGATCAAAAACGAAACGTACGGAGTGGCTTCTGGCTAAGTAACAATAGTTACACGGGTCGATCGATCAGGTTAAGCAACGCTTGCCGAGGTTGGTCCGTGAATGGGTGACCATCACTACATGCCAAGTCCCCTCCGTGCCTCGGAAAGCGAATGTGGATCTTTGACAGTCATTACGGGTCGTCAGAAGCCCGAAAGTCTGACAACCAGTCTTACCAAGGGGTATCGTATTAGCCAGCAACTGGGATGTGAAAGGTCAGATATGCAGTTGCTTCATGTAAAATACTGGTATTCCGCTGCATCCGGTTAGACTGGAAGCTGACCCCTACATATAGTTGGGACAAGCCTAGGCGGAAGATGAGATCATAAAACATAAGTACCTGTGGATACCAATGTCTAGTGCCACTTACAAACTGACTACTTAGATTTCATTATTGCAAAACCATCTACACATACCTACTCATACGTACTCAGCCTAAAACATTCCCACTTCTGGGACACAGGCCTGCTCTCCGTAAGAGGGAGTGGGCCGTAATCCACCACGCGGGCCCAGTGCGGGTTGGTAGATGTCACATGACTTCTAATTTTTTGGTTCTAGTACATGCCGGTTTCCTCACGATGTTTTCCTTCATCGTTTTGAGAGCACTGGTGATGAAATTATTTACACAAAGTAATACGCCTGGCTGGGTTCGAATGCGCAACCTACAACTCGTAAGTCGCGGCCGTTACTACTTGGCCACCACTGCAAATATACACGGTGATTTAAAATTCGTATTTCGTGGTTAGGTATTCATAGATGATTAAAAGAATTTTAAATCTCCAGATATTTTTTATTTGACAGTTGAAATTAATTTTTAAAGACTCAATTTTCATCAACGGTTTTTCAATTAAAATTTATATAAAAAACAATAATTATTATTGGATAAAGAGGTGAGCTATAGAGTAGAATCCCTCTTATGACAATACGTGTGTTAAGAATTGAATATAGTGGGTTATTGTATAACAATTTAACTTTGTGTTCACTTTCATTGGATTTTTTCAAATAGACTAAGTTAGCAGTTTTATTTATTGTTTTGGTTAGATTCCATACAATAATTCTCTTGGCTGTCTGGAGTCTTCATATGCATCCGGATACTCGCAATAAACTCGCTACATATTGCTACACTGCCTTATTTTTGTAATTTTAAATTGTGCTTTAATTTTTATCTATGTTTTAGTTGGACTAAATAAAGGTGTTTTATCCGTCTAAATAAAAGTTAGATTATCCCTTTGGACAATTTGAGCATTTTATAGTATAATTGAAGTGAAAACTTCTTTAGCCGCATTGAGTGATGTTTGGTAGGGGCAAAGCTTATGGGTTCGCGGCACCGATATGCTACAGTGACGTGTGGTTTTCTCCCCAAAGTTTTAAGTTTTTATTTCCAGTCGGCAGTTCATTATCTCCCTTTTTTTTTCATGTAATTCGAAAGAACTGATTACGGTTCGAATCCTATCGGTTGCACCACTCAAGTGCCGCCCATTTTTAGCGCCAGCATTATATTTAATTCCAATGCCATAGGTGGATTACTAGTAGGTACATGGCAACTGACATCCTTAGCAGAAATACTGTTCCATCATCGAAATAGTGTCTAGTGAAAAATGAAGGTCCAAACTTTACTTTGAACTAAAGAAAGTTTGAAGTTCTTGCAAAGAACGTGTCGCTGACGAATAACAGATTGAAGGAAACCTTTTAATGCCCAACATTATTTTTGAACTCACTATACTTCGTTTTCTCGACCATGATTTTTTTTTAAGTATAACTAGTTTCTGTCTACGGACTTCGTTTACGTGAAATTTTGGCCCCTGACCCATCACGTCGAATCCATTGTCCTCCTGCGCTTTTTCTTCGTTTACACTTTGCGTTCTTTCCGACTTTTTCATTTTGTTCAGCTCTTAAGGGTCGTGATGCATAATAATCTTTCTCAAAAATTGGGCTATGAATGCAAAAAGAACTTTTCAAATTTGTCTGGTAGGTACTTCCAGAGATTACTAACAAATACATTTATGTTTGACAGTTTTACCATATTAGTATAATTATAAAAGCTATGCAAATATTTTTTGACAGACAAAGATAACAGACAATAATTTCTTACCTTAGAATTACCTACTCTAGAATAATATGGCCAATTTATTTCTAGAGCTTTAAATAGGTAATTAATAGGTTTGAAATTTGTAATAAATTATAATACCATGTGAACTCTTGTGTTATGTCTGTGTATTTTCATGTTTCTAAGTCTAGTCTTTATTGACAGGCCTGCATTATCCTCCCATACCTAATATCACTGTAATTTGAAAACATTGTAAAAGCCAACTATTTTCAAAAGAGTTTATGTAGAGTTTCTTACCGGGTCCTCTCCATAGGAATCGAAAAATTGGAACTGTGCACCCAGCTACTGACGTTTCATAAGTGCCCATGCAGATTTTTGTGAAATGAAATATTTTGATTTAATTTGATTTGAAAACATCGTGAGGAAACCGGATTGGGCCGTTACTGCTGGACCACCACCGCTCGCTCTATTGCGACATATTCATTACCAATTCGCTAATCGCTTTTTGCGTTCCGATCTGGTGACTATAGACCACGTCTTTGGTCTGCGTGGAAGTTAACTATAACCGTAAAACAGTACTTTGGAATCCGTATCAGTATTTCCTTAGATACATTTTTACAAACAACATGTTAACCTCTATAGAAATTCATTGAGGTATTAAAATTTCTCATAAATAATACCAGCCCGTTACTGTCCCACTGCTGGGCATAGTGGTTGTAGATCCCAAGTTCAAACCCAGACAGCCGCTATAGTTTGTGTAAATTAATTCACCATCACTGCTCTCAAAACGGTGATGGAAAGCATCATGAGGAAATGTTCTAGAACCAAGAATTCGAAGACGTGACATCAACCAAGCCGCACAGGGCCTGCGTGGTGGTTTACGGCCCACTCTCTCTCACCGATTACTCGATTATAATGATATTATTGTTAATTACCTACGAAGTATTGTCTGCATTAGGTTTTTGGTCTGCACCCACAGACTGGCTGGCAGTCGCCATCTTATAAATACACATTGTCTCACGATCTGCGCAGACGTCTAGATTATTAAAATAATATTCTTGAAATTAATTCTATATGTCTACTCCACTTTAAATGCGGAAACCAGGTTACACATTAAAATGACCGTGGCGTCTACGCATTCACCACAGATCAATAAAATTATCTTAGACGTGATTTGTAATATAAGTGGTATAAATAAACGTGCCTTCGCTTCGGTAGACTGTAGTGCCAATACTAGATGTGTCATCGTCAAACCTATAAATATAACTCGATTAGAGTGCGACGGTAGGTTAAAATGGATAGGCGCTTGATATTCTGAACGCTGTTCCATCCATCAATAAAATTGATGTACAAGTTCCAATGTGAGCTATTATGTGAAGCATTCCTTTACATTACATAATAGTTCCTAATATTTATTTCGTAAAATTGACCTGAAAAATTAAGTATGTGTTGACGCCATTGATGTTTGTATTTAACTCTCAACACATACACGAAAGAAAAAAGAAACATGAAAACAATACAAGGAAAACTTTCAACGGGACCGATCTTCAACTAGTTAGATACAGACATACCAATTTGTAACTCTGGCTTCAGCTATCAATTATACTAACGTCAGTTAAAATTGAAAGGAATGTCGGATCTGCACATTTACGAGCAAGCTCTATCAAAGCGAAGATTATTAAAAACGTACATATTACGTGATTCTTTTATAATATATGGTCGTGCGTATTCCGCCGGAGTGTCTATATCTAACGTCAGATTATTTTTATTATTGTCTTCCAGATTATTTTCGCTGTCAATGTCAATATAACGGACGGGGAAGTGTGGGTTAAGGCGAGTTCATACGGGTTTTATATTCGTAAGTTTCGAACTATTAGGTGAAATTAATCTGTTGGTTAGCTAATATAATATAGTAATGCATCCGGCGAGTTAAAATAACTTTGCTTGGGTAGGTTTTGAGTCAGGTTCAATAATACCTGCGTAGTTTTACTATTTACTGTACGTTGATGATGTTGTCAATTATGTTTATGGAATCTAGTTCTTCTAACTTAACAGACAGCTGTGCTGCTGGGGAGTTTTTTTGCGCCTTCTTCTTCTCAGCTACAAGGAAGTCTTCACCACTTTTGGCGGGCGTTTTGGCGGACTGTCTTGTGTAATTTTGACGTTCAAAAAGTGCTGACTCGCAGCCTAGTTTGAATAAATGACTTTTGATTTTGATTTGATAAAAAAATCCCGTCACTGTTATTGGCGTATCACAACAAGAAAAAAAAGGATATTCGAATTTAAAGTTGATCTTTTTTTTGTAATCTGTTTTTCATAAAACCTAGTCTACGTTGTGCTTAAATAAATAAATAGTGAATAGCATTTTTTTTGCGTTTCCTATTGATAAAGATTCAATTAGACCGTTCGTTGTCTCTGCATATTTGCCTACATAAAAAATATTCATATTACGTGTGAACAAATACTTCAAAAACTACCATACATTAGCAGTTCAATTTTATTACTTTATTTGAGTTCTGTAATTTGTAAAAAATATTCTCACATTTTGTTTATAAAATATATGCAAAACAGGCAAATTGCGACTATAAAGTTAAAATTAATTCTAATTCGCTGGAGAATACTTGAACTTTTAATGCTTTGAAATCAGCAATGAACAAAAGCAGTGATCAAGGCTTTTTCCTTCTCTATAGGCACTTATGCAGCATTAAGCTGTTTAAGCAGGGTTATTGGAAAAACACCAATAACCTCTTAAGAGGTCATTGTACTCATCATTATGAACAACTATTACTATGGGACCAAACATAAAATCGCGGGAAGAAATCAGCTGTTCCTTAGGCGCGAATTACACAGAAACGGTGTAAGTTGAAGGCGCTGCGCAGGCGCATCGTACGCAGTACATTTTGTATGAAAACGTTTAAAAGCGGCATCATGCCTACATACAAAATGTACTGCCTACGCTGCGCCTGCGCCGCGCTTTCACCTTACGCCGTTTCTGTGTAATTCGCGCCTAAGGAACAGCTGATTTCTTAGTTGTTGGTGTTTTTCCAATAACCCTGCAAAGGCTGATAATTTTACTAAAGGAACATCGAAAACAATTAACGTTTAGAGTTTCATCAACTTAAATAGAAAACCCATTCCGAACAGAATTTAATTAATATGTTTAATTCTGATTGATCCTTCGTGGCAGCCAATTGACAAACTATGTCCAACTTCGGCCAATCAATGAAACAGAAACAAAAAATGGCCGTTTTGCGCAAAATTTCAACAAATTAATTTTGTTCTATCTCCATGCAGGTTTATTTACGCTCTCAGTAATTGGATACTGCAATTAGCAACATAGTACTTCCACAATTTTTATTTGCGCTTTTTGAACAAGAATTCAGAAAAATGTTCGAAACAATGGAAGTCCCGGGTCATATAGCAGCCCGTTTCTTTCCTTATCCACTGGGGACTGGACCGTAGGTATACGAAACCTCCAAGTAGGTAAACGTAAATAATTTCAAATGTTTGCGTTCGTCGTAGTTCGAAATGACGTATTCGGGCTTGCCTTACGTCAGTGAGTTTAAAACTATCACTGATACTGCTTACTTATAGGAAACATTTCTTAATAATTATGATAAATATACGTCTGTAACTATTTTAGTTAATTTGTTAAAGTTCAATGAGACTAAATCTGGTTAATGCTTTGGGAATAAATTTTTCGATCTCTACAACAGGATAAAAACGATACGGCCACTTTATACGAAGAAAAATAATACAAGCCACACTATCTTATAAACTACATTCCAAAAACACGTCAGAATACCATCGAAACTAAAACGTTTACAAAACTAATCGATCCCTTGGGCGAAGAGTGCATTTAAAGACCCAGCTCTGAAAAAATGCGAGGCCTTACCCGTATGCGATCGAGGCAAATTGTGCCAATTGACCTGTAAGCCATCATCCAGCCAACATCCAGCATTTAAATTCTCACATAAACCAGTTTACCTGAGAATGAATAGAACGAGCAAAATGAAATATACTTTATTTAAAAGCGGACAGCTCAAAGACTGGCTTTAGTTTAGGAATTAAAATTTAAGCCAACATATTGAAGCCACATGTGGCTTTGAAATGTGCTTTATAAATCTGCTCAATTAGAACCAAAAAGCTTTTTGCTTTTGCCTCAAACCTAGGGACACAAAAATGTTATGTAGATTTTAGAATGTTTTGACGTAGTTAAATCTTCTGAGCATGATGCGAAAATAGAGGAATTATGTGAACTTCGACGCAAATATGGTCTAGTGCCCTTAAAGCGGTGGGTGGTTGGCAAAAAATCAGGAAATGGGCCATTCCCGCCATGAGGCTCCACTATTAGGGGGTTTCATGCGACGGTGGCGGGTGTCTGGCGGGTCACGTTCCTCAATATCATTGTTTTGGCTACTCCCCGTATGTTTTGTTACGCATTATCCTTGTGATTGTTATACCGTTTCAATAACAAAATGTGAAAGTCACAGGATGATGTTTGTTACTCTTTCACGCAAGAACGACCGAACGGAATTAGATGAAATTTGATACACAGGTAGTTGATAACCTAGTTTAACACATAGGGTGCTTCTTATCCGGGAGTACGTTCCCGCGGGACAATTTCCGGCCTCCACGTAGGCGAAGCCGCTGGCCAAAGCTAGTACGTGTTATAAGACTGCATTTTTAAGCTATATTTTCAGCGATGCGGAAAACTTTTCACACTGCATCGTGTTTGATTACCGCAAATTCTCGCAACGGCTAGGAAAAATTGCACTTCAACTTATCGACGATAAGAATCCATACGTAATATTTTAAATGCGAACACAACTCTGTCTGTTTTTCCTTTTCACGCCTTAATGGATTAACTAATTTCGATGAAACTTTGCATACGGAGTACGTGCCCGAGGGATGATTTCTGACCTTCTGACTCGGGAAAAAACGAGTGAAAAGTAATTCTAAAGTAAATTAATTTTAATATTTTTCTTACACGTACCTACAAAGTAGTGCCACTGGCACAGTCTAATTGCATTTCACGCGATCAAAAAGTTTGTTCCTATTTTCCAACTAAGTACATGGTGTAAAAGGCTGAAAAGCTTTTACACAGTACTTATAGTATACCGAAGTAATTAAGCAGTCGACTCCATTAATGAAAATCCTCGAAATATATAAATATTTATTCCATTGAAAGGTTTTGTTTTTAAAATAGTATGGCTATTAAGCCTCAAATAGTTTTCAGACGATATAATTTGATTAGTTGGTCTGGATGTTAAAAAATTCTGGCCAAGTGAATGGCGGACTCGCTTGGGATGGGTTCCATAGCAAAAGGCAAAAATCGGAAAAAAAAATCTTGTAATTTTTACCTGGATTTTATTTTTACTATCCTACCTGCGGCTTAAACTGGGATGTGGAAATTATTCCACTGGTACGTACTACTAGGATAAAAGTATCATATTATGTTAACACATAGTCACATAGCCAGGTCATAAAATCTTTGTGTACCAAATTTCATCTAAATCTGTTTTGCCGTTTTTGTGTAATTGAGTGACAAACATCGAAACATCAAAAAATACTAGTAGGATTATTTTTTTGTTATAGCGACAATTGAAATACACACTGAAAATTTGAACTGTCTACTGGTCTATAAGATACAGCAAGCAAAGAAACGGAGGCACATACAGCGGCAGCGGCGGCTTAGTAAGAGTTCCGTTGCCACCCTTTGGGTAAAGAACCCAAAAAATTACCAATTAAAACTAGAAAAGGCTAAAATTTAATAGGATAAGTCATAAGTCATTTATTTCATAACAAAATACATTGTGTTGAAAATTACTTAAATGAAAGATAAAACAATAATAAAATGAAATAAAAAATTATAATAATAAACACTGAGTACATTCATATTTAAAACTAGCTGTGCCCGCGACTTCGTTCGCGTGCATGTCGGAAAACAATAATGTGTCGCTTTGACGGTGTAGGTACCACTACTCCGATCTTCCGATCTATCCTGGTAGGAATCTACCACAGCTTTCGAATGCAGTCCAGAGCCTAGATACAAAACACATTACTCTTAGCGTTCACGCTAAACGGTACGCCAAAATGTATGGGAATGACATTACCTGCGGAAAGGACACGGTAATGTCATTCCCATATATTCTGGCGTAGAGTTTAGCGTGAACGTTAACAGAAAGGTGTTTTGTCTAGGCCTGCAGGCGTCTTTAGGGGTTTTATTTTTTTGGGTGGGAAATCATCAAATAACTTCTCCCGCTCTGGGTGGAGCAGGAGGGGGGCGTGTCAGACTTTTACTGACTAAAACCCACCCGTGTTCCTTCAGTAGCCCTTAAGCCAGGGGCTGTGGTGTCTCTTTCGAACAAACCCGCACCCCTGGCAGGCATCGACCCTTGCGGGTCCCATCGCTTTTTGTGCTGACATCTCTTTGAGGCGCGCGTGGAACACAACGCGCCGTCGACTTGGGCTTGGTCCTTACCGGACAGCGAGCTACCCATTACTCGCCGTCCGCAAGCCCATGCCTACGGTGGCCGGAAATCGGCCTGGGATTCCCGACGCCCAGGGCGTCTCCGTATCCTGCGGCGGCTGGGGTCGCGAGGGCGCATATGCTGCCTCTCCCTCACGTGCGCCGCCTCCCTCTTCGCGAGCATCACTGCTTCGCTGAAGGAGGTGACGGCTCCCCATGCCCTCTCGCTCCGTACCATGGCCTGGACCAGGGCCGGACGCGAGAGATCGCCGCCGCCGATCGCCTCCACGAGGACACGGCGGTGCTCCGCCCAAGCAGGGCAGACCGCCACCGTGTGCTCCACCGTGTCCTCAGGGCGATCTTCGCAGTGGAAACACCCGGGCGTTTCCTCCCGCCCTATCCGAAACAGGAACCTCCCGAAACAACCGTGTCCGGTGAGGACCTGCGTCAGGCGGAAGGTGAGGACGCCATGCCGCCTCTCAAACCACTCCTCAAAGAGGGGACTTACCGTCGCAATCGTGGCGTGCCCAGTCTTTAGGGGTTATAATGATATTGCGACGAAGTCTCACTCAGATTTTTAAGAATAAATATAAATCAAAGCGCCTGGTCGAGGCTCATTTTATAATAAATGTGCACCTGCCGTAGGTACAGTAAAAGCTCTTTATTCGCGAGGTATACGTTCCGTAAAATACCTACCGCGAATACAGAAACCGTGACTATGGAATGGTAATTTATATGGGATTATAGGGGATACGTTCCTAGGTGCCAAAAAAAACCCAATTTAATTGAAGTTTTTGACCATATTGATTAATTGTATGAGCGTGATATGGATGCAAGCGACTCTCCAAGGCGTAAACGATCAAGCATTTCTATGCGTTAAACAGATTTTTTCGCGTCGAAAATCGTTTTTAAGTAAAAAAAAAATTTCAACATTTTGCAATAAATGGAAAGATGAAACAATAGGTAATACACGCAAAGCGGCTCGTACCAAAGGATGGAATGTCTATTAAGTCGCAGCATTTATAAATGTGGGGGAGGCCTATGTCCAGCAGTGGACGTCTTTCAGCTGAAATGATGATGATGATGATATATAAATATACTTTATGGTGATGAGGTTGGTTTCATTATGTTTGTTTACATTCTCAAAAAACTTTTTTCAAAAAAATACCAACCGACTTCCAAAAAACACTACAAAGTGCAAAATAACTTTAATTTCGGAAGTCGGTGACGTTGGATGTGTATTTTAATTATTTGTCACCGCCTTCCGAAATTAAAGTTATTTTGCACTTTGTAGTGTTTTTTGGAAGTCGGTTGGTATTTTTTTGAAAAAAGTTTTTATTTTTCACTTTTTTGTTACCTACCATACACCAATTCGAAATTTCATCATCCTTTGGGTCAAAACAATGCATACTTATTTATGTGATAGCAACATTCGCGGTTGATTTGCTGTAATTTTTTGAAGAGTTCCGTTGTCTGTTTCCGAAACGCATCATCAGATCTATATGCTGGGCCCATTCTAAGGGGGGGCAAGCCGGGCAAATGCTCAGAGCGGCAAAAACGAGCGGCCGCAAAATGTATACTTACAAACATACCTACTCTCATGAATTTTTGTATACTTGTTCAGAAGCCGTAGTAGACTAACGTATGTGAATATTATATAGTTAAAACAATATCACATAATTATGGTCATACCATCTTTGATAGTGTTATTGCAAAGGGCGGCGAATGTTATTTTTGCCCGGAGCGGCTAAATAGCTAGATTGGGCCCTGTCTATATGAAACTTCAATGGGACCATTTCGGAGTAAACCGCTTTCAAAAAAAAAAAAGAATTTTGCAAATCCGTCTATATACGACGGAGTTATGCCTGAACATACATTAAAAATATAAACATGTCGAATTGATAACCTCCTTCTTTTTGAAGTCGGTTAAAAACACCGACCGCGGCGAAGGCGGCTATTGTAGATGTCAAAGGCCGAACCAATACAGCGGCGATATCATTTGACAATGTACTTTAGGCGAAGTTGTAATAAGGTCTATTTCACTTTTTTATAGTCCCTCTGACGACGCGTTTACAAAGGATATTGGGTTAGATACCTATTGGAATCCTTTTTGTTATTTGTTAATATGTATGTACCGATGTACCGATTAGACCCGCAAATAAATAAATCTTTAGCCGCGGATATACGAATTGGGTCGCATTTTTTTAATCCGCGAATAGTGAAAACGCGAATGAAGGAAGCACGAATAAGGAGCTTTTACTGTACTTACTCAATAAATCGACTGCGCGTCTGGTTGAGTGTGCTGAAGCATTATTCCACGCGGGGGCGGGCGCCTATCTCGGCCCGTACAGGCGCGTGTCTTTTAGCTTTGTTTATCAAACGTTGACCACTGAGTAAAACCACAGCAGTGGGAATGCTCTGCACGGACTGCGATAGGCCTCGACAGGTAGCAGTGCAGTAACACCTGACGCCACCTGTCAGTTAACGGCCCGTGGGACCATGGCGTTATCACGATGAAGAAAGATCACGCTGTAAAGGTGGATACTGACCGGCGTCACGGGTCAAAATGCACCTAATATGTTACCAAGCAAGTATTCGTGCAGTCAGTAGTACCTACGGCAAAACATGCGAGCGAGCAACGCTGATTTTAGCACACGGCGTAAAGACATGCTCGCTGCGAATGTTACCATTACCTACGCCCCGTAACGTCGGTCATTATCCACATTAAAAGCGCTGTTGAAAAAAAAACCAAACCAGGCAAAAAACACTATTTAATTGTATAGCACGGGTTTTCTATGAACATAGTAAGTACGATGTTGTTGCTACGTAGTGCCATACCGCGCGCCCCCCCACCTCTCTCCCCGCTGCTGACGCAGGCAGCAGGAAGAGAGAGAGCCCGATCCCGAGGATAATGGACGTAACAGAGCGATCCTCCGCGACTCTCAGTTGCGATGCCTTTTTATTGTAAATTGTAATCAAAAATGTTTCAGTGTTTCTTTTGTTCAGCCATACATTTATTTGTAGACCAATAAATTATTATATTTAAAGAAGCGACTTTAAAATTGTCAATATTTTACTATTGTGATTTCTATTGTTCCTGTGTAGGTAATGTATCCTTTGTTGGAGATGCCAAATGGATAAATAAATACATTTTTAAACTTGTTTTAACTAAGAAAATGCTTCTCTGTAAGCGATGTTGCTCGGAAGAGCATCGACATAACTACAGTTGCCCGTGTGAAAACCTATCTATTTACTCAAATCCACCAGTAGTTATGGTCGCAATTTTGCATTTTTTTTCCTGACTTTCACCATCCGACCTCGCTTGAACCCCTCCCCACCTCGAAAACTAACATCACGAAAATTAGCACATAAGTATTTACAACTCTTTACTCCCAAAACTCCCATTATTTGAATCGAGTAATGCTGTACACACGCATTTAAATTTAACATTATCAAATTTCGCGCGAAATCAAGTTGTTGTCTTTGCATGTTTGCTATTCAAACCTATATGGCGTTACTGACGCTAGAGATTAAGAATTTCTATGGAGATGTTCCTCTAGCCGCTCTAATTTTGCTATATTATGCTAGATGGCGCTACTAAGACTTTTATCACAATTAAAAATGAGATTTCTTCCCCTCTATTTGTATAAATTTGATTGATAAAACTAATAAATATTTATCTAACATTGCATTCTAGGTATATGACTCAGAACACCACGTCAGTTAATATTATCACAGCTTTTTATTTGAAATTCTTTTAGCTTTTTTGATTCGTGGGAATCAACCACCAACGGAAAGCGATTTTAGTAATCAGTATCATTACTTTTTGAAATAACACAGACACAGTAAGTAACTTAAATGAGAATGACGTGTTAATATTAAGTATTCGTTAGTACCGTTTCACGCCAATAGATGTCGCTAAGTGTTTCAACATTACGTAAATAAATTCTTCTTGAACACTTTAAATTATTTAGATAGGTTGACCGAAACGATTGCGATGAAACAAAGACTAATATAAACTCTGAGTTATAAACAATATTTGAGTATGAAAGATAACCATATTAGTTTCGTTCTTTTGACGTGATACTTGATCTATTCAACATAGAAACTGAAAAACCGAGCTACAGACAAAAATTTTGATAAGGGTTAAAATGTCATCTGTTGATTATCCCTTACCACCCCAAGCAATTATTTTCGAAATATTTTAAATGTACAGAAAAAGTTCCTTTACAGATTTATTATATGTATAGATATGTATAGAATAGATATAGATTAATTACACGTTTAAAACAGAAAGAAACAAAACGCAATTTTGCACTTAAGAGGAGCAAGCCTGCTCCTGTAAACTTGCAAACTTAAGATTCTCTGTGATATTCTTCGCATAGTTTACCAAAAACTTTGATACAATTATCAGGCTTTTTAAATTTTTTCAAAGATGTTTATAATGCTGGTAGTCTGTTAACTTTTCTTGAACTTTGTTCAAGTGACTATTTAAAAGTTGCATCCTGAAACCATTTGTTGAAACCATTCAAAGTTCGGATTTGAGCTGCACGATTAGTGACAAATTCGTGCACTGACTGGACAGGTCCATTCAATCTGTGTGGTTCTTTCCTTAAAAGACCATTTCAGACACCAATCTACATGGTCTTCAAATAATCTGACCAAGATTATGTCTCGATTTTAAAAGAGACCTCTGAGTTTATTTCGGCCTTTTTCTCAGAGTAGTCAGATAGGAAACGCCGACCTCATCTAGTTAAGAAAAATCTGATTGGTGTGTTTGTACAAATCTACTTACAGAAATAAAATCATTTGTTATTTATCAATGTGAACTCATTTGTTTTTGAAGTAAATCATTGCGGATTTACGCCTCGACAAACTGCAAGTCTTTACCTGCTTTCGTTCACAAATGCAAATATTAAATCCTTCAGAGGTATTAGATGACAAGATTAATATTTTCACGGTTTTGTCGCTTTTGGCCGGATTTCAATACGAACGCAAAGTAACTCGTCCTATTAACGTATCGCTGTTCACATAATGTGTACGTATTTGCGTAATTTGCGTAATTCACCTCTCCGATTTGGAATTGGATCATGAAATTGGCATTGTGATTTTGTGATAGATAATTTTAAACTGTTAACAACGTCCAATCTATTTAATCCGTTCTATGTTTGTTCCGGCCTATATCTATCAATTGATTTGTTTTTGCACGTCATTGTTAGCTTTGTATTTCTATTAGTTGTTAGATTGGTAAAAAAAATTACTTCTGTAAGTAGGTTTGTACAAACAATTTAAAATTCAATCACGTTTTTAAAACTAGACGAGATCGGCGTTTTCTATCTGACTATTCTGAGAAGAAAGGCCAAAACAGATTTAGAATTCAACGTTTTCTTTCAATCTTGGTCAGATCATGTGAAGACGATGTAGATTGATGTCTGAAATTGTATTTTGAGGAAAGTACCTGACGGATTGAGTGAACCTTTCCAGTCTGAGCACGCATTAGTCAGTAATCGTGCAGCTCAACTCAAAACTCAACGATTCGACGAAAAGTTCCAAAGAAAGAACATGGATAGGCCGCACAAATTACTCAAACTCATTCGTTGTTTCTGCTATTATATGGCCCTAATCTTAGTTTTTTGTATTACTCACAAGCTAAAAATCTCATGCAGTATGCACTTCGCCTAACATTATGAAATACAACAATTTTATGAGTGCGACCGTTATAAAGTGGTGTCGACACCGTGTAGTCCCACGCCACAGACTCCACGTCAACTGTTATAGCCAGTATCTATTAAATTAAATGCTCTTGTGACGCTGCAGATACAACGACTCTTTTCATTCTATCTGTCACTATCTCGTATAGAACTTTATGAAACAAACAATCGCTGGCTGTCTAGTTTGTTCAACCCACTTTTATCTGCGTCTGAGTGCACGCCTTCTCTTTTTAACGGCTAGGTATTTATTTGCCCCTAAACCAGACTAGGAAAGCTCAATCTTTGAGCTGTCAAAGTGTTAACGTCATCAGTTTAACTTCATATAACTGTCAACATCATCTCTTATTCTGTCATATTACACGATTTATCGTCACACCCAATTTTAAACGATAGGGCAATTATTGAATTTCGAAATTTATTATTCCTACAAATGTAAGAAAGTTCTTGATACAGAACTGACAACTTAGCATGGACTCAGCTGTCAGGTTTGTAAAAAGAACTGTATAGTTGTGATCGAATTTCAAAAACTAGATTAAATGGTTTTATTGTGTCAAATAAAAACTTTGTTCTGTAACCAGGCCATTAGTGTCTGCCTTAGCCACATCTACTCCGCGATCATGTATCTATTTGAACATCAAGTCATCATGCTGATGAGCTGATGCTGATGCTGTCTATCCATGCAATATCCACGTCTAAGTGGAGAAGGCTGACGGACCACGTGCCTACTTCTTGTCACCAATTCGTGCAACGTTGTGTCATTGCCAAGTTTTGATCTAAACTATCTGTTCTTCAAGTCTCATTCATCAAAACTGCAAAAAGTATCCAATACTCGAATGTAGTCAACAGTTTTGTAAACACAGTAGTGACTATCCACAGGTGCCTCTCATCCGAGTTTTATTAATAAAAACAATGAGTTTCATCTTTTAACATCGTGTTTAAATGTTTCCATGTTTCGAAGGGCAGCCTTTTTCGAAAGCCTTTTGATGTCTGCTAATTGGGAAGGGTGATTACTTTCGTTGCGAAACGGTTCACACTGTGAGGTTTATTCCATTCAATTCAAGTGTGTTTTACAAAGAGTTTTGATGACAGCCCGATTCTATTTTTCAGAAAAGTTTTCAATTATTTTTTTCACAAATGTTCTTGTCTGGTAACATCTGGATTTCGGTTAATTTTAATGTTTAATATATCTCTGTTTTAATGTATACCTACTAGACTATAAAGCCTCTGTCAATTTGTTTATGTTATCTAGGTACTTTAAAAGTAAGATTTATCTGAATTGGGTAACTATGTAGCATTTACATTTTTTAAGTTATGGGAATCATCTTATTCGCGTATTCCGATAATAGCCTTAATTTTCTCTGTCTTAGCTAAATACGCAGTAGCGGCTCAGTGATCACAGCCGTGACTTATGAGTGGTATGCCTGGGTTTGAACTCAGACTAGCGCTTTGCTTTGTGCAATTATTTAATCACCACTGCTCTAAAAAAGAAGAAGGAAAACATTGTGAGGAACATGTTCGATAGCCAAAAACTTGAAGGCATGTAACATCTACGAACCTGCACCGAGCACGCTTGGTAGATCACAGCCTACCTCGCGAAGAGAGGACGTCTTTGTTCCATCAGTTGGAATATTATAGTCTGATTATGTATGAACATAAACATAAGCTTTTACGTACGGACGTATAAGAATATCACCATCCCATTTCTTCCCGTGGGTGTCGTAGAAGGCAACTAAGAGACTTACTAGAGAATGGGCAGCAGCGTTCTCTCGGATTTAACCACCACACTGCGATCGCCAACCCGCCTGCCAAGCATGGCGATTATGGCAAGACGCCCCTTTTTGGCGAGGCCTGTGTCCAGCAGTGGACGTCTTTCGGCTGAAATGATGAAATATAAGTTAAACGCTAGTCTAATCCAAAAGTTTGTATTAATGACGAAATGGGCAGAAAGATCGTAATTCAAGCCTTTGACAATAATAATTTACAAAATCCAAAAAGCAATCTCATGCAGTCGGAGCCATCTTCTTAAATTAAACAATAACGACCTATATTGCCTCCGACTGCATGCGATTGCATATAGTATTCAATCTAATAGTCATCTTTTTAAAACAAGTTTCTTGTTTCCATCTTTTAAAATTAAAGTTCACTTTTTAGGCAGTCGGATTTTTTTATTTTGTAATTTTTTTTTATTTCACAGTTTTTAGTTAATATTCTTAATTATTTGTGACGTTAATGAGACCTATTTATGAAACCCTTTATTTTAATACCCACTCAACAGGCTTTGAAAAAAGAAACCCATTATGGCGGCAAAAATCGGCCTTTTCTTTTCTAATTTTGATATACCCAGTGTCACTCTCACAATTAAGACGAATCTAATGGCACCTCTCAAGCTGAAATCGATCAAGCCGTTTAGGCTACAGAGCGTGCCAAAGAAATATTCATACATACCTTTAAACATACATACATACACCTCCTTTTGGCGCAGCCGGATAAAAAATAATAATAATAATAATCTCCAGTGACCTAATGCAAACCTTTTGAAAGAGAAAGCAAAGGCTGAGCGAAACGAATTAATACCGATGGCTTAGAATCGTAGACATGGCCTAAACAGCTTTGCAGAGTATGCAAACGGCTTCGCAGAGGATTACAATCTGACGTCAAAGAGTTACGAACAACCAAAAAGTATTTGGAAACTGCATAATA
Source organism: Polymixis flavicincta (assembly GCA_949987655.1). NCBI lineage: Eukaryota > Metazoa > Arthropoda > Insecta > Lepidoptera > Noctuidae > Polymixis > Polymixis flavicincta. The sequence continues at coordinate 35,415,190 of OX465171.1, read as the reverse complement.
ATTAAAAAAGCGGTACACAACCTCTTTTATAAGCTTGCTATTTTTGTTTTCTTTTACACAGCTTAGGTAAAATGATTTCAATAGTCTCTTAATAAAGTTTTTCACTTATGCCATTACGTATCTAGTGTTGCAGCATTTACATAATCAGAATTTCAGTCAAAAGGGCTATGGAATCTGGATATTAGGTATAGACTTTCTGTCCTATTTGCTAATGCAATAGACTCAACGATGATTGGTGGCACCTATCATTTGTTTGATGTAGATTTTCTTTAAATAAATTTACTGTACCTGAATACAGTGTCAAAAACATTACTCAAACAAACACAAAGAATGCCTTTTATGTTCCCACTGCTGGGATACAGGTCATCTCTCGGTGAGAAAAAATGGCCCAGTGCGGGTTGGTTGATGTGTCATGTCTTCGAATTTTTGTTTCTACTACATGCCGGTTTGCTCACGTTGTTTTCCTTCACCATTTTAAGAGCAGTGATTACGAGATTTACACAAAGTAAAGTAAAGTATTAGAACCCACGACCAACAACTCGTACCTAAGTCGGGGCCGTTACTACTGGGACACCACTGCTCAAAAGAGTCCATTGACATTAAATTCCAAATTAATTGAACAACAATTATAGTTTTAGTTGTCCCCAATGTAAATGAGCAAAATTTATTTAGAAGTTCACATAGTGCGGTTAGTTTCTACTGACCGAATAATCTAGTTACAGTCAGGTGTACGAGTTGTTTCCCAGTTTGTACACATCAGCAAACTCGTTGCTACTCGTAAGTAATGTGTAGCAGCAGGCTTAGTACCTACAAGAACCGTAGGAAGCGTTTTGTTGACGGAAGAGTAGAGAAAAATGACGTTTCCGTGTTGACTGTTGACAGTTATGAACCGAGAAATGTAGACAAGCGATTTCTATTCTACGGTAGAGAAGAAATCCGTTTAAACTGTATAAGTTGATTAAAATGACTTCCAATAATAATAACGGTTCCAGACTTCTTGTTGTTGAACTTTGGACGACGCAGTGTGACACTGTGTATCCACTGATCTAAGTCCAATAACTTCGGACTTGCTCCATATCCTGTTGTGTGTCAACGAACGTAACTATTAATGAACGGCATACATGATAGATCGTCTACCGGCTGTCATTAACTCTGTGACACAACCTTAGTCCGCAACACATTTCCTCCTACCGATCAACATCAGGCCGACCTTTAAGCCGCGAACATTCGTATTTTCAATCGGTTCTGGTTCTGCACTGGTGGCCACTCCGCATCCCATTCAGCGGCACTAATTTACTTCTAGACGCACGACGTCAAATTAATTGCACTGCAGTGAAATCCAGCCGAGGCGTTTTGAATACATTAAAAAAGTACCTCTTCTCCAAGTTCAGTATCGGGGACGTGCGAAGTTTGTTTTTTAATTGTTAACGACATCTGCAATGTAACATGTGGTGGCAGCTGACTTCTTGAGCGGCGTACTGCAGAAAGCGTGGACACAGTCGAAGTGACGTAGTCGCCCCCAGAGTGGTCTAGGCTCTTTGTGCGGGTCGGAGCCGCGCTTGAGGGCGGGCTGAACGCAAGAATGCGGCGTGCGTGCGGGCGGTGGCGCGGCAGGGGCGCGGGGCGCGGGCGGTCGGGGGATGCGTCGCGGTGGCGCGGGGCGGCGCGGGCGGGCGCGTGCCGCAGTAACGTGGAGGCGCCGCCGCGGCCGCTCGGCACAGTCGCCACACCACGGCGTCCAGCTGCCGCCCGATGCGAGCGCGGACCATCGCCGCGCCGAATCGGCCCCGTCGCGCCGACTGCCCCGAAAGGCCACTTTGAACTTTCCGGTGGTGCGGTTCCCGCGTTTCGTACGCCGACGACCGTCATGTGGACGATAGTTGAGCGCGTTAAAAGTGTCGCTGTCGTTACCGCAAAGAGCGAGTACAAATTCGGTCAGGTTGAATGAAGTAATTCTTGAGGATCCGAGTGCGGGTGGACAAAGCGGGCGCTGCAGAAGCCGGCCGTCATTGTTGCGTTCCTGCCTCCCCTCATTATCAAAAACCTTGGTTTCTTGTACTGATTTTATTTCAAATCTTACAGTTTTTCCAAGGTTGGTGACATTGTTTCGCATTTGCGAATTTGAACAACCAAAGTTATTATGCCAAATATCTAGCGTCGAAGTTATATAAATGGAAATGGTCCCCAAATTACCATGTTCCATGAACATAAGATTACTGTTGGCAGACGGAGAATGGTTAGAAAATCCTAATGGATTTATACAAAACAGGGTGACGTGTGTATTAATTTTTAAGTTAGAAACTAGCGTATTAAGTAACGCGTCGCACAGGGTCGAAGTTTGTGTGGTGTCGCACGATGTCACACCTTTTATTTAAATGATATAACCGATTTGTTATATTAAATATAGTTAGCGGTAGTATTTGAAATGCCGCCAAGATTTCGGTAGAAAGCACCATCTACAAATATTAATGTCACTAAATGTGCCATTAAAGCAAAGATAGTCCCCAAACGTCATAATTTAACCTATATTTTAAAATTTCCTTTTTATTATTGAATTAAACTTTGTGCTCGTTTCCCGTATGGGACGCTATTTGTCCTAATCGTAGAATTAGGTGACACTATCTATTTCGGTCAATACTACCTTTATATTATTTCGTGATTAATATTTATGGCTCTTAAACTAAGCCGAGGTGTTAAGAGATTCGTTGGGATATTGCCATTATTATCTTTGTAACTTTTTCAGTGCCAATTAACGGTCTCTTTTTCAAAAACTAATTTTCTGCTTCTAATCCTGCTTGGAATATATTCCGTCGTAATTGTGATTCCAAATGAATATTTTTCCTTTTCCATAAAACAACATTTTTAGTTGGATCTACGAAACTTCCTAACGAAGCTTTGATGTTCGTTACGTGAAAAAATATGAAATAATTTTTCACTAAAAGTTGTTTTCCTGTACTCACAGTAAAACTATATTAACGATTAAACCATTTGTTTTCATAAAATGTTTCTAATGTTCTCATCTACACTAAATTAAATTATAATACAGAGTATGAACCTGAGACGTTTCTAAGATAATAACTTACTCACTTTACGCCAAGTGCCTATATTTTATGTAGTTAAGCACCAATATAAGTAATTATGGGTAGTTATACTCGTTTGAAAACGGCTTTGCTAAATGTTAAATTAAACTGAAAACTTTAAAATTAGTTTTGACTTTGTTATCTTAAAACTATAACATATAGCAAATAAAGACAATAACAAACATGAATTTGAATTAATTACCTAAACTATATCATGTTTTGTTTCTATTCAAATTCATCTTTATTGACATAATAGGTTACAGAAACTCTATATATTAGGCTTATATTATAATAAACATTAAACATATATACCTTTATCGAAACTTAAACGTAAACGTTATGTATCCAAACAAAGTAACTAACTTTATATTTACAATAATTTTGACTAACAGTTCAGAATAATCAATTTAACATAAGAAAAATAAACCGAGAATTTGAAGATAATGTTAGCTTAGTGACAATGTTCTTCGTAAAGTGAAGAAAAGTTGTTTCTTTCTTTTTTTTAAAACTTTGCCCCACACTAGGAATTTCTCCTGTATTGTGGGTGCGTTTACAAACATTTAATCTCACATACGCCTACAAAACCGATCAGCTGACTATTGATTTTGTATGGGAGGTCCGATTTATTTTTTCATATTTCGACCCATGTTCCTTGGAGAAAGCTATTAAATTTCACGGGTATTATCACCCTGAGAAATTTAAACGGTGACTAAGAATTCACCTTGTATATAGATAGATATAGATTATAAGCCTGTTGTATCCCACTGCAAGGCAAAAACCTACCTTCAGTCTAAGCACATTTATCTCTCTTTTGCAATTAAAACCTAAACCTGTCTTACTACTACCTGTCTTAATCAGTTTTTATGAACTTTTATAGAAACCCAACCAACATTTTTTAAACCTGATACTAATATCATCTGCCTAGCCTTTTCCCAAGGGGTCGGCTACCAGACCGGATGCAGCTCTGTCTATCTGACCTCCAGAACCCAGTCACAAGGTATTACGATACCCTTTGGTAAGGCTGACTGTCAGATTTTCATACTTCTGACGACCCATAACGCCTGTCAAAGATCCAGGAGTGCCAACCGGAACCAACGGCTTGGCGTGCGTGTATTTACAAATGGACACCCCATCGTCGGACCAACCGCGGCAAGCGTAGCTTAACCTGATCGTTCAACCCATGCCGGCTGTTATTGCGTAGCAATAAACTTTACTGTAATACCCCTCAAATACGCAATTACACACATAAAACTTTCTTAAAGTGATATAGAAAAATATTTTCCGTAAGAAAACACAAGCTGAGAAAATACTCAACAGCTTAAAGACAAGCTAGAACCTTCAATACAGCTTAAGGATTATGGATACACATCGGAAAAACGTACACAATATTGAATTCTTGCACCTCCACCAGGCGTAACGCGTTGGAGGGGAAAAATAAGCCCCGTTCACTTGGCTTGCAAACATTATGTGAAAATGCACTTGAAATAACCTTAGGAAGGAAATCTGGAAAACGTATCAGGAATAAATCGCACGGGATCAGAGTGCTAACTTATATAGCTTAATTATCGGTTTTATATTTATGTTTATCAATGGTTATGACCACAAATGAGATGGAGCGACGATATTATAAAAATAGTAGCTAAAATTTGGAGTAGAGTAGCTAGAGACAAAATAGCATGGAAACAAACGGAGGAGGCTTTCACCGCTATTGCTAGCGATCCTTGTACATAATATAATTATAATAACGGTATATAGAAATCAAGAAACATATTTAAACTAACATTATACGAGTCAAATTTGTAACACTGATCATTAGTTACGTCAAACAAAATTGTAGAAGGAAATAAAGCTATTATTAATATTTTATTATATCAATGGAGTGAATGGAACTGGAAAGGTATTTGCTTAATATAATTTTGATTATTACTCTCCACCTGATTTTTGAATTGAGCATTTGAAGTTGAAGACTTGTAAAATTACACTTTACAATTGCATCATCATCATCATCATTTCAGCCGAAAGTCCTCTCTGGACAAAGGTCTCCCCCAGGCTCCACCACTTCGACCGGTCTTGTGCTTCCCACATCCAGCGGATACCCGTGGCCTTCACAAGGTCATCGGTCCATCTTGTGGGAGGCCTTCCCACTCTACGTCTTCCGGTACACGGTCGCCACTCCAGAACCTTTCAGCCCCATCGGCCAATTGCATAACTTGATCAATTCATGTAGCCCGCGCTCATTTGTCTACGTTTTTTGCAACGAAATTTCGCATTCGCGTATTCGGGTGTACGTTATGGTGAGATGAAAATAGTGTCAAAAAATAATTTGACTTCTGGAAGTGTTTCCAATATAATCAGTTGTCATAAATAGATTTATCATCAATGGTAATTTTGTCGCAGTAAAATACTTTTTAATTGATTCGAAACGGACAATTAATTTCAAAGTTATCACGTGTATAACAATGCAATACGCGAAATCTTTTAGAACTGAACTATAAATATATTACTTATAAATTTTTTTTTTCAAAAAAATAACAACCGACTTCCAAAAACAGTCAAAATAACTTTAATTTCGGAAGGCGGTGACAAATAATTATAATACACATCCAAAGTCACCGACTTCCGAAATTAAAGTTATTTTGAGCTATGTAGTGTTGTTTTTGGAAGTCGGTTGTTATTTTTTTGAAATATGTTTTTATTTTTCACTTTTTAGTTACCTACCCCACACTAATTCGAAATGTCATCATCCTTGGGGTCAAAACAATGCATATTTATGCGATAGCAACATTCGCGGTTGATTTGCTGTAATTTTTTGAAGAGTTCCGTTGTCTGTCTCCGAAACGCATCATCAGATCTATATGAAATTTTAATGGGACCGTTTCGAAGTAAAGCCCTTTCGAACAAAAATAATTTTGCAAATCCGTTTATTTTTTTTATACGACGGAGTTATGCCCGAACATACATAAAAAATAAAAATATAAACATGTCGAATTGATAACCTACTTCTTTTTGAAGTCGGTTAAAAACACTTTGGTTTACCTTCCCCAAATCCCTCACAAAAGGCTGTAGATACTATAGAATTACACAATTACAATCATAATATGTTAACGAATTGATTTAATTTTTAAATTCAAAAGGTCAGAATAGGCAGCTGACCAAAAAATTGCTTCATTATCATCTGCCTAGTGTTTTCCGAACTATGGGGTCTTGGGGTCGGCTTCCAGACTTACCAGACGCAGCTGAATACCAGTATTTTACATGTAACGACTGCCTTCCTAACCTTCACAACCCAGTTAATCAGTTCCTCAATTCCTTAAATGTTTGATCCACTTCTTCAACATGAGCTGTATGAGTCATGGTACATTCGTCCAACATTATCATTGTGATTATTAGGTACATCATAGCATTGTGAGATAAGGGGTGTACTTTAATAAAGGTGGTTTCAGTACCTGCGAGTTTCGGTCAACGTAGACCAGCAGACAACTTCAGGTGTGCTCCTATTTATGATATTTGTTGAGAAAAGTTAAATAATTTGTTTGTTTCAATGACGCAAAGTTACTCCCAAATTAGATCAAACTGGTGTGATTTATCTTTATATTAATTGAGGTAGTCAGAAGCTGACTGACAAGAAGTCTGACAACCAATTTTAAGGGGTGTCGTATTAACCTGTAACTGGGCTGACATATACTTGTACATATATCGTCACATGTAGGTACTAAACAGAGACAGTCATTGGCTTTGTTCAAAGGCTATCGTCTCACCTAGGAACGATGCAGGCAATTAAATCAGTACCTAATTTAATTTAAAAAAATGTCCACGGCCAAGTCAAAATTTACATTTACAAACAGTGTATCAAAGATACAATCCACTATCCACAAGAATGTTTAAACTCCCTTAATCCATCCGGGCTGCCACCTCACGAACTGCTATTGAAAATGGGAAAGCCCTGTGAACCTATTCAATGGTACAACACTACTAATTTAAAAGACAACTTAATTACAGCGACCATTCCCATTGGCCCAGGAGCTGCCAGCGAGCGCAGATCCCGAAGCTTCCAATATTTCCCACGCGACTCCAGATTCCCGTTTAAAACATCATTTGCCCAGACTATTAACAAGTTCCAGGGACAAATATTCTCCTTTGTTGGCATTGACCTACGAAAATAATGTTTTATCCATGGGCCCATGGGACCCAAATGTTGGTTTAACTGAAAACAGATTATTTTGTTACCGGAAAATAAAACAACCTCAAACATTGTATAGAGAGAAGCTTTAATTAAATACCTATTTAACTTAGTTAGATACCTACCTAAATTAAATTTTATGAAATTCTATCACATATAGAAACCTACAATATCAGCGAGTAATACTTATGGGTTGGACCTTCGAAATCATAGCAGACGAAGTCGCGGGCGAACTGCTAGTAAAATATTTTAAATTGTTATGCCACTGAGTTTATTCCAATCCTGTTGTAGAAATACCAAACGCTTTGAAAGCAATTAACACCTTGACTACGATCTCCGGATAGCTTCGGCCATAGATGAGTGGCTGGTCTTTAGCAGAATTAGTCCAAAATGTTCCCCACTTCTGGGACACAAGCCTTCTCCACGTGAGAGAGAATGGGCCGTAAACCACCACGCAGATCCATTGTTTGGTGGATGTCACATATGTCTTCGAATTTTTGGTTCTAGGACATGCCGGTTTCTTCACCGTGGTGATGCAATAATTTACACACATTGGAGTGACTGCCTGGATTCAAACTCACGACCTACAACTCCTTTACTTTCTGTCATTTATTTCTTTCATGAAGATGTTTTTCAGTTGCCTTGAGGAATATTTTAAACTATAAAAATTCAAAGTGTAACTTGTTACCTTATAATATCAGCAATACCAAGTAATAGGACTTTGAAGATCAGCTGCGCAGTCGCTTCATGTAAAATATTGATACTTATTCGGCCGCAGCTGGTCTGACTAGAAGCCGACCCTAACCTTGGGTTCGGTAATATTTGACGATCGTGCTGTTCTCGAGTCAATCAGTAAGGCTCAATTCCGAATAACAGACGGGAAGCGGTTTTTTTTTTGTAACGAAATGTAAAAAAAGGCTGGTTTGAAGTGGCGCGGGAAAAGAGTTCCTGGAAGGATTTGGAGGAGGCCTTTGCCCAGCAGTGGGACAGTATAGGCTAATAAAAAAAAAAAAAAAAAAAAAAACGAAATGTCATAATAATAATAAATTCATTTATTTCAGGTAAATAACGCCCATTGCCAGACATAAAATAACACAAATTTTACAAATAAAGACTAAATAAATACATCAAATGTAATTAAACCATTTAGAAATAAAATAAGTAATGTCAAATAAAATAAAATCAAATTAAATTAAAATTAAATCAAATCATAGATCCGAATAAACTTTATGTTTATGGTGAAGAGTATAAATTAGATACAAGCTGCTAGCTGCGGGAATTCCTTCTCCGTAAGACACGTGACCTGTTTTTTGGCTCGTACCTACTGTTTATTATCTAGTGTGTTCGTTACACAATTGACATTATGCTTAACACAATTTCATTACAAGAATTCGCTTCCATTCCGATTCCGTTCCGGGGCAATGTAAATTGAGCCTAAAAGCTGTATCGTGTTGTACAATTAATTAATAATTATGATTAGTACTTTAGAGCGCTTAATTAAGTAAGAAATGTGTGATCAATAATTGTTAACAGATAAAATGTATGATTCTAGGTCAATGTATGAAACTTAAAACTAGAATGTAAATTGAATATTGCGAGTTACTAGATTATGCCCGCGAGTTCGGCCGCCGAAATGTTATGTATTAACTTAAAATATATCCTATTAGCTTTTGCCAGCGGCTTCGCCCGCGCGGAACTTTCATCCCCAATTTAACTCCCGTAGGGGTTGACTTTCAAAAAATCTTTCCTAATTCCTTGTCTATATTATAAAGGGAAACTGCGAAATTTCAGCTTTCTCGATCCAAGGGTTTGGGCTGGGCGTTGATGAGTAAGCAAATCAGTCAGAAAGGACTTTCCTTTTTATTTATATAGATATAGACAACAGTCAACAATACTGTAACTTCCCATTGGCGAAAGAATTTTCGGAGACGAATCAGCACAGTTCCAAAAAAACAAACTCACTGAGGTGCAGTGGCTGCGACTTTCGAGTTGTTGTCGAAAGTTCGAAAGTTCATACCCAGACAGGTTCCCTCTCACCGAGAGGAGGCCTGTGTCCTACTAGTTGAAACATAATAGGCTGATTAAACCTAATAAACAAACTCACAAATGTTACTTCTTTATAGTATTATTGTACTAGCTTCCGCCCACGGCTTCGCCCGCATGGAATTCGGAAATTATCTCGCGGGAACGTCCTACCGGGATAAAAAGTATCCTATGTGTTAATCTAGGCTATAATCTATCTGTTTGCCAAATTTCATCCAGCTGTTTTTGCGTAATTGAGTCCAAACTGCCAAACATCTTCACAAACTTTCACATTTATAACATGAGTAGGATAGGTTTTATCTAAGCCCCTTTATCTTACCTAGCTTACCTTAACTAATTTGCTCACAAGACCAGATTCTGTTTCTAAGAACTTTATCAACACTTTACCATATTTTGACAATTGAAAATTATAATAAATTTAGTCCACTAATATACGTATTTAGTAATATTTTACCCACGCAAAGAAACTATCAATACGAAATATATGGATACGAAATACGAAATAGGGAGCAGTGGTGGCCCAGTGGTAACGGCCGCGTCTTACGAGTTGTAGATCGTGCGTTCGAACCCAGCCATGCGCATTACTTTGTGTAAATAATTTCATCACCACTGTTCTCAAAAGGGTGAAGAAAAACATCGTGAGGAAACCAGCAAGTAGAACCAAAAATTCGAAGACATGTGACATCTATCAACCCGCACTGGGCCCGTGTGGTGGATTACGGCCCACTCCCTCTCTACGGAGATGAGGCCTGTGTCCCAGCAGTGGGAACGTTATAGGCTGAGTATGAATATGTGTTTATGAAATACGTAAAGTAGATACGGTTGTACGATAAGTCATAGCTGGGCAAAGGGCACCCCATCATCATCTGCCTAGCCTTTTCCCAACTATGTTGGGGTCGGTCCAGTCTAACCGGATGCAGCTGAATACCAGTATTTTACATGGAGGGACTGCCTTTCTGACCTCCACAACCCAGTTACTGGGTAATACGATACCCCTTGGTAAGACTGGTTGTCAGACTTTCGGGCTTCTGACGACCCGTAACGACTGTCAAAGATCCACAAATGACAGCCGGGACCAACGGCTTAACGTGCTTTCCGAGGCACGGAGGGGTCTTGGTATGTAAAGATGGTCACCCATCCACGGACCAACCGCGGCAAGCGTAGCTTAACCTGATCGATCGACCCGGGCAAAGGGCACCCCATATGACGTAATATATGGCGCGATGAGCTACACAAAACAAACAAAATAATATAATGGTAAATAATAAAACTGGACCGAAGTAAATGGAATTACCATTATCAAAACTATTAGATAAAAAATTAAACAGTCTATATGAATAATTTCATCCTTTAGATCCGATAATGCGGATCTTCCGTGTAAAATCGTAACAGGATCCGAATTTCGGTTTAATAGTCCAACTTTTTAACGGTCGTTTATATAACTTATTATCCTTTAGACATTTCGGATACGCCATTAATTTTTACAATGTTCTTGAATCAGGAACATTTTTCACACATAAATCGTTCGTAGGAATTGTTATGGTGATGTATCGCACAAGACATATTTTTTTTACGTTGGTATCAATCAATCAACTCAGCCTATCGCAGTCCACTGCTGGACATAGGCCTTACCCAGCCTGCACCACAACACCCTGCCCTCCGCCTTCCGCATCCAGTCGTGTTGTGCGTGGTGGGCAATAGCCCATAACGTAATCTGTGCCATAACCGGTATTTAGTGTGTCCCACATTCTTAAAGTCGTCTGACCATCTAGCTGGGGGCGTCCCATACCAAGCTTGCCGATACGCGGTCTTCACTCTGCCGCTGCAGTTTGCTTACAGACAAACAGATACATTATTTGTAAATATCAAAAAATACACAGCCGTCACATATCTTACTAATTAACAAGAAGTACAGAAGAAATTGAACGCGCTTTAATTATATTATAACCTGCGAGACCAATAATTAGGACTTACTATTACTTAAATACTTACAGATAAATAATTTGTTTAAACTACTGACGTTTATTTAATTACAACAAATTCATAAATAACAAAACCACATTACATGAACAATTGTTATTTATAAACTATTCAAACAAAAATAAATCTAATTTATCATTAATCTAATAATTCGACAAAAAATTTATAATCAACCTCGATATTCCTTGACCACTAAACAACCAGTCCCATTAATTTGACACTACACTAAAATTGAGGGGTGTGTAATGATTGACATAATAACAAAATATCTAACGTTCACTTGACATAATTTCAGTTAACATAATTTTGTTTAACATAACGATCAGTTGACATAATGAATTGTTGATATAATTTCATTTTACCTAATTTCATATGACATAATGAACATTTCCTATAATGCACATTTCACATAATATTCATTTAGCATATTATTCATTTACTATAATATTCATAATCTCTAAGTAACTTTTAATATAATTTAGAAAATCTCATACGATTTTAAACGCCTGCTAGTATGGTGCCTTATACACCTGGATGCAATCTGGACTTTAGGGCACCCCGACTCGGATAGGTTAGGTTAGGCCATCCCCTTCGTGGTTATTTTTTTATAAACCACCCATAAGTAGGAGCCCCGCGAAGCGGGGCTCCGTCGACCAGGCCCACCCTTGACCTTGCATAGAATATTTTAAGGTTTGGTTAAGTGCCATTTGAGTTAGGCTAGAACTGTGCCCATTAAACATGAATTTTAGGTCATAAGAATATTAGGTCAAATGAACGTTATATTAAAAGAATATTATACATATTGAAAATTATATAAAATGAACGTTATACTAAATGTTATTATGTTAAATGAATATTATATGATACGAAACATTAGGTCATATGAATTTATGTCATTTGATATTATGTCTTATGAAAATTATGTCATATGAACGTTAGTTTAAGTGAAATTAGAGCATTTGTTATTATGCCAAACATTACACACCCAAAATTGAGAATATCTTTTATTATCACGTTGGGGAACTGGATTGCACCCGGTAAGATATTACCGGGCGCTAAATGATGATCAGACCGAAGGTGGAAGCGAGCTTCGCCAGGAATTTCCAACCGCAGAGGAACTCGCTATCTTACCTCGAATTGCCGAAACACAACAATGCTATTGATTTAGCGGCTTACATAAGATGGTGGTAGCCAGACGGACTTAGAATAAACCCTAACCAACCTGAGCAGAAATGTTTGCCCCCGCTGGGATAGGAAACCGAGACCACATTGTCTGAGATAGGTGGTCTTACCACTAGACCACAAAGTCAGGTACAAGTAACTGTTACATAGACTTGTCGTTTAACGACGTACAACACCCTAATTACACTATCAATCAGAATCTGTACTATTTTCAAGGACATTGTAAACCCACTGTCGAAAAATTTGTCTGCTTAATAATGTAACTAACGCAATGAATGCGTTTGAACTATCAAAATTAAAGCCGTTCCTACTGTTAATGTTTTATGCAATTACCGCACAGGTGACACACAGTCTTAGGGTGATAATACAATAACGAGGCCGACGATACGTTACTAAACAAAGATTTGATAGGACTCCCAATTCAATTAATCCAACAACAATTCTACGTCAACATGACAGAATAATTTTCACAGTAATACAGGAATAGCAAACGAATTAATATAAATAGAACAATTTATGAAAAATAAACGATTTCCAGTCTCGTAGTGAGACATTTAGAAGAAAATGAATGGTTTCTATATTTAACTTTACGTTAATTATAGATCTCTACGCAAGAGCGTATTGCAATATATTCAGACGGGTGACATTCATTAGAAAGTTGTTATTCTTAAAATACTAGTGCCTCACTCAGACTTGTTCGTTAAACATTAATCAATAATTAAATTTAATTGTCAAATGTAATAAACTAATTATTTATAATTATTTGAAGGAAATGCATTTTTTTTTGACATGTTCCGAATTATACTAGTCAGGTAAAATTACTAATAATATTATTACCGGCATTAATAATATTGTCCTACTGCAGCCCAAAGGCCTTTCATACAGAGAAGACACGCGCCGTGATTACCTCGCTTTTGCGAATTCAGACAATTATATTACTAACCTTAGGTCTAGGTTTCCTCACGATGTTTTCCTCCACCGATGTCAGTAATGTCCATCAACATAAATTCAGAACGTCTTCGTTCGATCTAACTTTAGTTCTAGCCTAAAACTCCGAGCCAATTTTGCATTTCCATCTCTATCACGATTGGAGTAAAGTTCTTAATACAAAAATGACAACTTAGCATTTTACCAAGTGATCAGTTTTGTAAAAAGAACTGCATTTTGCATGTTGGCTTTTAATTTTTTTTTTTAACTTGCTTGGTGGTTTAAAATTGGTCTAAATATAAATCTTGTTTTGTTATAAGACGGAGGAAGTACTTTGTTTGATGAATTTTAAGTGGTGGCTCTGAATGCAATACCTAGTAAAAAAAAAAAAAATTAAATTTTTGTTATACGGACCAAAGATTGTGTCACTGTGTTGACTTCTATTATTAAAATGAAGCTAAAATAAAAAGAACGATTTTTTAATGGAAAATGTGAGGTGCTTATATAATTTGTCATTCGGAGATTCGCCCGTGAATTTTTTGTGTATTTTTGGCACAGAAAGGGGTGAAGGTCACTTGCGCTTGTTGTCATCAACATTATCGGGCGATGCTGCGTTTTCTTGGGAATTACTATGTCCCTATAGTTAATGATAAATGATTTCATTTATGTATGTAGTATTGTACAAACACTTTCACTTGGCAATCATAGTTTTTAAAATACATGAGGTCGGTTAAACATATGTTTTTAAAGGTTTAAAGGTTGATTGTGAACCTGTAATAAAATTATAATTTAAATGTTACTCCCAGCTATCATACAATTAGATGTTAATATCATGGAGTTATCCTACAACAATATACGAGGATAAGGTTTTTATTATACATTTATGTAAAAATAAGGAAAAACTAGGATACCTTTAAAAAAAATACTTTTTAAAGGGTAACATAAGGAACCTATGACTTCAGCTCACACAGTTACATGCTTAGATTCATAATTATTCCTTTGAATGACCTCAGGCCCTATCCTACGCCTATTCCACTCTAGAAACCACAATGACTCCTAATTCAAAAACAAATTCCCACATCAAAATAAACAAAGCACATCACTTGGTAATAGTATCCTATTACAAAATCATTCATAAAGTTCAAAATATAATGAGAATTACATAACATCACGCATGTTATACCAGAAGGGTTTGAATGTTAGTAAGCACCCCACATGATACCAATTATTTTAAGTCCCACGTACTAAGGGGTGAGGCTATTGCCATCAACTGGGCACAAATTCAAACTCCAGGTTGCTGCTGGGATATTTCTAATGGAAAATATCCAATAACACTTTTCCCGATCTGGGAATCCAACCCAGGAGCTCATGCAACAGTAGCGCTTGCGAGCAAGAGATAAAACAAATACACCTGAAAGTTATTAATTTATTATTATTGGTTAGTAATTAATTCAACTTCATTGAAAATATTAAAAAAAAAAACACTTCAAGTTACATACATCAGTGTAGCTGCTGGCTCTTGTACAAGGAGTTCCAGTACCACAAGAGCCAAAATGAGTTCGAAATTTAAACAGCTCAAACAATCTGGCATCAAAGTTTAAAACAGCAAACCATTTCTTTCAACTAAGCGATCACAAAAGAATCGGAACTGACGAGGATACTGATTGCATTTCTCTTAACTACGCGCCCTTTTTTACGGAAACAATCGTATTTCTAGCGCTCCCAACCGGTCTCCACTTTTCTAATGGCTGATGACTATCGGCTCTCTAGGCAAATGATTCTTTTTTCTACCGTTGCATTGTATTCACCCACCTTCACCGACTGATTGTGAAATACGGACCGCAGAATTCTCGCGTGCATCTGCTGCTCCCTTTTTTATTCATCGCCTTTCCGATGGATGGGGTACCTTATCAATGATGTTGTTCAGGAAGGTCAAGTGCGAAGTACTAGTAAGCGGCGTGTTTTCAGGGGAACAAACCTCGTAATTTTAAGAACGTTTGTCAACTCAATCTGTCAAAAATACCTCGCCTTCCATGCATTCTTGACAAGTTTTTTGACATTTGATTATCGCGATGATTATTTATATTTGGAACGTTTTTAATTACGAGGATTGGCCTTCAGATGTAGGAACGTAAACGTTGCAAAAGGAGTTTGTAAGGACCGTAGCAGTAGGCGTTCTGTAGTTTCAGCCTACACCTGATGGCGAAAAGGCTTGAGTATATGTTACTGATGAAATTTCAGCACTGACGTCGCGGTGCCTGCCTACACAGATTTGGCATCAACTTTCTACCGGGCAGATACTAATCATTTATCTCACTACCTTCAGACTGAAACTAGAACACTACCACAACAGCTATCCCACTTTGGGTGAACAGTCCCTGCTGGAGGATTGTCATTCGATTTCCATCATAAACTGGTAGGACACGACCGAGTTTCTATTATAAATGAGATAGCTATTCTCAAAAGCCAACGTCTATTTAACGGAGGGGTGCACTCGAAAGCTGCGGATGACGGGGCATATTATTCGTTACCATCTGGATGTAGCTGGAGTTGGGGCTATACTCTACCCCCACGCCCCCCCCCGCAGTTCGCAGTTACAATAAATTTGCCACTCTCATTCACGCTTCCCTCGGATCCTATTTTACGAAGTTTCTCAACTCTGAATTTCCAACGAAAAATATTCTGGACTTTTCTGTTGTGACGGTTGCGGTGTTTTGTTCGACGCTTCGCAGATCAACGCGCGATGTAACTGCTAAACAAACTTCTGTTCTTGAGACCCGAGCAATCCCTTCGCGATACCGAGACGGACGGACTGGGAAATTCCTTAAAATTTAAAATTTACCGGAGAACCGGTTTTAAATTATGTTCGGCGTGACTATAACAAAATACGACTGTGATAAACGACTGGACATTATTCCTGATATTCCAATTCCGGTGGCGTAGCTGCATAATGCATTTTCCATTGCCAAGGTTTAGAAAAGAAAAAGATAAAAAACCCGTTCGTCATTTATCGGATTCGATTCCAATCCACGGCTATACGTAGCTGATATTTTTTCAAACCGGATATTGTAATTATACGGGTTGACGTTGGCGTTAAGAGGCGTGAGGAACCTGCAGAGTTAGTCTGCCGATAAAAACAAAACACTTTAGTAGCGCAATATTTCCTAGTTACTCTAAATTAAGATGTACATTACGCTTGGCTCTGACTATGCAGTGCTTTTTTCTGCGGCAAACGGGCAAAGAGCTTTTTTGACGCGAGAAAATTACTGGACTTCGCTCATGTACTACACCAGATTTTAAGTATCTAACAACCTTTACAACTGCCTATAGTACAGGTGAATGTTAATTACGTACCGATGCTCATAAAAACTTTGTTATTACTCGCTTTGGTCGGTGTCGCGTTTATATTTTTCAATCACAAAAATCCATTTCCACGCGTAGCCTTTTCCCAAACAAGCCTTAAGCATGTCGACTGCTGGGAAATGTTATGACGCTCAGGTCGTAAACGACATTCAAAAAATGTAAGTGGGGAAATCATAATATTCGCTAATGTTTTACGCTTCGTGATGAAACGTGCAACCGCTCGGTAGACTGTTTTTCCCCTCAGATTTCCTTCTTTTGCATAACAGAACTATTTCTTGTTAATCCACACACCGCCCACAGGGTAGCTTTAGAAAATCTCGCATTAGAATAATAAGCTTATTTCCTTTTGAAAAACCAACCACATCGTTTAGCCCCCGCGGGGCCGGTCTGCTGCAGAGCTACTATAGTCTTTGAAATAAGTAGAACCTCCGCAAAAACCTTCAAATAAATAATTCTGTGGATTTTAAACAGCTGAGAAGCCTTTGACAAGCTTTTGAATAGCTGCCGACTATAATAGATTTTTGTGCAAGCTTTGACTATTGTTCTTAACACATTTAACTTTAACATTAATAAGTTCAAGACGTTTAGAAGTAAAAATGAATTAAAATATTACCTACGTGACTGTACAGTGCAAGCCATTTTAATTTATTCCCAGTCACTTGTACTAGCGTCACTTTAAATGAATATGCTATTTCGCCTCGACCTTTAATAAGAAGTGGGTCAAATCAAGCGTAGTTTTGCGAAAAGGTATCCGCCTTAAGTGGGTTTGCTCCGTTTAATTTTTGATTGCAACTGGATAAGATCCGGGCTTTAAACAGATGTTCTCGAACATCTTTGAGAATTCTCCCGTATTGGGTCTAGATTACTAGATTTTATGTCTTGAGTCTGAAACATCCCACGGTTCTCACACTGATTTCTTCTCACTATTGAGCAGACTAATCTGCATTAGGTAATTTATTCGTTCTACATATTCGAACATAATTGAAAACGGATACTGAACATGGAACGCATAAAATTACTTTGCCGTCCGATATTAAAGCCGGCAAAGCCGTAATTTCAGTCGATCGTGTGTATGATAGTATGATATTACGTCCGTCCATTCAAACCTTACACCAAAAGCTGTTATTCGACCAAAATCAATAGTGTAGCTAAGCCGTAAAATTCAGCTTACCGTGTCCTTGAAACGTTATTTTTAAATGGGGATCCGTACATTTTCGTCTTTAAGTTCCACACAAGAAACCGAATCGAAGTTCTACTTGCTTTGGTATAGTTTCAGCGGGTTTTTAAAAGCTGTGCAGTTCAGGATGCTGTAAGACAACTTTTGGTGTATGACGCTGATGAATGTCCAAAATTGTAGTATACAATACTACGTTAGCTAGCTGCTCTGTCGGCGATAAATGACCCATGCTTAAGGTGACGCATGCTCAATTATTGCATGTTCACGCATGTGTGTATGACCTACGGGTATTAAGCGTTTAGTTGTGTTGTGGTTGCTGTTAATTGGTTGGCATGTAAACACTACATAGGTATATCTTGGCAATAGCTATAAGGGTAGGAGGGGGTCGGAATGTTAGTCGAATCAAGATCGAGATAAACAAACAAATTTTATTTTTTTGTTATAAAGTTCATTGGACAATTAAAATAGTTGAATTAAAATAATATGTAATTGAATATAACATTTTTGTATGGCTTCTGAATTAATGGATAGATATTTATACGTGGGGAATTATAAAGGCCTTGTGTGGACAACGTGCTGTCCCTCATGGGGGTTGTACACCGTTGCCAAACTGGTTGGGAACGGTTAGTATCTGCATTCCCTCTGTACGAGGTATCGCTACGGTCCCGTTTCGATTACAAATACAATATATTTTATGTACCTACTTATATCTGAGTATCCGGTTTTGCGATCGGTTTTTATTTCATTAAATATTCATGCACACCTTAACAACAATTTAATTTGGAAAATAATATTTTGATTTTAACGTTTAATATAATTAGAATATTTCAAAAACAATAACAATAACTATAATAATCAGTTTGTGTTTTGTCTGGTTTTTATTTGTATGATCGCTCCCGCAGTCATCTAAGCGGTGTTTTTTTACTTTTCTAAAAAATAATTGGAAGAAGTAATTGAGTAGTTATAAACGGCAATACAACTTAGGTACATTTTTATTTGCAGCAAAGTGAGTAGGTATATAAGGATCGTAGCACTTGGCGTTCTGTACTTTCTGCCTACCCCCATCGGAAAAACTCGTGTTTTATGTTTATGTATTGTTATTTAAACATACATAACTTTATATTTATAAAATAAATATTTACGAACTGTTTTCAATATCTACGAATCTTCGAACGAAATTCATCAACCGCTGTTGATTGACTATTACGTTTACTTAATATTATTATCTAAACGTATGTTTACGCCAATCCACGAAGAGTTGAAAAGAGATGTTCCTATAGCACACCCACATTTTGGTAGTTATGTTTAAGTCCCTTGTAATAGGGGGCTAGCCTATGCCTATTGCCATCAACCGGACACAAACCGGGTTGCCTCTGAGAAACCAGATAATCCTAGGTATGGAATCAAGGACCTCGAGCTCTGCAGTAGCGTTTGCAATCACTACACTAACACAACGAGGCAGACGGTATTGAAATATGTGCCTAATACAATACGTTCAGCTTTCTTACCGTAAATGGATAAAATATTAATCCAAAGCACTGCTGGATTATAAAAATGTTTCCAGCACCCGTTAAAATTCTCAATCGGAAACGTTTAAAAATATTCGCAATAAATAATACTAAATTGACTTTTAAAAGCTAAATATATAACAATTTTCAATATTTTTACTGAAAACAAAAAAGACGTTAAAACATTTTTAATAAAATACAGAATTCATTTAACAATGTTCACTTTCTCTTTGCAGTTACCGATAAATTAAAATAAAATCTACTCATCGTTATTATGGAGGCTTGGGTTTAAGGAGAATCTAGTCGCGGGCTCGAACTCACTGGTGGGCCTGGCTAAAAAGCATGCTGTCTTACCAGAAATCGTGCCTGACAGAGGTAGTATCAGTGATGAGCAGTTAGACGCACTTCGTTATTGAGTGAGATGCAGGATCATTTATAGTAAACCAGGCGCGTAAAAATTAAGAAAAGTCCTTCGGAAGATCGGGTTTCGATGTCTGAGATTTGTAGCTGCTTGCTTTTGGAGATTTTACACTCCCAAAATTAGGTTAAATTAGCAAGAAAAACGAATCTTTGCTGGCTCCTAACTTTTTAATGGCTTTTTATTTTATAGTATTTTGTTTCCGCACAGACAATATTATTAATGAAACAAAAACATAACATGCTTAATTTTTGATGTACAGTGGATACACTGCGATACACTCCCGAAGTTTGTATGGAAAAAAGGTTAACTAGATTCACCTTAAGTTTACATGCTACAATTAAACACAGCACGGGAAACTGAGCGTGTAATTGTTCCAAATTTAAAAGCTTGTTAATTTTATAAAAGTGTATTAATTAATTCACCATCATCATTTCAGCCGAAAGACGTCCACTACCGGACATAGACCTCCCCCAGGCTCCTCCACTTCGACCGATCTTGTGCTTCCCACATCCAGCAGATACCTGCGGCCTTCACAAGTTCATCGGTCCACCTTGTGAGAGGCCTTCCCACTCTACGTCTTCCGGTATGCGGTCGCCACTCCAGAACCTTTCGGCCCCATCGGCCATCTGTTCTGCGAGCAATGTGCCCTGCCCACTGCCACTTAAGTTTGGCAATTCTTCGAGCTAAGTCGGTTGCCTTGGTTCTCCTGCGGATCTCTTCACGCATCAAGCTTATGAAGTATTAATTATAAATTAAAAAAATTAAAACCCCCGACCCAAACAAAAACTCTAAAAAGTAAAAAAAAAGTATTTTAAGTTGTAGGTAATATTGATTAAAATGCCATAGTAAGACCCATTGTTAAATATTTCAACACGCAAATAACGACCCAATAATTTTATTACCATATGGGTAAGTAAACGATAATGTTTTACTTAAGCAAAACATTTTTTTACCTAGCTGGGCCCGACCGAGTTTCCGCAATGTCTTTGTAGGTTTATAAAGCCATTGCGGACACTTGTCGGGCCACCACCTACATTCGGTGGTGGCCCGATAGAGTCCGCAATGGCATTGTGAATTGCATCAAATATGTATTGACGCATATAGTATAAGTAAATTAATAAAAATAATCAATTACCTACTAATACTTTTATTAAGTACCATTTACAGCTCAAAACTTAAACCCCTTATTACAAAACATGGTTTTTCTTTAGGTATGGTTTAAACCATCGAGCCTGTTTTTGAAATAAGAACTTAGAACTGAAATAGAATTACGGCTCCTTTTACAAAACTGACAATTTAGCACAGGACTAACTTGTCAGTTTTGTAAAAGGAGCTGTATTTCGATTACAGTTAGGTTCTTATTTAAAAAATGGGCTCGACGGTTTAAACCATACTTAAAGAAAAACCTTGTTTTGTAATAAGGGGGAAACAGTTTAACAAATAGGTCCTACTCTAAACAGGAAAAAGCAAAACTATCTAAACCAAACATAAATGGAAACTCAGTTCCAATACCGAAGAGTGGCCATTGTAGTCCAGTGTGTAAGCACAGTGGACGTGAGTGAACCAGCTCTGGCCACGTCCGCATTCCGAGGACTACAGTGCGTGGAATGCGGCAAATGAACGGAACCAAGGCTAAGCTAACATGAGATAAATCTATTAGGGTGCTTGTGCGTGTATGCGGAGTTTTACGGATCCTTTTAGAATTTACGGTATTTGTTTGTTTTTAATTGACAAACTTTTACAGAAAGGGTTTTTTAATAAAAATCATTTTGTTGCGGAGTTAAAGGGCAATAGACCATACCTAGTACTATCATTCTCGTTAATTAATTAATCTTAAGTTTTCTAAAGTCATCATCATCATCATCATTTCAGCCGAAAGACGTCCACTGTTGGACATAGGTCTCCCCTAGGCTCCTCTACTACGACCGGTCTTGTGCTTCTTCTAAAGTCATAGTTAGCATTATTTCCTCTCCATAATCCTGTATATTCACTGCAGAACATGAAACAGTCATAAATCGTAACAAATGCATACAAATCTTAAAGTATTTCACTTTTTTATACGATTTCCTACAAGTGATATATCGGAACGTTGCCATTTTATCCAATATTTTAGGCTAGTGTATTCGTGATGCTCAGCAAAATTTTCCAGCCGACTGCGCTATTTTTTTGACCTAGATGTGCACTGTATGTCTAAGAGGTCATGTGTCTCGGATATCGCAATTTCGAGTACCAGTCTGGTCAAAGTTCCCGCCAAGAATGGCACTTTAGGCGAGAGCCACTCGCTTATTGTCTACTGAAGATGTTTACCATCGACGGCGAGAAATGTCTTTGAAGTGGATGAAGCGGTCTTTTTTAGAAACAGAATGGAAGAGTCTATTCTTTAATATAACTTTATTATAATATAAGCTGTCTTAAGCAGCTTTTATCGTCGTTTCTCAATCACAAAAGAATTGATCAAAATACAGAAATCGTTTTCGAACTTGACTCCACACTCGCACAAATCGGATCTCGGAATTTTAAATGAAACATTTCAAAAGCGTCGAGGCTTGAAATGTTTTTCCACATTGGTGAGCACTCGGCGGCCATTGTGGCTATCATAGATATATTATTGAACGACCCCGTCAGTGCCACTATTTGTTATCCTGGCGTGAAGTAATTGATCATGCATTTAATTCCGACGGTCCAGCATCGGGTGGTGTTCGGCGGTTAATAGCTAAAGGGAGAAAAATACCAGCCACATAAATCATGAACGCTCCGGTATCATCGGATGAGAGACGGGGAGCTACAAGTATAACAACATTGTATATATTTTCATGTGAACAAGAGAGAACAGCGCATCCATCGCTGTCCGGTGTAAAATCAGCTTGATTTTATGGCTGGATTATACGTCGGGCTCTACACTGGCGTTTCAAGAATTTCCATAATAGAGGTAGTTAATGTATACCTATTTAGCCACTTACTAGGTAAATTAGTGTTATATTGCTAATGTTACGGTTGTCGTGTTCAACGGGCCTAAGCGATTTGTCGGAAAAGGCGGCTTTACAATAGTGGTCGCATTATTTATTAAACTCGTGTAATGTCGCCGTTTGGTTTTATTCCTGTCTACCTCTTTTACTATCTTGGCGACCTGGTAAACTGTGTCAAATGCAGTTTTTTATTAAATTATTTATCGGTTCACTAGCCAAACCCTTTCGTGTCCGCGTGGTTTTAGCTCGAGACTCAGTTCACGATCACGAGGGGTATGTACTCGTAGC
Source organism: Polymixis flavicincta (assembly GCA_949987655.1). NCBI lineage: Eukaryota > Metazoa > Arthropoda > Insecta > Lepidoptera > Noctuidae > Polymixis > Polymixis flavicincta. The sequence continues at coordinate 35,392,075 of OX465171.1, read as the reverse complement.
TAAGTAATAACAGGTGTACGGATGGATCGATCAGGTTAAGCTACGCTTGCTGCGATTGGCCCATGGATGGGTGGCCATCTTTACATACCAAGATCCCGCCGTGATTCAGAAAGCACGTTATGCCGTTGGTCGTAGCTGTCATTCGTGGATCTTTGACAGTCGTTACGGGTCGTGAGAATCCCGAAAGTCTGACAACTAGTTTTCCCACGGGGTTTCGTATTACCACCTAGTAACTGGGTTGTGGAGGTCAGATAGGCAGTAGCTCTAGGTAAAATACTGGTATTAAGCTGCATCCGGTTAGACTGGAAGCCAATCCAAACATATTTGAGAAAAAGCAAGGCAGATGACTCAGTTCACGATCCCCTCTTGCTTTATTAAAAGCATAACTAGCGAACTTAAAATCGTTCTCATTTATACACCGTGGATCTCTGTCTACAGAACGTTCAACTGCTCCAAAAACTTGGTGAAACTTTCAAATAACCGAACGCTTAACACTTAGTCTTGTGGATTTCTATAAAACGCTTACAGTGTTGGAAATAGAGTTCTATTTTCAATGGCAGTCGGAAACATTTAGAAGGCGCAAGACGGAATGGGGTAGCCCATATTAATGTACGCTATAGTTTCTTGTTATTAGTGGATATCTTTGTTGTATCAGAACTAAGCGACGGATATACAAAACTTTTTTGATATGTCGTATTATATTGTCCTATTAGATATTTGGAGAACAAAATATTTTTACTGTTAGGTGGAGGTCAAAAGGGTCTCTCTCACTTTCAAATATGTGAAATGTTTTATTCATGATGCGACTTATTCATTTAATTGTCCCGTAACGTTGAAAACTGCTGAAAAAGACGATGATAAAAGCTGATGTTGTGAACTTACTAGTCAGAAAAAAGTGTATTTATCTATCTGGCAAACGTATTTTTCCTAAAAGTGTTAAACACAAAATATCTACAATTCTACATAAATTGTAAGTAAACGCTTCCAGCAAAAATATTTCATTACATAAAATAATTGGAAATATTTTGCCTTCAACCAATATTCGTTTGAAGGAAAATTGTTATAATTTAATTCCGAATAAGTATTGCTATTAAATTAATTACATTGGATGGCAAACAAGAAGATTGGTGTTAAGTGGCCACTATCACCTAAACACAATCATGGCAAAGGTACCGCAGAAATAAAATTAAATGCTTACTGTGTAAAAAGGGTATCACAATCACTTTTACCACCATAGCACTATTTCCACCATCTCTATCTACTAATTAAGGCAAGGCCCACGTGGCGGATTATGGCCCACCCCCAAACGGTTTATATAACTTATCGCAGTTGTGTTATCCACATGAAGCAGAATAGCAGTCAGTTTGGTCCCGAGCAAAACATCCGTCAGTGAGGTGGCCCCAGCACTGGGAACGTTATAGGCTGATAATGTAATCACTTTTAAACGTTATATTATAAAAAAGCCAGATTGAGTGAACATTTCCAATCTGACTTCCGCTGAAAAGAAATGACGACACAAACTTATGGGTCAATGTGTCTTTTAAAGTCCAGACATAATCTTGCTCAGATCATGTGAGGACCATTAATGTACCAAACAAATTCGAGTAGACATAAGCAGTCAGTGCAAGCATTGGTCAGTAATCATGTAATTCAACTAAGAACTTACGGATCTCAATGTTCCGATGCCACCCCAGAGACAAAGCTTGAACATCCCATGTATCTATAATTACAGCGTTAGTGCAGCAACGCTGTGAAACTAGGTATGGTCATATTACTTCCTCTGACCTCCTTCACTAAGACCTCATGATTCAAGCAAGTCTCGGACTTAACAAAACAGGTCTGCAAGCAATCGTTGGACCAACTGTTCCTCTGTCTTTTGCTATATACACGTGGCCTAAAAGGTAACAATACTTTTCAACTTACAGCTTTTGAGTCTTAGCGAGTTCTCATAATGGAGAGCGCTTGCATAGAACTTTTGTTCGGTGACACTGTTTCGCAGAATAAAATTCTTTAAGAAGCGTTAGCCTTGTATTAGCCTGGAGGTAGTAGTGATATTACTTGGGTAGTTTCGGTTTGGTGGAACATTTCGTGATCATGTCTCTGCTGTTTAAGTTTTTAGCAGTTCAGGGAGCTGGGAATATAGTAATTTATCTACTGGGGTAGTCAGAATGCTTAAGTTAAATAAGATTGTGCACCTGGTGGTAAAACTAGGTGAAGACTCAGAAGTTAGGTGCGCAGTTCCACATAGTTGAATCCTATGGAGAAAAGCCGGCAAGAACTCCACGGTTACTCTTTTAAAATAATTGGCTTTTAAAATGTTTCCAAATTATAGTAATAATAGGTATGGGAGGGCAGTGTGGGCCTGTCGACGAGTACCAGGTATTTAATAAAAAGAAAATGGTCTAAAAATCTACAGTCTACAAGGTCGAATTTAAATTTACTTCACCAACTTTTTAGCAGCTTCTTTCGCCCACATCAACTCAACGCCACTTAAAAAATCTCAATAGAGGAAGTTTTACACAACGTGATTCGATACCGATGGACTTAATGAATGACACGGGAGTAAAATAAAACAGATAGCAGAACAGACCCTTTTAATAATTACAGTATTGAAAATGTTATAAGGTGTAATATTTTGACGCCACCGTCCGACCACGTGGCCTCATCAGTGGTCACTCGTTCACAGTGTCAATATGTGGTTGCGTGTGGTATGTGGTGGCAGTAACACTGAAATTTTTACGATCAGTTTAACGACAGTTTTGTGGTTACAGCATGGTCTTTGTCAACACTGTCTTTATGGTTAAAAGAGAAAAGAAACGCTTTATGATATGGCGTCGGTTATTTTTAACAGGTAATGTCAATATTCGTGGTTCTATTTTTATTATGATGCAATTCTATAACTGGTAGAAATAAAATAATGATAAAAATTAAATTCGGAAATATCTCAGAAACTCTCGGGTTACCCAGATCTTTTGCAGATGTTGTGATGTGCAGACTGCGAGATCTAATCTTCTTCTGGTGGGCTGGTTGGAATTAACCAACGACATTCGCCATCGCCAACGTACAATCAAATGGTTCACTAAAGAGTCCCAGTCCCCAAAAAAATACCAGAATGCACAAAAAACATATTTCATACTCTGCCCAAGAACGGGTCAAACAAGGGTTGAAGTTTGCGAAAAGTCTTGGGCAGAAACTAATAATAAGACATGTTTTGACTTCGACACCGCAAAAAGTTCTTGATTTCCGGCATGATCTAGGCCACATATTGTACGTTAGCAGTAAACAGCCGAACAGCACAAAACTGGGGCTTAATGGCATGTTTTATTTAACCCCTCGCAGTCGCTAGGTATAGACAGGCCTCCACCAAAAGGGAAGTTACACCCCTAGTCTACGCGTGGCGAGCACCGCTGACCGCACGCCGGCCATTCTACACCGGATGCGCTGCAGAGAGGCAACGCTGAATATAAACGAAAATATGCAGGAACGGTGTGCATTTTTGGAGGTATTTTTATACACATACGATTCTGAGTAAGTGGGGTTAAAAAAAAATACAAATCATCGAGGAGAATTCTAAAGTTAGTTTTAGGAGCTCAAGTTTTTTTAGGAGTACATACATTTACTTTGACAAAAATATACAAAATTATGAATATAAAATTATCTAACAGCCAACCAGGCTGAACACCCATCTTCAGTAAAGTCGTGAAAAGTTCTTACCAAACGTTTACAAGATGAAAAACCATTTGTCAGATTTATATTTACGATGGTAAAAGTTTAGACGTTAAAGCAGTAAAGTAAGTTCGCGTATAGTAAAGTAAGCGTAAATTGATATAACTGTCTAAAATTACTACTCATAACAAAATGAGATTTACAAGAAACTAAACGTACACCTATTAAAATTAAGCTTCTATCCAAATAAAATAATATCTATATAAATAAAAAGAAAAGTTCCGACTGACTGACTGACTCATCAACGCCCAGCCCAAACCCTTGGACCTAGAAAGCTGAAATTTTGCACAGAGGTTCCCTTTAAAATTTAGACAAGGAATTAGGAAGGATTTTTCGAAATTCAACCCTCAAAGGAGTTAAATAGGGGATGAAAGTTTGTATGGAAAATCGTCATTTTTGTAGTTAAACCATGAAAAATAATGTTTATCATTTTGATTAAAAATTAAAAACCACGTGTTTCAATGTTTTAGGAAATCTGCCCCTGAGGGCGTAAAATAGGGGATGGATACAAATGGGAAACCGGAAATAACCGAACGCCACCTAGGCTCGGTCCGCAAATAGATCCAACGATTTTCCGACATCCAAGCGGGCGAAGCCGCGGGCAAAAGCTAGTCACTAAACATATCTTAAGACACTTGATCATAGGGTAGGTATCTATTAGTGAAAATAACTTATCAATCAGTAAAGAAAGAAAAATAAAGTAAAAAAGATAACATACAAACAACCTTACCTTTCATAATATTGTTTTAAGATCTAATAGCGTAGCGTAATCGAGGCTTTTGTTACTTAATAGAGATATTATAATTGCTATGAAACCGGACACAGATAGCGGGACGATGCGCCAAACGGCAATGCACATAATAACTATACATAAAGTAGCAATGCATCCGCCTGACCTCTTTGCTTCTAAACCCCCGCTAAGCCGCTATAACGTAGGGCTTTAGCATAATCAGCCTATAATGTCCTCTTGCCTCGGGCCTCTTACACTGTGAGAGCAATGGTCTGGGCTATTGGTAATTAGATGTCAAATGTTTAAGGACGCATCGATTTCTCAGCTTTTATTACACTTGATCTGTCGCCAAATACCATGACAACTTCACTCTTTGCTCGTTATTCATTTATTACACCAATCATAAGCCTTCATTGGACAATTAACTAATCAGAGTCTTGATCAGTCCTTCCGAAAAAAACTCTAAGTAAATAACAAAACAAATTAACCTAGTCTCTAGCTAAGCAATAAAAAAGCAATACTACTAAATGCCAACGAAACGTTTCTTAGCTAAACAATATTCCTAGCTCAAAATGGTATAACCAAGTTACCGACACTTACCGTCGCTTACCGACAGGGGCTGAACGCCTCGTAAGAACTACGAATCGTTGTTGGTCACGTTTTGAGAAATTTTTCAACAATATCGAACTGTTTCGAACTAAAGCGGTTTGAGCATCAGCTGTGTTGTTAGCCTTAAGAACGGCTGGCACGAGCGTTGGAGATGAATGTGTTGTGTACTGGAAGGTTTTATCATGTTTTTTATATAGATTCTGAGAGTCTTACAGTAATGGATAAATACATCAATAAGGGTACCTATTGGATTCGGTGTCTACAAAAACACTGTAAAACAAAGAGATAAAGTTTTTTTTTTTTTGTTACACGCGTTTGGAATAGGGGCATAGCTTAACCTAACATTTTGTTAGTTATTTTTTTGTGTATTTACTGTCATAACATAATGTTAGGCTCACCATTATCAGCTTATTGTACATAGCCCAATGTTTATAATATTATTAAAAGGTGATTCAATTTTAAAAGCACCACAGATTTGCAATATCATAGCCAAATGTTATTTACAAACAGCTGTCACGAATTTACGAAAGGCTTGAACACAAAATATTTAAAAACGGAAGCCTTCTCAAAATCCGTCGCAGCCAACCCGGCTGTTAAGAAACGGGTCAACCACCGGCCCACAACTTAAATAACCCAATTAAAATAGGCCCAAATAAATAAACAAAAACATTTCGGAATAAAGTTTTGAATAGAGAACGACATTACCGAGGCAGTTAGCATTCATTTCGTCACAGTTGTCTTTTTTTTTTTTAACTCAGGGGATGAATAGTGTCAACTGAGAGGAAGAATAACGAACGGCTGAATAGCAAATGGACCGGGTTATATCTTAACGATTCGTGCATGTGCGCCCTTATTTTTCTGCTGGCGTAATATGAAACGAGGGTAAGGATATTTACATGCAACGGCAAAAATATTTTTTTGCGCTTGGCTAGAGGATTTCCATGTTGATGCAATGTTTTAAAAAGAGTATACACATCTAGTTTCTTGTCATGAGACGGTATATTTTTATGACGATTACATCTTTACGTTTTATTATTATATTTTCTGCCTTAAATTATGTTACACCCAAAGGTTAGATTCGTAAATTCGCCCTGCCGCGTTTAAAGATGTTTGCTTTTGTATCGTTTTGACAACTTCACACATATAATGTCGCAGTTGATCGCCATGGAAACACTATTATTATTGAGTGGGCTCACTCTTCTCACTATTGACACTGTTTCGCGTGGCTTAGCACAGCGAAGGCAAATCCTTAAACCTGTATATTCTCCTTAGTACCTACTTTCGCAACTCTCGAAGCTCAAGAACTAAACTGAAACGGTGGTTTTCTCGACCGAAACAATCAACTGATAAGTAGGAAAGTTTAACGAATACCTCTGCAAACTTTGAAACCGAAGAAAATCCTAATATCAAAAGAATATTCTTAATAATCCCACTAAGCGCAAACAGGTTGGCTTAAAAAAAAAACAATGATACAGAGTTTAACCCTGCGAGAACTGCAATAATCCGTTTTGTTTTGTCGCATTTTTATTTTCTCTTATTATTTATTGCTGAGCCGGTTTAATAAAACGGACTTATTGAAGTCGGCATTTCAATAGTGAAAGAGATGACTGGCTTTTTGCATTTTTCTGGTTTATTTGTTTATGGTTTTTTTTTTATCGACAAGAGGGCAAGCAGATTGTAGATCCATAGGCCAGTACATATTAAATTGTTTTTATTTGGCTTTGCGGGTGTGACTGAATGTGTATTATAACTGAGACTGATTAGATATGCAGGGACAAATTAGGTGCCAAATTGGAGAAATGGTTATCCCATCTTACAACACACAGGTAACTTTCGAGTAATGGAATACCTGATGAATTAATTGAAAAATAATTGAAGTGCTCCTGTTGATTGGTTGCTATGCAACGTGTCTACGGCTACCATACATGCCGTATTTGTCGGTAATTAGCTATGTTGATTTATAATTTATTCAACGTTAGAACAAGTAGTTGCAATTAATTCACTTATGCCTCATTTAAATGGTGAAACTTGACCTCCGATCTGTTTATTCGTTAATCGGATTACTGTAGTCAGTAGTGCGATAGTTAATAACTCAATTCATTGTGTTAATTTAGGGGTTTCTGATTTTGCACTTACCAAAATTATTCATCATCATCATTTCAGCCGAAAGATGTCCACTGCTGGGCATAAAACTCCCCCAAGCTCCGCCACTAGACCGGTACTGTGCTTCACCATGTGGGAAGCTTTTCAACGTCGCCACTCCAAAACCCCTCAGCCCCATCGGCCATCTATTTTGCGAGCAATATGCCCTGCCCACTGCCACTTAAGTTTGGCAATTCTTCGGACTATGTTGCCTTGGTTCTCCTGCGAAAAATTTAAAATTAATCCTCCTTCGAAAATTATTATACAAATTCTCGACAAGCTCACAGATTCGTATTCAATACAAGACATAATGTCTCCCCCGAGTGGGTTCCCGCATTGTCGTTGCGGGGGGGCTCAGTAACCGTGGATTCCGGCCACGGTGAAGCCAAGAGGAACCCAAAGGTGGGGCCGCTCGTCAGGGCTTTTGCCTCAAAGCCGACGACGTAGCGGCCAAAAAGTAGGTTGCGGTGAGGTGCACCGCAACTGAGGTGGGCCGCGATGTCGAATGGGAGGCATCGCGGCTGAGGGTTACGGGCTGCGGTAGAGGAGGAGTGCCGGTGCTTCTGAGCAGCGCTCTTCCCTTCCGTGGCCTGGACGGGCCGCCACCGTTTGATGGCGGACGCGGTGGGGCCGCAGGGGAAGAGGAGTGTCGGTATAGCGTCAGCCGCTCTCCCTATCCCCTGCCTGCGAAAAGTGGTAAACGGGACGGCGCGTTGTGTTCCACACGCGCGCCGTCAAAGATGTCAGCAACCACCGATGGGGTCCGCAAGGGCCGTTGCCTGCCAGGGGTGCGGGTTTGTTCGAAAGAGATACCACGGCCCCTGGCATACGGGCTACTGAGGGAACACGGGTGGGTTTTAGTCAGTAAAAGTCTGACACGCCCTCCTGCTCTACTCAGCAGGAGAAGTGATATGATGATTTCCCACCCAAAAAAAATACAAGACATAATGTAAGAAAACTGTAAAGCTTTAATCACGTAAAAAAGAAAACGAGAAGTCCCTCCATTTCAAATCGTATTACAGAAAAAACACCCCCAGCAAACGAGAAATTAAATAATGTAGTCTCGATAAAATCGTCTAAACCTTGCCACTAACGCTTCACACAGTCGCGTGGCTCCACAAACCGGGATCGATTACCATACGTAATGAAAACACGAACCAATAAAGCGAGGTGTGATCACAAACGTTAGCTGCCTCCTGTCTCCACACCCGCTGAGAACTTAATAGAAAAGAAAAATAAAAGAGGAACAAGTTTAAAGGAGGTTTTAGTAAAGTAGAATGGCAGTGTTAAAGTTACATACCTACATAGCGAACTGGATTTAAAAAAAAAACGTTTTAGAAATAAATAATGACAGGTGCCATATTTTTATGTCTATGACGTGAAAATTATGAACGGACATTCAGGTTTCGAAATATTTTACCCAAAAATGAAAGTGCTGGCCGGAAAAGAAAACAGTGTCCTTATGGGAATGAACACCCTCATCATTTTTATCATTACAGCGAGAGTATACAAATAACCTTCCACTGCTAATAAAGATTTTTAATAATAAAATCATGTTATATACCATGGGCAATAACTGATTTTGACCTTAAACAAATTACCAAAATATAGTTGGAAAAAAGACTTTTTCGGTACTTTCAAACTCAAAATTTACATTGACGACTGTTTTATCCCTTTGCGAATACAAGTATTCATGTTTTAGTTTTGCTATTTCATATTCATATCATTATTTGCATTCCATATCGTTAATTATGTTACAATGGATTAAAGCTAAGATACAAGTACAGACCCGGTAGTGTAAACAAATTAACAGTGAACAATTTTTAAATTATTATTTTATAATTGAAAACGAAACTATAACATTTGTTATAAAATGAAGTATTTAATAAAATATTTTATTATTTCTCTGAAGCCATTTTTAATAATTAAGCCTAGAAATGTCAAAGACTGATATTTTTAAACGTCATCTCTATACAGATTAATCTCTTTGACATAGTAAGTTAGAAATGAAGTTTGTTTATGTACAAAACTGGTGAAAGTTGCAACCGGCTGGCAGTCTAGTCCTACAAATGCTCTGCGATTGTACATTGATTAAGTCGAATGGACGCCAACGTCGCTTACACGCAAGTGGTCACCTGAACAGGCGGCCGGCGGTCTGGCCGTCCGGCTGCCGGACGACAGCCGTCTGGCGGCCGGTGAATACCACAAAGAGATATAAATGGTGCAATTCGCTTGGATTGTATTGCATTGTAGCTTCCGCACAGCGGTTAAAAGTGTCAGCAGATTGGTTATTTATGAAACCAACGAAGGTCGTATATTGCGAGATTTTGTTTTTATTAAAAACTAGTTAGTACAATTCGATTGATATTGAATTCGCCAACCCGCCTGCCAAGCGTGGCGAGTATGGCAAATCCCCCCGTCTTGGGGGAGGCTTATGTCCAGCAGTGGACGCCTTTCGGCTGATATGATGATGATGATGATGATGATTGATAAATAATTTGTATTAAACACACAAATTATTTATCAATCGAATTGTACTAACTAGTTTTTGTAGGTATTATAGAAATCAAAACAAAGTTCATAACATAGCCAATGACCTTTGTTCGTTGTATAAAGCAGCGAAAAAATACAATGAAGAGAACACAAAGAAACATAAAATCGCGTAAGTCAAGCCATCACTCGTGTCAAAAACAATTGTTCTTGTTACGTCACGGCCTCCACTCCCCAAAAATCTTTAAGATTACGTCACAAGAACGATTAAATTTTCTGGAGCAACATTAAACCGAATAACGCCAACTTACCGCGCCGTGACGTAATATTAACTATAACACAAGCCGTATTGGCGCGCTGCGGAACCGCAAAACCGGCAGAATAAAATAATAATTCAACAACCTCCATTAAAACGCGTATATTTAATGTACCTACTTCCTATCCGATGGTGGCGTATTTTTCTCATTGGAACCCTCAGAGTTGGCGACGTGCCAACACTAGCGGACCTAAGGGCACCCGTCCAGTGCCTTGAGACAAACTTTCATATATCACTCGTGACGTCCGCATTTTAAAAATACATCAAATCGGAAATCAAGCATTTATCTCCCGCAGTTCCCACCTGGAAGCGTTAATCATTTCATGGTCGTGATATCGAGTCATAAAATCTCCATAAAATTCGATACGATGGCGTTCTAAAATATTTTTATCGAGCAGTCAATAGATTTATCATAAAGAAGATATTCACAGCAAAATAAACATCGGACATGATTTGTATTTTTCTTCAGCCGACTCTCGAAGCGAATTCTTTTTTTAATAGAGAACACCTACGAGCTTTTTCGTCTAAGCTGTTTGAGGGATTTAATAGTAAATTCGGCCTTGGCATTGCCAACAACCGTAGCAAGACATTTTGCCACGCACTACCGACCCGCCCCTACTTCGTACGGAATTAAAGACTTGACAAAATATCAAGATTTCTTTATTGATCTTATAATTCCTATAAATTACGGACAGTTGTGGGTTAAAATATAGACTATCGTATCTTTAATAATAATGAAGTAGAGACCTAATGATACCTTCGCATAGTAGACCCCCTATTTGGAAGTGGCTATCACAGGTAAAATTAGCCTGCCAAACTATTTACTTACCCAGTTTGGAAATAAGAAATGCTACCATTGATAGGCAAAACGTTCGAACCGGGCATGAGTTGAAAGAAAGTAAAATACATTTATTGACATTTTAGCATTAATAAAACCTTCAAACCATCAAAATCTAACAACGATAATAATGCCAAAAGAGCAGCTCCACTAAGCACAGTGTCAAAGGACAGACAAACAGACGACGATATTACAATATTACACACACAAACCTTAGGATTCCGTGTGTTGCCGCACGTAAAGAATAGCAGTATCCCATTTCTTCCCATGGGTGTCGTAGAAGGCGACGAAGGAACTTACTAGAGAATGGGCAGCATCGTTCTCTATGCATTTTGCCACCATGCTGCGATCGCCAACCCGCCTGCCAAGCGTGGTGATTATGGCAAACCAAATCCTTTTGGAGGACGCCTATGTCCAGCATTGAACGTATTTCGGCTGAAATGAAACCTTAGGGAATTAATTATCAAAATTATGGTAAAAGGCGCATCAATTCGTTGCTTACAGTCCGACCGTTGAGTAAATGCGTTCTTTACATTTGTACACAAACGAATACGTGCTTTGCAAATTTTATCTTTATTACTTAGGTAATAGAATTGTCGTACTGACAACTGTAAGGAACACGTTCTCTCGACGGCCTGACTTATGTTTAGAAGAAATACGCGGTCAAAATAGACATGAAAAGCGACTTTAACATTTTAAATATGTATAGAAGAAAAATATATCCTCAAAAGAACATTTCAGACGCCAATGTACGGTGGGCTTCATCAATTGGGTACCCTAGTTGTATTAAAATTTTGAAGCCCACTATACACAGTCTTCACATGATCTGACCAAGATTATATCTGGACTTTAAAAGATACTGTGATCTCCTAATTTGTTTCGGCCTTTCTTCTCAGAGTACTCAGATCGGAAAACAGACCTCATCCTGTTTTGAAAATATGATTGAGGTGTAAAAGTGGTCGTACAAACCTACGTACAGAAATAAAATCATTTATGATTTATGTATCTGCATTATTTACATAACAAAGCAACCTAGTCACGTTTTGTTTATATATTTTCTCGCTTTTGATATTAAGTCCGCTTATGTTTTGTGGAGAAATACTTTACGGAAGTTAATACCCAGTTCGAACCGTGAAAAAGACGGATCACTGTGTGTAGCTATACTCTAACGAATATCAAAGTAAACTTATCTGGCAGTGTGTCAGTGTGTGTGGGAGGATAGTATATCGAGTTCAGGCAAAGCTGGGGCCTGAAGCGCTCTTCATCGGATATTTCAACTTTTAGAGTGTTATCCGCTTTAGGTTTTGAAACGAATTTTTCTTCGACGTTTTTGATACGTCTGTATCAACATTCAGTTCGCGTAACCGATCTGATCGAGATTGAGAAAATAATCGTACAGTGACCCTGATTGAGTATCGTAGGTATATCGTGGTTGGTCGAAAACATACAGTATACCTACCACAGAAAGAACTTTATATCAAAGTAGGTTTCGCCCGCCGCATCACCCATGGAAATTATCCCACGGGTACGTACTTCTGGGATATAAGTAACATAAATGTGTTGATCCAAGCTATAAACTGTTGTGTGCAAAGTTTTTGCGTAACTATCCGATTTATAATAATAATATGATAATACCCTCAAAACAAAAAAAAAAATGCACGATAGAAAAACCCAAAAATACAAGCTACCGTAAAATCACAACATTTTCCTTAAGGAATAAGGACATAAAATGTAGAAACATCCTGAAAACGATCACGTGCGAGTTTTAAACTCCAGTATACTGTAGTGTAACTTGCAGTTAGGGAAGCGGCGTGTCGCTACCTATGAATTTTTTAACACCCTACACGATCCCAAATGAATTTCGGTACCGCAAGGTGTGGTACCAAAACTGGTATCAAATGGAACTTGTAAAGGAATGTTTATTTTGAGCTAGTGGACTTAACGGTTGGAGGCTTCACTGCTGACCATGAGGTCCTAAGTTTGATTTCCAGGTCGGGCGAAGTGTTTTTGATTTATCCAACATGATTTTCTTAGGCAGCGTCTAGATTAGTGTCCGATTACTGGTAATAATAGGTCTTTACCTATGAAATTGCCGTTTTGTATGAAAAAATTTAAACGAATTTTTTTCATGAATTTTTTATTTGTATTAATCGAAGTAATCACCCATGCAATCAATGCATCTTTGCCATCGCAGTGGCAGTTTATTGATGCCCTTCTTAAAGAAATCAGCTGGACGGGAGGCAACAAATTCTTCAAAGGCATTTTGTACTGCCTCTCGGGTATTAAATTTTTTTCCCGCCAAGAAGTTATCCAAATTCTGGAAAAAGTAGTAGTCTGTAGGCGCAAGGTCTGGTGAGTAGGGCGGATGACGGAGAGCTTCCAACCCCAGTTCTTGCAACTTGGAGACCGTCTGCTGTGCAGTATGAGGTCGCGCGTTGTCGTGCAGGAGCAGCGGAGACGAGCGATTGACCAATGCTGGTTGGAGATGCGCCAGCTTCTCCATCATTGTGTTCAGTTCTTCACAGTACACATCTGCAGTAATGCTCACCCCGTTTGGTAAGAAGCTGTGATGAATCACACCGGCGCTTGACCACCAAACAGTGACCATCACTTTTCTAGGGGTAAGTTTTCGTTTAGGGCTTGTTTAGGTGCTGAACCAGGATCCAACCAACTTGCTGAGCGCTTACGGTTATCAAACAGAATCCATTTTTCATCGCAGGTAACAATGCGGTTCAAAATTCCTTCATTTGTGTGTCTGTTGAGCAGTGCAAGGCACGTCTCGACGCGTACTTCGCGCTGGCGATCATTGAGTTCGTGGGGCACCCATTTGTCAAGCTTTTTTACCTTGCCAATTTGACGCAAATGGACCAATATTGTTTTGACGCTAACGTCGAAAGCTGCTGCTAATTCAGCCGTAGATTGTGTATCATCAGCTTCCACAATCGCCTTTAATTCGTCATTGTCGACCAAAGTCTTCGGACGACCGCGAGGTTCATTTTTCAGGTCGAAATTTCCAGAACGGAAGCGAGCAAACCAATAACAGGTGGTGCGTTGGTTTGTAGTGTTAGCTCCGTAAACGTCGTTGATGTTGCGTGCCGCTTGTGCCGCGTTGCTGCCACGACGGTACTCATATTCCATAATTACTCGAATTTTTAACGTATCCATGATGACGAAAAAGATTGAAATGCGATGAAAATGTAACACTAATCAATAAAGAAATGACTACTTTTAGAAAAAAAAATCCATGTTTTTAAAATAAAATTAATTTGAAATTAGAATTCTTAGCCAAACAAAAATTATTTTGATTTGAAATGGCCAGTACTGCAGAACGGCAATTTCATAGGTAAAGACCTAATATGTGGGTGTGTTATTAGTTCTGCAATACTCTTCGGGGATTTGAGGCGTGATCCTATTTTGTTATTTAATATTCAGCTCAAATGATTCAATACAATATTTTAGCTTATGGCCGTGACTTCGTTCGAGTGTAATCTCTTGCTTCTTCGATCCACCCTGTCTTCTTCGACCCTCTCCATCTTCTTCGACCCACCCCGTCTTCTTCGACCCAGCCCGTATTCTTCGTCCCACCCAGTCTTCTTCGACCCACCCCGTCTTCTTCGACCCATCCCGTATTCTTCGTCCCAACCAGTCTTCTTCGACCCACCCCGTCGCACCTCATCGTCTGCCCATGCGACTACTTCGTTTTGGCTTAGCGTTTTTTCTGTCTGTTTCTTTTTGCTCAGCTGCTAAGGATCTCAGCGTGATGTTAGTATGTAAAAAATAATCTGTAGCATCTTTCAAGAATTGGGCTATCAAATGCAAACACAGTTTTGAAAATCTGACTGGTAGTTCCTGAGATTAGCGCGTCCAAACAAACAAACTCTTCAGGTTATTAATATAAGATTATATATGATTTACTGTGCTAGGAACAAACTAAGGGCCACCCATCCAAAATAAGGATTCAACCTTGGCTTTGTAAAAGCTGAACAAGGGTAAAACTTAGAGGGTCACGGGACAGTCCTTTGTCGCTACTTTTGTCTAAATTACTGATCGTTGTGTGTCTGCTCTTTGTAAAAAAGTAGTACATTTTATATGATTTTTATTTTTCTGTCATTAAAAATGAGAACTAAAGTTACTAGTAATTTATTACAATCCAGAATATTAAGGAATTTAACTCTAACTTAATATTTTACGTGGTAGAATACGTTATATATAACTAGGTACAGTGTCATTTTGCACTTTTACATAATTCCGTAGCACTTTCTTAGCGTCTGAAAATTAATAAAAACACTTCGTTCATGTTCATGTATAGGATATCACCGTTATTATTATTTACTATGCATCATCATCATCATCATTATCATCATTTCAGCCGAAAGACGTCCACTGCTGGACATAGGCATAGGCTCCTCCACTTCTACCGGTCTTGTGCTTTCCACAACCAGCGGATTCCCGTGGCCTTCACAAGGTCATTGGTCCACCTTGTGGGAAGCCATCCCACTCTACGTCTTCCGGTACGCGGTCGCCACTCCAGAACCTTTCGGCCCCATCGGCCATCTATTCATACACTACACTAATTCATGTTTGGAGATATTTGGTTCTCTTTAGCCTACGCTTTATTTATAATATGATATGATATATCGAAGTGGTAAAATTCATGATGTAGAGGTAATCCTCGGAACTACTAATACGCTATTTATTTATTAATCTTTTATACCTTTACATTCTTTTACATTTTCTGAATGTGAGAACGTTGTAGGTCTTGTAGACTTGTATAAAATTTTCTATTTTCTAAAGTAGTCCTAGACTTTCCTCACACATTACAATTTGAAAATATTGTAAAAGACAAATATTAGCAAAAATTACCTTGTAGTTTGCTGTCGACTCTTCCTTATAGGAAACATTCCGATGGAACTGAGCACCTAGTTTCTTAAGGTTTATTTGAAATGTAACATTAAAGTTTATTTTTGAATACCGAAAATTCATTAATTAGAAGAACATTAATGGGAAGCTACGGTATTGCAGAGTATCTTAGGATATATTTTATGTTAAAACAAGTAATTTCACGCAAACGGAAACGCATGCAGAAAGAAGCTAGTCCTACTATAACATAATAAATGTGAAAGTTTGGATGTTTGTTGCTCAATCACGCTAAAACAGCTAAACGAATTTGAATGAAATTTAACACACATTATTATACAATATAACCTGGATGAGTACAATAGTACGTTCCCGTGGGAAAATTTCCGAACTCCACGCGGGCGAGAAATAAAGTGGACTGAAACTCTTGCGTACTTCCCTTTATAAGTACCTACATATCTAGTAACAGGTTGCCAAAACATCGACCGTAGAGTTCCCCTAACAACGATTACCCGCGCGGCTTCGGAGAATGTTTCCCCTTTGTTCATCGTCCTGCGCGGGACGATGGCCCTTAAACAATAAATACACTGAATGTTACGTCAATAACATATTATTTGAAAAAAAAAAATGCGTCGCCTGTTCGTTAGTCGCAAGCGCTACTCCTGAGCTCGAGGTCTTGGGATCTATTCCCAGGTCGGGCAGTGTTGTTGGGTTTTTCTGTCAGAAGCCTGAAAGTCTGATAACCAGTCTTATCAAGGAGTATCGTGTTGCCCAGTAACTGGGTTGTGGAGGTCAGATAGGCAGTCGCTGCCAGTGCCAGAGGCAGCCGTTGGGAAAGTATCAGCCGTTTGTGTCCTACGCAGATAAATAACATTTTAATTTTTATCAATAATTGTTTTATTTGATAAAAATGAAAAACAACTTCTAAAAAAAATACAAAATTTCCTGTTTTTGTAAAGTTTACCTGTTTGAATGATTTATTGCTTTGGCTTTCAGTAATTTAATACTTTTTTGGTCTCCGTACCCAAAAGGTACAAACAGAACCCATTACTAAGCCTTCGTTGTGCGCCTGTCAGTCAGAGGGTTGTATCTCATGAACCGTAATAGGTAGACGGTTGAAATTTACACAGATTGTTGATTTATATTTCCGCTATAACAACAAATATTGAAATTAAATAAAGTTAAAAATAATATTATAGATAGGTTCCGTGTTGTGCTGGACGTAAAAGAATAGCACCATCCCATTTCTTTCCGTGGTTGTCGGAGAAGGCGACTGAGGGACTTTCTAGAGAGTAGGCAGCAGCGTTCTCTATACATTTTACAACCATACTACGATCGCCAACCCGCCTGCCAAGCGTGGCGATAATGGCAAAACTCCCCTTTTGGGGAGGCCTATGTCCAGTAGTGGACGTCTTTCAGCTGAAATAATTATAATGATGATGAATGTTAAAAATGAACTCCCATACAAGATACGTGTTAAAAAAGAAATATGTGGTGCTATATATTGTACGACGATGGTACGGAGTCCTTCGTGTGCAAGTCCGACCCACAATTGGCAATTGGCCGGATTTTTTATTTAGGGTTAACGTGGAGTACCTCAACCCTATATAAAAAACTGGCCAAAAATTGAAGACGAGAATGTTCATTCATGAGTTTATTTTAAGATTTATCTATAATATAACAAAATAATGGCTCTGTTTGTAAACAAAGTGGGAATGAATGACTTTAATAAAGAGTTACCCTGTCAGCTGAAATAAACGTAATCGGTGTTACAACTGTTTGTACTATCTACAGGATAGATTCTGGAAAAAATCGATACCTTTTTAAAGTATTAGAAAAAAAGGAAAAATCAATAAGTGTAAACGCATTTTTTTCTCTTTGTATTTAGCAGTCACGCAAATATAATTTAACGTTTTAAATCTAGATATTGGCAAGTTATTCATAATTTCTCCGTTTCACAATGAGTACCTATCCAGATTATGAGGTAACTACTCTGGATAGGATACTCAGCTTATCGCCGTCCACTGCTGGACAAAACCGTCTCCCACGCTACGTGACCCCGTCCACCGCATTCCACATCCAGTCAGTCCCAGCTACCTTTTTGAGGTTGTTTATCTAGCTGCTGGGCCCACATAACGCTTGGCTATACGCAGTCTCCACTCCAGGATTCATCTGCCCCAGCAGCCATCAGTTGTTTGACAAACATGGCTAGCCCACAGCCACTTCAGCAAGCTAAGTCGGTATTTCCATTTCTTTTTCAAGTAAATTCATTTCTGATTTATTGTTACCTACCCACTCTAAATTCAAATTAAATGTCATCTTTCTTTGTTCGAACCCCAAATAGAACGTATGATGTCCCCCCAGACGGCCGAAGAACCCGTCAGCGGTCAAGTCGACCGAAATATTTGATTTTTCCGATATTTATTTTAAAGAACTTTCTTTTGCTTACGCAGCAAAATTCTACCTGACAGGTTTCGCTATAATGACGGGTTTATTTGAAACTTTTCAGATAAAATCAAAATTCAAAAGTCATTTATTCAAACTGGGCTGAGAGTCCGCCCTTTTTAACCCCCGACGCAAAAACGACGGGGTGTTATAAGTTTGACGTGTCTGTGTGTGTATGTGTGTGTGTGTGTGTGTCTGTCTGAGGCAACGTAGCTCCCGAACGGATGAACCGATTTTGATTTAGTTTTCTTCGTTTGAAAGGTGTATTAGTCGGGAGTGTTCTTAGATATGTTTCATCAAAATCGGTTCAGCCGTTTGAAGATTATCAGCTCTTTTCTGGTTGAAAAAGGGATTTTAGCCTCTTCCATGGGTCTGATCAACTCAAAATTTGGGATTCTATTACTTCAATGATATTAGACGGAAAAAAAAACCTTGAACTGATGCTGGAGCAACACCTGGAATTTCCAGGAAACCCAAGTTATTCACCAACAAACAGCAGAAGTATCGTGTTTGGGCTCATTGAAAAGGTCTCAATGAATAGATTATAGATAAATGGTGATTTAAGGGAGACATTAAGTTTAAAAAGTAAGAAATAAAAATTAAATTAAAAATTTAAAAAACCCCCGATCCAAACAAAAACTCTAAAAAGTAAAAAATAATATTTATAGGCCTTTTAATTTAAACGTAATATTTTAATCAGGGCATTGTCAAGTCGGGGGACGGCTAGGCCTCTGTTTGGCGTTTTCATTGACCGTCCCCCGACTTGAAAATGCCCTGATTAAAATATTACGTTCAAATTAAAAGGCCTATAAATATTATTTTTTACTTTTTAGAGTTTTTGTTTGGGTCAGGGGTTTTTTAAATTTTTAATTTTTGAACGTCAATATTACATAAGACAGTCCCCAAAAACGCCCGTCCTTCACTACTTCCTATAGTGTTTTAGCTGGTAAGAAGAAGTGGTGCAACAAACTCCCCGGCACCACAGCTGTCTGTTAAGTTAGAAGAACGGCAAGTTTTACGTCTGATAACACATCTAATTTTAATATTATAACCTGAAAATATGTTAACATCAAGGTAGAGACAGCCTCGTTGGTTTAGTGGTCGCAAGCGCTACGGCTAAGCATGCGGTCCTGGGCTCAGTTTCCGGGTCAGGCAAAGTTTTATTTTGTTTTTGCATCTGGAATTTCTCACCAGCAGCCCAGAGATTTTCCCGATTGACGGCAATTGGTTCGCCCCCTACTACGTGGGACCTCAACATAACTGGCGAAATTTGGGTGTAAGTACACCTCTACCAAATCCTTCACCTGTGTTATACTAGGGCTGGCAGACTAAAAAACATAAGTCCAAAAGTGAAACTTTTCAGGAACAACTAAAAACTGTATAAAAAAATAGCGTTTAACTATAAATTCAACTTTATTGGAATATTGGGATGTTTTTAATTAATACTAACATGCACGTAAATATAATTTGAAAAAATATAATAAAAAGCGATTTTAGTGACTTATGTTAGAAAGAACACTGTGTACCTAGTAGGTACTTGTGAATTAAGTGTATGAGAACAGTAAATTTAATTATAAACTATGTTTTAGTTGACATTCAAAAGTTACTTCTATGAACATAAAATTAGTTTAACATGCATCATTTATATACTAGCCTATATTTATAATTTATATTCAACTATTTATTCATCTTCTTCACTATCTAAAATATCAGGGTCAGTATTACGTACATTGTTCACAGAAGGCAAATCTAAATAAAATCTATGAAAAACGTCGGGTATTAAGGAGAGTAAAGAAATCAGATCATCTTTCTTTTCTTTTGATATCGGTAAGGGCTGTACCGATATAACAGGAATAGTGTCAGGTATGGCAGAAACTCGACGTTTCAAGTTAAATTTGTAAAAATTACATTCCGTGTCCAAAGTGTCTTTGTAGGAGACTACGCCAAATTCAGAATCATAGCGCAACCACTTTTTATCGAGCCATTTAAATTGTCGCCCTTCTACATCTTTGTTTCTTAATACTAAAGGACCCTTTAACAATGAAGAAAAATCCAAAAAGTCGGAACTACGCATTTCGACAACTTCAAATTTTTTACTGCTCGATCTGATGAGTTGAATCCAATCATGCGGGTGATAAATCTGCAAATCCGTTTTCTTTTTCTTTTTTTCAATGATGCTATGATCCGTGTCCACTTCCATGTGGCTATGACCCGGAACCATGAACTTGTGGTCTATGACATCTATGTCTAATTTCTGCAAAGCCCAAGTCAACATTGAACTGACATGAGAATTTCTGTTCTGACCGCCACAAGTATCAGAATAAAATATTACATGTTTTGTATTCTCAGGTACGTATGTTTGAAGATGTTTAAAAAGACATGATGCTATTTGATTAGCTCCTCTAGCAGCTATGGTTTCATACCATATGTAACACACAGCTTTTCCAGTTTTGTTGTCATGGACAGTCAGGTTGAACGTCCACAACTGGCGTTTATAGAAAGCTACAGAAGAGCTGAGGGCTGGAGTGGGTAAACACTGTTGTAAGTCAAATGTGTAAACTTGCACAGTACTATCACTTTTATTTACTTGAGTATCACATTTTTTCATTTCGTATGCTTGATCTGCGGCAGTCTTGTGATGTTCATGTTGAGCAATTAGTTCAGTTTTCACCTGATCTTCCTGACATAGTTGAATTTGCATCTTGAATTTGTCACAAGTATAACATGTGTCGGCACGGGGCTTTTTGAACGATAATTTGTGGAATTCTTGACTATAAATTTTTACTGAAGGTGGATTGTCGCGGTTTTCACAAAATAAATCATACATTTTCGTAATAGTTAGATGAGAAGGCAAGTACTTTTTTGATGTAGTTTTTCTTGTGTAATGGCTCTCATAGGATGGAAATGATAAAATATGTTCCTTAATTTCTTGTCTTTTTTCATCAGAAATCTTATGTTTGGGTATACTCTTCCCACGGTTATCATCTGTTTGAGTGCCACCTATCGAAGACCGTTTTTTCGTGGCAACTGTTTTTATAAAATTATCGCTTTCGCCTAACGTTTTTAAAAGGCATCCCCGACAAATGGGTTCACGCTTCCCATGAATTAATAAAAAATATTTGTATGTTTTCATGCGATTCTTTTGTTGGTCAGGATCTAGTGTGCGTTGTCTTTGAGTTGCCTTGTCGTGTATTTCAATTAAAGATGCCATATAAGTTGTTCTCTTGAGATATGTTCCCATTTGCCAATATTCGTTGAAAATAGCTTGTCTATCGTTCAATGATATACGCTCCTTGCATTTCATTCGACACGTCCCTAGCTCTTTCATTGTTCTGCTGGAAACAACTTTACCTTTTAATGTTTTATATGATTGACCTGTGTTGCGTCTTATTTTCTTTTCTTTTTTCGTAATGCGAATACTTTTTTTTGGAGATGTTTCGACCGCAGGTGGCGTGTCGGCTCTTCGGTCAGTATCGGTGGATGTCGACGAATCTACTGCTGTTTCAGGGAGTTCGAAATGTGGATCCAGAACAGAATCATCACTTGAGAAATCTATTTCACGATTAATAAACATGACGCCAGTGTGGCCTGATGATGTGGAAGGCATTGGTTCTTCTTCCGCTATTGTGCCTGTAGATTGCTGTTCATTTCGTTCATCTAAAAATAAAAAACGTACTGTAGAGGCTAAAAAAATAATTATTTTAATCATTTATTAATGATTGATGCTAAAATGAACAAATCACTCATGATTTCTGCTAAAACTACAATGAAAGATAAATATATTACTTTCTGATTTAAATCAAACATGGCAAACTTACCTTCAACATTTGTGTTTCTCCTCATCACCATCTCAACTAATTTCTTTCCTCGCTGACAATCCATATTAATTGGGAATACTTTCAAGTAAAATGTCACACACCACAACTGTTCTGTTAACAAATCAGAGCAAAACTAACTCGACTAGTGTGACCCAAATCACTACAGTTACCACTTCAGTTTTTTGTAAGCAATAAATAATAATTTGAGTACCTACCCTCGAATTAAAATCGAGATAAAAGGACGCACTTGACGTTCCTAATAACATAAGTCACTTTCTGCGTCCATGAAGTCCGAGAGCTTCAAGTGTTCCTTTTAACATAACTCAACTTATGTTTTTTATAACGCCGCAAGATTAATGCGATTCAAGAGGTTGAAAAAGGACACTACTTAGATTCAAGCCCGAACAAGCGAATATGACTTATGTGCTTTAGTCTGCCGATGTATTGGTGTAAATGAATAATTTTGGTACAAAGAAAAAATAAAGCATTTTTTTGACTTATGTGCTTTAGTCCGCCGACCCGACAATACGTTATGTTATAAAAAATTATTTTTTATAACATAACGTAACATGTTATTTTAGAGGTCGGAAACTATCCAATGAGAACATACTAGAGGGATACCAAGTATCCTCTGTCCTAACCCAAGTCATAATTTACCTGTGTGCCCATAGAAATCCGTTTAGTCGTTAAGGAGTAAAAAGGTAAGAAAGAAACATACATACAGACAGAGTTACTTTCGCATGTTATATACCAATAGGTAAAACTTCTAATAAGAAAGAATATGCATTTAAACACGCCATTAAAACGTATCCTACAATTACTGAAAACTCTGAAAAGATAAACTCTCAGTAGTTTTGAGATTGCAAAACTATTTGAAACATGTACCTGCACACCAAGGTAGCGAACTGCTGTGAGCTGAGATCCAGGGGTCTAATCAAACGGAGCAGTCTAAACAAATATTGGGACACCCTGTAGCATCGTATGCAGTCTAATAACATAAATGTTGCTCCTAGCTCTTCGTCTGTTTGTACAGGGAGGTGAGAAGCATTTAACTGCATAGCAATTGCAACTTGTCAGTTTACAATTACCTTCGTTAATACCATAATATCACGCCTGAAGTCCCCGAAAGGTTAGGCTGTACCTATGCATTATAGTGCACCCACATTCCAGTTATGTTGACTCCGATGGGTGAGCCTATTGCCATCAATCGGGCACAAATCTAGATTCCAGGCTGCTAATTAGCTCGCTGTCCGGTAAGGACCAAGCCCGGGTCGACGGCGCGTTGTGTTCTACGCGCGCCTCAAAGAAATTTCAGCACAAACTGAAGGGCCCGGAAGGGCCGATGCCTGCCAGGGGTGCGGGTTGTTCGAAAGAGATACCGTGGCCCTTGGCACATAGGCAACTTAATGATCACGGGTGGGTTTCAGTCAGTAAAAGTCTGACACGCCCTCCTGCTCCACCCAGAGCGGGAAAAGTTATTTGATGATATCCCACCCAAAAAAAAGGTTGCTAATGAAAATCTCAATAACACTTTGCCAGATCTGGGAATCAAACCCAGGAACTTATATTCAGCATCATTGTTTGACATTAGACCAATGAAGCAGTTTAAGTTAATTATAAAATTACAGCTGTAGTAGCAATTGCTTTTTTTTGCATAGAACTATGATCGAAAATTCTAATTAAAATGTTGAGTTTAAAAACATAGGCTGGTCGCCCAGTGGTCGAAATTCGACCAAAATTCATTTAAAACTTAATGTATTTGTAATTCATTGTTATATCTATTAGTTTTCGGACTCCATCTCCACGTAAACTTTAACTGTGAATTGCAAAATTTTCGTAAATGTGATACCAGTTCACAATTTGACGGACAGATTATAATCTATCGAAAAATAGTGCGTTATATTGTAAATGGTTCTTGCAGTTCACAATTTTACGACAGTTTACAATCTCGCGAGATAGATTGTAAACTAACGGTGTTCACAATCTTACGATGACATAATTATGTACATGTGTTTATCGATTTAGTTTGGATATTACAATTTAGTTGTAACCCTCTCATTCTATTGGCACCTTCAGAATTCGGCTGCGACAGTTTCTTATCGCCTCACAGAAAAAACTGGGTATGACAATTTCGAATACGTCCATAATATAACTGGCTGTCGTAATCTTCTCGTTTCGTTCTGTTTTCTTCGTGCAACTTACCGTCACAAATCTGTAAACAACCTATTTTTATTTATTGCAAACATTATTTTACTCACACGTACGATATTACAATTATTCATTTATATATTTAAACAATCAAATACACTATCATCAACAAGAATGCTTCCAAATGCTAAGCTTTACTGTATAATAAATTACTTAACATTGCGGGTACTTAGGTACTTACATAATTTTACTCCGCAAATTTCAGTATTTACAACGCCAATAATACTAACTCGCGTAGTAATCTCATCTGCTCGATGTCCGTAGGTCCAACAGGGATCCAGCAGAATATCAGCGTCAGGTATATTTGCCTGACACGTGCTTAGCTGGACTCCCATTTGGTGCAACTTTGAGACACACTCCTCGCTTTTGCACTCCCACCGCACGTTATTTCATTTGAATGTTAAAGTTTAAATCACTGTGTCATAGCTTAAAGTGTCATCACTATACTTATGTCAACCTGTTTTCTTTTTTTCTTAGTGTATTGGCACCTTGTTATTTTCATGTAATTAATTTTAATCTCATTGTGCTTTGTTTGTTGTGTTGTGTCTTTTAGATGCACCAAATAAACGATTTATCTATCTATCTATTCACAAAAGTCTAGGTAAGATATTTACGAGGCCGATGTGAGTAGAAACGCGGAGAATGGACGCCTTAGAAGGACTTCATATACCAATTGATTTTACTGGTGCTGTTTTCAGAAAGGTCAGGCACGTGAAACTCGCTGTGTGTGTATGACCTGCGGGATAATTGCCTAACACTAACAGTACAAATGTGTTTCATTTCGAAGTTCAACAACATTCATTGCGTGCACGTGTGCAGAAAATTTTTTGGAGGGGCTTATAGCTACGTAAAAATAGCTGCACGGGTCGATCGATCAGGTTAAGCTACGCTTGCCGCGGTTGGTCCGTAAATGGGTGACCATCTTTACATACCAAGACCCCTCCGTGCCTCGGAAAGTACGTTAAGCCGTTGGTCCTGGCTGTCATTTGTGGATCTTTGATAGTCGTTACGGATCGTCAGAAGCCTGAAAGTCTGACAACCAGTCTTACCAAGGGGTGTTGTATTACCCAGTAACTGGGTTATGGAGGTCAGATAGGCAATCGTTCCATGTAAAATACTGGTATTGAGCCGCATCCGGTTAGACTGGAAGCCGACCCCAACATAGTTGGGAAAACACTAGGCATAATATGATGATGATCTTGTGCAGACAAATTTTTCGAACATATGAAGCAATGAGTTAAGCCATAGTCTTTCAACTGATTCAGATTCTGATTGATAGTGTGTTACGCATATAGGCAGATGTGTGAATCCATGGAAAGAAGGCGTGAGTTTATATATGTATATCTCTATATTGCATAGGTAGGTACTAGCTGCCCGTCCCGGGTTCGCACGGGTGGGATCCTTATCTTTTTTCTTTCGACCGTTTTTTCTCCGACTTACTTTGCAATACCGACTACCACTAAAATGATTTTTAATCTACAGCCTATGACACTCACAACTAACATGGCTTTCTATTAGTAAAATAATTTTTGAAATTGGTTTAGTAAATCCACAGATTACCCCCTAAAACATCACGAACTTTACCTCTATAAAATATTAATTTAGAAGTATAGATAAAAAGAACTTAAGAACAATTACTGGATTATTTTAAAACGTTTCATAAATACTACAGGTTCGTCGTATCTATTAATAGAGCATTTAAAAATGTAAAGTTATTCTGAATTAGGGGAAAAAATATAGGTTATTCTAGAGGCTTTCCATATTTGGCACAAACATGGGGAAGAGAAGGTAATATCGTTAAATGTGGTTACAGATTTCCATCCAATTTTCTTGTTATGTTCGCTGCGCTTGCTTTCAACTTTATTATTAAACCTAACGATCCTTGTGAAAGCATTATTATTCACTTTGATCTGTAGTCAAATAGAACTGAATAGACTTATATAAGTATAACTAAATCATAAAATTACAGATAAAAATGTAGTAATTTTACATAGGGTAACACAATGGGCGGTTATATCGCTAAAAGCGATCTTTTAAAGGCAACCTTTGGCGAAGAGAGATGAAGAGACAGTTCGTCAGGTATTCAGTGGTGTAAATCTCTCCACTAGATTATAGATATTTAGGACTGATTTTTCAACAGTCATATAAAATTTAGTTGAAAAATAAATCTGTCAGTTTGGCATATACAAAAGCTGTCAAACCGACATATTAATTCCTCAGATTAAGTTTATTTGACAATTGTAAAATCAGACCTTAGAACAATAAACTTAATATTTTACTAGCAGTTCGCCCGCGACTTCATCTATGTTGATTTCGAAGGAACAGCATAAGTATTACTCGCTGATATTGTAGGTTTCTATCATAATCATCATCATTTCAGCCGAAAGACGTCCACTGCTGGACATAGGCCTCCCCTAATTTGGGGGGTTTTGCTATAATCGCCACAATTGGCACGCGGGTTGGCGATCGCAGTATGGTGGTAAAATGCATAGAGAACGCTGCTGCCCATTCTCTAGTAAGTCCCTTAGTCGCCTTCTACGACACCCACTGGAAGAAATGGGATGGTGCTATTCTTTTACGCCCGGCGACACATACGGGACAGGTTTCTATAGCTGAAATAATTTTATAAACTTGGTCTAGGTAGGTATCTAACTATGTTATATAGGTATTTAGTTTAAAGCTACCCTGTATATTATGTTTATGTTTTTTTTACCGGTAAAAAAGTATTTTATTTTACTAGATTTTTTATGGCTTTCAACCAATTGGCCTAGCTTTTTCTCAACTGTGTAAGGATCTGCTTCTAGTCTAACTAGATTCTGTTGAATACCAGTATTTTACATGGAATTACTTCATAACGAGAGCAGTGGTGGTCAAATGGTATCGGCCGCGACTTACGAGTTGTAGTTCGTGAGTTCGAACCCAGACAGGCGCTTTACTTTGTGTAAATTATTTAATCACCACTGCTCTCAAAACGGTGAAGGAAAACATCGTGAGGAAACTGGCATGTCCTAGAACCAAAAATTCGAAGACATGTGACATCTACCAACCCGCTCTGGGCCAGCGTGGTGGATTACGGCCCAATCCCTCTCACCGAGTGGAGGCCTGTGTCCCAGCAGTGGGAACATTATAGGCTGATGATGATGACTTCATAACTGACCTCCACAACTCAGTTAGGAAACACCCCTTGGTCGCAATGGCTGTCAGAGTTTTTGGCTTCAGACTATCTAAGATCTACGAATGACAGTAGAGAGTAACAGTTTAACGTGCTTTCCGAGACACGGAGGCTGCTTGATATGTAATGGATGTTCACACATCCACGAGCTGACCGCGGCAAGCGTAGCTAAAAGCCACAAGTCGTGTAAATTAAAACTGTTCTGCATTAAACCGCTCTTGGTAAATATTACCCACTAAACACTGTAACTTTCGTTACCAGTTTAGATTTACATTGGGAATGTACAATGTTTAAATGTTTAAACTCAAATATGGGAGCAAAATGTTGGACGTATTGTGTCTATTGACTCAGTTAACCGTTGCACACACTGCGAATTATTACGGTGAAATGTGTCCTTTTTAGGGAGCGTTTTGCAATTTGTAGATCAGTGTCAGGCTGTATATGTGACAAAATATGATTTCCGACAGTAAAACGTTTACATAAGTATAATTAGCCTATAATTTCTCCACTGCTGGGAAACAGGCCTCCTTGAAAATATGAAAAGTGGGCCATAATCAAACACGCGGGCCCATTGTGGGTTGGCAGATGTCACATGTTTTCGAATGTTTGGTTCTAGGATATGCGGCCGGTTTCGTCACGATGTTTCGTTTCACCGTTTTGAGAGCAGTGGTGTTGATCACGTATAAACTTGATGAAATATTTTATTATTAAATGTCAAATATATTTATCAAAATCATCAAAACATCCCTGTAATTTCATTTCATCCCATGTAATGACTATTTCATGAAATATGAATATTTATTTGTAAACAGTTTGCTGTTTTTTTTTTGCATTTATTTCAATTAAACCATTTACAGGCACTTTTGGATTGTCAAAAAGTCGATCAGTTGGAAATTCGAAGCTAGTCGCCCATTTCAAAACGTAAATCTCAATGGAGAAGAACGGGCAAGAAACTCCACGGACACTCTATTAAATCAAGTTGGATATTACAAAATCTTGGGAACATTATTCTTGTTGCTTCTGTATGTGAGAACAATGTAAAATTATTTAAACGTTACAAACATTCAATTTCTATCTATACCAATCCAATTAAGAGGTAAAATTTGTTTGAAAGTTTGTATGTAAGGGGAACTACTACCTAGTTGGATTTAAAAATACTTGAAGGAGGATTCTTATAGGCTATATAACATCACATTGCGACTTTTAGGAGTCGGGCAAAAAGATAGCTTATAATGTGAAAGAAACGTGATTAACATCAAAAACTAAGTATATATATTATAGCCCTCACAGACTCTGCAGGGTTATACATAAAATTACAAAGAAGAGCAGTGTTCTTATTGCTATGATGATAATTTATTTTAAATCAAATCAATCAAAATATTTTTATTTCATATAAACCAGCACCCTAATTGCGTAACTCACGATTCATCATAATCTGTATCGTTTTGAAACGGATTGTTAAACCATTGCTTCATATGTTCGAAAAATGTGTCTGTTCGATAACATAAATAACGCAATGAATATTGTTTGACTGTGAAGACGAAACCAATTATGATCAATCGTGAGTTACGCAATTAGGGTGCTGCATGGGCACTTATGAAACGTCAGAAGCTAGGTGCACGGTTCCAAAATGTTGTTTCCTATGGAGAAGAGCCAGCAAGAAACTCCACGGTTACTCGTTTAAAAATGATTGGCTTTACCAATGTTTTCAAATTACAAAGATAAAATGTATGGGAGGACAGTGCAGGCCTGTCAATAAGTACCAGGTACTTATACAAATACAGAGAAAATCGTCTACAAATCTACAGTCTGTAAGGCCTACAACGTTCTCCCATTCACAATATGTAAAATAATCTACATAAATAAAATGAATGATTTAATTGACATTTAATAATTCTTGCGTAATAATTATGACGAAATTTAAATATTTGTACGCCACTAAGGCCAAACATGACTGATCTCAACTATTGTAATTTTATAACTTGCATGCTCTGTATGTGTACTCATGTTTCCACAAATAACGAATCTTGAATCTTGAAAAAAAATAAAATCTTGAATCTTATTCTTTTGTGCAAATTACACAAAGTCCTGTTCGTTCATACTTTAGTTATCATTCTTGTTTAAAGGTTAGTACTTACAATATTTTTATAATGAATGAGATCCGATCGTTGTTTTTCATTTGTCTGTTATTAAAATAATATATAACGAAGTAGATTTTTTCCACGAACATAGAATCTCATTAAAATAGATTGTGTATACTTTTTACGGCGCTATTATAATAATATGAGGTTTTATTTTGAAAACTACGTTAAAATACCAATTTTGCTTTTATCTGACACTTTAAAAAGACGCCACATTATTGATAAAATATGAGAAAAAAGTATTGCTAACATTATTAATTACATTGGTTATCATATTCTGCTATTCTTGATTTTAAATCGAGCAAAATCTAAAACGAAATATTTTATTTCACATAAGCCGGCATAGGCACTTATGAAATGTCCGAAGCGCACGATTCCAATTGGTCGTATCCTATGCAGAAGAGCCGGCAAGAAACACAGTAACTTTTAAAAAAATAGTCTACTATTACATGGGCTATAAACATAACTGACATGTGACGACTACCTATCCGCACTGGGCCAGCGTGGTGGATTCCAGCCCACTCCCTCTCACCTTAAGGTTCCCACTGCTGGGACACAAACCTCTTCTCCGTGAGAAGGAGTGGGTCATAATCCACCAAGCGAGCACAGTGCGGGTTGGTAGATGTCACATGTCTTCTAATTTTTGGTTCTAGGATATGCTGCATTCCTCACGATGTTTTCCTTCACCGGTTGAGAGCAGTAGTGATGAAATTATTTCCACAAAGTATTGCGCTTGGCTGGGTTCAAACGTACGACCTACAACCACCACTGGGCCACCACTGCACTGTATCTACAACTGAAGGAAAATATTCCGCACAAGTAATACAGCTTTCCCATGAAAAAACATGATGGCATTTGGCGCACATCCATATTGCGATTTTTATGTCAACATAACAAATAAGTATCCATTGTTATTGTGTTGTAGACATATTAATGACGCTTATTGAGACATATTGATTGCGATTGAGTCTTTTTTATTAGATGACTAGTAAATTGCTTTTTGGAAGGGCTTGTGGCTAAGTTACAACTGCCGCACGGGTGGAACGAACAGTTTAAACGTTTGCCGCAGTTGATACGTGGATGGATGACCATCTTTTTATACCTATCCGTTGCTCCCAGCTGTCATTCGTGGATCTTTGACTGTCGTTACGGGTCTTCAGAAGCCCGAAGTCTTTCCAAGGGGTATCCTATTACCACAAAATACAGAGGGTACAGAAGGCAATCTACATACAAAGTGCGCTCGAGCAACGCACACAAAGACACCGCTCACGGACACGATATCTCGGACCGGTTGGGACCAGTGCGAGCGCGAGTGCCATCCCCTGAGACACGCGTCTGTGAACCCAGTAACTGGGTTGTGGAGGTCAGATAGGCAGGCGCGCTTGGTAACGAATACTCAACTTTATCCAGATATGCCGGTGCAGCTGAGTAGGTATATCGAGGAAACTAACATCTGTACCATAAGGACTACTATTGCTTGCAGCGCTCAGCCGTTATAGTAACGCTTGCTAACAGATGTGGTCATTGTGTGCACGGGATTTTGTTTTCAAATTTGTCAGATGTAAGTTTCCTCGATAGTACGGTCCCAGACTGTATGGTTTGTTTAAGGAAAATACTTATATAGTTATTTTTACCTAATCCTCTGCTTCATCGACTTGACAAAACAGTCATGGTCACGATGAATTGTATGCAATCGCTGGTGTACACCTACCTCTTTCGTCTTAACAAGCTGAATAGTTGAGTTACAATCTGTAAGCATCGCCTTTAAACCATTTTGAAACATTTTTAAAAGGGACAAGAATAATGTACCCAGGATTTTGTAATATCTTGATTTCAAAGAGTATCCTTGGACTTTCTTGCCCGTTCTTCTGCATAGAGATCTTTTTGAAATGAGCAACTAGCTTCAACTTTTCGATTAACCAATCAACTTTTTGACAATTCATAAGTGCCTGTAAACGGTTTATTAGAATTAAACGTTTTGAGTTTGAGTTTTGTCTCACCCTCTTAAAAAAATGTAGAACTTGGAATAGCCAGAAACAAATTATGTTGTTACAATTCTTAAAACCTACATTACTTTGCCACTTTTCATCATTGATTTTAATACAGTCTTGTAGAACTTAATATCCGGCGAATCTTGTACTTATGAAAACTGTCAGGCGTTAGCTAGACCTTAGTACTCTAGCTCTCTTTCCAGGGTGATGCATCACCAGAATATTGATCGTCTTACAAGCCTCACACACGTATCGGCACCTCACCACACAAGAACTGAACAGATTAAAAATATTGTTTTAACCAATTAAATTAAACTTTATTTCAGAGAGAGATAAATTTTGACCTTATCCATATTCTTGTTAGTATTTTAGTGTTTGTATCAATCATGCTTAGATAGATAGGTTAATTTCGTTAGTTTTCACAAAATTAAATATTTATCCTGATATCCTAAGAGGGTTGCCACTCAGTGCCCCTGAAAAGGGCAGTCCGCTCTAGCAGCCATCATTTTTAGAAGTTATTAAGCTAACCCCCGTATTTTATATTTTTTAATAATGAAATTTCCATTTTTTGATGAAATTTAATTACTTACCTATTACTGTATAGAGTCAAGTTTTTCCAACTTATCAGACAGCTGTGCTGCTGGGGAGTTTGTTGCGCCACTTCTTCTTCCCAGCTAAAGCACTAGGAAGTGTCGAAGAGTGGGTGTTTTTGGGGGCCTGTCTTATGTAATTTTGACGTTCGAAAAGTGCTGACTCTCAGCCTAGTTTGAATAAATGACTTTTGATTTTGATTTTTGATTCCCAAATTCTACTTAATTTTCAAAAGTTTTCTCTAACTACAATACACATCAAACTGACGTGCTTCATCAATAGACTGCTGAACTGCCTTCCACTCACAAATTGAGATCATGCCAGTGGTTGTACAATGAGCCCATAATGTTCCCACTGCTGGGACACAGGCCTCCTCCACCACGGGCATAGTGCGAGTTGATAGATATTGGAATGTCTTGGAATTTGCAGTAAGTGAGTTTGTTTGTGTGTTACGCTTTCTCGCTAAAACGGCAGATCGGATTTAGATTAAATTTAACTCGTGGGTAGAACATGACCCGGGTTCGGACATAGGCTACTTTTCATTTTAGATAGCAGACAAAATCGCGGACAATACTAGTTAAAGATAAAACCATACATAAACAAAAACATCACAAAAACGTCAATAAGTAATATACTAAACTTAGGTACTACCATTATAGAAGCGAGTACGAAATAAAATATAACGTTTAATGAAAGTATTTAGTGAGTAAAACATACCATTAGTTTTAACAATTTGCTTGGAAATGGCCACCAGTTTCGAATGGCAAAAAACCAATCACATTTTTTTCCAACTTGGGAATTCCGAACCAATACGGTTAGAGTACCAACTGATGAAAATCATCTGTAATAATAAATACTTGCGGCCCGCCCGCGCCCCTGCGTCGCACGGTTTCTATGACTCGACAAA
This sequence comes from Polymixis flavicincta, assembly GCA_949987655.1. Lineage (NCBI taxonomy): Eukaryota > Metazoa > Arthropoda > Insecta > Lepidoptera > Noctuidae > Polymixis > Polymixis flavicincta. The sequence goes on along the minus strand of OX465171.1, from coordinate 35,359,094 downwards.
ACGTGAAGATTTCTTAATTAAATCTAAGTTAAATATTTATTAATTATGCACATAAATACATGGAGATTTTGATGGAGAGTCTGTTTATATGTGTGTGTATAAATGATTAAATAAATAAACCGAGACCAGTGCAATGGCTTAGTGGTAATAGCACCGACCTACAAGTTATAGGTCGTAGGCTCGAACCAGATAAGCGCAATAGTTTGTGTAAATTATTTCACTATCGCTGCTCTCAAAACGGCGAAAGAAAACATCTTGAGGAATGTCTTAGAACCAAAACTTCAAAGTCATGTGACATCTACGAAGCCACACTGGGCCTACGTGCTTGATTGCGGCCCATTGTCTCTCGCAGAGAGGAGGCTTGCGACCCAGGAGTAGGAACATTATAGGCTGATTATGCTACACATAAACCATCCGCAATAAATGCTCTAAATAATGAAGAAAACCACGTCAAAAATTGCGGAGTGTCGAAGACATAACGCGGTTACGCAGATAGACACGAGAAGTGACATTAATTTGCATATTATGCGAAGATTTGGGATTTTATTACACTTGCTGACAGCATATAAGTACAAACGTAATATTGACAATTTGATAAATCATTAATTTGCATATTATGTGAAGATTTGGGATTTTATTACACTTGCTGATAGTATATAAGTACACACGTAATATGAACAATATGATAAATCATTAATTGACATATTATGCGAAGATTTGGGATTTTATTACACTTGCTGACAGTATAAAAGTACACACGTAATATTGACGATATAATAAATAACTTCTTTCTTTCTGCGAACATTAGGTTTTTGGCACATCTTCACCCAGTATCTCTAGATAAGGGTCTAGATTTAGGCTTAGTCATGAAGGTACATGAAGGACTCCCTCCTTTTTTCTATTGAGCAAACGCCAGTTATGAGTTTCTTACTTCAACAACATTAAACGTTTCACATTTGATGTCACCTAAGGCCCTGGAAATTTTGAATGTACCTACTCGTCGTATTTTCGTTATGAGCGATAATAGTTCTTACTGCAATCCGATGCGGGTTAAAACCTGTTGTACTCGTAATAAATTCGAATAATAAATGAGCAAGAATTGTCGTAAAAATGCGAATTAAATAGTATAAAATTAGATATGAACTATTTGATAATAAATTATCGATCACTGGATGCAGTTTGGCATTTAAAACTCCAAATGGTTATGGTACATTTTTAATAATAATAATAATTTTTATTGAAGGGATAAACTGGTTTTAAAGATAATTAAGGGGTGACTTTGAAGATTTTTTTGATGCATTAAAATATGTTTAATTATGTTTTGAATTCAATCACTGTAAGCAAAAAAGACTTGAAAATATCATTATTTTTTCGCTTTCAAAATCATTTACGGTTAAAGAGATACACTGGTTTGAAAAACAACCTTTTTGAGCGTTTTCAAGAAATCTCCGCCTTAAGGCACGGGCACATGCCGTGTTTTTCACGCACTTTTAACGATGCCGACCCCCGCGTTTTAAGGTGTGGGAAGCTGCAGGGTCGACCGCATTATTCATACAATTTTTTTATGTAATTGTAGGGGGTTACGATCGCGAATGATCTATTCAAATAAACGGAAAATCCTGACTGACTGTCTCATCAACGCCCAGCCCAAACCCTTGAACCTAGAAAGCTGAAATTTTGCACAGTTCCCTTTATTTTGTAAATAAGGTATATGGAAAGGTTTTTTGTAATTCTACCCCTAAGAGAGTTAAATAGGGGTGAAAGTTCCGTGCGAGCGAAGCCGCTGGCAAAAGCTAGCATTTTAATAAACGTACGCAGACTTGAATTTTGCGGGTTACCTAGAGCCTCCATCTTAAGCAGCAACCGTGGCGTGTGTGGCGTGCTTACGTGTGACAACAGTGAAATCTTGTGATAGATTCTTCATCCACTGTTATAACGCGACTAGGTTGAAGTTTTACACACCCGTATGGTTTTGGGCTACACTACCTATTAAAATGCTTGAAACGTTTAAAACTCGTAAGTACTAGATTTTAAATGAATCGTATTACTTATGCATTATTCATATTTAAACTAATATTATACTTGTAAGAGTTTGTTCGTTTGGATGTTTTAATGTTTGTTACTTATTTATGCAAAAACGGCTTGAACGGATATGAATGAAATTTGTCTCACAGATAGTCTATAAACTTGATTAACACATATCTAAGATACTTTGTATCCCGGTATTACGTTCCCGGGAGATAATTTCCGCCCTCTACGTGGTTTTTTCAATATTTTTAGGGTTAGGTACCTCAAAAACAGTACCCTCATACGATCACTTAGTTGTCCGTCTGTCTGTCTGTCAACCCCTTATTCTCAAGAACACGTGGAGGTATCAAGCTGAAATTCATATCAAATACTCAAGTCAACTGTCCCTTGAAGCTGTAAAAAAAACAAACTTCTAAGCCAACGCAATCAAAAGATCAGCCGTTTATGCCGCAAATTGTCGACACTCGCAATAAAATCAAAACCTACAGTATACTTCCCGTGAACTCAGAATCTTGTAATTTGGAATGAAGCAACGTCTTATAGCACAGATAAAGGAAAAATTGCTAATGAATAAACTTTTAGTTACATCATGTAATAATTTTTATTTTTAAATTTTACTCTTACTAACCCCTTTTCTCATGAACGCGTAGAGGTATTAAATTATAACTATTACTTATATACCTACAGGTTTGTACGGAACCCTCGGTGCGCGTGTCCGACTCGCACTTAGCCGGTTTTTGAATGATACACTGCTTAAACTAGTAAATAGACTGGCTCATTCCAAGTTGAGGAACTTTTCTTATTCTGTCACATGTCTATAAATAAATACTTACCAAACACACAGTCCATATTTCAATTTTATTCAAACTAAAGGTCGATGAGTTTCCGAGAAGTAGAGGTATATTTTCATACATTTTGTTCCACTGGGATTCATGTCGAAAATTTTATTTGAGCCCACGTTACAATTCCCTGATGTCAAAACTTGATAGTAACAAGGAAAGTAAGATGTTACACTATCTGTTAAGTATTCTTTAGCTCTCGGGCTGGCACGACTTATTGTAAGTAAATACTCATATTATACTTATACTCATGGTAACTAAATTAGCCTCTTAACCTGTCAGCAAGGTTACTAGCCGAGTTGACAGGCCAAGATACTCACGAAATTACTTCACGTTCGCACAGACGTGAAAATATCGCAGATTTTTTCGCGTACTTGAAACTTTGGCGCTCTGCTATAACGCTGAGAGTTGGAAATCGAAAAGTGCGGTTTCTGGAATGCACTCACATTGAGAACAATGCTCGGTTAAAGACCGCGTGTTGAAATTCTAGTGCGCGATTACATCTCGCTGCAATATTTTAACGTACGTGGGGCAGGGGTGGCCAAGTGGTAATGACCGCGACTTACGAGTTGTAGGTCGTAGATTTGATCCCAGGTAGGCGCTTTACTTCATGTAAATTATTCCATCATCACTGCTCTCAAAACGGTGAAGGAAAACATCGTGAGGAAACCTGCATGTCCTAGAACCAAAAATTCGAAGATATGTGTAATCTACCGCATTGGGCAACTCCGCACTGGGCCCGCGTGGTGGATTACTGCCTCTCACCTGTGGAGGAGGCCTGTGTCCCAGCAGTGGGGACGTTATAGTCTGATTATGATGACATGGCCTTATAAAGACTTGCTTCTCATGGGGTCATTTTTACTCGACTGCCCCAGAAGGTTTATTTCGTTGGCACGTTCTGTAGCCAAAACGGCTAATATTTTTCTTGTAGAAAAAACAGGAGAGTAGGAAAATAAATAATATCAATATTGATGTCGTATAAAAGCTGGTAATGAGCCAAATATATGCAGACGGGGACAAACAAAAGTTACACCGCATTTCCGGTTATTGGTTTGAGGGCCTGGGTTAGCTTACAAAAAAAAAAACAAAGTTCACCATATAATAATAAAGCTTGTTTTTCCCTCTTCAGTTGTGTTTTTCAGTCGGGATTATTTATTTTTAAGTTTACTTTTTAACCGTCGAAAAAGGGTGGAAGCTATAGGTCTCAAATCGACGCGTAGGTATATTTGTTTTCTTAAGGGTTCCGTACCTCAAAAGGTCCTTATAGGATCACTTCGTTGTCCTTTTTAATTTCAATGTAGAGGTATCAATGTAAAATACGTCTACAGTTACAATTCATAGTCCCTTGAATTTCACAAAAATCAGGCATCTAAGTTAAAGCAATAAAAAATACGGCACTAAAATTATGCGAAATTTTTGATACTCGCAAATAAATCTACCGTTGACCGAGAATCATGAAATTTGGCAAGAAGCATGGCTCAAATAAGGGAAAACTTTTGATAATCGTTAATTTGGAGTTTTATTACACAATAATTATTTAATTCTTTTGCGATTACTAGCTAACTTTTGCCGTTGGAGAATTGACGATGACGTACGATATCAAGGAATGAGAAAACATGTTTTTCAACGGTTATGTTAAGTTTTTTTTTTCGGAATATGAAATGAAATGAACTGTTTATAAATATCAGTAAATTTTGAAAGACTCGTTAATATTTTGTTGTTCAATATTTTAAAAACAAATAGCACTAGCAATTCCTAGCTGACTGATCGCTGAGAACAAAAGCCGAAGAAACGTCAGAGGTCATGGTCTCCTTTATGTCCAGCAGTGGATGTCTTTCGGCTGAAATGATGATGAAGATAACGTATATTTTTCAATGCAAATAAAACATAAAACTGGGTAACATTGGTAAGATTAATTTGAAAACGTTTGGTGTTTTATATTTTAAGAAAGTTAATGTGGTTAATATTCTTGTCAAAGTAATATTTCATTAGAAAATGAAATATTAATCATCGTTTGTGAGAATCATCATCTGCCTTTTCCCAACTATGTTGAGGTCGGCTTCCAGTCTAACCGGATGCAGCTGAATACCAGTATTTTACATTGGAGCGACTGCCTATCTGACCTCCACAACCCAGTTACTGGGCAATACGATACCCCTTGGTAAGACTGGTTGTCAGACTTTCGGGCTTCTGATGACCCGTAACAACTGTCAAAGATCCACAAATGACAGCCGGGACCAACGGCTTAACGTGCTTTCCGAGGCACGGAGGGGTCTTGGTATGTAAAGATGGTCACCCGTCCACGGACCAACTGCGGCAAGCGTAGCTTAACCTGATCGATCGACCCGAATATAACTATATATCAAGTAGTCTTTCGGCTGAAATGATGATGATGATATCCATCAATTCAATCAGAGTAGGGGAAGTAGGTGAAAAATCGATCATAAATGGATTAACTACTAGACAGCTGTGAGGTTCTCAATTGTGTTCCCTAACTTTTTTATCCGTAATCTAAAGTGCCATATGTATATATATTTTTGTACTAATCATCATTTGTCCGAATGATAACTTACCCGAACTTAATGTCACTTAATAACATCCCATAGAATTGAAATCCATAAATACATTAAGACCTAAATTAGTTTGATAAAAATATTACAGTCAAGAATATATCAAAGAGTTAAACCGTTTTCAATAAAAGTTACAAGACCTCAATTCAAATTATAATTGTTTATGTATATAATAATGCGTTGCATGTATTCTTACTCAATAAAACAGTTGATTGTGGTTTTTATTACCCGTTAGAAGCATGCAGACAAGCATACACCATGCATGCAAGCAAGCATGCCGCATGCAAGCAAGTTGCAAGGAGGCATGGTGTCTGTCACGGCTCCGGCGCTACGAGGCTCCGGCGCGGCGGTCCCACGCTACCTTAATATCGTCACAGATGGTTTAACGCTCACCACCGTACCTTCGTCTTGCTGGCCGGCTTGTCTGGCCAGCCTTAGCCGCAGTTAGCGAGCGTTACAACCACCTGCTCCTCAACTCGCGGGCCGCCTCGCCCCTGCGCGCCTACGCGATTCTAAATTACACTCTAGGGATAGGGCAGACAAGACTACGCGGAGTCGGATTTCCAGCGATTCGTTTCTGTCACTAAAACCTAATTTTTTGCAAATGTTTTAGGACTAACAATTTTACTTTATATGAACATTCAGAATAATGATTTTCGGACAAGCAATTTTAGGAGAAGAAAGGCTGAAATTGAATGAGATCGCTTCATTATTCATCATCATTTCAGCCGAAAACGTCCACTGCTGGACATAGGCCTACCCCAGAAGGGGGGTTTTGCCATAATCGCCACGCTTGGTAGGCGGGTTGGCGAAGATCGCTTAATTCATTGATATTAGAAAAGGCAGGCAGTGCGGGCCATCCTAACACAATTCACTGTTGACCAATACCTACTTGTTTCCTAAAAATATAATTTTAATGCAAAGCAAACTCAAAAAAAAAGAAACTTAAATTCTGTGACAGATAACGCACAGCATGTTTGGGCTTTTTTTTTAATTCATCCTATAATGGGATATAATGAACGATTGTTGATAGGAAAGCTCATTGGGGACACGGCTTGTCACGAATAAATTTTATAATACAGTGCGCTCGATCGACAGCATGACTTGCCCTATACTCATAACTTGTGATCAAGGCATAATTGTTTATCTGGCGAACCTTGGGGAATCAACTAGCTAACCACATAATCAGCTTATAGGGTTCCCACTGCTGGGACTCAGGCCTCCTTTCTGTGAGAGGGAGTGGGTTGTAATCCACCAGGCGAGCCCGGTACGGGTTAGGAGATGTCACACGTCTTCGATGTTTTGGTTCTAAGATATGCCAGTTTCCTCACGATGTTTCACCGTTTTGAGAGCAATGATGATGAAATCATTACACAAAGTAAACCTGCTAACTGGCTAACCTAATAAGCGCTGTATGGCCTCATAGCTTGTATGGATCGTGCCGACTTGATAACAGAAAATATGGAACACAACATCGCGCCATAATCCCCGAAGGGATAGGTAGTGTGCCTACGGTCCCGGAGGCCAGTTATGTTTAATTCTCTTGGAATAGGGATCAAGCCTATTGCCATCAACTGGGCACAAACCCAGACTCCGGATTGCTATTGAGAAATTCCTGATGGAAAACTTCATCATTCATTACCCGATCTTGGAATCAAACCCAGGACTTCGAACACAGCAGAAGCGCGTGCACTAAATCCTTGGTAAACATAAGAACAGTAATTTGACCCTTTTACTCGCCTAAGTCATCAAACCGTGAATTCGCCACATCAAACTGGATTTTAACTTGGCATTAATCACCGGAGGTTCTTGTAAACTTCACTAACTTCCGTTTAATCAATTGCTTTAGAGAGTTCCAGGTGTAAAATCGGGCATGTTTAAAAGTTTGCCACAGGGATCTCATCGGGGTGCGAACCTCGAATTAATAAAGCCTACATATTTGAAAGTGACGTTTGGCCAGATATGAGACAACTATTTTTTTGGTATATTGAGAAAATTTGTTATGATACGGATACCTAATTAACAGCCGCACAGGTCGATCTTCAAGCTTAGACTACGAGGTCCACCCATTAGATGCCAAGGTCCCAAGTTAAGCAGTTATTTCTATTTGTTGGTCATTGACACGAGTAATCAAAAGCCTGGAAGTCTGTCGGCCAGTCTTGCCTAGACGTATCGTGTTACCTAAAACTGAATTGTGTAGATCAGGTAGGCAGGCTCTCTATGTATAATATTATATTTATGGAGATTATGATGAAGAAAGCGAAATAAAAAATTATTACCACCAAATTAAGTCTGTTTTGACAATTGAACTGACTGTGCTTTCCAGTTCAAGATTCTCTTCTGTACCGTATAAAAATCTTTGTTATTATATTAAAAAAAAATCCTCCTAGGTGTATGCCGTTTAATTAAATTTCTACCTTGTAGAGTGAAGAAGCCTTAGTAGAAGATCGATGCCTTGGTGTAGTTTTACATGCAAACTTGTACCAGTAGGTTCGCGTTCGTATGGCAACTGGTAACCAGCTATTATTGGCATCAGGTTAAGGTCACGGCCTGACTTCTGACCGACTTGTTGAAGATCAGGCGGTAATATGTACGGCTTTTGTTAGTTATATAACGTTTATAGTTTGTGTGTATTGATTCAATATCTGTTTGCATTATCCTATGGCACTTATGGTACTGCTACGTCTCCAAATCAAATCAAATCAAAATATGTTTATGTCACATAAACCTGCATGGGCACTTATGAAACGTCAGAACATAGGTGCACGGTTCCAATTTGACGTTTCATATGGAGAAGAGCTAGCAAGAAACTCCACGGTTACTCTTTTAAAAATAATTCGCTTTTACAATGTTTTCAAATTACAGTGATAATAGGTATGGGAGGACAGTGCAGGCCTGTCAATAAGTACCAGGTACTTAGAAGAATGAAAATAAAGAATAGAAAATGGTCTACAAATCTACAGTCTGTAGAAATACTGCTACTTAAAGTTTTTGGAATATCGTAATGAACTGAATTCTTGGTAGTTTAGTAACTGTTTCGTTGTTTTAGTAGTCGCAAGCGCTGCTCCTGAGAATGAGGTCTTCTCAGGTTCTCAGTTCAGGTAAAGTGTAATTGGAATTTATATCTGGAATTTCTTAAAAGCAGCCCGTAATCCGCACTACTATCCGCAGTTGATAGCAATTCGAGACTATTGATGAGATGGCAATAGGCTCACGTTATATAACATGGAACTTAAACTTAACTAGCGAAATGTGGGTGTACTATAGACACACCTGTGTTTAACCCTTCGGGGAAACAGGTGTTATGTGAGAAATTTTAATGATACGTCTTCGTTTGTAAAAATACTGCTAATGTTTTTATCCCAACGAAAACTATGTTGAGGACCACTTTCTGAGTAACTACTGATTTCATGCCAACACGAAAGTAACTGAAAAAAGTCATTAGCAAAGAGAATCTGCTTCTTCCTCTTTTTAGCGTGTCGATAGCAATATAAATACAGTCAATCCAGAAATTAGCTACGACCTTGGTTGGCACTTTCAACAGTTACATTGTTATTTCCTTTATTTCATTAAATATACATATAAATTAAAAAAAAATGTATAGAAACATTTAAAAAAAAAGCTACACAAAAAAATATAAAAACATTGTTATTATTATTGTTAATGAAAAACCTGTCCTGCGTTGTGTCCCGCGTCTGAACAAAAGCCTTCCAGATTCATCAGACCCTAGCAAATCTGAACTGATCACATACAAAATGAATACGAAAAATAATACTCTTCCATTTATTGCAAACCGTCTTCAATTTCTTTGTGGTCTGCAATCTGACCAGCCGTTCTAGCCTTTATGTTTTAATCACTGTTTCAGTATCTTTGACGGAGAACCCTAATTAATCTTGTTTCGTTATTTTACTCGATTTTAATTAAAGAGAAAGAGATAGCGGATTTTAAGTGTCGGGTGTGATTTTTGCTGTCAACAATAAACAGATTTCAAGTTTTAATTAATAGTATTTGTTCTGTTATATTATGTATCTGTTACAAAAGGGCTAGCAGCTGTTAAAATGTTCCAACTGTTAGGTCGTAAGGCTCCTCTCAGTGAGAGAGACGGTCGTAATCCACCACGCGGGCCCAATGACGGTTGATAGTCTTTAATTTGTTTGGTTCTAGGACATGCCGGTTTCTTCACGATGATTCCTTTCACGATTTTGAGAGAAGTGGTCATGAAAACGTTTTCACAAACTAAAGCGCCTGTCTTGGTTCAAACCTACGACCTACAACTCGTAAGTCGCGGCCGTTACCACTTGGCCACCACTGGTCAAGAGTTTCTTATCAAATATTAAAGAAATACCTTCAGAGAGACAATGTTATTCAATGACATGAAAAACCATATCTATCGGTTCTTTTAACACAAACTACGTCAATGTTTTGAAGGAAAATATCGATTACCTATTACCGTATTATTTTATTTTAAAATAGTTTTTCTAATATCCTGGAAGTATTTATTATTCACTTCGGTTTCCGCCTAAGCTATACGAAGCCTATTAACATAATGAAGAGTTCACTTTGAATAATTGCCCTAATTAATAACCAATGTTCCTAAGTTGATGTTCATCGAGCACTCGTGACGAGAAATTATAGCTTGCTAGATTGGACAATGTTGTCGCGAAAACATGGGTTACCATGCGACTTATTTTGTTACTAGCTTCTGCCCACAACTTCGTCTGCGTCAAATTTCTTGCTCCCCAACTCACCCCGTCGCATCGAATCGCCTGGCCGTGCGAGTACTTCGTATTCGTGACTTTTTTTCTTTTTGCTCAGCTCCTTATGTCCCTAGCGTGCTGTTGTATACCTAGGTATATAAATATATAACCTTCCTCGATAAATAGGATATAAATAATAATAATAATAAGCTGGCAACACAAAGTCAACAAGACGTCTCGTTTTTCATATTTGCAAATTTTAACATTTAATAATAAATTCGACCCTTATCAAAAGTGATTTCCGTGATAAAACAAATATAAAATCGGAAGAATCATTGGAAATAAAATAATTAATAGACCAGAAAAACCGAATATGCAAAAATACAATAATTTAAAATTACCGAATCGGAGGTGACATCTGTCATGTCACCTCCGATAAAATATCAAGAAAATAAAAATTGGAAATGATGAAAATATGTTAATAAAATGTTGACAAGATCAGCCGCAAGAAAAGCACGCCCACCACCTCCGGACTCGTCGCTCAGCTCCGCCTCGCCGCCGCCGGTACCCAGCCCCACTGCGGGCGCTGTGATGACACCGGCCGCGGTAGTTGCGTCGAGCTCGAGCGACGAGTATTTCTCCCCGCCAACGACGCCACCGCCTGCTCGCCAACGGGGAGGACGCCGGCCGCCGGACGGCTTAGGACCTCGAGGCCCACCGGCCTCTGATAAGGTCCCAGCTCCCGGCGGAAGTGTGCAGCGCATGAGATGGACAAGATCCATCAATGAAAACGTCATGCGCTCATACTATGGGGCTACAGAAGGAGGAAACAATCTGACCGCTTACCGTGTTCGGATGCTCTCTCTTTTTCAGGTGCTTGAGCCAGCTGTCAACGTTTCGGCACAACGACTGTCGGATCAGGTGCGGGTCATTCAGCGTAATCATATGTTGGATGACACTGTACTTGATCGCCTACGAACTGAAATGCGGAGTAGCAATGTCATCGTCCCCCCGTTACAGGCTGTTATGGTACCACCACAGTTTAACACAAGTCAAGCTGACGAGGGGAGTGATGACAGGGCTACAAACGTAAGTACCCAGTGCAGTGAGGAATTGAGGAGTGCTTTGGAGGGTGCGATTCGGGAATATCGGTTCATGTCGCCCGAACTTAGGCCACGCTTACCTCGTTTGCCCATGCATAACAAAAATAGGGCGCTGGTGGCGGCTTTGGATTCGCAGTTATCAAATTATTTTGATGACTGCGAAGACCTCACCGATACTCATTCGATTCTGTACTGCGCGGCTGTAGCGGCATGTCGTGTAGCTCATGTCAAATTCGCAAATGACTCTAGAGCTACGCGACCGAAACCAGCCGTTCCAGCTTGGCAGTGCAGGATTGAACGTCGTATTGGTGGGGCCAGGGCCCTCATCGGCAAACTAATCTGCTTCAGGGAGGGCAACACTCGCCCTAGAGTGATGCGCTTTGTGAGGCGGGCATTCTCAGGGACTGATACCAGCCCTCAAGATTATATGTCCCGTGTCACAGAGCGCATAGACTTCCTGAAGCAGAAAGTGTATGCATGGGCAAACCGTATTCGTCGGTATAAGAGGCGAGTAGACCGATACACTCAGAACCGCACCTTCCAGAGTGATGAAAGGTGGGTTTATAGGACTTGGGAGCGACCGGACCAAGGTGTGGCTGATACGCGCCTACCGGATGATGACACCATGTGCTCTTTTTGGCGCAATATCTGGTCGGCGCCTGTCAGTCACACCGAAGGTGATTGGGCTCGAGACGTCGAGCGAGCCTGCGATCCCATACCAGAAATGGGAGCTATTACCATCAGCCCCCAAGATGTAGCTCGTGCAGTCCGTCCGCTGCCCAACTGGAAATCTCCAGGGCCGGACGGGTTGCACAACTTCTGGATCAAATGGTTCATGGGATCGCACGCTCGCTTGGCGGCTCAGTACCAGACTGCTTTGGAGTCTGGTTCGCTACCCCAGTTCCTGACAACAGGAGTTACCCACCTGCTCCATAAATCAGGTAGTACCGCGGAACCCAAAAATTATAGGCCGATCACGTGTTTACCGACGGTCTATAAAGTTCTTACATCTATTTTGAGAGCTAAAATTTACAATCATATAGACACTAACTCCATCATGTCTGTCTCTCAAAATGGATGTCGGAACGGGTCCCGCGGTACTAAGGAGCTGCTCCTCATTGATATGGCCATTAGCCAACAGGTTCGCCGTTTCCGAAAGGATCTTTCGACATGTTGGATAGATTACAAGAAGGCCTATGACTCAGTGCCACATACATGGCTCATGAGGGTGCTGGAGTTGTATAAAGTAGATACAACTCTACGCACCTTCCTGGTGTCATGTATGGGGCAATGGAGGACGGTCCTTCGATATCCAGGATGTCGAAACATCCAGAGGAATAGCGAACCGATAAGGATTGAGCGAGGTATATTTCAGGGCGACAGTTTGAGTCCGCTTTGGTTCTGCCTGGCCCTGAATCCTCTAAGCACACTGCTGGAGGATTCAGGTATAGGCTATCGGCTGAGGAGAGGTGGTCAGGTTATATCTCACCTCCTCTACATGGATGACCTAAAACTCTTTGCCCCCAACAATTTGCAACTGATGGAGCTACTGAAAGTAACTGAAACCTTCAGTAGCGCCATCAGGATGGAATTTGGTGTGGACAAATGTGCGGTCATGCATGTAAAGCGAGGGAAGATTGTGGAATCCGTGGGAACCCAACTCTCGGATTCCATAAACCTTCGAGCTCTCTCCGCAGCCGAAACCTATAAGTATTTGGGTATGTCGGAAGCGTTGGGCATCAATGTAACTGACATGAAGCAATCGTTGACGGAGCGCTTCTTTGGCCGCCTGAAGAAAGTATTTAATAGTCTTTTATCAGGCGGAAACAAGGTGCGCGCCTTCAACGGTTGGGTCATGCCGGTTTTGATGTACTCTTTCGGCATACTCAAATGGACTCAGACCGAACTGGACGCCCTGGATAGGAGGGTCCGTACGCTGCTTACTGCATATCGAATGCATCACCCACGGTCATCGGTAATGAGACTGTATATCCCGCGAAAATGTGGAGGTCGAGGCTTTTTAAATGCAAAGACTCTCCACAATCGCGAGATATGCAGTCTCAGGGATTATTTCCTAGCAACTGACGTGGGTATGCATCGAGATGTAGTTGCGGTGGATAAGGGCCTCACCCCGCTCTCCTTGGCTAAAGAGAACTGGCGCAGGCCTGTAGTGCTTGACACTAATGATCGCATGGAAGTATGGCAGAGTAAGGAGCTTCACGGACGCTTTTTCCGGGCTCTACATGAACCCGATGTAGACTTTTTAGCGTCCGTAGCCTGGCTACGTTTTGGTGACCTCTTTGGGGAAACCGAAGGTTTTGTCTGTGCAATTATGGACGAAGTTATTATGACGAACAACTACCGGAGATTTATTGTGAAAGACGGCACGGTTGACATTTGTCGGGCATGCCACCGTCCGGGTGAATCAATCAGACACATAATCTCCGGGTGTTCTCGTCTAGCTAACGAGGAGTACTTGCATAGACACAACCTTGTAGCCAGGATTATTCACCAGCAACTTGCTCTGAAATATAGCCTTGTGGATTCAGAAGTGCCATACTACAGGTATGTGCCCGACCCAGTTCTCGAAAAGGGACATGTCACACTGTACTGGGATCGATCCATCATCACTGACAGGACTATTGTTGCCAATAAGCCTGATATAGTGGTGGTGGATCGACTAGAGCGGCGTGCAATGATCGTTGATATAACGGTCCCGCATGACGGGAACCTCGTGAAAGCCGAGAAAGATAAACAAATCAAGTATCTTGACTTGGCTCACGAGGTTGTCGACATGTGGGATGTGGACTCAGCGATCATTGTACCGATAGTTGTTACAGCCAATGGCATTATAGCCAAGAGCCTCAACCAACATCTGAGGAGGCTCTCGTTGGGCAGCTGGGTCAAGGGCTTGATCCAGAAAGCGGTACTCCTGGACACGGCTCGCATTGTTAGGAGGTTCCTCTCTCTGGAGCCCTGACCGCCGGTAGCTTGGACCTTGTTCCCGATGCCGGTGGGTTACTATTTTTTATATTTTTAAATGTTTTTATATTTTTATACTAATATTTAAAAATGTAATTTATATGTGTTTATGTTAAATAAAGGAAATTATAATAATAATATCTTTATTTATCAAGTGACATGACTCAATTTGTTAGTAACAATATTCCTTACCCCTATGTTAGTTTTCCTATTCTAATCACTTAATCTAAAACCATGAATACATGTGAATCACTGCCACATGCGTAACACCGAGTTGGAAAGCGTGCAGCAGCGACTCACATTTATAAACAATCGAGTCTGCTCGCCACACAGCGCAGAATAAGGTTGGGGCTGGCCCGCACGCGGTGCACCAGGGAGGCGCATCGTCGTCGATATCTAACACTGAAAGATTTTTTCAAATCGGACTAGTAGTTCCTGAGATTAGCGCGTTCAAGCAAACAAATTCTACTTAGTATAGAAGTATAGATGCGTAGTGCGTTGCGTTTCTATCACAGCATGTACAGGGTCAAATCAATTCAGTTGGAATACAGGTATCCATATCGAAAACTAATTAAAGTTTTTTTTTTCGTAATTCTTTTGGCGAAGGTCAATGACCGTAATCGATCACTGAGCTGCGTCGCCCAGCCACGCGTACATCGCTCAGCTGTTTTTACACCCAAATTATCGAGGATCAACTTTTAATTTTTTACGTATTTCCAAAAACCATAACATACTCGTAACAGTGGTTTGATTGCCATAATGTACAATGTCACAGTGTAATTTATAGTTTTGAACAAAGTTCGTTTCGAACACTGAAATTTTCTTTTTTTGTTTTCCTGATGATCGATACCCTATACAAATATTGCGAGCTATTTTAATTTGACCCCATAAAATATGTTTTCTGTACTTACTCATAATATTATGTATATCCGAACTTTATAACCGTTTAAAAAAAATCAGGACCGATCAATTCAACCGATGTTGGAATTGTGAATGGGAGTTGGTATTCAGCCACATTTATTGAGGAACCGTCAATCAGACATTAATGTCCCTCGTATGAGCCGACTGTTAAAATATCGGGGCAGTCTGACACAATAACCGGCCTCCGAACGTCAAATAAAGAAATCATGCCATTTAATTTGCCGAGTCCTCCAATTTGTCGTTCCAACCATACACAGAGTAAGTTTGAATCGGGTGACCGGGATCGAGGCCGTGATATCGCGACTCCTTCGCTTTTAATATCGATGCATTCGTGGCCCAAGTTTCCAACAATAAAGTAGCAAGTTTGGATTGGACGCGCTCCGCGTTCACCTGCAGTTGCGCGGAATGCAAATTAACTCAAGTAGATATTGTATTTTATTCAGAAAATGTATGATCTTTAATTAAAACTTTGACTTTTTACGTTTCAGCGTTTTGAATACAACATTTTTTTCTGATATTATGATGAAATTTCAATTAGCGTATTGGATTCTTTAAATGTTTCTGAATCCAAATCAGCAACTACTACCACTTTAGTAACTAGCAGTTTAGTAACATTTGAACACAACTAACGTCGATCATAGATGCCTAAACTTGCTTTTAAGTAGGTAAGGTAAGCAGTATGATATCCAGTTTTAAATACACACTATATTGTAAGAAGTAGGTCATTCAAAAATCGGTGCATTTACCATCCAGTGAATATCCGCTATATGTGTGCAAAACGTCATAATAAGGTAAAAACCCCGATCGGCTATAAACGATAAAATGGCCGACGATTAATTAATGGGCAAGTCTATCATCGGCTGTCTTCCTTAATATTAGTAGGTGGGTGTTCCACCATGTGCATTATCAGTGGTCGATTCACTCGGCTTCGTTCCACAATCGATTTTTTCTCCACCCTATGAGCGCTAACGATGGCTGTGACCTGTGCTTGTTTGACTGCTACATTTGCAGTGCAGTCATTCTGAAGTATTCACAGCTACCCGTACGATATCATGAATATAATACACCGAGATATTTACCGTTAACATTAATTAAAAACATGAATAAAGCGAAAAAAAAAAGTATTGTGAGAAATCACAATACTTTTTTGACGAGTTTATTTTGCTTTGAACATTTTGTGGATCTCTGTTTTCTTTGTCGGCGCCGCGTGCGATATGAGTAGTACCTATAAGTTACCTCTAGTGTCACTATTGATTCTCACGTTTTCTAGTTTATGAATACTTTTTAATAAAAAATGAAATTAACATTTTTTTTTTTTTACTTTATCTCTATGCTTCGAAAGTACTCCACAAGGCAAGTTGTTCTGCCGTGGGAAACCAACCATTTAAATTTCACGGTGTATATCTCATGCAGAAAGGGCTCAGCACGGCTTTCGTTAAAAAAACCCGTGCCTAGTGCAAGTCGAAGTTAGCGTGATTAATGTGGATTACCATCATGCGACGGAAAACTTGCTTTTTTAGTGTCCTATTTCTGCGAAGTGCGGAATATTAAAATGTATCTAGATTTTTCGCCGGCAAATCGACTGCACTGCATTGGAAAGATTGAACTTTTCCGCAAGCTTGATGTTACCGATTTGGTTTTGCGCTACTTTGATTGCGTTTTTAAACGGTTTTATTTAGCTTGCCCTGGTTGTTTTTTGGGTCAAATTTAGTACTTGATACTTTACCCCCAGATCAGATCAATCTGCCTACAGGAGTAGGCAGATTGATCTGATATTTGGTACACACCTTTAGTTTTGATAAAAATACAATTTAATTTAATCAGTATCATTGTAAATCGAAGATGGCTGCCGCTACAAAATGGCGAATCACATATTTTTTCACAACCCCCTCAATATGGGTACCAATAAAAGGGCTTGACTATTAAAATACTGTTCACTACGAAAAAAAAAAACTAACAAGTAACGAAATTAAAACTAAAAACTTGAATGTTTTTATTTAAGTAAAACGGTTTTAATGAAAATAATGATGTAGATAATGTACTAAAAGCTAAAAAATAACTCGGTAGGTCCTAGGTAGCAGTCATCACACCACTCCCTCATCAATCTAGGACATTGATCAGACAACAAAATAAAATCGTGGCGCTCGTGAAATTTCTATCAACAGTCAACCGCTCATTTACTATTTACATATTTTTTTTAGGTTACGCTACAATTATCCCACGAGAACGTACTTCCAGAATTAAAACTATACTATGTATTAATCTAGGTTAGAATATATCTGTGTGCCAAATTTCATCCAAATCCGTTCAGCCGTTTTTGCGTGACATATTTATAATACTAGTAGGATTCCCACCTTAATACTGGCATAAATCATGCTACCAATTAGTTCAGCAGGCTTAGCATCGCGCCATCTATTTTTACGAAGAATAGACAGCGCTTTTTCAACACAAAGTGACATTTCGTTCCTCCATTTTTGACATCGCACCTTATATGGATATCTACGGTGCGATGTCAAAAATGGAGAAAACAAAAAGTCACTGACAAATTGTAGAAGGATTTCTACAATCTGTCATTTTGTCTTTCGTTTGTAACGATCTTTGTCTTGGTCCTTATAAATGTAGATTAATTCAGAAGAATAATATTTCTTCCCAAACTGTCCTATTCACGCTGACAACAAACTTTCTACTCGATGGCCACAAAGTATATGTATACGATTATCTACAAAATCATGATTCGTTTAGAAAGCATAACTGTGATAATTAATAGAAAAACATAGCTATCTTCTCCTATTGTATATCATTTAGTTAATAGTCATGTCTATTCTTCCGTCGACAGATCGGTGCTCGTGCTAAGCCTGCAGGTCTCTATAGAATTTCTTGGATTATTTTATTTTTTCAATATAATTTTCTTCTTCACCTGCAGAAGCCATTTATTCAAGGAAATGCTGAGCCTCACGTTTGAACTTGTACTTTAATATCTCAGAGAGCCTTTCATCGTATTCAAGCAAACATAACATAACGAAATTGAGGGAACACGTCCTATGGAATGCGTAGTCTGTGTGAGGTTACGTCAAACATTTTAGCGGATTGAACTTTGATATTCATTGAATGAGATGTTAGGTTTTATAAAGATTTTTAAAAGTATTGGACAAATCATGTAAACCTTTCACCATTAATAAAGCTATTGTATCGTTTGGTTATAACAGTTTACTGCGTGTATCCTTCTAATGCTTATGACACTTTGGAATATCTGCAAACAGTCACTTCAGACCTATCAGATTTGTTCGAAGCATAAAACTAACCAACAACCTAAGGCATCTTTAAACAGCTTAAAGTAAACATATTCTTTCGTATCTTCACTAGAATTAGTATTCTACTACTTCCGCTGTTAATATTCCTCAAGGCGACATGTTTGGGCCACATTTTCAAAATGTGGCCCAAACATGTCTCATCTCTGACGATGGTTTTCGAGTTTGTTGTGTTTTTTTTTTTTTTTTTTGGATGGGAAATCATCAAATAACTTCTCCCGCTCTGGGTGGAGCAGGAGGGCGTGTCAGACTTTTACTGACTAAAACCCACCCGTGTTCCTTCAGTAGCCCTTAAGCCAGGGGCTGTGGTGTCTCTTTCGAACAAACCCGCACCCCTGGCAGGCATCGGCCCTTGCGGGCCCCATCAATTTTTGTGCTGACATCTCTTTGAGGCGCGCGTGGAACACAACGCGCCGTCGACTTGGGCTTGGTCCTTACCGGACAGCGAGCTACCCATTACTCGCCGTCCGCCAAGCCCATGCGAGTTTGTTGTGTAAGATTTAAATTTACAAGCGTCGATATGTCTACTGCCTCTATGTAACGTTACATTGAAATCGTTTTACTACTAGCTACAGAACTTTGCTTTATCTACAAATGCGGGTTTGTTCGCATATATCATTTATTTCCATCTTTACATATTCAAATAAATGAAATTGAAGTGCTTGTTTGTAATGCCAAAATAACAGCTTTATAATAAGTGCGTTTATAAGCCGTGTGGTGCCGGACGTAAAAGAATAGCACTATCCCATTTATTTCCGTGGGTGTCGTAGAAGCCGACTAAGGGGCAAATCCCCCCTTTTGGGGAAGGCTTATTTCCAGCAGTAAACGTCTTTCGGTTGATTGATGATGACATAGGTAAAAGTATATAGCGTATACGGTACTATACTAAAGAATCTGAGGTCCTTGTGTACCGGGGTCTTTATATAAAACATCTTTGTTCAGAAAATATTATAGCGGATAAGTAAATATTATAAAAAATTCTGCTACATTTTATATTTCATCTTCCTCCTTCGGTATGTCAGCCGGACTGGTGTCCTATTGTTTTTCAGCTATTTTCTGTCTAAATTAGTTTGACAGTTCGAAAAACATTGAAGTTATTTATTACCAGCCTATATAACTTATGGTCGTCGTTTGCAAAGAACCTCTACAGTACCCAGTGTTCCCCGCGACCAAGGTTCCATCTACCGTTTCTCAGCGACCATATATAAGACTATACGTTGAAACATTTACAAATGGTGAAATCGTGGATTTATTAAATGTACGATTTCACCATTTGAACATGGATTTTTATGCTTACTTTTTATCGACTTTATTTCTTACCTTGTCAATCGTGTTTCATACATCGTCGAACATAATACGCTATTCAGCGTAGTTCTAAACCATCCCCCTGTGTGTGGCCTGACCTTTACTTGACAAGTTTGAAGGTACAGTGAGCGGATGAAATATTGAAAACTATCTCAGTATTTTATACGAGGTAAAGAGATCATCATCTGCGTAGCCTATTCCCAACTATGTTGGGGTCGACTTCCAGTCTAAACGAATGCAGCTGAATACCAGTACTTTACATGGAGCGACTGCCTACCTGACTTCTACAACCCCCGATGGGGTCCGCAAGGGCCGATGCCTGCCAGGGGTGCGGGTTTGTTCTAAAGAGATACCGCAGCCTCTGGATACGGGCTACTGAGGGAACACGGGTGGGTTTAGGTCAGTAAAAGTCTGACACGCCCGCCTGCTCCACCCAGAGCGGGAGAAGTTATTTGATGATTTCCCACCCTAAAATAAATAAAAAATAATCTACAACCCAGTTACTAGGTAACACGATACCCCTTAGTAAGACTGGTTGTCACACCTTCGGGATAACGTACGAGGTAACGAGATATGTAATAATGATAAAAATAAACTTTTGATATTCCACGTCCTGTTAATAAAATAAATTACAAACAAACACTAAGCTTGATCTCTTCCCATGCAATTAATCAATCAACGGGTCTAATTTGGATATGCATTCGATATACGTACAGTATCGGAATCCATACGAAAACAAGAACCGATAAGTATTGAATTTTCGTTATTTATTTCAAGAGGACACTTACTTTTACATTTTCCCACATAACTGTTGTTTCATGTAAACAATAGCCACTTTTAGAGTAATTTCAACCAGTCTGCATTATGTAAGGCTTCTTTTAGCAGACAACCTATACAGTTCCAACTAGCTAAACAAAGATAGATGCCACCTTAAACACGGTGATATTTTAGAGCCGGATTATGGAAATTCGGTAAATAAATCACAAGATTTGACTGTTGGATAAGTAGTAAGACGGAGTTGAAACTGAATGGTACATTTTGTAACATTTTCATTCAATGAAACGAAAGGGAAGGAAATAAGATACCGATTTTATAGTACAGGTTTAGCGATGCTCTAAGTTGTCGGTTAGTTTTATGCTTCAAACAAATGAGTCTGAAGTGAATCTTTGTAATTAGTCCGAAACGTCATTAGCATAAAAGAATGCAAGAAATAAAAAGTCTAAAGTCTTAGAAACCCTGCTTATCATCATCTGCCTAGCCCTTTCCTGACTATGTTGGCGTCGGCTTGCAGTCTAACCGGATGCAGCTGAATATCAGTGTTTTACATAGAGCGATCTGACCTCCTACACCCAATTTACTGGGTAACACTATAATCCTAGGTCAGACAAGTTGTCAGAGTTTTGGGCTCCTAACAAACCGTAACGACTGTCGAAGATCCACGAATGACAGCCGGGAACAACGGCTTAGCGTGCTCTTCGGAACACGGCCTTGGTATGTAAAGATGGTTACCCAAGGATCAACCCCGGTTAGTGTAGCTTCACCTGATCGAACAAACCGTGCGGCTGTAATAAGATAGCCACAAGCTCCACTAGAAACCCTTGATGACCCTTGAAAACCTTATTAATTTAAGAAAATAACATCATCATCATCATTTCAGCTGAAAGACGTCCACTGCTAGACATAGGCCTCCCCAAAGCTCCGGCACTTCGATCGGTTCTGTGTTTCCCGCATCCAGCGGTCTCCAGCGGACTCCTGCAAAACTCAGAAAATATCACCACCAATTAATATTACGATCTAGAAAATTAGCAATGCGACGCAACGCCTCTATTAGAGCGACTCCACAAACCGTAGTGAATGCAGTAATTTCAAAACAATAAAAACCTAATCGGACAAGAGTAACGGTCAAGTGTGGCCATTACCGTCTTTACTGCCGTCCCACTGTGCCTCGGTAACACATGGTACACTCCACGACACAAGAGTCAAAAATAGACGGTCTATGAATGTGTAAGTACTAGCAGCTATTTATTTAGTATTTTCAGTTTCATCATCTTTAAGTACATACAATACACACTTGCAAATAAACAAAATACACACATTTCTTTTTAAATACATACACTGCAGATTTTTAGAATAAAATTATTTAGGATGAATCTGTCAAATTGTTTAAGGATCGGTTAGTCGCGTAGCAGAAGAAATTTAAAAAACACACAAATAAAAAGTTACTTACTTTCGCATTTATCATATTACGAGTAGATAGGGATGCTTATGTTTTGATCAGATCATTGTTTGTCCAAAACTTGAGTGTACACACATGGCATTCAATTAAATCACATTCATGTTTTACTCATCATCGTCATCATTTCAGCCGAAAGACGTCCGCTGCTGGACATAGGTCTTCCCCAGGCTCCTCCACTTCCACCGGTCTTGTGCTTCCCACATCCAGCGGATACCCGCGGCCATAATGTTTTACTCAACGGCATACAGATATAACTAACCTCAAATCCGGTAACTTGCTCTATTTCCGGGAGGGCGACCAGCAGTCCCAAGGTGGTGTCGGGTTTATCGTCCATAAGTCCCCTGTGAGCAACGTGGTGAAGATCGAGAGTGTGTCGACCAGGTTGGCGTTCCTAATACTCAGAATATCCGCAAGGTATTCGCTGAAGGTCATACAGGTTTACGCCCCGACCTCGTCACACCCCGACGATGAGGTGGAGACCATGTATGAGAATATTTCCAGAGCCGTCCATGGTTTCAAAACTCACTTCACCGTTGTCATGAATAGAATAGAATAGAATTTATTTGCAAATATGGGTAATACATGAGTAGTTGTAGGTATAACAATACACTTCAACGCGAAACTGGGCAAACGAAGCGATGATGAGTTGCGAGTGGGGCAATTTGGAGTTGGACGTAGGAACCACCGGGGTCACCTACTGGCCAGTTTTATGGAGAAGGAAGGTATCTTTATGATGAACTCCTTCTTCAAAAAACGTGAGCACAGGAAGTGGACCTGGCAGAGTCCTGACGGTGCAACCAAAAATGAGATTGACTTCATCATGTCGACGAAGAGGCAAGTATTGTGTGTGTGTCTCAATGATCACCGCGGTGAAAACTGGTAGTGGTCACCATTTGGTAAGAGGCACATTGAATCTCAATATCAAGCTGGAAAGATCTCGGCTGATGAAGTCTACGCTCCGTCCAGCACCGATCCAAGTCCAAAACCCCGAGAGCTTTCAGCTCGAACTCCACAATCGTTTTGAGTGCCTAGGGAGGTCAGTAGACGATTATAATGATGGGTTCGTGGAAACTGCCCATACGGTCGGGTCTAAGTTCTTCAAGACTCATCGTACTAATTGCAAAAAGAAGCTCTCTGATCCTATCTTGCAGCTCATGAAGCAAAGGCGCGAGATGGTCCTGCAGTCTTCAGACCCTGCGCTCGAGTACCGGCAGCTTAATAGACAGATCTCTAAATCCTTGAAAAGCGACCTCCGCCGCTTTAATACACAATGTATTAAAGACGCAATAGAGCGGAATAGAGCGGAATAAAGGCTCCAAGGTCTTTGTGACAATGCCCTTCTTAAGAATTATAGGCCCATCTCACTTCCGAGCCATGTCTACAAGCTGTTCTCCAGAGTCATCACGAACCGTCTAGCGCGCAGGTTTCACGACTTCCAGCCTCCCGAACAAGCCGGATTCCGTAAAGGCTTTAGCACAGAAGACAGGCAGGCTGCGGCAGGTTACAGAAGACCAAAGAGTATAATCTACCTCTCTGTTTAGCGTTTGTAGACTACGAAAAAGCCTTTGATTCGATCGAGACATGGGCTGTACTGCAGTCCCGCCAACGGTGCCAAATCGACTATCGGTACATCGAGGTGTTGAAGTGTATGTACGAAAACGCCACTAGTCCGACTCCAGGACCAGACCTCGAAACCTATCCTTCTACAGCGAGGTGTAAGACAGGGAGACGTTATCTCTCCGAAACTCTTCACCTCTGCACTGGAGGATGTCTGCAAGGTTCTGGACTGGAAAGGGGCTGGCATCAACATCAATGGCGAGTACATCACTCACCTTCGGTTTGCCGATGATATAGTTGTCAATGCTGAGACCATGGAGGACCTCAGTACAATGCTCGATGACCTCAGTAGAGCTTCCGAAAGAGGGGGTCTTAAAATGAACATGGACAAGACAAGGTGATGTCCAATGCCCGTGTAACACCCACTCTCGTAACGGTCGGAAGCGCTGCACTCGAAATTGTGGACGAGTACGTTTACCTAGGACAAACTGTCCAGTTAGGTAGGTCCAACTTCGAGAAAGAGGTCAATCGTCGAATCCAACTCGGCTGGGCAGCGTTCGGGAAGCTTCGCAATATCTTCTCGTCACAAATACCGCAGTGTCTCAAGACGAAAGTCTTTGACCAGTGCGTGTTGCCAGTGATGACATATGGAACCGAAACGTGGTCGCTCACGATGGGCCTCATACTCGTAAGAAGGCTTAAAGTCACCCAAAGGGCGATGGAAAGGGCTATGCTTGGAGTTTCCCTGCCTGATCGAATCCGGAATGAAGAGATCCGCAGGAGAACCAAGGTAACCGACATAGCCCGAAGAATTGCCAAACTTAAGTGGCAGTGGGCAGGGCACATTGCTCGCAGAACAGATGGCCGATGGGGCTGAAAAGTTCTGGAGTGGCAACCGCGTACCGGAAGACATAAAGTTGGAAGGCCGCCCACAAGGTGGACAGATGACCTTGTGAGGGCCGCGGGAGTCCGCTGGATGCGAGAAGCACAGAACCGGTCGAGATAGCGGAGCTTGGGGGAGGCCTGTGTCCAGCAGTGGACGTCTTTGGGCTGAAATGATGATGATGATACAGATATAAATAGGTAAACATCAAATAATTATAAATTCCAATATTTAAAGTAATTAACATAAAAAATAAGAAATTAAAAATTGAGACATTCAACAGAATAATGTCGTCAACTCAATTTAAAAAAAAAATGTTTATCCGGCATAATTTCATAGGTACATACTGTCTAATATCTTCTATAATCAGTCCCCCATTACTGAGGCTCGTGATCACTTAGTCCCCTTTACCTCTACCTGCTGAAATTTGCTGGAGGACATAGCTTCTTTTATTTGGCCAGACCATTGTGTTGGCCACCGGCCCCGTGCTCTCTTTCCATCGGTATTGCTTGTCTATTATAACTTTACATACAGCCGTAGCTGTAGTACACTCCATGCCTAAATATTTGCAAATATATTTTGAGTTATGAGGTGCAGAATAGTTTCAAATTATTTTTATCAATAAAAACTTACAGGCATTGGTTTTAATAAAACTTCAAGGTCACGGGTCGCGGGCAAAAGTTAGTTCCAAAAACATGGGAATTCATACAGTTTTCCAGTTGACTGTACATTAGCCTTAGATTCAATTAAACGCTGGTAGCGGGCCAACTGCCTGTCCTGTCAGGTTATACTGCGCCGCGTTTTTCAGCCTAGCCAGAATTCATGACGTAATACTTAATACTTTTTCATTTATTGTTGCGGATTTTTGTGTTATTTGTTTTTATTGTTTGGTGTGTATTATCAAAGTGAAGATATAATATAGGTAACTTAGATTTTGCCAGCAGCTTCGCCCGTGTGGAGGTCGGAAATTGTCCCAAGAGAACGAACTACCCGGGATAAAAGTATCCTATGTGTTAATCCAGGTAATAAACTATCTGTGTGCCAAATTTCATCCAAATACGGTCGGCCGTTTTTGCGGGACTTCTAGATTTAAAGTATAATCAGAATATAATGTTCCCACTTCTAGGACACAGGCTTCCTGTTTGTGAGAAGGATTAAGCCGTAATCTACCACGCGGGCCCAGTGCGGGTTGGTAGATGTTACATGGCTTCGTATTTTTGATTTTGTGACTTACTGGTTTCCTCATGATGTTTGTCTTCACTATTTTGAGAGCCGTGGTGATAAAATAATTTACAAAAAGTAAAGAACCTTTATATGTTTCGAACCTACGACCTACAATCGTCACGACTGTTACCAGTGGGCTGCCAACATTTGTAGATACTAAGTATTGTCATCGTCTCCATCTAAAAGTGTTCATAATAATATAAAGCTAAAGCGTATGCCTACTCGAAAACCACGTTACATTAGCAGACTATTACAGGCAAGATACCTGAGAGTCAGACTAAACTTCTCTATTTGAGGCATTATTTTAGTAAGTACTAGCTTTTGCCCGCGGCTCCGCCCGCGTAGTTGTCGTTTGTCGCGTAAAAAGTAGCCTATGTCTTTCTAAATATCCTAGGCTATATATATTTGCCAGATTTCATGACGAACGGTTCAAAGGTATAGGCGCGAAATCGTAACAGACAAACAGAACTACTTGCAAAAGTTTAATATTAGTGGGGATTTGAAGCTACATTTGTGTATTTTTTTTAAAAGCAATACAATTTCATTCACCGGATAATCCTGTTAGTTGAACGAGACGTCATACCAATATTACAGACCACATGAATGCCAGCTGAGCTTAACAGTCGGCAGAGATCTCTAACCCGTGCCAAGTTTTAAAGAAAATATTCGGCAACGTACTCTGTAAGACCTGAGGTATCTTTTGAAACTTCCTACTATTGTAAGTGCTGTGAATGCTGAGTTAAAGGACCTATTCAAAACCTACTTCATGCTGCTTCAGCGTTTTGAAAGCCATCAACAAGTATTTATCTTAAAACATTAAATCCTTAGGAGGATTTAATGTTTTAAGATAAAATCCTTAGCCTCTGCGAGTAGTGATGCTCGGCGTGTCCTAGACTTTATCATCTTTGTGCTTTTGCCCCTGTTAATTGGATCCGGGTGAACACGGTTTATTCTTCCATCGTCGACAACAGTCATTGTCTCATTCACTTCTTTGCATCGGGCGCATCCTGGCAAAACCCTCTTATCTACTTTGGACTCAAGAAGATATGTTTATTTTCTTTAAAATGCATGTTTTAATTATTTTTTCAACTTCAAAATATACAGTAGGTAAAGTGGGTATATCCTGATTAATTATTAATAATATTATAATGCCTTTGGAACTACCAGCCGGATTTTTTTTTTTTGTATTTCATAGCCCAATTTTTGAGGACAGTTACCTATAGGCTATTTAACATCACGTTATGTTCTAAAGTGATTTTAAGTCTTGATTCTAAAGTGCCGAGTAAAAATAAAAAAGAGCCAGGGAGAACGCTAAAATAAACGAAGTATCACGGGCTACGATGCTATAGGATAAATGTTAAAGTCGCGGGCAGAAGTTAGTTCACAATAACTATATCGAACGTCGACATGTTGTAAATGTGTTATGGTGAAACATTGTTCAATTGTACAAACATAATCAATTCGCTTTGTGTTGAAAGTTCTGAAATAAAGGGCTGTCAATGTTATGAGGTCATCGATCACTTTTGAAGATAGAGCTCCTTTCCAATCCATGATTGCAGTCACCTTAAGAAGTGACGGTGACTGCTGTTTAACCTCTAGACTCAATTATTATAACTACTAAGTAAGTCTTCATTAACGATAACTATTTGCTAGTACTTCGAAGTAGGGTAAAAGTCAGATAGTTGCATCAGTTTTTGAAATCACTTTATATCTCTCAATGCATACTTAGGTTTTCTTTCTACAAATTTATGAAAAGTAAAAAAAAACAATAACTTTAATATTTCCAAAGTATTAGTGATTGTTGCGGAACTTTTTATTTTGAAACATCTATTCCACATAGGCGATAGTTGCCTAATCCTTATAAATTACGATTAGGATAGATGCCCCGCCAAAAAACAGGACATCTGTCTCGTAAAAACTTTGATTGTATTTTGCCTTCCCATGCAATCGCACAAAGACATGCGACACGGTTAAAAGAGCGGTAGTTGGAGAGTATTTCGATAGATTAATCAAATAATACGCGATTCATCTGCGATACTAGAGTAATTACAATCAGGGCAACTATCCTTATTAATTTTACCCAATAGTTTTATTAAAACTGTCCAAAAATATATCCCTTTGCCTGATTTGAAAATGAATTAAGTTTGTAATTGTAGTCTTCTTTTTAACTCACATAAGATATGAAAAGTGACTTTATAAGTCACTTTTCATATCTGTCTGTGAGGCCGCGTTTTTCTTCTAATCTGATCAACACCGAGAAATCCCGACGTGGCATCAAGTCATATAAATCTTGCAGCGCAGGGGCGGGTCGTCAGTGTTTAATAAGAATAATTTCAGGAGTTAATTAACTCCCCTCTTTTCTTCAATTGTGTTGTTTCACCAGCCACTTGTGCAGAAATTACGTTATTTCTATTTCGTGTCAATTGTCTTTCCATTTCTGAACTACCCTCAAATTGGCTGTTGTCGAGGTAACTCGTGCGATATTCGAGTTCCATTAAGTCGATTAACAAGACATCATTGTTTGTGTTTAATTAACTGTTTTGAACGTTTAATAATTGAGTTTGTTTTGTAGTTCAAGTTCTAAAATAGAAATAAACACTGGTCGGTGAAAATCATAATTTTTCCCCTCTTGTCGAAAATGTGAGTTAGTATTTCGCTGCAGACGAAGTTGTGGACGAGTACGTTCACCTAGGACAAACTGTCTATTTAGGTAGGTCCAACTTTGAGAAAGAGGTCGATCTTCGAATCCGACTCAGCTAGGCAGTGTTCGGGAAGCTTCGCAATATCTTCTCGTCCTACATACCACAGTGTCTCAAGACGAAAGTCTTTGACCAGTGCGTGTTGCCAGTGATGACATATGGAACCGAAACGTTTTCGCTCACAATGGGCCTCATAAGAAGGCTTAAAGTAACCCAAAGGGCAATGGACAGGGCTATGTTTGGCGTTATCAGGAATGAAGAGATTCGCAGGAGAACAAGGTAACCGACATAACCCGAAGGATTGCCAAACTTAAGTGGCAGTGGGCAGGGCACATTGCTCGGAGAGCAGATGGCCGATGGGGCTGAAAAGTTCTGAAGTGGCGACCGCACAACGGAAGACCTCTCACAAGGTGAACCGATGACCTTTTGAGGGCCGTAGGAGTCCGCTGGATGCGAGAAGCACAGAACCGGTCGAAGTGGCGGAGCTTGGGGAAGGCCTATGTCCAGCAGTAGACTTTCGGCTGAAATGATGATGATGATGATTTAGCTAAATAAGACGTGTATTTATCTGGACCTACCTCGGTGGTCTAGTAGTCTCTAGCACTACTGCTAAGCATGACCCTGGATAGGATTCTCTGGTGTTTTTGGGATTTTCCATCGTTTTCTCAGTAGCAGCCCCGAGTCTGCATTTGTGCCAAGCCGATATGCTCGCCCCATATTGAATGGGACTTAAACATAGTGTGGCGAAATATGGGTGTACTATAAATTTATCTCTGGGGCGAACTCTTTCAGGGAAACAAGGCGTGATGTTAACGTTACCTTTAGGAGCTAAGCAAGAAGAAAAAAGTTTAGATAGAAGGAAATGGCGCAGGCAGGCGGATGCGAGGCGAGGGGTTGGGTTGTAGAACAAGAAAAACGCAGACAAATTTGCAAGCAGAAGCTCAATAAATATAACTAAAATTCGGACAAATTTCGTAGCTTTTGCCTCAATACGGCATTTTCCTAAAACAATATTCACTTTACCTAAATATTATTATTACGTTCCGGTAAAACTCATAACTCCAGTATAAAAACAACTCCAGTTTTAAAATGGAACATCTGGACCTGTTTTCATGTAACTTTGCCCCGATATTAATTATAAAAAGTTTGTTAGCACCAGTGAAATTCTGCCAACTGTCACTGCAAAGTGCTATTACCTTTTTCGGGAGCACTGAGGCAAAATCTTGCTCTGCGGTACGTGCTAAGATTTCCAAACTGGACTGGGAATTAAAGAAAATAGAGGATGTCTGCTCGCCTGACACCTAGACTCTCCAATTCCATGCTCGATCTCTCGGGTATTTATACGAAAGTGTTTGTGAATTGGGGCTGTTGCATTAAGGCGTGTTTTTCTTTTTAGTACTTAAATTTATATACTAAACAGCTGACTCGACAGACGTAATAAATTACGCGCAACTTTTTTTCATAAGAACCTTCTCCTGACTATGAACAAAACAGAAAAAGAATTGGCAAAATTGGTCCAGCCGTTCACGTGTGATGCCATGAACAAGGGAAATATGGATCCATTTTTATATATAAGAAGATTGATAATACGGCTGAAGAGTTTGTTTTAACGCGCTAATCGCCGGACTACCAATCCGATTTGAAAAAATATTTTTTACATTTAATAGCTCAATTTCTGAGAAAAGTTATAAGCTATTTATCATCACGCCGCAACTCTTAGGAACCGAGTAAAACTTGAAACTCTCTAATTTTCACGAAGGCAAATATACCTTTTCGTTTTATGGCGTGCAATCACTTCCACCGTTTGGGTAGCAAGCAACGAAATCGCCAATACATTATGAGTCTACCACTTACTAACAATTATACGCATCACTTCATACTACTTATTTTAATCTAATTATTATTTACTTTTTAGCTTAGCTACTGCAGGGCAAAGACCTCGATTTCACCTTTCCTCTCCTCTCTGACATGAGGTACTGTGAGCCCATCCTGTCCATAGGCGTCAAGCCCACATTCTCTTAGGTCTACCCTGATGTCACTGGACGATTTCTGTGACCCACATGGTGGTATATTTGGAACACGACTCGTTCGACATGTGGCAAACGTGTCCGGCCCAGTCCCACTTAAGCTAGGCTACTTTCTGGGAGACGTCGGCGATTTGTGTTTTGGAGCGCAGCACTGTAATGTTACAAATATAATAACTAGTTAAATTCGATATATTTGCCGGTGGCTTCGCCCGCCCGGCGTTTGGAAATTGTCCCACGGAAACGTACTACCGAGACAAAAAGTATCCTGTGTTAATTCTGGTTATAAACTATCTGTATGCTATTTCATCCAATTCCGTTGAGCCGTTTTTGCATAATTGAGTGACGAACATACAAACTTTCACATCTATTCTATAAATAAAAGTCCTGACTGACTCATCAACGCCCAGCCCAAACCCTTGGACCTAGAAAGCTGAAATTTTGCACAGAGGAATTTCCCTTTATAATGTAGACTGAGAATAAGGAAGGGTTTTTCAAAATTCAACCCCTACGGGAGTTAAATAGGGGTTAAATATGAAAGTTTCGCGCGGGCGAAGCCGCTGGCAAAAGCTAGTTTATTATATTAGTAGTGTGACTACCTATATGACGACATTTAAGAAGTATTGAAGAAAAAAACATATTCGGCTAAATATAAATTTGAATAATTGCACGAGAAAGATCATGATGATGATGTAGGTATATTACTTTCATCATTCTGTTAAACTTGTTCCTTTTACATTTCGTAATACAGGAAACTTTGAAATTTGCTTACCTACTCAGACCAATTTATCACCACTATTATATATTCACGAAAGTAGATTCCCGTCACGTTAAATAGTCTTGGCACAACATGAAATACTTCACGAAAAATGTTTGGTCGTAACTGTTTTCCTACATTTTATTTTTGTAGGAGAGTCTCAGATTATTGATAGTGGTATAGTGACGTGGTATAACCACGCCTTCTAATAATTAATTGTTTCGCCTTATCTTCACTGTGTTCCGTTAAGCGGTAAGTAGGGTTGGAAGTGTATAATCGATGTTATTATCGGATATATATTAAGAATATGATACGGTTTCTGTTAGTTTTTTCTTGAGACAACTTTACACTAGTCTCTCACCTACGTAAATATGCTCAGACCATAGTTAAAGCCTATTACTTTTCCAATGCAAAGCAAAGGCATTTTTTCATTCAGAGAAAGCATGAGGAACTGAGTATTGATCGCGACGCGTGCTCAAGGCGGGCTGTCTATTTCAGACTTAATTATTAGCTACGCCCCGCGGTTCACCCACTTATGTCACGATCTCATATGAATATCGGGATTAAAAGTAGCCAATATCCTAATCTAGATAACTGTGTAGGTGTATATGCTAAATTTTATCCAAATCTGTTCAGCTGTTTCAGTGTGAAAGTATAACAAACAAACTAATCTTTTGATCAAAAAATCTAATCTTTTCTCTTTTTGATGTTACCGACTAGCCAATACCCGCAATATTAATATTACCCTAAAACGCTTTAAGCCATTTAGGGTACGCCATGGGATCTGGAGGCAAAGGTCCTCGCGCAAATATGGGAGTGGCGCGAGGAGGCCAAACGCCGCGTAACTCCGCTGCTGCGGGAAATCGCGGCACAGCGGACAGAGCTCCGGCGGGATCTCATGGTGACATGGAGAGAGCGATTGTCGCAACCCAGTGCTGGGCACGCCACAATTGCGGCGGTAAGTCCCCTCTTTGAGGAGTGGTTTGAGAGGCGGCATGGCGTCCTCACCTTCCGCCTGACGCAGGTCCTCACCGGACACGGTTGTTTCGGGAGGTTCCTGTTTCGGATAGGGCGGGAGGAAACGCCCGGGTGTTTCCACTGCGAAGATCGCCCTGAGGACACGGTGGAGCACACGGTGGCGGTCTGCCCAGCTTGGGTGGAGCACCGCCGTGTCCTCGTGGAGGCGATCGGCGGCGGCGATCTCTCGCGTCTGGCCCTGGTCCAGGCCATGGGACGGAGCGAGAGGGCATGGGGAGCCGTCACCTCCTTCAGCGAAGCAGTGATGCTCGCGAAGAGGGAGGCGGTGCACGTGAGGGAGAGGCAGCATATGCGCCCTTGCGTTGCGACCCTAGCCGCCGCAGGATACGGAGACGCCCTGGGCGCCGGGAATCCCAGGCCGAATTCCGGCCACCGTAGGCATGGGCTTGAGGACGGCGAGTAATGGGTAGCTCGCTGTCCGGTAAGGACCAAGCCCAAGTCGAAGGCGCGATGTGTTCCACGCGCGCCTCAAAGAGATGTCAGCACAAAAAGTGATGGGGCCCGCAAGGGTCGATGCCTGCCAGGGGTGCGGGTTTGTTCGAAAGAGACACCACAGCCCCTGGCATACGGGCTACTGAAGGAACACGGGTGGGTTTTAGTCAGTAAAAGTTTGACACGCCCTCCTGCTCCACCCAGAGCGGGAGAAGTTATTGGATGATTTCCCACCCAAAAAAAAAAAAGCTACTGAGCTTTAATTTGTGTAAATTACTTCATCACCACTGCTTTCAAAACGGTGAAGGATAACATGGTGAGGAAACCGGCATGTCCTAGAACCAAAACTTTGAAGATATGTAACATCTACCTACCCGCACCGGGTCCGTAAGCTATATTCTAGCCCATTCCTTCTCATAGACGAGGCCAGTATATCAGCAGTGGGCCCACATTATAGGCTGATTATGCTAAGAGCACTGCTGACCTAGTAACTTTTGCAGTGTCAAATGCAATGCTTTGAAGAATATAATATGTACAGTGTGTTCACAGTTTTACAATTTTTTTTTTTTTTTGTAAAACTGGACTCAAATAAATATATTAATATCAAATTAATAAATTTATTTTTGTTAGTTATTTTGACTCCGAAAAGAGCAATCTAACAGCAACCTTATTGTAACGAAAATAAAGATCACTGTGATATTAACAAACTTGTTAGTGGCAGCAATCCAAAAGCAACCATAATGTAACGAGTACAAAGATCGCTTTGATTTTCAGAGTGACGCAAAATCATGGGTAAAATAAGTGTGAACAGGCTATTCGTTATTTTTAATGACACTGATCTTCTCTGATTTTAGAGCAGTATAAACGCATTATTTGACAGTCTGCGTATCTGCCGAAGGGTGGACAATGGGTATTACTGAGCCTCCGCTGTCTGTCCGTCGGACAGACTGTCCACGGGCTGTATCATGTGCATGATTCGTAATAGGTAGACAATTGAAATTTTCACGGAATGTGTGTTTCTGTTGCCGCTATCACAACAAATAATAAAAACAAAATTCTGAGCGATGGTCATACAGGAAACGTGTTTTTTTCGGCGTTTTTAGTCTTGTGGTGCCGCCTCGCACTTGGCCGATTTTTGACCGTGATCGAAGAAAAAGGCGTATATCAGGATTTCAGACGTTTTGTAGCTACCGGTTTGCCCATGAGCAAAAGGCTTGAGTTTATATACCTATGTATGGATGTGTGTGGCTATGAAAATAAACAGATTACTACCGGTATTTCCCTATTGACGTCACCTTCTGGAGTTACGTAACCTTGAGTGACCCGGCTTAAAACGTAGGTACCTCTAGTCGTATGTTACTGACGGAAATATACGATCAGCCGTCGGTCAGCCGGATCGGTCAATCAACAATGGTCGGACGAAAGCTGTTGGCCTACTGTAGGGAATGAGGCTTTGTGACATTTACATTTTCATGTTACCTACACTCGATGACTTTACTAAGGTCACATAGTTTAATTTTCCGCTGTATACGGATATTCAGTAGAGATTAATTGGATAGGTAACGAGTACATATGAGTTGAGGTAATAATCTTTTACGATATCGTTTGTTGTACTTACTGGTTGACACCATGACGTAAATCATACACGGCTGTCGCTGAAAATCAGCGTCGGGGCTCTGTTTAGGATCGTCGCATTATGCTGCGATGGCCGTTTTGCGTGGTTGTGACGCACATTTTTCCCCAACACGTTCCATTTTGCATATTTGTTCTTACCGCAAATTTCGTATACGGCCTCTTCAATGTATCAATTAACTGACAGACAACGTGCAGTCTTAAACACTGGGTCTAGAAGCATGAAATTTTGCACAAGAATTCCTTAAATAACGAAGGTAAGCACTTTGAGCCGATTTTCATAATACATACATACCGACATAAAATCACGCTTTTTTCTACGGCTACCCCCGTAGAAAAAAGCGTGATTTTATGTACGGAAACTACAGAAAGCCACCTGTTACGATTCTTACATACTCTTTTATACAGCTGGTCAAACACGCACGCCCGGTTGCCAGCAACTGACCTTTCTGAAGAACTTCGCCAATAAAGTTACTGTATGTTCTCATAAGGCGTCTGGCGTCCCTGCCAGCGTTTTCACTCATATTTGCCTTGTAAATACTTTTTGTTAGCCATCCTCTCAACATGGCCAAACCATCAAAGCATAATCTAATACAGACTCCAAACAGGTTAAATAAGAGATGAAAGTTTGAATAACTTCGTCATTTTGGTGAAGGGGAATCCCATCGTACACATGGCTTATACCTTATTATTTTATCCTCCTTTTCCTATATGCACGGAAAGAGAGAAAAAGAAGAAAAGACGGCGATGGAATGAAGCCATCACTTTAGATTAGCCAATCAGCGCGGCCGGCAGTTCAAAAGGTCCATATCAGCCAATCAGCGTTTGCTATTCCAGTAACATAGATAGTTACTTGCAATTATCTAGATTGGCATTCTTTGCAATGGTTCTGAAAAAATCTAGGATGAAAGCCAATGACTAAATGTTCTAGGATTCTTGCACTGATTGCTTTCCTGTATCGAATGGAATATAGAAACATGTAGGTAGACATTTATATCTACTTACTAATATGAGTGATTCGATAAGTTATTGGTCGAAACCCCGACTGCTGAGCATGGATGACCATATTCGATTTCCAGGTTGGTTTTCAGGTTACTCTTTGAGTTTTTTCAGCAGAAAAAATTCCGAAAAATCCAACCATTTCATGGCAAAAGGCTTCTTCTCCCGTTTTCATAGAACTTAAACATAACTTGCCAGAATGTGGGTCCCTCACACCTCTGCCTAACCCTTCTAACACAGTGATGTTATGTTACACTTACGTCATAACTACCTAGGTAATTTGTTTGCGAACATAAAGTCAACAATTATAAATTGGCGATAATAACTTCTAAAGCAAAATCTTTTGATGTTCCCTTTTACTCTTGGATCTTTTTAATCTTATTATTTTTAAAACATTTTTATCAACCCACCTTAAAATAATCCGGCCCACACTAGACCTGAAGTCTCAACACGGGAAATAACACTTTAGAACTATCGACACAGGTGTCAATTTTGCTCTAGGTATATAGTTTTTTTTGGGTATTCTTTGGTCTGGGAATGCAATTTTATGGATTTTTCTTATGACTTTTGTGAATCATTTGAAAATTAGTAATGGTCAGTTTATTTTACTTTTTTTTTTGTGTAAAAGGAGTCTTATGATCATGATTTTCAGCTGTAATCTCCCCACTGCTGGAACACAGGCCTCATTTCTGTGAGATGGAGTAGACCAAAAACGACAACGCGGGCGCAGTGCGGATTGACTGTGACATCCGCCAATCTTCACTGAGCCAGCGCTGACTGTCTTCGATTTTTTGGTTCTAGGATAATAATATATTACAAATATTGTATGCTAGGGCCAATACCACTGGGTCACCGCTCCCGAGTGTATACTGCTATGAGAAAATAAAATAGGGTAAACTTACCAACTGCGTACCAGAAGACGGAAAGCCTCCGAAAAGATGCACGGATGACCTTGAGAAGACCGCATGAACTCGCTAGAAGCGCAGAATCGGTAGAATTTGTGATGCATGGGGAAACCGTATGCCTCCTGGGTGGACGTCTATCGGCTGATATGATGATGGTGCAGTTAGATACAGATTTTATGTTATAATTGTTCGCAGAAATTACCAGCAGCGGTTTATGGAATTTCGATATCACCCACTTTGTAGCTTTCGTAAATTTTTATCACCTCATAGCATTTTTATTAATTAACCTCATTTCCCCCGACCTTTGCCAGGTCATTGGTCTAGCTTTTGGTGGGTGTTCCCACCTAGTATTCTTGCAGATACAAAAACTGTTTTACGTACATCTGCAAATGCAGTAGGAGTATATTTATTTAGTCAGTACATCGTAAGGACAAAGAATATATATTTTAAATACACATTATGAATTAAAAATCGCTTATCGTTTCTTTCTCTGTGACCACGTTGTTCTTCTAAAATACGTAATCTATTTTAATGTGTTTTTCACCATCATGTAACGAATTTATTCCGATTTTTTTTTTGTGTCTACGTCATCAATATTTAACTGACACATAAAAAATCGTCATGTTATGTCAAGCCATAAAAAATCGTGTCTAGCAAACTGCTGACATGATTTTCAGAAACGAAGTTATCCGGAAAAGAACTGGTGTTACCGACATAGCTTGCAGGGTAAGTAGGTTGAAGTGGCAGTGGGCTGGCCATGTTTATCAAAATACCGATGGTCGATGGAACAGCCGAGCCCTGGAGTGAAGACCTCGTATCGGCAAGTGTAGTGTGGGACGCCCCCCAGATAGGTGGACCGACGAGCTTAAAAAGGTGGCTGGTCAGACTGGATGCGGAAGGCGGAGGACAGGTTGCTGTGGCGCAACATTGGAGAGGGCTATGTTCAGCAGTAGACGTCTTTCGGAAATGATGATCCCTGGATACACCGTGGTTGAAGTAAGAAGTTGCTGTGAGTTTTGGTCAAAATTAAAGACAAAAATTTCATGTCTTAGTGTCAATAAAGAGGTTATGATATTACATTTTAAAAAAGCCACCTATTTTGCCATTTAACTTCACGTATTTGTTAAGTACATATTACACATTTTATTAATTTGAATATTATTTAATAACAATTTCTAATCAATTGTACATTGTTCGTTAAAGTTTATAATCAAAATATGGACGGAAAAAATATTATTAATAATGGCATACACGTAAAGTTATTTATTTATGAAAGTCGCCTATAAATACGAACAAGCTGCATTGCTGTATTCCAGTTTGAAATGAGCCAGAAACAATTACTGCAGAAACATGACAGTTTTCGACTAGTCTTGTAGTGACGGGAGCTATGCGATGAAACGTAGCCTGCGCCTTAAGTGACGTCACTTAGGACATATTGCAGTTGTAATGGATATTATTACAACTGCAGAGCTCGTCAGTCACGTTCGGCGGTAAAAGTGGAGATAGGTTACTTTATGTATTGGGTCAGGGAAAAGCTTTTTCGTGTTTTATAGGTATAAAGTTGTTTGGATGTACTATTTGTATCTGGCTGGTTGTGAAGCCTTAAAATAGTTGAAATAAAAACAATTAAAAATAGAAAGTAGAATGAAAACCCGCCATTTTTGAGTTTTTGGTGGGATCGCGTTGGAACATGTCGCACGAATTTTCATTTTCATGAAATTTCGTGAAATAGTGAATTAAATTCTATAATTTTGACAGTGAATTATTCAATTTAGTTACGTGTGAGTGCACAAGTGTAGTGAAGGTGATAATAAGTGACTAACGTGGACTTTTCGTGTTCCCCCCAAAAACTCCTAATAGGTTGTTGTAAAGTTACTATAGCTTTACAATAACTTAGACTTGACTGACTATGACTTTTTGTAACTTCGTGCCTGATATCGGGCCATTTACTTGATTCAAAAGTAAAATTACTTGACACTGGCTAAATGCACAAACCGTGCGAAGCCAATAACCAAAAAAAACCGCCATTTTACTTTTTGTTTTGTCTGCCAATATAAGAAAATCCAACGAAAGAGACGAAGTTTTAGAAACTACATTAGGTATTGTTACCTGACAGCAATTGGTATAAGTTATTTGACAATTGAAAAGCCTTTAGTCAGTTACCTACTTATTCTGAACTAGGCAGCCTTTTTGAACTATCAACTCGGGCTGAGTTGATAGTTGAAACCGCTGGACATAAGCCTCCCCCAGGCTCCTATACTTCAACCGGTCTTGTGCTTCCCACATCCAGCGGTTACCCGCTCGAGTATCCAGGGATATTTTAGCATATTGTCCCATATATCCGACCTACCACAATCTGTTTAGTCACACATCAAATCTGATCAGGGCATTGCATAGAAAGTGAGGCAGAACTTACAAGCGGTGCGTTGTATGTCAGCTGTCGGAAGCGGTTATTGCGGCGTTTGCAAGCGAAGCGAGCGACACGAGCGGCGAGAGCGATGCGAGCGTCAGGACCAAGCTGTCGCGCTTTGAATATCAAATGCGTTACGCGACAATGTGACTTTCCATGCCAATATCCCGATAGTGTTTGCGGTACGGTGAATGGTTAAGTTAATTGCTTGTAACGGGGCCGTTTCAGTGCTTCATTAAATAGTTATATTCTTTGGAATTTACCCAACCCGTTCCCCCAGAGTCTTTCAAAGTAAACTGTTAGGTCAAAGTAGTTTTTTTAATAACTTCTGATAATCTTGTAGCGAGTTATCTTTAACTTACATGATTTGTTATTAAAAATAAACCTCTGATTTTGTTCAATTTAATGCTAATCAGACGAGGATAGAGAGCAGTGTTGGCTCAGTGGTAACGGCTGCGACTTACGAGTTGAAGGTGGGAGGTTCGAACCCTAACAGATTGAGAACAGTGGTGATGAAATAATTTACACAAAGTGAACGGTGAAGGAAAAATCGTGAGAAAACCGGTATGTTTTAGGAAAAATTTCGAAGACATGAGACATCTACCAACCCGCACTGGTCCACTTCCTCTCACAGAGGAAGCCTATGTCCCAGCAGTGGGATCATTATAGGCTGATTATGCAGACGAAGATGGTATCTCCAACTTGTAACACAGATTCTGCTAGTTTCTTCCAAAAATATACGAGTAGGTTTGTAAATAAAATTGAAGGATTATGGTTCCTAACGAATGGTGATCAGGGCTTCTGAGCAGAAAACCCTTTCATTTTTTTTTAAAGAACTGTCAAGGAAAGCCATCAAACATCAGCGACATCCACTAATTATTTTAGTGATGTTTATTTTAGAATTTTGTATGTATGTATATTCTCATATTGTATGTGTATACGTAGATTTAAAGAGTATATCGATTTCATGTATTCCCTTGTACTATTACACTCGTCGTCCACATCTCTTCTTATCTTCTCTCCTATCACACCTGCGATAGGAGAGGCTGGAAGAAATTTCTGTAGAAATAAGCAATACCTTTGTACGTATTTGTCTGTTCCTTTCTTCTTTTATGTTCATATTTGTGTGCATAAATGGTTCTGTACAATAAAAATAAATAATTATGATATAAAACCCGTCGTTAGTAAATGTTGACTTACATAAAAAAGAAGCCATGTTAAAACTGAAGTCACCGACTGATGACTGTTCCGCCACGACTTCAGGGCACACGGGTCATTAGCGCCTGCCGATCAAACTGACGACAGTTTTAATTTCAAATGCAGTTCGCCCGTACTTTTAGCGCATAACCGGGCATACAAAATTCATCAGGCATCGTGTTCGGTTCAGGCTACATATCGTGCATTATACAGTCTGTTCCCAGAACATGTCGCCCATTCGACGTAGCTTGTGTACGTAAGCAGTGTGCTGGGCTATGGAATGTAAGAGAATGTCAATGATTGTAGGATCTTAAGAGTGTTCTTCTTAATCAGTCATAATTTTAATTTAACTAGTGGTCGCCAGTGGTCGAAATTCGACAATACTTCATGTAAAACTACTAATGTATTTCCAATGCGTTATTGTATAAAAATAATCGTTTTCTGTACCTTCTCCATATAAACTTTAACTGTGCCAAATTCCATACTCCTCCATCAGCGTAATTTTCATAAAAAGGGGTAGATACAACAATTTTGCTTCATGTATTAATATATAGATTTTTCCAAAAGTTTTAACTTATAATAAGTTCTATATGCGAGTAGAAGTTATAATATAATGTATAATTAATGTCTACAAAAATAATAAACAATTTGCAAAAATAAATACATTTTAATTATCTTTAACATTTATGATGTGTTGATTCGCATACGGCATTTTCTCGAATAACCAATAAAATTATTCTACGATAGAATTACGTTTGAACTCTAATTTCTTTAAAAAAACTGCTTAAATGCCTTATTAAAGCATCATGTATAAAGCAACAAAACATGCCGTATCATCTAACTTTTTATTTTAACTCCATAACGAGCCCGCCCGTTCGATCTTACCTAAAGCTTGTGCAGCAAAATGTGATTGCTCAATTTCTCCGCGCAATATGACGCGAACAAAAGCTTCTTATTACAAGCCAATAGACAGCTTATAGGAACAAAGGCGATAATGAAACATCTAGGGCAACCAATAAAGAAATATTTCTACTATAAAATAGAGGTAGAACTAAAAAGCTGTTAAAACAACGGGTACTGTTCATCGTGTGTTACAATTCTTTAGGGTCGAGCACAAATTGAGTCAATCGAGTTGTTTGTAAAGAATT
Organism: Polymixis flavicincta; assembly: GCA_949987655.1. Taxonomy (NCBI): domain Eukaryota; kingdom Metazoa; phylum Arthropoda; class Insecta; order Lepidoptera; family Noctuidae; genus Polymixis; species Polymixis flavicincta. The sequence goes on along the minus strand of OX465171.1, from coordinate 35,318,200 downwards.
AGACGGATTTTTTTGAATTTAAAGCGAGGTTCAGTAAGCCGATACAAAGGAATTCAGATTCACTGCTTATTTCGGTCTATAAACGAACTAATATGTACTTATCGTATTTGCTTAAGTGGTTCCACAAACACATGTAGCTAGTTACAGTACGGATAAAGATGAGTACTCTTAAAGTAATCGAATCATGGTTGTATTTAATTAAACAAAGGCTTCATTTTGTGTATTCGGGCTACTTTATTGCATGATTGTATTATTTTCGAGAGCTTACTTACTGCTAAGTTTACATATCTTGGACATGCTACAGCGGTGATAGAAAAACATCGTACGGAAACTTGGACAATATTGTAAAAAAAAACAGCATTTTAATAAATGCATATTAAAATATAAACAGTTTTTGTCTGTCTGTCCGTTCGGGATAATCACCGAAACTGTAGGATTTATTATGACGGGACTTTCTTTAGTAGATAGCTGTTATAAGAAGCAAAATGTGGGCTACTTTTTTTCCCGGCAGCTCGTTGTTTTGGGATAAATTCCGAAATCCAAGCGGGTGAAGACGCGAGCAGAAGACTTTTTCAGATCAATGCTCAGCTCTTCTCTCCATGAGCAAATACTTTTGTCGTAGTGACCTTATTGGTGATGTTGTTCAGAAGTTCAGTTATTTTATTTATGTAGATTATTTTTTGTAGGCCTTACAAACTGTAGATTTGTAGACGATTTTATATTCCGTATTTTCATTCCTCTAAGTACCTGGTACTTATTGATAGGCCTGCACTGTCCTCCCATACTTATTATCACTGTAATTTGAAAACATTGTTAAAGCAAATTATTTTTAAAAGAGTAACCGTGGAGTTTCTTGCCGGCTCTTCTCCATAGGAAGCAATAAATTGGAACCATGTACCTAGCTTCTGACGTTTCATAAGTGCCGATCAGGTTTATGTGAAATAAAATATTTGATTTTGAGAAAGGTCGGTTGCAACCAGCGTGCTTATATGAACAGAAGTATGAACGTTAACTGGGCAAAAGGAGTATGTAAGTACCGTAGCAGGTGCCTTTTCGTTGGTTCTGCTTACCCTCGTGGAACAGTCGTGAGTCTGTGTATGTATGGAACAGTAATAAGCTCGTATTGTAGGTATTTCTATTGACTCGAATAAGGTTCTATCACAGAAATGAAGGCAGATCTATTTTGTGAAATTTTTGGATGGTATTATAATTATTTGCGAAGCTTTTTGTCGTTTTGTATCAGGTCCTTGTAAAAGGTCTCATCCGGGGTTAGGAGTATTGTCGCCAAATAACATTGCTGTATTCCGGTTTGAAAGGTATGGGTGCCCGCGAAATTAATGATATTACGGTTGAACTTTGCCATTTCTATTGATTCAATTTGCCTAGCGTTTTACCAACTATGTTGTGGTCAGCTTCCAGTGTAACTGGATGCAGACTGACTACCAGTATTTTACATGTGCGTCTGCCTATCAGACCCCAACAACTCAATTACTGGGTAATACCCACCCACCCCTTTGCTTAAACTATTAGTCAGACCGTCTGACCCATACAATTGTCAAAGATCCACAAATGTTAGCCGGGATAAACGGTTTATAATTTGACTAGTTTCTGCCCGCAACTTCGTCTGCGTCAAATATATTACTCCCCCGACCCACTCTGTCGCATCGAATCCCCTCGCCGTGCGAGTACTTCGTATTCGTGACTTTTTCTATTTGCTCATGCTAAGGGCCTTAGCGTGATTTTATATAGCCTATAGCCCTCGATAAATGGGCTATCCAATTCTAAAATATTTTTTTCAATTCGGCCCAGTAGTTCCTGAGATTAGCGCGTTCAACCAAACAAACATACTCTTCGGCTTTATAATATTAGTAAGTATAGATCAACGGTCACCCATCGGCAGACCGTCCTCGGCAATTGTAGCTTAACTTTAGATCAACCCGTGTTGCTGTGTTTATTTAGATACGAGCCCCTTCTGTCTAGCCCTCGGAGTTAGCTATACATGCGTGACAGCAAGTAATTTTTTTAGGGTTCCGTACCTCTAAAGGAAAAAACGGAACCCTTATAAGATCACTTTGTTGTCCGTCCGTCCGTCCGTCTGTCAAGACCGTTTTTCTCAGGAACGCGTGGAGATATCAAACTGAAATTTCTATATGATACTTAGTTCTACTGTCCCTGGAAGCTGTAGAAAAATCAACCTTCTAAGTCAACGCAATCAAAAGATACAGCCATTTAGGCCGCAAAATTCCGCAAATTTTCGAAACTCGCACGGGAATCAAAACCTACAGGGTACTTCCCGTGAACTTAGAATCTTGAAATTTTGTACGAAGTCACGTCTTATAGTACAGATATAGGAAAAATTACGAAAACCGAAAATTTTTAGTTTCGTCATATAAAAAAAAATATTTTTGACAATTTTGAACTTTTACTTATATACCCACAGGTTTGTACGGAACCCTCGGTGCGCGAGTCCAACTCGCACTTGACCGGTTTTTTTTTTTTAATATAACCTACACTGAGCAGCAAAGCTCTCCCTCAAACGTTTCCAGGCGTCCTTTATACAAACTTAAATATGTAAATTAAAGTTAGAAATATAATAATGACTAAGAACGAAACCACTAAAAGGTAATAAAAGCGTCGTCAAATAGCTTCAAAACCAAACTTCTGAAACTGCAGCTAGGTACGAGTACCTATTGAACAAATGAAACTCACTTAAACTGTTTACCTTACTCAATTATGGGTGTACACGTGAACTTATAATGCCCTAACAGCATGTTGGCACATTAAGGTGCAATATCAATTGAGGCAAACAGTCGGTCATTACCCGTATGACTATAAATTCCAGGACTGTGCCTACAAAATCGGTTAATTTACTACTAAATGTTGATGGTACCGCGTTTAAATATGAGACGTGGCTCTTCAATTCATACACCCAATATGATCAGCTTTTGATGAACTATGAAATCACGAAAAATACATTTTATCCCCACATTTTTTTGAGTAGGTACTCATAAAAAGTAAGAAAAATGCGTTTATTGGCATAAAAAATCCATAATAAAAAAAATCTATGATGCCAAAAGGGCCTCAGATCAGCATAATGTAAGATGAGAACACAAGGAACAATGTATATTTTTTTGAAGAGTTCCGTTGTCTGTCTATGTTCTATGTAAATGGGACCGTTTCAAAATAAGCCCCTTTCGAACAAAAAAATAATTTTGCAAATCCGTCTTTATATGACGGAGATATGGCCCGAACATACATTTAAAACAAAACATACCGAATTGTTAACCTCCTCCTTTTTGAAGTCGGTTAAAAAGTAACATAAGATAAAATAAAAGTCATACTTAAATAAATGTACCAACCTAATTCAAAATTAAACCTTTAATTATTATACTTAAACTTATTAAACATTATGTACCTAGATCTATTTGTAATTCTCTCTAGTAAGTATGTATCTAAAATACAATGAAACTGTTTACCTGTGTTAATTTAAACGTTACCAAGGGTAAACAAAGAATCATCAAAACGTTTGGTCAGAACAATAACCACCTAAACAAATGATAATTATTCTCGAGAAGATTAATTGATAGGCACAATGAGCTTTACATCAATATTGGTAAATTTACCTGCTTTAAAAATAATGATTATCGTTACTGTCTTATTTATTAATATTGTAACGGAGAGGGTTGTGGCTAAGTAACAGCTTCACGGGCAGTTTGATCAGGTTAAGTTAGAAAGCACGTCAAGCTGTTCGTCCCAGCAGTCGTTGGTGGATTTTTGACAGTTGTTACTGGTCTTAAGCTAGAAAGTCTGGCAATCATTCAAACCAAGGGGTATCGTGTAAGGTCAGATAGGCAGGCGCTCCACTTAAAATAATTGTATTCAGCTGCATCCACTTAGACTAAAAGCCGATCTTGAAAATATTTGAGAAAAGGCTAGTCAGATGATAATAGTACCTATACTGTAATACAATCCTGAAAAAAACGAATGTAAAAATACTCACAAAACCAATACTGAAAAAGTAAGTAATTGAAATGATTCAAATAACGTATAAGATATACGTGATAATAATAAGAAAAGTATAATAGGTTTATGTTGGTTTTGGCTACATAATATATTTACGTGAGATTATCATACGTGAAGCAAAAACCCCTTTTTACGAAAATTACGCAGACGGCGGAGTATTAATTTTAGGCACAGTTAAAGTTTTTAAGGAGAAGTGCAGAAAGCTAATCTAATTCTGAATTTTGTGTTTTTAAATTATGTTCGAATTTCGACCACTGGCCGACTTGACTGGGTACATATAATTATACCGTTTAATCGTATTTAGGGACCCTTTCACGTAACCAAGTGTTTTAAACCGTCATTTCAAGTGAAATTCGAAATAACTGAGGTGTGAGAAGTCGCAACTGCTCCAGTGGCTCGTGAAAGTGAAAATGATAGCATGAGAGCTGAGCCCTGGCATTGAAAAGCTCTGCATCAAAGTGAAAGGTCTTTAGAAATGTGTGATAAAGCTAGCAGAGAGGACAACAGAAAGACCAGTAGAATCAATGGTTACATATTTTTGATCCACTTCATTTCTGTTCAGTTCTCAATACGACTGTATTTTTTTCTTAATTTATATGTTCTGCGATATAGTTTTAATTGTCTATCGATTTCAATTTTTTTTTTGTAATGGATTGGATAAGCCTCTCAGGTATAGTCCAATTTTTAATTAACTTTGTTTGGGCTGTTTTTTTGATGTAGCTTCCATTGGACGTTTTTATTCCACTTAGTGTATTTAATTGATGATTGTTGTAATAACTTCCTGTCATCTTTTTTTCGAACCAAGTAGTGGGATACGAATTTGTGTAGCGTATGTACCTCCAAAGTGAACAATAACCGTTTAAACATAACTAATTACGCCGACTTCCGAAATTGAAGTTATTTTTGATTTTGTAATTAGTGGTTTTTTGGAAGTCTGATGAAATAACTTTTAATCGAAAAGTTTATGGGAGGCCTGCTTCGTTGGTAAAGTAGTCTCAAGTGCGACTGGTGAGCATGATGATGTTCGATCCCCACGTCGACCTCCATAATCTATAAAAATTCAACAAAATTCCGCACATGAGAATGCGACCACAAAGTTGTGTGATGCCTATCAGCACATATTTTTCACAAAGTTTTGAAAAGTGTGAACTAACCAAGAATTTATAGCCGGGACTATATTTTCTAACTTAGATCTATCACTAAATGCACTTGAATTTTACTTACTTCCGCTCTCATATAAAATGACTGCGGGGGTAGGTAGGTATAAAACTATGAACATAAATAATACGGGCACACTATGCTTAGAGTTTCCGTAACTGAAAAAGGTCGTTACATATTTATTTTTTAAACAAAACTCATTGTTCATTATTGTTTTTCTCTGTTTGCTAAAGCCGTGGGTGGCCCAGTGATAACTTACGCGACTTCAGAGTTGTTCATCGTAGGTTCGAAGCAAGACAGGCGCTTTACATTGAGTCAATTTTTTTAAACACCACTGCTCCCAAAACGTTGAAGGAAAAGGTCGTGAGGAAATTGACATATCCTGGAACCAAAAATTCGAAGACATGTGGATTACTGCCCAATCTCTCTAACCTAGAGCAAACCTGTGTCCCTGCAGTGTAAACATTATCGGCTGATTATGATTTTGGCTCGTATGTAGTGTCGAAAGAAAAATAAACTACAGTTAGTCATTTATCTCTGATAGTATATTTCTGTTACCCTCCCTTTTTGTACTTTGCATGTACAATCACAAATGTAAATTCCTTAGTCCTCAAGGTGCTCGTACACGGACAATTTTTTTAGCAATTATATCTCGGCAACACTAATGGATCAGTCTGGATCAACTAAGTGGAGCAACAACAATAAATTGCCGATGTGTTTCGGCAATATTCAATATTGCTTCTGATTGCACCTTATATTTCATGAGTTGCCGAATATCCAATCGGTTTGTTTTTTTTTTTTGTCAATTTTCTTTCTATCTCGTTTGTACGTATAACTAAGTCACGTTTTTGCTTGAGGAACCGGCCGGCGGTGGAGGCGGCGGGGAAGGCGCATTGCCAGTTTTTTAAGTTGCTCCATATTGACTGGCCGTACGAGTATCCCTAGCAACAGGTCGCCATTGCCCTAAATTGCTGGATGTAGTCGTGACGTCATATTTACCGAGAATTGACTAATATGGAGCAAGTTTAGTTGCTCCTGTAAGCGCAACTTTACTGTCGAGTGTGTGAAGTGCGTGCGTACCTATATCTCTCAAAACTGAAGCGAAGTTTTCAAGTATTGGTGGTTCTGCCGTAGGGACCTGAGGCCTTGTGTGAGTTTCTTTTATCCATCTCGACTTGACGAATCGACCGTGTTCGGAACTCTGATTGGCCCTGGATTGGTGAAGAGCAACACTAGGGCCACTGAAACAGGTTTGTAAAAAATCTTAGTAAAGTTGCAGTTATATTTATAGACTAGATTTTGCCGGTGTACCTATAGTACCTACCTACCTATGCAGCTATGTACCTTCACTCGACAGATTAATTTCCGAAAAAAATACGTAATTGTATTAATAGGGAGCTCCCAATTTGCGCGTTCCGCAATGTTATATTATTTTTTTTAATCGAAAACTGATCACTCACAAACCATTAAAAATACAGATATCGAATTAAAATAGAATTAAACGTTAAAAGATCGAGAAGATGTAATCAACAAATCCTGTTGTGAATTCCTGAGTGACCTTTTGTATTTAATTCGTCAGAAACGAGAACGTTTGAAGCCCAAGAGTTTATAACACTTTGCGTGTCTAGAACGTATTACTAAGTGCTTATAATTTTGTTGTTTTAGTTCTCATTTTGCTCCCTCCTTCATTTGCCATGGTGTTATACAGACAGATACGTGTTTCAAAATGTGACTGTATGGTATTTACATAGCATATTCTATCATCATCATCATCATATCAGCCGAAAGACGTCCACTGCTGGACATAGGCCTCCCCCAGGCTCCTCCACTTCGACCGGTCTTGTGCTTCCCACATCCAGCGGATACCCGCGGTCTTCGCAAGGTCATCGGTCCACCTTGTGGGAGGCCTTCCTACTCTACGTCTTCCGGTACGCGGTCGCCACTCCAGAACCTTTCGGCCCCATCGGCCATCTGTTCTGCGAGCAATGTGCCCTGCCCACTGCCACTTAAGTTTGGCAATTCTTCGGGCTATGTCGGTTACCTTGGTTCTCCTGCGGATCTCTTCATTTCTGATTCGAAAGCGTAGGGAAACTCCGAGCATAGCCCTCTCCATTGCCCTTTGGGTGACTTTAAGCCTTCTGATAAGGCCCATTGTGAGCGACCACGTCTCTGTACCATAGGTCATCACTGGCAACACACACTGGTCAAAGACTTTCGTCTTCAGACACTGTGGTATTTGGGACGAGAAGATATTGCGAAGCCTCCCGAACGCTGCCCAGCCGAGTCGGATTCGACGATTGACCTCTTTCTCGAAGTTGGACTTACGTAACTGGACAGAGATTCTATAGGCTGATAAATTACTTATTCTACATATCATTGAAAAGAAAATTCAAATATTATCGAACAATTGAGCGGTCGATAGATTAGTTACTATTGTAACTAATATTATAAAGAGGTATACAATTTGTTTGCAAGTTTGTATGTAGGTGGTAATGTCTGGAACTATAACAAAAGTTTGGGAAATTATTTGTACATTTGATAGCCTAATTGATAAGGAAGTTGGTATGCTATTTAATATCACGCTACGATCTTAAGGAGGCGACTAAAAATGAAATAACGCTAAGAGAAAACGAAGTAATATTGCGGGGCGGGCGATGCAATGATAGCTGATACATTTTATCTTAAAACAAAAAAAACACGCGCGAATGCAGTCCTGGGCACGAAATGTAAAATAAAAAAAATACTAAAATTCATTCACATTCAGAAAACGCGCAACAAAAAATGAATTTTGCACAAGGGTTCTTGTGAACAACGAAAGTGAGCGCTCAGAATGAAATTTTCGATTTTTTAAAGTTTTTGTACTGAATGAAGTTCGTCATTTTTGCCTTTAAGAGTCCGATCGGGCATATCATCATCTGCCTAGCCTTTTCTCAACTATATTGGAGCCGGCTTCCAGTCTAACTGGATGCTGCTGAATACCTGTATTTTACCTGGAGCGACTGCCTCCGACCTCCACAACCCAGTACTGGGTAATATCATACCTTTTAGTAAGACTGGTTTAAAGAAAGGGCTTCTGGCGACCCCTAATGACTGTCAATGATCTGTGATTGACAGCCGGTGCCAACGGCTTAACGTGCTATCGGAGGCACGGAGGGGTTTCTAAATGTAAAACTTGTCACCCCCACACGGACCAACCACGACAAGCGATTGAATCGTACAGATAAATACTCGTAATAATAGCATTACTCAGCCACCCGCAAAGATAGAGATAGATTATATAGTGTAGTTATTAGAAATTATCCCGCGGGAACGTACTAACGGGATAAAAATTATCCTGCGTTAATCTAAGTTATAATCTGTGTGCTAAATTTCATCCAAATCCGTTCAGCCGTTTTTGCGTGAAAGAGTAACAGACATCCATACATACACACTTTCGCGTTTATCATATTAGTAAGGATTGTGTTTTATGGGCCTCAGTTGCCTGAAATAAAGGATAAATAAATCCCATCGGGCCCATGGTTTGTACTAAAGAGATAACCGTTCAAGGCCGACACAGAATCCAGCTAGAAAATGAATCGCTTTAGTTTATCCAAGCCACAGAGTAGATTATTTAAATCCACCTGATTTTATTTAAACTTGATTTATAGCTGCGGATTCATATGCCGTCTGCCTCAGCGGCGCAATGGATCGGAACTGTAGGGAAATCAGCCATGAGCTGTGTAAGTGAGCTTAAGAAATAGCTGATTGATTGTTATACAAGGTGTAACATAGTAAGCGCAAGTCCTGAAAGTAGTTTGTTCATAATTGACTGCTGAATCCATTTCAATAAATTTTACCACACTGGTCGCCAAATTGAGCTTAAGAAATCTAATTTTAAGGCAATAAGATTCAATTTTAAATACATGAAGTAATGCCGGGGTCAACGCAATTTTCGAAAAAAAAAATTTTTTTTTTCTTTAAAAATAAAATTGTGGCACTCCAGGACTGCCGAAAGAAGTGAAAACTTGAACAATTACGTGTGTATTTTTTGAATGAACAGGATTTTTTTTTTATTGTCAGATTATACAACGTTGTTCATTCATACGTTCGTGTTGTTAGTGGTGTCGTTTACAGTGTCGCGAGTTCAATTGTTTTTTCCCAACCCAATAAATGGTCAACGCGCCCAAAGAAATTTTCTCTTCAAAAAGTTTTGGTCATTGTTTAAGCTTTTAAAGCAATACAATAATTGGGCTCTATGAGGTCTTGCGATTTTTATCTTACACATTGTATAACACACTAGCACTTCGCCCGCAACTACGTCCGCGTGAAATTTATAGCTCATGTTACTCCGGAATAATGTAGCTTTCAATTGGTTAAACATTTTTTAAAATCGGTTAAGTTGTTTTTGGGCGTATCCATTACAAGCAATCAAATCTTTCCTCTTATTAAAAGTAGATAGACATTATAACAATATGCAAGATATTTCTTGATTGGGCACGTGATCATTTTGTAGACTTTAAATCAATTAATTAACGTGGTACGGCCCACTTACAGATAGGAAGCCTGTGTCCCAACATTGGGAATGCAGTAAGTACGGACTAAGCGTCAAACATTTCCTCAGATGTGCCACGCTTTGAGCTTCCCAGCTAAGAGCTCAAGTTCTTCAAGAACAGTGTTCAATTCACTATATGAGTGGTGTAAACATACAGAGCTTATGTGTGTTTTGTGTTTCGTATGTGATGTCATTTCGCTTACAAAGCTATCAATGAGAATTGGAAAAATTCTTTCCATGCTTTTGTTTAATAATAAAAAAATTGTTAAGCAAAATTATTTTCCATTGCGGTCAAGTTTTCAACAGTCAGAATTTTTATATCTGATGAATAAATACGGTATCTTTACATATTCAGAATACAATGTTCCAACTTCTGCGACACGGGTGTCTTCTCTGTCAGAAGGAGTGGGCCATAATCTACCACGCGGGTCCAATGCGGGTTTGTAGATTTCACATGTCTTCGAATTTTAAATTCTAGGGCATGCCGGTTTCTTTACGTTTTATTCCTAGGACAAAAGTAATGCGACGATTGAAAAATCGGCCCTTAGAAGGATAAAGATAAACCTACCATTATTGAATTGCTCTGCATCACCAAAATGTTACTGATAGAAAATGCTTATAGCATTTAAGGCATTTAGCATTTAGTCCGCCTCTGAACATTTGAGTATTGGAACTATTCAATTAATAAACTCATCATCAGCCTATAATGTTCCCACTGCTGGGACACAGGCCTCCTCTCCGTGAGAGGGATTGGGCCGTAATCCACCACGCGGGCCCAGTGCGGGTTGGTAAATGTCACATGTCTTCGAATTTTTGGTTCTAGGACATGCCGGTTTCCTCACGATGTTTTCCTTCACCGTTTTGAGAGCAATGGTGATGAAATAATTTACACAAAGTAAAGCGCCTGGCTGGGTCCGAACTCACGACCTACAACTCGTAAGTCGCAGCCGTTACCACTTGGCCACCACTGCTCTCATTAATAAACTCAAACCATTTAAAATATACCATTTACAGATACTTTTACACTGTCAAGGGTTGGCCAGTCTGACAGATGAAGCTAGTTGCCTATTCCAAAGCGTAGCGTAGAGAAAATCGGGCAACAAACTCCAAGGACACTCTTGTAAATCAAAACATTGTTACAAAAAATCGGTTACATCACCCATATTGAAATTTTACCTATGAGAACGATGTAAAAAGACGTGCACATTAAAAACGTCCGTAATAGAAAACCATTCTAAATTAAGGACCAGGATCTACTAAATTAAGGAGGTATCCATGGCAGCTAAGAGATGACCAGTCCCTACTGGCCGCGTCTAAAGATTACTTATACCAGTGTTCCTTAAATTGGTTTCAAACACTTGAACTTACGATCCGTAACCGGTAGTTCAGAACTTTCTTCCCGGTCATCTTTTAAGTAATCCATTTTGTTACGATTGGCAATAACACCGTGATCGGTTGATGTATTTGCTGTTATATTTCATTGTCGTTTTCATTGGCTATAAATCGAAGCTTCGGTTTCTTTGAATTACTTGTTAGAACTTAAGTATCGGAAGTGACGGAAATTAATTTGTGTTTAGCCTACGCCAGGCTTTGTGTCTAGCTCAACTTACCTTTGCCTTTTCCCAACTATGGTGGGGTCAGCTTCCAGTCCAACCGGATACAGATCAATATTTTAGATGAAGCGATTGCTTATATGACCTCTAAAATCCTAGGTAGGTAATACTGACTGTCATAATTTCGGGCTTCCCCCGTCACGAATGTTTATGATTCACCAGAATGACAGCCGGGGCCTACGGCTCAACGTGCTTTATGAGACACGTTGGGATCTTGGTATATATAGCGGTGGTCACCCTTCCACGGACCAACCACAGCAAACGTACCCGATAGACCGACAGTGAGGCTGTTCAAATTCAAATTCCAACAAACCAGTCCCTCAATCAAGCAAATGTTTTCCTCAAAATTGCACTCCGTAAATGCAGTCCCCTTATCAGCCTCTGTCTTCGTGATTCCAATAACAAAGTTAGACCAAAGTGTTAATGTGTGCACCGGTTGCACGCTCATGACACAGAATCAATAAGTACAGAAGATCGACTTCATACAACGAGTGAAAAAGTTTCGGACTAGACACTGATTTATACGATGTTATCGAATTGCCTGCGACATACCATAGGTATCTGGAATAAAACCGAATAAACGACAAAACAAAAGGATCCAGAAACATGTACTGAATCCACCTTAACAGGTTATGTGTCGTAACATGATAAGTACATGCATATAAACGTTTTTGATACACCTAACATGACCCAAAAGGTAATTCTGCCCATAATGCCTGATTTTTACGAGCTAAATCCTTGTCATTATTGCCTAACCTTCCTATCTCGAGAAATAGCTATTCTACACTAATTTTATAAAGAGGAAAGATTTAATTGTATGTTTCCATTGAATAGGCTCCAAAACTACTGAACCGATATGAAAAATTATTTCACTGTTGGGAAGCTACACTATCCCCGGGTGACATTGGCTTTATGTTATCCCCGTATTCCCACGGGAACGGGAACTACGCGGGTGAACCCGCGGAGCGCTGCTAGTAATGATATAAGAAGAAACAGTGATGCAATTTTTTTTTCTGCTCGATTACTATACAATATAAACCTAAATGAAATCCTCGAGCCAGGGCATAACACTCGAAGTAATTACCAAAATACATTATTAAACGAAGTAATACTTGTACATCTTACACAATATCCCTAATGGAATTGATGACAAAGATTTATAATTTAATCTCACAATATGTGTTCCAGAGATCGATCGCGGATGACAAGAGATTAATCCGATGAATTCGCGAATAAGTGGGAAAATGGTTGCGTCTTGAACGAGGTGTGTATTAGGACAGAGAAAGGAGCCATCTGAGTCTCAGAGGAATAAGTCACTGAGTGATTTAATTGAACGCCTTTCGTCGTGAATAACTTCGATATAGCTTGTTTCTTTGATTGAATTTGACTGTGGTCTGTTCAAAAAGTGTAAACAAATGGATTTGAACGTGTATCTGTAGATGCTGAATGTAGTGATATTTACAAACTTTGATTTCATAATTTCAATACTTTGATTCGAAATTCTAATTCCAAATTTTAAAAGATGTTTGATAATCATTTAACAGTTGAATTTATTTTATTCACATTTCGGTGGATGATTTTTCAATTACAAATTATTAATAAGTACCTACCTAGACAATGTTATTCAATAAATAATTTATCGTTTAAAAACGTAGTGAGTTAAAGTGATGCCTTCTTAATACAGACAAATATGTTACTTTAGTGCGTGATTGCGTAGAATTTAATCTGCACTGGGTTTGTTTATATGGTTACTAGCTTTTACCAGTGGCTTCGCCTGCGGGAACGTACTATCGGGATAAAACATATCCTATGTGTTAGAACTATATGTAGGCCTAATTTCATTCAAATCTTTTTAGCTGTTTTTGCGTGATTAAGTAACAAACATCTAAACATACAAACTTTCACATTTATAATCAATGGCAATATTATAAAGACGTAAAGTTTGTGAGGTTGTAGGGGGTAATCTCTGGATCCACTGAACCGATTTTGAAAATTCTTTTATCAATAGAATACCACGTTATTTGTGAGTGATATAGGCTATATATTAACCCGAAAAATTTAAAGACTTTTTCGTGGTAGTCGGATTTACAAAGTAAGTCGAAGAAAAAACGGTCGAACGAAAACGTTTCATACGAACGCTGCCTTAACGTTGAGAGATATATGATTGACTTCTAGAGTAAAGTTGTAGAAATTGATAATGCCTACAAAAAAATCACGGACAGCATATGTCTAACTTTTATATTTAAGTCACAAAGAGTAGGTTTTGATTTAAAAAAAAAATAATGAATCGTTGTTAAGTCATGTTTATTGGTCATAATATCAACAATTATGAATTGTTATCAAAATAAGTAAACTTACCGTATCTAGTTAAAACAAAAGACTTTTCCCTTTAACTGAATATAATTTGGACGAATGGTTAAAGAGATAATATGACATAGGTCTGGAACCGCAACCGTGTCGTAATCTATTGATAAAAATGTTTACCGCCCAACGAAGTGGGCACGGGTCAGCTAGTCTAATATTAATACATAGTAGGATCAGTAGTTTTTAGAACAGAAAATATGACAATAATTGAAAGTATCTAATTATTTATGTACCTATTTTCTTTTAATGTTGAATACATACTATAAAAAACATAGTTAACGAAAACATACTGCACTTTTAACTATAACTTAAACTAAGGCAATTAACCATACCCACGGCTATATAGAAACACTAAAGATTTTACTCCGAAGGCTTAACATTTATTACTTCAAGTTAAATCTAAATGAACATAATGCAGCATTGCATAATTACGTAAGCGAGCACACCCTTTATGCCTGGAGGCTTATATGTGGGTATTGAGTTCTGCTTACGTATATTGTTTTGTTTTTAATATTTATATCTGCTTGAGTTCAGTTGAAAGCTGAAATGACATTGTTAGGAAGCATTGGGAAGAAGTCTTGACGGAAAAACACAATAACACTTTGTTCGACCATAATCATTATTTGCAACTGCCCAAAACAATCATAGATTTCACTTTGACGGTTCAACAATTCAACGTCCATTGCATTTGTATTCGTGAAAATGATTTAGATTTCAAAAACATAGTTACATGCCCTGTATGCTGTAGAATCCATTGGATTTCAGTTTAACAATGAAACAATAACTAATTAAACAATATTGTCGAAATGTCAAAATAATAGTTGTTGTGATTAGGAAGGCGTTATGTGATCTGACCTCGACAACCCAGTTGCTGGGTAACACAATATCCCTTGGTAAAACCGGTTGTCAGTCTATTGGGCTTCTGACTAAACGCAACGACTGAGTATACATTTTAAATACGACAATTTAAATATAAATCTTATTTTCCATTGGGACGGTCCCAGCTTGATGAACCGACGACATTAAGAAGGTAGCTAGGACAGACTGGATGCGGAAGGTGGAAGACGGGTGTGTGGTGCGCTACAACACCCTGGTTCTACGTTCCGCATGCAGCCGACTGTGATAGGCTAAGATTATACCTCGAATTGAAGTTTTTCTTCCGGATAAATAGAAATTATTGAAACATTTTATTTTATCCGTGTGGTGCCGGACGTAAAAGAATAGCACCATCCCATTCGTTCCCGTGGGTGTCGTAGACGGCGGCTAACGGACTTACTATAGAATGGGCAGCAGCATTTTCTATGCACTTTACCACCATAATGCGATCGCAAACCCGTCTGGCAAGCGTGGCGATTATGGCAAAACCCTCCTTTTGGGGGAGGCAATGGACGTTTTTCGGCTGAGATCATGATGATCATGAAGACTATAATGCTAGCATCTTTCATACTTGTAAATATGTAGGTATGTGAATTTCAAAAGTTTGGAACAAACATTTATTGAAATGCGACCGCAGTACCTGCCTGGTCAATGACATAATATAAAGCAACAAAGTTAAATCATCGTATAGTAGTGCTTTCGGTCGATATAGCAGCAATTTATTACTTTGTGAACATTATCGGTCTATTAATGTCCAATACTTTACTTTTATGTGGCTTTAATAGAGTAGTGGTGGCCTCGTGGTAACGGCCGCACCTTACGGGTTGCAGATCGTAGGTTCGAACCCAGACAGGCGCTTTACTTTGTGTAAATTATTTTATCACCACTGAGCCCAAAAACGGTGAAGGAGATCGTGAGAAAATAGGCATCACCTGGAACAACAAAAATTTAAAACATGTGTCATCTATAAACTGGGTTCGGGTGGTGGATTACGGCCCACTCCCTCTCATCAAAAGGCCCTTGAAACAACAGTGGGAACATTATAGGCTGAATACCCTATAAAGCTTTAAGGCTTCTTCAAACAGGCGCGACGCGACACTTGTAGAATAATTTCCATGAAGTTTTCATAGAAATTCATTCAAGACCATTTTACAAGGATAACCTATAAAAAGTAAAAAAAAAGTTAAATGACGAAGTTCTGTGGTAACAAACATTAAAAACAATCGATTAGAAAACCTCTTGCTTTTCTTGTAGTCGGTTGAAAAAGCGAATATAACATTTGTAATACTTATTTAATGTCTCCAGCAAAGTAATTTAGGGTTTTGTCATCAAGCAAATAGATTATGTTTAGAAGCGGTCGGTCTTTTGAATATTTAACGTGTCTTTGATGCGGATTACCTGGTCTGTTTACCTTTAGTAGTTGTTGGAACAAGTGCCTAAAGGATTAAGTAAGCGTTATCCTGCTTTCGCAATGTGCAGTGTCGTTTTTTGAACCGACTTCAAAAAAATGAGGAGATTCTCAATTCGATTGTATGTTTTTTACCACGTAACTCGATAGTTTATAAAATTCTTCTTTCGTTTGATACCGATTGGACCCATATAAATTTGTCAAGTTCTGATTACTGTTTTTTGCGTTAGCTTAAATCATACGTATTTTTTTCCACTTAGTATGCTATGCACTGTATGTAGATGATGTTACACAAACTTTATGTCACTGGTATTTACTTGGCAGTTGACGGTACCTATTCGAATTTGTGTGGGGTTGGTAGGTACCGCAACAAAAACTAAAAAATAGAATGTTTATTTTTTTTAACAACTGTCTTCCAAAAAAACACTACCAAATGAAAAATAATTTCGCAAGTCGTGGCAAAAAAAAGTTAAATAAAAAATCTAAATACACCGACTTCCGCAATTAGGTAAAGCAAGTTCTTTTTTTTTAATAGACTTGTGTTGATGCTCTTACGCCATTGGCGAAGAGCTCCAAATATTCCCATGTGCCTTTGAGCTTAATAACACTTGCTTTTAGTTTAGATAAATAAAATAAGTTAAATTACCTCCATATTCCCTATACTTCTCAAAAGGGAAGATCTTTTGACTAGGGTTGTGCCTGGCGGCACGGCCGAATGGAGGTTGCTGTGGGTCTCAAATTATCACGGTTTGTGAGACGCTAGTTGTATCAAGCTCAAAACTTTTATTTCAATTCAACCATTTACATGGACTTTTGAAGGGTCACAAAGTTGATCAGTTAGCAGGAAAGTTGATGCTAGTTGCCCATTCCAAAACGTAGATCTCTATGGAGAAGAACGGGCAAGAAACCTGGTTGCATTATTTTTGTTGCGTCTATATATGAGAACAATGTAAAGAAATTAAGAAACAATTATGTGCACAAACCGATAAATAAATATAAGATTTAAAATAAGCCCTGGAATTTAAGAAATGACCAGTCTCAACCGACGGCGCCCGTTCACGAACATGACGCGTGGATCAGCACCATCCAGCTCAACCATTTTGTAGGGAACCGAATAATCCAACACATACGCCAACATTAGTTAGACATTTAGGTGACCATGATTATATGCCGTCACATATCTAGCGCATGTGTAGCGGTATAGATGTCGCCACAGCTTCTACAACAATATGTAACAAATAACAAAATAAAAGTTTATAAATCGCCACGTTCCACCATCATTCCCAGCGACCCGTTTAATAGCCGTATCAAAAACTGCGTGACATATTCCATTGCGGCGCTGTGTAAAAATAGTTAGCCCAATAGGTGGAATGAAATAGGTACCTCAAAAATATGGTCGGCACAAAAAGCCGACAGCGCCGTTATTTATTGAAATAACAAATAAAGCCTTTAGAGCGATATTATAGCTGCCCTCGCGGTATAGCGCGACTGACATGATCGTTGACAACAGAGTTACTGATTTTTATGGGCTCTTGAGGAGACGCTTCTTTCCTGACTCGATTACGTGCATGTACTAATCAAATAGTGTCTATTATATGTCGCTCTGTGTCGGTACCTGCTTAGACGCTAATAGTGTAACGAATCAAACTTAAACCTAAGGGAAATAAAGATTTAAGCAGATTTTTACATTTTTAATTTAAATTAATAAAAATACAAATAGTTTTATAAAAATTACCTATTTCACTAGAGTCCTTTAGTATCACAAACTGGGAGGAGGATATATTGTGAGGAGGGTTCTTAAGTCACACACACTGGGAGGAGGATATGTCGTGAGGAGGATCCGGTATGAGCGCCTTGTTGTCTATTGGTGCTCGGTTCTAGAACGAGCAGTGGAAACAGGAGGGACCCGACAAAACTCCGAAGCTCAATAGTAGGGCCGCAGCAGTAGTAGTATTATTAGTGGAGGCTTTTCAGAAAAATAAACAGCACCTCCATACATCAAATTACGTCGCTGTCCCTCTTCGTAGTTCCCTCTCGTAGTAGTCCCGCTTTCTGCGCTTCGTCCTCTATTTATACTAGAGTTTCAGCCGTTCCAGAAAATTTTTAAATTTTAAAATTATATCCTCCAGTGGCCAGACACATGTAACCAGCCAGCACATATTATACAACCATGTGTGTGTAAAGAATTTAAAGATATAATTTAAAATTAAGAAGTAAACAATCATAGTTAATAAAATACAATATTTCAGCTAATAATATTGATAAAAATAATTTATAATAATTAAACCAAAAAGTAATTCTTCATAGACTAGTGAGAAACTCTATGGGAAAAAAGAAAAGTAACTGACAGTTTGACAAATCTTGACATACATGTCACAACATAGAAAATTACAAAGATCAAATTTTATTTTATTACAGATATTAAAGAAATAGTTATTGTAACACGCAAATACTATATTTCCTTCCAGAAAATGAGTATGAAGGTACATAGAGAATGCTTAAATTTCAAGGTTAATGTTAACAAAATGTAAGTATAAAGAATAATCATTACAATAGTTATGTGCTTACTGATTTGTACTCTTAATTTTAATTTAGTGTAATTTTATTTTTATTTTCTTTATTGTGATGTAATATTTTAACAACAATAATTGTAATATTGCTATGGATAATCCTCTCGGTGAGAGGGATTGGGCCGTAATCCACCACGCGGGCCCAGTGCGGGTTGGTAGATGTCACATGTCTTCGAATTTTTGGTTCTAGGACATGCCGGTTTCCTCACGATGTTTTCCTTCACCGTTTTGAGAGCAATGGTGATGAAATAATTTACATAAAGTAATGCGCCTGTCTGGGTTCGAACTCACGACCTACAACTCGTAAGTCGCGGCCGTAACCACTGGGCCACCACTGCTCTCTTGGCTGTACTAGGTTATATCTACAGCGGATTTTTCAAAGATTTTTAAAACTACCGCGGTAAATGTTTTATTTTTCATTTTTGATATTTTCCAGTAGTTACAATAATGTTCAGTGTTAAGACACTGGGGAAACCATTTCTATGAAAATTTCGTGAAGATCTACTGAATTTTAGTCGCACTTGTCTGCGGGCAGCCTTCAATGAAAATATCAACACCTAAAATAGAACAAAAATAATAAGGCATTTATTTATTGAATCTCTAATAATTTTGCGCTCCTAAACATGCTATTGAACACTCTAATATAATTATTGCGCCTCTTTTTGTTGACTGCAAATAATTCCTCAAGCACTGGATGAACAACCTTCGCTCGGTTTTTATTGTTTGACGTTTTCTAAAAATGAAACCTAGCTAGATCGATTTATCGCCTCCAAAATCCCCGCATACTAAATTTCATCAAAATCGTTGGAGCCGTTTCCGAGATTCAGATTATATATATTTATGTACATCTAAACAAGAATTGCTCGTTTAAAGGTATTAGATAGATTTGTGGTCATATAAAATACCTACACATTACTTAGCCACTGTTCTAGCCGGTGACCAACCGAAACAAATAAGTGTCCATCATTAGAAAGTCAATTTGTTTTAGGAGATAAATCAAAGAATTCCCAGGCATCAAAAAGGGTTATATTTTTCATATCACGAAATAAAAACACAGTTTAACATTATCCACATTTCTGCAACCATTTCTACAGCACGAATGGATATTAATAATGAAATCATTATCAATCGGGTTAATTTAATAATTCAATCGCCGTTACCGATAAAGTCATTCGAATAAAATGTTATCTTTCAATACTCGATATTTAAAACAAATCGAAATGGGACGGATTTCACAAAATATGTAGGGGTCGCAAACGATTCATTTTATGTGACTTTAACAATATTAAAATACTTTTAAATATGAATATTTATCGGTATGGCTTTGTTTACCATACTGGTTGAGTGTAAATATTTACTGTGTCAACCCTTAGGTTGGGCACACATGAGCGTAGCTGAATGACGTTTCGAGTAGTTTACGTTCGTGTTTTGCAAACAGTCGTGATCGAGATCATTTTCCATCGAGTGTAGTGTAAACCTACGATATTGTATGAAAATTTCGTTTGATTTATTTTGAAAATAGCGTCGGGCTTCATTTGTCTTTTTTGGCCACTTCAGGGCTCCCAGGGGAGCAATTCTTGTAATTTTAATAAGGTTCACAGTCTGAAAGCCAATTCTCGTACCTAATTAAAACCGTTCAAAATCTAGTCGCAGTGTCATATCTGAGCGACAAGCAAATGTCAAAAATGTATGAAAAATCGAGGTATTTTTGACAGATTGCGACTGAGATCAGACTGTAAACTTACTTACGTAAGACTGTGTTTTAAATTACGAGTTAATGCCCTTCTGAAATGGTCAATAATAGCCACTTATATAGCTTTTGCCAGCGGCACCGCCCGCGTGGATGTCGATTATCGCTTAAAAAAGTAGCCTATGGCCTTCTCCTTATTCCAGGCTATATCTATGCCAAATTTCATGACGATCGGTTCAGCGGTTTAGGCGTGCAAGCGTGACAAACGACAGAGTTACTTTCGCATTTATAATATTAGTAGGGAGGTAGGGATTGCATAAAAAGGTTCTTAATTCGGGTGTTATTTTTTATGTGTTTTACCTCAGAACTCCGTCATTTACAAACCGATTTGAAAAAATCTTATTTGTTTTGAAAGCGTCTACTTATCGCGTGGTCCTATATCAATTTGGTAAAGCTCTGATTTGTAGTTTTTGAGTTATTAGCTCTAATCTTTTCATACCATCAGTGAGTTGCTACACGTGTGTGTCATACCCCTACAAAATCGATGAGAAGTTTGGAAAATTAGCTGGTCGCTAGTTGTGGTCGCGAATAGTTCGAACGTGGACACCTTTGTTCTATTGGACACTCGACCTCTGCACTTGAAAGTGGACGCAAATTCGGTTTCGCTGCGGCAACCAATTGATTAAAACTGGCCAAAAATTTAAAGGGCTTTCGAATTTATTTTGCCTCTTTGGTTTTATCGGCTTACAAATAAAATGAATGAAGATTATTTATTGTGCTTTTGTTGGTATCTTAATTGGTATGCTTGTAGAGGTGTACGCTTTAATTTATTTCTACTTGTGTTTATAGTTAGGTACGATGTGAGTATATTTACAGAAACGTCAGTAAAGTTGTTTTATGACATATGATTTTATTTCTGTAAGTAGGTTTGTACAAACACTTTTACAGATCAATCATATTTTTAAAACTCGATGAGGTCGGCGTTTCCTATATGACTATTATCTGAGAATTGCCGAAACAAACTCAGAGGTCTCTTTTTAAAGTCCAGACATAATCTTGGTCCTGACCAAGATTTTGTCTGGACACATGAAATATCATGTGTTTGTTTATAATACTAAATTAAAACTGACGATTCTGTTTATAAATATGCTTACTCTGCACACTTGGCGAAAGAGCTAGATAAAAAAAAAAAAACGTGTTTCATTGGATGTCACGACACTTTCTTTTTTTAAGTGTTGTAATGCGATGCGATGAGATATCACGGATAGAGTCTATTGAAGTTTATCCTAATTTGTAAATACTTAAATCAAGTTCTATTAACATTCTATGCAGGTACGAGTATGTAGGTAGACTAATAAGTTAAAACGCTGTAAGAAGCATTATTTTTGGTATTTGACAATAGCGCAACGCGGCAATAAACAAGGATAAAAATAGCGATGCGTTTGATGTTAGTTGAATCCAATTACCACCAAAATAAAAGTAATTTTGCAGTTTAATTAAATTAAAAGATAAACGCAAGGCTCAGTAGAACATTTATTTCTTTATTTCTAAGTTTGATTGAATTCCC
The DNA here is from genome assembly GCA_949987655.1 of Polymixis flavicincta. Lineage (NCBI taxonomy): Eukaryota > Metazoa > Arthropoda > Insecta > Lepidoptera > Noctuidae > Polymixis > Polymixis flavicincta. The sequence continues at coordinate 35,296,400 of OX465171.1, read as the reverse complement.
TCGATTATCATTGTGAAACTTATTATTTTAAAGTGACGTGACGGTTATAATATTTCACTTTTTTGGTCTAGCTTTCATGCGCATAGTATGCAAAAACGAAACGAACGTCGTCGTTCTAATCGACACCTCTCAGAATTTTTTTCTTTTATATTTGTCACCCTAAAAGAGTTCAAAAATCATATGCTTATACAACTACTAGTCACCACCAATATTGAAGATCGGTATAAACGCCAACTGGCAGGCATGAGGCCACTACGAAGCGCGCCAAATCATTTCCTACGAGTGACGTCCATAGTCGCGGCTTCCACAATCAAATCGACCAACGACCGCCCGATCGTACGAACAATAGTCTACCAAACTGTATGTTCGAACAGTTTAGACCAGGTTTAATCGAAAATAGGTGAGATGAAGAAAAATGAAATGTAGTTTAAAAAAAAAAACATAACAAATACGTAAAACTTCATGATTATAGTTATCAATTCAGCAGAAAGATGTAGTAAGATAAAACTACTATAGATATCATAAGGGCCTTGACAAGTTGCAGTCACTTTTAACGCGTCTCGTATTTCTACAGCGACCACCAACAGGATTGTCTAGCTAGCTATTGTGGAGTTTCTTGCCGTCTCTACTCCATAGGAAGCGATAATATTGGAACCGTGCACCTAGCTTCTGATGTTTCATAAATTCCCATATAGGTAAGATTGCCGCCGCCGATTTCAGGTAATACTGGTATTCGCTCGTAATAGGCCCCTGCTGAGAATTGCCATATCCATATTATTATTTTGATGTCCAAACAGTAATTACACTTGTAAGGTAATCTCTCTGAACCCATCAGAAAACAAGTCGTGCACTAAATGATAATCGACGGAGCAACTTTCGATGTCCACCGCAAGCAGAAGTTGAGTTTTAATTAATTTTCGTATTCCACACAGCCAGAAAGTATTGTTCTATATGCAATGAGATATTACGGGTTAATTATTTTGATGTTTATCGTGATAAAGTATATATAAAGTAAAAAAGGGAAGAGCTCACTGAGCATCAAAGAATTCGTCTGCATCGCTCTCAGTGGAAAAGTGCCCAAAAGGCTGGCAGCGTTGCCACTTTGGATGGCAACGTTGATTCTTTGACCTTTTTCTTGATAAGTAATTAAATTAACTTCTAATAATAGTAGATGTGGATATGTAGATTAATAAGTCAAGACGCGGTAAAAAGCATTTTCATTGATATTTCACTTAAATACATCGAAGCAATTTTCAATAGTCGATAGCTGAGGAAAAACTATGTCAGTTTGATGGCTTTTGTATGAAAAAAAATCTAAATTTTCAGATTTTTTCTTCAGGTAAAAGATATCTGACTACTGAAAAATCAGTCCTAAAACAGATAAGTAACACACCGTATAAAACATCCAACGGTTTATTACTAAACTTTATTTGATGACATAATAAAATTGAAGCAATATAGACTCGTCCAACCACTTTTTTTTTCTTATTTTAACTTGTGTGAATATTTGCAGCAAAACTTTTAAAAACCAACTGTATAATCTTTTTCATTTTTAGCATCGCGTCAATTGCTCACTTGGGCGCTTGCTGACAGTCATTCATACTCTGTTACCGTTTGACGCGCACGATACTGTAGCACCGGCGGCGGCTTTTCACTGTAATTCTGACGTTAACGAAGCAACTTCAATCGTCAGCGTCACGCGCAGCATCAAAATGTTACACGAAATAAATGCTCATTCGAGGCTTCCCTGAATTCTGTTTGTTGTTTTGAGTGACGTGCAAAGAAAATTGTTGTTAAATTTTGTTTGAATTTTTTATTGTTAAAGGCTTTGCTAAAGCAAGTACGAGTACTTTGCAAGCTTGATGGAATAACAACTGAATTTGATGTAATATTATTTTGTTAAAACAAGACGCAACGATACATTTGCGTCTTGTTTCTTGTATACTTGGAATAGTTATATATTATACAGGATGATTTCAACAGAAAGGATCTCAATACCTAAAAAAAACTTTTGAATAAAGTCAAATCGCTGCTAAACACAAGTTAGGGTTATTTCATACAGTTTAACATTAATTGCATTATCTGGTCGAACCATTAATTGTAAGGAATGGTTCCAATAAATCTGGGATACTAATACTAACATTGTTTGCGGGCCTCGGTATTGTGTCGCCTGTCCTGTTAAGGTGCTCCCGCACGTACTTGCATTGTCCGACTCGTGGGCAATAACCGTAATTTCCACGTGACAGCTACTTGACACAACTAAGCGACGAGTAGCCTGCCGCGATGGCAAACAACATCGCGGCAGGCCCAGACGGAGATAGCGGGATGAGCTAGAATCCTACATTGGACAGAGAGAGGTGGCAAAAGAGTAGGGAGGGCTTTGCCCAGCAGCGGGACGCTAATGGCTAATAAATATAAATAAATTAAAGCTACGAGAAGTGACCTTTCTGCTAGAGTGACAATAATATACTGGTAGATATAGGTAAAAATACGAGTATAATATAGGAAGTGCTGAAATCGTATTGAACATTATGGTAGAAACTTACCTTCCACAAACGGTATGTTGCTCCACTTTATTAATAACCAGCACTTCGCCCTGCAATTTCGTCCGCGTAAAATTTTGGCCCTTGACCCGTCGCGTCGCACCACATCGCCCGCCCCTGATTTTACTTCGTTTTCACTTAGCGTTATGTCCGACTATTTTTACTTTTGCTCGACTCCTAAGTTTCGCAGCGTGATGTGACATAACCTATGTCTTTCTTCAAGAATAGGGCTATCAAATGCAAAAAGAGTTTTCCTAATCCAACTGGCAGTTATAGAGATAAATATATTAAAAAAATACAAAAAAAATATATTCCTTTATAATATTATCATAAATTATATTTCGTGTGGTAGGATTATTCGTAGGTAATAAATAGTTTGATGAATAAACCATCGCTTAGTTGTCTGCCAACAATTGTGACCATGACAATATTCTTTTTGACCCCAAAACACTTCACCTTGAGAGGGACCAATCTTGAGGGGTTTACATTCTGATAAAAAGTGTCTATGTAAAAGCACCTTTATATTGTACAAAATTTACGACCACGCATTCAGGCTTTGTTGATACTGATGATGAAAAGTAAATCCGTTTTGTAGATTATACGCTTGTTAATAAATATTTATAAGAATATTTCAGTGTTTATAAATCAGGTACGTTGTTTGACCGGAAAGTGGTGGTAAAGCTACGAAACTGCTTGCTTTAATTTTGTGGTTGTTGTGTGTTATAAAGAAATCACAGAATAAGTTTAAAATAACATTGAGAATATCATATGTAGTAGTGACACAGTGGTAATAATAGCCACGACTCACGGTCGTAGGTTCGAACTTCGTGTACCTATAGTAAAAAGTCGCATGGGGGGCAAACGAAAGAAAGAAAATACATTTATTTAGCACAGAATAAAAAGGCAGACAATAAACAATAGTCAAAGTGTAAAGTGCGATGTCATGTTACGTGACGATTTCTACAATTGTACTCCTACACACACTGTTTTAAAGAAATTTGTCCCAATAATTAAATAGTCAAACGTACTTACTAGAAAATGAAGTTCAACGATCGAGTTCCACAATTAAAACAGCATTTCAAAATATTAACATAAAAACACTGAAGTCTTTTGGGGATTTTCGTTAATTTTCTTGAAGATATCATTGACACAATTGTATCAAGCATATTTATTCAATGTTTAGACAGGGTATACGATTCCTGACTTAATGAAACATAGTAAAGTAGTAACACTTTAAAATGTGGTAGTAAGAGTGATCCCTATAATTATAGACCTATATCTGTGCTTCTAGCACTCACCAAAATTTATGAAAAAATCATGCTAGACCAGATGTTGTCACATTTTAACTCAAATGGGAATTAACATAGACGACAGTTTGGTTTCACGAAAGGTAGGTCGACGACTGACGCGGGAGTAATACTCATCAGACACATTTTGGGATTCTGGGAGAAGTCCCAGAATGCAATTGGCATTTTCTGTGACCTCTTAAAAGCGTTTGACTGCGTTGACCACAATACACTGATCTATAAATTACACCACTACGGAATTCGTGGACAAGCTGCTGATCTAGCACTTTCCTGTTTATCAAACAGGCAGCAAAAAGTAAACGTTAACGGGGCGACATCCTCGGGGTCTTCTTTACCTGATGGCTAACTTCTCAGATATCATTTTATTCGCTAATTAAACTTTTCTTATTTTTAAAATAGTTTTTCTTTTTTTTAGAAAAGATATATCCGTATCTTTCTAAAAAAAAAGAAACTATTTCCGCCTGTCCTCCACTTTCCATTCATTTTTCATCATCATCATCATCATCGTCATTTCAGACAAAAAATGTCCACTGCTGTACATAGGCCTCCCCCATAAGCCTAATCGGCACGATAAATGCATGGAGAACGCTGCTGCTCATTCTCTAGTAAGTCCTTTCCTCCATCCTTATGTTCCGTGTGGTGCCAGACATAAAGAATAGCTATCTCATTTCTTCCCGTCGTAAAAGGTGACTTCCATTAATAATTTTACTTAAAATAACATTTATACTTTTTGCACAAGAGGTGGATCGTCATCATTAATCACCTTTGTGTAATCGTCTTGGTAGTCCAGTCACAACTAGGCCACTCTGAAAACTAGCCAATATGTAGGTCCAGTAGCCACATCTTGGCAGGCGGTGAAATACGAAACTAAAATTTTAATGTACTGAGTTGGTAGTATTTTTGGCATTTGGCCATAACTACTTTTTAGATGCTTATATGAACTATCAGTTGTGGTGGCCTAGTGGTAAGTCGGCCGCGACTTACGAGTTGAAGGTCGGTAGGTAGGTTTGAAACCAACAGTCAGTTTACTGTGTGTAAATTATGTCATCACCACTGCACTCAAAACGGTGAAGAAAAAAAAAACATCGTGACGAAACCGGCATGTCTCAAATTTTTTAATACATGTGGCATCTACCAACGCGCACTGGGCCCGAATGTTAGATGACGGCTGCACAGTAAGTCCCAACAGTGCTCGTTTGTAGTGTAGAAAGACAAAAATTATCTATATTAATTCAAAATCAAAATCAAAATCAAAATATTTTTATTTCATATAAACCTGCATGGGCACTTATGAAACGTCAGAAGCTAGGTGCACGGTTCCAAATTGTTGTTTCCTATGGAGAAGAGCCGGCAAGAAACTCCACGGTTACTCTTTTAAAAATAATTGGCTTTAACAATATTTTCAAATTACAGAGATTAAATGTATGGGAGGACAGCGCAGGCCTATCAATAAGTACCAGGTACTTAGACGAATACAGAATAGAAAATCGTCTACAAATCTACAGTCAGTAAGGCCTACAACGTTCTCTCATTCACAATATGTAAAATAATCTACATAAATAAAATGAACCTAAATAAAATTGATGTATAATGTCAATTAATGACGAGAATATGTCAGCATTGTAAAAATAAAAAGAATTAAAAAGAACTTTGTATTATTGTATTGAAATTAGTCATAGATCTCTGATAGTAATGTTATGTTACTCACCCATGTGCAGGTACTTATCACCACTTTGCATGCACCATCGTAGGTTCAATCTATAAGCAGATTATGCTATGAACTATACATACATCAGTACTGTAACGTAATTAGTAAGTTTTTACTGTTATTATCAATAAGAACGACAGTGATATTCCACTTACAAACACTCGTTACAACATAAACTATGCTCATTCAAGTTTATATCACAGCAAATCGACATTAACTAGTTCTACAAAGTTTAATCACAAAGGTAACAGTTACCTTTGTGATTAAACTAGATACTCCTTTGAAGAAAACCAAACAATACAACGTCGTTCCTTTAGCGGAGCACACACATACCACAGCGGGGCACATCATGTACCCCAACCGTGCACACATTGCGCTCCAACCGTGCACGTTCGTACCCTAGTGGTTAAATTTTGCATACAAAGCAGGGTTTTGACAGAACGCAAAACGCGTGCGGCCCGCTCCGCTATAATTCAAACGTCTTCTGCATAGTTGGTTTTAAATGCAATTAAAATATGCACAGTATTACACGACGGGTTTAATTGTGGAATATTTATGTTGCGTTTTGATTGTATTTTTAATAACGGAAACCCAACAGCTTCGTTGCTCTCTTTGATAATATACGTAACTCACTTTTGCCTGCGGTTCTGCCCGCGCGGATATCGGTAATAACCGATAGGCAATAGCGTACAAAAGTAGCTTATGTTCTTCTCCATATCCCAGGCTATATTTCTGCAAAATTTTATTACGATTTGTTCTACGGTTTAGACGTTAAAGTGTAACAGACAGACAGACAACTTACTTTCGTATTTACAATTTTAGTAGGGATCTATTGATGTATCTATGGGTTCATCTTCAGAATTATGTTTAAAATTAATATTTTTGGAAATACGTCATTTCTACTGTAACGATGCGTTTATACACAAACACTTCACTTTTGACACGAATATTTGTTCTGTGAAGTAAGTCGGATCTTATAGCGCAAAAATTATCTACTAGACATGACCGGCCGCCTATTCTTTTTCTACTTATAACACAAATAGAACATAGTTCGTCTTATTACAATGCTAGTAGAGTAGTTTTTGCATTTCCGACTTTATTTCGATTTAAATAAAGTTCTTAATGCAAAAATAATAACTTAGCACCGGACTAAGTGGTCAGTTTTGTAAAAAGATCTGCATTTCTATACATATTGGGTTCTTAATTCTAAAATGTTCACAAAATTATTTCATCTATTTCAAAGAACATTACAGAAGCAGGAGTCAACGTGACCCCAGCTTCTGTAAGCCAGGTCCCTCGCTAAGCCATTGTTTCACAGGCACCAATGTAAGGTACATTCCAGCACATTACGTTAGGTTCGCTTAAAAACTTGGGAGCTAATACTCCTGCTTTAGAACCTTCGTTACGACAATGCACATGACTTGGCAGCTCCATCTCAGTTCTTGCCAATAAGATTACATGACGGTTGGTAACTCCCTTAGGTGCCCGGCGGAACGGGCAAGCATTCAACATTCCGCAGGGATGCCAAACACAGTGGTTACTACACTGAGGTATTCGAGCAGCGTAGACGAGCGTTTCCTTGATTATATACCTTTTCTAAACTACTGAGTAATTAATAACACATTAAGTAATTCTACCCGTGAATATGAACATTTTTCACTTTGCAACTAACTCTTAAATCACGAAAAAATAATCAGCGGTTTCGTACAAAAGAGAGCAGTGGTAGCCCAGTGGTTACAGCCGCGACTTACGAGTTGTAGCTCGTAGGTTTGAACTCAGACAGGCGCTATACTTTGTGTAAATTATTTCATCACCACTGCTCTCAAAACGGTGAATAAAAACATCGTGATAAAACCAAAATTTTGAAGACATGTGACATCTACCAACCCACACTGGGCCCGCGTGATAGATTAGTTGGACTTGGAAAGTGATAAAAAGTCTTCGCAGACAGCAAAAATTAAAAAGGAATTTAGGAAGCATTTTAGAACAATCATCCCTTAAAGGGGCTTTTTTTTTGGGTGGGAAATCATGAAATAACTTCTCCCGCTCTGGGTGCAGCGGGACGGCGTGTCAGACTTTTACTGACTTAAACCACGCGAGTTCGTTCAGTTGCCTGTGTGCCAGGGGCCACGGTATCTCTTTCGAACAACCCGCACTTTTCGAACAACCCGCACCATTCCGTAAAGGGGTTAAAGTGTGTGGATGAGGAATCCCATCGGACGGGCGACTTATAAGTGATAAACTTTGTAAAAAATCGAATATGACAAATTTTCAATTAACTAATATGCCTTGCCCCGCCCCAGCAAATAGCTGTCGAAAAAATTAACTTTGTCTACTCGATTTAGGGCTAACTTTTCAATGGTCAGGTAACTTTTTACTCTGAAGAATAGATCTGACAGTTTGACATATTATCTATACTATAATATTAAAAGCTGAAGAGCTTGTTTGTTTGGTTGAACGCGCTAAGCTTAGGAACTACTGGTTCGAATTGAAATGTTCTTTTAGTGTTGGATAGCCCATTTATCGAGGAAGGCTATAGGCTACATAACACCACGCTAAGATCCTTAGAAGCCGAGCAAGGAGGATAAAAAGTCACGAATACGAAGTACTAGCACGGGCAGGCGATTCGAAGCGACGGGGTGGGTCGGGGTAGCAAAAAATTTGACGCGAAACAAGTCGCGAGCAGAAGCTATTTTTCTATAAAAGAGTTGTGAAACCAACATAATTATTCCTTGAATAAAACATGTCTAACTTGTAGAAAGATCAGCCCTTAAACTGACCAAATTTTCGGTTATCGGATTTGTGACGATTCTTCACGGAAGCGTATCAAAAGGTTGTGAATAACTAAGCAGTTCTCATTCAAACCAGCCAGATTGACCAGGAAATCATTTTGCTTCAACACTACAGATTTTAATCCTTTAGAAACAGTCAGTGCCATTTGTTCGCTATCACCCTCAAAGGCTAGACTACAAGACAAACAGAACCTGTTTGGCGACACAACAACGTCCAGCACGTATGTATGTATCGACGTATACAAACATTGATTTGATCAAGGAACAAGCGTTTACCAAGCACCAGTTATGTACTTAGTGTCCATTTGTGGAAATGATTACTGATCGCTAATGGTCGCCAACTCGTTCAAATCTTCGTCATTGTTTGAAGCGTATATTTTCGACTTCCTTTATAAAATTTGTATTAAATTGGCATTTATTTTACAAATATAGGTAACTAGCTTTTGCCCACGGCTTCGCTCATTAGAACGTTATTGTTGTTTTCCTCGGAAAGGGTACTTTTTTTCGGGATAAAAGTACTCTTTCCCTATGTCCGTTTCTGTACACCTGACCACGGAAATGCAAAATTTCAGGATGATCAGTTTAGTGGCTTAGGCGTGAAAGGTAACAAACAAACTTACTTTCGCATTTATAATAGTAAAAATAAATTTAGCATACATAATAGGTGATAAGCAGTGATCGGAATAGGCTGACTATATTTGCCTAAACTTCGGAGAACGGAGACAGAAAGTGGAGACTTCCTTACGACTATATTTTTTTCCCGGGGTTTGGGAAAAATCATCAGTAAGTTGAAAATAACTTAACTTAACTTGCAATTACCAAATTTTCGGGATTTTCAAGTAAAATCCCGAAATAAATAATCTTACTTTAATTCATGTATTCGAATTATATTTACGATCCAACTAACCGTTGTATCAAATCATGAATTAAAGTTGGATTATTTATTTCGGGATTTTACGTGAAATTCCTGAAAATTTGGTAGTTGCAAGTTTAGTTAACAATAGCCTTTACACATCTTAAATAAAGCTTATTTTCAACTTTCTGAAGATTTTTCCCGAATCCCGGGAAAAAAAATATAGTCGTAAGGAAGTCTCCACTTTCTGTATCTGTCCTCCGAAGTTTAGGCAAATATAGTCAGCCTATTCTGATCACTGGTGATAAGATACATAAGGTTTAGCCATATTTAACCATTCAGCATGCAAACATTCACATTATCGTTCACTTAAGTTCAAACAGAAGCTAGATCTATCAATTCAGAGCAATTTAGCCACATATAACAACACATGTATGGTTTTATTTTAAATAGCCAAATAGACAGTCAAAGAATAAATGTGGACGACAAGGTAAATATTTTTTTTGGATCTGATTTTATTCCGACTACGTCATTGCCAACATTTTGTATGGAAATCAAAGTTCGTATAGATGACTTGCGCCCAATATGTCGGAAGGAAGTTTGTAAATTGCTTGACACCTTGACCGCACCTGGGCCCCAATTCTGTATGGTTTCCGTAGAATCTTACTACGTTTAAACTACATCAATTTCGTGTTTTTAGAAACCAATGTAACGGTAAGGAATCCAAATGTCACATTCTATTTGTTCCAAGACAATTTGTCAAAATTATTAATGCGATATTAGTAGATTTCGTGTGTGATTAACGTGGTTTCGAGTAAGGAATCGTTAAGTGAATTCAGGCCCTGTACGTAAAACAACTTAAATATGTATGTATATTCTTGTGAATACAACCGGGGAGATGGGCAAAGAACGTCACTCATAAGACGCCTGAGGTAGACATCGCCATTGACGTAGGCCACGGCGAAGGTGCTGTGAAGAATCTGATGGCCAATATGGCCAGAAAAAGGAAAAATGGGTGTCCTTTTCTCAGCAGTTGGACACAGTAAAAAAACCACCAATCTACATCCCCGTTTCTTTTCACGTCAACAAATAATACTGTAGTAACTGGACTTCTTTTCCAATGCACAAAGATTCTAAAAACAGGTAAGTGTAACATACTTAACGCAAGCTTTTTTCTTTTTAAGCTAACTGTTATTTTTAAGAAAATTGTGTCGACATGAGCATTACGTTATGCATTTAAAATTGGGCCTTATTGCCGTGGATTAAGATTGAATTTTCTTTCGCCCAACCGACGGTAGGTATAGAAAAAGATATATTATATTAAAAAAAAACGTCAAAAGTTACTAAAATCGATTCAGTAGGCAATTATGAACCAACTTCTCCCAGAAAATGTGTTTATTCTGTTACATTTTGTTAAAGTATTCTCCATTTTTCAGCCCTAAAAATTACCCTCTGCGTACTATTTGCACCCCATCACGAATCGGTTCTGAAACAATTAATCACCCCTCGCCCCTCAGGATTTAAATAGAGCCCTCTGAAGGCTCGCTACATACATATGGTGCTCGGAGCCGCTATCAATTGCCACTTGACCGGGCCCCAAGTTTTTACTACACCGTGTAAGAATCTGCGGGAAACTTTAGACGTAACTTGAACTGAGTGGCCTACTGAACGTACAACTATGTAATTAAGGGCGACATGGTATCCGTGAAATTAAATTTAAATGACTATTTCATGAAACAAAAAGTCATTCAGTGTGATTAAATGATCCTAGAGAGTGATTCAAGATTGTAATGCTTATAATTTTGTAAAGCCATGTTTGTTGCAGTATATTTTATTCAACATTAATCCTGATACTAATATAGAAAATGACATAAAATAATTAAGAAAATTTTAATTTTGCAGTTGTAGTATCAACTACCTACTGCTGCTAGAATATCAACCAATACTGTACCTTCTCTATCTTAGCCTTCTTTATCTCACTTGGTTGTAAGTGATGATCAGGGCGAAGGTGGAAGCGAACTTCTTGTGGATTTGACGTTCGATAGAAAATTTACTACACCAGCGCGTGAAAGGACTAAATTATGGATTGTTGGCGAATAGTTGACCTATGTAAATAATCAAATGATTTGCCCTTTTCTGTCACATGAGTCCTGAATCCTACCTGACCCACACATACCTGCGCGTTCTGAACAAAACTCGGATCCTGAATTATTTACCTCTCGTGCAACGTAAACTAAGACAACTCGCTCTTTGCGGTCACGAAGGCGGCAAATCAAGGCGTATACTAATGATCCCTTCACACCAACAGATGCAGCGGATCACGGATATAAAGCCGAGTATGCACACCGACTCGCAACGGAAACGATAACAATAAAAACAAAAAGAAATGTAGCCTAGCTAACAATCCCACTTATGACGAGATACAATAATAAAAATTGTGATTAAAAATTAAATTAGAAGAAGAAAAATTAATGTACTATAAACAAATTATGCGTCCAAATTTTTCTTGTAGGATAATTAGGTATTTAAAAGTGTGTGCCAGCTGAGCTGAGCTGAGCTGAGTGTACTGTGTGATGACAGTTTGACGTTTCAAGATGAGTTTGACTTGCTTGTGTTGGTTGAGTATGTGAGAGCGGCGAGGTGCGTCGGAGCAGCATGGCGGCCGTCGCCGGCCTGTACGGGCTAGGGGACGAGCAGCGCGCGCGGCACCGCCGCGGCCAGGCCAATGCGGAGCGCTCCGAGTCCAGAGATGACAACACTGAGGCGTAAGTACTTATCACGTATACAGTCCGTTCACAGTTTTCTTACCTCTGATTTTGCATCACTGTCAAAAATTCTAAATCATAGTGATCTTTATTCTCGTTGCCGTAAGGTTGTTGCCACTGATAAATGTTTCACAATCAAAGGACCTTTATTTTCATTTCAATAAGGTTGCTGTTGAGTTGCTGCTACTAGAGGTTAAATAATTGAAATGACTATACTGTTTTCATATTCCTGGTTAGTAGACAGTATAGCAACCAGTGTTACCCAGTAACTGGGTTGTGGAGGTCAGATAGGAAGTCGCTCCCTGTACAATAATGGTATTCAGCTGCATCCAGTTAGACTTGAAGCCAACTTCAACACAGTTGGAACCTCAGGCTTGGCGATGTTGCTTTGGTAGTAGCATGGTGATCGTGTGTCGCCGTGCGTCGTCTAACAAAACCGTAGAAATTGCTTTCCAGCGCTGATAATAGTTGGAGTTTGGCGAAACCCCTGTTTTGGCGCACTGGGTTGATGTAGGGGCAACGGCACCAAGGATGTGACTGTGTGTTTTAATATTATACTAGCTTTTGCCAGCAGCTTCACTCTCCTGGAGGTCGAAAATTATCCCACAGGAACGTAGTACAGGGATGAAAAGTATCTTATGTGTTATTCCAGGTTACAAACCATCTGTGTGCCAAACGTCTACATCCGTTCAGCCGATTTTGCGTCATTGAGTAACAAACATCCAAACATTCACGTACATAATATTAGTAGGAAGTAGGATAGTAGAAACGTTGTTTAGTTTAATTATTTTCTCCTTATTGCAGACAGATTTTCATTCATCATCATCATCATCAGTTCAGACAAAAGACGTCCACTGCTGGACATAGGCATCCTCCAAACGGGGAGTGGATTGCCATAATAGCCACGCTTGGCAGGCGGGTTGGCGATCGCAGTATGGTGGTAAAATACATAGAGAACGCTGCTGCCCATTCTCAGTTAAGCCCATTAGTCGCCTTCCACGACACCCACAGGAAGAAATGGGATGGTGCTATTGTTTTACGTCCGGCACCACACGGCACACGTTGGATATTGATTCATTAAAAACTATTAGGTACCGACCAAAAAAAAAAACGAATAAAAACCAAATGGACATTATAAAACACTATAAGGCGCTTTAATAGGTAGGTAAATTACTTGAAACGCTAGTGTTTTATTGGTACTCATGATAAACGACTTGAGTTACTTACCGATATCTATCTATCTTTCTTTCTTTCTTTTCTTTCGATATCGTGGCATTTGTTTTCCTTAAGGTATGCTTACACGAGCTTGTGGAGTTTCTTCCCGGCTCTTTACCATAGGAAGCGACAATTTGGAACCGTGCACCTAGCTTCTGACGTTTCATAAGTGTCCATGCAGGTTTATATGAAATAAAATATTTTGATTTGATTAGATTGGGCAACTAAAATTGCTCAATCATGGTCAATTCTCGACAAGTATGACAATTTAGGGCAATGGCAACATGTACCAACCTGTTGCCGGAGATACGGCCCCACAATACCATGCAATATGGAGCAAATTTAAAAACTAGGCAATATGCACCTCCAACTGTCTGTTTGATTCGGCTAATCTCCAAAACGGCTACGCTGATTTTGACGATTTTTCACTAACAGATAGCTAATGTTATAAACAGTAAGAAAGGCTCTCCTTTTTTTCCCGGCAGCACGTTTCCCCGGTATAATTTCCGACATCCACGCTTGCGAACCTTGGGATAGCTAGTTTGAATCAAACGTTTTGATTTTAAATTTAAGTTCTATAGAAGCCCTAAAGCCTCCTTTTACTGGGGTCTAATAATAAAACGTTCGTAGTTTTTAGTGGATTCCTAAATATTGTTCTAACTTCTTTCTGCAGTTTGTCAGTCCAATCTCTCGCCTACTGTTTTGTTACCTATTATCTTCTAAATTAGTTTGACACTTCGAATGTTTTAAAGTTATTACAGCCAGCCTATACAACTGTAAGATTATCTCCTGCAGACAACCTTTACCGTACTTATCACAGGCAGACAAATTCAGTGGTAGCCTCAAGTCTAAAAACGGCAAATGCAATCACAGCCTCCAAAATTAAGGGCAAACCCAGCTAAATCACAGTAATCTCGTAGTCAAATAATCTCCGGTCAGAGGTAATACTGTTAGCGTATCCACTAACTAACAGATAAGTTCGTTCAGATTTAACATGTCGTTTTGATTCAGATGGCCAATACTGGTGCCACTGCGCCTCGTTGTGAATTAATTGATGATTTGGTGTTAACATTATTTATTACTGTATTAACCTATTATTAGTAGTATTCGAGGGGCTTGTGAAGCGTAATGAGGTGATCCGGCAGAGAACCAAAGTCGTCGACATAGCTCACAGATTTACCAAGCTGAAGTGGCCACATTAGCCGTAGAACCGATGACCGTTGGAGTGGACGTGTTTTTGAGTAGAGACCGCGAATCGGCAAACGTAAGGTAGGACGCCCTCAGGCTAGGTGGCACGACGATCTTCGCCGGGTGAATGGCGTGCATTTGGAGAGGCCTATGTCCAGCAGTGATGAGGGGCTTGTGGCTAAGTGATAACTGCCGCACGCTTCATCTTTACATACCAGGACACCTCCGTGCCTCGGAAAGCACGTTAAGCCGTTGGTCCTTGGTGTCATTCGTAGATCTATGACAGTCGTTACGGGTTGTCAGAATCCCGAAAGTTTTACATAACATAACAGTCACGACATCTACTCTAACCCTATGTGACATTTCCGATTGAGACTTCTAACCAACTCGGAGTCTCGAGTTTTCTGTGCGACACGCGCCGCTTACTAATAATTGTGGTAAATTTTTTTTTTTTGTTTTTGTTTTTAAAGCTTTTTTGTGTTTTCGATTGTATTTGTGAACATAGCTTTATTTTTTAACTCTGTTTTAATTTTAATTTTATTTTATCACTTGAATGTATTTTATCTAACGTAATATTGTACGTCCTGTAAATTCCTCGGCTAGTGCTGTGCACTTCCTGTAAGTGACGAATTCACAATTCCTAAAACTGTGTGTGATTTTTGTTTGTATATCGTCGTAATGGATAAGTCGTTGAAGCGCCTTATTTATAAATAAATAACAACCAGTATAGACGGCACGGTTGGCCAGTTGTTAAGCGATTGACTGCTGCGCTGCGTGTCGCGGGTGTCGATTCCTGCACGGAACAAATATTTGAATGACCTACAAATCGTTGTTTCGGTTCTGGCTGTTTGTGTATGTGAGTTTAAATGTTTGTAAACGCACCGGCAATACAGGTGAAATTTCTTGTGTGGGGCAAAGTTTTTAAACAACAAAAAAAAGACTTATCACGGGATATCGTATTACCTAGTAACTGGGTTGCAGAGTTCAAATAGGCAGCTGCATCCGGTTAGATTGGAAGCCGACCACAATATGTTTGGAAAAGGCAAGGCAGACAAGATGACCTCAGTCGGAATAAAGTTCGAAATAAGAAAAATGTCACGAAGATTTAAGCTCAGTTAAATCTCGTATTGTAAAAATACGGTACGTGCCTAAATTTATTGAGTTTGACGATGTCATATTTTGAATAAAAATTAAACGGACCATGTCTAATCCAAAATTACGACTTGAATGTTCATGGACACAAAGCTGTCTCCCTGCTAACGTACTGAGTCCGGTGAGCGGCTGACCCTTGTGTTAATCCGAGAGATACCTAACGTGACGACTCACAGCCCCAACTGTTTAGCTAAGTTGATACTTACGTAAACTCTCCACTTGAGTAAAGCTAAGCTCTGCTTGTACAGCTTACTGAAAGAGATCTATCTCTATGATGAGGGACATCGACGCCCTAACTGTTACCATAAATTCTGATAATGAAGCGGTCAAATTTATCGTCGGTATTTTATCAGCTGATCCAAATATTATGACGGGTTTTCACTTTACATAGTATGGAACACAGTGTCTAATGATTGTTATTTAGAAGGCATAGCCATTCAACGTGGCAGTGCCCACTTTTTGGGCTCTTTTCCCCGTTGTCAGCGATGCCGACGACATTTTTGATGCTCAATTCACTCTTTCCGCTTTTTAATGATTACTTGTTCATAATATTAGTAACAATATAAATATAGCTATTGTTTAAATAATACAATTTATTTTATTATTTTTTATTTATTTTAATCATAATTATAAAGAATAGCTGCACGGGTCGATCGACCGGGTTAAGCTACGCTTGCCGCGGTGGGTCCGTGGATGGGTGACCATCTTTACATACCAAGACCCCTCCGTGCCTCGGAAAGCACGTTAAGCCGTTGGTCCCGGATGTCATTTGTGGATCTTTGACAGTCGTTACGGGTCGTCAGAAGCCCGAAAGTCTGACAACCAGTCTTACCATAGGTAGTGTTATTTGTTATTTTAAAATTAATGATTGTTGTTGGTAAATGTATTTTTTTCTGGTACTGTATTTGAGACTATTTTTCTTGTTTTTATCAGTTTTCTAGGTCACGATATCCCTTCTATTGCTTGCTCGCAAATTATTCATAATCGTACGTAATTTCATAGTTAAACTTCCAGAATAAAAGCAAAAACCTACATCCTAGATAGTTTCGGTATAAAAGGAAATAAGGTTAAAAAACACTCGGCAACTATTAGCATTTTGTGAATTTAAAACGGCTGTTTTCAACAAAACTCGACCACAGACTTTTTGCCTGTTGTCTTCGCGTAGGCTTTCAGTTGTTCTTTTATAATTCTCCCAGCATTTTTATTGTTTTCAACATTCCTACAATAATATATTTTCTATGTAAATTCATTTATAATTATTTATAAGGCTTCTGTTCCTCTGTTTTAATAGCAATGTAGCATCTTATAACCAATGTTAAAGCTACTTACGAGTGATGGGTAATTGCCATCAAAAAAATCTATAAATTCTTGCTAAATATTAATTGTCAAATTAATTCAGAATCTAGAAGATGGGTTTGGGTACCTACTTCTTTTCTAATTTTATTTATTTATTTTCAAAAAAGTCTGGTTCAGTCTGTTACATTAAATATAACAGTTACAATTTAGGGACAAATCGTAAAAAGAGTTACAATTAAAGGAATTGAATCAGGCGGCCTGGCTACGTTACATGGTAGCCCATATTAAAGCTCGCCAGCCCAAGTTCCCTTTGAAAGAGTACAATTATTTTTAATAGACTGCTTAGGACTATACTCTGTAAAATATTACTAATCACAATTCTCATTCCAAAGTTTTAATTACCCCTGTATACGTTGCAGAATTTAAGCAAGTTTTATGACAGGCGACGTAGTTTAACACTACTTGTATCCAAAAGTTGACCGACATTATACTAAACTTGTAACTTTCCTCCCAAAATAAGTGGAACAATACTTTCACCTCAAATGCTGAGGCGCTTACGACTTTCTTCTTAGAGTATGTGTAAGCAATTCAAAGAACTGTGAATAAGAAATGTTTCGTCAGTGTAGTTGTTGCAAGGGCTATTGCTGAGCACGTCGCAAGCACGTCCTGGGTGCGATTCCAGGATTTTCTAACTGAAGGTTCTCAGTGCCATCCCAGAGCCAGGATTTCTACCCAAGTGATGGCAAAGCTCGCACCTTATTACATGGGATTAAAACATAACTGGCGAAATGTGGGTGTACGATAGGTACAATTCTGCCTTGCCCTTTGAGGAAGATAGGCGCGATGTTATTAATGAACATTGTTGAAATGGCTGATTTTACAACGTCGTTCGGAACGTACTCTCAAATGTAAGGCTTGTACTCTTTGCATACTTTGATGGATATTCGGTATTTTGATGTAGAAAAGTGAGAATTTCGAAGCTAATATTTACTTTAAACATTTGAAAAAACCGGTCTGAATTCATCTTTGTTCTCACCAATATCGATAGTGCTTTTAATTAGTAGCAGTTTGGATATTTTTCGTAGCGCAAGTGTTACCAATGTAGTTTGGTTGACTGTATTATTAGTTATTTCGTTAGTTCGTTATTTCGTTTCGTATCTGTTATTTCGTTAGTTTAATAAACTCTTTTAAATGAAACAATCTCTCATTCACATAACTGATTAAAATATCTAATATTTTCAAAGCTGGCAACAGCGATAATAATTTGATGCCTGCATTGCGGTTTGCTGGTCAACGCACTCCTAGTATCCGTTAAATAATTTAAAGTAGTGGAAATTTTATAGAATTGAGTAACGTCGTGTGCAGTTGAAGGCTTTTATTTATATTTTATTAAAAAGCAACAATTATTATGTTTACGGTAGTGGAGCTGAGACAAGCAGTCGGCCCATGTGATATTATTCATCTATATCTGGTTACACTGGAAGCCGTCTCCAACATTTTTGAGACACGGCTGGGCAGATTTTTACCCGACTGCGCCACAAGGAGGGTTATGTTTTTTGAGTGTACGTATGTGTGTATGTTTCTTTGGCCCGCTCTGTAGCTCAAACGGCTTGATCGATTAACAGCTTGAGAGGTGCCGTTAGATTCGTCTTAATTGTGAGAGTAACACAGGGTAAGTATATCAAAAAATAATAAATTAAAATGGCCGAATTTTGGCACCATTTTTTTTTTTTTGTTTTATGTGTTTTCTCAAAACCTATTGAGTGGGGTATCAAAATAAAAGATTTCATAAATAGGTCTTATTAACGTCAAAAATAATTATATTAACTAAAACCTGTAAAAAAAAATACATAAAAAACCCGACTGCCTAAAAAGTCAACTTTAATTAAAAAGATGGAAACAAGAAACTTGTTTGAAAAGGATGACTAAGGTACTTGCACTCAATAAGGACCACCTTTATTAGAATACTTATAAATTTAAAATTTATTGAATTACACAAAGTAACGCATATAAGATATAAATAAAATTTAGTGAAGATCTATAATTATGACAAAAAAATACACAGTTTGCTTTGTTAAACTATCAAAACACAGTTCTAACAAAGGTTTATGTTTGGCCAAATTAAGCACCTATGCTCCTATTAAGGACCATACTAAAATGTAACATATCTTGATTATTTTGTATTATTATTACTTTTAATTTAATGTATTCAATTGTATTAACTAATTAAATATTATATTGTTAGCAAATAATTAATTTTTGACCAAAAATTTGAAGGTAAAAAAATTTATTATGTATATCGAAAGGAAAATTAAGAATAAAACTATTGTTATTGCAGTATTCAACATATATTTATTTTTTTAGTATTTAATTACACTTTCTTCACTCGTTAATTACAACATTTTAAAGAAAATCAGTCTTATTTTTATACGACACCGTGATGGGCCTTATTAGGAGTGCTAATTTTTATAAACGTTCAAAGTTTTATATCTTTAGGAGTTAAAGGCATACCAATATGAGCGAACTTAACTATTCTAGCAGCTAAATCATTTTCAAGATCATCAGTCAACGTGCGGCTACGGTTACACACGGCTACACATCATGCTATACATTTCCAGTTTACACTGAACTCGCACTGTACTGAAATCCTATACAATGCGAGAT
This sequence comes from Polymixis flavicincta, assembly GCA_949987655.1. Lineage (NCBI taxonomy): Eukaryota > Metazoa > Arthropoda > Insecta > Lepidoptera > Noctuidae > Polymixis > Polymixis flavicincta. The sequence goes on along the minus strand of OX465171.1, from coordinate 35,276,917 downwards.
CAGCTTATACTGGAAATGTATAGCTTAATGTGTAGCCGTGTGTACACTTTCTACCCAATTTCTTTTTGTAACTCCCAGTAACAAGATGATTTTTAATGTCCGCCGGGGTATTTTGAATGTTGACAGTTGCCAAGTGTTTTCCTAGCTGGTAGCTCCTCAATTGTGAATTCCTTAATGATAAAACAAAAAAGGAAATAAATATTAAACAATAAACTACATCTACTATTATAGAACATTAAGCAATCTTAGTTTAAGTAAAATTGTGTTGTTTACATTCCCATATAGTAACAGTTTGCCACAGGAAGAAAATAGGTTAAGATTTGAAATTAATATGACATTGCATAATTTGACATATCATAATAATTTGTTTCATCTCGTTGATACTAACAATTATGTTGGTAATAATTTGCAATTGACGAAAGATAGATATAGTATTGTGATGTACTATCTTTCTAACTATCATAAAAGACAGATAGCTGTGTCGCTATCATATTTTTTTTCCATAACAGCCAAGAATTTGGCTAAACAACTTGCTCCTTTTGAGCAATGCAATGACATAAATAAGTATTCTGCCAATAATTTGGCAAATAACAATGACATTGATCTTCATTTAAATTAGAAATTAAGACAACAGAGGCAACCTCTTGCAAAAATGTAAGGATAGCAAATGAAAGTGTAAAAGTATTACATAGTATCAACCTGGTGCATCAAAACATTCAAGGGTTTTTGAACAAAGATTTAGAAGTAGATTTATTTCTTAACTGTAATAGTATAGATATTCTGTGTATGACAGAACATTGGCTTAAAAGCCACCAGTTCATGTTTAATTTTAATCATCACCAGGTTGGTAGTTCGTTCAGCAGAGTAAATGCTATACATGGTGGCTCATTAATTTTAGTAAGTAACCTGTTACAATTTAAAGAACGTAAGGATATTGTGAGCCTCTCTGTTGAGCGGACAGTTGAAATAGCCTGTATAGAATTGGAGCGGTTTGTTGTATTAAGTGTATACAGACCACCTTCAGGATTGTATGACTGCTTTGAAAAGGTAATGGATGAAGTATTACACAAGATTTGTAACTCGAACAAGTCTATTATTGTTTGCGGTGATTTTAATGTTAATTTATTAGATAACTCAGGTTATAGTAGTAAAATAATAAGTTTATTTCAGTCGTACAATCTTGTTAACTTATTTATGGAGCCCACAAGAATAACCCCTAGTAGTGCCACATGCCTAGATAATATTTATACAGATGTTGTACCGAGCCACAAAGAAATTATTAATTTATTAGAATCTGATCATTGCGGGCAACGGATTACCATTCAAAATCAAAATAAAAAAATGGGTAAAAAGGATATCACTGTTAACCCCAAAACTGCCTTTCGCCTAGAGGCCTTTAAAGTTAAACTTGAAAATAAATTACCAGTTTTATCTGCAAATGCTGATCCTAATCACCTATATGGTGATTTTTTTAAGATGTATTGTAAACAATTTAATTCCACTTTTATTCCCAAGACTATCTCGATTAATAGTAACGTCTCTTTCAGTGATTGGGCTACCATTGGTATTCATAAAAGTAGAACACGACTTTATGAGCTGTACAATGAAAGGACTTCTGTAAACACTGCTGAATTTAATTTATATGTTAGAAATTATTCCAAATTATTTAAAAAAGTTTGTTGGATGGCCAAGTCGCGTTATTTGAGTTCTAAGATTAAAAACAGTAGTAATGTAATTAAAACGACTTGGAATATTATTAATAGTGAAACGGGAAGGTCTAGCAACCGAAATACTGACTACAGCCTGTCTATCAACGACAACATAATCACATCAGACTCGCAAGTCGCCGCGGCTTTTGAAAATTTCTTTGCAGATATTCCCGTTTCAACTACAAAATCACTAAACTCATCACCTTCTGTTGCTGAGTCTTTGCTGAAGGAAAATGTTAATGTTTGTGATTCAGAATTTCATTTTGAACATATTAGCTGTAGAGATATAATTAAAACCTTTCACACTTTAAATGTAAAAAAGACTGCAGATCTGTGGGGTAATTCTGTAGAAGTTGCTAAGTCTATTATTGACATTGTAGCACCTACTTTAGCTCTTATATTTAATAATTGTATAGACTGTGGGGAGTTTCCTGACCTAATGAAGAATAGTAAAATAATACCTTTGTTTAAATCAGGTAGTACATCAGACCCCTCTAATTACAGACCTATTTCAGTACTACCTACCTTTAGTAAAATTTTTGAGAAATTAATTTTAGATCAATTGCAAAGATTTTTTAATAAACATAATTTATTAAATCGCAAACAGTTCGGTTTCACAAGGGGTCGTTCAACTACCGATGCCGGTGTTGAACTCTTAGGGCATATTTACAATGCATGGGAAAATAAATACGATGCCTTGGGCATTTTTTGTGATTTATCTAAAGCATTCGATTGCGTGCTTCATGAAACTTTAATCAGGAAACTCCGCCACTACGGGATCCGGAACACCGCTCTGGATCTTCTTATTTCATACTTGTGTAATAGGATTCAGTGTGTTGATGTAAACGGAAAAAGATCTCCCGGGTCCGTAGTATCAATGGGAGTCCCACAGGGCTCGATTCTTGGCCCTTTCTTGTTTCTTATTTATATTAATGACTTGCCTTACCTCATAAAAGATCATTATGATATAGTGTTGTTTGCGGATGACACTTCACTTTTGTTTAAACTTAAACGTCAGCAACTTGTTAATGACGATGTAAATAGCGCAATCTCAAAAGTAGTTCACTGGTTCAATGTTAATAATTTACTTCTTAATGAAAAAAAGACCAAATGCATTAAGTTTACGCTACCTCACGTTAAGCAGGTGAAAACTAATGTGTTGATAAAGGGCGAAGAATTGAACCCTGAAGATAGCACTGTATTCTTGGGCTTAACTTTGGATGCCAAGCTTCAGTGGGGCCCACATATAGCCAAATTATCGAAAAAGCTAAGCTCTGCAGCATACGCTGTTAGAAAAATTCGTAATTTAACTGATATAGAGACAGCCCGCTTAGTGTACTTTAGTTATTTTCATAGTGTAATGTCGTATGGTATTCTATTGTGGGGAAATGCCGCCGACATTCAGACTATTTTTGTCTTGCAGAAAAGAGCTGTTCGATCAATTTATAAATTAAGTCCGAGGCACTCTCTCAGAGAAAAATTTAAGGAGATTAATGTAATGACTGTGCCTTCACAGTATATTTATGAAAATCTTTTATATGCCCATAAAAATATTAAATTGTTTAAAAAATACAGTGATATCCATAGTATAAATACTAGGAACAAACACAAATTTGTTGTACCATCAACAAGGCTCAAGAAAATAGGTGGGTCATTCAGATGTCAATGTATACGCTTTTATAATAAACTTCCAAGCCATGTTCAAGATCTAAGTCTCAATAAATTTAAATCATTCATTAAACGTAAGTTGTGCCTGAAAGCCTTTTATACTGTTAAAGATTATATTGAGGACAAAAAAGCTTGGGATTAACCTGCTCCAATTTTGTATACTGAATCTAGTTTTTATTTTTGTTTTGCTCTTTGACATTCTATTATTATTATATACACTTTGACATTTGATTATTATTATATACACTTTGACATGAATATTTACTTTGTGAAGTATAATATTATTTTTGCTTTAATTATTGTGAATGTGAGGACTATGTGGTATTTTTGTTTTTGTGTTTCATCTCTTTCTCAGTTCATTTATAAAGTTAATCTGGCAGTTTGAGTACTTTATGCGGCTTACCCAAATGTCCTTTCTTTGGTATTGTTCGTCAAATCGTTGAGCTCCTCAAGTTCTGAGTTGAGCCGTATGATTACTGATACATGCGTGCACTGAATGGACAGGTCCACTCAACCTGTGTGGTTCTTTCCTCAAAAGACCATTTCAGACACCAATCCACATGGTCTTCACATGATCTGACCAAGATTATGTCTGGACTTTAAAAGAGACTGCGACCTCTGAGTTTGTTTCGGCCTTTCTTCTCAGAGTAGTCAGATAGGAAACGCCGACCTCATCTAGTTTAAAAAAATATGATTGACGTGTAAAAGTGTTTGTACAAACCTACTTACAGAAATAAATCATTTATCATTTATCATTTATCATTTACAATCGCCACACAGATACCTATATTGTTCCCAACAAGTTCGCAAAAAGGTGCTATTTAAGTCTTCGCTTCTTAAACGATTTTTAAAGACGATGTACTCCAAAGATTCCAGAATAGATTAGGGAAACATGTTAATCGGTAAATGAAAGTGTAAAAAGAAAAGCTCCATATAAACCATAAGAAGAAACCATTATAATGGTTCTTATTATTGGCCTTCCTTGTTATAAATACAAAATAATATCTACGAGTATTTACTTACTTCATTTTATCCTACATTCGTAATTAGAAATAAAAAGAACATTAATTACCTAAATAATAACATTTTATGCTGAATTCATACTTCTAATAAGGACCGGACCTTAATACGAACTCCTATTGTGGTCCGTATTAGGATTTAGCTATCGTGATAAAAGAACACATTTAAAAGTTGTATAATGTAAAAATAACAATGTATTTACTTTTGCAGAGTTATCTCTGAATGTTTAAATCCAATCTTCTATAAAAATTTACTTAATAACACTACTTTTTCCACGAAAACTAACAAAACAACGTGCATCAATTTTATAAAATGTTTTCTCTAACCGCTGTCTTATACAAACTGGACGCTACTGACAAAATAGCGGCATCTACGCGTCATCTCGCGATTGCATTTAACCAATGGGTGGTCTATGCTGCGCGCGAAATTTGAAGCAGTTGCAAAAATGCCAAGTGTGAGTTTTCTGAAGTGGCCCATAATAGGTGCCGGTCCTTATTGGGTGCAAGTACCTTATTAGACTGAATACTATCAGCAATCTCATGCAGTCGGAAGCAATTAAGGTCTTTATTGTTAAATGTAAGAAGATGCCTCCGACTGCATTAGATTTTTTGAATCTAAAAATTGAGTGAGAGAGACTGTCATCATATCCATCATAAATTAAACAGATAATGATTCCTAACAAAATGGCGAACGAAGCGGCTGTCTGACGGGGATTAAATAAAGAAGGTAGCAACGTAAATTCAAAGTTACAGCTCATCTCGCCGCTCCATACCAAACTCAAACTAAAACTTCCTAACAAGATCGAGGGTATTAATACTCCCGGTGACCTCGAAATCTTTGCTCTGTTTCACTTGCACACATCTTCATCTAACGCGACGGAAAGAGACACGTGATTTTATTGAGAATCAATTTGAATGGAGAGGTTACCTCCGCGCGCTTCGCAATTAACGTTTCGATTTCCCAAAAGAGACTTTAGTTGAAGAATCTTTTTTTTTTAATGTATTTATGTTTCATTTATTTAGTATTAATTTTATGTATCACGTATTATTATACAACATTGTGTGTGGTCCACAGTTTCAACTTTAATGTTGTTTTCGGTTACTGTTTGACTTTATGAGTTGCTAGCTCTTCTAATAATTTTAAAGGGATTGTTGCGTACAGGTTCACCAATGAAAAAAAAGATGGTTGATGGTTGGTTGGTTGATGATTTCAAAAAAAAAAGTAAGGGTTTGGGTATAAGGTTCCAAAAAGAAAGACTGTCGTGCTTTTAAAAATGAGACACGTAGTTTTAAAATACTCGTAACTATCGGAAAAGCAGCTCCTATCTCATGATTTGTGTACCAGATGTTATAATGGCTAATTTGTTAAAACTATTTTGATATAATTTTAGCTATTCCTACCAAACTATTAATCTTCTATCAAAGTCTCAACACTGAATATCTTTGTCCCCGTCGCTCTAAGAGCTTCAAAAGGGCTAACTCTAAACAGACTAGCGGGGCAGTGGGGCGTAATTGTCGGCGCCACATTCATTACCGCGGCGCCGTGACCTTGGGGCCTTACGTAACTACGCTGTGCCGGGACTGCCGGGGCTCGACACATACAAAAAGCCTTGATTAGATGTATTTCGATAATCTTGTATCAAATGAAATGTTTATATATGTGAAGATCTTTTAAGACACTTTTTAAGTTCGATAGTTTGTTTGTTAATATTTTAAATAAAGATGGCGTCGGTATTCCCAGTTGACCTCTCTAAACATTTTTGGGCCTAATTATTATTATGGAAAAAATCGTTATACATTTATGTCTGGGCTATATCTAATATAATTAGTAGTTATACATATACCGCGAACAAACAATTAAAATAAATGTTGTGAAGTTAAGAACCTCCAAGTATTACATGTAATCTAGCTTCGGTATGTTTGGCAATTAAAACTTTGAACGTTTTGTTTTAGTAATAGTTATTAAAGGTTTCATAAATCTTCCCTTATATCTGACATAGAGAAGTAAAATATACCTGACTTCATTCCAAAGAAATATTTATTAATCAGATATAAAAATTTGCATCTTGAGGTTATAATAACTCTCCCTAAAAGAACACAAAGATTCGACTAAATTAATCACAAATATTTTTTTTACTCACATAGACACAAAGAAAATAAAACTTAATTATCACCGTAAATACAGACTAAAATCAGAATGCACAGCCAAAACTGTTACTACCCACTATAAAAACAATCCTAGTCCCGGGTCATAAGCACCAATAACCGCTTGACGCTATAAAAGTGACTTCCTAACATGAATTCGTAGCCGCTACGCCGCGTAGGTGTGCTACGAACGCCTACGCGGGAAGCGTAGACTGCGCGGCGTCGTAGATTGTCTACGAAGGGTCGGAATTGTTTTATTTTAAAAGGGTATTGACTTATAATTTTATTTTAAAGCATTGTTATAGTATAAATTGCATTTTATTATGGAACAATTTTATTTTATGAATAATAAATCTATTACCAGTTCCACTCTGTAGATTTCGTAGCCTTCATAGGCAAGCTCCGTAGGCATGATTGCTACGAACGCCTACGCGTAATAGTCCGTAGACAGTGCGGCGCCTATTTACGACTGGTAATCGTTCATTTGCGACTGTTAACCTATGTACATTTGTGTGAGTGAATTATTGTTTTTATAATTTGATATACATAATTCGTTTATTTCATTGTATACACTAAAATTATAATTATTTAAAGAAAAAACAATCCTGTTGGCATCAGAAACAGAGGAACACAAATGAAACGTTACAAATTTATTTAAAAAAAAGTTCTTTCGAACTTAAAATACGGAATGAGTTCAATCACTCTACATAATTTAAGTGCAATAGAGTCTAATCATTTTAAAGTAATTTTTTTTTGTAGTCTATTACGTAACACGGCACGTTTTATAAGAGTGAGGCAGGTATAAGCAAGTTATTTTTAACTTAACAGACAGCTGTGCTACTGGAGAGTTCATTGCGCCACTTCTCTTTCCCAGCTAAGCATTAGGAATTGGTGAAGGGCGGCCGTTTTTGGGGACTGTCTTGTTTAATTTTGGTAGTTATTTTAAACTTAACAGACAGCTGTGCTACTGGAAAAGTTCATTGCGCCACTTCTTTTTCCCAGTTAAGCATTAGGAACTGGTGAAGGGCGGGCGTTTTTAGGGACGTTTTTATTTAATTTTGTCGTTCAAATTGTAGTCTAGCTTAAATAATTGTATTTTTATATTTTGCAAGCTTGAAAATCTGTTTTCAGAAACCATTTGTCTCTTTGATGGATTAGTCTGAAATATTTTTCCGAGAAAGTACAAAACACTTACAAACTTTAATAGAAACTCTCTGTTTTCTTTTCGCTAGATTAACAGCGGCATATAAAAAATAAATAAATAAATTCCTTAACTAAACGTGTACTACATTCAGAAGTACGCTTCTTGTTTTTGTGGCCGATAAAATGTGAGTGGCTCCTCAAGGCCCCGATAAATTGGCAGATGATAGCAACAAAACAGCTCGGCTTCGTTGAAAGGTTTAATAGAAATACTGAACCACTCATCAGAATATTATAGAACTAGCGACCTGCTCCTGGTTCTAGTAGGTTTTGCGACTTAACAAAACAACAGACAAACATGAAAAGCGGCTTTAAGTTCTAATAATTTAAAGACGAAAGAAGTAATTACTGACCGCAGTTTGTCCATGGATCCATCTTTTTATTTACAAAACATTGCCCCATACTAGGAATTTCTTATGTATCGTGAGTGATTTTACAAACACTTAAACTCACATACATAAACAGCCAGACCCGGAACCAATACTTGTAGGTCATACAAATACTTGTTCCATCCGTGAATCGAACCCGCAACACGCAGCGAAGCAGTCAATCGCCACTGCGCCAACTGTGCCATCTAATCTTAACAAGACCGATCTAATCTTTACTTAACAAGACCGTCGGTTCTGGCCATCATTCGTGAATCTTTAAAAGTCGTTATAGGTCGTCAGGTACCTACGCTTTAGAATGGGGGATTAGCTTCATCTTTCTAACTCGCCGACCTTGATAATTCAAAAGTGCCTGTAATTGGTTTATTTGAAATAAAAAATTGGGAAAGTATGATAACTAGTTTTACCAAGGGATATCGTATTACCCAGTAACTGGGTTGTGGAGGTAAGATAGGCAGTTGCACTGTGTAAAATATTCGTATTCAGCTGCATCCGGTTAGACTGGCAGGTGACCCCAACTTAGTTGGGAAAAGGCTAGGCAGATTTCAGATGGATGTTAAAGAAGAATCAAAACGAACAAATGAAAATGCTCGAAAAAAATTCAATTAAATATCTAGCCACATTGAAACCAAAGCCGCGCGGGACGCGGGACATCACTGCAGGCAACTATTGCTTTAATAAACACAATCCGTGAGAGCGAATTTCGTCCTGAATATAATACCTTACAGGAACCGCTACAGTTTGGACACTAACCTCTCATAGTTCGACACCACTTATCGTGAGTCACATCCACTTCTAACATTTGTCATTTGCATGTGATGACGAATTTGTTCCGTTATTTTGCATTTACCAGGGAAGTTTTAAACACTGGGTAATTTGTTCCCAAAAAAACAAAAAACAAAATTAGTCTCTTAATTTCATGCTAACTTAGACTTGTTTTTAAAGTTACAATCATGCTTATTATTATTATTATAACAATTTGTACCTTATTCATGTTGTCCCGGCTGTCATTTGTGGATCTTTAACAGTCGTTACGGGTCGTCAGAAGCCCGAAAATCTGACAACCAGTCTTACCAAGGGGTGTCGTATTACCTAGTAACTGGGTTGTGGAGGTGAGATAGGCAGTCGCTCCATGTAAAATACCGGTATTCAGCTGCATCCGGTTAGACTGGAAGCCGAGCCCAACGTGATTGGGAAAAGGCTGGGCAGATGATGAAGGTACATGACCTTATACATGAATAAGGTACAAATTGTTATAAAAATAATATATTTAGCGGCATTTAAAATGGAGACACAAAAGGAAATCCGTTTATAATACAAATCATAATCAGCCTATAACGTTTGCACGGCTGCTGCACCTCTTCCCTGTCAGGTGAAGTGGGCCGTATTCCACACCACGCGGGCCCAGTGCGGGTTATATCTTCGATTTTTTGGTTCTAGAACATGCCGGTTTCCTCACGATGTTTTACTTCACCATTTTGAGAGCAGTGGTGGTAAAATAATGTATACAAAGTGAAACGCCTGTCTGGATTCGAACCTGCGATCAACAATTCGTAAGTCACAGCCGTTACCACTGGCCCATCACTGCTCCAATATACCTAAAATTTATAATACCAATACAAATAAAATAGTGCATCGTCCAATATTTAATCAAATCTCTAGCATAGTTTAACTTTTGTTGTGTACCCATTGATATACAAAAAACCCTTGTATATCAATGCGTGTACCTAACCCATCTTCTAAAAAATATATACGATCTACCTGCAATAGGCCCCGCAGTAATCGGTAGTTAAACAGTTTACCGTATATTATTTGGCTGCCTTGGGAAAGTAGGTGTGAAGTCTGCTTGCTAATTGAATGTTTTATTAATTAGTAGCTGAATAGAAACAGTTCTTAAGCTTAGATGGAAAAAAGTTAGTGAAGCTCCAAGGACCTCATGATGAATTTGGAAGACATCGTTTATTTATTTATTTTTATAATATTTCGATTATTATTCTCTTTGATTCGTTGAAATGGACACATAAGTTATATTTTTAAATATTCGAAAATAAAAAGTATATATAAAAACATTTAAAAATAATATTTCGATGTATTATTGTGATTGTCTATTTTAAACCTTAAACTTGTTTATTGAGAATGTTTACTTTAAAATAAAAAATAGCCTTTTGCGGACAATTCAATGTGTTACTCGTATATAGCTATTTCTTGAGACAAACAAATCGTATTATTTTTATAAGATGTTATGTTCTGAAATCTGACGACCAATTAATGCATAGTTTTCAGCAGCATTCGGTTAGACAGGAAGCCGACCCTAACATAGTTGGGAAAAGACAAGAAAGTTATTTAAAAAACATTACAGAGGTAAATCAAGAAATTCATAGTCCTCATGCAGTTGGGTGTATAAACGTCAGTACATCAAGCTATCCAAAACTGAGAAATTTTCCCAATTGAACAAGAACCTTATTATGTTGTAAAATAATAGAAAAAAAATCAAATTAATTTTACAAATTGGGGTAGATTGTGGCCTCTATACAACAACTGCATAGTAGCAACATTTACCCGCATGAATGAAGAAAAGTACCCTCTGAATAAGTCGAACAAAACTGCCTGCAATGGCGCGCGTCCCATATGTTGTACAGTAGTCCCACTACGCTTACAAATTCATTCATGAAATCATGATAGCGTGAATAACCTCCATGTTTTGTTACCTTATGTTTGAATTTTTATTTAATTTTGTATGGTTGTATTGTGTTAGTGCAATGTGACGAAATCTATTATTTTATTTCATTTTATAATTTAATTTCATCTACAATTTTTCAATAATTTCAAAATGTAATCGCATCGTAAATCACGTTATTTGTTATTCGTATTCCCTTTTAATAAGAATGTTGTGCATGCCTTTAAGTGATGTATTTACACAGTACTGAAGATTCGTCATCGCCTAATGTTACTATCTTTGTAAATATGTCGTTGGTGTGCCTTGCATAATAAATAAATAAATAAACTTATACTGGAAGTGAATACCACTGCATAGCCAACGCCAATGTCCACTAGCTATTTATTATGTATCTATTATTCATTAATGAAACCTGAAACGAATAATTTCATCGCCCTCTCAAAAAACTTGAGGACGACCTTGTCGATCTGTGGTATTTGTAACGTTTATTTTTAAATGTAAGTGGTTAATATAAGTTAAGTAGGGATAATTAGAGCATTGGTGGCCAAGTGGCAATCATTTACTAGTTGTAGGTCGCGGATTCGAACCTAAGCAGGTGTTTTACTTTTGGTAATTTCATCATCACTGCTCCCAAACGGTGAAGGAAAACATTCTGAGGAAACTATGGCATGTTCGAGAACCAAAAATTCACAGACATGTGATAACTGCCAACCCGTACTGGCCTCGCGTGGAAGATAACAGCCCACTCGCACTCGAAGAGAGGAGGCCTGTTCCCCAACTGTAGGAACATTATAGGCTGATTATGTTGCTCATTGGTGATGTTCCTCACTAAAGTCTGGTAGCACTCGCAACCGGCGCGTGGCGTGCTTGTATACGAAACAAAAGAAGTATGCAAGGAAAGAAGGTGGCGTTCTCTAGTTTCTGCCCGACCACATAAGAAGCGGTGTGTTCATTTATGTGTATACGTACATATAAATGGTGAAAATTACCCATAACTAAACCACCTTACGGGATTTTAACCTAACCTAACCTTGTATAATTTTTCTATTCATTCTCAAAAACCAATACAAGAAAATTTGCACACTGAAAACAAATTCCTCTCACTGGTAGCACAGCTTCTGTGCTCAGAAATTTAAATGCCGATGTCTCACAAAAGATGCTGCATCCGAATTGCGGACGCTCTTAAATATGCACTCGTTTAACTCAAGAGGTTTGGTTCATAGCGTCGTATAAATAGTGCAGAGCTATAGATATCTAGTATTGTGTTATAAAATAATATCATAGCACTATAAATAGCATAGTGCTTTTAGAAAGCTGCCATAAACGATACCAAGCTCATTTTTTTACAGCTTTGTTTAAGAATCAGGTGTTGGAAAATGTTAAGTTGCAGCTTATCTACTTTGCTGAAAATAAAGTCACAGCCGAAACATGAAAGTAATTTAATTGTGATATACGAGTATATATGCAAGGATTTTTTTTAAGTCACCGCTATCACCGGTTCAGTCTATCATGAAAATTATTGATAAACTGAACCTAAAAATTTTTTTTCGATAAAACGCACCTCCAACCCCCTTACTACCTGCAATCTATGCAATTTTTTTTTTTTACTTAAGTTTTATAAACTAAAAGTGAAGTTTTTTTTTACTTTAACGTCCTCTTAAATTATTAATGACTTTATTTCTGTAAGTAGGTTTGTAAAAACAATTTCACAGGTTAATCATATTTTAAAACTAGATGAGGTCAGCGTTTCCTATCTGACTACTCTGAGAGGAAAGGAAATAAACTTAGCGGTCACTTACTCGTAAACAAAGACCGCCTTAAACTCTTTTACCATGATTATTCCGTTACAATAACACATCGTATTTATCGATTTCGTTCTGATTTCTTCCAGCTAAATTCAACCTGTACAAAAATAAATTAAATTTACAGCTGAACGATTGATTCTTTACAATATATTATTTTCCCTATGTTTAACTTTTCTGAATAAGTTACATATCTTTACAGATTAGATTAATGCCAGATTAGATTAATGCTGTGATGTTTATGAATAATATGTTCAGTGTGTATGACTAGCATAGCGATAACACTAACAAAAATTTTGTCAAATAAACTTCTGAATTATTCAATAATGCCTTGAACGAACTCTGAACCTTGAAACTTAAGTGAAAGCCTGATAGCACGCCATCTAGCAGCAATTAGTAGAACTAACCACATGACACAGTTTCCCGCTAAGGCCGCGGCTGTTGTGCGAAGGCACTCTAGCGGGAAATTGGAAAACTACTACGTGGCTGTAATTCACTCTACAGTTCTATGTAGTTTTTGCCACTAGGTGGCGCTTGTACAATTTCGTTCCATCATTGGTGTCTAGATGGCGCTTGGATAGTAAGCGGAAAACAAGTTTTGCCTGCATTATTATAAATTCATAAATCAAGATTTTCTCTCATGTTGCCGCAAACTGCATATACGAGAACGGCTCAGCCTTAATAAAAAAAAGATAGGGCAAGACTTGAAAGGAAGCGCTAAATTTGCATGGATGCGTTTTAGTTGAATTCTTTTGTTCTTTAGAGTAAAGAAATCTATAAAGCTGTACCACCTCATTTCAAAAATGAGGTGGTACAGCTTCATATCTTTCTTTTAACAAAAAGGTGTAGATACTGACTTATGTAAGCTGGTGCACATTAAACCAATGTTTTATATCAAAGTGAAATACTTCCAGATTTAAGACCTCTGAATTCACCGAGGTAGGTGAGGTGAGGTAGGTATTGTGAAACGTTGGACGCACCCCTATTCTAAAAGTGTAATTGTAAGAAATGGTGGCGATGAAAACGAACTGACATTTCTGAAATTCTGCTCCAATCTGATTCGTGTTATCCGCGAAATGTTGGCTTTTATTGAGCGGAATACTTCTCAACAATGGAGCCTATTTGAACTGTTTTGTTGTTTTATATTCTAAATCTATATTTTTAAATAAAGAATCTAATAAGAAGAACAAATCTTAATTTAATCTACCGTAACAAAAAAGATTTCGATTATTCAAAGCGATCGCAAACTTTTTTGATGTGAGTATATGTCAATTTTGAGGTGACAAACTTATTAAAACGAAAGGTTTGAAAAACTGGGTGCACATATTTCATGGACCGCTGGGTCTATTGTAGTTAACTACAACATTGTTGATAAGATTGCAACGCGATAATAATAAAAATATAGAACGGAAACATTAACTAAAATGAAAGGTTTAATGATATCGTTTACTGTATAAATATTTTTTATAAATTACCTGACGCGATAGATGCTATCCTAGCCAATGTTTTATAGTTCAAAAATACAATAGGAAAAATAATGTTTAGTTTTTGCCAAATTTGAAAAAAGAATCGGGATCCTTTTCCAATTTATTTTTCCATAAAATGTAATTCGAACTGTTAGGAAAGCTTTAACACAAAACATTGCCAAATAAGTCTAACCGTTTTCAAGTGAATTGTTACGTAGACGCGCTGAAACTTCAGTGTGAACTTCGTGCCCTCTACCGTTTTAAACGATGAATTTCACAATTGATAAGTGTTAAAAGTATAAACCAGCTAGAGCTTTTGTTACCAACTAGAGCAACTGGCTTTTGTAATGAATAAAAATTAAGTAATTGCTTCATATGACGCAATTACTTAATTTGGCTGCTGTGCCATTTTTAAAATGTTCTTGATATTCCGAGTAAGCAATTGAAAAAGTTGCCCGGAAAATTGGAAAATCGAGTAATACTGAAAGTGCTTTTATCTACATCATCATCGTAATGAAGCCAATGGGTTGACTGAAGAGCTGTAATTGCTTCCTCAGTCAACAATCCCATGATGGTAGTTCTAGTGCGTTAAGATTAAGACTGTGGCTTCTTAAGCTGACTATGTTGAGCCTGCAGAAAGGCTTCCAGCGAGCAATCAACTGCTATGATACCTGGAAATCTCTTAACGGAGTAAGAAGCCAGGTGGGCTGACGCTGGCACTATTTAATCAGGTCGGGGTACTCCGATGAGCCACAGTGTGACACTAGAGCCACATCGCAAACTATGTCTCACCTGCTGTCGTGCTCTCCGTGCTCTAACACCTGCACCATGACCAAACCTTTCTGAGACCAACGATAACGTTGGTCTCAGAAACTAAGTAATCTTATCTATGTAACCTTATAAAACCTTACCTTAGTAAACTTAAGTAAGTAAACTTATTAAACAGAATACAGAATCATCGAAACGACGAAGAAAAGTAAAATTGACAACAATGAAAGAACGTCCAGACAGGTCTACGCCTGTCATGTCAGCTAGTTCCAATCTGATAAAAGATCCGGTGAAATAAACAAATCACCTTCACATTCATAGACGTTGAAGATAGAAAAGTGAATAATAGGAAGCGTTGCCTATTCCTTATGTTAATCAAATTCAAATCAAATTTTACTAATTTCACGAAAGTCCATTCCATTATAGTACACATACATAAATTCTCGCCTCATTCCATGGGAATAGGAAGAAACGAAAGAAACTACAGAACGCCACGTCCTATGATCATTACATACTTCATTGTTTTATTCAAACAAATTAATTACAAAAAAAAAAATATAAAGGTCTCAATATTTAATAATAATTATTATACAATCTATATTTTTTTAACTATGCAGAAAAAAAACCACGCTCGAGGCCGTTTTTTTTTTAATAATAGCATGGACATATAGCTTTTGACCAGAAGGCCAATTCTCGTAATTAAAACCGTTCAAAATCTAGTCGCAGTGTCATCTCAGCGACAAGCAAATGTCAAAAATGTATGAAAAATCGAAGTATTTTTGACAGATTGACACTGATATCAGACTGTGAACGTTCTTAAAATTAGTAGAATTGCCCCTAAGATATCACAATTAATTGACGTAACAACATTTTCGCTACGAGCCTACGAGCATCCGAAGCGCTACGGCGTAGCTCGTAGCAAGTTATCGAGTTACCTACAAAGTTACTGCAAAAGTGTACCTTCACAGTTTTGATTGGATTAAATAGGTACGAAATTGGAGAGGAAATTATATTATGTCATCCGCTGCCTTCAGAACCTATTGATAAACAAAAACAAACATAATAACAGTACCACGGTTTTTCGATCCAACCATTCCAAAATATTCAGAAAATTATAGTGGCTGCCCGGTAATTATTGGATAACCTTCAAATCTATCCTACTGAATCAATTTTAACCATTCGCCAATAAAAAGCTAAATTATCAGCAAGTAACTTGCTATAAATATTTGTTTTATATTTTTTATAGAGTTCCTTAAGAAAATTGCAATAACGTATCCCAAAGTAGCACAATTTTGCCTATAATATTCATTATTTGATGTGCGCTGAGAAATCTATTCATGATACATAAAAGAATGAACAAAATACATAAAATAAAAATAAAAATATTTATGAAATCATCTATGTCAATCCAACTTGACAGATTTTGAAGTTCTTCTATAATCCATTTAGAGGGCATCCATTGATGTAGTACATGGAGTCAGATTCTCCATGTACTACAGTTTAATCAATTATAAAAATAAGAATATTACGTCATCATCTGCCTAGCCTTTTCAGAACTTTGTTGGGGTTGGCTTCCAGTCTAACCGGATGCAGCTGATTACCAGTATTTGACATGGTGTGACTGCCTATCTGACCTCCACAACCCAGTTATTGGGTAACACGATACTCCTCCGAAGACTGGTTGTCAGACTTTCAGGCTTCTGATGACCTGTAACAATTGTCAAAGATACCAAAAGGACCAACGGCTTGACGTGCTTTCCGAGGCACGGAGGGATCAAGATGAACAGGATGAAAGATGGTCACCTATCCACGGATCAACCGCTGCAAGCGTAACTTAACCTGCCCCGTACGGCTTTTATGACATAGCCACAAACCCACACACAATAGGAATATGATGTACCAATATAATATCAAGAACGAAAAGAAACTTGGGAAAAATTTAATCATCATCTACTTGTCTCGTTTTCCCATTTACATTGGAGTCGGTTTCGAGTATTACCAGATGCAGCTAGATACCAGTATTTCACATGGAGCTACTGACTATGCAACCTCCACAACCCAGTTACCGGGTAATACCTACCATACCCTTTGATAAGACTGGTTGTCAGACTATCGGGCTTCTGACGATCCGCAACGACCCTAAAAATGAAACAATAGGTAACAAAAGATACACCAAAGATGCAAAGGTAGCGTTTCAGCCATGTTAGCGCTTGTTTTTGACGCAGAGGCTCTAAAGTAAGTACGATTCGCGTACGGAATAATTTCTTAGATGTGTAGCCCTGATACATAGCAGAAAGATATATACGTATAAAAATAGAGACATTTCAAAAACATTTCTATGGCTACCTTATAGGAATTGGGTAGTTGCACGCAAAATTATTTCAAACTAGCTGTCCCGACAGACGTTGTCCTGTCCATCCAAAAGTCATTCATACAAAATCCGTACCCTACCCACCCTACCTACTCTACCTACGCTACCCTACACTACCTACCCTACACTACCCTACCCTACACTACCCTACCTTACACTACCCTACCCTACACTATCCTACCCTACCTACCTACTCTACTTACGCTACCCTACCCTACACTACCCTACCTTACACTATCCTATCCTATCCTACCCACCCTACACTATCCTACCCTACCTATGCTACCCTACCTACCCTACACTACCCTACCCTACCTACCCTACACTACCCTACCCTACTCTACACTATCCTACCTACCCTACCTACGCTACCCTACCTAATACCAGGATTAAAAGTATCCTATATCCGTTTCCTGGTTCTAAGCTACCTCCCCACCAATTTTCAGCCAAATCGGTTCAGCCGTTCTTGAGTTATAAATAGTGTAACTAACACGACTTTCTTTTATATATATAGATGATACCTTTATTTTTTTAAGGTTTCCGAAATGGACTTCAAAGTCTTCTTATAAACTTCGAAGTCTTCTTGGAAGACTTCCAAGAATGATCATATCGATGTTACCAAAAACGTCGTTAAATCGCATTCGAATTATTGACTACATCAATCTTATTTATTACTGCCCATTAATAAAATAGAACTGTTTCCTTTTAACTATCCTTTGTTCAGAGAAACAAAATACTGCATTAACTCCTTCTTTCAAAGAAATATCTTATCCATTAATATTTATGTAGACGTCATGACAACATGATAGATTACATGCACCGTAATCTTTTTAGAAATCAAATCAACCTGACTATCTCCGAAGGGCGTGGGCCTCCCCAAAAATTGCCATTAATGTAAACATTCTTGGCACTTATAGCCAAAAGTTATTTCCCTACGTAGATACACAGATTAGTTGAACAAAATCAATACCAACAATTTTCATTGCACACGACTACTCTCAAACATCTAAGGAAACTGATGGAATGCCAGCAATGCCGCACGGGATCAAAATCGCGTCACAGAACGCAAAATAATTCGAGCTTTGCTGGAGTTGTAGGCAGCGTGGCGCCTCGCCTGCCAAGGTTGGGGGTGCAAGTAGTGGGGGGACCGGGGACCCACCCTGCGACTCCGGGAACGATACAGCAGTGCGACGCCGTCACAGGGAGCGAGCAGACGCCATGACGCCAGCGCGGCCCGCTTTGTGGGTCAGCAGGGATGCTCCTTACGGGGTGGGATGATAACGATGCCAGCGATTTAATCGTGTGTATGGATGGGAACTTTATGTTAGTTAGCTAGCAATGGTTATTAACAGCGGATTAGCATTCATGAATAATTGAACAGCTTCAGAATTTGCTTAGGTACACAAATAAGTATATGTAAATTTTGGAAGCAAATCTTTTATAAGACGAGGGTGCTAAAAGAGATTGAGATACTTATACTAAGATAAGTATGTATTAATGGTACTGTAATGCTTATCGCAACTTTGCTAATCTAAGGTACAATATTTACTAGGGGAAGACTGATCGAGACACATTAGACACGGCTGAATTGTTGAAAGACGGGTCTATGGACTCCATACTTTGATATACCCATTGTTTATGTTTCTTTATACTTGTCATTGTGTCACTAAAATATTATACATTTTCACATCGAGAGATACGAGTACTTCTAAAAAACAAAATACAATAACAACACTTATAGAAAACGATCCAAATACAGACTGAATTCGGGTTGCTTTTCGCGCGTGCAGTTTCTGACTGGTTTTGACTTGAAACGTGATCAGCTTGCTGGTCTCCGGCAGCCGGATAGTCAGCGCTCAAGCTTGCCGGCGGCCATAACCTTGCCGGAATTACCGAATTTATCCATCTGTATACCATCAGCTAAATCAGCCAATAATGTTCCCACTGCTGGGACACAAGCCTTCTCTAGGCGAGAGGGAGTGGGTTGTAATCCACCACGCGGGCAGATGTCACATGATTTCGAATTTTTAGTTCTAGGCCATGCCCGTTTCCTCACGATGTTTTCCTTTATGGGGTTGAGAGCAGTGGTGATGAAATTATTTACTCGAAGTAAAGTGCCTGGATTTGTTCGAAACTGCTGGCACCACAACTTGTATCTGTATGCCATCTGTAGGTACGCATTTCATTCTTCACTATCACTACATCACAACATATTATTAAACAAAGTCTTCCGCAGCATCTGTCTGTCTGTCCGCGATAAACTCATAAAGTAATGAACAGATTTTCATGCAGTTTTCACCAATAGACAGACTGATTCACGAGGGGAAGGTTTAGGTATAATTTGTTATAACTTCTAAAAACTTGTCACATACGTTGTTGTGGTAATTGGAAAGCTATTTAGACGGATACAGTATTAATCCTTATAACTTAATTAAGTTCGTTACCTTAAGCATTTCATGCACATTATGACAATCCTTTACACCATGATTATAAGTTCAATGAATTTCTTACGAATTATATTTAAACAACTTCAAAGTTTTACATTCTACTATTTCCTATAAATAAGAGGTTTTTTTTTTTTTGTTTGGGAAATTATCAAATAACTTCTCCCGCTCTGGTTGGAGCAGGAGGGCGTCTCAGACTCTTACTGACTAAAACCCACCCGTGTTCCTTAACAAATAAAATAAATAGGACGTTAAATTACTTCATTTGTTAAACAACGGAAATGCTACAGGAGGTGTCATTATCGCTATCAGCCATAATTAACAGAAAGGTATTTACGTTACTGTATATTTGTCACTGATAACGTCTATTTTGGATATTTTAGTATACTGATAACAGCTAAATATACTAAAATATCCGAACCATTATTATTTGTACATGAAAATCTGATACATTATCGATGAACATTAGTCGAACAATGTTTTACTGGTATAGCTGAAATACGCCTTTGCCAAAAAACTAATAACCATGAAGTGTGTGGGTTGCGGGAAGACAAGCAAAACACGTGTGTACGCCACGAATGGTTTATTACGACTCTCTACTTAATACTAATACATGAATAATTGTACTTTAGCTACACATACATACTTATACACCACACCACAGGGGTTGGTGAAAAAAAATAAAAATATAAAAGAGTTAAAAATGTTTTTTTTTTTTTTCTTAAACTATGAATTACTAAGTATAGTGATTAAGAATATAAAATTAGTAATACATTTAGTAATACATTATTTTTTAAACAATTTAGTGCGGTTTTTGTGTACAATTTCTTCTTTATTGTTTTTCATAATTTTTACATTTGGTTCTTTATCTTCAATAACAATAAATGGACCATTATACAAAGTATCCAATTTATTTGCAGTTTCATTTTTTAACAATATTAAATCACCTTTGTCATATCGCACTTGGTTTACGTTTTTGTCATACATAGTTTTTCTCATCTCTTTACTTTTTAACAGATTATTTCGCGCATCTCTGTGTGCTACTTGTAAACGATATCTTAATTCTAAACTATAATTATCTGGATTATATAAAGGTTCTATACCACTACTTATTCTACTCGGAATTTCACTGGGTTTTCCAAAAACTAATTCATACGGGGCATATTTTGTAGAAGAATGTATAGTGTTATTAAAAGTAAAACACCAAAATGGTAGCCAATGGCTCCATGTTTCAGGAAAATTATCGCATTGTATTCTTAAGAATGAGCCTAAATGTTTATGCGTATTTTTGAGTGAACCGATTGATTCGTGGTGATATGAAGTTGAGTTTAATTTTTCAATTCCTAAAAGTGTACAGACTTCTGTCATAGTAGATGACATAAACTCTGTGCCTTTATCTGTGGCTATTATTTTTGGAATTCCGAACCTTAAAATAAATTGATTAACAAATGCCTTTGCAACGGTGACCGTTTCCTTATTTTGTAGAGGATAAGCCTCAACAAATTTACTTAATTCGCACTGCAACGTAAGTATATAATTATTACCATCTATATCTTTATCTCAGGGTCCAACTAGATCTAAAAACACTTTCTCGAAAGCATATGAAGCTGTGGTGGTTATTACCATCGGCTCCTTGGTTTTTCGCGAATATTTGGATTTTTGACATTTTTCGCATTTATTTACAAAGTCTTTGACGTCTGCTTCCATGCCTGGCCAGAAATATTTCCTCTTAATATTGTTCATCATTCTCCGCACGCCTGCGTGACCGCTGGTGGGTAGTAAGTGATAGTCATTAATAATAAATCTCTTATCTCTTTCATTATTTACTTTTTCTACTCCTCGTAAAATACATATCCGTGGACCGGTCCACTTTTCCTTATTTTGAATCTCTTCGATAAGTTCTTTTATGAATAACGCTTTACTTTTTCCTTTTATTATACATATTTCGTCGACATTTATATTTTTACTCAATTGACTTAATTTCTCAACAAAAACGGCTCGCGTGTATTGTTCCTTGAAATCAAGATTTATGTATAATACTTTTTTATTTTGGGAATATGCAAAACACTCGGTTTCTACATCTATATCCACTTGTTTTCTTATCCTATTTAACTCTTTTCCCTCTATTAAAATTATTTCTACTGCACTACTCGGCATTCGCAATAATTCTACGATTCTCGGTTGATCAGGCCGATCGTCTGTGTCATTATTGGTGATTGGAGTAGCATTTCTGTCTTTTGTCTCGTCTAATTTCCTTTTCTGTGCTCTAGTCATTACATTGATTATGTTCTCATTAATACGTTTTAATTCTTCGGAGTTTATTGGAATTCTAGACAACGCGTCTGCTACGGCGTTATCTTTTCCTTTTATGTATATAATGTCATAATCGTATTCTTCTAATGTTAATCGAAACTTTAATAATCTGCTTGATGGATCTTTCATTCCAAATAAATATAACAGTGGTTTGTGGTCTGTCATGATTGTAAATTTCTTACCTAGAAGATATGGCCTAAAATATTTTATTCCCCATACTATCGCAAGTAACTCCTTCTGTATAGTTGGGTAATTTTTCTCTGCTTTATTTAGTGGTCGACTCGCATAAGCGACTGGTAGCATGTCTTTATTACAAAGTACTGCTCCTACAGCAATACCTGAAGCATCAGTTTGTAAAATGAACTCGTTTTCATTTGAAAAGTCTGGGTATTGTAAAACGGGTGGTGATATTAACGCTTTTTTCATTAAATTAAATGAATTTTCGCACTGGTCAGACCATATAAATGGAACATCTTTACGACATAAGAAATTTAAAGGAATAGTTATTTCTGCAAAGTTTTTTATAAACTTTCTGTAATAATTACAAAATGCGACGAAGCGTTTTACTTCTTCTGTACTTTTTGGTGTTGGGTAATTTTCAACAACTTTTATTTTGGCTTTATCCGGACTTATTCCTTCTGCTGACACTGTGTGTCCTAAATACAAAAGTTCCTTTTTTAAAAAATTGCATTTATTGGGGTTCAATTTTAGATTAACTTTTCTAAGTCTCTCGAAAACATCTATTAAGTTTTTATTGTGACTTTCAAAATTACGTCCAAATATTACAAGGTCATCAAGGTATATGAAACACTTCTCATACGTTAAACCTGACATGGCAATAGTCATTACCCTTGAAAAAGAACTCGGACTGGTTTTAAGTCCCATTGGCATCCGTTTCATCTGGAATTGTCCAGTATTAGTTGTAAATGCAGTAAGTTTTCGTGACTCTGGGTTCAAGGTCACTTGGTAATATGATTGACTAAGGTCTAAATGGGTAAAATAAATGGCACCTGAAAGTGACTCTAGAATATCAGTAATATTCGGTAAGGGGAATTTGTCATCCTGTATAACTTCATTTAATTTACGGTAATCTATTACTAATCTCCATTTTTTGCTGTCGTCATTAGATTTTTTGGGCACGAGTAAAATTGGGCTAGACCACTCACTTTGAGCTTCCTCTATAATATCATCGACTAACATTTGTTTAATTTGCTTATTTATTTCTGGTTTTTGACTGTTTGGCAACCTATACGGTTTTGTATAAACGGGACTAGTATTCGGTTTTAAATAAATATTATGTTCATAAGATTTAGTAGTTGTAAGCTTATCACCCGGTAGGTAAAAGATGTCATTGTACTTTGTACAAACTGCTTCTATCGTCCCACGCTCAGTTGGATGTAAGTGATCTAATTTTAGTAATCCTAACAAGGTATTAGCTCTCTCTGCGTTTGATTGACATTTTTTAAACTGACAGATTTGGTAATCGTCTAGAGAATGCATCTCTGGTTGAAAAGTTGGTATAGTAATTGATTCTTCTTTAGTATTTAATATTTTGATGGGGATTACGTTATTTACCGGCTTTACTATTAAAGCTGCTAAAAATAAATCTTCTTGTAATTGTTTTGGCAATACAACACAATCATTATTTAATTTATTATTCATTAGTTGTATATAATGAATGGACTCACTTCTTGCAGGAATAGTCAAGTAATTACGTGATATATTTGGTGACGCATAAAGTGGTATAATATTTTTACATTCGTTATGTAGTGTTATTGTATCATTTTCTAAGTTAATATGTGAATTAAATTTCGATAAAAAGTCTAATCCGAGAATTCCATCCGACTTGAACGGTAAATTATTGAACAAATAAAATTTGTGATTAAAAGTACTATTTTGAGTACGCAATGTAAGATTAACATAACCTTGCGAATAAGTTTTGCCACCGAAACCATTTATTACAATTCTATCTTCATACACAGGAATGTGTTCCGATAACACCTTCTTAGAAACAACGGAAATGGACGCGCCGGTGTCAAGTAACCATGAACACCTAGTATTGTTAATGTTAAAGTGTACGTACCTAACATTTTTATTACACGTTAAAATGTTATATGATTTAGGAACGAAAAAACTGATTTTCGTCCTCTGTTTTTACGTTTTCTGTTTGGGGGTCCTCGCTCGCTTGGGCTGAAAACATTCTTCGTGGATTATATCCACCTCGAGTACCTCTACCACGATAATATTTAGTTGGATTTTGGTTATTTCCAAAGTTTGAATAATTAGTACCTCTTCCGCGTGTATATGTATATCTACCTCTGGGGTTACCATTATACCTAGTCTGATAATTATTATTATTACTGTAACTTTGGCTCGTATTATAATTTCCACGGTACCGCGAACCTTGATTATAATAATTATTTCGTCCTCCTCTGTTGAAATTAATATTTTTATTATTATACCTGTTATTCGGCTTTTCCCTTGCGCTGAAAATACCGTTGGAAGTTGTGGGTTGTCCCAGCTCCTCGTCTTCAGCTGCACGCACCGCATCCTTCAACTCTGAGTAGTTCCGTGCTGAAATGATAGTGCTTAAACGTTTATACCTTAATCCATCTGTAAATCTTTTAATCGCGTATTTCTCGTTTATAGGTCTCAGTATTTCTCTTGCCTTTTCGTTACCATCAGCTTGAGCAATGGTGAGGTCTATAAACAATTCTGTTATTTTATTTCCATATTCACTAATGGACATATTATTTTGACTGAAATTATTTAATTGACTAAGTATAGAGTTGGCTGACTTTTTCGTCAATAAATAAGTTTTGATATCCTGTATAAGGCTTGTAATATTTTCATATTCGCCTTTTAATTTTAACTTTGCTGTTTTAGACAGTCGTGTTTTCAAAACAAACGAAATTAACATTTTTGTTTGTTCGGGGTCCTTGAGACAGCTGTTGTATAATTCTACAGCGTCTATAATTTTTTCAATTGTAAGTTCTGATCCATCCATTTCTGGTATTAAAGATGTTGCTGTTTTTAGATCGAACTTCTCCATGTTTAATATATTTGTTTCTGCTTCACTTTCAAAATGATATGTCAGAATCTTATTGTAAACGGAATCTATTCTCTCCTTCAACACTTCGTAAATATATTCCGCTAATTCTAACGAGCTTTTTTGCTCGGTAAATATACTTATAATAGTTTTATAAAACGAATATAGCTCTTTAGCTTTTATTATTTTTTCTTCAACCTTTTCTTTATATTGAAACCGTCTACTTGGACCTAACTTCCTTAAATTAATTTGAATATCAGTTAATTCACTTAAAATGCTTTCTAAATCTTTTTCCATAGAATAGAATGAAATTAAAACATACTTACATTTGATTAATAAAATTAATAATGTACCTAGTAGGTTGGTCCATATGATTTAAATTTATATTTCCTATATATTTTGTTTTTCCCATGTGACATTCCGATATTATTAGGCTGTAAGTTGCTGTAAGACACAAAGTTACACTGTAATATAACAAAAGTATTAATTATAGGGGCTTATTACTAAACTTAATTGTTCATTTAAGGTTCTTCTTAAAGGGACTGCGAATGTTTTTTTTTTTCCATAATGGGTGTTGTGAGACAGTTAGTTCATTTTTTATTATATATATTTTTTTTTCACTCTCTAAATACACTTTCACACTTTTCACTGCGCACTGATTTGATTTTTACACATTATTATCATTTCCTTCTTCACGTTCTCGCCTCCCCGACAACCGCAAACGCATTTTTCTTATTAATTCGGATTCAACTCGCTTTCCGATCCATTTCTTGTGTTTGTCCTTGACCTTTTTCCAAATAATTATGATTGCTGCAACGGCAATAATTGTCAAGGCCGACGCCAACAAAATGCTATTTATCTGAATGTATGATTCAACTGTAGTATTACTTCCTCCCGATGCATTTTGCGCGATTATCACCTCCTTATCTCCTGTTTTGGAGTATGATTTTCCCATTTTCGTGGTTTTGTACGTGACTAATCGTGTCGAATGTTCCCGTCGTAGTCTCTGTTTTTATCGAGCTCATTTTAAACGCTCTAAATCAGTGCACCGAGGCACACTGGAATCCGCTGAGTTGCACTATTCGCTCGCTACGCGATACCCGACGACGGTAGGTAGCAACCCGACGCCGCGGCGCTCGCGCATGGCAGGATCGCCATGAAGTGTGTGGGTTGCGGGAAGACAAGCAAAACACGTGTGTACGCCACGAATGGTTTATTACGACTCTCTACTTAATACTAATACATGAATAATTGTACTTTAGCTACACATACATACTTATACACCACAACCACATTGAATATGCTTACTTGGCATCACGTCTCGTTTCTGCTGACGCACTTTGTGAAGGCCCTGCTTGAGTACGACCTTTGATATATAGTTATTTTTTCTCGATCGTAAACAGCAAAAAAAGATCGATACAAAACTTATACTTATGTAATCAGGATTATTCTTTTATATTGTTTTAAATAACCAAACTGTGTAACTCACTAAAATATAGGTTATAAGTTCAGTCTCACACTATAATCAGTTACATTTTTATTATTATTTGCAGAAAATATTATCACGCCTGTATTTCCCTAAAAGGATAGGCAGTACAGTACACTCACATTTCGCCAGTTATGTTTAATTCCTATGTAACAGCGGACAAGCTTAAGGCCAGCAAGAAATTTCATAGGGAAAATCTCAATGACACTTTGTTGGACCGAGAAATCCAACCCAGGACATCATACTCAGTAGTAATGCTTGCGACCGCTTCTTCTTAGCGTATCGATGGCAAAATTTTAAAACATCTATACTCCAACATTCAGTATGTGTTTGTTGCTCTACGCGTAAGAATCATCGCTACAAATAAATGCAATCATTAGACTAACGAGACGCTTCATGATTTGATCATTCATAAAGTTTAGAAACTCAATAGGCTCACCCCTATTACATGTAACTAAAACATAATTGGGGTGTACTATGGGTACATTTCTACTTAACCCATCGATGTTTTACAAAGCTTTCTTACTAAAAAAACATTTTCCATTCAATAAATACTAACACCCGTTCCAGAACTATACGAACAGCATTCCAAAATTTGCCCCAGTTCTTCACCCCTTCTTATTGCAGTCATCCGGAAGGCGCGAATAAAACCCCCAGAGATAACAGTTTATCATTAAAGAGAAATCACATAAATACGTACATCGCCAGTAGCTGTGGACTGCAGTTTCATTAGCCGGTTGGTCGACGCGGAGTGGAAAAAGGAACAAGCAATATGCTTCGAATGTATACGATCTAAATAGCGATGTTTCATCTCACGTTTTGTATTAGGTGAAGATTAAAATCACTGTTGATTTATTTTGTGGGGTTGAAAGATCAAGTTTGGCAAACGATATTGGTTCTCTGTGTTCACTTACGTGAGAGTATCCGGATGTTTCCTTATCTTCAAGCATCCGGATGAAAATTACCTTAATAGATTCAATCTTTAATATATGCTCACTTTTTATTTATAGCTATCATGGAAATGTATAAAGTGACAACTCCATATTATTTTAATAGATAACTTGAGTTCTTAAGCAATGCAAGTAATTAAGTTACTTTTAAAATTGTAATTGATATAATTTACCTAAAATATTTATTATTAAACTAGAGGTAGGTAAAAAGTAATTGAATTCTACTAAACTAGGTATAAACTTGTATCTCATGTATATCACTCAAGTACCTAAACATAATTAAAAAAAATCCTTAACCAAATAATAGATACATTTTTGTACTATAAATTATAGGTATATAAAATTAAAAAATAAATAAATACGCACATCATCTTAAGCTACATTTTATATCATCGTAAGACTTTGCTACCAAGTTCTAATTAGTCATTAATCATTGCATAATCCGTAATCTCGTGGCTCTAAAAAAAGCTGAGCAAATAATTTCAATGGTTTCTTCAGGTGACGTCATGACGCAATATCACGAGTCACTAAAAGTGATACATAAATAAACCTATGTAAATAGCTATGAAAAATAATATTGTAGGAAGTACCATAATGATCCATATTGGTACAAGATGACGTGTCACTACATATTTTTTTGGAATGAACAGGGTTGTGGCGTATATACTGAGGATGTAACTAATTCTGTTCTACTCTTTATACATTTTTAACTCAAGAACAGAGTTCAGTAAACTCTCTGTAGATTAGGCCTTTTTTCAAGAATAGAATATTAAAAATCTCTCAATATCTGCCATTACCCACGTATATAAATTAAACTAAGAACTCACAAAATGCCAAAAACCGCAGTCGAAAAAACATGGCGCACATATTTCGAACTGACATTTAAAAATGAGCCGCTGCTAAACACAGCCTGTAGTGCCCCTTCATTACTAGGGAGGCCTGTGGCCGTGCAAAGAGGACAGAGTCCCATTTTCGCCCGAAAATAGGGCATCCCACCGCGGAATGACGTCATCAAACCTGCAGTACAGCGCCGCGGCCAAGCAGACAGCGCGGCAGTCCGATCCCCTTTGAATTAGTGATGTTCTGTAAACGACAAAATCTTTTTTTAAATAGATCTGTAAATAGCTTGTGTACGAAATAATTTCTTCTGGGTTGCTAGATTAGAATTATATTTCAAAATATCACCTACTTTCGTTTCTATTATCCAACTATTCTTAATTTCGATTAAGTAGGTCATAATCATATATTCACTAACAATAATTATTTGTATTGAAAAATGAAAATACACTCAGTTCAGAAATACACAACTTTAATTTTACACAGTTAATTCTAAGTACATAAATCATATAATATATATAAAAAGAAAAGTCCTGACTGACTGACTGACTCATCAACGCCCATCCCAAACCCTTGGACCTAGAAAGCTAAAATTTTGCACAGAGGTTTTCTTTATAATATAGACAAGGAACAAGGAAGGATTTTTGGATATTCAACCCCTATGGGAGTTAAATAGGGGATAAAAGTTCCACGCGAGCAAAGCCGCTGGCAAAAGCTAGTAAATTATATAATAATTCTAAATAACACAAGAATCAAATAGGAACTACAAATCTTCAATGGTATATATACATTATTTTGTTTAATAGGAATTGTTTTAGTTTAATTATAAAGGAATTAAGTGTGAACCGAAGTGTGTTTGTGTAGTGTGAACTGAAGATAGTCTGGAAAATTTTGAAATGCGTAAATGCTTACTTTTTGCGAAAAAAGAAATTTTTCCGATTTTTAACAAGCTTTAAAAAAAAACACTAAAACGAGCTTTGTCAGAAACAGGGTCAAGCTATGAATACTTGCTGCACTAACTCTCAATAATATATAATATCACCAAAGCTTATATTTTTTGTATTGCCCTAAATGCAAAGTTATCTTCGTTATTTATAATGAGACCAATCTCTAGGAAAACGTATTATGCCTGCAGCCTTGCAACAACTTAGAAAGCTGATTAGTTGGTTCCTTGAAACTAAGCTTCAGCTTATATCCAAGCCTTGTCTCTGGAAAATGAAGAGAAATACTTATTAAATATACAATAAAATATGTAGTTTTGTACAAGGTTTACATTATTACAGCTCAGAGTTGTGAATGTGAATAAATAAACAGACTTGTCATGAACACTCCTGAGACATTCCCATTGCTGGGACACATGCCACTTCCATACTAAATGCGTACCACACTATCAATCAGAACGAGATTGTGAATGATTTTGATGGACATTGGCAATTTATTGCTTCATAATGATGATTGATTTTTTTTTTTTGCTTACCACGTATTTAATGCAATGAAAACTGTCAAAGGCAACTTTCCTACTGTTAGTGTGTTACGGAGAGCTTGTGGCTAAATAATAAACAGCCGCACGCTTCGATCGATCAGGTTAAGCTACGCTTGACGCGGTTGGTCCATGGATCAGTGACCATCTTCTCATACCAAGACCCCCCGTGCCTCGGAAAGCACGTTAATCGGTTGGTCCCGGTTGTCATTTGTGGATCTTTGACAGTCGTTACGGATCATCAGAAGGCCGAAAGTCTGACATCCAGTCTTACCAAGAGGTATTTTAGTTTGTATCTTATATTTTATACTACTTGGTTACTGGGTTGTGGAGATCAGAAGGCCAATTCTCGTAATTAAAAACGTTCGCAGTGTCATCTCAGCGACAATCGAATTTCAAAAATTTGTCAAAAATGTATGGAAACTCGAGGAATTTTTGACAGATTGACACTGAGATCAGACTGTGAACGTTCTTAAAATTAGCAGAATTGCCCCTCAGATAGGCAGTTGGTCCGTGTAAAATACTGGTATTCAGCTGCATCTAGTTATACTGGAAGCCAACCCCAGCATAGCTGGGAAAATGCTAGACAGGTGATGAGTGTGTTACGCAATTATCCTGCTCTTTGTGTGAGAGCGAGTCGACCATAATCCACCACGCGGGCCCAGTGCAGGTTTTTGGATGTCACATGTCTTCAAATTTTTTATTCTATGACATGCCGGTTTCCTCACAATATTTTCCTACATCGTTTGCACGATCACGCTAACTTGACGCAAACCACAATATTTTTAAGGTTCCGTAGTGAACAAGGAACCTCTATAATTTCGCCTAATCCGTCTGCCTGTGCGTCCGTCTGTTCGCAGCTTAGCTCAGAGTCGCTTAGTGCTAGAAAGCTGTAATTTGGCATGGACGTACATACAGACTGTTTAGCAGAACGTTGAACATACGAAACTGGTGGATAGGTGGAGTCATCTGCTACTTACTCAGCCCTAATATATTTGGCCCTGGCCCCTTGGATATTTTTTGCATTTTTTTGCTTTCTTCTAGTTTCACCTCTTTCTCAACTTTAAAGTGTAATTTTTATTAAAAATGGGTAAAACTGTTTTTTTTTATCTATACTGTAGGCAGATTCTTATAAAATGATTGCTTTATTCAGATGTTAGCTAGAAAAAAGTTATGAGTCCTCAAACTTACAGAAAGATGTAAAAATACTTAAATCTTAATTTCATCTTGGATTAAAAAGAAAAAATCCAGGGGGGCAGGGCCAAATAAATTAGGACTGAGTAAGTAACAGATGACCCCACCTATCCACCATTTTCTACACGTATACTAGGGATGTTTTCTTTTTCGTCTGCCCCGTAGTGTAGGGTGTCGTTGGATAGGTCGTTCAAACATTTTGTGGGTTTTTAAAACAAATTTTCGATTAAAAGATCCGTTTATGAATTATTAAGCTATAAAGTGCAAATTTTTGTTAGAGGCAAGTGTTCCCGGCCCAGCTAAATGATTATTTATGGATATGTGAAAAATAGCGAAGTCAAAAGGAAAAGTATCACAACAAAGTGGGCTTTACAAGTTAACAAGTAAAAGTCGATCAACTTACATTTGCAGTTGGAATGCATGGTAGAGCATGTTTTTCAACCACAATATTAAGTTTGTTCTTAGGATATACTCAACCTAACTACGGAATCCTTCATTGTACGTGGTCTAACACGCACTTGCCTGGTTTTTGTATCTAAACTTGAATGTTTTTCTTTTAATGTGTTCTAGGAAATTTCGTATGGTTATCACAGATTTTTAAATTCCAACTACATACTCTTGTACTAACAGTAAAATTAAGCCGTAACTGTTCTTATGGTGCACAAAGCACAATGCTTCTAGCATAATATGAAACGATAACTAGATACGCAAACATTCGTACTACCTCACATACATTTTCAACAATCATAAAATGAAATCTAGCGAAAAATAGGAGGCTGTAGCGAGCCGCATCCCCACAATGCGAGTCTTTCATAAGGCTGTGATAGCACAGATACTGTCGTGGAGGGCCGTAACAAGCGCTGGGTAGCCGCCACGATGCGGCCACATAAAAGCCGTGTTTGCACAACCCACGTTCGATAAAAGGCCTCAAAGAGTGGTCTCCGCGCGCAGATTGCATGTTGCAATGCTGTCGTGGCGTGTCGTGGATAGTTTTGAATCAAGTAGATATTTGAGTTAAGAATACGGAGTATAGATAAGTTTATCGTATTATAGTTTGAAGTTTGAACATGCAGTCTTTGATTTTTGTTTTAGTTTGAGTGAATTTTGTTAAACTCGAAAACCCAAACTCAAACCATTTATTTCAAGCCATGGCAGCTAAAAAATGGCCTGTCTCTACCAACTATGACGTATGGAGCAGCACCATGATTAGCTGGATAACAGTAAGTAAGGCTATTGCTAATCTTGTCAAGAAAGTCTATTTCATGGAACTAAAATAATCTAAAGATATTTCTCACAGTATCAAACGAAGTGACACGAATCCAATTTCCTTACTATCTCATATTTCGTTCGGCGATGTATATAATGTATACATATGTAATACTGCGATTCCTTCATAAGCGAATGGAATCAATTTCGTGGCTCCAGAACGCAAAAACTATTAATTTCCATACGGTATAACTTAGGTATGTCACCACGACATTCTGCGGATGCACTTCGACAGATGCTGGATGAATTCCGGAGCGCAGGAATACCGGAAATTTACCTCCATCCTCTCCCGCATTGTCGGTGAAACACAACAATTGGTGACGCAATTGTACTATGAATTTCTGAAACCCAATTAGTTCGGCATTCTCCGAGTCTCTGATGTCACCATTAGTGTATCTGTGATATGCGGTATCGTGTGTTGTGCGGAATTTTGTCCCTGTTAGATTATTAGGCTACAGAATAGGTTCAGTTTCCGGAAAAATTGCCACACACCATACAGAATACTTAGTTTGGTTGATAAGTAACAGACACAGTCTTGCAAAATGTTCTTCAGGTAATTTAAGTGAAAGTGGCCAGCGCTGAGTGATGCGGTGTCAACGTCGGTGTTCAGCTGCCAACACCGAGATCTGACATGTGGAAGACAAGTCCGATAACCAGTCATTTGATAGGCTTCAGCTATTGGCTCCGTTGTCTGCGGTGCAATCGACATTTGTTCGAAATTTCATCGACTTTATGGTTGAGGGTTTTGAACTATTTCTTTAAAACTGTCTCCCGAGCTCTCACAATTTTGAAGGACAGTTTTGGATTTAGTACTTTGTATTGCTTACTTGAAGGTCGCGGGAATCCGCTGGATGTGGGAAACACAAGACCGGTCGAAGTGGAGGAGCCTGGGGGAGGCCTATGTCCAGCAGTGGACGTCTTTCGACTGAAATGATGATGATGATTGCTTACTTGAGTGAAGCTTTTGTTTCGGTGTTCAGTTTGTTGGTATTTTATTATTGAAACATTTGTATAAAGTATACCATTGCTGTCATTAGACACTAGCATATTGATGATTGCTTCGTTATGATTTTTATCGAGAAAATTTTAATATTTTGTGTTTCTGTTCCACAAAAAGTTTGGAAATATCACGTAGTTACACATTTTATTTTAATTTTATATGTGTCAAGTTAGATCAAATTGAACATAGGCAATTTTGGTTTATACCTGCTCTTAATTATAGGAACTACTGCCGACACAAAGATTGTGCTAGATAATCCTAGACCAAATCATGCAAACAAGACTATTAATAAATTACAATAAATAAAAGAACACATTTTACAAGTACCTTAGTGTCTGCATCCAACGAAAAAAGTATGACTTAAGTTTATCAGCAAAATAAAACCCAGTACAATAAGTTTTCGCTCGAACAGAGGCGACGTTTCGGTGGGCCCAATCCGCAATACGCAAGTCCTGCGAAATCGCAGCGCGGTGGCACCCCCGGCTGCGGTGAGTGCTGCCCCCGAGCGGCCCGTCACACACCATCTTTATACCACCACTAACAAACAGCCCTATTTCTGTCCACAACTTACTCAATGGACCATACGAGGTCATAGAACATCTAAAAATATTTCCAAGTCTCCCCTGTCACAGTAACTGTCGACTAAAGAACTATATTTGATTGAAGTAGTCGTTGAGTGTCAGCTGTTCGGGGGAGGGAGGCAGTAGATAAAGTAATATTTTATGTAACAAGGAGTTTGGGGAAATGTTGGCTCGCTTTCGTATTTTTGTGTGCTAAGTCATGACTATCTGGCGTAGGTGTTACGTATTCCCGAAAGCACTCGTTCAGAACTTAATGGTATCTTTAAATAAATCTGTGTATTAAGCTTTACTTCACTTCTATTTTTCTCTTCTAAAGTCAAGGTGAGTGTTAGACAACATCATCTATAAACAACAATACTCACTGAAGGAAATATGTGGCCAAGGTCTGCCTCGGTAGGGAATGCAATATTTCTACGAACAAAAGCATCGATTCGATCCTGCGTAATCCCGAGTGGCACTGACATACTTAAGTCCAGCCCGGTGGCCCCGCTGCCCTACTTACGCCGTAAGGAGAGAAATAGCACCGCCATGTACTTTCCATGAAGATACGTCATTAACAACGTTTTTTTGTCATTGCAGGATTTTCTATTCTTACCTAATTTATAACGGAGGAATTTTTTATAAGCTTTCAGGTGAAATGGCATTCCATTTATCCATTCTCCTCGCGTTTTGTGCATCGCGCACGCGCAATGATATGAGACCATATTTTGAATTCCGTAGCGGTCAATATATAGGCTTAGTATACCTTGCATCTCACCTTTGAATATTCTATGCTGCGTACATGATGGAAATAAATGAGAGGTGAGCCGCGCCCGAGACGTCGTGATAAGGTATTGGTCGTCGAAAGTAAAGGTTATATTACATGTGTCGGGTGTAAAGGTCAGGTAGAATCACGTGAAGCTGAATTATTGGTTGAAAGGGATCGGTTTCTTTTGTATTTTCTATTGTGGATTTATTTTATGCAATGTTGCAGTCGACTTCATCCGATATCTTCGGCATAGCTGCAATATTGTGTAGCAGTATAAGTAACGCTTTATTTTACATTTGGAACTTATACGATCGGCAAAAATGTTTACCGAATGATGGCTGATGAAACCCTGTTGTTAACTATCTAGATGATTCCGTCGTAGCAAGGACAGCATATATCAATCTCGAGTGTGCACCACACGGAGATAGATATAGATATAGGTAACTATCCACTTAGGGTTGCTTAATTAATTTCCTAAATTGCATCCAGCGCAGCGGCGTCTCACCTCTCAGGGTCACGTTATGTCACCTCGAAACTCTAACCTGACTGCTAACAACATCATGGACCTACTTATTAAGTAAAAATAACATATCGAATGACACTATACGCAGTGCTTAATTCTTTCTTACATAAAAATATAACATCACAAATATGGCAAACGAGCAAATTGTCTTTATTATTTATACTTTCTCCAACATTAGCATATTCGATCCGCCTCGCCTTCCACGTCTTTATACAAGAAATGCAGTCTACAGTCGTTGCATTTAAAGCCAAGGTACGACCCGAAAGCGTACCTATCGCAACGATCTGATTAAATATTGCTCACTTCACATGAAGGCCGGTTACTTGGCTCAAGTTGCACTCTCAGGCCGCAGCAACCTTTGATCTAGATTAGTGAGTGAACCGGCGGCGCCCAGTCTGCTCTGCCACGTCGTGCAACACTTGATATAGTACGTACAGACGACACACTGCGGCCTCTCCACGCCGCGCCGCGCCGGATGCTACTTACAGCACGTACAGAACCTGCAGCCCATGTAAACCTTTCTTATATAACTACTCAAGCTTTACCATCTCTAATACGAATCATACTTCTTGCTCTACCTAATAAATAAGTAATCTCATACATCGTCGAACCCGAAGCGCTTCTCTATATCGTTAGCGCGGGGCCTCGTCGACGACAAACATCGGAAAGTGAATTAAATTCCAGCCCGTAATAATAAGGGCAAGGAAAGCGAATGTTTTCCTAGGAAGTGGTGTGTAGGGAGTTGCGTGTGACGGTGCGGCGGTGCGGCGGTGCGGGCGTGCAGCGGCGCGGCGTGACGCGCGCGTGGCTGGCGCGGGCCGCGCCGTGCGCTGCGGCGGTTGGCAGTCGGTGTCGATACGCGTGCGGCGCGGAGCGCGGGGCGCGGGGGCTGCGCGCGGGGTGAGGGAAGGCCGGGAGCGCGGGGCGCCCGGGAGCACGCACGCGCGCCCGCTCCAGTACTCTGCCGTCGCGCCGCGGTTATACACTCGTCGGCCCGTGCCTTGCGACCGCCACGCGGATCTCCGCCGAGACATGACTCGCCGCACCCGGTGAGGCGCCTTCGCACGCGTCCCGATTACGCATTACGTAAGGAACCGTCGCCGACGACGCTCCGCCACCGGCGGTCGCCATACCACACATATCCAAAATATATATCTAATCGTTCTCACATAATCATCGTAATACTAGTTAACGTTAGTCGTCCATCGACAGCGATAAAACTTCGCGCGGCAGAACGCGCGCTCGGGGTGGTCAGAATTCGGCGGTAAAGTTGCGCAGGTCGCGAGTAGTGCGCGGTGCGTAAGGCGGCCCGGCCGTCGGGCGTGCCGCAGTGTCGCGGGCGGCGCGATGCGACCGCGGACCCGCGCACCGCTCTAAGCACATTATGAGGAGCGTTGCGGGCCAGGATCGAGTGTAGCGCGGCAAGTCAGGAGCGAGGCTTGGCATGGCGCGCTCGTGAGGTGGCGGGGGCGGCGCGCGCCACGAGCCGGCCGGGCGGCGCCGCGGGCCAGCCGGCCTCTCCGCCGCGTCCCCGCTGCAGCGCACCAGCTCCGAGCCGATGACACATTGTCGTTGAGCAGCCACCATTGCTCGCATAGAGTTGGTCGAGAAATGGGGGCTGACGCCTGTCCTCAGGCCGAGGCAGGAATGCCCCCGGGCCCCAGAGGAAGGTGGAGACCAAAGGTACGTATCACAGTAGCTTATAGAGTCACAGCATCATCGGCCTAGAGTCGCAAGGCAGCTACGGGGGCGGCAGCTAGTTATCGGTCGTAAAGCGGTTTGTGGTGAGGATGTGTCCCGCTGACGTCACAATACATGTGCGGTCTTGCGCCGGCGGCACACGCGCGCGCATCCTGCTCGCCGCGCGCGCTGTTCCGCGCGATGGACTACTTCGACATGTGCTGGTGAGTCCGGGGCTGCAGCAGACGTCCCTACTAACACCTAACACTTGCAAACTGACATCCGGTGAGTGTCGGCTAAGGAATTCCGTTAATGTCAGCAACACATCTCATGTCCGACCTATATTTCCACGGCGTTTTCGCATTATTCATACATGTTCGTCACAAAAGACCTTCATCTTCGGCCGCTCGCACGTCGCTCACGGTAGCATCGTTGTCGCTGCAGTATAAACCGTCATAGTACCTGAGACACTTGATTCGATTTCCTCTTGTTCTCGCACATAGCTTTGTTCAATTCCAGGCGATGTTTGTATTGATGGGTGTTCTTACTGCGGTATTATTCGCTGGGCATTCAACCAGACAACAACAGATCGTATGTCTACACGATCTCGGGAAGCTGTAAAAATATCGATGATTGAGGTCGTAAACTAAGGGGCGCTGGATGCTGCAGATCGGCCACACTCTGCGGGATTACTTACGTCCGAATTACAGCTCTCAATCGGGATCAATAAAGATATTATAATAACAAGCATGAGTCACGAGCACTACGCCGCGTATCATGCGCCGATGAGCCAGTCATCGGAAATGAATGAGTTAATGCGCCAAGCATTACTATGATTATTTGTTGATGTCGCACTAGCGCCACCGCGCGAGTGGGCATGACCACGGGACGCACTGTACACTGACAACATTTCATACTGTAGTACATTTGTTGTGAATAAAACCATCTCAAAGCTCCAACAGACGGCTAAACGCAGACATTGAAATATAGGTCATAAAATAGGTTTAGTAGACCATAAATTTTTCAATCAAATTGATATATGAATGTGGATAACTTTATAGTGAACTCGCACAAATCTATATCAATTAATCTTTAGTTGTCGATACTCATTTTATGAACGCTCAATTTGATGATAAATCGCGAAACATTGAATTATCGCGAACTGCAGCAGTAAAAAGCAAATTATTAAAGATTATTGAGTATATATTCCGACTTGCTTCTATCCGTAAAACCAATAAATTGTTGGAGTGGCGTTTGAATCCTGCGACCGGCGCCGGGCGTCGGCTCAGCGACTGTATCTCCTGGACCACATGCTTCGCTCCAGATTACCACTCGCGCTACTCTGTTCTAACTTGATCCGCTCGGTTCGCTCACTACTTCGTTTCCATTTTAAAGCTGACTTCAACGCAGTGGGACTTACGATAGTCAGCCACCGTGGTTGTCCTTGCATTTATTATTATAACATCTTTACTAGCAGCAGTATTCACTATCACTATACTACTATTTCATACGCATTGATTGTATATGGCCTCGATAACATGTGTTTCGGAAAAAGATTGATGTTCTATCGACGAGGAACACGAGATGATTTGCCGAATTTCAATCGCAATATTAAAAACGTTCGGAGCTTCCGTTATTTTGTTAATGGAAGTTATTATGAAACTTGAAGAGTGCTCTGTGATATTGCGGATAACATGCGGTGAGGAATTTGGAGAGTAACGTAAACGTTTCGAACTATGTTGATTGATACTGTGTATATTGCGATAGCTCGCTAACAATATGTTACAAGTGGTTTTATTGTTGTATCTTTATGAAGTATGGCAGTTAATTTAATGAAGGCAAATAGATCAGAAGGAACTCAATCCTATTCATCATACTTGTTCAGTGCATACTGAAGCACTTCACATTACCAATTTTGCCATCCTGACTGGATAGAGTGGATAGGTACATCTGAATGATCTATGGATCCTGAATGATCCGTCCATCTAAAAACTCAAGTGCTAACGGACTATAAGCTGGGGAGGGTATCAACTCAATAACGTACGTAACTGACCTGCCAGGAGTGCGGGTTGTTCGAAAGAGATACCGCCGCCCCTGGCACACAGGCTACTGAGGGAACACCGGTGGGTTTTAGTCAGTAAAATTCTGACACGCCCTCCTGTTCCACCCAGAGCGGGAGAATTATTTGAAGATTGCCCACCCAAAAAAAGAAAAACTGACCATCTCTGTTTACTAAAAAAACATATTATTAAAGCTAACTCAAAAATCATTAAACAGATATTTTCAAACAAAATAAGTATTTCTCAAATCGATAAAAAAATTGCGAAGTTCTGAGTTAAAAAACATAAATATTCAATAAAACAACCTAATTGAGAACTTCCTCCTGTTTTTGTATTCGGTTAAAAACGACCATTAGTTGCCCCGACTGTAGTTTTTCCATCGATAAGGATATAATTATTTTAATTAATAGTGATTTTCCATGGAACTAACAACATCATTCATGATAACTGTAGCATAGTTTAACTAGATATCAAAGTCACGAGCACTCATTAATCAAAACGATAATGTTTTATCTAATTAAGTCAATTATACAAATGAGCGTAACAAGAGCGAAGTCGTTGAGTCCATTACGTGCCGTTTATTTGCTCGTTCCGAGTCGCCATCAATTAATAATAATTAGTAGAAGCTGGGCTTATTGCCGCCACCCCTGCCAAATTGCGCGACGAACCCTAGTTTTGCTCATCTGCGCATAGTCTGGACCAGTAGAATGAAACCGGTCTTTCTGAACTAGTCCCATCCGCAGATGCACGGAACAAAAGTATTGATCCTTCTCGAGATAATAAAATCACGAAAGGGAACGACATTCCACCCTCTTTCCCATGAGAATTACAAGACAAAGAAAAGCCTGCGTAAACCCATATAAAAGTACTAAGTTGCTTGACGTGGGAATCCACTCTGCGAACTTTTGTTTCATTTCGCCACTCTGCTGACGTGAGTGAGTAACATATAAACAGTTTACGCATTTGTTATGGTTAGGGTGGTTACAAACACCGCGTCTGAACTGTCGGACTGGACTTCATAATGTATCGACTCGTCGACCCGACTTGTTGACGAGGAATGAAAAATAAATGTATTAATCTCTAAAGCAGTACTAAAGATAAACGGGACCGCATCATTGATCAATAAAAATTTGGAGTTTTGGCGTAACCATTCGCCCAAGAGAGGGGTAAAACGATTCAAACGTTCGCTTTGAGTCAATAATTCAGTCAGAAAACACGCTTGGATTCGACACAAATTCGACTGTTCCCAAAATTTCTTTAACACAACAAACAAGCAGTGGCAACAAGAGCCACTATGCACCACTCCACATTATTTTCTGCAAGCATCATTTTGCAAAATTCCATCCACGCTAGATATTATCTAACACTCCGCATTGTTCCGCATCCAATGATGTAGCAAATTCGCCCACGAAATCGAGTTTGCTCCTTTTAACTCGATTTCGTTTAAATAGCCACTCGGTCGCCCCTTAGATCAGGGACAAAGGACCGCTTAAAATGCAATCTGCAATGAACAGTTGTGTACTTAATGAATTGTGTGCGTTGTACCTAACCGTTCTCGACCATGTTGTTCCGAGTCTTAAAAAATTGCGCCTCGGCACGGTAGCGGCACGACAATAGCTCGCAGCGCGACTCAACCGCAGCATCCGGATCGTGTGCTCTCATTCATTTGTGAGCTTTTGTTTGTTTCTCTTACAAATGTTCGCTTATATCGTGACTTGAGCTCCATATATTTTGAATTCATTGTATATTTTCTTCCACACTTCAATATCACTCTGGCATCTTCACGAGGCGTTGTCTAACTTTCGTTTTTAGGGACTATCCGGTAAAGATTGTTGATATAAATATGCGATAGTTTTCTCGTTTTAATACCCACTACACCTTAGTCTAACAGCAAAAATATTTCCATCATCTCAACCTGAATCGTGAGATTTCCCATTTACTTATAAAAAGTTAAAATGTATCCGATTTCGATTCAATTTAACCTGACTGCGCCAGTAGGTAGTGCATTTAGTCAGGCTATATTTTGATTTTGCATTAAAGCGGTAAGTTGTTCACCCATTTTTAAATCCTTATCATAATTTCAATTCTCAGCAGTTAAAATATAACTATCATTGGCGCTTGCTCTCTTAGTGGTCGTTCACTCTTCATTATCACGCTTTGAGGTTTATTTAATAAAGAGTGAAATTCAGTGCCAAAATATGAAAAAAAAAATCATTTGCATATGAAGGGACGTCAAATGTACTAACTGTATTGGAACGGAGTTTTGTAGCGAGGGCCGCAGTTACAAATAATTACATATTTTTTCATTTAATTCCTTGTCTTTTTTGATAACAAAGACATTATAATCAGTATCTAAGTCGTAATATTTTGTTAGTTTAATGTATTGTCTTATATCGATATTGTTTTTTCTAACTATTCTTTTACATTATTTTTATTATTGATTTCTTATGTCATTAACTTTGTTTCCTTTAAGTATGATTTTTATGTTTTGTTTTCAATTTTTTTAATATTTTTAATTTGTTAAACTTAATGTGCCTAGATTATAAGTAAATGATGTGTTCTCCTATAATTGGAAGCGCACATTGTATTTCTCTCTGCATGTAAATATATTATCTGTCGGAGATCCAAATAAATAAATAACAAACTTCTGTGACAACATTAACTCACACACTGATTTATTATTTGTTAAAATGTTAAGAAAACTCGTCTAAGGTTGTAAATATTTGTAAATTATATGTGAGCACACTGTGTCTATCTTCCAACATAATAAATTTATCCATCAATGCTTAATTTTTATCCACCAACAAGCATATATATCAGATAGAGTAGACCTGACTCCTAGCAGTGGGAACATATTAGGCTGATTACAAGAATACATTGAAAGCGTAGAAAAAAGTGTTTTACAGATATTGATATTTAATATGTTGTAGAAGTACTTATGTGCAACAGAATAAGTAACAGAAAACCCATTATTGTTAAATATTTATGGGAATTGAGACAGAAAGATATATTTTATAAATAATTAAAACAACAATGCAAAAAAGAAAAAAAAAATTTGATTTTAACTTATTAAAATTTTATAATAGGAGTTAAGAGAGTTCAGATTAATTTGAAATAACATGGGAATAAGTGGGGCAAAAATTAGATTTGCAGAATAGCCAAAACAACATTTGAGTTTATAAAACTGTTCGTAAGTTTTGGGCTATAATTTCTATTTAAAAACTGTGTTTGTTAGACTTGTGTAATATTTTAAGCTAAAGTGACAGATGTTAAATAAAACCTACAGTTTGAAAGATAGAATGTCCCGTCAAATATATTGAATATTTTTTTAGTGATAACTAAAATCGTTGATGTAACGAACATTTGGGATAACTAATAAGAAACGAAACTAATTTAATCCTACCAATATTATAAATGTGAAAGTTTGTGAAGAAGTTTGGATGTTTTTTACACAATCACGCAAAAGGCTCAACGGATTTGGACGAAATGTGCACACAAATAGATTATAAACTAGATTGACACGTATCCTATGTGAAGTACGTTCCCGTGGAATTTGCGACATCCACGCAGGCAAAGCCGTAGGTGGAGGCTAGTATATAATAATTATGACACTATGTCTCTTCTTAAATATCGTTCAAAAATTACTTACTAACATTAATGATGTACCTACTGAGGATGATAAGGAAACAATAAAAA
This sequence comes from Polymixis flavicincta, assembly GCA_949987655.1. Taxonomy (NCBI): domain Eukaryota; kingdom Metazoa; phylum Arthropoda; class Insecta; order Lepidoptera; family Noctuidae; genus Polymixis; species Polymixis flavicincta. The sequence continues at coordinate 35,234,399 of OX465171.1, read as the reverse complement.
AAATGCACATGAGTCTTCTATTTTATCGTGCTTCTCGAGGCAGGGAAGGGTCTCGTATGAAGTTAATGGTCACTCATCCACGCAACAATCGTGACAAGCGTAGTTTACCTTGTTGGTTCGACTCATGCCGCGTTTATCTATACTTATTTTAATGTAACTCTTATCTCACTCACTCATTCGTATTTCCTTGTCTTTCAATGGGATTAAGTTCTTCTAAGGATTTTTTTTTCACGGTGTGAAATCATCAAATAAGTTCTCCCGCTCTGGGTGTCAAAAGCACGCTGTCTCACCAGGCATCGTGTCCGACATAGGTACTATCAGTGATGAGCAGTTAGACGCTAGTCTATACGCACAACGTTATTGGGTGAGATGCAGGATGATTTATAGTAAAACAAGCGCGTAAAAAAATATAAAACTCCTTTGTAAGATCGGTTTTTTTTTTACCACAGCGTAAATCAATGACCAATAAAGTTTGTTGAACTTATAGATATTTGCGCTTTGTCGTCATGTTTTTTTATGTATCAAACACGAAAGTGGAATTTTATTGTAATTGGTACCTGTACTTTTTTGTTGTGAAACCTACGTACTTACATATGCTATGCTTAAGCTGAGTATAAGACTCGTGGATCGATCAACACGGTTTTATTCTCAAGTCGAAGTCAGTTTTTTGGGTTAACAGCATTTGGGACTGGTTCTATACCTAACTTTTTGCGTGGCAGGTTGGCTAATTTGGTTGACACACCAAAAGCTGTTATAGAAAAAAGCTAACTTCTAGGTTATTTTTATCAAAAGAAGCTTTGTTGAAAACAAACCCAAAACATTTAATTTCACATAAACCTACACGGGAATTTATGAAACGTCAGAAGCTTCCACGGTTTCAATGGGTTGTTTCCTATGGAGAAGAGCCGTAAGAAACTCTACTATGTAAAAGCTAGTCATTTTATAACAGTAACCTGTTACTCTTATAAAATGACTAGTTTTTACCAGCGGCTTCACCCGTCTGAAGGTCGTAATTATCCCACGGGTACACACTACCGGGATAAAAGTACCCTATGTGTTATGCCAGGTTACAAACTATTTGTGTGTCCAATTTCACCTCAATCCGTTCAGCCGTTTTTTGCGAGATTGAGTAACAAACCTAAATATCCAAACACACACGTTACTTTACATTTATTTACAATATTCCTAAATTAAGTCATAATAGGTATTGAATGTTTAAACGGCGGTAAACACGTTTGACATTAATTATAAAACATTATATATAAATTAACCTCTAAAAAAATTACAAGAAAAACAACGTCTTTTGTCTAAAAATAAGAAAATAACAAAGTAAATATTTATGATACCTACCTCTTTAATATTTCTAACGTTAGATTTGGTTTAAGATATTAAGTGACTTTAGGCTTCATTTCACATCATAATTAAGTACTATTAACTTAATTACTTGGACCACCCCAGCCCGGACGTTCACAGTGTAGGTTTTTAGTAAGTTATCGAGATTTGAACATACCTATCGGTAGACCTAGAAATTTGGAATTTATTACATTACTCATTTTCGAGCCGTATTATTTCTACCAGCTTTTTAAATATAAACGCTGTGTGAAAAATGAGCTCCTTGGAACATTGTGCCCCTTCAAATAACTCCACTATAAACCAACAGCGGCACTAAAATAGAAGTAATTCAAGAATCTAATTTACTTGGCCTGTCCATAAATATAGGTACTGATATTACTGGAAATCTTACACAAAAACGGTTTTTTTTTTTAGATCTAAACTACGAAAATATTCATACGCCCCGTGAAATAAAAAAATCGTAATAATCTTAAAACTGCACTTGGTTATTGCCTACGCCTCTGCGAGGCGCAGCTACGGCTCGATATTGTGGCGAAAAAGCACAGATGTACTGACACATAACAGATTTCAAAAAAAAAAACGAATAACAACAGCTACTTAGTTTATAATGTCAAACGTGTTTATACCAGTGTTTTTTTTAAAACTGTTCTCAACGAAGTCGAAATTTTGTAATTACAAATTCAGAAATACATTTCTTAAACCATACTACTACAAACATAATAATATGCTTCATATTATTAATTATAGAAGACACCGAAAGCTGAATACCCACTTTTCAGGTTCGATCGTGAACCTAGACAGCCGCATTAAGTACTTTGTGTACATTATTACATCACCACTGCTCTCAAAACGGTGAAGGAAAATATTGTGAGGAAACAGGCATGTCTTAGAACCCAAACTTCGGAAACATCTGCCGCAGGCTGGAGATCGGAAACATACTTTTAAGTCTCCATGACGTGTACGTCGTTGACGTTTTAAAGTCTTTAATTCGCGACACAGAGAAAAACACATTTTGATTTCCCGCCAGTAATCCACCGCGCACGTTGCGTCAATCGCAACAAGCACGACCGTCGCAGACGAATTGAGCACGTGAATCGACCGTGAAAGCATATCACCTAAGTTAGCATTCTGGAATGGAGTATTGAAATGTGGGCTCAATGGTAGTAAACTAAATAACGACATACACACCACAACTACAACTTAGGAAAATTTTAACTTACAAACAAAGCATTTGTTTTTGTAATATCGATCTAGGGCTTGTGGCTAAGTAATTACAGCCGCAAGGGTCGATCTATCAGGTTTAGCTACGCTTATGCTGACCATTTTTACATACTAAGACCCCTCCGTGCCGGAAATCACGCTAAGCCATTGATCCCGTCAGTCTTTTGGGTCAATCGATGCAGAGGAATTGTTCGACGCCGTATTTTAGTCACTTAATAGTTTCAGCTAAGTTAGTATACTATACTATACATATTTAAATTTTAATAAGTTAATCACCAGTCACTATTTAATATAAAACAAACTGCCCCGCCGCATCTGTCTGTTCGCTATAAACTGAAAACTACTAAATGGATTTGCATACGGCTGTAACCAATAGACGGATAGGAAGGTTTAAGTGTTTAATTTGTCAAGGTTTTGTGTAAATTGGTTAACGCGGGCGAAGCCGCTGGCAAAAGCTAGTTTAGGATAAAAAGTTTATCCAGTGTAAATATATTTATCCTTAAAAAAAGGATAAATAATAAAATAAGCAAGGTAAACTCTTTTCTAAACCCCAGTAAAAAAATAATCCGGGCTACGACTCAAAACTACTACGTAAATAAATAACTTAAACAAGAAGCCACCTTGTTAAAGACTACATTAATCTCATCTCGTGCCGGCACGAGATAGGTAATAGGGAACTCGAGCCGCTCGCTGTAAACAGATTAGCCGATCAGCCGGCTTTGCCGCCAACCCGCCGCGGTCGCTTGCCTTAGACACGATAAGTCTGAGCCTTTATGAATAAAGAACTATTTCAGAACTTATTTCCGTGAACGGTCGAATAAATTAATATTATGCTGAAATTCTTTCATATGGAAATACCTACAACATGTATGAAAAGTTTTTGATTAATATGACGGATATAATCAGCCCCTTTTCGGGTGCAAGTGACTAAATCACCACCTTATATATGCTTTAGTTGTGTGGATTTGTGCCCGGTCCTTGGCAATCGGCACGGTATTACATTGGATTGGACTTTTAAACTAAATCAATCAATCTGCCTAACCTTTTATCAACTATGTATTTTACATGAAGGGACTGCCAATTTGACCTCCACAACCTGGGTAACACGATACCCCTTGGTAAGACTGGTTCTCAGACGTTTTCGGCTTCTGACTATCAATACCGATTGCCAAAGGTCTACGAATGACAGCCGGAACCAACAGCACGGAGAAGTTTTATTTTTAACGGTGGGTAATCATCAAATAACTGCTCCCGTTCTGGGTGGAGCAGGATGTCACACTTTTACTGACTAAAACCCACCCGTGTTCCCTCAGTAGCTTGTGTGCCAGAGGCGGCGGTATCTCTTTCGAACAACCCGCACCCCTGGCAGGCCATAGGCCCTCTCGATATATATCGGATGGTCACATTACATGTAGTATTGATGCCCCAGCGAGAAACAGGTCATCATCCTGCAAACATTTTGATCGCATTTTGCCTTCCCATGCAATCGCACAGACACATGCGACACGGTCAACTAAGTGGTAGTTGGAGAGTCTTTCGAGAGATTTATCAAATAGCATTCGATTCATCCGCGAAACTAGAGCAATTACAATCGGTGCAACTATACCCCTGCGGCAACTATCCCGGTTTTGCCCTAGTGTTATCATTACCGCAGCTAAAGCACTAGGAAGTGGTGAAGGGTGGGCTTTTTGGGGGACTGTCTTATGTAATTTTGACGTTCAAATAGTGCTGACTCTCAGCCTAGTTTGAATAAATGTCTTTTGATTTTGACTTTTGATTTATACCATGTCGGCGACGCCAACCCAAAATGTTCCTCAAGCAAAAATCGCTCAACACGCCTACACAAGATTTCACACGTTATAGAACAGTCATGTGAAAACGTCGCTGAACCGTCTCCTGAGTTACTTCGCTACCTGCCTACATTTAATTACAAATGAGTCAATCGTATCACATCTCGCATTGTCCCAACATTTCGACATCCTCTGCTTAATGGATAAGGCCGTACGTCATTAGCAGCTGCAAGATTAACTGTTACAACCGCGAAATTACAAAGTGGCCAAAGACGTACGTACGGATATTTCATTTTACCTCGAGGATTATGTAGTTCGAACTTTGATGATAATAGTACATGACTTCGGTTCTCATAACCGTTTGGATGATTTTGATAATTTTGAGATGTCGTAATTAGAAATGGACATAGTTAAAGAAATGTAGAATTTTATATTTGCGTAATAGTAAATTAAGAGCAGTGGGGGGCCACCAGTGGTAACAGCCTCGACTTACGAGTTGTAGGTCGTAGGTTTGAACTCTGACAGGCGCTTCATCATCATCAGCCTATAATGTTCCCACTGCTGGGACACAGGCCTCCTCTCGGTGAGAGGGATTGGGCCGTAATCCACCACGCGGGCCCAGTGCGGGTTGGTAGACGTCACATGTCTTCGAATTTTTGGTTCTAGGACATGCCGGTTTCCTCACGATGTTTTCTGTCACCGTTTTGAGAGCAGTGGGTGGTTTGAGACAGGCGCTTTACTTGGTATAAAATTATTTCATAACCACTCCTCTCTAAACGGTGAAGGAAAAAATCGTGTGGAAACCGGCATACCCTAGACCCAAAAATTCAAAGACATGTGACATCAACCAACCCGTACTGGCATGGTGGATTATAGCACACTCCTTCTAACAGAGAGGAGGCCTGTTTCCCGGCAGTGGGAACATCATAGGCTTCTTATGTAGGTACGTATATAAAGCCTGGTACACAGTAGGTATATTTGCGTCATAATTCCGCTTATACGACAGCTTAGGACGTTCGGATAGTGTTCTAAGTCCCGTTGCTCACAGACTGTCACGAATTGCTTGCATTGTGAAATCAGTATCTATACTTGGACTTCTAATTGTATTCAGTAACTTGACAGTTGAAGGGCAGATTATGACAAAATAAAGATAGTGACGTGGTTTTAGAATGAAAGAAATTGAACGAACTCCAAATAATGTACTTACAATGCATACAAAAATATTTTAAATTTATTAACTTGTCTTAAAAACATGAAATGCACTATTTAAAATAGTATTATTTGTTAAATATTTTGTTTTTCAGTAGTAAGGCAATTTAAAATGAAACAACTTAGTTAGAAATGTATTTTTTATTCATCTGAATCAGTTTTCGTCGCTTGTTACATTTATTATAAACTAATCAGTGATGTTATCAATACCGTGGTTCATACGATAATTTTAATAATTTTTAAAGTTTAGTAACAATATTAAACCATAATATCATTCGTTCTTTACGCAAAATCGTTCACTACCCCAACACTATTAGTTTTAGTACGGTAACATTATTTTTCTTTGAGCAAGTCCAAGTATAGTACGAGTACCTACTTACATTCAACGGTACTACGATTTTACCTTGTATTTTCTGCAAGAAATAAATTTACTCTTCGTAGTAATGCATTAAAAATTCTCTTAGTAATGCCTACCAGTGAAGGTTAGAATTTTCAATTTTCCTGGGAGCATTATTGAGGGAAACTTTATATGTTTCTACGTAACAACGCTTTTTTTCTCCGAAGGTTTGGAAAGAGCTGTACCACCCACATTTCGTTAGAGTTATGTTTAAGTCTTACGTAATAGGGAACGAGCTTATGGCTATCAACTGGCTATAGATCATAAATATGTATAACGACAGAAATAACTTAATAATACTTGACGGATCTAGAAATTTAACCAAGTACCTCATTCTCAGCAGTAGCGCTGGTTACCACTTGATCAACAAGGCAAATGGTATCAGTATGATCAGTTATTATATTCTGTCAGAGGTGCGGGTCATTCGAAAGAGATACCGTGGTCCATGGCACACAGGCAACAGAAGGAACACGAGTGGGTTTTAGTCAGTAAAAGTCTGACACGCACTCCTGCTCCACCCATAGCGGGAGCAGTTATATGCTGATTTCCCACCCCCAAAAATTAAATAAAAAGATCGGTTATTGTTTAATTGGTTCAGCAGTGCCATTATGTCAAGATAACTTCGAACCTCACTCAAGAGGACGCACACAATTGAGAGAAGCTAACTCATTTGCTTGTAAAGTTATCTCTTGGTAGGTACGGATATACACACTAACGCTCATCTACTTACCCTTTTACCAACTATGTTAGGGTCTTGGTCTAGGTCTGCCTGTCTAACCGGATGCAGCTGAATACCAATATTTCACATGGCCATGGCATCCTGACCTCCACAACCCAGTTACTGGGCAACACAATAACCCTTGTTAAGACTGGTTGTCAGACTTCCGGGGTTCTGACGACCCGTAACGACTGTCAAAGATTCACGAATGACAGCCGTGACCAACGGTTTAACGTGCTTTCTGAGGCACGGAGGGGTCTTGGTTTGTAAGGTCGGTCACCCATCCTCGGACTAACCGCGGCAATCGCAGCTTAACCTGATCCATTGCCCCGAGCGGATGTTATTACTTAGCCATAAGCCCCTCAGTACTAACCAAACAAAATGTTAAATTGTATGAATTTCTTTATTTTCTGAGTTGGGACGCTCATTACCCTAGAGAAATTCTTCATATTTCTATCATTCATGAACTGGCGGATGTCTGGGTCGTAAACCATAATTACGACAGTTTAAATGACTTACATTTAAGAGCTCCTATTTAAGTGTCGGTTTATGACACACTGAGAAACTAATTTTTGAAAAGGTGCCTAGTAAATTCTGACGACCTTAACTTTTTCAAGATCCTATCAGGATACAATGAGTCGAGTTTCTAATAGATAATTAAGACATTTACTGTTTGGTCCTGCTTTCACAAATTATTAATCACAATAAGCACAATTTCGTATCATCATACGTAAGATAACATCATGATAAAATTCACTGGTTTTACAGAAACAATGGCGACTGACCATTTCATTTTGTTGACTTTTGACACTGCTCATAGAAACATTATATTCTATTCTATAGGGTGCAAGGTTTCGAGTCTAGTTGATAACCAAGATGTATTATCAAATTTGATACTTCCCAAACAAAAATTCCAGACAGAAGATCTTTTAAGATCAAGTTCACAAATTTTGTAAAAAGTAAGATTTTCTGCTGACCTTTCCATTTTGTTAATTTTATTTTCCCAGACGTGTTGTGTCTTAATAAAACTTTGACGTTGAAATTCAGTTCCAAGGTTCACAATGATCCCAATACGAACGCATCCTAACGTTTCCTACCTTTACGTGAAACACATCTCAAGTCCATCCATCTTGATCAAAATGCACCCCAAGAGAAATAGTTTAAACTTATAACTACTTTCTGAACTTGAAACAACACATTACAGTTATGAAGGAAATGAAAATTCACTCGTTTCGCGAGGGAATTGCTCAGAAATATAATTATTGACAGTGTTTTGAGTAGGAAGTAGCGTGACGTTAGGCCGACAGGCCACGTCAATACGTTGAATTAAAAATGTCGGTTCAAAATATTGCAGATGAACGCGTGATCTGTTTGTTTTTGTTTCAACTGTTGAATACGTGGAAGATCGTAAAAGGATAATTATGGGAATATTTGGATATTTGTTTCTTGATGTACAGGTAGGTACATACATCAGGAGGAATCTTTTTGCGACATCTAAACTAACTTGTGGCCCGAGCTTAATTCAATTTAACTCATTAAATTACTATAATGACATAATAATTATGGCCACAAATTCCCATAACAATGTGATCCCACTTTGTGACTTCCGCCAAGCGAATACAAACAAACTCAACTCACAAAATTAACATAATTATTACGTTTATATTTAGGCGCTAATCTGCGAAACAACTGAACTGATTTTATAAAGAAACCTTGAAAACATGCCGGGTGCCCGACCGACATTGAACAAAAGCTCGCAGGCGTATAATCTAAATGTGTCGCGAAGAATGCTTGTCACACACTGCACTCCCAAATTAACTGGCACGTAAGACAGCAATGTATGTTGATCTTGAGAAAACTAACCAGCGCCCTAATTCTGAACTTTCCACAATGTTAAATTTACACATATTTAAATAAAGCATTTATTTGTTACTTGTAAGATATGACTCAAAATTTCTAAATTGTTTTTACGCTGTGCTGTCAATGCGAAGCAATTTCTATGATTAAGTATCTTTAGTTGTCCGAATCAGGAAACATCTAATATGCAATATAAAACGTATCTGACTTGGTAATAGAATGCAACTACTATAATATTTACAGTACTAACTCTGCACAGCGAAATCATAGGTCTAATTGAAACCTAAACCAGTCGATCCCTATCAAAATGTACCAGATATTCCATTTTCTGTACTATCCGAAACAAAACACCCTTATACTCCTTTTATGTTAATGCTATGAACTAAAATGCCAATCTTCGTACGTGTGTGAAGGTTCCCCATGTTTATGTGGCAGCATCACACTTGGATAGAGTATTACAGTCGGCTAAACTCACACGGGTGCGCCTGCAAGTTCAGACTTCACTGATTAAATGTGTTTAACCCTGAAAGTATTTCTCGATATTATGTTATGTCACGTACTGCGTCTATGTACACAGGGAGCGTTGGAAGTCCCCTTAGTACCTTTCGGTTTTTAAAGATCGAAATAACTCTCAAAACCGTTTATAGCAACCATCTTTGTTTTTGTGACTACCCAAACCTGTGACCTAGGTAAACAGCCTTTGATCCCTTCGTAAACATTGTACTAATTGCCAGCTATTTACAAATTTACCTCTTCTTCTTTTGCTGTCAATGGTACTCGTACACTTTTATTTTTAAAATAGTTTCAGCCCAGTACGGCGGCATCAGTGAGAGCGGCGAGAGCAGTGGTGGCCAAGTGGTAACGGCCGCGACTTACGAGTTGTAGGTCGTGAGTTCGAACCCAGACAGGCGCTTTACTTTGTATAAATTATTTCATCACCACTGCTCTCAATACGGTGAAGGAAAACATCGTGAGGAAACTGGCATGCCTTAGAACAAAAAATTCGAAGACATGTGACATTACCAACCCGCACTGGGCTGGCGTGGTACTCGTAGATTACGACCCAATCCCTCTCACCGAGAGGAGGCCTGTGTTCCAGCAGTGGGAACATTATAGGCTGATGATGACGGCGGCATCAGTGGCAGTCTTTGGGTCATCCGAGGTGCAGGTAAACGGATACTTAGGACACTCCAGCAAATGGGGCATGGTCTGATCAGAAGCACCGCACTCGCACTGGGTGTTGGATGGACCAGTAATTCCCCACTTCGACAAATTGTGTCTACAGCAGCTTACTTAGGTACGCAATCGATTGAAAGTTTTCCAGATAGGCTACTGTGGATCTCGCCAAGGAGTCAAATGCTCCTGTTCTGTCCTCCTGAAGTCAGGAGGTGGTGGATGCTTCTCTTCCTACAATTTGCTTCTCACATTGGGTGGTTTGTCCTGGATGACTTGCGTAGAGCGTAAGAAGCTTCTAAAACTCTTAAGCTTGCTCGGGTTGTTATCGTAGAGTGGATGTTGGGAACGAACGCATGCGTAATCCCTTCGTACAGAAGATGGTGTGCGTAACGAAAGTTTTTGATGACTGAAAGAGTTCCGTACACAGTAAGCTCTGTAAATTTTGTCACTGTGGAGCGGCCGCCTACGCGTGTGTTTCTATTTATTATGATTTACCAAAGCGTACGCTCAACACTCGCCTATTATTAGCACAACCTTATTTTAGAGGCTGGCTGGAAACTCTGTTAATGCGCAAACGCACATACACAGACGTTAAGTGGGAAATACTGGTCTTCACACGATATTATGTCGTCGGAATTTCGAATATATCACCTATTTTTAGACATGAGAGTATTTTAAACAGCGTGTTTTAATACATTCCCGAGATTGCATAACGTATGCAGATATACGTAGTTGTTTACATGTTGATTCGTCAACATGGACAGTTTTAGTATCATTGTATGTGGAGTAAGAAAGGCGCTAAAAAGAGCAAAGTGGTCAAATCGTCCTAAAAAGCCAGTTCGTCATATCGCTAATGAAGTGCATTTCCTAATTAGCCTGCGGCCAATACGCTAAATTACGCCGAATGATGTTTGTGTACGGAACGCTATGCGAGCAAACTGTTGTTCCGATCGAAGTTTACGCCTCAAACAACGCTACACTTGTACTGCTATTTATTGCTCTATTAAATTGCCCTATGAAACGTGTAATGATCACTATTGTTCATAACGTGTGACAAATTGCCGCCTTATAAACACTTCTACTGGTGAACGTTTTATACATAATGACGATGCTCTACGAACGTCGGTTCCTATTAGGTGTTCTCTTTCCTTATATCCCAAAGCAAACCATTGCATAACCCATAAATCCGCGCACGTGTAATCCGTGTTCTATCCACGGGCACATCCGCACGTAAAAACGTGGAATCGATACTGTGTATTCAATCAAACGCAAACCTTTCAGGTAACTATGTTTCCATTCCAATATTCGATACACATTCATTTACTTTAAATAGTGGACAGGTTTTTAATCCCCGCAATCGGCACTCCAATCCACTCTCATTACTCCCATTCACAAGCCGTGTATACAAAAAAAAATAGAAGAATTTAAATGTTTTACAGCATCCAAAAACATCGCGTTGAAATGGACTGAGCGAATTTTTTTGCAACCGTATTTCGGTATAGAAAAACTAGAAGTATTTCCTTGATTGAATGGATACCTAGTTTTCTGATGAAACTGGGTTAAGTACACGACTTATTTAACATAGCACGTTAGGTAAGTACAAAAAAATATGTGCATGTTTTTCGAACCGCGGATCGTCAATGTATGGAGAAATAAACGCTTAAACACAGAACTCGTGATAAAACCAGAAGTAGTAAGACGTAAAGCTTTATTCAGACAATATATATATCGTATATTTGAACGTATGATAATAGGCCATTTGTGAGAATAAATCGTCAAAATTGATTACATAGATTCTATAAATGTTACGGTGAAATAATAAGTGTCAAATAAAGAATGCAATCTTACAAATCCTGCATTCTATCAGTAACACGAGCATCTTCTAACATTAAAGTTCAAGATCATAGATCATTCAGGGTTTAATTGTACAAATACTAACATTTTTTTCGTCAGACGATGGATCAGTATTTTATTTAGTAGCGCTATACTTAATATTATTCTTAAATTGTTCTAATATGGACTGTACGAGTAAATATTGTTTGAAATAAAAGTTATAATAGAATAACTGACCCGACAGACGTTGAATGAATATTGCACTTAACTATGAATATTGAATTCGCATCGGTATAATTCGTAAAGTTTTCTTACATTTTCTAATGTTAAGCGCAACTTTCTTAAGTTTTTCTTTCATAAGAACCTTCTCCTGACAATAACAAACACAACAAAAAAAGAGTTAGCAATACTGCTCCAGCCATTCACGTGTTTTGTCGTGACCAAGGGAAATTGGGATTCATTTTCATATCGAAAAGTTATAATAGATTATTAGTATTAATATTCACAAATCAAAATGTCTGGAACAGAAAATAAAAAATATCATAAGAAAAATCTACAAGACTATAAGGATAAATATCGAAATTAGAAATGGTTAAGAAAGTTATAGAAATGGTTATATGGCTAGGGAGGAGGTATTATAGTTTAAGTGGACTGCTTGCACCGTGGGCGGCTCGCAGGGAGCCGGGGGTCGGGGTGGATGCAACGCTCTCTCGGTACTCGAGGGCTGTTCTGTTAGTCCATCGCGATCACTCGGCAAGTTAACACACCGGCCCAACTATGATGGAAATGGCGACATACTCGCGGCTCATCAGCGGTCAGGACACGAACACTGACGACGATGACGGCGGTGACGACTCCGATGATGAACTCCAGTGAGTTTTAATTGGAACATTTATAAAACATTTATGTTTTTTTTTTTTAATTAAATTTTTAATACATTTTATTGTTTTATTTATTAGTTTATGATGGATGTAACCGGTTTCAGTTTTTAAAATGAAAACTTTGTAGTGTTTTGTTTTTGATTAGTTATATCTTTTTTATCGTTTTATCAGAAGTGACAGTGTATTAATTTAATTATTAAAACTTTATGCACAATTAAAAATACTGTACAAAGGAGGACTTAATGCCTGAGGCATTTTCTACCATTCAATCTTAACCGTGTATTTATTTCACAGTCATTTTTAACGTATTATATTTTTTTGCGCTACTAGTTGAAAACGTTTTTGGTACATTCGTAAAAAGTTAAACTGGTCGGAGAAAATATAGGCATTCAATTTCGTGTTCAAAATTAAAATCAGAAAATATGATTAAAATTAGTTACTTTTTGCGAACAATATAAAAAGGAAAAAAAGGTATTTCATATTTTAATCAAGTGTTCATATAGCGTACGTAAATACCTTATTACATGGAAACCTCAATCCATGAATGATCAATTAAAATGATGCACTGAAGTCATGATTGCGGAATTAATTGGTCAACATTTCGGCGGTGTGCACACGCTTTCAATACGAAATACATTGCGTATTTCAAAATAAAATAAACATTCGGTATTTGTTCAATTAATTATCAGGTCAAAATTTTAACTTTATATAGAACACAAACAGTTCACATTACATACGAGATTAATAACCAAATCATGTATAGTGAAATAATGACTCAGTGAGTCGATAAAATGCCAACAGAATATTTTAAAAGTAGGCCTACAAAGATTTTTTATTCAGGCGTTAGTTACAATGTGATCTGATCATCAACTTTTATACTAATGTTTTTAGCAATATTGTCTCGCAATTTATTGTACAGTAGGTACCGCTCCCTCATTTAAAATATTTTTTTTCCCTTAATTATTGAGGCAACATACTCGCAGAGTGAGAGGCTGTTTTCTGAAACTCACCGTGCGAACCGACCTTCGGTCCGCAAGAAAAACAGGAAAATTGTAAGCCCAGGAAATTTCCCTTTGCCTACAGTGAGTTAATATATAATCTCAGCTATTATCAGTACCGATTATCAATGTTAAGTGTTTCTACAGACAATGATGCGAAGAAATGCATTTGATGCGCGATATTCGTTTTTTGAAACCGAGCAAGTACATGAAATTCTTAAAGTACATTTTTTTAGCTGCAACTGGGCCATGCTTATATTAAAACGGCGGCGAGCATATTGGATATTAGGACATGAAACTTATTACTGAAATAATTATTTCACTATTTCAATTCTAACTATTTACGATTCAAGTAATGGAGAGACATTGGAATGGCGTCACTACATGATGAGCTAAATTTAATCATTTTTATTTAATATCGGCAAAATTAACGAAATGAAAACACAGAATTAATATTTCATTTATTAAACTATATAACTATTATCATTCGACTAGCCTTTTCCCAACTATGTTGGGATCGGCTATATCGCCTAAATGACATAACTGCTATCAATAATGTTAAAACAAGCTTCCGAATACCAATAAATGTCATTTATTTAAACTGGACTTTGTGCACTTTTTGAACTTCAAAATTACGTAAAACAGTCACCCAAAACCGTACTTCACCTCTTCCTAGTGCTTTATCTTGGATGAAGAAGGGCGCAACAAACATCCCAACAGCATAACTCTCGGGACCTAATTCTAAAGTCGACGTAGACGATGTCGCGAGCAGAACCTAGTTTCACATTATTATTAAATATGTGTCGCTCATGAACCACGATTGCGCAATAAGTGTTATTTTCTGTTTTATTTCGTGAAACAGCTTTTCACTTGAATTACTTCTTGGCCTTATCGTTTCTTTAGTAGCACTGTCTTATTTTCCAGTTTCAAGTCGTAACTTGTTCACGTAAGTTCAAGATCACGCGTTCTGTAAGAGGATAATTGTAGGAAGGCGGAAACTACAGAACGCCACCTGCTAGGATTGTTACATACGCCCTTTTCTTTAACCAATTGCGGGCAATTACGTCCACTCGACATTTTGTTCTTGGTCGACAAAGACCTTGAATTACTCGAGGCAGTTCGTTCGTGAATACTTAAGACCCTTCACCGAGCAAAAAGTCTTGAGTGTTCGCTCCCTCTTTGCCGCACCTCACATCTACAATACTTTGTAAACTTTAGTAGCGCCATCTGGCGAGCAACTTTAGAATGCACGTTAAAAGCACATACTTTACAGAATCTTAGAATTCACAAGCAAGGCATTTAATAAAATGAAATAAAATAACTTTCATAAGAAATAAACGTTTGTTAGTACGGATAAAACTTTATTATTATTAAATAACCACTGAACAATGTGTATGTCCGTAGTTTCATAACTCTATGTCACACGCGTGATAACGAAGATCTGTGTGAAGATTCATGTCTAATATTTTATTTATAAAATGTTATATGACAATGGTGAGATGTTATCACTTTACTACTTTCATCTTAAATCAGTCCTTAGTAGCTTAATATTGGGTAGGTACATATCCGCTATCATTGCTATCAATGTCTTTTTGTTGAGAATGTTCAGTTAGACCCTTATCCTTTGGCCCAGCTACAAAAGAAATAGCATTGCTTATAATTATATGATATTAAAAAAAAATGTAATTAAAAATATAAACGACTAGCAGCGCTCCGCGGTTTCACTCGCGTAGTTCTATGCCACCCGGAAATAGCGTAGCTTTAAAGAATTTTTCAAATCGTCTCAGTAGTTTCGGAGCCTATTCAATGCAAACAAACAAACAATCAAATTTTGCCTCTTTATAATATTAGTATAGATAGGAGGTACCTAATTAATTCTAACTATCTGTAAAAGTATTTGTTAGCGAAACAGCTTACCGAGGTTCGTTCAACTTTTCTACTTTTGCATGTCCTTGTCGCACAACTTTCTTGTACTATGGCATTTTGAGTATTTACACTACATAGCGTGTTTTCGCAAAACTCAACAGTTTTAAATACATACATAAAGCGTTCTTTTGCAGTAAATAACACAAAAAAAAAACTATGACCAAGACAAATGTCAATAACAAACTTATTAGACTTCTATTATTTTCTACTGATAATATGACGTGGGCGAGCATAGTACCTACCTACCCCACACCAATTCGAAATTTCATCATCCTTGGGGTCAAAACAATGCATACTTATGCTATAGCAGCAATCTCGGTTAATTTGCTGTCATTTTTCGAAGAGTTCCGTTGTATGTCTCCGAAACGCATCATTCGATCTATATGAAATTTAAATGGGACCATTTCGAAATAAACCCCTTTCGAACAAAAAAATAATTTTGCAAATCTGTCTATTTATGACGGAGTTATGCCCGAACCTCCACCTAACTCCTAACCTTTAAAGAGTTGTACCTTCCTTCATCAGCTCAGCGTCATGAGATGATGATGACCATACGCAAATGTCTCAATAGCTTTAGAAAATATATGAAAATCATTGTTAGTACCTACAAAATTTGAGGGTTGCCCTCGATTTCCCTGGGATTCCATCATCAGATCCTGACTTGGTGCCAATGAGACCACCTCAGGAGGATACTCTTTCAAATAAAAAGAATTTTGTGAATCGGTCCACAAATGGGGGAGAAATCGATGAACATACATTTAAAAAAAATTACATACAGTGGAACATATTATAAGCTCCTCCTTTTTTGGAAGTCGGCTAAAAACTAAAATAATGCTTACTTCACGAGGACATCCATGTTATCAATAAGTGTTTATTATTTCTGTGGCTTCATTGTAAGATTTATTAAAGAAATACCACCTTACAAAACAAAAACGAGAACTACCATTGTGGAATCAAGATTATGTAGGATTTTAGTAATTTTTTTAGTTGATATTTCATTTAACAAACTAGTCGTTAAAGCTCCAAAAACCTACCCTAAACACAGCTGGTGCGATGTTTTGGTAGGCAACGCGCCTTAATCCAATAATTTGTTTTTAATATTGTAACGAATGTTTTCTCGGAAATGAAAGGGTAAATAAACTAACGTTTTCTTTTCTTTACAGCAATTTTATTGAGTTCGTAGATATATGAGCTGCACAAACAACAAAAGTTCGAGATATATCACTGATAATGATAAAATTGAATTGTATTATTATATCATCACACCCTTAATGGACAAAATGTTAGCCAGAGGTGTACCTATGTACACCCACATTTTGACAGTAATTATTAAGTCCCATATAAAAGGGTCTACATAATTGTATTAATTTATCAATCTGACCTACTGCCTCATCATTACTTATGATTAATAACAAAACCAAAGCCAACTAAAAAAAAGGGTAATAGAATGGCATGGCTGTATCAAGTGGGCCTGTAATCGGCACATTTGTAGCGCCATTGTCAAGCCATCTCGTGTGAAGAGGTTCTGAAGCCGACTGAAGAGCGATCCGATAAGGGGGGGTTTTAGAAAAAAAAAACAACGCCAATCGGCTCTCGGTGCCAAGTGCCTGCTAACAATGAACCACACAGCGGTTTTACAGCACCTTTACGCTTTGGGTTATCGCTTTGATATTTGATTTGAATGATACTTGCGTAGTGATTAGGAATTACATACCTTATTTCTACATAATAGGCCCTATATCAAAGACATGCCAGTAGACTTCATGATCCTCTGTAAACTGCCACAGAAACTTTTTTGTAGAAGATCTCATACGTCAATCTACGTGTTATATAGGTATCCCACATTTTAAGAGTAATGTTTGACGCCGCAATCAATAATTTCTACAACACATAAAGCTATTTTAGAGCTTATAGGAATAAACTCCCAACAACAACTTGCTCTTCACATTGATTAGTCTTGATATTCCTGAGCATGTCACCGTCAATCCTGCAGGCTGTAGGTAGTGAAGACAGGCAGCTTCCGCATCCAAATGGGTGTTATAAGAGCACATGAGTGGCATGTTTGAGCACGTTTGGCTGGGCGAAGCCGAGGCTCGTTGGCAGCCTTGGAAGATCGTGAATGGATAGAGTGATCGTTTCTAAGTAGGTGGTACCGGGCGCTTGGATACAAATTAACAGTGATATTTCGATTTTCGTGCAGTTTTTGTGTTATCACGACTGTGTACAGCCACCCTGTACTATTGGCTCCGACTTACGAGTTGTAGGTCGTGAGTTCGAACCCAGGCAGGCACTTTACTTTGATATCACCGCTGCTCTCAAAGCGATGACGGAAAACATCGTGAGGAAACCATGGAAATTCGAAAATATGTGGCATCTACCAACCCGCATTGGGCCTGCGTGATAGATAGTACCACCCCAACTCCATTTTGAGCCAATCCCTCTCACGAAGTGGAGGCCTATGTCCCTCTGTAAAATTATAGGCTGATTGTCTTACAGATTGACCTTACTTTTTTTTAAGTACCAACAGTTAATGTCAAAAAAGTGTTCTTCTTGGAACACAAAAACTTGACTTTTTACACGCTTTTTATTAGCTTCATCTGTATGTATGTTTGTATTTTTGTAACCAACTTCTTTGGGCGCGATTTTGACCCACTTTAAACGGCCAGATTTCGTTCAAACTTTGTAGATTTATCGAGGACCGATGACAATACTCTAATTTGATAAAATTATTCCATTTTTCAATTTGCAAAATATGATTTTTGTTAATTTAAGTCGATAAGGTAAGAAACTTAATATTATTTTTTTATAATTTTTCTCTACAGTCGATAAAACAGGACTTGATGTTAATTTTATTTTCCAATAATTATCTTTAGCTGAATTCTCTAATATTGACAAATTTTCGAATACTAAGGAGAATTTTAATTCTACAAAACAAATAATAGTTTAAAAAAACTAAAAATCACGCTTTTATAAATAAACCAAACTAAAAAGTAGAAAATAAATTTTAATAAATTTGAATTAAGAATAGTGTTAAAAATTTCAATAAATATAAATTAATAATAGTGTGAATAAAAACAATATTTTATTTAAAAAAAGCGTGGTGTGCATGGTGTCAATAGTTATAAATATTTTATTGACAGATATGAGTAGAGTGATTTTCATTTTGATAATATCTTAAAATGCACCCCACGCTTTTCTTTATTTTAATTCACACTATTCTTAATTTAAATTTATTTTCTATTTTTTAGTTCGGTTTTCTATAAAAAGCGTATTTTTTTAGTTTTAATAAACTATTATATTCTTCATAAGCTTTTGATTTGTATCGTCTGTCTCTCAATTAAGGGATGTCCCAGCAAATTTTACCAAAACATAGTTCTAAGCATATTCTGTATGAAACATCGTTCTAACTACAACTTTCTTTTGCAGGTCACTGCCGAAATTGAGCAACCAGGAAGAAGAGCCCGGACGCCCACCCCTGGGAGGGGTGGTGACGTTCGAACCCATACAACACGACCACGACTTCTGCGAGAGAGTTGTTATCAACGTAAGTACATAGTTTAGCATTACTTGAATCATCCATCATCTGTGTCATCAGAATTCCAAATCATCATAATAGGAGCCTACTTGGGCACTTGTCAAACGTCAGAACCTAGATGTAGTTCCAGTCTAAATTCCATAGTAGCTCCATCATAATAATTATAAACATGAACAATCACACGGAATCGATCTTCGAACATAAACGTAGAAAGTGTATAATGCCACCTATTTAGCAATTTCTGGAAAAATGCTTGGTGGATCTATTCCCAACAACACAAGATTAGATGTATACTCTTTACTGTATACTGACCAATTTATAACTTTGACCACTTCAGACGTTGCGGTCAATAATACGACGAACACTATGTCCAAGTCACATTAAACCACTTGAGAAGTTTTATGACCATTATAATATCAAAAATATCGATATTTACAATACCAATATCATCATTGCCGGGCGGTTCACGCGTTAAGTTAGGTATTTCGTTCGTATTATTAAAACAAATAGATTCGTATAATGAAAATGTAGTGTTTTATTATTTATAAAAACTGATAACCTTCCGGGAAGTAAAATATTTAGGCTGTCCTAAAGGTTCAAAGTAATCTCTAAAGATTACTTTGGATTGTTTTCTATCGAGAAGAATGTTTTTCTGGAAGTCGGTTGTTTTTTTTTTTTTTGGAAAAGTTTTAATTTTTTGGTAACCTACCCCGCACAAATTCGAAATTTCATCATCCTTGGGATCAAAACAATGCATATTTATGCGATGGCAGCAATCGCGGTTTGTTTGCTGTAATTTTTTGAAGAATTCCGTAGCTGTCTCCGAAACGCATCATCATATTTGGATGAAATTTAAATGGAACAATCTCGGAATAAACCCCTTTCGAATTTTGCAAACCTGTTTAATTACGATGGAGTCAAGCCCGAACATACATAAAGAAAAATAACATGTCGAATTGATAACCTCCTTCTTTTTGGAGTCGGTTAATAACGATGCAATAACGGATCAAACGATCCCAATTATTTTGGAAAACCTTCGGTGTGCCCTTAACCTTCTAGAACTGTTCAAGTCTCCACAAAAATCACTTTTTTTACTAAAATCCTCAAGATTTTAGTAAAAAAAAGTACCTACCATTATCTCCACAGCTAGTATTTTCTGTCTGTAAGGTCACTGAACTCACTGTTGTTTCTTTTCACATTCCGATCTTTGCCAATGTGTCAGTCACCGAAAGTATGACTATGAATACTCATCTAGCAATATTTTGAAGCACCTCCATACTTATTCGTCTAATGCCCGTACTATGTTATGTATGGGGTCTATAGCTTAAAAGCTCCCTCAAACTAGCCCCTAAATAAAATTTCGTTTCACCATCATTTTTACCAATTTTTAAGGGTATTCGAGTAACGCCTCTCTCATTACTCTCTGAAAAATGGTGTTTGTAAAATATTACAAAAACAAATAACTAAGTCTCTAGAATAATTAGTAGTTAAGTAACAACAACGAAAGTAGAATGGTTACTGATATGTATCAAGTAGGTACTACCAAAATTTGATATAATTTTTTACAAGAATTGTTCCGATTTGAACGTTCTCTCGCACAAAATATTTATTTGCCAGGTATAAGGAATTGTAAATCTAACATTATAACTACAAAATAAAGACGCAGCCATATTAATAATCACCCACACAAACTCACACCTTCTCATTCGACACTTATAACTACTATTCAAACACAAATTTCGCATTAAAATATGTTTTTAGCAATATTTTTCATTTTTCTCAAATTTTTAGTAGCTCTACCGATAACTGTGTAACCGAGTATGTCACACGAATCCTACAATCAGTCACTTTTAGCCATGATACGGAGCGAGAGTGCAAGGGTAGCCGTCACCTCCACCTGAGAAGCAGTAATGCTCGCGAAGAGAGAGACACGCCGCAGGAGACGCCCTGGGCGTCGGGAATCCCAGGCTGATTCCCAGCCACGCCAGGGTAGCTCGCTGTCCGGTAAGGACCAAGCACGGGTCGACGGTGCGTTGTGTTCCACGTGCGCCTCAAAGAAATGTCAGCACGAAGGGGTCCGCAAAGGATGATGCCTGACAAGGGTGCGGGTTGTTTGAAAGAGATACCATGGCCCCTGGAACACAGGCAACTGCCTTCAGTTACTGACTAAAACCCACCTGTATCCCTTGATACGGGTGGGTTTTAGTCAGTAAAAGTCTGACACGCCCTCTTGCTCTACCCAGAGCTGGAGAAGTTATTAGATGATTTCCCAACCACAAAAAAAAAAACCCTTGGAATTAAGAATCCGTACCGTAAAAGTAAATAATAACTGCCAGCCATCCGCGCCGTTACTCAGCTTCACAAAGTGTTCTTTCCGACTTTTTTTACTTGGCTCTTAGGTGGTAGCGTGATGTAAAATAGCTTATATCCTTCCTCAAAAATTGGGCTTTCAAATGCAAAAAGTATTTTTCAAGTCCAACTAGTACTTCTAGATGTGACCCCTAATAATATATCGGTTTAGGTAATTAACTAAAAGTAAACAAATTATAAAAAGCGTATTTTATAGGTGACACTTTCTTGTTTAAAAATATGTTATGACAAAATTAAATTTATTTTCGATTTCTACGACAGTTTTCTGTTTTATTAATGTGTATTAAACTTTAGCTTTAATTCTTAAAGTATTCTTCCTAGATGTAACTACTTGAGCACAATTTGTTGGTTACATTTATTATAATAATATAATATTTTGTAATGTGTAGAAGTAAATCTTTTAGAACATACAACGGATTAGATAGCGGTGCTAAATTGAAAAGTATTACTGTGATGTAGTATGACAACAGAACTCGCAGATATTACGTATAGTCGGTTAAATTAAATAAATATAATAAAAGAAGAACCGAAAATGTTTGAATTAGATAAAATAATTGATGACGCAACAGAACGATTTATTATTAATGTGACAGAATAGAGCCTTTTAATAAATTACTTCAAATAATATGATTTTAACATTTGAAATAAAGGTTTCGCATCAAAAACACGTGACTCATAGTCACGTGTTTTTTTTTTTTACTTTTATTCAACTACCTAAACCTTTAGGGTTATAAATACAACAAAGAAATACTTCTTTATAATATTAGTATAAACATACACACCTACTTAAAGTTTCAAGAAATTAATATTCGTACTACACAATTCACTTGGCATCTCTTTTTTAAATAACGCGCACAAACACACAGACAGTACAAGGCGCTTAAACAGTTACGGCCAAAATACTCCGGAAGGACGTAATTTGCGGCCATTGTTGTACTCTGCTCTCTCTCTTGATCGCTATGCTCACACTGCAAGCGACGCTAAACATGACACTAAAACTGTGTACGAGGCTAAACTACTCATTTAATGTCTACTCGTATGAATGAATATAAATCGACCTTGTAACATAATCTCAATCTACCAAGCCAACCTTTTCCCAAGTATGCTGGGGTCGGCTTCTTGTCTAATTTGATGCAGCTGAGTACCAGTATTTTACATGGAGGGACTACCTTTCTGACCTCTACAAACCAGTTACTTGGTAACATGATACCCCTCGGTAAGACTGGTTGTCAGACTTTTGGGCGAATAACGCGAATAAGCGAGGGGTATCGATGTGTAATAGATGATCACCCATCCGAGAACCTACCGCGACATGCGTAGTTTGCCCTTCGATCGTTCTGTGCGGCTGATATTATTTAGCTACGATCCTCTTTTGTAAGTAATGCTTACCAATTAAAATGTTCATGTGGTCAATGTTCTGATTCAGAAGCGTCTTCACCCTCTTTCATGTCGTTTTTTACTCGTATGAGTTTGGAAATTTTATTTAAAAAAATTGAAACCTTACATTTCATAAAACCGGATTCAAAATAAAATCATAATTATTTAAACTTTACGCGCACAAAAAGGAACAAAGGTGGATTAAATGCCTCAGGCATTCTCTGCCAGTCAAGCAAGGGTGGTGAAGACATAAGATGGCAGGTGCTTTGCAATACTAAGACTCGCTGTCCGGTTGCTTGTGAGGCAGGGATAAATAAACATGATGTGTTATTTCATTAATTGTATCAATTACAATTTTAATATTAGAATATAAAATATTTAAAAGTATAAAAAATTGTAGCCCACCGGTATCGGGAATAGGGTCCAAGGTACTGGGCGGCGGTCACGGTTTCAGAGAAAGGAACCTCCTAACAATGCGAGCCGTGTCCAGGAGTACCGCTATCTGGACCAAGCCCTTGATCCAGCTGCCCAACGAGAGCCTCGTTAGGTGTTGGTCGAGGGTCTTGGCTATCAAACTATTAACTGTAATATCGGCACAATGATCGCTGCGTCCACATTCCACATGTTGACAACCGCGCAAGTCAAGTCAAAATACTTCATTTGTTTCTCTTTCTCGGCTTTCACGAGGTTGCCGTCATGCGGGACCGTTATGAAAACGATCATTGCACGTCACTTTAGTCTATCCACCACCACTATATCAGTCTATTTGAGTATGCCAAAAGAGTACATCAAAACCGGCATGACCCAACCGTTGAAGGCGCGCCTTGTTTTCGCCAGATTAAAGACTTAAATACTTTCTTACGTGCGGTGCCGGACGTAAAAGAATAGCACCATCCCATTTCTTCCCGCGGGTGTCGTAGAAGGCGACTAAGGTACTTACTAGAGAATGGGCAACAGCATTTTTCTACGCATTTTACCACCATACTGCGATCGCCAACCAGCCTGCTAAGCGTGGCGATAGTGGCAAAACCCGGCTGTGGCCAGCAGTGGACGTCTTTCGGCTGAAATTATGATGATGATGAAATACTTTCTTCAGGCGGCCAAAGAAGTGCTCCTTCAACTATTGCTTCATGTCAGTAACACTGATGCCCATCGCTTCCGACATACCCAAATACTTATGGGTTTCGGTTGCGGAGAGGGCTCGAAGGTTTATAAAATCCGAGAGTTTTGTTCCCAGGGATTCCACAATCCCCCCTCGCATTACATGCATGACTGCACATTTGTCCACACCAAATTCCATCCTGACGGAGCTACTGAAGGTTTTAGTTACCTTCAGTAGCTCCATCAGTTGCAAATTGTTGGGGGCAAAAACTTTTAGGTCATCCATGTAGAGGAGGTGAGATATAACCTGAATCCTCAACCGATAGCCTATACCTGAATCCTCCACCAGTGTGCTTAGAGGATTCAAGGCTAGACAGAACCAAAGCGGACTTTCAAGTCATTTTACTGTCGCCCTGAAATATGTCTCGATTGATCCTTATCGGTTCGCTGTTCCTTTGGATATTTTGTTACCCTGGATAGTGAAGGACCGTCCTCCACTGCCCCATATATGAAATCAGGAAGGTGCGCAGAGTTGCATCTACTTTATATAACTCCAGCTCTAATCTATCCAACATGTCGACAGATCCTTTCGGGAACGTCGAACCTATTACCTAATGGCCATATCATTGAAGAGTAGCTCCTTAGTACCGCGGCACCGGTTCCTACATCCATTTTGAGAGACAGACATGATGGAGTTAGTGTATACATGACTAACTTTTAGCTCTCAAAATGGATGTAAGAACTTTATAGGCCGTCGGTAATCACGTGATCGGCTTATTATTTTTGGTTTCCGCGGTGCTACCTGATTTATGGAGCAGGTGATTAACTCCTGTTGTTAGGAACTGGGGTAGCGAACCAGACTCCGAAGCAATCTGAGCTGCCAAGCGAGCTTGCGATCTTACGAACCATTTTATCCAAAAGTTGTGCAGCCCGTCCGGCCCTGGACACTTCCAGTTGGGCAATGGACGGACTACACCAGCTACATCTTAGGGACAGATAGTAATAGCTCCCATTTAATATAATTATAAATAAAATTATGTAAATAGGTAAGTTAAAACACTCATTTCAGTTTAAGACAGCCTTTCAGGTTCAGAAACGCGACAAACAAATTTACTCCTACGTCAATATTCTGTCATTGTCGTTCTGTGCTTATGTTTTAGACATAAATGGAATAAAAATGGTGTACAGCTTTCAATTGAGCGTCCTTATTATCTCGTGTTTAAAGTTTCTATTTAGATGCCGTTGGGGGAAGGAACTCAATGCTCGCATGCTTATTATTATTGTCACAACTTGGCAAAGGAAAAACAATTAATTACAGTTTCATATTCGTGTCCGTATGGATTGAGGAGCCCTGTCTCATATTTAAACAAGGGTAATACCAATATTTAGTGGTAAATTAGTTGATTTTTTAACCCCGTTTCTGGAACTTGTAGTAAAACCTTTTAAAAGTTACAGGACGTGGCTCCTCAATTTAGACGTCTGGATTGAGGAGCCATCTCAGAATTCGAAAACGTGAAGAATAATTCATGTGTACATACAATTTTGTTTATGAACACAGTTTGACACAGACACACGTTTTCTACACAGAAAATTGTTAAGGAATGTTAAAATTATTAATATCATTTGAAACACTGAAAGTAGAGGAATTTGATTTGAACTTCGATTTTATCAATTACTTTAGTAGCTACGTACATTTGTTTTTTATAGACCGTCAGGATTCAGGAGAGGAGCCACATAAAATCTATTGTGTTAAGGTGCCCCGGGGCAAATGCAACTAGAAAAAATAAGGTTCCAACTTTAATTTTGTACAGATTCATTTTTATTGTACATTTTCTTTATTTGAATAATCCACGCGATTAACAATTTCATTAATAGTACATATAACCTAATTCTAAAAAGAAAATTCGTAAGGAATCAAAATAACAAAACGATTTTCTACTAGAAATAGAAAAAGTTGCATTTACCCCCGCTATGGGGCAAATGCAACTAACGACAATTCGTAGTCTATCTGTTGGTCTTAAAATTATTATAAAACCGAGTTTTTCATCGCAATGTGATAACGTAGGCGAATTTGAATCGTAAGTTCACCCATCTAAGCTTAGTTTGGAGTTAAATAAATATTTCCTAACTTCAGGGGCAATTGCAACTATTTCGTTAATAGTTAGTGTTGTGAATTTACTTTTAAATTTTGTCGATAACGAATTTTATTGAATGTTTGATACGAGAAAAATAAAAGCAGGATATATGGCACAATGTTTTATTAAGAAAGATCACAGTAAAAATCACATAAACATAGGAATTTATTTTTCCTTAGGAACATTAAGTAACAGACTATTTCACTAAACTTAACTACTTGTAATGAAATAATAACACAACACACAACAATAAATGCGAGTTGGACTCGCGCGTGGTGGGCTCCATACCATCGTACAAGATAATACGCCTCTACACCACTGCATAACATAACATCACGCTGACAAGCTCGCAAGCCCCACACAGATTTGTACAGATTTTACCCTGATACATCCTAATTTCACCAATTATGGTCAAATTCCATATTTTTGGGGCTATACATTCGGGCATAACTTTACTATTTAGTTAAAAAGTGAAAAACGAAAACTGTTTTACAAAAAAATACAAACGACTTCCAAAAAAACTGCAAAGTAACCTTAATTTCTTCGGAAGTCGGTGTAGGAACACCCACTTCCGAGATTATGGTTATTTTGCAATAGCGAGTATAAAAAAAATGTTATAACCGCAACAAAAATACACATTCTGTGAAAATGTAAACTGTCTACCCATTACGGATCATGAAATACAGCCCGCTGACAGACAGACGGACGGGCGGACGGACGGATGGACTGACTACGGAGGCTTAGTAATAGGGTCCCGTTGGTTGCCCTTCGGGTACGGAACCCTAAAAAGTAACAATTACTCAATTTACATACTATTCAATAACTAATCTGAATTTTTTCAGTTTACTTGTACTCAGCAACATCAACATCATCAGGAAAAATTACCACTTCTTGTGAATTATTTTGGGAAGGGTTTGGGAGACAAATTATTACGTCACTTTTATCAATTATAGAAATGTCGTTATCGATCATTTTGTACTCTCTCTTACTTTTCTGTGACTTAAATCCTTGAACAACAAATTTTTCATCATTTATATTCTCGACCAAGCATACATATCTGTAAGACTTTTTCCCCTTAGAAGACTGGAATTTCGCCAAAACAAATTCACCCACTCTTGGGTAAAGGTTAGATGAATACTGTGTGCTAGATGTTGATGGTTCAGAATCTATGAGTATTCGTTTATTGACTATTCTTTTTGATTTTGTTTTTTTTACATTTTTCTCTTGCTTTTTTTCTTTTTTGATTCCAATTATACCCGTTTTTTCTTTTTCATAAACATTTTCCTTATTTGCAATATTCTCCTTTTCTGTTTGGTTATTTATTTCTTTCTCGAATAAATTTTGATCTTCTAGATTACCTATTGCATTTTGGTTATTTGTATCTGATATAGTCAATGGGCTAAAACTATCATCTGCGGATTGTTCTTCATCCAAAATATTTTGGCGCCAGGAATCAATGTCTTCTAATTCTATAGAGCTGTTTGAAGTATAGGAGCACACGCTCTCACTATCTGATATTTCACGTCTTGTTATTTTTCTGTTTTTCTTTTTTGCTTTCTTTTGATTTCGTGGGTTCTTTTTAGGATTATTTGGTTTGTTATTTTTTTTCAGTTTTTTTTGTGCTTTTTTTATTTTCGCTTCTTCTTTTTCTTCTTTCTCTTTCCGAATGCGACTCATTACATCTTTCGAAGTTAATATTTCAGCACAATTAATGCGTTTCCTCGGATTTTTTGGTGGATCATTGCGAGCTATTGTTTTTAAAACTAATTCTTCAAAAGATACACGTTCCTCCATACTCTTTTGATTTTCCACTGGCTTAACCACCTTGCATTCCAGTATTTTTACTTCAGTTGACCAAACTGTATTAGTCTTGTTTGTACAGTTTATTTTAGGCGGCAGTGTAAAAGCTTTAGGATTTTTTACAGTCCAGGACTTCACAGGAGTTTCTACAATTTCTTCACTATTTTCTCGGTCCCTTTGTTTAAAGTTGCTATCTTCTCCCTCTATATCCCCTACTTCTTTATCTTTGGTTTGAATACTACCAATGAATTGGTTATTTATTAATCTTATAACTAAACATAAAAGGCTTGGCAATTGTGGGTCATAATAATTCCGGGGGACGACATTTATTATCTGTTCTTCTGGTTGCTCTTCTACTAGTTCTACTCGATCTAGTCCATTTGATATATGTTCTTCTGGTTGCTCTTCTACTCGATCTAGTCCTAAAGACTGTTGCTGTAGGTGATATTCCCATTTAGACCATGACAACGCATCAAAATTTTCTTTCGAGATAGCGTTTGGGTTAGCAGGAAATGATCCTGTCTTAATAAAACCATTTTCAATAATTACTGGGTTTAAATTGGCCCATATGTTTGTAAGAATTCTCGCGAATTCTGGTTTAGGCAATTTAGCCCCTACGTGAAGTCTTTGCCATTTGATTAGCTCACTGTCCCAACGATCTTTCAAAGGTTTCATGACGCTGCAATCCAAAGGTTGTAGTATATGTGATGAGTGCGGTGGTAATTTGAGGATCGTTATCCCATTTGCTGCAGCAAGTTCTATTACACTTAGATCGCAATGAGTTGAATGCCCATCATATATGAGGAGCACTGGTCTTTCAGAGCCGATGGTGGGAATGAAAACGTCTTTAATATACTTTTCAAATATAGAGGTTTCCATCCATCCTTTTCTGCTCACTGCATATGCTGTTTTGACTGTTTCATCTTGGTATACCCATTCACTCCAAAGATGTTTACCCTGGAAAATTATTAAGGGTGGAATCTTTCCACCCAGGGCATTCGCAGCCAAAAGGACGGTGATATTGTCTCTGCCAGGTGAGCTAGTAGTTCTTGTCGAACGGTATCCGACCTGTCCCATTACTTTAGTTTTCGATGGATCATTACAAAAACTGGTCTCATCTAAGTTGTATATATTTTGAGGTTTTGCAGTTAGTTCTAATTCTTGCTGTGTCTTTTGTAATAAATCGTAATAGTTATATACAATGAAAGGATTGCAAGCCTTTCGCCTTGCAATCTCCATGGATTGGGGTTTTTTCAAAGAGAGATTATTTCTGCTCCTAAACCCCTTACACCAGTCATCACCAGGGATATCATTTTTAAACGGCGTAATAAAGCCATTTCTTTTGATGTAATCGGATATCAAAACTTTGACTTCTTGCACCGTTAAAGGAAAACCAGTTTTTTCCATTACGTGAATATACCCGGCTATTTTTGTTTCTGTATCTTTGGTAAAAACAGTAGGTCTTCCGCGACACGATTTTTTCACTCCTCGTGATCCGCGTAATCGGTGAACCAAAGTAGATCTCGGAATTCCGTAGACGTCAGCCGCTTGATAGGTGTTTAATTTATTGGTTCTAACATCTTCCAATGCTTTTAACAAATTGTCCTGAGAATATTTTATTTCAGTTTTTCGTTTATAATTCCGGACCATCTAAAACAAAGATCGGTGCAGTAGTTAAGTTGTGAAAGCATACACACACAGATAAAAATACATGTTTCAAATATTGAAGATCGATTATGTTCAATGTAGTAGGTACTGTACTGTATGTACACTATATCAAGTCTATCTATCATCATTATCAATATTTCATCCAGTAATGTACACACACAATATCAATAAAAAAATATTTCACAGAATTAAAACATCGACATTGCACATCACTATTGTTTCATGGTTTCTTACAAACCGAAACGGGGGAAATGCAACTAACCTCAAAGTTACAATTACCCCATTTTGGGTTATTATCAGGGAAAATGTAACTAAACACATATCTTGTTGTAGCTATAACGAATCCATAAGCAAAAAATAATTATAGCTACTTACGGTTGTCAACAATGCACTCCACTTGAAACACCAGCAATAAAACACTCTAAAACATATTTTTTGTAGATTTTTGCCACCACGTGCTTTCATCAAAAATTGCTTCAAAATGGTGGTTTGACAGATGAACCTGTTTTACCATCATTTGTAGCTGCAGTGCTGCCTCCTATTATTTTCATGTAACAATATGGTTTGCTCAGTAATCTTAAAGATGGCGTTATATTTAAAATTCAATATTAGCGGAGATATTTAATTTAGTTACAATAGCCCCGTAGTTGCTTTAACCCCGGGGCACCTTACCGAAATTATGAAGCTTTTATGTTTTATTTCCATACTACAAAATTAAAACAAACTTACTACTAAATTTTACTAAATACCTTTTTTGTACAAATTAAGCATAAACACTACTAATTCCTACAAAATTTTCAGAAATATCCATCGTCTAGTTTTCGAGTTCTGAGGTGGCTCCTCAATCCAGTCGTCTGAATTGAGGAGCCGAAACGTCCTGTGACTTTTTAAGGGTTTCACTACAAATTCTAGGATCGGGGCTACAAATTCGACTAATCAGTTCTAACCTTGTCGCTCACAGTGAACATTATTTGTCGCAAGCGTGCTTCAGTATATTTGTGTTTGGAACGGTGGCCATATTGGACTCGACCAGTTTCTCTATTAATAGCTAGCTGCTTTTGTAAATGTCTCGCTGCAATACAGCCAATATTTTATAACGTGAGCTATCACAAGCCTTCAAATGGCCACGTATTTTATTACATACTGCGTCTGAGATTAAAATGTATGAATACGGAGGTAATACGAGAACTGTGCTAGTCGCGCACAATCCCCAGCGCAGGATTCAATTTAATATACACAGGAGACGAACACAAAAGGCGTCAGTTTGAGCGGCGAAGCTTTCTCAACGCTGAGCCTTGGCAAGCTTGGTATTTCCTCTTACAATATATATCTCCACTAGGACTTACGTTTGATATTCAGCTGCAGTATGAAGGCCACAACCATATTTTGCATGAGAATAGTTGTGTTGTCTGTTTCTTTACATGTCTAAAAGAATGTCTGATGCTGACCGGCTTAACAAACATCCTTTGTGGGAGATGCTGCTCAGCCTCAACTTGCAACAACAGTACAACGAACAATTTCAGTATAATGGACATGTACGTTCTTGAAAGTGTTGGTATTTGAGTCTGTGAAATTGTACCTATCTTGTAAAGAACTTGTCGTGATAACACAACGCTATAACCCTGCGCAGTGCATCCACGGAAATGATGACATTATGAAAGTAATTTTTTCTAGTATTAGCTGCACGTCCCGGCTTCGCACGGGTGAGGTCCAATTTTTTTTCGTTCGACCGTTTTTCAGGTTAATATAGCCTATGACACTCGCAAATAACGTATAATAAAGTGTTTTCTAGCTAACACACCCATGTTAGATGAGCTCCTACCGTGTCATGATAACCTGGTACTTCGAAGGCAAAAAGCGTTTTCGAAATGACATACCTGGCTATGTAAGGCCCCTACTGAGTAATGACAACCTGGGACTTCGAAATACCTACTCCTACTGAATTATGATAGCCTGGTACTTCGACTGTATAAAGCGTTTTCTAGCTAACACTAGGGTTTTTTTTTGTGGGAAATCATCAAATAACATCTCACGGTCGAATGAAAAAAATAGGCATCTCACCCGTGCGAAGCTGGGACGGGCAGACTGCAAAATACCTACTCCTACTGAGTTATGACAGCCTAGTACTTGGACTGTATAAATCGTTTTCTAGCTAGCATAATTACCTATATTTTCTACCGAGTTATGACAACCTAGTACTTCGCCGGCAAATAACGCTATCTAGCTGACAGCTATGTTAGGTGTGTTCCTACCGAGTTATGACAACCTGGTACTTCGAAGGCATAAAGCGTTTTCTAGCTGACACACCAATTTTGCAACTTTGGGTTACGTTACTGAAATTTTCACGAGGATCTCTATTTTTTTTTTAAATATATTATAGCCTATGTTACTCCCTGATAATTTAGCTTTTTATTGGTGATTTTTTTTTTAAATCGGTTCAGTAGTTTCTGAGCCTATTCAATGCAAACAAACAAACAATCAAATCTTTCCTCTTTATAATATTAGTTAGATAAAGCTAGTTACAGAGATAGTTTTAATGAGAAATCTTAGATAACTTGTAGTAGTACCTGGGTCGCAGTAAACTGAATAGGACGTGGTTCTCTAAAAATCTTCGGAAGCTAACAGAATTTTAAAACAAAAGAACTTTCTTAGCATAGTCCATCGTTAGGATAGCCATTCACGTTAAGGTCTAAGCCATAAGTTCTAGGAGGATTCAACTTAAAGCATGTAAGAACAGTCTTGGTATGTAAGTTAATTAACTAAATCGATTTGCTTAATTGAATAGAATATGATGCGCGTCTGTTACAGCTACGGAGGTCATGAAAAATATCGAACTGACAATAGAGGAGACTTAGGTACGAGTAAACATTCATTACAATGTGGGATCTTCATTACTAGCCATTCTCCATTACTTCATGTTAGCCAATAAAGAGACTAACTCCAGAGCAAAACAAAATCTTCTGGCAAACAAAACAGCATTTCTAGAACTTAGGGAATAACGAGCTGCGTCCAAGTTTAGTGCGATCATTGGAGATTGTTGTTTAAATAAATAAATAATTAAGAACGATGAAACGTAGCGTCCAGCGGCACTCAGGTAGCTATCAACGCTAAGGTGTTTACTGGCCGCGGAAAGCACCAAACATACGTTTAACGATGCGGGCAAGGAACGATGCAATGTGGAGGTGGCATTAGGATTAGCAAAGAATTATCTTGAAGTATACGCTTTGAATAAGGAATGAAGCTTCGAGTGTAGGAGATCAGCAAAAGAAACTTGGTCCTTGATCACTTTCCAATCTTTGAAACCTTACTACCTACATTAAAAATCGAACCATGTCATTCATAACTCGGGTTTTAATATATTGATATTTTTACTGAAGATATTGCGAATGTTTATTTTTTGTCATAACGTGAAAATCCTTGGTTTCACTCTTTTGTAATCATTGCGGTTAAACTGCACCCTGAACATATTACAATTCATAATTGAACTTTTTAAAAGATTTCCCATGTAATTCAACCACATACTGCCATGAGGATCTTTGTCAATAATGAGTAAACAACATTTCTTTATAAGTATCTTTACTTATTTTCCATATTACTTCAGACTTCTATTATAATTGGTAATACGTTACATCCATGAGGGCCCTGCATTCCCTCGCGATGTTTACTCGATCTCAAGGTTCTCGGTGACACGTGCACTACTTCCAGCCTGGCTTGTTTCAACACTATCTTTTCAGCGTGACAAAGTGGAACGTGTTTTGAAGTGTTCTTTTTAGTATCATTGGAAGTGATCATGTCTCTGATCGAGACAATTCTATCACCTATTAGTGATGTACAGCTAAATTTAGATGACGTATAATGAACCTTAGTTATATCTCCCATTAAAACATTTTAAACTAAATAGATGTTTAATCACCTACCCTCGAATAAACCCTAATAGCCCCTAATCCCAGAACAGCATGTTTTGTAAAGAAACTGGGATTAAACTCCAGTACACGTTGCAGTTAATTGGTTTCTCCAATAACGTTAGATCCATTAATCTTCCGAACGAACCCCGATGGAATGGTGTACAATGTGTCAGGGTTACGACCGGTATTTAATCGAAACAACTATTTTTAAACCGCACGTTTTTGTAGTGGATTATCACAGCTGACTAATGGTAGATACGACGCGTACGTAGAACTCTCTGTTGATTTCTGTTGTGACAGTTAAAGTTTCGACTGACTCTGGATCACAGGAATTTTTTTCATTATTTCTAATGATAATTTGGAAATGCCGAAGCAATTACAGCAGTGCTACTAGACCAGTGGTAGCCTAGTGGTTACGGCCATAACTTTCAAGTTAAAACCTAAGCAGGTGCTTTACTTTGTGTAAATAATTTGATTACCACTGCTCTTAACGGTGAAGGAAAAGATGGTGAGGAAATCGACATGTCGTACAACCAAAAAATTTTTAAGACATATAACACCTACCAACCCGCACCGGGCCCGTGTGGTGGATTACGGCCCACTCCTTCTCGAAGAGAGGAGGCCTGTATCCCAGCAGAGGGAACGTTATAGGCTGATTGTAGTTCTGGATAGTTATTTGCAAATTAAAACAAAGTCACGTCTGGTCTTGTTTATTTTTTGGGACGTACCATTCGGAGACTTGCCACACCTGCTATTGATTTTCCCCATTACGTGAAGCTCGATCGCGTGTCAATCCACACTCATTTTCTCACCGGCCATTGGTCAACGACACGTAATTATGCCTACCTGTTGATATATCACGATTTCATTGCCTTGTTAGTAAATATCGCTTTGAACTTTGAGAAACTCCTTCAAAGCAAAAAGGCACTCAACGTTCGCAGTTTCGCCAGCGCCGAATGGGCAGTTAACATTTTACTATTCCTGCATTACGTCAAATTCGAAGTAAACGTTATGCAATCGGCTATTATAATGGTGACTTTCGCTTTTGGTCTACTATACTAGTATCAATGTGCCAAGTGCTACTTGATATGTTCTGTGACTAATTAACAGCAGATCGTAAGTAGTTCGAAAAAGACAGTTAGACGAAATATCTATTCAGGTTTATATTACTTGAGTATAGATGCCTTATCCTTTAATTAGCGGAGCGCGGTACGCTATAACAGTAAACGCAGGGCACTCCTATTACACGGTTTTGACAAATCGCCTATGTAAGTGCAAC
Source organism: Polymixis flavicincta (assembly GCA_949987655.1). Lineage (NCBI taxonomy): Eukaryota > Metazoa > Arthropoda > Insecta > Lepidoptera > Noctuidae > Polymixis > Polymixis flavicincta. Next base: position 35,199,870 of record OX465171.1, on the reverse strand, counting down.
ACGTTACCCGCGCGTGGGAGTTGAGTGCCGCACTAACGCTTATAGAAAATTTTCAGTCCGTGACTTATTGCCTTTAGGTTTACATTCCGATTTCCGCTTAGTGCACTCTGTTGCAAAGTTTTTGAGGCTCGAAATGATTCGGTGAATCGGGTCGAGATGACGATAGTTATAAATGAGCACTATTTTAAAATAGTAATTGGTGTTCCAAGAATATGTGAATTGGGTTTCGATGTAATAAAACTATGACTGTGTAATTAGTGACCGTGGGTATGTAGTATGAGAACGTTAGTTCCATGAAATATCAACTGGAGCGGACTAAGTTTAAATTAATTTTCGTTTAATAATTATAGGAGTTGACAAGATCATTATAGAAGCGTCACTGTTCACATACGTTTGTTGTTAGCTCGCTCAGCTGGGGCGGCGCGCGGCGCGGGCGCCGAAACGTGTGGCTGTCTCGCCACCACGCGTCTCCCACGGCTTATAAAACGAAACCCGACCTTAAAACATGGAACCATTCGCGGTTAGCGTTTACATTGGAAAATTAATTAAAATCTCTTCATAAAAGCTCGCTGCAGTACGACGTACAACTCGCTCCGCCCTTGGGGAACACACAATAAAATGTATTTTTGGATACACCCATTGCCAGCCGCGGAGGTACATCCGCGCCGAAAGAAATATTGTGTGAAACTTTTCGTCCGTCCGCGGAAAGTGAATGTACGCGCGTTTGCTTGTAAATATTGATTTGATTAATTTGGCGGCGCGTCGATCGGCCACGTCCACCGCGCCGCGTGTGCTGCTATTCTTACGTGGTCGCCACGCGACGCCGCTGTTTGAACCGCTTTGAACCGGAATAGGGTTCTCACGCTTTATTTGTGTACATATTAAAAATAAAGTGTTTATTTCATGACGTCTACATGTACCGTTATACATAAATCGGTTATAACTGAAATTAATGTGCATAGATTTTAATCGCCGTCCTAGCTATCCAATGCCTATAGAATTAGAAGAACTTGCCGCAGTAAAAACGGTCACATCACAGTGCCAGTCCAACACATGTGTAGGTACCTATACCAGTAAACCACAGCTTCCCTCCACAAGATGACTCCGTTTTTATTTTGTGTTCACATAAACATAAAAAATACATTTATGTATTGTTTATTGCATTTTATTTGCGTACCGTTTTAAACAACAAATATAAACATGGGAATAAAACTATCGTTACTAGGACGTTGCCATTAAGTTTATTTTTATCGCTAACAACACCATTACGGAGCGTCCACTTCACATGCTGTGGAACATTTAAGGTAGAAAGTATCTTGTCAACGCTAAACAACTACCTAAGTACGTTGTATGGAGATTGTGCTGAGATAAACTTCGAATGGTGGATCGAATTTGATGTGTGACAGTACACACAAAAGAAAAACTTCTTACTACGACTAATTTTCTAAATTAGTTCATAACGTTATATATAGAATGGACTATACTTACCTATATCCCCCTACGATATTACTCCATATTACCTCCTCTCTCACAGAGAGGAGGCCTGTGTCCCAGCAGTGGGAACATTACCGGCTGATTATGAGACCTATATCGAAGTAAAACGGATTATCTTTGCCAGATCGAACTGGCTCATAATTGACACGAGCGAATCTCAAACCAAACCGGTAAAAAGCCTTTTTATCAGATTTGAGTGAGCAGTACGACGTACCTAAGGTAGAAATATGTTCTTCAGAAAAATATTTTAGCACGGATGGAACATAAATCTTTACTAATAGCATAAACGCGAAAGTTTGTAAGTATGTATGGATGTTTGGTACTCTTTCACACAAAAGCTTATGAATGGATTTGGATGAAAGGCACACAGGTAGATAATAACCTAGATTAACACATAGTATACTTTTATCCAGTAATAACCATAATGCGATCGCCAACCCGCCTGCCAAGCGTGGTGATTATGGCAAAACCCTTTTTGGGGGAGGCCTATGTCCAGCAGTGGACGACTTTCTGCTGAAATGATGATGATGATGAAGTTAGCCGTGGGCGGCAGCTAGTAAATCATATTTTAACGGGTTAGTTGCCACTTGTAAGACGTTGTCACTTTATACTTTGCCTTCGCTAAATGTCGATACGTACGCGTTTGTCAATATATTATTCTTTATTATTCGTTCTAGTGATTCAACTTCCTAGACATTTCCTAACTACATATGTTGTGGTTGGCTTCCAGTCTAACCGGATGCAGCTGAATACCAGTATATTAAATGGAGTGACTTCTCTTTTACGTCCACAATCTAGTAACTATGTAACACGATAACTTTTTGTCAGACTGGTTGTCAGACTTTCGGACTTCTGACCACCCGTAACGACTGTCAAAGGTATACAAATGACAGCCGGGACCACCGGCTTAACGCGCTTTCCGAGGCACGGCAGAGTTTCGATATGTTATAGATGGTAACCCATCGATGAACCGACCGCAGCAAGCGTAGCTTAACCTTCCATCGACAAGTGCGGCAGCCACGAGCTTCTCCACCACGAGTTTGTTGTAGTATCTGCTAGGTACTAAATACTAGTACAGCCTTATATATCTTAATGGTAACAAGTTTGTGATCTGGGCACTGTACGTTCTTTTCGTTCAGGTGCATACCATCCCTCTTCTATCTGGAGGGAATACTCGTAACCAAAATTATAATCAGAGTATAGAAGAGGTTGAATAAGAAAGCCCTCATTCGTATTGTTAACACCATTAAATTCAATTTCGAGTCGGCATCACACAGGACGATTAGCACAAATAGTCTGACCAAATTACATGTTCGTGTTCAAAAATTGTGAACGTTTACGCTGAAATGTTGAGACCTTGACACAAACATGTAAGTGAGGGTGAAAGTCTATAAAATATTTCAATATTTCTGACACCTGTTGCCTTTCGATCGGCTTTCATGAACCGGTCAAACGCCTTGAAAGTGTTCTCACCTTGTACTTTAAGCTCAACGTAAATGCACTCGAATATTCTCGCTTCAAAATAAACAACAGCCTGTGTTCCGTGAAGAGGTGAGTAGGGGACTATAGTGCAACTACTTTTTCACTAGTTGTTATGTGTAATGCGACAACTATTTTATCGTTTTAATACTACAGAGTCTTAAATCGTCTCGTACATTTTCCATATGAAACTAAAACTCTATTGCAGACTTACAGAGAGGGTATTTCCCTCGTTCTTGTTCTTGACATTCAAAAGACTTCCGCAAATCAATATTATCTGTTGACCTTTTTACTTTCGAGTTTTCCCAGAACTTCTAGCGATTTTCGTTTACGACACGACATAGCTACAAATACAACTATGTTTTGTTATTTAGTCGATATATTCTGTAGTCGCCAACTGTAAATAAGCTACTTCATCTTCTCGTGGGCGCGGAGCAACTAAGGGATTACATTGGGCGGATTGGCATCAACTATTTGTAGACACATAATCATACATTGGAAAACCTTGATTTGCTACTAATATTCAACATCTGTGATCTACTTTCCATTATTTACTGGAAAATACTATTGATTCGTTCCCACAAATACTACATACTTGAAATACAATTAAGTGCTATTAAACGTCACCGCAGAACAGAATGCACTTAGCGCACTAATGAAATGTTGGCCCTAAAAGGTTCCAAAAACCATGTATTCAATAATAGCGAATAAATATAATAAAGCAAAGCCGAACCTAACCGCGTTGGATACCAATGCACTTTAATAACCGCTGTCCATCCATTTAGTAATTAAGCCTTAATTATGTAAATCTGCTTTGTGTGACGGAGCTTTTTTCCGGAAATACAGACCGGTGACTTTAACTCACTTTATTTTATATGTGACATAGTTGATACATTATGGATTAAAACGTTTGTCTGCACTGCAAACTGTCATATTTACATTTGATTTTACTGCATTTTGTATTCGCTGCTATTTGTGAAGCGTCCGCCGTACTTAAGATTTCGACAGATTTTGTGTTCGTCGACTACTAATACTCAATCGACAATGTATTAGTCGGACAATGTTTGCTATCAACGTGTTACTGGGCCCTAATTCACTATGATCACTTAACGATTCGTTACTTCAAAACCACGTCAATTTCTTAAATCACACACGACATCTGCTAATAAATATCGACAAATTATCTTGGAACATACAGAATATGACATTTTGATTCCTTACCGTTGCATTGGTTTCTACAAAAAACAATATTGTCGTAGTTTGAACGTAGTAAGATTCCACGGGTAATCATTATAACAATACAGAATTGGGGCCCTGTTCGTATGGGCTTTATTTCATTTATAGGCAAACTGTTAGCACACATGGGTTTCAGTACCTGTCAATGTTTTTATGTGGCTTACCTGGCTGCCTGATAGTTTATCATACATAAGCTTGCGTTTTCACCAGAATTCTATTCCAAAAATGGGATATCATTGGCCCTAACATTTAGAGAACTTTAAGTAGAATTGAGGTGAATACCGAAATGAAGACTAACACAGAAGTTTGTAGGAAGAAGACATAGCGCCGACTCCAAATAAATTAGAATATGAGCAAAATAATGATGATGATTTAGAGTAATTAACCCTGATAGTGAAAAGCTAAGTCTAAGTCAAGACGTATTTTGTAACCTACTCAAAGGTGGCACTTCTAATGAAGCTGTCAATAAGATTAATTTAAATAGCTTCCGCCCGCGGTTTCGCGGAAGTCGGAAATTATCCCACGGGAAGGTACTACCGGGATAAAAAGTATCATAACTGTGCCAAATTTCATCCCAATCCATTCAGTAGTTTTTGAAAGAGTTACAAACATCCATACATCCATACATACAAACTTTCGCGTTATAATATTAGTAAGGATGACACCTTTACCTGCGTCAGCGAATGATGGCGCTTGTGACAGCTTACAAATTATAATTATGGGTTATCCATTTGAGGAATTACAGTTCCAGCCGTACGTAATTATTGCGGTATACCAACAATGTAGTTAGGCGTCTGTTTCCTCCCATTTTGCAAACTTCACAAGCCATCATGCAGCTATTGAAGTTACACTTTATTAAACGTGTTAGTGCAGTAAATTATTTAAATTATTTAGTAGGTGAGTCGTTTAACTATCTTTCCCCACATGTGGTTTGTCAAATAGTTCAAGCGATGTGGAAACCACGTGGCAAACGCAAATAAAAAAGTTCAAGGGTGTTACAATTATAGAGTGGACGCTACTGCCACTGCGTGTGAGTGTATGTTTGAACACACTGTGGGAATGTTAAGGGTTTTGACATGTTGAGCGCGTTGTTTATATGCCATCAACGGTTTCTATAAGCAATCAATTCTGTTGGCAGCCAAGACACAGATGGTTCAATTGTTTTTTTATGATTTTGTATGAGTTTTTATTGCCATTCTTTTATAAATTGTGGAAACTAAAAAAACATAATGGAAAGAAATAAAATATTATGTTGCCATGAATTTCAGAATGTTAGTCTTTTCACTCTGGTCGCACGTCTTCGATGACCGCATTCTATGTACGGTCAAGGTTTATATTGTTTCTTACTGTCTCTTATTCTCACAACAAACAATTATCGTATGTAATTGAGTAATTATCTTGTTTGCAAAATTAATGTATCAAAACTCAAACTCAAACTCAAACCATTTATTTCAAATAAACCAATTACAGGCACTTTTGAATTGTCAAGGACCAGTTTATATTAGAAGCAGCGCTAATTAGATGTTAGCAACGTGGTCAAATACGTACTGTTATTGCCGGCAGCTAGATGGAAGTTCAGTAGGTCGGGAGTACCTACAAACGATAATACGTTCCACACTTGACCCTGGATGCATGCACTCCCATTGACATGCATGGGCTGATCATTAGGTAAACTGAGAGACTTTTATAGATGACCATCATCCATTATATTTTTGTGTGACACTGTCATTTGACTTCTACCTACAGTAGGGGTTTTAAAAAGGTAATGCATACTTTAATTTGGAATTGATTGCCTTCTTAGCATTTCCACTTATAAATCAACTGTAAACATTGAGTTCTGTATACTTCAGGGAGTATTAAGAGTTTTTTTTTTTTTTTTGCAGATAAGCGGCCTGAAGTACGAGACGCAACTACGTACACTGAACCAATTCCCGGAAACCCTTCTGGGGGATCCAACCCGGAGAATACGCTACTTCGATCCCTTGAGGTAAGTTTCACCTAGTGAGTTAAGACAAAGTAGCTGTAGAGTCTGTTTGTTACCAGAGTAGGTAGGTGAAAAATACATTGAAGATCTCAGAGCGTCTCTGGGTTGAGTCAATGACTAACACTGTTCGTGTTCTAACACTCGCGTAATTTGCAGGAACGAATATTTCTTCGACCGGAACCGCCCATCATTCGACGCAATCCTTTACTACTACCAAAGCGGCGGCCGCCTGCGGCGCCCAGTAAACGTACCCCTAGACGTCTTCTCCGAGGAGATTAAGTTCTACGAACTCGGAGAACAGGCCACCAACAAATTCCGGTAAGTTCAAGCAAATGCACAACAAATGCCTATTTGTAAATTATATTATTTACAAGTCTATTTGCTGCAGATGTTAGCTGTAACCTATTAAAATCCTTTCAGTGAGGACGAGGGCTTCATCAAGGAGGAGGAGAAACCACTGCCCTCCAACGAGCGCCAGCGCAAAATCTGGCTGCTCTTTGAATATCCCGAGAGCTCTCAGGCCGCACGCGTTGTTGCTATCATCTCAGTATTTGTCATCTTGCTGTCCATCGTAATCTTTTGCTTGGAAACTCTCCCGGAGTTCAAGCACTACAAGGTCTTTAACACCACCACCAACGGTACTAAGATCGAAGAAGACGAAGTCCCTGATATCACCGACCCGTTCTTCTTGATAGAGACCCTCTGTATAATATGGTTTACGTTCGAGTTGATAGTTCGGTTTCTGGCCTGTCCGAACAAGTTCAACTTCTTCCGGGATGTAATGAACATCATTGATATCATCGCCATCATCCCCTACTTCATCACATTGGCCACAGTTATCGCAGAGGAGGAAGACACTCTGAACCTACCACGCGCGCCCGTATCTCCGCAAGACAAGTCCACTAACCAAGCTATGAGTCTTGCAATACTGCGGGTGATACGACTGGTGCGCGTATTCCGTATCTTCAAATTATCACGACACTCCAAAGGCTTACAGATTCTGGGACGAACACTGAAGGCTTCGATGAGGGAACTTGGCTTATTGATATTTTTCTTGTTCATTGGTAAGTTTAACGTTGCATTAAATAGTTTTGTACGACTTAAAATCGTTCTTAAAAATGTTGGTTTATTCTTAAATAATTTTAATCGCAAATATTATTGTCCAGAAAATTTGAATAATCGAGTTCAACCAGTATGTACCAATTGTCTTATTTATAACTATGGAGTTCAAATATTATTTTAGCCGATCTAATATCCATCCTTGACCTAGTAAGAGAAAGCGTGTCCTCAAGAAGTATTTGAGATACGGAGAGAAGATCTCGGGATGAGTAGTGTGACAATACACAGGCCGGAGTGGCGGCGCGAGCGGCGAGCGCGGTGCCGGTTACTTCAATCCCAATTCCATTTATTCATAAACCTTTTCCAATGTTGCATCCTCTAACAGTAGACATAATCAATTTATTTATCCCTGAAGTAATTAATCCTTAACTCTAGCGCGGCCACATCATGACGGTGCGTTCACATCTTATTTTGCGTTCGCAGGAGTCGTGGTTTTTTCCAGTGCTGTCTATTTTGCTGACAAAGACTGCCATGGCACTAATTTCGATAGCATTCCTGATGCCTTCTGGTGGGCAGTAATTACGATGACCACAGTCGGCTATGGAGATATGAGGTAACCTGTGTCGCGCCGCCTCCCCGCCTCAGTATCCCCGCCCCGCCGCTCGCAAGCCATCCCAACCACTGTATGTCGCACTTTACTTCTTGTTTGTGTGTGCTTGTTCTTCAAGGTGTGGTGCTGTTTTCATCCGCGGTGTACTTCGCTGAGGCGGGAAGTGAGAACAGCTTCTTCAAATCAATACCAGATGCGTTTTGGTGGGCGGTCGTGACAATGACGACCGTAGGATACGGAGATATGACGTATGATACAACGACTTCACCCTAAGTTTCATATTTGCCTTCTCGTCATTTCATTTTACTCCCAATCCTTACATTGGTATATTTAACACTATTGTGATATTCTTTCGCCACATTCATGTAACTATGCTTCAGTTTGATTTGATCGTCGGTTCGCTTAGAACTTAACCGATTACACGTTTTATTCACCTTTATACTGAGACTCTTGCACGTTCGAGAACGTTTCTTATTGTCTTTTTTTATCAAATAGTTGTGTCATCCTTTCTGTCCTGAACCTTTACAATTTTATATGGAAGCTCAGTTGTAAAATTTTTCATTGACAAGACATGTACACACAGGCCCCGTCGTCCGTGTGACTATCGCCCGTCCCAAAGCGTATTCTATGATTATGAGAGAGAACAGCTTTAGTTGTACACTTCAAGTGTGGCGATGTGTCGCTACTGGCACCAGCTCGAGCGCACGTTCTCAGCACTTGAAGTGACTCGTTTTGTTCCGAATACTTATCCATTGTCGAATGTTCACTCCTCTGTATCGCTTTCGCTAGATGTGTACCGTCCGATGTGTCCTGTGTCGGTGTTGTGGCTACGAATGTTACCAACGTAAATATATCGAAAATGGTGATCCATCTCAGATGCATACGTTGACATCACGTCTTATTTCTTCTTCAGTAGAACTCTATAGCATCGCTTCTGCACCCCGTGTTCCAACTATCATCGCCACTATCTCTCTTTGTTTAGTTGTTGGAATGCCCTACAAACCTGTCTCCGATGGTAAATTTTACACATGAATGCTACTATGCAAAATTGATGTTCAGAATGATTCATTGCTTGTTTATATCATTGGCTTGCAATCATTAGCTTTCATACACCATTTTCGATAGAGAAGTATTCGTATTTATGTTTAGTCGTAATATGTTCGAGTGCATGTCTGTGAAGTCGTTCTGTAGGTCTGAAAACAATACTTGTAGTCGTTGTTTTAGTTATAATATGCTTATTTAGGTTCGTTTTTTTTTCGTTGTCATTATTATCTTTGAACCTCGGCGTCCTTTGATAGACGTGATCGTTGACTAGAGACGTTTTAGGGAATGTCTTTAGCGGGGTTATTGCGAAACACACTATCAGTAGCAATGGCTTTCATTTTGACAGTTCAAAAACAAATGGGTGTTGTTGAACTGCGTTATTTACGTTGTTCAGCTGCCAAATTTTTCGAAAATATGAAGCAACAGTTGGCAACGTCCTTCAAAATGTTTCAGATTGTGACTAACAGTCTGTATCGCAATTAGGATGCAGTTCTTAGCGACATTTGGTTTTAGCTGAGTATCATATATACCTTCATGATAATAAGTATATATTATTATGATGAGGATATATATGATTCTGAATGATATTCCTTAATACGTCTTCGAATTCGGCGATTCATTTTTTCATTTGGACTTACTTGCTAGCGTTAAAGAAACAGCATTGCAATAACATACCAGTGTCATTGTGACATGCTGGCGAGTATGTATGGGAAGAATGATATTGTATTGCCTGCGCCCTTAATTTTGCCGAGCGATTGGTCTTACCAATTTAGAACTACTATCCATCTTACTACACGTTTTCATTATTTTTTCATATGTGTTTAAGAAAATCCCAAAATTTTTGTTTATTTCTACTATCTTATTTAGTTGCTCTACAACGGTACGTATTGAACATATTAACGCATGAACATCATCAGTCGCGTTTATGTTGATTAACAAAATATTCTTTTGTTCGATCATTAGTTTGTTTTTATTTTATTAGCTGTATGAAGACGGTGTGTAGGTCTGTGTTTTAATGAAATGTTTTTATGGTATAGGCCGGTTGGAGTATGGGGAAAGATTGTCGGTTCCCTGTGCGCTATTGCTGGTGTGCTCACCATCGCTCTGCCCGTTCCTGTCATCGTGTCGAACTTCAACTACTTCTATCATCGCGAGACTGACCAAGAAGAAATGCAGTCTCAGAACTTCAACCACGTCACCAGCTGTCCGTACCTGCCTGGAACTATGGGCGAGCCCTATCTTAGTAAGTTCTTCATGTTTCTTCTTCATTACGTCGCAATTGTTACTGTTTCCAACATTCTATTGTGCTCTGCAACACGCTGCGAATGTTGACAACTGTAATGAAGCATTAAGTGCCAACCGTTTTATAATTTATGTTCAACTGTGATAGTCCCGTTTATAAACGTATTTTCTTTTTCATTTTAATTCACAGCATGCGTAGATTTCCAATATGATTTTTGACAGCATGCTTTGGTTTTTCATTTTTGTTTTTGTTTTGTTGTTATTCGTTTCTTTTATGTTGATTTTCGGTAATTTCAGGTGGGAAGGACGATGAAAAGGACGAGGTTTGCAGTGATCAATGACTGTATGACAGTGTTGTTGTTTATATTTATATTATGAGGACTTAAGTAATCGCCAGAGACGATATCCGTGATATTACCGCGTAAGGGACAAACGAGTGCACTGTTTTTTGTTTTTTTATGTGTAAATATTTTTAGTTAGTAAGCGATGTAAAAATAATTGAAATAAAAAATGTTATTTATTTTCTTTTAGTTATGTTCGAGTTTGTTTTTGGTTTCAATGGTTTATATATTATTTTATTTTATTTTATTTTATATTTTCCACAAGTGCATAAGTCTTTGTTAGATACGGTTATTGTCATTATAATTAGTCGCTGACATGAATAGGGATCTTAGGGATCGTGGGTGTTTCAATAATGAAAATCTTAACAACGACATCATACGAGAATTGAACCGGTAACGTTTCATCTGTCGAGCTGTCTGGTGGTCGATTTGCGCTGTGTTATGTGTGAGCACTGAAACTCAAACGGACATGTGCCACGCACATATCGAGCAAACATACACAAACAATACGTGCGTGCACGCTGTCAACATTTATAACGTGTTTATTTTTTTCTCATGTTATCTGTTACATCGGGAGAAAGCATTCATTTATACTTATTTTAGGGAACTACTTCAAGGAATTTACATTGTAGCGAAGAAGACGTTTAGATGGATGTATACATACTTAGTTATTTACACAACACTACTGAAACTCGACGTTCCGCGCCAAATTCTTCGGCTGACTCACGCATAATCAGCTGATTCTTGCACTCCCAAATGCTAACACAAAACAAATTACCGAAATGTATTGTGTCAGACATCACTGTTCGATGTCTCTCCTATTGGTATCATTAAGTACGAGCAAGTCCTTTATAGCTGTTATATTGGCATTCACATCCAAGCTGCCCATTCAATAGGTCGGCTCGCTGGCATGCTGGCATGTGAATGGCCCTTATGACTAGATAAACAAGCGTACCGAAATAACTGGCTGGCTTATTTTCGATTTCTTTTTCTTTATTTATATTATGTGAGACTACGTTCGATTTTAAACGTAAGTACTTTTATTCATTTTTTATTTTTATTTTGTGCCAGTGCTTCAGTGAAGTCGTATTTTTAAAGAATTCCTGGATTGAATGAAACGCAAGGTTTCTTTCATTTAAATTCGTGATAGTATTTTAGAATATTTGTGCGTAACGTAATTGAAATTCATTGTTGTTTTGCTTAATCAACACTATAAGTTGGATCATAGACTTCCTTTGATCGTACCTTTCAATATTAACAGCTAGAATTTACGTGTTACGGTTTACATTGGTAGTTTTCATAAAATGTCACCCAATGATTTAAAACTAATATTAACTTACGCTTTATTTGAAAATCCTGAGAAAATACTTCTTACTAAGCTCACGGAATCATCACGCTTTATTTTCGTCAGCATATTAACCGAAAAATCAGTAACAAAACTATAAAATTGTATAAAAACTAAATAAAAAAGGACTTCCGATTTAAAACAAATACTTAATTAAACAAAAATCATGTGCAATCAAAATCCCATGAGTATAACACATACGTCATAATTTTGGAACGCTGCGTACGCGCATATAAACCGCTTAATGTTAGTTACAATTAAGTTGTAAATCAACGGCGGCCGAAGTCGCGTGCGATGGCAGCCCGCCAGACTTCACGCTCGATGGACTCCGATATTTTGTTTGTATTTGTAGTATTGGCTAGTACCAGAATTTCCTACTACTTCCATTAAACTGATTCAATGCTATATAAATAAAACTGTTACGTTTTTCAAAGTAACTTCTCGATTCTCTCGACTAATCCCAAACTTTTGATTCCTCGAGTGCTACAACATTAATAACATCAAAAAACCGTTAAAACATTATGTTCTAAACTCAAATTAAAAGTAATTGGTGTTGCTAATAAAATTAATTACGTTTACACCATTTATCATATTAAACTAAAATAAAAGAGAATTAATATTGAATAAAATAAAATATAAGTACAAAAGTTTTAATTTCTTTGAAGTATTCAGTGTCTCAGCTAGTATTGAAGTTCATCTGTTAACAAAGATAAACAATATGTTTCATTCTGGCAAGAAAAATACATTTTATAGTGTTTGTACCATAAGTTTTATCCAATCGCTTTATTATCACGATTTATTTGAAGTTACTTTGTACAATATGAAAAATAAAGAATAATGCAAATGTTTGAAAAAACTTTAAAGGTCAAACCATTGAAGCTCGTGGCCTCGTAGCATTTTCTTAGTGCTGTCGTAGCAGTTTCATTTAATAAACGTAATATGCTATTTACCCGAAAACGGTCAAAATAAGTAAATGTTAAAGGGAATCTAGTCGCCGACTCGAACTACTGGTGGACCTAGTTAAAAAGCACGCTGTCTCACCAGGCATCGTGTCCGACAGAGATAGTATCAGAGATGGGCAGTTAGACGCTAGTGTACACGCACAACGTTATTAAGTGAGATGCAGGATCAGGCTCATTTATACTAAAACAGGCGCGTAAAAAATTAAGAAAACTCCTTCGGAATATCGGGTTTTACAAAAAAAAGCACAGCACAAATGAATAATCAAGTTTTTTGAATTTCTCGATATTTAAACTTTATCGGTATTTGGTTTTGGAGATTTTACATTTATTTTAAACACGCCCAAAGCTGGGTTAAATTAGTAAGAAAAACTAATCTTTGTTGGCTCTTATCTTTTTAACAGCATTTTATTTTAGTATTCTGTTTCCACACAGACAATATTAACAATGAGACAAATCCATAATACGTTTAATTTTTGATGTACATTCTCGAACAGTGAAGTAATACACTCCCGAAGTTTGTATGGAAAAAATGTAAACTAGATTCAACTTAAATACCGTTTTTAGGAATTTTTGAGATTTTTATTAATTTTTTTTTTTATCAAAATTAAATTACCCTTTTTACAATATTCATGATCCTCTATCCTATGCGTCGTTAATCCGAACATTGATATTAGAGTCGCGTACCTCGGTGCGTTGTAAATAAACTTATTGTTGCAACTCTTAGGGCCATCAAAAATTACTTCTGATTACATTAAACTAACTAATTACACCATAATAAATACGTAACCGCAAATATCCATTATGTGTAATCCGATGTACTAACCAAATCATATTCTAGCCCATAGAAAATTGAATTGTAAAATAATTAAAAGTGACATAACACCAAGTAAGATGACGAGCCGTCCACCACGATGCAGGATACAATACTCTGGCAACAGTTTCAGGGCCTATTCATAAGAAGTCTTCGGTGAGCGACGAGTCATCCTCGGACACCATGGAGCTAGACGATGGCACGCTTGTAGCCGACCCTCATCTGGAGCAGAATCTCACTCGCCTGCAGGAGGAGGAGAAGGTCCTGCTGGAGCGGCAGGCCACTATGGAGGCCGGCGAGTGTGATGACATCGCCGCCCTTGAGCTTCAGGACGCACTGCGGCTGAACCATGTAAGTCGTTGCTTTGTTGAAGTGTCTAGTAATTTTAGGGTTGAAAGTTTCAGGGTTTTGTGTTATAAGATACGAGTCAAAGAAGCATTATTATTTCGATTAAACCATTAACATGCAGGTTTGGAGTGTCAGAGACTCGGTCAGAAAGATAAAGCTATTGCATGGCCGATACCGCTGTACCGCGCCTTAGGTATGCGCGGCGAGGCGGGGGACGGACGTTCTGAGTGGTGACGAATGAGCGGCTTGCACTGACGTATGAGTGCCTTGCACTGACGAATCAGAGGCCTGCACTGCTACCCCGTCGCGCCGCGCCCATATCTAAGGCGCGGTACAGCGGTATCGGTCAGGCTATAGTTACCTATTACAAAGCGTAGTAGGTTCTTATGGAGAACGAACGAGCTCGAAACTCGTCGCAATCTTGTTTCCTTATATTGATGTAGAGGTTGATGAAAATCAATGACATGGAATGAAATTGTTTATTCAGTAATAATGATATCGGAATCGCTTGACACGTCGTATTAAAAAATAACTAGATGTTGTCAACATTTCGTATCTAACCCCTGAACAATAGGGGAAGCAAAGTCTTTAAAGTCCAGACACAATCTTGGTCACATCATATTGTAGACCATGTTGATGAGTGTCTAGACAAAACCTGGGAAAAAGTAAATATTATGTTTTCCGGTCAAAATGACACTTGTAAGTCGCAAAGTAAATCTTAAGAAAATCATCATGTATTTATTTCATAAACATTAAAGTTCTTGCTTAAAATATTTAACATTAACAACTAACTTCTAAGACAAGTTAAGTAAAGAATGCGTTGCGAAAAGTGAGAACTTTCAGAAATAACATAAATGTATCCAACGTGACTGCATACCGATTTTCACACACGTCTTCCTTCACGAGTTTATACTATAAATGTTTAACTACTTACAAGGAATTACATTTGAACAAGAAAAATATTTCATATACAAAGCACTGGAGTCACGTCGAAAGGTTTCTCCATCGACTGAAAGTTTTTTAGTAAACAAAGCGAGATAACGGGTAGCAATTTGTAAACTAGGTGATATTATTTTACTAAATTTTTTTTTATTTGAATCCAAGATAGAGGAACCTTTTGTTTTTTAACCGACTTCAAAAAAGGAGGAGGTTAAATGTTCGACTGTACGTATTTTTTTATGTGTGTTCACCGATTTCTGCCCCATTTGTAAACCAATCCTCAAAATTCTTTTTTATTTGAAAGAGTATACTCCTGAGGTAGTCCCATTGGCACCAAGTCAGGATCGAATGATGGAAACCCAGGGAAATCGAGAGCAACCCTCGAATGTTATAGGTATTAACAATGTTTTTCGTATATTTTCTAAAGCTATTGAGACATTCGCGAATAGTCATCATCATCTCATGACGCTGAGCTGATGAAGGAAGGTACAACTTTTTAATGGTTAGGAGTTAGGTGGAGGTTCGGGCGTAACTCCGTCATATATAGACAGATTTGCAAAATTCTTTATTTGTTCGAAGGGGTTTACTCCGAAATGGTCGCATTTAAATTTCATATAGATCTGATGATGCGTTTCGGAGACAGACAACGAAACTCTTCAAAAAATGACAGCAAATAAACCGCAATTGCTGTTATCGCATAAATATGCATTGTTTTGACCCCAAGGATGATGAAATTTCGAATTGGTGTGGGGAAGGTACTGTAACTAAAACGGGAAAAATAAAAACTTTTCCAGTAAAAAAACAACTGACTTCCGAAAAAACACTACAAACTGAAAAATAACTTTAATTTCGGAAGTCGGTGACTTTGGAGTATTTTATTAATTTCTTGTCACCGCCTTCCGAAAAAAAAATATTTTTGAAAAAAAACTTAATAGTCTTTATGGGCCGTGAGCCCGTGATTCATAATGATTATTAATTTACGAATATTAAACTTACCTACCAATGTACCTACAGGTATTTTGAAAACGTTTTTATATGTAAACACAACAACAAAAGTCAGCTACATATACAACGCTGTGATGTTGACTTATAATCAAAAATCTCTGTAATACTTTTGGGTCTACACACATGAAGTTAACCTCTAGCATCATAGCCTTTGGTTTAATAGTGAGAGTGTCCTTACAGAGCTCAAATAAATAAATCATTTAAGTTTGTGACTCATACGTATCTGATGACAAAGATTTTATCATAAACCTTTTGTCTCTTAACACTACTTCCTTTATAATGATGACTAAACAAGCAGCAACTGAAAGCTATGACGATGTACAATAAACTCTGAATTCATTTGTTCAAAGTATCAATACCTTTAACAGACCGTGTAAACGTGATAAAAATTGGTTTTTCCTAAACAATTCACAGCTGCGGCAAGCTGAGCTGCAGAAGCACCAGGCGATTATTGCGCAGCGTATGCTGCGCGCGCAGGCGCTTGCGCTCGGCGAGCACGCTCATGCGCACGGACATTGCCACTCGCACGGCCACGCGCATGGCCACGCGCATGGCCATGGGCACGTTCGCCGCGACCAGACTGCGACCCGCCGCGCCATCTGCACTGTGCGCGTCAACAACCTGCATGCCGCAGAGGCTATTGAGACTGACGTCTGACTATCAGGTCAGTAGTATCCTTAACATTCAGCCAGGTCATCATTTCCTCACCTGCACACATTTAACGCTTTACTGGGCAACCCTAATATGGTTCTGGTCCCAGCTGCCAACCGTTTTAAGTAAACACTGTAAGCAGTAAAGCTTCGCTTTTCCTTTTTCATCATTTGAAATTGCCTTATGAAGGTCTGAAGAGCAGGTTTACGACCTTGCTTGGTAAAGGAGTTAACTTTTGACCCCTACACCATACCTTAAGTCCATCCTCTCCTTACACTCCAGTTTTAGCTACTTAGCTGGTTGCCAATAGAAAGAGAATACATACATTGTAGACATCGTATCGATGAACAGTATTCACCACGTATCTACCAGTACAAAAAAAAAAAATAAGTAGACATACAGAGAGACTTTAGTATATATTTTATATTACCTATTCAATTTTCTCATGTATTTTTAGTACATTATATTATCAATATTAGCGTATCATTTTTGATAAAGGAGTCGACATATATTATATTCTCATTTAGTGAGAGGCAGAAAATAGATAGCAAGTTATCAAACGGTTTAGCTTTACTCGTATTAAAAAGCCAACGTAATCAGGACGTTTTTTTATAAAAGAGCAGTTGATAACATAGCTTTAATCAGCCACTGAGCACATTTTTATCGACACACACGCCGTCGCACGTCGCTCCATGTTTCATATCGCACGATGCGTTCGACGTCGTGTTCTGCAACACGGTACGCTGCGTAACATAATTCACTGATTTCTTCGCGCTTTATTCAACATTTTTGCATCACCCTGGCGAATTAAGCCAAAGCTTTTGTATTTTATAAATTTGTAGTTTAGGTATACATTTCTGACGATGTTACTTGTAAGGTGAGTACTTACCTAAATCAGGCGGTTTCAAAATTGTATACTTACTTATTATCGACTTAGGTCCTTTTTAATCAGGTAGGTATCTACATAAAAACATTGTAATTGAAGATGGTTTACCTGTGTACTTTAAACCAGACAATTTCTGTGTAAAGTAAATATATTTTTAGGTTTTTAGTAACATCGTGGTGGTAAAACTAAATTAATTTCAAATCTACAGCACAAGTTGACCTAATTGAGACAAACACACAAAACCTTGTAACTATATTAATAAAAATACCAATTTTATATTTTCTGTGAAATAATTGTAACACATGCAAAAGATTGACGAGTTGAATAGGAAGTAAAAAAAATTGAACTCGCATCGTCGAATATATCCGAATACTTCGCGTACCTATTTGAATTTTGTCGTTTTACAAATTATAACATGGTCCTGAAACATCTTTAGGTACTTACATAGGTACTGTAGCGTACACTACAGTACCTATCTACAACTTACAAATAAGATTTGTAGAAACTTATAAACATCATAAATTAATAAACAGTAGGTATTCCGTTTTATATCAACAAATTAATCAATAATGCTGTATGATATTCCGTCAATTTAGGACCAGACCACTTAACTAATTAAATTAGACATTAATTACTACAAATGAATAAAAAACGTGTTGATAAACACGTAGTATTCCCAGCACTGGGCCTTTTATTATCATCGATATAATTAACGAGCTTGAGGTGGGAGGTGGGAGGGTAGTCCCTCCCCACCGAGAAGTTGTTACAACTTTTATGAACGATGGCTAACTGTTGAGTGAATGGCACCATGCAAGGGCGCAGGAACTTTGCGGCGGCTTCAATGGACCAGCCATCGATCCGCTGCGGCAGCTCGTGACGTCATTGTTGGCACGAACGAGAACGCAATATGCAGCTCGGCAACTGTTGATCAACAACTGACAACAACCGGACGTATTCGTAGTAAATAAGCAAAACCGCCATTTTGTAACATCTGCACCCTAATTGCGTAACTCACGATTCATCATAATTTGTTTCGTTTTGAAATGGATTGTTAAACCATTGCTTCAGATTTTCGAAAAATGTGTCTGCTCAACAACGTAAATAACGCAATGAATATTTTTTAACTGTCAAAACGAAACCGATTATGATTAATCGTCAGTTACACAATTAGCGTGCTGATGTAGTCATGGGTTAGTGTCGCAACCGTTTATGCAGCCTTATGAACACATTTACTTTCTCTAATTGTTACCAAATTTAATATTAAACGATCATATTTTGACATTATTTCGCTTTCGTATTATTTTGAAACAACATTCAATGTAGGTACAGATTTAACGGTTCAAATTTAATACTACCTATCTAATAATTAATATTTTCAGCAGACAGGATTAAGCAATCATAACCTTTATTTTATTTACAATGCAAGGCACACCAACGACATATTTACAAAGATAATATTAGGTGATGACGAATCTTCAGTAATGTGTAAATACATCGGCATTCTTGTTAAAAGGCGAATAACAAAGAACGTGATTTACGAATCGATCACATTTTGTAATTATTAAAATATTAGAAATGAGATTAAATCTATACATATAATAAATTCGTCGCAAAGTCAAAACTGTACATTGATTTTTTTGGTACTTTTTACGAGGGGAACGATTCTCACGCCCAATTTTTTTTTCTGTTTGTCTGAATGTATGTTCCAGTATCACGCGAAAACTGTTGAATAGATTTTATCAAATTTGCATATATAGGGTGACTGGTAATTAGTGACCGACATTTAAACACATAATTGTACTCATTATGAACAACTTTTACTATGGGACCAAACCTGAAAACGCGAAAAAAAATCAGCTGTTCCCTACGTTTATGTTCGCATAACTCGTCAAAATGTAGGGAACAAATGTTTTTTTTTTCGCGATATATTTCCTATACGTTTGCGCGGGCAGTAGGGTATAAATGAGCACGCATTTTGCAATGGCGGATGAGCAGTATTGCTATTTATTCGCATTCTTCTATAGTTTAGCGCAAACTGTAAAAAGACGAGCCAGAGGGTAGAAAATTGCGGAGAGTTACCTATAGATTTAACCTTTTAAATCTATAGGTAACATAGACAGACAGCTGCTTAGGTGCATAATGGAAAAGGGTGATTACCATCACCCTTTTCCATTATGCACCTAAGCAGCAGTGATGAGACATTACAACATTATACAGGTTGGATGGGGCAATAAAGGTAGGTAACTCAACCGTTGTCGCTACATGAAAACGGCCTTGGGAGACTGTTTTTAATCACATACACAAAAAAAAAAATCGGTTGTCTGTAAAGTCGGTTTACTGACGATAGTTGAACGTGACAACGTCATAAGATAATACTATTATTTATTAGTGTATTATTGTATAGCAGCTGTCCACGCAGACGCATCGCTTACTCATGTAGGAGAGAGACTGATGTCGAACGCTGCTGAACGCGGAGGCCGATTGTGCCTCTTTGTCGCTCGTTCCGCGCTCTCGCTTGCACTTCAAGCCTTAAATGGAACGCCTCAGAGCGAGGTAACGCCGCATGAGTCATGTTTTTTCGTGCGTGCAGCCGGCTCCATCGAATTATAAGACGTTGTCACGTCAAAAAAACTGAACAGTCAGCAAGAATATGGGCAATTTTCACTAGGGATGCATCCGATACCGATACCGATGCCGATATATCGGCGATACTCGAAGTTTGCATCGGCGATATTTTAATGGCAGATTCAACGATACTTTTCAAAAATCGCGTGTTGTCCCGTCTATTTCGTTGCAAACGAGGCACGAACTAACCATACTAAAATATACTAGGTATTAACGAATCTCAACCTGTCTATAGTTTTAAACGGTTTATTTAGTTTGTCCTGTTATTTGTTATTTTTATGTTAGGTACTTAAAAAAATAACCTGTTTTGTGTATTATTTATTTTACCTTCATTTTTGAATTCAATAATCGTATCGGTGTCAGTATCGCCGATATTTTTATAAGAGCATCGGTATCGGTATCGTATCGGCAAAAAGGCGTATCGAGGCATCCCTAATTTTCACAAAAAAATAATGTGATGACCTTCGATGCTATTTCTTATAGGGATCAAAAAACGCTATGGGACCACAGAGGTTTGAGTATTACAAAAGTCTGAAATCGCAAAGAATTATGCGATTGAAATGAGACTAGATGAGATCACAAACTCGAACTTAAAGTAAAACTCAAAGCATTTATTTCAATTAAATCTTTTACAGGCAATTTTGAATTGTCAAAAACATCTAAGTTGAAGCTAGGTTCCCATTCCAAAACGTAGATCTCTATGGAGAAGAACGGGCAAGAATCTCCAAGGACACTCTTTTAAATCATGGAGATTACTAAATCTGGGGAACATTATTCTTGGTGCTTCTGTATGTGAGAAAAAAAATTAAAAATATAAGATTCAAAATAAGCCATGGCAGTTAGGAGATGACCAGTTTCAACCGACGGCGCCCGTTCACGAACTTGACGAACAAATACCAGTGCACAACGAATTATTCCATTCCTTTACTGGGCTTGTATGGAACAAAGCAGATAGTAACAGGTATGAATAACATCGCGCGATACCTTTCAAGAGCTAAGCAGTCATCATGACAGAGTTTTAGAACGGCTATTTAGCTAACTTTCGACAAAGTAAAATAACTAAGTGGTTGGACGATACCTTTGCGAACCTGTAGTCCTG
Organism: Polymixis flavicincta; assembly: GCA_949987655.1. Taxonomy (NCBI): domain Eukaryota; kingdom Metazoa; phylum Arthropoda; class Insecta; order Lepidoptera; family Noctuidae; genus Polymixis; species Polymixis flavicincta. The sequence goes on along the minus strand of OX465171.1, from coordinate 35,178,710 downwards.
TAGTGTAGTTCGATTCTCAAGATTGGTATATTTTTGAAGTAGCGGGAGTTTCCCTATGAATATCGACTCGTGAGTCAGAATAGTTTTCTAAGAAACCAATGAGAATGTAAAAAGATTTTGCTCAATTAAATGTTTTAAATGCTTAAATGAGTTATTGTAGCTAAAATAAGCAAATCGTTTTCATTTTAAAATCTAATAAGAGGGATTAAAGGGAGTGTTTATGTTGTTTTGATTTGAACTTTTAGGCGACACTTGAAATCGTAAAAATCATAGTGCGAAAATGTTCCCGGCGCAGATTTTTTTTTTATTTTTGCGTTTTATCTTCGCACGGTTTGTGCATTTAGCCAGTGTCGAGTAATGAATCTTCAAAAAAAATCTTTTCGATCAAGTAAATGGCCCGTTATCAGACACGAAGTTACAAAAAAGTCATAGTCGTCTAAAGTCAGTCAAGTCAAAGTTATTGTTAAGCGGTAGTAACTTTACAACAACCTATTAGGAGTTTTTGGGGGAACACGAAAAGTCCACGTTAGTCATTTATTTTCACCTTCACTACACTTGTGCACTCACACGTAACTAAATTGGATAATTCACTACCAAAATAATACTAGAAAATGAAATTTCGTGCGACATGTTTCAACGCGATCCCGCCAAAAACTTCCCACTTTTTTATTATAGACACCATACACGCAAACAATGTGGAGGGAAATTTTGAAATTCGAATGAATCTTTACTTACAAATAATCATATTTTCAAAATAGATTATAACTGACCAGTCATACATCAAAACTTTTTTCGCAAAACTTTCTGAGTGGCCTGATATTAGTTTTAAACATTGGCAGACAATTTAAGAAAATATCAATATTGCTGTCGACTGAACAGGCACTGTTGTAAAAGGTCAACATTCTATTTAGGGGTGCATGCTGGCCCTGGTTTGTGCGACACGGTTTAGTGGCAAACGTCTTATTGGTACGCTTAGACCGGAGATCAGAATGGCGAGGTGCATCTAGGTTGATTTTGTTAAGGAGATCTGTAGTCGATGATATTCCGTTTACAAAATTATAAAGAATTGTTAGATAATTTAGAATCCTGCGTTGTTTTAATGTGTCTAATTTGAATTAACTTACCGTTCTGGGTAATCGACTCTTTACGGACATTTGTGATCTTTGAACCGCAAGCATCACGTAATTTTTTTAACGCACGGTAATTATGGATATTTTATGTCGGTCTCCAGACAGGAGATGCATATTCAACTAGGCTGCGCACAAAGATGTTGTAGAGCACTTTCAATGCCAAGACTGGGATTAAATTCTTTGCCAATTCTGTTGATAAACCCAACCATTTTCATTGATTTTTAAGCTATTGCATAGCTTTTATCGCGGGCTTTGAGCGCGACGACCGAATCAAGAAATTCCGTATCGAAAATAACATCTAACACCCCCCACTCTGCCTACCATGTAGCTCGGCCGAGCGTTCGCTTAACGATGGTAAGACTGTACGATATAATAACATTTGTTTTCTTATCGGTCACCACGCTCAAAAAGTGTAACTTGAATTAATATCAAAGCAAAAACTTGAATTAATATCAACGAAAAAAAATACTGCCTAAATAAAAAATAAATAAATATAATTGCATAAGTTGATAAAAATGCTATGCAATAGCTTTACCGCGGCAGTCCCCGAGTGCCACACGTATTTTTTTTAAATTATATATTCTTTCTTAGCTAAATCTTGGAATGATGAAGAAGCCCTAGGCGTATTTATGTACTTATGGAAAATTGACTCTAGTACCCTTACCTGAAACGATAATTAAGGGCTGAAGTGCGTTATGCGGGCGCCCTTGACGGTCAACCGTCGCGGGTCTATGTGCGTGGACACGCGAGGTGGGATCGTAACGATGCCAGTCGCGGGGACATTTTATTTACGACTAGCTGCTGCCCGCGGCTTAGCGGGATCCGCGTGGATGTCGGAAATTATCCCACGGGAACGTGCTACCGCCACTTAAAGTAGCCTACCCCGCGACGGACGCCCGCGCTTTGGACCGCGACGGGGCACATTTGTATGAAACCGTGCGGGCGTCCGCTTAACGCAGTTTCAGGCCTTAGTCCTTGTGGAACGTTGATCGCTTTTCATGATCAAACGTACGGAATGAAATTAATAATTGATTCTACTGAAAAGGCATAGTATAATATCAATCATAATCAATAACTTTACGAGGTGAGAAATAGTAGATTTGAATTGAGAGATATTATCAGTTGAAAGGCTGTTGTATGGTAGTCTGAAGCAGAAAGATAGTATAACATAGATAAAAGCAGTTTCATACGGTGAATCAAAGAAAGAATTCCTTTTTTTATTACGTCGGGCGAGAGATTACTCATAAATTAATGGAAACCAGTCTCTCTGTAATTTAGGGAGGCATCAGCAATACCACCTGAATCCTGTGATGTTTGTCCGGTCGCGTTTAGTTTGTTTTGTCCTATGATGTTGTAACCTGTTGTAGATACGTCCCTGTGTTTCCAAACCCTGATGGCCTGGCTGATTATTATCGGTTTGTTATGATGAACTTGATTTCCATGTTTTAAATAGGACCCCACAATGATTCCAGACGTGGCGAGCCGGCGCTACGACGCGGTGGCAGTGTGGCGCGGCCGACTGCCGGCGCGCTCCCCGCCACTCTGCCACGTGTGAACAGCGCCTGACTCCGCCGCCCCTCACGCTCTCGCGCCCATCGCGCCCCCCCGCCCACACACCCACAGACACACACAATCCCGCCGACTAACCAAACACCATAACCAAACTGTGAACTACACAAATAACAACTTCACACAAACCCAATTAGATTACTCATATTAAGGTTAGGAAGAACAAGTTTTCAAAAAAAAAAACATTAAAAAAAAAACAATAAAAAAATTCTTTTAAATATGCTTACAGTGAGTCTGATCCGCTGCGGCCATCGGCTCCGTTTGTAAATAATAATCAAATTGCTTATAAAAGCTTGTATACACTTTCTACATTATCAACACTGTGTAATAAATAATTAGGTTCTTTGTGACAAATAAAGTAATCAGAATAGGCCTATAGAAATTCCGTTCGCGGAGGACATTTTTTCAAGTGTCGCTTGCGCTTGACCATAGTTTGTAAATAGTTGTAACGGGCGGGATGCGCGCGCCGCAATCCGCACTCTCGGACATACGACTCCCTGGACACGACACACGGACATGCATACATCGTACACTCACTGGCTCCTGGTCCCTGGGCCCCTGCCTGCAGAAGGTCGGAAGGCCGCCTACTACCGCTGACCCAGCTCACAACTCAGAACTGTACAAGCATACACAACAATCATGTGCAGGAAGTTCGTGAAACCAGGAATCTTAGAATAAGTTACCGTATATTAAAATTTATGTTGTTGTTATATCGTCGTGCGTGGAACAATATCAGTATAATATTCCAGTATAACAGTAATGTACACGTTCACCCCCTCGATGTCCCCGTGCCCTGTCACGTCGCGCAACAGTCTCGGCTTTATTTTAATTATTTATTGTAATAGGTGTAATGTGACGGCAACGTACTTGGCTATCATCATTGTTGTTATGTTATTGATAATTTATTAATGTTGATTGTTTGTATGTAGAGCAGAGGGTGGTTGTGCGCGCACGCAACGGCCCGCGATAACGCCACGCGAGGCTCGCCGGCACGCGGAGCGCGTGGGCTGCGCGTGCGCCGCTAGCGCTAGGTCGTATGCAAGGACGGATGGTTATATTTTCGGTCGTTTACGAAATCATAACGATTGTATTAGCTTATACAGTTCAAACATATCTAGAAAGAAGTGAATTTATTAATATATGTTCGTAAGTAAGGCAGGCGACAGACGCGGCTCGACCGACACAGCATTGCTCACAACAACAGACCACCTCTACTTGATTATTTTACCGTCAGGACTGTTAGCAAAACGCAGTTACTGGTTGGATTAAACCTCAGTTGTTGATGGCAGACCCGTTTAAAAAATATCTGGCACCTGGCTGTTGCTAAGGCAGTAGCCCTAGCAAGGACTTTCCATTTCTTCACTAGAACTCCGCAACAGTTTCTCTTGTCCTTTCTAAAAATATAAACAGCCGTTTTCTGTTCGTCATCCAAAGTTAAGTGCGTAACGGCTCTACGCGACACTGATCTTAGTTTCGCGAATATCTAGGAAGCATTGAACCTATTTAAAAAAAAAACTTCTTTCTTTGCCACATTTTCGGTCAACTTCAGAGCCTTCCCATCAACAACTGACAGGATAGTTTTTCTAATTATTTTATAAATTCCCGTCTGTCTGTTCATGGAATTGTTTATACTTGAGTTGTATAAAAGACAATTAATTATTAGGTATAGATACACCCGAAATAATTATTTCATCATATCATTACACATTTCATAGCGTTTAAACATCTAGGTGAAAAGACATATTTACGCTCTATATTATAGTCTAGTGTAGTTTAGTAGATATTGATAGTAGTTTAAGTGCTGCCCTTATACTGGGTATATAATATCTTTCGACCCACTTATTGTCCGTCTATGCAATAAGACCAAAATTAAGATTACAACTTGAGTCAGGTGTGCGCTTCATAGCATCGAGCATTCACAGTCCTTCACGCAGCTAGATATCGCAACTTAAAAGGACTTTTTGCTGATAACAGATTTGGCTAGCGAATGGTTGAGAATGTCCGCTGCGTACTTCGCACCATCATGCTTCAGCTCACCGAGCAAGCTTATAGCAAGCTGTCAATCTTAAGTTGGTCTTCAACCCCGATACTTCAATAATAGTAGATTGTTCAGATCAGTGTTTCAGTGTAAATTGGTGTTTAATAATAATACATAACTATTTCGATAATATATTATACTTAATAGGTATTGAACGCAGTTCAGTAACAGTGACTGAGGCCCACGAGAACAGGATCGCGTGCGAGGAATGAGACATGAACAGATTTGTTGAGAAGTAAAGCAAAATATATATCAAGATTGATAGATGTGCTATGCTATAATTCTCCTTTTGTATATATATTTACTGCAGAGAGCGAGTAATAGTGGGATCGAGAGTAGCGAATTGTAAGTTAGCAGTCACTGTTACAAAACTCGCTAAGAAAATGACGCAGAGCTAAAGCTCAAACCTTGGCCACGACAAGAAAAGTCATTCAACTACCGACTTGGACAATTAATTATATGCTGGGCAAGCATGTTAACTGAGCACATTATAATATTTTGAGTGTCTTCATTGTAATGAATATCAATAATGTCTGTCAATTAGATTCGAATTGTTTGGCAAATTAATTTATTATGATAGTCTTGATTGTACTGCGTTAGTATCGTCTGGTATAGAAATTATCGATGAGAAATCCTAGCAGTAATATAATTAACAACGTTGCGCTAAGTCAGTGACTGCATGCACCAGACACAGCAACGAGTTACGTGTCACAGTGTTACAACCTGTCCTGACACGTTACTGCAACGTTGCTTATCACACCGAACGTTATGAAAAATACCCCTGAAAGCAACGAATCGTCAACAGATTCAGTCATTGTCTAGTACATAATCCAGAAAATCAATATGTAAAGACTATCATAGTTATGGTCACTTCATTTGTCAATATATTCGATTTGTGTTAAATGTGCGGAGTTAGTAGACAGTGTATACTACATGTTACGACATACGTAAAACGCCGAGGCTGTTGCGACGAATATATTAAATGTCAATCAATGTTTAATGTACCAAGTATGAAGTGTAGAAAGCACGTTATGTTATAATATATTATAGTTTATATAATCGGATAGCACACGGGTCCTGTTTTTGAACTTGTGAAGGAAGCTGCAACTTGGCAATTAGTAACCAACTCGCCACGATGTAGCGAACATCCAGTTTAGTATATTGACTCACAATACCAAAGCAATTTTTGCCCTGGCTTCAATTTTCGAGGGTTTGTTTCGGTTTCTCAGTCTTCCGGAACAGCCAGCCAACATGCTCTCATTTCTCGACTGTTAAGAAAGAGCAAAGAGAGATTCACCTAATTTTTTCGACATTTTGAAAACTTACTACCAAATTGCTTTCGGTCGCTGCACAGTACTTTAGATAAAACTTTAAAAATGTCTGTCGTCCATGTGTAACATATATGATAGTCAAAAAATATTCTAGCATGTTTCTACTCGTCATGTCCCAATCTCAAGCAAGTATTAACAATGTAACTCTCAGCGCTTGCAATTCGATTAACAGCCGTTTCTCAAATCTGGAATTGATTGCTGATCTAAGCATTGAGAGAAATCCTGAAATGGGTTGACTGTCCAGCCAACAAAACACTTGGAAGTCCAACTCCAACTCTCACCCAATATCCTCGCACCGTTAATTAAGTGTGCTAGTGCAAGCTATGTCAATGAGCTCGGATCTGAGTCGTCACATGCTTTTCGATCAATAATGTCGACTGTCTCCTAAAGAGACACAGTGAAAAAGTCTGCAATGCCGCTGTCTCCGAATATTATATCTCCATAACTGATAGGGCCAAAGTATTTAAATGTAAGTGGACAATGTAAAATTTCTCCAATGAATTGACAGTGTTATTTGCTCATGACCAGACATTATTATGATTTTATTTAAAGTGTTAAAATTACACCTAATGTGTACGTAATCTTAAACTTGGTGTTCGTATGTATCAATAAATTGTGTTGCAGTAACGGTGTGGTGTGAAGATGTGACTAAATCTCATTTACATTATGTGTGTCTGTTTAATCATAGCAAATTAAAGTCTAGTAAATTCCCGCATTTAGAAATCAGTCTCAATTTACAGAGATATGACACGATTTTCAGCTTAGACTCCTCGCGCTTCAGAACGTACGTCGTAGATTAGAAATATGGTGTAAATGAGTCTTGGTCGATTGTTACCTATATACTTTTATCAGAATAATTGTACGTTCTCATATGAGACACGCGCCCATCGGTCGATAGCCGTGTGATCTTCAACTAGTCCCGCAATCTCTATTCTTGTCTGCAGTTTAAATATTACTGCGTTGTTGCGCACTGACGTCACAAGTGGTATGTCATATTGAGATGGTGCCGACGTCTTCGGCTCAGCTCTGTGCCCTAAACAGGTGTACCGGTATGTCAACACCAAGCTGCATGTTCAATGCCAGTTAAGTTAGGGAACTACCTATCCGGGAATGCAGAAATGAGTACAAATCGCTTTACAAGTGTTAAGGACACAGGGTACGGCCTCAGGCGTCTGCCTTGTCCTGGCAACGTTCGCGTGTAAAGGATCGTGTAAGACCTGTGTGGTCGACTCTCATATACATGAAACAGAATAGTGGTAAATTGTGAATTACTCAAGTTGGCCAAAATTGTAGTTACGCCAGTTAAAATAGGCGTATTATAATTTTCGCTCAGTATTATTAGTTGATATTTCGTACGTAGTGTTTGTATACTGAGGCGGCTAACACGGGCGCGGTGCAAGCAGAAAGATTAATTTGTCAACCATCACACTTCGTAAAACATTCTCAAATTATTATGTTAATGAGACGAAAAATATTATCGTAGATAGTAAAACCACATAGATTTCACAGGAGAAATCACAATTTTCTATTTACTTGGAACTACTTAATATCAATCTTGTAGTTAGGAAGGAGTTGGAATTTTTTAAATTTATTAAGAAGTCTGAAATGTCCGTAATGACAGACTATATGTAATATGGTCGTTAGGAAACAACTGTAATCAGTAATTTTATCTGTAAATTAAATTGAATTTAATTTAAGATTTATAGTTAGGTGATATCTGCAAACTTTTAGCAGTGTGTGGTATATCTATAAATTTGTTAATTTTTTTTAAGGTTATTTGATATGTTTTGCTTGGATTGTTTCGGCTGAGGGACGAGCGTGGCCGTTGTGTTTGCATGAATTCCGAAACGTACGATGGGACCCCGCTGTATGTGTTGCGGATTTAATCAAATGTGCCAGTTTTACTTCTTGATAGATGCCTTTACGCGTGTTATTGCGCTTAACGTTCCAAATATATAGTCATTGCAGTGCTGAAACTTAATGATAATTAAAAAGTAATGTCTAGGGCTTGTCACGGTGCTCACACTGCACATTTCATGGTTTTCTCCGGTACGAAGGACTCACGAGGAGTGTGACAGGCGCAGGAGTCGTTTACACTATCTTGTAGGTATAATTTTCCTTATTCACCGGCCCCCTCTCCGTCCAGGTCAAAGCGTGTTCATATTATGGATATAAAATCACAAATTTCAAATTGGATATCGTATACTTACAGGCATCGAAAAAATATTTACACTATTAATTTATATATACCTGATGTTCACTCATGATTGGCGTTATTTACAAGATATCTTTAAAGGTAAAAGGTACACGATACGAATTATTTTTTTCAAAAAAATTCACGAGTCTACAATCTTTCAGTTATACCATATCATTACCGATAAATCGGATCACGCTAGCTACGAGCTTAACATATTATTTGAATTTTAATGATATGTAATACCTAACTTCTTGTATTTTACATCACCTAATGTAAGTTAAATTGGAGCGAATTCTCTAGTTACATAATTACATTATCCTCTTACAATACATAACATTAAGGATTTATAATATTAAGAGCTTTTCGATTAGTATACTTACAAAAAAAATGAGATCTTATGAAATAATCTGAATTTTTCGCGATAATTTATTATATTTAATATCCATCCAGTATTATTAGATAAATAGGTTTAATGGTGAAAAATTGCCATTTTCTAGCTCCTATAGTTAATGTAACATAGGTTCAGTAATTGGCCAACAGATAATACTTAATTAAGTATCTACAAATTTTCCGAATAAAATACTATTGATTTGTCTCGGTCCCATCGCTCGTGAAACAAGTAATATTTACATATAAGTATAAGTATGTCGTTGATGTTGTTTTGATGGACACACAGTAACCTGTATTGTATAAACATGAAATTCTAAATTGTAAGTGTTAAATTGAAACAACGTCAGAACGAAAGAACTTTGCATTGCTCCCTTGTCATGACATTGGCACAACACCCACCTAGAGGTAATATCAAATAAAATTTTGAAAATGTTTGTTATACTATAGTAATCTAGGGTGGATAAATATATTATAATTTTATCGAAGTTGATAAATATTCCTAATGATGGAATCTTTTCCGTCAAATAATTATACTCATATCTAAAGTCAGCCTGTCATTTATCGACTTTGATAAAAGAACAAGGATTGATATCATGACTTGATATATAAAATTTTATGTCCTCTATTGGGATAGTAATAACTTGAAATATTAAAACCAATGGTGCAATGTTAAGTGCTGGTAAAAGGATCGAAGAAGACATCGCTGGATGTTCTTTTGGAGTTTGTCATTTTAAGGAACTTCTGTCCGTTCTAAAAGTAATCTTATGATTCGCGTTCATGAGTCTGTTTCGGAGTTCATCAAGCGTACGTGCAAAAATATTCGGTAAATATAACGAGCGATTCCATACTATAGTCCTATTAAGTCGAAATATATTAATTTATAAATGATGGTTTAATTTGTAAGTAGAGTTTGTGGAAAAGTGAATGTAAAGATCAACGTTGTGATGCTACCGTGGACGATTAAGAATTTGGAAAGAACTGAGATGACGGTTAACGTGAAATCAATTGGTTATATTTAAGAACGTATTATTTAAAATATTAAAAAAAAAATTGTGACGGGATAAAACCATCTGTTATAATGTTAACGCCCAATAAGTTTATTACCAATGACCCAAACTGGATGCCACCCGATAATTTTGAAAGATATCCTTCTAACCGAACCCTCGCCGCCAAATGACAAATAAGGATATACGGCGATAAAAACAGTAACGAATAGTTTGATAAATCAATTGACTAAGTAAAAGGCAATAATTTGAGTAAACATAGAAGTATGCACATCGCTAAAATACGGTCAGTAAGTGAGTCCACGATACGTCAGCACAACGACGTCATCAGTGACGTTATCCACCAGCTGGAATACATACACTTTACATTGAACACGTATTTTTTTCAAATCTAGATCACTTTCGCCAATACGTGCATATATTTGAAGGCACTGCGGCCAGTGATCATTTTAATTTTAATGTGGTGGTTGTTTACTGCATCGGACATGCGAAGCGAAGGCTCATTGGTATAGATAATACGGATAAATTGTAATGTAATGCTTATATGGAGCCAACTGTATTACTCAGGAGTGCTCACAAAGCAGCCATTTTTTTGACGATGGCTAGATATACATATTGATATGAAACAGCAATGTTTCTGAATGATGCGGAAGAAAAATTATCTTTCTGATAACTTTGTGGAAGGCTAGTTTGGACTATAGACCTTATTGTGACTTCGGGAATATATGAACACTTTTCGCAATACGTACCCATGGCAACAACAGCGGTGTTTAGGTAGATCCTCGTTTCCACTGGCTTCAATACCGTTCTCGTTTCTATAGCAGTCTACCGAAACTAGGATGTTGAAAGTAATATCTTCAAGTAGCTAATACTTGTGTTCTGTAAACTTGGACTTGCATAAAACGCCCGCACTTGTATCCCTAATAAACGTTTGTAACTGTATTGCGTCTGTTTGATTGTAAGAATAACCCTTATTTAGACCCCGCTACGTTTAGTGTCGCCCAGACAGGATGGAACGGATTTGTAATTCGGGAAACAGAGTTTAGCTATTACCTAAACCAGCGTATGAAGTTTTTCAAGAAAAAATCAGCCAAATCAGACCGGATTTCAATAACGTCTACGTGTCCAAACACTTCACAAAACTATATTGCTAACAATACCCGTTTCGGAAAATTCCATGGTATGTCTGGAGCTTTTTCCAATTTTTGTACTTAAGTTGTAACTTGGCAGTGCTAAGCTGTACTGTAAGAATGGTTTTCTTTTTCGTATAAGTTGTGAATCCAAATTGTATAAATGACTAAATAAAACGAACACTGATATTTCATTTAAGTAACCCTATTTAGCTGCCTTATTAAAAGCGTTTTCTCATATTAACTGTGTACTGTCATGCTGTCAACTAATAAACACTAAACTGCTAATACTAATATCCTGAAGTTAGTGGATATGAGGTCAGTATGCGTACATCACCGAAATTGTCAACTAGAAACAGACAAACGTAAGAAGTCATGACCTTCGTAGATATATCTGTAGGAGGCCAAAACTAGTAGGATAGAACACGTAATATCCCACCCAGTATAGTCTGGTTGGTATATCTGTCAACAAACATTAAATTTAAGCCTCCATACCGAAGAAATACCATATCGCATATCCTCTAAAAAACTGTCGTCACACGCCGAAAACAGGTTTTGAGAAAAAGCCGTTTTTTTTTTCGAATATACTAATGTTGATGATGACTTTCAGGTTACAGATTTTAGCTTTCAGAATGTAAAATTTTATTTATGATTGGAATGGAATCTTTTAATAAAAAAATAAAAATAGTGAAAATGTACCCAAAATGTGACACTTTTTATATTATAAATATATGAAATGAAACACATTGAAATAATACTATTTATTTATAGTTCTTTCTTAATATTAAATCTAATCTTTGAAGCTATTTTAGAAACTTTCACAATAATTATTATGTAAAGTTAAAGTATTTTAAGGAAAAGTTAAAAAATACGCTTAGAATCGCATTCATTATTATTTTCCAGAGAAACGAAATGTGGGCACTATGCCTTTGTAGAGCTGTTTATAAAGTTACTTTCAAGAATAACATCTCCTGATTCCCAATATTTAGAAAAAAATCTTCCTGTTGACATCATCTATTTTAGTAGAACATTTTGCAATTAACGCCACAAGGTGGTTTTGACAGCACGGTTGGCGCAATGGTTAAGCGATTGACTGCTGCGCTGCGTGTCGCGGGTTCGATTCCCGCACGGAACAAATATTTGTATGACCTACAAGTAGTTGTTCCGGGTCTGGGTGTTTGTGTATGTGACTTTAAATGTTTGTAAACGCACCCACAACACAGGAGAAATTCCTAGTGTGGGGCAATGTTTTTTTTTTAAAAAAAAAAAGAACGCGCTGGTATAATTTTCTTGGGTTTAGAGTTTTAGTTGAAGCTTAAGATTTTCCGGTATTCCGCAATGTTTTCGTTTCATCCAGCACTTCTAACAGCTCTCCGAGGTGTTAATGATCTGTTGGAGGAACTAGACTTGTAGTTAGGATCCTTTACAGAGTCATCGTAATCTTCTGAAAAAGAATCGTAAGCATGCAGCCACCTTAGTATCTACTAACTACAGATTTATTTTCAGGCGAATTGTAACTGCGATGGGCAATCGTCTCAGTGTGTTTCCTACCTTCCAAAATTGTATCGTTATCTGGATTTTCTGAAATAAAACGTTACAAATTCTTAAACGAATAAGCAGGTACTACAGATGGATTATACAAATGATTTATATAAAAATACTTACTCATACATTTATTGGAATGGTTTTCTACTATCGGCTCGTGATCTTCTGTAAAAAATCAATTTATTATGAGATAAATGTTTCTCTATTATCCCAATAATATTATAAAAGTGAATGTTTATGTCTTTGTATGTTTGTTACTTCTTCAGTAGTAAAATTACCAGTACTTGATAATGTGAAAAAGGGACACAACACAGTTTTTTTTTCTAGATTAAGATGTAAACATAAACCAATGTTGTTTGGAATAGTATTATAATCTATGACATGGCACTTTTTTACAGTTAAAAATTATCATCTTTGCATATTAGGATAAAAAACAGTATCATATTGTAATATTACGGTTTTCACTCCTAAATCTGTCAAATAATGCGAAGAAACTTACCTAAAATTTTCACACAAGACAATTTGTGGCGATTTTTTAGAGTACTGACACAGGTTCACACAATACAAGCTCTGATACGTCACTGTTGTTGAAGAGAGAGCGCGAGTTCTCGCTCCGTAAAAAAATGACACTAATTCCATCTAGTTGCTTTTATTTCACACTACTCGTACGGCTGTTTAATTACGGCTGTTTTTTTGATTGATAGATAGTGAAAAACGTAATATGACTGTTTTGATCAGTGTTTTTGTATTTTTTGTGTTATGACAGTTTTTAGAGGATGTGCGATTTGCGGTTCTGCTACACGCCCAACCTTATTTGGCAAGCATGCCATTGGCAGCACGTTATTATGGCACACTGTATACTGTGCAAACGGTTTCATAAGGTGAGGACTGTGGAGCTACATGAAAGTGTTGTTTGAGCATACTGTTTGTCCATACAAATTTCTGTGTGTGGCGGGGCTTTTAAAAGCAGCTATCTATAGGAACTAAGGCCTGGTCCAGGGTGAACGAATGGTGTCTAGGGTGCAAGGCGAGAGTGCATCGCACCTTAACATCCGCGCAATCTCCTCGCCCGGGACTAGGCCTAAGAACTAAGCCAAAAAGTCTGAATGACGACAGAGCGTTCAAGGAATGAGCTTGCACGTTACTAGTTTTCGCTAAAGTAGATTATTTGTAGTATAATATTAAACTATGTTCGTATCATTACATTAATTACTTATCACACAAACACAAACAAAACAAGAACAACACTATATAGGTACAGTATTCCCCAAGTTGCATTGTATTGAATAAAACTTAAGGAACACTATATCTATCGCGCCATCTTTTGGACACACCTGGCAACAATACATGCACTGCGCACAGGTGGCCCATCAGATGGCCCTCAGTTTTGTTAGCAACAAAGTTTAGAAGACTTGTCGCTGTCTCGCATCCGACGCAGTAATGAAGCTGATCTTTTACGCATGATCGCAAAAAAAGTCATCTGTACGCGCTGCTGCGAACATCCCTGACGCGCTACAGAAACGTGGCAGCGACAGCAGTATCCTAAAAGCATTGTTGTATTGCACACGCAGGGCATTGAAGTTTTTTTGCGTGTATCTAGACCAAAGACTACAGATATAAAAAGCCTGGCAATATGGCCTAAACAGCGTTACCTTAACATTACTGTCGCACTTTGAAAATCTGCTTCTCAGCGTATTGCATCGTACGGTCAATGCCCTGCGCTCTCTATCCATATCACAGTTATCAGTGCCATCCTCTGTAACAGTGACCAAGGTATTTAAACTGCTTTACTCTGTTTAGAGTTGCACCACATAGCGAGACAGATGGTACCGATTTATAGGTCTTGTTTTGTGCCATAAAAACTAACAGCTCGCTTTTCTTGGCCTTATACCTTAGACCATGGGCTTCAACATAGCACTCACATATCTTCAGTAGCTTCCTGAGGACACAGATCAATGGACTCAGAAGTACCATATCGTCAGCATAACTAATGTTATTAAAAGATAGGTGTATCTTTCACTGCAGCACTGGCTCCCCTCGATCTGGCTCTGGTGGAAGTAGACAAACAGTTTCGTAGCTTAACTTCACTGCTTAGCTTTCGCGCATATTTCTGATGAAAAGGCAACCCGAGCGTAATCGCAGTTAGGATACAAACACTGCTTCTTGTAACGATGTAACATTTTATCACATAGTTACCTACATCTCAAGACACTTCTGTGTGTTCAGTAGAACACCATGCACGCTGCACACCCCGAATTTGCAGCTACCGACCTCAAAGCTGCCTTTATACCATGTAAACTGCATAGTAAAGTATGTTTTCAATATCAACCAATACGATTGTTTCATTTCATAGCTTAGCTCAGCTCAAAGAAAGTTTCGACAATGCCATGTTTTTTTATATAGGCACTAGTTGAAGTACTACTGTTCACAAATCAAAAGCTCTAAACTAATGAGAATAGAATCGGAAATGAGGTGGATATCTCATAGGATAAGTACGCTGAAGTGGCAATAGGTCGGCTATATTATTAGTCGTAGAACCAATGACCATTGGGTTAGTCATATTCTTGAGTGGAGACCGCGAAACGGCAAACGTAAGGTTGGACTCCCTCAGGCTAGGTAGAGCAACGATCATCGCAGGTTAGCTGATAGCAGCTGGATGATAGTTGCCGAGCTGAATGGCGTGCAATTGGAGAAGCCTACCAATGTCCAGCAGTGGACTGCTGCAGTCTGATGATGAAATCAACTATATGACCACTATTCTTATTTATTTATTTTATTATTTATGTACACACAGTAAAATACATAGGAGATACGGCATAATAACAAGTGAGTACAAAGGCACTGCTTATTTCTTTAGAAATTTCTTCCAGCAGACCTGCGAAAGGAGAAATGAAAAAGAAATGTAGACAATAGTGTGTGAGAACAAGAAGAGTGTGTGAGATTCTTTCGACAGGTATTTGCCCTGCCCATCACTACCTATGCTACATCACTTGATATTAGTGAATATAGACAGATAGTTTCGTAGCTTATCTTTTACCCTTAGCTTACTCGAACCTCTCTTTTGGAAAGACAATCGGACAGGAGTTGGGCTCTGCATCAGGTACAGATGACGATTTGAAGTAGCCGTAGTAGGTACTAATTATTTGAGGAGGATGGTGCACTAAAAATATTTACGAATTCCATCTCTCCGAATTTAGTTAGTTTTCAATACGCATGAATCCCGAATCGGATCGCATGAAGTGCGCTATTATCAAATATTTTGGTAATATGATATGTAGGATAATATATCCTACTACTATCCTATAATATTCTACAATATGCTGCACTCTGCGGCAACATCAGCCAGCAGGGAAGCGCCGCACCAGCATGGTCTGGGAACGGTAGTTTTAATAAAGTTCTTGGCACCTGAAATACGTTGAGTGCACAACTTTTGTCGTGACAACCGTAAAAATGTATTGAATACATAAGAAAAATAACAAACAACAAAGGCAAACGAAATAATATAAAAGGAAATGTAGAATTATTGTTTAAAGGGTCGTTTTAGAACCGACGAATGAAGCTGGGACAGATCAATGAAAACGTTAAGTCACATGTAGTATGCGATATTATTGGTGTTTCCTTGATTGTTAGTCCTCGATGTCCGTTTATCCTTTTTTTTTTTTGAAGTGAAATCTTCTTTAGCACTTTTTTTGTAATGGGTAAAAAATGTTAAACTCGGGTCAAAACACGTGACCTGATCGATAATTCGTAAGACGGATGGAGAGTAGACAGCCGGCGCGGCGTAGGAGAGGAAGTATCCCCCTCTCTTTCCACGGCGCGGCGAAAATGTATGCCTGCGCCTGCTGTTTCGTTTAGGCGGCGCAGGGCGCTTACGGGAATGTTCGTGTGTGTTTATGTTACAGCGTGCCACGCGCATCCATGGATGGAGACAGCTGATGGCTTAACTTTTCTGAGATAAACTTTTTAATGTAATATAAATTGTCATGTTTGTGTACGATAGCGCAATACAATTTAAAAGGGAGCTAAAAGAAATTTTAATTATGAAACCTATTACACGATTGACAGCGCTGTTACAAAATGAAACTGCTCAGTTGTAGGTAAATTTGACGGCGCGCGGCAGATAATGCGCGCGTGTGTGTCTAGTGAAGTACGCTACGCACACATGCAAACCGCTATGCGTCGGACGCCAGGAACAAACCAACATGAGCCTTTGCCACTTTGTATTCGAAATAAATTATATGACTCTTTTATATTTCGTGAAATATTGTTTGTACTGATGAATGTTATCACCTAGAACGGCGTATTTAGTGGGTATTGTTACACAAAAAGCACAGTTTGCATTTTATTTCGTGATATTTATTTATAGACCTAAATGCATTGTGATGTTGCTTCTACAGTTTCAATAGTACAGACGCCAGCAGGTCAAGCTATCCCAAACTGTAAAATTTTCCCAATTGAACATGAACCTTATTCCTTTGCGATAAAGTTGAAAACCTATCAAAGAAATTTGACAGATTGGGGTAGCTTGATGTGCTGTCCTCTGTACCTACTAGTATGAAATGTAAACGATGAGTTAAAAAATTCGGCCAAGTACAAGTTGGACTTGCACACGAACAGTTTAGTACCACGGTAATATTATACACCGATAAAATCACGTTTCTTGTATTGGGGCTCCCTTTATTTTTAATTTAATTGTGTCTTAAAGCGGTCACTAATATATTTATATCAAATGTGCACATTTAAAGAATTCACCGCGATTTTGAAGTGATGCAATCCGTAAGGTGAACCTAGTCCACATCTTTCCAATACAAACTTTGGGAGTGTATTACTCCACTGTTCGCAAATGTACAGAGGCCAGCACATCAAGCTACCCCAATCTGTCAAACTTTGATAGTTTTTCAACTTTATCACAAAGGAATAAGGTTCATGTTCAATTGGGAAAATTTTACAGTTTGGGATAGGTTGACCTGCTAGCATCTGTACATCAAAAATTAAACATGGTATGGTTTTGCTTTATTATCAATATTGTCTGTACGGAAACAGGACACAAAAATTAAAAAGCATTAAAACGTTAGGAGCCTACAAAGATTAGTTTTTCTTGCTCATTTAACCTGACTTTGGGCGTGTTTAAGTAATAAAAGAAGTGTAAAATCCCCAAAACTAAGTCGGTACCGACAAAGCTCAATTATCGAAAAGTTCAATAAACTGTATTGGTAAACTTTATTTATGCGATAAAACGTTCTGTATGACCGTTTACTCCAACATGCATCTGCTTCTACTGGTGTCATTGCAATACCTCCACTGTTGACTTCACCCCGTGATATTGCAGCTGCCTTTTCTTTTTTGGCAGCTTCTCGCATCGTCTCTTCTGCAGTAATACGCTACATTTCAGCCACATTTGCATGAATTACTGCATCTATGGAACAGCTCATTCAGATTGGAAAGACCAATTCCTATCATTAATGCTCCTGACAATAAGCCTGTATTGACATTTAAATTTAAGTTATCTTCGTTGCATGTTTCTAATTTAAAAAGCGATCCACACATACAACATTTAAAATCAAATTTTGAAATGAGTGCCATTTGTATTTCCTTTACAATTTGTAAACTATTCAACCGGCAACCAAATTTGTCGCCATGTTTGTCAATTAAAAGCAATTGATTCATAAAATAAGTAAAATCTATAATTCTCCTTCCATCTACATCTTGAATTTCCTGAAACAATGAAAACCGGGAATGTAGATAGTTAAAAAAAGGGTAAAACTTGTAATTAAGTTACGTAGTTTAGCCGTTAAAACGCAATTTACCTACATTACAAATGATATGAAATAAATGACCATGTTATTTATATTTCTGTCAGAATGCACTGTTAAAAGTGTCGTTCGGTCAAATGTGCTTTCATTCTCCTGTAACAGTAAATCAGTCCGATAATGTACCTGTATAATAAGTGGTGTGTTCTTTTTTCATAAATGTAATGAAAAAAACAATACATGAAATAAACGATGTAGGTGTATAGATAGGGAAAAATTACCTCTGTTAAATGAGAATCAATATTTTCATTTGGCGAATTTACTGGCCCCTGCTGCATTTCAGCTTTTTTCTGCCTAAAATAAATAGGAAACATGATTTTTTGATAGAATGGAATACAAAGAATACGTCAAAATACACATAAGCATTCAAGTTCCCAAGAAACATGACACTGTTATTTTAAACAGTCGTGTAAAAAATAACGAAACAAGACCTCCTCGACATTGAGAAGTTCCTATCGCGAAAAAGTGCAGAGTACATCGGCGTGTGTTGTTATGTAAATACCTGTTAACTATAATATTACAGAATAAATGTAAAGTAAACATTTCAAATATTAAAAGTAACATTCTTACCTATAAGCTTCCCTTGCGCTTTTTAAACTATCGGCCAAAACTTATTTTTTCATTTTGACTGAACCATAAGATTTATTCTTTTCTCTTTTGTCCATTATCATGAACTATGTCTGAAAATAATGGATTGAATTTATATTTTAGATTACATTTTCTTTTAAAATATTCACTCTAGAATATCAAAGCAAAATGTGTAGAATATATTACAATAAATAATTAAAAAATACTCCCTTGGATCAAGATGTGTTCGTCACGCTATATTCTTGGCGAATTGGCGAGATTACGTGGCGCATAAAGTGGCAACAGCGAGCGATACGTCCTCCCTCTGGAAGCGCGCGACGCGGACTAAAGCTAAGGTCCGCGCGTCTTGAAATTTATATCGATTTATAGCATTGCATGTAAAAATTGTTTAAAATATTGTTTTACTTTAAAATAAACAGATTTTTTTTTCATGCAAGCTGGCATAGTACCCTTAGTTATTACCTAACTTTTGTTTGAATTTGGATGAAACATACATAGATAAAAAATGTAATTTCAGACGAAAAATTATCATTAACTCTCTGTTTTTCGGAATTATTTTTGGTGTATTTTTGTATGAAACTTAAAAAAATGCTTTGAGCACTCCAAATAAAAAGGTACATTCCTACCCCAGACATTTTTATAAATTACTAAACTATTATATCTTCCATGTAAGAAAGCATCAAAAGTTGGCCGAAAGTAAAATTTTATGAAACATCCTTTGCCGAGACAAGGTTTTTACTAATTTAGGTAAACAAATTGCAATTTTTTTTTAGAGGGCTCCCTAGATTAATAATGAAATTTTCTCGGACATATTTTTATTTTCGTTTTTGGGCTATATCTAAACCATAATCACTCATCAAAATTCGAGTCAAACGCTCAAATTCAAGAAAAAACGTGATAGCGCCCTTATATGATAATTCACTGACTGATTGACATACGAGATAATAATTTTGATGCTGGTTTTATAATTCTGTTTGACATTATTTAGTCTTTTTATTGCTGTGACCACGCTGACATTTTTGATTTGTATTTTTCGTTTTTTTTTTTTTTTTTTGTAATATGTACCAATGTTTATTTTTGAATTTTTATTAGAAATGTAAACCTTTGCATGCCCATGTCACGGTAAAATATGGAGAACCTTATTATAAAAAAAACATCTGTGTACTATATCCATGTTTGCAATGAAATAAAGGATTTGATTTTGATTTGAACTAAATATTGTATTCTACCACATAAATTATAGTACTTTTATACTGATAATTAAAGCAATTCGTGCAAAATGATTCCCTAACCATTCCAAAATATCAAAAATGCACAACGTTAAAATTCAAGTTTTCACTTCTGCCTGCACTCCCGGAGTGCAACCCGTCATTTTTTTTTTTGGGTGGGAATTCATCAGAGAGCTTCTCGACTTTAGTGGTTTATGCATTTTGCGTAATTTTAGGCTGATACCTGTTAACCATCGATTAGATCTGAAGGCCAATTCTCGTAATTAAAACCGTTCAAAATCTAGTCGCAGTGTCATCTCAGCGACAAGCAAATGTCAAAAATATATGAAAAATCGAGGTATTTTTGACAGATTGACACTGAGATCAGACTGTGAACGTTCTTAAAATTAGTAGAATTGCCCCTCTGGTCTCTGTCCCTGAGACGATCGCTTGCAATAAATACTGGAATATTTCTTCAGGTTTTATATGTTTATCCTCATCAATCTTTTTAAATTGTGCCCAGAAGGCGAGCCAGTTTGCGATTTTGCCGTCAAATTCTCTAATTTCCAACTTTTGCAATTGAAATTTAGCTAAATTTACGTCAGTATTTCGTGAATTTTGTGTGTCCAATTTCGAGCACGTAATATCACAACGTGTATTGACTAAAAGCCCTTTTTGTTTTATAGTTGTCTACTTCAACACACTCTTTTTCTAATGTTGCCTTTAAAAAGGTAGGATCGTCTATTATAAACGTTGTTATTTGTCCATCGAATGTTTTTAGATTCGTCCGTGACTCGGACAATTTCCTCTAGGATCTTTTCGTTTCGTACAAAGATTGGCATTGATTTAAAATGGCTTCCAGCCTTCTAGCTGTTTCGTAAATAGGTAATCGTTTAGCCACCTTTCTTTTATTTTCGCCTCCATATTTCTTCCTCACGCAGTCGCCAGATTTAGAATGTTGGGTTCTTTAATTTTGTATCCCAAGATAATGAAGATTTATTTTAGACTGATGTATGAAGACATAAAATGAAACGCCGTGACCGCAGCCCTCATGAACCAGTGTCCACCATTTATTATTTTTCCATAGATATCATAGGATAATTACGTTCGGACACTGACATTTTCGAACACATATGTATACACATATTATACATTTGATGGTAGCATTTTCTCGTTGTATAATTTTTGACATACATGCGAGCAAAGCTGCTGGCAAAAGCTACTAATTTAAATGTAATTTTTCCTTTCAAGTTACTTTAATGAATATTAAGCTATCCTTATGAATTAATTTTTATTGATATGTTTAAAGTTAGTGGTATTGTTAGTGTAAACAATAAGTAATGACAAATAAGTCCGTCAAGGCACACATTATTGTAACAGCCGCAAATTATATTGATCAAACACTTCAATAATATCATATAATGGACGAGCACTTTGCTCGTGACTGCGTTCGCGTGAAATATGGCCCAACGACGCGTCATATTATCCCATTGCTCGCCTGCACTAATAATTTATTTTCTATTAGCGTTCTTTCTGATTTGTTTTCTTTGTGCTTTTTCCTTACGGTTGTAACTTAACATTAAATAACCTTTCTCAAGAATTAGCATATCGAATGCAAAAGTTTTTATCACTAGTATTTCCAGAGATATACCCTACATATAAACTTACAAACAGTCAAAACCTTATAGAATATTTGTATAGAAATAGATTAGGACTGATTACAAATGATGATAAAGAACTATATAGTTTTGTATCAACATTTGTGTCTCAATTACGTTAATGTTTAAGCAAGCATTGTTATGACTAGTCCTGAAGCTCCTTTTAATTCAAGTTTACCATTTCTTGAAGAATAACGTGCTTTTAATCTGAATTTCATTGTATTTTTAAAAATGAAGTTAATAAAAGGGAAAATACGTCGTAACATTGGCCACAGTGGTCATATGGGGATTGTAACAGACAACTTCGTTGACAAGGATGTGCAATCTATGCTTCTACCCTTGAACCTAGCGCAAAAAATTTTCTTTTGTCCCAAGTATAGAATCAAGGACAATCAAATTTTTCCAAATAGTTATCGATCATGTTTAATGTCTTTGTGTGGAACGATAGTGTTCATATCTTTTATTTTCTATCGCTTTTACTGGCCACCGATATTCAGCAAACAATATAGGCTCGACGTTGGAATCAATTACTTCGCTTTTATCTTTACTTCTATTGGATTCCTTATAAACTTTTTTGCCGTTATTTTTCTAACCAAAGAAAATGTTACATTTGTTTTAAATTTTTTGTATATTCACAGATTTCTTAATAATAAGAACACATTCAAACATTTCATCGTTGGTAATTGGTTAAGTGCCATCTCGATTTTGGGTGTTGGTATTAATTTTACTATCCTAATTTGTAGAAGCTATAAACTTCCATATTACAATATTTTGTGTGGTTTAACTGAAATAAGTTTTGATACAAATATGGTGTATGCTATCAGACTTATTAAGTTGTTAAAAAATAAAATAGATCTTTGGAATATTCAAACATTGAAATTTCACAACGTACGAGATAGGGACAGAGTAAATTATTGTAAAGAAATATATCAGGCCTTTGCTTGTATATTAGAATGCTATGACAACTATAAGGTTACTTTTCAGCAAATGGTAAGTATGAAACAACTTATCTACAAAGCAGGTCTCCTCAGTTGGTTTACAAATTCTTATTTATAAGTACTAAAGTTAAAATAATTACAGATCGTGTTTTACTGTATGAGTTCCTTCTGCAACAATTTGTTTCACATTCAGACAGCACTTGAGAACGATGTGAGTATACCCCTACAGCATGGTAGCAAATTCATTGAAAAGCCTTTATGCGACTTTAATTACTTTTATTCAATTTGGTCGATACCTTTGGTCCCAGCACTATTTCGCTTCCTTTGAATTTCGCCAAAAGTGTAATTTTTTCTTCTTAACATTGTCCGGCTTAGGAGGCCGTATTTAAAAAAATAGCTCATTTATTAGATCATAGTTGAAACAATATTTCAAGTTGTGCATTAAAACTTATAGAAATACAGTATTTTGACTGTAAAAGTACGCCTGAAAAATCAAGTAAATAAGCGAAATGGAAAATTTCGTATACGGCTTCTGTCTAATGTCTGTATAAAACCCATGTAAAACCATGACACCATATACATATATGCACCGGCTGCGCCCCGCATCTCACCCGCATAGGTCTCGATCCCTGAGAATATCAGAATAAAAGGTCTTTCCTATGTTCTAAGCCAGGTCATGGTTTAGTCATGTGTAAAATTTCATCTAAATCCGTTCAGTCGTTGACTCGGAAAGCGGAATATACAAACATAAAAAATTCAACTTTTGTCCTTATTTTACCTATTAGTTTAGATAAAGATAAGTAGGTGCAGAGATAATACACAACAACAGAAGGACAGCAGATTTTTTTTTTTAGACTGACAGACAAACATCTACAATATGGTTAATAAACACTTGGCTAGCCAAGACTTTGTTGTTAGAAACCATATTGAGCGTGGAGATTGAAAAGTTTTACATTGCTGTGAATAAGGTTCAGGACACATGCGCAGTCTTGTTGAATTCAAACAGTACAGGTATTTACGATCCAACAACTGTATGTATTGCTTTTGCTTTTTTGTCATTAATTTCTTCCGGATTCAAACAGTACACACATTACAGTTCATTAGAGTGTTATGAATGTCAGTCCTAGAAATACTAAATAGCCAAGTAACTACGACCATCTTACAAGTAGCGTTCGCCAATTGCTGTCGCGGCACCGATTGCTTCTCTCACCCGGCTCGCGCGCGGTTGTAAACTTTTTTTTTATTACGGGGGAAATGCTCATTTTGTTCTCCGCCCCGGGGAGGGCGGAGGGGTCTGTCAGACTCTTACTGACTAAAACCACCACGGTGTTCCGTCTCTCAATTACATCGGGGATCACGACTAGTGAGACTTCCGCGATTCTCAGCTAACCTAAACCAATTAGTCAGGGTGCCATAAATGCTTACTTATTTACCGTGGTTAGTCACATCTCCAACCAGGCTGCAGATAATTCTGAGCAACGTCTGAACTTGGGTAGCAATTATACTGCACTGCTTTTGCTGCGCTGCAAGCTGAGCGTTGTTCAGTTGTTTATCATAACGGAGCTGTTTTGTAACAACTAACGGTTTTGTAAAACAGCTGATTCTGCCAAACTTCTGCGATATTTCTAGTAAAGTTCTTCGTGAATGAGTTGATCTGGTTTTTTTTTTTTTTTTTTTTTTTGTGAATGGCATCTCGCAGTTGACCTTGAGAGGCCGTGACTGCTCAACCGGACTTTCCTGTGAAGGTTTTTAGGAATCTAAAAGCCTCCAGCCAGGGCGTAAACCTACTTAAACCTAAAACGACTGCGCACTGAGGGCACCCCCTGTGGGGTACGAACCTCGGCTCAGGGAGTCGCTGGCGGGGGGGGGGCAGCTAGTACTATCAGGGACAGGCTGGATCAAGGTATTATTTTCATGATTATTAGACGGGGAATTTAAAGCTACTGGCTCAGCTGCGGCGCGGGCTGGCGCATCAACGAGCAAGGGACGGTCGGGGGTCTGATCGCTACTCGGGAGTCTTCGCGGGGCGCGAGGACCTCGGCGGCGAGGTCGGTAGGACGGTCGTCGTTTGTGTTTGTGTACTGTACTGGTGGCCCTATTCTTTTCTTGGAGAACAGTGATGGGGTCGTCTGGGTCTGAGAGGACATGTTTCGGCCTGCGAATACTACTGATTCTACTGGGGACATAACTAGCGGCCTTCACAATCAAGGGATTGCGATGTATCTCGGCTTTATCGAAGAAACGCTTCGAGTTGCGTTTCATGAATTGAGCAATAGTGGGCATTTTCAGATCGAGATGGAGGATCTCGTTCCGAACGTACCATGGGGAGCCTGTGGCTTGGCGGAGGAAACGGTTTTGGAGGGTCTGCATCCTATGGATGTGTCGGGGGTGGGTGTGTGCAAAGACTGCACATGCATACGTCATGATGGGCCTTATGCACGCCGTGTAAATACGCAATTTGCACTTGAGTGACAATTTGCTACGTGCGTTCAGAACAGAATGCAACCTTCCGAGAGCGAAGGCGGCGCGTGAGCGCGCCTTCCTGATATGCTCAGAGAAGGAGAGGTGCTGATCTAGAATTACTCCAAGGTATTTGGCTTGCTTTTCCCAAGGGATCGGCTTGCCGAATATGGAGATGGCCGGGAGGGGGTCTTGGCGGCGCTGCGGTCTCTTAAAGAGAACCGCCTGGCTCTTGTCCGGATTTAGTTCGATTCGCCATTTCCTAAACCATGCACCGAGTACGTTGACTGCGGTCTGGAGGGATTTGGCTATCGCTTTGGAACTACGCCCAGAGTGGTAGATGGCCGTGTCGTCTGCGAACAGAGCCAACTGAGCCTTACCACTCTTGGGGATATCGCTGGTGAACAGCGTAAATATGAGAGGGGATAGCACGGCGCCCTGAGGGACGCCGGCGCGAATCGGGTGGGGGGATGAGAGAGCCCCTTCGATGCGATAGCGAAAGGTGCGGTTCGACAGAAAATCTCGTAAGATGAGTACGAGTCGGTCCGGCACGCCGAGTTTGTACAGCTTGTAAATCAAGCCGTTGTGCCAGACCTTGTCGAAGGCTTTCGCTATGTCGAAAAATACTGCACCGGTCGCATAGTTGCGTTGGAGACCAACGCCTATATGCTCTACGATCCGGTGTACCTGTTGTACGCAACTGTGCTGGGTTCGGAAGCCGAACTGCTCGTTGGGTATCAGGCCTTTAGTCTCGGCGAAGTCCCTGAGGCGCTTGTAAATAAGTCGCTCATAGATTTTTCCGAGGCTGTCCAGTAAACTGATGGGCCGGTAGCTCGCGGGCTCCGTTTTGGGTTTGCCTGGTTTTTCAAAGCCAATGACCGTGGCTTGCTTCCAGGCTTGGGGGAAGATGTTATTGCTCAAGGCTCCATTGAAGATGGTGGTCAAGAGCATGATCAGGTGGGCGGGTAGCATCTGGATCACCTTATTGGTGATGCCGTCAGCTCCGGGGGCCTTTCGGGGTTTCAGACCCTTGATGATCTCGTGAACTTCGTCCGGGGTGACGAGAGGTAATGGATCATCAGGGTCTTCGACGGGCGGGAGAGAGGTTCTACGTTCGACTTCAGCGTCCACCTCATCGAGGTGTGCTTGGTCTACAGGTAGAGAGCTGGGTGTGCATTGGGCCTCAAGACTATCGGCGAGGCATTCGGCCTTTTCGATGTCGTCGAAAGCAACGGTGCCATCGGGCCGGGTCAGGGGGGGCATGGTGGCTATTTCTCGGGACTTGAGTTTCCTCTGGAGTTCCCAGAAAGCTAAGTGCGTGGGTTCCAACTCGCTCAGCATCTTGTCCCAGCCCGCGTCCCGTAGCTCCGACATGCGTGTCTTTACAGCTCGCTGTAAATAGCGCATGTGAGCTTTGTTCGCGTCGCAGGGAAAGTTGCTGTAGGCACGAACGGCCGCGTTCTTCTCATTCAGCAGTTCGCGTACATCGTCCGGCAGCTTCCAGCGGGGGTCTTCCCCTACCGGAACCCGCCTCGAACAGTCGTTCAGGACAGATTGTACGTGACCCGTGAATGAGTCGATCGCGGCCGTTGTGTCCGCTAGAGAGTCGAAATGGTCGGGGATGGCGTCCAAGTGGGCGGATGTGTTGGATTTCAGCGAATCGCTTACTCTCCTCCAGTCTGTTACCACTTTGGTGAGCGGAGGTTGGTCGGTATCTGGGAGACCCGTGCGGGGGGCCAGATGCACGACTACCGGACGGTGGTCAGAGGTGAGCTCGTTTATTGCCTCTATGGAATTCAACCGTAGGTTGATCCTTTTCAGAATTGCAATGTCGAGTACGTCAGGTCTGTGATCCACTGTGTGGGGGAAATGAGTCGGCGACATCGGGGCGATGACGTCGAAGGACAGGGTCGAGCAGAGGTTGAACAGGTGTCTCCCTCTGGTCGATTCCCTGGAACTATTCCACGCGGGGTGTTTCGCATTGAGGTCGCCCGCTATGATAACGGAGTCGCTCATGCTCAACAGGGCGGTGAGGTCATTGGAGAACAGTTGAAAGTCCTCGGATTCGGTCTGGGGAGGAAGGTAGGCTGAGACTAGTGTGATGGGTTGATGACCCGTCATGCCCAGTCGGCAGACTGACACTTCTAATCGGGAGAGGGGGGGGGCATCCATAGGAATGCAGTGTAGGGACTTTTTGTAATAAATGAGAGTTCCACCCTTATGGCAATGTGCTCTGTCGTTGCGAACTATTTTATAGTTGGCAATTCTCGGGTCACGATAGCAGGGTTTTAAGAACGTCTCTTGAACTAACAGGATATCCAAGTGATGGTCGCGGAGGAACGTGGCGATCTCATCCCTTTGGGTACGGATACCGTTGGCGTTAAAAGTTCCTAGTTTTAGGGATCGGGGTTTAGTACGCGTAGGGGCCGTATTATCCATTGTGGTTCACGGAAAGTCTAGCGTTTAAAAGGGCTTGCGTAATGTCAGGGTACGCATCATAGATGGCGTATATCCTAAGGATATCGCCTGCCTTTGTGGCGGCATCTACCTCCATGGCCATCTGATGGGCACGGGGGGTGCAGAAAGTGAAAAACGCGTTATCGAGCTTTTGATGCACGACGGCGGGGGACATGGTCATGGGACCGGCGTAAGTGGGTGCGGGGCGCGCCTCGGGGCGTGCTCCAACGCGGGGGTCGCGGGACGCGGGGGTCGCGGCGGCGGGGGGCGCGGCGGCGGTGGTCGCGGTAAGAGGTGCGGTAGGGGGCGCGGGAGCGCCTGAACCCGGGTTCTTGGACTGAGGGATGGGCGCGGGGACGGGCCTGGCTGAAGCCATCGCAGGGAACGCCTGCTGGTGGTTCAGGAAGTTCCAGGGGCTCGGTCTCTGGGGACTGAGCCTATCTGGGAGGTACCCTGAGGGGGCTTCCCTTTGCTGGCGGGCGTCGGCACGCTTCACCAGCTTGGGAGAAGTGGTTTTGGGTGCTTTCGAGCACCCCCTATAATTGGCAGGGTGACCTGCTTCGCCGCATAAGACGCAGCTCGGCGGTTCTGTGCACAAGGAGCGGTCCTTGGGCCTGGTACAATCCGCTGTACCGTGGCTACCTAAGCACTTTACGCACCTAGGGGTGGCGTAACAGTGCGATTGCGCGTGTCCGTACAATTGACACCTGTGACATTGGCCGATTGTTCCCGTCTTGTAGGGCTTTTCGATCCGAATGCCGGACAGGTTGCAGATTGTGCGGAGATTAAAAATCGGGTTATGGCCCTCAAAGGGTGGGCATACTACGAGCACCATATCGTATGGCACTCCGCGGCGGGCGCGGTGCATCCGGTGTACTTCGGTGTACGGGATGTTTTGAAAGTCAAGGTCGGCCTTGACTTCTTCCACGGTGATTTCGACCGGAACCCTCTTTAAGACAACTCGTGTCTGTCGGTCTTCTGGGAGGGCGTACGTGTGGAATGACACGTTTCGGTTTCGGAGGAGTTTGGTAAGGCTGCGGTAGTCGCTAGCCGTCGGGATCGCTACCTTTATCCCTTGGAGGGTGGTGCGGGCGCTGGTGTAGGCAATCTTTTGCTCTAAGCACCATTTGGACACGTCGGTCCATTTTGATTTGTCTTGGATGAAGACAGGGGGCGGAACGGGCACCTTTTTCCCCGCAGCGGCGCAGGATACGGCGGTGGGTGCGGGCGCGGTCGCGGTCGCAGTCGCGGGGGTCGCGGGGGTTGCGGGGATCGCGGGGGTTGCGGGGGTCGCGGGGGTCGACTCGGTCGGGAAAGGGGTGGGGGGGCGGTCGGTTACGAGCGCGGTAATTTTAGAAGATCGCGAGGAATCGCAGACTTTCTTCTTTCTCTTCTTCCCCTTCGACTTTGACTCAACTGGGGTGAAGCCCTCTTCTTGAGTCACTTGAGTCACTGCCACTTCCTCTTCGTTCGAGGAGGGAGAAGAGAAACAAGCTGTTCCTGGTGATTCGGGGGTGCAAGGGCAGTCTTCAGCGTCCATAAGGTCGGACGCTGCGTCGGAGAAAAGCTCCTGGGATTGCGGGGTTGCCAAGGCCGGTGAAGCCGGGGAATCGTTATAAGTTATAACAACAACGGGCGCGGGTTTATTTTCGGTCGCGGACGCGGCGGGAAAAGTTGGCTTTTCATGGCCTAACATGCGATTTATTATATCGCGGGACTCGGGGTCCTTAAGGATCGTCCTCAAGGTCGCCCAAAAGGCTTCCTTGGGAACTTCCATGATTGAAGGGTAGGGGGGGGTGTTACCTACTTCCCACTCATAAGGAGTGAGCCTAAGTCCCTATTTCTCCTAACAATCCTAACGTCTACTTCCCCGGGGGGATGCCCGGGGATGTGTGATTCCTCCCTGTCGGGTATAGACAGGGAGATGTGTACCTCGGGTGAGCCCTAAGCTTGTAAACCTGTTGCCAATCTTAATGTGCAACAGGGCCCTGTCAGTCTAGCGCGAGGGGCGTAGACACGCCCCAAAGACACTAGGTGTGTAGCTGTGGAAGGAACACTGTCACCAGTGACGACTAGGAGATCCCCCAAGGCCGTCGGTCTGGGACCCGTCCAATTCACTGCCTTGCCTTGAAGAGGTTCGGCGGGTGTGTTGGGACAACACCCTCTCGGTTTCGTTGGCACCGTAAGGTTTCCACCGAGAACCACGAAACTGTGGATTTTACCCAGAAGGGGCCAAGTGAATTTACTTGACGATTTACTTCCGTAAAGAAACAGATGTTTGCCTTGAAAAAGACAGTTTTTGTTGTAATTAATAATCCAGTCAATAATTAAATTAATTGGATTATTAATTCGTAGTGTTCGCAGCGGGGCGCGGCGAGTCAGGTTGGCGGCGGAGGGTGAGTCACGCAGCGGTAGGCAGGAACAATTAGCACGTGCGCTCAGGGCGAGTGTCACGGGCTAATAGTGTTGATCTGGCCACCATCTTTCCTTTTTATATTACCAAGCAGCGGTGCCGTGACCCGGTTTGAAGGGTATGAGTCCCGGTGTTATGACAGACACATCAGACTTTGTTTGTGTTTTGCAAAACACTTCCATTTCCTGTTCTTAGGTATTTTGGTGGTGGTACCTAATTACAACCAAATGTGCCAATTTAATAACAAGTTAAAAAAATGATGTACGGACCCGCAATTATTACACCATTGCAGATGCAGAAAAAAGGTTGTGCAAGAATATTAGACGCCTACATAAAACGACATTCAACAAGATGGATGCCTGCGGAATGTTCTACGTTGGTGCAACTGTAACGCTCCAAATAATGGAGTTGACTACTAACTATACTATAGTGTTACTGCAGTTTGCACTTTTGTAATCTCTTTAAAGCATTAAAATTCTTTGAAGCATTAAAGTATGTGCTGACGTATTTTCTTTCTTTCCTTTTTCGTCTGGATGTGTTTTAACATGTTTTTGTACATTTTATCCAGACAGCTGGGAATTCTTGAATTACTACAGCAACATTAATAATAAAAAACATTTATATCAGGCGACGCAGGATAATTATATACCTTAACCTAGACATACACATTTTATAATAAAGACACAACTATTGTACACGAAGTGATGACTGTGTCGGCGTCATGTTGCTGTCCTACTCAACCTTCCACAAAACTGTTGGGATGCCAGACATATGGGCCAGAACCCTTCCTTCATGGAGGTTTCATGACACTGAGGTGGAATCCGCACCACAAACGACTTGAAATTTATGTAACGGCGTGACTCCAATTTCTCTACTCTCAAGGTCCACTTGGTCTTGATTCTGATGTATTCCACGATGTCTTCAGTCATCGTGGAGTAATGCTGACGGGATACGTATAGCTGCATCGGCGGTGTTGTAGGATTTAGCAACATATTTGAGCTCGCCAGAGCAGTACCACATCGATTACGGCGAGTGGGCTTCCTTCGCTTCGACTCCACCGTCACAAAGCCTTCCTTGTCTGGCTGCCCTTTCTTAGGGCCCGGGGATACAATGCTGGGAGCCGGTGCATTGCGGCTCTTAGATGCCCCCGCAGTCGGTTTTGCACTTTTGATAAAAACTTTGTTCTGTTGCTGCTCCTGTAGGATCGGAGGTTGTGCAGCGGCTGTTATGTAAGCACGGTGAGGTCCTGACGTGCTGAATCGTGTTGTCGCTTCTATGGCTGTAGAGGCGGAATCGCGGTATTGCATCGCTTGCAGTGACAGCGGCCGGTGACGAGTCCAATTTCGCTGACTCGAAACTAGACAGCGATGCGTTGTTTGCACTTCGACGTGTGTTCACTTTTGACGCGAAGGCAGGTGACCTACATACCGCTACAGTGTTTCGTAACTCCACTATATCGGCACGCAACTCACTAATGGTGTTTTGAGATGCATCCAGCATTGAAATTCAGTAAAAAAGCCATAACCTTCAGAAACCTAGTGACGTCGACGAGGCCAAAAGTGACGGGCGGCAGCTTCCGCAGCTAAGCCATAGGTCCCGGCTGTCATCTGTGGATCTTTGACAGTCGTTACGAGTCGTCAGAAGCCCGAAAGTCTGACAACCAGTCTTACTAAGGGGTAGCTGGGTAACTGGGTTGTGGAGGTTAGATAGGCAGTCGCTCCATGTAAAATACTGTTCTTCAGCTGCATCCGGTTAGACTGGAAGTCAACCCCAACATAGTTGGGAAAAGCCTAGGCAGATGATGATGAAGCATTTTTTTGGTCAGTTACCAATTTTGATATTTTTGAATTGACAAATTCAGACAACTCGTTAATTATGATTGTAATTGTACAGCAACTTTCGTAAGAGATTGGGGGAAGGTAAACCAATTTTTTTAGGTACTTATATATTATAGCTCAGTTCTAAAAGTTTTCGCATATTGCATTGATGATTACTCGTGATAACTTCAAAATTAAATGTCCGATTCGAATCAAAAGTATTTTACTGCTACATAAATACCATTAACGATAAATGTATTTATTTGTATAAGAATTTATATACGAATGTAACGAGCTTTTGTTTCTACCGGCGACCTAATTAAATTTTATAAGTCAAAAGCTGCTATTGTAACTTAACTATGATAGTTGTGGAGCATTCGATGGAGGTCTGCCCGCCCGGCTTAGGCGGAGCACCACCGTATCCTCTGAAGGCGATTGGCGGCGGCGATCGCTCGCGTCCAGCCCTGGTCCAGGCCATGGTACGGAGCGAGAGTGTATGGGCAGCCGTCACCTCCTTCTGCGAAGCAGTGATGCTCGCGAAGAGGGTGGCTGCGCACGTGAGGGAGAGGTAGTACATGCGCCCTCACGGCCTTGGTCGCCGCAGAAGACGCCCAGCGCGTCGGGAATCCCAGACTGATTCTAGGCCACCGTAGGCGTGGGTTTGTGGACGGCGAGTAATGGGTAGCTCGCTGTCCGGTAAGGGCCAAGCCCAGGTTAACGGTGCGTTGTGTTCCACGCGCGCCTCAAAGAGATGTCAGGTTTTAGTCGGTAAAAGTATGACACGCTCTCCTACTCCACCCAGAGCGGGAGAAGTTATTTGATGATTTCCCAACCAAAAAAAAAAAAATAACTATGATAGTTAGATATACATAAGTCCTGGCAGCCTGTTTGTAGATAGTAATTAGTACTTTATTTAATCATGTAGTACATATTTTTTATGTATCGTATAAAGTAGTTTTCTCAGCGCACGTCAAATATTACTTTGGGTTACATTATTGCAATTTTGTCAAGGATCTCCATTTTTTTATTTTTTTTATTAGGTATGGCCTATGTTACTTCCTTACAATTAAACTTTCTATTTGTGACAAAATGGTTTAAATTCGGTCCAGTAGTTTCGGAGCTTATTCGGAGAAAACAAACAAACAAAACTCTTCGTAACACTATATAGTATAGATAACTTATGTGTAGGTGGTTAATTGGATCATTCAATACTTACTTGTAATACAATGTAGCAATTTTTATACTAATATTATAAACAGGAAAGATTTGAATGTGTGTAACGAATAAACACAAAAACTGCTGGACCGGTTTCAAAAATTCTTTCACCATTAGAATGCTACATTATCCCTGAGTAACATAGGCTATATTTATGACTAGAAGTAAATTAGGGATCCCACCGGTTTGAAGCCAGGACGGGTCGCTAGTCTATATCTATACTAATAATAAAGAACTAAAGATTTTTTTTTTTTGATTTTTGATCCTTGTGGCCAATAATGAATAGACTTATAGTTATTTATCCATTATTTACTCTGACTTTTTATTATTTATTTAATTACCTATTGACTACTAAATACTCCTTGACATTGAAAATACGATTAAAATGATTTTCCAATTTAATAATTTTGTCATAATAATTTTTAAGTGTTTTGAAAGTAATATTTTAATTTATGTGTAAATTTTGCATGGCCATGTTAAGGCAGAGCATGGAGAACGTTATAAAAACATTCTAACATCTATACCCCTACCCATGTTGGCAAAAAATAAATGATTTGATTTGATTTTATTGTTTGTTTGTATGTTTGTTTGCATTGAATAGGCTCCGAAACTACTGAACCGATTTGAAAAATTCTTTGACTGTTGGGAAGCTACACTATCTCCGGGTCACATAGGCTATATTTTACCAACTTTTCCCACGGGAACGGGAACTACGCGGGTTAAACCGCGGAGCGCTGCTAGTTTGTTATAAACCGCTTTTACGCTGTTAACGCTGAGCTATTGATGCTAGCAAACAGCAGAAGCAGAGATTGCAATTTTATTCAATCATTTTGCATTTGGCAAATTATCTGCAACTCGACACAAGCCTATCATTTCGAACTTATTGCTTGCTGGTAGGTATATCGTGAAACTCAATTATTCACTCTTGTCAGAATTCATAATAATATATGCTTTCTCATTTCTTATCTTTTTCTCCTATTCATACTTATCATTGTTTGCTAGTTATAAGACATTTGGTTAATGGACAGCTGGTTTAAATTTCCATCCTCATTTTCCTCTTGCCTCACAACTCCTCATTTCTTCCACTTTCACTCCTTCTGTTTCCATTAGATGGCCACTTAATGCTTTCGTCCACAGGTCTTTGATGGCAACGTAAAATGACCTGCAACGCTTTGACAGAACACCATGTTTTCAAAGAGTCTTGACAGTTTATCCTGTCAGAGACAAGAGTGACTGAGGTAAATACAACGAGGGTCAGCATGGCATCAGGCATGATCAACACTTTATCTTTGGCATGCTGAAGTGTGGCGCGGTGGTGACATAGCTTGGCCTGGAGACCACTTACTTCTTAGGACTACACCACGACGGACGATTTTCTTCTCTAAGTTAACATTTACTTGTTTTATAATTTGTAATAAGCACGGCAATCCAGCAGTGCCTATTTCATACAGTCCACTCTTTTATTACTCCCCGTGCTAACAAATATTAAATAATGAATGTACAGGCTTCGTTTTCGCATACATACTTACCTACCTGTTATTGGAATCTTTTATGGGAATAAGTCCCCTAAAACTATCCATTAAAATAGCTGGCTTTGCAGTACCGGAAAAAATACATAGGTGCGTAAAAGAAGACATAATCATTTTACGAAAATGTAATCTACAGGACAAATATTTTGGCATTATTTGGTACCCCAATATTGACTAACGCACACCACGTAACCTTTTGTTTATCCACAAGATATCGATTCTATACGAACGTCAATTTTATTTAGACCCCTGATAATCCTACACTTTTCTCGACCTTAGTATGAACCATGGAGGTCAGTTAATACACTGGCGGCTTCACTAGAGCGCCTAGTTTAAAAAGATCTCATAGTTCAAACAAAAAATTCAGCTATAAAGGCACAACTTAACTGGTCGTTGGGAGTTTGACCCCACCCAACCCAATAACGGCCAGGTGTCGTGTGTTCCGAAATCAATGTGTTGATGTATCAGACGTCAATTAATTATAGTAGCTAGTCATCGGTTTTTTTGTTTTTGTATCAAGAAACGGGTGAGGTCGTAAAGGGAGCCTTTGGTTTATTTCGTATGCTCAAATTGGGGAAAAATCGCTTATTAAAAACAGGATGTAGGCACGTATGTATGTTAATGCGAAACGCTTATGATAACGGAATTCGTGTGTAACAATCTGCAAAGATGGCATTTCTAGCTGTAACTAAATTAGTTTGTTACCAAATTCGAAATGGTGACAAACATTATTAAAACCCAGCATTATGGAAGATAAAGAGGTGCTTGAAACTCTAGATTCAGCAGTGTTTTTGGGCATCATAGTACATTAATAGAAATTAGTTATCTCATGATCTTCTTCATCATCGTCGTTTCGATGATTACATTTATCTGTTTTAAAATAGGTTCAGCCAGAATTCGCCCACTTCCACAGCGTTATCGTTGTCTCGCAAAGATCATTAACCCTTAATTTGGCAAAGAATAAAATGCAATTTTTTGTAATGAAATTTTATTGTAGACGTTTATAGGTGTTACAACAAAATAATTAATAAAATATTGGAACTCAGATTTCCTCAAAAACGATGTATGCCACAGCATACATTACCAAATGCACATAAAAACATTGAGTAAATGAGTTGTAAGTGAGGGTATACATTGCCAATCCCAATACAAACAAAGAATGTTAAAAAAACAAGTTGATAACGCCTACAAATTGCCAGCTATACTAAACACGCATATCCCAAGCAGCATGCAGGCGTTTTCAACATCAATACACCAGCCTATTTAGAACTTAGAGTTGTTTTAGAGACTTACAAGAGTGTCAAAGTATTATATTATATTTATAAGAAAGATTTATGAGATAATATACAGCTCAAACTGTATAAAAGATTTATTAAGGGATCCGCGAACGCTTAGGGTATTTAAACAGAATATTAAAACTCTACTATAAAACTTAAGTATTTCTTGAAATTTTAATCTAGTTTTATCGTTAAAGCTGTATACAAGCTGTATTTGGCATGTGATACTGATCACTAACTTACTACAGCTCTAAGTGTTATTACAGTATCACTTGATACTTGTTTCTGTATAATGGTATATGAAAACTCCGTTGTAAAACTAATCTTTATGGCGTAATTGTACACTCTTGTACAGACACTGGTTTCATAATTTCTGTTTTGAGGGTGTTTTACTCGTAAAATTTAAAAAATAAACGACAGCCATAGTACAGCTTTATTTTGTATTCATGACACAGTCGCTCGATAAGACTTAACGGTCAACCGCAAATTCCGTAGACGTCCAACAAAGAGGGTTCCGTAGCAAAAACATTAAACAGTGATGTTAATGATCATAACAGTTATGTTACTTGTGTAGATTTATTTAAACCTTCGTAACCTTATGATGACGTTTCTTCTTGCAGCAGCGCAATTAGTTCAAATGATGATTGATTTGAACCATAAGATCTTGTTGTCTTACTATTTCGTCATATGACGATAATGATAGCCTTTTCACACAACATTTTGAAGTGGGCCAATTATCTAAAGGCCGAGATGTTTCATCCTTTACTAATTTGTTGACGTATAATCGCTTTCTTGGCCATCTTAACTCGCCTTTTTATTCCCACAAACTTATGCAATGCACAGCCTGTTTTGCTCTTTCTCAATGGTTTTTATAATTTTAAACTGCATATTTTCCTGAAAATAAAGTAAAACAGATATAATATATACAACACACTAATAATACTTTACAATAAGTTTACATAGGTATAAAATAAACGGTAAAATTGTGAATCTTCTTTTTTTCATCGTTTAAAATTAAACAGCTAATTTTTTTGGTTTTACCATACTTATCATCATCTTGAGCTCAGGGCTTTTTATTTCTTTTAAGAAATTTTAAAGAGGATTATTAGCTATGTATTGAGAACTGATATACAGCCTAAGTAATAAAAATATTTATTACAGCTCAGCAGTAATTCTGGAGGTTCTCAATACCAAGCTTGCCCTCAAAAATCTCTCGGTGTTATCAATTAAAGCCTGTCATAGGCTTGGAGCCCAAGGCAAGGAGCATCACACGCCTATTCTCGTTAAGTTCGCCAGTATAGAAATCAAGGCTTCAGTTTGGAAGGCAAAGACAGGCCTGAAAGGCACCAAAATATCTGTGAAGGAATTCTTGACCAGGTCCAGGCAATCTGTCTTCGGAAGGGCGCGCGATCACTTTAGCATGCGATCGTGTTGGACTCAAGATGGCGTTATTTTCATAAAGGCCTCTGATGGAAGTCGGCACACGGTTACTTCCGCCGACGAGCTAAAGCCCTTGATAGCCAAGTATCCTAAGGCACCAGGCGCGACTCCATCAACGAGATGAAGAAGTGTCCATGCTGTCGGGAGCCTGAAAAACACAATACGTAATTATAGTGAATGTTTACTTTGATTACAGTCATGATCTTAATTTACCGTAGTGTAGTTGTCCCGTCTCTTTCTTCCATTTGTTGTGTACCCAACTGTTGCGTAAGTTTTGTTTCTCAATGTTAAGGTCCATTTGGTATTTCGATACCCTATTCAGTGTTTGTTTTTCAACCTCAACTCATGTTGTTTCTTAAGAATGTCAGCTTGTCAAATTGACATATTAAATTAGTAAATTAGTAATTATAAATTAGTAACATTAAATTGACGTTGACGTTTCAAGGTTTCGTTCTGAAATAACTGGCTATTAAGTTTGCTAAAATTTTGTTTTACGATGCACTAATTTTAATCTCCAGTTGGGTATTCGGTTCTTGTTTAATTTTATTTAATGTTTTTATTTTTCACTTATTTTTCTATTTTTATTCTTTATTTGGGAACTACGGTTTTTAGCCTTGTAGAATTTTGCTATACTGTAATTTGTGCTTAATATCATGTTGTTAATGCTTTTAGTGTTTGTGTTAGCTGGCGGGTGGTGCAGTTGCACTTGTCAGTTATTCTGCTTTTAGCAATAGCATAATATTTTTATTTATATTTATCTTTCAATTTATTAATTATCTACTGAAATTTATGTCAGACAATGAGTCGTATTTTTCTGCCAATCAATCTACTGCTTTTTAAAGAGATGAAAGTTTTTGTTCTCTCAGCTACACCCTTGGTGACTTTATGAAACAAACTTTCAATGATCAGTCTAATCGGTTGGTGAATGTGTGTCACATTAACGCTCAAAGCGTTCCAAGCCTGGGCACACCACGATTGCGGCGGTAAGTCCCCTCTTTGAGGAGTGGTTTGAGAGGCGGCATGGCGTCCTCACCTTCCGCCTGACGCAGGTCCTCACCGGACACGGTTGTTTCGGGAGGTTCCTGTTTCGGATAGGGCGGGAGGAAACGCCCGGGTGTTTCCACTGCGAAGATCGCCCTGAGGACACGGTGGAGCACACGGTGGCGGTCTGCCCAGCTTGGGTGGAGCACCGCCGTGTCCTCGTGGAGGCGATCGGCAGCGGCGATCTCTCGCGTCCGGCCCTGGTCCAAGCCATGGTACGGAGCGAGAGGGCATGGGGAGCCGTCACCTCCTTCAGCGAAGCAGTGATGCTCGCGAAGAGGGAGGCGGCGCACATGAGGGAGAGGCAGCATATGCGCCCTCGCGACCCTAGCCACCAGCAGGATACGGAGACGCCCTGGGCGTCGGGAATCCCAGGCCGATTTCCGCCCACCGAAGGCATGAGCTTGCGGACGTCGAGTAATGGGTAGCTCGCTGTCCGGTAAGGACCAAGCCCAAGTCGACGGCGCGTTGTGTTCCACGCGCGCCTCAAAGAGATGTCAGCACAAAAAATGATGGGACCCGCAAGGGCCGATGCCTGCCAGGGGTGCGGGTTTGTTTGAAAGAGATACCACAGCCCCTGGCATACGGGCTACTGAAGGAACACGGGTGGGTTTTAGTCAGTAAAAGTCTGACACGCCCTCCTGCTCCACCCAGAGCGGGAGAAGTTATTTGATGATTTCCCACACAAAAAAAAAGCGTTCCAAGCTACTACAGCGAGGTGTATGAAGCGTTCAATAACAGCAATGTTCATGCCATCTTTATCTCTGAAACTTCAGCTCTATCAACTCAAACCGCATCTCCTGTCCACCACTTACCCTCTTACTGGTTTCATTCTTATACGGAATGATCGGATTGGCAAAGGGGGAGGTGGTGTGGCCATATACCTTCGATTGCGAAGGGAATTAAATTTTTATACGGAAAGTCATTGGACTTTCCGTATAAAATTTTTGCTACATCCTCTTCAAATTATTCTACTTCTGCTGAGTTTATTTTCCTCGAAGTCTGTGTCAAAGGAGTCAAAACCATGATTGGTGTTATCTACTGTCCTCCCACTGTTGATTACTTCACTGAATTCGAATAAATACTTGATTATTTGGGTTCAGAGTATGCGCATCACATCATCATGGGTGATTTCAAGACAAACCTCCTTGCTCACAACTCCCCTCGGTCCCGTAAGCTCCTCCACGTGATCGAGTCAGCTAGTCTGCACGTGTTGCCACTCAAACCTACTCGTCACAACACTGTTGGCGAAGACACCTGGCTCGTCCTAATCCTTACCTCAAATCCTTCCCTCGTTTCCTTCCATGGTCAACATGACGCTCCTGGTTTTTCTCATCACGACATGATTTTCCTTGCATATTTCCTGAAATCTCCCAAACCTAAGCCTAAGGTTCTGTACAGGCGTTGTTTTGCACGGATGAATATTGAGAAGCTCAAGAAAGATGCGTCTGTGGTCGATTGGGAGCTTAGGATGGAAGCCACTTCAGTTCACGACAAGGTTGCCATCATCAATGATGTTGTAGTGAAACTTTATGATATTCATGCTCCCGTCAAAAAGGTTAAGCTAAAACGCCCACCTGCTCCATGGATGACTAGAGGTATACGGATGGCAATGCGACGTAGGGATCGCGCGTTCCGTAAATTTAAAAGGGATCGCACTGAAGAGAACTGGACATTGTTCAAGGCTGCAAGGAATAGATGTGATCAAATGATACGCAATGCTAAACGCCGCCACATTCTTGAAACTATCAATTCTTCTTCTTCTGCTGATATTTGGAAATTCCTTGGAACTCTTGGTATCGGCAAATCGTGACATTTAGATCTTCCTAGTTCAATTGACTTACACGATCTCCATCGGCATTTCTCCACAGTTTCTAAGATGGATCGTCTAACCAAACAACAAACTCTTTCTTTAATTTCTGGTCTAACGCGTCCTCATATTAACCCTTTCAGTTTCATTCCAGTTGAACCGGAAGAGATCAGAAAGATCGTTCTCGCCATCAAATCTAAAGCAGTGGGATGTGACAATATCACCCGTGGTATGATCATTACTATTTTGGATCACCTCCTACCCTCGATTACCCACATTATAGATTTTTCCTTGTACTCCGGAGTATTCCCTTCCCTGTGGCGCAAAGCCTATGTTCGCCCACTACCTAAGGTTTTTAATTCCTCTGTTCCTACTGACTTCCGTCCTATTTCTATCCTTCCCTTCTTATCCAAAGTGCATGAAGCCTGTGTCCACAAACAATTATCTAACTTTGTTCATCTTAACAAAATTATTAGTCCTTAAAGTGACTGGCGATATAAGGGCAGGAATGGAAGACACTAAACTTACTGCTCAAGTATTGGTTGATTTCTCGAATGCTTTTAATACCGTCAGTCACGACATCCTATTAGCCATTCGGTCACATGTTATGGTCTCTCCCGAAGCACTGGAATGGTTCTCCTCTTACCTTCAGGAACGTCAGCAATCCGTTCATGTTGGGGATTCTTCCTCTTGCTGGTGTGGTTTGGAAACTGGCGTTCCTCAAGGCATTTATTGCACCTACCACTGTTTGTCTCTGCATCACCCAAAGGTTGACTAGTAGAAAGTGCCTATGGCAATAAGTCCGCCTCTGTACATTTGTGTGTTAAAGTGTTAAATAATTAAATAATCTATTATAAAGCTGATTAATAGCCAAACGCTGTACAATATAATCCATAACTTACTTAGTACAGCTACAAAGACTATTACACACTCCGAATAGCGTTGAGGCTGTTTAACAAATTGTCGCCAGTTTCGTAATTTCGAATGTATAAAACAAAATTTGAAATATAATTTAGGGAATATTTTACAACAGTTGCAGCCATATCATGATTATCAGCTTGATATGAGGGCACATTGATCACACTGTGCCCTCATGTTTATAATTTTAATATATTTTTTATTCTTAACTAAAAAAATAAACACTTACTTACCGTATTAACATTATGTTATCTTTATGTCAGCTCGATTATTTTGCTGGCGCTTGAATATTTTGCCGGATAACATAAACAGGTTCACAATAAATTTTAATCCGCACTTGCGGTTATATCACCTTCAGACATCTTTTATTTTTATTTTTTTTGGGTGGGAAGTCATCAAATAACTTCTCCCGCTCTGGGTGGAGCAGGAGGGCGTGTCAGACTTTTACTGACTAAAACCCACCCGTGTTCCTTCAGTAGCCCTTAAGCCAGGGGCTGTGGTGTCTCTTTCGAACAAACCCGCACCCCTGGCAGGCATCGACCCTTGCGGGTCCCATCACTTTTTGTGCTGACATCTCTTTGAGGCGCGCGTGGAACACAACGCGCCGTCGACTTGGGCTTGGTCCTTACCGGACAGCGAGCTACCCATTACTCGCCGTCCGCATGCCCATGCCTACGGTGGCCGGAAATCGGCCTGGGATTCCCGACGCCCAGGGCGTCTCCGTATCCTGCGGCGGCTGGGGTCGCGAGGGCGCATATGCTGCCTCTCCCTCACGTGCGCCGCCTCCCTCTTCGCGAGAATCACTGCTTCGCTGAAGGAGGTGACGGCTCCCCATGCCCTCTCGCTCCGTACCATGGCTTGGACCAGGGCCGGACGCGAGAGATCGCCGCTGCCGATCGCCTCCACGAGGACACGGCGGTGCTCCACCCAAGCTGGGCAGACCGCCACCGTGTGCTCCACCGTGTCCTCAGGGCGATCTTCGCAGTGGAAACCCCCGGGCGTTTCCTCCCGCCCTATCCGAAACAGGAACCTCCCGAAACAACCGTGTCCGGTGAGGACCTGCGTCAGGCGGAAGGTGAGGACGCCATGCCGCCTCTCAAACCACTCCTCAAAGAGGGGACTTACCGCCGCAATCGTGGCGTGCCCAACCTTCAGACATCTAAGTCCAAGATTTATTTTACTCACTAATAAATATTATAAATAACAATGTCACCATTCACGTTTCTATTACATTGAAAATCTGTTTGTCGAAATTTTATAATTGTATAATTCTCTACAAAAACCTATTTAGAACTCTTTTCTTTACAAGAGATTAATAAGATAATATCGTATTGTAATGGTTTCTTTGTACACCGATTAACAGCTCTAATACAGGTATTATACAGCTTCTTTCTTTATTTACAGCCACTATACAGATCTAATAACACAAAACGCTGCATAAAATGCGCCCTTTTTTACTTATAAGGGCAGTATAAGCTCTTATACAGCCGATATACGGACTGTTATACAGCTTATAGTATAAAATTGAACTTAAATACAGCTTGTATACAGCTTGCAATGCTGCTTGGGATGGTAGTCTAGTTGTCTATTCCTAGGACTTTTACCAATTACAAAGCACCAACGGACTTGGCATTTCATGCATTACACTGACGCTTGGAGCACAGCCTACATCGACCTTGAATGGTCATAAAATGGCCAACAACTTTGTATTATCTGTCGGAGTCTTGTATACTATCAACAAAATGCAAATTACGACGGATTTGTTGATATCGTTTTAGAGACACCAAATCGTCTACGTGATGATATCTGTAATGCAAACTCCAATAATCTGTATAAGATGACATGCTCACAACACCCAAGATAATTCTTGCTCATTGTGATCATGCCATCGTATACAGGGGCATTTTGTATAGCCATACATATTAATGTATGGCTACATAATCCCGCAATTTATATTCAGTCAATCCGAGAGAACGTCGGTGTTGGGTAGGTATTGTGTATGCGTTTGTTTGCTCTACGGTATCTGCTAAAAAGTCTGGGCAGAAGAATTTGTAGAAATAACCTAGGGAAGTTATGTCTAGAATGTCGGTGTGTTCTGAGTCTTCTTCTATAGTTGCTCTGTGCCGGAAAACCGCTTTTTTTCCGAATGGAAAAGTTCACTCTGAGCTATATCCATAGCTCAGAGTGAACTTTGTCATTTGTCTAGGTCGTTTAGTCACAGAAACAGTGGGACATTGCGATCTGGTATTTCTGGGACGCGAGTTGGAAGAATCAGTTGCTCTCATGCGAGCTGCAGCTAAGCCAACAGTCATGAAGCCACTTGCTGTTGGTACAGGCGGTGCAGAGGGTGCAGGAGTTGGTGGAGTTATCGCGAGTTGCTGGGAGTGACGGAATGTCACTCAGTATCGGCACTTTCTTACAATTT
This sequence comes from Polymixis flavicincta, assembly GCA_949987655.1. Classification (NCBI taxonomy): domain Eukaryota; kingdom Metazoa; phylum Arthropoda; class Insecta; order Lepidoptera; family Noctuidae; genus Polymixis; species Polymixis flavicincta. The sequence goes on along the minus strand of OX465171.1, from coordinate 35,135,372 downwards.
GTTTCTAGAGAAGGGCTCGAATAGATGCTTTGAAAAATTGGTGTGAGTCAAACATTTTGGTTGGTGATGGGGTGTTCGTCATCGTCTAAAACATTAAGCCTTTCCAAAAAAGTATCAATAGAAGGTGCAGAAGAAGTTGATTAGAAAGCGGGGAATGCACACGTAATTCATCATCAAGGTCAGTATTTTCATTATCGTTAAAGGGTGCATACTCAGCAGACACAAGCGCTAAAATTCCACCACCACGAGTTTACTGCCAACAAAGAAAAACAAGCAAAACAAAATATAAAACCAAGTAAACCCAAAAAGCAACCTCAAACTGGTAATGTATGTCGTGGCATACAAACAAAATGAACGGTGTTTCGTTACAAACTTGGCAGCAACAATGATATTATAAGTGTAAAAAGGTGCTTGGCAGTGTATGTCACAGCATGCATCATGTTAGTGATCAAAATTGAAATATTTTATGAAATTAAAACTTCACACTTATTATCACACGCATCCCATTACACAATAAAGCATGCATTTTAGTCATTACACTTAACTTAGAATATGTAATATTCATAAATATATACCACCCTTGGACAACGCAGTTGACGTCCGGTAGCCATTTTTTTGAAGTAATGTCAAAATGGATGTTGCTAGATCTGTTTTATTTTTTCTAACAAATATAGTTAGTGTTGAAATACGAAAAAGTTAATTTTTCACACACAAATTGATTTTTGTTTATCGAATACATTTTTTTAAGGTTATGTGTGACAGTACATACAATGCCAAAATGGTTATAGGGCTATTACGTTTTTCAATATCTATTTTAACTTGCCCCTTGATCTCATAATACTAACATGTTGTATTAACCCAAAACGAATCTCACACTTACGTCCAACAATAGTAACCTATATCATGTGCATCAAATTGTTTAACAAAATACCAAGCAACATAAAAACACTTCCATTTTTTTAAAATTAAAGAGTGGCTTAACAAAAATGCTTGATGACAATAGTACGTTATGGTACTAGTGTGTAATGTTGGTGATTACCGCTGAAGCACCATTGAGACCCAAACCGTCAGGTGAGGGTCTTAAGAGAGCCGAGGACGGTAATCATAAATACAAACGTTTATCATACGACGTTTTTCAACACACATGTGAAGAAAATAATACTCAAAAATATTTTTATCCTTGGAGTTTTTAGGTAGTAAACTTTCTATAACGTTAAGGGCTTCACATCTTATATTGGGCGGTATACAAGATAAATCATTTTCTTCATAACTAGTACTTGTAGACATTTTAATTAATAAATAACTATAATTTCAACAGCGAAAACGAGTTGTGCATTGTTTTTCGCAATGGCGGGAAAAATTAATCAGTTTTCCTATGCGCGCGCATCTAACAATGGCGATCGGCCATAGACTAAAAGAATGTGGTATCTTTTTTTGCTTTTTGCGGATAGCGTTTTAGCCACGTATGTACAAAATGGGGAATTCAATGTTTTCTTTATTACAGAGAAAACAAAAGTTATATTTGATTGACAGTTTTATTTTTTAAAACGTACAAGTTGAAATTTTTCATTTTAAATACGAAGTTGCATGAAATGAGCAAGCAATAGGTACATTAATTTATTTTTACTATTGGCCACGATCTTTTTTGTATCGAAACATTGTTAAGAACAAAGCAACTCACCAATTTAAAAAAAACCTGTAACTCACTTGTGAATAATACTAATGAAAAAGTCACAGTTTGATTACAGATGTCATTATGTGCCTAATTGCGGTGAAATTAGAGCCATTTTATGAGAAAATGTGTTGAAAATGCTTTTATAGTGTATTTGAATTTTTAGATTATAAGTCGTGAATTGTGTTCTTTTTTTTGTAATTGTGTTTATTGTTGTGAATTGCGGTAGGTATTTAATAATAATTGTGTCCGAATTTAACTGAATTGAATTATAATTCACTAATCGCATGCACTATTCCAAATTTTTTTATTTCATATAAACCTGCATGGGCACTTATGAAACGTCAGAAGCTAGGTGCACGGTTCCAAAATTTTGTTTCGTATGGAGAAGAGCCGGCAAGAAACTCCACGGTTACTCTTTTAAAAATGATTGGCTTTAACAATGTATACAGAGATAAAATGTATGGGAGGACAGTGCAGGCCTGTCAATAAGTACCAGGTACTTAGACGAATACAGAATAGAAAATCGTCAACAAATCTACAGCCTGTAACCTACAACGTTCTCCCATTCACAATATGTAAAATAATCTACATAAATAAAATGAACCTAATTAAACATAGTGACATGATTAACATGACAATCACTAAAAAATAGTTGATATTAAAATTGATGTATAATGTCAAATAATGACGAGAATATGGCAGCATTGTAAAAATAAAAAGAATAAAAAAGAACATTGGAGAGCAGTTAATAGACTTTCACATAGTTATACTGTTAATGTGGTACCAGGGAACCCACATGTGCAGAAGGAATTAGTGCCAAACTTCCCTGTCTTCAACGTAGTCTTTTATCTTATAATATGCTTTTTTGATAAGGATACGTTTGATGTGCGTTTTAAACTTTCCATCGCTAAGTTCTGTAACTGACTTTGGCAACTTGTTATAGAAGCGGATACTGTTTATTAGAAATGACTTGCTAGTTTTAGTCAATCTAAATTTTGGAATCACAATTTCATCTTTACTACGTGTATCTATTCAGATAATGGAAATTGCATCGTTTTTTGAAAAGGCCTTAAGAACTTTCTGTACCTTACCTTTCTTTTCTGTACCTTATTTAGGCAAATAAAAGTTTATTTTTTAAGTCAAAGTTATCCATTGGCTAAACGAATGATTTCATTTCCGTTACATTCCGTTACATTACATTTCCGTTTCCGAAACGTATTTTTACTGTCAAAATGTCAAACCTAATTCCGAATTGTGTTAAAATCAAATAAAATGAAACGAGATTGAAATCATCAGCAATTTTCACTACGTGAATATTGTTCTTGAATTTTCACCTTTATTAAGAAGCAACTGCTGGCGCCATCTGTGCAGCGCGACGAGCAACTGTCGTTCCACACTCAGAACCTCGCGCGTTCCGCATCATAGACATGCGCGTTCTTCACGTTGCTGCGAGAATCCGCTTCCGGGCAAGGCACTTTTCTATCGAGAGCTTCTGGGCGGTCGTGGGGTCGTGCGATCGTTTTTATACGTTTCACATATTTTTCTTGTACTTAATATTATATACAAATTCTACCATAATCAACTTAATAAACATTGAATTGGAAAGTTTCCGCTGCGTCCCGCACACACAATATTAACATTGGTCCTTCGTGCTGGATTTCAAAAGAACCACGCGAGACGCAGCCATCACGACTTCACATTGAAAACTGAGAAAGAAACTTCTTGATAAGCGTTAGTCTGCCTTTTACCGTGCTTCGGCTTCTTTTTAATAGCATGAGCTTTTGCTTTTGACGATCTGACCGCCGAGCACTGTCTATAAATTGTCAAGAAACAGGCAACAATCAAACCTAATAAGACACCGTTGTACAAAACAGTTGCAGCCGAAATATAATAACTTGTAGGTACAAAACAGATGTTGTGTTTGAGTTAACCATCCACCATAATAATTAACCCTTTAGGTGGTTAATTATTTTTACTTAAGGTCAATTATTTGAGCATTGGATAAACTAACAATTGATCAAACAACCCATTTTGGGAAAATACTACTGATCAAGAAACTGGCGAAACCACTTCTTTCATGTTTTTCTTCGAAGTCAATGTCACAAAACGCCTGTCGCTTGAGCACGTAGTTCGTGGCCGCGAAGTTACATTTCTCCTTGATACCTGCGTTGTGGACGTTGAGTTGCTTGAAGTTTCCTTACGCGATAGACGAGTATAGAAAAACTAAGGTAACTGAATCCAAACTTAGGGGTACACTAGTCGCGGGCTCGAACTCACTCGTGGGCCTGGCTAAAAAACACGCTGTCTCACCAGGCTTCGAGTCCGACAGAGGTAGTACTCGTGATGAGCAGTTAGACGCTAGTCTACACGCACAACATTATTGAGTGACCTGCAGGATAAGTTATAGTAAAACCGGCGCGTAAAAATTAAGAAAAGTCCTTCGGAAGAACGGGTTTTCTGAAAAAAACCACTGCATAAAACAATGACCAATTAAGTTTATTGAATTTTTCGATAATTGAGCTTTGTCGGTACCGACTTAGCTTTGTAGATTTTACACTTCTTTTATAACTTGAACATGTCCAAAAATACGTTAAATTATCAAGAAAAACTAATCTTTGTTGGCTCATAACTTTTTAATGGCTTTTTATTTTTATATTCTGTTTCCGTACCGACAATATTAATAATAAAACAAAACCATACCATGTTTAAGTTTTGATGTACATCAAAACTTAAACATGGTATGGTTTTATACATTTTTTAGTACATTGTCAAACAGTAGAGTAAAACCCTCCCGAAGTTTGAATGGGAAAAATGTGGACCTGTTTCACCTTAAGTGGCAGAGGGCAGGGCACATTGCTCGCAGAACAGATGGCCGATGGTGCCGAAAATTCTGCCGACATGGCAGCCGCTGCTGCGATCGAGCGGCACCTATATTGGCTTCATCATCGCGTCTTGCAACAGCGACCCAGACTAGTTTTCTGTCCTTTCCTGAGCACTCTAACGACTAACTGTGGCTGATATTAACAGAACGATATGACGGGTTTTTTTCTTTAGATGAATGACTTTCTCGAAAATAAAGAAAAGAACCGCCGCTTCTGTAGAAGTTGTGACGTCGCGTTCGTTCGTAAGTAAAATCGCAGCAGCACTGTCTTTTGCGGTTATGGTCAACTGCACGTTTAGTGTAAGAAATCTATATTAATTCTGTCGTAACATTTTATGGAAGGGAGGGATCGTTGTGGTAGGTACAAGATTCATCACTACAAGGTGTGATGATTCACTATTGAAGGATAATTTGTATTTATTAATTACCTCTTACATTTTATAATATGATAGGTAACTAGATGTAGAATATGTAAAGCGAGGTTTATCCCTGGATTGGTCTAGTATAACTCCAAAGGTGCCAGCCCTGAGCGAAAAAAAAACGTCACCACGTGAATAATAAATATTTAAAAAACGCTGAGCATTCGTTGTTATCGCCCAGAGGCGTTAAAGAGGGTGGCCCGACCCGCCCCGAGCGTCCCCCGCGATTACCGGCCATTCATTGAGCATTACTAATTACCTACGAATCGTGGATTTTCCTATCGTGTTAACCAGTAACTGGGGTGTGGAGGTCAAATAGGAATTCGCTCGAAGTAAAATACTGGTAGCTAGTAATATACTAATTTAAAATTCATACGTGTGGACATTATATAATATTTAGTCTCGTACATAGCCGATTTTAGAATAGATGGAAAAAGTTTCGTAGCTTTTTCTAAAAATTGCTGTTCTGATTGGAGTTGAAATATATCTCAGCTGTTGTACAATTTTAGCTATTTTGTATCTCGAGAGCAGTGGTGTCCCAGTGGTAATGGCCGCGACTTACGAGTTGTAGGTCGTGCGTTCGAACCCATGCAGGCGCTGTACTTTGTGTATATAATTTCATCACTGCTACTCTCAAAACGGTGAAGGAAAACATCGTGAGGAAATCGGCATGTCCCAGAACTGAAAATTCGAAGACATGTGACATCTACCAATCCACACTGGGTCCGCGTGGTAGATTACAGCCCACTACCTCTCATGGAGAGGAGGCCTGTGTCCCAGCAGTGGGAACGTTATAGGCTCAGTATGTATGTATGTATGTATGTGTATCTTGTCATGATAGTCGTTTAGGTATATATAGTATAATATGTCTTAATTTTCCCAAAAATACAGATAAATTTAACACACAATAGATTCGACTTAACTCTTAAACTAAATCCTGTAGCTTAAGAGACAGTGCTATAAAATAGTGGTAGCTACTGAAACACCATTATTCTACTGTACAAAGGCAAGTAAATGTTGTGCAATTTATTATAACACCACTGCTCCCAAACCGATGAAAGAGAACGTTGCAAAGAAACCGATAATTAAGGCCTAGGTAGAACAACAAAAATCTAAATCATGCGAAATATTGCAATCTGGACTGGACACGCGTCTTGATTTATGGCCCTCTTCTTATTTATCATAGAAAGAAGGTTAAAACTGTTTGTACTCCTCGTCAAAAGAAAACCAGCAACAGACAGCATCTTATGTTAATGCAGAGACGAATCTTTTTGGCGCGGCCGTGACACACACTATGCACACACTGTTATTGGTAAAACATAATTATCACCTCTTTCACTTTGTTATTTGTATTTTGTGTTTCACGAACAGTGTCCAAATAGGTATAACGACGGCATTATTTCCTACTTTAAAATCAACGGTATTTATGTCCAAGCAGTGGAAACGATTTAAGTAGCATCACTATCCATAACATGAGTAATTGATCTCATTGTTTTGTTAACCTAAGTCACGACTAACATAGCTTCGAGACCTTTGTAACTAACAATTATTATAGACCGACTCACAGTAGTGTTTAAGCTATGTATATTGTTACTAACAATTTTTTAACAATTTCGATTTTATAAAATGAAAATAAAATAATGATGATGAATGATTATCTATACATATAATAAAATTGTAGCGAAGTCAAAACTGCACATTGAATCTTATGCCGAAAATATATAATGTCTGTGAGTCTGTTTCCAGCATCACGCCAAAACTACCGAATAGATTTGGTTCAAATTTTGCACACCATATTCCCTATATGTCTGCGCAGACCGTAGGGTATAATTATATTATCTCGCTTTATGTCATAAGGGAAGACCAGTATTGCAATTTATTCGAATTCTTCTATAGTTTACCGCAAATTGTAAAAAGACGGGCCAAGAGGTTAGAAAATTGCGGAAAGTTACAGATTTAACTTTTTAAATGATTATCATCACGCTTTTCCACTAAGCACCTAAGCAGCAGTGATGGACATCACAACATAAACAGGTTGATTCTTATTCGCATTCTCAAATAAAAAAAATGTAGTCAGCAAAGAAAAATAAAAATAAACTCGATCCTGTTTTTATAGGGATCAAAAAACTCTGTGGGCCCACTGAGGTTTGAATATTACAAATGTCAGAAATCGCAAAGAATCTTGCCATACATTACGTAAGAAATGAGACTAGATGAATGCGAACACAAATACCAGTCCATGACAACAGTCAAATTATTTCATTACTTCACTGGGCTATTACTGCTACTAGGGAACAAAGCAGATAGTTACAGGTATATTAACATCCCGCTATACTTTTCAAGAGTAAGTACAAGAGACAAAGTAAAAGAACGGCTAATTAGCTTTTTTAACTTTCGAAAAAATAAAATAACTAAGCGTTTGGACGATTCCTTTGCGAACCTGTAGTTGTCAGTTCGATTCCCAAGTATTTTTAGAAGTAGTGGGAGGTTCCCTATGAATATCAAGTCGTGGGTTACAATAGTTTTCTAAGAGACCAACTAGAATTTAAGAAGATTTTGTTTAATTAGATGTTAAGGTGACTCTTTTCCACATTTTTTCTACACAAACTTCGGGAGGGTTTTACTCCACTGTTTAACTACATACATCAAAAATTAAACATGGTATGGTTTTGTCTCATTGTTAATATTGTCTGTACGGAAAAAGAATACTAAAATAAAAAGCAATTAAAAAGTGATGAGCCAACAAAGATTAGTTTTTCTTGCTAATTTAACCAAACTTTGGGCGTGTTTAAGTAATAAAAGGAGTGTAAAATCTCGAAAACCAAGTCGGTAGGTACCGACAAAGCTCAATTATCGAAAAGTTCAATAAACTTAATTGGTAATTGATTTATGCAGTGGTTTTTACCAACTACTCATCACTGATACTACCTCTGTCGGACATGAAGCCTGGTCAGATAGCGTGCTTTTTAGCCAGGCCCACCAGTGAGTTTGAGCCCGCGACTGATGTACCCTTACTGCTTCTAAATTGGTCTATCTAGCTTACATAGGCACTTTGTTTTCATTTTCAAATCGAATAAGAGTGATAAAAGTAAGTTTTTAAGGTATTTTTATACTTAGTGTAAATAAAGTCGTATAAATAACTTGAAAATGTGTTTTTTTGTTTACGTACATATTTTTGTATTTTCAGGTTCAAATAGTAGAGTTATGTATAAAACGGATATTCCTGTTGGAATCGGCCCACTGGTTTCGAAGTTATTACAAGATTTTAAGGGTAAATGTACAAACTACAGTTTTTGGAGATTATTTTCTACGACTTTCATTACGTGTCAATGTTGGTGATTTAAAATCATTAACGAAGGTTATTTACAAAAAAATGTATGAAAGTCGTGCCATTTGTCGGCACTTGGTCGAATCTGCTATAAATCACCTGATTACGGCAGCCGAACGCCAACTAGTCACCACCCTAAGCATTCCTGACGACGCTAAAACCCTTTTCCAGAGGGAGCGAGAGAGTAGCAAGTTCACGACTACTTTCAAAATACATGAACACAGAACGCCATCGTTCCATCCTCTCTACGGAGGCCCGCTGAGACGTCCCATGCCCCAACCCTTGCTCGAACCAGCCCGCGCCGCTGAGACTGTAGCCTGTAGCCTTAATTTCGTCCCTAATTTTTAGTTACATAATTCAGACTCAGTCCGCTTCTTACTGCCCCTCTCCCCCATTACAAAAGCAACGCCCAAGGCGAGGTCCATATAATACAGGATGCCCTTAACGTGTAGTTGCTTTGTTTTATGTTTTTAAGCCCTGACTGGATGGAGGCTTTAATATATAGAGACAGCCACAAGCAAGTCCGGTTAGGCAGCCGACAACCTCCTAGGTTGACATACAATAATTATGCCATCTCCAAAAGAAAAACGCTACTTGGTCAGACGCAACACAGCCCTCGAAGAGGCAACAACTAAGAAAGAGCCAAAATCTACGGACGAGACTCAAACAATAAATTTGCATCTTATTTCAACATGGCCTCCTTGTCGCTATCTATCTCTCCCCGAGGTCCTTTTGGATTGTACTGCCACACAAATACTACATTTAACCACAGTATTCAGGGCTGACCAGTGGAGAGAAGTGGTGGCCAAGTGGTAACGACCGCGACTTACGAGTTGTAGGTCGTGAGTTCGAACCCAGCCAGGCGCTTTACTTTGTGTAAATTATTTCATCACCACTGCTCTCAAAACGGTGAAGGAAAACATCGTGAGGAAACCGGCATGTCCTAGAACCAAAAAAATTAGAAGACATGTGAGCAGCAACAAACACATGATGGGTGGTGTCACAGTTCTGTTTATTGGCGATTTCCGGCAAACACTACATGTGGTGAGCCAAGGAACTAGGACTGACGAGGTGAATGCTACGTTGAATAGGTTGACTGGACGCAAGTTTATCGACTGCGCTTGACCATCAACATGTGAGTTCTTTTTAAAGTTAGTGAAGACACTCTACCAGAGGAGAGCATTTGCAGGCTCTTGGTAGAGTAGTTCCCACTTTAGAAGATCAGATTCGTCTGATGTACTTACTTCTATTTCTTGGGTGTGTGAATAGGCCATTTTAACGTTAAAAATGATCAAGCTGCAGCGAACAACTCAAACTCAAAGCATTTATTTCAATTAAAGCACTTTTGAAATGTCAAACAAAAATCGAAGCTAGGTGCCCATTCCAAAACGTAGATCTCTATGGAGAAGAACGGGCAAGAAACTTCAAGGACACTCTTTTAAATCGTAGGTATTACAAAATTTTGGGAACATTATTCTTGGTGCTTCTATATGTGAGAACAATGTAAAAAATAAATAAATAACCACAGTATTCTCTAGAAAATTGAAGGCCAATGGCCATAAGACCGTTGGGCGGGTTTCGACGTCAGGACACGCTGCTTCTTATAGGCCGCATAAAGTACTCAAACTGCCAGATTAACATTAAAAACGAACTGAGAAAGAGATGAAACACAAAAACAAAATACCACATAGTCCTCACATTCACAAGAATTAAAAAAAAAAATACTTCTCAAAGTAAATATTCATGTCAAAGTGTACTACTGCAAACAAATAAAGAAATCTTATCTTACTAGCTTTAAGAAAGTATCTTTAATTCGTATAGCACTAAGGGCAGTTGTTGTATTCAATTCAAATATCTGATGGAACTTTTATTTGATGTGAAGATGGAACGTGGGTCGAACGAGCGGCTCCCTACCCCGCGACTATAAAATTATGCTGCAAGAATTTTTCTAAATACTAGGGTTTTTTTTTATTCTATAGAAAAGGGCATTGTCGCACATGCGATTATGCCGCCCATCAAAAACAGTACGTCACTAGGTAAATCACTTAACATCGGGAAAACATTACGAGATGATTTAAAAAGAACTAAGTAGGTAGGTAGGTATGCGAAAATGTATATAAAATTATTTAGGAATGTTATATACAGCCGGCGACAAAGACATGATATAAAAGGCATAACTTTCAAGTGTGAAGTTTCACCTTCAAAAGATAGCACACAATGTCTATCTAAGAGTACAAAGAGTTCAAAAAGTTGGTACTTGATACCAGTTGGTAAGCGGAACGTCTCTGCTCAACTACCATTGAGCCGGCCCGGGATAACCCGCGCAGGCGAGCCCATGCCCCGCCCCGGGGCGTGGCTTCACCTTCCGGCTGCCACCCCCGCAACCCTCCCTACGTCTCCGACGACCGGACGAGGCACCTCGCTTTTATCCCGGTTTCCTGTCGGTGGACGCTCGCTTTGCTCCGGTCTATCGATTTGTTTATTTTTTTAACAAGACAAATAGGTCAGACTAGTCCCTTCCGAGTGCCGTGTCGTGTCCGTGTTGCGTCCGGCGCGTCGCCGGTGCCGTCGGAGTGTTAGCGATGGACTGTGTCCGGCGTAGGTGCGGCAGCGTCTGGTCAGTGTCTGTGGCGGAGATGGAGGCTGTTGAATAAAGGTGAGTGGAGAAACGTCTCCTCGGGTCACAAATCTCCTGTATGATGCTTCGTCCTGTGAAGCAGTCTTTGTTTCTCTGGGTTTACCTAAGCGTTTTTGCGTGTTGATGAGAATTTCGAAAAGGAAGGAATTGGACAATCTTCCTAACTGTCACAAAACACTCATCTTACTAAAAGTGTTTTAACTGACATAATTTAATAATTTAACGGAATCATCAGATTTCATCATCGAAGTATTTTTCTTACTATTTTGTTGTCTAATCAAATAAATTCAAATAATTTATTTGCAAAAGTTTTATAAAACATTATCAATAATAATTAAAATATTACGATTATTAAAATACTCTATACTCTAAGTATTTGTGAAATTATTATCTTAAACTAAGCAATTATTTACATTAGGCACATTGAAAAGGAACAACGCTTTTGGTGTTATTTATGTAGTACTACATACCTATGGCCATCTTTTTCCTAATGGTATACTGCAATACTACGGTACAGTGACTAAAATATACTGAAATCATTGAACGTGGTATGAAAGTAGGTGCCGCTAAAATTCGACTATTTGTTAGATACTTTCAGGAGTTATCCACAAAACAGATGAAGAGACGGAACCCTTAAAGATAATTCTATTCTGGAGACTCGATGACCATCAACTTTGAAGGTTTAATCACAGCTTTGTAGGTATAAAACAATTAAAAGATGCTCTTGAAGATTAGATCTCGATGTATGCTATATGTAGCTACACTTCTGCAACATACCCGGGCGGGTAAATGTTTACAAAACCCACATGATTATAAAATCATAGTAATTTTAAGCGAAAGACGTCCACTGCTGGACATAGGCCGTCCCCAAGCGCCGCCAAATGATCGATTCCGTACTGCTTTATCTCATAACTCACGCTTACAGCCTCTTACATGACACTTAAAGTGATACCGGTGTAAATGTATAGGAGGTAAATAATGCTACTAAACTCTCCTGTCAACTCCTCCAGGAAATACGGGCGTTATGTTATGTTAAGAATACTCCTGTGCCTAATCTACGGAGTATTTAAATCATTTGCGTCGGCCTGCTACGAATTTATTTAAACAGAGTAGTCAGTAACGGTTAACAAAATGATTAAAGAAACATTTGGCAATCATCCTCTTAGATGTAGGAATCCTGACGATAATCCAATGGGAAGAAATTATAACACACAAAACGATACGTGCTACAAATACCTACAATAATCCGATACTCAATTTGCAACCTATGCGATTCTTATCTATTAAAAATTCGCGATGCGAGAGAAATGGACTAAAACACAAAAGTTTAAGTTCAGAGGTTCCGTAATGTGCGAACAGGCGTGATGATAATACCAGCCTATTACTGTCTCACTGCAGAACAAAGACTTCTTCTCATACAAAGGCAGGTACCAATGTACAGCAACCTTGGTATACAATTTTACCACGCTTTCTCAAGTTGGATTGTCGATTTCAGACATCATCGTCATCATCATCCACAGCGCGACTTTGCCCACTGCTGGCTATAGATCTCTATTTTCTTGTCCAAATCCTTACGCTCCTATACCAGCATCATCCAGGTTTTGCCCGCGATGGCATTTAAGTCCGTCTATCTCGCCGCCAGAAGACCGACATCTCGTCTTTCCAGTTCTTGCACGACACACTGTCGTCATAATACACTTTCCGATATCGAAGACCTATATCCTCTATTATATTCTCTAATTCCCTCGGTCACGGCATCACACGTGAACTTCTGGACCAATTTTGCTAATTCTTTTTTGTTGTGTTTGTTACTGTTTGGAGAAAGTTTTATGTAAGAAAAATTCAAGAAAGCTGCGCGTAACAATAGAAAATTTGAGAAAACTTAACGATCACCTTAACTATTCTAATAATATACCAATGCTAATTCAATATTCATAGTTCAGACAGGACAACGTCTGTTGGGTCAGCTAGTTTTTAAATATTTATGGATTTCAGACATATTAATCATTTTGAAGTCCAGGTGTCCTCAGGAACGATGTTTACCTTCACATATGTCAGTGATATCCAATTGAAATTGATCCAATTTAAGAATGAAGCCACAACGTAATAAAGGCAACCGTAATTCAGTCAAGGGGTCAAGACGCATTCAAGACCCATTATAATAAATTGGGAAATGGGTCCAGGCCTTGCATTCTAGTAGTCGATGCAACTGTTACTGTTGTCCGGCACTATTGTGCCACATTTGAAGGCCAATTACCTTGAACTGTTGGTAACAAGGTTTATTTGTTACCCATTTGAGCTTCCTGCCGAGTAGCCGATGGAGTGGAATCAACGTCTTGATAATTAGGCAAGGCCAACGAAGCCATTAATCGCGCGGCTTTGTGCCAGACTTCTTAAAGACCAAAGAAAATGTGGAAAGAGTTTGCGGGGGATGGTAATAAAGGAAAAATTGTGAATGATTGGGTGGCGGTTGACTGGAGAGACTGGAAGAAATAAACATGGGACAAGACTTGGAAAATTATGATGGTAGAGATCAGGGTTGCTGGTGATGCAGGTTTTAAGTGTACCAGAGGATGCTAATGTTGATGATATTATTGAAATAAATATGTAAATGAAACAAATCTTACATATAGTTTATGGATTACCTTACACTACGCACGCACATCATCATCATCATTTCAGCCGAAAGACGTCCACTGTTGGACATAGGCACGCAAGCACGCCACACAATAATTCAATAACGTCCACCAAAATGTTGGCAAAACAATGTATTGACGGAAAAAGTGTAAGCTTTTTTTTGTGTAACTGTCTATGATTGGTGTTAACCCCACATGATTTGCACTAGGTCCCGCCATCAACGAACAAGTCACGACTGATATTCATCAGCATAAAAAATCAGAAAATATGGTTCAATCAATGATACTATAATTGAATAAATCTAATACACTAACCTATATGTTATTTCTGCTGCTAATGGAAGATAATGTCCTAGGGACATTATTTTTCCGATCCCAAGACCAGCTCGTAGGGTTAGCTAGCAATAATAAAAATCAAATAAATCTGCATTTTATCTCTATTAAGTAGATAATAATAAATCCTCACCATGTATTATGTATAGGCCCAAATCTCACTCCCACACTTATGTACAACCACTACTCACATACACATTCACAACCACTACCTCCACACCATCTCCACACATAACACACACGTTCCAGCGCGCTTTTTTATGTTTTTCTTTTCATTCTTTTATTTTTGTTGGTTTAAGTTTATATAATTTATTTTGTTGATGCTCAAAAACTTAATAGAATTAATAACCTGGGGAAGGGCGGAGCATCCTAACACAAGCAACCTATTTGCTTAACAGGATTCTCCCCATTGTAACTAGAATAAGCTATTTTAAAATGATGCAATAAACATTTTTTTTTTTAACGCTGATATTAAAAACAATGTTGATAATCTGCGGGTGCTGATGATATACGCAACAATCCTGGAAGATGTCCTTGCTTGTGATGATATTGAGTAGAGAAATAACTAAAAAAACTATAGTTAAATAACTGGGTCAAAGATAAAGGAGGCTGTCGTCTTGGACACGGCAAGTATATTGACAAGGTTCTACACTCGGGTTTAACTACTTTTACCTGCGTAAATATCTCCCAGCGGGCGGAGCACTATTTACTCCAGAATGCCATTAGCCTGGAAAAAAAAATTGATAGTCCCTCGTTTTAGGGAGGAGGATAGATTCTTCAAAAAGTAAAAGACTTACAAAATGAAAGGTGTACTCAAAAATGCAGATGAAATAAACTTCAAACAAAACTCTCATAAAACTAAAATATTAATACTGAAACATGCACTTAGTGTGTGCAACAAATAAGTTAAGTATGTTATTAGCATGCCAGTTACTGTGTTTTCGCCAGTAATGTGGCCGGTTTGGCACACTCCCTGGAAACTGAATGAATGGCACATGAATGGCACGCGAGGCAGCCGTTCAAGTCGGTGTTGTGAAAAATATTTAACAAGTTACAGGAATCTCGAAAAAATGTAGTACTTACATAGTGTAGCGTAAAAAAATAAAAGTGTGAAAGAAACACAAACCGCTACTTAATACGTTTAATTTTGATTTTTTTTAAAAAAGGTACAAAACAAGTAATTAAAATATAAAAAAAGTTAAATTATCTATTTCTAAAAAAAAAAATGATTTTTTTTCTTTTTGGGACCTTAATGCGTCGAGGTGGGTTTGCTTAGTGGAAAAAGAAAAATATTATTGAAAGTATTATGCAAATATTTTAAATCTGACCTAACAAAAAATCGATTGCAATCGGTTAAAGTTAGGGGAGTAAGCAATATAAGTAATTTTAATCGCGAAAAACACTAAGAGAATCCAACGCGTGTTGATAGGCCTTAAGTCAGAAAGTTGTTATTTTTTGACATGAGAATTTTTGATAAAAATTATATAAATCGGCTGCACTTTAAAATAGGTCTCTTGCTGTGAAAAACACGGATAATTGCTGGACTGCTGAACACGTCTGTCGGGTGAAATGTAGAAATCAGGGAACCACAGAACTGCGGCGTCCGCCTCTAACTCGAACACGTCTCAATCCTTGTAGATAGTCGTCTCGGCACGTGAGGTGTCTGGATTACGGGCGAGAGTGTCCCGACCTCCGTCGTCGATAACTGACGTCGCTTGGCCGTAGGGTGGAGCCAAAAATCGGCTTGTAACGGGATCTAAACAAAAAAGAAACTTCAGACCACCGATACAAGCTGAATCTTTGATTTATGAATCTAAAGTGAAATAGATCGAAAAGAAAAAAAAACGACAATACATACCAAATTAACCAGAAAATCACAGGGACACTGTTATACTAAACTTGTGCTAAGATACTTTATATTATTAGGTTTGCACCAACAGTAAAACCTTTACCAAACACATGAAAATTTTCAATATTAAACACCAAAAAAGAAAAGCTCGACCATTACGTATCGGGTCCCAAAAAAGCAATGACATCGTTTGAAAGGAAACAACCGACGATTTTTTCCGGATTCCTGGTTCAAATGAGAATAACAGCCATGAAGAAAAATTTTGTTGAAAAGTTTGGATTAGGATTGGAAGAGGTTTTAACCGTAGCGATTTTACGCTACAGTACCCCAATTCCAGTAAAAAAAAAAATTGAGTGACAACCCTAAAAGTGAGTGACAACCCTAAAAGACAGGTGAGAGACCACCTCAAGTGAAAGTATCAACCCTGTGAGAGGGCGACAACGCTATAACAGATTGACAACACTAGAACAGATCGACAACACAATAGGAATAGAATCAACCCTATAAAAGAGTGATGATAACCTTAAACAAACTAAATAAACTAGCCTAACTAACCTTAAACTAAATAGATCAAATCAACAACATCGAAGTGCAGCTGATACTGAATAAAATTGAAAGTCGGCCTTCAGTTTAGACGTTAGCAGTGCGAGCTTCAGATGCGTCTCCTAGACCTACGAATTATCTAAGAACTAGAAGAACAAACGACATGAGAACTAAGAATCCCATAAGTATTTACAAGCACAAATACTACTAAACAACAAGTCAAACAAAGACTCGAAGTCAAACAAAGACTCGAAGTCAAACAAAGACTAGAAGTCAAACAAAGACTAGAAGTCAAACAAACACGAAGTCAAACAAAGACTTGAAGTCAAACAAAGACTTGAAGTCAAACAAAGACTTGAAGTCAAACAAAGTCAAACAAAGACTTGAAGTCAAACAAAGTCAAACAAAGACTTGAAGTCAAACAAAGACTTGAAGTCAAACAAAGACTTGAAGTCAAACAAAGACTTGAAGTCAAACAAAGACTTGAAGTCAAACAAAGACTTGAAGTCAAACAAAGACTTGAAGTCAAACAAAGACTTGAAGTCAAACAAAGACTTGAAGTCAAACAAAGACTTGAAGTCAAACAAAGACTTGAAGTCAAACGAAGACTTGAAGTCAAAGACACGGACAGGACTTAAGTAAAAAAGGGGTTTAAGTCAAAGAAGACAAGTCACAAATGGACAAGTCAAAAGAGGACCAAACAAAGGACATGCAGTCAAAAAAGGAGGACATGCAGTCAAAAAAGAGGACGTGCAGTCAAAAGAAGACGTGCAGTCAAAAAGAGGACGTGCAGTCAAAAAGAAGACGTGCAGTCAAAAAGAAGACGTGCAATCAAAAAGAAGACGTGCAGTCAAAAAGAGGACGTGCAGTCAAAAAGAGGACGTGCAGTCAGGCAGGAGACTAGCAGTCAAACAGGAGACTAGCAGTCAAACAGGTAGACATGCAGTCAAAAAAGTAGACACGCAGTCAAAAGGGAATGTGAGAAGTCAGTCAAAAAAATATGCGACCTCAGTCAAGAAATAGACCATTGTTCAAGCATATTTCAACACGTGCCTAATTAAGTCGACTTTCAGCTAAATAGATGCTTAGAGTCTGACCCATCAAAACACGGATTAAATATGAGGGTTTATTTATGCCAAGGGAGGACGAATTCGACACGAGTTAAGTCCGACTTTCAGCCAAATAGTTGCTTAGAGTCTGACCATAGCACCCGGAAGAATCCATAAGGTCTTCCCAATCAAACAAAGAGGTTGTGTGTTTAACCAAGAGGCTAAACTATTATGAATTAAACTCTTCATATTTGAAAAGAAAAAGTTACCTATTTTTGAAATCTAAGGAGTACCGTACATTTATTTACATTACTTGAAGCAATGAAGAATGCTTCTTCAGAAGAAAATAAAAAACTTTACAAAAACAGAAGAGGGAGATCTGTTCAGTGTTGACAACAAATAAAAGAGAAGTTTGGTAACACCATAATTAGTGATAAAAATTTCCGTCATCGCCAAGGGGAAAAATTTCATCATCGCCAAGAGTCTATGAACAAAGTCCCAACACTAAAGTTACAAATAACGCCATCTGTGTGCGTAAGCAAAAAACAGACAGTAACCAAAAATTGTCGGCTAATAAATAGTTTCCTTCGTAGCAACTAGATGTCGCTATTTTGGATCCGCCTAAAGTAAATTACGTAAAAATATTTGAAATAAGCTGTAAAAGTTTAAACAATTTTTGTTAAATAAAGGGAATAAAATATTATCTAAAACTAACATTCCAGATGAAACCAAATAAAAATCGGACAAGGTGTGTATAAGTTGTTGGAAAACCGTATCAAAATCGGTTCAGCCAAACGCGAGAAAATCGCGGACAACCATACCAACACAGGTCAAACTGAGAACCTCTCTTTTTTAAGTCGCTTAGCAAATTGTATGAGGGAAATTATACCGAACTCTATATGAGTTTATGTTCTAAAACTTCAATGTTGAATTATGAAAGTGAAACAGAGGTTCGTCGTTCGATAAAAGGCGTACCGTTTATCGGCACTTCTGTGGCAGAACAGCGGTCCGTGGGTTCATCTGCCATGTTAGAAAACACATTCACAACAGACGATTCCAAAGAATACACAAAACTGCTGTCTGCTAGTATGTAGTTGGAAAGTGACCAAATTGAGTAATGTGGCTGATAGAGGAATGGTGCGGCATTACGACGGCAAAGGAACCGATTGCGCTAAGTATCAAAAAATAGTAGATACTAGCAAACAACAGGAAAGCAAACAGTTGGGCTTAGAATCAAAAAAAAGGTAGACGCTAGCACACGACCGTTCAAAAAGCTTACCTTTGGTCACGACGCCTAACCATCCACACATCAAACACACAATACGGGAAACTGACTACAACTACCTACAGGGATCAAATAAAACTCGGGAATAAATATGTATTTTTTTGGGAGAAAATAAAAGAATTGGAAATTGGGTATAGTTACAAAGTTAATCTTTAAAATTGTATTTCACAAACATCACACAATAAAGCAAAGAACATAAATTCCGTTAGCAGTTCCGTAGTCCAGTCGTATGAATCGGGGAAACATTCAAGACAGGTAATCCTTTTAACGTCAGCACCGGTATCAGTCCAATACTAAAACCTGAAACTCACAATAAGAAAGATGAAAATTAAAGATTGCTCTCAAGAGCAACCACACACGAGATAACAAAAAAAAATAGGTATTTCAGTAATAATTAACATGAAAACTTACTTTAATTCGGGCGCCATATTGTAGCGTAAAAAAATAAAAGTGTGAAAGAAACACAAACCGCTACTTAATACGTTTAATTTTGATTTTTTTAAAAAAAGGTACAAAACAAGTAATTAAAATATAAAAAAAGTTAAATTATCTATTTCTAAAAAAAAAAATGATTTTTTTTCTTTTTGGGACCTTAATGCGTCGAGGTGGGTTTGCTTAGTGGAAAAAGAAAAATATTATTGAAAGTATTATGCAAATATTTTAAATCTGACCTAACAAAAAATCGATTGCAATCGGTTAAAGTTAGGGGAGTAAGCAATATAAGTAATTTTAATCGCGAAAAACACTAAGAGAATCCAACGCGTGTTGATAGGCCTTAAGTCAGAAAGTTGTTATTTTTTGACATGAGAATTTTTGATAAAAATTATATAAATCGGCTGCACTTTAAAATAGGTCTCTTGCTGTGAAAAACACGGATAATTGCTGGACTGCTGAACACGTCTGTCGGGTGAAATGTAGAAATCAGGGAACCACAGAACTGCGGCGTCCGCCTCTAACTCGAACACGTCTCAATCCTTGTAGATAGTCGTCTCGGCACGTGAGGTGTCTGGATTACGGGCGAGAGTGTCCCGACCTCCGTCGTCGATAACTGACGTCGCTTGGCCGTAGGGTGGAGCCAAAAATCGGCTTGTAACGGGATCTAAACAAAAAAGAAACTTCAGACCACCGATACAAGCTGAATCTTTGATTTATGAATCTAAAGTGAAATAGATCGAAAAGAAAAAAAAACGACAATACATACCAAATTAACCAGAAAATCACAGGGACACTGTTATACTAAACTTGTGCTAAGATACTTTATATTATTAGGTTTGCACCAACAGTAAAACCTTTACCAAACACATGAAAATTTTCAATATTAAACACCAAAAAAGAAAAGCTCGACCATTACGTATCGGGTCCCAAAAAAGCAATGACATCGTTTGAAAGGAAACAACCGACGATTTTTTCCGGATTCCTGGTTCAAATGAGAATAACAGCCATGAAGAAAAATTTTGTTGAAAAGTTTGGATTAGGATTGGAAGAGGTTTTAACCGTAGCGATTTTACGCTACAATAGGTAGTTATTCATTTTTAAATTGACTCATGAAGAAGTTTTTTGAGTCGAGACACAACAGTAACTTGGCAATTTTAACTTAGCTTTTATTTATGGTTTCGATTTAAACTACAATGGTCAAAATACTATGGGAAATACATGTTTACATACCTCCAAACGACGGGGTCGAAACTAATGACGTCTGTCGTAACCACAATCAATATAATGGACCCACTGCTCGGACAATCCTACACGTGAGCCCAGTACGGGTAGGTACTTATCACATGTCTTCCAATTTTTAGTTCTAGGGTGTACCGATTTCCTCACGATGTTTTCCTTCATTGTTTTGAGAGCAGTGGTGGTAAAATAATTCACACAAAGTAAAGCGCCTGTCTGGGTTTGAACTTACGGCCTACAACTCGTAATCGCTGCTCGGGAAGTGTCTGTTGTTTATTTATTTATTTATTTATTGATTAGGGACAAAAAACAGTTACATGCTACAAAATACAGAGAAATTATCTAAACTAAGATTTAACAAACATGTAACCCACACCATTGTCCACGGTTTAACTAAAGGTTAAAAGAAGTGCTGAAGACAAGTGATTAAAAAAAAGAAAATAAAACAACAGCCGCTGCTACAGAATTGCTGTATAACTTAGCTTAAATTTAGTTCAATTACTCGCTATACAAAATATCCAGAGCCATTTTCTTAAATAATTGCTTAGATAGACAAAATATGTCTAGTTTTATAAAATGCCTGTTGTAAGAATCAACAAGGCGACGAAGTGGTACACGTTCCCCAGCGTTAGTCCTGCATATGTCTGTATGGAACAGTTGTGGTACGCGCGCGCCCCTTCGAATGACACTTCTGGGTACCTTGTAACACAATTTGTTTGTAAGGTCAATACAGTCAAATTTGTTATTGCATATGCCATGCAGTGTCATAGCATCAAGTAACAGCCGTCTGGATCCCAAATCCAGAACTCCATATCGCTTCAGAAGCTGCACGTAAGGAACCTTTGATTGGGCGCACTTATAGTTCATAGATCGTAAGAACTTCTTCTGTACCCTTTCAATTCTAATGCCGTATTTGTCATAGAAGGGGTTCCAGATTGGGACGGCGTATTCTAACTGGGATCGCACTAAAGTCTTATAAAGCAGTAAGAACGTAGAGGGCCGCACAAAGTCACGTGACGATCTCATGACGAAACCATACATCTGAAACGCCTTGTTTACTATATTGTCTACTTGTTTGTCTAAGTGCATACTGGCATCCAGTGTGATACCCAAGTCACGTACAAAACCAACTTCATTTATGAGTTCGTTATTAAATGAATACTTAAAATTGATTTTATTTCTCTTTTTCGTAAACGAGATGGAATGACATTTGGGTAGACTGAGAAAGAGCTTATTATTGTTGCAATATGTATATAATCTATCTAGGTTCATCTGAAGAAAAAGACAGTCTTGTATATTCTTGCAAGATCTGTAAATTTTTATATCATCCGCATACATTAAAAACTTTGAGTTGATAAAACATTGTTTAATATCATTAATAAAAATAATGAAAAGAAGAGGGCCCAAAATGGATCCCTGTGGTACGCCAGATGTAACAACTATAGAGTCTGATTCGTAACCATTAACAACTATTTTTTGGGTCCTGTTATTAATGTATGAAACAAACCATCTAAGCAAATTACCACGTATTCCGTTGAAAGCTATTTTTTCTAAAAGCAGTTTATGATCCACCTTATCAAAAGCCTTCTGAAAGTCCGTGTACACAGCGTCCACTTGAACTTTTTGATCTAATTGTTCAAATAAGTAGTTGGTAAATACTAACAGATTAGTTGCGGTTGAACGACGTTTGACGAAACCGTGTTGCTCGGGTAGAATAAGCTGATGAATGTGGGGGTACACGGCGCCATGCACAAGACTCTCAAAAACCTTAGACAACGTAGAGAGAATAGAGATGGGGCGATAATTCTCTACGTTATTCTTGTCACCGGTCTTATAAACAGGGGTTATAAACGCACGTTTCCAAATTGCAGGAAAAACACCTGTACGCAAACATTTATTAAAAATTATATGTAATGCAGTGCACAGGCTATCACGCGTTCTTATGAAAAAGCTGGGTGGTAAGCCGTCAGGTCCGGCCCCTTTAGAGGCATCTAATGATTTTAAAGCTCTGAGCACAGCTTCTGCGTTTGTTTGTGATGCTAAAACGTTATCGTTATTCAAGAATTATTAAAACATTTTAACATGATCTGTTAAGTTTTGTAGGCAATTTTTTCCTTCTGCTAGCTTTAGGAGTTCTCGCGACTGATTACTTTCACTGGATACGCGAAGGCCACTACCATACTTATTCCACCGCCATATTTATTCTTCAGACAAAATTTACCTGAAGATTGATACCTAACCAGCTTTAAGTATTTATATATTTGTACCTTACGTAACCAATTAGCAGATGAAGAGCTGAAAGCTTCCAGAACAAGCAACAAATGGGCAAAACAGTTTTGGATACTGGCCAGTACTCAAACTGTAACCATCAATTCAGCATATCATTCTAGACGCCCGTAGATTTTTTTTTTTTACATATGCTATTTCATAGAAAAATGCAATACACTGCAAATGTATACAACAGTTGATTATTTTGTTTAACCGACGAAATTTCTTAGAATGATAAATGATTTTATTTCTGTGAGTAGGTTTGTACAAACAGTTTTACAAGTCAATCATATTTTTTTTAACTAGACGAGGTCGGCGTTTCCTATCTGACTACTCTGAGAAGAAAGGCCGAAACAAACTCAGAGGTCAGTCTCTTTTAAAGTCCAGACATAATATTGGTCAGATCATGTGAAGACCATGTGGATTGGTGTTTGAAATGGTATTTTGAGGAAAGAACCACACAGATTGAGTGGACCTGTCCATTCAGTGCACGCATGTATCAGTAATCATACCGCTCAACTCAGAACTTGAGGAGCTCAACGATTTGACGAACAATACCAAAGAAAGGACATTTGGGTAGGCCGCTTAAAGTACTCCAACTGCCAGATTAACATTAAAAACGAACTGGGAAAGAGATGAAGCACAAAAACAAAAATACCACATAGTCATCACATTCACAATAATTAAAACAAAAATAATACTATACTTCTCAAAGTAAATATTCATGTCAAAGTGTATATAATAATAATCAAATGTCAAAGTGCATATAATAATAATCAAATGTCAAAGAGCAAAATTAAATGTTAAGCTGAATTGATGGTTACAATTTGCGCACTGGTTACAAATATATCCTGTACAAATGTGATTATTGGTTGTCAATATTAGCCCCAATAAGAGCTTGGCGTCCTTTTTAAGTTAAGTACAGTAAAAATATACGGCTGTCATTGGATTTTGTAAGCCCATCATCATCTGCCTAGTTTTTTCCCAACTATGTTCAGGTCGGCTTTCAATCTAACCGGTTGCAGCTGAATACCATTATTTTACATGATTAACTATCCGACCTCCACAATCCAGTTACTGGATAATACGATATCCCTTAGTCAGACTGGTTGTCAGACTTTCGGACTTCTGAAGACCTGTTACGACTGTCAAAGATCCACGAATGACAGCCGGGACGTACGGCTTTCCCTGCTTTCCAAGACACGGAGGGTCAGGCATTTTTAAGCCCATAACCACTATATTTTTATCGACACTCTGCATAAAACATAAAGTTATCTAGATTGTGCCATAGAAACCCAACTTCCAACACTAATAAGCAAGTACGTAAATAAATCAAAAAAAAAAATAATGTACCTGAAAACGAAGAATTTTAAAATCCACTCAGCAAAGATAACGTTGTACCGTTTTTATTTATAAACGCAAATGTATTCCTTGTTACTTCAGCATGTATTAACATAGATGCATAAATCTAACGCGCGGTAGACACTCGGAGTTGGGGCCGACTGTAGGTACATGTTTGTGCTCGCATAATATTCGCATAAATCACATGGGAATTAATTATTGCTTCTGACTGTACTACGTTTGGGGTGAGGAAGATTAGGTTTGTTTATGACATTAAGTTCATCTTATTCCAAGTACTAACGAAAGAGCATCCTAAACGGTTCTTGTATAGTTTTTTATGTATTTCATTTGATTCGCAATCGTGAAATTTTACCAAAGTATAAAAATGTTCACCAAATTGGTAATCAATGATAAGTCTGGAATTGCGGTACTTGAAGTAACTATATTTAATTCATATTAAGTACATGAAAATTCGAAAACATATTAAGGAACACATCCTTATTGCAAACCAGATAGGTATTGGAAATGTATAACGATGATGCAGCTAGAGAGGACCCAATGACTCTGAACACCACGCAATGTTCTTGTCTAAGGGAATTCCATCTTGAGGCATTGCAAGTTGAGGCAACTGAGGACCCATTCAAGTCTGCAGGTCCTAGAGACTGTATGCCCGATCAAGTTACACAACACATATAGTACCTATAAACCTGCAGCCCGCCAAAATGAAATTACCTTGAAGTGAGTTGCCATCACATAATACATAGCTTTACTAAGTATGTTGTCATTGCACCTGATTGACACTATTGATAGCTCTCTTCACCTAAAGGGGATTGTTGATAAATGTCTACTTTAATGCGGCGGGCGATTGCCTGCAACTGAGCATTTTCACGGTCGATTTTAGTGACCCGTCGACCGACCTGTCGTCGAATGACAAAACCTGAAACCTTTAAAGCACCTATAAAGCTGAAATTTTGCACAGAGGTTCCCTTCATAATGTAGACAAGGAATAAGGAAGAATTTTTCGACATTCAACCCCTGAAGGAGTTAAACAGGGGATGAAAGATTGGCGCGGGCGAAGCCGCTGGCAAAAGCTAGTAGTCGATAAAGAAAAATAAGAACTGCACAAACGTTGTCTTCGTACCTACTACGTAGGTACTTCTATACCGGTAGTACGATTCCTCGAGATAATTTCTGCCCTCCACACGGACGAAACCACAAGCAAAAATACTCGTAAATAGTCGTTAATCGTACATTCTAACTTACCACGTAAACAGCTGACCATACAAGACGTCTATAAAATTGTGTCAGAAACTCGTCACATTGTTCTGTGTAAGAATTAACACACAGAGGTAGACCTATGTTGTCTTAGACATAACATTCAGCAACGGCCCAGCCCTTTGAAAATCAATACACTACTTGTTTTCCAGTGAAAACAGATATAGAGGGGATGACGTGTTTTAGTTCGAATGCCTACAAAAATAGATGAGGCACTATGTGCTGTATTGAATGCGAAGTTTGGGCCGATTTTTCGGTCGATTAGGCCCGTGATAAGTAGCCGTTGGTCCTGCAGGGTTAGGGGAAACTCGCTGTGTCTGCCATTTTAGCAAACGTATGCCAGTGAAACTCGTGGCTAATAGTATAAACGCTCAAACTATTGCTATGGATTCAATACATGATTATAAACCCGACTGCGTAGAACTTTCTTATAGGTTATTAAAAAATAAAGTTAGGTACATTGCTCTAGAATAATGTGCTGAATTCATAGTTATAGTTTCCACGAAAATGTCTCTGCTACCCTGTAATTTATCCATTTAACTAAGCTATCTAAAATATTGTTCATTTTGATACACCATAATAATATGAAGATATTTTATGACGTCAACGTCATATTTCGGAAAATTATTAGTGAATAATAGTAATTTGCCCAAACAATTTTGAACAAATTCTTTTAAGCAATTTTATCACAGACAGTAAAAAGTAAACTGTGCAACATGAGTCAATTTCGTTCTTAATGTAGGTTTGAGTGACGTGGAAGATTTCGCGAGCAGAACCAAGTCATTGGTAGATGATAACTGACGTATGCGTGTCGCCAGTTATGAAATATGTGTTCCAAGGATCTTTGGTCAAGAGGCTATTTCAATCTGCACCCTACATTGTTGCACTAATCTAATCCTGTCTGCTAACACAATTGGTGATATAGTCTTTTGATTCTGTTTTGGTCGTTTCTTTCTAAATAAACCTTTTGGAGTGAGAGTTGTTTTGCTAATTTAGGCACTAGAGGTTTTTACTCGACTTTGCCAGAAGGAGGTTTATGTTTTTTGATTCATCATCATCATCATTTCAGCCGAAAGACGTCCACTGCTGGACATAGGCCTCCCCCAAGCTCCTCCACTTCGACTGGTTCTGCGCTTCTCGCATCCAGCGGATTCCTGCGGCCTTGACAAGGTCATCGGTCCATCTTGTTTTTTTTTTTATTGTATGTATGTATGTAGATTTCTTTACAGCACTTTGTAGCCTAAACGGCTTGATGGATTTTAGCTTGACAGGCGTCGTTATATTCGTCTCAATAATGAGAGTGACACTGGGTAAATTAAAAATTCAAAACAGTGTATGTGGGGTATCAAAATAATCAGGTCCAATATAATTATATTATTAAATTTAAGTTTTTTTGTTCATTTTAAGAAGATGCCAACTGCATGAAATTGCATAAAGTAGGATTCAGTTTCGTGTATTCCCGCTATCCCAGCAATCCATGTCCCCGTCAGGGAGACAACGGGACGTCATAAAATTCTTTACCGTTGTCCCCGTTATGTTACCTACATAACGGGGACAACTTTTGTATATAATAGACATAAATTT
This sequence comes from Polymixis flavicincta, assembly GCA_949987655.1. Lineage (NCBI taxonomy): Eukaryota > Metazoa > Arthropoda > Insecta > Lepidoptera > Noctuidae > Polymixis > Polymixis flavicincta. The sequence goes on along the minus strand of OX465171.1, from coordinate 35,108,597 downwards.
AAAATATAGAAACAAATAAGAAATGTTTACTTTTTACTAAGTAGATTATTTCGCAAATTGGTATCCTGCACGAAGTACCAGATTATCATAACTTGGTAGGAGCTTACCAAACACAGTACGAGTACCTAATCATGTAAAAATAATCATGTGTAGGTACTATACCAGTTGTAGTTTATTTCTTTAATTATTACGGCTTGAACAATAGATTTTCATATTCATTTATGGGCGGTCCCTGTCATCAGAAGAAAAATATTAAAATAAATGGAAAGGGCAACTGGGACCGCGGTTCCAGTTGATTGCGGTCCCAGTCGCCGGAAACCTCCAACGCCGCTCGGCGCCGGCGGCGGCGCGGGCGGCGCGGCGCTTCCAAGGCGCAAGGTCAGGTGTCACAAGTTTGCTTACTTTCATTACTTTATAATTATATAAATAATAACTACATATTTTTAAACAAATATATTCGTACCTATAATAAAATCGTAAATTATAAATATTTGCGCCCCAATCACCTTTTATAACAAGCTTCCCTCTTCTTTGCTAGATTTACATTTTAATGCGTTTAAAGCTAAAGTAAAATCAAATCTTTGTTCGAAGGCATACTATTCAATCAACGACTACTTAAACGATAAGAATTGTTGGTCGCTGTGATTAACTCAAGACAACGTTTGTGTTCTTTCACCAGAATTAGCTTACCTACTGACAGGTTATATGAGTTACTCCATAGCATTGTTTATTTTATTTGACTATAAACCATTTTTATTTTATTTTTATTTTTAATATTGATATTTCCATTTTTTTATGAAATTTAATTACTTGCCTATTACTGTATAGAATCAAGTTCTTCCAACTTATCAGACAGCTGTGCTGCTGGGGAGTTTGTTGCGCCACTTCTTCTTCCCAGCTAAAGCACTAGGAAGTGTCGAAGGGTGGGCGTTTTTGGGGGTCTGTCTTATGTAATTTTGACGTTCGAAAAGTGCTGACTCTCAGCCTAGTTTGAATAAATGACTTTTGATTTTGATTTTGAATCTGACGGCACGGTTGGCGCAGTGGTTAAGCGATTGACTGCTGCGCTGCATGTCGCGGGTTCGATTCCTACAAGTAGTTGTTCCGGGTCTGGCTGTTTGTGTATGTGAGTTTTAAATGTTTGTAAACGCACCCACAATACAGGAGAAATTCCTAGTGTGGGGCAAAGTTTAAAAAAAAAAGCACGTAAACTCTGCTGGACGGGTCTTGACAAAATTTGGTCGTGGAATAGTTAATACCCGTAAGCTCCAAAATTACAAGATTTCAACAAAAAAAACAAGCTTTTATTATTACTTGTTAATAAAACGAAATAAGTATTATTAATCTGAATTATTTAAATAAAAGTGTGTTACATTTTGATGGCAGGAGAAATAAAGAACATTAATTAAGTACGAGTATTATCATGTTACACCTTCTTTATTTCTAACCGCCAATATGTAACACGCTTTTTATTTATTTTTACTTTTTAGTTCATTTTATTAACAAGTTAATAAAAGCTTATAAACAAAACTTTTATTTTATTTTTAAGTTTTTAGTACGCGGGATTTACTACGCGGCGTAGTTCCTAGCAGTGTTTTTCCGTTATGTAGCTTGTAATCATTCGTAGAACCCAGCCAATATATGTGTTGTTTTGAACACTTACAGTGTAATGTATCTATGACCACCTTCCAGCTCTAGCACCCGACCCTGGTTACTATATAGGATCAAATTACTCGTCATTACGAATCAAACGAGCCCAAATTCGATGGGGTTGTGTCGTTTTATTGCGGAGTTCCTATGGCCACATTCCAGCTCCAACATCAGAACCGGGTTACCATATAGGATCAAAGTACTCATCAATACGAATCAAACGGCCCACTGGGACAATGGGAATATACGTTAAATTTAATTGTCAACCTCTTATAACAAAAGTTTCTTGTTTCCATCTTTTTAAAGTTCACAGTCGGGGTTTTTATTAAAATGCTTATGTGGCACGAGTGTAGATACCAACGCAATTGTGTCTGTATGGCTTGACATTGATACCATAATTGTAGATTTTGGCAATCTTGTTAATCTACTAATAAAACGATTGTCCAATGGCGTGCCACTGACAATACATTGGAAAAACTGTTCTTGCTTTGTAATCTGGTACACAATGACAAGTCGTAATCTTCTATTATTATAACATTTCTTTTGACAACTGACACGTCAATATGAATGTTAATGGCGTTGAATTGATATAGTTGTCTAATGATCAGTCATTGAAAATAGTAGTCTTGGCCCCCTGGTCTACAGCTACAGAATGATGACGATAACCATCTGATGCTGACCGAGTTGACATTGTTGTTGTCTTCTCCTTTTTGTGTCGATTACATGGTCTCTGACCAGTATCCGTTTAGTGACGGATACCTGCACCCTAATTGCGTAACTCACGATTAATCATAATCTGTTTCAATTTGACAGTTCAACAATATTCATTGCGTTATTTACGTTGACACGTTACACATTTTTCGAACATATAAAGCAATGGTTTAAAAATCTGTTTCAAAACGAAACAGATTATGATTAATCGTGAGTTACGCAATTAGGGTGCTGGACATCTCCGTGATTTGCTTCGATCAGATTCTGGAAGGCGCAGGTGTGTTGAATGGGCAGGAAAAGAGGTGATTCAGTTTCTATTAGCTATACGGGCATTGTGTTTGGGATGGGTCGATGATACCTCATCTGGTCCAATTGTTTCTGCAGCGGCCCTTTCTACAATCGAACCGAGTATTTTTACATGAAAAAAACTAACTTGACTTAAGCTTTTTACCCTGACTTACCACAATAAAGATTTGTTTTTAAAGTGGTGCTGGCCTGGTGGTAACTACTCCTATTTACGTGTCCTAGTTCGTGGGTTCGAACTCAGACATCACATCAAGTATATGTAATTTATTTTATTACCACTGATCCCAAAATGGCGAAGGAAAACATCGTGAGTAAACCAGAATGACCTAGAGTAAAAAAATCTAAGACAAGTGAAATTAGACCCGCACAGAGCCCGCGTCGTGTTTTAGATTATAGCCTTCCGTCTCAATGAGACATATACATATAGGTGTGTTAAATTATAATATTTTCTTAATTGCAATATTTTACGACCAAAACGATAATTTTTAAGTAAAATACTCGTGTATTTTATATAGATCAATTGTCTCTTATGAAGGCCGCCACCTGTTTGGCCGACAAGCGGATGACACTTTTACGGGATATAATAAGGTAATGTATAGACTTCCTGCAGCTAAGTGGCGCGCGCGCCGGTCCTCGCGCCCACATGCGCGCGTCAATTGTGTATGTTCATTTGACGGTTGGTGGGGTTAGGCGGTAGTGCGGACGTACTATGAGATTTAGATGTTAGATGTTCTTTTTGAGTTTAAACTAGATCGGTTTATACCAGGTAGAGATATGTGTTTACATCCAAGCAACATTGCTTTGTTATATTCAAAGGTCCGAGTGCCGGTAGAATAACAAGCACTTGCTTTGTAAAGTTAGCAAAGAAAAACGAAGGTAGTTTAATTATCTGTCTTTCACCATTTCCGTGGTGTGTCTTCTGTGGAAATTAGAAATGCAAACCACTGGATACATAAATGAATTAGAATGACAACTAAAACGCGTTTACACCGTAATTTCACGACCGTGGTCAAATCGAGTGGTACATTTAAATTGATTGTAGGACATATTTCCTTGAAGCCGGATGCATTCAATTGGCATCAGCGGAGTGCGCAGGCGACGACCAGTTCGCGACCGACCGTTCTGTCACTCTCACCGCGGTATCGATGAATCGAAATCGAGATATCGATGTGTTAACTGAGATCGTAAAACGTGAATCTACAAAACGATTGCTGAACTGATTAAAAAAAAAAAAAAACTTAATTGGAAAGGTTTTCAAATCATTGTGTTTATGATTTTTTTAGTAGTGAGCTTTGTGTTTTGACAGTGATCAATAAATATTTTTCAAAATGTCCGTACATGAGATCATTCGCTTTGTGGGACAGTGATAGAAAATAGTCTCCTCAGTTTTTAAGAAAAGTGCTAGTCTGTAGACTGAGTTTGTGAGTCGCGAGTGGTATCACTAGCATGTGATACCACAAGACAGCTATCACAACGGAAAAAGACGGGAAAGACAAAAAGCGACCGAAAAGGAAACGAATATCTGATATGAGGTGAGAGCAATGAGAGCGAGACAAAACCGTCGGTTAGCAACAAACGATGTGAATTAATATACTCGTATGTCTAGACTTGTGATTGAACTATTGGGACTGCGGATTCACTCAACATCTTGCAATATATTTAACTAACTTTTGCCAGCGGCTCCGCCCGCGTGGATGTCGGTTATCGCGTAAAAAAGTAACCTTATGTCCTTCTCCATATCCCAGGCTAAATCTCTGCCAAATTTCATGACGATCGGTTCAGCAGTTTAGCCGTGAAAGCGTGACAGACAGAGTTACTTTCGCATTTATAATATTAGTAGGTATATTAGGGATTGTACTGTATCCAGCAAAATAGATTAGGCTTACATAATTTTTGTAATAAAATTCTTCATTCACAAAATACTTGTACATTACGATAAATTATTTTGTATCGTCAAATTAGCGCCCGAGCGTGGCGAGGGTGTTAACCGCGTGCTATTATGGACTACTTAAGTCACACATTGTATACTATTTTATAACGCGTGTGACCTATACCCGTTCTTAAGAGCGCTGTCACAGGTCCACTAGCGCCACTCCTTTTATAAATATTATCTCGCGACTGAAAAGGAATTGTTTAAAACGGCTCAATCGGCTGTCTCGGTGTGTCTAAAATTTTCTAATACCTTTTATAAAGTTTCATATTGAGACACGAATCAACAAAATACGATCTAGATGAATGTGGCCGTTTTTCTTTAGATCGGTTTTTGTTGCTTCGTGTTTCAATATGAAACTTATTAAAGGTATTAGAAAACTCTAGACACACTTACCGAGATAGCTGATTGAGCTGTTTTTCATAATGCCATTTTAGTCACGAGATAATGTTTTTTTTTAAAGGAGTGGCGCTAGTGGACCTGTGACAGCGCTCTTAACTCACGCTTTTCTGCGTAGAAAGGGATTAGTTACAGAAAAACGTGATTTAAGTTCGGGTTTAGGGCATAGAGTGCTATAAAGTTAATATCCTATATGCCATTTAAAGTCATGAACAAATGTCAAACAAAGCCTTCTTTGAGGTTTAGTTCAGATTCTTCTTCTTCTTTTTGAGTTGGTGAATGTTTTTTTTTAGAAAAGTTGTGTCTAATATTTTTTTTTATTTTTTTTTATTCACTCCAAACATACAAATATCCTTACAGGCTAGACCCAATGCGATATTGTACTAAAACTAACTAACTACTTAATCATACAAAATTTCCACTTCTTGTAGCATAACAAATTTTATAGGCAGCTAACCTTTCAAATTCACTCAAAGCGCAACAGAATATGTCGACGTCATCAGCAATGAGGTTGAGGGTGCGGAAATGTGGTTGATCCGTGTGGTTCCGGACGTAAAAGAATAGCTCCATTCTATATCTTCCCGTCGTTGTCGTAGAAGGCGACTAAGGGACAGCATAGAGAATGGGCAGCAGCGTTCTCTATGCATTTTACCACCATACTGCGATCGCCAACCCGCCTGCCAAGCATGGCGATTAGGGAAAACCCCCCTTTTGGGGGAAGCCTACATATGTCCAGCAGTGGACGTCTTTCGGTCGAAATGATGATGATGATAATGAATATGTGGCCACGCTTCAGGCGCGTATTTAAGACCCTTAAAAGTGCAGGTTTATGGACTTCGAAAACTCTATTACTGGGGTCATGTTCTAGAAAAAAACACTCACATTGGGTGATTAAATTCAGTAATAATAAAATAGATAAGCTTCGACCAGAACTTAGCCATAGCAACAGTGTTAGCAGTGTCTTCGTATAGGTCCTATAAAAGGCGGTGAATTGCAAAAAGTGGATATGGGTAATTGCGTAATACACTACCAGCAGAAATGGCTTTCAGTTTCACAGTTCAACAACATTCATTGCGTCATTAACGTTGTTGAACAGACAAATTTTTCGAACATTTGAAGCAATGGTTTAGAAAATTCCTTAAAAATGATTCAAATTGTTATTAATCGTGTTATATAATTGGGGTGCTGGTGAGATGGTAAGGCATTGCCGTCATCCCGTCCGTGACATTCACAATGGGCCCTATCAGAATACGAGCGCTGCGACACTGTTTTTAAATGTCGCAGCATCATGCTGAGATAGGGCCTTTTGACCTCGTACGGGACTTTGTATTTAATTTTAGTTGTTTTTTTTTATTTTAATTATTTTTTTATCAAGCTTATTGTATAGTTAAGTTTGTGATATTCCTGTGCGAGTCTAATAAATACTTTTTCTTTCTTTCTTTCATCGTAAAGCTCTTCAACAGTCAAGAAGTGAAGAAGCGACTCTTGTATATGCCGTACTAGACCTGTGACCATTTACTGCATTGGTTGACTTAAGGAAACTTGTGGCCCTTCCCCCAGTATTTCTTATGTCGTACAGAGAGTGTCGATGATGTATCTCATGCTAAAGTTTTTTAGTAGCACAGGCAACTTCTCTTGAAGCTATACCTGCCGAACAGTGGTAACGGGTGCTTTCCTTTCTGTAAATTATTTCATCACCACTGCTCTCAAAACGGTGAAGGAAAACATCGTGAGGAAACCGGCATGTCCTTGGACATGCCGGTTTCATCACGATATAGGAATTTCGGCGACATGTGTCATCTGCCAACCCGCACTCGGCCCGCGTGGCGATAATTTTCCCACAGCTGGGACACAGGCATCCTCTCTGTGAGAGGGATCTCACAGAGAGGATGCCTGTGTTCCAGCAGTGGGAAAATTATAAACTGTAATCAGCTTAACTTACAGGTATAGCATATGAATAGACTGCCTGTCTGACCTCCACAACCCAATTACTGGGTAATACGATACCTATTGGTAAGACTGGTTGTCAGACTTTCGGGCTTCTAACGACCCGTAACGACTGTCAAAGATCCACGAATGACAGCCCTGACCAACGGATTAACGTGCTTTCCGAGGCATGGTATGTAATGATGGTCACCCATCCACACACCAACCCCGGAAAGCTTAGCGTAATTTAATGGATCGAGTTGTGAGGTTGTTATTACTTAGGTACGAGCCCATTCATCTATATAAATAAAAATAAAATTCCTGACTGACTGACTCATCAACGCCCAGCCCAAACCATTGGACCTAGAAAGCTGAAATTTTACACAGAGGTTCCCTTTATAATGTAGACAAGGAATAAGGAAGGATTTTTTGAAATTAAACCCCTAAAGGAGTTAAATAGGGGATGAAAATTCCGCGTGAGCGAAGTGCTGGTAAAAGCTAGTTAAATATATATCTTTAAAAAATCATATATTGTTTTATATTATGTTCCATGAACTGTAGGCAAAGTGTTCGTGTACTTGGCCTTTCGTGTGCAAGGTCCCTTAGCTGCATGCCAAGCCATCAATCATGCAGTCATTATTTAATCAGTCTGTTTAAATAGATGGTCAGATTAAACAATCACTACATTGCTTGAGCTTCCTTATCATCATCATCATCATTTCAGCCGGAAGAAGTCCACTGCTGGACATAGGCCTCCCCCAATATGGAGGGGCTTGAGCTTCCTATATGACCATAATAAGTCACTTCTGGTTGTTTATTGCTTTTCATTTTACGGTTGGACATTCACGTGGAATTTCTGGATGTGAACGTGTGTGTGATGTCCCGTGTGGTGTCCGGGCGTAAAAGAATAGCACCATCCCATTTCTTCCTGTGGGTGTCGTAGGACGCGACTAAGGGACTTACTAGAGAATGGGCAGCAGGGTTCTATACATTTTACCACCATACTGCGATCGCCAACCCGCTTGCCAAGCGTGGCGATTATGGCAAACCCCCTTTTGGAGGAGGCCTATATCCAGCAGTGGACGTCTTTCGGCTGAAGTGATGAACGTGCGAAGTGTCCACTCACACGTTCACATACAGAAATTCCACACGAAAAAATAATTGTCTTTGTTATAGGACTATTAACAAGTACATTTTTTTTTCGCGTACCTTTTAATAGCTTTCATATTTATAACCCAAATAGTAAAAAAAAAAAATCTGCCAAAATTTAAACGAAGATAAAAAGATCAGAAAAAATAGAAAAACATCGATTGCCTTGATTTGATTAAAAAAATGTTGCTGAGACACACATCATATTTTAGTTATTGATAATACAGATATAAACACAACTTTTGAAACGGTTATCGCTAATTTTTCGAACTCTGCATATTGTCTTTTTTAGGAGATTCATAAATAGAGCTATGGCACCAGGCACGGTATATTTTACCTGTGGATTAAATAAATCTGATGATTGCAAAGTCAGTCTTTATTCAAATTATTTGTAAGTGGTCTACGAAAAATGACGGGTCTTAGAAAATAATGCCATTAACTAACTTTTATCTGAACTTCATAGGTTTAGGCCGAAACTAGAAGACGAGCTAAATTATCGGTTTCGGCTGTAAATCGTGTTTCCACCGGATACATTATACAACTCTGCTTAGCTTTCTAGGGATTACACACCAAATACTAAGTTATTTTTACAAAAGACGCTTAACAAAACCGGGATTCACCTGTACCCCACATGTCATTATGATATTGTTTTGTTACTGAACCAGGTACGGTCTCTGAGCCTTCTGGTCTTCACAATACTATTAAAAGGATATTGTAATGAGGAAAGATTTGATTTGTATAATGGATAAACTCAAAATTGACTTTAAAGATTTCAAAAATTGTTTTAACTATGTAAAGCTACATTACTTTGGAGTAATATGAGATATAAATGTAAATTTCACGTGGACAGAGTGCTAGTTACATATTGAAGGTCAAAGTTCGAATGATAACCATGAACGTTAACAAGTATTAAGGTGACACTTGTCCACATTTTTTCCATACAAACTTCGGGAGGGTTTTACTCCACTGTTTGACCATGTACATCAAAAATTTAACGTGGTATGGTTTTGTCTCATTATTAATATTGTCTGTACGGAAACAGAATACTAAAATAAAAAGCCATTTAAAAGTTATGAGCCAATAAAGATTCGTTTTTCTTGCTAATTTAACCTAACTTTGGCGATCTTCCGAAGGACTTTTCTTAATTTTTTGCGCTCCTGTTTTACTTTAACTGATCCTTCAGCTCACTCAATAATGTTGTGCATGTATACTAGCTTCTAATTGCTCATCACTGACACTACCTCTGTTGGACACGAAGCCTGGAGACACATCGTGCTTTTTAGCCAGGTCCACCAGTGAGTTCGAGCCCGCGACTTGAGTACCCTTAATGTTAAACGTTCACCTGCACGTTGGATGATCTCAATAAAGCCACTGATGCCGTAATAAACGAGGCCATCTACTGGGCTCTAATAATATAAATAAAACATACCTAGTAAAACTGTACGAGTACCATCGACACGAAAAGAAGAAGAACAATGTTAAAACTTTAAATACCTACTAGTGCTAAAACTAGTCGAGACTAGTTCTGTAGGTACCGTTGCACGAACCCAAAAGTTAAACGATTTGTGTAAGTTACGAACGATTTGTGTAGGTTAGGAATGATATGCGCGCAACGGCGTTTTCACACCAACACACGTTTCCCAGCAATAATTTTTGCTCAATGATAAATATTTTGAAGTGCCTCGGATTCAGAATACAACTCCAAAATCTTCTACATCGAAATTTCTTTGTCCCCAGGGTTGATCTTCGTAGTTTAAAGTGTGCATCTGCACTTCGCGCTGGCCTCAAAGCTGCAATGTACGAAAGCAGCTGCTCCTACGCAGGAGCCTTAGAATTAAAGAGAAGCGCATTAAAGGAGGAACCATGGCCTGCAGCAGAATGGCCTCCATACCGACTCCACCAGTCCACTTTCGAGCAACTGAAGCAGAGTGTGGAGAAGGCCAAAGCGGCCTTACAGGACAGGTCAGGTCTCCTGGGGACTGCTACGGCGTTCGGTGATTTCTATGGAGGACAGCTTGGGCAGGATGCTACCAGCCCCACGCTAGGATTCGGAAGAACGGCGAGGACCGACGACACAATGCTCGGGGCGATGGATAAAAGTAAAGCTATTGGTAAGTAATATCTGCTGTTTCCTTTTACATACATATTCTCTCGACACGCTAATGGGATTAATAAATAATATTTCTATACCATTATGTCCATAATAGCATCGTTTAGTATCATTGTAGGAACGAACGAACATATTCTATATGGGTACATATACCTACCCAAGTGAAAATACAGGACCCCTTCGTTTCACCGCAATCGGTTAACGTCAACATTATATACCAAATATAATAAACTGCACTACGTCAAGATGATAAAATTCAACACCAAAACGTAAACTTTTACACCAACCATATTAAATTCATATCAGAATTTAAGGTCTATTGTCATATGCCTTAACCTCGCGACGATAATGGTCTGGTAGACAGCCATGGCTGAATATCGATTGGTCTCGTTGACAGGGTAAACTCGCCCTTAAGATAACAAAGCACGATCACATTTCGCGTGTAAACTAAACCCTTTTAGATTACTTTGATGTAGGTAGAAGAGGCTTGGTGGGGAGGCATCTTCAGATAACAATCAAGGGAGAGGGGCGTACGGGATTTCATCCCCATGGTTGCTATAGAGACGCACCCGCCCCTAACGCCCCGCGATCATCGCGCGCTCGGTAAATAGTGGCGAAAATAAATTTTTATTATCCCACCGTTCATTATTGTGGACGTAGCCGACGCTTTTTTCTCTTAACGAGGGTACAATAATAATAAATTCTGTTGCATTTTTCGTGCATTGTCGTTTGTTATAATAATTTCTGACGCGATCGAAGTTACTACCAATGAACCTAAATAGGTACCTAGTTTGTTATTTTTATACATTAGTACCTAAAGAAAAAAAAAATACCATGTTTCAGAGTTATCAAAATTAATTGTACGTATACTATGAAGTATTTACTTCGTGGGTACGTACAGCTTTGTGGGTGTTCAATTCTATACTCAGCTTGAATAAGTCGGTCAACAGCAGCAATGTTGGTGTAAATTTGTACACAACACAAAATACAATAATCATATTTTCTATCGATTTACTTTTGCCAGATGAGTCTGGTAACCACACAGTAATGACTTATTTAGGTACTTAAAATTGTAATTTTTTAGACATGCATAATATTCTCTATTTTAAATTTCTAATGTACCTACTACTTACCAATGATTACATTATCTACTTTTCCATTAATTAATCTGTACCACAACTATATAGGGTCTGTGACAGTATTTTAAAGGATGTCTGCAAAGGTCAACGTTATGTAGTGCAGACTGGCATTTTTTTTTGTATTCCGTTTTTTTTTTTTGGAAAAAAACAATGAAACTATAGGCGCGTTGATGTAAACACGAATGTCTGGAATAAACGTAATAATTTTAATATTGTATGATTCCACAATCCTCGTAATTCATTATAGTCATCATCTGCCTAGCCTTTTCCCAACTATGTTGCGCTCAGCTTCCAGTCTAACCGGTTGCAGCTGAATATTTTACATGGAACGACTGCCAATCTGGCCTCCATAACCCAGTTACTGGTTAATACAATACCGCTTGGTAAGACTGGTTGTCAGACTTTCGGGCTTCTGACGATCTTTAATGACTGCCAAAGATCCACAAATAATTCAGTAGGTAATTCATTAGGTATAATAGTATTGACCAAAAATATTGCTTTAAGTACCTACCTATGCGTTTTGTGAAAAAGCTAGTCCCCGCCACGGGTACAGACAACTGAAAATTCCTTCAATGTTGAAACATTAAATCTTCAAGACCATGCAGAGGACAAACATATTCCAATTGTTACAAAAGACCTTTGTACCCACCAGTGGTCGCCACAATAGCACATTAACAAAGGAGCTGCTCTCGAAAAAGACAATAAAAGATTTTGCCATTAAAACAGTAGCGCAATTCATAAAAAAAATGTAAATTCGAAGCGAGCGGCCATTGTCTTGGCTGCGCGCTGCCGAGAGGAGATCGGGCCTTTCCGCTTTCGTTAACTAGATGGAAACTCTTGCATTTCGGGAGGTATTTTTCGTAGGATTTTTAATTTCCTAGGAGTTCTTAAAGTTTGATTTAGTGTTTATTTGGCTACTTTAGAAATATGACTAATCCGATCTATTCTGTAAAAATCTCACTATATTTTTTGTCAAAGTCAGCTTGTAATCCTGTCATTGCCTTCCACTGCGAAGATCGCCCTGAGGACACGGTGGAGCACACGGTGGCGGTCTGCCCTGCTTGGGCGGAGTACCGCCGTGTCCTCGTGGAGGCGATCGGCGGCGGCGATCTCTCGCGTCCGGCCCTGGTCCAGGCCATGGTACGGAGCGAGAGGGCATGGGGAGCCGTCACCTCCTTCAGCGAAGCAGTGATGCTCGCGAAGAGGGAGGCGGCGCACGTGAGGGAGAGGCAGCATATGCGCCCTCGCGACCCCAGCCGCCGCAGGATACGGAGACGCCCTGGGCGTCGGGAATCCCAGGCCGATTTCCGGCCACCGTAGGCATGGGCTTGCGGACGGCGAGTAATGGGTAGCTCGCTGTCCGGTAAGGACCAAGCCCAAGTCGACGGCGCGTTGTGTTCCACGCGCGCCTCAAAGAGATGTCAGCACAAATAGTGATGGGACCCGCAAGGGTCGATGCCTGCCAGGGGTGCGGGTTTGTTCGAAAGAGACACCACAGCCCCTGGCTTAAGGGCTACTGAAGGAACACGGGTGGGTTTTAGTCAGTAAAAGTCTGACACGCCCTCCTGCTCCACCCAGAGCGGGAGAAGTTATTTGATGATTTCCCACCCAAAAAAAAAAAAAAAAAAAATCCTGTCATTGCCTGGCGTTACTACTTGAATGACAGCTCACTTCAAGCTCACTTCACCTGTGAGAGGTTTAAATAATAGACGATGCTGTGGATATCTTTAGCCCAGTGCATTTTTTTTTTTTAAATTGTAGATTAAGCACATGAAAATGTCCATAAAAGTTATTGTGATGTTATTTCAATAACTAAATTTTTATATTTATCTCATTCATGTATGACCATGATTGATTGATGTTTGTTGACGCTTGAGAGTCAACAATGTGGTAGCAACGCTACGAAACTATGAAATGAATTGAATGTCTATTTATGTAAGTGGATCTTATAGGACACTCGTCTACACGTAAATTTTTTTTGGTGAATATTTAAAAACTAGATGGCGCCGGCATTTCCTAGCTTACTGACTTCTGAGAAGAAATGCTGAAACAAACTCAGACAAAGTCTAAAAATTCAGGGACATTTCTGGAAGGCCCCTTTGAAGAAAGAGAGCCATTGAAGCTTTGGGCTGACATGTCCCAATTGACGGCATGTATGTATCAGTCGTCGTGTAGCTCAACCCTATTTTAGGGAGCTCAACAACTCGCCACAAGACGCTATCAGAACATTTGGATAGGCCATAATGAAAATAAATACTCAAAACCGCCAGACAGTCATAAAGTTATATACTATCAAATTCATTTGTCACAATAAGTGAAATTAAGTACTAAATAGCAGCTCAAAACAGTATAAAGACCCAAATTCAAAACAAAGAGTCTCGTTAACAAAATATTTACAAAACGAATTACTTTTTGATCACATCCAAGGCAAAGTTGCCGTGTTAAACGGCTTGCAGCAACATCCATTACTCGACGGCTTTAATAAACACACGAACCAAGCCAAAAATACAAAGCAATGACCGAGTATTTACATAATATTCAAATAAGTGCAAAAATCCACGCGCCACCGTCGCTTAATCTTAGTCATTAAGAGAAACGTATTAAAAGGAACCCTCCAACGATTACATAAAGAGTTGTTAACACGAAAATGATTGCAGAACGCCCCAAATACCAGTTGCTAGTATTTTACATGGCTATCGTGGCCCGGGATCAGTTCGGTACAAATGTCATCAATTATGAGGCCACACTTTAGATCGTATCGCGATAAAATATATATCAATAAATCATGCTCCAACTGCTCTGATATGAGTTTATTGATTTTTTTAAATGTATATTGCCAAAGGGCTGGGGTTGTTGTTTCTCGATTTATATTCATTACCGACGGCGGTTGGTGTGAGGATAATATAGATTATGAGTACAGAATAGGGTAAATCAGAGCATTAGAACTCTTTAGTTTTGGAAATGAGAAAGTGAGTTCGTGAGAGCAAAGAGACATTCCCCTCATCATCCACCTAGCCTTTTCCCAAGTATGTTGGAGTCGATTTCCAGTCAAACCTGATCCAGCTGAATACCTGATCTGACCTTCACAACTAAGTTACTGGGTAATACGGTACCCCTTGGTAGGACTGGTTTTCAGATTTTGGATCTTCTGATGACCCGTTTTTTTTTTTTTTTTTTTTTTTGGGTGGGAAATCATCAAATAACTTCTCCCGCTCTGGGTGGAGCAGGAGGGCGTGTCAGACTTTTACTGACTAAAACCCACCCGTGTTCCTTCAGTAGCCCTTAAGCCAGGGGCTGTGGTGTCTCTTTCGAACGAACCCGCACCCCTGACAGGCATCGGCCCTTGCGGGCCCCATCATTTTTGTGCTGACATCTCTTTGAGGCGCGCGTGGAACACAACGCGCCGTCGACTTGGGCTTGGTCCTTACCGGACAGCGAGCTACCCATTACTCGCCGTCCGCAAGCCCATGCCTACGGTGGCCGGAAATCGGCCTGGGATTCCCGACGCCCAGGGCGTCTCCGTATCCTGCGGCGGCTGGGGTCGCGAGGGCGCATATGCTGCCTCTCCCTCACGTGCGCCGCCTCCCTCTTCGCGAGCATCACTGCTTCGCTGAAGGAGGTGACGGCTCCCCATGCCCTCTCGCTCCGTACCATGGCCTGGACCAGGGCCGGACGCGAGAGATCGCCGCCGCCGATCGCCTCCACGAGGACACGGCGGTGCTCCGCCCAAGCAGGGCAGACCGCCACCGTGTGCTCCACCGTGTCCTCAGGGCGATCTTCGCAGTGGAAACACCCGGGCGTTTCCTCCCGCCCTATCCGAAACAGGAACCTCCCGAAACAACCGTGTCCGGTGAGGACCTGCGTCAGGCGGAAGGTGAGGACGCCATGCCGCCTCTCAAACCACTCCTCAAAGAGGGGACTTACCGCCGCAATCGTGGCGTGCCCAGCACTGGGTTGCGACAATCGCTCTCTCCATGTCACCATGAGATCCCGCCGGAGCTCTGTCCGCTGTGCCGCGATTTCCCGCGGCAGCGGAGTTACGCCCCGGCGTTTGGCCTCCTCGCGCCACTCCCATATCTGCGCGAGGACCTTTGCCTCCAGATCCTGATGACCCGTAACGACTGTCCACAAAGATCCACGAATGACAGCCGGGATCAACGGCTAAACATACTTTTCGAGGCACAGAGGGGTCTTGGAGTCTAAAGTCACCTATCCACGGACCAACCGTAGCAAGCGTAACTTAACGTGATTGATGAACCCGTGTGGCTACTGTTAGATAATAGATAATGGAGACGTCATGGAAAAGTCGAAAATTTATTGGATTAAGATAAGCTTTGTAGTTTTCTTGCTTATCTCATCTATCTGGAGGGCTGACTCTCAGGATTAAATACCGATGTCAAGACTCCAGAGAGTGGAACCCCCTCAAAATATGGTATCGTTTATGGTAGTACTGCTTTCAGGATATGGCTTACCCAATCCAGCATCCGCTGATGCAATCCTCTAACTAAAAGCTGGTCTTCTTCAAAGAGGCGTGATGCAACAGCGCGATGGAACACTTGTAGAACAATTTCCATGAAGTTTTCTTAGAAATTCTTCTACGTGAGTCGCGTCGTGCATGTTTTGAGCCTTTTTTTTTTTTGAGGGTGGGAAATCATCAAATTACTTCTCCCGCTCTGGGTGGAGCAGGAGGGCGTGTCAGACTTTTACTGACTAAAACCCATCCGTGTTCCTTCAGTTACCTGTGTGCCAGGGGCCACAGTATCTCTTTCGAATAACCCGCACCCCTGGCAGGCATCGCCCATTGCGGACCCCACCAGTTGGTGTTGCCATCTCTTTGAGGCGTATCTAGTATTAATTGTTGCCGATGTATCAAATAAATGTAATAGGAACTGCAGCTAGAGACTCAGACAGCTGTAATTGCTTTGAAAGCGTTCATAATTTCTACAAAAAAAAAAGTACAACGGCTTTCAAGAAGAGTGACATACGGCTTTCAGTACAGATACCTAGCTTATGTCAGTACAGACGCCAACACATCAAGCTACCCCAATCTCTCAAATTTCTTTGATAGACTTTCAACTTTATAACATAAGCATAAGGTTTATGTTCAATTGGGAAAAATTTACAGTTTGGGGTAGCTTGATGTGCTAGCGGCTGTACATTTTCGACTTTATCATTTATTGTTGTCTATAATAAGCCCTCAGTGTGCATAAGATCATGACTCTCTTTGACTGATCCTGTATTTTCAGTAACAGTAAACTGAAATAGCAGCTCCACCAGTCACAGTTTTGTTTGTGATCTTCTTGAGGGGGTCCCCCAATAAATACTTCTATTATTTCTTTTTTCAACTTAATATTTTCTAACAAAAATATGTCTACACGTACGGCGTGCAGTCAAGCACTTTAGTTTAATAGCATAGTACCTACAGATAATCTACAAAGTAGAGAATCGTAAAACGGTGTAATGAGTGTGAAAAGTGACTCATCACGGGGCGCCCTGCTGTCTGCACCGGCTTTATTATGTTTAATAGTCCCTCGGCCCCAAACGGTTTGCCTTTTAATTAGTAAACTTTATTGTATTATTATAATCTGACTCATGGATGTTTGTTGAAACGAAACTGGTATAAGGGTGGTTTTAAGTTTTTGTGTGCAGTTTGGTTTATTTATCTGCAATATGGTTTAAAAATAATTTTTCCTCGTTTATGTTACAATAATATGGTTTTATAAATGGAAATTTTTAGTCGTTTGGAATGCGTCACATCCGTCCTAAAGTCCTACCATAAACCTATTTTCTTTCTGTCAATTAATGCAGGCATGCATCAGGTATACAGCGAAATCACGAGAACGTTAATATTACCATTTCATCCTCCATTTTTTAAACCGTACCTATGCCACAATTAATACTTATTTATTTATAATAAAGTTAGTTTTATAAACCAAGATGCTAATTTAACAGGAGTACTGTCAAACTTATGACAAACTTCTGTGCAAAACAAACAAACACAAAAGACTTGAACAAGACTAACTAATAGATACATCACAATTCTAATTCACAGTTTCAAATTGGATAATCATTCTGTAAAGCCACTAACCCTCTCGAGCTACCCAAACACTTCACATTAAGCCAATAAGCCAAATTCCCAGTCCCATGGGGTGATCCCAAGTAGTACCAAACAAACAATTATTGCACAATCAATGGCCATTCGCGCGCGAATATTATAAATCAGCGATAATGGCTCGCGTTACGGAGAGTGACATCGCTTTTAGTTCGCCGCTCCTGACAATAGATGGCGCATGGCCGACGCGCGCCCGCGCATCTCGTAAACACACCGCGGACTCTAAATAAGCGGGAAGCATAGCGGAGCGGGTATTATTGAAGTGTTAATTTAAAGTGATGCGTGATTTTTTTTTAATTAAATTATAATGTTGCGAAAGTAAAACTAAAAGAGGATAAAAAAAGGATTTGACTTTACCCCAATAATGAAGGGCTTGGATAATCATCTAGTCAGGTACAACATTGTACACGCGAATGTTTTTAGGCTGCGACCGCGACACTAGCTTGCTTCTCTCAGCTACATAATATATATGAATATACATATTTAGCTAGTTTTGTAGCGTAATAGAAGGTCGCTACATATATTACTACAACTTATAGTCTTACAAAATGAATTTCCTTTTATCTACCATTAGCAAAAATAGTAACCCGCAGCTTTCATGGCCCCATCAATGTTGCTTACCATTTCATGGGAACCATGGCCGAGACAATGTGAGCTTAATTGTGCGACAGATACCAGTAATGATGATACCACCCCACTTTTTTTTTGGATTTATGGATATGCCGTGACCACGCGACCTCACCCCAGCGTTATTTTCAACAAATAAATTGTTCAAAACATATTGTGTTCGGCAATTTGATACGTTTGACTTTTAGCGTGGGAGCTGAGATTTTTTTATTATTAGGTTCGTTGCAAACCTTGGGTTGGGTTTTTATTTATTGAATTATTCAAGTTTGTAACGGTTTTAATTTTTCCGAAAAGTTTTTACCCAACTTAGCAAATAGTCCCGTTTTGTATAGACGTTGCTTAAAGTTGAGTAATGATTAGCAACTGTATACCATTCAATTTTGATGTTTAAACATCTGTTAACTTTAATCAACGTTTATAAATAAACCCCATTATTTGTGGAGCATACGGTGGGGGTCTGCCCGGCTTGGGTGGAGCACCGTGTCCTCATGGAGGCGATCGGCGGCGGTGATCTCCCGCATCCGGCCCTGGTCCAGGCTATGGTACGGACCGAGAGTGCATGAGTAGCCGTCACCTTCTTCTGCGAAGCAGTGATGCTCGCGAAGAGGGAGGCGGCGCACGTGAGGGAGAGGCAGTATATGCGCCCTCACGGGGTTAGTGGCCGCAGGAGACGCCCTGGGCGTCGGGAATCCCAGGCTGATTCCCAGCCACCGTAGGCGTGGTCTTGCGGACGGCGAGTAATGGGTAGCTCGCTGTCCGGCAAGGACCAGGCCCAGGTTGACGGCGCGTTGTGTTCTACGCGCGCCTTAATGAGGTATCAGCACAAACCGATGGGGCCCGCAAGGGCCGATGCCTGCCAGGGATGCGGGTTGTTCGATAGAGATACCGCCGCCCCCGGCACACAGGCTACTGAGGGAACACTGGTGGGTTTTAGTCAGTAAAAGTCTGACACGCCCTCCTGCTCCACCCAGAGCAGGAGAAGTTATTTGATGATTTCCAACCCAAAAAAAAAACATATATTATTTAACCATTTAATGTATACGTCTCGAATTATTAAGTTGGTAATGATTTTATTAGTAGTAAGTCTGCACGAATAAAAATAAAAAAAAAACAATTGAAATAGATAAAAAAAAATGCGAGTTAGTACTTTTTTTTCTCAGTTGGCAACGCTTTATATAATTTTTCAGTCCCAAATAGAAACCCTTTTATTTTTAGTAAGATCCCCTATTGTTTGGTAATAGTTTTGTAATTTTGGACGCGACAGGTTCAGACAAGCTGTCTGGTGGGATTGGTAAAGGCTACTCCACACCTACCCTGTCCGAGTCGCTACGGGCTACAAAATGTTCAGGTATGTTCCCTTCTCCCGCTCTGCGAGAACAGCCGGTATATTCTATAAAAACCTCACCGTAAGAACTTGGGTGAAGTGAACTTGAAGTAAGATGTCACTCCTCTATTGCTAGGGATTGACACTATTAAAACATTTCTTCAAACTCACTTGAGCTGTTCAAGCTGATATTTTACAGAATAAATCGACTTATCTACGTTACGCTTTCCGCCAAAGATAAGCTAAGCTGCGTACCGATAGATATGTGCTAACCGATGGGATCGTTTGATTTTGAATGTAGCTTGGCTTAGCTCTTATGGAAAAGGGTTCGACGAAGCTAAGGTTTTACAAACGCTCAAAGCGCATGTACAAAGCACATGTTATCTGCTGCTCATATTAGTAGTGTAGAGGAGCGGCTCTGATAGAATTAGATGAATCATATAACTAGAAAAACAAAAGAAGGAAAAATCGTTTATTCTACAAAAAAATTACGCACATTCCAAAAAAAAAGACATTAAATGCAAACATACTTATTGGCAAAAAGCCTCATATATACCCAAATAAAGTTTATCGCTTTGTCCTTTGCTCGATGTCAGGGCCAGGGACCAAAAACAATACCTTCACTTTGCATAAATGTTACGATACTGGCTAACGACAACAATCAAAACAGAGTGCTAAATAACTAAATAACATACATGAGATACGTCAGAAGCTAGGTACACGGTTCCTATGTGGTCGTTTCTATTAAAGAAACGCATTAGCAAATTCGCAATAGCGAAGAGCGGGCAAAAAAGTCCACTGTCAATCCACAATTGGCTTTTACAATGTTTCAAATTGCAGTGTTAAATTATTATGGATGGGCAGTGTAGGCCTGTTAACAAGTTGGTACCACCCGGTACTTAATAAAATAGAAAATGTTATACAAATCAGTCTACAAGGCTTAAAACGTTCTCATATTCCAAAATATATAGGCGTAGATTAACTTGCAACGTTGAGAAACCAGCGAGCTTTGTAGGGGTCCTGCAGGCCTAGACTGTATGGCAATGACATTACCCGCGGAAAGAACACGACATAACCTTTCCGCAGGTTATGTCATTCCCATACATTTTGGCGTAGCGTTTGGCGTGAACGCTAACAGAAATATATTTTGTCTCTAGTCCCAGGTGGCCTTCAAAACGCCCGCCAAGCCTGCTACTGACGCCAGACAGGCGAATAAAGAATATTGTGAGATCAAGAGCAATGCTCACGGCTTGTCAGTGAAAAAGAACTACAGAGCGTCCCAAACACGTGGTTCGAACCCAGATCTATGCTTTAGTTTGTATAAATCATCACCACTGCTCTCGAAACGTTGAAGGAAAATATTGTAGGGACACCGGAAAATCCTAGAACCTAAAATTCGGAGACATGTGACCTCCGCCAACTGGGCCCGTGTGGTGGATTACGGCCTACTCCCTCTCACACAGAGGAGGCCTGTGTCCCCAAAGTAAAGCTGCCTCCACACTAGGAGTGCAGTGCACAAGTGGAACACTAATTCACGTAGCTGACTAGGACAAGATGCATAGAGCGCAAGTTCACTTCACTTAACTATGTAAATTAAGCGCTTCATACGAATATGGACCTTATTCGAATGAGGCTTATGTTCATATTCCTATAAGCGACTTCTTACCCAGCCACGGGTAAGAAGTCGCTAATAGGAATAAGATGGTTTAGCGACTGCAAAGCGCGAGTACGAGGGACCGCTGTAATTTTATTTTAGTCGTGAAAATTATAGCTAACAAAAACAATTTTATTTAACAATAAGAAACAGAAGGTCTTTTACAAGTTTCTACTGAAAAACACTTAACATGAAAACAACTAAATAAAGTTCGGTACACAACACCTATTACATAACTTACTAAATTAATAATACACGATCGCCTAATACAAATAAAAAGAAAACATATATTGAGCAATGCAAAATCTTTACTCGTGTAAATAAAAATGTTCTTACGTATGTAGAAAGACGCTAAACAGTAAATCCTGCGTTCTTTGCTCTTATTTGGTGTGCTGTTTATATATAATAATAGAACAAAAAAAGATGGATTTAAATAAATCGCTTGTCTACAATGTGTAAATGGAAGAATGCAAATTATGAAAATAGTTTGATCACAATCGTTTACGGAATTGATTTTTGTTAAGTATAGAGGTAGACGGCACGATTGGCGCAGCAGTTAAGTGATTGACTGCAGCGCTGCGTGTCGCGGGTTCGATTCCCGCACGGAACAAATATTTGTATGACCTACAAGTTGTTGTTACGGGTCTGGCTGTTTGTGTATGTTAGTTTAAATGTGTGTAAACGCACCCACAATATAGGAGCATTTCCTAGTGTGGGGGAACATTTTCATATTAAAAAATAAAAATAAAAACGAAAATAGTAAAAACTACGAAAATTACAGTCACATTTCTACTCTACAGTCAAAACAAACCAAAATGGACGAAGCACCTAATATCGTAGGCCCTTGATAAACGTGTGTATAGATTTGTAACGATACACATTATTTTCCCACAGTTAGGATAATTAACAATTTTTTTGATGCAAAAAATATGAATGTGTACGAGCATACCGACACGAAAAGAAGAAGATTAAGTTATACGAGTATTTATTATACACTAAACAAATATTGTATTATGATTATAACGTAAGGTAATACTCTGATGCAGGTGTTTAGTGGTGTGCGTAAATTCATAGCTTTGGGTACTTGTAAAATTTAACCCCACAAATGCGAAGTAGCTGTTATTAGGTTTAATCATTCCCGGTGGGAGGTACGCGGAATTGATCGTTTAATTTAACTGACTAGCCAGACAATCATAAAGGTGAGCATATAGGTCTTAGCTTGTTGCAACTATTTATTTAGGATTATTATTTTTAAAAGACTAAAAAATCATTAAAAAAGTCTTTTATCTATCAAAAGAGGGTTCGCCCGTCTGAGCATAGTAAATACACATTATCTTCTAAGACCTGTATGACCTATTACAAGAGACAGAACTCTTACAAAATTCTGTACAATTTAACTCATGACAGTAGCAATGTCAGACGAGGCGTAAGTTCAAAGGATGGCCACAGAGGGCGCTGGAGAGCTGCAATTAAAAGTTACCGCTTTGCCATCAAAGCGGTACTCATAACGCTCAGTAAAGCGGTAAAATGATTGTGGTGAGGGCGATAGCTTTATCTGAATCGGTAATGAGCGAAGATAGCTGCTCTACTGCACTAAATGCTCTGTGGAATCTGTAAAAAACTTAAAGCCATGGACTTACACCCAACTTTTGATACAATAACTTGATTTATCTAAGTTAAAATGGCTTATAGACTCGCTCGAATTTACGAGACGAGCGAATCGAAACTTTTAAATAATCTAGGTATTAATTTCTGTAGGTGATTCGCACGAAAGAAATTTATTTGTGGGCGAATCGATAATTCCAGGAATACATATAATAAGACAATGGGCCAGTTTTGAATTGTATGCAACTTAGTTAAGAAAAAAATGTTTACTTCTTACTAGTTAATAGGAGAGATTCAAACGAATGTTACTACTTTATTGTAATTAGAGAAAATTCATGCGAATCGATTATAGGCCGTGAGAATTAATTATTTCTGAAATGCCAAATTAAACTCTTTATATTATCAATTATTTATTTTTTTAAACGTTGCCTCACACTAGGAATTTCTCCTGTATTGTGGGTGCGTTTACAAACATTTAAACTCGCATACACAAACAGCCAGACCCGGAACAACTACATGTAGGTAATACAAATATTTGTTCCGTGTGGGAATCGAACCCGCGACACTCAGCGCAACAGTCAATCGATTAACCACTGCGCCAGCCGTACCGTCCTGCGCCAGCCGTACCGTCAAAAATTAATTTCTTTACATTGTTCTCATTTAAACAAGCAACAAGAATGAATTATTCTTGTTATTGTAATGTATTATTATTTATATTATATAATTGTTTTGTAATATCGCGATTTAAAAGAGTGTCTTTGGAGTTTCTTGACCGTTTTTCTTCATAGAGAGATCTCTAACGTTTTGGGATAGGCAACTAGCTTCAACTTTCCATCTAACTGATTGACTTTTTTACAGTTCAAAAGTGTCTGTAAATGGTTTAATTAAAATAAATGCTTTGAATTTTTAGACATACAAATCTTTCTCTATTTAGATTGTTGTCGGCTAAAAAATGTGTGTATTCTCACGTTTCTTTTAAAAACAGTGCTAAACAACGTCATTTGCAAAACTATGTATACGTCAGAACCCCTAGCTCCTATTTTTTCCAACAATTCTCTTGAATCACGAAACGCACGCGTTTAATTTACAGGCTCGAAAAACAGCTTAAATGAACAACATTATAGCTACGAGTACTCTAAATACAATGCGTACTAGTGCTGTGACTAACCCGCCACGTGCCGGAACATGTTACGCTCTTAATTAAGAGCTTTCGCCGTCCTTTCGACCGCTTTGTATGACGCGATTCGATCCCGTTC
Source organism: Polymixis flavicincta (assembly GCA_949987655.1). Lineage (NCBI taxonomy): Eukaryota > Metazoa > Arthropoda > Insecta > Lepidoptera > Noctuidae > Polymixis > Polymixis flavicincta. The sequence goes on along the minus strand of OX465171.1, from coordinate 35,084,699 downwards.
CTATTCATTGATAGTAGCTTGTCGATTCAAATCGATAAGCCGTGTGTTCATTTGCTGTTATTGTTCTACACGGAGTCTGGACATTTCAACTGTCAGCTTTATAATATTGATCGTTAGTTTTTTCAATTTATTTATTCCGTCATTTTCCCTAGTGCTGTGATGGGTTTCAATAGAGAAAATCATGATGAAATTATGTATAGAACATTTGTTTGTTTGAGTTAGTTTTCTCGTGTTTTGTTATTAAATCCTACTTTAGTTTAAATGCTATGTCTGGATTAACCAACCACTCTATCATAAATTTATAAGTGTTATTCCAATATAAAATAACGTATCGACGGAAAATTTTCGGTCCATTCAAAGAAGTTTTCTGAAACCTTTCGAGTACTAAATTGAGGGGACTGACCGACCCCACTAAGCATATCGAATAAACGCGCGTGCGGGTTATCCTTGCGAACGTCGGATTGTCGATTAAATCTGCGGTGACAGCCGTGCATTGGCCATAGGTAGTCTTTTTTTCTCATCGGTAGATATAAAAGACCACGGAGCGATATTATAGGGTTGAGTTGATACTGTAATTGTGACATTCATTACTCGAATTATCATCTGTTATGTTTATTTTGAGAACAATTTTTACTATAATTAAGTGAATATGGGGCTGGCTTCCAGTCTAACCAGATCGAACTGAACACCAGTAGGTATTTTACATGGAGCAACTGCCTATCTGACCGCTTGGTAAGACTGGTTGTTAGAGTTTCGGGCTTCTGACTACCTGTCAAAGATCAACGAATGACGGCTTACCGTACTTTCCGAGGCACAACTAAGTAATAATATCAAGAAGCAATTAATAACCGCACAAAATAAACAAACACTTTGGCATCCAATATTTATCTACATCGCAAAGATAAATAAATCGGGATCACCCCTGCACAACACCAGTCCATTTCCCAGTCAATCATTGTGCCGTTCAGTTCCGGTGGCGGGCCGTAACTGGATGGGTGGAGCGATGCCCTGGCGTCACTAATTTCTGGATTATCCTTACTTCATAATTTAGATGTAACTCCGTGAGAAAGAAAATGGGGCTCAAAATAATGAGCCGAATACAAATTATAAGAGGTTGGAATTATAACTTTTGCTTTTGTTTTTTTTTAGTACAAAGTGTGAACACAAACAAGTAGATTCGAAATGATAGTTCCTAGGTAAAAAAAAAAAAATTCATCATGACCATTCTTTTGCCGTTATTCGTTCGTTATTCACACGGACGTAACAAAATCGCGGCGGGATATTTTCCCGGTCTGGATTTTAAACTCTAGCGCCCTTATTACAAAACAAGGTTTTTCTTTAGATATGGTTTAAACCATCTAATCAATCTAATGATAAAAAAAAAACCTAATGATAAAAAGAAATAGTGTGAGTTCTTTATTTTAAATTTAATTAATCTCAACCGTTTTAATTATTTTTACTATGAGTTGTATTGTATTGTACTGTCAATTCCTTTTTTTTTTTACTTTTTATATACTTAATCTCAATTCTTATTTGTGATAGTCAGGAAAAATCCCAAATGTATAATTTTGTCCAAAAATTTATAAATTTTTTCTCTCTTTCCTTTTCAAATAAGTACTTAATTAATTAATTGCACTGTATTTAAATGTTTTCTTTTTTAATAATCATTTACTTACTTGTATTTTGCTATAATATACCTGAGTAATGCTACTCTAGTGGCACTTTTTACCTAATTTTAATTTTGTTAACATGCGGGTAATGAAGTGGGCTGCAATATTATTCAAACTATATTTTATTTTTGTTATTTGTAAACATTTTATATTGTAGCTCTTTATTGTCCCATAATAAATAAAATAAAACCATCAAGCCTGTTTTTGAAATAAGAACCTTACTGTAATCGAAATACAGCTCCTTTTAGAAAACTGACAACTTATTCCAGTGCTTAATTGTCATTTTATGTAATAAGAATTTTACCCAAATAGAAGAAAAGTTGGTAATGCAAAATCCACAGATGTCTGTTGCAAAATCTGACTTAAAGTTTTAGGCTAGAGTTAGATCGCGTTTTGTAATAAGACGGTAGAAGTTAACAGAGTGCAGCGCGCACTAACTGGAGTTATAGTTATAGTTACAGGTATAGTTTAATGATTTCATAATTTTAATATAAATTTATTAGTTTTTGGTTATTTAATTGTTATTTTAACAATATATCAATGATGACGAGATATTTGTCGTGCGCTGCACTCTGTTAACTTATACCGTCTTAGCGCGTCGAAAAACACAGTGTTCGATTTTCAACTCTCGACAACAGTCGAGAGTTGAAAATCGAACACTGTGTGTTGTGCGTTGAAAATCCTGTGTGCGAAAAAAATCAGCCGCGTTTTTATTACTACGAGTACGTCTGTGTGAATGTCAACTAAGGCTCCCGAAGACATGCGCGACGAACTTTTATAGAACAATTTCTGTGAAAACTATTTTACCGAGATTTTGCCTCTGATTTTGCGTCACTGTCAAAATCAAAGTGGTGTAAGTTCGTTCTATGTATATTCAATTTCTGTAAAAAAAAAAACTGTTCTGTGATTTATATCAAATATAATAAACATAAAGGCAAAACCACAATGCCGTTCAAACAATAAGAAACCAATTAAATATTCATACAATATCAAATAGAAATATTAAGATTACAAACTAAATTTACACTGATCCCTTAAAATAGCTCCCTCTACTTACTTTATTGCCCGGGACAGAGTTAACAAATAAATGGCTTAAATTTCTGCACCAGTAATGAATACAGCGAGGGTTGCAGAATAAATCACTGTTACGTTGCATTTTCGGGATGCTATGAGTCCAAGATAAGGGAGGTAGCGGGCTGTGGGGTGTGATGGGGTAAGGCAGAGAAGATAGTGGGACTGGAGAATGGATAATATGCACACACCTTTCTTTACATTTGCCTCGACAGGGTATTTTTTTTTATTTTTATCATCGTGCTATGTCCGAAGGTCAGTGCCAGGAATTGATCAGCTGATTTTGTAATTTTTTGTAGAACATAATATGTCTTACGAATTTGGAAAAACATAACTAAAGTCGTTTTGTATGTACAATCGACCCATTTGAATTATGACCCACCATAAGCTTATTTTCTTACAAACATTCAAATACAATTAGGTCGACATTCGCGTACACATACATTTCCATGGTAACGACCTTGTTTTCTGCCATATAAATATACCGTAATACACAGAGAATTATCTGTTGCAGTCTCCATCTTTATTAAGAGCTTTTACACACGAGTACGATATAAAGCTGAATGCACACCCAAAATAAATACGACGCGTACGCATTATCGTACTAAAAACAATGTGTTTTTAATCTAATATATCTGATTTATTATTTATTTTAATATGCGTTCAACTGTGTGCTAGAAAACGAGATTCCGCCATCTTTGCATAAATCTTCACTGAATTTTGCTTGCAATGTGCGTTAAGGCAACAATAAGAAGTGGGGAAATAAAACTCTTGAAAATCTATAAAAATTATAATGGTGAACTCATAATTTTTTAACAATAGTTAATATCGGGTGTAACTACCTAACTACCATTGCTTGCAATAACAGCCAATAGTCTCAAACGCATTGATCCAATAAGGCGACTGCAAACGTCGTAACGTGCCGCAAAATATCGAGTTCCAGTAAACGGATCTTCTTCGTAATGATGACGCATGTCGGTTTTCTGTTGATTCGTGATTTGACGAACGCCATGATTATATCTTCCAGAGTATCCTCTTCTTCATATCGCTTGATCCAGGTGTTTCGAGATATCCACTGTTTCGAGATTATACCTCCCCCTTAACTCTCGAGATATTTCTCGTATACCGTAGCGTTGCTTACTGAGAACTATAATCCGAGGTCTTTGTCTTGCCACTATACGATATAAATAAAAACGAACTATTTTTTATTCTCATAGGAATTATTATTTGACACCAATTTCTGAGTGACTTTTTGATGCTTTGTCATTTCATACTCGAAAGAGTTCGGAACATGGTTTAAAAAAAAAGAAACATTTGTTCTGAACTTCTGAGTAATACCAGTTAATTCCAAAGAGTTTGGATTCAAAAACGATTATGAATGCTTTACCTAAAATATTATCTATTGCAGTGATGACAAAGGTTAAAATTGCATTGATCTTGGACCCGTATTGACATAGCTTGCTTAATATTTAAAACGTCCTAAGTGCGGCATGCACTGTAAAGGAGGGAAATCTTTGTTATTTTGACGGTTTCAAACGATTAATCGGCAAAGTGGGTCATGATTCAAATTTGTCGACTGTACATGCCAGTGTCATTTCAAGTTTTAAACTAAATTGGAATGACGGAAAAAAAATTCGTTGGATAGGATAACGTCTGGAGCAACTAATTTATTATAAAAAGACTCTTCGCTAGCAGTCTGGAGTATGGATTTTTTAACTGTTGATGACAATAGACTCGCTCTCTACTACATGGGATTTAAACAAAAATGGTGAAATGTGGGTGTACTGTAGATACACCTCTGCCCAACCCCTCAGGGAAACAAGGCATGAAATTATGTTATTTTTATCGAGTACTTGGTTGTCGTCCATAAAATGTACTTAAAAATATTTTCCACGATTCTACACAAACCCGTTGTCGCTTATCTCTTAGCCACACCCCTTGCCACGTGTCACGCACCGGATGTAGGTGACGAGCGGGAGCGCGTGCGCACACTATTCAAATGATCAATGGAACGTACGGAGGCACACTTAAAACATTTTTACTGTTACAGTCCATTGTTAAACAACCCCTGGGTTGTTCGACTAAAAATGCCTACATATCTTCCAAGTTTTAAAACTTGGAAGTTATGTCATTTGTAGAGGATAGAAATTTTACCAAACTATAACCATGAATTTAGCATATTTTATTATTCTTGACAACTTAGCGTAAACATTTTCCGTCGAATATACAGCAAAAAAATAAAAAAAGGATATTTCTTATTCCGTATTAAATAATTTGATAAATTCGTGCACCGTAATTATTATTGCAGGGAATTAACACGGCGCGCGGCGCAGTGATTCAGCGATCTTTAAAAACTTGCATAGAAAATTACGCGAAAAACAATGTTTTAAAAAAGATATTATTGCATGCATGGTAGCAAGCCAATTAATAATAATGCTTTTAAGATAAATTACGTATGTAAGTAACTACCTATGTATGTGATAAGCACGTATGCCTCATTGCTACTTCAATATTCATCATATTGTCTGGTCATACACGCACGCCGGTTCCTAGTACTATGCACCTGACCTTCTTGAAGAACATCACATTTTTATGAATGTCTATAATGAAACTGTATGTCAACCGAGGAGGTTGACGGCTGGTTAACCGGCCTTGCGCTCAAAAAAATTAAAGACAGAGTTTAAAAAGTAAATGCTGAAAACATCGCTTTTAAGTAACAAGGTCAGTATAATGTGCTTCTAGGCCCGCCGCTTCCACTCACAGACGTACGCCTTGTGTACCTTTTGTCAGTTGACTTTCATCCATCCTCTCAACATGACCAAACAATCTAAGCAATCTTACTCTTATCAATTTATATCGGATCTTAGTGGGTGGAGTTCTATAGTTTCTGCCTTCCCCTATGGGAAGAAAGCGTGAGTCTACGAGCAAATGCAAGCCTATCAGGCTTGCATTTGCCCATTATCTCACTTATAGGAATGTATGGTTATCATTTGTAAAGATAGTGTCAACAGCCTTTACAACGGACATGAAGCAGAATGAAGCTTTAAATACTCTATGCTCGAATACTTCGTCTTAAGTATGACAAAATAAAAATAAAAAATCGTGAGACATCTTGTCATGTTCAAATGAATGAAAAGAGTGAAATGATTTTATAGATTTTTAATAAAAGTTATTACTTTTTATTACTGAAATGCACCGAAAATCATTAAGTTATTGAAAATGTCTAATAAAGACTACTATAAACGATGGCTTGAACTAAAAGAGGAGTTCACAGTTGCACTAGCAGAGGATACGCGTTTACAAGAATTGGCAATCCACCGCATTGGTATCAAGCCTCAAGCGACTGCCGTTGAAGTAGTCGGTAGAGTTTATAGTAAATATTGTGAATTGTATAACAAATTATGCGACTGTTATGACCAAATGGAGCAAGTACAAAGAAGACCATGGATAAAGAAAATTATAGATAGTATCACTTGTCGAATTATTGAACTAAAACAAACACTAGAAGAAGTGGAAGTCTTCGAATTCACATATCCTGATAACGCGTTCCAACAACTACTTATACAACCTCAAGATGTTGAAATACTTTGCCCATTCTTCTATCCGTTCGAAATACGTTTAGCTGAAATGCAGTATATAATGGACCAAATATTAGCCGGCAACCGATTGGGAGACCCGCCTCTTACAGAGGAACAACTTGAGGAATTAGAAGCAAAAAGACTGGAAGAACAGGAAATATTGGCAAAAGAGAAAGAAGAATCTGCCAAAATGTATAGCGGTGACACAGAAAAATCAGTATTTCTAACACCAGCAGAGGCAGAAGCTAAAAGACTCTTGGATATACTCAACGGTCATGCTTATACTATTCAAAGAATGGAAAGATCGCGATTTGTAGTAAAACAACTTGCAGAAAAGGCTGCTAAAGATAGAAACTTATACTTAGAATTAGCAGGATTGAAAAAACCACAGCGGCCCATTGAAATCAGGAAAGCAGCTGCTTTACTCATACAAAAAACGTGTAAACAGTTTATGGAGTTAAAACGCAAACATTTGCGAGAGGTTAAACTGAAAGAAAAGATTGGTATGGTTATATCTTCTTATCGACCGCCGTCAGCAAAAGTTCAGTTAGAAAAGGTAAAAGAGGCTAGACGAAAATTTAGACGTAAATATTACGAAGAATTTTTGAAACAGAATATAAAAGAAAAATCACGCGTATTAAAACTAAGAGAAGGAGACATAATGGACGATATAACGGATGAAATTAGGCAGTGGTTTGAAGAATGGTTTGTTGGAACTCTCGGGTTCGATGAATTTCCTTGGCCTGACGAAGGTGGATCCATTTTAATTGTAAGAGGTGAAACATTCACAATTGAAGAATATATTGAATGGCGTGATGCTGAAGAGAAGAGGTTGAAAGCTGAAGGTGGAAATGTAAAATCTGCAGATCAGATAAAAGCTGAGAAAGCAGCGTTACGTGAAGAAAAAAGAAGACTTGCTGCTGAAGCTAAAATTAAAGAAAAGAAAATGATTGACGAATACAGGAAGTCACGATTGAATCCCGACAACGACCCCGGAGTTTACATTTTAATTGGAAAACACCAGGATAATTTAAAAGTTAATTGGCGTGATTATGAAATTGGATGGAGTGGCATAGATACACACGATGCGCACCTGGATGCAATAAAAGGTCATATCATGCAGCTTATTACAGAAGACGCATACAAGAACATACAACTAGATCTACGCCCAATTGCAGACGAAATTATGAGATTAGAACTAAGCATTTTAAAGAACGCTCTAAAGCGTGACTATGATACCATTGAAATGAAAGTACCAATGACCAAAAAGCGGAAAAAGCCTAAAATTAAAAAGCCTCCTAAGCCAGATAGATTAAGTCCCGAAGTTATGTTCCAACAGTTAGCTGATAACGGTATTGTAAAAAAATATCCACGTGTGACACTCGATGACTACTGGGGAGATAGGAACTATGCTGCTGCTGATTGCAGAGCCGTACTTTGGACACCGACGTTTCCACCGGCATGTATAGGTGATGTAAAGGAGCAGGTTAGGATTCGATGCCTTTTGACTCTCGGATCTTCTTGTTCATACGCGCCAAGATCACAACTACTTGTTGGCCCCAAAGGCGCCGGTAAGAGAACCTTAGCATACGCCATCGCAACTGAAACCAACTCCCTTCTGATTGATCTCTCACCTTTAAATGTATATAATAAATTTATTGGCCCGAAAAATCAAAGAAACATGTACACGTTCGTAAATAAAATAAGTCGAATAATGCAACCGACAGTAATACTTGTCGACAATGCAGATAAATTATTTTACAAGAAAGTGCCGAAAGAGGAGAAGATGTTTGATCCAACGCGTTTATCAAAAGACTTCTTCAAAGAAATAATCAAACCACTTGGATCAACCGATAGAATAATGGTCATTGGAACAGCAACAGAGCCGTGGCTATCAAAAACTAATCTTATGTCCAAAGCGTTTCCATCGACTATTATGATTCCTAGTACTGATTACGGTAGCATTTCTTACGTTCTGACACACATGCTGATGAAGTTTCACGGTGTCGATCGTGGCTTTGACGTCAATTCCACAGCCCAAACTTTAAGAGGTTACAGTATAAGCGTTATTAAAGATGCTGTTAAGAAAGTGATGAATGGAAAACGGTTGTCTGAGCTTTATTATAAGCCTCTTCATCCCTCGGAAATTCTGGCAAGCGTATTGGATACTGAAAATGTCACATGTATGGGTCAACTTGAAAACGACATGTATAGAACGTGGTATTTGTCTTACACGCGTTGGGGACCGAAGTTGCTGGAGTATATGATTATGTTGGACTCGCAGTATATATTCAAGCAGAAAGCAGACAAGAAAAAGAAATGATACGTAAAATTATTTCTTAAAAAAAAGAGGTAGCGTCGTCGTTAGAAAATAATGGACAAATTTTTGGTCTTTATTTGGTAGCGGTTTGCAAAGAATAAATTCGAGTTTTATAGAATATGATTTACGCCTTTACATATAAATCGTATGTTTTATTTTAAGGCTTGAACTTCATTTGCGTATCTTTTCTCCCATCCCCTATTCAAAATATTTCAATCTTGATAAATGATGGCAATGTTTCGCTGAATAAAGGATCTTGGTCTATTAAAACTCTCCAGTCATCAACTACCTAGCCTTTTTCTAGTATGTTTGGGTCTGCTTCAAGTCTAAACGGATGCCTGGATGTTTTCACGGCGTAGATCGCCGGGAGGACACGGTGGAGCATACGGTGGAGGTCTGCCCGGCTTGGGCGGAGCACCGCCGTGTGTTCGTGTAGGCAATCGGCGGCGGTGATCTCTTGTGTCCGGCCGTAGTTCAGGCCATGGTACGGAGCGAGAGTGCATGGGAAGCCGTCACCTCTTTCTGCGAAGCAGGAATACTTGCGAAGAGGTAGGCGGGCACGTGAGGGAGAGGCAATGTATTCGCCCTCACGGCCCTAGTGACCACAGGAGACGCCCTGGGCGTCGGGAATCCCAGGCTGATTCCCGGCAACCGCAAGCGCGGGCTTGCGAACGGCGAGTAATGGGTAGCTCGCCACCCGGTAAGAACCAAGCCCGGGTCGACGGCGCGTAGTGTCCCACGCGCGCCTTAAAGAGGTGTCAGCACAAACCGATGCCTGCCAGGGATGCGGGTTGTTCGAAAGAGACCGTAGCCTCTGGCACACCGGCAACTGAAGGAACACTGGTAGGGTTTAGTCAGTAAAAGTCTGACACGCCCTCCTGGTCCACCCAGAGCGGGAGAAGTTATTTGATGACTTCCCACCTTAAAAAATAAAAACCGGATGCAGCTGAATAATTATCAGTTGGTATTTTACGTGGAGCAACTGCCTTATATGTCCTCCACAACACAGTAACTGGTTAATATGATACCTCTTGGAAAGACTAGTTGTCCAGGTGTCGGGTTTCTGACGACTCTGTAACGACTTTCAATTATCTACGGGCAGCCGGGACTATATTTCCAGGCATGGAAGTAAGAGGTCTTGTTATGTAAACATGATAACCCCTCCACGGACCAACCGCGGCAAGCGTAGCTTCACCTGATCGATCGAACCGTGTGGCTGTTATCACATAGCCACAAATCTATCAAAATAAACCTCCCCGATATACCTACCTAACATCTATATTTATCTTAAGCTAACATCTGTCCGCGACTTCATTCGCGTGGAAGTTACTAAAATAACAATCACAGCCACAGCCTTCACAATTTTCTAGAGAATACTGTGGTTGTTCGCTGCAGCTTGATCATTTTTGAACGATATAATGCCCCGTTCCCGAGCTTGTGGCTAATTAAAAATAGCTGCACGGGTCGGTCCACCAGGTTAAGCTACGCTTGCCGCGGTTGGTCCGTGGATCGTGACCATCTTTAGATACCAAGACCCCTCCGTGCCTCGGAAAGCACGTTAAGCCGTTGGTCCCGGCCGTCATTTGTGGATCTTTGACAGTCGTTACGGGTCGTCAGATGCCCGAAAGTCTGACAACCAGTCGTACTAAGGGGTATCGTATTACCCAGTAACTGGGTGGTGGAGGTCAGATAGGCAGTCACTCCATGTGAAATACAGGTATTCAGCTGCATCTGGTTAGACTGGAAGCCGACCCCAACATAGTTGGGAAAAGGCTAGGCAGATGATGATGATAATGGCCCGTGCACACATGCAAGAAATAGAAGTATGTACATCAGACGAATCTGATCTTCTAAAGTGATGAGATTTGCGTTGACAGAGATAGAACTTTGTTAAGGTTCAAAACTTGAGACAGCTTATTGATTTGTCAAAACAAACTTTATTCCAATACAGAAGACAGACGAGACACACTTGGTAAACATTTGTGAAATTGTCACATAAATTGTATTGGAAAAACAAGTTGGAGGCGTTTTTTTTTTTTTTTTTTTTTTTGGGTGGGAAATCATCAAATAACTTCTCCCGCTCTGGGTGGAGCAGGAGGGCGTGTCAGACTTTTACTGACTAAAACCCACCCGTGTTCCTTCAGTAGCCCTTAAGCCAGGGGCTGTGGTGTCTCTTTCGAACAAACCCGCACCCCTGGCAGAAGTTGGAGGCGTTAGTTCCAATTTTAGCCGCGCTACGTAAGATTCCTGTACCGCTGAAGAATGAACCTCCCCAACAAAAGAAAGCAAAGCAAATAAATATATAGTTGCCAATTATGATTTGGTACAAGGCTAAAACAAAATTGTCAGCTTAGCCAATAAAATAATTGGTATACAAATAGGTACCAAGTTTTAAGGAGCTTAAAGAAAGTCAAAAGTTTGGTAGTTCCTTGTTTTAATTTATTAAATTTTGTGTACAGTCGCCAGCAGGTTAAGCTATCCCAAACTGTCAAATTTTGCCAATTGAACATAACTTTGTAATAAAGTTGAAAAACTATCAAAGAAATTTGACAGATTGGGGCAGCTTGATGTGCTGGCTTCTGTACAATAACACTACGAAAACGGACTTAATGCTTGAGGCGTTCCCTGCCAATAACTTTTTTGCCGACGAAGCCGAGAATGCTAAAAGATGTGACTCGTAATTTCTTTTACTCATTCATACATACACTCACGCGCCAATCCGTAGCTGTCTATAATAATGAACCACCGAACTTCACACTCGGTACCCTTGGATAATTGAGTCCGCGAGTAAACAAATTTGGATCCCTACTTAATCACAATAAGATCTCAAATTAGCTAGTGGCCTATGTTGTAAATTATTGCCGCAAGAAAATTGGCCGAAATTCTGAGCAAAAGTGCTAGTTGCTTTATAGTACTTACTACTTCCACGTAGGTATACCAGTCAAAAATCTGACAAATCAAATGTATGCCATCTTGAGTTTAAAAGAAATATCAACAACACAATTTGTGATTAATAACATTTGTAGCAATGATATTTTAAGTGTAAATACTTAAAATATCATTGATTTGTAGTATACCCGCGGCAATTATTCAGGTTTTCCATTCTTAAAATTTTTAATAATCGTTTCGGAAGTGGTTTTATTCATTTTTTTATGTTTTATATTTCACAGTGTCTTTTCTACGATGTGATAAATTACGAAAATATTATTTACGAAAATAAATAATATCTCAGCGCAGCTGAAAATTCATGCGCAATCCTCTTGTCTCAACAGAGCGACGCGACCACAGAACACTATTACTCCTAGGACGCGACGGCAATTAATTTGTGAAACAAAAATATGCTTGAAGTTCCCGTAACATGCGACGGAAGACGATTTCTTCCTCGAACTAAGAACGTCGTAAGTGCAAATAGCTTGTAGTCGTGATAAAAAAAATTAAATTAAAGGAATTTCAAAAAACGCCTCCACCATTTTTTTCTTGTAGCAATACAAGTAATCATCACATTTTGATCCCATTAGTCAGTAGCTTAATAAGTAGAAATTGAAAATACGAAAAAATTTGAGGTAATCAGGTTTTTTTTATCGAGAAAATTTTAATGTATCGTTTTTCTTTTCCACATAAAGTTTGAAAATATCATGTAGTTACTCGTAATATTTTTTTCATACCTTATACATTTTATGAAAAATCAAATTAATGATAGGCTATTTTTTGTATATATGCCCTTTTAAACAAATCTTGTAATAATTTCGAAACCAGTGGTCCGATTTACACGATTCCAACTGGAATATCCGTTTTACACATAACTCTACTATTTCAATCCGAAAATACAAAAATATGTACGTAAACAAAAAATCACATTTTCAAGTTACTTTATACGACTGTACTTACACTATAAAAATACCATATAATTATAAACTTACTTTTATCACTCTTCCTCGATTTTAAAATGAGATAGAAGTGCCAATGTAAGCTAGATAGACTAATTTAAAAGCATTAACATCTAATTTAAAAAAAAATCTTTTTAAATTCTAGTTGGTCTCTTAGAAAACTATTGTGATTGTGACTCCCGAGTTGTTAGTTATAGAAAACCTCCCGCTACTTCTAAAAATACTTGGGAATCGAACTGACAACAACCAGGTTCGCAAAGAAATCGTCCAAACACTTAGTTAATTTGCTTTAGCGAAAATTAGCCGTTCTTTTACTTTGTCATGACTCTTGCTTCATGACATAGCTCTTGAAAAGTATAGCGGGATGTTATTCATACCTGTAAATATGTGCTGTGTTTTGTTCCGTCTGCGAAAAATGGGATAGTGCTATTCTTTTATGTCCGGCAGACAGAATAGCACTATCCCATTTTTCGCAATTTTCTAACCTTTTGGTTCGTCTTTTTACAATTTGCGGTAAACTATACAAGAATACGAATAAATTGCAATACTGCAAAATTGCAACCAAATCTAATCGGTAGTTTTGGCGTGATGCTGGAACATACATTCAGACAAAGAGACTCACGGACAAAAAGTTTAAAAAAATATATTCGATTCGAATGCCGAAGCATTCGAATCGTTCCCAGAACTCGTAAAATTAATTTAAAAAAAAAACAGTTTTGACTTCGCTACCATTTTATTAAACCTAAAGATTAATTATCGTAAATGTGTATCATTTATCCGTGGAATAAGATCTTAAAATGATAAAATTATTCGAAATATTTTGAAAATGATCACTGGCGTTGGAAAATTTGCCCCTGATCAACTTTTATTTCCAAAAGTAGTATTTTCTAACATTTTGATGGCACCCCATCTACCCTTAAAAAATGACACAATAGCACGAATGGCATAAGGCGCTGGGGTTTCGCCTCATTCGCCTGTGTTTTGTAACCCCTCTGTATCGTTAGTTCGTTATCGCTAAGGTAGAGGGCGTTTCACCCTCGTGAGAAAACTGCCGTTGTTAGTAAAGTGAGAGTTTCTCGACAGATGGCGTTTTTAATGTAATAGAATAGTGCTTTTAAGCACGAGTCCTATTTCGTTTGACAAGCCGGGTGCCCGATAGGGTAATTTCTCACTTCCAAAGATTACGAACTTCCATAAAAACCTTCATCTCCTATTTAACCCTTCCAAAGTATGAATTTTCAAAAATCGTTCCTGATTCTTATTTTCGTTAAACCGGGTGTAACAAGATAAAGTCTTGAAAGTGGTTTGTTCAAAATTGACTTCTGAATCGATCTCAGGAACTTTTCATAAGAAAATGTACTAAGCCATAGGTACCATTTACCGATTGAGCCAAAGAAAATTCAATCTTATTGCAAGGGAATAAGACTCAATTTTTATGCGTAAAGTAATAGCATCTTTTTTTTAAATTGTGTTATGTTTAACTCAGTACTCTTATTGCGTTAATTAAGTTACATGTTGTGTATGGAATTCATGCAAATTTTCTTAGACCCAGCGGTTTAGGTCGTGCGTTGTTTGTCAGGGAATTTAAGATTTTTATTAACGAAGTAGATTATTCAAAACTGAGAACCAACACAGACAGCTATTTGGCCATGCGGACTGACATGTACCTAGGTAACGCTAAAACAAAACATATTTATATATGGAATGAATGACAATATTTGTTGTCTTACGTTTTCAAAAATCCTAATCAATTCATATTGGCTTCTGAGATACAAGTATCTTTTTACTTAGTTCAGGAGCCAGTTGTTCAACCTGATTTTGTCCACCACTTGTACAATCATGTTTAGTGTATGACTATACTTATGTGTTTCTCTTTGTACAATAAAGTTTTTATTATTAAAAAAAAAAAAAAAATCACGACCTTTCCAACTTTAGACGATTGGGTATATTAATTATTATTTTGGCGAATCCATTACAGCTAAGTACTTACCTATACCTACAGTCTGGTACTTAACGCTGAAAAAGAAATCATAAATTGTCAATGGAATGCAAAAAGACGCCGTAATACGTCAGAGTGGCGGATAATAACGGGTATTCCCAAAAGTGTGTCGTAGGTGGGTGTTCGTCCGATAATACCCGGGTTTACAGTGAACCGGGTACCGCTAGCTTCACCTCGCCGGAAGTCGCTGTCTCCGTTCTCCGCCGCCATTTCCGCGCACCGGGGCGAGGAGAGGCGAGGAGAGGCGCGGAAAGGCGAGGAGAGGCGAGGAGGTTCCGACTCTGCCGCACTACAATGGACCCTTTATATCTTCCTACCGCTAATCTAAGAGCTGATAATATGATTAGGCTCTTTGTACTCCCTTCACATGTTAATCTTTTGGGTGTTGGAGCATCCGCGGCTCGTTTTGTAAGGTTATTTTTACGGGGCGGAATTTATGTTTTTTTTGCTTCAAAGTACATATCTATAATTTTTTAAATGTTGTAATAAAAATGATCTCTATGATCAACTTTAGCTGAGATAATGATCGTGTCGTGTGGTGATCGTGTCTAAGTAAGAACCTAGAGTTCATTTCGATTTGGAAGCACCGAATCGAAATTTGACGTGAGGAGGGATTCAAAATAAAATAACTATGACCTGCCTGCTCTCGCGTAGTCGTAGAAAAACATGTTTTTTTTTTTTCATATTTGTGATAGTGGTGCCCTGAGAAAGTGAGGCAGAGTCAGGTGGGACGAGCTGAATAGGTTCCATAAGAACTGGAAGGAGGATGCGTGGCCTTGCGAAATGTGGAAGGAGTGAGAGTGTTTGCCCGGGAATAGGACAGCGCAGGCTAGTAAAAAAAAACAAGATAGATATAGTTATTAAGGTGACACTTGTCCACATTTTTTCCATACAAACTTCGGGAGGGTTTTACTCCACTGTTTGACTATGTACATCAAAAATTAAACACGGTATGGTTTTGTCTCGTTATTATTATTGTCTGTACGGAAACAGAATTCTAAAATAAAATGCTATTAAAAAGTTATGAGCCAACAAAGATTCGTTTTTCTTGCTAATTTAACCTAACTTTGAGCGTGTTTAAGTAATAAAAGGAGTGTAAAATCTCGAAAACCAAGACGGTACCGACAAAGTTCAATTAACAATAAGTTCAATAAACTTTATTGGTCATTGATTTATGCAGTGGTTTTTTCATAAACCCCAACCTTCCGAAGGACTTTTATTAATTTTTTCGTGATTTTTTTGCCGAATATTTTTGCTGCATCTCACTCAATAATGTTGTGCGTGTAGACTAGCGTCTAACTGCTCACCACTGATACTATCTCTGTCGGTTACGAAGCCTGGTGAGACAGCGTGATTTTTAGCCAGGCCCACCAGTGAGTTCGAGCTCGCGCAAAGTGTCCCCTTAAGTTACAAGCGACTCGTTGCGTTCTAAAACATATTCAAAGGATGAGATACATTTATTTACACGCTAGTCCGGTCTGACCCAATTTAGGTTGCGATTGACACGCTAAGAAGAACACTTGTGACCATCTGGTACCAGCCTACCTACGTTGGCTTCAATCGTATCGATCAAATTGTTCAGTGAAATGTAAAACCAAGCCATTCCATTCCACATACCTACTTGTGCCAATGGTGGTTAGGACCAATGTTGCAGAAACGGCACCGAGTGTTAGGCGGTATTACATATTTTAACCGACAGCTGCGAAGCGAAAAGGAAGGTTATGATTTTGAGCGGTACCTATGTATGGAAGTTTATCTATTCCCTCGTAACTTATAAACTTCTTATCATAATTTAACAAATATACTCACTAAAAACTAACAAATAACTAACAGTGCTATAAAGATATACTCAATAACAAAAAGTCAATGCAAAACAAAGGTATCTGGATATTTACAAAAACTAAATTATGAAGAGACTGAACTTCTGCTGCATATTGTACAATGATCACGAAGATTGCATTAACTTATATGATTTATTTTTACAAAATTCACTCAGACCACACGCTTAAACTTCCAAATGTTTATCCTTTTCATGGACTACACACACCTACACACACCCTCACACACCCTCTCTCAATCCACACACTCACATTTAATTCCACACAGTGAGAGGTCACTCATTCACACTCTACATAGTATAACAACTTTTCCTATAATAAAACGTGTAAGATTACACCACCTGTTTATCATCCAGTAAAAATCAATGTTAAATTAATATTATGTAAAATTATGCGAGGGGATTGGCGCTGATAGCCGAAATATACAGGTTTTGCCTAGTTCGGCTACAGATGCTTAACTCATTTGTGCTCACAACTAGCCAATTTTTAATTTGTAAAATGTGTTTATGTCTTTTTGAAATAAATTGAAATTGAATTTAACAAATGAGGTATCATTGCAAGCGTCTTGATTGTGCGCTTGTTATTGGCTGTGACGTCACATTAAATTAAGAATTAAAGTAATGAACTAAAAAACATATGATGCCATGTTGGGTATTAAATGAAAAGGCTTAGTTAGCAGATTTAAATGATGTATAGGTACACATATTATGTACGAGTATATTGTGAGCTAATCCCAAAATAATTTAAATACACAGTTAGTTCAAAAATAAAAAAATGAATCAAGAAAACATTATTATATGTAAGCCGTGATCGTATGCTAACCTAAACAATGCATTCTAATATTAGGTCTTTACCTATGAAATTGCCGTTCTGCAGTACTGGCCATTTCAAATCAAAATAATTTTTGTTTGGCTAAGAATTCTAATTTCAAATTAATTTTATTTTAAAAACATGGATTTTTTTTTCTAAAAGTAGTCATTTCTTTATTGATTAGTGTTACATTTTCATCGCATTTCAATCTTTTTCGTCATCATGGATACGTTAAAAATTCGAGTAATTATGGAATATGAGTACCGTCGTGGCAGCAACGCGGCACAAGCGGCACGCAACATCAACGACGTTTACGGAGCTAACACTACAAACCAACGCACCACCTGTTATTGGTTTGCTCGCTTCCGTTCTGGAAATTTCGACCTGAAAAATGAACCTCGCGGTCGTCCGAAGACTTTGGTCGACAATGACGAATTAAAGGCGATTGTGGAAGCTGATGATTCACAATCTACGGCTGAATTAGCAGCAGCTTTCGACGTTAGCGTCAAAACAATATTGGTCCATTTGCGTCAAATTGGCAAGGTAAAAAAGCTTGACAAATGGGTGCCCCACGAACTCAATGATCGCCAGCGCGAAGTACGCGTCGAGACGTGCCTTGCACTGCTCAACAGACACACAAATGAAGGAATTTTGAACCGCATTGTTACCTGCGATGAAAAATGGATTCTGTTTGATAACCGTAAGCGCTCAGCAAGTTGGTTGGATCCTGGTTCAGCACCTAAACAATGCCCTAAACGAAAACTTACCCCTAGAAAAGTGATGGTCACTGTTTGGTGGTCTAGCGCCGGTGTGATTCATCACAGCTTCTTACCAAACGGGGTGAGCATTACTGCAGATGTGTACTGTGAAGAACTGAACACAATGATGGAGAAGCTGGCGCATCTCCAACCAGCATTGGTCAATCGCTCGTCTCCGCTGCTCCTGCACGACAACGCGCGAACTCATACTGCACAGCAGACGGTCTCCAAGTTGCAAGAACTGGGGTTGGAAGCTCTCCGTCATCCGCCCTACTCACCAGACCTTGCGCCTACAGACTACTACTTTTTCCAGAATTTGGATAACTTCTTGGCGGGAAAAAAATTTAATACCCGAGAGGCAGTACAAAATGCCTTTGAAGAATTTGTTGCCTCCCGTCCAGCTGATTTCTTTAAGAAGGGCATCAATAAACTGCCACTGCGATGGCAAAGATGCATTGATTGCATGGGTGATTACTTCGATAAATACAAATAAAAAATTCATGAAAAAAATTCGTTTAAATTTTTTCATACAAAACGGCAATTTCATAGGTAAAGACCTATTAGTAACAAGTCATCATAAGTAGATCATAAACATCATTGTTTTCTTGTTTCATACTTTATAGGGTGTGATTTTTATGTAGGTAGTAGGTTTTTCGTTTTTGAAATTACTACCTTTTGTTTCAGCTTCGCCCGCGCGCAACTTTCATCCCCTATTTAACTCTCTTTGGAGTTGAAATTCGAAAAATCCCTCCCATATTTTTTGTCTACATTATAAAGGAAACCTCTGTGCAAAATTTCAGCTTTCTAGGTCCAAGGGTTTGGACTGGGCGTTGATGTGTGAGTCAGTCAGTCAGTCAGGACTTTTCTGTTTATTTATAGATAGAAGATATCACAACCAGTCAAATGAAAAAAGAAAACTTTCAACATAGATTTAAGTAAAAGTGAAAATAAATACACACAATAATATGCAAACCTATTAAGAACAGCTGCTAATAAATTAAAATCCAGTCATAGACAATGAATGTCGAATTAAAAGCAATTCGAGACTTGATCCGGAATGCCTTTGATAAAAGTAATAGCCCTGCAGCGCGTCGCTCAGTCCAAGTTGGACTAACTGAACGCGCTACGTCGCTGGGTAAACTAATTTAAGTTTTCAACATCAACTTTTTCAATAGAGCCAGTGCCTTTGTCTGTGAGCTACCAGACCGTTATGCTCTTTTTACACCCTCCCCCCCCCCCCACCCCCGTTTATACTTTTTATGTGTCTGCACCTGCAGAAATACAGGTTTACGGCTAATTGGGACGCGTGCGTAACTTTCAGGTTTTTTCAGGGAGGTTGACCTCATACAATGAGGACCCTACGTGACTACTTTTGTCTCAGATTTACGTAATACCTTTTGCCAGTCGTTACGGAGAGTCTGAATCAGCGAACTGTAACCAAGAAATCGAGGTTGTTCAATATTTGGGAAGAACAGAGATATATCGATTGATATTGTAAATAAATCCCGTAACTGGGCTGTGGACGTCAGATAGAAAGTCGCTCCATTTAAAGTACCGGTAATCAGCAGCATCCGGTCAGACTGGAAGCCAACCTGGAAAAGGCAAGGCAGATGATGATGATGATTGTAAAAAGTGAGACTCCATCGCTGCTATCATTCAGTAATAAATGTACAGTACCTTGAATGAGTAGGCCCAAATCAACTTACAGTATTGTGACTCGCCATCCATTTTAGTCCAGTCATTTAAAACATCGTCAACACAAACAATTGCACGGTACCTACTGATCTTTGGGATGCGCAGCCGTTACTCTAGAGGTCCAATAGAACCCGAGATACAGCACTTCAAACCAGAGGCCATTTTTCCAAAAAATATCTAAATTGTACCAAATTTTGGATCTGAAAGATTGAATCTTGAAATGTAATTATAACTTTTTCTATATATAAGCACCTTTTATTTCTTAAATATATTAATTTTAGAAGATAACTCAACTGGCTGACTAGAGAATGGGCAGCAGCGTTCTCTATTCATTTCTAAAACCATACTGCGATCGCCAACCCACCTGCAAAGCGTGGCGATTATGGCAACACCCCCCCCCCCCCCCCCAGAATGACAAGCACAAATAATAGAGTAGCGCAGCTTGGGGGAGGCCTATGTCCAACAGTGGACGTCTTTCGGCTGAAATGATGACGTCAACTGAAAGAAGACCGAAATTTCGAGGTTTTTTAATCACCACGCAGTAGGATAGGGTTTTCAAAGCTGCAAACTTAGTTTTACATTATTAAGATTTTAATTAGAATAAGGATTAAACCACCAAACTACTTTTTGAATTAAGAATAGGTTTAGAAATGCAATTTACTCCGATGCTAAGTAGTAATTTTTGTTATAAAAAACTTTATCCAGATCGAAATAAAGTTAGAAATACAAAACTGGGCTTAGATTTGTAATAAGACGGTTTGTGTCTATCCTAACAACATTAAAAAAATCAGTTTATTACAACTTTAGCGATGTATCCAACGCAATTTTTGTGTCAACAGTGAATGGCCTATAAGTAATTACTAAAATTGACAGCCGGCTGATTAGCCGGTTGTCAATTTTCGACGGATATCCAGCAGAAAACCATGCCATATAATTGAGTCTTATAATGGATGATGGAATTGGATCGCCAGATACAGTTATGGAAACGACAATGTATGGAATGTCTCGGATACAATAGCTAATAGGGATGTCCGTTTAAGAATCAAACACAACTACGGATCCTGAGGTCTTACGAAGTGCACACACCAACGAAGTGTTGCAATCAAGACTGAAGACAGCAGGTCTAAAATTAGAACACATGGCGATACCTATTGTAGTAAATGAAAAAAGACGGCGTGTTAAAATCATGTGCATTTCTCTATGGATTGGTGCTATTGGAGTGGAATGTACAAATTGCTTCTACTTAAAGCAAACATTGTTTAGGTTATCACGGCAGTATTTAAGATGCTGTATGGTCTGTAAAAAAATTTCCTCACCTTCATAGTCCTCACGTTTACAAAAGTTATACTTCAATAGTATTATACTTCTCTAGTAAGGTACCTAATTATACTTTACCGTCCATAATAATAAGATTGAACTATGCAACTTGTACTTTCCTAAAGAGTGAGACATTATAACGGTTACGTTTATTATTACTCGGGCATGAATCGATTTGCACAATGTGTATACCTAAGCACATTACACATTCCATTCCTTACTAAACCATATATTCCAACAAACCTCTTATATTACGCAACGGCAAAATCGATTACTTCTAACTGAATAGACCGTAACAGAATGCATTCAAGATTCACATAGATATTACTGAAAGCCTACTGCGCCTTGCGAACGATGGCAACTGCCAGATAAGTCACTACCGGCCTTTGGAAATGATTTGTTGGTCGTAATCCAACATATTCGCTGTGATAATGCACGATGATTTGAATCGGTTGATTGAAGTTGGATGTAATTCCTGATAGGTTGCGTGTAAGCACACTTCTCAGTGCTAAACGCGACTGAAACTCAGTATGATCAAGTCCTGTGATAATTATGTAACTGACCATTGTCTATTTACCATGTCATAGTAATATAAATAACATCGCAGGAGTAAAAAATTGGGTTGTGGAGTTAGGCAGTCGCTTATTGTGAAATACTGGTACGATGAGATTGGAAGCCGATCTCAACAGATTTCGGAAAAGGCAGGTGTAAAAAAGGCAAACTATCCGTCGTGGGAATAGATGATAATTTGTCTTTTTTACACCAGCCTGGCCGACGACGTGGCCTATTTAAATTTACAGTAGTTAATTTAATTTGGCCACCTTAATCCATATATCATGTTATTTAAATAGAAAACTTGTCGTGGACAGGCAATAGTGATTTATTTATCTGTGCACAGCAGCATTCACACTGTTTCATCATCATCATTTCAGCCGAAAGACGTCCACTGCTGGACATAGGCCACCACCAAGCTCCGGTACTTCGACCGGGTTTGTGCTTCCCGCATCCGTTTCTTTGTGCAGTTTACAATTCTTCTCTGAATTTGCTTCGTAAATTTCGTTTCAAAACACTAATCATAGGTCTCTCTGATTACTGTTTTGAAAAACTTTATTATAGGTGACAATAGAATTTTCGTTTTAACTAAAGTAAATAAGTAGTATTGATTCCGTGTAGAAAATGACCAAGCATTATATTTACTTAACAATACTATAATATGTAATACTTTAAATGTAATGCTTGGTCATTTCCATCAAGATTTTATAAAATATAAAGAATTGTTCTAATACTATTGATTTCTGTCCCATACGTTTTCACTTGAACATCATCGCTATTACTGATAGCGAGCAACCCCTGCAACGGGTCAGCACAGTGGTCCCACCGCCTACCACTTTTCGGCCGCAGCGGACAGGGAGAGCGGCCAACGCTATACCGACACTTCTCCTCTCCTGCGGCCCCACCTCATCCGCTATCAAACGGTGGCGGCCCCGTCCAGGCCACGGAAGGGAAGAGCGCTACTCAGAAGTACCGGCAGTCCTCCTCCGCCGCAACCTGTAACCTACAGCCGCGATGCCTCTCATTTGACATCGCAGATCGCCTCATTTGCGATGCACCTCACCGCAACCTACTTTTTGGCCGCTACGTCGTCGGCTTGAAGGCAAAAGCCGTGACGAGCGTCCCCACCTTGAGGTTCCTCTTCGCTTCACCGTGGGAGGATGACCACGGCTACTGAGCCCCCCGCAATGACAATGCGGGAACCAACTGGGGGGAACGAGGACCAAGGTTGGATTCCCAGATTGTGTGCGTTAGTAATTTAATTTAGTATTTAATTTATGTGCTTAAATTTATGTAATCTCTCGCTTCAGTCCTTCATTGTCAAAGCCTAATATTAGGGCTAATTATGTCCGCTAGGGCTTTAGTATCTATCGGTTTCATCAAAGCTCAGTGGACACATTACACAAGAGAATGCCTGCTTTGTTTAAAATGCTTCATGTTTTTGGTCCAATTAAAATAGCGAGTCATTCTTCAGCATTCAAATGAGTAAAAATATATCATCATCTGCTTAGCCTTTTCCCAACTATGTTGGGCTCGAATAATAAAACTCACTCTGGAACTCATATCAGCTAGGACATTCAATAAAATCTCACTTCTGTCTTTGACTGTCATCATCTGCGTAACGTTTTTCCAATTATGTTGGGGTCGACTCCCAGTCTAATCGGATGAAGCTGAATACCACTAACGACTATGTATCTGCCTTAACTACCCCGTTACTGGGTAATACGATACCTCTTGGTAAGGACTGGTTGTCACACTTTCGGGCTTCTGACGATCCGTAACGATTGTCATAAATCCCCAAATGACAGCCAGGACCAACAGCCTAATGTGCTATCCGAGGCACGGAGGGGTCTTGGTATGTTAAAATGGTCATCCATCCAAATATAGATGTTACTAGAATGTGGGTAATTTAAATGGTCATAATCTAGGTCTAAAGATTTCCCACCCAAAAAAAAAATTGCCAAAATGAACGCATTACATTGATCAACCTTGAATAGTACCTACCTGTTGCGTTCTTAACCATAATTCGTATGTTTCTGACACTAGTGTTTAAAAGATAAATTATAAATAATTTTATAACTGTAAGTAGAATTGTACAAACTCTTTTATGCGTCAATTGTATTTTAAAGACTAGATGAGGTCGGCGTTTCGTATCTGACTACTCTGAGAAGAAAGGTCGAAAAAAACTCTCTTTCGTTCAGTCTCTTTTACAATCCAGACATAATAGTAGTCAAATAATATAAAGACCGTGTAGCTTGGTGTTTAAAATGAGGTTATGAGGATAGAACCACACAGAATGAGTGGACCTGTTCAGTCAATGCACGCATGTATCAGTAACTATGCAGCTCAACTCAAAACTTACTATATGACGAACCATACCAAAGAAAGGACATTTGAGTGGCCTGTTCCTGGCAGGCTAATTTCCAGCTGTTTCCAGTATATTAGCATCGTTGAGGGCATGGTCGCTTGCTATCACTGCAAAATATAATAAAATAAATCACACTATAAAATAAATCCAAGATGGTCGAAGTTACTTGGCTAATTTGATACAGTTCACAATTTGTCCGTTTGTCAATAATAGATTAAGTATTAACTGTCGGAAAATAATGCGCGGAAATTAATTTGTAAATGGTTACAATTCACAATAGTTAGATTATTTTATTATCTCACAACAAGATAGATTTATAAACTAACGATATTCATGATTCCATGGTGACTTATTCAATGTCATAACAATGCATATTTATGCGATAGCATCAATCGCGGTTCTTTTTATTTTCTGTCTCCGAAACTCATCATCATCTATATGAAATTTAAATGGGACCATTTTGAAATAAATTCCTTGTGGACATGTAAAGAATTTTCCAAATCCGTCTATATATGACGGATTTATGCCCGAACATGCATAATATATATTGTATTAGGGTGACTGGTAATTAGTGACCGACATTTAAACACAATATTGTATTCATCATTATAAACAACTTTTACTATTCGACCAAACCTGAAATCGCGAAAAAAAAAACAGCTGTTCCCTACATTTATGTTGGCATAACTCGTCAAAATGTAGGGAACAGATGATTTTTTTTTTTCGGCGATTTCGGGTTTATCCGACTTTTCATTTCTACGCCAAGGGATCTAGAATCATGTGCTGAATTAATTATTACAGTTTGCACTTAAATATCCCTGCCACCCTGAATAGGGCACCATTACACTATCATAATTATATATATCTAGGGTGTTTTCATATTTCAGATAGGATAAATAACCCTAGTAACAAATTATAGTGTTCTATCTCCCATAAAGCAATAAAGAGCAAATGTGACTACAGAAATACTCATTGTCTGTATTTTATTAAATGAGACTACGTACTCCTGTAGTATACCATGTAAGGTTAGCTGTACCTACTATAAAAACTCACACTGGAACTCATTTCATATAGAACATTCAATAAAATCTCACTTCTATCTTTGACTATTATCATCTGCATATCGTTTTCCTATGTTGGGGTCAGCTCCCAGTCTAATTGGATGCAGCTGAATACCAGTATTATACATGGAGCGACTGGCTATCTGACCTCCACAACCTAGGTACTGGGTAATACAATACTCCTTGGTAAAACTGGTTGTCAGAATTTCGGGCTTCTGGCGACCCTTAACGCAAGTGGTTGCACAGTTGTTCATTTAGCCTGGCTGCTAAGACAGCGGGGTAATTACGTAACACAGTAAAGGCCGGTTTTTTAATATATCGCACACCTAGATCTATACTGAGACAACTCAAAAATCGTTAATTTTGAGTTATGCCTGTGTTCGAATGCTCGGTGCTCATACGCAACTATCCAACGTGACAGGTTCAATAAAAGCTCATAAAATTAATCGCTAGGTAGCGTTAACTTTCTTTTGTTGAATCAACGTCTGCCATCTGCTCCCACCTAAACAAGTCTATTGTGAGTTGATCTTCACTTGCCTTAAGGAGTGCAGGTATTAACAAGAACGAAAACGCGGACATTTCAAATTGTTACAGTTTTGATGACACGTATACGTGAGTTAATTAGAGTCGTTACGGTGATGGTGAATTGTTCTGCCACATTACTTAAGGATATTTTGACTTGTTCCAGTATTGTTTGATATGGTACGTAAATATTTAGTGATTATATTTTGATTTGACTTTGTTTTGATGGATCAACATGAAATGAGTTGATAGTAAATTGACGTATTGAATTTCAGCCCCAGCTTGTATACTGTGACATTTTACAAGCTATTTATTACCTAGAATCAAATTAAATTGTATAGCTTCCCTAACAAAAAATGCAAATATACGTTTTTTTCGTCTCCTGAAAAATGACCTTTTTTGAGTTGTCTCAGTATAGATCTAGGTGTGCGATATAGTTAACTCAACCAATAGTTAAAAATACATTTTGGCAAATTGTGTTTTTGATAAATTAGTAGTAGTGTTGTTAGTGTATCGAATGGTCAAATAATTTACTACTAGTTACTAAAATAACCACCCAAAGTTAGAGAATTAACAAATATGGCGGATGGTTAACTCAAGCACAACATCTGTTTTGTACAAGTTATTGTATTTCTACTGCAACTGCTTTGTGCAACAGAATTTTGTTACTTGTTTCCTGACATTTTTAAGAAGATGCTGGACGGTCGATGTTAAAAATCAAGAACAATATACGCGCAGTGAAAATAGCTTGATTTCAATAATGTGTAATTTTTTTCCGTTTTAATGCAGTTTTCTAGGTTTGACTTTCGACTGTCAAAAACTACGTTTCTGTTTTGGTTACGTTGACTCAGGCTAGTGTCGTCACATAAAAAAATATTAAGTACACCCAAACATTAATAGCTATTTTAAGAAATTTTTTCTCATTTCATTATACTGGCAGTATATGTATAAGACAGTGGTTAAGTTTGACTATAGCTCAAATAGACATTGAAAACCGTATCAGCCCTTTAACCATAAGTTGACTACAATTTTTTTATACGATTTAATTACGGATCAAAAAGCCGGCTCTAACAGAACTAATGGGTTTAATTTTTTCGGTTCGACAACATTCATTCCGATATTTACGATGCTGAGCAGACAGATTTTTTGAACATAATAATCATTAAAAATTATTCAATTGTTATTGAAAGTGTGTAACGCAATTATGGTGCGGGTTCATTAAGTCATAAGCTGTAACCTGTTTTTCTCGTAGCTATAGAAAATACACACATTCATAAAATCGGTCATAAAATAGTTGTTTATTGGTTTAACGAAGTACCAAATTCATGAATCCCCAGCATTATATTTTGAAGCAAAAAAATCACATCACAATGTGAGTATTTTGTGCGACATAAGCAATGGTTATCAAATTATAGCGTCGGCTCCGTCTAATTTCAGAGGTCGGGCTACAGCTCCCCCCGCCGTTTGCCCCCTATCCCCCTTACCCCCCTTCAGCTCTAAGCTCATTTCCTGTGTGCCGGCTGGTTGTATTAATTTTAAATTAAACACAGATAGAGCTCCTCGTCGCGTCGATCCGGTGATGTAAACAAAAATCTATGTATCTTTAAGGACCGTGCTCAATTCGTAGGTACATCGCTTCACGAATTTCTTTTGCAAACATCCGTTGTGCGAGGTTTACACAACACGCATAAATTCGTGAAGAATGATTTTCACCACGAGCATTCGTTTCGCGGTTTTGAAAATTTGTTTCACAACGACAAACAATTTGGTGCGTACTTGAATCCAAACATGAAATGCAATTTTTCTAGAAGCGGCTCGAAAACGAATGTTCATTGCGTAAACAAAGGCTCGCGCAATCATGTGCGGTGAGTTCCGTACTGTGGACTTATGTCACAAATATACATAGGTACGTACCGAACGGAATCGATATTATTTATTAATTTATATAATGGATTACAACTACATTCATTTGTAAGTAGTATGTTGCCTCGTTGGTACAAACATAGTACATACATTTAGTCTATTACAATGAACCGGACACAAAACAAAACTCGGGCTGCTATAGAGTAACTCCAGATAAAAAAACGGATAAAAACTTTGCCTGACTCGGGAATAGAACCGAGACCCTCATGTTCACCAGAAGCGCTTGCAACCACTAGACCAAGGTAGTCAGACGAATAGAATAACTCTGCGTTTATCTGTCACTCCTGTCAGATATAGCAGGCACATAATGTGCAAGCGCAGGCGATTGTATCGAATCTCTACATAGATTCATCTCAGTTCTCGTCTGTCTGTTTCTCCGCTTACTTCTTCTAAACTATGCAACGGATTTTATAGATACTGTTTACTCACTATTGAATCTACCACTCTCTATAGGGAATTTCTTTCGGAAGGGTTGTTATTGATTGGTCTAGAGTAGAGTCAGCTTGTCAGTTAAATAATTCACCATTTAATGGCCACTTTTGTCGTAGGCATAAACAAAGCAGATCACTTCAAAAATGAAATAATTGTTCAGGAATAACTTTGTAAAACTGTAGAAATGCGGTAAGTACAGCCCGTCCCTGCTTTGCACATATTTTTATGATTTGCGAAAATAATTATTTATTACTTATATTGAAGTTTAACATTCATAATCCTCCAGAATTAATCATAATCCTTATTACTTTGCCAAATGAATACAAACTTACCACAATGCACTAGTACTTATTTACTATACCCCTTTATTTATAAACGCTGCTTAAAGTTAACATTAGTTAACCAGTCGGTAAACATTCGATTAGCGACTGTTTAAATCATTAAACACATAAACAAAAAAACATATCAATGTTTTTACTGACTAAAACCCACCCGTGTTCCTTCAGTTGCCTGTGTGCCAGGGGCCACGGTCACTGGTCACGGGTCAATCTCTTTCGAACAACCCGCACCCGGCAGGTATCGACCCTTGCGGACCCCACCGGTGCTAACATCTCTTTGAGGTGCGCGTGGAACACAACACGCCGTCGATCAGAGTTTGGATCTTACCGGACAGCGAGCTACCCATTACTCACCATCCGCAAGCCCGCGCCTACGATGACTGGGAATCAGCCTGGGATTCCCGATGCCCAGGGCGTCTCCTAAGGCGACTAGGGCCGTGACGACATATACAAAGAAGTAGGGTTGCACACGATGTCCAATTTTTAGGTCTTTTACTATTTACTGGTCAGAGTCATGTTGATGTTAATCAAAATATGATTGATGACCGTTACAAATACCTATTTACATAATTACAATCAATAAAAATAATCTATAAATATAACTATCTAAGTTCAATCCTATTGAATGACTATTACACGAAATAATGAGATTTGTTAGATTTGATTACGTGAAGCAAAAACTTTATAGGTATCCCTTTTTACGAAAATCACACGGACGAGTACGGAAGAGTATGAAAAACTGTAAGTTTAAATGGAGAAAGAATGAAGAAAGCCAAGATTAAAAAATAATAATAAAGCATTAGAAATACATTTCGTTTTAAATGAATTGTGGTAGAATTTCGACCACTATTTAATGTAAATACACATCTGTTACGGTCGCGTAACGCATTTTGATCTTCATAAAATTTATCACTCTGGCTTGCAAATTACCAAAAACTAAAGAAAATTTAAATATCGCAGGCTACATCAGCGCCTCCCTCTTAACCTCGAAGGTCGACTGAGTTTCGAGACACAATCAATAATGTGATCACAGGTAATTAAGTCCATATCTGATCAATGTACAAGTGAATTACCATGCCGGAAATTTGGGACTGGTCAGCCAACACTGCAGTTTGGAATCTAGCATCAAAATTGCCTAAAACATACGGTGTTTATTTTGTTTTGACGGTGGAGTATCATCAAGTAGCTTCTCCTGCTCTGGGTGGAGCAGGAGAGCGTGTCATACTTTTACTGACTAAAACCCACCCGTGTTCCCTCAATTGCCTGTGTGCCAAGGCTCACGGTATCTCTTTCGAACATCCCGCACCTCTGGCAGAAACATACGGTGGTAACTTGGAAGACATTGTTACACTGACCATTGATTTATTTTAAATATTATTTTGAAATTTTAACCGTATAAAAACATTTCGGTTGGCCATTAAAGAGAAATAAAATAAAATTAAACGTTTTCAGTCACAAGCTGAAGGTTTCGTCTGCTTGATGACGTAACTAACGCAATGAATGGGGTACTGATTGTCAACATTAATGGCGCTGCCATTGCAAGTATTTATTACAAGTTACGCAATGCACCCATATGTAACCTTTTTATTTGTTTATTTATTTATAGCCTCTAAATAACAATCTTCACAATTTCTTAATCTATTTAATAACAAATTATTTATATTTAATTTGACACCGGTAACAGAAGATTGTCTTATTTTGCAGCATAGGGAGGCCTCCTCTAGAGCTTTCTACTGTATGCGGTTCTGCGCTCGTCTCATCCATAACGTCATCCTCCCATCTGCGACGTTGTCCCCCTTTCTTTTTGTGTGTTGTCTTGGGCACCATTCTGTAACATTCTTAGACCATTTTTCCGTTTTACCCCGAGCCATATGTCAGGCCAACCTCCATTTAAGTTTCTTAATACATCAAGTTACATCGGTTATTTTTATTTGCTTCCTATTCCTATTGATAGTATCTAGTTTTATTCTGTCTTTTATTTTAATGTAAAGTATGCTCCGTTCTATGCTGTATTGGCATGTTTCTAGTTTTCGTATATTAAGGTTGGTTTTTTTTTTTTTTTTTTTTTTTTGGGTGGGAAATCATCAAATGACTTCTCCTGCTGAGTAGAGCAGGAGGGCGTGTCAGACTTTTACTGACTAAAACCCACCCGTGTTCCCTCAGTAGCCCGTATGCCAGGGGCCGTGGTATCTCTTTCGAACAAACCCGCACCCCTGGCAGGCATCGGCCCTTGCGGACCCCACCAGTGGTTGCTGACATCTTTGACGGCGCGCGTGAGGAACACAACGCGCCGTCCCGTCTACCACTTTTCGGCCGCAGAGGATAGGGAGAGCGGCTGACGCTATACCGACACTCCTCTTCCCCTGCGGCCCCACCGCGTCCGCCATCAAACGGTGGCGGCCCCGTCCAAGCCACGGAAGGGAAGAGCGCTGCTCAGAAGCACCGGCACTCCTCCTCTACCGCAGCCTGTAACCCTCAGCCGCGATGCCTCCCATTCGACATCGCGGCCCACCTCAGTTGCGGTGCACCTCACCGCAACCTACTTTTTGGCCGCTACGTCAATGGCTTGAAGGCAAAAGCCCTGACGAGCGGCCCCACCGTTGGGTTCCTCTTGGCTTCACCGTGGATGGGAGACCACGGTTACTAAGCCCCCCCGCAACGACAATGCGGGAACCCACTCGGGGGGGATATTAAGGTTGGTTAGTCTCCATTTTTGGCATCCATACGTCAGGACAGGCAAAATATACGGTTTCTTTTTTCTCTTAGCTTTCAGACGTACGTGTTGATTCTTCATAATCTTCTTGAGGGACCAGTATCGATTCTTCATAATCTTCTTGAGGGACCAGTATCGATTCTTCATAATCTTCTTGAGGGACCAGTATCTTTTCCATGCTAGATTTTTTTTGTTATTAATGTCTTTGTTTGTTAGGTATTTTGGAGATATGATCTGTCCGAGATACGTGTATTCGTCCCCATACTCTATTGAGGTTCCGTTAATAGAGGTTGGGGTATTTTCGGGGTTTGTGATTAATTTAGTTTTTGCAGTATTCATGAATAGTTCCACTTTCTCGCTTTCATACACAAGCTGTTCTAGAATCTCTTCTAAGCTTTTTGGATCTTCTGGAATTAGTATAAAGTCGTCTGTGAATCTTAAGTAGTTTATTTGCACTCCATTAAACCATGCTTATCCCACTCGAGTCGACTAAATACGTATTCAAGTACTGCTGAAAAAAGTTTAGGTGACATAGGATTGCCTTGCCTGACTCCTCTTTTTATCGGAAAGTAGTCCCCTTCTCTTTCAGTTCGTATCTTAGCTTTCATGTTTTGTATATGTTGGTAATCAGGCTTGTTTATTTTTGTCAACTCCTTGTCTTCGTAAAGCTTCCCATATTTTTGCGTGTTCTAACGAGTCAAATGCCTTATCGTAATCCACGAAAGCTAGATAGAAAGTAATACCGTACTCATTACATTTCTGTATGACTTGTTTCATAGTTTGGATGTGGTCTGTGGTTGAGAGGTCGCTTCGAAATCCTGCTTGTTCCTTGGGTTGGTTTTTGTCCAATTTATTTTTAAACGCTGTAGCAGTATCTTTGAAAATATTTTGTAGATATTAGACATCAGGCTAATGGGTCTGTAGTTGGCTATATCTTCCTTTTTCCTTTTTTGTGTAGTAATATTATAGTTGAGGAAGTCTACTGGTGAGGTATAAATTCTGTGCCCAAAATTTCGTTAAATAGGTATTTTATAGTGTCACATGTTACTTCAGATAAGCCTATTAGCAGCTCGTTAGATATACTGTCACTCCCTGGCACTTTTCCTCTATTCTGTGACTTCATTTCTCAGTATACTTGGGATCTCTTCTTAGTAGTCTCGACCAACCAACTACTACTCGCGGTAGTAGTTGGTTGCTATTTCTAATATTTCAATTCTGTTTGTCTTATTCTTTCTATTTGTAGGGTGTTTCATATTGTCGATCCAGTTTAGGTTCTCACAGGTAACCTTACAAAGTTATAAAAACTAGCTTCTGCTCCCGACTTCGTTCGCATTAAATTTCTTGGTCCCCCGATCCACCCCGTCGTTTCGAATCGCTTGCCCGTGCGAGTGCTTCGTTTTCGTGAATTTTTCTTTGTACTCGGCTCCTAAGGGTTTTAGCGTGGTGTAATGTAGCCTATAGCCTTCCTCGATAAATGGGATATCCAACACTAAAAGAATATTTCAATTCGAACCAGTAGTTCGTGAGATTTGCGCTTTCAAGCAAACCAACAAACATCATCAGCTTTATGATATAGTATCGAAGTATAGATATAGATGATGATGATGATAAGACTGGTAGGGCCCATAGGCCCTGGGCCCATGTAACACCCACTCTCATGACGATCGGAGGCGCTACACTCGAAGTTGTGGGCGAGTACGTTTATCTAGGACAAACTGTCCAGTTAGGTAAGTCCAACTTCGAGAAAGAGGTCAATCGTCGAATCCGACTCGGCTGGGCAGCGTTCGGGAGGCTTCGCAATATCTTCTCGTCCCAAATACCACAGTGTCTCAAGACGAAAGTCTTTGACCAGTGTGTGTTGCCAGTGATGACCTATGGTACAGAGACGTGGTCGCTCACAATGGGCCTTTTCAGAAGTTTTAAGTCACCCAAAGGGCAATGGAGAGGGCTATGCTCGGAGTTTCCCTACGCGATCGAATCAGAAATGAAGAGATCCGCAGGAGAACCAAGGCAACCGACAAAGCCCGAAGAATTGCCAAACTTAAGTGGCAGTGGGCAGGGCACATTGCTCGCAGAACAGATGGCTGATGGGGCCGAAAGGTTCTGGAGTGGCGACCGCATACCGGAAGACGTAGAGTGGGAAGGCCTCCCATAAGGTAGACCGATGACCTTGTGAAGGACGCGGGTACCCGCTGGATGAGGGAAGCACAAGACCGGTCGAAGTGAGGGAGCCTGGGGGAGGCCTATGTCCAGCAGTGGACGTCTTTCGGCTGAAATGATGATGATGATGGGACTCCATTTTCCGCACGTAGATATATATAATATAATATAATCTAACATTATATTATATAAAATAATATTATATAGTATAGATACAGATTAAGTGTTCGCGACTTTTCTGCGGGCAGTACTACCCCGGACATTGGACAGACGATTCCTATTTAACGGAACCTCATTTTGCGTTCAACTCAGCGTATCGCAGCCTTGCACTGCAGGTCTATAAGCCAAGGTTCTTTCACTGTAGGTCTATAAGCCAAGGCTCTCCCCTTGGTTCCGTCACAATTATTCACTTCCCGCTTGTCCCACTTCTTGGGAACTAAGTTACGTCAAGGCAATTCCGATTTAATTTTCTTAACGTTTGGTTCAGCAACTTTTACCACTAAATTGCTCGAGCAGCATAACGCAAACCTTTATTAATTACTATCTTTCGCCCGCATAGAGGTTGAAAATAATCCCTCGGGAACGTAATACAGCGATGTAAACTATCTGTGTGACAAATTTCCTTCAAATGCGTTCAGCCGCTTTTGCGTGATTGAGTAACAAACATCTTAACATGCAAACTTTCACATTTATATTATTGGTACGATACATTTTTGTCTTCTACTACAACTTAATTGATTACCAGCCTGGCTTAGACCGATAGATTATT
The DNA here is from genome assembly GCA_949987655.1 of Polymixis flavicincta. Classification (NCBI taxonomy): domain Eukaryota; kingdom Metazoa; phylum Arthropoda; class Insecta; order Lepidoptera; family Noctuidae; genus Polymixis; species Polymixis flavicincta. Next base: position 35,050,918 of record OX465171.1, on the reverse strand, counting down.
CTCATAATGATAACAATGAAGCAATAGACGATTGATCACCTCGTCGGCTTATAAGTCATACAGTAATTTTACCTTTGGACTATTAGGATAGCTTTTGCGATTTTAGCTTAAAGACAAAATTGAAAATAATTATACCATTTACGAAAAAACTCGTTTCATTATGGCTTTCCCGAACTATGTTGGGGTCGGTTTTCGGTCTTACTAGATGCAGCTGATTACCAGTATTTCACATAGACGGACTGCCAATCTAACCTCCACAACACAGTTACTAGGAAACACAATAGCCCTAATTAAAAAAAATACTTTCACCTGTTTTGTTTGGACTAACCCTACTAAATAACATTTTGATTTAATTGCTGCAACGCGAGGAATCTGACGATTTGATTCGTGAGCATCCGCCTCTTTCGATTTCCGACCAGTGCATAGCTTTCATTTGAACGCCTGAACACGTGAATTTAAAATAGGAAATTCAATTTTGTTTCATGTCAGTACGGTGACAAAATAAAAAACCAATGGAGGAGAAACTACAGATGGAGGAGAAAAAATGCGACTTTTTAATATACAACTAGTTCATACTTCATTAATTCTCGTGACATAGTTCTTCAAATTCTTAAAAATATTCGCAATCAAGTTCGAATTACAAGATAGTAATAATATTTAAACCCATTGCCTTTTCAGTCACTTCTTTTAATAATCAATTCTATTAATTTTAAGTAGCTTTTCCAATATCATTATTAATGATTCAAGCAAAACTATGCAAACATAGGTACTATAATGGAAGCACGTTCAGTGATCTATTAAAAGAACTCAGCCCAAAATGATCCACTCTCTGAGCAACTGGAATACCAATAGCAAAAAGCATGAAAAAAGGTAGGCTTTAATCCACAATTTCAGTTTTACGCAGCCTGGCGAGGGCTGGCGGCGTCGCAACCGGAAGTGCGCGGAGCGGCAACGCCGCACCGGCATCGATCATGGCTGTAGACACACACAAGCTTGCACACACAGACACTGGACACACACAAACACGCGTTCTCTCAGAGCCTTGAGGTGTTTGGTTGTTGTTTAAATTATTATTTTTACCCTCCCTTGTATATGGGGTGAAATAGATACGAGATAAGATTTGAGCAAATAATAAGATGGTGAATGATTTGTGTTTACTTTTACTTAGGATTTTTATGATTTTCACATTTTGTGATGTTGTTTTCTAATATTTATTTAGCTTATCTAATAATTTTGAGATAAATCCTTTATCTTTTCTAGTAAAAATGCTCAGTGGACAAGTCTTTGATAGCGCTGGTTTAAGCATGTATTATGCTTGTTTTAAAGTGAGTAGGATTTTTTTTTTATTTAGAAACTCAAACTTTAATTCCTTTTGCGTCGTTTACGTTCATATATCTGAGGGGTACTTGCTTAACTCACTACCAGTAGGTAGGGAAGATGTTCTTTTTGACAGCTCAAAAACATTCATTGCCTTATTTGCTGTGCTGGCGCTGCCACTGCAGCTGCGGAAAACCTCAAGCCGCGAAAGTCAAAGTCAAAGTATTTATTTCAATTAGGCACTTAAAAGGCACTTTTGAAAATCAACATTGAAATAGAATTGATTCTAGTCGCCCATTCCAAAATGTAGTGTCCTATGGAGAAGAATGGGCAAGACACTCCACCGTTACTCTTTTAAAATGTTTTAAGTAGGTTTTCAATACGAAACCAGATTTAAGCAACTGTTAGATGTTCGATAACTTTTCATGAATAAGGGCCTAAGAGTGTAAAAACCTTATGATAATTATACTTTCGAGCCGTTTGGGGTTTAAACCCTCGGGCCGTGGGGTCCGAGTGCTCATGGTCTCTTCAAGGAAATCTCGAAATGACTGGTTAACACTTCCCGTGACCCAAGGGCTGGTTTTTACCTTAGCCAGAGGCTATGCTTTGCCATACAACGTTGTAATGCTGCCAGTCTCTTGGGAACGTTACCAGTCGACAGCGATGTGGATGAATTTTTCGACGCCATTTTTTATTTGTGAATAGGTTTGGTTAAGTTAGGATTATATTTGATTTATTTTTTTCTTGTACATTTACGTAGTTGAACTACAATTTTTTTGAACGTAGGATCCCGCAAAATGATTCAGATTTTGATTGATAATGTGTTCCACAATAATGGTTCTGGTCACACGCACGCCGGTTGCGAGTACAACGCACGCACTGTTCGTCACCTTTATCCAGTATTTTGTACTTTATGGGAATTTTTTCGGGAGAATTGAATTTGAAAGCATATTCATTCATTCATCAGGCAAATTCTTACTGAAAAATTGAAATGACTGTTAAGTAGATTTGAAACGTTTTCTTTTAAATATAATTATGTATATTTTATAGTACATAGCACGTCCATTTTATCTCAGACACGAATCACCCATTAAAGTTGTGGATTTCAGCCAATCTAAGCGTGGCCGTGCTAGGACGAATAAGCTGTAGCCCGGCCACTCAAAATGTTGTATAAGTCATGAAATAATGTGGTAGTATTATTTCTCTTTCTAGTACCAAAAGGTACATATCCGTACAGTCTACTGCCATAACCATGACCTTCTTTGGCATCGTGGCCGGGCGAGAACGGAACACACTTAATAGTTTCGGAGCCTATTCCATGCAATCAAACAAACAAACAAATCAAATCTTTCCTGCTCTATATACATACGTAGCTTTCTGCACTCCCTCTACATAAAAAGTTGTGCCAAATTTCATACTCCTCCGTTCGCGTAATTTTGGTAAAAAGGGCTACAAATATTTATGCTTCACATATCAGCTGACACAACTATGTTAGGTGTGCTCCTACCGAGTTATGACAACCTGGTACTTCGAAGGTTTAAAGCGTTTTCTACCTGACACAACTATGTTAGGTGTGCTCTTACTCCTACCGAGTTATGACAGCCTAGTACTTCGACTGTATAAAGCGTTTTCAAGCTAACACAATTACCTATATTAGGTGTGTTCCTACCGAGTTATGATAACCTGGTACTTCGATGGCATATAACGCTTTCTAGCTGCCAATTATGTTAGGTATGCTCTCATCGAGTTATGAAAATCTTGTACTTCGAAGGCATAAAGCGTTCAAAAAGCTGACTAACAAAATGTATTTATTTACCTTTATTAAGTGTGTTCCTACCGAGTTATGACAACCTGGTACTTCGACGGCATAAAGCGTTTTCTAACTGACACAACTACCTATGTCAGGTGTAATCGTACTGAGGTTATGACAACCTGGTACTTCAAAGGCAAAAAGCGTTTTCTAGCTAACACACCTATTTTGCTACTTTGGGTTACATACATTATTGCAATTTTCTTAAGGATTTTTTCTTAGATAAATTATAGCCTACGAGTATGTTACATCCTGATAATTTAGCTTTCCATTGGTGAAAAAATGATTAAAACCGGTTCAGTAGTTTCGGAGCAAACAAATAAACAAACAGCAAAATGTTTCCTCTTTTTATAATTGTTATAGATTGTATGAAAAACAGATACATAAGTGATGTCCTCATACTGTCCCATTAAAAAACATACACTTTAGGTAAAAGAATAGCCAGTAAGTAATACTGGCTAGCATAATATCACTAACGCAACACTGCACGGAAAAGCTATTGTTTGCTATGTTTTGTTTTAGCACTGCGCTGCCACATGAGTAACTAGGCGCTGCGTGGGACTGTGTCGCCTGAGTCTCAGAATATCTAGCCATTAAACTTAAAATCAGTATTTCTGAATTATTTCAAAAAAGGACATTAATTAACGGAAACAATCACAGCATTTTTCATTACAAAATAAACAAGTAATTCGGATGCTGAATTAAGGTAAAAGTTGATTCCAAAAATTGGACCACATGTCACGTTGGAATGTTTTTGTAACCAAAGAAATTCAGACCACAGTACCTACAATGACATATCCTGAAATACAACATCCTATAATTTCTCTGTATTCTCAACTGAGATGCGTCTTGATACCGTTCCGTTTCGCATGTATCAATATGGCTATAACAATGTCTTGCATCGATGAAGTAAAGACACGTACATACTTCGTGCGGGCAGAAGATTTTTATTTGCGATTTCAGGCGTTGTCCCTAGCAACGAAAGTTTCATATTTATGATCACAATGAACGCTTTTCAGATTTTTCAGTTATTTAAATCACTATTAAGAAGATCTAAAAGTAACAAATTATGGTATTACCTTCAAGGGACTCGTGACGTAGCATCGCGTATTTGGACTTAATTAAGAACGTTCATCCTGCGCGGGCTGGCAACGTCGCATTTCAAGTTGTTTTTCTAAATTATTTTATTCAGTTTAAATCAAAGTAGAATTGTTTTTCAGTCAATCCCGATCTAGATCGTTGGTATTTATAAGTTAAGTATGTATTCTATTTTTCTACACTAAAATTTTGCTTTTACTTAGACAAGTTTTCAAACTTGACTAAGTAAACAACGTTAACACAAATTAATTACAGCATGATCCCTAAATTGTAATAAATTTATTGACACTGACAATTAAATCAGTTTTGTAGACATTGGATTTACCAGTTGGCAGATTGGTTGGCTTCCGTGTTACGTGTCGTGGGTACGATTTCCGCTCCGGACAAATGTTTGTATAACCTACATTGTTCCTTTTTTGTAACAATAATACAAGCGTGATAAGCATCATGCTTGTATTTCCCGAAGAGTTAGGCAGAGGTGTGCCTTATGTTCTACACACGCTTATAACATCGCGAACGTTTAGAAATAAAAACAATATTTTAAAGCGTGCACAATTCACCATGTCGTCAGAGTGTTGGCAACCCAATGAGTAAACAAACTTTCGCCAGTTATAGTTAAGTCCCATGTGATTGGGGGTGACCCTATTGATATCAGCCGGACTCAAATTCAGACTCCGCAATGCTAATGAGTATTCGTAATTAGAAAACCTATAAAGTGCGCTCATACCCATATTCCCCCCCCCCCCCCCCCCGCTGAATTAGTAGCGATCGGTCGTGTTTTTACTGAGCTCCGCAAAAATAATTTAAATATAGTGTTTATAGCAATCATACACTCTTATAAACCGATTCCATTTGAAGAATACCCATATTCTGAGGTGCTTACGCAAATTCTCATGCAAAAATCAAGTGCAAGTGATTATTATTGCTAGTTTAAAGCAAAGAAAAAGTGCAAAAAGTGACAATCATTCTTGTGAATCCGTGTAGTACCCTCAAGTAACAATTATAATTACAGTGTTACGTCAAATCAACACCGAGCTCGTTTACTCAGACCAATAATTTCGCCATTGTATCTACGAACACGGATAGCCTATTTCGAACTGTCTCGACTGCTGCGCTGATTGGCCCGAGTTCGAATCCGAGCAGCGAGAGGTATTCTTTTTGTATATAAATAAATTATCAATATAAGGAAGAAAACATAAAATAGCACGAAGTTCTAGGAGTAGACAAGTTCAAGAATTCTTTGCGGTCGCCGCGGGTACCACGCACATTTCTAACAAATCTGCGCGTGAGTTTACTCTAACTTACTCGCTGCTACTACACGTACCACGAGCGGTGTGCGCGTCGTTAACAAAGTTACTATGTCGGTGCGGCGCTCTCCACCGAGTACGTGTAATCATCCGAATTCTCCGATTTACCCCATCCATCATAACTCGGACTCGGCCCTTAATGAAATGTCTAAAACCTCTGACATAGTCGACAATTGTGTCGATGTATCAAAGCGCTATAAACGCACTTTGGATGACCTCGAGAGCAGCTCAGGGTGTTCGTCTGACATAAAATACCTCCTCGAAGAAATCAGGACCCAACAGGAATCTAAGTTCGAATTATTAAATAATGCTCTGATTAGTATATCAAACCAAAACCAGGCTATTCAAAATTCGGTTGAGACTTTATCAGATAAACATGGACAACTTCTTCTCAAAGTCAATAATTTAGAGCAGGAAAATTTAGAATACAAGAAACGAGTGTTGGCGTTGGAACGTAGTTTAAATCATCTGGAATCAAATGTGCGTTCATCAACCATAGAGATCCGTAACCTACCCAAGCAGGAAAACGAAACCAAGCAAGTTTTAGTTGATACCGTTCAGCAGCTTGGCTCGACTCTGGGACTTGAACAGGGTATACTAGAATCCGATATCCGAGACATATTTCGTTCCAAGTCTGAAGCATTGATTGTGGACTTCACCACTACCATGAGGAAGGAGTAATTGGTGTCCAATTATAAAGCCTTCAACAAAATTAGGCGCGAAAATAAGCAAGCACAGTTGAACTCTCAGCTCATTAACTTACCGGGCGCACCTTGCACTTTGTATATTTCAGAGTATCTAACTTCTAAAGCAAGACGACTTTTCTATCTTGCTCGCTTAAATGTAAAGAATAAAGAGCTCCATGCGACTTGGACTTCACATGGGAAGATCTATGATATAAGATAATGCTTTACCAGTCCGTATTGATGATGAATCTGATCTTCAGAAACTGTTATTGTGACTAGTTTTAGACATCCAATGTTCCCATCTTATAATTATTTTATCATGTTTTTCTGTGTTTTTACTGTTAATATTAAGTTTCTATTACAATATTATGTCTTACGTTTCTTTTTTAAATTTTCATTGTAATTGCAGAACTATATGTGTAAACACTTCAACCATTCACTACACTTACAATTACTCACTAACACTCATCACAGTCATCACACCCGAGCGATATGTAGATACCTTTGCATTGTGTCGTATTTTGATAGTGAAAGCAATCTGTGTTCCAGATATAAGTTTAAATAAAATCATTCTTGTTCCGTCACGTACTACACGTGACACTTATTTTCTTTTTAGACGATTCTACAGCAACTCTCATGCAAAATATTGAAATAAACTTAGATCTGGACACTCTTCGGGTGGCTGAGACTGTCACATGCGACATAGAAAATGCAAAAAAACACATATCAAGTCACAAGCATACAATCAATTTACTATCTCAAAATATTCGTAGCATCAACCGTAATATGCCAAACTTCGTCACACTTCTCCTAAGATCCAAAATTCCTTGGGACATATTGGTCCTCTCTGAATGCTGGCTTCCATCTGCAAAGTACATTCCTTCCCTCGACAACTATAACCACGTAGCGACCACTTCAAACAAAACCCAAAATGAAGGTGTTGTAATTTATTACAATAAACACTTTCATGTCACTGTCGAAGAACCTTCAATTATCGACGCTAACTGTCTGGTTTTAAAATTAAATCAAGATGTTTGCATACTAGGATTATATCGTCCACCAAGTCAAACTAACATTACTAAATTTATTGATTCCTTAAACCTACTGCTCACTAACCTGAAAACCTTCAAAAATATATTCCTTTGTGGTGACATAAATATTAACATAGTTCCAAATAGTGCTGATAAACGATCTCATGACTACCTAAACTTAATGGCTACCCATGGTATGCTCCCAGGTCACACTCTACCAACGCATGGACTAACATGTCTAGACCATATGATCTTGAAGACGAACATGGAAGTATCTTGTTTTGTTTTTGAAACCTCTATTACTGATCACGAAAGTGTAGCCATTAGTTATAAACCCAAACCGCGCCCCCATTACTTAAACGAAACATATAGCTCAGTCAACTACAAGAGTCTCGATAAAGATATGTTAGCTATTAATTTCCAGCCAATCATTGACTCCCAGGACGCAAACACCTCAACCGAGCTTCTTATTACTTACTTGTCTGCGGCAATCAAAAATAACACCAGGAAAGTTACAACAAACAAGAAAGAATTGATTACAAAACCGTGGATTACTAAAGGTTTATTACGTTGTATGAGAAACCGGGACAATTTGCATAAAAAACTAAAACGGAATCCTGATGACGAGATCATTAAAACCACATACAAACGTTACCGTAACTATTGCAATACCTTACTCAAAAAAGCAAAAAAGGTTTACCACAAACACGAGATTCATAATGCTAAGGGCAACAAAAAACAGCTTTGGGATGTTATAAAAAGAATAAGCGGCTTTGATAAAAGAATAGACCATTCGTCGTTCCTCTTGACATCAAACAATCCCGATGCTGACATAAACAACGTCAACCGCTTTTTTGCAAACGTTGGTGCGAACCTAGCGAACAAGATCTCCACTGATAAACGAGCTCCTTCCACTTACTGCAATGATCACTTATCGAACACCCTCCCAAATTCAATGGTCATCCTTCCCACCGACGAGCAAGAGATTTTCACACTTATCAATAGTTTAAAGGATAAATGCGCAACGGGTATCGACCTTATAAGTGGTAAAATAGTTAAAAGATACGCAAACCTCCTTACCTCTCCAACGACTCACATTTGTAACCTGTCAATCTCTACAGGGGTTTTCCCAGAGCTATTTAAAATAGCTCTTATCAAACCTATCTATAAAGCTGGGGAAAAAGACTCTGTGAACAACTACCGACCCATTTCCATTCTTCCAGCGTTTTCCAAGATCCTGGAGCGTCTTTTAAATAAGCGTCTAATCATGTTTCTGGAGACTAACAAACTGCTCTCTCCCTCTCAATTTGGTTTCAGAACTGGTAAGAGTACCAACGACGCTGTCCATGAGCTGGTTGACTCTATTGTTGTCAGTCTGGACGATAGGATGAAATGTTTAGCAGTGTTTCTCGACCTTGCAAAGGCGTTTGACACAGTCTCAATCCCGCATCTTCTGAAAAAGTTGGATCGGCTTGGTGTAAGAGGAACTCCTCTCAAATTATTGGAGAGCTATCTTACTGGAAGAAAACAAAGAGTCAAAATTAATGATAGGTTAAGTGACGAGCTGACTGTTAATTTTGGTGTACCACAAGGTAGTATAATCGGACCAACGCTCTTCTTAGTGTATATCAATGACCTCTGTCAGTTGCCTCTACTGAAAGGAAAAATCATCACTTTCGCAGACGATACCGCACTGTTCTTCAGTGGTGGCAGTTGGGTTGAGGTCTTTGACACTGCTCAACTGGGCGTTAACACGGTCAGCGAATGGTTGCAAACCAATTTATTGACACTAAACGTTTCGAAAACTAAATATGTAACCTTTGCTCATAGAGCCAACCTTCTTCCTCCATCAACCCTTTCTATTTCAGCGCACACGTGTGGCTCGCCAAACCCCAACTGTACCTGTCCCTCCCTCGAAAGGAAACTCGCAAACTTATATATATTTTTAAATCATTAAGGCACACTGCAGATCGAACGACCATTAAAATGGTTTACTTTGCCATATGCCAGTCGTTAATTGAGTACTGCATCACAACTTGGGGCGGTGCCGCCAAAACCCATCTCATTGAGGTAGAGAGGGCGCAGCGCGCTATACTTAAAGTTGGTGCTGGACTCCCTTTTCGTTTTCCAACAATTGACTTATATAAAGAATGGGACATCCTTACGGTCAGACAAACGTTTATCCTGCTTACTGTAGCTAAAAAACACTCCCAGCTACAGTTTGATTCCAAACTAATCAATAACCAACGACGGAAGGGAAGAGTCTGCCCCTCATTGCAGTTTAGATCTGCTCTCACGCAGAAGTTTTTTTGCTTCCTCGGCCAATTTTTGTACAACAAATTAAATGTCACTCTTAATATTTATCCTAAAACTGTCTTTAATTGTCAAAAAACAGTTAAAATATTTCTAAAAACCCTTGACTATCAAAAAACTGAGAACCTCTTGACAGTTCTCAAATAGATTTCCTTCCCTCCTTTCCCCCGTGGCTGATTTACATCTCATCCTCGCTCTTGCGCGCTCCATCATACATTCATACACCACAACATTCATTCATACACTACAACATTCATTCATACACCCCAACATGCATTCATATTCATTCATACAGGGCACTACAAATAACCAGTTTAGTATGAACCATAAGTTGTTTATTTAATTTTATTCTTTTTTACTATTTGATTTTATTTTTATCTTTCTACACTATTGTCTAATCATTTTGGTTGTTTTAACGATGCTCACTTATGATCGTCTCTAAACCTTTTACTGTGGGGGCCCTGGTGACCTGTAACACAGGCTTTTTCGAAAACCTCTTTCAGGCACCAGTCTCTTACAATGGTGGAATATAACATTACCAAAAACATTGTTAACTTTTAAGGAAACCAATATTGTGAAGAGAGAATAAATAAATGAAATGAAATGAATGAATACCGCGCGGGCTGGCAACGTCGCATTTACAGTGGTTTTTCGTGATTTTAATGTTAATAAAAATCAGCCAAGCACTCGATTGTTGGTATTTATAATTATTTTTAACATATTTACTCTTAAATTGAAACACATTTAATGGTAATAAGTAATGCAAATAGAAAGTAATCGACAGGAAGTATGTCAATGTTTATAAGTAAATACCTACCCAAATCACTATTATAAAATGCATACAAACTTTTAAATACCAACAATCGAGTGCTTGGCTGACAAAAAAATGGAGTTTGATTTAAACCTAAGAAGATAATCACGAAAAACCACTTGAAATGCGACGTTGCCAGCCCACTCCGGATGAACGCTCTTATCACTTTTGCCCAGCCCGGGAACTGAACCCAGGATCCCAAACTCAGCAGTGGGTATGGCTTGCAACCACTAAACCAACGAGGCACTGGATTTATTATAATTTCCTTTTTATTTATGTTGTTGTTTAATTGTAATGTGTATTATGTAGGAACAAATCGGACGCTTTTTAAACACGTTTAAAAAAAAACAGATTGTGAATCTTGGTAAAGGAACCTGTTGGCTCTTTGGGTCCGAAACTAAAAAAACACACAGAAATCATTGTATTTTAGAAAATACAAAAACTGACCATTTCATAGTACCTCCTCCTCAAAAAATCTATGAAATCCAAAGTTATTTCTGCGGTTTAATTTTAATTAAAAATATACCATAAAAAAATATGACTTGGATTGCAAATTCACTTGTAAACATCTTAATAATTATATTATTTTAACTATGGGATCCAACATTACCCAGAATATTTTATAATATTTTGTTTCCAATGTTCATCGGAATAGTGCCAATAGGCTCCGGGTAAAATATCTTTGTGACGACATTACGAAATCATAAGAGTTCCGTGTCTGCCATTTGGGTACCGAACCCAAAAAGTGGTATAGTAAAAGCGACCGTGCGTCATTGCTTACATCTAACGGGAAAATCAATGAAAGGCGTATTTATATATAGTAATATAATCATTATTCCAATCAATAAATGCTACTAAGTTTACATCAGAGAGCAGTGATGGCCAAGTGGTAACGGCCGCGACTTACAAGTTATAGGTCATGAGTTCGAACCCCGCCAGGCGCTTTACTTTGTGTAAATTATTTCATCACCACTGCTCCCAAAAACGGTGAAGGAAAACATCGTGAGGAAACCGGCATGTTCTAGAACCAAAAATTGGAAGACATGTGACCTCTACCAACCCGCACTGGGCCCGCGTGGTGGATTACGGCCCAATCCCTTTCACCGAGAGGAGGCCTGTGTCCCAGTAGTGGGAACATTATAGGCTGATAATGAAGTTTACATCATGGCGCGCTCTGTCAGCTCTCCACGCATTATAGTTATCTTCTAAAAATAAAATAGTGTTCATCTCATTATATATGCCATCAACTTTTAAAAGACTACTATTTTTCTATTTTCCGGGATCCTAAGAGTCGTGACGTAATGTCTAATACCTTTTGACCTTCCTTGAGACTTTGGTTATCAAAGGCAAAAATAATTGTTCAAATCCGGCAGTTTTTGAGATTAGCGCGTTCAAACAATCTTCAGCTTTATTATTAGTACAGATAGATAGGTAAGTATAGATTCTAGACAGTCAATTGTCAAATTCAACCGGACAAAAACTCTACAGTACCCACTTGCACTTTAATTTCTGATATCCATCGACAATACATAGTAGGTACAGACAAGGCGTCGGTTATATCGCACGGTAGGGGGCCCAAGGGTGATCTATGGTGAAGATAATGGCGCTCCGTATAGAGCAACATCCATTAATGCCACTTGAATACAGAACCCCACTCAATTAGCTTCATAACTTTACGGGAAAAGAAATAAGGTGAACAAAAATGGGGTAATTTAAAACGATGGTTGTAGGAGCGAATGTATTTAGTCTGTCTCCCGGGTTTATCAAGTTTAGATTGTAAGACCAAATCACTGGCCCTGTGTACATAATTAGCCTATAAGGTTCCCACTGCTGGGACACAGGTGTCCTCTCCGTGTGAGAGAGTGGGCTGTCGTAATCCACGCGGGTCATACGTTTTCGAATTTTTGTTTCTTGGATATGCCAGTTTCCTCACGATTTCACACCTTCACCGTTTTGAGAGCAGTGGTGATGAAATTAAGCGCCTGCGTGGGTTCGAACCCACGACCTACCAATCATAAGTCTGGGCCGCTAAGAATGGGCCACCGCTGCGCGTGGCCCAGTTTTAGTATGTTTACTTTCAAACTATCTTTGTTTCGTGACAACAACAGTTTCACATACAGTATAATAATAAAAAGAAACAATGTTGTTCGACTTATGCCGCGCACTATACTATAATGCCGTACCTGTGACAAGAATATTATGTTGTCTGAAGTTGGTCGAGCGTTCAAAGAGCGTATTGTCTTGCCACTTCGCAATGTCCATCAAACTGACCGACTTTATTTACCATACGTAGGAAGGTTTGCAGGTCAAACAATGTACTGTAAACCCTGTAACATAAATATATAGGTTTTGTTTGAAAACATTTTTGGACGTAGTGATATAGGCAGGCAAAAATCATCCCCATCGGTGCCCACGAGACTGGCGGCTTTACCACGTTGCATGGCAATGCTTAGTCTCTGGCCAAGGTAGAAACCAGCCCTTGGGTTACGGGAAGGGTTCACTCGAACCCCACGGCTTGAGTATCTATTTGATTGTAATAATAACTAACTCATGTTTCCCTGTCCACATTTGTATCACATTTTTGTATAGCCATAGTTTAAACGCAACATTACTCACATGATCGCATAGGCGTTTTTTATCACAAAATGGTACAACTGTGTACAAGGCCTCACATAAAAAGAAGGCTGGTTAACTAATGTGCTACGGCGTAGCACTGCAGCCTTTATTTTCGTAGCAGTCTTGGTAACTTCGTAGCAGTCTAGTTACACTTCGTAGCAGGCTTTCTACCCTTCGTAGCAGGCGTATCGAGCTGCGGTACCGTTCTATTATCAGACATTAGGACTAGATGTTGCTGTCTAGACGTTTGAGTGATTTTGGAATGGAAGCTAAAATGTCTGTCTCTTCTTCTTTGCCTCTTCATTTTGATAAAACGAAGACGTTTTTGTAACTTAACAGCGCATTCTCACATGCGTAAATGGGCATTTCATTCTGAATGAGCATTTATCATTTTCATTACTATTTACTCGCTGGCCCAAAAAGTACAAAAACAAAAACAGTGTTGCACCAGGAGTGCCGACAGAAGTGAAAACTGAACTGAACTGAAATATTTTTTGAATTGTCAGATTAAACAGCATTCAACGTTCAACGTTGTTCGTTCGTACGTTCGTGTTGTCTGTGGTGTCAATAACAGTGTCACGAGTTCAATTGTTTTTCCCATCTCAAAAAATGCCCAACGCGCCTAGACAAGTTTTCACTTCAAAAAATATTTTTTTTGTAGAAAACACGTGTGTGGTCGGGGGACTTTCTCAGGACTGAAGGCACTCGATGTTCGCACGCACACACACATTATAATAGAAATATGCTGAAGGAAAGTTGGCGACACAGTTGGCGCAGTGGTTAAGCGATTGACTGCTGCGCTACGTGTCGCGGGTTCGATTCCCGCACGGTACAAATATTTGTATGACCCACAAGTATTTGTTCCGGGTCTGGCCGTTTGTGTATGTGAGTTTAAATGTTTGTAAACGCACCCACTATACAGGAGAAATTCCTAGTGTTGGCCAAATTTAAAAACAAAAAAAGGCGTTTTTGGAACCAATCCATTAGGTAAAAAAAAAATTGCAGTTCTCATAAAGTAATCTTGAATTTTAATTTTCACCCCACCATTGGCTTCAGCACCCTCAAAAACCACAAAATCACATCGTATAGTAGGTACTTAATTTTTGCTTCAAAATAAGGAAGAACATAATAATGACCTGATTGGAGATGTTCTTCAGTACGGTCAAATACGTAGTAGGCCAATTGGCGTGCGTGTATAAATAACCACATATTGTATGAACGCAAACGATACAAAAGGAATATATAAGAATCGTAGCACACCTGCTACGATTCGAATACCACCGTATTATGTTATCTTTACCCACTCCCAGGAGGAACAGGTGCGAGTTTATGTATCTAAAATAAATGTAAACCTAAAACTTAAAGAAAATGTTTGTTACAGAGGTAAATCGTTGTGTTTTTATCCTGTTGGGTGGCGACCGCCCACGGGTCGCGACCGTAACCTCGGCGGCATAAATTATAATAAATCGATCTCTGGCAAGACCATGTTATAGTGAGCCTAGCGTTACTTATCGTGGCCAGTGTATTGATCCTGCCTGACATTTAGATCCGATTTTCTAGTTTCGTTTTTAAATTTTTCAGCTTACATAATACCTATGTACCTATCATGTAAACAAATTCAGTTCTTTTTTTTCTAATGATGAAAAATATCACCACTCCATACAAAGAATTATTCGTCACCATTTTTGTTAATCAGAAAAATGTATATTTTCTTTTCGTATTTACGTATACTTGTACATCAATAAATCATTTTTTTTTATTGTTGCCTTTGTCAAAAATAAGGTATTGAAACCCGAAGCGGGGACCATGCTAAAACAAATGTTTACGCGCAACAACACCTGAAAAGCATTGTGCCGAAATTCAAAACACAATATGCCTAAACCCAGCCAATTATATGGACAATTATCGAGATAGAAAAAGGCAGGCAATTTATGAAAATAATACAAAAGCGGGCACAAAGGCGACCATTGTTCGGGGCCGAAATTGGAGCGCGCGAATTAATAAAAAAAATACAATATGCGACTGACAAACAAGCCGAAACGACTGCCAACTTCGATAGGCTTTTAATAAAAACGTTCCATGCTCTTTGCAAAAAGGATCGAACGGTTCAATTTTCTCCAAACTGTGTGACGGCGCGGGGCGTTGGGTGCCACAAAGCCTGATTATCGCCGCTCTGCACGTCATTATCTACCGCCCACCGTGTTTATTTTTCTCAGATATGGATTAGCCGGAGTGTTTTGCTATTGGCGGGGTGGTGTGTTGAGGTGAGAGGGGGCGTGTGTGGGCGTGGTTGGGTGAGTCACCGCCCCTTGCGGGCTGTTAGAGTCACAGAGTGAGTCGTAGGCCGCGCCATACGCACGAACATGTGCACCGCGTGAATCATGCTCGATATTAAAAGCTCCGCCGACTATCTGAGTCGGTCGGGCACTTTCACCAACTTCTCTATGTTATTTGCGGGTGAATATTTTATCTTGTATTCCTTTTTTGTATTTTCTTGTGTGTTGTGCAGTGACACGTGAAGTGTTGTGAGATTTGGTCAAGGTTTGGTCAAGAGTTCGTAAGTACAACGGAGAGAGTGAATGGTTGTAAAAGTTCGGGATTTTTTCGTACGTCGGTCGTAAATTTATAGGAATTTGTGATCAGGCCACTAGACTAGAAGCTAACGTCGGAACGTTGGTTTTAATCAGCTTATTCTAAATGATTATAATATAAATATATTACAAAGTAAGCTGTAATATGGTCTCCTCGGAATTAAATAAACTCGGA
This sequence comes from Polymixis flavicincta, assembly GCA_949987655.1. NCBI lineage: Eukaryota > Metazoa > Arthropoda > Insecta > Lepidoptera > Noctuidae > Polymixis > Polymixis flavicincta. The sequence goes on along the minus strand of OX465171.1, from coordinate 35,035,163 downwards.
ATACTTACAACTAAGTTGTTTGTGCTTACTTACTACTTTATTTAATTAAATAAATATAAATTATATTTTTAAATGAAATATTTAAAAAAAACATAGTAGAGAGAGGAACCTCCTAACAATGCGAGCCGTGTTCAGAACTACCGCTTCCTTGATCAAACCCATGATCCAGCGGACCAACGAGAGCCTAAACAGGTGTTGATCGAGGCTCTTGGCTTTTTAGCAATTGACTGTTACGACTATCAGCAAAATTATCTCTCAGTCCATGTCTACAACTAGCAACATTTATTATTTGAATTTTTAAAACCGTTAGGCGCAGAAGATGTTTGAACATTTTTTTTTTTTGGGTTAAGGCGACACCTTAGACTTTTCAACTCCATTTGAAGTGTATTTTCTTTAAGTAAATCTCTAGTTGATCTGTAAAATACTAAAATTATTGCTTTTTTTTTTTAATACATATTATATTCTACCAATCAAAACCCACCAAACAAAAAGGGAGCTTGTTACTAAGTAATAACAGCCGCACGGGTCGATCTATCAGGTTAAGCTATGCTTGCCGCGGTTGGTCCGTGGATGGGTGACTATCTTTCATACCATTTGTGAAAATAAATACACAAACATTAAAAATAATTTCATTGTTGTGCTGAAGGATTAAACATGTCGTTCTTCGTACAGTGGATGAGCCACAACTTCGTACAGCCGCAAGGCGCTTTACTTTGTGTAAATTATTTCACCACCACTGCTCTCAAAACGGTGAAGGAAAACATAGTGAGGAAACAGGTATGTCCTAGAACCAAAAAAACTAAGACATGTGACATCTACCAACGCGCACCGCCCGCGTGGTGGATTACGGCCGTTTCCCTATCACAGAGAGGAGGCCTGTGTCCCAGCAGTGGGAGCATTATGGCTGATAATAGCGCATCGCGGCAACTAATTATGCGACGCGTTTGCATCGAATGACCATCAGAATAATAGTAATTTTGTCGTTTTAATTAAATTAACAAAGAAATGCACGGTACAGTGTAATTAATAACTTTCATGTATTTCTTATGTTGATTGAATTCCTTTTATTTTCATTAGGATAAAATTTATGATAGTTATCGTGGAAAAAAATGGAGAATTTATGCTCAAAATTTTAGAGAATATCCGACGAAAAATAATGTTTCGGCTCTGGTTTACTGTTGTTTTATCGTGATACTACTTTATTTGTCTAGCTTTTGCGGCTCGGCCCGCATATGGTCCTTTATGTTATTTCAGGTTACTAACTCTCTGTGTGCCAAATTTCAACCAAATCCGTTCAGCCGCTTTTGCGTAATTGAGTAACAAATATAAACATCCAAACATTAGTTTTTTAGTTTGAGCATTTTCTGGTTTGTGTTACGTACCAACACGCCTATTTGGAAGGTTTGGCGGGTACCACTTTGGTCACATTTCTGTTCTGTAGAGACCTTTTCGACCGTTTTCACCTTTGAAAATCCCACGAATTGAGAGTTAAATAAAAAAATCGAGGACATAAGATATCTAGCAACTCTTACTGGGCCCGCGTGGTGGTAACACAGGCCATGTACTAGTTATAGGCCTATTATGAAATAACAGTTTCACTCTATTAGTAACACTGGAACAGGATACTTTAAAGAATTAAGGGTTTCACAAACAGGCGCGACGCAACTTTCGTAGAAGAATTTCTACGAAAACTTACCTAATGCTAATTGTTCTACATGTATCGCGTCGCGGCGGTCTGAAAAAGCCTTTACTTAGTAGGTATCTGTGAACCCCAGGTGTTACTGCAGCAACAGCACTACTTGGATTTGGCATACCTATTCTTGTTATTTCTAATTGTTAACACAAGGTAAGGTGCACTTACAAACATTGCAACATTATGTTCTGTAAATGGCTTATTAAGCCGTCGACTCGCATGAACTAACTGTCACTCACTTTTAAATTACATAACACTAGCTGCGCCCCGCGGTTTCACCCACGTTTGTTTCGACGGGAATATCGGGATACAAAGTAACCGCTATAGGGACAGCTATGTACCTATCAAGTTTCATTGCAATCGGTCAATTCGTTTTTGCGTGAAGAAGTAACAAACATATAATTACCACAATTAGAGTAGGTTTTGATTAATGGAGACACAGTAATAAAATCTTTCACTAATATTTCATTTACTTAAATATATTGGATGGAAAAAATAAAAATGGAAATCAGAACTAAGTAAAATATGACCATTCCGCAGTCGGATAAAAAAGAAAGAACATATCTAAGAGTGAAATGTGACCTATGAATAATCATTGCAAGGCTTTGCTGTAAACTATATTTGATGTGCTATTTATTTGAAGAAAAATAAAATTGTTTTTCCGGAGATCCCACGCGAGACAGGCTAACTTATAGTTGCCCATGGGAGAATCATTCTTTTCTAAGTTGATGCCGACCAGTGAAAATGTTTGTTCCTAGGGTTTATTAACAGTTATTGCAAATTATACTTTAACCGGGAACTGAAGCCTCTTCAATGATAAAGGCGAATCCGTCGGTGTCATTGGAATACGCGGAATGCGCGCAACCTGTCCGACTGCTTGACTGGTGATGATGGTTGCTACAATGACATTGTCACGACGTTCATTGATTAAAACTCTTATGCCATTACACTGGCTTGGAGAGTTTAAATTTCTTAAAATCAAATAGAGGCTTTTTTGACTTCAGAACGTGTCACCCGCCACCAGATGGATTACAAGAGTTTAGAAATTCACGAAGGTAGTATATAGTGTCCTCGATGTTGCACACAATTTGTCGATGGACTTATCATTTAATGTCTCCTGATAGTTTTTGTAGTATAATATAATTAAGCCTTGTCGATATCGGCACGCGTTCCCTTGGCGATAACAGAATGTGTTTGCCGAAAATCTCCAGCAAAGAAAAAAGTCATTCCTCCCATCACAGCACTTCAGTGGCGAAGGTTTAGATGCCAGGCTTACTGCTTTAACTTGAGCCCTCTGGCTCATGGTACGTTCGTCCCATATTATGAGGGACGTATTTTGTAATAGGATTCCCAAAGGGCAATAATTTCGAATTGAGCATACTGACTGTTGCACTAAAGACACAGTCAACAGCAATTTGAATGTCAAGTGGGCAGTTTTTTCGTTATGTAGAAAGAACCAACCGCTACTGTCGTTTCTCCGGATTGCCGTACTTTAGCTAATATCATAGTAAGGAAACTTTTACCTGTTCCACCAAGAGCACCCGATAAAAATATTTTTCCAAGATTATTTTCTACGCTGTTAATTATCTCATCATACACAATTTTTGACGGACTCGTGGGTTAGCAATAGTAGTAGCACGGGTCAATCCATCAGGTTAAGCTTCTCTTGCTGGGGCTGGTCCATGGCTGGGTGACCATCTTTACATACCAAGACCCCCCGTGCCTCGGAAATTACATTAAGTCGTTGGTCCCAAGCTGTCATTTGTGGATCTTTGACAATCGTTACGGGTCGTCAGAAGCCCAAAAGTCCCGAAAGTCCACAACCCAGTAACTGGGTTATGCAGGTCAGATAGGCTCCATGTAAAATACTGGTATTCAGCTGCATCCGGTTAGACTGGAAGCCGACCCCAACATATTTGTGAAAAGGCTAGGCAGTTGATTAAGCAAATTTTTGGTCAGCTACCAATTTTGATATTTTTGAATTGACAAATTCAGACAACTCGTTAACAGATGACTGGCAGAGTCAACCTTCGGGTTATGCTACCTTCCTACTGAATCTTTACAAGCATAACGTGATGCGCAATACCGAATCTAGAATCATAGCAGGATTCGAACCGAATCTAAAATCTTCATAGATTGAAAGTTTCGCAACACATTAAATAAAAGTCTACTATTACATGAATTTAAAGCATAAATATACCTTCCAATTTTGAAAAACATTAATTATAATTTTCTGCAAAAAAGATATTTTATTTATTCGAATTTTCGGATGCACATCGAAAGAATGGATACCTACCTCGAGGTCCATCGATGTTTATTCGGAATTCGAAGTTCGTGAGCTGCCTTAGCTTATCCTCCATAAGTTAAGGCAGCCCGGAAAATTCAAATGTTCTTACGTTTTTTGCAATTTGCAAGTCAGTATCAGGTTTTAGGTATGTTGATTTAAATATGATTCACAACCGCAACAAATATGGTTGTTTAAATGTTGTTTATTTTAACCATCTTTTAGTAAAATCTGCTACAAGCGTGCCTCTTGCGTCTCAGTCCGTCAAAATAGACAACAGGTCAATGAAAATAATAAATGAAAAACTATCACAAAAACAATGCACACCTCCACAAAGCAGAGCCTCAGCGACCGCTGCTGGAGGCGTCATGGTCAACACTCTCCATGCAAACCAAGCGTGTATTGACACAACCACACGAATGACGCACAAAAACTAACGGCATTCGATAGCGGTACATGACAGAAATTGCGTTCTCAACGCACTTTCAGCGCCACGACCATTAGTAGCAGGTACAGTCACCAAAAGAGATCAGTAACCGATCCTCGGATTTAGTTGAGAAAATGGATATTATCGCATAAAATGCAAGTTAAAAAATAGAAAACTAACAGTTAATAAGCTGTTAGTTTCAAATAAAATTTAATTCAAAAACATTTATCGGTTATATCTTAGTAAACTTCAAGTATATTCGACGACCGTGGTTAATCATGTCTTTTAGTGACTGAACAGCGTCCAGCAACGCCGCACTCTGTGCAGAAACAGACTACGAATTCTTCGTACACTAACGCACATCACTCGTTGGTCGGAAAAAACTTGCGTCGCTCAAAATTCAAAGTTTAGAACCTAGCTCTATTGTCATTGATGGTACAGCATGCAGTCCCATTGAAAAAGTAAACCTTCTGGCGAGAATTGGATTGAATTCGTTCGCTGTTTCAACGGAAATAGAGGCTCGCGCGCAGACAGCTGTCATTGACCAACAAAGGAACCTTACATCTTTTGTAAAGGCCAGACATTCGGAATATACTCATACCTTCTCGATTAAAATTTATTCCAGCACCTAATACATGCTTTCACCATTTTAGTTCAAGACATTATACGGAGCAGTTTTTATAGAATTGTATGTATCTAAAGGTAGTTTAGACATTGCCAAATGTAACTAATTACTTTCTAAAGTCATCTGCTGTTATATAATCTGAAAGTCACACGTTACTTGGACACAGATAATTAAATCATTATCATTATGGGTTTCTGTTATCGATTGATATCACTATTTTGGAGTATGTCTGTTGTGGTACCCAATTTAACCAAACTATGGATAAATCCCTAGTCACTTTCGCATTAAGTTGTTCAGACATTTTGGAACCCGATAAAAATAATTTTACTGTTTTATTAACGGTCCCAATTAAAATTTCTAAGACCTCAACAGTTGTAAAATAAGGATCTTTAAAAATTCGAAAAAAGTCCTTTTTTTAACTGACTACGGCGAAGCAAAAATGAGGGTTACAAATTTGACTGGTAGCTATGCAGATACTTGATCGTTCGCGGATTATAAGTTATGACGCCACTATAACTTTAATATGACGCCCTCTGGAGGACATTAATCATGAAATACTTTTTTTAAATTATCCGTGTCTAACTATAGATAAAAATAAAACTGTTAAAAAGTTAATAAATAGTAAGTTCAACAACTAAAACTCGACTAATAAAGCGCTCCAAAAAGTATGAAACGAGAAAATAAGAGTATTGTCATCGGAAAGCCGTGATCGCTTTTTTTGGAAGAAGTTTTTGATGCAGTTTTTTACGCTAAGCTGTACTTGCTTCCCACCCCTCCTCACCTCTTGCAGTCAATCTTCTATCTAGTTGCTAATTATTTTTCTGTCATTTTCACGGTTCTTCCCAGCTAAAGCACTAGGAAGTGTCGAAGGGTGGGCGTTTTTGGGGGACTGTCTTTTGTAATTTTTGACGTTCAAAAAGTGCTGACACCAGCCTAGTTTGAATAAATGACTTTTGATTTTGATTTTGATTTTGATTTTGATAATAGTCCCTTAAGCCTTTCATCACGGCGGTACTTAAACGTCTCCTTAGGGGTGTTTTGGCACCTATTAAGGTCTGAAAGCCTTAGTGGTAGTTTCCTTGTTTGAAGGGGTTGAAAGCTTTTCAGTAAAGTGGGTGATGAGCAGGAATATCTACTCCGAGTCGTTGCCTGTCTTGTGATGTGGTGTTAAAAAGCTTAAGGCTGAATAATAACAACCGCACAGTTCCTTCGATCAGGTTTAGCTACGCTTGTACCGGTTGGTCCGTGGATGGGTGATCCTCTTTACATAACAACGTGTTTTTCGTGCATCGGAAAACAAGAGGCCGTTGATCCCGGCTGTCATTCGATGTTCTTGACAGTTACGAGTCGTCAGAAGACGGAAATTCTGACAACCAGTCGTACCAAGAGGGTATCGTATTACCCAGTAATTTTGTTTGAGGACGTCACATAGGTAGTTGCTCCATGTGAAATGCTGTTCTTCAGCTGCATTCGATTTGACTGGAAGCCGACCCCAACATTGTTGGGAAAGGGACGGATAAATACTTTATGTAATAGTGATGCTGATAGTGAGGCTCATTAGAAGCTTGAATAATATTAGAAATACCTGTTTATGATTATGGAAAATTAAATTAAGATTGTGTAGGTAAGTAGTTGAGTTAAAGACTGCTGTTGCAGTGTATAAAAAAAAACACAATAACAAAATGGAAGCAAAATTAAAAAGTCTTTTTTTTATACAAGCTTTTATTTAAATGCGCTAAAAAGAATATAATAAACTTTTGCTTTAAACTTTTTACTATAAACTTAATAAAGGTCTTAACACAATTTATCTGTACGTGTAATAAAATCGTGGCGAAGTCAAACTGTACATTGAATTTTCTTTTTTAGTAAGTTTTACGAGGTCTGTGAACGATTCTAATGCCGATTTTTTTTTTTACCGTGAGTCTGTTTGTCTGAATGTATGTTCCAGCATCACGCTAAAACTATCGAATAGATTTGGTTCAAATTTTGCACACATATTTCCTATATGTCTGCGCAGACCGTAAGGTATAAATTATCTCGCTTTATGTCATAAGGGATGAGCAGTATTTCAATTTATTCGTATTCTTCTATAGTTTACCGCTAATTGTAAAAAGACGGACCAAAAGGTGAGAAAATTGCGGAAAGTTACAGTTTACGCTTTTCCATTATGCACCTTAGCAGCAGTGATCGACATCACATCATATACAGGTTGGATCAGGCAACAAGGGTGGGTAATTCAACCGTTGCACGGTGGTTCAGCGGCCGAACAAAGGCGGTCATTAATACTTAAGGGTACACTAGTCGCAGGCTAGAACTCACTGGTGGCCCTGGCTAAAAAGCACGCTGTCTCACCAGGCTTCGTGTCCGACAGAGGTAGTATCAGTGATGAGCAGTTAGACGCTAGTCTACACGCACAACATTATTGAGTGAGCTGTAGGATCAGTAATAGTAAAACAGGCGCGTAAACAATTAAGAAAAGTCCTTCGGAAGATCGGGTTTTCTGAAAAAAACCACTGCATAAATCAATGACCAATTTAGTTTATTGAACTTTTCGATAATTGAGCTTTGTCGGTACCGACTTTGTTTTCAAGATTTTACATCGCTTTTATTACTAAAACTCGCCCAAAGTTAGGTTAAATGAGCAAGAAAAACGAATCTTTGTTGGCTCATAACTTTTTAATGGCTTTTTATTTTATTATTCTGTTTCCGTACAAACAATATTGATAATGAGAGAAAACCATACTAAGTGTGTTTAATTTTTGATGTACATAGTCAAACAGTGGAGTAAAACCCTCCCGAAGTTTGTACGGAAAAAAGGGTGGACTAGTGTCACCTTAAACTTTCAATGGCGGTTGTTTTTTGTGCATTTTAGGTTTAAAATAATAAGAAGAGACAATATCTACTTAATTTAGTATATTTACTCACAAAATAGAGGAGCAGTGGTGGCCCAGTGGTTACGGCCGCGACTTACGTGTTGTAGGTCGTGAGTTCGAACACAGACAGGCGCTTTACTTTGTGTAAATTATTTCATCACCATTGCTTTCAAAACGGTGAAGGAAAACATCGTGAGGAAACCGGCATTTCCTAGAGCCAAAAATTCGAAGACATGTGACCTCTACCAACCCGCACTGGGGCCGCGTGGTGGATTACGGCCCAATCCCTCTCACCGAGAAGAGGCCTGTGTCTCAGCAGTGGGAACATTATAGGCTGATGATGATGATGACTCACAAAATAATATATTTATCACATTGACATATCAATACATTGCAAGGGAAGTATTTCTCTTTTAAATTCATAAATCTAGACAATTATAAAATAAACATTGATGTGGTTTTAATAATGGCTAAATAGTTTTATCACAAACCAATTCAATTTTATTTTTAATAGTATGCTACCATTAATCAACAAAATTTACTATTTTAGCTAAAGAACAAGTTACAAAATGACTGATATCGAAATCTTATACATAATTATTTCTAATATTACAATATAATAGGCTACACCTGCAAAAGATCTAGCACTTCACTTGTATATAAAATATTTTTCTCTCCGAAGAGAATCATTAGATCTATATGAAATTTAAATGGAACCATTTCTGAACAAACCCACTTCGAACTAAAAATAAATTTTGCAAATCGGTCTATGTAAGAAGTAGTTATGCCCGAACCTCCACCTAACTCCTAACCGTTAAAGAGTTGTACCTTCCTTCATCAGCTCAGCGTCATGACATGATGATGACCATATGCAAATATCTCAATAGTTTTAGAATATATATGAAAATCATTATTTATACTTATAACGTCGTCGTCATTATTTGACATTATACATCAATTTTAATATCGACTATTTTTGTGATTGTCATGGAAATCATGTCACTATGTTTAAATAGGTTCATTTTATTTATGTAGATTATTTTACATACTATGCATGAGAGAACGACTGTAGATTTGTAAACGATTTTCTATTCTGTATTCGTCTAAGTACCTGATACTTATTGACAGGCTTGCACTGTCCTCCCATACATTTTATCCCTGTAATTTGAAAACATTGTTAAAGCCAATGATTTTTTTAAAGAGTAACCGTGGAGTTTCTTGCCGGCTCTTCTCCATAGGAAACAACAATTTGGAACAGTGCTCCTAGCTTCTGACGTTTCATAAGTGCCCATGCAGGTTTATATGGAATAAAAATATTTTAATTTGATTTGATTGATAACATTTGAGGGAATCCCTCGATTTCCCTGGCATTCCATCATCAGATCCTGACTTGTTGCCAATGGGACTACCTCAGGAGTAAACTCTTTAAAAAAAAAAAAAAATTGAGAAACGGTCCACAAATGGGGGAGAAATCGGTGAACATACATAAAAAAATTAAAAATATGCATACAGTCTAACATATAACCGCCTCCTTTTTTGAAGTCGGTTAAAAAGTTCATAGCCGTTTGACGGTTTAATTAAATCGACACTTTGAATAATTTAATACATTATGAGATTGAAAGTATCGAGAATTTAACTCTTGACCCACAAAGACCTGACGAAGTAGAAATCGGAGGGCTAGATAAGTGACTATCGCTTTCAAAGCGTTTCGTATTTTTGCAACGGCTTTCAAACGGCACACCAATTGTGTAACATAATTTCCTTCACAATATATATCATTTTGAAAGAAATCCGTAATCACTTATTTCGCATATTCATAAATTTAAAAAAAAATGCTTTAATTTCGGAAGGTGGTGGCAAGAAGTTAATAAAATACATGTCCGAAGTCACCGACTTCCGAAATTAAAGTTATTTTTCACTTTCTAGTGTTTTTTGGAAGTCGGGTGTTCTTTTTTTAGTTTTTTTTTTCACTTTTTGGTTATAGTACCTATCCATTTCGTCATCCTTGGGGTTAACACAATGCATATTTATGCTATAACAGCAATCTCGGTTAGTTTGCTGTCATTTTGCGAAGAGTTCCGTTGTCTGTCTCCGAAACGCATCAACCGATCTATATGAAATTTAAATGGGACCATTTCGAAATAAACCTCTTTCGAACAAAAAATAATTTTGCAAATCGGTCTTATGACGGAGTTATGCCCGAACCTCCACTTAACTCTTAACCGTTAAAGAGTTGTACCTTCCTTCATTAGTTCAGCGTCATGAGATGATGATGACCGTACGCAAATGTCTCAATAGATTTAGAAAATATATGAAAAACATTGTTAATACCTACAAAATTTGAAGGTTGCCCTCGATTTCCCTCGGATTCCATCATCAGATCCTGACTTGGTGCCAATGGAATCACCTCAGAAGTATACTCTTTCAAATTAAAAAATAATTTTGAGAACCGAGTTTTCAAATTAAAAAACATAAAAAAAAAATACAGTGGAACCTATAACCTCCTCCTTTTATGGAAGTCGGTAAAAAAATCGTCTTGTCGTCGTAACTACTTAACACAATGAATGTTGTCAAAATAAATGGCATTGCAATATTGTTATTAAGTTACGAAATTACCCCACTGGATTAATATTAATCTTTTCGTTAGCGTTTTCTATCAGTATCACAGATAATTGACATTTCTATCATAGTTATCACTTTGTCAAGGCATCCGCATCTCCAGGTATTGAAGACTCTCTAAATCTCCATCTATTTGTATGTAACGAACGTATTTAAAGGCTATCTTATAGTGTTTTTAATGTTATGCGTGTCATATACGGGGAATTTACCACGCATGCAGGCCAATCAGAAAAAAAATTGTACCCCCTTTTACGTAAATATCGCAGACGAAGGAGTATGAAAAAATTGCACAGTTAAAGTTAATAAGTTGGAGTGCAAAAGCTAATATTTTTATTTGATAATGCATTCGTTCACACAATTTTTTTAATGATTAATCGTCGAATTTCGATCACTGGGCGACTGTCTATGTATTAATTCGAAAAACAAAAACTTTTTACCTCTTTTTGTCGCGAGTAGATGTCACATGTTTGTTCTTTGAAGGAATGCCGGTTTTCTCATAATGTTTTCCTTCACCGTTTGAGAGCAGTGGCTGACGAGTTTTTGGTCGTGATTTCGAACCCAGGCTGGCGCTTTACTTTTTGTATTTATGCTGCTCATTACAAAAATATATATTAGATTTATTTGCAGATTTTGCCAACTTAAAAAAGTTATGTTTCTTTTGAATAAAAATTTGTAGGATCAATATTTACGGTACTTTCTCCCCCAGACCTGCTTCAACATTCTACTCTTTTTCTAAAAAAATCAGTTAGCTGCCATTTTGGGATATCTATCTACGTCATGCTAATTGCTTAACCAATAAATAATTAATAAATAAAGTGTATCTGAACCTTCTAATGTGGAACGTGGACAACGCAGACAGATGCTCTTGGCAACCATGGAACGATTTATTGTGACAGTTCACCAGTTATTAAGTGCGGATTTCACCAATGAAACTGAACGCGACTGAATATTTAAACCGCGTTCTAGAACTATCAGTGTCATCATTGCTGTGAACTATTGACACTGGCTCTCGGAACGCGGTTTAAATTTATTGATCAAAAATTGTTTGTTTAAAATACAGTTCAACGAAACAATAGTAGCAACTGTCTGCCTTCAGCTTTGCTATCTTTGACTCTGGAATAAAGCTTCACCTACATTTATCTGTCATGGACTCAACATTATCAACATTTCAGCCGAAAGACGTCCACTGTTGGACAAAGGCCTTCACTAAGAATCACGACTTCGACCGGTTCATGCACTCACTTTTATAATAACAACTCAGGGTGGACACACTAGAATTTGTAGTATAAAATTGCCATCCCAAAAAACACCGAATGGAAAAAAAAGCTTTCAACTTCGACGTTTGATGCATTTGACTTAGGTAGGTATTCACAACTGAAAAAAAAAGGATCCAAATTTCACGAATAAACGTACTTAATACAATTAATTAAGTTTTAACCAACCATTCAGTCCAATTCACGTCACCGCACGTTACTGAAATGTATTAAGTTTAAGGTTGCAACCAACTTCAACTAAAATGTTTACGTCTTAACCGTTTTGTATTTATTTCCAGATGCCTCATACAAAAGTTCTTGGTCTACACACGCCACATCACAGGGTTCACAAGGTAATTCCTTTCAACATGTTTTGTTTTTAATGTATTGAGTACTTACTTTAGTAAAAACAGCTTCATTTTGACTTCACGCCCGCGCCGTCGGCATGTAACACGTGTCTAATTAAAATAACTTTCAAGGTGTATTATTTTTCATGTTTCACACTGTAAGTAGAAAAGGAACAATTTTATTGTGAAATGAAAATTACGTTTTTGAGGTCTTACCTAGAAATGCTTCGGTAGTTCAAGTTAATATCTTTCGCTGTTAGGTACTGTGGCGAAATTGTCAATTGTTTCGGACACCACGGCCTATTTAGCAGCCAAGGAGCGGGTCGCTTAGCGCGGCACGCAAATATTAACCACATCATCCGATGAGTTCTTGTCACCGTCGGCGTTCCAGCTGTATAAGGACCCATTGTCTTGGCACGCGACGAGGGCAAGACACCGGATGGCTTGTCTTTATTTCCATGAAAGGTGGGTAGGCCTTTAGTGTGGGATCAATGCGTGTTGATACGCTTGCCATCCTATCTTCCTGCCTCAGCGTGCTTTTGGCACTGTGGCTGCGGAAAACCTCAAGTGGCGTTAGTTTAATAATAACCTTATTGTTAATTTTATTTTCGACCCAATTGGGGTTGAAACCATGGTCATGGCCTACAAAAGGTCATGGTCTTTTGTTGTTCACACTTCCCGTGATCCAAGAGCTGACTTTTACCTTAGCTAGTGCTGCCACTCTCTCCTGGCTATTTTCCAATTTTGTGTACCGATAATGGCTGTACTTAAGTACAGCCTACAAGTTATGTAAACTCAATAATCTATGACCAAAATGTATACCTAGTATAATCAGCCTTATCCAAATCCGTTCTGCCGTCCCAGCGTGACAGCGTAACAAACGAAAATACAAAAACTTCAATATTTGCTCTTTATAATGGTTGAGATTAATAGTCTTATTAGTAACGACACCTTGATCTAAGAACAATGTGTCAGTACCATTGGATTAACAGATTCCGGCCTACCAGGCTTTTTTTTTGGCTGTGAAACCATCAAATAACTTCTCCCACTCTGGGTGGAGCAGGAGGGCGTGTCAGACTTTTACTGACTAAAACCCACCCGTGTTCCCTCAGTAGCCCGCATGCCAGGGGCTGTGGTATCTCTTTCGAACAAATCCGCACCCCTGGCAGGCATCGGCCCTTGTGAGCCCCACCATTTTGTGCTGACATCTTTTTGAGGCGCGCGTGGAACACAACGCTGCGTCAACTTGGGCTTGGTCCTTACCGGACAGCGAGCTACCCATTACTCGCCGTCCGCAAGCTCATGCCTACGGTGGCCGGAAATCGGCCTGGGATTCCCGACGCCCAGGGCGTCTCCGTATCCTGCGGCGGTTAGGGTCGCGAGTGCGCATAGACTGCCTCTCCCTCACGTGCACCGCCTCCCTCTTCGCGAGCATCACTGCTTCACTGAAGTAGGTGACGGCTACCCATGCACTCTCGCTCCGTACCATGGCCTGGACCAGGGCCGGACGCGAGAGATCGCCGCCGCCGATCGCCTCCACGAGGACAAGGCGTTGCTCCACCCAAGCCGGGCAGACCGCCACCGTGTGCTCCACCGTGTCCTCATGACGATCTTCGCAGTGGAAACACCCGGGCATTTCCTCCCGCCCTATCCAAAACAGGAACCTCCCGAAACAACCGTGTCCGGTGAGGACCTGCGTCAAGCGGAAGGTGGGGACGCCATGCCGCCTCTCAAGCCACTCCTCAAAGAGGGGACTTACCGCCGCAATCGTGGTGCGCCGCTCTGGGTTGCGACAATCGCACTCTCCATGTCACCATGAGATCCCGCCGGAGCTCTATCCGCTGTGCCGCGATTTCCCGCGGCAGCGGAGTTACACCCCGGCATTTGGCCTCCTCGCGCCATTGCCACATGTGCGTGAGGACCGTTGCCTCCAGATCCCATGGCAGTCGGCCTTCCTTTCCTATTTTTCACTACTCATTGATGAACAACACATTACTGCCACAGCTTATCGGAATTGAAATCATGACAATCTGTCTGATAGCTCAAACCGTGGGGTTATTGACAACTCATTTCCGTTTGTGATTGTATGCTAAATGACGCAGCTTCGGGTGACGGGTCATCCTCATGTATCCTCAGATAAGAATATCTAAAGGACGCGTGTGAGGACTCTTATGTTGCACCTCGCGTGTTGTCTTATTTAATTGACACGGATTAATCTGAAAATAGGATTTAGGATTCACTTTTACACCTCATAAATTATAGAACTGTGCAATATATTTAATACATGAACAAAGTGTTTTTAGTGATTATCAGACCCTAAGAAAGTGCTACGGAATTGTGTAAAAATTCAATATGAAGCTATTCTTAGTTTTGTCGTAATCTATCACGTAAACTGCTAAGTTAGACTTGAATGGCTCATGAGTCTGTTAGGATAGAGTCGACATTTCCTATCTAACTACCCCTAAGCAGAAATGGCGAAACATACTCAGGGGTCAGTCTCTTTTGAGAGTCCAGACATAATCTTGGTCCAGTATAGGGAAATGCTGTTGGTACTTACAAAGTTCGGCGTCACTATAGTACGTTATGGTCAGTAAGATTATAATTTTAAGGGGATATTTATCTTTTTGTGTGTTCCTGATTCATGGCAGCATAGTACTTGACTATGCGTTAGTGCTCAGTCAGAGCTCATATTTAATACACTTATCTAACGCCATTTTAAATAAGTATGTCAAGCAATTCCGTATTACCCACAAACTGTCCATATGCTTCGCATTTGTTAGGGCAACGCTACCCTGTAACCAACGAATCTAGCCAATATGACGTATCCGTGTCATTTCACGCGCAAAAATCAAAACAATGGGCCCCTAAATGTTGCATGCGAGCGTTCAGCGGAGCGAAGCTGCGCGTGACCGGCGCGTGGCTTGACAATACAGACTTAATTCTTTGATTGACACTTACAATATTTCGATAACTGATGCAATATTTTGATGATTATCACTCTAGCGCTCCCGCCGTGTTATCGCGAGCACGGCTCGGTTCGTTCATGTTGATTGACTTCTGAATGTAAAATTTAATATATTGTTTACATGTTGAGTGGAACCTTGTGTGATGTCATTAAATTATCAGATTTGTAGTAAGTTTTACGAAGTATAGTGCGATAAGTTTTAGGGCTCCGTACCGTACCCAAAGGTTGTCAACTGGACACTATGACTAGCCTGCGCTGGCCATCTGTCTGTCTTTGTGTGGGCTGTATCTCGTGAACCATAATAGGTAGACAATTCAAATTTTCACGCGCGTGTATGTTATTGCAGTTATAACAAATAATATAAAGTAATAAATATACAGGGGTCTCCATACAAGTTTCGGCATTTTTTGCCTTCTTTTATGGAATCCTTCGTTTGGGAGTCCTACTCGCACTTGGCCGGTTCTTTTATCAAATAATTATTAAAATATGGTGATAAACAACATGCCAAGACCTTTTTCTTCGATAATTGACTTGATTTTTAACGAACTATAGCACTAAACACAAAACAGAAGGAAATATATGCGTGAAGTACTAGTACCTTAAAGTAAGCTTTCATAAATATTCCCTACGTATATATACTCATAATGATGACGAGTACACGCCGCCGCACGCCACGGCAACACCCCTTACAATGCGGTCTAAACGATTTGGTTACACCCTTGGGGACACTTTTTACAGCGTACGTAAATACCTATTACAGTAGCGTTTCGAATACTTTTATACAATAAAACTCAAGTAAATCACGCATCACATCACAACATCATGCCTTGTTTCCCTTAAAGGTTGGGCAGAGGTGTACCAGATGTCCCTATAGTAGGTATAGCAATGTGTCGCCAGTTATGTATTAGGAGCGAGTCTAATGGCATCAAATCCGGGCTACTATTGAGAAATTCCAGATAGAAAAACCCCTATAACACTTTGACCGTCCTGGGATTCGAAGCCAGGACCTCATGGTCCGTAGAAGCGCTTGCCTCTACTAAGCCAACGAGACAGTTCAAGTTAATCTTCTTGCTTAAATGTCTGTTAATGCTATTTAAGTTTTTAAACCTATCTTGTATTCCTTTAAATTTTGGTTTTATTTACCCGCAGACGTCGCACCGGCAGACCCATACTCGCGTTCGATTTTAGTTGAGAGCAGTTGTGTTACATGTGACCGCGCGCGTACTGCAGTGTAAAAGTGCTTATGCATCAAAATAACGCCATCCAGTAGGATACACGGCAATTACCTAGTTATTGCGTAATGCTGACGGCTGGCAGCGAATATTATTGGTAAGGCAAATTTACTACTAATTTCTACAATGAATTCGAAAAAGCCAACACTGAGCACTATTAAGGTAGACTTAAAAACAGAAAGTGAACATCTGTTATACAAGTAACTTTGTGAAAAACAAAAACGTGGTGAAGAGATGCAAAATGACTTAAAAGGTCAAATAGAAAATCTCCAGCAACAGCTGAAACATTAAGCAGAAAACCCATCGGATTCAGCTACTACAACCGACACTGAGACTTCTCCTCCGGGTATTGAATATGCCACGGACGAAGAAGAACTAGCTCGGGAAACAGAATGGATACAGCAAAAAATTTGGAAAAAAAAGAAAATTGAACACCTCTCCCGGCCAACCCATTCTGAATGAACACGGAAGTGAAGAGAAAAAAGTTAAGGAGAAAATCATTAAAACTCCTTTGCCACCACCTATTGTAGTAGATGGTAGACTACCAGAAATTCTACGACTATCAATCTGAGAGCCAATCAGCTGACGCGTTCAACATCAAAATGATAAACAGCGATATAGTCAAAGTAAATGCCATAAACGAAGATTCGTACAGAGCAATATCAAAAGCCCTCTCACTCAACAATGCCTTTGGCACTCCTGTGAGAACAGGCAAGAGATAAAAAATAGAGTTATGATAAAAAAATGCATTTCACATGCATTCCGGAGAGAATTGTTGAAGATTTGCATGGTAAAGGCTATATGATATTAGAAGCAGTCAAAAAATTGAGTTGGAAAATCACCAAGCCACTCAATATGTTCATGGCAACATTTTTAAATGATGAAGAAACTAGCAAAATGTATAGCAACAAAACTGTTGGGATTTAATGTGGAAATACAACCGCTAAAGTCCACAAGGAGTTTAGCGGTTGTATTTCCACATTAAATTCCACATTACTGGTACACATAGTGTAAAAGACGCCAGGCGTACGGCCATACCCAAAAGCACTGCTCCGAAAAACCGAGGTGCGTAAAGTGCACCGACAAACATCTAACTAAGGATTGCAAAAAACCAAAAGAAGAGAGAAGAGCCAAAGAGTGTCCACTATTGAGCTTCCACATCCGGCTAATTACAGGGGAAGTATCGTAGCTAAAGAAATTCAGCAGATTCGAAACAAAAAGAGATCCAAGCAGTAGCGATTCTTCAAACCAAAATATATCATGTTAGAGTATCTGCCATCTATTATCCACCACGGTATATGATAAAAAATACCACTTTATGAGCTTGCTTACTCGCCTTGGAAGAAGATTTATCATAGGAGTTGACTTCAATGCTAAAAATACGCATTAGGGCTCCAGACTAACAAATAACAAAGGACAAGAACTACTGAGTGCCAAAAAGAGCTGAAATGTGATATCATATCAACTGAAACTGACATATTGGTGGTAGGTAGGTGAAAGGCCCACCTACTGGCCAACAGATCCAAATGAAATTCCGGAATTAATAGATTTTTTTGTAACCAAGGATCTATCAACTTGATAAATAAAATTGGAACAAAGCTATGACATGAACTAGGTTCACTCTGCAATTTATTTAGAAATTAGCGACACCATTTTGATACAAGAAAATAGTCCCACTCTTGTCAATAAGTGTACAGACTGGGGGCCAATACCAGATTGAATGATGAAATAGACCTTAAAGTGCCATTAAAAACACCTGAACACCTAAACATTGAAGTAGAGAATTTCATAATGCACATCCAGCAAGCTGTGTGGGAAAATACACCTGACTTCAACAAGAGGACGAAGGGAAAATACATACGCCTTCCGAATCAAGCAGCTCATTACAGAAAAAAGTGGCTTCAATCTACTGATGACAAACGAAAACTAAATAACCTGACCAAAACCTAAAAACACAGATGAATATATTAATTATACAACGATTCCAGAACAAAGTGCTAAGGGAATTTGTAAATGCATCTTGATACATACGAAATGACAACCTACATCGGGACCTAAAAGTTGAGTTAATCGAAACAGTGATCCAGAAATTAGCAGAACTTCACGAAAAGAGACTTCATCAGCATGTAAACGTCGAGGCAATCCAGCTTCTTGACCACACAAACATAATTAAAAGACTAAAAAGAACAAAACCGTTCCAGTGTTAAGTGTCAGTGAATAGTGAAAAGTGCAAAACTGCCAAACAAACACAACATCAAAGTATATTCGCCTTAATAGAGACTAATATGAAAAGTGTTACACACACATTCTTAGTTAAGACAATTTAATAATGTAGGTTATAATTAAACTATGTAATTGTAGATTTAATGGTAGACTGTAATATGATTAGGGTCCATCCCATTGATGAACCCTAGGACAAGGGGAAAAAAACCCGCAGACGAAAGGATATTCGACACTTTACACCGTACCAAAATACCTCACAGCTGATGGGAAAAGCTGAATATTTATATAAATCTTCCAAGCCTTTTCCCAACTATGTTGGAGTCGGCTTCCAGTCTACCCGGATACAGCCGAATACCAGTCTTTTACATGAAGCGACTGCCTATCTGACATCCACAACCCAGTAACTGGGTAATACGATACGTGTTATCCCTATGTAAGACTGGTTGTCAAACTTTCAGGCTTCTGACGACAATTAACAACGTCTGTCAAAGATCCGCGAATAACAGCCGGGACCAACGGTTTAACTTACTTTCCGAGGCACGGAGGAGTCTCAGTATATAAAGATGGTCACACATCCACGTATCAGCCCCGGCAAGAGTAGCTTTACTTGATGGATCGACCCATGCTGATGGTACCAATTAGCCAAAGGCGATTTAAAAAAAATCAGCTTAGTTGTTGATCGTCACAGTCGTCCCTGTCTCTCATATCATCATATTTGTGAATGTTTTTGAAAACTGTTTCATGTGCTTTCAGGCATGTAGGGACTTAAGTAAACGAGCGGGTTTAGTTCAATTAGCAAGTTATGTGTCCAATGGAATGTCAAGAATTTTTATGATATTTAAAGAGAAAACTGACTGTGAATGTCACAAATAATGAAATCTAGCCTGCGTACCATGCAGGCTAGATTGAATACATGACTTTATAGTGTCTTTATTAATTTATTGGAAATGGCATCTCGAAGTTGGCCTTGAGAGGCCGTGACTTCTTAACTGGACTTTCCTGTGGCTGCCTTAAGAAAATTTAAAGCCTCCAGCCCCCTGGCTGGAGGCTACGCCGCTGAAGGCCGCCTGTGGCCGGCTGTGGGCCCGTACCCCACAGGGGGTGCCCCTGTGGGGTACGGGCCTCGGCTCAGGGCGTCACTGATAGGGGGACAGCAAGGGACAGGCTGGATCAAAACATTTTTTTTGGGGAATTTAACTCTACTTGCTCAGCTGCGGCGCAGGCTGACACTTCAACGATCAAGGGACCGTCGGGTTATAACTATCTGGTGGTTTTGAGTACTTTGTTTATGGCCTACGCAAATGTTTTGCAGGTCTGGTAGCGTCTTATGACGGATCGTTGAGCTCCAATAAATAGAGCGGGTTGAGCTACACGATGACTGATACATACATCTGTCTGTTGGGACAGGTCAACTCATAGCTACATTGACCTGCATTGTTAGATTCGAATAGTAGGATGTTTGATTCGGCATTTCTTGTCAGGTAACATTTGACTAGGAAATGCAGGCAACATCTAGTTTTTTTTTTAGTATTGACCAACAAAATATTATCGTGTAAAAGTGTCTTAAGTAAGATTGACTTACTCATATAAAACATTTTATTGCTTTTCAATATAGACATATATCATTGTATAGTGTAACGTACGGACACCAAGGAACGTAAATAATTTTTTTTTTTTTGGGTTTAGCCTACACTGTCCCACCGTTGAGTAAAGGCCTCCCCCAAATCCATCCAGGCATCCTCACCTCAATCCAGCCCTTGTAATAAATAACTTATTAGTTATTGCAAAAGTAAATCAGCCTTTACGGCCGTGTGCTACAAATACCTACCACAAAGTGTTAACTTATTATTGTCAATATCGATTGGTTGACTCCGTCGCGGCGACGGCGAGTGGTCGCGTCGGGTCGCGTATTTTCGCGTCGGGCCGCGTCGCTCCGGCGTCGGTCGGTTACAATGGCCGCAAATGATTCAGCCACACCCAAGGGCCCGATTACGTTTACGGTGGAGCGAGCGATAATTATTATTACAATTCACCGTATTATTTTGATCGCTTTTCTTTTGTTTACATTGGATTTATGTTATTGAGTAATTGAAGTAACTGAAATCTCTTAAAAGATTGTACTGTACCCGTAACAATGGAGAAATTGTACTAAGGGAACAATTCTAGAATCGTGTTACATTTAGGATCATAATATAACTCTGCAAAACTCGATGGCTAAGAAATTGCAGCCACATGGGTCAATTGATCAAGTTAAGTTAAGACCTCCGTGCCTCGGAAAAATCGTTAAGCCGTTGCTCTTGGCTGTCATTCTTGGGTCTTTGATAGATGTCAGAACCCCGAAAGTCTGATGACCAGTCTAACCAAGGTTGTATAGTGTTACCCAATAACTAGGTTGTGGACGTCAGATCGGCAGTCGCTCCACTTAAAATACTGGTATTCAGCTTCATCCGAATACACTGGAAGCTGACCCCAAAAACAGTCAGGATATGGCTACGCTGAAGATCAATGTAACTGTGGAAAGTGTAAGGAACAGTTTCCGTCCGGAGCTTGGCATGAATTAAAACATGACTGTTACGTCATAATCCCGAAAGATACTAAAATACCTACATTATATACTATGGCTGTCAAAAAACTAATAACGGTTAAAAAGTAAAATTATTTCATGATTTATGTCCATCAAATTTTTTACTTTTTCTGCGTAAGTAATTCTTTTATAATATTGAGCTGCGTAGTAACAATGTCCTAATAGCTTTAAAGTGACGTTCAATCATAGTTAGCACAATGACGATTATTTAACTATTAACGTCCCCTCTCTGTATTTGGCCCCTAAAACTGAACTTTAACCCACCGGCTCCTAAATGTTAACAATTAACGCCCCGAAGTTAATCACTAACGCTTTCGATCTGTTTTACTTGCATTCAACTTTCATCAGGGATTTAGGGAACCGAGTTGGTGGTATTAATGTGTTATGCACCGTGTATGTTAAATAATCCAAGTACTTTATGTATGAAATGAAATGAAATGTTAATTTTTGTAAGACGATTATTTTCAGACAGTTTTACATGTCAATGTTTTCATGGTAAATATTTTAAACTAGATGGCGCCGGCATATCCTAGCTCGCTGATCCCTGAGACGAATTTGCTGAATCCAACTTTTACGTGAGTCTAACAATGCAGGGGCAGGTCCGGAAGGGCCTTCTGATGAAATAACCTTTGTAGCTTTGAGCTGACCTGTAGCAACAGACGTCATGTATGCATCAGTCATCGTGTAGCACATACATAAGTAAACGCTTGATGAAGTCAAAGTATTTACTTCAAGTAGGCATTTAAACTTATGAACATCACCATTTATATTAAAATAGAATGTATTCTAATCGCCCCTTCCGAAAGGAAGATTCGTATGGAGAAGAATGGGCCAAAAAATTCACCGTTACTCTTTTAAATTTTTAATACATCTTTATCTATGTATATTATTCATATGTACGTGTGTATGTCACTGTACTCTTCCTAAGCGGATTGACCGATTTTGATGATATTTTTCCCTGGATGATTGAGATGCACAATTGAAACCGGTAGGTGTCGCAGCGGTCGAGTTGACAGGACAACGTCTGTTGTAATCTAGAATTAAAATACAAAAAATGAAGCAATGAGAAATAAATTAATTGTAAGACACATATTGCTCACATATTTACAAACATTGTAAAAGCAAATATACGATTTTCCTAAAATATTAATAAGTTATAAACTTATAACTCAGTGAGCGACCAATCCAAGAACAATGTTTTAGACTGGGCCGGGTCGCTCGACCTGGGTTCTCTTCCATTGTGGTGACCTTGCTAACTGCCTATACAACCTTTGCTTGGTTGGCCAAGTAGTCAAGTGCAAGGACACTCTTTAAAACGCTATTATAATCAGAAGACCCAGACCAAACTAAACAAAATAACATAGTACCAGCGTTAACGATGATGACAAATTCAAAAATTCTTAGGCTACCGAAAAGCATAAATGTCAGGGGAAATATTATAGGCTGACTACCACATTAGTAGTGAAGTGTTACCCCTAAGTGCTACATTTCTCAGTGGAACACTACTTAGTGGAAGTTGAAAACTCTAAGTAGTAAGCTATCATTTGAACTATGTGTTTGCTGTGGTAGGAGAATCAGTACCCATCAAAAACATAAATGTGAAATAAGAGCCAAGTTCAATATCATGATAAATGCCTTGGTTGTTAACTTCAACGACAAAAGAAGTGAGATCTAAATGGGTGCCAAGTTCAACGGTCAGTCCTGTTTATTGATAGCAACATAAAATATTTTATAACAACTTAAAATATAATTTCATCTCAAAACTTAGGATAATATATTGACGCCTAAGGTCTGACTTGGCTAGTTATCATATACAAATTATAATATAGCCTTCGCAAGTTCTAAAGCTGTGAGTTCTTATTTTATTCTTCCGAAAATTTGGCTTGCTTTTAGATACTAGCCATCAAAAATAGGGATCTTCCATGACGGTTTTCGTTGGTACTTAATAATAATTCGTACTAATTTTGCCACTGCGTGAAAGAGCTACGATAACACAATCATAAGTCAAATCGCCAAATTTGCATTTTAAAATCAGAATCAGGATAAAACTCACAAATCATCCCATCTGAAACACAGAAAGTCAGTTTTAAAACGGAGCAATATTTTAAGTCAGGAGTTTGCACGTCAACGAGAAACGGCGAGCGCCGGCGAAAATTAGCTAAAAGTGGCTTTCGTCACCGTCATCCATACTCCTCCCACTTACTAAGTGAACAATGGGTGTAAGCAGGATAGGAGATGCAGGAAAAACCGCTTCAGGCACCAGGAGGGAAGCGGTAAGCACCCTATTGTTTTGCACTCCCTGAAGCGCGAATCGTTTGTAGTTATACGGGTGTACAAGAACTGTAATTTAGAACGAAAATTTTGCGCTTATGTATTGGGGTACGTGGCAATATATAGCACGGTTGTATTGGTACCACATGGGAGAGAGTTTAGTTTCGTTGGGAATTGGTTAAAGCGATTTAATAACTTGTTTATTATATTCTCGGTTCGGTCCATCGAATAAAGATTTTGCTTCGAATCTACTTTTAATCGACAATTTTTAACACTTCAAATCTCTTTTTATGATTTGCTAATGTGTTACCATGACTTACGTAGGTACTGCATATCGATTAGATATCTTAAATATTTGTGCATTTTCACCAGCATTGGATGAATGAAATAAACTAGTATTTTCAAAAAGACAAATTTCACAATTTGTTATAGTTTAATCAAAACCTTTTATTACCTTTCAATGTAGAAAAGTTGTGGGATTTTATGTTTGTATTCAGTTGTGAATTTACCTTAAAGCGAACGAATAATGACAGCTGAAAAACAAATAAACGTTGTTTGATTTATTTACGCGGATTGGATTGATTTGAGTACAGATCCAATATATTTATTGATTTTACGAAGCACAGAAGACACTTTTGTTGTTTTAAGCTGCACAGTACAATTTGTTCTTTTTAAAGGATGTTACTGACTTTCGTATGGCTTCGCTAAATGTGTGCTCGTTATACAATCACGAGCATAAATATAAACTGGTCGGCAACAATATCTGATTTCTTTGTTCATCCATTAATATCCATCGTCAAGATGACGGCAAATGGTCCCGACTTACGAACTGAGGTAAGCCCTTTACTTTGAGTATTAGATTTCATCACCTCTGCTCTCAAAACGGTGAAGGAATACATCGTGAATAAACCGGCATGTCAATTTGAAGATATGTGATATCCACCAACCCACACTGGACTTTTGTAGTTGAGTAAGGCCCACTCCCTCTCACAGAGACGAGGCCTAAGTCCCAGCAGTGAAAACATTATGCATATACACTTGGCAGCACAAATATCTGACATCGAAGGAAGACCAAAACTACCTGACGAAACATGTGACGTCAAAATATAAGAAAGAAAGAAAAATGTAACACAGCAACGACCTCAAAAATATGTGTTACCAGTTAGAATAGAATGCAACAATATCGGACATGACTTGGGTTACAAATGTCAGCCTACTCAATTAAATTCAGAAAAATATGAAACCTCATGAAGATGAAAAATAATAGTTACAACATGTAATAAAAAATGATACCGCTCTCTCTTTGTCTTTTCTTCGAGCTGATGATACTTTTTTTCTGAAGGTGGCCACGTTTATGACGTCAGTGGCTTTCATTAGATTAGATTGCACACTAAGGACACTCCTGCAACAGGTTCATGTTTGCATCGGGTGTAAAAACTCATTTAACCGAACGTATCATCATTTACCGAGTCATTTCCAACTGCATTAGGATTGGCTTCAATTCAAACCGGAGGCAACTGAATACAAGAATTTTATATTTCCGAGGCATGGTATGTAGGTATCTAATGAATAATGACATTAATATTCACTTGTAAAGTATTATATTGCTTTAATTGTTGTGAATGTGATGACTGTGTGGGTGTTTCTTTTATTTTGTTTGGTTTTAAAATGGCCTTTCTTTGGTATTGTTCGTCAAATCGTTGAGCTCCTCAAGTTCTGAGTTGAGCTGCATGATACTGATAAATGCGTCCACTGATTGGACAGGTCCACTCAATATGTGTGGTTCTTTTCTCAAAAGACCATTTCAGACACCAATCCACATGGTATTCACATGATCTGACCAAGATTATGTCTGCTGAGGTCGGCGTTTCCTATTACGCTTCTCTGAGAACGAAGGCCGAAACAAACTCAGAGGTCACAGTCTCTTTTAAAGAAAAGAATCTCAGAGGTCACAGTCTCTTTTCTTCTCAGAGTAGTCAGATAGGAAACGCCGGCCTCAACTAATTTAAAAAATATGATTGACATGTAAAAGTGTTGGTACAAACTCACAGAAAAAAATCATTAGTTAATTTTAAAAGTTTCTTTTTTTTTTTTGCACTAAAAGTATATGCCATTCAAATATTCATAAAAATCATGTCTCTTTGAACAGGATTACTACCAGTCGTCACGAGTACGACAGACGTCACGAGACATTAAATTAGTTTGTTGAGTTGAAAATGCAGCACTCACAGAATTTCATTACGCCCTCGTCCAAACAAATAGTTTAGTCTCGAGCCTTTGATGTGGTGTAATGAGATATCTAATCTGCGGTTGTCCTTGCAATCCCAACGGTCTTATTTAAATTGTTTTTAGTGTAAGTTTTGACAGTGGGGCGTTTGGTGTTTGTAATCCGGTGGTGCGAAATTTTGGGGGATCCGAAGTGTCTGATTTTGAAGTTATTGCTTTGGCTTATTTATTCATGCTTGTGCCTACATGTGTAGGCATATTAGAAAGGAGTCTTTAATTATAAACTAGTGTGGACACTTCTCACTGTATAATAACTTATGAATACATGCTGCTTTGTCTCAGTTGTAATGCTGCCAGAATAACTAATACAGTAACAAAATTAAACCTGTTAAAAAAATGAATCCCGCAATTTAAAAAAAAAGTTCTTGGTAGGTACCAACTGCCAAATTCCTTGTAAAAATTACAACGAGCTATGTTTACGACCAAGACAAAGATACAATATACTCATTCTATTACTTCAGAAGAAATCTTCAATCACTGAAACAATCGCCAATCAATACAAAATGAACGACAAAAGAACGACAAATTACCGTCTTTTTTTCAATCTTCGAACTCAGTCGGAGCCATAACGATATTATTGTGGAGCAAAACAATGAACCGGTAACTCAGGGGATTTTAAACCTTATTAACTCTCCCTTTTTTGCAATTTTTAACAAACTTGCTTGCTATAATGTCAGGGTACATTTTGTAAATCGATTAAAAATGTTGGCAATTATTGGTTTATTATTTCGCCAGTTGATGAAATATAAGAAAATGAATAAATATGAAGCCGTAATTTGGAATCTGAACATTGAAGGTAGGTTGGTACATTTGTTAATTGTATTTGTTTGTCCTATTGGTCAAGAATTATGTTATTCTATTGATTAATGATCATCGCACCGATCAGTGTGTTGTTTTAAGCTTGTGGGGGCATTTAATCTATATAAATAAAAAGAAAAGTCCTGACTGACTACCTCATAAACGCCCAGCCCGAACCCTTTGGAGCTGAAATTTTACACAGTTCACTTTATGATGTAGATAAGAAATAAAGAAGGATTTTTCGAAATTCAACCCCTAAGATATTTAAATAGGAGATGAAAGTTACGCGCGGTCGAAGCCGTTGGCAAATGCTACTAGTAGTAGATACACAAATACACAAATTCAATATACCTTTGTGTTTAACATACACAAAACTATAATA
Source organism: Polymixis flavicincta (assembly GCA_949987655.1). Lineage (NCBI taxonomy): Eukaryota > Metazoa > Arthropoda > Insecta > Lepidoptera > Noctuidae > Polymixis > Polymixis flavicincta. Next base: position 35,008,301 of record OX465171.1, on the reverse strand, counting down.
CCGGAAGCATAAGAATTTAATCGTCAGCATTATGCTTGGGTCTCCCTCGCGGGTTGAATGCGCTGGTTTTCATCTTAGACCCTTGACCCTTGTTTACAACAAAAGAGGTAAATTTAACAGCGACGGATTTAGAATAGCCAGCTCTCCAAAAACAACCAATTAAGTCACAAAATCTCAAAAAGCTTCACTCCGTGTCCATCTATGATATGAATAATGTTAACCATTGTTTTATTCACATTTTTTTCATTTGGTTCGTAATTAACCCGACTGTCATCGCACAAAGCGACAGGATTTTCATTGACAATGTTAGCCATTTGTTTCTAAGGGGCGAAAAAGACCCGAGGCGTTTATGTGGGTTCTGGTCTTCTAGTTTCAACTTTATACATCAAAGATAGAGTTTGTTTTTATGTGGCAACATACTTGAAGGATTAGGTTCTCTTTGATGCTCTCAACAGGATTTCACGCATAGTTAGTGTTAGAGCTATATTGTGGAAAGTTCTTTGATTCTGGGTGTATTTTTGATTCCATGTTTCACGGTGTTTGAACCACTTTGGGGGAATATAAACGTGATAGTGACAGGAGAGTCAGAAATTATTTTAGAACATTGTTTTCTTTTTGTTATTTTCTCGAAATTTTGGACTATTATCTGTTGAACGGAGAATTATCAATGGCCTCGATTGTTCTGTCTGTACAAGAATTGAAATATTTTCTTTCATTGTTAGTATACATAATACTACAACTGTAGTATTTTTTTTTATGATCATAAGTAGTGCTTTTTAACGGATTTCAAAAAGTCATTCAATCAGGTCTTCATTTCGTTTGTATGTTTTTTTTGTATGGATGTTACGCAATATCTCCGACAGTTATAGATCGATTACGAAAAAAACATTATTTAATGGATAGGGTATGCTCATACCAAATAAATGTACTCAAACAAAGTTAATTTGAGTAGTTTTTCGTTATTTCTATAATAAGTTTTTCATCGACTTTGTGTATCTTGATGATATTCTAATCCTCCCTGTCACTATTTTTTACATAGCAAGTAGTGGTTTACGAATTGGTGTGCTGTAGGTACTTTGAGAACTCGGCAGAGTTCTCAAAGTACTATGGTAAGTGAAAAATAACTTTATTTTCGGAAATCGGCGGCAAAAAAAAAACCCAACACACCGACGACCGACCTTTTTGGAAGTCGGCCACTTATTTCGTCCTCATGTCTGAATCATCCTAAATGATGATGCGTTCCACTATTTTCAGAGGGCATAAACTGTGTTTAAGACATCAAAAAAAAGCATTGCCATTATTAAACTTAAGTTTAGTCTTAACAACGCGTATAATATATAAATTGTAAACGTCTTACAAATCGATGGTTACAATCTCTGAATACATTCATAGCCCATCTCTACATCCCAATATTGTTATCCACTGAAGCGTCCTCCAGACTCCGGTCATATTCGTGAACATCGATCATTGGTAACGTGATCCTTGTCTTGTAAAAGCACTATCTTTGAGGGATTATCGTTTAGTTGCGCAATAGTGAAGTCTCGTTTTCGGTTTTGGTATTGTCTGCTTCCCATCGTTTATTATAGAAAACTTACTTTTGTGCGCTACTTTGACTTTGACTTGCGTATACTTTATATTTCTTCTTTTTTTCTACTAATTTACAAAACTAGCACTTCACCCGCGACTTTTTTCAAGTGAAATTTATAACTTATGTTACTCCGGAATAACTTTTCATAGCTGAAAGATTTTTTTAAATCGGTATAGTTGTTTTTGAATTTATCCATTACAAATAAATTTTACAAACAACCTCTTTATATCATCAATCTAATGAAAGTAACCTAAGTCCTTCTCCAAGTCCCAGGCTACCCATATGATTCTATTGTTACAACGCTCAATTCCATGGTTAACCACGGTCATCACAATTTAAAGCTTGACCATTTTATTCTTCATCTTTATCGGAAAGCAGTACCTCCATAGTACCATCAGGAAATTAGAGTCAATGAAAGACAGTTTTATGTGTTGGCACATGGAACGATGAACTGTAATAATTAGATAAACAGTCTTAGTTTTCGTTTCCTTAACTTTACTAGTAAACTAGTGTTAAAAAAAAAAGTTAGTGTGTGTGAATTAGTGGAATTCAAAAATGTCGATAGTGGCAACAAGATTTTTATAAAGCCGATCAGAATTCTTTTAAGTTTGTAGTCAAATTTCTAATCAATGACTACACTGACTTTAACTACAATATGGGCTATTAAATCGGCTAGAGCAGTGGTGGTCCAGTGGTAACGGCCGCGACTTACGAATTGTAGGGCGTAATTTCGAACCCAAGCAGACACTTTACTTTGTGTAAATTATTTCATCACCACTGCTCTCATAACGGAGGAAGGAAACCATGGTGAGGAAACCGGCATGTCCTAGAACCAAAAATTCGAATATATGTGACATTCACCAAACCTGACTGGGCCGCGTGGTAAATTGTAGCCCATTCCCTCTAACAGAGAGGCCTGTGTCCCAGCAGTGGGAAAATTATAGGCTGATATGCTTATGCCTATCCCATGTAACCTTTTAATTCTCACGCACTTATCACTGTATTTTGTTCCAGGCTATGGCACCAACTCGTTATCAGCTATGTCGAAGTCGACGCTTGATGCGCATACGCATCTACGTCAACCAGGTTAGTGAATATATACGTAACAGAATTTACACAATTTCATCAATCAATCTTGGTTATAACTTTGCTTAAATACTATGTATACCTACGACTTCGCCTCAAGTATTTTCTTCTACGCAGACTGGATCACTATTCGTTCACTCTTTTTGATGTTCAATATTCTACCTTAGTCTGAGAGCTTCTGAGAATTGAATTGGCATTGTTTTCGGTGGCATACGTTTACGTTTTGGACTTTTCCCTCATCGTTATCTCTGGCAGAATGACACTTTATCTAGGCCAACTGTCATCAACTACACCGGACTACTAAAAATTCACGCTCTAAAAAGTATTTAACTAGAAAATATTTTCAAGTGAAAGCTGTGGTCATAAGCCCTAAAGCAAATGATCGCTTATTACTGTTAGAACGTATTTTTTTTTTTTAGGGAATGTCGCATATAATCACGGTCATGACTGAAAGTCTATAACCAGCGGAAAATCAAGACACTTCCAACGATTCCTCATTTGTCAAGCTATGATAAGTAGTTGAGAAGTTATGAGGGAGATGAACATACCTAACGGTCAAAATCATAACCCTCCATTTTGCTTACCGCAGTCAGGTGATGAAAACTACAATATTATATAACTTAAAAGAGTTCTTTAAAATCACAAGACCTACATTCAAAACTCAAAGCACAATGCTTGGAAGGTGTAACGAACTGATCATTTTCGAGCGACCGAACTTGGGCACACAGTCAATATTTGTTGTCCACGGTCAGTTACACAAGGTACATACGGATTATTTGGTGACCGTACCTCCCGGGCTCACGTGAAACTAAGCACAAACTATTCTTAAAATGAACATTCGAACGTACGATGAATGCGACACGCAAATAGTCACTACTAAAATGGTTGGAGTAGGTACGAGTACTTAAATTGAAACATTTGAATTAAAAAAATTAAAATAGTAAATCTTTATTTCCAATAAAGGTACAACATTGTAACGGACATTACATTCACAAATTTATATTGTTTTGGCTGCCAAACAAGGTTCATACTTGTGGCTTGGGACTCAGTGTTCTTCCATTTAAAAAATAATATTTAAAAGTTTATTTTTAAAATGTGAAAGAAAACAAAGGGAAAGGGAAGAAAAAGGGATTTTAAGGATTAATAACACGTATCAATAACAATAATTAACGTGTATGATGGTGAGTGAGTGTGATGGTGTGTATGTGTGATTGTGGAGTGTCAACCGTATGTATGAAGATGAGATCTTCATATTGGACTACTGAGTAGGAGAAAATAGATGGTTTTCTATTTCGTCATAGTTTTTTTCAATCAACCGCGCTTTCACTGCGATTTTACATTTGTGTTAATTATGTTTTTGTAGCAGTATATGATCATACAGTATGGTACACAGTTTTTGACTGAGAAAAGACAACTGAAGGCCAATTCTCGTAATTAAAAACGTTCGCAGTGTCATCTCGGCGACAATCGAATTTAAAAAATTTGACAAAAATGTATAGGAATTTTTGACGTGAATTTTTGACGTGAACGTTCTTAAAATTAGTAGAATTGCCCCTCTGGTGTCCAGCAAAGGTGGTATAATGTCATACACGTATTAATGTTTGGAATCTTTGAATTGTATATATTATAAGTTGGATTTCCGATAGGAGGTATTAGAAAACAAACTTCACTAGAGCTACTGAGGGCAGCACATTTGTCCCTTACCAAAATACTTTAACAACTACTAATAATACTATCGAGTACGGATGCTCTGCAGATGATAATGGAAACAAAATCATAGCTACAAATCGTCAGAAATTAGCAATCACTCCTTCACTAATGAAGATCGTTACTAAAGTGGCTTCAGATATGGACCCCACGCACGTGACTCTGATACCGATTAGCAGCATAAAGAACCGTAATCTAAGTAATTTTTGGTAAATTACGAGTAAAACAGAACAAATCTGCGGTTTTGGGAAGTAGGCAGACCATGTCTCCGATTTAGTTCAGAATATCATACCTATAAATAATTATAAAATCGTTACGAAGTCAAAACCGTACATCACACAATATTTTTAGGAAAAAGTAATTGCTACGAGTTGTTAATACTAGACTCCCTCTCATGGAGAGGAGGCCTGTGTCCCAGCAGTGGGAACGTTTATAGGCTGAGTATGTATGTATGTATTAGTACTAGATAATACTGTGGATAGGGACGGCTAGTAGCTAAATAATAACAGCCACACTGGTCGATCGATCAAGTTAAGCTACGCTTGCCGCGATCGGTCGATGGATGGGTGACTATCTTTACATTCCAAGACCCCTCCGTTCCTTGGCCACGTCGTAACGTGGCCAAAGCACGGAGTCGCTAGTCGGCCGTTAGTCCCGGCTGTCATTCTGTTATCTTTGACATTCGTCACCGAGTCGTCAAAAGCCCGAAAATCAGACAACCAGTCTTACCAAGGGGTATCGTATCAGGTCAGATAGGCAGTCGCTCCATGTATAATTCTGATATTCATCTGCATCCAGTTAGACTGGAAGCCGATGCCGGCATAGAAAAGGCCAGGCAGATGATGATGAAAGAGACGGATTTAACCTCTGAAATGTATATCAGCTACGATGAGCTAAGCTGTCAATATTAACATTTGTAAGAACGGCTATTTCTCTCACATTGTCAATGATACTCCATTGATCAGCCAAACCGATCCTCGTCCTGTAAGCCACGGTGCGTGATTTCGATCCTCAACAGTTGTTCAGTTTTCTTTTTGTTTTTAATTAAATATTTATTTAAAGATGCTGTTGGATTTAAATACAACAATTAATATTTTAGAACACTGGTGGCTCAGTGGTTAAGGCCCCGACCTACGTGCTGTAGGTCGTGAGTTCAAACCCAGACAGGTGATTTACTTTGTTTAAATAATTTCATCACCACTGCTCTTAAAATGGTGAAGGAAAACATCTTTAGGAAGCGGGCATGACCTGGAACCAAAAATTAGAAGACGTGTAATATTTTCCAACTCGCACTGGGCCTGCGTGGTGTATAACCTCCCTATTTGTTAGGGACCTAACTAAGGACTAAAACCAAAAGACAGGTTTACTGAAGTTTAATAGTGGATATAATCCGTATATTAGGTAAAATCGTTGATTTAGGTAAACTTAAGGAGTGCGCGTGCGTGCCGTCGTTGGAGACCGGTAGCGAAGTGGTTCGACGACCCACGTCCTGCACGCCGCTCCTCTCGTCGCCGCCACCTCCAGCCGCCTTCCGCTGTCTCACGACAGCAGCCGATGGTTGCCGAGGTCGGAGGCGCCCGAACACTATTTAAGTATTGTATATGTTAATCCAGATCACAAACTGTGTCATAAATTTCATCGAAATCCGTTCAGTCAGTTTTACGTGAGTCATTTACCTAACAACATCCAAACCTCTAAACAGCCCTCAAACAAACGTTCACATTATATTAGTAGTAATAACAATTAGTAGGATTTAGTCCTTTTTCGGTTCCGTACCAAAAAGGTGACAACGAGACATTCGTGGGAATTATATTCGGTGGCTGAACTATTTTTAAAGATTTTAGAAACAGGGAAAAAAGAATGAATGTATATTGCTTTTAAAAAGTACCCGTTTTGAGCTCTAAACTGACAACACTGACGATACTGGCCAATATAGATAATAAACGATAATCGTAATGTACAGACCTATATCATTATCATCATCATTTCAGCCGAAAGACGTCCACTGCTGAACATAGGCCTCCCCCAAATATATACGTATATATAGATATATAGATAACAAATTGTACAATCCGCCACATGGTGTAGCTTCATTTTTCAATACAAGGTTTAAATTAAAGCTATCACACTTGAAATGTGAATCGCTTTACTCAAAAATACTAATCTCCATACTTCGATCTCGTCGGACTGTCTTGCCATAACTCGCCTGGCGCGGGAACGAAACCATAGCGACTTCTAATTCAATCCCAACGCCATCTAGGGAAACAGGAGGAACTAAAACATGGACAACATTTTCACCAGGAGAAATAAGTATTACACTGCAAAATAAGGTCGAAGTTCTCTGTTGTATCTTTGACGACTTATTCTCATTACAATATATTCTTAAACAACATCTATATCTATAATATGTATATGTCGCAGTATGATAGATAAAGCCGTAATATAGTTATATCCCTAGTGATATAATTATGTACCGTAATATAGTTATACGAAAGCGATTCATTACTATCTTATTAGGAATTTAATACGGTTCAAGTTTAGTGATATAATTATATTACTTGATTAAGTTTAGTGAAATAATTGTAGGAGTGTAGTACGGGGGTCGTTGTGTTTGAGAACCCCGCACGTCGCTTACTGTATCAGTCTGTCGTTTGCTCACTTAATGAAATGCTCGAGAATTTCATGAAATGGTCGCATTTCATGAAATTCTCGTCTTCTTGTGGTTCTTATATTACAGAAGAAGACGGTCAACGTCAGGTTAACGGAGCCCCACTGCGTGGGGCTCCTATTTCTGTCTGCAGGGTTTAAAGGAACCTAACCAAACCGAACCTCGGGGTGCCCTTGGCGTCGATCGTCTTCTAGAGAAAAAACTCTCGAGCATTTCATGAAGTGAGCAAATCTACGATATGGCCATGATACATAGGTATTAATTGCATTTTGCCCACTTTTTCTATAATATCTTAGTTTTGTCATTGTAAATGACTTCTTACAAAACCAATATATTGTTTTATTTGATTCTAGGGTAGATTCATAACTATTTAACCAGATTAGTAATGAATCGCTTTCGTGTAACTATGTTACGGCATATGTTTATATCCCTAGGGATATAAGTATATTACGGTTTTATCTATCATTCTGCGACATATAGACTAATAATAAAGCTGAAGACTTCGTGTTCTTTTTTGTTTGAACGCGCTAATCACTGAGCTTACGAGTCGGATTTAATTTTGGTTTTTGCATTTGGTAGCCCAATTCTTAACGAGGGTTACTTATCATCACCTTTAGCAGCCGAGCAAAATAAAAAAAGTCAGAAAGACCGTTAAGCGAAAACAAAGTAACAGCGTAAGTGGGTGATGTGATGCCATAGGACATAATTTAATGTACAAACATGAAATTTCATGGTGAAGAAGTCGGAGGAAGAAGCTAGTTTGATATAAAAAGTAATGTTAAAGTATAGAGAATGATTCGCAAACAAAGAAAACGCGTTTCGCGTTGTTGCGCATAATTGGAAGTAAGCAACTTGCTACAAAATACTGGTGCAACCTGCTTTAAAAAGGGTAGGTATGAGAAGGAGAGAAAAAATAAAATTTAAACCAGGCACACATAATGAAAACTATAATAAACGCCGTAAATGTATAGCGCCTGTGATTTTGTGTAAACAAGATAACAAAAACTCAATCCATATCCTTCACTTTATCAGTTTCAAAAGTCGATCTTAAACTGTAAGCTAAGTGGGCAGTTATGAGCACTTCCATAACCACGGGTATAAAAGTACATATGGTCATCCACTCCTGGCAATAAAACTCAATATCATTAACATAATTTCAGTCCAGAATCACCCTCTGCTAGGTATGACCGTCTCCTTTTTTCTGTCTAACTTCCCGATTCCGTGCTTCTCTCATTCATGTGTTTTCCGCGACTTTGACGATATTATCAAACCAACGCGCTTTTGTCCTGCCCTGGTTTCTTTGGACTAACCTTGGCCACCATTCGGTCACAGCTGTACTCCATCGGTCATCTACTCGTCTTACTAGATGTCCCGCCCAACTCCACTCGAGGCACATCGCCCTGTCCCCGACGTCGTAGACTTTCGACCAATGGCGGTTTTCGATGTTGCTCGGTCTAGCAGGGTTATGCCAATGGAGCATGGCTCGCTCCATGACCCTTCCCGCTACTCGTATGCGGTGGAGTCTCTTTTGTGAGCGTCCATATCTCGTAGGTCATTCTTAGCAGGACACGTTGGTTGAATCAGCGGGTCAATCGAGGCATTGGTCAAATCAAATTGAATTAGGCAAGGGGGATCTTTGTGGGCCAAAAATATGTTTATGATCATTTTGTGTATAAGATTATATTATACTCTCACTATAACTTCACATATAACAAAAGAAGCGTAAAGTAAAACCTCGCACTGTTAGAGATCAAAGTTTATACAAGACCACAATATTGTTGAACCAAGTGAGCACAGTAACTCGACCCTAGACTGTCACCAGGCACGCGGCGAGGGCAAACAACGGAGCCAATGTTTTCTAATGAAATCGAGAAGTGACGCGCCTCTGTGCTGTCACTCATGTCGAAACTAAGGGATCTTAGACAAAACCAACTGATGTTTGAAATTAGCTGAAAAGATTTGTTGGTTCTTTGAATTGCAAGTTATACTAACCAATTTTGCTAATCCTTGTGACTATCAGTATTTGTCCTAAGGGCTCAGTGGCGTCTGAGATAATATATCCGAAAGCATACATAACTGTTAATTTTGGTCTATTTGATGACAGAGGAATTCAAATCAATTCCAATTATTGTTACTGAACTAAAGTAATTAAATGCCAAGACATGTAACACTGCTGTAAAAATAGTTTCAATTTCTGACCCGAACCCGATATCGAGTAATGACGGCGGCGTACTTCAAAATATTTACTGTATAGCAGTCACTAAAGTCAGGAATGCCTTGTTCGGCCACTTTCCTCCATACTTTAGTTCGAAACAAGTGTACCAACTGCTTATTAACATGCGATTTCTTATCGGCGTCGTATTTTACTTCGATTTATATGTTATGTATGTGTTACGGAATTGTTTTGCTAGGAAATAAAAGTTTTTTGAGGGGTTTTTGGATTAGTCGATCTTAGCGTATATTTTGTATTGATTTACTTATTAGTATTTTTTTATGGCAGGCCTTATGTTCATCAGTTTCAGTAGCCAGTCACTGGACTTTCACTGGTTTCTCGAATGAATACATTGAAGTTTTTAAACGATTTTTTCTATTTCATTGAGTAGCTCGAAAAACAGTGTTCTTGACTCACTGAGCCATGTGTCTATTGCTTTGCAATTCAGTTAACATTTTATCCTTCATTTCATCATCAACCCAAAATTATTGCCCCAACTATGTTTTCACAAAAAAATCACTAGCCTTGGCTAGCAAAACATGTTTGCTAAGCGTTTGATCGGTCGCACCCATATCCACCCACGCAAACAGGGGTAAGTAAAATACGAAAGAAATCAAAACGTTGTTTTCACAGGCGTGCGTGCGGTAACGGTCGACATTGTCTTTTTGTGTGCTATAGTCGTATTGTAGGGAACTAGGGGCCCACGTCATGCGGAACTTATCGCCGTTGACGCTAGTCAAGCGAATTTCGAATTATGAAAGAATTTACTAGGAATTGTTACGGAGATGGAGCCGTTCCAAGGTTTTGTTTACGGGATTTTTATAAGGCTGTTGAACTCTTATTTTTGGTTGGTAAAAGATTAGGATTTATGGAACTTATGTAGATACTGGTCTGATGAAAGTTTTCTGAAGCTAAATGTGTTTTAGAAAGAAGTGTTACTCGATTGCGTGGATATAGATAGGCAATAGCCTATACTGCTTCCGTTAATATGTTGTAACATGTCTGTAAGAGTAGATTAACTGACTGATTTAAGGAAGTGTTCAATAATCAAAAGTATCAAAGCTTACGTAACCATTGCTATTGGTTCGAAGAGCATCTAGACTTACTTGATAAACTATAAATAACGTCTACAAAAGCATGTCTTAAAGGTGAAGACAAACCAAACGTACCTACTGGTTATTACATTCAATTTCATGCACTTGTCATAAAGTGCACTAACTCGATCTGAATTGATGCATTGTGTGAATCTGGGTCAGACTGAATTGAATCATTATATTCCTAACTGTGATAGGTCAAGACCAGCGACTTACAGGCATCGATTTGGATTATTCCACTATGCCTGACAAATTTTTCCGAAAGACCAATTTGGTCAAAGTGGAATGTTTTAAAAGGCGAATAGATCGACTCTCCATTTTGATCTGCTCAGAAGACGTTTGTTCACTCCTGCTTTGATGGCAGACGAGTTATAGTGATTAGGGAACACAGACCCTGGCCCAGCCGTAGACACGCTTAGGAAAGCAAAATTAAAACCGGCTTTCATTGTCTGGATAGGAAAAACGGATAGTGCCATTATCAAATGAATGAAGACAATGGAACAAAATCTTTTCGAACAAGATTTCCCGATTAATCTCACAAAACAATTACTAACCAATAATCATACATCTTAACAAATAGAAACGTCAAAATAAATCTGCCGGGGTGAACATTATTGAATCCGGGAGTGGGGGCCCAGGATTGCAATCAAACGGCTAATGCTACGGGGGCCCGAAATTGCACTAACGACTCACTGGGGGACTCGTAATGCACTGAAATCGATTAATTATCCTTTTATTATTACTTTATGTACCTTTTGCTTCTTCGGAACTGGTATCTCTGAATGATTCTACTGTTGCGTATTTCGTATTTTTCGTGGAAGTCCGGATGTGAAGAATTATCGAACCAGAATTTTCACGAAAAGAAAAGAAGTTCAACTAAAGTATTTCCTAAATATTTTTTTTTTTTTTATACATGATTTTATACCTACTTTCGCATTCGTTACCGTTTGTCGGTGTCGTGACTCCTAATACAAAGGTATACATTACAGATTACGGCGCCAGACATATTAAAATATTAAACAGAAACACTGCCTTAAAATGACCACCTTTTATTGATCGGCGGATGTCTATGCTGGCGTCATAATTGGAATACAAATTCGCTCTTTGACGCCGCGGCCGCACGTCGGGTAGTGATTTGGCCCTTTGTGCCGCACGCATTAACTCCTTCAGGCCTCGAGCAACACCCCACAGTTTATCACACCCAAACCGAATAACAACTTTAACTTAAAGCACTAAGGCACAAAATTCCGATTCAACCTCCCCCGCCACCGATTTTCGATTTTCAGCTAACGCAGTAAGAACTATTTCTCTTTTGTCGTATGACGCACATCATTGGCTCTCAAAGTTCCCTGCGAAGAATAATGCTTCTTATTGCGTGTGAAAAAGAGTTTGATTTAGCTCCTGCATGAATTCCTACTGCGAAAGATTAGTGGTAATGGCGCGTAATTACAGTAGAAAAGACTAACACCGTGAGGTTCATTTGGCGAGCACCAATCAGTTGTAATGTGAAGGGGTTTCGCTTTAAGTGCCGCTCTGGGCACCAACTGATTCACTTAACGGCAAACACTTTGGGCCACTTGTTCAGACGACTCAGGAGTTTCTTTAACCAGAGCATTTATTTTGGCAAATGAGTTCCACAAACAAAATTGTAAGTTGAAGATTTTGTTAGGTTCAGGATTAACCTTGCACGGTTGCACCCAAAGAGTTGTAATTTACGACATTGTAAGTAGTTGATTAACACATTATTATATCATTGTAATTTCCATTATACGTATCACTGAAGTTCACATGGTGGATTTCGTATGGATGCAAGTAGTTGACGCAGTGTGAAATCTACACTTGCATATTGAAAACTTTAAGAGAGCAAAATGCTTTTCAAGAACCCTGAGATTGCCTAAGCGAAGCTCAACAAATATTTTACATCTCTGGCAAGAATTTTCTCGACATTGGCACAATAAATTTTATATGGAGTTCACCATGTTTGCTATAAGAATGTATTGTTGACAGAGCGTCGAGGGGAAGCGACAGACCGTCCCGGCAAACAGCGGGGGACATATTGTCCACTGGCGAAAATAAAAACGAGAAATATGTTCGTCTTAGTTTATCATTTAGAAGATAATAAAGATGGAGTGAATATCTCAGAAGAAGCTGAACATCAGACCACAAAGTAGAATTTACAAACCTTATGAGTTACAAATTACAATTTAATTCTTTCACATTTTTAAAAGCATATCACAAAGTATGAGGGCTATGTTGATAAAAATTGTGTCGCTTAGTATTTTGTGGTACACGGACTTGTAAAAGTTACTTTGTAAATTGTAATTGTAAAGTTTTATGGTGTAGCCCTGAAGTATGACAAGAACTAAAAGTAAAAGAAACGCTCGCAGCGGCTGACAATACAATTGAAAATCGAATGGGTTTGAAAATGAACAGTACAGTTACGGAACCAGTAGAAAGGAAGGTATGCAATAGGAAGGATTGTGGCTAAGTAATAATAGCTGCACGGCTCGGTCGACCAGGTTAAGCTACTCTTGCCGGGGCTGATACGTGGATGTGTGATCATCTTTACATACTGAGACTCCTTCGTGCCTCGGAAAGTAAGTTAAGACATTGGTTCCGGCTGTTATTCGTGGATCTTTGATAGTCGTTATGGGCCTCGAAATCGCGAAAGTCTGACTACCAGTCTTACCACCTACTCAGTAACTGTTGTGGAGGTCATGTAACATACCTACTGGAATTAGATATAAGGTGGTTAGACTGGAAGCCGATCCCAACACAGTTGGGAAAAGGTTAGACAGATGATGATGAGTTGTGGATACAGTAAGGTCTCTTGTAGTTTAAAACACAGTCATAAACAAACTGCAACTTGTTAAATTTGAACAATATAAGTTACCTCTCACCAACAAAACTTAAAAACACAAACAGATTTCAAGATACCTTTACAAATCAAAAATCTAATGGAACACAGAAAAACAATCAAAGGAACAGTAAGTGGCAACAGTGGCACCGCGGCACCGGCGGGGTGCACGTCCCACCAATTTTGATCGCAAATGGAAACTGTTATCGCTTTTCGGCAATTCTATTTGGGACGTTCCAGACTTATAACTTCGTTACAGGATTCCAGATATTGATGATTTACTTGATGAGTTTTAGATTAGAAATCAAATGTTTTTGGCTTTTTTATTCTGTTTCAATCTGGTTTAGTAGAGTATTTCGTTAAATGTTAAATGATTTTATTTCTGTAAGTAGGTTTGTACAAACACTTTTACACGTCAATCAATTTTTTTTAAACTAGATGAGGTCAGCGTTTGCTATCTGACTACTCTGAGAAGAAAAGCCAAAACAAACTCAGAGGGCACAGTCTCTTTTAAAGTCCAGACATAATCTTGGTCAGAGCATGTGAAGACCATGTGGATTGGTGTCTGAAATGGTCTTTTGAGGAAAGGACCACACAGATTGAGTGGACCTGTCCATTCAGTGCACGCATATATCAGTAATCATAATTATGGCTCAACTCAGAACTTGAGGAGCTCAACGATTTGATGAACAATACCAAAGAAAGGACATTTACGTAGGCCGCATAAAGTACTCAAACTGCCAGATTAACATTAAAACGAACTGAGAAAGAGATTAAACACAAAAACAAAAAACAAAAATACCACATAGTCCTCACATTCACAATAATTAAAACAAAAATAATATTATATTTCTCAAAGTAAATATTCTTGTCAAAGTGTGTATGATAATAATCAAATGTGAAAGAGCAAAACAAAAAAACTTTATTCAAAAAAAAACAACCGACTTCCAAAAAAACACTACAAAGTGCAAAATAACTTTAATTTCGGAAGTTGGTGACTTTTGATGTGTATTTTAATTATTTGTCACCGCCTTCCGAAATTAAAGTTATTTTGCACTTTGTAGTGTTTTTTTGGAAGTTGGTTGTTATTTTTTTGAAAAAAGTTTTTATTTTTCACTTTTTAGTTACCTACTCCACACCAAGTCGAAATTTCATCATCCTTGGGGTCAAAACAATGCATATTTAAGCGATAGCAGCATTCGCGGTTGATTTGCTGTAATTTTTTGAAGAGATCCGTTGTCTGTCTCCGAAACGTATCATCAGATCTATATGAAATTTTAATAGGACCATTTCGGAATAAACCCCTTTCGAACAAAGAATTTTGCAAATCCGTCTATATACGACGCAGTTATGCCCGAACATACATAAAAAAATATATATTATATAAACATGTCGAATTGATAACCTCTTTCTTTTTGAAGTCGGTTAAAAATAAAAAACAACATTCAGTATACATAATTGGAGCAGGTCAATCCCAAGCTTTTTTGTCCTCAATTTAATCTTTAACGGTATAAAAGGCTTTCGGGCATAACTTACGTTTAATGAATGATTTAAATTTATTGAGACTTAGATCTTGAACATGGCTTGGAAGTTTATTATAAAAGCGTATACATTGACATCTGAATGACCCACCGTTGTTTTGGGACTTCACATTGCGATTTGGTTTTGTTGGTTTCGGTTTTACGGTTATTCATAATAGTTTGTGAGTTTTAAATCTTTTACTTCACTTCGTGAATATACATAGCTGCGGGATGTTTTGTATTTTTCTTTTGCATTACAATTTCTACGTAAAACTGAATGCTTTGTATACTTATAGACCTAATTTAGTGTAGAAAAGCATTCAGTTTTACGTTGAAATTACTGAATTAACACGATGGGTATTTATTCCCGGTAGTACGTTCCCATATTTTCCTAAAATCCACGCGGTTGTAGACGCGTGCAAAAGCTCGTAAAGTAGTACCTAAATCCAAATTAACTTATCGACATAAATTCCAAAAGAATTTGATGCTTATAAATATTATAATCATTTCACTCGTCCATCCAAAAGCGAATCAAAACGGGTGGAACGTCAAACGAATGGAAATTGGTCACCGTTCCGAAGGGGTGGCGATTAGAAGAGATTATTAACTTGTGTTGAGATATAAAATATGATTCAGAAATTATGGGGCATTTTAGAGTTCATCATAAAATGATTTAATAGAATAACGATTTGATTTTCATGATGGTTGATTTGGTACGATAATGAAGTTAGATGAAAGCGATAGGGTTGTAAAGATTCTCTTATGAATTGATTCAGGTCTACGTAATATCACATTTGTTTTATAAATGGTGTGGGTGCAATTAAATTCCTTTCTGCTGGAATGTGTTTCCTCCAAATACCGTTCAAATCATGTCGTTTCCAACAAAATATGCAGATAAGAATATTGCTCCTGCCTTTGTTTCCAAAATAAAAATCATGTATTAGAAAAGAAATCGCATCTAAAAGTCATCGTTTGTTTGCTAATCCATCCGCATCTTTATGCGCTCGCTCCGTAGCGCTCCGCAACGCTCCGCATCGCAAACGCTCAAAAACGTTCGTCGATCATTTATCATAATCATCTCGATTGGATCGCGCCTCGCCCCTTCGAGCGGCTATTTACCCACCCTCGATTTAACTATTATTGTGAGCATTTTTTTATGCTCAACCTGCCTTTTGACAGTAACAGTGAGTTGCTATATTCCAAGTCTTTCATCTTCGTTAATAGTGCTTTGACAGACTTTAATAGGCTCTTCTTCCGCTGCATTAATGTTGCAAATCACCTTGTATTTAGCTTTATGTATCGTAACACGTGTCATTGCGCATGTAGTAGCATTTATTTTTAGACTATAGTCAACGTTTTAAGTGAAAGTACAAAACTAGACGCTTCACTACAGAAGAAAATGGCTAAACACGCTTGTTTGTCAGTTTCGTTTTTTGTATTTTAAAACGTAGTTAGTTGACAATAAATACAAACAGCTGGACACTGACGTTAAATGTAATACTGTGAAGCTATCGCTGTATTATTACGATGATTTACTACATAATTATGTAATTGCTTGCTATATTCAACCCGCCAGGCGAATGTGTTCAGTTCATACGGTATCATTATTAGGCACAGATGAAATGATGAGCGAGAGCGATTTGCGTTTCTGTGCAATCTTTTTCGTTGATCTAACTGTAGTTGGGTACCCCATTATTGACTTCCTTCGAGTTGGAGACCATTTCATAGAAGACTTTCGATCCTTCGTAGGAAAATTTCTCTTCTTCATAGAGTAACAACTTGGACAATCCGAGTAACTGTAATCTATGGATGGTGAAACCAAACGTTGCACCTTCAATATCTATAGTTTCTTAGTAGTTCTTCTAGTTTAGGGCTCGTAGACTCTCTACTAGAAAATAATCATCTTGTTGAATTTAGCAAATGTAATTAAGAATTAAGCTCGAACCTCCTCGGATACCCTGGTTAATTAATAGGAAGTTAAGTTAAGTAGGCGATTATTGTTAACTGCTCTCAGATTGAGATATGGACACATGCCTCTCAACAATTTAGGTTTTCTCAAGAAAAAGTGCAACTCTTCAAACTGTGAGAAATGTGGTAAGGTAGAAGACGTTGTGCATTTGTTGACGGAATGTGTCCGCTTTCAGACTGAGAGAGAAAATAATAATAATAGATCTACACTTAAATCAAAATAACGTAGGATTGTTTCACGAGATATTGTCTATACCACTGTCTGATGCTGCTAAAAGTCTGTTTAGATTTGTAAGTCTTCGTCTTAAGTGTACAGTCGCCAGCACATCATGCTATCCCTAACTGTTAAATTTTCTCAATTGAACAAGAACCTTGTGAATAAGGAATAAAGTTCAAAATCTATCAAAGAAATTTGACAGATTGGAGTAACTTGATGCTGGCCTCTGTACCTAATGAATTGACATTTGGTATAAGAGGTTAATTAGTTCTTTTTGTTTTTGTTTTGTAGCTTTAATAAGGTACGATGGGGACTGTCGTATATTTTATATAAAAGTAACTAAATTAAATAAAGAGAAAAAAAATAACCATCTAGTTTATCACAATTCACTTGCCCTAATAATTTGAGGTCAGCGCTAAATTTCTTTTTTCTTATTTTTTCATTCATACTTATAGAAGTATGAATGAAAAAATAAGAAAAAAGAAATTAGTCAAATCAAATCAAACCAAATCATTTATTTTCATAATACAGGGATGTTACAAATAAATATAAAGTACACTGTATCATTACCTAAAAAGATGTGCAAATATTTAGGTACATTTTCGATAATCTAATTGTATAATTATTAAAATAACATGACACATCATAAAATAAATTCAGAATAAGTAGTACAAATGTCAAAGGACTAAAAATACAAATTGTCAGACGAATTATTCATGTCATTAAAATAAAATTACATGAATGTCAATTAAAATTATTACTACATGTCACATTATTTTTATTGTTATATTATAGGCTATATCATTAGGCTTTAAAAATTACCAAGAACCCTCCGTGCCTCGGAAAGCACGCTAAGCCGTTGGTCTCGACTGTCATCTGTGGATCTTTGACAGTCGTTTCGGGTCGCCAGAACCCCGAAAGTGTGACAACCAGTCTTACCAAGGGGTATCATATTACCCAGTTACTGGGTTGTGGAGGTCAGAGGCTCAGCTACTCAGAGGATGATAGACCTTAGACATTACCTTACATTAGACGTAGCAGTTAAATTTTAACACACCAAGTTTCGCAATAAAAGTAATATGTCGGTCCATGTTAAACTGTCGACATAACTTTAGAAATTATTTCCGTTGCACCGGGTATGCAAATGGTTCGACTCAATGTTGGACAAAAAATTAACAAACTGCAGCTAAATGGACCGGAAATGTTGCTTTACTACAACTCTTTTAATTTCATGTTTTTATGCGTGTTACCTACTCAATTACTAATATAATTATGTTGATTATTGGCTGCTGGAGCTGGAGCTGGAGGATTTTTACCTTCTGACGCATAAATAAGAGTGTTAAATGTTTTAAGTCTTTTGCTGTATTTTGGCATCGTAGCTCATCATTTCAGCCAAAAAATCTCTAATTGTAATCTCTAATTTCGGTCATCGTAGCTCACGGACATTTGAAAGACGAAAAAAATTATTACAAGTTTGGTGTTTTATTTTCTTCTACGCGTGTCGTTTTTCAGAGTTCTGTACCCGAAGGGTAACCAAACGGAACCCTTTTGCTAAGCCTATGCTGTCCATCCGTCCGTTCGTATATCCGTCCGTTCGTCCGTTCGTCCATCCGTCTGTCAGCGGGCTGTATCTCATCATCCGTAATTAGTAGACAGTTGTACTTTTCACAGAATGTGTAATGTGTCTGTTACCGTTAACAAATAATAAAATAAAATAAAGTTTAAAATTAAAGGGGTTCTACATACGGGAAACGTTTTTTGTCTTCTGATACGGAACCCTACAAGTGCGAGTCCGACTCGCATTTAGCCGGTTTTTTTTCCTACTCGCTAGCACGACTATAATGTCAGATCTTGTTGGCCCAAAAGTTCGATACTTCCATGGCGTCATCAGTGGCAAGTCAGAGGTCACTGTGACTGCATGTTTCCAAGACATACAGTCAAAATGTCATTAATTAAAGCGGTGAACCTATTGCGGCCAAATCTCTATTATTAATAAGTTCCACATTATAATTTGTAAGGGTGTCGATTCGTTACATTCAGCTTGCTTTATAGCCCGTCTGGCAAGAGTGTCATTAACATAGCCACTTCATTATGGCATTAACAAAAGGCGAGAACTGTCGTTAGGGGGCGCTATTGTTTCAATTTGAATGTGCCTTTGGAATTATTACAATGATTTGCATAGCTGACACTCGTATGTATGAAATTATGAGGGCGATTTTTTATGGGCGATTCTGAGAGGGAGAAAGTGTGGTGGGTGACGAGAACGAATGTTGCGTTGTCTTGGATTTAGCGTTATTTTTACACGAATATGATATTGATTTGTAGCTTTCAAATTTACCAGAAAAAAATTGACAAACGAAAAAGTAAGGGAAGGGTGTTGGATATGTAACTTACTTTGAATGCCATTTAATATTTCTTCCGTAAAATGGACTAAATTGCCTACCCTTCTTACTTTGAAAATAATGGTTATGTTGCAATTATTTATTGAATGAAAAGGTTTGATATTTAGCAGCCAAATTTTGTGTTTGTGCTGGTTAACATCGTGTTAGTATGACGAGACCTATCATAAGACTGACTTGACGACCATAAGATCTGACCATGGGATCGAATAGTGACAAGAAAAGTAGATTTTTACTTATCAATCAGGCTATGGAATCATTTATCGATTCTTGTGAATCAGTCATTATTTAGGTTAGTTTCGTTACTCTTAATTTCTAACTCTCAAGATCCAAATCACAATAAAAAATAAAATAAGTAGGTAAATGAGATTCTAAACGAAAAATTTCCACGAATAATTCAAAGCGTGTAAGACCGCCGACATACTGTCGACGTCTAGCCGACGGCCGACTATCTATGCAAATTGAGATAGTTGCACACCGGGCTCATTATGCCTATTTGTAATGCAATCTATGCAATGTATCAGGGTTTTTTCGGTCGGCATTGTTGGCGGTTCTGTTGTCATGGCAACGATTATCTTTTACGATGCTAGGTGATCTACAGCGAGCCGTGATAGTGACAATCGCTTTAGTGATTTGCTGTCTTAAGATTGTTGTCGCGAGTTGGACGTCCGATTGTAGATAACCTGAGGTGTTTTGTTGTGAAAGTTCTGTTGGAGGATAAAAAGATTTATCATTTAGTTGGTTAGTTAAGAATTCGATCATTATATTATGAATTAGTAGCTAGGTACCTAGTAGATTGCGTATCCATATTGTATAACTCAACAGTTCTTCAGTACATACCCACGACCTAATCCCAACATCACCCTTTTACTACCGGACTACCAGACTCACTGCAGGGTAACATCCGCACTTGGTTGATATCCCGACTAGTCGTACTCAGCGCTATTCCTCCACATTTATTATGCGCACAGCCACAGTGTGGAACTCTCTGCTTGCATCTGTGTTCCCTTCCACATTTAACCCGTCTACGTTCAAAATAAGAGTAAACAGGCAATTTCTGGGCGCGCTCGATCCATCTTATCATCGCTCATCAATCGCTTTCCATCAGGCGTGATCGAGGTCAAGAGCAGGTCCAAGAAGTAATTTAAAAAACAAATGGTTTATAACTAAGGTACTTGAAATATAGCGGTAGTAATCAAACATTTTTCTTAGAACGCAAAATCAGTTTATAATTTTCGCACTGCCAGGCCCAGGACCCAGGCCTCCACTATATGACAAGGAGTGGGCCCTAAGCCACCACGCGGGCGCAGTTCGGGTTTGTAAATGTCAGCTGTCTTCGAAATTTTGGTTCTAAGACATGCCGGTTTCCTCACGATGAGTTTCTTTAAAGTTTTTGAAAGCGGTGTATAAAAAAGTAAAGGGCCTACCTGGGTCCGGCCTCCGACAACTAATAAGTCAGGGCCAATACAACTAGGCCACCACTGCTCCTCATAATCCCGTTTTCGTGGAGAACATTGCTTATACACGTTAATATTGCGCTATATTTTACCTCAATCTACCGTTCCCTTTTCATGTAATTTTGGTAGGAAATCAACACTGCTCACATCCATGTTATTTTATGATTGGTTATTTGTGGAGCTTGCGGCTCAGTGATAGCACCCACACGGTTCGACCACTCAGGTTGAGCTACCCTTGCCGCGGTTGGTCCATGGATGGGTGACCATTTTTACATACTGAAACCTCTCCGTGCCTCGGAAATCACGTTAAGTTGTTGGTCATAGGTGTCATTTGTGGATCTTTGACAGTAGTTACGGGTCGTCAGAAGCCCTAAAGTCCGACAACCAGTCTTATCAAGGGGTATCGTATCACCCAGTAACTGTGTTGTGAAGGTCAAAGGCCCAGCTACTCTGCATCCGGTTAGACTGAAAGCCTAGGAAAAAGCTAGGCAAATGATGGTGTATTTGCTGGTTAATCTGGAACCGATTTTTAGCACACGAGACGCGAGAGTACCTTAAATAAAATTATGGAATCCATGGCTCCTTTATACAATTTTTTTTGCGCAGAAAGTGAGCTCTGCGCAGCCACAATACGTGTTATTCTCCTCTGCCAAAGCTTTAAATTGTTAGCTATTTCGTCACCGTACTTAAGTCGTGCGAAAAAGTGTCCATATGTGACCTCAGACACCCGCAAGGGACAATGGATACGACTTTCAATATAATAGGGCGAAATTTTTCTAAATTTAGATAGTCAAATGTCATTCGCAACGAGCCCATCTTTTGACGTGATCTTTGAACCTCCGTTCCGGTCGTAAATGGTAATTAAAGGAACAGGCAAAAATGTCATCTACCATACTGTGATTATAGCAGAATATGATTTAAGTGTTTGACATCCCTATGGTAACCTTTTTAAGTTGACATCTTACTCCACATACTCAGAGATTTAAAAATTAAATCTAATGCACACAATTTGTTTTAGGTGTCAAGTATCAACTTGGCACCTAAAACAAATTGTGTGCATTAGATTTAATTTTTAACCGACATACCTCGAATTTTAATTTTAATTCGTATGCAATCAATATTGTGATACTAACCTGTAATTACCATTGCTCTCATAACGGTGAAAGAAAACATTGCGAGGAAACCGACATGCACTAGAACCAAAAAATTAAGTCATCTGATTTGTACTAACCCTCACTGGGCTCTCGTAGTGGATTACGGCCCACTCCTTCTCGAAGAAAAGAGGCCTGAGTCCCAGCAGAGAGAACAAGATCGACTGATTATCATAATATCCTGAAATATAATCTCAGTCCAGTTATAATGCGTATACCAAATATTTGCACGCCACTATTGGAAGAATGTGTAATGATACTATAGGGACGCCATAGTGACAGTTTGTTTACGTAGGTACCGTTATTTTTATTTATTTTATTTTTTTGGGTGGGAAATCATCAAATAACTTCTCCCGCTCTGGGTGGAGCAGGAGGGCGTGTCAGACTTTTACTGACTAAAACCCACCCGTGTTCCCTCAGTAGCCCGTATGCCAGGGGCTGTGGTAACTCTTTCGAACAAACCCGCACCCCTGGCAGGCATCGGCCCTTGCAGGCCCGTTCGGTTTGTGCTGATATCTCCTTGAGGCGCGCGTGGAACACA
Organism: Polymixis flavicincta; assembly: GCA_949987655.1. Classification (NCBI taxonomy): domain Eukaryota; kingdom Metazoa; phylum Arthropoda; class Insecta; order Lepidoptera; family Noctuidae; genus Polymixis; species Polymixis flavicincta. Next base: position 34,985,836 of record OX465171.1, on the reverse strand, counting down.
ACGCGCCATCGACTTGGGCTTGGTCCTTACCGGACAGCGAGCTACCGATTACTCGCCATCCGCAAGCTCATGCCTACGGTGGCCGGAAATCGGCCTGGGATTCCCGACGCCCAAGGCGTCTCCGTATCCTGCTGCGGCTAGGATCGCGAGGGCGTATAAACTGCCTCTCCCTCACGTGCGCCGCCTCCCTCTTCCCGAGCATCACTGCTTCGCTGAAGGAGGTGACGGCTACCCATGCCCTCTCGCTCCGTACCATGGCCTGGACCAGGGCCGGACGCGAGAGATCGCCTCCACCGATCGCCTCCACGAGGACACGGCGGTGCTCCACCCAAGCTGGGCAGACCGCCACCGTGTGCTCCACCGTTCCTCCCGCCCTATTCGAAACAGGAACCTCCCGAAACAGCCATGTCCGGGCAGGACCTGCGTCAGGCGGAAGGTCAGGACGCCATGCCGCCTCTCAAACCACTCCTCAAAGAGGGGACTTACCGCCGCAATCATGGCGTGCCCACGTTGGTACCGTTAGATAATACTATAATAATGTAAGGCGCACAGGACAAGTGGCCACTCGTACGCGATCACTCCAGGGCCTGAATTCTCTGTTACCACGCGTGTGTGGGTGAGTCAGCTATCTTAGTGAATACATGTGAATTAAGTAACGTATTGTTTTATTGAGTTATCAGTTTATCACCCCTAAGATACCGTTGACTAATCTTGTGCGTGTGTATGTGTATAAAATTATTATGACAATGTTACATAGGTACTGCATAAGCTGATCATTAGGGATGCCATATGTCCATCAGTGGAAGTCAACTAGGAGATAAAATGAGATGGATCATTTATATTTGCCTTAAAGCCTAAATTAAGGGAATAAAGGCAACATACAGGGAACTGTGGGAAGCAATGCGGATATCTTTGCCCAAAAGTGGAAATAAAAAGGTTGTTAAAAAGGAGTAAATTCTGTTAATTTTGGTAAAATTACGTTAATTATGATTTAACTCGTTACTAATTAGATTTATCGTTTTCCCCCAAAAGGAGAGCAGATACCCTGGCAGCATTGTAAGAAATTATTTTAATTAATTTGTTATTTAAAATGAGTAGGTAATGACACAAATTGATTCGTTTTTAAATTGTTTCAGATCCATATCAAATGTTTGGACCCACAAGCAGTCGGCTAGCAAACTCAGGTTCGTGAAATATGTATTTTTACATCTACTAAGTAGTTTCGTTTTGACACGCTTTTATTAGCTTGGTATGTATGTGTGTTTTATGTAACGGAATCCTCGAATGTGATTTTGACCCACTTCAAAATGTGGAATTAAATTGAAACTTTGCAAACAAGGCAATACAATTCTTTCATAAATTATTGCCATAACCCTGGCCAATAAAAAAGTTACAAAACTAAAAAATCACGCTTTTTGTAGGTTTTTTTCTCGTTAGCCGAACTAAAAAATAGAAAATAAATGATAACTTAAAAAAAACTTTTTTAGTTTGTTTTTCTGTTAAAGCGTATTTTTTAGTGTCTGGATGTTTTGACATGTCGATAAAACACGGTTTTTACCGTAGGAACATAATATAATATGAATTAAAATACATTGTAACGTAATTATTGAAAACACTTTATATTTATGTGATAATTGATAGACTTTCTAATTAAAGCTAATTAATATAATAATGTGTAAATATAAATTCAAAATAACCGAGACAGCAAATTAAAAATAAAAAGTTCCATTTATTCAATCTCACTTTCCATTTGCTGGGTTTTCCTTTGATATTCAATAAAACACCGTACAATTTCGTTATGACGCTCAGTCATTGCGATTTTGTTTTTGCAATTTATTTCGGTTTTTGATACAACGAAGGATGCCCAAGGTAATCCACGGCTTTATGGTGCGTTGATTGCTTGGAATATTTTTTACATTAGTATTTTCAGTTCCAACATTCGTTAGTATGTTAATAAAACTTTCGGTTAGTAAATAGTAGGTAGGTAGGTACTTAATTAATCAACATAGCCTTTTCCCAACTATGGTGGTGCAGTTGATACAACTGAATACCGGTATTATAGGTAAATGGAGCGACTTCCCATCTGACCTCCACAAAATCAAAATCAAAATATATTTTTTCATATAAACCTGCATGGGCACTTATGTAACGTCAGAAGCTAGGTGCACGGTTCCAAAATGTTGTTTCCTATGGAGAAGAGCCGGCAAGAAACTCCACGGTTACTCTTTTAAAAATGATTGGCTTTAACAATGTTTTCAGAGATAAAATGTATGGAAGGACAGTGCAGGCCTGTCAATAAGTACCAGGTACTTACTTAGACGAATACAGAATAGAAAATCGTCTACAAATCTACAGTCTGTAAGGCCTACAACGTTCTCCCATTCACAATATGTAAAATAATCTACATAAATAAAATGCTCCTAATTAAACATAGTGACATGATTAACATGACAATCACTAAAAAATAGTTGATATTAAAATTGATGTATAATGTCAAATAATGACGAGAATATGTCAGCATTGTAAAAATAAAAATAATAAAAACACAACCCAGTTACTGTACAGCCAGCCAACCCAGTACTGGGTAACTTGATACCCCTTAGTATCCCCTTGGACTAGTTGTCAGACATTCCCGCAACAAGAAACACTTATTAAAGAGGCACGGAAGGTTTTCAATGTGTATTAGGTGACCCATCCATGTACCGACTGCGCCAAGCGTAGCTTAGCGTTCATCCAACCCGTGCGACTGAATTGGCTACGAGTGACTACTATCAAGGCAAAATCAAAAATAGGGTAGTCTAACTAATTAGTAACTTTGTATTAAGTACAAATCAACATTGGCTCCCGGAGTCCAAAGGGTCAGGTGACCTGAGTAAATGGGGCGACCAGTTCTCACAAGGAAATCACGCGAGATCTCGATAACGGCCCCCGATACGGCCTCAAGGGGTTCGGGTCAAACATGAAGCATTAACCGTTACTTATCACTGCGATTTAGGGTCACGTGGTCTGCCGGTACTTTGAAGTAATCGTGTAGATACTACTTACATGGTAAGTGTAGTTTTAGATACCATTTTAGTGAATAGGCTTAATTTCTAGTGTTGCATGAAGGTTAAAGTTGTTTATACCTAAGCGTGGTACGAGTTGTCAGTTGCCACTGGTTAGATTGGACGCTGACACCAACATACATAGTTGAGATAAGGCTAGGCAGATGAGTTGTAGAGTTGTCTCGAATCGTTGCCGAAGAACCCTGTACTGCCCTATCATCCTCAACAAAGAAGTAAAAACTGTCTTAGTCCGACGGGTTACTTGCACAACAGTAGGAATGGCTAATGGGTTATTTAGCGTGATGATCAGATTCTTTTTTCGATAATACTAAGCAATGGATTAGCAAAATTATTTTGATTGATATTACGAAATTAGGGTACCTACTTCTTGCTGTTCTGAAAAGTTCACATGGAACCTCTTTCATGTGACCACTCAATTCAAAGCTGAACAATTATTTCTACTAAAAAATAAATACAGGATACGTTTTAACCAGTTTGCAAACTGTAACCATGGATTCAGCATGTTATTCTAGATAGATTTTCGTCGGTTATACAAAAAATTAATCAGCTATTCCATAAATTTTGACCGCGTAGGTATTGCACTTTTCTATGAAACCGCAGATTTTTTTTTTTGTATAACCGACGAAAAATTTCTACGCTTGGGATCTAGAATGATAAGCTGAATTCATGGTTACTTGGAGTTTGCGCACTGGTTACTAATTTACCCTATATAAGCTTCGCTTACTAATGCGAACGGTGTCTGAATTCGATTCGAAACGGTGTTTTTTTTTAGTGGTGGGAAATCATCAAATAACTTCCCCCGCTCTGGGTGGAGCAGGACCCAACAAACATTTATGACGTTGATTAGACGTTTTGGTGGCAACTTAATGTTATTTAGTATTATCGTATAAATGTCATAAGGACGTTTACTCAACGGCATTAGGGCCCATTTTATCCAACTAAAAGCGCTAAGAGTTTCGTGTAACAGTCATATAAATACCTACTTAGTCGCATAGTAGTCTTATACACGTCGGTGATTTGATTACATGTCATGTAATTATAGCTGTCGCGGCGTGTATTCGACTTCGTGTCGCGTAATGCCACACAATATGACTTTTATATAATGTAATCGTTGTTTTATTGTCATTTAAAGATGATTATGCTTATATTGAACTATCACGTTAATTTAATTTGGCAGTGTTTTTGACAGCAATGTTAACGTTGCATTTTTTTCATTGTTATTTGATGTGGTAAAACCATTTCATCAGTTGTAAACGATTGTGCAATTAAGTTTACTGATTAATGTGAGGTAAGTTCCTAACAATATTCTTATGCGCTTTTAAAATTTTAATGTTTTCACATATTTTTACTAATAATTTATTAAGTGACTGCGTTATATGACAACTATATAACTTCCCGACCTATAAACTGCGTGTTCATTGTAAATGTGTACGCCATGACAGTTGATTTAGGGATCAATAGTAAAATAACGAACGCATAGCTAACTTAGTTCAAAGAGTTTATATTTTATAAAGGGTGACTGGTAATTAATTAGTGACCGACATTTAAACACATCATTGTACTCATCATTATGAACAACTTTTACTATGGGACCAAACCTGAAATCGCGAAAAAAAAATCAGCTGTTCCCTACATTTATGTTCGCATAACTCGTCAAAATGTGGGGAACAGATGATTTTTTTTCGCGATTTCGGATTTGGTCCCATAGTAAAAGTTGTTCATAATGATGAGTACAATCATGTGTTTAAATGTCGGTCACTAATTACCAGTCACCCTATATATAATACTTTTGTTTTAGGTAAACCCCACAATGATCTACAATTATGCGGATGTTGATAAGTTTTTATCAAAGATGGACTTCATCGAAATGATACGCGCACATTTGAAATGGCCGTGGTCATTAACTCATTTTATCTTTTGTTCTTGTTGTTATGGGTGTGGTTTCCAGATAGTCCGTGGAAATAGACCGTTACATTTTGTTTTAACAGACAACGATGTAAATAATTTATTACGTTACGGTTTATTTTGGTGCCCTCATTGCAAATATTTTGCTATCTATAATCATTTTCCAGAAGACGAATGCGAATATTGTAATTAGTCAGTTAATCATACCTACCCATTTAAATTTGCATTATTAAATAAATTGTAAGAATTTTGGAAAGAAGGTAATAGTTATTATATTTTATTAGTATTGGTACACACGGCTACACATCAAGCTATGCATTTCCAGTTTACGCTGATCTCACACTGTACGGAAATCCTATACAATACGAGTTCAGTTTATACTGGAAATGTATAGCTTGATGATGTGTAGCCGTGCGTACAAGAGTTAAAAAAATCTCTACAGTTGTAATTATTTTTACGCCTCTCACACAATTAGCTATAAAAACTGAGTTAAACACTGAGTACAATTATAACTTGTTAAAAGTTAGTACCGTAATTTATCTATTGAATCCGAATAGAGTTTTAACTATTATCTCGAGTAACTAAATGGCGCACTTTACTTACACGGAAACAGAACCAATATGTCGCTCTCGCTCGCTCTTTAGGCCGACCGACGCGATGCCGCGATGTCTCGCTTGCAGGAATATCTCCTCTAATACGTAAAATGTACCTTTTCTTCTCGCTCGCGCACTTTCGCTTAGTCAGTCAGTTCATCAGTTGTAGCAGTTCGGTTATAGCAAGTGGGCGCGCGGCTCAAGTAGCAGCAAAACATAATAGATACCTACAATTATTAAAGTGCTAATGTTTAAGAACCTATTGTAACTTAGTAAGTTTTTGTTGTCCATAATAACTTGTTTACTTATTTTTTAGCAAAATGCCTTTTAAAATAGTGGAGACCACAGAAAATGGTAAATCTTTATTAACTACTGTGCCAGCACAATGGGAACAACGTGGAACATTATATTGGCCACGAAAGAATGAGGCTATTTTGATAAAGGCTGAGGATTCTATACCAGAAATAAATTGGAAATCGATGCCATGTATCCTGAAGCGAAATAATATTCCCAATTATGAAAGTTCCGAACAACAAATCGCTCTTATGTCGGATATGTCCGACACGGATACGGACCAGGAGATAATTGCAAAAACCCAACGACCTAAAAAATCGACCACACAAATAAATTTGAACGACCTGGTAACTAAATGTCTATCGGTAAGTTTATTTACTTTACATATTTATATATCTGTCATTAGGATCCCGATCCTGAAGGAACTGTTAGAGCATTAATATCCTAACTTAAGAGCGTTTATTCTGAAAGTTGGCAACGTCGCAAATAGCTGTCAAATATTGACCTGTTTTTATTAATTTGTTAATATACCTAACTGTATGGAAATATAAAATATCGCTAACTAGTGACCTAAAATATTGATTATGAAATGCAAAAATTACTATCTTAACACCGAACGTTTAGTTTTAGATGTAAAAAAATAACTTGGAAACTTTCCAAATTCCCTTTTTACACTTAAAACAGTTACAACATCAAATTCAGTGTTATAATTTCAAATCATTATTCATATTTTAGTTCACTAGTTAGCGATATTTCATATACCCATACAGTAATACTAACAAATGAATAAAAATAGGTAAATATTTGACAGCTATTTGCGACGTTGCCAACTTTCGGAAAAAACGCTCGAAAAGGAGTTAGTTTGTTTGTTACTCCTTCATGCTTCGCAGAACTGATTATGACGAAATTTGGTATCGAGATAGATTGAAAACCTGGGAAGGACATGGAATAGTCTTTATTATAAAATTATCATCAAAGGGGGCGATAAGGGGGTAGAATTATGTATGAAGTATTAATTCCATACGGACGAAGTCGTGGATAAAAGCTAGTTAATAATAATATTTTTTTCCTTACCCCATAATCCAGTTAATCTAGTTGAAAATCTAGTTAATATATAAATGTGAAAGTGAGTATTTTTGGTTATTTCTTCACGTTTAAACTGCTGAACCGATTTCAATGATTTTTGGTATGGAAATAGTTTGCGACCCTGAGAAGGACTTAGGTTTTTATTACAGAAATCATCACTAAAGGGAACTTTGTATGAAATTTTGATTCCACGCGGACGTTTGTGATTTATATTTTGTTTCTTTTAGGAAAATACCAGTGGCGTTGAGTTAATTGATCAAAATGCCAGTTTTTATATTACACCACATTCATCTCAAGTCGATGAGGTTATAGAATTACCATATGATCAAGCAAGTGAGACCACAGGAATCCCAGGAATTAGAGCACTGGATAGTACAGCGCAAAAGCTCGACCATTTAATAAGCGTAGCATCAGCGAATGAAGTAAATATACAAGTGCTATTTGATAATCAGCAAAATATTTTACAAAAACTTGCGTTATTGGACACCAAATTAGAAGAATTGGTGACACGTATTTCGGTACCAGTAACTGACATTAATCGACAGGGCAATAATGACAATAATTTCAAAATTATAAGCAACCTACAGGAACTCACTGGTTTCGAGGAACGTTTAAATAATCCGCAAGCCGAAGAAAATATTATAAAGTTACTTTCTGTAACTTGTACGAAAGGCAAAGGTCGGGCATATAATAACGCTTACGCATTGGTCGATGCCATGTTCACTCGGCAATTTATGACCCAATGTTCTTGGGCTGGAGGTACCAGAGGAGAACCAAAAATTTGTTTTAAGTCTTATACCAAAACTATAACATTATTTTTTAAAATAATACACCAATCTGACAATAACTTCACAATACCAGAGTGCGAATTATTTTTAAAAAACGTTATGAGGCATGCTATTAAAAGAAATGAATCCAAACTGCTGAGGGCTTCTGCTCAAAAGAACAGACCAAAAAAAGGAAAAGTGTTGCAAGAAAATAATTGCCAGTCAGTTGAAGAGCAACGTGATGTCCAGAATGTAGAGCTAGAAAATACACCACATCAGAAAGAAAATGCCTCACCACTTGATTTGACCAGCTAGATCCCAATCTAGCTGACCGTCCGTATACGCGACCATCATAGGAACTGCATTGGGATGCAGTTCCTATTATGGTCGCGTATACGGACGGTCACGATAGAAAAAGCACCCTCTTATTCTTTCGAATACCACAGTGACTATTTGATTATTACGTGATTGTTTGTGTTCGGTTGTTCGATAATTTAAAGTTTTTTCCTGTTTTCCTGTAATTTTTATGTTAATTTTGTAATCTATTCACTTGCGAAATAATTAGATAATAACTTCTAGTTAAGAGAAACCTTCCACTTCTTAATTATATACTCGTAATTAAGTATTTAGCAAGTAAAAAGATTACAAAATTGAACTTATTTTTTTGTTTTAAGTTCCGATTTTGTATGTTCAATTTGTGACATTTTATTTTTTGTAATATTTAATGACATTATTAGATAATTAAGATAATATAAATGTTCCTAATCTCTCAAGGGTATAAAATAGAAGGTTTGTATCGATAAACGTATACACGGCTACACATCAAGCCAGCATTTCCAGTTGACGCTGATCTCGCACTTTACGGAAATCCTATACAACGCGAGATTAGCTTATACTGGAAATGTATAGTTTGATATGTAGCCGTGTGTACATTACGCTATAATTTTTAATGGCAATTTTGTAATCTTTTCACTTCCGAAATGATTATAAAGGTAAAAAGTGAACAAAAGGATTTTGTTAACTTTTAGAACTTGAACTTTATTTTTTGTTATTTTGCGATTTTGTATGTTCTATTATGAAGACATAAAAGTTCCAAATATCGGAAGTTTAAAATAGGTTTGTTTCGATTAACGAACATTACCGGGTTTGATGCGATTAAAACTTTTACCAAAGTCTTATTTTTAGTTTTTAGTATATAAGTTGCCTGTTGTGTAGTAATTTTGTGTTCTATTGTGAGATTATTAGCTTACATAAAATGTTTCAATATGGCAAACTAAATGAAGGTTTGATTTTGTTAATTTACATTTATGGATCAAAAAGCGAATTAAGTTTGTCTAAAACTAGCAATATTTCAAAATATTGGTTAATTTTGATTTCCAATAAGTGTCACATTTTGACTAACTTGAAAGGTTAATTACGTACCTGGGGATGATTAAAAAAATTAAACAATTTTTACTGCCTTTTTATTGCTTATTCTTAAATGTATGAATAAGTGGAGAAAAATATATACTTGAGTTGTATGAAATACTAACCAACTTACATTTTATGTCAGTAATATAATATATGGCTTCAGTTTGCGAAATTTCGTTCTCATATATCATAAATATATTAAGATATGAAGATTTCAAAGGCGTTTCAAAAACATCATTCCTTAAGTTTTCAATTCGATTTCCAATTATCTGCGTACGTCCCTCGTTGCAAGTAGCAGAACGAAATTCAACAAGGTGATTGTTGTTAGTTAAAAACCACTTATCTCCATTATCAGTTGAGAGGATAAAGGATTCTAGTTGAATAACTGTCTTAAGTTTACTTCCATATTTGTAACTTTTTATCGATGGGTAGTTATGACTAGTATCGTTTGTTAAGTTCTCTAATTCAACATTACATTGTTTCTCTATTAATCTATAAGCAATTTGCTGAAGTGGCTGGTTTCCTTTTCTGATCATTCTCTTTATTGAACTCAATTTATTTTCAAAAGGATAAGCATTAAAGCTCTGCAAGGTTCCAAATCTCTTTACTTCGTCTACTACGTGTATTAAATTGTGAACATTGCTTGTAATGTACTCTTGGCCATAAAACTTGCCATAATTGTCAACAAAGTATTTTAACATTGTTTCTGCGACTGGTAAAAGTTGAAAATGTGTTTCGCTTGTACAAATAGTTACAGCTGAGAAAAATAGCAGAAAATGATTATATGCTGCATTATCTAAGACATCCTTCAATATCACAAAACTTAAATAGAGCAGAAAAGTACGGAACTCAGAACCTTTCCAATGTGACAAGTCTTTAAGGCTTCTAACACTCCTGTGTATTTCCTTTGGCATCTGACAGCATAGTAAAAAATGAGAGACTTTTCCTATTTCTGTTGAAGGCCATTTTGTAATTAGATTTCCAAAATTTCCATCCCTCCAACCAATTAATAACCGTTTCATAATTCCCAAATCAATAATATGTAGAGAATCTCCTACAGGAAATTGTTCAATCATATCTATTGGCAATGCTAGCAAAGGAGAATCGTACTTGTGGTGTTCGCCATACTTCTTAGAACGAAAGTCCGCGTCATTTCTTCGTGGGCAATCAGTCTTTGTAAAAGTGACTGTATGCGATTTATGACTATACTCGCCAACCACTGTACATTTCAAACAACCATGTTTAGCATTAAAGTTGCATACTCCTGTAAAATTTAAAATATAATTACAGTCAGTGATAAATAGTTTACGTTTAATTGACTTTTATTTAAATTACTACTACTAAACGAAAACCTCTCACTACATTTCGGTTGGTCTTAACAACTCAGAATTGTTTTTATGTAATAGACAGCGCTTGCTGCCACTCGACCACCTGAGCCGGTATAAAATATTACACCTAAGGTCCTGGCCGATTTGGACCGGGATGACTGTTTCAGTTTCGAATAAAACATTACTTAAAAAGTTAATAAGAATATCACCTGACAGAAAGTTTTAAATTACATAATTGGGACTAGGATACCCACCTTTAACCAAGGCTCTCGCTGGCGAATCGCATATGAAGGCTCTGACTTTAACTTCGACCAATGTATCGACCCCGTCTTGCGATGCAATTCTCAAATTATTAGACATTAATTCTTGCAATTCACTTACAAAAGGATGAAAATATGCGGATACATTTGATGGTTTACTGGTACCTTCATAAATACCCACAACAAAAGGGGGCACATTTGGTCTTTCGTGGATGTTACATAATATAGGCCACACTTGATGCTTAGAGCTGTTGAACAATGGTAGTCCGTCAATATTCACATTAAGCGAAACGCACTTTGGTTTATCATTTAGGTTTTGTAAAATCGTCTTTAAAGATTCAATGAGACCATTATGCCAGTAATGACCATTATCGATAAGAATTATTTGTATATCTTTTTTACTTCTTAAAAGCGCCCTTGGGTCCAAAGGGACTATGCAGGGCATTCTTTTGTTCAGAATTACATTTAATTGCTTTAATGCAATTTGTGGAATATTAAAATCAATAGCCCACTTTTTATAGAGGTCTCTGAAGTCATCATTTTTGGTTGAAGTGTCTTCTTTATCAACATTATCTTCATTTTCCAATGATGAATAACTGTCTTCAAATTCGGAAAATGAACAAGAGTCCTGAACTTCGGCAAATGAACTCGTAGCATTTTGGTTAAATTGATTGGTTAAGTTTGCATTTAAATGTGATACGGAACCCTTCTCATTTTCCTCACTCTCAGCTTGAGCTCTATTACTTTTTATTAAAGTACGTGCTTGAAGCGAATGATAGTTGTTTTTAACTTTTCTTTTGAATGCACCACTTCTTTTAATACTTTTCCACTTTTGTAGATCCATGTTGTACCAAACAGTTAAAAATATGATAAATTTGATTTCAAAATGGTGGAAGTTGTATACAAGGTTATTAAAAACCTTTAATATGAGTATTAATTAAATTGCGGTCGTATTATCATGTTTATGATACTTTAGGATGTATACAGGTTGCACTCGTAATACTTATTCGACTCATATTTAATGGTTACAAATACTACGTGTAAACAATTATTATCCGTTTAGCAGATGTTTAATAGGTACATATGTGGCAAAATTGACAGTATTATGACGTTTATACTACGAAAACGTTTACACGGCGAAAAGTTGTTTAAGTAAGTTATAAAGATGTCGTCGTAGACGCTAATATAAAACGATTGTAAAAAAATGTCGAAATAACGTCTATATGACTTTATTATACAACAAAAAATGAATATAACAATTTGGACACATAATGCACCAGTAAATGACGAAGAGTTAAAAAAATTACTTTAAAATAACTTTTATAAGATTCAAGGTCATATAAATGTTTGATTATATGACAAAAATGTTTGCTGGGGAGCGACCAGCGAGCCAGGACAGCGAGCTACCCATGACTCGCCGTCCGCAAGCTCACGCCTACGGTGGCAGGAAATCAGCCTGGTATTCCCGACGCCCAGGGCGTCTCTTGCGATGGTTATGGCCGTGAGGGCGCATATAGTACCTCTCCCTCACGTGCGCCGCCTCCCTCTTCGCGAGCATTACTGCTTCGCTGAAGGAGGTGACGGCTACCCATGCACTCTCGCTCCGTACCATTGTCTGGACCAGGGCCGAACGCGAGAGATCGCCGCCACCAATCGCCTCTACGAGGACACGGCGGTGCTCCGCCCAAGCCAGGCAGACCGCCACTGTGTGCTCCACCGTGTCTTCAGGGCGATCTTCGCAGTGGAAACACCCGGGCGTTTCCTCCCGCCTTATCCGAAACAGGAACCTCCCGAAACAACCGTGTCCGGTGAGGACCTGCGTCAGGCGGAAGGTGAGGACACCATGCCGCCTCTTAAGCCACTCCTCACCGAGAGGACTGACCGCCGCAATCGTGGCGTACCCAGCACTGGGTTGCGACAATCGCACTCTCCATGTCGCCATGAGATCCCGCCGGAGTTCTGTCCGCTGTGCCGCGATTTCCCGCGGCAGTGGAGTTACGCCCTCCGAGTTTGGCCTCCTCGCGCCACTCCCACATGTGCGCGAGGACCTTTGCCTCCAGATCCCATGGTGGTAATTCGGCAAGGAGGCCCGTCGCCTCACCGGGGATCGAGCGGCATCCTCGGATCATGCGGATGGCCATGACCCTATGGGACGCCTTCAACCGGCGAGCTGGCTGGCGCCTCAATGTAGGCGCCCACACCGGTGCCCCGTATAGGGCCATGGACCGCACGACGCCCCATGTAGAGCCTCCGGCAGGAGGCGTTTCAAGGCAGCCCCGGGCCGCTACAGTCTGGGAGCCAAACGGCGGAAATGCTCCGCGAAGTTCCACCGGCTGTCGAGGACGAGTCCTAGGTACTTTATAGTCAACTCGACGCTGATGTGAAACCCTCCCACCGTTATCTGGGAACCCGTCGATTGCGCATTCCGAGGACCATGAAACCACATGGCCCCGAGGCCATGGACTCGAGGTAGCCTTGCACAAGTCCGAACTTGTGCAAGGCTACCTCGAGCCCAGTTGCCGGATCATATAGACAATTGTCGCAACCCCGTGTGTCCCTATTCGAAACGGTGTAAGACTAAACCGTAACTTGAAAATGTGGTTGTATCATAGGCACACATAGGCCTTTTTTAATTAAACTAAATCTAAACTAAAAGATCGTTTCCATTTTTTTATTATGTAATGAATGACCTCCTTTTTATCTTTGTCGAGAATTATAGTGCGAGGTTTAGATAGTTTTGAAAGATTTATTTACTGCCATTTCTTTAAATTTCTTGCATGTTTCTCGAAAAATGGATTGTTCTGGAACTGAAGTTTGACGTCAACGTCAACGAGTTCTGAGTAGCCGAAATAAAAACCAATTCAATGCCCATTTCTCTTAAATTTGACTTGGTTTAACATTTTTGAAGAGAAAACTTCTTTAGGCGCGTTGGGCATTTTTGAGATGGGAAAAGACAATTGAACTTGCGACACTATTACCGTTACCGAAACCTCTGTATATACTTCGTCTCAGTTTTCATTCCTATCGGCACTCCCAGAGTGCCACTGTTTTTTCTTAGTAGGTATGTTTTAAGATAAAACTGTTAAAAAAATATTCAAACATTGTAAAGATGACTTTTACAACAACACACTGTTACTTTTTTATATCCTGTACACGTTAAAACGATTCGTAAATAAGTAATATTGTAAATCTTATAGCAAAATTTACAAAACAGCCCAGTTAAAACTGTGACGTTAATCACCGAAATCGGAGAACATCGTAAACGGCATCTTAAGGTGAATCTAGTCCACATTTTTCCCATACTAACTTCGGGAGTATAGTACTCCACTGATCGACAAGGTATACATCAAAAATTTAACATGGTATGGTTTTGTCTCATTATTTTTATTGCCTGTACCGAAACAGAACACTAAAATAAAAAGCCGTTAAAAAGTTATGAGCTACCAAAGATTAGTTTTCCTTGCTAATTTAACCTAACTTTGGGCGTGTTTAAGTAATAGAAGAAGTGTATAATCTCCAAAACCAAGTCACTTCCGACAAAGTGCAACTATCGAAAAGTTCAATAAACTTTATTGGTCATTGATTTATGCAGTGGTTTTTTTCATAAAACCCGATCTTCCAAAGGACTTTTCTTAATTTTTTCGCGAATGTTTTACTATAACTGATCCTGCATCTCACTCAATAACATTGTGTGTGTAGACTAGCGTCTAACTGATCATCACTGATTTCGAGCCGGGCCCACCAATGAGTTCGAGCCCGTGACTAGGTTCCCCTTAAGCAACTCTTTTACTTATACGGGTCTTATAATCTTTTTTACTGTTCTTGAGCGAAAAATCGTTGATATCTAAGTAGACGCTTCTTCGTTGGCTTTAAAAACCTCAATTTAGCAAGGCTGCGTGGCCGTGTGTCGGCCCATCTATACTCTATACTTAAATTGAAGTGTCGTTTAGAATGTCAACATAACAGCCGTTTGCTACACGCATAGAAAAGTATATAAAGTACTTTTAACAAAACCAATGTTTAAATTTTTGTCTGTCTGTATGTCGGCTTGTTTGTTCCGGCTAATTATCGAAAAGGCTGACTTTGAACCCTGAGAAAGAACATACGATCGTTTATAGTGACATAACATGCGGGCGAAGCTGCGGGTGGATCTAGTTTTCAAGATATTACTTACGACTCTGAGCGCGACACGCTATGTATTGATAGCACCGCGGCAACGTGCCAACGTCACGAATGCACACGATATTGTCATGTTCGTGTTTATTTCGTTCAAGGAAGCAGTAGTGTGACCGCTTTCTGTTGCTTTTTAAAGGAAATGCAGGGTTTTTCGAATTCGAAACGAAAAGAATTCAGAGAAGATTTTCCTTGTAGGAAAGGAAATGGACACCTCGAGCCTGTAAAGAATTCAATCATTTCATGCAGTTTTCTCTGAAATAAAAAAAAAATATTAGACCACCTTGGCCCCCGATGTTTTCAAAGACTAATTGAGGTTCTAGCCGTTAACAAGTTTAATTCGTTTGTTTATCTTTTAGTATGTCTTAGGCGCAGGCTACACAGAAGGGACGTGAGACAGACGAGGACGGGACGCAGACGTAGAACAATAATAGTATGCTGCTTTTTCCTTTCTGTATTTTTTGTGCCAGATCGCGTTACACATATTGGCTTCATTATTATGAAGATTCGTGAAAAGAACGCCGCGTTTGCGTCCCGTCCTCATCCCACGTCCCTTCCGTGTGGCCTGCGCCTAAGCCTGCCTGTGTCTGTTGTATCTCATCTAGTTTGTAGGAACTTTTTATTGATTAAATTAATAAACACTTTCATTTATGTAAAAAAACGTGGTTGATCACTTTTGACCCAGAGCAGTGGTGACCCAGTGGTAACAGCTGAGACTTACGAGTTTTAGAGTCGTCGATTCGAACCCAGGCAAGCGCTTTACTTTGTGTAAATTATTTCATCACAACTGCTCTCAAAACGGTGAAGGAAAACATCGTGAGGAAACAGGCATGTCCTAGAACCAAAGAATTGTGACATCTACCAACCCGCACTGGGCCCGCGTAGTGGATTAGGGCCCAATCCCTCTCACAGAGAGAAAGCCTGTGTCCCAGCAGTGGGAACATAGTCTGATTATGTATGTATACTTTTTTCCCTAATGCGCAACTTTTCACCCAAAAGTTATAAGGTTGAAAAGTGGCCAACCACCTGCTGCCACGATGGTACATCATATAAGGACAAACATATTTGATGCTAGTGAACAATGGGCAGTCTTATCGCACAAGGCCATGTCTTGTATACAAACTTTTGTTGAACTAAAAGAAAGGAAAGGTACATTTTTTACCTCCGGCGCAAAAAGTTGGGTGTTATAAGTTACCGCTGGGTGTCTGTCTGTGGCAATGTAGCTCTTAAACGGGTGAACCAATTCCGGTGCAGTTTTTTTTATGAAAAGTATTTTCTAGCGGTAGTTTTAAGAAATTTTTCATCAATATTGATTCAGCCATTTGAGTTGTCAATATTGGCATTGTTCCGTTCGCTAGATACTGGGTGGTAAAGACATCGACGCGCAAACTGAACACATCACATGATCCTAGCGTTTACATTTTTGAACAGTAATCATTTAAAAAAATTAGGGGCTTCTGGCTAAGTAACTACAGCCGCTCGAAACGATTGACCAGGTTAAGCTACGCTTGCCGCGGTTGGTCCGTGGATGGGTGACCATCTTTACATATCAAAACCCCTCCCTCCGTGCCTTGGAAAGCACGTTATGTCGTTGGTCCCGGTTGTCATTCGTAGATCTTTGGCAGTCGTTACGGGTCGTCAGAAGCCCGAAATTCTTACAACCAGTCTCGACCAGACCAAGGAGTACTAAAGTATCGTGCCGGTCAGTCCGATTCAGCCTGTCCCTTGCTGACCTCTGCAAACAGGTCCCCACAGGGGGAGCCCTTAGCGAGTGTTCGCTCTAGTTTTAAGCCCTGGGTGGAACCCTTAATTTATTTTTCACCTCACAACCTCAGGAAGATTCAGTTTATCATTCGAAATCTGCGTTTTCGAAATTCGACCCTTCGAATTCCTATACCGCCAGTTCAAGGAAAACGCATGAATAGGTACTTATTTCATGTCAGTGCGCCAACTCCATTTTTAGAATAATCCGCGACGACTGCATGAAAAAAAAAATGTTTTTTTTTTTTTCGTCTTAAGTGAAAACGTTTTCGAAGGCTACAATCCAATACTATCATACTTCATTGAATATGTTATTGAGGCTGTTTTTCTTGCACCTAGAATTTTCTTCGCTGTAGTAAGGTGAATTATTGTGTTGCGCCCGGTAGCAAAGGTATTCTGCGTCTCGTACCTTTAAAAGCCGCGCTACGCTCAGGATTCTATATTTGAACAACTCGCTACGCCCATGGTTCAATCCTATAGAATTCTTCATTTGTTCAGCTTTCTATACAAGTACTCGCGCCAAAAAACAACCTTGCATAACAAATAACTAAAGGTAACAACAACCAGTCGAGGCCAAAAAAAAAAGTGCCGTGCCGGGCTATCTCTCAATCGCCAAGTGTGGAGAGTATTATCAACATTATTTGTATCCTAGTTTTTAGGGGTATTGCTGTATTAGACTTTATTTTGTTGAGTCCAAATAAACGTTATTATTTCCTTTATTTTATTAAAACACACCATATAAATGATTAAATATTAGAATATAAATAGAAACATTTAAAAATATAAAAATTACTGGCCCTCTGGTATCGCGAACAGTCCTAGACACCGGTGGTCAGGGCTACTGAGCGAAGAACCTCCTACAGATACGCGTCGTGTCCACATGTACCGCTCTCTGGATCTACCCCTTGATCCAGCTGTCCAACGAGAGCCTCCTCAGGAGTTGGTCTCATGAGGATCTTGGCTTTTATGCCATTGGCCGTAACGACTATTGCATAATGATTGCTCATCCACATCCCATATCCCGACAATCTCGCGAGCAAAGATCGCGTCAAGATACTTGATCTGCTTACGAGTATTATTGTTATTAAAACGTGCGATGTAGAAATTCGTTCCAAAAACACAAAATCAGCAGGCCTAGACAAAAGACATTTCTGTTAGCGTTCACGCTAAACGCTACGCCAAAATGTATGGAAATGACATTACTTGCGGAAAGATTACGTCGTGTTCTTTCAGCAGATAATGTCATTCTCATACATTTTGGCGTAGCGTTTGGTGTGAACGCTAACAGAAATGTATTTTGTCTCTAGGCTCAGGGCTGCCACACGCTACATCCATCGTATCTATACGATCGACCCTCCACAAGTCAAAATGTTAACTGTCTAACTGTCACATGGGCAACTACTGGCAACACTTAGATTTATGTAAATCACACGTTATTATGGCAATATCGAAGGGAAATTATTTATGTAGGGTAACTCTACACTGTTAGTTATCAATGTTGTAGAATTTAATCGAGGGTAAGGGTGAAATATTCTCATGGTTTTTTAATTTGACGTAGTTTTATTCATTTAATTTATTAGCATGCAGGCGTTAAAATCGCTGTGTATGTGTGTTTTTTTGTTGGGTACCACCTACTATGTACTATCAAAAGGTGTCCTAGAAAAAACTATGTGAGACTACTCTGAGAAAACATACCTTAAAAGCTCATGGTCACTTATCATATCTATGTATTATGTTATGATCATCAAAATTTCCAATGAAGTTGAAAATTCTACAGGGTTGTCAGGGATATGTTGTATTTTGCTACTCAAAAAACGCATCTTTCGGTCGGAGGGTCGTATTCATTCTTTGTATTATTAGCATTTAAGGAGCTGTTGTGCCCAATAATGCTTACTATAATTCGGTATCACAGCTCTTTCTAAAAATGTGCTTTATGTGTAGCAAATTACCATATTTATGTAACTTAGCTGATATGGGACAGAGTACTCTGACAAATATTTTTGTAGTGCTAAAGTGTTTGTACTAACCTTCTTACATAATTAAATATTACTTATCATTTAAAAAACAAACATCCATTTAGATCGACTTTACAGACAATTTTCAATAAAAGATGATAGTGTAAAATTACATTATATTATTATTACTAATTACAACAATTTTTTGAGTGGCACATTCTTGTTAAGGGCACACTTTGCGCGGGCTCGAACTCACTGGTGGGCCTGGCTAAAAATCACGCTGCCTCACCAGGCTTCGTACCCGACAGAGATAGTATCAGTGGTGAGCAGTTAGACTCTAGTCTACACGCATAACGTTATTGAGTGAGAAGCAGGAGCATTTTTGGCAAAAAAATCGCGAAAAAATAAAGAAAATTCCTTCAGAAGATCGGGTTTTATGAAAAAACCACTGCATAAATCAATGACCAATAAAGTTTATTGAACTTATTGTTAATTGAACTTTGTCGGTACCGTCTTGGTTTTCGAGATTTTACACTCCTTTTATTACTTAAACACGCTCAAAGTTAGGTTAAATTAGTAAGAAAAACGAATCTTTGTTGGCTCATAACTTTTTAATAGCTTTTTATTTTAGTATTCTGTTTCCGTACAGACAATAATAATGACGAGACAAAACCATACCATGTTTAATTTTTGATGTACATAGTCAGACAGTGGAGTAAAACCCTCCCGAAGTTTGTATGGAAAAAATGTGGACAAGTGTCACCTTAAAGACCATAACAGAGGGATACAGAAACGCTGCACACAGCTACTTATAAGTAATTTGATTTCCTTCAATATTTTAAGTACAGGGCAATGAAAACACGTTCACATTAGATCAAGGAAGCGATTACACAATACGTTCATGGGTCGCTGCACCTTTAAATGAAACCGTGTAATTTACTGACAGTAAATCTTAGCCCAGCGCACGCGCCGTCGAACGAAAAACAATTAGAGCCACGTGGCAACCCTGACTCGTAATTATTGCCGCACCTTACCTGTGCACGCGATTGTGGCAACCCTAGATTAGTATGATTGAGTATTGATTGTTCTTTTTTTATTAAATCTAAGAAAAATTGTTTGTCATATGAAGGAGGTTATTTTCAGACGGCATATTAAAAATTAACCTACGCATTGTGGATAGGCATATATCTGTGTGGAGCATCTCCGATAGTCGCCTGGACTTTGTACCTATACGTGGGTCACTGTTGTGCCGTCGCAACTGTGACCAACCGTTATTTCTTGTATTGTTTTCCTTGTTTTGTGTATAGTCTGGGTTTACTAACATAGTTGTAAGTTTTACTAACAATCTTTTTGAGCCGTTTTCTCCAATAAATAAAAATATTCTATTCTATTCTATGAATGTTCTTACTGTGCTTACGTCAAGGATTATTTTGTTACAAGTAAAACCAGAGTACCTATGAAATTATTCGTAACAAATCCAGTACAATAAAATAAAAAACACATTACAGTTTTCCGCACAATTACATTTGCAACATAGCTATAAATTCATTGCAGCTTATGTTACCAAACACGGCACTTCTTCCCACAGCTATTCTAAGGCAGGGAGCACAATATTTTGCCGATCGACGAATTAATTGCGAGTCATAAAACCGATGAGCCATACACCCAACAATGGATCAAGCGAGGCGAGATGCGCCGCTACAAACGTCGTCGTGACGTAATAATCGATCCCCGTATAAATCACGTGAAGGCACGCTCGTGTGCACCACCCTTAATGTACGGTCCGTAGAACAAATGGGCGTTAGGGATGGAAAAATATCTGGTTGTATAAATTATTTGTTGGATGAGTGATTTATTTCTGCATTTTCATGAACGATCTAAAAAAGTTCGTCGAAACTGGTCGAAACAAATAGGTACTTGTTAATAAACTGAATAGGTATTCGGATCAGAAGAATATAGGTAAATATTATCTTTCGTTTTTGACTCAGATGACACGTTGACCCGCTAATTTCTAAATCCGTCCAATAAGCTGATGGTTGACCAAATTATGGGTTTTATAAGATAAATATAAGTTAGCTACGTAACTTTTTATGATCACCACTAAAGTTTTGAGGTCCCGAGACTCCCCTAAGTCGCCCTCCAAAAATAACCGTATCTAAATCATATGCGCTGCCCTTACAAGGCCGGTTCCACACGAGTGCACTCGTCGTCGGTCGTGCGCGGATGTAACACACCACCCAATATCGTCGTTCCGACCCTGCCCATTAGCCCCAACTATCCGCCAGTGTGGGACGCACCGATTTTATTGTGCGATTCTTTTTGTTATTTCAACGAGCTAACCTTTAGACAAGAGCAAAAAAAAAAACTCTCGAAACTGTAGATTTTACATCTTTTAACTATAGGTATCAGGAGGTTTTGGTAAACTTAGAACTTGAAAAATGTCAACTACACTACGTAGCCAAAACTTTGGCCTGTCTAATACAATGTACTTACATTGATTTCTGTAACTTCTCAACTCCAGGTTCAGGGCAGATTCAGCTGTGGCAGTTCCTCCTGGAGCTGCTGAGCGACTCCAGCAACGCCGGCTGCATTACCTGGGAGGGTACCAACGGGGAGTTCAAGCTGACGGACCCCGACGAGGTGGCGCGCCGGTGGGGAGAGCGCAAGTCGAAGCCCAACATGAACTACGACAAACTCAGCCGTGCCCTGAGGTAACCATCCCGTAACACCGCGAGCCCTGGCGACCGTGCGGGAACCCATTCTCGCCTTTCTCTCCGATGCGATTTTGTGTTGCCATGCGATTTTTTTATCATTAGTTTTGCGACCGTCAACTTTCGTTGACCTTCCCGTTTGACACCTATTTGATGACTGTTTTTCGATTACACAGATATTACTACGACAAAAACATAATGACAAAGGTTCATGGCAAGAGGTACGCCTACAAATTCGATTTCCAAGGCTTGGCTGCGGCCACGCAGCCGGCGGCGAGCGATCCAGCGTATAAGTACCAGAGCGATCTGTTCATGAGCTCGTACCACCACTCGGCTAAGCTCTCGTCTTTCATGGCCCCACACGCGGCTATGCCAACATCCACAGGTAATATATTTTAGTTGCAAGCGATGTGCCTTAGCGATTTGTTTTTTTATTTACCGGTATTTATTTTACTTTTGAAGTGTCAACATTTTTTAGCTCAGCTCACAATATTCCCGATTACGCTTGGGTTTCATAAGAAAGCGCCACTATTTTAACGATGGCCCTGTACTTACCGGTGCTTTGATTACACTGAACGGAGTAGAAAATGCTCTTTATCATGCTTAAGAATACCCATGTTATTGCGGCCCTTAGGCGGGTTCGCGGCCTCGAGTAAATGGACTTGTGTCAAGCGACACGCACGCGTCATTTGTGTCCATCCGTCGCTTCGCAAGTCGCGTCGCGGTTAGTGCACATCCACGTAGACGTAATAAATAAAATAAATCGTAATTTTTTTCGCATACTTGATTTTTAATTCTTGATGTTCAACCGAGCACTGATAAGTCCAACAGAGTGCAGCGCAAGTGAGTCGCAGCGCGTCGCATAAAAACAGTGTTCGCTTTTCAACTCTTAGTTTAAGCAGTGCGTTGAAGATCCAATGATCCAGAACACACGTCCGTGGGAACGTGAGCTTACTCGTCGCATCCTCAATTCAACTTATTTCACAATAAATGAAAGAAGTTGTTTTCTCTTTGGTCGTTAAATGCAAGATTCGTGTCGCAGTTCGTGGCCTCGAGGTACCAGCGCTTTCTTACGAAACCCAAGCGTTATGTGTTACTTATGATCAATTGAATAAAATTAATGAGACTCATCAGCTTTGAAATGTTTAAAGCGTAACTGAATGAGTCAATGAACTACGCTCAGAAATAAATTTCAATTAAACATAACAACTAAAATAAACCCGAATTAAAAAGTTCTCCCAACTCATTATTACGTTATTATTAAAATTAAATTTGTGTGCCCCAAACATAACTGACGACAGTTTAATAATATTATAAATAATATGTACCCTGCCAACGTGCGCACGACAGTGTACACTGTTGTGCTGGTAATCTGCATTTCTCGCTAATGCTTCGGTACACTTGCGTGCACAAATATTTGCACGCCGCTCGAAAGGGGTTGTCATTGGCACGGACTGAGTACACTTGACTTAATGGAACATACTATTTAAACTCGGCAGTGTAGGTCGCCGTATTGGAATGTTAAGAGATTTGGAATTTTAACTTGCACAAGTTTATTCGTAACAGAACTGTTTTTGGTTCTTATTTCAAGACATTTATTGCCTTCCTCATAATTTTCAACATTAAAGCTCAAAACAAACTGTAAAAATACGAGCTTTGTTTAGTAGCTTACAAACAAAAAACTAACGGTCTGTGTGCACGTGTAATAAATTAATAAAACGTACTTAAAAATGTAGGTAGGTAAGTAAGCTACAACTGGTCTCCTTAATTAATTAATTAGGTATGATAAATTTGAAAAAAAATCATGAGACCCATAGCACAGGTTTTACTTAGCATGGGGCCCTGTCTCCGATCTGCAAACTTTTTAATATTTAAACTGTTTACATTTAATACTGGTTAGGAGAAAATAAATAAACTTATTATAATATTATTATTATCATGTTAGTGCGCTGTCTGCAAAATGGTGTTATTAGCTTTTATTCCATATTTCTTGGAGACAGATAAGAGCGTATACGGATCCAACCCATTTTTTTTATTTTTTTACATTCTTGAGATACGTCTACATAATCCTAAGGATTTTAATATTTATCCTCTACAAGCGTTTGTTCACCTCCTGAAAGTCCGATACGGCCTTGTGTGTCACCTCCAGCACTTAATAACTGAGGTAAGGAAACTTTTGTTTCAGCTTCGATATTCCCGTCTGCGTCGTGGGGTAACTGGGGCGGTGGCGGGAGCAATCTGTACTCACCGCACTCTATGGCCCCACCCCATGTGACGTCACACCTTGGCTCCTACCCGCACTACGCATGACCATCATACATTAATACGACGATTGACTAATTTTGATATTTTATTCAATGTTTTCTTTTTTTTGCTCGAACGTTTTCGAACTTTATATTTTAATACGTGTTTTTAATATTATTCAATATTTAGTAATTTGGTGGTCAATTTAAATAAAAATAAATATTTATATCGTTTTAACAACATAAATATTTATTTATGTTTTTGAATATTCCGATCACGGAGACTTTAAAAAAAACTTTCTAGTTCACTAGCATTCCTTTGATGTACCATGTTTTAGAAATATATTTTATTGTTATCATTTACCTCAGTTAGATGAATGTAATATGTTTTTCATGACACGAGTCAGGTGGACCGCATCCCTAGTCTTTTATCAAAGAATGATGTAAATAATAGATACTCATTAAAATTAAGTAGAATTATTTTATAGGATAACAAACTAATGAAAAAAATTATTGGTCGTATGAAAATTAATGTGAAAATAACGAATACTTCTCGCTTTTAACTGATCAGTATTTTGCAATAACATTCAACTACTGAGTTGAAAACCGATCGTAGGTAGCTACTGGTCTGAAATCCAAAGTTGTTACTTTTACGTTTTCATGAATATCTTACAAGACATACCTACATTTAATATTAAATTGGTATTACCAAGGAAAACATTATCAACGCCAAATTTCACAATTTAAACCCTTGTTTTTAATGAAGTTATTGCAAAATTAGCTAAGAAAAGTATTCGCTACTCAAAAAAATTAAGCACATTCGCCACGTATAGTTAACGATTGGTGATGTTATATTCAGTATTAACATGTAAAATAAATTTTACTTATAAGCAAAGATATTTCAATGAATCCCAAATGATTTTTATCAAATCAAGCTCGTTTCGAAAATAAAACCAAGCTCAAAATTTTTGTGCCATTATAAAAATATGCATGAGGAATAAATTCGTCGATTTTATTTAAGCTAATTTGCAAAGTACGAGTAGTACAGTCACTAACCTTTTAGTAGATTTATTATCATCAGTATTACCTACATGGAAGCAATACTTTGTATTTATGTTTATGATTATTTATTTATTAATATAATAATGTAGGTAATAAATATTAAACAAAAACAGCTAGTTTAATTTGGTATTCCACAGGATATTAATACTTTAAAATATATTATAATATTTATTTTTTGACATTCGGATGTTTACAGTTCAATTGTGTCGCTATTGAGATCACAAATGAACAGATTTTTGAATTTTACTTTACCGTTAATTAAGTATAAGTAGCTTCTGTCCTATGTGTAGGTTTACGACCCTAGCTGTTTCTATTGCTGCCTATCTATTTGCTTCTGCTATTTAAATACTTACTAAAACAGTATTAATCAATTCAATATTTTTATTACTGTCATCAGGATAATCCTGATAGATTATATTTACGAGTATTTCCAGTGTTACCCCCTAATGTACCTAATAATTCAAACTGTGAATTACATATAATAGATGTGTATATATTATTAGATTATTTTAAAAAGTGCAATCGTATTTGTAATAGGTCTAGTTTAGATATAAATTATTCATGTAATTTATTACTTTACATAAAATTATGTATTACCAATTATTTTATATGTACCTAGACCTACCTATAGCTAGTAATTTGATTTACATGTTTAGATTTGGTCTGATTGCGATTTGAACTGATTGGTATTGGGTATCGTCATGCTAATTTTTTTAACACAGTGTTACCTAACGTTTTAATAATTAATTCTAAAAGTATATTTTAAGGATTCAATTTTTCAAAACAGTAGGTATGTTTTATAAATTAATTCTAAAATGTTTTTTTTTTATGGATTCTTTTTTGAGATGATTGTCTAAAACGTCTTTTTATTTACAACTAAGCTCAATTTGAATCTATAAGGGCTTAGTTTAATAAAGTATGATCACTAGCATGAGATGCCCTATTGAGTGAGAAGATAAATAAGTATTGCATATAATTCGTATTTTTAAATATGTCAGCTAAATATTACTGTTGTATTTTTTTTATATATTATTTTAGTTACACTAAGATTTACCTACCTACTTAGGTATAGTGATTTGCAAAGATTCCAGTCAATAGATTTATAATTTTATTTATTTACATTGCAGAATCGTTTTTTCAGTGTTGCTCTTTTCAATAAAAATATATTTTTATTTGAATGCATGTGTCAATAATAATGAAAAACATTTAGTCGTAGAATACCATTGTATAGATGTTATTGTATTTGAAAATGAATAAAACAAATGAAATGTCTTTGAGTTCGTTTTTGTTTCCATAATTCCTTCATCCACATTCAGGACATGCAAACCAATAACATTCTGAAAAATACGGCTGCTATTATCTTAGTGCGGATTCCATCAATAAAACTGTAAATGAACATTGAGGTAACATGTACTAACGTACTACATATTACCTAAATGTCAATCAGTATTTCTAAAACGCCTCAAGAGCTTATAGCGTCAACATTCCATAACAATTTTGACACTGACAGCTCTTGAACGCGGCTAAGATTTGCCCACTCGGTTTCATTGGTGAAATGCGCCCTTACTTATCTACACCTGTCAAATCTTTTCGTCTGTCTCGCTTGCACTCATTCATCTTATGCAGAGAAGATAATCAAGATAAAAGAGAAGGTAAGGTGGTAAAAAACCATCTCTATTTAGCAAGTCATTGGCACATTCCTATTGTTACTGAAGCTTGTGACCTGACTTCTTATACTCGGTTCCTAAAAACAATTCATACCGTTTTGCTTACCAATGGTAACATTTTTATTGCCAAACAGCACCCTAATTTCGTAACTCACGATTAATCTTAATATTTTTCTCTGTGTAAATAAAATAATACAATGAATATTGTTGATCTGTCGAGGGGTGCTGGGCATATAAATATATTAGTAAGCTAATTTTACTTGTAACAGATACTTCGATACTTCCTTAAGGGACGGTCTAGTATGCAAAGCTAGGAGGTAGGTATTTGCTTAATTATTGGTGTAGATACAAGAATATTTTTTATTACCAATATCGGTCCGTAAATTATAGTAGGTAATCGGCCATTAGATAATAACACCCGTGTTATAAGTTTGACGTGTCTGCGTGTGTGCGTGTGTGTGTGTGTGCGTGCGTAGGTGTGTGTGTTTGTGTGTGTGTCTGAGGCAACGTAGCTCACGAACGGATGAACCGTTTTTTTTTTTGAAAGGTGACTTAGTCGAGAGTGTTCTTAGACATATTTCATCAAAATCGGTTCAGCCGTTTTAAGATTATCAGCTCTTTTCTGATTGATGAAGGGATTTGAGCATCTTCCACGGATCTGATCAAGTTCAAATTTCGTATTCTATTATTTCAATGATATTAGACGAACAAAGTAACCTTGAACTGATGCTGGAGCAACACCTGGAATTTCCAGGATACCCAAGTTACTCATCAGCAAACAACAGAAGTATCGTGTTTGGGCTCATTAAAAAGGTCTCAATAAATAGGTTATCGATACATGGTGATCAGGACGAGGAATGATCTTTCAGGTATGATCTTAGTAAATCAAGAGCTGTATTTCTAATCCCATAGTGCTCCAGTTTCAGCAGAAGTGTCTCATGGTTTACGCAATCGAACGCCTTGGAGAGGTCGTATAAGATTCCAATTGCATCTTTTGAATCTTCCCAGGTGTTAAAAATGTTCTTTATTAGGATGACACCAGCGTCAGTGGTACAACGCTCTTTGGTGAAACCGTACTGCTGTTCATGAACGATGGCAGTTTTATCAAAGTGACGTAACATTTGATTGAGAATCAACTTTTCAAAACTGAGAATTGACACAGGCCTATAATATGGTTTAGCGATTACTTTTCAAATGATTAAGACTCTGATTGATAATGTGTTCCGCAATAATGGTGCAGAGAACGCCTCAATTCCTACTGACATAATAACATCTAATTTTGTACAGCCAAACAAGATATTAGGAATACAGGTAAAGATGTTCACCATCCCGGTACACTACCAGTATGAATTCAAAGCTGCTAGGTGGCGCTGTGGTTCGACCCACGTATTTAAATTATCTGTAAACTTTAATTTATAAAAATAGAAAAAAGCTGTTGCAGTTAAAACCAATTATGGTGAATTCACAGAAATAAAATAAACAAAAAATAGAGGAAATCTAAAAGTGGCACCGGTAACTGAAAAGCGGTGTGGAAATTCGTTGTCATGGTATGGGGATACGGAGGAATGAGGAAAATGTCGTGAGGAAAGTTTTGAGTATGAATGTCGATCGCTATATGAGATAGGGGAGACCAAAGAAACGATAGACGGACTGTGTGAATGATGATATGGTTAGAAAGGGTGTGACTACGGAGATGACGACTAATAGAGGTGCGTGGAAAAAAGACGTGTTGCGCCGACCACAAAACTAATTGGCATAAAGGTAGGCAAATTATGATGAAACACAAAAAAGTCTTCGAACAAGTCTAGAGTAGAAGACAATTACCTACCTCAATTCATTGTGTTTGAACTGTACTTATAAATAATAAAACCTGTTAAGTGCCGTAAATCCAGATTAAGACACATATATACATTCTTGAATTCAGTGTGTGTCACATAAAAGCTCAATAGTTTTGAGACTTCAATCAGTCATTTGGAAAACTTCGATTTTGCTTCGTCATTTTACATGACACACACAAACTAACGCCATCTGTGACGAATGATAAGAACTGCTGAACGGCTAAGCTATCCGGGCTACGCCTATGAAACGCTACTCTGTGAAGCTTCCTCTGCATCTCCAAATTGCAGCAGAAAATCCAAGCCACAGCATATTTTTTTATAAATTCGTCATCCAACACGATCCCATTGTCTTTTTGCTAAAAGTTCGTAGATAATCTGCTAAATCCATATTGGTCGATCAGTGGTCGGTCAATGATCTCGTAATTAAAAGAATTGTGTTATAATGGCATTGACGTATTGCCATTATTATAAGACCCGTTAGTAGAAATGATTTTCTAAAAAATACTACTAAATTTGAACATTTATTAATGCCAAGTTTTGATAGGTATTTATTGAAATTTGAGTGTTTTAATTAGATTCTTGTTTAAAACAAAACAGTTTGTGTGGAACTGTCAAAAATTTTTGGTCGCTTGTATACTCTTCGCCTTCCATCGGGAGTGAATAGTGAGAATTGAGACTCATCAGAAAACAAAACTCTTCTTCACTCCACTGTACCTATATGTTCACGGGCTTAGCGCAATCTTGCTACCCGATGCCCTCTCTCTAGTTTGGAGCCACTTGCTGGCCTTTGGGAGTTCAAGTTTACTTTAGCAAGTCTACTTCTCACTGTACTGGTGACTTTTATATGTGTCTAATTTAGAAGTTAGGGCTTGTACAGTTAGGACGTGTAGAGTTAGAAACTTGGCTCTACATGAGATATGATAACTTTTGACAGTGTGAGCCATAAGGTCTTGTCTTGGCAACACTTTACATGAAAAATGTTGTTGGTGGTATTTCACTTCTTTTTGCAAGTTGTTTATGACAAAAAAAAAAAAAACAAAATGTTAATTTTTTCTTTCTTTTTTGGGGTGTATTTCTTACCAATTAGAGGTGCTTTTTTCATAGCCCGCTCTCTATCTTTGCCTTTATTCTTAAAAAAATATGTTTTTTCTTTTCTGTTTTTTGTAAAAGTACGAAGTTTTTTTTTTATCGTTAGTACGCAAACAATAAGTAGCTGGAATTTGGTATGTAAGGTAGTATTGGTAAATTACCTTAATACCAAATTTCAGCTTTCTAGGACTTCAGGCCAAAAAACTCTAAGCCACACAATTTTATTGTAAAGGAAAATCCTTACAATCAGGTAAATTGCTGTGACAAGTCTACAATATTGTAACTCATACCTACATATTAAAATTCCTGTTACGTACGCGTTTTTTTTCTAAAATTCAACAATTTGCTTGAATCGTAGGTGGTATCTATAGGGCTCTGAACGCACCCACCACACAAGTCCAGTCGATGACAATGATCGAATTCAGTTCAAAACACATCATCATCAGCCTATAATGTTCCCACTGCTGGGACACAGGCCTCCTCTCGGTGAGAGGGATTGGGCCATAATCCACCACGCGGGCCCAGTGCGGGTTGGTAGATGTCACATATCTTCGAATTTTTTGGTTCTAGGACATGCCGGTTTCCTCACGATGTTTTCCTTCACCGTTTTGAGAGCAATGGTGATGAAATAATTTACACAAAGTAAAGCGCCTGGCTGGGTTCGAACTCACGACCTACAACTCGTAAGTCGCGGTCGTTACCACTTGGCCACCACTGCTCTGTTCAAAACACAAACTATGAATATTCAATCCACCCTGCCGTCTCGCGTCGATCCGGAGCCATCTAACGGAATAAATCGGTACTCGATATTCTCACCCCAAGCTAGTTTTATTGGTAATAAAATGGGTGAGGGAGGGGTACCCTATTCTGCGCAAGTGCGCCAATTAGTATCACACAGTATTGGTAGATGGCGCAACTATAGGTTGCCTATTAGATTGTTAAAGTCTTCGATCAATAATAGTACTAGATTCCCGATAAGCGCTTCAAAAACGGCCCGAAAAATAAGACCACAAATACTTTTGTGGTCTTATTTCAAATTAGTATGGTCAACCATAGCCAACATTAAGACGTGAAAATGCCGCAGTGCGCGTTCTAAAACTGTGTAAATAACCACCGTAACACCAAGGTTTTAGAAGGAATATCTTTTTTTTCGGTAAGTTTAAATCAATAAGTGTTTTTCATAAAATAAAAACACAATTAAATTGTAAATATAATTAAATTAGCTAATATTATAATTGTTTGGCCAATGTTTGCTACGACGCACCAACTATTGTATCAAACATCGACTGTTCTTCAACAGGGAATGCATGGAGTAGTGTTGACATTTTATAATGTTATGTTTATTTGTAGATTTCCTAGTGATCCATTTCGCTGTGCAGAATGGGTATCTATTGTCGCGAAAGAAAGAGGAGAAGAAAAATACAAACCTTGTAAAAATTCGAGAATATGTTCGATTCATTTTGACAGATTCGATATAACTGGAAACACGCAAAGGTGTAGATTACTAAAAACAGCGGTTCCCAAATTGCAGGTAGGTAATTATCATAAAGCATTAAAATAGTTGCTGTAATATAACATTTCGATAAAATTTCTTTAAAGGCCACATCTTCAGCAACTTTAAGTTTTAAAGATACTACGGGACTACATTATAACATGACGTGCCTCGGACTGATGCAGGTGGTATTAAGTCGTTGTAACAGCGGCAATGTAAAATATCTACTACTTTTTTGATTCGGTCAAAAATATTTGCCACCATACAAAACGAAACTAAAAAAAATTATTATGCAACTCTATGTCTTTCAATACTTACTGTGTTCTGAGAATTGAAATGTAATACCAAGAACTACGTCTAATTCCACAATAGAATAAGCACAAAATTATAAATAATAGTACATTATGGTACAAGTGTGTAACGTTGGTGATTATCGCTGAGGCGCCATTGAGACCCGAGCCGTCAGGCGAGGGTCTTAAGAGAGCCGAGGACGATAATCATCAATACACACGTGTATCATACGACGTTTTTCAACACACTTGCGAAGAAAATAATACTAAATCATCATCATCATCATCATCCATCATCATCCATCATCATCATCCATCATCATCCATCGTCATCCATCGTCATCCATCATCATCCATCATCATCCATCATCATTATCCATCATCATCCATCGTCATCCATCATCATTCATCATCATCCATCATCATCATCATCATCATCCATCATCATCCATCATCATCATCCATCGTCATCCATCAGCATCCATCATCATCCATCATCATCATCCATCATCATCCATCGTCATCCATCATCATCCATCATCATCCATCGTCATCCATCATCATCTATCATCATCCATCATCACTCATCATCATCCATCATCACTCATCATCACCCATCATCATCCAGCATCATCCATCATCATCATTCATCATCATCCATCGTCAACCATCATCATCCATCATCATCATCCATCATCACCCAGCATCATCCATCATCATCATCATCATCGTTTTTAAGAACAAAGCAACTCAAACAAAAAACAACCTATAACTCACTAAGAACAAAGCAACTCAACCAATTCTATAACTCCATAGCAAGTGTGTTGAAAAATGTTTTTTCAACACACTTGCTCATAAAATGGCTCTAATTTCACTACAGTTAGGCACATAATGACACCTATTATCAAACTGTGACTTTTTCATTACTATTATTCACTAGTGAGTTATAGAATTGGTTGAGTTGCTTTGTTCTTAGTGAGTTATAGGTTGTTTTTTGTTTGAGTTGCTTTGTTCTTAAAAACGATGATGATGATGATGATGGATGATGCTGGGTGATGATGGATGATGCTGGATGATGATGGATGATGTCGATGGATGATGATGGATGACGATGGATGATGATGAATGATGATGATGGATGATGCTGGATGATGATGGGTGATGATGAGTGATGATGGATGATGATAGATGATGATGGATGATGATGGATGACGATGGATGACGATGGATGATGATGGATGATGATGGATGACGATGGATGATGATGGATGATTCTTCTTCTTCTTAGCGTGTCGATGGCAAAGATAAAACTAAGGAATGTACTTAATGTGTACAGTTTTTAAATTTGTTTGGCCCAAAATTCAGCAACGCGAATACCGTTCGCTGATGCAGCCATTAGGTCCTCACGTGTGCAGGTAATAGGGCATGCGGTGCAAGATGGGAGGTGAGCCATTGTCTGTGGAGAGACGCCGCACACACACCGGAGATCTGACCCGTCCAGGAATCCCCACTTGTAGAGGTTGTCCTTGCTGCGACCTGCTTGGGTTCGAAGTCTATTTAAGGTTTTCCAAGTAGGCCACGGTAGCTTGTGACCGGATGGTAGGCTCTCTGATGGTTCCACGAAGTAATCAGGGGGCTTTAATATTTCTTGCCAAAGGTCGCGTCTTCCTGTGGAGGGGTTGCCATGGGCTGGACTCACGCATCCAAGAAAATTTCTGCGGCTTTTAAGCCTCTGTGGCACTGGACTAGAGTTGTGCATTGGGTGGCGTGGGTCGTCCTGTAGCTTCGCCCTCTCAATGCGGCTGGCTATAGACCTACGGATTTCTGGAGGCGCAATCCCTGTCAGTGGATATACCATTCTTAACGGGGTCGGTTTCAAGCAACCAGTGATAAGCCGGCATGTCTCGTTGAGGGCGGTGTCCACTAACTTCGAGTGGACAGATCGGCTCCATACTGGACAGGCATATTCACCTGCTGAGAAGCAAAGCGCCATACCAGTTGTTCGCAGGACTTGAGGAGATGCCCCCCATCCAGTGGATGTTAGGCGACGGAGTAGGTTGTTTCTGGTATGCACTTTCTGTTTGACATTTTCGCAATTTCTCCGGAAGTTAAGGGACCTATCCAAAGTTATGCCGAGATACTTTGGGTGAGTACTGTGGATGATTGGAACCCCTTGCCACGAGATATTTAGTGTTCGACCCGCTTGTCTGTTACGTAGGTGGAAAGCGCATGACTGCGTTTTTGAGGGATTTGGTTTTAGGGCGTTATCAGCGTAATAATTGCTTAGATCTGAAAGGGCGTTGGAAAGGTTGACTTCAATCTCCTCAAAGGTAGTGGCTTGGCAAGTTAATGCCAGGTCGTCTGCGTACAGAAAGCGGGTTGTATATGGGCTCACCGGTTGATCATTAGTGTAGATGTTAAACAACAGAGGGGCCAGTACACTTCCCTGAGGCAAACCGTTCTTTTGGGTTCGCCACCGACTTTTATCATCGAGAAGGTTTACTTGAAATCGACGGTTGCTAAGGAGTTCTCGCAGAATTCGAGTAAACTTTGGATCCTCCGTTAGGTTGGTAACTTTCCACAACAAGCGCTGAATGTTAACGGTGTCGTAGGCCGCCGACAAGTCCACAAATACTGCTCCCGTCACTTTTCTCGTTTCAAAGCCATCCTCAATATGTTGTGTGAGATTAAGGACCTGGCCACAGCAAGACTTGCCTGGTCTAAATCCAGCTTGTTCCGGAATAAGTTTTGGGTCTACGAGGTTTGTGAGTCGAGCTAGCAACAGTCTCTCGAATAATTTGTAGGTATGGCAAAGGAGGGATATAGGGCGGAAGTTTTTAGGGTCATCATGTGGTTTACCTGGTTTGGGTATAGCGATAATCTTTGATTTCCTCCAAAGGCGAGGTATGTTAGCAGACTCCAAACAGTGGTTAAAAAGTTGTAGCAACCACGTCACAGATATCGGACCGAGGTGTTTGATTTGTTCCACTGAAATGTTATCCACTCCGGAAGCCTTACCGCAGCTCAGTTTTCGAATAGCTACAATTATGTCCACTAGTTGGAATGGGTCACAAACGGACTCCGAAGTCCATCAACATCCGAATGGATGATGATGATGAATAATGATGGATGACGATGGATGATGATGATGGATGACGATGGATGATGATGGATGACGATGGATGATGATGGATGATGATGATGGATGATGATGGATGATGATGGATGATGATGGATGACGATGGATGACGATGGATGATGATGGATGATGATGATGATGATGATTTAGTATTATTTTCTTCGCAAGTGTGTTGAAAAACGTCGTATGATACACGTGTGTATTGATGATTATCGTCCTCGGCTCTCTTAAGACCCTCGCCTGACGGCTCGGGTCTCAATGGCGCCTCAGCGATAATCACCAACGTTACACACTTGTACCATAATGTACTATTAACCTAATTACTTTGAACTTAAGTTTCATTTTAGAATAAATATTTTTGTACTGATGACTTTTTATTTTCAAGCGACATTTTAAATTTATTGCTATAATAACCTTTCTCCGATGAAAGGACTAAAATATATATTTTTTGCAATGGTAATTAAACTTTATGTGTAAACATTAAGGTTTATAATAAACTGAAGTTGTTAATATTATTCAACTTTTTTCTAAATGTTTACGTGTGTGCAAACATGGCCACTTGAGCGACTTAGTTTTGTTCGATCCTTAATCTAGTACCTACTATTATTGATCGAAGGTTAAAGTGCACATATGAATATTGTTCGTAGGTACTAGGTATTTTTTGCGGTAACATAAACTCCATTTTAAACATTTCATTAAACCGTTTTACAGTCCGTTTAACCAATTTTGACTTCTATTCCGTAGACATAAGGACTGTACTCGTCGTATTGTCGTTATGAGCGATAATAGGTCTTACTGCAATACACTACGGGTTAAAATCTGTTGTAATAAATTCGAATAATAAATGAGCACGCATTGTCATAAATATGCAAATAAAATCGTATAAAATTAGATATTGGTGCCGATTCTGTTGTACACCGAACTAAACTAACTAAACTATAACTAAAATTCCTTACTTTTTACTATGAGAATCTAAACGCTATTCTGCAAAAAAATATCTCTAAATTTAAAAACTATTTTGACACAACTAAAATCGAATTTGACAATCGCGACTCGCACGTGGTATGTTTTGGCTTCGCAACGTGGTACTTGTTTGCCCTACCCCGTGTTTTTTTTAGAGCCAGCAGCGCGCCGGGGTCGGCAGCCTCGACTTGATTTATATGGAATTTTCATGGAAAATATGAAAAATTATTATCCACATGTTGAGTTTTAGAGGTGTTTGGGGTTACATAAAGGCCGATTTCCGTCCACCGTAGGCATGAGCTTGCGGACGGCGAGTAATGTCGCCCGCGCTGTGTTCCACGCGCGCCTCAAAGAGATGTCAGCACAAACGTGATGGGGCCCGCAAGGGCCGATGCCTGCCAGGGGTGCGGGTTTGTTCGAAAAAGATACCACAGCCCCTGGCATACGGGCTACTAAAGGAACACGGGTGGGTTTTAGTCAGTAAAAGTCTGACACGCCCTCCTGCTCCACCCAGAGCGGGAGAAGTTATTTGATGATTTCCCACCCAAAAAAAATTCGACCCCCTTTATATATAAAGGGGGTCGAATTTTTTGCAAATATCGCAAAAATAATGAAATTTTCATTATTTTTGCGATAGGACACACCGTTTTCGAGATATAAGCAAAAGAAATGAAAAAAATACAGTAAGTACTATTTTTGCACCAGAAGTCGAGGTGTCGGTGTGAATTTTGGTTCTTGACAACTAATTTTATTCCACACCTATTTAATCGCGATTAAAAATAGTCAGATTTAGTTAGACAACCAAAATTTTAGGTTGAATACAATAATGAAATTGACAACAACAGAATAGCAAAATTACCATTTTCACTAAACTAATAATTCAGTGCAATCTTAGTGCTGTCAAACTAAAATATAGTTAAGTTGTGTCACTTTAGTCAATTTCAGAATAGGAAATCGTCGTTTGACGTTGTTTGGAATAAACAAAATTTTGGTGATTTTTAGTCAAGTTTAGAGAATTTTGTGACAACAGAATCGGCACCATTAACTATTTGATAATACCTAAATAATCCAACACTGGATGCAGTTTGGCATTTAGAATTTTATGGTATATAAAAAAATAGTTGCCCATCGACATCAGGAGCAGGATCCAAGATGCAGGTGGTCAGGGCTCTAGAGAAAGGAACCTCCTTACTATGCGTGCCGGGTCTTGGAGTACTGCTTTCTGAATCAAACCATTGATCCAGCCACGCAATGAGATCCTCCTGAGATGTTGGGCGAGGCTCTTTGCTATTAGGCCATTTACTGTAACG
Organism: Polymixis flavicincta; assembly: GCA_949987655.1. NCBI lineage: Eukaryota > Metazoa > Arthropoda > Insecta > Lepidoptera > Noctuidae > Polymixis > Polymixis flavicincta. Next base: position 34,949,435 of record OX465171.1, on the reverse strand, counting down.
ATTATCGGTAAATCGACAACCTCGTGAGCTAAGTCAAGATACTTGATTTTCGTATCTTGCTCAGCTTTCACGAGATTCTCGTCGAGAGGGACAGCGATATCGACAGTCATTGCACGACTTTCAATCTATCACCACAATATCAGGCTTATTGGCTACAATAGTTCTGTGAGTGATGATAGATCGATTTCGGTACAATATGGCGTGATCATTCTCGAGATGCCACATACCTGTGGTATAGTACTTCAGACTCCACAAGGTGGTACTGCAAAGCAAGTTGCTGGTGTACAATCCTAGCTATCAGATTCATCATCATCATTTCAGCCGAAGACGTCCACTGCTGGACATAAGCCTCCCCCGGGCTCCTCCACTTCGACCGGTCTTGTGCTTCCCACATCCAGCGGATACCCGCGGTCTATCAGATTGTGTCTGTGCAAATATTCGTCGTTAGCAAGACGAGAACAACCGGAAACGACATGTTGGATTGATTCACCCGGACGGTGGCATGGCTAGGTCCTCGCGCAAATAAATATGGGAGTGGCGCGAGGAGGCCAAACGCCGGGGCGTAACTCCGTTGCCGCGGGAAATCGCGGCACAGTGGACAGAGCTCCGGCGGGATCTCATGGTGACATGGAGAGAGCGATTGTCGCAACCCAGTGCTGGGCACGTCACGATTGCGGCGGTAAGTCCCCTCTTTGAGGAGTGGTTTGAGAGGCGGCATGGCGTCCTCACCTTCCGCCTGACGCAGGTCCTCACCGGACACGGTTGTTTCGGGAGGTTCCTGTTTCGGATAGGGCGGGAGGAAACGCCCGGGTGTTTCCACTGCGAAGATCGCCCTGAGGACACGGTGGAGCACACGGTGGCGGTCTGCCCGGCTTGGGCGGAGCACCGCCGTGTCCTCGTGGAGGCGATCGGCGGCGGCGATCTCTCGCGTCCGGCCCTGGTCCAGGCCTTGGTACGGAGCGAGAGGGCATGGGGAGCCGTCACCTCCATCAGCGAAGCAGTAATGCTCGCGAAGAGGGAGGCGGCGCACGTGAGGGAAAGGTAGCATATGCGCCCTCGCGACCCCAGCCGCCGCAGGATACGGAGACGCCATGGGCGTCGGGAATCCCAGGCCGATTTCCGGCCACCGTAGGCATGAGCTTGCGGACGGCGAGTAATGTCGCCCGCGCTGTGTTCCACGCGCGCCTCAAAGAGATGTCAGCACAAACGTGATGGGGCCCGCAAGGGCCGATGCCTGCCAGGGGTGCGGGTTTGTTCGAAAGAGATACCACAGCCCCTGGCATACGAGCTACTAAAGGAACACGGGTGGGTTTTAGTCAGTAAAAGTCTTTCACGCCCTCCTGCTCCACCCAGAGCGGGAGAAGTTATTTGATGATTTCCCACCCAAAAAAAAAAAACGGTGGCATGGCTGCAGCTTGACCTGCTGGCGACTGTACAGTCACACCACTAATGACCGTCCGTGGGTGATGCATCCTATCGGATGCCGTCAGTAATATACGGACCTTCCTATTCAAGGCGTCAAGTTCCATTTGTGTCCATTTGTGTATGCCGAAAGAATAGGTACAGACCCCAGCTGCAGATCAACCTATCCTAAACTGTCAAATTTTCCCAATTGAACATGAACCTTATTATTTTGTGATAAAGTTGAAAAACTATCAAAGAAATTTGACAGATTGGGGTAGCTTGATGTGCTGGACTCTGTACATCAAAACCAGCATCACCCAACCATTGAAGGCACGCACCATGTTTCCGCCTGATAAGACTATTTTTGTTATTTATTGTATCTTATTGTTAGGGTAAGCTTCGTCGACAAATGATTTTGTAATCATAAAAAATGCAGATTTTTTATATAAATGGTCGTGAATGACAAAAGTGGGGAAAATAACAAAACTTGTTTTTGGTATGAAATATGCTTGTTTAATTGTTAACCAAGTAACAGAAATTATACGAACGAATAGGAAATATTGTACAGAAAAAAAAAATCTGCTGTTCCTTACATTTATGTTCGTATAACTCGTCAAAATGTAGGTGGAACAGCAGATTTTTCCCATAGTAAAAGTAGCTGTTTATGTGACAGGAACTTCCCGAAGCAACCATGCCCCGAGAGCACCTGTGTCACTCGAAACGACAGGGAACCGTGCCTCATCCCGAGCCAGCGCCCGATTGCCGCGCGGACCGCCCCGATGGTAGCGGGGCCGGCGCGGCGGCGATGGGGCGTGAAAGCCTGTCCCACCATTCAGCCACCAGGGCTGCGCGAAGCTGTGACCGTCGCAGCTCCAAATGACGCTGCGTCAGCCATTCGCCCCGCGCCCTCGAGTCCTCGCGCCACCGATACAGTGACGCGAGTACCTTCGCCTCGAGGTCCCAGGGCGGGGATCCAGCCAGTACACAAGCCGCCTCGTAGGAAATAGTGCGATATCCCCTGATGACTCTGACGGCCATAACTCGCTGCGGCTTCCGCAGGACTGCGATGCTGCCGGCCGTCAGGTCAGCCACTCAGATAGGGGGAGGGTTGTGCGTTTACAAATTTATGTTTTGGCTTCCAACAACACGCTTCGCTTGCTTACTTGCTTGGCTTGGTTTTGTAGACGCAGACCTACCTTGCCTCCTCCCTCAGAGGCGGTAAGGTGGCGTGGTCTTGAGGGAGAGCGCAACGGTCGTGTAGATCCTCAAGGCAAGTCCGGTGATGTTCCTTCTCGAGGTTGCCGCCCCGTTTTTGGTCTAATTCCATACGAATTAGACGTAACAGAAATTACCGGGCGATCTACCTCAGGGGTGGCGAGGTCATGCCCTTGGGTGTCCACCGTCGAACAAGAGCAGATGTTGGACAGCAATGACCTCCCGCGTGTTTGTGCCGTGCGCGGGGACCCGTACGGAGGGATGAAGGAATCCTGGTAGTTGAGTGGAGCAGGTTGCACACAACACACTACTTTGGCCCGGATTTCCTCCTACACGGGAGGTCGTGGGGTAGCTACCCACGATCAATCGGCTGAGGCATCCCATAAGCGGGATGTCAAGCGAGGGTCGACTTAGTGGGGGAGGGCAGCCGGCGCGGCGTGGGGTCTGGGGATGAGCTGCGGCATAGTCTCGTGTCGTATACAGTCCCGGGATCTTCCGTCGCGTGCGGGCTCGTCAATTTCCTACTAGGTTGATCCTATACCGAAGGAGTAGCTCTGGCGTTTTGCTCGTTGAACGAGCGACGTCCCCGACTGAGGGCTCCGTGGCGGGTGGAGAGCTCCGACGGTGAATCTCTAACATCCAAACCCATGGACAAAGAGACTTCTACAGAACCAACCAAACCACAAGCTGCGTCCCGTTCGTCGGATGCGCTTATAGAAACCAACGCACCAAAGGCCGCGTCTTCAGATGCGCCTTCCATAACCGACACAAGGGTTGCGTCTCAGGATGTGCCTAAGCGAAAACCGCCTAAGGCTGCGTCCAAAGATGCACCCGCTAGTCATAAACGCTCGGCTGCGTCCAAGGATGCGATGAGGAAGGCAACCGTAAGGGATGTGCCACAACAGGCTGCGTCCCGAGCGACCCCAACCCCATCTGCGTCCATGGATGCGCCCTCGAACTCTACCCTGACCGAAAGGCCAAGGACAGTTCTTGCTCGTGGCGACTCGAGGAGTACTGCAAATGTGGATGCGCCCAAAACACGGGTTGCGTTAACGGCTGCGGTCTCTGAGAGGGACCCGACGAGTCTGGCCAAGGCCCCAATAATAATAATAATAATAATAATTGCGGGTCATCCAGCGTAATTGCGGGTCATCCAGCGTAATTGCGGGTCATCCAGCGTAATCATATGTTGGATGACACTGTACTTGATCGCCTGCAAAAGGAAATGCAGAGTAGCCATGTCATCGTCCCCCCGTCGCAGACAGTTGTGGTACCACCACGGCTCACCACAGATAACGCGCCTCAAGCTGACGAGGGGAGTGTTGACAGGGCTACAAACGTAAGTACCCAGTGCAGTGAGGAATTGAGGAATGCTTTGGAGGGTGCGATTCGAGAATATCGGTTCATGTCGCCCGAACTTAGGCCACGCTTACCTCGTTTGCCCATGCATAACAAGAATAGGGCGCTGGTGGCGGCTTTGGATTCGCAGTTGTCAAACTATTTTGATGACTGCGAAGACCTCACCGATACTCATTCGATTCTGTACTGCGCGGCTGTGGCGGCATGTCGTGTAGCTCACGTCAAATTCGCAAATGACTCTAGAGCTACACGACCGAAACCAGCCGTACCAGCTTGGCAGTGCAGGATTGAACGTCGTATTGGTGGGGCCAGAGCCCTCATCGGCAAACTAATCTGCTTCAGGGAGGGCAACACTCGCCCTAGAGTGATGCGCTTTGTGAGGCGGGCATTCTCAGGGACTGATACCAGCCCTCAAGATTATATGTCCCGTGTCACAGAGCGCATAGACTTCCTGAAGCAGAAAGTGTATGCATGGGCAAACCGTATTCGTCGGTATAAGCGCCGGGTAGACCGATACACTCAGAACCGCACCTTCCAGAGTGATGAAAGGTGGGTCTATAGGGCTTGGGAGCGACCGAACCAAGGTGTGGCTGATACGCGCCTACCGGAAGATGACGCCATGTGCTCTTTTTGGCGCAATATCTGGTCGGTGCCTGTCAGTCACACCGAAGGTGATTGGGCTCGAGAAGTCGAGCGAGCCTGCGATCCCATACCAGAAATGGGGGCTATTACCATCTGCCCCCAAGATGTAGCTCGTGCAGTCCGTCCGCTGCCCAACTGGAAGTCTCCAGGGCCGGACGGGCTGCACAACTTCTGGATCAAATGGTTCATGGGATCGCACGCTCGCTTGGCGGCTCAGTACCAGACTGCTTTGGAGTCTGGTTCGCTACCCCAGTTCCTGACAACAGGAGTTACCCACCTGCTCCATAAATCAGGTAGTACCGCGGAACCCAAAAATTATAGGCCGATCACTTGTTTACCGACGGTCTATAAGGTTCTTACATCCATTTTGAGAACTAAAATTTACAATCATGTTGACACTAACTCCATCATGTCTGTCTCTCAAAATGGATGTAAGAACGGGTCCCGCGGTACTAAGGAGCTGCTCCTCATTGATATGGCCATTAGCCAACAGGTTCGCCGTTCCCGAAAGGATCTTTCGACATGTTGGATAGATTACAAGAAGGCCTATGACTCGGTGCCACATACATGGCTCATGAGGGTGCTAGAGTTGTATAAAGTAGATACAACTCTGCGCACCTTCCTGATGTCATGTATGAGGCAATGGAGGACGGTCCTTCGATATCCAGGATGTCGAAACATCCAGAGGAACAGCGAGCCGATAAGGATCGAGCGAGGTATATTTCAGGGCGACAGTTTGAGTCCGCTTTGGTTCTGCCTAGCCCTGAATCCTCTAAGCACATTGCTGGAGGATTCAGGTATAGGCTATCGGCTGAGGAGAGGTGGTCAGGTTATATCTCACCTCCTCTACATGGATGACCTAAAACTCTTTGCCCCCAACAATTTGCAACTGATGGAGCTACTGAAAGTAACTGAAACCTTCAGTAGCGCCATCAGGATGGAATTTGGTGTGGACAAATGTGCGGTCATGCATGTAAAGCGAGGAGAGATTGTGGAATCCGTGGGAACCCAACTCTCGGATTCCATAAACCTTCGAGCCCTCTCCGCAACCGAAACCTATAAGTATTTGGGTATGTCGGAAGCGTTGGGCATCAATGTTACTGACATGAAGCAATCTTTGAAGGAGCGCTTCTTTGGCCGCCTGAAGAAAGTATTTAATAGTCTTTTATCAGGCGGAAACAAGGTGCGCGCCTTCAACGGTTGGGTCATGCCGGTCTTGATGTACTCTTTCGGCATACTCAAATGGACTCAGACCGAACTCGACGCCCTGGATAGGAGGGTCCGTACGCTGCTGACTGCAAATCGAATGCATCACCCACGGTCATCGGTAATGAGACTGTATATCCCGCGAAAGTGTGGAGGTCGAGGGTTCTTAAACGCTAAGACCCTGCACAATCGCGAGATATACAGTCTCAGGGAATATTTCTTAGAGACCGATGTGGGTATGCATCGAGATGTGGCCGCGGTGGACAAGGGCCTCACCCCGCTCTCCTTGGCTAAAGAGAACTGGCGCAAGCCTGTAGTGCTTGACACTAAGGATCGCATGGAGGTATGGCAGAGTAAGGAGCTTCACGGACGCTTTTTTCGGGCCCTACATGGACCCGATGTAGACTTACTAGCGTCCGTAGCCTGGCTGCGTTTCGGTGACCTCTTTGGGGAAACCGAAGGTTTTGTCTGTGCAATTATGGACGAAGTTATCATGACGAACAACTACCGGAGATTTATTGTGAAAGATGGTACGGTTGACATCTGTCGGGCATGCCACCGTCCGGGAGAATCAATCAGACACATAATCTCCGGGTGTTCTCGTCTAGCTAACGAAGAGTACTTGCATAGACACAACCTTGTAGCCAGGATTATCCACCAGCAACTTGCTCTGAAATACAGCCTTGTGGAATCAGAAGTGCCGTACTACAGGTATGTGCCCGACCCAGTTCTCGAAAATGGGCATGTCACACTGTACTGGGATCGATCCATCATCACTGACAGGACTATTGTTGCCAATAAGCCTGATATAGTGGTGGTGGATCGACTAGAGCGGCGTACAATGATCGTTGATATAACGGTCCCGCATGACGGGAACCTCGTGAAAGCCGAGAAAGATAAACAAATCAAGTATCTTGACTTGGCTCACGAGGTTGTCGACATGTGGGATGTGGACTCAGCGATCATTGTACCGATAGTCGTTTCAGCCAATGGCTTGATAGCCAAGAGCCTCGACCAACATCTGAGGAGGCTCTCGTTGGGCAGCTGGGTCAAGGGCTTGATCCAGAAAGCGGTACTCCTGGACACGGCTCGCATCGTCAGGAGGTTCCTCTCTCTGGAGCCCTGACCGCCGGTAGCTTGGACCTTGTTCCCGATACCGGTGGGCTACTATTTTTTATATTTTTAAATGTTTTTATATTTTTATAATAATATTTAGAAATGTAATTTATAAGTATATTTAATGGAATAAAGGAAATAATAATATAGACCAGATATAATCCTACAGGATAAAATAAGAAAAACCACCTACCTCATAGACATCGCAGTTCCTAATACCCATAACATACAAAAAACCATTTCGGAAAAAATAAGTAAATATGCGGACCTTAAAGAAGAAGTCTCAAGAATATGGAGACAAGAAAAAGTATACGTTATCCCTATAGTTCTCTCCACGACAGGCGTTATTCCCAATCATCTCCTCCGTAGTCTGAAATTAATCGATTTAGAAGAATCCGTTTATATTAACCTACAGAAAGCTGCCATCTTAAACACTTGCAGAATAGTTAGGAAGTTCATGCAGTTAGAGGAAGAAAACACACCCTCATCGTAAATACACACCACACGCTACATTGACTTGGCTTTGGCCCGTAAATGTAGCTAAAACCAGCTTAAAAGCTGAGAAAAATAACACTCCCGAAAATAATAATAATAATAATAAGCCCCCTAAACAACCACACGTCCTGATTGACCATCTAATCACGTGGGGGGCGGACACACGAATGAGAAATGACTGGCGTGGCTAACGTGGCTCTGGAAACCCACTTAAAAATGGAGACTCGTTCAAAACGAAAACGTATAGGACCGCTGCCCGGGGGCGATCGCCGGGGCGCACTTGGAGCTGACGCTGAGTGTCACAGCATGCGAACCGTCAGCGGTGAGGAGTTGACCAGGCGGACTCCCACCGACAAAGATGTTACAGCCGAAATCTCTGACGATGGTGACAGACTCACAGATAGGACAGACACCCCTGTAGAACCTTACAGTCCAAGTACAATATCGTACACACCTTCAAGAAGATCATCAATATCCATACCATCGTCACCCCCTTTAACTAGTTTTAACTCAGTTACACCCACTCCGGCCTTGAATGTTGCGCGGGAGGTATCTACCTTCTTACCCGCGTCCACCAAGGCTGGAAAATCAAGGGTTCGTATGAAATGGAGTAAAGATGTAAACCTATATATCATGCGAACCTATTTATACATTACTAAATTAGAAACTGACATGACCACTTACCGCCAACAACTGCATGTACTTTTTACACGAAAATATCCTGAAATTTCTGTTTCGGAACAACGGATTTCAGACCAACGAAGAACTATTGTAAGGAATAAACTTCTTTCTCAAGAAGTAATAGATCAATTAAAAGAAGAAGTACGAAAACAATTGCTACAGGAAGAATCGGAAAATCCTGCAAACACTAACACTATTACACAAAACACAAATGAAAATAGCCTGCAAGATCATTCACAATCGCTCACTCAATCACAACCTAATCTTGAATACAATCAATCGCAAACATCACACATATCTACACAAACTGAATCTATAACCCTAACGCTAGAAAATGATGTTGAGACAGTCGCCGTCGTGAATCAAAACCCGATAACAGATATATATATACAAGAAATACATGACAAATTTAAAACAATACTAACACAGTACTCTGGGATGGACCCAGCAGCTCGGCCAAAACTACCTAAACTCAAATATAGCCCCAACCTTTTCCGCTTAGTTAATTTGTTTAATGAAGATATACTAAAACAGTTTATATCTGATGACACACAACTTATTGATATACACACCCTTATTTATTGCACAGCAGTTGTTATTTCAGAAGAGCTTAACTTTAAAATCACTGAACACGCGAGAAACACAATACCAAGAGACACTGCAAAACCACCATGGCAACAGAGACTAGAAACGGACATTGAAAAATTAAGAGCAGACTGTGGCAGACTTACACATTACATCAACGGCTGCAGATCACATAAAGTCGTTAAAAGAGTTGAAGCAATATTTAACAACAATTCTACACACACTAGACACGAAAATAACAATAGAAATCCTGAAGAGTTTTTAGACACATTAAAACAGAAATTGGCACTCAAAGCCCATAGGCTTAGGAGATATTTGAAGGCACAACAGCGCAAAAAAGATAATTCCATATTTGCTACGAATGAAAAATCATTTTATAGGAATATACAGAAACCACACACTGATTCAACAACAGACAACGATACTGACACACCCTCAAAAGAACACTTGGAAACATTTTGGTCTAACATATGGGAAGAACAGGTACATCACAATGATAAAGCAACTTGGATTTCAGAGGAAGCAACAAAATGGAGCACAATAGGTGAAATGGAATTTAAAGAGATATCAGAGGCTGACATTACATATTTAACAGCTAAATTACATAACTGGAAGTCACCGGGTATAGATAAAATACAAAATTTCTGGTATAAAAAGTTAACTATACTACACAAAGCCTTAGCAAAAAACTTAACGGATATAGTATTAGGAGAACAGAGTATACCCGAATTCATTGCCACAGGAATAACTTACATGCTTCCTAAAAGTAAACACACATCAGAGCCTTCCCAATACAGACCAATCACATGCCTACCCACAATTTATAAAATACTAACTTCAGCAATCACTAATAAAATCAATTCACACATTGAACACCACAATATGATAGCAGAGGAGCAAAAAGGGTGCAGAAGAGGCCACATGGGGTGCAAAGAACAGTTAGTTATAGATTCTACTATCCATAAACATGCCGCCACAAAAAATAGAAACCTACATTGTACTTATATAGATTATCAAAAAGCGTTCGATAGCATTCCACACTCTTGGTTAATCCAAATCCTAGAAATATATAAAATAAATTCCAAAATAATTGAGTTCTTGCGCACTGTAATGACACGTTGGAAAACCACACTTCACATAAATAATCGACTCACCAATCTCATAACTCGACAGATACACATTAGGAAGGGTATCTACCAGGGGGATTCCTTGAGCCCTCTTTGGTTTTGTCTCGCTCTGAACCCTTTGTCTCACTTACTCAATCAGTGTCGAGCTGGATATAATTTTAAAAACAATACCGAAGAAGCTATTATCTCGCATCTCATATATATGGATGACATTAAACTATACGCTAAAACTGAAAAACAAATGAAAAATCTTATAGAAGTGACGACAACATTTAGTCAGGATATTAATATGCAATTTGGATTAGATAAGTGTAGGACATTGCATATTATAAAGGGAAAAGTAAAACCCGGCAATTATGAAGTCAGCGACACCGACACAATAGCAGCTATGGAACCAACAGATCTATACAAATATTTAGGCTACAAGCAACTTAAGGGACTCGATCACACAGCAATTAAACACACACTGAATACAGAATATCGGAGAAGAATTAACGCAATTTGCAAAACACAGTTATCTGGAAAGCATCTTATAAAAGCCTTGAATACCTTTGCTATACCCATATTAACGTACTCATTCGGAGTGATAAAATGGTCAAAAACTGACATCGAACAGTTAGAAAGAACCACACGCACAACACTCACAAAACACAACAACCTACATCCTAAATCGGCGATTGAACGACTCACCATCAGAAGACAAAATGGAGGGAGAGGCCTAATCGACATACATCATCTTTGGCAGAAACAAATCACTAGGCTAAAAACATTTTTCCACACAAAATCCTGCACAAGTAACATACACAAAGCTATTACCTTAAATGATTTTAATTACACCCCGCTTAACCTTAAGGAACAAGATATACAAGACATAAGCATCAGTGACCCGCAAAACCAAAAAATTGATAATTGGAAGAAGAAAGTCCTTCACGGTAGACACCCTCATGACCTGGAACAGTCCCACATAAACAAATTGGCATCAAATAAGTGGCTTAAAATAGGAAACCTTTTCCCTGAAACAGAAGGTTTTATCATTGCTATACAAGATCAAATCGTCAACACCAAAAACTACAGAAAATTCATCATTAAAGACCCTACCATCACAAACGACAAATGCCGCAGATGCCACATTCAATCAGAAACCATACAACATATAACAGGAGCATGCATAACCCTCACACAGACAGACTACACTCACAGGCACAATCAGGTTTGCAACATTATCCATCAAAAATTAGCACTCAAACATAGTCTCATACAAAACACTAACACTCCCTACTATAAGTATGCGCCACAAACTGTCCTCGAAAATGATACACACAAAATGTACTATGACCGCGCCATACTTACAGATAGGACTATCCACTATAATAGACCAGATATAACCCTACAGGATAAAATAAAAAAAACCACCTACATCATAGACATTGCAGTTCCTAATACCCATAATATACAAAAAACCATTTCTGAAAAAATAAGTAAATATGCGGACCTTAAAGAAGAAGTCACAAGAATATGGAGGCAAGAAAAAGTGTACGTTATCCCTATAGTTCTCTCCACGACAGGCGTTATCCCCAATCATCTTCTCCGTAGTCTAAAATTAATAGATTTAGAAGAATCCGTTTATATTAGCCTACAGAAAGCTGCCATCTTAAACACTTGCAGAATAGTTAGGAAGTTCATGCAGTTAGAGGAAGAAAACACACCCTCATCGTAAATACACACCACACGCTACATTTACTTGGCTTCAGCCCGTAAATATAGCTAAAACCAACCTAAAAGCTGAGAAAAATAACACTCCCAAAAATAATAATAATAATAAGCCCCCTAAACAACCACACGTCCTGATTGACCATCTAATCACGTGGGGGGCGGACACACGAATGAGAAATTACTGGCGTGGCTAACGTGGCTCTGGAAACCCACTTAAAAATGGAGACACGTTCAAAAAGAAAACGAATAGGACCGCTGCCCGGGGGCGATCGCCGGGGCGCACTTGGAGCTGACGCTGAGTGTCTCAGCATGCGAACCGTCAGCGGTGAGGAGTTGACCAGGCGGGCTCCCACCGACAAAGATGCTACAGCCGAAAATAGTGACGATGGTGACAGACTAACGAACAGGACAAACACCCCTGTAGAACCGTACAGTCCAAGCACAGTATCTTACACACCTTCTCGACCATCATCACCATCCATACCATCGTCACCCATACTATCATCACCTCATATTAGTAGTTTAAATTCAATTCCACCCACTCCGACCTTGAATGTTGCGCGGGAGGCTAGTTCCTTTTTACCCGCGTCCACCAAGGCTGGAAAAGCAAGAGTTCGCATGAGATGGAGCAAAGAAGTTAACCTATTTATCATGCGAACTTACTTTTATATCACTAAATTAGAGACCGACATGACCACCTACAGAAAACAACTGCATGAACTTTTCACACGTCAATACCCAGAGATTACAGTCACAGAACAGAGAATTTCAGATCAAAGAAGAACAATAATAAGAAACAAGCTCTTGTCTCAACAAATAATAGATCAGTTAAAAGAAGAAGTACGTACACAACTACTAGAAGAACCAGAAAATATCGAAGGCACCACCAGTATCGCATTAACACAAAACACAACTGAGTATAACCTACAAGAACAACCACAACCGTTCACTCAGTCACAACCAATCACACAATCTCAACCATTCCTTCAATCACATGCATATTCACAAATCACGCATACTTCCACGCAAACCGAAAGTATAATAATAATGTTAGAAAACGAAATAGAAACGCTAGCCAACACAAATCAAAATCCGTCCACAGACACGCGTATCCAAGAAATACACGATAAATTTAAAACGGCTCTCACTCAATATTCAGGCATGGACCCGACAGCTCGACCAAAACTACCCAAACTTAGGTACACACCAAAACTTTTTCACCTTGTTAATTTATTTAATCAAAATATTCTAAACCAATATCTTAGCGAAGAAACTAAACTTATCGACGTCCATACCTTGATATATTGCACAGCATTAGTTATTTCCGAAGAACTTAATTTTAGAATCACAGAATACACAGGCAACACAAGACAAAGATATATTAACAAACCAGCATGGCAGCAGAGGCTTGAAAAAGATATAGATAAACTTAGAGCAGACTGCGGTAGACTAACGCAGTACATTAACAACAATAGATCGAACAAAGTAGTTAAGAGAGTAGAAGAAATCTTTAAAAACATGGCTACCCACACTAGGCACGAAAATGACAATAGGAAACCGGAGGAGTTCTTGGACACATTGAAACAGAAATTAGCTCTGAAAGTACACAGGTTGAGAAGATACAAGAAAGCACAAGAACGCAAAAATGATAACTGCTTGTTTGCTACGAACGAAAAGAACTTTTACAGAAAATTGCAGAAACCACACATTGAAACCGATACACCGACACTCGCAAACAACATTGAACTACCGACTGCGGAACAACTAGAAAGGTTTTGGGCTGGCATATGGGAAGAGCAGGTGACACATAATGAACAATCAGATTGGATAACAGATGAAGAAACTAGATGGAGCTCACTAGAAGAAATGGAATTCATTGAATTAACTGAGTCTGACATAGCAAGTATAACAGCAAGACTACACAATTGGAAATCCCCTGGTATTGATAAAATACATAATTACTGGTATAAAAAATTAGAGTCATTACACAAAGTTTTAGCTAAAAATTTAACAGAAATCATCTTAGGCAAACAGAACTTCCCTGAATTTATTGCTACAGGAATAACTTATATGTTACCAAAAACTAAATACTCACCACAACCTTCTCAATACAGACCGATCACATGCCTACCTACAATATACAAGATCTTAACCTCAGCTATCACTGCAAAAATTAATAAACACATAGAATATCATAACATAATAGCAGAAGAACAAAAAGGTTGCAGAAGGGGCCACATGGGATGTAAAGAGCAACTTGTTATAGATTCAATAATCCACAAACATGCCGCCACAAAAAATAAAAACCTACATTGCACATACATAGATTATAAAAAAGCATTCGATAGTATTCCACACTCGTGGCTAATTCAAATATTACATATCTATAAAATAAACTCAAAAATAATAGGTTTCTTACAGAACATCATGTCCTGTTGGAAAACAACACTCCAGTTAAACTATCGACACAACGCTATCACTACTCGACAAATATTTATAAAGAAAGGTATTTATCAGGGAGATTCGCTAAGTCCTTTATGGTTTTGTCTCGCTCTGAACCCTCTGTCCCACCTACTTCATCGCTGCCAAGTCGGATATCCCCTTAAACATACCACTGAAGAAACAATAATCTCACATCTTATTTATATGGACGACATAAAATTATACGCAAAGTCTGAAAAAGAGATGAAAAATTTAATAGATACTACAACAGAATTTAGTAAAGACATAAACATGCAATTTGGATTAGATAAATGCAAAACAGTTCATATAGTAAGAGGCAAAATAAAACCGGGTGACTATCCTGTTAATAATGCAGATATAATCACAGCTATGGAGTCAACGGATCTGTATAAATATTTAGGATACAAACAACTCAAAGGAATAGATCATACAGCAATAAAACACACCTTAAACACTGAATACAAAAGAAGAGTGATCGCAGTATGTAAAACTCAACTCTCCGGAAAACATTTAATAAAGGCATTGAACACCTACGCGATTCCAATATTAACATACTCGTTTGGAGTTATTAAATGGTCAAAAACTGACATCCAGCAAATAGAGAGAACAACACGCACCACACTCACTAAACACAATAACCTACACCCTAAATCTGCAATAGAAAGACTGACCATCAAACGGCAAAACGGAGGGAGAGGCCTAATAGACGTCCATCATCTTTGGCAGAACCAGATAGCTAGACTAAGAACATTCTTTCATTCTAAATCACACACAAGCAATATACATAAAGCTGTAGTTGTGAACGATATCAGCTACACCCCACTTAACCTACACGAACAGATAGCTACTCAACACTCCAGCAATGATGACCCACATAAACAAAAGCTAGAAGACTGGAAAAAGAAAGTGTTGCATGGACGGCACCCCCATGATCTAGAACAATCTCATATAGACCCAATAGCGTCAAATAAATGGCTTAAAATCGGTAACTTATTTCCGGAAACTGAGGGTTTTATTATTGCAATACAGGATCAGATCATAAATACTAAAAACTACAGGAAATTCATTATAAAAGACCCCACAATAACGAACGATAAATGCCGCAAATGTCACAGCCAACCAGAGACCATACAACACATAACAGGGGCATGCACAACACTCACACAAACGGACTATACACACCGACACAATCAGGTGGCAAACGTCATCCATCAAAAACTAGCACTCAAATATAAACTGATACAAGATACCAACACTCCTTATTACAAGTACGTACCACAAATAGTTCTAGAAAATAACACACACAAACTCTACTACGATCGCGCTATACTAACCGACAGAACCGTTCACTTTAATAGACCCGATATAACCCTTAAAGATAAAGTTAATAAAGTCACATACCTCATAGATATTGCAGTCCCTAATACACATAATTTACAAAAAACGATAGGTGAGAAAATCAGTAAATATGCTGAACTAAAAGAAGAAGTGACTAGAATCTGGAGGCAGGAAAAAGTATATGTAGTCCCAATCGTTATTTCCACCACAGGAGTTATTCCTAAACATCTTCTTCATAGCTTAAAATTATTAGACCTTAAAGAAACACTCTACATAACACTTCAGAAAGCTGCCATTTTAAATACATGTAGAATTGTCAGGAAGTTCATGCAGATAGAAGAAAACGAGGTAGGAACTCATCACAACACATAAACATTTATAAAATCTTACATAACATACGCTGCATTTACTTGGCTTAGCCCGTAAATGTGGTTAAAACCAGCCTTAAAGCTGAGAAAAAGAACACTCCCGATAATAATAATTTATTTATTCATAAGTTCACATATAAATTACATAGAAGTGACATCAGTACAGAGTTACATATTAAAATTATTAAGCAAATATTAAACTATGCCTAAAATAAATCTAGTGTAGGTATAACTTATATAATATATTGGATAAAGGCCTAATGAAAAACAATAGCGACCTGCCTGATGTAGGTTTATTCAAACCTGTGTTTCAGGCCTTCACGTAACAACGCTGAGTGTTTTATTGGACTATTAAATTAATGTACATAGAGCTAGCATTGATACATAATAATTATATTATTAAATAAAAATTGCCTTAACATTAATAAACTTATTGCATGATTTCTAGCAATTTTTCAGTGTCTGAGTAATTTAATGTATGTATGCTATGCTGGTGTAATACTATCTTTAATATAAATAGTTGACGCACAGTTAAAACCTTACATGCCGTATAAAGCTCGTATGTGGGAAATCTAAATGGGCGAAAGGTGGCTACCTTAAGGATAGCTCTCTGCGCACGTTCTAATGGTAGTAGGATTGTTTTTGCAGCCCCTCCCCATGAAGTTATGCAATATGTAAGAATGGATTGACACAAAGCTAAATAGACCTGTTTAATTAATTTGTAGTCCGTTATATATCGTAAATTCTTAAAAATGTATATTAATTTACGCATTCGAGTGCATAATAAATCAATGTGTTTACGGAGGATCAACCTGGCAAACAGTGCCAAACAAAAAGACGTCCCACAAGGCGGTGTTGGTAACGGCCGAGACGCCCAAAGGCGAGGCTGCCACCGGCACTAAGCGCAAGCGCTGCACGAGGCCAAGAGGACGCAAACAACAGAAAAACACCACTATGGTACCACCGACCCGGGCGCAGAAGCGTACGCGTCCCGAAGATTCCGTCACACCAACGGGGATTAGCAAGAAGAGCAAGCCTGCCCGCTCCCGTATGGTTGACGGAACTTTGGTGAGCTACGCCGAAGCGGCCGCGTCGTTCAGAACGAACGAGCTGTGTGTCGCCGTCATGACCGAGCCTTTCTCGGACATGACGCAGGAGCAAGCGGAGGGGATCCGTCAAACGATAGAGAACCAGCTCCGGGCTCTGCTGATGGCAGCTCCTGAACAAACGGACACGAACACCGCGATCCACTTCAGAGGCCGGGCCCATTTCGCCGAAGGCGTCCTCAAAACTTGGTGCGAGGACGACTTCACACTGGCTTGGCTCAAAGGGGTCGTCAACAACATATCGTCCCCACTCCCGGGGACCACGCTCACCGTTCGGCCCCAAGCCGACATTCCTAAAAAGGCATTGTGTATGCTGTATGTCCCGGAGACCACTGAGGACACTACACAGCTGCTCAGGATGTTGGCGAGGCAGAACCCAAACCTGAAAATGAACACCTGGACTCTGACACACGAAAGGGTTAGGCAGGAGCCCCCGGGGACCTGTCTCTTCTTTCGTGTGCCGGAGTCCATGGTCAAAACCATAAAGGACCAGCAGCGGCGGGTATACTACCTTATGGGTAGTTTATACATCCGCTTCCTGGAGGACGGTGGAACCAGGGAGGCAGCCGCTGCGTCGGCATCAACAACAGCCTCGAGTGCGCCTGGGAGGGAGCTTGGTCTGCCGCTACCTGGACGTTCCCCATCGCCTTCCGCGATGGAGAGCGTTGAGGGGGCGGTGGAGTTGGCAACTTCCATGGCAGCACTCGAGGTTGTCTCAACAGCAGGATCAAAGGCAGATCCACCCTCGCCCGGTCTAACATCGGACGAGGACTGCTTTCCGGCAGGGGAGAGAAGCGAGGGCGAGGACAGCAGCCTCTGCTCCTCTCCTTTGCGGGACTAATATCCTGCAGACCAACCTCCAGCACAGCCAATCTGCGTCGGCCACCTTGCGCAGAGTGCTGGAGATAAAACAACCACAACAAGCGAACACCATCGCCCTCATCCAAGAGCCGTGGATCAGGGGTGGCAAAATATGCGGTCTTGGTAACATCGGAGGTAAGTTGCTGCTAGACACCTCCGTAAGTAATCCGCGCACCTGCATTTTTGTCCCAAAACATGTACCTAACCTTTTAATTAACGAATTCTGTTCAAGGGACCTGACAGCCATCAGGCTTTTCAGAACCGAACAGAAACTCCCGGACATTGTACTAGCCTCGGCATACCTGCCAGGCGACGAGGACGTGCCTCTGCCAGAGTTCGCCTCATTGGTCGAGTACTGTGAAAAGGAGAAACTGGAACTAATCATCGCGACAGACTCCAATGCGCATCACACGCTCTGGGGTAATGTCAAAACCAACAACCGAGGTGAGGTAATGCTTGATTTTATTCTTAGTAATAACCTTGTTTTACTCAACACAGGTTCCGAACCTACTTTCATAAACGCGAGATCGCAAACAATAATTGACCTAACTATAGCAACCATAGGTATTTCCAACTCCATACAGGACTGGCATGTGTCCAACGAAATATCATGCTCGGACCACAGATGGATTCGCTATACCATTAACTTCAATCTAACCAAACCACAGCCAAGAAGGGTTCCTCGCAATACCGACCAAGCCAAGTTTATAAAACTCGTCGAGGCTGAACTAGGTAGACTACCCACCCTTCCGGCTGAAATACCGGTAACCAATTTAGACGAACATGTAAACAACATAACATCCATCCTTCTATCTAGCTATGAGCAGTCGTGCCCCCTGACGGTACCTAGGCAGGGAGCTCGCCATTCCTGGTGGGGTCCTGAGCTGGAAAGGCACCGACGCAAGCTGAGAAGACTGTTCAACAGAGCTAGGAACACACGGTCGCCAGTAGATTGGGACTGCTATACAATAGCTCGTAAAACTTATAAAAAACTGATACGCCTAAGAGGAAAGAATAGCTGGAGGCGTTTCTGCACTAACAACGAAAGTAACAACCAGGCAATGAGGGTTAAAACCTGTCTTGCTCAAGACAAAGACCACTCAATAGGATGCCTGAAAAAAACAGATAACACCTACACTACAAACGACGCTGAAACAAGCGAACTACTTCTAACCACCCACTTCCCAGGATGCCAGATTGCCACCCAGAAGTAATTGACAAAGACAAGATAACATGGGCAATCAACACCTTCTTACCTTTCAAGGCAGCAGGGCTGGACGGTATTTTCCCAGCTCTGCTCAGGTGGAGCCAAGATCTACTGGCTGATTACCTCCTTAAGGTATTTCGAGCCTGCCTGGCCCACCGCTACATCCCCTTGAAC
Source organism: Polymixis flavicincta (assembly GCA_949987655.1). Classification (NCBI taxonomy): domain Eukaryota; kingdom Metazoa; phylum Arthropoda; class Insecta; order Lepidoptera; family Noctuidae; genus Polymixis; species Polymixis flavicincta. Next base: position 34,930,375 of record OX465171.1, on the reverse strand, counting down.
TGGCGGGAAGTAAAAATAATTTTCATACCGAAGCCGGGCAGGGGTGACTACACCCAACCCAAGTCTTTTAGACCCATAAGCCTCTCCTCGTTCTTCCTGAAGACACTGGAGAGGCTGGGGGATAGGAAGATTAGGTCCCAAATTTCGGTACATAGACCCTTACATCCTAATCAACACGCCTACTGTGCAGGCAAATCAACTGAATCAGCACTCCATAGCGTAGTTTCACGCATAGGAAGTGCTCTTAAAGCAAAAACCCCAACCCTAGGCGCCTTCATTGATATAGAAGGTGCTTTCGATAAAACTAACTTCGCCAGCATCGAACAGGCACTTGCCACGCACGGTGTTGCGCGAACACTCATAGAATGGATCAATAACATGCTAAAATACCGTGCTATTCGATTTACCGTGAACACCACCACGCGAGGTATCGTAAGTAGAGGCTGCCCACAGGGTGGGGTGCTATCACCACTACTGTGGAACTTGGTCGTAAATGAGCTCATCGCAGAGCTCAACGCCAGCAGTCTGTACTCGGTGGGATACGCGGACGACATAGCAATTTTAATCTCGGGGAAATTTGAGGGCATCTTGTGTGATCTCATGAGAAGTGCCTTCAAAATAATCGAGAGTTGGTGCACGAAACACGAACTATCGGTTAACCCCTCGAAAACAGAACTAATAATGTTCACCAACAAAAGAACCCTGGGACCCCATAGGCTTCCAAAACTCTTCAACACAGAACTAACACTCAAAGACGAAGTCAAGTACTTGGGGGTGATCCTTGACAGCAAACTGCTCTGGAACAAGCATCTTGACTACAAACTCAATAAAAGCACAATTGCACTATACCAATGTAAAAAAATGTTAGGAAAAACATGGGGGCTTTCTCCGAAGATTACCCTGTGGCTATATAAAGCGGTGATCAGGCCAATGTTGGCTTATGGCGCTCTGGTTTGGTGGACGAGGACCGAACTCTCGACCACCATTACTAGACTACAGCGCTTCCAACGACTGGCCTGTTCAGCTACCACTGGCTGCATGAGAACCACCCCAACAGCAGCCATGGAGATAGCCCTTCAATTAACTCCCCTGGACCTGTACATACAGCAGGAGGCCGCACTAGCTGCTATCAGGCTAATGCATCTGGGCATATGGGGCAAGAATTTAACCAGCCCACACGCTAAAATCCTGGACCGGGCGATTGAGTACCAGCCACTCATCGCTGCCCCGTGTGATAGAACACCAAACCAACCTATGTTCAACAAAAACTATATTATACAAACAGTAGAGGAAGAAAGGGATCAGTCGGGAGCCAATGAAGTGCGCATCTACACAGATGGCTCAAAAACACAAAACGGTTCAGGTGCTGGCGCACACTCCCTTGACCTCAACATCAACTTTCACATACCGCTAGGCACACACAGTTCAATCTTTCAGTGTGAATGTGTTGCCTTAACACAAGCCGCTACAGCAGTAAAGCGCTTAGGCATCCGGAACTACGGCATTAAATTCCTATCCGACAGCCTATCTGTGCTCAAAGCTTTAGAAAACAAACAAACTAACAACAAACTAATTTTTGAGTGCCATCTTGCCCTGGAGAGTTTAGCGACGTCCAATCGTATTGCACTCCAGTGGATCAAAGGGCACAGTGGATCTTTAGGCAATGATGCCGCAGATGAACTTGCGAAGAGAGGCTCTGATATGAAAGTGCTAGGCCCGTACCCACTTCTCCCCCTGCCTTTCTCACAATTTCGTGCGTGGATTCGCCAAAGGTCGACCGAACTCCATAACAACAGATGGTCACGGGCAACAGACTGTAGACAGTCAAAATTGGCTTTACCAACTGTACACCCGCGATTAACCAAAAAACTTCTCAGCCTGAGCAGAAATAACCTTAGAATAATAATAGGAACAATTACGGGCCATAACACCCTTAACAAACACCTTTTTAACATAGGCGCCACAGACAGCCCGCTTTGCAGGGGCTGCCTTGACGCCGAGGAATCAGCCGCCCACGTCATCCTGGAATGCGAGGCCGTGGCTTCTCAACGCGAAGAAATCCTCGGAACAGTGAGGTCGCTCCGCGAAGCCTGTGAAGCTCCCAGGAAGCTTCTGTGCTTTTGGGCGGAGCTAGGCTGGCTCTGCTAGCCAGCATCCCCACGCACAACGGACCGAATGGGAGTCTACGTGCGGAAAAGGGAGTCCCATCATCATCATCATCATCATAGGGGCCCCATACAGGGCCATTGATCGCACGATCCCCACGTAGAGCCGCCTACAAGCAGCGCTCGGCCCCCCAGATTGGGAAGCAGCGTTGACAGCACCCCAGCCGCGACCATCAACTTGGGCGCTCGCCGGCGGATTTTTTTAAAATCATTTAAAACCCCTATCCAGTATAAAAACATCTCCTGTTTGAAAGTATTGCCGCAATGTATTTGAATAATTGCTGAATTCATGTTACACAATCTTTTAAAAATGATGCAAAATCTTGAATATGTTCTGCAGTAAATGAGTGACAAGGATGTATAAAACTTTTTAGCAGCTCATCCCAGTTATCTTGCATCAAATGAAGTCTACATATTCTGCAGTTTTTAGGGACATAAAAATGAAACTCTGTGAATAATTTCACCCTTAGCCATGTTGGGACTATGAGCCGCTGTGGTGATCCACAATCTGGACAAAAACAATTGGCTTGTGTGTCAGGGGCTCTTGTGTAATTCGGCAAATTAATTGTAGATGGAACAATTGCGACAGTTGGATCAGGAACTGGTACTCTATCAGCTCGTTGCCAACATGGATGGCATATGCGATCTGAGCCATGAACCTAAAACAATTTAATTATTAGTTAGTGCCATTTCTAAATACTGATCAATTGAGTATCTAACAATTGTATTTTGTTTTTGCTACCCAGAGATAGAATGAAATCTAAATAAAGAGTTTACAATTATCACATAAAAATTAAACATTCTTTTATTCTGTTCTCTTTCACAGATAGATGGAATAATGTTTCAGTAGACAAGTATTAGTTATGTAAATACATTTTTAGCAGGATAATTCTAATTCATTTACAACATTTCAGCATTGAAATTTTCAACATTTATCTGTTCTTACTTGTTGTGGTGCTCTCCACTCGCTGATAACGTTTCTTATACGTGTTTCTCTCTCTGAGTTTGTGTTGAGAATATGAGATCTGGTACGCCGTATAGAACATCCACAATTAACACACAGTTTTCTTCGATGACCGCTTGATGTGCTTGGTACATTTTGCTGTTCAGGTGATTTATTCAATGCTAATGTCCAGCATGAGTGACAAACCAAGCTATGAGTTTTAACCTGTAAATAAGTTTATTCAGTTTACATAGACAAACAACAAGACAGAAACCAAACTAAACATTTGATAGAAAAATGTATATTATTATATATTTTTTATAAAATTAGGTTTATGGCCTGGTTTCAGAGACCTTTTAGCCAAGTCTTTATTTATTATATGGAACGTATTCTAGTTATAACAAAGTTATTGTAAAGCGGTAGTAACTTTACAATAACCTATTAGGAGTTTTTGGGGGAACACGAAAAGTCCACGTTAGTCACTTATTTTCACCTTCACTACACTTGTGCACTCACATGTAACTAAATTGGATAACTCACTACCAAAATTATACAATTTAATTCGCTATTTCACAAAATTTAATGATAATCAAAATTCATGCGACATGTTCCAACGCGATCCCGCCAAAAAAAGAAAAATGTACTTACAACTTGGGGAGCAGTCCATTGACGGATTACTGAAAATACTTCAATAAGCTGCAAAGTGTGTCTTCTGCGATGCATTACATCAACGCCACAATTAACACAGCGCATTGTTTCCTCATTCTCACTCGAAGTACGTGTAGCAGAGGAGTCCAAACTCGTGCCGTGGTTGTCATTTAAACCTGGTTCGAGGTCCATAATAGCGCCAGGTTCACGGTGAGGTGCAGATTCAGTGTCCGAGGGTAGGGCCAGGTCATCATGATGAGCGCTATCGGAGTCCATTATATGAAAAACAACGTTCGAAGCAGCGATCGACTAAACAAAATAACATCAACACTCAACAGTGCACGAGAGCAAAGCGAATATTTTCATTGCTTGCTGTCACATCACATGTCATAATGTCATTACACTTGACGTTAGGGATGTTCGATAGGTTTTTTTTTTTATAACATTAGTTTTATGGCCTGGTTTCAGAGACTTTTTAGCCAAGTATTTATTGAGTACGTATTCCAGTTATAACAAAGTTATTGTAAAGCGGTAGTTACTTTACAATAACCTATTAGGAGTTTTTGCGGGAACACGAAAAGTCCACGTTAGTCACTTATTTTCACCTTCACTACACTTGTGCACTCACACGTAACTAAATTGGATAACTCACTACCAAAATTATACAATTTAATTCGCTATTTCACAAAATTTAATGATAATGAAAATTCATGCGACATGTTCTAACGCGATCCCGCCAAAAACGATGTTCGATACGTACTACTTTGCCAAAGGTTGAGACAAATAATAAAGAAAATTGTTTTAAATAATGTTAGAAGTCGATTTAATGGGATATGAAATGTTATCATTTTTTTTAATGTGCTTTTTGTCGTAGTTCACGCAACCCTTCACGGCACAACTTGACATTTTTGCTTGCAAAAATTTACGACCGCTCCGAAGACAGCCGATCGCGTTCTAGTTCACTTCGCTATAGGGAAGACCATTTTGGGACCAAGTTCGAGGCGTTATTGTAACGTGCGGTCCGCCCAGTCCTTATATGTATGTCAATGGAAGTGAGCTGTCATTCCTTCTGGCACTAGGGATTGACACTAAAGACAGCTCACCCAAGTTATCACGGTGATATTTTTACAGCATAGCACCGTTTTTTTACAGTAAAATCGTAATGTACAGAGGCCAGCACATCAAGCTACCCCAACCTGTCAAATTTCTTTGATAGGTTTTCAACTCTATTCCAAAGGAATATGGTTTATTCAATTGGGAAAATGTCAAATGTTCAATATATGTCAGACAACAAACATTTTAATTTCGGAGCAGACTTTGAGATGTGTCTATTGGACAGAATAATCTTGCGAAACTGAAGACCAATGATGGCAGGATCGTATCCGCCAAGCATGAGCTGTTGAAAGAGATCGAGAGTTTCCATGTGGTTTCCGTGGACAGTTATACACTTCGACAAGCAACCCCGTTAGGTACAAATCTGGCAAACGACCCAAGAGCTAGATTAACCCGACACTACACCGAAGACAACCTGGACGTTACTCGTAGCTTGTACGAGATTAGGATGGCTTTGAAGCAGCTTAAAAACAACAAGGCGATGAGGTGATGACGGAATCACATCCGAAATCATGAGGGCGGTAAACCCATTCTTAAAGGCCGTCTAGAAGATGTTTGACTCTGTCATACTCGAGGGCAAAACGCCTCAGGCATGGAAAAGCACCTCTGTTGCCTGTGGCTTTTTGCCCTTGAGTGGGTGGTAGTTACCTTTCTTTAAGAAGGGTGCTTATAACCTTCTTAAAGATTATAGGCCCATCTCACTTCTGAGCCATGTCTACAAGCTGTTTTCGAGAGTCATCACGAACCGTCTTGCGCGCAAGTTTGACGACTCCCAGCGTCCCGAATAAGCCGGGTTCCGTAAAGGCACCTTATACCACATACATACGCTGCGGCGGGTTATACAGAAGACGGTCTTCTGGATGTGGGAATCACAAGCCCGATCGAAGTGAAGGATCCTGTGGGAGGCCTATGTCCAGCAATGGACATCTTTTCGCTGAAATGATGATGTGATGATGAATATGAATGACTTTCAGTTTCAAGTCTTCAGTGTTTTTTAAGACTTTTAATTGCTGTTTTAATTTTGGCAATAGAAATGGGTCTGAATTAAAAACTTGGAATGTCCCACAGACATATTTTATATGTCTGTGGAATGTCCTTACAGAAGTTTTCTTATTCAGCTAATACAGGTGATGAAGGGAGAAATTTCGTAACCTCTATTGGGATGTTGGTAAATAAATTGTCTAGAGTCTCAGCAACTTTTAACTTAACTGAAATGGTTTCATTATCAATTTTTAGAACCAACTCATTCTGATCTCGCCGTTTTGTTTCCAGTTTTTGTTAATTAAGTACCTGCCACAGATTTTATTTGATTTTTAGAAATACTAATTTGTTAGGTACTTATTAATTAGCTTGAGCGCACTCTTTTGAATATCTTAGAATAGTTTCTTACATAATTAGGTATGAAGAGCCTGATCAGAAGTCAATGATTTTTCGTGAATGATATCTCTGCTTTTTCTAATGCCAGCAGTGGCCCATTCAATAAATTTTGATGATTTGTAACTTTTTACAAGACATGCTTTATTGAATTCTTGGCATTCTGTAGAAATAAATGTGCCAAAGTTTAATATTGGGGTTTTATAAATCGAAAACTTTCTGTTGAGAGATTGTTAAGAATATTATTACCCGGCCGCACCCGATAGGGTACGATACAATAAAAAACCAATAATTTATTTTTAGTCAGAGGTCTCAATTCAACGGTATCTAGGTGTAACTTATTGATCTGAGTCACCACCATTTACCACCCCTTATCGAAGACCTGGGGCCTAAGTCTACTAATTTATAAACGTTACAATGGTCTCTCAATGGTGTGTTTTTGACAGTTTTTGTATGGCAAATCTGTCAAAAACTTACCATTGAGAGACCATTGTGACGTTTATAAATTAGTAGACTTAGGCCCCTGTTTGTACGCACTGGCAACTGAAAAAATATTTATTTATTAGGTAGGTATACTTCTCAATACTCTAATTACTGAAAGTCTTGCGTTTATTATGTTTCATGTTGTATATGAATACAAAGCTGTATATTAGGTAATGCTTATTTCAAATGAAACCAGTGAGAACGTAGTACAAATTTTATTAATATCGATACTTTTATATCATAGACACAACAAAAAAATATATCGTTAATACACTCTGGGTACAGGAGGGATCCATTTGACTTCTTTATCATCCATAGTCTTATCAATCACTGGCCGGTAGGTGATAGTTACTTTACCAGTGCAAATATCTACCGTAGATAATGTATGTTTCCTCCAATGTTTTTCGTAGGGCACTTTTGTCTGAAACAATGCATTAGCGTAATAATCAGCCTGTATTGTTCCCACGGATAGAAGATAAGCCTCCTTTCTGAGCGAAGAGGTCGACTGTACTCCCGTCAAAAGGGGGCTACTAGATCATGTTGGTGGATGGAAGGTTCTAAGACCCTCCGGATTTCTTTTTTTTCTTCACCGTTTTGAGAGCATCGGTGAAGAAATAATTTTATACAAAGTAAAGCGCCTGATGTCGAACCTACGACCATCCCGTCAGTCACGGCCCTTAATTAGCCAAATATAAAGTTACTTTTATATTTTTCCTTTTCTGATAATTTCTTAATAAGGTAGTAAGCAATCATCAAGGGTGTAGCGCTCCCGCGCGTAAAGAGGGATGAAATTGGCTTGCACCATTTGTGTCAAGTGATCAAATACAGAAAAGTCATATCCAGAAAGGAACATTTTTAAGAAATTGTCACAGACAGCCTAATGGGTAGGGACCTAGGTATGATCACGCCATCTGCAATTAGCTTTCTCAACCTTCCCTATGCTCTAGCTAGGAATAAAACCAGTAAAAAAAATACAGCTTGTATTGCACCGTCTGATGGTGTCGTTTATACGGAGCATAAGTACTAACTTGTATGGACGTGTTCCATCTGGCGCGTGAGCTAGCCCGCGTTGCCACAGACGTAATAAAATCGCAGCGGGTTTTTTTTCGCGCACTTGATTTTGAACGCACCGTTTAGCGCCGAGAGTTCAAATTCGAACATTGTATTATTTTGATGCACTGAGACTCACTCGCGCTACTCTCTATTGGATTCTCAATGCTCGGTTTAACACCGAGAGTCGTAAATCCAGTGAACGAAAAAAAAATGGCCGCGATATTATTACGTCCGCGTGATCGTCGACTTAAGGTCGCTGAATATTGGACGGCGGCGTGAAGACGTGAACGGGTTATCAAATCACGGACGGGTGTTTAATGCATACGCACCGCGTCAATGACGTATGCATTAAACATTTTTACGGAATTAGTTACCTGTCCCTGTGTCGGTTTGCTGTAGTCATACTCATCAATTCTTTTAGGACAGTCGTCCCTGAAATGTGCTCCTCTACTTTCTGTCCTGTTCTTAGCACAAGCGACAACCTGGACAGCAGCTTGGAGCATGTTCTGTAACTCCAAGGCCTCAACCAGATCGGTGTTCCAGTTCAGACGCTTGTCCACAACCTTTATGTCTTCGAAAGCTTTGAACCATTTTTGAACTTCCACGTCAGCTGTAAAAAACATCGTAAACTTTAACCACAGAAGTTATCTCAAAAGGGGTAGGCATTTCGCCTGTTTTATTACAAAACTTGTATTCCCTTTCGTCCCTGAATATGCTTTACCTCAAAAGTCAAGTCATTAAGTAATGTCAATATTTATAATTTATGAAAGAAACTTATTTTAATTCCTTTTCCATTTTAAAGAAAAGGAATAAATACTTAAATTTTAATTGGTACAAGGCTTCATTACTTAAAAAAGGTTTTAACTTGTAAATTTAACTAAAACACGATAATTAATTAAATGATAGTTTTTTAAGTAAAATCTTTTCTTTTAAGTTACTACTAGTTTAACTACTAAAGAGAATTTATAAGATAACTTAAGGTCCAAAACTTAAAGTTTGATAACACCAAAACGGTTCATTTTGGTGCTATCGAACTCTCAACTAAATACTTCTTAGTAAATTTTACTACTCAAATTAATTTTGTTGTCCTAAAGATTCGGTAGGTACCTACATTACAGCCGTCATTCTATTTGACACCACTAGGCACCCCGCACACAATTGTGTGCGTTTTTTGCTGAAAGCGATTTATTATTATATGTACCTAACTGACATTTTGTGTTGTTGTGTGTATAGTCTGTGTTCACTAAAATAGTCGTAACCGTAAGTTATACTAGACTAATAATCTTGTTGAGTCTTGGTTACTCGAATAAATAAATATTCTATTCTATTCTATTTTAAATTGAACTGGCAAAAATATCAACAAAACTGCAGCTCAGCTGGCTTGTGTTCTATTTGCTACCAGCATATTATTGTGTGCTGATTTTCAAAATAAATAAAAATACTTTTTTTATGTTTATTGCACATAAACCCACATGAGCACTTATGAAATGTTAAAGCTAGGCGCTCGGTTCCAAAATTGTTTGTTTTCTATGGGGATTAGTAGCCGGCAAGAAATGGTTACCTACTCTTTTAAAAATAATTGGCTTTTACAATGTTTCGTAGAACCTACGTATGACCAACAGTGTCAAAAGGTATAGGAGAATAGTGTAAGCCTATCAACACATTTAAGCCTACAAGGCCAACAAACGCGAAAGAGGTTAAAGGTGACCCTCTAACCTCTTTCGCTATACGATGTTTACCTAAAAAGCGTGAATCATCATCTGCCTAACCTATTCCCAATCAAACCAAAAAACGGATGTAAACGTTTTGCTTTGATTTTTGTTATTGGTTTTTTAATAAACTGCAACAGAAATCTTTAAAATGGAGTACTTACACAATCTTAATTTAATTTTCAATAACCGTATAACGCCAGCACATCAAGTTACCCCAATCTGTCACATTTCTTTGATACGATTTTCAGCTTTACGACATGAGTATAAGTTTCATGTTCAATTGGGAAGATTTGACAGTTTGGGGTAACTTCATGTGCTGGCGGTATCTGTACATGATTTTAATTATATAAGCTTCTAATAAGCCTCACCACCACCTCATAATACCTGTTCTTTCCTCTTTGTCTGTTTGTATAATTATGTGTACACATCATCTGCCTAGCCTTTTCCCAACTATGTTGGGGTAGGCTTCCAGTCAAACCGAAGCAGCTGAATTCCAGTATTTCACATGGAACGACTGCCTATCTGACCTCCACAACCCAGTTGCTGGATAATATGATATCCCTTAGTAAGACTGGTGGTCAGACTTTCGCGCTTCTGACGATCCGTAACGACTGTCAAAGATCCCACAGCGCCTACGAGGTGAGGCAGTTAATTATTATTGGTTTCGTACAATACACCCTGAATAGCTGTAAACATAGCTGACTTGCTAATCATTATCACGACGGTGTGAGCTATTTTCGTGATGGGATTAAAATGTTAAAGCCCTTTTATTTCTAAGAGAGCTTTCATAATTAGCCTTCAGAATACCAGTCAGTTGTTATTCACTTACCCTACCTGATCTATTTACAAAAACCATGTGCATGTGCATGTGCATCGCAGACATGAATTTATCCCAAGAACAAAAAACGCAAAAAGTTGGCAGTATCCAGTATCATTACAACGGTAATGTTTTCTCATTGTTTTACTCATTTGTTTTTAGTTAATTCGTTTATTTATTTGTGCTTATATTTATTTATATATACATAGTTAGGTATATATATTATATTATTCACTTAATTTATTCTTCTAATTTATTGCACCTACCACTGTTTGTCTCTGCATCACCCAAAGGTCGACTGGTAGAAAATGCCTATGGCATTAAGGCCGCCTCTGTACATGTGTGTGCATAAAATATAAAATAAATAAATGAATAAACAACGTTTTGCAAACAATGGGGGCATTACATAAATTTCAAGCCTGCCTGCGTTTGAAACCCGCCACTTACCATTCGTAAGCTGAAGCCACACATTACTACATTTTTCTCACACGTACCTTCAGCCAATAATTTGGCGTCTCTGAAGACCCCACATTTGTTCTGCATAGTGTGCCTCAATGCTTCCCTTAATTCATGTGGTGCGGCACAACCAGAAGCGTTTCTTATCTTCACTAGATTGTCCAGACTTGCATCACATATATTCTGAAATTATTTTAAATTAGTTTTTCTAGTAAGGCTCGGGATCAAGTTGTGTGGAAACATAAACAAGAGGCCTTCGTCCTGCCTTGAGTCAACACCGTGTAATGAATTCACACATGATGTACATCGCAGATAAGACAGCTGATATAATGGCTGCCGAAAGGTTGCGGAAATCTACAAGATGCACGCAATACAGAATTGGTCTTTGTGACCATACTTGGGAGGCCTACGGTCCGCAAAGAAAACGTCTTTAGGTTATTGAGCTACACCATTGGGTTATGATGGTGACATGGCAGACTATAAAACATTAAAGGTACGGTTTTATAGAAAAGCGTTGGACAGGTAACGAACAACAAAATGACAGATTTTCACCAGAAATATCGACAGCAAGATGTCAAAAAATTCGCCGTAAGGCTGTCCAACAGCCATTCTCATGTGCCATGCCATCAATGCTTTCTTAGAATACTAAAGCTTTAGAAGCTAAATTACCAAAATACTTTACTCTGCTTTAAACTTTAGTAAACTCTCGCGATAAGTTGGTTACTTATCGAGAGCAGGACTCTTGATAAGTATACAACATGCCTAATGGAAATAATAGATAATCGTTATGTACACAATTATTACTCACGGGTTTCAAAGCCTTTTGTTTCTCTCCTGGCTTACACAATTCTTTAATAGTTAACGCCAATGATTTTCCGAAGACTATGACGTCTAAGATGGAGTTAGCACCGAGCCTGTTCGCTCCATGAGCATTGCTGCACACCTCGCCAGCCGCGTATAGTCCAGGCACTATGCAGTCTTTGCCATCTTGATAGATTATACACTGTTGAAAATAAAGATAATTTCCCTTTAAAGTAGTGTGGTCTTCACGAAATATCTTTAAACATATATTTCTGCCAACATAATTATAGGCACAATTTTCAACTTTTCAAAAATCAAAAGTCATTTATTCAAACTAGGCTGAGAGTCAGCACTTTTTGAACGCCAAAATTACATAAGACAGTCCCACAAACGCCCGTTCTTCACCACTTCCTAGTACTTTAGCTGGGAAGAAGAAGTGGCGCAACAAAGTTGGAAGAACTTGATTCTATACAATAATAGGTAAGTAATTAACATTCAACTGTAAATGAAAATTTCAAATGATATGAAGCAACTCATGTGACCTTTCAGTAGGTAAGATAATTCTGGTGAAAGAACACAAATGATGTCTTGAGTTAATCACAGCGACCAACAATGCTTATCTATTAAGTTGTCGTTGATAGAATAATATGCCTTAGAACAAACATTTGATTTTACTTTAGCTATAAACGCATTAAAATGTAAATCTAGCAAAGAAGATGAAAGCTTTTTATAACCTCCTGAGACCCCCGGTATCACCTACGATACCTCAGTAAAATATTTAATAAGCGCCGTTTATCGGACTGTGTGAGAACATTTACCATTTTTAGTAATCTCCTTGAGTGTGCGCCTTCGATAGATGGCAATAGTTTGCCTTGAAAACACAATCTTAGTTAAATGTCACTTTTGTAGTGAATATTTTTTGTGAACCACAACATGGCGACGTCACGCGCAGGTAATTATTGTTTTTATTTAGTAATTTCGAAAGTTTTTGTTTGTTTCTATTTGAATTCAATGTCATCTTTAAATTTCCGTAACAAAAACCTAGAAATTAAATGATATTTTTTTGCAGTTTTTAACAATATCGTAGGTGATACTTTGGGCCTAAGATTTGCATTTTTTACAGGTTTGAGAGATTGTGCAATCAAAGAAATATGAGTGAATTGGGACATGCTTTATATGAGGAAGAAGATGAGGAAGATTCAAAAAACCTGGAAATAGAACAGGATGGTGTTGTTGAGGAGTTGGAACCCCGTGATGCAGCTGAAGAGGATTGGGATTCCTCCGATGATGAGCCTATTGTAGAGTTGCTCGGTCTTTCAATCGCTTGTCTACTAATCGCCCTCTGAGATGGGATCGTACATCGCCCTTCTGGATAGAGTGATCGGAAAATACGCCATGCCTGGAAGAACTGTCAAGTGGACAGTAAGAGCGACCTTTCACTTCTTCAATTTTGCTGCGGCTACAGCCTGGATTGAATATCAGAATGTAGCTGTTAAACGTGGGCTGCCAAGAAAGAATATAATGCAGTAGCAAAATTATAAGATGGACGTAGCAAAACACTTTATTTTCGGCGGTGAAATACCGGCAGTGCTGCAATGTTCTAGCCCCAGCACTGATCGTCTTACTCGAAACAGCCTTGTCCAAAGTCCGAGACCTGTACTGCCTGTTACACAAGACTTTCCGCCTTCAACATCATCGCAAAGAAAGCACTGGCTTGTGGTGCCTATTCCTCACATTGCTAAGGGGCTAAAAGAAGCGCAACACCTGCCAATGCGCGTTAAAATGATTTAAAAAAAAGTTCTAAATGCTGGTTGAGTGGCTGCAACAATCTCACATTCATTAAATGTTCAACATGTTGAATGTCAACCGAAACTATTTTACGATTTCGAACATGATGTAGTTTCATTGAGACCCGTAGTATCTCCTGTGTTACCCCCCATTCCAGACTTCTAGGGAAGCTATGATTTCTTTTTCAAATATTTTTGGTGAAAACGCCCATTTTTATGCACCCATACCAAAAACCATTATGCACCCATACCAAAAACCAAATGGACCTGGCAAAATTTGACAGTTTGGATAAAAGGTTATACCAAGCCCAACAAATGAGTTATGAACTTTATGAAGCCGGTGAAAGAGACCACGTAGTTTGTCCTTATTTCTAGTATTAATATTATGAATATCACTGTTTTTAGTGTATAAGTGTATATTTTGCCTAATATATAAGATGTTAGCGAAGATGAATTGCGATGCCACCGTGAGAATATCTTTAAAAAAATCTCTCAGAGAAACTCTAGGACTAGGTCCTAGAGTTTCTCTGAGAGATTTTTTTAAAGATATTATTTTGGTCAATTGCATTTGCTCTGGGCAACGCGGCTGATATGCCTTGTCTCACACATTGGCCGTAGGTGGCGGAGACCTTACCATGAGACGGGTATGCTTCAGTTTGTTTGCTAAGAGGGGCGCTCTTGTGGCTAAATGAAAACAGCCGCACTTGTTGGCCGAAGGCTTTTTGTGTACACTATCCGCGATTGGTTCAGGGGCGACTAATCAACCGAATTAGGTACCTACATATCTATTGTAGCTTAACGTGCTTTCCGAGGCACGGAGGAGATATATGCCTTGGAGAGTACGTTAAGCCGTTGGTCCGGACTGTCATTTGTAGATCTTTGACAGTTGTTGCGGATACCCAAAGTCTGACACCTGGAACTGGTCATAACCAAGAACGTGAGACCATGTGGGGTACAATGTTACTCAGTTACCGGATGGTGGAGGCCAGATAGGCAGTCGCTCCATGAAAAAATACTGGTATTCAGCTGCATCCGGTTGGGCTGGAAGCTGACACTGACCCTGATGTTAATACTGACAGCTCGTGTACGTGGCTTAGATGTGCTGATCGCAGTCAGATTCATAGTTACCTGGCCTTTATAGTTAATGGGCATACCACCCATAGTGTAGTGTACGGTGGGTATGACCGGTACGGGCTGAGTGTACACATCGGCTCCGGTAAATGTGTAGGCGGATTCCGCAATCCCTGGCAACTTTTCTCTGATCAGCTCAGCGGGAAGGTGGTGCAGTTGTAGGTAAACATGGTCTTTCCGTGGTCCTACTCCGCGACCTGGTGGAAAATTGCAAGCGTGTTTAGAGAAATGAAAGGTATCTACCTATTTCAAATATTTAATTCAGATGGACATTAGGTTTTTTTAAATTTAAATATGAACATGAAGATAGATATGGACACCACTCATCAATAAAAACCAAAAAAATAAACTGTAGGTAGCTATTACAAACGCAAACATAAAAACAGGGCAATATGGCTTGCCTTTTAGCTCGTGGGGGGGCTAAAATGCCACTTCAATGTAAGGTACCGGTATATAATGAAATTCTAACGAATTTTTCAAACCATTGCGGATTGACTATTCGTAATACTTTTACACAATTTGGAACAGAAGGTGACTAGAGCGCGTATTTCTGCTGCTTAAAATAACTAACGTTTATCATTCCGACTTAAATAACGTTTTTAAGTATCGATGACTTCGAGGCAGTTATTGATAAAAAATGAATGCGGTCTGTAAAAGATGCCTTTCTTTAGTAAACTACTCTACTAATCCACAGAAAAGTCTTATCGAAAAATGTAGAAAGAACACTAAACTATGGAAGGCCAACGGTGTCTTTAAAATTGATGAAATTAGGGTACCTTGAAAAGACGTATCGGGCCAGTAAAACGTCAAGTCAAACCTTGTCGTATCTCCGTGGCCATTGACCTGGATACGACGTCACGACTCGCCAAGTCCCTAGCTTTGGGAGCATACTTCTCCATGAAACGGACCCCTTCACTATTGACCAGGTATCCACCCTCTCCGCGGGAACCTTCGGTCATCAAGCAGCCTGAACCATACATGCCTGCAAAATGAAACAGGTTGTACGTAGGTAAAGTTAGTAACCTATAAAGGTTATCTGCAAAGGAAGCCTTACATCATTAAATCTAATAGGAAAATTTCTCTGAGGAGCTAGGCATTCGATTACTGAAACGAATATAGAATTCGTTTAAAAATTCAAAAATTGCGTTGAATTTTTCCTTAAACTTTTGTAACAAAAAGTCCTGCTGAGAAGTCCTTAAAGCAAATGGTCCTACTAAAACCAAAGAACTGAAATGGTAGTCACAGATCACCCCTTCTATATTATCGGATGGCAGACAGTTTGCATACGCCGCTGATCAGTTTTATACGATCATCGAGTTTCGTTTGTTTGTTTTTTTTTCGTCAACATAAAGAAATCTAGTAAAATAACGCTAAAATAAAATTAAAAGAAAGAAACAGCATTTTTTTAAACAAGCTATTATTATTACTTGTTAATAAAACGAACGATAATGTTATAAAAACGGTATAAATTATATACAATGGAAATTTAAAGAGAAAATGCACTTGAGGGAGAAAATTTACTGATGCTACGGGATTAGTGAAGATGCTTGGATCTTAAATGGTCACATCTAGTTACGACATGTAATAGCTAGCAAGTACCTATCTACTCTTCTTATTAATTAATTAATAATCATAAGTTCATAACTGAAAATGTTTTATTTGAATGGACAATTATTTATCGCCATCGCCCCATGGATCAAAGGTGAACCATCCGTGAACTATTTACCAAGTTCCGTCTGTGCTTCGGAAAGCACGTTAAGCCTTTGGTTTCGGCTGTCATTTGTGGATCTTTGACCGTCTTTATAGCTAGTCAGAAGCTGAATTTACATGAGGTGACTGCCTATCTAACCTCCATAGCACAGTTAGTGGGTAGTACGATATCCCCCTGGGCAAGTCTGGTTGTTGTAAACAAAGGTCGGAGGCAACTCTTGCGCCCTCATGCCCCTAGCCACCGTAGGAGACGCATTGGGCGTTGGGAGTCTATAGCGGACTCCCAGCCACCGTAGACGCGGGCTTGCGGACATTAAATTTACGGTATGGACCACACCCGGGTTTGACGGCACGTTGAGTTCCACGCGTGCCTGAAAGAGATGTCAGCAACAATGGAAGGGCTAGGGCCGATGCCTGCTACGGTCCCGGATTTGTTCGAAAGAGTTACCTATGTCTGGCAGGGGGTCGCGTATTTGTTCGAAAGAGTTACCGTGGCCCGGGCATAGGCAACTGAAGGGACAAGGGTGGGCTTTAGTCAGTAAAAGACTGAAACGCCCTGCCGCTCCGTCCAGAGCGGGAAAAGACATTTGAAGATTTACCATCCAAAATAAGGGTAGCCCGTGAAATCCGATGGTGTTAGTTTCAGGCTGTGTTGATCATTAGGTATATTATACATGATTCGCGTCCGTAATAAATACGTATTCACAGAATTATCCTACTAATATTATAAATGTGAAAGTTTGTATGTTTGGACATTTTTTACAAACAAAATCGGCTGAACGGATTTGAATGAAATTTGTCATTGTTTATAGCCTGGGTTAACGCTTATGGTACTTTTATCCCGGTAGTATAAGTTTCCGTGGAATAATTTACGACTTCCACGCGGGCGACGCCGCTGGCAAAAGCTATTTATCAATATAATCATTTATACAACCCTCGTAAGTTTATTTAATCCCATTAAATGACTATTTAATCAAAAAGTCAGTCAAAAGGACCTTGGACATTGATGATTTTAATGACTATGCAGCAACCTCAAACTTTGTACCTACCCATTTATAACATAGGGATGTTTTATGATTTTTTTGTTTTTACGATACGTGTTAAAGTGAAATAGGTACGCGTAGACGAAATATGTTCTATTATTTGTACATTTTCACCCGTTTCCCACGTCGGTGACCCTCGAAAGCATCGAATCAAGGGACCAACGGGAAAGTATCAAGCAGTGAAACTCCGGGTTTAGATGCCTATCGTGTCGGAGTGCGGGTACCGAAATTTTACCGAGATAAACCGAACAGGAGCGACGTCAAATCCAATGGCAACACCAGATAGCAGTGTGGACGACATGCGACATGACTACCTGAGGTTACATCTCTCGGCAGATGCAAGCCCTTGCTTCGCAGGTCGACTGATTGTCACGGTCGAGGTAGAGATACTGCGAAAGCAGCAATCCGCGGCGTTCTCCTTCAAGGAGGTCATATTCAAACTATTGGAAATTCCTTTGGTACCAAATCAAGTATGGTGATAAGGCGTTGAAGTTCATCAAGCTCAGCAACCAGTTGATAATGGCAACCAGCGACTGTCAAAGCACTACAGTTCACTTATTTGTGACTGAGCAAAACACGAAGATACGAATTCTTATTTACAATGGTAGTGACGTCTGCATCTTCCAAAGATCAGTAGTCTAAGAGCGTTGTAGTAAAACTACCTATGAATTATGTGCGGCAAATGATACACCAATGAATACATATGGTTTTGTAAATACCTACTACATTAAACTTAGGGTTGTGCCGCGACTTCATTGCAGGATTGATTGCAGCAACCAACGCCACATTGATAACCATGGTAAAATTACAATCTATATTTAAAGGAGAAAGTGACTGACTGATCAATCAACGCACAGCCGAAACTACTACGACTAGGAACGTAAGTTTTGTACACGGCTTCCTTTTATAATGTAGGGGAGCACCAAGAAGGGGTTTTTGGAAATTCGACCTTTAAGGGGGTGAAAAGGGGGCATTTTGTTTGTATGAAAAATCTTATTCCTTGAGTTAATAAACTTGAAACTTGGCACAAATACTTATCTAAGTAAATTATAAAGTTGGTCATTTATTGTTTTTCTAAACTAACTACCCCCTAAAGGGGGATTGGGGGGTGTTAAAGTTTGTATGGAAGAAATTTAACGCGCGGTCTGATTAACTCGAAACTCAGTATTTAAACCTAAAACCAAAAATAAAGAATAACGTGTATCAGAATTTTTCGAAAATCTACCCGGGTAAAAAACCCCCCCGATTGGGTTCCCGCATTGTCGTTGCGGGGGGGCTCAGTAACCGTGGATTCCGGCCACGGTGAAGCCAAGAGGAACCCAAAGGTGGGGCCGCTCGTCAGGGCTTTTGCCTCAAAGCCGACGACGTAGCGGCCAAAAACTAGGTTGCGGTGAGGTGCACCGCAACTGAGGTGGGCCGCGATGTCGAATGGGAGGCATCGCGGCTGAGGATTACGGGCTGCGGTAGAGGAGGAGTGCCGGTGCTTCTGAGCAGCGCTCTTCCCTTCCGTGGCCTGAACGGGGCCGCCACCGTTTGATGGCGGACGCGGTGGGGCCGCAGGGGAAGAGGAGTGTCGGTATAGCGTCAGCCGCTCTCCCTATCCCCTGCGGCCGAAAAGTGGTAGACGGGACGTCGCGTTGTGTTCCACACGCGCGTCGGCAAAGATGTCAGCAACCACAGGTGGGGTCCGCAAGGGCCGATGCCTGCCAGGGGTGCGGGTTTGTTCGAAAGAGATACCACAGCCCCTGGCATACGGGCTACTGAAGGAACACGGGTGGGTTTTAGTCAGTAAAAGTCTGACACGCCCTCCTGCTCTACTCAGCAGGAGAAGTCAAAAAAAAAGGGGTAAAAAAGGGTAGTCCATAATATTAAAAAAGTGAAAGTTTGTGAAGATGATTGGATCTTTGTTATTCAATCACAGAAAAACGGCTAAACGGATTTGGATGAAATTTGGTACACAGATATATTATAACATAGATTAACACACACAGGATACTTTTATCTCGGTAGTAAGCCCGCGGAATAATTTCCGACTTCCACGCGGGCGAAGCCGCGGGTGGAAGCTAGTTTTAGTATAATTTAATTAACATACAATTTGAGATAGGCCTACAAATTGCATAAAACTTAAGAAAATTTCAATTTCGCGGCGTACCTCAGTGCATACATCCATAAGTGATAGGCGCGTAAAAATGAGCACGTCCTCTCCAAATAAATGGCGAAAATTCAGTATTGCTTCTTATTTTTAATCGACGAAAAAAAACGGAGGAGGTTCGCAAGTCGACGCATATTTTTTTTTAATTTTTATGCATGCATGCATAACGCATTGTTAACTTGATTTGGTTATTTCTTTAAATTTAAGGTAATTTTGTGAACTTTGTTAATTCTTTTCTCAGGTATACTTACGAGTACATTAGTTTAAGAACTTCGTTATTAAGGTTAAACAAAAAAAGGTTTATTATTTTTTGCTTTTCAGTTTTTTTGTTAAAAAGTTTTTATCTTATATAATTAGCAAATTAACGCATTTGGATCCCGGTTGGTGCAGTAAGCGCGCAGAAACAAAGGCTAAAGCAACCACTGAACTTGAAATAACAACTTCCTTTACTAACCAGTTGGGTGGAATTGTATAAACTCCATGTCCTGAAGTGGAATACCAGCTCGTGACGCCATAGCGACTCCATCACCAGTGCAGGTATGTGCAGCTGTACATGAGAAGTACATCCTCGGGTAGCCTCCGGTTGTCATTACCGTATTCTTGGCTTGAAACCTGTTTTATTTCAGAATAGCTTACTGTAGTTCATTCTAATGAATCTTCGCTACAGAAACTTTGCAAAGCAAGAATAATAAAAGGCTAGAGATAACCCCAAAGATCGTTGGCAGGCGCGTCCAGTAATGATTAAAAGGAATCTTGTTTTAACACATTTTGCTCACCCGAACATGATGCGGGTTCATTCGATTCGGCAGTTTTTGTTAAACAACAAAGCCGTTCCGTGCAGGCGGAATCTACCTTCGCTTAGGCTGCTTCTCCACCAGAGATTGTGCTATGCTATGTTGCTATGGATGCGTTTGATGTTTACTAATCAAATTCATTGGTCCACATAACATAGCATAGGTAGAAACGGGTTCAACTAAACTATGTTTTTTATATCGAAGGATGGGAACTACAGATGGGAGCTATGGATGCGCGGGTTGTGTAACTATTTGCAGAGCAGCCTCTTCCCGTGCTTTCCCTGATGCCGATGCATCGCATAGCTCAAGGTGCACATCTTCTTCGTACAGCTTCTTCACGGAGGCGAGTCACACATCTTACTCGCTCCGCTACACAGCGTAGCATTAGTGTAAACGGTCAAATAGTTTCGTTGCTAGCTTTCATATCCTTGAAGCATAGCTGCATAGCACATCTCTGGTGAAAAAGCAGCCTTAATCATGTTCAGCAAGGCTCAACACAACGAGCTAAGACGAGAGGCAATTTCCCAAACATGATCTGCGCAATATTATAGATTTTGCCACCCGGCTATAGCAATACATGCCGAGCTAAAGATGTGTGTTCTTCAGATTAAGGCAAGATTCCTTTGAATGGGGAATGCTTCCGAAGCCAGAACGTAAGTTATATACAACCTAAACGCAAACGGATACCAAAAAACTTTCGCCATACTAGCACCAACTGGTGGGGTCCACAATGGCCGATGCTTGCCAGGGGTACGGGTTGTTCGAAACAGATACCGTGGCCATTGGCACACAGGCAACTGAAGGAACACGGGTGAGTTTTAATCAGTAAAAGTCTGACACGCTCTTCCGCTCCACCCAGAGCGGGAGATGTTATTTGATGATTTTCCACCCAAAAAAATAACCCCTCGGGGATTACAGGCGTAATTTTACCTTAATCTCATGAATCAAATACCTATGAAGACTGCCATCGTCCATATCTAAGGCGAGGCACCCGACCACCTCGCCATCTTGGATCATTATGTCCATCGCAATAAACTCAGTGAAGTGTTGAATGTTCTTGAATTTCGTCGAATATCCATAAAGAGTGTGGAGTAGGGAATGACCAGTACTGAAACAAACGCATGTTTAAGTTTCTAAAAAAAGTTTTGAAAATGTTTTTTTCTTGTGTCATCATCACTATCATCAGTCGAAAGACGTCAAAAGCTAGAAATAGGTCCCCTTAGCACATCATCTCCTCCGCCACATCGAACAGTCCTAAGACTCTTGTATCCTGCGGATTCCTGCGGAACTCGCACAAGGCACATAAATGCCATACTTTTGGACATACCTATTCAGGTGAAATTAAAAACATGCGTCAACTCGAAGTAGGAGTCCGATAAGCAATCCATTCATCACAGAGATCACAACATAAAGCAAGTTGGCAACGCGTTACGCGATCATTTACCAAATTTTGACAATTCCTACAAAAAAAGGCGCGCGACGACGTTGTCAAATCGCGTTGAAGTATAAATTTTAATTTGGCGCACCTATCCAATTCCATCCAGTATGCGTGTAATAGTTTTCTTGTGGATTTACTCAAACTTAGTAAAACGTGTGTGCTTTATGTAGATTTGAAACAATAATACCGGTCAGCTACTGCACATGTTCTCTTGGCCACAGATTTCCCAAAGTTGACCGTCCCTCCTCCAAAGGGTCGCTGGTAAATTTTCCCGTCCTTTGTCCTTGAAAACGGCATACCCATGTTCTCCATTTCCATTATACAACCAGGTGCTTCTCGGGTTAAGTAGTGTATGGAGTCCTGTCAAAAATTGAACAAGCTCATTGCTGGAGTTATGAGTGTATTTTGGAAATGCCAAAGGGCCAAAACGTTTACAAACTGTTGTGTCGTGGAAATTAACGACATGCATCGTTTAAATTCACGCTACGCCGTCGCATCCAGGATTTCTACTCCCTAATCATGAAATCAGTAGTTTCGGGCGAAGTTACGGGCGTATACAAACAACTCCGTATTACATATGGACTTAATATTAGATCGGGACCTGAACTAAGAAAAATTACAACACAATTGGACAGCTGTCGCGATGTATTTTTGTCCGACTTAGAAAAATAATTGCAGTACATGCAATCTAATCACTATGATCTTATGTGATGCATCCGATATATTGTCAGCAAAATAAGGACCGTCCTGGCCATCACCGTTCATCTGAATTAATTATTATTAAATAATAATATGCTAGTACCTGATCGCCAAGCCAATCTGATCCTTTCACTGTGTCATAAAAGTGGAATTTCCAATCGTCTGCGTGCATGCTTCCTGTACAACAAAAAGTCATTTAAAAAAAAAAAGCACACGTATTACATAAAAAAACATGCAAAAGAGCAGTTTTGTGGCATAGTTTATAAAAGACTGCTGCACAGTGATTATAAACTAGAAAAGAATAAAATAATTTAGAACATTAGTGCCCTACGGGTAAACTTACAAAATAGATAGATAATAATGCCAAACAGATTCATTGATTATTTATCAAAAAACCGAAAACTAAATTATTGAAATTAACAGATGCGGAATATTCCAAATTGAACCTAAGTCTTCATTCACCTCAAGGGGGAAGGTCCAAAGTAACTGGCACAATATCAAAATAAAGTGGGCTACCTTAGTGCATCCTTAACAAGCCTCCAGCCATGACGCCTTTACGACCAGAGGTACTTGGGATCTCGCAGTTGTACTTACCAAGAGCAGCATTCATGCCACCCTGTGCAGCTGTGGTGTGGGATCGAGTTGGGAACAACTTGGAAACCAAGGCTACCGAGAACTTTGCCTCAGCAAGGCCGATAGCAGCTCGAAGACCTGCGCCGCCTGCACCGATGACCACACAATCGTGGCAGTGATCATGGATGGTGAATGAGGCTTCACGGCAACTACCTGGATGAAAAAGTATACATAATTATGTATCTAATACTGTAAACAAACAGCGCACCTAATTTTAGGTGAAGGACTCTTACTTAATTTAGGGGTAATTACATTTTCAACTATGAACATGTCATAAAGGCTATTGTAAATGTGCAACTGAATTGCACATTCTAATTGTACTTACTTTTTAGGGGTAGTTGAGAGCGAAGTACATTTGCATTTGGATAACGACCACAGGTTTTCTGAAATGAACAAGATTGTTTTTGTAATCATTTGAGACGGTATATATAGTTACAGAATAGGTCCATACTTGTTCTATAACCGTTAATAGGAACCATTACAAAATGAGAAATAAAAATGACCCAGATAGCATTAAAACGTACCTACCTAATTCTAAATACACCACAGAACACACTTTCAATAACGGTTTTGAAGGAAACTCCAAATCTAGTGATTCATGTTTGAAAAAAACCGTGTAGCCAAAAGTAAATAACTCAAAGAACGTGGCTACAGTTTCAGAAGAAATCCATTGAGATCAATTTACATTTTATACGCAATAGAACCAGTATATGCAGGCTTCTCAGTCTATTGAAACTCCGAACTACGCTAGGTCAAAGTATTATCACAGATTTGCGTTCGATTGTACCTCCTAACAAATAACGAGTACACGTTCTATCAAAGAAAATTGATTACAAACATATAATACTGTCTCTGTGATCGCCAACCCGCCTGCCAAGCGTGGCGATTATGGCAAACCAACCACCTCCTTTTGAGGGAGGCCTATATCCAGCAGTGGACGTCTTTCGGCTGAAATGATGATGATGAATACTGTCTCTAATATGAAAGTCCCTTACCTTTACAAACAGGAACATGATTGTTAAATTTTAAAATACTCTAAAAATCATGTAAAATTATTTTATAAGTAGGTATTCAACGTCAAAACAAAATTATTATGAATGACAGAAAAAGAAAACCGTGGTCGTGTTTCATTTGTTATGTCGCAATGACAAAATGTTTTTTCTTCGTTTGTGTTTGCACCAGTATGCCAGGAGGAATAAATACTTTTTTTGGTAACTAACACAGAAAATAGTAGTAGGGTTTGTTGGGGTTCCCATGGAGGCCCATTCCTCCATGGCATGTTTGCCGACCACAACACGGACGGCTTCCAAAAGAACGGCCTCCTTGTGGTCTCGGATAAGGGGTAGCACCGACACCCTTCTGAGCGTGGTCTCGGACAGAGTGAACAGCCAAATCCTGAGGCGTGAAAATTATTATTATTTTAGACATTCATGAGCGACCAAAATGTCTAAAATAATAATAATTTTAAATTTTACTAACATAGGTGTATGTATCTACCTACTAACATAATATATATAGACTTGAACTACTGTGTGCTTGGTCTGAAATAAATAATTTCATTTTCAATTTTCATTGAAACCTTTTTTTAGGAAATTGTGTAATAAAATAAAAAACAACGTAGAAACGGATGAGAAATTGCACGCAAAGGCATAATGTGCTGTAAATGCTCTAAGTGTGTTGTACCTCTAATATTATTTTTTAGTGATAATATGGACTTTAACAAACTTGTCTTTATTTGTAAAGTTCTTCTGTACGTGGGTGTGTCACTGAACTCCTTCTATACAGCTGGACAGATATTGATGATTGTTTTGAGTGCAATTGGACCCGGTAGGAGGCGCTGCGATCGAGTTCTAGGATACAGGACGTCTGTCCGGTCAGCTAGTTTATAAAATTATCCACAAATATATAAAATCCTTACATACTCCTTTTGTTGTTTACGTTCATACATCTGGTTAAACAAGAATTACGCACCTGTGATGGGGTAAGACAACTTAGCTGGACTTTTCTAAAGATGGGAACGAACAAACTGTCTATGTTGCAACAATACTGGGGCCCAAGGGTTCTCTCCCATCCCATTTTTTCCCGTGGGTGTCGTAGAAGGCGACTAAGGGATTTACTAGAAAATGGGCAGCAGCGTTCTCAATGCATTTTACCACCATACTGCGATCGCCAACCCGCCGGCCAAGCGTGGCGATTATGGCAAAACTCCCCTTTAGGGAGAGGACGTAGACAGTAAGTAAAAAAGTTTATTGACAATATAAAAGAACAACCTTACATACAAATCACAACAATCCTGTGATTTGTATCTACCAATACTAGCATAATTACGTAGGTAGGTATGTGAATATAAATACCTGAGTGCGTTATGCGGTTGTTTGAGCTTAATTCACACTGACCTCCGTACTAGTGAAAACTGTATCACTGCAGGTCAGTCGGACGTGGACAGTGGACGTCTTTTGGCTGAAATGATGATGATGATGATGAAGGGTGAGTCACACAACGCTCAGCCTCTGGCCAAAGTAAAAACCAGCTCTTGGGTCACGAGAAGTATCAACCAGCCGAAAGAAGTTACAACAATTTACTAAAATAACAGCCGCAATTTATAAAACTTTCCTGTATTTCTGTAGTTTTGGTTACAGTACAGTATACCGTGTAAGAAGCAGCGTGACCGTCGTGTGTCATCGACGCCCGCCTAACGGTCTGATGGCCAGTGGCCTTAAATTTTCTAGAGAATACTGTGGTTGTTCGCTGCGGCTTGATCATTTTTAAACATTGCAATGGCCCGTTCACACACCCAAGAAATAGAAGTACATCAGACGAATCTGACCTTCTAAAGTGGCAACTACTCAACCACGAGCTTCTGGTAGGTTCACCTACAAATGCTCTCCTCTGGTAGAGTGTCTTCACTAACTTTATGAAGAACTCACATGTTGATTCAAGCGCAGTCTTTAAACTTACGTCCAGTCGACCTTTTCAACGTAGCATTCACCTCGTCAGTCCTAGTTCCTTGGCTCACCACATGTAGTGAGTGCCGGAAATTGCTATTAAACAGAACTGTGACACCACCGCTTTGTTGCTGCGGATGTCTTTTGCTCCCAAGACGCAGTGTAATAGCGATTCCAGAAGACGCGACCGTGATTGCAATTTTGCCTTGCTCCGAACGTTTCCGATTTTTTTCACAATGTGTGTTAATGTTATCCTTATTAGTATACATATGCATGCACCAGCTTTTATTGTTTCAATTGCTAGGACATAGGCCTCCTCTCTGTGAGAGGGACTGCGCCGTAAAGCAACAGGCGGGTCTGGTGCGGGATGGTAGATGTCACATGTCTTCGAACTTTTGAATCTATAACATGCTAATGTCCTCACGATGTTTTCGTTCATCGTTTTGAGAGCAGCGGTGATGAAATAATTTACACAAAGTTAAGCACCTGCGTAGCGGAGGGCAGGACCGCGTCCAGCACCACTCCCACTTTTGTTGACCTGACCTCCCTAGTACCTGAGTCGAGTGACTCCGCTGGCGACACACGTCACGACGCAGCAAATACTGCAGTTAAATGTAGTACTTGTGTTGCAGTACAATCTATAAGAACCTCGGGGAGAGACGGAATGCGATAAGGAGGCTATGTTGAAATAAAATGCAGATTTCTTGTTTGAGTCTCGTCCGTAGATTTTGGCTTCTTCTTTGTTGTTGCCTCTTGGGGGGCTGTGTTGCGACTGGTCAAGTAGCGTTTTTTTGTTTGGGGATGGCATATTGTATGTCAACCTAGCAGGTTATCGGCTGCCGAAATGGGTTTGCTTGTGGCTGTCTCTAAATATTAAGGCCTCCAGTCAGGGCTTAAAAACATAAAACAAAGCAACTACACGCTAAGGGCATCCTGTAGTATATGGACCTCGGCTTGGACGTCGCTTGGGTGACCGGGGAGGGGGGCCATAAGAAGCGGACTGAGTGTGAATTATATAACTTAAAATTAGGGACGAAATTAAGGCTTAGCGGCGCGGGCAGGTTCAAGCAAGTTTCACCTAGTAAAAATTACTGAAAAAATAAATATTCAATGCACAGTTTTGACTTCGCTATGATTTTATTATATGCTCAGAATACAGAAAGAACCAGAAGCCGTGAGAGTGCCTAATACTGAAGCCACAAAAACTACTCTTAAGTAGAGTAGTTTGTCGCGCAGCCGATCAGTCACTTTGTGACAGTCGTATCGCGCGACGTGTTTTACCGGTGTTCAATTTATTTAAATTATGCCGTCTTGTGACGTTCCTACCTCTAAAAATTCCGCCAGGCTAAAAAAAAACAGGATGGGATCACATTTCATGTGCAAGTAGCGCATTCAGTTATTGTCTTATTTAATTATTGAATAATTTGTTCAATTTGTAATCGTCATCGTGAATAATGGGTCCATCTTGTACGTGTGGCCAATTTAAGAGTTTTCGTACGTTCCTGGTGAAACAGGTAATATGATGATATCTAAAGTACCTACGGCAATCTGGAAAAACAACTTCTTCTTCTCCTTCTTTCTTTCTTCTTCCGTAATTCCTGCAACTCTTTTACATAACGGGAAAACTCGACATTCAAATTGCCGTTTACTGTGTCTTTAGAGCAACAGTTAGTATGCTCAATTCAAAAATATGGTCCTTTGGGAATTATATTTCAAAATATGTCCCTTGTAATATGGGACGAATGTACCATGAATCATAAGGCTCATGTTGAAGCAGTAGACCGGTCATTAAAATACCTTCGTAACTCACGTGCTGTGATGGGAGGGGTGAATTTTGTTTTTGCTGGAGATTTTGGGTAAACACTTCCTGTTATCGCCAAAGGAACACGTGCTGATATCGACAAGGCTTAATTATATTATACTACAAAAACTACCAGGAGACATTAAATGCTGCAAGTCCATCGACACAGTGTGCAATATTGAGGACACTGTACAGTAGCCCTCACTAATGGTGCCCCAATCTCAAAAAGCAATAGATTGACACTTCGCTTTAACTTACGACCTTCTTATAATAAGCAATTTCTATAGGCTATAATACTATATACACACACACTCTCATACGTTTACGAATGAATGTATTTCCTAAATTCAACCGTTTAAGCAAATGGCATGATAGCTGAGCGGTTACCGCACTTGATTATCGCGTTTGAGCGCAGCGAGTCGCGGTTTCGAATCCCACTCGCTGTGTGATAGTCTTTTTATTGTTTTAAAAATCACTTTTGAGTATAGTTTCTTGTTCTCTTCTTCTTAATCACTAAACTCGTAAAACTTTATCATTATACCCACAGAAACCTAAATAAATTTAAATGATTTACGACTCATTCGACGCGACTTATAGAACGGTGTTGGTTGATATTGTGTGCTAGTGACGTGTGTTTCATCTATTAGCGTCCTTCTAATTCATTTTAAAATGTAAGCAAATTTAAATATAGAAACGAAAGCGAATATTATTGCGCTGCATAAAAGTGGACTTAATACCTATATCACAAATACCTATGTGATGAAACCGGACTGAGTGTGAGTATTATGATTTAAATATAAATATTAAGCATTTATTTAATTAAAGTATAACTGCTGATCCTTGTAGTCATTTTTAAACGTTTTATAAATATCACAATGTCTAAATAGAATAAAAATATAAAATTTCAATGTAAATTTATTTCCTAGATTATAGAACGATGAAAATAACAATAAACTTAATATCTATGTGAAATTGCCCTTTTAAATAATTTTGTTTCTAAATAGTAGGTAATACATAAAGTGTGTATTTTGCTTAGTAGCCTAACAGTACCCCTTTTTTGTTTTAGTGAAATACTGTGAGTCGGTGGGTGAAAAGATATGAGGAAGGCGGTAGCCTTGCCCGTGGAAAGCAAAGTGGAAGACCCCAGCTCCTATAACAGGCACACGTTCAGCGAATATGAAACAAGTGGTTTCAAAACGACAAGACATTTTGCCGAATTATTCGACACATCTTTACGAACCGTGCGCCGTGCACTCCACGCAGAAGGTTCGCATCATCGAACCAGCTCGAGAATCAGCTCAAAAAACATAGTTAACGGAAAAAACATTAACATTAAGTCATAAATTACAAATATTTATTTATTTTAGTAATATTCAAATAATATTTTGTCTTATCCGTAATCTGGATTATTTTGAGGTTTAGTTTCAATCTTCTTTTCGGAATGAAAATGAACACTTAAGCTATAACCTCTTTAAGTCCTATTAAATACGATTTGTTAACTTTGAGGTTTGAGTTAGAACGAACTCACTCGCAGTAGAATAAAAGTAGTACTACTGAGTCATTTAATTGTATTGTGACAACTTGTCTGCATTTGTTACTTTTACGCGGGTAGATTTTTGTAGAATATTGTGATTTATTTAGAGTACCGACACACAGTAGTAATCAGCACAATATTATTATATTACTAAGATACAATAGCCTGATTATCATAGTTCACCAACTAGCTTATTTACTTCAATAAATTGTTCTTTATGAGAAAATAAACTGTTTTAACAAGAAGTTATTATTAGTTATTTTTATACATTCTTCATGAAGTTATAACGAATAAACATTTTGTAATCATTTATTATTGGTAAACCTTTATTTAAATAACAATAAATAAAAAAATGTTACATTATTATTCTGGTATATTAATAAATCGAATAATAAAAGAACAGATGAAGATGATTGTTGAAAAGAAAAATTAAAGCTTCATCGCGAGATTTGAACCCAGACCTATGAGTTTCTTAATCCAAGACGATACGCTGCACGCTACCGGAACCCTAATTATACGAGTTAATTTTAGCAATGGTATGAACCGACCAAGGTCATGTCTGTCGTCGCCGACGGTATGTATAAAATACAAAGAGTAACGCCAGTGTGTGAGTGGAGCGGTGAGTTTTGTGTTAATACATCACTCATACACACAGCTGTAGGTACGGCCTGGACCGCCACTTCATAGCAATATAGCCCTTAGTATGCGACTGCATTAGTGAGTCTTGATAGTACACTACCCTCAAGAAATTTTAAACTCCTTCAATCCATCTGGTCTGCCGCCACACGTACTAAAGTTAAAAGTTGGAATCCCCGTAATGTTACTAAACGCTCCAAGCCTGTGTACAGGTACAAGAGTTTTAATCAAAGAACTTCGACACAAGACCCCTTCGTGCTTCGGAAAGCAAGTTAAGCCGTTGCTCCCGGCTGTCATTTGTGGATGACAGTCGTTACGGGCCGTCAGAATCCCGAAAGTCTGACAACCAGTCTTACCAAGGGGTATCGTATTACCCAGTAACTGGGTTATGGAGAGTAGATAGGCAGAAGCTCCATGTAAAATACTGGTATTTATCTTCATCCGGTTTGACTGGAAATACACTCAATAATACACAACTCAATAATATTTTATCTGTTTAGCTGTCAAAGTCAAATGTGATATCACTGTTTATTGATGTTTATCTTTTTTTATTTCTAGCGGCCGGTGTATTGATAGATATTTATTTACATTTGAGTGTTTTAATTAGATTTTTGTTTGAAACAAAACAGTTTGTGTGGAACTGTCAACATTTTAGCAGATTACTGCGTAAGGCAGTCATTCTTTTGTCATTATGTACGAGATTACCAATAGATGCCATTTCTTTCAATGGAGTGTCAGTGGCTGACCATTGGAAAGTCATAATGACGCCATTATATTAGTAGATTACCATACTTTGTCTGAATCAACAATTATGAAATCAATGATAGACCTTTCTGACACTATTGTAATAGCAGACTTGAACCCCAGGTCGACTTGGACCGACATGTCAGTATTGACTTTGATTTGATACGCCACTCCTGGAACCATGCTTCGATGAGAGTCAGGTGTAATTAAAGCTTTTCGGCTGCGGAATCGGGATTCTCATGGGTCGAAAGAAGTGCAGTCTCATCCGCGTATGTTGCTGTAAAAGTGTTGTCATAAGTGGGTAAATCGGATATAAATATTAAATCCAGTCCCATTCTACGACCCTGTGAAACTCCTGACTTAATTCCGTGCATTTGCGATGTATCCGAATTATATATTACTTCGTAGCATCTATTTTGAAGATCGCATTTTATTAGCAGAAAGACAGAGTGCGGAAGTATTTACTTATTTTATTTTGTAGAGTAGCCCGTTATACCACACTTTGTCAAATGCTTTGCTAATTTCTAGGAACAAGTTGGGCACACTGGCGTTGTATGTTATATCCTCTTCCCACTGGGATAGGCAGAAACTACATAAGTCTGTCAGCGGACTTGTATCTCATGAACTGTAGTAGGTGGGCAGTTTAAATTTTCACAGAGTTAGTATTTCTATTGTCGCCATATTATCAAGGGCTCCCGCGTCAATTTTGTCTACTGAGAACAAAAAATAAAAACTAGGTAAGAACTAAAGTTTTATAAAACATGTGACTTGTTTTAGTAGATTGTAATATCTTACGAATTCCACGAAAAAAAATCGTTGGCGAAAGCAAGTTAAAAACAAAAGAAGCTAGCAAAGCGGAGAAGCAGACCCTTTCAATTTATAAAGAAAATTAACAGTTGTTGCATTTAGCCTCAAAGCAAAAAGGTAATTATATTTTTTCATGGCGGGTACCGACCAAGTACTTAGGACCATTGCTGGACAGTAAAATATAGTGAAATATAGTGGAGAGCAGTGGTGGCCAAGTGGTAACGGCCGCGACTTACGAGTTGTAGATCGTGAGTTCGAACCCAGACAGGCGCTTTACTTTGTGTAAATTATTTCATCAGCACTGCTCTCAAAACGGTGAAGGAAAACATCGTGAGGAAACCGGCATGTCCTAAAACCAAAAAATTCGAAGACATGTGACATCTACCAACCCACACTGGGCCCGCGTGGTGGATTACGGCCCAATCCCCTCTCGCGAAAGGAGGCCTGTGTCCCAGCAGTGGGAACATCATAGACTGATGATGATGAATGTGTAGTGAATCAAACTGAGTACTTCCGCGAAAAACGAATAAAATCTCTAAACTGCCTACATCCAATCTTAAAAAGCGTTTTAAAGTCAGCTCCATCTCCCTGACCAAATTAAAATTCTACACCCCTTGTAGGACCCTGAATTACCTACTCGGTTCCAGTCTGGAGTAGCACATACGAAGACCTTTAACAAGTAGTCCAAAAAGGGAAAGTTAAAGCTAATTAAACAGTGTTCTTAAATTAAACAACATGCAAATGAAAGCCATTGACAAGTTTTCCTTGATAAACACAAAAAAAAACAACAATAAAGTTCGATATAAAATACCTATGGCGGAACACGGTCTACAAACTTAGAATAATATGTATATTGACACATTTTATCAATACTGTCTCCCGCATCACATAATGCGATTAATATTATCTGTATTATTAAAGGTGATGCGGCTCTGCAACCGGATTTTTTTTACTCGGCATTTTGTTACATAATTAGGTACAACAAGTCACAAGAAGTTTATTTCCATTTTAGATATTCTGTCAAAGTAAAGTTTAATTGTTACAATATGTTATAAAAATTGTTTAACAAGTTGTTGGCGACTACAAGAAGACTTGATTTACAATTGAATGTTCGATTAAACAATAAAAACCATTTTAAAATAGATAGGTATAAGTAGGTAATTGTTTGTTATATTTCTTAGCATAGGGCTAGTTTTGATCTCCCATAGCGAATAAGTTTAATTAGTACTTATAGATAAAGTAGCCAAATAGCTATAAACCAATCAATAATAAACGTAGTTAGCACCCCCATACATCCTAAAGAGAAGGTACATAGGTGGTAATAATGGTATCGCCCATAATACAGGTTCTAACTCGACAAAAACACACAGGTAAAACACTAACAGGCACCTAAACACACATACGCAAAAAATGGTATCGCCTACAAACGAGTCGAAACCTGTCTACTAGAAAAGGTACCGATCAGGGAGCAGGTTCATACTTGTCGAGAATTAGGCGCCAGTCTGGCTACATAATCCCAGCCCCTCTTGATCACGATTGGTTTAGAAACCTAACTTTTTAATGAGAACATCTGCTACTTGTACCATAGTAAAAAACTACTTTAGAAAACCTAAGATTGTAAAAATTAGTATTCCATAGTGCGCGGCTCAATAAACGAAAGTGTTAACTTATCAAGGTGTTTCAGTGCAAATCCCTTACAAGAACTGGTCCTTCTGCAGCCGGATTGAAGAACTGAAGCCTGAGTCTGAAGTTACGTGAAGATAAATCGCGATTTGAGGATAAGCAGCATTCTACGAGAAGCTTACGTATTTCAGCAAAACTGAATTAGTGAAGTTACGTGAATATTAGTTTTTACGAGCCGCGCACTAACTACTCACCGATCGAAGCCCTACGTGTGCTGAAGATCATAGCTGGGAATAAACGAATAGGAAGATCGCTTATTCTCGAAGCTCGGCCCTCTACGGAGGACCTGTTGGTGAACGCACGACCTGCTGAGTGAAGAATATTGCTGGGAGGTTCGGCTACGAGTTACGCCGCGCCCTCTCGAAGCCCTGTATCGCTCGAAGCCCTACGTGCGCCTGTGAAGTTCGTCGCTGGGAATAAAACGACTAGGAAGATCGCTTATTCTCGAAGCTCGGCCCTCTACGGAGGACCTGTTGGTGAACGCACGACCTGCTGAGTGAAGAATATTGCTGGGAGGGTCGGCTACGAGTTACGCCGCGCCCTCTCGAAGCCCTGTATCGCTCGAAGCCCTACGTGCGCCTGTGAAGTTCGTCGCTGGGAATAAAACGACTAGGAAGATCGCTTATTCTCGAAGCTCGGCCCTCTACGGAGGACCTGTTGGTGAACGCACGACCTGCTGAGTGAAGAATATTGCTGGGAGGGTCGGCTACGAGTTACGCCGCGCCCTCTCGAAGCCCTGTATCGCTCGAAGCCCTACGTGCGCCTGTGAAGTTCGTCGCTGGGAATAAAACGACTAGGAAGATCGCTTATTCTCGAAGCTCGGCCCTCTACGGAGGACCTGTTGGTGAACGCACGACCTGCTGAGTGAAGAATATTGCTGGGAGGGTCGGCTACGAGTTACGCCGCGCCCTCTCGAAGCCCTGTATCGCTCGAAGCCCTACGTGCGCCTGTGAAGTTCGTCGCTGGGAATAAAACGACTAGGAAGATCGCTTATTCTCGAAGCTCGGCCCTCTACGGAGGACCTGTTGGTGAACGCACGACCTGCTGAGTGAAGAATATTGCTGGGAGGGTCGGCTACGAGTTACGCCGCGCCCTCTCGAAGCCCTGTATCGCTCGAAGCCCTACGTGCGCCTGTGAAGTTCGTCGCTGGGAATAAAACGACTAGGAAGATCGCTTATTCTCGAAGCTCGGCCCTCTACGGAGGACCTGTTGGTGGACGCACGACCTGCTGAGTGAAGAATATTGCTGGGAGGGTCGGCTACGAGTTACGCCCCGCCCTCTCGAAGCCCCGTATCACTCGAAGCCCTACGTGCGCCTGTGAAGTTCGTCGCTGGGAGGGCCGACCACGAGTCACGCCGCGCCCTCTCGAAGCCCGCTGTTACTCGAAGCTGCGTGTGTGCCAGTGTCTTGCAACAAGTGTAGTGAGTGCTTATGTGTTACGGGAACGTGTATAGCGAGTACATAATTGTTATATAATCGGTGTTTAGTGAATATAAAGGACATTGAACGATTTTTAGTGAGTGCATAAAGGACAACCGACTAAAGTGTTATATGTACCAAGCCGATGTTGGTACATTGGAGGGCAAACTCAGTTTTCGATAGGTACGTGTTTTAGTTGAACATGATTAACTGTGCTTGCTCGCGGGGAGACCGTTAGACCTTCCAAGCATAAAGTACGTCACTCACCTGCTAGCCTCCTGTGGCCTTTCGAGGGAATCTTGACCTGAGGTGGCACGTGGCTGGCGTTGCACGACGACCGGCCGGTCCGATTATCCACTCACAAATTGGTGCACCAAAGTCTTTACTGCACTATATGAGCCTTCAGGAATCACAATCAGTCCAGATAGAAGCTGTTTAGCGACGACTAATCCTCATCCAAGGATTTTTTTTAACCGGGAGCGCGCACTTAGGCAACTGCTATTGCTACCATCTTGGAATGCACACATCTCATTCGTTCGCAAGCACAGTGCGCGCATAGATAAAAAAATGTATGGTTACGGAACATTCCGCCCACCAAAATGCATAGTATTTTCACTACTTTGAAAGAGCGGAACCCGAGAACAACGGATAAAAAATAAATGAAGAGCTTATGTGATCTATTGACATCAACACTAATTGAAGTTAACACTAACCTAAACTAAACTAGAATCTAATGAATTGGATTTAAGGTAATCGGTCAGTCTAGTCAGTCAGAGTTGGCAGAGGGCACAACTTCACAAGTGGTCTCGTAAGAAGTGATCCATTTGCCATACGCACGGTGGCCACACGTACCACGCCGTCAGGACCTGGATGTAATTCCGTTACCCGAGCAAGAAGCCAATGCAGCGGTATAGTGTTTTCGTTTTTGATGACCACGATTGAATCCACAGCTAACGGTTTGCAATGCTTAGTCCACTTTGCTCGCTGAGTCAATGATTGCAGATATTCGACTTTCCAGCGTTTCCAAAAGTCTTGTTGGAATCGCTGGATGAGTTGCCATCTTCCTAACCGAGTAAGATTAATGCTTGATAAATCCTCATCCGGGACTGAAGTAAGCGGCTCTAAAGATAGGAAATGACCCGGAGTCAATACGCTTAAATCATTGGGATCTGAGCTCAGCGAGTAAAGAGGGCGCGAGTTCAGCATAGATTCGATTTGTACAAACAAAGTTGTCATCTCTTCGAACGTTAATGTCTGATCACCGATAACACGATAAAGATGGGATTTAACTGCCTTAATCTGTATTTCCCATACACCGCCAAAATGGCTACTAGCCGGAGCATTAAATTTAAATGTTATGTTTTCGATATTAGATGCGTCCTTCATGTACTCATTTAGTTGGTTGCAAGCGCCTACAAAGTTGGTTCCACAAT
This sequence comes from Polymixis flavicincta, assembly GCA_949987655.1. Classification (NCBI taxonomy): domain Eukaryota; kingdom Metazoa; phylum Arthropoda; class Insecta; order Lepidoptera; family Noctuidae; genus Polymixis; species Polymixis flavicincta. Next base: position 34,894,421 of record OX465171.1, on the reverse strand, counting down.
CTGAATGGATAACGCTTACACGACCCCGCCTGCCAACAAACCGGCGAAGCGCTGCTATGAAAGCGTCCGAAGTCAAGTCCGAAGCGACTTCCAAATGGACTGCCTTCGTTGTGAAGCACACAAACAAGCAAAGGTAAGCTTTACTTATTTTAGCTCCTCGATGCCGTCCTAACTTAATGCGAAAAGGTCCGCCATAGTCAACACCGACGATTGAAAATGGCTTGACTTGGTTGAGGCGAGTCGCTGGCAGATCGCTCATAAAAGGCTCAAGCGGTGTAGGGCGCGTACGGAAACATTGTAAGCACTTTGACAAACAATGACGAATTGCGCGTTTTGGTGATAGAATCCAAAATTGTTGTGTCAAAAGATACTGCATTGTGTTTATACCGGGATGACAGTTTTCACGATGAAGTGCTTCGATGATCATGAACGTTAGTTTGGAATCCTTAGGTAGCATCGCAGGATGTTTTTGCTCATACTCGAGCCCAGAACGAGATAGGCGACCGCCCACCCTAAGAATTCCCGATTTATCTAAGAAAGGGTTAAGTTTTTGCATAGGTTTTGAAAGAGGTTTTGACTCTTTCAAACGAGTTATTTCCTCATCGAAATGCAATAATTGTACTCTGCGTACGAAAATCAATAAAGCGTTATGAAGCTCTGTTCGGTTTAAATGATGGTCAGAACTTCGCGATGATTTTTTACGAGCGCATTCTACAAATCGAATGCAATACGCGAGCACTCGTTGTGCTTTACGAATTGATGAGAAACTTTCAAAAAAAGAATCAATGACGTTGGTGTCGCTATGAACTAACAGAGAGACCGTGCGCTCTTCAGATAATAAATCAGCTTCGCTAACGTTGTCACTGTTGTTTGGCCAAGTGTTAGAAGATTGAGCTAGCCAACAGGGCCCCGCCCACCATAACGAATTGTTGACCAAGTCACCAGGATAAAGACCTCGAGAGGCAATGTCAGCTGGATTATCCGAGCTGGAGACATGGTTCCAGCGAGCTTCCGGAATAGTGTCCTGGATATGACTCACTCGGTTGGCGACAAAAGTCTTCCAACGTGACGAGTAAGATCGAATCCATGATAATGCCACCATCGAATCTGACCACGCACAAGTGTCAGCTATGGGGAAAAATGATGAATAGGTTTCTCTGACGAACTTCAGAAGATCCGCTAGGAGGACTGCCGCGCACAATTCGAGACGAGGTAATGATATCCTTTTTACAGGCGCTACGCGAGATTTTGAAGACAGAAAGAAAACAGATACACTACCATTTGCGCAAATGACACGTAAATAGATTACAGCTCCATAACCTGACTCGGAACTATCAGCAAAGCCATGGAGTTCACACAATTTCATATCTTTTACGGAAATGCATCGAGGGAACTCCAAGGACTTAATGACAGGTAACTGCTCAGTATAACAACGCCATTGTTCGACGATTTCACACGGCGGTGAATCGTCCCAATTAATACCCAATATCCACAACTTTTGAACTAAGCACTTAGCTAAGAAAGTTATAGGAGTTAGGAAACCCAAGGGGTCATAAATACGTGCGAGTTCACTTAGAATCGTACGCTTTGTGCATTGGCGATCGATAGGTTTGACTTCAAACAAGAATTTGTCTCTCCTGGGACACCACTTCAGGCCCAAGATCTTCAGGGTGCTCGACTTTTCGATGTCCATAGACACAAAGTCAGTGAGACAATGTTCCGGAGGTATATCAGCAAGCACCTCTGGTTTATTGCTAGCCCACTTACGCAGCTCAAACTGACCTCTCTTTAAGAGTTGGATGACCTGAGTTTTGACTTGGATGGCTGTCTGGACATCAGAACTGCCACTCGCGATATCGTCAACGAATGTATCAGAAGTCATCACTTCGCGAGCGAGAGGCAAGTCGGTTTCATCTTCTACAAGTTGTTTGAGAGTGCGGCAAGCAAGAAAAGGAGACGACGATACCCCATAAGTTATAGTATTTAATCGATACTCCTGAATCGGGTCCGTTGATTTGAATCGCCAAAAAATTCTTTGGAAATCTCGATGTTCAATTGACATAGTGATATTTCTAAACATTTGACGGATATCGGCAGTAAATACAACAAAATGTGTTCGGAAGCGAAGAAGGATCTCGGCAATGTTAGCCTGCAGTTTAGGACCTACGAGTAAAACTTCATTCAGCGACACACCACGAACGTCTTTCGCGGAAGCGTCGAAGACCACCCTTAGCTTTGTGGTTGCGCTGTCAGGTCGCAAAACGCAGTGATGAGGTATGTAATAACGACCCTGGTTGATTTCCTTTGAAGGAACTAGACTCATATGACCACTTTGTAAATAGTCAGACATGAAGTCGCAGTATTGTTCGCATAAAGCCTCATTTGCCGCTAATTTGCGTTCTAATGATTTAAAACGATGTAAAGCAGATTCTCGCGATCCAGGAAAAGATTGATAATTGTCTTTATCTTTGAAAGGCAAGGTTACGGTATACCTCCCTGAAGCATCGCGGGAATGTTCGGTAACAGAGCTTCATAACGCTTTATTGATTTTCGTACTCTGCGTACGAAAATCAATAAAGCGTTATGAAGCTCTGTTCGGTTTAAATGATGGTCAGAACTTCGCGATGATTTTTTACGAGCGCATTCTACAAATCGAATGCAATACGCGAGCACTCGTTGTGCTTTACGAATTGATGAGAAACTTTCAAAAAAAGAATCAATGACGTTGGTGTCGCTATGAACTAACAGAGAGACCGTGCGCTCTTCAGATAATAAATCAGCTTCGCTAACGTTGTCACTGTTGTTTGGCCAAGTGTTAGAAGATTGAGCTAGCCAACAGGGCCCCGCCCACCATAACGAATTGTTGACCAAGTCACCAGGATAAAGACCTCGAGAGGCAATGTCAGCTGGATTATCCGAGCTGGAGACATGGTTCCAGCGAGCTTCCGGAATAGTGTCCTGGATATGACTCACTCGGTTGGCGACAAAAGTCTTCCAACGTGACGAGTAAGATCGAATCCATGATAATGCCACCATCGAATCTGACCACGCACAAGTGTCAGCTATGGGGAAAAATGATGAATAGGTTTCTCTGACGAACTTCAGAAGATCCGCTAGGAGGACTGCCGCGCACAATTCGAGACGAGGTAATGATATCCTTTTTACAGGCGCTACGCGAGATTTTGAAGACAGAAAGAAAACAGATACACTACCATTTGCGCAAATGACACGTAAATAGATTACAGCTCCATAACCTGACTCGGAACTATCAGCAAAGCCATGGAGTTCACACAATTTCATATCTTTTACGGAAATGCATCGAGGGAACTCCAAGGACTTAATGACAGGTAACTGCTCAGTATAACAACGCCATTGTTCGACGATTTCACACGGCGGTGAATCGTCCCAATTAATACCCAACATCTACAACTTTTGAACTAAGCACTTAGCTAAGAAAGTTATAGGAGTTAGGAAACCCAAGGGGTCATAAATACGTGCGAGTTCACTTAGAATCGTACGCTTTGTGCATTGGCGATCGATAGGTTTGACTTCAAACAAGAATTTGTCTCTCCTGGGACACCACTTCAGGCCCAAGATCTTCAGGGTGCTCGACTTTTCGATGTCCATAGACACAAAGTCAGTGAGACAATGTTCCGGAGGTATATCAGCAAGCACCTCTGGTTTATTGCTAGCCCACTTACGCAGCTCAAACTGACCTCTCTTTAAGAGTTGGATGACCTGAGTTTTGACTTGGATGGCTGTCTGGACATCAGAACTGCCACTCGCGATATCGTCAACGAATGTATCAGAAGTCATCACTTCGCGAGCGAGAGGCAAGTCGGTTTCATCTTCTACAAGTTGTTTGAGAGTGCGGCAAGCAAGAAAAGGAGACGACGATACCCCATAAGTTATAGTATTTAATCGATACTCCTGAATCGGGTCCGTTGATTTGAATCGCCAAAAAATTCTTTGGAAATCTCGATGTTCAATTGACATAGTGATATTTCTAAACATTTGACGGATATCGGCAGTAAATACAACAAAATGTGTTCGGAAGCGAAGAAGGATCTCGGCAATGTTAGCCTGCAGTTTAGGACCTACGAGTAAAACTTCATTCAGCGACACACCACGAACGTCTTTCGCGGAAGCGTCGAAGACCACCCTTAGCTTTGTGGTTGCGCTGTCAGGTCGCAAAACGCAGTGATGAGGTATGTAATAACGACCCTGGTTGATTTCCTTTGAAGGAACTAGACTCATATGACCACTTTGTAAATAGTCAGACATGAAGTCGCAGTATTGTTCGCATAAAGCCTCATTTGCCGCTAATTTGCGTTCTAATGATTTAAAACGATGTAAAGCAGATTCTCGCGATCCAGGAAAAGATTGATAATTGTCTTTATCTTTGAAAGGCAAGGTTACGGTATACCTCCCTGAAGCATCGCGGGAATGTTCGGTAACGAATTTCTGTTCACAGAGTTCTTCGTCCGGTGTTAATTTTAAAGACTGAGGAATGTTGTCCATTTCCCAGAACTTCTCAACCTGCTCATTGAGAAGATTATCGTTTGAAACGAAGAACGACTTTGGCAGTTCGTGATTATCACTGCAACTGACGTTTCCTAGTAGGATCCAGCCGAATACAGTGTTGATTGCAGATGGTTGCTGCAATCCTCCACTAACACTACCTGGTAACAGGAGTGAAGGGAAGACCTCAGCACCGAGAAGGACATCGATTTGACCAGGTAAGTGACAATCAGGATCCGCTAGGTTGAGATTTCGAATATGATGCCACGCAGATTTGTTCAGCTTAACGACTGGCATATTGCCACAGATCTTAGGTAATGTTAACGCTTCAATACTAAACAAATCGTTGTCGTGGACACCTACGCTTAAACAGATTGTACCACTAGCGGATGTTGAAGCATGACCTAGGCCGTGAATCCTATGCGTTGACTGCGTTCGTTGGAGACCTAAACGTTCAGTAGCACGTTCAGTTATGAAGTGGGCCTGACTTCCGGAATCAATCAGCGCACGAAATGTCTGATAACGACCCGATGAATCACGAATTTCGATATTAGCTGTGGACAGCAGAACCATGGAACGATCGCCGATATTGGTAAGTACACTGACCTGCGAGGTAGTGGCCTTTTCGGTATTATCAGTTTTCGAAACATCTAGATCTTGATGTAGCAAGGTGTGATGACGCTGATGACACACTTGACACGTAAACATTGATTTACAATCTTTGAGACCATGTGAGGGCTTCAAACAGTTGAAGCACCAATGATTGGTCTTCACCAAATCAAGTCGTTCCTGAACAGATTTGTCGGTAAAAGATTTGCACTGATTAATGGAATGATCCTCCCCACAGAACGGACACTTGTACTTTCGAGGTTCAGTTGGTGGCACAAGATCAGTTCGTGAAGGACACGACGATGTTGACGACGATGGTGGAGTTGCGTTCGATGTGGTTAAATTCGATGATGAGGGCGCAGCTCCAAGAGGTTTGTCAACTACTTTATTCGATAGAAATGTCGAAGTATGTTTTTTACTTACGACCGCGGCGTTAGAATCCCGTAAACCACTCGACTTATGTGGTTTTTCGTTGGTGCGGTTATCGTTACCACTTGCGGAGAAGTGTGTGTCGCGAACCGAAGCTTCGCATCTGTTGTACAGAAAATCGATGAGATCCTTGTATTTTGGAAACTCGTGAGAAGTATTAACTTGTTCAAAAGCACAACGCAATTTTGAATCCATTTTCGATAGTAAAAGGTAACAGATTACAAAATCCCACTGGTCCGTCGGTAGCCCTTGCCGTTTGAGAATCGATAGATTTTCGTTGAAAGAATCAAGGACACGTCGTAAATCAATGGGTGAGTTGGCTTTCAGGTTAACGTTCAAGATCTCCTTCCAGCAAGTAAAGGCAAGTTCCCGCTTGTCTTTATACCGCGCAACCAATGCAGAGTATGCTTCGTGGTAGTATAAACCCGTCACAGGAAAGGTTCTTATGAGCGCTAACGCATCACCAGTGAGACTAGAGACGAGGTAGTGCATGCGCTCCGTATCCGAAAGTGAACCATTCTCGTGAATCAGCGACGTGAAGATATCGAAGAATTCGGGCCACAACTTTATGTTACCACTGAATTGCGGCAAGTTTATTTTAGGTAATTTTACTTTGAGTACACTCGACGACTCATTATGAGATTTATTTAGCTCATCGTTATATTCTTTAGGCACATCGACCTTCGTTAAGCGTCGTTGTATCGCTAAAATCTCATAATATCGTTCGTCGAATTCGGATCTGATACTATCTTGTTCCGCTTGTTGTTGGTCTGTAAGATCGCATAGGCTAAGTATGTCATCATGGGCTTCTTCAAAGTTATTTACTATTTTAGTTAAGTCTGAGTAATGTGCCAAAAATGTACTTAAATCACATTCATTATTTTGCGCTAAACGAGCGACTTCAAGCGACTTAGATAGCCTATTGAACGCTAAAGTACGTTTTCTACGCAATACCGGTAAGTCGCGTTCAGTTGGGTATTCGACTTCAACCGATTTACCTTTACTCAATCTGCGTAATGATTTTTTAGAATGATAAGGCATTTTGTTTATTACTTAGCCTTAATAACGTTAAAACAATCTATATTTAATAATAAGATTTTATAATGAACAATTAATGGCACCGTTAGGTTCAACCAAATACTAATAAAAAATGTAAACAAACGTTTCAAACTGAATAGAACGCCCAATCTGAACACCGTTCGTCAACTGTTCAATCGCACTTCATTCATTCAATCACTACAACGATAGGCTAACAAATTAATATTGTCATTGAATAGAAAGACCAAGAAACTAAACGATACTTATACAAAATTCAATTTGTCTATGGTTCAATTTAGTTTCAAATCGTAGAACAAAGAACTACTCCAACTAATATGGCGGCGATGAAAAAATACAAATTTCAATTTTATGTTTGGATATTTGTGGTTATTTACGTTTCGATTCGATGCTATATTAATTTGTATGACAACTTCGATCGCCCCTAAGACGACCCACTGACCAATATAACAACGAAATACGTGTAGCCACACGATTTTATAGCAAATTAACAAGAATGCATAGGACACACAAAGAATTTAACGATGATAAAATTTTGAAAAGATCGATGCACGTTTGATAATACACTTTTTGTTTTTTAACGATTAACAAAATAAACTAGTCTAATGCATATAAACCGATCTAAAACGAATTGCCCTAAAGTTAGAAATAGTTGAGGGTAAGTGGAAAAAAATATATATTTTAATTTCTTTGCGTTTAATGTTGAAAATTACCTAAGAATTTACGAGAACTTTATTGTTAACGGGTAAACGAATGAATATTATCGAATTATATCTGTTGTTCCCTGGTTTCGGCACCAAAAAATGTACCAAGCCGATGTTGGTACATTGGAGGGCAAACTCAGTTTTCGATAGGTACGTGTTTTAGTTGAACATGATTAACTGTGCTTGCTCGCGGGGAGACCGTTAGACCTTCCAAGCATAAAGTACGTCACTCACCTGCTAGCCTCCTGTGGCCTTTCGAGGGAATCTTGACCTGAGGTGGCACGTGGCTGGCGTTGCACGACGACCGGCCGGTCCGATTATCCACTCACAAATTGGTGCACCAAAGTCTTTACTGCACTATATGAGCCTTCAGGAATCACAATCAGTCCAGATAGAAGCTGTTTAGCGACGACTAATCCTCATCCAAGGATTTTTTTTAACCGGGAGCGCGCACTTAGGCAACTGCTATTGCTACCATCTTGGAATGCACACATCTCATTCGTTCGCAAGCACAGTGCGCGCATAGATAAAAAAATGTATGGTTACGGAACAGTTATATGAACATTGTTTAGACCCGAGTTCACCAACGCATGGTTAATTTTAAAACAGCCGGTTAAGCCAAAACCGGCTGATTAACAATATTTTGCTGTTCACCAAGCACTAACCATTGGTTACGTACTGTAATCGGATGGTTAGCTTAAACGACGTGGCCAACTCAGTTTAACCGTTGGTTTATGCTTTCTGATTTGTAGTTTTGCATTGTGAATCACTTTTAGTTTCAAATTCAAGACGCTTTGAGTTACTTATTCTTTGAAGAAGATGTGTTAGATGATTTTGAAGATAATATATAATTTTGCACACTCCCCGTATATTCCAACACGTCACAATAATTTCGAGGAATATGACGAAAAGCTTTTGGTACGAGATTTCGTACATACAAACGTAGAGAGTGCTCTGGAATTACTTGATTTAATTGAAAAGAAGTTTGAATAGCCAAGAACGTTTGCAGTGAGTGCCGAAAGCATTAAATTTGTCAGCCAGATGCTTCCGACCCCATTTTTTTCGGCATTTGTCGTAGCGTCTTTTACAAAAAAATGTTAAACCATTCGATCATTCGGTCATTTTCGACTCACTCATTCAAAAACGTTCGGTTATTTAACCGTTGGGTAGAATTGAATAGTGAACTCGAAAAAAACGCTGTTTGTTAAAACGCATGTTTAATACTAACAAGACGGTTAAGTAATCAGTGGTTATGTTGTAGTTGGTGAACTCGGGTCTTAGTGAGTTTAAACCACGAATGTCGAAGGGTGTCCACGCTTGCACTCCGACGCATCTGCTGCTAAAGGACAATAACACATAAACACCGGTAAGTCATTGAACAATATTGACAATAAGTGCTGTGAAAGTGAATGAACAATGATGACGCGAAGCCGTAAAGGAGATAGCACGCGCTCGACCACGGAAGAAGAGACTACGGAGACGTCAGCTACCACCTCCGAAGAGGTAACAGAGAGCAGCGCGCTTACTGAAGATACAACCGTGGTCGAGGATACCGATACTACCATGGTGGAGAAGAAGAAGAAGAAGGCAAAGTCTACTTCAAATAAAGGAAGCAATAAGAAGAAAGAACTAGAAGCCAGGTTAGAATTAGAGAAATTACAGCTGGAAGAAATTAAGATGAAAACTAAGCTGGCGAAAACCAAGTTGGAATTAACACGTGTCAATGAAGATGATACGGACTTGAGTGATGATGAAGAGGACACCGCATCCAAAGCCGCCGCTGAAAAGGCCACTGAAGCCTGGGTGTCGAAATCAAAGGAAGCAGAGTGCGTCGAAGTGGAAAACAGAAAGGAAGCACCGCACGCTGCAGGAACGACATCATCCATAGCGACCCCCACTAGTCAGCTGGCCGAAGCAATAATGGAAGCAGTCAAGTCCGCCACAGACAGCAAAGCAACAGCAGTTATGCAACGAGCACCGAAGTACGTCAGTGAGCTACATCAATTCGACGGCGACGCGAGGGACTGGATGGCCTTTAAAGCAACGTACAAGGACTCACAGGCTCTCTTCAGTGGAATCGAGAATATGGGAAGATTGAGAAGAGCAATCAAAGGAAAAGCCAAGGAAGCAGTGAAGTCCCTTCTCTACACACAAGTGGATCCAGAAGAAGTAATAACTGCATTAGAACGTCGATTCGGAAGACCCACTTATCTGATAAGGAGCGAGATAGAGAACATAGAGAAGCTGCCTCCCATGTCTGAAGATGCAAGAGAGTTGGTGAGATATGCTGGAGCCGTGGCCAATACAGTCAGCGTTGTGAAACAAATGAAGAAGCAAAGTTATCTACACTCAAGCGACATAGCGAATCGTATAATCGAGAAGATGTGCGTTCTGGTGCGATTCAGGTGGTATGAGTACAGAGCATCCAAAGAAAAAGATGATGAACCGATCCTCATCGGCCTTACGAACTTCTTCAACCAGATGGTGGATCAATTCGAGATGCACGAGTTCATGGGGGCCAAAATGAAGAAGGAAGGATTGAGAAGCCGCATGCGACCTGCAGGTTCCCGCGGGGTGAACGCCACCCAAGTTACACAGAACGACCAAGAGGAATACTCATCGAACGAAGAGGATTCAGACGAAGAACAAGACAAACCGCAAACAGCGACAGTATGTTCATGCAAGGACGACACGAAGAAGCCAGAGAAGATCGCCTGCCCTGAATGTGATGGAGAACACGCACTGTTGAAATGCAAGAAGTTCGTCGACGCTTCCATAGAAGAAAGATGGGAACAAGCCAAGCGAGCCTTCATATGCTTCAAGTGTCTACTGGGACGACACAGAAGATTCAGTTGCAAAGCAAAGCCGTGCGGAAAATGCAAGAGAAGCCATCATGTGATGTTGCATTCTGAAGAAAGGACGAAGCCAACTACGCAAGAAACCAAAGCCGTAGCATCAACGGTGAATGCAACACGAACAATCTCAAGAGCCTACCTGAAAATCGTGCCAGTAGAACTATGGGGACCAGAAGCCAAAGCCGAAGTCTACGCCCTCATGGATGAAGGATCGACAGTGACACTTATAGAAGAAGACATCGTGAACATGATTGGAGCTCAAGGTCCTGAAGAAGAATTAAGAATCGAGGGCGTGGGAGGTCATCAAATGAGCCAGAAGTCAAAGAAGGTCGACATCAAGATCAGAGGAAGGTTCGAGCGAAACATGGAGAAAATGTCGGGATACACCGTTAAAGCCTTGAACTTGTCCCCCCAAGAAGTCAGCGATAAGGACCTAGAAGATTGCAAACATCTAGAAAAGATGGCAGATCAACTGAAGTACCCTAACGCTCGTCCAACTGTACTCATCGGGCAAGATAACTGGCACCTGATCGTGTCCCAAGAGGTGAAAGTTGGTGACAGAAGCAAGCCGGTAGCCTCCAGAACTCAGCTGGGATGGGTATTGCACGGAACCAAGTCAAGAAACAATACTCCAGTACGAATGGTGAATCACCTAGTGACGCTGCCTAAAGGAAAAGATGATCACCTCGAGAAGATGATCAGAGACCACTTCGACATCGAGGCCCTGGGAGTCGCCGCAAGAAGACCATCCAGCGACATAGACCAACGGGCTATCGACGTGCTGCATTCTACGACGAAGAGATTACCGGATGGAAGATTCAGCGCAGGCCTAATCTGGAAGACGGATGAAGAAAGTCTACCGGAAAGCAAAACAGCTGCGGTGCGACGACTAAGGGGAATGGAGAAGAAGTTCTTGAAGAATGAAGAATTTAAGCAGAAATATGAAGAACAAGTCGAAAACCTGATCAACAGCGAATACGCCGAGGAAGTAACAGATGAACCTGCCTCCTCAAGATCGTGGTACCTGCCTCACTTCGCCGTCGTCCATCCCCAGAAGAAAAAGATGAGACTGGTCTTCGACGCCGCCGCAAAATCAAATGGAAAATCGCTGAACGACGCGTTGTTGGCTGGACCCGATTTGCTACAATCACTGTTCGGTGTTTTGCTCCGGTTCCGCCAGGAAGCAGTTGCCGTCGTCGCAGACATCAAAGAAATGTTCCTGAGAATAAAAATCAACGAAGAAGACAGAGACAGCCTTCGATTCCTCTGGAAGAACAAGGAGTACAGAATGACATCCCTGATATTCGGAGCCGCCTGTTCGCCGTGTACCGCTATATATGTAAAGAACAAAAATGCGGAAGACTTCGCCAGTCGCTGTCCAGAAGCCGTCAGAGCAATAAACCGAAATCACTACATGGACGACTACATCGCAAGTTTTCCCGACGCAGCGACTGCTACCAAAGTATCAAGAGATGTGAACGAGATCCACAAGAAAGGCGGATTTCTCTTGAGGGGCTGGGCAAGCAACGACCCTTCATCGGTTGAAGAATTCAACGACGCAGAAACCAAGGCTAACTCTATCGTGCTGGGAGAGCCCAAGGACCAAATAGAGAAAACCCTGGGACTCAACTGGAGCATCCAAGAAGATAGCCTCCATTTCACTCTGAGCCTGCGCAACACTCCTGCTGAGGCCAAGGAAGGAACACGTGCACCGACGAAGAGAGAAGCAACAAGCGCAGTTATGTCAGTCTTCGACCCGCTAGGACTGGCGTCACCCATAACCATACAGGGAAAAGTAATGCTTCAGAATTTGTGGAGGTCTGGCCTGGAATGGGACGAGATATTGCCTCCGCCTAGAGAAGAAGAATGGAGAAAATGGCTTGGAGATCTAAGGAAGCTTGAAAATCTTCGAATTCCTCGCTGCCTCACATACGACGTGACCGAGGGGGAGCTGCACACATTCTGCGATGCGAGCGAAAAGGCGTACGCTTGTGCAGTGTACTGGCGCTCTCAACATCCAGACAATCGCGTGGAAGTGAAGCTGCTAACGGCAAAAGCTAGAGTATCACCTCTCAAGCCAACTTCTATACCTCGCCTCGAACTACAAGCGTGTCTGTTGGGAAGCCGCTTAGCCAATAGTGCGAGCCAAGAAATGGACTTGACTACCACCCGAAGATACTTCTGGACCGACTCCAGAACAGCACTGACATGGATCAAATCAGACCCCCGGCGATTCAAGCCCTTCGTCGCGCACCGCCTCGCCGAAATAGAAGAGCTAACGAAACATAAAGAATGGCGCTGGGTTCCAACAAAACACAACGTAGCCGACGACGCTACCAGAGAAACCCCATCCAACTTCGACATAACACATCGATGGTTCAAGGGTCCAGCTTTCTTACACGAAGACCCCAGAAATTGGCCTACGGAAGAGAAGAAAGTCTCCATCGCCGACACAGGCGAGGAAAAACCTAACGCCGTCACATTAAGCGTTAGAAAAGTCGCCCCTGTCATCGTACCCGATCCAGAAAGATTCTCCAGCTGGACACGCCTACTACACGCGACAGCGAGATACCTGCAAGCCGTAGACGTTTTCAGGCGAAAAATAAAGAAAAAGGTAAACATCACAAAACTTATTACCAGAAGAACACAAGATCCAGTTTGGAAGAAAACACAGAAACCAAAGGCCCAGCCATCAGAAAAGAGACCGAGCAAGAAGGAAGTGACCTTCTTACCAAAGTCTGCACTCTACGTGGAAAAGGCGGAACAACTGCTAATAAGAAGAGCGCAGGAAGATAGCTTCCCAGACGAATTAGCTGCCCTACGCAAGAAGGAAGACCTCAGTCCAACATTCAACCTGAAGAACCTCACGATCAAATTAGAAGACGGGCTCATTAGGTTATCCACCCGCATCGGAGCAGCCAAGTACCTGATAGCTTCATACAAGAACCCAATTCTGATGGACAAACGTCACCGAATAACCCAGCTGCTAGTAAAATACCTCCACGAAGCCTTCAACCATGGGAACCACAACACCGTGATGAACGAGATCCAGCAGAAATATTGGATACCATCGCTTCGAAACATGGTGAAGAAAGTAGCACGAGACTGCGGATGGTGTAGAATTCGGAAGAAGACGCCACAGATCACGCCTCAAGGAGACCTGCCACTTGAACGTCTAACGAAAACGAGCCCTCCTTTCACCTGCCTAGGAGTAGATTACTTCGGGCCCATGCTCGTCGCCATTGGAAGACGTACAGAGAAACGATGGGGAGCGTTATTTACATGCCTCACCACAAGAGCGATTCATCTAGAACTAGCTAACTCCCTGTCGACCGACTCCATGATCCTCGCGCTACGAAGAATGATCGCCAGAAGAGGGACGCCGAAAATCATCCTAAGTGACAACGGAACCAACTTCGTCGGTGCCAATAGAGAAATCGCTGCAGCCGTCGCGACTCTGGGAGAAGAAGTAAACAAGATGGGCATCGTTTGGAAGTTCATCCCTCCTGGAGCCCCCCACATGGGCGGAGCCTGGGAAAGAATGGTGCGATCTGTCAAGGTCGCTCTCGCAGCAACACTACACGAGCGACAACCTAAAGAAGAAATTCTCCATACACTACTTCTGGAGGCTGAGCACATTATAAACTCGAGACCTCTCTTCTCCGTCAGCACCGATCCAGAAGAAGAAGAAGCCTTGACCCCGAACCACTTCCTCATCGGGCGGTCATGCGGAGCCACCCTCTTCGGCTCTTTCGACGATACAGAACTCATCGGTTCTCCCAACTGGAAGACATCCCAACGCCTGGCCGATCACTTTTGGTCAAGGTGGTTGCGAGAGTACCTCCCAACCCTCTCGCCACGCTACAACCAAGGTCCCCACTATCGGGACCCAACACTGGGCGACATAGTCCTGATTGTCGACCACACCCTCCCACGGTACTCGTGGCCACGCGGCGAAATAGTCGCCACTCATCCCGGACCAGACGGAAGAACCAGGATTGTGGACGTGCGAACTGCAGCGGGTATCCTGCGGCGGCCAGCATCACGCCTAGTCCTGATCGTGCCGGCAACGTCGCCCCAACGAGATGAAGTGCAACGCACTGAGGGGGAGACTGTTGGCGACTACAAGAAGACTTGATTTACAATTGAATGTTCGATTAAACAATAAAAACCATTTTAAAATAGATAGGTATAAGTAGGTAATTGTTTGTTATATTTCTTAGCATAGGGCTAGTTTTGATCTCCCATAGCGAATAAGTTTAATTAGTACTTATAGATAAAGTAGCCAAATAGCTATAAACCAATCAATAATAAACGTAGTTAGCACCCCCATACATCCTAAAGAGAAGGTACATAGGTGGTAATAATGGTATCGCCCATAATACAGGTTCTAACTCGACAAAAACACACAGGTAAAACACTAACAGGCACCTAAACACACATACGCAAAAAATGGTATCGCCTACAAACGAGTCGAAACCTGTCTACTAGAAAAGGTACCGATCAGGGAGCAGGTTCATACTTGTCGAGAATTAGGCGCCAGTCTGGCTACATAATCCCAGCCCCTCTTGATCACGATTGGTTTAGAAACCTAACTTTTTAATGAGAACATCTGCTACTTGTACCATAGTAAAAAACTACTTTAGAAAACCTAAGATTGTAAAAATTAGTATTCCATAGTGCGCGGCTCAATAAACGAAAGTGTTAACTTATCAAGGTGTTTCAGTGCAAATCCCTTACACAAGTGCTATAAAGTAGTCTGTGTCTAATCATCGTGCTGTACAATACAATATTTATTTATGGTTTAAGACATTTATTAATCCAAAAGTAGAATACAATTATTCACTTAGAATGAAAAACACTGCTACGTAAATATACGAGATCGGAACGGTATGTTTGAAGTTAAAAGTAGGTAGAATATAAGCATCAATTAATTTATCATTCACAAACTCCGTCACACACACAAAAACACGGTTTAGAATGTATATTTCTTTTTTAACAGATAATTATTAATCTTCAAAAAATATTGAGACCAAGATTCCTTAATAAGTATCTAAAAAAATTGGCTGTCCATCGACGCAATGATGCTTTGATCAAAATATTACCTACCACGTCTTATTAAACCTAAAGGGCCACTACATTATTATTTTTTACTTTTAAAATGTTTAATATAACTTTGTTGAACCGCCTCTGTTTCCG
This sequence comes from Polymixis flavicincta, assembly GCA_949987655.1. Lineage (NCBI taxonomy): Eukaryota > Metazoa > Arthropoda > Insecta > Lepidoptera > Noctuidae > Polymixis > Polymixis flavicincta. Next base: position 34,879,048 of record OX465171.1, on the reverse strand, counting down.
TCGGTGTTTAAAAATCGTGTCATCGTTAGGAATGCCCGATCTGAATCAAAGTTCCAGAAGATCTATTCATGGCCATACGATCTGTTGATTTTTTTATCATTTCAAACAAGATGCGATCTTCGCCCAGATCGAATCGTATTAGCTAAAGATCGTATGAAATAATCGTATCTACTAAAACCGAAACGTACCTTACCTACGGACTACAACAAAGTAAGATTACCCACATAAACATTGAGTGAGATTAGTTTCGACTGTTTCGAGTTAATCAAAAGCAGTATTGTATGAAATATGAAAGTAGGTGATACCGTGACGTGCGTATATTTTGTTTATTTGACTGTCGGGTATGTAAGCATTCTCTGAATTTGTTTTCATTCATGCTTTTTATTAGGTACTGCAATAGAATCTGTTCTGCGAGCGTGACCTATTATATCTAAATACTTTCTAATATGGCGCCGCCAACAAAATCAAACGTTTGGATTTTTTTTATTAAATATGACACGGGTACGGGGACAATGTAAATTGTGTAAATACATTGTTAAAACAAAAGGATACACATAGAAACAATTTAAAAAAATATCTCAGACGTCATCACAAAGACACCGTGGCACACTTTGTAATAGATCTATTTTGTAGATTAAGTTAAAATAAATCATTTGGAATGCATACTGTGCTTTTCATTAGTTTTATAAAATTATAATACGATCTTACTCGATCTCGGAAGATCGTGAATCGATATACGAGGTTACTAGGATCCATTACGATCCAGAAGATCTATTCAAAGCAATTATCGGGCATCCCTAGTCATCGTTGATTTTACATGTTATTTCGTTTTGGTCCCCGACGTCGACGCCTTTGGATTGCGTTCAGTAGAGCGTTCTCGTTTCTTTTTCGTTTCTTTTAAATCGACTCGCGTTTCTTCAACCGCTGACAAGAACTGTAGCCGATCAAAATATTCGGATTTGCGAAACTTTTTTGTCACAGTTCCACTCTTAAATTTCTTCTGTTTCTTAAGTGCCTTTGAATATGACTCCCGCAGCTCTCTCCATTTTCTTTTAAGTAAGTAACCTGAAATTGAAATGAATATTACTTCTACCGGTTCCTTGTCTCTGATTGCACAAAGACTGAACTTTTATCACAAACGATACGTGTGAAAACAGATTTACAAAATCTTGACAGAAATCTGTATGTAACGTGAATTGAAAAGGGAAGATATAGGTATGTTAAGATTCGGCCAAGGTTATGTAAAATACAAACAAATACATACTTTCTTAATCGGCTTATTCATCTATTAAATAATATATAATTGCCAAAACTGTCTGTTTTACATAATTTCTTGAAAAGTATCTCTGCAGGCTTAGCACGAGCACTGATTTGTCGACGGAAGAATAGACATGACTATTAAATAAATGATGTACAATAGGATAAGATAGCTATGTTTTTCTATTCATTATCACAGTTATGCGTTCTAAACAAATCATGATTTTGTAGATAATCGTATATAATTTGTGGCCTTCGAGTAGAAAGTTTTGTTGTCAGTGTGATTTTGACAGTTTGGGAAGAAATATTCTTCTGAAATAGTTTACATTTATAAGGACCTAGACAAATATCGTTAGAAACGAAAGACTAAATGACAGATTGTAGAAGGATATCTACGGTGCGATATAAAAATTTAGGAACGAAATGTCACTTCGTATTGAAAAAGCACTGTCTATTCTTCGTAGAAATACAAAGCGTCATGCTAAGCCCGCTGACAATGCAACTAATAGTAACTGAATAATTCAAGACCGACAGACAGGTGACGAGACATAATATAATCATCAACGTTTGTCAGCTCATCAATTATTGACACGCATTCAGAATACTTTGTAAGGACACACACGTGCCACTTATCAACACCATCATGAACGTGCTCAGCCACAAGCTGAACAGCCCCCTTCTGGGGCACTGGGTTCAAGCACAAGTGCGTGTGCCCGTGGCCCCAGAGGGTGGCAAATACTTAAATTAAATTGTGATTTAAATACTAACATAGTTTTAAGTCTTTCTACTAACAATATGTATGGGTCAAATATGCCTGTTTTTTTTTTTATCACGGCACTAAAGCTGAATTCAGTACAACCAGCCTACAATGTACTAGGGAGTACTCGGATGTGTCCTAGCAGTTCAAATATTAGAGTCTGCATAAGAAATCAATAGTTACTTACCTGTTAAATTTTTTTCGTCAGCATTTTTATTTTTATAATCTTTAACGAATCGGTCACAGAGGGCTTCCCAAGAACGTTCTTTCTCCAAGCGATCACTATAAACAGCACATTTTGGATTCCATACAGCGGGACGTATTTCTATTTCATCTATAAATTCTTCCATGTTTATGTCATCCAAAGTTATATCCATAGGTATGGAATGTCAGTGTCAAAACTTTTTATCAACGAAATACGGTAATTCACCACAATTGTAAACAATGAACTAAACACGTGACATTTGCGGCATCGATCGTACCTCGAGGTGCGCGCGCAGAGACGGAACCGCCCTACATGACAAAGGCGGAATTATCACAGTAGAGAACACAATTAAAAAACTTCATACCAGCGCAGCGTCCTAAGTGGTCATATTATGTACAGACGCCAGCACATCAAGTTATCCCAATCTGTCAAATTTCTTTGATAGATTTTCATCTTTAAGCATAAGGTTCATGTTCAATTGGGAAAATTTGACATTTTGGGGTAGCTCCATGTGCCGTCTGTACATTGTCCGTACTGCGCGACTACAACACCCTTCCAAAAACTTTTAATACACGTTTTAAAAGTTTTTGGAAGGGTGTGCCTCTTCACATTTCCATCGGTTTTTTGAGTACATTATTTTACTGAGCCTTCTGTGAAATTATTATAATTATTAAAACACTATATCGCGTTCCACCGGACTGACGCCTGACTCACTAAATGTGCTCGTAGATGGCGCTGTAGTCGCGATTCACCTATAAGTTAATTTAACATCGCGATTAATCCGTCGGTGTAGTACGCACGGCTACAAATCAAGCTATACATTTCCAGTATAAACTGATCTCGTATTGTATAGGATTTCCGTACAGTGCGAGATCAGCGTAAACTGGAAATGCATAGCTTGATGTTTAGCCGTGTGTACAAGGATTAAATAGGTACGCACGGCTACACATCAAGCTATACTATTCTAGTATAAGCTGATCTCGCATTGTATAGGATTTCCGTACAGTGCGAGATCAGCGTAAACTGGAAATGTATAGCTTGATGTGTAGCCGTGTGTACACAGATATAAATAATTTCTGTATAAAAATAATAATTATAATAAAATAAAATTCGTTCATTTCAGACTATTAAATTGTCCTTATTTAGTTAGTATAACATTATCTTAAAAACTATGTTAGTCGTGACGAGATCTATTGTATTTAAATTAAATTGAAACAGTTTAATAAAATAAAAATAAATTGAAATTAATTAAAATTTAATAAATTGAATTGAAATAAATTAATATAAAATTAAAATTTAAAAAAAAATATTTTATCTCAATTTATATATAAAAAAAAAAAAAAAAATTGAGATAAAATTTAAAAATGTATAGGACATCCGCCTTCGTTGGCAAATTTTACAATTGTTGGTTATTGTACTGTATTTTCTGTTACGGTATTTTGCTATGGGGACAGGCTGCGGATGTTGAGTCGATCTTTATTCTGCAAAAGAGGGCTGTCAGAGCCATTTACAACCTCCACAGACGCGAATCTCTAAGGGAACTGTTCAAAACAATTAACATCATGACGGTACTTTGTCAATATATCTATGAAAACATTATGTATGTTCGGTAAAATCTACATCTTTTTAGTAAGATAAGTGACAGGCACAATTTTAACACTATAAATAGGAACAAATAAGAACCCACGTTTCAGATTGTCTAAAGTTATACGTCTTTTATGGGGTAGTGTGTAAAATGTTATAATAAAATAACAGTAGATTTTCTTGAACTAAGTGAAAATAAATTTATGTCATGCATTAAACGCACACTATGTAGACAAGCATATTATAAGTTAGATGATTATATCGTAGATAAGAATTCTTGGCTTAATGCTGGTCCTGCTCCACAGCCACCTGGGCTTACTAGTTAACATTTTAATATTTGGAAGAGATGCTTCCCCTTTTTTATGTTTTCTGACATTACGAACATTTCTGTTCCTTTTATTTTTATTTTTCTGACATTACGCACATTTCTGTTCCTATTGTTATTATTTTTCTGACATTACGAATTTGTTTTTGATTTTACTGAACCAAGTATTACTTATTAAAATTCAATAGATATGAAATATTTTTCTTTCTTTTTGGAAGTCAAAATTTAATAATTACTCAAATACATTGAAAATATAGTTTTGTATAATTTAGAAGCATTTTGTTAAAATTCATCCTTAAAATATGTTGTTTTGATGTACTATCGGGGAAGTTCATATCTAAGCAATTTCAAAACAAAATCCTGTGAGCACGATGACCACATCTGTTTAACGCCCCTTTTGGCCTCGACCAATGAAACGAAAATACGTAGCAAATATTTTGTCGTTTAAGTTTTTTTGTTGTTCGTGTGTTTTTTACTGTCTTTTGCGATGCTATTGGTTGATGAGATTTCTATAGCGGCCGAGCGCTGCAAGCAGAAATAGTCTTTAAGGTGCTTAGATATGAACTTCCCCGATAGTACGTCGTCTTGAAAAAGCATGGTAGTTGAGAGTATGTCATGCTCACTTAAATGTCGCACTGATGGTGGCGCGTTTGTTGGATCATTCGGTTCCCTAGAAAATGGTTGAGCTGGATGGTGCTGATCCACGCGTCAAGTTCGTGAACGGGTGCCGTCGGTGAAGACTGGTCATCTCCTGCCATGGCTTATTTTGAATCGATTTTTTTTTTTTTTTACATTGTTCTCACATTATAGAAGCACCAAGAATAATGTTCCCAAGATTTTGTAATACCCATGATTTAAAAGAGTGTCCTTGGAGTTTCTTGCCCTTTCTTCTCCATAGAGATCTACGTTTTGGAACGGGCACCTAGCTTCAACTTAGATTTCTTTACAGTTAAAAAGTGCCTGTAAAAGGATTAATTGAAATAAATGCTTTGAGTTTCAGTTCATTTACAACTCATAATCTAAGAACTCAAGTACACTAAGCATTTATCAATTGACATTTTTTGTTATATTTTGAAAATAGAATGGTTTTATTGTATGTACTATACATTTTATTTTCACCTACTGCACATTTACTGCCTCATGCATAATATTTACTTAGCCAAGAATGTGGTTTAAACGTTGATTTGTAAACTATGTTCAAGTAACAGATGGGAAAAGCTCTAAAGAGCGCTGCAGCTGCTGCGTGGAACAGCAGCGCCACGCTAAAGGCTATTTAGTGGCCGACCGACGCAACAACGTTTCTTCTCCCTCCGTGGTGGACTTCTGGTACACCTAAAGCCTGTAACCAAGACCGGCCGTGGGACTCAGCTTTAGGACGGGAAGGCCGATTATGGAGGCGAGTTAGTTTTGTACATTTACATTGGCAACACTGTTCTTTTATCTATGATAGGTTTTTATATTGTATTTGAATACAATGGCGGATTTTCTGTGTAAAAGGAAGCATTTTATGAATTTTTTGATAAATAAAAATAGAGGTAACATTATGACATTCAAATATTAATTAAGTTGTGCTGAAATTTACCCACACAAAATTTGTTTTATTACGTCCATGTTCAGGCCGCTCATTTGTGTTAAATAGACTCAATGATATTATAAGTGTACTTATAAAATCATTGAATAGACTCATGAAAAAACACATTTTCTTGTTGTCACGATTTTGTTCTCGTAGCTGTTATAATCTAAACCTGTAATTTATTATCCTCTTTAGTACTTACATGTACCTATGTAACCGTGAATCTGCTATAATTACATTGTATATACTGGGTTGTTGTTTTTTTTCTATTAGGTTGCATCTTAATCTTGCAGTTTGAGTACCTTATTTATGCGGCCTTCCCAAATATCTATTCTTTGGGAATGTTCGTCAAATCGTTGAGCTCCTTAAGTTTTGCACGATTACAGACAAAAGTGAACACTAACTGGACAGGTCCAATCAATCTGTGTGGTGGATCTTTCCTCAATATACAATTTTAGACATAATTCTACAGCGTCTTCGTCTTCGCATAATTTGACAAGATATATATATAAAAGATACCGTCGGCTTTAAAAGATACCGTCACGACTGAGTATGTTCCTGCCTTTATTCTCAAAGAAGACATGAAATGAAACCCCGACTTCATCAAGTTTTGAAACATGATGGACGTGTGAAACCTACTAACTGAATTATAATCACTTAAACTTTTTAAATGCACTCTCAGTCAGCCACTCGCCCCGCGCCTCGCGCTCGCTGTGGCCTTCGCAGGACAGCGATGCTGCCGGCCGTCAGGTCAGCCACCCAGATCGGGGCCCCATACAGGGCCATCGATCACACGATCCCCGCGTAGAGCCGCCTACAGGCGGCTCTCGGGCCCCCCAGATTGGGAAGCAGCGATGACAACGCCACAGCTGCGCCCAACAACTTGGGTGCCAGTCGCTGGAAGTGGGGGCCAAAATCCCACCGGCTGTCGAGCACCAATCGTAGAAATTTCATGGTGGACTCGCCAGCAATTTGGGACCCCCGACTACGATGTGCGATCCCAGCGCCGGCGCCCGCCGGGGACCATGAAAGACCATGGCGTCCGACGGGTCAGAGCCCATTCGTCCCCTAAAATTCGTCCCCCAGCATAAAAGTTGTAGATTCGGCCCCTATATAGGTGCCCATTGGTCTCCTGGTAGGGGACCAATTAATATTTTAATTAAAAAAAATATTTTAAGGTACCCATTCGTCCCCTCTAATATATATACAATATAAGTTAAAGATTCGGCACCTATTCAGGTGCCTATTGGTCTGAGATAAAATTAGCTATATTTTACATAAGAAACGGTTAACATAGTACACTTGTGAACAGTTTATTAACGGAATTAATTTAATAAATCATAACAGGTCATTGAAAAAAGAGCTATGATGAATGATAATCCGTCATGATAATAATATAACCTGTCGATAGGCTTACGATGTAAAATTGTCTCACTACGAAAGGTTTGTTAAAAAAACGGGTTACAAATAATAATTAAGGTGTTTAAAATTGGTAAGTACTCTCCAGATGTGCGCGGGGTGTGGAATGCCGAAGCGGGAGAGGTAATTTTAGCCAGAGTATCTGCGCGCGAGCAAATAACAAAGGCGTAGCCCAAAACAATAGACGCTCGATGAAAGGACTTGCACCTGATTGGCTTACACCAGTACTAGACAACTTCGGCGTATTTATTCCAGGAATGTGTTACTACATTTAGTTTACTTATAGTTGCAAATCCAAGCGTACTGATTTTTATACTGTCTCGAGTGAAAGTTTACTCATTAGCGTATCCTGTAGGATTACTTATTAAATTTAATTAGTGAGTGAAGTGATCAGTGCATGTACGTGAAGGAAAACTACGTAAAACATGATATCTACCGAACTACTATATTTTTTATTTTAGCCTTTTCTGCGCGACTGTACTAGAACTACCAAGCTGCAGTATACACATATACATGTACAATCGCGGCTTCTTCCGCACGCTCACCTTTAAGGCGATAATCGCGTAGCAAGGCTCACGACTCGATCGCACAATGCATGCGTTTTGACCAATAGAATGCACGAAACATATTTTAGTAGTGTTCGTAGTAATGATCTATAGAAGTGTGACACTCACACAGGCGCGTGCTATGTTCACTAGTTTGTGAGATTATTTTTGAATAGGCACGGCCGGTATGAGCTCTTTATGAATTATTGTTGTTGACAAGAAGTAATTTCGTACTCATATTTATCTTCTTTTTGGCTTAGAAAATGTATTATTGCTTTAAGTTAAATGAAATAATTTTTAGGTTCTTAATGTGTTTAATTTTATAGGTTTTAGGTTTGTTTTTATTAGCAGAGGAGAATACAATTAATTTATGCCTTGCTTGACACGAGACCAGAGAGACGGTGTCACTTTTTTTTTACCACAGGCAATAAGACATCACACAACAGATCAAACAGTAATCGTAAACAGAATCTTAACGATTAGCTTTGTTTTTTTTGTTAGTTTTTCTATTTATTCAGCTACTTACTAGCAGCGCTCCGCGGTTTCAACAGCGTAGTTCCCGTTCCCGTGAGAATATGGGGATAAAATATAGCCTATGTCACCCAGTGATAGTGTAGCTTCCCAACAGTGAAATAAATTTTCAAATCGGTTCAGTAGTTTCGGAGCCTATTCAATGCAAAAAAACAAACAATCAAATCTTTCCTCTTTATTATTAGTATAGATAGATTATTTATCAATAATTTGGAATAATAATATCAAACAAATTATATCTATTCTATCAACTTTAATATTTTCCTCTCTCCGACATAATAATGTTCCGTCAGGTCTATTAGTTTTCTTATATATATGAACACTTTCACTGCCTCCCCAATTTTCACGATGTCCAATGGTTATGCGATACCGCCGCCATACAAAACGCAGCGGACACGCTAGGCACGGTGACTGGCACTGCATAAAGGTATAAAATGTTAATAATTATTGTCATTTCTGTAAATTCTGGTTAAGAAGTTTATCGGCCTTTCAAGGTCAACTTAGAAATGCCATTTCAAAAAAAAAAAAAACAGTATTATCGGCGCGGCGCGGACGTAAGAGGGACTTGTTACTTGCGCAGTTCTATTGAAAAGTAAAAATCTTCATTACAATGTGTTATATACTTGAAAATATACAAAAACGAAGCAAGTTAGATATTTTGTTGGAAATTTGCAACATTTTTTTTTATTGCTCTATATTATGATTGGAATAACACAAATATACTTTGCGCAATTCATACAATGTTATCAGAGCGTTTTGTTTACTGTTGTCGGAACTCTTGCAACTGCAATAATAATACGTTCATTATCTATACCTACCATTGTTATTTAGTGGGAACTTCTGAAAATCCGGTTTAACAATAGAATGGCTTAAAAACATACTTTATGGCCCTTTTATTGAAGGACCATAAAATACGTTCGCGAAATATTACAAAGAATTTTTAAGGTATGCCTATTATTTTATTACCATGTTACCTATCTCGAATGTTTTGCAGGTGTTCCTTATAGGTATAATGTATATTTTGAATACTTTTAATAGTTCTAATATTCGTTTTATCCATTTATTTATCACACCTTTGATTTTTTATTTAATCATAAACAGGCGGCTGTCCTTTACTTGTGCGCTGAACTACCAGATTTTAATAGGTGTAGAAAAAATCACAAAATGTTTAATAATCGCATTGTGGCCACTGGTTTTGGTCTATGTAATACTAAAAAAACTGACGAAACAATATAAGCTCTTTGCTAAACTATTAAGACTCATTTTCGCGGTACAGAAGATCTCTCGTGCGCTATGCCGAACCGCACGGTGAATGCTCATACATTTCTATGAGATCCGAGCTAAAACGCCTAGCGCGTGACACAGAAGATAGTTGACATAACTGTATGGAGTATTATGGAGTAATTTGTCGATTCTCGTGCGCCGCACGGTTCCCCCGAAGTTTGTCGAATATTACCGAACGTAGATTAGCGAGAGTGCCCGAGGTTTGGCGAAGTTTGCATGCCGGCCATAATGAATGACCAACTCATTAATGTCACTGCGAAGTTTAGTTTACGTGGAATTGAATGCTATTGTTTATTTTTTATTCGTTTAGATTTAAATTACTTACCTATCTGAAATAAATAAATTCTTTTTATTTACTTATTACCCCTAATACTTAGTGAGCTAGTAAAGTGCACCACCAGTTCCATGACCTACCAGCCCCCACTGATCATAAATTTATCGAGATTACACGAACAAGGTATCTTTCCAATGTCCGGGGCATGCTGTGCAGGATGCTTACCGTTGGGTGGTTAACAAACGGCTTGCAAGAGGCAGCACGTTAAGATTGGAGTTTGGCCGTCTTTTAATAAAAGGTTGACAAACCATGCTATAATCAACGTGACAAGCGCGTTGCCCGCATTGCGTACGACAAGTATATTTTGACAAATATAACAATCTCAGTTCAATCAAAATCAGTTCATAGGCCACTTTAAAATTCGGAAGCTTATCAAGTAATTAAACTAAACCATAATTTTCAGTAAGAAATACTCCTTAATTTCTGAAATAATATAACAGAAATATTTTCAAAAAACCAGGCCGGTGGGCTCCTGAAAAAATAAAACTGTCACTGTGACCGCAGTGAGAGTGAAAGGATTGAAAAAAAGAAATATTAGCTATTAGTGAAATATATATTTTTCAGTTCGTGTTCATTTAATAATAAGCTATTCAGGATTAAATATTTCATGGTTGATATTTAAACCGTATCTGTATATTAAAACATTTTAGTAAAACATTTTGGTTTAAAGCGAAACTGTCGTCTGTAATCTTCGTACAAAATGTGTTAAAATTTAAGAACAATTTTAAGGATTTGTAGTTGTGGAAAATAAGCAATTTAATTTAGTTTAACTTATTTATTTTTAATAGAGTTTTTCAAGATTTCAAAAGGAAATTTTAAAGATTCACCCAGAAATTAATATAAAAAATTACACAGAAATTATCATCAACTTGTATTTATCTACACTCATATCGTAAAGTTATTATTAATCAATAAAAAATTGTGTCATAATGACAGACTTTAAGCACGTGCAATTCTAATGAAATTTAATTTCATTAGAATTGCTTCAAAGTTTTATTATAATGAAATTTAATTTCATTAGAATTGCTTCAAAGTTTTATTATAAATTTATAATTTTAGCACACCTGCCTTATGTTTACGTATTTGTGTGGTTTTGTAATGTCTTCGCTACTTCTTCTAATACTCATAGTAATTGTTCTGACTGAGATTTTTTTTGTAAACAACAAAAATAACGTGATATTCTTCAAAATAACGTGATGTTACGATGCGTAGATTCCTTTTGTAATAATATTGTAAATAACTTGCACAAAAAACCCTCAAACACTGTTAATGACGGTCCGGGCTCGCTTCTTATCTAAGGAATGCGATGTCTTTTGTTCTCGACGCTCAGTACGGTGCACTGTAATCCGGCTCGATTTCGACCATGTTTTGATGGTAGTAAGGTTGCAAATTGTTTGTATGGATTTTTGTGGGAACAAAATGCGTGCTTTGTTGACGACACCTTTATTGCGACTAAAAAAATGGACATTAGTTTGCGTCTCTATACGTCATGCATTCAACAGACAATATGGATTTGTGTGACTCACACAAATACATATTGTCTCTAATTGGGCGAAACCAGGAAGGGGAGTGGTTTGTGACTAGCTGCGCTGCCGCAGAAATATTTTCTTAAGTGAGCATGCTTAACGAATGCTGATTGTACTTATATTAGAAGAATGAATAAAAATAAATATTCTTCAGGGGACGAATGGGCCCCTCAAAAGTTCCAGGGGACGAGTGGGCACAGGGTGCGAATCTTAGGGGACGAATGGGCTCGGACCACCTCCGACTTGTTGAGGGCCACCTCCAGGCCTAGGCGCCGTATGCGGGTCACGACCTGTGACACCACAGCCGTCGCCAGCAACGCTGCCTCCCTATACGAGCTCCCCCGGGCTGTGACCTGCGTGTTATCGGCTTAACACGTCAGGTCCACACCCGGCTGGAGCTCGCCCCTCAGCACCCAGTCATACCCGATGTTCCACAGGAGCGGTCCGACGACCGAACCCTGTGGAACACCGCACGACATGCGGCGCTGGTTTCCGCCATCACGACCCGTGTAGGTGATAGGTACACCTTTCCGCCAAATAAGCCCCAAAAAAAGTATCATAATAAATTGTGACCAAATAATATTCCGTAAAATGTTGTTTCGGTGAGGTGAAAATATGGAAAATAAATCGTTTGGCAAATGAAAAATGTTCAAAAGCGGCTTCGACCAATAGCAAAAACTTATTTTGTGCTTCGGTAAAATTCTAATTAATATTTTTACTTTGTTAGCTTAGTTGTTAACTCTATTGTGCATGCTGTGGTCTCTTATAGGTGAAGGAAACACTGCTTTGTAACACAACTGCTCCTACTAAGTTATGACACCCTGGTACTTCGAAGTAATAAAGCGTTTAAGAGTTTTCTAGCTGACACAGCTACCTAGTATGTTAGGTGAGCTCCTACCGAGTTATGACAGCATAGTAGTTCGACTGTATAAAGCGTTTTCTAGCTTACACAATTACCTATATTAGGGGTGTTCCTACCGAGTTATGACAACCTGGTACCTGGTACATCGAAGACATATACCCCCTTATCACAGAACAAGGTTTTTCTTTAGATATGTTTTTGAAATAAGAACTTAGAACTGAAATAGAATTACAGCTCCTTTTACAAAACTGACAATTTAGCACTGGACTAACTTGTCAGTTTTGTATTTCGATATAAGTTAGGTTCTTATTTAAAAAACAGGCTAGACGGTTTAAACCATACCTAAAGAAAAACCTTGTTCTGTAATAAGGAGGAAAGCGTTTAAAAAGCTGACTAACAAAATGTATAGATACAGATATGTAGTTTAAGAAATGTTTGACGTGATTCTTTAAATTGGCATTAGTTTTTTATTTGTGAACCGATTGACATGAAACAAACCGAAAAGTTCACAAAATATTAGTGAAAACCAAATCTAAATCTGATAGGTTGTTTCTGAAATTGGCGTGCACAAACGCACAGACAAATAGACAAAAAATCATTGTTTTGGGTGCTATTTGCGTTAATAAAGGTCCCAATAATATTTTTTCTCGTATATCTTCCATGTACAGACAGCGATCTGTTACATTTTATTATATGTATTGAATCTGACTGGTATGTATATTTAAACTGTATTAATGATAAGATGAATTAAACATAAATGTTTAGAATTGTTCTTTTATTGAATTATTGTTTAACATTTTGACCACTACGACATTAGATTTTTTTTATTTAGTTATTCTCAAATATGGTTAATTTATTTCACTGTGCCTGTTATTTTTACAAACATACAGACATAGGAACTTCGTTTTAGCGACACCTCTTGGTTGTTTTTCTATGTTTTTGGGTTTCGACAGTAATATTGAGTTCCAAATTACTGCTGCTAGATGGCGCTGTCATTGCTGACGAGCAAAAAGTTCATTATCATTTACATTTTTGTGGGACGCCTTAAAAATGTTAATTATACTTAACTGTTTATTTTTGTGATCTGGATGTGGGAAGCACAAGGCCTGTCGAAGTGAATCAACCTGATCAGGCCTATGTCCAGCAGTGGACGTCTTTCGGCTGAAATGATGATGATGATGATGATGATGTGCTGTGATCTTGTCTTATTTATAAACCACGTTTCGAATTAGTAAACTTCCATAAGTAGAAATAAAAATAAGTAGTACTTAACAGTAAATAAAAAAGCAATTTAAAAAAAATACAGAATTTTAATGGAGTGTAAAATGCGTAATGAAAATGCACATCAAATTAAACCTATTAAGCTGTTTGCTTGAACTGAAGACCTTTAGGGAACGAGGGGTCAAACTTCATGAATAACTTAGTACGGACAGTAGTTGTTTCGCCATGACAGTTCTGAAGAAAAATGCTCCGTTTGTCGGGACTTTCATTTTTATTTAACTAAACAGTTGGCGAAAAATAAGTTTTAACTACTTTCTCTGCCATGTTTTTAAGATCTTTAATATACATTTACCTCAAATCTATTTATATAAAATGAATTGCTGTTCGTTAGTCTCGCTAAAACTCGAGAACGGCTGGATCGATTTGGCTAATTTTGGTTTTGATATATTTGTGGCAGTCCAGGGAAGGTTTAAACTGTTTGAAATATAAATAATAAGTAAAGGAAAATACTGAAAACGCCAATTTAACTTTCCAATACATACTGTTCCTAGTCATTGGTTCCTAGCTATGAAACATTTTGATGTCTTTTGTCTTATAATGTCACTTGGTTGTCAAATATTTATAGGTGCGTTCAGAAATTTGTCTATTTCATAGCTGGTAGGGTAGGTAGGTAGGTTAGGGTAGTGTAGTGTAGGTAGGGTAGGTAGGGTAGGTAGGATAGGTGGGTAGGTAGGGTAGGTAGGATAGGTAGGGTAGGGATTTTGTATGAATGAATTTTGGACTGACAGGACAACGTCTGTCGGGTCGACTAGTCGTAAATAAAACGATTTCTACAAGACAAAAATTAATTAAACACTTGAGACGAAATTGAAGCTTCTAAAAACTGCAAATTAGCTCAGCCACAATTCGCACATCCGTAGACACAATTCTCTCCTTTCCTGCGGCGACCGCCAATCGATACCAACCAAAGTATGATACCGCAGACAGTCAAATGAACAACTTCTTAGTGCAATATTCAGCAACTGTTCAAAAGTAATAGTTATCGGTAAATTATGACAAAAAAAAACTTTTTTTACAATAGTACAAAAATTTAATTTAATTGTCAACGGCGACAATTAAGAAACGGAGAGTTGACTAAAAAATATGGATAGTTCAACGTCGAGGGGTGCGGTTGTGGCAACGTCACGGCGACGCGCATGCGCTCTTTGATGCAAAAATAACGAAACGGAGCTAAAATTAACCATTTTGTGAACTTTCTACCCATAACCTAAACATGTTATAATAATCTCCTCGCGTTTTTACTTAAAAAAATCATTAAAACTTGTTGTTATTTATAATACCAAATACCTACAAAAAATCGCAAAAGTACTAGTTTTAATTAAGAAGTTGTAGTAGTGTTACCTCGTGGCATAACCACGATGCTGTGTGTAATCGTAACGATAGTACAACCGCTCCCACTCCCCCAACTGCCATTCTAAAAATAACTCAGTAAACTTTATTTAAACCAAATTCCAAAAGTTGAACTCTATTTTTAAAATTTAAAAGTATCTTTCGGACAAAGTTTTAAACAGTGAAATAACAGTTTTAAATATGTTTGACACTAATGGAATGTGTTACAGTGTTAGTTAATCGTCCACCATTGTTGTGCAAGTGGTTTTATTGTGAGTGTAGTGTTAAGTTAGTATAGTAGTTAAGACGTGCCTTGTTATTAAGTGTGAAAGCAAATAAAAGTGACCGCCTTAAGTTTAATTTGGTGATAAATAACCATCGTATTGTAAGGGTAAGTGGCCAGAGTTTTGACAATGGTTTTAAATACAACTATAGAAATATTATTTACATAATAAATAAGTAAGTAGTGGATGTTATTTTGCAGTATTTTTAAAATTTCGACGACTCCTCTTAAAATTATGCAACTTTTTTTAATATAGGTAAAGGTAAACTTTTTTAATAATATTGGAAACGCACACATTGTACTAGATCGGCCAAATACCCCGAATTTCGTAGAAATACTCGAGTATTTCTACGAAATTCGGGGTATTTGGCCGATTTGACGCCGATGCTTATTAAGCCTGCGATATCGATATCGCAGGCTTAATAAGCATCGGCGTCAAATTAGAGTTTTCCTTTTATTTCCTATATTGGAATTTATGCAATTAAATATACGGATGATAGATTTGTCAAACCATAAATATTTGATGAGAGAACCGAGCCGCCAGAATTCTGAAGCCATAATCTCATGGTTTAAATGTTCCATTTTAGGTAGAATTTATTTATTTTCGATTTGTTCCAATAGCCAGATGTAGTTTTGGAACTCGAGACGTCGAGGTTATTTTTGGTAATTATTCATTTGAAGGCTAGCTTTTAGGGTCTGCAATAATTATCTGTATTCTTTACAGGCTGATTAGGGGTCCATTTAGGCATAAAAAATCACATAATCCATGCATATATAAATGATTAAAAATATTGTCAAGACCGATCTTATTCTAATAAGACAAAAATATATTTATTTTATCAATGCCAATAAATGCAATATCTGTAAATCTGCTTCCATTAATATAGGAAATTTGTTTAAAAATACTAAGCCTCTATTCCTACGAGACAATATTTAAGCTTACGTCACATATTTTGGCAACCATATTGGTGAAGCTAATGACGTAACTGTACTGCGGATATTTTTGCGTTGGTAGCCATTGTACAAGCAATTCAAGACTAACACTAACACTTGGCCAACGAATATTTATATATTGAAAACTTTGTCGAATATTTAAATAATTTTGGATCATGATTAGTTTTTTAAATGTGCATTACCTTATTACATCATGGCCTGAATTCACTATGACCACTTAACGATTCCTTACTCGTAACCAAGTCAATCACAAACGAATTCTGCTAATATCGTATTAATAATGTCGACAAATTGGCTTGGAACGTACAGATTATGACATTTCGATTCCTTACCGTTACATTGATGTCTTAAAAACACGATATTGACGTAGTTTGAACGTGGTAAGATTCCGCGGGGAATCACTATAACTATACAGAATTGGGGCAGCTCTTTTATAAAATGGGACATTTGTATCAAATGTATTACTAAAAAACCCTAACTTTACCTCCAATTATTACATTTGAACAATTAAGGCAACCATTAGCGATACACTCGCTTGTATTTGGGCGGCCATGATTTATGGTAAAATACAAGGTACACTTGCACGGTATGATTTTCGCTAACATCGTGTGTTTCATTTTGTGGAATGAAATATGCATCAAGCAGATGTATATCCATCCATATTTACCATGGACTAATCACTGCCTTACTATAATTTTTCCGCTAAGATATCTAATTGTCTTTATGTGGACCGTAACTATGTAAGCAGAATGCTGTCACCATGATTTTTATTATTTATTTATATATATTAACAAAGCTACACTACGTGATGAATTAATAATAACAGAAAATCCGAATTATTTCGCTCGCACTAAGTAATAACTGTACATATTATGAGAATGAATGAATGAATAGAGAAAAAGCTACGAGAATCATAATGGAATGATGTCCTAGCAATGGAAAAAACAATAGGGACGTCAAATCAAGAGATGGGTAGATGATTTGCTAGAGGAGGCCTACATCGAAGGACAACCTGACCAACAAACTGGTTGCTGAATATGTTCGATTTTTTTTATTTATTTTTTCGAAATAGATTATGGATTACATTCATATGTTAATTGGTCCGTGGTAGCTTTGGACAGATAGAGGTGGAGAGAGAGTACGAAGGTCTTCGCCCAGCAATAAAACTTTAATGGCTAATTAAATAAATCTTAAGACTGTACTGTTTAGGTAAGATAACAAAAGCGTTTTATTATCTATATAAATAAAAAGGAAAGTCCTGACTGACTGAGTCATCAACGCCCAGCCCAAACCCTTGGACGTAGAAAGCAGAAATTTTGCACAGAAGTTACCTTTATAATATAGACAAGGAATAAGGAAGGATTTTTCGAAATTCTACACCTAAGGGAGTTAAATAGGCGATGTAAGTTCCGCGCGGGTGAAACCGCTGGCAAAAGCTAGTATTATTATAAGTAGTCTCAAGTGAAATCCCAACAAATTTTATTTTTTTCCAATGAGATAACCTTAGACAAGTCAATCGTGTCAACGTGGACAAATATTTTACCGTGCAAACAACTAACAACATCTAATTCCATTTAACCGACTTCAAAGAAGGAGGTTCTACGATCGTCTATACGTATTTATTTTAAAGGTATTTCCATCAATTGTGGACCGATTTGGAACCCATGATACCTATGAACTTCATTAAGTTTTCTTTGATAGCTTTTGAGTGAGCTTCTATAAAATCCACTTTAAATCCAAAGAGGATTTAAAATAATGTATGTAGATGATGTCATAAAATTATAAATAAAAACCAATTTACTAAATACCTTAAATAATAAAAGTAAAACTAATTGAAGTAATGAGCAGTAGGTACCTACATTGTCTATATGTCATTATATGTCACCGCCTTCCGAACAACTAAGTTCGGAAGGCGGTGACATATAATTAAATACATATCCAAAGTCACCGACTTCCGAACTTAGTTATTGGGGTTGGACAAAGCTAGTTTATTATTTTTTACTTTTCGGTTTTTCGGCGATTTAATTTTTTTATTAAAACGTTTTTATTTTATAATTTTTTGTGGCTATAATCTACTAATTACTACATGCTTAATTTTTGATTAAATACACAACTCAGTATTAAAATCTGTGAGTAAACAATCAATAATCCCCTGTTAACTTACCCCTAGGGTTGGAATTTTCTTCGAAATTTATATGGGACCAACTTCGAGGTATACCCTTTCCAATAAAAAAAGAATTATCAAAATCGGACTATTCTGGAAAAAGTTATGCGTGGTCATACATAGAAAAAAAAAAATATACGCGTCGAATTGAGTAACCTCCTCCGTTTTTTCGTCGGTTCAAAAATACTTGTAAAGACCATTGTTGGTTGCGGACATTCGGAGCTTATTACAGAGTGGTCCTTCTGGGCGTAGATTCCGCGAATACGGGAGCAATGTCCTTTGAGCGAGGCCGCGCATGCGTAACTGCGACCGTAGTAAATAGTAGTAAAGGTGGTATCAGTACTCTCAGTTAAATAGAGTTGTATTACTGCGCTCATTTGTCTCGTTACGGTCTTTTTGTAGTACAGTAAAAGTGTCCTTATTTTTCTATGAGTGGGAATATACCTAATAGTAAGCAATAGTAATATGTATTTAGTATCTATTTTGATAAAGTTTTCTTTATATTGTTCTACAAGGCTCGGTTTTTTTTCTCTTTTTAGTATATATTGATGATCTACCCCATTTATTAAAAAAACAACCACAAATGGTGTTATTTGTTGACAATACATCCTAAATTTTGAAAATAAATAGATGTGCATCAAATCTTGACGACATAAATAATTCCGTAGCCTGGTATAAAATTGGTTAACAGCTAATAACTTAGTTTTAAGTGGGAAAAAAACGAAATGCATAAGATTTGCTTTACCAAACTTTAATTTCGGAAGACGGTGACCAAAATTTTAAATAAAGATCCAAATTAAAGTATTTTTTCGTGAAGCACATCTTCTATTATTTTTTGTATTACGCCGTTTCACTTTGTTAAGCGCGTCTATTTATATTCTGTCTTATCGATCTGCAGCCTCAATTGAGCGATTGTGGCCATTCAAATGAAATGATTGTGATTCACAATTTTGAATAACGTTCATTGCAAGATAATCGATGATACAGTTTGTTTTCAATTGAATAACTCAAACTCTCATTTTAAATAAACCATTTACAGGCACTTTTGAATTGTCAAGGTCGGTGAGTTAGAAAGATGGAGCTAGTTGCTCATTCCAAAGCGTAGGTACCTATGGAGTAGAACGGGCAAGAAACTCCATGAAACTCTTTTAAAATCATGATTTTGGTACAAAAAGTTGGTTACATGAACGACTGTGAAACCCGATAGCATATATCTATACTAATATTATAAAGAGGAAAGATTTCATTGTTTGTTTGCATTAAATAGGCTCCGAAACTACTGAACCGATTTGAAAAATTATTTCACTGTTGGGAAGCTACACTATGCCCGGGTGACATAGGCTATATTTTATCCCCGTAGTCCTACGGGAACGGGAACTACGCGGGTGAAACTGCGTAGTTCCCAACAGTGAAATAATTTTTCAAATCGGTTCACTAGTTTCGGAGCCTATTCAATGCAAACAAACAAACAATCAAATCGTTCCTCTTTTAATATTAGAAGATTTCCGGTTAACGGTACACTAGTCGCGGGCTCGAACTCACTGGTGGGCCTGGGTAAAAAGCACGCTGTCTCACCAAGCTTCGAGTCCGACAGAGGTGGGGACCCGTGATGAGCAGTTAGACGATAGTCTACACGCACAACATTTTTTATTGAGCTGCAGGATCAGTTATTGATTGATGCAGTATTTTTTCTGAAAAAACCACTGCATCAATCAATGACCAATTAAGTTTATTGAAGTTTTCGATAATTGAGCTTTGTCGGTACTGACTTAGTTTTGGAGATTTTACACTTCTTTTATTACTTAAACATGTCCAAAGTTACGTTAAATTATCAAGAAAAACTAATCTTTTTTGGCTCATAACTTTTTAATGGCTTTTTGTTTTAGTATGCTGTTTCCGTACCGACAATATTAATAATGAGACAAAACCATACCATGTTTAAATTTTGATGTACACTGTCAAACAGTGGAGTAAAACCCTCCCGAAGTTTTTTCACCTTAAAAAAAACCCAACCAAAATGAAAAACTTTTCCGAATTGAAACCACATTTAATTAATACAAATTATAATTATACAGATAAACTAAAAAATATTTTGGAATCTTTCCATTGATTTTCCACATAAACTAAGTGTAGAATATTTAAAACGTTATTATACACGTTCGAAATCTAGTAGCAATCTCATCTCAGCGACAATGAATGTTAAAAACTTGTCAAAAATGGAGGGAAGCAGAGGTATTTTTGACAGGTGGAAACTGATAACAGACTGTGAACGTTCTTAAGAGGAGTATTACAAAAATGCGTGTAGATGTATGATTTTGTTGTTAAAATTTAATACTATTCATTGGTTGTATTAAACAATTACTTGGTAAAAAGGTGAGTTTCGACATTTTCGGGCACCATGGCCTCTCCTGCTGCAGGAGTACAGGTCGCATAGCACGCCATTCCAGCATCAACGATATTATTCGTCGAGCCCCTCTCACCGCCGGCGTACCAGCGATATTAGAACCAAATGGCTTGGTACGTGACCATGGGAAGAGACCAGACGGTATGACGTTATTGCCTTGGAAAGTGGGTAGACCTCTGGTGTGGGATGCAACCTGTATCGACACCTTTGCGCCATCTCATGTTCCTAGCACGGCGGGCTGTGCTGGTGCCGCTGCTGCGGCTGCTGAGACCCTCAAGCGGCGTAACTACTGTAACCTTATGGGTAACTACAGTTTTGAGCCCTTTGGGGTCGAAACGCTCGGGTCATGAGGCCCGAGTGCACGTCTCCTCTTTAAGGAAATTTCTCGCCGGCTGGTCGACACTTCACGTGACCAGAGGACTGGGTCATTCTTCGGCCAAAGAATTATCATTGCCATTCAACGTGGCAATGCTGCCAGTCTTCTGGGCACGTTTCCTGATGGCAGCGATGCGGACGAGTACTTCGACGCCTAAGTGTCCTTTTGTTTTTGTATTTATTACATAGTTCATTATCTCTACAAAGTTATTAAAGCATTTTTTAAACTATTTATTTATTTATTTAGGAATAAGCATTCTCCTGACACATGTTTAGGCCAAAACTGATGGAGAACTGAATTGAGAGGTCTAATTTGCAGATTGTTTTGAATAAAATATATCAAAACAATTTTTCGTAGTTTAAAAATATCCTATAATATTTCTATTTTTGTTATACGCCTATTATATAAGGAATAAATGACTAGACCTCATTTAATTTTTTCTACTGAAAAGGTTTGGAAACAGGTCTAAATATCTCCGACTTCTACATCATTTTCACGGAGTGTTTACACCAAAATAATCTTCAACATTGGAATAAAAAATACAAATTTAGAAAAAAAAAACTGTTTTGATTTTTTAATGTATATAATAAAATGACGAAATATTACTAAATAGAAATAAATATAGTACGTAGAAATATGTAGTAGTGTCGACTTGTAACGTTACGTTAACAGCTTTTAAATGAATGCGTTATGAAAGTTTATCGGTATGACAAAAAACTATATTTTTTTGGGTTCTCTATTGTGTTCCCTAACTTTTTTATCCATAATCTAAAGTGCCATTTTTTTTGTTGTCCTAATCATCATTTGTTCGAATAATAAATTGCCCGAACTTTATGTCACATAATAACATGCCATAAAATTGAAATCCCTAAATACAACATGCCATAAATTTGTTTGTCATAAATTTTACAATCAATAATATACAAAAGAAATAAAACCGTTTTCAATAAAAGTTTTAAGTCCTAAATTCAAATTATTTCATGTTTATTTTTCCTAATAATGTTTTTAAAACAAATTTGTATTACAAAGCTTTCATTATGAACTTATCTCATGCGTAGATACGAGTTATGTATATGACAAGGACAATATTTTTGCTTCTATCGACTTGTTTTGAGATAGTTCACTTGTTGTGTAGTTCCCTGTAACAAACATGCAAACAAGCATGCAGTATGCAAGCAAGCATACACCATGCATGCAGCAACCATGCAGCATACACCATGCACGCGCCAAGCATGCAAGCAAGCATACACCATGCATGCGGCAGGCATGCAACATGTAGCACCCAAGCAAACATGTAGCATGCAAGCAAGCATGCACCATGTGCGTATGCAAGCAAGCATGTAACATGTAAGCAAGCGTGCAGCACGCAAGCCAGTATGCAACATTAAACAGCATGGTTTCTGTCACGGCTCCGGCGCTGCGGGGCTCCGGCGGTCTCAGGCGAGCTTATCGTCCCAGATGGTTTAACGCTCACCACCGCAGCTTCGGCTTGCTGGCCGGCGGTGAACCGATGACATTCTGGGGGCCGCAGGACTCCGCTGTATGCGGGAAGCCCAGAACTGGTCAAAGTGGCGGAGCTTAGGGGAGGCCTATGTCCAGCAGTGGACGTCTTTCGGCTGAAATGATGATGATGAATCATTGATGATGAGCCAAGTAATGCTAAACTAAACTGGCTAAGGCTATGTGGCTGAGAAGTGATTAGTCATATTTTATAAATAAGGCTGCAATACTTAGTTGAATCACTTCTTTTTTTCGTAATATTTAAATGATATAAAATATTACAAACCTAAGAAAGTAAAATAAAAAATTTTTTTTTTCGTGGATTGATTTGTTTCAGTAACATAAAGTTACTTTTTTAAACATATTATATTGTATTTTTAGGCCTTATCCCATACATATTTACATTTAGGTTAGGGTTTCTTTTTAACATGTTAATATTAGGTCTTTACCTATGAAATTGCCGTTCTGCAGTACTGGCCATTTCAAATCAAAATAATTTTTGTTTGGCTAAGAATTCTAATTTCAAATTAATATTATTTTAAAAACATGGATTTTTTTTTCTAAAAGTAGTCATTTCTTTATTGATTAGTGTTACATTTTCATCGCATTTCAATCTTTTTCGTCATCATGGATACGTTAAAAATTCGAGTAATTATGGAATATGAGTACCGTCGTGGCAGCAACGCGGCACAAGCGGCACGCAACATCAACGACGTTTACGGAGCTAACACTACAAACCAACGCACCACCTGTTATTGGTTTGCTCGCTTCCGTTCTGGAAATTTCGACCTGAAAAATGAACCTCGCGGTCGTCCGAAGACTTTGGTCGACAATGACGAATTAAAGGCGATTGTGGAAGCTGATGATACACAATCTACGGCTGAATTAGCAGCAGCTTTCGACGTTAGCGTCAAAACAATATTGGTCCATTTGCGTCAAATTGGCAAGGTAAAAAAGCTTGACAAATGGGTGCCCCACGAACTCAATGATCGCCAGCGCGAAGTACGCGTCGAGACGTGCCTTGCACTACTCAACAGACACACAAATGAAGGAATTTTGAACCGCATTGTTACCTGCGATGAAAAATGGATTCTGTTTGATAACCGTAAGCGCTCAGCAAGTTGGTTGGATCCTGGTTCAGCACCTAAACAATGCCCTAAACGAAAACTTACCCCTAGAAAAGTGATGGTCACTGTTTGGTGGTCTAGCGCCGGTGTGATTCATCACAGCTTCTTACCAAACGGGGTGAGCATTACTGCAGATGTGTACTGTGAAGAACTGAACACAATGATGGAGAAGCTGGCGCATCTCCAACCAGCATTGGTCAATCGCTCGTCTCCGCTGCTCCTGCACGACAACGCGCGACCTCATACTGCACAGCAGACGGTCTCCAAGTTGCAAGAACTGGGGTTGGAAGCTCTCCGTCATCCGCCCTACTCACCAGACCTTGCGCCTACAGACTACTACTTTTTCCAGAATTTGGATAACTTCTTGGCGGGAAAAAAATTTAATACCCGAGAGGCAGTACAAAATGCCTTTGAAGAATTTGTTGCCTCCCGTCCAGCTGATTTCTTTAAGAAGGGCATCAATAAACTGCCACTGCGATGGCACAGATGCATTGATTGCATGGGTGATTACTTCGATTAACACAAATAATAAATTTTTTCATACAAAACGGCAATTTCATAGGTAAAGACCTATTATTAATATCTAAACCATCCTGAGACCCACTCAAACACAGACAAAAAAAATGAGCGATGCGATGCTTTTTCATTTCAATTCAATTCATGTATTTCAGATAAATTACAATAATATTGTTAGTAGTTATCATAATCATCCATAGGTACACTATAATAATAAACAGACCGCCGCCCCTGGCACACAGGCAACTGAGGGAACAAGGGTGGGGTTTAGCCATTAAAAGTCTGACACGCCCTCCTGCTCCACCCAAAGCGGGAGAAGTTATTTGATGATTTCCCACCCAAATAAGAATAAAACATGAATGACTAACCCAATTTAGTTATTATATTTTGTTATTTATTTTTGAGTGACGTGTTGACGATGATGTGTGTTAAACTAGTTTTAAGACTTTACTGAAATAAAATATAATTATTTTATCATTTTCCAATGTGCAACTCCACGGCTTCCAACGGCAACCTCGCAGAAACAGTACCACCCCTAATTGAATTAGAGTTAAGCTTTTGTCACGGCAAACAAATACTAGGACGTGAAGAAATAAAAAATGTATAAATAATATATAATGCATTATTTTATATTAATCTACCATTTTTTTTAAACAAACTTCACGTCTGTATCTCTAGAAAGGTTAGGCAGACGTGCACTCTACACCCACTTGACGCCAGTTATGTTTAAGACCCATGTAATAGGGGCGAGCCTATTGCCATCAACCGGGTAAAAATCCAGATTCCGGGCTGCTACTAAGAAATTCCAGATGGAAAACCGTAATGACACTTAGCCCGACCCAAAAATCGAACCGAACCTCATGCTCAGCAGTGGCGCTTGCAACCACTATACCAACAACACCTGATATAGTATAATAACATTAAATTATCTAGGCCTTCCCTAAGCATCGCCACAACTATTCGTACAGCGGTATTTGGCATCTAGCAGGTCCCCGAAAAAGTACCGAGTTCTAGAGCTTCACTGTTACGTCACAGATAGATTTATTTTTAAGACAAAGTACAACTTAAATCACATAACAAAGCACCCAAATGCATCCCCTTCACCAGTTTGTAGCGCTTTTGTTGCGAAAAAGAAGTGGTGGATACCCCCAGCAGCGCAGCTGTTTAGTGACAGAAGAACATGATTCTATTCAAGAGTATACAAAGTAAACATTACTAAACTAAACACAACACATTAAATTAAATTATGCCATATGTCAGCTAGCAAACGCCAATATACCAACAAAAACATTGATAACTATAAATATGTAGAATTAAAAACGTTAACAAAACTTCATACTTACCAAAATAGAAGCCTCCAGGCATACAGGGCGTGTCCGCTTACATGTGCAATGCTGGATTATGTTCATATACACTAACACTTCCGTTCCGTGATGCCGGGCGTAAAAGAAGAGCACCATCCCATTTCTTCGCGTGGGTGTCGTAGAAGGCGACTAAGGGACTAACTAGAGAATGGGCAGCAGCGTTCTCTAGACATTTTACCGCCATCCTGCGATCACCAACCCGCCTGTCTAGTGTGGCGAATATGGCAAAACCCCCCTTTTGGGGGTGATCTATGTCCAGCAATGTACGTCTTTCGGCTGAAATGATGAATGATGATGATGATGATGACACTAACTGTCGAAGAAAAACGATTAACAAGGACTATCGTAATTACATCTATTTACGGTTAATTACTAATACCAATATCAAAACCACGGTCAGCAAGACGACCAGTAACAAGCAGCACCCGTTCCTGAGCATATAAAATTCAACCATTTAGTCCTCCCCATTTTTAGGGGCAGGAGGTAACTTGACTCCCAACGCTACCACATAAGAAGTGATACCTTAAAAACTTGCTGGTGGTTGCTCAGGCAAGTATACGACTAATTGACGAGGCTGCTAGCTAACTATAATCATCTTCTTATCCATGCAAGACGTTTTCTTCTTTTGTTCCCCTGTCAACCGTCACGCCATCAATCACTCCCTTCTCTTTCATTTTATTCTATTTTCTCTCACACAATCCATCCATATTTTCTTTGGAATTACGATACATGTGATTAGCGACGGTAATAAACGCCGTGCTTTAATAGACTTACTTAAGGTCAATCTAGTCCACATGTTTTCTATACCTACCTCGGGAGTATTTTACTCCACTGTTCGACAGTGTATTTGTAAATATTGATTGCAATAAGTTTAATCGTATAAATTAACACAGGACAAACGTGACCACTGATTACAGCTACAGCTTGAGCACATCAAAAAGGGAAGAGAGGACTACAATAAGCCAGAAAAGAACCAAAAATTACCCGGGTAACTAATTGTGGTCAGTAATACGAAGGTAGGCACGGGGCTTTGACCTGCATGCTCCCGACCTCAAAGGATAATTATTTCCAAGGCCTAATGAGTTCTTTGAATCATGTTTCGGTGGCTCGGGTTAAGGCTACCTATTTGTACAGAGAGCACGCTTCGTGTGCTATTTGCCTCCTCGTGTGGTATGTGCTATTTAACACAGAAGCCACATGCAAACCGTCTTACAAAAAAACGCGATCTAAATTTAGTTATAGCCTAAAACTCTAAGTCAGTTTTGAATTGTCCACTTTTCTTCTATTCGAGTAAAGTTCTTAATATAAAAATGACAATTTAGCACTGGACTAAGTTATCAGTTTTGTAAAACGAGCTGTATTTACATTTCAGTCAGGTTCTAATTTCAAAAACAGCCTCGATGGTTTAAACCATACCTAAACAAAAGCCTCGTTTTAAAATTAGAGGGAAAGGGTTTTCGTGGCATTTGTTAGGGTCCTAGTGCCGAGGCATACGTAAATTTAAATGACGAGGATAAACCAGGCTTGTTTCAAATACCACTGTGAAGAGTCAATGACCGCCTCAAACCACGTCTTCATGCGGTCAGTATCGAACAGACACTGCAAAGCCAAAAACACCGCAAACATATATAATAATTTCAGAGTCTAAAAGCGCTCCTGCATTTCAAGTAGGTATCTACTACTGCGCTTTTAGACTCTATTCACACGTGGCGGTGCTTGAAGATAGTAATCCGATGGATACAGTGTTTAAAAAGGGCCCCCGATCGCTGCGCTAAACAATATGCCATTGTTGAGAACTGTTTACAGATCGGCTCTATAATTAAAAAACCTTATTGAACTGGGACTTCACCTAGTAGCTCAGCTTTTTTTGTCTTAGTAGTAATTAAAATTGTTATTATGTTCCTTTACGATATTAATCTTTCGAATATCCTATTACTGACTCGGTGTAAAATGTCGATACCTTCCAAGAGATGCAAGGCTCTTAATTCCATGTTTGCCGTCCTTGTCGCTGTCTTTTTTATAATTATCAATGTCTCCTACTCACCGTAACTTTGCGCCACACTAGGAATTTCTCCTGTATTGTGGGCGCGTTTACAAACATTTCTCAATGTATTTTATCTTTTACCTGAGGAATGATAATTGAGTTCGGACAGCTTTTGTGTCGAAAATCCATTATGTCAAACCGCCATATTTATGCCTCTGATCAAAATAATCGAAACATTGAAGAATCTGAAAAAAACTAGCCCATTGGATTCCAATTAATCTAATATTCTTTAATAATCAGCAAAAAATATATGTATTACATTAATTATTTCTAATGCTCTACAGACATCAGACAAAGGCACTGCAGTATGTTACGTGCTTATCACCATTAATATTCTAATCTGAACTATTTTATACTCCATATATTACATGGCACAAACAGTGATCTGAGGGGCAATTCTACTAATTTTGAGAACGTTCACAGTCTGATCTCAGTGTCAATCTGTCAAAAATACCTCGATTTTTCTTACATTTTTGACATTTGGTTGTCGCTGAGATGAAACTGGGACTAGATTTTGAACGATTTTAATTACGAGAATTGGCCTTCTACTTTGTGTCACTTTGTCACATTATAAAATATGTACTAGCTTCTGCCCGCAACTTCGTCTGCGTCAAATTTCTTGCTCCCCGACCCGCCCCGTCGCATCGAATCGTGGCCGTGCGAGTACTTCGTATTCGTGACTTTTTTTCTTTTTGCTCCGCTCCTATTTATAGTATTGATTCCCATTTCCCTCAAAATTAAGAATCTATATATATTACGTGAAGCAAAAACTTTGTACCCCTTTTACGATAATTACGCGGGCTGAGAAGTATGAAATTTGCTACAGTAAAGTTTATAATCATGGAGAAAGAGTGCAGAGAGCTAATATTTTATAGAATTAAAACTTAAATTGTATATGAATTATGGCCGGGTTTCGACCACTGGGCGACCACTAGCCTATATTAAATCGACATGTACCTATATTATGTAAATTACCCCTTCCTCCCGCCGTAATCGCCTCCCTAAATTCAATTTACACTGACCTGCTCTAGCAAGGCTGATGAAAGCTGTCCGACAATGGTTAGACTCGTCACATCGTATCGAAAATTCATGAATATTTCGCGCATACACAGCGCTTCCTCGACAAGACAGCGCACTGCTTCGGTTATTAGCGATCCGGTTGCACGGTAAAGCGGCTGTCGCTTCGGGAGTTTGAAAATTGTGTGAAAACGGGTCCAGTAAATGTGAAATTTTGTAAAATACATTTTCATTGAGTGGTATATCAGTGGCGTGTAAATTAATAGTGTTATCAGCAAAACGTAGAGGTCAGTGTGATTTACTATATTTTTTAACTCAAAATAAAAAATTGCTCAAAATCTTTCTTTTACAAAACGAAATTTTGTGGAAATCTAACGAAATATTATAACATACATAAAATAGTATTAAATCAATATTAAATAGAATTTAAAATGTTGGTCCTCTAAAAAAAATATCTTTAGGAAAAAAATCTGTTTTTGTCAAAGTGAAAATGTATAAAAAAGGTGGAAATGTGTAAATGTGAAAATATGGTCAAAAGCATTTTCATTTGAGTAGTTAACCAGCGGCGTGTATATTAATCGTGTTATCAGCAGAGCGCAGTGGTAAGTGTGATTTAATATTTAATTTAATAAAAAACTTTTTTTAAATACTCAAATCCCTTGTTCTACACAAAGTTAAAAATATCGAGCTTTTGTGGAAATCTTACAAAATAATAAAGAAATAAGTATTCAAATATATTTTAAATACAATTTAAAGTGTAGGCCCTAGGATTTTTATTTTTACAAAGTAAAAAATAATATATAGCAATTTATGTACTACTACTGCTACGAGGGCTTTTAATGGAAGCCTAAAAATGTGGAAAAACAGTGCGGAGTTCCTGAAAAAATAAAAAAAGGAACTCCAAATGAATAACGAAGGAATACGGGACATAAAAGGAATTCATTGAATATAAAATTCTTCAGTTTTTTAAGTTAATTAAAACATAAAATTCGGTTTTTTATTTAAATTACACTTTACATAAAATATCACTAGTTACCTATTAACATGCACATAACTTTTTGTACTCCTTACATTTTTAAGAGAAACTTTAGTTTTTACGACACAAGCAAAGAAATTAGATAAAAAATAATCGGGTTCAATTCACATCCACTGTTTTATCTGTAGAGCATATCGAACGATTATAATTTTGTTGTTTTGCAAAGTGAAAAAAACCAGTGATTAATATGATGTCGAGGCTGACTGCCTCTTTAACTGTTTCTTCGCACATGTTCTTATCCAACCGTCGTTAATAGAACTTACATTTACCACACTAACATTATGAGGCCTTAATACGTTTTTTTCCGATATCGCTCCTTTATGTGATTTTACAGACGTAGTTTTACAGTTAAAATACTGTACTTATTTCTATTAGTTTTATTGCACTACATGAAAGATTGCATCAATTATGATCTAATGAAAGAGCTGCTTTTTTATTTTGATTAATTCACCTCAAAACAGTAACTGTTTTGTGAATCTTGCTGTAAAAGGTTTAGATCACATATTTACGAATCGTTTTGACGTCTACACGTTATTAAAAATTGCAATGTATTGTTGTGAAAGTCATCAATGCAAAGTATCATCACTTTATCCCTGTTTTATATTAAAACAAATAGTAAAAAATATTTAACTTGGACAAATTTGAAAAAAAATGGGCATATAATTACTTTTGATTTAAGTTATTCAGAACTCTCGTAATTAAAACCAACACCACATAAATAAACTTCGGTTCAAAAACTATCAATTTCCTAAAAATAAACATGCAAAAAATGAAAAAGAATTGGCCGTAAATAATCTTTTACAACAAACCCGACTCGCATAAAATAAAGTGGCTTATTCATAAGTAGTAAAATAGTAAATTCTCAGAGGCTCATTCATTGGATAATAATTGCAACTATCTTTCTGGTTGTAAATTAAAACTTTTGGAAAACCAAGTGACTCAGTGAAATCGGCAAAATTTCGAATACGGCCTCTAAGTCAAATTCTAATAAAGTTAGCTCGGCCGCGCATTCTTTACATGACCGGTTGCCTGGAAGCGATCGCGGAAAGCGATAAGGCCGCCCATTGTATATTTTGTAGTGTACCTTGTTTTTTTGTAATGTATTTTTTGTGGTGTACAATAAAGTATATGTAAATAAATATAAAAATAATGACCGTAAATTTGATTTGAAGGCGCGGTACAGCCAGATAGGAGATAATTAGATCCTAACCTATGACAAGTACATGACCTAGTTCATTATTGCGCTGCGACCCGGGCATCGCCGGCAGCTGCGTTCAATGACCCTTATTGCCCCGGCTGATGCACTGATGACCCCCGGCCTCGGCCGTAGCTAAGTGGGCGTGGCCAGCGTTACCAACATAACGATAAAACAGCCACTGTACCCAGCAGCGCCATCTGTGCAAACACGGCGGACTAACGGGGACCGGACTCTAGTTGTAACTTTAAATTACACCGGTATTGCAAATTCTAAGGGTTGAAGTCTAGTAGTTTGTTCCGTATGCAACAGGTGGCGCCGTCCAGCATGCACCCTTTCCGCAATAGTTTTCGGTTTGAAATGAAGATGACGTTGTTTGCAAAAACGTTGAATTATGAGATGTTGTTAATATGACAGATCGATGTCAGGGCGGACTCTACACGAAGCGAAGGTGGTCGCAGCGATTTACTCGCAGCGAACAAATTCAGATTAACAATTTGCTGCGTGCGACATGCTAGCAATTAGGTACGACTCTAAGCAAAAGGATCCGCGCCGACACTTTGAACCATTTATGATCTTGTAATATGACTTCTAGGCAAAATTAACTAAACTAAAATCAGTTTTTTTTTTTCTAAAGAAAAGGATAAACATTAGATTGGCTGAATTAAAAAAAAACATATTTCGAAATTTTCATTAAGTTTTGGATGATAAACAAATACCGTAGCAAAGCTCGTAGGCGTGTAACAATGCCGTAACTGGGCAGTTACAAACAGACAGGCAGTTGGTGTAAATTATTTCATCACCATTGCTCTCAAAACAGTGAACGAAAATATCTGCGAAGACATATGACTGACATCTACCTTACCCGCACCGTGACCGCATGGTGGATTACGGCTCTCTCTCAGGCTGTATCCCAGCAGTAGGCACATTGTAGGCTGCTTATGTTGACTTTAAGTTCTTTTTAGCGCATACTGTTTAAGTCCCTGCCAGGGTCGCGGATTTGTTCGAAAGAGTTACCTACCGTGGCCCTGCAAAGGCCCACTCCGTCCAGAGCGGGAGAAGTCATTTGATGATTTCCCATTAAAAAAAACCTAAGTTTCAATGCCAGCTTTTATTGGCCGAATGTACAGCGAAACTACAGCAATTAGTTTAGGCACTTCTGCTTTTATACGCGCCTAGCGCGTTCCCACAGATTCAAGATGAAGCGCAAAGAGCACGAGCGTAGGATACCGTGGAAGCGGAAAGAGCACGAGTGTAGGATACCGCGTAGGTATTTACTTATTAGCACAGACATGCAAAGTGCGTACTCATATTCCAATTTTCCTTAACCGCTTAGAAAAGCAGCGTAGCTGAACGCGTAGCAACCAGCGAACTAAACAGCGTAACACAGTAACACCATTGCACCGTAGCACCGTAGCGTCGTAGCACAGCAGCAGCGTAGCACCGTAGCATCGTAGCACCGTAGCAGTGTAGCAGCACGCATAGCAGCGTAGCAATGCGCATACCGACAGTGTAGCTCCGTTTTCCCTACTGTCATAGCCGAGACTCTTTTGTTCACTGTCCTTTACATAATATAAAATATTCCAAAACTTTTTGAAAGTTGATTCTGAGACCGTTCCAAATAATTTGAATAAATTATTATCTTCCGTAATTAAACTAATTAGTAAGGTTCTTGAAGTGACATTTTTTTTAAAGACTGCTAGGTTTACTCATCACCTTGAGAGAATGGCTTAGGCTACTAAGAAGGCAGAAGTTGCCATAGGAAAACGTAAACGAAAAGAAAAGAGTAGGAAAAATCGTAGTAGATGGCCGTTCTTTAGTTTCTAAACACTATAGGCGTATTTATAAATGTTAATATATGTACTTGGAACTAAATTAAATAACATAAATATTTCAAATAAAAGTCAGTAATAATTAAATTCAGTTTATTTACGAAAAGAAAAGAGTAGGAAAAATCGTAGTAGATGGCCGTTCTTTAGTTTCTAAACACTATAGGCGTATTTATTAATGTTAATGTATGTACTTAAATATTTATAACATAAATATTTAAGTATATAATTTATGTTATAAATATTTAACATATTTATAACATAAATATTTCAAATAAAAGTCAGTAATAATAAAATTCAGTTTATTGTAGGTTTACCTTTTCAGAGTACTTAAATAATTTTAGGCAGTAAATAAAAATTAATAAACTAAACTAGCAACAATAAACACACAAAAAATAAGGGCCGTTTAGAAATTATTTTCAAATTACGGCAAAAGTGCCAGTCAGTACAATGCAAACTTTCACAAAACATGGAAAGTCAAAACGTTGATTGCAAACATAGCGTATAACATTGTTCTTATACTATATTGGCACTTAGGACTTGGCAGCCTTTTCTAAGCATAAATTCTTTAGCATGCATTATGCATTCATTTATGTTTGTTAATCGTTTTTGGTTCGAGTATTAATTGAGATAATTAGATAAATAGAGTATCCAACAAATTAAATGTCACTGGCGTAAAATAGAACGTCATGTTTCAATATTTTAAGATATGAAAAAATCGATCATTTTTGTCAGAGCACGTACAGATATTGTACTCATTGAAACCTGTTTAAAAAAATTACAGCCGTATAGGTTTCAGATGTGATAGTGACAGTCAGGGCTATGCTAAATAAATGATTAAAAGAAGGAATTAAAAAACCGGCAATTCTCTCACTTAGGAAATGGTGTAAGGAGCTCTTAAATAATATACTTTCCGGCTTTGAAAATAACTGAATATTTCAGTCAAAATAGACAAAGAAATTGTTACCTCGGAATTATTCGCATTGATCTAAAAACTGGTACAGATCATATACAAATAGCATTATAAAGTCCCCACAGTTAATTAAAGATCAAAGATTAAGGTAAATGTCTTATTTGGATTTTAACTGTTCTAGAAAGAAGATTTAATTTACTGTTAATTAAAAATAATGTCACAAAATTAAACATAGGATAGCAATTTTAAGAACTGACAATCCCATTATAGCAAACTTTCGTCGGTCGTTCCTCTAGTTTTTGCTTCTGCAAGTTCTTTATGGCCTTGACTCGTAGTTCCGAATTATTAGAAACGAATTTTAATTTTGTTTCTAAACTCAAGTAGAACGGGTTTCTCGTGGCATCTAATTAACAATATGAACTCGTGTTAAGAAAATTGGTTCGGACTGGTTTAGTTTTTGAACCTTTCTCGTACACAGACGAGATAAATAACTTTATAATTATATTTTTGCAATCGTAGTTTTCAACGCTTGCTTCGCATACGAAACCTCGGTTTCGTGCTATACATAAATAACCTTAGGTTAAGGCTGATGATCTGTGAAAAGTTCAAGAGACGAGTTTTGAAGTCGTAGTTAATTAAATATATTAGACGACGCGTCCTGTGTCGCGGGAGTGAAGAAACCGCATACAAATTGGTTTCCAATTTGACACGACAGTGGGAATCCGTAAACTACAACAAGTATAAAGAATTAGACCGTTTCCTGAAACTTGTTATTGTGGGAATTGTACATCTTGTAGTTACCCAATCTTTACGTTAAATTAGTGGCAATATTTTTATTAACAGTAACTAAAATCAGCTTTAAGTCATTCACAAAGTTAAAAAGTATTATTGAGGATCTCTTTATTCAATTTCTTTCAGGAGAGAATTACTGGCTCCTGTCATTACACAATATTTAATATTCCTCATACAAAACAGTTACATTTTGACTTTGTTGCTTCATGTATTGTATAATATAATTAGTACACGATGCAAACATGCAAAATCACCAAAAAATATGAACTGGACCAGTGTCCATGGAATTTTTTTCTCTTTTTCATAGAGATCTAATTTAAGGAACGCAAGCTTCAACTCCGCAGGAGTCCGCTGGATGCGGGAAGCACAGAACCGGTGGAAGTGGCAGAGCTTGGGGCGAGGGCTATGTCCATCAGTGGACAGTTTTTGGCTGTATTGATGATGATGATAATGATGAAGCTTCAAGTTTCTGATTACCTGACCGACTTCTTTCAAAAGTGCCAATAGTTTAATCGAAACATCTTTGACTATGACTATGCTAATTAAGTGAATTACGCTTGCAGCGAGTAATTTCGTTAATACCTCCTGTATTGCTCTACAAAGTTACGGAGGTCGTCCGTAATACTTCATCACAAATCAGTCTCATGCTTTTGAGAATTTGCGAAAACTTGAAATACATTAGCTAGCTGCAAACCTGGCATAGCCAGTAGTTAAAGGTATAGTTTGACTATGTATGAAGTCGTGTCTTACGAAAGCTCGTGTGATAAAATGCCCGTGATCAAACGCCAGTGGCCCTAAATGTTTTTATGAGCATATTATTGCAAAAAGCGGTCTACTTAAAAGGCGAACACAGTGGCGATTTAAAAAAACACAAACTTACTTATTATCAAACCCTCCTTAAAAAATGTAGTTTACTACTTTGTGTGCTTTCTCATATGAACCGCAAAACAAAGTTTATTATGACGTTAAATACTACGTTTTCACAGATTTTCGTTATACCGAATTAGTTTCTAACATGAAATAAATGAACATTTGTTGATGAGCAACAAGGTTTCTCTTTAGGTTGGATTAGACAAAATGAGTGAATGTTCATTCTAAGTTTTTGTACTAAATATTTTTGTCAAATCAGGGACTAAAATGCTCTTCTTCGAAAGAAAGGAAGGATTTTTAAATATGTTACTTACACATCTACTACCAATATTCATAAGAATGAATGATATTACAAATCTGGCTAAATAACCAACAGCAACATACTTCGTGAATTATTTTCATACGTTTTAAATCCACCTTTCAATACAAGAATAAAGATCACTATAATTTTGGTTCTACTCGTATAGCCAAACGTCACTTTAGATAAACTAACGACCTAACTAGATTTATCCTTCTTATTTGGTCCGGGACAAAGTAACCTACAACGCGGACTAAGCACACACAACTCTGGCATCGTCGATATTGGGAACTCTTCACTCCGTATATTTGACTATTGAATTCGAAAGTTATACGCAACAGTAACTGCTATCTGTCAGCAGAATTCGTCTATTAGCTATCCTATCGAAGAGTTCCGCTAGCTATTTAAACGTTTGATTTTGAAACCACGCTCAAACGCAAAATGTCGCCTAAATGCAATGTAGCAATGATTCAGCTGCAAAATTCCTGATCACCGATGCGTGAACTGTGTGTGCTTTGTCCTCTAGGCGCGTTAAAATGTTTAGACCATGGCAAATATAACTGCCAGGGCTCCAGCCGCCATCATGGATTTATAACTTGTGTCATATACACTCTTTATATCCAAAAATTTGCCGGCATTCCATGCGATATACCGTAATGCGTTGAAATAATGGAAGCAGAAGGGTAAACCAAGCAATAATTTTAAGATGAATATTGTTATTGTACCCAAGTTGAAGCTTTGTATGATGGACACGTAGGTTAAAGCACCGTTGGGGAGAAACAGTGCGCCCCAGGCCAACCCCAATGCGTAGGCAGTTAGAATGCCACCTAAAACAGAAAACTAAGTCAGTTTTTACATCCTTGTTCTGCAGTGGTAGGTCTTGCACACATTATTAGGCGATTCATTATTAAGAGTGATCCCACATTTATCTTCCCTCTCTATCTCTATCTTTAAGAATCTCTATCCGAGTTAAAGTAAACATCTGTTGAGGCATTGGATGTCTTCATCGCAGATCTTTAATTCCCTAGTTCAGGAAGTTGCTGTGAAAGATATTTAATTTATTTACAAGTGTCACGAGTCAACATACCGGTTTCCTCGAGGTGTCTTCCTTCCCCGTTTTGAGAGCAGTGGTGATTAAATTATTTACACAAATTACATTTCTACTGGGGCACCACTGCTCTGAATAAAGGCTAATGATTGGTTCTTTTCAACCGTCGGCTCTGAGTCGGCATTGAGAAAAATAAATATTTCTTACCAGTAGCTCTTTGGGCAATCGACGTCATGGCCGGTAATGTGGGCCCATAGTGCGTCATGTGAGGAGACATCGGCCGCTTCAGTTTCATGTTCTTATGGTCGTGGTCAGGGTCACATAGGGGCTGGTAAGGCACATATCTTATATTATGCCCTTTAGACTTACTGCACAAAAACTTAAGGATGCCAGGGGACACACGAAGAAGGCCTCCTCTGGAAAAAAAAGTGCCATTTTATAGTCTTCGTCATTGCAGGTCTTTGTCATGACAGCTTTGGATTTACCCACTACCAGGTTTGACCGACAAATAGGCTACCAATATGATATCATCATTTGTGATGGGTTTTGGCATACCCTAGCGATTCAACGAGTAAATGGTCTGAGGTATCACTTAATATTGTCCGTGTACCAATAAGAGCGAACTAGAAAAATGTTAAAAATATTTGCTA
The DNA here is from genome assembly GCA_949987655.1 of Polymixis flavicincta. Lineage (NCBI taxonomy): Eukaryota > Metazoa > Arthropoda > Insecta > Lepidoptera > Noctuidae > Polymixis > Polymixis flavicincta. The sequence continues at coordinate 34,841,856 of OX465171.1, read as the reverse complement.
AATTTTCAAGGGTTTTTTTTATAATTTGAGTTGGTCAAGATGTGCGTAGTGCAGGTTGGTCTATTCAGCTTGGAAATAAATTTTGTTGGTTGATGTTCCTGAATGCAAAATATTATTTAAATAAAAATTACGAAAATAATAAAAGTACAAAGTTGTTCAATTGACATGCCGTATAACGTAATAACATAGCGGGTACTATTTCATGATGTTCAAAAACAGATTAAGGGCGAATTTCACCAAACTTTTATACTTAGAATAAGTCTTATCCTGAGAATAAATTTTCAATTTTTGACAGATCTTCCATAGTAGAATTGTCTGACGTAAATTTTACTCTACGGATAAAAGACTGACTTTGGTCAGCCCTTAATTAACTAAAATCGTTGCATTGAATTTAAACATTTATTTTGTTATTTAATGAACTAAAAATAACATTTTCCGACTGCATTTTGTCTAAGCTATCTCAGTAATATTATTTTTAGTTATTACTCAAATAGAGTAAAATATTATTGAGTAATATTATTTTTAGTTATTACTCAAATAGAGTAAAATATTATTGAGCTCGCCATTTGTAATACGGCGTGTTATACGATAAGGCTGCGACATACATATAATAAAATAGTAACGATGTCAAAACTAAGCTACATTTTGTATTTAGAATTTTGAATGTTTGTCAGTTTGTCTGGATTTATGTTCAGTATTGGCCCAAAATTGGCTGAATGAATTTGTTTGAAATTTTTGTTTTTTGTTTGGAACACTACACGTTTTCTTCTTATGTTCTCCCCAGTCAACCGCCACGGTATCAGTCGCTGCCTTTTCTTTAATGTCAGTCTTCACACAATCTATCGCATTTTTTCTTCGGCCTGCCACTTCCTGTCCATCCGTACACATATTATTCATAACTCTTTTAGCCACATACGTTTAAACAGCTTGCCGTTTAGTTTAGCGTACATGATCTCTTAGAAGTTTTCCTGTTATTGTAACTAATTGACGAGACAGTTCGTCAAGTCTAGCTAAGAAACTGCATATCAAAGATAATAAAACGTTTTTTGGTATTGGTATTAATACATTAACAGCTCATCAACGGTGATTGGGCAGCGGGAGGGAAGTTGATGGAGCGTAAATCTACAAAGCAGTACAAATACAATACCATTTCAAAGCAAACGGCTTTCTCCGATCCTCAAACTGGTTCGGAGATACCGTTTGCTTCCAAATTCTGCCGACGTCAATACTGACTCTTTGTAATGACGTAGAATATATGAATAGTACATAAACGACGTAGTTATCTGTTGAATTTTCTCTACAAGGCCAAAATCTCGGGATATACTATTATGTGGAGATCCCGGCATTGTATAGAAATTTCCAAAAAACGCATTACTAGTCTGTACATTTACTAACGATTCCCCCAAAGAAGTCAACAAAACAAAGCAAATGATGAACATACCTAATAAATTACGAATAAATAAGGATGCCTACGACTCGATACGCTCACATACACAGTTGCGCATCGGTGCATCTTTTGTCAAACAGAGATAGCAATATTCGGACGAATTATTGTCTCCGCTCTAATCCTAGTTGCGAACTTCAGTCGTCGGATTCTTAAGTTGCCAGTAAAAGCTAAATATTGAAATGATTCAAAGGAGAAAACAATTAGTTCGCATAAAAAACACGAGCAGCTCACCAGAATACAGAAGTGCTGGAATTTCCCAGAATCCTTTCGAAATGTTTACGGATGAAGAATTTAATTACATATATCGCTTTGATTTAAACACTACGATGCACCTACCTAAGTGATATCATCAGACCTACTTTAACTCCCGATATGCTTCGCAAATTTCCATTGTCTGGTTTTTTACAAAAGAGCGGATGGAACACAAACGTTTGGAAAGACAAATAGACTTTTAATTTAAAATGAACAGATAAAGCAATCATACGCGACAAACAAACGAAATAATTTTTTTTAGTGAAGTTTAAATAAAGGGGACGTTTCCTTAAAGAAAAATTCACAGTGATGTCGTTTATAAATGCCCATGAATCGACGACATATCGTATTTTTTAACTACAACAGTTTTATGCCACTTATTCACAAACGAATTAAAATATAACAATTGCAAATTAAACTAGTATTATAGAAGAAATACTTTTAGATCATAAATAGGTACATACCCACCCAGCGGCAACTGGGGGACTTGTTTTCGGTTTCATAGTTTTTGAATGATAAAATGAATAGATAATGTAGCTAAGCAATAACAGCTGTGCGGGTCGATCTATCAGGTTAAGCTACGCCTGCCGCAGTTGGTCCGCGGATGGGTCGTGGAGGTCAGATAGGCAGTCGCCCCATGTAAAATACTGGTATTCAACTGCATCCGGTTAGACTGGAAGCTGACCCCAACATAGTTGGGAAAAGACCAGGCAGATGAGTTCTTGAATGTTTTGTAGCTTAGTCACAAACGTAGTGACAGTAAACCGACGTTTATCTAATGCATAACTTTATTGAATCAATAGCTAGTGAGAATTTATCTGGGAACTTCAAACACCGGGCTTTAGAGGGTGGCACAAATCTTCCAAATTTTCCTATAAAGTTAAACGAGTACTGTGCATTACTAAACTAAACTAAAAAACATATTTTAAACGAAATAAAAAAATGTAGGTACATGTATTTTATTTTGTGTCTTTGGTATTGGCTTATAATATGTTTTTTACATTTTTGCGTATCAGAAAAATAACAGTAAGTATTTTATATACCTTTTACTTAAAATTCTTAGTTAGATTTATGCCATTTTGCTTCAATAAACAAAATCCGTCACTAGATATTTATTTTTATTTTATTACAACTAAAAAAAAGTTTCTTTGTCCTTAAATATAACAAAATGAAGCCAGGGAGTATGTGAAAACATATATATGACAAAACATCTATTATAAATCTGACCATATAAGTATAAGTTTTAATAACTTAATTGCTCCGGATTATAATACTAATAATACGTGTTTTTTTTTTAAATATTAATAGTAATTTGTTTTACATAATAATGTTAAAGAGAGCTTGATGTCTAGTATAAATCACCGGACCAAATTTAATAATAATAAGTTATTTCATTTAAATCATTAATGATGTATCTTATTTAAATGAAATAACTTAATATACAACGAGGGGCTTGTGGCTAAATAACAATAGCTGCACGGGTCGATCGACCAGGTTAAGCTACGCTTGCCGCGGTTGGTCCGTGGATGGGTGACCATCTTTACATACCAAGACCCTTCCGTGCCTCGGAAAGCACGTTAAGCCGTTGGTCCCGGCTGAAATTTGTGGATCTTTGACAGTCGTTACGGGTCGTCAGAAGCCCGAAAGTCTGACAACCACTCTTACCAAGGGGTATCGTATTACCCAGTAACTGGGTTGTGCAGGTCAGGTAGGCAGTTGCTCCATGTAAAATACTGGTACTGAGCTGCATCCGGTTAGACTGGAAGCCGACCCCAACATAGTTGGGAAAAGGCTAGGCAGATGATCATGATGATGAACTTAATATACAACTAATTAATGTTTCAAACCTCAATATTGATCATCAGATTGATGCAATTATCCCAAATATCTAAAATGCAATAAATAATAGTAAATTAACGCCATGAAACACAGAACCGGTGGAAATGGCCGCGCTTGGCGAAGGACGGCTTTCGGCTGATATGACTATAATAATTAATTCTGTGAAAGAACATTATTAATCTGTCTGCTCACTGAACTTCAAAAAACAAGATAACGATGTAATCATTAAACACAAAATTTAAAACATTAAGACATATCTCTAACGCATGTAACGTAAGATAAAAAACGATCTCTAATGTACGTAACATAAGATTTTCTAAAACTCATCCTTAAAGTAAAAGTTCGTCATTTCGGGCGATAGGAAATGCCATGGGTCATGGTGCTTGTGTAAAATATTAAAGCGTTCGATAGAGATAACCACTCAAATGAGTTTTTTCTTCCGCCATGGTTTTCACTCACCGAGACACTTTTTTAATAAGAACCTACCTTTTTATTTCCTAATGAACTGTATTTCAATCTCCGGCCAAGAAGCAGTTTTTTTTTTTTTTTTGAAATGATCTCTTAGCCAGAGATTGCAAATTACAAAACTGACAACTTAGTCCGACACTGAGTAGTCAGTTTCATGTTAAGAACTTTACCGTAGTCGTGTACCTAATGTTCAAAATTAAAAAATACTCTTTGGTTAAACATTCTCAAAACATGATCAGACTAAGCTTATGTGTGGATTTTAAAAGAGATTGATCTCTGAGTTTGTTTAGGCCTTTCATCTCAGAGTCTAGTTCAAAAAACATATTTGAGTGTAAAAGTGTTAACACAAACCTACTTACAGAAATAAAATCATTTATCATTTAAAAACAAAACTTGGTTTTGTAATAAGACGGAACTTTGTTTAATAATATGAACAAACCCCCTCAAATATAGTAACTAGGACCAATTTTGTTGTACCGCTCAATTTCGTTGGAGCACTCGTCACCGCTGCCATCGCACCGAATTACCGTCAGTAAAGCTACGGCTGCCTAAAAGAGGCGGTGCCTGTACATTACGGTTGCAGTGACAGTTGACACTGTAAAAGCCCGCTGTCCATAGATTGATTGATTGACAACTTTACGGTGTCAAAAACGCTTTCAACGCAAACACACCAACTTATTTCCATAAATAACGGGCTGGCGAACCTTATTACAGGTTACCATGTAACCTAGCTAGGACGCCAGATTCAATAATGTTACTTTCTATTCAATTTAACCCTACATTGTTAAATTATATTTTTTGTAACAGACTGTACCACACTTTTGGAAATAAATAAATTACATATAAAGTTTTAGTGACGCATTCGCCCGTAAATTAGCTTTACTAAATTTTCCTTTGACAGTTTTGATCCGCCAATTATGAAGTTAAGCAGTTAAAAATGACAAATCAAAACGCAACGCCTTTCAATCTAGCTTAAAGTGAATGCGCAATTAGTCTAGAATCGCTTATTTGATTAACGTGATCGTATTTTAAGCCATAGACTTTTGGCCTGGCTTTGCTTAAGGGAAATCTAGTCGCGGGCTCAAACTCACTGGTGGGCCTGGCTAAAAAGCACGCTGTCTCACCAGGCATCGTGTCCGACAGAGATAGTATCAGTGATAAGCAGTTATACGCTAATCTTTACGCACAACGTTATTGAGTAAAATGCAGGATCATTGATAGTAAAACAGGCGCCTAAAAAATTTAGAAAAGTCCTTCGGAAGATCGAGTTTTATGAAAAAACCACTGCATAAATCAATGACCAATAAAGTTTATTGAACTTTCAGATATTTGAGCTTTGTCGGTACTGACTTGGTTTTGGAGATTTTATCCTGTTTTTATAACTCGTACTTAGGTTAAATTGTCAAGAAAAACGAATATTTGTTGGCTCGTAACTTTTGTTATTACTCTGTTTCCACACAAACAATATTAATAATATGACAAAACCACACCGTGTTTAACTTTTGGTGTAAATTGTCGAACTGTGAAGTAATACACTCCCGAAGTTTGTATGGAAAAAAAATCGACTAGATTCTCCGCAAATATCCGGCCAACTGTTAAGCACACAACCCAATGCTAACAAGAGATTTGCGCTCCCAGTAAACATTTACCTAACTAGCTACAAACGACTGTTTCACTTTTACTAACAATACAACTACAAAACCTTTGTAATCGACTATAAAATAAAATGCGCATACTTCAGCATTTAACTGAAAAAAATGTTCTAGGGTTAAATGTTGACTTATATAAGAATGAAGGACATGCAAATATCTTCTTCGGGGAAAAAATACTATGATTACATTGCGGTTTGGTTTGCATAACGCAAAGTTTTTTTTTTTATAGCAATTCCGATCCCGACTGGCATGTCAGATTCGAACTAATTGCAAGTCAAAGTGAGTTTCTATTGCTAAGATAAAATATTTCCTCTGAAAATCATTTTCAGTGATTTTTTTATGAACCATATTTTGTCAATTGGATTTAGTTGTTGAGAAGGCTTTTTGACTGACTTCAAAAAAGGAGGAGTTTATAGGCATATTCGACTGTTTGTATTTTTTTTACGCTATTCTGTAAAAAAATACATTGCGTCGCGCTAATAATTAACTGTCAAAAGAACAAAGGTTCACGTGAAAATGAAAAACTAATAAAACTAGTGCTGAAAGAAAATTCTTTAAAATCAGCATTAATTGGGAAATAAAAACGTAGTTTAAAATTCACTCACTCTTATTTAAAGTTTTGCGCGAACAGATGTCGGCTTGCGTGTCTTTAAGCTATAATTTTCTTGAATATTGACAAATCCATGCTAAAATCGTTGTGTGATCGATTACACATCTCCTACAAGAAGAGTTGTCTTATCAGTTGTCTTAGCCTGCATGATACGACGTCCCGTTAAAAGTTTGGCACGTGTCCGGATATGCTCTATTTCAACTCATCTGAATTAATTGCATTTTGTGGAACATGACCGTGTAGCGATGTTTTATTACGAAACTCGTTTTCAAAACTAGAATTCTGGTTTGGGGTAAATTTAAAAAAAAAAAAAAACGTTATTTTGGTACGCTTGTCCGCTCCAAATAGACACGTAACAAAATAAAAAAACAGCAAGAAGCACATAAATTAAAAGTTCATCTTATTTACAAAAAAAAATGATTAGCTGTGACTTACGAGAATAGCTATGTATATACTGAAAACCTAACCGGCGAAAATAGCTAGAATTAGAAAAAATACACGTGAAGGAGATTATTGATTCTAGAGCTTAAGGTGCATTAGCGGATAGCAACATTGGAAAGATGACGGTGAAAAGATGAAACTCCGTATCGTGCTTTTCCACAGAAATCTGCCATTCCTGTTTGTAAACAATTTTAGCATTCATAAGCAATACTATAACTTGCTACAAAAGGGTTTGTAAAGCGCGAGTGTTAACAGCAGTTCGTATTCGCGCAATCAACTTGATACAGTGAAATTATCAAGGATTTTAAAAAAGAACTGTCCATTTAGAGGATACGTGTCCATCTTTTGATTGCTTTTTCATTCATTCTCAATAGGCTTGTTTCAATAATATGCACATTTTTGCAAATTCTCTTACATAAAAGGGTCAAAAATTAGTTCCATTTCAATGATGCTATGGAACCAAATTAACCAGAAATATATAATATCCATCGCTACTTAGATGTGGAAAAACCAAAAACAAATTTGCATTTACTACTGAGAGATGGCGTGGAGGTTCGAATGTCTTCCAATGTGGGATGTAATGTCACAATATTGTCTATACGAATATCTAGTTTGATAGCATGCTTATTTAATTTTCGCTAATGATTGTTCCGTGGGTGCCGGACGTAAAAGAATAGCACCATCCCATTTCTTCCCGTGGGTGTCGTAGAAGGCGACTAAAGGACTTACTAGAGAATGGGCAGCAGCGTTCTCTATACATTTTACCACCATACTGCGATCGCTAACCCGCCTGCCAAGCGTGGCGATTATGGCAAAACCCCCTTTTGGAAACTTATGTCCAGCAGTGGGTGTTTTTTGGCTGTAATGATTGGTGCAACTATTTATAAATGTACTAGAGTCATCTTCTGACTAGCCTTTCCCCAACTATGTTGGGGTCGGCTTCCAATCTAACCGGATGCTGCTGAAATACTGGTAATATTTTACATAGAGCGACTGCCTATTTAACCTCCACAACCCAGTCACTGAATAATAGTACCCTTTGATAAGACTGGTTGTCAGATTTTCGTTAAATGCACTAACGTATACACACTTTAAGTACATAAAATATTTAAGGATTAAAACTGAGAATACAAAATAATTACGTGCGTATAAAGTTTCAACAAAATCAGATCATAAACATGCTAGTTAACGTTTTAACTAATCTCTCAACTTAACAAGATAGTTGTAAGTTCTGTAAGTGGACGACAACCAGTGGTGAACTAAGCTAAGCAGATACCTAAGTACGTATTTCTCTGTCAAGTTTTGGTGCTCGCATACGTATATTTTTAAATACACTCAGAAAAAAACATGATTTGTCACACCTCGTGTCATGTACCTAGTTATTGTTGGGACTTAAAAACTTGATTTTTCATGGAGTAACTCTTTCGAATTTTACAAAAATATTCTGTTCCGATACACACACAAATCTTGACAGACGTATTGTTAACACAACAATTGGAATAATTAAAGGGCCCGAGGGAGAATCTGTTTAAAAATCTGGTAGGCCGTACGAACCTATTAAAGTTTACACCCGTGTGTCGGGCTGTTAAGATAATCAATATCATCTCTCAGCGGTTGGACATTTTTTCCTGCTCATTGGCGGAGTTCCAGAGAGTGACAGTTGGTGTGTTGTCCTCCATGTAACTTGGGCCGGCACACGGAGCCGTTACTTGGGACTGGTCAGTCATGGACCGGTGTAGGTGTGTGTGATCAGGTTTTGAGTGGCGTCTCTGGTTGTCTAATTTTTCTGTATCTTTTACTTGTCTGTATGACTACTTTTATTACCTTGGGTTCTGCCTGTAAAAATAATTGCATGTGTAAATGAATAAAAAAAAAAAAACTTATGAACTAAAATTGTACAGTGTCGAGAAAACCAGCACTTGAAAGACTTAAAACCGTTTACAAAGACCTGCTTTAGACTTCAGCTCAAAGGATATAAAGAAACGAGAAGCGATTACTACCTACGCAGCACAACTTTGTTACTAAGTCGTGTGGGAAACTGTCCCTTCGTACTACACAAGGCGACCAGAAATTAAAATCCTTGAAACATAAAATCAGAGAGAGAAAATGTTTGATGCTTGAAGTTTCAACGAAATTATTTAATATAGAGACGCGCAATGGATATTTTTTGTAGGTAGCGTATTTATATTTTATAAAGATACTCTGTTCTAAAAGTATATAATTTTTATTCAGTTTAGCAGTAATTAAGAATATTAGGGCTTTCCCTTATTCACAGATGTTCCTTACTTTCACGAGAACAAGCTTTCTTCATTCAGAAAAAAAGAGGATCAGGTTATTTTCACAAAAAAACTTTGCGAAATTACTATATACATTTAAATATATTATTCGTCTGGCGTCAAAATAAAGAGTATTCTATTATATTGTATTCTAGGTAAAGGTATTGCTATGGACGTAAACCTGACTTATATCAATACCAACAAACAAAATAACAAATAAATACTCGATAAACACATGATCTTAAAATTACATGGTTACTCCATGTGATTTTAATCGAGACATTTTAGACATCGCGAGAATATAGCTCCTGGATACACTTGGTAGTGTGCATTGGCCAGCAGTGGGACAGTATAAGCTAAACAAGAAAAAAAATAGACGTCAGTTTAAAAGTCAACTGTCTAAGTAATAATTATTCCTGACTTTACATTATAATAGGCATTTCTACAACAAAGAACGTCATTTTTGCAGAGACAAAATTATTTCGTTATAAAAAACATTTAAAATAACCTAAAATTCTTGTCTTATTTGAGACGGAATAACTAAAATATCATTCGATACACAAATGTAATTGCCAAAAGCGCAATAATTATTACAGGTATATTTTCTAGCAAAAGAGCCTTCGCCTCAAGCCTTTTAACAAACATTAAAGTTGTAAGTTGACGTAAGTTTTATTTTGTCATGAGTTAATTAAAAGCCATCGTAAAAACGTTATACTTAAATTTGAAGTGCTCTGTTACATGACTGAACGTTCAAAGATTACATCTAGTTCTTACTAAACATTATATTTCCTTCCGAGGATCTTTTGCCAACGAAAACTACTTAACTATGTGAGTTTTTAAAGAAAATATGTTGATAATGCTTTTTCATTGATAAAAACATTTTTGATTTAAACTAAAATAATAAAATTGTTATGAGAAAATCAGAAAAAAATATTTATTAGTAATGTCATATTTGAAATGGTAAGAAATCAATTACACTATTCTATACAGGGTAGGTGGCTTTTACAGGGGTAGCAGCGGCTGTTGAACCTACAGTGTCTCACGGGTGAGAGATTTTAATACAGGCATAAATTACTTACTACATTAACTGCTAACCACTTAGCTAACCGTTGCAAACAGAAAGATTAGTAAGTTTATAAAAATAATAAGGAGCAAGTTTCTTGTATTACAACTTCTACTTAAAAATAAAGCCATTTCGTCGGCCTAATTCGTTAACCTGCTAAGTTCATTTTGACATAGTTTACAGGGCAAAGAAAAATCTGAATAATATGTCTATTAATTTATCAATAAAAATTCTGAAAATCCCGTTGGTTTCAATAATTTTTCTTGATATTTTAACAATAAATGTAGCAGCATAACTTATACACATTTTATAAAATTTTGTAAAACAATTATTTAGCAGTTTGTCGAGGTGAAGTTTCAATTTGCTTGAGGACTTAGCAGTTTTCTAAATTAAACAAATTCAGTATGGTGTATAGATTAATGAATTGTGCAGTAAAACGAATTCAATCAGTACCTAATCAAAAAAAAAAATTACTAAAAATTAAACAATCAGTCTTCTTTAATAGGAAACAGGGTTAAAATATCTAAGATAAATACTCTTTTCATAAACAATCTGTAATAGTTTTAATATACGTTATTATGTGTTGGTTTTGTAGTATTACGTGTTGTACTGTTGTCGTGTTCGTAATACTACAAAACCAACACATATTGACAGGATACTCACTTAGGTATTTTTTTATAATTATTAATGACAGCCATTTAATATTGTTTTGCTACGAGGGTGCGTTTTTAAGTTCGCGGAATGGCGGGGTTGAAGAGGCGTCTCATTAGTACGTACGTCAACGAGTTGAGTGATTCACTATTATTATAAATACCGAGTATTATTACGATGAACTACCATCAACCAAGCAACTTAATCGGGAAGGCAGCAGAAGGGAGCAACGCGCCGTTATAAACTTCCTTACCAAGCAAGGAAAAACGTCCAAACCATTACGAAAGAGATGTTCTCCGTTTATGGAGACTCTTGCCCTAGTAAAACCATGATTTACAAGTGGCATCGTCTATTCAAGCAAGGACGAGAATCACTTGAAGACGATCATCGGCCTGGGCGCCCCATCGAAGTGACCACACCAGAAATCATCGCTAAAGTCGAAAAAATAATATTGGAAGACGCTCGTCTTAAGAAGTTAGGTTAGCAGAAATGGAACAGCTTGCAGAAATGGTTGAAGTATCCGATAAAACCATTTTTACAAATTCTTCATAACCATCTCGGTATGACTAATGTCAGTGCAAGATGGGTGCCGAGAATGCTCTCACCGCCGCAAAAGCAATAGCGCGTTGAGAGTGCACTTGCATTTTTGGACCTCTGTAACGAAGACCAAGAGTCCTTGAGTCGAATTGTGACTGGAGATGAAACTTGGGTTCATCATTATGAACCTGAATCTAAACAAGACTCTATGCAGTGGCATAAAAAAGGCACACCACCGCCTAAGAAGTTCAAGGTGTCGCTGTCAGCCGGAAAACTCATGGCTACTTTTCTGGGACACTGAAGGAATCCTGCTGATAGATTATGAGGACAAGGGTTTAATATAACTGGAGAATACTGTGCGTCAATTTTGGAGCGTTTGAGGGAAGCTATCAAAGAGAAATATTGACAAAGGCGTCTTGCTCTCGCACGACAATATGCACACACAATACACGGCTCTTGTGAACAGAGAGCCGTGTTGCCCTGGCTGCCCTACACAAGTCTGGCTTCGAAATAATTAACCACGCACCATATAGTCCAGACCTGGCCCCCTGCGATTATTACGAATATCTGTTCTCAAACATGAAAAAAGAACTTCGTGGCAAGAAATTTTCAAGTGAAGGACGCAGTTTTAGTGTATTTTAAGGATTTTTTTTTTGTTTTTGTGATGATATGCATAAGCTTATTGAAAGATCTGAAAAATGTATTAGGCTTGCAGGCGAATATATCGTGAAAGAAAAATATAATAATAAAACAGAAACAATTTTCCAAAAATCTGAAATTAACAATATTTAGAAAACAGTCTGAAAAAGTACAAAACTGAGGTCCCAACAGGATTTAGCAGGTTTTCATTGTGGAGATTGAATGTTGTTCAGAAAGCAGTTTTTCGGGCATAGCATTTGTCACCTTTTTTGGCTAATATCGCACTTATTCCTTAAACGATACGGTAGATATTAGACTGAACTTTTTAACTGGTATAAAAAGTAAATTTTGCCAAAAAATGGACTTAGCAGGTTAACGAATTAGGCCGACGATTTGGAGCTTTATCAAAAACAAAACATATTGGTAATTTTCAAAATAATTTCAGATTTAACGAGCAAGGAGAATTGACTAACAATAATTACTTTAGGACATTTCCAGTTAAAATTCAAGAATGTACATAGGTGCGTAAAAATAAGTTTTAAATCTTCAAACCAGTCTTATACAATTAGCAACAGCCGAACTAGTCTGAGTGTATTGCTTTAATCCATCACATGTCGGGACCTAATCCTAGTGTCCTAGGTGAAAATAATTGCAACGAACACGCACACGATGGTTTTTCTCGACATAATTAATTGAATTTCCGTTACGTTGTTTTTGATACTCGGGAATACTTATTATGTGAGAGGATTTACTCTTTTGATTACCAAAATACCTTTGGTGGAGCATTATACACTTTAATTAACCCATATAATGCTATCTAGCCTCCTATACCTTTAGGCCGTATCGATTCACAGAGTGAAAGAAACACGGATAATACTTAAGCGCAAAAAGTGAAAAATAAATATAATTCTTAGATGATGACGAAATAATGAACCAAAGAAAATAACAACGACCAAATAAAAAGAAACTAGACCACAATTTAAAAAAACAGAACGTACCGCGTCAAATGACGCTGTGTTATTGTAAGAGGACATTCACACAGTTGAACTCCCCTACGACGCTTTACCGAGGCCACCAAGAGCCCTTGAACCGAGTGAATTATAGCTCACTCAGTCAGTTGGTTGTCTCGACTTGCCGGGCAAACATTACACAACTTACGCAGGGTTTTGTGACCGTATTATGAATACGGTCTCAAAATATGTCGTCACGCATAGCGATGCGCGATGGCGAGAGGTTTTATTCGATTGTTTCGATTGTTCGAACATCTCGATGGTTCTCGATTGTTTCGGCTTGGACTCGAGTCCGAGTCGGTCTGTTATTGCGACTGGTTCATGACGCGTTCATTCGGGTCGAGAGTTGTCCCTCGATGGTTTAGGGTTTCGCGAGTTGGTTGGTTGGTGCGATTGTTTAAAAATTCGTGGCATTTTGATGAATTTAAAAACTAGTTAAAAATAAAACAGTGCATCGTAATCGTAAGTAAAGGTAAACGTTCACAAATTACGCGCAGCTCGCTCGACTCGAGTCTGGCACGCTCTCGCCTCTAACTAACATGTGCCTCGACTCGATGCATGCAATCGACTGACCTCGGGGACCGAGCGAGACTCGGTGAACAATCGTCGATTCCATTGACTCGAAACAATCGAAAACTAGCGGTCGATTCCACTGACTCGAAACAATCGACAACTAGCGGTCGATTCCACTGACTCGAAACAATCGAAAACTAGCGGTCGATTCCACTGACTCGAAACAATCGACAACTAGCGGTCGATTCCACTGACTCGAAACAATCGAAAACTAGCGGTCGATTCCACTGACTCGAAACAATCGACAACTAGCGGTCGATTCCACTGACTCGAAACAATCGACAACTAGCGGTCGATTCCACCGACTCGAAACAATCGAAAAACATCTCGATTGTTTTGTAGAACGGCGAGTCGATGGTTGACTCGATGGTTTATTTTAACGACTTCGATTCTTTCGATTGTTAAAACATTTCGGGATCGCCCATCGCTAGTCACGCAGTGGTGGATGCGACCGAGCAGATTCACATGACAAACGCTTCATGCGCGTTTCGATAACGCGCGTTTACAACTACATACATTTTATTCAGTTAGCATGTGTACGGCTTGAATATAATGCATGTAGTTGTAAATTCGCGTTATCAAAACGCGCGTTAAGCGCTTATCATGTGAACCTGCACCCTAATTGCGTAACTCACGATTCATCATAATCTGTTTCGCTTTGAAACAGGTTGTTAAACCATTGCTTCATTTATTCGAAAAATGTGTCTGTTCAACAACGTAAATAACGCAATGAATACTGTTGAAGTGTCAAATTGAAACCGATTATGATTAATCGTGAATTACGCAATTAGGGTGCAGCTCTAATTCATTTAAGCCTTAATGAATTTCTAATACAATTTTTTTTTATTTTTTTTATTAGCCTATACTGTCCCACTGCTGGGCAAAGGCCTCCCCCAAATCCTTCCAGGAACTCTTTTCCCGCGCCACTTCGAACCAGCCTTCGCGGTACGCATCCAGGTCATCTCGCCACCGCTTTCTGGGCCGACCGCGGCGGCGTCGTCCATCTTCAGGCACCCATTGTGTTGAGATCTTTGCCCAGCGGTCATCCTGCATACGGCCGATGTGACCCGCCCAATCCCATTTGAGCCTTGCAGCCTTCTTGCCTACGTCTTTTATGCCTGTTTTGGAACGCAGCGTGGTGTTCCGAATCTTATCCTGTCTTTTCACACCCAGAATGCTGCGTTCCATCGCTCTTTGGCAAACTCCAAGGCGGAACTTTAGTGATTCGGTGAGTGACCAGGTCTGAGCACCGTAGGTTAGGACAGGAAGGATGCACATGTCGACGAGTTTGCGCTTCAGGGAGATCGGCAGATCCCCCTTCATTAGCGTCTTCATGGACCAGTAGCTTTTCCAGGCATTTTGGACTCGACGATCGATTTCTCGTTCCTGCCTGTTTTCGAAAGAAACTAACTGGCTCAGGTAGACATACTCGTCGACATAATGTATCTCTTGCCCATCTACCTCAACTCTACGCTTAGTGCTGTTAGTCATCAATTGAGTTTTAGACCGATTCATCGCAAGTCCCGCCCTGAAGCTAGCCGTGCTCAGCTCTTGGAGCATAGTCTGAATTTCTTGAGCTGTGGGGGCAAAAAGGACTATATCGTCGGCAAAACGGAGGTTTGTCAGCCTCCTTTTGCCGATGTCAATGCCCTTGGTCTTCCATGAGGCTGCCAGTGACTGGAATATCTCCTCAAGTGTGCTTGTAAACAGTTTGGGAGAGAGTGGGTCACCCTGCTTAACACCTTTTCGTATTTTAAATGGAGGTCCTGCAGTATTTAGTTTAATACAATATTATATAAAAATACTAGCAGTTCGCCCGCGATTTAGTCTGCGTGGATTACGAAGATACAGCTTATCTCCCTGATATTGTAAGTTTCTATAGGTGACAGAATTCTATAAAATTTAATATATTTTCTGCACTTCTTCTTCCATATAAACTTTAAGTGTGCCAAATTTCATAACCCTCCGTCCGCGTTTATTCGTAAAAAGGGGTACAAATTTTTGCTTCACTTTCATGCTTCGCTTCATTGTCACAAAGACACAAAGACTTCACTAGCACTCGTAATTTTCTCAAATTCAAGTAAAGTAATTGCCTTGCGGATTATAGAACTCAACTGTTTAAAAGGCAGGTAAAGTATGAAAAAATATGAAGAGTAAAGTCAAGTAACTGTCACTAATGGTGAAGTGCTCGCTGGCCACTGCCTAACATAACATAACCTTTTTTTTTTTGGGAAATCCTCATGGATGTTCTCTACCCTGGGGAGGGCGGAGGGGTCTGTCAGACTCCTAACCTAACCTAACCTCATTTTACCTCCCTGATGAGCCTTCGCTATGCTTCAATCCCGCCTTAGCGAAGGCTAAGGCGGGATTGAAGCATAGCGAAGGCTCGGTAGCTAGGTCAGAAGTAACCTAACCAGTCCGAGTCGGATTTGCCATACTCGTCTCTTGTCACTCATATTGACATACTGTACTCTTTGTCGGTTCAGCCCCGGAAGTGGTTCCGGGTGGTTATAAAAAAAACCTAACAACCTACTACTGTCTATCCATGTTGGTTCTGCCCCGAAAGGGACTCCAGATTGCTATAGAAAAATACTACAAGATTCGTTACGTTTCGTTCTACATAGCGTTAGACGTGTAAAAAACACAATGGCGTTATTTTTAACCAAATAAAAGCAATAAATTATTAACTACTTTGAATGTTGTGAATTTAGTTTGAAAAACAGTATTATTAGTAGTTAATTCTGGTTGGTATCATATTTTAAACAAAATATAAATAGTCGCAAGTTTTACAGAATGTAGCACGGAACGTTTCAAGGCGATATTCGATTTATACTTTCTGTCAAATACTCCAAAAATAATTCAATTTTCAATTTCTTTTTTTTTTTTTCACAATAACAATTTGATTCCGCAAATTAAAATGTTGAATACAGCCTTCTAATAATACAAACTATCTGTAAAAAAAATATGAACTCTCAACTCGACGTCATATAAAGTAAAACTTAGCCTGCCTTCGCATTCAAATAGTTTCCACACTACAATTCAGGCACCTTGACATCCTGTGTGTCAGAACAGAATCCAAATCGTAAACAAACAAGTCCAATATACACAGCAGAATATTAACAGAAGAAGCGTAAACGAAAGTCCGATAAACGATAGCGTGGGGTCAATGTAAAATATCCATCAGATGAGCTTAAAAACAACATAGTAATACATGATAAGATAAACGTAAGACTACACAGAGCACAGGGCACTGAGTTTTTGGTGACAGACAGTAGAGGTGAGACGTATATACTGGAATAGGTCTTTGGTATAGGTTTTTGGCTGGACACGTAAAGACTTATTCCGAGCGCACCACACAAACGCGAGTATTTAGATAAGCGTATGGCGTTTTACACGTAGTAGACCATACCCGCGTCTAGTTGCGAATTTGCGAACCACAAGCTCGGTTAATTCCGGTAACATCGAGAGATGTTCGGTTCGACACTCGAAGTTTGCGAGTCGATTTATTTGTTTTGCGTTTCTAAATCTAATATCCATAGGTATCAACAACAACAACAAAAATCTCTGTTTCTATTAATATCATGTTTATAAAATACTCTCAGTCCTAAGCCTGTTGGTAAAGTATGAAGGCAAGTTTCAATAAGATATAATTTTATGTGCATATTTTAAAATGTATAAAAGTTACGAACACCAACGCATAGTACGTACGTTAATAATCCATAAACCAAAAAATACTCTACTCCGATTACTCGATCTCGATGTTCTGAAGACTCGGTAGCTATGGACGGAAATGGCCTAAATACTCGTGAACCTAGTTTTTGGATTAAGTATTTAGGCGAAGAGTCAGTATGCATTTTACCGTCTCATCTCTAACAAACAGAGCAGCGTGAGCGCGCGGCGCGCGCACAGGTCAAACGACAGAAAAAAAAAACCACACAAAATCAATGAACACACATATTTTTTTGGTATTTTTGTCGCCTGTTCTAGAGAAATGTTTTTGTTGCGATTTATTTTAAAGTATATTTATGAAGTAATTTTCGTATATTAATAATTACTGTACATTTATTTATTCTGAATTGATTGTGAGGGTAGAATCCGGCCATGTCATTTAATTATAATCTCAATTACGTTGAATGGGATACCACGCGATTGTGATTTAATTACGGGACATAATGTGCTTTAACCATTAGTGGCCTGCAGTAATTATATCTAGTTTAATAATAATTCAATTAACCAAGCCATGATCTTAGTAATGTCAAACCAAATCCGTTAATTTGCGCGGTGATTAGTATGAGGTATTCCACTCAGGGCACTCGATTTGAATGGCACTTCCTCGAACTGCACCTGAGCACTTCCACTAACGGCACTGAAACAAAATTTCGTAACGTGCCGTTCATTGGAACAATATCGGCCGTCGTCCTGAATAGTTTCTATTGATGTGTTGTAACAAAGGAATTACGTCAATGGGTCAACTTTCAAATTATGAAATAAAGTTCAGTATCAAAAGTAATTAATACTCTTTTTGTTAAAATAGCGAAACGAAGGCAGAAACAAAATCAGAGGTCACAGTCTCTTTTAAAAGCTAGACATAATCTTGGTCAGCTAATATGAAGACCATGTAGATTGGTGTCTGAAATGGTCTTTTGAGGAAGAATCACACAGATTGAGTGGACCTGTCTATTAAGTGCACGCATGTGTCAAACCATGCAGCTCAACTCAGAGCTTTTAATAGTCAGATAGGAAACGACAAGCTCATCTAGTTTTTAAAATAATGTTTGTCGTGATTTTTAATTTTTTACAGACCTACTTACACAAATAAAATATTTAATCATTTGTTATGTACATACCTAGATTTGGCATTTTAGACTTAAGATGTAATTTGAAACCTGATAAACATTTTTAGACCGTGGCTGCACACTGCAGTACCTATTTCATATTTGATGGAAAAGAGGGGCAGGCTTAAACTGTACAAAATTTCGAAGGTTAGAGCAAAAGAGGCAAGTCAAAGGAAAATGATAATCGGCTGTATATGTAGGAATAGGGCTGTAATACAATGTATGAAATATGTTTCTCGCAATTGAATACCTTTAATTCATCTTCCACTGAATAATAATTCTCTCAGTTATCACTTTCCTCTTTACGCAGAATACTGCAAATTAATAAATTCAATACGTCTACAAACTCCCGTCTCGCTTTCGCAGTATTTCTTACACAACAATTTCAACAACTTTATTTAACTGAATTCTAGCGAAAAGCAATCATGATCCAATTTCTAGAATTGTGTCTGATACCTTCGTTTTAATGAAGATCTTTTAGTTTAACGTACAAAACCATTTCCGCCGTGAACTTTAAAATGCAACTTTGAGTAAAGATCTATTTAATAATAGTACGGTTTCGAATTCGGTTTAGAACATCTTGGTTGTAACACCAAATACGTATCGTGAAATCAGCTTTATCCGAGACTTCGGCTGCGCGAATTTTGGAAATTTCTACAAAGTTTTATACAAACATGAAAAGCTCATAAAAATGTCTGTCCTAGGCCTAGAGACAAAATACACTTCTGTTAGCGTTCACGCCAAACGCTACGCCAAAATGTAAGGGAATGACATTACCTGCGGAAAGAAGCTGCAGGAGTGATAAGATCCAAATTCACAAACAATGTATCGGTAGTTCCTTGATAACAAAGCACAAAGAAAGACAATTTTGCACTTTCATTAGAAGATGTATTATTAAATGTAAATAAACTCGATTACACGATATTTATTCCTTTTAACGACGAGGAAAAACTGTCTTTTATTTCTATTTTGTTCAAGGTATTTTATTTTGCTTGAGCGCTGTAGCAACGGTGTCGCAATAAAATAAAACTAATCTGACGATGGTTACTGAAAATGTTTCAACTAGCGTTTGAATCGAATTTTAATTAATGGATTTTTAATTTCGGCTACTAAAATAAACATACGAGTATGTGTTTGTTTATCGCACTAACACCCGACCCGGACAATTAAAACCAACATTGGGTAGGTTGCGGCCCGCCGCCGCCTTGTTTTTTTTTTTTTTCAAATACCAATAAGTAATCTATAACGTCAGTGTAATACTTCGAACAAATGTTATTTCGGCTATGTGAAACAAGTTCGGTAAAAAGTTTTTCAACCAAATGAAATGTCGGAATAACGAAAAAAAACGAATTGATAATAGGTCAACTCATACAGTGGCATACGTGATTTGGATGAAGTAAAAAAAAACTAAACGATAATAGTTAAAAACTTTTAGGTGAAATGAAATTCGATCAAATATTTTTCGAACATAAGATAGGTAACCAAATAAAACTATTAGAGTTTCAACGCTCTAGGCGGTGAAAGTTACAAATACACCCTTATTTAAATATCCACCCACAAAATACTCTTATATTTTATAATAACCTATAACTTCAACATGGATGATGCAACGAATATTTTGGCATTAAGTCAGGATCTGATGATGGAATCCCAGGGAAATTAATACAAAAAAAAATCTGCTGTTACAAACATTTTGACCGCGTAGGTATTGCATTTTTCTATGAAACAGCAGATTTTTTTTTGTATAACCGGCGAAAAATTTCTGCGCTTAGGGGTTCTAGAATGATATGCTGAATTTGCGAAAATTTGCGCACTGGATAAAAACTTTTCCTGTATAGACCGATTTTCAAGATTTTTTTTTTTTTTGTTCAAAATGATTTTATTCCGAAATGGTCCCACTTAAGATTCATAATATAGATCTGATGATGCGTTTCGGAGACAGACAACGGAACTCTTCAAACAATTACAGCAAATCAACCGCGACTGCTGCTATCGCATAAATATGCATTGTTGTGACCCCAAGGATGATGATATTTCGAATTGGTGTGGGGCAGGTACTGTAACTAAAAAGGGAAAAATAAAAAAAACTTTTTCCAAAAAAAAACAACCGGTTTCCGGAAAAACAATATCCAAAGTCACCGACTTCCGAAATTAAAATTTCCCAGGACTGGGGCAGTGCTGTGCTAAAATAAAAGAGAAATCCTTGTGGTTTCTTCTTTACCTGGAAATGTGTATACAACATCGAATTTTAACATTAACATAATTATTTTTCATTTTAATGAAGTAATTTAATTTTGATTATTAAAATGCATTCTTTCATTGTTGCTCGAGTGACTTCAAAAACTTTCATTCCGACAAATCTGCGAGATTTTTGACAGTTTGTTTGCACACTCACTTTATTTGTTCCTTCTGTTGGAATATATAATAGAAAATAGAAAATATTAAAATATATCGTCCAGGTAATACTATAAGCAAGCATATGTTAACATCAAGTTGAGACGACGTATTGAGTAACTACTCGTACAGTAGGGATATTTTTTGCCAGTGAACCCCAAACTAGACAGTTAGTCTGTATTTGGGGCTCTGGACACGAATTCTAAAGTGGAGACTAGAGAGCTGCTTTCAGGTATGGTATGAGTGTATGTGTGAAGCTTGTGTGGTTTGTGTGTGTGTGTGTGTGTAAGTGTGTATTTTTATTCCCCATAAATATATTTAGTTTATTCAGTGTCAGGTCAGGGTCGTTATATTAATAGTTCTAATTAAAGTATTTAATGTTCAGTTGATTTAATTAAGAACGTTTTTAAATATTCTAAAAATAATATTCAAAGCAAAGAAATAATAATTTGTGTTAATGTGTATTTTGACTGCCATAAGTAAACGTTTTTCATTTCCTAATTCTGCATGCGTCTACACAAAATATGACTAAAAACTACCCCCTCTTTTTAATGAATCTATAAATATAAAAATTAATGTTGCTAAGCGCAAAACTCGAGAACGGCTCGACCAATTCCGATTTTTTTTTATAAGGCATAAGGAAAGTTTAAAAAAAATTGCGTACACAACAGTAAAAACAACACTTTGATACTTTTTATACCGGTAGTACGTTCCCGTGGGATAACTTTTAACTTACTTGCAGGCGAAGCCGCTGGCAAAAGCTAGTATAGGATATATTTGTACCAGGAATAACAAAAAACTAACCATACATTTACATAGGTTTAAACTTGGAATAACTTGGATTTATTAGTAGGAGGGTACTAATTTAATGGGCGAATAATGAACACTACCACATTGTGTGAGAGACACCTTTCGTATGTCAATTGGTATTGCAAAATAAACTTTATGCCTAACGTTATAAAGTGTGTTTCGATTTCGACGTTTACGTCGTGACGTGTAGCCACGAAGAAAAGAAAGTGTAGCGCTCTAATTCACGTTCAATGTCGTGAACAATAGCTTTACTTCAGGCAATTATTTCTCAGAAATATGTATAAAATCATATATAATCATTTGAGAGTTGATTATTGATCACAACTATTCTACAATACAAAATTCATAAGGTATATATCTTACCGTCATCTACACTCACAATATACTCATCATCTTCCTAGCCTTTTCTCAACTACCAACCGGCTCCAATCTAACTGGATGCAGCTGAATGCCAGTATTTTACATGGAGCTACTGCTTATCTGAACTCCGCAACCCAGTTACTGGGTAATACGATACCCCAAGGGGTAAGATTGGTTGTCAGGACTTACAGGCTTCTGACTACCCGTAATGACTGCCAAAGATGTACAAACAACAGCTGAGCTAACGTGCTTTCCGAGGCGCGGAGGGGTCTTGGTATAAAAAGATGGTCACCCATCCACGGACCAACCGCGGCAAGCGTAGCTTAACATGATCGATCGACCCGTGTAGCTGTCAGTACTTAGCCATAAGTACAATATACTATTCACCCAATAATCCTCTTATCGCAAGTTTTTAAACAAGTTCCTTAGTAAAAACCAAAATATTTCGCTATTTAATAACCTATTCGTTTTTCGAAAACGGAAATGTTATTTTAATAAATCCTTTTCGAGACTGAATTTATTACACTTAAACAAAACACTTGAACAAAATATTGAAATATGGTTTAATAGTTCAGCGAATGATTCAATCAAGTTTTTAAAACAAAGCCCGCCCTTGGTGAAAGCTAATGGAATCAAAATCAAGTGGCTTCACTCGAAAGCAAATTACTACGCGTAGTTTCTCATTTTACCATTTCCCAATATTATTTTGTAAAATGAACTTCCGTTAATACGTATCTGATTGAAATGGGAATGCATGATATTAATTAAAATTTTCCGAAACAAAATTCCATCCACTCCACTGTGATTAAATTGGAAATGTATTATATCTATATAAATAAAAAGAGAAATCCTGACTGACTGACTCATCAACGCCCAGCCCAAACCCTTGGACCTAGAAAGCTGAAATATTGCACAGATGTTCCCATAATAATCGTCGTCATCGTCATCAGCCTATAAATGTTCCCACTACTGGGACACAGGCCTCCTCTCAGTGAGAGGGGATTAGGCCGTAATCCACCACGCGGGCCCAGTGCGGGTTGGTAGATGTCACATGTCTTCGAATTTTTGGTTCTAAGACATGTCGGTTTCCTCACGATGTTTTCCTTCACCGTTTTGAAAGCAGTGGTGATGAAATAATTTACACAAAGTAAAGCACCTGGCTGGGTTCGAACTCACGACATACAACTCGTAAGTCGCGGCCGTTACCACTTGGCCACCACTGCTCCCATAATAATAACAAGGAATAAGGAAGGATTTTTCGAAATTTAATCCCTAAGGGAGTTAAATAGGGGATGAAAGTTCCGCGCGGGCGAAGCCGCTGGCAAAAGCTAGTTATTTATAATACAAGTAGTTTAGCACATATTAAGCCTCAACATTTCATCCGGAGTGGGTAAAATGTTGAGGGGCTTATTATGAGCTAAATGTGTGTAGTGTAATTGTGATTGAGATTAAATTGGAAATTGGACTTTCCACAAATCTATAATCGATCAGACGACTACAGTGACATCTGTTACTGGAGTGGAGAGTTGCTCGCTCGGAACAGGTTCGAGAAAGGTCGGACCCCGCGCCAAAAGACTATAAAACCCCCGCGCGAGTGACATACAGAACTGCAGTACCGTGCGTAAGTTATTTTAAAAATTGTAAAAGACGAAGAATAAGTTTCACTGATAAATATACACGTGCCATATTGTATTAATTTCCAAAACATTGGACCTTCGAGCCACATAGAAGATATCAGCCACGTATGGGACGAGCCGGTTTGAAGAAGTGAGGAAGCGAGTGGAACTTCGAAGTAGAAGAGTACGTTGAGGATTTGGAAGCTCAGCCACAGATTACTGAGCAGTGTCGTGTCTACCTATTCCTAACAAATAAAATGATAAAAATAGAGTAGACTGTTCAATTTAATAAGAGAGAAAAACAAACAAAATAGTGAAGTTATAAAAAAGGGTACCTGCATATAAAATTTGCATAACATTGATGCAATCATGGAAACCAACGTGCTCTTCATGGTGATCAAATAACTTTTTCTTTTTGATCCGACACCTTCAATGCCATCTGGTCAGCCCCGAATTGTTGGGCGCCAAACTGTCGTGTCTACCTACTAGTTTTCGACCAAATGAAACGTCCGAGTAACGAAAAAAATCGAATTGATAGTAGGTCAACTGGTACGCACGGCTACACATCAAGCTATAATTTTCCAATATAAGCTGATCTCGCATTGTACAAGATTTCCGTACAAAGCGAGATCAGCGTAAACTGGAAATGTATAGCTTGATGTGTAGCCGTGTGTACAGTGGCAGACGTGACTTCGATGAAGTAAAAAAAAAACGAAACGATAATAGTTGAAAAGCTTTAGGTGAAATGAAATTCGTTCAAATATTTGTCGAACTTATGATAGGTAACCCTACGGTGGCCGGGAATCAGCCTGGGATTCCCGACGCCCAGGGCGTCTCCTGCGGCGACTAATGCCGTGAGAGCGCATATACTGCCTCTTCCTCACGAACGCCGCCTCCCTCTTCGCGAGCATCACTGCTTCGCAGAAGGAGGTGACGGCTACCATTGAACTCTCGCTCCGTACCATGGCCTGGAGCAGAGCCGGACGCGAGAGGTCGCCGCCAACGATCGCCTCCACGAGGACACGGTGGTGCTCGGGCCAAGCCGGGCAGACCTCCACCATATGCTCCGCCGTGTCCTGAGAGCGATCTTCGCAGTGGAAACACACCCGGGCGTTTTCTCCCACCTTATGCGAAACAGGAACCTCCCGAAACAGCCGAGTCCAGTGAGGCGTCAGGCGGAAGGTTAGGACGCCATGCCGCCACTCAAGCCCCTCCCCAAAGAGGGGACTTACCGCCGCAGTCGTGGTGTGCCCAGAATAGGTTAGGTTAGAACTGCGAACAACCGCGCGCTAGCCGAGCAAACGAAGTGAGCGGTGTCGCGGAAGCGGCTGGCAAGCGCTACTTCCAAGTTAGTGGCAGTTACTTGACTATTTAGTAATAGCGCAAGGTACTATTCGTCTTGATACCAGTTTACATAATTTTACGGACAGATTATAAACTATCGAAAAATAGCGTGTTAAATTGTAAATGGTTTTTACAGTTCATAATTTATCGACAGTTCATAATCTCGCGAGATAGATTGTTAACTAACGGTGGACAGAATCTTACGGTAACTTATAATGAAATGCGTTCCAACACAAACTTGGGTGAGCCGGGCTCTGTAGCACCGCTACGAGATTGGCTACGAGATCTACGAATTGCTACGCAGCTTCGAATCGCTCACCGTAAAGAGAACTTTGTGTCGTTGACTATTCCCACGTTTATACAAATCTCGCTAACAATGTGTATTTCCTTGTGTTTATATTTATATATATTATGGTATACATATTATGCTTAGTTTTATAGCTATATTTAAATAAATATGTATTCCTCAAATTTCTGGTAGAAACTGCCTTTCGCATTAAGTCCACCTCTGTGCATGTGTGTGCTTAAAGTAACTGTTACTGTTAGCCTGTATAATCCCAATGCTGGGCAATCGCCTCTCCCCATATCCGTAAAGTATTAATTAATATATATATAGAAATTTAATAAAACAGAACTCCGAAAAGTAATGAGAAACATACATTTCATTGGATTATGAGAAATGCCTGAATAAGCCAAAATGTACGTCCGTCAGAATACCACACACAATACGAATACCGTACACATTAGCAAAGAATGTAACAGATGTGTGAGCGTTCGCTGTGACGCTATTTGTCATAAATTCGGGGCTAAATTCTTTTTTTGCAGAAACATTGGCAGAAACACGGAGTATTTTACACCACGACAATTACTAGTAAAAAACACTTCATTAATTTGTTCATTAACTTTAATTCTGGAGCCCTAACCACCGGTAGCTTGGACCCTGCTCCCAATATCGGCGGATCCCAATTTTATATATTTTTAAATGCTTTTAAATTTTTTGGTTTATAAAAATATTAAAAAAAGTATTTTATAAGCACTAAAATGTATAAAGGAAAACAATAAACAATACTTTCAAGAATCCCTCTCACTCACACTACCTAAGTAATTCTGACTTGCCAATAAAATCTTCGTCCATCCATTCCATCAGTAAAATCACTCAAACAAATCGTCGAATGATATCGTGTTATTAACACTCAAGACTATTACTATACCTCGTGCTCACATTTTAATGCAATATATACTAATAATATACAGAGGAAAGATTTGATTGTTTGTTTCTTTATTTGTTTGCACTGAATAGGCTCCGAAACTACAGAACCGATTTGAAAAATTATTTCACTGTTAGGAAGCTACACTATCTCCGAGTAACATAGGCTATATTTTACCCCGTATTCCCATAGGAGAGGGAACTACGCGGGTGAAACCGCGTAGCTCTGCTAATTTGCTATAAAATTGTGTACCTTCCTAGCCGACCCGACAGACGTCCTGTCAAAACTATGAATATTGGATTCGCATTGGTATAATGTTAGAAAAGTTAGTAAGGTCGTTACGTTTTCTTAAGTTTTCAACTTTCTAAAACTTCTCATTCATAAGCACTTTCTCCTGATAATGCGTGTACAACATTCCGGAATAATTTCTTCAGATAATGGTGAACACCGCATCGGTACCTCGATGTTACGTATGATAGAAGATAACATTCACAATGTAAATCAAATCAAATCAAATCATTTATTGGTTTGAAACATGGGTAATATAGTACATAGATGTTTTATTTATTTTACGAGTCCTCCATGTTCTACCCGTCACATGGGCATGCAAATCATATAATAATTTTAAAATAACAGTAAAGAAAATTAAATACTACAATCTACAAATTCATGTCAAATCGTTTGAATTTCAGTTAAAATGTCACAATAATACGAAAATGTCAAATTTCAACCAGGTTACAATAATACAAAAAAATATTAAAATGTCAAAGGTCACTAAGATATACTAATTAAATAGAAATAAAAAAATGTAACTAATAAAAAAACGACGCTGATGATAGGGAAATCTTTAACTATATAATACATTTGAAATGTAATGCCGTAAGTTGTTTATCATATTTATGATTAATAATGGGAATTGCCGCACGTACCATTTAAGGAAGGAAGTCGGAATACACTATTGTGTATAAATAAGTTTCGTTCTGTTTATTTGGGAAATATTTAATATTTATAGACATAGAAGACATGGCAATTTCCGCCGTAATTCAGAACTAGGCAAAAAAATAGGTTTGTGTAGCTAAATTTTTCGTGAAATTCTTGACCAACAAACAAATATCTCACTACTCTAGTAATATGTCTTAATTGATTTAATACGCGTATGGCGATCGTGATCATGTTGATTTTTATTGAAATCTTTCGAATAAATTCATTAAAAACTTCAACTTAAAATGTTGGTTTTACGAGTAAATATTTCAATAATCTTTACTCCATTGCTTTCTTTTATACAAAGCAATTCATGTGAAATTAAGAATTCATACTTTAATAATAGTTACAATATGATAATTATTGAGTCAACATGGACAGCTCGTTGCTTAAGCGCTTATTACACTTGGCTGAATTTAGTGATCTCAATTCAGTGGTTACTGAATTTAGTCAAGTGTAATCGCAATTAGCAAGCTAGCATCCATAGCTTTTAATGTTGCTTCTGAATTTAGATGACTAAATTCAGCCAAGTGTAATAAGCCCTTTAGCAATACCTGTCGCAGGGGCGCCGCGTTCCGAGTGGACGCTTTCAGCTACATTCGGTAAGACTGGAAGCTGACCAGAAACCCAGTTAGGAAAATCAATATTCATCATAATACTAGTTGGACCAGACAGACGTTGTCCTGTCTTAACTATGATTATTGAATTCACATTATATATAATATAATAAATGTTACGCGCAACTTTCTAATTTTTTTTTCTCTCATAAGAACCTTCCCCTGACAATAACGACCACAACAACAAAAATAAGTAGCAAAATTGGTCCAGCCGTTCACGTGTGATGCCATGACCAAGGGAAATACGGATTTTTTTTTTATATATATAGATATCGATCGTCGAGCTTAAGCCACAACTATCACCGTCAAAAGTGATTTTCTAAACACCTAAACTCCTCTGGAAACTCGAGGTGCCTGAAACTTTTTCTTTTACTTTGGTACTGCGTTTTAATATTTTGCTTGTATGCGAACCAGTTGATTACATTTTTTAGTTTTAGCATTCATTGTTTGTATGCTATTGTGTAATTGTCTGTTGTTTCAAATAAAATATTTTTATCAGTATTCACTACGATGTATCCTTGCATCGGAATCCAAGCTAGCTCTATTTCAGGATTTTATTTTCGATCAAAAATTCAAATGAACCTAAAATTGTTTTATTGCATTCAATTTTTAAATTCTTCAAACTCGAGAGCAGAGCTCACGTGTCGTTTGAACCAATTTGTTTTCTGTGTGCCGAATATATTTTTACTAAAACATTCTCAAGAGCTCAGCCCGTGTTTCCCTTTGAACATTTGTACCTATTTACTTGGAAACGGCAAATCAATCAATCACAAGGTAACAAACAGGAATATAAAGTAGTTTTTGTTTTTGTAAAAAACACGATATTATCTACTAGAAATACCTACACAGTACATTTATATGTAGTGACACTCAGGGGGAAACTGCGGCAGTACAAGTCTTTAACAGGCCAATCCATATATTGAGTAGCGCAGTTATTACCTTAGTAAAATGCCGTACCTCGAATGTATAACAAAAGCGGTTGTTGCAAATTTAATAACAAATTCAGAATTAACCGGAAACACAAAGTTAACATGAAAACTATCACAATACACGTTTACATTGAGTTTCGTACACATATTTTCAGTATCACATTGTATAAAACCGAAACGTGCTTTGTTTAACTTTATAGAATGTGGTTGCAATTGCAATATTGGCTTACGCTTAATGCTTGACGCGTCCAATCAAAATTATTCTATGCTGTTTATTAATTAATTCATTAGTCTGCTGTTATATTCAGCTACACAATGGTCTGCTGTTATATTCAGCTACATAATGGTTTGCGAAGCCATAGAACACCGAACAAAAAAAGTAAGAAACAATAACTATAATCATAATCAGTTTATAACTTTTCCTCTGCTGTGAAACAAGCCTCCTCTCTGTAAGAGGGAGCTTAGTGCACGACGCAGGCTCAGTGCGTGTTGGTAGATGTCACAAATATTCGATTTTTTTGTTCACGGACATGCCGGTTTCCTCACGATGTTTTGCTTCACCGTTTTGAGAGCAATAGTTATGAAATAACTTACACAATGTAAAGCACCTGTTTGGGTTCGAACCTACGACCTACATCTCGTAAGTCGCGGCAGTTGCCACTGAGCCACCACTACTCCCAAACAATAATGAAAAATATAAAATCAGTTATCAACTCACCGGCCGTGTTTGAATTCACCAGTAGCATGTATAAGGTTAGTCGCGCGAATGTGTCGAAAAAACATAACTATAAATTCAATAACTTTATAACAGCAAATACATAAAAATTGGCATACAAAAACTTCTGTCGTAATGACGTTTGAAAAACAAAATAGTAATGTGAACATTGAATTGTCAAAAAAACTGTGAGGTCTTATAACTTGTGTTAAGATTTTTTTAAGAAAAGGTTTGATACCAATAAATCAAACGGAACAATTCACTTGCTTAAATGACTACTTACACCATGTTTCTGTATTGTCAAACTCTCTTAAGATGGTTCCTCCAATATAACCCGCGAAATTCAACATTTCTTGCACACGCGCTGCAACTTTCTAAAAGTTGCAGCGGGTGTGCACATGTTGATCATAATTCAATACGCGGCACAGATACGCGGCAATTATTACAAAATAATGGTAACAGGGTAACAGGTGGAAAAGGTTTTTAAACTGTTGCAGCTTAGCGCACCATCACAAAGTCATGTTAAAAGAACATGAACATGAAACAACAATATCCTTATATTATTTTCATAGAGAAGACAGGAAGCTCAATTGTGTGTTCATTCCGTGGTTCATTGCATAACAGTGTCATGTATTCAGTGTCAATTTTATAATTAATTGATTAACAAGTATATACCGTTTAACCGTATGGTTATCCTGATAAACGATTATTATCCGTACCTACACTCAATGCGAAGGTAGATTCAATTTTGGTCCATGTTGTTCAACAACTAAGAACGAATTTGCAGACATTGCCGTATCGATCGGTTCTTTAACAGTCCTTGCAATGTGGAATACGTGAATGATTTTGTGAAGTATGTACTATTTTTGATTACTTTTACGTTTCCGACAGTGGATAAGGAAGATTATTTTAAAACCGGGTATGGGGGTCAAATCGAGACAATGCAGTTTAGTCTCATAAATGTTTTAAAAAAAACACTGGCTTTCCCGCTGCAGCTGGCCATCCTAATTATTTGTCAACAAATATTATAAGGCAGGGTCAACTAAATTAAATAAGAAAAATATAATATAATAAATTCATTCAATAGGGTAATTTGAACATGGGTTGTTGTATTGATGATTTTAGTTGTAATAATTTGGAAATACATACCCGTAAATAACAAATACGTAAGATAAGTATGGAATATATAGTAAAGTATTCAAATACTTTACTATATATTTCCATACTTATCTTCGTACTACGTAGACTTTTCTAGTACTTAAACTGACTTAAACATCATTTGGTCTCATAAAGGTTTTGACCCTCGTTTTCTCACTTTCTTCGTGAGTTTATTTTGTTTTCAAAATTCTCTAAAAACTTATTTGACTTCGAAGACCCTTTTCCTGTAGCTACAACGGCTAGGATGCCTGCTATTATTGCCCCATCTCAAATATCTGCATTGTTTATTGACTTTCACTGCTGGCCAACACTTACAAGTCGCATTGTCAACATTGGCATGTCGGTGATGCGAAACCATAAGATTTTATCCTACAAAAAACCGACCAAACTGCATTAAAAATATCACTCGTAAAAATTGTTTTTTTTTTTTAATAAAACCTAACAAAAACCCAAATCCATAAATAGTTTATGATGAATGAAGTAGATTTATAATGTAAAACGCAAGAAAACGCTTCGAATAGGACTACTCATTAATAGATGAAAAAACTGTTGCAAATGCCAAAGGTCAGTGATTAACTAACGCTACAGCTGCGGTTTGTGGTTTCAGGCTTGTACTGGATATCCTTTCTAGACTAGCTAAATATAATAAAAGTTGTGTATCCATTAAGATACCAAGTAATGTCAAAACTTTAAATCTGAGATTATTCAAAAATAAATTGCATGAATGGGTGCGTAGTCATAGTTTTTATAGTGTCAAAGAATTCTTTGACCAAAAATGTTAAATGTAAAATATGCTTTAAAGCTGTTAAGCAAAAACATGTGTGCTCTTGTTATTTTGTTGTTTTACCATCTTTTATACCATGTTTTACAGCAAATAAATATTATTCTATTCTATTCTTGAATAGGTTCCGAAGCGAAGTGACACCTGAACCTGCGTCAAACTGAGCGTTGTGTACACAATATACACGGATTTTCAGCCGCTCGCTGCGATGAACCGCAATTACTACTGTAGTCTTAGCGTACAACACGATATTTTAATTGCATTCAAATTAAATGGTACCTGCAGTGTGGGCGTGTTGTGGGAGTTTAGGAACGTAACACGTACGGGAATATATTTATGCTGTTTTCTGAGACTGGATTGAAAACGACTACTTTTTATTAACAAAAAATGTTTTATATTTACCTACTTAGCCAACTGAACTCTCATTAAATAATAATGTAAAAACATTCAACTTAACGCAACTATATAGCTTCATATGGTTTCTAGGTACAATATTTAAAACAATTAACTGTTTACATTAGGTACTAAATTAAATTAAACTAAACTAACTAAGTATAGAAATAAATACAAAAAAAGGACACTCAGGCGTCGAAGTAATAATCCGCATCATCTTCTAATATAATTTTTCTATCTTTCACCTCACTTTTCATATAATCTTAGTTTTTGTGAACTAATCGAAGTAAAGAGTATTTTGAAATATGCTTGGTTCTATGTTAATCTGACAGTTAATACCAAGTTAAATTTGTAAATATCTATAATAACAGTAAATAATGCAATAATTATATTGCTAAAACAACAATAATTCAATATGAACGTAAAACAAAACAACATTTCTTTTTAAAAAATACGTGCATTTATGAAATAAAAATTTAATTCAAACACGTTACAAAGTAGCCAAATGCTTAGTAGGTAATATGTAGATTTGAAAACCTCCTCCTATTTTCAATATCTACCTCCATTTATCATCTGCCTAGCGTTTTCCAACTATGTTGGGGTCGGCTGCCAGTCTACCCGGATGCAACTGAATAACAGTATTTTATAATATATACATATTATTACAAAATATATAATATAATAATATGTATTATACATTATCTATATCCTGTACTACCCTATATTATTTATCCCCTGCTCTTTACGATTTTTTGTTTATCTCTTCATATTAATTGTCAATTATCGATTTATAGATTTTTAAACGTGTTTGCTTTCTCGGAATATCCTTATTGTGAGATTTATAGGGAAGGTCTTGTGGCTAAGTAATAAACAGCCGCACGAGTCGATCGATCGGGTTAAGTTACACTTGACGCGGTTGGTCCGTGGATGAGTGACCATCTATTAGATAAATGATAATTGATTTTATTTCTGTAAGTAGGTTTAATCAATCAATTTTACACGTCTACCATATTTTAAAACTAGATGAGGTCGGCGTTTCCTAACTGACTACTCTGAGACGAAAGGCCGAAACAAACTCAGAGGTCACAGTCTCTTTTAAAGTCCAAAGATAATCGTGGTTAGATCATGTGAAGACCTGGTGTGGTTGGTTGGATTTGTGTCTGAAATGGTATTTTGAGGAAAGAACCACTCAGATTTAGAAGACCTGTCCAATGAGTGCATGCATTTATCATTAATCATGCAGCTCAACTCAGAACTTGAGGAGTTCAATGATTTGATGAACAATACCAATGATAGGACATTTGGGTAGGCCGCATAAATTACTCATACTGCTAGACCATGATTAAAACTAAATGAAAAAAAAGAGAAACCAAACAAAAAACACTCAGACAGTCATCACATTCACAAAAATTAAAGCGATATAACACTTTACAAAGTTAATATTCATGATTTTACATACCAAGACCCCTCCGTGCCTCGGAAAGCACGTTAAGCTGTTGTTCCCGGTTGTCATTTGTGGATATTTGAAAGTCGTTACGCGTCGTCAGAAGCCTAAAAGTCTGAAAACCAGACTTACCAAAGGATATCGTATAACCCAGTAACGTTGTGGAGGTCAGATAGGCATTCGCCCCATTAAAAATACTGGTACAAGCTGCATCCGGTTAGACTGGAAGCCAACCTCAATATAGTTGGGAAAAGGCCAGGCAGATGATGATGATGATGATTGTGAGGTGTATAGGCCCCAAAATAATTAACGCAAGGTTTTCTACTAAAACCTATCCAAAGGTTGGCTGACTCATCCCGGGACCAGATGGCTTGACTATTTTGCAGTCAAACAATCAGCCTTTGCATTTAACTTAGCTATGCTCTCAACCTTTTGGGCACTCTTTCCACAGAGAGCGATGCGGACGATTTTTTGATGGCGGCCTTATTTTTAAGAATGTCAGCTTGTGAACTGTGTACATTTTCACTGCATATAAAACTCCAGTTAAAATATGGACAGAATGACTTATCACTATGTAAATGTAGAATGGGAATATTATTACTCATAAACTATTCCACTGCTCTATTCAAAGTCAAAGTCAAAGCATTTATTTCAATTAGGCACTTAAAAGGCACTTTTGAACGCCTAAATTTACATTAAAATAGAATTGATTCTAGTCGCCCATTCCAAAATGTAGTTTCGTATGGAGGAGAACGGCCAAGAAACTCCACCGTTACTCTTTAAAATGCTTTAAATACAATTTAAAACAAAAAAAAAACAACAGGTTGCACTCCGGGAGTGCCGGCAGAATTTAAAACTTGAATATTAACGTTGTGCATTTTTGATATTTTGGAATAGTTAGGGAATCACGAAAAAGTACCGATGACCAACGAGTTCGAAACGTCACGTTCAACTTTTTTTTTGTGTTAACAGACAATATTTTCCATAGAGAATTAGTTCAACCAACTGTGTGTATCTAGATTGCAGTAAAATTGTCGCAGACGATAAAGAACTTTATTTATATTATGAAATAAAGCTCACACGAACATTCGCGTAAACGCCCTGCGCCGCCTAAACGAAACAGCAGGCGCAGGCATACTTCCTCTCCTACGCCGCCGCGCCGGCTGTCTATTCTCCATCCGTCTTACGCATAAAATAATAACTAAAGCGTAGAAGGAAAGCTAAAAAATGAATTCTGTAACTAATTTTATAGTCGTTCTATCTTATGGCACGAAAAATGTTGTGTGAAAGAGATAAATGATTTACTTTTTGTTTTACTTTTTGGCAATTTCACAAGATGAACTGTCATTTGGAAATATTGGTTCTAATTCAACCCGGCCAAATTTGATAGTACTTTGCTTCAATGCCAGACAGTTTGTTCATTGAACTACTTGACTTGTTCGCATGTTCATTGTTTATGCGTTTGTTGTTATCTGGGTATGTTTTTGCGAATCTAGTAATATTTATACTGTAAGATTGCACGAATTTTTTGTTTAATCCAAAATAGTAAGTGTGTGGACGCTGTGGAGCAATTTCTTGTGTGGTGGGAGGCTGCAAGTCCCATTCATCACGCAAAGAAAATAAACAAGAAATATTGACCTTCCATCGGTAAGATTTTGCTCAATTTTTAGTTGAATGTGAACTGATAAACGATTTATGTCGCTGAATCACTTTGTAGTGGAAACCAGACGTGATATCTATTCCAATAGAAGTTATTAGCGAATATTCGGAAACTGCTTTGAGGTTATCTTGATCATACATAGTGACGTAAATAATGTTGTCGATATTTTTTATTTTACAGATTTCCTAAAGATGTGAAAAAAAATGAATGGGTAAATTGTATTGGTAGACGAAATTGGACTCTAAAAAAGCACAGTCACATATGCTCCAAGCATTTTACTTTAAATTCATTTGTATATAATGAAACGAGATGGAGATGACTTAGAGAAATGCTGATCCTACGTTATCAGAACATGATAGAACAGATGAAATGGTATAATAATAAGAAATATGTTTTTTTAAACGTTTTTAATTTTGAGTTTTTAGTTGGTTGGTTTGCATTATGTGGTTTGC
The DNA here is from genome assembly GCA_949987655.1 of Polymixis flavicincta. NCBI lineage: Eukaryota > Metazoa > Arthropoda > Insecta > Lepidoptera > Noctuidae > Polymixis > Polymixis flavicincta. Next base: position 34,806,701 of record OX465171.1, on the reverse strand, counting down.
AAACAATAAAGTATCCATCCATCTATTTGTCTTTTATTAGTAATAATCGATAATATAATAATCTTAAAAGATCAATTTCCACTTTGTATCCTATTTAAATGTCTAGTAAAATCCAAGTAAATATGAGAAAGTAATTTGAAGCAAGTTGCTAAAAAAAACATTCGTAAAACCGAAGTCTCCCACATTGTTTTCATCAATCACTATAGCAATTAAATACAATCGGGGTAGCCGGGTCCGGTTTAATACTTGGATACATAAAAATGTGTAGGAAACCAAGGAGGACTAATGATGACGAACTATTTAGTACGAACTAGATAGTTCGTCATCAATCATCGTTCGGTTTTGGAAGTTCGTCCAAAATGAATCTATTTTCTTACTTTTATGAATAAAGTAGTTTCATTTTGAACGAACTTAAAAAAAAAACGATTTAGATGTTATATGTATGAATTGTAATTATAACCGCCTACCTAGAAATTACAATGATATGCATTAAAAATACATTGCATACATGCATTGTAAATTCTATCGATGTTGAAATTTAGTGCGTTACATCACTAGTCTGAACATAATGAGTGACAACCAACTAAATTTCGAAACGTTTTCTGTAGGTATAGGTTTCTTTCTCTAACATCGAAGCGGCTCCGTAAGTCAAAATGAAGGAAGTATATTGAGTACAGTTGCTATTTTAGCCCTCCTTCTATGTTTTAGTTCTAAGATCCGTGATCCGTCTTACGTCTTACGAATGTCCTGACGCGCGAATTTAACATTTTTTACCCATTGCAAAAAAGTGTACATCGCCGCTAAAGAAGTTTTCACTTCAAAAAAGAACTATACCAAAATAGGTAAAAAAAATGCTATTGAAGCAATACAAATAAATTAATTTTATGATAGATACATGGTGCTCACATATTTACAAACGTTTTAAGATATACGATTTTTCTAGAATATTAACAAGTAATAAGTCAGTGTGTGAGTTAATGTAATCACTGAGTGTAAATCAGAGAACAATCCCTCTCACCGAGAGGAGGCCTGTGTCCCAGCAGTGGGAACATTATAGGCTGATGATGATGATGATGAGTGTAAATCAATGTCATAAATATTATTATTTATTAGCAACCAATTTGATTTTGTCTAGACTCTAGATTGTGCTATGGAGCAGGACCGCATGATTCCAAGCATTTTTATCTTGGATATGATTCTCTAATTTATAATACGCTTGTTTACAAAGTTTACTTTTATTATGAGTTTTAAATTTCTTTCATTTAATTGCAACATATCACAAGGTATTTTGTTATAACATTTAACACAGTATCCCATAAAAGTTGAATGTACTTTAGGTAATCTAAAAAATGGTTGATCTATTTTGTCTTTGTTTCTAGTATTAAAATTATGCCTATCACTTATTTTATTAAAAGCATGTCGATTTTTTCTTACATACATGATATTTCCATAAATGTATTGGCAAGGTACCGTCATAATATTAATCCTTTTAAACAGTTCCATGAGGGATTCGCGGCGACGTAGATTATAAATGGCTCTGACAGCTCTCTTTTGCAAAATAAAGATGGATTCAACGTCAGCAGTCCGACCCCACAGTAAAATGCCATACGACCTAAAATAGATAAAACGCGCGGTTTCTACATCTGTTAACTGTATGATCTTTCTAACAGCATAAGCGGCCGAGCTTAGCCGCCCCGCAAGAGATGTTATATGAGGTCCCCATTGCAATTTATCGTCTAGCGTGATTTTATGAGCAAAAATAGCCGCTGAGGTTAAACACAAGTGTCGTTTGAGATAAATATACTCTTGAATAATCTAGGAAGAAATAATCCAATGATGTGATATGACGGGGCATGTTTGGATAATCCTGCCTGGCCTCCAGGGGCCTAAGTCTACTAATTTATAAACGTCACAATGGTCTCTCAATGGTAAGTTTTTGACAGATTTGCCATACAAAAACTGTCAAAAACACACCATTGAGAGACCATTGTAACGTTTATAAATTAGTAGACTTAGGCCCCTGGCCACTGTCCACTGTCCACAGTGATCCGCAGAAAACACAGGCCTGCGCACGGCCCCCTCCCCGCCCCCCATCCGGCAGGGATGTCAGCCGACCGATGTGGAAATGTGGACACTATAGCCTCTTCCCACTCGTAACAAGTTGCGTCCAGCTCAGAAGCCAGATATGTCACACCTTTGTCGACTTCGGTTGCATCGATGTTATCGTTTTAGCCGCGGTCACATGTCACATTTCTATAAATCGACTTTGGACTATTTTTAGATATTAATAAAGTTATTTTTGTTAGGGTTATAATAATGATTGTTTAAAACAATGTTTACTCGATACTATGAATAAATCTTAAGCAACACAACTTTATCGTAGAACAGAAAGCAATTACAAATTGTTATCAAGGGCAGACTATTTGCAAACAAGAGTTCCTAGTAAACTTTGTTTGATTGAATGTAGCTGATGCTCTACAAAGGTACCAATTAGTTTTTAGCTACTGTTTTTCATTTAAACTTTTACTGACAGCACCATTTATGCAAAGAAATATGACCGTTACTTGTTTAAAAAATACACTTCTTACCTAACAGATGTGTCGCGACAGGAATTAGTAAGCACTCACTGGTATTTATTTATACGTACACTCTAATCAGGGGCATCCAAATTTACGAGATATTGTTCTGGGTATGGAATTGCATACATTATTTTTATGAAAAGAGAACCGTGGTTCGCAAGTGTTATACACGCAAATATGTAAACAAGGCCCTGGCCAGAGGGTTTATTGCGTAGCACACACAAAATGCCAATGATTCTCTCAATCTCTTTCATTTTCACAATTTAGCCACGTTCATTGCGTTATTGAAGTCGTCGAGCAGACAATTTTTTCAAACCTATGAAGCAATATTTTATTGTGCCAGTAACTGTGTTACGCAATAGGATGCCAGAAATATGTGGGCAGGAGCGCATAATAATTTTCAATGTAGTTTTGACTCCATTTCTCCGTAGAATACAGAATAAGCTCGTGTGTGCAAGCACATCGACCGACTGCGGCAGTATTAACTCCGTGGCGGCAACACACACTGTGAGTCAGTGACTCTTTTGTTCTCATTTCTTAGTACAACATACAAACTTTTCATAGTTTAAGTTTCCATTCATGATAGATAAACATATCAATAATAACCAACGAGTTAAAGTATAGACAAACAACCGAATTATGGGAGAAATCTTACAAAAGCTCTCATTATTATATATTAATCTTTCTCACATTATGAACAAGGTCTAAATTATTTTCAGTATTTAAGAATAATGTACTTTGTAACATAGTCACGAACTCAGAAATAAAAGTTGAAAAGGAATGAAAAAGCGAAAATAGATGAATACAACGAGTTGCACTGACCTAGAGAAACATGTGCTGAAGTTTAAGTAGCAAAATATTCTCCTAAAATTAATCACGGTAATTTTAATAGTTTTTTTCAGTCACGCGGCTCTACAAAACGTAAATAAAGGTACATTTTGATCCAAAGATATCGAGATTTCTAAGATTGTCGATGTCCATTACAAAATGCTGACATGTTCTTGTCATTATTTGACATTATACATCAATTTTAATATCAACTATTTTTTAGTGATTGTCATGTTAATCATATCACTATGTTTAATTAGGTTCATTTTATTTATGTAGATTATTTTACATATTGTGAATGGGAGAACGTTGTAGGCCTTACAGACTGTAGATTTGTAGACGATTTTCTCTGTATTCGTATAAGTACCTGGTACTTATTGACAGGCCTGCACTGTCCTCCCATACATTTTATCTTTGTAATTTGAAAACATTGGTAAAGCCAATCATTTTTAAAAGAATAACCGTGCAGTTTCTTGCCAGCTCTTCTCCATAGGAAACAACATTTGGAACCGTGCACCTAGCTTCTGACATTTCATAAGTGCCCATGTAGGTTTATATGAAATAAAAATATTTTGATTTTGATTGATTTTGAAATACTAACCGGTACTGAAAAGTCGGAATTGGTTAACAAACTCTCTTTTTATCAGTCCCCAGTATCATTCAACGCTACCTGATGTGCAGATATTGGAGCGACGAGTCCGGACGCATACACGTGGTTAAGTGTGTGTGCGTGTTATAGCCAGCAGTCGTGTAACACATTCGGTCAAAAATAAAGTCCGTAATGCTAGTTATGCAAGATTTGTTAGGTCAACAAGTAAAAAGGAAAATGTATTCTTGTCAAAAAAATACGTCTCTAAAAAATATAACTTAGAGATTTTCTTTTAATAAAATACATGCTAGAGAAAAATACTTACGCACATAAATTATGGAGCTATTAGAATATATCCATCCAGTTCAGAACGATCCTAGCAAGCTTATTTTGGTCAGATTCCTGTATAAAAACTTTGTTCACGCATATTGTTGACAACCTGCGTGTTGCCATCACTCAAACTCAAGGCGCTCTTTTATTTGGGTACCTACTTACGCACTGAGAGTCAAATCACGACGTCATCTTCGGACAGCCAATAAGAGGTCCTCAAGGAGGTCACCAAAGAAGCACCAATAGGAGCAGACCACGAAGACTTCCGAGTGCTCCTTCGCAGAAGGTTAAAACCGGTCGTTTTCTCTTCAAAACTAACACATTTAAATTGACCTTGCTCTGTATAACTTACATTCTAGAACCTTAAGCTCTGACGAGTCCCTATTGTACCTTACTAACTCGAAGTTGCAATAAATAATTTTATACTGGAGAAACCCAGGTTATCATTTAATCTAGCCGCTACCACAACTTAAAAGGGAAGACGCATAACGCATAAACATATTTTGGACCTTCGTGCCGAACCCAGTCAGCGAACTAGCCCAGAGAAGAGGAGAGTCAGACGTGGACACGAGCAAGAGCTGCGCAATTCGGTAAGACGTGCCAGCCAAGACTCCTAACCAACGTCCTCTTCCCTTGTGTTAATAGTGTTTCTCCTCTCGAATTCCAGTGTTCAGTGCATCATACTTACTCGAGAGATCAGGCAGGAGCCGTAGCAGCTACAGTCTCTGCGCTCCAGACGCTAAAATCGGGTTCGAAAAATCGTGAGTACTCCAGGTTTCTATATCCACCAGAATGTCTGAACCAGGTAGTCGTCTAAAGGTTACTTGCAAATCACCTCTTGAATCTCCGTTAATTACACAAATTGACGTCCTCACACGCAAAAGGGGAGTAATCAAGGGTCGATTGTCCAATTTGCAAAAATATGTTGAATCATTCCAACAACCGTTAGATGCCAGTACAGTTTTTGAGTTCAAATTACGTATAGATAGTGCTACCTCTCTGTTGTCCGAATTTAACAACCTTCAGTCGCAAATCGAAGAATCGTGTGATAGTTTGGATGAACATCTAGAATATAGGGAACAATTCGAACAACGGTACTTTATGGTCATCGCGCAAGCTAAGTCGATGTTATCTGAGGGTAGAAAATTACCTACAAGTTACAATAACTCTGATCAACTACAACTAGTGAAGTTACCCACTATACAATTACCAACCTTTGAAGGGTCTTATGAGAATTGGTTAGAGTTTAGAGACACCTTTTTATCCTTAGTGCATAATTCCACACAAATAAGTCCGATTCAGAAGTTCCACTATTTAAAGTCAGCTTTGAAGGGTAGTGCGGAATTAGTGATCGATTCACTGGAATTTTCTTCCAACAATTACAGTGTTGCATGGGAGTTACTCACTAATAGGTTCAATAACAGCCGTCTACTAATACACAATCATGTAAAGGCTCTTTTTTCCATACAAGCTTTACCTAAAGAGTCACCCGTCTTATTGCGAAAACTCGTCGATACGATGTTAAAACATCTACGCGCACTAAAAATACTCGGTGAGCCGACCGATTCCTGGGATACGCTCATAATTTACATGATTGTGTGTAAGGTGGACCCTGTTACTGAGCGAGAATGGGAGCAGTTTGTAATCACACAAATGGCACACTCTCCTATCGTCGCGAAGTGTGAGTTAAAGGTCGAAGATTTAATTCGTTTTCTCGGACGTCGAGCGGACATGTTAGATAAGCTATTAGGGTCGCATAGCAAAGGCACACACGATGGTAAGAAATACACTAATGCGATCACTTCTAAAGTACACTGTAACGCTTCGTCGTCCGGCATTTCTAAACCACTGTCGCACAAAAAACAGTACAAACCTTGCCCCATGTGTAAGGAAAAACATCCATTATTTTCATGCCAGAAATTCCTTGATCTGTCCATAACAGACAGACATAATTTAGTCACGCAAAATAAATTATGTACAAACTGTCTGCGCTCAGGGCACGAAGTGAACGACTGCCCATTCGGACCGTGTAGGAAATGTTCTACGAAACATAACACACTACTACATCGCAATGAGTCAGAGGATGGCACGCGAAATCAATCTCTCTCATTAGTGACAGTAGGACAAGTTTCGCAACCCGCATTAGAATCACACATACATAATGCGGACTGCGACGACGACCCCACCACGCTAGGGCCAGTCGCCAAATCAGTTCTGTTGTCTACCGTGTTAGTTGAGATAGCCGATATTCACAATAATTATCACACGGCACGCGCACTTCTCGATAACGGTAGTACACGATGTTTTATCACAGATGCGTTATGTAATCAATTACACACACAAAGAATACAGTCCACTTACAATATAACAGGTGTAGGTAACTCAGTGTCCCAGGTCACACAGACCTGTAATGTTAGAATTAGGTCCCTGGTAGGTTCCTACACTACACACATACATTGTTTAATTTTACCTTCCATTACTTCACAATTACCAGCCGTATCTTTATCTAAAGATGGTCTTAATATTCCTGTGAACATTCAGTTAGCCGATCCCTATTTCTTCGAGTCTCAACCCATAGACATATTGATAGGTGCTGACCACTTCTGGAATCTTCTAGAAAATGGAAGATTTCGGTTGAAAAATGGCCCATACCTACAAAACACTAGATTAGGGTGGATCATTTCAGGGCCTGTGAATACTCGCACACATAGTTCTCATGTTTCATGTAACGTCACATTGTCATTGGATGAGCAGCTGAGGAAATTTTGGGAGCTCGAGGAGATAGGCAGATCGACTAATCTCCACAGTAATGAGGAGCAGGCTTGTGAGGATCATTTTATAAAGACCACCACACGTGGTTCTGACGGCAGGTTTTGCATTTCCATGCCTTTGAAGGAGTCCCCTGACGCATTGGGTGACTCATTCTCTCAGGCAGAACGTCGCTTCTACGCACTAGAGAAACGTCTGCAACGCACACCGGCCTATAAACAATTATACATGCAATTCATCCATGAATACATAGCATTGGGTCACATGTCACGCATCTATGCATACGACAAACCACACTACGTCTTACCACACCACGGTGTATTCCGCGAGCACAGTACTACGACTAAACTACGCGTTGTTTTCGATGCAAGTGCAAAAACCACGACCGGAAAATCACTCAACGACATACAACGCGTAGGTTCAGCAATACAGGGTGACTTGTTTGCTATTTTGCTTCGGTTTAGACAACACAGGTGGGTAGGATGCGCAGACGTTGAAAAAATGTTTCGCCAAATTCTGAAAGATCCGAATCAGCGAAATTTACTTTTAATTTTATGGCGTGACAATCCCATAGACCCATTAGAAATTTACAGGCTCAACACTGTCACGTACGGTACCGCATCCGCACCGTTTACTAGCGTACGTTGTTTAAAACAGCTGGCATTAGAATGCTCTGAGCCATTGATTCGCACAATCATTCAGGATGATTTTTTTGTCGACGATCTGGTGACCGGTGCTGACAGTATCGAGGCTGTAAAACACATAGCCAAGGAAACAACAAATGTCCTACAAAGTGGTTGTTTCCCACTTCGCAAATGGATCTTCAATTTTGATCATGACACACAAGAGTTTCCGTCTCATTCCAAGGAACTTTCACTCGGGGAAAACGTACATCACAAAACCCTAGGTTTAGGCTGGTATAATCAGTCTGACACTTTGCATTTTAATACTGAATACACAAATGACAACCGGCAATTAACGAAACGCATTATATTGTCGGAAGTCTCTAAAATTTTCGATCCGTTAGGGTTACTCAGTCCCTATGTCATGACTGCAAAGGTTTTACTTCAGAAACTATGGCTATTGAAATTAGGTTGGGACGACAAGTTACCTAATGACGTCACACACAGGTGGGCACAGTTCGCAAACGGTATAGCATTGCTAAGTACATTACGAATACCGCGACACGCTATAGGTATAGATGCTACTCGTATAGAACTGCACTTATTTACCGATGCTTCACAAACAGCTTACGGCGCGTGTGCTTACATTCGTTCCATCACAGGCAATTCCATAGTTACGAAGTTACTGTGCTCTAAAGGAAAGGTTGCACCCTTGAAGCCCGTCAGTATACCGCGATTGGAACTGTGCGGCGCCCTATTAGGCGCGCAGTTATATGAAAGAATCACAAAGTCACTTCGTTGTACCTTTGATAGTGTCACATTTTGGACAGATTCCACTATTGTAATCGGTTGGTTACGTATGAATCCTAACTCTCTAAAGCCTTTTGTACAAAATAGGGTCGCGGAGTTACAAGAATTAACAAAAGATATGCCCTGGAACCACGTATCTGGTAGTGAAAACCCGGCGGATCTGGTATCACGCGGTGTGACCATGGAAATACTTGGTTCATGCACGCTTTGGTGGGAAGGGCCATCTTTTCTTTCGGATCCGTCATTTAATCTAGCTGATCGAAATAGTTTTGACCACACAGACTATACAACACTTGATTTACCAGAGATTAGATCTCAAGCACACATTCATCAAATCTCTGATACGGATAGTTGGTTTCCATTCCATCGTTTTACTCGGTTCAGTCACATGAGACGTGTTTGTGCCTTTATGTTACGTTTTGTGCATAATGTGCGAAACAAAGCCGCTAAGCGTACTGGCTCACTAAACGTCAGCGAGTTGAACGAGGCACTAGCTATTCTAACAAAGGCGTCACAGTCACAATCATTCCCCGACATTTTTGATAGTTTAACTAAACACAAATTTTTAAATCACTCACACAATTTATTGAAATTAAATCCATTCATAGATGAACAAAACTTAATTAGAGTCGGGGGACGTTTGTGTAATTCACTAGAGTTTTCTTATAGCAAGAAGCATCCTATACTATTATGCAGCAAGCACACATTCACACGGTTGCTATTTCACGCTGAGCACGAGCGACTAATGCACGCCGCGCCGCAGGCCCTCTTGTACACACTTCGAGAGACGTGGTGGCCGGTGGGAGGGAGAAATCTCGCCAAACAAGTTGTACATAGTTGTGTTCGATGCGCTAGATTCCGTGCCAAGCCTATTGCACCTATTATGGGTAACTTACCTGCGCAACGCTTGTCTCCAGGGTTTCCTTTTATAACCACAGGTGTGGACTATGCGGGACCAGTTCTCATATTGAACCGCAAGGGTAGGGGTGCTAGAACCGTGAAGGCATACATATGCATATTTATATGTTTCACTACTCGCGCGGTTAGCTTGGAACTTGTAGGTGACTTGTCAACAGACGCATACCTATTAGCTCTCAAACGTTTTGTCTCGCGCAGAGGCAAACCAACACACATTTTTTCAGATAACGGAACGAATTTCGTTGGCTTAATGAATTTATTTTCAAAATTCCTTTCCGAATGTTCACAAAATATTTTAGATTATGCTACTTCACAAGATATTACATTTAGTTTTATTCCCCCTTACGCTCCGCATTTTGGTGGATTATGGGAAGCTGGGGTAAAATCATGCAAACATCACTTGCGCCGTGTTGTAGGAAATTCGCATTTAACTTATGAGGAGTTCAACACTGTTTTGACACAATTGGAAGCAGTCCTGAACTCCCGTCCTCTGAGTCCTATGTCCACAGATCCCCATGATTTTCAACCCCTATGCCCAGCTCACTTCTTGGTTGGCCGTCCGCTGACAGCGCCGGTCTGCGAGGACCTGATCGACAAATCTTCACACCGTCTCTCACGCTATCAACGAGTGGAGCAGATTCGTCAACACTTCTGGAGCAGATGGTCCATAGAGTACGTTTCCGAGATGCAGACCAGGACGAAGTGGAAGGCAAGGCAAGCTGATCTGAAACCAGACACACTGGTACTCATAAAGGACGATCACGCACCGCCGCTGAAATGGTGTCTTGGCCGTATCATCAGCACTATTCCAGGCAGCGACGGAGTTGCACGAGTGGCAGATATCCAGACCGAAAAGGGGGTCATAAGAAGGGCATTCTCCAAGATTTGTCCACTGTGGGACAATGAAGCCGAGTAAGCATCGTTGAAAGACCATCTTTCAAAGCCGGGAGGATGTTCACGCATATTGTTGACAACCTGCGTGTTGCCATCACTCAAACTCAAGGCGCTCTTTTATTTGGGTACCTACTTACGCACTGAGAGTCAAATCACGACGTCATCTTCGGACAGCCAATAAGAGGTCCTCAAGGAGGTCACCAAAGAAGCACCAATAGGAGCAGACCACGAAGACTTCCGAGTGCTCCTTCGCAGAAGGTTAAAACCGGTCGTTTTCTCTTCCAGATACGTGGTTCCAGGGCATATCTTTTGTTAATTCTTGTAACTCCGCGACCCTATTTTGTACAAAAGGCTTTAGAGAGTTAGGATTCATACGTAACCAACCGATTACAATAGTGGAATCTGTCCAAAATGTGACACTATCAAAGGTACAACGAAGTGACTTTGTGATTCTTTCATATAACTGCGCGCCTAATAGGGCGCCGCACAGTTCCAATCGCGGTATACTGACGGGCTTCAAGGGTGCAACCTTTCCTTTAGAGCACAGTAACTTCGTAACTATGGAATTGCCTGTGATGGAACGAATGTAAGCACACGCGCCGTAAGCTGTTTGTGAAGCATCGGTAAATAAGTGCAGTTCTATACGAGTAGCATCTATACCTATAGCGTGTCGCGGTATTCGTAATGTACTTAGCAATGCTATACCGTTTGCGAACTGTGCCCACCTGTGTGTGACGTCATTAGGTAACTTGTCGTCCCAACCTAATTTCAATAGCCATAGTTTCTGAAGTAAAACCTTTGCAGTCATGACATAGGGACTGAGTAACCCTAACGGATCGAAAATTTTAGAGACTTCCGACAATATAATGCGTTTCGTTAATTGCCGGTTGTCATTTGTGTATTCAGTATTAAAATGCAAAGTGTCAGACTGATTATACCAGCCTAAACCTAGGGTTTTGTGATGTACGTTTTCCCCGAGTGAAAGTTCCTTGGAATGAGACGGAAACTCTTGTGTGTCATGATCAAAATTGAAGATCCATTTGCGAAGTGGGAAACAACCACTTTGTAGGACATTTGTTGTTTCCTTGGCTATGTGTTTTACAGCCTCGATACTGTCAGCACCGGTCACCAGATCGTCGACAAAAAAATCATCCTGAATGATTGTGCGAATCAATGGCTCAGAGCATTCTAATGCCAGCTGTTTTAAACAACGTACGCTAGTAAACGGTGCGGATGCGGTACCGTACGTGACAGTGTTGAGCCTGTAAATTTCTAATGGGTCTATGGGATTGTCACGCCATAAAATTAAAAGTAAATTTCGCTGATTCGGATCTTTCAGAATTTGGCGAAACATTTTTTCAACGTCTGCGCATCCTACCCACCTGTGTTGTCTAAACCGAAGCAAAATAGTAAGTATTATTATTCCGTTCTGCTGTACATTTAATTTGGTAGTTTGGTTGTCCCCACACAGTGTTTCATCAGGGATAATCCCCACAAATAAATCTGGTGTCATATCAAAATAATCATGAAAGTGCCCACACATACCTACGCGTGAAATATGGCCAAGCTGGGGTTGCACTGTCGATAATCTGACTATGGCTGGTCCAATGCAATTACACTAACGCACGAACTCACTCAGTTTACCGTCCATTTTCACGAAAAACTACCGTTCTTAAAGAGAAGATTTATAATTTCAGAGCCTTTTCGAAACTTGTCAATTCAATCGATATTGAAAGCCATGTACTTGTCAGTTTTTCCTCATAAAATGAATCAGTTATTTCTCCTCGCATTTTCCGTTGCGAAAATAGGTACATTCATTATGAAAATGTCATTAACTTATTGTAATCCAGCTGCTAATTACTACAGATATAAATAAAATGTTTTATATTGATTTGTACTGCACAAACAATAATTATAATTAATACTTTTCATACTTCTACTGTGGCTACGTACATGAAATATTTTGGACGACGCAGCTCCTTTATATCAAGTAATGTTTTTCACCAAGCGTGGCGGGTTTATTTTACATCTCTTCAGTCTCAACATTAACTTAAAAAAAAAAAAACATTAACTTACTGTTGATCGTATGTTTTCTCTGACTGAATTCTAGTATAAATTAGGTTTGCGTCATAACCTCATAGGTGACATAAAGACCATTGAATAAACGTTATTAATCTAGGATACATCGAGCCCGCCTGGCCGCTAGTGCATTTCTAACTAGAGGACCAGTCATCGGATTGGAAGAGCAAAATGAAACATTGAGAAATAAACTGTTTATGTATAAGAGAAAACTGTTCACTCTCTAGCTTCTAGTATACATTTCATAATGGTTTGCAGTAAAATTAAGCAGTAACTATACAAATAACTATAGCCCAACCCTTTGGGGAAACAAGGCGTGACGTTATGTTATTGATAAGTAAATCTAGCCGTCGAATATCAATTTTTCACATGAATTCAATCAAAATCAAAAATCAAAATCAAAATATTTTTATTTCATTTAAACCTGCATGGGCACTTATGAAACGTCAGAAGTTAGGTGCACGGTTCCAAAATGTTGTTTCCTATGGAGAAGAGCCGGCAAGAAACTCCACGGTTACTCTTTTAAAAATGATTGGCTTTAACAATGTTTTCAGAGATAAAATGTATGGAAGGACAGTGCAGGCCTGTCAATAAGTACCAGGTACTTAGACGAATACAGAATAGAATAGAATCCAAATATATATTAGGTCTTTACCTATGAAAAATAATTTTTGTTTGGCTAAGAATTCTAATTTCAAATTAATTTTATTTTAAAAACATGGATTTTTTTTTCTAAAAGTAGTCATTTCTTTATTGATTAGTGTTACATTTTCATCGCATTTCAATCTTTTTCGTCATCATGGATACGTTAAAAATTCGAGTAATTATGGAATATGAGTACCGTCGTGGCAGCAACGCGGCACAAGCGGTACGCAACATCAACGACGTTTACGGAGCTAACACTACAAACCAACGCACCACCTGTTATTGGTTTGCTCGCTTCCGTTCTGGAAATTTCGACCTGAAAAATGAACCTCGCGGTCGTCCGAAGACTTTGGTCGACAATGACGAATTAAAGGCGATTGTGGAAGCTGATGATACACAATCTACGGCTGAATTAGCAGCAGCTTTCGACGTTAGCGTCAAAACAATATTGGTCCATTTGCGTCAAATTGGCAAGGTAAAAAAGCTTGACAAATGGGTGCCCCACGAACTCAATGATCGCCAGCGCGAAGTACGCGTCGAGACGTGCCTTGCACTGCTCAACAGACACACAAATGAAGGAATTTTGAACCGCATTGTTACCTGCGATGAAAAATGGATTCTGTTTGATAACCGTAAGCGCTCAGCAAGTTGGTTGGATCCTGGTTCAGCACCTAAACAATGCCCTAAACGAAAACTTACCCCTAGAAAAGTGATGGTCACTGTTTGGTGGTCTAGCGCCGGTGTGATTCATCACAGCTTCTTACCAAACGGGGTGAGCATTACTGCAGATGTGTACTGTGAAGAACTGAACACAATGATGGAGTAGCTGGCGCATCTCCAACCAGCATTGGTCAATCGCTCGTCTCCGCTGCTCCTGCACGACAACGCGCGACCTCATACTGCACAGCAGACGGTCTCCAAGTTGCAAGAACTGGGGTTGGAAGCTCTCCGTCATCCGCCCTACTCACCAGACCTTGCGCCTACAGACTACTACTTTTTCCAGAATTTGGATAACTTCTTGGCGGGAAAAAAATTTAATACCCGAGAGGCAGTACAAAATGCCTTTGAAGAATTTGTTGCCTCCCGTCCAGCTGATTTCTTTAAGAAGGGCATCAATAAACTGCCACTGCGATGGCAAAGATGCATTGATTGCATGGGTGATTACTTCGATTAATACAAATAAAAAATTCATGAAAAAAATTCGTTTAAATTTTTTCATACAAAACGGCAATTTCATAGGTAAAGACCTATTATATCCAAATATCAAAATATTTTATTTCACACAAACATACACGGGCACATATTTGACCTCAGAAGCTAGGTGAACGGATCCAACTGGTCGTTTCCTATGGAGAAGAGCCGATAAAAAAATCCACAGTTGCTCTTTAAAAAAATTCAAATTACAGGGTAAATAGATTTGGGACAACAGTGTAAGCCTGTGAACAAAATAACAGGTACTTAAGGCTAGGTTTTTCGGGGCTGTGGGCGTTTCAAACGCTACCGCGCCGCCCCTTAATGTCAGCGCGACGTATTTATTTACAATGAACTGCCAAGATAATCCATGCCACAGTATAACATATTACAGTTTAGTTTTAAACATTTTGACAATATTTTACGAGATAGATCGAATGCTGTTATGGTCAAATACCCACCCTACCCAAAATCAATATTTATCTTTCCTGTTTAGCAGCTAAATATATTAGGTACTATGAAAACTAATTACTATCGTAAAACTGGAACGAACGTTTTACTTCGATACCTGACGACCAAAGAGGATACATATTTAAAGTCTTTATATACGAACTGACTTGCAAATAGAGTTGCTTAGAGTTAAAAGAAATGAATAAAATAAATAAAATGGCACGTGAACAACGACCGTCACAACTTTACTTAACTAATTACTTTGAATTTTCGCACATTATTTAAGAACAGTACCTACTATATAAACCTTGAACGCAACGAGACATTGATGGACGTTCATAATATGTGTGCCTCGGCGTCGCCTCGCCCCACATTTTCACGTTGTCATTCGATGCTTCTTTTGCACCCCGCTGCAGTAATGTACTACTTGTTCAAGTTACAACTTTCACATTGTGTGATAATTAGCTTATATACACCGAAAAATAATAATTGGTTGTTCTCCCGCAGCAGAACAACTTGCCATAAGGAGTACTTTCGAAGCATAGAGTAAAAGCGAAAAATAAACATTATTTGTTTTAAATTCATCATTAAAAAATATTCACCAACTCGAAAACGTGAGGATCAATAGTAACACTATAGGTACTACACGAATCGCACGCGCCGCCGACAATGGGAACAGCGATGCATAAATGTTCAAAGCAAAATAAACTATCGCTCGTGCTGATTTTTCACAATGCATAGTCCGCCATTTTTGTTTCTAATATTTAATCTATCTTATTTTTTTAAAGAGGAAAAATTTGGTTTTTTGTTTGTTTGCATTGAATAGGCTCCGAAACAACTGCACCGATTTGATAAATAATTTCACTGTTGGGAAGCTACACTATCCCCGGTTGACATAGACTATTTTATCCCTGTATTCCCACTGGAACGGGAATTACGCGGGGGAAACCACGGAGCGCGGCTAGTTTGTTTATAAAACGATTGTATTACCAAGACAAAACCATTTCGCTGCGGGAAAACAACCATTAAAATTGCTCGGTGTATATACGAATAAAAATATATTGAAGAAAAAAAAACGGCGAATAAGGCGCATGGAGGCCGTTTAGGCGTATTATTTACGTGATGTTGCTATCGATACTCTTGCACCCTAATTGCGTAACTCACGATTCATCATAATCTGTTTCGTTTTGAAGCAGATTGTTAAATCATTGCGAAAAATGTGTCTGTTCAACAACTTAAATAACGCAATGAATACTGTTGAATTGTCAAATTGAAACCGATTATGATTAATCGTGAGTTACGCAATTAGGGTGCAAGAGTAATTAGGGTGCTGGTTAAAGTTGGCCCCGGCGATTCCGTGCCACAGGTGGCATTCAGCAAATTCGCATTCAAATATTAAAATATTACATGTACTTATTATCTACATACTCATTTTAAGAATGCTAGTTTGTATAATATGTAAATATAAAAAATACAAATTAAAAAAATGGAAAATAAGAACAATATTACCTACTTAAAGAAACAATGAGATACATAATAGTGCACCAAAACGTTGATCAAGAATCTCAGACACTCTAAAGGTCGTCTATTGGCTGTTCGGTATAGACTCGTACTTGGCTTGGATTATTTATGAAATTATTGTTTGAAAGGGAAGTTAGAAAAACTCGTGTTATTTTATAAATAGCAAAACAAATAGGTAAGATACATTTAATGACGAGAACATTCTCAGAAAACACGTGTCCGGTGGCACGGCAACATTCAACACTACGCAATTACAACAATATTAATTAACTCCGTAACATAACAATGATACAAAAATATAATAGGAAACAATTCCAACTAAGATATACTAATTGGACCGGACAACCTCGCCCACGGAAAAGGTGCAGACGCCAGCCTGCAGGTCAACCTATCCCAAACTATCAAATTTTCCCAATTGAACATGAACCTTATTCCTTTGTTATAAAGTTGAAAAAGTATCAAAGAAATTTGACAGATTGGGGTAGCTTGATGTGCTGGCCTCTGTACATATTTGTAAATTGTTTTTAGCAAATCGATTTACACCTATGATGAATTTGCGCAATATTTTATTACGTTTTGTGATCTGGGCCACTCTTTGCACTCAAACCATAAATAATTTTCGAGGAATAACATTATAAGGACATATGTTACATTTCGATGAAAATATTATGTAATAAAAATTGAAACTCGCTCAAACTTTTATACAACTACTAGCTTTTGCCGGCAGCTTCGCCCGCATGGAGGTAGAAAATTATACCACGGCAACTCTACACGGGGATAAAATGCATCCTATGTGTTAATCTAGGTTATAATCTATCTTTGCCAATATTCATCCAAGTCCGTTCAGCCGTTTTTGCATGATACAAATTTTCACATTTATAATTTTACCATAGTAAGATCCCGCAAACTTTGTTAAACTAACATTTATTCAGTTATAACATGTACAGTCAGTAAATGGTACAGGTAACTGAAAAAAATGCTTTGAGGTTAAGCTTGAAGTGGACAACAAACCATCTGGGCCGTTTTTTTTTTTACTGAAACCGTAAAGCCCGGTTTTTGATTCAATCAAACGTGAGCATATCTATAGAATATAATAATTTTTTTTTATTTTTTATTAGCCTATACTGTCCCACTGCTGGGCAAAGGCCTCCCCCAAATCCTTCCAGGAACTCTTTTCCCGCGCCACTTCGAACCAGCCTTCGCGGTACGCATCCAGGTCATCTCGCCACCGCTTTCTGGGCCGACCGCGGCGGCGTCGTCCATCTTCAGGCACCCATTGTGTTGAGATCTTTGCCCAGCGGTCATCCTGCATACGGCCGATGTGACCCGCGAATAATAACTACACAATGTAAATTTGTAAATTAACCAACTCAATCATCAAGAATTGAAAATAAAAATAACATTAAACTCCGCGCGTCGCGTATTCGCACCACACACAGCCGGCCGACAATGTGACGTTGCCAGTTTTGTTCCGTAATCATAGAATAATTAGTGTTCTCATCACGCAACGCTGCACGAATATCTACGATGCCACAGTTGCGATCTCTCCCTAGAGCGTAAAACAGGATGCGACGTCATATCGATGAATGAAAACAACAAGTCTCGCTTCCACTCTCTGGCTTGAAATCGGACTTTTACGACCTCTCATTTTCTGCCAAGAAATTGTTAACGTTGTTGATAACATTAATATGTACTTTATTTTGCAAAGTGTGAATGGACGCATGCTTTTATGAATGGACGAAGTGTGTGTGTGTAAAAACTAGGAGCAAGCGCGCAAGACGCTGCGAATAGCGTGAATTTTATTCTATTGGAGTGATTGGGGTTATGCGCTTGATAAATAAATTAAGAATCGTTTCTTTGAGACAGTTATTTTTTATGATGAGTATAATCATATGTTTAAGTATCTGTCACTTATTACCATTCAACCCATATACATAAACCCACAGCTGCTCGCCAGGTTAGATATATAGTCCCAAATAATAGGGAGCGAAAATGAGTAGCAACCCAATTAAAACATTATTTTAAGGAACTCAGTAGCAGCATTTACGACAAAGGAGACGATTCAATCTGACTCCTAAGTGACAGGATCGGCTAGTTTCGGAGTCAGGGTTTACATTATCCGTATGACCTCTAGTTAACCAAGTAATGTATCCAAGTCTTAAGCAATCTCAAAGGTTTTTGTATCAATAAAGTTTATTTTAATTTTAATGACTTCGATCAAGAACGACAGACGTCTGTGGATGGGTGACCATCTTTCATACCAAGACGTCACCTAAAATGTAACTTAATATAAACCTAGGTGTTTTTATGTATATCTTCTTAAATAAAATATCTTATTAAAAAGGTATTTTTTTATCAAATAGTCATGTATATGCAATACATAATTTCCATAACGTAAACAGGCAAATATAAAATTTACATTAAACCAAGTTATACAACCGGTTAAGCCTATATTTTCTGCAAAAAAATAATTCTTATTCAAACAAGCAGCCGGGTATCGTATTACCCAAGTAGATAGAGCCAGTTTTTCTAGTTCAATAAAATGTCGGAACTGTGTAGGTGCATTTAGTTAGACTGGAACCAGATCCCTACAGAGTAGGACAAAGACTGTATACTAGGTGATTTTCTAGTCATCGTTTAAATATTTCAGGGTGGTAGTACCCGTGCAATTGAACAACTTGCTCCAAGGAACATGGTTCGAAATATTTTAAAAAGCCGGACCTCCCATGCAAAATCAATAGTCATGTATCACTCTGCCTATACAGGAAAAGTTTTTGTCCAGTGCGCAAATTTTAACCATGAATTCAGCATACCATTCTAGACCCCCTACCGCAGAAATTTTTCGCCGGGTATACAAAAAAAAATCAGCTGTTCCATACATTTTGACCGCGTAGGTATTGCACTTTTCTATGAAACAACCGTTTTCTTTTTGTATAACCGGCGAAAAATTTCTGCGGTAGGGGGTCTAGAATGATATGCTGAATTCATGGTTAAAATTTGCGCACTGGATAAAAACTTACCCTGTATATATCGTTAATTTTCAAGAACAATAGATATAAGTATTAATCATTTCGTTGCAGTGTTATTTTGATATAACTAATTATCTAATTATTTAGTCATGTTTAAGTGTTACATCACACAACATTTTCAGTTTACAGTCTTTTTTAGTTAGTTGTCTTTTGCGTAGACCTACGTTTTTTTTTAAATATTTTTCAATCATTGTCTACTTTCAAATGTCTTTAAAAATGTATAGTTTCATCTAGACAAGTCTGCGTACAGGGATATACCATACACTACTGGCTACGGAATTCGCTCTCTACGACTGTGTAGCTCCGCGTAGCACGTAGTTTCTCGTAGCACGGTCTATGAATCTAGCCGTCTTCTACGACTACATAGGCGTATAGTAGTTAACATCATGTTTTTTTAATATCCCTATTAGTAAAATGTATTGCAGGAGCCACTTTATTGTAAATTTATTTAAAAAGTGGTATTAATGATTATTCATTTTAATAGCAATATCACCTACCCTATTGAGCGCCAATTACATGTCATATACATTGTTTATAAGACAAACCGTACAGTATTACTATTCTAATTAATTTCCGCATTGGTACGAATTCAAGGATTTATAACAGGCGCGTTTTTTTTATTTCAGTTAATGGCTCTGAAGCAGGACAACAGTTAGTGTCACACTACCTGTTTTTGTAAAGCTGTAAACCGCGAAACCATAGTTGGGTGTTCCATGATTCCATCAGCATGCATAGTTTTGCATTTAAATTCATCGCTCGCTATTCTGAATGCTCTACTGACGTTGACATAGGAGTGTAACGTTTTTTGAGATTGATAAATGCATGTTTGAGGCTCTGTGATGGATGAAAGATTAGTGTTTGGTGATAATATTAGCTGATTAAACTATTTTTATTAAGTCCCAAGTAAACTGGGCAGGATCATTACCTTCAACCATGCACAAAATCAATCGGGCTGCACTGGAAAACCCTATAAGACTGCCCTACCCGAGAATCGAACCCTAAACCAACCGCTCAACAGTCGCGCTAGACTGGCAAGGCAACCTGGCATCGTTATTATTAATATACAAAAAATCGTTAATAACACCTTTTTAACTTAAATGTGTAACTACTTACATAATAATTCAACCAATAGCAAGACGACAAAATATTTCCGACAAATGTTCAATGTACCAACTTCAGTGTCATTTCCGTGAGCGCGACAAGGGAGCAAACTTGAGAAGGTTCGTTATAAATATAAGCTAGATCATATCACTATTTTTAACTTAATCGATAATTTCAAAACATTGCGCATTGGTATCTAGACTTCCTTTGAGTAACTGTAGAGCAAAGAAACCATGAAGCTGGAGGTAAAATTGTCCAACCATTTATTGGGAAATCCAATAACACTATGGCCGACAAACGAAACAAAATCTCTAACTTCAAGACTCAGGATCATCAAACAAATTCGTTAAGTTATTAGCAAGTTACAGCCCGAGTTTTATCAAAATGTAAAACGCGGCAGTTCTGGCAGTTTCACGGATTTATAAAACATCATAATATTTCCGCTTAAAAAACCGTGCTGAAAAACATCATGAGTTCATGAAACAGTTATATTTTACAGGAAATATACTTTAGAACAAAATGTGTCGGTTAAACTCAATATTACTTAACCCGACCACGGAATTGAACCGAAGAGCTCAACAGTCACACTTCCATCAACTAGCCCACTGAGACTGTGAAATAAAAATCATTTAGATCGATGAATGTTGAAGGTGTAAATCGTGCAGTTAACTGACTTAAAAGCTCGTGCAATAGGGTTTATTTTATTTCAATACTGGCTGAGCCTACGCACGTTGTCATATCCAAACAATAATTCGTAGAAAAGGTAAGTTTAATTTTTACCGAATATCCCAGTTTTTCGGGCAAATTACCTTTTTTTTTTATTTGTACACATTTTTTTAACGTGCGTATAATGAAAAAAAGTTGTTTCTACGACTAAGACCGAGATCTATAAACATTAATTAGCCATTCCTATCTCTGTCGCAATCCTTTGAAGGAAAATTTCAAGATCAAGACGGAGACTGGAATAAGTATAAGCTAAAGTACGTATGTGCCAAGTAACGTACATCACTGATAAGTTACGTCGTATTGTTCGCTGCCCGAGCCTGGAACGGTATCAACTCAATAGTTTGAGTCATCATCGAAAATGATATACCTAACAAATATACAAATAAAACAAACAAGCTCTCAGTCCGTACATAAATTACCTATGTTGCGTTGTAACAAAACTCCAAGAATTATCAAAACAGAAAATACACAACTGCAATCAAACATTTACTCACGTTTTTACGTTAAAACTACACGAAACTATAAAAACCAGAACTAAATTGAATATATGATGCCGATATATAATGCCCTATATATAATGTTTACATATCTATTATTGAAATTGCGCACATAATAAAGAGTATCCTATCTAAAACTTCTGTAAATACGTTGCGGTGGGAGCCAATCATTTCATTAAAAATAATTTGTACGTATTTGAATTGGAACAAAATTAATTCAAACTGCGCATAAAACAAAACCGCACCATAATTACGTAACACACGATCAATCATAATCTGTTTTTATTTTGACAGTTCAACAATATTCATTGCGTTATTTACGTTGTTGAGCAGACACATTTTTCGAACATGTGAAGCAATGTATTAGCAATCTGTTTCAAAATTATTTTGATTATGATTGATCGTGCGTTATGCAATTAGGGTGCAGTTTGACAACATTAATATTACGTAATGATTTTAATAATACAAAACAAACCTACTTCAGTTTAAATCAGGTAGGAATTTAAAATTTTTAATCGCAAACCTATGCGGTGAATGTATTTCGGCTGTTATACCTATAGTGACAGTACCAGCAATCTAACACGCTAAAATAAATAATGCTAGCAAATCTAAGTATTTTCCAAATAACAATCTAAAATACAACCGGATCTCATGAAACACAGTAAAGTAGTTCCGTTGTTCAAATCCGGTGAGTAAAGAACCGAACAATTATAGGCCCGTGTCAATTCTGCCAGTCCTCAGTAAAGTGTTTGTAAAGTTGATTCTCAATCAAATGTTACGTCATTTTAATAAAATGCCATCGTTCATGAACAGCAGTACGGTTTCACCAAAGGGCGATGTCCCACTGACGCTGGTGTCACCCTAATAAAGAACATTTTTAAAGCCTGGGAAGAAGCAAAAGATGCCATTGGAATCTTTTGCGACCTCTCCAAGGCGTTCGATTGCGTATACCATGAGACACTTCTGCTGAAACTGGAGCACTATGGGATTAGAAATACAGCTCTAGATTTACTAAGATCATACCTGAAAGACAGAAAAGTTAAGTTCAAGTAAACGGCATAAACTCACTAGGGGCTGAAATGGTAATGGGCGTTCCCCAAGGTTCAATATTGGGTCCATTCCTCTTTTTAGTTAACATTAATGGTTTACCCTATTTACTTCTAAATCAACCGAAGATGGTGTTATTTGTAGAGAGACACAAAATTTGACGACGTGAATAAGTCTATTCTTCAGGTCCAAGATTGGTTTACGGTAAATAATTTGGTACTAAATGGCAGAAAAACCAAATGCATTAGATTTCACTTACCAAATTTTAGAAGTAGCGAATATGACATCATATTGAATGGAGAAAAACTGGAATTTGTTAGTCAAACGGTTATCCAAACGTTTAAAAAAAAATCGTCTAACGTTATTCCTGGGAATCACGTTAGACGATAAATTACAATGTGGACCTCATACTCGTATAACATCTCTTGCGGGGCGGCTAAGCTCGACCGCTTATGCTGTTAGAAAGATCAGACAGTTAACAGATGTAGAAACCGCGCGTTTGGTCTATTTTAGCTACTTCCACAGCATTATGTCGTATGGCATTTTACTGTGGGGTGGGGCTGCTGACATTGAATCCATCCTTATTTTGCAAAAGAGAGCTGCCAGAGCCATTTATAATCTACGTCGCCGCGAATCCCCCAGGGAACTGTTTAAAAGAATTAATATTATGACGGTACCTTGCCAATACATTTATGAAAATATATTGGTAAGGTATGTAAGGAAAAATCTACATCTTTTTAATAAAATAAGTGATAGACATAATTTTAATACTAGAAACAAAAACAAAATTGATCAACCATTTTTCAGATTAGCTAAAGTACATTCATCTTTTATGGGGTACTGTGTTAAATGTTATAACAAAATACATTGTGAAATATTGCAATTAAATGAAAGGAAATTGTAAACAAGCGTATTATAAATTAGAGGATTATATCCAAGATAAAAATGCTTGGAAACCTGCTCCATAACACAATCTAGAGTCTAGACAAAATCAAACTGGTCGCTAATTGGATTGTATTAATAATAATATTTATGACATTGATTTACACTCAGTGATTACTTTATCTCACACACAGACTTATTACTTGTTAATATTCTAGGAAAATCGTATCTTAAAATGTTTATAAATATGTGAGCACCATATGTATCTATCATAAAATTAATTTAACTGTATTGCTTCAATTGCATTTTTTCTTACCTATTTTGGTATAGTAATTTTATTCTGGGTGCATCGTCTTCACACATCATTATATAATGAATGTACTTTGTTAAATTGTATTTAAAACATTTTAAAAGAGTAACGGTGGTGGAGTTTCTTGCCCGTTCTTCTCCATACGAAACTACATTTTGGAATGGGCGACTAGAATCAATTCTATTTTAATGTAAATGTTGACGTTCAAAAGTGCCTTTTAAGTTCCTAATTGAAATAAATGCTTTGACTTTGACTTACCGAAAACACCCACTAAAAGATAACAGGAAAGTAAGCTGTGTAAGTACACTTCATAAATACCTACCTTGGGAAAGGCGATTACTGATTTATGCAATACGAACGTGAAATTGCACGGTTATTCAGTCCAAGCTATAAGCTATTTTCAGACATCGCATTGATTCAAATTAGCAGCTACTAAAAATAACAAAGTTAGCAATAATTTATTTAACCCAGAATTTTGGAGGTCAAATGTGAATAAGACCTTTATTTTCTAAGAGATTTTCTGGAGAGAGAGAGAGAGGGAGTAGAGTAGCAGCTTTTTGACTGTCAATAATGTAAAAGAAATATTTTGTCCAAATAGGTGGGCACCAACGTTTTTTAAGGTCAAAGGTTACGGTCGAACGCCCCGAAATGAGGAATGACATTTAAAAGCGAGCTGTTTGACCTTTGACCTTTCAAATAAGCATTTTTCAACCAGTTCCAGAATTAATATCAAAATACGTACATAATAAAAGCTTGAATTACTCATGTACAGTCACGAGCAATAATATATATACATTGTCACATTTTCTAAAATATCTTATCTTCTACCATTCAAAAAATATGTGTACGGCATTTTTTTTCGAAAATACCTAACCATCAAACTGTGTCAAAACTGAGTACACAATGGTTTCAAAGTAATGTAAACGAAACAAAATCAGTAAAAAGTTTACACTTCCAATGTCATTTTTAAGCCTCCATGACAATTTCTATTACATGTATACAAAATGTAATGTATACGTGTTATTGGAATTGTAATGGATACATCAAAATGAAATTGAAAGTGTATACCAATTTTTTCTAGTTTTATTAAGTTTAATTGTATCATACAGTGGTTTATAAATCGGACGAATTCAGCCTGTATCAGACCACTGCTAACAGTCCAAGCTATGTCGGATACTTTTGTTCTTTGCTGCATGATTATGATCTAGCTACACTTCACGACAGCAAAAATTATAAAACAGCCGACCCAAAAAACCTCTAAAAAGTTTAAAAAAATTGTTTTGGCCTGATAGGTTTAATAAGAAGTTGTATGTAATATTTTGATAAAAGCCTTTTTACGTCGGGGGACGGTCAATTAGGTCGGGTTTTTTTTTAGTTTAACTTTTAATTCCTGCTTTTTAAACTTAATGTAGTAATAAAAATACGACACACGTCACTATCTAAACTTGTGTCACTTAAATCTGCGCAGCTTTACGTATGTTTCCCACTGTGAACCTTGTTACAAAATTATCCTCATTGTTCGTTACTTCTCCATCATCAAACCCTGATCACCATTTACATATTCATTGAGACCTTTTCAATGAGCCCAAACGCGATACTTCTGCTGTTTTTGGTGAGGTAATTGGGTATCCTGGAAATTCCAGGTGAAGCAGCAGCATCAGTTTAAAGTTACTTTGTTCGTCTAATATAATTAAAGTAATGAATACCAAATTCGACTCGATCAGACCCGTGGAAAGTGCTCAAATCCCTTCATCAACGAGAAAATAGCTGATAATCTTCAAACGGCTGAACCGATTATGATAAAATATGTCTTAAAACTACTGCTATTTCTAGAGGTCCTACTACCTACTTTTAAATTAAGAAAATAGTACCCAAATCGGTTCACCCGTTTAAGAGCTACGGTGCCACAGACAGACACACATAACTGTCAAACTTATATCACCCCTCTTTTTGCGTCGGGGGTTAAAAAAACAAACGTAATGCGCGCTTATCCCACTGTATGATTTGCAATGTTGTCGTACGAATCTAATAACACAACAGTTTTAAGACGGCATACGGAAATAAAAACAGTCGACGGGCGTGTCGATGCCGCTTGCTAATGGCTACTAGCTAGTAGTTACCATATTTACATACATAGTCAGCCTATAATGTTCCCACTGCTGGGACACAGGCCTCCTCTCTGTGAGAGGGAGCGTGCTTTAATCCACCACGCGGGCCCAGTGCGGGTTGGTAGATGTCAAATGTCTTCGAATTCTTGGTTCTAGGACTTGGACTTGGATTAGGTTTCTCACGATGTTTTTCCTTCACCGCTTTGAAAGCATTGGTGATGACATAATATACACAAAGTAAAGTCTGTCTGGGTTCGAACCTACATCTCGTAAGTCGCGGCGTTACCACTAGGCCACCACTGCTCACAATTTGTAATAACGGAAATTAGTGATAAAAATTCTTATAATACCTGTATATAATAATATATTATAAGATATTTATGTATACCGATTTTGTCAAATAGGTAAAATTACAATTGCTACTTATTTCCGAGCTCAAGCTCCTTGAAACTGCTGCTTTGTTATTGTATACATAATTTTGAAACTGTACTGTAAACATGTTTTTGAAATTTCCCTGGGTATATAACTATGTAACTAAAAGTTAGTATATTTTTTTGGTAATCTATTGTAAACGAAATTTTGATAAAAGTGTGTAGTTCTTTTTGACCCAAATTAACGTTAACATAATTATTGGACACAGTGAGCATACAGATTTTTGCAATTTAACTTTTGTGACATTAATTTGAACTTTAAGGGCGTTTCTATGTTATTGCTCGTGACTGTACGTATTTTGATATTAATGTTATAAAATATGAATATGTAAGACGGGTATAAAACTAACTAAGTAGTTTTCCTTCAACGCTTTTGATGCATTAGTAACCTGCTAATTGACATGATTTTGTGAATGGGCGCTTCCGCCAGTAGGTACAGTCGACCGCGCGTCGTGTTTAACACTTTTACCTCGAGCTGTGCTACCGTAGTACATAGTTTCTACATATAAAATGAAAGGCTAGCTTACACTGGTTCTGCTACAACTGTCGTACGACCTACTGTAGCTAAAGTAGCTACAGTAATACACAACAGTACAGAATTGGCCGTAAATTGTGAGCGCGTGAAATAAATCAGCGTTTGATAAAAACTAATATCCTTGTGACCTGTCCATGTCAAAGGCTAATGCAATAAAATGCCGTGTCGCTGTCGGGATCTGCAATGAAACCTGACGTGACGCCATCGCACCATGATGGGATGTGCAAGAAGGGATGTGAGTCGATAATCTGAAATCGATAAATCGATGATGGATTTTTATCGAACCTAACACTAAAATCAAAAATTCATTATTGATAATTTTTCAATCAACTATCTTATTTGAGTATACAATTCTATTAGGAACTAAAAGTACGATGTGAGTGTATGTGTGGGGGAATATGAGTGTGTGTATGTGTTGTATGTGAGTTACTCGTATGTTGTGCAGAGTTGTGTTCCGTAGTTATTCTTAGTGTCGTTTTTTGTTGATAGGTAGGTGTATTTGACGTTGTGCGAGGTGTATTTTGGAGTCAAAGGGGGTTAAATCTGCGTATTGATAATTTTTTCAGCTTCGTCATAGCTAAAGGTTATAATTCTTTACACTCAAATTTTCTGGCCGTGTAGATATTACATTGCTTGTACTACGTTGTAAATACGACCACCAAGGATTCTAAATTGACGTCCCGTCGTTCTGTGCCTCTCTATGAGGCATACATCCATACATTTTTTCAAGCGATCATGACCCAGCTGAAAAGAAGTATGTCTGCGCAATGAACAGCTTAGCACAAAGAGCTGCCTCACAGTCAAGACCTGACATCCATTGTACAATTGAGCCGCACTATACCCATAGTATTTAAAGGTCATGACTTTGAAGACAGCTCTCTGAGCCCTCTCTAGCTGTATCATACTTATCATCGAAGCACCGCCCCAGACTGTTATGCCAAATGTTAATATTGACTGGCAAAGTGAGAAATAAACCATACGTAAGGTATCTGCGTCAGCACTATAAAGCAGGCTTTTAAACACGGTAATAAGTTTTCTAACTCTGCCAGAACAATGGAACGTCAACATCAGGATGTGCATATATGAGCAAAGAGGAAGCAATTAACAAACTAATCTTTCAGACATTTTAACTTTGCCTTTAATCGGAATAATATAACCACGATAAATTAGATATTAATTTTAAAATCTTAGTGCAAAACTGTAACCCTGCACCCGAGGGCAATTTCTGGTCAACTCCTTTGAAAATGTAAATATACGATCTAACGACGAGGTAAGGATTCGATTATTTTCGATTGTTTATGCACCTAACAGCCTGAACTTAGGTACCTTCTTCGAGGCAAACGCGCAGCATCATCGGACACCATAGATTCCAATTTTCTGGGGCCGCTACATAGCGTGGATACGCCCTACACCGTCGGATAACATCATTGAAAACTTATTTACAAAAAAAAAACTTGGTGTGTTTTTCTACATAGCCTTTTTTGACATCGTATAGTCAAACCCCACTGCCATCATTTACATGACAGCCGCCGCGGCGGCCGTTATTTGGCAGCCACCGATCTTCTCGAAAACCACCCAAACCAAATGGTGTCTCTCTACTCGATAAAAATCTTAAACCAATAGGCAACGCACAGCGTAATTCTATTATGCCTCCTACAATAATTTCTTATATATTGAAATTAAGCAAACACTGAAGAGATGTTATGCCCCTAAACAATAGGGGTTGATAGTTTGTCATTATAAAATTGCCCAAATCCCATAGGAATTGCTTGTACATCATCGTCACCATCATTATTTCAGCCGAAAGACGTCCATATAGATACATACATGTACCTACATAATTCTCTTAGATCACCAACGCAGTGTTCCGTAAATACGTTTACAGTAACTCCTGTTAACGTCTGACCTTGGCTGGTAGGTTTCGAGGTCATACGGGTTCAGTAGGTCACCGTACGGTGCCGCTGGGCCGCCCGGCGAGAACTTCGAAATGTTATTGTGACATTGAAATTAAAGTAAACAGTAGAAAAGTACAACTAAAATAGACTAAATATTTTTGTAAGAATATATAATATAATATGGAAATTTTTAATTTATTTTATTTAACTCGGAAAACAAAAATTTACGCAAACATGAACTTAACAAACAGGAATTGAGAAAACATGTGGTACATATGTGCAGGTCACGACGTTATCCACTTCTTAAATACCAATGTATTTGTATTTTAACAATTTAAGTGTACACTAGTCGCGGGCTCGTACTCACTGGTGGGCCTGGCTAAAAAGCACGTTGTTTCACCAGGCTTCGAGTCCGACAGAGGTAGTATCAGTGATGAGCAGTTAGACGATAGTCTACACTCACAAAATTATTGAGTGAGCTGCAGGATCAGTTATAGTAAAACAGGCGCGTCAAAAATTAAGAAAAGTCCTTCGGAAGATCGGGTTTCCTGAAAAAATCACTACATAAATCAATGACCAATTAAGTTTATTGAATTTTTCGATAATTGAGCTTTGTCGGTACCGACTTAGTTTTGTAGATTTTACACTTTTTTTATTACTTAAACATGTCCAAAGTTACGTTAAATCAGAGAATTGTCACGTCTTTCTGACAGACAAAGGACGGAATCAGGATTTATACTAAGAAAAAGCTTAAAAAAAAAACAACCGACTTCTAGTGTTTTTTGGAAGTCGGTTGTTTTTTCTTTTTTTTTTTTTGACAAAAGTTTTATCTTTCACTTTTTAGCTATAGTTCCTACCCCACACCAATTCGAAATTTCATCATCCTTGGGGTCAAAACAATGCATATTTATGCTATAGCAGCAATCTCGGTTAATTTGCTGTCATTTTTCGAAGAGTTCCGTTGTATGTCTCCGAAACGCATCATTCGATCTATATGAAATTTAAATGGGACCATTTTGAAATAAACCCCTTTCGAACAAAAAAAGAATTTTGCGAGTCGGTCTTATGATGGAGTTATGCCGAACCTCCACCTAACTCCTAACCTTTAAAGAGCTGTACCTTCCTTCATCAGCTCAGCGTCATGACATGATGATGACCATACGCAAATGTCTCAATACGAGTAGCTTTAGAAAATATATGAAAAACATTGTTAATACCTACAAAATTTGAGGGTTGCCCTCGATTTCCTTGGGATTCCATCATCAGATCCTAACTTGGTGCTAATGGGACCACCTCAGGAGTATACTCTTTCAAATAAAAAAAAATATTTTGAGAATCGGTCCACAAATGGGGGAGAAATCGAGGAACATACATAAAAAAAATACAAACAGTGGAACATATAACCTCCTCCTTTTTTGGAAGTCGGTTAAAGAAATGTCAAATTAGTTTATGCGTTAAACTTTTCCATTACGTAAGGAATCTTAGGGTCAACGTAAATTGAAATAGCTTATTTACATCCGTTCTTTTCTTGTTTTATACACACATTTATGTTTGCGCTAACATACTCGTATACTCATCGAATTTTATCAAGCTCCAAAATCAGCAACTGCTTAAAGAATTATCTACGATCATGAAATAGGTATTAGGTACATTCATGCCTATACATATAGAATGTATGGCGCGAAAGTTAATGATTAACAAACTATGTTGGCTTACTAAATAGTACTCGTCAACCTAAACTATACACAAGAGGGGTAATTCTCGTAATTTTAAGAATGTTCACAGTCTGATCTCAGTGTCAATCTGTCAAAAATACCTCGGGTTTCCATACATTTTTGACAAGTTTTTGACATTTGCTTGTCGCCGAGATGACACTGCGACCAGTAAAACAACGGTAAGTAAACATGCGGCTAACTAAAACTTATTATAAAACCAAAGTACCTAATTGTGTCATCATGAATCAATTGTAGTTGTCCTGCGGTGACGATGATGCGCTAATGTAGCTGACACTGACCTTCAACTTGCAAACAAGTAAGAAAACTTGAATCTCTGGGCCTACCCTGGCGCTTCCCCCTTAAGCACTTCATTTATTTTATGAGATTTAGATGGAATAAAAAATACTTTGTTGTAGTGATTAAATAGTTACGTACTTTAAGGACCAATTATAGGTATTAATAATATTACGTTGTATCAAGAATGTTACTTCATGCCCTAAGCTTCCGCGATGTGTGTGTTGTGTTATAAGAAACCGCGAACCACGCCCGTAAGCAGGCGGAAGCTGTGTCGCCGAATCTTTTATTTTTGTAACGAGTACGCAGAGGATGCGGCGGGCGGTTCGATTAGGCGATAGGAAGTAACCGCCTTAATTAACTTGCCAATCAGATCAAGTTTACACATTTACGGCAGATGTGTGAAGCAACACACACGTAAAAATTATAATTACAACTAGAATTATAGCTATGTTATTTTAAGGAACGCCTACGTCGTAAATGCATATTATTTGCCTCCCATAAATATTTAAACGAGTCGAACCGTCACACGACGTCGTGATGCCAGTTGAAACTTGCAGAAACGTTCAAACTTCTCTTAAAAAACCTTCTAACATGAGCCGTTTAACTTAATCGATCCTGTATCTTTCACATTTACGGCAGATGTGTGAAGCAACACACACGTAAAAATTATAATTATAACTAGAATTATAGCTATGTTATTTTAAGGAACTTCTACGTCGTAAATTTGCCTCCCATAAATATTTAAACTAGTCGAACCGTCACACGACGTCGTGATGCCAGTTGAAACTTGCAAAAACGTTCAAACTTCTCTTAAAAAACCTTCTAACATGAGCCGTTTAATTTAATCGATCCTATATCTGTTAATTAGCTTTTATAAAAACTGATTAAAAAGTAACTAAATATATATATATAACTCTTTATTCCCATGCAGTGGTTAAGGCAGAGGTGTCCCTATTCGCCAGTTATACTATTTAAAAAATGCAAGCCAAAAAAAAAAAAAAGGTTATAGTCTTAAACTTTAACCCTAAGTAAAGTGCATTTTCCCTAGAACGAAGGGGGGTTTTATCTAATAGCCTGTGACAAAAATGTTCTTGAGTTAGCATCAATCCAATAGTAAATGCGTTCGACAGTTATATTATTATAGAAATGAAAAGAAATAGTTGTTTTTTTTTTTGAAATAATCTTTAAAACCCAAAAAAAGTAAAACACAATTTCCCTAGAAGGAAGGCGGGCTCTATCCAATAAATAGGTGGTGTCGATAATGTCCTTGAGCTAGCACGAATCCAATCCAACCTGTTCACCCCCGCTGGAAGCTGCGGCCAGCACAGTGTTGCACCCTCAGTCGTCAGCAGATCGCAGAAAGCGCCATACGTGTCGGCCGCTGCTCCGCACTTCCTCTCCGCCTTTACGAGAGACCAAAAGTGCACCGGAGGTCCGGAGTTCGGAAAATACTTCAAACCCTAGATTTTTAAAATAAATCAAAGTGACTTTAACCGTGAATTTGAACTCTTTAAAAATCTAAAACTTATGAAAAAGTGATTTAAAAAAAAACACAGCTTTCATAATTTTGTTCTTTTCTTTCTGTCAAAACTTTAATTTTACTTTTAATTTCTTAGTTACTTTTAATTTTATTTCGAAATTAATTAATGGGCAACAAAATGCAGAAAAGAGTTGAAAAACTACGGAAAACTTTTAAAACGCAATTCACAAAACTTTTGTTGAACACTGAGTATCAATCGCCACATAAAGTGTAAATCATAACCGCATTTTTTTTAAACTGTACTTACCAAACTCTTGGTGAACATACATAACAAAACTTGAGTGTGTGTAGTGTTTTGAAAAACATTTAAATCTATCTAACCGCTTCAAGACTAAATGGTGTAGAATATTTCATTCAAAATGTCTTATCAACAATCATCGGGCTTTTGTTGTGAGGCGCATGCTATCTGCGTCGATTCGTAAATACAATTATCTTAAATAAACTCTCTAAAATTAATTTCTAAAAACCCTAATCAAATACTGACCTATGCTTTTCTTTACAGTGTTTACCAATGGGCAGATACAATAGTTTCATGCATTACTGGAAGTAAGAATTTTTAAACGTACAAGTGCAATTTACCCATAAGAATTTAGTGACGAATTATCTGTCCACTCAGTAGTTAACATTTGTAACAAAGCACGATACATGCCATGCCGTGTTACAGATGTACGCCAACAAATGCGAGTTTCAGTGGTGACATATGTACATTTTCTAAGTTCAACCATTAGAAAACACGTGGATATGCGCAAGAGACGTCTTTTCTACGAGTCATTCGTACACACGGCTACACATCAAGCTTTACATTTCCAGTATAATATGATCTCACATTTTATAAGATTTCCGTACAGTGCGAGATCACCGTAAATTGGAAATATATAGCTTGATGTGTAGCCGTGTGTACCTATAACTAATGTATTGGACAAACAGGATGCTGAAAAAGCTCTATCTTGACTCAGTGGTTACCTTTGCTACCTACACGCCGTCTTAGCTTATCGACGCGACAGAACGGAAATTACCTTAAGGGGGAAGTGCCAAGTTAGGTCATGAAATTCGAATCTTACGTTTTTTCAATTTGCAAGTCAGTGTCAGACTGTGTGTGGAACAAAATATTATTTGCGACCGTAACATTTATTTATTAGATAGTAGGTGACCCGACAAACGTTGTCCTGCTTAACTATGAATATTGAATTCGCATTTGATATTTTTTTTTCTTTCATAAGAACCTTCTCCTGACCATAAGAAACAGAGAATTAGCAAAATTGGTCCAGCCGTTCATGTGTGATGCCGTGGCTATTTGAAATAGGGATTCATTTTTATATATAAGATAGATTTATTCACAGAATTACAATCACTAAAATCATCAGTAAAACCCTCTCCCCCTTATTACAGAACAAGGTTTTTCTTTAGGTATGGTTTAAACCATCGAGCCTGTTTTTGAAATAAGAACTTAGAACTGACATAGAATTACAGCTCCTTTTACAAAACTGACAATTTAGCACAGGACTAACTTGTCAGTTTTGTAAAAGGAGCTGTATTTCGATTTCAGTTATGTTCTTATTTAAAAAACAGGCTCGACGGTTTAAACCATACCTAAAGAAAAACCTTGTTCGTGAACATTGTTTTATACGTTTATCACTCACTTCAATTGAAATTGTTGCTCGAGGATTAAAGCTAGAACTTGCAGACTTAATTGCGTAAAGTACCTAAATTCTACTTTAGTAGGATTTACTAGCTTCCGTCAGACTGCATGGTGAAGTAACATCTTGTTTATTTTGTCAGTAACATTTTGACGGGTACGCACGAAGGCTACAAGCATGCTTTAGGATCCCCACAATACATCGCGGCTGCTCTACGGTTTAATTAATTTAATTCGCTTGGCCTCTCAAGCGGTTAAAGGTGGAAGGTCATGTTTGTAAAATGAACAAATTAACTCTTAATCCTATATTTAGCACATTTGACGAAATTGTGGAAAACCTTAGGTAAACAAATATCCCAGACATGACATCTCGGCCCAAGCTCTCGGCGGACACAGGCGCGTATTGCATCACACCTGTAAATATCATTTGGCGCAGTCGCTCCATGTAAAATACTGGTATTCAGCTGCATCCGGTTAGACTGGAAGCCGACCGATACCCCTTGGTAAAACTGGAAGTCAGAATTTTAGTGACGGTCAAAGATCGACGAATGACAGCCGGGGTCAACGGCTTAACTGTCTTTTCGAGGCTCAGAAGGGTCTTGAAATATAATGCATGTTTACCTGTCCAAGAACCAGCCATGGAAAGCGTAGTTTAACCCTCACCCGAATTAAGCCTTACCCGAGTAATTCCCCAAACCACAGCATCATGTTTAAATAATAAAAGCCACACCTGTTAAGTACATAATGAGTATTTAAACATGAAGCTATTGTGCCCACATGAATAATTATTTAAGTAACGTTCGTTTTAAACCAACAAACCCGGAACTGAAAAACACGTTCCTACCAAACATTTGAGGCCTAATTAGTTTTAATTTTGATTTGGCATTCATCATCATCTGTCTAGCCTATTCCCAATTTTCTTCGGGTCGGCTTCCAGACAAACCGGATGCAGCTGAATACCAGTATTTTAGATGGAGCCAATGGATGGAGCCTATCTGACCTCCACAACCCAGTTACTGGTAAATAAAATACCCCTTAGTAAGACTGGTTGGTAGGCTTAAAAACGTAGGTTTAAAAAGATTAAGCCAATTATCATAAAAAGTTTAAGTTTATCTGTTGTCTCAAGTTAGCTATAGGAGATAAAGTCTACACGTGCACTTAATGAAAATAGATGCTTTAGTATAGGTTACCGCTAATGTGCGTAAATTAGTTCGAGTAATTGGTTAATCTGCAGAATATCTGGTTGAGTCCGTTAAAGTGCAAAAAATATATATGTTTAAGTTCGTATATTAAGGCGACGATAGATGACAGCTACCTACAGCGATGCACTGCCGCCCGTCGCTCGCATGAGACCCCGCCTCAACGCGCATCAAGTTTTTCGAAAAATAACCCATGTTGATTTATCAAACACAATTCAAAGAAAAACCGTATACTAAATTTTGGGTGATTAAATTGTCTTTTAGATGGTGAAAGTTTCATGGAAATACACCCGATAGTTTTTGCGTGATTATCGTTTTTATGTCCGCGATAGACATTACTTTACCATTTAATTACATTATATTATGAAAACATTATTTTAAATATTCACATATCAAATGACGAACAAAATTGTCTAGTTTCACATTTTTTTTTTTTTCAAATACATAAGACAAGCCGTTTAGACGTGATCTTCAATAAAAAGTTCTTAAAAGTCGGCTGGCTGCGCCTTAACTAGATAATCTGCAGACTAGCGGCCAAGCATGCGGTAAACTTAATAAAACAGGTTCTTTGCTTTTATGATAGTGTCATAAAAAGTCAATGTGTTGTGCTACAAAATTTATTTAGAAACGAATCGCTGCAAAACCGACTTCACGCAGTCTTGTCTGCCCTACTCCTAGAGTGTAATTAAAGCCCGCGTAGGCGCGGAAAGGTGGGGCGGCCCGCGAGCTGAGGAGCAGGGCTTCAAGTCTGCTATTACAATAGTGTCAGAATGGTCTATCATTGATTTCATAATTGTTGATTTTGACAAATTTGGTAATCTACTAATATAATGGCGTCATTATGACTTTCCAATGGTCAGCCACTGATACTCCATTGAAAGAAATGGCTTTTATTGGTAATTTCGTACATAATGACAAATGAATGACTGACTTAGGGGGTAATCTGCTAAAATTTTGTCAGTTCCTAAAAAGCGTCCGTAATTAAAACAAAAATAAAGTAATAATTCAGAAATTAAAATAAAACAATTTACTTTCATCTAAATATACAATCAAATAAAATTTAAGTGTTTGTTTGTAATGTCAAATAACTGCTTCTTGCTAAAAATGCGTATATAATGTAGGTAGTTATTAAAAAAAAACAATTGAAAAAAAAAGTTGTGTCTGGCTGTCTGTTTGTTCTACCTAATCTTCGAAACGGCTGGACCGTTATTGACGGGACTTTCACTGACATCTGGCAGCTAGCTTGTTATCTAGAGTATTAAATGCTACTTTTTGTCACGGTAGCACGTTCTCCATAACGGCCGACATATATGCGAGTGAAGCTGCGGGCAGAGCTAGTTAAACAAAATTTGAAGCTAAAATGTTAAAAGTAGTTGATTTCCGTAACCAAATTTCAAATCTATCTTCCGGTTTTCTTAGATCCCCTAAAAGTATTTGTATTTTTTCTTTTAACGCAGCGAAGTAAGTTTCCTTCAGCAAACATAACATATAGCTAACCTAACATAATTATGTACGATCGCTGCTTGCCACACTGAAGTGCTACCACAGGCAGTTTAACCGCTGGGCCATTGCCGCTCTGCTACCGTATTTTCAATTTAATTGTTTTTACTTTGAAATGATAACATAACTTTATAACCTTTAATGTTTTCTCTTTAGTGCGTTAATCGTTTATTTGAGTTTATGTGTTCCAGGATTTACAGCAGTTCTGCAAATTCGTGTTACCAAGAGTCTGGTCCAGTAAGTTGGCTATAAAAAAAAACAAAACCGTTTTAAATTAGGATAAAGGCAATTAGTTAATTAATTATTGATAGCCGAGATACCGATATTATATAAAAACATCAATCTAGATTCAAGATTAGGAATTTCACTGTCAATTTTGCCTTTTGTATAATTTGTAGTGATATTCATCCATGCATAAACTCACGCTTTCCCATGGGTGTAGGCAGAAACTACAGAACGCCTACAACGATCCTTAAATACTCCTTTCGCCTTGTTTACTGACTTTCTTAATCAAATCAAATTATTATATTTCATATAAACCTGCATGGGCACTTATGAAACGTCAGAAGCTAGGTGCACGGTTCCAAATTGTCGCTTCCTATGAAGAAACTCCACGGTTACTCTTTTAAAAATAATTGGCTCTAACAATGTTTTCAAATTATAGTGATAATAGGTATGGGAGGACAGTGCAGGCCTGTCAATAAGTACCACGTACTTAGAGGAATGAAAATACAGAATAGAAAATCGTCTACAAATCTATAGTCTGTAAGGCGTACAACATTCTCTCATTCACAATATGTAAAAGAATCTGCATAAATAAAATGAACCTATTTAAACAAAATGACATGATTTCCATAATAAACACTAAAAAATAGTCGATATTAAAATTGATGTATAATTGATGCATAATTTATTTGTATCTCTTTTATAAGATATTTACAGGTGTGATGCAATACGCGCCTGTGTCCGCCGAGAGCTTGGGCCGAGATGTCATGTCTGGGATATTTGTTTACCTAAGGTTTTCCACAATTTCGTCAAATGTGCTAAATATAGGATTAAGAGTTAATTTGTTCATTTTACAAACATGACCTTCCACCTTTAACCGCTTGAGAGGCCAAGCGAATTAAATTAATTAAACCGTAGAGCAGCCGCGATGTATTGTGGGGATCCTAAAGCATGCTTGTAGCCTTCGTGCGTACCCGTCAAAATGTTACTGACAAAATAAACAAGATGTTACTTCACCATGCAGTCTGACGGAAGCTAGTAAATCCTACTAAAGTAGAATTTAGGTACTTTACGCAATTAAGTCTGCAAGTTCTAGCTTTAATCCTCGAGCAACAATTTCAATTGAAGTGAGTGATAAACGTATAAAACAATGTTCACGAACAAGGTTTTTCTTTAGGTATGGTTTAAACCATCGAGCCTGTTTTTGAAATAAGAACTTAGAACTGACATAGAATTACAGCTCCTTTTACAAAACTGACAATTTAGCACAGGACTAACTTGTCAGTTTTGTAAAAGGAGCTGTA
Source organism: Polymixis flavicincta (assembly GCA_949987655.1). Lineage (NCBI taxonomy): Eukaryota > Metazoa > Arthropoda > Insecta > Lepidoptera > Noctuidae > Polymixis > Polymixis flavicincta. The sequence continues at coordinate 34,768,498 of OX465171.1, read as the reverse complement.
TTTCGATTTCAGTTATGTTCTTATTTAAAAAACAGGCTCGACGGTTTAAACCATACCTAAAGAAAAACCTTGTTCGTGAACATTGTTTTATACGTTTATCACTCACTTCAATTGAAATTGTTGCTCGAGGATTAAAGCTAGAACTTGCAGACTTAATTGCGTAAAGTACCTAAATTCTACTTTAGTAGGATTTACTAGCTTCCGTCAGACTGCATGGTGAAGTAACATCTTGTTTATTTTGTCAGTAACATTTTGACGGGTACGCACGAAGGCTACAAGCATGCTTTAGGATCCCCACAATACATCGCGGCTGCTCTACGGTTTAATTAATTTAATTCGCTTGGCCTCTCAAGCGGTTAAAGGTGGAAGGTCATGTTTGTAAAATGAACAAATTAACTCTTAATCCTATATTTAGCACATTTGACGAAATTGTGGAAAACCTTAGGTAAACAAATATCCCAGACATGACATCTCGGCCCAAGCTCTCGGCGGACACAGGCGCGTATTGCATCACACCTGTAAATATCTTATAAAAGAGATACAAATAAATTATGCATCAATTATACATCAATTTTAATATCGACTATTTTTTAGTGTTTATTATGGAAATCATGTCATTTTGTTTAAATAGGTTCATTTTATTTATGCAGATTCTTTTACATATTGTGAATGAGAGAATGTTGTACGCCTTACAGACTATAGATTTGTAGACGATTTTCTATTCTGTATTTTCATTCCTCTAAGTACGTGGTACTTATTGACAGGCCTGCACTGTCCTCCCATACCTATTATCACTATAATTTGAAAACATTGTTAGAGCCAATTATTTTTAAAAGAGTAACCGTGGAGTTTCTTCATAGGAAGCGACAATTTGGAACCGTGCACCTAGCTTCTGACGTTTCATAAGTGCCCATGCAGGTTTATATGAAATATAATAATTTGATTTGATTAAGAAAGTCAGTAAACAAGGCGAAAGGAGTATTTAAGGATCGTTGTAGGCGTTCTGTAGTTTCTGCCTACACCCATGGGAAAGCGTGAGTTTATGCATGGATGAATATCACTACAAATTATACAAAAGGCAAAATTGACAGTGAAATTCCTAATCTTGAATCTAGATTGATGTTTTTATATAATATCGGTATCTCGGCTATCAATAATTAATTAACTAATTGCCTTTATCCTAATTTAAAACGGTTTTGTTTTTTTTTATAGCCAACTTACTGGACCAGACTCTTGGTAACACGAATTTGCAGAACTGCTGTAAATCCTGGAACACATAAACTCAAATAAACGATTAACGCACTAAAGAGAAAACATTAAAGGTTATAAAGTTATGTTATCATTTCAAAGTAAAAACAATTAAATTGAAAATACGGTAGCAGAGCGGCAATGGCCCAGCGGTTAAACTGCCTGTGGTAGCACTTCAGTGTGGCAAGCAGCGATCGTACATAATTATGTTAGGTTAGCTATATGTTATGTTTGCTGAAGGAAACTTACTTCGCTGCGTTAAAAGAAAAAATACAAATACTTTTAGGGGATCTAAGAAAACCGGAAGATAGATTTGAAATTTGGTTACGGAAATCAACTACTTTTAACATTTTAGCTTCAAATTTTGTTTAACTAGCTCTGCCCGCAGCTTCACTCGCATATATGTCGGCCGTTATGGAGAACGTGCTACCGTGACAAAAAGTAGCATTTAATACTCTAGATAACAAGCTAGCTGCCAGATGTCAGTGAAAGTCCCGTCAATAACGGTCCAGCCGTTTCGAAGATTAGGTAGAACAAACAGACAGCCAGACACAACTTTTTTTTTCAATTGTTTTTTTTTAATAACTACCTACATTATATACGCATTTTTAGCAAGAAGCAGTTATTTGACATTACAAACAAACACTTAAATTTTATTTGATTGTATATTTAGATGAAAGTAAATTGTTTTATTTTAATTTCTGAATTATTACTTTATTTTTGTTTTAATTACGGACGCTTTTTAGGAACTGACAAAATTTTAGCAGATTACCCCCTAAGTCAGTCATTCATTTGTCATTATGTACGAAATTACCAATAAAAGCCATTTCTTTCAATGGAGTATCAGTGGCTGACCATTGGAAAGTCATAATGACGCCATTATATTAGTAGATTACCAAATTTGTCAAAATCAACAATTATGAAATCAATGATAGACCATTCTGACACTATTGTAATAGCAGACTTGAAGCCCTGCTCCTCAGCTCGCGGGCCGCCCCACCTTTCCGCGCCTACGCGGGCTTTAATTACACTCTAGGAGTAGGGCAGACAAGACTGCGTGAAGTCGGTTTTGCAGCGATTCGTTTCTAAATAAATTTTGTAGCACAACACATTGACTTTTTATGACACTATCATAAAAGCAAAGAACCTGTTTTATTAAGTTTACCGCATGCTTGGCCGCTAGTCTGCAGATTATCTAGTTAAGGCGCAGCCAGCCGACTTTTAAGAACTTTTTATTGAAGATCACGTCTAAACGGCTTGTCTTATGTATTTCCAGTTTCCAGTTTTACCAAGGGGTATCGGTCGGCTTCCAGTCTAACCGGATGCAGCTGAATACCAGTATTTTACATGGAGCGACTGCCTGTCTGACTCCCACAACCCATTTACTGGGTAACATGATACCGGATATCGTGGTACCTAGTTATGGTGACAGAAATGTATACCTAGATGCAAACGCCGGGTTATATTATTAACCAGCCGTTAATATTACCGAGCTGTACAAAACTTTCGGCTAGTTTAGCGAAAAGATAAAGTAAGAACTTAAAGTTAAGTAGGTATACATTGAATCGTAGGTATAGCTGAACAGGTAAGAGTGGGCCAAAATCCACCACGCGGGCCCAGTGTGTGTTACTGGATGTCTACAAATATTTGGTTCTGCCGGTTTTCTCACGATGTTTTCATTCATTGTTTTGAGAGCAGTGATGGTCATCAAATTAAATGTACTAAGTTTTGCCTGTTTGGGTTCAAACCCTTCAAATTCATGACCTCGTAAGTTGGGGCCGACACCCTGGGCATCACTGCTCAGTATTTGAGCTAGAGCTAGAACTGCAGTACTTTTCTACACAAAATCAACTTGTCTTTTTGTTTAATCGACTTTATTCGCCACTAAACAAAATATAATTTTACGCCGTACCTACCTACCAAGACATTGATTTTACACAACAAATCTTGAAGCATTTCCCATCGCGTCGGAACAAATGGCATTTTTTTTTTCTATTTACATCATCTATTCTATGGACTATGACACAACTAAACATTTACGGTCTTATTCATAAAAAGTTATCGAACATCTAAACAGTTGTAGTAAAATCTGGTTTTCAATACGAAACCAGTGTTAAACAACTGTTTAGATGTTCGGTAACTTTTTATGAATAAGACTGTTACTTTCCATTCCAAAATAGTTGACTGTTGAAATTTAGACATTTAGATTTGTAGAAAATACACGCGCCCGACGATTTTATTATTTTCTCTGATCAATGCTCTAGATTGATGAGGAAAGTGGTGTGATGACTGGTACCTAGGACCTACCGAATATATATTTTTAGCTATTAGTACATTATCTACATTTACTTTCATTAAAACCGTTTAAAATTATTTTTTACTTATTTTTTGTTTGTTGGTTGTTTGCTCCGAATAGGCTCGGAAACTACTGGACCGATTGATAGCTTAATTATCAGGAAGTAACATACGCTATAATGTATATAGAGATCCTTTAGAAAATTGCAAAGTAGCAAAATTTTGCCATAAAATTCATTATTTGGGCTGCGTGCGCTGAGAAAACTATTGATGATACTTAAAAATTATGTACTTACATGATTAAAGTACTCATTATTATCTACAAAAAAAAGGTCTCGAGGACCTTTATCTAACTATCATAGTTAAGTCACAAAAGCAGCTTTTGTGACTTAACTATTGTAGTAGTAATTATAATACAAATAAATAGATTTATCATCAATGGTATTTATGTAGCAGTAAAATACGTTTTAATTGATTCGAATCAGACGTACAATTTCGAAGTTATCACGAGTATAACAATGCAATAATTATGCGAAAACTTTTAGAACTGAACTATAAATGCCTAAAAGAATTTGGTTTACCTTTCCCCAATCACTCATAAAATATTGTAGATACCATTCAATTACAATCATAATATGTTAACGAGTTATCTGAATTTGTAAAAAAAAAAAAAAAACAAAATTGGTAGTTGACCAAAATATTGCTTCATCGTCATGTGCATAGCTAGTTTTCCCAACTATGCTGGGGTTGGCTTCCAGTCTAACCAGATGCAGCTGAATACCAGTATTTTACATGGAGCGACTGCCTATCTGACCTCCACAACCCAGTTACTAGGTATTACGATACCCCTTGGTAAGACTGGTTGTCAAACTTTCGGGCTTCTGACGACCCGTCACGACTGCCAAAGATCCACAGATGACAGCTGAGATCAACGGTTTAATATGCTTTCCGAGGCAAGGAGGGGTCTTGGTGTATAAAGATGGTCACCCATCCACAAACAAACCGCGGCAAGCGTAGCTTAGCCTGATCGATCGACCCGTGCGGCTAATATTACTTAGCCACAAGCCCCCAAGACCAAAAAATTGCTTATGAAGGGATTTATTAACAGCGGTGTAGAAAATTATCCGGAAAATCGATGTATTTTGCTTCAAACGAATAGCAAAACAAACATAGTTTAAAGCGAAGCCTTGCAATGATTCTTTATACGTGTTTACATTTCATTCTCATTTACTTTCTTTTTTACCGGACTACGGAATGGTTATATTTTATTTAGTAATATTTTCCATTTTTATTTCCTCCATTTAATATGTTTGAGTAAATATTAGCAGTGAAAGATTTTATTACTGTGTCTCCGATAATCAGTTACAACTCTAATTGTGAAAGTTAGTGTACTAACACTAACTATGCTTACTAAAGCATGTATACATAATATGGTTGTTACTTCTTCACGCAAAAACTAACTGACCGATCGCAATGAAACTTGATAAGTACATAGCTGTTTCCAATAGCAGTTACTGTCATCCCGATATTCCCACAGAATCGAAACCTAAGCGGGTGAAACCGGGGGGTGCAGCTAGCGCTTTTTATTTAGCGAAAGCATATGGTTTTTTTTGTTAGACAAGAATCTCTTGGGCATAATTCCACGGTTTAGTTAGGCTGTGCGTTGTCAATGTTTTATACTTATACATATTTGTGTTTTTCTTGATGTCCATATTTACAGTACAACTATTTTCTAAATGTCCCTCTGGAATCATCGAATATCCGATTCGAACGAGATTTACTCCCATTTTTTAAATAAATTATATTGAGTTAAAAGAGTATTCATAACTCTGAACACTTTCAAATTGATTGAGAGCGTCCGGTCTGCACCAAGCGCCAAAGGGCAACTGATAGAAATCCGACAACTGACGATACACGAAGTTTGCCGAGGAACATTAGGAAATTAGTTGCACTGTACCTATATCTTAAAAGTATTAATGCGTAATTGCATGATTAAAGTAACAAAAGCAAACAAGACGTGTTAGTACCTAAAATGTGTGCACTTCCATTATTTAATTTATTAAACTTGATTTCCTCGTTTTGCTTTTTTTATTAGCACATGGTTAAAATCCCTTTGCACAGTTGATGTGAAGTTGTGTTAATAAAACATTATTTGATTAGTAGATAATTATTTAAGCAGCGAAGAGGTCCTTTGACGAATTCAGTAATTTGGGCTTTCTTATTGCGTTACAATGAACAGACATACGGAACTATTTACGCAGTCAATATCTATAGTAATTTATATACAATACCCCCGAATAGGATGTTCTCTTCCTGTTTTTTTTTCACTTCCCGATACCCGTACCGTAATGAATAATATTCAAACTAGTCAAATTATGTGATTTACAAGAACTGCAATTAACTACCCAATTGTGCATGTTTTAGTTTATCTGTCAAATCCCAGATACTGAGACACAATTCATTTTCTATTGTAATGGCCCCTATAGAGGGGCACGCTTTAGTCACAAGTAATTTTCTATTGTAATGGCCCCTCTATGGGCCACGCGGTACTTAACCATAATGTACTCGACTGTACCTATGTGCATATAATTTTCGTAGCCGTATATTCTCGTAAACTATTGTGTCTACGTGAATCTTCTGTAGAACACTATCTATATTTCTATATCTATCTAATATTTCTCTAACATTACGTCTTATGGTTTTAGAAAAGGAGCCTGGACCGGAACGTCCGAAGATAATTCGCTCCACAGAAGTCGGAACAGGCCTCTTAACGCCCGGCTGCTTCGACAGGGAAATACTCGCTAATTCTCCTCTGAAGAAGGGCGACCTAAGTGATGCAGAATTTAAGTATCAAATCAGAGAAAGGTATAGAGCTAGTCTTCCAGTATGTGCACATACAACGGTCTCTGAATCAGGGAAAACTGAACTTGTTAAACCAATAAGAGAAGTCTTGACCAAAGAACCGGTTCCAATAAACATTGCCCAAAAAGGGGTTCCATCGGCAAGCAATCCTCTAAAGGGAAAAGCACCCTTAAAAGGACCCCAAAATCTGCAAACAAGAGTGAACGCTAGTGTATCTGGTCCTTCAAATCAGAAGCCGACTGTTCGCAAGTCCGGTATATGCAAACGACCAAGGGCCACACAAACAGATTTTGATTTCAAGTGTAACTGTAACTTGTCGGACGAACCTCAACCTGGCTCCTCAAAACCTTGGCCAAATGAGTCTAAACTAAAGCCAAAAGAACAAGCCACAAAGTCAACACAAACCGAAACTAAAATTGAGAGTAACTATAACTCGTCGTACGAGTGTCAACCTGGTTCCTCAAAACCTAAGGCAAATGAGCTTAAACTGAAACTCAATGAACAAATAACAAGGGCAACACATACAGAGAAGCAGAGTGTCTCAGAATATGAAAAGCGCCCCGAGCTCCGTAAGAAACCTGTAACAAAGAATAGGTCTCTGAGCATCTACGAATCGATTGAAGAAGCGACCGTGATTGTTTCTACAAAACGTCATAGCTTTGATGTATCCTATCTCCCATTTGATCCACCTTCGCCTGCTCCTGTTGACCCAGAACTAGATGACTTAAAACGAGTGTATGTGGATCCCTTCGAGGGGTTTGTGCCAACGCTACGCAAAGGGCGACTTACGAATAAGCCTTTGCCTAATGAGAGCAGCCAGCCTCAGAGTGTAGAACTCACATACTATGGTCAGAGACCATCACGAGTCAGGTCACCTCCAGGCAATCTAAGGGGCTACGAAAAACTCTAAGAAAAGAAAATTGTAAAAAAAATTATGTAAATAATCATATATCATCCGTCATACTCATATTATCATTCATAGTCATTTCACATAAATCATAATATATCAAATAGACTTTACAATTACAAAGTTCCCCTGAAACTTTTACCTGAACCCGATGAAATTATAAGGACTCAATAAGGATATATAAGGCTTCAAAAATCGCAAAAAAAATCTTACACTGCTTCTTAGACATTTGTTGCTGATAAACAGTTCCAGGTAATTGTCTTTTAATCTTATTATTATAGTACAAAGAGCCGCACGCCAGTGGTATATAAACCAGTATAAGCTGGCCTCTTATTGTATTGCGTACTACGCTAGTCCAGCTCAAGGTCGCCACCGACGTGCGGTCAACTGTTCCCATTTTATTAAATAACGTTAAAAGTTTTTATTTTTATAAAGTAGCACTCGTGCTTCCGACGTGCGGCTACTAACAGTGTATCATCATTTTAGCCGAAAGACGTCCACTGTTGGACATAGGCCTCTCCCAAGCTCCGCCACTTCGACCGGTCCTGTGCTTCCCGCATCGAGCGGACTCAGTGTATGCCTAGGCTCAATTCCTGATTTATTGCCCGCTTTCTTCATTGAAAGCTATTTTTAACTAAACTTGCAATTACCAAATTTTCGGGTTTTTCAAGTAAAATCCCGAAATAAATAATATAACTTTAATTCATGTATTCGAATTATATTTGCTATCCAACTAACCGTTGTATCAAGTCATGACTTACAAGTTAGATTATTTATTTCGGGATTTTACTTCAAAATCCCGAAAATTAGGTAGTTGCAAGTTTAGTTAAAAATAGCTTTTACACATCTTAAATAAAGCTTATTTTCAACGTACTGAAGATTTTTCTCGATTCCCGGGAAAAAAGATATACTTAGTCGTAAGGAAGTCTCCACTTTCTGTCTCTGTTCACCGAAGTTTAGGCAAATATAGTCAGCTTATTCCGATCACTGGTTATAACTGAATAAAAATTAATTTAGGTATAATAAGACCCGAGTTCACCAACAGATGGTTAAATTTAAAACAGTCGTTTAAACCATAACCGGCTGTACAACAATATTTTGCTGGTCACGACGCACTAACCATTGGTTAAGTACTGTAATCGGATAACTTAACCGACGTGGCCAACTCAGTTTAACCAATGCTTATGCTTCCTGATGTGAAGTTTTGCATTGTGAATCACTTTTAATTAAAAAATAAAAATGCTAGACACTGCGAGTTACTTATATCTTTGAAGAGGATTATGAGTTAGAAGATTTTGAAGATAAATAAAGAATTTTACGCACTCCCCGTGTATTCCAAACACGGCGCAATAATTTCGAAGAATATGATGAGAAAGCATTTGGTACAAGATTTCGTATATACCAACGTAATGCTCTGGAATTACTTGATTTAATTGAAAAGAAGTTTGAATGTCCAAGTACGTTTGCAGTGAGTGCCAATAGCATTAAACTTGTCAGCCAGATGCTTCCCACTTCATTGTTTTTCGTCATTTGTTTTAGCGTCATTTACATAATAATGTTAAACCATTCGAAAATTCGGTCATTTTCGATTCTCTCATTCAAAAACGTTCGGTTATTTAACCGTTGGTTAGAATTGAACAGTGGACTAACAAAAACGCAGTTTGTAAGAACATATGTTTAATGCCAACATAACGGTTTCACGGAACCGAAACGGTTTCAGTTCGGTTCGGAACTCGGGACTTAGTATTTTACGATAGGTATAATCGTTTTCAACCCTCATCTTTGATTGAGAACATGGTATTTTTAAACAAGCTAATTTGAACCTTAACTCCTAGGCCTTTTCAGCCAGTCACCGGTCGCCAAGTAGACAAGGCTTTCCAAAACCTACCGTGGAGCCAGAACATCTATTTGTCTGTGAGCGTCCAAGGTTCTCTAAAGTTTGAGCAACAAGCTGAGCTGGAGGACCGACCTTTGAACGGTTCACGTTCCCGCCGTAGCCGCAGCCGCGTGCGAAAGAGGAAGAGCATGGGACGCAATGCGTTAGATGATCAGGAGAGGAAAGTCGTCATCGAATTCTGCCATCTCCTCGAGAAATCCAAGCAACTCTTCAATGGGCTACGGTAAGAGGGCTGATGAATCTAGTAACTTCGTATTTTTTAAGCGAATTATTTTTTCTTTATGTCTATCCTTAGGTACGTATTCTGAGTCCAATTTTTAATGATGATACCTATCGAATAATATTCATTAATTCCAAAGATTTAGAGAGCCCATTAGCTATCTAAAATAATGTATTATTTTACGCAGTAATACCTAACTTTAAAGTCGTTCTAACACCACTATACGATATCAAAAACGTTTTATTTCAAACAGCAATGTGTTACAAACTCGTGTACGCGGAGTTATTGAAAAAAAAATACTGTCGAATAAAACGAGTAGATAATGGCGCCGAGACGGGACGGGGCACGACCGCACGACTCGCTAGGGGCTGACACTTGTTACGTCAACCGGCAAGTGGCCCGCCCTGAGCGTACCGTTTCATTCATGTTGAATTCAACACTTTGTTAACTTTCCCCGCGTCATTTGTGATACTTGTTTCAACTGGATTTCCACTCTTGCTGTTGTAGTTTTATGACACTCTGCTTCATTTATTGGGTGGTCAGGCGTGCTTCTTGTTAGTCCTAGAATTAACACCTAGGTGGTTTTAGGGCACATTTGGAACTTTTGACCTTCACAAGTCGGGGTTCCAGCTTTATTTAAATAAATGATTTCGGTTGTTCGCGCACTACGTTTGAAGCTTGTCATTAGTAAAACAGTTTTCAGGGTCAATGCTATTCACCGATACCGGTGAACCGGGGTTACATTGATTTGCGGGATGAGTTTGATCAAAACTTCCATTTCATATACAATTGCTAATTGCGTAAAATGAAACGCAACATGGTAGTTATTTTTCTAGTTAAGCAACACTGAAGAACACGGAATCGTTTACTGAGGAATTCAGTAGCAATTTTAATTAGAAAAGTTAATTATTTTTCGTGTTAGCAGATTTTGATTTTTGAAATTGCATTAGCATTATAATTGGGGTTACTATAAAACGACGCAATAAAATAGGGGGGTATCAAAGTAACCCTACATCGTACGTATAACTTTGATCAGTCAGTTTATTTTTTTTTTCTCATTATAAAGTAATATTTATTCACGTATTATTACAGGTACCGAGTTATAAAAAAACCGATTATTGTTTTTTTTTTATAACCACAAATTTAAAGATATGAACCTTCAAAGTTCAATATTGATTAAAGTAACCCCAGTTCACGGTAACGGACTTCGAAACTGCGATTGTCATTTAATTGTAGCTGAATGCAAATGCGACTAAAAACATATTTTGTTAGCTTTAAAATATTTCAGTAGGTAGCCCGTACAGTGTACAGTCAACTCTTTTAAATGTTCGTCAGTTTTTCAAATCTTATCTTTCTGAAGTAAGAATTAAATTTAGTTTTCCATACAGTAATCAAGAAAACAAAAATCAAAATAGCACCTTTGACCGATGTCGAGTTGAAATAAAATTAAAACCTTTTTAAATGCCCGGCTATTTTATTAAAATAAGAAACAATTTTCTATTTAAATTCAATTTCCAGTCTATTGTGTGTTTCATTTTGTGGTATAAACATTAAGACGCGATATACAAGTTGGCAATAGACATTGATGCGCACTTGATTTTTCACCCCCTAGTGTAGAATTTTGTCAGAAATTTTGCCTATTCGAATAAGAATTTCGATTCGGGGTGTTAGATTTATACTGGGTGGAAGAAATCAATGGGCTCTCAAGAGAAACCACTTTAAATCCTTTATTGATTTTATTATTTATTTTATTAGATTTACACGGCATAAGAAACCAAAAACATAAATCAAAATATACATAACAAGTACAAACATAACACCTAAACTAATAACAATAATTAAATACACATAACACTTGACCATTGGATTGGTCAATTTACTAGCGAAGAGATCGCAATCCTGATTTGGTTTCCACGGGCTTGTTAAGTGCGGTCAACACGCGCGGTACGGGAGACGCAGAACGGGCTGCTGTCCGACACGAAGGCACATTTAGTAGTCGATATTTTCTGTTCCAGAGATAATTCGAACAACAAGCTTTTTCAACAAGCTAATTCGGTGTATAGAGTCGAATCAGCTTGTTGTGGATGTCAGGCGCATCCATCATACCTTTACATACTTTGAGAAAAAAGCCTACCTGGCCACATGTCCTTCTGAAAGAAAAGAAAGAAGAAGAAAGAAAAAATGTTTATTCTGCACAAACAAAACGCACATTACATAAAATAAAATCAACTATGAAATAAAATGCACACATGCAATGTGGCCAAAAGCCCCGTATTCAAGTCGATTATTTTTTACAATATTGTCCATTGACTTGACTGATAGTGTCAGTCAAGGCTTGGGACCGACCATAGACAAATGAATTACGTACGACACATGCAATTATATAATTATTAACAAGACGAGAAAACAAAAACAAAATGCCGAAAGCAGAGTGCATTACTGACTACTTTTATTTCAACAAAATCACAAATATAATTAAAATTCTGGTCTCCAGCGTATATCCCAGACATCCTAAGAGGAACTTGGTAGGATAGAGATAGATTATTTTACTTAAAGGAAACATTCCTTAATTTTATTAAAGAACCAAAACTGCATTCATAGATTTCTTGACAAGCTTACCTAAACTGGGAATCGGACCAGCAAAAACTCAAAAAATAAACACTCGGTAGTTTATTATACTAATCGCTATTATACTACTAACTAAATAATACAATGGTGATGAACATCTTTTGGATGCGACTGTACTAGCAAAACACTGTCTAGGGCGACGGTTCATATACTTAACTGACGAGCTTCATTGCGTTGTATTATTTCCTTATCGTGAATCCTCTTACAGTGAACTCCCGAATCATGGCTACAAACATTGGCACGGCTATTTCGGAAAAACATTCGACGTTTATACCAAACTTTGGAAGTTCCAGCAGCAGCATAGACCAATTCTCGATAACAAATACGGCTTAAAGCGATGGCAGATCGGCGAAATTGCGTCCAAAATAGGGCAGCTGTATTACCACTTTTAGTAAGTACCAAAATCTATTTCAATGCACGCATTTTCCCAATATTTTGAAGTCGGCTTCCAGTCAAACCGTATACAGCTGAGGTAATACAATACCCCTTGGTAAGACTGGCTTTAGGCCTTTCGGGCTTCTAATTTCCCTTAACGACTGTCAAAGATCTACTAATGACAGCCAGGATAACCGGCTTTACAGTCTTTCTGAGACACGGAGGTGGTACGTAATGATGGCCCGTGATTTCCACTGTGCTGCTGGGGAGTTTGTTGCGCCACTTCTTCTTCCCAGCTAAAGCACTAGGAAGTGGTGAAAGCGGGTGTTTTGGGGGACTGTCTTATGTCATCTTGACATTCAAAAAGTGCTGACTCTCAGCCTAGTCAGAATAAATGACTTTTGATTTTGATTGAATTCTCCCATACACGCGCCAACCGTGGCAAGCGTAGATAGATCGACCCGTGTGGGTAATATTACTTAGCCACAAGCCAGGCCACTATTTCAATATACACATATATTTTTTGTAAACATTTCATAATACCATTTTACTTTTTAGCTTAAGGACAAGCGATACAGCTTACTTGCATGAAGCATATTCTTTCTACTATGCTATCAGAGGCAGGAGTTATTATACTCAAGCATGTAAAGAGGACAAATGTGAACTCATGGTCAAGAAACTCCGATATTATGCAAGATTTATAGTGGCAAGTTTGCTACTAAAGAAAGTAAACCTAGTTAGTGAACTACTAAGAGAACTGGATAAGCAAATCGTTGAGTATGGCAATGCTTACGACCCTGATGACCAGAATGAATGGCGCATCGTCGCTGATGAAGTTAGGACGTTCATTGAAGTGGAGGCGGTGGTAGAGGTCACACATCCCAGAGAATACCCATGTGCGCTATCACATCGGTGAGTTAATGTTCCATCGTCGTATTACTAATTTAAACAATAAGCACATATTTTAATTTTCAATCATTTTATTAAATTAAACAAAATTACATTTAAATCCACTTTCAATTAATTTTTACAAATTAATATTCATTTAAATAAATTTATTGTAATCCGTTAAATTCTTAATTATTATCTGCATTTGATCTGATTTAAATGTGTATTTAAATTTTTAATATAATATTAATTTTAAAAAAAAACCAACTTGAAATAAATGTTCCTACTCCTAACATTGAATCACTTTTCAGGCTGAGTGCTCCATTAGGACCTCCCAATGTTTCCGCGCTCGAAAGAGCATCACCAATGACCCTGACACTCCGGGAAGCACTCATAATCGGCAGTAACTCTACTCAGTTGAAATTCTCGGAGTTAACCATGGACATGTATAGGATAATGCAGACGCTGGAACGGGAGCCCAAAACTGACGGTAACCATCTGTATGACGAGTCACCGCGGCAACGAAACCCGCTGACCACAAGTGCGATACTCAATAAAGGTAAATTATCTTTTCAGTCATTTACTTTTTGTTGATTCTCATGAACTCATGAACGCCAAACGCAATTGCTTTAATGTTACGTTGCGAAGTTTTTAACTACTGCAGTGCTATTCCGTAAATATCTCACGAAAACGAAGGTGAATTGAACATAATGTGAGCTGTCATTCTACTCTATGGTATGGATTGACAGTTTTAACTGCTCACTTCGACTAAGATTTCACGGTGAAAGTTTACAGAATAGCACTACTGATGCTCGCGCATTTTTTGCAGAAAGCAAAGTAAACTAGTTCAGCTGCTGTTAGTTAGTCGATTATTAACAGTCTCCACTCGTGCAGACTAATATGACACGACGGTTGCGTAGCGACACTCGTACAATTTCCATAAAAATTTCATGGAAATTGTTACACAAGTGTCGCGTCGTTGAAGAAGCCTTACCAAATGGCCACACATACAGGTGCTTGCGTATCCGGGAACGGAGCGATGGTAACAAAAGGACTTGGTATATTCAGGAGTAAACAAGAAACTTCGTCGTTTTTATTTCAGCATTTAAGCAAAGGCGTTAATAGGTATACACTTACGTGCAAACATTTGACACCCCCATGCTCTTTATTTGTGAGACGGTATCTCAATTTTTTTATATTTTATGTACCTATTTACTATTTTGTGCAGTTAGGTAAGATAAAGTTTATTTGCTCTGATAAAAGTAATATTCTTGACAAGATCAACTCGACTCTTCAGATTATCTCATCACTCACTTTTGTTTGGGAAAACTGCGTGATTTCTTTCTGTCACTGAAGTTGATATTAGATTTATTGATAAATGATAAATTATTTTATTTCTGTAAGTAGGTTTTTACAAACACTTTTACACGTCAATCATATTCTTTTTTTTTTAAGCTAGATCAGGTCGGCGTTTCCTATTTGACTACTGTGAGAAGAAAAGCCAACACAAACTCAGAGGTCCCAGTCTCTTTTAAAGTCCAGACATAATCTTGGTTGGGGTATTGATAATTTAACTTAACATTTTAACCGCAATGTAAAATACTGGTCTTCAGCTGCATCCGATTAGACTGGAAGTCGACCCCAAGATAGTTGGGAAAAGGCTAGGCTGATGATGATGATTTTAACCGACTTAAAAATGGAGGTTCTTCATTCTTTAAGTTCGCGATTTTCTTGAAAACTAAAATATCTGTTTTATTAAAAAAAATCAGTAACGTAATCTTCATACATTCAGGGAGGTCTCAAGTATACAATATAATTGTTATTGTTTGTTAAATTCTTTGACTTATCTTATTTCAAATCGATGAGAACGGGTTGGATCGATATTTGCACGCGAGTGTAATTATGGGTAAAGTAGTTTACGAATGTTGGAGTAAATGCGTAAAGAAGACTCGTTAGTATTGCAATAAAAAGGTAAGAGGAAAAAAAGGAAAATGATAATGTGATATTAGTTATTTATGATACTAGTGCGGTAAGTTGGTTTTTACAAACGAGTAGACGAATGTAAGCCCGAGACGAAGTCGAAGGCTTACCATTGTCACGAGTTTGTAAATACCAATTTCTGCACGTGTGTCATACAATGTTTTTCAACACATTTGCGAGAAAGCAGTCCATTATGTAATAGTCTTCCATGCTATAAAATTATTGTAAATCATTAAATAGCGCTCTCGCGATTTTGGCGTCAAGAGACCGTTTTCTGCAATTTGCGCCTCATTCAAAATATCAGGTGGAGTAGATTCCATATTAATATCAGATTCCTCGCTTGAACTCATATTATTAGGTTTATAAATATCAGTCGAAAGTCGCGACAATCTTTGACGTTTCTAATATGAAAATGGCGCGAATTTGCAAATGGCACCACATGCACGCGGTGAAAATTAGAACTAAATGTTTCGTCTCATTTACTCTTTAGTATTAAAGTGAGACAAATTTATTGAGCTAAAGCGATTCCAAGGAGGTTCGATCAGTCAGCTTAATTATTCTCGTAATATGAAACTCCTCGGTGGAATTCTTATAATATTTTTCAACACATTTGCTCAAAAACTGCATTTACGAAGCCTGCATACATGGTTCGAAAGTTAAAAATTACGCACCAATACAACGGAACGTGCGGTAAAATAGGTACTCTCACCTCAGTACCTATTTTACCGCATACCCCGTTGTATGGCACCGTGCGTATTCTTTACGGTTTTTTTTTTATTTCCATAAATATTATAAGAATTTCGTCCAAGGAGTTTCACATTACGAGAAAAAATAAGCTGACTGATCGAACCTCCTTGGAAGCGATTTTGCTCAATATGTTTGTCTCACTTTGATACTAAAGAGTAAATGAGATGAAAGATGTAGTTCTAATTTTCACCACGTGCATGTGGCGCCATTTGCAAATTAGCGCCATTTTCATATTAGAAACGTCAAAGATTGTTGCGAGTTTCCGACTGATTTATAAATAAACAAACTTATAATATGAGTTCAAGCGAGGAAATTGATAGGTATTAATATGGAATCTACTCCACCTGATATTTTGAATGAGGTGCAAATTGCAGGAAACGGTCTCTTGCCGCCAAAATCGGAGAGCGCTATTTAATGATGTTTAAGTTTGTTTCATTACATTTTGTACTGTTTTCTCGCAAATGTGTTGAAAAACATTGTATGACACACGTGCAGAAATTGGTTTTTACAAACTCGTGACTATGGTAAGCCCTTGACTTCGTCTCGGGCTTACATTCGTCTACTCGTTTGTAAAAACCAACTTACCGCACTAGTATCATAAATAACTATTTTGGAAATTAAAAAAAAAACCGTAAAGAATACGCACGGTGCTATACAACGGAGAATGCGGTAAAATAGGTACCTACTTAGGTGAGAGTACCTATTTTACCGCACGTTCCGTTGTATGGTGCGTAATTTTTAACTTTCGAACCATGTATACAGGCTTCGTAAATGCAGTTTTTGAGCAAATATGTTGAAAACGTTATTTTTAACCTTTCATGCACATACATATGCACAGACAAGAAGAAAGAAACAGAAATTACGTTCAAAGGTGATGCTTATTTATACATAAATCTCTTCCAATATACCTGCGATAGGAGAGAAGATAAAAAGATGTAGATAACATGTTATAGTAGAGGGGAAAGTTGAAGGGTTATGGGGTAACAGGGTCAACAAGAAATAGGTTAAGGGGCAAGCAATAGTGGGTAAAGCGAAACTATAGGTTTATGGTTCGCAGGGTAAGGGTTCGGACAATAATGGATAATGGGATAAAAGTTAGACTTTTACATAAAATTAAGATTTTCAGGAATTCTCAGAAACCTTAGGCAAATAGTAAGTAAGGAATGAATCCTGTGTTGAACAAAAAAATCTAAAGATGTTTCATGATTGATTGTTCTAGGGTATAACTTAGACGGCACTTATCACACAGGCGAGGCCCCCCACAAGCAGATGCTTTTCAAGCCATCTCCGAACCAGATCTTTTTGTATTTATCAAGCGCGGTAGATGACCTGCCTCCCAACGGAGTTATCCTACTTTACATCTCAGCAGAAGGATTAGTGGTGCCAAACTCAAAACATCCCGAAGAAGGTTTGTGAAAATGTGAACTTTAAAACCGTGTATTTATGTATCTGAAGACTATTCAAAAGCTGTTAAAGTATGTTCACTAGGTACATCAGCAAAACTGTACCTAGTCAGGATTTAACCATAAAATTGTTACAGTAAATACGAAAATGTACTATATGTAGGTTGTAGTAGGGTATATAGGTATACACCTCTGTCTAACCCTTTGGGGATTACCGGCGTGGTATGTCATGTTTTAGTAAATCAACATATTTTTGTAACAGCAGGTGGTTACGACATAGGAGGCCTAATTACCACCTCCAAAACGGACGTCCTACAACGAGAATTATCGACATCCAAGGATGGTAAAGGTACGTACCGACCTACCATACCCTTCCCTACGTTACTCTACCCTACTTTACCCCACCCCACGTTACCATACCCTACGTTACCCTATCTATATAATCTTAGTAATGCTGACGACATGTTTCTGTTCGCCCGTCTATGACGGTAATGTCGAAAGTTGATAGGAATATTTGAGGTACTCGTAAGTACACAATACATGGACTCGAGTATAATGTTCCGTACAGAAAATACGCGCTTTGTCATGTTATCGTGGACACTAAGCCCTATAATCTTAGTAACCGCTGTAAGTTTTAGTTACGACACGACATATTGTATATACCTGACAATGCCTGACATATGTATTGCCAACGTTAAATTGGAATCTGAAAAATGTTTCACATATTTATTTAGGTCTTAAACGGACTGAGAAAACTAAAGATGGCGACATTGAAAGATAAGGCCGTTCCCTCGATGCTATGAGTATTAAAACTTTTTTCAAAAAAAAAACAACCGACTTCCGAAAAACACTAGAAAGTGAAAAATAACTTTGATTTCAGACGTCGGTGACTTTGGATATGTATTTGATTAATTTCTTGTCACTGACTTCCGAAATTAAAGTTATTTTTCACTATCTAGTGTTTTTTGGAAGTCGGTTGTTTTTTTTAAGTTTTTAGTTTTCAGTTTTAAGCTATAGTACCTACCCCAAAACAATTCGAAATTTCATCATCCTTGGGGTCAAAACAATGCATATTTATGCTATAGCAGTAATCTTGATTAATTTGCTGTCATTTTTCGAAGAGTTTCGTTGTCTGTCTCCGAAACGCATCATCAGATCTATATGAAATTGAAATGGGACCATTTCGAAATTAATAAACCCCTTTCGAACAAAAAATAATTTTGGTAATCGGTCTTATGACGGAGTTA
Organism: Polymixis flavicincta; assembly: GCA_949987655.1. NCBI lineage: Eukaryota > Metazoa > Arthropoda > Insecta > Lepidoptera > Noctuidae > Polymixis > Polymixis flavicincta. The sequence goes on along the minus strand of OX465171.1, from coordinate 34,749,801 downwards.
TGCCCGAACCTCCACCTAACTCCTAACCGTTAAAGAGTTGTACCTTCCTTCATCAGCTCAGCGTCATGAGATGATGATGACCATACGCAAATGTCTCAATAGCTTTAGAAAACATATGAAAAAACTTTGTTAATACCTACAAAATTTGAGGGTTGCCCTCGTTTTCCCTGGGATTCCACCATCAGCTCCTAACTTGAATTGGACCACCTCTATACTCTTTCAAATAAAAAAAAAAATTTGAGAATCGGTTCACAAATGGGGGAGAAATCGATGAACATTCATTTTAAAAAATACGTACAGTTGAACATATAACCTTTTGGAAGTCGTTTAAAAGTGCTTGCACGAAGGTTTGCGGAAACGTTCAAATCAAGTGGAAAACACCTGTTTAACGTGTACTTACTGCCGGAACCTTAACACCTGTGAAATAACTACCCGCAGCGAGCTTGCAACACGTTGCATACAGCATACTGCATACTGGCTCTCCAGTTTGCCGAAAACAGGAAAAATTGTGAATTTTCATGTAGAAACCCTATTGGAACTGAATACATAAATATGGCAATAACTACTTCTTATGTAATACTAGCTTTTGGCAGCAATTTCGCCCGCGTGGAGGTTGTAAATTATCCCACAGGAACAGGAGATAAAAAGTCCTACGAGTTAACCCAGGCTATATGAAAATTACGTGTGATGCCGGACGTAAAAGAATAGCACCATCCCATTTCTTCCCGTCGGTGTCGTAGAAGGCGACTAAGGGACTTACTAGAGAATAGCCAGCAGCGTTCTCTATGCATTTGACCACCATACTGCGATCGTCAACCCGCCTGTCAAGCGTGGCGATTACGGCAAATCCCCCCCCCCCCCTTTTGGACGAGGCTTATGTCCAGCAGTGGACGTCTTTCGGCTGAAATGATGATGATGATATGTTTGTCAAACAAACTTTGACGTCCTTTCCTACTATAAATATTACAAATGTGAAGTTTGTATTTTTAGTTAGTGCCCATGGGATAATTTTCGACTTCCATGTCAGCGAAGCCGCTGGCAAAAGCTAGCTTATAATAATAGTAGGATATAATAATAATAAAGAATTAATTAATATTAATAACAAAATTATAATGTAGGTACCCAGGAAACTGGCGACATTACCATGTTGTAGCGCTCTTGGGTCACGAGAACCGTCAACTAGCCGTTTCGAGATTCCCTTAAAGAAACCATGAGCACTCGGACTCCACAGGGCCCTAGGGTTTCAACTGTCTTCGTATATCTGACCTTTAATATTCCAGCTACGATTCTATTACTTGTGTGTAATTTCGGCTTATTTTTCATGTATGTATGATTTTTATAGGTAAACTAGCTGACCCGACAGATGTTGTCCTGTCTTAACTATAAATATTGAATTCGCAACTTTTTCTTTTTTAAGAACCTTCTCCTGACATTATCAAACACAACCAAAAAAGAATTAGCAAAATTGGTCCAGCCGTTCACGTGTGATGCCGTGACCAAGAGAAATAGGGATTCATCGTATATGGAAGATATACATAATGGTGTGTAAATAACACGCGGTTATGATGAAAGTATCTTTATTTTGTTATAGGAATGGCTTCTAAGCTTAAGGAGGCTCCAGTTCTGCACCCAGGAGACTTGTACCCGTTCACTCGACGACCCCTAGTGGTGGTCGTTGAATCTGATAATTCTTGGATCTTCAAGAATTTACCAAGATACTTCGGCCAGCCAATCATCATCCTTATGTCACCAATGGAGTTGCCTGCTACGTTATACCGTAAGTAGGATAGTGTGTCAGTCGGTTACACAACAGGGTATTTGACGTCAAAGACGTAATTTTTGCTTCATCAGCATCTTCCTGCCCTTGTTGGGACAAGGACAGGAAGGCTTGTTACTTGTGCTACGTTTTCTTTTAACATTCTCCCCTGTCAGCCGTCACCCTACCATTTATTCCATTCTCTTTCATTTCATTCCTCAGACAACCAGGGGCGTACCAATAGAAAATGGCGCCTAGAGCAAGCATCACATTTGCGCCCCTTTCATAAATTAACTTATCGGTTTACACTGAGCAAAGCTAGTTCGCATTACCTTTCTTGACCAATAATAGCCTTCAATGATGCAGATATTAATTTAAACTTACTAAAAAATCGTTTGCAATGCTGCAATTTTAAGAGAATTTGAATAGAAATAGTCAGATTTGGAAATACGCTTTCATCCTCGTATTGCACAATATATTCAAGTAGCTCTTCAGATTTCTTAGATACGAAATGGTTCAGTTATGTTTTAGTTTTTTTTTTTATATATTTAATAATTGGCGACTTTTGGCGCCCCTGTTCGATAGGCGCCCAGGGGCCTAAGTCTACTAATTTATAAACGTTACAATGGTCTCTCAATGGTGTGTTTTTGACAGTTTTTGTATGGCAAATCTGTCAAAAACTTACCATTGAGAGACCATTGTGACGTTTATAAATTAGTAGACTTAGGCCCCAGGACTCTTGCCCTGCCTGCACCACCCTAGTTACGCTACTGCAGACAACCCATCTGTCTCTTCTTAGGCCATTCTCTCCCTCCCCATCTATCAACATTTTTAAGCATTATTATAAAATTGGCTCAAAAAATAGAAAAATAGTTAAATACCCTGTTATTGCACATATTGGCTGGATTTTCTTATTTTGTATTTCTCCACAGGGCGAATAGGACCGGACGGATAAATTATTCTCCATTCATTATCACATTACCTGAATTTAAATGTAAATATACATCTACCCGCTACTGTTTAACTCTAGGTGTAGGTATATTATAATTATTTATAATAAATTTAAAAAAAGGCAAAATTCCGCAATCTCCTCGCATCATCAGGACCAAGTGTAAATCTAAGCAAACTGGTAGAACAAATGATTTAATAAATCAATTGTTTAGAGTACCTAGCTACACGTGAAGTGGAGATGATTTTTGGGGGTTTTCATAATGTTGAATCCCTTTCAGTAAACGCTTTTAGTATTCACAAAAAAAACAAGTGTTACTAATTATGAGAGGCAGGGCAGACTCCCAATTTACCTGTAATAATAAGGAATTTATTATTAGTATATTTACAAGGTTTCATCTTAATAAAGTAATTAGTTCCTAAACAACCATCAACCATTCAACTCAATCGGAAACAAAGCATTGAATATAAAGAAAATCGTGAACCGCGCTATCCGCGTTTGTATCTATAATTATGAATGTAGGTATATTTTTGTTATTCAGGTACCCACCTAGTGAAATAATACATTTCAATTAAACCTTCTTGTCACCTTTGAAACAATCCATCACATATTTAATCCGGCCACTATACCAACATCTCGAGTTGGTTAACATTTAACTAACGTTATTTTTCGTGAACCTTTACAGTCCGTGAAAAAAATGGTCAATATGCTCCTCACGTCAGTTTGTCGTTTTATAGCTATGTATTTTATATCTAAGTGTAATGTATAATGATGTGTTAAGTGAATGATGACATAATAAGTCTAAGTAAGAAAGTAGGTAAATGGTGTATGTGTATAAATAGATATTAGGCAAATATGAACGTTCTTGTTAAAATAAAAGTTGTGTTCTGTTAAATTTTAATATGGTATGGAGGGAACGGAAGTTGAGATCAGAAAAACAAGTCTAAACATTTATTTCAATGAAGTTTGTCTTTTTTAAATATAATATCAATTTCGACTGACATTATGGTGCCAATAATTTGAGACTAGCAATCTTAAATCTTACTACAAGCATAATTAAATATTACGTGATCATTTACAGTAATTTCCACAAAGCGATTTTTACAAGTAAAGGGTTTTTTTTAACACAATACCTAACCAAATTAGAGACTTCTACATTGGTACCAACCTGTGGTCCCAACCTTCATAATAGGGTATTTTCCGATTTCATAAAAACTATTTTAATTTGAAGATTAGGACGATATATCTAACCGAAAAATAAAAATAAATTTATTAATGCACATTTTCTCAATTAAAAACGATTAAAATCTAATTTATTTTTCGTTGTTTCGAATATACCGCCAAAACGCTCCTTACGATTACTTTTTATCACGTGACATGTGACGTCAACTTTGTTTATACGGCACCGGTACAAATACTTAGATTGGCGCCGTTTTAGAAGTATTTGTGCGCAGAGGCATTGCACACCAGCAATATCACTTTATATCCATTAAAAATCTTGTTAATAATAAACTCGCCATTCACTTATTTACTTACTAACTACTTTAGTTTACACAAAGTTGACGTCACGTGATAAAAAGTCATCGTAAGAAGCGTTTTGGCGGTAAATTCAAAACAACGAAAAACAAATTTGGTTTAAATCGTTTTTAATTGAGAAAATGGATAGAAATCAATTTATTTTTTATTTTTCTGTTAAATATCTTGTTCCAATCTTCAAATTAGAATAGTTTTTGAAAATTTGGAAAATACCCTATTGTTACAGATATCAATATGCAACAAACATTACTTTCATATTTGAATAAAACCAAAATCGAATCGAATTATCTAAAAGACACCTAAAGGACCTTTAAAAACACCGATTAAATAATCATCAAAACATAATAATCATGATATATTACTTTTCATAACAAAAAAATATCTATCATAGCTGCAGAGGTATATAATGTAATATAATATGTGTGCTGGTACATAATTATTCACATTAAAAAAAAAACAGAAGAGAATAGGGGCCCGTTTAAAAACTGAGTTAATTATCAGAATAAAATTTAATATTACACACTAATAACTCTCAAATAAATAAATACATAAAATTTTCACAAGACGTCAGCTACGCCCCAGGAGCATAGAGATCCCCAATTCGAAGCCGTAGTTACTGACACATGTTATGTGTTGTTCGTAGTTTTTCATCTTATTTTAATCCAACTGTAGTATATCTAACCGATTGGACACTGACAAATGATCAACTAAATTTAGAAGGCTTTATCTGTATTTTTCTATGTATATCTAGATGTTGTCAGCTTTTTGTCTCACCTTCGGCTGAACCAGCCTTGTGAGTCTAGCTTATGGGTATTTGTATTGCCTATACCAGTAGCTAACCGATTGGACACTGACAAAAGGTCAACTAAATTTAGAAGGCTTTATCTGTATTTTGCTATGTATTTCTAGATGTTAAATGATCATTTACGGTAACAACGGCTAAATATTTTTTAGTAGTGCGCTATCGCACTACGAGAATTTAAAGAACTTCATATTAGAATATCGAATCAAGACATTGCATAACGACTTGCTTTTTAATGAAATGATTGATGCAGTATCAACTTCTGAGTTACCACACACTTTGGAAATAAAAATCTCATAGTTTTTGTATTGATTCTTTACAATCTTATGAATAAGGCGTTGTTTAAACTACCCCGCGCCATACTACGGGGCAAACGTCGCTTAACAGACTAATATCCGTAGTTCATCTGAAGAACGAATAATATAAAACATCAATAAGTCTTAAGAATTAAATAAATAATTAATATTAATTAAAATACATACAAGACGTCTGCCACACCCACACCTCCTGTTAAGTGGAGAGAATAATGAGCATAGAGATCCCCAACTAGAAGTAGCAGTTACTGACACAAGTTATGTGTTGTTCGTAGTTTTTCATCTTATTATAATACAATGGCACGCTATTATCTTTTCTATAGCAGTAGCAAACCAACTGGACACTGACAAAAGGTCAACCAAATTTAGAAGGCTTTATCTGTATTTTTCTATGTATATCTAAATGTTGTCAACTTTCGTTGTTTTACTCTCACTTCTGGCTAAACCAGATATATTAGTCTGGCTTATGGGTGTTCGTATTACCTATACTAGCAGCTAACCAATTGGATACTGACAAAAGGTCAACTAAATTTAGAAGGCTTTATCTGTATTTTTCCATGTAGGATATCTAGGTGTTGTTATAATAATATGTGATCATTTACAATAAAAACAGCTAAGTAAGTTTGCCAAGTAAAATGTTATTTTTTGTAAACACAATACCTAATTAAATAAGGCACTTCTTCATTGGCCCCAAAACTTTATAAATATGACAGATATTATTATAAAACTAACATTATTTTCATATTTATTAAAATCAAAATTAATAATCTAACACACCTAAGAGGCCTTTAAACAGTAGTCACTAGACTTTTCAATGCAAAAAAAAATTATCACGGCTGCAAAGCTATAATATAATATGTGTGCTGGATAAAGGCTGCATAATGATTCACAAAAAAAAGTGTAAAAGACTAGAGGCCCGTTTAAAAACCGCGTTAAGTATCAGAATAAAATATATGTTGCATCAATAACTCGTAACTATAAAGTAAATAATTACATAAAATATACACAAGACTTCTTAAGAATTATTCGCTCTTAAGAAGAGCGAGTACAGAGCATTGAGATTTCCGATTTATAGTAAGTACTGCCACATGCCATGTGTTGTTCGTAGTTGCACATCTTGTAACACAATTGCACGCTACTGCATTAGCCAACCGATTGGACATTGACAAAAAGTCACTTTAATAAATGCTTTATCTGTATTTTCTATGTATCTAGATGTTGTCAACTAAGTGGTGTCAATCTCATCTCCAGCTAACCCAGACAAATGAGTCTGGCTTATGAGTATTTGTATTACTTTAGCCTTTTTTAATCATGTTTTTTACAAGCTCTATTCAGTCTCACTTCTTATAATATAATCGATTTTAAACAACTTACTGCCATACTGCCCCTTGCCACAACTATGGGACGAATGACGCTTTATAAAAAGTCTACAAAACACCAATAACTCATAACACCGGATACCGGATATTACTTAATATCCGTTACCTATCAATGTCCTCTATTATATTAAATCGCACGTCAGTAGCGTCGGTTACAAAGCCGATTATCCTACTTCCTACAATATCTATATATGTACATAGTATTATAAAAATGTGAAAGTTTGTAAGTTTGGATGTTTAGATGTTTGTAAATCACGCAACAACGGCTGAACGGATTTGGATAAAATTTGGCAAACAGATAGATTATATAGCGTGGATACCTGATATATTTTTTCCGGTAAAACGTTCCCGTGTGTTAATTTTTGACCCACACGCGGGCGAAGCCGTTCGTAAAAGCTACTTTTCCATATTGTTACTTATACCTGGAGTTTATAGCCAGCTGACATACTCTATAGAAATCAATAATGTATGCCAGCAGAGAATTCAAAAAATAAATTAAGTAAAGATTAGACGTCTGCCACACATGCACCCATTTCTAAAGAGAATAGAGATCCCCGATTAGAATAGTTACTAATAATTGTGCGTAGTAGTTCATCTGATAAAAATACAATTGCACGCTATTTTCTGTTCTATAGCAGTATCTAACCAATTGGACACTGACAAAAGGTCAACTAAATTTAGAAAGCTTTCTCTGTATTTTTTCTGTGATTTATCTAAATGTTTTCAACTTTGGCGGTTTCAGTCTCACCTCCAGCTTAACCAGAGATATGATTCTGGCGTTCGTATTACCCTAAACTTTAATTTAAGTTTTAGCCCCACTTCTCGTATAGATTCTTGCTAAATATTTTTTATACATCTTCGTCTTGGGCTATTAAATTGAGACGTTGTATAACAACTAGTGTATGACTGATACATTGTCAACTGCTGTGTTAGTATCACTTTGTAAATTGAAATCTCAACGCTTTTGTATTGAATCTGTACAAAATTATGAACAAAGCGTCTATTTCAATGCCCCGCGCGACGGTGGCGCACGACTCTTCAAGAAGAATCACTTGGTAACTTTAAAGCGCGAGGTCTAATATCCGGTTTTTCCCAATGCCCTCTATTTTAGTAAATCGCACCTTAGTGTCTGAGGTTAAAAAGGCACTTATTTTGAAAAAAACCATATAACTGTTTTAGCTAGGTGATATATAATTATATACTTAAAAATTTATACAAGAGAATAGAGGCTTGTTAAAAAACTGTCTATATTATCAGGTGGTTAACGCAAATTATAATATAATATATCAATTACACTTAACTACTTAGTAAATAAATTGACATCTGCCACTCACACGCCCACTTTTAAGTGGAGAGGGTATTGAGCATAGAGATCCCCGATTATAAGAGGAGTTACCAGTTGGTTGTAGTTACTTATCTGATTATAACACAATTGCACGCTGTTTTCTGTTCCACAGGATATAATTTTAAACAGTGCGCAAACTGTAACCATGAATTCAGCATAATCATTGAACCCCCTAGCGGTTCTACAAAACAGCTGTTCCATAAATTTTGACTGTGTAGGTATTGCACTTTTCTATGAAACAGCTGATTTTTTTGTATAACCGACGATATATTTCTACCGTAGGGGGTCTAGAATAATATTCTGAATTCATGGTTACAGTTTGCGCAGTGGTTAAAAATTTACCCTGTATTGCAGTATCTAACCGATTGGACACTGACACAAGGTCAACTAAATTTAGAAGGCTTTATCTGTATTTTTCTATGTATATCTAGATGTTGTCAACTTTCTTGGTTTTAGTCTCAACTCTGGCTAAACCAGACATATGAGTGTGGCTTATGGGCGGTCCTACGACTCTTAAAGAAGAATCACTTGATAACTTCAAAGCGTGGGGACTAATATCCCATTCTTCCCAGTACTCATACTATATTAAATCGCACCTCAATGTCGTAGGTTACAAGGGCGCTTATTTTGAACATTGCTCCTTATATCTGGAGTTTATAGCTAGCTGAAATATAATTATATAAATCTAAAATTAATACCAGAAGAAAATAGAGGCTCGTTTCAAAACTGCGTTAAATATCATAGGAAAATAAAATATAATACATCTCCTAAAACATCTAAATAAATAACAAGACGTCTGCCACACCCTGCCAAACTCTGCCTCCACTGTTAAGTGGAGAGAGTATAGAGTATTGAGATCCCCGATTAGAAAAGTAGTTACTAATTGTTCGTAGTTGTTCATATGATTATATCACAACTGCACGGTATTTTCTGTTCTATAGCAGTATCTAACCGATTGGACACTGACAAAAAGTCAACTAAATTTAGAAGGCTTTATCTGTATTTTTCTATGTATATCTAGATGTTGTTAGCTTTTTGTCTCACCTTCGGCTGAACCAGCCTTGTGAGTCTGGCTTATGGATGTTCGTATTACCTTTACCTTTATCAATCACGTTTTTTACAATCTCTATTCAACCCACTTCACGTATTAAGATGTATTCTTGCTTGAATTTTTTAACAACTTCGTCTTAGGCAATCAACACTAAGTTTTTATTTTTATTTAATAATTATTATAATGTCAACTTCTGAGTTACCACTTACTTTGGAAATTTAAATCTTCATTGTATTCATTATTTACTTTTCTACGAATAAGATGTCGTTCACACTGTCCCACGCCACGAGAGCATACGACTCTAAAAAAAGAATCACTTGGCAAGTTCAAAGTATAGGGATGTGGTAAGTGAGAGAGGTGGTGATGAGTGAACTTTCGTGTGAACCAGACATTTGAGTCTGGCTTATGAGTGTTCGTATTACCCTAAACTATATGTATAACTAACTATATGTCTAGTTTGGTATTTAGGTAGTTAGAAGGCGGCACACCGGGATCCATTGAATCTGCCCTTAGTACAAATGAAAAGAATACTTACAATGGATGTTTCCATTGCATTACGTTAAACAAACAGCTCTTTCCTTATGCCCGTATGAATGTAGAAAGTTTCACATAACTGGTAATACTAACGGACGTGCGTGAAAACAAAAACTGGTACGTGACTGATGTTTGGATCTGAAAGGAAAAGTAAATAAAATAATATTAAAATTTGTTTTGGAAAACCCAAAGTTTTGGCATTGGATTGTTCATCGGCATTACATTCAATACAGTTTTTATACGTTCCTACATTTCACTACGACTTTTTATGGAATTTATTTATTGAAATGTAGATTAATAAATTTAATTTGGCATTGTGTGACGTGCATACCCGTCAATTGTCCTTTACACAAAGCCTGCACCAGCTCTGTAGAATGTTCGTAAAAAATCTGTGCTCGATAACAAACACATAACTTTATTAGCTTGTTTTAATCCCGCTGCAAATTCAATAACTTTACCGTTCCTTTTTTATTTATTAACATATCTTTGTCATCCTATACTTATGAAAGATTTTTCCTCGGAAAAGGTCATTTCAGTAAATTTATATGTATAGTTCCCTTATCGATTACGATAACTTTCTATAATTCTCTTTCAAATAATGATGGGCAAATTTGTATGATACCTGGACGTAAGACCAAATGAACTGCAACTAGTGCCAGTTGTTAGGACTCAAAGCCAGAATCGTAAAGATATAAATTACCGTAGCCACATCTACCGAGTTTACTGGAAAGTACTGTTTTTTTTTTTTTTAAATAAAACACGAAACGCTGAGAATTAAGTACGTATCATTTTATTGATCATAAAACAATACAACGATACGTAATTGAAACGGATACAATTAAAAAATATATATATTTGGACGGCTTTGAATGAAAATCATGTTTAAAAAACACAATCAAATCTAAATGAAGTCCCCAAGTAAACTCTATTTCATTCTATGACAACATCTAACAAATGACGCGCGGGGGTGATAAATGGCTCAAGTCGTCCCAAACCAAGGTACCTTATTATGATCGCCTTGAGGACACGGTGGAGCATACGGTGGAGGTCTGCCCTGCCTGGGCGGAGCACCACCGTGTCCTCGCGGAGGCGATCGATGGCGTGGTATCCTAGCATCCGGCCCTGGTCCAGGCCATGGTACGGGGCGAGAGTGCATGGGAAGCCATCACCTCCTTCTGCGAAGCAGTAATGCTCGCGAAGGAGGAGGTGAAGAGCATGAGGGAGAGCGCCCCCGCGCCGATATCCGCCACAGGAGACGCCCTGGTCGTCAGGAGTCCATAGCGGACTCCCGGCCACCGTAAGCGTGGGCTTGCAGACGGCGAGCAATGGGTAGCTCGCCGCCCGATAAGGACCATGCCCGGGTTGACAGCGCGTTGTGCTTTACGCGCGCCTCAAAGAGATGGCAGCAATAATCGAAGGGGTTCGATAGGGCCGATGCCTGCCAGGATTGCGGATTTGTTCGAAAGAGTTACCGTAGCCCTGGCACAGACAACTGGAGGAACACGGTGGGTTTTTTGATACCACATTATAGAAACTATAAGTCCACAGGTACCAATGGTCCTTCTTCCTGTCAAACAGGTACATTTCTTTTTTGAACGTGATAGACATGTAGTCAAATCTTCGGTATTTATACAGAAAAATGCATTTTTCTCAGTTGGTTCTCTCCATCTCTGTTCTCCGGTGACTTTGGTACTTTTTTCTATAGTATGAAACAGAGTAGGTACTAATTATAAGCTATAATTTGAGATATATTTAAATTCTGTTGGACTTACGCCCATTTTGACCGTCATCCTTTAATTAATTAAAATTATTTCTTTTTTGCCGACCTCTTTACCAGAACATGAGACCACAGAGGAAGGGACGATAAAGTTGATTTCTTGCCTGCGCAACTACTTGTCAAAAAAATCGAAATCATGGGCAGATGACCCTAGTCACAGAGCATAATACCCTAGTATATCAGACCTAAATAACATATCACGTGCATTTCAGTGAACCCACTCATTAAGTCTCATACTAAAAATCAAAGTGGAACATAATTTAAATTTCTGAATGAAGAAACGAGAGCAGTCAGTGCTTGGCAGCTTCTCGTACGTGAGTAATGCCAGTACTTCACAATCTTCAGGTCACAGGGTCAGTGTCACACATTTTAACTGCGCGCACATTTGCAGCTCGACAAACATCTTTATATCTAGGTACTTTGATTAGTTTTTCTTTGTTCGTCGACGATTTTCACAATCACGTTACGTTTCATATTGCTTGCAAGTTATCATTCCCTGTCAAACCTGTGAAATGACAGTACGAAGTTCGATTTGCCGAAAAATATCTCTTCTTCATGCTACATTACATTTGCTTCACATTCCTATACTATAATATATTATATCCTCCTCCTATACTATACTATAATATTGTAGTTAATTTATGTTTAATGAAGTTACTTCGCGTTGATGGATGGTGTGAAAGATATGGTACGGCTGCAAAGAGGGTGACTGCTGTAATGACAGAAATGTATGGAACTAGAAGATATCGTTCATGGTAAACTGGGTGTCGATTGCTTTGTGATGCGAACCAAATGGAAGTATTTTCCTGAGTATTATTGCAATTAAATGACGTTTACACTTACACACTACTTTCTATCAAATTCCGTCAAAATTGATCATTCAAAGATTGTAAACGTGCTGTTTTAAGAAATCAAGAGAAAACTGAATGAAAAGCAACGTTTTAAAAATAAAATAAAGTTTTTAAAAACCTATTCGCCCTGTGAATGACATCAAAATCAAAATTTAAATGTTTGGGAGTAATTTGATGCTATAAAATTCGACTGTGCCTAAAATAGGGTTATTTTTTTGGGTGGGAAATCATCAAATAACTTCTCTCCCGCTGTGGGTGGAGCAGGAGGGCGTGTCAGATTTTTACTGACTAAAACCCACCCATGTTCCCTTAGTTGCCCGTGTGCCAGGGGCGATGGTATCTCTTTCGAACAACCCGTATCCCTGGCAGTCATCGACCCTTGCGGATCCCTTGGTCACCCTGCGACGGGTCAGCACAGTGGCCCCGCCGCCTACCAGTTTTCGGCCACAGGGGATAGGGACAGCGGCCAACGCTATACCGACACTCCACCTCCCCTGCGGCCCCACCGCGTCCTCCATCAAACGGTGGCGGTCCCGTCCAGGCCACAGAAGGGAAGAGCGCTACTCAAAGGTACCGGCACTCCTCCTCCGCCGCAACCTGTAACCCTCAGCCGCGATGCCTCCCATTCGACATCGCGGCACACCTCAGTTGCGGTGCACCTCACCGCAACCTACTTTTTTTTGGCCGCTACATCGTCGGCTTTGAGGCAAAGCCCTGACGAGCAGCCCCACCTTGGGGTTCCTCTTCGCTTCACCGTGGCTGGGAGACCACAGAGGGCTACAGAGGCCCCGCGCAATGACAATGCGGGAACTCACTCGGGGGGACCTAAAATAGGGTTTAGGTGTAATTTTAGTTTGTCTCATGCGCATTCTGACTCTGAGTTTGTTTCGGTGCTTCTTCTCAGAAAGTCAGTTAGCTAGGAAACACCGACTTCAACACGAGAATAGGGACCGCAATGTAGCTGCACAATTCAATTCAATTCAAATCTTTATTGCATTTCTCATGTCTGTGCAAGATCTTAATAATAGTTACAATGTCTGCGTGGACCCTGTCGTGTGCATTATGAATATTAAAATGCTTTCAAATTATTAAGAGAATAGAATGTCATATTTTACAAACAGGCTATTCAATATCAATTATATTCAATTTAAAAAACGAATTAATTTAAAATTTATAATATTAGTGATATGCGTCATTTCAGAAATATATAATGACAAGAATTAGGTATTTATTATTTAGAATTAAAATTCATAAAAAAATAAATGGATATATATTGAAATTATGTCACTGACAAAAAAAAACTAATAATGAAATCGACTAAAATTTAAATAAAAACAAAATTAAAATAAACATTATAATATAAATGTATGTTTAGGGTCGAGATAGGGACACAACATTTTAAGGTTAATAAACGTCCCGAAAGAAGTTTATTCTGAATCTACATTTAACTCAAATCCAAATATACCTTTGGCTGAGTCCAAGTTCAACAAACGTAAAAGAGTATTTATATGTAAAGAAAGAGTATTGAGAATTGAAAGCTTCAATTAACAGCAATAAGAATTATTTTCAAATTCAAAAGTAGCCATAAAAATTTATAGTTGCTTCAGAAAATTTGGCAAGTGTTATAAAACCAAGAAATATACAAAGGTTAATTATTATTAAAAAGTCTCTATAGTCCCAACAAAAATACAAATGATGTCAGGTACATACTAAATACTTAAAAGGTGCCTATCAAAGAAAAAGTTACAAATTGTCATAAAAAAAAATATTTTTCGCTGGGTATAAATGTAGGTGTAATTGGCTGACTCTAAATATCTCAACGTATAATCACGACCTTACAAATTGGCTCATTCTAACATATCCCAACGTAAACATTATAATCACGACCTTACAATTTGGCTGATTCTAACATATCCCAAAGTAAACATTAAAATCACAACCTTACAAATTGGCTGATTCTAACGTATCCCAACGTAAACATTAAAATCACGACCTTACAAATTGGCTGATTCTAAAATATCCGACGTAAACATTATAATCACGACCTTACAAATTGCTTTAAAGTGGATACGATAAGGTAGCTCACGACAATAATGTGATATTTAACATACAACTTGTTTTTATTATTTATAATAATAAAATCTATGTAAAGTATTGCATTGCTTTCTAAAAACTGTCTAATACATGGTTAATAAAAAAGACGGGTAAGCTGCACTAAAGCCATAAAAATACATTCTTTGGCAGTAAAAACTCATATGTGAAATTATAATCAGACAAAGCGTCGACCACTTTTCTTAGTACCTAAATTGGCGAAAACATTTCGAAAACAGAGTGGTGCACCTTACCTGCCGTAGGAAAGTTAGTTAAAGAGGCTGTTTAAAAAAATTACAGCGGGGATGGATGACCAGCGCATGGAAGGGAGCCTCTTTACGCTATTCCTTCACGACCCGCTATCGGCAGTCTGCCTTTGCTGCGACATCAAGAGGATGCCTTTGGAGGAGTGGGAGCGAGCCCAGGCTATCATCGAAGCCTACCTGAAGGAAGCAGCGATATTACTATCACGGAATCGAGGTACGTTTTTAGTTAATACAATGCTTTAGAAAAAGAAGACAAATCAATGAAAGAAAATGAAATCTTATTTAATTGATCTAGAAGTAATTTAAAAACCGAATTTCCAATTTCAGACTGCATGTACGTGGCCTTCTTGGGTGATGATTTCCTGCGGCTGTTGATCCTGCGCTTCATCTTCTGCGAGACGATCCTGCGTATGCACCGCATGTTCCGCGGTCGAGCGCAGCGCACGCGTTGCTCGCCGGCCATCCCTGACGACCTCTACGAGCACCCGATACTTACCCGTATTGTCATGGAGTTAGCAACCAAATTACAGGTAATTGAGCAAATAAATCGACACGAAATCATGTCAAGTTGCAAGTTCTCTAACGTAATGTGAAAATGTTTTGCTGTAGATATGTGTCAATTTCATTTTCGTTTATTATTTGATACATTCACTTTCATAGCTCTCCAATATTAACCTAACATCCTCATGCCTATTGCCATCAATCGGGCATATATTCGAATTCTAAAAGAAAAACTAGAATCACTTGGCTTGCCCTAGCACCACACTTGCTACCGGAATGTCTCTCCCATATTATTCTACCAAAAGCAAATAACTTTTTCTTTTTTTTTTTTTTTTTTTTATTAGCGGTGGCGAAATAACTTTAACGTAATATTAATGTTAATCCCGAAAACTGAAATTTCCAGGTCCGTGGACATTTCCATGACCCTGCTGCTGTACAGCGAGAATGATATACCAGACCCTCAACAGTGTCGTTTGCTGATCAGTAAGGTGACGATGCCGCATGCCTCTTGACGAGAGCTTTAGTGACAATTAAACGAGAAGCTGTTTCGACGTGGCGTTTAGTGCAAATTCAACAACAATGCCGCTCTAGATGATTTGTTTAGATAAAATTAAGCAAGAATGGCCGCTCTTGACGAGACCTTTAGTGACAATTAAAAGAGACGTTCAGTAAAAATTTGGTAGTTTAGTGACTATCAAGCAACTATGCCGCTCTAGACGACTTGTTTAGTCCCTATTAAGTGGCTTTGTCTTTGTACGAAGCTTATAAGATATAATTTAGAATTAAGAAAGGAGGATCTCGTAGCTTAGTAATAACAGCCGTACCGGGCGATCAATCATGTTAAACTATGGTTACCGCAGTTTGTCCCTGGATGTGTGAAAATCTTTACATATCGAGATCCTCTGTTAGATAATTAGAAAAAAAAATACGTGTGGCACTCGGGGACTGCCGCGGTGAAGCTATTGCATAGCATTTTTTATAAACTTATGCAGTTATAATTTTTTTTATTTATGCAGTATTAATTTTTCTTTGATATTAATTCAAGTTACACTTTTTGAGCGTGGTGACCGATAAGAAAACATATTTTAATATATCGTACAGTCGTACCATATACAGACACGTAAGCGAACGCTCGGCCGAGCTACATGGTAGGCGGAGTGGAGGGTGTTTGGTTTTATTTTCGTTGCGGAATTTCTTGATTCGGTCGCCGCGCTCAAAGTGCGCGATAAAAGCTATGCAATAGCTTTAAAAGTTAAAAAAAAACTTTATATTTTAAATAGGTATTCTTTTTAGACTTAAGACATCCGGTTAGTCTGGAAGCCAAACCCAATTTAGTTGTACAAGGCTAGGCAGATTGATTGGTTTTAATTGACAATTTCGCTTTACATGTTAATTGGAGGTCACGTAGTGACCACCTATATCCACGAAATGGTAATTGTTTTTCAAACGTTTTACTATTCACGAACTAACTAGATATCAAATCCAAAAAATATATTACTGCTACAACACAACGAGCTAACTACTAAGCGAACTAACTAGCTAACTATAAAACGAATAACCCAAACTAAAAAACTGTACTAATACATAAATTGAATATAAACACCAATACGCCGTAAACACTAACACACACTTTCGAAAAAAATGCAATTACTATTCACCAGTTCACCTTTCGTAATTTCTTACGAAAAGTGTTTTCTTTCGAACATAAACAAAAATTACAAAAATACGAAATTTATAAAGTGTCAACAAACAAATCAGCCAAATTACTTTCAATTGAATATTATCTTTATTGCTATAACGATAAGGTCGAACACACATGGAACATTTTGCGACCAATCCCGTCAAACCAAAGACAATTTTGATCAAAGGTGTCCGTAGACGATCACTGTAGTTTTTGATGGTTGCATATTTTTCCAAAATATTATTTTAAATTATTTTTTCTTTCAAACCTGGCAAATTACTCTCAATAAAATTGATTTCATCTTTGTTGGGTTATCAAACGTATAAACCTGGAATATTTTGCGATGAATTCCGTCAAACCAAAGATAATATAGGCCTTCGGACAAATTGCCATAAAGAAAAATATAATACATTTTAGGTTTATTTATAATGGTCACTGGACAGTAACAGATAAGTAACACGACCAAATATAGGAGTCACTTTTTACAAAATGTTGGTTCTTATCAGACCACCAACTGTATTTTACGGATTATAAATACTAAGTGCTTCTCTTTTTAGCGTAGTTTAACCGCTTTAGTAAGAGTGAGAAGTGAACATATTTCGAAGTAAATAAAAACTGCTAAAACAGTAAGAAAATTTCATAAACTATCCATAAATATACGATGTTGTGTATGAAAATTCAGATAAAGCAGTCAAAATTGCAATTTTAACATGTCATTCCTCCGTTGCCATGCAACAGTCAAAAATAAAAAAATACGAAATTTATGAAATGTCAACAAACAAATCAGCCGAATTACTTTCAATTGAATATTATCTTTATTGCAAGGCAACAGGTCGGACTTTTGCATAGCAACGGAGTAAGGTTATTTTCGTTACGGAATTTCTGGATTCGGTCTCCACGCTCAAGGCCCGCGATAGAAGCTATGCAATAGCTTAAAAAAGTTTCAGAAATGTATTTCTTTGAAAAAAGTAGTTATTCATTTAATAAATAAGAAAATAAAGAGGCGTATACGAAAGCTTTCAATCCATTTCCAAAAAAAAGGCAAAAAATAACTACCGCTTTTTAACACAGAAAAAAAATAAAAAAACATTAGATCAGATAACTATCTATCGGCTACGTATGCTCTCTTAATGGATGTCATAAAATAAATATATTATACATTAAAACCACACCTCATCAATCGTTTCATTAATATAATCATCCATTTAGCATTATAGAATAAAATTGTATTAGTACCTTTTTTTTGTTGTAAATAATGACAACCTGTTTTCATTCTTATGTATAAATGAATAATTAATTATAAATACAAATTACTTATATTATACTTAAGTATTTAGATAGCAATTATAAGATAACATCGTCTTGAGCGGCGTGCGCATGTCACTGTAAAGGCGAATTGCAGCAATGAACGCGTTACGTCATAAAATTTTCAAAAAGGATAAACTATCCAACTGTTGAAAACCTACAAAAAAAAGTACAATTACTTAGGCTGTACAAGTCTACATTAGCAACGTGTAACGATTGAATCGCACTCGGCAGTTCGACTGCCAAGTGACTTTGCCGCACGACGGCAAGTTTGCATCGTCACGATGTTCCTATGACGCAGGTCATAAATAGAGGCTAAGGCTGAAAATATATTAACAATAGCGTTATACGTTATTTGGATTAAATAATATATATTTTCAAGCCTTTGTACGTGAAATGAGTCCTTATGTAGAAATATATAAATATTATTATAGAAAATAAATGTGTTTATTGAATAAATACAAATTGAAGATATGATTGACTATCGCAATGTAGTCTGACAGTCCAGTACCTAAAGGTCAGGGGAACACAATTTCTGTATTAAATTTGACTCAACCTGTTAAAAATTGTTGACGTCGATTATCGTTTAGGATTTCCAGCTCCGTATTTAAATACGGGAATTAGAACTCGAGTTCAAATGTGTAACAGTTGACAAATCGTCCTGTGCTAAACGTTTTATGTTCATTGAGTTGTCATGAAAAAGAAATACATAGTGGGATTTTCTTTAAAAACAATGTAATTTTAATTTTCAACATCACGTAACCTGTCAGGTAGTTAAATAAAATTAAAAAATTATCATTGTTAAACAACATTTCTGTGGAATTATTCGACGCTACTTTACGATGATGTTGTGTTGGCTCTTCTAAATCGTGGCTTAACTGTTCCATTAAATTTTGGATTCCATTCGTAACCACACTATTGTGAAACAAGCCACACAACAGCAACATGTTATGTAGAATTTCATTATTAATAAATCAATTTTTAACATTCAAATATTAAGTATGATCTCATCTCATTCAAGACGCTTGTAGATATTGTTAATTAGGCTTAACATTTCATTATTCTAACATTACAGATACATGTATACCTACTAGATACGCTCATTCAGTCCGATATTAGTTTTTTTTATTAGCCGTTATCGTCCCACTGCTGGGAAAAGGATATTAAATATTAGATAATTTCTAGACTTATTTACTTTCACTAATTAGACTTATACTGGATTTTTTTTTAAAGTTGACGTTCATAATAAACTGAAGATTTACAAGTATGTGTCGAAAGGAAACGGTTCTTTTTTTATCTCGGGTATCAATTAAAATGTCACTTTAGAACCTCAGAATACAATCTTTCCGTATTCCGAGTTTAGAACTTTAATATTTAACAAACGCGCTTATTATCGTGCTAATTATTTGGATAGCTCTAAATTTGTATGTCTTGACTGTTTACTATTTACTCACCGGTTTCCTGTGCCTGATCCATAGTATAAGTCGATTTTTTCTTTTGCAGAAAACAGTTTTACCAGAAATATGTTATTGGATGCGTTTTCTTCCTTATCTCCCGAATTGACTGACCCTTTAGACTTGTATTACCTTTCCACTACATTCAAAGATACAAGCATTCCTTGCAAATTTATTGGGCTGTTATGCAGACAGTCTTTTTCCTGTCTATGCTGATTCTGCCAAAGGCATAAAACTGCTACAGAACCAAAACAAAAGGAATGTCCAGTATCATAGGTATGTCTGTAATGTCAGAAAAATAGGTTAGATTCTATTTATAAATGTCGTCCTAGATTGTAAGCTCAACTCTGTGCAATTTTTAATGCCAAACTCCTGTTCTTTCTAAAAAATATTTTGCTACTTACCTATTAAGGAGTATTAATTATTTCAGTTAACTTTATTTATTTTTCTACACCATCATAACTTGTAAAAATTATAACTACGTCTTGTAAGCAAGTGGTCCAGATTGATTCCATACTCACATCAGAGCAAGCAAATCAAGTCAACATCAATGCCGGTCGATTGCATACTGCTTACTAGATAAGGTTATAATATAGTTTAATTAAACCCATTCGCTGTACTCCTTACATTATTGTATCGTTTTGAAACATGAATTATGACATTTATTGGGTGGCTCTTAATTTGTTCATCTTTTTATTGTTGAATATTTCTTCTTATCGGTTTCCTGTGCCAGATCCACTGTATAAGTCAGGTTTTTATCCAGCAGATGACAATTTTACCAGCAAGATATTGTTAAATGCGTTTTCTTCCCTATCTCCTAAGTACCACCCTTTAAGACTTGTATTTGCTTTGCACACCAATCAAAGATACAAGCATTCCTTGCATAGTTATTCGGCCATTATATGGAAAAAAAATCCTATCTATGCTGATTCTGCCAAAGGCACAAAGTTGCTACACAGCAAAACAAAAGGAATATCCATTTTCATACTATATATGTTTGTAATGTCATAAACATAGGATATATTCTATTTATAAATATCGTGCTAGCTTGTAAGTTCAATTCTGTACAATTTTGAATCACGAACTCCTGTTCTTTCTTATTTATTATTTTACTACTAACTTATTATTAGTATTCATTATTTCAGTTAACTTATTTGTTTTTCCACATTTTGACTCATAGTAATTGTAACTATGTTTTGTAATCCTCGTTGTAGAATAGTGCATGGTGGTTGTCACAAGCACAGCGAATGGGTTTAATGAAACTATGGTAGAATATCATAAAAAGAGTATCAATCTGGATCTAAAGATTGATACCGTGCTTACATTCGATCAAGCAAATCAAGTCAACCACAACGCCGGTCGTCCGCCTATTGCTTACTCTTTTGCCTGACATTCGACCATAGTTTCATAAAACCCATTCGCTGTACTCCTTACCACCACTACGCACCATTTACCAACGAAGATGGTTAAGGGGAATAAACTTGTTAATTTAATCAGGCCGCGTGGTCAGGCCCCAATGCGACCACACCCATATCTTCCCTTGGGAGTCGCATCGACATAGGGCTAGCAACTGTAACTGCTCATCACCTATCAAGTAAACCACAATGCCTAAAGATCCTGACTGTCGCAAGATAGTTGATTTCAAGGCTTGGCTGATTCAGAAATTGTGGTGAACTCTGGCAACAATTGAAAAAGAGTTCGCAGGAATATTAGTAGTTTCAAGACTAGATATGTATGGAGCAGCTATATTCCTTTAAAAATATGTTCCGTTACCAAATTAGGCTAACCAAACCCAGGGACGGCTTTGAATGCCTGGTCCAAAGGGTAAGCTTATGTTCTGAATCGCGAACCGACAATTCGCGCAGACTTGGAGCCACAGCTCCTCAGGAGCTGCACCATCAAGGAATGAAGCACCAGTATAATTGAGTACAAAGTTTCGACATCTGCAGTTCACACTGTCTGATGTTGTCTCCTCTCCCTCTCTCTTTCACCAGTACAAAGAAATAGTAATTCAACTTCTTTGCACTATGCTTATGCTCGCAACTTTTTCTCTTTCCCTATGCTCTCTTCCCTCTGCGAACACGTTGAAAATGATGCATCTTTCGTGTTTTTTTTTTTTTTTGTGAATTGCTGTCGGCTAAATGAGTCGGTACCTCCTTCCTTTGTTTTAATTAGTAACGTTTCTTCAGGAAAAGTCTTCTTTAATGAGCATTGTACCAATGATTTCATTGAAGAGGCATCACGTAAAATGTCTTTTAGAATGGCTGAAAACGACTTTTAAATTTGATTGTAGGACACGTTCTCAGTTTAGGCTTTATTTTTCTGTTTTACAAGATTACAAGATTAGGATACTAACATCTGATTTAATAGCTTGCAATCAGTTTCATGTTTCCTAACGAGCCCCATGCATTTAGTAATAACATACTTCGTAGACATTCCAAAAATCTATATACTTTTAGTTAGGTAAAGTTAGATATAGGTCTTCTAAAATAAAGAAATTATGTAATTAAAAATTGTACTTGAATTGAACATTTTATTGTTATATTTACTAGGTGTAAATTATTAAAATTATAGATTAAATATATATTAATACACATGTAACAGTAAAAACGCAACTTTTGAGTAATTGCTACAAAAAAATATTGATTAAAAATATGATTACAATGAAATTCAGTGTAATGCCCGACCTACTTCTTTTCTAAACTAAATGCTATATTTTAATGTATTTAGTGAAATGTTTGAAGTCGATTCTGAACAAACTATTTTAAGGACTTGTTGAGGGCTCTATTATTGTATATTTCAACTGTTTTTGTTAATCAACAAGTTTATTTATAGAGCTAATATTTTTGTCAAATATAAAAAAAAAATATTACAAATTTATTCATTATATTAAAAAGTCCAATAAAATGTAATCACTCGTTTTTTTTTTGATACCGTCCTGTTTTTTCCTACTTTCTATCCTCTGGCCTTGCGCTGTACTTTATCTCCTTTTTCCTGCCATTCTCTTTCCCTTTCTCAGTTTTTCCTTACCCTACCATTTCCGCATCCTAGTGCTTCAAGCCAATCTTTTCACAGCTCTCACTGATCTCAGCCGCTATTATGCTGATAACGCGTTGAAACCGAATCTTACAAAAACGCAATCATGTGTCTTCCAGCATCGTAACAGACAGGTGAGTCGTAAACTTAACATCTCATGGGGTAGGTACCAATTACTCACAGTTCGCAGTCGCTTACCTTTAAAAGCAACTGCCAAAATGTAAAACTGAAAGTTCATGAAATAACTTGCAATGCTCCTCAAAATCCATATCTGTCAGGGGTGCGGATTGTTCGAAACAGATACCGTGGCCCCTGGCACACAGGCAACTGAGGGAACACGGGTGGGTTTTAGTCAGTAAAAGTCTGACACGCCCTCCTGCTGCACCCAGAGTGGGAGAAATTATTATTTATGATATCCCACACTTAAAAAAAACAACCAGATGGGGCGTCTCCCCAAGTCCTGCGAATAACTGTAGTGGCGCTCTGCTTTTCCGATGGTCATTATACCTGTCCAGTATGAAACCGTTCTGCCCACGCTGACCTAGTGGATACAGCTCTAAAAGAGACGTGCCGAATTGTTAGTGACTGCCTTAAACTGACCCCAGTACGACTGCTGTATCCACCGACTGGCACTGCGCCTCCAAAAATTCGCAGAACGATAGCCAGCCGTATTGAAAGAACGAAACTACAAGCTGACTCACGTCACCAAATGCACAACTGCGTCTCAGTGCCCCAGAGGCTAAAGAGCCGAAAGTGTTGTAGAGAGCGTGGGTCCAGCTAGTCCAGCCAATAACGATGCTTCCACAGCGAGATGTAAACTGTAGCGGGAGCTGTATAAACCCCCTGACAATTTTATCGAACCATTTGTGAGCCTTCCACCTGGGCACGCATTACCGTGGCTGACTCGGAAATCTCTAAATAGACTTCGAATCCAAGTCGGCCGGAGCAAAGACAATTTCCACAGATGGGTGTTCACGGACGGCTCAGATAAGGTCTACTCCTAAGTCCGTCCACGTAAATACGGGACCATCCGAAGGTTGTTCGAAACTAAGGTGTGAACCCTACTCCCGATTGATTTCGGATTCATGAGTTTCGAACGGAGTCATAGACAATATTCGTGAACGAATGACGCATGACGATAGATTTGAGCTATTTTACTGGTCGATTACTGGTTTAATTATTATTACCTCAAGTATGTATGCGAGACCTCCCCACAGGCAATGGCTCACCTACCAACCTGCGCCGCATGCACTGTTACTTGCGTTTTGATGATTTTATGACCGCGTCAGTGAGCGGAGTTTGCGCAGCTGAATCTTGAGCCAGGGATGTTTGTTTTTTTTTGCCATCGATACGCTAATAAAAAGACGACCACTGCAATTTCAAATGAATAAAAATGTAATGGCCTATACTTGGGATGCATGTCACTGGCAAGACACCATTATTAAAGGTCACGCTACTGTTATGATTGATTAGTAAACAACTGTTGGCGAAACCTACGACTTATCCTTACTTTCATGAGCATGGTGGGATAAAATTTTCAGTACAGGTTGAAACAGAAGACTCATGGATAGGATATATGTTTTAGCGCTGTCGCTTCTGCTGTAGAGATACCCAAACCCTTCAATTTATTGGTAGCTTTAACTTTGTCCTGAAAAAAAAACTAATTTGTTCCGAGCACTTCTTCTGTTCTTTACGTATCCTGCTCACACGTTCGTTGGGCAAAAAAGTGCTTAATTTTCATGTGGTCTTTTTTGGATAGCATAACATCACGCCTGTAATACCCGATGGGTCAGGGAGAGTTGTACCTTGAAAATCTTCGTGTCATCAATTCTCAACTTTCCCAGTCAGTGTGGTGGTGGCAGTCCTGGGCTAGTACGATACGAGTAATAGTATATTTCGATTAGTGGTAACTCTGACGATATTCTGCATACCTACGCAGACAGACATTTCATTATTTTAAAAAAAACGTCTGACTTCTCTTCCCTAGGGATTAAGGGATAAACTCGAATATTAAGAGGATTATGGATCAACAAGTCAGTATTGTTTTGAGGATGCTCCCTGGTCAGAGGTATTGTTGGAAGAAAACCGTGTGATTTTAGTTGGTAAGAGACTAATATCTCCAAAAAAGGCAGAAGACATCCATTAGTATTTAAAAGTAAAAAAGAAAGGGGTGCTGTCTAAAAAACCATACAATGCAAACGCAATGCAACGCAACAATGATGTTTAGCCGGACGGGAATATTTATACCAAAAAAGAAATAGCAGATTAAAAAAAAAAACAAGGGAATACCTGCAAGTAAGTAATATTTCATAATAAGTTAGTCATAATTATTTGGGTTGGAAATCATCAAATAACTTCTCCCGCTCTGGGTGGAGCAAGAGGGCGTGTCAGACTTTTACTGACTAAAACCCACCCGTGTTCCCTCAGTTGCCTGTGTGCCAGCGGCGGCGCTGCCTATATCTTTCGAACAACCCGCACCTATCGAACAACCCGCAACATTATAATATTGCCGTTGTATAGCAATAGACACTTCGAATTGACATATATTATAATCTTCATGGTGTGAGATTTTTATGTGAAACTTTTTTCACGTGATACCTATTAGGTTCTTCTTTAAAAAAATGTGCAACATTAGATTTTCGACTTTCAATTGTTTTTTGTTTTGTTTTTATTCAGCTTAGACCATTGACAAATGAATGGCTTAGACGTAAAGTCCGAGTTATTTTTGAAAACGAGTTCAGACTCGGAGCTTACGCGGCAGAAACGGCTCGCAATATCAACGTTGCGTTTGGAGAGGGGACAGCTAATGAACGCACCGTGCGTTTTTGATTTAAACGCTTTCGTAATGAGAACTTCAACTTGGGGAACGAATCACGTGGTAGACCGCCCACACAGGTGAATAGCGGCATGGTTTAACGTTACCCTTCGTACAATATTGACTCATTTGCATCAAATCAATAAGGTAAAAAAATATGAAAAATGGTTGCCTCATGATTTGACTGATCTGCAGAAAGAAATGCGTGTTGAAACTTGTGTTGCCTTGTTGAATCGGTACAGAAATGAAGGAATATTGTATCGAATTGTGACATGTGACGAAAAGTGGATTGTTTACGATAACCATAAGCGAAAAATATAATGGCTGTCCCCAGGTCAAACGCCGCAACAGTGCCCTAAAGCAAAGCTTACCAATAACAAGGTAATGGTAACTGTTTGGTGGTCTGGTCAGGCAATAACAGCAGCTGTTACCTGTGCCGAACTTCGAAGAATGATGGTTAAACTGGCAGTGATACAGCCCCGACTCGTGAATCGATCTTCACCATTATTGCTCCATGATAACGCAAGACCGCACACTGCATGACAAATCGTTGTAACTCTACAGAAGCTGCAGTTAGAAACTATACGTCGACCTCCGTACTCGCCAGACCTTGCTCAAAAAACGTCAACTGCTGGACAAATAAAATAAGTGATGTTAATACTAGAAACAAAGACAAAATACATCAACCATTTTCAGTTTAGCTAAAGTACATAAAACTGAGTTAAATGTTAAAACGAAATAACTTGTCATATATATTGCACTTAAAAGAAAAAAAAAAAAAACTCATATTAAAAGTACACTTGGTAAACAAGCACGTAAGCACGTTTAAGTCCTCCATGCTCTTAAATAAATAAATAAACAAAATCTTGTTAGCCAAACATGCAAAATATTTGAAAACACTAGACTACAATAGTACCTACTGAAAATCTACTGAAAAATTGACATTTCCAATCATGTAACTTAATGAATATAACTGTACTATGATTTATTACCAGTGATCGGATAATCGGATGCATATTTACCTAAAATTATTTTTTGGTTAAGAAAAAATGGAATTCTTATAACATATTTTTTAAATATAAATCCCGGGATTCCAGAAAATTCGGGTATGCGTAACTAGTCTGTAACATGGTGAGGAAACGTCGTCTTTAGCATGTGGTATTCATTAAAAAAAAAAAAAAAACAGGGCGTTACATAATTATTAATGTGTATCTAACATTCCGAAATGTTCATTTTATAAGAACGTATGCGTTCTTATTTCCTCCGGGTGTAATATACTTGTAGATTACAAATAAAAACACAACTCACTTTCGAATACTGAATTTTAATCAACTTCTTACAGTTACACTTGTACATAAACACAGTAATAATCATCGACCTCACAAGTCGACGGTCCAGCCGATAGTGCGCTCCTCTAGCAATGTCTGCCTAAGGTGTCATTCTGACAACCGGAAGTCGGTAGTTCAATATTTATTAAAGATAATATTTAAAAGATTACTGTAACAGGAAGTCAAAGCAGTGTTTACTAGGACATTTATAATTAAATGACAACATTGTACACAGGAAGTCAATGCACGCTAACAGCTCGGCCATCTGACATTCGGTTACGTCCTCGTACCGAACAAAATATATAATCATTTAAAAAAAAATCAACAAACCCTAATATAAATATTAGCTACACTCATTTAATTCAAGTAAGACTAATGATTCTAAACAATTGTAAGTAGTATAGGCTCACTTCGAAGAATACATAAAATAATCAGGTTTCATTTGAAAATATAAGTAAAAGTAGTAATTAATTAGTACACAGTTCATAACCTAAACCCTTAAAGGTTAACAAAAATAAGAACACATAGAAACTTGTAAACAATCATATAACTAAACAAAAAAAATAAATCTCTAATCATTATCACATTCAATATGCACTTCATTTATCTCATTTGAAACCCCACTGTTCTCTTCGTCAGAACTACTTGCTAAATCAGTACTAAGATTAAGCCAAGGCCGCAATTTATCTCTTGCTACAATAGTTTCGTATTTATGATTGTGTTTTTTAGTAATAGGGGTGTCTTCTATTAAGAATCGGTCATTGGGGAGTATTTTAACAATGCGATAAGGTCCTTGATATTTTGCTACTAATTTCTTAGATTTACCATCGTTTTTACCGATTTCCCTTTCTACCCTGACTAAATCTCCTTCTTTATAAATGGTTTGATTAGTTGTTTTCCTATTTTTATTAAAACGTTCTCTATCTTTTTCTTGTTGCTTTCTTATAAGTTCTCCTGATTTTTCGCGCATTTGTTCTATTTGGTCTACTAAATTGTTATCTGACGTATCACTAATAATATCACTTAAGATAGACTCTGAAACATTCATTACCCTAAATCCGAAAAGTAGCTCCGAGGGGCTTTTTTGTGTAGTTTTATGTTTTGTGGAATTAATCCCTACCTGTATATCTGGCACATATTCATCCCAAGTCCTATCATCTTTGCCATGAGTCTTGGTGGAAAGGGCATCTAGAATGGTTCTGTTGAATCTCTCAACTTGGCCATTGGCCCTCGGAGTTGCAACTGCATTCAAAATATGCTTAATACCAGACTCTTTAATAAACTTACTAAATATATTACTTGTAAAACATGAACCTCTATCGGTTATCAAACGTACAGGAGCACCAAAATAACTGATATGTTCCCTTATAACTCGGATAGTTGTGGTTGCTTTAGTATTCCTAACTGGTGTAATATTTGTAAATTTCGTAAAGCCATCGACGATAACAAGTAAGTAACAATTGCCATGTTTACTACGTACGAACGGTCCTAAGTGGTCCGCATGTATTGTATGGAACGGTTTTTCCACTTTTGGAATAGGATGAAGTTCGCCTTCACGGGGACCACCAGGTACTTTATGATGAGCGCACTCAAGGCAAGCGGCAACATACTTTTTTACGAAACGTCGCATCTTTGGGAACCAAAATGAATCCCTAATTCGGGCCAACGTTTTATCGAATCCAAAATGACCAATATCGTCATGGTTTTTCTTAAGAATTTGCCAACGAACTGCTTTTGGGACGGCCCATCGAAGACCGTTTTCTACTATGCGATAAACACGATCATTCTTAATCTTAAAATTATTATGAACTTCGACAATTTTATCAATTTCTGGACTGGTTAATATATTTTTAATGGACATTATTTCATCATCTATGGATTGGGCGGTGCTTAACCAATTATCTGTTTCAATATTGAGGATATCAAAGATGTGGCTTTCTGGAATGGGTGGCTCGATAGGATGCCGACTGAGAGCATCAACATGCATCATTTTACTTCCTGATCTGTATTCGATATCGCAATCATATTCCTGTATTTGTATCCACCAGCGAGCTATACGAGGGATAAGATCGCGCTTGGTCAGAATCGTCCTTAAGGCACTACAATCTGTGTATATTTTAAAATGTATACCAATTAAATATACTCTAAAACGATTAAGGGAGGCAATAACGGCCAACGTCTCCAGTTCAAACGAATGCAACTTTTGCTCATCAATAGTAGTTTTTCGACTATAGAAAGAAACTGGTCTCAGTGAACCATCTTTACCTCTTTGTAAAAGAATACCAGCCACTCCAAGTTTAGATGCGTCTGTGTGTAGTTGTGTCTCGAAAGAAGGGTCATACAAAGCAATAACAGGGCGTTCTACTAATGCGTCTTTGAGAGTCTGAAAGGCAGAAGCCTGTTCGGAACCCCAGACCCACTCACAGCTTTTGCGTAAAAGGTCTGTTAAGGGTCTTGCCAATATGGCGAAATTTCTTATAAACCGCCTAAAAAAAACTCGCAAGCCCTATGAACTGACGTATCTCATGGGAATTTTTAGGAGCTGGAAAATTTGAAACTGCATTGATTTTTCTGGCTCCAGGACGGACACCATCAGGACCAATTTCAAATCCCAAAAAATCTATGTTTCTGTAAAAGAAGTGACATTTGCTTAGCTTTAGGGTTAAACCTCCCTCTCGAAGCAACTGCAATACTTGACGAAGTCGGGAAAGACCTTCTTCAAAGCTATGCGAAGGAACTAATATGTCATCCATATATATGACAGCGAACTTTATCTTTGCGTCAGCTAGGATTTTGTTTATTGTTCGCTGGAAAACCGACGGCGCGTTAACCAGACCAAACGGCATTCGCAAATATTCAAATTGACCATCTGGAGTTACGAATGCAGTTTTAGCTCTTGACTGCTCGGAGATCGGAATCTGATAGTAACCAGAAGCAAGGTCTAACGATATAAAATATTCGTGACCAGCCAATAGATCAATTTGATCATCTATGCGGGGAATAGGGTAGTGGTCCTTTATTGTTTTACGATTGAGTGCTCTGTAATCTACGCAAAGACGTTTTTCACCAGTCTTCTTTTTGACTAACACAATTGGACTGGCATAAGGGGATGATGACTCTTGAACAATGTCAGCATCCAGCATTTCTTGGACCATATCTCGGACAAGTGTTCTCTCAGAATAGGACATTCGATAAGGGCGATAAGCAACAGGTTCAGAATCTTTAAGTTTAATTTCCATCTCGCTCACAATTGTATAACCGAGATCTTTAAGGTTTTTAGAAAAACAGTCTTTATATTCATATAATACGGATTTCAAATTGTTGACTTCTGAATTAGTTAACGTGTCACCATAATGAATAGAATCGTTATCTTCGATATCGGCAATGGTTAACTGAAATACGCGGCTAACATTATTCAGGGGTACGGCGCGAGCAATTAAAACATCTTGTTTGAATGCGATGGTATTTAATGTTAAATTTTGTACTAGTAATCGTCCTATACCATTCATCAAGGTATATTCTCCAGGCAAAAGGTAAAATTCCGAACCAATTTTTCCCCTCACAGAACCGTTAATAAAAACCTGACCAGTAAAAGCCTCATCTGAATAAACTGGTATAGACTCCATCGCATGACTGGAAACATCCGTTTCCTCAGAAACCATCAGGAACACTTTATTCGTCCTTTGAAATATAAGACGAGAGGGTGTCTTAGTTATTAGAATACCGGGAAGCTCGGTAAAAGATTGACCCAAAAGCATTGGATATTTCAAAACAGAGTCATCCACGACAAGAACATCGACGATTTCTCTAATTCCCTGAATTTCTATAGTCGCCCGAACTTTACCTACCGCCTGCACTAAATTATTACCCAGTCCTTTCATTAGAGATAAATCACAATGGTCTAAATGTAAATTAAAATCTTTCGCTTCCGTTCGTCGTATTATCGAACATTCACTACCAAGATCCACGTAACAAGATATGGGAAAATCATTAAGTTTTGCAGTAACAATACAGGGTGTAAAAAGACACATCACAAAGCCGTAAACTACGCATACTGTACGTATAACTAAGTAGCTTTGCGCAATTTTTTTTGCTGGGAACCGATTTTTTTTTTTAAGGTATGAAATAAAGCCATTTTTTATTGCGCGCAATGTAACGCGAACCCAGGCTTGAACGGACACAGTACTGTTGTGTGAGTTAAGCCCCGCCCCTTCGCTCTACGCGGTATGAGCGAAATGAATAAAAGTTTCCATGATAAATGTACAACCATTTACTTAAATTAAAACTCTTAAAAACACTAGATTTTAGTTGTTTTTAGCCTGTGTGGGCACTTACCTACTGTCCATCGCTGTCATCATCAAAGATCGGTGGCCTCTCGACACTCACGAGCTGTGGTTCAAACTGCCGACCTCCCACGCGGAGACAAACGCGCGCCCTTTTCAGCGTATTTTCATGAACCCGCTCCAGGATTCCTTCTCGCTCTGACAGCTGCTTTAGTTCATCAAAAACTTCAATAATTTTCTGACGCATCTCAACAGCGGTCTCACAGGGACGGTCAAACACCCTATCCTTGACGTAGCCCCACAAAAAGAAATCCAGAGGGGTTAAATCTGGCGATCGTGCAGGCCATGCATGGGGCCCATACCGCCCAATCCAATGGTCGCCGAACAGTTGCGTCAGCTGTTCGCGAACCGGTCTCACAATGTGTGGCGGCGCGCCGTCATGCTGGTACCACACATTTCGCCGCTGGACCAATGGCATGGCTTCCAGCGTGTCGGTCAGGTAACCATTGATCAGTTCGAGGTAGTTAGGTCCGTTCATTCTGGGCGGCAAGAAAACGGGGCCCAGGATCTGGTTTCCCACAATGCCTGCCCACACATTATGTTTCCACCGTGCCTGGAAACCCGTTTCCTGGGTTTGGTTTGGGTTCACGGAGCACCAATAGTGTGAATTACGGCGGTTCCACATACCATTATTTGTAAAGGTACTTTCGTCCGTGAAAATAATGTTGTTCACAAATCCTCGGTCCTGCCTTAACAGCCACCTGCAGTACTGCATACGGCGTGTTGTGTCGCCCGGCACGAGCGCTTGCACGCGGTGAATTTTGTAAGGCCGTTGCCTATCTCTTTTAAGTACTTTGTGCACAGTGGAATGAGACACCACGTACCTAGCGCGATTGCCATGCCGTCTCCGCAATACTTTTGCCGCTGTACGCACTCCTAAACGTGGGTTTTCCCGCATTACAGATAGGATGGCCATTTCTGCCGCCGGTCTTATTTGCCTGCCGCCTCCCTGTGAAACCGGCACGATCGGCTGGTTGTCCAATAACCGTTGCACTGCCCGAGTGAAAATACGTGAATCAGAGGGCTGAAACGAGGTAGGATATTCAGCACCATAAAGTCGTAGGGCTGCGGCAGCATTTCCTCGGGCCATACCGTAGCAGTACACCATGTTAACGTACTCGCGCGCCGAATAATCGTGAAACGGCATTTTCGCAACTAAAACAACACAAAAGCACTAACAAACAAACAAGTACGCACTCAAACACAGACACTTCGTGTGCCAGCCAATACGCAGTCACAGTCACTGCACAGCAGCACAGTTTCTACACTTAAAAGTAGGTAATGCTTTTCGGAAAAAACAACACAAGCGCATTCGATAACGTAAGAAACCGAACTAATAATGCCGAAAAATTTGTTCAATTTCTTGTTTAGCTGGAGACGTTTTCTGAGGTACCTAGGTGCGCGGTGCGGGAGGGGTGACAGTTACAAGTTGACGAATCACTGAGCTCTCGCATCACGTCACCACACCCCCGCGCGCACCGCGCAGCTACCTCAGGAAACGTCGCGGTAGGCATAAAGGAGCCGCGGCTTTCTTTGATCTATGCGAAGCGCGCGCGATCGGAACGTTAGGTATCTTTATATCATTGCGCTATTAGGATCTACCAAATTATGGAAACGTAAACGGAAGACGTAATACGTCATACGACGCGACGTATACGTCAATCAAATTCTTTTAAGGGCTATCATAAGGTTACCTAAATAATCAATGTTATTTTAATTCTGTGGAACACAGCTAGGTACCTAATTAAGCTGTTTTCAGACCAGCGCGATTTGTCGCGCGACGCGACACGAACAATACAAAACTTCACGGTATAACAATAACCGGTGTCTGAAAACAGCTTAAGATGACGAAATCTAGAAAAAAACTAAAAGACTTCAATTGCAGTTATGTAATTATTACCAGCATACACGTTTATTTACAATGAATAAATATCCACCCTATTGGCAGTAGGTATGGCTTCGTGTGAATAAAGTGAATAAACCTTTATTTTTACCATAAGTAGTAAATAAATACTGCCTCGTTGGTCTAGTGGTTGCAAACGCTACTGCTGAGCATGAGGTCCTGGGTTCGATTCCCGGGTTGGGCAGTGTTATTTGATTTTTCTATCTGAAATTTCTCAGTAGCAGCCCGGAGTCTTGATGTCTGCCCGGTTGATGGCAATAGGCTCGCCCCCTATTACATGGAACTTAAACATAGCTGGCAAAATGTGGGTGCATCTGCTACAGGTACATCTCTGCCGAACCCTTCGGGGAAACAAAGCGTGATGTTATGTTATGTTAGTGAATGAATAGCTCAAACCAAAAAGTGGTTTTGATAGGTAAGTAGGTAGTTTGTGCAGTAATAATAAAATTAATTCTTCATTATTTGCTTGAATGTAGGTAGTAAGCACTTAGAATAATAACGCACTAGACTAGCAGTTTACTTTTATTGTAAACGAAACGAATGAGGACCAACTTCGTCAACATTTTTAATTGAATCTGCAAGAAGTTTAGTGATAAGATGTACCTACTTGTAGTACTTACAAGGGCGTGTTCTTCGACATTACAGACAACGGACTTGCCTGCAACTCATAATCAACGTCTTTGAAATCAGAAACTTCAACAAATGTAACTACGAAATGTAGGCACTAACAACCGATCAGCTGTTACAAACACGGGTCGTTGTAACGTTCAAGACCACGTGACACTGATCGTGCGCTTGTTGTCGTACAGTCGTGACGTGCGTGGTAGTGTGCGCTTGATGTTCATTGCGTTTTTGTAACTTCAAATGTGTTATTTGTTAAGAAAAATTGAAAATTTTGGTAATGTTTCTTTGGAAAAAAGTTTAGTAATAACACGTGGAATACATTTACGCAAAAAAAGTAAAAAAAAAAATGCGACTTTGACCTTCAATATCTTCAGAACCAGTGGATTCCCAGGTATGGTCTAGTGGAAAAAAATGATCCAAATAATGGGTAGAATATGTGGCTTCCGGCTTCGGAAAGGGTCTTTTTACACCCGATATATTTATCATTTGGGTCGTGGATTTTTGGATCACTGATACGGGCGTTACAGTCTACCTTTAGAACCTGTTTTTCTTGTCTTACTACGTCAGGTTTAAAATTTTCGCGACTCTTTTGCGTGATATTGGGACAGTTAGTAGTGATATGTCCGATCTTATGACAATTATTGAATTTTTCGATAGGTTTAGGACATTTAAAGCTAGGATGACCTTCAACGCCACAATTAAAGCATCGAATCGGTGGTTTAGTTAGTGTTGAACTCGATTTATTATCTGACTGATTAATTTTCTCTGATTGTAACCCTAAAGTTTTCTTACTGTCGTTTCTACTCTTTAAGTTATTGCCATAGTTTTCCCTTGCTTGACCTACTTTAACAGATTTTAGGTATCTAAGGACTTGCTCAGGTGTATCATATTGTGCTGCTTGAGCTCCTACTTTAATAGCTCTATCTTCTATGCCGTATAGTATACAATCGACTGCTTTTTTTCCCGTTATCTGACATCTATGTAACAAGTTAAGTTTAGAGTAATAGTACTGTTCTAAAGGTTCCCCATATTTAGCCCTTAGTGTAAGCATCTCTGTTAATAACTCTGCGTAATTTTCTCTACATGGAAAGGATTGAAAAAGTTTCGTCTTCCATTCTGACCAGGTAAATTTTACGCTAGGTAGACTCTGATACCATGACTTTGCTAAACCCGTGAGCTTTGGAAGTGCATAGTGAATGATTTCCCGTTCTTCCAATTCATATATATCTGCGCATTCCTCGACTTTATTTATCCAATTTAAAATGCTCTGATTTTTTGACATGGGATCAAATTCTGGAATAACATTACTCATATTGGCCAACTTATGACTGCCCGATTTCGAAAAGCCCTTAAGCGCATCAATAAATTGACAAAACATATGATTAGGATTCTCATACCTGGTTCTTTGCACCCGATGACTGTGACGACTACCGCTCCTCGAACGCCTTTCGTCCCGAGACCTGCTTCTCGAACGCCTTCCATTGTGTGACCTGCTTCGGGAACGCCTCTCGTTCCGTGATCTGCTTGATCTCGCTTGGTTGGGTGTATTTCGTGATGATATCTCGTCCCTCAATTCATCTTCAGTGTAAGCCGAATTATGCATTGGTCTCATGTCCAATTCCTTGTATCTAGAGCGTCGCTCAAGCTCACCGCTCATCATATCATATGTGCGCTTACTGGAGAACCTCGGCCGCCGCTCAAGCTCATCGGCACGGGGCTCACCAGCAAACGCACGACTTATACTCGGCTGTCGCTCAAGCTCACCAGCACGAGATTCGCCAAAAATCAATTGGTTACTATCCGGCCGTTGCTCAAGCTCATCGGCACGGGGTTCACCAGAAAATGCACGGCTTGTGCTCGGCTGTCGCTCAAGCTCACCAGCACGAGACTCGCCAAAAAACGATTGGTCCCCACCCGGTCGTTGCTCAAGCTCACCGACACGGGGGTTCCTTCTCATACTGAAAACCACAGCATCATTATGTCTACGCCGGTTCAGTCTTTCAACTTCACCACCTTGTCGACTTTGCTGTGATCCAGATGGTAATATCGGGCTACCAGGTTCCGAATTATTTACGTCCATTTTGGTTCTGAAACTCCAAGATATGCGTTACTATCACCATTCATCACAAACGTTTAAAACAATAGTTTTAAAGATACATCATCCTAAATAATTCAAAAATATATTTGGATGAAGAACACGTCAGTTAAAATAAGGAAGAGGCTCATATTAATACTAACTGGGTTCATAAAAAAAATCGTATTTACGGTAAGAGTAAAAATAAATAGTAGGTAATGCACGTATATTGCTTTTAGTACTGGCACTGAATTTGAGCAGCGAACGCAAAGCGAGAAAAAAAAAAAACTAAGTCTAATTTAACATGTTAAAATAAAAACTAAAAGTAAATTTTTCAACTAGGCTGAGAATCAGCATTTTCAAACGTAAAAGTAAAATTTTAAAATTAAAATAAACACATTCCATCTACCGATTTATAACAAAGTAAAGTTAAATTATTTCAGAATAAGGACAAAAATAAGATATAATCTATAATAAATAGTAATAAAACCTTTTTCTATTATCATTCTTCGTAAAGCGTAAGCAATTTTGAAAATAACTTAAATAATTTACTATAGAAAACACAAATGCAAAGATTAGGCAACGTTAAAGACGTTTTAAAACTTTTTATTTTATGCACTTGTTTCCGGGAACAATACAAATGTTAAGTACGTTACTTACGTTTTCTTTTTAGATGGCACAGAAGCGTATTTTGCGTTCTATCCCACTTCTGAACTATAAGAACGTATGCGTTCTTATTTCCTCCGGGTGTAATATACTTGTAGATTACAAATAAAAACACAACTCACTTTCGAATACTGAATTTTAATCAACTTCTTACAGTTACACTTGTACATAAACACAGTAATAATCATCGACCTCACAAGTCGACGGTCCAGCCGATAGTGCGCTCCTCTAGCAATGTCTGCCTAAGGTGTCATTCTGACAACCGGAAGTCGGTAGTTCAATATTTATTAAAGATAATATTTAAAAGATTACTGTAACAGGAAGTCAAAGCAGTGTTTACTAGGACATTTATAATTAAATGACAACATTGTACACAGGAAGTCAATGCACGCTAACAATTTATACAGGAAAAGTTTTTATTCAGTGCGTAAACTGTAACCATGAATTCAGCATAGCATTCTAGACCCCCTAGCGCAGAAATTTTTCACCGGTTATACAAAAATCAGCTGTTCCATACATTTTGACCGCGTAGGTATTGCACTTTTTTTATGAAACAGCAGATTTTTTTTATAACCGGCGAAATATTGGAGAAATTGGATTGTCTAGAATGATATGCTAAATTCGTGGTTACAATTTGCGCACTGGATGAAAACTTATCCTGTATACTCCAAATCTTTCTTCAAATTAGGTTTAGTTAATACTTCCTTAGCATTTCTAATAAATATGGCTTCATTGCTATCCAATAAAGTTACAACATTTGATATTTTATCTAAATGTTTGGCGCAGTAAAATGCCGCCTTTAACCATGCTATGCTAAGCCCCATCTAGTAATAACTGGCTGTGGAGGCAACGGTAAATCTGGATATAACTCCTTAAAAATTCGTACTCTATTCGGAGACCTTAAAAATATTTTCTTTACATTGTTAATTACACCCCAAAAGATTAATCGTACCGTCTTAGATAATCTATGCAGGGCGTGCGCTAAACACGTAAAATGTTTCATATTGGGAAATGTTTTTTTTTTTTAATATTCTTCCAGCCAGTAACATATACGCTACGCTATCGGTACACAATAATTATTAAGACCTGCACTTTACTGTCGAATTGATCTCCCCTTATGTTTTTTAAACATTGAATTACAGACACAGAAGGACCGTTAACTACATCTAAAGTTTTGCAAGCTAACATGTAAACTCGTCTTGATACGTTTTCCTTTTCACTAAACGGTTTTACTAGAAAATGTACCACATATCGGCCCAGAAAGTCAGTGGTTTCGTCTAGTGATATCCACAGCTTATTGTTTTGTACATCACTACCTATTAATACTTTTTAATTTGTTTTCATAAACTTGACTCAAGTATTTTTGTCTCAACAAACTTTCACTTGGAATAACCCTATCTTGATTGTTACACTTGCAAATGTATTTTTCAAAAAATACCCGAAATGTGGGGTTTTCAATTCAATTCAAAAAATCTTTTGACTATGGTTTGTTACACATATTAAAAAAAAAAAAATCACAATAAAAATAATTTGGTGCTCTTGCTTGATTGCCGCGATGTTTTTGAGATTTCAGTTTCGGATCAAAATGGTTTTCATCGCATTTAAACGTGTTTCACATTTCGTGCAAACCATAACTCCACTTGCTGGGTCGTAAAACATCTCAGGGAATTATCTTATCCATGACTGGGCTGTCTTCTCTTTGAGCTGAATCCGCCATGTCTGTGAAGTGAAAAAGATCATTCGTTAGTTTATTTTGATTTCAAAAAGCCATAAATTGTATAGTTAATCAATTTCCACGGCAGTAGAAGGCATAGATGAGAAGCTTAAATAAATACTTGCGTCGTTGCGTCTCAATGAAACAGGTAAAATTGGCACCCTTGGCAGAGGTAGCTTATATTCGGCCAAATAACTATCTACAAAATATTACACTTATACTCGACCGACGAGTTAAACTCCTTAGGAAGCAAAATACTCGCAGCTCATTGGTCAATGCGGGCTACTAGAGGTAAAGCCCGATGTACACTTTAATAAGTACAGTAGCGAGACAGTCAGTTAAGTAATAAGTAGCAAGTAACGTCCAAACGTAGGCGAGTGAGTTCAATTTTTAAGCGACGTCCAAAAAAGGAGGAGGTTATATTATGTTCCACTGTGTGTATTTTTTTTAAGTATGTTTCTCGATTTCTCCTCCATTTGTGGACCGATTCTCATTTTTTTTTTTTTATTTGAAAGAGTATACTCCTGAGGTGGCCCCATTGGCACCAAGTCAGGACCTGATGATGGAATCCCAGGGAAATCGAGGGCAACCCTCAAATTTTGTAGGTATTAACAATGTTTTATACATTCTCTAAAGCTTTTGAGACATTTGCGTATGGTCATTATCATCTCATGACGCTGAGCTGATGAAGGAAGGTACAACTCTTTAACGGTTAGGAGTTAGGTGGAGGTTCGGGCATAACTCCGTCATAAGACCGATTTACAAAATTCTTTTTTTGTTCGAAAGGGGTTTATTTCGAAATGGTCCCATTCAAATTTCAGATAGATCGAACGATGGGTTTCGGAGTCAGACAACGGAACTCTACGAAAAATGACAGCAAATTAACCGAGATTGCTGCTATAGTATAAATATGCATTGTTTTGACCCCAAGGATGATGAAGTTTCGAATTGGTGTGGGGTAGGTACTATAACAAAAAGTGAAAAATGACAACTTATTTTGAAAAAAAAACTACCGACTTCCAAAAAACACTAGAAAGCGAAAAATAACTTTAAGGGGACACTTTGCGCGGGCTCGAACTTACTGGTGGGCCTGGCTAAAAATCACGCTGTCTCACCAGGCTTCGTATCCGACAGAGATAGTATCAGTGGTGAGCAGTTAGACGCTAGTCTACACGCACAACGTTATTGAGTGAGATGCAGGAGCATTATTGGCAAAAAAATCGCGAAAAAATTAAGAAAAGTCCTTCAGAAGATCGGGTTTTATGAAAAAACCACTGCATAAATCAATAACCAATAAAGTTTATTGAATTTATTGTTAATTGAACTTTGTCGGTACCGTCTTGGTTTTCGAGATTTTACACTCCTTTTATTACTTAAACACGCTCAAAGTTAGGTTAAATTAGCAAGAAAAACGAATCTTTGTTGGCTCATAACTTTTTAATGGCTTTTTATTTTAGTATTCTGTTTCCGTACAGACAATAATAATAACGAGACAAAACCATACCATGTTTAATTTTTGATGTACCATGTCAAACAGTGGAGTAAAACCCTCCCGAAGTTTGTATGGAAAAAATGTGGACAAGTGTCACCTTAATTTCGGAAGGCAGTGACAAGAAATTAATAAATACATACCCAAAGTCACCGACTTCCGAAATTAAAGATATTTTTCGCTTTCTAGTGTATTTTGGAAGACGGTAGTTTTTTGTTTAGTTTTTTTAGTTTTTTTTTACGTGTCTGCGGCCGCAGTCCATAATTTATGGACTGTACTAAAATCGCCCATCTACACCCCGACTTGTTAAGTTAACGGGGTGCGGGAGACGCGAGAGACACGCCTCTTTGCACTGGACTCGCGATCACGATCTAGTCAACTTAACTTAATCAACCCTACTTAACTCGCTTTTGCCGTTCAAATGGCAAAATCGAACGCTGATGACACAAAAAAAAAAAGTCGCTACATACTGAAGTGTAAATCAGGCTTTAGAGTGACACAATAAGCGAATGAAAGACACGGTACAGTGAAATTTTAATTATTTATAATTTATTTATTTTAATTATATCACCGTTTGCTGCATTAAATCTGCTTAATTGTTACCTAAATGGAAGAAGTCACTGGCTCCTGAAATACAGGTATTTTTACCTAGCTCTGGAGTCAGGGTCTCACATTATTCTGTAACTTGTTTTTATAGCAATAAATAATTGTTATTTATTTATTATTTGTTTTCTATTTTTTAGTTCTGCTAACTACAAAAGCATGATTTTTCAGTATTTGTTTTTTTTATGTTTGAATTGTCATCGGTCCTCGATAAGTCTACTTACAAAGTTTAAATGAAATCTGAGGTCAATTCTCGTAATTTTAAAAACGTTCACAGTCTTATCTCAGTCTCAATCTATCAAAAATACCTCGAGTTTCCATACATTTTTGATAAGTTTTTGACATGTGATTGTCGCCAAGATGAGACTGCGACTAGATTTTGAACATTTTCAAAATCAGCTAGGTACAGGTGAAGATAATAAAAGCGTGTTAAAAATGTCGACTAGATTCACCTTAATGTAAATTATGCATAATATATTTCAAGTTCAAAAATAATAAACAAGGTCGACCTCCAAGATCATCAATTATGTGTGAAGAATATATGGCTCATAACATACGTATCCAAGTATATATAGTTATCACCTGGCATTCTATAACAGGTAGGAACTACAAAACCTAATTTTTCCCGCCTGTTAAATAGACACATACGCTTACAAAATGCGTGAGTAGGTACGCATAGCAAATATAAACATACATAAATAAATAAATGTGTGAATGTACCAGTCACGCGCAAGCTGTGCCCGCGGCCCAACCGAACCAGACATTTGGACTTCGTTCAAGGTATCATCGGTAAGTCAACTCATTATCAACCTACCTACCTGTACTAATTTGCCCTCTTCATTCATTAACATACATATTGCCTCAGCATCTCTGATTACAAACCATACACATAGCCTCCAAAATCGACAACGGTCCTATAGTTTTAACTGATGACGCGAAATACTCACCAAAAATAAATTCATGCTCAATCTTATATTTAGCGCGCCTGCGCGGACTAAGACGTGTCGGTCAGTTGAACCGGGATTCAGTGCAGATCGCCAATCGGTTTCGATCGGAAAAAATAAAAATAAAACAAAAAAAACGCGTCTAGTGCATCCCATGTCAACAAACAAATACCAGGGATGGTGAGGACTCACGGGAGAAGTGCCCTGAACGCTTCAAGGTAACATCGGTGCATTAGTCCAAAATAATCTGTTGGCCAATGATCATAGTACACAATTTATTCACACCTATTTCTACACGAGCCCACGCAAACATAACGTGTTTTCAGTCCGAGATTCTCACATTGAAACGAAATGTTGTGTTCTTAGTGTATACGGTGATAAAGTGAAAAATTTGCGGGGTTCGTGCATAAATATTTTTAAATTATCACTAAACCCCATTCAAAACAGTGTGTACGACAAATCATTTTGTAGAAAAATATTTTTCAAGTTAATTAAATTCAATAATCAAACATATGGAATCTGAATTGTCACCAGATAAAGAAAAAGATTTACCAGCAGTGCCTATAAAAACATATCAATGGGAGGATTTGAGAAGAGCTCGTGAAGCGGGAAGGTACCCATGGACGCACCTACTAAAGGAGCCACTTCAAGGTGAAATAACTGCAGAAGATATTATCAGAGAAACGACGCCGAGAAGAAGCATGTCACGAGAATTTTCACGGTCTCGGACACGTTCACCAGTGGACGGTGACATTCAAAGGATACTGAACCTCGACTCTTCACCTGGCAGCAGTCGCAAACATGGCGAAGAAGGTGAAGATGAGGGAATACATGTACCGAATTTTTCTAAGGAAATATCGCTAGATTCCGAAGAAGATGTCATAAATCAGGCTGTGAAAGCTTATGTAGTTAAACGGCCTGAAAGTCAAGCTAGTACTCACTTAGCTACGCCTATTGAACTACCCAAAAATGTGTCTCCTAAAGGCATACTTAAACGCCGAGTAGCAGAACAAGAATACAGCATAGGAGTAACATCAGAAACAAGGGAAAAAACAAAATGTTGTCATCCTTTGGTGAATAAAATAAAACATTTAGCAGACAAAACTTTACATAAACTTGAACGAAATGAAAATGAAAAATCTCCCATATCCAAACGCAAAAAGAATGATGAAGCGCAAGAAATAAGACAACTGAGATCGTCACCTGGCGCCGTC
Organism: Polymixis flavicincta; assembly: GCA_949987655.1. Lineage (NCBI taxonomy): Eukaryota > Metazoa > Arthropoda > Insecta > Lepidoptera > Noctuidae > Polymixis > Polymixis flavicincta. The sequence goes on along the minus strand of OX465171.1, from coordinate 34,707,456 downwards.
AGGCGACATAAATTCGGTGCAATTAAATTAGGAAGCTCTGATGAAATGAGTAAAACTATGATTATAGACACGCCACCACCAAGGAATAAGAAAGAGCATATTTACGAAGACATAGAGGAAGGCAAAGATGTGCATTTCTCACCAGATGTCGATAAGCAGGGCGTTAATAGAATGGACGATGAAAGTAGGAGTAACAGCAACAAGGAGAATGAAAGTCTGTTGGAAAAGAAGTCGATCGCTTCCCAAGATCCTAGCCTGATTATAGAAAATGCTAGTCTAAAATCCGAAGATCACGTCATGGAAAAATTGCATAAAATAGATAATGTTAATAAAGAAGCTGTAATTTTGGACGAAGAAATGGATCCAGACGAGCCCAACGTAGACGAGATTTTTCAAAATCAGTTAGATGAAAGAGGACCAAGCAACGAATCTCCCAATATCACCATTACAGAATTAACAGGAGAAGATGCAGAGGTGATAGGAGACCAGCCTGCTGCAACGCCTATAGAATCATCACCCAGCCCTAGCCCACACGACGCCAACGATCTACAAAAAATGGAATACCCGAGAAAATGGTCTAAACCCAGCAGGTAAATATTTTCTTATTTAATATTACAAGTAACTCCAGTACTTCATACGTAACTGTGACATAACAACCGTGTTCAACACATGCAAAGCGAACGCGCTAGCTTCTGACTGTTTGATAAATATAGCTCGCTCCAACCGATCTTCCTGCACATTGGGGAAGCTCTTTAAAATTGTCATCAGTGATCAGTGCTCGCGGCTGCTTTCACGTCTGTGATTAGTACATTTACTGCCCAGCTTTGACAAACACGCTTAATGACTCTTTGCCCGCGTGCAAATGACAGTTCGTGTAGTTTACGGGAAACGAGTAACTAAAATAAATATGCCCTGGATTCGGTAGTCGGTAGTAATGACGACACTTCGGAGATGGACATCCGAAGGTGGCAGTCCTATAGAGCGGTCTGTGAGGCCTACCCGAGAAGGCAGCGCTCAGATATTTACTCCAGACGTCCGATGCGGGTGTCAGTTCTTTCAATGTGACTCGCTCCTCCCGGAAAGAGTGAATCCAGTGGGTACTAGACCGACATCGCGAGCTAGTAATTTAATTTCGTACGAGAGGTAAGTCGAACCACCCACATTCATTTTAGACGGTTTTCATGACATTTTATCACTAAAATTACGAACTGCAAAATAATATGAACGTCTTTCGCCCGGCGGCTGCGGCTAAAACGAGCGCCGCCTGTTGGCCTAATTGTGACCCGAGCAACGTGTGTGTGAGGTTTAAATATAACTCAAATCTTCTGCGACGAATCACAATTTTTGCGATTTGCACTTATTTTTATGTTATGCTCTTTACTCAATTTTTATGCTCTGCGACTGACTTTCTGCGAATCAAAAAGTATTTTTATTAGTTTTGCGAATGCGTCATAAATATGCTCTACTATAATTAAAGTGCTACTTAAATTATAAAAGATTGTTATTTTTTACAGTGATCACGAATATGAAATCATCGAAAAGCCACCGCCGAATATTATTTACACTTCTCCGAGTGTAGATGAGAAACCAATTAAACTGGTTAAAACAGATGATGAGTTGTCAAGTACCACTTCTCTGGAGAGAAAATATTTACAGCACGCATCAGATGATGAAGAACAATTAGATGAAAATTTACATTTGAATGATGACAAGAACGAAGAAATGATGAGCGCTGAAGCACTTCAAAAAGACATTGAAGATAGGTATTTCGTAAACACTCCCTCCTCAACATCACGCACAGAATGTGAAGTTAGCACTAGTCAAGTTGACTCGTCTGCACTAGAACAGTTACCTTTAAAACGCGACAGCAGATCAAAAAATAATGAAAACACTGACAGTAAAATTCAGCAGCGCATCAGGGAAGGTACGGGTAAATTAAAAACGCAAGCAGGAAAATTGAAATCAAAATTACAAAGTATAAAATCAAAGCAGTTCAGTATGCCTGAAAAATCTAAATTCAAAATGCCACAACGGCCTAAGATATCTCTTCCCGATCGACCCAAATTCACATTTCCCGATAGAAGGAAGTTTAGCTTACCTGATCGGCCTAAGTTTAATATAGCTGAAAAACTAAATCGATCAAAGTTCACATTACCCGACAGGCCTAAGTTTTCCGTACCTGATCTTCCCAAGTTCAGAATGCCTGACAGACCTAAAATCAACTTTCCCAGTCTTGGTAGGAAAAAAGAATACAATGTAGATAATGATTCTACGGATACAAAAGCGGAGTCTACAGATGTCGCTACTGTGGAGTTTGAAACTAGAACCTACCCCAGACTATTTAATAGAAAGAAAAAGTCAGAACTTCCCAAAACGTCATCATCGCCGACATTGAATAGGGAAGATACACCACCACCCACGTTTACCTTCACCAGGGTTAAAAAAAATAAAGACGAACCAACATATATCCCCGATAGTCCTGAAGAGCCACGAGAATACGGAAATACTGATAATGATGATTCTAACTTTGAGATGGAAAACAGCAGGCGAATCGAGACCACTTATGATTTTGATAAAGTGGACAACGAATACATGGACGATGAACCTGAACCTTCTCATCTGGAAGACGGACGTAACGCTTCATCCATACCCGATATTTCACCATCTAAACAAGAATACACGCATGTCATAACCGAAATTAACAACGACGAATTTTTTGTTCGACCGAGAGGTATTTCCCGCGAAGATATTCAAACAAGGGAATATTTGAGCGATGAAACACGAAAAGCGTTCCAAACTCCGAAGAATATTCTCTCACTGATAGGGAGCAATTCGGTAATGAACGACGATAATATGTACGTCAATGATCCTGAAGCTGATCCTGAGCTGATGATCGATGACAACGAACCGATGAGGTATTCTACTGAAGATTTAAATGATAAAGATGATGGTTATTACACATTTCCACCAGTAAGGCCATCGAGAGCAAAACGGAAGAAGAAAGAGGAGGAATCGACTCCGTACATGGACGATAGTGTCAACGCCAGTATGCAATTTAGTGAGGTAGACTTAGGTTTATCAGAAGACCATCAAGATGAACATATAAGTTGTGATGTGGAAGATAACATTGATATGCACGTCAACAATCACCTTGACTTCACACCTACTACTGATTTGCATTCTATACATGAATATGCCAACGACGACGTTATCCAGTACCCGGAGAATGTTCCCATTCAGTCACAAACTCTACCGATGCCTCCAAAAAGGAAGAAAAGGTTTGGCAAAAAGGACTTCAAGCATTCATCCCTAAGCGACTTCAACAATGGGGTGGCATCGGAGCTGTGGGAACAGCCGCAGGAACATGAGAACACAGACGATGTGAGTATTACCTTTCAGTATATATTTACAGCATAGCAAGCTTACCTGAAGACGTGCAGTCCATCACATGCTCATGGTAACAATTATTTGACCTTGCATATGCCTTCCTATAAGTGTTGATAGTTCAAGTGGTGACTGTACCTACAATAGAACGAAGGTCGTTATTACAAATTTCGGAATTGCATTGTAATGCATATGAGAACGGTGTAGTCCGATGATCTTCATATTTATATTTATTAATACTTATCTCTTACACAGCAGCCTAATTGCATAACATATTAGCGTATTATAATATATGATAACATATTAGCGTATGATAATATGATAATCGCTTACATTTTAACTTTACGCTTACAATAAATTATGTACGGTTTTCTCGTCATCGAATATTCTAAACTAAATATTACTACTATTGTTTTGTAATATTACCAATACGAAAGCGTTGTTTACGTTACTAACAGAATAAATAACATAACAACACATTCAAGTGTTTAGTCTGTTTCAAATGAAATGAAATGTTGAAATATATGAAAACAAATCCTGTCTAGTTTATATTGTTAAGCAATGTCTCAGTAAAGCGAATCTTTAACTCATTCATATGCCACCGCCTTTGCAAAAAAATTGTAATTATAATAATATTTTATTAAATTGTAATTGAAAAATCATGGACGAGATGTTAAATAAATAAACTCAAGGGTCAAATGAAAAACATCTGAAAATATATTTATTATTAGAATTACGGGTTTTCAAGATGCAAACAAAGCACTCAATTTGCAGATCATAAGTATACGAAACGTGGTTGTTCTATAGAACACCCACGTTTCGTCTATTACCTATGTTTAAGTTACACTTAAACGGGAACTAGCCTATTACGATTAACCGGGCAAAAATATATACTCCGGGCTGTTACTGAAAACTTCTTAGTAAATAATCCGAATACCACCCGAAACCTCGATCCAATGGTCGAACCTTAGGCACTATCACTATCCACAACGAATGATCATCATGCGTCTATCTTTTCCCAACTATGTTGGGATCAGCTTCCGGCTTAGACTGGATGCGGCTTAATAACGAATAATAATTTAATTATTTACGATTATTTCCATTAATTAAACCCAGTTACACGGAAATACGAGACCCCTTGTTAGATTGGTTGACAGACTTTCGGGCCTCTGCCTACCCGCGTAACGACTGTCAAAGAAACACAAATAACAGCCAACACGTGTTTTCCGAGGCACGGAGGAGTATCTAAATGTTAAGGATGTTGGAAAAAAAAAAACCCATCCACGAACTGACCGTGACAAGCGTAGCTTAACCTTCGATAAACCTGTGCGGCAGTTATTATTTAGAATAGAATAGAATAATGTTTATTGTCTCCACTATTTCAGCTAGTAGTAGTAGTTACACTTAGCAATAGTTACACTTAGCAATAGGTTTTTTAATCGTCAGCATCATGCTTAGGTGTCCCTCGCGGGTTGCTAAGCGCTGGTTTTCAGCTTACCCTTGACTCCTGTTTACAGAAAAAAAAGAGTTAAATTGAGCAACAAACACATAAAATAATAAAAAAATAACAAAATCAAAAGAAAAAAAAACACATGCCTAATATAAGATGATATTTGATTAGAAAAAAAAGAAAGTGAGTGGTTTATAACAGTTTGTGGACACGACTAGCTATTTTATCCATCTTCATGGATAAATAGCATCTTATATTTGAAACTTCCCTTATACCCTTTTGTTCTGTGTCTCGGTATCATTAGCGTTCCATTCAGTTTCGATCGGGTATACAGGCTGTGTGCGTCCTTACACCAAGATAATTTATTGAACAGGCATGAGGGGCTTTCACCTGCAACAAACCTGCCTTTAACCACGAGCTCCTAATATAGCTAGCTCTAAATATTTAAAAGAATAGGTACTGCATAAATAACAATAAAAATCATGTATCAGCGTTCAAAGCTATTAATAAAACCTTCGTACTGTTATTCTGTATATCGTAACCGATCTTCGAAGCAGTAAAACTAAAACTACCTCGAGCAATTTGACGTAATGTAACGCTAACATAAAGGCTCCCCCAGACAGGAGTGACACGACAGCACGACGTGCCTCTAGTAAAACAATTTTATTGAAAACTTCATGGAAATTGTTTTACCAGAATGGCATCGCACCGTTGCGTTGCACCTGCCTGCGGGAGCCTTAAGAGAATTTATAATTGAAAATACAAAGATTAAACATTCAGCGGGTCGCACGTCATTGGTTAAATTGGATATTGATGAATTTGTGATGTTTGTGTCAGGGTGAATATGAGTTCACTTCAGTTCACAAATTATGTACGACTACTGTTTACTAATACCTACCACTAAGTAAATAGTAATAGTGAAATGTTTTTAAATAAACAAATAATTTCACTTAAAACTGCAAACAAGAACCAAAAATTACATAAACGGTTACGGATACGGCGCTATCGACGCCATATTTGTTTTGGTGACTACTAGCGCCGCAGTGGAAAAAAAACTGAACTAAATTTGAATCACTTACTGAGTCTTGGCAGTAATTTTCAAAAGGCTGACATTCAATACGCCAAGTTGTTAAACGTTGAATGAATCTAGTTCAATTAACTATAAGCCTAGGCATCCAATTAAATTAATGCGTTTACTGAACGGCCTTGGCGTCCAATTAGCTGGCTAATTTAACCATATGGCTGCGACACATACACTTTTATGTATGCTGCTGGTTGCCTAAATAAAGAAACTAAAAAATCTGTCAACTGCGACACGTTTCCGTATTAATCAAAATCAAAATATTTTTATTTCATATAAACCTGCATGGGCACTTATGAAACGTCAGAAGCTAGGTGCACGGTTCCAAAATGTTGTTTCCTATGGAGAAGAGCCGGCAAGAAACTCCACGGTTACTCTTTTAAAAATGATTGGCTTTAACAATGTTTTCAGAGATAAAATGTATATATAATACTATTACAAGACAACAGACGCCGAAAAAAACTCGTTTCTCAGACCAGACTCCCTTTACTTTATTACTTTTTGGCGTTATTTTATTTTATCGGCAATAAAAATACACACTTTGTGAAAATTTTAACTGTCTACCTAGCACGGTTCATGAGACAGCCCACTGACAGACAGACCACCGAATGGACGGACGGCTTGACGGACGAAAAGTCCGCTGTCAAGCCGTATTACTAAGCCTCCGTGACTAGTAAGTAACAGGGTCCCGTTGGCACGCTTTAGATGCGGCACCCTAAAAATAAGAAACATTATGTTACTGGTGACGTGCGGCCTATACCTACCTACTTTTCGATTAACTCATAAATTTAATTTAATGTTAATATCTAACCATCCAACAAATATTCCCGATCCAAAACGCACTAAAGTACCTACGTCAAAATTGTTCGTGCCAGGCCAATCAGATAATGAGGCCGCGAAAAATCTTTAATCGCCAATCACCTACGATTTCAGTGGCATTTACGTCATCCATACGAATGATATACTGGCGCAGAAACAAATATAAAGTTAGGTATAAAACGAGATGATACTCTCTGCAATATATTCTGGCACTCTTCCAGAAAATCAATACGGGATGGACTTGGATTTTATTTTTGGACATTGGTTTGTTGACCTAGATAGCGAAAATATAAACAAATGGCGGCTGGCTAATTTAAGTTCAGAGACTAAAGTTCTTTGTTATTCTGATTTATTAGACATACATTCAGACATGTAAAGTGCCTATATTCTGCAGACATTGTACTTAAGTGCAACCACATTTTGCTGATGACGTAATCATTCCTTCAATCATTAAGGGCCGATGACAATGCAATAAACCGATAAAAAAATTCAAAAAATTTATTAATACCTATCTAAAAAAAAACAATTTTTTAAAATTTTCCCGATAAAAATTTGATGGAACTAAAAAATGGAAAATAAATAATAGTTTAAAAAAACTAAAAAAACACGCTTTTATTGCTGACCGAACTAAAAAGTAGAAAATCATTTTTAATTACAAAGAGTTTATGTTACAGTAGTAGGAAGTCAATAATTCAATTCAGATTAAAAAGCGTGGGGTGCTTGATATTTTAATTATTACAACTATTCTATTGGCAACCATCTATGAGAGGAGAGTCATGAAAATATAGGAAAATGCACCCTATGCTTTTTACTCTGAATTGAATTATTGACTTCCTACTACTGTAACATAAACTCTTTGTAATTAAAAATTATTTTCTACTTTTTAGTTCGGTCAGCAATAAAAGCGTGTTTTTTAGTTTTTTTAAACTATTTTTTTTTATGCCCAGTTGACGGACGTCAGAGAACTAATGTCAAAAGAAGGGTGCGTGTGGTAGTATGTGTACATACACACGTCGACTAATAGAACACAATATGAAGTCCTACTGCTATGTTATTTGTACCATTCAATATTAGTTCCAGTTGATGAAAATACAAGGCCAAGACGTCACTGTTGTCACAAACCTGAAATTTGATTGTTCTCTTGAATTCACATTTCTATTTTTATACTGCCGTTTTTTACAACACTATACGCTTCTTTTCTTGTATTCGTTGTTTGCAAAAGACGAAACTAACTTTATGTTTTGTATTTTCCAGATAATTGTTTATCGCACTGAACATGAGTACATCGTACCGCAAGAGTACGCGCAGTCCCCAACGGGGCACAGCCCCGTGCCCCCGCGGCGTACCCGCTCCCGAAGCTCCCGGGGCACCTCCCTCTGCGATGACGACCGCACGTCACACGGTGCTGAGTCACTCATACTAGACACTAACATTGCACCGCCTGAAGACGTTGACATTGAAAGGGAAATCCGTCACGAGAGCCCCGGATATGCGACAGTCGACAAAGGCCCCTACGCACCCAGCAAAGGCGTCCGACGTTCTAAAAGCAAGACCCCACCGAGACACCGCAAGAGCAATAGTTCAGAACGTAAATATTATACTGTTGGATCCAGTAAACCTGTTGGTCCCGATCGACCTCCGCGAAAGAAGTCATCCACCAGTCTCATGACATTAGATAGCTTTACTAAACGCTCGGTGAGTGGAGATTTAACGCAGTACGTTGAAATTGACGAACCATTTGAAGAGGTCCAGAAAAACTTAAACTCAGGAGAAGTTGTCAACAAAATGAAGGATAGACCACTGCCTCCTCCGCCACGTCCGCCAAGAGGATCCCGGCGAAGAAAGAGAGATAAAACTGATCTTCAGCGGAGTCTATCTACAGACGCCGAGTCGACAATGGGAGTGTCACGTGATTATGATGAAGATCAAACTAAACACGAAGATGTTTTAGAGATTGAAGTTTCTACTCAGACTGATCCTCTGCCAGACGACGTAGAGTTTGAATTAGGAATGGATGATAATCTAGAATTGTCTGTGTCAAGCTCATTACGGGACATAATTGATGAAGAGTCTATGCTTTCTAAAAGTCACGCTAAACTAGTTGAGACTCCTCGTGACTCGCGGCCTACGTCCCGCACTGATAAATCATTTAAACTTTCTGATCCAAAAATATCTGAATTATCTAAACCAAGTCTTGGTCGTACATCGCCCACTGTTATATTGGTGGAAAGACGTGTGTCGAGTCCAACTAGGATCAACGAACGTGAAGTAATGCTAACGGAAGCTTCATTAACTGTTCAACCCATAGATATTGATGAATCACAAATTCCAGATGTTCCTCCACTCCCAAGGTCAAGAGGCATTTCAAGCAATCGACAAAGACCTAAAAATATTGCACAGCTTGCTGAAGAGCGTGCTCTTGAAAAAGTGAGTGACGCAAGCAGAGAAGTGCAGTTAGATAACTTGGTAACACAACGACTTCAGGTGAAAGATTTAGATGTAGGTCGGCTAAACGTATCCGAACTTCAAGCGAATAAGATTTTGGTGTCAGATATAGAAGGTATGACATTGCAGGTTTCAGAATTAGATTCCAAATCAGGCCACATTTCTGTAAGTGGGATTGAGTTTTCTCAGTCAGTAATAGACGAGATCGTCAAAAAATTCGCTGAAATATCCACTGCGCACGCTCCTCCGCCACCACCCCCTGCACCAGCAACTCTAGAAGTCATTGAAACTCCACGCCCGGTTAGTAGAGAGGAACATACACAAACAGATGACCTGCCTATTGAAAAAGTGGAGGAAAAACCGGAAGTAAAAGCTTTCCTTGAAGAAGAGGCACCTCAAACACCACCTCCTCCTAGACCTCCAAGTGCAGAGGAAGCAGGGGCACCACCACAAAGACCACCACCCCCCGATTTAACTCCGTTATTGTACTCATACCTCCAAGACATAACCATACCTCCTGCATCTTTCTTCCCTGCTCGGCCGCTACGAGAACGGCCTCATTTTGATTTTCATGACCCTCAACACCAGACCCCTCCACCACCAACACGAAGAGCTAAGAGAAAACCTGCAGCTCCTCATTCAGAATCTAGTTCCGATGATAGTAGAGCTCGTCCGTCCCCTCGCCGAATCCCTCCCCCCGTGAGATCGCATGAGCCCTCAATAACCGAAGCAGGTGCGCAATTTCTGCGCGTCTGTCACTCATCGATCAGCAGGACTATAAGGAGTATATTTAACTCCTTCATGTCGTACATTAGCGGCGCTGAAGACAAGAAAGACATCCAGATGGCGATGGTTATATTCCTCGTGCTGATTGCGGGGCTGATCATGTTAGGACTGAGCGACAGCCGAGCGGTGCACCATCATCACTGGGAGTTCTTCAACCCACCTGACGGAAAGCCGTGATCTTGATGCCTCATCGAGTATATTGGTATAAATTCAATTAACGTTGTAGAATACGAATTAGTTTTAAGTTCGACGGACTTGTTGGACGCATATGAGATTTTTCTATTTATATTCATTTATGATGAGGACCATCGTTTACACGGCCTCTCCTGAAATCTTTATGGATGAAACAAACATTTATTTATTTGTAACTTGTGATATCTAGTCACCTTATCTTAATGTTAATATTTTCCGATTAATGTGAGTGTCAAAGAATTAAAAGTAGCGCCCTAACAAGTCTGGTTTATTGTCGTGAACTGTAAGATGCAAATGTTTTATGAAAAGAAGTAAATAAGCATTTTATGCAAAGCAAACTTTCCACTACAGTTTATTTTTAATGAACACAATAGTTTAAGTTTAAGTATATTCGTTTATACATATTCACATTAGGTCCTGTTGGTGCTACAGCTATTAAATTGAATCAAATAACACTCTTAAAATATAGTTATTAATCACATAATAAAAGAAATGAAATTAATATTCTTGTCTTAAACTATAGCTAGGTAAACTATAACTGTTTCGTGTAGGCGAAATTACAAAGATATGTATTATTCTAGTCAATTTTATTCATCTCAAATTATTCAAATCGTGCATGAAATATAATTTAACAAGGGTTTCTCAATGCTGCTGAGAAATGCATTTCATTATTTGTGCAACATTACTCAGCGCAGGGCTTCTAAAATTAGGTAGGTATTTAATTAGCACGTCATTCTTCAGAAACCTAAATGCTAATAGTTTATAAACAAAGGAGGTAAATAAACAAGCTAACATCAAAATGACACTGACAAGACCGTAGCTGTCACGATGACAGTTGCATGGACATACACTATTCAGAAAGTAAATATTAGCGTGGACACCAAATTGGATCGAGTCACTTAGCAAAATATCAAGCTGTAACATTATTCGGTGAAAATAGAACCAAGCCAGTAAATTTTGGTTAAAATTAAATGAAACGTTGTCTTCAAGCTTTGTTTTATTTGCGTAAATGCTGTATTTACGCAATTATAATAAAGCTTCAAGACAACGTTTCATTTAATTTTTCTTAACCTCAATCAAATAAATGAAAACTTAAATTATTACCTTATTTTTTGTCAATTGGGTTACCCTTTTTTAATATCGATGAATGAGAAAAGTTAAGCAAATACTTATGTAGTTAGGGATGAGGGTTAAACTAATCTGAGTTCAAGGTATAATTTTCATTAAATTTTTGTATACGCAAGCTATTATCAACTATGACACAGATTTATTTAAATAGCAATATAACATCACTTCTCTTTTTTTCTGAAGAGTTCGATAGAGGTGTATAAAAACCCATATTTTGCCAGTTATCTTGTCCCCATATATACCGGATCAATATAAATTAGCTAGCAAGGCTTTACTCACGTGTTGCGTATCGATATCGAAAACGAATGGAAAAAAATGAAATTAATAAAACCATTTTTTTTTTTACGAATGTCCAAAAATTAAAACAATCAAGTCCTTTAGTTGCCATATTGTACATGTCAGTGGCATTAAAAGGTTTGAACAAAGTCGAATCGATCAAACATCTTTTTTTTTCTTTTTTAATTATATTGTGTTGCTAGCTAATTAAATTTATAAAAATATAGTATAGTATTAAAGGTATTCTATTTTAACGTAATTATTACAATTTAAAGGTAAAAATATTAGTATCTATCTAATCATGTTACACCGTGTTCCTAAATATAGGAACTAAATGTAAGTATACAGAATAAAAATATAGGTCTGCAGTAAGACTAGATTTAAATTGCCAGAGAACACAACGGAAGCCAATTTTTACAACGAAATTGTACCTACGCAATAAAATAAACTTTAGGTCAACTGTGTAATGTACAAACTACGACGACGTACGGACGGACCCTTTTCGGTCATAGCGCTAACATAAATAATTTGCGTACCGATTTAGATATCACGATTATGACACCTGATATTCTTCTTCTTATTTGATTAAGTGGCGACTCTAGCCAGAAGCACAATTTCTAATAAATCCAAGTTAATTTAAAGTTAAGGATACGACTCAAAACAAAACAGCCCTTAGTTCTCACTTCTGTATTTAGTAAATTTACCTTTGTCGACATTCAAAAATGGCGCTATGATTTATCCACGTTTAAATCAGACGATAAGCAATGTTTTGTGTAAGACGCAATAAGTTTATTCAATAACTAGCTTTTGCAAGCGGCTTCGCCTGCGTGCAGATCGTAAATTATCCCACGGGAACGTACAACCGGGATAAAAAAGTATCCTATGTGTTTATCCAGGTTATAGAGAATCTGTGTGCATCCCTTCAGCCATTTTTGAGTGATTGAGTAACAAACATCTAAACATCCAAACATTCACATTTATAATATTAGTAGGAGCCCAAACCCTAAGTTAAATCTTACTGCCTTGCCTGTTATTTCCCTCCTGTATATATACTACAGTATAATTAAAACACTATATTGTTACCTAGTCATATAATACATATTATTAACCACACTGTTAACGTAGTGTTTCAGATGGCGTTATGCATTTTATAAATTTCCTTTTTTTGTTGTGTAATTGTGAAGGAAAATAAAATTTGTTAAATAAAACTTGATGAGGTTTTCTTTAAATAACGTTGAAATGTTTTCAAAATCCAACGTTGTATCTGCTCCACTTTTAATTTAAATATTGGTAACTACATAATTATGTACCTAAGATGGAGGACAGGGGAGAGGCATGGGCCTCTCCTCTGTCCTCCGTTTCTACTGGAAACAGGTCCAGGCCTGCGATACGCTGAGATGACGACGTATGTATGTACTGTACATTATACCTCCCCGAAAAGGCACCTTTATTTGTTCATTACGAACGACGATGCGTGCACTGACTGGACATGTCCACTCAATCTGTGTGGTTTTTCCTCAAAATACCATCTTAGACACCAACCTACATAGTCTTCACATGATCTGACCAAGATTATGTATGGACTTTGAAAAAGACTGCGACCTCTCGAGTTTATGTATAGAAATTACTAAGGTCCTAAGAAGGTTGTAAGTTAAACCGAACTGTCACACTGTTTCTTTTTGAGCTTGCTAGTCCACTTATGACCGCTACTGTACGTGTGTATGAGTGTGTGTGTGTGTGTGTGGGTAAGAGTGAGTGCTTATGAATATTAGGAAATAGGGTAACTTTCATGTGTTTTTTTTTTAGGTTGGGATTTGGGAAATCATCAAATAACTTCTCCCGCTCTGGATAGAGCTGGAGGGCGTTTCAGACTTTTACTGACTAAAACCCACCCGTGTTCCTTCAGTTGCCTGTGTGCCAGGAGCCACGGTATTTCTTTCGAACAACCCGCACCCTTGGCAGATGCACGGAGGGTGAATTTGCATTTGCTGTGTGGTAAATTATAGATATTTATGGACGCGTAAACCTTATTGTATAAGCAAAGGCCAAGGTAGTGGAAAAATCTCTTCGTGTATTTAAACTGAGTTTGTGGAACAGTACAAATCATATCTTTCCGCCATTTGGTAATTGTAGTAAAAGGAGTTTTTAAGTCATCATCATCATCATATCAGCCGAAAGACGTCCACTGCTGGACATAGGCCTCCCCCAGGCTCCTCCACTTCGACCGGTCTTGTGCTTCCCACATCCAGCGGATACCCGCGGTCTTCGCAAGGTCATCGGTCCACCTTGTGGGAGGCCTTCCTACTCTACGTCTTCCGGTACGCGGTCGCCACTCCAGAACCTTTCGGCCCCATCGGCCATCTGTTCTGCGAGCAATGTGCCCTGCCCACTGCCACTTAAGTTTGGCAATTCTTCGGGCTATGTCGGTTACTTTGGTTCTCCTGCGGATCTCTTCATTTCTGATTCGATCGCCTAGGGAAACTCCGAGCATAGCCCTCTCCATTGCCCTTTGGGTGACTTTAAGCCTTCTGATAAGGCCCATTGTGAGCGACCACGTCTCTGTACCATAGGTCATCACTGGCAACACACACTGGTCAAAGACTTTCGTCTTGAGACACTGTGGTATTTGGGACGAGAAGATATTGCGAAGCCTCCCGAACGCTGCCCAGCCGAGTCGGATTCGACGATTGACCTCTTTCTCGAAGTTGGACTTACCTAACTGGACAGTCTGTCCTAGGTAAACGTACTTGGTCACAACTTCGAGTGTAGCGCCTCCGATCGTCATGGGAGTGGGTGTTACATGGGCATTCGACATGACCTTTGTCTTCTCCATGTTCATTTTAAGACCCACTCTTTCGGAAGCTCTACTGAGGTCATCGAGCATTGCACTGAGGTCCTCCATGGTCTCAGCCATGACGACTATGTCATCGGCAAACCGAAGGTGAGTGATGAACTCGCCATTGATGTTGATGCCAGCCCCTTTCCAGTCCAGAACCTTGAAGACATCCTCCAGTGCAGCGGTGAACAGTTTCGGAGAGATAACATCTCCCTGTCTCACACCTCGCTGCAGAAGGATAGGTTTCGAAGTCCGGTCCTGGAGTCGGACTGACATAGTGGCGTTTTCATACAGACACTTCAGCACCTCGATGTACCGATAGTCGATCTGGCACCGTTGAAGAGACTGTAGTACAGCCCATGTCTCGATCGAATCGAAGGCTTTTTCGTAGTCCACAAACGCTAAGCAGAGAGGCAGGTTATACTCTTCGGTCTTCTGTATAACCTGCCGCAGCGTATGTATGTGGTCTACGGTGCTAAAGCCTTTACGGAATCCGGCTTGTTCGGGAGGCTGGAAGTCGTCAAACCTGCGCGCGAGACGGTTCGTGATGACTCTCGAAAACAGCTTGTAGACATGGCTCAGAAGTGAGATTGGCCTATAATTCTTAAGAAGAGTATTATCACCCTTCTTAAAGAAAAGTACCACCACACCTCTGTTCCATGCCTGTGGCGTTTTGCCCTCGAGTATGACGGAATCAAACAGCTTCTGGAGGGCCTTAAGAACGGGTTTTCCGCCGGCCCTCAGGAGTTCGGCCGTGATTCCGTCATCACCCGGCGCCTTGTTGTTTTTTAGCTGCTTCAGAGCCATCCTAATCTCGTACAAGCTAACGTCCGGGATATCTTCGGTATAGTGTCGGGTCAATCTGGCTCTTGGGTCGTTTGCCAGATCCGTAACGGGGTTGCTTGTTGACGTGTATAACTGTCCATAGAAACTCTCGATCTCTCTCAACAGCTCCGGCTTGGAGGAAACGATCCTGCCATCATTGGTCTTCAGTTTCGCAAGCTGACTCTGTCCAATAGACAGATCTCTTGAAAAGACCTTGGAGCCCTTGTTCCGCTCTATCGCGTCCTTTATGCGGTCCGTATTAAAACGGCGAAGGTCGCTTTTCAAGGCCTTAGATATCTGTCTATTGAGCTGTCGGTACTTTAGCGCGTCGTCGGAAGACTGCAGGATCATTTCACGCCTCTCCTCCATTAGCTGCAGAGTAGGATCAGAGAGTTTCTTTTTGCCATTAGTACGGCGGGTCTTGAAGAACTTAGACCCGACCGTATGGACAGTTTTTAAGTGTTGGAGAAGAATAATTTACAGAATAAAATGTTGCCTCACGGTAGGCACACTTCAATTTATTTTTGTTTAGTTCTGTGGTTGGAAACAGAATTGGTCGAAATGTTGCAATTTTCAGTATAGCTCTGTGGGACCTTAGAGCATTGTGGGACACTTCCAGAGGTTTAAGGGCGCTTTTGTGGTGCCACCCCACCAGCGAATACAATATGTAATAATAGATTGTCATAAGGTGTAATATACATTGCGAACACTAGCCGGCTTAGCGACGTGCCGAAGAGTTTAAAAAATATATACTAGTTTTCTGACCCTGCCTGTTGCCAAGTTAATATGTGTTTTATGATTCAGGTATCGTTCTAGATCTAGAGTTATACCTAGGAACGTAATGTTATCAACTGTGTGAATGAGTGGACATTGACATGTGTTTAAAAGTATACCTACTGTTACAGGACACTTTAAAGTGATGGTAATATCAGAAGGCCAATTCTCGTAATTCAAAACGTTCGCAGTGTCATCTCAGCGACAATCGAATTTCAAAAATGTGTTAGAAATGTATGGAAACTCGAGGAATTTTTGACAGATTGACACTGAGATCAGACTGTGAACGTTCTTAAAATTAGCAGAATTGCCCCTCAGGTTGTGAGGTCGGTGAGATAGAGAACGTAATAAATTTCGTCTTGGATGAGTTATGTGTGAAAGTGTGTGATCGAAGCCAGGAATCAAGACTTTTAACCACTAGTTAGCGAAAACGGTAAGAGCTGTATTAACAGCAAAAAAATTTTTTTTTTTGCATTTTGTATCAATAAGATTGCAGAGGTCATTTAAAAAGACGAGAAACAGGGTAGGACCTAGTATAATACCCTGCGGCAAGCCGCAGTAAATCGGGAGCTCGCTGAAATATTCACCAATTTTTACTTTTTGTATTCGATCTGTCAGATAGCTTTAAACAGATCAAGTTACTGTCCTCTAACGCCTAATTTCTCTAGTTTGTGTGTCAAAAGAATAGAAATGGGAACGGTGTCAAAGGCTTAGCGAGATCAAGAAATACTAAGCACCTTTTTGCGATTGTTAATTTTCTCTGCTATGAAATTCGTTAATTCATGAATAGCATCACAGGTTGACTTGTTTTTTCGGAACCCGAATTGCTCAGAAGAAAATATTTTTTTTTTTTCGATAAATCCCACCTTTCTCTTATTGATTAGGCGCTACATGAGCGCCTAATCAATAAGAGAAAGGTGGGATTTTTCCCTATACTATAATTATTAATAGATTTTTCATCGCCACCTTTGAAAAGAGGGTATATAGCTGTTCCGGCTGTTGCCGCTGTTGTGTTGTTTCAAGGTTCTTCTAGTTAAACGACGGACTGTAATGCTGGTTAAAATATGTATTCTTGATTAAAGGTTCTGGTTTGTTCTGATGATAATAGGGTATTTTCCGATTTGATAAAAACTATTTTAATTTGAAGATTGGGATGATATATTTAACAGAAAAATAAAAATAAATTTATTAACACACATATTCTCAATTAAAAACGATTAAAATCGACGATTATATTTCGTTGTTTTGAATTTACCGCCAAAACGCTCCTTACGATGACTTTTTATCACGTGACATGTGACGTAAACTCTGTATAAACGGCACCGGTACAAATACTTAGTTTGGCGCCGGTTTAGAAGTATTTGTGCACAGAGGCACCGCACACCAGTAATATCACTTTCTATCCATTAAAAATCTTGTTAATTATAAACTCGACATTCACTTATTTACTTACTTACTACTTCAGTTTACACAACGTTGACGTCACGTGATAAAAAGTCATCGTAAGAAGCGTTTTGGCGGTAAATTCAAAACAACGGAAAGTAAATTCGATTTAAATCGTTTTTAATTGAGAAAATGGATATAAATCAATTTACTTTTATTTTTCTGTTACATATTTCGTCCCAATCTTCAATTTAGAATACTTTTCAATAAATTGGAAAATACCCTGAAAAGATTCTGCTTCGTACGTCTGCCATAATGAAAAGTGATTTTTCCACGACCCCCAGCGCCCCTAGCGGTGCGAAGAGGAAACGCCGGCGCTGCGGCATGGCTGCACGCAGACACGGCGATAGTAAGTCCTGCCGTGCGCCATCTGGCGGCGGCGGGGCCGTAACACTAGCCTTTTTTAAAGCTGATGGAAAGACAGCAGTCGTAAAACAGAAGTTCATTTTATGGTTTAGAACTGGTGCTAGAATATTACAGTATCTCTTAAGAATCGCAGGAGAGATACAATCCCATCTAGTGGCTACAGTGGACCTAAGCGACTCAATAGGGTATTTTCCGATTTCATAAAAACTGTTTTAATTTGAAGATTGGGACGATATATTTAACAGAAAAATAAAAATAAATTTATTAACACACATTTTCTCAGTTAAAAACGATTAAAATCGAATTAATTTTTCGTTGTTTTGAATTTACCGCCAAAACGCTCCTTACGATGACTTTTTATCACGTGACATGTGACGTCAACTTTGTTTATACGGCACCAGTACAAATACTTAGTTTGGCGCCATTTTAGAAGTATTTGTGCACAGAGGCACCGCACACCAGTAATATCACTTTATATCCATAAAAATCTTGCTAATTATCAACTCGACATTCACTTATTTACTTACTAACTACTTTAGTTTACACAAAGTTGACGTCACGTGATAAAAAGTCATCGTAAGAAGCGTTTTGGCGGTAAATTCAAAACAACGAAAAATACATTTGGTTTAAATCGTTTTTAATTGAGAAAATGGATTGAAATCAATTTATTTTCATTTTTATGTTAAATTTCTCGTTCCAATCTTCAAATTAGAATAGTTTTTGAAAAATTGGAAAATACCCTATTACAGATTTAACCACATCAATATCCGAGTGATCCAATACAAATGATGATGTATAAATGGTAGTATGGGAGCAAGGTGTAGCGGGAGTAGTGTGGTCGTTGATAATATTATCAACAAGCTTTTTAGTTATGCTAGCAAATAATTTACTAAGATTACTGCAGGAGTGAAAAGGAGTGTCAGAGTGTGGAAGTACCTAGTTGTGTAGATACATGTTGTTGTTTTTTTTAATTGTTTTATAGTTTCCCAAAGAACTTTTGAATTATTTCCAGCTTGGTGTTCAATTGTCCTTTTTTAATTTTTTCGAAGGAGATGACGGCTATCCATGCACTCTCGCTTTGTACCATGGCCTGGACCACGGCCACACGCGAGAGATCGCCACTGCCAATCGCCTCCACTAGAACACGGCGGTGCTCCGCCCAGGCCGGGCAGACCTCCACCGTATACTCCACCGTGTCCTCGTTCGATCGGGCGATCTACGCAGTGGAAACACCCGGGTCTTTCCTCCCGCCTTATGCAAAACAGGAACCTCCCGAAACAGCCGTGTCTGGTGAGGACCTGAGTCAGATAAAAGGTGACTACGCCGTAGCGCCTCTCAATCAACTCTTCAAAGAGGGGACTTACCGCCGCAATCGTGGCGTGCCCGATCTATGCAGCTTTACCTTTGTTTCCCACAGGGAAGCTTGTCAATAATTTATCGTAATTCCTCGTTGCTATTCCACCATCAGACTGATTACCTTTTCAATGAGCCCAAACACGATAGTTTTGCTGTTGGTGAAGAAGTTCCAGGAGATGCAAGAGGAACAAGCTAACCTTGAACTGATGCTGTACATCAGTTTAAGGTCAGCTTGTTCGTCTCATATCACTGAATTAATAGAATAGGTACCAAATTTCGACTCGATCTGAATTGTGAAACATACCCAAATCCCTTCATTAACCAGAAAAGAACTGATAATCTTCTAACGGCTGAACCGATTTTCTTGAATCATAGAAAGAACACTCTTGATTGGGTAAGTCACCTTCCAGACAAAAAAAAAACAACGAAACCAAACATGACATATCTGCTAACATTTTTTCAAGAGTGTACTAGTGTGTTGCAGCATCAGACCAAGAACTCCAAATCTTGCATAGTTAAATAGTATACATGGATGTTTCAAATTTAAGATCACACGTATGTTTGAAAGTATAGTAAATACACATTAAGCATCTAAGAACCCTAGCGCTGCTAACAAAACAGATGACCTTAAAACGGCTGAACCGACTTTAATGAAACATGTCTAAGAAGCACCGATAGAAAACCTACTTTGAAATAAAAAACATAAAAACCGCACCCGAATCAATTTATCCGTTTAAGAGCTACGGTGCCACTGACAGACATTCGACTGACACACATAGCGGTCAAACTTATAACACCCCTCTTTTTGAGCCGGGGGTTAAAAACAAAAACTGATCAAAACGAATCCAAACACGACATTTATCTGCTTTTATTTTTCAAGAATGTACAATGTTTTGGATATCCTGGCTATCAAACTTAAACACCCCCTCTTATTGAGTCGCGGGTAAATAATACAAGCTCATTATGAAAAATTAGGTAATAAGTCTATTTGAATCCGTCTGTTTGTTGCTGGAATGGTGAGTGTCTACACGTTGCAACTGAGACGCAAGTGTGCGCTGTTGATGCACTACCTACTGCTTACTACTCAATAATAAGATTGGTGACGTGACTTCCCTAGTTCATTGTTTGCTCCGTACCGGCTATCGCGCGTCTGTGCTTCGCGGTGTCTGTTTGCAGCCCCGCGAGTGCGTACCCCGGATGAAATTTGGCATGGTTAAGGTTAAAATAGAGGAGGGCAGAAAGCAAATAATTATTAATAATGCATCTTGCACCATTCTAATGCTTAAATAAAAATAATTCGGATAAAAACTGTAGGACTTATTTGCAGCCGGGCTATGGAGATGTTTATTTGATTTTAACAAAATGATATTTACGTTTAAAACAATCAGAAATAAGTGTTTGATAGTTATTTATATATTTCATATTAAATCTATTTTAAAGCATGTATTTTTTCTACTTTAATCGCACCCATCATTTTTCAATTAGTCTGAATCCTGAAGATATATTTTCTGGAGATTTTCTCTATCGCTGTGTGTAGCGATAAAATTTGTTTTGTACCTTTTTGCCTCTTCTTTGATCTCCGCCCTACTCGGTTTTTTTGTTGTTTCACTTGGCAAGAATGCTTTAAAATTGGATATTTTCAAAATAGCATGCTTGACGTGCAAAAACCCATCAATAACACGTTTTCTCAAAAATGTTGAAGAATTGTAACTATTCTCGGTGTTAGATACGTCATCGAAGTCTTCATTCGGATCTATTTTATGGTCAATCATAAGTTCTGTGATATTAAACGTAGACCTTAACCATTCCAACTTTTTGATTAAAGCTATGCTTTCTAAATTATATTTTTTTTTACTCTTTTCAAGAATCTTAAGTGCATCTTCCACTTTGATGTTTGAAGGGCCTGTATGTTCTGCTTGTATTTCTTGTTTCTTCGTGGGTTCTGTTTTCTCTACATCTTCTGGTTGTTCTACAGAGTATGTTGTATCTACAGCGTCTGTGGTGTCAATAGCATTTGTTTTAGCTTCAGCATTTTCTGTTGTTGCATATTCTGGTTGCTCTGTATCAACTGGTTGCTCTACTGTGTATGTTGTATTTGTATCTATACCATATGTGGTGTCTACGGCATCTGTTATTTCTGCATCTTCTGGTTGCTTTGTATAGTCTGGTTGCTCTATAGCGTATGTTGTATCTACAGCTGCAGCTGCAACTATTGTGCCTACAGCTTCTGTTGACTTTCCATCTTCTGGTTCCTTTACATCTTCTGAGTCGTCTGCATTCACTGGTTGGTCTTCATTGAGTGGTGGCTCTACAGCACCAGTTGTCTCTTCGCCTTCTGGTTGCACTGCATCTTTTGGTTGCTTTACATCGTCTTGTTGGTGTATATCGTTTGGTGGCTCTACATTATCTGTTTTCTCTTCAGCACCAGTTTTGTTCATCTCACACTTTAGTGTACAAGTAATGTAACCAATTAAAATTAACATTGTGCTTTTCATTTTTGCTGGATTATTCCTTAAAAAAATCAGGAGAGTATTGCTTAAAGAATTTTACTTTAATAAACAATTTTATGGAGTTCGAAACAATATCACATTTTTATTACCTTTCGCAACGATATTTCAATTTATTTTATTGACACTGTTGTTTTACTTGTAAACTAGGAATTACACCAACTTGGGCGAATAAGTTGTTCTTCCCAAGATAAATCAGAAATTCATTCCGATGTCTGCAAAACTCACTGTGACATTCTTTGTGTCCAGGGCCTAGAGACAAAATACATTTCTGTTAGCGTTCACGCCAAACGCTACTCCAAAATGTATGGGAATGACATTACCTGCGGAAAAGACACGACGTAACTTTTCTGCAGGTAAAGTCAATCCTATACATTTTGGTGTATCCCTTGCTGTGAACGCTAACAGAAATGTGTTTTGTCTAGGCCTGCAGGAGAGCCATTGTGATGAAACCCAAAGCTTGAAGTCTTATCTTGAATGGTCATTCTCGGTTTAAGCTCCTACTCCTGAGCAGCAGCCTTAAGGGTATAGGCATCTTTTCAAACATTAGTTCTGAAAGTAGAAGTAAAGAAACAGTGAGAATGAATTAGATTGACCAACAAAAAAGGAATGCTATAAGTGACAGGAAAAAACGGAGAACTTACTGTTGCTTTATAGAAAAATTAGGTAGGTAGGCTGCTAAATCTAATTCAGATGCAGCTAGATTAATTCAAGTACAAAGTTAACATGATTACACTCGTCTTGAGATTTTATTCCTCCTCATATTGAATCCCGGCGTGGCGTAACATTGCAATCATGACAAAACTCCTCTTTCAGGGCTGAAATGATGATGACGATATGGACTCCTACCCGCAACTTTTTAATGTAGACATAGGATGCCTAGATTAAAAAAGTTTCGGTTTAACATACAGATAACTTCGCAAAAAACGTTAATCAACGTTCTTTTTGTTGTGTGTTTTCTGTGTACCTACCCTATACTTAACCGAGACAATTTCCACAATTGACTACTGAAGTTTCGATAACTTATGTGTACACATAGCGACTTGGATACACTGCAGAGTGCCAAATCAAACAAGAAAGTTCGTAACCAGGACTGTGTGCTTGTGCGGTAAATGAAAAATAATAGTTATAGGAAATACTGGCACTTTAAATCCGCATATCTAATAACAGCAGCTCGTGTTAAGTTTAATCCTGTTTATTTATGCAGTTATATAATTTCAGCTCGAAACACTGAATAAAATTTTGGCAAATAATCCACACAGAAAGGTATAGAAATAGTCACCTATAAATTACTTTATTCTTTGTTATTCACCATAATCTATGAAAGTACTTTGTGTTGTTCACTAAAAACAACCGAAGTGCAGTGTTGCCAACTTCTAAAACTTCGAGTCGCTAGACTCAATGTCAAAAGTCGCCAGAAAGTCGCTAAAACTGATTCTATCAGGAACGGACTCAGGATTTTGTTCTGGGAGGGCATAAAAGGCTAGAGGCGGTAATTTAATTATAATTTAAATACATTTTAAAATACTAATGTTTTTTTTTTTAAATACAATCATTGTAACAATCACAAAAATTGTTGTTTCAGTGATAATTTGCCAGAAATACTTACTAGAAACGTGCAATTGCATTTATAAAAAAAAGAATTATAATTTGATGAAATCTAAGTTTTGAGAAATTAAGCAAGCGCGTTTGCATTTTCCTTATAATATATCTTGGCACTATATAATTCTGTGTCGAGATAACAAAAAATTATGTATTTATTACAAGCTCTAAAATTGTTTTGATTTGTAAGTACTCCAAAAGTCGTCAGATAAGTCGCTTAAACATTTTTGTCGTCAAATCTTATTTTTTTTTTTGTCGCTAAGACTTAAACGAAAGTCGTCACTTATAGCGACAAAGTTGCTAAATTGGCAACACTGCCGAAATGGGTCGTTTGTACTAGACATGGGTTGGATTAGGTAAACACGATACCTAATCCACCTAATCCTAGTATTTAAAAATACCTAATCCATTTACCTAATCCGAATATTCATTCAATATAGCCGCTGGCCTGGAACGATGGATTTTAAATATTTCGTTTTTTATGCACGTATGTGGATTGGGCAAGAAATATTCGGCATGGAGTATGGACGTTCCGTTTCTGATATTTTGAGGAACGGTGGGTTGTACATATTTCGTTTTTTATGCAGAGCACTAACTAGTCCAGTGGTATTCTACATAGATGGCGCTGGTGGAAGTGCTAATTAAACTTGAAACTTAACCCCCACATTTTGGGCACGCCACGATTGCGGCGGTAAGTCCCCTCTTTGAGGAGTGGCTTGAGAGGCGGCATGGCGTCCTCACCTTCCGCCTGACGCAGGTCCTCACCGGACACGGTTGTTTCGGGAGGTTCCTGTTTCGAATAGGGTGGGAGGAAACGCCCGGGTGTTTCCACTGCGAAGATCGCCCTGAGGACACGGTGGAGCACACGGTGGCGGTCTGCCCGGCTTGGGTGGAGCACCGCCGTGTCCTCGTGGAGGCGATCGGCGGCGGCGATCTCTCGCGTCCGGCCCTGGTCCAGGCCATGGTACGGAGCGAGAGGGCATAGGTAGCCGTCACCTCCTTCAGCGCAGCAGTAATGCTCGTGAAGAGGGCGGCGGTGCACGTGAGGGAGAGGCAGCATATGCGCCCTCGCGACCCTAGCCGCCGCAGGATACGGAGACGCCCTGGGCGTCGGGAATCCCAGGCCGATTTCCGGGCACCGTAGGCATGGGCTTGCGGACGGCGAGTAATGGGTAGCTCGCTGTCCGGTAAGGACCAAGCCCAAGTCGACGCACACTGGTCCCAAATTAAAAAAAAGTGGACATTGATAGTAGACCGCTGATATTTTTTTTTATTGTTGATATAATGATAACAGATAAGGCAAAAATATTATTGTCCTACTTCAAATACTTTTCTCTAAAAAAAATATTTCTTTTTTTTTTGTATGGGAGTGATTACATTTTACTCAATTTCTCAAAAACCTTAAGCGATGTCGAGATGGCATTCACATATGCTAGAAAACTAATAATTCTGAGTATTTGGCTCGAAGAAACTTATTGCTTATCTCTGCGTACTTTCGAGATAATAGTGACAGAAAATAACTATTTTTTTTAATGTTAATTGTTCGCTTTTTTTTAATCATAGCCTTACTCATATCGCAATAGGTCCGCTGGCCAGCAAAATGGAGCTTCGACGCGAGTTTGCCGGGATAACAAGATGGCCGCCTCTCATGACGTAACGTAATACGGTCACGAATCGCGCGCGTACACCTCAGTGTACAACTAAATGTGGTTGCGATAAGACGTGTCCTTATTTTTTCTGTGCGCTTGAAGAAATGCTTGTTGTTTGTTTGTTTTGTTATTGTTGTATTTTTAATCTTTGGATTTTAAAATCAAATAATTTTTGTTTGTCTTTCTTTCGTCGAATTTGTTTTCGTAATTTTTTTTTTTTGTTAAAATCAAAGTCACTTTGTCTTTGATATCTTTGATTCTAATTTGTTTTCAATTTTCCTTACCGCTCAGCGACTTTTGGTCGCATGCGAAACCGCCATTTTTTAGTCTCAATAGGCATGTGGTCGCATCCCCGACCGCGCCGTTCAGGCGGTTTTTAGCCTTATTTCTGAATATAAATAAAGTTCTATATCGTCTGTGACAATTTTACTGTAATGCTAGTTACACACACAGTCTGTTGAACTAAATCTCTATGGAAAATATAATCTGGTAACACGAAAAAAAAAAGTTGAAAGTGACGTTTCGAACTCTTTGGTCATCGGTACTTTTTCGTGGTATGCTCTCTAGTTTTATAGTGTTTTTTCTTATTATTTGTGTGTTTTCGACGATAAGTGGATAAATATTCATTTAGAAGTAGTTATTACATCGTTTTAGGTAATATTTGTATCAAATAGCATCATAAAAACTTATATTTCGACGAAATATGAAACGTAAACAAACCTTTGTGAACAATGTGCAGTGATATGAGAATTGTGTTTATTTTGAGTGATTCATGGTGAATTATGTGGATCCTGGTGTATAAAATGGTATGTAAACAATGTATTTTCTTATTAGAATAAGAATCTTAATAGATTCACGTAGTTATATAGTAAAATAAATCCTTTGAATCTTCGAGTGCACAAAACGGACGTTGACCTCCGCGCGATATGAAGTTTGAGTTTAAATATTACGAAAATGTTGAGTAGGATTCCCAAAAAAATACTGCTGTTCGATTATTAGTCTATTCAATAAGTAACATCCAAAATTTCGAGCAAATTGAGACAGCAGTTCTATGACAAATCAACAACAAACGGGAACAAAGACATGCTCAGTCATTGTCTCTAATTTCCATTGTTTATAATAAACTACAACGTATTTTAGAACGACTCACAATGTTTATGTTATGGCTTGCCTATTCAGGAAGCCATAAAACTTATCTCTAAGTAGCTGGAGGCAACAAAAAATCGACACGGACGTTTTTTTTGCTCGCCGAACGAAAAAATCTCAAGTGTCAAATGACGTCGGGCCTTTGGTGTCCGGACGCCACTTTTCCTACAGGCCGTAAGTGGGGTTTGAGAGGGTTTCCGAATTATAATATGTCCGCATTTGTCACCAACTTAGACTTATACGTTGTTCTTAAATCAGGAGGTGGTTTTAAAAATGTCGAATTTTTATTTAATGCCCTTGAACGTATTGGTGTTGAATTGTCTTCCGAAGATTTGAGTAATATTAAATTATTTTGTCGTAATTTTTCAAGTAATAGCTCAAAAAGATGGTCTGCTTCCAGTAGAGCTCAAAAGACCTTTCTTAACAAAAATTCAGACTGGTTACAATCCCAAATAGTTTGGCCAAAATGTCAAAATATCGATTTAAGCAGCATTTTTAAAGTTGCCGAGGAAGTAATTCCAAATTTCGAAACGCAAGTGGATACTCATCAATTAAGTTTAATTAAGTGGTACAAGTAAAAAACCATTTGTTGATATATCTGATAAACAGAAGAAAAGGCGTTCTCTAACACTTCTAGATCACACAGAGGAGGAATTAGTTTATGCTTTATGTGCCAAATTAAAAGAGTCTAAAAAAACAAAATTAGCAGCTATATTAAACGAACTCAGCCAAAACAAGGAAAAATGTGAGATGGTACATGATGTACTATTCGCTAAAAAGACTGACAAACCGTGTTTACCAGATGATAAAACGTTAGCGCTTTACACCTCAACAAATTTGTCAAAATGGCAATATCGAAATTTAAGAACTATTCTTGCTTCAGAGAAAATATATGGTCTTCCATCCTATCAAAAGCTCCTGGAAGCTAAAAAAACTTGTTATCCTCCAGAGTCAGACATAACTGTAACTGAATCTGATGCTAAGATAAGCCTTCAATCGCTTCTAGATTTGACAACCAATAGGATATTAAAAACAATTCAGCACAACTCTGCCGACAAAAAATCGCTAAAACTAATAAGCAAATGGGGTTTTGACGGGTCATCTTCTCAAAGTAATTATAAACAAAAGTCACACTCCGACACTAAAATTGACGATTCTTCAGTTTTCATGATTAGTTTGGTTCCGCTTCGTTTGGAAGACGAGAGTGGTACTATCTTGTGGCAAAATCCTGCTCCCTCTTCAACAAACTATTGTCGTCCAATTGGCTTTATATTTGCAAAAGAAACAAATGAATTGATAAAGAAGGAAAGTGCATCCTTAGAGGAAGAAATTCGTAATCTTGTTCCCACAATTGTAGATAATTTTGATATTAAACATGTTTTGTACATGACTATGATTGATGGTAAAATTTCTACTGTGATTTCCAATACTTCTTCTGCAGCTGTTTGTAATATTTGCAATACCCTACCTAGCAAAATGAATGACTTGGACTTTGTATCCAAAAGACTCATCAGAGAAGATATGTATAAATATGGTCTGTCTTCGCTTCATATGTGGATAAGATGTATGGAATGTATTTTACACATTTCGTACAACTTAGACTTCAAAAAGTGGGCTGCACGAAAAGAAGATAAATTGTTAAAAGAAATTAAAAAGAATTTGACACAAGAAGAATTCCGGGAAAGAACTGGTTTGTTAATTGACATAGTAAAACAGGGATTTGGTACAACCAATGACGGTAACACGGCAAGAAGGTTTTTGAAAATTATGAAGTATCTGCTGAAATAACGGGTATCCACCCTGTTTTAATCAAGAGATTTGCAGTCATTTTACAAACAATTTCATCTGGTCAACTTATTAATACCAACTTGTTTAGGGAATATTGTAAAGAAACAGCAATGCTGTATGTAAACTTATATCCATGGTATTACATGCCTTCAAGTGTCCATAAATTGTTGATACACGGTGCTGATATTTGTGAAAATTTCTCCTTTATTCCGATAGGCATGCTTTCCGAAGAAGCTTCCGAAGCGAGGAATAAAGATTTCCGGAATGTTAGAATGGCACATACAAGAAAAATCGGTAGAGTTCAGACTAATTTAGACATTATCCACAGCTTTCTAATTAGCTCAGATCCTTACATGAGCCATATCAAACCAAAGTTTGCTCGTTTACATAAACAGTTGTTTCCAGAGGCTAGTGCTTTGATCTTGAACAATGAATTGCTTTCGTTGGAAAACGAGGAAATAGAGATTTCTCAAGAGAATATTATTATCCACAGCTTTCTAATTAGCTCAGATCCTTACATCAGCCATATCAAACCAAAGTTTGCTCGTTTACATAAACAGTTGTTTCCAGAGGCTAGTGCTTTGATCTTGAACAATGAATTGCTTTCGTTGGAAAACGAGGAAATAGAGATTTCTCAAGAGAATATAGACGCAAATATTAATCTTTCACCATAATATTTTTTCAGAATCGTTTGTGAACATATTCAACTTTATGTTTGCAGCTTTATTTGTCTTGATTTTGATTGTTTTTTAAAACTGATGAAAATACTCCTTCAGAAAGGTCATAGCTTTTCAGTCATTAGTGAGCCCCCATAACCTCTTTTACAGAGAAGTCTCTTTTTATTTATTTGACATTACGCATACATTATAATTATGTGCTAAAGTAAGGCTATGATTAAAAAAAAGCAAACAATTAACATTAAAAAATATTGTTATTTTCTGTCACTATTATCTCGAATGTACGCAGAGATAAGCAATAAGTTTCTTCGAGCCAAATACTCAGAATTATTAGTTTTCTAACATATGTGATTGCCATCTCGACATCGCTTAAAGTTTTTGAGAAATTGAGTAAAATGTAATCGCTCCCATACAAAAAAAAAAGAAATATTTTTTTTACAGAAAAGTATTTGAAGTAGGACAATAATATTTTTTTGCCTTATCTGTTATCATTGTATCAACAATAAAAGAAAATATCAGCGGTCTACTATCAATGTCCACTTTTTTTTAATTTGGGACCAGTGTGCGACGGCGCGTTGTGTTCCACGCGCCTCAAAGAGATGTTAGCACAAAAAGTGATGGGGCCCACAAGGGCCAATGCCTGCCAGGGGTGCGGATTTGTTTGAAAGAGATACCACAGCCCCTGGCATACGGGCTAATGAAGGAACACGGGTGGCTTTTAGTCAATAAAAGTCTGACACGCCCTCCTGCTCCACCCAGAGCGGGAAAAGTTATTTGATGATTTCCCACCCAAAACAAAAAAAAACCCCGACATTTTAAGGTACGGAATATCTTCTGTGTAGCCTGTGTACGAATATTTTGTGCCATACATACCTAATCCTCGACGCTTTGGATTAGGTACGGACTAGCAGGGCCCGATCTAAGGGGGGGCAAGCCGGGCAAATGCCCAGAGCGGCAAGAATTAGGGGCGGCAAAATGTATACCTACTTACAAAACATACTCTCAGGAATTTTCGTATATTTGTTCAGAAGCCATAGTAGACGAACGTAGGTGAATATTATATAATTAAAAGAATATCACATATCTATCATCCCATCTTTTGAACAGCAAGCTCATGCTCAAATCATCAAATAACTTCTTCCACTCTGGGTGAAGCAGGAGAGCGTGTCAGACTTTTACCGACTAAAACCCACCCGTGTTCCCTCAGTAGCCTGTGTGCCCGGGGGCCATGGTATCTCTTTCGAACAACCCGTACCCCTGGCAGGCAGCGGGCCCCATCAGTTTGTGCTGACATCTCATTAAGGCGCGCGTGGAACACAACGCTCCGTCGACCTGGGCTTGGTCCTTACCGGACAGCGAGCTACCCATTACTCGCCGTCCGCAAGTCCAGTGCTTCGCAGAAGGGGGTGACGGCTACACATGCAGTCTCGCTCCGTACCATGGCGTGGACCAGGGCCGGACGACAGAGATCGCCGCCGCCGATCGCCTCCACGAGGACACGGCGGTGCTCCACCCACGCCAGGCAGACCTCCACCGTGTCCTCAGGGCGATCTTGGCGATGGAAACACCCGGGCGTTTCCTCCCGCCTTATGCGAAATAGGAAACAGCCGTATCCCGTGAGGACCTGCGTCAGGCGGAAGGTGAGGACGCCATGCCGCCTCACAAGTCACTCCTCAGAGAGGGGACTTACCGCCGCAATAGTGGCATGCCCAGCACTAGGTTGCGACAATCGCACTCTCCATGTCGCCATGAGATCCCGCCGGAGACTTATATGGTGTTAGTGTAAAGGGCGGCGAATATTATTTTTGCCCGGAGCGGCTAAATAGCTAGATCGGGCCCTGCGGACTAGTATCGAAAAATACCTAATCAACATACCTAATCCAATATTTATGCCTCACCTCTAGTCTGTACTTTATTGTCTTTGGTCACTAGCCCTGACATGAACACGTTAAACAGAGGCCACGTTCCGAGTTGCGATAATATGACTACATTGAAAACACACACACACACACACACACACACTACATTGAAATTATGACTACATTGTTGTATTGGGTTCCCAACCTGTAAAAACAATTGTATGTGTTAATAGTAAATAAATAAATAAATATCGATTTGAGCGCGCTCACATCCGCTCCGATAACAATGACCCGCGAATCGTCATATATGACGTCATGACATGCGCCAGCCTGCGATAACGTCGACCAAAAATGACAGTTGTGCTGTTTTGATTTGAGTCGCATCGTATCTTTAGTCAACTTAGATTTATTTGAAATAGTGCTTCTATCTAGGAAGAAGAAATGTGTGGTGTATACATGTTTAATTTAGTGAATATATGTTTTAACGTTGAGTGAATACTTTTAGCGCGATCACGAGCGTTCCGTATTTGACGACAAAAATTACAGTTCTTAGCTGTCAGAATACTGATACTCTATTCTGTATTTTCATTCCTCTAAGTACCTGGTACTTATTGACAGGCCTGCACTGTCCTCCCATTCCTATTATCACTGTAATTTGAAAACTTTTTAAAGCCAATGATTTTTAACAGAGTAACCGTGGAGTTTCTTGCCGGCTCTTCTACATAGGAAGCGACAATTTGGAACCGTGCACCTAGCTTCTGACGTTTTCATAAGTGTCCATGCAGGTTTACATGAAATAAAATATTTTCATTTGATTATATCACGATTCTGACAGCTAAGAACCGTAATTTTTAATTAATATTTTCTTATTATTTTGAGCTCCGAGTTAGATGATGTGATCACTCACAGCGCTATTTTTCTCATTCGGAATGCGGCCATAGTATTGGGACACATTAGGGAATGGACTTTGTAAACTTTTTGTACTTATTTAAGGGGCTTTTGGCTACATTGTATGTGTGCATTTTATGTCTTTATTTTTGTAATATGCGTTTTTTTTTTTGTGCAGAAAAATCATTTTTTCTTTCTTCTATCCAATGGTTGAACTTCTGAAATTGCATTTGTAAGGAATGGAACGTTTTTGAAGTTTACGGGACAGTGCTGCCACAATAAAATATGTTTTATTTAGTAAAATTACAGTTTGAGTTGTATTGTAATATTGAGATAATTTATCATAATTAGATACGTCGAAATTAACATAAAATACGTTACTGATCTTCAAATTACACATCCGAAGGTGGATACCAAAATTTCTCTCAACATCTCTTGTTTTGGCAACATTACGTGAAGTGTAAATGTAGCAAAACAGTAACAAGTCGAAAATTTGAGTTTTTGGCGGGATCGCGTTTGAAAATGTCGCACGTATTTTGATTTTCATGATATTTTGTGAACTAGCGAATTAAATTGTTTATTTTTGGTATTGAATTATTCAATTTAGTTACGTGTGAGTGCACAAGTGTAGTGAAGGTGAAAATAAGTGACTAACGTGGACTGTTCGTGTTTCCCCCAAAAACTCTTATTGGGTAATTGTAAAGTTACTACCGCTTTACAATTACTTTGACTTAACTTTGATTTGACTGAATAAAAACGATTATGACGTTTTTGTTACTTCGTGCCTGTTAACGGACCATTTATTTGATCGAAAAGAAAAATTACTTGACGCTGGCTAAATGCACAAAACGTGTGTAGCCAATACCCAAAAAAAAGTCGAAAATTATTTTTTTTAGTTTTCGTAAATTCTTTACTGCACCGCACCGTCACAGTAATCTATAAATAACATTAATAAAATGGTGTTGTTACCAGCACCCTAATTGCGTAACTCACGATTCATCATAATCTGTATCGTTTTGAAACGGATTGTTAAACCATTGCTTCATATGTTCGAAAAATGTGTCTGTTCGACAACATAAATAACGCAATGAATATTGTTTAACTGTGAAGACGAAACCAATTATGATCAATCGTGAGTTACGCAATTAGGGTGCTGGTCTTATTATTTTCCTTTTTGTGACTACGGTACTTTGATTGGAATGATTCCGGTTGATTTGATAGAGGTATTTTTTTTTTTTGTAATTGTTGTACAGACGCTAGCACATCAAGCTACCCCAATCTGTCAAATTTCTTTGATAGATTTTCATCTATAAAACGTAAGCATATGGTTTATATTCAATTGGGAAAATTTGACTGTTTGGGATAGTTTGATGTGCTGGCATCTGTACTTTCTTTATTTCGTTTTAATTAAGGTCTAATTTTAACACTTTCATTTTAAGTTAATTAATTGTTGGCTAACTTGAGAACATGTGACTTTAACAAAAAAAACATTTGGTAATCTCAATAACCTCACTATGCCATAACAAAAGCAAATAAAGCAAAGTTCATGACTGATCGGCATTCGCGTAACGATTGCAATTTTTCAGCTGCTTCAAGAGAAGCGAGATTTCCCCACATTCCACAAAAAGTTAAGTTCTGACATAAATGAATGTTACTACAAAAATTATATCCAAAATTTTTTGGACTTATCATATGCCTAGCCTTTTCCCAACTACGTTGCTTCCTGTCTAACCGGATGCTTAGCTGCATCCGGTTGTTTGGTGCCAGGTGGTTTTTATTTGCTGTTTGCTAAAACTGCCGTTTGTTTTGTTATTGCATTTCATAATTGTTGGTATCACTATTTGCACTAAGTTAGATTTTATTTATTTAGCTTTTACTTTCTATTAGGAACGAGCCCACGGTAACTGTAACTTCGAGGATACATCTAGGGCTAATAACTGTACTAGACAGGAGACCATTTGTAGCGTATGTTTGTTGCTAGATGGCAATGTATGTAAGACGGGTTAGCACTGTTGCAACTTTCAGTTTAGTGGCTGACTATAAGCAAATAGGTAGGTACCTATTCCATATCTCAAAGGTTATCCCAATTGCGTTTTTTGAGATTTTGCAATTCGGTTGCAGCACCCTAATTGAGTAACTCGCGATTAATCATAATCTGTTTCGAAACAGATTATTAAACCATTGCTTCATAATGTTGAAAAATGTGTCTGCTCAACAACGTAAATAACGCAATTAATATTGTTGAACTGTAAAATTGAAACGGATTATGATTGATCGTGAGTTACGTAAGGTTTTAGGACAGGATAAAAACATTGTTATTATCTATTGACTGTTTCAATTCAAATCCCTCGACTTCAAAACATGGCATGAAAGCCATTTTTAAGACTTACGACGCAATAATAATTCTTATGGTTTGTTTTTTTTTTTTGAGGGTGGAAAGTTATCAAATAACTTCTCACAAATAACGCTCACAGTGCTATTTTTTCTAAGTCGGAATGCGGCCTAAATAAATCTTTCTTGAACTTTTTTAAACGTGATTTGATAAGTCACCGGCCGTCCAAAATAGATTAAATAAGATTCGCTTCTAATATTAGTTACGTGTCTGGTGCTGCACGTGCAATAAAACTCTAGATGTTAAACGGTTTTCATTTATTTTGGAGTTAAATAATTATTATGACGAGGACACTCCAAACGATGAAAAAACCATGAGCTTTGCCGGCCTTAAGAGCGTTTGTTCTGAAAGTTGGCAACGTCGCAAATAGCTGTCAAATATTTACGTGAAATTATGTGTTTTGATTAATTTGGCAATATTACTGTATGAAAATATGAAATATCGCTAACTAACTATCTAAAATACAGATTATGAAATGCAATAATTAATGTTTTAACATCGAATATTTAGTTTTAGATGTAAAAAAAGAACTTGGAAACTTTCGAAATGCCTTTTTTACACCTAAAACGGTTACAATATCTAATTCAGTGTTATAATTGTAAATCATTATTCATCATATTCAGCTCGACACCATTGAGGTAATACGTATATGTACAGAGGCCAGCACATCAAGCTACCCCAATCTGTCAAATTTCTTTGATAGTTTTTCAACTTTTTAACAAAGGAATAAGGTTTATGTTCAATTGAGAAAATTTGACAGTTTGGGATAGCTTGACCTGCTGGCGACTGTACTTCTGTTAGTACATATTACCTCAATGCCTAGACACATAATTTGATATCATCTGCGACTACCTATCTGACCTCCACAACCCAGTTACTGGGTAATACAATACTCCTTGGTAAGACTGACATACAAGTTCATACAACTTGATACTGAGCCGTAAAGTGCAAAAAACGTGGGAGAATTGGAATTTCGCCAGCTACCCTGAAGCTTTGGCCCTAATTAAATTATTTTTAAAGTAATACAATATATTTTATAAATTAAACGTTATACTTTCGAAGTATTCACCACAATACAACCATCTACCCATTCCAATAATATATCTATTAAATTGATAAGCCTATGCAAGGTAAACCAATCAAAATTCGCAATGTAGAATGGCTACATCGCTTACATAGTCTATCTCGTTCTGTTGCAACGCGTACCGCGTATGAATTTACCTCTAACAATGGCCAAAGCTCCGGTTATGTTGGTTTTCCGATAGGCGGCGCCAAACCAGAGCGAATCAGCGAACGAGAGAGTGAGTGAGCGAGGGCGAGGAGCGTTCGCGTTTCGCGTTCATTTAGATTCATTCGGTGCTTGTTCGTTAAGTTGTCAGCATTTGGCTGGCGGCCTGCCGTGCGCCGTCCGACTTCGTACTTTCGTAGTCGTTCGCCAGCACTGTAATCAACTCTTATCGCGATCGCGTGTCCTACTGCAAATACGATAAATTCCATCTAAATATTTGAAATAAACATGAAAAACGCTGTGTCTCCTCAACATCTTGACACTTAAACACTGTTATCATTTATAATTTTCAAAAATGTTACCCTGAATCCAAGTTCTTCAGGTGTTAGGGATAAATCTCTCGTCGTTACGATCTCGGCGTTTTCGTCAGAGAAACTTTAAACCCAGTGGTAACTTAAAGCCGTCAAAATTGCTAATAATAATATGCAACGATGTGGTCTCTGTGCAATGGTTTCTGGAGCTTTGAGGAGAGTGATGTGTGTCGGTAGCAGAAGAGGCAGCAGTGAATCATACTACCGCGAGCTGGGCGACCAAGACACACTGGTAAACATTTTAATTAGTTTTAACCGCATTTAAACATGGCTTTAGTAGCACGTAGCAGGTTTTGTTCATTCATATTATTGTTTATTTCATTGTGTGAACGTGTCGTGCATTCCTGGCCATCAACATGTTTACCTGTTTTTAATTAATGTGTGTTATGATATTTACAAGCGTAAACTCGTAGTATGCTAATTACACGTGTGTATTTTTATCAGAGCTAATATTTTGATGCAATGCATGCCAATTATTTTGTGTGCATGCTATTTTTGTTGTGATTATGGACTGTTCTCAGTTCTGTGGTGTTTACTCATGTTGTAAATATATTGTCTATGCTCTATGTGTAGTGAAAGTGGAGTTTCTCTTTATGTTTAGTCACTGCTAATTGTTGAACTGTTAGCCTGCTGTATATGTGTTGTATTTGTGTAGAAACACTGTTTTAGGATGTTTTCCATTATTGGTTTGAGAATGTGGTATCTACAGACTTTATTATCATTATTCATGCTCAAAATTAGTAACTATTTTCTTATTCCTTTCATACTTATTTAAGACATTAAGTTTTGAACAACTCTAGACTGGAGAAAGCCCTTTTCTTTTAATGTATCTAAAATCTATTTAACGCTGTAGTACCCATTGAGTTTATTGGATAAACATAAATCATTACCAGTACTGTCCATTTAAACAGCCCATATGTCAAAAATCATACAAAAGTCAGTAAATTTGACTGCAATGTGGCATGGTAACTTACTACATTAATAACCAAACTTTATGCATTCCTAACAAAAACCTTGTATTTCTCATGAATCAAAGACTACTTACCAGAAACTCTCTATTATTTAGCAAAAATTGCAGTTAAATGTTGGCACCTTTAATGTACCTATTAAACCAACTTAAAACTAGCTCAGACAAGAACTAAACTCACATATTGTATTATTATATATTATACTTATTTCGTTTAATTTTGAATTAATCAGTAACTAAAAACATGTTCTTCAGATCTAACTATTCCAACACCCAGGGCCGTACCCAAATAATGAATCTTCTTTTGAACGCTCACAAGAACAGATAATTAGAAGTAATAAGTACACACAATTTCAAAATAGAACTGCAATGCAACAAGCCTTGACTGCCTGCTAGTCTGCCAGGACACATAAAGTCATGATAAACTGTATAATAACCATTTAATACAAGGTACAATTGAATTAATGCACATGTGAGGGTTAGCAACAATCTGGTAACAATTACTTGGCTCAGTTTTAGTATTTGACATTACACATTACTGCTAAACATAGTTCTGAGTAAACAAGTTTATTAGAAAATGTATTTTTGGAGTTTATATGCGCAGATTTAGTGTGGTGACATGGATTTTCATAATGAATGATTTTATTAAAACATTGTTGCATTAGAATGTATTTGTACCTATTCTATTTTAACATACAAGAAGTGTGTATTATATATTTAAAAAAAAAACCTAATAAATTGGCTATATAGTAAGAATTGCTTTCCTAGTCAAAACGTGTAAACTTCAAACTCTATGGTAAGAATCTACAATCCTGTTATGATCAGCTTTTCATCAAACCAGAGATACAGGCTCTAAACAGCAATAAAAACAGCAAATAAAAATCTGGAATAAATAAAGAGATTATTTACAAACAAGGGTTAAATTTTACTGATAAAACATTACCAACAGCATATTTACAATTTTCGTAAATAATGACCTACTTAGAGAGATAATTGACGATTAACAAAATGCTTAGTGGCTGTCAAAGTTGGTACTATATTATATTTGAAATTCTGATGACCTAAGAATTGCAAACCTTGTGTGGGAAATGTTATTTTAACCAAAATTCAGAAGGTCTCTGTTATACCCCGTGGGTATGTCAGTGGGATCTATTCCAGATTTTCTCCCATACAACTTCAGTGGACAGATTTTGGCACTGAATGTTTTACAGGTATATTTTTGGGACTACTAGAGCACAGTGACCTTTTTAATACCTGTAGGTACCCATGGTCCAAGTATCTAGTAACTTTAGTTAAAATATTACGAATGATTTAGTACCTATCATCTGTCAGTTCGAATAATATATATTTGTATTTATTGCACACTGTTACTACGCACGTAGGTAACTGCTCTTAGCGTAACCCCCGCCCCTCTATATTTCTGATGCGTGCGCCTACGTCAAATTTTGGTCGAGCGCGTGACGTCAATCTTTTACTAAAGTATTGTACTTACAAGATTACATTCTACAAAAGCAGTAATTCACTCCAGCGTGTATAAATAATAGAATCATTGATAATTACGTAAAAACAATTACTTACTCGGTTTGCATATGGAGGAAAATACTTCAAAGGTCACTCATTCAACTCATTTGTTGCTAACATCCATACGAAAACATAGAAATTATTAGGTATCGTTGGTAGCTGTGTATGTAAATTAAATATATAAAGTCGAAGACTACTATTTACACGCGGGTTTACTTGTTATTTAGTTATGAGGTGGAGTTGGCAATCTTAGGAGTCAAACATATTACATAACATAACAAATGTCTGGCTACGTAGAAAACATCAAATTGTCGAATTACGAAATTCATTATTTAAACGTTTACTGATGACGTAAGCCAAAAGTTTATAGGTATCATCCAACTTCCTCAAACGTCACGTTATCTGGTCGCAGTGTAATGATATCAAACATATGGCCAAACCAGGGCAGCGGGATAATAAATGAGCTACCTGTATAGTCTATACCAAGTCTAAACCCAAGCCACAGAATAACTGAGCAGAATGAAAGCATCCTAATAGAGCTCAAAATTACAAAGTAGCTCTTGCAGCCACAGAGTTCGAGAGTTAGCCGTCGAGTCACCAGTCTTATTGACCAGCAATCGAGTTAAACAGAATCACCTAGGTATACAGAATAACACCTAAATTGCTATCCGCGAAGCAGACAAATAGTTGAACAGCCATAACTTTGTGGATCTGTGTACAGGAACAGGGAAGAGTTAATTGAGTGACGACGAAATCAAATCAATCTAATGAACTAAAACGAAAATCATCCGCAATAAATCAAAACTACATCATATTATTAGTATTCAAACAAAACAATTCTCTATAAACGGTTCCGTTTCGCGGAAGTGTTTTCAAACAACCAACAGGAATTAAACAGTGCTGCTAGGTAGAATCTATACCACACAACACACTACATCAGCTTCATGATAATGAGATGTCGAGACAAATTGGCAGATACACTGCACGCAAGCCAAGATTCGATTTTGAGCACCGAGGGAAGCATTCAATACTCCGTAGCCACGGAGATAGACCGCAGGTATTAATAACTTGGGTAATAATATATTTATAGGTTACATGCAAGTCAACCATACACAACGTGTCAAAAGCGTTCTTAATGTTTCAAAACAATGTTTGGAGGTTACAAAGTCAAGCTTCGTTTACCGCATTCAGTTCCCATTTCTTAATAATTAGTTTGTTTGCGCATTTGTGACTTTGTGCTCGTTTTAAAGTCATCGGC
Organism: Polymixis flavicincta; assembly: GCA_949987655.1. Taxonomy (NCBI): domain Eukaryota; kingdom Metazoa; phylum Arthropoda; class Insecta; order Lepidoptera; family Noctuidae; genus Polymixis; species Polymixis flavicincta. The sequence continues at coordinate 34,668,442 of OX465171.1, read as the reverse complement.
TGATCCTCGGAAAAAAGTTTGACAACCGTTTCTAGAAAACAGCTACCCAAAAACGTACCTTTAATATACCTAACCTTCGTATATCGGCAAGCTCAAAATCAAAAGGCAACAATCTCGTGTAAAATAATTAGCCGCACGCATCGATCACTAATAAAGAACCGCACGGCAAAAACATTGAGATAAGGGTTGGCAGGTGACGACAAAGTTAAATCCAGTTTTAATTAACCCGAACCAAAAATATTTATGAAATTTGTAGAGCCAGGGTCACATCTATATTACTAATACGTGAGAAAAGACTGCACCATTTTTTACGAAAATTATTCGGCCGGCGGGGTATGAAATTTGGTACAGTTAAAGTTTACATTGAGAAGGAGTGTACATTGCTGTACAATGCTAATATTTATAAATAATTCAAAATTAAAATTAGTTATGGTCGAACGCCTGAAGTTTAAAGCTCGTTAACACAACCCTCCCAGGGGTTAACGCGTTCGGCGCTCCGATTAGCCCTGGATTGGTGAAGGACCAATCGCAGCGCCGAACGCGTTCGATGCGTTTCATCGTGAATGTTAAAAAAACTCACACTAGGGCTACAGACAGGTCACCGATTATTCTGGATGCAGTTTCTTCGAAAGTATGGCGTATTTCCCCACTCCCCAGCCGTATTGATTTTTTCCCGATTACCTACCTATATTTCAATTGTATATACAGTAGTGGTCATAGAATTAAGAACGATTTGATGTTCCAGATTTTTTTTATCTAAATCATTTCATGCGTAGTTATGTGTTAATAGTTAGTTTTCATACAAAATGTACGGGAAAAGTTTTTTGCGATTTGTGACATTTTGAGTACTCGAACGATGGTTGGTCCCATTAAAGTTTCTGATCAGTATTAGAAACAGGATCGATTGGCATCAAAAAATGATTTTGTGTAAAATGGCTATTTCTTTGCTAACTGTATTTTTTTTGTTCAAAATCTGTGAATGGGGATCAAAATTCCATAAAAAATTATGGATAGTCTCCTAAGACCATTTTCGCGTAGCTGCAACGGATAAGGATAATAGGATATCCCCTTACTGCCCCGCTGAAAGTTTCCACCCTGTTACATATAATTTACTTTTTTAAATATTAGTATAAAAATATAAAACATTTAAAAATATAAAAAAAATAGTAGCCCACCGAACCATTATTAACCATAGAACCATTCTCTGGCAACCGGAATTGCATGGGTTACTGCAATCCACCCAAACTCAACGCTGATACCTACAACTATTTTAATAACAATCTAATGCAACCAGTCATTAAAGAAGTGTATGACGATCTTAAATCTAAATTTATTTACATAATTATTAACGCACCAATTACAATTTTACGTCATATGTATACTCTTTTAAATAATTTTATAAATTCTCTTTAGTGTCAAATTCATCATCATCAGCCTATAATGTTCCCACTGCTGGGACACAGGCCTCCTCTCTGTGAGAGGGGTGTCAAATTCAAATAGTACATATTGAAGCTAGACAAATAATTATGAACGATAATTATATTAAACTGCTCGAGAGTTGTTTTATATGAAAATTTGATTAAATAAATCTCATTAATGTGAAGTGCGTAAATAAAATACAATTGAATACAGTGACATGTTAAGAAAACTACAAGACCTAAGTACCCTTGAAAAACGCACGCTCACATTTACATAATCGACGTGAACACCATCTAATGACGACGGCTATAACTATTATCACAAAAAACATATGCGCAGTTTAGCACTAACAGTTTTAGCGAGATTACGCCCGAGTATTCTAATAGATGGCGCGGCAACGGCACCCAAGTAAGCTATAGACCTAACAAAATAAAATAGATAGGACATTTTGGGTGTTAAAAATAATGATGGATTTGGGTGATTTTGAAATAAAACTATGTTCTATGTTATGGGTTTGGTTTCCGCACTTAGTCTTTCAAGTAGACCATTGTGCGTGAGCCATGGCGGCCTTTTGGTAGTATTCCAGCCAGCCCACCTCCGTCCAGAAGTTGGATATAACTCCTGGTCTGTTGAGAATATCCGTGTAACATTTGGGTGCCCCGAGGGTTTCTGTTCTAATCTGGGCTACGCCTGTGCATTCGAAAAGCACATGCGCAACGGTTTCCTCGGCCTCCATGCAAGCCCTGCACAAGGGGCCGTCCATTATGCGTATCGTGTAGAAGTGTTTGTTTAGCGGGCAGTGTCCTGTGATGGTTGAAATAAAACTGTCAATCAGTTTTATTTTAAAATCACCCAAATCCATCATTATTTTTCGAAACTTAAAACATCTTTATTTAATATGGATTTTTGTAATAGGCTATTACAACAAAATACCTTTAAATATCTTTATGGTTTGCACTAAGCACGGGTTTTTTAGATTACTTTTAGTTTAAAGGTTTTTTCAGGTTAACATTTTATGACATTTAGTTTTAACGCTTTTCTTTTTTTTGGTGGAAAATCATCAAATCACTTCTCCCGCTCTGGTGGAGCAGGAGGGCGTGTCAGACTTTTACTGACTAAAACCCACCCGTGTTCCCTCAGTAGCCCGTATGCCAGAGGCTGTGGTATCTCGAATAAACTCGCACCCCTGGCAGGCATCGGCCCTTGCGGGCCCCATCATTTTTTGTGCTGACATCTCTTTGAAGCGCGCGTGGAACACAACGCGCCGTCGACTTGGGCTTGGTCCTTACCGGACAGCGAGCTACCCATTACTCGCCGTCCGCAAGCTCATGCCTACGGTGGCCGGAAATCGGCCTGGGATTCCCGACGCCCAGGGCGTCTTCGTATTCTGCGGCGGCTAGGGTCGCGAGGGCGCATAGACTGCCTCTCCCTCACGTGCGCCGCCTCCCTCTTCGCGAGCATTACTGCTTCGCTGAAGGAGGTGACGGCTACCCATGCACTCTCGTTTCGTACCATGGCCTGGACCAGGCCCGGACGCGAGAGATCGCCGCCGCCGATCGCCTCCACGAGGACATGGCGGTGCTCCGTCCAAGCCGGGCAGACCGCCACCGTGTGCTCCGCTGTGTCCTCAGGGCTTCGCAGCGGAAACACCCGGGCGTTTCCTCCCACCCTATCCGAAACAGGAACCTCCCGAAACAACCGTGTCCGGTGAGGACCTGCGTCAGGCGGAATGTGAGGACGCCATGCCGCCTCTCAAGCCACTCCTCATAGAAGTGACTTACCGCCGCAATCATGGCGTGCCCAGCACTGGGTTGCGACAATCGCACTCTCCATGTCGCCATGAGATCCCGCCGGAGCTCTGTCCGCTGTGCCGCGATTTCCGGTGGCAGCGGAGTTACGCCCCGGCGTTTAGCCTCCTCGCGCCACTCCCACATTTGCGCCAGGACCTTTGCCTCCAGATCCCATGGCGGTAATCCGGCAAGGAGGCCCGCCGCCTCGCCGGAGATCGTGCGATATCCTCGGATCATCCAGATGGCCATGACCCTATGGGACGCCCTCAACCGGCGAGCTGGTTGGCGCCTCAATGTAGGCGCCTGCACCGGCGCCCCGTAGTTTTAACGCTTTGAACAACACTAACGAGATACAGTAGAAGTTTTGTTGTTATTACTACTATAGCCGTATAATGTCCTTCAAAGGTTACCTTCACACCTCTACCTAATACGCTACTGTAACAGTCAACTGGACCTTTGATAAAACTGAAAGTTTGCGAACTGGCTGTGCAGTCAGTTCGCACACGGTTACTTTGACACATTCCCAAATTCATAGTTTTATTGATATAAAAATAAATAATTAGGACTACACTACTTGGTGGTTCCTTTAGGAACAACCGGGACGATAGCGTTAGCACCTCTGAGCTCCTTAAACTGAAAGTCTTTGAACACGCTGCCGCGTGTCTAGATTATTAGTTAGTAGCATGTCCACGGCTTTTAATTACTGCTTTACTCCGGCGAGGCATTGGCTTTCGGAGGGCGTCGTACATATCGTTTTCCAACAGAACATACCCTGTTGATTTTTTTCTCCACTGTCTGTCTAGTTTTCTTACCTTCTTGCAAATGCAAGCCGGGCTTGCGTATGGCACCTTCCTTGCTATCCTTCCGTGCAACTTTTCTTCTATCAATCGCCTTCGAATAGTGCGTGCAGAGATTGCTGAAGGGTTATTTCGTTTGGCAAAACAAAATCCTTTTAAAGGATCTAATAGCTGAGAATTAGATCCTTTAAAAGGATTTTGTTTTGCCAAACGAACGCTATTTCAATCATCTCGACGAGATGACTTTCTCTGTTTAGGTATTACGTGCGGAACATTTGAAGAAGTTTGACAAGTGGCAAAATACTTCACAACATGGAAAACCATCGTTTTTGAGCAATTCAGATGGTCGGCTATCTTTTTATACGACCAATTCTTCTCGCAAATCTTTATTATTAATTCCCTTGTAGATTTATCACAACTTTTATTTTTTCCCATGCTTTTCATATGAAGCAATCACCTTTAAGAGTTTTTCAGCACTAAATGGCGCCAAAATTATACGAATAGTGCCCAGAGCAACACAGTGTTCTCCATTTAAATTTGAATAAAAAAAATAACTATTTAGCGTTCTTAATTATATGACCACCCAGTAAATAGTAACACTAGGTTCAGATCTAATGTATAAAGTTTATCTATTTATTTTTAGCCAATCATTTGTGTATCAACGAATTTACCGCCAGTATGTAAAAGTTTTGTGATACCGAGAGAAATACATAAAAACCGGACAAGTGCAAGTCGGACTCGCCCACCGAGGGTACCGTATAACTTTGTAGGCATAGTACAAATGATTAAAAATTTGGACCGCCTTTCATTGCATGAAGACCCTGTTTTATTATGATTTAATAACAAATGTATAGTTTTCAGATTTTTCCCTTTATTTGTAGTATAAGACGATATTACTTGTCAAATTTCAAAGTTCTAGGTCAACGTAAAATATCCTATAAATTTTGATTCCTTTGAGAGTGTCGAAGTGTACGTTTTTTGCGGCATAAACGGCCGTATACTTATTGACAGGCCTGCACTGTCCTCCCATACCTATTATCACTGCAATTTGAACACATTGTGAACACCAAATATTTTTTCAAGAGTAACCGTGGAGTTTCTTGCCGGCTCTTCGCCATAGGAAGCGACAAATTGGAACCGTGTACCTAGCTTCTGACGTTTCATAAGTTTATGTGTAATAAAATATTTTGATTTTTTGTATCTTTTTTACGTTACCTTAGAAGTTTGATTTTTTCACAGCTTCAAGAGACTGTAGACCTAAGTATATCGGTTTAATTTCAACTCGGTATCTCCACGCGTTCCCGAGATAAAGGGTCTTGACAGACAGACGGACGCACGGACTACAACAAAGTGACCCTATAAGGATTCCGTTTTTTACGGAATCCTAAAATACAATATATGACCACCACTGTATTTATTTATTACAATCAAATCAAGCAAGAGGTGCAAGTGTGAACTTAGGTGCTTTGGGTATTCATGGGTGATCAAACGCCAGAAATAAACCGAACTCAAAAAAGTTTTTAATTCCATATTGTCATACCTATTCACAAAAGTATATTGGCCTTGTCAACAAGTGAACATGAAATCGATGAGCATGGTACAGGTCATCAAGCAATATCCTAAACACGTATTGATTTCTTCACGTTCTAGCTTATGCTGGTTCTGCTTATAATATTTAAAGTAGTAAGTAGTTTCACTTATAATTACCGTCTACAGAACTCAACGAACCCCATAAAGAATTTCCAGTAACTTCAATTGGAATAGACACCGCAATTATTATAATCGGGTTCTAAGTTTCGATTGTAGGATATAATTAACAATCTCACAATCGTATTACAATGACAAATAGCCAGCTAGATTCAGAAACATAGAGTCGGGTAATGAAAGAAGAGAATTCACAGAGACTTAAGTCTCGCTGCATTCTCTTTTATTCCTTAGTCTAGCGTTATACTTTTAAGTGTCACCCTAGATCGCACAAAAACAGTGGTTGATATAGAAGAACAGCATTAGGATACATCAATTTTCAAAGTGAAGGGTGGGCGTTTTTTGGGGGACTGTCTTATGTATTTTGACGTTCGAAAGGTGCTGATTCTCAGCCAGATTTTTGCCAGATAGACTACAAAACACTTCTTAATTTTTTGGGTTCCTCAATACGTTTCTGAAAGCGTTCGGCCTAACATTTAAATACACTATTTTAATCGATATCGTCGTCTATAACAGCTGTCATACCAATTAACATGCAATTTACCAAGTCCCCAGAGATGAAATAGAACAATAAGTGCGTATATCTAAAACGCCTCCAAGACTAATTTAAATATGTACATTCGTAATTAATTTATTGATTGCGGGTCTGGTAGTTCATCATAATTTATAACATAACACACTACTAACGCTACGGGGAACAAACACCACATGTTTCACACAACATTGTTATTTAAATTAACAACTACGTAAATTGGTGTATACAGTATACCCCATACCCAAACTCCGCTACTCCCGTTAGACTAGAGTCTTCCAACTATCTTTTACAACTATTCTCTATCACCAAGATAGTTGGAAAATGCCACGCAGATGATACTTTGGTTTAGGTAGGTATAGTTGGTGAAAGTTCCTTACCACTTGCACCCACTGATTAAGGCCCTGGTAATTTTGAATTTACTCGAGGTATTGTCGTTATGAGCGATAATAGTTCTTACTGCAATCTGATACGGGTTAAAATCTATTGTAATAAATTCGAATAATAAATGTCAAGCATTGTTGTAAAAACGCAAATAAAATCGTATAAAATTGGCATTAACTATTTGATAATAAATAATCCATCACGGGATGTAGTTTGGCATTTAGAATTTTATGGAATATTTTTAATTATAATAATAATTGTTATTGAAGGTATAAACTGGTTTTAAAGATAATTAAGAGGTAACTATGATGATTTTTTTGATGCATTAAAGTATGTTTAATTATGTTTTGAGTACCATCACTGTATGCAAAAAAGACTTGATGAAATTTCATATATTTTTTTTGCTTACAAAATTATTCACGGTTAAAGAGATACACTGGTTTAAAAACCACCATTTTGAGCGTTTTCAAGAAATCTCCGCCTAAACAGTTCAGTACTGTTGATTACAGCGGTCTTTAAACCACCAAGGCAGCTGTAAATAACGACCAACTTATGGGAATATCTATCACTTTCGACAGTAGTCCCACTACTCTCACTCATTTAGCCAAGCAAGAGTCAAAACCTTACTTACGTGCTTCTGCTAGGCGTCCTACTAACAGCGGCTATGTGTGTGTAATCACTCAGTCATCGGAGACCTACCTCAACATAACATTATCGCCATGTTAGCCATATATTTATCGCTGAATTGTTTACGCTTGACAAACAATGTATTGTTTTGATTTAAAGTTCGCTTCACCTTCTAATTGACAACTGCACATATATTGTGTAAGTGCCTGTGTTGTAAAGATTTCGTTTCAAGAGTTGTATTATACTATGAATTTGAAGTAAGATTTAACGCCGTATCACAGTGTGGTGGAGATTTATGCGTGGTATGCGGTAAGAACTGCGGTTGGCGACCTTACTTAAATTGTGTGAGGCATAGCAATATTGATTTAGGTTTTTTTACTATATGATCGATATGAGTTTTCCATGAAATATGCTGATCTAACTAAACCAACTTACAAATACACAACTAAAAGAAACTTCGTGCAAAATCGTTTATTCTTTGGTTTTGCTTGAATTAAACCAGAGCAGAAATAATAAAAACTGTGCAATCATAGAATCCGTAAAATCAATATTAAACATTCAGATCTTTCTTCTATTTCTTTTTCAATAGTATTTATGGATAAATAACTTTTGCCGCGTGGACATCGAAAATTATACGGGAACGTAGGTTGTACTGCCGAGATAAAAACTATATTGTGTTAATCCACGCTATAGTCCTCTAGTCTATCTTTGTACCGATGCTTGATGTATAGTAACAAACATCTAAACATACAAACTTTCACATTTATAATATTAGTAGGATTTATAGTATTAGTAGGATACTTACCACCATAATTAAGTATTGGTACTGAACTAAAATACTAAATAAATTAAAGAAAATTAAAATGAAAGTCATAGACTCAACATTAAAATCCTAATAAAAACAGTAATTAGGTATCTCTGTTTGCAAGAAAATTATTTGTTGCGCCACTTTTTCCCAACTAAAGCACTAGGAAGTGGTGAAGGGCGGGCGTTTTGGGGAGACTGTCTTATGTAATTTTGACCTTCAAAAAGTGCTGACTCTCAGCCTAGTTTGAATAAATGACTTTTGATTTTAATAATAATTTTCAATTAATCACACTTATCGTAACATAAACACAAATTCTAAAAGATTAATCGTTCTGTTGGTGATCCATTCATCGGAGAAGTGAATGTCGGAGAACGGTTTCAAAATGCCGAAACTGGGGTCGAGGTAGATTCACAAAATCAAATCAAAATATCTTATTTCACATAAACCTGCATGGGCACTTATCAAACGTCAGAAGCTAGGTGCACGGTTCTAATGTGTCGCTTCCTATGGAGAAGAGCCGGCAAGAAACTCCACGGATACTCTTTTAAAAATAATTGACTTTTACAATTTTTTAAAATTACAGTGATAATAGGTATGGAAGGACAGTGCAGGCCTGTCAATAAGTACCGTGTACTTAGAGGAATGAAAATTCAGAATAGAAAATCGTCTACAAATCTACAGTCTGCAAGGCCTACAACGTTCTATCATTCAGAATAGATATGTAAAAGAATCAACATAAATAAAATGAACCTATTTGAACCCAGTGACATGATTTCCATGACAATCACCAATAAATAGTCTATATTAAAATATTATAATGTCAAATAATGACTAAAATATGTAAAAAAGAATAAAAATCAACATTGTAATTTGGGAGCAGTTAATAGACATCGACATCGTTATGCTATTAATGAGGTACCTACCAGGGAATCCATTGTGCAGAAGGAATTAATGCCAAACTTCCGTGTCTTCAACGTAGTCTTTTATCTGAAAATATGCTGTATTGATAAGGATACATTTGATATTTTAAACTTTCCATCGCTAAGTTCTGTAACCGACTTTGGCAACTTGTTATAGAAGCGGATACTGTTTCTTAGTAGTACACACGATTTGCAATTTGGTCACTTAGAGCTGCCGCAAGTTGAGCCACTGGTGGCGGCCATAGTAAAGGAACAGAACGATTTACTTTTTAGATTTTATCGATATAACCGAGAGTGCTTTCCAATGCACGAAAGGGTTTCGGTATGTAAAGATGGTCACCCATCCCGTTTTTGAAGATCTACGAATTGTTTCAAAGCGCGGTTGTCAGCAGACAGCCGATAGTCACATTGTGGCTGGTGTCACATTACGTCTCGACAGTAATAAATGCGTGTCATTAAATTACGTTGTTGCCATGCCCTGTAGTGGTTAGTATAGAACACTATACTAGGTAAATTAATAATAATGTGGTCTTTTTCAAAAATAAAATGCCATATGCAAAATATAAAAAGACGGAGGATATAGCTTATCCGTTACTGCAACGAAGCTTATTTTCATCTTTTTAATTCAATACTACCGTCGACCTCAAATAAGGTACTACTTCACCAAATAAGTACCACTCTGAAGCATCTAGAAAATCCGCAACATTATACTAAGGTTGGTGGGGCCTTTCAGAATTGGTTCTAAATTTTTCATGCCGTTAACTGCGCTCGTTGTCTTGGTCAGCTAATTTGAATCACTTTGTATCATTTGCTGATGCAACCCGAGTTATCCGCAGGTTTTTACAATAATTCAGATCTCTCTCACATTGTGGAGGGATGCGAAAAGGCAACCCCTCGAAATTGAAACTTTGTTCTGATTTTTGGAATAAAAAAAAAAAACAAAATCAAAAGTCATTCATTCAAACTAGGCTGGTGTCAGCACTTTTTGAACGTCAAAAATTACAAAAGACAGTCCCCCAAAACGCCCGCCCTTCACCACTTCCTAGTGCTTTAGCTGGGAAGACGTGTCGCAACAATTCGCTGGTCAGTGTTATTTCGTACGTTGGTTAAAATATGATTCGCGGCCGTAACAAACCACCGTAACAAACCGCAACGTACGGCTTCACATAATTAATTATAATTAATCATTCAAATCATCAATATAACCCTCAAATATCATCAAATCCCAGTGAATGATTTTTTCATGTACCTACATAAAGGTCATTAATAATTATAAAAAAAAAACAACCGACTTATATTTTTCACTTTTTAGTGGTTCACATGTGCTTACCCCTTCACAGCGTACCGGCGTGATTTATGTTATGAACTGGTGTAAACAATAGACAAAAATGAGATTTCAGCAATCCCAGTCGATTTGCTATCATTTATTGAGGAGTTCCGTTGCCTATCTCCGAAGTTATTCATCAGATCTTCACCAAATTGAAATGGGACCACTCCGAGAAAGTACTCTTCCAAAAACTACCCAAATCGCTTCAAGTGTGCCTATAAAATTTGAAGAGTTCTCTCTATTTCTCCAGGATCCACGGGCGTAGCCAGGGGGGGGGGGGGGGGTTGGGGGTTCAAACCCCCGCCGAAAAGTTTAGATATTAACATTTCTGTAGGTATGTATTTTTCACATCTTTAATATTTTTCTTATAAAAGGGTTATTTTACGTACCTACTTTTAGTCGTTTTAAATGATAAATGATTTTATTTCTGTAAGTAGGTTTGTACAAACACTTTTACACGTCAATCATATTTTTTAAACTAGGTGAGGTCGGCGTTTCCTAACTGACTACTCTGAGAAGAAAGGCCGAAACAAACTCAGAGGTCACAGTCTCTTTTAAAGTCCAGACATAATCTTGGTCAGATCATGTGAAGACCATGTGGATTGGTGTCTGAAATGGTCTTTTGAGGAAAGAAACCACACAGATTGAGTGGACCTGTCCAATCAGTGCACGCATGTATCAGTAATCATACGGCTCAACTCAGAACTTGAGGAGCTCAACGATTTGACGAACAATACCAAAGAAAGGACATTAGGGTAGGCCACATAAAGTACTCAAACTGCCAGATTAACTTTAAAAATGAACTGAGAAAGAAATGAAACACAAAAACAAAAATACCACATAGTCCTCACATTCACAATAATTAAAGCAAAATAATATTATACTTCTCAAAGTAAATATTCATGTCAAAGTGTATATAATAATAATCAAATGTCAAAGTGTATATAACAATAATCGAATGTCAAAGAGCAAAATAAAAATATTAAAAAAAAAAAAACTGTATACAAAATTGGAGCAGGTCAATCCCAAGCTTTTTTGTCCTCAATATAATCTTTAACGGTATAAAAGGCTTTCAGGCACAACTTACGTTTAATGAATGATTTAAATTTATTGAGACTTAGATCTTGAACATGGCTTGGAAGTTTATTATAGAAGCGTATACATTGACATCTGAATGACCCACCTATTTTCTTGAGCCTTGTTGATGGTACAACAAATTTGTGTTTGTTCCTAGTATTTATACTACTACTATATATTTTCTGGAACCCTCCCCGAAACTAAAACCTGGCTACGTCCGTGCCAGGATCCCATCATCAAATCCTGACTTGATGATCATGGGACCACCTGAGAAGTATTATCCTTTCAAACAAAAGAAAAAAAAACAAATCGGTCCTTCGAGTGATCGGGGAACATAGGTACCTACATAAAAAAAAAAGCTTCCGACGATTTGAGAATCTCCCCTTTTTGAAGTCGGTTAATTAGAGGGTATATACAAACGTGTTACGATCGCGAATCATATTTAGATCAACATACAAATTGAGTGGCGCTTCTTGCGACACAGAGAACATACGGTAGAAAATTATTTTGGGATAACCCTCAGTGTTTTCAGAATATCACTGACTGCAGATTAACTGCCAATTACACAATCGGCTGCAAAACCAACCCTAACAAATCGGAACAGTTCTATCTTCTATCTATATAAATAAAAAGAGAAGTCCTGACTGACTGACTGACTGTCTGACTGACTCATCAACGCCCAGCCCAAACCCTTGGACCTAGAAAGCTGAAATTTTGCATAGAGTTTCCCTTTATAATTTAGGCAAGGAATAAGGAAGGATTTTTCAAAATTCAACCCCTTAGGGAATTAAATAGGGGATGAAAGTTCCTCGCAGGTGAAGCCGCTGGCAAAAGCTAGTCTTATATAAAATTAAGTTGAAACTACTTCCATCTGAGTGAGGGAAATAGAACGTAATGTAATTAAATTTATGAATGCTGAAACGTCGCAGTGGTGCCTATTTCCGGCTCCCGGGTCTTCTTTAGATGTGCATACCGGGTATAAGCGTGGCACCAGGCCACATCGCGACGAGGTGCAAGCTAACTTCATTTCCGTTCTTGTGTAGACACGAAACTGTTCAAAGGATAGACGGGATGAAGGCAGGAAGTTACACTAATATCATTGCGTCGATAGCAATTACACAGAACGAGAAGATTCTCGTGTATTGCGAGGCTGCGTCAGATTGAATAGGGTTTTTTTAGGGTGGGAAATCATCAAATAACTTCTCCCGCTCTGGGTGGAGCAGAAGGGCGTGTCAAACTTTTACTGACTAAAACCCACCCGTGTTCCCTCAGTTGCCTGTGTGCCAGGGGCCACGGTATGTCTTTCGTACAACCCGCACCCCTGGCAGAAAAGTCTCGTCGCGAGATTTGAACCCAGACCTATGAGTTGACTTAATCCAAGACGTACGAGCTATCAGAATTGAATAGGGTTCAGTTTTTCGATACATACTAGAGTCGCTTGTTGTGTAACGTAATATTGTTAGTCTATTTTAAATTTTCCTATTGGATTTTGGATTAAATAAGCTGAGATTTTCGTAAACAGGAACTTAGACTTACTTCATTTAATCGAGACTAATTACTGCAACCGTATTAAGGTCGGTTAGTCGGCGGTTTGGATATTATTTGACAGCTGTCTTTATTTGACAGCTGTCTTAACCGGTTGAGGACGATAACACTAGACCGCTCCGTTCGCAGTTCGCTCTTAGGTTTTGGCTCTTAGTTCCGCCATGTCTGCCACCACAATCATGTACACCAAAGCATGATCTGTGCTTAGATAAATAACCTACATATAGGTACAACATGTAAAATAATTAACGCAATAACTAATACACCCCAATTAGAGTATTGAGTAAAAATCATAGTACAATGACCAATTTTTATTTTAAGTTACTTACTTTATTTATTAAGAAAAACGTGTAGAGGTGTAGCGCATTACTTTGTGCATATAAAATTGAGTCTTGAAATAAGATTGAATTTTCTTTGGCTAAAACGGCGGTAGGTATGGCAACTTTTTTTTTTAAGTACCCTTTTTAAAAGTTGCTGAAATTGATTCAGTAGTCACTTAGGAATATACTTCTTTCAGGTTCTTGCGTTTATTCAGTGACATCTTAATAAATACAAATGTAATAGGTACACACGGCTACACATCAAGCTATACATTTCCAGTATAAGCTGATCTCGCATACTGTTCTTTGGTTAGCGGATCACTTGAGGACGGCTGGACCGATTTGTTTTTTGTTTAGGTTCGTCATAGACCGAGTAAGGTTGATAAGGAGATCGGGAAAATTGTCCGAAGAACTGAAAGTGCCCTTTTTATGGGATTTTTGCATGAATTCAAGACCATAGGATAACGTCCAAAGTACGTGCGTGGAGTTATGAGCATTCATCCCACGTGGGTTGGCAACGGCGTATTTATAGCAGTTTTTCGCGATTATTTCATTAAATACAAACAAAAGTAAACATGTTTTTCAGCCATGCACTAGATCATTGGTATTTTTTTGTTTGTATTCAATTTTTTTTGCAGTGATTTTGCTATTTAATTACAAAAATCGACATACCGTCAATTATTTTCTGTTTGCATTATTTAGTATAATTAAATATTTTTATTAAAGAGTAAATGTTAAAAATAATCATAAATCTAGAATATCTAGTGCTTGGCTGAAAAAAAATTGTACTTTTGTTTGTATTTAATGAAATAATCACGAAAAACTACTATAAATGCGTTGTTGCCAGCCCGCGTGGAATGAATGCTCTTAACACGTACCTACCTCTTTGCGCCGTAAAGTTTCATTATTAATGGGAATTTAAAAATCCACATTTGCTGTACATCGATCGGCTAACGAAGTATAAATGTTTGAAAGGCCCCTAGCTGAAACCAGTTGCTGAAAAGCTTTTAAAGATTAGTAATTGACATCTGGAAGTAATCACAACAACGGAATTATCTAACTTTTGGAAAAAAAATACGGCTAAGCAGGGCGTTCCATTAAAACTAGTTCACTAGTATTTATGAAGTAGTCATCAAGTTGACTTCGATACAAAGTGACTTGCTCCAACTGCAAAATTACCTAAGTTTTAATTTCATGATTTTTTTTTACCTTAAATTATCATAAATGCGACGCACTAGGTACGCACCCTGTGACTGCGCTTGTTCGTACACACACTTGGCTGAGTTTTTCCGTTGTTGTAGTTGACAAAATCACTAAACCTGAGACCAACATAGCTAATCTCGTTATTTTTCACTAATTGCTAATCAATCGTAAAACAATAATAGTTTGCTTTCAATTATATAAATGTTAGCTTTCTAAATCATGTAAATTTATCATCATCATCATCATCATCATCATATCAGCCGAAAGACGTCCACTGCTGGACATAGGCCTCCCCCAAGCTCCTCCACTTCGACCGGTCTTGTGCTTCCCACATCCAGCGGATACAAGCGGTCTTCGCAAGGTCATCGGTCCACCTTGTGGGAGGCCTTCCTACTCTACGTCTTCCGGTACGCGGTCGCCACTCCAGAACCTTTCGGCCCCATCGGCCATCTGTTCTGCGAGCAATGTGCCCTGCCCACTGCCACTTAAGTTTGGCAATTCTTCGGGCTATGTCGGTTACCTTGGTTCTCCTGCGGATCTCTTCATTTCTGATTCGATCGCGTAGGGAAACTCCGAGCATAGCCCTCTCCATTGCCCTTTGGGTGACTTTAAGCCTTCTGATAAGGCCCATTGTGAGCGACCACGTCTCTGTACCATAGGTCATCACTGGCAACACACACTGGTCAAAGACTTTCGTCTTGAGACACTGTGGTATTTGGGACGAGAAGATATTGCGAAGCCTCCCGAACGCTGCCCAGCCGAGTCGGATTCGACGATTGACCTCTTTCTCGAAGTTGGACTTACCTAACTGGACAGTCTGTCCTAGGTAAACGTACTCGGCCACAACTTCGAGTGTAGCGCCTCCGATCGTCATGGGAGTGGGTGTTACATGGGCATTCGACATGACCTTTGTCTTCTCCATGTTCATTTTAAGACCCACTCTTTCGGAAGCTCTACTGAGGTCATCGAGCATTGCACTGAGGTCCTCCATGGTCTCAGCCATGACGACTATGTCATCGGCAAACCGAAGGTGAGTGATGTACTCGCCATTGATGCTGATGCCAGCCCCTTTCCAGTCCAGAACCTTGAAGACATCCTCCAGTGCAGCGGTGAACAGTTTCGGAGAGATAACATCTCCCTGTCTCACACCTCGCTGCAGAAGGATAGGTTTCGAAGTCCGGTCCTGGAGTCGGACTGACATAGTGGCGTTTTCATACAGAGACTTCAGCACCTCGATGTATCGATAGTCGATCTGGCACCGTTGAAGAGACTGCAGTACAGCCCATGTCTCGATCGAATCGAAGGCTTTTTCGTAGTCCACAAACGCTAAGCAGAGAGGCAGGTTATACTCTTCGGTCTTCTGTATAACCTGCCGCAGCGTATGTATGTGGTCTACGGTGCTAAAGCCTTTACGGAATCCGGCTTGTTCGGGAGGCTGGAAGTCGTCAAACCTGCGCGCGAGACGGTTCGTGATGACTCTCGAAAACAGCTTGTAGACATGGCTCAGAAGTGAGATGGGCCTATAATTCTTAAGAAGAGTATTATCACCCTTCTTAAAGAAAAGTACCACCACACCTCTGTTCCATGCCTGTGGCGTTTTGCCCTCGAGTATGACGGAATCAAACAGCTTCTGGAGGGCCTTAAGAACGGGTTTTCCGCCGGCCCTCAGGAGTTCGGCCGTGATTCCGTCATCACCCGGCGCCTTGTTGTTTTTTAGCTGCTTCAGAGCCATCCTAATCTCGTACAAGCTAACGTCCGGGATATCTTCGGTGTAGTGTAAATTTATATAATCTGTATATATAAAAAGAAAGGTCCTGACCAACTGAGTCATCAACGTCCAGCTCAAACCCTTGGACTTAGAAAGCTGACATTTTGCAAAGAGCTTCCCTTTATAATGTAGATAAGGAATAGGGAAGGATTTTTCGAAATTCAACCTCTAAGGGAGTTAAATAGGGGATGAAAGTTCCGCGCGGGCGAAGCCGCTGGCAAAAGCTAGTATTAACTAAAACATGATACTTTATTAGGACCATCTGCCTAGCTCCCATCTATGTTGGCTTCCACTGCAGCTGAATACCGGTATTATACATGGAGCGACTACTTATCTGACCTTCACAACCCAGTTACTGAGTAATACGATATCCCTTTTTTTTTTTTTTTTTTTTTTTTTTTTTTTTTTTTTTTTTTGGGTGGGAAATCATCAAATAACTTCTCCCGCTCTGGGTGGAGCAGGAGGGCGTGTCAGACTTTTACTGACTAAAACCCACCCGTGTTCCTTCAGTAGCCCTTAAGCCAGGGGCTGTGGTGTCTCTTTCGAACAAACCCGCACCCCTGGCAGGCATCGACCCTTGCGGGTCCCATCACTATTTGTGCTGACATCTCTTTGAGGCGCGCGTGGAACACAACGCGCCGTCGACTTGGGCTTGGTCCTTACCGGACAGCGAGCTACCCATTACTCGCCGTCCGCAAGCCCATGCCTACGGTGGCCGGAAATCGGCCTGGGATTCCCGACGCCCAGGGCGTCTCCGTATCCTGCGGCGGCTGGGGTCGCGAGGGCGCATATGCTGCCTCTCCCTCACGTGCGCCGCCTCCCTCTTCGCGAGCATTACTGCTTCGCTGAAGGAGGTGACGGCTCCCCATGCCCTCTCGCTCCGTACCATGGCTTGGACCAGGGCCGGACGCGAGAGATCGCCGCCGCCGATCGCCTCCACGAGGACACGGCGGTGCTCTGCCCAAGCAGGGCAGACCGCCACCGTGTGCTCCACCGTGTCCTCAGGGCGATCTTCGCAGTGGAAACACCCGGGCGTTTCCTCCCGCCCTATCCGAAACAGGAACCTCCCGAAACAACCGTGTCCGGTGAGGACCTGCGTCAGGCGGAAGGTGAGGACGCCATGCCGCCTCTCAAACCACTCCTCAAAGAGGGGACTTACCGCCGCAATCGTGGCGTGCCCAATATCCCTTGAGTTTCTAGCCTTCGGCCTTTTGAATTTCGGGCTTCTGACGGGGTCGTCAGTTACGGGTGTAACGACTGTCAAAGTTCCACGAATGACAGTCGCGACGTGTTTTCCCAGGCACGGAGAGGTCTTGGTATGCAAAGATGATCACCCATCTACGGACCAACCGCGCAAGCCTCACTTAAGTTGTTCGGTGGAACACTGCAGCTATTATGACTTAGCCACAAACCTCGCATACTTTATTAGTAAAATAAACTACAGAAATCTTAAAAAAAAAACATTTTGACGTTTTCACTATTTGGTTAGTTACAGACCAAGAATGCAAAAGTCGTTGCACCAATTTTACACTTGTCTAATAAATACCATTGCTCATATTGCTAAATAACATTTTCATGTCGTGAAATAACAAAATAACCTAAACATTGTTATAGGAACACTCCGAAAATAAAACGAAATGACCAGCATTGTTTACGTACAGAGGCCAGCACATCAAGCTACCCCAATCTGTAAAATTTCTTTGATAGTTTTTCAACTTTATCACCAAGGAATAAGGTTTATGTCCAATTGGGAAAATTTTACAGTTTGGGATAGCTTGACCTGCTGGCGAGTGTACATAGGGAAACCACACCTCACCACAGAATAATGGTACATCTATCACTCACTGCGTAGGGTATATAAACGTATGATTTATACAAGTAAATTGATAAATGCTAAACATTCTCCTTGTTGAACTACAAGTATTATGGCTCCCACGCCCTGACTCATCATCATTATAATAATTATTATAAAGTAAACTACATAATTATAAGCAAATACTTTGCCTCCTTTGACGATGTCACCGACTCACCGTTTACTTAATTATGAATACCGTTAGTTTATAATCTATTTCGCGAGATTGAATTATTGTGTACTGCAACATTTACTATGTAACGCATATTTTATTCAAAATTTTAAATTATTTATTTGTGATACATAGATTAAAGTTGTGGTAGGTACACTGTTAAAATATTAAATAAAAGTTGTATCACTATGCGCTACCTTGCAAGGCGTACAGATGTGGTCTACACAATAATAGTTATACATACTAAGTTTTCTATAGTAATACTTATAATCTGTCCATGACAAATCGACAAATTGTGAACTGGTATCAAACTTGCATTCGACGGATCGCACCGTGCGCTAATACTATAAGACAAGTAACTGCGACCAACTTCGAAGTACTTAGGTCAAAGTTCTAATCGATCCTAACCTATTTGGTCGGCTTGCCCTGACTTGGTTAGTAGTTACTGCGACCTATTGGTCAAATAGTTTTATAAAACTATTGTTCAAATAGTTTTATAAAACTATTTGACCAATCTCGTAGATAAAAACTATTTTAATTTGAAGATTGGGACGATATATTTAACAGATTTTTTTATTAATATCCATTTTCTCAATTAAAAACAATGTTTTTTTTTTCGTTGTTTTGATTTATCGCCAAAATGCTCATTACTAGGACTTTTTATCACGAACACTTACCTACTTACTCATGCTTATACTGTAGAAACCCTGGCGTCACTTCCACTCTGGCAATCAGGGACCGAATTACCGGTATTTTTTCTATAACGTTACCAATTACCGCTATATGACCGATAAAAAAGTAACGAAAATAATACCAATACACAAATTCAGTTAACGTTATCTAATTGCCAGTCTTAGTATCGGTAAAAGTAACAATTCTTATACCGGTAATTTATACGACTATCTCTTTCTAACTATGACGGTGGGGAGACTAGCATCTTTCGGTGTGTGCACAGAAACAATATTATATACACGCCGAAGTTGCGACTACCTTCGGCGTGTATGCAATATTGTTTCTATGCTACAGAAAAATAATGATAAACACGGGGCACGGCCATCAACGCTATAACTGAAACCATGAATGACTCACCTTAGGCGTGTATACAATATAGCTTTTGTGTTGCAGAAAATTATAATAAACAGCGTGGCAGGGATATTAACGCTAAAACTGATACCATGAATGACTCACCTTAGGTGTGTATAGAATATTGTTTCGGTGCTGCAGAAAATTATAATAAACAGGCAGGGCCACCAGCGCGAAAACTGAAACCATGAATGACTACCTTCAGCGTGTACACAAGTGGTGCCGATTCTCCGCCGATTCTCTGTACTCTGAACTAAACTTACTTTAAGTGATAATTTAGTTACTTTATTTAGTATAGACTATGAGAATCTTAAAGCTATTCTGCAAAAAAAAAAACTCATTCAAAATCATTTTGACACAACTAAAATCGTATTTGACACGACTCCACGTGGTATTAATTTTTTTGTTGTTGCGCAACTTGGTACTTGTCTGCCCTACCCCGTGACTTATATTGGAGCCGGAGGCACGCAGGAGGGGGGGGGGGGCAGTCTCGACGTGTTTTATATGGAATTTTTCACTTTTTGGATGAAAAATTGTTACAGATATAAGCAAAAGAAAAGAAAAAAAGATACAGTACTGTTTTTGCAGATGAAGTAGAGGTGTGTGAATTTTAGGTCATGACAACTAATTTTATATCCCACCTTTTTAATCGCGATTAGGCATTATTTATTAGGCAGATTTAGTTAGAAAATCAAAATTTTGGGTTAAAAAAGTTAAATTCAGAATAGCTAATTTGCCATTTTCATTAAATTAATAACTCAGTGCATCTTAGTGCTGTCAAACTAAAATAAAGAAATTTTGTGTCACTTTAGTCAATTTCAGAATGGGAAATCGTCGCTTGACACGAATAAACAAAAATTTGGTGATTTTTAGTTTAGTTAATTTGCATTTGTGACAAGAGAATTGGCACCATTGTTTCTGAGCTGCAGAAAATTATAAAAAACAGGTTAGCTCAAATTGAAAAAAAAGAGACTCAAATTAGCTGCGACCGAATATTTTTATAAAACGAGATATTCCTGTCCCCAAAAAGGTATAGTCGCCCATATGTTTCTGGTCACAATAA
Source organism: Polymixis flavicincta (assembly GCA_949987655.1). Lineage (NCBI taxonomy): Eukaryota > Metazoa > Arthropoda > Insecta > Lepidoptera > Noctuidae > Polymixis > Polymixis flavicincta. Next base: position 34,648,051 of record OX465171.1, on the reverse strand, counting down.
AATTGACCTTGACACCGCCTTTATGAGGCATGTAAGATATGAGAAAGGTTTTAAAATTGTATCCAGAGATGTATGATCGACTGAAAAAAACATAAGACATAAGACTAATGAAAAAATAACAATATGCATAGTTATAATAATACAATTTTAGTTGAAAGGTACGTTCTTTCGGCCCATAAAAGTATTTTTTACACAAATAACTAGTTGATAAATCAAAGGCAGTAAACGTGGGTACGTTCGGCGAATGCGACGCGATGTTTGTGTGCCGTATGATTATGAAATGAAACTCGTACGAGCGCGAGTCTTATCCTATCTTTCCGATCGTCGTAATGGCTCGTATACACTCTCGCCTCGCGGCTCGTCTCGTGTCTCGGCCACAGGTCGAGATAATCAATGTATGTTCACACTCTCGCGGCGCGTTCAGTTGTTTTCGAACTAACGACTACTAGCTTTTGCCAGCGTCTTCGCCCGCGCGAATCTTTCATCCCCTATTTAACTCCCTTAGGGGTTGAATTTATAAAAATCCTACCATAATCCTTGTCTACATTATAAAGGGAACCTATGTGCAAATTTTCAGCTTTCTTGGTCCAAGGATTTGGGCTGGGCATTGATGAGTCAGTCAGTCAGTCAGGACTTTTCATTTTATTTATTAGCGTGATCAACTCTTTCTTTACTGAGCTTCTAATACTACTCAACTAATTTACAAACACAAACAAGCGGCATTGACTTTTGATGATTTTTATGATATTTGTACATTTATGATCCCAAACTATCCGGTCCTTTTAAAATACTTCTATGAACCGTAACGTGTCTTCTCGAGACCAATTCATTGCATCCACACAACCGGCACGGCAAATTGTTTGTAACCGAATAAAGACCGAACGCGAGTGTAAACACCACGCGCGCTGCCACCGCGAGCCCCTTTGAATTGTGCCCAAAAAACCGCTTCCGACGCGAGCGCTGCGACCGGCGAGACGAGCTGCGAGGCGAGCCATGAGCGCACCGATTACACACGCGTCTGTATTTTCGTGGTTCGGCTCGCGGCTCGACTCGCCGCTCGCGCGAGGGTGTAAACGAGGTATAAGATGCGTCGTTGGCACTCCACTTAGAAGAGCCAAACGCAAGGCGCGCGAGGCGCTTGGTTCGGCTTGGCAACGTTGCAGAAAATGTTGCTTGTTGTAAAAAATTTACGAAATAACGATACGCTATTTAAATATCGGTAAATCCTATGATTTAACGGTAATTTTAACGTAAAATATTTAACGTAACGGAACGAAATGTTTTGGTGGTTTTCCCGATATTTTATTGGTAACGGTAATCGTCCCTGTTGGTAATGGCTGTCGTACTCGCCTGTAACAACGTATCATAGTAAAAGTATTATTTCTCGCCTTTTGGTGGACTTCATATTTCCTGACCTGATCTTCCCGAAGAAGTTTTATCTACGGCTGCTTCTCGTAATATTCATCCATCTCGCGACCATGTTACACATATTTTGTCATTTAAATAATTTATTGCGTGGCAAACTGTCGATAGCTAGGTATGGCGTGGCAGCCGGAGTCGCGGCCACAGCTGATTTCCCTATATTTCTGAACGCGTGACCGCAGTGGGTGACTAACTAAAAATGAAAATGTGAATTACCTATATCTTGGTAGGTACCTAAATTAATTCGAATTTTGAGGAATTGCCTAAAACGAACGTCATTCAGCGTGAATGACGTTGCGATGGCTTATTAAGGGCAGCTAGTGCGGCTAGCACCTGCAGTACTTATGCGTTGGTTTAGAACGCAGATTCAAGTTTGAAACAAAGTTTGGCTATGTAGAGCGTCGTCTCTATTAGCTAGTCATGTACTTATCATGTATGACAACTTGCATACTTATCGGCCGCCTTCTGGACCTTAATCGTCGTAGCTACAATATACTGTAGCCACGACGATTGTATCTCTCAGAAGACCATATATGTGCCTGATTTTTCGAGCTATAGGTATCCATCTTGTAAGCCTTCTGAGCCAGTTGCCTAACGAGTGCCTCTTGAGGCAGTCGAAGCTAAGCTTTAAGATGAAAACTGCTAGACTCACATTTTAATTGGTTCCTGGCTTAACGTGCTACCGCCCATTGCATGGTGAAGAAAGTTGATATAATGCATAATAATAGCATTATCATCAGCCTGTACTGTACGCACTGCTGGGACACAAGCCTCCATCAGGTGACACAGAGTGGGCCGTAATCCACCACGCGGGCCCAGTGCGGGTTGGTAGATGTCACATGTCTTCGATTTTTTGGCTCTAGGACATGCCGGTTTCCACACGATGTTTTCCTGTTTCTTTTTAAATTGTATCATTCCAGAATCTACATATTGAAATATACTAATGAGCCGTGCATGTAGCCAAGAGACTGACAACGGATAAGTATCAGTAAAAAGATTTCAGAAGATTGATTTCCGTCCAGCCAAAGTCAAGAGATTAACAAAACCCTAAATATCTATTCATCCGTTTCATCACTCAGACAAAGGCCGCGTTGTTCTCTTATCGCAACCATGAGACTGTATGTCTCCACGTTTATCAGATACTGTCTAGTCGACAGTGAATGTATTATCCACCATTATACTATACCACAACGTCACCAGACGTAAGGCATCCTAAAATAATAATCAAGATAATAAATTTGACACGTGTACTGAGTGCCGAGCTACGCCGAAATAATACCGATTTTTTTTTTTTTAACTCCAGTTGAGCAATGGAGAAAAGCTGTCCACTAATAAAAGCAGATATTTTCTATTTATTAGTTGTTACAATTCGTCGTCTGTGATTTAAACCTACGCAGAACATAAGCCATCTAAAAATAATTTTGATGAATGAATATTGCGATGCTAAATCGTTTCGCTTTCGACTGATTTTAATTCTAACATATGAATATTTTAGAACTGACCGCGTGTTTGTCATATGACTGCGTCAGTGTTAATTTGAGTCGGCCGACAGAATACGTATCATTAATATTGGTAATTCGTTTCCGGTTTTGTTTTCCTACGAAAATTGAAATAGAATATGCTATGAATTTCGTTCCGCCAAATGTCTGGGCGCAGGAAGCTGTACTTTTGCAACGCAAGCTATGATAGAAAATTGGACTGTCATTTTCACATTGTCTTCTCGATTCCATCCTTTATTGCTCCAATATCGCCGGCATCGGTACAAGTATATACACAGCTCTTACTGAGTAGTCCTTCGTCCGGTTGCACGCTCGCCAACTTCACACATCCGCTTTTTACCGCAACCACTATTTGCCCAATCAATATACAATTCCCTTTTGAATGCCTGACAAGGGTAGTAAGCAAGTACCAAAGTATTGAAAAGGTTAAAAATACGGTTGTAAGTTCATATTGACTTTCAATATGAGAGTAAAGGTTATTGTCGGAGGACCAGCGGGGTTCTAGTGCTAAGTGGACGGATGCTGAGCTCCTAAACAGCGTTATTGTACTAATCGCGTTATTAGACCGTAAGACTGTTTCAATGGTCACAGGCTCACAGCAGATAGATAGAGATATCCATATCTATGTATATAGAAACAGCGCCTTGGGGTTTTTATCAAACAATGTCTATTAGGTAAATGTTGTTTACTAATTTTTTTCGGGCTGGATGTAGGAAGTACAAGACCGGTCGGCGTGGGGGAGCCTGGGGTAGGCCTATGTCCAGCAGTGGACGTCCTTAGGCTGAAATGATGATGATGAAATGTTGTTTATTTGTGAAACATTAAAAATACGTCATATCTATCTAATACCTTTAAACGAGCAATATTCTTGTATATATTCTTATATAATCTGAATCTCGGAAACGGATCCAACAATTTTCATGGAATTTAGTATGCAGGGGGTTTCGGGGGCGATAAATCGATCTAGCTAGGTTTCAGTTTTAGAAAACGTCAAACAAAAAACGGTCATCCCGATTTGTATTTATTATCATAAATATTTTTTTATTATTTTTTATCTATTCCAATGAGAATTTGCGTTAATTTCTTATTCGTCAGTAGTTGTTGTCTTTACACTCAAAAATGAAATCAGCATGTAAATCTGTTTCGTAGTTAATAAGGACAACGTAGTCAAACGTTTTTTTGCCAAATAGCTGGGTAGGTGCTTTCTAAGTTTCTACTTAGAGATTTCCTATATAATGTAGGTAATATGCAGATATTAGTATTTAATTCATTTTTTCATTAGTCACAAAAAACACACATTCACGCACATGTATGCCACAACATTTTATTTTATATATTTTACTTTCTTATTATATTATTAATTTATTACGGACACACACTTCACTATGTCTTTATTTTATTATTCTAGCGTATGGTACTCGTGGGTTGCAGCTGAAAATCAGCGTCAGGTGGTGCATACTGTGTTGCCATCTGACAATATGCTGAGCTGAGGCCCTTTTGGCATTATTATCATTGTTGAGGTCATTGTTTTCTGTTTTTTTTTTATCTTTTCCTTTTAAATAATTTAAGGTTTTTACTACCGATATAATGCCAATAAACGCAATTTTCTTTTCTTTCTTTCCATAAGTCCTGTAACGTTTCCTGTCATAGCTTTTGCTGCATCGGTCACAATACAAGAACATTTTTAATCATGCGTCGCGGGCCGTTGTCTGGATAGCCCTGTTTTACAGAATGATAAATCGAATCATTTAAATCTCCTCTGTGGTACATCTCTGTAAGTTCAAATTACCCTATTGAATGACTATTTTATGAAATCATGACCTTTTTTTTGGGTTGGAAATGACTTCTGCCGCTCTGGGTGGAGCAGGAGGGCGTGTCAGACTTTTACTGACTAAAACCCACCCGTGTTCCCTCAGTTGCCCGTGTGCCAGGGGCGACGGTATCTCTTGCAAACAACAACCCGCACCCCTGGCAGGCATCGGCCCTTGCGGACCCCTCGTTCACTCTGCGGCGGGTCAGCACAATGGCCCCACCGCCTACCACTTTTCGGCCGCAGGGGATAGAGCGAGCGGCCAACGCTATACCGACACTCCCTTTTCCCCTGCGGCCCCACCGCGTCCGCCATCAAACAGTGGCGGCCCCGTCCAGGCCACGGAAGGGTAGAGCGCTACTCAAAAGTACGCCTCCTCCGCCGCAGCCTGTAACCCTCAGCCGCGATGCCTCCCATTCGAAATCGCGGCCCACCTCAGTTGCGGTGCACCTCACCGCAACCTACCCTTTTTGGCCACTATGTCGTCGGCTTTGAGGCAAAAGCTCTGACGAGCGGCCCCACCTTTGGGTTCCTCTTCGCTTCACCGTGGCTGGTAGACCACGGCTACTGAGCCCCTCCGCAACGACAATGCGGGAACCCAATCGGGGGGAAATCATGACCTCTAAGGCCAATTACTATATTATATATGAGAGAGTTATATTGATGATTTTAGTTATTATAATTCGCTAAATACACATTTGTTGCAACCGCGAGTTGTAGGTAGTTCGATTTAAGTACATACGGCTACACATCAAGCTATACATTTCCAGTTTACGCTGATCTCGCACTATACGTAATTCTTTTTAATATACTACCTGATACTGACCTACATATTGCATAAAACTGGAGAAAATGTTTAATTACCTTCGGAGGCTACCCTGGCGCTTTCGCCTGAAATAAAACACGTTTAAAATTGTTAAAAGTAGCTGCATGCTTATTATTTAATGTAGCTTTTCATTTTTCCCGAAGTCTAGAGCCCTCTAAAGCTCTCGTGGTCAGCATCAGCTGTAAAATGAGAGAAACTGCTTGACACGGCAAACATTTTCATTAAAATAATATTTATAGAAATAGCCTAGAGAATATTTGACTGACTTTGCAAGATCAATTTGTATTAGCAACTTCGGGATGCAGTTACTTCCCAAGAGTTGTGACGCCAATAAGCAGTAACCAGAATTGCCAACTTTCTTTAGTGCTAGCATTCTTTTAAGAGTGCTACTGGTTGGTTAATTTAGTACAACTTTACTAAATAAACATATAATTATACTTAGACCTATCTGACGTCCACAACCTAGAAACTGGATACCTAACACGATTGCCATTGGTAAGACTGGTTGTCAGACATTCGGGCTTCTGACTGTCAAAGATTCAAGAATGACAGCCGAGACCAACGGCTTAACGTGTTTTCCGAGTCTCGGAGCGGTATGTAAAGATGGTCACCCATCCACGGACCTACCGCGGCTTATTCTGATCGGTCGACCCGTGCGCCTTATATTACTTAGCCGCAACCGCAACCTAAACCTATTCAGGGTGTTTGGCAGAACGTTGAACATACGAAAATGGTGGATATCTGCTACTTACTCAGCCCTGATTTATTTGGCCCTGGCCCCCTAGTTTTTAATTTTTAATGCAAGTTGAAATTAAGATTTAAGTATTCATAACTGTTTACTAGCTAACATCTGAATAAAGCAATAATTTTATAAGAATCTGCCAACACTAAAGATAAAAAAAAAATTGCCTGTTTTACCCATTTTTAATAAAAATTACACTTTATAGTTAAGAAAGTGATGAAACTAGAAGAAAGCAAAAAAAATATTAAAAAAAATATCCAGGGGGCCAGCGCCAAATAAATTAGGGCTGAGTAAGTAGCAGATATCCACCATTTTCGTATGTTCAACGTTTTCCCAAAAACCCTGATATACAAAAAAAAAATATTAAAGGCTCGGAGTTATACAAAAAAAAATGTATTAAAAGGCTCGAAGTTCTTGAGGCAGTACTTATAAAACGTCCGGCATCTTCTGGTTAGGCTGGACTGGGTTTCGCTAGCCTGCTGACCGGAGTGACTGGATCTTTACCACAGCATGGCAAGACAGAAAGAAAATTAAGTTCACTTGTTACTGAAACGCCTGCTCATACAAAAAGATTGAAAAAAAAAAAAAACAACAAAACTTTTTAATGAAAAAATTAAACCGCCGAAAAACCGAAAAGTAAAAAATTATAAACTTGCTTGTGACATATAATTTAATACATATCCAAAGTCACCGACTTCCGAACTTAGTTATTGGGGTTGGACAAAGCAAGTTTATTATTTTTTACTTTTCGGTTTTTCGGCGGTTTAAAAAGTATTTTTTATAATTTTTTGTGGCTATAATCTACTAATTACTACATGCTTAATTTTTGTTTACTTTTTGTAATACACAACTCAGTATAAAAATCTGTGAGTAAACAATCAATCATCCCCTTTTTTCTTACCCTTAGGGTTGGAATTTTTCTTCGAAATTTATATGGGACCAACTTCGGGGTATTATACCCTTTCCAATAAAAAAAGAATTATCAAAATCGGACTACTCTGGAAAAAGTTATGCGTAGTCAACATAAAAATATATATATAATATACCTATATACGCGTCGAATTGAGTAATCTCCTCCGTTTTTTCGTCGGTTAAAAAATAAATCAATACACAAGCATAGAACAGCGGCAGCGGGTAGTTCCGTAACACACTAACAATAGGAATAGCTTTCAATTTGACAGTTCAACAACATTTATTGCGTTATTTACGTTTATAAGCAGAATTTTTTTATGAACATATGTAGAAAATAATTAGCCATAACTGCCAAAAGAGCGCTCGAGAGCTTCAGATTCTGAGTAATAGTGTGTTATGCAATTAGGGTGCTGAAATAATCGGCAGCTGCATATCGTGACTGTGACGAAAAAGCTACCACCCAGCATGATGCTGTGCTTAGGGGGACCCACAGCCCAGCGCTGATTTGCAGTGGTCCCCGACATGAGAGGACCTTCTATGACTGATCATTTACTTTTTGAGGTCTTCAAAACGGGCTCCAACGGATTGCATTACGAATCTGCGCCATTGCAACATCAGCACACAATCGTTTACAGTGATGATTTGGTTTTGCGGTATATTCCAAATATAGAGTATTAGAATGGTGGTAAACTGTTACGTTCACATACATTGTGTACCTTTACCTACCTATGTTTAAAATATCCTCAAATTTCAACTAACCGAGTTGTAACCATAACATACCGATATAATCCTACTATAATATTATAAACTAGCAGCGCTCCGCGGAATCACCCGCGTATTTCCCGTTACCGTGGGAATACGGGGATAAAATATAGCCTATGTCACCCGGGGATAGTGTAGCTTCCCAACAGTGAAATAATTTTTCAAATCGGTTCAGTAGTTTCGGAGCTTATTCAATGCAAACAAACAATCAAATCTTTCCTCTTTATAATATTATTATAGATGTGTAGATATTGGTGCCGATTCCGCTGTCACAAAGTTCTCTAAACTAGACCAAAAATCACTAAGTTTTTGTTTATTCCTGTCAAACGTCGATTTCCTCCTATTCTGAAGTTGACTAAAGTGACACAACTTAACTATATTTTAGTTTGACAGGACTAAGATTGCTTGTTGTCAATTTCATTATTCTATTCAACCTAAAATTTTGATTTTCTTTACTAAATCTGACTATTTTTAATTGCGATTAAAAAGGTGTGGAATAAAATTAGTTGTCAAGAACTAAAATTCACACCAACACCTCGACTACTGATGCAAAAATAGTACTGTATCTTTTTTTCTTTCTTTTGCTTAAATCTCGAAAATCAAAATATTTTATTTCATTTTATATAAACCTGCACTTAAGAAACGTCGGAAGCTAGGTGAAAATGGAGTGTCCTATCGCAAAAATAATACTTGTAAAAATTTCGACCCCCGCAATAAAACACGAACACCTCTAAAACTCAACACGTGGGTAATAATTTTACATATATTCTATACCAAATGTGAAAATTCCATACAAAACACGTCGAGGCTGCCCCCCAGCACGCCTCCGGCTCTAAAAATTTAGAGATACTTTTTTGCAGAATAGCTTTAAGATTCTCATAGCCAAAAGTAAGGAATTTTAGTGATAGTTTAGTTAGTTTAGTTCTGTGTACAACAGAAGGGCACCAATGTGTATTTATTATGTGTAGAAGATAGGTACCTACATTATTAACACATTTTCTTTCTTTTCAGAAAATTGAAGACAGGTCCTCAGATCTTTCAGATGACGCGGAGGAAGAAACAAGTGAGTATCTTGCAAATCTATAACAGCACATGACTCATTAAAGATTCCAAAGCTTTACACAAACTGAGGCGACTTCTGTTTTGGGGCAGTCAACTCTACTAGTAATTTTTCCGGCTGGTGGATTACTTGATGTCGTAAAACAGTTCGTAGGTAAACGGTATTTTTGCTAAACCGAATAATGAATTATTTAAACCACGTGTTCGAATACTTAGGTACCTAAGTGGAACAGCGGTTTCGTGATATCAATAGTATGAAATAATCAAGATAAATTCGACGATACTAATCACTGCCTTACTCACTTCCTGTAGGTTTTCCATTAAAAGCGTGTATGATGGTGCGTTTTCCAAAGTCGGCGCTCCCTTCCCGACTTCAATACAAAACATCCACCACCCTATCTAATGGGCTATTCATACCACCACGTCCATCGTTAGCAACCGTTTGGTTCGACTCAATATTCTTAGGAGGTTTTCATATGAAATGCCAGCCATAGTTGTTGGTCTAGGCGTTTTATTATAGCAATGTGTCACTTGAATGAATCATAATACAAACTGAATTGTGATTATGTCAATACTAGCTTCTGCCCACGACTTCGTCCGTGTGAAATTTTGCTGTTAATTTTTTTTTTATTAAAAATTTTTCTTAGAATTTATTTCCATAGCTGCCGTCGTTACTTCGTTTTAGCGTTCGGATTCGCTGTTTTCCTTTTGCTCGGCTCCTTATGGTCGTAGCGATTAATAATGCTTGAACTGACTTTAAGAATTGGACTCGCAAATGCAAAAAGAATTTTCCAATTCCGGCTGGTAGTTCCAGAGATGAATGCATTCAAACAAAGTCTTCAACTTTACTATTAGACCCGTATTACAGAACGTCACTCAATACTCAAGCATTACTTAAAACAAGATTCAAGCCATTTGATTGGTTGAAACTAGTTTTAAATAATGCTTGATTATTGAGTGACGTTCTGTAATGCGGGACTTGGTGAGTTTATCGTAGTTGGAGTATTAGGTACGATGATGCCCTACTACTCGTAACAAATCATCAGAATACAATCATCCTTGTTTTGAATACAAATCCATTCTTAGTAACACGTTAACAAGTTGCAACGGACGAACTAACCCACGCCTTGTTCATAAAATTGACTTACAATTTATGTTGACTGATACTTTCTCAATCTATCTTCATAGCCTTTTCGGCATCTAGTCTAACCGGATGCTGCTGATTACCAGTATTTTACATGGAGTGACTGCCTTGCTGTCCTTCACAACTCAGTAACTGGGTAAGACAATAAATACCCCTTAGTGAGAAAGCTTGTCAGACTTTCGGGCTTTTGACGACCCGGAACGACTGTCACAGATCCACGAGTGACAGCCGAGATCGACCCGTGCGGCTTTCATTATTTAGCCACAAGCCTTTCTTGACTAATTCATTTTAGCATTGCCAGAGAGCAAGCCTATGCACCTTTGACTCACAATCAGCGGTATACGTTATTAATTTTTGTTATTTTCGTAAGATCGTAAGTGCATTCAACTAAAGTGAGCTTTACGTCATAATTCTAAATGAAATATCGTTGCGTTGGGTCATGCTTGGTTCAATTCGATTGACCGAGCAATTTATTTATTGATCATAATGTATGGCTATAATTATTAGATTGCGCAGATGGGCCGGGAGTAAAACGGTTAACTCCATCGAAACAAGGAATGTTAAATTGAATAGAGTTGTTTTTTCTGAATGTTCAGTTTTGTCGCAAAATAATGTTGAAAATTTGCGTAAGTATTTGTGAAATTTTCCGATTTCTACGCCACAACGCGTGTGTTACGGTATGTGGATAATTCGTCACACGGACTCGGCATTCTTTCTACTAACACTACCTAGCCACAAACTGTATTTTTTCAATAAATTCGATTTTCGTTTCCAAAAATGTTCAATGTGATCGTTTCAGCCGATTAAAACCCACGGGCTGGTATTTAGCTCCTCGTGAAATCTACTGAAACGAATGATGACGTTAATTAACCTCATGATGCATTACAGGTTTTACCTATAGGATTAATATCAGTTGAAACTTGATGACGTTAATCAGTGAACGGAATTAACTGAATAACGTCATCGCGTTGACTGCATCAGTTAAAATTAAATTAAAGCCTTTCAGAAATGTTATTATACATTATAAATTAAAGTCGCATTTTCATGTGGTCTTCACTTCCATTCAGAGAATTAATTCCGGAAGGTTTATGTGTAAGTACCTATAGTAGATTAATATTTAACTTACCTATATTATACTATAAATCATCATTATCAGCCTAGCCTTTTCCCTACTATCTTAGGGTCGGCTTCCAGACTTTCGGGCTTCTGACGACCCGTAACGACTGTCAAAGATCCACAAATGACAGCCGGGACCAACGGCTTAACGTGTTTTCCGAGGCACGGAGGGGTCTTGGTATTATGTAAAGATGGTCACCCATCCACCGACCAACCGCGGCAAACGTAAGCTACGTTTGCCGCGTAAACGTAACCTGGTCGATCGACCCGCGTAGCATTGTTATTTAGCCACAAGCCACACATTATACTACAAATAACATCAACAATGAAAACATACTTTAACATTTATGAAGGAATCGCTATGTTTTGTCAAGTTGTGAAAACCGTGCGAATCAGGGGCAGGTCGCTAGTCTATCTTATATTTTGTAACATACAAAAATCAATAGCTGTTCGTTCGCTAAAACTCAAAAACGGCTTTTAATTTTGGTTTGCTGTTTTCATGAAATTTGGACAGAGAACGTCTGTCGGGTTAGCTATTTTGGTATATGTACAGTCACGAGCATTAATGTGTAAGTATACACATCGCCAAATTCAAAAGCGATTTTCTTTTAAATAGCGATTGCAACCTTGAGATAACTTGGGTATTTCATTATAGTGTGGGTTCCAAAATATTATTGTCATCATAAAATAAGATTACAATGAGTAAAAGTGGAGAAAATCACTTTTAAAAGTTGGTAAGCGTATACATATTAATGCTCGTGACTGTACATATTGCAAGCTTTACTAAAATACTAGTTAAAACATTCCACAGAATATTATTACTGTTCTCGTAGACAATTAAAGTTATTTCTCTAGATGAATTTCGCAAATTAGTAGCTAGCAGAGTACTTAACAACAACGACGGACTAACTCTAGGCTTTTAAGAAATGTAAACGCCGAATTTACAAGTCAATTAGCAAAATATTTGAGAACGTCGGTCGAGCTAGATTTAAACTAAGCGAGTGCTACAAACTCACCTTACCATATTACATGTTTTCTAAAAAAAAAAAAAAACATATTTCCTCACGAGTACCAGGCGATTTACTATGAAACGTTTAATCTATTATTCCATACAGATTTCCTAACAGAGCAATTAGTGACGTCAAACAAAACACCTATTCAATGTATCATCTCGAAGTATGTAAAAATTGCTGCACGACACGACGCGTCCCTAAGTTCGTCGCGGCTGTTCCAACTTTGTCTATTTCTGATTGAATCTACCTAATTGGACTGTTGGCTCAAAGTCTCAAGTGTTTGACAAGTTTTTACCTACATATGTCAGTCACTTGATTTACAAAAACTCGGCACACTCCAGAATGAACCTAGACTTAAAGGTGAAATGTGGCGAATAAATGCAGGAAATTATTAATAATGCAATACCAAGACCAGTATGTTTTCCGGTGGCTATCTATCTATTATTTTATCAAGTGATTATGGTAATTTTATGCTTAAACTATAACCTACATATTGACTTGTTGTTATCGTAACACGGGCGAGTCGAGTTCATAACAATCGTACCTTGGGGCGAATGCAGATAATTGCGAGGCAGTGAAATGTACTAGCGGATAGCGATGCTTTACGCCTCATCTGTTATGCAAGTTTGTTTATTTCGATAATAATAGAAAAGTACTGTTTTAATTACCTACTTGACAGTTCTGTTAAGCTCGTTAATCTCGGTGGTTACAAGAATAATGTAGGTACCCAGGATTTTGTAATATCTTGATTTAAAAAGTGTCCTTTGAGTTCCTTTTCCGTTCTTCTCCATATACATAGACATACGTTTTTCCACGGAATCTTACTTCAAATACTTTTAAGGTTTATTTCTAGTACATCAAACTCACATAATATTCACATATACTATTAAATTAATATGAATTACAAATTCTACTAATATTATAAATGTGAAAGTTTGTATATTTAGATGTTTGTTACTCATCACCCAAAGTGCTCAACGGATTTCGATAACTTTGGCTCACAGATAGAATTTCCCGGGGGATAATTTCCGACATTTGCACGGATAAAGCCGCTGGAACAAATTAGATTCATTAAAAAAAAAAAAAAAAAGATTCATTGTCTCTATAGGTAGAATAGGAGCCTCAAGAAAAACCATGAAGACCAATATTCAATCAGGCCATATTTCGCGGAATCATACTTCGAATACTAATAGGTTTATTTTCAGTATATAACAAACACATAATTTTCTCATATACATACTTATGAGCCGAAGTAATATGAATTACAAATTGAAATAAAACATAAGTACCTATAACAAAACTACTATATCCTACTAATATTATACACCAAACATCCAAACAGTTATGTTTGGATGTTTGTTACTCAATCACGCAAAAACTACTGGACGGATTTAGATGAAATTTGGCACACAGATAGACTATAGGTAATAATTATGGTGTTGGGCTGGGTGAATAAGTAAATAAACTGAAGTTGCAGTAGTGGTTTTGTTTTTTTTTTTTGGGTGGGAAATCATCAAATAACTTCTCCCGCTCTGGGTGGAGCAGGAGGGCGTGTCAGACTTTTACTGACTAAAACCCACCCGTGTACCTTCATTAGCCCGTATGCCAGGGGCTGTGGTATCTCTTTCGAACAAACCCGCACCCCTGGCAGGCATCGGCCCTTGCGGGCCCCATCACGTTTGTGCTGACATCTCTTTGAGGCGCGCGTGGAACACAACGCGCCGTCGACTTGGGTTTGGTCCTTACCGGACAGCGAGCTACCCATTACTCGCCGTCCGCAAGCTCATGCCTACGGTGGCCGGAAATCGGCCTGGGATTCCCGACGCCCAGGGCGTCTCCGTATCCTGCGGCGGCTAGGGTCGCGAGGGCGCATATGCTGCCTCTCCCTCACGTGCCCCGCGTCCCTCTTCGCGAGCATCACTGCTTCGCTGAAGGAGGTGACGGCTACCCATGCCCTTTCGCTCCGTACCATGGCCTGGACCCAGGGCTGGACGCGAGAGATCGCCGCCGCCGATCGCCTCCACGAGGACACGGCAGCTGCAGTAGTGGTCAGGGTTGAATCTTGCATGTTTCTAAATTTCTTTCTATACTTACAGTCCTATATATTCACAGAAGATCTTCTATTAAAACCTGGCGATTTTTTTTGTTTGAATTCCACACTTGTTTACAATATTATAGACAAAAGAATAGCGGACAGACACGATGTCGACTTGTTTACTCTGACGCCGTTTTGTTTGTCATCACCAGACAATTGCACTGAGTGATAAGCGATGTCATCTTGGCCTGCTAACAAATACTTAGATCACAAGTTTTCCTTTATGGGAATATTTTGGCATTGAATGTTCAATAGTTGGGTTAGTAACCGTTTTCAAACATTTCGATGAATACTCAACATTCCTCAAAATACTTTCTCAGACGCTGCATGGTCATGTTATTATAGCTTATCAAAATCATATCTGAACTTTAAACGAGACTGACCTCTGAGTTTATTTCGTATTTGTCTTGTATAGTGTTTTTTGAACTAATTTACAGAAATTAATTTCTTTTATTACCTACATTTATTGCACCTTCGGAAGTCAGCCCTGCTCCATCTTTCCGGCTGCCTTATACAGGCTGGCAGGGACATCGACGCGCAAACTGTAACCATGAAATCAGCACACGGTTTAGACCGCCGCGCGCCGCCCCCTAGAGTAGCGTTGATTGTCAAAACAAAAAACTGCTGTCTGCTGTATAGAAAAGTATACCTACACGGCCAAAGTGTACGGAACATATAAAAAAAAAACTGTAACTTGAATAAAATAAAGAAAACGCTCCCCTGCGCTCCATTGCGCGTAGATGGATGCCACCCTGTATTTTTAACACAACATGATGTATTCGCAAATACTTGGGTAGCCCCTGCCGATAGAAAAGAACATGGACTTAACCCTCTGATCTTTTTGATATCACAATAGCGTGAGAGCTCTAGCTGTCCCCGTAGAATTCCTAGTATAAAAGATAATGTATGTAAGTATGGGTAGAAGGTCAGTTTGGTAATCGTCATGGAATTACTTTGAACTGACGTCTCAATGTATTCTTTTCTCATTTAATAATGTCCGCTTTAAAAATAATGCACTTACTGACAGCGTAACAGTTAATTTAATAGTCAATTATCAGTTTTTTGCTTAGTCTAGATATAATATAGAGACGTGACCAGTATTTTTACGTGCCTCCGCTCAAGATAATCGCCGTTTAAATGGCTGAGCAGAAGTCACCCGGACTATGTTAATTGACTCCCGACAATCGCTTAAATCTGTGACCTGCTCTTGTAAGGTCTCGTCTTGTGTTAATTATTAGTTAGTAGAGCATATACTTCTGTAATTAATTTCAATACCAATATCTTTTTGTTTCTCGTTGTTTGTATGTATTTAATTTGACGTTATTAGGTTCCAATTTCAGATATAATAGGATTATCAATTCAGTGTAAAGAATTCAAATGTGTAATGTTACTCCAAAGCTTGTGAGCTTCGAGGAAATATTTTCTCCTGTTCGCGTTGTACTCCCTCTGATTCTACAATTCCACTCTACGTCTATATTCGTTTACATGTTCTCGTCCTCGGTGTCTTTCCTGGCCGAACTGATAAAAGGAGAATATTGTTTAATTTCATACTTCGAGGATACAAGGCGATAATACAGGGAACTAAAAGCCAGAAACTATTATCCATGAAATATGTTTCACTGTCTAATTAATCGGCTTATACTTCTCTCTGTGCTCCATTGAGAGCTAAACCGACACTTAAGGTGATCAAAGCAAGCATACAATCTTAACAGATTTCGACACTCCTTTTAGGATTTACGTTATACAGTTATACCTACGTTTTCGTATTCATACCAAGTCTTTTAAAGTAGAAAACTCACAACCAGCTGTCATATCGGTCCGTAATTACAACGTTCTAGACATAATATAGCAATTTACTCAAAGATGTCTGAATATAGTACCTATCTAAGATCTCAATCGACTCTAAATATTGCTCAACGGATCACACCTTTGCCTTAAACGGTCTAGCTGTGACCTAGTATTTAAAGCCATTTGAGGCGACGTACTTACTTTGTAAAATCCGCTATATTTACTAACTAATCGCTAGCTGCTCGGAGCATAACCTCGTCCTATAAATTATAGTTTTATCTTTTACTTGCCTTATAAGGTGAACTACTTTGTTTCATACTCCTTGCTAAGGTGGCTCGGTGGCTTGCAAAAACCACGACACTTTTACGACCGGAACAAATATTAATCGCTATAATGTGTACAATCAACTAATCAGTTTATCGTGACTCGTTATGTGTTATTATCGATGACACGAGATAGGTATTCAAAACAAGCACTATGGCAGCGGTAGCGGCGCGCTGCGGCTGTAGATATAGTTCCTTTTTCAAAATCGAAATATAATTATCATTCTAATTATAATGTAACAGTCCGTTTTCTGCGGACCCTTACATAATATTTCTGTATCCTATACAAATATTTCAGGATTAAATTGATGAAAAGTAGTGATGTGTGATTAATTGATCATGAAGAGTTGTGCGAAGACAGTTCAAGACAGGATGCAGAATGAATGCTTTAATGTGGATGCACTAAGGTAGCCCGTAAAATTCAAATTTGTCAACAAAATTGCAGAAAACGTAAGATTTTTTGAATTTCGCGGGCTATTCTGGCCCTTCTTCCTGAATACACGCAACTCTTTTTGTCATTTAAGTAATCGTCTCACGCGTTGTCATATCGAACATTCTTAGTTTTTGTGTTCCTGAAAATTTAATACTATCTATGCACTTATAACTTTACACACTTAACAATTTACCTCGATCTACGTTTGAATGCCAACGTTTGTTTGGGCGAGTCACCTCACTCCGCTTGTTAAGCTTTCGTTTTCTGTTTAGGAAAGCGGTTGCGTCATATAAAGTCTAATTATTACAACCGTCATTAAACTTTACAATTCTTACCAGTATTTGACACTATCCAAAAACGTTTTGAATTTTATGCACTTTATTGCATGTAATTGCAGTGACCTTTTCTTATAAATTTACTGCATAAAATCCAATACGTGCCAGTTGCCTAATACATATTTATAGTGTTCTCCATTCGCCCACAAATAAATTTACTTCATGCGAGTTGCCTATAGAAAATAAAATGTTATTTAAAACGGTCGAATCGGCTGATTCCTGCGAAGTTCGTGCTAGTCAAATCATAAACCTCGGTATTATAAGACCGATACCACTTACCCAAAGCTTTTAACCAAGTGACTGCAGTCTATTTGCGTAGTAGAAGTACCTAATGCAATGTCTTAATTTCATCATTCTCGATATTTAGCTGGTATCACACTGTTAAACTAACTCCTGGTTTCTTAAAGTCTTGAATTCTCTAGTATCTTTCTTTTCTCTAGTTTTTTTTTTGCTATTTCTATCAAACAAACATTACAGCTAAATGCATTAGATTTGACAGTAGATTATCACGTGCCCCTTACAATTTCATTAATCTTAGTGGCTATATTTTGCAGGCCAGAATTGTACTACAAAATAAATTTGTTAATTCTGTTCCTGTCATTGCACCTATATATACTGGCGTTATAATACTCAAAATCAATATCCATGTTGAAAACAACGACGGTAGATCATAAATGCGACACTTAGCTATGTCAAAGCTGCAATGAGTTCTATAAAACCACGGTCTACGAACGATCTGACTATAAATTCACATTTCCGAATGGCCCATCAATTGTTTGCTACGCCACTATGAATTTCGTACACCAATCTTAATGATAACACCCATCAAATGATAAGAGATACGAATAAAAAATTGTAACACGGCTTGAGCGTAACGTTCGTAAAATTGCCTGTTATAAGTCTGCTAGTCCGACGCGGCTGTTCCGTATCATTCTCAAGGTATCTATCTTTTGTAAGTACGTGTATTAAGATAATTTAACAATAAAATGAAATCTCTGTTGCGGCCAAGTGCGAATCATGCACAATCGCGTGCTGGGGGTTCTGAATGACTGTATATACTGTAATATATATATTGTACATAGTAGTTCATTGAGTAATATTTCCAGTGATTGATGCCTCATTAGCACAAACTACATTGTTTGCATTCCTTGTCAGAGATATTCTGGCTTGTGACTGATGGACAGGCAGTCAGATGTTGTAACAGGAATACGTAAAATCGGAGAGCCCCATTAATATCCTGTAAATACGGAACCCTAGAAAGACGTGGTCGATATTTATGTAAAGATTCAACAAAATGTGGAATCCTAAAAGTAGTGTGCACGTATCAGCTGGTTGATAACAATCGCTATCAGTAACATTTATCGATACAAATCAGCCTTGCTTTACTAAGTCTATGAGTTAGTAACACTTGTTACGATTTAGCGTGATAGCGCCATGTATATAGATATCAGTACAAAATGGTAGCGTTTGATTAAATCTTCACTGTATCGTGTTGTGGACTAATTAGGTAATTCATGGATTGTTAATAAATGTTAAAGCGCTTCATTCAAGCTTGTTGGTGAATCAATCAGTATCAATTAGGTATCCATTATTTTATTTTACGATCATGGAGCAAATTGTACTGGATATAAATACAAAAATCATTGTAGATACGGGGTTGTTAAGATAATTTTGCTTCGGAAGAAGGGTAGTCGTCAAGCGGTTTTGTCTTCATTCAGACGTAGGTACTAAATTTTCATAAATATGTAAACAGTGCTAGTCGTTATCGTCATGTACGCACATTTGTTGCAAGGCTGTGAATTAATTATTACGCGTTAAACTAAGTACCTAGTTCTACTTATGGAACATATTATTTATGGCTTAGAGCTCTGATGGCAGTGTTATTTTCTTCGCCTCTGGACACTACGGGCGGCACCACATTTGCGCTATCTCAGCGAATCTCTAGCCCAGCTATCTCATTTTCTGACGGTTGAACGGCCCAGCTGTGGAGTCCCAGTCCCAGTATAATAATTTGCTAACCAGATCCAAGCGTTAAAACAGGGGCATTTTTTGCAGTTGCTTCTACCACCATCCTCATCTGCCAAGGGTGCAAGGGCTTTTCGAAAGAGATACCCGTGGCCCCTGGCACACAGGCAACTGAAGGAACATGGGTGGGTTTTAGTCAGTATAAATCTGACACACCCTCGAGCTCCACCCAGAGCGGGAGAAGTTATTTGATGATTTCTCACCCAAAAAAATTTGGGGTCGTCGCAACATGTCTCGTACGTTTAGCTGAACTCTATCGGCCCAAAAACAAAACCTATGTTTGTGTGGTCCAATATCAATCTGGCTAGCCTTTTCCCAACCATGTTTTGATCGGCTTCCAGTCTAACCGAATGCAGCTGTCACCAGTACTTTACACAGAACGACTGCCTATCTGACCTCTATAATCCAGTTACTGAGTAATATGATAGCCTTTGGTAAGACTGGTTCGGCCTTTGGTAAGACTGGTTCGGCCGACTTTCGGACTTCCGATGATAACGGCTTTACGTACTTTCCGAGGCACGTAGGATGCTTGGTGTGCAATGACTTATGTTGGTCACCTATCCACGGGCCAGCTTAATCTGATTAATAGACCCGTGCGGCTTTTATTACTAAGCCACAAGCCGTTGTGTGTTCTTTATCTATATACGTAGGTAATTAATAGTTCGTTATTATCACTAATGTTGCCGAATACTCGACAAAGACGCCTCACTTCCGAAATTAAAGTTATTCATTCATTAACAACGGATGGACCTACATTTTATAGGATCTAATATTATC
Organism: Polymixis flavicincta; assembly: GCA_949987655.1. Lineage (NCBI taxonomy): Eukaryota > Metazoa > Arthropoda > Insecta > Lepidoptera > Noctuidae > Polymixis > Polymixis flavicincta. Next base: position 34,627,970 of record OX465171.1, on the reverse strand, counting down.
AATTCAATCAATTTCCTATCTGTTGTTAATTTTACAACGGATTTGCGGAATTGCAATGTCTTACATTTTAATAAATGTCTGCCGCACCTGGCATCCGATCTGTTTTATTAAAATGCAAATTTTTATTAAATATGTTCCTTTACATTTGCATTTTTGCAATGTACTTCTATTAATTAGTTCCCGAAAGATGTTTATCTTTCGGGAACTAATTAATAAAAGTTAAGAAGGTTTCAAAAAGAGGACGAAAACTCATTAGATTGTATATGACTTGTGTTTCATTATACTGCTTGTGTTTCATTCAGCTGAAACGGGAACACTTTCATAAGTACTGCACGTCTAGGTCTAGGAGCAAAGTTCATAATCGTTTATAAATAGCCTAGTGCGAACCAAACTAGCGACTCAGTGGTCTTATCGCACAAGATTTGATTAATTACACCTTCAATGAGATGACAATTACTGGTATTTTACCCGACTGCACGATCGCAAAGACAGGGTTATGTTTTACGCGAGTATACCATCGATGCTTCCTAGCGACTGAACGAATTTTAATACATGAGTTGTCTAACTATTCGTCTAGGTCGGGGGTGGTTGGAGAAGGTTTTGATTATAAAATCAAAAAGACGGATTTTAAACGTCAATTAGAAAAGAGTGAAAGAAAAATCCATGGTTGTGGGTACTGAAATTAAGGACTTGAGATAACAATATAACATACTACTCTACTAGCTGACGTGAAAGACTAACTCCATATCTTTTCCAACCAGGGAGCCAAGTGTACGTACTAATTTCCCAACGTTGCGACAGTTCTTTCGTTAAGCTACGTTGTCGTACCCCATTACATAAGCCATCAAGCACGCATCTCCCGAACGCTGCCCAGCCGAGTCGGATTCGACGATTGACCCTTTCTCGAAGTTGGACCTACGTGACTAGACAGTTTGTCCTAAAACTAAAACTTACTAGTCCACAACTTCGAGTGTAGCGCTTCCGATCGTCATGAGAGTGGGTGTTACATGGGCATTTGACATGACTTTTGTCTTGTCCATGTTCATTTTAAGACCCACTCTTTCGGAAGCTCTACTGAGGCCATCGAGCATTGCACTGAGGTTCTCCATGGTCTCAGCCATGACAACTACATCATCGGCACTACGAAGGTGAGTTATGTACTCGCCATTGATGTTGATGCCAGCCCCTTCCCAGTCCAGAACCTTACAAATATCCTCCAGTGCAGTGGTGAACAATTTCGGACCGAAAACATCTCCCTGTCTCACAAGTCACTGCAGTAGGATAGGTTTCGAAGTCTGGTCCTGAAGTCGGACTGACAGCGTTTTTGTACAGACACTTCAGCGCCTCGATGTACCGAGAATCGATCTGGCACCATCGTAGAGACTGCAGTACAGCCCATGTCTCGATCGAATCGAAGGCTTTTTCGCAGTCCACAAACGCTAAGTAGAGAGGCACTCTTCAGTCTTCTTATAACCTGCCGCAGCGTATGTATGTGGTATAAGGTGATTAAGCCTTTTCGGAATCCGGCTTGTTCGGGATCGGGAGGCTGGAAGCCGTCAAACTTGCGCGCGAGACTGTTCGTGATGACTCTCGAAAACAGCTTCTAGACATGGCTCAGAAGTGAGATGGGCCTATAATTCTTAAGAAGGGCATTGTCACCCTTCTTAAAGAAAAGTACCACCACACCTCTGTTCCATGCCTGTGTTGTTTTGCCCTCGAGTATGACGGAATCAATCAGCTTCTGGAGGGCCTTAAGAACGGGTTTTCCGCCGGCCCTAAGGAGGTCGGCCGTAATTCCGTCATCACCCTGGCGCCTTGTTGTTTTTAAGCTGCTTCAGAGCCATCCTAATCTCGTATAAGCTAACGTCCGGGATGTCTTCGGTGTAGTGTCGGGTCAAGAGCCAGAGCTATTGGGTATTGCCAGATTCGTAACGGGGTTGGTTGTGGCCGTATATAACTGTCCATAGTTGATCTCTCCCAACAGCTCAGGGGCCTAAGTCTGCTATTTTATAAATTCGTCATTCCAACACGATCCCATTGTCATTTTGCTAAAAGTTCGTAATCTGCTAAATTCATAATGGTCAATCAGTGGTCGGTCAATGGTCTCGTAATAGAATTGTGTTATAATGGCATTGTCGTATTGCCATTGTTATCAAAACCCGTTAGTAGAAGTGATTTTCTAAAAAATACTACTAAATTTGTACATTTATTCATGCCAGATTTCTTTTATAATGTAAATATATTTTTACATATAATTTTAGGAACTGTCAAAATTTTAGCAGATTACCCCCTAAGTCAGTCATTCATTTGTCATTATGTACGAGATTACCAATAAATGCCATTTCTTTCAATGGAGTGTCAGTGGCTGACCACTGGAAAGTCATAATGACGCCATTATATTAGTAGATTACCAAACTTGTCAAAATCAACAATAATGAAATCAATGACAGACCATTCTGACACTATTGTAATAGCAGATTTGAGGCCCAGGTCTGGCGGATACGATTCTGCCATTATTTCAGTTTCGCAACCTGACTGCCCAATAGACATTATGCTCGACATAATGAAGTCAATCTCGTTTTTAGTTAAACCATCAGGGCTCTGCCGGGTCCACTTTCTGTGCTCACGTTTTCTGAAGAAAGAGTTCATCATAAAGAGATCTTCCTTCTCCATAAAACTGGCCAGTAAGTGACCACGGTAGTTCCGACGTCCAACTCTAAATGTTGCCTAGTTTCGCGTTGAAGTCCCCCATGACAAAGGTGAATTGGGGTTTAGAGCCATGCATGGCTTTGAAAATATCCCCATACATGGTCTCCATCTCACCTTCGGGGTGTGACGAGGTTGGGGCGTAAACCTGTATGATCTTCAGCGAATATCTTGCGGATATTCTGAGTATAAGGTACGCCACTCTGGCTGACATACTCTCGAATCGTCACCACGTTGCTCACAAGGAACTTATGGACGATAAACCCGACACCACCTTGGCACTGCTGGTCGCCATCCCGGAAATAGAGCAAGTAACCGGATTTGAGGATTATTGAGTCCTCCCCCTCTCGTCGGACTTTTCAGATAACCCTATTATATCCCATCGTAACTTGCTCAATTCTTCCTCGAGTTCGACGATCTTCTCGTCGGTGCGGAGTGTACGCGTGTTGTATGTTGCCAGGTCCAGTTTTCGGTGATTGTGGTAGCCGGAACTCTTCCGGGGATTGTTCGCACCCCCTTGCCTCACCGTGGCCTTGACCGTACCGTACCGTAGCCAAGGACTAGGGCACGGTGCTTGTCATTTTGGGGGTTTTGCCATAATCGCCACGCTTGGCAAGCGGGTTGGCGATCACAGTATGGTGGTAAAATGCATAGAGTTTACTACACTAGAAGAAATGGGATTGTGCTATTCTTTTTACGTCTGGCACCAAACGAAACACTTACTACTAATCAGGTTTAATAGCTTCGATATAGCAAGGGAATATGAGGGTCGCCTATTATCATAGGCGTCCTCATATTCCTTTGCTCATATTTAGAGCCTTTTTGGAATTTTTGGTTGCTTTTGTATCTAATGAGATAGAAAAGCAATTACATTGCAAATACTTTCCTTTATAGGTACCGACTGTCCACCCGCCTACGAGGAAGTGACTAGCTAGCTTTGAATGATTTCCTCACTTAAGAAAATTGTAGGTTCAGTGTAATTAAAAGAGGTACTAGTACAGTGATGATTTTAAGTTTGTATAATGGCCGATTGCTATAATTTACGGACCGTTTAAGGTAAAAAATTAAGAGTTTTCAACTCTTCATTGTTTTACTGTCCACCAATAATGAAGCAAAGATCTAATACCTTCCCTATTTGGACGTAGCTACCACTGATTAAAATTAGCTTACCAAACTATTTATTTGTCCAGTTTGGAAATAAAAAAAGCTACCATTGGTATGTAAACAAAACCGTTTTGCTACCATTGGTAAGCAAAACGGTTTTGTTTATAGGAAGTAGGAACCGAGCTAAGTCGATCGTCTCCTATTTATGTTATAGGTATTTTGTTCCGACCTTTTATTCGTTTTTGTGTTTATCAATGGAAATTTTATATCGTAAAAGAACACAATGCATTTATTTTAAGTTTCCCGAATAGAATACGTAATTTGACTGTTCACACCATAGGCAATTAAATGAAAGGAAATTTAAAAGTCATATTAAAAGTAAACTTCGTAAACAAGCGTATTATAAATTAGAGGATTATATCCAAGATAAGAATGCTTGGAAACATGCTGGTCCTGCTCCATAGGACAATCTAGAGTCTAGACAAAATCAAACTGGTTGCTAATTGAATTGTATAAATAATTATATTTAAGACATTGATTAACTCACACACTGACTGATTATTTGTTAATATTCTAGAAAAGTCGTATATTTACTCTTACAATGTTTGTAAATATGTGAGCACTATGTGTCTATCATAAAATTAATTTATCTGTATTGCTTCAATTGCATTTGTTTTTTTTTTATCTGTTTTGGTATAGTAGTAATTTTATTCTGGGTGCATCGTTTTCACACATAATTATATATTGAATGTACTTTGTTAAATTGTATTTAAAACATTTTAAAAGAGTAACGATGGATTTTCTTGCCCGTTCTTCTCCATACGAAACTAAATTTTGGAATGGGCGACTAGAATTAATTCTATTTTAATGTAAATATTGCCGTTCAAAAATGCCTTTTAAGTGTCTAAGAAATAAATGCTTTGACTTTAACTTAGGCGAGTACTTGTTTGTAGCAGCGACGAGATCTATTTCAAGAAAATGGCGAACACGACACTCGCTGAGCATAAAATATAGAGAGCGCTGAGAGACTCACGTTTCGCACATATACATTCCAACAAGTTGTCGCTCGTGTCCGTCGCGCACTCGCTTATTGTTAATCGCTGGCGGTGGGACAGGAGCCTTAGACGGATAATTGCCCGTATCGATATTATTTTGATAGATCAATTTATTTAATCTGTCGACATTAAAGCTCTTACAGACAGTCTAATAATAGGTAAGTAAATTATCTAGAAATGCTTTCTTTCCCTTTGATTCCAGTACTTAATTCGTTAAATGTAGCTTGTACTTACGGGTAGAGGTCAGGTCAGCTCTTACAATTTATCCTTGTGCCATATTCTTATAGTATTTTTTTTCTTTTTGGTTGGGAAATCATCAAATGACTTCTCCCGCTCTGGGTGGAACAGCATAAAAGACGCGTAATTAAATATATTCTTATAGTCAATTACGCGTTTTGTATTGGATATACCTACTTTAGTGAATCATTTTGCATGGATTTCCCGAACTCATCGATGTATGCAATCGGGAACCTACATACATACAAACTTAAGAAAGAAGCCTATAATGTTCTCACTGCGGGGACTCAGGCCTCCTTTCTATGAGATGGAGTGGGCCGTAATCCACCACGCGGGCCCAGTGTGGTTTGGTAGATGTCACATATCTTTTTTTTATTCTAAGACAAGCCGTTTCCTTACCCTGTTTTTCTTCACGCGGTTTGAGAGTAGTGTTAATGAAATAATTTACGTAAAGTAAAGCGCCTGTCAGGGTTCGAACGCATATACCAGTCATAAGTCGCGGCCGAATCCACAGGGCTATCACTGCTCTATAATCGGGCACCGATCACACGATAATAAAAGTAAAGATCGTCTGTACGATATATCTTGGTGATCTTAATTTCTATATGACAGTATTTCAATATAAATTGTAATTATAAATCCAGTTCTTATCAGTATCACACAATTAAAACATCGTTATTATAATAACATAACTGCAGTAAGTTTATTATTACGTTAGATTACACGATGTTGACGTTGATGTTGTGATGTCACATGCCTATTTCAATTCAATTTATCCCTATCGTATAGATATCGTCAATGTTTCCAGAATTAATTTGCTAAAGGGCTTCCAACACGAGTTTTCAATGCCCGAAAAGGCATTTCCTAGTAGACCAGCACCCTAATTGCGTAACTCACGATTAATCATAATCCGTTTCAATTTGACAGTTCAAAAATTTTCATTGCGTTATTTACGTTGTTGAGCAGACAAATTTTTCGAACATATGAAGCAATGGTTCAACAATCTGTTTCAAAGCGAAAAAGATTATGATTAATCGTGTGTTACGCAATTAGGGTGCTGGATGTTAATTCACGTAATTTCATATCGATCTAGTAGCGGTGCAGTTGCAATAAGCATTTATGGGGATTTCTTTTTTAATAAAATTGACACGCCGCCCGTGTTAATTTTCAGTGAAATGTAGTTTTTATTAATGTAAGTGGATCTTTGACACTTAATAACACGGCAATATTTTGTTGGGGCAATATTTTAAAACTAAATTGCGCGGCCGGCATTTCCTAGTTGACTGATCCTTGAGACAAAATGCCAAAATGAACTCGGAGGTCATGGTCTCTTTTAAAGTCCATATATTATATTATTCGAATTTTATGTGAGTCTAAGGCCGGGTCATGACGGTCTGGAAAGGTCTTTTAAAAGAAGACTCATTGCAGCTTTAAGCTGACCTGTCGGTATCAGTGTATCAGTCATCAATCAGCGTCATAACCATGTCATACAACAGTCGAAGAATGACAGGAATGATATAAATATGCCTACCTTCGGACAATTTAAGTTGGTAGTCAATTTAAAACGAATAACCGTATTTTTGTAAGCTTTGCACTGCGCGTAGTAGTGGAATGCGCTCTGATTGCGCTCGCGTAACGCGAACTCGACGCGAGCGCATCTAAAGAGTAACTAAGAAGGAGATAATCAATCTGCAACTGAACTTTAGTTACGTGAATTATCACACAGATAGGTAAAAACAGAGATAATGATTGCTTAGCAAATCTACCATCAATCTAAATATAAATTACAACAATTGACATTGATAAGTTGGGCAAATTGACATAGTGTGTCAATCTTCCAAACAGTTCTGATAATAAAAAAAATGTACAAGTAAAAAGAAGAAGTTTATTCTTCCCATGGAAGTAGCTAGAAACTACAGAACGCCACCTGCAATCCTAATATGTAACAAGTAATCTGCCCGGGTAACAAAAAACGCAGTCACCTCTGTTTTAACTCCATCCACAGGGTTATAAAGTGTTGATACTCCGTGACGAATGATTCTTTCCTCTGACCAGCTATCGTGGACGGAAACATTTTAACAAAATTATACCTTTCCAGAATATAAATGAATTTTCAGAAGGATTTTTATAGGTTTTTTGCCGGAAGTGGATCAAGGAAAAACGACGTGTGACCAACAAAATAAACATAGATTTTTAATCCAACTTAGTTTTAGCTCGAGGTCATGACCTCAACTTTTGAGGATAATTCAGGCAAGGGAAATTCTTAACGGCGCGCACACGTCTTGCATACACGTTGTTAATGTGTCGATGATATTTCTTTAAGTGCACTTCATCATTCATCATTTCAGCTGTAAGACGTCCACTGCTAGATATAGGCCACTCCACTGCTACCGGTTCTGTGCTTCCCACATCCAACTAATTTCTGCGGCCTTCACAAGATCATCGATCCACCATGTGGGGTCTTCCAAGTCTACGTCTTCCGGTACGCGGTCGCCACTCCAGAATCTTCCGGCCCTATCGGCCATCTGTTTTGCGAGCAATGAGCCCTGCCCACTGCCACTCGTTTGGCAATTATTCGGGCTATATCGGTTGCCTTAGTTCTCCTGCGGATCTCTTGCGAAGTGCACTTAGCATAAGTATAATCAGCCTTTGATGTTCCCACTTCTGGGACACAAGCCAGGAGGCTTGGAGGTTTGAACAGATAGGAATCTGTGATAGGGAGTGGGCCGTTATCCATAGCACGGGCCCAGTGAGGGTTGGTAGATGTCACATGCCGGTTGCCTCACGTTGTTTTCCTTAACCGTTCTGAGAGCACAAGTCGTAAGTCGCGGCCGTTTCCATTGCTCCTCAAGTAGGGCCACCGCTGCTCCTCAAGTAAACTTACCATGATTCCAAAGCGATTTTCATGTAGTGTTAATTCATATGTTGTAATTGTACATAAACTGCCCTACACATCCAATCAACAGTTTCTACGAGTAGACGGTTGACTCTTAGAAATGTAGAATGTCTTTTTACAATAGGTATAGTCGTGATAGCATAATCGGCCTCTACCTATAACATTCCCACTTTTCGGACATAGGGCTCTTCTCTGTGTGAGGTTACGGACTATTCACCACGCGGACCCAGTCGAGCCTGTCAATTTTTATGTCTGAAAAAGTTTTGTAGCTTCAACTGCATTCATACATTTTACAATCAGTTTAAGACCTCAAAGTTTAATTAAAACATTTCAATGTCTTACAAACGACGTCACCATAAAACGCTAAGCATGTAAAATTAACGCAAACGCGTTACTTGCAAAATGTCATAGCAAATCAGTGCCCAGAATGTATCAAGATAAAGATGAGATTTGTCCCACTAACAAGTGGGTTATATTAAATATAAGATAAGATAGTCCAGATAAGGTGTTTATGTACTTACTTTCAAATTACACAACGGTGTGAGTCAGTTTCTTTCGAGATCGGGTCATCCCCATGTTCCGGTTTAACAAAACGTCAACATTTTTATTATCATATCATCATCATTTCAGCCGAAAGACGGGGATGGCCTCCCCCAAACTCCGTCACTTCGACCGGTTCTATGCTTCCTGCATCCAACAGATTCCTGCGACCTTCACAAGGTCATCGGATGCCCACTGCCACTTAAGTTTGGCAATTTCTCCTATGTCTGTTACGTTATTAGAAGGCCAAAAGTCACCAAAAGTGCAATAGAGAGGGGCTATGCTTAGAGTTTCCCTATGGAAAGAATCAGGAATGAAGACATCAACTATTGCCCTTTGGGTGACTTTTAGCCTTCTAATAAGGTCCATTGTGAGCGACTACCAAATACATACATATAAAAATAAAATCATGCCTTTTTTCCAAAAGAAAAAAATGCCTTTTCTCAACAATGTTGGGTTCAGCTTCCAGCTAAAAATCTCGTGTATTACATGGAGCGACTGCCAACTTAACTAAACTAAGTGTACAGACACTTGGAAAAAGCTTCGCATATTTCTACTTCGAAGGCTTGGGTGTGAAGGTTCTCTGTGTGGAACTCATAGAGTAGTTCTTCATAGGATGTTAATACCGAAGGCTGGAGTCACCGTGTGCAGGGTAGTGCCTTGTGCTTGATTAACATTTTTATGAATAAATGATAAGGATTTTATTTGTACAAGTAGGTTTGAATTGGTTTGAACAAACACTTTTACACGGCAATCATATTTTTAAAGTTAGATGGGGTCGGCGTTTCCTATCTGACTACTCTGAGAAGAAAGGCCGAAACAGGCCCATTATGTATAAAATAGACGTCACAGTCTCTTTTAAAGAGACATAATCTCGGTCAGATCATGAGAAATCTATGTAGATTGGTGTCTGAAATGGTTTTTGATGTAAGGGACCACAAATATTGAGTGGAAATGTCCAGTCAGTGCACGCATTAATTTGTGCTGCTCAATAACAAATTACTTAACATACGTGATATTTTTAAAATAATGGAGAAGGCAATTTGTGACTAGGTGCATCCTAAAAAATCGTTTATGTAGGTACGTATGTTTCGATAGAGTTTAAAGCTATTGTCATCTCTTCGATCAAAACAAAATGGCGTTGACTAAAGCCTTATTCAGTTGCTCAAAGCTTAATAGGGCTTAAAATTGCAGCACCAACTCTTTAATCCTAAAATCTGGAACATCATGAACTAGAATAGTGCAAGACGCCTCCAGCTAATTGTGTTAAAATCGAACCGCTTAAATCTTGCTAATATGCTTTTCATAATTGGGTCATACTTTAAAACTAGTGTAAATCTTTAAGCTCGAGGCATATTAGAACTGGAACATCAGATAAAGTTTGTTTTCAAAAGAAACTGAGTGATTGCTAAGCTGGTGCCATCAAGCTGAGCTGATGTCAACCACAGATATTGCAGCTCGGGTCGGATATGTAATGAGTTGACACTTCTCTTATTAAATCAGTAAACGAGTTATTCTAAGCCTTCCGGGCTCTAATTGAAACTTTGATACCTAAATGAAAATGTTTCGGGCTTCTGACTAGTTCTTTGTGTTCGGAATATTCATAGTCAATCCTCAAAGTATGTACAAAATCAAAATCAAAAGTCATTTATTCAAATTGGGCTGAGAATAAGTACTATTGAACGTCAAAATACATAAGACAGTCCCCCAAAAACGCCCACCCTTCGACACTTCCTAGTGCTTTAGCTGGGAAGAAGAAGTGGCGCAACAAACTCCCCAGCAGCACAGCTGTCTGTTTAGTCTGATGGACTTGATTCTATACATACATAGGCAAAGTAATAAACAATAAAGCATAATAAAAGCCTCCTGGTATATATACTACTACTACATTATAATCTCTTCTTAGCGTGTCGATGGCAAAGATAAAACTAAAGAATGTACATAATGTGTACAGTTTTTTAAATATGTACAGTTTTTTAAATAGGTATGTACAGTTTTTTAAATATGTTTCGCCCAAAATTCAGCAACGCGAATACCGTTCGCTGATGCAGCCATTAGGTTCTCACGTGTGCAGGTAATAGGGCATGCGGTGCAAGATGGGAGGTGAGCCATTGTCTGTGGAGAGACGCCGAACACACACCGGAGATTTGACCCGTCCATGAATCCCCACTTGTAGAGGTTGTTGTGTACATTATAATTATGTTTTAGATTTTCCTTCAAAGATTTCTCCATTGTAAGCCGGAATAGAGCAGTGGTGGCCCAGTGATAACGACCGCGACTTACGAGTTGCAGGTCGTAGGTTCGAACCCAGACAGGTGCTTTATTTCTTGTAAATTATTTAATCCCCACTGCTCTCAAAACGGTGAAGGCAAACATCGTGAGGAAACCGGCATGTCCTAGAAACAAAAATTCGAAGATATGTGACATCTACCAACCCGCACTGGGCCCGCGTGGTGGGTTACGGCCCACTCCCTCCCACAGAGAGGAGGCCTGTGTCCTAGCAGTGGGAACATTATAGGCTGATTATGAAGCCGGAATCTGGAATTATGCCCGGTTGATGGCAATAGGTTCGCCCGCTAATACATGGGACTTAAACAAAACTGGCAAAACGTGGGTGTAGGGTGTACTATAGGTACGCCCCTGCTTATCCCTTTGGAAAATACAGGTGTGAACTTATGTTTACATTAAATAACTATTTAAGAGGCCGCATACGAAATTTTGTTGATTTAGCATATTTACTTGATTTTAAAAGACGTACTTTTACAGTTACAATACTGCATTTCCATAACTTTTAATGCATAACCCCAAAGATCGTTTCAAATAACATCTAGCAACTTTTTAAATGTCCATAATTTTTTGCGGTATTTAGGTTGTTTTAAAACATTAATAAATGCCAATTCTTTTTTAGTTAAATTTTTCGGGAAATGGATTTATCTTGAACTGAAGTTTATTTCTATTGTTTTAATTTATTTGAATGAGAGTTCTTAGTAGAGTCATCTCAACCAATTCATTGCCCATTTTTTCAAAAAACAAAAAAAAAACCATTTTTTTTTAATGAAAGTTGTAAATCGTGATTCATACACTTTATAGATGAATAAATGACTCTCACAAAAAATTACAATGTTAGGTATAGAACTTTGTAATTTTTTTTTCGTACCGAGTAGATGGTAAAACGATTCGTAAATAATGTGATATTCTAAACCTCTTACAGCAAAATTCACAAAACAATCGCTGGTTTGAGATCGATTACGCAAAATCAAATAATAATAAAAAAGTAGCTCATTCATTTGATGATGATTGAAATGGTATTTCATGAACTTATTGAAATTCAGTATTTTAACTGAAAAATCGCATAAATCAACAAACAATTTGGAAAAAATTCATATGCGGCCTAACGTCTTTCTCGAGTTTTTTTTTTTTTTCAATTTTAAGTCAAAGATAATAACTAAAGTTAATACCTGAGCTGATTACAGATAATGCGGATAGCGCTCAACGATGTAGTTGTCTATCGTTTTCATACTTCTGACTTCATGTTGAAATAAAAAGCTTTTCCGAAAAAAGGTTTGTTTTTGGACAACGTTTTATTTTTCACTTTTTCACACCAATTCGGAATTTCACTAGCCTTGGTCAAAACAATGCATATTTATGCGATAGCAGCAATCGCGGTTATAAAAGGACTAAGCCGTAATTAATTAGGTTGTTATGTTGCAATGATGTCCATTTGTTGTAAACAAAGGAGGCGGATAATGAAATTAATACAGGGATAAATTAATACAGGCATAAATTCGGTGAAGAGCTAATTGGCGCTTATCAGCCTGATTGAGCTTGGCATTCGAATTTTGTCGAGAAAAACGAGGCTGTGAAAAAGCTTTCAAATATAATTAATGCAAGCATAATAGATTGGATTTCTCTTTTGTTTTCGATACTGATAACAATACTGCATTGTTAATACAAAATTAATTTCAAGAATTTGGTCGTTGTATTGTACTATTTGATTAATTGAAACCTACTGTATATGTAAAGGATCATATAGGAGAACCATAATCAGTTTATATGTCCCACTACTAGGTTTCCTAGTAGTAGAATTTTATACTTACAACAATGTTTTTCAGTTGCCAAACAGCTAATGCCTCAATAAGCAAACAACAAAACATCTATATGTACGCAGTAATGGAAAAGATAAATATTTAGTCAATCTACTTAATTGATATTTCGCCAATCAAACAATGATGATAGACTAGATATTAACCTATTAATCGAATTTTATTAGTTGTGTTTTTTCGGCATGGAGTTAGAACCGAAGCGAAGATATAGTCACGAACGCAAAGTCTAGATATTTACTGAGGACTTCAATAAATAAACATCGGTTTAAAGAACTTTATTCTCATTAAGACAATCGTCACTTACATGAGAACATTAAATCTTATTAGTAATAAATTGTAACGGTGCGGGTAGAAAAATAACAAAAAGAAAAAAAAAATACAACTGTCATAAAAGTTGGAAGCGAGTTCGCATCGTAATCATCAAGCGTGGCATATCGAGCGTTAGAAGGAGACTGTCACCGTGTAGGCATGAATAACAGAGATGACACTCTACAAAGCTAATTTATACAAGCTCATCATGATCTGCCTAACCTTTTCCTATGTACGGGTCAGGTTCTAGTCTAACCGGAGTACCAGTAATTTTACATAGAGGGACTGCCAATATGTCCTCCGCAACCCAGTAACTGGGTAAATTATACCCCTTGGTAGACTTACTTTGGTTGTCAGACTTTCGAGCTTCTGACGACCCGTAATAACTGTCAAAGATCCACGAATGACCTCCGGAACCAACGGATTAACGTGCTTTCCGAGGCACCCCTCCGTTCCTCGGAAACCACGTTATGCCGTCTCTTGGGATATAAAGATGGTCACCGATCCACGAACTATAGAAACTATCTGTGGTAATTATGTGTGCGCCCCAGCGGCCATGCCCATGAACCAAGATATCATCATATTGAAATACCACCATGACTGCTTACCGTCGCCGAAATTAAAATGCAGTCACATAGGTCAGGGTAAAGCATCCTGAACAATATACAATGGCAAGAGCTTTACAGATTAAGGGACTACTCACACTTATTGAGCTCTGTTCAGCTTTTGTCCATAGAAAAAAACGATTTTGTATAGAGTCCGTTCAACTTTTCGCGGCTGAACGGACGCGTACGCATCTCATACAAAATCGTTTTTTTCTATGGACAATAGCTGAACATAGCTGAATAAGTGTGAGTAGTCCTTAAAACGCACACGCGCTTCGTAGGCATGCATCACTTACGTAGTAGCGATCATAAATCCGTAATTTGTTAATGTTTGCATAACTGCTGAGTTTACAGGACAAACTAATGTGTGTTTTGTTCGTACACTCTGGTTCAAACTGATTGAGCTTTCAATGATAATTGAAACCACCTGCAAACACAGCCCACTCAAATGACGCGGTTGACAAATAGACGATTGGTTTTAGGTTTATTAACTTTATTGAACGGAACTAATGTAACGAGTAACAGCCTCGATATGTATCTAATTAATTAGCAACCCACTATGAGTCGCAAATTATTCGATGCACTCAGACCACGTTCGTTTAATTATCGTTTAACACTGCACGGATCTCAATACAATTTGAGAAGGAGAGAAACGACATTCTGGGAATGCTTCGCATCAAAAAAAATGTTTTATTGCGTAGTTATCACAATCGACAAAAATACCAATAAAATAAAAAAATAAAAACGCACTCGGAGACTGCCACGGTAAAGCTATTGCATAGCATTTTTATCAAGTTATGCAATTATAACGAAAATAACCTAACACCCCTGTCATGTCTACCTATTCCTAACAAATAAAAGGTAAAAAATAGGGTAGACAGTTCAATTTAATAAATAAGAAAAATAAACAAAATAGTGTAGTTATAAAAAAGGGTACCTGTGTAGAAAGTACACACTCAAGGTAGAGGTAAGGAAAGTAATAGGTAAGATTGACAATGGCAATGTTTTCAGTCTTGGTGTCAAAAAGTTCGATCCACTAGTCAATATACTTGAAATGCCACTCTAGGAGCCGGTCGACCTTTTCAAGCTAATTTTCAGTGAGCTTCGTTAGAAGGTATCTAACCGTTGTCTTTGGCTGCCTTGACGATTGAATAATATTGATGCAGTTATGAGTATCGTGTTCTTCATGAGAACTTCGCTAGTAACTGTTGTCTTGTAGTTGACTCGGCAATTGCGTAACATTGATGCTATTATAGATATAACGTTTTCACTTTCAATCCCATCTCCTTAGCCCCGAATTTTCAGCTTAGTAACTTTTCCCCCTTGACTTCTCCAGCCATGTCCCTTTTTTTCTTTTTTTTTTCGGTCTGGTCGGCCAAGACATCAAACCTCCTTGATAAAAACCGAGAGTGCGTTTAAGAATCTTATAATAATAATTTAGAATTCCGTTATTTAGTAAACAACGTAATTAGGTAGAAAAGACCAAATTTGGGCTATTCAAAACGATATAAAATTATTTTTAGTAAATACAATCATAATGCAGCCTTCCTTGCCTTGAATAGACGTATTAAAAGAATAAGTAGACATCAGTTTGACACGTTTGACTTAAATGTCATAACAATAATATTATTATGTGAAAAGATGGAAAATTCTATGTAAAATCAGGTAATTTTAAATAGACGAATCGTTTAAGACCGATTCGCAGAGTACCAATACAGAAAACAAAGTGTGAAATATAAATAATGTAAAAGGATAAGTCGTAAAAGGATACTAAAACATAAAGATGATGTGGATGAATGAAAAAGAAGCGTAAGTACAGTATCAGGTGGTAAACAGATACTATACCCCCCAGTATGAAATGGCTAAAATACTGCTAAAACGGTAAGAAAATTTCATAAACTATCCATAAATATACGATGTCGTGTATGAAAATTCAGATAAAGCAGTCAAAATTGCAATTTTAACATGTCATTCCTCCGTTGCTATGCAACAGTCCGACCTGTTGCTAGGTGTGACATTATTTTCGTTACGGAATTTCTGGGTTCGGTCTCCACGCTCAAGGCCCGCGATAAAAGCTATGCAATAGCTTAAAAAGGTAAAGCGAAACTCTTTTAAAAGTGAAAAGAAACGTAATTAAACGCGCTCGCAAGTGCATCGAACAAAACGGTACTACGTTGAACAATTAATGTAAATAGGTATCCACCTACCGGCGTGGAGTAAGTACCTAGTATTCTAATAATTAATTACTGTAATATGGCTTATGCTAATTTTTAACCACGCCTGATTCAGTGTTTTACTGTTAAAGAACTTGAAAAAAAATAAAAATGATTCCTAACTAGGGTTGCCATCTCTAAAATTTGGCAACCAGGACAAGACGCGTGAAAACCACGGATTTTAGAGCCCAGAACCCGGACATGTCAACAGGATTTTTGAAACATAGTCAGTGTAAGAAAAAAAGTTGAAAATGTCATAAATCACCTTTTTATTTAGGTATATTGAGACCTTAAAATTAAATTTTGTCATCTTTTATCATCATTATAAATGTAACTTCTTCTTCTTCGTCGTCACACTCTTGGCAGAGTGGTCGTGGTCGTCACATCAGGGGTGGTGGCAAGCTTCACAATCCGTCGCCATTCCTCCCGTACTGTGGCTTTGCTTGAGCATTCGTAGAGTGCACCATTGAGTGCAATTTGACTTTGTCGGTCCAACGCATTGGAGACCTGCCACGTGCTCTTGTACCTTCAACCTTTCTAATTATAAATGTAACTAACAAAACAGAATGAAATTACTTTCGTCGGTTGCCCTCTAAACTAGGACAAATCCGGGGAGACCCGGACGGATGGCAACCCTATTCCTTACATACACTGTATCCACTGCGCGCTTGTTTGTTTACAACTTACTTCAAAAGCTTTGATACTTTGATAACAGTTCAACACGCAATTAGTCCAAAAATTTTAACATAGTTCTACTGAAGTATTGTTTCGCATGGATATCGCTGAATGAATTATTTCTCGATACGATAACGCCAACGGTTAGATTGTCCAAATTCTGTTTTGTTCAAGTTAGTTTAATTATCCGAGAATACTACAAAAGTCGAGACTATCAAAACATGGTTTGTGTTTCCCCTAAAACAGTTTTTATATAAATTAAAACATAAAGAATGGTGCTGACTGTCTCATAGTTATTGGAACAGCTCCAGATGAATTTATACTTAACACCACCGCTGCATTCTCCGATGGGTTAGGCAGTACCGCCTATACTGCGTTTCGCCAGTTCAGACGACCAAACAGACGTTCCTTTTGCATAAATTAAACTATAACGAAAATATTGTAGTGACAGTTGTTAGATTTTATTACAAGCGGAGATGGACATTTCCGGGCCTCAGAAAGCACGTTTAGCAGTCGGATCCGGCTGTCATTTGTGGATATTTAACCGTCGTAACGGGTCGTCAGAAGCCCGAAAGTCTGACAACCAGTCTAACCAAGGGCTATCATGTTACCTAGTTACTGGGTTGTGGCGATCGGATAGGCACTCGTTCCACGTAAAATACTGGTATTCAGCTGTATCTGGCTAGACTAGCAGCCCACCACAAAAATTGTTTGGTGAAGGCCAGGAATATGATGAGATGATGACAATTAAACACTTTAATTAGTGCTGAATAGTATACAATAACCACACTGACTCGTCAAAAAAACCTTGTAAAAATAATTACCGTGCCTTTAAACTTTTAAACAAAAACATTTTCCTATACAAAACCTTCCATAGGGCAATTGAACGACGGGCACAAGTTTCATGAAAATGAAGACACGCGGTAAAGCAAGGATATATTCGTATAAATAAACACATGATTCACGTGCGAAAAATATAGTGGAGTCGCGACAAAATACGAATAATTTATAAGTGTTGCGATGTGTGTATTTTGATTTTGTACTATGACGGGTTTTACGACACGCCCACGATGCGATGGCATTCAGGCGCGTGCAATTATTAGATCAAGATGAACTTGAAAACTGTAACTGAAAGTTTTTTAAGTAGGTGAGGCGTTGAAATAGTATCCGGGTCACCGTGAGCACATAACTGGGCTTTGCGAAGTAAGTACGTAAGTACGCAACGAAAGTTTTCACTTCAAACAGGCTTACGTACTTACTTTGCGGGCGCAGAGTGCACCTAAAGAAGTTGCGCCCTTTATGAACAGTGAACAAAAATTAAGCAGTTGATGCGTCAAACCTAGTACCAAATTCAATTTTAACGGACGGGAAAATACATTTCAGGAGTAGGGACAACTGTCAAATCGTGTTGTCATTGATGATTAGTTTGAGCCTCGAACTTCGCCTTATGTACCTATTTTACCAAAAAAAAAAGCCAAAAAACTAAAATTAAAACTAACTTTCTAAATAAACGACATTTCCTTCATTTCTAAGAAGTTAAACTTATTTTAAATGACTATGCTGGTAACCACGCCCTGATTCGTCATTTCCTCAGTTTATTAATCAAATCAAAACGTAGGTACCGACCCTCCTAATATGCGTGCTATGCCAATCATGCATCGAAACTCAGGAACACATTTATTAGAGCAACATGTGACTTGAAAGTAGAAATAAACTTATAACGTGGGCGACTCAATGAAAAATGTTGAAGGAACTATTTCAGTTCACACGCACGCGGCGCTACGACATCTATCAATACTGCTCTACTACGAAAATATTATATTTTTCGTCGTCACCGCGACTTATTTTTAGCTGTGTTGAAATAATCTTTGACTGGAGTATGCATATTCTTTTCGTTTTCAACTGATTGAGCACAAAGATTGGTGACTGGTAAAAGTTCAAGTGGGGCAGTAGATGAGCCAATGCTGATGACACATTTGCTGAAATGGCAAAGACGACCTTATCTGTACTAGCTGGTAATTTATAACTTTAATGTCATTCGAACAGCGAGACTAACTTTGAGATAGAATAGAATAATAATAATTTATATATTATATAAATAATAGAATAGAACAGACTTAACTTAAAAATAGTAGCCGTGAGATTGGGCTTACAAGCCGAAGGAAGATGATAAAAATAAGATTCGTAAAACGATTCTAGAAATAATTATCCAAAAAACAACTAAGGTGTTTCACTTTTGGATCCCGGTATAGGAGACCGCAAGGCTCCTATAGTACTACCTACTCGCTCACTGCTAGTTACGGGTTATGTTCGATCCCTGTGCAGATAAAATATTTCGTAGTTTTTGTAAAACGCAAAACGCGTTAACAAAACATGAAAATCCTCAGCCTTTAAAAAAAACTGGCCAACAGTAGTAGTCATCACTTTCACACATTCGAGTTCCGTACCAAACTACACTGAGCAGTTTATAGAACGGTCGCTGATCCGCCGTAATTACTGTATTGCACGAAATAAATAAACCTGCAATAACTCCTTATGTACCTACACTATTAAATGAAATAACACACAAGGCAAAAATCGTTAAGCTGTTGGTTATACTATAATTAAGCTAACTAACTTATTTATATGGTAAAGATTAATAGGCAGTAACACCGAAACCTTTTTGATAGGGTCAGTTCATAGAAATCGGACAAATGCCAAATAGGACCGTATCACCATAGCCTAGAGTAGAAAATGTTGTGAATATCGACAGAGTCGGCTCGAGCAGCAGGCTTAGCATGACGCTTTCGATTTCTACTCTACTGTAGAATATAAATAGATAGTCTACATTTCTCGTTGAAAAACGATCAACTGTCTTTACGGAAACGTCATTTTTGTCTACTCTCCCGACGACATAACGCCTGTCTACGGTTCTCGTGCTAAGCCTGCAGAGGAGGTTCTAACCTCGTCTGGTACGGAAAATTCTTGGTTTTTTCTCTTCTGTCGCAACTGACCCATAGTGTTAGTGCGAGATCCCAGAGCTTTCTGACATAACTTATTTTCACAAAGATGAGACCTTACGTTCTGAGTAGTGGCCTCATGTACTTATAATACCTGCGTGTTTGTGGAGTTCGCTCAGTGACACCTGGGCAGGTACCAGGTGAGAAAGTTACCTAAAATTAAGTGTTACTTTACTTATTTTCACATAGCTGATTTTATATATACCTATATATATTGTAGAATATTACTCTGAAGTAATATCAAAAGTATCAGACGCTTTCCATGGGCCGGAACTGTTGTCACTTGTCAGACGCTTTAAAGCTCTACAAAAAATATTATAAGGACCGTCGCAAAAAAATAACTAAAAATAAAAAGGTTTTCCGTTCAAATAAATTAAAACATGTCCAAATTTATCCGGGGCTTAGGCGTGTTACACACTTGTTGCACAACCTGACACCATGGATTCGTTACATGATTCTGCACCCTCCTGCGTTTAAAGTTTTCGTCGGCCTCAAGCTTGTCCTTTCTCCGTTGTCTGTCTCTGTCCAAACACACATTAATAACGAGATAACTACCACGTCGTACTGACGTGCCGCGCGCTGGTGACGTAGGTACTCCGGGAGCAATAGGTTCAACAGGGCGCTTTCAATAATTGTTTGTGACAAATCTGTTCCAGGTCAGCGCTGACATTTATATATTGAATTGTTTGCATTTCAGTTTAACGTAGGTACGCTGAAATTGTTTTATTCGAATTGCAGTAGGTATTGGTTTCTGAAATATAGATCTAAAAATATTTGGTTTAGTGGCAAAAAAATCCCTCAAGATTTCAGATTCTGAAAATATCTATACCTTTTACATACATACATACCTGGTCAATAAAAATGGAATGTTGTTCGTTGATAAGAGTGCAACAAGAATGTGGCTAGACCGATTTGGCTATTTTATGTTTTATAATGTTCGTAATAGTCCGAATCAGGTTTCTTAGGGAAGAGAAATTAAAAGACTCCCTTTATTTGGAAAAAAACGATTGTTGAATTGCAAGATGTAGCTAGCTAGCGACCCTGTCAATTGATCATATTATTTTTGCCTGAGCAACCGGCGCCGGCGCAAGTTCGTCATGCTCCCTTAGATGTCACTGCTTGCAGTTGGGTCGGGCGAGGCGTGTAGTGGCGGATCTTTGCGTTATGCTCTTGAACGGGTGCTGCTTATGGTGACTGGTCGTATTGCTGACCATGGTTTTATTATTGTTTATAGTATTAAGTATTAAATGTTTATTTATTTTACTCCGAAGGTTCAACATGTGTTGCTTCTACTTACAGCTATATGAACATAATGCAGCATTGGCACGCCCTTTAAGCTTTAATTTAGGTTTTAAGTTCTGTTAATAGTTTTGGATTTTATTATTCATTTCTGCTTGAGTACCTTTTTTTTTTTTATTTGTTGGCGTGTGCAACTAACTTAGGGCATATATTAAAATTTTAGGTTTTGAGTTTCGTAACGTTAATTACGTACCTACCATTGTATGGAATCAAGTTCTTCTAAATTAACAGACAGCTGTGCTGCTGGGGAGTTTGTTGCGCCACTTCTTCTTCCCAGTTAAAGCACTAGGAAGTGGTGAAGGGCGGGCGTTTTGGGGAACTGTCTTACGTAATTTTGACATTCAAAAGATACTGACAACAACCTAGTTTCAATAAATAAAAATGAAAAACTTTTGATTTTGACTGGGTCTGGAGTGTATCATTAAAAGTTTGCAATAACGACTCATTCAACGCTATGACAGTATCATGCCACGATTGTGAACTTGTGAGCTAAGTGGAATCTTGCTACGGTGATCCTAAAATTCACGCTTCATTCGATACTTGTCAACTCGAATGGGTGCGGAGCTCAGCACTTGGCTTTAGCATTTTTCTTATCCTTTTAAAAGACTTTGTTAAAGCAGGACTCCGTTACTCACCTGTCTCATATTACCTGTCCTTAAAGTATTAACGAAATCACTCAATTACTTAAGTTATTATCTACTTATCTTAAGTTTACAGTTTACAGTTTACTACAGTTGTCAGTACAATAGCAGTATGAGACTGCATCCACGCTGCATTCAGAGTTATAACGAAGTAATTCCGAACTTACGAGCTCGTACATATAATTTAACAGATATCCCGCGTTCATAATTATATCGACCCGTCTAAACATACTCGTAGTATTTCTTTGGATCTTAAGAGTACTTATTATCACCATGCCAACACACCTACGAAAACTGCCTGCTTGAATTGTGTGTTCTCTGATAGGATTTACTTCGTAAGCTTTTACCTGGAAATTCTGCATTTTTTACACCTGGCCAGTTCATGTTATAAGCTCAATGGTGAGAACCTCTGTAAGGATTTTTTTTCTTTGGGTGTGAAATCATCAAATAACTTCTCCCGCTCTGGGTGGAGCAGGAGGGCGTGTCAGACTTTTACTGTCTAAAACCCACCCGTGTTCCCTCAGTAGCCTGTATGCCAGGGGCGGCGGTATCTCTTTCGAACGAACCCGCACCCCTGGCAGGCATCGGCCCTTGCAGGCCCCGTCATTTTGTGCTGACATCTCTTTGAGGCGCGCGTGGAACACAAAGCGCCATCTACCTGGGCTTGGTCCTTACCGGACAGCGAGCTACCCATTACTCGCCGTCCACAAGCCAACGCCGGTGGCCGGAAATCAGCCTGGGATTCCCGACGCCCAGGGCGTCTGCTGCGGCGGTTAGGGCCGTGAGGGAGCATATACTGCCTCTCCCTCACGTGCGCAGCCTCCCTCGTCGCGAGCATTACTGCTTCGCTGAAGGAGGTGACGGCCAGCCATGCAGATCGCCGCCGCCGATCGCCTCCACGAGGACACGGCGGTGCTCCGCCCAAGCCGGGCAGACCGCCACCATGTGCTCCACCGTGTCCTCAGGGCGATCTTAGCAGTGGAAACACCCGGGCGTTTCCTACCGCCTTATCCGAAACAGGAACCTCCGGTCAAATTAATGTACTTTATTTCTTACAATTTCGAACGATTACTGAGGCATATACGTATTCTGGTTTACCTGTACCTACCAACTGACGTACCCGTCGAATGGTTGAGCTCTGCTGCGATACCGGCAGTATTATAATCAGCCTGTAACGTGCCCACTGCTGGGACTCACGCTTCCTCTCTGTGAGACGGAGTGGGCCGAAATCGAACAGGCACGCGCATTGCGGGTCGCATGTTAACGATGTTTTAGTTCTAGGACATGCCGGTTTCCTCACGAAGTTTTCCCTCACCGTTTTGAGAGTAAAGGTGATGAAATATTTTCTATTAAGTAAAGAGCCTGTCTGGGTTCGAACCTACGACCCTGACGTCGCGGCCGTTATCAATAGGCCACCACTGCCCTGCCACTGTTTAGAAAACTTTTATTCTTCTTATTAGTCGACAGAAGTCTGTTTTTTACGGGTGTAAAAAAGGCGAAACAAGGGGAAACGTAACATTTCCATCATTTTTAATCACATCATTCATGATCATGTAAAATAAGTAAATCCGCTATAATAAACATTATTGTTATCAATTAACACGAAATTATCGCGAGATTGTTCGCCAATTAACGATAATTTGATTAGAGAGATATTTTTAATATGATATCACGACACGTGGTCCCACTTGGGTAGGCTAGAATTTCTTACTTCCTACTAAAACTCACGCAATAAGTACTTACGCATGGGTCATTCATGCGAATTAATGTGTGTTTTTATCTTTATTCATATATCCATTCGTAACAACTGAACTGTTTTGAATGAAAATAGAGACAGAAATGCATGTAAGGCATTAACTGCAAGAAGTAGGTAATGCTATTGTAATGATTTTCGTCGCCATAGTCTTGTTTTTTTGCTAGTACTTAAACAGTTCTGTGTCAATTATGGTATCCACCAGCTGGTATGCGATCCCTAACACTCTTGCAGTCGGTTTCAGAGCCATCGATTTGGCTACAGATTTGTTCATTGCCCTAAAATGTGTCAGCCGCCAATCCACTTACTAAATGACGTTGCTATTAATGTTTGGGCCGGGACGTCACGTGCTTCGCAGTCCCGGGATATTTTGTACATTTCATTATTTTAGGTCCCGAGATTTGCGATTCGAGACTCGAAGCACTGGCTACCACATATACAGTCCCAAAATATGGTTTTTCGTTATTATGAATTTGATTAAAACAGCTTGCGTAAAAACTATATTGTAGACTTGGAAAATGGCCCTTGTATCCAAACGCCAGATTTGGAAATAATGGACGTCGAACCTAGTACCAGTAGCTTAACAGTACATAACGAACCCGAATAGTCGTTTCAAAGTTAAATGGAGCACAATCAAAAAAATCGAAGAAAATGAACCCGAAATTCTTGCAAAAAAAATCAAGAACTACACTTGCGAGCAATAAACTGGAATCACTCCATCGCGCGTTGCTCAAGACAATTTTTTACAATTTCTATGCAATGAGCTGTGGATTGTGGTATATCATCTGAAAGGTAATTTTGTTAGCTTTCAAAATATTTAAAATTAATTGAATTTTCTACCTAAATTTAGAGAATTATTGCAATAGGTCGAAGTTGTGGACGTCTAAATTAATAGGAAGTAACTACACTCAGGGGCACATTTAACCGGCCACCTACATTTTGTCGATTATTTCAAAATTGTATCGGATTTTAACTAATTTTGTTATAAAATTACTTTGGGTGAATCTTTGAGAACACAAATAAAACATGTGTAAGTTTTGAAATGGTTTAATCAAGATAAAAAAATTCAAAATGCGATAATGCAGTTTTCTGGCCAAAACGACATTTAGCAAAAATTTTATTTAAAACAAAAGTATGCTCTAAATTATCGCACTAATAACGTGTATTTCCTCCTCTGGCCCTAATCACCTCTTGTAATCGATTTGTAAGCCCGTCCATTATGTCTTGGATGTCGCTTTGTGGAATGTTCCTCAACTCCTCAACAGCTGCAGTTTTCAGTTCACTGATGGTCGTAGGAGCTGGTGTTCGACTCCGTATTCATCTTTTTAGGTTGTCCCATACATGCTCTATCGGGTTCAGGTCAAGACTCCGAGCTGGCCATGGTAATCTCTGAATATTGATGGCGTCCAAGTACTCTATGACAATTCTCGCAGTGTGTGCACGAGCGTTGTGCATTAAAACAAAATTATCGCCAATGAACGGAGCAAATGGCATCACATGTGGTTCTAGGACTTCTGTCACGTACCTGTGAGCATTAACGCTGCCTCTATCGAAGACCACCAACTCTGTACGGGCCTCGTAACAAATGCTACCCCACACCATAATCGAGCCTCCCTCGTAGCCCACTGTTTCAACCACAGCACATTCAGCAAACCTTTCACCACGGCGTCTATACACCCGCTGACGTCCATCAGCAGGCTTAGCACGAGCACCGATTTGTCGACGGAAGAACAGACATTACTATTAAATAAATGATGTACAATAGGATAAGATAGCTATGTTTTTCTATCCATTAACACAGTTATGCGTTCTAAACGAATCATGATTTTGTAGATAATCGTATATACTTTGTGGCCGTCGAGTAGAAAGTTTTGTTGTCAGTGTGATTTTGACAGTTTGGGAAAAAATATTCTTGTGAAATAGTCTACATTTAGAAGGACCTAGACAAATATCGTTAGAAACGAAAGACTAAATGACAGATTGTAGAAGGATATCTACGGTGCGATAGCAAAAATGTGGGAACGAAATGTCACTTTGTATTGAAAAAGCACTGTCTATTCTTCGTAGAAATACAAAGCGTCATGCTAAGCCCGCTGGACCTCGTAAAGTGATTCTTGATTCATCAGAGAAGAGAACTGCTTTCCATTGCTCTGACGTCCAATTTAAATGTTCTCGACCAAAAGCAAGTCTCGCTCTTCTGTGAGTTGTCGTTAGCTGTGGTACTCGAGCTGGTCGAAATGATCCCAGATTCCTCTCTGCTAACCTTCTTCTTATTGTTCTTAGGCTCACACTTACATTTCGTACCTCAAATAAGCGGTTACGAGCCTCAGAAGCCGTTGTGAACCGATTTCGAAGAACGTTCGAGACGATGTAACGGTCATCTCTGTCTGATGTACACCGTCTACGACCTTGTCCTGGTCTCCTTGTGTAGGAACCGGTTTCCCTGAAACGCCGGATAGCATCTTGGATAGTGCTTCGTGGATATCCAAGCATTCGTCCACACCGACGCTGGCTGAACCCAGCGTCTGCAAATGCTACAGCCCTAGCTGCTCCAGCTGCGTCTAGTGGCATTTTTTGGTGTAAATAAGGTCAATACCTCGGTTTTATTCGAAACAATGGTAAGACAACGTTGTAAAACAAATGTATCCTTCACACAACACGAGGGGCGAGACTTTCAAATTTCTACTGAACTGATTATTGTTGAATAAAAACAACAAAACTAAAAAAAAACGCGGGTATATGTGTTTTCTTTATTTCAGATATACCCACTCATAAAGTTACGCCTAGTAGTCAAAGCGCAAGTTAACATGAACAAACGATATGGAAATTCGAATGAGTGGACGGTTAAATATGCCCCTGAGTGTAATATGGGAAGATATTTTTTTTATTTACAATATATGTTATTAACCCCTTACTATTTTGTGTTACCCCGGCCTTAATGACTGCCTGTAAACGGTTTTTCATTGACCGAATGAGTTGCATGATGGAGTCCTGGGGGTTTTCCTGCCACTCTTCGACGAAAGCAGTTTTCAGGTGTTCTATTGACGCCGGAGCTGGACATCTTCCTCGTAGGTAGTAGGTACCCGCCTTTTCAGCTCGTCCCACATATGTTCAATCGGATTTATGTCAGGGCTGAGGGCTGACCAGTCTAGTGTGGCAATCCCGACTTCTACAAGGTACTGTCTAGTCACTGCAGCGGTGTGGCGGCGGGCATTATCGTGCATTAGCAGGAAATCTTCACCAATAAACCAAGTAGGGGAGCACATGGCCAAGCAGAATGTCGTTGATGTATCTTTCTGCGGTTAGCGCCCCTCCCCGACCTCCACCAGATTTCCCCGCCCGCATCGTACAGGACCCACCCCCGTATGCCACTGTTTCCGCAAAATAGCATTGTGCGAATCGCTTCCCCGGTCTCCTAAAGACTCTCTGTCGACGGTCGCTACCATGCAGGCACATCCTGGATTCGTCCGAGAACAGGACTCGCCTCCATTGCTCGATATCCCAATCTAAGAGTAAGTATTAGCTTTAGTATTACCAGTGATGTGAAATATTGGACTGATGATCAATTTTCATAAACGCCCCCTTTTTATAGGGTTTCAGGACTACCAAACAATAAGGTGCTTTTTTTTTTAATTGGTGTTTTTGTTTTACGTCAAATTCAAATTCATTTATTTTCCGAACATGGTACATTACATGGTCTTTAGTTAATAAATGGTCTCATCATATTCTGCCACGTGGGCGCGCAAATGTCAGGTACATTACAAAAATGAATTAATATTACAATAAGAGACATGTCAGTTAAAAATATTGTCTGAGTTAATATCCAAATATAATTCATTGACACACTATTAACTATCAAAGAGAGATTTCAAAGTATACAATATTGTACTTAATTAAATTAGGATGCCAAAGTATATTCAAAGAGTCGTTTAAATGAAATAACACTTCATAAATAGCAACTCTTTAGTTTTTTTTTAAACCTATTTAAATTTAACTTTATGATTTGCTTGGGGATTTTGTTAAAAACTTGCGGGGCTATACAGAATATCGTCATCATCATCATCATCAGCCTATAATGTTCCCACTGTTGGGACACAGGCCTCCTCTCGGTGAGAGGGAGTGGGCCGTAATCCACCACGCGAGCCCAGTGCGGGTTGGTAGATGTCACATGTCTTCGAATTTTTGGTTCTAGGACATGCCGGTTTCCTCACGATGTTTTCCTTCACCGTTTTGAGAGCAGTGGCGATTAAATAATTTACACAAAGTAAAGCGCCTGGCTGGGTTCGAACCTACGACCGACAAGAAAAGTTCGACTCGTAAGTCGCGGCCGGTACCACTTGGCCACCACTGCTACAGAATACAGAATATGCTATACAGAATATTTGCATAGAGAATATGCTCTTTCACATTAATGCTGTTTTGGCTCTACGTACGCGTAACATATCATTCCGCCTGTTACGTTTAACTGTATCAGATAAGTTGGGAAACAGTTGTGAATTCAGCTTAATAAATAAGGCAGTTTCATAAATATAAAAATACAGTAGTGTTTAATTTTTTTTTTTTTTTTGTAAAATTTTTGACAACTGTCCGTTATTTGTAGTCTGAACATGGCTCTGATGGATCGCTTTTGCGCTTTAAAAGCGATTTCTCCATTTGTAGAATTACCTCAGAATATAATTCCATATCTTAGTACAGATGCTACAAGACCATGATACGCTGTAAGTAGTGCATCTGTGTTAACTGTTGGGGCAAGTTTATACATTGCAACTACAATTTTTTTTACATAGCCCTTCAATCTGGTCCTTCCAATTGAGCTGCCTGTCAATTCCAAAGTGCATTATTCGTGTTTTGCCAAGATTAATTCTTAGATTATTATTATCAAGCCAAGGGATTATTGAAGTTACCGCGTTATTAACATCAGCTTCATAATATGATTCAGGTTTAACACATGCTATTATTGTAGTGCTATCTTCAGCAAATAGTGTTACTGAGAAGTCTCTAGCTTTAGGCAGGTCGTTAATATAGATTAGGAACAGTGGCGGACTCAATACACTGCCCTGTTGTACACCAAAGTATACTATGCGTTCTTTGGACAGGTATATTACTTCTTTAGTATTTAAGTTTGTTATGGCGGTAAATTGTTTTCTATTTGAAGGGTAAGTGCTTAATAAGTCCAGAACGTTACCTCTTATACCCTAGGATTCAAGTTTCTTAAGATAGTACGGTCAACGCAATTCAAATCTTGCGTCATATCACAGTACACAACATAGACAGGTGTCTTATTATAAATAATAGTCATAATTTTATTTAAAAAGTAATAAATAGCCATGTTAATTGTCATGTTCTTACGGAAACCCTTTTGTTTGTTGCAGATTTTTTTTCTAAGTATGTGTAAAGCTCATTAGAAATATATTTCTCGAACGTTTTGGAAAAAATAGGCAAAACCGCAATAGGTTTATAATTTTTCATTTGTTGCTTATTTCCTTTTTTTAATCTGGGTTTCACTATGGAGACCTTAAGACGATCCGGAAAAACACCGAGGCTGATACAAAGGCACGTTCCATAACAGAAGATGAATAATCTTTGGTTATGAAGAGGTTATATCATTTTATGATATACCACAATCCATAGTTCATTGCATAGAAGTTGTAAAAATTTGTTTCGAGCCACGGACGATGAAGTGATTCCAGTTTATTGGCCGCGAATGTACATTTAAAAAACGAGTTCCAGATGTTTCCACACTTTACAAAGCTTAGGTACAGTAAAAAGGACATTTGTTAACCTTTTTCGGTGGCATTATAACAGAAATCACAAACAAATTGCTTTTTAATGAAAATCTGGGCCAAAATTAACTTGATTCTAATTTCATTCTGATAAGTCTCGAATTCCCGAGAAATCCCGGGACTTTGATCGTGGGTTGTCTCGTGTCCCGACTTCCCGAGACTTTGAGTCTGTCGAGAATTCCCAAACCCTAGTTGATATCATCTTTGTTCCGCTTTAATACTTTGTTGCTCGAATTCATAAGCTTATCGGATTATAGGACAAATTGCAGCTTGTTAAACATTTCTCGCTGTGTGTGTTTGTAATCGGCTTTACAAAACGTTTGATACAGTTTCATAGCTGACCATATCGCACCTTTAAAATAAAAGAGACCTTAGTATTGGACATATAAAAGTTATTGGACTACAAGGTCCATTTTGAAAAAAATGAAGGAGGTTTTCGTCAGGTCAGTGTTACAAAGAAAATTTTAACTAATTCTGACGGTGAACGAGACTGGTCATCGTGAAACTACTTACAGTTTGTATACCTACTATTTAAACAATGGATTGGGCCATATTTTAGAGCTTTGAGAGGCTCTCAACTTTTCACTTAACTCCGTAGAGGAGCATCTATACTTTTATACTACAACAGGTCTGGAACTAAATAACTGGTAAAGAATTAACTGCTTCAACCGTTGACGTTACTCTTAACGTTACTCTTAGGGCCGATTTTTCGGTCCTCAGATAAAACTACCAATCTAACTTGAAGAATAAAGTTATTAGACTCTTTATTCGTCAGATAAGTGGTTGTCGATTTTTCAAATAATATTTATGCTAGGAATAATTAACTATCCGACCGAATATCTCATCTGTGAAAACGCTAACTTCAGGGAGGTGAAAAAATAAACAGAATAAACAAATGTTAGAACGGGACGGACTATTTCTTTGATTATTGTCAATGGCATTCAAACAGATAGCAGCGTCATGTCACTTTTAATACGTTACGAGGTTGTAAGTTTAGCCATATGGTTATTTGTTTCTTTTAAATTGATTTAAATAATGGAAAACAAAAAGAGGAAGCGTTCACCAAACTTTAGTAATGCTTAGGTTCAATTACTTGTGAATTTAGTCGAAAGGTATACCTAAGCAAATAATAGAAAATAAGACTGACGCTTTTACAAACAAAGACAAAGAATCTGCATAGAAGAAAATATTATTAATTATTATTTAAACTTGTAAAACACGAAGACTAACCTCAGACTTAGTAAGATCAACGTCATTAATCAATAGAATTAGCGGTTATCTGGCTGTCAAAGAGGCTAATAGATTTATTCCTCAGATACTTTAGTGAATTATTCGACGAATAAAGCCTATTTGACGATTAAACAACAGATTGTTTGCTATCTACAAAATAAACCTTATCTGTCTGTTTATCGGAGGATTGAAAAATCTCTAAGAATTGTAATTTCTTCCCAGTGTATTTGAGAGAGATTCACATAGTGAATTGCAACAAATGAATTGTCTACAATCAATCTTCTGTCCTATCGGCACGAACTATTGAAGAATGGTTAATGCCCATTTTAAGAATAAGCCAACCAGCTTTGTGGTAGCGAGCCGGGCTACCCAGCAGGCTTAGCATGACTTTTCTATTTCTACGAAGAATAGACAGTGCTTTTTCAATACAAAGTGACATTTCGTTTATCCATTTTTGACATCACACCGTAGATATCCTTCTACAATCTGTCATTTTGTCTTTCCTTCCTGACGATCTTTGTCTAGGTCCTTATGAATGTAGACTATTTCAAAAGAATGTTTCTTCCCTAACTGTCAAAATCACACTGACAACAAACTTTCTACTCGACGGCCGCTGAGTATATACGATTGTCTACAAAATCGTGATTCGCTTAAACGCATAACTGTGATAATTAAAAGAAAAAACATAGCTATCTTCTACTATTGTATACATAATTTAGTTAATAGTCATGTCTATTCTTCCGTCGACAAATCGGTGCTGGTGCTGAGCCTGCAGGGAGTGACTCGATTGATTCAAACGAGTGGTTCGAGAAATTAATTTTCTTTGGTATGTGAAGAAATCACTGGCTACAGTTCGTTATGTGCCTACAATATTAATCCACGTCGGCCAAAACACAAACAAGTTCGACAATAAAAACAAATATTTCAGTCTTAAAAATGCAATTAACGCGACTGACGTTTGTTTTCAATTCAATATTGGAAAATGAAAGAGAAAAGTAAATTAAAGATGTTGGCCGACGAAGCTAGATGTAAAGTATATTTTTTAAGTTTTTCGTCTGCTATGTAACTCGTTGTTTAATTTTGACTTCCGAGCTTTTAATTATTTTTGATTAACTGATGTGTTATGTAACAGGTAGGATAATTAGGAATATTCAATTAGTAACAGACCCTCCGTAGACAAAGATCACCATTGTACTGAACGAAACTGCATAGGTTTTAGTATTGATAATATTTTACGTACTTCACGTTAGAATGGTCAAAAATGGGCCTCAATATACGCAGAGATAACTTTTCATTCTGTAACTGAGGTTGAATTTCTAGACACATAAACTGTTTGAGCCACGGTCTTTTATGTTTATAGTTTTTATATCGTATAAAATGTGCTCCATTATTTATATATAAAAGTTTATAGACTTACGCCCTTTTAAGTCTAGCAATCATACTAAACGTAATAAAATATACTTAGTGTAGAGAGTACGCGCGTTTTCGTTTCATGGCAAACACGGGCGTTCCTTTTGATTGCTTTCGAAATTAGCCCGGTCAAGTTAGCCCGAAAAATTGGTGTAACCTTGCATAAATCCCCCCCAGTGGGTTCCCACACTGTCGTTGCGGGGGGCTCAGTAGCTGTGTTAACCCTCCCACGGTGAAGCGAAGAGGAACCCCAAGGTGGTGCTGCTCGTCGGGGCTTTTGCCTCCAAGCCGACCACGTAGCGGCCGAAAAGTAGGTTGCGGTGAGGTGCATCGCAACTGTGGCGGTCCGCGATGTCGAATGGAAGGCATCGCGGCTGCGGGTTACAGACTGCGGCGAAGGAGGAGTGCCGGGTACTTCTGAGTAGCGCTCTTCCGTGGCCTGGACGGGGCCGCCACCGTTTAATGGCGGACGCGGTGGGGCAAGTCAGTAAAAGTCTGACACGCCCTCCTGCTCCACCCAGAGTGGGAGAAGGTATTTGATGAAATCCCACCCTCAAAAAAAAACCTTGCATATTATATATACTTCCCTTTCGGTATGGACACACTCAGTACAACTGATACTTAATGTTTTTTGTTATGTTTTACGTTTTATTTTTTTAATGTGTTTGTTGCTGTTGCGTTGTGTCTGTGTCGAATAAATGTTTTCTATTCTAAATTCCCAAGAAGCTGATGTTTTACATGAACGTTAGGGATACCATTATAATGAAATTGTGAAAAGTCCCCTTCGATCATGTTTGCAAAAAAAAATGTTCAAGGTCAAAGTACGCAAAAATGTATTTCTTTGGGATTATAAGCTAAACTTTTAGTTTTATGATAAAAATAGCTCAGACAAAAATTAGAGATCATGCAAATATCTACAATAATTTGTCCTTACACTTTTTCCCTTAAGATTCACCATTACTGAGAAAAAGCGATTCTAATAGGAGACAGACGAAAGTTCATAAAAAGTTGGGCCTGACGTTACAGTAGCGATTACTGCATTATTTAAATTAGATATTACTACTGTAGCGTCACTTTTAGTATGTTACCTATAATGTCTAACCGTATAATGTAAATATTAGTGTTATAACATACAATGCATAGAATATAACAAGCGTACAGATTTTATTATTAGTAGATAATATGTAAATAACAAGCGCGTGAGTCTTCGACCGCTGGCGGCGGCCGCGCAGCGAGCGAGCGCGACTCCTCGCGCCTTACCGCCCGCTCGCCAGTCCGTTGGATGCCGCTGGGCTGATGACACGCCTTTACTCCTACGTAAACTATTGTATGCATCTCGCGCGCTTGTTACCGAAGCTAGTAAATGTACTCTGCCTGTCTGCCTTCTATTCTACTTGTGCTTGTGCTAATCTTATCGTGCTTCTCTGTGTATTTCTTCACCTTTCTGTTCTTCGAAATTGTGTGTACCTACGTGACTGTGAACTTTGAACAATATACACAGCTTGTTACTATATACCTGCTTTTATTAATTCTACCATACGTACCCACTTCATTGGTGACCCCGGAATAACACCATGAGTCAGCCACAATGAGGCGATGCTAAAGGTCCAAAATAAGGACAACCCGAGCTACGACGTATATTTCGCGTTCGGGTACCTCCATTTCATCCAGAAAAACCGGCGTTGTGGTTTGCGCAGCTAGAGAACCAGTTCGTGCTCGCGAACATCACGGCCGATGCCACGAAATTCTACCATGGTATTGGAAGGTTGAAGACATCATCACGGCACCTTCAGCGCCGAATAACGAGCGGCTAAAAAGTGAGTTAGTGAAGAGGTTATCTGCGACGAGAGAGATGAAAGTACAGCAGCTCCTGACTCATGAAGAGCTCGGTGACCGCAAGCTCTCCCAGTTCTTGCGACACCTGCGCCACTTGGGGGGATCAAGCGTACCGGACGAGTTTTTTCGAACTCTATGGACCAACCGTCTGCCGTGCAACACGCAGACTATCATTGCTTTGCAAGCTAAGGCGAGGAGGTGGCCGAGCTAGCCGAGTGCATACAGGTGGTGCCTGCAACCCCGCAGGTACAACAGGTCAGATGGTGACGCCAGGGAGCACCATGGACCAGATGAGTGCTCAAATCACCGAACTCACACGACAGGTACACGCCCTCACTTCACAGTTCGACAGGTTATCGCGGTCGAGGCAAAGGTCCAGCAAAAGCGAACGTTCACCTTCTAGAAGGTCGAATGGAATCCGACACACAGAAAATTCCCAAGCTGCTGGTATATCATTATAAGTTCGGTGATAACAACGAAGTGCGTAAAATCCTGCGACCAGTCGGGTAAAGCAACAGGTAATCGCTAATGGCGACTGGTGACTGTCGTAGCACTGGTCGCTTATTTGCTACGGACCACAACACGAACATGCAGTTCCTCGTCAACACCGGTAGTAACGTTTGTGTTCCCACGGTCAGCAGTGAAAAAGCGCCATAATAAAACTAATTACGAACTATGTGCGGCTAACGATAGTGCGATAAATACCTAAGGTTACGCGCATTTTAACTTAAATATCGGTTTGCGCCGTGGTTTTGCTTGGCGATTTATAGTGGCGGACGTGACAAAACCAATAATGGGTGTTGATTTCTTATCACATAATTAAACACATAATTTAATTGTAGAAGTCAGCGTTTGATAGACGCCAATACTACGTTTGCCACCCCTGCTATGCCTGCACGTCGTTCTGATATTGTATCTTCAGTTAAGGTAAGAATGGGTGACACTACATACCACGACATACTCCGGGCGTTTCCAGACATAACCGCCGCAGTCGGGTATACAACGTACACCTACACACAACACCTTACACAATATACGTACAACACCAGAACCACCCGTATCGTGCTCACCGCGCCGGTTGGCACCAGATAAATTAAAAATTGCTTAGGAGGAGTTTGAATCTATGCTTTCGAAAGGCACAGCCACACCCTCCGACTCCCCTTGGGCTTCACTCTTGCACCTGGCACCTAAGAAGGATAATGGATGGCGCCCGTGTGGTAATTTTAGAATGCTTAACGCGCGAACAATACCCGATAGGTACCCAATTCGCCTTATCCACGACTTCGATCACAACCTCTCTGGATGTCAAGTATTTTTGACGATATACCTGGTCAAAGCATACAACCAGATACACTTCAATCCCGAGGACATACTGAAAACAGCCATTACCACTCAGTTCGGGTTATACGAGTTTCCTCACATGACGTTTGGACTCCGCAATGCAGGGCAAAGTTTCCAACGTTTTGTGGATGAAATGCTGCGTGGCCTGGACTTCTGTTTCGGGTATTTGGATGACTTTTTGGTCTATTCTAAGGACCAGGAAGAACACGAGGACCACCTACGACAGCTCTTCTCATTAAAAGAAAACGTAATGGTGAGAAACACATCAAAATGTGTATTTAGAGTCGCACAGGTAACATTTTCAGTCTACCAAGTCACATAGGGTGGCACAAATCCATTACCAGAAAAGGTTGAAGCGATCAACAACTTTCCAACACCGAAAACAGTGCGAGACATTAGGAAGTTTCTAGGGATGGTCAAATTTTATAAGCAGTTCATCCTACAGGCGACTTTACACCAGACACCGCTTAACAAGCTTCTGGAAGGTTCGGTAAAAGGCTCGCATACTGTATGTTTCACAGCACAAGAGGACGAAGCGTTTACAGCTTGCAAACCGGGTCTATGCCAGGCAGAAATGTTAGCGCATCCGGACTGCCTGACGAAACTAGCCTTAGTGACCGACGCCTCTGATACGACCATGGGAGCAATACTTCAACAGTTAACGGACGAGGAATGGCAACCCTTAGCTTTCTTTTCTCGAAAACTAAGTACAAGCCAGAAAAAGTACTCACCTTATGACCGTGAACTGCTCGCCATATATGAAGCGATTAATTAATATTTCCGACATTATGGTCGAGGCCAGAGAGATTGTTATCGACACCGATCCATCTGTTACGCGTTTCATTCACGTAAGGAGAGCTGCTCGACGGGGAATCGTTACTGCGCCTTAGGAAGATTACACAGCCGGGAACACTGTCTGAAACGTACTGCGATGAGAAAATCAAAATCGAAAGTCATTTATGGGAAGAAGAAGTGGCGCAACAAACTCCCCAGCAGCAAAGCTGTCTGTTTAATCGGATGGACTTCATTCTATACATACATAGCAAAGTTATAAACAATAAAGCATAATACCAAATAAAAGCCTCCTGGTATAAAGGACGTGATAGCTTAAATATGCAATAGATAATAAAAAATCTATAAAATCTTTAAACGCTTTAAAAAGCAAATCTAGCAAAGACGAAGGAAGCATGTTATAAAAGGTTATGTGAGAGTAGCATGACACCAAGACCAAATGTCACGAAGGAACTCCGCCGCCAAGTCTTCGACGATCTTCACTCAAAGGAGTGAGCGTTGGCTCCTGAGTCAACGCCAGTGCCAATTTGGTAGCAGAGCGTTACGTGTGGCTGTGTCGCCCAAAGCGAAGAAAGACTGTCGAGAAAGGACGAGAAACTGCACCACAATAACACACAGCATCACGAACCACAGTGAACAAGGACAATTAACAACACAAACTTCACATGATACATCAATCATTAATCTAACGCCGACGACCGAAGACGACAATATCAGAAGAACACGGTCAGGCCGCAGGGCTCGTTTCCCTGACTACTATCGCCCTTGACGGTCTCAAAGGGGGGCTGGTGTAGCGTCACTGTTAGTATGTTACCTGCGTCTGACGATATAATGCAAATATTAGTGTAATAACATACAATGTATAGAATTTAACAAGCGTACCGATTTTATTATTAGTAGATAATATGTAAATAACAAGCGCGACAGTCATAAGTCAGACGTTACAAGCTTGGGGTTCGTGACAATTAAAAACGGCCGATATGAATGGCCAAAAATAACACTTTAATTAAACACACTAATAACACAACACAATTGCACTACGGATCACTCTTAAGTCGCACTTGAAGATCGCTTTAGATGTTCTCGCATGTATCGCTTAGCAAAACTAACTCGGAACGCGCTCCGTTCCCGCTTATATAGGGCCCTCGGATAGTTCCAGAAGCTTCTACCGTAGAAGCATCTAGAATGTTCGAGTACATATCGTCCCTGACCGAACACATGTCGATAGTTCCAGAATGTTCTAGCATCGAACTTTTTAGAACGCTTTTGACCATTAATTCCGCTATTCGGTAAGAGATGGCGCCAGTGGTAACCAAGAAACCTCCTAAGAAATGCTCGTCTCGAGCATTATCGGCTCCATAATAACGCGCCAGTCGATCCACATGGACTATCTTAGGAGTACCTCTTGCACCTTTCTGTATCCGGTAGGTAACGTCATTGATCTTTGTCACAATCCGGTATGGTCCGTCCTAGTCAGCTTGAAGCTTAGGAGATTTCCCTTTTCTGCGGACTGGATTGTGCAACCACACTAGTGAAGCTTCGTCAAACCCCTTATTGTTCATTTTGCGGTCATAACTGGTTTTCATCTTTTCAGACATTTGCTGGCCTGATTGTCTGACGTGCTCATAAATGTCATTCATCTTGTTCCGCAAGTCATTCGCATAATTGGTTATACTGCGTGGGGCATCAGGTGGTATTCCGGTAATCAAGTCTGCAGGCAGCCGTATTTCCCTTCCAAAGCTGGTGTCACCGATGTGCTTTCATAAACAGCGCTTCGATATGACAACAAAAACGGTTGTATATGCTTGTCCCAATCGCGTTGCCGATTTTCCACAACTTTTGCTAGGTACCTCTCTAATGTCTGATTAATCGTTCCACCATTCCGTCCGATTGTGGGTGGTAAGAAGTTGTTCTTGTTTTATGAGTACCCATAACTCTACAAGTTTTCTGGAATATTTGGGACTCAAAATTCCTTCCTTGATCACTGTGAATCTCTAAAGGTACTCCAAAACGACAGAAGACTTCATGAACTAATTTATCTGCAACTGTCGAAGCTTGTTGATTTGGAATGTTGAAGACTTCCGGCCACTTAGTGAAGTAATCCATCACAACCATGAAATACTTGTTACCACTTTCACTTTCCGGAAACGACCCCGCAACGTCAAGGGCTATCCTCTCCCATGGTGCACCAACATTGTACAATTTCAATGCACTTCTGCTACGCGTCTGAGGACCCTTTACAGCTGCACAACTTGTACATTTGCGACACCAGTCCTCGACATCGTCCCGACAGTGGACCCAGTAAAACCGTTCTCGTATCTTCAGTAGAGTCCGTTTTACTCCCAGGTGACCTCCTGAACAACCATTATGGTAAAGCTGGAGAACATCCGGTACTTGAGCTTTAGGGACTACCATTTGCAAATGACAGCTGTTTCCCCGGACATTTTCCTATTTACGGCACAGGACCTCCTGAATCACCAAGCTGTCCCATTGGGCCCAATAGCTTTTTGTGATCGAACTCATTGCTGAAACGTCGCTCCACCTGGGCTTAGGAGCTCTGACCTTCATCCACTCCAGAATCGGCTTGATGTCCGAATCTTCCTGCTGTGCACGTTGTAGGCTTTCCTTCCACTCGTTGCTGAGGTCTGTCCTGAGCATCCTCACAGGTACCACTTCCTTACTCTCCTGCCTAGTACAATGCTTGCAGTCTTCAGGACAAGGTCTTCTTGACAATGCATCTGCGTTGCTATGAGATTTCCCGGTGCGATGTTCGACCACAAAGTCGTATTCCAGACAGGCATCGCCAATTAACTTAGTTAGTACAAGTTCCATCAGCCTTTCAAATGTTGCCGGAGCGTTGCACAATCCAAACGGCATAACTTTAAATTGCCATAGACCCTTTCCTGTCGAGAATGCTGTTTTCTCCTTGTCTTTAGGGTCAATTTCAACTTGCCAGTAGCCACTTTTCAGATCCAGCATGCTAAACCACTTTACTCCAGTAAGCATGTCCAGCGTGTCATCAATTCGTGGCAAAGGGTAACTGTCCTTCTTCGTAACTGCATTCAGACGACGATAGTTAACACAAAACCGCAGGCTGCCGTCCTTCTTCCTTACTAGCATTACAGGTGAACACCATGGACTAGATGAAGTTTCAAAAACACCATCCTTCACTATTCGCTCAATCATGGTTTCCACTTCCTTTTCACGCGCTACCGGCAATCTCCTTGGCCGCTGACGGGTAGGCAACTCTTCTCCTGTATTTATTTTCTGTTGAACTATGCCAGTCTTCGAAAACTTCGCGCGTACTTCAGTAACATCTTCTTCGCCTTGGCCATTTCATTTTGAAGCAGAGCGCTGCGACAGTCTTCTAAAAGAAATGGTGCTTGTGCTAATCTTATCGTACTTCTCTCTGTATTTCTTCTCCTTTCTGTTCTTCGAACTTGTGTGTACCTACGTGACTGGGAACTTTGAACATTATACACAACTTGTGACTATATACCTGCTTTCATTAGTTCTACCGTACGTACCCACTTCACTACCATTTCAGAAAACTAAAATGTTTAAGACTGTTCCATGGTAGAAAACAAAATATGGGG
Organism: Polymixis flavicincta; assembly: GCA_949987655.1. Classification (NCBI taxonomy): domain Eukaryota; kingdom Metazoa; phylum Arthropoda; class Insecta; order Lepidoptera; family Noctuidae; genus Polymixis; species Polymixis flavicincta. The sequence continues at coordinate 34,588,847 of OX465171.1, read as the reverse complement.
TGTTATTGGTTTGCACAAAAACAAGTTGTTGCTTCATTTTAAGCTATTCTTACATCAAGCTCTCACATTATACTTAAAAATAATTATCAGATTATATTGTAGACTAGAATTGTAGACGCTGAAAATACAATGAGTACATTGTATCTTACTTCGGTACTTATCCGGAGTAGATGAGGCTGGGGTAAGTCGAGAAGCCAAGATTGTAAGAAACGCGTGTGTCGTTCGTCAAAGCAGTATTCGTCAAAATCTTTTATACGTAGCCAAAGTCGTTATAGAATACTAATTGAATAATAATTACGGCAAAAGAAAACAACAAAATATCCACTCATATACACTCACATAGCCGAACGAACGAAGCGACCGAATGAGTTGTACGTTTGACGTTTGACGAGACGTGACATCGACATGAGTCCAATTTGTTGCCTATCTAATAAAATATGGTGATTGATTGTAAAATCGATTTTATAATCAATTTATTTGTACGACTTTTTAGAAACGCTAGTTATTCCCTGTGTAACCATTATTTATAAAGTAAGTCTCCAGAAGTAAACACTGAATCACTTTTATTGTTTTTATTCCTGAAAGGAAGAAAAAAAAAAGAAAAAACATTTATTTGCGGTACTCATGACGCAAAAAGAAACAGTTAAAGATACAAAAATAAGAAAAAGTTGAGGGGAACATGCGTCACATCCACGCAAAACGGCTATCGCCCAGCATTTTGCTGCAACCATAGGGTCTCCGGGGCGCTGATTTTCAGCGACAGCCGGCTTTGACGTAAAGACGTCGCCCGGTGCATCAAACAATAATTAGGACTGGTACAGCGAACTTATAGAACCATAATATAATTGAATGTAAATGTGATAGAACTAAACAGGAATACAAAAAACAAAAATCAAAATGTAAAAGAATAAAATAAAAAGGAAATAGACAAACATACTACGAGATTATCATCCTCAATAAACATTTTACCCTTATGTAGTGGCAACATTTCGAAGCGTCATCCATAGACAAAATTGCGTGTGCGTCATAAAATTGATGTAAGAAATAATATATGGATCTATGGATGTTTCTATTTGTATGTAATACTAGCTGACCTGACAGACGTTGTCCTGTCCGTCCAATAGTCATTCATACAGAATCCCTACCCTACCTACCCTACCTACGCTATAAACCTCACGGAGCTCGAGACCTTTCCAACGAATGCAAAACCGTGGAAATCGGTTCGTGCGTTCTGGAGTTATAGCGTCAAGAAGGAAAACCCGACTTATTTTTATATAGTAATTTTATTGGTATATAAAGAATGAATATGACCTTATAAAGGCCGCGGGTATCCGCTGGATGTGGGAAGCACAAGACCGGTCGAAATGGAGGAGCCTGGGGGAGGCCTATGTCCAGCAGTGGCCGTCTATCGGCTGAAATGATGATGATGACATAAAGAATTAATATATTATTATTAATTCGATTTATCCATTAACTTATTTCATCTGACAACATTATAGAAGTGAAAATATGGGAAGTCAGTATTATTTTGATTAAATATTTAATTTCTTACGCCATGATAAAACTACGCAATGTTTCGTGATTAAATAAAAAAATAAAAGAAAATTGATAGATATTTCATTCCTGTAACGTTTAGGCCCATATTCGCCTGTCACCTTTGCTCTCCCTTTGTCCATTGTAAAACGCAAACTGGTTATCTGCCAGATCTGCCCCTCTCTTACGATGTGCTGGTTGAGGCGATCTCCAATAATTCTATCGAAGAGTTTGCCCACCTCAGCCAGCAACACAATGGGCCGATAAGCGGATGGAGACTCCGCAGAACTTCCTTCCTTTTTAGCAGGACAAGCTTTCCAGTCTTCCACTGGCGTGGAAACCTTGCCCTCTTCAAACATCACTCCAGAGAAACACTAATTGAGGCCAGAGCCCTGATGGCCAGAACCCATGCACGGGCCAGGAATACCGTCTGGTCCTGAACCAATGTTTTTGGCCTGAAGCCTCTGTACTGCTGCTCTTTAGTTCTACCTGGGTCACTACAGGTGCGTTGTCTTCGTCTTTTTTCGCGTCAAGCACTATAGTAGGTGGCACCATATGAGGTGGTGTGTGCCCCCCTTGTGAGGGGAATAAAGCGCTCAAACCACTCTCTCTAGCAGCTGCGGCTAGAGTCTACGAGACAGTGGGGTCGCCCACGAGCGAAGTTTGCCACTGACCAAAATAGCGCTTCTGGTGCCTCCGCAGGCGCCTTCGCCGGTACCTGTTGTACGGGCGCCACCTTGCCACGCGTGCGATGCGCATCGCAATATCTTACGACCACCAATACATCTAGCGCCTGGCAGATAGAGATGGCAGATGCAGCATCGCAGATTTGGGTCATAGCCTCCCGGAATAAATCAGCTTCCTCGTTAATATCAACAGGCCTGACTGGTGAGTCCAACCTGCACCCTAATTGCGTAACTCACGATTCATCATAATCTGTTTCGCTTTGTAACAAATTGTTATACCATGGCTTCATATATTCGAAAAATGTGTCTGTTCAACAACGTAAATAACGCAATGAATACTGTTGAGCTGTCAAATTGAAACCGATTATGATTAATCGTGAGTTACGCAATTAGGGTGCAGACCTCCACCATTGTGGCCAGTAGAAGGGCTTCCCGGTTCAGTCGCTTGAGCACCCATCGCGACCGGGCCACCTCTCTCCACCTCCACCAATACATGCCAGTTCTGAACACGGCGTACGACAGCGGGACTAGCAAACGATTCCACAAGTCCACTACAAACCCACCCCACTGTCACACACATGTTTGAGCGGATCCCCGGTTTTAGGCCTGACTCCACCGCCCACTCTTCCAATAACACACCCCGTGCATCCGTTGCTGGGAAACCCCATTTCGTGAACTTGGCGTTGAAGTCCCCCCATAACAAGTACTGTGCCCGATTCCGTGATGAAATTCTAGTCAGCGAGAGGTCGGTTGAGTGGGACATAAATCCCTGATATCTTCGACTAGATTCACTACAAAGCCAAGACCCAAGATAGACCCAAGACAGACCAGACCCGGGGGCGGGCTCCGGGTCTGGTCTGTCTGTCTGTCTGTCTGTACAGTTTAGGTAAGTTATTACATAATTTATACCACTGGCCTTACGCTTTTACCAGATGAAAACCAAACACAAAGATGAAAAACAATTGACATCTCTCACAGACTCAATAAAACTTACTTTGAACTCGAACTACCTACCGCAGAACGCGAAGTAACATTCATATTTCAACGTCAACAGTTTTATTCACTCAAACAAGGATTCGATTTGGTTTCGCTGTTGAATCATACGTGCATACTTTGCATTAGTGAAATATCATTGGCTTACGTAAATTACCAATAGCATCACTGTGATTTGATGAATTAAATGAAGCTCTAAACAATGGGAGACTAGAGACGTCATGAGCATACGTTCATGCTAGTGCAGGTTAGTGTTAGCTTATCCGGCGAAAAGATAGTCTACGATCACAAGATCGTAGGGTAGGAATATCGCGGCGGAATTTCGCGCACTGCAACTTCAACGCACTTCTTAACGTTGAAAATCGAACGGTGTGTTTGCTCGATGCGCTGAGATGCACTGTTGGATTCTCAATGCTCCGTTTTATACCGAGTGTTGAAAATCCAGGGCGCAATAAAATCCCGCTGCGATATTTTTACGTCTATGTGAACGTCGACTTCTAGGAAAATGTTTGTGTTGATCTTCGAAAAACTTAATGATCACACTTTTTTAAATGGTCTCCGAAATAGAAATTATAAGAGGCTCACAAAAAGAGTCTTTAATTTAATTTATGCTATTGTGTGAATGAATTAAGACTAAGAATAAATCATTTTTTTTTTTTCTTTTTTAATGCCCATTATGAAAGTAGTTAGTTCAGAATCGTTTACTGAATCGACTTCTATCATTTTTAGTAAAGGTATAATTTTGTATGCCTAATATAATTAACTACGTAAATTGCTGTCACACTTCCCCTGTACAGTCAAAACAAAACCAAATGGACGAAGTACCTACTAGGCTAGACCCTAATAAGCCGACGTTCACACGGACGTAATAAAATCGCGGCATGGATTTTTCGCGCACCGGATCTTCAACGCGCTGCTTTGCGCCGAAATTGAAAATGCAGTGAGTAAAACAGTCCTGCCGCTATTTAATTATTAAGTCCATAAGTTTTTTTTTTTTAATCGATGAATATAATAAATAATTTATTATTTTATCCATAATAAATCAGGGAATTCAGTCTTTGTACATGATCATAACATAATAATAGGTCTTATCCTATGAAATTGCCGTTTTGTATGAAAAAATTTAAACGAATTTTTTTCATGAATTTTTTATTTGTATTAATCGAAGTAATCACCCATGCAATCAATGCATCTTTGCCATCGCAGTGGCAGTTTATTGATGCCCTTCTTAAAGAAATCAGCTGGACGGGAGGCAACAAATTCTTCAAAGGCATTTTGTACTGCCTCTCGGGTATTAAATTTTTTTCCCGCCAAGAAGTTATCCAAATTCTGGAAAAAGTAGTAGTCTGTAGGCGCAAGGTCTGGTGAGTAGGGCGGATGACGGAGAGCTTCCAACCCCAGTTCTTGCAACTTGGAGACCGTCTGCTGTGCAGTATGAGGTCGCGCGTTGTCGTGCAGGAGCAGCGGAGACGAGCGATTGACCAATGCTGGTTGGAGATGCGCCAGCTTCTCCATCATTGTGTTCAGTTCTTCACAGTACACATCTGCAGTAATGCTCACCCCGTTTGGTAAGAAGCTGTGATGAATCACACCGGCGCTAGACCACCAAACAGTGACCATCACTTTTCTAGGGGTAAGTTTTCGTTTAGGGCATTGTTTAGGTGCTGAACCAGGATCCAACCAACTTGCTGAGCGCTTACGGTTATCAAACAGAATCCATTTTTCATCGCAGGTAACAATGCGGTTCAAAATTCCTTCATTTGTGTGTCTGTTGAGCAGTGCAAGGCACGTCTCGACGCGTACTTCGCGCTGGCGATCATTGAGTTCGTGGGGCACCCATTTGTCAAGCTTTTTTACCTTGCCAATTTGACGCAAATGGACCAATATTGTTTTGACGCTAACGTCGAAAGCTGCTGCTAATTCAGCCGTAGATTGTGTATCATCAGCTTCCACAATCGCCTTTAATTCTTCATTGTCGACCAAAGTCTTCGGACGACCGCGAGGTTCATTTTTCAGGTCGAAATTTCCAGAACGGAAGCGAGCAAACCAATAACAGGTGGTGCGTTGGTTTGTAGTGTTAGCTCCGTAAACGTCGTTGATGTTGCGTGCCGCTTGTGCCGCGTTGCTGCCACGACGGTACTCATATTCCATAATTACTCGAATTTTTAACGTATCCATGATGACGAAAAAGATTGAAATGCGATGAAAATGTAACACTAATCAATAAAGAAATGACTACTTTTAGAAAAAAAAATCCATGTTTTTAAAATAAAATTAATTTGAAATTAGAATTCTTAGCCAAACAAAAATTATTTTGATTTGAAATGGCCAGTACTGCAGAACGGCAATTTCATAGGTAAAGACCTAATATTATATTTGGGGTGTTTAGTGGTGTGCATTAATTCCGGGACATTGTATAACACTGTTCAATTAAATTTGTAGGACCATGAGATGGGCAGTTTTAGAGGTTCGATGAATACATGGCATAGTTGTACGGTGTTCATCGTTCTTTGTTTACTGTGGACTAAACTCCCCTAGACAGTTTTAGTGTGCTTAAGCATAAGTTGGATGCGAAACAATATAGTTATGCACATACGGACTATGCTTCTGTATTATAAACTTCTTGTTAGCGTTACCTCGGCGCTCGTCCGTCCTGAACTAAACCAGCTACCTAATTACGTAACACATTATTGGCAAACGATTCAGACTAATTTCCTTCGTTTCTATCGCAATTTGCTTAATTTTACGAATTACGTATTGCGTAGCTCCAATAACTGTGAAAGCGATTACTAATCTATTAGAGTGAATGATATGTCAGGAAAAATTGAGCATACTTATGTCAATTTTTTCGAATTGCTTACCTATTTTGACAGCTATCAGTTTGTTTGAAACCAACGAGCAGTCTCTTTCGCAAAGCGAAGGCAACGTACTCGCCGCTATCATTATTCTTCGTACATTTTATTGGGATTTGGATACTCATTAAATCTCTTAAATTATAAAGAAAAATATGAGTGGTAGTCTTCCTGATAAAACCCCAATGATAAATCAGTATTAGTGGTATTTTGAATAGCGAAGCAACGAGGTGATTTTATAGAGATAACTGCAATAGTTTCCTTATGTTACATGTGTTTATAACCTAAAAAACTTTTTCAAAAAAGTATCAACCGACTTCCAAAAAACACTACAAAGTGCAAATTAACTTTAATTTCGGAAGTCGGTGACTTTAGAATTTGGATGTGTATTTTATTTGTCACCGCCTTCCGAAATTAAAGTTATTTTGCACTTTGTAGTGTTTTTTTGGAAGCAGGTTGTTATTTTTTTTGAAAAAAGTTTTTATTTTCCACTTTTTAGTTACCTACCCCACACCAATTCGAAATTTCATCATCCTTGGCGTCAAAAAAAATGCATATTTTTGCGATAGCAACATTCGCGGTGGATTTGCTGTATTTTTTTTGAAGAGTTCCGTTGTCTGTCTCCGAAACGCATCATCAGATCTATATGAAATTTCAATGGGACCATTTCGGAGTAAACCCCTTTCGAACAAAAAAGAATTTTGCAAATCCATCTATATACGACGGAGTTATGCCCGAACATACATAAAAAAATTAATATATAAACATGTCGAATTGATAACCTCCTTCTTTTTGAAGTCGGTTAAAAATAAAGATACTTAGATGATACTTCAGAAACCAGATAAATATTGGTGGCATTTTAACGAAATACAAATTCGTACCTCGTACGGTAAAAACATATCATATGCCACAAACTTAGTGAGCCAGTCGAGCATTTACGAATTGTAATTAGAAAATCCAATTTAAAGAGAAAGAAAAAAGAATAACAAACACAATCTCAAAGCATTTATTTTAAACTAGCTGGCCAGGCGAACTTCGTACCGCCATATTTTATTTCTCCAGTCCGGACTGAGGAAATAATTATAACCCTTCCGGTAAAATCAAATCAGTTTGAATATCAATAATTTCACAATATATTGACATGTTTAATGCATCGAAAGTATTTTCTGAGAAAGAAGCGGTAATTGATTGTACCTATTTGAAATGTCACCGTACTGACAATCTGTCAAACGTCGATTGTTTCGTCAAAGATCTGTCAAAGTCTTCTGTCACATACCGTCAATCACTTTTTGTATTAGATTGTAAAAAGTAATTCTAATCAAATCGATATATTTCTTATAAATTTTCTTGTATATAAACCTTGTCCTGACAATAAGGAACACATAAAAAAAAGAATCATCGAATTTGGTGCAGTCGTTCGGAAGTTATGCGCGTACATACATTTCGGCGATTCATTTATATATTAGGTCTTTACCTATGAAATTGCCGTTCTGCAGTACTGGCCATTTCAAATCAAAATAATTTTTGTTTGGCTAAGAATTCTAATTTCAAATTAATTTTATTTTAAAAACATGGATTTTTTTTTCTAAAAGTAGTCATTTCTTTATTGATTAGTGTTACATTTTCATCGCATTTCAATCTTTTTCGTCATCATGGATACGTTAAAAATTCGAGTAATTATGGAATATGAGTACCGTCGTGGCAGCAACGCGGCACAAGCGGCACGCAACATCAACGACGTTTACGGAGCTAACACTACAAACCAACGCACCACCTGTTATTGGTTTGCTCGCTTCCGTTCTGGAAATTTCGACCTGAAAAATAAACCTCGCGGTCGTCCGAAGACTTTGGTCGACAATGACGAATTAAAGGCGATTGTGGAAGCTGATGATACACAATCTACGGCTGAATTAGCAGCAGCTTTCGACGTTAGCGTCAAAACAATATTGGTCCATTTGCGTCAAATTGGCAAGGTAAAAAAGCTTGACAAATGGGTGCCCCACGAACTCAATGATCGCCAGCGCGAAGTACGCGTCGAGACGTGCCTTGCACTGCTCAACAGACACACAAATGAAGGAATTTTGAACCGCATTGTTACCTGCGATGAAAAATGGATTCTGTTTGATAACCGTAAGCGCTCAGCAAGTTGGTTGGATCCTGGTTCAGCACCTAAACAATGCCCTAAACGAAAACTTACCCCTAGAAAAGTGATGGTCACTGTTTGGTGGTCTAGCGCCGGTGTGATTCATCACAGCTTCTTACCAAACGGGGTGAGCATTACTGCAGATGTGTACTGTGAAGAACTGAACACAATGATGGAGAAGCTGGCGCATCTCCAACCAGCATTGGTCAATCGCTCGTCTCCGCTGCTCCTGCACGACAACGCGCGACCTCATACTGCACAGCAGACGGTCTCCAAGTTGCAAGAACTGGGGTTGGAAGCTCTCCGTCATCCGCCCTACTCACCAGACCTTGCGCCTACAGACTACTACTTTTTCCAGAATTTGGATAACTTCTTGGCGGGAAAAAAAATTAATACCCGAGAGGCAGTACAAAATGCCTTTGAAGAATTTGTTGCCTCCCGTCCAGCTGATTTCTTTAAGAAGGGCATCAATAAACTGCCACTGCGATGGCAAAGATGCATTGATTGCATGGATGATTACTTCGATTAATACAAATAAAAAATTCATGAAAAAAATTCGTTTAAATTTTTTCATACAAAACGGCAATTTCATAGGTAAAGACCTATTATATAGATAGATAAACCAATCACACGCACTTTTGATGATTTTGATGACCCATAAAACATGAGTCTACTCCAGCCAGTCTGAAACCTGGTTGAACTAATTGGTCCCTATTCCTAGCCCCAAAGCTGTCTTTCGCCTCTTTTACTGAAAATATTTAAAAAAAATCCTGACGTACACGTACACGTCTTTTTATTTAAAAAAATTAAAGATGTATCATCAGCAAATAACACCATTTGTGGTTGTTTTTTAACTATTTGAAGAACCGGTTTATATCTTCGACTTCGATGAACATAGCTATACACACACACACACACCATACATTACATACATATACTTATTTCCACATCGTTGTCTGTTCAAAGTAATAGCTATAATATTTTCTTTAAAAGCAGGTGCTTTTAAAGATACGATATTTAGGCATATTCAATAGGTATTGAATATGCCTAAATATCGTATGTTTATAGATGTGTGAAATACTACTAAAACTGCGCCAAACTAAGTATTTGTACCGGTGCCGTTTACACGATGCTGAAGTCACGATGTCACGTGATAAAGAGTCATCTGTGTCCCAGTAGTGGCAACTTCATAGGCTGATTATGCTAATGCCTGTCAAGTTTATCACACACGTTGCAAAGTAATTCAATCATACAATATTATTCTTTATATTTGGTGGAAATCTGCGAAATCAGCATTGTACTCTACTTGCCTTGACTATGGTAGTCTTGTACATTGTTTTCTAAATAATGAAAAATCATCAAATTTATTTCTAATGTTTACTATGTGGAGGCCTACAAAATCTTTCTCATTGAATTGGTTTTGCTTTCAAAATCAAAATCAAAATATTTTTATTTCATATAAACCTGCATGGGCACTTATGAAACGTCAGAAGCTAGGTGCACGGTTCCAAAATGTTGTTTCCTATGGAGAAGAGCCGGCAAGAAACTCCACGGTTACTCTTTTAAAAATGATTGGCTTTAACAGTGTTTTCAGTGATAAAATTTATGGGAGGACAGTGCAGGCCTGTCAATAAGTACCAGGTACTTAGACGAATACAGAATAGAAAATCGTCTACAAATCTAGTCTGTAAGGCCTACAACGTTCTCCCATTCACAATATGTAAAATAATCTACATAAATAAAATGAACCTAATTAAACATAGTGACATGATTAACATGACAATCACTAAAAAATAGTTGATATTAAAATTGATGTATAATGTCAAATAATGACGAGAATATGTCAGCATTGTAAAAATAAAAAGAACATTGAGAGCAGTTAATAGACTTTCACATAGTTATGCTGTTAATGAGGTACCAGGGAAGCCACATGTGCAGAAGGAATTAATGCCAAACTTCTCTGTCTTCAACGTAGTCTTTTATCTTATAATATGCTTTTTTGATAAGGATACGTTTGATGTGCGTTTTAAACTTTCCATCGCTAAGTTCTGTAACTGACTTTGGCAACTTGTTATAGAAGCGGATACTGTTTATTAGAAATGACTTGCTAGTTTTAGTCAATCTAAATTTTGGAATCACAATATCATCTTTACTACGTGTATTCAGATTATGGAAATCGCATCGTTTTTTTAAAGGCCTAAGTTTTTGCGAACATACAAAATATTTTCTAGGATATAAAGAAACGGCAGAGTTAGAATATCAATTTCGCTGAATTTGTTTCTAAGAGACTCGCGAGGCCCCATTTTATAGATTGCGCGGATTGCCCTCTTTTGTAAAATTAAAATTGAATCTACGTCAGCTGCCGATCCCCACAACAGAACGCCATAAGACATAATACTGTGAAAATAAGCAAAGTAAACTAACCTAGCTGTGGCTATATCACTTAACTGCCTAATCTTTCTTACTGCGTAAGCAGCTGAGCTTAATCTACTTGAAAGAGCTCTAATGTGAGCACCCCATTGCAATTTTGAATCTAAAGTAATTCCCAAAAATACAGTTTCCGAAATAACATCTAGTTTCTTGCCATCAAGTTTTAAGTTTAGACCTACTTGGGGTACATTTGGTAACGAGAACTTAAGACATTTAGTTTTGTTCGCATTGAGTAAAAGATTATTAGCGGCAAACCATTTCGAAAGAACAGCTAGACTATAATTGACATGTAAGACATCTGTATCTTTTCTATCTATTCTAAAAATAAGAGAAGTGTCATCAGCGAATAAAATTATATCCGAGAAGTTAGCCATCAGGTAAGGAAGGTCATTAATATAAACTAGAAATAAAAAATATTAATTAAAAAATTAGTTATATAAAGCAATGTATGTTGTTATATCAAAGTTCCATCAACCTCTTTATCTATTACCTAATACAGTGACTTGCAAATGAAGAAAAGTACCTAAATATAGTTTATACTTTTTAGTCAAGTGCCTATGTTTCATCCATCAATAGAATTGTAGGCATCTAATTATTGTTCATAGCAAAATATTGCAGTTTTGTAAAGTAGATAGATTTTGCATTGAAGTGTTTAAGGGAGAGGCCTATTAAAAGCTGGATGAGAACGGATGATGTAATATAGTGAGGATATACTGTGGCTCAACTATAATAAACAGGAAAAATTTAACCTTTCTCTCATGCGCTTACAGCAACATTACCAAGCTGAATTTAAGTTATAAACGATGACTTGAAATGATACAAATAAAACAGTTATTTTTTTGTTATCCTGTATATATTTGTTTCTATTTACTTTTATGTACCAAATAAATGACAAGTTAGCTAAACACTGCTATTTTCTAAATAGTATTACCTACTGTAATTATCAGTAACTTGGATTTCTTTAAAAAAAAACCTATTCTATGCTTAAATATGTATTTCATAACAAGTTATTTTTAGTTCATAATTAAAACACTAGTATTAATGTTTAAACTGTTATCAATTAACACAAGTAAGTACACATTTATGTTTATATTACTGTTGAGCAAAACTAGTCGGCAATTTTTTTCAATAAAATTATTATGTTTATGAACAATCTTCAGTTTCTACTTTTGCACTTGAGCAGCTTGAAAACTGAAGTAGTTACAGTAGCAGTAAAAGTGATGTCAGAAGTAGACAGCAGCAGTGGCCGAAGTAAATTGCAACATCCAAAATCATTCATGCTGCTTTCATATCCACGCAGGCGCAGCGCCCCGGGTCTCTCCTACAATTTCAAAACAAAATCAAATTATTATCTGCTCAATTAAAGTACTTAATTATGGGGCAAACTTGGCATATTTCGTAGGCCATCATCAGCCCATAGCTATTGCTTTATTTAACATAACACTAAATTAGAATGGTAAAAAGTAGGTACACATATTTATGATGTGATTACATAAATTTATGTAAAAAGTTCGCCCAAAGAAAAATACATTAATTATTATATGAGTTGCTGCTTAATGCTTAACCGTGTTTAAAAGCTCACATCCAATGATGAATACAGATGCTTGGTTTTCCATGTCCAGCCTTGCCACCAAATTCTTTGTAGGAAAATCCCTCATAGGTCAATATTAGATTGAAGTTGGTAGCTCTAGCATCGTCTGAAAATATTATAATGATTAATGTTTTGTTGTTAGCTGTTATTTGGTAAGTGGTTTTATCTGCTTCTTATGTAGATGCTGATACAATTACACACATAAAAAATATCAAAAATAATACCTCAGTTTGTAGAATTTGAGGCTGACGGACATCACTATACCACAATAAATAGTTGACCTCAAGTAAGTTACAGAAGTCTACACACAGTAAGGAAATGATAGTCCGTATGTAAATTGACCAATAATGTACACCAGCTACAATAATCAATCCTACACACCGCAAACGTAATTCCTGTTTATATTGGCTTACTTACTTGTAGTGCTGAAATTGACATATGGGTCACTGGTGCGTCCTTTTCGCTATTGAGCAAAATAGCCTAAGTCGTAGTGCAGCCAGTATAAAATGAAGACAAAGCCCTATTCCTTACCAATTACGTGTTCTGTGCAGAAGCCACCAAAATATATTCCGAGACTGCTATCATAGGCCCATGTCTTTGTATGCGAATAGTAAATATAATTTTGTGTATTGAAAAACAACTACGAATAAAATAAAAAACAAGGCAAAACAAACAAAATGGAATTTTATGTTTTTTTACTCAGTGCTGCCAACTTTTTCCCGACGCTAGCGCCGGTTCTTCAAACAATAAAAATTATATATTAGTCGCAATTTTTTTATTTTATTTATATTCCTATTGCTGACGTTCGGTCGTCGTTTTGGTGGTCCATTTGAAGATTTGAGAATGTATAAAATGAAACTAATGTCATTCATAATCATTGTCATTTTTTTACATTATTACAGGTACATCATTACCACAAATATGACCACAAAATAATTACTGAAAAAGTAAGCGAAGATGTTTGTTAGATACACAATAATGGCTTAACGATTGTTTTTTATTATTTTGGAAGTTTCCATGAGATTTATTTGGTCAAAATGACGTTGTTTTTCGATCTCGACACGAGCACAGCCTCTGTGTGACTGCATTTGTCACGCTGAACAGTTTTTCCATATTAGCGTTTGAATCCATAGTGATTTCGACTTTTTAAAGAAATACATCTTAAAATTACTAACACAGATTTATGTACACAGTAAAAAAAAAACATGTCATCATCGTGTTAATAATCATTTCTTGTGTTAAAGCTTTAGTAGTTGATTGTTTTGTTTTCCACAAACTATGTAAATTAGACTAACCAAAACAAAACTATCAGCCGCTAAAAGTAAAATTTAGTCTGCTAGTTCAACACTGCTTTTCTACGATTTTTTCATTGGCCACAGATAACTAAAACGTGAACAGTAAAAAGTTTCGTTGCTTTTTAACTATGGTAGTTTTTAGTAGAAAGTTTTTTATAAATTGCTTTTACGTTTGGTAGGCAATCATTGCATACTTTCATTTACAAGCAATAGTAGACCACCGGTTGTAATTAAAAATATATATTAATCTATAACAAAATTATTCGGAAGCGAATAGTTCATATGATGCTATTCACCAGCTAGGTGCCAGAGTTTCGTTGAGGGACTTTTTAAAGATATTGGTAGTCTCACAGTGGCATCACAATTCATATTCGCAAACATCTTATATATTAGGCAAAATATACACTTGTACACTAAAAACAGTGATATTCACACCGTTAACACTAGAGATAAGGACAAAATACGTGCTCCCTTTCACTGGCTTCATAAGGTTCATAACTCATTTGTTGGGTTTGGTATAACCTTTTATAACAAGCTTCCCTCTTCTTTGCTAGATTTGCGTTTAGATGCGTTTAAAGCTCAAGTAAAATCCATCCCTTATTAAAAAGATTACTATTCCATTAACGACTATTTAAATGACAAGAGTAGTTGGTCGCTGTGATTATCTCAAGACAATGTTTATGTTCTTTCTCCAAAATTAGCGTACCTAGTGGCAGGTTATATGGGTTCATATAATTATTTATATCATTTTTTATTTTTTACTGACCAAGTATTTTTTTCTTTTTATTATTAGTATCTAATAAGTCATTCGTTATTGACATGATCTACTCCTAACAACAATCCAGCATTGCATATTTACGCTATCACACCCATTATACCAGGAGGCTTTTATTTTGTGTATTATGCTTTATTGTTTATTACTTTGCCTGTGTATGTATACGTATAATCAAGTCCATCCGACTAAACAGACAGCTTGGCTGCTGGGGAGTTTGTTGCGACACTTTAAAGCACTGGGAAGTGGTGAAGGTTGGGCGTTTTTTGGGGGACTGTCTATATATTTTAATTACACAATTCCGATTATGGAAAACGATTCCGAATGGAGTTTTCTTCGTTTTGGAATCGCAATCAGAAAGTTAATACAGTACTTGCCATAGGGCTGTGACAGTACGCAATTAGGCTGCAGGAATATGATTCTGGTCCATTTAATCATAGCTTGGAACCGGATAATAGTTAGTAGTTGTCTGTGCAAACCTTGTAATCAGAGAAGAGTATTTCAATATTCTAAAGAATTAACTCACAGACGAGAATTGTGTAGAATTCTCTTTGACGTAGATTTTTGTTCCTTCTAATGACGTTCCATTTTTACATGTTTTTTACATTTTTATCCTGATGCACAAAATCAAATAAAAAAAAAAAAAAATGGTTAAATGATAAATGATTTTATTTCTGTAAGTAGGTTTGTACAAACACTTTTATACGTCAATCATTTTTTTTTTATACTAGATGAGGTCGCCGTTTCCTATCTGACTACTCTGAGAAGAAAGGCCGAAACAAACTCGGAGGTCACAGTCTCTTTTAAAGTCCAGACATAAGGCTTCTTTTACTTGTAAAGATTTATCGATTTTAGATCGATATTGCATCTTATATCTTAACCGGCCTGGCTCATGGCACATTTGTGCAGTATTTATTGTTAAAATTGATTTAATATTCATCTATTATTTCCGGATGTGCTAGCACTTCTAATACATCTGTGTTTTGTGTTGATTTAGTGAAGTCTTGTTAGTTAATTGAGAAGTAGAACTTTTTGTATTTTATTGTGAAAATGTCGAGACGTGGGGCCGACCGGTTTATCAATTCAAAATCAAAATCAAAAGTCATTTATTCAAACTAGGCTGGTGTCAGCACTTTTTGAACGTCAAAAAATACAAAAGACAGTTCCCCAATTCCCCAATTGTTCTCTGTTGATGAGGAGGATGTGATGATGATGGTTATGTTTGAAGGTGCTCTCTCGATGACCGTGTTTTTCATTCGACCAACTATTATCTCTTTTACTGATATTGGTACTAGTGACGACTAAATATAGTTTTAGGTTATCTTCGATTTTGTGAAATCAAACTCAACTCAAACTCAAAGCATTAATTTCAAATAAACCAATTACAGGCACTTTTGAATTGTCAAGGTCGGTGAGTTAGAAAGATGAAGCTAGTTGCTCATTCCAAAGCTTAGGTACCTATGGAGAAGAACGGGCAAGAAACTCCATGGACACTCCTTTAAAATCAAGATTTTGTAACAAAAAGTTGGTTACGTCATTATGTTGAAATTATCAATGTGAGAACGATGTAAAAAAGATGTGCACATTAAAAGCGTCCGTAATTAAAACAAAATTAAAATAACAATTCAGAAATTAAAATAACCCGTGGGAGCTAAGAGATGACCAGTCCCTACTGGCGGCGCCCGTTCACGAACATGAAATTAGTTTGGTGCAACTTGTTACGGAATTCCAGATTCCTTTAATTTCAAAGTCTGAAAATAAATAAAAAGGTAATTTATGACATTTTCAACTGTTTTTTATTACACTGACTATGTTTAAAAAACCTGTTGACATGTCCGGGTTCTGGGCTCTAAAATCCGGGGTTTTCACGCGTCTTGTCCTGGTTGCCAAATTTTAGAGACCGCAACCATACATAATATTTTCATAAATGAATTAGCAAGGTACCGTCATAATATTAATCCTTTTAAATAGTTCCCTGAGGGATTCGCGGCAACGTAGATTATAAATGGCTTAGACAGCTCTCTTTTTCAAAATAAAGATGGATTCAATGTCAGCAGCCCGACCTCACAGTAAAATGCCATACGACATAATGCTGTGGAAGTAGCTAAAATAGACCAAACGCGCGGTTTCTACATCTGTTAACTGTCTGATCTTTCTAACAGCATAAGCGGCCGAGCTTAGCCGCCCCGCAAGAGATGTTATATGAGGACCCCAGTGTAATTTTTCATCTAGCGCGATTCCTAGGCTCTGTTTGACTAACAAATTGTAGTTTTCCTCCATTCAATATGATGTCTCATTCGCTACTTCTAATAATAGGTCTTTACCTATGAAATTGCCGTTTTGTATGAAAAAATTTAAACGAATTTTTTTCATGATTTTTTTATTTGTATTAATCGAAGTAATCACCCATGCAATCAATGCATCTTTGCCATCGCAGTGGCAGTTTATTGATGCCCTTCTTAAAGAAATCAGCTGGACGGGAGGCAACAAATTCTTCAAAGGCATTTTGTACTGCCTCTCGGGTATTAATTTTTTTTCCCGCCAAGAAGTTATCCAAATTCTGGAAAAAGTAGTAGTCTGTAGGCGCAAGGTCTGGTGAGTAGGGCGGATGACGGAGAGCTTCCAACCCCAGTTCTTGCAACTTGGAGACCGTCTGCTGTGCAGTATGAGGTCGCGCGTTGTCGTGCAGGAGCAGCGGAGACGAGCGATTGACCAATGCTGGTTGGAGATGCGCCAGCTTCTCCATCATTTTGTTCAGTTCTTCACAGTACACATCTGCAGTAATGCTCACCCCGTTTGGTAAGAAGCTGTGATGAATCACACCGGCGCTAGACCACCAAACAGTGACCATCACTTTTCTAGGGGTAAGTTTTCGTTTAGGGCATTGTTTAGGTGCTGAACCAGGATCCAACCAACTTGCTGAGCGCTTACGGTTATCAAACAGAATCCATTTTTCATCGCAGGTAACAATGCGGTTCAAAATTCCTTCATTTGTGTGTCTGTTGAGCAGTGCAAGGCACGTCTCGACGCGTACTTCGCGCTGGCGATCATTGAGTTCGTGGGGCACCCATTTGTCAAGCTTTTTTACCTTGCCAATTTGACGCAAATGGACCAATATTGTTTTGACGCTAACGTCGAAAGCTGCTGCTAATTCAGCCGTAGATTGTGTATCATCAGCTTCCACAATCGCCTTTAATTCGTCATTGTCGACCAAAGTCTTCGGACGACCGCGAGGTTCATTTTTCAGGTCGAAATTTCCAGAACGGAAGCGAGCAAACCAATAACAGGTGGTGCGTTGGTTTGTAGTGTTAGCTCCGTAAACGTCGTTGATGTTGCGTGCCGCTTGTGCCGCGTTGCTGCCACGACGGTACTCATATTCCATAATTACTCGAATTTTTAACGTATCCATGATGACGAAAAAGATTGAAATGCGATGAAAATGTAACACTAATCAATAAAGAAATGACTACTTTTAGAAAAAAAAATCCATGTTTTTAAAATAAAATTAATTTGAAATTAGAATTCTTAGCCAAACAAAAATTATTTTGATTTGAAATGGCCAGTACTGCAGAACGGCAATTTCATAGGTAAAGACCTAATATTTGATAATTTAAAATGAATGCCTTTGTTTTTATGCCATTCAAGACTCGAGTGATAAGATTAACTTCAAATTCAACTGCGCAACCCACCAATAGCCCGTACCAGCGCAATTGAGTTTTAAGTGACTATATTAAATAACAATACAACGAGCGAAGCCAGTTGACTGCTACTTCCCTTGACATGCAAGGACTCATTATTCATTATTGTTATAGGTCTCTGCCGTCGATGCCGCAAGACGCCGCGGGTGAGCCCACAATCCAGCCCGGGGGCCAGCCCGCGGACGTCTCCGCTCCCTTCACGGCAGGCGTCCCCGCGATCTACTCCGCTACCATCCCAACGGACGTCCCCGAAGACGTCCCCGCGAACTTCTCAGCCACCAATACATCGGGCGTCCCCGCGAACATCTCCGCGGCCGTCACGACGGGTGTCCCCGAGGACGTCCCCGCGCTCATCCCGACATGCGTCCCGGAAGACTTCCCCGCCAATATGTCGGAAGGCGTCAACGCGACCATCGCGGCAGGAGACCCCGCAAACGTCTCCGCGACCTTCCCGACAGGCGTCCCCGCAAACATCTCCGCAAAAAAGGCAGGGACCTCAAAAGAGGTCCCCGCAACCATCGCGGAAACCTTCCCTGAAAACGTCATCGCTACCATCTGAACACACGTCCCCGCGACCATCCCGAAAAGCGTCCCTGAAGACGTCTCCGCGACCTTCCCGGCGGACATCCCGGCTGTCATCCCCGGGGTCGTCTCGGTGGACGTCCCCACCGGCAAGCCCGCAGACTTCACCACAGACGTCCCGGAAATCGTCTCCGCGGACTTCTTCACAGACGTCTCACCAAACGTCTCCGCGGGCTTCGCCATTGTCGTCCAGGCGGACATCCCCAAAAACCTCACCATGGTCATCTCGGCGGTCGTCCCGCCAGTCTTCGCCAAGCTCGTCTAGGCTATCTCTGCTTAAGTCCTCGTGGTTGAGATACACACGGGGGTCCCACCTACATTATCTACGTGAGTAAACCCTGGATAAATATGAATGTTACTCACTAATATGTGTTTTTATATGCCTGCCAGTTACTTTTTGACAACTGTTTAAGGTTCAGGCTTCTGAAAGCCATGCATGTATTAGTTAATTTGCGTAGATCGAATATGTAGCTGTGCCAGCTACGTCATGAGAGGCATTTGATTTTATCTTTCGATAATAATCAAAGCTGTTGGTATCTGAAAACCTCCAGCGTGAAAATGCTAAGACCGTTTGGCATAGCTGCAATTCCGCAAATAAATTACGCCCTAGTAGTAATTCCAAAAGAAGTGGCGTGTTTTATTTATGCACGTTGTGAATTTAAGTAGTTTGTGTACTTTGACATTTTGTATTTTTATTATTATTTTGCTTTGTAGTTGGTTTGTGAAAATATGTTAGAATGAAGTAAGTACTGAAATTTTAAGTACTACGTTAACCGAACCTAGGCTTTAAGGATACAACCTTTTCTTGGGTTTCACAGTTGTAGCATAAGACGAGGACATTCATGTTGGTACCTACCTATGTGGATGATTGATGGCCGACAAGTTCTTAAATATTAAATGTTTATTTTTATTAATTTTAAATTAAAATTATTTAAAGTATTTGTATTATGTTTACAGTCGTAGTTGTCTTGAAATCTATATAAATAAAAAGAAAAGTCCTGACTGACTGATTCATCAACGCCCAGCCCAAACATTTTGACCTAGAAAGCTGATATTTTGCGCAGAGGTTCCCTTTATAATGTAGACAAGGAATAAGGAATGATTTTTCGAAATTCAACCTCTAAGGGAGTTAAATAGGGGATGAAACTTCCGCGCGGGCGAAGTCGCTGGCAATAGCTAGTAATAAATATTAGAGTTGAAGAACGGAAGACAGGCTGTCTCCTTTTTTAATAAAAAAATACTCAGACTAATACTTTATGATATACGACAACGACATCGATGCTCGAATTTGATTATATCCTACCAAGATTCAGTACTAAGGACAAGTACCAGATCGGTATAGAAGCCTCTTTTGTAAATGGTTTTAAAATATTTTCTGTGCAGGCAGAGTTTCGAAAGCTTAGTCGGCTGTCTATTTGGGATCTTTTAGATGCAGGCTGGCTTAGATTCCTTTGTATATTTCGTGAGTTTCGAATGCTCAGAATAGTAACGAAAGTTTTATGAGCTGCTTAAATTTTAGATCTTACCCGACTTTCATTAAAATAAAAAATCCATTTCATTTTTTTTTATAATATGAATGTTGTGAAAGGACAAAATGCAAGTCTTTTTACCCAACTGCGCCAGAAGGAGGTTTATGTTTTAGAGTGTATGTATGTACGTTATTTATGTGTATGTTTCTTTGGCGCGCTCTGTAGCCTAAAAAGCTTGATCGATTTCAGCTTTAGGGGTACCGGTAGATTCGTTTTAATTGTGAGTGTGTTACTGGGTATATCAAAATTGAAAAAACAAAATTAAATGGCCGATTTTTGGCGCCTTCAAAAAAAAATGTTTTTTCTCTATACGTATTAATTATGTGGGGTATCAAAATAAACAGTTTCATAAATATTTCTCATTAACGTTAAAAATAGTTAAATTAACTAAAAACTGTGAAATAAAAGTATTTATTGTCAGAAGATGCCTCCGACTGCATGAGTTTGCTTATAGTATTCAGTCTGATAGTCATCCTTTTAAAACAATTTTCTTGTTTCCATCTTTTAAAATTAAAGTTCACTTTTTCGGCAGTCGGGTTTTTTGATTTTCTAAATTATTTTCGACATAGATACTCAAGATTGTGACTTTTGCCAGGAAAAGGCTGTAAAAGGCTTTCCCCTCACATCTCTAGGAGATGGTTAGCAACCACGTGAGAAGACCATGTAAGAAATTGAGCTTGTTAGATATAATATGTGGGGAAAATAAACAGTTACACATTACAATATTATAAAAATTGAGCTACAGAGTGACTAAATGTGTAACCCACGATCCACATATTATAAAAACAAATGATAAAATTAATAGAAAGAAAGAAAAAAGAAAGTCAACAATCTAAAAGTTAAATATTAAGAAGCAATATCCAAAATTGTTTCCCGAACAAGGTTCTTAAAGTGAATCTGAAATCGGGACTTATGGTGAATCTAGTCCACATTTTTCCCATACAAACTTCGGGAGTGTATTACTCCACTGATTGACAATGTACATCAAAAATTAAACATGGTATGGTTTTGTCTCATTATTAATATTGTCTGTACGGAAACAGAATACTAAAACTAAAAACCATTAAAAAGTTAGGAGCCAACAAAGATTCGTTTTTCTTGCAAATTTAACCTAACTTTGGGCGTGTTTAAATAATAAAAGAAGTGTACAATCTCTAATCTCTATGTCGATACTGACAAAGTTCAATTATCTAAAAGTTCAATAAACTTTATTGGTCATTGATTTATGCAGTGGTTTTTTCATAAAACCCGATCTTCCGAAGGATTTTTCTTAATTTTTCACGCACCTGTTTTACTATAACTGATCCTGAATCTCACTCAATAATTTTGTGCGTGTAGACTAGCTTCTAACTGCTCATCACGGACTTCGTGGGTAGAGAAGTAGGGAGTATAGATCTCCAGGCCCTTACGCCCTGGTTTGCTTAGGATATTTTCAATCACCAAAGTCAACACTGCTTATAACAATAATATTGCTACTAGTGCTTGATGGCGTTTCTAAACGGATACCGTTAAAAAGCCACCTCTGTCGGAGCGTGCTTTTCAGCCAGGCCCACCAGTGAGTTCTGCGATTAGGTTCCCCTTTTTACCAGTTGGTAAAGCAAAGATGTCAATATTTTGGAAGCAATTGTTATATTGATCTGTGATGCGACGTAGAGGTGCTCGTAAGCCTACATCCGTACGACTAGATGATACGGCAAAAAGAGGTCGTGCGCGAACTTCACGGGTCATAAGCCGTGGGGGTGCGCGCACGCAGCAACTACGGTTGTTCTTGTTACTACGTAGCTTATCTTATTTGTAATATCCATACCATCATATGCGCTATTATACAGGGTTACTGGTAATTCGACGTATATCCGGCAGGAGCTGATAAGGGGGCCAAAATGCAACAAATTGAACCCCCCATATGTATGGCCGAAATTCAATAGTTTTCGAGATATTAGAATTTTAAGGGTTTTTCGATAATTACCCAAAATTTGACATTTAATTCCAAATAAAATAAAAACTACATATTTGAATGGGTACCATTAAAAATGATGTTGTAGCTGGCACTTAAATTAAGCTATGGACATAATTAAAACTACTTAATTTAACAAATAATGAAAATAATGAGCGATATAAGAATAATATCTTACCAATATTTTCATTTTACGCTTCAAAAATGTTGTCTCGTCATAAAAAATTCTATGACATTGATCGTACAAATAACTAAAACAACTTGCTTATCCTGTAAGCTTTCCAGAAAGGTATAAAAGTCAATTTTAAAATACATAATTCGTGGCATGGCATGTGTTTGAACAGGCGCGGGGAGAGAAATTATCTGTGTTTTTAGTTTATGATCCTCGCTAAAACAACCGATTTTCCTGGTGAAATTCTTCGCGATGGGGCGGGGTGTGAGGGCGGGGTGTGCGGGCGGGGGAGTACACGGCGTCTGCTGCGCTCGCGTCGCCTACTCGCCTTCCTTAGTAAGTTTTGACTCTCCGCCGCGCAAGCACGTGTGTTGTTATCTTGCTACCAATCTCTCATCCCGTTAATTTGTTATCGATCATTATTGTTAATTCTTGTTTCTCTTGTTATTCTTTTTGTTATCATTGTTATTTCGGATAACGTGGCTTTGTATCCTAATAACGAATACGCAGACATAATGTTTTGTTATGGTTTTGCCGATGGAAACGCGGCTGCGGCTCGGCGAGAATACCAACGCCGCTTTCCCGACCGTCGACTTCCCCACGTTACTGTTTTCGGGAGCACCTATCGACGATTGTCTGAAACTGGCAGTGTTCAAAGAGCACAATTCAACGCTGGCAGACCTCGACGGTACACGGCTGACGAAGAGGACACCATTCTTCAGTGTTTTATTGATGACCCAAACATCTCAACGAACATTGTTGCAAGACAGCTCGGTGAGTCCCAGTGGAAAGTGTGGTCGGTAGTACATCTATCAGGTAGACACCCGTACCATTATCAACCTGTTCAAACATTGCACGAGGGAGATCCTGCCAGGCGACTCGAATTTTCTCGGTTTATGTTAAACGCTGACGCTGACCAGGAACATTTCCTAAGAAATATTTTGTGGACTGACGAGTCAAAGTTTGACCGGGATGGAATAACGAATTACCATAACTTACATTTTTGGGCACCTAAAGCAGGCAGGAATCCAAAAAAACTAAAAGAAACTGCGTCGCAAATGAGATTTTCCCTGAACGTATGGATGGGTGTCGTTGATAATTATTTGGTGGGCCCTCATTTCTTGCCCCAAAATTGGAACGGCGAAAATTACGAGGAGTTTTTGAGAAACAACCTAGACGATTTGTTGGCGGATGTTCCCGAAGAAATAAAAAACAACCTCATGTTTCAACATGATGGTTGCCCAGCACATTACCGGATTACTGTCCGACAGTGGCTAGACGAGAGATATCCAAACCGATGGATTGGGATGGGAGGGCCAATTCCGTGGCCAGCACGAAGCCCTGATATCACACCACTTGATTTTTACGTTTGGGGTCATATGAAGGTATTAGTTTATGTGACCCCAATAAATTCAGTCGAAGAACTTCGACAGCGAATAATAAACGCGGCGCAACAGATGAGAACAACGTTCACATCAAGAGTGACGAAAACCGAAGTTAGGAAGAGAATTCGAACCTGCATTCGTAATCGAGGGGCTCATTTTGAACAAGATATGTAAAATTTGTAATAAAATTTGATGTACATTTTTTTATGCATTTTATTTCATACAAATACAAATGACCCTTTCTCTCCCCGCGCCGATTCAAACACATGCCTTGGCACGAATTATGTATTTTAAAATTGACTTTTATAGCTTTCTGGAAAGCTTACAGAATAAGCAAGTTGTTTTAGTTATTTGTACGATTAATGTCATAGAATTTTTTGTGACGAGACAACATTTTTGAAGCGTAAAATGAAAATATTGGAAAGATATTATTCTTATATCGCTCATTATTTTCATTATTTTGTTAAATTAAGTAGTTTTAAATATGTCCATAGCTTAATTGAAGTGCCAGCTACAACATCATTTTTAATGGTACCCATTCAAATATGTAGTTTTTTTTTTTATTTGGAATGAAATGTCAAATTTTGAGTAAATATCGAAAAACCCTTAAAATTCTAATATCTCGAAAACTATTGAATTTCGGCCATACATATGGGGGTTTCAATTTGTTGCATTTTGGCCCCCTTGTCAGCCCCTGACGGATATACGTCGAATTACCAGTAACCCATACGCGCAATAGCATACTCTAACTGGGACCTGATTAGCGATTTGTAGAGATTATATCTCTGCAATATGTAGATGGACGGACGAATTCTGTGGTTGATCTCATCACAAAACCGTACATACGAAAAGCATTTTTTTTTTAATCAATATTAACGGCAAGGTATAGTTTATCATCCAATAGAACTCCAAGATCGCGCACTAATGTTTTTTTTTTATTAAAACTATATTATTCAACGAGTAAGGATGCTTGATAACATTTGTATTTTTAATAAAAGTAATACAGCAACACTTAGAGATTTTAGTAGTTTATTAACCGAGCAGTATACAGAGAACCTGCCTAGGTCATCTTGCAAGAGTAGACAATCTTGCAAATTTTTTACAGGGCTAAAAAAATTAAGGTCGTCTGCCATCACCATCATCATCAACCTATATTGTTCCCACTGCTGGGACACAGGCCTCTCAGTGAGAGGGATTGGGCCGTAATCCACCACGCGGGCCCAGTGCGGGTTGGTGTCTTAAACATAATGAATAAAAGAGGTCCCAAAATAGAGGCCTGAGGCACTCCATAAGTGACGCTAAGGATGCTAGAAGTGAAACCATTTATCACAACCCTCTGACTCCTATTAGAAACATAAGAGGTGAACCATCTTAGAAGATCACCACGTATAACCATTGAATGTAATTTTATTCAAGAGATGTTGATGGTCAACCTTGTCAAAAGCTTTCTGGAAATCAGTGTATATGTTATCGATTTGAACACGAGAAATCATTTCACTGAACAAGTAGTCCTCCAAAGTTACCAGGTTGGTTGTAGTTTACCTTCTTTTGACGAATCCATGTTGAATGATGGTATTGTTTAGTACAGGGTATACTTTGTCATGAACTAGTCTTTCAAAAACCTTTGACAAAGCTGACAGTATTGATATAGAACGATAATTCACGACATCATCCTTAGGTTCCCGACTTATAAATAGGGGTTATATGTGCATGTTTCCATGCTTGAGGAAAGCAACCTTGAAATATAGCAGGGGTGTACACAGATGAACGGGCGTCTCTAATGAAAATTACTGGTAGACCATCCGCTCCTGGCCCTTTAGAAGGATCCAATGCCGTTAGCGCACGAAATACTTAATCTATTGTTAACTGTGTCATAGAGTGCAGCTATCAAAGCAGTCGTCATGAGTGGATGGAATATTAATAGAAGTGGATGGTTCATAACCCGAACCGAAAAGGCTGAAAAAAGAGAACAAATGTTTTCTGGGTTGCTAGGTGACTGGTTATACTCGTCGCACGTCTAATTAGCAGACACAATAGAAATTCTATTGTTATCGGAACACCAGGTGTGCACTTGACATGCGAGGAGTTAAACAATATAGTGGATGAAATACCAGCAGATTTTTTATTAGAAACGAACATTCAAAAATGCTTCACATTGTTCCGAATACCATCTTCGACATAATTAATGTATTTTTTATAAAAATTGTTGCATTCATCATGGAATCTTGATCAGTAAAGTGCGAACTGCTAGTAATCCGAAACATTTATCTTCCATCTAACCCTAAGCCTTATATTTATATATGTGTATAAGTGATTCTGAGAACCACACAGGGAACTCAGAAGGTCTGCAAGTAGTCAATGGTACATGTTTCTTAATAATACCGAAAATTATAATTTATAGAAAATGTCGAGAGAATCGTCAACCGATTGATAGTTTAAGGCGTCTTCCAATTTATTTTCTTAAAGTCGTCATAACTTGCCTCATAGTAATTATATTTTTTAACTGTCTTGCGTACCATTGAACTATAAGGCAAACATACCGTAATTAGTACATTATATATTATTATGTACTGTATATTACCTTACCAATTATGAATGTACACATTGGAACATGTTCTAGCATACTAATGCTCGGTTCCTATAAACAAAAGCGAGTAGGTTTGCTGACCAATGGTAGCATATTTTTTTTTGCCGAACTGGGCATTTAGATAGATTCGTAAGCTTATTTTACGTGCGGTAGCTACTTCCATAATGAAGGGTCTACTATGCAAAACTATAAGGTCATTATTGGTAAAAATACAAGAACCAATAACGGTCCGTAAAATATAGGAATCGGCCATAAGAGTTTAGCACAATGCAGCAGCCTTGCTCTCCGTACAGTGTTACTATATGATGTAGTCACATGTCTAGTACGTATTTAGTATCACAACGTGACCAAGACAAAAGCCTGTCGAGTTTATATCTCAACGTAAAACTTTGTAGGATAACAGTGCTGTCTCAAGAGCAGAGAGATCAGAGCGTGTACGTCTATATCAAAACAAATCTCAAAACAATGCTTTCACATGTATTTGGAATGCAGCAAGCTTTTGCAAAACATCTCGATTTTCTATCACTGATAAATACGACGCACGGGGAGTATCCGGAACTAGCAAAAAAAAAAAAAAATTACAATGTTTTCAATCCGGATAAAAACCGGCTTTTATAAAGGGATAAAGTAAATTCTGGCTGTGCATTTTAAACGGCAGAAGATGCAATAGATCCGAATATCGTTTAGTACTAAACCCAGCAGTCTGCAGGAAACTGAAAACATCACGTGCGACTAGATTAATGAGTTTACTACAGTTTTACATTAGGTCATATTGACAACAGTAGGTATTACTGGCAACAATAGAACTGATAGAACAATATATCAGTTCTATTGTTACGTATTTATTTTCAAATGGAAACTACTACTCAGATTTTTTAGCTAAACATGATTAGTTTTAGGGAAACACGTGATGGTTTTACGTACAGACTGCCGACCCGAAAAGACTGTCAATATCCTATAAGTCACCTGCAACATCCGACATTTGTTCGAATAAAAAAAAACTCCTGATACTTTGACATCCCAACACGAGTTTATATATATAAAACTGGCTTACAAGAACCGCTTTTTGCGATCTTAGTTCAGGGAACCAAGGTCTATTGAAAACTTTATCTAGACCTAGCTTTTGCCAGCGGCTGCGCCCGCGCGGAACTTTCATTCCCTATTTAACTCCCTTAGGGATTTAATTTCGAAAAATCCTTCATTATTCCTTGGCTACATTATAAAGGGAACCTCTGTGCAAAATTTCAGCTTTCTAGAACTTAGGGTTTGGGCTGGGCGTTGATGAGTCAGTCAGTCAGAACTTTTCTTTTTATTTATACCTATAGATATACCTTGTTTTACGCAGCGCAAGACGATGAAGGACCTATATGTAACCCGATCCCAAGCTGCATTAAGTATTATATATTGTTTTCCGCTGCAAGCAGTCTTGTGCCCATGATCTCATACTATGATGAAGATAACCTGCCTTGAGAAATATAAATCTCTGCAAGGCTTCAGAGTCGGGATCAGAAGACAAAGAACAAAATGTCGTACCTACTGCTGTTGTCTTTAATCTATCCGTAAATGAGAAAATGTAGGGTAGCTCTTATTTGCCGTCAGAGGAATTCAACTTGATATGGTAGTGTTGCGCAGGCAGGTTTCATAAATATTGGTTAAGCGTTAGAAGCTTTTGACTCCACTTCTCATATAAAACGTTATTTAGGTTCGTTTTTATTTAGGTCTCACTTGTCAAGTAACTAATCTTATTGGCGCCTTAAATATTCATCGTCTGTTCTCTTCTAGTATGCAGCAAGCGCTAAATGATTAGAATCTTGGCAGCTAGCTGACATTTAGTTTTCCTGTTACCGGTACCAATTTGAATTTGATACATTGAATTTACACACACATTAAACCGTTTAAAGCGGAGATTTCTTGAAAACGCTCACATTGGTGGTTTTTTAAACCAGTGTGTGTATCTCTAACCGTAAATAATTTTGAAAGCAAAAAATATATGATATTTTCAAGTCTTTTTTGCATACAGTGATTGTACTCAAAACATAATTTAACATACTTTAATGCATCAAAAAAAAATCATCATAGTTACCTCTTAATTATCTTTAAAATCAGTTTATCCCTTCAATAACAATTATTATTATAGTTAAAGATATTCCATAAAATTTTAAATGCCAAACTGCATCCAGTGATGGATTATTTATTATCAAATAGTTAATATTAACTAATTTTATACGATTTTATTTGCATTTTTACGACAATGCTTGCTCATTTATTATTCGAATTTATTACAACAGATTTTAACCTGTATCGGATTGCAGTAAGAACTATTATCGCTCATAACACCAATACGACCAGTACAAATTTACCAGAGCCTTAAAAATGGTTGTCGCAAAGAAATACCTGAAAATTGTTACCAGATTTTTCACTTACAAAGTTGAGCACTTTACCTGACTAATTCGTTTATACCTACATACTGTTCCATTATGTCGCTAGCACCAAAAATATTGTACCACACGGCTATTGTGTTCGTATTACCTTATTATCGCAACAGATAAACACCGCGAACTTTATCAACGCGGCACTGTATTAATACCTCATTTTGTAACTATTTATTTTACCATCACCAAACACAAAAACACTTGATTTCAAGTTGTTGGGCGAGCTTTACATTCATTAAAAAAGGAACTACGCAATTGTTGACGTGTTAACTTTTACAAAAAAAATTAAAAGCTCGCTGTACAGAACAAAAATGTCGTGAGTTTTGTTTAGTGTTGTATTTTTCCATAATCGCCAAGCGTGCTTATATCTGCTTGCATTGTACTCGGAAAAAACTAGAATTTTGTAAGCTAAGTTAGTTTGAAATTGTGTATGAGTTTTACCTTACTGTTTGAGCTTACTGTTAACTGAATTCGCTCGTTACTAAATACTAAAGTATGTTTTCCTTTTCCTTCACCGTTTTAGTGAACAAACAAGCTTTCACAGTCCCAAAGCGATGTCGTGTGATTCAAAAAATGCTTTTCCACTTATCGAGTTACACAGGGTTGTGTAATCGATTGCCTTGGTACTTAGAAACGTAACAATATTTAGAGCGCTTCGTAAACGCTTTTACTGGATTTTTATCAATGCTTTTGTAAACAATGTGTTTGATAAACTGCTATGTTACCTGATATACATTCGTGTCGATATCATCATTCATTGTCGGGCACCTCCTAGGCCGTTTGGGTTATCCATATTGGGCCGTTGTCTTCCGTTTACTTTTTCCGAAAAAGTTTAAATTTCGCTGGCCGCCAGAATCCCAAAAAATAATCTTGAGACAGTCCAGGATTAATTTATTTTATTTATACTAAATGTTCGTATGTCTTACAGATTCAGATGTAGCGACAGATTCGATGGAGGAAAGAGATCCAGAAAACTACGAAATGAAAATGAAGAAGACATCGCCTGGCCGGTTCCTAACCATGCATAAACGACGCAAGAAAAGACTTCTCACAAGATGTTTGTTTCACGACAGGGGATTATTAGACGACCTGATGCTGGGACAGGTGCAGGTGAGTACCTACCAAAAGATGGTGCACGCGGGCGACTGCGGACTGCTCACATAGGCGGGTAGTTTTTCGAATGCAGCGACTAAACCAAGAAGTGCATAAATCATAATGTTGTTTATTATTAGATAAACAGTTTATCTAACGATCTCGATAAAAAGTTCATGCCTTGCGTGGGAATTCGAAGCTGCGATAGGATACGTGAAGCGTACCGAGCGCGACGTGCATTTCTCGCTCAGGCCCCAGAGCGTTGCGACAGAATCAAGTATGTGCCGTGAAGTGTACACAACACATAGTAAATCTCCGCCATAATGGCCATGTTTAACTCGGCGGCGTCACTTATTGTCTCTCCCATCATGGTCATTCCGCAGTCCTTCGCTACGACGACCCGTATTGTTTCTAGCGCCGCGGCCGCGCCGCAGCTAATTTAAATGTCGTTTGTTTGTATTCAAGAGTCGTCCTCACGCACTATTTGTAGGTATGTTCTTGTGAAATATGGTTAGTCGCTTTGCGTTTAAATTAGTCGAAGCAAGGACGTACCAGTGTGGATCAAACTTATGTCGTTGCTTTAATTTCTACCGTGCGTCCAACCCCATGCGAGCTGATGCCGTGTTTGGTGTGACGTTATCGCTCTTATTTTATTTTTAGCGTCCGTAAATGGTCACTGTGCCTTATACGATATGATAGAAGCTAGACAGTCATCTCATAAACAGTAGTTATTATAATGGTAACTGCTGGCTGCATTTGCTAAACATAATCTAGTGAAATCGTTAATTTATTAACACGCTAGTTTGCAGCCATAGACGCTCGCGCACATGTTTAAACTGTATGCGCCTAGCATTTCTATTGGGAACGAAATGGTTATTTCTCTGGTTTTGTGCTTTAAGAGTTGACGTCACATGTATTGAGAATATTAATAGAGTTGGCCGTCACATAATGACATACTGTTTCCTCGGTGAAAATTAACCAAGTCTGGCCTTGTTAACAATTACTGTCTATCTGATGTTATTTACACGAGGAGCCGTCACACACATGAGAGACTAAAACATGTGTGCGTGTGACGTTGAAAAGTATTAAAATTCCTTCCTGATGCAATGGGCATTGACGATGGGCCAAGAATCCAAAACGAACACAAACGTGGAAACCTGCATCGTCATTGATTCAACTTTACATACATCTTGCGAAAAGGTAGTCGACTAGTAGTTATTAGGCAACTCGCACGAAAAAACTCGACCGAAAAGTGCAATTCGTCACTTTTAAAATGATTTATTCTTCGTTCGTCCTAAAGTTTTCTCCAAAATTCTCTAAACTTTGTTTGTCCCATATCACTATTGAAGTTGTGCTTCGTCCCAAATTACAAGTACTGCAAAAGTGCAGCCAACAAAAAAAAATACTTATTTGAAACAATATTCAATAATAAAATGATTCGAAACATTTAGGTATAAATCATCTTTATTATCCATTATCGCAATCAAAATCACAGAAATAGTATAATAATCATCTTATCATTACTACAATTGAAATATCCAGAACAGTCGGATCTGTAATCTATCTTTAAATGTGTAAACAAATATATTATATACACTGTCGGCCAAAAGTTTGAGACCACCTACAACAATGAAGGAAAAAGAAATTATACTCAAAATACAAAGCAAGAGGTTTAATTATTACCAACACACATCAAGAACAAAACAAAAAAGATAACCAATTACATAAAAAATGCCGTTCATATTTTAAACAGAGTTTGCGTCAAAAAACCCTCCCTTGCGTTTTATGTCTTTTTCACTATCTCGGCGATACGAGCAATTAATTTGTCGATCATATCTTGTGAAATGTTGTTCCAGCTTTTTTCCTTCCACTTGTCCTCTTGTGAAGATGGACAACAACTGCGTACATTTCTATCAACCTCTTCCCACAGAAGCTCAATTGGGTTGAGGTTCGGGCTTTGAGGAGGCCACACCAAGGTTTTTAACACGCCTTCTGTTTCTTTATTTTCTAAATAACCCCTGCATAATTTCGAACTCTGTTTAGGATCATTATCTTCTAGAAAAAAAAAAAAACAATTATAAATTAATTTTAAACCAGACGGAACGGCATTTTGCTGTAGTATTCGTTGATAAAGCTCCTTTTTCATGATTCCTTCGACTCGTACCATATCTCCGGTTCCGTGGCCCGAGAGGCATCTCCAGACCATACTGGACTGTTGGCACCACACAGTCTGGCATCTATTCCTCGGCGCTACTTCGAACAAAAATTCGTCGTTTTGCTCCAAATATTTCAAATTTGGGTTCCTTGGTCCAAAGAACTTTTTTAAAGTCTTCTTCAGTCCAGCCTCGATGGGTAAGGGCCCACTGCATCCGTTTCTTTTTGTTTTGTTGCCTTATTAGTGGTTTTCGAACGGCGACGCGACCAAATAACTAAGCATCTCTCAATTGTCTTTAGTAAAAAAATTAAATTAAAAATTTAAAAAACCCCCGACCCAAACAAAAACTCAAAAAAGTAAAAAATAATATTTATAGGCCTTTTAATTTTAACGTAATATTTTGATCATGGCATTGTCAAGTCGGGGGACGGCTAGGCCTCTGTTTGGCGTTTTCATTGACCGTCCCCCGACTTGACAATGCCCTGATCAAAATATTACGTTAAAATTAAAAGGCCTATAAATATTATTTTTTACTTTTTTGAGTTTTTGTTTGGGTCGGGGGTTTTTTAAATTTTTAATTTAATTTTTATTTCTTGCTTTTTAAACTTAATGTCTCCCTTAAATCACCATTTATCTATAATCTATTCATTGAGACCTTTTCAATGAGCCCAAACACGATACTTCTGCTGTTTGTTGGTGAATAACTTGGGTTTCCTGGAAATTCCAGGTGTTGCTCCAGCATCAGTTCAAGGTTATTTTATTCGTCTAATATCATTGAAGTAATAGAATCCCAAATTTTGAGTTGATCAGAGGCTAAAATCCGTTTTTCAACCAGAAAAGAGCTGATAATCTTCAAACGGCTGAATTGATTTTGATGAAACATGTCTAAGAACACTCCCGACTAATACACCTTTCAAACAAAAAAAACTAAATCAAAATCGGTTCATCCGTTCGGGAGCTACGTTGCCTCAGACAGACACACACACACACACACACACACACACACACACACACACACACACACACACACACACACACACACACACACACACACACACACACACACACACACACACACACACACACACACACACACACACACACACACACACACACACACACACACACACACACACACACACACAGACACGTCAAACTTATAACACCCCGTCGTTTTTGCGTCGGGGGTTAAAAAGACGATTGAGAGATGCTTTTCATAGCAATGACGCAGGTTTAGATCGGGGTTTGTTCACTCCTGCTCGGATTTCTGGTGCTGTCAGGCGTCTATTCCGCTTGCTGTTATTAACGATGATATTATCCTTGCTAAAAGTGGTAGCTCTCGGCCTTCCCGATCGCTAACGATCTTGATTTCTACCAGTCTCCTTTTATCGAGTTATTGTGTTATGAAAACAAGTCTTCGATAACTTGAAAGGCAATGGCACGTTCAGATTTGTCTTCGTTGTTTAAAACAACTTTGGCAAAACGAGTCTCACTGCTAATTTCGCGCACTTTTCCCAAAACAACGACGAGCTCAGACTAACCAAAATAGAGAAAGATTAAGTCCAAGAATTCTCAGGTAGTAAAGTTTTAAGAAGCTAAAATAATCCTGAATTTTGGCTAAGGCGAAACAAAACCAAAAGAATTAGTAAAGAGCAGCTGATAAAAATATTACAATGACTCTACCACCTGGTTCTTACATGGCACTCATTGATATTTTGAAACAATAGACCTTTATAGAATGATGACTCTTAGAAATTCTCCTCATAACAGTAGAATACGCAGGTGTTCAATTTAGCTCTTTATCATATGTACTTTTGAAATATTTTGTTGCTGACAAAGATTTTTACAAGTGGTCTCAAAATTTTGACCGGATTTGTATATATATATATATACGTATTTAATACATACATAAAACAAAGTCGGGCCGATTTTTATGATCTTTGGTTTGTTGGATTTGTCTCCATCCCAATTAGAAGAATAACTATAAATACATGGGAAAAATATGCGAAAAAAATGGGACAATTCATTTTCCCATACATTTTTCGTGTGAGCTAGAAAACGCTTTATGCCTTCGAAGTACCAGGTTGTTATAACTCGGTAGGAGTACACGTAACATACGTGTGTCAGCTAAAAAACGCTCAAGGCCTTCGAAGTACACTCATCAAACATGGGTGTGTCAGCTACAAAAAGATTTATGCCTTCGAAGTACCAGGTTGTTAGAACTCGGTAGGAGCTCACCTAACATTGATTTGTTTCCTAGAAAAGTTGTATGCCTTTGAAGTATTTATAAGGTTGTCATAACTTGGTAACACAACATTTATTGATTTTGAGCCGGTACGAAGTTCGCCGCGGTCAGCTAATATTTTATATAATACGTTAAAAAAAAAGTAAGTTTGCCATATACAAAAAAAAAAAAAAACGGTCAGTAGAAGGAATATAAAATAAGACGAAGCAGCAATAAAATAATTTAAATAATATTTTGGAATGATTGAAGCATACAGTTTGTGACGACCCAGGATATTTTTATGTACTCGTAGCACTAAACTCAGTTGACCAAACGAAGAATAAATCTCCGAATAATACGTTGTTTTTTGTAGGTGATTCATATGTAGGTAGTTAATTTATTTCCTGGTGTCCTGAAACGCAAGCCCCGAGCCTAGCTTAGACACCAGTCTTCCACAATATACTTACCTGAATTGTGTATCATTGTATTCCACAATGATACACAATTCATTTTACATTGGTCAGGTTTGCTGACCAATGTTAAAATAATTTGATGTATATTGTGGTGAGAAAATAAAATTGATTGATTCAGATAATTGTTTTGTGTGCGATTCGACGTTTCCAAAAATATCTACTTATTAGGCAACTGGCACGTTTTGAATAAAACGTTAAGAAAACAAGTAAAGGTTAAGGAAAAAGTACACTAATGATAACTATATGTAGATCACCAATTATTAATTCAAACTACTTTGTATTTTAACAATATAATAACTTAAAACTATGTAATAAAGATACAGTAGGTATGACAAGGTAAAAATTTAAAACATGAAACGACTTCCTCTTACAGCGGTCTCCAAAAAAGTCCCATAGTCATTTACGCTGTATATAAATAAAAATCTTTATTGCAGACCACATAATCCATAAAAAAACACAATCAAAATAAAAAAATAAGTGCACAACGCTGCTTTCGTTTATATTCCCATGCTAAATTCTGACCCTATCTTATGGATGTGTACGTCCAGGTCCAGCTCGTGATACTGCAGTGCAAGCACCTCGTCTTGCCTGGAGGCCACCATGCCGCTTTGCTGAATCAGCTGAGTGCGCCAGACCGCTCACTCCTAACTTTAGAGAGCGCGGTAATCGCCAACTTTTAACTTTATTACACAAAACGTGCCAGTTGCCTAGTATGTATTTCTGGAATTGTCAATTCGATTAACTTCTTGCGAGTCGCCTATGGAAAATACGACGAATAGCCCGATTCGGGCAAGTTTTTACGTGAGAGTTGACTAACAAGCCAGTTGACTCAGGTATTATGCCACTTGCGACATTTTTCTAATGTATTGCGAATGGCGGCTCAGAAACAGCTAGCGAATCTGTTGCGACATTTTAGAGAAGCGATTTTGTGGGTGATTATAATGTTTTCTGCTATTGTTACAGTGTGTCCTGAACCAATCTGTAGAATGGAATTTTAATGCCTTTACACTCGAAACGGTCTCTGGAGGTAAGCTTTGTTATTTTGTTGTATTATATTCCTAGGTATTATAATACATAGGTGAAAGAGCCAAAATTGAGTAGATTTGACCTTTACCAATCAACATTTAACTTTTTTAACCCCTATTTATGAGAACTTCCAATAATTGTAGTTAATGGTACTTAAGATCTTGAAAGCTCTCATTTTGTAAAGCAATTTATTTTTCTCAAGAACGTACTTACGTTCTTGAGAAAAATAAATTGCTTTGCTCTACAGTGCACTGAATAGCTTATTAATGTATGGACTTCTATACATTAATAAGCTAGAGTACCTAGGTACTTGTATTGAAGTGGACCGAATTATGTTTATAATTTGGTACATTTACATAGAAAATGCGAAACCAAGTTTAAAACTCGACGGTACGTTATTACCGGTTGTTATTATACTCGATACCTAGATCCGAGGAGCCAGGAACGCCAAACAATGAAACATACATGAACTGTATTGTCATAAACGAAAATAAAAGCAAAAGAACAAATATTTAACAAAATACATAGATAAACGCTTCAAAAGACTTAAAAACAAAAAAAAAGAAACACTCTTTAGACTCCTGATAAGTACAGAAAGCATATTGCACTATAACTGAATATTTACAAGAAAAATAACATCTGTAATACTTCTACTCTCACAGAGAAAGGGCCTGTGTCCCAGCAGTGGGAAGTTTATAGACTGATTATGAAGCATTCCAGTTGAACTATATAGTAAATAGTAATGCAGTAAGCAGAGTGTTTTTATTTTTGTCACCGTCCAAATTTTTCAGGGTGATAGTACCCCTGAAATTGAAGAACTTTCTCCAAGGAACATTGGTCGAAATATGAAAAAGAAATTCGGACCACCCATGCAAAATCAAAAGTCAGCTGATCGATTTTGTATGGGAGGTCCGATTTTTTTTAAATAGTTTTTAGGTACTCCAGAAAGTTTTTCACACGTAAAAAAAAGGAAAAGGTGTTGCTATTTATGTCAGGCTCAATCACAGATGTAGTCTATATCTGTGGGCTCAATACTGAAAAGTTCGTAAATGCAAGAAGTCATTCACATTTTCTTCAAGATCGATTTCTTATGTCGAACTGCAGGATTTATGCCATAAATACTTGTTAAATAATAGGGTGGTTTAAAGTATGAAATTGATTGCCGTTTTATAGTAATAGACACTTCGAATGGACATAAAATCTTCATGGTTTGAGATTTTCGTGTGAAACTTTTTTCACCTGATACCTATGAGGTTCTTCTTTAAAAGAAATGTACAACATTCGATTTTCGACACTTCATCATTTCAGCCGAAAGACGTCCTCTGCTGGACATAGGCCTCCCCCAGGCTCCCTTGTCATTTTTGGGGGGTTTTGCCATAATCGCCACGCTTGACAGGCGGGTTGGCGATCGCAGTATGGTGGTAAAATGCATAGAGAACGCTGCTGCCCATTCTCTAGTAAGTCCCTTAGTCGCCTTCTACGACACCCACTGGAAGAAATGGGAAGGTGCTATTCTTTTACGCCCGGTGACACATACGGGAATCATCATCTTATTGATATTGAATTCCTGTATAATGAGTTCATTAATTACCATGTGCAGATACTACTAACGTTGCAGGTACTGTTCACTTTTGGTTCATTATTTCTTCCCATTTTATAAGTAACTAGCTTCTGCACGCAACTTCGTCTCCGTCAAAGGACAATGACCAAATTAGTATGAAGACTGGTGCGTTTTGTTTTTTTAGCGGCATTCGATGAAATATGAAAAAAGCGGTGCAGAATAATATTATGAATGAATTATTGTATGGGGTCATATAGCGAAAACGCAGTCCGGACCGAGTTATATCAGTTTAAAGATTAACTAATATTTTCATATATTATGGAATAATCTTGTTACAAAGCATATTTTTGGCCTTTCCAAGTGACATTCACTATTTAGTTACTACTTAATATCTTCAAATACATGTTTACATTTATTTATTTAATATATTATATTTATTTTTATTATGATTGGTTAAAAATAATAAAACTTGGTATATGGTGAACTTTTTATTAAAAAATAACATATTACATTTGGACATCATCATCGCTGGGTTCATCATCAGCCTCATTTTCGATGTCGTGTCTCACAATTATACTGTCTAAAAATAGTGCTGGGGGAAAGATTAGGTTGATGTCTGCCCCATCGTAAGTACCAGACAATAGCTACCTCGTGAGAACAGCAGCCGAGGGTTCTTTTTCCCACAATACAGCTACAGTAGTGGCCTATTATGGCTTCTCTTCCATGCGCATTTTCTTCATACACTATATAAACATAATATATCCGAGCCTGTCGATGTCTGGACTGAATTCTTCCCCTTAGTAGTACAGGATTGGCAGCTACTATTCCGTATTAGTAGCTAATATTCACGGCATACTTCTATGTAATATTGACCATTATTCTTAATATGCTCGCCATAATAGCTTCGAGATTGTTTTATCTGGTAAGTACCAAGAGCATATAAAATAAGGTCATCTGTGGTAAGAGTTGGAAAACAATCGAGTTCCGAGTTTTCTGCGGTTATTGAACGGAATATAGCTCTGCGAGCATTTAAATTATTTGCAATTACATAACTGCTCAGATGGTTCTCCATATCGGACCTTTGGTGTATCTCACTCAATATATCACTCACTAACCTGTAATCAGTCAGTGGTTGACCAAACGCATTGAGCATAGCACACGCAATCTTTATTTCATCAAACAGGTGTATCATTGCACGGTTATTATTCGTCTGCCTTAATTGCTTAAACTGGTTCTTCAGCCTGCCATTTATTGTTTCAGCGACACATCGTTACTTTCCTGGATTCGTTTGCTTCTCGGGTCGTAAGCTGAGAGTCAGTACTGCTTTTTGTAATGGGCATTTTCGGACAGTAACGATATGATTGTAACGGTTGAATCGAATCTCTGAACCCACGATCCAAAATCAAAATATCATTAGGCCTAAAAACCCAATGAAATGGATCATCTCGGCTTTCTAATATTTTGTTCAGTATAACTGAGTCAGATGTCGTTGCACGCCACTTATGCAGGCTATATGACTTTCTCTGGAAATAATAATTGCTACTTCCTTGGAGGTACATGTATGTCCCATCGTGTATTGTAACAGCTCGTTCGTAATTATTTCCAAATAAAGCATTAGCCAAACACCTTGAAGTTATTTCATCGCGAGTTTAATGATCGTATCCAAGATGTCTTGGAATAAAATCTCGCTTCAAGCATTCTCTTACATTTGTCACAGTTCTCTCAAATGTAGACCGGGACATTCTTAAAAGGCTGCACAATCTTTGGTTGGAATCACCAGTGTGCAGTTTCACCAGCACCGTTGCTAAGGCTGTAGCTGGCCTTCTTGTGTTATAATCAGCGATCGAAGGTGTGCTTTGCAGCACTTCTTGGAATTGAGTCTTCGAAAACCCAATGTATTAGTGGAAAATGTTGTCACTGTTTATAGACAGCCGTTCGAAGTTTAATAGTGACCGATGCGACTGCAATAGTCTCACCATCTCCATTAATTGTCTTGGAGAAAACATATTGTATACGTGGCGTGTAGGTACTTTGTGCGATGTCTTGCCAAGCACTGTCATTTCTATGTTCTTCACATACACGAGAGCCAAAAGGTATTAAGAATTTCTTCTCTTTAAGAATACCTCTTAAAGACCTGTCAATCCGTTGTAAGTGTTGATTTTTACACATCGCAAAAATGCAAACCCTGGTATTTAAAGGTGCTCGGTGATAACCGGGAAATGGAAAATGGCGTTGTCCTTGAACCACTGCAGATGGCTGTTCTACAACGTTTGGTTGCACTGCTGGTTCCAAAATGTGTGGATCGGCTGGTCGTTCCAGAACATGTACACGTTAACCACGAAGGTTAAACAGTGAGTGCTTTGTTTTCTAAACAAAAAATACCATAAGCAGCTCGTGCGCAGGTAAAAAATTATTTACCTGTGATTAGCTAGCATTCTCGCCAATTGGCAGTGCCGCCCGGTGTTGATGTCAATGAAAGCGCATGGAAAGGACAGCAGCGCGTCACTTTGAAGTTAGAATTATGATCTAGATAACGATGAAACTAACTTCAAGAGTTCATTATTGAATTATTTACAATGGTATATTGTTTGCTTCAATTACCCTTATCTCAGTTCAGACTGAGTTTATGACATAAGACCCCATACAATATTTCATTTGTTCTATTAT
The DNA here is from genome assembly GCA_949987655.1 of Polymixis flavicincta. NCBI lineage: Eukaryota > Metazoa > Arthropoda > Insecta > Lepidoptera > Noctuidae > Polymixis > Polymixis flavicincta. Next base: position 34,549,015 of record OX465171.1, on the reverse strand, counting down.
TCTGCATCATATTTTTCACATCCGAACGTCTGCCGCCAAAAAAACAAAAGGCACCAATTTTACGCATTGTCTTTTCTTGCTCCCCGACCCACCCCGTCACATCGAATCGCCTGGCCGTGCGAGTACTTCGTATTCGTGGCATATTTTTTTCCTCGGCTCCCAAAAGACCTTCCTAGATAAATGGCCTATCTAACATTGAAATCATTTAGCAAATCAGACCACAAGTTCCTGAGATTAGCGCGTTCAAGCGAACAAACTCTTCAGCTTTATATATTAAGTATAGATTTAGGTCGTCTGTCGTCGTCAATAGAAAAGGAATTTCATATTGTTCATAGTCACAAAAATAGACACACACACGGTCTAAATACCTCTCAAACACTTATTGTAATAAATAATGACTTTAACTTGCTTATCTACTAACTTTTTCTATGATCACAATTAATTTAAATCACGGAAATAAGATCGCAACGATTTGCAATAAAGTGACATAGATTCATTGTCAATGAGCCCCACCGGGCAACTGATCTATTCTATGAACCAACGAGAGTGATGGCTTTACTATAATAGGCAAAAGAAGGGATGGAAATAATGTGTGTGTGCTCGGAATAAAATAACGTATGTGCCAAAACGATTCGCAGTCTTTTCTAGTATTATTTAAACGAAAACTGTCTTACCAAGAACAAGATACGATTACTCTCTATGTTTTAAAGAAACCTACATAGAATAACTCACAAGCGTTGCGCCATGAGGCTCAAAAAATGATAAACATAGATAGAACTTTGCACTTTTTTGCATCGAGGAAATGTCATTGTATCGTGTATTCCTCTTACAGGTTTCTAGATAATTTAGTCAAAAAACATACACTTAAGTGTTAAGGGGAACCTAGTCGCGGGCTCGAACTCGCTGGTGGGCCTGGCTGAAAAGCACGCTGTCTCACCAGGCTTCGTGTCCGACAGAGGTAGTATCCGTGATGAGCTGTTAGACGCTAGTCTACACGCACATTATTGAGTGAGCTACAGGATCAGTTATCTGTAAAACAGGCGTGTAAAAATTAAGAAAAGTCCTTCGTAAGATCGGGTTTTCTGAAAATACCACTGCATGAATCAATTACCAATAAAGTTTACTGAACTTTTCGATAAATAATTGAGCTTTGTCGGTACCGACTTAGTTTTGGAAATTTTACACTTCTTTTATTAAACACGCCCAAAGTTAGGTTAAATTAGAAAGAAAAACGAATCTTTGTGGGCTCCTAACTATTAAATGGTTTATAATTTTAGTATTCTGTTTCCATACAAAACGAACAGTAACACGACGATCTGCCAAAACAATTTTTTCAACTTTTTTTTATCATTTGCTCGGTAACTGCCGATGTAGAGCGTCCCGAGCGCGGATCGTCTTTAGTTTAAGTTCTTCCTCTCTTAAACTCGGCACATCACCGCACTACCATAGAATATGGAGGCGCATGAACCCCTAATATTCCTTTCAACTGTAGATTTACTTGCTCAGTGTCAGTACCTAGTAATTTTTTTTAGGCAGACATATTTTATTACGGCGCGAATTTCAATCAAATGACTTCCATTTTTTAAATAAGAAAAGAATATCGATTTTTTTTTTCATCAAATGCCTGCCAGTATTTATTTTTTGGTTGTTCAAGGAGTATATATGCCACTATAACTTTTTATTGAACACCCCTCGTAGTTTAGGGGAGGGGGCGTCCATCGGAAATCCATATTTTTTTTATACATGAAATTTTTATATAGTCCGATATTTTTGCAGCTTAAAAAATGGTTAAAGCACACGATTGGTAAGACAAATAGACATTTAACTTAAAATAATAAAAAATGTAACGTTTCTTTGGAAAAAAAAAGAAGACAATGATGTCGACATTATATTGTGACAACATCTGCGTACGGGTCAGTGTCTTTTCGTAGATAAAGTGTGTTTACCTTTTATGCAGCTGATTCTGCTATTTATTTAGTTTGAAAAATAGATATTTAAATTTTTCATCTACTAATCTTCGTGTTTAAAAAAGGTTTCGATGGACTAGTACTGTGCTCGTTTTAATTTAATGTCGTACGTCAACATTGTATATTAAAAATATAATAAGAAATATTCAAGGCGTGAAAGTTATGAACGGAAGTGAGATACTAAAATGTAAATCATCGTTCGAGCAGCTAGGCCACCAGTAGAAACCAAAGTATACTGAGACAAGAACATGGCCGGCCTCGCGCAAGACAAACCTACGCACTTGATTAGAAATCAAACGAATATAAAAAGGTTAAGTTTTAGAATAAGGTTGACTATATTATGATGCTTGCCAGGAACCATGTAATTAGATTTCATTTGCAGTAAGCCTGTCGCAACCAAAAACACGCGCAAAGTCCTCCTCTGAGTGGATGCAGTGCGTAGGTTTGCCGACACCTTGCTTAGCCAGAATGCGGGCGAACTTCGTCCACGTATAGGTAGGTACCTCCAGCGGAGACGGCTGCCAGCTTCACGCACACGGTAAACCAAATGTTTGTTTACTTTGGTGAGCCTCTAGTTAAGAAAGAAGCGACACGGGGCCACGGTGGCAGTTCCGCATAAAATTTGATTTGTTTTTTGCTTGAATATTTCTTTCGTAATCGAGCGAACGCATAAGTAACACTACAGTGATAACATAAACACGAATTTTAAGCGGGATTTAAAATAGTTTAATTTTCTAATTGTGCAGGCACGAACAGCTGATGTGTACCGTAAACCATCCGTGACGTCACTTCCACTAGTACACTACACAGACAGACTACGACAGACAACGCGCTGCCTAAACGACCTAGCTATAAGCATGTTTTGCACAAGAGTTCCTTATGTAACAAACAAAAGTGAATAGTTACTAAGTCAGGATTTTTGAAAATGCTTTCATTGAAGAAGTTGTATAAGGGATGAAAATTTGGGCGTTTTGGTGAAGACATCGTCCAAGATAACATTTTTAGAAGCGAAATATAAAATGATCAACATATTATGCTCTATCTGTTAAAATTACGGTCCACCAAATTTTTTTCGACCACATATTCAAATAAGACGATGTCTTGTTCAAAAATGGCAAAATTACCTACGTACTTAAAATCAAATTTTAATGGACAGTACTACTGCAGCACTCAACCGATTGTGTTCCAATTACGTTAGTATAACTATGTTATATACTGGATTCTTTCAGTAGCAACCCGATGTTTATTCATGGGACTTCAACGTGACCTGCGAAATGTGGCTGTACTCAAATCAAATCAAATCAAAATATTTTTATTTCATATAAACCTGCATGGGCACTTATGAAACGTCAGAAGCTAGGTGCACGGTTCCAAATTGTTGTTTCCTATGGAGAAGAGCCGGCAAGAAACTCCACGGTTACTCTTTTAAAAATAATTGGCTTTAACAATATTTTCAAATTACAGAGATTAAATGTATGGGAGGACAGCGCAGGCCTATCAATAAGTACCAGGTACTTAGACGAATACAGAATAGAAAATCGTCTACAAATCTACAGTCAGTAAGGCCTACAACGTTCTCTCATTCACAATATGTAAAATAATCTACATAAATAAAATGAACCTAAATAAAATTGATGTATAATGTCAATTAATGACGAGAATATGTCAGCATTGTAAAAATAAAAAGAATTAAAAAGATCTTTGTATTTGAGAGCAGTTAATAGACTTTCACATAGTTATGCATACTATATAGGTTTACCTCAACCCAACCCCCCTTCTAGGAAAAATGGCGTGATGTTATTTTAATATAATCATCCAATTATTAACAGCCGCGAGCTTCAGATATTTCAGTACTTGATTTGCGATTACAATGAAAATCAATAATTGGGCACTCATAATGGTAGATAACTCTCGACGAAATATTTGCATTGTCAAAGCCCGGAACGGGAGTCTGGTATCGGAATTGAGTCGGTGTGAGGCTGTATGAAAAGAAAATAAATTCATCTGAACCAAACACAAAAAAAAAAAAACAGAAAAGCTTCGTTCATCAAATCGACAATATTATTAATAAGACAGTCTTATTAATATTGTCTAATAATATTGTCTGTATGGAAACAGAATACTAAAATTCTAAAATGGTGTTCCATACCATGTACCTATAATTTTTCACGTTGGACATTGTCAATCAGTGGAGTAATACACTCCCGAAGTTTATATGGGAAAAATGTGGACTAGATTCACCATAAGTCCCGATTTCAAATGGTTAAATGGTACGCTAAACTGAAATAGCACAGTTATTTAAATATATCATCATTGAAGTAAGAAATTGGAGAAAATATTGTTATCATTGTTTTAAATAAACCATTCTACAGTTTGATGAATTGAACATAAAAAAAATTCTTAAAGTTTTTTTAAGGATTTAATTTTCAATTTGATGAACGAAGCTTTTCTGTTTTTTTTTTTGTGTTTGGTTCAGATGAATTTATTTTCTTTTCATACAGCCTCACACCGACTCAATTCCGATACCAGACTCCCGTTCCGGGCTTTGACAATGCAAATATTTCGTCGAGAGTTATCTACCATTATGAGTGCCCAATTATTGATTTTCATTGTAATCGCAAATCAAGTACTGAAATATCTGAAGCTCGCGGCTGTTAATAATTGGATGATTATATTAAAATAACATCACGCCATTTTTCCTAGAAGGGGGGTTGGGTTGAGGTAAACCTATATAGTATGCATAACTATGTGAAAGTCTATTAACTGCTCTCAAATACAAAGTTCTTTTTAATTCTTTTTATTTTTACAATGCTGACATATTCTCGTCATTAATTGACATTATACATCAATTTTATTTAGGTTCATTTTATTTATGTAGATTATTTTACATATTGTGAATGAGAGAACGTTGTAGGCCTTACTGACTGTAGATTTGTAGACGATTTTCTATTCTGTATTCGTCTAAGTACCTGGTACTTATTGATAGGCCTGCGCTGTCCTCCCATACATTTAATCTCTGTAATTTGAAAATATTGTTAAAGCCAATTATTTTTAAAAGAGTAACCGTGGAGTTTCTTGCCGGCTCTTCTCCATAGGAAACAACAATTTGGAACCGTGCACCTAGCTTCTGACGTTTCATAAGTGCCCATGCAGGTTTATATGAAATAAAAATATTTTGATTTGATTTGATTTGAGTACAGCCACATTTCGCAGGTCACGTTGAAGTCCCATGAATAAACATCGGGTTGCTACTGAAAGAATCCAGTATATAACATAGTTATACTAACGTAATTGGAACACAATCGGTTGAGTGCTGCAGTAGTACTGTCCATTAAAATTTGATTTTAAGTACGTAGGTAATTTTGCCATTTTTGAACAAGACATCGTCTTATTTGAATATGTGGTCGAAAAAAATTTGGTGGACCGTAATTTTAACAGATAGAGCATAATATGTTGATCATTTTATATTTCGCTTCTAAAAATGTTATCTTGGACGATGTCTTCACCAAAACGCCCAAATTTTCATCCCTTATACAACTTCTTCAATGAAAGCATTTTCAAAAATCCTGACTTAGTAACTATTCACTTTTGTTTGTTACATAAGGAACTCTTGTGCAAAACATGCTTATAGCTAGGTCGTTTAGGCAGCGCGTTGTCTGTCGTAGTCTGTCTGTGTAGTGTACTAGTGGAAGTGACGTCACGGATGGTTTACGGTACACATCAGCTGTTCGTGCCTGCACAATTAGAAAATTAAACTATTTTAAATCCCGCTTAAAATTCGTGTTTATGTTATCACTGTAGTGTTACTTATGCGTTCGCTCGATTACGAAAGAAATATTCAAGCAAAAAACAAATCAAATTTTATGCGGAACTGCCACCGTGGCCCCGTGTCGCTTCTTTCTTAACTAGAGGCTCACCAAAGTAAACAAACATTTGGTTTACCGTGTGCGTGAAGCTGGCAGCCGTCTCCGCTGGAGGTACCTACCTATACGTGGACGAAGTTCGCCCGCATTCTGGCTAAGCAAGGTGTCGGCAAACCTACGCACTGCATCCACTCAGAGGAGGACTTTGCGCGTGTTTTTGGTTGCGACAGGCTTACTGCAAATGAAATCTAATTACATGGTTCCTGGCAAGCATCATAATATAGTCAACCTTATTCTAAAACTTAACCTTTTTATATTCGTTTGATTTCTAATCAAGTGCGTAGGTTTGTCTTGCGCGAGGCCGGCCATGTTCTTGTCTCAGTATACTTTGGTTTCTACTGGTGGCCTAGCTGCTCGAACGATGATTTACATTTTAGTATCTCACTTCCGTTCATAACTTTCACGCCTTGAATATTTCTTATTATATTTTTAATATACAATGTTGACGTACGACATTAAATTAAAACGAGCACAGTACTAGTCCATCGAAACCTTTTTTAAACACGAAGATTAGTAGATGAAAAATTTAAATATCTATTTTTCAAACTAAATAAATAGCAGAATCAGCTGCATAAAAGGTAAACACACTTTATCTACGAAAAGACACTGACCCGTACGCAGATGTTGTCACAATATAATGTCGACATCATTGTCTTCTTTTTTTTTTCCAAAGAAACGTTACATTTTTTATTATTTTAAGTTAAATGTCTATTTGTCTTACCAATCGTGTGCTTTAACCATTTTTTAAGCTGCAAAAATATCGGACTATATAAAAATTTCATGTATAAAAAAAATATGGATTTCCGATGGACGCCCCCTCCCCTAAACTACGAGGGGTGTTCAATAAAAAGTTATAGTGGCATATATACTCCTTGAACAACCAAAAAATAAATACTGGCAGGCATTTGATGAAAAAAAAAATCGATATTCTTTTCTTATTTAAAAAATGGAAGTCATTTGATTGAAATTCGCGCCGTAATAAAATATGTCTGCCTAAAAAAAATTACTAGGTACTGACACTGAGCAAGTAAATCTACAGTTGAAAGGAATATTAGGGGTTCATGCGCCTCCATATTCTATGGTAGTGCGGTGGTGTGCCGAGTTTAAGAGAGGAAGAACTTAAACTAAAGACGATCCGCGCTCGGGACGCTCTACATCGGCAGTTACCGAGCAAATGATAAAAAAAAGTTGAAAAAATTGTTTTGGCAGATCGTCGTGTTACTGTTCGTTTTGTAGCTGAAGAACTAAAGATTTCTATAGGAAGTATCCATAGTATTATACATGAACATTTGGGCATGAAAAAAGTATCGCGTATAAGCAGCGCGCTGGGTGCCCAGAATGCTTACAGACGAACATAAACAAACAAGACTGCGGATTTCTCAAATCAATTTGGAATTGTTACAACAAGATCCTGACCGATTTTTGGCTCGCTTCGTTACTATGGATGAAACTTGGCTCCAACATTGTGATCCTGAAACGAAACAACAGTCCATGACTTGGAAGAGGCCGTCATCTTCAACGCCTAAGAAGTTTAAGGCAATTCCATCCGCCGCGCCGGTAAGATTATGGGCTCTCTTTTCTGGGACAGCCGGGGGGTGATAAAGTTGTGTTGGTTCACCAAGATAACGCCCCCGCACGCACACAAGTCCTGAGTTGCGATGACTGCTATCCAAGATGCTGATTTGAATTGACGGAATATCCGCCATCACCTGACCTTGCGCCTAGTGATTTCTACCCATTCCCGCGGTTAAAAGAACAACTGAGAGGTCAAAAATATGGCAATGATGAGGAAGTGATTACCACCGTTCATGATTTTTTAAGCGATCAAGATGAAGATTTTTCAAGAAGGGAATCCTAGGATTAGAAAAACGATATACCAAGTGTATAAACCTCAAAGATGATTATGTCGAAAAATAAAATAACAACAAAATAATATTTATACCTGCTACATAATCAGTGGTACCGATTCTGTTGTCACAAAATTCTCTAACTTGACTAAAAATCACCAAAATGTTGTTTATTCTTGTCAAACGTCGATTCCCTATTCTGAAACTGACTAAAGTGACACAACTTAACTATAATTTAGTTTGACAGCACTAAGTTTGCACTGAGTTATTAATTTGGTGAAAATGTAAATTTCATTAATCTATTCCGACTATTTATAATTGCGATTTAAAAAAACGTGTGGAATAAAATTTGTTGTCAAGAACTAAAATTCACACCAACACCTTGACTTCTGGTGCAAAAACAGTATTGTATCTTTTTTCTTTTCTTTTGCTATAAGCAAACTTGAAAATGGTTTGTCCTATCGCAAAAATAATGACAATTTGGACCCCCTATACCCGCTAATTCAACATGTGGGTAGTATTTATTCATATTTTCTGTACGAAAACTGAAAATTCCATGTAGAACACGTCGAGGCTCAAAAAAAATCACGGGGTAGGGCAAACAAGTATCACGTTGCGAAGCCAAAACGTATCACGTGCGAGTCGCGATTGTCAAATTTGACTTTAGTTGTGTCAAAATTGTTTTTAAAGTTGGAGATTTTGTTGTAGAATAACTTTAAGATTGTTAAAGCCAAAAGTAAGGAATTTTAGTGATAGTTTAGTTAGTTTAATTCGGTGTACAAGAGAATCGGCACTATTATCACTTTTTATTGAATACCCCTAATATACTCTAGTGAGAAGTGTACTGGACTATGCATCCCCAGTTTGGAACTCTACTTACCGCGTCCACGTTGATAGGATTGAACGTATCCAAAGAGGCTTAACCAGATACCTTCATTTTAGAAGCCCTAGCTGCTCATGGGATTCTTCTTACATTCAAAAGCACAGTCATTTCCTTCTATATAAAACTGTAAACGGTTTTCTAAATGTTCCCGATCTTCTGTAGCAATAGAGTATTTTACTGCTTAAGAGAAAAAAATCTAAAAATATATTATGGAGATAGCTTAAGCAAAAAGCAAATTTTAGTTCTGGAAATAAAAAATAATTTTAAAATTCTATTCAAGGTTTTCAGTTTTTTAAATCTGTATTTGTACACCATGAAATAGTTGCCGCCATATTCTAACGTCATACTAATCGTTTATTATTTACGTAACGAAAGCATTTTCTATTAAAATGATATCTTACATTCAGGAATAGCAAACCAACGAAGTAGAAAAATAACAATTTTTTTTTTTTTTTTTTTTTTGTTGCGTACAATTTATATTTAAAAAAGCAACCGACTTCCGGATAAACACTACAAAGTGAAAATAACTTTAATTTCGGAAGTCGTTGACTTCGCATATGTATTTAATTTTTTTGTCACCGCCTTCCGAAATTAAAGTTATTTGTCACTTTGTAGTGTTTTTCCGGAAGTCAGTTGTATTTTTTTTTTTGGAAAAGTTTTTATTTTTCACTTTTTGGTTATAGAACCTGACACCAATTGAAAATTTCATCCTTGGGGTCATAATAATGTACATTTATGCGATAGCAGCAATCGTGGTTGATTTGCTGTAATTTTTTGTAGAGTTCCGTTGTCTGTCTCCGAAACGCATCATCAGAACTAAATGAAATTTTAATGGGACCATTTCGAAGCAAACCCTTTCGAAGAAAAATAATAATTTTGCAAATCCGTCTATTTAGGACGGAGTTATGCCCGAACATACATAAAAAAGAAGGTTGTACCTTCATCATGAAAAAAACAATGTTAATACCTACAAAATTTGAGGGTTGGCCTCGATTTCCCTGGGATTCCGTCATCAGATCCTGACTTGGTGCCAATGGGACCACCTCAGGAGACTCTTTCAAATAAAAAAATAATTTTGAGACTCGGTCCACAAAAGGGGGAGAAATCGGTGAACCAACATAAAAAAGTACATGCAGTGGAACAATTAACCTCCTCCTTTTTTGAAGTCGGTTAATAATATCATCGTATTTGTTTACACAGCAATTTGCTGATCACCAATTTAGAGTGGGTTCAAGAGATGCTGTTTGAAAGCCTTACTGTCTAGATGTTTACAAAGGACATATAGACATCCATCTACCACCTGTCAACTTGATCAAACAACTAACTGAAATTGCGGGCAAACTCCCGAGCACGTCGTCGTTGCCTACCCGAAACATCAAAAACGAAATCGGAGACCTCGACAAACTGTTACACGTGAGAACGCGAGTTACCACTAACTACTTCTTGTTCGAGATACACGGTTCATTGATCTCAGACGAAGACTTCACTCTATACCGAACGACTTCTTTGACCATGAAAACAAGCACAGGAACACTCATAGTCCAACTAGCTTCGCAGTACAGCAGTGAACTTTGGGAAGAGCACTTACGTCTCTTTATCTGAAGATGACGTAAAGCGATGTAGTCGCATTCAACCAGGCAATTTGTTATGCAACAAAAATCTACCTACATTCAACTTACATAACAGCAATGCTATGTGAAGCAAAAATATTGGGTCATCGAACGACCTCACCCTGTGACGTAAAAAATGTGCTATGTAAGCAGGACTGGATCGCGTTACACACAGCGAATACTTGACTGGCGATTTGTTGCAGAACTTGCACAATACAAACTGTGTGTGAAAACGATATCACTACGCACTCTATGACTTCTGGGATACTGACCTTGGCACAGGGTTCCTTGTTGCAATCGAAGGAACTAACGATCCACTCGCATGGCCAATACAATAGCAACATGAAGATGGATCTTTCCATGAACATACCGTCTCTCAACTCGATGGTAAAGTGAACAACACATAATAGTCGCACGTGATATTGCCAGAAATGGCACAATTGGAGGAAATGAACAAGGAATTAGCTACTATGAAAACACAAGAAAACCACCTCCCATCAACTATTTCCACTCATGACATACACCAATATGCCGTCTCTTATACCATTGTGGGAGTAATCATCACGGTCTCTGTGGGGTGGTTTGCAAAGAGATACTTGTCGCTCCATATCTAAGAGCCATTCAGCTACGAACAATCAGCTTGAAGAGATTGAACTAAAAGTACTGATGCTGTGTATGTACTATCAAGATTCACTAATGCAGTCGCATACTAAGGGCTATATTGCTATGAAGTGGCGGTCCAGGCCGTACCTACAGCTGTGTGTATAAGTGATGTATTAACACAAAACTCACCGCTGCACTCACACACTGGCGTTACTCTCTGTATTTTATACATACCGTCGGCGACGGCAGACATGACCTTGGTCGGTTCATACCATTGCTAAAATTTACTTGTATAATTTGAGTTCCGGTAGCGTGCAGCGTATCGTCTTGGATTAAGAAACTCAGAGGTCTGGGTTCAAATCTCGCGATGAAGCTTTGATTTTTCCTTTTCAACAATCATCTTCATCTGTTCTTTTATTATTCGATTTATTAATATACCAGAATAATAATGTAACTGTTTTTTATTATTACTCGTATTGTTATTTAAATAAAGGTTTACCAATAATAAATGATTACAAAATGTTCATTCGTTATAACTTCATGAAGAATGTATAAAATAACTAATAATAACTTCTTGTTAAAACAGTTTATTTTCTCATAAAGAACAATTTATTGAAGTAAATAAGCTAGGTAGTTGGTGAACTATGATAATCAGGCTATTGTATCTTAGTAATATAATAATATTGTGCTGATTACTACTGTGTGTCGGTACTCTAAATAAATCACAATATTCTACAAAAATCTACCCACGTAAAAGTAACAAATGCAGACAAGTTGTCACAATACAATTAAATGACTCAGTAGTACTACTTTTATTCTACTGCGAGTGAGTTCGTTCTAACTCAAACCTCAAAGTTAACAAATCGTATTTAATAGGACTTAAAGAGGTTATAGCTTAAGTGTTCATTTTCATTCCGAAAAGAAGATTGAAACTAAACCTCAAAATAATCCAGGTTACGGATAAGACAAAATATTATTTGAATATTACTAAAATAAATAAATATTTGTAATTTATAACTTAATGTTAATGTTTTTTCCGTTAACTATGTTTTTTGAGCTGATTCTCGAGCTGGTTTTCGATGATGTGAACCTTCTGCGTGGAGTGCACGGCGCACGGTTCGTAAAGATGTGTCGAATAATTCGGCAAAATGTCTTATCGTTTTGAAACCACTTGTTTCATATTCGCTGAACGTGTGCCTGTTATAGGAGCTGGGGTCTTCCACTTTGCTTTCCACGGGCAAGGCTACCGCCTTCCTCATATCTTTTCACCCACAGTATTTCACTAAAACAAAAAAGGGGTACTGTTAGGCTACTAAGCAAAATACACACTTTATGTATTACCTACTATTTAGAAACAAAATTATTTAAAAGGGCAATTTCACATAGATATTAAGTTTATTGTTATTTTCATCGTTCTTTAATCCAGGAAATAAATTTACATCGAAATTTTATATTTTTATTCTATTTAGACATTGTGATATTTATAAAACGTTTAAAAATAACTACAAGGATCAGCAGTTATACTTTAATTAAATAAATGTTTAATATATATTTAAATCATAATACTCACACTCAGTCCGGTTTCATCACATAGGTATTTGTGATACCTATAGGTATTAAGTCCACTTTTATGCAGCGCAATAATATTCGCTTTCATTTCTATATTTAAATTTGCTTACATTTTAAAATGAATTAGAAGAACGCTAATAGATGAAACACACGTCACTGGCACACAATATCAACCAACACCGTTCTATAAGTCGCGGTGAATGAGTCGTAAATCATTTAAATTTATTTAGGCTTCTGTGGGTATAATGATAAAGTTTTACGAGTTTAGTGAATAAGAAGAACAGAACAAGAAACTATACTCAAAAGTGATTTTTAAAACAATAAAAAGACTGTCACACAGCGAGTGGGATTCGAAACCGCGACTCGATGCGCTCAAACGCGATAATCAAGTGCGGTAACCGCTCAGCTATCATGCCATTTGCTTTAACGGTTGAATTTAGGAAATAAATTCATTTATAAACGTATGAGAGTGTGTGTGTCTATATTATTATAGCCTATAGAAATTGCTTATTATAAGAAGGTCGTAAGTTAAAGCGAAGTGTCAATCTATTGCTTTTTGAGATTGGGGCACCATTAGTGGAGGCTACTGTACTTCTTGGTGCTGGAACGACTTGCCACCTCCTGTTCGTGCTATAGAACAGTTGGTATTTTTAAATATAAGTTTATACAACACTTAGGGCGAATTTCACCAAACTTTTATACTTAGAATAAGTCTTATCTGAAAATAAATTTTGAATTTTTGACAGATCTTCCATAGTAGAATTGTCAGACGTAAATTTTACTCTACGGATAAAAGATTTTGGTAAAATCAGCCCTTAGTACGTTTATAAAAGGAAACCGGTTAGTAAACTCACCCTGAGACAGCACAACTTGGTGCGGGTTGCTCGAAGGAGTTACCGCTGCCCCTGGCACACAGGCTACTGAGGGAACGTGGCTGGGATTTAGTCAGTAAAATTGTGACACGCCGTCCTCCTCAACCCAGAGCGGGAGAAGTTGTTTGATGATTTCCCACCCAAAAGAAAAAAAAAAGACAGCACAACTTTTTTCACTCGTCTCTGAAGTATTATTTATTCCGCTGCTGTTCATTGTTGTACGTCCATTGCTTCGTATTAATCATTACTATGGAAGTCGAAAGTTTTCATCTTATATTTTTAATTGATTCTTTTTAGTTTTTTTTTTTTTTTTTTGGGTTGGAAATCATCAAATAACTTCTCCCGCTCTGGGTGGAGCAGGAGGGCGTGTCAGACTTCTACTGACTAAAACCCAACCCGTGTTCCTTCAGTAGCCCGTATGCCAGGGGCTGTGGTATCTCTTTCAAACAAACCCGCACCCCTGGCAGATTCTTTTTAGATTGTTCTCACATATAGAAGCAACAATAATAATGTTCCCAAGATTTTGATTTAGTGGTGTCCTTGGAGTTTCTTGCCCGTTCTTCTCCATAGAGATCCTATATTTTGGAATGGGCATCTAGCTTCAACTTTCCAAGTGATCGATTTTTTGACAACTCAAAAATGCCTGTACGAGTAAATGGTTTAATTGAAATAAATGCTTTGAGTTTGAGTCCTTTTACCTTATTTTTGTTGTTATTTTATTAATTACTATTATATTATTTTAATACTATTACTATTATATAATTAATATTATTTTAATAAGTACTTTGACACTGGAAGGTAATTAAATAGGGTGGGCCTTTGCCTGGGCAAAGGGCTCCCTGCTCTCTTTCCATCTCTGTCTGTCTAGAACAGTGGAACGTTAATGGCAATATTTTTTTATTATCCGTTGTTGGATTATTTTTTATGTTCGTAAGTGTGCCCGTGGCATTACAGCGGGCCCTATCGTAATACCAGCGCTGCGGTTGTTGTTTTTTTTTCGCAACAGTATGCTGAAATAGGAGCCTTTTTGGCCTCGCACAAGTCTTCCTCTTTTATTTTTACTGTTTTATCATTTTGTTATATTATTGTTTGTTTTTTACCATTATGTTCTTACTGTGCCTCAAATCTGCTATTACGATAGTGTCAGAGTGGTCTATCATTGATTTCATAATTGTTGATTTTGACAAGTTTGGTAATCTACTAATATTAGGTCTTTACCTATGAAATTGCCGTTCTGCAGTACTGGCCATTTCAAATCAAAATAATTTTTGTTTGGCTAAGAATTCTAATTTCAAATTAATTTTATTTAAAAAACATGGATTTTTTTTTCTAAAAGTAGTCATTTCTTTATTGATTAGTGTTACATTTTCATCGCATTTCAATCTTTTTCGTCATCATGGATACGTTAAAAATTCGAGTAATTATGGAATATGAGTACCGTCGTGGCAGCAACGCGGCACAAGCGGCACGCAACATCAACGACGTTTACGGAGCTAACACTACAAACCAACGCACCACCTGTTATTGGTTTGCTCGCTTCCGTTCTGGAAATTTCGACCTGAAAAATGAACCTCGCGGTCGTCCGAAGACTTTGGTCGACAATGACGAATTAAAGGCGATTGTGGAAGCTGATGATACACAATCTACGGCTGAATTAGCAGCAGCTTTCGACGTTAGCGTCAAAACAATATTGGTCCATTTGCGTCAAATTGGCAAGGTAAAAAAGCTTGACAAATGGGTGCCCCACGAACTCAATGATCGCCAGCGCGAAGTACGCGTCGAGACGTGCCTTGCACTGCTCAACAGACACACAAATGAAGGAATTTTGAACCGCATTGTTACCTGCGATGAAAAATGGATTCTGTTTGATAACCGTAAGCGCTCAGCAAGTTGGTTGGATCCTGGTTCAGCACCTAAACAATGCCCTAAACGAAAACTTACCCCTAGAAAAGTGATGGTCACTGTTTGGTGGTCTAGCGCCGGTGTGATTCATCACAGCTTCTTACCAAACGGGGTGAGCATTACTGCAGATGTGTACTATGAAGAACTGAACACAATGATGGAGAAGCTGGCGCATCTCCAACCAGCATTGGTCAATCGCTCGTCTCCTCTGCTCCTGCACGACAACGCGCGACCTCATACTGCACAGCAGACGGTCTCCAAGTTGCAAGAACTGGGGTTGGAAGCTCTCCGTCATCCGCCCTACTCACCAGACCTTGCGCCTACAGACTACTACTTTTTCCAGAATTTGGATAACTTCTTGGCGGGAAAAAAATTTAATACCCGAGAGGCAGTACAAAATGCCTTTGAAGAATTTGTTGCCTCCCGTCCAGCTGATTTCTTTAAGAAGGGCATCAATAAACTGCCACTGCGATGGCAAAGATGCATTGATTGCATGGGTGATTACTTCGATTAATACAAATAAAAAATTCATGAAAAAAATTCGTTTAAATTTTTTCATACAAAACGGCAATTTCATAGGTAAAGACCTATTATAATGGCGTCATTATGACTTTCCAATGGTCAGCCACTGACTCCATTGAAAGAAATGGCATTAATTGGTAATCTCGTACATAATGACAAAAGAATGACTGACTTACGCGGTAATCCTCTATAATTTTGACAGTTCTACACAAACTCTTTTGTTTTAAACAAAAATCCAATTAAAACACTCAAATTTAAATAAATATCTATCAAAACACCGGCCGCTAGAAACAAAAACAGATAAACGTCAGTAAGCAGGAATATCACATTTGCCTTTGACAGCTAAACAGATAAAATATTATTGAGTTGTGAGTTTTTTGCTATTTACGATTTTCCTACTACTTCAGATTGCTTAGAACACTAATAAATAATATGTAAAATTAAATATAAATGAAATTTAGCATTTTAGTAGTAGTTTTTCGAAAATATTTTTTAGTAACGGGTTTTATAATAATGGCAATACAACAATGTCATTATAACACAATTCTATTACGAGACCATTGACCGACCACTGATCGACCATTATGAATTTAGCAGATTACGAACTTTTAGCAAAATGACGATGGGATCGTTTTGGAATGAATTTATAAAAAGAAATGCAGAATAAGGCCCCTGTTAGTTTGTATTTCCTATGCGTGTCTCAAATAAAATATTTATTATTTTTCTTTTCTTTCTTTCTTGCTACGTAAAATACCTACCTACATAGTTAAGTATCTACATGCAAATTAGAGCTTGTAACGCGCTGCCCAAACGTTTAGCTTGGTACCAACTCTACGCGGTAAACGGGAGGGCTACTCTATCCCCCCGCTTCAGCACCGCGCAGACCCTGCGCCGCTAGTGCTCGCGTAACCGACAGTCCGCCCGCGCGAGTCGTTTCAACGCGCACGGTATGGTGCGCTAGCAACTAATATGATTGATTTCTGGATCTGGTTGTAAATCTTGTGTGCCTAATTAGACATTATTCTCTAACACAACTTGTTTTCTTCCGTTCGTGATAACCCGCAAAGAAACTAATGTTATAAGCTATGTTTAATTTATACACCTTGCTAACTCATTGAATTGCTTAATAGATATTGACTTAATTACTTCTATTCGATAACTTCAGGAACTCTGGTTCTCATTGAAATTCCTAACTGACTTCAGTACATTAAGAGAACTCAAGCTAAACGCCGCACACTGTTAATTCATAGTTGACTTTTGGTAGTTTCTAATTCAATTTCAGCCAATCGGGAGTTTAAAGCGGAAAATCGATGAGCTCCGCTATTATTGTACTTATTCTGATAACGAGGGTTCCATAGAATGAATCTTACCATTTTCGTCACGTGAAATTCAACCGGGGTTATAGGCTAGTTGACAGTATTTGAGAAACCAATAAGTAATGCTTCTTGTCATTTATATTCCTCAAATATAAAATTCGGCGAAATATTAACCATTTTTTTTCCAAGTACTAGCTTCTGCCTGCTTCTGTCGTGACTTTGTCTGCGTGATTTTTTTTGTTACCCCGAGCCACTGCGTCGCATCGCATCGCATCTTTCTTGCTTACTTTTCTTTTACTTGGCTCTTAGGGGCGTGCTCAAGAATTGGGCTAACAATGCAAAATCTTCAAATCCTACAGGCAGTTCTAGAGATTATCGTCTTCAAAAAATCAAGCTATTAAGCCTTATTATAAGTATTAGTAGGTATATAGATCATAGGTATCAAGCTAGACAACTCTTCTATAATTCTCACTTCAACTCTTCAATAAATATTCTACTTATATGAAACTATAGTTATTCCCGAGGCATATTAACCGATCAACTTTGGCATACCTACTGGTACATTTTCGAAATGTTGCTGTCAATGTAGAGGCCCTGTTAATAGTTTTGGCCAGAAACAATAATATTAAAATTCCATGAACTTTCTCAAGGACGGTTTTCCTTTTTCAAACAAATTAGTGTTACACAAAATTACTACAAACTACGTTGTATTCTAAAATGAAATAAACAACACTTCTCTTTACAGTAGATGGCCAGTAATTTACTCTCCTCCAACGACTAAATATTGTAAAACTGTTGTCTAAATCGGGCACAAGAGCAATTCTCTAAACAGCCTTTGCATAATAATAGTGCATGCCTGTTTCAAATTAACATGTACTCGTTGGTAAGCGACGAGCGTGTTCGCGACAATTGCGACACGTCCGCTACTTGCGGCTCGCTACACGCTGGCCAGTCTCGCCTTATTCACGCACATGTCGTGTCGGCGCTTGTTTAAAACTGTGGGTATTAATCAGGGACAGTGGCCCAGTGGTAACGACATCGACTTACGTATAGTTAGGTCGTATGTTTTCATTCAGGCACTTTGTTTTATTTCATCATCACTGCTCTAAAAAACCGGCTAAGTGCGAGTTGAACTCTTACACAAAGTGTACGAGTTCAACTCGCACCACAAGGCAAAAAACGCCGAAATGAACTCGTTTCTTGTATTAAGCGGGCTACAGACCTTCAGTTTTAACTGATGAGTTTTAACTGTACAGTTGAACTGTTCAGCTGAAACGTTTGTGTGTAGGCAAAGCTGAGAGCTGTACAGTTGAACTGATAAATCGAATCAAAATATCATTAAAAAAACTGCAAAGTTAGGTTGTTCAGTTAAAACTGACGGTCTATAGCCCGGTTTATACAGAATGTCTGTTTCTTTTGCCGCTATAGCAACAAAAATGAAAGTTAACGTCTTTAACTTTTTTTTTGCTTCTTTAGCGACAACAGGAATTCACATTCTGTGAAATGTTCAACAGTCTACCTATTAAGCATCATAAGATACAGCCTGCTGACAGAGATACGAACAGACAGCGTAGGCTCAGTAATAGGGACATGTTGGTTACCCTTCGGGTACGGAACCCAAAAAATGGTGAAGGTAAAAATCCTGAGGAAACCAGCACTGGATCTGCATGGTGATTAACAGCCCTCTCTTTCTCAGACCAGACCTGTGTCCCAGCAATAGGCACGTTATAGGCTGATAATGCGATGCTTACTAAACTATGGTACATCAGACTCAAAAACGGCGACTAAAAAACTCTTTAAAACTTACGACCTATCGTGGGAGTTGGGTAAGTTAGATACCATAGGTTAATAAATCAAACCATATATTTCAGGATAAAATGTCCAAGCTACAAATACCATTTTTTATCCAATCAGTCAGAGAAACATGGGAACATACTGCAAGAAAGCAACCTTTTTTTGGCGTAAACGTTGCAAACATATATATACAATTGGCCGTCTTTAGTGGGCCAGTAAGTGAAACGTTGAAAAATTATGAGGTATGGGTGGAGGTAACAAGGATGTTCCTGAGTAGACACTTGTTGATTCACTATTGGTAGGAACTCCACGAATTCACGTATTGGATGTAGACAAATGTGAGGATAACCATTAAATAAACTAAAATTGTTCGTGATCATTCGACGGAAATACTGAAAATAAACTTCAGTTTAACTGTCAGTTAAACTCGAAAACGTTCTGAGAAAGCATATATATACCTGAACTATCAAAATCAAGTGCGACGCTGTTAGCTACAGTTATTGAGTCTCCAATATGACGTTAACTTCACACTTTTCAAGTTTTGAACCTGTTAACTTTGGCCCTTTCACCGACTACTGAAATATACACTTCTGAACTCGTTATGAACTTCATATTACCATATTGTAGAAAATTGTGTGAATTCGGAACTTGTCTGAGTTTTACGCTGATCTCGCACTGTACGGAAATCGTATACAATGCGAGATCATCTTATACTGGAAATGTATCGCTTGATGTGTAGCCGTAAGTACCTACAATAAGATTTACTAATTTTCAGTGGCAGGGACATTGATGCACATTTTGTAACCATGGATTCTATACATAATTCTGAAACCGCCTGCATGGATTTTTTTGTCGATTTTTACAATGAAAAACCAGCAGTTTCCTAAAAAAGTGCAATATGCGCGTCGATGTTCTTGCCTCGCTGTATTTTTACATTTATTTATTTATTCATACCTACCCAACTTATTTTTACAGTCTGCACCACACATACGAGTTATGAGTCAATACTTTTAGTAACGCATCCAATAAATTAGGTTAAATTATATGAAATTATACACAATTTTATAAAATTAAACAAACATAGAGCAGAGTATATATAATAAAATTGGACAACATTAGATGGTATTAGAACACAATTATTATTAATAATGCGATTTTTTTTTATTCCGAGCTGATTGTCCTGTAAGTGACTATAATAGTTTTAGCTGAGTTACCAATGGCCTCAATAAACTTTCTAAGTAGAAATCACGATATTTACGATTCAGTTAAAATTGTTCGCGAAATCGCGGTCCAGTTTAGGGTTCATTTATCAATGCGCGTCTACACGAGCTGCGGCATGATTCATTTAAACTTTGACCACAGCTTTGGGCATAATTAAACTGAAGCCAGAAGTTTGGCCAATGATTACGTTGCTATTTTTGTCAAGCTTCGTAGAGGTAAACCCCGCTTGAAGTTGTATACTAGGAAAAGGAATACTTAGCCAAGTCTTCCCATTAAATTTTGTAAGCGGCAAAAATGACTCCGCTACTGAATGTCGAAGTTTGAAATGTCGACGTATGTTAGTTCTGAAGTACAGGATCACGATGTAAGCCAGTTCGAAAGTTCACTGGAGCGAAGTATGCAAGGCCGACGTATCGTTAGTTAGAAAGCATACGAATGCGATGTACGCCAGTTTGAAATTACCCTGTTACGAAGTATGAAATGTCTCCGTACTGTTAGTTAGAAAGGAGTGCAATAGAAGTGTAACAGGACTATTCGCACTCGTATGCTTTCTGAGTTCGATATCGACACTATCGCTATTGGACCAATTGTAATAGGTAATAAACAAAACACATTCATAAATAGATATATCTTTAAATTATAAAAAAACAAAAGACCAATTAAACCAGAACCAAACAAAAAACATGCGCTTGGAGCATTACATAACATAATGTTATTAAAACACCATTTAGATTAAATATGTATTATAGTATCAGTATTTTAATTTATTTCAATTTTCATATACGCTATTACGTAAGACCACTTATGTATTCTTTTAAATCTACGTTATCCTTTTTTAAATAACTGTTCTCTGATTGTTAGGATATGGCATGATTTTTTGTATTTACGTTTCTTTATTATTTATATATTTTTTATTTATTCTTTTAATCTCCAAAATTAATTTTTCTTTGTTCTTTTTGCAATTCTTTCATCGATTTATAGATATTGAATTTTTTCCTGTTCAGCAAGTTATTCCAACGAATATGCCAAGTTTCAATATTGTTTTGGGTAGTTGGGATATCAGCGTTCACACAATCTAATACGGACCATATCTGCGGCGGAAATCTTGGGGCCGACTTTTACAGCTGTAATTTCAGTGTTGACACCTTCTTTCGACACTCCATGAACATAATATTCAGAAAATCAGTCAGTCCCTTTTTTGCTTCTTGGGGTATAATTTGCTCGC
Organism: Polymixis flavicincta; assembly: GCA_949987655.1. Taxonomy (NCBI): domain Eukaryota; kingdom Metazoa; phylum Arthropoda; class Insecta; order Lepidoptera; family Noctuidae; genus Polymixis; species Polymixis flavicincta. The sequence goes on along the minus strand of OX465171.1, from coordinate 34,527,761 downwards.
GAATAATTTCAAATGCGGATGGTATCTCAGTCGGATCTAAAAAAGCAAGGGCCGCTAGATGGCGCATTTGATGCGCAAAATTGCTGTTGCCAACATACTTTTTTGATAATCCTTCCTTTTGGATATGCTTCCAAATATTTTGGGACAAATAAAAATAACAACATTTGTGTTTTGCATTTGGGAAAACACTTTCACTAGCTCTTATCGCAGCTAACTCAAAATCTGTGATAGTGAATTCCGGGTCGAGATTAATATTTAATTGATTGAATGTAAATCGCAGTACAATTTGTAAAAATATGCCATAAATTCTTTCAGATTTACTCGGCAAAAAGCCATAAACAAGTGGTAGTACCTGCTTCGTATCGTCGTTCTGGCCCACTTGCCCCTGTATCGAATACAATTGGTAAAACAGACTTGGCCAGCACTGGAACGTGCCATCCATAATCGAGATTTATCCAAAAGGCGAAGATTTGTTTTTGTACTAAACACAAGAATTGTATCGGTCTCATCAATGGCCAATAAAAAATTGTTCACATTCTGGTATACTCGTCGGGTATGACAATTATTATTATTCAATGTTTTCGGTAGTTTTGGTTCATTTCTAATCCTTTCTCTATGAATGATCAAACGCATAGCTTCTTTTGACGGCATAAAAGGAGATGACGGACTAGGCACGTCCTGTATACTTTTTTGAATAATTTGCCCAGGCCTATCAAAACTGCGGCAGCTTTTCTTTTTTAATGAATGCCTGACGGTATTTGCTTCAGCCGTATTCGAATCTGGTTCATGAAGATGAAACATATTGTTAAATTTGTGTACATAATGATCATCACCATTCTTTCCTGTGGTTGCCGTGGCGCCACAACTCGACGACTTGTTTCTCATGCAATTCCAGTAGAACACATTATCACACTTTTTATTAATCATTTATAGAAACCCATCAAGAAACAAAAGATTATTATTTTTATGCGACATAACAAACTCACATTTACTGTTCTCCATTTTTACGAATGAGTTAAAATGATGAAGCGATATCACTGTTGTAGGACAACAAATTAATGAATGACTCTTGGAAAAATACTATCTACCCTCACATTTTCTATAATTTTGCAATAAATATAGTACCTGGTAAACTTAATGTTTTTAAAATGCATTGTCTGTGGTTTAAACCATACCTAAAGAAAAACCTTGTTTTGTAATAAGGGGGATAGTGTTAGTTATCATTGTTGCGTTAAACTTCCGTTTAAATAAATATATAAATAAATTTATTCTTACACAAATTTGCTAATTATAATGTTGTAGGAGTACCAGTAACAGTACGGAGACATTTCATACTTCGTAACAGGGTATTTCGAACTGGCGTACATCGCACTCGTATGCTTTCTAACTAACGATACGTCGGCCTTGCATACTTCGCTCCAGTGAACTCGATATTGAAGTAGTAGGAACGTAGTCGGATTCATACAGAATTGGGGCCCAGATAGGAATTACGAATCACTAGTACTTAATATGATCTTGCTCCTTTCACTTGACACTGCAGGATAAAGACACAGTCACCTTCACAAAAATTGAATGCCCGTCCCTCCGTGTTTTAACCTCAACAAAATCTAATTTATCTTTCCTTCACCAGGACGATGCCTGCCAGTGCTGTGCGTCCATCTCTTCCAGATGTACGGCCTCCTTGCTCACTTCCAACTTGATGCGACCAGGGCCTGGAAACTATTTAGCCTGATCGAAGAAGGCTACCACAGTTCTAACCCTTACCACAATTCGATCCACGCCGCAGACGTAACACAAGCGATGCATACATTCTTGATGCAGGACCGTGTAAGTATACTTTTTCAGAATTTTTGACGAATATTTTCTCTTAGTTCTTCTAATAGAATCTTTCAATAATCACATTTTACGAAATTGAAAAAATGGTAAGCTACTCAATAAATAAGAGGTAAATTTTTACTTAAAATAGACACGATATCCAGAGCCTTTGCGTTGCCTCAAAGGTTGGCAACTCATCAGTGAACTTCTTCGTATTACCGGAGTGTATATTGATCCAAGTATAATTCACCATCGCACGGTCCCTTTAGGATCATGATTGCAAACAGATACCTACCTACGAAATGCGGCTTGGTTCTAATTGCATGCCAGTGCTTACCACGACTTCATTAAGAGTCCAAAACCAAATTATGAGCGAAACATCAAAAGAAGTTGCGTCATTCACACGATAAAAACGTTCAAACGGTTCTTGATACGATTATTCATAAAACTTCGTCAATCTTTATATTGAATTGCTCTTTGTTAGAAAGTAAAGTTTCACACAAAGCCGGTATTTTCAAAGGAGAGTTCAGTCACTATGGTTTATTTATAAAACACAACAAATTGTATACTTTCGTACAATTTGTTGCACAAAATTACGCATCACAATTTATTTTCGTGAAAACCAAACAAACAGTAGCGAAAACAGAAACTGAATTGGCGCCAAAATAACAATACGCGTTCAATAAAGACGCTTTGTTAATTACGCCGTCACATGAAAGAAAGTCACTTCGCCCGCCCTTTGCAGATGTTCGAAATATTTTGTGAGATACATTGTGCCCTCTTTATTCTGCTTTGAAAACTATTTCTGGCACAAAGTGCAGATGTCAATCGAATGATTTCAAACCTCGTGCGTATGTGTACCTCCTTTGAAACAAGACTGATGGAGTTCCATGATAATATGAAATTCAATACGTTATCGGCAATAATAAACTAGAGTACTTTCAATTTCTGGTTTTTCTTATAGACCAGGGCTTTTTAAAATGGTAAAAAGTGAAAAAAAAATAGTAGGATGAAACCCATTGGAATGGAAGAGAATATAACAAAAATTAAAGGAAAAATAATTTATGGGCGATCTGAGGTCAGGAAGTGGATGGGGGTGAGTTTTTAAGGGTATAAAACGGTTTATCTCGATTTCCGGCAAAATTACAAGTCCTATGAAAAAAATTAAATGCCAAAGTTGTAGGTACCTAATGAAACGAACTTTTATACTTACACTTTTTTCACATAACCTCGAAATGTATGTGAAAAATTCAAATAACTCAGTTTTTGGTTTTTTATTTTTATCTTTTACAAAAATAAAGATTTTTTCACGATATTTAGTAACAACTTACCTTTTTTATGTCCCAAACACAGAGTAATTAATTTGATTTAAAATATTTATTTTTCACCTTATTTGACTTAATATCGAAAAAGCACCCTAATTTTCAATCGAAAATTCTCCCGTCAAATATCCGCTTTTTAAAAAAGTCCGGGGGCATTTTGTTCGTTGAAATTTCTACCTTCTAATAGTGTAAAAAATATATACCTACATTACTGTCTTGATAATATGTTTACTGATTGTGATGCCAAAAATAAATTAGTACTAACTGACTTAACGTCCGACCACTGTGGTTTATTAGCTAGCTTCCCCATGCCATTACATAAAAAGCGACCACGTACACTTGAATGTAGGCCTTATACAGCTAGTCGTTGCAAAAGGTTTAAAAATAATATAGCTCATAGAATTACACCATCCATAGCACAACACGAGAATCCGAATGAAATTTATGAAGCCCTTTTTGAGGTTGTGCAAAAAGAGTATCAATCTGCTTTCAAGACCAAAACCATTAACATTAATGGCTCCTCCGCTGGCTTTAATCAATGGGCTACTCCGGGTATTTACAAAAGTAGAGCGAGACTATACGAATTATATGGATTGAAAAAATACAGGTTTGATACTCCTTTCCTAGAGTATGTCAAAAACTATTCAAAATTATTCAAAAAGATTAGTGCTTTTGCAAAATCGAAATTTTTAAGTGACACAATTAAAAATTCTAACAATAAAGTTAAAACCACTTGGAAAATAATTAATAATGAAACGGGCAAGTCTGTTAAACAAGACAATCAACTTGAGATTTTGGTCGACGACAAATTAATTATTACAGAAGCTGAAGTAGCGGAGGCATTTAATGAGTTTTTTGCCAACATACCTGTAACTACGACTCGCTCCTTAGATTCATCCCCGTCTAAAGCAGAATACCTTTTGCATAGTAGTGTGCCTAAATGTAGTGACCTATTCAGTTTCGAACATGTAACGCCTCGTGACGTAGTTAATGTTTTTAACACACTGAAGTCTAAAAACACTGGTGATTTCTGGGGCATTTCCATTAAACTTTTAAGTAATATTATAGAAATTGTAGCCCCCTATCTAGCTGTCACTTTTAATAAATGTGTTGATTCAGGAACTTTTCCTGACCTCATGAAGAGTAGTAAAGTAATACCATTATTTAAATCAGGTAATAAAAATGACATTCGTAATTTCAGGCCTATTTCTATCTTACCTGCATTTAGCAAAATATTTGAAAAGTTAATACTCAAGCAGTTGCTAAAACATTTTAATTTAAATAGCCTCCTTCATAATGAGCAATATGGCTTTACAAAAGGTCGTTCGACTACTGATGCGGGTGTTGCTCTGTTGAAACACATATTTAACGCATGGGAGAACTCGCAAAATGCTATTGGAGTTTTTTGTGATCTCTCAAAAGCCTTTGATTGCGTGCACCATGAGACGCTTTTGTGTAAACTTCGTTATTACGGTGTCCATAACGATGCTCTAAACGTAATAAATTCTTATTTGCAAAATAGGGTTCAATGTGTAGAAATTAATGGTAAAAAATCTTCCGGGCTGCCAGTTCAGTTAGGTGTGCCTCAAGGCTCAATACTCGGCCCATTCTTGTTTTTAGTATATATTAATGACTTACCGTTCTATTTAAAGGGTATTTGTGATGTTGTACTGTTTGCAGATGATACTTCTCTTATTTTTAAAGTAGATAGGAATAGACAAGACTTTGACGACGTAAACAGTGCACTCTCAATGGTTACGGATTGGTTTACGGCAAATAACCTTGTTCTCAATGCCAAAAAAACGAAATGTGTAAAGTTCGCCTTACCGAATGTTAGAAATCTAGGTCCCAATATCGTCTTAGATAAAGAGGTGCTTGAAACCGTAGACACGGCAGTATTTCTGGGCATAACAGTAGATGCCAAACTTCAGTGGGGATCACACATATCAACACTAGCAGGGAGGCTCAGTTCAGCCGCCTACGCCGTCAGAAAAGTAAGACAATACACTGACGTCGATACAGCTCGATTAGTATACTTTAGTTATTTTCACAGCGTTATGTCCTACGGTATTCTGCTGTGGGGCAAAGCCGCTGATATTCAAAATATTTTTGTCCTTCAAAAACGTGCTGTTCGTGCAATTTACCAGTTAGGTGGCAGATTTTCCTTGAGGGACTTTTTTAAAGATATTGGTATTCTCACAGTGGCATCACAATTCATATTAGCTAACATCTTATTTATTAGGCAACATATACACTTGTACACTAAAAACAGTGATATTCATACCGTTAACACTAGAAACAAGGACAAACTACGTGCTCCCTTTCACCGGCTTCATAAGGTTCATAACTCATTTGTTGGGCTTGGTATAACTTTTTATAACAAGCTTCCCACTTCTTTGCTAGATTTGCCTTTTGATGCGTTTAAAGTTCAAGTAAAATCCATCCTTTGTTTAAAGGCTTACTATTCCATTAACGACTATCTAAATGACAAGAATAGTTGGTCGCTGTGATTAACACAAGACAATGTTTATGTTCTTTCTCCAGAATTAGCGTACCTAGTGACAGGTTATATGGGTTCATATATTTATTTAGTTAAATACTTTTTTTTTTTTTTAATTTTATTGACCAAGTGTTTTTTATCATCTATCTAGTAAGTCATTAGTTATTGACATATAGAGCCCTTTATACCAGGAAACTTTTATTTTAGGTAATATGCGAGATTGTTTATTACTTTGCCTATGTATGTATAGAATCAAGTCCATCCGACTAAACAGACAGCTGTGCTGCTGGGGAGTTTGTTCCGCCACTTCTTCTTCCCAGCTAAAGCACTAGGAAGTGTCGAAGGGTGGGCGTTTTTGGGGGACTGTCTTATGTATTTTGACGTTCGAAAAGTGCTGATTCTCAGCCTAATTTGAATAAATGACTTTTGATTTTGATTGATTTTGATTTGACTATGGTACATTTTCTCAGAAAGTACAAAAAGAAACGAAAAAAACTCGAATCCGATTTTTTTTTTAATTATTATGTACAATTTGAAGCTATTTATTACAAAATACACTTAAGTTACTCGATAAACGTAAGATTGCATGTTACATTGAGATACAAAAAAAATGCAATTCCAAATTTACTACTATAATTAACAAACAAATGAATTAACAAAGTTAATATTTAATAAGACGTCTACAATATTTTGAGAAAGTTGTAGAATCTTCTTTAAATGATATGCCTATTTATTGCTATTTTAAGGTAACTTATATACCTGAGTGATGTACGGAAATTATTAGCCCATCTAAAAAAATATCATTTTTTGATCTTCTACTTTGGATTTCAAAAAACTTCATTACTTACGTAACTTGAACAATGGATGAATTCCTCAAGTTATTAAATGATGTATGCTGCCACTGCCCCGCGGTGGACTTTTTATGTTTGAAATCCCCAGATTTTATGTTTTTTAGCCTCGTCATTAAAATAGCGACTCTCGCATTTACAGACTTAGATTTTAAAAAGGTAAATTAATAAAATTTCGCGCTAAATATGAAAGATTTAAGGGCGATAACTTATGAGTTTTTCATCCAACTCTCTTAATTAACGCACATTCATATGATTTGATGGGTAGCATTAAATATATTCACATGTTAAATTTAGGGTGTCGTACGTCGTGATTCCTAGGTCCTTTGGGACCCGTTACCGAGCCGGCGGAGGTTCGTCTGTTCGGGTCCTTTCGGAGGCGCTTCTGAACTATACGGTTAAGTAAAAACTATAATTAAAATTCGGCAAATACAAGTAAATTAGCATGTTAGTGGTTCAATTTGCAGACAACAAGTAGAAATTATGTGAGTGCATAAACGATGGGAAATAAATACGAGTATTTACCTTTCCTATAGTCGCGCATTGGTCTGTGAGACCGGCGAAATACTCTTTCATGATTTTTTCATTTTGCATCGATGCTGGGCCTTTTTTCTTTTTTTTTGGGTGGGAAATCATCAAATAACTTCTCCCGCTCTGGGTGGAGCAGGAGGGCGTGTCAGACTTTTACTGACTAAAACCCACCCGTGTTCCTTCAGTAGCCCTTAAGCCAGGGGCTATGGTGTCTCTTTCGAACAAACCCGCACCCCTGGCAGGCATCGACCCTTGCGGGTCCCATCACTTTTTGTGCTGACATCTCTTTGAGGCGCGCGTGGAACACAGCGCGCCGTCGACTTGGGCTTGGTCCTTACCGGACAGCGAGCTACCCATTACTCGCCGTCCGCAAGCCCATGCCTACGGTGGCCGGAAATCGGCCTGGGATTCCCGACGCCCAGGGCGTCTCCGTATGCTGCGGCGGCTGGGGTCGCGAGGGCGCATATGCTGCCTCTCCCTCACGTGCGCCGCCAGCATCGCGAGCATCACTGCTTCGCTGAAGGAGGTGACGGCTCCCCATGCCCTCTCGCTCCGTACCATGGCCTGGACCAGGGCCGGAACGAGAGATCGCCGCCGCCGATCGCCTCCACGAGGACACGGCGGTGCTCCGCCCAAGCAGGGCAGACCGCCACCGTGTGCTCCACCGTGTCCTCAGGGCGATCTTCGCAGTGGAAACACCCGGGCGTTTCCTCCCGCCCTATCCGAAACAGGAACCTCCCGAAACAACCGTGTCCGGTGAGGACCTGCGTCAGGCGGAAGGTGAGGACGCCATGCCGCCTCTCAAACCACTCCTCAAAGAGGGGACTTACCGCCGCAATCGTGGCGTGCCCAGCTCATGCTGGGCACGCCACGATTGCGGCATGCTGGGCTACAAGTCTGCTATTACAATAGTGTTAGATTGGTCTATCATTGATTTCATAATTGTTGATTTTGACAAGTTTGGTAATCTACTAATATAATGACTTTCCAATGGTCAACCACTGACACTCCATTGAAAGAAAAGGCATTTATTGGTAATCTCGTACATAATGATAAATGAATGACTGACTTGGCAGTAATTTTTGACAGTTCCTAAAATAATGTTTAAAAATAATATGTAAAAATATATACTTATAAATGAAATCTGGCATTAATAAATGTTCCAATTTAGTAGGTAGTACTTTTTTCGAAAATCATTTCTACTAACGGGTTTTATAATAATGGCAATACGACAATGATTTAGCAGATTACGAACTTTTAGCAAAATGACAAGGGGATCGTGTTGGAATGACGAATTTATAAAAATAGGAGACTTAGGCCCCTGGTATCTCGTATTTACTGTAGGTAATCAGCCTGTTTCACTGCCTGATATTTCGTAGTTTCTGAATTTTTTTATTTTTTTCAAATAAATGACCGAAAGGAGAATGACAAGAACTGGTACCAAATTTTCTCAAGCCTCAAGATATACTTAACATAGTAAATATTTTTATATTTTTTTACGACCACCTGAGCCGGGGATTTGATTATCGAGTAGGGAATTTTGCGAAATATATGGAGCACAGAAAACTCGGACGGAGCAGCGGCCAAACATGCATAGTTATGAAATGGGTCACGGGAACCTCGGATATACAATTCGATTATCGCTACCGGACAAGTAATTTTGGGCCTGTCAACATTCGGATATTGTAGCAGTTGCGCGAACGGTGCATTTAAAACCGTCTTTAGGTTTCGGTTTCCCTCATGGAAATGCCGATGGACTTCTTTATTTAAGATTTACGAGTATAGGTGATGCCTTGAAACAATAGTTTAGTTCCATATTATTTTATAGGGTGACTGGTAATTAGTGACCGACATTTAAACACATGATTGTACTCATCATTATGAACAACTTTTACTATGGGAACAAACCTGAAATCGCGAAAAAAAAAATCTGGTGTTCCCTACATTTTTACGAGTTATGCGAACATAAATGTAGGGAACAGAAGATTTTTTTTTTTCGCGATTTCAGGTGTGGTCCCATAGTAAAAGTTGTTCATAATGATGAGTACAATCATGTGTTTAAATGTCGGTCACTAATTACCAGTCACCCTATATATAACTTCATAGCCGTCTCAAAGGCATGAAGCAACCCTTAAAATCTGCACCCTAATTGCGTAACTCACGATTAATCATAATCTGTTTCAATTTGACAGTTCAACAATATTCATTGCGTTATTTACGTTGTTGAGCGGACATATGAAGCAATGGTTTAACAATCTGTTTCAAAACGAAACAGATTATGATTAATCGTGAGTTACGCAATTAGGGTGCTGGTTATAAAACTAAGTTATCTATCGTAATAATAATATTATAAAGAGGAAACATTTGATTGTTTGTTTGCATAGAATAGGCTCCGAAACTACTAAACTGATTTGAAAAATTATTTCACTGTTGGGAAGCTACACTATTCCCGGATGACATATGCTATATTTTGTCCCCGTATTCCCACGGGAACGGCAACTAAACAATCGCGGGACAAAAACCGCGGCGCGCTGCTAAAAGCTTATAAACGTCAAAGTAGCATCAAAGATTTAATCTAATTTGCGTTCAGAATATTCAATTACGTGCTCTTCATGGTTCCGAAGCAGGCCTATGTAAAAACTTTATACCCTGAGGATCTAAATTTTCACCTAGAGTTGAAATAGTTTAAAATCATAAATGTTAACTTAAAAACTCATAAATACTTTTTTAAATATTAGCTTGGATTGTGTCCCACTGCTAGGCAAAGGCGTCCCCTTTTTCCTTCCAAACCTCCGCCTTGTGCGTTTTCTGGCCATGTTAGGCCTGCAAATCTTATCAGATCGTCACACCACCTTCGCCATAGCCTACCTCGATGGCGATGTTTTGCCTCAGGCGTCCAGTGAGGGCTGACTTTTGCCCATCTCTCCGGGCAACGTGTCCAGTCCACTCCCACTTCAGCCTAGCTGGTTTTTCACCAACATCCGCCTGAGTTATATACCGCAGGGTGGTGTTTCTTTAATCGGTCGGTACGCTTGAAACCTAGAATGCTGCGCTCTATGCCCGCAATTAAAATTAAACTTGTCTTTGAAACAGAATTCTCTAAAATTGTAACAGTAACATCGCAAGCATTAAGTAAATTTAGGTAATTAAAATTCAGAGGAACTGTTTCTCATTAACACAGGTTTCCACAACCTAGCCAGGAGAGCAGTGCACACCCACACGATTGTAGGCATATGTAGTAACTAGCATACTACACAACTACATATGTACTCAATGGTTAAATGTCAATGCAAAACTATTGTGAGGAACTGGCTGTTGAATTGGGACTATGAAGGTGCAGAAAGTATCATACAAACCATTAAATAATTACATCCCACTCAGTTCTGCTAATAAGCACAAACACCTTCACCGGACTTACATGCACACATACAAAAAACCCTCACACATTCACACACTACACACACAATCCTACAATTATTTCACCTTATGTTACTCTATATAGTCTTACCTCTCTTTCAAAATTATTTGTTATTATTGTTATTTATAGTCTAAATTAAAATGCCATACAATGTGATCATGTTTAAAGGGGTATGAGCCTGGAGATCTGTCTTACAGGTCCCGGACCTAGTTCAGAATCCAGCTCTCACAAAGGTTCTAGAATAAGACAAAATTGTATAAATAAATTACTGTAACAATGTACCTTAATGAGAGAAATAAACTATAGATGATCCTGCATCTCACTCAATAACGTGCGTGTAGACTAACGTCTAACTGCTTATCGCTGATACTACCTCTGTCGGACGCGAAGCCTCGCATGGTGCACTCGCTCGTATGCAGTATGCGTGCATGCACTTCAGTTTGCTGCTATTTTCAACCCTCACTTTGTTAGTTGCTTTTGACGATAGCGGACGATAACACGATTGCCACCATCATTACTCCAGCATCAGTTTAGAAGAAAAGAAAGCGACATTGGTGGCAGATTGCATTTTGCCGACTAAGACAGATTAAAGTATCAAAATTGAAAATCAACAAATTAATGGACATTATGCCATTTCTTTTTATTGTAATTAATTTTGCACACGAGCGGCTAATGCGCCGTTCACGCGCGGTGCATTAGCTTGCGCGCGAACGCATGGACGGCGCAGGAGCGTAGCGTGAACATGAAATACACGTGCGCACAACGCAACACAGCTCGCGAGCGGCACATTCGCCAGATCTGTAGACACCCTTAGACATCATCATCTGCCTAGCCTTTTCCCAACTATGTTAGGGTCGGCTTCCAGTCTAACCGGATGCAGCTGAATGCCAGTATTTTACATGGGGCGACTGCCTATCTGGACTCCGCAACACAGTTACTGCATCCGCGGACTAATCGCGGCAAGCGTGGCTTAACCAGATCAATCGACATATGCGACTGTAATTGGTTTAGCCACAAGCCCGTCACAGACATATTGACAGTAATAAAATGGTGTTGCGTTAGTAGTTGACTGGTACAAATATTCACGTAAGGCAGCAAGCGTAATGCCCCTTTCATGCGACTTTCTCTCTTTATCTCTTTGATATACGAGCTCATGTGCGTGCGAGTATCGCGTAAGGAACTTCGTTCCTGACGGCGGTCCCGCAACCGCACACTAATTTATAAAATTGTAATCTCGGCATGCAGTCGCGTTACGTAGGAAGTAATTAAGTAGCAAAAGAAAAAACAAACCAGCTGTCGACTACGGCAAGTTGTACAAAGCTTTACCTAAACGTAATGTGCTTTGAATAGTGAGTTGCAATTTACTTAAACTTTAGTATTAAACAAGTTTTGTTGACATTACGTTGATATACGAAGTGCTTTAAGCCTGTGAAATATCCAGGATGAGTTGAGTAGGGTGTTAAATCTTATTTTACTTTGTATACTATTCATCAATGTTTTAGTTACACAGTTATTGCACTTTATTGGCCTTTGTCTGAAATATAATTATTATATTCTATTATATTGCGAAGCTATTAGGTATCTCTTTGTGTCTTAATACTCGAACGTTAGCAGCACGTGTTCTGTAACTGAAATATTTTAATTAAATCCCAACTAGCAAAGAGATCGAATAAGCAATTCCTCTCACGACTAAGGATTGAAAGATCCTCGTATGAAAGATCCTATTATATCAAAAAGCCGTATAAAAGCAGCTTTCTAGATTATTTAGCACTCATCGCTTTTTGGCTCCATAAACATGTTGAGTAAACGTTCACTTGGCGAATTCGTATCGCATTTACTCGATAATTATATAAAAATATCTCTCGATCGACTTCATGCAACCGTGAGTCTTAAAAAAGTTCTTTTAAAGCAACTGAATTACTAATTTGTCATAGAACTAGCTTTTATAGCACAATCTTTCGACATTTAATTATTACAGCATTATTGTGAAATAAACGCTGTTTATTCAACAAAATAGCATCTCGTTACTATAACGGCACTTAATGTCATATTATAGCTTACTGCAAGATTTTCATTCGACTTTACAATTGAAGTTGAGCAAACGTTTTAAAATTATCTGTTACAGCCCTAAAGGTGCTCTAAACATTTTTTGATAGCCATCATACAACGTAATAGTAGTATGAAAGTTCAATAAAATCTTTTACAGCACTGTAAACGCCATTTTGTCATAACAATAACATATTTGCTTAATTTTGAGAAAATGGACTTTAACAATTTTTTTTTTTTTTTTTAATTAAGATAACTGGACGTTTCCGACGGAAAGTAAATTAGATGTATACACGATTGAAACGATCAACATCTACATTGACTGTAACCACGGATGAAGAACCATCCTGTAATATAAATAAGTGTGGGTTCTGTAGAAAATATTCACGCTTATACTGATTATGATATTTGTGAACCGTCTACTAGTAAAGTGTGTTCTCGATCTAAAAATATCTCCGCTGACCAAGATTCTGATTCTGATGGTAAATCTGATTATAATGGTAGTAGCGATAATGACAATGACAGACAGAGTTTGAAGATAATGATAGTTCATAGTCCGAAGTTCTAATTAATTGGATGGTAGACAGTTTTTCTCTTGATTTTCTGCTTGGTTCATCGACTAGGTACTCGTTTGACTACTTTACCATTTGTCTATATAATATTTTATTAGCATTGCCCTTCAACGTGGCCATGCTGCCAGTCGTCTGCGCACGTTTTCTGATGACAGCGATGCGGACAAATACTTCGACTTCTAAGTGTCCTTTTGTTTTTGTATTTATTTGTTTAGTTAGTTAGTTTACATTTTTTGTCCAGATATAAGTAAATAAACATGGGTTTTTTTTTCTTTTGTAAAAGTCACTCTTATAATGTGTGTTTGTTAATAATAAAATATATCTAATGAAATCACTTTACATTCGTTTGAAAAATTTATGACGGTATTTGTTCTAATAATTATAAAAGTAAAAGATAGAGATAATAATGATTTAATATTTTGCGCTAAGGAACCCTAAACTAACTGCAATGGCGCTCCTAGAAGTCGTAAAATGGAAACCTAATTTATATTTCTCAGCTAAAAGCAGAGTAAATGCCTTGTGATGATACGTGAGTTGCTATTAATGGCGAATGGATTTTAACTATTAAATTAATATTATTTTCGATTCATTATTTACTGAAAAATCTGGAGGCCCATGAAAATATTAACTAAAATGTAAGGAATATAGACGAACAAAATAATTCCGCATATGAAAGTAAGACCTTATGAGCTAACTTTAATAGTTCACGAATTTTCACTATGGCTGTAAAATCGTATGGCATAATATGGAAAAATACTTAAATGTATTTTAATTTATTGTCACAAATACAACAGCGCTATCGTTTTAAGATAAATGAAATGGTCTAAGAGTGCTGCTTCGTTGCATTCATACGACTGTGCAAAACAAGAAATCATTCAGTCGAGCGATTGCAACCGCACTGCTATATTCTATAAATAAGTCGAATGAAAGAGGTTTTACCGACTTGGGAAAAGCTGATGTGTGGTATAATAGCACACTGATGTCTATAGTACTAGTAACATTCGAGTTGCGATTACTCTATATTCTTTCGACTATTTGGCTATTCAGATGATAATCGTACGATATTTACAGCACTTAAAGCAGAGAGAAGTGCGCCCAAATCGCGTTGAGAGAACGTGCACAGATCATTCACTCAACAATTGGAGGATCCGTCTTACTACCAATAGCTGAAATAGAAAAGTGCTGCTGACTTTTATACGACATTTTTTGCTAGTTGGTATTAATTAAGTGTTATACCTTTCCTTAAATTAAAGAATGCCCTTAAATAATTGACTGAACTCTCGTTAATTTATCGATTTCTTCGATAGACAAAAGCTTGGTTAACCGACGAAAAAACAGAGGTTTTAGAGTCGACACGTATTTTTTACGTAGTACGCCTCATTTTTTAATGAGTCGTTCGATTTAGTTTTTGTGTCACGCGCGGCCTGATATCGGTTATCGCGTAAAAAGTAACCTATATCCTTCTCCTTATCCCACGTTATATCTCTGCCAAATTTGATGACGATGGGTTCAGCGGTTTAGGCGTGAAAGCGTGACAGACAGATAGACAGAGTTACTTTCGCAATTATAACATTCGTAGGGATCGGAAAGGTTCTATATAATTCGAAGTTGGTCCCATTAACATTGAAAAACAAATCATCAATCAAAGTCAAACAATAGGGGTGGACCCTAAGTGTAGACAAAAATATCTCAAATAAACATTTTGTAATAATAATGAAACCTATGAAAAAAAAAACTGAATTTCAAAAATAAACTTTTGAGTCGGCACCATCCAAACAAACAACGCTACTTTAGTCACAGATGTGAAATGTTTAAAATGTTGGAAGATTTTCCAATGGATGCGCTGCGTTAAATTAGGGCGAGCGTGTGGCCATTGGCGACGGAACAGGTCAAAGCTAGAAACTGTCTGTTCCTGCCCGCCGCAGACATTATACAGACGAGTGGATAGCATGCACCTGACAACGGAAACCTAGTTTCCGTACCTACGTGATAACGTGACTGGTGGGCTAACTCCTGAGTTTTCAGATAGATTCAAATAGAATTTGGAACGAATGTGCATTTTGTGTCCATTTCCCAATTATTTGTCGAAGCGAAAGTTATTTTCTTTCTAAAAGTGTTTTCTCTACTGTATACAAACTCAAAAGTAGGAGAAAAAAGTTCTAATTGCTTTATTATGATCAACAGTACTTAACTACTACTTTAAAAAAAAATGTTTTCTTTAAAGTTTGAAGTAAGTACTTTACGGAAAAATCACAAGGAAAACAACTTTAAAGAACTGGGTGAAAGTGTACCTAATCTTGTTGCTTCGGTGAAGTTTAAAAAGTTTCGAAACGAAATAATGTAGAAAATTTTGCTGTTAAAGAGGTGACACCGTGAGAGCAAACTTGTTACGCTAAATCTCATCATTTTACAAACAGTTTGCTCCAGATAAAATTGTCATCTTAACTAAATGCAGTTTGTTGGCATTCTGACACAATCGAAATACTCCCGAAAATTTATTTACATGGTGTCTGAAAAATACTACATATTTTTATGGAAAGCCGTTTGATCGTTTTTATAATTAACTTGTCGCATTTATCGGATCAAAAATAAATGCATTCCATTTCTGCATGTGCCGAAAAAGATATTCTCTTTTTAATTAAAGATGAAACAAGCAATCATACAAACAATAAGAAAAGTATTAAGGCTTAATGCCTTAATACTTTTCTTTTTACAACAGAAAATAACATCGTGTGGTGTCAGTTTCCAACATTTTTTTATTGTTATCAATATGTAAGTACAATATAAAAAGTTGCGTACAATAATCTAATACCTTTAAACGAGCAATTCTTGTAAATATATATAAACTGGATCTCGGAAACAGCTCAAACGATTTTCATGAAATTTAGTATGCAGGGGGTTTCGGGGGCGATAAATTGTTCTAGCTAAGTTCCATTTTTAGAAAACGTCAAACAAAAAAAAAACACACCGAGCATAATCGGAATCTCGGAAACGGCTGCAACGATTTTCATGAAATTTAGTATGCAGGGGGTTTCGGGGGCTATAAATCGATCTAGCTAGTCTTCATTTTTAGAAAAGGTCTAACAAAAAAAAAAAACCGAGCAACGCTCGGTCATCCAGAAATTGCAATATAAAATACGAACTTTATAAAATTCAATTGTAGTTTAGCTAGACATAGTAGGTAATATTTGCCTTTGAAGAAGAACTTTCTCCGAGTGAAGGAGTTTTAGACGAACTTTTATCGAGACGCTAGTCATAAGTCCTCATTCTTTTCGTTCCGAATTTTTGAACAAAAAACTATTCATTCGACGGAAAGCTCTCACTGCCATTCCTGTAAGCTTATTTATTAGATTTATATAATTTGCAGATTTAATTGGGAAGGGTGTTCAAAATCAATCGTGTGTACATACCTACAAAGTAAATAATGCTTCAAAACTGAACAATGTCCGATGAAAAATGTGGTTGCAACCAAGCGGTTGCAACCACATTTTTCATCGGAAATTCTCTTTTGTTTATTTACCGATTCGTTCGTTTATATTAATTTCGACCATTGAGGTACCCTCAAGTCGTCTGAGCAGTCCATGCGTCAAGCATTTTAAGACTAAGTTAACCAACTCGGAAACGGTTTAGTAAATAAACATATTGAGTGCGGTTTCATGCTAACGTGAGGTCAGCCAATTAGGGCCAATAATGATTGCTGAGATATAAGTACCCGTCAATCAACTATTGCGCAACGAAGTGCATCCGCGCACAGGAATAAGGCATTTATTGCGCTGTATGATTGTGTAATAGCGACCTTCTCTGTCTCTTTGTGTTGTCTGCTGGGATGCCCTTCATCTAAATCACAGTACAACACTCTACCAAGTATTTGGGTCGTACGAAATTAAATTTTCATGTGATATCAACTTCTGACGTCACTAGTCTGGATATTACTAAAACGGGTTATTTTTACCGAATTCCAAATGTTGCGGCGGTCGGGGTTCACTGTGTGACGCCTATGTTTGTTTTTAGCGTGCTCTATTCATATTTGAATCCGAAAATTCCTGTGCGAACTATCTTTTTTAGAGTCTATCGTTTCGGAATTTGGAAAGGTCCGAACAGATGTTTGATGGCAGTGTACGTTTTTTTTTTTTTTTTACGGCTGGTTTACTCGGGCACAGACAGATGTTTGGACAACTGATTTTCTGCTTGAACTAGGAATTGGACTAGGTTTCATGATACTTTCGTGGAAAAAGTTGCGTTTTGTCTTATAGACGGAACAGTTATTGATCGGAGCAGCACCCTTATTACTTAACACACTATCGATCACAATCTGAATATTTTTTCAAGAATATTGCTAGTCCACTGTTTCATTTGTTCAAAAAATTCGTTTGGTGTATGAATTTCCTAATCCTTAATTTGCTAAGAACCCTTTCCTATAAAATTTAATTATATATACCTAATTTCATTGGTAAATTTTATCTCCTCACTTTTATTAATTTGAATTTATTATTTAAATAATTTCAAATAAAACAGCAAAAACCCATTAAAGACTAAATATTATGTAAAGCAAGATCCTGCCTTCTTATAATGTCTATTGAATACACAGAATTCGAGCCCTAGGCGTAAACGAGGCACGCAGATTTAATAATACTGCGTCAAACGTATGGAATATAGACAGTTTTTTTTTACTATACCTAATGATGCGCTCTTAAAGTGCATTTCCCAAAATCGAATTCCAAATAACCTGTGTATTATAAATTGTGTACATGCGTTTTTGCGTTTTGATAGTTGTTCGCACATCTCATTTCGTGGTTGCAGTCGACGCACTGTCTGTCTGGTTCGTATCGATTGGTGAAGGGCATTAACCCACCTGCTCCGATGTGGTTAATAATGCATTAAGACACATTTCAAAATATTTATGATGGCTTTTAGAACTTTAAATCAAAGAAGCTATCCTAAAGATAGCTTCTTTGATTTAAAGTTCTGTTATAACTTGAAAATATTTTTATCCAAGTAGTTACCTACTGGTACATATGGTAAAATTTGAATTATAAACTTCAAATCGAGAGAAATTGTCTTACTTTATAAACAATGTACTGAAATTAAAAATTATAAGTAATCTAATAGTAACACTTTTTCTTTAACAAAATAATGTTTTTTTAAACATTTTGTTTTTACCCATACGATACTGGGCTCGTCCATGAATTTAATTAATATTACCAAGGAAGATTTTTTTTTAATTCTTAAGCAATCGCAGGACGTACCTTTTTATAGCATTAAAAAACAATTTGTTACTATTTAAACTTTGATCTTTTATGTAATAGGTTCAATCCAAATATACATAATATGGGAGTAGATAAAGAGTAGTATTTGAAACTGCACGTAACTAAACTCGTGTGATGCCAACTAAAACCTCGCCTACGGCTTGGTTTCTGAAAACAAACTTTTGTTTTAATACTCTTTACAGTGCAACAGTTTTGAAAACTAGTAAACTACTATTTTGATTTCAATAGAAATCCTTTAACAATTCACATGTACATCGCGATGAACATTCGTTATTAAAATGTTAACAATTTCCTGACTGCCAACACATAAAATCTCTCACCGTGATATTAAAATAGTTTCATGTTATTAATAACGATTCCATAAATAGTTATAACAAACTAAACACCGTGCTCCTTGTTGAAAACTAACATTTCAAAACAATATCTCGTTGCCCCTTAGATCCTTGCGCACCTGACCCCGCTGGAAATTATGGCATCGCTGTTAGCCGCTATCGCTCATGACTTGGACCACCCAGGAGTGAACCAGCCATTCCTCATTGCAACATCCAACCATCTCGCCGCTTTGTACCAGGTAAGTTCTTGAATCTCCTACTCAGGCCTTTTCCAGGAATGGTATTAATCTAATTGTTCTGTGGCGTGCCGGACGTAAAAGAATAACACCATCCCATTTCTTCCCGTGGGTATCGTAGAAGGCAACTAAGAGATTTACCAGAGAATGGGCAGCAGCGTTCTCTATGCATTTTACCACCATACTGCGATCGCCAACCCGCCTGCCAAGCTCGGCGATTATGGCAAAACCCCCCTTTTGTGGGAGGCCTGAAATGATGATGATAATGAATTGTGATTTTCTTCAAAAAGATCGGGTGCGTAGTACTCGCAACTGTTGTGCGTGTATGATGAACGACGCAAAAGGAGTATGCAAGGATCGTGGCAGGTGGCGTTCTCTCTCTGTCTATCCCCGTAGGAAACAGGCAGTTGTTTATGCATGTAGGATAGATAGAAGGCTCTCTATTATGTACATTGTACACCACGAAAAATTACTGAAATACATGTAGAAATTTGACATAGGGGGACACAATGGGCGGTTTTACCGCTAAAAACGATATTTTACAGACAACCTTTGGACGGATTAAAGGGAGAAAGGAAGACAATACTGTAGGAATATATTATGAAAAAATTAATAGACTGGTGAGTTGAATATGTGAATGAACAGCGTATGGATGTTTCAGTGTCTGTGACAATTTCTCTTTATCAGTGGCAAGTACTCTACAGCTTTTATCTATAAATCTTGTTCAAAGCCTGGCTGGTAGCCTCGTTGAAGCGAAGTGTGTATAGGATGCGCTGGGAAAAGCTTTACACATAAATTTAAATTAATTGTTTTCAGATTTTTAAATTATTACATAAGAATATTCATATCAAATCATTATTCATAGTATAAATGAAGTCCGCCGCCTCTGTCGGCCTGCCTGAACGTGATGAATTGAAAAACTATCGAACAAATTTTCATACGGTTTTCAGAAATATATGTGGTTTTGTGTAAATTGGCTTTTATAAATATGACGATGATTGTGATTGACTGAAATAAACATCCGACTGGGGGAGCTTTACTGGCGCGCCGCATGAACCAATGGAGTTAATCGAGGTATGGCGAAGCCGCGAGCTTAAGCTGGTGCATTAATATCATCGGGTCACATAGTTAAATTCGAACATTGTTTTATATTTATCATTGAAAAGGTCATTTATAAAAATATTGTAATGGCTGAAAGCACCCTATCATTAATGATAGGATGTACTTAACTTATCAAGAATTATTTGCGTATAAAAAAAGAAAGGTTATAATATTTTCACACAATTTGTTTTTTTTTTATAAATGTTAACCCTTATCCCAAATATACTCGATTAACTCAACATAACAACACAACTAAAGTAAGTAACAACAATAACTCAACATAGCAAACACACACTTTAACACAACATAACATAGCCATATACACAACACAACATATTATAAACTCCAACCCCCTTATTACAAAACAAGGTTTTTGTTAACAAGGCTTTAGAGTTCTTGTTTCAAAAGTAGGTTCGATGGTTTAAACCATACCGTTTAAACCATCGTACCTACTTTTGAAACAAGAACTTCTCTAAAGCCTTCTCTAAGTGAGACGGAGTAGGCCGAAATCCACTACGCGGGCCCAGTGCTGGTTGGTAGATGTCACATGTCTTCGAAATTTTGGTTTTAAGACATGCCGGTTTCTTCACTATGTTTTCCTTTACCGTTTTGAGAGCAATGGTGATGAAATAATTTATCCTAAGTAAATTGCCTGTTTGGGCTCGAATTTACATACGACCTACGACTCGTAAGTCGCAGCCGTTACCACTGGGCCACCACTGCTCTCATTCTTGACTGTAATTTTACCGATGATTATTTTTAATGTGTCCAACGTTATTGTAAGATGACAGTTAACCGGCATCATACCGCATAGAAAGATTCACATTGTAAAAAACAATTTTATGAATTAAAACTATAATTTAATAACATTTTTTTTTCCAAGCTGTCGTAATTTCATAGACAATGTGACGTCACATATCATTGATTGTTTTTGTAGTGACCGTGGCCATCGGCTTGTTCTGGATACGCTTTACTCCGACATTGTGACTGCCCTCCGTGACGCGGCAGTGGAGAGTCGGGGAAGCGCGGGGAAGGGTGGGGGTGGCCCGCGCATAGCCGGGTGGAACAAATATGTCAGCGAGGCTCACAGGGTGGCCAAATCTAAGTTTCTCGATTGGGTGACGTGTGGTAGGCCTAAGTCAGGAATTTTGTACGAACAAATGTGCGATAGCAGAAGAGCATTCAAGTCTCGATTGAAATGGTGCCAAGATCATGAGGACCAAATAAAAATGGATGCTCTAGCTGTCAAACACTGCAAGGGGGATTTCCGCGGTTTCTGGAAGGGCACCAAAAAAGAGAACTTCCTTCCTGTGAGCATCGATGGTGTGAATGACCCGAAGGAGATTGCGAATTTTTTTAAGGATCATTTTTCGGTAAAGTCTCCTTTGGGTACAGCAACGGAGGTGCTCAATGCTGACGTCAGTAGTCGGGAAGTAGGAACTATCTTCCGGGCGAAAGATGTTACAAAAGCCATAAGACTTATCTCTAGAGGTAAGTCTCCGGGTCATGATGGGCTCAGCATTGAGCATCTACATCACGCCGGAAAACACATTGCTAGGGTCCTGGCCATGTTTTATTCGCTGTGTGTGAGCCATTCCTACCTACCAGCCGATTTTATGAAAACAGTGGTAGTGCATGTAGTGAAGAATAAAACTGGTGACCTTACTGATAAGAGTAACTACAGGCCTATTTCTCTCGCCACTGTTATTGCTAAAGTGTTTGACGGTTTGCTTAACGCACAGTTAAATAAATCGGTAATACTGCACGACAACCAGTTCGGGTTTCGTCCCCCGCTGTCCACTGAAAGTGCTATACTGTGTTTTAAGCACACTGTCAAATACTACACAGACCGTAAGACACCCGTGTATGCGTGCTTCCTTGATTTGTCCAAGGCTTTCGACCTGGTGGCTTATGACCTGCTGTGAAGCAAGCTGAGGAGAATAGGTTTGCCACCGGATCTCATCAGCATGTTCCAGTACTGGTATGCGCACCAGTCTAATAGTGTTAGGTGGGCGGGAGCAATGTCGGATGCGTATCAGCTCGAACGCGGAGTCAGGCAGGGTGGCTTAACATCCCCTACCCTGTTTAATTTGTATATAAATAGTCTGATCGTGGCGCTCAGCAGCCAGCATGTCGGTTGTCACATTGACGGTACATGTGTCAATAATCTAAGTTATGCTGACGACATGGTGCTGATGAGCGCTTCGGTCTGCGGCTTGAGGAAGCTGGTACAGATATGCGTGGAATATGCTTGTGGTCACGGTTTGTTGTATAACGCAAAGAAGAGCCAGTGTATGATCTTTGAGACCGCCAGTGCAAGATGTCCGAGTAGCATACCTCCGGTAAGACTCAATGGGGTCCCTTTGGAAAGGGTTGACCAGTTAACGTACTTGGGGCATGTTTAGACTGTCGACCTCAAGGATCATGCAGACATGGAGCGGGAGCGGAGGGCGTTGTCTGTTAGAGCGAACATGATAGCGCGCAGATTTTCGCGGTGCTCAAATCAAGTTAAGGCTAAGGCTCTTTAGACATGTTGCTGTACCAGTGTCGGAGGGAATGTATTAATTTTATTGTTTTAATTACGTTGGTATTTTGATTGAATATAATTGTGATTTTATTTAATTTAGTTTATGTTGCTTTGATTTTAATTTAATTTTACTTATTTTAATTGATTTTATTTATTTGACATTACTTATTTTATTTTTATATGGTTTAGTTAGTTGCATTTGATGTATGTATTTATTTAGTTTTTATCTGTAAGATTTGTGTTAATTTATGTCTGGCAATGGGTGTTATTTACCTGAAATAAATGAATTTATTATGTATTATTATTATAGCCTCCAACGGACGATCAAGGTGCTTCGAACGATATCTAATTTGTCAAATTATGATAAGGAGTTTAGAAGTTCTGAGGGAACAGATGAACATGCATACAAACACATACCGGTCAGAAACATAACCATGCCTTTTGCTTCGCCGTAGTCGGGTAAAAATTAAAGCCATTTCATAAAACAGACTGTGTGTGAAGTAATTCTAATAACTAACAAGATCTAAGAGTAGTCCTTGCGTACCGCATGGAATAATTATGGGGTCATAAACCATAGTGATTCCATTCGGTACGCAGGGATTTGATTCCGTTGTACGGACACCTGACAGATCCAATAAAATCTAAAGTTGCCAAGAACACAGCTTTCTAAAAGTATTTGTGTAGTGCATTAGAACAATTGCATTTCATACAAAGAATTTCGTCAAAGAATTACAGTTGTGGTTAAAATATACGGACGAAACCGGTAGCGGCCGGCTGGTTCCTAAAGGAACCAATAAGTAAAGCGAAAGACACTTGCGCGACAAGACATTTCCGCGAACGGACGTTTGCGCGACTGGACTTTTGCGCGACTGTACCTTTGCGCGAACGGACAAATGCGCGAAAGACACTTGCGCCAAGGAAACATGCGCGAAGCCGCTTACGCGAAAGACACTTGCGCGAATCCACTTGCGCGAACGGACAGTTGCGCGAAAAAGTTGCGGAAATGAAATTTCTTCACAACATCACGCCTGTATTCTATCAAAGGGTTGGGCAGGCGTGTGGCAGACTGGAAATAAACAGGCCAATTAGACTTTACTAATCTTCGTAGCCTTTTACGGCACATTTTTTTTAATTCTTTCTTCGTACTTGTAGGTAGCTACCTAAGGTACCTATATTTTCGAATTTTACATCATGGGTGTCGTTTTCAGGGTTTCTGGAGGTTCTAAAGCACTGGTGGGGTCAAAATGAAAATCCAAGATGGCGGCTAAGAAAATTTTCAAATTTTCCATCATGGGTATCGTTTTCAGGGTATTTATATTATATTTATTATATCTCGGCCGCCATCTTGGATTTTCGTTTTGACCCCACCATCGGCTTTAGATCCCCCAAATACCCTGAAAACGACACCCATGATGGAAAATTCGAAAATTTTCTCGGCCGCCATCTTGGATCTTTTTTTGACCCCACCATCGGCTTTAGATCCCCCTAATACCCTGAAAACGACTCCCATGATGGAAAATTCGAAAATTTTCTCGTCCGCTGTATATACGTTAAGATGGAAGTCTTAAAGGTTACATAGGTATGTCTTCCAAGGCACTTGATGAAAACTAAGTGTTACATTCACGATCAGCGTTCCTCTAGCTGTAAATGCTGAAATACACAACATCAAACATCTCGTGTATTTCAGCGGGCGCCGATACGATAAAGTGATTAATGTTCCGTTTTCCGGTGGAGGTGCAAAGCCGGATATTTGATATACCGGCATTCCGCGGCGGAGCAGACCACCGACCGATGCATCCGTAGTTTTCAGATTAATTGGCATTTTCTCTTTTGACGACTGTTTTACTACAGGATTTTGAATCAGGCGTTAATTTGCGGGAATCAAGGACAGTATGATTTTATATAAAAATATATTAGAGTAGTTTTAATTCCGCAATAACCAATAACTGCCCTAGCGCGTGAAGCTCTGCGCCGCATACTGCATTCAAGCCGGGATTCTCAGATTATAAAACAAAGGGAGATAGACCGCGTGGAACACCAAGAGTGAGGCCAAAAACCAAATACTAAAGCTTCGCATTGTATGTTACATAC
The DNA here is from genome assembly GCA_949987655.1 of Polymixis flavicincta. Taxonomy (NCBI): domain Eukaryota; kingdom Metazoa; phylum Arthropoda; class Insecta; order Lepidoptera; family Noctuidae; genus Polymixis; species Polymixis flavicincta. The sequence continues at coordinate 34,503,155 of OX465171.1, read as the reverse complement.
AATGATCTGAGCTGGGATTAGTTAGCTAGCTAGCTTATCAAGCGGAATTAGCTAGTTGTTGCGGAATCCTACTTCCTAGTAATATCGCACACCTAGATCTATACTGAGACAACTCAAAAATCGTTAATTTTGAGTTATGCCTGTATTCGAATGCTCGGTGCTCATACGCAACTATCCAACGTGACAGGTTCAATAAAAGCTCATAAAATTAATCGCTAGGTAGCGTTAACTTTCTTTTGTTGAATCAACGTCTGCCATCTGCTCCCACCTAAACAAGTCTATTGTGAGTTGATCTTCACTTGCCATAAGGAGTGCATGTATTAACATTATTCAACGAAAACACGGACATTTCAAATTGTTACAGTTTTGATGACACGTATACGTGAGTTAATTAGAGTCGTTACGGTGATGGTGAATTGTTCTGCCACATTACTTAAGGATATTTTGAATTGTTCCAGTTTTGTCAGATATGGTACGTAAATATTTAGTTACTATTTTGATTTGACTTTGTTTTGATGGATCAACATGTAATGAATTGATAGTAAATTGACCTATTGAATTTCAGACCCAGCTTGTATACTGTGACATTTTACAAGCTATTTATTACCTAGAATCAAATTAAATTGTATAGCTTCCATAACAAAAAATGCAAATATACGTTTTTTTCGTCTCCTGAAAAATGACCTTGTTTGAGTTGTCTCAGTATAGATCTAGGTGTGCGATATATACACCGAGACATTTTAATGGTTGTTATCCCGCAGCGAAATGGTTTTGTCTTGATAATACAATCGTTTTATAAACAAATAAAATAAAAAACAAAATGGCAAATTAACAATTTTATTGTGAAAAAAACCGGTCAAGTGCGAGTTGGACTCGCGCACCGAGGGTTCCGTACAAACCTGTGGGTATATAAGTAAAAGTTCAAAATTGTCAAAAATATTTTTTTTTATATGACGAAACTAAAAATTTACGGTTTTCGTAATTTTTCCTATATCTGTACTATAAGACGTGACTTCGTACAAAATTTCAAGATTCTAAGTTCACGGGAAGTACCCTGTAGGTTTTGATTCCCGTGCGAGTTTCGAAAATTTGCGGAATTTTGCGGCCTAAATGGCTGTATCTTTTGATTGCGTTGACTTAGAAGGTTGATTTTTCTACAGCTTCCAGGGACAGTAGAACTAAGTATCATATAGAAATTTCAGTTTGATACCTCCACGCGTTCCTGAGAAAAACGGTCTTGACAGACGGACGGACGGACGGACGGACAACAAAGTGATCTTATAAGGGTTCCGTTTTTTCCTTTAGAGGTACGGAACCCTAAAAATCACCACGTGCGAGAGTTTATTTTGCCTTTAACATTTATGGATCGGTATTTTCTTGGCGGCGCGGGCGGCGCGTGCCATTCGAGTAGTACCTACAATTTACCTCTAGTGTTACTATTGATTCTCACGTTTTCGAGTTTATGATTTTTTTTTTATAAAAAAAATAACATCTTAATTTTTTTTACTTTTATACTATGCTTCTAAAGTACACCTTATGGCAAGTTGTTGTGGCGCGGGAAAACAACCATTTATATTTCAAGGTGTATATACCTATAGGTATACGTATTGTAATAATAATATATGCTATCCTACTATTACTATATACTATAATTCTACTATAATATTATAAATGTGAAAGTCTGGATGTTTGTTACCCAATCATGCAACAACGGCTGAAAGGATTTGGATGAACTTTGGCACACAGATAGATTATAACCTGAATTAACACATAGGATCCTTCTAACTCACCGACCTTGACAATTCAAAAGTGCCTGTAATTGGTTTATTTGAAATAAATGCTTTGAGTTTGAGTTTGAGTTTTGAGGATACTTTTTATCCCGGTAATGCGTTCCCGTGGGATAATTTGCGACCTCCATGCGGGCGTAGCCGCTGGAAAAAGCTAGTTGATGATAATTATCGTCATACTGTCGATTGATTTGATACTAAATTACGCCCACGGAAGCGAAAGGCGTACTCGATGCGACCAATCTCAAAGAGAGGCCTTACCGTTTACTGAATAAGTTCATCTTGTGTCATATTCTCGCTACCTCAAAGTGTCGCTTTATTTTATTGCTTTTCTTATTGAAATGCATCTGAAATTTAGATATGACTCTGCCGTTTGATCAGTGAGAGAATATAACTGTTTCCCTCAGGATATTCATGAGAAATTCGACACGAAATAGGAATAAACATTAGCGTTGATCAAACTGTTGACCTAAGTCTTCACAATGAAATATGGCTCACTAGTTTCGTAGTACCAAGTGGTCCCCAAAGACTATATTCGTTGCTCTTATAGACATTCGAGCGTTCGATGCAGTCCCCAGTTAAATCAACGTCCAAGCTTTTACACAAACCAATAAACTGGTTAACTCCACCTTCATTCGATTTATTCTGCACCCTTAGAATTTGCGTTCAGAATAAACGGCGACTGAAGTCAGTAGAGATTACTTGGGAAGGCCACTGCCATTATTAAATTCTGAGATAAGACCGATTGGTTTACCCCGTTAACTTCAACTTCACCCGATACATTCTGCACCCTTAGAATTTGCATTCGGAGTAAACAACGACTGAAATCAGTAGACAGTACTTAAAAGGCCATGGCGGATTGTATTCTGAGACAAAACGATTGGTTTAACCTATCTGGTGAAAATAATTTAACACTGTAAACTGTTACGCCACCGAATAGAAGGAATTTCGTACAGTAGGAACCATAGAAATATAAAAAGCAGGAGAAGTGGGAAAGGGGCGTGTCTGTGTCCGCGCGGTATGATCAGTATGATCATTCCTAAAGCAAATGGCCGTCTCCGCGAACTAGTGTGCTTTCGACCGTTGTCGTGATAAATCATAAGAATGCCGTGTTGTTCAGTGGTTTCTTGTAAAAACCAAAGCCAAAACAAAAACTTTGTGAATCATGGAATCACTTACCATAAATAAGTACAAGTATTTTTCTACATTTGTCTTTAAAATCATGAAAAACAAGAAATCGGCAAACATTTCTTGCGTTTACCATGTTATTTTTGTTTTCAAATATCACAGCGACTGTATTATTTTTGTACTAAATACATTGCTCCTAAACCACTACCTAAATATTTTGTCGCTAAGTGACTGGACAAGCAATGTAAAAATCACAAAACGATAAAGTATCTATGCGGACGCATTCCGTAGTACGGCCGCTGGTTCTTGCGTCGAGCTAGTGATGTGCTCGTGCAGATCCACTAACGTAGGCTATCGATAATGTCGATTCGCGAATAAATTTATTGCTAGATCGATGTGAATTAATGTTTTTTACTTATTTTGATTATTTTACAGCGTAGTAGAGAAATGCCTAAACAACAGTCGTAAAGTTAACAAAGTTTTAGACAATGTCGGTGGAGTGTTATTGGGTTTGAATTATCGTATAATAATTCTTATCCTCGTGCTATTTCCTTACTTTTTTATGGTTTTGGCATTTTAGTTACGTTAAAGTCTTCAAACGCTTCGTATGCGTTATTGTTATCGGCATTGTTCAGATAATATATTAGTGACGTATTACGGTTATCGTTTTCATTTTATCTTATTTCCTGGACCCCGAAAAAAATTGAAGTAGTACAATAATAAATAGAAGTATCGATAACTTTCCGATTTAGTCAATCACTAGCGTATATGTAAAATAAATTGCTTTTGCACAGCACAACGGTAGCAACCGTTGTTTGTGTGAGTGAGTTGTACTTAAATGCACGCTGCGTTTGAAGGGATAAGGTCTATATTTGATTGTGTAGTACGTTCTGATTTATAAATTGCGAGTGTGAGCGCGACTTCGTATCTATTGGTTTTACTAAATTGCATGTGTAGTTGTGGCGCGGTAGTGGGGAGCAAGTGGAGACACCGGGTTCCGATACATTTTCAACTACTTGGCATATCTTCTTCTTTCTTAAATCTATGGTAGGAACGCAGAGGGCCCTTGGGTACCGGAGTGTTTCAATAAAACACTTTAGTGCAGTCAGTTAAATTCAATCATTATTCCAAGAAAACGTTCTACGAATTGCATTTGCCACTTCCTTCTTCGACTTGTCAGCCCGATCTCTTTCTTATTATTCTTCTCTATCCTGCACCCTAATTGCGTAACTCACGATTCATCATAATCTGCTTCGTTTTGAAACGGATTGTTAAACCATTGCTTCATATGTTCGAAAAAAGTGTCTGCTCAACAACGTAAATAACGCAATGAATATTGTTGAACTGTGAAAACGAAACCGATTATGATTAATCGTAAGTTACGCAATCAGGGTACTGTTCTAAATTACTTTGACAGTTCGAATGTATTAAAGTATTTTTTAATTTTGTTTCTTTTTGGTAATTCTAATTTATTTTTCTAGCCATAACTTTTTTTTTTATATTCGAATTTATTTCATTTAATTTTATCGATCTATGTCAATTTGTATTTTTATTTTATTTTTAATTGTTGTAATTTATTTTTTATTGTTTGTAAATATGTAATTTTGTGTATAAGTTCAGATACAAGTTACTTGTTTTATGAATAAATGACTATGACTAATTATAGCCAGCCTATACAATCATAAGGTTGTCTCACGCAACAGTACGTTTGTTTTTCCCTTTTCTCAGTTAAAACTCATAGAAATGTAATATCTACTATTTCAATAATGCAAAAAAAATGGTACTAGAGATGTTTTTAAAGTCCATAGATTTTTTATTTATTAAGTAAGCTAGTGGAAAATTTACAGCAAAACAAACATCATATAAATTGGCCGAATGTAGTTGATCCTCGTCGAATAGACGATGAAAATCCCTCGGTTCTCTTCGGTATCTTAGGTATTCGGTAATGATCTTCGATCAAGAAAACTCTAGTTCGGAGGTAATGAAAAAATCGAAGGTGTGATTATTGAATAGGATAAGAGACGAAAGTAGGTCTATCTTATCTACCTGCATTTCCACATTGTTGCTCATATTTTGTTAGTGCGTCAAAATACGATTAACTATAAAAGTTAACTGCCACTACCAACTGCTGTAGTTGACTGCCTCGTTGATGTAGTGGCAAGAGGTCCTGGATTCGATTCCCAGGTCAGGAAAAGTTTTATTGGGTTTTATCATCTAGAATTTCTCAATAGCAGGCCTGAGTCTGGATTTGTGCCCGATTGATGGCAAAAGGCTCGCCCCCTATTACATGACAATTAAACATAACTGGCGCAATATGTGTGTAGTGTGTACTATAGGTAGGTACACCTCTGCCTAATCCATCGGGGAAACAAGGCGTGATTTCATGTTATAAAAGTTAACAGTTGACATGAATATTTGCTTTGAGAAGTGTAATATTATTATTGTGAGCAGTGGTGGCCAAGTGGTAACGGCCGCGACTTACGAGTTGTAGGTCGTAAGTTCGAACCCAGACAGGCGATTTGCTTTGTGTAAATTATTTCATCACAACTGCTCTCAAAACGGTGAAGGAAAACATCGTGAGGAAACCGGTATGTCCTAGAACCAAAAATTCGAAGACATGTGACATCTACCAACCCGCACTGGGCCCGCGTGGTGGATTATGGCCCACTCCCTCTCACCGAGAGGAGGCCCGTGTCCCAGCAGTGGGAACATTATAGGCTGATGATGATTGTGAATGTGAGGACTACGTGGGTCATTTTTTGTATTTTGTTTTTCATCTCTTTCTCAGTTAGTTTTTAATATTAATCTGGCAATTTGAGTACTTTATACCGCCTACCTAAATGAATGATGTTGCTTTGGTATTTTTCGTCAAATCGTTGAGCTCCTCAAGTTCTGAGTTGAGCTGTAGGTATGATTACTGATAAATGCGTGCACTGAATGGACAGGTCCACTCATTCTGTGTGGTTCTTTCCTCAAAAGACCATTTCAGACACCAATTTACATGGTTTTCACATGATCTGACAAAGATTATGTCTGGGCTTTAAAAGAGACTGACCTCTGAGTTTGTTGCGCCCTTTCATCTCAGAGTAATCAGTTATGAAACGCCGGCCTCATCTAGTTAAAAAAAATATGATTGACGTGTAAAAAGTGTTTATACAAACCTACTTACAGAAATAAAACCATTTATCATTAAAACCTTTCCAAACACGCAAGATACGTTAGCGTCAAAGAGCTCTTTGACGAGCTTGCAGCTATCACGATCGCACGGTGAAGGAAAACATCGTGAGGTAAACGACATTTCCTAGACCCAAAAATTTGAAGACATGTGACATCTACCAACCCGCACTGGGCCTGTGTAGTGGATTATGCCCACTCCCTCTCACCGAGAAGAGACCTTTGTCCCAGCAATGGGAACAATATATTTAGGCTGATTATGCTAAAGTTGCCTTACTTACATGCGTTTCGCCAGTTACATTCAAGTCTTGAAATAGTAAATGATACGGAATCTAATTCTTCTAAAACACTAATAAGACCTTGGAATTTCAACAGTTAAAAAAACATATGTGGGTGTGTTACATGACCTACCTACACACATCAAAAAAGTTTGCGATCACTTTGAAAAATCGAAATATTTTTTGTTACGGTAGATTCGGTATATTATGATTTTTTTTAGATTATTTATTTAATAATATAGAAAAATGAAACAGTTTAATTGTTTTTTCATATATTGAGGCTTTCAGTCCTAGCTTACGCTCATTCAGACATCTGATTTAGTCAATTATAACGGATTTAAAATACTTTTCGCGGAAGGTTGTGATTGAAAGAATGCCAAGAGGATTATCAGAAGTTTTACGAGCAAGAATAGTAACTTTAAGGGAAGAAGATACACCATGAGAGAAATAGCACGCAGAGTTGCTATATCCCAATCATGTGTCGTGACCACGTTGCAGAGGTACCACGGAATGGGTAATTTTGCTGACCGACCCCGCAGTGGTCGCCCAATTGTTTTGACTGCTGCCCAATAGCGCTACATTAGATTGCTGGCAGCCCGTTACCCAACAATCGACGCTACTAAAATAAAAGCAGAATTTCATACCATTCGGAATTGCTTGCACCAGGCTGTATTACCAGCACGCAGGTCTTGGCGAGCTCCTCTGAATTCCCGGCAACGACAACGACGGAGATTGCAGTGGGCTAGGATTCGGCAAAATGAAGAATAAAACATTTGACAAAACTCACTGGAACAGTTCAGCAAGGCGGGAAATCGGTGTCCTTTTGGGGTGGCATTATGATTGGAGCTAGAACGCGTTTGATCCCGTATCGAGGCTTCATGACAGACAGACTTCAGACGTGTATAGAGCAGTTGCTATTGATGTACTCGTAATTGTCAAACCATTCCGAGTAGGTAAACCATGGGCACCAATTTGTACTGGTCGATGATAATGCGCCCGCCCATCGAGCTCAACAAGTCAATGCTGCTCTCCGAGAATACGACATCACAAGGTTAGACTGGCCTGCTGGCTCGTCTTACTTAAACCCAATAGAACGTGGGATGCCCTTAAGCGAGCCGTTTGGAACCGTCAGCCACGTCCCCTAACAGTGCCAGGCCTCAGGGAAGCCGCTATTCAAAAATGGGACAGGTTACCCAAAGAAATGCTGGATAATTTGCCCAGGAGGATCACCGCATATGTTTGAGCCAGGCGAGGAGTTATATTGAATATAAACCTTTTATTAATAAATTGTTGTTTATGGTTAAACAGTATTTTTCTTTCTATCAAATTTCTGTTACAATTACATTATGATTAATTTACTTAGTTTATTTTTATAAAAAAAAAAAAAAAAAAAAATCTATTTAAAGAAAACAACAAACGTTTTTCTTGATAAAGTTCAATTTAAAAAAAAAATATCAGTTTATGCTAGTGATCACAAACTTTTTTTGATGTGTGTACATGTAACACATGTCTATATTTTGTATGAACAAATTCGGGATAAATTCATCCCAACTACGGAACCGTTCATTATGCGGGGATACGCACTTGGTCGTATTTTTATTTTATTTTTGCTCGGCCCCTAATGTTCATAGCGTGGCATATAAATAGTACTAAGAAAATCTTACCTCAAGAATTGGGCTATCAAATTCTGAATATTTTTTCAAAACCGATAATTCAGAGATAAGCACGTTCTAGCAAACAAAGTCTCCAAATTTATAATTAGTATAAATGATACACATTGCAGTTTTAGGTTATAATGGTTACTACTCACCGATGCTATTCTGTCTGTGATTAAATCCCGCCCCAAGTGATTACAAATACTCGGCTAGTTTTAAATACGTGTGCTTTGAACTAAGTTGGTAACGGTAACCCGTCCTTGAATGATAGGCGCGTCGAGATGGGACGAAAAAATATATAAATATCTTTGCCATGGAATACCCTAAAATTGGTTAATTGACTGAACATCTATGTATATACGATGCCTCACATGACAGCGGTAATTGAAAAAAATCTTTCATCTTTGATAATGGTTTTATGAAACCCTAGCGACATACACAGCTCCGCTCTAGTAGTGCACTTACAGTTAAGATCGTATCGACCAGAAAACATGCTTAAGGGGACACTTTTTGCGGGCTTGAAATCACTGGTGGGCCTGGCTAAAAATCACGCTGTCTCACCAGGCTTCGTATCCGACAGAGATAGTATCAGTGATGAGCAGTTAGACGCTAATCTACACGCACAACGTTATTGAGTGAGATGCAGGATAATTTATAGCAAAACATTCGCGAAAATTAAAAAAGTCCTTCGGAAGATCGGGGTTTATGAAAACACCACGACATAAATCAATAACCAATAAAGTTTATTGAACTTATCGATAATTGAACTTTGTCGGTACCGACTTGGTTTTGGAGATTTTACACTTCTTTTAATACTAAAACACGCCCAAAGTTAGGTTAAATGACCAAGAAAAACGAATCTTTGTTCGCTCATAACTTTTTAATCGCTTTTTATTTTAATATTCTGTTTCCGTACCGACAATATTAATAATGAGACAAAACCATACCATGTTTAGGTTTTGATGTACAGTCGCCAACTATCCCAAACTGTCAAATTTTCCCAATTGAACATAAACCTTATTCCTTTGTTATGAAGTTGAAAAACTATCAAAGAAATTTGAAAAATTGGGGTAGCTTGATGCGCTGGCCTCTGTACATTGTCAAACAGTGGAGTAAAACCCTCCCGAAGTTTGTATGGAAAAAATGTGGACTTGTTTCACCTTAAGAGTTAAATATCACGTACCTAATTCAGATATAAGTCCACTAACGAACAGACAGAGAGACGTGAGAGCAATGATATGAAAGGGAAGGGAGTGAATGATATCGTGATGGTTGACAGAAGAATGGAAGAAGAGGAAGTTGGTGTTAAACCGACCCCAAGGAACATGGGAAAAGGGCACGAAGATGAAGATCAAGTTCTTATCCAATTCTTCTTTTTTGTACAGAACACGTCGGTACTCGAAAACCACCACTGGCGCTCAGCCATGAGTTGCCTGGTGGAGAGTGGTATCTTAGAACAACTGCCGCCCGTGCCTGGCCTGCGTGAGAAGTTGATGGACCAGATCAGTTCGCTGATCCTCGCCACAGACATAACTAGGCAGCAGGAGTATTTAACGCGATTCAAGGTGAGTTCTAGTTACACTTTATGTGGAATTTCCGAAAAATACTCTAAATTTGGTACCTTTTATTACAAACACCAGTTTCAAAACCATCTATTAGTAGGTAAACACCAACCATCAATATTCAACATTTCTATCCGCTGTAGTTTATGCTGTGCTTTGTCTTTTAAGCAGGAAGTCTTTTAATAAAGAGAAGAGAGTTATGTAGAGACAGATTCTACAGAACATCATTATCTTTAGACAGAACGTTCATACAACTCACAATACACGCGGCGATACGAGTACTACGCACATGACCTTTTTCAACGACATAACTGGGGCCTAAGTCTACTAATTTATAAACGTTACAATGGTCTCTCAATGGTGTGTTTTTGACAGTTTTTGTATGGCAAATCTGTCAAAAACTTACCATTGAGAGACCATTGTGACGTTTATAAATTAGTAGACTTAGGCCCCAGATCAGTGAACGAATATACAAAAATATAAATAGAATTATCTAAATCAGGATTACGGTTTGTATAGCTATTGTTTGCGTGGGGTTGGAAAACGATATTTTTAATTTCGGTATGGCATACGATTCATAGTACCTATGTGCTATTGGTAGCCGTACTTTAGTGTGATCGAACAAAGTTTGACTAATGCATATAATACAGAACCAAACATTCGGAATTAGACCCCTTAAAAACTGAAATACAAACAGAATTATAAATCCGATAATTATCAACATTATCATCGCAGATAAATAGAAAAAAACATGCTTTGAAATACTGAAACATGTAGATATATATTCGGAAACAAAACACAATCAAAATTATGCTGTTAGTACAAATGAACAGTCGTTGCAACAAAACAATTAGAGCTTTTACACGGAGTTTAGGAAATCATCAAATAACGGCGTGTCAGACTTTTACTGATTAAAACCCACCCATGTTCCTTCAGTTGTCTGTGTGCCAGGGTATCTCTTTCGAACAACCCAAACAACAATACACGTCGGGTTGATTGGCACCTGCACTGTGTTCAAACTTTTCCTATCAACCTGTATTTTTCGGGAGTCCTATTTTATGTTCGTTTTTTATTGTCATAGCTATATCGCCGTGCACGTATTTTTAACATATTTGCCAGGATTTTTAGGTGTATTTGTTTTTTTAGTTTGATTTGTTATTCTTTCACGAACGCAGTTGTAATTAACGGGCGGCGCGCGCTGTGTTAGTCTGTCACGTTTTTTTTTTTTTTTCATTGTAATCTTTTATTATTTTAGGTACCTACAGGTAAGTGTAATTGTGATAATTGTTCGTTCGAATTGGCAGTACGTCTTACAAATAATCGTCAATGTGTCTCTGAATTCCCAATCTAGCTAATTGGGCCCAATAACCTTAGTAGGACAGGAGGGTGTTCTGTGTGACAGTGTCAAAGCGCATAATATGTACTTGCGCTCTTAAACATAAACCCCCACCTCAGACATTAATCTGCATGATCCTCATATAGCCTGGCCAAGATAACGAATAAAAGAGACTTTGAGCTCTGAGTTTGTTTCTGTCTTTCTTCTCAGTTGGTGTTTACTACACAAAACTCATAATAGTCAAAGGTAATTTATTTATGTCGCATAAAAGGGATTGTTTGAGTCAGTTTACAGAAATAATAGTAGATTGTTAACCAAGGGCTGTATGACATCAATTGCATACATAGACATATATAAAAGGACTGGGCGGACCGCACGTTACAATGACGCCACGAACTTGGTCCCAAAATGGTCTTCCCTATAGCGAAGTGAACTAGAACGCGATCGGCTGTCATCGGATCGGTCGTAAATTTTTGCAAGCAAAAATGCCAAATTGTGCCGTGAAGGGTTGCGTGAACTACGACAAAAAGCACATTAATAAAAATGATAACATTTCATATCCCCGGTAAGTTAAAAATATGTAATTAAATCGACTTCTAACATTATTTAAAACAATTTTCTTTCATATTTGTCTCAACTTTTGGCAAAGACGACGCGACGCCGCGTAAAAGCGCGACATAACTTTGCAGCGGCGCTCTTTGTAGCCGATGAAATGAAAAGATTAAATAATATTACTCTATGATTAAATTTTGTAGAAAAATTGATCTTTATTGTTTATTAAAAGCAAATTAAAATGTCCAACCTCAGAAAAAACTATGAATCCAAAATTGGAAAATATGTCCAGATTACCAAAAAAACAAGATTTTTACAAAATTGTTTTATTCGAAGGCCAATGAAAACTTAATAACACAAACAAACTGCAACAAATATAAATTTAGAAAAATCGAAGGTTTTTATTTTATTTCTTTGTACCTCGAAGAACACCACACCCCGCTCTTACAAGGTTACGTCGAGGAGCAGACACGCCGATTGACATCGTAGTTCTAATAGATGGCGTTAGTGTTTTTTGTAGGGCGACCGCGTCCGTCAAATGTTCGGACGACCGTATCTTTACTATTTAAATCAATGATTGCATACGAGGTTTTTGGCGCCTGAGCGCAGCGAGGGCGCTAATTAGCCCGAGTATGCAATTGATGCTTACACCCGAGATAAACACTCTGCTTTACATATCGATTGTGAGGTAAGTAAAAAAACAAGAAAGCAGGTTTCTATGAACATTTATTAAAGAGAAACATGTGTATTTAATTAAAATTAATAGTAAAATTAGAACAAAAATTCGTCGTATGTCTTTACATAATATCTTTCTTTCGAGTTCGGCGGTAATAGATTTTCTAAAACCTTTTTTGCTTGTTCTTTTACAAAATCGGGGGTTAGATCCAAGTCTTCGTGACTTGACATTTTTCAAAACTTTTGAGAAAAAACTCCAAAACACGAAAAAAAATTACTTTCGCGCCTAGCTAGTCGACTGCCTTTTTTACTCTTCACGATTTTATGACACGCAAGCGCGTCAAATCGTGCTGGCCAGTTTGATTTTTAAATCGATTTCAACTAACATACGATGTGACTGCGAAACAAATAGTTCGATATTTAAAATAAAATCTTCATAAATTCTAATATAAATTGTCTCGATTCCGATTCGAGTAAATAATATACCGAGAAAAAAGTATATTTACTTTTTAAAAATATTCTTCTTGCAGTATAAGTATGACAGCTCTTTTTTCAAATTCTAAAACCTATGCTGTAATGATATCCATACACCCAGTAAGTGACTACTTACAGAGCAAGAGATATGTAAATATTATTTATCGTGACAGAACGATTATGAAACCGCGAGCTCCGTGGAGAAATCAACTTGCTGTAATGCACTGAATAAGCTAAGCTCTCTCACTAATAGGTTTAACTTTAGCGCCGTACAACGAAATCTTCCGCGCTTGCAAACAGTAGTAACTGTGAGCGTTGTTTTATTCTGACTCTTAAAGATAACTTGTAAATTAAATCTATTTACGTACAGACGGCTACACATCAAGCTATATATTTCCGGTATAAGCTGATCGCGGATTGTATAGGATTTCTGTACATTGCAGGTCTGCGTAAACTGGAAATGTATAACTTAATGTATAGCCGTGTGTATGTCACTCAAGTGTTATTTCCGGGAAACGTAAAAGAGGCATTTAAAATAAGATTTTGTTGAAACAAATACTTAATATTTGCAACCGGCATACTAACCCGAACCGTTTATTAAAACAAGTATCTAAAATTAGAAAATCGATACCTCCAATTTTGTTCACGACAGGTACACGATCTTCCTAACGACAATATTTCCTCGAATTTAAATTTATTTGATTATATTATTCATTTCTTGCGCCTGTTACTAGGATAATTAATTAGTAATAGACGATTTCGGAAGGAGATAATATGGTTCCGAACTTGCGGCGTCTTCGCCGAATCTGACGCGGTTGTTTTTTGAAACACGCGCTTTTTCGAGCCCACTGCTCATCTGATAGGCAATGCCGCTACACTTAGCAGCTGTCTGGCAAATAATGGATACATAGCTTATTATGTACCCACTGCTAGGCCACCGGCCTCCTCTCAATGAGATGTGCGGGCTAGTAGAAGTCACATGTCTTCGTTTTTTTTTTTTTTAGGGCATGCCGCTTTCCTTCACCGTTTTGAGAGCAATTGTGGAGATATAATTTACACAAAGTAAAGCGCCTGTCTGGGTTTGAAGCTACGACCTACAAATCGTAAGTCGCGGCGGTTACCACTGGGCCAATCCTGCTCATAATGGATAGTTGAAGCAATATTAATCAATCTGTCAACACAATAACAGTCAAAGTCATGAAATCTTACATTCTATATTTGATTTTATGTCGTATAATAATAAATACATACGTAAATTTTTAACCCAATTCCGAGTTATCTACCATGTCCATTTCCGACCTATTCTCAGGTGCTGCTTGTCGTTTGATTGTGAATCAGTGTGCATGATGTCTGCTTACTTAACTACCTACTATCTGAACTATCTAATATCAGCACCATTGTTGCACATTGAGGACAATACAATCTTGTAATCTAACTCCCGTTTAGTATTGTCCGTGGCAAACATATATTAAGAATCCTGATAAACTTTTAAAATCCGTAAACCGACGCCATAAAAACTAGTCGATTCCGTTCGAATAAAAGCTAAGCAACGACAAGTGTTCTTTCTTAAAATATTGTAAGTGTTTTTAATAAACAATGTTTGAAGTTAAAACATGGCAAAAAGTTTTACTGCTAATATTGAGTAACAAATATCTCAAACATAGAAACTTTCTCATTTATTAATGAGAAAGTTTGTATATTTAAGATGTTTGTTAGTCAATCACACAAGAACGGCTGAACGGATTTGGATAAAATTTGGCACAAATATTGATTATAACCTGGATATCTAAACATCTATACAGACAAATAAAATTGGAGTGTCTGTTTGTAATATTAAAATAACCCGCTTTTTACTAAATGCATATGGATGTATAAACGGTACAATATCAAAATAACACTTTTAACAACATTTGTCTGTGTCTGTTTGTTCCGGCTAATCTCTGAAACGGTTTCGACCGATTTTGACGGGACTTTCACTGGCAGATAGCTGATATAATAAGGAATAACTTAGGCTACTTTTATTTTAGAAATGTTATTTATTTTTATTAATATCTATACAGATAAATAAATAATTTAAAAAAAACTATTGCGCGCGGACGAAGTCGCGAGCACAGCTAGTAGGTAATATAAGAACTTAGTCCTAAGCCAAGAAACTTAGAGCAGCTGTTAATATAATGCTGTATTGTTTAGTTTATAACACGACAATTTTTTATTTAAGTATTAACACAATTCTCAAAAATAGGTTTTCCATAAAACAAAAGCTTACCAACAGTTGTGTTTGTTCCCTACATAAACAAATTTTGGAGTTAAATACGAGTGAAAACTATCTTTTTCGATAACTTTATTTAAATGCTGAACTGTCTAAATTGAAATATGAAAGTGAGGCATTTCGAATTTTTTTTAAACACAACTTATAGTAAATTAAAAAGTATGTATAAACTGAATTTATGTGTTTTTTTTTTAACAGTGCTAGATTCTGATACTCAAGGTACCTACCGAGAGAGTCTTTATTTTTGTTTTAATATTAAACAAGAACTTTGAAAATTAAAGCAACATCATCATTAACAATAACATCTTGCATGACTTGTGTACAAATTCATGTTTTGGACAATTACACTTGTTTTTTGGCGTGCTGCCTCGTTTTTGAGCCCGAGTCGCACTTTATTTTTACAAACAGACCAAAAAGACTTGTTTTTAGTTGTATTCTCTACTAGAAGCAGAGCAGCTGTTAATAAAATATTGCTGTACTGTCTCAATAAAAGTACCAAAAAATGGAACCCGTCAAAGAGGGTCACCAAGCTTGAAAGAGAACACAAAAAAAAAAACAGTTGCTCATAATAATACGTCAGAGATGAGTATGACGTAGGTAGAGGTACGAAGCTAGGAAGGTACAGATAGATATATTGTTAAGGTAAGCATATTGGTGTCGTCACCCCATAAGATTTTCCTCTACCAAAAATCGCTACACGCGACAAAAGAAGGCACGCAAAATCAGTACATACCATTAAAATAGATCCCTTTGCAACATTAAATATGAACAAGTACCTTCATACTCCTGGAGTCCCTTGGCAACAAGATTTGACATAGAAAGCAACCTTGACGAAAGACTGACAATAATGTTGAGAGTTTCCACGAAAGGTAGCTCAGAGCTATTAAAACAACGCTGAGCCGACGCGCGACGGCGACGTGAACACGGGAGGACCTTTTATAAGGTTATTTGTAGTTCGTTTAATGTGATTCGTCTGTGGTAGGTAGATACTTTTACTCGTAAGTCCGAATGTTGATATAGATACTTATCATTATCTATATAAATAAAAAAGAAAAGTCCTGACTGACTGACGCATCAACGCCCAGCCCAAACCCTTGGACCTAGAAAGCTGAAATTTTGCACAGAGGCTCCCTTTATAATGTAGACGAGGAATAAGGGAGGATTTTTCGAAATTCAACCCCTAAGGGCTGATTTTACCAAAGTCAGATATCTTTTATCCGTAGAGTAAAATTTACGTCTGACAATTCTACTATGGAAGATCTGTCAAAAATTTAAAATTTATTCTCAGGTAAGACTTATTCTAAGTATTAAAATTTGGTGAAATTTGCCCTAAGGGAGTTAAATAGGGGAAAAACTACCAAAGTTAAAGACACACAAAAAGTAAAGTACAATAATGAAAAGTACACAAATGCTAGACAGTCATACGCACATCTTGTTTTTGAGGGTGGGAAATCATCAAATAACTTCTCCCGCTCTCACAATACTCAAGACATACTGATAAGATTTGCTGCCTTTCATCCGCGGACACGTCATAGTCAGGCTTAGCGTCTTATTATAAGTTTCCAATAACGGTAGCTACCCACTAAGCTATGATATGATTAGAGGCAAAAGCATCGTCTTTTGCTGATAATGGTCTTATCTACGTGAATCTATTTTATTTTTTATTCACCTTTAACGTCCCACTACTGGCCAAAGGCTTCCAGAATCAAAGAATGTACTGACCAGAGAAAATACAATTTATGAAAAAACTGTTGGTTAGTTCTATTTACAAATTTTTGCTTCAAATCCCAAATAACACAAGTATTTCTGAAGCGACGATATACAAATTAAATACTCAAACCCAAAGCATTTATTTCAATGAAACCATTTACAGGACTTCTGATTTGTCAAAAATTTGAAGCTAGTTTCCCATTACAAAACTTAGATCTCTATGGAGAAGAACGGTCAAGAAACTCCAATGATACTCTCTGCGATAACAATGTAAAAAACAAATGAAGACAATTCTAAATATTAGGTCTTTACCTATGAAATTGCCGTTCTGCAGTACTGGCCATTTCAAATCAAAATAATTTTTGTTTGGCTAAGAATTCTAATTTCAAATTAATTTTATTTTAAAAACATGGATTTTTTTTTCTAAAAGTAGTCATTTCTTTATTGATTAGTGTTACATTTTCATCGCATTTTAATCTTTTTCGTCATCATGGATACGTTAAAAATTCGAGTAATTATGGAATATGAGTACCGTCGTGGCAGCAACGCGGCACAAGCGGCACGCAACATCAACGACGTTTACGGAGCTAACACTACAAACCAACGCACCACCTGTTATTGGTTTGCTCGCTTCCGTTCTGGAAATTTCGACCTGAAAAATGAACCTCGCGGTCGTCCGAAGACTTTGGTCGACAATGACGAATTAAAGGCGATTGTGGAAGCTGATGATACACAATCTACGGCTGAATTAGCAGCAGCTTTCGACGTTAGCGTCAAAACAATATTGGTCCATTTGCGTCAAATTGTCAAGGTAAAAAAGCTTGACAAATGGGTGCCCCACGAACTCAATGATCGCCAGCGCGAAGTACGCGTCGAGACGTGCCTTGCACTGCTCAACAGACACACAAATGAAGGAATTTTGAACCGCATTGTTACCTGCGATGAAAAATGGATTCTGTTTGATAACCGTAAGCGCTCAGCAAGTTGGTTGGATCCTGGTTCAGCACCTAAACAATGCCCTAAACGAAAACTTACCCCTAGAAAAGTGATGGTCACTGTTTGGTGGTCTAGCGCCGGTGTGATTCATCACAGCTTCTTACCAAACGGGGTGAGCATTACTGCAGATGTGTACTGTGAAGAACTGAACACAATGATGGAGAAGCTGGCGCATCTCCAACCAGCATTGGTCAATCGCTCGTCTCCGCTGCTCCTGCACGACAACGCGCGACCTCATACTGCACAGCAGACGGTCTCCAAGTTGCAAGAACTGGGGTTGGAAGCTCTCCGTCATCCGCCCTACTCACCAGACCTTGCGCCTACAGACTACTACTTTTTCCAGAATTTGGATAACTTCTTGGCGGGAAAAAAATTTAATACCCGAGAGGCAGTACAAAATGCCTTTGAAGAATTTGTTGCCTCCCGTCCAGCTGATTTCTTTAAGAAGGGCATCAATAAACTGCCACTGCGGTGGCAAAGATGCATTGATTGCATGGGTGATTACTTCGATTATTACAAATAAAAAAATCATGAAAAAAATTCGTTTAAATTTTTTCATACAAAACGGCAATTTCATAGGTAAAGACCTATTATAAGATTAAAAATAAGCCCCGGAAGTAAGGAGATAACCAGTCTCGACCGACGGCGCCCGTTCACGCACATGTCGCGTGGTTCGGCACCATGGTACTCACATTTACAAAAAAAAAAAACTATAGTTTGCAATGTATTTAAGATAATTAATACTGAAATTCATTAATAAATTATTTGTAGCAAAAGCGGATTCACAAAACCTGGAATCGCATTATTAAAGCGAAGTACAAAATACCTGCACCATTTTTTTTTTCAATCGTTTCGTTACCGGTATTGTAATTCAATAGTAGGAATTCCAACGTTCATATTCGACGTAGAATGGTGCCAAAAAACAATGGGAAAATTTCCAATCAACAGAAGAATGCGGGCTGATGAATTTCAGAACAAATGTTTTTGGTAGGGCGCAAACCGTTATTTACCATATATTAATATAATTCACCACTACAAAGGAGAGCTTTTTGAGCTTTGTCAATGATTAATTCTGTCATAGTGAATGTGGTTGAGAAACTTGATTACAAAATGATCCCTGAATTTGATACGTCATTTCTTTTCAGGGGTTAGATAGTAAAGGGGATAGACCTTTTCGGTATGGATACTGACCTCGTCTCGGTTTTCTATTTTGATTATTTTTCAAAATGGCTTCATACGATGGTACGTCTATATATGGATAGGGGGCATTTAGACAAACAAAAATGTCGTGTGATGTAATGTCCTAAACTATCACATTACCTAAAAAATTGGCCATGATCAGAGCAAATATTTTCGTTTCATTGAATCAAAGCGAAAAGTAATTTAAAATCAATGTTAAGTGTATTAGATTTTTACCAAATTAACGCGAAAGCTTAACTAATTCGAAGTTTTTAGTTAATCCTTTGTCGTATAGTTAACTGAGATGGTTATATTTGTTATTAGTTTGAATACCAAAACTTCACATAAGTTGGTAAGAAGACCTTTTTTGGTTCTTCAACCGACCGACAGGTCCAATTGTAACACATCATTCACTATCTGACGAAGCGGTGTTCAGCCTTAATTAATGTTTTTAATATAGTGAGATGAAAATATTTGGACTCAAAAAAGTTATCTTTGACTCTATTTATCTCAGTAATATGGCGCTTTAAGATATCATGTTTCATGGCATTTCTTCTATATGTGCTCTATCTATACAACATTATTTTTAGTATTATGCGAAACCTGAATATAGTTTGTTCAGAATAAGGAACTGAACCGATTCCAATCGTTTTTACACCATGTTACATTTTTTCCCAAAAAAAATATGTTTTTTTTTTTAGTTATCACCATTTAATTGCAAAACAATTGCCAAACGGTTAGGTACCTACTGCCTAATTATTATCAATAAGCACAAACCACGCTGGACGAGCGGGTGGCGCGTAGGGCCTATGGTTACCATGTTTCTGTAAACAACTAGGTAACATAACCAAGTTATAACTTTGTGATTTTTCATGATACAGCTTTGAAATTTTGGACATAAATTCTTTACATAAGAATACTAAACACGTGTTTCGGGTTTCGCATATACTAAAAATAAGCTTGTATACAACGCGTAACAGAATAAGCGCAAGACTTGAAAGTAGTTTGCTCAGAATCGGCTTCTGAATCAATTTCCTTTGTTATTTAAATGTGTTAATTTTTCACGAGAAAATCTTTTAATTAACTGAAATTCGAAACACGTCTTAACAAGGTAATAAAATACTTTATTTTAGAAATTTTTAACTTTATCTCAAAAGAGTAAAGCCTAATCAAATGCACGACCTAATTTGTAATTCTATCATAGCTATCCTATGTGTAGTGCGTTAAAGCTTTCTTTACACACACATGAACAACTCTTTTATTACATTTGAGCTAGATGTATTATATAAATAATTAATTTAAGGAAATTTCGACCTTATGTGAAGGTAATAAAGTAATTTTAAATGCACTACTGATGTTAACCGTATTTCCATTCATTTGTTGTGAAATGCCGAAATATTCGAAACTTTGTAGTATTTTTTTTTTTGTAAATGTAAGATTAATGTGAAAGAGCGAAATGCATTAATTTACCGTCTTACCCTTTAGACGTTTGACAGACGCACGCGCCGCCACATCAAAGGTGTTACTTTAGTTATTCCCCGACAGCGACAAGTAAAAGTGTTCCCGAATTTCGCTTTTGTTGCATTTATTTGATTACGCGCACGATGTCGTTCCAGTACACCAAAATTCACTACACGGAAATGGTGAGGATACTGACTCGGTGCTATGATGATGTCGAATTAGCGTGCCGAGAGTTTAACGAAAGATATGATACCAGACCGAGCACCAGGACAATGTTAAGTGCAACTCAGCTTCTGAGGGGCTCCGGTACCTTTCGTCCTACCACGGCAATACGTATAGATAGAGGGGCGAACGTGCGCACTAATCGCTTACAAGCAAACATACTTAATTATTTTGACGAACACCCAGAGACCAGCACGACTTTATTCATTTCTGTAAGTACCTTACCTTTATCGTTATCGATTGTAATTACTGTGAATATTATGATTCAAATATTTTAAACACGCCCACTTTGAATGAAACGTGATATCGCCACGTTAGTTATTTACGCATCAGAGATTATACTTGAGCCGGATCCGGGGCGGCTATGCGGAACCGGCGCGGGCGCCCGTCGAAGGGCGCGGCCAACCCTACGTTACTGAAAGATAGCAGGCGGCCAGTTTGCTTGATTTAATAATGCTGTGCTGTGTTTAATAAACCTAATATCTTAGAATTTAACATGTAGTCGGATAAAAATCCAAAGCTTGTGGAAATGTGACGGAAAGATAGAATTAATAATTTTACAAGCTGGAAAACTATCAATAATAGTTACACTGGTTAATCAAATTACGTGTGACGATCAGTACGTAATGTTCGGTCAATGAACTGACGTACATACCTAGTGCGTACGCTTGCAGTGCCTACCTAACCAGATGGCGCACAAGTGTGCGATGGGCTATTAGTGTGCGTAAATCGAGTAGTGTGCTCAAACGTTTTACGTTTAGTCAGTACAACTATTTTATAAAAAATGACTAAGGGTAGTTTAACTAAATTAAATTACAGATATTATTTTAGTCTTATAATTTTTTATAGTTCGTCTTATAGTTTTATTTGGGGTGTATGATTCCGTTACTCGTTGTATATAGGTATTATCGAGTAACGCCATCATGAAAAACAAAAATAGCGGACAATGACGAGACCAATAGGTTTAAAGCCCTTTCGACTGCATCTAGCTTATTGGTCATTGTTTATTTATTATGACGCGCGGAGTGATACCGAAATGCTTTTTACAGAATAAGCGAATTTATTTCATTCCGTTTCATTAATTAAGATACAATAAACTTGAGGCCATTTACACAAACCTCGCGATACGATAAATTGAAACCAAACCCATAACATAGAGGATAAATTGAAGTTGTAACCACCTTGCTGCAGAAACGAGCCACTCGAGCAATTTTTAACCTAAGTTGTTGGCATCCACTAAGGGGTGCAGGGACCCACCCTCTCCCCGCCTGCGATGGTTTCTTCTGAGAAAGGGTCATTTGAGTACAGATGTTGGTACACTTCCAGTAGTTTAAAAGAATCTGTATCCAGACCAGCGATATACTATTGGGAGTGGCACCCTCTGGGGATAGACTGTCGGGAGGCTGTCCACACAATTTCGACAAATGTATCATAGTTGTGTGGCTCTAGCTCGAGCAAATAAAGTTTTTTATCTATGTTCTCAGAGAAGCGCTGCCAGTTAGCTTTAGCGAAGTTGAACCTACGTCTAAATGGAACCATGGTTGGTTTGACAGCAGCGTTTACTGTACATGATATTGGCCGGTGTTGTGTACGTGGAATCGGGAATTCGACTGTTTTGTGGCATAAATCGCTTATGTTTGAACTAACAAATAAACGATCAGGATTGTATCCACGTCACCATCATGCAGGTTATTTTGCAACGTGCAACAAAAAAGGCTTTTCGCTTCTGCCCATTGTTCCACCGCCACTCCGTCATTGTTAGTGGTCTGGTTTCCCCGGGAGGTACTGTGGCTGTTAAAATCACCAATTATTATTCGAGTGTCACGTTCATGGTAGTTGGATGTGTAGCAGTGTTGGAATGGTTAATTGGGTGGTTTATAGAAGTTACTGTACAGTTTCCCGTGTCTATAGTTATCATTTCAATGGAGTTTTCGAAGTTGCCGGAAATGGATACCAATGTTATACCAATGTTATATAGTGTCATCTTTATAAAACCTGACGGTTTTATAAAGATGACACTGCCATATTTAGGGTGTGGTATTTCGGCAACCAGTGTTAGTCCCGGTATTTTCGGCCTGGGTTGGTTGTGGTCTCGGTGGATCTCCTGGACACAGATAATGTCACAGTGCGTGGTGAGGTAGAGTTCAGAAAGAACCTGGGCTTTAGCTGCAGTGCAGAAAAACCATCAATGTTAACCGAGATGACGGTCAAGGCGGGCTCATGTAGCTGACGTTGAGGTCGAATCTGGGAGCAGTTATTATTGGAATTTAGATATTATGGTTGTATTGGCTCTGAAAAGTGCCTTTGGTGATGGTCAAGGAGGGGACCGTGAAGAATTATCGTGATGAGAAGATTGGCCAGCTCGACTGCGTTTATCAAGTATACTATAATACACCGAATTTGCCAGTAATAGAGGCAAGTCTAGTCGGGCGCACATCTAGACTCCAGGCTGCAACTGAGAATTTCCTAAATCCCTAAGTATAAATAACACTACTCGACCTAGGGATCGAACCTAGGACGATTAACAGCCGCGCTTACAACCATTACACGTTAAGACCGGTAGCTAAGCAAACAGCCTTTGCAAGTCTTCAGAAATAAAATAACAAGGGATGAATTTAAATATGTACTTCAGAAAAATAAAATAAAAATGTGCTTCAGAGTATGTTTATCGAGAATCGTCTTTATTTTATACTAAAATATCATCCAATAACTGTGCAGGTGTCGCCGCAAACGCGTTAAATCAATGCAGCATTTTGTACATTGGTAGTTGGAGCCCACGACAAAGTTGAAGGTGTTGGTGCAATGGTCGAGTGCTTGGCTGTTGCTAAACTAGTTGCAGGTTTCATGCCTTCATAATATAAATATTTGTGTGTCCTGGAGATATTTTTTTCCAGAGTGGGTGCATGAATATGTCTGAATCTGAACCTGTGATCTGAACCTACGAGCCACAGCACGGGTCATTGAAAAAACGAATGTATATTAGTTATCTGCAATGACAGAGGACTTTGCACATGTTGATCAGTGTCTGTCCTCAGTGCAATTACTTGATGAGAACGTGCACGATGTGGATATTTTCTTCGGGAATTGAGTTGATTTTGAAATGAAGTTTATTTCTGTGGTTTTAATTTTTTTGAACGAGACTTCTGAGTAGTTAAAATTATTTTTAACTAAGACCACTTTTCGGTCGAACTTTTTGTCGATGTACTAGCCAGCGACCTCGCCTTCTTTTGTTATCTTTGACACGGCTTTTTCAGATACACCTAAAATAAAAAAACAACGTTTAGTAACTGTTAAAGTACCTAATCATTAAGAAGGTCCTATCTAAAAAAATCTACCTAAATTACCTACTTTTCTAAATTAAATATGATTAATATTTTTTACACAATGTAAATAGTTAATTATAAATACGAGAACAATGTAAATAGTTAATTATAAATACGAGAACATTTTTACACAATGTAAATAGTTAATTATAAATACGAGAACATATTGGAAACTAGTCTCACAATTTAGTAATGGAAGGTTGGGAGTAACACCATCCGTCTTTCACCACATGGGTTTTGGGTATGATTATATCACAGAAACCTGAAATATCTTCAAAAACCTGCAGGATCGTCTTCTCGCATCTACTATATTGATTGATAGACAGCGGAGCTAACATAACGGCATAGGGTACTGTTTGATGAAACGCACTCTATAGTATTGTATCATCCGAGACTTACATAAAATGTAATATTTTATTTTATTCGGGAAACTTACAGCTAACATAAACAAAACAGTGTTAATAAACAATATGAAACTGAAGGCCATTTACAACTTTCCATTGATGAACCCCTAACTAGAAAAGAACATAAAAAATCCGTACAAAATACCTATTATATAATTAACTTAGGAAACAAATCATTCACGATCAACTAATTGCAAACAATTACATATCCATCAGTTATGGCGAACCAAGCTATCCAAGAAAAATTTACTACATCTGAGCATGTATCAGTAAACCGCGACAGAGCTTTTGAAAACGAATGAAGCCATCATTCTGCCTTATCAAGTAAATGTATGATCATTTATTCTCTATAAATAAACACATTAGGTATCTATTTAATTACTGTCAGATGAATTACGAAAGATCTTCTGAGATCTGCACCCTAATTGCGTAACTCACGATTAATCATAAATCTGTTTCAATTTGACAGTTCAACAATATTCATTGCGTTATTTACGTTGTTGAGCAGACACATTTTTCGAACATATGAAGCAATGGTTTAACAATCTATTATAAAAGTCATAAGTAACGTATGTCGTTGGTTATTAACAAAATTGTGTGAAGAGAAAACAAAAGGCACATTTACATTTATACGTATGAACATAAGACGTTTGTGTAGGTCTAATGAGTAGGAGAGAATACAAAGTTTTCTATAAAAGATAGTAATTTCGGATTAAATTCGTTCAATGGTACAGTGAAACCTGGTTAAGTGGGACCTGGATAAGTGAGAAACCTCTATTATTGAGAACTACAATGAGGTCCCGGCACTTTTTCATCGAATTACCTCTGTTAATGGGACTTTTCGAACTTGGTTAAATGAGATTTGATTTCTAGGATTTTTTCGATGTTTACCTCTATAATTGGGACTCTGGAGCTCAATTCCCTTTATAAGTGAGACAATTTATCAGGTTGGGACAGGTTACGACACGATTGTTTATAAACATTTGAATTTCTTTCACAAAATTTCCACCTTTATAAATGGAATAACGGTACATTTCGACCGGGCCCTCTGTAAATGAGACAAGTAAATTTTAAACCTGTCTAATTGGAAAACTGGATAAATGAAAACCTCTTTAAATGGTACAAAATCCTTGGTCCCTTGAGATCCCAATTAACCAGGTTTCACTGTATTAGCATAAGATTATCATGCGGTGTACCTATCTTTTGTTTTATTTAAGACACTAGAAAGGGTAGCTAATAGGTAGCTAAAGCTATACTGATAACTTTTCTGAAAAGTAGGTACTGCTATTAATCCCGCGGCAGCAATACAGACTAAGTTCACAAACTTGGGCAGACTATTTATTATTCATTTCAGTTCATTCAAGCACTTAAGTTTGTGCTCGTTCGCTTCCTGAAAATTCAAGCTTACTTCGCAAATTGTGCTTGTACGATGTTAAGTGTGGGTAAGTGTCTATTATACAACTGCACTACGTTTCGTGACATCGACCGCTTTATTTTTCTGATATTAAATCTTGCATAAGTTTAAAAATACTGTACAAAGTCGGATTTCATGACCGTGGTGGCTTAATTAAATTTTCTACCAGTTAGGGTGATGCAGAGACAAAATATGGCAGCTGTGAAATAAGGGAGAGAAAGCTTCAAAACAACTTTAAAATACAAGAACAAATACTAATACATAGATACATGAGATACTTACATACATTCGAAAAAACTATCTAGAGTATTTAAGATCGTTTGAGCTTTAAGTCGACGTACATACGGACGTAATTAAATCGCGCGGGATGATCATCAACGCACTGTTTAACGCCGAGTAAGGAAAGGGAAACCAAAGATACGGACGTTGACGCGGTAATACAGATTTTTTTTTAAAGCCAAAGATTACGTGTCCTCATTTACTCTTAAAACAACTAAGTACCCAGATACGTACAAGCGGAAGACAAAGCTCTCCCCTTAGTGGTCCTTTCACAAATACCGATTTTGGTCCGATAATTCAGGTAAGAAAAATGTATTGCTAAACTACACAACCTACGTCAATTCGTAATGTTATATTTATATTTGCTATCGTGTTGAAAGGCTTATCCAATCGATAGAAGTCGATTGCACAGAGTGCGCCGGACGTAACAAAAGATCGGAGGGTGGGTCGCTCGGGGAGGCTCCAGTCATGCACCCCTGTCACCTGTACAAGTGAGGAATTAATGTCTGCGCCGGCAATGGCAGCGTCCTGAGTTCTGGGACAAAGAGCACTCTTGTTGCGTTACACAGAATTAATCTCAATCTGAATCATTTTGAAAAATATTCTTAATCCTTTGCTTTATAAAACTCGTCTGGTCAACATTGTAAATAACGCAATGAATGTTGTAAAACTGGCAAATAAAAGCCATTGCTACTGTTAGTGTGCTACGCAATTACCCAGCAGAAAAGGACATCATTCAGATTTCGAACATTTTGGACACAAAAAGTTAAGAGCCTGAAAAAGCCTGAAAAAATGATACAGTGCAGGGCAGTTCTAAACTGAAATCCTGTGAATCAATAGCTGTTTGGCGTTTAAACCGAATACGATACGTCGTAAAAGAATGTCCAAACTACTGTTGGCAAAAATATGATTTTTGATACCTTCAAACTCAAATGACAGTCGGGGGGTTAATCTTAGGCTTATGTTGTAATAGTGTAAAAATGTTTAACATGATATTTTCAATTAAAAGTTGGTATTTTTTCAAAAGTTATGGCTAGAAACATTTAAAATAAAAAAAATCAACCTCGACAGTTGTGTTGGCCCAGTAAGTAGTAAAGGCCACGACTAACAAGTTGTAGGTCTAAGGTTCGAAACCCGAAAGAAAAACAACGTGAGGAAAGAGGTTGTATAACCAAAAATTCGAAGACATGTTACAGATGTAATATGTCTTCGAATTTATTTATTTTTTGGTGTTTGGTAGTTACCAACACGCACTGGGCCTGGCTATGCTTTTTCGAGGCGCTGAAAATGAGTCGCGCTGCACTATGTTGAATTCTTACTGCTCGGTTTCAACATGGAGAGTTGACAAAACAGTGCGCGAAAAAATACCGCCACGATTTCATTACGTCCGTGGGAACGTGGCCTTAAGCCTATGACTGCTTACGGCTGTTAGAATGTACTGTTTTGTTAAGGTGCTTGCCGTAGTCAAGGAAAGTGGATCTCTTACGCAATCTATTTAGGTAACATAAATATGTCTCAGTACTAAATTGATTTAGAGTACTTGATTTTAACAACATTGAGCGAAAATTACCTTAGCCGCTGTTGGTAATAACTTAATTAGCCAATCAATCAATTGTTTAGGAATATATACCCGTCCCGATCTGATTAGATAGTTATTGCCTTGAGAATCCCCTCATCCTTACATAGCCTATGTCGCTGTGACAACTGCAGCTTTCAATCGTTTTAAGGCGATGTTTTTGCACGATCGCTATCATTATATATGTACTCTCATCGACACGTCCATTTTCATCTACAACATACCTATTTGCGTTACTTATAGTATCTGTTTACTACTGAAACTGTACTTACGCTTCCTTTTCATTCATTCAAATCATTTTTATGTTTAAGTATCCTTTTACGAGTTTATTTATTTTTTTATATATACTTTATTGTACACCACAAAAAAATCATTACAAAAAAGAAACAAGGTACACTACAAAATATACAATAGGCGGCCTTATCGCTTTCCGCGATCTCTTCTCTTCTTCTTTCTTACATTATTATATTTCGCACTTTGTTTTCTGTGTTAGCACTCTGCGAATCAGTCTTAAATTATTCGTCTATATAGAATTACCTGATTTTATATTAGAATTTTCCATCATTTTCCAATATTCTTGTTATGACATTTAAGTCAAACGTGTCAAACTAATGTCTACTTATTCTTCTATGCAGTCTATTCAAGGATGCAATCCTAATTCAACCTGCATTAGGATTGTATCTGACGCCTCCCGACACTCCTTGGAAACATTCACATCTCAAGATTCAGTACATCTAACCAGTTTGACACCTGTACCTTGACGCCTGAACCACAGACCTGGCCTAACGCCAATTGCAAATATTTAAAAAACTACCTCCCTCATCTCTCCCATAGAGTGCGTTTTATACAGATACCTTTTTTATACGACTTCTGTATTTTTTTGGTATTCCCCTCATACTAAATTTAATTGGCTAGTCTATTTTACCCTTTTATTCTTTAGGGATAGGTAGACACAACAGCGTATACGACAAAATAAAAAATACAAATCAAGAAACAATGTTCAGAAAAGTACAATCAAGAGAATAGTTCAGTGGATACCTATCTGTCTTTCATCCATCGTCGCACAGAATGTTAAAACTCATGCCACGCATTCAGCCATATCCCGGCAAACAAGTCTTACTCCAGTCTTGATGTTCTTGCAGGCTAGGGCGTTATTCGTGACGACGATCTTCACTCAAACTGAAACTATTAATTTCAATTCAGTTTTAAAACTCTAATGAGTTCATGTTGGCACCAAATTAAATGTAAAATAATGTATGTGTACGATTAAATATAAATAAATTAAACTATTTACAGGTACCTACTTTTGAATTGTCAAAACGGTCGGTCAGTTAATTAATTAAGAAAGTTGAAGCTAGTTGCCCATTCCAAAACGTAGATCTCTATGGAGAGGAACGGGCAATAAACTCCAAGTACACTCTTTTGAATCAAGATAATAAAAAAATCTGGGTACATAATTCTTATTGCTTCTATATGTGATACTGAAAACAACGTAAAAAAAGAAACAATTCCAAATAATCAGGCTCAGCCGACGGCGCCGATGCGAAGATCAGCACTATCTTCTGCTTTCTCTCTTACCTTGTCCAAAACCAACTCTTCGTTAATTGGGAAGCCTAGCCTGTCCAGCTAGCCGTCAAGTAGCAATTGCGCCGCTCCCATATTTGTACGTTGAAGTGCCCCGGGGTTCAACAGTGTTGCCGTTGAAGTGCCCCGGGGTTCAACAGTGTTGCCATTGAATTAGCAAAGGCGTGCCACATGCACCGAAGGAGACGTAAGCTACTCATACAAGTACTGTGACATTCGCCCTCTTATTACAAAACAAGGTTTTTATTTAGGTGAGGTTTAAACTACCAAGCCAGTTTTTATTTATTAATAACCCAATATGTGTAGAAATGCAGTTGTTTTTACGAAACTGTCAACTTACTCTGGTGCTAATTTGTAATTTTTGTGTTAAAAACTTTGCCAAAAGCGAAATAAAGGTTGGAAATGCAACAACTGGCTCAGAGCTATAATCTAAATTTAAGTAAAATCGCGATCTGTGATTAGACGGACTGGGTTAATTCTACATAGAAATACTTTAGATTTAAACATACATACACCGTGACATTTTAGTCGTCTTACAAATGAATGTGGTCCACTCAATGTAACCGACATATAATGCATCAAGGCGTGATTAAAAAATTGTTACCATTCATTAAAATAATAGGTACAAAGAAAAATAAATAATGCTTTAGAATTATAACACACCCCGTTAATAATGTTTAAGTAGAAAATGGTAGAAGATCCAGCGAGTCAGCAGATCAATCCATCACTCATTCCATGTCCATAACAGGAGGTTTCAAACTACGTCATGCGTCTTAGTGAATGATATTTGTTCTTAGACAACAGCGTCACATTCTTCCTATAACTACCTATTTTCAAATTTGTCGTCATTCACCATTCCAGCTAACAACTTGGCAGCTAAACTGCAGCCATTGCTGGGCACGTCATGTTATTTGTGCAAGGCTTTAGATTTCCATTGTAATCTCCCAATGTGACATTTTGGGACTCTAAGATAAAATAAGATTGTAATCTGTTAGAAATAAATATGTTGAACTGTGCAGTTGGCACCGCTTGCTTTGTACACAAAAGTATTTTCGATTCGATGGTTTTATAAGTAGTTAACGCTGTTATCAAAGTCATGCCATTTAGAGAATGCATTTTAATTTACTTCTCTGATTGCTTTTAGCTTTGATAACTCAAATGAAATAGAATTATGTGTACAGTCACGAGCAAATAACATGTAAACACATCGCCAAATTCAAAAGCGATTTTCTTTTAAATAGCGATTGCAGCCTTGAGATACCTTAGATATTTAATTACAGTGTGGGTTCCAAAATATTATTTTCATAATAAAATAAGATTACAATTAGTAAAAGTGGAGAAAATTATTTTTAAAAGTTGGTAAGTGTATACATATTATTGCTCGTGACTGTACAGCATTTAGTAAGAGTTTTCTTATAGTCAACACAAATAAACATACCTATCGTTTCATAAAGTTACCCGAGGAACTACTCTCTAAGCCAGTCATCGAAGATACGGGCCCGTCCGAAAGTAGTAGATCCGTCAAAACAAGTGTCAAATTAAATTTTTCGTACGGGCAACTATATATCAGGAGTAGGGACAACTGTAAAATCGTGTTGTCATTCATTCTTAGCTCGGGCCCCGAACTAGTCATATGTCCGTCAATGATACGAAGTAGGAAACTAAGGATTTCGAGCCACACTCCTAAACTGTCTTTCGATAATTACTTGGTCAATTTAGTTGCTGGTCTAAATTGACCCGAGCCAGTCACTCTTAAACTGTGATCTGATGGTTAAGTTGCATGTAAATTAGATCTTTAGTCAGGTTCCTAGACTGAACTCTATAAACGGAACTTAATACGTGTTTTAACTTAGACATGTTCTCATCTCTACTTGAAGTGTGACAATTGTGCGACATTCACAGGAAAGACACTAAGACAAAGTACGCGCTATGAAACGTCTTTATCTTATATATGATCTTCACAACAACACATGCACTGATAACTGTATAATACTCACGCCGATTTATACGATCAAGTATTGTATCCTGCGATGCATCATCATCTGCCTAGCCTTTTCCCAACTATGTTGGGGTCGGCTTCCAGTCTAACCGGATGCAGCTGAATTTTACATGGAGCGACTGCCTATCTGACCTTCACAACCCAGTTACTGGGTATTACGATACCCCTTGGTAACACTGATTGTCAGACTTTCGGGCTTCAGACAACCCGTAACGACTGTCAAAGATCCACAATTAACAGCCGGGACCAACGGCTTAACGTGCTTTCCGTGGCACGGAGGGGTCTTGGTATGTTAAGATGGTCACCCATCCACGGACCAACCGCGGCAAGCGTAGCTTAACCTGATCGATCGAAACGTGCGGCTATTGTAACTTAGCCACAAGCCCCTCCTGATTTGCATAAGTAATGCAAATCATAGCAAACTAGAAGGGTTTTGTAGAAACCGTAAAATAGAGAAAAGCTTTGGAATTTTCAAGAACGCGGACAGTAAAAATACTTAGAGATGTTAATTATGTTAGCGTTAGTACTTGTTCTATATCAGGTTGATCAATGTACCGTTAGAACTGCAATGGCCAGTATGTTGAAGAGGTTTCGTGTAAGACATCCCTTGCGGCGACCCAACTTATATTAAATGTACGAGAGTAGACAAGCATTAATATACAGGGTGGTATCGACGCGAACATTGTAATCATGAAGTCAGCACATGATTCTAGAGCTAGTAGCGTAGAAAGTCGCGCTGTTTCATAGAAAAGTGCTCTACATACGCGGCCAAAATGTATAGAACAGCCATTTCTTTTTAGATATAATATCTTGATGACCGAAGTTCGTTCGTTTTTGTTTGACGTTTTCTATAAATGAAACCTAGCTAAATCGATGTATCGCCCCCGAAACCCCCTGCATACTAAATTTCATGAAAATCGTAGGAGCCGTCTCCGAGATTAAGATTATATGGTGTGCAAGAATTGCTCGTTTAATGGTATTCGATTAGATAAAAGCTCAACAGCGGCACAACTACTGGACAAACGCCCCTCCCCAAGGATTTCCGTAGGTCATAAACGGTTAAGGAAAGCCTCTTAAACTGTCAAACCACAAAATTGACTTATGTGGAATAAAACGTAGTCTCTAATGGATGTAAATGGTCCCTGGAGTTATTCGCCGGAGGCCACTTTGCATCTAAAACTTTAGTTTCTGGTTTATACTAAAACTGACCTAAAACTTTAATGCCTAAACAAACCAGGCTCATTTCCACTAGGACAAAAGTTGCAGTACATGTGTCGCGCCCAGTCTCGGCACATGCATCCGGAAAAGGCTTGTATGTTTAGAAACTTCACAACATGTGCCAATTTCTCGTGCCGATACAATCGTGCCCAGAGCATCGTGAGCTCGTGGACAAGCATTAAGTCAAGCTAGCTCAAATACCTATTGCAGGCTAAAGCATTAAATACCATCACTAAGAAAACAGCAAGGATTTATAAATAATGACTAACTAAAAGTTCCGTAGTTTCTGACTACCCCTATTGGAAGGAGGCGTCAGTAATGTAGATGGTACTAAATTAACATAAAACTCAAACCCCCTTATTACAGAACAAGGTTTATCTTTAGGTATGGTTTAAACCTTCGAGCCTATTTTTTAAATAAGAACCTAACTGACATCGAAATACAGCTCCTTTTACAAAACTGACATCTTAGTCCAGTGCTAAATTGACAGTTTTGGAAAAGGAGCTGTAATTCTATTTCAGTTCTAAGTTCTTATTTCAAAAACAGGCTCGGTGGTTTAAACCATACCTAAAGAAAAACCTTGTTTTGTAATAAGGGGGTAGGTATTTATTTCAAATTTACCATTTATAGGCACATTGAATGTTAAAAGTCGCTCAATTAGTCAGAAAGTTGTTACTAGTTGCGCTCTATTGAGAAGAACGGACAAGAAACTCCAAGGACATTATTTTATGATGCAACCAAATCTTGGGTACAGTTTCATTATTATTGTTGCTCCTATAAGTGAGCATGGCTTAACTCTGCAAACCTTGCATCTGACCACGTGCAGCCCGTTTTGACAGATTTAAGGCTTCTACAAAAAGGCGCGACGCGACGGGGCGGAACGACACTTGAGGAACAATTTCCATGAAATTTTCATTCAATTGTTCTATGAGTGTCGCGTCGCGCCTGTTTGTGGGAACCTTTAGACCTATTTTTTCTATCTACTCAATATTCCTTGAGAGATACGAAGATAGATACGAAGGTAAGCGGTCAAAGTGTAGCCGAAACTATTAATTAAGATCAATAAACTACGTCTGGGATTAGTATTTAGTGACGGTTTTGGTTCTTAGTGCAGATATCATATTGTTAGAATGAATGAACGGATGGATTACAATCGAATCCTGGGACCTTCATTGAGAGTCAGTCACCACATCGTCCACGCGGACCGCGGTGGTCCGGATCCGGACCGCCTACATTATTTTGTATACAGTTCAATTTAGAACTAATAAATAAACGCACGGTTAGATCGATCAGGTTAAGCTACGTTTACCGCAGTTGGTCGGTGGATGCGTGACCATCTTTACATACCAAGACCCCTCCGTGTCTCACAAAGCACATTAAGCCGTTTGTCCCAGCTATCATTCGTGGATTTTTGACAGTCGTTGCGAGCCGTCAGAACCCCGAAATCGTATTACCCAGGAACTGGGTTATGGAGGTCAGATAGGCAGTCGCTCCATAATACTGGTATCCAGCTGCATCCGGTTAGACGGGAAGCTGACCCCAACACAGCCTCCATGCAAGCCCTGCACAGGGGCTGTCCGTTCTCCCTATTGTGTAAAAGTGTTTGTTTAGCGGGCAGTGTCCCGTGATGATCCCAGTCACCAGACGCAGATTCTTTCTGTCCAGGCGTAACAGACGTGTAGTCAGCCTGCCATCCAAAGATGGCATTTCTTCCCTAGACTGCCTGTAGCCTGGTATCAGGGTCCACCAGCTGTCCGCTTGTTGCCGGTTGAAGGGGATGGGCACGATGGACTCGGGTCCACAGACTGACGCGCTGGACGCCTTTCTGGCCAGGTCGTCAGCAGCGTCGTTGCCTAGTGATCCACTGTGTCCTTTTATCCATTGCAGTGTCAAAGTGTTGTGGTCGGAAACTGTTACCTACTCGTTCTAGGGCATTGTGATATTCTAGTATTAAACTCGATGTAATGTATTTTTTCCTAGGGATTAATACTACCTAGGGATTATACATATTAGGATACGCGAGATACAGCCCGTTGACAGACAAACGGACAGACAGCGGATGCTTAGTAACACGGCCCTGACAGCCTTTGGTAACGGAACCCCTCAATTAAACTAGATGATCTCTTGATCAAAGTATTACTAAATCTTGTTATTATCGATAAAATGATGAATCCCCGGACATTACGTCAATTTGTTAGGTATAATAAAAAAAATCAATTTAATGTTCTTGTGGCTGTATAAAACGTAAGAATTTAAATTCTTACGTTTTTAAGCCCACGAAATTCTTGTTAGAATCATCTAAGTAACTTACTACTCAAAATCAGTAAATCAGTATAAATCCCACTGCTGGGACACTGGCCTCCTCTCTATGAGAGGGAGTGGGTCATAATCCACCACGCAGACTCAGTGCGGATTGGTCGAATTCACATGCCTTGGATTTTTTGCCTCCAAGACATTTCGATTTCCTCACGATGTTTTCCTTCACCGTTTTGAGAGCAGTGGCGATGAAATTAATTACATAAAGTATAGCGCCTTCCTGGGGTTGAACCCACGACCTACATCTCGTAATTCGGGGCCATTACCACAGGGCCACCACTGCTCTAACCTCAAGTAATGCTAATGTAGAATTTGACAAGATCTCTATTAGAAAACTGTCAGTTAGTCATAGCTAGACTTGTTCGACCACTCAGCGAATGAACTAGTAACTACCTTGTAATTATGACGTACTTTCTATTGGCTGCACGCCTTTAGCGGCGCACGCGCATTACCTGTTGATGTTATAACAGCTACTATTTAGCGATCACATCATTTCCCTTTGATCGATTAAACAATGATTGCCGTTGTTTGAGTGTTCTTGTCTTAGTAGACGAGAACACCTCCTGAGATCTGTTCTTGAGAGTATATATCATACTAGTGCTCCAACACTGATATAATATAAATTCTCAATATCTACAAGCTACAGTACCAACTCAAAAATCTAATTCTCTTTCAAATGAGCCAATGAATGGCACTTCTAAATTTTCAAAGGGCGGTCGGTCAGAAAGAAGATAGTTGGCCCATTCCAAAGATGTGGGAGCCTTTAGACCTATTTTTTCTACAATATTCCTTGAGAGATTCAAGATAGATACGAAGGTAAGCGGTCAAAGTGTAGCCGAAGCTACTAATTAAAATCAGTAAGCTACGTCTGGGATTAGTATTTAGTGACGGTTTTAGTTCTTAGTGCAGATATCATTCGTTAGAATTAATGAACTGAAGAATGGATTAGAATCGAATCCTGGGACCTTCATTGAGAGTCAGTCACCACATCGTCCACGCGGACTGCGACGGTCCGGATCCGGACCGCCTACATTATTTTGTATACAGTTCAAATTTAGAACTAATAAATAAACGCACGGTTCGATCGATCAGGTTAAGCTACGTTTACCGCAGTTGGTCGGTGGATGGGTGACCATCTTTACATACCAAGACCCCTCCCTGCCTCACAAAGCACATTATTACATACCTATGGAGAAGAATGGACAGTAAAATCCACGGACACTCTCATAAAACCAAATACTTTCCAACAATAATTTGTTTGGAAATTATCCATGTGAAAACGATCTAAAAAGACGTGTATATAAAAAGCGTCCGCAATAAACATAAAAAAACAAGCCGTAGCAGCTAAGAGATGACCAGTCCCTACTGACGGACAATACAGTCCAAAATAACAATAATTTAGTGACAAGCAGGTTTTGCTAAGCACACAGTGTCATTCATACCGATATTGTGTACACTTTTCTAAAATCTCTCGCTTATCCGCCTCTTATCTCCAACAATAGAATGTAGGTCGTTGACCCAAGCCACTGGCACAGCGACGCTGTATACACAATCCTAATCTGATCTCAAGAAGTCGGCGTGTTTGTTTGCGCGTTCTCAATACGCCGGTAATTCTCCCGCTAATCTATTTAAGATAGACGTCACTGGGTCACCGGGTAGGCTGCCCCAGTGGCGTTTGGTATGAAACGAACCATAACGCGTTTGGTATGAAACGACTCACCCACCAACCTAATTCTGTGCCACAAACGTATTCATAGTGCGTGTATTTTTAGTTTTCTCCATAAAAGTGACGTCATTCGTTTGTCTTCGCGCTTCTACGGACTGGCGGGCAGTGTTTGATATTCAATGAGAATTTACACAGTTCCAAACAGCATACTGTTCCCAATAGGCGAAAATGTTTTAGCCAATTTGGCAAACTAGATGGACCAGCGACCTTAAAAACGTCGCTGGAACAGACTGGTTGCGGAAGGCAAGGCCTATGTCCAGCATTGGACTGTGATAGAGTGAGTTGATTATAGCAATTAATGTAAAATAAATAAATTAGGGTAAATACAATTGTCTGGAAACATAATTCGTTTCCAGACAAATGTATTTTTTTTATTATGAAAGTCTTCACATCTATTTTTGCCAATCACTGCATTAAGTCAAAGAAAAATAGGGCTTTAATAAATTATTTTATTCAGGTAAATAACACCCATTGCCAAACATAAATTCAAATAAAAAAATAAAATCAGAAAAAATAACATCAAATCAAATTAAATGGAAATAATATGAAATTCTTTAACAAGACACGAGACGTAGGCATCACTCGACATGTTTCCTCATATTGCCAAGACGGCAATGAGTATCACCGTCAACGGCTCGGTAGCTATGAATTAACTTTACAATACTTATCGTTTTATTCGTCGTAAATGTAAGAATTGTAGTTGGCAGTATTAGAGGCCTTTTTTACTTTTCTTTAGCCTGGTCCAATGCCGGGTAGCATTGGACCAGGCTAAAGAAATGTAAATCGTTGGGCACTTGCAAATGTGTGTTGCTTTCTTGACCCCTTTTCAATGGTGAAAAAATGCACATAAAATTTTGCCGAGAACCGTGACGCAAAAGCAGACAATTAAAATCTCACAGCACTTAAAACTGTACAAAGCTCTCTCCTCAACTTGGGAATGTTTAAAAAAAGTCTAAAGGAAGTTGTGTCGGTTTCATATTTTCCAGTGAACCGTGCAGAGGGCCACTAACGGTTAGAATTAATTTTCTCAATAATTCTTCAAGTGTTTTCATAAAATACAGTATGTAATTGAGTCCGCGACGCATCGTCCTTCGTGTGTTGTTCTTTTTTTATTTGTTGCCTGTCTAGTTAGTGCTTCGATGCCACCAGTTACACAAGGGATGCCAGATTACTATCAGGTCCACTTTGGTTTAGATTCAATTGTCTGTATAAATCGACAATTATATCAAGATTTCGTAAATGTAACCATGGAAGGGATGAGCTTCTTCTGAGAATGATCTGTATCGCTGTATTAACAAGTGTTTTCATAAAATACAGAATGCAATTCAGTCCGCGATGTGCCCTCTCGTGTCTATTGTTCTTTTTCTATTTCTCGCCTGTCTTGTTAGTGCGGCTCGGCCACCAGTTACACTAAATGGACGCCATATTACTAACATGATATTATCTTTTAAGCTTATTCGAAAATGAGAGGTATCGACTAGCCTCGAGCTTACACATACGTAGGGCGTTAACGATTTGAATCAATGTTCACACTATAGATGTACTATTTGTGCCAAATAAATGTGTTTTAGAGTGCTATGACGCTAATAGCACTTCAATTAAGGATTATCAGCAGACGGAGTTGGTGACTACTATTAGTCAGGGAGTCAACTTATACATTATACGCAATTCCTACGTGGTCAATAAAGATATTGGCAACCAGCGCACCGATAAGGTCTCATTAGTTAGTCCGAGTGTTTAAATAGACCACGCCATCTGAATCAAAGTCTTTTCTATAGCAATCGTTACTCTTTGATTAGATAAACAAACGTTTTCTTCATACCTACGAGTATTTAATCTGTTTTGTTTTGTTCTCATGACAACGAGAATGATTATAAGAAGTAATAACTAGTGTTTGGTTTTGGTTTCGGTCATAAAACATAGTTTCGGCCGCAGTTTCGGTTTTGGCAAAAAATTGGCCGAATTTTCGGCCCGACCAAAACTGGCATTCGTGAGGTTTTCATAGAATAGATCGATTATAACTGATGACAGATAGTCAGACGGCGTAGACTTAAGTAAAGATGTCCTATTTTCACAATTTTTGTAAAAAATAAAAATCGTTTTCAGTAAATTGAAGTCTTGTGGGTTCTTAGCAGACATACTGCTTCGAGTATGAGTGAGAAGGAATCACAGTAAATGCAGGATGCATCAACGACTATGCATTCAGATGCATCGCGTTTTGATTCACATTTGCAGTTGGTGAACTGACCGTGACGCAAATCGATTTAAAGGAGAAAAAAATCAACCACAAAGTTAAGTTTGTCCTTGGAATGAATTTATCCCAACATCCGAACCCTTCAATTTACGGGGTTGCCAGAAAGGGAACTGCAGTTACGGTTTCAGCTAAAAATCGTGTTTCGGCCGGACACTTGTAATATAGTCTACAGCAGACATTATGATCTGATGTGAGTTTACGATCATGTTAATAAGACTGAGCCAGCATTGTTTTAGTCAGGTCACGTACACACGTAATATTTATTATATTTATCACGCTAAGAGGAAGACTATCAAATTCAAATAATAAAAATAAAGTCGTTGTGTGTTGTGTGTCATATCCCGTTGTATCGATTACAATGGCTCCGTTGCACAAGCCCAGAATATTACAGAATAACCCGGAAGTATCTCAAAGGCATTGAAAGGTTGGTATAGAGTCAAACCAACTTTGTTACTGAGAATACGCCGCGTGGTCGGTGGACGGCAGTAGATAGTGCTTTCTCTTAATCTGGTTTATTGCCTTTGTTTACGGTCTTCCTCGTATAAAACTTGGTGGAGATTTAACTAATTGGACACTGACAATGAAACTATGTATACAGGAAAAGTTTTTATCCAGTGCGCAAATTTTAACCATGAATTCAGCATGTCATTCTAGAAAAAAATACCCTACCACAAAAAAAAATCGCCGGTTATACAAAAAAAATCAGCTGTTCCATACATTTTGACCGCGTAGGTATTGCACTTTTCTATGAAACAGCTGTTTTTTTTTTACTATAACCGGCGAAAAATTTTTGCGCCAGGGGGGGCTCTAGAATGATATGGATGGATTCATGGTCAAAATTTGCGCACTGGATAAAAACTTATCCTGTATGTCACCGTAACATTATGAACATCGTCAGTAAATAATCTATCTCGGGAGATTACAAAGTATCGAAATATTGTGAACTGCAGACGGATAGTACACTTGCGCTATTACTAAATAGCCAAGTAGTAACTGCCACTAACTTGGAATTTGTTGGTCGCAGTTCTAACTTAACCTATTTATCTTGTAAGCAGCAGTTCACAATTTATCGACAGTATATAATCTCGCGAGATAGATTATAAACTAAAGGTGTTCACAATCATACGGTGACATATATATATTTAGGTACGAGACGAGCATTTTTTGCATTGGGTATCTGAAGGCCAATTCTCGTAATTAAAAACGTTGAAAATGTAGTTCTAGTCTCACGTCAGCGACAATCAAATGTCAAAAATGTATAGTAATTCGAGGAACTTTTGACAGATTGAGACTAGGTTTAGACTTTGAACATTCGTAAAACTACGAGAATTGCCCCTGTATTAATTCTGCTGACAAGATGTTAAAGGCTTTACAGTTGTTTTCCACTCGTGCACAATTCATAATAACATATTTTTGGCATAAAATCTCATGGATTACTACTGATGCTAATTATGACAGGCGCTGGCCGGACATACCTACGTCTACATATAAGTTATATCACATACAACATAACAAATCACAAACGCTGACATGCCCGGAAAATGGATTCCATTACCGCGTCAATACTCTTAATTGACCACTCGTAACTATTTTCGATATATGCGAAATTTTAGCTTCAATATCGGAAAATTATAAGTTAAATATTGTGGTGAACTGTCAGTTAAATTAATATAGGTACTCGTACTTTAGCGCGGTTAATGTGGTTGGGAGCACTAACGTGTAAATAGCCCTTTCCTAGGTGGGATGCGAACAATATTAAACAGGACTAAATACACAGATAGAAAACAATACATGGATCTGTCGACGCCAAACTAAAACTAGCAAGTCATTTATAATAAACAGTATTCGCTTTTATAAAAAGTTGCCAAAAATAGTTCCAGAATTTAGCGATAGAAAGTTTAAAACTCACATCAAACGTGTCCTTATCAAAAAAGCATATTATAAGATAAAAGACAACGTTGAAGATAGGGAAGTTTGGCATTAATCCCTTCTGCACGTGTGGC
The DNA here is from genome assembly GCA_949987655.1 of Polymixis flavicincta. Lineage (NCBI taxonomy): Eukaryota > Metazoa > Arthropoda > Insecta > Lepidoptera > Noctuidae > Polymixis > Polymixis flavicincta. The sequence goes on along the minus strand of OX465171.1, from coordinate 34,462,601 downwards.
TTCCCTGGTACTTCATTAGCAGGATAACTATGTGAATATATGCTAACTGCTCCCAAATTACAATGTTAATTTTTATTCTTTTTATTTTTTACAATGTCTGCCATATTCTCGTCATTATTTGACAACAAATATCGATTATTTATTAGTGATTATCATAGAAAACTTGTCACTTAGTTTAATTAAGTTGATTTTCTTTATGTAGATCCTTTTAAATACTGTGAATGAGAGAACGTTATATGTAGGCCTTGCAGACAGTAGATATGTAGACGATTTTCTACTATTCATTTTCATTCCTCTTAATAAGTACCTGGTACTTGACACGCCTGCACTGTCTACCCATACCTATTATCACTGTAAGGTGAAAAAAATATAAAAGCTAGTTATTTTTTTTAAAGTAACCGTGGAGTTTCTTGCCGGCTCTTCTCCATAGGAAGCGACAAATTGGAACCGTGCAGCTAGCTTCTGACATTTCATAAGTGCCCATGCAGGTTTATGTGAAATAAATATTTGTATTTGATTAAAAGTACTTTGAAAGGAAGCCGTTGTTAATAAGCATTAATTTGTGTAATGGACGCAGAAATTGTTGAAGAATAACTTAATGGTTAACTTAAAACGATGCCTCCAACTAAACGAAATGTTTTATAGATGTAACAGTCAACGACCTCTTAATTTTCACGTTATTGAGACATATTATACCATTATAAAAGAACTTTATCACCATTTAATTTTGAAAATTGAAGTAAGAGTGTGTGCAAACCTACTTTAAATCGTTATCGATCCTAAGTGATCGTTCAAAATGAAAAATTAATAAGAAACCTAAAGCTGATTTTTAAATACCCATTCAATGATTTTGAGATAGACCGACTTGACAGTTTGTCGATTTTGTTTTACTTTTTCACACTATGGCGTCTGCTTGTCGCCATATTGAATTTTCATTACAGTCATGACAGTTGCAAGATTAAGACAAACCATTTGATTTAAGATCGACCAGACGCATCAAAATCGGCCCTCGCGTTTGGTCTATAAAGTGCCACAAAGGAACAAACATACATAGGCTATAAACACACTACCCTCCTTTGCGTCGCGCAGTCGGCTAAAAAACATGACGACATTAGTTCAATACTTCCTGATACCGTCGTACTTGTCAGTCCAAGTAGTCTAACTTCTTCATGTGTCCTTATATCAAGTAATACTTCTTGACTCCTTGAACAGCAGAACTAATAGCAAATTAAAAATCGCTGAACGATAAGAAGCACTGTGCTTGCTCCGAGTGCGTACTTCTAGGACTCTTGGGTCATCACCCATGACCCACGTATTCCATCACACGATGCACGGACTTTATCTGATTATTTTATGCTTATAGTCTCTGTATAAATAATGTCACCACCACTGCTCTCAAAACGGTGAAGGAAAACGTCGTGAGGAAACAGACATGTCCTAGAACAATAAAGGTAACATGTGACATTTACCAACCTGCACTGGACTGGCGTGGTAAATACAGCCCCACTCCCTCTCGAAGAGAGGAGGCCTGTGTCCCAGCAGTGGGAACATTATGTGCTGATTATGCCTTTAATAATTTTTCATTTTATGGACCTGCATCACTAATGCAGGTAGGCAGCGCCAGCTCTTGGCTCGCGGCTACAATAGAGCCGCCAGTCGCTGTCAAGAGTCCCCTTAACCACATACTTAATTATTTTTATACACGCTGCTGATTGCGTTGCAGCCATCAATGTCATCAGCCATCAATGAATGCACATGCTATGTGTATACCTTGTTTTGTACAACTACGGTATCATGGTGACGTAGTTCGAGGTTATTGATGGAAACTTATTAGTTTGTAGACTTGCTGTGCGTAGCTGTAGTGCGGTGTAAATCTAAGAAAAGGGCATGAGCAGTCAGTCAGTCACACAAGCTAGAATATATATTGCCCATGATAAACTTAAAGAAGACCCGTTGTTATGAACTAATCACCAAAACATAGACGAGACCAGCGAGGTAATTACGTTACACCTGCATTGCAAGCAGTTCAAAAACATTAATAAATTGCATTATTTCCCTTATCGAGGTCTACTTCTGAAGCAATGGATAGCAAATTCCATGAAATCTAAAAGTTTCTTCCGCAGTTTAAGAGTACTCACAATAAGTGTAACATTATTATTATATGCAAAGGGATAAAATAAGGACATAAAGCTCTTTTTTGTTCTTTAATTTGTAACATCGAATGACTCCTAGAGGAAAAAGCTTTAATAGAATAAAACTTCACCAAAGTGATTTTTAACACGCTTTTATTAGCTTCACCTGTATGTTTGTTTGTTTGTAAGCATGTTTGTAACCGACTCCTTTGGACTTGATTTTGGCCCACTTCAAACGGTCAGATTTCATTTAAACTTTGTAGACTTATCGAGGACCGATGACAATTAAATAATTAAAAAAAAAAAACACGCTTTTGTAGTTCGCAGAACTAAAAAATAGAAATAAATAATAGATTTTAAAACCTGAAAAACGCGCTTTGAAAACCAAAAAAGCAGTAAATAATTTCAAAAAAAGCGTGACGTGCTTTTTATTAATTGATAATAAAAATACCTCAAAAACCACCCCACGCTTTTTTGAAATTATTTTCTGCTTCTTTAGTTTGATTTTCAAAGCGCGTTTTTAAGATTTTTGACATCAATTTCCATGAAGTTTTCATAGAAATTGTTCTAGTCTTCGGGAGCATTAACGAGTTAAATGTGACTGAGTCTTAAACGTTTTCGGACAGTGATACAACTAGGTATAGGTTAGCTAGGAAAAGAAAATTAGGTAAAAATAGAAACTGGTTTTTTCTATAGTGTTTTTGTATGAACTCAGGACCATAACTCACAGCTTATGAGCAGACTTCAAAAAGGAGGAGGTTTTCAATTCGTCGGAACCTTTTTTTATGTATGTTCCCCGATTACTTGAAGATGGCTGGACCGATTTGGATTTTTTTTTTTTTGTTTGAAAGGTTATACTTCCCAGGTGGTCCCATGATCATCAAATCAGGATCTGAGGCTGGGATCCTGGAGAAATAGAGAGAACTCTTCAAATTTTATTGGCACACTTAAAGCGATTTGAGTAGTTTTTCGAAGAGTACTTTCTCGGAGTGCTCCCATTTCAATTTGGTGAAGATCTGAAGAACTTCGGAGATAGGCAACGGAACTCCTCAATAAATGATAGCAACTGAACTGGGATTACTGAAATCTCATGTCTGTCTATTGTTTACACCAGTTCATAACATAACAACACGCCGGTACGCTGTGAAGGGGTAAGCACATGTGAACCACAATAAAGTCAAAAATAAAAACTAAAAAAAAAAGACCTACTTCCGGAAAAACACTACAAAGTGAAAAATAACTTTAATTTCGGAAGGCGGTGACAAGAAATTAATAAAATACATATCCAAAGTCACCGACTTCTGAAATTAAAGTTATTTTTCACTTTGTAGTGTTTTTCCGGAAGTAGGTTATTTTTTTTATTTTAAGTTTTTATTTTTGACTTTATTGTGGTTCACATGTGCTTACCCCTTCACAGCGTACCGGCGTGTTGTTATGTTATGAACTGGTGTAAACAATAGAGAGACATGAGATTTCAGCAATCCCAGTTCAGTTGCTATCGTTGTAGGGTTTTTCCGGAAGTAGGTAATTTTTTTTTTCAGTTTTTATTGAAATGACAAGACATCGTCTGTCGGGTCAGTTAGTGGAAATAAGTCCGTCGCCCAGCAAACTCGCTTGCCACCTCTAGAACATTAAGGCAGTCATCAAAAGTTTTCCAAATTACGGGATCATTGACTGTTGGGAACACTCGATAATTCCGTATTTCTGAATCCGTAATGATATGCACACATAAATCAATATTTTACTCGTGATCGATATACATAGCCTGTGCGGTCACAGTGCCAAAGCACCACTTGAGACTATATTGGCATAAATATATGCACGTAAGCTACAAGGTTGCCTGCATTCGTTGTTGATAGAATGCCAATGCATCGTAGCGTTACATCCGTATTTAGGGGAAGAAATTGTGTTACTGTGTCTGTGCTAAGTGCACACTGCTAAGTACGAGTATGAGACACGAAGCTTTTCCATACGAAATGGTAATTAATATAACATAACATTACGCCTTGTTTCCTCGAAAGGTTGGGCAGAGGTGTACCTACACCCACAAAGACTGCCTCTTTGGTCTAGTGGTCGCATGCGCTACAGGCGAGCAGGAGGTTCCAAGCTCGATTCCCAGTTCGAGCAAAGTGTTATTGGGTTTTATATCTGGAATTTCTCATTAGCAGCCCAGAGTCTGAATTTGTGCCCAGTTGATGGTAATAGGCTCGCCCTCTATTACATGGGACTTGCCGGGGTGTGCTGTGCAAATTCTATCGGCCAAATGCTTTTCTTCTAGCTACGGATGTTCGTCGAGCCGTCATTTATCAGTTGAGTTTCGCGGCCATTCGTAACCTGAGGATTCTTCCCAACCCCTACTTGTCGTTACCATGACCGCCGCCAAAATCAGGAGCAGCAAGGCGGCTGGCAACTGGGGGCCGTGGTTGATGTTGGCTCGCCAACAGAGGGTTTGCCCATAATTGCCTCGCTGGGTATGCGGGTATGTGATCGCAGATTACCGCTTCTCGGACAAGTGACGCTGCTGCCCGTCACTACTCTGCGCCATTTAGCTGCTCGAAGTTTTATTTAGAATTAGTTACACCGCCATTTGTCAGCTGTTAGAGCCTCGTCTGTTATTCAGCAGGGTGCACCACGATCAGATGAGGATGACACTGAGAAGTGTGCCCCATTATACAACCCTTGTGTAAATTTAAATACTTGCTTTCGGAAAAATAATTGTATAGGAAAATTGTCCGCCAACTTATTGTATAGTAGGTAGGTACAAATTTTTGCGAAAGGTCGTCGTACATGACTTGGATTATTCTGATCCGCAGTTCTACGTAAAAACTTTCTAAATTCATTCGTTTCTGCGTAACGTTATCAACAACAGCTATATTTAGAAAATTGTATATAATTCTTAACTAACTAAGAAGATTACGTGTTTGAAGCAGAGAAGAAGGAGCAGAGGTTGAGGGCCATACTTTCTTATCTGTTTATAGACCACCAGCCACGAACTTGTCATCGTTTTTTTATAATTATTGAAGAAATATTAGGTAAACTTTTTAAAGATAATAAATTTGTTCTTGTGTGGTGACCTAAATGTTGATCTATTAATTAATTCACCAGAAAAAAATATGCTTATCTCATTGTTTAAATCATTCAATTTAAAATGTATATTTAATGAAGCGACTAGAATAACAGCAACCATAGCTTCATGCATAGGCAATGTATTTACCAATTGCAAAATAAAGGACTCATCCTTAATTAGTGGCGTCCGGTCAGACCATACTGGTCAGCTTGTATCTTTTGACTTCGATAAAAAGTTATATCTAAATAAAACCATTGAATTTGATATCTTATATAATTTGTATCACGAAAAACCATTGGCCCTTCATAACTATGTAAGAAACTATTCTAAGATATTCAAAAGAGACTGCGCTCAAGCTAAATCTAAATTAATAAGTAACAAAATAAGTATCTCTAAAAATAAAATAAAAGCTGTGTGGCAGGTAATTAACAAAGAAACTGAAAACACAAAACAGCGAAATCAGAATGAGTTAGCTCTAAAAATTGGTAATGAAACCATTTGAGATAAGTTACAAGTTGCCGAGACCCTAGAAAATGTATTTACCAACATCAATAGAAGTTACGAAATCTCTCCCCTCATCATCTGTATTAGCTGAATCTCTTCTTAAAGAAAACTTCAGCAAGGACATCCCAAGTTTTGAATTCAAACCCGTCTCTATTGCCAAAACTAAAATATAATTTAAAAGTCTTAACATAAAAACCACTGAAGACTTATGGGGGATTTCCGTTAAGGTTCCCGAAAATATTATTGACACAATTGCCCCTGTCCTAACAGGCATATTTAGTCAATGTTTAGACAGCGGTACGTTTCCCGACTTAATGCATCATAGTAAAGTAGTACCAATTTTCAAATCGGGTAGTAAGAGTGACCCCTCTAATTATAGACCTATATTTGTGCTCCAGCATTAATTTATGAAAAAATCATGCTAGACCAGATGTCACATTTTAACACAAATGGGATTTGACATAGTCGACAGTTTGGTTTCACAAAAGGTAGGTCGACGACTGACGCAGCAGTAAAACTCATCAGTCACATTTTGGAATCCTGGGAGAGTTCCCAGGACGCGATTGGCATTTTCTGTGACCTCTCAAAAGCGTTTGACTGCGTTGACCACAATACACTGATCTATAAATTACACCACTACGGAATTCGTGGACAAGCTGCTGATCTTGTACTTTCTTATTTATCAAACAGGCAGCAAAAAGTAAACATTCATGAGGCGACGTCCTCGGGATCTCGGGCGTGCTTCAAGGTTCAATTCTTGGCCCTTTTTTATTTCTACTTCATATTAATGACCTTCCTTACCTGATGGCTAACGTCTCGGATATAATTTTATTTGCTGATGACACTTCTCTTATTTTTAAATTAGATAGAAAAGATACGGATGTCTTACATGTGAACGATAGTCTAGCTGTTCTTTCGAGATGGTTTGCTGCTAATAATCTTGTACTCAATGCGAACAAAACTAAATGCCTTAAGTTCTCGTTACTAAATTTACCCCAAATAGGTCTAAATTTAAAACTTGATGGCAAGAAACTAGATGTTATTTCGGAAACTGTATTTTTGGTAATTACTTTAGATTCCGAATTGCAATGGGGTGCTCACATTAGAGCTCTTTCAAATAGATTAAGCTCAGCTGCTTACGTAGTAAGAAAAATAAGGCATTTGACTGATGTAGCCACAGCTAGGTTAGTTTACTTTGCCTATTTTCACAGTATTATGTCTTATGGCGTTCTGTTGTGGGGATTGGCAGCTGGCGTATATTCAATTTTCATTTTACAAAAGAGCGCATTCCGCGCCATCATTTGAAATGGGGCTTCGCGAGTCTCTTAGAAACAAATTCAGCGAAATTGATATTCTAACTCGGCCTTCTCTTTAAATCCTAGAAAATATCTTGTATGTTCGCAAAAACTTAGGTCTTTTCAAAAAAAGATGCGATTTCCATAATCTGAATACACGTAGTTAAGATGAAATTGTGATTCCAAAATATAGATAAACTAAAACTAGCAAGTCATTTCTAATAAACCGTATCTGCTTCTATAACAACTAGCCAAAGACGGTTACAGAACTTAGCGATGGAAAGTTTAAAACTCACATCAAACGTGTCCTTATCAAAAAAGCATATTATAAGAAGAATACATGGAAGACAGGGAAGTTTTGCCTTAATTCCTTCTGCACATGTGACTTTCCTGGTACCTCATTAACAGCATAAATATGTGAAAGTCTATTAACTGCTCCCAAATTACAATGTTCTTTTTTATTCTTTTTATTTTTACAATGCTGACATATTCTCGTCATTATTTGACATTATACATCAATTATACTATCTACTATTATTAGTGATTGTCATGGAAATCATGTCACTGTGTTTAAATAGGTTCATTTTATTTATGTAGATTATTTTACATATTATGAATGAGAGAACGTTGCAGGCCTTACATGCTGTAGATTTGTAGACGATTTTCTATTCTGTATTTTAATTCCTCTACGTACCTGGTACTTATTGACAGGCAGGAATGAATAAAAATAAGTCTGTTGAAAAACGACTTTTTTTTTGTCAAGTCGTGATAGCCGTGAGAAGCAGGGTTGCTAGTAATGTTTGAAATAAGTAAATTTTTACTTATTCGTAGTTGTTTAACAATGAGACTTTGTCCCCCTTGTTTATAAACGGTTGTTAAAGTTACGAGGTGTTTTAACGTCAAAATGTACGGTAATAAAACAGCCACTAATGATTAGTTAACTTTAAGCAGCGTTTATAAATAAGAGGGATGTGCAGGGTAATCTTCGGAAATTCTGATCCGAATCCAAAAATCCTTTAACTAATAGAAAGTTACAGTATTACCGAGGATACATTCTAAGTTAAAACAAGAAATTTCACGCGAAATAAGTAGCGGGCAGAAGCTAGTTTTGCAAAACAATCATATTTCTCTCGTATCGTTGGTAATTTGGTACGATTTATAAGTGTTTATGCGTAATCTGTACTGAAAAAATTTTTGTAGGCATAAACGTATTTTATCTTTTCAACCAGATATTTTTTTTAAGAATATTTGTATCCAGTAAGTTAATTGTGCCATACACCTAATAATACCTTTAAACCAGCAATTGTTGTATGTATATAATCTGAATCTCATGATTTTCATGAAATTTAGTATGCAGAGGTTGCGGGGGCGATAAATCGATTTAGCTAGGTTTCATTTTTAGTAAAAGTAAAAGAAAAACGAGCGAAGCACGGTCGTCCTGCTATTTAAAATTACTTTCTAAACCTGTCCGCGCACTTTGAACTTTCCGGTGAGAATTTATATGAAAATTGTTGTTTTGTACTTGTTAGGTTTAACGAATCTTGGTTTCATAATGTTCGTAGCAAAACTTACCATCCATAGTGACGTGAATAGAATAAAATATATTTATTTGCAAAAAATGTAAGTAGGTACTTATTAGAAATGAGATGTTACAAAATAATGTTCGAGTCTTTGTACATTCGTTTTAAGACATGCAAAAATATTATGATCATTATAGCTATACAAATATGTATAAAGTAACAATTTTTTTTTTAATAACCGAAAGATATCGGTAAAAGAATCTGCTACAGAGTAAATAATTTGAGTAAAGATTTTGTTTAAATATTCTAACGTTCTTATTCATAAAACAAGCTTATCGAAGGTTTAAGACGTTAATAAGTTAAACTGCTCGATAAACCTATTATTTAACCTTTGATAAATTTTTGTATTCATAAACGTTCTAAAACAAATAAGTCATTTATAAAGTCTCGCCACAAATTGACCAACACATCGAATCGTCAAACGAGAATGTACAGACATTCTCGTTTGACTAAACACCGAATAAATTTGACCATAGACATTATAACGTACTGGGAGCTATTTAATTGTCTACAGTTTCGACACTTGTGACACGGTGACTTCATTGTTATTTAAAGGACATGTTTTTTAATGGGCTTAAAATATTATTATTTTTGAACAGCTCTCATGTGTGGTTTTTCTGATAGCAAAAATTGTTCAGGATGGCCTCACAAAAACAAAAAAATAATTAAAAGCACCATTATTTAATAAATAATATTTTATATCTAGATATTTTTTGTATCGTTGTATTATTTTTGCGACTTGAAACAATGAAAAAAGTGTTGGATAATGTTTTTTAAAGCAAATTAAACACCTTGTTGTTATTTAAAGTAATATAAAACAATATCAGACGAGAATAAAACCAACGAATTATCTCCATGATTTGTATGTATGGCATTATTTTCTTTGCCTCATAATGGAATCTATGAAAACATTACCTGTCAGGAAGATTCACACTTGTCAGTTGTCATGTGCCTTGTCATAATACTCTTGTATAGATTGTCGACATTTTTCGTTTCCCTATGAATATTTAGGTTTATTGTATTTGTAATTTCAACTTGATATTTGTGAAATCATCATCTGAGGGCCATAACCATCCAAACTCTACAATTAACCTTTCTCATTCGGACTAAAAGCCCGTGCCCAGCAATGGGACAGTAAAGGGATGAAATTATTTTATATAGCGAAATGCTATTATTTACAATAAGAATAAATGATTTATGTTAAGGATAGTTAATTTATACATAACAAAGATCCTTACTTTTTCTTACAACTTGGGATTTTCACATAATGAATGACGTTTCCAAGTCAAATAGTCATTCCAGCAGGAAGGAATTATAACTTTTTTGTGTATTAGGTAGAGAAATAAAAGTAATGTATTTGTGTATATTTGTTTGTATTTATTCTACATCTTCATTTTCAACATCTTCCCTTACAATTATATTGTCAAGAAATTGTGCAGGCGGTAATATGTTGTTTTGATGCCGAGCCCACCCGAGATACCATATGATCGTCATTACATGAGCACAGCTTCCGACAGTTCTCTTTCCTACTATACAGCTGCAGTAATATTCACAAATTCTTTCCTCCCAATTATTTGATTCGGTTAATTTTATCAAGACATAAGTATAATATACTTTAGTACTTTGATGCCTTGACCTGATCCTACCTCTTAGTAATACTGTCTCATGTGATGACATTATGCCTGGGACATTTGTGATTTCTAAGCTTTCTCTTATTTCAACCAAAAATGTCCCATTTGCACGAATATGCTCCCCGTAATAAGATCTGGCTTGCTTAATTTGGTAAATTCCAAGACTGAACAATATCAAGTCAGACATTTCCATTACAGGGAACATAGTTAATTGTGGTAATTGGGCATCATTTATTCTTATAAAACTGGCTCGGCGTCTATTTAATTGATGCTCAAGCACATATTCACCTAAATAGTTCGGCATGTTCACTCTTTGCATTGCTCTGTCTAAGATTGCTTGAGCATCAGAACGGTCAGCTATAAGCGGATGAAAATTGTTCAATATTGCTGCGCAAATTCTAAAATCGCTCATTAAGTTTCTTGATGCTACATTAAAATATTTATTTCTGAACATCTTAAAATCACGTTTAAACCGACCATTCACTACTTCAATTACCCATCTGCACAAAGTTACAAGCCGAGATTTATTTGCTTTTATTGTGGACAATTGTGTTTCACCTACATCTAGAGTCTCTGGCTTGTGTACTGAGAATCCTAATGAGGTAAGTAGTCCTATAGCATCCCTAAACCCTCTATCTAGCAAAAACACATCATTTTCTCTAAAATAATTTCTGAGAGCACCACTGGGTGCAAAAAGCTGGTTCATTATCTGGGCATCAGAAGTTGTAGCAGCATATGGACCATAAACATCTAAAATAAATCCATCTGTGGTTGTTATCATAAAAGGCTTCAATAGATTGGCATATTTATGTAAGCTGTAGGTTTTTTTTTGGAACAGGTAGTTAGACGACTTTTGCAAATAAATATATGTGCCATCAAAGATTACTATAGGATTACTTTCCTGTGTGCCAAAGAGACCCTGTGGAATCAAAAGATTTCTACTGGACAAGCTTGCTCTTGGGATATTACTAATGCCCAAATGTAAAGGTACATATGATTCTAATAAGCAACCACGGGTCTTCTTTACGTACTGGCAGACTGTATAAGTTGATAAACGAAACAAAGAGGCAATGCGTCGAAAAGGTTCTCCAGTCCTTATTTTGATTAAATACATACCAAGCCCTGTTTTAGGTTTTTTACATAAATTGGACAATTGAGGTATGCAAGTTAATATTGCCAGAAAGTTCAAAACAGTCAAGCCTGTCCAGTATCGACAAGTAGTATTATTCATGTTTTCAACATTTTCAAAGTCTATGGTGTTATTTACATCCCTCCGTAATAAGTCAAGCATTTCAGTAATATGCATGTTGAATTCAGTTACGAATTCAAATTCAGCAAGAAAGTCCCAATTGTATAAGCTTAAATGTTCTTCACACACCCGAGCATTTTGAGTGATGTACAGTTTTTGATTAGTGAGAATATTTTTCTTTAAAAATAATGGCACACGTTTCCTTTCCCGGTTCATACAATCCGGAACAAAACAATGAGTAGTGGTATCTGGAGTGCGACTATAACCATCTAATGTAAGGCTTACAACTGTTTCTTGGAGAATATTTTCAATGTCTGTGCTGGCAGAACTGGCAGGCTCCACTACAGAGCTGGATCCACTGATGAATGGATTTGGTTCTTGCGTAATATCCTCACTATCGGTGCTGGCAGTACTTGTGACAATTAATCCAGATCCACTTTCTACAGGTGGTGGTGGTTGTCTATGAGCCCTTAACCAACAAGCATGACATGCCCGGGCATTCGAAGGCATCTGCAATTGAAAGCACAATTTGTTTTAGTAATTCAAATGTGGGTGAATCATAATACAACAAAAGTGAGTAGATCACTCAGGTTAAGCTTGAATTGCTGCTGAATAAGTTGATATTATTGTGGCATACAGATTTTTTACTAATTTAGAATTATTTTAGCTGGAATAACCTATACTTACAACAAGCAGGTACACTTACTTCAAGAGGGCTGATTATATTGGCGGAATAAATCCATTCAGCATCACCATAATTTAGTTGATGAGACCGTCGTCCAGTTCTTCTGGCAATGGATATGCCACAACATACACAAACAGAATCATGGCCAAAACGACGTTCACCCGTATTGCCTTCATTCCTATTATTTGATTCAAGAATCAATAGGTTAATACATTCTTGACATAGGTAGTCTTCATCGGTTACCTAAAACAAAACAAAAAACTCCACATTTGAATCAATACTGGAATTTGGTAATTTGTAACTATTTGCTCTCTTTTTTATGTTGATGATGGTTATGACTATACTTCTAAGGTAACTCAATATTTGCAAGAGCCCCAGCAGAGTACAATCAATTCTTAATTGTCACCTTGCACAAATGTGGAAAGATTGGAATACACTACAAATGGCAACTAAAAATCTGTACTTATTATTAAACCGTCGTTGTTATGGATATGCAGATTTTTAGCTACATACCTGTCTGGCAATCCATTCTTCTAATACAGAGATAATCTCAAGATCCATATGTGTTGCATTGTACCGATATTGTTGCGTAATTGGAATAGCAATCCAGCAATTAATGCAGCGAGGCATAATGGTGACGATTACCTGAAAGATAAAAACAGTGCGGTTTCAGAGCTTGTCAAGAGTCAGTCTACGGTAATCAATTCATTGTTACAAGGCAAATCTGGATTCAACAAAAATTATGAAATGCGACTCAATTGGATCGCTTGTTAGAATCCCATCGTATGGAAAATAGGTACTAACCTTATGCAGCTAAGATAAACGGATGTATAAATTGTGTGCAAAATCCAAGTCCAAGTGAGAAATCAATGTCGTCAGAATCGCCGGTCGTCAGGTGTCCAAATCGAGTGCAATATCAAAAAATCCAAATTAAAGCCAGGTCAAATTAAGATAAACGTATAACAAGAAACTTGAACGAAAATAACACAACAAAACAACAAACAAATTCTATAACTCGTGCCGTTCAGATCCGTTGTGATGTATAACATATAACATTGACCACAGACGAAAACAAAATCGAATTTCACCACAGAACATAAATACCCTAACGGGAATTTGACACTTGATTGACTTTCACATTTCACAATGACATATAACCGAAAAGTGTTGCCAAAGGCAATAATTATTGTGGGTTGCAATGATTTCTTTAAATCATAATTATTTTAAAATGTAATAACTAAGAAAGGGTGTTTCAAAAAAAAATAAAAAAAATATGTACAGGTTCCTTAATTTATGTACATTCATAAAATTATAATCTCATCCCTGTCCACGGCAGCTTGGAATAAAAGCCCAACCTCCATACAAAAATCAAACATGTCCTTTGACAAATAATATGAAATTGTAAGTGTCAATTACTGATTAATTGAAAACTGACATTTGGTGACACACAATATTTGTACGTCAAATGGTCAAATGTAATTTTCGGCCATGTTTTCCTTAAAACACTGTTAAAGATGGGTTCTGGCTTCTATAACTTTATAGTAGGGTTAAAGAACGTTTTTTGTGCTAAATATAATACTTTTTGACAACCTAACTTTAGCAAATTTTAGATGTTCTATAACTTTTTTTGATGACGAATGTCTTAAATCGAGACTTACTTGGACATTGAAATAAAATTTGTTTTAAGCATTTAATAAATACAATAAAGCATTGTGTACTTTGTTAATGTTATTGTTATCTTTTTCGGATATTATATTGCAACCTAGGCAACAGTCAGGACCACAACCTCAATTTTGCGTCGAATTGTTTCTATTATGAATTTAAATTCGGAATCCGCTCGCTGTTCATAATTATTTTAATTTATTGGTCAAATATGCATTGTGGATTTTATTTTTGATACTTTCTGAAAGTTTGCTACGGATTGCCCCGTTTACATGTTTTAGGTAGGTTTAGCAATATTTTGTTTGGGAATGATAATAAATTAATTCTACATATAACTACGAAAAACTAAGTTCATTCTACGGTTGCGACCGATCATACAATTAATTTATAAATTCCTATATCTCAAAAACTATTGGCTTAATAATTAAAGTCACTTAAAACATTTTGATATTAGGAAAACCTGCCATCTTAAAATCCGGAACGTTCATCTTATTCGATATCAGCAGCACTATCCCCAAAACCATGACGAAAAATGGTGAAATTGTACTAGCCACCATCTTGGATTTTGATTTTCGGTTTTGTAAGAGTAGCTTTTTTTTGCACTGAGCTAGTACAAAGTCCTACTTCAAATGAGGTGAGGCCAATGAGGTTTGGAGCTTGGGTGACGCGCCTGAAGCTCGGCGTTACGAGTACGTTTGAAGTTACGATTACAAAATGTGACATTTGATGTTATTGCAGTACAATGACAGTCTGAACTCTGATTGATACTTGTAATATGAAACGAAATATGTTTTATATGAAGGTAAATAATAAATGAGATAAATGTAATTTAAAGAATACGTATTTATAATTAAAAAAAAAACTAATAAATAAAACTGCAAGTTACAATGCATAAATATACCGACAGTGACGTTTTGCCAGTTACTGTGAAAATCAGGTGCGGGTCACTAGTAATTACATAAAATCCTTTTATATTTTAACCATAAACTCTATAAAAAGGGGTTATAATGCAACTCAAGCGCATTCAAACCGAAAAGCTTCCAAGAATAAGTACTTATAAAAATTTAGTTACTCTTAGAGCGCGACCCCGAAACGGTTGTTTGCATTTTGTGACCGTGTTACTCTGAGATATTCGGCACATGAATGAGTCAAATGCTCTTTAAACGCATTTCCACGTGCTTCCGAGTCAGACGTGTCCTATTCTATTTTAACAAGCTTTTATTATACTTCCGTTTCTTTTGTAATGGGTTTTTTGGTTACCTACTTCCACGTTTCAATTCGAGCTTTACGTTTCACAGATATGTGTGGTATGTCATGTCTCACCAGATGCAGATGAATACCAGTATTTTACATGAAACAACTGCCAATATGACCTCAACAACCCAGCTACTGGGTAATACGAAACCCCTAGGTAAGACTGGTTGTTAGATTTTCGGGCTTCTGACGACCCGTAACGACTGCCAAAGATCTACGAATGACAGCCGGAACCAACGGTTCAACGTGGGTCTTCTCGTGGGTAAACTCACCTATCCACGAATCAACTGCGGCGAGCGCAACTTAACCTGATCGATCGACTTGTCCGGTTGTTATTACTTAGCCACAGACCACTCCGTTCTCTTCAGATAGTGGTGCGTATCTTAGAATCAAAATCAGAACTTTATTTGCTATGAATGTAGGTACAGGTATAAAAGGTACATCAATTGATGAGATCGGTTACAGTCAACCTAAGGGTGGGCTTCCCCCCCGAGTGGGTTCCCGCATTGTCGTTGCGGGGGAGCTCAGTAACCGTGGATTCCGGCCACGGTGAAGCCAAGAGGAACCCAAAGGTGGGGCCGCTCGTCAGGGCTTTTGCCTTCAAGCCATTGACGTAGCGGCCAAAAAGTAGGTTGCGGTGAGGTGCACCGCAACTGAGGTGGGCCGCGATGTCGAATGGGAGGCATCGCGGCTGAGGGTTACGGGCTGCGGTAGAGGAGGAGTGCCGGTGCTTCGGAGCAGCGCTCTTCCCTTCCGTGGCCTGGACGGGGCCGCCACCGTTTGATGGCGGACGCGGTGGGGCCGCAGGGGAAGAGGAGTGTCGGTATAGCGTCAGCCGCTCTCCCTATCCCCTGCGGCCGAAAAGTGGTAGATGGGACGGCGCGTTGTGTTCCACACGCTCGCCGTCAAAGATGTCAGCAACCACTGGTGGGATCCGCAAGGGCCGACGCCTGCCAGGGGTGCGGGTTTCTTCGAAAGAGATACCACAGCCATGGTACGGAGCGAGAGTGCATGGGTAGCCGTCACTTCCTTCAGCGAAGCAGTATTGCTCGCGTAGAGGGAGGTGGCGCACGAGAGGAAGAGGCGGTATATGCGCCGTCACGGCCCTAGCCACCGCAGGAGACTCCCTGGGCGTCGGCAATTGCCAATGCCTGCCAGGGGTGCGGGTTGTTCGAAATAAATACCATGGCCCCTGGCACACAGGCAACTGAGGGAACACGGCTGGGTTTTAGTCAGTAAAAGTCTAACACGCCCTCCTGATCCACCCATATCGGGAAGTTATTTTATTTGCCAACCAAAAAAAAACCGGTGTATTGTCGGCGTGAACCCACTCGTCACACTCCTATTACTGCTCACACACGGATTAATTGGACAGCTGTTTATGTTGTGCGTAGATTGTTGATAGCGGTTTTGTATAGACAGGGTACTGTGTAGTACCCGCGACTTCCATTATACTCCATCACAAACTAAATGATCAATCGGGGTTGAAATAATTGAAGTGATACCGCTCAGAGCTTCCGTAAACGGTTTCATAGTGCTCTGTTACATCCTTTTAAAAAATGAATCAAATATCCCAATATTTGTATCATTATGCTCGTATTTATAATCGTTTTAAAGAAAAAGAAATGTGGAGTTAAGCTGGCGCTAATCATTACTTAACTTTAAACAACTTTTATGAATAAGGAAGTAACGGGACGTCAATCGGTCAATCAGTCACGATACAGTAGAAATTAAAAACTCTTTGGATCGAAAGATTAGTAAACTGTCATAGTAACTTTACGGTTATTTAACCCCTGAGTTTGCATCATATGTGTTTTATTTAACCTCTGATTTTGCGTCATACATATGCTTTATTTAATCTCTGATTTCAAATCATACATTACCTGTCTGACTCTTGTTATCAATAACTAAAACAACAGACGCGGTCCATTTTCCTTTGTCCTCCGACTACATAATCGCCTTACTTGGCAACAAACAAAACTCGAATAGAGCTACAATTCGTTTTACCTACATCTCATGCTACCTTTCAAAATCATTTGTTATGTTTGAACCGACGGAGAACTCTGCATTATTATTACTGAGCTGTCGTTGACGGACTCTATAATTGGATACACCAACCTTCTTTCTAAATGCATTTCCATTGACGAGATATAACCGTCCATCCATGCCAGAGCTGACAAATAAAAGTCAATCAAGCTGCCCTTTCTAAAAATGTAATTTATATTCCACTATATTCCCCGCGGCTTCGCCCACTTACAGGTCGATTCAATGCTCCATGGAAACGTACTCGAGTTATTATGGTCGTTAAGTTTTCTTAAATTTTCTAATGTTACGCGCAACTTTCTTGAATTTTTCTTTCATTAGAACTTTCTTCTGAAAATAGCAAACACAACAAAATAGAATTAGCAAAATTGTTCCAGCCGTTTACGTGTGATGCCGTGACCAAGGGAAATTGGGATTATCTTTTACACATGGTGTAACAAAAACCCTATTGCTAATATCTTTAAGCACTAAAGATAACATCTGGTATAGATTCACTATACATAGTTTCAGCAAAAAATTAAAGACTAAGAATTGATACCAAATTTTCGGTTTCATATGTTTTTTTTTTTAATTCAAATCATAACAAACGTGTCACCGCACTACGTAGATCAATAACTTTCCACATTACTTGCCAATATCACGATAAATCTCTTCCCAATGATGTGTTTATTTCAATTTGAAAAGTTCGGTTTCTGGTATCAATGTATTAAAAATTCTCATAACTTCCGAACGTGAAGAGATAGGATTCAAAAGCGATTCCAATATCGTTTGATATCATCCAAAGAAGCCCGTGCCCTTGGTACCTTTCCGTTACACATTGTATATATAGATTACTATGAAAGTGATTCTCATTCGATATATTGGTTGCTACTAGTGAGGGGCAATGGATAATTACTCGAGTATTTATCAAAAATGGATAAATATATCTTTTGCGAATTGGCTGATATTTTTAAAATGTCTTTGACTGGTATTGCTATTTGTGCTTTCTAAAATACTATAATATTAAATTATTTTAATCGGAGAAAATCCCCTGGTTAAGACTTAATTAGAGGAGAAGTCTTACAAAATCTCCCACGTAAAGCTATAGTTAAGCTTAACACCCTTATTAATGCTGTATTTCGGTTGAAACACGTTCCTGACATGTGGAAAGTAGCTGAAGTCATCATGATAGCCAAGCCTGTGAAACCATGTCATTAAACAACATCTTACAGACCAATCTCACTGTTACCTGCGTTGTCAAAACTCTTTGAGAAACTATTTCTAAAGAGCTGTCACGATAACTGTCCAGATCCGGGATCAAAAACCAGCCCCAACCTACCCAACTACTCAGAGGAGTGAGACAATGGGATATCGCATCATGTGATATCCACGAAACTGACTACCAATGCGTTGGTGGACGTTTTTAAGACGCTGGACTGGACTGAACAGGGTGTCAACGTTAACGGCGAGTACATCTCACACCTTTGCTTTGCCGATGACATCGTAATAATCGCAGAGACCGTGGAACGGTTAAACCAGATGCTGCGTAGCCCGAATGGAGCTTCTCAGCGGGGCGGCCTCGGCATCAATTTAGACAAGATGAAAGGCATGTACGTCTTGCCGATTCCAATCCACATCGAAGGGTCACTTCTAGAAGTAGTGAAGGAGTATATCAACTAAGGGCAAGTCATCCGTCTTGGTAGACACATCTTTGGGAAAGAAGCCGATAGAAGGATCCAGTTCGGTCGGGCAGTGTTTCGGAAAGAAAAGATTCTCGTCGCCTAACCTGCAATGTCTGAAGACTAAGCTCTTCAACCAGTCCGTCGTTTCTTTAATAACATACGTTGCCAAACAAACATGGACACGGACAGTTGGGCTAGTCCACAATTCAAGGTCTCTCAGCGGGCTATGCTCGGAGTTTCTTTAAAGGATAAAATCAGAACTGAAATTATCTGGAAAAGAACCTGAGTTACTGAAATAGGGAAACATTGGGACGGGAAGTTATCGCGCAACTTCGGAGAGGCCTAAATTTATGGAATAAAATTAGTTGTCATCGACTAAAATTCACACCAGCACCTTGACTTCAGGCGCTAAATCAGTACTGTATCCTTTTTTTTTTTTTTTTTATTTATATCTCGAAAATGGTGTCTCCTATCGCAAAAATAATGAAAATTTTGAACGCCTTGATAAACCCTCATAAACATCTAACACTCAACATGTAGGTAATCATTTTCCATACAAAAAGTGAAAAATTCCTTATAAAACACGTCGAAGCTGCCCGCCCTGGTTTGCTCTAAGCCACGCGTTGCGAAGCCAAAAGAAAAAAAAGACCACGGCACCAGTGATTAACAAACTACATTCATGATTGATTGATTTATTGTTAATATCGAGTTTTGTAATCATTAAAGTGATTAATAAAGCACACTATTCTATATTGTCAGATTTACATTAATTTCAATCCTTTTATTTGTAAAATGACGAAATTTACGTTAAGAAGACTTTAAATAGTTTTATCCGCTGTTTTTAATAAATACTCAAGTAAATATGGATATTTATGAGCATTTATCTATTTTGAGTATTTATCCGGTTAAAATCCCAACACTAGTTGCAACTCAAATGAATATTTTAATATACCACGCGCGGCTACTGCTTTCATAGTTAACTCTAATGTATTAAGAATTATGGTTCTACGAAATATTGTAATAATAATCTAGATGTTATAGAGTACAGTTAAGGTATTTGAATCAGAAGCTAAGGCACCTATCCCATCGCCGGCAATTAACGGGAACCGAGAGATAGTAACTAAAAACGTGTTGGCGAGCAACAAGGAGCGAGTGCGTGATGGCGACGAGCGGGCGTATGTACGAGTATCAAGCGTGAGTCTCTCTACTAGTGTTCTGCGCGACAAGTTAGCGTGGCTGAGTACTCTATTTTGATAGCTCAGTCAGCCATCAATTATTAATATATTATGTTTGTCTTTTATTAACACGGGATCTACAATATTATTTTGTGCGATAGGTATTCCGCGGAATTCAAATTTTCTTAAGACCGTTTGAAGAAAAATGAAAAAAATCAATGGGATTAAACGAACTTAATAGGTTTTATTAATGATTATAATTCTTTAAAGATATACTTTTCATTCGTGAATCATATTTTAATCAACATACAACCTACACTGACCTGCAAATTGCCAAAAACGTAAGAACCTACCTAAAAGTAGAAAGTACCTTAGCGCAGCATCCCCATGAAGCGACAAAATCGTCGCCGCTATCACGTCAGCGGGGACAGGAACCTTAATTGCTTTAATTGTAATTAGTATACACACAGAAACTTGATACCTATACTTAGCTTGCACATTCGCGTAATACATTTAGTAATTCGATTAATAGGGAATAACGTTGTTATCGCAACATGCACTACTTAGTAAGATTAACTGAGGTAATAATTTATACCACAGGTAATATTTGTATGAAATCGAGATAATTTCTGTGTAGTGGTTTCAAGTTACCAATTAGGCAACCCAGTGCATACGAATGTACGTAACAAATGTTCTTCGATCGATAGGGGAATGATCGGCCCACCCATGCGAGTAATATGGTTGATTTGTAAGCATAAATGTTTAGCAATTATGAGAAGATAGTACGGTCGGAGTAACTAATTGGTTTACATCCCACACACACGGGTTTTTTGGTAGGAAATCATCTACTAACTTCTCCCGCTCTGGGAGGAGCAGGAGGGCGTGTCAGACTTTTACTGACTAAAACCCACCCCTCAGTAGCCTGTGTGCCAGAGGCGGCGGTGTCTCTTTCGAACAACCCGCACCCATGGCAGGCATCGGCCCTTGCGGGCCCCATCACATTGTGCTGACATCTCTTTGAGGCGCGCGTGGGACACAACGCGCCGTCGACCTGGGCTAGGACCGGACAGCGAGCTACACATTACTCGCCGTCCGCAAACCCACGCCTACAACGGTCGGAAATCAGCCTGGGATACCCGACGCCCAGGGCGTCTCCTGGGGCGGTTAGGGCCGTGAGGGCGCATATACTGCCTCTCCCTCACGTGCGCCGCCTTCGCGAGCATTACTCGTTTGAGCGCGGGTTGCGAAGGCGCGTTGGCGTGGTGGAACAGTAGCCCTGTTTGGTTGCTTGTTGCTCACAACAGAGAAAACTTTTGCCAAGCATTTGGTAGTATATAGGTACCATTCAGCGTTAATGCTTCTTTGGTTCCGTAAAGGAATTGCCACCAAGTAGCCAGTCAAATTGAAAAATCTCGCGATCAAAATCTTCTCCCCGCTTCACTTTGGTAGGTGTTGATTCGTTTTGAAACACCGAAACCGTCGACTGGCGCTTCGTTTCTGGATCGTATTGATAAATCCAAGACTTATCACCTGTAATGATGTCGTAAACACGCCGAGACGAGCTTGCTTCAAATTTGTTTATCATATCACGGCACCATTCCAACCGGGCTTGCTTCTGAGCATCGGTGAGGTTGTGCGGCACCCAGCCTGAAACTATCCTCCTCACGCGAAGTTGTACATGTAGAATTTCGTGAAGGCTTCCCGATCCAACCTGCAGTATGTGGTGAATCTCTTGATACGTAACTCGCCTATTGTCATGGATTAAGCCAAAGTTAGTCGACCGCGCTTAAATTCGTTATACCAACGATACACGGTTGCCTTAGAAGAGCCATCATCCGTACGATTCGTCCGGTTTCAGGCGACACTTAAAATCGTAAAAAATCGTAGTGCGAATAAGTTCCCGGCGCGGCATCCATTTTTTAATGAGACACGATAATTTAAAGTAGCTTTCAAACAATGTGGAGGGAAATTTTGAAATTGGAACGTACCTATTTTTACTTAAAAATCCGCCTTAAAACACTTTTCATCATTAGTGATGAAAAGTGGTGTGAACTAATAGCCAAATGTGGTTCATCATCATCATCATCATCATCATCATCATCATCATATCAGCCGAAAGACGTCCACTGCTGGACATAGGCCTCCCCCAGGCTCCTCCACTTCGACCGGTCTTGTGCTTCCCACATCCAGCGGATAAATGTGGTTAACTTAAATTCAAATTTATATATGTTCTAGCGAACAGAAGTCGTTTTTTTTTACTGGCGAGCAGTGGACATCAAAATCTTCCGTGCTGGCTTATTACAGCGTAAACTAGCTTCATGCAGGTTATTTCACACTATTTGTAAGCACACATTATGTGCTGTTGTAGTTAAGCGGGTGTATAAAAACAGATCAGCCGTGTGCCATGCCACGATGTGGTGGATTGGTGGATAAATCATGGTTAATTTAATTACTTATTGCCTCATAATTTAATCAAAGTTAACATCGCTTCACATTGGTGGCATTAGATACCAATAATAAATGTAAATCATAACTATTTTATTTACATAATTTGGAAGATTTTCATTATTATGACTAAAGGCCCATGAAGATATCTGAGACAAGAATGGGCTGGCCCGAATGTATTTCATCAGAATCAAATTATTATGATTATAATTCTGATATATTAATATAACTATGTAATACAATATTTAACATTAATTTAGTCATAGGTTACATTGAAAGGTGATACTAACGTAATGAAAATAATTATGTCAGTTTTTTTTTTTGGGTGGGAAATCATCTAATAACTTCTCCCGCTCTGGGTGGAGCAGGAGGGCGTGTCAGACTTTTACTGACTAAAACTCACCCGTGTTCCTTCAGTAGCCCGTATGCCAGGGGCTATGGTGTCTCTTTCGAACAAACCCCTGGCAGGCATCGGCCCTTGCGGGCCCCATCATTTTTTTGTGCTGACATCTCTTTGAGGCGCGCGTGGAACACAACGCGCCGTCGACTTGGGCTTGGTCCTTACCGGACAGCGAGCTACCCATTATTCGCCGTCTGCAAGCCCATGCCTACGGTGGCCGGAAATCGGCCTGGGATTCCCGACGCTCAGGGCGTCTCCGTATCCTGCGGCGGCTAGGGTCGCGAGGGCGCATATGCTGCCTCTCCCTCACGTGCGCCGCCTCCCTCTTCGCGAGCATTACTGCTTCGCTGAAGGAGGTGACGGCTCCCCATGCCCTCTCGCTCCGTACCATGGCCTGGACCAGGGCCGGACGCGAGAGATTGCCGCCGCCGATCGCCTCCACGAGGACACGGCGGTGCTCCGCCCAAGCAGGGCAGACCGCCACCGTGTGCTCCACCGTGTCCTCAGGGCGATCTTCGCAGTGGAAACACCCGGGCGTTTCCTCCCGCCCTATCCGAAACAGGAACCTCCCGAAACAACCGTGTCCGGTGAGGACCTGCGTCAGGCGGAAGGTGAGGACGCCATGCCGCCTCTCAAACCACTCCTCAAAGAGAGGACTTACCGCCGCAATCGTGGCGTGCCCAATTATGTCACTGTTAGTCACAGATAATAATACATACCGACACAGCTATCCGTGTGTGTTTGTGATGTAAACGAAATAAGGTTTGCAGACTGTTGTACATTTGTCCAGTTGCCCACACAGTGTCCTTTAGAGGTGCATCGGACCATGGCCCGATAGAACGGTGTATACGATGAAATCCTCGTGTCGGTCAGGTTTGACGTATAGTCACAAGGCTTACCAAGTTCAGTGTGTAAGCTCCCCACTGGCATTAAATACACATCTGTCGGTTCGCCAAAAGCCTTCCAATTTAATATCCTCCTGAAAACTTTGTTGACTCGGATATGATGGCCGCTTTATTGGAAATTGTTATTTATCCAACACTTTAGAACTATGTTCCTTGGTAGATGACCTTACCTTTTCCGGCATTTCGTCTATATATGGTTTTTAAAATCATTTTGCTGAAACAAACTGGTACTTACCTATCATACCTACAAAATGACATAATGGTTTTAAATGGAGCAAGTGCTGAAGGTGTCTTCAATATACAATTGAATACAGTATCTGCACAATTTCATATTTGTCTTAGTTTGCGTTTCATAATAACTATTATAGGTTTTTTGTAAAATGTTTCATTTCATCCGATGTAAGTTAAGACGACAGGGAAAACACAATTCTGTAGAAGTTAGTCCTTCTGGACGATAGAAGTCTGTAAATGAAAGTTTTTGTCTTTAATAAATTAAGTAGGGTACGTGAATAACCGCTCTTTGGTTCTCTGAAGTGTTATTATAATAACTGTCTTCCAGTTAAAACAGCTTCAAAATTTCTAGAAGATAGTTATCGTCGTTTGAAACTGATTAGCCGCTATCCAGGGTGTATCGTATGAAACCAATAATTAACTACCTTACCTCGAGTACGCTCTTTATAGCACCTACGCGTTAAATATTACCTAGGTTGAGAAATCCAGGGTGTACAACCAACTCCCTTTGTGTTTTAAGAGCTCTGTTTAGCTGCAGTTTTAGTTGAAATATTTATTTTGTTTGCGTTTGTTTGATTGCGGCTGTCCGTCAATTGCATTTGTAATGCTTAGATTGCATTACAGTGGCGAGACAGTGCTTTCAGCCGAGTGTTAGTAAGTACTATGAGGGCACATCAGCACTGTCCTACCACTGTCTCGGCACTATAGGAGGTCGTTACTTTTAAGTAACGACCGTTCTCACTGCTGGGACACAGGCCTCCTCTCTGTGAGAGGGAGTAGGCCGTAAACCACCACACGAGCCAGTGCGGTTTGGTAGTTGTCACATATCTTCGAAGTTTTGGTTCTAGGACATGCCGGTTTCCTCACGATGTTTTCCTTCACCATTTTGAAAGCAGTGGTGATGAAATATTTTACACAAAGTAAACCGCCTGTCTGGGTTTGAACTTACGACCTTAATCTTGTAAGTCGTGTCAGTTACCACTGGCCACTACTTCACAATCTTCTAATTATGATTGTCTATCAATGAAATATCAAGTAAGTGGAATCGACCCTTTCCCTTAACACATCTATTATTTAATTACCGTACACTCACGCCGTTTCTGCGATATTTGACAATCATTATTAGGTACTAGCCTATAGTTTTTTCATAGCTGGCACACATTTGATAATATCGCGTAGCAATTTAGATAGTTTGTTTACGTGGATGTAAACAAGAAAATGCAAAAGATTTACATGTTTTAAAAATACAAAGTATTCGTTATTTGCATTTTCTTCAGCTTTTTTAGGTAGCTGCAGAATATGCCTTCTTTAGTAGAGACAATCTTTTTAGACTGGAATACTTTGAAAAGAAAAAGTCCTCCAACGCTGCACTCGATGTTAAACTTGGTCTCGGTCGGGTTGAAATTTTCAACGGAAACTTTTGTCTGAACTTGAAATATAAGTATCTATATCCCTACAGAACGAAGAGCACCATTTCCTATTTATTTCGTGCTTTAACCTAAGTTTACTTCTGTAATTTCTTCAAAAGGCAAACGCATGTGCCTTTTAAAGCATACGCAATTGTTTAGTTACCATAAAATAAAATAAAATGATTCCTTGATTTATTTTTCACTTTGATTACTATGAAACTTTTGTCTGAACTTGAAATATAAGTATCTATATCCCTACAGAACGAAGAGCACCATTTCCTATTTATTTCGTGCTTTAACCTAAGTTTACTTCTGTAATTTCTTCAAAAGGCAAACGCATGTGCCTTTTAAAGCATACGCAATTGTTTAGTTACCATACAATAAAATAAAATGATTCCTTGATTTATTTTTCACTTTGATTACTATGAATCTGACAATCTTCTAGAAACGTAAAGTAGGTTGCATTGTGACGGTGTAGTTTAAAACTTTTAATAGTCCTGAATAAAACAGATTTACGGCATGTTCTGTTAATACAGGTAATTTGGAATCACTAGATTGTTTATACATGAATATAGTATTTAAGAAAATGGCTCTGTTAACCGTTACCTGTTTTTCAGTTCCATACGTAGGTTTATTAACATAATGATGTTTAGTTGTTTTTTAATCTGACTTCATTAATCGGAAAAGTTCTGCACCAACAAATAAAGTCAATCTTTTAAAAATGACTTTGGTTTTTACCTTGTTACTCCTGATGACTTCCGTATTTCGCTTTAGCTTTATTTCAGGTTTTTGCTTCCAAAATCCTGAAAAATTTGATCAACGCTTCTGTTGCAACTCAATCTGTTGTGATGGGCGTAGCTTCATTTGTTTAACGTTAGCGAGATTTTTCAGTAGAACGTCTTTAGTATAATTACTCCGTCTCGACACGAAAACTTTAACCATGATTTCAGCACAAGATTCTACACTCCCTACCCTAGTGTAGAAACTTTTCGACGGTAATAAGAACCGACTGATCGACCGCCCGAAATTTGTAGTCGACGACTAGTCGCCTATTTTTTACTTTTATTAATATGCTTAAAAATTTAAAAGACGTTGATTGAAATGAAATTGTAATCTTTAATGTTATTATTTTTTATTATAGAATCAGTTTTACAGTTTACTTTCGGTGCAATCTAGAATAGAATAGGATAGGAAGGAATAGGAACCCTTCGTTTGTTCCATTAATTAATTGGACTTAGATCCAGAAATTAAATACCTAAAGCAAAATTAATTAATACTTTAACAAAAAAGCAGAAACTCTATAGCAAACAATAGGTATGCCTATTGTTTGCTATAGAGTTTCTGCTTTTTTGTTCATTTCCGATGTCACCCGAACTCAACCGAAAGCAACGATCGGCTTGGACGACTAGTAGGCCGACTAATCGGCCATTTTGCAGCCGACTAGTACTCCTGTATTTGCAACTGGCAGCAAACCAGTCATGCTCCTTTGCTTCCTTCGATGTCATTGCAATATTGCATTCGGTAGCGGGATTCCATTCCCGTTCCCCTTTCCCTCTACAAACTTACCTGGGTTCTGTTTGTGTAGCAATGTGTGGTTTGGACTGTTAGATCGTTCGTATGCAGTCCATGGTTATCAAAAAAATATCAGGATTCCGAACCGCGTAGACTATTTGTTAGAAGTAGAATAATATAATGTCGAACGAAAATACAGTAATAGGAAACGGATAAATCTAATTACAAGTTTGTATAAATAAAAGAAGCTTTTTGCCATGACGCAAATAGTTCTCATCATTATTAATGTATTCGTATCAAGTAAAATATTCGATGCACACATCTCAATTCCGTGTTAGTTTGTCAATCTTCCTTCTTCATTTATTATTGATGCAATATACCAGAATGCATCAAAATGAAAGAATTTAGAATTAACTCATGTTTCAATTTTTGATTTATTTGTCGAATTGGCACAACTGTATTTATTATTGTATCGATTAGATACGAGTAAGAAATGAATTATTATTATTACACACGCCTACAGATCAGCTTATTATACTGGAAATGTATAGTTTGATGTGTAGCCGTTTTGTACATACATGATTTGTTGTTAAGAAAAACAATACCTGCTTAGTTTGTCAGTTTCTTATAATAATACAATATTCTTAAGGTTTTAGACAAATTGTTCTCAAGTAAGTGAAATCTTTGTATTTTCTTATGTAGAAATAAATTTCTTTAACCACAGATATACAGCGTACAGTTGCGTGCAAATAAAGTTATATCAATGATTCAAACCGTATTATCTGTATATAACTCTGCCTACAGTTGATTATATTAATGAAAAAATATATACTCCTGATTACCAACGAAACACATACAAAAAAAACGTGAAAGCGAAAATACGAACTGAAAAAGAAGGGGACCATTTTCCGTTATAAAGAGGAATTAAGAAATGGATAATCTATACTATGGATATTATAATAATATTATGGATGCCAAACATGGAGTCTAAACAAAAAATATACGCGAACTAGAAACCTGCCAACACAGAGAGAGAACGGAGTATACTCAACATTAAAATAAAAGACTATTGTTACTAACCCAATGGATCTTTGTTATCTGGATAAATACATTATTTATTAAAAAAAAACTAGATACTATTAGAGACCAAACTAAAATTACTGATGTTACCTACTGTATTAAGAAACTTAAATGGGGGCTGGCAGGACATATGGGTTTGAGTAAAATGGTAAAATGCTCTGAGAACGTTACAGAGTTGTGCCAAAGATAACACAAAAGAACAAATCAGCGTCGTAGATGGGAGGATGACGTTATTAGAACAGCGGGTACTGATTGAATGGGACAAATGCAGAATCGTATAAAGTGGAAAGCTCTAGGGCCTAAGCTGAAAAGCAAGACAATCTTCGGGTCCCTGTGTCAAATTTTTAATTCGATTAAGTAAAATGATTGTGAATATTGTTAAATAAAGACTATAAATAAAATAAATATGTTCGTAACTCGTGTTAGGAACGAGTTTTATACGGATAGGAACATGTCTTCAAATCTTCACAAGGCGGGTTTAAAAATATGAAAACGATGTTTTTGTTAGTTTCGGGAAATGACTTGCGTTGACCTTGATATGTCTTCTTTCCTAGAATCCCTTTTAAACGTATGCATGCAACAGATACTCGTAAGAATAAACATTTCATAATATGGAACATAGCTTGCAAAAATTGCTAGTTGGCATGGCAACAGTATAACGAGAAATGGTCTACTGTCTGTGTCACGGAAAACACATTATGCCATTGTTTCCGGCTGTCATACATAGACAGTCTTTACAGGTCGACAGAAGCCAAAAAGTCCGTTAACCAGTCTTACCAAGAGCTATCGTACTATCCAGTAACTGAGGCGTGTGGTCAGAGAGGCAGTCGCTCCATGTAAAATACTGGTACTCAACTACATCCGGTTAGACTGGAAGCCGACCCTAACATAGTTGGGAGAGCTATGTCTTGTATGAAGGGATGTCGCCTGAGATGAGTTTTTGAACGTTTTTAATTACGGGTATTGGCCTTTCTTAGTTTGAAAGTTTTTACAAGACTTAATTATGAATTGTGAACACTATCTGCAACTGATGCCAATTAGGACCAAATCCTGAACAGAAACCACATTCTCTTAAAACTTTCCTCACCGACTTCCACTCAAACACATCATAAAAATTAACAATCAAGGCTCGTTTCTATCGCTAAGCAATAATGATTTAATTAATAAACCGAGTGTGTATGCTATATCGGACGCGCGGAATACCGACTCGTACGTCATACTCACGTACTCCGGCGGGATGGCTCGTAGTAAAATATATTTAAATGCGTTACGCAACGCTACTTCAAGCGCAAGAACATAAATATTCGGTAGGCCCAGTATGTTACGATGTTATGATTATTTAGAATGATTAATAATCTTGGTCGTCTTCTAGGCAACTTGGTATAACACTAGAAAGTAATGAAAAGGGTAACTTTTATAAAATCAAAGTCAAATCATTTATTCCAAACATGCTTATAAAAGGCACCTTGTAGTTTAGTATCAAGTAGAATGGGCAAGTAACTTCGTTGTTACTGTTTTCAATTTTATAATTTACATAATCGGCTTATAATTTTTCCACTGCTGGGATACAGGCCTCCTCTTTGTGTGAGAGAGTAGGACATAGTCCCATGTCCTCAAAATGTTGGTGTTCTAGGACCTTCCGTTTACTCACGATGATGTTTTCTTTCACCGTTTTGAC
Organism: Polymixis flavicincta; assembly: GCA_949987655.1. Taxonomy (NCBI): domain Eukaryota; kingdom Metazoa; phylum Arthropoda; class Insecta; order Lepidoptera; family Noctuidae; genus Polymixis; species Polymixis flavicincta. The sequence goes on along the minus strand of OX465171.1, from coordinate 34,433,003 downwards.
ATCAGCACAGGCACACACAGCATCTTGTGTCAGGACCGTTAATATTGGGCGACCACTGCTCTCACTGTAATTTACATAAATGTATTAAATGTTAAATTGGATGCCCTCCGCACCACGCAGGCCCAGTGCGGGTTGGTAGACATCTCCCATGTCGTCGAATCTTTGGTTCTGGGACATGCCCTTTTCCTCACGATGATGTTTTCATTTCATTCACCGTTTTGACATCAGCACAAACAGCATCTTGTGTCCGGGCCGTTACTACTGGGGACCACTGCTCTCACTATAATTTAAATAAATGTATTTAATGTTAAATTCGATGTCCTAATGAAGATCTCGCTCTTACAATATGTAACATAATTAACGCAAGACATCATACAATTAGAGTATTGCGTTAGATGCCATTTAAACCAAACTAGGTATTATTGTTTAGCAAAATAGCGTTGACTTAGCATTTCAAATTGAGTCTTAAATCAAATTTAGTCTAGTTGCCAAAAATAGGATTTAATTTTCTTTGGCTCAATCGGCGGTCAGTATGGCAAATTAAGTAATTGAAAACAATACCTATACAGGGTGCAAGGGAAACGCTTCCGAAAACGAAGACAGGTGACAGGGCTAGTGATTCGCGATGCAGTACCATTAAAACATCTAGATTTTTTTTTCAATGTTTACCTAATTTTTTGTATCGTTATTTGTACACTATGTTGTGAGAATAGTTATATGAACCATTATTTAAGATTAAACACATGTAAAAACATTTTTTTGTACAACTCTAGCAATGTATTCAAAAATAAAAATCTGCTGTTAGGCTCACGCATTACCGCACTCGCCGAAAGCCGCGCGGCCGCCGACCCCAAAGTCTAGGCGGCGACTTTAGGTTTAGACATCCTTTGTAAAGCGCCGCCTAATTAAAACAAGTAGAAACATTACAGAAGCGTTAAACGTTTTAAATTGATGCAAAATAACCAATGTAAGGCGAAAGGTTATTGGTATCCGTTTGCATTTAGATTGTATATAACCTACGTTCTGGCTTCGGAAGCGTCCCCCTTACACCCTGTTTACAAATTCACTGAAATCGATTCAGTGGTTAATTATGAACAAAGTACTTTCAGGACTTTAATCTGTTACACCTTGTTTATAAGAAAAAGATTTGACCAACTTATTTCTGAAGAGCTTTTAAGCCTCATTTAGTGATGGATAACTCATCAATTTTATGTGAGGATGAGGGAGCCCCTCAATTTGCTTCGTGAGGTCCTCACGAGGGACCCATTTGAGGTGAGGAATCGTACGACGACGGCGTATTCGCCTCACGACTCGCGAGCCCGAGCCGAACTCAAACGAAGCTCCAAGTGAGCGAGGCGGGCGGGTGCAACGACGACTCACGAGTATGTACTCACGAGTCACGACTCTCCGATAATCCGATTATTCACGTCCTCACTCTCTCACACACATCATTTTCTTTCGCTTATAAATTTTAGACCGCCAAAATAAACGAATCAATGACCCTTTATTACCAATCTAATGCTAATGCTTTTAGAGTTCATAATAATTAATCGTAGCTGAAATAATTTTAAATAATGTTTACTGTGCCACGGTGTTGTCCAAACTTCAAGATTATGAAGCTCACAGCTCACCTCACTCATTCTCAATTCTCCATACAATTTTTGAGCCGGTTCATTCGCTCACTGAGCTCACTCAATTACTCAATCCTCATTTGCGAGTCACGAACTCGCTTGCCTCGATTTCCTATTGTCAATAATGTCAATGTCAATTTTTAAATGAGGGGTGATGAGGAATGAGGTGGTTCAATATTGAAATTCGAGTAACTCTTTCAATTTGCGATCACGAGTACCTCAAATGAGGGGCCTCATGAGTGAGGGACGCATCACTAGCCTCATTTGTACGATGCAAGTTTCTTGCCTGTAGCACACAATAAACACTACTGAAATTTCATGTTCTGTAAAGTAAGAAACAAGAACATATTCACATTTGTAAGCCGTGGTCGTTGTTCATGACTTTATGATCTCTATAGGGCGCCACATACAATTTAATGCGACGTCACTTAGCCTATAATTAATCAGCGGACGATCAAGACGCATCCAATGATACCTCATATGCCAAATTATAAGTACCGTAAAACGGGGTGAATAGAGACTGCAGGGGTGAATCGAGACGAAACTTTAAAGTTGATTTTACTGCTGAAATTATGATCGTCTGTAGCCAAAAAAGACTCTAATGTGTCTACAGTCAAAATCCATTTTTACGGTTTCGTTTCGATTCACCCCTGCAGTCTCTATTCACCCCGTTTGACCGTAGTTTAAAAGTGTGGAGCAGTTGTGTTCCAGTGATAGCGGCCGTGACTTACCAGTTGTAAGTCGTAGGTTCAAACCCAGACTGGCGCTTTTCTTTGTGTGAATTATCTCAAAACGGTAACACATCGTAAGGAAACCGGCATGTCCTCGAACCAAAATCTCGAAGACTTGTGACATCTACCAAACCGCGCAAGGCCCGCGTAGTGGATTAGAGCCCACTCCCTCTCATCGAGAGGAGGCCTGTGTCCCAGCAGTGGGAACATTATAGGCTGATTATTATGAGTTTAAAAGTAAAGGGGGAACAGATGAACAAACAGACATAGCGATAAAAAAACAAACGATTATAAACTAATCGATTTATCTATGTATCTAATAATTATTCATATAATTTTGGAAAAAATTGCTTCAAAATATTGCTATTATACAGGGTAAGTTTTTATCCAGTGCGCAAACTGTAACCATGAATTTAGCATATTATTCTAGAACCCCTAAATTTTTCGCCGGTTGTACAAAAAAAAACAGCTGTTCCATACATTTTGAGCGCGTAGGTATTGTACTTTTCTGTGAAACAGCAGATTTTTATTTTTATAACCGGCGAAAAATTTCTGCGCTTAGGGGGTCTAGAATGATATGCTGAATTCATGGTTACAATTTGCGCACTGGATAAAAACTTTTCCTGTATTATTGTAATAGCAATATTCAGAAGCTAATTTCCCCAAATAATTAACAGTGTAATTTGACCCATCTTGCTTGGTATTTAGTGTCAGTTGTTTAAAGTGGGTCTTCTCTATTCAATTACTTGGTGGCTTAATTACTTGGCTGCTTAAACGAAAGTCGGTAACATACGATGATCCTCCTACGATGATCCTCCTCCTCATAGGTCTGCCCGGCTTGGGCGGAGCACCGCCGTGTCCTCATGAAGGCGATCGGCGGCGGCGATCTCCCGAGTTCGGCGTCATGGTACGGAGCGAGAGTGCATGGGTAGCCGTCACCTCCTTCTGCGAAGCAGTGAGACGTAATGACCTTGGTAGGGCCCATCCGAGCGCAGTACCCCGCTTCCCCACACCTTAGTTAGTTGTCAGAATGGTTTTGGTGCGTTAGATCAAAGATTAGGCGTCTATTGGTTTATATGGTCGCTGTGTCTAGCCCACAAGGCATCAGCTGTCTCGACTATGTCGTCGTCTCAGTGTTTGCGTTGTCATCCTCTACTTCTTTTGGATCCATCTCTACGAGTAATTTGTTACACCTTTTATAAAATTAAAATTTAAAATTCATTTATTTCAGGCAAGAAACCCATATTTCAAATTAAAATAAGATAAAATTTTACCATACTGCAACAGAAAAGAACAAAATTTCATTAAGGGAGTAAAAAATAAAATCACAGAATTGAAATAAAACATCATGTAACAAAATCGGATTTTCAATAAAATGTCAGATTGAACGGTCAAAGTTATTAAACACACAAAAATAATATAATGATAAAAATCTAGTCATAATGTAGTGTCAAACAAATAAAATAAAAACAAAAATTAAAATAATAATAAATAAGGGCTACACGTGTCTGTTACAGCATTGGCTTACATAAGGGCAGTCAAATCGCCCAGCGATTATTGCCAGGACGGTGTTGGAGCTGGCCCGCACCCTGCGCACTATGGACGCGCACCGCTTGCGCATGGTGGCATTTTATACATAGTATGAGATAGTTATAAGAAATTAAGATCAAGTCATCTGCAAATCGTAGGTGATTTAATAATCTTCCATTAATGTCATTGCCGTATTCTTGCCAGTTCATGCTTCCAAATACCTCTTCCAACATTTTTAATGATTCGGATGTACTTCTGTTGATGTTGTAAGGCCTTCCAAATGCTAATGTGGTCTATTGAATCAAAAGCTTTTACTGTAGGCTACGAATGCTACGAGTAGATGATGATTGTGGTATTTTTGCGCTTTTACTATTAGCTGTTTAATAGTATGCATGTGGTCTGTCGTTGAAAAACCTGCCCTGAAGCCTGCCTGTTCCTCGGGTTGCTGTTCGTCACGTTTTACTGTTTTTCGACATTAAACTTATAGGTCTGTAGTTACCGACTTCGTTTTTGTCGCCTTTTTTGTGTATTAGTACTATTACAGACTTGGTCCTTTGGGCAGAAATATTTTCGGAAGTCAAAATTGTATTAAAACAGTTCTTGTAGATTTTCAGATGAGATTGATTTTAGAGCTTCATTAGTTACGTAATCAGGGCCTGGTGCTTTTACACAAAAAGACGGCCTTTTTGTGTATGTATTTCAAATTCTATTTCCAATTTTAAAACCTCTTGTTCTTCAAAACCTCAACTTTTCTCCAGTTAGTTGTGAAACTGACCAAGTTCAAATATTTTTCCCTTAATATAACGTTTTCTTTCTTCAATGGTTCCAGTCTCTCATCTATTATTATCAGGATATTTTTTGTTACCGAGTTTGAGTTTTACATTCGAGTTGAGATGGAAAACATCTTAACTCGAAGATTTTCGAATAAAGTTTCCATTTGACCTTCTTGCGTGAAAAGGTTTTTTTTTCTGTTATTACCCTGGGTTTTATTTGGCAACACTAGTTTTTTTTATGGGCAATACTGCGAGCATTTCATTTACATGTTAAATAATTATCACAATTTTTTCTGTTTTTACCCTGGGTTTTATCTGGCAACACTAGTTTTTTTATGGGCAATACTGCGAGCGTTTCATTTACATGTTAAATAATGATCACAATTTTTTCTGTGTTAACCCTGGGTTTTATTTGGCAACACTAGTTTTTTTTATGGGCAATACTGCGAGCGTTTCATTTACATGTTAAATAATTATCACAATTATTTTGCAAGTGTTTCGCAACGCATGCCTGCGCAGGCGCCGCACTATGGGCCAGAACCGTGCGTACCGTCTCAAAAATAGGTTTTCGTAATGTTCTATATTAAATATTGTGTTAATGCACATGTCTAACTGAATGTCCAATGCATATTATACAGCAGTTAAAATATACTATTTCTCATTTTTACTATTAGACTAAGGCTTGCAAGTTGACGCTCAAAGTTATGTCAATTATGTAGAACACAATTTCACCAGTTTACATGGTCACATTTTCATTATTTTCACAGTAAATTTTTAAGTGTGATATATGGTTAGAATGGTTATGAAGTATTCTATTTAAAAAATATTTAAGTGGACCATTATGTGAAAACTGGGGAGGTATATAAATATTTTTTTAGAACCTAATATTTTATCCTTATTAGAAACTTTACATAGACTTTTGGCAGTTAGCAATGTCTGCCCATGTCGTAATTTTGATAGCATCACATAGAGCAGCTAATAAAGAAGTTAGGGCAAAAAAAAAAAATTGCCCGAATCTGCCCCCCTTGAAATGAAACGAAAAATGCCTGATGGGGGGAAAATACAAAATATACCAAAAATGATTTTAGTTGTGATTGATGAGATTTTTGGATATTTAGATTACTTTTTTCTTAAAATTATCTATTTACTTAATCTTTAGGTAAGGTGGGAGTATTGGGTAATGTATTTTTTTTTTATCGTTCGGTCAGATGTGGTTAATGTTTTGTTATCACTGTGTGAATAACATGTTTATCATGTAGTTTATGTATTTCTCTATCGCGGTGAAGGAAAAGGGAGGAAATGGTAGTTAAAGTTGTTATTGTACATTTTATCAGTACTACTAACCACCTTCGTAGATAGTGGTTAGGAACGTGATAATGCACTAGACAATAATATTTTTTCACACGAAATTTCAGTATAAAAGTTATTTATTTACGTTGTCATTTACCAGTACTTTAGTGTGCTTTGACATATTATAGTCTTCACCAACCTCGGTAAAAAAGTAGTAGTTAGAAGTAAAAATAAAATGAGTGAATTTGTTGTGCCTCGGCGAGTATTATGCGAATTTTTCATTGATCATGGAACAAAATCAGAAGATATTCAAAATTACTTAGAAGAACACCACCATTTGTCGTCTGAAAAAAGTGAATTAGTTGTGAACCGTATTCAAAAATGGCTTATAACAGCGTTTAACGATCGGTGGACCAAATCTAACCGAACTAAAGAACGTTTCTTTAATAAAAATACATCGTGGTTAGACGGTGAATTTAAGGTACAATTCGAAGAAGCACCGTTGGATATTACACCTACAACATCTGGAGAACGTGGACGTCCGCCAAAGTCTTATGAAGATCTATCAGAGAAATCGAAAAAAAGGAAGAATATGGAGTTGGTACAAGAATATGGAATCGAGTATATACATAATGCATACGTTCAAGGATTGCGGTCTGAAGGAGAATTCGAAGAAGCAACTGTTGTTACAATGATGCGGAGTTGTGATAGAAATGAAAAAAGGATCATGAAGGAAAAATTATTGCATGAAAGTCGCAATGCAACAGATTTTACGGTGGATGAAGCTTTAAGTATATTTGCAGATTTAGATCTTTCGAAATCACAATACGGATTACTTCGAGCAAGTCTGATTAACAAAAACTTCGACATACTGCCATCATATAATATACTGACAAACGCCAAAAAACTGTGTTATCCTCCACCATCCAGCATTCAAATAACCGATATAAGTGCCAAAGTAAATCTACAAGATTTGCTGGACCACACTTCTGCTCGCATCTTAAAGATTGAAAATGTTTACAACTCAACAAGAAAATCTCTTAAATTGTTTACCAAGTGGGGATGTGATGGGTCATCGGGGCAAAGTGAATATAAACAAGTTTTATCAGGTGAGAATGATTTAGTCTCAGATGCAAACTTATTTATAGCGTCTTTGGTACCAATAAAGCTGACTGACACAGAAACAAATGAGGTAATTTGGCAAAATTCGGCTTGTTCGTCTATTCGTTATTGCCGACTAATCCTGATGGAATTTGCAAAAGAAACCCCCGAGAAAACCCGATCAGTGGTTGGTGATATTCGGGGTCAAATTAATAATTTGCAAACTTCAAAGATACACAAGGAGGAGCAGGTAATTGAAATAAGTCACGACCTATTTCTAACTATGGTGGATGGAAAAGTTACACAAGTTCTAACTGACACAAGTTCTGGAGCTGTGTGTACAGTATGTGGGGCTAAACCAAGCGAAATGAATAATTTGGAGAAGATTGAATCAAAGCCAGATAATATAAATGCTTACGAATACGGTTTGTCTACGTTGCACGCGTGGATCAGGTGCATGGAGTTAATTTTACATATTTCATATAACCTTTCATTTAAAAAATGGGCTGCGAGAACTCCAGAAGATAAAAAAAGTAAAGAAGACAAGAAAAAGCTTGTACAAAGTTTATTTCGAAGCCGAATGGGATTGCACGTTGATAAGCCCCGACAAGGAAGTGGAAACAGCAATGACGGTAATACAGCTCGGCGTTTTTTTGAGAACTACTATTGCGCTTCAGAAATTACAGGAGTTGACGAGGAACTTATTAAAAGGTTCTATGTTATTCTTCAAACTTTGGCATCCGGTATTGCTGTAAATCCAGAAAAATTTGGTGAATATACTCGCACAACCGCACAACTATACGTAACAAAATATATGTGGTATAATATGCCTTCTTCAGTACATAAAATCTTAATACATGGGGAAAGTATAATAAGACATTTTGCTGTTCTGCCCATTGGTAATTTATCTGAGGATGCCCAAGAATCTCGTAATAAAGATTACAAAAAATTCAGATTGCATCACGCTAGAAAATGCTCTAGGTCCGCAACGAATCAAGACGTATTTCATGGTCTTCTATTTACGTCAGATCCTTATATATCAAGTATCAGAAAACCATCAGTCACTATTTCCAAGGAATTGTTAGACGAAGCTAAGAGCCTCTTAGCTATTTAAATAGAAGTAATTACGTACCTACATTAATTGTAAAATATATTTTTAGAGTGGATTTATATCATATTTGTCATTTATTTAAATGTAAGATTTATATGTAATACCTATAAAATAAAAGAAAATAGGTTTAATATCATAAAACTGTAAAATTATAATTCAATAAGTTAAACAAACTATGGTTTAATATTAAAAAAAATCATTTTTATTTTTGTTTATTTTTTAAATATTAATAATTAAAGTTTTGACAGTAAATGTGTCACTATTGGATTCTATATACTCTGGAGATACTACGTGCCAAATTTCAGCTATTTACTTCAATCAACAAAAAAGTTACAGATTTTTGAGACGGTACGCACCGTTCTGGCCCATAGTGCGCCGGCTCGAACGCCTTGAACATATTGATAAGGGTCTCATGTTGCTGTTATCATACTGATGACTTAGTAACGTATCATGGCTCGTTGTTTGGTTGCCTAATCCTTTCTGTGATTCTTGACATTTTTTGTGATGTAGTGGGGCTGGACAGGATGCGTTCAATTACGTTATGCATACCATACGTACGACTTAACCAGTAAAGAATAATGATAAATCAGAAAACAAAAAAAACTATCTAAAGACATCATCAATTTGCTTATAAATCTGACATGATACGTGCTATCTTATTCTAGATCACAGTCATTAACTGTATTTATAATTAGTTAATCGACAGTCCTAATTCAACGTTCCCTAATTCAACTGCCAGATGCGTCGACGACTCGGCGCTCTAAACATGTCACATTCATATCATACTTGCGAACTAAAACCGTCCCAACATTACCATTGACACCTGTTGCTAGTATTATATTAGAAACCCTAATTTTTGTCAAGTATGTTTGCTCACCTCGTAAAGATCATTAGTTATGGTCATAACAGCCGAATGAACAACATAACGCCTTCCAGATGTGTGCAGTCCACTAGATATTATGTAGGAGTATTGTTGATACTGACATAGTTATTAGGCGATAGGTATAAACGCGCAATAACACTAAGACGCCGTTTGTGGTTGGGTGCCAATACACATTAGTAGCTATGACAAAGAGTCAGGAGCCATACTATGCGCCGTAACGGGAATAGAACCGTGGCCCTTAGTGCGACGGAAATGATTTGACCTCATCGTCTATGTGCTACTATGTTGGGACAAATAACATGGCCCTTGGAAACCCCGCTCATGCAACAGAATCACATATTAGCATAATCGTTTGGGATGCTATCTTAAAAAGCGGTCAAAACGTGATACCTAACCTAGGTATTTTTTTACTTATGATAAATAGAGATAAATCTATCCAGCCGTATAATTATTGAGTATAACATTCGTATCATAAAAAAGTTTTACGTGTGATTGTGGATATGCCATAAGATTAGGGGCAGACCAAATAAAGATGGATTTCCAGAAAGGAGGTGACTAATAGTTAAGAAGACATGTTGCGCTGACCCCGAATAAATTTGTTTAGGTATAAATATCAGACTGTTTCTCAACGATAAATAATATCCCATCCTAACTAAAATGAAAATAAATTTTAAGCACGCATTTCAGCACAATAATGCTACTCAAACATGTTTATAGTTGCCACTGTGGTCGTAATTAAAAGACTCATTTGTGCGTCGTAAATGATGTAAACTGCATGTTTACGCTAGTTCCCGCAGTAGTACACACATCGCGTGGTTTCTATGGCTTTCTCAGACACTTTTTTGATTTATTCACATGAAGTTTTCATAGAAATTATCGCGGAGAGGTCGCGTCGCGTCTGTCTTTATATGCAACTGCACCGAATGGAAGTTATTCTAAAAGCTCGTCTTAACAGGCTGGTGCTTAGACACATACACGCATATGAGATACGAGTACTTAGGTGTTTTACCAGGGCAATGAATTCTGAAGGTGTGACTTTATTAAACCAGTAAACATTGATTACTTCAAAATATATTCGATGGTCAATTGATTGGCGTAATCCGGTTGCCATGCAGTAGGTACGCTACATTAATCAGTCAATGTCGTCTATCGACTGTAGTCTAGTTTGGGGTCGTTATCGAAAAGTCTGCTTCTGAGAGCTACATGCATGACTGGGACACGGGCTGAAATTGGGGAGTCCATATCTACACAGCAAGACAGTAGTCAGGGGCAGGGCTGTTCTATGCCGCCCCTACATAAATGTGTAGGTATTAAACTTATTGTATGAAGGTATTAGAACTATTAGCAAAAGACCCGACAGGGTTATCGATCGCGGTGTTAAAGCCATTATACTATTGTGTATTTGATGAGGTCCTGTTGACCGATATTAACGTGTAATAATTATGCAATGATGCGTTTCTCAGCAACGAGGGAACGACGGAACTAGAAACGTAGCGCGACTTGTAGACTAGTCACTTTGCAAGTCACTAGGGATAAATAATTAGCTGAAGTTCCAAGTCTAGTTTATATTAACCATGATGGGCAATATTGGGAACTGTGTAAACTAATAAGTGTATATTAAATTGCGCTTACTACCCTTAATTAATGAAAAATAATTTATCTATAGGATTAAGTTTATTTGAAGTGAATTTCAATGGAGACTTGTTCGTTGAATTAATTTACGCTTTTGAAGAACTCTTATTGATTTCTATATTAAAGAACGCCAGCACTGCCGTGTCGATTTTGACAATATACCTAGACAGCGTAACTGTCAATTATCCGTTCTTCGTTGCGTTTCTGTTCAAATCAACTATGACGACTTACTACATAAATCCATCAACTGTTTCCAAATCCGTCATCAAGACTTATATTGTAACGCACAAAGTTTACCGTTACTTACTTTTTTTATTTTTTTGTTAACAGAACCATCTTGATACGAACACCCTGGATATGACCAAAAGTGAACATCGTCACTTAGTGCTGCAGATTGCTCTGAAATGCGCTGACATTTCGAACCCCTGCCGCCCGTGGGAGATCAGCAGAAAGTGGAGTCTCAAAGTGTGCGAGGAGTTTTTCCGCCAAGGCGACTACGAGCGGCGACTCAACCTGCCAGTTACGGCCCTCTGCGACCGACATGCCACATCTATACCTAAGATTCAGACCGGTAAACTAAACCGTATTTAATGTTATTAAAAGCACATTTTGCATATCTACAATTATGTTTTATAATTACAGGTTTCTTCAAATTTGTGGTGACACCGCTTATTACCCAATGGCATAGGTTCCTACACAATGACCTGTCAACTCAGATGCTTTATAATCTTAAGTACAATCAGAACAGATGGGAGAGCTTAATGAATGAGGAGGCAAATAAGAAAACCCAGACTGACATATCCGACGCCGATATGTTGGACGACGACTTGGAGACGGACAACGATAGCAATAAGTCGGAGAGCGCCAGACTACTCCTGCCGCCGCGTAGGGCCTCGCTCAATCCTGTCACGAAGAAGAGCCCTTTGAAGGATCAGATCCGACGTTTCTCCGTGCCCCTAAACGTGTTCCAAGATATTAAAATCCGGCTTCGCGAGAGGAGTCACGCGGCATCGCTGGCGGACAAACGTGCGCGCCGCTTCGCCAGCGCCACCGGCGGTCAGGCCTCCCTGCACTCGCAGCTCAGCTTGCGCGGTCTTTGCTCACACTCTCAGGAACCCGAAAGGGTTCTCAACTCCGAAAAACTTTTACCTGATTCTACCATAGCCTCTATCACGACTCCCGCGCAGGCCGTACGCCTCAACAGTGTGCTTAAGGAAGACGGTACCCATAAAAAACTTAACAGACAAAAAACTTCCCCTCCTTTGGAGGCAACGCTTTATTATTCCTCTGAGGATTCCGACTTCGTATCAACGTACAGACCACGCAATTTTAGTCCTGTTCCGGGAACAAGCAAGGAGGAATCTAAATATAGACATTTTGGCATGAGAGATAATAAAAAGACTGATTCGGAAGACAATTCCGATAATAGTGTAGAAGAAACGCCGCGTGAGTTAGAGAAGAAAAGCTCCGAACAGATGCATAGGCGAACCGAGTCAAGCACAGTGGGCAGTCAACTGCGCGACAATCTGACATGGATGCCTTTAGAACTCGAATCAGAACCGCTGCTGCAGCGGCGGAGGAAATCGATGCCCCCCGAAGGTTTACCATTTAGTGAGTTATATCGAAATAATTCTACAATCAAATTTTGAATCTCAATCAATTACTTAAACACTGTATTTAAGGAATTGATGTTTAAAACGTAATATAAATGTTACAGCTCCCAGAGAGAAGAAGATTCGCGAGGTGCCGACAGTCCTCCCGCAGTTCCTGCGTCGCACCTTCTCCGGCAAGGAGTCTTGGACGAAGCGTCGCGGCTCGGCCCCTACCCCGGTGGCCCCCTCCGAATCCGAGCTGCGGGGCCTGGCATCTCTGGGTTCTCTGCGACACAGCGTGAACGGCGGCCGCAGGAAGCCAAGCCTCACCGTCACATGCCAACAATGGCTCGCCAGAGCTACCCACGGGGTTCAAGAGCGAAACCTGCAACAGTTCCCACGCAGAAGCTCACTCCCCGCTGAGGTGATGACAGGTGCTCTATAGCTTAGCGGCTTTTTTATTTTTATTTTGCATGTTGTTACTACATTAATTTAGCGGAGAAGGTTTTATTTTACGGTGCCTTTTCAATTTTATTAAGACTGATCAGGATTTTGAATTCCATAGGGAATCACCAATTTCGGCTAAGCGTGGACAACATGCCCGGTAATAATTATTTTTATTAAACAATGTTATTAATTGTAGAAGAAATATTTTTGCACATCACATAATAGCCAGGTACACTTACAAAATATCAAAATAAAGAGCATATAAACTGGATCCAGCAGTTAAAAACCATAGTCATTTGTTTGACGCAGTGCTACCAGCACGGAAATAAAACATAAATTTTATTTCTGTAATCGATTAGATAATCAGTTATGGTAACCAAAAAAAGTATTTGTCTGCAAAACGAGTACCGATCAATATTGTATGAGAGGATTCTCATTTACATTGTTTTAAAATAAAACAATCAAAACCGTTAGTAGTATTATAAATTATTTAAAAAAATATGTAAATCGATTATTGTCAGATTATACATTTTTTTCCTAGCAACTCCTACTGTATAGCTTATACGATGATGATGATCGCTATTAAAAATGATGAGTTATGAATTCATCATTTTTAATATAGTTCTGGTATGCATATGTTTTTGTTTCCAAGGATGGAATTATTTTATTTGCTTATGAATGAGTAAATTTAATTGTATGTAACTCTGATGGTTTTCATTTTCTATCGATAACGTCAGAAGTCAGGAATCAATCCCTAATACCATGGGACCACGGGTAATTAAAATTACCCATGGACCCGGTAATGGGTCAACCCTTTTGGACCACGGGTAACGAGTGGTACTATGGATGTTATTACTATACTCGGTCCTTTGAACGTTTGTTTTTCTTATCTTGGACTTTGATACGATACGGCTCCTCATGATGACCCGGCCCTACTCGGACATTAAATCTGACCGACTTTAAATGACAAGCTACGGCACGAACTTGGACTCGTCTGCTACGTGTAGGTAGGTACTTCGAGTGAGAATGAGGAACCAATGCGATGTGTTAATTGTGGCGTTGATGTAATGCATCGCAGAATACACGTTGCAGTTTATTGAAGTTATATCAATAATCCAGAAATGGACTGCCCCTCAATTGCCTCGTCGGCCGAAGATCGGTAGGTTGCTGTGCTCACGTTATAACTATTATTTAGTATTTAAGCTGGGCTAGGCACGAAAATAATGTTGCAGCGCCTGTCCAGTTTTTAGACAATATTTTAACAGTTTATGACTCTGAATAAAGTAAAAATAATAAATAAAAACGATTAGTTTTATATTTTAACCACCCTAATACTATCCTATAATGTGTAAATAATCAGATTATAGAAAAGAATACGCTTATTACAAAGATTTCACATGCCAATTGAAGCATATTCTTGAATCTTGCTACAACTTTATTACATATTTGCTTTCTATAGATAAGTAGTTGTTAAAATGTAAGTATTTTATTAATAAAGACGTTGTCCACGCTTTGCCAGATCACCCTAATAAACTGAGCAATTCCCTTTGATGTTGTTCATGATTTTTCTGCACGCTCAGAATGCAGAAAAGCACGTATTTAGTGCTGTAACATTAAATACTAATCTATATTGACTTGAATATAACCATTTTGTCATCAATATGACAGTCTTGTTACTTTTGGTAATGAGTACCACGTACAATTTTGTTTTGTTGATATATTTGTTGATTAACATACCAAAAGGAAATTAAAAATTTAAGTTACTTCTCATTGCTTTTGTTTCCCAAACCCAAGGATTTATCGGGGTCTCGAGTTCGATCCCCAGACAAATTCAGACTGGAATATGCTATTCGCAACAGTGGATTTCGATAACAAGACTTTCGTACTAGCTTACGATTCAAATATTTTTTCGAATCAGCGTGTTCGCGATAACGTCATTCGATATAGCGGTTTTCTACTCCAATGTGCTTTCGAACTGGCGTACCACGAGTAGTTTTTTTCGAAATAGCGTGCGTCGAAATAGCGTCTTTCGAAAATTCATATCACTCCCATTGAGTGCAGCGTGAGGATAGGGTATCAGAACTGATAGTAAATCATCTATGATTGCGGTCTTTTTAACTATACTCGAGGCTTACGTCTCGTGCCGATAAATTTATTAGTATACCTTGTTATAATTTTTTGTCTATGCATCTAATTAACATTACAAATGTGATATTTTCCAGGTATCTCAACTCACTAGACCGGACGACGGTACATAATATTTGCTTGAGCCAGGAAAGGCTCAACATTTTGATTCGGTGAAAGATGAAGATTCCGAGCAGTACGATGCGGACACTGAATATTCGGATGACGAAAGTGTAGACAACGATAGCTATACAAGTCCTTTCCACGAGATATATGTCATGAACACAATGGACGATGTTAGGCAACTAATAGATAATGACGACGATACTAACCGGCGAACCCACAACCCATTACACCACCCGTTTTGCTACCATCGGCGGTGGTCTACATAAGCGATCTCTTGAATCCTATTCCTCTCCCATAAAATTTTATTGTAAATACATCTATCACTAATCCTATCTATGATATATGACCGCAGAAGTGTGTACATCTGATGGTGCTCATATAAGTGACATGTGAACAATAGTTGTGTAAGATTGTGGGACGGTCATGAACTCCACTCTTTAACTAGACCGTTTACTTTGTAGTATATACAGTGAAATCAGACTCCTCGGATTTATCTGATTTCACTGTACTGGATGTTTTATGTAAATAACTGTATTTGTGTCTAAAATTAATCTGTGGTAATCATAAATTTGAACAGAAAATTGACTTTTTGACCGTACCGATATTTGAAGGAAATCCTTATTTTCCCGGTTCATTGTGCTAAATATTATTTGCTGGATGACGATGATGATGATATAGATACAGCCTGCAATCTGTGCGCAGTGGATACTGGTAAAAAGTACATGTTATTATTAAGTACGAATGAATGCGCAATAATATTAATCGTAGATACTTCGCGCAATGGAGAGTAATTCAGTACTCACTGGAACGATGGCAGATGGTGCATAGCTCAAATGCGTTGTTAAGAGTTTAGACATGGATGACACTCCAAAATGGAGACACATCATAATTATTACATCTATGGTCCAGTTATGGAAACATACACGTGAGTGTACTCTAATGTATGGCATTTTCGAGAGTGAATGTTGTTATTTGGAAGCACATGTTTGCATACACAACGACGCAGCTTTACGTAGGTAATGCTTACCATTTCAAAAAAATAAACCGCCGCGCAGTACAAATAATTTCCACTCAATGATTTTTTTATGTATATTTAGTAAATATGGTTACAATATTTTGTCGCACTTTATTGTAAGTTTTAATATAGTATATGTTTCGCCTAATTTATAAAAAGTACATTATGATTATACCAAAAAATTTGCTTATCCTATTTGAAAAATGGTTAAATCATAACAGCAGGTTTAACATTATAGGCGCTGAGTCTCATTATTTGTAACTTTTTATTATTATTTCGAAAGTTATGTAGTCATACAATTTAAGTAGTAGTTTTTAAGACGTAAAATGAAGAAAGAGGTAGACGCTCTTTTTGAGTGAAACATGGGATGATGATAATAAAGGGGTATGATAATAGGAATTTTCAGTATTAACAGGACCGCGTAGGAGCTGTGACTGTTGACCACACGGGAACACAGAATAACACACTTGTACGGAATATAAACTTGTTTGATGTAGTTGCAGTTACGAATGATGGGATATTTGACCGATTAATTTATTTAAATGCATATAGCTTCCATTATTATTCCCTATTAATGTTGTGCAATATTAAAGTGCATAATCTTTTGAAATGCATTTTCGACGTGTAGAAAACAAATGGATTTTTAATCAATATGCAAAATCTATGATTTATTATGAGCATGCGGTCAACAGAAACGCGCAGTGGTGTGGACAATTCGTGAAATATTTTGCTAAAGTATTCAATATTTTCGTTGTAACGTTGATTTGTATATTATGTTTATTTTTAAAGATATTATTTTTAAGTCAGATTTAGGCTAAATTCGACTGTGTAATATTTGTTTCTTCGAAATTATTTTTAGAAAACTATATTTTTTTTGTAATGTTAGATTTATTTGTTCCAAAGATCTTTCATGGTTGTCCACGTCTATTATTGGCACTGGAACCAATGCCTTTCTGTCATAATTCTGGCCTGTATTATGTTTACTTCGCAAAGTTCGGGAGGTCAAAGACAATGTCAAATACTTATATGGTGAATTCATTTTTCATACCATCAGTCTGCTGACAGATTTTTGCTGCAAACGCATCGGTATAAAAATTGCGAGAACGTCACCGTGGAGCGGCAGGCTCGCACTGCTTGCGGACACTAGAGGTCATGTTGCTAAAAGCAAGATTTATTTTATTTTTAACTTAGGTCGATACTAGTGGCGGCTGAGCGAACTTACTGAGCTGATTGACACTGAAACTCCCAACTACACAGTCGGAGGGCTATATTAGTGTTATTTCATTCCGTTGACAAAAGACGATTTCAATCGAATAGCCGGAAACTGGAAATAATCGTTCGAACGGCTCGACCAGTCACAAACGTTAAACCCCCTAAGGAGGGTTGGTCTTAATAGTGTGTGTATAATTGTAGTGTCTCATCTTTCTGTGTGCGTAAAAGCGACTCGGCCAATGCTGAACGCTCCCCGATACTACGCACAACGCACGAGCATCTAACACACACAAGACGAAGCCATCGTCGTGAGTTAAGACATCTGTGCAGACGCTCAGCCCTTCAGTTGTCACTCGGTTGTCACTTCGATGTAAAACTTGTCAGCGCTGGCTCGCTGAACGATTGTCAATGCTCCTAAGAGTATACAATCCTAGGAGTTATGGTAGGAGAGTATTATAGGATATGTTAGGCAACAATGGGGACGGATATTAAATGAAAATATGACTTTTGTCGATTTGAGACTTTGAGGGATTTTGAGCCTAGCTCATGAAGAGTATTTTTGTATACTTTTTTTTAATTTATTATAATATTATAACGGTTGTAAGTTAAACTAAGCATCATGATGGTAAGTAATGACAAAAAATATACGATTCCTACAAATGAATCGTGAAGATTTCACTAAGGTCATTTCATTTTATATTATAACGACCTCTAGTGTCTCAAAGCACTGTAGTGGAAGGTTACCTTTTAATTGTAAACAGTCAGTGTGTTTCGCTAAATGTAAAAGTGTTAATTTATTTTGTGATTGTGTCCCGAGTAGGTTTCTTGACGAATTATTAGAAGTTTGTAGTCATGTAATCGTGCGTTGGAAGTGCCAGGGTTTGTCGTGAGGAACGCATTTTCTCTAAAACGGTTTATGTCAAGAATGACGAGTATATCTTTAAAAACTACCAGTAATTTGGAACGAGACGCAATATTAGCGAAAAGAGACGCGATTATATTTGTTCCTGGTTCTCGCCAGATAATATACTTATACCTAGACTACAACAATGTATCGTCACGTCAATGTAATTGTTAGTTTGTAAGATGTTAGCGTTAGTTATTACGTCGATCTTATGTATTTTGATCGATTGTTGACTACCACGCCCGCTGTGACACGTTTGTTGCGATTATCTTACACAATTTTGTAGTAGCCACGTAGATAAATAGTCCGTGGGCGGTCTGTTTTTCACAATATTTTGCAAATTTCTATCTTGTCACGACAAACGATTACACAGACACTAATAGGGTGCACTTTCACAGAAGTTGAAACGTCTCCCCAATTTCAAGATAATGGTGCCGATTCTGTTGTACACCGAACTAAACTAACTAAACTATAACTAAAATTCCTTACTTTTTACTATGAGAATCTAAACGCTATTCTGCACAAAAATATCTCTAAATTTAAAAACTATTTTGACACAACTAAAATCGAATTTGACAATCGCGACTCGCACAAGTATGTTTTGGCTTCGCAACGTGGTACTTGTTTGCCCTACCCCGAGTTTTTTTTAGAGCCAGCAGCGCGCCGGGGTCGGCAGCCTCGATGTGATTTATATAGAATTTTCACTTTTTTCATGGAAAATATGAAAAATTATTATCCACATGTTGAGTTTTATAGGTGTTTGGGGCTTCCTAAAGGGGGTCGAAATTTTTATTATTTTTGCGATAGGACACACCGTTTTCGAGATATAAGCAAAAGAAAAGAAAAAAAATACAGTACTATTTTTGCACCAGAAGTCGAGGTGTCGATGTCGGTGTGAATTTTAGTTCTTGACAACTAATTTTATTCCACACCTATTTAATCGCGATTAAAAATAGTCAGATTTAGTTAGACAACCAAAATTTTAGGTTGAATACAATAATGAAATTGACAACAACAGAATAGCAAAATTACCATTTTCACTAAACTAATAATTCAGTGCAATCTTAGTGCTGTCAAACTAAAATATAGTTAAGTTGTGTCACTTTAGTCAATTTCAGAATAGGAAATCGTCGTTTGACAGGAATAAACTAAATTTTGGTGATTTTTAGTCTAGTTTAGAGAATTTTGTGACAACAGAATCGGCACCAATATCTAATAAGAGCGTGCCAAACGTATCAACAGCGGGGTATATTTCTCTACATATATTTTTAGTAAATATATTTGAAAAAAATATGTGCTCAAGAACTTGACTAGTATTATTCAGAAGGGACTTTTCCTTCGAACTTTTAGATGCACAAAACTATATTATAAACTTTAGTTAGTGCCTCAAGAGTGTACTGCTCCTGCGCAGTAGTGGGGCATTATCTTGTCACTAGTCTTTTGACTTAGAATGATCGGGCTCAATGTTCATTGTAATATATGTTTACTCTCTATTCACTATATGGATGTTTAAATCTGTGTTTATAATAATATAATAGTTTCAGTGTTTGAACGAATGGTATATCAATAAGAGTCACTGACAGTAGTTACTAACTCCGTAATCGGTACAATGTATTGCCCGATTAGTCGTAGCACAACGGGCCTATCTCACTACTAGAATGCCCCATTCAACTTGTAGTAATTTGAATTTCTATGTGTTTTGATGTTAGATAATATTTTAAGTAATAGTCTTTGACGTCACCGCGGCTATGAGGTCACGAGTTCTTGGTTATGTTTTAAAGTAACTGGTGTATGTACAATAGATAAATAGTCAAATTAAGTTGTCTTCAAGAAATATGTAATCACAAAGTAAATATTAAGTACCAAATACATTATCTAAAGGCTCTGGCGACCTGGGTCTTCTACATGTTGTATACAGTTTAACTACAGTTCATAAATTTGGGATTATGGGATCATTAGTATGTTGTAAGAATGGAAATATAAGGACCCCTGCATCCTGTGGTTCAACTGTAAACGACTGAATTTTGTCATTTTAAAGTAGGGTGTCTATTAGGCGATTAATGTATTTAGGAGAGCTGTTACTGTAGTCAGGCTAAAATCATTTCAGGACTGGAAGATTTTATACTGTTCGCCTGGCTTCAGTTCAAAAATTATAGTATTAAAATTTAAAAAAAACCTGGGTGTTAGGTAGTTGTTTAAACCTATTCCTACAACTGTCAGTATGTTCTTAATAGAATAACTTTCAATGTACCTATTCCACCTGTAAAATTGAGTCCGCGTAAAGAAACCCTGCTTTAGGTGTGCATATAATTCGGTCCTGACTTTATTGATTTATTGTACTCTGGGGGTCATAGATAAATTTTTTTCGTACGCTATTCAGTATACCTACTTAGTTTCTTAAAAGGGTACATCGTCAGGGGTGCGGGTTGTTCGAAAGAGATACCGCGGCCTCTGGCACACAGGCAACTGGGGGAACACAGTCAGTAAAAGTCTGACACTCCTTTCTGCTCCATCCAGAGCGGGAGAAGTTATTTGATGATTTCCCAAGCTCAAAAAAAAAGACAAAAAAGGGGTACATCGTAATTGAGACAATCTGTGTACATTTTGGAAGCCGGAGTCGGCCATCAACAATCTAGACCGTTCCTTTGTCTATGTCTAATCCAAAAACAAAGTAGAGAAACCAGCAGGCCAAGGGAAAAAATATAAGCATAATTCTTTAATAGTTTTATGTAGGTACATTCAAAGCGATAAGAGGCAATTACTATTATAGCTCAAAATTTCACAATAATATTGTACTAACACAAAATAATTTAATTTATTGATATATAAACCCAAAATATACGTGTAACGGAAAGGGTATATACATACCAAGGGCACGGCTTCTTTGGATGATATCAAACGATATTGGAAGGGTTTTTTAATCCTGTCTCTACATGTTCGGAAGTTATGAGAATTTTTAATACATTGATACCAGAAACCGAACTTTTCAAATTGAAATAAACACATCACTCAGAAGAGATTTATCGTGATATTGGCAAGTAACGTGGAAAGTTATTGACCTATGTAGTGCGGTGACACGTTTGTTATGATTTGAATTTAAGAAACATTTGAAACCGAAAATTTGGTATCAATTCTTAGAGTATTTTATTTTGAGCTGAAACTATATATAGTGTTTCTATACCAGCTGTTATCTTTAGTGCTTATGGATAGCAATATGGTTTCTGTTACACCCTGTATATCAACTGCCTAGCCTTTTCCCACCTACGTTGGAGTCGGCTTCCAGTCTAACCGAATGCAGCTGAATACACGTATTTAAAACCCAGAAGATATAATTCTTTCAAAATAAATTATGATAACCTACTAACAAAAATGTCGATTATCACATACGTAACCAACAGACATACAGCGGGCTTTTGAACGACATCAACATTCGTTGGAAACTGAACTGAATGTGTATTTAGGGGTTCTATATCAATGAATTAAGTCTAATAACAGTCTTGTTTCACTTAGATGAACAAAAATAATATGTATTACTATCGACTATTTAACATTTAATTAATCCAACAAAACAACTCTTTCCCCCTTATTACAAAACGAGGTTTTTCTTTAGGTATGGTTTAAACCATCGAGCCTGTTTTTCAAATAAGAACCTAACTGACATCGAAATACAGCTCCTTTTACGAAACTGACTAGTTAGTCCAGTGCTAAATTGTCAGTTTTGCAAAAGGAGCTGTAATTCTATTTCAGTTCTAAGTTCTTATTTCAAAAACAGGCTCGATGGTTTAAACCATACCTAAAGAAAAACCTTGTTTTGTAATAAGGGGGTATATGTTTACATAATGTGTTGAAGTTATTTTTGAAATATGGATGTTGTACTTAAAATTGTTTTCGAAATAAATGTTTTTTTTTTTATTGGTTTTCTTTTCTTTTCCTTTTTTGAAACACTTGCTAGCAGAGCTATTATTGTTTTTTTTTTTTTTTTAATCATATTTAACGCTTTCTATCAAGATGAACTTTCAAATACATTCACTACATGCAGGAAATTTGTTTTCGACTTACAACTTATATTGGTAGGTAATGTTAAATCTATCCGTAAGTGAAGACTGCAAAACTTTGAAAGTTATACTTACATATATATATCCCTTTGTAGTGTATTTCTAATGGTACCCACCCCGGTACTTTTAATTTGTATGTACTTTCTCTACTGACTATTGTCAAGGACCGATGTTTACCGTTGTATTAGTGTTACAATATAAATGTGGGCAATGTATGAGCCGATTTGATGTTTTATTTCTGACCTTTGCTGATAGAATGAAAGTTACCTATCTTTAATAATACTGTCCCGCTGCCCGGCAAAGGCCTCTTCTTCTACAGGGAAGACACGAGCTTTAATCGCCACGCTTGTTCTAAGCGGATTGTTGATTTCCCCACTGTCGCTACGTCTCTTCCTATATGGTAGCAACAGTTCTCGAATAGGCAAAAATGGTGTAATCACAACCGTGTACACTATATTTGAGTAACAGTATATATGAATTTTGAAAAATATTTACAATCCATTGCTTCATAAAAGTTCGAAAAGCCATTGCTATTAATAGTGTGTCCCGCAATGACGAGTAACCCGGCGGACTTTATAATAGGTACGCATTTTCAAAACAAAGAAAAATATATTTTCCTATAATAATAATAATAAATAACAGTGTGCAGCGCATGAAGTGGACACTGTTAACGAAAATGTCATGCGTGCATATTACGGGGTCTACAGAGGTGGGAAGTAACTTGACTGCGTACCGTGGTCGGATGCTCTCTCTGTTTCAGGTGCTTGAGCCAGCAGTCAACGTGTCGGCGCAACGACCTTCGGATCAGGTGCGGGTCATCCAGCGTAACCATATGCTGGAAGCCGCCGTACTTGATCGACTTCGCCTCGAATCACGGAATAGCTACGTTGCGCCTTGGGGCTATATCCATGAGTTACCAGTGCAATGCAAGATTAAGGACCGCTTTGAAGGATGCTTTCCGGGAGTATCGCTCCACTCTGCCTGAACTTAGACCACGCATACCTCGTTTGCCCATGCACAAGAAAAACAGGGCGTTGGTGTGTGCTCTAGACTCACAGTTGTCAACATATTTTGACGGTAACCAAGATCTCGCCGATACCCACTCAATCCTGTACTTTGCAGCTGTAGCGGCAAGTCGTGTAGCTCATGTCAAATTTCCTAACAGTGACCGAGCTCCACGACCAAAACCAGCCATACCAGCTTGGCAGTGCAGGATTGAGCGTCGTATCGGTGATGCTAAAGCACTCATCGGCTAGCTTATCTGCTTCAGGGAGGGCAATACTCGCCCTAGAGTGATGCGCTTTGTGAGGCGGGCGTTCTCCGGGACTGGTATTAGTTCTCCAGATTATATTACCCGCGTCACAGAGCGTATCGACTTCCTGAAGCAGAAGATCTGTGCATGGGCAAACCGCCTATTCGTCGGTACAGACGGAGAGTGGAGCGGTACCTACACTCAGAATTGCACATTCCGAAGCGATTAAAGGTGGGTTTACAGGACTTGGGAGCAACCGGACCAAGGTGTGCTTCACACGCGCCTGCCGGATGAGAACGCCATGCGTTCGTTATGGCGCAACATCTGTTCGGTGCATGTCAATCACATCTGGGATTGGGCTAGGGAGATCGAGCGAGCGTGTGGTCAAATACCAGAAATGGGGGGACTTACCATCAGCCCCCAAGATGTAGCTCGGTCAGTCCGTCCTCTCTCTTGTCACTCACTCTATCATGTCTGCCTCTCAAAATGAATGTCGGAACGGGTCCCGTGGTACTAAGGAGCAGCACCTCATTGATATGGCTATTAGCCAACAGGTTCGCCGTTCCAGAAAGAATTTGTGAGGTAAAGCCTCGTTCAACCGTAGCAGCACGTCGCTATTTTACCTACATGAGCTCAAAAACTCATGTTCACAATAAAACTATGTTTGCTAACTAACATGATTTAATTTACGTGTTTTTAATAGACTTATAACAAACAATCTACTATATATACATTTAAACGGAGGGGTTATCGGGCTTTGTTGGCGGAGCCCCGACGGGTGTGGTAGAAGCAGTTTCCGGCAACGACGACGACGTCTCTAAGCTCTTCAAGTTTGCCTCAAACTCAACGGGTTCAATGAACTTCTTATGCGGGAACGGCGTTGGCCCCAATATGCGTTCGACATCTTTGAAGTTTAACGTTTCCTTTTTGAGAAGCTCTTCGGCCAACTGCGGACAAAATAGTAATATTTTAGGTTTGGGAATTTTCACTTTGATTATGTGTAATGCAAATTCAGAGGTAAAATAACAGTGAACGCATTGTATGGTAAATGTGGACAGTGGCGTCTCCGTGCTGTGTCTCAGACGCTTCCAATTTTCAATGTACTGTTTAACTAGTCGCATAGTAAGCTTCTTCCGAAAGCATAGTCATCATCATTCGCTTGCAATTTCGATGTTCAGGTATCCCAATTGATTTCCTTCAAAAAGGTCCTTTCCATACTTCTCGATTAGTCATTATCTCGGAAACGACAATGACAATGTTTGTTTTGATTTTTTAGTATTATGGTGACTCGAGTTGTTTGTTACATAATTTCGTTTTTGTTGCAAAAGTTGGCAACTGGATAGTGACATATACATGTGTCACGCCCGGATTGCGAGACCTTGTTTTTTAGACCATGCCGCACATGTTTCCAGTCCACCACTTTCGGACTTCCTCCCGGTAATCGCCTATAAATGAGCCGTTCTCATAAAAATATCTGTGACTTACCAAGACAAGTTTGTCCTGGTTATCTCTGAGCAGCTTCTCAGTCCTGAAGTACGCTTCGCCGATCAGTTTCCTGGCTTCCAGGTCAATGAGGTTCTTCAGTGTCTTGCTGAACGGACTCTTGCCGTGTGTCTTGAGGTCAGGGAACGACAGTAGCCCTACTTTTTTTGACATGCCGTAGATTCGGATCTGGGGAAGAAATAAGGTATTTATAAGACAAGATAGAAACTCAAACAATTTATTTCACTCGGAATACAAAAAGAACCAGAAGCCGTGAGAGCGCCTAATACTGAAGCCACAAAAACTACTCTTAAATAGAGTAGTTTGACGCGCAGCCAATCAGTCATTCTGTGACTGTCGTATCGCGCGACGTGTTTTACCGGTGTTCAATTTATTTAAATTATGCCGTCTTGCGTCGTCCCTTCCTCTAAAAATTCAGCCGGGCTAAAAAATAAACAGGATGGGATCACATTTCATGTGCAAGTAGTGCATTCAGTTATTGTCTTATTTAATTATTTGTAATTGTGTTTTTTTTTTGGGTGGGATTTCATCAAATAACTTCTCACGCTCTGGGCGGAGCAGGAGGGCGGGTCGAAAGAGAACTGAGGGCTTGTAGTATTTATAAAACGACATTTAAAATATTTTAAACGACTTGAAAAAATAATGTTATCAAAGCAAACCATATGTATTAATGCATGTATAGAAAAGGACAGTAACATTTTGATTTTATTATTTTCCTACCCCCAATACTCTCAACTCAACATTTACCCCGAAAATGGGCAAATCATGTCTGAGCTAGCAATATTACGCGGGTGGGAAGTGAGGCGAGCGGGGGTCACTTATTTGTTTTTGGACAGCCTGCAACTTGCAATATCAGTTGGGGCTTCTGGTTCTTTCTGTATTCTGAGTTATTTCAATTACATCACTTACAGGCACCATTGAGTTGTCGAGTCGGTCAGTTAGAGTGGAAGTTAAGCTAGTTACCTACTCAGTAAAATAAAATTAAAGCAGTCTTTGGTTCTTATTTCAAATCTTAATGCTTAAAAAAAATTTTTCGCAAGCAAATAAATTAAAATTATTCGCTCAGTAGGCATTCGCATTCAATTTTTTATTCATTTATAACATTTTATTTGCTCCATTTTGATAAAAATGCGTATCAGCTGAATCGGAACTGCGCCAATTTGTTCAGATTAATCAAATAGCGTCAAGCAGAACCTCAGAAAATAAAGACTTGTTCAATTTACAGATAATGTTATTCACCATACAACGATAGATTGATAGAATGACGTTATTTGGGTCTTAAAGGGTACAACTTCATTTTCAACACACTTGCTCATAAAATGGCTCTAATTTCACTGCAGTTAGGCACATAATGACACCTATTATCAAACTGTGACGTTTTCATTACTATTATTCACTAGTGAGTTATAGAATTGGTTGAGTTGCTTTGTTCTTAAAAACGATGATGATGATGATGATGGATGATGATGGATGATGCTGGATGATGATGGATGATGATGGATGAAGATGATGGATGAAGATGATGGATGATGATGGATGATGATGGGTGATGATGGGTGATGATGAGTGATGATGGATGATGATGATGATGATGTGTGGGTTCAAACCTACGTAAGTCGCGGTCGTTACCACTGGGCTACCACTGGGCTACCACTGCTCTCATCGAAGCTCTCTACCGCACCGTTGCCTTATCAAAATTATTCCTCAGTCTTTTTTTCATAGTGACGCCACACATACTTCGCAAGGAACACATTTCCATAGCATTTATATTCTACTTTCATGGTTCTTTAATACCTTCATATTGAAGCCAACATATTGATGTAGGCTTATCACCACAATTTACTGTAACACAAACCTCATTCTTGAATCAATTGTCTGCTACAAATTGTAGGGTATTCCGGAAAAACACATGAATGTATTTTTTGTGTTACGTAACACGTAATAATTTACATATTTGTGTGGTTTCTCCTTCACGATAATGTGGTTTAGAATTTTTTGGTGCACGTTCTAGTAAGATTTGCAAATTAGTAAATTGTTGTAGTGGTGTGTTGAAAGTCGCGAGAATAGCGGCACCGCACGAACTTCACCGGTAGTTTTCTCGATGGCCTATGTCCAGCAGTGGACGTCTTAAGGCTGAAATGATGATTATGAATAACGGTACTTATCCTGAGATACCTGAGCATAGGCGATCTTGGTCACTTTCTCGAGGTCGTTCTGCGCCCCGCTGGTGATTGAGTTGAAGATGATAGCTTCGGCCGCGCGCCCGCCCAGTGCCATGCACATTCGATCGAACAACTGAAACGCAAAACATTAGTCAATCATTTATTTACAAACGGGATGCACTCTGTTGTATTCTCAGTGTTCAGTTCAACACCGAGAGTTTAAAATCCAGTGCGCGATAAAATCCCGCCGCGATATTTTGAGGACCGTGTGGACGTCGACTAAAAAAAAGAGAGAGAGCGATAGTTGTTATGGTTTTCGAGAGTGCTGAAGCCAAATTGTGAGGTCTGAATAGAGAGATTTTCTCACCTCTTCCTTATTGTATAGCTTCTGGTCGGACGTGGTGTACTGCGCGAAGCCCAGCGCCATGTTGGTGCGCGGCACGATGGTGACCTTCAGCAAGGCGTCCGTGTGTTCAAGCAGCCAGCCGGCTAATGCATGCCCCGCCTCGTGGTAGGCCACCACGCGCTTCTCAGCCGGTGACATCGCGTGACTACGCTTTTCCGTCCCTCCTGGAATGTGAATGTTGGAATTGTTATTAAAACTAGTAGTTGACATTTGATCAATATTTTATAAAAATATTTGCTTTCTGAACTCTTTCTCCATATAAATTAACTTTAACTGTGCCAAATTTCATACGCCGCCGACCGCGCAATTTTCGTAAACAGGGGTACAAAGTTTTTGCTTCAGATATTAATACAAGTTGAAACAGAATAGACGCAAAACCTAAAAGTAGTTTGTTCATAATTGACTACTATAATATAACCTATATTCAAAAAAGGTTTTTTTTTTGTACTTATGTATTTTGCCATATCTACCGCCGATTGAGCCAAAGAAAATTCAATGTTATTTCAAGGCAATAAGAATCAACTTTAAATCCATAAAGCAATGCTAGTGGTCATTGTACATTATGCTCTTAACTCAATACCAACTCTAATTGGGGTGTACGAGGTCTTGCGTTACACGTTATAGTTAATAATATTAATTATCAACTAGCTTCTGCCTGCGATTTCAGTCGAGGGAAATTTATTGTTTTCAAGTAACATATACTTATCCTAAAGTATCGCATCACCTGCCCGCGACATTAATTCGTATTCCCTTAGCATTCTTTCTGATCTTTCTTTTTTTTGTCGTTTTATGAGCTAAATAGCCTATAACCTCTCTCAAGAATTGGGCTATCAAATTCAAAAAGCAAGAAGAAATTAAAATTTCGTGAGCTACTTTGCCGCTGCCCCATAAGGCGAAACTCATGGGTACCCCGCGAAATTCAAATTTTCTCACATTTTAGTATATTTTTCAATTTCGCAGTCTGCCCTGGCGTTTCTCCCTTAAGGTGAATCTAGTCCACATTTTTTCCATACAAACTTCGGAAGGGTGTATTACTCCACTGTTTGGCAACGTACATCAATTAAACATGGTATGGTTTGGTCTTATTATTAACTTTGTCAGTACGGAAACAGAATACTAAAATCTAAAACCATTAAAAACTTAGGAGCCAACAAAGATTCGTTTTTCTTGCTAATTTAACCTAACTTTGGGCGTGTTTAAGTAATAAAAGAAGTGTAAAATCTCCATAACTAAGTCGGTACCGACAAATATCGAAAAATTCAATAAACTTTATCGGTCATTGATTTATGCAGTGGTTTTTTCTGGAAACCCTTTCTCCGAAAGACTTTTCTTAATTTTTGCGCCTGCGCCTGTTTTACTATAACTGATCCTGCAGCTCACTCAATAATGTTGTGCGTGTAGACTAGCGTCTAACTGCTCATCACGGGTACTACCTCTGTCGGACACGGAGCCTAGTGAGACAGCCAGGCCCACCAGTGAGTTCCAAGCCCGTGACTAGGTTCCCCTTAACAGCGAAGGGTACGTTACATTACGCGCAAGTCTCAAAGCTTCGTTCAGGTATTTTCGAGTCGTTGTGCTCCTTAACCTGCGCCAAGGTTATGGAGCTCACCGACGAACAATACTTTGTAACGTGGTAAATAGGGATGAGTCGGGAAAATGGATATTAAATAGGCATCGATGTAATATACTGTTAACAAGGACATGTAAGGGTCAGTACAGAAGGAACAGAAAAACCTCGCGTAGGCTCAAAACGTATCTGCTGGCTGCAATTCAAACCGAGAGCAACCGAGTCATAAGGATCCACGGGCCGACTGTGTCGATATTCTAGCATTTTCTACTTTAGTTTATGGTATACGGTCTTATTTTCAATGGAGTCAGTAAATTGCTCGGGAAATTTTCCGTTCTGTCTGGATTGACCCAAATGATTAATCATAATACAGTTAACTGTATTACATTATATGTAAAAAGGACTAATGTGTTAACTGTTAACACATTCGAGTCCTTTTTTGCAACAAACCATCATCTGCCTAGACTTTTCCCAACTATGTTGAGGTCGGCTTCCAGTCTAACCGGATGCAGCTGAATACCAGTATATTTCATGGAGCACCTACCTATCTGACGTCCACAACACATTTACTAGGTAATACGACACCCCTTGGTAAGACTGGTTGTCAGATTTTCGGGATTCTGTCGGCCCGTAACGACTGTCAAAGATCTACAAATGACAGCCGAAACCAACGGCTTAACGTACTTTCCGAGGCACGGGGGGTATTGGTATGTCAAGATGGTCACCCATCCCCAGACCAACCTGATCGATCGACCCGTGCAGCTATTGTTACGCGTTTTGGCAACAAACCATATTATTTTAATGTTAAAATCCCTTTTAAAGTTTCGTCTCGACGATGATGAGGACTGACCTACGACTCTTTCGACGGCGTACTCCAAGTCAGTGTGACGCACGATGGACTGCTTGTGCCTAGCCGCGTGCAGCGCCGCCTCGTTGCACACGTTCGCGATGTCAGCGCCACTGAAGCCGGGAGTCAAGTACGCGAGCCTGCGAAGTTAAAATAAATAAAATAAAATAAAAATCTTTATTTCAGACATGAACTCATACATGAACAGTCCATAGGTTGGTTAGTGTCAGTGATGAGTTATTATAGTCTACAGTCTAACAGAAAGTACTTATAGTCTATATTAGTATTGTTAGTAAAGACACAAACACAGCTAAATTGCCTAAGCCCGCCTTCGAGGCTCAGTGTGGAACCGCTATAGGTAATTGGCACTGAGCACAGGCCATACGTAGGAAACACGAGCATTGACCACAACGATTGTTCAAGACGTTTTGGCGGGTTCAGACTGACATTAACTGTAAGTCTAGGTGTCCTCACGATGTTTTTCCTTTACCGATGTCAGTAATGTTCAAGATAAACTCAAAACTACATATGTACTTGCTCGGATTTGAACCCAGGACCTCGTGCATGAGAGGCAAGATCTTAATCTATGGGCCATCGGCATTCACTAGGTCATCCTGACAGTCAGCGACAGCAAATTGACTACCAACTTCTATTCTATTATATTTCTTAACACGAATTATAGATCGTAGGTCAAAACCCAGACAGGCGCTTTACTTTGTGTAAATTATTTCATCATCACTGCTCTCAAAACGGTGAAGGAAAATATCGTGAGGAAACCGGCATGTCCTAGAACAAAACATTCTAACACTTGTGAGATCTACCAACCCGCACTGGGCCCGAGTGGTGGATTCCCATTCTCTCTGTGTCCCAGAAGTGGGAACATTATAGGCAGATTATGCCTGGCCTGTGCCGAATTATTCCGATCCGAACACCGAGATCTTGGGCCCCAAGTATTACAGGACCCTAGTGTTAACAAGGCTTCACAGTGTTCAGACCCTTTTATAAGAGCCCCATTACTACAATAGACTTAGAATAGTTTAGACATGGGAATAACAAACACATCGATACCAATACTATTAAGTGACTTTGTCTCTGTGTGTTACCAGTTCACACAGAATAGACCATGACCGGTGTAAGGCGTGTTAGTTAATACGGACAAAAGCGCGGGCTTAAGCTAGTTATGTAAAAAGCGTTTTAAAAAAAAAACGCGTTATTTCGGATATCACGATCCATAGTTACACATACATTAATTATTTTGAAAAACAGTCATAATTAATTTTATACTCACAAATTAAAATTTACAAACAGATTTTAAATAGTATAAAATTAAAGCTAAAAATTAACAAATTTAAATAAAATAAAATTAAAACAAACAATTCGAAGTAAAATAAAAATGTATTAATCAATTTAAATAAAACAAAATAAAGTCAAAATGAGCAAATTTGAATAAAATAAAATTAAATCGAAAAATTAAAATAAAGTTATGATTACTTATATGACTGATTCAACAAGGGACCTCCAAAGCGGGGATGAGATCCTATTAGCCACAGTCTTCAGAATTTCGTTGCGGTTGTTATCAAATGGCATTTTTTTATGAAATTATAGGTTTACCTTTTCACATAGAAATCGGGCAGTTCTTCGAGCACGATGTTTTTGAGATGCCTGTTGAAGATTTCCTCGCGTTCGATCAGCGTTGGCAAGTCGATCAGGATGTGGCGGTCGAAACGTCCGGGACGCAACAGAGCCTGAAACCCATATTATTATGTTTTTATTAAGGTGTGTACACCTTAATTAATGATGAGTGAATGAAATGAGTGATGTTATGTTGAGTATGTCATCATCATCATCATTTCAGCCAAAAGACGTCCACTGTTGGACATAGGCCTCTCCCAAGCTCCGCCACTTCGACCGGTTCTGTGCTTCCCGAATCTTGCGGACTCCTTGGGTATGTAATGAAAATAAATGATTTATTTAGTAAATATGACATCGG
This sequence comes from Polymixis flavicincta, assembly GCA_949987655.1. Lineage (NCBI taxonomy): Eukaryota > Metazoa > Arthropoda > Insecta > Lepidoptera > Noctuidae > Polymixis > Polymixis flavicincta. The sequence goes on along the minus strand of OX465171.1, from coordinate 34,401,119 downwards.
AATCACTTGTGAGGTACATCTCACTGACATTACTGCCAGTTTAAGTCTTAAGTAAAGCCCTGGGATTGCTACTGAGAAATTCCAGATGGAAAAACCCTATACATTTTGCTGGAGCCGGTGAGCGAACCCAGTACCTCATGCACATGCTTGACTGAAGATAGAGTAGACATGTCACCGTAACATTATGAACATCGTCAGTTTATAATCTATCTTGCGACAAATAACCATTTATAATTAAAATTTAACCTTAACACCATTCGTTGATGCAGACTTAGTGTCCTTGTGTTCAGGTGATATGTGGTGCAAGATGAACGGTGGTCCGTGGCTTGCGTGGAGACGCTGCATCAGATTCATTTCAGTTGAAAGATGTCCACTTCTGGACATAGGCCTTCTTCAAGCACGGCTACTTCGAACGGTTCTATGCTTCTCGCATCCAGCGGGTTCTTGCAGCCTTCAGCAGGTCATCGGTTCACCTTGTGGGACGCCTTCCAATGCTATGTCTTCCGGTACGCGGTCACTACTCAAGAACCTATGGGCTCCATCGGCTTTCTGTTCTACAAGCAATGTGTTCTGCCCATTGACACCGTAAGTTATTTGAGAATCGGAACCATTTGAGTTAGCCCACTGACACTGAGTCCGGACACCTCGATAATTTGTAAATTGATATTTAATGGACATAACACTAGAGACGTTACCTTATCCAGTACATCCGCTCTATTAGTAGACGCGAGCACCACCACCCCCTCGCGGCTCTTCATGCCATCCATCTCCACAAGCAGCTGGTTGAGGGTCTGTTCGCCCTCGCCGCCGCCCGGGCCGAATGAGCTGGGCCCCGTGGCCCGGGCGCGCCCCACTGCGTCCATCTCATCTATGTAGATGATGCACGGGGCGCGGGAGAGAGCTTCCTTGAATAGGTCTCTGTATGGAATGAAGATTAAGTTAGAAGTTGTATGGAGAAAACCCTTTAAATCTGACAAACAACAAAAATAATTGATTTGTTATTGCTTAATTTACAAATACTTTTTGCCTTTTTACCTATTGCGTAAAGTCATTTTATTCTAAGAACTTCACGATCATCATCTGCTTTTTCCCAAGTATGTTGGGATCGGCCTCCAGTCAACCCGGATGCAGCTGACTACCAATGTTTTACATGAAGCGACTGACTATCTGAGCTCCACAACCCAGTTACTGGGTAATACGATTCAAGATTCAAGATTCTTTATTTGTGGAAACATGAGTACACATACAGAGCATGCAAGTTATTAAATTACAATAGTTGAGATCAGTCATGTTTGGCCTTAGTGGCGTACAAATATTTAAACCCCTTGGTAAGACAGGTTGTGTCGACCCATAACGCCTGTTATGTTAAAGATCTACGGATGACATGAAACGAAATGAAATGCTTTAAATAATCTGAACGACTGCACCAAATTGGATGATTATTTATTTATGTGTTCCTTATTGTCAGGACAAGGTTTGTATATACGAAAATTTATAAAAAAATATAGATTTGATCAAAATGATACAAAACCACGAAAAAACGACTGAACGGATTGAGATGAAATATGGCACACAGATAGAATACAACCTAGATTAACATATAAAATACTTTTTATCACGGTAGAACGGTCCTGTGGGATGGTTTCCGACCTCCACGCGGGCGAAGCCGCTGGCAGAAGCTAGTTCTAAATAAATATTTATTTATAACTAGCTGTTGCCCGTGACTTCTCCCACATGGATGTCGGAAATTATCGAGCGGGAATGTGCTACCAGAACAGAAAAGCCTATGATACTCCTTATAACATTAGCTATCTGCCAGTGAAAATCCTGTCAAAATCGGTCCAGCCGTTTCGGTAATAAGTTAACAAAACAGGCAACAATAAAAAAAAAGTTTTTAGTTATAAGTAACTATTATTATCATTATCATATCCATTTAGTAAAAAAGCTGTAATTTTCACATTACAAACAGACACTTCAATTTTATTAGTAAACTATTGATCATCTTGTAAATAATGTAACTTGGCGGGTATTGTGACGTCTGAAGTCGATCATAAAGTCGTTGTACGACTTTATGACGTAAGCGTCATTGGCGACCGTCCAAAACATTCCACGCAATATAAGACAGGGTTTGTGTTTCAATCTATTCAAGATCCCGACTGTTTAGTTTTTCACTAGATAACATGTTTCCTGTATTTTAATGAAAAAATCAAAATAGGAAGTGCTTGAATTGATTTGTATACTGACCCGCCGCTGCGGTCTAGTAGTTAGGCTTTATTATAAAGCAAGGTTCATGTTTAAACGAGAAAAAAAAATGACACAAAAAGGTGTAATATTTTCAAATACAGCCATGCTAGCTCTCTGACTCTTCGCCTGTTTTCGGAACATTAATAATTGTACGTAATTATCAATTTAAATTAAAAAATGTAGGAATAAAGTTCAAAATACAATAACTGGTTCGAAGGTTTGAGTTTGGATTATGTTAGAACTCGTTTTGTAATGGAACGGAATATATTTACGGATGTTTTGATACAACAATTTAAACTTCATAAGGTCCATTACAATATTATATTTTCCCCCTACATAATATAATACTTAATATAGTTATTACTTAGCTAAGTAATAACAGCCGCACAATTCTATCGATCAGGTTAAGCTAAGCTTGCCGTAGTCGGTCCATGGATGGGTGACCATCTTTACATACCGAGACCCATCCGTGCATCGGTAAGCAAGTTAATCAGTCGGTCCCAGCTGTCATTCCTGGATCTTTGACAGTTGTTACGTGTTTTCAGAAACAAGTCTGTTAACCAGTCTTAGCAAGGTGTATCGTGTTACTCAGTTACTGGGATGTGGAAGTCTGATAGTCACTCCACATAAAGTACTGATAATTCCGCTACATCCGGTTAAACTGAAAGCCGACCCCAAAAACAGTTGATGATTACTTATAGATAGAAATACCTGACTCTAGCTGCTCCAAGGCCCCCGATCATCTCTATGAACTCCGATCCGTTCATAGACAAGAACGGTACGTTGGCCTCAGTCGCCACCGCTTTAGCCAACAACGTCTTGCCGCAGCCGGGGGGTCCTAGTAGCAGAGCGCCTTTCGGTACCTGAAGTAACAAACAAATTGCGTTGATTATATGAGAAAAACCATTCCACCATTTCATCCTAGAAGGTGACCCTTCAATGTAGCCCGTGAATCGTCATATATTTTCACGTATCTCCATCTAATTTAATTTCGAGAGCTACACTTAAAAAAAAAAATTGTTAATAATTTATTTATAATTCTATCAAATCGCCGTGAATTATGCTCAACATACAAACACACCGTGGCAATTTGAAAAAAAATATATTAAGCAAGCGCAGTTCGAATCCGCGCGGTTTGTTTTCGCGAAAACGTTATACAATATGCTTTTACGGAGGGTTTGGTAACAAATGTTCCCGGTACTGCTGTAGCCGTTGCATTTGCCTGATACTAGATTTAGTAGGCTCATTGCATTCCTCATGAAGTAAGCTTTCCCCGATTCTGAGATTTTTCAGTTCTGGGCAGATTTACGGCCAATATTAGACGACATCTTGAACTATTTTGCTATTTGCAACAGATTTTTTACGGCTTCAATCTCTGCCGTAGCGATTGTATTTGCTCGGCACTAGAAATTTTAGGCTGATTACATTCCTTTTGAAGAGAATGCAAGACTTCGATTGGGGTTTTGTTTTTTCATTTCTGACTATATTTAAGACAGATATAAGACTATAAATAGAATTATTTGTGTACTCATATGTGTTTAAATATCGGTCACTAATTACCAGTGACCCTATATATATTATATATGTATAGATATAGAATATAGATTATGGTTGACCACTGGGACACCCTTAGTTATAAAAAATTCACAGTTTTGTATAAGATCACGCAGTACCTTAGCTCCCAAGCTTTTATAATGTTCTGGTCTCTTGAGGTAGTCCACAAACTCCATGACTTCGATCTTAGCCTCTCGAAGTCCGGCCACGTCCTCGAACTTCACTCCTCTACCCTGGCCACTCATAGAGTCTACTAGAGTGAACTTGGCGCGACCTAGCTGATTCTGTAAACAAATTAATGTATTTTTTGTAGTTTAATGAACAAGATTTAAGATAACCATGTTGTTTAGTTAGTAAGTCATTTAATTTAGTACTAGTTATATAAATAGTCAAGTGTGTTAAATATTGTTTATGAACATTTTAATATTATTGTACACAGAGTGGCAGCGCCATCGACACACAGCCTGATGTTCATTGATGATTCATGAGGATTCAGTAAGTGCATTGTAAAGATAATAGTGTCGATAGTAAAGGACAATTAAATATGGATAACTAGCTTTTACCCGCGGCGTCGCCCGCGTGGGTGTCTGAAATTTTCCTACGGGAACGTACTACCGGGACAGAAAGTATCCTATGTCCTAACCCACTTCATTGTTTAGCCGTGTGCCATTTAAATTTCATCGAAATCCGTTCAGTCATTAAGGCGCGCAAAAGGCACGGCCAGACGGACAATTTCTTTCTCATTTACAATTAGTATATTACTATGAATGAACAAGATTTGAGGGAACAGTGTGGATTATCAGTCTGCCTAGCTTTTTCCCGGCTTCCAGTCTAACCGGATGCAGTTCAATATCAGTATTGTACATGGAGCGACTGCATATTTCAAATCCACAAGCTCCTAAGACTGGTTGTCAGACTTATGGCTTCAGACTACCCGTAAGCCATTGGTTTGGCTGTCATTCAAAGATCAATGAATGACAGTCAGAGCCAACGGCTTACCGCGCTTTCTGATCGCGGAAAGGCGCTTTCTGGGCCACGGAAGGGTCCCTAACCCTATCGACCCGTGAGGCTATTATTGTTTTGCCAAAACCTTCAATATATGCTCAGTCCGTCCTACTGCGACTTTGCTGGCGACTATTTTGTACCAAAAAAACACGAGAAGAATACTCACAAACCCTCCCAAGTTGATGTTCATCCTCATGGACTTAGTGGAGTAGAGGAAGGACATTATCACGGCCGCTATCAGCAGAGTCGTTATCACCTTGCCGGCCACGCTGCCGTTTCTATCGTATATCACACGCACACCTGCGTACAATCAACCACAACTTTAACTCAGCACTGACGAGCGTTTAAATAGATACCTACTGATTCTCTGGTAAATAAATTAACAATATAAAATCCTACGTATATGGGCACTTAGGTAATAGGTAATACGGGCTGTTGTCCGCAACTCCACGTCAAAGCGCGTATTTTCAGTACGTGTGGGACAATCGATTATGCGATCCACCCCAGCTCCTCGAGCAAGGCCAGCAACGCCTTGGTGTTGCTGACAATCTCACGTAGGGTACCGAAGTATTTAGCCCTGTATGTGGCGACCATCTGGCACCTGAGCTCATGCCGTCTCAACACACACATGGGCAGTTATGGAACGTCAGAAGCTAGGTGCACGCTTCGAATTGGTCGTTTCCTATGGAGAAGAACCGACAAGAAACTCCACGGTTACTGTTTTAAAATAATTGGTTTTCACTAGGATTTAAAATTACAGATGTAAATAGGCATGGGAGGCCACTGTATTAGTACACCCACATTTCGCCAGCCATGTCTATGTATCTTATTATAGGGGGCCAGCCTGTAAGGCCACGTACGCACGGACATAAAAATATCGCGATGGGATTTTATCGCACCGTGGATTTTCAACTGTTGGTATTGAACCGAGAAATGATAATCCAACAGAGTGCATTCCATCGCGATGAGAAAACTTTCTGATGGATTTTCAACTCTCAGCCCTAAACAGTTGTACAGTGCATGAAAATGTCCCGCCGCGATATGTTTACGTCAGTGCGAAAGTGGACTTACCAGCATTAAACCATCAACCGGCACAAATCTAGGTGCCAATCTGCCACTAAGAAATTAATAAAGGAAAAACCAAATAACAACTTACCTTCTTTAACACCTAAATTCTTCTCAGTGTCTCGGAGTTTTTCTTCAAAGCGGTGGATGTCACCCACATTCATATGGAACACGCGATGATTGGACTGAAAAACAATACAAAAAATTATAAATAACTTCTTACTTTTAATTCGCTTTCAGTAAAAGTAAACTTCCTAAAGCAACTACAGATAGCAGCCGGCAACGGTGTTGCGGTGGTCAGAAACCGCAAGAGACAGTGCCGCTGCATTTTTAACACCGAACTCGACGCCACAACAACGGCTGCAGCGGCAAGCCTCTTCCTCAATTTCGCAAAAGTTGTTTGTCAAACCATAAAATACGTCTTGTCGCTCTGTGTTAATTCTATAGCGTTGAAAAGCCTCCTACAAAGTGAACCTTATGAACGCCGCAGAAATCCGCTGCATGCGGGAAGCATTGAACCAGTCGAAGTGGCGGTTCATGGTGAAGGCCTATGTCCAGTAGTCGTATGATGTCGCTCTGTTAGAGACAACCACTGACTGCACTAGTGTCATGCCGGCTGCAGTCACCACTCGACTGCAGCAGCAGGTGGCAATGTCACTATCTACAGAAGCGTTTTCATAGATAGAAAACAGCAGTGGAACAAATTTGAAGACATGTGACATCCATCAATCCGCACTGGGCCCTCGTGGTGGATTATAGCCCACTCTCACATAAAGGAGGCCTGAGTCCCAGCGGTGGGAACGTTATAGGGTGATTATGATGACATCCAAACCAGTAGTGTCGTTTCGGTTTGTTACTTTGGTTTGGCACCTTTGCCGCTGCAGTATGAGCCACTGACTGCACTACTTTTTGGAAAAAATAATTAACATTACTTCACCCGGGTTCAGAATACAACGATCCATTCCATCACTAAAATAACTGATGTCACTCAGAATCGCACTGGACACATCTGCCGCATGTCAGACGATTAATGGGTCAAACTTACGACCCAGTGGGTCGCGCTTAGTGGTAAAGGATATCGCGGCAGGCCCAGACGGCGACGGCGGGATAAGTTGGACACCTTTAATTAAGATTCGTCCTTGACATCTCTCAACTGAGAGAGGTGGAAAGAGTGTAGGGAGACCTTTGCTCAGCAGTGGGACATTAATAGCTAATAATAAATAATACTGCAGGTACGCCTTCATCTACAGAAGCGTTCAGAATTATATAGAAACCCGTACTGTCATTGTGGTTTGTCTGTCATTGCCTCTGCAGTTTACGGTCTGCCGTCGCCTTCGTAATTGGAAAGAAAATAATAATTGTTGTAAAGTAATGTTACAAAATAAGCAGAGATCGCTTACCCGTTTCCCTTTGATGATGGCGCCTTCATGCAATATGATTGTGACCACTTCAAGATCCGGTCGCACGATAAGCTCCTCGACCTCGCCTTTGGACAGCATGGAATAAACAAACTCGTTCCATGACACGTAGCGTATCATCTGAAAGTTGGTTATGTAGTAAATTGTGTTGCAAAGAAAAAATGTCACTGGCCACATGGAATGTTGTGGAGTTTGAAACAAAAGAACATCCCACAACATCATGTGTTTCGTGAGCTGTTGCGAAATAAATGATATCAAATATTTCAATTGACTACATAAGTGTTTTCGAAAAAGATTCACTGAACATTTATTTTTGTTTGATAGTGATATGCAAAAGAAAGTAGTGTCCAACCCTGCAGTGAAAAAATACTGGCTTGTAACAATAATAATTTTATTATGAAATATCCCACCTCATTTTGACTGTTATCTCCTCCTGGTACAATAAGCGAGCTCATAATAATCAGAAAGCAAGTTGTAAACAGCCAAAAGGCTGCCTTCATCATGAGTGACGACATTTCTTCATTCTTTTTCTTTTTACCCTTATCATCCTGAAAAAGTTAGTAAAAAAGAGAAAATTAGCAGATATAACAGCATAGACAGATTGGTCCATTTTGAGCTCAATATTATTTAGACATATTGGTATTGGGGAGGCGATAGCTGTAAAACGCAAACTGAGACGGTAATGGCACACAAGCAGGAACGCACATGATAAAAGAGCCCTCAATAAAGCACAAAAGGAATTTAAGGAAATTCTTAGTGAACACGATGACGCCACTCTGCAAGATAAACTAAAGACTTTATTACCTAACAAAGCAGACGACTATTCCCTATGGAAAATAACGAAGTCACTAAAACGGCCACAAGAACACATGCCTCCATTAAGACAGCCAAATGGTGAATGGGCGAGGAAACCTGCGGATAAAGCCGAGCTGTTTGCAGAATTCTTAAAGGACGTTTTCAAACCAAATGAACCCAACATCATGTATCCAGAAGAAGAAATTGACGAAATTCTCTACAGGGATCAGCAAATGTCTCTACCGCTGCGTCTATGTACACCAAAGGAAACTTGGAAAGGCACTAGGCTTTGATCTGATCACATCAGAAGTCCTTAACCATCTCCCGAGAAAAGGAATTGTCTTGCTAACCATTTTATTCAATGCAGTGCTGAGACTGCAGTATTTTCCCCACGTCTGGAAAGTCTCAACCATAAATATGGTGGTTAAACCTGGAAAGCCTCCTACCGAAGTTTCCTCGTATAGACCAATAAGTATTCTTCCCATATTGTCTAAACTGTTCGAAACACTATTGCTACAACGCCTGTTACCTATACTTGAGGAACAAAGAACAATCCCAGAGCATCAATTTGGTTACTGAGCACACCATGGACCAACAGAACAAATACACAGAGTGGTTCTAACAATCCGGCAATCCATGGAAAGAAAGGAATCCTGTTCAGCTGCTTTTCTTGACATACAGCAAGCATTCGACCGAGTATGGCATAGGGGCCTCCTGTGTAAATTTAAGATTTGCTTACCACACACCGCATACATGCTTCTCAAGTCTTACTTGGAGGACCGAGTGTTTCAAGTTATGTATGGAGACTACCTATCTTCATTCTATCCCATAGAAGCTGGAGTACCTCAAGGTTCTGTGCTAGGCCCAGTTTTGTATACAGTTTACACGGCTGATCTACCCACCTCAGAGCTAATTGTTACTGCAACCTATGCTGATGACACCGCAGTCCTGTCCTGCGATAAAGACCAGGTTAGATCATGGCTGAAAAAGTGGAGAATCAAGGCAAGTGCTGCTAAGTCTGTTCACGTTAATTTCGCCCTTAACTTAAGTGAAACTCGGTGTAGACGTTCTGCCACAGAAAAGTACTGCCAAATACCTAGGTATGCACATCGACAGAAGACTTACCTGGCGTGAACACATAAAAACCAAAAGGGATCAAGCCAATTTAAAACTTAGAGAATTTCACTGGCTCATAGGTAGACACTCATCACTAAGCTTAGCAAATAAACTCCTAATCTATAAATGCATTCTTAAACCTGTATGGACATATGGTATAGAGCTCTGGGGATCGGCATGCCACTCAAATATTGAGATCATGCAGCGCTTCCAAAATAAAGCATTAAAAACCCTAAGCAGTGCACCCTGGTTTACAAAAAATATTGAAGTACATGAGTACCTACAAATTCCAACTGTAAAGAACAATAGAAGAACTATAACTATAAAGAAAGACTCCAACGACATAAAAATCAACTCACTGTAACAGACTATACCTACAGGCTCAAAAGAGAACGAATAGCGTCAATCTAACCAACACCAAGAATTATAATTATAAGATGACGCATCGCAGGATGCGAACAATCTTTAACTGTCAGAGAAGAAACAACTAATCTGAATAAAGCTCAAGGGCTTATTGCAGATGGAATATTTAAAAAAAATGGTATTAAAAGAAAGTACAGACATTGTAAATTGCAACTCGCACGCGTGCATCATGTAATTGCAACTCGCCAGCGCGCATCATGTATTTGCAATTCGCCAGCGCGCATCATGTAATTGCAACGCGCCAGCGCGCATCATGTAATTCCAACTCGCCAGTGCGCATCATGTAGGTAATTGCAACTCGCCAGCGCGCATCATGTAATTCCAACTCGCCAGCGCACATCATGTAATTTTTATGTCATCGTTATTTAACGTTTTTTGCACTATGTTTCACATTTGCAATGATTCACATGCGTTCCTGAAATGTGATAACTGCATTTATATGTTATGAATGTAACCTACCTTATCATCCTTTTCATTTTGTTGGTTATTATTTGAAGAAGTAGAATGAAATCCCCGTATATGGTTGCTGAATAAAGAATGTACGCTCGGTAAAGTAGACCTCTTAATTAAAGCACGAGCAGCCTTGTATTCCGCATTGAAATGGCGCAGTTGCTGTGAAAAGACAATATATGATTTAATTTCAAAAAGAGACATAAATTTTCAATGCCTATGAAGCAGACTCAACGAAGAGGTATGATTAGTGAGAGCTCAGATTCAAGAGCCACTGCCACTGCCACTTTTACCCAGAGCGGGAGAAGTTATTTGATGATAACCCCCACTAAAAAAAAACCCTTACTGCTACGAAAACAGCTTGCTAAACAATAAACTCATGATCCTTCCCTATTAAGAGGTTGGTAAGTATTTGACATAGATTTAAACCTATGTAAGCACTAATTTCCAGTGAGAGAGCCACAGCACTCCCCGATAAGCGTAGAGCCCTAATAGCTACATTACTGCGCACTTGGAAGTAAAGTAGCTATTAGAAGAGCTAGCTTCTGCCTATGGGCTAATTGCCTACCTTGTAGCCTGCACAAACTACAGAACGCCACCTGATATGGTCCTTACATACTCCTTTTACTTCATTTATGTTCCTACAATTAAGATTATACGCAAACACCATTTTTTTTTTAATCTTTTCATCTCTTATAAACAGAAGCTTCAAACTCTTATAATTTATTTTCACATCACACACCGACACATCCTCTCCTCTTCAAACACTATGACCTTTGTCTTATTCACATTTTATTTTATTCATCCCTTTAGCTTAGCTCCATCCATCAAAGTCACAATGTTTTGCAAGTGTACAGTAGAAATTGTATGTAGAACTTCTTCATCTGGGTAGAGGAGGTATCCCATTCATTCTCAATCCGCGCTTCGCTCTGCGTTACCTCAACATCATCTGCCTCCTCTTTCCACTTCGTTCAGGTCGGTTTACAGTCTAACCAGATGCAGCTGAATACCAGTATTTTATATGGAGTGACTAGTTATCTGACCTGCACAACACAGTTACAGGATAGTACCCCTTGGTAAGACTCATTGTCAGATTTCGGGCTGCTGTCTACCAATAACAAGTATCAAATATCCATGAATGCCAGCCAATACCAATGCCTTTACATGTCTTCTGAGGCACAGAGGAGGCTTGATATGTCAAGAGGGTCATCCAACCATGACCACCCAACCACAGCAAGCATCGCTTAATCTGATCAATCGAGCCGTGAGGCTGTTGTTACTTAACCACAGGCTCCTCCCCCCGAGTAGGTTCCCATATTGTCGTTGCGGGGGGGCTCAGTAGCCGTGGTCTCCCAGCCCCGGTGAAGCGAAGAGGAACCTCAAGGTGGGGCCGCTCGTCAGGGCTTTTGCCTCAAAGCCGACGACGTAACGGCCAAAATGTAGGTTGCGGTGAGGTGCACCGCAACTGAGGTGGGCCGCGATGTCGAATGGGAGGCATCGCGGCTGAGGGTTACAGGCTGCGGCGGAGGAGGAGTACGGTACTTTTGAGTAGCTCTCTTCCCTTCCTTGGCCTGGATGGAGCCCCCACCGTTTAATGGCGGACGCGGTGGGGCCGCAGGGGAAGAGGAGTTTCGGTATAGCGTTGGCCGCTCTCCGTATCCCCTGCGGCCGAAAAGTGGTAGGCGGCGGGGCTTCTGTGCTGACCCGTCGCAGGGTGACCAAGGGGTCCGCAAGGGCCGATGCCTGCCAGGGGTGCAGGTTGTTTGAAAGAGATACTGTCGCCCCTGGCACACAGGCAACTGAGGGAACACATAAGATGTTGTAGTGACTAAGGTCCAAAATAAGCTAAACCTACTACTGTACTGACCTACTAATGTAAGTCATGTAATGAGGTTCAATCTGAGGGGCGATTCCCCTAAGAACTTTCACGTTGGAATTTGTCTCATGCTGACAAAAAAAGGCCGGTCGAAGTGGAGGAGCCTGGGGTAGGCCTATGTCCAGCAGTGGACGTCTTTCGGCTGAAATGATGATGATGATGACAAAAAAAACACATTGTTGACCAGTTTTTTACATTAACTGTTGCTGAGATGAGTTCGTTGAATTCTGTCAATTAGCATGTCACATCTTTAAAGTACTAGCACTAATGGATCCGGTTAGAATGGAAGCAACCCCACCTTACTTGGGCAACAACTAGGCACTTAATGATGATATTTATAAGTACTGAAGTTATTGTTTTATTAATTTGAACTGAATACTTAAAATATCTAACTAATATTAGCAGTAAATATCATTATGTTATTGCACATTACCTATTATTTCACAACATTGTGATTCAATTACATTAGCAAAAAGACGACCCACTGACCAAATGTTATCAATAATTGAGTTTAAGGATTATGCCTGAAATTGTTGAAACTAACACATAAAAGAAAACCACCCGAAATTAATGATTTCGTCATTAGGTAATGCTGTAAATAGATTTTTTTTGGTCTATGGAAGGAACAATAAATAACGTAACCCTGGAACTAATTATTTTTGCAAGATCATCATCTTACCGGGTGCTTCGATTTACTCGTTAAATTGTGTAACACTGAGAAAGATCTACACAAATTCACTAAACCATTCTGGCACTGTTTATATATGTGCGTTTCAACAACACTAGTTCTTAACAGAAAATTTTGTTTCGGTTGTATTTTAGATGCAGATATTGCCGGTAATCGTTTAATTGACAGCATTTTTAAACAATGCGCATTTATTTCTTTTTTAAGTATTAAGCAGCAGTCGTTTTAATAATCATTTTTTCTATTTCCAGAGTGAAGACAAGTTAGGTTAGCTCAAAACTGTCATATTGACAATGACATAAAAACATCGAATTCTGATTCTGTCATAGTGGCCATAGTCAATAGCATGGTACCATAATTGTTTTCATTCGCGGCAATGGATAATTGCCTTTGCAGTAAGTCGGGAATACTTAGCAAATACATTATTTTGTGTCATTTGTAAATTCTACATTTTGAGCGATTCGCGATCGCCGCCTTAGACCATCTAGGCCATTCAACCATATTCGCGTCAAGATATCTAGGAAAAGGCAATATACGAATCCACTTCCGAAAATTATTATAGAGATCTAAACATTCTGCCAAGATATTTTCCAAAACAATAGAGCGTCGAACGTCAATACGTCAAATCGAATTCACTTTTAACACAACGTACGATCGTTATTTTTAAAAGTATCAGTATAATACTTATAAGTTATGATTCGTTTACGATCTTTAATTTCTGGTTCTTTGCGAGCTAGAAGTGTGTTAACTCATATACCTATAAAAATGCAAAGATATACGAGCTCTTCTGGACCTCCACAGCCATTTGACAATTTGCCGTTTAGAGTACTAAATAGGTTAGCTTTTTTCTCAATATTGACCTAGTTTTACTGCGATTTGCATTGACTTCGCGCAGGCGTCATAGCCATACCTAGGTGTCCATTCCATGATTATCATCAAAACGTGGGTATTAAATATCTTTAGGATACTGTGGGTTCAGTTTCCATAAAACAAAGTCCTCGACCGATGGTGCAATTATCCCAAGAAGTACCTACCTATATAGCAGAAGCCAGCCATAAGACGATTTTGAGATGACTAGAATAATATTACGCCTGCCATGATATCCGAGAAAAGTTAGGCAGAGCGTACCAATCTGTATTTTGCCAGGCGAGCCTATTGCCATCAACCAGACTCAACCAATCCAGACAGAGAAATTCCTGTTAACAAATCCGTGGGTATAGGTACCACTTTATTTATCCTACCCAGGAATCAAACCCAGAACCTTCGAACAAATGTGAAATCTCCATCCATCAAGAAAGTCTAGCTAGAATCAATGTGAGTCTGTCTGTGTATTAGGTACTTACTTCTTGATTCGAATAACGCTCCATCGATTTAGTTACAGGGCAACTAAATAAATAATAGTACCGGAAAGGCTTAGAAAGTACGTACTGTGTTGTGATTCTAGATTAATAATTATACCATATAGGGACTATACTTACTAACGAAAAAAATTGTGCCTGAACATATAAAGAAGTTCTTTTTTTAATTTTCCAATGTGGCGCGACCGGTGTCGCACACACGCACACCATTCGATCCAGCTAGTGTCATCGATGCGGTGGATTTCAACCTAGAGTTTTAGATCTAATGTGCATCTCAATGTTTTTTCGTAACTATACGCGTCGCAGCGGTTGGATGACGTCGCCGATTATGGCCCAAGAAAAGGTGGCGTGACGACCTAGACGCGTATTGCAAGGGCTAGATCGAGTTGGCCCTGGAAAAGGATGCCTGGAAGAATTTGGAGAGGCCTTTGCTCAGCGGTGGGACAGGGTAGGCTAATTAAAAAAAAACACCATAGATTTTTCGAATGCAGGGGCAAATTCGAAATAGGTACTGCAAAGACTGCAAAGAGTGACCGGATTCAGCTAGTTCACAAATAGTATTGTCAGTCTGGTATTCAAAATAATTAGGTATTCCTAAAGGCGAGTTTTTTCTTATGTATGCCTTTGTATAAAGTTAGGTGTTTTTCTTTTTACAGGTACATAGCGACTGTGTTCTTCTCAATCTTCTTCGGGGTTGGTTTGTGGGCTCCATTTCTTATAGTGTGGTATTCAATGGCGAAAAGAAGTTTGTAATAATGATACCACATAAAATAAAAAAGCTATTGGTATAATTTTATTGAGCCTATTTTTCTATCCACAACTTTCCTTTGGCTTCACCAAAAATTACCCGAGTACCTACAGTACTCGGGTAATTTATACGAGTACTCGGGGATTTTTATTTATTTTTAATGTATTTTTATATTTCGCATAACTTTTTTTAGACTTGCGTTGTATTATAAAATCAGCCTAAAGTGTTCCCACTGCTCGGACACGGTCTGCAAACGTAAGAATATTTGAATTTCCCGGGCTACCATATCACATCCCCAATCACCATTGTGGTATTTAGGCCTCTAATCTTTGCCGCCATGGCTAGATACTACGAACATAGGAATACATTCAAATAATATGCAGCGCAAGTACCACACGCAACACGCCTGGTACCATACAACCTCTCCCCTGCAAAATTACGATGTAGGTATTAATTAGTGTTATGAGTACCTATAGGTACCTACATACATCACGGCAGTGGCGTAACTAGGGTGGGGCAGGCAGGGCAAGAGCCCTGGGCGCCTAATCCTATCGAAGGGGAGCGCAAAAAGTCGCCAATTATATTTTTTTTTTTTACAATAAACCATTTCATACTGTTACCTACCTATATCTAAGAAATCTGAAGAGCTACTTGAATATATTGTGCAGTACGGGAATGAAAGCGTAATCAAATCAAATCAAAATATTTTTATTTCATATAAACCTGCATGGGCACTTATGAAACGTCAGAAGCTAGGTGCACGGTTCCAAATTGTTGTTTCCTATGGAGAAGAGCCGGCAAGAAACTCCACGGTTACTCTTTTAAAAATAATTGGCTTTAACAATATTTTCAAATTACAGAGATTCAATTTATGGGAGGACAGCGCAGGCCTGTCAATAAGTACCAGGTACTTAGACGAATACAGAATAGAAAATCGTCTACAAATCTACAGTCAGTAAGGCCTACAACGTTCTCTCATTCACAATATGTAAAATAATCTACATAAATAAAATGAACCTAATGACGAGATTATGTCAGCATTGTAAAAATAAAAAGAATAAAAAAGAACATTGTATTTGAGAGCAGTTAAATAGACTTTCACATAGTTATGCTGTTTTAATGAGGTACCAGGGAAGCCACATGTGCAGAAGGAATTAATGCCAAACTTCCCTGTCTTCAACGTATTTCCAAATCTGCCTATCTGTTAAAATTTTCTTAGAATTGCAGCATCGCAAGCGATCTTTCAGCAATTAAGACCTCCGTTATTGAAGACGATAATTGGTCAAAAAAGTTAGCTTTACTCAGTGTAGACCGAGAAGGTAATTTACGAAGAGGCGCATATTTGTAGCGTGCCCTGGGGGCCCTGGCCGCGATTTTCGGTTGATAGGCCCCTGCATCACGGTTAGTTCTGCCCGTCGGACTGTAGGTAAGGATGCTCGATGTTTGGTCGCTATGGGGAGCAATGTACCTAGACATAGGCATCAAGATAGTGCACAAGTTACCCTTTGAATCGATAGCTTTTGACTTGCGCATTTCGAACCCTTGTATTATTAATTAATTAGATACTAGCAGCGCTCCGCGGTTTCGCCCGCGTAGTTCCCGTTCCCGTGGGAATACGGGGATAATATATAGCCTAAGTCACCCGGGGATAGTGTTTTTTTTTTTTGGGTGATAAGTCATTAAATTACTTCTCCTGCTGGGTAGAGCAGGAGGGGGTGTCAGACTTTTACTGACTAAAACCCACCCGTGTTCCCTCAGTTGCCCGTGTGCTAGGGGCGGCGGTATCTCTTTCGAAAAACCCGCACCCCTGGCAGGCATCGGCCCTTGCGGACCCCTCGGTCACCCTGCGACGGGTCAACACAGTGGCCCCGCCGCCTACCACTTTTCGACCGCAGGGGATAGGGAGAGCGGCCAACGCTATACCGGCACTCCTCTTCCCCTGCGGCCCCACCGCGTCCGCCATCAAACGCTGGCGACCCCGTCCAGGCCACGGAAGGGAACAGCGCTATACAAAAGTCCCGGCACTCCTCCTCCGCCGCAGCCCGTAACCCTCAGCCGCGATGCGTCCCATTCAACATCGCGGCCCTCAGTTGCGGTTCACCTCACCGCAACCTACTTTTTGGCCGCTACGTCGTCGTCGGCTTTGAGGCAAAAGCCCTGCGGCCCCACCTTTGGGTTCCTCTTGGCTTCACCGTGTGTGGGACCACGGTTACTGAGCCCCTCCGCAACGACAATGCGGGAACCCAATCGGGGGAGACCCGGGGATAGTGTAGCTTCCCAACAGTGAAAGAATTTTTCAAATCGGTTCAGTAGTTTCGGAGCCTATTCAATGCAAGCAAACAATAAAATCTTTCCTCTTTAAAATATTAGTTTAGACTACCGCTTTTCCTGCCGCGGTATGCATAAGCTCGGGGAAACTTGAATGCGGTCCGAATGAGCAGCCTCAAAATAGTTTCTATAGGTTCAACTAAAATAACAAGTTTTAGGTGCATAATAATACCTAAAAATACGAATATCGTTAAGTAAAAATTTTAAACTTGACATGGTGTCAAATTGCAGCTGGTAGGTATGAATGAAAATAAAAGTTAACTACATGTAGGTACTGTATGTACAGTCAGCGTCAAAAACATAGGGACAGGGACAAACAGAGTGTTCAAAATGATCTAAACAACTATGCAAATTAAATATTAACTCAATGACACAAGGAATGTTTCAGAATGAAGACGGTGCACGACAAATCTCATTCTGACAAGAACTTTATCCTATTGAGATAAAGTTTAATTTTCTTAGTCGTTGAGATCATTTTGAACAATCTGTACGTCCCGATATTTTTGACGCTGACTATAGGTACTGCCATGTATGTACAGTCGCCAGCAGGTCAAGATATCCCAAACTGTAAAATTTTCTCAATTGAACATAAACCTTATTCCTTTGTGATAAAGTTGAAAAGCTATCAAAGAAATTTGGCAGATTGGGGTAGCTTGATGTGCTGGCCTCTGTACCTGTGTTTCAAGATAATCTAGACTGGCGAGTTAATCAATCTCTGTGTTGTAGTTTGATTCTACAAAGCTCCTCCATACAGGTAAAGGCCTACAATAAAGTGGGTCTCGATTTTTTGGGTTCCCAGGTAGCTCCTAGCTCATAAGGCAGATAGACCGCGCGGAACACCAAGAGTGAAGCCGAAAAACCAAATACTAAAGCGTCGCATTGTATGTAACGTACAGACGCCAGCAGGTCAAGCTATCCCAAACTGTCAAATTTTCCCAATTGAACGTGAACCTTATTCCTGTGTGATAAAGTTGAAAAACTATCAAAGAAATTAGACAGATTGGGGTAGCTTGATGTGCTGGCCTCTGTACAATGCGACGCGGACCCTTCGTGGCGTTTTGGATCAGTATTTGGTTTTTAGGCTTCACTCTTGGTGTTCCACGCGGTCTATCTGCCTTTGTTTTATAATCTGAGGCTCCCAGCATCAATATCTTTATTTCCTTTTCCCAATTTTCTCAAAGCTTTACGTACCTTCTTACTTACATTTTGAATGATATTTATTGCTTGTGGGTGTACTATCGATACTTACATCTCATGAGGGCCTCGTGGCTAAGTAATGTCAGCCCCACGGATCGATAGATCATTGTAAGTTACGCTAGCCACGGTCGGCCCATGGATGGGTGACCGTCTTTACATACCGAGACCCTTTCGTGCCTCAGAAAGCACGTTAGCCATTGACAGGCGGGACCAACGCGTTGGTCCCGGTTTTATAGATCTTTGAAAATCATAACGAGTGACAGGAGACTGAAAGTCTGACAACCAGTCTTATCAAGGGCTTTAAGTACCGTGTTCCTAGTAACTGGGTTGTGGAGGTCAGTTAGTCAGTCGCTCCATGTAAAATACTGGTATTCAGCTGCATCCGGTTGGAATGGAAGCCGACTCCAACATAGTTGGGAAAAAGTTAGGCAGGCTATAGGTAGGTATGTACCTAAACCTCTGCACAAACCTTCGGGGATTAGGTACAGACGTGATGTTGATGATGATATGGGTTATCAGCGGTGTAATTCGTAGTTATGTTTTAGTTTTATATTATAGGGCTTTGTCAATAATAGGTTTTTTTTTTTTTTTTTGGGTGGGAAATCATCAAATGACTTCTCCTGCTGAGTAGAGCAGGAGGGCGTGTCAGACTTTTACTGACTAAAACCCACCCGTGTTCCCTCAGCAGCCCGTATGCCAGGGGCCGTGGTATCTCTTTCGAACAAACCCGCACCCCTGGCAGGCATCGGCCCTTGCGGACCCCACCTGTGGTTGCTGACATCTTTGACGGCGCGCGTGAGGAACACAACGCGCCGTCCCGTCTACCACTTTTCGGCCGCAGAGGATAGGGAGAGCGGCTGACGCTATACCGACACTCCTCTTCCCCTGCGGCCCCACCGCGTCCGCCATCAAACGGTGGCGGCCCCGTCCAGGCCACGGAAGGGAAGAGCGCCGCTCAGAAGCACCGGCACTCCCCCTCTACCGCAGCCTGCAACCCTCAGCCGCGATGCCTCCCATTCGACATCGCGGCCCACCTCAGTTGCGGTGCACCTCACCGCAACCTACCCCCCGGCCGCCACGTCAATGGCTCGAAGGCAAAAGCCCTGACGAGCGGCCCCACCGTTGGGCCCCTCTTGGCCCCACCGTGGATGGGAGACCACGGTTACTAAGCCCCCCCGCAACGACAATGCGGGAACCCACTCGGGGGGGGTCAATAATAGGTAGAGCGACAACATTGTCCAGTGTACGATATTAAAAAAATCTTGATAACGATCTATCATAGGACTTGTACAGTTACTTATATTACCTATACTTTAGCTTTAACGGACATTAAAAATGTCCAGCAGGCCTAGACAAAACACATTTTTGTTAGCGTTCACGCCAAACGCTACGTCAAAATGTATGGGAATGACATTACCTGCGGAAAGGACACGACCGACGACGTAACCTTTCCGTGGGTAATGTCATTCCCATATATTTTGGCGTACCGTTTGGCGTGAACGCTAACAGAAATGTATTTTGTCGTTACCAACGGTTACTTGAACCAATCTGTCGGGGTTTTGTTTTAACTTACCTACCGCGATCTGTAATTTATTTCTAAACTTTAGTACACGTTACATCGTTTTTCGTGCGAGCTAGGCAACGACTGCACGCGCTCCGACTTTCGGTTGTTTGTTCTGATTCTGGTTCAACGTACAGACGCCAGCACATCAAGCTACTCCAATCTGTCAAATTTATTTGATAGATTTTCAACTTTATACCGTTAGCATAAGGTTCATGTTCAATTGGGAAAATTTGACAGTTTGGGGTAGGTTGACCTGCTGGCATCTGTACGTACTACTACCGATCAATTCTGTAAAAATCTCACCTTGAAGTCTTGGGTGAAGTGAACTGTCATCTGTATTTACCTGAGTTTATGGAATCTAGAGGTTGACAGCTCACTGCACCTAAGTTGTCACGGTGAATTTTTTACAGAATAGCCCCACTTCTTATATCCGTCAAAATATGAAAAACAACTTCCTGCACTCACAATTGACTCACGAGATACGTCACAATTTGGAGACAAAACTTTCTGCATTAACGGTCTTATTCATAAAAAGTTGTCTGTTTAGATGTTCGATAACTTTTTATGATTATGGCCGTAAATATTTACCTACCTATTTGGTGGATGGAATATCTGTCTTAAGCACAGACATATAAAGCACAGACATATAAACAGTAGCAGACCAAACATTCGCTCAAAATTGCGTAGCCATTACGCACACATAGGGAGTGTTGTCAATACAGGGCCGGGCTAGGGCCGGTTGCCGGTATTATCTAACGATATTGAAACGACTGATAATCGTACTGACAATCCGTGAAAATCGATATTCTCTGGGTATATGAAGTGTAGATTTCTTATCATTAAAGTCTTAACGAATCCATCGCCATCTATTCCCGTGGTTATTGTAAAAGGAGAATAAGGTAATATTTTAAAAGGACGATGGGCGGTAGTCCATTCACCTCCTTTTAACGGTATATATACACAGACCGTTGACGGGCATCAGTATCAGATAAAAGAACTGTCTCGGCAGTCATTAGCCAGCATGCCCAGCTTTGTAGGACCTAGAGTTAAGGTGTTGGTGTGCCTGAAAGCTAGCTTATGAATATATCAGGAATTTTGAAATAAAAGAATGAATTTAATTATTATTTATATGTTTATTTTTTAAACTTTATTTTCATAATTTAAAAACGAAAATATAATAATATGTACTAGTATATTAAAAGAAAATAATACGAGTATGTCCGCATCGTGGTTAATGGGATAAGTGCCCAAAAGGTTGGCAAAAAAGCCACGTTGTATGGGAGTGCTGATTATTTGACCGAAAAATAGGCCAGCCCTTTGGTCACGTGCAGAGTCGACCAACTGCTTGGGAATGTCTCGGAAAACTAAGTGGGCACTCGAACCCCATGGCCCTAGAGTTTCAACCCCAAACGGCTCGAACATATAGGTTCCAATAAGATTGAAATATTTGCACTGCTTGCGGTTTTCCGCACCTGCAGCAGCCGCACAGTTCATTCAACAGAGTAGGAATTGCTCCAGGACCTAATGTTGTTAGAAAAGCACTGGGATCAATCAAGTGTTTCTCAAAATGCTTCGAACAAAGTACATTCGAAGGTCTAGGTTGCCAATCCTGGAGTTTCAAGTTTTAAATCCATGTATTCCGGAAACTTTCATCCTTTGGAAACCTGGAAAAATTATTAGTAGGTACGTTCAATTATTACCTGCAGAATGAAATGTCAAAGTTATGTGAGTAGCCTATATACCTATTAATGTCCACCATCGTTCATGTTATCCATCACACAGATAGGGTAACATAACCGGCTAATGAGACACAATTCATTTTCTATTGTAACGTACCACATGCGGAACGCGCCGGGCCGGAGTAATTTTATAATTTATTAAAATACCATGCATGTTTACACTGATAATCTGCACTCTGCAGTATTTTCGAACTGGTATGTCTTTGTCGCCAAATCCGTCCCTGACTACACAACATAATACAAAAACTTACCGATGAAAGGTCAATCCAGGTGTTTTGTGGTAGCTAGCACTGTCACACTGGTACGCACAGCATTTCACCATTTCATTTTGTGTAATAAGTCCCAAACGAGTAATATTTCGCGGTTGAAACATAAAACCACCATAGAACGTCATGTTGCTTATCAATATGGCGGCGCGGGACAGACGAGTTACGCGTCAAATTTTGTCTATGTGTGAGTCAGTGTGACAACAGGTGACAGAACGAGATACCACATAAGACATGTCGCTTAGCAAAAAAAGGATAAAGAATCAAGTCCATCGACTATGGATTAATGTTTGGTCTGCTACTGTTTATATGTCTGTGGTCTTAAGTGGCTTCAATCCACGGAACCCGAGAAATCGCTGGCTGAGTAGTGGTATAGGGCCATATTCCTTTTATATAATCATTCATCAAAATACTACTACTACCCTTTGGCAGAAGTATTTTGATATTTTGATTACCTACCTACCTATTTTTTTTTTAAAGTAAAGAGAGTGATTGCCTTTCCAAATCCGAAACATAGTAGAGTTCATGAGAACTTCATCAACACACGCTTGTTTACGAGCATATCAAGATATCAACCATAGCATTTTCTTGAACATGCGACATTACCTATCCATTGGATCCATACTTTAGCAGGGCTTTGGGCTCAACTCAAGGCCCGATCTAAGGGGGGGCAAGCCGGGCAAATGCCCAGAGCGGCAAAAATGAGGGGCGGCAAAATGTTACATACTTACAAACATACTCTCATGAGTTTTCGTATAATTATTCAGAAGTCGTAGTAGACTAAAGTATGTGAATCATTACTAATATTATAAACGTACAAGTTTGTATGTGTGGATGTATAGATGTGTGTATGGATGTTTGTTACTTTTTCACGCAAAAACGGCCGAACGGATTTGGATGAAATTTGGATACAGATAGATTATAACCTAGTTTAACACATAGGATACTTTTTATCCCGGTAATACGTTCCCGGGGGATAATTTCCAACTTCTACGCGGGCGAAGCTGCGGGTGGAAGCTAGTATTATTTATATAATTCAAATAATATCACATTTAAATCATCCCATCTTTGGAATAGCAAGCTCATGACTTATATGGTGTTAGTGTAACGGGCGGCGAATATTATTTTTGCCCGGAGCGGCTAAATGGCTACATCGGGCCCTGGGTCAACTCCCCCGAAATTAAAGTACACAGAATAATCCACGAGATCGTTGTCTCGCGCTTTTTTTCCAACCACAAAAATCTTAGCCTCTTCTCAGGTAAGTGCCGTGTCTGACCGATGCCATGAACGACTGGAAGCTGGCTTGTCCAAATACGGTTCAGCCCGTGAACCCATCTTCCCAGAGACAGTGCGATGAGCTGCTCTAAGGGTTGATACCTACGGAATAATCTCATTAATACGTCCACCAAGACTGCTGAGCGCCCGCCTCCTGGCTGTGGGAGAATGGGAGTCTGGCCTATGGTTTCAGACGCTACCGTCACCTAACATAGGGACTATACTGGGTGACTCTACCTTCCGGCTCGATACAGGTTTGCGTCTGGGCGCTTTTTGCGTGGCTCCGCATCGCTGTCAGTGCGGTAAAGCAGTTGACTGCCTCGGAAACCATGGCCTTGCTTGCAGCAAGAGCGCTGGTCGGCGGGCACGGCACGCCAGCATTAATGACGTCATCCGACGGGCTCTTGTCACCGCTGGGGTGCCAGTTGTCTTAGAACCCAATGGCTTGACTCGTGACGATGGGAAGAGGCCAGACGGAATGACCATAATGACTTGGAAGTTGTATAGGCCTTTGGTATGGGATGCTACCTGTGTCGACACCCTCGTGCCATCCCATCTTCTGAGCACGGCGGGCTGTGCTGGTGCGGCTGCTGCAGGTGCATGAAACCTCAAACCGCGCAAATATAATAACCTTTTTGGGAGCTATACAATATGTAACACTAGGGCCGTGTGGTTCGAGTGCTCATTGAGTATTTCGGGACATCGCCAAACGATTGTTCGACTCTTCACGTGACCAGCAGGGGCCAAGTCTGCTATTTTTATAAATTCTTCATTCCAACACGATCCCATTGTCATTTTGCTAAAAGTTTGTAATCTGCTAAATTCATAATGGTCGATCATTGATCGGTCAATGGTCTCGTAATAGAATTGTGTTATAATGGTATTGCCGTATTGCCATTATTATAAAACCCGTTAGAAGGAATGATTTTCGAAAAAATACTACTAAATTTTAACATTTATTTATGCCAGATTTCATTTACCTACATGTAGGTATATTTTTACACATTATTTTAGGAACTGTCAAAATTTTAGCAGATTACCTCATAGGTCAGTCAATCATTTGTCATTATGTACGAGATTACCAATAAATGCCATTTCTTTCAATGGAGTGTCAGGTCAGTGGCTGTATTGCCATTATTATAAAACCCGTTAGAAGGAATGATTTTCGAAAAAATACTACTAAATTTTAACATTTATTTATGCCAGATTTCATTTACCTACATGTAGGTATATTTTTACACATTATTTTAGGAACTGTCAAAATTTTAGCAGATTACCTCATAGGTCAGTCAATCATTTGTCATTATGTACGAGATTACCAATAAATGCCATTTCTTTCAATGGAGTGTCAGGTCAGTGGCTGACCATGACGCCATTATAATAGTAGATTACCAAACTTGCTAAAATCGAAAATTATGAAATCAATGATAGACCATTCTAATACCCCATTGTAATAGCACACTTGAGGCCCAGAGGGCTGGCTTATTTTTAGGTCACAGAATCAGCATTGCCATCAAATATGGCAACGCTGCCAGCCTTTTGTCCACTTTTCCCACTGATAGCGATGCAGACGAATTATTTGATGCCAAGTGAGCTCTTCCCTTTTTTACTTTATATACTTGTACACACGGCTACACATCAAGCTATACATTTCCGTTTCAGTTTACGCTGATCTCGCACTGTACGGAAATCCTATACAATGCGAGATCAGCATAAACTGGAAATGTATAGCTTGATGTGTAGCCATGTGTACATAATATATTTATTTTAGTGTTAGTTTGTATATTGTTCAAAATGTTGTTTTATTTCAATTTACCTCTATTGTTATTTAAAGTTTTTTTTTTTCTAGATCAATTTAACATCGACGTCAGACAGACCGCGGGTAGGTATATACGTGACTAAAATAAGGGGTAGGTAGTTAAGAGTTAATATCTGAAGCAAAAACTGTGTACACCTTTTTATAAAAATTACGCGGACGTAGGAGTATGAAAGGCACAGTTAAAAGTTTATATGGAGAAAGAATACAGAAAGCAATTTAAAAAAAATGGTTAAATTTCAGAAAATGGGTGCATATTATAAAAAAGTACTCTGTGATGGGTACCCACTAGTTAGTATAAATATAGATACACAAAACCAATCTTAAATAAAATGCATAGAGGAGAGAATGACATTAATGAAACATTCTTACTGCTGTGCAAAGGGATTATTACTATTAATAACAGCCGTTTGTGTCCCACTGCAGAGTAAAGAGCTTGTTTCCCTGCTTCCACTATATTATCCCTATCCACTGCTGTATCTGCCACACTATGAGACATCTAATGATTAATTAGGGGGCTCCTTTGCATGCTTATTAGTTATAGTACTTATTAGGACAAATTTAATTAACCTTTCTGAGCGCAGCTGTGTGGCCAATCTTTAAATAACATTTACTTCGGACCCTCGTGAAGGCTATATTTATTGTTAAGATCACTCATTAAGGTCACTGTGATTTACAACACATACCCATAGCTCCGTCAAAACTTGATGCATCATGAATGAAACAAAACAAATACAATAAATGAGACTATTTAATTAAAATTGAAACATAACAATCACTACAATACAAATAACTTCAAGGCCAAGATGGAGGTGATTTTTCCTTGCCCTGAGTTCCATAGAGTTGAGACTTGTCCCTGAAGCTAACCATCCTCAGTGTTTCTTGGTCATCCAAGTATTTACCTATGAAGAAGCCCGCAATAGGAACAGCAAACCAGGCATAACGCAGAGTGATGCCAAAGACCGCCATGTTAGTTCTGGGGGTTCTGTTGTAATTTCCAGGTCCTTGTGTGACTCCAGTCAAGATAAATGAATGCAGTCGTTAAAACTGGGAAAGATATGCTCACCAGGTTACAACGAATGAATCTTATTAGTGCCATATACCTGAGGACAATAAATAATCAAATAAGTTCATCTGCTAGACGAAAGGAAGAGAAAATAGTTCAATGAGTTCATATTTACTAGAAATAAAGAAGAATCATCGAACAAGATGACAATTATCAAAGATTCAAATAATTTAACTATTAGCTTATTATCAATCGTGGTCATTGTTGTGTATAGTCGCATTAATTCTTTAATAACTATAACAGACCACAAAACATGAACAAGCAATTGAACTGTTTTCAATACAAAGTCATCAGCATGAGTGTAGGTTACATAACTGGTGGGAATTATTTTTAATGAATGTTTATTTGCATAACGGATATTTTCAATATTAATGAAATCTATTGTATCTTGGAATAGTGAACAAATAACACGTAATTCGAAAGTTTGAAGAAAATAACATAAGTAAATACAAGCACCAAATTGCAAACAAAACAACAAGGAAACTGTTCCGTAAAAATCTGGCGGAGTAAATTTTCAAAACACAGAACGATTTACTTAGGAAAATATTTTATGATATTGTTCAAGTTAAATCAATCTTTGAAAATGATTAAAAAATAGGAAATCTAACCTGATTCCAACTAGCGATTCGAGAATTTTTTCATTGACGTCAGGCTGGTCCACAGATTAAATATATCATGACAAGAGGGGCTGGCCACAGACCACGTAGGGACTCGCTCACGTCTGTACAGCCAGCCATCCCAAAAAGTCTTTTCCCAACTGAACATGAACCTTATTTTTGGTGATATAGTTGAAAATTATCAATGAATTTTGACAGATTGAGGTAGCTTGACGTTGCTGCCGTTAATTTATAGCACCTTATTTTATTTAACGCTAGGACTCATAAATAATTACACAAATGTGATTACAATTTCCAACGAATAATTTTAAAATTTCTTTTTTACGTCTTCAGTAAGAACATTGATTCTGCCAGTCTATTCGGTAACAATCTCACCGTGATGCATGTCTCTCCATGACATTCTCACAATCAAATAAAAATGTTGGTGTTGTCATTTATACTAAAACTACATGGAATTTCACCGTCAGTGATCCATATCAAGCGCCTATTACACTTGGCTGAATTTAGTGATCTTAATTCAGTCGT
The DNA here is from genome assembly GCA_949987655.1 of Polymixis flavicincta. NCBI lineage: Eukaryota > Metazoa > Arthropoda > Insecta > Lepidoptera > Noctuidae > Polymixis > Polymixis flavicincta. Next base: position 34,373,989 of record OX465171.1, on the reverse strand, counting down.
TACTGAATTTAGTCAAGTTTAATCGCAATTAGCAAGCTAGCATCCTAAATTCAGAAGCAAGGATGGTTTCTGATTGACTGAATCATTTAGAAGCCTAATTAGAAACGCATTTAGGAAGGTGTAATCGCATTTAGTACTGACTTTACTCTTCATTCGCTACGTAATTGTCCGTGCATGAGGAGTTGAGGACGTATACTTTTGTTTTGTATTACTGATGCAGAATTGTGAAAAAAAAATTGCTAAAAGCATTTGTTTGTCATTTTGATAAAAATTGTGAGCTTTCAGAGCAAAAAACATGCTCCTTTCATTTTTTCGAAAATTCAATCGAGTGGGATAAAAAAACGACTTGGTGGATTAAATTGAAACTCTGTAGTGTTATTTTTTTTGGTATATTGATTTGTAAAAGGCGTACTTAACATTAGTGGTATCCTCATTATTTTTGATTGGGCACCTGATAAAAAAAAAAAACTAGGTACGATAAGCCTTTTTTGTTGCTTTTTCAAATTCATGTAATGAGTAAATAAAATTTTTGTATTGAAAAATTTATTTGCTAATCATTGTAGGTTTATTCAAATTTTTGGTAACAACCTCAAACTTCCTGTGCGATCATTGGTTGCCGAGAAAATTATAATTATTTTGTCAGTAGTTTTCGAACGATAACTCAATTTGTTTTGACGAGAAACAATTTGAAATCTATGTTGAAATCCTATAAACAAGACACTTGGAGCAATAATTCGCTTTTTTAAATTTGCTGCATGACCATTTTTGTTCAAGATACAGCCTGTTGAAAAGGACCAAAAAATATTTGTTTTTCTTCCATTAATTTTTGTGAAAAGTATATTTTATTTGAGTCAAAGGCCATTTGGAGCCATTCTCGTACACGGCACGTCCAACTCCGTCGCGCTTTAACTGGTAATTGACATAGACTAATGTAATTGATTCAGTAACTAAATTTAGGACAGTGTGATCAGAAGCTTCTAATTTGCTTTTAAAGTTGCTTCTGAATGTAAAATGACTAAATTCAGCCAACTTTAATAAGCGCTTTAACACTAGAAATAAGGACAAACTACGTGCTCCCTTTCACCGGCTTCATAGGTTCATAACTCATTTGTTGGGCTCGGTATAACCTTTTATAACAAGCTTCCCTCTTCTTTGCTAGATTTACCTTTTGATGCGTTTAAAGCTCAAGTGAAATCCATCCTTTGTTTAAAGGCTTACTATTCCATTAACGACTATTTAAATGACAAGAATAGTTGGTCGCTATGATTAACTCAAAACAATGGTGCCGATTCTGTTGTACAGAGGCCAGCACATCAAGCTACCCCAACCTGTCAATTTCCTTTGATAGTTTTCAACTTTACCACTAAGAAATAAGGTTTATGTTTTACGTTCTACTTCAGAAACTAGAGGCATATGGCATAAGAGGAAATATACTTAACCTTATAGAGTCTTACCATAATACCAGAAAACAGTACACAGAAATAACAAAAATAAATATAAAGACAAAAAAAGAGGAATCTTACATATCTGACGAACGAACGCCTATTTACGGTGTCCCACAAGGGAGCGTGCTTGGATCATTATTATTCATCCTATATATCAATGACCTGCCTGATGCTATTAACTACCCCATGACCCTATTTGCAGATGACAGCACAGTAACTATGACATGTAATAACAAGGACATTTATGAATATGACATTAATAGAACTTTGACGACAATAATATCATGGTTAGATAGGAATAATCTAAAAATTAATTTAGATAAGACGACGATAATGCATTTTAGTCAACGGGTAAATGCTGGTATTAACATTGAAGCCATGTACAATGGCACAGTAATAAATAAAGTCGACAATACAACATTTCTTGGTGTAATGATAGACGCAAAATTGAATTGGAAAGCACATATAGAATATACAAGCAAAAAACTGAGCACATCCGCGTATGTCTTGTACAAACTGTCCTCAGAACTTAACTCAGCTGCTTTGGTGACGGCCTATCATGGATTGGTGGCATCAATTCTGCGCTATGGTATCATATTTTGGGGTAACTCTACAGACAAGGAAATAGCTTTTAAAGCCCAAAAGAGGTGTATTCGGGCTATGTTTAAGTTACAAACGACAGAAAGCTGCAGACCATTGTTTAAAAAATACAATTTATTAACTTTACCATCAACATATATTTTTGAAGTTGCAACGTTTGTAAAGTGTAACCCACATCTCTTTCCAAAACTCTGACACTTTTCCGCGCAACAGACGTGACAATAGCCAACTTTGCTTGCACTCAGCAAAAACTACCCTCATGGGGAAAAGCTTTTTCTGTATGGCCCCGAAAATATACAACAAAATACCACAGTCTTATAGGGCTATGACTATGACAACAAATGAATTTAAAAACAAGATTCGAAGTATGTTAACAGACAAATGCTATTACAACATTAATAACTTTTTGACAGATACCTTTTGACATTTATTTGAATTTTATATTATTGTTTCTACCTTATTATTATTCTCATAGAATGTAATAATGAATTATAGTGAACCAGTGTTTAGTCTTTTAAATTAATTATTTGTATGTTATAAAAAATTGTACGCCTCGTCAGGCAAAACATGTACGGACTTTTTTACCTATATTTAAGATCTTGCATGCTCGATTTGTATGTAAACGCATGTTTGACAAATAAATTATCTTTATCTTTATCTTTATGTTCAATTGGGAAAATTTGACAGTTTGGGATAGCTTGGCCTGCTGGCGACTGTACAATACTAGCAGTGCTCCGTGGTTTCACCCTCGTGGTTCCCGTTCACGTGGGCATACGGGGATAATTATAGCCTACTTCACCCGGGGACAGTGTAGCTTCCCAACAGTGAAAGATTTTTTCAAATCGGTTCAGTAGTCTCGGAGCCTATTCAATACAAACAAATATACAAACAAACAATCAAATCTTTTCTTTTTATATCTCGTCCCAATCTTCAATTTAATAAATTAAAATACCTTATTCCATGGCTCCGAATGGGATATTTGGGGCTGCACAAATAAATGATTTTGAAACTTCCAATCTTTGCAATTATTGCTATGATGTTGAGACATCTTAGACATTGAAAGAGGTATTGGTTACAGTGGATAAATATTTCAATACCTTTCTTTATAAGGTTATCTATCCTAAAATATGCTAGCAACATTGTTCTGAGTGATTAATTATGTTGGTAATGTTGGTATCACGAAATTCAGAACCGATTTCGACTTGTGCGTCGTGACGATCGCGAGCGAGCATGGAGCGAGCGAGCGAGTGCCTTCGTCATCGTTTGCTGATTTTCCAAGTTAAAAATTGCAGTGTAGGGTGTTAAAATTATGTTAACGAAGTGAACAATAGAATTGGTGATGTTGGCCTTAGGCTTATTGTTAGTTCGCAGAAAAACTGTTAAAGATCACAAGTGTACCGTAGTAATCCCTCGAAAATCGAGAAAGCTTCAAACGTGTTTGAAGCTTTCGTTTTTGCACTAATGGAACTATGAACCTGGACTCTTTAACGTTTAGCTTATCGCAAATCAATTATCTCGTTATAAATTTAAGTAAGAAGAACTTCAAGCAGACGAATCAAGAGTTGTCTCAGGTAAGATATTGCCACTTTACAGCTATTCTTTGTTTTCTGTTGTCGCCATATTGTGCATACGGAAAGTCATGATCGTTCGGTAATACAGCATTGACTGATTTTGACTGTCATAGTTTATTATAATTATTCGTGTAATAAGTTGCGATGCGCGATATTGGTTGCCAAATCATGTATTACGTGATTTTCGTCTTCGCCATACGTTATGTTACGGATGTGGTTGGCTGCGCGCTTCAGCCAGCCACCGTTACTTGCTTATCTAGTTTTAGTATGTATTTCATTTTTACGTAGTTACAATCGAACTATAAAAGTTACTATATGTAATCTGATGCAGTAAGTAATCTGTACAGAAAAAGTCGATAAATGTTTCGTAAAACACAAAAACTTAGCGGAATAGGCTAGAATATCAGTATCATCACTGCAAAACAAAAATGCGATAGGTAAATGCTGCTGACATGTATCAAATGGGTCAGGCTTAGCTTGACCACACTTATTCCACAGCAAATATTTTAGGCAAATCAAATAAACCAAAGGCTACAGTTATTTTTAGCCTAGTATTCAAATGGAACTAAAATAACTTCATGGAATGCTCGGTTGCAGATATTATTACCATAAATAGATAGAATATTATATGAATTGCCTAGGAAACAAAGATCTTAACTTGTTGCCTTTATTAGGGGGATAAATAATAAAAAACCAATAAGTACTTAGAGCGAATTATTTTAAAAGCCTAGTAGAAGTTTAACCTAAGCAATGAAAGTTCTTAAAAATAAAAACAAAAACTAGTAGACATGCCAAAAAAAGATGTTTGACTGCTCAACTTCTGTAGTATACAAGGAATAACCCATTATCCCTTGTGTACTACAGAAGTTGAGCAGAGAAAACTATCCCAGATAGTTTTGCTTACAAAAATACTATTCTGTTATTGATATTATGATTCACTGTCATGAAAAAATTAACCCTTTAAGTGTTTTTGTATCTAAATATGCACAAAACATTAAAGTGCACATTATACCGAATACAAAAGTCGCGCGAACGTACTCGTCGTGCCTTTTAAGATATCAACGTACAACAGAACGAGAACGCAATACGTCACGCTGCGTGTACTTTCTGTTGCTCTCCAATCACTGCAAAAATTTAGATGGTTCACGCCAAATCTTAGTAATGGTGGACGTTTATTCAAATTTTGCCGAAAGTGGTAGTAAAAGTGGATAAACTGTTAATATTTTAGTGCCATATTATTTGAAAGACATCTAGCTATAACAGGTTAGTATTACTTTATTACAAAATTATGTTATTTCACGTAATATGACGGAATAAAGTATTTGTATCTAAATAGATACTTTGCGACTTACCTCTACAAATCGTGTTTATTACACTTGTATCTAAATAGATACTGGGCGTCTTTCGCAGTGATTAGAAATGTATTTTTTGTCTCCAAAAAGATACAACGATACTTAACGTTTGTTTTAGAAAATAAAGCGAAGTGCGAGGATTTCAAGAATCTTGACCCTGATGCCGCCAGCTGACTCAGGGTCTGAGGATTCTGACTCAGATTTACACCAGTCTTCAGATGCTCCCGATATCCCCTAACGAGATGATGGATATTTTTGAACAATCGGATAGCGATGTCTCTTTACCATCGTAAAGAGTCATCGCCGCTATCCGATTGTGAGTATTTCTGTTGAGGCGGTATTTGTGATGACAAAATACCGCCTCAACAGGAATACTCATAGTTACCCGATGCACCAGCCGTGTCTGTTACGATCCCATCTTTACCTTCTCTTGTGTCAGTTAATCCTCACACGAAATAACACAAACGGTACAGTCACCAATAGGAATAAGGCCAAATTCAACTTGTGGTCCTCTGATACCAATTCCATCCAGAATCCTACGCTCGCGTAGATCAGAAGTTCAAAACCAAAACAATGGCTAGTGTATAGGCGCCATTGCAAAATAGTGAATGAAAATGTGTTATCTCTTTAAGATTAAAAATTAAGTGTTTCGTACACGCTTTTACAAAAAGGAAAAGTGGTCAGTAGAATGGTAACTAATTCAGTGAAAATTATACAGACCGTTGTGCTAAGGCCCTAAAAGGATATCCGCACTGATTGCTTGCATCAAATCCCTACCGTTGTGAAGAAGGGTCGTTGCAGGTACTGCACAACGGTCCAGACAGTTATTAGTAGTCCGAAATGTGATACAAGGCTGTATCTCATAGAAAAACGGAATTGTTTCCTTGAATTTCTTACGAAATAGTCTATCACTATATCTCCACAAAGGGTTAAAATAGTCTTCCATATTGGTATTACCTAAAACCAAACTTAACAGTATTAGCAACATGAAGTAACATCCCTATGTTAACCATTTATAGCAGGTTCTGTATTGATGCATAGAGCATGCTGTACTAGCTCTGCAGTGTTCTTATTTATCTGTTATGGAAAATACCTACTGTATGTTCCTATGTCAGGGATGGCGAACCTCTTAACCTCTACAAGGCAAAAAAATAATAATATGGCATTGACATGCCAACAAACAATCTTGACTTATTGACTACTAGAAATTAAATACTTTCACAAACATTGGTAGTCTTTATCTGCAAACAGAAATAGACTTGTACTATTATATAGTAATCAACATCACACCACCTTATTTAAGTGTAAGAACAAATTAGTGCAACTTCTGGTATTAAGGTCAAATGACATAGAAAAGAATCAGGTGAAGGTACGGTTTCTGAAAGTAACGACTCAGGCTAAGAAGATGAACTAACCATACCCCTATCATACTGAACCTACCATACTGTGACTTAGGCTGTCGTGCCCAAATTATTTTGCTACTTGCCACCACTACTACTATTACTGATACATGCGTGCACTGAATGGACAGTTCCACTCAACCTGTGTGTTTCTTTCCTCAAAAGACCATTTCAGACACCAATCCACATGGTCTTCACATGATCTGACCAAGATTATGTTTGGACTTTAAAAGAGACTGTGACCTCTGTTTGTTTCGGCCTTTCTTCTCAGAGTAGTCAGATAGGAAACGCCGACCTCATCTAGTTTAAAAAATATGATTGACGTGTAAAAGTGTTTGTACAAACCTACTTACAGAAATAAAATCATTTATCATTTACCAAAGACATGCATGCCATTGGTTCACCATCCCTGTCCTATGTAGTTTAGATAGCCTAAACAAATAAACAAACCAATTTATTTTTATAGTTTCATTCCTATATAATGTATATAAAAACTAATTGCTGTTTGCTAGTCTCGCTGAAACTGAAAAATGGTTTGATTCGATTTTTTTCTTTCGGATTGATAATTCAAGCTTTGTTTAAAAAAAAAAAGGAATTTATAAAATACTCAAATAACATAAAGTAGTATAAATGATTGAAATTTGGATAGGACAATGTCTGTTGGGTCAGCTAGTATAAAATCAATAAATCTTTTGATTGCCGACCACATCACCCACAAAAATAACATGATTTAAAAAAATGGTTACTAAGTACAAACCGAAAATACAATAAAAATAGCATGCACAAACACAAACTCATGCCTTTCTTCTTGTCTAAATAATAACTTCTCATCTCAAATACTGCCCTGGCTCAAGATGAAAGTCTGACCGGTACATGTTGCCAGTGATGACTTATGGCACTGAAAGGTGGTCGCTCCCGATGGGCCTTGTAGCCCAAAGTGCAATGGAGAGGGCTATGGAGTTTCCCTACACAATCGAATTAGAAATGAAGAGATCTGTAGGAGAACCAAGGTAACCTACATAGTCCGAAGAATTAACTAACCTAACCTAACTTAAGTAGCAGTGAGCAGGGCGTATTGATCGCAGAACAGACGGCCGATGGGACCGGAAGGTTCTGGAGTGGCGACCGCGTACTGGAAGACGCAACATTGGAAGGCCCCCCACAAGACAGACTGATGACTTGGTGAAGGTCGCAGGAATCCGCTAGATGCGAAAAGCACTGGACCGGTCGAAGTGGCGGTGCTTGGGTAGGCCTAAGTGCAGCAGTGGACGTCTTTCGTCTGAAATGATGATGACATGATAGAAATCTTTACGCAGCTATTACTAACCACCAGTTGCGGGTTTTGGCAGCTAACATCCTACCAGCAAGGCCTTTAACTATACTGTTTCTTCACATACAAACCCTGTTTATGGTGTGTGTAGATGTTATTTGCAGTTTGAGTTGCAGTCTGATGATTACTGTTATATTTAGTTAAAATCTATATTTTGGGTTCCATCTATTGAGTCATCTTGATTAGTGGCCCATTGATATCGGCCCTGAATAACGAGTTGTAGGTCGTGGGTTTGAACCCAGACAGGCGCTTTACTTAGTGTAAATTATTTCATCATCACTTCTCTCGGCAAACGGTGAAGGAAAACATCGTGAGGAAACCGGCATGTCCTAGAACAAAATTTCGAAAACATGTGACATCTATCAACCCACACTGGGCCCGCGTTGTGGTGGATTATAGCCCATTCCCTCACCGAGAGGACCTCTGTGCCCCAGCAGTGGGAGCATTATAAGCTGATTATGCTATGCTTATGCCTAATCTACCAAGACCCTTCTGTCAGGAAGCACGTTAAGCCTTTGGAGCCGGCTGTCATTTTTTGATCTTTAACAGATGTTTGTATCGTCAGAAGTCTTAGAGTTTGAAAACCAGTCATAACAAGGGGTATTGTACTACCCATAAATTGGGTCGTGGAAGTGGCAGTCACTCCACATAAAATACTGGTACTAAGAAGCTACATCCAGTTAAAATAGATGCCGAACCCCACATAATTGGGTAAAGGCTAGCTTCTGACGTTTCATAAGTGTCCATGCCTGTTTATGTGAAATAAAATATTTTGATTTTAATTCTAGGCAGATAACGATTACTAGTGCCTGCATTTGGTATTCATTTAAAAAATAGTAGTTAGGAATGAAATCCCTAATATAATTAAAATCGTTAATCCAGCAATGGCTTACGTTACTAACATCATTTTTACTAACAACATGAAAGGTAACATTGTGGGAAAAGTAAATGATTTTCAATTAAATATGCCAAATTTTACATTGTGGTAATGAAAACCATAAAATGACTGGACTTGACTATGGTTTATTTGTATTATTATGTTATAAGTTATTGAGTCAATAACTTATAACATAATAATACAAATAATCTTAAGTGGTTGAATGCTATTATTACAGAAACAATTAAAAAGCCATTCAATTCGCTATAATGTCTTGTATAGTTCTACGTTCCGGCATACATACTCAGCCTATAAAGTTCCCACTGCTGGGACACCAGCCGTGGGAACTTTACTTACGTTACTAACATCATTTCCACCCTTGTGAGAGGGAGTGGGCCGTAATCCACTACGCGGACCCAGTGCGCACATGTCTTCGAATTTTTGCTTCTTGGATATGCTTGGTTTCCTCACGATGTTTTCCTTCACCGTTTTGTAGAGCAGTGGTGATGAAATTATTTACTCAAAGTAATGCGCCTGGCTGGGTTCGAACGCACGACCTGCAACTCGTAAGTCGCGGCCGTTACCGCTGGGCCACCACTGCTTGCTGCCACAGGGGCTTGTGGCTAACTGATAACACCATCAGGTTAAGCTACACTTCTTAGGATCAGTTCATGAATGGTTCAGTAATGACTGTCCTTTACGGCTCAAGACCACCTTTGTGCCCCGGCAAGCACGTTAACCTGAGATCCTGTTATTTGTGGATCTTTGCCAGTTGTTAAGGGTAGTTAGTATGCCAAAAGTCTGACAACCAGTCTTACTAAGGGGTATTACCCAGGTTTAATCCAGTAACTGAGTTGTGGAGATTATATTGGCAGTCATTCCCAAGTAAAATACTGGTATTCAGATGCATCCGGTTGGAGTGGAAGCTGACACTTAGGAAAAGGCTAGACAGACTGATTGGGGTCAAACTGTCTGACACTTGGTTATCAAAGGTTGTTGTCTTATCAAGCTTAACCATAATGAAATTTTGCTGTATTATTCTGATGGCGTCACTGAGACATGGGATCATAGTTTTTTCTGTCTCTCTACAGTATCTTTAGACTCTTTACTTCTGAATCAACATAGTTATTCATTTATAGCACAGATATTCGTCATTCATTATGAATCAGTTGACTATGGTTCAGTATTTTCATAACTTTCCTCTTCAGATTAGATAATATGAATCAAGTCAAGACATTGTATGCTGCTTGCATTACCACCTTATCATTTATTTTGATGTACTTTTTACTAATACGGCTGTACTAGCTTGACCTGAATATCTATGTATCTTTCAACGTAATTTTTACGATTTCAGCCGTCCAATTTACTTGTTTGCACATATGTATCGAGGATAGATGACAAATATATGTATAAAACTAGTGGACGTCGACTGGTCGAAATTCGACCATGTTTAAAAAAAAAATGGAATTTAAAAATAGGAATATTAGCTTACTGTACTTGGCTTGCCAAAGAACGATAAGCAAGCGCCATCCCCAATTTTTGTTTTGATCCAAAAGATTTAATTTTTGTCTCACATTTTGTCTTTACGGGCTACATACTAACAAACAGTTGGTTTCAAGTCTTAAATATATGGGGTTCCCTGAAAAAACTCATCTTTCAGTATAATTTTTCTAACGAAAATATGTGTTCGTTTCCAATTTTTGTCACAATAAAAGAGATAAAACATAATAATTGGCGACTTATATACTTACCTAATATGGAACATAAATAAACATCAGGTTTTAATTCCACAAAGGGAGTACACAGAAGTGTGTGCAACATTCATATTTTGCAATTTATGTTATATCTCGCGATGTAATCTATTCTATTCATTTTACCTCTATAACATCATACTAGTATACTTTGCTGGGAAGGATATGCAGAGGTACACCTCTACATATAGTAGGTTACTACCTTGGTACTGCATTGTATCTTTCGTCTAACATGAACGAGAAAAAACACAATGTAGCCAACTAATATGAACTTAAAACATAACATAGTATCAATATGTGATCTTACGCAGAGATATAAACATGCGAACCATAAACAAGTCAGGCTTTTAATTATTGCCCACTTAGGCTTAAAATACTAAACATCATACCAGTGTTACCCGGAAGGGTAGGCTCTATACCGGTACAGGTACTGCATAGTATTTTTCGTCAAAATAAAATAAATGTAACACAATGGTCAATGATAGCCAAATAAAATAATTGTAAACCTAAAACAATTGAATTAAATAAATGTTTCGATCTGCATCTGACTTCCAAAAACTGACCTTGGATATCACTTTCTTTATTTTCCCGAAAATATTCTTGTGTCAAATGTCGTACTAATTATTTCAATGCAAGACGATGATCTTAAGAGCGCTGTCACAGGTACACTAGCGCGCCACTCCTTTAAAAAAATATTATCTCGTGACTGAAAAGGGATTATGAAAAGAGACACGAAGCAACAAAATACGATCGAGAGGAATGTGGCCGTTTTTGTTTAGATCGAATTTTGTTGCTTCGTGTTTCAATATGAAACTTTATAAAAGGTATTAGAAAATTCTAGACACACTTACCGAGACAATAGATCCAGCCGTTTTTCATAATTCCTTTTCAGTCACGAGATAATATTTTTTTAAAGTAGCGGCGCTAGTGGACCTGTGACAGCGCCCTTAAGAGCGCACCGAACTTCTGGTGCTAATTGCAGGGGACGGCTCTGGCTCTAGAATGGACGGTTTGGGCGCTAATTTAGGTATTTCTTTCGTATTATCTATATATTAATACTTGTAGTAAAAACTTTAAACCCCTTTTTACGAAAATTACGCGGACGGAGGAGTATGAAATTTGGGACAGTAAAAGTTTGTGGAGAAGAAGTGCAGAAAGCTAATATTTTTGATTTAAACGAATGGTCGAATTTCGACCACTGGGCATCAACTAGTTAAGAAAAATACATATTTTGAAAATGTTAAATATTAAAAAAAAAATTATAAAGAAAACATGTAGTTATTATTTAAAAGCTGATGACCTTCCGTGAAGTACCTATGTACGACGTACTAAACGGATTAAGTAATCGTGTTTCTAAGATGTACGACTATTAGAATGAATCCTTAAATATGTGACCAATAAACATTGCCCAAGCGAAATCATTTATGCCTTATCATGCCACTGCTATGCATTGAAAAAAATAAACTAACATTATAAGCTGTAATGTCGAAATACAAAAATCAAAATGTCAAAAGGTTATTTATTGAAATCTAAATTGATAGTCAATGGAGAAGGCTATGCTTGGAGTATTCCTACGTGATCGAATCAGGAATGAAGAGATCAGTAGGAGCACCAAGGTAACCGACATAGCCCGAAGAATTGGCAAATTTAAGTGGCTGTGGGCAGGGCATTGCTCGCAGAACAGTTGGCCGATGGGGCCGAAAGGTTCTGGAGTGGCGACCGCGTAACGGAAGGCGTAAAGTTGCTCCCACCAGGTGGACCGATGACCTTGTGAGGGCCGCAGGAGTCCGCTGGATGCGGGAAGCACAGTACCGCTCAAAGTGCTAAGCTTGGGGAGGCCTATGTCCAGCAGTGGACGTCATTCGGCTGAAATGATGATGATGAAATTGATAGTCCAGTAAATATTATAACCCTGAAACAGGCTTAGGAAAGGGGTAGACTTAACCTCAAAGCGAAGTTTTTGAAGCTAACAATAACTGATTTTATTATTTCTCTATTAGTCCAGTCAAAATAGACATTCACCTTTGCATAAATTCCCAAGATTTTTACATGAACGTTAGGGATACCCTTATAATGTAATTGTGAATAGTCCCCCGATCCCATGTGTGCAATTATTTTTATTCAAGATCAAAGTTCGCAACATTGCTTTTTATTTTTTTTAAAGGTCAATATTTTATGATAAAAAGGCAAAGTTTTATGATAACTAGTTCACGTTTCAAGCAAAAAAAAAAAAAAAACTAAATCAAAATCGGTTCACACACACACACACACACCGTTTTTGGGCTTAACTATAGCTCAGACAAAATTTTAGATCATCTACAAATTGTACTAATCGTTTTTCCCCTAAGATTCACCATTTCTGAGGAAAAGCTATTCTAAAATTTACTAAACTTGTATTTGCCATAGTATACACACGTTTCCATGCCACCTATGAGGTTGTACTTGACGCGTTTTTCGTAAGCGTCGTTGAACAAGCTGGCTTACCAGCAGATGGGCAGCAAGGCACGCACGAGGGATAAAAAAGCTGACTCGAATAGTAAAATTGGGTCTTCGAAGTCAGTTCGCCCACCACCAATAAATCCCAAGAAAGGGCTGAGGGGGAGGCTATAGTTAGGGACACCCAGTAATCACCCACACCGTCGTCTTCTCCAAGCCAATATAAACTATTGCGCCAGGACGTCGCCATCGTCGCCGAACCATACTTTGTTCCTCCCAGGGATGACTTGGTGCGACTTCACATTGATGGCCAGGTGGCGCTTATCTCGAGGCCAGCCGCTGGCACTCAGCCCCTTGAGATTGTCAGCCGGGGGCAGGGCTTTGTAGCAGCTTTAGTCGAAGGTATCATGGTCGTGGGGATCTATTTTTCACCCAACCGACCTCTCCCCGACTTTGAGACTTGCATCACGGAATAGGGTATTTTCCGAATTGATAAAAAATGTTTTAATTTGAAGATTAGGACGATATATTTAACAGAAAAATAAATGTATTTATATCCATTTTCTCCATTAAAAACGATTAAAATCAAATTTATTTTTCGTTGTTTTGAATTTACCGCCAAAACGCTCCTTACGATGAGTTTTTATATTTGGCGCAGTTTTTGAAGTATTTGTTCCAGTCACCGCACACCAGTGATTTCACTTTCTATCCATAAAAAATCTTGTTAATTATAAACACGACATTCACTTGTTTACTTACTAACTACTTTAGTTTACACAAAGATGACGTCACGTGATAAAAAGTCGTCGTAAGGAGCGTTTTGGCGGTAAATATCAAAACAACGAAAAATAATTTTTGTTTTGAAATCGTTTTTAATTGAGAAAATGGATATAAATCAATTTACTTTTATTTTTGTAACATATTTCTTCCCAATCTTTAAATTAGAATAGTTTTTAATAAATTGGAAAACGCCCTAAGTCGAAGCCGTCCTCACCCCGTCCTTGTCATGGGGGACTTCAACACAAATCCACGACTTGTGGTTCCCCCAGCAACGGATTCACGGGGTGTGTTATTGGAAGATTGGGCAGTGGAGTCAGGCCTACTGCTCCTAAACCGGAGATCCGTTCAACATGTGTGCGGTAGTAGGGTGGGTCTATAGTGAACTTATCGTTTGCTAGTCCCGCTGGTGCACGCCGTGTTCAGGAATGGCGTGTATTGGAGGAGGTGGAGACGTTGATGGACCACAGATGCATCAGGTTTGACGTCTCCGCCCAGACCTCGAGTGGCCCAGTCCAAGCGGCTCCGGCCGGTGTTGAGGATGGCTCGCGATGGGCGCTCAAGCGACACCCCGATGATGCTGCGATACCCCGAGTTCAGTCTCCATCTGCCATGCGCTGGGTGTATTGTTGGTCGCAAGATGTTGCGCAGTTGCTAATAGCATGCATGGCGGCGTGGCGCCCGTATACCAGGCACCGGCGAAGGCGCCAACGGTCACCAGAGGCGCTATTAAGGGAGGCGGAATTGTATGACGTATACAGGGTGGAATTTTCGAAGCGTTCGTGAAGGAAAAGTACTCTCAATACTGAAGACACCAAATTTTACTCAAAGGAAACATTTCTTTATTTTTTTAAAGAAACAAAACTGCATTTAAAGATTTTTGAAAATACGTTTGCCACACCCGGGAATCGAACCGACTAAAATGTGAAAAATTGCATCCTGTACTTTTATGTCACCAATCAATAGGGTCAATCAGGTTCAAATCTCTCTAGCAAACGTGGTAAATTAAATTAAAGAAAAACCATGAAATCTAAACTTATTTTATTCGAACGAAAAAACGAGTAAATTAACTAATTAGTTGCTCGAAGTGATCTCCATTTTCTTGGATGCACAAATGTATTCTTTTAAGGAATTCATCTACAACGGAGCATTATCTACAGCAAGAGGGTGCTCGGGCCCATAACAGCAGAATCACCACTGCCTATGTTAATAACCATTTTAATAGCTGGATTGGTACAAACAGCACAATCAGATGACCTGCGAGATCTCCAGATTTCACCCCTTTAGATTTTTTACCGACGAAAAAACGGAGGAGGTTCTCAAGTCGACGTGTATATTTTTTTCTTTATTTGTGACCACGCATAACTTTTTTCGGAGTAGTCCGATTTTGATAATTCTTTTTTTATTGGAAAGGGGTATACTCCGAAGTTTGTCCCATATAAATTTCAAAATAAAATATCCAACCCTAAGGGTAGGAAAACAGGATGATTGATTATTTACTCACAGATTTTAATACTGAGCTGTGTATTACAAAAAATTATCAAAATTTAAGCATATAGTAATTAGTAGATTTTAGCCACAAAAATTATAAAATAAAAACTTTTTAACAAAAAAATTAAACCGCCGAAAAAACTGAAAAGAAAAAAATAATAAACCTGCTTTGTTTAACCTTAATAACTAAGTTCGGAAGTCGGTGACTTTAGATATGTATTTCAATTTTATGTCACTGCCTTTCGAACTTAGTTTTTTTAAATGGGGATGTGTAAAAAATCAAATTTACCAAAAATCCTATACAACTGTAAACGAGCTAAAAACTGAGGTTCACAATACAATTTTCGATATTCACCACAACATGCTACTAAAACTTACTCAAAATGAATTCCTTAAAATGATAAATTTGTGCATCCAAGATAATGGAGCAAACTTCGCTCGTGGCAGCCCCACTGCCCCGTAACCTCCAGCCGCAGCTGCTAGAGAGATTGATGATCGCTTTATTCCCCTCACAAAAGGAGCACACAACACATCATATGGTTCCGCCTACTATAGTGTCCAACGGGGAAAACGACGAAGACGCCTGAACGTGAACGTGACCCAGGTAGAACTGAGAGCGGCAATACAAAGCCTTCAGGCTAAAAACACTGCTCCAGGACTAGACGGTATTCCTGGCCGTGCATGGGTTCTGGCCATCAGGGCTAGAGAGTCCTCATGTCCAAACATGCACTCAAGAGTCTTACTAATAGGACTCTCGGAAGAGGGGCTAGTTTCTACGTCAGTGAAAAGGCGTCCTGCGGATTCTCCATTCGCTTACCGGCCCATTGTGATGCTGGATGAGGTGGGCAAACTCTTCGAGAGAATTAATGCAGACTGCCTCATGCGGCACATAGCAAGAGAGGGGCCGGATCTAGCGGATAACCAGTTTCCGTCGGGGGCGCTCTACAATAGGGTATTTTCCGATTTGATAAAAACTATTTTAATTTGAAGATTGGGACGATATATTTAACAGAAAAATAAAAAATAAATTTACTAATACACATTTTCTCAATTAAAAACGATTAAAATCTAATTTATATTTCTTTGTTTTGAATTTACCGCCAAAACGCTCCTTACGATGACTTTTTATCACGTGACATGTGACGTCAACTCTGTATAAACGGCACCGCGCACCGGTACAAATACTTAGCGTACTTACAAAAACTTTTTGGCGCCGTTTTAGAAGTATTTGTGCACCTCTGTGCACAAATACTTCTAAAACGGCACCGCACACCAGTAATATCACTTTCTATCCATTAAAAATCTTGTTAATTATAAACTCGACATTCACTTATTTACTTACCTACTACTTTAGTTTACACAAAGTTGACGTCACGTGATAAAAAGTCGTAAGAAGCGTTTTGGCGATAAATTCAAAACAACGAAAAATATATTTGGTTTAAATCGTTTTTAATTAAGAAAATGGATAGAAATCAATTTATTTTTATTTTTGTGTTAAATATCTCGTTCCAATCTTCAAATTAGAATAGTTTTTGAAAAATTGGAAAATACCATACAGGAAAAGTTTTTATCCAGTGCGCAAATTGTAACCATGAATTCAGCAAATCATTCTAGACCCCCTACCGCAGAAATTTTTCGCCGGTTGTACGAAAAAAAATCAGCTGTTTCATAGAAAAGTGCAATACCTACGCGGTCAAAATGTATGGATCAGCTGATTTTTTTTTGTGTATCCGGCGAAAAATGTCTGCGCTAGGGGTTCTAGAATGATATGCTGAATTCATGGTTACAATTTGCGTACTGGATAAAAACTTTTCCTGTATAGACAAAGCGAGAGAGAGAGAGAGTAAATTTTAGAATCGCTTTTTCTCAGAAATTGTGAATCTTAGGGGAAGAAGTGTTGTGATAACTTCTGTAGATAATTGCATGATGCATAATTTTTGTTTGAGCTATTTTTAACAGAAAAGTAACCGTTTTGCAAAAAAAAAAAAAAACTCATTTTCGCGAACTTTAACCTTGAATTTTTTTTTTTACACGCATGGATTCGATGGGGACTTTCACCGTTTCATTGCACAGCTTCTTGGGAATGTATGCAAGGGTACACCTTTTTTTGGGCTAACTTGACCGGGCTAAATGCTGTGCTAAAAATTACAGAACGATAACTTTGCATAATTCTTATAAATCTGATATTGATCACAATTGATACAAAACTAATAAAGCTGTGAATTAAATATGACTAATATTACTAACTAGCTGTTGCCTGCGATTTGTTCACGATCCAGGATGAAAAATTGCCCTACCCAGGTCGTGGTCTATGTGTGCGAAATTTCATCCCAATTCATTCAGCTGTTAAAGTTTGAAAGCATAACAAACAAACAAACTAACTTTCTCATTTATAATATTAGTTGTGATTGAACATAATCCAGCATTGCATTAAGCTATCACGCATTTAATACCAGGAGGATTTTGTTTTTGTATTAGTCATTTAAATTTTCTTCTTTGTGCTTGAGTTGTTTTCAGTTTATTTGTTGGTATATTGGCATGGCTAGCTGACATAATTATGACAAATTAATTATTATTTAGTGTCTCGTAATGTTAATTACTTTGCCTACCTATATATATATTACTATGTATATATTATTTCCCACCTAAAGCACTAGGAAGTGATAAAGGGTGGGCGTTTTGGGGGATTGTCTTATGTAATTTTGACGTTCGAAAAGTGCTGATTCTCAGCCTAATTTGAATAAATTACTTTTGATTTGATTTGATTCATAATGCTCCGCGTGCTATACATAAAATATCATTATAGACAAAGAAATCATGTAAAGAAATATGGAAGACATCATGGACCTCCCCTTGAAGTCAACTAACTAACATAAAAATAGTACTTCACAGACTCGACTTGACTCTTAGGCCCCATCAATAATAAAAATGCAGTGGTTGCGTACTCTGTCATTTTGTCCCGTTTGTATCAATTCAGGGTTATTATAAAATGACTGGGAACAACC
This sequence comes from Polymixis flavicincta, assembly GCA_949987655.1. Lineage (NCBI taxonomy): Eukaryota > Metazoa > Arthropoda > Insecta > Lepidoptera > Noctuidae > Polymixis > Polymixis flavicincta. Next base: position 34,355,954 of record OX465171.1, on the reverse strand, counting down.
GCACCTGTGGCCCTAGTGTGAGTTTCATTTAACCATCTCAATCAAACGCATCGAGCGCGTTCGACTCTACGATTGGTCTGTCACCAATCCAGGGCCATTCGGAGCGCCAAACGCGCTCGAAGCGTTTGATCGAGATGGTTAAATGAAACTCGCACTAAGGCCTCTGATGAATTGTATATCCTCGGTATCCTCCAATGGAAACGAAATTGCATTTACCTTGTGTATACTATGTTGCTACATAATTATTCAGTGTTGCTATTTTGTTTTACTCTCTTCAGCGAATGACACAATTCAATTGTATACCAAACTTGTGATTAAATTGAGCAAAGTGATTGTTAATCAATGCTTGTCAAGACAATCACGCTGTCTAAAGGATTACTTAGTGAGACTCTTGAATTGATTACTTTCAATCAGTCAATGTCTTGTCGAGTTTTGCTGTTACTTATTAAAAAAGGCGTAGCGGATATAGTGTTGACTCCAGAAGATATTCTCTCACGGAGATTGTTCTTCCATCGAGAATATTCTGCCATATTCTTTTCGACGGAAAATATTTTCTAAACTTGGAGGATTTTAAATTAATACAATTTAAACGTAGTTGGTGATTGTGACAGGCAGGAGGCAATATAAGTAACTGCCAATACCAAGTAACGACTCAAAACATGTTTAGTTACAAAATAAAGGTCTGTTCCAAAGAAATCGTGATTATTATTTAGTTTTTGATTATTTTCTCTTTCCTATGCTTACCTTATTTTATTTTCACCTACATTTACTTTAAGCTGATTATTTGTAAATCATTATAAATCTTAATGAACATTAACGCGTTACTAAATTTTACGAGTACCATAAGAATTTTACTGCAAATATTCCCGAAAATATTTTCGCTCAGGAAACTTTACTAAGAATTTAAATCGTGGGAATTCACTAATTTTTTTTGGGAAATATTTTCGATAATGTTCTCGCTCCGAAGAGCTAACAGGGAATTTGTAAATTGTGGAATGTATTATTTTGACGTCAATTTCGTAAAACATTCAGATGCAGTCAAAGTCGCCCTACAACTAGTAAGGCGGCCATTACCACAGGGCCACCACTGGGTACTTGAGTGTATCCATCATGTTTTTCTTTTTGATGGCCCAGGCCATGCATTGGGTAGTTCTTAATACAATACGCAAAATTTAACGACCGGACGAAGTTGTCAGTTTTGTAAAAAGCACTGCATTTCCATACATCGTCTTCATCTTTCCAGCCGAAATACGTCAATTGCTGGACATAGGCCTCCCCCAACATACATAGGTACATCTATACATAATGTATTCTCAATTCAAAAACTGGCTTGATAGTTTTAGAGGCCGTGTACGCAATTTTGTTGATTTTACTTATTTACTTGATTTTAAAGACGTACTTTTGAAGTTAAGAAACTGCATTATTAATACCTAATGAATGAGCTACTTTTTTTACTATTCTTAATTGACTTTGATTAATCGACCTGAAACCGGCGACTGATTAGAGAATTTTGCTCTAAGGCTTCTGCCTCGAATCTTGCGGGCAGCGGAGCGGCGGCGCCGCCGTAGTGTTAGTTGTGTTCGTGGTTGTATCGTTGAGATAATTGTTGTTATTCGTGAACGAAATGTCTAAACGGCGCGGGCGTCAACATCTTTTTGATTCAAATTTATTCCTATCGCTCGATTTATTGTGGGCAAAAGAAGTGAATCCCGCGCGAGTGGTCACCGCTTGGCTGGAGTGCATCGGTCGTTGCCCGCCCCCGCGCCGCTGTTTTCGAGGGCCGCCCGGCCGGTCCATTTGATTTCACGCCAGCGACCATATAACCCAATAGACGCCTAATGCTTGATCTAACACACCAAAACCATTCTGTCAACTCGCTGAGGTGTGAGGAAGCGGGGTACTGCGCTCTGATTGGCCGTACCAAGGTCACTACGTCTCACTAGGGATGGGACAGGTTTAAATAAAACGCGAAGGTATCGATAGTTTTGTTAAAATTGTACATAATAAAATGTTTATTAATACCTATATTTAATTGGCTTGCTAACTTCCTATTTCTTAATCGCTATCACTACATAATATTATAAAACAAAGTTCTTCTCAAACTCAAAAACGACTGCGCCAATTTTCATGCTGATTTCCCCAATGTATAGAGTGGTTCTCGAGGAAGGTTTTAGTATATGTATATTTTGTCAAGTTTTTCATACATTGGCTAAATTTGGCCAATTTTTCCAACTTCATATAAACGAAACGGCAGCTATACCTACGCGCCTCGATCTCGTCATGCGCTCGACACGCACTCACGCAGACAGTCGCGACTGTGCCGCAGTGACGAATGGATGGTGTGTGTTTTTACAATAACCGCGCGATTTTTTCACTAATACATACATTTCCCAAAACAATTTTTAATTAAGCTAATATTAGAATGCGGATTTTTTATACCTTAAAAATTAATAATAAAGCATTTCGTACGTCTCAGTCGAGGCGAAAATATTTTTCGGTCGCAAATTTATAAGACCGATTTGTTATTCAAACATAAACATGGTTTTTTAATTAAATCTACCAATTAAAAAACAAAACGTATTTTTATTGAACACTTCCTATTTAATTCACAAAGCGTTTTATTTGTTTATATAAAAAAAGTATATTTACAATCACAAAACTAAATGGAAACACAAAGTAGGCAAATGTAATTGAAATGCTGGAGGCGGGCTCGGGCAGCCCTATCGCATGTTTACGTACCGCGCGGCTGTAGGTATTTATTTCAAAAATACGGCCGAGTTACAATACTGTATGATAATATAATATCACTATTCTATTGGCTTGCTATACGCTATGAAATTGAGCGATACACTATGCTATGCTATGATCGCGCGGCGCTCTCTTCCCCGCACGCACCGCAAGCTGGACGAACGAAACGACACGTCTGGACACACGAGCCTGTGGATACGAGCGACAGCGATTTATTCTTGTCCTGTTTTGTGTTTTGTTTAGCGTATTTTTTTCTATGATAGACCTATGACTGCAACATGGAACACTTATGGTGCGGCTACACTTACCAGAATTGCCGTTAATTATCGCGATGTTGGACGTTAACCGTAGGTGTAGCCCACAACTTATCGCGATAATTTTCACATTGTCATTTGACGTTACAAAACGTGAGAATTATTGCGATAAAGCGGCCACACTAACGTTTGTCATTGTCCACCATGAGCATATTAGCCGATTCTTTGCCGCGTTGTTTGTCGCGATGTTGGGCATTGACGTTGACCGTAGTGTGGCCACTGAATTTATCGCGTTAATCATCGGACCGCGTTGTTTATCGCGATGTTGGGCATTAACGTTGACCGTAGTGTGGCCGCAGCATAAGAAAGCGTACGACGAAGATATCCATGTTTATGGAACACACACAGATTGCGGTCAACTTGAGCTTGGCATAAAGCATATTGCTTGCTTTTAATGTTTTACTATAGAGCAGAATAGTATAGCGAAGTCTGAAATGAGCCTAAGAATATAAATGCGTGTTAAATCACGTAAATCAGCGAAATCTACAAAAAGTCGTACTCTTACGGCCTCTTAAACCAGAAATGAAACCTTGTTTTGATAAGGTGGATCAATACATAATTATTATTTTACATTTTAGAGGCTTTTGATTTTAATCGGGAGCGGGGTTCTTAATTTTTTTAATTTTACTTTTCCTACTTGTTTAGCAGTTTGAAGCTGCTTACATAGCTCGTTGGCAAACCGAAACCATTATGATAGTTTTAGAAATAGTGTATGTGTAACCAAGTTTCAAGCGTGATTAGATACCGACATTTATGTGTTAACATGTAACACGCGTAGGAAAGTAAGTTGTTCGCTCGCTTCTGTATTCATTGTTACGGAACATACTAAGTTAGTCGTGAATGTTGTTACGTTCCTACTTGACTACTTATGCTTGTAAAGTTGTAATCTGTATTGCGATTGTTATTTTGGTTCAGGATAAAATCTTGATGTTATCTCGTCCGCGGCAGCTTAGGTTTAGAATCGATAACCCACATTGTGACCTAATTCATCACGTGACCCATGAATACAGATGTTATCCATATTAATATTATTAAATGCGAAACTAACACGGTCTGTCAGTCTGCTACCTTTTCAGGCATACGGGTAGATCACAATCTGGGTACCTAAAAGACAAACAAAAAACTTTCTATTCCGGTGTGTCCGACCACTACGCTGGCGCTACGGGCAAAAGATAGTGCATTATAAATGGTTTCGATTCGATTTGACGGTGGATCGGAAATAGTCAATAATACATGGAAATACAAATAGCATCGCGGCATCGTCCATGGTTCTATTTCTGGCGATAACTGGAAACTATTGATCTAGGTACCCACACTTCATACTTTTACCACACTTAACTTGTATGTCATTGTAAAACTTATTACAACCGTTTAAAGTGTAAATTAGCTTGCAACCTTGTCATTGAAGATTGACGAGTTTATTAGTTTAATTTAACTTTAATTAGACTGGAAATAATTAGTCACCAAATTATTTGTATGTTTCAGCAGTAAGTACATTGACCTTTAAACTTTAGCTACAGCTATTAAGGTTCATTTTCGCAAAATCGTCGCAGAGATACCATGGCTACGTTTTTTTTTTTTTTTTTTTTGGGTGGGAAATCATCAAATAACTTCTCCCGCTCTGGGTGGAGCAGGAGGGCGTGTCAGACTTTTACTGACTAAAACCCACCCGTGTTCCTTCAGTAGCCCTTAAGCCAGGGGCTGTGGTGTCTCTTTCGAACAAACTCGCACCCCTGGCAGGCATCGACCCTTGCGGGTCCCATCATTTTTTGTGCTGACATCTCTTTGAGGCGCGCGTGGAACAACGCGCCGTCGACTTGGGCTTGGTCCTTACCGGACAGCGAGCTACCCATTACTTGCCGTCCGCAAGCCCATGCCTACGGTGGCCGGAAATCGGCCTGGGATTCCCGACGCCCAGGGCGTCTCCGTATCCTGCGGCGGCTGGGGTCGCGAGGGCGCATATGCTGCCTCTCCCTCACGTGCGCCGCCTCCCTCTTCGCGAGCATCACTGCTTCGCTGAAGGAGGTGACGGCTCCCCATGCCCTCTCGCTCCGTACCATGGCCTGGACCAGGGCCGGACGCGAGAGATCGCCGCCGCCGATCGCCTCCACGAGGACACGGCGGTGCTCCGCCCAAGCCAGACCGCCACCGTGTGCTCCACCGTGTCCTCAGGGCGATCTTCGCAGTGGAAACACCCGGGCGTTTCCTCCCGCCCTATCCGAAACAGGAACCTCCCGAAACAACCGTGTCCGGTGAGGACCTGCGTCAGGCGGAAGGTGAGGACGCCATGCCGCCTACCATGGCTACGTGGACGCAAAACAAGAAAGGCCTACATTTCTAGCATTCTGTATTAATACAAAACTGAAATAAAGTCCGATAACGTCCTGAATCAATATTGTGATGTTCAACATGTTCCAATATCGAAAAACCATTCATAATTTATCGGTTTCCTACGAAGAGATATTTGAGAACGGGCAATGACCGCTGTTGCCATGCTAAATCGATCCGGACTCGGGGTAAACGTTTCACTATTATTTATGTATATAATTGTTGAATCTAGTTCAGCACCCCAATTGCGTAACACGCTATCAGTCAGAATCTGAATCCTTTTGAAGGATATTGCGGTTCCATTGCTTCATATGTTCGAAAAATTTGTCTGCTCAGCAACGATATAACGCAATGAATGTTGTTGAACTGCCATTCCTACGTTAGTGTGTTACAAAATTATGTGGGATTAAAATATACTTACATAAAATCTATAATTATGTAAGTTGTATTTTAAAAGCACAGACGCCAGCACATCAAGCTACACCAATCTGTCAAATTTCTTTGATAGATTTTCAACTTTTTTCCATAAGCATAAAGTTCATGTTTAATTGGTAAAATTTTACAGTTTGTGGTAGCTTGATGTGCTGACTGTACGTAAGTTTATTTTATTTTAGACTCCACTAAGTCTAAACTTGAAGGATGGCATAACAAACATTATCATAATGTTGCGAAAACGCTTAAGAGGCCGTATATGGAATTTACTAACATAGGTTAATGTTAAGACTATCGTTATAATATACTAACATTACTAACCCAATGGATCTTTGATATCCGAATAAACAAACAAATTAATAATAATTATTATTGATTGTTTTTGTAATAAGTTTTTTTATCGACGGACACAAACATAAGTATTAATTCTAAAGTAGGGGTGTAATTGTAATTAAAGAGGTGCAAATGATGTGCTAATTTTCGTTATGAGTGTCAACTTCATGGTTTTCGAGGGCGCCGCGCCTGTGCCGAAAATAAAGAAATTAAAATCCAAAATGGCGGCCGTAACTACTGGTGCATCTCAGTAAATGGGTTGCTTTTCACACTGGCAATTGTATTTCGGTGCTCTTTCGAGCAACATCGCTTACAGAGAAGCATTTTCTAAATTAAAACAAGTAACCTAACCTCCAAAAAAAGGAAACAGTATAAATCGCAAAAATGCAGGTATTTGGAAGAACGGTGAACATACGAAAATGGTGGGTAGGTAGGTCATCTGCTACTTACTCAGCCCTAAATTATTTGGCCTGGATATAAAAAAAAAAAATGTATTTTTGCTCTCTTCTAGTTTCACCACTTTCTTAACTTTATAGTGTACTTTTTACTAAAAATGGGGAAAACAGGCAATTAAAAAAAAAAATGTTTAATGTTGGCAGATTCTTATAAAATCATTGATTTATTCAGATGTTATCTAGAAAAAAAGTTATGAGTCCTCAAACTTACAGAAAGATGTAAAATATACTTAAATCTTAATTTCATCTTGCATTAAAAAAACAATATCCAGGGGCCAGGGCCAAATAAATTACGGCTTAATAAGTAGCAGATGACCCAACCTATCCACCATTTTCGTATGTTCACCGTTCTGCCAAACACCCTGTGTAATACTGACAATTACTAGCTTTTTTGCCTGTTTTGTTTTTTTTTATTTTTTCAACAGCGCTCTTAAAGCCTGATCATGCCGTGTTTCCACGGGCCGTTTACTGACAGGTGGCGCCTGGCGTCATTACACCTATCGAGGACTATCGCCGTGCCGAGCATTCCCACCGCTGTGGTTTTATTCAGTGGTGGTGAACATTTGATAAACAAACCTAAAAGACGCGCCTTTACGGTTTGCGTAGTCGCAACGGAAACATGTCGAATTTCTTAATTTCAGTTTAGCAGACATTTACGGTCTTACTCATTGAAAGTTATCGTTCGTTAGTTAGTTAGACGTTCGATAACTTTTTATGAACAAGACAGTTAGTGTATGACGTCGTGTAGTTGTGTATGGTAAATACAAATTTCTGTATTCAACAAAAACTGTTTCCGCTGGAACTACGTCATCCTAGCGTCACTTTTTTCCCCTATGGACTTACAAGAAAAATATACATTAAATAATTAGTGAGTAACGAGAGGCAATGTGTACGTTTAAATGGAAATTGTGTGTCATTCATTGCGGAGATGATCAAGTTTCCGCTGCGCTAACGTTCGGCTATTTGATGAAAATCATATAAAACAGTTCAGTGTAGAGTTGTAATTTTTTACGCACGTTGCTTTGAATTTGTGTATTAAGTGTGAAAACAGAATTTTGAAAAAATATAACGATTAAATTAATAAATAATCTTTTAAATTGAAATATTTCCCGCTCAGTTTTGCCAAGTAAGCTGTAGTGGGATTTCAAATATTGTCAGTTATTTATTAAATACTAGCTTTTGACCGCGACTCCGGCCCCGTGAATGTCGGTTATCGCGTAAAAAATACCCTATGTCCTCCATCTCCCAGGCTATTCTCTGCCAAATTTCATGACGATCGGTTCAGCGGTTACGGCGTGGAAGCGTAACAGACAGACAGACAAGGTTACTTCGCATTTTTAATATTAGTACGGATTATTAACTTTTTGTCTGTGCTAGGCCAGACTGTATTCTTCATGGTAGAACCTGTCATTGTTGTTTACATAACAAGTAGTGGTATATTAATTGGTGTGGGGTATGCATTTTCGCTTTTTTAGCTGTACTGATAAAAAGCCTAAAATACCAAAGACCGACTACCGAAATGAAAGTTATTCTTCGCATTTGTTGGCGTGTAGACTTTTACTGACTAAAACCCACCCGTTTTCCCTCGGTAGCCTGTGTGCCAGGGGCAGCGGTATCTCTTTCGAACAACCCGCACCCCTGGCAGGTATCGGCCCTTGCGGGCCCCATCAGGTTCTGCTGACATCTCTTTGAGGCGTGCGTGGAACCCAACGCGCCGCCGCACGTGTTAGGCTGAAAATCGCCTTTCATAGACTTAGAGACATGAAATTTGAAGTGTTCTTTTTTTGGCTAGAAATGAATTCTGCTGATCATTACTATGCTATAAAATTTCGTATGAGACAATTGCGTGTACAAATGAAAGAGTTAGAAGTTTTTTAAGAAAAATTTGTATGGCGCTGACATGAAAAATGAGGCTATCTCTGGAGTCATAAGGTGGGCCATTATATCCTTACACACAGATATAGTATTATTTATTTGTAATTTTTTGACACACTTCATGTTGCGCCACCATTTGCGGGTTCTATTCATTAAACTTTTTCTTTTTGTATATTGTTTTAACTAGTAGTTTTATACTAAAAAAATCAAAGGAGTACAATTTATTTTAGTAAATATGTTATAAAATGAACAACTTACCTGTATAACATTGTATAAATAACTGTAACATAAAAAAAGTTTGTATCGCTTCACTGCAAAATAGTTAACTTACAACAACTACATACTTATAATGGTTGTAAATTACCTACCTTTCAAACTAGTAGAATAATTTTCATAATCAACGAGTGAAAAAACGTCATCATTAGTTACCATTCTAATGAATAAACCATTTACATCTCTCGTAATTCATAAATATTATCATCTACCTACCTCCAATAATTACTATTAGCTATTAATCACAATAATGAAATTGTGAGGTCCATTTATTTATTCTTTGAGTTATTTCAATGTATCAATGTCGACACTTATCACCAATCGGGATTACGGGATTAAAAATATATAGTATGATCGCAATTAGGACACTTACGCCCGGTTTCTCGATGGCTATTCAAATCTATAATCAACTAACAAACCTGTTAAATTAACAGAACGGTCAAATCAAATTGGGTTGCTGAATTGGCGATTACGATAAAATTAACTAATCAACAATCAATGTCAACTGATTAACGAAAATAGATTATGTGTATGGCAACATCGTATTCTTCATTCATTTTGTTAGATAGTTCGTTCAATATATCAAGTTGAAACTGTTGACATTTCTAAAGGCGGAATAATTTTGAAAGTTTTGAATGTTCGAGGTATTTATAGATAAAATTAAAAACTTTTTACTGCTTTTCATTTAATTATATGGCATCGGCATCGACATCAAGAGGGAAAAACTAACAGAACGCGAGAAATGTTCACTTTTGAGTATAATAGATAGGTAAGTAACTATTGCACGTTTTTATTGGTAAATACCTCAGACCAACAAGGTAAATACCTATAAAGTTTTCTACTTTCGATGACTACTTTTTTCAGATATAAATCTATTATTGAAATGTAAAGGTACCAATGCAGTCAATATCATTAAAAAAATCCTTCGTAAGCATCTCACGGTTCCGTTTGTTTGTAAGAAATATAATTGTCTGGTTATCAAATCTCCAGTAGAAAATTAATCAATCTCGAGTCCGCTATGGGTAGCCGAAGTTGTTTTATTAATTATTATAACTAGAAAATATCCAAAGAAAACAGAAAATCACAGGGAACGCAAAGATAATCGCCCAAGCTCGACAGATTAGCTAACATAACATTTGACAGCTGCTTGACATGACATTCCAGCTTAATCGTCCGTTCAGAAACCCAAATTCTGAATTAACAAGGGATTTATGTACTAATTTGATTGTTGTGTTAAGTGATCAACGATATAAATCAAAGTACTTAATTAACGTTCGTGCAACTCGTTTTCGACTTAACAAGAGATTTGACACATGGTTAGTTAATTTTAGATTTGAACAGCCGTCGAGAAACCGGGCGTTAGCAATTTACTATAAGTCGAGTCGTAATGTTTATGTATGCGGAGGGGATGACCGTCAGCGCACTCCGTGTGTAGGCGGCTTGTCATTTGAGTTACCCTATTCCAGCCTATATTCCTACCGCGCATCAATTCCCAAGTCCTTAAGACTTCTTGCTGTAGATTAGCCTTGGACTTTAATTCACTTGAGTCCCAATTTAAAGTCATTTGACCCCACATATTTTCAATAGGGTATTTTCCGATTTCATAAAAACTATTTTAATTTGAAGATTGGGACGATATATTTAACAAAAAAATAAAAATAAATTTATTAATACACTTTTTCTCACTTAAAAACGATTAAAATCTAATTTATTTTTCGTTGTTTTGAATTTACCGCCAAAACGCTCCTTACGATGACTTTTTATCACGTGACATGTGACGTCAACTTTGTTTATACGGCACCGGTACAAATACTTATTTTGGCGCCGTTTTAGAAGTAATAGGTTTTACCTATGAAATTGCCGTTTTGTATGAAAAAATTTAAACGATTTTTTTTCATGAATTTTTTATTTGTATTAATCGAAGTAATCACCCATGCAATCAATGCATCTTTGCCATCGCAGTGGCAGTTTATTGATGCCCTTCTTAAAGAAATCAGCTGGACGGGAGGCAACAAATTCTTCAAAGGCATTTTGTACTGCCTCTCGGGTATTAAATTTTTTTCCCGCCAAGAAGTTATCCAAATTCTGGAAAAAGTAGTAGTCTGTAGGCGCAAGGTCTGGTGAGTAGGGCGGATGACGGAGAGCTTCCAACCCCAGTTCTTGCAACTTGGAGACCGTCTGCTGTGCAGTATGAGGTCGCGCGTTGTCGTGCAGGAGCAGCGGAGACGAGCGATTGACCAATGCTGGTTGGAGATGCGCCAGCTTCTCCATCATTGTGTTCTGTTCTTCACAGTACACATCTGCAGTAATGCTCACCCCGTTTGGTAAGAAGCTGTGATGAATCACACCGGCGCTAGACCACCAAACAGTGACCATCACTTTTCTAGGGGTAAGTTTTCGTTTAGGGCATTGTTTAGGTGCTGAACCAAGATCCAACCAACTTGCTGAGCGCTTACGGTTATCAAACAGAATCCATTTTTCATCGCAGGTAACAATGCGGTTCAAAATTCCTTCATTTGTGTGTCTGTTGAGCAGTGCAAGGCACGTCTCGACGCGTACTTCGCGCTGGCGATCATTGAGTTCGTGGGGCACCCATTTGTCAAGCTTTTTTACCTTGCCAATTTGACGCAAATGGACCAATATTGTTTTGACGCTAACGTCGAAAGCTGCTGCTAATTCAGCCGTAGATTGTGTATCATCAGCTTCCACAATCGCCTTTAATTCGTCATTGTCGACCAAAGTCTTCGGACGACCGCGAGGTTCATTTTTCAGGTCGAAATTTCCAGAACGGAAGCGAGCAAACCAATAACAGGTGGTGCGTTGGTTTGTAGTGTTAGCTCCGTAAACGTCGTTGATGTTGCGTGCCGCTTGTGCCGCGTTGCTGCCACGACGGTACTCATATTCCATAATTACTCGAATTTTTAACGTATCCATGATGACGAAAAAGATTGAAATGCGATGAAAATGTAACACTAATCAATAAAGAAATGACTACTTTTAGAAAAAAAAATCCATGTTTTTAAAATAAAATTAATTTGAAATTAGAATTCTTAGCCAAACAAAAATTATTTTGATTTGAAATGGCCAGTACTGCAGAACGGCAATTTCATAGGTAAAGACCTAATATTTTTGTACAGAGGGTGCGCACACCAGTAATATCACTTTATATCCATTAAAAATCTTGTTAATAATAAACTCGACATTCACTTATTTACTTACTAACTACTTTGGTTTACACAAAGTTGACATCACGTGATAAAAAGTCATCGTGAGAAGCGTTTTGGCGGTAAATTCAAAACAACTAAAAACAAATTTGGTTTAAATCGTTTTTAATTGAGAAAATGGATAGAAATCAATTTATTTTTATTTTTCTGTTAAATATCTCGTTTCAATCTTCAAATTAGAATAGTTTTTGAAAAATTGGAAAATACCCTATTGGATTAAGATCCGGACTTTTAGCTGGCCAGGCGATAAAAGTTATGTCAGCCTGTAAACTTAGCCACTCCTTCACCATTCGGGATCGATCGATCGATATCATGGACGAAATATATTTGTCCTTCTGGGTACACAACACGCACTGTAGGCAACATAACCTCTTGCAATATTTCATTTTCTTTGCTCGACGATAATTGTGTGTGTGCGTGCAAGTGGCTGCGCACTGTGGCGATTGAGATGCCTATGCCGTGTCATTGAGAACTTGAGCGAGTGGTTGCGAACGGCGATTTCAAGTGAACATTTAGGATAGGATATCACGGTGGCGTTCACACTGGTAGATGTCTGAACATCTCCGCCCAAAAGTTTTTTACTTCGGATCACCACTTTTATCGTGATATCTAAGTATCCTTTGCCCCAGTCTTAACCCAGGTCATGATTTACTGGTGTGCCAAATTCCATGCAAATTCCGTTCATCTGGTAAGGTGAAATTGCCTAACAAACATCAAAAATCACAAAATCGCAAGTAAGATCAGCCCAGGAAAAATAAGACGCTTTCGATTTCTCACCGGGTTTCGTTATTTAGGCACTAGCTTTTTTGCGGCTTCGCCCGCGTGGTGGTCGAAAATTGTCCCACGGGAATAAATCGGGATAAAAAGTATCCTATGTGTTATTCCAGGTTACAAATTTCATAAAAAATCGTTTTTGCGTGATCGAGTAAAAAATATCCGAACTTTCACATTTATAATATTAGTAGGAAGTAGGATTATACAATATTATATTAAGTAGGATAGTAAGTAGGACAAGGATTAGGAATGAAAAATGTGTGAAAAGTTCATTGCGTTAACTATCTATCAAGGGCCCTGAAAATCTGTTTAAATAAAATAAAAAACATTATTTTTATCTCCATTTATGTTATAACAATTTCTTACTTATTTTTGCATAAAAACGTGGGTTCGTGAACCTGTGTTCTACAGAAGATTCACGTAGACACCATAGTTCACGAGAATATATGGCTACGAAAATTATAAGCACATAGGTACAGTCGAGTTCATTATTATATTGTCCCTTTCAGGCTTCAAAAATATATGAACGTCAAAAATGTTCATAATATTGTGACAACTATAAGCATCATTAAATTGTGGTCAGGATTTAGATTCATTATTATGTGACTGCTTTTTCTCATAATATTTCATATTATAGGCACAGCATATAATAAAAGGATATTTTCCAATTTATTAAAAACTATTCTAATTTAAAGATTGGTACGAAATATGTAACAGAAAAATAAAAGTAAATTGTTTTATATACATTTACTCGATTAAAAACGATATAAACCAAATTTATTTTTCGTTGTTTCGAATTTACCGCCAAAACGCTCGTTACGATGACTTTTTATGTCTGTTTATGTGTGTGTAAACTAAAGTAGTTAGTAAGTAAACAAGTGAATGTCGAGTTTATAATTAACAAGATTTATGCATAGAAAGTGATATTACTGGTGTGCGGTGCCTCTGTACACAAATACTTCTATAACTGCGCCAAACTAAGTATTTTTACCGGTACTGTTTACACAAAGCTGACGTCACGATATCACGTGGTAAAAAGTCATCATAAGGAGCGCTTTGGCGGTAAATTCAAAACAACGAAAAATTTATTTGATTTTAGTCGTTTTAAATGGAGAAAATGGATATAAATAATTTTTTTTTTTTTGTTAAATATGTCGTCCCAATCTACAAATTAAAATAATTTTTAACAAATTGGAAAATACCCTATTATTGAACCGTTCACATAGGGATATATTTTTGATCTACATATAGGTTCTAAAGAATTTATTGAGCTATCTAACGCTCACAATATTTTGAATCCTTGACAGTGCCAATATATTAATGAATTCGATTGTACAACTGCACTGTAAATGTTTACATTATGCTATGCTAATAAAATCGATAGCATTCTCTACCCAGTGTTGCCAATCCCATCTCACGGTAAAACTACCATAAACCCCGCCTACCATATCCTAGAGTAAAACTACACAAATTCTTAACAAAAGCTGTTGATTTGGAGATCTAATAAAAACTGAGGAGATTTCCAAAAAACTAAATGTTACGGTTAAAGCATTAGGGTTTCCGGCAGAACGGTATTACGCTTAAAAATTGTAGAAATCTAAATATTTATTATGAAACAGTAAAATCACAATCACGTAGTTATGTGAAAGGAATGATAAACAAAACAATCAATTAATCATGAAACTTTTAACCAGAACGAAATAAACTTTAATCGTAGATATTTTTATCAGCTACTATCTAATTTTCAGTTTGCATATCTCCTTGATTTTCGGCTTCATCTATGTTTTCGAGGTCGTACATATTTTTATTGAATTTCTTAAAACGTTAATTTGTCGTGATAGTGGTGGGTTTTGCTGATACCGAATTTTTGTATGGTCTAATAAAATAGATGGCTTAGCATCTTATACTAAAAACTGCGAAAATTTCCAAAAAACTAAATCTATCGTCAAAACTGTAGCTGTATCGTAAATACATACAATACAGTCTTGTAAAGTGTGTTCACCAGCATAAAGCTCGTGCCACACCTGCGCGACACGAAGTTAGGTTCACGCGGATGCAATGACTAAAGTGTTTCAGCGCGCTTAATGTCATGGTGTCTCTGTGGTCAGATTAGTATCCTTTAACCATTGATTAAACGTATGAAGTAAACTGTTAGCACACTTCGCAAAACACTTATTAGTTTATATGAAACTGATAGGTGTCAAGAACGCATTTTTTCGACGGTCGAACTGCAAACGGGTAATTTAAGCGGCGTTAGGCGACGGACGGTTAGGCATAAAATGCGTTACTATGTCAGTGTAGCTCTAGCTTTATAAGCCGTTACAGATGAAAAATATCGTCGCTATAACACGTTCTTTGAATTTGAATGTAAACAATTTCATAAGGACTTCGCATTTTGACGCAGAAAATTAGACAACGTAGGAAAAAAAAATCGCTTGTATGAACCTACAAAACCGTCAAAAAAGCTTATCTTATTCTTGAAACATAACACTATTGGTCGTCCTAATTAATGCAAACAAGACATCTAACACAACTAGGAGCTTTTTTCAGTGTTTTTTTTTTTTTTGTTACGTTTCTGATATCTATACGCGGCATTATAATATGTTAACACAATTTAATCCCAAATTCAACTTTATTATATACAATTCATTACATTAAGTCGTAAACCCAACTGTATAAAGAATTAAGTATAAATAAAAAAAGCTTTAAAAACTACCAACAAGTTCATAAAATGGTACAATTTAGTTTTAGCCAATGGCAACCCTCGTGATACGATCCATAATTTTGCAATTTGTGTTTTGTAACCTCTGCTACTGCTTGCAACTTTCATGGTTATGGGATTCGGTAAACATTCGGAAAAGTGAACAAAATGTTTTCTTTCACGGAAATATCGGCATCATGTGCCATCAAACGTCCCTCGTAGTCACAATCTGCAAAACGTGTCAGTGATCAAGGTAAATACAAACTACTGCAACGAGTGCGCTCTATACATTGTCTGCACTTACTTCAGACTTCTACATGGGTTTGATTCCAAATCATACCTTGTTTTATTTTGTTTGTGTCTACTTAATTAGCAAACATAACGATTGTGTTGTCATTTGAGGATAGCGAACTGTTGTTTTGTTACGTTTTCGTTTGTTGGTGTCTAGCTGTTGCGTTTTCACTGAAGGAACACGGGTGGGTTTTAGTCTCCCACCCTCAAAAAAATAATAAAATATATAAAAAGTTTACGATCATTACTTTCTCATACCTTGACATTGGCAAAATCATCGAACGTTACCGATGGAGCCAGAACCTTTAAAAATAGAATAGAATAGAATAGTTAAAGCTTGTAGTACTTTGTATTTTCTTATTGTACAGACTTATTTTAATGCTAATTAATACTTAGGCTATTTCAATATCAGGAAAAAAAAAACAAAGATTAATAATAACAATAGAAAGAATTGTGTTTTGGCAGAATTTTTGTATTATTTTGTTTTTTTACCAGTTAGGTATCTTGTTATAACAAAATAGTTTTGTGTTGTGCTGAAGTTGAAGGGAAGCTAATGTCCTTCATAGTATCTAATGGCTGATGAATTGATTTTAATTTAATTTCTGCCTGTTATTTTGAAACAGTATCTCGGCCAGAACAAAACATATTAAACTGATCAACCCGACAAATTGGAAAGCATTTGTATTAAGAATCTAACAGTAACGGGACAAATATAATGTGTGCAAAGGTCAAAGTCAAATCACTTTATGTGTTTCAAATAGGCAATAAAAGGCACTTAAACATAGGCATATGGGGGAGGATGGGCATTTTGGATTCATTAATTATTTATATAAGTAAAATCAATGGTCTTCAAAAAAAAAATACTAAACAATTAATGCTGCAATATATGGTGCTCACATTATTTACTCATACTAATGGTTGCCTCACCCAGTGCTTGCAATTATATGATGTTTATTTTTTTCGATTTATTTAATGTTTTTCTCACGAATTACTATAATATTTATAAGATAATATTTTTCTGCAAAAACAAAAATCAATGCAGAGCAGTGGCATGATAATGAATAAATGATTTCGCTCGGGCAATGTTGACTGATCACATATTTAAGGTGAATCTAGTCCACATTTTTTCATACAAATGTCTGGAGTGTATTACTCCACTGTCCGACAATGTACATCAACATGGTTTAACATGGTATGGTTTTGTCTCATTATTAATATTGTCTGTAGGGAAACAGAATACTAAAATAAAAAGCCATTGAAAATTTAGGAGCCAACAAAGCTTCGTTTTTCTTGCAAATTTAACCTAATCGGGCGGCAGCTAATACTCAGGGGCCTAAGTCTACTAATTTATAAACGTTACAATAGTCTCTCAATGGTGTGTTTTTGACAGTTTTTGTATGGCAAATCTGTCAAAAACTTACCATTGAGAGACCATTGTGACGTTTATAAATTAGTAGACTTAGGCCCCAGGAGAGTATTGCGGTATTCAGGAGAAAAGACATCCATTTTAGATAATATTTGCCTCCTAGAAACTTCCTACGAATATGTAATGGAGATAAATTTAATTCACTCTACATCATGTGAATGGGGGTGCTTCTAATAAAGCCACCAATAAAAAGAAGAGATTTGTTTAACACTTTGTCCAATTTAGATAAATGGCACTTGTAACTACAATCATACAGAAGACTACTATATTCCAACCTAGAGCGCATTATAGAGATGTTTAGTCGACGCAGATTTTTAGGATGAACACCCCAACAAGGACCTGCTAACACTTTGAGAATATTTATGAATTTTAAAACCATTTGAACCCATTCATTAATATGTTTCCCCCATCTGAGCGACTGATCCAACTAAATTCCTAGGTACAGACGCCAGCACATCAAGCTACCCCAATCTGATAAATTCAGAAATTTCTTTGATAGATTTCCACCTTTATATCATAAGCATAAGGTTGATGTTCAATTCGGAAAATTTTACAGTTTGGGGTAGGTTGATGTGCTGGCATCTGTACTTAAGGTGAAACAAGTCCACTTTTTTCTATACAAACTTCGGGAGGGTTTTACTCCACTGTTTGACGGTGTACATCAAAACTTAAACATGGTATGGTTTTGTCTCATTATTAATATTGTCGGTACGGAAACAGAATACTAAAATAAAAAGCCATTAAAAAGTTATGAGCCAACAAAGATTCGTTTTTCTTGCTAATTTAACCTAACTTTTGGGCGTGTTTAAGTAATAAAAGAAGTGTAAAATTCCCAAAGCTAAGTCGGTACCGACAAAGTTAAATTATCGATAAGTTCAATAAACTTTATTGGTCATTGATTTATGCAGTGGCTTTTTCATAAAACCCGATCTTCCGAAGGACTTTACGCTAATGTTTTACAATAAATGATCCTGCATCTCAATAACGTTGTGCGTGTAGACTAACGTCTAACTGCTCAAGTCATCACTGATACTATCTCTGTCGGATACGAAGCCTGGTGAGACAGCGTGATTTTTAGCCAGGCTCACCAGTGAGTTGGAGCCCGCGAAAAGTGTCCGCTTAATGTTATTGACTACAGAAAGATTACTATTATTAACTTTTAATTTAACAGTTTGTCTGCACATGCCTGTTACAAATACAAACCTTAGTCGTAGTAGGACTTATTTCTAAACCTAGATTAATAACTATAGAATTAAATGAATTTAAAGCAGACTGCAGCTCTGAGTCAACTGCATTAACATTAACATTTGCATCTTATAGGAACAGTTATTACCATTGTTTCATTTTTTTGTTGACAGGCCTACACTGTCCTCCACTCCCCGATACCTATTCATCTTAATCATCATTTCATCCGAAAGATGTTCACTGCTGGACATAGGGTTCCCCTAAGCTTTGCCACTATGACCGGTTCTGTGATTCTCTCATCCAGCTGATTTCTGCGGCCTTCGCAAGACCATCGGTCATAATATTGTAAAAGCCAAGTACATATTTGTAAAAGAGTAACTGTGGAGTTTCTTGTCAGCTCTCCTCCATAGGAAACAACCAATTGAACCATGCACCTAGCTTCTGACGTTTCATAAGTGCATGTAATATTCATGTGTGTGAAATAAAATATTTTGTTTTCTAAGCAAATAAAATAATGATTGATTTCCCATTAATATTGGATTTTATACTTATTGTTCTTCTCCCCATGTTGATAACTTGGTTTTTCTGATCCACAATCCACATTTATTTGTAGTTTCCATAATATAACGTAACAAAACATCACGTCTTGTTTCCCCAAGGGGTTGGTAGAGGAGTACCCATAGTACACTCGTTTCTATCTAGTTATGTTTAAGTCCAATGTAATAGGGGGCGAGAGTATTGTCATCAATCTATTTTCAAAATATACCTCAATAACTGAAACTATAAAAAAAAAGAGAAAACAAGAGGCCTGTTTAGTTAACATTCAATTAAGGTAAACGTTATCCTTGAGTCAATACACCTGTATTGTAAATTTTTCTTTTGTACATAGTATTTAATTTACAAATAACATTATTGCTGGTTTCATGAATTAGCCATCTGAATGGAATTGTGTATGGGTGCCTAAACCCATGCTCGTAAAACAGCATGCCAGTGAAAAGTAGCTGGCATACATACATGTTGAGGAAACAGTTAGCAACTGCAAGCACAGCACCACCAGTAACTTGACATGCTGAAGCATTCAACATCGTTGCTGCTCGCACACCACTACCATATCTTTTATTAACAATCTACAAGAACAGCACTTAGCTGTCATGTTCAATTACCTGTCATGTTCAATTACCTAGTTTGTCTTTGTGCAAACTTGCGATTCCTGTTGGATTATTATAAAAACATTGGCGATTTAAAAAAAGATGTGAATATCATGCCGCAGTCTTTTAAATTGGAACAAATAATGCTCAGATTCTGCTGTTGATTTTTGTGTTAGCCTGTTTTGATAATAACAAGAGGTTTCTTTGCCTTTTCACAGCTGGTCAGTATATATGGGCTGGAAGCAGAAAATCAACTTTTGAGGTGTTTGCTTACTGAGGCAGCCAAGAATTCCTGGGACACCGATCGCCCAGGGAATATTCCTACCAACAGCATCCATGCGTCGTTGCTAGCGCAGCACCTCGCGTCCTTGCTCAACCATCCCGCCAAGTCGACTGTTATCTGTCGCGCCGTAGATCAACCCACCAGACATCTACAAAAGGTAAGTACCTTAAACAAAACACTTCTTACCGAATTTATTGAAGCTCATCTATATTCCAATGCCCATTTTACCTGTATCGTATGTTTGTCCTGAAATCCATAAGTACCATTATTATACCATCCATGCCTATGTTTACCACATACTATTACTTAAACCCATGTTTTGTTTTACATCATGCTATCAAATATCATTGATAAGATTATTTGAAATCATTCACTAGTTCCACTTTATTTTACTATGATATACAAAATGATGTAGTTTTTGTAATTGTTGGTATGAGATGTTCTGTGAAATATATTTTGTTAACTGCAGCTGGCCGGGAGGCCATGAGCACAAGGACATAACACACCATACAGATGTAGGTACTATAAGTTTTTACTATGTCAATGTCATATTATATTGATATAGTGTAGATGTGGTTTAACAACCCTCTAATGTTCCAAATACGAGATAATGTATGTTGAAGTCTATCAGACAAGGGCATTCAGAAGCAGTTTTTGTATTTCATTCCGGTGCTTGTATCTAGCAGCTAACTTAATATAAATGAATACTACTAAAGCACTGATTTCTTACAGATCTTAAAACCATCAAATACTTTATTCAATCGACTGTCAAGATTGTTAAAGTTAACCACTGCTGAGGATGTTGCCCTTTCGCTGGTTCTAAGGAGGAACTCGTCGAAATCTGAAATCGTAAATTTATCCAAGACACATCTTAAAAAGAGATTTTTAGATCTCGTACAGTGCTACCTCGACGCAGGTCGGTATTTCGGATTATGTAACTCGATATTTTAGAGATATGTAACTTACTACGATGTTTTTATTTGACTTATGTCGGTTCTGTGGCACATTAACACAGCTAACACGTATTGTTTCGGTTCACAGAACGCGGACATCAAGTGGAGCGTGCTGGACTTCAGGAATGCAGCCCTGAAGTGTTGCAAACTCTTCTAACTAATCTCGCGCTTGAAAACTTTCGTTTAGCCGCAGTGACTAAAGACTTGTTTTTGAAAAAGTTACGAATCGATTTCCCTCGCGAAGTAGTACCCATAGTGCTCGCGCCCCTGTTGTATCCCGACGATACACAGACGCCTCTTGAGGAAATGACTACAGCTGATGATATGACCGCAGCCATGATGGACAACTCACTTGCTGAGATCATTCGAGACATCGGCTATTCTTTCACCTCATCCGTTGAGGAATGCAAGAACAACATGTTGAACTTCGGCGCCCGGGAGCCTACGGCTACGGATGTCGCCAAGATTATATCGACGATGGTGAGATACCATACGACCGTCCCAGACGGACCAGCGATACAGACACCCGGCAACTTCTGGCATGAAGTCAAGAAGGAAATATTACAAGGTCACGGTGAATCGTGGAATGCAGAAGTGTTGGTGCAAACACTCAAGGATCTGGCCTCTAACCTAAACTGGAAGGAGGTCATTCTACAACTTGATCACCCTGAATTTTTCGTACCCGACAGGCAAGGACTTACCTTGCTATTCACAATTTTGCGACTCGGCCTTCAAAGTGCGGGCTACCCAGCCAACATATTCCCAGTAGAATACTTGTGCCGTCGTTGGACAAACCTGGAGGGACAGATGAGTCTCATCACCAATATACTGAAGTACACCGACATCTTCAGTTTCGCTGATCACCCATTCCATCCGGTGTCTATTGATTTACTGAAATCGCCTCCCGAAAACGACAACAAAGATGTGGGAACATGGCGTTGCCTGTACTTGGTCGAGCTGCTGTTGTTTGCTTCAGAGCGCGGCTACTACATGCAAGTACAAGATCTATTCAAGATTCCTCTGCAATACTGCCCTGACGTTTTGATGCTGGCTCTACTACAGATAAGCCCACCCGTTAATGTCGTCAGACAGGAACTATTCTCAACACTGATACCAATATTTTTGGGTAACCATCCTAATTCTGGAATCATTTTACACCATGCTTGGCATAACCAAAATCCGAATATCAAGCCCGTCATTATGCACTCGATGGCAGACTGGTATATTCGTGGAGATTGTGATCAATCAAAACTTTCAAGGATCTTAGATGTTGCACAGGATTTGAAAGCGTTGTCCTTATTATTAAATGTTCAGTCATTTCCCTTTGTGATTGACCTGGCTTGTCTGGCGTCCCGGAGAGAATACCTAAAATTGGACAAATGGTTAACCGATAAGATCAGGGATCACGGCGAGGCGTTTGTGTCCTCCATGGTAAAATTCTTACAAAGGAGATGCCCTATGGTTCTTGGCAAAGGACCCGACGAACAGTTGCCGAAAGCGGCTCAGTTACCGCACGAGACTATCGCTACGATGTTGGCATGTTTACAATTGTGCATTCCGAACGTCCAACAAGAGCTACAGGAGGCGATCTGCAATGTGATTGCCAACTGCCAGACTCTCATACTTAGCAAGACGCGGCAGACGATTGCGGGTATCGCACGCCCGCACACCAGAGTCTTGGAGACTCCTTTCAACCCTGCCGGACTCGGCGGTCAGCTGTTCCCGCCACATGTCGATTCCATCACGAATTTAACTCCGAACGTTGCGAATATGAGCCTAGGTGCTCCAGCCAACACTGTATTTGCGATGCCCGGTACTCTAGGACCACTAGTTGCCACACCCGGCTCTCCATCTCGGTTGATGGGTGCCGGGCCTAATAGCCCTTTCGCTATGATGCCGTTACAACATAACGCTAATGTTGCTAATATGGGACTCGCCAGGATGGCTCCCGCTCCAGCAATGGACAAGCAACGCATCCCAGACCCCATCCACTTTCCTGAAATGATGCACAACGTTGCCAAGGAGATTGAGGACGAAGCTAACGGCTATTTTCAACGAATTTACAATCACCCTCCGCATCCAACGCTCTCTATAGATGAAGTGCTTGATATGTTGAAGAAGTTCCAAGACTCGTCTAACAAACGGGAGCGGGAGGTGTTTTCGTGCATGCTGAGAAATCTCTTCGAAGAATACAAGTTCTTTCCTCAATACCCTGACAAGGAACTTCACATAACGGCCCAGCTCTTTGGGGGCATCATTGAGAAAGGATTAGTACCCAGTTACGTTTCGCTGGGGTTGGCATTGAGGTTCGTACTCGACGCCTTAAGGAAGCCAGAGGGATCTAAAATGTATTACTTTGGTATAGCAGCTCTGGACCGATTCAAGTCCCGTCTCAAGGACTATCATAAATACTGCGAGCATGTTAGGGCTATACCTCATTTTAGCGAGTTCCCTCCGCATTTGATTGAGTACGTTGAATACGGGCTCCAGAGTCAAGAACCGCCATCGAAGCCATCGGGAGCCGTGTTGCCGACCAGTCTCGCCGCTATGTTAAACCAATCTGCAATCGTTACTGTATCAGCACCGTATAGGTATGTACTCGTGTATTGATAGTTACTTCTAAAAGGAGCCACTTAACTAGCCCCATGCAAAAAAGCCTCTCGGTGACCAATTGTAGTAAAGGTATCTCACAAATGTAACATAATTATGGTTGTACCAAAGTGGTACTTTTAATTATTTTAACTGTTATTCGTTACAGTTAACCTTATGAATATTATTTAAGTGCCAATTTTCAATCGTCAGATAACTAAATAATGAAGTATAAATGAGTACACGGTGGATTGAGATATTTTCTAACTTATGCTATTATTATTTTTAATATCTTTCTTAATTGCTATCGCGCTAAGAAGCTGTCTGACGATTAATAAATGGGCACTTTTCTTATCTATTTTGTTTACAGGGCGGTTGCTCCAGCAATTTCAGTGATATCTAAAGTGGCGTCCGGCACTGGTGGGATGGGAAGCCGGCCGTCCATCGCGAACGCTACCAACATCGACACGCTACTCACCGCCACCGACAGGGAGGAGAAGATAAACGCTCCGCCTGAAAATATTCAAGACAAAACTGCTTTCATTTTCAACAACTTGAGTCAGCTTAATTTGCAAACAAAATGCGAAGAGCTCAAGGAAATATTAACTGATGAATATCATCCTTGGCTGTCTCAATACCTAGTTATGAAGAGAGCGTCAATCGAACTTAATTTCCATGCATTGTATTCTAATTTCCTTGACGTTCTTAAAATTCGTGATGTCAACAAGATGGTCACAAAGGAAACTTACCGTAACATCAAAGTATTATTGCGCTCAGATAAAGGCATAGCAAACTTCTCTGATCGTTCATTATTGAAAAATCTCGGTCACTGGCTTGGCATGCTGACCCTAGCCCGAAATGAACCCATCTTGCATGTGGATATTGATCTCAAAGCGTTAGTTCTTGAAGCTTACCATAAAGGCCAACAGGAACTCCTGTATGTGGTACCATTTGTCGCCAAAGTGTTAGAATCATGCGCTAAAAGTTTAGTTTTCAAGCCACCCAACCCATGGACGATGGCATTGATGAATGTCCTAGCTGAATTGCACCAGGAACCAGACCTGAAATTAAATTTAAAATTCGAAATAGAAGTCCTTTGCAAGAATCTAGGCTTAGACATAGCTAATCTGAAACCAGCCATTTATCTGAAAGATCCCGAAAAAGTAAGACAGATTGAATTCCAACTGTCTCAACCGAAACAGAATAAGGAGGCGGCGGCAGTGGTACCCGCGAACCAGGCAATTATACAGGCCCCACAAATGCAGATGATGCCTCCGCAGCCCCAGTTGATCGCGCCGGAAGACATGGCCGTGACAGCGCCCACGCCCACAAGCGGCCTCATGGGCGACCCCACCCTCATGGGCGTGATCGGCCTTCCCGAACCCAGATTCAATTATTTGGACGTAAATGTCTCTTCAACATCTGCATTTGGCCAAAAGATATGCTTCAATCCTCACATCCTCTTGTTCCAAAACTATCCCCATTTGAAGCAGTTTGTTAAGCCCGCGAT
This sequence comes from Polymixis flavicincta, assembly GCA_949987655.1. Taxonomy (NCBI): domain Eukaryota; kingdom Metazoa; phylum Arthropoda; class Insecta; order Lepidoptera; family Noctuidae; genus Polymixis; species Polymixis flavicincta. The sequence continues at coordinate 34,331,112 of OX465171.1, read as the reverse complement.
CGAGAGGTCGATCCAGGAATGGATCCACCCTGTGGTGGACAGATCAATCAAGTATGCTTTGACTACTTGTGAGCAAATAATAAGGAAGGACTTCGCGTTGGATCCTGATGAAGTGAGAATGCGTACCTGCGCGCATCACATGATGCGAAACCTGACCGCCGGCATGGCGATGATCACGTGTCGCGAGCAGATCATTAGCACCATCAGCACCAACCTGAAGGGCGCTTTTGCTACTGCCCTGATGCCTTCCACACCCCAACAGGTTAGTATTTCATAAACAAAAACAATTGATTGTCTTCTAATACATCTTGAATAGGGAGCTCACTTGGGTCCGCTCTGTGGATGTGAGCTCTCTATACAACATGGATTATGTGTATATGAAATACTAATATATAAGTATCTCTTGTTGACAATTTCCATAAATGTTATTACTATTCAAATCAATCTAGACATCTATGGAAACAAATAAATTGTAGTGGGCAAATAGGTGACGCCTAGGGACTGATTGGCCTGGTCAAAATTGTATTTCAATGGGGTTATAAATGAGTAATTTTCTAAAACTTAGTATGCTAACGATTTTCGAGGTAGGTGTGTTAGGTTGTTTTATGGCATGGGTGGGACAAGATTTTTACAGGTACGTTATAGCTGATCAGAACTATTCCATCATCATGGAGAGATGCCCTGGACGTAACAACTGTAAGAAGGCTTAACACTATTTGTCCCGTTCAATGATAGGTTCAACATCAATCTTAAGAATTATTACTTATTTTGCAAATGTTATTATTTAAACTTTTGTAATTTTAGCTTTGCATTTCCTCCGTTACAATTTCTCAAAAGTAACTAGGACTTTTTCAATATTTTGCTGAACTACCTCCTGACTGACAAAAAAACCAAGACCCTGTGATTGACTTTATTTTGTTCCCTTTAATAGCAATCGAAAAGATATTTTACTATCATATTAATAGTTTCTGGTATTTCAGAAGGAGGTTATCGAAACCGCAGCTGCTGTTCTAGCTACCGAAAATATGGAGCTTGCGTGCGCATTCATCCAGAAGACAGCGGTGGAGAAGGCTCTGCCCGAACTGGACAAGCGCCTGCACAGCGACTACGAGCTGCGCAAATTGGCTCGCCAGGAGGGCCGGCGCTATCTTGACCCTATGGTGTTGGCCTACCAGACCGAGCGTCTGTCAGAACGCGTGCGCCTGCGCATGGGCGGGCCCACCGACACGCAGATCACCGTATACGAAGAATTCGCTTGCAATATCCCTGGCTTCACGCCAGTTCGCGATGTCGGATTGTTCATTCCTAAGCCCTCTGCTCAGGAACAAATGACTCAACTCACGTTCAGTCAGGTCATCAACCCGACCCAGGTGTACGGCACCGACGAGATGAGCGCGCTGATCACCAGCGCCGAGCTCTTTCTGGCCAATTGCATCGGCTCCCCATCGCTAGCGGTGCAGGCCGGCAACATGCACACTCTGCTCGAGTGCCTCTGCATTGCGAGAAGAAATCGCGACTTTGTGTCCGGATGCGCTTTACTGCAGAAGGTAACATAGTGATAAATAACAAAAAAAAAAAAATTTGCAACGAAGTGTCCGGGATTATTGCGTTACTTTTGATGCAATAGCTCATTGATGCATATTTGTTGCGAATTTTTTCATACTTAAATTTCCTGTTTATGTTAGAAACTGTCCTATTTTTATTTTTTCATTAATTTCATTATTTTTTATTTTTATCTTCCCTTTATTGTCAGTTCTCATGAATCAGTTTTCTCATTTGTAACTTGCAGATATCTAAAAGCGAGACTTGAGAGGATCTGGTAAATTAGATGTTGTGATTATACAAGCTCGAAATAATCTGTGTTACAATGTTGAGCGGTTGTTGTAATATTAGTTTGTCTGGTAGGCCGTGGAGGGTTTGCTGGACGGTCACATCGTGCAGCCGAACATGGGTAACGAGCACATGGAGATGATGGGGCGGTACCGCGACACGCACTTGCGCGTATTGAAACTGCTGGAGGACGCGCGCGTCTACGGGCACGTCTGGACCACTAAGCAGATCACGTGCTGCCTCACCGAGTGCCGCGAGGAGCTGCGCTACAACATCGAGGCCGTCGACTGCCTCGTCAGGAACCACCTCATCAACTTTCCTCAGGTACATGCTCATCACCTAAGCCTCACAACTAGCTATTTGAAACTCAATTTACCATTATCACATACACTGAAACGAACATTTCCATCATCAGTACGACCTGGCGATCGCTCATATGATGGACGGCGGCAACAACTACATGGCTGTTGCTTTCGCGATGCAGCTGGTGCAACTGTACCTTGTCGACGACAGGAACAACATCTTCGTGAACGAATCTGATCTGTTCCACATCAACGAGACGCTAATCCGCGTGATGTCGCACTCGCGCCAGCCGCCGCCCGAAGGTCTCGGCTCCCTCATCGAGATGCTCCGCGTCAATCAGGATCCCAGCGCGTATCTCGGGGAAAGGTCCCCACTGGGCCCCACTGCTCACATTCATTCTGGAATCCTGCAAGTTCGAGTAAGTTAACAAACATTCAGGAACAATATTGTCATAATATCTTAATTGAATGATTTGTTAAGGTAACGCCCTATTTTGTTGTAACACCCAGTGGTTACATTTTAATTGAAATGAATAATAAGAAAGTCCATTTTTTATATGTGATCTACTTCCACAGTCACAGACCTACGACGACCCACCGGGTCTACAAGAGAAGACGGAGAACCTTCTCCGTGAATGGAGAAATGTGCTCATCAGCCCCCTAACCGAAATCGAACTAGCACAAAATTTTAGCTTGTACGTCCATCGCATGAACATGAACGGCATCTTGAAGTCTGACGACATGATTACAAGGTTCTTTAGGATCGCTACACAGATGTGTGTTGAGAACGTGTATCAGCAGCTCAATGAGGATAGGATGAACACCCCTCCCTTGCCTCCAAAGAGGGACAAGTACTACAACATGTGCGATTCGTTCATCAAACTAGTCTCGCTCTTGATCAAGAACACTGCTGATGGGGGAAATCCGACGCCGAAGTTGAATCTATTAAACAAGGTAAGTTTTTAATTATTGTTTACGAAATATCGGCACTATCGAAAGAAATTTATTGGCCTTTGCCAGCACAGATCTAATAATGTAATTTAACGATCGATAATGCGTTGTTATTGCACAATGTTCTGCTCTGCTAGGTACGAGTTTCGTGCATTTATGTGAACGACTGTTTCGCTTTCCACAGATCCTGGGGATAATCGCCGGATGCCTCCTACAGGACCACGAAGAACATGGCACCAACTTCCAACAGCTGCCATATCATCGACTGATTCTCATCCTATTCCTCGACATGAATATGGCTGAACCCGTTTTAGAATCTATGAATTATCCGGTAAAAGTAACACCCTTTATCCCTAACACAATGATCAATGATGAAAAAAAAAAACTATCGTAATATTGATGAATTTAGATACGTCTTGTGTCTAAATAGACTTTTTACAGATGCTTCGTGTGAAGGTCTGTAAAGTTTACATGATACGTTGTCTGTGACGTTCTGTACTGTCCCTGTATTCTATTGTTAATGTTGTTTGTCACCAGAAGTATAATTTTTTATTGTTGTGATAGGTTCTCACGGCGTTCTGCCATACGTTGCGTATCATCCGGCCGAGCGCCGCGCCTGGATTCGCGTACGCCTGGCTCGAGGTGGTCGCACATCGGGCCTTCATCAATCGCGTACTCGCTGTCACACCACAGCAGAAGGTACCACTTGTTATATTTTAATTGGAGGAAACCATTTTGCTCATCTCCCATTTGCTTACTAATAAATGATAATGAATGAAGATGTTAGTGACGAAAGTTTGAAGTATACACGTAAGAGTTAAAACATTTTAACCATTAACTTTAATTAACATAGTAAAATTTTAGTAACTTCATCCAAATTGAAAAGCAAAAGTAAAGCGTTATAACATTTCCATAAGTAACATAATGTGGCATCAAATGTAAGGTGATCCAAATAAATGAGTACAGAAGAATCTCACTAATCCGGCACTATTAAAAAACCAGAGGGTGCCGGATTATTGGAATGTTCAGATTATTGTGTATAGAAAAACTCATAACAAATAAAATACAGAATTTCATGCAGAGAATTTATGATATATGTGTATCAATGTTCTAAACGTCTTTTTTAACTGTAACATATCTCACAACTAAATAATTACATAATTTTAAAATAATCCTTAACTAAGGTCTATTTTTTGCAACTAGTCCTAGTCCTTGTTTGAAAACCTTTTCTCGCATGTTTCGAAGAATTATAATATGTGGACTTTTCGTGTTCCCCCCAAAAACTCACAATAGGTTGTTGTAAAGTTACTACCGCTTTACAATAACTACGAATTGACTGACCAAAGACGACTATTACTTTTTTGTAACTTCGTGCCTGATAATGGGCCATTTACTTGTTCGAAAAGAAAAATTACTTGACACTGGCTAAATACACAAACCGTGCGAAGCCAATACCCAAAAACAAAAGAAAGAAAGAAAAAGTGTTTATTGTTAACGCTGGTTAATGCTGTATCTGGTTTTACTTTTACAGTCGTGTTTCCGATTACTTGACATTTTTAATTAGACTATTCTCACTTGAAAATAGCAGGTAAATATGTACCTACGCACGTGCACGTGATAAGTTTAGAAGTTAGACTGCTCGACGACGACAGAGCGCGTTGTATGTGGCGTAGGGAGGGGCGAGGGAGGTGTGGGCAGAGGGTGCCGGATTGGACGTATCGGTCTATTTACGTGCCGGATTAGTGAGATTCTACTGTATATACTTTTCTTGTAGCTGCAGATTTGCTTAACTCATTGAAAAACTCCACTCTAATAGTGCATTTGTACATTTTGGATTACTCTTCATGGCATCCCATCTTCATAATACAAATTTATTCTATTCAATTGTAAAATAATATCATATTTCATTCATTATAGTCCTTACACAGACCGGCATCATCCAGTCTTGTAACAACATTGGTAAAGGAACTTGATCATCAACAGCTGAGTTGACACCCTGGAATTAATTCCTATTATTCAGTTTTTTTATTTATTTTTATTGAGTCCCATTTTTATTTGTGATAGTTGCCTGACCTCAATCGAACCCTGAACCTCAAGATCATATAAACAGCACTTATTCCCAACGAATTTATTATGATAAAGATTTAATACAACACTATATTCAATGTTACTCTTTGGTTGCATTATTCATTTTCTTTTCGAGAAAGGGAAATTATTTTCGAGTACTTTGTGTGGTCTCCTTTGCTTAGTAAGTTGTTGACAATGTTAATGAAAATTGCATTAAATATCATAAATATTATAAGGGAATGTTTGTCATAAATCATAACAATATAATAACAATAGAACAATTGTTGAACCAAAGCCAGAAAGCACTGCAGCCCCAATAGGTGAGAGGCGAATAATGAATTATGGTGAGCCAGATAATCTGGGGAAGCACACCATTTTATTGATTACTTTTCTTTCTATGAGATTATTAGAGGAGGCCAGGCAATTAAATTCATTTATTTTTTGTGTGTATACTCGAGCGGCCTAATTATTAGAGATGGGCCAAATACATCTTACCAGATCTGCAGTTCAACTATTTGTTTTGTATATTCCAGTTACAATAAAATTGTAATGCAACACAACTTAAAACTTACAAAATTTCCTTAAAACTCTGTTATCATCCACCCATCAGGTCATCCATTAATGCTAACGCTAAGCTATAGAAATGCTATATTTTTTTTTACATTCGTAAATGGTTGTTTTCCAATTGCCAGATCTCTCGAATGTCGGCTGTGGACCTAACATTCGGCCCATCTCTATTAATTTTAGTATAGCGTTACACCATAGTGTGTTTGTCCATGAACATCACGTAGTTCGACTTGCTCTACTTATACAAGTCAAATGCTGCTGCCGCGATGAGTCTGCTTTTGGAGCTTGCAGATTCGCTTTATATGTAGAAAGACCAGTTATAATAATTTATTTGGCTACTAGAACAAAAAAAGATAAAACATGCTAGAATTTAATTTTGTATGTGGGGGTAAGTACAATCACTGAATGGAATACTAGTCTTATTATTTAAGCCTGAAATTAAACCATTCATTATAATTCTTTCTTCATTATTTGTCAAAGTGGGAACATTATAATTTGTCATCACCACAGTCATTGGGTTGGGAATTATTTTTACCAACTAGAAATCGTCATGTTAATATGCTCGGTATGATTAATTGTAAGTTAAAATCTTAATATAACATTCTTGCAATTACAGATATTCGATACAGATATTCAAAAGTCAATTAGATATTCAAAATTCTCAAAGTAAAAAATTGTAGTATTTAGTTGATATGATGGCAGTACATTTTGCATGTGCCGTTGCATGTAATGTGTTGATCACAGTGCAGCACATCAGTACCCCAAAATTGCGTAACACATTTTCTATCGAATAATTTTGGATAAAATTCCATAAACGTAAATAACGCAATTTATGTTTTTGAATTATTCAAAGTATAAGACTGCAATTATGTTTTACGCTACTTATCCGGGAGGGTACTTGATGTGCCGCGATCATTGTGCAAGGTGATCCAAGTTCTGATTACATTCGCAGGGTTGGGGGATGTACTCGACGCTGCTGATCGACTTGTTCAAGTTCCTCGACCCCTTCCTGCGCAACACAGAGCTTGCCACTCCCGTCATGATGCTGTACAAGGGCACGTTAAAAGTGCTACTTGTCTTACTCCATGACTTCCCGGAATTCCTCTGCGATTACCACTACGGATTCTGCGACGAGATCCCGCCGAACTGCATCCAGATGAGGAACCTCATCCTGTCTGCGTTCCCGCGCAATATGCGGCTTCCCGACCCTTTCACTCCCAACCTGAAGGTGGATCTGTTGGCGGAGATCGCGCTGCCGCCGCGCGCCGTCATCAACTACAACATCCTCATTCCGGCGTCGCAGTTCAAAAAGGACTTGGATGCGTACCTCAAGGCCCGCGCGCCCGTCACCTTCCTGTCAGAACTGAGAGGCAACATGCAGGTATGTACGCTAATAAAAGTGAGCAGTCCTTTCATAATGGTTATGGTTACTCTATGATTAACGTGTCGCAGGTGTTGAACGAACCCGGACGCCGCTACAACTGTCAGCTGATCAACGCCGTCGTCCTGTACGTCGGCACGCAGGCCATCGCACACATTCGGGCCAAAGGACAGACCCCCAACATGTCCACCATTGCACACTCCGCGCACATGGACATTTTTCAGAACTTCACCGTGGACTTCGACTTCGAAGGGCGGTAAGTAAAATTTTGAGGACTAAAATGACCTAACAGGCCCACGTAAAAGTAAAACATTTCTATTTTACACAACTGGATGTTTAGGATGGCAGACTAAGACACCTTAGACTGCTGGCTGATAGGTCGCGAGTTTAGAGAAGCAGACAACTGGTTCTAAAGGCTCTAAAGGCGGAGCGAGAGAAGACAAGACAGACTACCTGGTTTGTAGCGCAACTGAGGCCAACACGACAACCACGTGGTTGAATTAATTGATTTCAGAGAACAGTGTTCCAGCCAGCATCAACAATCAAATGCGTATAATTCCAGAATCATGTAAATGACTAAGTTTATAGAATTTAGATCTTCGTAAACCTCTGACCGTAGCTGCCCTTGCCTTCCTTCAATACAGCAGACGCTCCACGTTCGCAGGTATCTGTTTCTGAACGCGATCGCCAACCAGCTGCGCTACCCGAACAGCCACACGCACTACTTCTCCTGCTGCCTCCTGTACCTGTTCGCCGAGGCCAACGCCGAGGCCGTGCAGGAGCAGATCACCAGGATGCTCCTGGAGAGACTCATCGTCAACAGACCACACCCCTGGGGACTACTCATCACGTTCATCGAACTCATCAAAAACCCAATCTACAAATTTTGGTCACATGAGTTTGTGCATTGCGCACCTGAGATTGAGAAGTATGTACCGTGTACCTTTCTGATTCTTACTATGTAATTTTAGACGCTATCGCAGTCATTAACATGTTAACCAACCACAGAGTAGTATGTATGTACTATGTATAAAGTGATAGAATAGCATTCACCCTTTTGTGAGATGTCCGGGGTTCGTTTGTGTTGCACAGCCGCAACAAGCGTAGCGCAATGGCGATACAAACAGTGCTGATGTCGATGTAATTGTTCACCCGCACATTATCACTACATTGCTTACAATCCAATATAATAACAAAATTAAAGCCACTCCTATTCATAGTCTAGTAGTAGAAACTAGACAGTTTAAGAACGTCTCATAACTAACCCACATACGTTTGTTTAATAGACAGTATGTTTTCAATTCAGTCATTTAGTCAATTATTAGTCTGGTCAAATTAGCCCTAAAAATAGTACTAAAGGTACAATAATTAGCATAGAGCTAAGAATTGGTATGAATGTTCGTAACATCATTATCAGTGATTGGAATAGGTAGTGCCTATTTGCCTAAACTTCGAAGAACAGAGACAAGAAACGGAGACTTCCTTAGGACAATTTTTTTTCCCCGGTATTTGGGAAAAATCTTCAGTAAGTTAAAATTTGCGCACTGGATAAAAACTTATCCTGTATAAGATGTGTAAAAGCTATTTTTAACTAAACTTGCAATTACCAAACTTTTCGTGATTTTCAAGTAAAATCCCGAAATAAATAATCTAACTTTAATTCATGTATTCGAATTATATTTACGATCCAACTAACCGTTGTATCAAATCATAAATTAAAGTTAGAGTATTTATTTCGGGATTTTACGTGAAAATCCTGAAAATTTGGTAGTTGCAAGTTTAGTTAAATATAAGCTTTTACACGTCTTAAATAAAAGCTTTATTTAAGACGTGTAAAAGCTTAAATTTTCAACTTACTAAAGATTTTTGCCGAATACCGGGAAAAAAATATTTGTCCTAAGGAAGTCTCCGTTTCATGTCTCTGTTCTTCGAAGTTTAGGCAAATAGGCACTACCTATTCCTATCACGAATCATTATATATGCATGCTGAAAAGTCCCTATCGATCCTGTACCTGGTTTAAAAAAATTCAAGGTGGAAAAGACCGTGGAATAGACCGTGGAAATGTGCATATTATGAAGATTACATCTTTTTCAACAATGAGTATCGTTATATCTCAGAAACGGTCACTTAAAAAAAAGTATTTAGACCTTTTTATGGATATTTATTGGATCTACAATTTTTTTCTGACCTAATTTATGATAAAACTTGCCGTTTTACTGAAAAATGCGAAAAACCCATTTTGAGACCTTTGACCTTGCACTAAAAAAATCCGGTACGCGATCGATGGAGACTTTTTAGCTCTCATTTATAATGGTGTTTCGAACATTCATACCAATTTTTAGCTCTATGCGGATTTGTGTACCCTTGCATGTCTAAATTGACCGGACTATTATGGTTACTCATGGGCGTAAAAGGGGTGAAATAGTTATTTCTATCAGAATGAGGCTGGATGCACTGAAGGAGAAACATTCTGAGCGCATGTAAAAGGTTTTACTCCGATTGAAGTTCAATAAGCACATGAAATATCAATATATTGCTGCATGCTTGGTACCTAAAGCATTTCGCTTTCCTTATGGTCGAGAGCAAGTAGAACTAAAACAAGCCTTTGACGGATAAATTTTCTCAATGGATTTTTATAGGAATGTTTTTGTTGAGTTTCTATACATAAAATTAAATGTTAGATTAACAAAAAGAATAAAAAAAATACTGTAATTCTATGTTTTTCTTTTGAACGTTTATTGTGTAACGCACATGTACACATACCCCACTTGATGTAACCAAAAGTTCACATTTTAAACAATATTTTAAAGAGCCAAATCAATTGAGACTTTGAGTTCTGTTGTTATTGGTAGCTAACAACTCTTTGGAACGAAAATGAGTATCCAAATGTTCGTGAAAATCAAATAGAACAATATAATGCTTGTTTTGATTATTGAAACCCAATGAATTGTTTGTGAAAATCGATTGACTACATACTTCGCCGGAGGTAAAAGTCTGATTGTACTCGACTATAATGTCTTTCATTACTTTCGATTTATGATGTTTGAGGATGATATAGACGTCTCCTGCCCCTCCGGACTATACAGTCCCTCTGGCATACTTACATACCATCAGAATAATAACTAATAAAAACTTTGTTTACGTGTTCCGAGCGAAAAAACATGTGCCAACAAGGAAACCGCGCATGCCATTCATGCACATTGCGGTTGTCGATATACCTAGATTCAGTGCAATCGTAACACGTGAACATAAAAACTATTCCTAATAAACAAACTAATTTGATTAGTGGAGACGTGTAAATCTGCCTCTGGTAAAAGTTTGCATATGAATTCAGAACAGGTGAAGATAATCATGTTTTTCTTTTTTCATCAATAGTGCTATCCGACTTCACCTGGAGCGGTAATTAGCCCCCCCTTTTATAATTGCTTGTCGTGTACCGATCGAAGCCATACAATTGTTAAAAAGAAGTTAATTTTGTCCTCTCCTTTTTGTATAAAACTAGCTTACATCTCTTACGGCCATCATCCTTGCAGTTACGAGATTGAGTAAATTGCCAAATTCGGTATGGCCCTCCGATCAGTGCCCGTCGGTGCACATATTAATACCTATTAGTATTATTTTAAAGGACCCTCGCAATCATAAAGTGGTCATGCGTTCTCTGTTATTAATTCAGCTTTTTTTACAATCCATATTCGCTATCATCAGTGACGAAGCATGCGCGCTAGACAGTCTCATACGTTATAGAACGAACGCTAGCACGCACGCGTTCGTACGCTTATCGCTGACCGCTTTCTGGTTGTACGCGCTCCTTTAACAGGGTGAGATTCCAATAAGATACTAATCAGAACTCATACATGACTCGTACAGTTTTTGTGTTTGCTTTCGTCTACCTCAATGGAGTTTCACCCTAAAGCTGATTCCAGAGCAATAGCTACGGCAAACCGACCGGCAGGTGGCGCAAGTCTGATTGGAGGATGGAGTACATAGTATCGCGTCAGACTGCCATGATCATGGCCCGAGATGAGCGATATTTCGTGCTGCTGAGGTAGCAATGTAGTCCATGGGCTCGAGCTTGTTCTGCTAACCGACCGCGTTGACGTAACCGCTGTACTGGAATAAGCCGAAGGCCGAGACTTATAAGGCGATGCTGCCGGTTCGGCTCCGATCTCCACACTTATGTTAGTTGAAATCGTTGGTCCCGCTCGAAAATGTTTGGACACCGTAGCTTAACCGGCTCTCGTCCAGTCCCGGACTATGTACTGCTGGTTGGGAATGGTGACGGCCAATAACAGCTTGAAACTTAATGCTCATTATGGTATTTTCAATAATGTCAAGTGTAAATAATTTGATTGAAAATGGGTCGTCAGCCTATCGCCTATCTAGTAAACTAGACACTGCTATGCGCGTATGAAGACTAAATCAATCGACTGGTTTTGAATGACATAGTGAATATTCTAAAATGTATTGATGACTGAGTTTCCGTTTGAACGATTTGCTCGGTTTTCTGTGCGTGATGTGCGGTGTAACTAACCTTACAAACAGCTGAATGGTACTATCGACTTTTTAATATCAAAGCTATTTGTTACTGTCTATTCATTCGTAACTGTGGTCTTAAGATATTTTACGTCTCGATAGTTATTTGAAATCTGCTGATTTTCATTGCGTTCATGCGCACACATGTATTTACATCGAACACGTGTGGTGTAGCTTTCTTATCGACCGACTGAGCTAGCTTCCATGCGCGCCTAGCTTTACTAAGTTTTGTCTTAAATTAGCGCCCAATGTAATTCACGCGTTGGAGGAATAGGATTTAATTATAACAGTAAAAACCATAACGTGAAACCGAATAAACTGGCTGTTCATATAAATTTATTCTTCTAGAAAAAGAATTCTTCTAAAGATTTATTCTGATTTCGCGTGAATTATGTCCTTTTTGGGATAGGAGTAGGCATTTCAGGATATTATGTTGATGCAATTACCTGGTTTTGGTTGTCCCAGTGTCCATGTGACGCAGAAGTCTTTCCCAAAGGAGTCGCAGGAAATCATCAACTTTAATTGAATAGCGGGGACAAAACTAACCTCATATGACTAATAATTATGTTGTTATGGGGATAGATTTCGTCTCTTCTCCATACACAAACATAATACATTTAAAAACAAAGAATTAATCGTTAAGTGTTCTGTTAAATAAAAAGAGTAATATTTTGTAATAAGAATAGACGAATGGCATTCTCTGTTTTTTTGCTGCTCTGGACAATCTAAGGTAACATTCAATCACTTTTAGAGCAAGACCTTGTTCGTCATGATACACGGAATATCAACTAAAGCCATTCTGTATTAAAATTGTACTAACAGCATTAATTGGGCAAATCTTTTTAGATGGTGTCGCTTTTGCGTACGTAACTAATTTTAAGTTTTTTCCATAATTCACTAATATTTAAAATTCATCTCCATTCCAAAAATCTGTTGATTGAATGCGCAGTGTCTGCTTTTTGACATTAGTCTGTCGTTGCGTGTAAGTGGCGCCGTCTAGCGTTAGGTTGGTGTGTAGTGAGCATGCTTGTTGTGGCGCAACATCACTTCTGTGGGATTCTAACATATTTTTTTGGCCAGGCTGTTTGCGTCAGTGGCGCGTTCCTGCATTGTAGACAAGACGGGTGCGGGAGGGGGAGAACGGGAGATAGCCGAGTAGCGTCGCGCCAATTGGGAGTCTGTCCGGCATAAGCACATGTATAAAAGCTATGCCGAGAAAGGTTTGTTGAATTTCGCCATTCCAATTTTTTTCACAGTTTTACTTTATGAACTAAGGATTCCATATTATTTGTATAATTATAAACAAAATTACGTGCGGATACGAATAACTCCCATTTTATCCCTTTTGTGAAATAATTTAACTTTTTCCTAAATTATAATTTGAATGAACATACTATTTACTTCAATTCCTAAATAAAATCTAAATCTTTGTATATTACACCCTTGTTATTGTCGGATCGCAGCTTCTATTATTAAATACCTACGCATCGTTCCAGGCTTCCAAGGCGAGGCAGGACCGAGCCAGCCACCGCAGCCACAGCCGTCTACTTCCGGACAGCCCCCCAAACAGGTGTTGCAGTGGAACAAACTATTTCAAAAGAAGTAAATCTGTGGCGAACAATTTTATTGTAAATATATTTATATTGTAGTAGTGTGGACTCTTGTACAATAATCAGTTGATTTTTGAGATTTTCTCGATCAGTCCAAACTTTTTTAGAAGATTTAAGTAAATCATTTTTTAAATATTCAAAATTTTGCCTCCTAAAGTTTTCCTTTAAATCACTTTTAAGCGGAGTTTTAAAAATCTATACAAACTTGTACGGGCGTTGATTTTGGTGTAAGTAGTTTTCTGTCAAATTTATGTTCCAATTTGTAAATTCGTATTTAAAAAAGTCAAGGATTCTTAAAGAAAATGGACTGAAATGGAATTCTTTGACGCTTTAGTTCTTCGACGCTCGGACAAGGTTTTATGCATCGGCTTATTTCAAAAATCAATTCATATAAACAGGATACCTACCTAACGAATGTGTGCGCGGTGGTACGAGAACTCGCCTGTTCGGTGGTCGAACCACAACATTTGTTGTATTTTTAAGTAAGTAGTGTATAAACATAAGCATGATCTCTGAAGGTCGCGTCTCTATCATTGCGCTGCTGTTAAAATGAGTGGGTTCCATAGGAACTACTGCTTTTGCCCTTTTTATTTGCAAATATTAGTTGTTCCTAACATTTTTTTAAATTTCTTGCAAATTCTAAATGTCAGTTTAGGCTAATAATTTTCGATTGAATCATAAGCCGAAAATTTAAGTTAGTAACTTGTATTATTTATTCGGAAACGTATAACCTTCCCGAATAAATTATACCTTCCCCAAAAAAACCTTCCTGAATCAATTTGATTCGATATTAATTAACCAGAAAAAAAGAAACATTCATTTTTGAAGTAGGTTTTGCATTAGTTTCGGTGGAACCCGCAGCGACGGCATAAACAAAACTGAGATAAACTCTGTATATTCGCTTTTATTCAATATGACTAGGCTCGCAGGCCGATGTTGTACGTGACTCGCTCGCACCGCGTACCGCGCCGCCGGCACCGCACTAACGTATGACGTTGCGCACTTGCATAAACGCGCGCGGTACCCGCGACAACCCCTACCGATGACGTGTTTTTACTTGAAATAACCATACAAGTGACTCTATTTACACCACTGGTGTTTGACTGCAAAAATACTAAATCAAGAAAGAAAATGAACAATATTACAAAAAATATATGAATAATAGTTATGCGGTTGAAAGTGGATAGTTGATGGTGGACGTTTCATAGTGCGACTGTTGTGATCACTTTGCTTGCACCGGGTGGGATAGGACCGTAAGATTTACGCGACGTTTTATATCACTCGTGTTCGGTGCCTTGTGCGGCTGGTCGTGAGCTCAGTAAGCTGCAACATATTCAACTCGCGACCAGACTCACAACACACCCAACTCACTTATTTTAAGGCAAATTACACTAAGTGATACAGAGATAGCTCGTCGAATTAAGTAAATCGACTGATTAAAAGTAACCGCTAAATCGATTGTTAGTGTTAATAAATTTTGTATCGATGGTAATAATCTGTAGTTTTTAATATTAATGATGGATTATTGCAACGGTTGGTTTAATTGTAAAACATTTTAGTGATAATTATAATATTTAATAAGTTTTGAAAGCGTAAGTTCACGTTGTAAAGTTTTCTAGGTGTGATTTGAACCTAATGTAGTAATAATGTATGCACCGGTGGGGCAGGCGCCCGTTGCTTGTTGTATCGCACGCCGCGACCGTGTCGACGTCCCACTTCACCGGGCTAAACATTTTAGATGTAATGCTAAAATTAAACTTCACTTTGATTAAGCCATGTAATCACCTTTTTCTAAAGTGTTTAAAAAAGTATTTTTCGATCAATCTTGTTTTTATTTATTACTTCCCAAATTCCGATTTACTCAATCCTCTACTGACAGTCGAATTATTGTGGGGCTCAGTAATAACAGCCGCACGGGTCGATCGATCAGGTTAAGCTGTGCTTGCCGCACATTGTCCGTGGATGGGAGGGTGACCATCTTTACGTACCAAGACCCCCACGTGCCTCGGAAAGCATTTTAGGCTTAACGTGCTTTCCGAGGCACGGACGGGGTCTTGGTTAGTCCCGGCTGTCATTCGCGGATCTTTGAGTCATTACGGGTCGTCAGTAGCCCGAAAGTCTGATAACTGTCAAGTGGTATCGTGTTACATAGCAACTGGGTTGTGGAGGTCAAATATGCAGTCGGTCCAAATATTGGTATTCCGCTGCATTAGGTTAGGGCTTGAACACAAAACTGCGTAGGCGCGATGCGAATTCGCAACGCAGAAAACGAATTGCTGCCATGCGATTTCGTGCGGCAAGGAGACGCCTTGCCGCACGAAATCGCCAGGCCTTCCACAATTCGAGTGACCATTCCTTCGACGACCGTCAATCGTACCGAAGGTATTTTGTAAACTAGGTCGTGACATGGATCGTAAAAAGAAGTGCACACTTCTGTTATTGGTAAGGAGAAACAGGAAAAAAAACAGAGAAAATTTTGGGTTCATCCATTTATTACTATTAAGAACGCCGATATTTTTAACCGACTTCAAAAAAAGGAGGAGGTTATCCACCGAACGTATTGTTTCTTTTTTATGTATGTTCCTCGATTTCTCCCTCATTTATGGACCGATTCTCAAAATTCTTTTTTTATTTGTAAGACTATACTCCTGAGGTGGTCCCATAGGCACCAAATCAGGATGTGATGATGGAATCCTAGGGAAATCGAGGGCAACCCTCAAAATTTGAAGGGTATTAACAATGTTTTTCATGTTTTCTAAAGCTATTGAGACATTTTCATATGGTCATCATCATCTCATGACGCTGAGCTGATGAAGGAAGGTACAACTCTTTAACGGTTAGGAGTTAGGTGGAGGTTTGGGCATAACTCCGTGATAGGCTCCGTATATATATACCGATTTACATATTTTTTTAGGGAGGATATTATTATAAAATGGTCCCATTTAAATTTCATATAGATCTGATAATGCGTTTCGGAGACAGACAACGGAACTCTTCGAAAAAAGACGGCAAATTAACCGCGATTGCTGCTATCGCATAAATATGCATTGTTTTGACCCCAAGGATGATGAAATTTCGAATTGGTGTGCGGTAGGTACCATAACAAAAAAGTGAAGAAAAAAAAAAACTTAAAAAAAAAAACAACCGACTTCCAAAAAAAAAACACTAGAAAGTGAAAAATAACTTTAATTTCGGAAGGCGGTGACCAGAAATTAATAAAATACATATCAAAAGTCACCGACTTCCGAAATTAAAGTTATTTTTCACTTTCTAGTGTTTTTTTTGGAAGCCGGTTGTTTTTTTTTTGACAAAAGTTTTTAAAGACGAAAGTAGTTCCCTTTCGCCTAAACTAAGATAATTTTTTTAAATTATTATTTTAGCATGAGCATATTTTCATTCGAAGAGCTTTTAAGTTTATTATCACCGTATCTCAGAAAAAATCGTACGCACGGCTACACATCAAGCCATACTTTCCAGTATAAGCTGATCTCGCATTGTATATGATCTCAGTACATTGCGAGATCAGCGTAAAGTGGAAATCTGTAGCCGTGTGTATAAGTCCTTAGACGGGAAGCCGACTGCAACATAGTTGGGAAAAGGCTAGGTAGATGATGAGGTGGTCCTGATTTCCTGAAATTGATCAATGAGAAAAAACAATGCTGGAGTAAGTGGGTATGATTATCTATTTCGATTTCTGCAGTTCGATGAAGGTGTGTGATCTGATTACACTGTAGAAGACGTTCAGTGAGTTAAAATGGCGGGACCATGCCTGTAATGTCAAGCAACAACGAATTATATCATTGTGATGACACCAGTATTTAGTACAGACGCCAGCAGGTCAACCTACCCCAAACTGTCAAATTTTCCCCAATTGAACATGAACCTTATGCTTACGGTATAAAGTTGAAAATCTATCAAATAAATTTGGCAGATTGGAGTGGCTTGATGTGCTGTCGTCTGTACATTCAAAAATCAACAGTGTGGGCGACCGACATATCAGTAGTTTCTTTTCAGAATTATTTTATCATTTTTGGCTTTTATTACGCCTGAATAATTTAATGAGCAAAAATACTACTTGGTAAAAAGCTGCAGCTACATTTCGTGCAGGTGGTTTATTATTATTTAACATTAATTAACAAGCAAGCCAAGCAGGAAAAATATTATAACACTTCTTTATCATATTTTATAAATGTTTTACTTTAAATAATCTGTACATTCTACTTTTTAAATATTTATGCACGCGAGGTTAGTCTGCAACTTTATTACTTAATATTTTTTACTCAAAATTGAAATATTGTAAACCTAAGTCCATAAATAAAACATTCCAAGTAGTCGTACAGAGCCACTTTGAACTTCTCTGTTACTTGGATGAGCGAGACGGAAATCCATCTCTTAAGATCTTCAAACTTCATTGGCGCGGGTTATACCGTCATAAGAATGAACGATTTGATACAACAATAAAGGTTAAAGGTCTACGGTTAAGGGGCTATCCATAAATTATGTCACACGTTAAGGGGAGGGGAGGGGAGGCGATCAACGAAATGTGACATTGTGTGACAAGGGCCGGGAGGCAAAAGCTTTGTGGCGTCACATGTTAAAACTTAAAATACTAAAACTGTACATACCTACCTACTCTTACTTCTAAATATAAAAATGAAAAGAATGTGACGTCACACAAGGAGAAGGGGTTTTACAAGTGTGACTACCTGTGACAAAGACAAGGGGGGTGGTCAAAAAACCATAAAATTATGTGACGTAATTTATTGATGGCCGTGGAAATACTTAAAGAGTGGTTTCGCTTCTACAGGTTTCAATATAGGTACCTATCTACCTAGGTAGGTACCTATGCAGTATGCTCCATAATATGAAGTTGAGCAGGACACTTAGCGACGCGCGGCGTGGTTAGGTGGAGTACCTACCTAAGGCTGCAGTGACTGCGTGGCGTCCAAAGACTAGAAAAAGAAGACAAATTGCCACAGGTTGACTGAATTACCAAATAAGATCACTTGACCACGAGTTTAAAGGTAGCTCGAGGATCGAGTTTCAAGGATAGCTATCAAAATCACGTTAGGTAGGTAGGTACCAGAACTGTACGTATACCTACCTAGAAATATAAATAGCTATGAACGTGGTCAGATTCATTCAAGTCAGCCTTTCGCAGTCCACTGCTGGTTAAATGCCTCTCCCTGCTGCTGCGCTACAACACCCGATCGTCAGCTTTCCGCATTAAGTCAGTCACAGCCACCGTTTTATGGTTGTCACAGTTGTCACACGACTGAAGACACGCGGTCTCCAATCTTGGATTCGTCTGCTCAACCGGTTATATTGATTATGCCCTACCCTCTGCCACTTCAGCTTGCAAACCCTGCACTGCAAGCAATGTCGGTGACTCTGTTTCAGGGGAGACCGGGGTTTCAAAGTGCCGGGAGTAGGTTGTTCCGATCCAAGTAGCTTCGCAAAGAAAAGAGATAGCAATAGGTGTAAAGTGTGTAGCAAAACGTCATACTATCGCGCTATAGTGTGTGGCAACGATTTTTGTGACGCCGCCGCCCGCCGTGTCGGTGCGTAAGAGTGGTAATTGATTGGAGGTACAGACGCCAGCTCATCAAGCTACCCCAAACTGTCAAATTTTGTCAGAATTAGGTACAATTCGGACAAACATAGGAAGTAATCACTGAGTGTAAATCAATGTCATAATAGTACATTATGGTACTAGTGTGTAACGTCCTCGGCTCTCTTAAGACCCTCGCCTAACGGCTCGGGTCTCAATGGCGCCTCAGCGATAATCATCAATACACACGTGTATCATACGACGTTTTTCAACACACTTGCGAAGAAAATAATACTACACAATCATTATCATCATCATCATCATCGTCATCATCATCGTCATCGTCATCGTCATCGTCATCGTCATCGTCATCGTAATCGTCATCGTCATGTCATCGTCATCATCATCGTCGTCATCGTCATGTCATCATCATCGTCATCGTCATCGTCATGTCATCGTCATCGTCATGTCATCGTCATCGTCATCGTCAACGTCATCGTCATCATTGTCATCATCGTCGTCGTCATCGTCATGTCATCGTCATCGTCATCATCACCGTCGTCATCATCATCATCATCATCATCATCATCATCATCGTTTTTTTAAGAACAAAGCAACTCAACCAATTAAAAAACAACCTATAACTCACTAAGAACAAAGCAACTCGACCAATTCTATAACTCACTAGTGAATAATAGTAATGAAAAAGTCACAGTTTGATAATAGGTGTAATTATGTGCCTAATTGCAGTGAAGTTAGAGCCATTTTATGAGCAAGTGTGTTGAAAATAATTTTCTTCATAACTAGTACTTGTAGTCATTTTAATAACTATAATTTCAACAGTGAAAACGAGTTGAGATTTTTTTTTGGCCAAAGGCGGGAAAAAGTAATCAGTTTTCCAATGAGCGCGCATCTAACAATGGCGATCGGCCTTATACTAAGGCCGCATTCTGAATTATAAAAATAACGCTGTGAGCGCTCACATCGATATTTTGCATTCCCAGTTAGAATCACGATTCTGACAGCTAAGAACCGTCATTTTTGTCATCAATACGGAACGCTCGTGATCGCGATAAAAGTGTTCACTCAACGTTAAAACATTTATTCACCATCTTAAACTTGTATACACCACACATTTTTTCTTCTTAGATAGAAGCACTATTTCAAATAAATCATAATTAAAAAGAAAAAGAGTGAAAAAGAGAGAGAGATTAGATGTGACTTAAACAAAACAGCACAACTGTCATTTTTGACAAGATGGCGCATGTCATGACGTCATCTATGACGATTCGCGGGACGTCGTGTGTGAGCGCGGTCAAATCGATATTATTGTAACTTGGAACGTGGCCTAAAAGAATGACTTTCTTTTTTTTTGCTTTTCGCGGATAGATAGGGCTTTAGCCACGTACAGAATGGGGAATTCAAAGTTTTCTTTATTATAGAAAAAAACAAAAGTTATATTTGAGTGAAACTTTTATTTATTAAAAACGTATAAGTTGAAATTATCTATTTAATTACGAAGTTGCATGAAATGAGCAAGCAATTGGTATATTAATTTATTTGTACTATTGAGCACGACCTTTTTTGTTTCGAAACTTTTTAAGAACAAAGCAACTCAACCAATAAAAAAAAGCTATAACTCACTTGTGAATAAAAGTAATGAAAAAGTCACAGTTTGATAATAGGTGTCATTATGTGCCTAAATGCGGTGAAATTAGAGTCATTTTATGAGCAAGTGTGTTGAAAATATAATTATTTATACAATTCAATTAGCAACCAGTTTGATTTTGTCTAGACTCTAGATTGTCTTATGGAGCAGGACCAGCATGTTTCCAAGCATTCTTATCTTTGAAATAATCCTCTAATTTGTGTGTGTGTTTCACTTGTTTACAAAGTTTACTTTTAATCATCATCATCATCAGCCTATAATGTTCCCACTGCTGGGACACAGGCCTCCTCTCGGTGAGAGGGATTGGGCCGTAATCCACCACGCGGGCCCAGTGCGTGTTCGTAGATGTCACATGTCTTCGAATTTTTTGGTTCTAGGACATGCCGGTTTCCTCACGATGTTTTCCTTCACCGTTTTGAGAGCAGTGGTGATGAAATAATTCACACAAAGTAAAGCGCCTGTCTGGGTTCGAACTCACGACCTACAACTCGTAAGTCGCGGGCGTTACCAGTTGGCCACCACTGCTCTCCTACTTTTAATATGACTTTTAAATTTCCTTTCATTTAACGGGGGGTTGTCCCAAATTGCCTGTTTCAGAATCAAGATTAAATGATCAAATTCGTGTATTTAGGCCCTGAAAAAAACATATGTCATAGATAGATCCTTGTTTAAGGGAAATTAAAGGTTCAAAACACGATTAATTGCAATTTGCTCCATGACAAAAAAAAAACCGAAACAGGGTCGATTTCAAAACCAGTTTCCGTCTCATTTCCTGATAAGAGCACAAAATTATGTGAAAACTGCATGTACGATGAGGGAATCGTATTTAAGAGGGAATCTAAAGGTTCAATTTTTTAGTTAAGTAGTTTTTTTTTTAATAAACTCAAAAAGATCTAAATCCGGCTAAATCAGCTCACGCTCAGAGTCTGTCAGAGTCCTGCGGGACGTCATCGATGGTGGACCTGTGTCAAAATTTTCAAAAACTCGCTCATTCTGCGCCTGTACAAAAAAATCAAGTAACAAAATAACTATTTATGAAATTGCGATAGCTCGGAAAAAATATCTTGTAATTATATAATAGTTTTAATTCATAAAATTGTTTTCGAAAATGTGATTATTTCTAGGCAACATGATGACATTTAATTGTCATCTTAAAATAGTGTTGACACATTACAAATTATTATCGATGAAATAATAGTCAAGTGAGAGTCGAATTCGTCGTTTATGAAGAAGTTTGTACAAATCACAGTTTTCTAAGTTTCTTTTAATCAGTTTCATCCATATCAATTATGATGTTTCCTCTGCACCGAACTGTGTTCGCTACTATCATATCCTACATTAATATTACATATTATACAATATGTCTGGTTGTCGGTTGTATACTAATAATATAAAGAACTTTCAGTCTGACACCAACAGAGAAAACAGGAAAAAATTTGGTCAGACAAAAGTGCTATAGGGTACACGACCAATTGGAAGGAACACGATAACAACTTTATTGATATTTCTCGAATAGCGGAGCTAGCAATACAAGATTTTTTATCGAATTCGTGATTTTAAAATATTAATGTTGATGTCCTAAAATAATAGTTTCGATAAATTATAGCTGGAGCAGTAGGTACGTCACTAGACAATAAAGTACGGCAATTGTTCCTTCATATGTAGCTCACAATATTTACGGTTCTTTCTGAGCGATGGCAAACACCAAAAACAAAAGAATATGGTTACAGTGTAACCGAAACAGTATGACCATTTAAGCGTATTCTACTTGATAAAAATCTGAAAATCAGGATCTTTGAAACCTCTGCCACCAAAGATGTAAATAAAATAGTTTTGTATGGAAATCTACCATTTTGAAGAAGAGAAATACCGTCGGACACACAGCTTGTCGACTTTATAAATTCTTGAATTCACTGACAACTTACGCTTAAACTTAAAAAAACTTAAAAAGTTTTTAATGGGAAATCATCAAATGACTTCTCCCGCTCTGGGCGGAACGGGAGGGCTTATCAGACTTTTACTGAACCCACCCGTGTTCCATCAGTTCGAATTCAAATTCTTAAATTCACTAACAACTAAAACTTGTCTGGAAATTATCTGGTTGAAAGGTCTGGAAGCATGATTTCCTCATGAAACTATTGCTATTTTTCATTTTCACCTTACAACCGCAAAACCATATACATATGGTGTGGTATGAGTAACTAGCTTCAGCTCGTGACTTCGTTCGCGTAGAAGTCGTAAGACACCACTATTGTGCCACATTATATAAAACTTCCCTGTACACAACTATGTCACATTTGTAGATTTGCTCTCAACAGCCTAAATATATTATACAAAGAAACAAAGCAACAGGACTGGTGTCGCGGGATCAATTGACGAACAGTTGTCCGTGTGAGAAGCAGCTAGTCCTGAGGTTGAAACCCGTAGCAATCATAATAATAGTAAAGCCGGGTTTGTTTTTTCATAAATGTTGGAACGTTTACGTTTTGAATGAAAATACATTTCTTGATTTTCATTCGAAACTAGTTGATTACATCACTTTAACAATTACATTAAATTACAAACAACACAGCACATTAGCCGATTCCGACACCGCCACGATACCGGGGATTAGATTTTCGCATACGTTTAGTACCTAATAAACGCTTTTACATAGAGTTGTTATTGTCACCTATGTCGTCGTAGACAGTGACTGACTTCGATATCAGCAGGCTTAGCATGACGCTTTCTATATCTACTCTTCTGTGGAATAGAAATTGCTTGTCTACATTTCTTGGTACAAAACTGTCAACTGTCTATAGGGAAACATTATTTTTGTCTACTCTTCCGACGACAAAACGCTTGTGTACGGTTCTCGTGCTAAGCCTGCAGCACAATAGAGGTGAGAGAACTGGCCATTCTTTCAATTGAACACACTTATTCGCATTGCTGATTTCGAGACGTCGATACTTAGGTACTGTACCTACTGTGGTCGTTTGGTGAGTCGCGATGGTCATCGATATTCGCCAATATCATCAGGCCGATAATAACTATTTCGGTTTCGAATCGGTATGTGTACAGCTGCCGACATATCGGTATCGGGTTGGTATCAATATCTGATAATATGAAAACGCTCAATAGGTAACTTACAGGAGACTTACCCTACACAGGGTACCCAAAACCAAGGAAAAAATTTCGAACCTAAGAAAAAATAATTCAGTTGATCAACTGCAATATGTTACACTATGGCATGGATTTTCTGCTAAATGGTTGACAGTTCATCGTAAATAAATACGTCATGCCGCATTTGGGGGAGGCGGAGGTAGCGTTTCAAAGGCCTACATGCCGGAACAACCTAGCCTTAATTGCAATATATCACAAAGTATTTTGTTCTAACATTTAACACAGTAGTACCCCATAAAAGATGAATGTCCTTTAGCTAATCTGAAAAATGGTTGATCTGTTTTGTCTTTGTTTCTAGTATTAAAATTATGTCTTAGAATTTTACTAAGTAAGTAAGTTATTTTATTAAAAAGATGTAGATTTTTGCTTACATACATGATATTTTCATAAATGAATTGGCAAGGTGGGTACCGTCTTAATATTCATCCTTCTAAACAGTTCCCAGAGAGATTCGCGGCGACGTAGATTATGAATGGCTCTGATAGCTCTCTTTTGCAAAATAAAGATGGATTCAATGTCAGCAGCCCGACCCCACAGTAAAATGCCATATGACTTAATGCTGTGGAAGTAGCTAAAATGGATCAAACGCGCGGTTTCTGATCTTTTTAACAGCAAGCTTAGCCGCCCCGCAAGATATGTTATGTGAGGTCCCCATTGTAATTTATCGTCTAGCTAGCGTATTGGAAAATGAGTCGCAACATATTATACAATACCAGTTCAGGCTATTTCCTTCATTCCATGATCATCTTCTTACAGGACTTTCCGTTGCGCATGTTCTTTACCTTGTAGTTGGTGTTATACTGGCCTTTTGCGGCCGTTATAACTTTTTGACATAGCGAAATAATGTCTTAAGACATGGCTCTAGTTCCCGAGATTACCGTCTAAAGCTTACGACCGTCTTTTTTATAATAATATGGCTCAGATATATATGCGTATATTAATTACTTCTGCACAAAAAACTCTTCAAACAAACTATATCCCCCTTTTCCCCTCAAAGGCGTAATGTTTTTTAAAGTCTTGTTTCTTTTACAGTATTTGACTTCTAGGATATTTATACCAAACGTACTTTTCATCACTTGTAAAATTACTACCCTTTTGACCCCTTTAGGGGTTGATTTTCGAAAAACCCTGATACATGCTACTTATTGTTTATTTTTGTTTTTAGGTATAAGTACTGAGTTTCGAGTTAATCAGACCGCGCGTTAAAATTCTTCCATATAAACTTTGTTCCCACCCAAAAAAAGAAAACACTCCAATCCCCCTTTAGGGGGTAGTTTAGAAAAATAATAAATTACCAACTTTATAATTTACTTAGATATGTATTTGTGCCAAGTTTCAAGTTTATCACCTCAAGGATTAAGATTTTTCAATACAAACAAAATCCCCCCTTTTCACCCCCTTAAAGGTCGAATTTCCAAAAACCCCTTCTTAGTGCTCGCCTACAATATAGAAGGAAGCCGTGTGCAAAATTTCTCGTTCCTAGTCCTAGTAGTTTCGGCTGTGCGTTGATTTGTCAGTCAGTCAGTTTCTCCTTTTATATATTTAGATATATTCTGAATCTCGGAAACGGCTCCAACGATTTTCATGAAATTTAGTATACAGGGGGTTTCGGGTGCGATAAATCGATCTATCTAGGTTTCATTTTTAGAAAACGTCAAATAAAAACAAAACTGAATCTCAGAAACAGGCTCCGACGATTTTCATGAAATTTAGCATGCAGGGGGTTTCGGGGGCGATAAATCGATCTAGCTAGGATTCATTTTTAGAAGACGCCAAAAAAAACCGAGCATTATCTAAATCTCGGACTATAAAAAGAAGCCCTGTTTACGTTCCTAGTCCTAGTAGTTTCGGCTCTGCGTTGATCGGTCACTCAGTTTCCTCTTTCATATTATAGATATATTTACATATATAGATTTATATAAAAAAGTACAAAATCTTAATGATTTGACAAGTTTTCAATAAACTTCAACGGTCTTATTCATAAAAAGTTATCGAACATCATTTAGAACAAATAGTTGCTAAAGTCTGGTTTCGTATTGAAAACCAGACATAAACAAACTCAAACTCAAAGCATTTATTTCAAATAAACCAATTACAGGCACTTTTGAATTGTCAAGGACGGTGAGTTAAAAAGATGAAGCTAGTTGCCCATTCCAAAGCGTAGGTACCTATGGAGAAGAACGGGCACGAAACTCCATCGACACTCTTAAAATCATGATTTTGTTACAAAACAACTGGGGCCTAAGTCTACTAATTTATAAACGTCACAATGGTCTCTCAATGGTAAGTTTTTGACAGATTTGCCATACAAAAACTGTCAAAAACACACCATTGAGAGACCATTGTAACGTTTATAAATTAGTAGACTTAGGCCCCTGTTTAGATGTTCGATAACTTTTTACGAATCAGGGGCCTAAGTCTACTAATTTATAAACGTCACAATGGTCTCTCAATGGTAAGTTTTTGACAGATTTGCCATACAAAAACTGTCAAAAACACACCATTGAGAGACCATTGTTACGTTTATAAATTAGTAGACTTAGGCCCCTGGCCGTATTACTGTAAAGTACCCCTAACCTAACCATTCATTAGGTGATTGATCTCAGTAAAGTTAATTCTATGAAACTGAATTTCTTTATTCAGTTTCATAGAATTAACTCTACTGTACTATAGGTAGGTACTTCGAAATGTTAAAATTAGTTGATTTTCCTTAGTGTTATAATG
Source organism: Polymixis flavicincta (assembly GCA_949987655.1). Classification (NCBI taxonomy): domain Eukaryota; kingdom Metazoa; phylum Arthropoda; class Insecta; order Lepidoptera; family Noctuidae; genus Polymixis; species Polymixis flavicincta. The sequence continues at coordinate 34,304,764 of OX465171.1, read as the reverse complement.
AAAATAAATAATTTGCGTTAGTCAAAGTTGATTAATTTTTGAAGCTTTTTAATTAGTCTTAGGCCTATTGATTAGGTTGTATTACATTATTAGTAATAATAATGCTTGTTACTAGTTTTTTTCTATGTTTTGTTTTGTTTTCGTTTCATTCTTAAAGTTGATTGAAAATAAGACCGTTAACATTCTCGCAGAACTTAAAATATAATTATTCATGAACCAATTTTGATGAAACATGGCTAAGAACGCTCCGGACTAATTCACCATACACAGACGTTAAACTTATAAAAGTTATTAATGTAGATTGAAGCTCCCAACTGTACAAACATTACATCATGGCCAAAATGTACGGACTGGCCGTACCGCGGCACAGAGACTCCTATGGGCTTCATCATTATCATCATAATTTCAGCCAAAAGACGTTCACTGCCGGTCATAGGCCTTTCCCGAGCTCTGCCACTTCGACCGGTTCTGTAGTTCCCGTATCCAGTGTATTCCAGCGGCCTTCACAAAGTCATCGGTTCACCTTGTGGGAGACATGTTTTCCGTTACGCGGTTGCCATTCCCAAACCCTTCGGCCCCATCAGCCATCTCACCATCTGTCACACTGCCACTTAAGTTCGGCAATTCTTCGGGCTACGTCGGTCGGTTAAATTGGTTCTCCTGCCTTCCTTCTCCATTGTCCTTTGGGTGAAATTTGGCCTTCTAATAAAGCCTATTGTGAGCGACCTCGTTTTATTGCCTTATGGCATCATTGGCAACATGCACTGGTGAAAGACTTTCGTCTTCAGGCACTGCGGTGTTTGAGACGAGAAGATATTGCGTAGCTTCCCGAACGCTGCCCAGCTGAGTCGGATTTGACGATTGATCTCCTTCTTGAAGTAGGGATAGTTTGTCCCACGTTTGTCCTAGGTAAACATACTCGTCCATAACTTCGATTCAAATTTTGGTTTTACTCCTGGACTCCTGAACACGGCACCCATAGTCAAGAGGTTCTTCTGACCACCGGCAGCTAGGATGTTGTTCCTGATGGGGATGGGCCATGTTTTTTTGTGAAAATTTATTGATTTAAAAATTTATCTAATACACTAGGTGTGTAAGAAAATTTATAAATTTAAATTCAAATTCAGTTATTTGTCCGAACATGGTAGGTACAGAGGCCAGCACATCAAGCTACCCCAATCTGTCAAATTTCTTTGATAGTTTTTCAACCTTATCACAAAGGAATAAAGTTCATGTTCAATTGGGAAAATTTTACAGTTTGGGATAGATTGACCTGCTGGCGTCTGTACATTACATGGTCTTAAATTAATAAATGATCTCGTCATATTTTGACACTTGGGGCGCGCAAATATCAGCTACATACAAAAATTAAATGATTACAATACAAAATACAAATATTAGCTTAATATTAATAGTACTGAATATACAATTACGAATTAATATTACATTAAGAGATATGAATAAAATATTATATGATATTAAATATTGTATGGGCGAATGTCAAAATAATTAAATGTCAAACTATTCAAAATAATTAAATGTCAAACTATCCAAGAGAGATTTCAAAGTATAAAATATTACAATTCAGGATGCCAAAGTATCATTCAAAAAGTCGTTTAAATTATAATAACACTTTTTACATAGCAACTCTTTTCTTTTCTCTTCGTTCCTTTTTGAACCGATTTAAACATTGGATTTAGATTATTTTTTTTGATTTGCTTGGGCATTTTGTTGGAAACTTGCGGGGCTATACAGGACATGCTCTTCTTTGGCTCTACCCTACGCATTACATACGAGTATCATTCCGCCTGTTACGTTTAACTGTATCAGATAAGTTGGGATGGCACAGGTGTGAATACAGCTTAACAAATAAGGCAATTTCATGAATATACAAAGACGGTAGTGTTAAAATTTTATATTTTTTGAAAAAAGGTTCACAGCTCTCCGTTATTTGTTGTCTGAATGGCTCATGGCTCTGATGGATCGCTTTTGCGCTTTAAGGTGACACTTGTGCACATTTTTTCCATACAAACTTCGGGAGGGTTTTATTCCACTGTTTGACTATGTACATCAAAAATTAAACATGTTATGGTTTTGTCTCATTAGGTATTAATATTGTCTGTACGGAAACAGAATACTAAATAAAAAGTCATTAAAAAGTTATGAGCCAACAAAGATTTGTTTTTCTTGCTAATTGAACCTAACTTTGGGCGTGTTTAAGTAATAAAAGAAGTGTAAAATCTCCAAAACCAAGTCGGTACTGACAAAGTTCAATTATCGATAAGTTCAATAAACTTTATTGGTCATTGATTTATGTAGTGGTTTTTTCGTAAAAACCGATCTGCCGAAGGACTTTTCTTAATTTTTTCGCGAATGTTTTGATATAAATGCTCCTGCATCTCACTAAATAACGTTGTGCGTGTAGACTAGCGTCTAACTGCTCATCACTGACACTATCTCTGTCGGATACGAAGCCTGGTGAGACAGCGTGATTTTTAGCCAGGCCCACCAGTGAGTTCGAGCCCGTGAAAAGGGTCCCCTTAAAAGCTATTTCTCTATTTATTTATTTGTAGAGTTACCCTATATCTTAGTATAGGTAGATGCTACAAGACCATGATACGCTGTAAATAGTGCATGTGTTATCTGTTGGGGCAAGTTTATACAGTGCATAGGATGAACTACTTATTAATTTTCTTACATAGCGCTTCAATGTGATCCTTCCAACTGAGCTGCCTGTCATTTTTAACCGACTTCAAAAAAAGGAGGAGGTTCTATGATTTTTTTTGTATGTATGTTCCCCGATTTCTCCCTCATTTGTGGACCGATTCTCAAAATTCTTTTTTTATTTGAAAGAGTATACTCCTGAGGTGGTCCTATTGGCACCAAATCAGGATGTGATGATGGAATCCCAGGGAAATCATGGGCAACCCTCAAAATTTGTAGGTATTAACAATGTTTTTCATATGTCTTCTGAAGCTATTGAGACATTTGCGTATGATCATCATCATCTCATGACGCTGAGCTGATGAAGGAAGGTACAACTCTTTAACGGTTAGGAGTTAAGTGGAGGTTCGGGCATAACTCCGTGATAGGTATATTATGTAGACCGAATTGCATTTTTTTTAGGAAGGAGTTTATTCCGAAATGGTCCCATTTAAATTTCATAAAGATCTGATAATGCGTTTCGGAGACAGATAACGGAACTCTTCAAAAAATGACAGCAAATCAACCGCGATATCTGCTATCGCATAAATATGCATTATTTTGACCCCAAGGATGATGAATTGGTGTGGAGTGGGTAATATAACAAAAAATTGAAAAATAAAAACTTTTTCCAAAAAAAAAAAAAAAAAATCAAGTGACTTCCAACAAACACTAGAAAGTGAAAAATAACTTTAATTTCGGTAGGTGGTAACAAGAAATTAATAAAATACGTGTCCAAAGTCACCGACTTCCAAAATTAGTGCTTTTTGGAAGTCGGTTGTTTATTTTTTGGAAAAAGCAATAAACAAACACAAACATCATAATTAAATGTATAATATGTGAAGTAAAATGGTAGAATAAAGGCTCCTGCAAACAGACGCGCCGCGACTCACGCAGAACAATTTATTTGAAAACTTAATGAAAATTGTTCTACAAGTGTCGTGTCGCGCCTGTTTGAAGAAGCCTTGAAGGCTTTTTATTTGATTTTCATTGTAACTTATGCTGCACCGGTCGACATCGTCACGTCAATGCCGGTCGTGAAAACCAGTGCTGGGGTCTGTCTCGCAGGGTCGCAGCATTATGATGAGCGATGGCCGTTTTGCGTGAATTTGACGCATATTTCCCTCAAACTTTGTCTTTTTTTTGTATTTGTGTTCTTTCTTTCCGTCATGTTTACGACAAATAAGCGTATTTACTTTCATTAAACGCTCTAATTTGTATGGGCCGTTAAGGTCACAATCACAATGAGAGCTCTTGCACCGATTTTACCTAATGCCTACTGGCAACGCCTCCTTTCTTGACCTTTGAGGATGCGAAGGTACAATTTAACTTAAAGTTCCCTAGCTGTTAATATTTTAGACAAAAACATTCGGTAATGCCTATTTGAAATCAAGGTAGGTAGATAAATCGTACCTTAGGTCAGATGTAATAGGAAAAATAAAACTACTGGCCATCTCATGGTCAAAGCGGTACCACGTGCGGTTGACTGTACTACTACCTCATATGAGTACGTACCTACTAAACTAGTGGTTGCCGAGAGGTCGAATTTCGATCGTAATTGAGAGAAAGCAAAATTAGACCATAATTAATTAATTATATAATATTAGCTTTCTGCTCTTCTCCATGTCAACATTAACTCTAAAGGCTTCATCAAACAGGCGCGACGCGACGCAATTTACATGAAGTTTTCATAGAAATTGTTCCACGTGGGTCGCGTCGAGCTGACACATCGCGCCTCCTAGCAGGAGCCTTAAACTGTGCAACATTCCATACTCCCCATACCCGGCGTACCCATGATTCATAAAAAGGGGTACCTACCTCCTACCTAAAGGATATCTGTATCTATAACTTACAAAAGGTACAGATATCCTTTGTAATAATCAACTAAAATCAAATACTTATCTAACTTCATTATCAAAGCGTCTGGGGAACATTTTCCCTTATACATAATTTTAATCAGCCTGGGGTAATTTAGGAACAGTCTCATAGTATTTCTTCGTTTAAATCCACGGCGCCTTGTGGTTGCAAATAAAAAAAGGCACGCGAGGTCCACTCCAGGCCCAGACGGGTTCGGCGTCGGCGGCGCGCGGGGGCGGCGTCTTCGTTCCATGGGGTCGCCGCTCAGCGCCGCGGCGCCACCGTCGCCTGTCACCTGCGACGACCGACGACGCTCGTGCCGTTATTACAAGTCTACACCACTCTTGCGCCGACGCGACGCTTTATCAAATTCCTCTTTTGAGTTTACACATACCTACTTGTGAGTGAACTACCCAGTGAGTGAACCATACTAAAGTGTTTGTTCTGTTGGATCGTGTACACGGTAGGTAAGTGTTTCAATGTTTTCCACAATAAAGTCGAGTTTTGTATGCCCGCGCGCACGAGGCTGCACTGACAGATAGGTAGCCGATGTTTTTGTTTATGTTTTGTGTTGTTGATATTATTTAATTCGCATTCACTTCATATTAATTTTATCAATGTGTTAAAATATATTGAAAATAATAAATAATGCGATCTGCCGCGAATGAATTGGAACCTTGATAAGTACCTGATTATTATACCAACTTCATAATATTTCTGGCATTGCGAATAAAAGCTCTTGGAATGCGTTTTGTTGTTATTTTTTCTTGTGTTTTAAACTTTGACTCGCTATCGAGTTTACTAAGGCTCGATTGCCGCGTGCATGCTTCATAATACGTAAATCCATGGGAGATAGGACCTTAAACTGAGTGAGTTAAGAGCGGTATTTCCGTGTGCGTGGGTGTAGCCTTGGGGAAAGGGACGTCGCGTCGCCGCCGCCGCGCCGCCATCCAGGTAGGCAGGCTATCGTCGCGCTGAAGAACATTCTAACCAGAATGGACACTGCTTTGAATTACGTCTCATAAATTTAGTTTAGAGGCTAACTTCAAAAGTATTTAAAGTGTGACAATTTTTTTTTTTTATACTACTGGCTTGTAAAAGGGAAATCAAAGACGTAGGTACCTACCTACCATAATTAAACGCATACGTTCCTACATAAACTCCATTTGAAATAAGATTACACATTTAATTAAACCTTTAACAGTCCGTTCAACAAATTTTGACTTCTATTCCGTAGGCATAAGGATGGCATTAAAAGCAATAAGAGGTTACAATACCAACTGTTTACTGCAGATGCCATTTGTCATGCCACCTACGCAATAGAAGTCATAATCAGTTGAACGGACTGTAAAAAAAGTTTATTTAAACGTCTAATCTTATTTGAAAAGCAGTAGGTACCTAATTATCTGTTGTGTATATGTGAGTTTTAAATGTTTGTAAACGCACCCACAATACAGGAGAAATTCCTAGTGTGGGGCAACGTTAAAAAAAAAAAAAAATAAAGAAAAAAAAAATCTGAAAAGTAGGCAGAACAAGAAGTACAAATCTACGGCAACAAGGATATTTGGCGCTGCTATTAAAAAGTAGGTAGTGCATTTTTTTCTTGTGAAATGTCACTTGAAAGAAATGTAGGTACCTAATTACTTAAAAACAAGATGGCGGCGATAGTACCGATTCGAGAATAACTTTGCAATGATATAGGTCTTAGTGAGAATGCAGTCAACCAATCACAACAGCTGGCACGCGCTTGAAAATTTGGTTAGTTACTCGTAGATATACAATTCCTAAATGTAGGTAGACTAGTTTTTAAACTGTTTTATCCTACATAATTTAATCGACATAAACTGATTTACTTGAGTTCCGTGTGGTGCCGGAGGTAAAAGAATAGCACCATCCCATTTCTTCCCGTGGGTGTCGTAGAAAGCAACGGACTTACTAGAGAATGGGCAGGAGCGTACTCTATGTATTTGACCACCATACTGCGATAGCCAACCCGCCTGCCAAGCGTGGCGATTATGGCAAAGCCCCCCTTTTTGGGCGAGGCTTATGTCCAGCAGTGGATGTTTTTCGGCTGATATGATGAAACTGATTAAGTCTGAAAACTATGTTTGATAAAATTGTAACTGTCTAAAAATCTCAGACTCAGATGACACATGGTGTTATTCTAATGTTGATTTTAAAGACGTACTTTTACAGTTAAACTGTAAAGTACGTCTTTAAAATCAAATAATTAAGCGAAATCGACAAAATTTCCTATACAAGGGTGTTAACGAAATTTACTTGCGGTCTTATTCATAAAAACTTATCGAAAACCTTGCCTAAATCTGTTTGTCGAAAAGTGTTATTCATAAACGCATTTTAGCACAAAAACGTTCTATAACCTTACTATAAAGTTATAGAAGCCAGAACCCTACTATAACAGTGTTTTAAGGAAAAAATGGCCGACTCTAAAGGCTGAAATAGCTGATTGATTACAAAGAAATTAACATTTGACCATTTGACGTACAAATATTGTGTGTCAACTTTCAAGCAATCAGTTGACAGCTACAATTTCAAATAATTAGTGAAATTTAAATAACAATGACGTCACCGCGTCAGAAGTGTTGAAACTGTAAAAAAATATATAATAGGTCTTTACCTATGAAATTGCCGTTTTGTATGAAAAAATTTAAACGAATTTTTTTCATGAATTTTTTATTTGTATTAATCGAAGTAATCACCCATGCAATCAATGCATCTTTGCCATCGCAGTGGCAGTTTATTGATGCCCTTCTTAAAGAAATCAGCTGGACGGGAGGCAACAAATTCTTCAAAGGCATTTTGTACTGCCTCTCGGGTATTAAATTTTTTTCCCGCCAATAAGTTATCCAAATTCTGGAAAAAGTAGTAGTCTGTAGGCGCAAGGTCTGGTGAGTAGGGCGGATGACGGAGAGCTTCCAACCCCAGTTCTTGCAACTTGGAGACCGTCTGCTGTGCAGTATGAGGTCGCGCGTTGTCGTGCAGGAGCAGCGGAGACGAGCGATTGACCAATGCTGGTTGGAGATGCGCCAGCTTCTCCATCATTGTGTTCAGTTCTTCACAGTACACATCTGCAGTAATGCTCACCCCGTTTGGTAAGAAGCTGTGATGAATCACACCGGCGCTAGACCACCAAACAGTGACCATCACTTTTCTAGGGGTAAGTTTTCGTTTAGGGCATTGTTTAGGTGCTGAACCAGGATCCAACCAACTTGCTGAGCGCTTACGGTTATCAAACAGAATCCATTTTTCATCGCAGGTAACAATGCGGTTCAAAATTCCTTCATTTGTGTGTCTGTTGAGCAGTGCAAGGCACGTCTCGACGCGTACTTCGCGCTGGCGATCATTGAGTTCGTGGGGCACCCATTTGTCAAGCTTTTTTACCTTGCCAATTTGACGCAAATGGACCAATATTGTTTTGACGCTAACGTCGAAAGCTGCTGCTAATTCAGCCGTAGATTGTGTATCATCAGCTTCCACAATCGCCTTTAATTCGTCATTGTCGACCAAAGTCTTCGGACGACCGCGAGGTTCATTTTTCAGGTCGAAATTTCCAGAACGGAAGCGAGCAAACCAATAACAGGTGGTGCGTTGGTTTGTAGTGTTAGCTCCGTAAACGTCGTTGATGTTGCGTGCCGCTTGTGCCGCGTTGCTGCCACGACGGTACTCATATTCCATAATTACTCGAATTTTTAACGTATCCATGATGACGAAAAAGATTGAAATGCGATGAAAATGTAACACTAATCAATAAAGAAATGACTACTTTTAGAAAAAAAAATACATGTTTTTAAAATAAAATTAATTTGAAATTAGAATTCTTAGCCAAACAAAAATTATTTTGATTTGAAATGGCCAGTACTGCAGAACGGCAATTTCATAGGTAAAGACCTAATAGTTGCCAGTACGTAATAACGTCAAAAACACAATTAATCGGTCTGTAGGCAGACATTCTCGTTTGACGATTCGATGTATATTCGTCAAGTACCTGGTACTTATTGACAGGCCTGCACTGTCCTCCCATACCTACATTTTATCTTTGTAATTTGAAAACATTGGTAAAGCCAATTATTTTTAAAAGAGTAACCGTGGAGTTTCTTGCCGGCTCTTCTCCATAGGAAACAACAATTTGGAACCGTGCCGGCTAGCTTCTGACGTTTCATAAGTGCCCATGCAGGTATAAATGAAATAAAAATATTTTGATTGATTGATTGATTGATTGATGTCTTGGTCAATTTGTTGAATTACTCGTACTTCGTTAAAATGCCAACATTTTGATTTTTAAACGACATTATTAGTTAAAGAACGTTTATGAATACAAAATTTTATCAAAGGTTTTTTTATAAGCATTACTAATGATTGTCTTAAAACTTCGATAAGCTTTTTTTTATGAATAAGACTATTTATTTACTCAGGCATATTTAACAAAATAACTCTAAGATGAAAGCACCTCTTAGGCAGAAAGAAAAATCAATCAATCTCGTCTGCGTAATTGATCAGTCTTTGCTCGAAACGGTGACCGAGAAGTACGAATGCTACCCGGGTAGGCTCTATAATTTTAATTAAAGTCAAGACTTAATTAACTATTGTGAGACGTTAAGTCCATAATCGAATTTGTGCTCTTTGTATTATTTTTCTTTTGACATAAATCTGATTGGTTTTGAGAAGAATTTACATTTTGATTTCGAGTTCTGAAACCTTCCTCCAGCGTGACTAATATAGAACGTGTCACATTACCTACTCAAAATATTGAGTTATTCCTCGTCCATAATTGTTATAGTATTTTATTATGGTGCACTTAAACTCGTATAATAGCATAATTATTCCAAATACATGTCTGTGGCTCCTGTTACTTGATACGCATGGAAATCGGAAAACAATATTGTAATGTGTCTAATTTGAGTCTCTTTTAACTTATCAAGAGTAGCAAATAAGATCATGGCTATTCTATTCAAAATAATGTTGCAGCTGGTAAATTTCTAAGAGCTAGAGATTCTTTAAGTTCCTTATTTTAGACCCAGTTATGCGAACCTAGGCTACAAAATAAATCTACAATAGCGGGAAAATCCAGTACCAACCGAAAAACATCGATAGGTACAGTCGCCAGCAGGTCGAGCTATCCCAAATTATCAAATTTTCCCAATTGAACATGAACCTTATTCCTTTGTAATAAAGTTGAAAACCTATCAAAGCAATTTGACAGATTTTGGTAACTTGATGTGCTGGCCTCTGTACTTTAATAAAAATATTTTCTTCGATGTACCCTGAGTCTAATAAAACTTCTACCTTTTGACCATAGAGAGGTTATAGATTGTTTTTGACCCACCTGTTATAGATAACTTTATTTTTTCGGCTACGATGCTTCAGAATAGCAGCTTTAAAAAAGGTTTCGTTGTTTTACAATAGAATTTAAATAAAGCACATCTAGGAAGATCTCACGAAATTTGTTTGGTTGTAAATCACCTTCAGTTTCGGCAATTTCAGCAATAGGCACAACGCTGGGTAGTTAGTTCCGGTCGTACTCAAGAGATGGCACTGCTAGTATCGCTTTTGAAATGGTCGTGCAGTTATTTATTGTGCTGATGGTTTCAAGGGCGAGCACGGTGAACAACTATTATTATCACTGTAATTTGAAAAGATTGTAGATGCTCAAAATATTTTTTAAATAGCAACCATGGAGTGTCTTGTCGGCCTTTCTTCATAGGAAATCACCAATATGAATCGTGCACCTAGCTTCTAACGTTGCTTATGTGCCCATGTAGGTTTATGAGAAAAAAATATTTTTTACACCACCTGCTCGGCAATGTCAAATTATATGTCATGCAAACCTAATCTAAAGTAAGTCATTTAAGACCTGAGGACTAGCAGGGCATTAATACTGAATTTCATTATGACCCGCTGGTCATTAATGTGATTTGAATTTGGAATATAAAGTAGAAATCGCATACGAACATTTACGATAGGTAGCAAGCAGGTACATGTTAATTCCATGTATTCACCATTAGATCTGCACTAAAAATAAATTGTTCGAAAATCGAACTGGCCATCACGAGTACCTAATAAGAATATAAATAAAAGAAAAATAGAACACAAATTAAAAAGAGGCGCGAATACTGAAAATCTTTGCTTTGACAACAAATTACAAGAGCTTTTGGCGGGATCGCGTTGGAACATGTACGAATTTTCATTTTCATGAAATTTTGTGAAATAGCGAATTGAATTATTGTAATTTTGGTAGTGAAATATTCAATTTAGTTACGTGTGAGTGCACAAGTGTAGTGAAGGTGAAAATAAGTGACTAGCGCGGATCCTGGCTAAATGCACAAACCGTGCGAAGCCAATACACAAAAAAAAAAACAGTTCCAAAATCTCACAAAAATGTCGAGTGACAATAGTGATTTGACACCGGAGTACATTAAATCTGCCATTGGCATTTCCAACAATCTACTCCCAGAAAAGTCCAAGGAATCGTATATGAGAGCCTACGACGATTTTTATAAATGGAAATTTACAAAAGGCGTCAAGTCTATATCTGAATCAGTGCTTTTAGTCTACTTCCAGCATGTATAATGTAAAAAGAAGCCAAGTAGCCTATGGTGCATCTATTCGATGCTCAGGTCAACAATAAGCATCAAAAATAATACCTATACTTGACAAATTAATACATACACCAAATAACTAGTATTTTTAAAAAGGGAATCAGGAGGACATCGTCCTAAGAAATCCAAGTTTTCACAGCTCAAAATGTGGAAACGTTTCTAAATGAAGCCCCTGACCACAGCTTTCTTGCCACAAAAGTAAGTACCTACCTATTGATAAAAAAATTAGTAACTAAAATAGCTATAGGTATACCTACTTACTATCGATGTAAGTATAAGTACTAGCTACCCGCTCATGAATAGATCGCTTTTGTGCGATCTACTTGGTGGTGTTTCGACTCTTAAGTTTTACAATAATTATTATTGTAAACCAAACCTTACGAAGGTTTATGTGTTATTATTAAAAATAATAAACTTTCTTAGATTTGACTGACACATAAGTACATGAGTGTGTCAGTCAAATCTAAGAAAGTTTTTAACATAAAACACATTAAAAATTATAAATTACGTAAGTTACCTTCGTAGTAATACTAACCTACCTACCTATTTGTTCTTACAGGTGGCATTGATTTTTGGAGTGAATGGCGCTTGTCGTGGAAATGAACTCGTAAACATTAAAATCGAAGATATCGAAAAACATTCAGATTTGTTACTGGTAAATTAGGCCAGATACAAAATCAAAGAAAGAACGGTAATTCGTAGTCCGTGGAGAATACGTAACAATTATCGAAAAGTACCAAGCTCTACGCCCCTCCAACAGATTTTTCGTAGCTGATAATAATGGCGACTGCACCAAGCGAGCATCGGAAAAAATAAGATCAGCAGCATGACGAAAGAAATTGCGAAATACCTGAAATTGTCAAATGCCGAGCTACATGACCAGACATGACCCAGTTTAAAAGACACGGTGGCTGGAAATCTGATGTAGTAGCAGAGGGCTACATTGAAAATTCTATACAAAATAAGGATAAAATAACCTGCCGCATTGGTGACAACATCATACTAAAAACACCGTTGATAACTGATCCTTGGACACCTTTGTCACCATAACCTTCCACATTAAAACACTATTCATCTTGCCCCTCCCTCAAGCACCACCTTCACCAACTTTCACGATCCAAAATGTTCCTCAGCAGACTCAAATAAACTCTACCTTAACTTCAATAAATGTACCCAATAAAAACATAACTTTGTCATTCCACAATTGGGCCTCAAGTCTGTTACAACAGTGTTAGAAATGTTAGAATGGGTTATCATTGATTTCATAATTGTTGATTTTGACAAGTTTGGTAATCTACTAATATAATGGCGTCATTATGACTTTCCAATGGTCAGCCACTGACACTCCATTGAAAGAAATGGCATTTATTGGTAATCTCGACCATAATGACTACTGAATGACTGACTTAGGCGGTAAACTGCTAAAATTTTGACAGTTCCTAAAATAATATAAAAATAATGTGTCGCGTCATGGGTGGCCGAGATGCGAAACATCGGGTCTTCTTCACGATCCGACATAGTTTAGGTATGTGTGGCCACTGTAGTGGGTACTCGAACGGAAAGATAATTTGATTTGAATTTAAAATAACTTTTAATAAACTGGCGAGTAACAAATTAAATGAACATGTGCATCGGAAACAAACACGTGCGTTGGTACTGAGCGTTTGCCTAGACTGATCGAGCTTGACTGTCGCCGTACTCGGTCTCTTCGCCAGTCCTCGCTGCATCCCCTCTACCGACGATCGTGTCCAAGCGGCAGGGCTCGCTTGCGTTTCCGGTATTCGTTTGCGAATCAAATTGTTAGATGGCGCTGTACGCTGTACTTTGGCGCCATCAATCCACGACATCGACAATTATGTAAAAATATATATAAGTCAATGAAATCTGGCATGAATAAATGTTCAAATTTAGTTTGTGCATAAATTCATCATCTGCTTAACCTTTTCCTAAATATTTGGGGTCGGCTTCCAGTCTAACCGGATGCAGCTGAATCCTAGTATTTTTCATGGAGCGACTGTCTATTTGAACCAGTTACTGGGTAATACGATACCCTTTGGTAAGACTGGTTGTCTGATTTTAGGGCTTGAGACGACCCATAACGACTGCAAACACAGCTAATAACAGCCGGGACCAAGGCATGGAGGGGTCTCGGTATATAAAGATGGTCACCAATCCACGGGCGGGACCAACCGTGGATCTTTAGCCACAAGCCCCCCGTTCGTTTATAAATGACCACTTTATTATTTCATATAAGTTGTGAATTATCAATTTGTTATATTAAATAAGTAACAACGGTTATTTTTCACTTTAAGGTGGAAACGCCAGGTAACACGAGAAATTCAAATTTTCTTACGTTTGTTGCAATTTGCAGGCCAGTGTGTTGTAATAGTATGTTGAAAAAAAACTATTCGCGACCGTAACGTGTATGTAATTACATTGATAGCAGTATTAAAATCAACCAACGATACAACCCTCTAAGTTCTCTAAGTATCATTGACTGAAAGTTTTTCATACAGTGGGATTAAAATTATTATTGTATACAGCAGAGGTTCCCAAACTTTGTTTAGACCACCTTCTAAATTGTACTGGATTCGGTGGACCCCACCTGCTACTTTTGTACCATATTCCCAAAATTCGTTAAAAATGTTTTAAAGCGCGTGGACCAAACAAAAAAACATTTATACACGTTAACGTAGACCCCGTCGAGTCTCCCGTGGTCCCCTGGGGGGCACTTGAACCTCTTCAGGAAAAACTGCTGTAAAACGATATTTGTTACACTCGTGAATCATATTTTAATCAACGCACTGTCTGACCCTGATCAGCACCCTAATTGCGTAACACACGATTAATAATAATCTGCTTCAATTTGACAGTTCAACAATATTCATTACGTTATTTACGTTTTTGAGCAGAAACATTTTTCGAACATATGAAGCAATGGTTTAACAATCTGTTTAAAAACAAAACAGATTATGGTTAATCGTGAGTTACGCAATTAGGGTGCAGAAAATTGCAAAACCGTAAGAAAATTTCGCGGGTTCCACTAGCGCATCCACCTTAAATAATAACATTTTCAACAGTACTTTACGAGCACAATAATTGTTAGTGCTCGTCTAGAAATATAGCTCCAGGGAATGCGCTTAACCTAACTAACTATTATTATTTAACAAGAGCAGTCTGTCTGTCCGTCATGATAATATTTATTGTTTGCAACAATATAATATTAAAAGGTTTGCGTTTATGCGCAGTTAATACCTTTAAGATTATACGTTGCGAGCGCGATCGTGGCTTTTACAATAAATAAATTCAGTTTGACGGTAAAATTGTATTATACGTTTTAATAAATACCGATATATAATGACAGGGCTTTGAACGTGCAGATTGCGAGGGAATGCTTTAGAAAAATTATATTGTGACTCTTTGGCGAATGGCGAATTAAACGGAACGGTGTAGGAGAAAATAGGCCTGGTTCTTTGTTTATCTTAATTCTTCAGAGGTGTAAGCGGCATAAGTTTGAATTAAAAGTTCACTAAACTATTGCACTTCTGTCGGTTTAACGTCATCCGCCATCATCCAAACGACAAAATCCCTGTCACTTGTATCATCAAATCATTAAACAAGAAAATTCATTCACAAATCGAATTCCCGATCCCAATAACATAATTCCAAGGGTGATTGAGCACCCAACACGCCTTGAAACCGACATTTTATATGATTTGCAAGTACGGAACCCCGCTGAGCGTACAGCATTGAGCAGTTGTGTTTGGAATAGGCCCTCGGGGTACCACAGGGCGTGCTCTGCGGGCTTCTAATAGGTTGTTTAAATATTTTCAATTTTTTACTATTTCGCGCCCCGTAGAGTTGTAATGAAATCTAAGTAGTGCAATATTTTGAGGGTGCGGGCTTGCGCGCCATGTGTATCGTTGCATTTTGTGCGATGCTTGCGTGTTTATTCACTGGTTGACTCGGTGTGTACACCGAGTGAAATTGTGAAGTGAATGAATTATGATGTTTATTTGAAGTATCTACACTGCTGGATATGGGCTGAGAGGAAACTAACCATCATACAGTGATGATCGTCCTGGTCGACCAAATTAAAAAGTATAGTAGACTCAAACTCTTCCAACTTAACTGCCAGCTGTGCTGCTGGGGAATTTGTTGCGCCACTTCTTCTGCTCAGCTAAAGCACTAGGTAGTGTTGAAGAGCAGGCGTTATGGGGGACTGTCCTATGTAACTTTGACGTTTAAAAAGTGCTGATTCTCAGCTTTGTTTGAAAAAATTACTTTTGGTTTTGTCTTAATACAGAAATATGCATAAAATTTCAGCGTCATCGGGGCCATCTTTATTATTTTAATAAAGGTTAAAGATTTTATTCTCCGAAATAGTGCCTAAATGTGTTAATTTAACCCTGATGCGAGGAATGATATGAATGAGAAGGGAGTTAATGATAGCGTGGCAGTTGACAGGGGAGAATGGAAGAAGGAATCGTTTTGCGACCTCAAGTAACATGGCCATCAGAGGCAGGAATATGATGCTTACATTCAAAGAAGTAAACATAAGTATTCTGCCCATACATCATCACCTGCTTAACCATTTTCCCAGTTTAGTCAGTTTCAAGTCCAACCGGATGCAGGTGAACATTAGTATTTTTTATGGAACGACTACCTATCTGACCTCCACAACTCACTTACTGGGTAATAAGATATCCCTTGGTAAGACTCGCTTTCGGACATCTGACGACCTGAAACAACCGCCAAAGATCCATTAATGCCGGGGCCAACGGTTTAATGAGCTTAACGAGAAGCCAAGGGGTTTTGATCTATAAAGATGGTCACCCATCCACGGACCGAGTGCGACAAGCGTAGCTGGTTGTTATAAGTTAGCCTAAGAATCCATGGCGACCTATCTATTTAATTGAGCGCGTGTACTACATACAATTTCAACTGCTCATACAAAATCAGCCACAAGAAACATAGGTATTATTCAGCTACACTACGATTTCTGCCCACCCTCTTACCAAGCATGTATGGCTGGCTATCGACCGCGTCCGTACCGTGTAATTCTATCTCATAAATATTATCGCAAATAATACATATTCGAGTTCAAATCGCTCCTTGATTGATGTCAAAGCATTCGCTACAAGTCGTGGTAACTGTGCGGAGTAAACGTTCCCGGCATCGCTTATTTTAATATCTGTGATAATATTTGGAACTGAGTCTTGATGGGCTTTTAGAACATTTAAAAAGTAGGATTTTGGACAATTATGGTAATGATTTTATTTCTTTAACTGGGTTTCCTCTCTGAGAAGAAACTCCGAAACAAACTCAGAGGTCAAAGTCTCTTAAAGTCCAGACATAATCTTGTTCAGATCATGAAAAGACCATGTGTATTGGTGGCTGAAAATGTCTTTTAAAGGAAGAACCTCACATATTGAATGGACCTGTGCTATAGAAGTCCGACACTGGGAAGTAGCAATGGTATAAGAAAGCGAAGGCCTAGGTATATCTAGCAGTAGGTGATTCCAGGCTGGAATGAAGATGGTGGTGAAATTGTGTGTGAAATCTGTGTTTAAAATTAAAAGGTTTTTTTTTTTGTGGGTGGGAAATCATCAAATGACTTCTCCTGCTGAGTAGAGCAGGAGGGCGTGCCAGACTTATACTGACTAAAACCCACCCGTGTTCCCTCAGTAGCCCGTATGCCAGGGGCTGTGGTATCTCTTTCGAACAAACCCGCACCCCTGGCAGGCATCGGCCCTTTCGGACCCCACCAGTGGTTGCTGACATCTTTGACGACGCGCGTGTGGAACACAACGCGCCGTCCCGTCTACCACTTTTCGGCCGCAGGGGATAGGGAGAGCGGCTGACGCTATACCGACACTCCTCTTCCCCTGCGGCCCCACCGC
This sequence comes from Polymixis flavicincta, assembly GCA_949987655.1. NCBI lineage: Eukaryota > Metazoa > Arthropoda > Insecta > Lepidoptera > Noctuidae > Polymixis > Polymixis flavicincta. The sequence continues at coordinate 34,287,684 of OX465171.1, read as the reverse complement.
GTCCGCACTCAAACGGTGGCAGCCCCGTCCAGGCCACGGAAGGGAAGAGCGCTGCTCAGAAGCACCGGCACTCCTCCTCTACCGCAGCCCGTAACCCTCAGCCGCGATGCCTCCCATTCGACATCGCGGCCCACCTCAGTTGCGGTGCACCTCACCGCAACCTACTTTTTGGCCACTACGTCGTCGGCTTTGAGGCAAAAGCCCTGACGAGCGGCCCCACCTTTGGGTTCCTCTTGGCTTCACCGTGGCCGGAATCCACGGTTACTGAGCCCCCCCCGCAACGACAATGCGGGAACCCACTCGGGGGGGGGGAAATTAAAAGGTTAAACGGATATTTGGATGGCGGGCGATACGGGTAGTGGCTCATGGCTAAGTAATTGTTGCCGCACGGGTCGATTCATCAGGTTAAGCTACGCTTGCCGCGGTTGGTCCGTGGATCGGTGACCATCTTTGCCTACCGAGACCCCTCGTGCTAGGTGCTCAGCGGCAATGCTTGCGACCATTAGACCAATGAGATTAATTGGGTTGAAATTGTTTGTGATTTTTTGTTTCATTTATAATATCCGTAGTTAGAGTACAGATAATCAAGACTTAGGTACTATTACTTTCCCATATCAATCGAAAATAGAACATCGTGTGAAATACCCGTCACTGGCAGTTTACCAAATCTGGATATTCACGCCTTCGGCTGATTCCATTTATATCTAATGTCAACGTACTTTTGACAATGCAATATGCACTGTTCGAATATTTCCCATGAGAAAATCGTAGTTTTAGATTATCGTTTACGAAATTTTTAAGTATCTGGTCGATTTGCGTGGGTGTGACGCATATTTTCCCCCAACTTGTTGTTTTTTGTGTTATTTGTTTGCGTTGTTTGATGATGTTTTACGTATTTTCTTTCTGGTTTTTTTGGCAACTTTGAGTTACGATTTAGAATGCATAATTCGAAAAGTAGTCTTGAGTTAGGACTATTGTAATATAAATGATGCCTCATTTGAGCAGATTTTTTAATCGTCAATTCGTTAGTTAACTTGTAGATCAAGATAAGAATGAAAATGGCGGTTTGACAGTTTTTCTAGACACAATAATATGTCAACCTTCCACTCGTTCTATGATGAAAGTTTTGAATTTGTGGGGTTATCGATCTAACAGTACTTATGTTTTATCGGATCTGAATTTTGTGGCAGTTGTAAAATCCTTTTTTGACGTGAAAACGTGTTTTCGCTCGCTGTACCCAAGTAAGTTCAATATTTCTGACTAACAAAAACATGTAAGATTTCAATCGATAATAACTACGAGAGTTTAAGTGCTAGAGTTATAGTTGAGCATTTAAAAGATAGGTCATTTTTACAACAATTTTTAAGCAGGCATTATTTGCCTATGACGTCACACTGCGTGTGAACACGCATGCGCGAGTCTCTCAATTTTTCACTATGAGTCGAAATTCCAATTGGTATAGCGCAAAAACGTGTTTAGTTTTAACACTTATTCTGGTGTCGTTGTTAAGAGTTGACAAAGCACTGTTAGGATTAAAGAGAAACCATAGGGTTAAAAATTAATATGAAGTTAAATTTGGCACAGTTAAAGTTTATACGGAGGAGTGCAAAAAGCTAATATTTTTACATTATATTTATTTATTTTATTATTTATGGACCCAGTAAAGTACGGAGAGATTCAATATAATTATGATTAGAGTGCAACTGCTGTACCTACTGCTTATTTCTTAAGAAAGTTCCAGTAGACCTGCAAAAGGGGAAATGAAAAAGAAATGTAGATAATAGTGTATGAGAAGTAGAAGAGAAAATATAAATATGCGAAGTCTTAAATAAAACTCAAATATGTAATATCTACATATAAAATGCAAGAAATCAACTTAGACTCAAATAAATACACAAAGCTATAAAGTTTAGATAAATACATATTAAACGAGCCATTCTTGTATATATATAATCTGAATCTCGGAAACGGCTCCAACGATTTTCATTAAATTTAGTATGCAGGGGGTTTTATGGGCGATAACTTGATCGAGCTAGGTTTCATTTTAAGAAATCGTAAAACAAAAAAAAACAAAAAAAAAGTCATGCAGATATTATATTTACTTCTTAATGAAAAAAAGACCAAATGCATTAAGTTTATGGCTACCTCACGTTAAACAGGTGAAAACTAATGTGTTGATAAAGGGCGAAGAATTGAATCCTGAAGATAGCATTGTATTCTTGGGCTTAACTTTGGATGCCAAGCTTCAGTGGGGCCCACATATAGCTAAATTGTCGAAAAAGCTAAGCTCTGCAGCATACGCTGTTAGAAAAATTCGTAATTTAACTGATATAGAGACAGCCCGCTTAACTTACTTTTGCTATTTTCATAGTGTATTTTCGTATGGTATTCTATTGTGGGGAAATGCCGCCGACATTTAGATTATTTTTGTCTTGCAGAATACAGCTGATCGATCAATTTATTAATGAAGTCCGAGACACTCTCTCAGAGATACATTTAAGGAGATTAATGTAATGACTGTGTCTTCACAGTATATTTATGAGAATCTTTCATATGCCCATAAATTTTTTAACTTGTTTAAAAAATACAGTGATATCCATAGTATAAATACTAGGAACAAACACAAATTTGTTGTACCATTAACAAGGCTCAAGGAAATAGGCGGGTCATTCAGATGTCAATGTATAACACGCTTTTATGATGAACTTCCAAACCATGTTCAAGATCCAAGTCTCAATAAATTTAATTCATTCCTGCCTGAAAGCTTTAGACCGTTAAAGATTATATTGAGGACAAAAAAGCTTGGGATTGACCTGCTCCAATTTTGTATACTGAATGTTGGTTTTTTATTTTTGTTTTGATCTTTGACATTTGATTATTATTATATACACTTAGACATTTGATTATTATGATATACACTTTGACATGAATATTTACTTTGAGAAGTATAATATTATTTTTGTTTTAATTTGTTTTAAGTTTGCCCCTGTTTAAATCATTTCATTTCACAGTATCCGGGAGTGTGTGAAGTGGGGCTGAGGACGAAGATTATTATAACCATAGTTTATTCCACGATTATTTAAGCCTCTTCAGATAGAGCCGATAAGTTCTCTTCAATAAATTAAATGATCTACACATAGGTACTAATATCAGCAACATTGACTATATAAAGATCAATTTTACGTCGATCCGGGTCTGAGTACGCGCCGCAAGCAAGCGCACTCCCTTATTAGGAATTATAAAAATATAATATGCCCTGCGCTTCTTGCTTTTTGTTTCGGTAGCCGATACTCGCCACAAATTATTATGTATTAAAACAGGAGAGGTGCGACTGTAAGCGGAGTTTGGAAAATCAGTAAAAACTACAATACCAACATAATACCTACATAAAATCACGACTGTTGGATGTCAACATTTAAATTTTGCTTGTTACGTTTAAGACCCTGCCGAAAAGTAGGACACCGTAGAACCTCCAGGGCCCCAATGCTGTATCGTTATAATAATTCTCCACGGAATCTTACTACGTACAAACTACTTCAATATCGTGTCTTGTAGAAACCCATGTAAGGAATCGAAATATCATATTCTGTATATTCCAAGACAATTTGTCGATATTATTAATACGATATTAGCAGAATGCATGTGTGATCAAAAGAATTGACGTGGTATCGAAGAAAGTGAATTGAGGCCCAGTTTGGTGTCTCACAGTTATAGATTACAAGCCAGAAAAAAAAGAAGATAAATGATCAAAGAAACGATTTATTCAAAAATATTTCATAATAAAAGAGAGATAATGAAGAAAACAATCGTAAAACAGAGCACAAAAACCATTTAACGTGCCTCGTAGGGGGCGAGTAGGAAATGCATTCTCAAGTTGAGATAGCTACTCGAGATCTCGCCCAGCAGTCAGACGACATCTCCTTTCCGAGATTAAGGAAACCGATGTTTTTTGGAAATAACTTTTTAATCAATAACAAATACCTACCTAAACTTTATTACGTAAACGGGAACTCGAGATTGCATTATCGGCGGCAAGACTATTTCCATCAATCGGGCTCAAATACAGACTCCAGCCAGCTTCAGATCGAAATACCCAATAACACTGTACCTGTGATATCACTGACGATGTGTAGCCACAAACCAGACACACAAATACAGACACCCAAAGATACACTCTGCACACACACCCACATTATCGTATGGCTCCAATTGTCTACGATAAGTTGCCTTGTACCGTGTGGTGCCGGACGTAAATAGCACCATCCCATCTCTTCCCGTGGGTGTCGTAGAAGGCGACTAAAGGACTTACTAGAGGATGGGCTGCAGCGTTCTCTATGCATTTTACCACCATACTGCGATCGCCAACTCGCCTGCCAAGCTTGGCGATTATAGCAAGACCCCCCCCCCCAATTGGGGGAGGCCTATGTCTAGCAGTGGACGTCTTCCGGATGAAATGATGATGATGATGATGATGAAGTTGCCTAAAAGTTGGAAGGAGCTTAGTAATGTTACACTTAAAAAGTTAGTCAATAAGGCATACTACATTAACGAGTTCCTAGAGGAAAGATTTGTATTTTGATTGGGTAGTCTTAATGTTTTTTTTTTTGATGTTCTGTTTGACTGTTTGTTATTTCAAATTTACTGCAATACTATTATTAATTACCAAAATTGTTAATTTAAGAGAATGTTTTAATTAAAATATCTGTTGACATTTGCACGTCACATCATGTGGCAAACATGTCTGTACTTCTATTGTTGTTCTTACCATCTTGCATGCATGTCTTTAATAAGCAAAATTAATATGCAAACAAATATTATCTTATCTTATCGATCTGATCTAATCTTTTTAATGGTAAGCTTTGCTTTAGGGCACTGTTGCGGCGTTTGACCTGGGGTCAGCCATTGCATTTTTCGCTTACGGTTATCGTAAACAATCCGCTTTTCGTCACATGTTACAATTCGATACAATATTCCTTCATTTCTGTACCGATTCAACAAGGCAACACAAGTTTCAACACTCATTTCTTTCTGCAGATCAGTCAAATCATGATGCACACATTTTTCAAGTTTTTTTTCTTATTGAGATGATGCAAATGAGTCAATATTGTAGGCACGGTAACGTTAAACCATGCCGCTAATTCTTGGGTAGTTTGACTCGGATCGGCTTCTCCCATCTCCTTCAATTCAGCGTTATTCACCTGTGTGGGTGGTTTACCACGTGGTTTCTTCTTCAAGTCGAAGTTTCCATTACGAAAGCGTTTAAACCAAAAACGCAGGGTGCGTTCATTAGCAGTGCCCTATCCAAACGCAACGTTGATATTTTTATTTGCGAGCCGTTTCTGCCGCGTTAGTTCCGCGTCTGAACTCGTATTCAAAAATAACTTCTAAAATCTTTACGTCTAAGCTGAATAAAAAAAAACAATTGGACGTCGAAAATCGAATGTTGCACATTTTTAAAAAAGAAGAACCTCATAGGTACCACGTGAAAAAAGTTTCACACGAAAATCTCACACCATGAAGATTTTATGGAAGTGTCTATTACTATACAACGGCAATTTCATACTTTAACCCCTATTATTTTTGGGCACGCCACGATTGCGGCGGTAAGTCCCTTCTTTGAGGAGTGGTTTTAGAGGCGGCATGGCGTCCTCACCTTCCGCCTGACGCAGGTCCTCACCGGACACGGTTGTTTCGGGAGGTTCCTGTTTCGGATAGGGCGGGAGGGAACGCCCGGGTGTTTCCACTGCGAAGATCGCCCTGAGGACACGGTGGCGGTCTACCCGGCTTGGGTGGAGCACCGCCGTGTCCTCGTGGAGGCGATCGGCGGCGGCGATCTCTCACGTCCGGCGCCCTCGCCACCCTAACCGCAGCAGGATACGGAGACGCCCTGGGCGTCGGGAATCCCAGGCCGATTTCCGGCCACCGTAGGCTGCATGAGCTTGCGGACGTAATGGGACATAATGGACGTAACGTAATGGGTAGCTTGCTGTCCGGTAAGTACCAAGCCCAAGTCAACGGCGCGTTGTGTTCCACGCGCGCCTCAAAGAGATGTCAGCACAACACAAACCGAAGGGCAAGGGCCGATGCCTGTCAGGGGTGCGGGTTTGTTCGAAAGAGATACCACAGCCCCTGGCATACGGGCTACTGAGGGAACACGGGTAGGTTTTAGTCAGTAAAAGTCTGACACGCCCTCCTGCTCCACCCAGAGCGGGAGAAGTTATTTGATGATTTAACCGCGGCAAACGTAGCTTTACCTGATCCTGGCCTTGTTTAGCGACAAGCCCCAACTTCTTTAATTAATATATTTATTAAAATTACGTAGAATTACTTACTAAAGAAATAGGGGCCGAGTGCGACTCTGACTCGCACACGTAGGGGGCGAAAAGGCCGAAAAAAACATGTTTCTTGGATGGAAACCCCCTTTATTTTTAATTTGTTGTTGTAGCGGCAATGGAAATACATACTCTGTAAAAATATAACGGACAGACGGAGGCTGACTACTATAGGGCACCCTTCGGGTACGGAACCCGTAAAAGTAACAATCTATCCCTTAGCATTGAGAGTTGAGTTTGGTGTGTATCACAGGTGCGAATCCGCTTTGCTTTCAGTGTGACTTCGTTTAAAGTACAGAAGCGTGAGCATCATTACCTTGTTTTACTGTAATTACTTTTTTATATTTTTTCAAAACATTTTTTTTTTTAATTTTGACTACGCCGATGATCTAGCGGTCGCATGAGCATGAGGTCCAGAGTTGCCTAGGTGTGGCAGTCTTATTGGTTTTTTATATCTGGAATTGCTCAGTAGCAGTTCGGTTGATGGCAATAGGCTCGTGCCCTATTACCTAAGACTTAAACATAACTAGCGAAATGTGTACGTATACCTCTGCGCAACATTTTGGGGTAAATGGCTTGATGTTATATGTACTTATTTAGCGCCATTATCTAACCGTGGTAATTTAATAAGTTACGTAAGAGCACGGCTGAAATTAGGACCACGTTTGCGTGGAATCTAACCGTGGTAATTAATAAGTTACCTAAAAGCACGACAGATATTTAGACCACGTTTGCGTGGAATCTAACCGTGGTAATTTAGTAAGTTACCTAATAACACAGCTGATATTTAGAACACGTTTGATATTTAGACCACGTTTGATATTTAGACCACGTTTGATATTTAGACCACGTTTGCGTGGAATCTAAACGTGGTAATTTAATAAATTACCTAAAAGCACTGCAGATATTTAGAGCACGTTTGCGTGGACGTAAAAATATCGCGGTGGGATTTTATCGCGCACTGGATTTTCAACTTTCGGTGTTGATTCGAGCATGGAGAATCCAACAGACTGCATGCCAGCTCCCAGCACGTCCAATAAACACACTGTTTTATTTAGAATAGTCGGCACTAGTGTGCGAAAAAATCCCGTGCGATATTTTTACGTGCGAACGAATAGTAGGTGCATTTCAACATTTTAGTTTTTTTTTCATAGATGTTCTGTGAAAACATATTTTACCCATTATAGTGTCGAAACCCACTCTTATATTTTTTGGGATTAGTATCTCCAAAGGTTTTCCAACAAAAAATATTTTTTTTTCTTCCAGAAGTGTTCATTCCACAAATAATTGCAGAAATGCAATCTATTCCTAAGAAAATTGCTCACAGCACTTAAAAAACCACGCATCAAGAAATCAGGATCCAAAGTACGTTAAAAAACATAAGGACCACTTTGTACTTGATAATAGTCAGTTACTGATCCAACCATCTATCATCTGTCCGTGAAATCATATGGGTACCTACCTACGCTTGATGCCAAGAATTTAAAAGAAAAATTGTTAATATTGGGTTCCTACATTTTCTATACAAAGCTAGCCAAACGTGACCGTTGAAATGACAGGTTGTCCATCGGAGCGAAATTTTAATAAAAACATGTTGCATTGTACGACAAATTGTCCCTAACGGTGTGTAATGCAAGTATCCATGGCCTGTAATAGAGCGGCTGGTGACTTATAATCATATCAAATTAGCGATCATAGGAATGAACCTCGCTAGCGATCATGCAATGATGCAATCGACAGTTGTTGATGGCATGATCGTTGAGCAAATCGATATTTGCTCATCATTTGGCAGGTATGGCTTTGTGAGAGAAAATACACAAGGTACACACTAAAGTAGGTATTATTGGGTTGTTCTATCTGGAATTTCTTAGTGGCAGTACATGGGACTTGAGGGGAACCTAGCCGCGGGCTCGAACTCACTGGTGGGCCTGGCTGAAAGGCACGCTGTCTCACCAGGATTCGTGTCCGACAGAGGTAGTATCCGTGATGAGCAGTTGGACGCTAGTCTACACGCACAACATCATTGAGTGAGCTGCAGGATCAGTTATAGTAAAACAGGCGCATAAAATTTTTATTATATTTATTTACTTTTTTCTTTTCGGAAGATCGGGTTGTATGAAAAAACCACTGCATAAATCAATGACCAATAAAGTTTATTGAACTTTTCGATATTTGAGCTTAATGTCGGTACCGATTTAGTTTTGGAGATTTAACACGTCTTTATTTACTTAAACATGCCCAAAGTTAGGTTAAATTAGCAAGAAAAACAAATCTTTGTTGGCTCCCAATTTTAGGATTCTGTTTCCATACAGACAATATTAGTAATGAGACAAGACCATACCATGGTTAATTTTGGATTTACGTTGTCGAACAGTGGAGTAATACACCCCCGAAGTTTGTATGGGAAAAATGTGGACTAGATTCACCTTAAGCATAACATGGGGAAATGTGGCTGTACTGTACTATTTAGGTACTTACACCTCTGCCCAACTCTAAGGGGAAACAAGGCTTTATGTTATTCTAAAACACACTTTATGTTATTCTAAAACATACATTACAGTTTTCTTCTTTTGAAGTTTATACCGCCAAACAGAGTTCCTTGTGAAAGTTCATCTTGTTTTTCTACTTATTAAGTCCGTCATAGAAGATACGGGGCCCGAAAGTAGTTCGAATCATACACCCAATTAACTAACTTTACACAGCGGGAGTAGGGAGGGACTACAGCTGTCAGATCGCGTTATCATTCATTCTTTTGTCAGGTCCCGAACTAATCTTGTGATTTACACCTACGGACTAGGAATCGGTCGTAAGTTCGGCCGAAACTACACATTTCGTGCGTAAGGACAGGCCTTGATTATTCCTAGCGCAAAGCTTCACTTGTTTGGCGCTTTAAAACTCTTATACTTTAAAAGTCTGCCATAATATTCAGTGCTACAATTACAGAGTTCAGTGGATACAATAATTTAATGTTAACGATTCTTTGTTACCAAGTAACTGGAGGTGAATTTGATCGCTCGCCACATTCGATCTGACACCGTATCCGCTGTTAAAACAGTAGTTTTTGCTTTATTATAATTATCTTGCCGTTCATCGTCAACTGTTTTTACGATGGATGGATTTTACCTGCCTTGAATGCAAAGGTCCTATGACCTTCTTCTAGCTTCGGTAATTGCATGTAATCAGCTAGATTCACATTTGAGAAATATTGCATATATATAGACGCTTGTCCCCAGTGCGCCACCATACAATTTTAATCATTCAAATTATGCTAAGTACTGCTAAATGAAGTCTTCAAAATATAATTCTGAAGTCGTTTTTAGCTTTCGCCACGGGTAATCGGGTAAATTACCAACTGTCTTACTAGCTATTATATAATTATATTTGCTGCAATGAGACTTGATTTGCAGACATTTGCAGGATATACTTATTTAGTTTGTTATCTACATAAACTATCGCCAAGTATGTATCTAGATAGGTACAGTCTATCGCAATTCCATGATAAGATTTAGACATTGACATTTATGACGTAGCCTGTAAGCTGATTTTTGCAGTTCAAATATTACCAATGCCGTGAGGGTCAACTGTCCACATTATTCAAATAAATCGATATATATAAAATGCAGTGACTGACTGACATGTCGACGCACAGGTTAAAGCGCTGGTTCTAGAGACATGACATTTGGGGGGTGTGTTCTTTATGAAGAGTAAGTATCCACTAAGGAAGGGTTTTTCAAAATCCCACCCCAATGAGGGTGAAATCGGGGGTAGAATTTTCTAATTTTTTTTTACTTCTCTGTTTCGATTGACTAGAAAATTTATGCACATACCTCTTCAATAAAATTAAGAGACGTTCTGTATCATTTTCTGAGGTAGAGGTGTTTCTGTAATATGTGACATCCCCGTTTACGCGTTGGCTCGTGATATGATGTGCGACATTGAAAATAATATCACTATTTCCATATATAAGTAAGTAGTGGTCGCAAGCGCTACTGCTGAGCGTGAGGTACTGGGCTCGATTTCCATGTCGGGCAAAGTATTATTGAGTTTTTACAATAGGAATTTCCCAGGAGCAGGGCCCGAATTCTGTATAGTTAAAATGATTCTTCAAACTACGTCAATATCGAATCGAAATGTCATATTCTGTGTGTTCCAAGACAATTTGTCGATATTATTAATACGATATTGGCAGATTCGTGTGTGATTGTCGTAGTTACGAGTAAGGCATCGTAGTGCCCGGATTGCGCCCCGTTGATGGCAACAGGTTCGCCCCCATTACATGGGTCTAAAAAATAACTGGTGAAATGTGGGTAAAGGTAGTTCCTGTACTACCTACACCCACATTTCACCAGTTATTTTTTCACCTCTGTCCATTCCTTCGGATAAACAAGGCGTCATGTTATATTGTAAGTAACTACATGTGAGGAGCCCATGGTCGAGATATATATAACAGCCGCAAAAGTCGATCCATTAGGTTACGCTACTCTAGCCGGGGTTAGGACGTGGATGGGTGACCATCTTTCCATACCGAGAGTCCCCGAATTTATGCTTTTGATAAGAATAACGTATTTCAGCGTTTGGTAATATAGGGGATGATTTTAAAATTCACAAGTTTATGAAAAAAAAAAAATAACCACTTTTTTAAGATTTGCGGTGGTATCTCCAACGCCACATGCGAACTGCGCATGAAAGAACTCATGTCACATAAGAGAGTTTACCGTGCGATCAACATAATAATATATAAGAATTCCCGACTTCAACGTTGGGCAATTGCCCACCAGACACAACACCCTTCTGGTCGGACGATCCTCCCTATTCTATGGAGGATGGCTGAACTTTACACCCTGTTCCCCATGCCATGAAGGCAATTGGAATTTAGTCAGAGTCCGTATCTTGAGGTAATATTTAGGTAGCGTTTGTTACCAGTCTGTTACATTTTCACGCTTTAACGGCTGGACTTGGATGATAGGTAGGTTACGATAGGCCATTACCTGGGATAGAACATAGGATAATTTTTATCCCAGTAGCACATTCCCGTGTGGTAATTCCCGACATCCACGCGGGCCAAACCGCGGGTAGAACCTAGTACTCTACCATTATGTTACCTTGTTTAAGTCGGTGACTTAGGTGTGTCAACGGAAAATCCAGGATTTTCCGTTGACACACCTAAGTCACCGACTGTGGAGACATTGTGTAGTCTGAAGTACACTTCAGACTACACAATGTCTCCACTACAACAGGCTGTCACTTCGATAGGCCATCACCAGCAACCACGGAAAATTTAAACACTTTCAACTTCTTACAATTTCTCAAGACATTTTAGAGGGTTTGCAAAGCATGTTGCTGTTTAGGACGTTAATGTCAGGTATTTTCGTACCCTGCATGGGCGTAGCCAGGTTTTAGTATCGGGGGGGGGGGGGGGGGAGGTGTTTCAAGAATATAAAAAGACTAAAAATACATAAAATAACCCTTACCTATTTAAGAAAATTATTAAAGGTGTGAATTCTATGAATGAGTATATAATCTGAAGTTTTCGGGGGGGGGGTTTGAACCCCCAAACCCTGGTGGTACCCTGACATGACTTCCTATTGGAAGTAAGGCAGGATCACAGCCGGATGATAGATTTGGTCATCTGATGACTAGAATTCTCTGGGCACCCAATAACCCGTGAGGTAAACTAGCGTGACACTAAACGTATTTTAAAACTAGCTCCTGTCCGCATCTTCGCCCGAAATGGGTGTCGGAATTTATCTCACGGGAACGTGCTGCCAGTACAAAAGTAGCCAATAGTCTAAGTTACTCCTTATAACATCTGCTATCTAACAGTGAAATTTACGTCAAAATCGGTCCACCGGTTTCGGTGATTAGCCGGAACAGACAGACAGGCAAACATGTAAACGAAAATGTTATAAGTACTTTCAGATGCATTTTGGTAAAAGCTGTTATTTTGACATTTCACATTACAAATACAAAAATGGAAGACTAGAAATGGGTAACACTGCCGATGCCGCTATCAATAATAAAAATGGGTAACACTGCCGATGCCGCTATCAATAATAAAAATGGGTAACACTGCCGATGCCGCTATCAATAATAAAAATGGGTAACACTGCCGATGCCGCTATCAATAATAAAAATGGGTAACACTGCCGATGCCGCTATCAATAATAAAAATGGGTAACACTGCCGATGCCGCTATCAATAATAAAAGTCCAGAAATGAAACAACTTTACCAGAATAGGTACTTCAACGTTTAGCTAGATGAAGCCACGACGTGAAAGCACTAAAAATCAGCTCACAGTCCTGACCTAAAAGGCAAAAAACTGAACAAAACCTTCGTCTATCCACGGATCGTGAGAAAGTCATAATAAACATATCAATTTTAAGATCGATCCGCTTTCTCGTGATGCCGAACTGTTTATTAGTAGCCTATATAAAGGGTCAGTAAGTATAGCGAGGTTCTGCAGTAGCGATATTTATTGAAATTACTTACAATTTGATTGTGGAGTGTAATAATGGCCTGCAAGTCGGTAGCTTCGCTCGCCTTAATATTAGGGCGCATTTTGTTGGTAACCACTCGAATTAGATGGTATATATGTTAACGATTTGGTCAGGCTCGGGGCGGTTAGGTCGTGGCCTCGTGGAGGTATTCTAATGTTGTTCTTCTGCTTTGTGCAATTTAAAACTGGAATTGAATTAAATAATGCTCTTGTAGGCTGTAGGTGTATATGCGACGCTGTTACTGGCACTTTTGTAGGCCATAGGCGAATATGCGACGCTGTTACTGACACTTTTCTGGGTAAATCATTCATCATCATGCGCCTGCCTGCTTCTTCTAATGGCTTTATTGGGGTCGGCGCAATGTCTTGTTCTTCCATTTCTACATCTCCATTAGTTAATCATTTTTTGAATATTGTTACTGATATGAGTAGTCAAGATTTTCGTTTTCTGTAACAATATTGGTTTCTGAAACGCCACTAATTAGAGGAGATTCCGAAACCAATATTATAAAAGACATCTGTGTAATTGCAGAGTTTTTTTTTATTCCCACAAACATCCACATCCACATTGCACGGACGTAAAAATATCGCTGTGTGCATTTTTCGCGCACTGGATCTTAGCAAGTCTTTATCTTCCATATACTATTTCTATGAGCCGCCGTCATTCTCAGTACCCATCTATTCTCCTCAGTTAGCGTCACTATCCTAGACAGATGATTCTATTTTACTCCTCTCTTTCTTAACAGTCACCAAACATTATTGAACTCGTTAGGACTAAGTGGGTAACTTTCTTTTTCTCTTTTTTATTGATAATAATCTGACAGTTATACATTTTTATGCGGACAACCAAAATGTCCTGTTTTTGGTATTGTTCGTCAACTCGTTGAGCTCCGTCATTTCTGCAGCCTATCATTTAGAATCTGAATCACTATAAAGGATAGCTACTGCTAATTCATTGCTTCATATGTCCGAAAAAATTGTCTGTTCGACAAAGTAAATAACGCAATGAATGTTGTTTAACTATCAAAATGAAAGTCACTCCTCCTTTTCGTGTGTTATGCAAATACCCCTCAGAGCTAGATGATGAATGTGCGACAAATGCGTGCCCTGACTGAACAGGTCCACTCAAATCTGTGTGGTTCATCCCTCAACCATTCATTTCAGACGCCAATCTACGTGGTCCTAAAATGATCTAGAATTCTAGACCTTAAAGAGACTGTGACCTCTGCGATTGTTTCGGCCTATCTTCTCAGAGTAGTTAGATAGGAATCGCAGCACCTCATCTAGTTTTTAAAATATGATCGACGTGCAAAGGTTTGTACAAACCTACTTATAGAAAAAAAGTCGTTTATCAATAACATCAGGCAACAAATTATCATAAACAATGAAACAATTCCATGCAGCCTTGTAAAATACCGTGTAACTAACTAACGACACAAAGAAGCCAGTTATTCAAAGTTCGCCCGCTATTCAAGCTAATACTTATTCTTATTTGTCTAGCCCGGTGAAAGCCAGGCATACCGGCAGGAGCCCGACAATTAATCATTTAGATAACCCACCAATGAAGGAAGGAAGTATGCAACATTTATATTTTGTATGACAAAATACCTAGCGGTTTGATCCGGACATAAAAACTCAAACAGTCCGCGATGTAGGGTTGTTCGGATCTGATATGTCATATCGATGATTTTGATGATATGCTACACTTGTGTCACCCGTAGCAAAGTCCAATATGGTCAGTCGGTTTCGGCAAGTTCTTCCAACTAAGTATTTGTACTTTTAATCCTTTATATATGTCGACTCAACTGGCGGACCAACCCGCACTGGGCCTGCGTGGTAGATTACGGCCCGTTCTATCTCACAGAGAGGAGGCCTGCGTCCCAGCAGTGGGAACATTATAGAATTATTATGATTATGATGTCGACTCAAAATACACAATTAATTACTTACTTGTATCGATGTCGCTACTTGCTTTGATGATGTTTTGTACATGAAGGTATAATCTAGCTTTGAAGTTCTGGATTTAATGAACAGAACATGTTAACAAAAAAATTACTGATGCAATGCGGCTTATAGAATATGGCTAAAACACGTAATAACTTGTTTATAGGACGTGTTTATTGTGTGTTTTCCTTCTTGTGTGGTTACAAGCTTCAATAAAACACAGTTTTTTTTAAATTTTATTTGTTAATAAATTGATGTCAGCAAAATTCAAATCTTGTAAATAAGCATTCAATTTATTGCATTAAATTTAAGGTGGAAGCTCTAGGTTTAGCCCACGAAATTCCTAGGTACCCTAGAGCTTCCATCTTAATGTGCCTTTGTCTCGCTAAATTCTCTCCCTCACAAACTCGCTCATCGAGACCATCGATATCGATGCACCAGTGCAGGTAACATCACTACCGTTTCACATTTGAGCCTTTCGCGTAGTCGCTTATCGGGCACGTTTTACATTTTTATTGCAAGCGGATACGGGCCGCGCTGTGTCGGCGTTATTATTTCTCCCTACAATTATTGCTTAGAAGCCCGGCCGGCGGCGGCGGGCGACGTGCGGGCGACGTGCGGGCGTCGTGCGATTGTCGTGCGATTGTCGTGCGAATGTTTCTGCGCTAGTTTTTAGATGATACACGCGACTGGGATATACGGTTCTTTGTCTATTAGACGGAGTTTATTTGTTTTGGTTAGAACACGTTCATAGGGTACTCGTATGACGCGCGGGATTTTTCTTGAAGTTTTCAGCTTATTTTTTCACCCTTATACCCCTCAGGGGGTTCTGGCTCAATCATACTAATATTATAAATGTGAAAGTTTGTGAGGATGGATGGATGGATGGGTGTTTGTTACTCTTTCACGCAAAAACAACTGAACAGATTTGGATGAAATTTGCCACACAGTTTATAACCTGGATTAACACATGAGGTCATTTTTATCCCGGTAGTACGTTCCCGCGGGAAAATTTCAGACTTCCACGCGGGCGGACCCGCTGGCAAAAGCTAGATATCTATAATATTTTCTGTTATAGATTTAATTATAAACATACTTTTAAGCATTAAACTAAGATTGAAGGCTCCCGCAGATCGGCGCGTCGCAACGCGACAGCGCGACGTGACTCTAGTAGATTACTTTCCATGAAAATTGGTCTAGTAGAGTCGCGCCTGTCTGCGGGAGCTTTAAGTGATTTAAAACATGACCATTAATTTATACCTACCTATTAAAAATGCACCAAGACTGACGATTGAGAACATCATTTTACGAGGTATTTAATTCATTGTCTTCTATTTCTAATAATTCCTTACATTGTTTGTACGACAAGTTTTTAAAGAAATATCGATACCCGCTAGACAAGTAGTTAATACTAGGGTTGCCCCCGACACCGATACCGATAAAACGGCGATTTTTCCGATACATCGGTATCGACGATATTTTAACCGCCGACGCAAAAAGGTGGTTGTTATAAGTTTGACCGCTATGTGTGTCTGTGTGTCTGTCTGTGGCACTGTAGCTCTTGGGGGTGAACCAATTTGGGTGCGGTTTGTTAAAAAGTATGCTATCTAGCGGTAGCTCTTAGACATGTTGCAAATGCACATGCATCAAAATCGGTGCGGCCTGTTGAAAATTATCTATCAAAATGGGATTTGAGCATCTTCCACGAGTCTCATCGAGTCGAAATTTGGTATACTATTACATTAATGATATTAGTCGAACAAAGTAACCTTGAACTGATGCTGGAACATCACTTGGAATTTCCAGGATACCCAAGTTACTCACCAACAAACAGCAGAAGTGTTGGGAATGGGCTCATTGAAAAGGCTCAATGAATAGGTTATGGATAAATAGTGATCAGGACGAGGAATGAGGATAAATTAGTAACAAACTTCACCGTGGGAAACATACGTGAAGCTGCGTGTAAGCGTGACATGTATCCATCGTAGCGTGTGTACTATTACTATATTAAGTTTAAAAAGCAGGAAATTAAAGTTAATACAAAAAAAATGAATGATGACCAGCATTACTGAATGTAACTATGTGGTAACAATTTTCTTTAACAACAATGATAACATTTTCAGTAGCCGTCCCTCGACGTGACAATGTTTTGATCACATTATTACCACCAACTAAAAGGCAAATAAATATTTGTTTCTTTACTTTTAGAGGTTTTACATAACAGAAGTTTTAAATAAAATAGGTCATCATCTGCCTAGCCTTATCCCAACTATGTTGGGGTCGGCTTCCCGTCTAACCGGATGCAGCTGAATACCAGTATTTTACATGGAGCGATTGCCTATCTGACGTTCACAACTCAGTTACTGGGTAATACTATACCCCTTGGTAAAACTGGTAGTCACACTATTGGGGTTCTGACGACCCGTAACGACAGTCAAAGATCCACGAATGACAGCCGGAACCAACGGCTTAACGTGCTTTCCGAAGCACGGAGGAGTTTGATATGTAAAGATGGTCACCCATCCAAGGACCAACCGCGGCAAGCGTAGCTTAACCTGTCCGATCGACCCGTGCGGCTGTTATTAATTAGCCACAAGCCCCTTAAGTTAATTAAATATTATTTTATGTATGTTTATTAAATCTTATGCAACTTTTTTTTTAATTCAGTCTTTTTAACCGTCACTATCGGTATCGCTGATAATTATTTATACTCGTAAATATCGGTATCGTATCGCCAAGATCCGTATCGATGCATCTCTACAAGTTAATACTTGATCGTCATCACATTATAATTTAAATTTCCCCTTCTTGGACTATAATGTTTTTCTTTAATGAGTACGTGAGTGAGGAGTGGAATGTGGTGTAACAGGGTGCAATTCCTGCGATAGCACACATGTACTTTTAGCATGTTTCTATATGGCCCCATTGAATCGAAACTGCACATGAATCTATAGTAATACTAGCTGACCCGGCAAACGTTGTTTTGCAGGTAATTTCTAGTGAACAACCCTTATCACTTAGGGGTATGAAAAATAGATAGTAGCCGATTCTCAGACCTACTGAATATGCATATAAAATTTGGTAAAAATGAGTAAAGCCGTTTCGGAGGAGTAAGGTAACTAACATTGTGACACGAGAATTTTATATAAGAAGATTATAAAGCGGTATTTGTTTGTACTCGTATTGTAGGTAAGTATGTCTGTAAGGGCTGTACTACATCACTGGAACTACCATTTAGATATGATCAATTATTTTTGTATTTGATTGCCCATTTATTGGGTACATCACGCTACGAGCCTACGACCCTTAAGAGCCGGATCAAAAAGAAAAAAGCTAGATAGAACGCTAAGCAAAAAGAAGCAAAGGCGCGAGCGGGTGATGGGATGCGACTAGAGGATTCCATCCCAGCCTTTTTTTTCATCCTGGGATTTCGGGTTTATTACAGTTATTCCCGGGACTGTATTGGTAGCGAAAAGTGGTAACAAAAGTCAACTGGATCAAAATCAGTTTTTTTGCTATCTTTTGGCAATGTATGTTAATTGCGAAAATAAAATCTACGAGAAATAACAATGCATCCAAGGTTTCATCTCCAAGAAACCTTCTCAATTTGCTGCTTAAATATGCAGCGGCTGAAAAAGTGCGTGCAGGCTCGATGGAAGATGGAGTAATAGTATAAGTTTGTTCCAAATTATAGCCTCGAGTGAAATTATTCTCAAGCAAATTCATTTCCTGTTTAATGATTTTAGTAAAAGCACTTTTTATTATTTATATATGTAGGTATTAATCCCGCAAATCCCGAGATTTCATTGAAGCAGTTTGGTATAGCTTGTCGAAGGTTCCGTGGATATACCGTATTTTACCAAACGTAGTTCTTAGCCCTGTTCATAATTTTGTTGGTAGTTTATAGTAAACTTTTGCGACGTAATTTTAGTTTAATGGTTATTAGCACTATGTTTTTATGCCAGAAAACCTTAATTATGTTCAGAATCACTGAATAAAAAGGGAATCAATACTGCATTTTACTGCTGTCCGGTGTTACCCAAACATTTAAAAGAATCCACATAATTCTTATCATTACCGCCCCTAGACGTAGTGATGTAAAGTTAGCAGATTAGATTTCCGCTTGATTGGGGAACGTGCAATGCGGTGCTCAACGAGCGCTACCTGCCAAACATTGTCCAATCGATAGCTTGGTAGGTACTAATTAAACATTGTTCAGTTCAAATTGGAAGCCTGCTTGCAAGTGCACCTGTGTGCGTACGGCCCAGCTTGATTTACACCTATCATTTGTATTTCATAAATGTATGCTCTATTTAGGGATGGAACGGAAATCTTTGTTAAGGTTCTTCTATCAGGCTTGCGGATTCCCGAAAACGTTGGCGGGCTGAACTTTGGATGGGTATATCAACCTTGGTACGTTTTTTTCACTGACTGTCCCCATCCCATCAAAAACATAACATGCACAAAGATGCACCATGGTGTCGCCACGCAGTTCTTCTAACGCACAAAGTTGTAAGATCTAATTTAGTTGTGTGGAGTTCGTATAACTAGAAAACAGGACTGAAATTGTGGTGTTTTTCTTCGCTTTACTTATAGGCTAAACACCAATTGTGATAAAATTTGGAGGCTTGCGTGTCTGTTAGAAGCAGGGACCGGACAACCCCGCTTAAGAGTTAAGCCTTTTGACAGGGTAACCCGTACATGGGGTAATTCATATGGCAGTGTTACCTTTTATTCGAGTTTCATGCGCGAAACCCAGTGAAATGGTTAACACCTTTATTATGGTAACCACGTGAAGGGGTTAACCCCTTCAACGTCTTAAGCCTTTGAAGGGGTTACCTTCACGAAAAGCTTTTATTCGTGTTACCCTGAATTACCTAATCAACTTGAGCTGCATGTTTATACTTGTACCTTAACGGCGACGCGGCGCGGCAGTGTGGCGCCTCTTCGTCTTACTATTTTTATTTAGTTATTGCGAATTTGACAACAAAGTGACGATAGATATGCGATAGTCCGGTCAAAATAGACATTCACCCTAAGAAGCTGAATTTTTACATAAACCTTAGGGATACTATTATAATGAAAAGTCTCCATCGATCCCATGTGTGCAATTTGTTTTCATTCAGGGTCAAAGTTTGCTAAAATGAGTTTTTTGGATTTTTTTGCGAAACGGTTAGTTTTATGATAAAAATAGGTCAGATAAAAATTGTAGATCATGCAATTATGTCTCTACAAAAATTTACCTTACACTTTATTCCCCTTTTTTTTGGGATGGAAAATTATCAATGACTTCTCCCACTCTTGACGGAGTGAGAAGGCGTGTCAGAGTTTTACTGACTAAAATCCACCCGTGTTCCTTCAGTTGCCTGTGCCAGGGCCACGGTAACTCTTTCGATCAAATCCGCGACCCTGGCAGGCATTGGCCCTAGCGGACCCCTTTCATTATTGCTGACATCTGTTTGACGTGCGCGTGGAATACAACACGCCATCGACCCGGGCCTGGTCCTTACCAGACGGTGAACGATCCATTGCTCGCACTGCGCAAGCCCGCATCTACGGTGGCCGGGAGTCCGCTACAGAGTCCCGATGCCCAATCCGTCTCCTTTGGCGGCTAAGGGCGCGAGAGCACACGGATTGCCTCTCCCTCACGCTCTCCGCCTCCTTCTTCGCGAGCATTACTGCTTCGCTAAAGGAGGTGACGGCATCCCATGCACTTTCCTCCGCACCATGACCTGGACCAGAGCCGGACGCGAGAGATCGCCGCCGCCGATCGCCTCCACGAGGACACGGCGGTGCTCCGCCCAAGCAGGGCAGACCTCCATCGTGCCCTCCTGGCGATCCACACAATGGTGACACCCGGGTGTTTCCTTTGGCCTTATCCAGAATAAGAACCTCCCGAAGCAGCCGTGTCCGGTGAGAACCAGCGTAAGGTGGAAGGTGAAGACGCCGAGACCCCTCTTTCCCTCCGTGCCCAGCACTGGGTTGCGACAATCGCACTTTCCATGACGTCATGAGATCCCACCGGAGCTGTCCGTTGTGCCGTAATTTCTTGCGGCGGCGGAGTTACGCCCCGGCGTTTTGCCTCCTCGCGCCGCTCCCACACATGCGCGAAGACTTTTTGTCTCCAGATCTCATGGTGGCAATCTGGCAAAGAGGCTCGCTGCCTCACCGGAGTTCGAACGGTATCCCGGGACTAGCCGGAACACTTTACCTCCCAAGATTCACCATTTCTGAGAAAAAGCGATTCTAAAATTTACTTAAGTTGTAGGTATTCGCCATAATGTGCACACATTTCCACGCCACCTACGAGGTAGTGTTACTTGACGCGTTTTTTTTAAGCGCCATTGATCAGGCCGGCTGACCACCAGACGAGCAGCAAGGCATGCACGAGAGATAAAAAAAGCTTACTCAAATTGTAACATTGGGCCCTCGAAGTCAGCTCGTTCACCGCCCGCCAACAATAACGCCCAGGAAAGGGCTAACGGGGAGGTGATAGTTACCCAGTAATAGAAAGAAAGAAAGAAAGAAAGACCCGGCCCCAGACCTTCGTCTTCTCCAAGCCAATATCAATCGTTGCGCCAGGGCTCAGGACCTTTTGCTCCAGGCACGGCCAAGTGGTTGATCAACGTTGCCATCGCCGCCGAAACATACTTTGGTCCTCCCAAGGATGACAGGACGGGTGACATTGATGGCTTGGTGACACTTATCTTGAGGCTGGCCGCTGGCACTCTGTCCCTAGAGACCTTCAGTCCGGACGGGGCTTTTGTAGCGGCCTTAGTCGAAAATATTATGGACGTGGAGATTTATTTCTCACCCAACCGACCTCTCGCTGATTTTGAGACTTTATTTCGGAATTGAACCCAGTCGTCAGTCGAAGCCGTCCCCACCCCGTCCTTTTCATGGGGTACTTCAACGCCGAGTTCACAACTTGGGGTTCCCCAGCAACGGATGCACGGGGTGTGTTATTACAAGAGTGGGCGATGGAGTCAGGCCTACTGCTCCTAAACCGGGGATCTGTTCAGACATGTGTGCGGCAGTGGGGTGGGTCTATAGTGGACTTATCGTTTGCTAGTCCTGCTGTGGCACGCTCTGTTCAGGACTGGCGTGTATTATAGGAGGTGGAGACGTTGTCGGACTACAGATACATCCAGTTTGACGTTTCCGCCCAGACTTCGAGTGGCCCGGTCCAAGCGGCCCCCGGCCCGGGTTGAGGATGACTGGCGATGGGTGGTCAACTGACTGAACCAGGAAGCTCATCTGGTGGCCTCAATGGTGCATGCCTGGTTAGACTCGCCAGTCAGGTCTATCGATATTAAGGACGAAGCAGAATGGTTCCAGGAGGCCATAACCCAAATTTGTGATGCTGTGTTGCTCCGCGTTCAGTCTCCATCTGCGAGGCAGCAGGTGTATTGGACGTCACAAGATATTGCGCAGTTGCACATCGCATGCGTAGCGGCGTGGCGTCCGTACACTAGGCACCGACGAATTCGCCGACGAACACTAGAAGCGCTAGTAAGAGAGACGGAACGGTGTGAGGTGTACCTACAAAGTGCCGGTGGCGGAGTGGTGGTAAATTGGATTGTTAATTGATATATTATTTGCTGTGTCTAATGGACGAATTTAGAATCAATTGATGCTGTGTAGCGTCTGACATCTTATATTTTGTACGCCGTTCAGGCAAAACATGACTGTCAAACATCTTGCATGCTGTGTGTGTGTACTCATGTTTTGGACAAATAAAAAAATATTTTATCTTAAGAAGGCTCTTCACCTGGAAATTAAGCGGGCAAGGACCGAAGCTCATGATAAATTGCTGGCAATTCTAGGACGGGATACGTGGGGGCGACCTTACGTTTGGTTAGGGGCAAACTTCGCTCGTGGGCGCCCCCATTGTCCCATAGCCTCCAACGCTGCTAGAGAGACTGGTGAGCGCTTTATTCCCCTCTCAAGGGGAGCACACACCACCCGATATGGTTCCGCCTACTATAGTGCCCAACGCGGAAAACGAGGATGACGAAGGGCCTGAAGTGACCTAGGTAGAACTGAGAGCAGCAGTACAAAGGCTTAAGGCCAAAAACACTCCAGGACCAGACAGCATTCATGGCCGTGCATGGGTTCTGGCCATGAGGGCTCTCTGGCCCCGCTTAGTAGGACTCTTGAGTGCATGTTTGGAGAGGGGCCAGTTTCCACGCTAGTGAAAGACTGGAACGCTGGTCCTGCTAAAAAAAGAAGGGCATCCTGCGGGCTCTCCATCCGCTTACCGACCCATTGTGTTGCTGGATGAGATGGAAAAGCTCTTCGAGAGAATTATTGCAAACCTTCTCATTCAGAACATGGCAAGAGAGGGGCCGGATCTGATTGGAACCGGTTTGGTTTCTGTAGGGGGTGCTCTGACGGACAGAGAGTATATTTTAGAATCGCTTTTTCTCAGAAATGTTCACTCTTAGGGTATAAAGTGTAAGGACAATTTATGTATGTACTTGTTTATTTATGTGATAATTGCATGATCTACATTTTTTGTGAGTGAGATAATTTTATCATAAAACTAACCGTTTCGCAAAAAAAAAACATCTTTGCGAACTATGGCCTTGTATAAAAAAATTGCACACAGGGGAACGATGGGGACGACTTTTCACAATTTCATTATAATGGTATATGCAACAATTTTATGCTTCTTGGGAATTTACGCAAGAGTAGGTACGCCTATTTTTCGGGCTAATTTGACCGGGCTATAATAACGGTGTCCAGCATCTCGCCTCGGCTGTGCATTTTCACAGAAACAGTAACTAAATATACATATATAAGTAATAAGAAATATAATAGGCAGTAATACCACACACACTTAAACAAAAACATAGCTAAATTGCTTTTAATATCTTCAGTAGTTCCGTCCGAGAATGACGAATGATGAGAATGTAAACAAGTATAGACACGAAAAAGAAATATTACAATGTTTAGCATGTGCGACAAATAAAATTGAACTGTAAAATCATATTGGCAATAATTAGTATTCCATGTTTACAAGTCGCTCGGTACATGCAACCATGGCGCCGCCGGGC
The DNA here is from genome assembly GCA_949987655.1 of Polymixis flavicincta. Taxonomy (NCBI): domain Eukaryota; kingdom Metazoa; phylum Arthropoda; class Insecta; order Lepidoptera; family Noctuidae; genus Polymixis; species Polymixis flavicincta. Next base: position 34,263,852 of record OX465171.1, on the reverse strand, counting down.
AGAAAGATGTCACGTGCGGTCGTGGTTATACAATTTTCAAACTTATGTCGATTACAAAGAGTGGATATTACAATGTGTTGGAATGGAATGGGTTACCCTGTTACAGTGTTACAGGGTATTGAAAGGTTAACTTGTTCGGAAGGGGTTACATTGCACCCATTCGACGGTGTAACATGTCTCAAAGGGTTTATTTTTTAAGCGCTTAAAAAAACCCCTTCAAAAACCCTTTCAACGAGTATCCGGCCGGTCCCTGGTTAGAAGTACCTTAGAAATTTGATGACCGGTGAGTGAGTTAGAACTTTGTCTTGCAATAGGTCTTAAACTATAAGTTCATATTGAATATAATTTGTAAATATACTAGTTATATTAGGTATGTGGTTTTGGTCAATGAAAATTCAAGCTTCTTGCTTTATGCACAAAAAAGTTATAGGGGTTCGAGAATGTCCCGAATGCCTTCGCGAAAAGGATGCTACGGCACGGCTGTACCTTTGTTTATTGGTTTTGGCTGGACTTGTTGTTGCGGCACTGTCGTGACCCCAGACTTGCACTGCCAATTTCTTAAGTATTACCTAATTTATCATCTTGTTTTTTGAAGACAGGTCAAGTGACATTTCATGGAACAATTGCACAAATATTTACCATTATATAAATCGACGTCATTCGAGGGCCAAAAGTTGCTTGTACATTGTTTTTCATTATGGACCGGAGTATATTTGAATTGATAGAAAAATATATTAAATATATAATAATTCAAATAGGTAGATTGTAGGTATTTCTTTTATTGAGACTAAATTTTTGGCAATAATATGTATGGAATAATGACCACCTCGACTTCGTATGGTAGCGTAAATACGAGAGCGGTCCAATCTTCCATCACTTTTTGACATAATGATACCTCTATCTCATTGATGACGCATGTGATGTTACTCCTTAGGTCTTTGACAGTTCTTAGCTTGTTTGCATAAACCAGTGATTTCACAAACGAATTGGAGATCAGGAACCAGTTGAATGTTTCCTACAAAAATTGATTGTTTTTCTTGCGGTAAGACGATTCTCTTTGTTTTAAGGCACGTGGCTAGTACAATACATATTCTTTACCTAAATCTATCTTTTGAGACTTAAATTATTGAAATACCTCTACTAAAAACAAACAACACATAAACAAACACAAATCACTGAAAATACGACAACATGAAAAGTGAATAGCATAATCATCATCTGTTGAATCAACACTAATGGATCAATTGCTGTCTTAACAATATTTTGACAGGCCCCCATGGTCTAACAAACATCATGGATAAAACATTTTTAAATACTAATCCTGATAAAGCAGATAATAATTTATCAGCTAAGGAATGCTACATCAGTGATAACCCTAGGGCCCAGTAATTATGGCGAGAGGAGCTGGATATTTCGTTTGATTGATTGCACACTTGCAACGTTTTGTTTGGTATGTACAGATATATGTATAAACAATGTTATATTGTAGGTATCTCCTTAGGAGAGCAGCCAAAATGTAAAGTTATCAGATTTTTATGTTGACATCTTAACATTTGCATTTATGGAGATGTCAAATCGGCTTAATAGTTGACTCGCTGCGATCTGCGGTATCTGCGGCGTCGATATTGGGCGAATCATTACTTTTAAATAATATGTAATTTTCTATAGGCGACTAGCACGAAGTTCATTCATTTGTGGGCGATACGACAACTCCAGAAATCCTGTAGTAGGTATTAGGCAATTGGCACGTTTTGAATCTATGCGATAAAGTTATGAAAAAAGTTCACTGCACGTACGTGCAGTAACCAAACGAAAACGAGCTAATTGCCAACAATTGACAATTCAAGAAATAAGTATTAACGAATATCGAAGGCCAATTCTCGTAATTAAAACCGTTCAAAATCTAGTCGCAGTGTCATCTCAGCGACAAGCAGATGTCAAAAATGTATGAAAAATCTAGGTATTATTGACAGATTGACACTGAGATCAGACTGTGAACGTTCTTAAAATTAGTAGAATTGCCCCTCTGGAATTGTCGATTCGCCCTCAAATAAATTAGCATCGTGCGACTCGTCAATATATTTTATTGTTACTGTCGATTCGCCCGGTTCACAGGAATAAATTCGGTCGAACCGACTACTAATAAGCCGTGAAATTATAGGCAGATCATAAAACTAGAGCGATTTATACTTGGTCTGTTTTCATTAATACTACGCGACGTCTAAATGTATTGCATAGTAAAAGCGCACTGTTGGATTCTTAACACGCTTATTATTAGCTTAACTTGTAACCAACAAACAATTTTTTTATACATACATTATTAAAAAAAAAATTGGGGTCAAGTTTAAACTCCTTTTAATTCTCGTCTCGATACGAAATTTTCCGGATGACGATACTATAATATACGATTTGGTATCTTGGAGCTGCTCAGATCAGCTCCAAAATTCCAAGAATAGTAGTGGATACTGAAACTTACGACAGATAACTTAGTTCTCAATAAGTACCAAGAAAACAAAATGTCTAAAGTTTGCCTTACCGAATTTTAAAAATCTAGGACCCAACATCGTCTTGGGTAAGGATATGCTTGGAACTCGACATTCTGGGAAGCTTTTCCGGGCATAACAGTAGATGCTTAACTTCAGTGGGACACACATCATATCAAGCCTAGCGCGGGGAGGCTCAGTTCGGCCACCTAACGCCGTCAGGCAAGTAACACAATACACTGCCGTTGATACCGCTCGGTTAGTCTATTTCAGTTATTTTCAAAGCGTTATGTCTCCTACCTACGGCATTCTGCTGTGGGGCCAAGCCGATGATATTCAAAATATTTTTTCTTCAAAAACGAGCTGTGCGAGCAGTTTACTGGCGAGGTGCCTAAGTTTCTCTGACAGATTATTTTTTGGTATTCTCACGGTGGCATTCTCAAACTCAAAGCATTTATTTCAGGCGCTTTTGAATTGTCAAGGTCGGTGGGTTAGAAAGATGAAGCTAGTTGCCCATTCCAAAGCGTAGTATGTACCTATGGAGAAGAACGGGCAAGAAACTTCATGGACACTCTCTTAAATCATAATATTGTTACAAAAAGTTGGTTCCATCAATTATATTGAAACGATCAATATGAGAACGATGAAAAACACGTGCGCACATTTAAAGAGTCATTCATAAAATAAATACAAATAAAATAAAAACAAATTAAATCGATTCAGGAATTAAAATCAGCAGTAGCAGCTAAAAGATGACCAGTCCCTACTGACGGCGCCCGTTCACGAACATTTTCTCGTCGATGTGCCGCCTCGTATTTAATAGTCAAAATATGCACTAAACTCTGTGATATTCAATTATTCACAATATCAACACCAGCAAAAAGGACAAACTATGTGCGCCCTTTCACATCTATTTCATAACTCATTTGGTGGACGTGGTATAACCTTTTATAACAACCTGTTTAGGGTTCCATAGACAAATGGCAAAAACGGAACCCTTATGGATTCGTCATGTCTATGTCTGTCTGTCCGTCCATATGTCACAGCCACTTTTTTCCGAAACCATAAGAACTATGCTGTTGAAACTTGGTAAGTAGATGTATTCTGTGAACCGCATTAAGATTTTTACACAAAAATAGAAAAATAAAACAATAAATTTAGGGGGTCCCCATACTTTGAACTGAAACTAAAAAAAATATCACCGAACCCATACGTGTGGGATATCTATAGATAGGTCTTCAAAAATTATATTGCGGTTTCTAATATCATTTTTTTCTACACTTAATAGTAAGCGCGAGAGACACTTCCAAAGTGGTAAAATGTGCCACCCCCTGTAACTTCTAAAATAAGAGAAAGATAAAACTAAAAAAAAATGGTGTACATTACCATGTAAACTTCCATCGAAAATTGGTTTGAACGAGATCTAGTAAGTAGTTTTTTTTAAATAAGTCATAAATCGTATTATGCTGCTTGCTGCTACGGAACCCTTCATGGGCGAGTCCGACTCGCACTTGGCCGATTTTTTTAGCTACACTCTTCTTAGTGCATTTAAACCGAAAGTAAAACACAACCTTTGCTCAAAGGCTAGACTAGTCTATCAACGACTAGTAATTAGTCGCTGTGATAAACTCAAGACAATGTCTTTGTCTTTTTCCCCAATTAGGTTACGTATGTACTGACAGGTTTTTAACCGACTTCAAAAAGGAGAAGGTTGTCAATTCGGTACGTATTTTTTTTTTTATGTATGTTCTGGCATAATTCTGTCATATTTAGATGGATTTGCAAAATTCTTTTTTTTTGTTCGAAAGGGGTTTATGCTGAAAAGGTCCCATTTAAATATAGTAATAGTAATATAGATCTGATGATGAGTTTCGGAGACAGACAACGGAACTCTTCAAAAAATGACAGCTAATCAACCGCGATTGCTGCTATCGCATAAATACGCATTGTTTTGATTTGGCTGAATTTGAGTATAGGTACCCCGAGGATTATGAATTTTCGAATTGGTGCGGGGTGGGTACTATACCTAAAAAGTGAAACATGAAATCTTTTTCCAAAAAAAAAAAAAAAACAACCGATTCCCGAAAAAAACACTACAAAGTGAAAAATAACTTAAATTTCGGAAGGCGGTGACAATAATTTCATTATATCCAAAGACACTGACTTCCGAAATTAAAGTAATTTTTCACTTTGTAGTGTTTTTGCGGAAGTCGCTTGTTTCTTTTTTCACTGCATAGATTAAGTTATTTTTACTTACGGAGACGGCACAACATTTAAATATATGATGAGACCTGCATCTTAACTGCGTAACACACTATGCATCAATCGTAACACATTAGGTATCAATCGTACCACACTAGGTATCAATCGTCACACACTAGGGATCAATCGTAACACACTAGGTATCAATCAGTTTCTGAATCATTAGGAAGGATATTGCTTATCCATTACTGCACATGTTCGAAAAATGTATCTGCTCAACGACGTAAATAACGCAATGAACGTGATACGCTGTTAGTGTAATTGCGTAACAATTACTTCTCTGGGGAAGCTAAACATAGAATTGAACTTAGATTGCGAACTGACCATTAACCTTCTGGCTCTCAATATTTCAAAGACTAAAGTAAGTCAGTTTCTACCACTACCAGCAGGAGCCACCTTAAACGTTCTGTTACTTTTTAAGGATTTTACTAGAAATTCCCTGGAATTCGTTTTTCTTGGCTGGATCCTGATCCAGCCAAGAAAAAAGTTTTATTTACTATTAAATATTGGTAATACCGTAGTACCCGCGTTTACACCCAAATTCACGTAAACCATCAACGGATTAAACCAAAGTAGCCGCGCATATGTGTCACGATGCCGCCCCACGCAGTTGCAAATGCCTCGCTGTACAGTCAAATAATTAATAGTTTAGTAAATTGGTATCGAAATCGACAAGAGGCTTGATTGACGTGTTCGTAATGGTTCTCTATGATCCCGGCTTTGTAAACTAATTTATTTACTTAAATAGCTCAAAAAATATATCCCCCGGGAACGTACTACCGCGATAAAACTAGCCTATGTGTTAATCCAGGTTATAAACTATCTGTGTGCTAAAGTTCATCCAAATCCGTTCAGTAGTGTTTGCGTGAAAGAGTAACAAACATCTATGTAACTTTCACATTTATAATATTAATTAGATAAAAATATGTACATAGATAAATTTTACAAGGGGTGACACAATGGGCCGTCTTATCACTAAAAGCGATCTTTTAAAGACAACCTTAGGATGGATTAGGGGAAAAAGGAGAGAAAAATACTGAAGGTAATCTGTGGCGTATCATTTACCTATTATACAATAAATACGTGAAATATAATACTTAGGTATCTATATAAACAACCACCATACTTCATTTAAAACTTAATGTATTTCTAATGCATTATTGAATAAAAATATTAGCTTTCTGCATTAACTTTACCCAGTAATTGGGTTGTGGAGGTCAGATCAGCAGTCGCTCTATTTAAAATACTGGTATTCAGCTGCATCCGGTTAGACTGGAAGCCGACCCCAACATAGTTGGGAAAAGGCTAGGCAGATGATGCTTATGATTATCTTTCTACACTCTCTCCAAATAAACTTTAACTGTGCCTGATTTCATAATCCTCCGTCCACGTAATTAATTTTCGTAACAAGGGGTAAGTACAAAGATTTTGGTTCACGCATGAAAAAGACTGACGTTTCAGCTACGCAGAGAGAGAGTGTATTCTACAATAATTTTAAAAAAATGACACATTTTGGGTATGCTTCATACTGCTTGAACTGTAAAAGATTTATAATAGAAGCTTGTGGCATCAGCTATTCTAAAATGCATCGGCATTTCTAGTCTCAAGCTATACGATGACATTAGAACCTTACCTTGTCTATTATGTGTGTCAGGAAGTAACTTAAAACGAGCAAACGAGCTCAGGGTGTTGTCTTTAAAGTTCTATTTCCGTAAAAGGAATACACACACAGCCCACACAGCCCAGTTGTACTCCGAACCCAAAGTACTCACGTTAAGGTGCCTCGATGCCACTAGATAGAAATCATAATTAAGGCAAATTATCGTCCAATAGCTTTAATACCCGTATTATCAACATTCTTCGAAAAGGTTATTTATAAATCCCTTAACTCATTTTCTGAAACAAATGATATATACTTGCTAAAGAACAATTTGGATTTGGAAAAATAAGAATATCAACAACGCAGTCTAATTAATGTGGGGGAGGCCTATGTCCAGCAGTGGACGTCTTTCGGCTGATATGATGATGATGATGATGAGTCTAATTAATTACCGAAATTCTTAGTAATGTTGACAAAAAAATCCTATTGCCGCAGTACTTATGGACATGTCTAAGGCATTCGATCACGTAGATGATTAAATATTACTGGGTAGGGTAGAACGGTATGGTGTCCCAGGTTATATATTAAGCCTAATCAAGTCTTATTTAAGTGGAAGAAAACAAATCACGGCTCTAAATCGAATTTCTCCTGATTCTAAGATGAAAGTTGGTCACAGTTCGTCCATTAGGAAAACAACTTGTGGTGTGCCCCAAGGGAGTGTTCTTGGGCCCTTACTGTTTCTCATATTTGTAAATGATTAGCCGAAATGTACCGACTATCGAACCGTCCTATTTGCCGATGACAGTACACTTATTATACCGTGTAAAAACTTAGAATCGTATGAAAATGACATAAATAATTCCATCCATTGCATTAATCTGGTTACATAAACTAAAAATAAACTTGGAAAAAACACAGGTTATGACGTTTCAACAAAGAACAAAAAAAAAAAAAAAACTAAACTAAATATATCATACGCAGACCAAAAAAATCCTGAAACTGCCATTGCCAGACTTTACTTGGATAGTAATCTTAACTGGAAATATCATATAGAAACTGTCTGTAAAAAACTAAACCGGTATTCATAAGCGCTTTATAATCTTGCAAAAATAGCGAATGAGTCCGTAGTATTAATTTTAAGTATTAATAGCATACAAAGCATAGGTCTCTTCAACGTTACGTTTCAGAATAATGTATTAGGGAAATTCCACTGATAAACAAATTGCTTTCAAAGCTTAAAAGGAACGTGCCGTGTTTAAACTGAAAAAGACTGATAGTTGTAGTCCATTTTTTAAGAAATATTACCTTCTGACTTTGCCCTATTTATACATATACGATACAGCAGTGTTTATAAAATCAAACTTGCATTTGTTTAAATCATTGAGATCAAGACGACGCAACATAGAGATATGTGCTATTCCACACAAAACTGCGCTATATTCGAAAATATTTTTAGGAACGGTACCCAAGATTTATAAAAAAATATCCAATTCAATTAAAGATCTTGACATACACAATTTCAACGGCTACGTTTAATTTATTAAACATAAAAGTTATGCGTGGTCATACATAAAAAAAAAAAAAATATACGCGTCGAATTGAGTAACCTCCTCCGTTTTTTCGTCGGTTAAAAAGCATATTATACAATTAATGAGTACCTTGACGACCTACTTTAAATATTTTCACAGCGTTATGTCCTACGGTATTCTGCTGTGGGGCAAAGCCGCTGATATTCAAACATTTTTGTCCTTCAAAAACGTGCTGTTCGTGCAATTTACCAGCTAGGTGGCAGAGATTCCTTGAGGGACTTTTTAAAGATATTGGTATTCTCACAGTGGCATCACAATTCATATCCGCTAACATCTTATTTATTAGGCAAAATATACCCTTGCATACTAAAAACTGTGATATTCACACCTTTAAAACAAGAAATAAGGACATACTACGTGCTCCCTTTCACCGGCTTCATATGGTTCATAACTTATTTGTTGGGCTTGGTTAACCTTTTATATCAAGCTTCCCTCTTCTTTGCTAGATTTGCCTTTTGATGCGTTTAAAGCTCCAGTAAAATCCATCCTTTATTTAAAGGCCTATTCTATTATGTCATTAGTTATTGACATGATCTAACAATAATTCAGCATTGCATATTAAGCTATCACGCCCTTTATACCAGGAGGCTTTTATTTTTGGTATTATGCGTTTTTGTTTATTACCTTGCCTATGTATGTATAGAATCAAGTCCATTCGACTAAGCAGACATCTATACTGCTGGGGAATTTGTTGCGCCACTTCTTCCCAGCTAAAGCACTTGGAAGTGTCGAAGGGTGGGCGTTTTTGGGGGACTGTCTTATGTATTTTGACGTTCGAAAAGTGCTGATTCTCAGCCTAATTTGAATAAATGACTTTTGATTTTGATTTTGATTGACCATTTGTAATCTACTGACATTTGTTTTATTAATTTTATTGTTAAAATTTTGTTTTATTAATTTATTTTGTTGTAATGTCAATGTTTTGTTCTATTTATTACTAATAAATTAAATTATAATCAAAATATTTGTGCGCCGTTTACGGCAAGACATAGCGTTTATTCTTATAATAATATTGACATCTGTACTTTACCTGTGTTCTACAAATAAAACTATTTGAATTTGAATAATACGAGTATATCCAATCGGCAGATTGGCTTGCTTATCTGTGAATCCGTTAAGTGTCGTTTGTGCTTACCCGACGACACTTTCGTGCCCAAACCTCGCAAATATAGACCAGGAAACTATCAATTTATAAACTTACCTTAGGTCAATCAGTCATACGCTATGGCTACGGTCTCTCAATTAAGACGAAACAGAGTAAATTATCTCTTTCGTAACTCAAATTCTACCCTATGGAAGGTACTCAACGTCAATAGCTCGCGATCCACATCAATCTTTCCTGAACATCGCGATGATGTTCTAATACTTCTTCGAGGTAAACGAATTAGTGTTGGGTAGGTTCCGTAACTAAAAGGGGAAAAAAAACTTATTTAGTATAACAAAAACAACCGACTTCCAAAAACACAGGGTAAAGTGAAAAATTACTTGAATTACACATCCGAAGTAATGCTGGTGCCATTTGGTAAGAAGCTGTGATGTAATGACAGATAGACCACCAGACGGTGACCATGACTTTTTAGGGGTAAGTTTTCATTTGGGGCATTGCCTAAGCGCTGAACTAGGGTCTAACCAACGTGATGACCGCTTACAATTATCAAAAAGAATGCATTTTTCATCGCAAGTGACAATGCAGTTAAAAATCCCTTCGTTTATGTGTCCGTTAAGCAACGCAAGGCAAACTCCAACGCGTTCGTCGCGCATGCGATCGTTTGTAGTGTTCACTCGGTACACGTAATTAATGTTGCGAACCGTTTGTGCGGCATTGCTATCGCGACCGAACTCGTACTCCATAATGACTCGTGATATCGTGTCCATATTGATGAAAAAGATACAAATGCAGTGAAAACAAAATACTAATCAAAAGAAATGAATGAATTTGTAAATAGAAAGAATATCTTTTTTTTTTTTTTATTCATTTGAGTTTAGAATTTATTGCCTAAGTTTTTCGCGGGATCGCGTTGGAACATTTCGCACGAATTATGATTTTCATTAAATTTTGTGAAATAGCGAATTAAATTGTATAATTTTGGTAGTGAATTATTCAATTTAGTTACGTGTGAGTGCAAAAGTGTAGTGAAACGGAAATTAGGGACTAACGTGGACATTTCGTGTTCCTCCCAAAAACTCCTAATAGGTTGTAAAGTTACTACCGCTTAACAATAACTTTGACTTAACTTTGACTTGACTGACTAAAGACGACTATGACGTTTTTGTAACTTCGTGCCTGATAACGGGCTATTTACTTGATCGAAAAGAAAAAAAAAACTTGACACTGGCTAAATGCACAAACCGTGCGAAGGTATTGGCTTCGCAAGGTTAGTGCTTCAAAAAAAAAAGAGCTATACATAAATTACGTTTCAAATGGCCAGTATTGTAAAATTTGTAAAACGGCAACTTCATAGGTAAATACCTATTATTTGAAAACATACTGATGCGGTAATCCGCTACGGTTAAAACTTTTTCGATTTTTGCCATGCCAACCTTTTTTTAGAAAACTCTCCTCGTATTCTAAGTTAAATTTTAAACTTCGATTCTGAAAAAAAAGACTGTCGAATGTTTTTCTGACATATCCCGTACTGCAGATTTGGGAGCGATTGATGGTGGCACGTTTAAATTTTTTTGAATTACATATTACGCCTAAAGTTACATATAAATTTCGTAGAAAGATGTCTCCGCTATACGAAAATAAATCGTTTTCTTCCACGTAAATTGGTACGTATTTCGTCATTTTATTAATACTGTTGGTTCTCGCACCTTTATCAAAGATTCTGCTTGTAACTTTGGTCTGAACGTTCTGTTTATTTGTCATTAGACGTTGACCATTTAATACAAGCCGAATTTCGGCGTCCCCCGACTGGCTAGAAACGACGTGGTTAGCCTGTAACCTACGCCGAAGCGGTTTTGCTGTGATCGCAGGAAGACCAGACGTAGATTCTGCCGTCTCTCTACTTCAGCATCTATTTCATTTATCCGTCTAGTACGCTGCGCCGCCGCCGCCGGCTAGTTGATCGGATAATTCATATCTACACAAGTTATTTATATTTTATTGTAGAAAATAGATTGCTGTTAGCTTTTTTCTTTTCTTTTTAAGTTATCATCATCGTCATCATCATTTCAGCCGAAAGACGTCCACTGCTGGACATAGGGCTCCACCAGGCTCCTCCACTTCGACCGGTCTTTTACTTCCCACATCCTTCGGATTTCCGCGGCCTTCACAAGGTCTTCGGTCCACCTTGTGGGAGGCCTTCCTACTCTACGTCTTCCGGTACGCGGTCGCCACTCCAGAACCTTTCGGCCCCATCGGCCATCTGTTCTGCGAGCAATGTGCCCTGCCCACCGCCACTAAAGTTTGGCAATTCTTCGGGCTATGTCGGGTGCCTTCGTCCTCCTGCAGATCTCTTCATTTCTGATTCGATCACGTAGGGAAACTCCAAGCATAGCCCTCTCCATGGCCCTTTGGGTGACTTTAAGCCTTCTGATAAGGCCCATTGTGAGCGAGCACGTTTATGTCTATAAAAAATATATTTTTGGACTCGCGTTTAAGTTAGTGCTCTACCGTAAAGGGAACGTATTTTTTTGCGTGCATAAGCCTGTATTAAATCAGTTGCAATCGCTTGAGATAGGTCAGATACCAAAAAAAAAAAAAATACGTTAAAATCTAATTAACCACTAAGTTTGAGTTGCACAGAGGAGGCCAGCACATCAAGCTACCAAATCTGTCAAATTTATTTGATAGTTTTTCAACTTTATAACAAAGGAATAAGGTTTATGTTCAATTGGGAAAATTTGACAGTTTGGGATAGCTTGACCTGCTGGCGACTGTACTTTCTGCAGTTTATTCACCCTTTCTACTTATTTATATTTTTATATCTTTGGTGTATTTTTATATTTAACAGTGGCAGTGAAGTGTTTTTCGTCATTTCTTTATGCTACACTACTTATCTCGGGGAGGTCCTAAACTCCTAATAGTAGCAGTCGTGTGATAGTCGTCTTTAGTGTAGGTACATGTCGGTGTACGCCTAATAAAACTTGGTGGTGCAGCCAGGGCATTTACTCCCTGGCCGCGCCACCAACACAAGGCTATAATTTCAAAAGTAATAAGATTTCCGAATTTCTTTAAAGGACTCGAATCCTTTAAATATAAAAGAGAACTATTTTCTAAAAAAAATCTAAGTTTGACTAAGTCCGGGAGTGCCTAATCGTTTACGAAAACCGTGGTGGCGCGGCCAGAGAGGATACCGAGAGCTGCACCACCAAAACTTCATTATATTTCGTTATTCGTCGAGGTAGCGTATGGCGTTGCAGCTGAAAATCAACGTCAGGTGGTACAGAGGCCAGCACATCAAGCTACCCCAATCTGTCAAATTTCATCATTCAATCTGTTCAATTTCAGATAGTTTTTCAACTTTATTTGAAAGGAATAAGGTTTATGTTCAATTGGGAAAATTTGACAGTTTGGGATAGCTTGACCCGCTGGCGACTGTACAATTTGTGTTGTCATCTGACATCATGCTGATTGTCATAGTTTTCTGTTTCATTTATCGTTTTAATATGTTTAATGTAAAACACGACCTCCAATGCACAAATAAAAACCCAAAAATAGACCCATCCGTCATTATTATTTTTAGCAGACCCCCAGGCGCCAAATTATGTTCCGATTTCGAACAGACGTAATTTAATATACGCCTTGCATGGAAGCTGTGGCCTTGGAGGTAAAAAATTCTCCGTCTCAAAGACAGTTAGGCTTTCAATCTAATAGGTATGATTAGGCGCTTAAGTACTTGCAGTTGAAGGTGTGCGGTGTTGAAAGGGCGGTTACGCCTTGCAATATCCGAGCGGAAGGATGCAAGGCCTGCCCAGTTACTTACTTCGTATTAACGCTCTGCGTACCTGTTATGTCTAGTCTAGGTTTACGAGGGGAACTTAGTAACTTGGGTATGTACTTCGGAAAAAGGAGATTCTGTATTCGACTCATGTTTGTTGTATGCCTCCGGTTTTGTCAAAAACTACTGTTCCGATTTGGATTGGAGTTTTCTTTGCGCGGGGTGCATATTTTTAGGGTCGGGGTCGGTTGCATGTACGTAAATTTAACAATAAAGACCATTAATGGCTCCGACTGCATAAGATTGCTAATATTTTTATAGCTCACTTTTTACGCAATCGGGGTTTTTGATATTATTACTTTTTTTTAAATCGGTAGCTGTTATAGCGGCAATAGAAATACACACTAAGTGAAAATTTCAACTGTCTGCCTATTACTATTCATGAGATAGGTACAGCCCGCTGACTGACGGACAGACAGGGGAGCCTTAGTAATAGGGGGTTCCTTGCGCACTCGTTGGATACTGTACCGTAAAGAAAACGAAAAAAAAAAACAACCGACTTCCAAAAACGCTACCAAGTAAAAAATAACTATAATTTCAAAAGTCGTTGACTTTGGTTATGTATTTAAATTTTTTGTTACCGCCTTCTGAAATTAAAGTAATTTTTCACTTTGTTTTTTTTTTGTTTGGAAAAAGTCTTTATTTTTCACTTTTTAGTTATAATACCTGCCCTATTCGAAATTTAATCATCCTTGGAGTCAAAACAATGCATATTTATGCGATAGCAGCAATCGCGGTTGATTTGCTGTCATTTTCGAAGAGTTCCGTTGTTTGTCTCCGAAACGCATCATCAGATCTATATGAAATTTTAATGGGACCATTTCGGAATAAAACCCCTGTCGAGCACACAATTTTACAAACCCGCCTATATGTGATGGAGCTATGCCCGAACATATGAAAAAAAAAATAACGTGTCGAGATGTTAACCTCCTTCTTTTTGAAGCCGGTTAAAAAAGAGTGATTTCAAAGTAAAAAAGTAACTAACTATATTGGTAACAACAACGTGCAAGCCGAAAAACTACAGAGAACCCGGGTTTCTTACGTGTTTGCAAAATCAAAAGTCATTTATTCAAACTAGGCTGGTGTCAGCACTTTTTGAACGTCAAAAATTCGACTTCACCACTTCCTAGTGCTTTAGCTGGGAAGAAGAAGTGGCGCAACAAACTCCCCAGCAGGAATTGTAATTTCTATATACCTAACTATTATAAATATAATATCTACAGATGTCTACCATATACTGTATCGTATTTATTTTCGTTAACAAATCTAGTATAAGTATACATCGACACGCCACGCCATCCAGTATCTGTTTATTAATGTATAGGAGGTCGGGCAAAATTAAATAATCTTCCCCACGGAAATAAATTGCAATAAGGCGAAAGCCGGCGTCGTCAAGTGACAATATTTTAAATTACATCAGTTTATCAACGACCAATAGAAACACGGGAAGCGTAGGAGCTCGTATCGCCCTACCAATAGGATAGGAGAATTTGAATTTGGAATTTTACGCTATAAAGCGCGGGTTCTGTCAGTAATTGTTAGAATCGAGTGGCCTTGGGGTGATTCAAATTGCTGGGAGCATTGCGAGCTCTTTTTGATTTATTTACGTGTAGTTTTTGAACCACGATGTAGGTACTAGTGTTATTCCAGGGGTTATTTGCTTATGGCCTGGAAAGATATATTTTCTCCGGTCGTGTTCACTTTTGATAGTACTTGATACTTGTGGCTAAATTATAACGGCCGCACGGGACGATCGATCAGATTAAGCTACCCTTGCCCCGGTTGGTCCGTGGAGCGTACAGAGTAGACATGTCGTAAATGATTTCAAAAACTTATAAAATTCTCATCAATCCATTTCAAATCTTAAGTAATCGAAATATATCATATTTGGCAAAGTTAACTGTGACTTAGTTTTATTGAACTTCGTTAAGTGTCGAGCCCGGTGCGGAAGCAACGATGAATCGCTGCTCTCTTCACCCCTTTGGGTAACAGAGACAAGGTCATAATTTTTTGTATCCTTCACACTTGCACTTCGCTTACGATTCATGCGAGTCGCTATTGAACACAGATTCAGTACTATGAATCCATTACGCTCACCGACTGGAAGTAGCATCGGCGTAAGAGTTGGAGGTTCTCAACCAAATTTGTCCGAAATATCTATCCACAGAACTCCACAGATTACTCATCGTAATTATATACGAAAGTTAACCGATGATGTTGACTTGATAAAATTGAGCTGTCTGAATTGCGAAAGCACATGTCCGAAATGATGTTGCTTTTAAAGACTTCTAAAGACGATCAAGCAGAACATTACAATAATCTGTTTCAAGATATCACTACCATAAGGACCGCAGTAGGCAATATTAGTAAAACCATTGAAAACTTAACCTCTGACAATGCAAATATTAAATCTAAACTGAATGATATAACAACCGTTTCTGAAGACACGGTCAAAAAAGTTATGCTGTTAGTAGCCGAAGTAATTAACCACAAGTGCTTTCCACCATCGACTTTAGACCAAACGCATACAACTTGTGAAGAATTTGTCAACGAAATTAAAGAACGAAATATGCGAGCTAAAAATGTTATAATGTCCGGTATAGCAGAACCTAGAAACAAATCAACAACTGAACGCCAAGAACACGAAAAGGCAGAAATAACTAGAATTACATACAACAACAACACACAAAATACAACATGAGAAAATTATGCATCTTGATAAATATGAGCACACCATATCCGCCCCATTAAAGTATGTTATGCGTTCCTTTGCACAATATAATTTTATTTCATGAGTTGCCGAATATCCAATCGGTTTTGGAAGTTTTTAGTCAATTTTCTTTCTATCTCGTTTGCACGTCTAGCTATATCTCGTTTTTGCGAGAGGAACCGGCTGGCGGCGTAGGGGCGTATTGGCTAGTTTTTAAATTTACTCCATATTGCATGATATTGTGTGGCCGTATCTCTAGCAACAGGTTGCTACATTTTGCCATTGCCCTAAATTACTGGATGTAGTCGTGACGTCATAGTTGACGAGAATTGACCAGGATGGAACAATTTTAGTTGCTCGTGTAAGCCAGATTCTGACTGATAGTGTGTTACGCAATTAGGATATAGTTTGTAGTATTCATAAACAGCGAGGGGACTTGAGCACAGCGGTGATAAATTTGAGTAGGTATATTATGTAAGACGTAGCGTTGGAAGGCCTCCCACAAGATGGACCGATGACCTTGTGAAGGCTGCAGGAAACCGCTGGATGCGAGAAGCGCAGAACTGGTAGTTGTGTGGAGCTTTGGGGAGGCCTATGTCCAGCAGTGGACGTCTTTCGGCTGAAATGATGATGATGATGATATTATGTAGCTAACTTTATATGTATTGTTGCAGGATTTTGGGGACATTCACCTGGCAGGGAGTGGTAGTTACTTCGACAGAACTTTTGTAAGTGTTTTAATTTCTTGGGAAGCGCCATAGAAGCCCGCTAAATACAACAATTAGCATGTCAGTGCCAGGTTGTATGTCGATCAACCGTTACAAATATTACACAGAATTTCAATAATTAAAAACGTATAATTTTCTAAGTTCATTGAATTACTATTTCATGAAAAATTGTCATTCAATGGAATTAAATGAACTTAGGATTTTATTGTTTTTTTTTGATGATTCTGAAATGGTCCAATTTAAGTTTCATATAATATGTACGAGTAGATCTGATGATGCGTTTGCGAGACAGACAACGGAACTCTTCAAAAAATTACACCAAATCAACCGCAATTGCTGCTATCGCATAAATATGCATTGTTTTGACCCCAAGGATGATGAAATTTCGAATTGGTGTGGGGTAGGTAGGTACTATAACTAAAAAGTGAAAAATAAAACTTTTTCCAAAACAAAAACAACCGACTTCCGGAAAAACACTACAATTTGAAAAATAACTTTAATTTCGGAAGGCGGTGACAAAAAAATCAAATAGGTACTTACATATCGAAAGTCACCGAATTCCGAAATATAGTTACAGCCAGATTTGTTACTGTCTAGAATCATATGTTTTACAACCTGATACTGACCTGCCAATTGAAAAAAGCTTTAAGAAAGGATTTCGCGAGCTACCTTAGCCCATCCACTTTAATCTATATGGTGTTCACATGACCTGCATCACATGTTCTGACCAGCGACTGTGATCTCCGAGTTTTTTCAGCCTTTCTTCTCAGAGTAGTCAGATAGGAAACGCCGACCTCGTCTAGTTTATAAAAATTGACAAGACAGATTGACGTGTAAAAGTGTTTGTACAAACCTACTTCATCATCATCATTTAAGCCGGAAGACGTCCACTGCTGGACATAGGCCGTCCCCCAAGCTCCGCCACACCAAAAAAAAACCCTATATAAGCTCTTAAGTTCTTATTTGTTTTCTGTTACCAGAGCGTACAGTACTGCCACTATTTTATTTACTTGCAGATGAGCGCAACATCAAGGGCTGCACAACGGATAACGGGAGAAGCCATCTTGGAACATAAGTTCGGTAAGTTGATATTATGCATATAACTTCATGAGGCGCGAATATGTTTATATTTGCGCCTGTTAACATAATTTTCATTAAGGTTGTTTTACCTTAATAAAAAAACTTTTTAACAAAAAAATTAAACCGCCGAAAAACCGAAAAGTAAAAAAAATAATAAACTAGCTTTGTCCAACCCCAATATCTAAGTTCGGAAGGCGGTGACATATAATTAAATACATATCCAAAGTCACCGACTTCCGAACTTAGTTATTGGGGTTGGACAAAGCTAGTTTATTATTTTTTAACTTTTCGGTTTTTCGGCGGTTTAATTTTTTTGTTAAAAAGTTTTTATTTTATAATTTTTTGTGGCTATAATCTACTAATTACTACATGCTTAATTTTTGATTACTTTTTGTAATACACAACTCAGTATTAAAATCTGTGAGTAAACAATCAATCATCCCCTGTTTTCTTACCCTTAGGGTTAGATTTTTTCTTTGAAATTTATATGGGACCAACTTCGGGGTATACCCTTTCCAATAAAAAAAGAATTATCAAAATCGGACTACTCTGGAAAAAGTTATGCGTGGTCATACATAAAAAAAAAAAAAAATATACGCGTCGAATTGAGTAACCTCCTCCGTTTTTTCGTCGGTTCAAAAAATATATTTTTGTGCCGTTTCGGGTTGAAACTCTGCGGTCACAGGTTCAAAGTGCCTAGCTTTCGGGATATGCCAAGCGGTCGGTTGACCCTTCGTGCGACGTGAGCGCTGGACAATTTTTCGGCCAGAGTGTCGTAGAAGGCGACTAAGGGACTTACTAGAGAATGGGCAGCAGCATTCTCCATGCATTTTACTACCATACTGCGATCGCCAACCCGCCTGCCAAGCGTGGCGATTATGGCAAAACCCCCCAAAAATGACAACAAAACCGGTCGAAATGGAGGACCCTGGGGGAGGCCTATATCCAGCAGTGGACGTCTTTCGGCTGAAATGATGATGATGATGATGAAACATACATATAGAATAGGATGTTTTCCTTATATACGTGAATGTGTGCTAATACCATTTTTTTTTTCTATCATTGGATTTAGTCAAAGTTATTAATTAGTTCTAGGCAGGGTTCAAACCTGCATTCACGCTCCCCTTCAGGCCAAAGAACTGAATAAATAAAGTAGTCATTAAAATGTTCATTCGTTTGCCTTCCGATCATTCATCCCCCCTTCCCCACAGGGCTGGGCAGGTACGTCGGCCCTCGACATACAAACAACGCCAGCTATAGAACCAAGAAGACTTTTCGATTTCCGTTGACGTAGGTTCCAATATAATATTGAGTTCCCTGAATTACTTCCCTCATCTCCTTACTTCCTTTAAATTCCTATCTCTATTTTCTTTAGTGTGTTAGAGTGAGACAGCCGTATTTCGCCTGTTGCGTCTCACTTTGCGCCTGAGCTTGAGGTATATAAATCAAATTATTTATTTCCATATGTATAACAGATTGAGGGCAAAATAGTTTTAGGATTTATTTTCCGGTCAATTTAATGTTTCACTACGCGGTGTGATGAGCGAGGAATATAATGAAATATTGAAATAGAATTGAAATTTGACGAAATTGAATATTTACTAAGTACAGGTTTCGGTTTTCAGGTTTAGTACAAAACCGGTTTTTTTTTGGGTTGGTACAATAAAAAGTCTAGAATCTAGACCAAAATACCTCAAAATAAATCAAAAATAATCTAAGGTTAGATCTATAACTTGGAGTATGTTTCATGTTTGGGCAAATAGCTTTTATTGTTGAGCCTAGTAATTGCATTATCCACAGCTAAAGTTTATATGGAGAAGGAATGCAGGAAGCTTATATTTTAACTTAATAATACTTTTTTTGAGTTGGAAATCATCAAATAACTTCTCCCGCTCTGGGTGGAGCGGGAGGCCCTTGCGGGCCCCATCGGTTTGTGCTCTCATTGAGGCGCGCGTGGAACACACCGCGCCGTCGACCTCGGCTTGGTCCTTACCGGACAGCGAGTTACCCACTACTCGCCGTCCGCAAGCCCACGCCTACGGTGGCCGGGAATCAGCCTGGGATTCCCGACGCCCAGGGCGTCACCTGCGGAGGCTAGTGCCGTGAAGGCGCATATACTGCCTCTCACTCGCGCCCCCTCCCTCTTCGCGAGCATCACTACTTCGCAGAAGGAGGTGACGGCTACCCATGCACTCTCGCTCCGTACCATGGCCTGAACCAGGGCCGGACGCGATAGTTCGCCGCCGCCGATCGCCTCCACGAGGACACGGCGGTGGTCCGCCCAAGCTGAGAAAACCAGTGTCAGGCACTAGTTGTCTATCATTTTTGCTGAACTGGGTCGTTTTAATTATTTCATAAACAAAAATACATTTGTGTCGAAAAAAAGGAATACACCATGAACTTAATGTTACCATCGGGATTACATTACACCAAAAAAAAAAAAAAACTACAGCGAGACTACATAAATATCAAATTTTCTTTATTATTACATGTCAAAATAATAAATATTAAATTATTGGAATACATTCTAAAATTAATCATCAATAATTACTTTTTTATCCTTACAAAATTCGTCAATACTATAATAAATTTTAAAAACACTTCTGAATCAGTAGTTTATTACTAAATACATTCAAATTCTGAATTGAGACATGAAGCAACAAAATTCGATCTAAAAAAAACGGCCACATTCCTCTAGATCGTATTTTGTTGCTTCGTGTCTCAATATGAAACTTTATAAAAGGTATTACAAAATTCTAGACACACTTACCGAGACAGCTGATTGAGCAATTTTTCATAATTCCTTTTCAGTCAGGAGGTAATATTTTTTTAAAGGAGTGGCGCTAGTGGATCTGTGACGGCACTCTTAAATTTATGAAGTTTATGTATGGGTATAAGCTACCCGGGCTACAGTTTGTGGGGAAAAATACGAAATGTATACGGACGTAGTCGCTGGAGAAGTGCTAGTTTGTTTTAGGCAAGTATATAATCACATCTAGTCTAATAAAATTACTGCAAATTGTTTGAATTTGACATTTTGTTATGTTTCTCAAATGAAAACGTAATCAGCATTTTACCCCCGAATGATAATCATAACATTCTTTGCCAAACATTCATAACTAAACAAAGTAAAACAATAATGCTGCCGATGCCGCTAGTTGGAGCCGTAAAGTGAACAAGCAAATGTTTAGCAATCCGAATGATAGCAGGGCGGTGGTACAATAAATTAATACTTTATTGGTTGTACTGTGCCTTACGTGCGTCATTGGCACACCCTAGTGGAACCTGGTTTTTTTTTCTGCTCATTTTATTAAGAAGAACCAGACCGAGTCCTTGTCCTGTCAGAATTTTAGGAAAAAAAAAACCGTTTAGTGTTTTTCCGTAGTCGAAAATTTCCAGAGAAACTTTTCCAATATTTTCATTTCATAACTAATAATAAAAGATTTGTTTGTTTATTTGTTTGCATTTAATAAGCTCTGAAACTACTGAACCGATTTGAATAATTATTTCACTGTTGGAAAGCTACACTATCCCCGGGTGACATAGGCTATATTTTATCCCCGTATTCCCACGGGAACGGAAACTACGCGGGTGATACCACGGAGCGCTGCTAGTTTCATAATAAATTAATGGTGTGCTCACCAACGAACATTTCATTTTTAACTATACAGGTTGGCAGAGACATCCACGCGCCACCTACAACTATGAATTCAGCTCATGATTCTAGACCAAATCTAGGTAATAAAAAAAACGACTGTTTCATAGAAAAGTGCAGTACCTACGCGGTCAAAATGTAAAGAACAGAACTGCCAGCACAGCGAACTGACGCAATTTTTCTTCAAATAACTGACAAAAAATTCAACCGTGTGTGGGTTCAGAATCATTTGTGGTGGTTTCAGTTAGTGCGAGTCGATGTACCTGCACCCCATGTATGGCAAATCTGTCAAAAACTTACCATTGAGAGACCATTGTGACGTTTATAAATTAGTAGACTTAGGCCCCTGGATATATGTAAAAGACTTGTTTCCAATTGCTAATTCATTTGGTATACGAGAAATATCGGGCTAGATTCAGAAATTACTACATAAGAGGAAGTCTGCAGATGGCACCGGTGCAGCGGTGAAAGAAACATTGTGGGGAAATCGGCTGTTAAAATTGAACGTGTCATGCGCAGGAATAAGTATAATGTCGTGACTTTTAGTCGCGAATCATATTTTAACATCACGAATCAACATCATCGCCTGAGAGCAGTGGTGGCGCACTGAAAACGGCAGCGACTTAAGAGTTTTAGAGCGTAGGTTCGTACCCAGGCAGGCGCTTTACTTTTTGTACATTATTTAGTCACCACTGCGCTCAAAACGGTGAAGGAAAACATCGTGAGGAAACCGGCATGCCCTAAAACCAAAATTTCGAAGACACGTGTCATCTGCCAACCCCGGGCGCGTGTGGTGGGCTATACACCCTAACACTGACCGGAAAATTGCAGAAAATTTAAGAGAATTTGCACCTTTGCTTACTTACCATAAAGCGCCGCTTGTCTTCGTGTTTGGTCAGTCAGACATCCCATGAATTACCAACAATTTGGTGTACCAATACCCTAGCACATTGCTGTGTTTCACCCGTCTACATATTTAATTTTAACTCCCAACCCGCACCACGGACATCAATAGCAACAATCGCACGGAGCCAGTTGATTTGCGTCCAGTCCTATTAGGCGTCCAGTGTATTTGTACGCTATGTCGAGCTCTGTGCAATATTAAGCCGACATACCCGTGAGAGAGAAATCTTTAACGCAGGAATTTGCTCCAGCCGACAATAAATATGTATGCTACCGGAATCTAATTGCATTGTTAGGAACATTGAGATGCGTGTTCTGTTGTCGTTTATGTAAGAAGAGGAAATGAGGAACTATAATATATTAGTGGTCGCCCGCCGTTCGAATCGACCATAATTAATAAACAAATAGCTTTCTGAACTCCTTGTACAAGTAAATTACCTCTGCCAAACTGTGAAATAGGTTTTTGGCAGACCTAGGTTCGCACTTTGGCACTTTACTTTACACTTTCCACCTACTTAAAGGAACACGAATCTATTTTTGGATGGCATACAGGTAGCCATGAAATTTAAATTTACTGTCAGGTTGTATGTTGCTCACAATATGGTTCACTATCTTCTAAATATGCCTTTACAGAATTATAATGATTTAAATCAACAATAAAAAATGAGAAATTATGGCTTACCCTGGCCATAATTTCACCCGACCCCCAACAGTGGCGAGGGGTGAAATTATGGCCAGGGTAAGCCATACCAAAAAAAAACACTCACCTCGTGATGCAAGCTTAGTTTCTTCAGATGATAAAGCCCCACTTTCACTCATACTGAGTTGGAACCAGAGAATTTTATACGGAAGATAATTGGTTTTCGTTTCACGCAGGCGTTTTTTCAGTAAAACTTAGAAACACATAACAAATAATTGTACGTTGAAATAATGAATGGTGGATCGGTGTGAGGTGGGATTTCTTAATGGTAAGCCGATGGGAATCGGTTTGTATTGACCCTTCGCCACTGCAACCCTCTAAGTAAATTATAAATGCCTAAATAACTATTTCATGAAATACTTTACTATCTTAGCGCATCCTCCTTAAATGAAACAGACATACAAATTTTTTGAATACATGAAACTGGTGCAGTTTTTTTTTAAAGAAGATAGTCCAATGTTTTATATTTGTTCTTCTCTCTGTCAGTTTCTTCCGGCTAATCTCGGATACGGCTGGACCGATTTTGACGGAACTTTCACTGGCAGATAGCTGATGTTTTTTTTTTCGGTAGTACGTTCCTGTGGGAGAATTTCCGACTTCCGCGCTGGCGAAACCGCGGGCTGCACCTAGTCTATGATATTAGTATGGATATAGTATTGTTGAATTAATATTATTAATATACTCGTAGTATTATAGATGCACTGCACTTTAGCACTCTGCGGAGTAAGCCCTGAACACTTAGCACTAGTGATGTAAGTCCACAGGATGCGAGACGATTACTAAGCCGTCTCCACAGACCCCCAATAAAACATGTGGTGACAAGAAATTTCGGAAGGCGGTGACAAAAAATTCAAATACATATTCAAAGTCACCGACTTCCAAAATTAAAGTTATTTATGACTTTGTAGTGGTTTTCCGGAAGTCGTTATTAATCGACACAATTAATCGTCTTTCGCATTGGTACAGTGGGCCACACGTCAGTGGCAACACTTAGACCTTGAACTGGCCTAGCGTAGTACGGAGTTAAGAGGAGAATAAGAGTCCAGGTTATACTGGTTGAAATGAAATGTTTATTTCTGTAAGTAGATCTTATAAGACACTTTTACGAGTCAATATTTTGTTGGTCAATACTAGATGGCATCGGCATTTTCTAGCTGACTGTTCCCTGAGAAGGAATGAAGAAACAAACTCCGAGGTCAGTGGTCTTTTTAAAATCCAAACGTTAAGAATTATTATTTATTTGAATTTTATGTGAGTTTTGCTACCAGTGGCGTGTGGCCTGCCGTACAACTACACACTTACTTACAAACACCCGGCGCCGCCAATCCGGCAGCCGGAAACTGTGAAAAGGGGTTTTGTTGCCTAAACATCAAATCGAAATTCAACCGTGTCGAGGTGTGAACGTGCGATGATATACATTTAAAACAAATGCGTACACAGGAGGGGCTATTCCGCCGGTTCGCAATTTTATCCGAGTCTGAATCTCTACATTTCGTACATTTGACAAGTGTTTGTGTTTTGATTGTCACTGAGATGTACCTAATTATGACATGATTTTGAACGTCTATTATGAGAATTGGAATTAGAGTACCACCGACTCCAAAAAAACACTACAAAGTGTAAAATAACTCTTATTTCGGAAGTCTTCCCACCGACTTCCGAAATTGTAATTATTTTTCAATTAGTAGTGTTTTTTTGTTGGTTGTATTTTTAAACGTAAACTTCGTTTATTTTAATTTTTTGTTGACTTACTTACCCCACATAAATACGTAAACCTTCGATACTAAATACTTCGACTTTATCGACTTTATGTCGATGATATTATAATAATTAATAATAATTAAAAAATATATGTATAAGTGGAAAAAATACGTAAGTATTATTAAAGCTTTAGTAGATTAAACTCAGAAACCTATACATACTAATAACTATACAAACTTGACCAAATTTATATGGGACCACTCGGTAAGTGTACGCGTTCAAACCAACGAAGAATCCGTATGTAAATGACGGAGATCTGAGATAAGAAACAAAAAAAAAAAAAAAAACAACTGCATTGAGAACATCCTCCTTTTTGTGAAGACGGTTATATTTTTTTTCTAAACCATCACCACTAGTCCAATGTCTACTCTTCGGAACCGTTAGTTCTATCTAATGTCAAATGCGTATGTGGCACCTCCCCACAGACAATACACCTTCCATCCTGCGCCGCATTTCACCTTTTTAACCCTTGACGCAAAAAGAGGGGTGTTAGAAGGTTGACCGCTATGCGGTGCAACGTCTTTTTGCGTTCGTCTAGTGAAAATGTTATCCTTTCTACCTACAATAGCATAGTTAATTCATTATTGCTGGGTCTTTAGCGTTCTCACTGACCGTCCCCTGACGTGACAATGCTTTGATCAAAATATTAGCTACAACTTCTTATTAAACTTAAAAGGCCCATAAATATTATTGTTTTGCTTTTTGAGGTTTTTGTATTACTCGGGGGATTTTTAAAATTTTAAATGTAACTTTTATTTCCTGCTAACTTAATATACTAATAGTAAACACGCCACGATAGACACATGTCTCGCTTAAATCTGCGCAGCTTTACGTATGTTTCCCATAGTGAAGGTTGTTACTAGATTATACTCATTCCTCGTTGCTATTCCATCATCAGACTCTGATCGCCATTTACCTATAACTTATTCATTGAGACCTTTTCAATGAGCCCAAACACGATACCTTTGCTGTTGGTGAGGTAGTTGGGTATCCTGGAAATTACAGATGATACTTCAGCATGAGTTCAAGGTTACTTTGTTCGTCCAATATCCTTGAAGTAATAGGTGGTGCCGGACGTAAAGAATATCATCATTCCATCTCTTCCCATGGGTGTCGTAGGAGGCGACTAAGGGACTTACTAGAGAATGGGCAGCAGTGTTCTCTATGCAATTTACCACCATACTGCGATCGCCAACCCGCCTGCCAAGCGTGGCGATTATGGCATGGTTTCAATTCGTGTGCGGTCATTTCATTGCGGCCCCAAGTGAACTATACAGAATAGGATAAGCTGAAACCAAAATACAGTCCCATGCCATTTTAGGCAGCAATCAGTGACGTCGTCTAGACTAATCTATAACAGTGTTTGCTACCTCAAGTGCATTGTAATACTAGTAGGTACCATTGTCGCCCTGACGTCACGCGTGCCTCTGCGAACAGAACCACCAGCTTATCTATACATTCAGAACAAAGAAATATCAACTATACCCGTCTAAAAATAAGGGTGGTCGAACGTGTAAGGGTATCGTGGTGATATTGACAAGACAGGTAGTAGGGCCCGCACACGTTTGCCTCTCACGAGTCGTGGAGCAAGTCACGACGGTCTGTGTTCAGAATAACAATGGGGTGACCATAGCCGCACGAACTGATTCGGTACTTCGATTGTCTAGGTTTTCACGTATTTGTCATTACTTTAATGTGACATCTGTGTTGGAAGTGTGACCCGATTGTGGTGACACAGTTCGGGAGCTAATGGGTCGGTTTAGGTTAATTATTGCAGTAGTGGTGGCCCAGTGGTAACTTCCGCAACTTGACGAGTTGTAGGTCGTGCTCGCTTCGCTCGCTCAGCTGGTGGATAAGTGTGCTCCACTCGCTCGGCTCGAAAATAGTATTTTAGTTCTAATCTAACCTGCCTTACTGAGGAAGGTAGAAGCGAGTTGTAATAATCCCTGGCTAATTAATCGCTGCTAGCTTTTCGACAGTCGACTGCCGCGGCATATTGATTTCAAGTATTGCCCTAGCGCTTGTATTCACTCAAAACTAGATTTTTCAGGCTAATTGTGCTCCATATGATGGAAAATAATAAGCCTAAATTTTCTTCGATTGTCGTTTTTTGAAATTTCAAGCTGACGGGCAATTCTCGAAATTTTAAGAACGTTCACAGTCTGATTTCAGTCTCAATCTGTCAAAAATACCTTGAGTTTCCATACATTTTTGACAAGTATTTGACATTTGACTGTCGCCGAGAGGACACTCGCCGAGAGGACGCGACTAGATTTTCAACGGTGTTCAGAACTACTGCGGTTATGACGCGATTTTTATTTTATTTTATAGGCATTTGTCAAAAGAAATTTTACGGTTCGAAACCGTAAAATTTCTTTTGACAAGCAGTCAATTAACTTTATGTAAAAACAAAATCACCACTGCTCTCAAAACGATGACCGGAAACATCGTGAGGCACAAGAAGAAACCGTCATATCCTAGGACTAAAAAATTCGAAGACATGTGACATCCGCCACCCCGCATTAGCCCTCGTAGAGGATTACGGTCCTTTCCGCTCACCGAGCGGAGGCCTGTGTCCGAGCAATAAGAACATTATCCGTCTTATTGCAAAACGCGATCGCGGTAACTTTAGTTCTAGCCTAAAACTTTAAGTCAGTTTTTGCATTACTAACTTTTTTTCTATTTGGGTAATAAAGTTCTTAATACAAAAATGACAATTTAGCAATGGGCGTTGAAGTACTCAGTTTTTTTATTGGTTCTGGTTTCGCACGTTTTGTGCATTTAGCCATTGTCCAGTTTGCAAGTGTAAAAGGAGCTGTTTTTCGATTTCAGTTAGGTTTTATTTCAAAAACAGGTTCGGTTTAAACCGCACCTAAAGAAAAACCTTGTTTTGTAATGTGGGAGTAAGTTTTATTATGTTATATTATTGGATAGCATACTTCTTACTGCTTTAGCATTTATTAATGACAAGACGTGTAGAGTATGAATTCCAAAGTTAAAAAGGGTGCGAAGACCGCGTCCCACACACATTTTTTCCCCGGAAAATTCGCACTCGTGTGGACGCGCCTTTAGTCCGTTTCCTAATCCGATATACCATCACATCACTCAACTTTGGTATATTCCGGACAGCTACATGTTGGTTCAAAAGATTTAAAAACCGAACAGAATTTCATAATTATTCAGTTTATGAACCGGATTAAGGTAACTACATGGCAGAGAATATGACGTTGCGCAGTGTGCCAGTCTCCGCGGGAAAAAGCGTGAGTTGACGAATGTATGTTGTACATAGAAATATTTAAAAAAAAAAGTTAAGGGCCAGCCGGACTCGCCCTAACCCCATCGTGTACCACACTACCTACAAAAGTGAACACTACGCATTTTGTAAAATAAAATAAGCATATTTTTTAATAACTTACGAACATTTTTGACGCAGGGGTATCAATCGTATCGTGTCGTATCGTTTCAGAAACATTCGTACTGAATCCATAGTAACAGGTTGCTGGTCGATGTCTGCCACCTCGTATAGTTTAATTAAACCTTTAGATAAAATTGCACAGTCAATCAGAGCTAACATGTTTATTTCCGCTAACTACATCCAGGCCATATTGTAGACATAACCAATGGACTAGTATGTATCTATAGAAATCATGCACTAATTGCATAGTAGCTGTTCAAACTGGCCGGTAGGAGTTTTCGAAAGTTTTCTAGATGTTTAATTTTTTATTATTTTTGGGCGTAAGAAACAAATGTTTAAAATGTTTGAAAAACAAAGTAAACTTCGACAAATTAGTTGTAATGTAAATTAATTACCAACTCAAATGGTCCCGAAATTAAAATCACGTCAAAGATCCATGAATGACGGCCGGCAACGAATGCACGAATGCTTTCCGATGCACGGAGGGGTCTTGGTTTGTAAAGATTGTCACCCATCCACGGACTAACCGTGACAAGCGTAGCTTAACCTGATCGATCGATTTATTCGACTGTTATTACTTAGCTACAAGCCGATTCTGCCCATTATTCTGATAACAATAAAATAATAATCCTACAATCCTACTTAATATTATAGATGTTTGGATGTTTGTTACTCAATCACGCAAAAACGGCTGAACGGTT
Organism: Polymixis flavicincta; assembly: GCA_949987655.1. Taxonomy (NCBI): domain Eukaryota; kingdom Metazoa; phylum Arthropoda; class Insecta; order Lepidoptera; family Noctuidae; genus Polymixis; species Polymixis flavicincta. The sequence continues at coordinate 34,235,322 of OX465171.1, read as the reverse complement.
TTGGATGAAATTTGTTGTTAATCTAGGTTACAAACTATCTGTATGCCAGATAGTTTGTAACCTAGATTAACAAATAGGATACTTTTTATCCCGCTAGTACGTTCCCGCGGGATAATTTCCGACTTCCACGTGGGCGAAGCCGCGGGCGGAAGCTAGTATTATTAATGTGAAAATTTGTATGTTTGGATGTTTGTTACTCAATTAATAAATTTTAATAAATAAATAAACTACGCAAAAAAGGCTGAACGGATTTGGATGAAATTTGTAAAAAAGATAGATTATAACCTAGATTAATACATAGGATACTTTTTATCCCGTTAGTATACGTTCCTGAAGGTTAATTTTCAACATCCACGCGGGCAAAGCAGCTGGAAAAAGCTAGTTTCAAATAAAAATGATTTCAAAGCACATTCTAGTAAGTTACCAAAGTGTCAGATTGTGTACTTTGTCCGTGTCCACAATGATATTGTGCTGGAGGGGTACGGTCGGTAGGCTCTCGAGTGAAGCTCCCGCTAGATTACTACGGACCCTATATAGGCCACTAGCTGTGGGCAAATATGATACAGATAATGTTAGCCACCTATATGGGCGGGTAGGGTTGGAAATATTGAAAGGTAGCAAACCTAGCAATCTTTTTGCGGGGTGATTCCGTAACACATTTACATTAGGAATGGCTTTCATTTAGATCGTGCAATAACATTTATTACGTCATTTACGTTATTGAGAGGGATTGAGAGGGAGTGGGCCACAATCTACCATGACATGTGACATCTACCAACCCGCACTGGGGGGTTGGTAGATGTCACATGTCTATGAATTGTTGGTTCTAGGACGTGCCGGTTTCTTCACGATGTTTTCGTTCACCGTTTTGAGAGCAGTGCTGATGAAATTATTTACACAAAGACAGACGATCTCATTAAAGTGGCTGAAGGAACCTGTATAGCCATGACATAAAACCGCCAAAAGTGGAGAGATTTGGAAGAGACCTACAATTAGCATCGGGTGGCCAAGGTTTGAAGAAGAAGAAGAAGCGCCTGCTTGGGTTCAAACCCACGACCCATAAGTCGGGGCTGTAAGCACTGGGCCACCACTGCTCTCATACACCTACTTATACTATCTCAATAATTTGTGTCATATAAATAGCTCGAGATCTACTCTCATCATTGCCATGTCATACGTTACTTAACTCTAAATTCCACTTGATTCCACACAACACGTTCGTGAACTTGGTGGGGCTTAAAACTTTATCTGTGCTTAGAACCAAGGTTTGTATCTCTACGGCCATTTTAAAGGAAGCCGTTGGGAGTTGGGAGACTGTGGTAGAAGAAACACTGGTGCTTATTCTTTTGTTCACCATCTTAACTGAAATAAGAGTATTGCTATCTCTTACTGACAGACCGCGAAAGAAAAACACAAACGAGAAGTGTCGCTTTAGAACTGTCAAACGATATTACGTTTCAATTGCCGTCATTTTGAGCATGATGAACAGTGACCGGATAATCGGGTGCATATTTACCTAAAGTTCATTTTTAGTTATGAAAGTACGGAAGCGGCTTCTGAAAATATACTTTTTGTAAAATAAAACGACGGGTGTTGATTAGTTAGTCAGGTGTCAATCAAAAGTCATCTATTCAAACTAGGCTGTGAGTCAGCATTTTTCGAACGTCAAAATTACATAAGACAGTCCCCCAAAAACGCCCACCCTTCGACACTTCCTAGTGCTTTAGCTGGGAAGAAGAAGTGGCGCAACAGACTCCCCAGCAGCACAGCTGTCTGATAAGTTGGAAGAACTTGATTCTATACAGTAATAGGTAAGTAATTAAATTTAATAAAAAAATGGAAATTTCATTAATAAAAATTAAAAAAAAAAATGGTTTTATACAGTCACATAAAATAAACAATGCTATGGAGTAACTCATATAACCTGTCAGTAGGTAAGCTAATTCTGGTGAAAGAACACAAACGTTGTCTTGAGTTAATCACAGCGACCAACAATTCTTATCGTTTAAGTAGTCGTTGATTGAATAGTATGCCTTCGAACAAAGATTTGATTTTACTTTAGCTTTAAACGCATTAAAATGTAAATCTAGCAAAGAAGAGGGAAGCTTGTTATAAAAGGTGATACCGAGCCCAACGAATGTGTTATGAACTTTATGAAGCCGGTGAAAGGGACCACGTAGTTTGTCGTTATTTCTGGTATTAATATTATGAATATCACTGTTTTTAGTGTATAAGTCTATATTTTGCCTAATATATAAGATGTTAGCGAAGGTGAATTGTGATGCCACCGTGAGAATACCAATATCTTTAAAAAAATCTCTCAGTGAAACTCTAGCACCTAATTGGTAAATTGCACGTACAGCTCGTTTTTGCAGAACAAAAATATTTTGAATGTCAGCGGCTTTGCCCCACAGCAGAATGCCGTAGGACATAATGCTATGGAAATAACTAAAATAGACTAACCGAGCTGTTTCAACGTCAGTGTATTGTCTTACTTTCCTGACGGCGTAGGCAGCTGAACTGAGCCTTCCCGCTAGGCTTGATATATGTGATCCCCACTGAAGTTTGGCATCTACTGTTATGCCCAGAAAAACTGCCGACTCTACAGTTTCAAGCACCTCATTATCTAAGACGATGTTGGGTCCCAGATTTCTTACATTCGGTAAAGCGAACTTTATACATTTAGTTTTCTTAGCATTGAGAACTAAATTATTCGTGGTAAACCAATCCGTAACCATTGAGAGTGCACTGTTCACGTCGTCAATATCTTGTCTATTCCTGTCTACTTTAAAGATAAGAGAGGTATCATCAGCAAACAGTACAACGTCACAGATACCCTTTAAATAGAATGGTAAATCATTAATGTACACTAAGAATAAGAATGGACCCAGTATTGAGCCTTGAGGTACACCTAACTGAACTGGTAGCCCGGAAGATTTCACACCACTAATATCTACACATTGGTGCCTATTATTTAAATAGGAGTTTATTACGTTAAGAGGTTCATTTTGAACACCGTAATGACGTAATTTACGCAAAATGTCATGGTGCACGCAATGAAATGCTTTGGAAAGATCACATAAAACTCCAATAGCATTTTGTGAGTTCTCCCATGCGTTAAATATGTGTTTCAGCAGGGCAACACCCGCGTCTGTAGTCGAAAGACCTTTTGTAAAGCCATATTGTTCATCATGAAGGAGGCTATTTAAATTAAAATGTCTTAGCAACTGCTTGAGTATTAACTTTCAAATGTTTTACTAAATGCTGGTAAGATAGAAATGGTCCTAAAATTGCCAAGGTTATTTTTACTACCCGATTTAAATAATAGTATGACTTTATTACTCTTCATGAGGTCAGGAAACGTTCCTAAGTCAACACATTTATTAAAAGTAATAGCTAGATAGGGGGCTACGCTGTCGATTATGTTACTTAGAAGTTTATTAGAGATACCCCAGTAATCACCAGTGTTTTTAGACTTAAGAGTGTTAAAAATATTAACTACATCACGAGGCGTTACATGTTCGAAACTGAATAAGAGACTACATTTGGGTACACTACTAAGCAAAAGGTTTTCCGTTTCAGACGGGGACGAATTTAAGGTGCGAGTCGTAGTTAAAGGTATGAGTATGTTGGCAAAAAACTCATTAAATGCCTCAGCTACGTCAGCAGCTTCATTAACTAATTTATTGTTGACCATAATCTCTAGTTGCTTTTCCTGTTTAACCGACTTACCCGTTTCATTATTAATAATTTTCCAAGTGGTTTTTACTTTATTATTGGAATTTTTAATTGTATCGCTTAAAAAAATTGATTTAGCAAAGACACAATTTTTTTAAATCATTTTGAATAATTTCGGACATACTCTAGAAAAGGACTATCAAACCTGTATTTTTTCAAGTCATATAACTCGTATAGTCTCGCTCTACTTTTATAAATACTTGGAGTGGTCCATTGGTTGAAGCCGACGGAGGTGCCATTAATGTCAATGATTTTGGTCTTGAAAGTAGATTGGTATTCTTTTTGCACAACTTCAAAAAGTGATCCAAAGATTTTATTAGGATTCTCGTGCTCTGATATTGATGGTGTAATTCTATGAGCTACATTATTTTTAAATTTGTTGCAACGACTAGCTGTATATGGCCTGCATTCTACTTTATGCGGCTTTTTATGTAATGGTACAGGGAAGCTAGCCAATAATCCATAGTGGTCAGACGTCAAGTCAGATAATACTAATTTATTTTTGGCATCATAATCACCAAATATATTATCAAGACAAGTCGACGTAGAAGCCGTGATCCTAGTAGGTTCTAAAAACAAGTTAATTAAATTTAAAGACCTTAACAGATTAAGTAGTATAATACTTAATGGAGAAACATCTAAAATATTAATATTAAAATCTCCACACAAAATTATACTTTTATTACTTGATTTTAACTTATTGAGTAAATCCTCCATTACCGATTCAAAACGAAAAAAATCCCCAGAGGGTGGACGGTAAACGCAAATTATAATGTAACGCTCGAGTTTAACACAAGACAACTGGTGTTATAGTATGGAAGCGACTTGTATATTATTAAGATTGCATAACTGTTCAGATTTGTTTAAAACTAGCAGCGCTCCGCGGTTTCACCAGCGTAGTGTCCGTTCCCGTGGGAATACAGGGATAAAATGTAGCCTATGTCACCCGGGGATAGTGTAGCTTCCCAACAGTGAAATAATTTTTCAAATCGGTTCAGTAGTATCGGAGCCTATTCAATGCAAACAAACAAAGTAACAAATCTTTCCTCTTTATAATATTAGTATAGATTAACCCCGATGCAAATATGTGTATGTAGGGTGTAAGTCTGTAAGAGAAGGGGTGGTGTGTGTTAGTAAAAACATTTTTTATTTTTACATTAAGATTTTTTCTATACAAAAGCGTGTTCCATATTAGCCAACATCTCAACTTTAGGTGAATATGCATCCGAATATCCTATCTCTGATGATGAATTTAGTTCGTCGTAGTTGCGTCAAAGAAAATCGTAGTTTGTATAATGTTAATGATTATGATATTGTATATACGTGTCACGGTCGCAAATCATAATTAGTTCAACCATTTTGAGTTTCCCGGGCAACCTTGGCTGGTGCTTCCCCCTTAAAGTCATAATACTTAGATGCAAACGTTATAGTTACCAAAAAAAGCTGTAAACAATATTTTATGTTTCAAAGCAGCACAGTTACTATGGGATATAGCTGTTTTTGCTGCAAACCTATAATTTCAAGGGTTATTGTAAATAAAATGCAATGAAGCTGATTTGACATTGACAGACGGCAGACGGCAAAATTAATAGAATTAGGATTGATGAAAAAAACAGGATTGATTAAAAAACTCTGCTACCTTTGTAGTACCTACTTTGCACTCGTACAGGATACATTTTTAATCCAAACATCCATCGCAAACTGAAACAGTTTGCGGTTACAGTTTGCGCACTGATTAAAATAAATATAATTATGTTACCACATATTTCAACATAATTATGTTTGTGGACAAAAGTCGAAAACATTAATCGTGCACTATTCTAGTATACAGCTTTTTTATACCTCCCGAAAATCATCATAGGCCACAGTGCACATTAAAGGCTACAGTTTTCGCACTGCCTAAGAAAACCGGTATTACTTAAAAAAAAATGAGATACATGAACCTATGTACACAATTTGGCCACATTCAGCATAAAATCTATACTATTAAAAAAAAACACACGACCCCATAAATAACCGGCTCACCGGACCTAACAGCACTACTTTTAATCGGATTACAAAGTGATCATCCGGATTGACAGGCCACTACTAGTCACGGGTGCTTCTACCCTACCGGCCGTCTTGACCGTCCGACACGGGAATTCGATTAGGTTGCGTTGGGAACGTAATTGGGGTACCCACCACATCCACATCCTGCTTCCCAATTGAACGTCCCACCGTACTAAGGACTATCCTATCTACCTATAGGAAAGCCTTAAATGCTAGTATGTGTATCGATCATCGTCTTTTCCCTTAAGAGCGGAGATTGCTGCAGTTTGCGCGAATTAATTTGTCTGCGAATGAGGAACATCGACTTGTGGAGTGTGGACTAGTTATTTCCTTGAGGGAATTACTTAACCATAGATCGACTCAGTCGAATAATTACAAACATTGCCAACACAAGGGATAAGCCTATAGCTCAGCCAGTGCGCCAACCGCGTTTTCCAATTCAGATGGTAATTTTTTTGGGTTCAGACTTATATAATTAAAGGGTTCAGACTTTTCTTAAGACTTGGTACCTCTTTTATTAAAGCCGACTTCTTGTCCATTCTATCTTCATGACAACAAATTGCCATTGTCACGCACTGGTGCTCGGAATTCTGAAACGTAAAAAAATCTGCAATAAATAATAGGGTGTGTGCAAAGGAGACAATTTCTTTTGGGCCCACTAGTTGACGGTAATGTATATTAATCATATTTCATAGACAAAAGTTATCATCTCATTATACTTTTATCAGACCAAAAATTATATAAAAATCTAACTGAAATAATAATAGTAAAAGTGTTAATAGCATAAAATGCGTGTTTAGGATTGCTTTTAGGTTTATTTTAACGTTTCGTTTTATTTAAAGTGTTGTCGGCTAATGCGTTTAAAGCAGGGGTTCCCATACTTATTTTGTCTACTGCCCACTTTGAGAATAAATTATTTTTTAGCGACCCCAGTTTTTCACCCACTTAAAAAACTCTATAACTTCAAATTAAATTAATTATCGTGAGCTATATTAGCGGAGATTAAACATTCATTCTAAACGAGACTTTTAATATAACCCGCAAGAGTTAACTTGAGACCTGTGTCCCTAGTGTGAGTTTTATTACTTTTATTTAACCATCTCGATCAAACGCTTCGAGCGCGTTCGGCGTTCCGATTGGTCCGTCACCAATTCAAGGGCCAATCGAAGCGCCAAACGCGCTCGAAGCGTTTGAACGAGATGATTAAATGAAACTAGCACTAAGGCCTTTGAGCGCAGTAGATAGTACACAACGGCGCTCAGGTCTCAAGTTAACTCTTACGCCTACACCTGCCAAAGAGAATGATTATTGAAACGCAACTTTATAGTATCCAGAGTATCTTTTGTTCAAAATAAAACAAACATAATCGATTTTAATAATAGGTCTTTACCTATGAAATTGCCGTTTTGTATGAAAAAATTTAAACGAATTTTTTTCATGAATTTTTTATTTGTATTAATCGAAGTAATCACCCATGCAATCAATGCATCTTTGCCATCGCAGTGGCAGTTTATTGATGCCCTTCTTAAAGAAATCAGCTGGACGGGAGGCAACAAATTCTTCAAAGGCATTTTGTACTGCCTCTCGGGTATTAAATTTTTTTCCCGCCAAGAAGTTATCCAAATTCTGGAAAAAGTAGTAGTCTGTAGGCGCAAGGTCTGGTGAGTAGGGCGGATGACGGAGAGCTTCCAACCCCAGTTCTTGCAACTTGGAGACCGTCTGCTGTGCAGTATGAGGTCGCGCGTTGTCGTGCAGGAGCAGCGGAGACGAGCGATTGACCAATGCTGGTTGGAGATGCGCCAGCTTCTCCATCATTGTGTTCAGTTCTTCACAGTACACATCTGCAGTAATGCTCACCCCGTTTGGTAAGAAGCTGTGATGAATCACACCGGCGCTAGACCACCAAACAGTGACCATCACTTTTCTAGGGGTAAGTTTTCGTTTAGGGCATTGTTTAGGTGCTGAACCAGGATCCAACCAACTTGCTGAGCGCTTACGGTTATCAAACAGAATCCATTTTTCATCGCAGGTAACAATGCGGTTCAAAATTCCTTCATTTGTGTGTCTGTTGAGCAGTGCAAGGCACGTCTCGACGCGTACTTCGCGCTGGCGATCATTGAGTTCGTGGGGCACCCATTTGTCAAGCTTTTTTACCTTGCCAATTTGACGCAAATGGACCAATATTGTTTTGACGCTAACGTCGAAAGCTGCTGCTAATTCAGCCGTAGATTGTGTATCATCAGCTTCCACAATCGCCTTTAATTCGTCATTGTCGACCAAAGTCTTCGGACGACCGCGAGGTTCATTTTTCAGGTCGAAATTTCCAGAACGGAAGCGAGCAAACCAATAACAGGTGGTGCGTTGGTTTGTAGTGTTAGCTCCGTAAACGTCGTTGATGTTGCGTGCCGCTTGTGCCGCGTTGCTGCCACGACGGTACTCATATTCCATAATTACTCGAATTTTTAACGTATCCATGATGACGAAAAAGATTGAAATGCGATAAAAATGTAACACTAATCAATAAAGAAATGACTACTTTTAGAAAAAAAAATCCATGTTTTTAAAATAAAATTAATTTGAAATTAGAATTCTTAGCCAAACAAAAATTATTTTGATTTGAAATGGCCAGTACTGCAGAACGGCAATTTCATAGGTAAAGACCTAATATAAAAACTAATGTGAAGGATGAATCTGATGCTGTTTAATAAGTTACTTGATATCAGGTTACAATTTTCTCAAGATCAGTCGCAAGTCGCCACGTTCGGTAACATGCAAACGATTTCTCTTTTTAGTAAGCAGCGTTGCCACAGCACTAAATTCACGTTCACACAAATATGACGATGGGAATGCTATCAAGACCCGTTGAACGATTGACCACAATCCAGGGTACAATTGTGGGATCGGTTTTTGTGGCCAAAATTCTTGGTAGTCATTTTTGAACTACATTTTTATTTCCTCGTTCGTTGTCAATTCTATAAGTTCTTCTTCCAGTTGAGGTGATTGCTGTGTTGACATTTGAAAACGGATCTGTTACACCCAGTCTGGTATTTCCAAGTTCAAAATGTCCTGGTATCGTTCGGTGAAGTCAATGTGGAGGTTTTCCAAATGTTGGCAGTAGGTAAACGAGTCGTCGTTACTGCAAGATACTGATAAATTCGGAAAATTGTGAACAGCAACGACATTTTTTGTTTTAATGAAATTTAGTTCATCGCCATGCAGTTGGAGATTCATGTCGTTGAACAATTTATACAGGTCTGTCATGTAAGCTATATCATTCTTTGATGTAATGAGCTTATTGCGCAATTCTGTATCTTTAGTTTCCAAGAACTCTATCACAGAGTCAAACAGGTTGTAAAATCGAGTCAGACAATTGGCTCTTGATAGCCAACGAACTTCAGTATGAAACACCAAACCGTTCAAATCTTCGTCATTGGTAACACAAAGCTGATGGAATAATCTATCATTCAAAGAGCTGTTACGGATTTTATTGACTGCTTTGATGACATATTGCAATTGGAATTGTCCGGCACCCTTGATATCCCTGCGACGGCTCAACACAGTGGCCCCGCCGCCTACCACTTTTCGGCCGTAGGGGATAGGGAGAGCGGCCAATGCTATACCGACCGTCCTCCTCCCCTGCGGCCCCACCGCGCCCATGGAGAGTTTGTTGCGCCGCTTCTTCTTCCCAGCTAAAGCACTAGGAAGTGGTGAAGGGCGGGCGTTTTTGGGGGACAGTCTTATGTAATTTTGGCGTTCAAAAAGTGCTGACTGTCAGCCTAGTTTGAATAAATGACTTTTGATTTTGATTTTCCGCACTCAAACGGTGGCGGCCCCGTCCAGGCCACGGAAGGGAAGAGCGCTAATCAGAAGTACTCCTCCTCCACCGCAGCCTGTAACCCTCAGCCGCGATGCCTCCCATTCGACATCGCGGCCCGCCTCAGTTGCGATGCACCTCACAGCAACCTACTTTTTGGCCGCTAGGTCGTCGGCTTGGAGGCAAAAGCCCTGACGAGCGGCCCCACCTTGGGGTTCCTCTTTGCTTCACCGTGGGAGGGTGACCACGGCTAATGAGCCCCCTCGCAACGCCCCCAGCTGGTTGCGAGCGGAGCAGGTGTTGCGTGATATTTCCATAATGCTTGTTCACTGATGAAAATAGTCAACTGCGAAGGTTTTTCAGAGAAAACGTCATTTTCATTCTTGTTAGAGGCTTTAGGCATGCAACTCCATTCTTGCAACAACATGGTTACAAGGCTTTGTATGCCTGATTCTAAACAGGCTTGTGAAAACCAATTATCGAACATTGCAGCCAATAAGTCCTGTTGTGTGACTTTCTGTACGTAGGTAGGTGGTTCAAGTCGTAAATGGCAGATTTAAATGGGACTTCAAATAGTTCCGTCCGGAATATTTCAATACAGCAACATCCCACCTCATACTTGACTTTAAAATAGCTGCTGCATTAATAATTCGATTTCACACGTTAATCCGTGATTTTTTATGTACATATATTAGCGATTGTTCGAGTAAAACTAAACACTTCAAACGATTTAGCCTCCTATGTAGAAATGCACAATTTAAACAGAGTGAGAGTGGTGCAATTTGTATTGATGGGAATATTCCAGAAATGGATAATATTCCTCAATTGATATTCCAGGGCTTAATTCTATTTGCTTTAGGCATTTATCAAATCAAACAATTTCGTTCGTACTATGGAGAGCATGTTAGAGCCTCCTGAAAATTCAAAATAGAGGTATACCGATAACCTGTCCATGATTTTGTTCCAAATTAAATAATTATCTTCTACGAGGTAGGATACAATCAAGGCACACAAGTATGCATACTTATTATATCTATTTAAATACTACACTCGCGAGCAAAAGTATGGAATCACCTACTTGTTACTTGTTACGAGCGATCTTTAAAACTAAATATCTGTTGAAAGTTAGTGAAAATGCTGCTATTTTAAAGGCTATACTATAAACTTGAAATTCATGCCACTTGCATTTAAATTAAACTGATATTTCAAGAGCTGTCCTGCTATTACTGGAGGAGTAAGAAAAAAAGCATAATTCAATTTCTCGATACGTCGCGAGTCTTGCCATACAAGCGCACACACATATCGGATCATTTTTGTCTGTGAATCCGATTCAGTTTGTTCCTTGCTACCCTGTACCAGCGATGCCCTAGAACGAGGTCCGTACCCCACAGGGGATGCCCTTATGGAGTAGTCGCTCTAGTTTTGGCTGGTAATCTTAATTTATTAAGATTATCACAGGCAAGCCCGGTTAACCCGGTCCACTCAATCTGTGTGGTTTCTTTCCTCAAAAGACCATTTCAGACACCAATCCACATGGTCTTCACATGATCTGACCAAGATTATGTCTGGACTTTAAAAGAGACTGTGACATCTGAGTTTGTTTCGGCCTTTCTTCTCAGAGTAGTCAGTTAGGAAACGCCGACCTCACCTAGTTTAAAAAATATGATTGACGTGTAAAAGTGTTTGTACAAACCTACTTACAGAAATAAAATCATTTATCATTTATCATAAGCAGACCACCCATATAGGCTGAACAGCGAGAGGTCACACACAAAAAAAAAATGTCAGTTTGCTGTCACACGTTGACCGGTACACATCACCGCAACTTTCCTTAAACCCTCACTTTTTCCTTACTTAATCCTGGATAATTCTTGAAACATGGGTTTAATATAAATGAATCATCATCATCATCATTATTTCAGTCGAAAGACGTCCACTGCTGGACATAGGCCTCTAAATATAAATGCATGTCGCACGAATTTCAAGTTTACAGTTTATAGCCTTTAAAATGGTAGCATTTTTATTAATTAACATCAGTTATTTCGTTTTTAAAATCGCTTGGAACAAGTAACAAGTAGGTGATTCCAAATTTTTGCTCGGGAGTGTAGTAGACACCACCGCATCAATTACTAACACTAGGGCTGCTCTTGCTGGATACTACTGTAATTGTTTAGTGGGCAGACGCACTGTCGGCTGCTGTGCACATGTGATGTCTGTCGTGTGGTTTTTATTTTGTGCTTGGCATCAATTTGAGGTTGTGCCATGGACATGAATTGCCTTGGCTTCACTGGAAGTCTTTAAATAGACTCTGGACGCACCTGCGTCTGGGGTCTACCATCTGGCCACCTGCTACCTGGCCTCCCTAGGCCGAAGTAAAGAGTACCTGCAAAGGTGGAGATTCAAAGATGACTCCGCCTGGGAGTGTTTTTATCACACATTTGTGGTGCTGTCCCACAAACAAAGGCGCATTTAATATCCTGTCCAGCGTGTCCTGCTGCACGCTACAGGAGTTGATGGATGCTGCTGAACGTGCTAAGCTTGTAGCCAAATTCTGGGCTGACTGTATTTAGATTGCTATCGACACGCTAAGATGAAGTTCATTTTGTACAGTCAATGGCCGGGAAAAGCCGCGCTATTTCGAAATGAATACCTACATCTAATCCATTTTCATGAATCAGTCTATCAAATTGTGAAAATCACATCATAATCTATCACGTAGTATAGACGTGACTTTGTTTTACACTATTAATTATTGAACAGTGCACTATTTTAATGAGACTTATCGACTCATTAGACAATCGCTCTTGTGAGAGTTTAGGTTACCATGAGGCTCATGTTCTGACTGTCGTATTTCACAGTATTCCGGTTACATCATCATCATCATTTCAGCCGAAAGACGCCCACTTCTGGACATAGGCCTCCCTCAAAAAATGGGAGGTTTATCATAATAGCCACGCTTGACAGGCGGGTTGAAGATCGCAGTATGGTGGTAAAAAGCACAGAGAGCGCTGCTGGCCAGTCTCTAGTAAGTCCCTTAGTCACCTTTTACGAAACCCACGGGAAGGAATGGGATGGCGCTATTCTTTACGTCCGGAATCACACTGACTCCGGTTACATAGAGTTTTGCTAATATTTCCACTGTAATCTAGAGATTATAAGGAATAAACCAACATGCATTTCATTTTCATTACTAGGTATAGGCCATAATTTATGATGGGCCTATTCCTCTTACAAAAATAAAATTTCTACTTTAACAAAACTACTAGTATACTAATGGTATTTTTTTTTAACGTAACGTGTAAACTTTATTAACTTTTTCATGGATATTTACATAATTTAAAAACTACTGGTCTTATAATATGCACTTTGTATAAATAGGTACACATGGCTACACATCAAGCTGTAATTTTTCCAGTTTACGCTGATCTCGCACTGTACGGAAATCCTATACAATGCCAGATCAGCTCATACTGGAAATATATAGCTTGATGTGTAGCCGTGTGTACAAAGGCCACACGGCCACATTTTCTTCACACAGAGAAGGACTACGCATAGATCACCTCAACACCAAGCTTTGCTCGAAATAGTGTTCTCTAATCCGAATCCAATGAAGGCATTTCGTCAACAACAGGTCGAGACGTCCTGTCCACACGTAGGATAATAATAGATTTGCGTCTGTTGGTTTCTGTTTTAATAATTAAACAAAAGGCATTTTTGCCTTTAATTTCCAAACCCATAGGATTTTTAAAGGAATACCAATGCCGGGGTACTAAGGCAGTGAATTATTAAATGCTAGGCTCTTATCAATATCATATCAATATCTATTGCGCAGGTAGAATCTGTAATCCAGCTATCCGAACCAGATACCGAGCTCTGTTGTTGAAATACCTAATAAACAGATTGTAGTGCTTTGTTAATTTTAAGCGTTAAACAATTTGAAAATGTAGGTATTTGGGTTAACAGTTTTTCCGAAATAGAGACTTACAATATTAATATTTTTGGTTGTAATTCTGTACTAATCTGTACACTGATTGAGCCATCTCGTTTGATTGAGAGTCAATTTGACTATTGCAGGTATCTAAGGAGATAGGCTTTTATCCAATTTGTCACTTGAATATGAGACTCGTAGACTTTAAAACTGGTGCCTACGACATAGGACGTAGTTTGTTGGTTGTAGTCATAGATTTAGCTTACGCTAGTATGTACTGAATCAGAATATATACCTTTAGTGTATACTCTTGTAGTAGATGACAGTTAACATAGAACATTTAGACCACTTAAAAATATTCTAAAAACCTTTTATACAGGTAAATCGACGAAGTGCGTGGTGGCTGTACTGAGTGAAGGTTAGCTGATCACTGTGGAACACGTAGTCATCGAGGGAAGCTGATTCGACGGACGGCTCGGCGGGCAGTTCGGCGATCGGATCGACGGGCGGTTCGGCGAGCAGTAGCTGCAACAGCGTTCCTGCAACCACCGAGCTAGCGTGCATCGTGTTACAACGCCATCAATACACCCCACGCACAACATGCAGCAAAATTAAAAACAAATGATTTTGGTGAGTGTTTGATCCGAATGTTCGCTTGGGTTTTCGGTTACTTTAACATCATAATTCCTGTTCGCGTTAAATTAATTTAATTTCGGAATTATTGTATAATCCCAAAGGCGTACCACAGACTGCAGCAGCAATGCCGCACAACCGCTGTAAGAGACCGCAGCAACACTACTGGTTTCTGTGGATTTCTATAAAAAAGCTTCAGTAACTGGCGGGATACAGCTGGCAGACCAGTAGTTCTGCCAGAGGTTGATACTAATGGAGCGACGAGATCTTCTTTTTGTGTAACAAATGACTTTTATGAAGCTGAAGAAGAGAACTGCCGCTGCCCTCGTAATTGTGACCTCGCGATAGCAATAAAAATGGCAGTGGCCGCCTGCCTTTGCCGAAATGCTTCTGCTGTCTGCGGTCGGTCGTCGCCTTCGGAATTTTACCTATAGATTCCCCTTAATTTGTGTAAGACTGTAAGGAATGTTCAGTGAAGCATACTGTAGAGAGCGTTGCATGCACGACATTTGATATTAATTTTAACGCATTACCGTCGATAAACTCTGCCGTAGAAACTTTGGGACTTCTTCTAATTATGTACTCTTTGTCTTGTAAATCTTAGAGTTTATTAGGGGAACATAAAATTGCCCAACAATATGAATAATCGTATAATTCGTGGGTGTCTTGGTAGACGCAAACCAAACTTAAAAAAAAAAAAACAACCGACCTCCGAAAAAACACAACAAAGTGAAAAATAACTTTAATTTCGGAAGTCGGTGTCTTTGGTTATGTAATTTAATTTTTGACACCGCCATCCGAAATTAAAGTAATTTTTCACTTTTTAGTGATTTTTCGGAAGTCGTTTTTTTTTATAAAGTTAACATTTTTCACTTTTTAGTTATAGTACCTACCCCACACCAAATCTAAAGGACTTTAAACCTTTTGGCCTCGCCTTGTCTCGCCATTTTTTTTTCATAATATCGTCGCACGATAAAACATAGAAGACATAATAGGAATTAAAAAAAAAAAAATTAAGCAGGCGCAATTCGAGTCCGCGCCGTTTGTTTTCGTGAAAACGTTTTACAAGATATTTTTACTAGGGTTTAGTAACAAAAGATCCTATGGGGTTCCCGATACAGCTGTAGCCGTTGTATTTGCTCGATACTAGATTTAGTAGGCTCATTACATTCCTTATAAAGTAAGCTTTCACCAGTTTAGATTTCTTTCAGTTTTGAGCAGATACACAGCCAACATTAGACGACATGTTATATTATTTTGCTATTTGCAACAAATTTTCTTAAGGTTTCGGGCACTGGCGTAGGTATTGTATTTGCTCGGTAGGTACTAGATTTAGGCTCATTAGATTCGATGCAATGCGAGCTTTCTTCGACCGGATATTTTTAATTTCTGAGCATATTTACGGCCGATATCATACGATATATGGAGTTATTTAGCTATTGTCAACATCAAATTAATTTTTAACCCTATTTTGGGAAATATTTTTGTTGCTTCTCTCCATCCACTAGTAGTGCTTTGTCAGCTCTTGACAACTACTCCAGAGTCAGAGTTCTAACTAAACACGTCTTTGCGCTATAGGAATTGGAATTTCGAATCCTTGTGAAAAACAGATGGTCGCGAGCATGCGCCGGGCACACGCAGCGTGACGTCATAGGCAAATTATATCCTGCTTAAAAATTGATATAAATAAGACCTATCTTTTGAATTCTCATACTAAAATCTAGCTTTAAAACTCTCTCTTACATGTTTTTTGTCGGACATAAATATTAAACTTGCCATCAGTACTCGGAACGAAAAGACGTTTTCACGTCAAAATGTCACGTAACATGATGTCTTAAATTGTCACATTGAATGCATTGCGGAGATAAATAGAGTTAGAATAATGTGAATAGTTAGAGTAGAATAATAAGTCCAAATATTTTTATCTCATTATATTAAAAACATTAATTAATGCTGTACACCACTTCGTCAGATGATGATGTGTTACAATTATGATTATTAGGTACTTCACTATGTAATGACATTGAAATATGATTAAGAACATAGAAAGGGAGAATCTATGGAATACAAGAAAGCGAGCCACGAGAGTGCATTAGGTAACATCCTGCTGCTGCCTTTTTTGATGAAATATTCACGTCATCTCATATAGTGAAGAGAGTGAATAAACAATGTATGTAATAATAGGTCTTTACCTATGAAATTGCCGTTTTGTATGAAAAAATTTAAACGAATTTTTTTCATGAATTTTTTATTTGTATTAATCGAAGTAATCACCCATGCAATCAATGCATCTTTGCCATCGCAGTGGCAGTTTATTGATGCCCTTCTTAAAGAAATCAGCTGGACGGGAGGCAACAAATTCTTCAAAGGCATTTTGTACTGCCTCTCGGGTATTAAATTTTTTTCCCGCCAAGAAGTTATCCAAATTCTGGAAAAAGTAGTAGTCTGTAGGCGCAAGGTCTGGTGAGTAGGGCGGATGACGGAGAGCTTCCAACCCCAGTTCTTGCAACTTGGAGACCGTCTGCTGTGCAGTATGAGGTCGCGCGTTGTCGTGCAGGAGCAGCGGAGACGAGCGATTGACCAATGCTGGTTGGAGATGCGCCAGCTTCTCCATCATTGTGTTCAGTTCTTCACAGTACACATCTGCAGTAATGCTCACCCCGTTTGGTAAGAAGCTGTGATGAATCACACCGGCGCTAGACCACCAAACAGTGACCATCACTTTTCTAGGGGTAAGTTTTCGTTTAGGGCATTGTTTAGGTGCTGAACCAGGATCCAACCAACTTGCTGAGCGCTTACGGTTATCAAACAGAATCCATTTTTCATCGCAGGTAACAATGCGGTTCAAAATTCCTTCATTTGTGTGTCTGTTGAGCAGTGCAAGGGACGTCTCGACGCGTACTTCGCGCTGGCGATCATTGAGTTCGTGGGGCACCCATTTGTCAAGCTTTTTTACCTTGCCAATTTGACGCAAATGGACCAATATTGTTTTGACGCTAACGTCGAAAGCTGCTGCTAATTCAGCCGTAGATTGTGTATCATCAGCTTCCACAATCGCCTTTAATTCGTCATTGTCGACCAAAGTCTTCGGACGACCGCGAGGTTCATTTTTCAGGTCGAAATTTCCAGAACGGAAGCGAGCAAACCAATAACAGGTGGTGCGTTGGTTTGTAGTGTTAGCTCCGTAAACGTCGTTGATGTTGCGTGCCGCTTGTGCCGCGTTGCTGCCACGACGGTACTCATATTCCATAATTACTCGAATTTTTAACGTATCCATGATGACGAAAAAGATTGAAATGCGATGAAAATGTAACACTAATCAATAAAGAAATGACTACTTTTAGAAAAAAAAAAACATGTTTTTAAAATAAAATTAATTTGAAATTAGAATTCTTAGCCAAACAAAAATTATTTTGATTTGAAATGGCCAGTACTGCAGAACGGCAATTTCATAGGTAAAGACCTAATATTTAGTATTGAGAACCAATATTGCGACTAAATGATATTAAATAATAGATCTTCTCGTCGGTCCGGAGTGTACGCGTGTTGTAAGTTGCCAGGTGCAGTTTTCGTTTGTTGTGGTAGCCAGATCTTAAGTATATAATATTAGACTATGTTATAGGCGACTAAGCGACTTACTAGAGAATGAGCAGCAGCGTTCTCTATGCATTCGCCAACCCGCCTGTCAAGCGTGGCGGTTATAGCAAAACCCCCCTTTTGGGGGAGTAGGTATATGGTAAGTATTCAAATTTGTAATAAATATGACCATCTGAGACAACTGTATGACAAAGGAAATGCGTACTAACCAAGCACTTTTTTTTTTTTTTTTTTTGGGTGGGAAATCATCAAATAACTTCTCCCGCTCTGGGTGGAGCAGGAGGGCGTGTCAGACTTTTACTGACTAAAACCCACCCGTGTTCCTTCAGTAGCCCTTAAGCCAGGGGCTGTGGTGTCTCTTTCGAACAAACCCGCACCCCTGGCAGGCATCGACCCTTGCGGGTCCCATCACTTTTTGTGCTGACATCTCTTTGAGGCGCGCGTGGAACACAACGCGCCGTCGACTTGGGCTTGGTCCTTACCGGACAGCGAGCTACCCATTACTCGCCGTCCGCAAGCCCATGCCTACGGTGGCCGGAAATCGGCCTGGGATTCCCGACGCCCAGGGCGTCTCCGTATCCTGCGGCGGCTGGGGTCGCGAGGGCGCATATGCTGCCTCTCCCTCACGTGCGCCGCCTCCCTCTTCGCGAGCATCACTGCTTCGCTGAAGGAGGTGACGGCTCCCCATGCCCTCTCGCTCCGTACCATTGCCTGGACCAGGGCCGGACGCGAGAGATCGCCGCCGCCGATCGCCTCCACGAGGACACGGCGGTGCTCCGCCCAAGCAGGGCAGACCGCCACCGTGTGCTCCACCGTGTCCTCAGGGCGATCTTCGCAGTGGAAACACCCGGGCGTTTCCTCCCGCCCTATCAGAAACAGGAACCTCCCGAAACAACCGTGTCCGGTGAGGACCTGCGTCAGGCGGAAGGTGAGGACGCCATGCCGCCTCTCAAACCACTCCTCAAAGAGGGGACTTACCGCCGCAATCGTGGCGTGCCCAAACCAAGCACTTTGAATCGTTAAGCTTTCTACGATAAGAGGTAAAAATCGAATACCTACACTTAACATTGATTTTCAAATTACTTTTCATTACGATGATCACAACCTATAACATTTTGAACAGAAAAAGCGCTTTGGAGCTTAAATTGCTCGCTTTTGATATGAATGAAACAATTTTTTTGCGATCATCATGGCCATTTTTAACTTAAATTAACTGGGTAATGTGTAAGTTGTGTAACAGTTTAGGACATTATATCTCATGACATTTTTTGTTTGTCTATATGTCCTCTATTCATGTATTCCATTTCGAAAAAAAAAAAAAATGGCGAAATTGGACGAATCCAGCCTCCATACAAAAAACTTCGATCCCCTTGGGGTACTCTCAAAGTCAAGCAAATCAAAACAATGTGTATTTATGCGATGGCAGCAATCGCGGTTGATTTGCTATCGTTTTTTGAAGAGTTCTGTTGTCTGTCTCCGAAACTCATCATCAGAGGGGCAATTCTACTAATTTTAAGAACGTTCACAGTCTGATCTCAGTGTCAATCTGTCAAAAATACCTCGATTTTTCATACATTTTTGACATTTGCTTGTCGCTGAGATGACACTGCGACTAGATTTTGAACGGTTTTAATTACGAGAATTGGCCTTCTGATCTATGTGAAATTTAAATGGGACCATTTCGGAATAAACAACCCCTTTCGAACATAGGTATATGACGTTTATATAATTATGACGGAGATATGCCCGAAATACATAAAAAAACATGCCGAATTGATAACCTCCTCCTTTTTGAAGTTGGTTAAAAACGGTTAAAACCGGAATAAACTAGATAGTTTATTCCGGTTTTAAGTGCTTATACAGGGTGTCCAAGAACCTGGCGTCCAACTGGATTCCCACGATGCCCCAAGTTCTAACAGTACTCAGAAAAATATTTTAAAAAATCCACCCCATGTACTTACAGAATTATACTGATTTCAAAAAAAAAGGGGAAATGAGCACCCTGTGACATACTTTTGAATGCTGTGACTGCTAATGCTGATAATTTCGATATTTCTTGGAGGTTTTGTAATCTAGGGTATTGCTGTGTCTAAATAGAATGTAAAAATAATGTACTTATTGTACCATTTTAAAATAAAATATTATTTTAACTAAAGGTGATATGGAAAACTATTGAATTTCGCAACTTTGACCGACTGTAGTGTAAAAAAAATGTACCAAAATAGTATGGCAAGTGACGTCAAATTTTGACGCGTTTATTCCTCTTTTTAAAAAGGTATAATACTTACACATTAATTTGAAAAAAAAAAAAATTGATAATATTTTTACTCAACAACCCAATTTTTACGAAGTGCCTACCTACTAACGGTAACTGTCGGACCCTTTCTTATCTTAGAAACTGTTATGTTACTACTATTATTTACTTCGGTTCCAAGAGTGAGCAAGAAGGAAATACACACAGGTAGATGGGTTCCCAGTAGAATAAAAGCAAAGAATGTTAGTTTAAAGATATTTTATTACAATAAATGTTCAAAATGTTGACCACCCGCGGCAATACAAGCTCTCACTCTCCTTAAAAAGGACCGCTTTATGTTTCGCGAGTAACTTTTTTGACGTATCACCTGCACTGCTTGTGTTATCTTCTCACGAAGGTCAGCGATGTCATTAATGGGCTTCGCATAAACGAGCTCCTTCATAGTTCCCCAGAAAAAAAAATCCAGCGGATTTAAGTCAGGTGAGCGGGCTGGCCACGGGATTGTTCCTGATCGCCCAATCCACCTGTTCGGGTATTGCTCGTCCAAAAAATCTCTAACGGATACGCGAAAATGTGCTGGACAGCCGTCGTGTTGGAACCACATATCTGGTGGGGTCTCTTCTAGTAAGTTTGGCAAATCATTTTGAAGAAAATTTAAATATGATTCGCCAGTCAAATTCTCGGGCATCTCAAATGGACCAATAATATTCCCACAGAGAATACCGGTCCACATGTTCACTTTGAACCGGTACTGGGATCTATCTTCTCGCATCAAGTGCGGATTTTCCACATGCCACTCGTGCAAGTTGTGTAGGTTCATGTAGCCATCCTTCTTAAATGTTGATTCATCTGACCACAAAATTTTGTCGATAAAGTTTTCGTCTTCTCGATGTTTTTGCAGGATTGTTTCACAAAACGCGACTCGGCTCGGATAGTCTCGAGGTAAAAGACTTTGCACTCGCTGTACGTGGTACGGATGATATTCTTCTTTTTGGAGAATACTGTGTGCTGTGCTCTTCGGTATCCCCGTATCAGCTTCTATTCCTCGCACAGAGATGCTTGGATTTGCCGACACCGCCTCTAAAACTTCATCGCGTATGAAGTCATTTACGGGTCGTCCTTCACCAGCTACTTGATTGGGGAACCGCCCGTCACATAGTGATCTGTGCACATTAATGAAAACTCGATGGTCGGGATATCGCGTAGCCCTCGGATACCTTTCTCTGTAAAGTCTCGCTGCAGCTCGTCCATTACCTCTACATTCTCCATAAATGTAGTGCATATTTGCGTATTCTTGCGGAGTGTAGGTCGCCATGGTAGCACACACAAAACACAAACTGTCCAAACACAGGCAAAGGTCGTCGTAAAGAGTTCGTTTCAAAGTCCAGAGCACAAAGAGTAATCGAGTCCAATAAACAAAGCTTTAAATCGTAGTACGTGATCAATGGTAACAATAAGAGAGAGGTGCGTAGTAACGGCAGGAGGCAGTGACGCGTACTGACCGTACTGTTATCCTAAATAGCACGATCCCAGATAGCGTCACTATCTATCTCACTCGCACCTCTAACCTTTTTCTCCCTCACTCTTACCTGAATAATGGGGTACCATAAAGAAGAACCAGCAAATCGCAAAGATAGTTTCTGTCTTGCTCCCTCCTGTTGTAATAACGAATCACTATGGTGAGATGCATGCACATACCGTCCCTTACGGTCTAACCTGTTTTTTGAGAGGCCTGTTGTTATTTTTATGAGCATACAATAGTAATTCTTTAGAGGTTAGATTCAATTCGTCGTAAATTTTTCTTTCTAAGAATTCTGTAAGACATCGTAAAAATTGGGTTGTTGAGTAAAAATATTATCAAAATTTTTTTTTTTCAAATTAATGTGTAAGTATTATACCTTTTTAAAAAGAGGAATAAACGCGTCAAAATTTGACGTCACTTGCCATACTATTTTGGTACATTTTTTTTACACTACAGTCGGTCAAAGTTGCGAAATTCAATAGTTTTCCATATCACCTTTAGTTAAAATAATATTTTATTTTAAAATGGTACAATAAGTACTTTATTTTTACATTCTATTTAGACACAGCAATACCCTAGATTACAAAACCTCCAAGAAATATCGAAATTATCAGCATTAGCAGTCACAGCATTCAAAAGTATGTCACAGGGTGCTCATTTCCCCTTTTTTTTTGAAATCAGTATAATTCTGTAAGTACATGGGGTGGATTTTTTAAAATATTTTTCTGAGTACTGTTAGAACTTGGGGCATCGTGGGAATCCAGTTGGACGCCAGGTTCTTGGACACCCTGTATACAGGAAAAGTTTTTATCCAGTGCGCAAATTGTAACCATGAATTCAGCATATCATTTTAGACCCCGTAGCGTAGAAATGTTTCGCCGGATACACAAAAAAAAATCAGCTGTTCCATACATTTTGACCGCGTAGGTATTGCACTTTTCTATGAAACAGCAGATTTTTTTTTGTACAACCGGCGAAAAATTTCTGCGCTAGGGGTTCTAGAATGAGATGCTGAATTCATGGTTACAATTTGCGCACTGGATAAAAACTTACCCTGTATATACAAACAATTAAATATCATTGTTTGTATCGAGCAAGAATAAAACCCGCGATGTTTAGTGTAAAACCCAAAAGCTCAGCCTCTGTGCCAAATATGCCGTGCCTTTGTAGCCAAAAATTACAGGTTGCCCTTTCACATTGTGCGAAATATCTGGTGTTTCCTAACTGTGATTTCATAGTAAACCCTCTATGCGTGGCTCTGTGATACATCCCCGTGTTTGCTGACAGCTAACACCCGAGAGTACACAAGTACTTACACTATAATTCTGCGGCTGCTATGATGCTTTGATCATGGACGCACATAAATGTGTATAATTACTGTAAATGCTAGGTTTTTGGTACGAAGTTCTCTAACGCTGCTTATGGTGGAGTAATTCTGTAAAAATCATCACACCACGCTTTTTTCGTTACGAAAAAGCGTTATACCCCTGCGCTAAAAACTAATGAATGTTATTACAAAGGAAACAGCACGCATTTGGAAACGTCATATATATTCCATTGAATGGCAAAAACGAGACCTACCACATGTGTACATTCTTATTTGGTAAAAAGGGAAGCTGCGTCCCAACCAAATAAATAAATAAATAACATTATAAGTGCCGAGATTCCGGACCCAGGCCAAGATAGGGATTTCCACGAAACCATAACCAGAACGAAGAGCACCCGAAAATGGTGGTAGAAGAGTAACGATTCAGACCCGCGGTGGGTCGGTCGATTATAATTCTCGATAATAGCTGGGTCGTGCCTTATTCACATGATTTATATGTAAAATATTTGTGTATGATAGTAGTAATGTGGTAGCGCATGGCGGCTTCTTGGTTTACCCTTACCCGAAAGACATCCGACTGTTACTCATCTTGGCGTACACTTAGAAAATGGACTCCCAAAAAGATTGCAATATTTTCTCGTAAATGAGTGGTCAAAATACAGTGCTGCAAGGATCTTTTGGCTCTCGAATGAAATTGACAAGTGGCGCTAATGGTAAGTAAACATTTGGGCAATTTACTTGTTCTGTGAAAAAAACACTTTCTTCAAAATTATCAAGCGACTTCCAAAAAATATCAAAAAATTGGTTTGTTTGCACCATCTTCCGAAACTGAAGTTATTTTTCACTTTGTTTAATTTTTTTTGGAAGTCACCTATTTTTCTTTTGGAAAACGGTTTTTATTTTTCACATTTTGGTTATGGTAATCCCACACCAATTCGTATACCACTACTTCCTAAATTGTAAACAACAGTATGTTTATTATACCATCTCACTCATCTCAACATCTCTCTGAACAACTATTAAAATGATTAAAATACACTAAGTGGGTTAACAACGTATAATCGAAGCTAACGCGAAAATTACCCCAGCAAAGTTATTAAAACAAACAAAATACCCCGTTTTCACCCCCTTAAAGGTCGAATTTCCAAAAACCCCTTCTTAGTGCTCCCCTACATTATAAAAGGAAGCCGTGTGCAAAATTTCACGTTTCTAGTCCTAGTAATTTCGGCGGAAAAAAATAAAGGGTCAAATTAAATTAGCTGGCAATACTTTACCGACATGTTATCGATATGGAACACAAACGAAAAAAAAAACAAAGATTTTTCATAATTCCATGGGTGTAATCGGTTAACGAACCGTATTTTTTTTAAATTGTAATTTTTCTCTGAACTTAGGCCCTTTTTATGAATTTCCAACCACATAAAATAAAGGTCATATAACACAATATCATGTTAAATTTTGAACAAACTTCGAATAATTTTATTTTTTCTTTAGCTCTACTTTATATCGATACCCAACACGTGGGTCAAGTACCTATGATCAGATAATTTATTTTGAACCAGTGTAGTCAGGTTCTCAATGAATGTGGTCGGTAATGTCAGTTTGGTGATTTTGTCAAACTGATTCTTCACTAGCATCTGAGTGGCGTCCACTCGATGTACGCGTTAATTTGTGACGAACAGAAGCGGGTGGACAGCGCATTGTGCTAATATTACACGAATACCGGAACTAGGAACCGATTGATCTGACCAAGCGACATCCGGTATCAATACGTTTAAAGGGAAGATATATTTTTGACATCCGATATCAATACGTTTAAAGGGAAGATATATTTTTGTTTGGTTCCTTAGAATGGATTTATCGTTAGTTGGTTTTGCTCAAAGTTGGCTTCTTCATTTTTCCAGCATCAAAAACAAAGTCTTTCAGTTGACCGTGGCACCGTGGATCTCATGATGACTATTTGAATACATGGTTGGTTCCAATTTTATTCTAACTTGGGTATTTGGAAAATGTGATTGTTCTTGTTTTGTTTAATTTTTCCGAAGATATACCTAACACTCCTTATGCAGTGGTAATTTTTCAGTATCTGGTTAGGGTCGGCTTAGGAAAAAAACTATTTACGTTTTTCGGAATTTTTGCATCACATTCCTTTTTGCCAAATTTTATGTTTCTACTCAACTGTCAACGGGAACTCCCCTCATCATTTCATCCGAAAAACGTCCACTGCTGAATAAATCCCCCCCCCCCGTAAAAGGGGGGTTTTGCCATAATCGCCACGTTTGGCAAGCGGGTTGGCGATCGCAGTAGGGTGGTAAAATGCATAGAGAACGCTGTTGCCCATTCTCTAGTAAGTCCCTTAGTCGGCTTCAACGATACCCACGGGAAGAAATTTGAGGTTTTCTTTTACACTCGGAACCACACGGCTCTATAGGTTTTGATTCCCTTGCGAGCGTCACAATATGTGCTATTAACGGAGTATAAACGGCCTTATCTTTCGATGGCGTTGACTTCGAATTTTGTTTTTTTCATTGCTCCAAGGGGTAGCAGAGCTGAGCATTTGATATTAATTTCAGCTTGATAACTCAACGCATTCCTGAGAAAAAACGGTATTGACAGGCGGACAACAACGTGCTCCTATTAGGGTTTCGTTTTTGCCAACCGAGGTACGGCACCCTAAAAACAACAGAACTTAGTTAAACTCTTATGGCAATGTGGTTTGGAGTTAAAAAGAAAACGCATCTATCGTTATCATTTCTTTTATTTTTAACATATACACATATAAATTACATTTTAAATATTAGTATAAAAAATTTAGGAACATTTAAAAATATAAAAAATAGTAACCCACCGGTATCGGGAACAGGGTCCAAGCTACTGGTCAGGGCTCCAGAGACAGGAACCTCCTAACAATGCGAGCTGTGTCAAGAAGTACCGCTTTCTGAATCAGGCTCTTGACCCAGCTGGCCAACGAGAGCCTCCTCAGTAGTTGGTCGAGGCTCTCTTCATTATCATAATTATTAGTTCCTTCTAAGTATAATTATTATGATAGAATACTTAGCTGCACCCTGCGGATTCGCCCGCGTGGATGTCGAAGATCATCCTACGGGAACATGTTACCGGGACAAAACGTATGTATTGCATATTTGACTCCTTTTAACATCAACTATCTGCCTGTGAAACTCCCGTCAAATTCGATCCAGCCGTTTTGGAGATTAGCCGGAACAAACAAACAGACAGACAAACAAAAAAAAAAGTTTAATGTTATAAGTTCCGTATTTACGTTCATATGCATTTAGCCAAAAGCTTTTATTTTGACATTGCAAACAGAGAATTTAATTTCGTTTATTTGTTTAGATGAGTTTTTAATATAAGTAGGTAGGAATGAGGCGCAAAGCTTAGCACAATTTATTTCTCCCAAGTAATTTATCCATTTATAAACCTAACCGGCTATAGGTAAGTATTAACTACAACATACTCGTACGCTTTCTCTGAGTTTAACAACCAGCTAGTTACAAGCAAACATTTAAACAGACTTTCGCGTCTATAATATTAGATATTCTGCATTATAATAGCATTGAACTATCTTGATATTCAAACGTGGTCTGGTAGGACATGTTCAAGCAACTTTTTTATTATTTTAATATCGGATACAATGTTTGCAATCGTACAATCTTTATCCACAGACTTGTTTTCCTACAAAGTTATTTTAAGTATAATTACATGTTTTAAAGTTATTCACACTCGAACATGAATATTACTTTGTTGAGATGAAAAGTTCATTTTTATAGATCGCCATAATAAGGTTTTTTTTTGTCATTGTTGGCTATCAGGTGTTTATAGCACAAAATGTCGTGTTTGTAAAGATTCATCATGAATTTAATGTAGTGTTTGCATTATTTAATATCCTGTCAATATTTGATGGAATAAGAACGTAGAGATTAATCATTTAACCAAAGAAAAGGCTCTTAGGTTTAAATAAACATTTGCTGCAATTCTCAATTTTGTAGACTCGTTGGTGAAAACTTAAGAACTTTTCGCTGTGCCTAGTTTATGTGGTTTGTGCCAAATTCCTCAGCGTCAAGGCAGCCCCCGCAAAGCAGGCTTTCTGTGGCGCCTGTGTTAAAAAAAAATTTGTTAAGTAATTGTTCCTATTATTATTCTAAGGTTATTTCTACTCAGGCCGAGAAGTTATTTGGTTAATCGCGGGTGTATAATTGGTAAGGCCAATTTTGACTGTCTACAGTCTGTTGCCCGTGATCATCTGTTGTTTGCCCGTGATCATCTGTTGTTATGGAGTTAGGTCGACCTTTGGCGAATCCACGCACGAAGGCAGGGGGAGTAGTGAGAACGGGCCTAGCACTTTCATATCAGAGCCTCTCTTCGCAAGTTCATCTGCGGCATCATTGCCTAAAGATCACAGTGGATCTCAACCTCAAACTCTCCAGGGCAATTTATGAGAGCCATCTAGGCTCTCAAAAATTAGTTTGTTTTTAGTTTTCTACAGCTTTGAGCACAGATAGGCTGTCGGATAGGAATTTAATGCCGTAGTTCCGGAATTTAATGCCGTAGTTCCGGATGCCTAACCGCTTTACACATTCACAGTGAAAGACCGAAATGTGTGTGCCTAGCGGTATGTGAAAGTTAAAGTTGAGGTCAAGGGAGTGTAGGTACGCCAGCACCTGAACTGTCTTGTGTTTTTGAGCCGTCAGTGTAGATGCGCACTTCGTTGGCTCCTGACTGATACCTTTCTTCCTGTACTGTTTGTATAATATAGTTTTTGTTGAACATAGGTTGGTTTGGTGTTCTTTACGAGTTGTATAGCGGTGCCAATCTACCGGCGACCGTGTGTTCCTAGCTCTGTTGAACAGTCTTCTCAGCTTGCGTCGATGTCTTTCCAGTTCAGGACTTCACCAGGAATGGCGAGCTCCCTGCCTTGGTACCGTGAGGGGACACGACTGGTCATAGCTAGATAGAAGGATGGATGTGATGTTATTTACATGTTCGTCTAAATTGGTTACTGGTATTTCAGCCCGAAGGGCGGGTAATCTGCCTAGTTCATCCTCGGCTAGTTTGATAAACTTTACGGTACCGGTATCACACCACAACGCCAATGGTATCTGTTCCAAAAAAATAAAACGGTCAAATGCAAGGCAGCATGTCCAATCGTTCTTACATTCGTGCGGCCGAGCCGTGTATGTTCATTATTAATTCTAACTGTGCAACCGTATGTGCTCGCATTTGAATCGGAGATTTCAGATCGTCCGTCAATCGTACCCACTCTTAATTGACAATATTAATTGCGGCATTTGCACTGTATTACATTATCATGTGATGCATGCGTAATCTGCTTGTTTTAGAATTTGCGATTAAGGCCTTAAATGTGGGATGTGATGTGGGGATTAGAATTAATGGCTACAGTTTTTTTTAATAATTATTATGAAGTCGAGTTTGGGTTTGGAAGGCTGGTATTTATGTGGTCCATTGGTTGTTATTTTGATTTCTTAAAGTATTTCTAGTCGACCTTTTTTCCATACAAATCTCGGGAGTGTGTTACTCCGCTATTAGACAATGTACATCAAAAATTATACATGGTATAATTTTGTCTCATTATTAATATAGATTTTTATTTTATTAAAATAAAAAACCAATAAAATGTTAGGAGCCAACAAAGATTCGTTTTTCTTGCCAATTTAACCTAAATTTGGGCATGTTTAAGTAATAAAAGAAGTGTAAAATCTCCAAAAACAAGTCGGTACCGACAAGCTCAATTATCGAAAAGTTCAATAAATTTTATTGTAATTGATTTATGCAGTGGTTTTTTCATAAAACCCGATCTTCCGAAGGACTGTTCTTAATTTTTACGCGCCTGTTTTACTATACATGATCCTGCATCTCACTCTATAACGTTGTGCATGTAGACTAGCGTCTAACTGCACATCATTGATGCTACCTCTGTCGGAAACGATGCCTGGTGAGACGGCGTGCTTTTAAGGAAGACCCACCAGTGAGTTCGAGCCCGCGACTGGATTCCTCTTAATGGCATTACTGTTAGAGATTTGGCTCACACGGTAACTCGGTAAGTAGATAACTCTTAAGATGATGGTTTGATTGGTATTTAAAAAGTATCTTATCTTGGGCCGCCCATGGATGACATTATAGTAACTTTATTGGTGCTGTCGGAAAGGTCTGGTGCGTTGTACTCGGAACTGGCATGCGTGTGTGACCAGACTCCCTAGCTGTTGTTTTTGTTAACCCTCTCCAGGGGCCAATCGGAGCGCCGAACGCGGTCGATGTATGAAGTCCAGATGATTAAAAGAAACTCACACTAGGGCCACAGATATGTGAACGTCAACGAAGTAAACGAAGCAAAAGTAGTATGAGATCGTAGTAGATGGCGCATGGCGTTCTGTAGTTTCTGCCTTACCCCTTGGGAAGACGTCGTGAGTTGTTTGTAAGTATCTTATATGCCATATGGATTTATAAAACATTTCCGGACATTTTGAAAGCAATTCCATACGATTCATCATCACGATCATCCCAAGCACAACTTCACCCACTACTTGCACTAAGCCTGTCTTTGTTTGTCTAAACTCCAATTCCTTACGTTTGCTCTTCTAAGAAAATCTTATGTAAGGGCGGCGGCCATCCTTTCATTTTTCATTCCGTTTCTCTCTTTAAGTAGGTATTCCATTTTTATGAAACGAAGTGATTCTAACAAGTTCCTAGAAATTTGCGCTCAGAGAAGTGCTCCAACGATACTTACATACTTAAAGATCCATGCAAAAGATTGCTAGTAGCTCTGAATAATGCGAGTAGTTTGAATTTTATTTATTGATAAACAATGAAAATTGAACACCACAGCATTGAAAGAATCCGTTTGTAATACGAGAGTAATAACAAACATTTTGCACTTTCGTTGTGCAACTAAGACGCTTCTGTTTTAAAGCGATCGGAAAGAGTGTTACAAACAACATTACCCTAAGACTCGTTAACACGGCACGGGTACTATCCGGTTCGGAGCGCTAGCCGCACTATAGACTGATTGTGTGAGCTGGTATATTAGCTTGTAGGCCACCAAACTACCGGACGACGCATACGGCGACGGGCCCCATGCCTTAGTGCCGCCATGTCTAGGGTTGCCAACGTTTTGTGCAAGAAATAAAAGTTTATAATGGTCAAATTGGGAAAATAAAAAGCATCTTTGAAAAATAAACAGTTGCTCTGAAAAATAATTGAATTAATTAGTGCTATTCGAGCAGCTTATCAATTTACCACAAACGAATGCTTTGTTAGCCCAAATACACGAGGAGGAAGTTTTTATTTAAGTATTAAAGCTCTAATTCTGTGATTACCACCACTTAGCATTAATCACTGAAAACAGTCACCCTGTGAATTCTGTGGTGACAGAACTAATAGGTAATAATTATTAAATTAAATTATTGATTACCTACCCATCATTATCTAGCCTTTTCCCAACCACGTTGGTGTCGGCTTATAGTCTAACCTCAACTGAATACCAGTATTTTACATGGAGCGACTGCCTATTTGAAAACAATAACCCAGTTACTGGGTAACACGATATCCCTTGGTAAGACTGGTTGTCAGATTTTTGGGCTTCTGACGACCTGTAACGACTGTCAAAAATCCACGATGGCAGCCGGGACCTACGACTTAGCGTGTTTTCCGTGGCTCGGAAGTTAGTTACGTTTAGTTTTCTTGGTATATAAAGATGGTCACCCATTCATGGACCAGCCGTGGCAAGTGTAGCTTAACCTGATCGATAGAGTCGTGCGCCTGTTAGCCACAAACCCAATATTATCTATTAACTTAGTACCAACAATTCGAGACATTATCAGTTTAATTCTGATCTCCACATGCAGGATATTGGTTCGGAAGTTCGCAGGTACGAGGTTGCGTTCGGGATAAACAGTAAATTCATTTACTCAGTATTATGGAGACAAAAACAGTATGAGACTGTTTTTAACAGTTTATGGCAATTGGCAACCCTAGCCGTGTCTGTCAACAAGCTTCTATTGTGATCCATACAATCCTGACGACCGTGCCAACACGTCGTATCAACCGTAGTTTTTACGTCAAAAAATCGTGTGTACCGTTGTACGGACGTTTTTTGACTCGTGGCCTGTTTGACATATCTTTATACAAAGCGTGTGCTGTCTTTCAAGAGTTTTCATTCTATAATCCGCCACCTTTAGATCAAGTAAGTATTTATTTTATTTTTTCAGTTAATACCTTAAAGTTGCATTGCGATGCACTAGCGCCGCTGAGTGGCTCAGGAGAGACACGATGTATTCGCGTCTTAATGTTTATATGTGTACTCTCGTGGTCATGCAGATTTATTGGGTGTGTGTTCCTATACATACGTGGCACACAATCTAAAAAATAACGCACACAACCATACAGGGTACTCACTGGCTTTTTTACAACACGATGAATTACGAAACTTACCGAAGTTTTTCGAAAAAGGTGGTTATGCGACTATTCTAAGAAGTAGCAAGGTTTTATTGAATTTTCGCTACATAAACAATCATTACTTATTTTTCGTATTAATTTTATATTCCGACGCCATTGTTTGTTAGCGATGATACCATGTATTTAAGATTTTAACGTTGATAATTGTGTGAAAAATACACAATATGCACTGTGTTGTACAGGTGGTGTGTATAGAGAAAATAAAAATATGCAAAACTATCTTTCGGTGAAAAAAAAAAAAGAAACAAGTGATCGTGATAAGTAGTCGTACACCGAATTTGCAATTAATACAATCTAAAGGTAAAGTCAATCGTAATTCAATACAAAAAAAAAAAAAAATCATTTCATCTATATGATTAATTTAATTGCCTCACAGGTTGATTGAGTAGGTACAGCAATCGGTTTTTCTGTATATTTTTTTAACTTTTTTTTTCTGCTTGAGTGTAGAAACTCTGTGCACGCCACTGAAGGCTGTACATGTCCTTCTAAGGTGTTTCCACTCACATCTGCGTTGTAACTACCCTTTGTTAGTCGCTTTTCATTCATCCTCTGAACAGGCCCAAACCATCTAACACTTTTTTCACTATACCTTTTTTAGTAAATTCTTTCTATCCATTTTTCATTGAGTACTTAGTTACTTCATCATTATCATCATCATGTCAGCCGAAAGACGTTCACTGCTGGATATAGGCCTCCCCCAGAAGACGTAGAGTGGGATGGCCTCCCACAAGGTGGACCGATGACCTTGGGAAGGCCGCGGTGACCGTTGGATGTGAGAAGCACAAGACCGGTCGAAGAGTAGTTGTATAATGTTACTTAATTGTTACATCTTATTCGTATTATGGAATGCAAATAAAGATATGAAGTTTAATTAAAAGGATAAAGGCGATCACTTATTTTGGGCCCAAAATCTATAGTCAGCGAAAAAATGCTGTTACCCTGGTCGGAGAAGTCTTCATTATATATTTTAACTACTACGCCGAATTTATTTATTTCACTCGAACGAAGTTGCGTTCAGAAGCTAGTTAGTCATATATTAACGTCCGGATACTGTACCAATAATAGTGCCATTATCAACACCGCCTACCGCCACAAATGGTCATTAACACCGTCAAATCATCAAGTGGATCTTACTTAGCATAAAGCAGAGAAACACAGAGTTACGATACACGTGACGTCACTAAACATGCTGCCGATGAACTAAAGAGAAATTATAATCCGTCCGTCACATAACTACGGGTTAAGTTTAATTAGTCGCCACCAGTATTAATAACCGGCAGTCTACGTACAGGTGGACACAGAATCGTCTGTCGTGACAAACCCATCATTGTTATAATACGTGTATTAGAACAATGTCAAAACAAAGATTAAGTTCGATAAATTAAACTAAAAAGCTATGAAATAATTTAATGTCACTCATATAGCGTCAGATATACTGTTGTAACAGCATGTCTATGACACGAACCCAAAGGGTTTTAGGAATTGCTCAACGCGCCTAAAGCAGTTTTCATTTCAAAGTTGTATTGTTTAAATGTAAGAAACTGATTTTTTTGTGTGTTAGATTGTGTTTATCAGGACAATAAGCACAAATCAACACAACAATGTAATATTCTTTTAACACAATTTACACAATTAATGCAGCTGGACAGCTGCAGATGCACACGCCCAAAAATGTCAATCTTTCTAATACCATCGATGCATCGCGCCTCTTGTAAAGAAAAGCTCTTGTTTTAAGTACTGTATTCACCTCAAAAAGCAATATTCGACAGTCCAAAGTTAATCTTAAGTGCTGGTAAAAATGCGACAAAACAAGAATCTCCTCTATTCTATTAAGCTCATGCAGTTCCATATTCAGTTTGGTCAGTCGTAACATTTTATTTCCCTTTCTTTAATTGTTGACAGTCACGTCGAAGTTGCTGTTATCGAAGGTATTGCTCCGATTTTTGTCTGACACACTAATATCCGATAGTCGATAGTGAGGAGCATAAAAACTGAAAAAAAGAAATGGAATCATTCATTGACGAACTTTTTGATGAACTTTGTTAAGGCCTGAACTGCTGTGTGTTAGTACGTTGTGAGCATTACCCATCGACAAAATAGAGGTGGTAATCTACGAGTACCTTTATCCGGAGGGGGCTGGGGGACACGTCGGTGAGAGATTTTGTTTGTCCTGCGGAAGTGGGGGATTTGAACTCTAGTAAAAGCTCTGATGTGCTCAAATAGGAGAGGGAATTGTGGGAGTGCTCGTCGCCTTAGCCAGTTGTTTACTTACTGCGGGTGTTCTTTATTTGGTGTACGTGGTTCTGTCTGTTTTTATAAAATAATACCTCGGAAAGATTCTGTTTGTCATTCGAAATCTGCGTGCAAAATTGCATTTTATCCGCTAGTGTGGAAAAAGCTTTTGCAATTCGAACCTTTGTATTCATAATTTTTTACTAGTTCAAACCATGCAGACATTCTAAAGGCGTGAAAATGTTTTTGAAGACAACAATCCTATCATATTTCATTGAACTACACTAATTTAATATATTATTTAGGCTTATTTCTTGCACCTAGCATTTTCCTCGCTGTAGTGAGGTGAAAAATTGTGTATTTCGCTCGGCAGCAAAGGTATTCTGCGTCTCATGTCGTAACTTTAAAACCGTTGCTACGCTCAGGATTCAAGAATCCTTCGCTTGCTCAGCTTTCAATACAAGTACTCGCGCCAAAAAACAATAATTATGCAGCCTTGCACAACAAATAACGATTGCTTGTAAACAGTAACAGTTTTAGTTAAATATTTGAATGTCTGTTTGCAGACACTTCCAGTTACGCAATTATTTTAGGAAAAACTTATGTGTGAAGCACAGGGATTGGGCATCTCGACAAAACTTCTGTGTTCTGTTCTTATAGTATACTTGAAACTAAGT
The DNA here is from genome assembly GCA_949987655.1 of Polymixis flavicincta. Lineage (NCBI taxonomy): Eukaryota > Metazoa > Arthropoda > Insecta > Lepidoptera > Noctuidae > Polymixis > Polymixis flavicincta. Next base: position 34,201,061 of record OX465171.1, on the reverse strand, counting down.
TTTTCTTAAATACAAAATTAACTACAGGCTAGATTATAGCCAGCGGAGCTTTCAACAAAAATAAATCAACAATAGATGTCATAAAATACAAAAAAAAAACACTTCCGCCATCGACTGTACCCATATTATACCCGTGTTAGCCTTTAATTGTTGTGTATGTTTACAGATATACTCATATAGTAAGAAATTATAGACAATTGAATTATGACTTCTTTTCCGTCACTGTAATTGCGTATGCGCAAGTACCTATGTCCGGTCGGTGATGACTCTCCTTTAATCAGCCCGTGCAATATACTTTGGTACTATTGTTTGATGATATATCCACACTTGTTATTAAATATGAGTTCTTCTGGTCTCACGCTAGCGTGATTACAAAAAGTAATTGAATTACGAGAAAATCACTCCGTTACTTATTATTAAGTACGTTACTTGTGAAAAGGTATAATGTTTGTCAAGGAATTGTTTTATTCTTTTTAACCGACTTCAACAAGGAGGAACTTCTCAATTCGTCTGAATCTTTTTTTTGTTTTATGTACTAGAGGTGTACAATAAAAAGTGATAATGAGTATGAAGCAGTTAAATATTATTTATTGTTATTTTATTTTTCGACATAATCACCTTTGAGGTTTATACACTTGGTATATCGTTTTTCTAATCCAAAGATTCCCTTCTTGAAAAATCTTCATCTTGATCGCTTACAAAATCATGTACGGCAGCAATCACTTCCTCATCATTGCCATATTTGTGACCTCTCAGTTGTTCTTTTAACCACGGGAACAGGTAGAAATCACTAGGCGCAAGATCAGGTGAGTATGGAGGATGTTGCATCAATTCAAATCCAGCATCTTGGATAGCAGTCATCGCAACTCGGGACTTGTGTGCGGGGGCGTTATCTTGATGAAACAACACAACTTTAGCAAGTTTGCCGCGGCGATTTTCGCGTATTTCCTGACGCAGTGTTTTTAATTGTTCTGCATATAAGGGCCCCGCAATAGTAGCTCCATGATTGAGGTATTCAATCATTATCACCTACTGGCTTTCCCAGAAAAGAGAGTCCATAATCTTACCGGCGGATGGAATTGCCTTAAACTTCTTAGGCGTTGGAGATGACAGCCTCTCCCATGTCATGGACTGTTGTTTCGTTTCAGGATCATAATGGTGGAGCCCTGTTTCATCCATAGTTACGCAGCGAGCCAAAAATCGGTCAGGATCTTGTTGTAACAATTCCAATTTGTTTTGAGAAATCCGCAATCTTGTTTCTTTATGCTCGTCTGTAAGCGTTCTAGGCACCCAGCGCGCTGATACTTATAAATGCCCAAATGTTCATGAATAATACTATGGATACTTCCTATCGAAATCTTTAGTTCTTCAGCTACAAAACGAACAACGACGATCTGGCAATTTTTTTTTTTTTTTTTTCAATTGTTCGGTAACTGCCCCTGTCCCGAGCGCGGGTCGTGTTTAGTTAAAGTTCTTCCTCTCTTAAACTCGGCACACCACCGCGCAACCGTAGAATACGGAGGATCATTAACCCCTAATGTTTCTTTCAAGTCTAGATTTACTTGCTCAGTAGTAAATTTTTTCAGGCAGAGATATTACGAGGATTGCAAACTCCTACAAAGGGATATTGACGCCATCTATGAATGGAGTATTGTGAACAAGCAAATGCTATGTCATGACATACGGTAGAGGGTTGCGACCAATTCATTGCAACTATAGTTTGGGTGGTGAAGTAATTACTCGGGCCACCATCATAAAATACTTGGGAATGACTTTCGATCGTTGTCTGACTTTTAGAGACCACGTTTCTATCCTTGCGAAGGAATCCTTCAGGCGCTTGGGATTTGTTTTAAGGAATTCTCGTGACTTTCACTAATATTATTAGACTGTTGTGCTTTGGTTCGCAGCAAACTCGAGTGCAGTGCCTGTGTTTGGCATCCCAATGCCGCCACCCAAACACTGATGCTGGAAAAGGTACAGAAAACTTTTCTGAGATGCCTATTCCAAAGAGATGCCTATTTCTTTCCTTACATGTACCCTACCAACTATCTTTTAGGGACGTTGGGTTTTAACTCATTAGAGGTGAGAAGAGGTTTTGTTCAGCTCACGGTAGCCTGTAAGATATTACGGGGACGTATTGACTGCCCAGAGCTCCATGGCCTTTTCTGCCGATTATTTGTGCCCGATTAATACATCGGAAACCGTGAGAGCCGCCGCACAATCTGTTTGCGCAACTGCCATGTAAAACTGTAGCCAGAGCCGAATCCCCAGTCTGTCGTACCTTAAAGATGCTAATGCCCTTCTGACTGCCCACCCTGAATGTGATGTATTTGCGGATGAATGGAATAGAATTATGCGTATATGTTTGGTGTTCTGTGAGGGAAAGTATGCGAGGGAGTCCACTGTTCCATTTTAGTTTTTAGTTTAATCATATATCTTAACATAATATTTGATATATGATAAAATATTGTTTCTATGTTAATTAATGTACTCGTAATTGGTGTTACCGTTTTAATTAACTAAATAAATAAATTACGGCGCGAATTTAAATTTTATCCATTGTGCGTACCACGCTCCGCCACGGCAAATGACTTCTATTTTTAAAATAAGAAAAGAAAATCAATAATTTTTATTTTATCAAATGTCTGGGCATTGCCTGCCAATATTTACTTTTTTGTTGTTCAAGGAGTTTGTATGCCATTATTACTTTTTATTGAAAACCCTTCGTATGAACAGCCATCAGCCTCGGAGAACTCCGATAACTCGCAAATGGCTGGACCGATTTGGATTGTTTTAACTTCTTCAACTCGATGTCATCGCCTGTAACGACACTGTAATTAAAAACTCGCGTGCATAGGAAACTTTCCGGCACAACTTTTTCCGCCAAAGTTTGCTCGCTGGTTTTGGCAGCAAGAAATTGAACGAAAGTTCCGCGACATTTGTGTTAATCGTAAATAAAACAATTAAAAAACCGTGGCTTACTCGTACAACCCGTTTAAAATTTGTTCAAAACGATTTAAAACTACGACCACGTGGGCTGTACATTGATTACGTATTACTTTGAAAATTAAGTTAAGACGCGGTGTAGCGCATCGTGGCAACAAATTAGGATAATAATAATAAAAACAGCGAAGCGTTTGATGTTAGTTGAATCGAATGACCACCAAAATAAAAGTAATTATGCAATTTTAATTAAACTAGTGGTCGCCCAGTGGTCGAAATTCGACCATAATTAATTTAAAACGTAATGTCTCTCTAATGCATTATTATGTAATGCACCACTGCTTATATCGCCCTGAGGACACTGTGGAGCATACGGTGGAGGTCTGCCAGCTTTGGGTGGAGCACCACCGTGTCATCGTAGAGGCGATCGGGGGCGGCAATCTCTTGCGTCCGGTCCGGTCCAGGCCATAGTACGGAGCGAGGGTGCATGGGTAGCCGTCACCTTCTTCTGCGAAGCAGTGATGCTCGCGAAAAGGGAGCGGCGCATTCAAAGAGATGTCAGCACCAATTGGTGGAGTCTACAAGGGATGATGCCTGCCAGGGGTGCGGGTTGTTCGAAAGAGATACCGTGGCGCCTGGCATACAGGCAACGGCAACACGGGTAGGTTTTAGCCAGTAAAAGTGTGATACGCCCTCCCGCTCCACCCAGAGTGGGAGAAGTTATTTGATGATATCCAAACAAAAAAAAAAATGGATTAAAATATAAGCTTCCTGCGTTCCTTCTCCATATAAACTTTAGCTGTGGATGATGCAATTACTAGGCTCAACAATGAAAGCTATTTGCCCAAACATGAAACATGATCTCATTCATACAATCACTTGTTACTAAGGCGTCATAAAAACCTAACGCAGAGGAAAAAAGATACATAGAGAATAATAAAATAAATAAATAAATACATAGGTAAAATATATCTTTTTAAGTCGCTAACGGCAGATAATTTTTATTTTATTTTGAGGTATTTTGGTCTAGACTCTAGACTCTTGATTGTTTAATGGAGTAGAACCAGCATCCGTTCCAAGCATTCTTATCTTGGATATAAACCTCAATGTTTAGCAGGCTTGTTTACAAAGTGTACTTTAAATTTAAAATTTTCTTTTATTTAATTGCTTAATAATAATAATAATTATTATATCGTTTTATTTCCTTAATATTAGGTCTTTACCTATGAAATTGCCGTTCTGCAGTACTGGCCATTTCAAATCAAAATAATTTTTGTTTGGCTAAGAATTCTAATTTCAAATTAATTTTATTTTAAAAACATGGTTTTTTTTTTCTAAAAGTAGTCATTTCTTTATTATTTAGTGTTACATTTTCATCGCATTTCAATCTTTTTCGTCATCATGGATACGTTAAAAATTCGAGTAATTATGGAATATGAGTACCGTCGTGGCAGCAACGCGGCACAAGCGGCACGCAACATCAACGACGTTTACGGAGCTAACACTACAAACCAACGCACCACCTGTTATTGGTTTGCTCGCTTCCGTTCTGGAAATTTCGACCTGAAAAATGAACCTCGCGGTCGTCCGAAGACTTTGGTCGACAATGACGAATTAAAGGCGATTGTGGAAGCTGATGATACACAATCTACGGCTGAATTAGCAGCAGCTTTCGACGTTAGCGTCAAAACAATATTGGTCCATTTGCGTCAAATTGGCAAGGTAAAAAAGCTTGACAAATGGGTGCCCCACGAACTCAATGATCGCCAGCGCGAAGTACGCGTCGAGACGTGCCTTGCACTGCTCAACAGACACACAAATGAAGGAATTTTGAACCGCATTGTTACCTGCGATGAAAAATGGATTCTGTTTGATAACCGTAAGCGCTCAGCAAGTTGGTTGGATCCTGGTTCAGCACCTAAACAATGCCCTAAACGAAAACTTACCCCTAGAAAAGTGATGGTCACTGTTTGGTGGTCTAGCGCCGGTGTGATTCATCACAGCTTCTTACCAAACGGGGTGAGCATTACTGCAGATGTGTACTGTGAAGAACTGAACACAATGATGGAGAAGCTGGCGCATCTCCAACCAGCATTGGTCAATCGCTCGTCTCCGCTGCTCCTGCACGACAACGCGCGACCTCATACTGCACAGCAGACGGTCTCCAAGTTGCAAGAACTGGGGTTGGAAGCTCTCCGTCATCCGCCCTACTCACCAGACCTTGCGCCTACAGACTACTACTTTTTCCAGAATTTGGATAACTTCTTGGCGGGAAAAAAATTTAATACCCGAGAGGCAGTACAAAATGCCTTTGAAGAATTTGTTGCCTCCCGTCCAGCTGATTTCTTTAAGAAGGGCATCAATAAACTGCCACTGCGATGGCAAAGATGCATTGATTGCATGGGTGATTACTTCGATTAATACAAATAAAAAAATCATGAAAAAAATTCGTTTAAATTTTTTCATACAAAACGGCAATTTCATAGGTAAAGACCTATTATAATTAAATAGGTACATTTCATTTGTTTCATATCTGTGTTATTATCAATAAAAGTTTTGCTTGAATCTTGAATCACTTGTTTATTTATAAAAGAAAGAATTCACATTTAACCCATGTTCCGCGCCCGATAACCCAAGATGGCGGCCCCGGCCGCAGAGAGAAAAACCAGAGACTCCCGGCTCTAGTGCTGTAGACATTATTGAGCAAAGATAATACAACATCTCCCCTTTTTCACAAGACAAACAAACAAATGTAATTTTACAAAAATAATCGAGTTTTATAACAAATTATTCACATACATAATCATCTAGATGTTTAGGCCTTATTACACATCTTCTGGGTCTGGCTACACTATTGCTTTCAGATTCGACTCCTTCCGGACTACTAACATTGGAATGGTACCGTTCCTCCAATTCTGTGGAATTGCCTTCTATCGGATCTGAAAGAGCAATAGGAGTAGCCTTACAATAATCTTCCCAAGAAATAACATTATTATTTGAAACATTCCTTCCTTCCGCTGGTGAAATATTTGTTTTAGGTGCCAACTTTAAATGCCTTCTATTTCTCCTAAAGTTCCCTCTTTCCGTTTTCACTATATATGATCGCGGTTCTTTGCATTTAAACATGATTGTGCCGTATATCTTCAGATCAGTAAGCCATACCCTATCATTTACCTCCAATTCTGGCAAGTCTATTCCTCTATGTCTCCTATTATAGTTACTTATCTCCTTATGTTTCTTTAATAAATGCTTTTCTTTCAATTCTTGGCTCAGGACTACAGGGTTGTTAAGTTTGCTTGGTATCATAGGAAGATTATCTCTGAGTTTTCGATTGAACATTAATTCAGCCGGACTGTAACCTGTTTCAGAGGGTGTGTTTCTGTAAACTAGTAATGCCAGGTAAATATCTTCATTTTTAGTAAGAAGATTTTTTGCAATCTTTACTGCAGATTCTGCTAAGCCATTACTTTGAGCATAATATGGACTACTAGTAATTGATTTGAACCCATATTCCTTTGCAAAATAATTGAATTTTGTTTTAAATTGTGTACCACAATCAGAGCGCACTACTTCTGGGATACCATATCTAGAAAACATTTCCTTGCATTTAATTATTAGACTATCTTCAGTCAAATCATGCAACTTAAAAACTTCTAAATATCTAGAGTAATAGTCCATTGCAACCAGATGCCAATGGTTTAAATATTTAAACAAGTCAATACCTATTTTCTGCCAAGGTCTATCTGGTGGTGGATCTAATACCATGGTTTCTGTAGGATTTTGTGAAGTTTCTATGCATTTTGAGCAAGTCTTTACTTTTTCCTCAATTTGTTTTGATAACCCTAACCACCAAACTGACTGTTTTGCTCGTTCCCTACATCTTGAGATGCCTAAATGACCTTCCTGAATTTTGTTTAACATTTCTTTATGCATTTTTTCTGGTATGACTATCCTTGAATTAAGTAACAGAAGATCTCCTTCAACCGAGAAGTTATCCCTGTACTAATAGTATGGTTTAAATATACCTAACAGGTGTTTAGCAGGCCAACCCTGAGCTATAAATTGTTTTATTGGATTGCAAATGTTACAATTTTTTTGCTCTGTCATAATTTTGTTTAACAAATCATCAGGTACAGTTTCACTAATAAGTGCATTTAAATTAAATTGTAAATCGTTACCACCCTTTGAACTAGGAGACAAAGGCAGTGGTCGCCTGGACAAGGCATCTGCAACCACTAATTCTTTGCCTGGAATATACTTGACTTTATAATCAAAACGGGTTAATTTTAATCTGAGTCTTAAAAGTCGTGGACTGAGGTCATCAAATTGTTTAGTATGTAATATTTGCAATAATGGTTTATGGTCCGTTTCTATTGTAACTGGAATTCCTATTATATAATCCTTAAATTTTTCAGCCGCCCATGTAAGAGCCAAGCATTCCTTTTCAATTTGAGCATAATGCTTTTCTGCTTCTGTCAGGGTTCTGCTAGCATACATGACAACAGATTTTTGACCTTTTTTATCTTCTTGCAGCAGAACGGCTCCTAACCCAAATGAACTGCTATCTGCTGAAACAATTATATTTAAACTGGGGTCAAAATGTGCTAAAGTGGGAGCTATTTGGAGATTGTCTTTTATAGACTGAAATGCTTAAAGAACAATGGCAGACGTTCATACATAAAATTAGTTGAGAAGAAATGGTAGCGTCTATTTGTCAAAAATATCTTAAAATGTTAAGCGTCAGTCTCTGAGTAACTTTATAAAAGAATTTTGTCCCGAGAAGGCTTCCAAAAAAAGATATTTCAATTTGAACTTTTTTAGGTTATGTTTTATGTCAAAACATGTCACGTAGAAGAGCTAGATCAGATTCCTTTAGGCACGCATAGGTCACACAAAGCAAAGCGAATATCTGTCCGTAAGCAATCCAAGTCAAATAGAACTAATAAAATAGCAAAAAGAACACGAACACGACCGCCACGAAAAACGAAAAGCGCAGGAGCATCAGTGACAGATGGCTTTCCTTGACAGTTGACAGTGACAGTTCATTTTATTATGGGCGCATTCCGTATTAGAAAAATAGCGCTGTGAGCGCTCACATCGATATTTTGCGTTCCGAGTTAGATATCACGATTCTGACAGCTAAAAATCGTCATTTTCTGTCATCAATACGGAATGCTCGTGATCACGATAAAAGTGTTCATTCAACGTTAAAACATTTAACGCGCTCACGCCAAGTCGGAACGAGTGTGAGCGCGCTCAAATCGATATTATCGTATCTCGGAACGTAACCTTAGTGTTGCCATAACATTAAGAATTGTTGCACAGTATTATGATTGACGCACCTGATAAATAATTGCAGGAAGTAATTTTAAACTAATTTTCGAACATAACACTTGTTTTTATTATTACTGTAGTATGGTTATTAGTAACTGCTTTAAAATAATATTTTGAACCTGTATGTGGACTTACAAGTATATACAAGAATAGTATGAATATCGCTAATGGCAACTCTTGAATTGTGTATATTATTCACTTAGTCATTTGATATTCCCAAAAATGCATGCTTTTTTCTGAGGCTTTAACTAAAATACATTTTTGTTTGAAAAATCATAGAAAAATAATTATACTCCTTTTGCATATAAGACATTTTTAGACGCTAACATTTTTGTCAACTATTTTTCTGCCATTGTTCTTTGAGGGTTTCCTTAGTAAGTTGGAAAATTAAAATATCGTCCATATGTATAGCTACATTTAGGTCACTAAATAAATTTGAGAACTTCATACTGAAATATTCAGGAGCGCAATTAAGTCCAAAAGGAAGCCGGTTGTATATGTACCTACCGAATGGTGTTATAATAGTAGTCAATTTTTTAGACTCCTCATCAAGGCAAATTTGATGAAATCCTGAAGTAGCATCACTTTTAGAAAAATATTTTGCTCCCTTTAACCTACTTAAAGTATTTTGCGCCTTTGGAATTGGAAAAACTGGCCTTAAAATATTTTTATTAACTTGAGTATAGTCTCCGCAAATTCTAAGTTTGTCATTTTTAAAAACTACCACAACGGGTGACACAAAATCGGTAGGTTCCTCAATTGGACTAATAATACCTAATCTTTGCAATCTGTCTAATTCCTCCTTTACTTTGGGTAGCAGAGGAATTGATACACTACGAGGTGTTGCTTGCACATTTGGCTTAGGATTACTAACCAGCTTTATGTGAAACTTATCTTTAAAAACCCCTAATTCATTGAAAATGTTGGGGAACTCTTCTTCCACTACAACATTTGAGCATGACTCACTGTTCTGACATGATATTGAAATAGCACAAACTTTTAAAATATCCATACTATCAATTGATGGCCTACCCAATATAGCTGAACTAAGATCCTTCATAACATAAACTTTACCTTCAGAAATCCTGTCTTTGTACTGTAATTTTAGTTGCACTGTCCCTAAAACTTGCAATCTGGTCCCATCTGGCACTTTTATGCAATCTACAGATTTCACCAGCGGAAGTTTGGCCTTGACTGCTACATGTTGTGGTATGGCACTTATCTCTGCTCCTGTATCAATTAGAAAATCCACTTTATCAACAAATTTTCCAGAATTAAATATGCTAACATTTACCATATATTTGCCCCTATGTACCATACAAACCTCATACTCTTTTGCTTCCTCATTTATCATTTTTACCACCTTCGACCGACACACATTTGCAAAGTGACCCATTCGTTGACATTTGTGACACACAGCTTTTGCCGCTGGACATTTTTCACGCGCGTGCCGCTCCTTTCCACAGAACCAGCAGTTTCCTGTAGGTTTTCTTTTATCCATTTTCATTATTTCTGTCGATGCAGCACTTGCAGTCCTCATTCTTTTTGTTTCTTCACTCTGAATTTCAGCTTGCTTGCCCATTTGTATGGCTTCCTCTAGTGTTAAGTTCGGTTTTAGTAGCATTCTGTCACTTTGTATTTTGTCTTCCATGCCAACTACAATTCTGTCGCGTATAAGATCAGATTTGATTACCCCATACTCACAATGCTCTGCCAACTTGTGCACCTCTGTGACAAAGTTATCAAATCTTTCCCCGTGTAGTTTGGACTCTGGCGTTAAATTTAAAACGCTCATAGATTACGTTTCGTTTAGGCGCAAAAAAGTCGTCAAATTTTTTCATAAGATTTCCATAGTTTTCCTCGGCACCGAATTGCACAATTATATCCTCGGCCTTTTCTCCCATGCAGTATATGAGGCAGTTTATTTTGTCCTGGTCTGCCTTTTTATCATAGCCCGCTAGGCTCATGAAGCGTTCAAAACGAGTTTTGTATTTCGGCCATTCATTTGGAACGAAATTGAAGGGGCCCGGAGTTGATACCTTTACACCACCCAGTCTGTCTGATGTCTTTGTATCTTCCTTATCCATTTTATTTTATTTATTTTTACCGCTGCCACCATGTGTTTATTATCAATAAAAGTTTTGCTTGAATCTTGAATCACTTGTTTATTTATAAAAGAAAGAATTCACATTTAACCCATGTTCCGCGCCCGATAACCCAAGATGGCGGCCCCGGCCGCAGAGAGAAAAACCAGAGACTCCCGGCTCTAGTGCTGTAGACATTATTGAGCAAAGATTATACAATACAACAATATCACTAATAAATTCGTATTTGATTATATTATAAATTATTATTTAACACACTACATCTCAATAATAATAATCTAAATCTATCAGTTGCATGCTTAAACATAATCACTGATTTTTCGTTAATAATAATCTATTCATTTTATTTATTTATTATAATTATTTATGTATTAATGCGCTTAGTTGTGCAGCAACACGCACGCCGGTTGCGAGTACTACGTACTCGACATTTCTGAAGAACATATACACGATATGAACGAACTGACATTTGCCTTGTAAATTCTTTTTGTAGCTGTCCTTCATCCCAACGTAACCAAACCATCATAAGTTTAATCGTTAAAATTTTCGTTACTACATCTTATTTTAACCTGCACCGTTGTTATTACATCATTCCTCACCCTGTCATTCATAGTCACACCACACATGCTTCGCAAGGAATGGCAACTATTTACATATTTAGTTATAAGCTAAAGCTTCGGTCACACAGTCATCAACATTGTCATCTACAGCCCGACTTCAACCACTGCTAGGCCTCTCTTATCTTGTGCCAATACCCACGCACGTTTTGCCCGTGATGGCAAATCAATGTCTGGAGTCCCGACTTTATTACCAGTGTGAGCTCACCATGACGTACGGTGCTGAGACGTACCCGCTCACGCAGGAGGCTGTGTACTGGCTGAGAAAGCCATGGAGTGTTCCATGCTTGGCATCAGTCTAATAGACAGAGTTCCAAACGTCGACATACGAAGGCGTACGAAGCTCTTCGATATCCGAAAGCGTATTATGGAACGCAAATGGAGTTGGGGAGGACACCTGGTAAGGCGCAGTGATGACTGGTGGACTAAGGCTGTGACAAAGTCGCGGCCAAGGACTGAATACAATAATTAGACTTCATGTTAGTGGCATTTGGCTTAATAAGACGTTACACAGACGTCCATAATACAATGCTTCAGACGAGACGAGCCACTGTAATGTCTGATTATATTAAGTAAACGTTATCAGTATTAGCTTATACGATGTAGTCCGTCTTTGTACTTCTATTTAACTTGTATATAACGTTCAGCGGTCATTGGCTGACTTCTAAGTAACTACTAAATGCTGACATTGTCGTGTAATTGGGACCTGATTCGCGTTTTATCCACGTTAATTTGACTAATAGGGATACATTTATTTGTTAGTTGGGTTGATGCCATCGCTGTCACACACTAACGGAGTTCAAATACAGAGCGTTTTTTGACACAGTTAATGTCAATTTGTCTAATACTGGTGAGAATGACAGAAAATGTTTGAGAGTTGCTAAGGCTAGAGGGGGTCCTCTAGCTGTAACATCTTTCACACATTTTTGTCATTTGAATACGGAGATGAGGTTTTAATAGAGAAGTATTGACGAAAAATACACGTTGCGCCCATCACAAACAAATTGGGACAAGGGTAGGAGAATGATAACTGCAGTGAGAGCAGTAGTGGCCCAGTTCAGTTCAGTTCAGTCAGGCAGGAATCTTTGTTTAATTTATAGCATCACCACTGCTCTAGAAACGGTAAAGGAAAACTTCGTGAAAACACCGGTATGTCCTAGAACTTAAAGACGAAGACATGTGACATTACCTGCACTGTACTCTCGTGGTGGATTACGACCAACTCCCTCCCACGGAGAGGAGGCCTGTGACCCAGCAGTGGGAACATTATAGGCTGATGATGAGAGGATGATGACTGGTGAAAATTACAGATATTCATGACGTAACCGCTGTCTTACGGACCCAAGCCCTACGAACATGCCGATAACGTCGATATTTCGCGCATCACAGAGTACTAATTACTTATTAGTCCGAACATCAAGGGAGGGAGGTCTCGTACGCATTGCGCTTAATTTGCTTGATCAACTTAATGGCTAATTAAAAATGATTTTAATTAGGAAACTGCGATCTGTATGAATCATGTTTTTAAAAACATTTTAAAAACGTGAATTATTCGGTTGGAAAATGTAGACAGGTTTTGATTTCGAAATGTTTATTTTTACTGTAAATAAATGTTATGAACTTTCTGAGGATCTGTCAACTGACCTCGCAAAATACCGCTGCTTCGAAGTTTTGGAGCTTCAATCGATCGTTTTCCGGTGTACCCCTAGCTATACCCCTGGTGGTACAGCGGAAGTTGGTTGTCAATACAGAAGAGAGGAAATGGATTGCCAATTTTGGCCAGTCTCATAAACTTAGTCAGTTTAAGAGTTCGAGGCGATTTCTTTTTCATAAAGCAGTATTAATTTTTATATATTGTACACAGAAGCTGTTGGTGTACCTTGATAAATTAATACATTTCTTTCTCATTTATAAACACTGTAAAAATAGTTCAGGCACTATATTTAAATCCATGATGATGTCATTTACATGTATGTGTTAATGTAGGTAAGGCTAAATAATATTAGCTGCGCGGGTCGATCGATCAGGTTAAGCTACGCTAGCCGCGGTTGGGCGAGGATGGGCGACCATCTTTACATACCAAGACCCCTCCGTGCCACGGAAAGCACGGCTGTTGGTCCTAGCTGTCATTCGTGCATATTTGTCCTCTTTGTCTATCTGATTTTGAATTCAATTATTAATTATTATTGCTTGAAAATTTAATTGTTCACTTTGTAATCATTATTAAATTGGAATTTTACTTTGTATACATACCAAAGGCACAGCTTCTTTAGATGATATAAAACGATAATGAAATGTTTTTTTAATCCTATCTCTACATGTCCGGAAGTTGTGAGAATTTTTAATACATTGATATCAGAAACCGAACTTTTCAAATTGAAATAAACACATCACTCGGAAGAGATTTATCGTGATATTGGCAAGTAACGTGGAAAGTTATTGACCTACGTAGTGCGGTGACACGTTTGTTATGATTTCAATTGAAACATATGAAACCGAAAATTTGGTACCTATCAATTCTTAGAGTAATTGATTTTCAGCTGAAAATATGTATGGTGATTCAATACCAGCAGTTTCTTTAGTGATTAAGGTTTTACGGGAAGCAAAAACTTCTTTTTACTAAAATTACGCTGACGGAGGTGTATGAAATTTGGCACAGTTGAAGTGTAGGTATATTTGGAGGACGAGTGCAGAAGCTAATACTTTTACATAAAAATAGTTTCCGCCCGCGGCTTTGCCCGCGTGGATGTCGGTTATCGCGTAAAAAAGTACCCCATGTCCTTCTACATATCCCAGGCTATATCTTTACCAAATTTCATGATAACCGGTTCAGCGGTTCAGGCGTAAAAGCGTAACACAGACAGACAGAGTTTTTTTCCCAATTATAATATTAGTAGGGATAATTAAGTGGGATGGTTTAGAACTTTATTTGATTAATTTTAAAAACATGATCGAGTTTCGACCACTGGGCGATCACTAGTATTCATTGCAAAATGCATGCGTAATCAGCCAATTGCATCCCCACTGCTGGGACACACAGGCCTCTTCTCTGTGAGACGGAGTGGGCCGTAATCCACCACGCGGTCGCAGTGCGGGTTGATGGATGTCGCATGTCTTCGAATTAATGGTTCTTGGACACGCCGGTTTCCTTCCAGCCAATAAAAGTCAAAGGAAGGAATTTTTAACTACGTTTAAAATAAAACACAACAAATAGTCAAGTGCGAGCTGCACCCTAATTGCGTAACTCACGATTGATCATAATTGGTTTCGTCTTCACAGTTAAACAATATTCATTGCGTTATTTATGTTGTCGAACAGACACATTTCTCGAACATATGAAGCAATGGTTTAACAATCCGTTTCAAAACGATACAGATTATGATGAATCGTGAGTTACGCAATTAGGGTGCAGGTCTCACTTCTCGTGTGTTCCGATGGTAATGAGCCATGTTATATGGTTATACTAACTTATTGGATACTACAATTCTTCTGCCCGCTACTTCGCCCGTGGTCTGTGGTAATACCACAGAATATTATCACTTCGTTTTCTCGTAGCGTTTTTTGGGCCTTTAGTTTTCATTTACCTACCCGGCCCCTTTTAGGGCTACGAGCCTAAGGAGCTGAGTTAAATCATACCCTACTAATATTATAAATGTGAAAGTTTGTATGTTTGTTAATCAATCACGCAAAAACGACTGTACGAATTTGAATGAAATTTAGCACACAAATCGTTTAGGTCTTGAATAAACACATGTGATACTTTTTATCTCGATAGTACGTTCCAGTGGGATAATTTCTGATCTCCACGCGGTTGAAGCCGCTACAAACTAGCTGCATTCAAACTTACACATTTATAAAATCCCACTAAGATAGTAAGATCGTCGTCTCTTCGTTGTATACCTACTTAATTCCGTAATTGCTCGTTTACTTGAGGCCTTCTGTTTTGACATACGTCACCGGGTAATATGGTATGATATGATCCATTGAGTTAGACCTATCCCCTTCCTCATTGACCACATATCATTATGATTCAGGTTCATTATTTATGTCCCGTGGACGCCACGAGACAGGTTCGACCTAGTGTGGATTTCATAACCTAACTGCAGCCTTTGCATCTCATTTTTACTTATATTTAAATGAAGGTAAATCTAGCTACCAATGTAGACTACAAGCAAATGAACGTGAAGCACTGTTACTGGCCAGTAAATATTATTTAATTATGTCAACAGTGAAAGTGTTAAATTACATAATACTTAAAGAGTTCTGTACCATTTATTTCCAGATACAGACCCCTAAACAAGAGAGCTTCATTAAAAGTCCCATTTCACGCGTTTCAGGTAGCAATAACGAAACTATAAAGTTTTATAACATTATAAAGCCAGAAGATTACACTCGGAAGTATATTGCAGTTAGGGGTTGCAACTTTCAATCACTAGTTTATTTGATTGTAGTGACCTCCGACCTTATTGTGTAACACATTATCAATCAGAATCATTGAGAAGGATATTGCTAATCCATTGCTCCATATGTTCGAAAAAATTTTTTTGATCAACAATGTAAATAATGCAATGAATGTTGCTGAACTGCCAAAATGAAAATGTGTTAATGTTGGTGTACTAATGTTAGTATACTAATGTTAGTGTACTAATGTTAATGTACTACTGTTATTGTACTACTGTTAGTGTACTAATGTTAGTGTACTAATGTTAGTGTACTAATGTTAGTGTACTAATGTTAGTGTACTAATGTTAGTTTACTAATGTTAGTGTGTTACGCAATTACCCATCTACCTTCTGCTTTCTGCTTCACGCGGTCTTAGCAGCGAGACAAAACATCGAGATTTCTTCATAGTAATGTAAGTTTATTCACAGAAAACCTTAATTAATAAGTTCTCTGAAAGTGGTGAAAGCCGCATCAAAATCCGTTGCATAGTTTAGAGGAAATAACGCGGTCACACAGACAGACAAATAAAAGGACTTTAATTTATTATAGACTAGCTTTTGCCCGCGGCTCCGCCCGCGTGGATGTCGGTTATCGCGTTAAAATGTAACTTATGTCCTTTTTCATTTCCCAGGCTATATCTCTGGCAAAGGACGGTGGGCTCTAGCATCCCCAAAATTTAAACTTAGTCAAGAGACTTGAGACTCGCATTTAAAAGGTTTTACCTTACTGAGCATTCTTTACTATGGCGACGATAGTCAAAAGTATGGGGTTTTCAGGGAAAATAAGACAATGTAATGGTAGGTACGACTGCAGTACAAAATATGTTTGATTGAAAAAAAAAAATAAGTGAAAATCGTAACTAAAAATGTGTATTTAAAAAAATAAAATACAATATAAAGTAACCTAAGTAAAAACTACTTAGGTTACTGTATATTGTATTTTATTTTCAATGGCATAACATATTCACGCTTTTATACCCCTTAAGTGCTGGTAGAGATTGTTAATTAACTGAACTATGACTTTTTCAGGAAACCCCATATATTTAAGACTTGAAACCAACGGTTTGTTAGTATGTAGCCTATAAAGGAAAATATGAGACAAAAATGAAGGAAGTCGGATCAAAAAAAAAATTGGGTACGAAGTCAGACTTTCTGGGTTCTGACAACCCGTATCGTACGTCCTT
This sequence comes from Polymixis flavicincta, assembly GCA_949987655.1. Lineage (NCBI taxonomy): Eukaryota > Metazoa > Arthropoda > Insecta > Lepidoptera > Noctuidae > Polymixis > Polymixis flavicincta. The sequence goes on along the minus strand of OX465171.1, from coordinate 34,184,436 downwards.
TCCGGGGCAATTGGGTCTTGGTTTGTAAAGATGGTCACCAATCCACGGACCGGACGCGGTAAGCGTAGTAATGACGTAGTAAAAACGTTCAAAATCTAGTCGCAGTCTCATCTCGGCGACACTCAAATATCAAAAACTTATGGAAACTAGAGGTACCTATACATTTTTAAAAGATTAACTCTGAGATCAGACTGTGGACGTTCTTAAATTACGAGAATTGCCCCGTATGGATGTTATACTTAAACATGTTAAAAAAAAACATTTACTTTAAGTGTTTTTGAAGCGAAAACTTCTTTAGGCGCGTTGGGCAATTTTTGAGATGAGAAAAACAATTGACCTCGCGACTCTGTAACCGTTGCCGTTACCGACACCTCTGTATATAGGTATGCACATATATTGTGTATCTACGTACATAGATATACATAATGTATAATAACGCATTAATTAAATGAAAATTGTAAGTTTAATAAGTTTAAATTAGAATTAGTTCGTATAAGTTTTCACTTTTGTCGGCACTCCCGGAGTGCCACTGTTTTTTTCTGCAGTTAAGCTGGTCCCTTGAAATATCAGTTTAAAGAATCAGGTTTTAATGTACAAACTTAACAGCCGTGATTGATATATGGATATTTCAACACGATTAAAAACAACTTACTTCATCTAACAGCACTAGCTACCAGCAGTGGTTGATAATAAGAAAACCATCGAACCTTTTCATTTGAACGTGTTTGTATAATAGTAGCCATTACGTGTGCAATGTTTAAGTAGACCCTTTATACAGGCAGTAACAGAAACCCTATTGCTATTCTTAAGCACTAAAGATTACAGCTGGTATAGAATCACTATTCATAGTTTCAGCTCAAAATAAAATACCTAGGTACTGTAAGAATTGAAACCAAATTTTCGGTTTCATAATTATGTTTTTTAAATACAAATCATAACAAATGTGTCACCACACTACGTAGGTCAATAAATTTCTACGTAATTTGCAAATATCACGATAAATCTCTTCCGAGTGATGTGTTTATTTTCAATTTGAAAAGTTCGGTTTCTGGTAACAATGTATTAAAAATTCTCATAACTTCCGAATATGTAGAAATAAGATTAAAAAACCCTTCCAATATCGTTTGATATCATCCAAAGAAGCCGTGCCCTTGGTATGTATACATATACCCTTTCCGTTATACGTTGTAAAACAAACGTTCAAGGCAGTGGTTTGTCGTTTTTTGCTTCGCACAGCATCGCAATTGGACCACAATTATATGCCAGAGTTGCAAGAAGGTCAGTGAAAAGCACAATCTGCTTGTTAGGCTAAGAAATTTTGGAATTTCTCTGGACTCGACTCGAGTCCTTTCTGTTGCAATGCCTCGTTTTAACCCTGAATTCGAAAACAAAAAAAAAACAAAAAACTATGCCTGCATTGGACCAGTCAGTGACGCATATGAACTAAATCTTAACCTACAATGAACGATCATGTGTCACATAGGTTACAGACTTTCCGTAAGAATCTAGGGATTATTAGTCAATTCACACGAATTTACTAGCATGCAGTTAGTTTATTTGTGGGCCAATTGACAACTCCAGAATAACGTAAGTATTAAGCAATGGGCACGTTTTGAATTTAATGCATTCTATTGCATGTAATAACAGCAGTAACCTTTTTCATAACTTTATTGCATAAAATTCGCCCTTATTTCTGCAGTTGTCTATTCGCCCACAAATAAATTGCCTTCGCGCGAGTCGACTATAGAAAATAATATTTTATTTAAAAGCTGATGCTTTTCACTCAATCCAAACGAGTAAATTCATGCGAATCAATTAATGAGACGGTTGTAGTTTACCTGGAAAAAAGAATAATGACAAGCTTATACTGGAATGTCGCATCCAGTTGGCTTTGTTCATAATAACGCACAACGATTATATGCCTAATCAGTTTTAGCGAATCTGATAGCACCTCATTAACCGTTTAACTGCAAGTCTGTAACTTTCTACTGAATGCAGTACGGCGTGGGTGCGCCTTACGCCCCCGATAACAACCGTTTCGTGCCACTGAAATGCCAATGGCTTTCGATATAACATTAAAAATTTCAAACTAATCAACAATTGAGGTGCTATTTTCAAATAAAGACTGCGTGTTTCACTCTAGTAATTACTGTGGGGGTGTTGGGGGCCTGCTGGGGTGAAAGGGGGTGTATTGCGAAGTGAAAGCGAAGCAATAGTGGTAGGTGGCGCCCTCAGCGATTTATTGTTTTTAATAATAACGTGAACCCGTAACAAAGAGAATAAAAGTCGGCGGTGCGCCGCGGCGGTTCCACGGAGCGGTGCGCCGTAGATGCGGTATTTAACAAACTCATTATCATAGACAGCCTTGTTTCGTCCACTGTTAAGAATAGGCCTCTACCATTTTGTACCTTGCTTCTCTGGTCTGTGCGAGTCTCATCGAGCACCCAAAATCCACATACGCACGGACGCCGGACGTAAATATATTGAAGCGCGTTTTTTTTTCCGCACGGATTTTCAACGTGAGTTGAGAATCGAACAGTGGGATTTTTCAACGCGCTGGAATGCACTCTGTTGGATTCTCAATCCTTGGTTCCACACCGAGAGTTGAAAATCCAGTACGTGATTAAATCCCGTCGTGATATTTTAATTCCGTGCGAAAATGGTCTAATTGCGTAACGCACTATTAATCGCACTATGGCAATCAACTTTGACATTAACATTAATTAATCATCAAAAGCCAAGGCTTTCAATTTTCTACATGAGCATTTTGCTCACCTGGAATGGATGCATGAAACAGTTAAGTATTTATTTTATTTATGCTAAGTTTAGTCACAATGAGTTAGAAAAAAGCACCAAAACAAAAGAAAAGTATCTTTGCTCGTTAAAGAATTTATAGTTGCCTCTAGAGTCTAGAATGACTATCCGGCTTGTAACCAGGGCGACTATCCTCTTCGATACGGATACTTGCCCTTTTATATACGTAATAAATAATAACAATAAAACGTAGTAAACGGTGTAATTTAAACTCTAATGCTTTCAAAGAAACAAAAAGTTGACTGAATCCACAATCGGTAGTAAAAATATTCATTAGAAATTACTTACCAATATAATTTAGTTGACCGTCGAACTTTCGCCGCGGAAGATTTCCGCTCGTACGGAAAAAACCTTTGCTATATTGACGGTTTACATGACACAGGTCTGCGGGAGAGGCATTATAGTAAAGCGCTAACGATACTAACGACGATACTAACGACCATTCAAAACCGGGGCACGTATCCTAGTGACACAGTTATCCGGCTTTTACCCTATCTATGAAAATAAGAAAAGATTTTTTACGTAATTTTATTTTGGTTGTTATAGTAACATCACAAAAATACATTCCCAATTTGCTCTTCTTCCCGCACACTTTCTTTCTCTCACACTTTAAAAGTCGATCAAATGTACCACTACTCATGCTTATGCATATATAAAACTATAACTTTTGTAAGATCTAACTTTACTTTCTTTGAAAAATATAAAACTAAATTACACATTCGTAAAATTAGTACCTAAGTAGTCCTAATAAGAAACAAATCTTTTCAATAATAGATTTCATGGCTCTTCGTGCTCCTACATAGGTACATACATATTTAATCGAGGCATCATCCCCCAGGATGCTTAAAAAAAAAACAGTGATAAATAAAACATATATAGTACGGTATCTGCTTATTTTCTGGAAAAACTAAAGTTTTTTTTAAAGCTAGTATTTTTGATCTAATTCTTAATTCAATTCTGTGTAGCTTTTTTGTGTTTTCTTTTTATGTGAATACTTGGAATGACGAAAGATAAAAAACAAAACAAACACAAACAACAACAACAATAACAACAACAACAATATAAAACATCTGCATATTATTTACTCATTTTTACATTTAAAAGATTTTGAATTGGAAATAATGTGCCGGATCCATGTTAGAATGATGAACGTAGCGGCTCTATTCGCAGTCGCACTGGGGCGGGCCGTGGTCGCAATATTAACATTGGTACGTTTTCATCCGACTGCGCTTTTTGTGATTATAACCTAACTTTCAAACGTCTGTCCAACTATTTAAACAGTCTCACCATTGAGGGTAACTGGTCTCTATTAATTTTAATGGTAAATATGTTAGTAGTTGGGGGCCTTGTGGCTTAGTAATAACAGCCATACCTACAGTTAGATCGATGCGGTTACGTTATGCTTGCTGCCAGTCCGGCTGGGTGACCATCTTTATATACTTACAGCAAGTTAAGCCGTTGGTCCCGGCTGTCATTGGTGGATCTTTGAACTGTCAAAGATCCACGAATGAGAGCCGGGGCCAACGGCTTAACATACTTTCCCTGAAAGGAATACCTTCTCTCACCTAAATGGAAATTTAGACAACTCCTTTCAGTAAGAAGGGCGATCGAATTGAGAGAAATAATCTAAGGACAAAAATACGATTGGCAATATTTCGGCCTTCTGACGAACTGACTCATTAGTTACGGGTCGTCTGAAGCCTGAAAGTCTGAGAACCAGTCTTACCAATGCGTAGCGTATTACCCAGTAACTGGGTTTTGGAGGTCTGATACGCAGACGAAATAGTTGGGAAAAGCTAGGTAGATGATGACTACAGAAATTTCAAGAACTGGTCGCAGGGGAGAGGGAGTGAGAATCGTAACTGCTGAGCGCTGGCTCCACAGGTTTGATCCCTAGGCAGGACAAACAGATTTATAGGGCTATTCTAGGAAAATCCCGAGAGCTGCTGAATCAACAGGCTCTCTTTATGCAATTAGCAAGTTACAAAGAAAGTAGCGTGACATTATCAACTGCTTTATCGACATGACCATCGATAGCAATTTATTCCAAAGGACCGAGCACGTGCAAGAAAATGGAGCTGCTCAGAGTCAACAGGCGCTAAGTTGGCACGAGTCAATCAATCTGCGTACCCTCTTACTCACCAAGAGTACCAAGTAATAAAGTAGACATAAGGCGGACATAAGGTTATAGGCATGATAAATTATTTTATTTCTGTAAGTAGGTTTGTACAAACACTTTTAAACGTCAATCATATTAAAAAATAAATATATATGAGGTCGGCTTTTCATATCTGACTACTCTGAGAAGAAAGACCAAAACAAACTCAGAGGTCACTGTCTTTTTTAAAGTACAGACATAATCTTGGTATCATGTGAAGGCCATGTGGATTGGTCTCTGAAATGGTATTTTGAGGAAAGAACCACACAGATTGAGTGGACCTGACCAATCGATACTCAACACACATGCAGCTCAACTCAGAACTTGAAGAGCTCAACGATTTGACGAATAATACCAAAGAAATAACATTTTGGTAGGCCGCAGAAATTACTCAAACTGCCAGATCATTAAAACTAAATGAGGCAGATGAATGTGTTAATACGTACGTGAAGCAAAAACTTTGTACCCCTTTCGTTGGACGCTTACTAAATTTAAAACATTGGTGATCCTTCACTTATCCCATAACCCCGACAGGTTCTAATTCTACCTCTTCGTCTGACAATACCGGTTCCAAAACTGGCAGAAACTTGTAGCTTTAAGTATTTCGAAACATAACTGTCGAAACGAGGGTTTACAAGGAATACGTACAATTGTAGAACTCTGCCTTACCTCGTCGAAAACGGGTGTGATGTGTTGTGGATACCTACCTCACCCATCAGAACTCAATAGACAACCCATAAATCCTCTGTAAACTTATTATTCCACAGAATAATTAGAAACTCAATGAAAATATCGGTTCCGGTCGACAGATTCCGTTTTTATTCTCATAATGGGGCGACAAACAAATCCCGTCTTCTGTAGCAAAGTCTCCAACATTTAACCCATTTAGCAAATGACTCGTTGAATCTGATTATAGTCTTTTTTCAGGCGTTTTCTTCTCTCTCAGCGACATTGTTTTGTTTTTGAAGGAAAATCCTCCAGAGAAAAAAGTTCAGTTGATTTGTAGCGTGGCTGTGCCAACCAGTAATTGAATTATATCATCGATTTTCCATTAAAATGGTTTATGGTATAGAATGTAAAAGTGTGGGTGGGGTCTGGAGGTACTTTCTCGTGTTTAAGTGCGGATTACAGTAGGCGGTGTGGCAAGCAACTGATGTGGACTCATGAATGATGAATGGTCACGCCTCGCTGGCATTACGGTGATCCCTGGCAGGGCAGAGTAGCAGCCGTGCACTCTGTATGCAGATAACTGTTTTAATCCAACGTGAGTAAGGGGTTAGTGAGGATATTTATAAGCCATAAACTTTTTCACGCTCAGTTTAGGGTAGGCCGCGCGGCAGTGGTATCAAAAATAAGCTGACCTCACATTCCATCGAAACTCTGTTCTAGGCTAGGCCAGATCAACGTCAAAATTATACCTACCACTGATGTGCAGCCTACTGTAGGTACCTTTATCCGCGATTGAAAGTAGCCAAATTAAATAATTTCTGAAAAGGTGGCTTTGGTTTGGTCCGGTTTGGGCAACAGAGTTAAAAGACATTATAATTCATTCGTTTTTTCATACTGTTACTTTCACATAAATTGACAAAGCATTTCTTTTCAGTATTTACCAACAACAGTTCATTCGACAAGTATATCATCTTTTCTTTAATATTATTGTTTTCAGTTGTGATTCTTCGTTCAAAAACATTTCCTATGATAGGTACGTCCTTTCTTTTAATAGTTTTTCCTTACCAGGAAGAGATGAAAACGATCACTAATACCAGAATTAATTTTAACATTCCGACACCTCTGTCTCCTTATTCAATTTACATTCAAAAAGCGACCCTTAGTTTTTGCTCACCGCAGATGACATTAGGCATTTTAAATAAGGAGGCACTAACCGACGATTATCCCTGTATGCACTATGCAAGTGCACCCAAGGACAAACCCCGGTTGGCGATGGACTATTGCAGAACTTGGAAACAAAACATTAGGCTATTGGTTTGGGTGGCTATAGTGAATTGGTAAACTACAACTATAGAAGCGCTATGTCCCCTCAACTATAAAAGGACTATGTCCCCCGCCTGATTAAGGTTATATGATACACGGATAAATAGCAGAGGGTGCCATGCAAACTCTATAATGGACCCTCGGAAACGGTTGCTATCACATAGTTACGTAGCGACAAGGGGGCAACATGTCCTGAGGTGTTAAAGGAGTGGAGAAGTATTCCACGGCTAACAGAACAATCCCAGAGCCTGGAAGATAGTCAAGATCCCTATTACCTCTTACTGGAAAACTTCCCAATAAATGTAAGAATGAGATTGGAGCTCTGGTCCTCGTCAGTGTTCACTCTGGCCGGTCGATGAGTAACAAGACTTCTCCTCGGAGATAGGGTCCGTGGGGTCGCTACCGCCCAACAACTCGCCACATGTTGCCCTGTGGGTTTCTGTATCTCTCTTGTTCTGGCTCCTCACCATAGTCCGGTTGCAAGAAAACTCTACGGGCTCAGACCTGGAGTTCGGACCTCGCGAACCACACCACGACGCGTCAACTTAGAGATGCGGTGGTAGGAATAAATTATTATCATTATCCCAACTGCTTTCCAATTCATATGCAGCCTGCAGCGTTACAGGGTTGACTTGTTGCCTGTAACGCTGCCACAATGCATTATTATTCCTTACAAAGCTTTCGGCCGGTGTGTGCCCGACCTAACTGAAAGACGTTGAGCCGAGCCCTTTGATTAATTGTTCCGAGGCTACCTCTACAGCATTATCGGGCTGAAATGGTTTCTGCAACGTATTGTTCAGGCTTGAGATTGTTGATTTTAATATTAGGAAGTTTGGGACATTGAGGAAATTTAGGACTGTGATTTAGCATAGTTATAAAGATTGGAAAGCTCCCTTTGGGTGTTATACTTACTTTAATTGTGACATGGCTAAGTATATAACCTTTCAAGCTGAGCTTATATATAAGTATAAGACCAATTCTCGTAATTCAATTTATTTTTAAATTTCTTTAATCTGTTTTCAATCTATTATCCTCCACAGCACAACTTTACCCACTGTTGGGGGCTAGGCTGCTTTTTTCTTCAATCCAATCTATTGTCCGAAATCGTAAAACTGATCTGTCGTCAAACTCAAAACTAGTAGCGTCCTGATGGAAAACCGTTTAGCCCTCCAATTTACACTTGGAGCCCAAAAACATAGCCGCTACCTTGATAGGTATGGGGGGCGCTCGTGATTTCAATTAATGTTTTGCAAAAATAGTCGTGAAAATGCAAAAAAGTCGCTCACAAAGCTCTTGTCATACATCTCGACATGTCGCGACATCGTGCGACTGCTGTTTGTTTGAAAACCCTTTTCCAATTAACCGCACGTCACTACGACGACACTCGCAAATCGGAAGTATGGATGAATAAAAAAATACGTACGCGTCGGGGGGCCCCGTCAGGACCGTAGTTCCTTACGCGATCCTCGCACGCACACACACTTGCATATAAGAGGAAGACACAGACAGAGAAAGTATGAATTTTCAGAAGCTCTCATAAAGTTGTCGCCATCTTGGATTTTCATTTTGCCCTTCCTATTGGCTTTAGCACCCTGAAAACAACGAAAATGACACACATGGGGAAAATGAAAAAAAAAAAAAACACATGCAGCCACAAAAAAATTGTAGGTCGCCACGGATTTTTACGTTCTCGTATTGAAGTCATGATTAAAATGTTGGTACTAAATATTGTCTTGTCGTTGTTTAATTATTTAAATGGATAGCGTGGACTGGGTGGGCCAAGGATTTGGATGGACTATATACCGGCAATGCATTATCAATTATGACCCCACTAACTCTTCGCCCGGCGAAGCCTAAGCGCGAAACATTAACCAGCTAACGAGCTACTTGGTGCTATTGAAATATTTTATTTGATAAAGGCCCATCAGCGCTTTATATCTAGGTATCGAACCCAAGACTGCGTACAAAAGTCGCGTCGCTAGCTGCCACTGAACCTGGAAGACTATTAATTTAAGGTTACTTTATAATTCTCCTGCCCTTATGTCGATTTATTTTGGGTAGATGCAACATTTCTTCTTTCATATTTTATTTATCTATTAATCTTCTCATAATTATTAACCTCGTCATAGTGTTAGTTGCCCTTTTTCGCTAAATTATCCTTCACATTTAACTACATTATGTCTGAGCTAATGGTCAGTTATAATTCTACTAATATTTATCTATACTAATATTATAAAGAGGAAATATATTTTTTGTTTGTTTGCTCCGAATAGGCTCCGAAACTACTGCTCCGATTTTAACCATTTTGTCACCAATAGAAAGCTAAATTATCAGGTCGTAACTTTGGCTATATTTTTTTTAAAATTGTGTTCGCTAAGCTAATTGCAATAATGTAACCTAAAGTAGCAAAATTCCCGATAAAATTCGTTATTTGGCGTGCGCTGAGAGAACTATCGATGATACAAAAAAAAAAACTACTTGAAAAAGTACTCATCATTACCTACAAAAAAGTCCACGAGGATCTATATCTCACATCACCTATAGCTAATATTACTTAGACACAAGCCCCCAAGATCAAAAAATTGCTTATGATGCGATTAATTATCGCATCATAAGCAATTTTTCTACAGCGTAGATAATAATCGGGGAAAAAATTTTTTTTGGATGTTCCTGGTGAAACAGGTAAAACTTTCCTTTCCTTGCTACTATGATTTTAGCTAAAGTACGGCTATCCGGGAAAACAACATTAGCAGTTGCTTCTTCCGGAATTGCCGCAACTTACATAACGGGAAAACATTACATTTATATTGCCGTTGACTGTGTCTTTAGAGCAACAGTCAGTTGCTCAATTCGAAAATATGGCCCATTAGGAATCTTTACAAAATACGTCCCTCATAATATGGGACGAATGTACCATGAATCTTCATGTTGAAGCCGTAGGCCGGACATTAAATGACCTTCGTGACTTAAGGGATAGGAGGGTTGACTTTTGTCTTTGCTGGAGATTTTGGTTAAACACTTCCTGTTATCGCCAAAGGAACACGTGCTGATATCGACAAGGCTTAATTATATTAAACTACGAAAATTACCAGGAGACATTAAATGCTACAAGTCCATCGACACAGTGTGCAACATCGAGGACACTGTACACTACCCTCAAGAAATTTTAAAATCTTTAAATCAATCTGGTCTGCCGCAACACGTACTAAAGTTAATGGAATCCCCGTAATGATATTAAGAAATTTAAAACCTCCAAGCCTGTGTACTGACACAAGAGTTTTAATCAAAGAACTTCGACACAATGTCATTGTAGCCACCATCATCACCGTCTCCGCGGCCGGATAGCTCGCACACATTCCTCCATTCCTACCCCAAACTGTCAAATTTTCCCATTTGAACATGAACCCTAATCTTACGACATAAAGTTGAAAACCTATCAAATAAAGACAGAATAGGGTAGCTGGTGCTGGTGTCTGTTCATAATAAATGTTTGCTACTTCTTCGCGCAAAAACTAATTGACCGATTACGATGAAACTTGATAGGTACGTACCTGTTACCTATAGCGCAGTTACCTTTTATACCGATATTCCCACGGAATCAAAACCTACGCGGTTGACACCGCGGGGCGCAGGCTAGTTCATTGTAAATGTAAAAGTTTACGAAGGTTGTATGTAATGTAAGTTTAATATGTAAGTTTGTTTGTTACTCAATCATAAAAAAAAACGAACGGGCGGACTTGGATGAAATTTAGCACAGAGATACGAGTAGATTAACCTAGATTATAGGATACTTCCCGGTAGTACGTTCTTGAAGGATAATTTTCAATCTCTACGCGGGCAAAGCCGTTTGATAAAGCTAGTTATGTCATAAAACTACAATTTAGAAACAACAACTTACTTACTTTTCTATAGGCCCTATTCTGATACAATCATAGCTTTTATACGCTAGCAATTAGCTATATAAAAACTATTTTAATTAAGCACCCAGTGGTATAAATATCATATCGTGAGTCATTTGTACGTAATAAAACACTATCTGTCATATGTATCTTTTAATTTATTACGTGTACGACTAGTTTTATTGTATTTTACACATGGGCGTTGAACGAGTTCATTCATGTTTCTGTTTATTTTGTATGACGCGGACTCTTAAGATGTTTATGCGTGATTATCATAGGGGGCGCATTTTCAAATAATTAAATATCCTTTTTACATAATCAGCTTACAATTTTCCCACTGCTGGGACACAGGCCTTCTCTCTGTGAGAGGGAATGGGCCGTAATCCACCACGCGGGCTCAGTGCGGGTTCGTAGATATCACATGACTTCGATTTTTTTGGTTCAGAACATCACGTTTTCTCACGATGTGTTCCTTCACCGTTTTGAGAGCAGTGATGATGAAATTATTTGCACAAAGTAAAGCGCTTGCCGGGATTCGAACTTACGACCTACAACTCGTGAGTCGCAGACGTTATCACTGGGCCACCACTGCTCCCTCCTTCCTTTCCTGCCTTTTTAACCGATTTCAAAAAAGAATATATATGTTTTATGTTTTTTTTTTTATAAAATGTATTTATTTGCATTGATTTTTTTGTAAGTCTGTTGTTGAACAGCTAGCCGCTTCTGCTTCGCCAAGTTATTATGACGTAACAAAACATAGAGATTCCTTTATTATATGCCGGACGTAATAGAATAGCACCATCCCATTTCTTCCCGTGGGTGTCGTAGAAGGCGACTAAGGGACTTACTAGAGAATCGGCAGCAGCGGTCTCTACGCATTTTACACCATACTGCGGTCGCCAACGTCTATATGAAAATATGAATTTCTTATACACATAAACCTTCCGGAATGAATTCTCAAAATTATGATGAAAACCGCATAACCAAATCTATCGTGTAATTTATGCAGAATTAAGTGTTCACACAGTCACATGAAAACCGACTTTGTTTAATACTATTTAGTTACGTAATCGATAGCGTGAAGTTACCTACTGTCATTTGTGCCATTTCATAAAATCAAAATCAAAATATTTTTATTTCATATAAACCTGCACTTATGAAACGTCAGAAGCTAGGTGCACGGTTCCAAATTGTCGCTTCCCCATAGAGGAGCTTCTTCTCCATAGAGAAGAGCCGGCAAGAAACTCCACGGTTACTCTTTTAAAAATCATTGGCTTTAAGAGCGTTTATTCTGAAAATGGGAAACGTCTCAAACAGCTGCCAAATATTTCACTGTTTCGATTAATTTGGCAATATTACTGTAGGTATAGAAATATGAAATATCGCTAACTAGTGACCTAAAATATTGATTATGAAATGCATTATTAAACATCTTAACACCGAATATTTAGTTTTAGATGTAAAAAAAGAACTTGGAAATTTTCCAAATGCCTTTTTTACACCTAAAACGGTTACAACATCAAATTCAGGGTTATAATTGCAAATCATTATTCATATGTTAGGTCACTAGTTAGCGATATTTCGTATTTCCATATTAACAAATTAATAAAAACAGGTAAATATTTGACAGCTATTTGCGACGTTGCCAACTTTCAGAATAAACGCTCATAACAATGTTTTCAAATTACAATGATAAAAGGTATGGGAGGACAGTGCAGGTCATAACTGCGGGCATCTACTATGAACCTAATATTGCTTATCGTGGTAGTTAGCCACTTTAGCAACCAAACCAATTCCTCTCGAACGAATGACGGATCCCACGAAAAGCTAGCATTGGCCTATTTCCTGATAGAACATTAGCACCTTTGGAAGTTTATTAGCAAAAATATGTATAGCTAAAACTGCTAGTCTTTGTCCTTATTACGTTATTGGTCTGAAATAAAAGATGTTTTATTTATTTTACCCTCTTAAATTGCCAAAAGCCTTCTTTAATATTATAAAACAAACGTATAATCTTTCTTTCTTATTTTTCCTTCATACATTAACCAAAGCGGCGCCCGTTTGAGCTTACTTTCTCGGAAAATATTCTAAACGCTGTATGAGACATCATTAGTGTAATTAGATGCGTCTTTTTTAAACACCCAGGACAAATATTAGTGTCGCCTCGCTCGCCATGTCTTTCGTGAATAAACGCGTTCTACGAACTTTTTAATTTAATTTTTGTAATCGAAACGCTCTTCTTTACAAAGTAACGACGTGGAATTTTGGTGTTTTTTGTGGAAGTTGTATTCTATTATTTAACTTTGTAGAAACTCAATAATGCAAATCTCGCTTGCAGGATGTAAACTAAAGACTAGGAGGGAAAGCATTTTAACAAAGCAACGAGGGAAAGCCTTCTTCAACTACATTGCCAATAAGCATGCTTCCCTAAAATATTGAATAAGGTCTCGTACTTAGCCTACACTGAGCCTTTCAAAGGAAAATCCGAGGTAGGAAATGGTACTGCACCACTATGACTAGGAACCAATTTTCCAAAATAACAAAGTACCCAATTTGATTTGACTCTTACAAAATGATTCAGGTTATTGCATACAACGAACCAAGAATGACCAAGATACTTAACATGTGTGAAATCAGATCCTTATAAGAGTTCGTTTAATTTAAAATTGGAGCCCTCCGTCCATCAAAATTTCTATAGATACCAACATATGAAATGTGTGTACAACAAGCAGTGGTCGTCTCTTTTCTCCACTTATGTATTTTCAATGGAAAATCACCTACGTGTAGGTAGATACTATTAGGTCTTTACCTATGAAATTGCCGTTCTGCAGTACTGGCCATTTCAAATCAAAATAATTTTTGTTTGGCTAAGAATTCTAATTTCAAATTAATTTTATTTTAAAAACATGGATTTTTTTTTCTAAAAGTAGTCATTTCTTTATTGATTAGTGTTACATTTTCATCGCATTTCAATCTTTTTCGTCATCATGGATACGTTAAAAATTCGAGTAATTATGGAATATGAGTACCGTCGTGGCAGCAACGCGGCACAAGCGGCACGCAACATCAACGACGTTTACGGAGCTAACACTACAAACCAACACACCACCTGTTATTGGTTTGCTCGCTTCCGTTCTGGAAATTTCGACCTGAAAAATGAACCTCGCGGTCGTCCGAAGACTTTGGTCGACAATGACGAATTAAAGGCGATTGTGGAAGCTGATGATACACAATCTACGGCTGAATTAGCAGCAGCTTTCGACGTTAGCGTCAAAACAATATTGGTCCATTTGCGTCAAATTGGCAAGGTAAAAAAGCTTGACAAATGGGTGCCCCACGAACTCAATGATCGCCAGCGCGAAGTACGCGTCGAGACGTGCCTTGCACTGCTCAACAGACACACAAATGAAGGAATTTTGAACCGCATTGTTACCTGCGATGAAAAATGGATTCTGTTTGATAACCGTAAGCGCTCAGCAAGTTGGTTGGATCCTGGTTCAGCACCTAAACAATGCCCTAAACGAAAACTTACCCCTAGAAAAGTGATGGTCACTGTTTGGTGGTCTAGCGCCGGTGTGATTCATCACAGCTTCTTACCAAACGGGGTGAGCATTACTGCAGATGTGTACTGTGAAGAACTGAACACAATGATGGAGAAGCTGGCGCATCTCCAACCAGCATTGGTCAATCGCTCGTCTCCGCTGCTCCTGCACGACAACGCGCGACCTCATACTGCACAGCAGACGGTCTCCAAGTTGCAAGAACTGGGGTTGGAAGCTCTCCGTCATCCGCCCTACTCACCAGACCTTGCGCCTACAGACTACTACTTTTTCCAGAATTTGGATAACTTCTTGGCGGGAAAAAAATTTAATACCCGAGAGGCAGTACAAAATGCCTTTGAAGAATTTGTTGCCTCCCGTCCAGCTGATTTCTTTAAGAAGGGCATCAATAAACTGCCACTGCGATGGCAAAGATGCATTGATTGCATGGGTGATTACTTCGATTAATACAAATAAAAAATTCATTGTTCGCCCACCGAAGGCACACACATACTGGTAGCCAACGATTGGGCTTTGTCTATGTTCGAATAGTCAGGACGTTCCAGAATATAAACGTCATTATTTTTACACAGGTTTTGTTCCGGGAGCTTTCATTCTATTGACAGACGCGGATTTGTAAGACATTTTAACGCGAAAGTGCGTTTTATTGTAGTTACCGTCATTTCGCACACATACTCTGGCTCGTTAGAGACCTCACAGTAGGTACCTACTAACATATGTCGGAAAATCCGAACAATAGATTTGTTTTAATCTGTAGAAGTAACTTAAAAATGTACTGTGCTATACAGGGTTCTGTGAAAAGTATTAAGTAGGTAGATCTTACAGGCTTGCCCGTTGACCCTGTTGTTGACATTGAAAATTAAATATGATCGGCGGCCGTAATAAATAATTATATATGTAAAGATTTAAATCCATAAAAATCATCACTAAGCATATAACTTCTCTCTAAATTCGTATAGTCCTATTGAATGACTATTTTATGAAATCCCTAGCTTTTGCCAGTGGCATATACAAGTTATACATATATCCGCGTGGGGATTTGGATAAAATTAGGAACACTAACTGTGTGCCTAATTTTATCCAAATCCGTTTGGAAGATTTTACGTGATTGAGTTACAAACATCTAAAGTTTCATATTTGTAGTAGGGCATTTGAATCCAGTTCTTACTTACGGTCGAGAATCATAATTATAATCAACGTACAGACGCTAGCACATCAAGCTACCCCAATCTGTCAAATTTCTTTGATAGATTTTCAACTTTATTCCATGAGCATAAGGTTCATGTTCGATTGGGAAAATTTGACAGTAAGGGGTGGCTTAATATGCTTGCGTCTGTACAACCTAACTCTGACTGCGAATTGAAAAAACGTAAGTCAAATTTAATTTAGCGGGCTACATTAGAAGGAGAAACTTCTCCTCGATAACTTTTAAAAAGACGTAGGTAACGAAAAAAGATTCGTCGAAATTTTTACCTACTACTTACCTTTCGGAA
Source organism: Polymixis flavicincta (assembly GCA_949987655.1). Classification (NCBI taxonomy): domain Eukaryota; kingdom Metazoa; phylum Arthropoda; class Insecta; order Lepidoptera; family Noctuidae; genus Polymixis; species Polymixis flavicincta. The sequence goes on along the minus strand of OX465171.1, from coordinate 34,168,520 downwards.
AAGAAAATTTTTAATTTCTTTCTTTCTTCATTTGGGATTTTTCAGATCTACCATTTTTTGAAATAACCTCCCTTTGAAAACAAAATTAACGAATAGAAGAGGCCAACTCAAGTTCATGCTGACATCGACGCAAGCAAGTTCCGACCAATTCAGCTAGATGGCGCTGCCTCCCAGTAGCGACCCGCCCCCGACTTTATAGATCCATAAATATGCTAATACAGCCATGACTTTTTTATAACTTAATTAATAACGTGTTTTGCCTGACGGCCGTAGTCGAGATTATGATTTAGAACATTTTATGTGGTACAATTTAATTGATGTTCGGCTACCTCGCGTGCCAGGTATTGTCGTCACATACTGTTTATGACTGATGTTAAATAATGAAAAATACCAAGACTCTTTTATACCCTGTTTGATTTAGTACTGAATGTTTATGGATGTTGGTTATAAGTGAAATTGTAATCATAATGGATGGGTAATGAATGTGTGTCGTGGATGCGTGATGACCCTGATTATGTTCGTGGAACGCGACAAATTAAATTACGATGATAGTTTTTTGAAATTATTTCTGTTAGCCAACCGTGTCTTTTGCGATGTGATGACAGAGCTCAGATTTATTGGTCGTTTATGGAATGAGAATTTGCTGATGATTTAAAAACTAAAAAGGTAGCTAAACACTGCCTACCTAACTATTATGTTACGTCTGAAAATTTAATAAAATAAGTAAAAGCTTTTCACATAACCTTTCTAATCTTAATTTTTCTGCTGACCATAACCACTACATTATAATAATCTATAGACAAAATGCGTTGTCATTATCATCATCTGCCTAGACTTTCTGAACTAAGTTGGGGTTGGATTCCAGTCAAACCGTTGCAGTTGAACACCAGTATTACCTACGATGTTGATAATTACCTACACATCCTAACCCAGTTAGGTACTGGATAAATACGATACCCCTTGGTAAGACTGATAGTCAGACTATCTGGCTTCTGACGTTTCGTAACGACTGCCAAAGATCCACGAATGACAGCCAGGACCAACGGCTGCACGTGGTTTCCAAGACATGGCCTCGCCATGTCTTGGGTACCTGCATGGTCACCCATCCACTGACCAGCCGCAGCAAGCGTAGCTTAACCTAATCGATCGACTCGCGCGCGGTGGTTATGACTTACACACGAGTCCCTAAGAAAACATGATGTTTAACAAATAACTAAAGTGGATGCTTCTACGCAGCCCTCACACGTAACCGATACCATCTTGTTCTTTCTCCCTCTAACTTGTATTAATGTCATTATAGTATGCGAGACAGAACATGACAGGTAGATACTTTTTGCCGCGTAACTGTGACAACGATTTCTGACGTTTCATTTAGTTTTTAGGTCATGTACAGTCACCAAAAGAGATTAGTTACCACGGTCGTCGGATATGGTTGAATATTGTAAGACAACGGATGTTCTGGAATCAAAGAATAAAAAACCGTGTGCGAGTCGGACTCGCGCACCGAGGGTTCCATACAAACCTGTAGGTATATAAGTAAAAGTTATGGTATTTTTGTTCACTTTCATGAGGAAAAGTAAGTTTAAAATTATTAATAATATTGTTATTATATGATGTAACTAAAAATTTATTCCTTTATCTGTGCTTTAAGACGATACTTCGTACCAAATTTCAAGATTCTGAGTTCACGGGAAGTACCCTGTAGGTTTTGATTCCCTTGCGAGTGTCGAAAATATGCGGCATAAACGGCTGTATCTTTTGACTGCGTGGGCATAGAAGTTAGATTTTTTCACAGTTCCAAGGGACAGTAGACTCAAGTCTTCTATCCCTTGGAGCTGAAATTCATATCAAATACTCAAGTATTTGATATGAATTTCAGCCTGATACCTCCACGCGTACTCAGCCTATAGGCTGAGTTTGTTGTTGTTGTTGTACCTCCACGCGTTCCTGAGAAAAAGGGTCTTGACAGACAGACAGACGGACAACAAAGTGATCCTATAAGGGTTCTGGTTTTCCTTTTCAGGTACGGAACCTTAAAAACTACTAATATTCACTACTAGATTAACTATTTCGTCAAATCTCTTATAGGAAATCATAGCATAACGACTATCAGTCAATAACGTTCCCACTGCCGGGGCACGGGCCGTGAGTCGTGACGGTCCTCCTCTGTGTGCGAGCACAGTGAACTACAATCCACTACGCGGGCTCAGTGCGTGTTGGTAAATACAGACGTCAGCACATCAAGCTACCGCAAACTGTCAAATTTTCCCTTTTGAACATGAACCTTATGCTTATAGAATAAAAGTTGAAAATCGATCAAAGAAATATGACAGATTGGGGTAGCTTGATGTGCTGGTGTCTGTACATAAACCTTTTTACCATTGGGTGGGCAGAAATTGCAGAACACCACCTGTTACGATATTCCACATATACACATATTCCTTTTGCCTCGTTTACATTCACACATCTGGTTATACACACACGCACGCCGGTTGCGAGTACTACGCACCTGGCCTGGTAAGTAGGAGTACGTGTCTTCGAATTTTTGGTTTGAAGACATGCCAGTTTACTCACAATGTTTTCTTTTACCGTTTTAAGAGCAATAGTGATGAAATAATTCACAATGTGTGAATTCATCATCATCATCATCATTTCAGCCGAAAGACGTCCACTGCTGGACATAGACCTCCCTCAAGCTCCACCACTTCGACCGTGTGGTGCCCGGGCGTAAAAGAATAACACTACCCCATTTCTTCCAGTGGGTGTCGTAGGAGGCGACTAAGGGACTTACTAGAGAATGGGCAGCAGCGTTCTCTATGCATTTTACCACCATACTGCGATTGCCTACGCGCCTGCCAAGCGCGGCGATTATGGCAAACCCCCCCAAAAAGGTGTGAAATATTTCGCGCCAATAAAGCGGCAGTCTGGGGTAGAATCCTCGTACCTACGTCGTACAAAGTCGCGACGTTACCCTAAGGCCACCATTGCTCTCATAGGAAATCACATTATGACTGTATCAGAATCTATACATTTAGAAGCCAAAGCTAGATATTTTGAAACTTTGTTACTCAAACATAACTCAAGCCATACGTACTTATACAGGGTAAGTTTTTATCCAGTGCGCAAATTGTAACCATGAATTCAGCATATCATTCTAGAACCCCTAGCGCAGAAATTTTTCGCCTGTTGTACAAAAGAAAATCAGCTGTTTCATAGAAAAGTGCAATGCCTACGCGGTCAAAATGTATGGAACAGCTGATTTTTTTTTGTGTATCCGGCGAAAAATTTCTGCGCTACCGGTCTAGAATGATATGCTGAATTCATGGTTACAATTTGCGCACTGGATAAAAACTTACCCTGTATAAGTACGTATGGCTTATGTTTGAGTAACAAAGTTTCACATCATGACTGTATCAGAAGCTATACATTTAGAAGCCAAAGCTAGATATTTTGAAACTTTGTTACTCAAACATAAGCCATACGTACTTATACAGGGTAAGTGTTTATCCAGTGCGCAAACTGTAACCATGAATTCAACATAGGTATCATTCTAGACCCCTACCGCAAACATTTTTCGCCGGTTATACAAAAAAAAAAATCAGCTGTACCATACATTTTGACCGCGTAATTATTGCACTTTCCTATGAAACAGCTGATTTCTATTTTTATAACCGGCGAAAAATGTCTGTGGTAGAGGTATTAGAATGGTATGCTGAATTCATGGTTACATTTTGAGCACTGGATAAAAACTTACCCTGTGTGAATAATATGTACCTACTATATAATATGTACTAGTATATGAAGTATGTTTTCTGATTTGCGTTTGTTTTGTTTTAGCGGTCAAAAAACCGTATATTTATTACTTACTGGAAATAACTTGATATTGTGTGTTCACATCTGAGATTTTGAAGGGCAGTGAAATATAGAGTAAACTTCAGTCAGTCAATAAAGTACAGTCAGCTACAAACAATATACAAAAGTTTTAAGAGAGCTGCTAGGAATGACCTCTCACTCCTCTCAGTAATAAAATAGGTTGATGAAATATGGAATGTAAACTCGGCTATCATTGTGGCAATTGTAGAATCAGCCTGATAGAATGAATGAATAGACTGATGGCCGAAAGCTTTCATCAACATCTCTCGAGGCTCTCGTTAGGCGGATGGATCAATGGCCTGAATCAGAAGGCAATAAGTCATCGATACGAATCGCATGTTTCTTTTATAAAAATATATCCAAAAAACGAAACATATTCTAAAAATAATCAAGCATTAACTTTGATAGGTTATGGTAACAAGGAAATGTCTACTTATCAAACTGATACTTAGGCGGAATAACAGCGGATCTATTGCACGGGTCAAGAACTTAAGAAGTGCCGAAAAGTGCTTGATCTTTTCAGTCCGCAACTGTACACTAATATAAATAACGAATACTCTTTTTCAATTAATGTTATTTTTATTTTAGACACAATAATAAAACAGCATAATCAGACTGCAATGTATGTACCCACTGTTGGCACACAGGCCAATGAGAGTGAGTGGGCTGTAATCTACCACGGGGGGGGCCAAGTGCGGGTTGGTAGATTTCCACATGTCTTCGAATTTTGTGATTTAGGAGATGCCGGTTTCCACACGATGTTTTCCTTCAACGTTTTGAAGGCAGTGGTGATGAAATGAAATACACAGTAAAGCGCCTATCTGGGTTCGAGCCTACGATCTACAAACTCGTAAGCGGCGGCCGTTACCGCTGGGCCACCACTGCCCTAATTAAAAAGTACCTACATTATTATTTTATTGCTGAGCGGGCTTGCTCTTGTCCTAGATCCCACGTGATGGAAAGCGATGCATGAGGTCTATGGGGAACGAGCATGCCCAGAACATGTCAGTGCGAGTTTAATTTAACCATCTCAAACAAACGCGTCGAGCGCGAATTATATTACAAGCCTTCGCAAGTTCTAAACCTGTTACTTGTCGGTTCTTATTTTCATCATCATCATCATCATATCAGCCGAAAGACGTCCACTGCTGGACATAGGCCTCCCCCAGGCTCCTCCACTTCGACCGGTCTTGTGCTTCCCACATCCGAAGAATTGCCAAACTTAAGTGGCAGTGGGCAGGGCACATTGCTCGCAGAACAGATGGCCGATGGGGCCGAAAGGTTCTGGAGTGGCGACCGCGTACCGGAAGACGTAGAGTAGGAAGGCCTCCCACAAGGTGGACCGATGACCTTGCGAAGACCGCGGGTATCCGCTGGATGTGGTTCTTATTATATTATTCCGAAAATTTGGCTTGCTGGTAGAAACTAGCCATCGAACATAATAATTCGTATATGAGAACTAGCCAAGTCAGACCTTAGGCTAATATTATCCTAAGTTATAAGAAGAAATGATATTTTATCTGGTTATAAATAAATTTCAGGACTGACCGTTGAACTTGGCACCCATTTAGATCTCACTTCTTTTGTCGTTGAAGTCAACAACCAAGGTATATATCATAATATTGAACTTGGCTCTCATTTCACATTTATGTTTTTGATGGGATCTATTTTATTATTTTTTCCCGACTACGGCGAAGCAAAAAGAGGGGGTTATGATTTTCACCGGTATGTAGGTATGTAGGTATCTTACCTATGTTGATCTGTTCCCTCTTACTTCCAAAATACTTATCGTAATTTGAGGTATCGTTGGAAGCGTCTTGATCGTCCGACAGTAATAGGCTAGTCATCATCTGCCTAGCCTTTTCCAACAATGTTGGGGTCGGCTTCCAGTCTAACCGGATGCAGCTGAATACCAGTATTTTACATGGAGCGACTGCCTATCTGGCTCCACAATCCAGTTACTGGGTAATATCAAACCCCTTGGTAAGACTGGTTGTCAGACTTTCGAGCTTCTGACGACCCGTTACGACTGTAAAAGATCCACAAATGACAGCCGTTGGTAGCCGGGTATGGAAAGACCCATCCACGGACCAACCGCGGCAAGCATAGCTTAAATCGATCGACTCGTGCGGCTGTTAGATATTATTTAGCCACAAGCCCCTCATTCTGTAATATTTTAGAAATATAAAAAAAAAAAACATTTTAATGTAAAATTCACTGTGACATCTATCCTGGTTGGAGTGTGAGCGTGTAGGTAGGCACACAAACAACCTTCGCTGCCGGTGGTCCGACCAGCCCTTCACACAATTCTATTATTAACTATTTGTACAGAGCCAAAACTATTATAATATTTGTACTATATACTTACACCATGAATTTTTCCACCCCGACCATAGATGTATAAAGTTAGGAGAGCTGATATCTATGTCCTAAGACGTGAAGCAAAAACTTTGTAGGTACCCCTTTTTACGAAAATTACGCGGACGGAGAAGTATGAAGTTTGGCACAGTTTTAGTATTTTATATTATAATTTATTTATATTGAAAAGTATTATGGGCTAATTACGACCACTGGGCGAACTCTAGTAATAATTTACTATGCAATGTAGGTACCATAGAAATATGTACATCTCGCCGCCTGGCCCTTGGGGTTGTTTTTAAATGTGTTTAATCTAAAATAATGGTTCATGTAACTGTTATCCCAGCATAGTGTACAAAACATGAAAAAAAAATTGGTAATAAAAAAAAAAGATTTTTTGATGGTACTGTATCGCAAATCACTAGCTCTATCATCTGTGTTCGTTTTCGGAAGCGTTTGCCTTACACCCTGTATAATGAATGATACACAAGTATTGTTTTATATAAAACCTACACAAGTAACTAACATTAGGTCTTAAGCAGGACGTGTAAGGGAACAAGGATCGTACAAGGCAAGGCATATATTTTCTGCAAACAAATAAGTAACATTTCATCCAAATCCGTTCAGCCGTTTTTGAGTAACAAGCATCCAAACATAGAAAGTTACACATTTATAATATTAGTAGAATCTCTTTTGTTAGAGGTAAAAAATCGGGGTAAAATGGCGCATCTAGAAGGGGCTAAGGCTGCGTCCGCATGCGTACTCTATTTGTTTGCAGTCCACGGAGGGCCCTTGTATATTTTATATTGCCCCTGTACAAACACAGGCGACTCGGTTCCTAGAATGACTTTATGTTAGGCTTGTGTTACTCTTTTGTCTTTGCTAGCTTGCATTTTGTTTGTTATCTCTGCCGCGAAAGGGTTATCGCGCTTTTGAGTGGATACTCGCAGTCTCAGATACTCCACTTGGCGGTTGAGTGACACGGAATTCTGAGGATAGCTACATTGACTGTTGTGGCTACGGCATACGGTAATAACTGTATAGAATCAAGTTCTTCTAACTCAACAGACAGCTGTGCTGCTGGGGAGTCTGGTATTGCCTATTGTTGTCGACACGTTTGGCGCAGTGGTTAAGCGATTGACTGCTGTGCTACGTGTCGCGAGTTCGATTCCCGCACGGAACAAATATTTGTATGAACTACAAGTAGTTGTTCCGGGTCCGGCTGTTTGTGTATGTGAGTTTAAATGTTTGTAAACGCACTCACAATACAGGAGAAATTCCTAGTGTGAAAAAAAAATAATTAAAAAAATGCTTGTTTTAATCAGTTATTTGTCTTATTAAAGTCTTCCTAATGCATATCAAGATACCTATGCGTAGATGGACCGACAATCTAAAAAAAGTAGCTGGGATAGACTGGAAGCGGAAGGTGACGGACAGGGTATTGTGGCGCAGCCTGGGTGATGCCTATGTCCATCAGAGGACTGTGATAGGCTAAGTTGATGATGAATGCATAGCAAGAAAAAACGCAGAACGCAAGAATTTGCTGACCCAGCACTAATTTCATTGAACTCTCCATCGGATGGAATGGTAACCAAGCTTCTACGGACATTGTTCCTTCAAAAAGACGCCACGATACTAAAAGCACCGACCACAGCAGCTATTAGCCCAGTTATAAGCATCACGTCATTCGCCATCAACTTATTTCCTTCATCTGTATCTTCATCTCCAGAACTCAATTTCGTCAATGAGTTCCCTAAGTTCATCCTTCTTAATAATAACTATAGTTGATAGAAAAACAGACTGTTATCCAAATTGGACAACACGTCACACTATTATAATAGTGTGCAACGTTTGCACAGGGTCACAATTCTAACAAATTTTAACATCGCATACAGGAATGTGGGAACGCCTAAAAGTTCAGTGTGGTTGTCCTCGCCACGTGAATTCACTCACCCACCCGATCAACATACTCCGTTCGAAAATCGGTACATAGGTAGGTATACGGTTCACGCAGGTTTTTTTTTTTGTTATTAAAGGGGGTTTTTATTCGCACGGGTGTGGGTGTGCCAATGTTCTCCGCGTATTTACCGTATTCAAGATTTAACATTACATTTAAATAACTACATACTAAATATGTATCTAACGGAAAAATATTTTCACCAGCACCCTAAATGCGTAACACGATATCAATCTGAATCGAATTTGGAGGAAATTGCTAATTCATTGCTTCATAATTATATTCTTTAAAAAATCTACTCAAAAGACCATTTCAGACACCAATCCACATGGTCTTTACATGACCTGACCAAGATTATATCTGGACTTTAAAAGAGACTGTGACCACTGAGTTTGTTTCGGACTTTCTTCTCAGAGTAGTAAGAAACACCGACTTCATCTACTTTAAAAAATATGATTGACATGTAAAAGTGTCTGTACAAACCTACTTACAGAAATAAAATCATTTATTATTTACTCAGACACGTAAATAACGCAAGTAAAACTATTCCCACATTCACCCCTCAGGCTACATACACAACCTGTTAGTAAATGCTGATGTTAGGGTTTGCTAAAATGTTTTCAATTAGCCCAACGTCGAAAATGTTCAATTTCAATTCTCTAACAAATGATTCCCTATCATTCTTGCTCATAACCTGACATCGGATATTCGGATGCATATTCACCTAAAACTGACGTGTTGGCTAATACAGAACGCGCTTTTTTATCGAAAAAATGTTAATTAAATGTGAAAAAAAATGTTAAAACTAACTCACACCACCACTTCTCTTACAGACTTACACTCTACATACACATAAATATTACTTGTATCGGGGTTAATTTTAAATAAAAAACATGCATTAGAATACAATCCTAATAATTTAGAAGTCACTTTCATACTAAACACCTGACTAGAAAGCTTTATGAATTCCCGGTGTTCCTAGAATCCAGGAATATTTTTTACAAAAAATATAATTTAAGAAGCCACTTCCATACTTTCATAACTAAAAATTAACTTTCGGTAAATATGCAACCGATTATCCGACCACACTCATAACCCATTCCATCAACAAATTAATGTTGCACATTTATAATTTTGTTGCATATCCAAGTCACAATTGGCTGAGGCGACCTTTCGCATTGGGAAAGGAAACTTGACAGATTTAAGGTGCCCAGAACACAGCATAATCAACCTATCAGTGGCGAAAGTATTTAGAACACGATTCCTAACGGTTTCCCTTCGGGGTTTCGCATCGGCAACTCTATTGCTATGAAAAAATGGTACGTCAGTGGTGGCTACTATTGTTAAAAATATAGTTACACTACAGGTATTTAATTCACCATAACATTCAAACAACAAAAACGTTTTTAGCTTTGTAAGTCAACTGGAAATACCCAAAAGGTTTTGGTTTTGGACTGGGATGGTAATTCAATTTGACCTAAAATCACGATATTTGGCAAAACAAAAGTTGAAAATTAAGATACATTTTGGTATCTTTTGGCTGTCGGTTTGGCACAAAATCTAAATTAGCCTATATGTTTTTATTAAGGCGGTACTATGCGGTACGGAACCCTCGGCGCACGAGTTCGACTCGCATTTTTATAAATTATAAACAATTATCATATAATATATCAGCGCATCTGTTTAAATAGCAAACTGACTTCATACCCACAGAGCAATATGGTGTCCACTGCGTCCAACGTTTTCGTCAAATTACGCGCGAAATTTGAAAATGTATGAGTAATTGAAATGCATATTAACGGCACTAATCGATTAAATAAATAAATGAGTTTTTTTTGTGGTCTTTTAGCACTTTAGAATCTAATTAGGACACTATTTAAAAAAAATGGGTGTAAAACCCTATTCTTTACATTTCTATAATAATTTTAGAATGATAGCAAGTATTCTTTATTGATAAACTCAGTAAGTTAAAGCCGAAGTTGGCTTTAACTTACTGAGTTTATCAAGTTCTATTTGTAAGTATCTAGTTGGCTTCTCTCTTAGAAAAATTGACACCTCGCCGCTGCAACCTATAATGTATCTACTGCTGGGGCACAGGCCTCCTCTCCGTGAGAGGGAAAGCTCCGTAAGCCACCACCCGGGCCTAGTTCAGGTTGATAGATGTCGAATTTTAGTTTCTAGAACATGGCGGTTTTCTCACGATGTTTTCCTTCAACGTTATGAGAGCAGTGGTGATGAAATAATGTATAACTAAGTAAAGCGCCTGTTTGGGTTCGAACCTACAACCTACAACTCGCTGGAGTCGGCTTCCAGTCTAACCGGATGTAGGTGAGTACCAGTACATCGAGCGATTGCCTGTCTGACTTCCACAACCCAGTTACTGAGTAATACGGTATCCTTTGGTAAGACTACTTGTCAGACTTTCGGTGCTTAACGTGCTTAACGTGCTTTCCAAGGTACGAAGGGGATCTTGATAAGTGAAGTTGGTCACCCATCCATGGACCAGCAGCGGTAAGCGTAAAGTTGATAGAATGAATGAAAGGCGACTAACGAAAGATAGATGTAGAGGAACGGCTGGGACGGACGCCCTAGGAGAACATATTGTAACCTTATTGATGGTGATGTTCTTCAAGAAGGTCAGATGCGCAGTACTCGGAACCGGCGGTGTGTATGACCAGCCGTGATATTCTGTAACCATCTCACGGAGTGAAGTGAGCCGAGGGAGCGTGGAGGGAGCTGTCTCTCAGTGTCATCCCACTGATGCTAGGGATGACCAAGCATTATTTACAATCATAGTCGAGATTAAATTTCGATTATGATTGTATGCTAATTCTATTGATCATTTTATTACGATTTCAAAGCAAGTGTTTAAGTGTGCATCATGAATTACATAACATTATACGCGCACTCGCGCTTTAGGCAATAGGTATAAGGACTAGTCTAGGAAAAAATAGACCGAAACAACATCGAGGTTCTGACTGAGTTATTGTTTTGCTACTTTATTTGGAAAACTTCCCAAAATGTACTGCGTGATGCACACTTAAGCACTAGCTTTTAAATCGTAATAAAATGATCAATATAATTAGCATACAATCATAATCGAGATTTGGTCTCGATCATGATTGTAAATAATACTTGGTCATCCAGGTGGAATGACACTGACAGCTCACTCCACGCTCACTTCACCCGGTGAGATGGTTACAGAACAGCATAGCAGATGTATGAACGTAAACGAGGCAAATAGAGTACGTAAGGATCGTAGCAGGTGGTGTTCTGTAGTTTGTCCTGACATACATATCTACTTTGTCCAAATTTCAATAAAACATACAAAATTCCCATTGAAAATACAATTTCAGTTTTCCGATTTTCAGCTGTTCCTTTGGGTTTTGCCTAATTTTCTATTTTCCAAACCAAAAGTGTTAAAGTGAACGAAAAAAAAAATCTATAATGCCGTGTTAGAGTTTTAGCTAGACTACCGAACAGCAAATAAACGCAATTCCTGAAAATTGTTCATAATTAAATACTGAATCGATGTCAGTCATTTTAAATAAGGGTAGTAATTTTTTTTTTACGGCTAATTTAAAACTACCGCTGATTAAGCCAAAGAAAATTCAACCTAATATTATCATAGCAAAAGACTCAATTTCAAATGCATAGCGTAATGCTATGGTTAACACGGTTTTCTTGAAAATAATAGTTAGCTTTAAGTTTAAAAAGCAGTAGTGGCCCAGTGGTAACGGCCGCGAGTTGTAGGTCGTGCGTGCGAACCCAGCCAGGCGCATTACTTTGTGTAAATAATTTCATCACCACTGCTCTCAAACGGTGAAGGAAAACATCGTGAGGAAATCGGTGGCATGTCTTAGAAACAAAAATTTTAAGACATGTGATATCTACCAACCCGCACTGGGCCCTCGTTGTAGATTACGGCCCACTCCCTCTCATGGAGAGGAGGTCTGTGTCCCAGCAGTGGGAACGTTATAGGCTGAGTATGTTAGTTTAAAAAAAGTTTTGGTCACTATGATGCTTTTGACTCAATTCTCATACACCCCAATAACTTCTTGTCTCAACTCCGTATTTGCACTGACGACACAGTGATACTAATACAAAGGAATGATGTCTCTCTTATTATGACAGTAACTTGAAACCAAATATGACGTAAATTAGCTTTAGGTGAATAAAGGAAATGTTCGTGCATTGTTACTCTATTGGAAGTTTCCATTAACCTAGAAAAATCAACCTTCTTTTTCACAGCCGTAGGTAAGCACCATCCCACTGTACCAGTCTGCAAGAGATAGAGTATGCCGTAATTAGGGTTGCCAACTCTTTTAGTGGTATTTTGAAAGCCATTCCCTGTAAAAGAAAAGGGTACTAACAAATTAAAAAAAAAAAAATTGACTGTAAGTAGGTACCTATGTTTCAAATATGTTTTATTTTTTGATAAAAATATTTGATACTTTGAGCATTAAATAAGGGCATAGATAACTAATAATTATTACGTAAATTTCTCGGCATTTTTAGTTGAAATGAAAATGACACATAACAATTTTTTTCATATCGTTGGTACGTTGATGGGGGACCATCTTTACATGCCTCGGAAAGCACGTTAAGTCGCTGGTCCCGGCTGCCATTTTTGGATCTTTAACAGTCGTTACGGGTCGTCAGAAGCCAGACGATGATGATGATTTAGAAGAATGCTATAATTGCAACCTTCATCATTCCTTCCATTTATCATCGTAATCCACCTTGCAGGAAAAATGTGAGTGTCTAGACGCCACATGTCTTCGAATTTTGGGTCTATTGCATGCCGGTTTCCTCGCGATGATTTTCTTCGGCGTTCCTCCAAGCGTAGGCACCTATGCTTTTATAAACTGATTCAATATTTATTTGGACAAGATCAACATCAGTGGTTAGCCTTTTCCTAACTATGTTGGGGTCGGCTTCCAGTCTAACCGGATGCAGCTGAATACCTAATACTATTTTACATGGAGCAACTGCCTATCTGACTTCCACAAACCAGTAATTGTGCAATACGATGAGACTGATTGATAAGACTGGTTGTCAAATTTTCGGGCTTCTGACGATCCGTAACGATTGTCAAAGATCCGCGAATGACAGCCGGGACCAACGGCTTAACGTGCTTTTCGAGGCACGGAGAGATAGTCATCATCATCATTTCAGCTAAAAGACGTCCACTGCTGGACATAGGCCTCCCCCAGGCTCCTCCACTTCGACCGGTCTTGTGCTTCCCACATCCAGCGGATTCCCGCGGCCTTCACAAGGTCATCGGTCCACGTTGTGGGAGGCCTTCCCACTCTAAGTTTTCCGGTACGCGGTCGCGGACCAGGACCTTTCGGCCCCATCGACCATCTGTTCTGCGAGCAATGTGCCCTGCCCACTGCCACTTAAGTTTGGCAATTCTTCGGGCTATGTCGGTTGCCTTGGTTCTCGGAGGGATAGTATAATAATATATTTTATTTGAGTGATTGATTTTTGATGGTCTGAGTGATACGAAACCGCAACGTTTATATATTTCGTAAGTGTTGTACTACATAAATTGCAAACTTTTGCTGACGTTTGTTCATGAGGGGCTTCTTCTACCTATTATCATTTCACAGACTAAGACTTCAACATTATCTTCACAATAGGGACAGGAATCTTTTCATGGCGTGTCTCGTAAGATTTCTAAGCCAACAATGTTATTTTTCTTCGTTACTAAAGACATATCTAGGCTATAGGAAAAATGTTTTATCTCCTCTAGTATCTAGAATAGAAACTTGATACCTGAGTGCATTGTCTTTTAATGCTATGGAATTAGAAGGCTCTTTGCTTTTTATATGGAGTAAATAGATTGTATAAGATTTATGTTTATGTCGTTGTGGCGCATTAGTGAAGGCCTGGCCATGGCATGCTGGCCTGACAAAGAAGATGGGTTCAAATTCGGACGAGAACGAATGTGACATCACTGGTGTAGGAAAACAATGAGAAAATCAGGACTTACATAAACATACATAGTCAGGCTATAATTTTCCCACTGCTGGGACATGGTCTCTTCTTGGTGAGAGGGAGTGGGCTGTAAACCACCCTGTGTGGGTTGGTAGATGTCACATGTCTTCGGATGTTTGATTCTAGGACATGCCGGTTTCCTCAAGATGTTTTCCTTCACCGTTATGAAAGCAGTGGTTAAGAAATAATTTACAAAAAAAAGAGCCTGCCTGGTTCAAACCTACGATCTTCAACTCGTGAGTCACGGCCGTTGCCACTGGTCCACCACACTGTTCTACCCGGACTTGCCTATAATTAATACCTATAGGTAAGTACCTTTGTTTGAAATCGCCAATTCTCCTTGGGCGAGCGTAGTGATCAAGCTCGTGTCGTGCTCTGTATGAGAAGAATTCCTTACGTTCGACAATAATAAGCTGGTAATATTATTATTTTGTAAAAAAACATCTTTTCCCGGGAAAAGAGTTCGTCGAAGGCTTTGGGGGAAGCCTTTGCCCAGCGATGGGACAGTATAGGCTAAACAAAAATATACATGTATCTTGGGACCCCAGGGGACTAAACGCCAGGTGCTCCTTGGGCTCGCTACGGCCCAACAGCTCGCCACATGCTTCTCTGCGGGATTATGGATCTCTTGATCTGATTCTTGTTCCTGAAGTCCTGTCCCTAGATCTGTTTAGTCAGAGTTAACTTTACCAGCACAGATATAAAGTTTTGAGCAGGTGATCACACCATAACGTCAACGTAAACAAACGGCGGTGGGGTTATTATTTCTGTAATTTCCATTGGTGTGAATTCCATAGGCATGTGTAATAAAATAGCAATGAGCAAAATACTAGATCAGGTCCTTTCGATTCCTTGTCCAATTTCTTCCAAAATAGGAATAGATAACTGGACGTTACTGGAACTTTTACGTTAATCGATTGTTGCGTAGGCGTTGTATAGTTCAACACACGTTTCCCTAGTCTATTCGTTGTACCCTGGAATTGGTATTGAAAAATAATAATCTAAAGTAGTTTTAAAATTGGTGCTTTACCTATCATTAATGAAATCGCGGCAGGGGTACCTATAATCTAATCCAATTTCCAAAACTGTGCACCTGTCAACATCAAACTATTATTAGCTAGCCCTGTAAGAACGGTTTTTACTTATAAGTTGTAGGTTCTAGTTCTAGGTTCGAACCTAGGGGCGCTTTACTTTGTGTTGATTATTTCATCGCCTCTGCTCTCAATTCGGTGAAAGATAACATCGTGAGGAAACCGGCATGTCCTAGACCCATCAATTTGAACAGGGGCGGCTGTCCCTTAAGTGCACTCGTGCACTGAACTACCAGATTTTAATAGACGTGTCGAAAGAATCACAAAATGTTTAATAATCGCATTGTGGCCGCTGGTTGTGGTATATGTAATACTGACATAACTGACGAAACCATATAAGCTCTTTGCTAAACTAATAAAACTTATTTTCGCGGTCCAGAAGATCCCTCGTGCGCTATGCCGAAGCGCACGGCGAATGCTCGTACATTTCTATGAGATCCGAGCTAAAACGCCTAGCGCGTGAGACAGAAGATAGTTGACGTATCTGTATGGAGCGTTATGGAGCAATTTGTCCATTCTCGTGCGTCGCACGGGGGAACCGAAGTTTGTCGAACTGAACCGAATATTACCGAACGTCGATTACCGAGAGCACCCGAGGTTTGGCGAAGTTTGAATGGCGGGCATAATGAATGACCGACTCATTATTGTCACCGCGAAGTTAAGTTTAATACTATTGTTTATTTTTTATTGGTTTAGATTTAAATTACTTATCTGAAATAAATAAATTTTATTTATTTACTTATTACCCTTAATACTTAGTGAGCTAGTAAAGTGCACCACCAGTTCCATGACCTACCAGCCGCCACTGAATTTGAATACACGTGACATTTACGAAGCCGCACTGGGCCCTCTTCCTCTCACTGAGTGGAGGCCTGTGTCCCAGCAGTGGGAACATTATAGGTTGATTGTGTAGTGTATGGTAACCTTCTTGATTTTCAAGAATTCGAAAGCACATGCGCATAGCAACTAATAGTATAACCCCAATGTCAGTCATAGAGAGCGGGCCTATACCCATTTATCGGGAACAAATACAGTCAGTCCCCGAACTCACAATTTTTCACAGTCTCAAGGATTTTTAAGCAAATTCCTTATCCATTTCTTCATTTGAAAAGTTTGTCTGCTCAACAACTTAAATAACGCAATGGATGTTGTTGAAATGGAAAATGAAAGGTATTGCATTTGTTATTGAGTTGCATGCAATTACCCAGCGAGCGATTAGCTTCCTTATAAGAACCGGTATTTTAAGTATACGGAGCGATTGCCTATATGACTTTTACAACCCAGAAACAGTGAGACTGGTTGTCAGACTTTCGGACTTCTGACGACCCGTAACGACTGCCAAAAATCGACACTTTACCACACCCGGCGAACCAACGTCAAGTCGTACTTTAACCAATAAGCAAAAAAAAATTGTAGTCAACATTTTCGATTTCTAAAGAATCATTCAGTTCGGGAGAATGCGAGACCTGCATTGATCAATGGCCACCCAATATCGTGGACGGGTCATTAAAGTCGTTTACAATAAACAAAAAGTTTCTCAGGCGTATAATTAATCCTTCAAAACGAACCAAGTGTTGTTGAAAATATTATCGAAATGAATGCGTTTGATTTTACAATAGTAGGTACGACAGGCCTGCACTGTCCTCCCATATCTATTATATCACTGTTATTTGAAAACTTTCTAAAAGCCAATTGTTTTTAAAAGAGTAACCGTGGAGTTTCTTGCCGGCTCTTCTCTATATTAAGCGACAAACTGGAACCGTACACCTAGCTTCTGATGGTTCTTATGTGCCCATGCAGGTTTATGTGAAATAAAATATTTTGATTTTGATTGATTCGGTTAGACTGGAAGACGACCTCAACATTTGAGGGGAAAGGCTAGGTATATGAGGACGTTCTGAGTATTCGTTCAATCAAACAATAAAATACCTAAGAACCAAACCTACCTGCGATTGAATTGCGAGAAGTATTAGCGTTAATATTATCGTACATAGCCTGTAAATTGTGCTGTAACAATAGAAAAATCATTATTTACCGATATCAGTAGCACACAGGCAAATTTACACGAATGTTCTAACTTTACGTGGACACACTCACACAATCATGTAACGCCCAACAAGCAAAATAATCCTGGAATGCGATTTTATAATGCTACGTGGACTTATAACACTCCGATGATAGTTTTGGTGGCGGCTACTGCGCTTTTAACAGCATAAATACATGCTGTTTTTACTCAAGTACGTTTAATCCTATAATTTGTACTTATATCGGTATATAGGATCATATTTCCTGACAAATATAGGATCAAGACTCCTATAAAAGCATGAAACAAGAGTAATTGCACTCAGGAGTAATTACTCCGGTAACTCAGACTTATATGTGCCTATAAGATATCATCTGCGGACCATTTAAATCTTTATACTCCTGTAGGAGCATGTACCAGGAATATAAACACTGAGGAGCAATTACTCTTGTTATTTTTACTTATAACCTCTTATAAGCTAAAAATGTATGACCAATTTAAGTAAATTAAAGTTAAATAACTGTAAATCATTTATGTATCTGGTTTTGTTTTACAGAAACTTAAAAGTAAGCGTTAAATGAATTTCATATCCACGTTTAAAAAATAATTGATCACCAAGATTATAACAGCACTCGGTAGGATAAAGTGTTCTCTTTATCGATTTACCGTATGCCGTTTTAAACCTAGACATATTTATATAGGCATACCACAGTAGTGTTATTGTCTAAGTAATCTCAAACAATCCTGGTTAAATCTCTTAAGAGGCCACTTTTGCTTAAAACGACCAGTACAGGTGAAAACACGCTTTATATAGTTTTGCAAATTCTATTGTAGGATTTAAAATCAGCCATTTTGATTACAACTGTTTTTGTCCACAAATATTGAAAATGGATTCAAATAAGTGGAAGCGGTTTAAAAAAGTTGATCTGATAAAAGAAAAGTAAAAAAAAAAACATATGAAGAAATATTAACCGCAGTGAGCAACGATTTTTTAAATTTAACTGGTGAAGACCGTATCGCGAATTCTAGCGAGGGTTCCGGACAAGATAATTGTAGTACTACTTTAGATGGAAGAGGTTCAGACTAGGAAAGTACCAAATCTTTGAGCGATGTTGAAAGTGATCATCAGGAAGAACTTTCGGATTATAACAAAAATTTAGAACTGCGTGATTCTATTAATAACTTGGCCTTAGATTTCAATATTTCTCATGCTACATTGAACTCTTTACTTGAAATTTTAAATAAGAAAATAAACAATGTTTTGCCTAAAGACGCACGAACATTACTAGATACCAATAGAGAAAACCTACACATCAGTATTTCAGCCCCAGGACACTATTAGCACAACGGTTTGATCAAATGTTTGAAAAAATGTATCACAATGTTCCTTGTTTATCAAATGAGATTTCTCTAAACAAATGTTGATGCATTACCAGTTTTCAACAGTTCCACATAACCAGTTTCAGCTTATATTATGTACACTGATAATAGAAACCACGCTGTGACAACCGGGACATATCTCAGACAACAAGAAATGTGTAACACTCCGAGGCCATTTTAAGTTCTTTAAAGGTCGGAAATCTTTTTTGGTTAAAAATCGATCGATATCCAGGAACATATCCGGCATAGTCTTGTTTAAACCGTCGGCAACCTGTAATATAATTAAGTCAAATAAAAACAATGTTTAACCTTGCACGTAGAACAAACCCTTAAAATATTCCTTTAACTTACTTATCTATAAATATCAATCGATTTTCATCTGAGCATTGCGGAACCCTAATCGGTAACAATGGCGAATCTTTTTCGGTTTTGAGATAACCCAATATAGAACCAATATACTTATATTGGTATTATGTCACGCTTGGAAATGCTAAAAATACTTATTTTAGCACTATATCGTACTTGGAAATGCTCACCAAGAAAATGGCAGCTGCCTTAATAATATTTGTTTAATATTAATTAATACTAAAATGTAAATAAGCAAATTTCAAGAGGCGCTTTATTTTTTTATCAAAACCATGATAGATTTCACAGAAAATTTACATTCCCCGACGACTAAGCTATAAGACTAACAATTTGACAACAATAAGATTTTGTTTTTCTACTAAGGTTGACATTAATAAATTCTGATTCATATAAATACTACCCTAAAATATTTTTTACAGAGCACAACAAGTGATACCTTCACTTCGACTATTGACAATATACATTTCTAGGCGCGTATTAATCTCATTTTTGACTATAACTTACTTATATTGAGATTTACAGAAATAATTGCATTGACGTAACTCGATTACAGGAGCATTATAGTCGTATATGTCATTTCAGCGGCCTAATATAAATACCTTATAAGTAAAAGTAGACTTATAAAGTGGGCCCTTTTCCAGGTTTATATGCGGATATAAGTCTCATATAGTCCTCGATAAATGATGGTTCTAGGATAGTTTAAAAACCACTTTTTGCTAGTTGGGCGGAGCATTTCCTATTCGTTCAGCATTTAATATATCCGATATACAAAAGGTAGGTATTTTTGAGAGCACTGGTAGCCAGTAGTAATGGCGGGATATCGTATTACTCAGTAACTGGGTTGTGGAGGTCAGACAAGCAATCGCTCCATACATCATACTGGTACTCAGCTACATCCGGTTAGACTGGAAGCCGACCCAAACGAGTTAGTTTCTCGTAGGCTCGAACCCAGACAGGCGCTTTACTTTTTGTATTTGTATTTTATTTCATCACCACTGCTCTCAAAATTGTGAAGGAACACATCATGAGGAAATCCGCATGCCCTAGAATCAAAAAATCCAAGACAATGACGTCTACCAATCAGCACCGGGCCCGCGTGGCGGATAGCGGCCCACTCCCTCTCATGGGGAATACTAGCTGACCAGGCAAACTTCGTACTGCCATATTTTATTTCTCCAGTCGCGACTGAAGAAATATAACCCTTCCGGTAAAATCAAATCAGTTGGATTCTCAATAATTTCACAATAATTCTGATCAAATCTATATAATTATTTTTTGTAAATTTTCTTATATAAACAAACCTAGTCCTGACATTAAGGATCACATATAGAAAAGAATCATCCAATTTGGTGCAGTCTTTCGGAAGCTATGCGCGTACATACTTTTCGGCGATTCATTTTATATATATATATATAGATAGATATAGATGTATATGGTTTCCTTGCCTATACGCGACTCGAATGAAATTGATTTATTCGTGGGCGAATCGGCAACTGTAGAAATGCATTTGGTACGTTTTTAAATGTATGCACCATATTGCGTATACTTCTCAAAACTTTACTGCAAAAAATTCGAGTTTAATTCAAATTAACTCGTCGTGAGTCGCCTACAAAAAAGAAAACATTATCTACTTATATTATAAGGAGGAAAGATTTGATTGTTTATTGGTTTACATTGAATAGGCTCCGAAACTACTGAATCGGTTTGAAAAATGATTTCACTGTTGGGAAGCTACACCATCCCGGGTGACATAAGCTATGTTTTATCCCCGTATTCCCACGGGAACGGGAACTACGCAGGTGAAACCGCGGCGCGCTGGTAGCATAACATATTTTGGCGAGTAAATTCGTGCAAATAAGCCAAATTAATCTACCATACCATTTTTCACTCCGTTCGCAGTTATTTCACTTCAGACAGCAGGAACCTTTTGTAACCAAAAAAATCATTTTGATGTTGACAGACTTGTAAGTAGCAGCAATCTAAAAGCAACCCTATTGCAACGGGAACAAAGATCATCTATCTCGCGAGATTATAAACTGTCGATAAATTGTGAACTGCAAAAACCATTTATAATTTAACGCACTGTTTTTCGATAGTTTAAATCTGTCCGTCAAATTGTGAACTGTATCAAGACGGATAGTAGCTTGCGCTATTACTAAATAGTCAAGTAACTGCCACTAACTTGGAAGTAGCGCTCGCCGGCCGCTACCGCGACACCGATCGTTTCACTCGCTCGGCTCGCGCGCGGTTGATCGCAGCTCTGACCTAACCTAACCTATTCGGTCGGTAAGCCATTGGTGCAGTTCACAATTTAGCGACTGTTTATAATCTCGTTAGATCTATCTATATAGGATAAGTTTTTATCCAGTGCGCAAATTTTTACCATGAATTCAGCGTATCATTCTAGAGCACAGAAAATTTTCACCGGTTATACAAAAAAAAAATCTGTTGTTCCATACATTTTGACCGCGTAGGCATTGCACTTTTCTATGAAACAGCTGTGTTTTTTTGTATAACCGGTGAAAATTTTCTGTGCTCTAGAATGATATGCTGAATTCAGGGTAAAAATTTGCGCACTGGATAAAAAGTTATCCTGTATAAATAAAAAGAAAAGTCCGGACTGACTGTCTGACTGACTCATCAACGCCCAGCCCAAAACCCTTGGACCTAGAAAGCTGAAATTTTACACAGAGATTACTTTTACAATATAGATAAGGAAAAAGGAAAGATTTTTTGAAAGTCTTTTGAGGAAAGAACCACACAGATTGAGCTGTGACCTGTCTAATCAGTGCACGCATTTATCAGTAATCATACAGCTCAACTCAGAACTTAAGGAGCTCAAACATTTGACGAACAAACAATATCTACCAAAGAAAGGACATTTGGATAGGCCGCATAAAATACTCAAACTGCCAGATTAACATTAAAAACTAACTGAGAATTAAAACAATAATAATATTATACCTACTTCCCAAAGTAAATATCCATGTCAAAGTGTATTTAATAATAATCAAATGTCAAAGAGTATAGAGTGTGTAGAGCACTTACCTACATTTTAAATCCCCTGTTATAGAGGCGAGCCTATTGCCATCAACCGGGCACAGAGCCGGACTCCAGCACCCTAATTGCGTAACTCACGAGTAATTATAATCGGTATCATTTTGACAGTTCAACAATATTCATTGCGTTATTTACGTTGCTGAGCAGACACATTTTTCGAACATATGAAGCCATGGTTTAACAATCGGTTTCAAAACGAAACAGATTATGATTAATCGTGAGTTACGCAATTAGGGTGCAAGGTGCTACTGAGAAATTCTAGGTAGAAAAACCCAATACCACTTTCTAGCTCAGCAGTAGCGCGTACACCACTAGACCAATGCGGCAGTCATTATTATCCCATCAACATATAAAATACTCGCGGAGGTTGCATGGAATTGCCATGCAGGGTAAAACCTCTACATCAACGACACCCTTATGATCGACACCCCTAAGGATTTAATAGGGTTCATATGTAGTGTATACGATTTTATACATCATAGGTACTAAGTAGGTAAGTACGCCCTACTAAAAAAAAACCTCGCCGACCAAGATGCATGTAAACGCCTACACAGCAAGCTGTTCTGACATATCGAATTTGATTGTCTAAGTATACCTACTTGCATCGAAATCTCGCCAAAACAACCCGATATATCTATTATCTAACCAATATCGCCATTTTGCGTAGAATTTGTTGCAGAAAATATTTTCTGTAAGTATTTGGAATAATAAGGCTTTGGTCTAAGTAATAACAGCCGCACGGGTCGATCAATCAGGTTAAGCTACGCTTGCCTGGGTTGGTCTGTGGATGGGTGACCATATTTCCATACCGAGACCCATCCGTGCCTCGGAAAGCACGTGAAGCCTTTGTTCCCGGCCGTCATTCGTGGATCTTTGCCAGTCGTTGCGGGTCGTCAGTAGCCCGAAGGTCTGACAAACATTCTTACCATGTTACCCAGTAGGTCAGATAGGCAGTCGGTCCATGTAAAATATTGGTATTCAGCTGCATCCGGTTAGACTGGAAGCCGATCTCAATATAGTTGGGAAAAGGCTATATACGCAGATTGATTTGGAATAGAAAATAGGAAAGCCTAAGCAGAATTTTTCTAACTGTACCTAATAACGACTATTCAATTTAGTGTTGCGGAAACTAAGAATTTTCATTTATCAGGGAATTTATGAACTTAGTTTCGAACGCAGATATTTTGATAATGTAATGCATTATAATTTAAAAATATTAGCTTTCTGCACAGCCTTATAAACCATATAAACTTTTAACTGTGCTAAATTTCATACTCCTCCGTTCTCGAAATTTTGGTAATCAGGACAAAGTTTTTGCGTCACATATTAATAGGTAGGTGTAAGATTATTTTGTTTTTAAACATACTTATTCATTGTTTTGTTGTGGTAAGTAGAAACGACTGAAAACTATGTGATACTATCCTTAAGGTACGTGCAGACAGTGCGAGGTATGCATTGCAAATGGATTTTATATGTCAGTGTAGCCCAAGCCTAAGGCATGCGTCGCGTGCGCGGCTTTCCATTTGGAGCACATGCCTCGCTCTGTCTAGACACACCTTTACCTACGGCGAGTACTGTTTCCTTTTGATTCGTCCACTTTAAGGCAAGTGAAAATATTTCCTAAACGTTGTTCTAGTCTATTTTCTTCATAAAATCACTGTACCAGGACACACGATCGATACTACGTTGACACATTCGAAAAACATGTCCCAAGTCAATTAAAAGCTACCAATTTTACACGAACCTTCAAAGTGTATCGAAAATGTAACGAATTTTAACTCACAAGTCCATTTTTCGTGTAGATAAATCCTGTTGAAGCCGTTGCATCGTTGCAATTTTTTTGCACGAGAAACCCTTCAACTTACAAACACAGTCCGACTCGCACTTGGCCGGTTCACTTCTTATCGAAACAACACTGATGTCAGTTAGGCAACATTTTCTTTGAGTGAACATTCGGGGTGTACATGATTACATACACACACACACGTATTCGCTTAATTAAAGTAAGATGGCATTACAAATCAAAATGTTTCATTGATTTCACAAACACTTTGCTTGTGGTCCACATACCTACCTACATTTGGTACTTTAGATAAACCATCTACACTCCCAACATGATAACTTCAACCTCCTATAATTTGAATGTGATGTAACTTTTATTTATTTCAGACAATATATCTATATAAATATAAAGATAAGTCTTGACTGACTGACTCATCAACGCCCAGCCCAAACCCTTGGACCTAAAAAGCTGAAATTTTGTACAGAGGTTTCCTTTATATTGTAGACAAGGAATAAGGAAGGATTTTTCGAAATTCAACCTCTAAGGGAGTTTAATAGGGTATGAAAGTTCCGCGCGGGCGAAGCCGCCGGCAAAAGCTATTTATAATACAATTTATTGAAACAAAAACTTAATATACAGAAACTCTATGTTCAATAACAACTGCATTAGTACCTATAATACTGTGTCGCAGTCATTAACGCCCACCTCCACAAAATCGAGACAGAAGCAAAACTAAAAGATTAAAAACTAAATTAAAAATTAGAACTTAAAATTAAAAATTAAATGTAAACAATATTTTCACTGCGTAATTTTATGTGAGATTGTGTGTCTGTATGGATGGATTATATTTACCATACCTACTTAGAGCACAATTAAGCAATACGCCTCTGTATTGCTTATGTGTGTCTCGTGGCTATGCAATAACAACCACACAGGTCAAATGATCAGGTTAAGGTACTCTTGCCGCGGTCGTTCGGTGGATGGGTGGCCATCTTTACATACCGAGACGCCTCCGTACAAAAAGTCGGAAAGCACGTTAATTCGTTGCTCTTGGTCCCAACTGTCAATCACCTTTGACAGTCGCTACGGGTCGTCTGATGCCCGAAAGTGACAACCAGTCTTTCCAAGTAGTATACCTAGTGGTTACCCAGTAGTTGGGTTGTGGAGGTCAGATAGGCAGTCGCTCCAAGTAAAACAGATATTAAGCTGCATCCGATTAGACTGGAAGCCAACCCCAAAACATAGATGGCAAAACATTATAGCGACGGGGAAGTGCTAACAACTCCTAACTTACATTTTTTACAAAAACGACTTATAAATGCAGTTCGATAGAGAATGAATTGCGCGTCTACTGATATATGAATTAAGTTGAAATTCGCAATATTGACGTAGCAAGGCACCGAAGAAACATCTCCTATATTAAGGTCCATCACAACCTGATTAATTTTCGCAGGAAATATATTCTAACTTACAAATGGAAACATCTCGTAACTTCATTTCAAATAAATTTAGAGCTAATATCTCCTACCTTTATGCGCAAGTACAGTGTTCCCGCTCTAGAGCGAGACAAAAACGGTGCGTATCTCGAGTATATCTTCGAATATGGTTTAAAAACTTCAACGAGAAATGATAATATTCAATGACTTGACTGTTACTTTTTTGAAGTACCTATGGAAATTACTCCTATTTTCAAATTTTCAGCCACACCAGCTTGGTGATACCTCCTATCTTACATTATCTTGCCAAATACCTACTTATTCCAAACAAATTTTGATTATTACCTTACAAGCGGGTCCATTTAAGTATAAAATTGTCATTTACACATTTTTTCTTAAACTTGTGGGAAAAATAAAAAACGGTTTTTTCGCCTCCTGTAAAATTTGGTTTTTGTAAGTTAGGAGTTGTTAGCACTTCCCCGTCGATAGGTAGAATCGATTTAAAACTAAACTTGTAAGTAAAAAACCTACAAGTTTACAAGTCATTAAATACGACAACAAACCGAAAAAGCTTAGGTAAGAATAGGTCGAAAGGATAATTAAAGTTAGTAATCGTTAGGTAGGTGCGTAACTTTATTTATTTATTCATAGGAAAACCAATTGTATATGAAACATTAAGCCCATTACAGGTTCTCACGGATAAAAACAGAAAAACGTAATAGAAATCTTATGATCACTAACAAGCACGATAGAAACGAATGTAATATAAGGTACACTAAGCACTATGCACTTTTGATAAAGTCAGCGTTCAGCCGAGTGCGTACAGAATACGTTTTGGTGGTAAATGGGTCAAATGGCAACTCATATAAATAACACAATAAATGTTGTAGGTACCTACTGTCGAATAGAAAGCCATTGCTACTGTTAACAAGTGCCAAACTGATTCCTTGAAAATCCGTTGATTAGGATTCTCAGAAACACGCCGAGCTCCACCGGAGCACCTAAGTATTGAATGACTTTGAGCTTCGTAGCTAAATCGTAGATTTGTACACCGTCTACGCTTCGTAGCAATCGTCGTAGCGTCTACTTAATTCGTTTTCGATCAATGACTGTTAGACGAATAAACTTATTAGAAATATATCAATATTTGTTTGTGTAAAAATTTACTGATGGTCTGTAATTATTTCTTATAATTATACCACTTAGCGAATTTCTTCATTTTTTAGAAAGTTACTATGTATAGGTACGTCTATCCGTAAGAGGTAGCTTTTGTAGAGGTAGGTATCGACATAATTATACCATAGAACAAGAAAAAACTTAGAATGACCTATGAAGATTTTCTTATTTATAAGTACCTATTATATAAGTAACCACAAAGGTACCTTATGGGCTGTGAATAGATGACCTATGTCCGCATCAACATAACTTAAATTAAATAAGAGTAGGTATATCTGGATGACCGAGTTTTGTCGTTTCTTTTTGTTTGACGTTTTCTAAAAATGACACCTAGCTAGATCGATTTATCGTCCCCGAAGCCCTCTGCATACTAAATTTCATGAAAATCATTGAAGCCCTTTCCGAGATTCAGATTATATATATCAAGAATTGCTCGTATAAAGGTATTAGATGTGTAGAGTACTGCTATCTCTTACTGACAGACCGTGAACGAAAAGGACAAGTGACCTTAGATCGTGTGGCTTTAGAACTGTCACACAGAATTTCGTTTCGGTTTCCTTGAAATTGGCGTGATTTAGTTCGTCGTAGTTGGCGTCGCAGAAAATCGTAGTTCAACAAAGACAGCTCTATCTAGTTGGTTAATGGACCTCAAAAAAACTCCATGAGTCCATTGTAATTTTGTTTCACGAAAACCATTGCATTTGTCTAATAACAAGTTATGATGAACGAAGTTATTGAACTTTCTGTTAACATACCTACCTATAGATATGTAGCGCAGAAAGTTCATGACTGTGTGGTTATTTGTCCGGATTCTTGCATGGTAGATTCGTACTACGATAAATTGTATGTAAAACATTTTAAAAGAGTAACGGTGAAGTTTCTTGCCCGTTCTTCTCCATACGAAACTACATTTTGGAAGGGGCGACTAGAATCTATTTTAATGTACCTAAATGTTGAAGTTAAAAAGTGCCTTTTAAGTGCCTAATTGAAATAAATGCTTTGATTTTGACTTTGACTTCGCTAAAAGTCAACTTTTCCGTCAGTAGCTAGGTGCATACTTATTTTTAAAGAGTTGTTTGCCAAATTAAAAATACCTAACAATAGATTACATACTAGTTTTAAAACTATTTTCCTCAATTGAATTTTGTTGTTTGGAAAATATGTAGAATGTAAAAATACAGTAGGTAAGTACCTAAGTACTTACTTATACACAACAATATCGACATTGTTTTCTGTTATTAGAGTTTGTTTTACATCGAAATCAAATTATTCAATCATTGTGGTTCTTTCCTTAAAATACCATTCAGACAACATTATGTCTGGACTTTAAAAGAGACCTTTGACCTCTGAGTTTGATGTTTTGACCTTTCTTCTCAGAGTAGTCAGTTATTCTGATAGGAAACGCAGACCTCATCTAGTTTTTAATATGATTGACGTGTAATATAAGACAAGTAAAGTGTTTGGACAAACTTTTAGCATCGACGAAATTTAAATAATATTTTTCTAAAAAATATTTGGTGTGTTAAATATAGCCCTAATTAGTGAGCATTTAAAATGAACAGTGCAGTTGATATTATCGCCCATGGTGCCTTCTGTTAGGTACGTACCCAATGGCCAGCTATTATTACCCCTATATACCTACCTGGATACCTAATTATACCAAGTCCACCTGCATGGTAATCAAAGATAGGTACTCACATTTATTATGTCAGCACGGTAGTTTTGCATGAATTAATAGCAAGGGAGCTAATGGGACACTTCGGGACATTCATAGACAATGAATGGCAGTGTATGATAGCAATAACCACTTTTTGATGAAGGTACCTACTTAAGCATGTCACTGACATTATTTATCGATACGTGTATTAATCATTGTAAATCATAGCTACATCAATATAATATAATTTCTGAATGAAATCGTGCGCAGTGAGTGCCACGATATTGTATTCGATTCCAACTAATTAACTTTTTGTACCAACACCGACTTTTACCTGCGAATGGCACTCATCTAATGATAGAATTAACAATTTTAAAAAGTTATTTTTATTGCGCTACTTACTAGAGTTAGTATTTGAATTGCCATTTAATTGTAATTTATCGCCAAATGTAACGCGAACATTGTATAATATACGTGTGTGCGCGCGTGGTGCGCGGGCGCCGGCCGGCGGTCGCGTGGGGCGCGGGGCGCGGGTGCGGGACGCGGGGCGTGGCGCCATGGGGCGGCAGGACGGCGCGCCCATTCGCGGAGTACGGCCCCGGCTCCGCCCCCGAGCGCCCCCCGCCCCGCGCCTCGCCGCGCTGCTCTGAGGCTCGTCATTCAGTGCCTCGCGGTCCGTCGTCTGTGTCGCATGCGAAGTGTGTCTAACTCGCGCCTTCCGCTGCAGATGCGATCCCGTTGTCGTTGAAGTGATGCCGGCCGAGGAGGACCCCGCGGTGATGGAGAGTCGGGAGCCGGTAGATTCGCCACAACAGTTCTGCTTGCGGTGGAATAACTACCAGAGCAACTTGACCAGCAGCTTTGACCAACTTTTGCAAACTCAATCTTTCGTGGATGTGACTCTATCTTGCGATGGACAAAGTTTGAAAGCACACAAAGTGGTTCTGTCGGCATGCAGTCCCTACTTCCAGTCGTTGTTTATGGACAATCCCTGCCAGCATCCGATAGTAATAATGCGTGATACCAAATACTGCGACCTCAAAGCTGCCGTGGATTTTATGTATCGGGGCGAGATCAATGTGTCCCAGGAGCAGATCCCGGCGCTGCTGAAGGTGGCGGAGTCGCTGAAGATCCGCGGGCTGACGGATGTGAGCGGTGACCATGCCGTGGTGCAGCCAGGGGGACGCACCGCCAAGCGTCCCGAGCGCAGCCGTGATGCAGACTCGCCGCCAAAATCCCGGCGCCGCATGTCCGAGGACCGCGCCAGCGCGGGCTCGAGCCGTGCACCAGCCCCAACCCCCAGCCCCACACCAGCCACCGAGCTACAGCCACCGGCCGAGCCTACCGGCGCCGCACCCGTGCTGCCGCCGCTGCACCCTGACGACGTGGACATCCGGCCTGGCATCGCCGAGATGATCCGCGAGGAAGAGAGGGTGAGTGTTCCCAGTCCCACTAGTCCGCGCCAGGCCGCTCGGGGCCGCTAGGGCCGCACGGCGCCGTCGAGCGTCGCTTCAAAAGTTTTCCCGCCGACCGGAGTGCGTCCCGCACGCCCTCTCACCCCCGCCGCGCGAAACTTTCCATACAGTAGCGCATTACGTAATTAATTTATATTTGACTTGAACACTTTGTTAATGCTAATGTGAAAGTTATAATAGTGTGTCTTACTTCGTCCGATCGATATAGGCCTCCGTTATGTGCAATTTGTAACGAATGCAGCTGCATAATACGTTTTCAACTCGTTAAAAAGTTGCAAAATTAAATTTAATAGATTTCTCCGGGTTATGGCAACACAGTTTTCTTTGCATATTTAGTTTAGATATCACTTTCCCTGGGGGCAAATTAATTTTATTACCTAATATTTGTGAAAGTACTTGAAAAAATTTAATTTAGTTGATGGGTCTCTCTTTTTTATTTTATTTATTTGTAAGCCAACTTTTTCGCAATGTAAAAAGTTGTAAAAGTTGCGAAAAAGTTGCACTCGCCTCGGTACTTTTCGCTCGGAAAAGAAAAGCACAAACAATTTTAGGCAAATATAAAAACTGTTAACAGAATCTAGTAGACAGGCAAATATTTTTAATTTGCAATTCACATCGATCTATAGTTCAAACTCCTTAAGATCTTATTTTAAATAGGTAACAATATTCATTATATAAAAAATAATTGATGGTTAAAAAAAATTTAATAAAAGGCTAATACCTAGTTTTTTTATTTTATTAAAACAATAAGTTCGACGAAATTTTCGCAAAAAAAAAAAAATAAGTAGGTTTTGTAAAGTAGGGAACAGAACAGGGAGGAACTCGCGCCTTAAAAAGATATTGCGAGCAACTTTCAGAAAAGAAAGGACCATTTATTGAATTCACTCTTTTTATTCACACTTTATCTAGTCCTAGGTTTGAATATTTAATTTGAGTAAACGTATTTTCCAGTTAGAGTGGGTGTCGTAGAAGGCGACTAAGGGACTTACTAGAGAATGGGCAGCAGCGTTCTCTATGCATTTTACCACCATACTGCGATCGCCAACCCGCCTGCCAAGCGTGGCGATTATGGCAAAAACCCCCTTTTGGGGAAGGCCTATGTCCAGCAGTGGACGTCTTTCGACTGAAATGATGAT
This sequence comes from Polymixis flavicincta, assembly GCA_949987655.1. Classification (NCBI taxonomy): domain Eukaryota; kingdom Metazoa; phylum Arthropoda; class Insecta; order Lepidoptera; family Noctuidae; genus Polymixis; species Polymixis flavicincta. The sequence goes on along the minus strand of OX465171.1, from coordinate 34,137,746 downwards.
GATGATTTGTCAGTTTGTAAATAATTAGGTATGTCGATAATAGATATACAAATATGTTAAAATAACATATAGGTAGGCATACAAATATTTAAAATAGGTAGTCAATTCATGTACTGGTATTCAGCTTCATCCGGTTAGACTGGACGCCTATCCCGAAGAGCGCTAGGCAGTTGATGTTACAAATATATTCAAATGCAGAAAAATAAAAACTTTACTTTTCTAAATTTAAAAAAAGAAGTAATGATCAGAATAATAGGTATTGTATGACATCTACCAAACACTTATTACACCTAGGTAGTTGAGTTTTGTTGAACTCAAATACCAATTACTTACCTACCTGCCCTTTACAAGGTAGATTTATTTCATGATTTATACGAACTGATATTCACACAAATCGAAAAAAAAATCGAGTAAATTGTTCGTGAACGACGAAAATCTTTCTGAATACCTAAATAGCTTGAACAAACTGAACCGATGAAAGTAACGAAGTTCTAACTTAAAGAGATTCATTGAGTTCGGCACTACTTCGATATTTATCGCAACTGTCGAGTGCAACTTAATTTTAGAGCATCGAAAACCAAATACGTAAGTCGATTTAACGGGCTAAAAGCCGGATAATCATTCAGAGACAGAATATTAAATAAGTACGAGTATCGTCAGATATTTCGGGAAGCGATAAATGTACTACAAAACGAATTATATATAGATCAAAATACTTCACCTTCTTCAAAGAAATCAAGAATAAGGAACGACACAAATGCAATAGTCGAAGTAATCAATTTAGTACAAGCAACGTATGTTCCTCGAATCTAACTAACTCTAACATTTGAATAATAACTATTATTTTATAACAACGACCAAGAAATACTAAGAAACGTTCACAAAACCATCCAGCAGTTGTAGAAACATAATTTTTTGTTGAAAATATAAATACTAACCGGCCATTGTTAGTGCAAAGTTGTATAATTTAGCGTTTCGCGACCAAAACTAGGTCTTTCTTGTAACAAAAGGATATTGTTTCAGTACAATTAGCAATGCAATCAACATAGATAAGTAAATGTTTGCGTTACTCCGGTGCCTTGGTTAAAAATGTTACGATTATTTAGCAGTACCTATTTGTTAGTGCTTTGTCGTTGGAAAATAAAGGGCCTTATGGATACGCCGGAGCCGAATATTGGCGCAAACCGAATGACAAAACTGGATAGTCACGTGAGGGGCCAGACACATTGTTTTCGGTTCATTGTGATGTTCTGAAGTTACACGTTATTGGGAAACCGCGGCTTTGAGGCCGAGGTTTATCGCTTCCTCGAGAGGGAAGGTTTTTTTATTGCGAACAATAATTTTTGCAAGTAGATAATGTGTTAAATTATTACTTTTGATTACAAAATAAAAACTTTTGTAAAATAACCACCTTCTTTACGGAATATATCGGAAGCCGAATTTCACCTCTCTATTTTTGCGAGCCGCGTCCACTTAAGAACTAGTACCTCATCCCTTTCGTTGCGGGAGGTTCTCCCTTGAGTGGTATAACCTGAGGCGTTGATTATTTGAACTTAACTTTAAACAAATAGTTACACGACGGGTAACAACGAGTTACTAGTTTATGCGTGAGTGAATCAATTGCCTTCGAGCAAGTTCTATGATCACCTGTCTGTGTGATGAGCTCTCTCAGTTACATTGTATGTTATGATTTTAGAAGCTACCTTTTTTCTTGTAAGGGTTGTTGAGATAAAAAAATGGTAATATAATTTGCATTTAATAAGACAGGGAGGTATTCCGGTAGGTGAAAAATACGACTTTTTGAAATTCTGTTGAATGTTATGGCTTCAGTTCCTGAAATAAATAGATTTTTGAAATATGTAGATTTAAAAAAAAAAAAGAGTAAAAACAAAAACTATTTAAAGTTAAAAAAAAAGTACCAGCATCAGATTTTACTTGTCGGGGGTTTACGGGGGTAGCTCTAGGTGTCAGGTCGGTAGGTAATTTAAGTACCTGTACCCATCCAGACTACCCGAAGGTCCTAGGTGCACTTCAATAATACTTAAGCTTACCCAAAGCCCGTAATATAAGCATGGACGGCAAATTTTCAACTTAAATAAATTAATATTTTCTCGAAAAGGGAAAAATTAATAGCAGCTGGCCGTAGACAAAGGAATCAATTATTATACCGTCTAGCATAATATCATGCACTTACTAAAGTACCTAGGTCCTTTGAAGTCAAGGTTCTATTTAGACAGGCTATAAAGGCGTATATAATTTTATGATTTTATTACCTATCGTTCAAAAAGTTTTGGTTTTCGCCCTAGTTTGAATAAATGATTTTTGTGACTTATTTGAATAGATAAAGTGTTTCTAGTTAAAGTAGGTATACGATTAGGTACAATAATAAGTACTTAGTTTTTCAATGAGTTGTGGTTTCAAGTAGTTGTCAAGTTACTTTTGAGTACTTACTTACACTTGCGGACAGCCTTTATGACTACAGACAATGGTTTGTAATAAAGCTTAAGAATAAAAAATCACATTTTCTTAATCTTCAAAAGAAAAAATCGCAATCTCGAATCGAAATATTATGTATTCTAGGATCTTAAAAAAGGGGAATTCAATATGGAATCGAACTTTAAAGTCAAACAAAGTTACTTGGAACTTTTCTCGCTCGGGGTCAAGATGGAACGAGATAAAAATGATATACTTTGGTACATAAAGCACTAAATTTTGTATTTACCTATTATTTTAGTGGGTTCATCTTTTCATGATGATTGCTGGAACTCGTGCATTATAGTTCGTATGGCTTTGTCTTAATTGTTATTACTTATTGATAATCATTCCATAGATATTATTATGAGTGGAACGATTACATTCCTTCGTGTTAACGTGTTACGAATGCGTTTTTAAAGATTTTCTGTTCTTAGAAGAATTTTACGAGCGCTGCCGCGCGATGGAGGTAGTTGTCGAAAACAATAAGCTAAATTACTGATTAGAAACTTTTTAACATTTATTATTATACAGGGTAAGTTTTTATCCAGTGCGCAAATTGTAACCATGGTTCAGCATATCATTCTAGACCCCCTAGCGCAGAATTTTTTCGCCAGGTACACAAAAAAAAATCAGCTGTTTCATAGAAAAGTGGAATATCTACGTGGTCAAAATGTATGGAACAGCTGATTTTTTTTTTGTGTACCTGGCGAAAAAATTCTGCGCTAGGGGGTCTAGAATGATATGCTGAATTCATGGTTACAATTTGCGCACTGGATAAAAACTTTTCCTGTAGAGCTAGTACCTACTCAGTTGTCACTCTGATGATGGCTAAAACTGCCTTAAAACTTAATATTATATTGTTCAGTTATCAGAAAATAAGATCAAATTCATTACAAAAAAAAACAAAACATTCAAACTCATTCCAGAGCTGCAAATTAGAAATCTTAGAAATTAGAACTTAATGAAATTAATAATTTTTAATTAAGATTTTTAATTAAAAAACATCAAATCTAATTATCGATTATTCTTTTTCGATTAGTGATCCCAATCAGAACTATCGTGTCCTAGCATTAGTCTGTTGACTTATATTTCTAGAACAAACTAGTTAACATTAATTCCGCATATGAAATCAACAGCACGGCCATGCAGATTTCAATTAACGTTCGTAATTAAAAATGTAAGTAGAGAGAATAAAAAAAATATAGTATTAAGTAGAAGATTAATTTATGCCAGTTGATAAGCCTATTTATTATACTTGGTGTACGATTAATTCTGCTAATATCCAATGGCTCAAGTAGCTTTGATAAGGGGGCCGATTTTATTACTTATTCAAGACGAACAACATTATTTTGTGTATTTTCGGTACGTTTCGTACATTTGTGAATTCTAAGATGGATACCATATATCACCTCAGTATAACTAGTCAATTAAGTACAAGTATATGAAACCTAAGCTAGGAAAAGTGCTAACTTCCTATGGATTCAATGTCATACGACAAACAACTGTTTGTCACGAATCGAAATCGGTGAAGTTCCTAAAGTCTTGGAGACTAATACTAATATAAAATGAGGTTTTAATGACGTATTTACTTTTCATCAGCATCATCCGCCAAGCCCTGTCCCAAGCGACTGCCGTCTGCAGTCACTGGGTAATACGATACCCCTTGGTAAGACTGGTTTTCAAACTTTTAGGCTTCTGACGATCCGTAAACTGTCAAAATTAAATATAAACGGTTTAACGTGCTTTCCGAGGCAAGGAGCGGTATGTGTAGATGGTCATCCATCCGAGAAACAACCGCAGCAAACGTAGCTTCGACCCGCGCAAATGTTATAACTTAGCCCCCAAGATGTATTCACCGCAGTTCTTCGACTGCCATGATATTAATAAATAAATCAATGACACTGTTATTTGTCAGGATTCTGCTAATTGTGCCACAATGTGCCAAGACAATGATAAGGCAATTTGTGATATTTAATGTAGAGGTAAACGTTTGGTCATCATTTTCGTTTATTACAGTATAACAGATACAGCATACCAAGTTGTAGCAGTCACTCAAATGGGAGTGTTGGAACTCATAACTTGACCACTCACCGACCCAACCCTGACTAACCGCCTAACCCTAGCCGCCGCAGGATACGGAGACGCCCTGGGCGTCGGGAATCCCAGGCCGATTTCCGGCCACCGTAGGCATGGGCTTGCGGACGGCGAGTAATGGGTAGCTCGCTGTCCGGTAAGGACCAAGCCCAAGTCGACGGCGCGTTGTGTTCCACGCGCGCCTCAAAGAGATGTCAGCACAAAAAAAATGATGGGGCCCGCAAGGGCCGATGCCTGCCAGGGGTGCGGGTTTGTTCGAAAGAGACACCACAGCCCCTGGCTTAAGGGCTACTGAAGGAACACGGGTGGGTTTTAGTCAGTAAAAGTCTGACACGCCCTCCTGCTCCACCCAGAGCGGGAGAAGTTATTTGATGATTTCCCACCCAAAAAAAAAAAAAAAAAAAAAACCCTGACTAAAAGCTTGTGGAATCCAAAGAGTGCAAACTTATTAGATTTAATTTAGCTCCTCTTTTCAGTACCTACGCAGCACCTATGTTAATACGGATTCTTGCATAAAGATATACGACTGTAGATTCGCCGGAGCGTGTCAAAACATGGTAACAGAAAAACTACATGTCAAGTAAATATTGTATTTTGTTGCTCACTTCTACCTACCTAATATAAATCGTATCTATCGTTCTATGTGGGATGTGCGAGATCATTCTTCTCAATATGGATACGTTTTCGGGCGACCTAAGTAAGGTGAAGACACATCTTGACCATTTAAATATTTACAGCACGATATTTTTGGACAAGATCCGTTTGGCCTATTATGTTGAAAGTTTTAACAATTATTTCGTTTTTATTTCAATACTTTAGAACCCTTCTTTACGTCATAAATCTGCAAATATGATATTTTACGTTACAAAATGAAGGAGAATAACAGTTCCTGGGAATTGTTATCGACGGTAATCGGAAGTGATGGTAATCCAACAGCATAATTGGGAAAAGAGTCTTATTGTCCTTTTACAAGTTAAGAAACCGTAACTGCTAACGGAAATGTTTTCGAAGGACAGAGAAACGCAAGCACCAGGGCGTCGCGTCAAAAACTTAGCCCGTCTTTCAACTAGTGTGTACTGCATCTATACCAGTCCCGGTATTGTATACAGTTCCGGGGAACTGTTTTCGACAGGAATCGGAACTGTTGGATGATACGAAACGGAACTTAGTGTACTTAGCTCCTTATGTTTAGTTTATTCAAGTTGGTGATTCAAGTTTGTCGTTGTGTTTCATAGACATACCTTAGGGAGGGTTACTTCTACGGGTTTTGGCAGTTAGTATTATGGAATTAGAGGTAGATGGGGTGTAATGGTTGGGTACTTGGGATCATAGTTAATTATAGAGTGTAGTGAAGAGCTGTGTGCAGATGACGGCTGAGTAGTGTTCCTACAGAATTCATTTAACACATCAATGGCTCAGTGGTAACGGCCGCGACGAACGAGTTGTAGGTCGTAGGTTCGAACCCAAATTTCAATCATTTCGGCACCACTGCACTCGACTCAGGTGAAGGAAAACATCGTGAGAAAACCGGCATGTCCTAGAACAAAAAATTCGAAGACATGTGACATCTACCAACCCCGGCACTGGGCCCGCGTGGTGGATTACAGACCACTCCCTCTTGAAGAGAGGAGGCCTGTGTCCCAGTAGCAACATAGGCTCTGATTATGTAATAAGAAAACACTGTTGATTCATCACGCGGTACATAACTTGTCAAATACATGGAGCATACGTAGGCATGCAATGTTATTTAATTTAATAAGTACATAGTTTCAAAGGTAGGTAGGTACTGGAACGTTTTTCCTAACTATGACAAGTCTAGATAAATTTAGTCAGGTTAGAGGCCTAGAGTCGAGTACTAAATGAATTATCAGCGGTTCCGACTTAAACATTCTAAGGACGTTCGTATATTACTTACAAAGTTACCTAAGAGTTGTTGAAAGGGAATGCGACTTTAGCGGCAAATCCCATGTTCTTAAGAATGTTCGCAATCTCATTTATCTGTCAAAAATCCTTTAAAAACCAAATTTTTGTTAGTTTTTGACTTTGATTGTCGCTGAGATGAAACTGTGATTTGATTTGATTTATCTTCTAGTTTCTGCATGTGACTCAAAGATAATCAAAAGTGTTTCCCGATAGACAGCCATCGTAAATCCTGAAACCCGTGGGTAAGTAGGCTACTAATTCTTACGCATTTGTCAAACTAAGTTAACCATATTGTTGACGCTTAATTCCAAATACTCGCTTTTATGAATACTTCAGAATATATTGATGGTTTTACCACATGATTACTGATCATCATCATCATCCGCACGCCTGCAGACCGACTTCAACCACTGTGGGCCTCCCTTTTTGTGCCCCAGGCTCCTGTACCAGTCTCATCCAGGTTTTGCCCGCGATGGTAACAATGACGTCCGCCCATATCTCCCCCGAACGGCCAACATTTCGTCTTCCACTCCTTGGACGCCACTCTGTCACAGGTTCACACTACCTGTGGTCACTGCGCCATACTAGGTGTCCTGCCCAACTGCATTTGACTTTCATAATACGCTTTTCGATAACCAAGACCTTCGTGCGTCTTCGTATATCGACGTTTGGAACTCAGTCTTTTTAGCTGGCTGATGCTAAGCATAGAACGCTCCATGGCTCTCTGTGTAACTCTTAGCCTGTACACAGCCACCTGCGTGAGCGTCCAGAAGGCCAATTCTCGTAATTAAAAACGTTCGCAGTGTCATCTCGGCGACAATCTAATTTCAAAAATTCGTCAAAAGTGTATGGAAACTAGAGGAATTTTTGACAGATTGACACTGAGATCAGACTGTGAACGTTCTTAAAATTACCAGAATTGCCCCTCAGGTCTCAGCACAGTACGTCACGTTGGGCGAAACACACTGGTTATAGAGGCGGGAATTCAGACAGTGTGGAATTTTGTCTGATCTCAAAATGATGGAATGATAACTGATATTCCTTTTTTGCTGTATTAAAAAAATACTACTAATAATACCTATCTACAAAATTTCCGAGTAAATTATACACAAACTAAAAGTCAGAATGAGAGTATAAAGTTTATTTGGACACAGTTCACGAAACAAAACACAAATAAAAAGTGAAACTAATGTTTTAACAACAATGGTGTGTGCCTCACGGCTGCGCCAACAGCCAAACTGAGCCGTGAGCTTCCAAGCACTATATTTTAAATATTATCTCTCTGTGAATATCGTATTACTTTTAAAAGCTAGGATTTAAACTTACGAGTTCCATTGCCATATCCAGTTGTAATTCGATATCTGTTGAGCTGTTTCCGCTAATTTATTCGTAGGTATAACTAAATCAACCTCGGATAGGATTGCTAGCGAGTCGAGTTCAGAAAAAAGGTTTAGGGTGTACCTTACGTTCGGGTAAGCACACACGTTTCGGTAATAATTTTGAACAACATAACCGACCCGTCTACTTTCCCTAAGAACCTTATTTGGACTATTAAAAACTATGACTAACGACTTAACTTGTTTTCCAAGAAACGGAGGGGTCTTAGTGTGAAAAGATGATCACCCATCCACGGACAAACCGCGGCCAGCGTAGCTTTACCTGAAAGATCGACTCGTGTGGCACTCATTACTCAGCCACAAGCCTCCATGCAGTACATTATAATTCAATACCTACTCTAATTTTAATGCATTCAATTAGTGGATACTTTGCAGACAAGCACTCGCCGAGAAAATCCCGGATAGAAAAGAAATATTAATTTCCAATGAAATGCTTTTTTCTTTATTTCTCTTTAATTGAGTATCTCTTAGTTCACGCCGGTCGAGGTGGTACTTAATGAGAATGCTATTGACCATTGTGTTATTATTTGCAGCAAATGTTTTATATTTAAAATGAAAAAGAGAATAGGTGAGCATGAGCACGTAATTAACATCTTTATTTCTTACATTTAACTACAACCAGCTCTAAGTCAATTTAATCAAATCTTTGAATGCATGTTTAATTTTTGAGAGTTAAAAAAGAGGTCCTCACGGCTAAATAATGACAGCCGCATGGATCGGTTAAACTACGTTTACTGCGTTTAGTCCGTAAACGGATGACTATCTGAAATACCGAGATGCCGACCCCAACATTGTTGAGAAAAGACTAAACTGAGATTATGAATTAAACATTTTAATGAATTCGATTTTATAAGTGACCCTGAAATTCGTTCAAGTAAACAAGTGCTTAGTTTTTCCACGCGTTACATCGCCTTGCCCAATAAATTTTTAACAACAATTTTAATGTAAATATTGTATGGCTGTAACAATAGTTTCGCGTTCATTGCTCATAAAGATAAAATGGTAATTACATTCTTAATGATCGTGATTCAGTGCTTTCGACCATTATTTTAGCCGATATATGAGTAAGCTGTGAGCCGTTTTATGGTGGTGACTGTTCGACCTACTTATTCCTATTGGTTTATGTTCGTAGACCTGTGTCATCGCTGAGAGCGAGTTTAATTCTTCGAAACAAAGAAACAAGGTTTTTTAAAGATTGGCAAAAAAAACACTGATTTAAAAAAAAAAAAAAAACTTGTTCGTTTTATTTTACCATGACCGGGAAACTTTATGCTATCTTATTAAAGCTGGCTGTAAATTTCCAGAACATAAAACAAAATCCTTCTATAAAATTAAGAACACTGATTACGGTGTTTAAAAAAAAATACATAGGTCACTTATACAGTGCAAGTTTCTGCTGATATACTTAAAAAAAACGAGTACCTACTATTATAATACTATTCCCATACCATGGGCGCTGGCAAGTTTATTTTCAGGGGTGCATCTTCAGCTCCACATTTTTGCACTTCTCGGCCGATATGTTAGATTATCGCTTGTCCATTCATACCACAACTGACTTTTTTAAGATAGTTGGTATTTTTTTGTACTTGGGCTAAAAATAAAAATATTATTTTCTATTGTATTAGGCGTTTTCGGATAAATATTTTTTTCAATTCTGAATGTCACATCTACCTACCTATTTTTTTTTCAACTTGTGAGGTGGACGTGCACCCTCTTGCACCCCGCTCCCAGTGCCCGTGGCTCTTATTTTCTTTCTTTTTTTAATTTTTTCTTTTTTCCAACGAAAACTAAGATTAAGATTATTTCACCATCATTGGCGCACTAACTACATTAACTCCATATTATCGGATATTTAAAAGCATGACATTAAGACTATAAAACAGGGCCTTTGTATCTGATTGGTCTACCTGTACCAAAGTAATTGAACCATAAACATATAACTAAGTTAAACCCGACACAAACACTACACACTTTAGCTAATACCACGATTATAAGGTGACCTGAACATACACACCACGAGATGGCAATAGAAGGAAATATCGTTAAATATTGTCAATACTTAAAAAAAAATCCTGAATAGGGTATTTTTCGCCTTAAAATTCTTATCCTACTTTTACACACGATGTATTAAAAAAAAGGAATTACTAGCTTTTGCCAGCGGCTACGCCCGCGTGGGTGTCGGAAACTATTCCACGGGATCGTACTACCGGGATAACAAGTATACTATGTGTAAATACAGGTTGCAAACGATGTGCCAAATGTGTGCCAAATTTCGTCCAAATCCGTTCGCCCGTTTTTGGGTGAAAGAGCCAAATTCATCCATCCATCGATCCGTCCTTACAATCTTCCACATTTATATTATTACTAGCTGACCCAACAGACGTTGTCTTGTCTTAAAAATGCTCGTTAAGTTTTCTTAAATTTTCTAATGTTACGCGCCGCTTTCTTATTTTTTTCTTTCATAAGAAACTTCTCCTGACAATAACAAACACAACAAAAATAGAATTAGCAAACCAAAGGAAATAGGCATTCATTTTTATATATAGACTAGCTTCTGCCCGCAACTTCGTCTGCGTCAAATTTCTTGCTCCCGGACCCACTCCGTTGCATCGAATCGCCTGGCCGTGCGAGTACTTCGTATTCGTGATTCTTTTTCTTGTTGCTCGTTTTCTAAGGGCCCTAGCGTGATGTTATATAGCCTTATAGCCTTATAGCCTTCCTCGATAGATGAGCTATCCAGCCCTAAAAAAAATTTCAATACGAACCAATAAGCGCGTTCAACCACACGTGCGCGCCGTACTTGATCAATATTTTAAAACTGCGATATCTCCTAAGATATTCATTGAAATCGAATAATGTGAAGGGCAATTTTGTTTTAAATTAAGTACTTGTGATAAATAATGTATTTATTTGAATAATATCATGTTTAGAAAAACGCCTTCGCAAATAATGAATTATTTTAGAATGAATTTGGTTAGCATAAAAAAGGTTATAGTGAGCCAACCTTAAAAGATAGACATATGCTGTCGTGGACTTTTTTTTAGAACTTTTAAAGGGGAACAATTCTGTCATACATGATTTTTGCGAAATTTTAACTGTTTACGCTGCGTAAACGGTTAACGGCACGCAGCGGAAGCTCTCAAAAGGAAAAAAGAAAACCCCGATTTTGAAACATTCTTCATTGGTGCTCCGCTCCTAATTGGATGATATATATAGCCTTCCTCGATAATTGGGCTATCTAACACTGAAATATTTTTTCAAATCAGACCAGTAGTTCCTGAGATTAGCGCGTTCAAGCAGACAAACAAACTCTTCAGCTTAATAATATTAGTGTGGATTATATTATGTATATATTATAATTATATTAATATAGACAGATTAGGAAGTAAGATGAGCTTGATGAAAAAATTGTTCAATAGTAGTGGAGGTCAGATAGGCAGTCGTTCCATGTAAAATACTGGTATTCAGCTGCACCTGCACCCTAATTGCGTAACTCACGATTGATCATAATTGCTTTCGTCTTCACAGTTAAACAATATTCATTGCGTTATTTATGTTGTCGAACAGACACATTTTTCGAACATATGAAGCAATGGTTTAACAATCCGTTTCAAAACGATACAGATTATGATGAATCGTGAGTTACGCAATTAGGGTGCCGGTTAGACTGGAAGCCGACCCAATATAGTTGGGAAAAGGCTAGGCAGATGAAGACAGATGCAGACGCCAGCACATCAAGCTATAATCTGTCAAATTTCTTTCATAGATTTTCATCTTTATAACATAAGCATAAGGTTTATGCTCAATTGAGAATATTTGACAGTTTGGGGTAGCTTGATGTGCTGGCGGCGTATGTACTTACATAAATCCACGCCTTCTTTCCACGGGGGGACTATGACCTGAAAGTACTGACTAATACATTCTGGATGAAAACATGTGAAATATGATATAATACCAAATTAAAATGGCGTTACATATAAACTGTTTAAGTTTAGTTCATAAAAAAATACTAAACTATTACTTTAACTACGATTGTAGTAGATTTAAGTGCATTATAAATTATAATATAATCATAAAAAATACTTATTGTTGCTCGTGGTATTGATAAAGCAGGTAACTCACTCAGGTTTTTCTTTCACAAAAGATTTTATTAAGATATTAAAAAAGGCTTCTAGGTACAATAGGGGGGGGGGGGGGGGGGATACGACACTAAATAAAAATTTAAAACACTAGATTATACAAGTACAAGTGCATTTGTCTATTTTGAAATCATCAAATACTAAATAAAATCAAACTATCTTAATAGTAGTGATGGGCCGAATCTGTAAAACAGTCGACTAACTATATATAGCGACAAATTGGATAGCACCAATGTATCTTTTCAATTGAATGTTTAACTGACTTCGAAAATGTATGCCTCAGGGGTAATTTAAATGGGACTACCCATTTACTTTTTATTAACTTTGGTTGAGTCGTTTTGCTTTAGCTTAGACAATAACGAACGTCTAAACAGTTGCTGAAGTCTGGTTTTCAATACGAAACTAGACTTCAGCGACTGTTTAGATGTTCGATAACCTTTTATGAATAAGACCGTAAGTATTTAATCCACTTGTGTATTTTAATGATGTTCTACTACGTATAATTTAGGTTCCTAGGTACATAGCAAGTAGTGGTACTTATACGAATTGGAGTAGGTTAGGTACCATAAACAATAAGTGAAAATAAAAAGACTGTATCTCTGTCAGTGTCTTGAGTCAGTGTATTTTAATTTTTGCCACCGACTTCCGAAATTAAAGTTCTTTTTCGCTTCGAAGTCTTTTTGCAGGAAGTCGATTGTATTTTTTTTTTGTTAAACATGTTTTTTATTATTTGTAGACTGGGATGATCATTAGTCAGAAACATGTAAAGTTTAATAAGCTTCAGGGCTCTCTCCTAAGTACATTACCTATCATCAACTACCAAGACAAGATACGCCAAGCAAAACAAGTAATATTTAGTTTTAAGATCTGTCCCTAATAGTTTCTTATTGCATAAACAATTAGTGGAACGGTGTTATGTATATGTAAAGGGTTCGTTTGGCTGCAGGAGGGGTATAAAGGTCACGGGGTCCACGACCCCAGGGGACATTTTTGCCAAATGACTGCCTGCTCACTTGCCTAAGTATATCATTCACAGCACTATACATTAGAACTTGTCTAAGCTGTATACATTGTACATGTATAACTCGCGTTGTCAAAAGGGTTAGTGTCAATAAAGTCGCAAGAATTAGGTACTTTATTTTTCGTTAGGTAGGTAGGTATTTATAAACAACACATTTTTGTCCTCATTTTGGAGATTAACTGGGTGTCAATGTATAAAATGTTCACACAATTAATACTTACCTACTATCCCGATTTGTTTTTATCTGTATTAGGCAGGATCGTGTGAATTGGTTAAAATTGCAGTGATATTGAAGAGCGATTTTTAATACCAATCTACCAAAACCTAAATGACAATTGTACCATTCGTTTTCTTGTCCGTTCTTTCCATAGTGATCTAAGTTTTGGAATGGGCAACTAGCTTCAACTTTCGGCCTAACTGATCGAATCTTTCACAATGAAAAAGTGGCTTTTAATGGAAGTAAATGCATTGAGGTTGTGTCAAAGATTAAAAATTAAAGTGAACAAATACACGTAAAACCAGTGGCAAAATATATTTAAGTGCGTTTTGCTCTAAGGCTGGCCTTTATCGGCTCAAGTGCCAAAATGAGCCGACTTTTTCACTCACGCGGCTAAATATTACTGAGAGATAAGATAAAATAATTACAACGTGTATTATCTATTGTTTAAACTAAGATATAATCTTTAGATGTTGGACCTAAGCCGTTATGCGTAAATACCGTGTTTAATGCTGCAATAGTGGTTTAACATTTAAAACTTATTGAAATATCTTCTTGGGAATTAGGTGTTTACTGTAACAATATTTAAAGCCGGAGTAATCGTAATGATCATTATTTAAATTTGTGCTTATTACACAAATGCTTTAGTAAAATTGATTAATATGCAGCCAAGCAGACTTAGACTAGACTCTAACTTAGACTTAAACAATTTGAATATTTATCTTAGCAATAAATTATAAAAAACCCTACAAATGAAAAAAGAAATTAATAAGACCGAATAAAGCTGAAATAAGATTAAATAGAGTATATTTTTGTTTGTACATCAATATTTAAATAAACTCACCCACGGGGGTAAGCAGAAACCAAAAAAAAGCCAACTGCTACAATCCCTACATACTCCGTTTGCTTCGTTTTCGTTTTGTTTATAATTGCCACAAAAATGGTGTTGACAATAATGTACGATCCAAGCATGAACCGAGAAATACATCAAAAACAAAGGAAACCAGCCTGAGAGTGTCAAATATTTTTTTCTGACAAACGTCGTGGTGCACCGTAAAGTTGTTGGCACACCAGCGGTCACGAGAATCGACATGTCAATAAAAACTTAACCTTAATTCATAGGAACTGACACTTTTTTTAATGTTATCCGTGTTTTTTTTTAATTAAAGAGATATCCGATGTTTGCTGAGGCTTAATGAGTTAAAGTACCGCCTACGTTTGTTCTAGACAAATTGTGTAAGGCATGTTGTATCATTGTATGTACGGTGATAACGTAAAAAGATATCATTTGCATTGAGTAATGGACTTATGATAACATTCTTAAATAAATCCTTTTGTTATGCGTGCGAGTAACAATAAAGGAGGTATCACCGCCCTGTCGGTTATAACAAAATAAAAATCAATACTCATATTATAAATGGATAAAATGTATGAGTTTGTATTTTTGGAGTTATCTTTGGCACTACTGCTCTGATTCCGAAAATTCTCTCATTAATGGGAAGCTACAGTATTGCTGACTATCTTAAAATATATATATTTTATGTTAAAACAAGAAACACGCGGACGAATTCGCACCAGCAAGTAATAAAATAATAGTGTTACTAAAAATCGTTTTATAATATTGAAAATAGTAATCAAATTACAGTTGCTTATTATTTTATTGAATTAGATGTTCTTGATTCAATGTAAACTATTATTTTTAATTGTTGTAATTGACCAAGTTGACTTTCATTATTAGGTACCTCTTTTAACTCCAGTTTCTACTCCAGTTCAAAGAACGGTAGGTACATTACAGGTGGCTTCATTAGACTGTTAAATGATCAAATCAACGTGAAGCAAAATAACATTATCCCAAATTCCCAGCCATGATTTTATTGACCCTCAAACATGAATAATTTGCCTACAAACGTAACCTTATTTGGTATGTTCCTATACCTAATAATAAATAGTTTTACTATATAGATAGATATACAGATTCTTATGGATTTAAATCGAATCGATTAAAATGAATAATCGGATTCGAATCCTTACGAATTTTAACTTATTTTCATTCCAAAAGTTATCAGATTTATTTGTGATGAGAAATCATTCTGCTCAGTAGGAGCAACTTTTCTTTTGGAATAACATTATCATTGAAGTGCTATTAACCACATGTTTTTTTAAATTATCGACTAGCAGCGCTCCGCGGTTTCTCCCGCGTAGTTCCCGTTTCCGTCGGAATACGGGAATAAAATATAGCCTACGTCACCCGGGAATAGTGTAGCTTCCAGGTAACAGTGAAATAATATTTCAAATAGGATCTGTAGTTTCGGAGCCTATTCAATGCAAACAAACAAACAATCAAATCTTTCCTCGTTATAAAAAGTATAGATATAGAAAACAAGTTTAGAAAAAAAAAAAAAATCTTCACTTAAAAACCCGGTTTACGTTTCCTCGTTTTACAAAACCGTTTTCACGATTTTTCTTTGGGAACAGAACAAATAGTAGATACCTATTACACATAAGGTTTATTAGTGCGAACACTTAATTTTCACTTAGTGCAGTTCACTTATACATAATGCAGCTAACAAAAACATCTAATGTATGGAAATAATTAAAATATAAACATGACCTGCCATCCATGGTGGAATGGGTGTTGGTATTGTTGAAACTATCTATTTATCAAATGCATTCAAGTTCAGCTTACGTCATTAGTGATTGGATAGCAATTAAATTGGATCGACAAAACAATCGCTCTTTCGTAGTCTAAACATGGGATCTTGTAGGTTATAAATAGGTTCTTTGTTATGTTTACCTGCTCAGTCAACAGTGTCAAAATAAAACACTGCCTCTGTCATTTATTTGAGTGTATTGGCAGGGAAAAGTAAGGAAAAATACATTTTATTTTGATAAGAAATACATAAGTGAAGCCATGAACCCTTTCCAAGAACTGAATTAGCCTGGCCGTAAACCTCGGAAAGGACATGCATGAAACAATATTGTAATCGACTAAAGACATTGTGCATAATATGATTTGAAGAATCGAGTAGATCGGATCGACGACCGGGCATGACATTCAGTCAAATTTAAATTTCAAATCGCGAGCCCTAGAATAACTCGTCGGGTATTCATTTTATTCGTTCATCGATGCGTTGACGCCGTCATCTTGAATTACAACTTTATCATAATTAAATGTTAAAATTTTGAATAGATATTTAGTCTATGCAACACGGACTTTACAAACAAGCGCGACGTTTTAATCTGACCAATAACTCAACAACTCGGTACACTCCCAGCCTATTTCAAACTAAAGTGTTAGTTATCCTAACGGAAAGTAATAAATACAATTTTATTAATGTTGAAATAATAAAGAATTGCATATTGCGTGAATTTTAATATCAACCGATATATTTTTTTAATTTCACGGGCAAATAAATATTAATTGAACATTATAAAATATCTCGTTACGATTATTAATATTTTCAAACCTTTTATTGCTTCTGTATCGATAACTTGAGTATTAATCTGTATAAACAAACTTATATTTAATTTACACACATAAATACTAAACTGAAAATTGAATTTATGTACCTACTGAAAGGACTAAAGTGGTGCCCACATTTTTGACGTACCTATTGTTTAGACCAGCACCTAAACGTTAAGGAATGATGTATAAGGTTTATTACAGATTAGAAATTAACGGGGGGTTGTCCCAAATTGCTTCTTTCAGAATCAAGATTAAATGATCAAATTCGTGTATTTGGCCCTGAAAAAAATATATGTCATAGATACATCCTTGTTTGAGGGAAATTAATGGTTCAAAACACGATTAATTGCAATTTGCTCGATGAAAAAAAAAAATCCGAAATAGGGTTGATTTCAAAACCATTTTCCGTCTCATTTCCTAATAACTGCACAAAATTATGTGAAAATTGCATGTACGATGAGGGAATCGTATTTAAGAGGGCTTTAATGGATGGATTTTTTAGTTTAGTCGATTTTTTTTTAATGAACTCAAGAAGATCTAAATCTGGTCTTATCGGCTCGCGCTCAGAGTCCTGCGGGACGTCATCGACGGTGGACCTGTGTCAAAATTTTCAAAAAGTCGCTCATTCTGCGCCTGTACAAATAAATAATAACAAATTAATTTATGAAATTGCGATAGTTCAGAAAAAATATCTTGTAATGATATTATAGTATTAATTCATAAAATTGTTTTCCAAAATGCGATTATTTCTAGGCATTATAATGACGTTTAATTGTCATCTTAAAATAGTGTTGACACATAACAAATTATTATCGATGAAATAATAGTCAAGTGAGAGTCGTATTCGTCGTTTGTGAAGAAGTTTGTACAAATCACAGTTTTCTAAGATTCTTTTAATCAGTTTCATCCATATCAACTATGATATTTCCTCTCCACCGAACTGTATTCGCTACTATCATATCCTACATTAATATTACATATTATACAATATGTCTGGTTGTCGGTTGTATACTAATAATTTAGAGAACTTTCAGTCTAACACCAACAGAGAAAATAAAAAAATTGCTTAGCCAAAAGTGTTACAGGGTACACGACAAATTAAGGAACACGATAGCAACTTTGTTGATATTTCTCGAATAGCGGACCTAGCAATACAAGGTTTTTTCTCGAATTCGTGATTTTAAAATATTAATGTTGATGTCCTAAAATAATTGTTTCGAAAAATTATAGCTGGAGCAGTAGGTACATCACTAGACAATAAAGTACGGCAATTGTTCCTTCATATATAGCTCACAATATTTACGGTTCTTTCTGAGCGCTGGCAAACACCAAAAACAAAATAATATGGTTACAGTGTAACCGAAACAGTACGACAGTCTACATAATAAAAATGTGAAAATCAGGATCTTTGAAAATTCTGCTACTAAAGTTGTAAATTAAATAGTGGATGAAAATTTGTATGGAAATCTATCATTTTATCGAAGAGAAATACCGTCGGACACACGGCTTGTCTACTTGATAAATTCCTGAATTCACTGACAACTTACGCTTAACCTATTATTATTTATTTCAGACATAAATTGTAGTCCATAGTTTTACACTCATACATTCAAAATTATAAACTAAGTATCATAAAATCCAAAACAGATAAATCCCAAAATAAAATTGTGCTTCATTATAACATATTCACAGCTCATTACAAGTAATAATTAAAATTGCTAATAAAAATAAAATTAAAATTATAAGATGTCAGAATTGTATATATTGAATGTCAAATATAAAATTATTAAATTATCAAATTGTATATAAAAGTCAAAAATTAGGAATCATTTTTTTTTATCTATGGTAATTATTTAACATTTTTACCTTCCCCAAGCCCGGTATACGGGTGCATGTAAGGCCTGCCAGTGCTGCATGAAAGGCCCGTCCAACCTGTCAGCAACAACTGTAAGAAGACTGTTGCCGCTGCCCCGCACTCTACTCGCTATTGAGGTCGCCCTCTTGCGCATTATGGCATAGTAACAGTAAATGCGGATGTTTGCGAACATTCCCGAAGCACTGCAGAAGCGAGGCAGCCGCAGCAGCGCCCTCAGCGCGTTATTGTATTGAACTCGGAGAGCGCTGTAGGATTTCTGCAAATATGACACCCATAGACTACTCGTATAAAAAGATGTGCAGTAAGCTCGAAACAAGGTGATCTTCACATCCTTGGAGCAACGAGCGAACCTGCGGGCAATCATATTCGCCCTCACAGACAGCGCCCTCCTTTCTCGCTCAATATCAGCGTCGTCCTTCAGATGGGACGTCACAATATGGCCCAAATACTTAAAAGTATGTACCCGCTCCAAGGGCACCCCACATAGCCTTACTGGTGGAACCTCCACCGGACACTTAGAACCTGCATTGAAAACCATAAGCTCACTTTTCTTGACGTTATATTTTAGGCCATGTGTATGAGCGTACGTTTCGCAAATGCTTATTAGCTCTCTGAGTCCTCCTATTGACGCGCTCAGCAGCACCATATCATCAGCATAGCTGATGTTATTAAAGCAAACATCATCAACATGGCATCCAACATGGCGACTACTGAGCTCGGCAACAAATCCATCGATATACAGATTGAAGAGCGTTGGTGAGCTCAATCCTCCCTGCCTCACCCCGCACTCCAACCTGTACGAGTCCGACAGAGCTCCCGACCATTTTACATTATTGACCTGGTTTCCGTACCAGTGCCGGAAAATTTTAACGACTTCAGGCGCAACTTGCCTATCTAGCAACTTTTTCCACAGCACTTTGTAAGAAACCAGGTCAAACGCTCTGGACAGATCGAGGAAGCAGGCGTAAACAGGCGTGCTCCGATCCGTGTAATATCTGACAGCATGCTTTAAACTCAGTATAGCACTATCTGTAGACAGTTTGGGCCTAAACCCAAACTGGTTATCGTGCAAAGTTATTGTATTGTTTAACTGAGCATTAAGCATGCTGTCAAATACCTTCGCGATGACTGTTGCTAATGAGATCGGTCTGTAATTGTTTTTATCTGATATATCACCAGTTTTATCTTTAACAATTGGTACTACGACCGTCTTCATCAGCTCGTCCGGCAAGTACGAATGCCGGAGACAGAACGTAAACAGCATGGCTAAAACACGCGGCAGGTGGGGACCTGCATGCTGTAGGTGCTCGATGCTGAGTCCATCATGTCCTGGAGACTTACCCCTGGTCATACAACTTATGGTATTAGCTATGTCCGCAGCTGAGAACTTAACTTTTGGTTCCCGGACAGTACACTGTGACTCAGCATCGACCACCTCAGAGGGTGGAATACTGCTTGGCTCGACACTAAACTGGGATTTGAAAACATTAGCAATATCCTTTTCAGTAGACACGCCATCGACGCTCACCGGCAAACCAGGTCTAAGGTTGTGCTTTTTTGTAGACTTCCAGAAGCCACGAAAGTCTTTTTTAGTGTGCAACTCTGCTAGGATGTCCATCTGGATTTGGTCTTGGTGATTCTGACACCACCTTAATTTGGATTTAAAGATCTTACGAGTGGCACACATGTCCTCATAAATCACGCCAGACGTAGGTTTGCCACAATTAAGCCACTCATTAAACCTAAGCCTAGCGTACGATCTGGAATCTATGGGATCTATGGGTCTGGAAGAATGATTTCGATTTAAAGACATTTATTTTCTCAAAGAACAAATTGCGCAAGGATTTTTTTTTGTTTTGGATGGGAAATCTTCAAATTACTTCTCCCGCTATGGGCGGAGCGGGAGGGCGTGTCAGACTTTTACTGACTAAAACCCACTCGTGTTCCTTCAGTTCGAATTAAAATTCTTAAGTTCACTGACAACTAACACTTGTCTGGAAATTCTCTGGTTGGATGGTCTGGAAGCATGATTTCCAAACGAAGCCATTGCAATTTTTAATTTTCACCTTACAACCGCAAAACTATATGCATCTGTAACTAGCTTCTGCTCGTGACTTCGTTCGCGTGGAAGTCGTAAGAGATCATTATTGTGCTGTCGTACAATATAAACACACACAGCCACATTATATAAAACTTCCCTGTACACAACTACGTCACATTTGTAGTTTTGCTCTCAACAGCCTAAATTTACAAAGAGAACAGGACTGGTGTCACGGGATCAATTGATGTACAATTGTCCGTGTGAGAAGCAGCTAGTCCTGAGGTCGAAACCCGTAGCAATCATAATACTAGTAAAGCTGATGGGTTTTATGGCTATTTCTGGAACTTCCAGCCTCAGCTAAAGGTAGTTTTGAAAGAAAATACATTCTCATTCGAAGCTAGTTGATAACATCACATTTACAATTAAGTACATTAAATTACAATACAGCACATTAGCCGATTCCGACACCGCCATGATATCGGGGATCAGATTTTCGCATACGTTTCGTACCTACTTAACGCTTTTACATAGAGTTGTTATTGTCACCTATATCGTCGTAGACAGTGACTGACTAATATCAGCACAATAGAGGTGAGAGAACTGGCCATTCTTTCACTTGAACACACTTATTCGCACTGCCGACTTTGAGACGTCGATACTTAGATACTGTACCTGCCGTGGTCGTTTGTTGAGTAGCGATGGTCATTGATATTCACCAATATCATCAGGCCGATACTAAATATATCGGTTTCGAATCGGTAATGCGGTATTGCTGCCGACATATTGGTATCGGGTACGCTCAATAGGTAACTTACAGGACACCTACCCTACACAGGAAACTTCAAGTAATATTTTTAGTTTTACTTCTAGCATAGCCCTCTCCATTGCCCTTTGGGTGACTTTAAGCCTTCTGAAAAGGCCCATGTATTAGTGCGACGCATAATTCATCAGAACTGGAATCAAATTTTAACTAAAATATATAAACAAGCCTTCTAAACAGCCGTCAGAAACATCGGTTTCGTGTCGATTCGACCTAGCTGTCAAAAATATCACAGCGAAATTCAAAATTCAATGCATTTTGCCAACTAAAAATGGGAACATTTTGTTTTTGACATTAAAATTGACAGCTGAGAGGGCAATTGAAATAAGAGCGAGGTATTTTGCTGGTTAATAAAATGATCATTTTACCATTGTGTACCTAGCTTTTTTTTATTATGTACATAGGTACCTAATTATAATATCGTCAGGATGAAGAATCTTTTTGAAAAAGCCTGAAATTTTACAGTTTTTCATAAGAAAGTACAGCAATGCTGCACGATGGCTGAAGTATGTGTTTTATGAAAGTTCTATGAAAAACGAAGTTCTATGAAAGCTTAGCAAGTACTTATAATGTTAAAGGATTGAATAGTGTAAATATTAAGTTGTGTTCATAAGCATTTTAAAGTTAATTATAAATAAATCTAGATGCAGCACTGCCTAAACTTTAAATAGGTAATTAAAAAGGGTTTCCATTGAAAACTGCGGCTGCGTAAAAATTGCTAACACAAATTATTGAAAATTTTGGCAGAAAATAACTCGAGCAAACGGAAATTTTGTTCCGGAAAATTAAAACTCTTAGCTAGATCGCAGTTAGTTAAAAACAAACACAAAATTTTTACGGATCCAAATGAAGTTTTTTGTAATGGTTTAATACAATATTTGTTTGGTAATTCGAATTCGCCTACATACAACCTTAACGATTTCAAGATCTCCTCACATTTTGATGAGATTTTAGAACGGATGGCCAGTACATAATGATCATACACTCATACTCATCATAAATTATCGCCACGAATAATGTATGATCCGTGGATGGATGACCGTCTTTACATACCAAGTGCCTCGTGCCTCGGGAAGCACGTTAAGCCGTTGGTCTCGGCTGTCATTTGTGGATCCTTGACAGTCGTTACGGGTCGTCACAAGCTCGAAAGTCTGACAACCAGTCTTACCCCTTGGTATCGTATTACCCAGTAACTGGGTTGTGGAGGTCGGATAGGCAGTCGCTCTATGTGAAATACTGGTATTCATCTGCATTCGGTTAGACTGGAAGCCGACTCCAATAGTTGGGAAAAGGCTAGGCAGATTATGATAATGGTGATGAAATTATCGGTACGAACGTGTATGATCTAAACGGTACATACCACCTACTGTCCAATACAAATATTACCTTAGTATCTACAGCAAACAGAATTGAAAAGTAAGCCTAATTATATTATACTAGTTGTTACTTGTAGCTGTTGGTGGTCGAAGTTCGACAATAATTCATTTCAAACTGAATGTCTAATGCATTCATTCAGTCTGCCTAGCCTTTTCCCAACTACGTTGGGGTCAGCTTCCAGTCTAACCAGATGCAGATGAAAAATGTATTTATAAGGCAAAATTTTATTCAAATATTAGGTTTGTGCACCTGTACCAAATTTCATACTCTGTCCGCGTAATTTTCGTAAAATGTGGTACAAAGGTTTTTCTTCACTTTTAAATAGATGTAGTAAAAAATGCAATATTGAAAGCACGAAATTATCCCCTAATTTAGATAACCGTCTTAATTTAGCGAAACCGTCTTAATTTAGCTAAACCGTCTTAATTTAGCTAAACCGTCTTTATTTAGCTAAACCGTCTTAATTTAGCTAAACTGTCTTAATTTAGCTAAACCGTCTTAATTTAGCTAAACTGTCTAAATTTAGCTAAACCGTCTTAATTCAAAATCATCGGGGTTATTTACGTAACACAATAATTAGAAAGAAAGAAAGAAAGAAAATACATTTATTTAGCACAGACTAAAAGGCACACAATATAAAGCAAAATAATAAAAAATAAAAAAACCAACTAAAAAGTGTAAAGTGCGTCAAAGTGTGCCTCACGGCTGCGCCAAAAAGGCCCAGTTCAGCATAAATGCCAGACAACTAGTGCCTGGCGCTGGTTTTCAACTGGACCTAACGTGTGAGGTGACGGATGTAAATCAGCTTTATACCAATACTGCAAGGTGATGTGTGTATGCATACTTAATTAAAATAAATTTGTGTCAAATAAAATAAATAAAAAGTAACGAGTAGTACTTATATGTATAGTGAGAATGTATATTTTTATATATACCTAGTAATTGAGTTTAGTAACTAGTATAAAAATACTTGTAAAATATAGTAAAATAAATATTAGAGTGTGACATTTACTAAAATTGCGAAACAAACAAAACAAAAAAAATAGGCCGGTAAATAAATAAATGAGACTGATGCATGATAGACCTTCGCTAATGGTTTATACAAAGATAGGAATGCTATGAAAGGAGTACAGCAAAAAACACCAAGGTGTACACCAACAATGCGACGACACTTCCACGATCCAAACATATTCAATAATTTATTAATCCACGCACTTCATCGCACAATACGCTGCAAGCAATTGTTGGAATGGCTTTCATTTTGATAGTTCAATAACATTCATTGCGTTATTTGCGTTGATGAGCAGACATTTTTCGGAAAAATGGATTAGCGATATCCTGCTAAATTATTGATAGTGTCTGCTCTAACTTTGGCTTCTTCAAACAGGCGCGAAGCAACTCTGGTAGAAGAATTTCTATAAAAACTTCATGGAAATTGCTTCGAAAGTGTCGCGTCGCGCTTGTCTGAAGAAGTCTTTACTCCAAGCTAAATTCACGAGCCAGTTTTAAAATTTCGAACCTTATTAATAAGAACCTCATTTAGACACAGTTTAGAAAGATAGTTTTTGTATTAAGAACTAAACTGTTATAGAAAAAACGTGTTTTAGACAAAAAGTTGCCAGATGTTTGAACTAGATCTAAAGCTAAACTTTAGTAATAAGATGAGATATACAGTATACCTCATCTTATTACGAAAGTTTATCTGTACCAGCTACCGTATACTAGGACCAGCTATGGAGAAGTACGTTTCCGTAACGTTTTCAACGTAAGCGCTGAACCGCATTATCTGTCAACCATCACGCTATTATTGGCAATTTTAGCCCAGGGAAAGCATGTTATTTTGCTACTAATAGCCCCAACCAAATCGTATAGCAATTAGGTTTACGGGCTTTCTATATAATAACGGGATGGGCTGCGAAGCACCATTGCCTTTTCTTTCACGTAGGTAATTAATCGAATTTTCCTTTAAACCTCATTTACATTATGAATTCTTACGGCTTGTGGCTACGTAATAACATTCTCACGGGTCGATAAATCAGGTTAAACTGCGTATGTCGCGGTCTGCCGTGGATGGGTAACCATCTTTACATACCGAAACGCCTTCGTGCGTAAGACAGCACGTTGAGCCGGTTTCCCGGTTGAAATTCGTAGATTTTTGACAGTGGTTACAGGGTTCAGAAGCCCGAAAGTCTGACAAGGAGTCTTACCTAAGGGTATCGTATTTCGTAGTAACTGGGTTTTGGAGGTCAGAAAGGTAGTCGCTCCTTGTAAAATACTAGTGTTCCCCCTTGCTAATATTTGAGTTCGAAAGTTCCAAAATTCGTATTCTTGCCAACAATTTTGAACATTCGTTTAAAGATGCAAACAGTATTATTGCCCATGCCATGGCATAAATGGACATGATAATATTATTTAGGTATATATAACCAAAATTAGATTTTCAGTATTTTCACACTTGAATAGCAGCTGGGGTGTTAATTGTATACTGTAGCTGTAACAGTAAAACAATTGAGGCTCTTATTTCCAATTTAATATATTTATAAAACAATTTACATTGTGTTGGAATATACAGGAGAAATATTTCGTCGGTTATACAAAAAATATCAGCTGTTCCATACATTTTGACCGCGTAGGTATTGCACTTTTCTATATTTTTTTGTATAACCGACGAAAACTTTCTGCGCTGGAGGTTCTAGAATGATATGCTGAATTCATGGTCACAGTTTGCACACTGTTAAAAATTAACCCTGTATATACACCATTAGAAAACTGTTTTTATTTTTCTGGCACATTCATTTTTTGGTACAAAATGATCGAAACCTGAATAATGTCCGGAATGGTTATTAAACGACGCAAAAAGAGTAAGTATATATCTAAGGATTGTAGCAGGTAGCGTTTTGGAGTTTCTGCCTACCCCCTCGGGAAAAAAAGCTTGAGTTTATTTATTCATACACCATCATCATCATTTCATTTCAGCCGAAAGACGTCCATTGCTGGACATAGGCCTCCCCCAAGCTCCGCCACTTTGACCGGTTCTGTGCTTCCCGCATCCAGCGGATTCCTGCGGCCCTCACAAGGTCTTCTGTCCACATTGCGGGAGGCCTTCCAACTTTACGTCTTCCGGTACGCGCTCGCCACTCCAGAACTTTTCGGCCCCATCGGCCATCTGTTCTGCGAGCAATGTGCCCTGCCCACAGCCACTTAAGTTTGGCAATTCTTCGGGCTATGTCGGTTACTTTGGTTCTCCTGCGGATCTCTTCATTCCTGATTCGATCACGCAGGGAAACTCCAAGCATAGCCCTCTCCATCTCCCTTTGGGTGACTTTAAGCCTTTTAATGTGGCCCATTGTGAGCGACCACGTTTCAGTTCCATATGTTATCACTGGCAACACGCACTGGTCAAAGACTTTCGTCTTGAGACACGCTGCGGTATTTGGGACAAGAAGATATTGCGAAGCTTCCTGAATGCTGCCCAGCCGAGTCGTATTCGACGATTGATCTCTTTCTCGAAGTTGGAGCTACCTAACTGGACAATTTTTCCTAAGTAAACGTACTCGTCCACGACTTCGAGTGCAGCGCCTCCGACCGTTACGAGAGTGGGTGTTACATGGGCATTGGACATGACCTTTGTCTTGTACAGGTTCATTTTCATTATAAGGCCCACTCTTTCGGAAGCTCTACTGAGGTCATCGAGCATTGTACTGAGGTCTTCCATGGTCTCAGCCACGACAAATATATAATCGGCAAACCGAAGGTGAGTGATGTACTCGCCATTAGTGTTGATGCCAGCCCCTTTCCAGTCCAGAACCTTGAAGGCATCCTCCAGTGCAGCGGTGAAGAGTTTCGGAGAGACAACGTCTCCCTGTTTCAAGGTTTGGTCCTGATGTCGGACTGACATAGTGGCGTTTTCATACAGACACTTCAACACCTCGATGTAGCGATAGCAGTCAATCTGGCATTTGTATGAAATCTACTCGCGAATATTCTGATAAATCTTTGGTCGAAAACAGTCAGTGGCAATCACGTAGCTTCACAAGCAAACAGCATAGCTACAGGGCTAGATGAAAATGGCTGGCCGGCGTGCTATTGTTTCTAAAAGATAGACAGACCGCAGCGGTAAGTAATTGCATAACAAACTAACAATAGGAATTTCATTTCGATAGTTCGACAACATTTATTGCGTTATTTACGTTGTGTAGGAGATAAATGTAGTTCCCTTAGTCGCCTTCTACGACACCTACGGGAAGAAATGGGATGATGCTATTCTTTTACGTCCGGCACCACACGGAAGTGCTAGAGAACGGGCAGCAGCGTTCTCTATACATGTTAGCACCATACTGTGATCGCCAACCCGCCTGCCAAGCGTGGCGATTATGGCAATCCGCTCCCCGTTTGGAGGAGGCCTTTGTCCAGCTGTGGACGTCTTCGGCTGAAATCATGATGATGATGAGGAGACAAATTCCGAAAATTAGGAATATCCTTCAATGATTCAGATTCTGATTGAAAGCGTGTTAATGTGCCGAGCGACCGATAGGTCGAGACGTAAAATGTTTCATCACCACCGTTCTCTAAACGGTGAAGAAAAAAGATTAAGTAGGTACGGTTCAGTCCCTCTCATGGAGAGGAGGGTTGTGTCCCAGCAGTGGGAACATTATTGATTGATTGTCATGTATAACTTTCGGCTGGGCAGTTTGTTGCCCAACTTCTTCACAGCTGAAGCACTAGGAAGTGGTGAAGGGGGAGTTTGGGGACTTTCTTATGTAATTTTAGCGTTTAAAAAGTGCCGATTCTCAGTCTAATTGTAAAAAGCCCGCGAAATTCAAATTTTGTTCCGTTTTTTGCAATTCAGTGTCAGGTTGAATAAAATAATATGACCGTAGGTATGTATTTACTTAGACTTACAGTTATTGAAATCTTCAATACAAACTCTTTAAGTTATTTAGTTCTAGCCTTCGCCCTTAAGTGGAAAAACTAGCTCTACTTAATTGGCATTACGCTGACATTACGCCACTCAGCACACTGGCAGCTGTACCCAGTTTATTTCAAACATAGTCCAGATAATATAAATTGATATTATTTACAAGGCACTCCACCACGTACACACCGATGCATTAAAATCGCTAACGCACTCGACACGTCCCCGTATATCGATATCTCATCGACTCAATCGAATTACATTTTAATATTAAAATTATTCATATTGCCAATATATTACTGGTCGACCGGTGTCGATTGATCCAACTCCGG
This sequence comes from Polymixis flavicincta, assembly GCA_949987655.1. Lineage (NCBI taxonomy): Eukaryota > Metazoa > Arthropoda > Insecta > Lepidoptera > Noctuidae > Polymixis > Polymixis flavicincta. Next base: position 34,109,653 of record OX465171.1, on the reverse strand, counting down.
TAGGATTAAATAACTTGAATACATGTGAAATTATAATTAAAATATCCCTTATGAATATTTTTTGCATTATCCACGTCGGGACGGGCAAACATTTTAAGTTTTTTAAAGTCGAAATTTACATTTAAAACGTTATAGGATCATGTATCGACGTCGCCGTCGTCGGTTCGAGATTAAAAAAATTGTTACATCATGATCATAAGTTATGGTAATATAATAATATCGTGAGTGGTACTACGTACTTGAGGCTAAGTAATAACAGATACACGGGTCGATCGATCAGGTTAAGATACGCCTGCCACGGTTGGTCCGTGAATTGGTGACCATGTTTACATACCAAGACCACTCCGTGCCTCGGAAAGCACGTTAAGCCGTTGGTCCCGGCTGCCATTTCTGGATCTTGACAGTCTTATCGGGTCATCAGAAGCCCGAAAGTCTGACAACCAGTCTTACTGAGGGGCATTGTATCACCCAGTTACTGGGTTATAGAGGTCAGATAGGCAGTCGCTCCATCTAAAATACAAGTATTCAGCTGCATCCGGTTAGCCTGGAAGCCGAGCCGATGACGATGAGTGGTAGGTATTACATGCTTGGTACTCATTTGTAACTTATAGGTACTTGAGTGATTCGCAAGACTCAGTAGGTACCTATATCAAGTTGTTGGTTTTAAGTTAAGTGTCATAAATAACACATAAGTACAACAATAAATACGTCAATGTTACGAATTATAATGAAGTTTGTAATAACGATTAGGTATAGTATCTCAGGCATGTAGGTGTTTGGGTTTTTTGATATTGGTTCTGCTGATTACGAACTAACTAGCTACCCGAAATTACATATTACTTCATTCCTGGCACGTAGGTAGGTATCTATACAAATTAAATTAAATTGAAGTGTCTGCTTGTAACGTCAAATCGATAGCTTTTACTAAATGCGAAAGTTTATGCGGTAACTATAACAAAAAAGCAATTTTCAAACACTTTGTCTGTCTGTTTGTTCCAGCTAATGTCTGAAAAGGCTGGACCGATTTTGACGAGACTTGCACTGGCAGATAGCTGATGTTGTAAAGGGTAACATAAGAAGCTTTTTATCTCGGCTGCACGTTCCCAAAGGATAATTTCCGATAACCACGCGGGCAAAGCCGCGGGCACAGCTAGAATGAAATAATATGCAAGATATTAACTGAGATGTTTGCACAGTTATTATTATGCATATAATTATAAAACCTTATCAGACGAGAAGAGCAGGTGGACATGACTTCAGATTTGCGAAAAACCTTAAAAAACTTGAGTTTATTGATATAATTAGCAAAGAAGCTTACTTCGAGTTTACCTTCGTATGATTTTATTTGGAAATAGAAAACATAAAGGAATTCATTTATTTTAAATACACATTTAAGGGCGAGCAGTGGCCAATTGGTAACGGCCGCGACTTACGAGTTGTAGGTCGTAGGTTCGAACCCAGACAGGCGCTTTACTTTGTGTAAATTATTTCATTACCACTACTCTCAAAACGGTGAAGGAAAACATCGTGAGCAAACCGGCATGTCCTAGAACAAAAAATTCGAAGACATGTGACATCTACCAAACCGCACTTGGCCCGCCTGGTGGATTACGGCCCAATCCCTCTCACAGAGAGGAGGCCTGTGTCCCAGCAGTGGGAACATTATAGGCTAATGATGACGATTCATTTAACGGGAGTAACACAATACGTCACTCTGGGTTTAAGTTTCATCATTCTAATATTATGATCGGTAGGCGTAGCATGACCAACCAATCCTATGCTATTCTACCAACCATAGGCATAGTTCTTTCCACCCTACTTGACATCTCTTCTGCCCGAGGACGGGGCGACCCGTAGACTCGCATTTATATAATATAATATAATCTATACTAATAATACAGAGGAAAGATTTGATTGTATGTTTGTTTGTTTGCATTGAATAGACTCCGAAAGTAATGAACCGATTTGAAAAATTCTTTCACTGTTGGGAAGATACACTATCCTCGGGTAACATAGGCTATATTTTATCCCCGTATTCCCACGAGAACAGGAACTACGCGGGTGAAACCGCAGGGCGCTGTTAGTGTAATATATATATTTAGGTACATTTCTATGAAGACATAAACCTAGGTATTATTTCCATAGCAACGGGGAGGTAGCTAGTGATGTAGTGAAATGACACTGTAGACTTGAAGAATAGAAACATTTCTTCTCTCCAGTTTTAACATAGCCATGCTTAAGACGGTTGAAATCTTTCAACAATCTCTCATCTAGGAAGAAAAGATTCTTCCTAGACTTCGGAACTACGAAGACTATATTTTAAAGATTCCGTACCCACAGGGTGCCAACGGGACCCTATTACTAGGACTCCGTCCATCCGTCGGTCCGTCTGTAAGTCAGCGGGCTGTTACTCATGAACCGTAATAAAATAGGTAGCTGTTCGCTTGACACCTGTATTTTAAATCTACAAAAAAGAAAACAGGAGTTCACCATTAAATAAATAAACAATTGAAGCTTGATATTGACAACGATATCCCTGTATTAACATTTACTTAAAAATATTTATATACTTGTTGGTATTTTATACAAAGTTCAATGAAAGCTCTTACGGAAATTCATTGTGTTGTTACCTACTCACTTTACGGGTAAATGTCAGTAGTTAGCAGGTACCTGCGTGGCTGCATGGGGACTTTATACATAGTTTTATTCATCCGCATAATTTGTTAAGGTGAATCTAGTCGATTTTTTTCCATACAAACTTCCGGAGTGTATTACTCCACTCTTCGACAAAATACATTCAAAAATATACATGGTATGATTTTGCCTCATTATTAATATATTGTCTGTAGGTACGGAAACAGAATATAAAAATTTAGTTTTTCTTGCTAATTTAATCTAACTTTGGGCGTGTTTAGGTAATAAAGACGTGTAAAATCTCCAAAACCAAGTCAGTACCGAGTAAGCTCAAATATCGAAAATTTCAATAAACCTTATTGGTCATTGATTTATGCAGTGCTTTTTTCATAAAACCCTTTCTTCCGAAGGACGTTTTTTTTAATTTTTTACGCGCTTGTTTTACTATCTATAAATGATCCTGCATCTCTCTCAATAACGTTTTGCGTGTAGACTAGGGTCTAACTGCTTGTCACTGATACTACCTCTGTCGGATACGATGCCTGGTGAGACAGCGTGCTTTTTAGCCAGGCCCACCAGTGAGTTCGACCCCACGACTAGATTCCTCTTAAGGTGGATGCGCTAAATTCTTTTTTTTTACGTTTTTTGTAATTTGCAGGTCAGTGTATGGTTATATGTTGATTAAAATATGATGCGCGACCGTAAAAAAAATAGCATACCAGCATTATAATTATTAAGTCATGAATCCTACTTATATTATAAATGTGAAAGTTTGTGAAGATGTTTAGATGTTTGTTACTCAATCACGCAAAAACTACTGAACGGACTTGGATGAAATTCGGCACACAGATAGATTGACACATGGGGTACTTTTTGTCCCGGTGGTACGTTCCCGTGGAATAATTTCTGACCTCCACGTGGGCGAAGCCGCGGGCAGAAGCTAGTAGGTAGGTACATAAGTTCATTTAATCCCATTGAATGACTTATTCATGATATACTTCGATGTTATTTTTTTTTTATATATTAATAAAAAGCTTCTATCATGCATTGTCACGAGAACCAAACGTGTGTGCCAAATTTCAGGCCGATAGCTTCAGTAGAAGTGGGTGTAATATTGATAGCACAGTTCCAGAACATACAAGTGAAGTCTAATAAAAGCTTTTAATTAAAAAGCGCAAATATACAATAAAGCATATATAAATAAATAAATTAAATTCCGCGGGCTACCTTGCCACCGTTACCGCTTTTAGCAAATATTTTTATACCACGTTTGATGAACCTCAAAAACCTTTCAATTTTATTTCAGGAAAAGGTATTCAATTTAAAAAGTTCATTCCATTATTTGGATTTGTAATAAAAATAGAAGGTAACATCATAAACCTCGACAGAGCTTTGACGTTTTGTCAGGTCAGGCCGCGGAAACCAGCAAGTGGCAAATGGCAAAATCCAACTACAGAGCTCGGAGTTAGAAATATTACATTTCGATATCTATTACAGCTTAGTTCAAAATAAGCTCCAAAAATGTCTCATATTCTTCCATTCCGATACTCGTTCCAAGGAACGTTTATTTGTATTAATGGAACCGGTGTTTCTCAATCTAACTGAAAAATTGTAGGTAGGTATTCTGTTTGTTTTTTCTTAAACCAAACTTGTTTCACTTAAAACATTTTGAAAATCAACTCAACAATAAAACGTTATTTCTAATGTAAATAATCGAGAAATTTTACTCCTATTTTTCCTCAGTCCCAAACCATACTAAAGTCAAGAGCAAAAACGGTAGCACCTCTACTTAACCCTGCTCCCGCGCATTGAATCTTCCGATTTACGTAACTGTCAGAACAGTATTGAGTGCTGACACCGGGCAGTATCGCCAATCGCCGCTGGTGGGTTAGCGTGCTGCTACACGTGTATGAATCGGCGCGGGCGCGACGGTACCCAAGATTAAGATCTACCATAGACTTAAGAATGATCACACGGGGAAAAAAGGACTACCTCGCTGGTTGCAAGTGCGACAGTGGTGCAAAGGGTCTTGGATTAAATCACCAGGTTCATAGCCCGGTTGATGACAAATGATTTTATTTCTGTAAGTAGGTTTATGCACCAACAAAAAAAAAATGTCGGTATTTCCTATCCGACTACGGAAGAAGCACTGAACCAACCTTAGACGTCACCGTCGCGGTCTCTTAATTTAACCATAATCTGGGTCAGAGATTGTGATGATAATAGGGCTAAAAGATATTTGGCGGAATGTGTCTAAAACCTGAATTTATTTTGTGGGCTTTTGGTCCACACAGTACTGTAGGCGTCGGCGTCGTTTGCGCTCTATATGTTCAGTACTTGTTCATAGTCAAAAGTGACAACCCTAGCCACAGGTAGCATGTTGGGGAGCGGTACGGACGGTTCACAGTTATATTACCTCTGAAAGCATGAATGAACCCGACAGCAACCAGATTCATATTCATTTCCGATCTATATTTTCAAAGAAAATATACATACTGTGATTTTGACAGTGATGCAAAATCAGAGGTAAAAATTCTGTAGGTGAGTTTGTCAGCAACATCAACTCATGAGTTTAATTTGTACCTATAGATTTCTTAGTCTGTGGTTTTACCTTCCCATATCGCTTCACGGGCTCGTGGCCCGGTGCTACTGTATCTTATAATATCGTTAATTACCAACCTACAATATAATTTTATTTTGGAATAGAGATGCGCCGCTTCAAGTTTTACTGAATAACCGAGTTTTGTTCGGTATTATGTTTATCGAATCGAGTATTCTACCGAGTAACTCGGTTTAGTTGTTGCAGGTGCAAGTTTTTGGCATTACTATAAGCAGTTAGTATCTACAGCGCCGCAACAGCGTGACGATCCGAAAACTGTCGACTGCCATGTCTATTAGAGTTAGACGAATATCTAAGCGAAAATGAGAGACTTATTTGTTTACCTAATAAAATATATTCGTTTTATTAATGTGTTTTTCTGACAATGATTAATCTACATGAATATTGTAAAGATGTGCTATGAAGTTTATGAGTTACTTTCGAATATCTCGGCGGTCAAACCGAGCTATTCGGCTGATTACTACCAAAAAGGCCGAGTATGCTGAGTACCGAGTACTCGGGGCATCCCTACTTTAGACACTTTCGGGTGTAATATATACATTGTAGATTCAATGATAAGAGCGTGTAATTGGTATGTGGAAGCCGTGTTGTTTTGATTTAATATACATATTTTTCTAATAGCTCATAATATTAATTTGGTATTTTTATTAATTGTTGGTTGTCATGACATGGTAGTAGAATGTCTTTCAGTCAATACGTCAGTGAAGTAACTGTCAGTACATTGAAATTAACTCGCAAACCGTAATTATAATTCGCATAACAATAGAAACAAACAAATGTTATTAAAAATCCTTATACCATATTTCCCTGTCACAGTGGCCTTGACTAAAATTACCGTGTAATTGTCCTGATTGACCATTAACGGAACCCTAAGTCAACATTCACACGGACGTCATAAAATCACGGCGGGATTTTTTCGCCAATTGGATTTTCAAATCTTGATGTTGAACCGAGCATTGACAATCTAACAGAGTGCAACGCGACTCGAAAAAAAAATGTTCGAGAAAAAACAAAAAAACAGTGTTCGATTTTCAATTATCGGCGCCAAGATGCAGTGCTCAAAAAATCCCGTCGCTATTTAATTACGTCCGTGTGAATGTCCACTAAAAACTTATGTATGTACTACATGAACCGTCCTTCATTCCGGCCGGCTCATTAAAAAAGAGTTGAAAACACGACAATTACAGCACGACATAAAAATCAAATATAATTAAATGACAAAGTGTACTATACTTAGTGCATGATCAGGCCTTTGTTAGGAAAACGGAGTTAATGACGAAACGCTATAGTTAATAGCAATTAAGGTTGCTCTGGCAGTGCTAGCGTACTCTGTAGTAACTTTGGTATATTTGCTCACTGTACCTATAGCAAAAGGAGTTTAGTATCTGAATTAAAATTTGGTAAATTAATTAAAATAAAGGTTAAATTTAAGAAGATGCCTCCGACTGCATGATACTGCTTATAGAATTCAATCTAATAGTCATCCTTTTAAAACAAGTTTCTTGTTTCCATCTTTTTTAAATTAAAGTTCACTTTTTAGGCAGTCAGGTTTTTGCTTTTGTAAATATATTTGTTTAGTTAAAGTTCACGTTTTAGGCATTAATAAAAAAAAACTAAATAAAAAACAGATTAGAATCAATAAGACCTATTTATGAAACCCTTTATTTTGATCCGCCACTCAATAGGTTTCGAGAAAAAAAAATTGAAGACACAATTTGGCGCCAAAAATCGGCTATTAATTATTATTTTTTCAATTTTGATACCTATATCCAGTGTCACTTTCACAATCAAGACGAATCTAACGGCACCTCTCAAGCTGAAATCGTTCAAGCCGTTTAGGGTACAGGGCGTGCCAAAGAAATATACGTACATACATACATAAATACATGAAACACATAACCCTCCTTCTGAAGCAGTCGGATAAAAACGATCTTTTTAGTTCACTGTGTCCCGTCGGCCGAATATTTTTTTCACTTTACGAAAAGTGACGTGTCGCTGTCGACGCAGTCATCTGTGTATGAGATAAGCTTACCTACGTAGGTATGTAGTGTAACGCAAACTTTTACGTTTCTCTCACACTGTTGTCAGTTTGTGACGTAGTAGTCGTAAGTTCGTAACCATTCCCGATGTCGACGTCTTGCACGTTTTGATTCGTCTCGCTTTTCGGCACATATTGTGAAGGTGGAACACACGGCTACACATCAAGCTATACATTTCCAGTTTACGCTGATCTCGCACTGTATGGAAATCCTATAAAATGCGAGATCAGCTAATACTATATAGTAGTAGTCACTTAAGCTCGAAGCACCCACAGGCAAGCCCGGCTACGTAGCCGACAACCTCCTAGGTTGATCTGTGTGATGCCTTATACAGAGTCAAATTAAATAAGCTATCGATAATTCAAAGTCAGCAGTCCAAGTTTGTATAAAGCTTTAAATGACGCCGTGACATGTACATTACAAACAAACGACTGTTTGTTATAGTTTTTGGGAATTCGTAAAAAATATCAAAGTTCCACGAATAATTACAACAACAGGTGACCTTTTTTTTGTAAAACGCTTTTATTAGCTCGGGTTGTATGTATGTATGTATCTATGTATGTAACGGAATCTTTGAGCCTAATTTTCACTGGTATCTAGACGTCTGATCAACTTGAAACTTTGCACACGTCTTAAGGGCCGATGACAATGCAATAACCCGATAAAACATTTCAAAATTTCCAAAAAATTGATAAATTAAAAAAAAAAATCCCGATAAAAATTTGATCGAACAAAAAAATGGAAAATAAATAATAGTTTAAAAAAACAAAAAAAACACGCTTTTATTGCTGATAAAAGCGTGTATTTTTAGTTTTTTTTTTAATTTGATTGCGGTACGTGATTAAAGTATTGCAAACTAATTTAGTTTTACCCTGTATAAAAAAAGACCCTGGTATGCAGTCAAGTTATTGTCAATAATTTCAAAGACACTGATGGTGCGTGCTTTAACGGTAATGAATTGACGGGTACTACTAGTGACATAATTAACTCGCCATAATGACGCGAACGGCTATCATGGCGGTCACCGGTGCGCGAAGTACCTCGCCGATGTAAACGCGGGGTGGACAGATCCGGCGCAAAACGTAGAGTGCAACCACGGTTGCAAGTTAACACATGATTTTCTATTTAATCGAATGTCAGTCCCACCGAGACGCGGTCAATGGGGCGACAACGTTGATACAATACCTATCTGGGACTTATGTAGGCTGGTGCTGTCTACTACGATAGCTAAATGCGGAGATTTCTTGAAAAACTGTGTTTTTTTTATCTCTTTTTGTATCTCTTTAACAGTTCATAATTTTGAAAGCAAAAGAAATAAATGATATTTTCAAGTCTTTTTTGCATTCAGTGATTGAACTCAAAACATAATTAAACATACTTTAATGCATCAAAAAAATCATCAAAGTCACCTCTTCATTATCTTTAAAAGCAGTTTATCCCTTCAATTACAATTATTAGGTCTTTACCTATGAAATTGCCGTTCTGCAGTACTGACCATTTCAAATCAAAATAATTTTTGTTTGGCTAAGAATTCTAATTTCAAATTAATTTTATTTTAAAAACATGGATTTTTTTTTCTAAAAGTAGTCATTTCTTTATTGATTAGTGTTACATTTTCATCGCATTTCAATCTTTTTCGTCATCATGGATACGTTAAAAATTCGAGTAATTATGGAATATGAGTACCGTCGTGGCAGCAACGCGGCACAAGCGGCACGCAACATCAACGACGTTTACGGAGCTAACACTACAAACCAACGCACCACCTGTTATTGGTTTGCTCGCTTCCGTTCTGGAAATTTCGACCTGAAAAATGAACCTCGCGGTCGTCCGAAGACTTTGGTCGACAATGACGAATTAAAGGCGATTGTGGAAGCTGATGATACACAATCTACGGCTGAATTAGCAGCAGCTTTCGACGTTAGCGTCAAAACAATATTGGTCTATTTGCGTCAAATTGGCAAGGTAAAAAAGCTTGACAAATGGGTGCCCCACGAACTCAATGATCGCCAGCGCGAAGTACGCGTCGAGACGTGCCTTGCACTGCTCAACAGACACACAAATGAAGGAATTTTGAACCGCATTGTTACCTGCGATGAAAAATGGATTCTGTTTGATAACCGTAAGCGCTCAGCAAGTTGGTTGGATCCTGGTTCAGCACCTAAACAATGCCCTAAACGAAAACTTACCCCTAGAAAAGTAATGGTCACTGTTTGGTGGTCTAGCGCCGGTGTGATTCATCACAGCTTCTTACCAAACGGGGTGAGCATTACTGCAGATGTGTACTGTGAAGAACTGAACACAATGATGGAGAAGCTGGCGCATCTCCAACCAGCATTGGTCAATCGCTCGTCTCCGCTGCTCCTGCACGACAACGCGCGACCTCATACTGCACAGCAGACGGTCTCCAAGTTGCAAGAACTGGGGTTGGAAGCTCTCCGTCATCCGCCCTACTCACCAGACCTTGCGCCTACAGACTACTACTTTTTCCAGAATTTGGATAACTTCTTGGCGGGAAAAAAATTTAATACCCGAGAGGCAGTACAAAATGCCTTTGAAGAATTTGTTGCCTCCCGTCCAGCTGATTTCTTTAAGAAGGGCATCAATAAACTGCCACTGCGATGGCAAAGATGCATTGATTGCATGGGTGATTACTTCGATTAATACAAATTCGTTTAAATTTTTTCATACAAAACGGCAATTTCATAGGTAAAGACCTATTATAATTAAAAATATACCATAAAATTTAAAATGCCAAACTGCATTCCGTGATGGATTATTGATTATGAAATTAATATCTGATTTTATACGGTTTTATTTGCAGTTTTACGACATCTGCTTGCTCGTGTATTATTCGAATTTATTACAACAGATTTTAACCTGTATCGGATTGCAATAAGAACTATTATCGCTCATAATGACACTATTTAAAGTTAACATGACTTTAAAAAATACCCAGAAGAGGTATAGAAGTAAAAGTATTGCAGTCCTAGGAACATATTCCTAACAAGAGTTCTTTCGAAAGGACCCAGATCTCGGTCTAAGTAACTACAATTCCTATCATTGAACTTGATAAGCAGTGGGGAAGGAGGCCTAGTTGTAGCGGCCCTGACTTACGAGTTGTAGGTCGTGGGTTCGAACCTAGGCACGCGCTTTACTCTTTGTAATTTATTTCTTCACTACTGCTCTCAAAACGGTGAAGAAAAAGGAAACCGGCTTGTCCTGGAACAAAAATTCGAAGTCTACCAACCAACAAATAATCGAGGTCGCTACCTAACTACATCTTGCAATACAACTCATTATTTAAAAAAATATAATGAGTAGATTATGTCAACACTAAGTAAATTAAAATAAAGATGAATTTATACAGTCAAATAATAAGAACAGTTATGTTAAAAAAGATATGACTTGTCAATGGGCAAGCAAATTCTGGTGAAAGAACACAAACATTGTATTGAGTTAATCACAGCGACCAACTATTCATATCGTATAAGTAGTCGTTGATAGAATAGTATGTCTTAGCGCAAATGTTGGATTTTACTTTAGCTTTAAACGCATTAAAATTCAAATCTAGCAAAGAAGAGGGAAGATTGTTACAAAAGGTTACACCAAGACCAACAAATAAGTTATGAACCTTACAAAGCCGATAAAAGGGAGCACGTAGTTTGTCCTTATTTCTAGTATTAATATAGTATATGTTTTACCTAATATATAAGCTGTTGGGAAAGATGAATTGCGTTGCCACGGTGAGTATAAATGTATTTAAAAAAAATATCTTAGAGAAACTCTAGCACCTAGTTGATAAATTGCTCCAACAGTTCGTTTTTGAAGAACAAAAATGTTTTGAATATCTGCGGCTTTGCCCCACAGCAAAATACCGTAGGAGCTATGAAAATAACGAAAATAGACTAACCGCGCTGTATCAACGTCAGTGTATTGTCTTACTTTCCTGACGGCGTAGGCGGCCAAACTGAGCCTTTTCGCTAGGCTTGATATATGTGAACCCCACTGAAGTTTGGCATCTACTGTTATGCCTAGAAAAACTGACGAACCTACAGTTTCAATTACCTCATTATCTACGACGATGTTCAGTCCTAGATTCCTAAAATCGGTAAGGCGAACTTTATACATTTTGTTTTCTTGGCATTGAGAACTGGGTTATTTGGGGTAAACCAATCCGTAACCATTGCGAGTGCACTGTTTACGTCGTCAAAATCTTGTCTATTCCTATCGACTTTAAAGATAAGAGACGTTTCATCAGCAAACAGTACGAATTCACAGATACCCTTTAAATTAAATGGTAAGTCATTAATATACACTAAGAACAAGAATGGACCCAGTATTGAGCCTTGGGGTAGACCTAACTGAACTGGTAGCCCGGAGGAATTTACACCATTAACATCCACACTTTGGTGCCTACGGTGTATTACGTTGAGTGCTTCGTTTTGAACACTGTAATGACGCAGTTTACGCTAAAGCGTGTCTTGGTGCACGCAATCTAAGGCTTTGGAGAGATCACAGAAAACTCCAATAGCATTTTGCGAGTTCTCCCATGCGTAAAAAATGTTTTTCAGCAGAGCAACACCTGCATCGGTAGTCGAACGACCTTTTGTAAAGCTATATTGTTCATCGTGAAGGAGGCTATTTAAGTTAAAATATCTTAGCAACTGCTTGAGTATCAGCTTTTCAAATGTTTTACTACGGCCAGCTTTTACTGGAAATGTATAGCTTGGTGTGTAGCCGTGTGTACATTCACCCACATTTCGGCAGTTATGTTTAAGGGGCACAAATCCAGACTACGATTGATAAAAAATTTATACTTGAATAATAATTATTGTTATGTTTTAATATATGGTAGGTACCTTTATTCAAAAACATGGCAAGTTTCCTAAACACCAAAGTTGAGCGAGATGTCCAAATCCGAGTATGACTTGAATAAGTAAAAAGGTAAATTCTTAACAAACTTCAAATAAGTTATAATACATTTCTACTGGCCGTTAATATTGAATTTGTCAGAGGATAATGGATGGCAGCATCCATGCAATGTAACTGATCAGAATCATTTCTAGCATCAGCTGGTATTTGTATGAATGATGAAAATTAAAACCCAACTAGGACAATCATGCCAATTAAGTAGAACGCCACAGACAAACAAATGAAGATCCGGAGCCACACGTCATGTAATTAAGGCAGGTAGGCGTGACACGACTTTAAAAGCACAATTTCTATGAATACTTCATGGTTGACGTTTAAAAGTGTAAGGCACTTATATGCCTATTTGCGATAAATGCTTTTGACTTTGGAATATTGTTTACCAGAGTCGCAGTGTCACCTCGTGCAGGTCTGCAGGAGGCTTATACCGAACAGATTCATATACATACTTCTTCTTCTTCGTCGTCACACTCTTGGCAGAGTGGTCGTGGTCGTCACATCAGGGGTGGCGGCAAGCTTCACAATCCGTCGCTATTCCTCCCGTACTGCGGCTTTGCTTGAGCATTCGTGGAGTGGACCATTGAGTGCAGTTTTGACTTGGTCGGTCCAACGCATTGGAGACCTGCCACGTGCTCTTGTACCTTCAACCTTTCCCTGTAGTACAAGTGGCTCCACAGATGTGTCATCTTGACGTGCGATATACATACAGAGCCTGTTAAAATCAAAAGCATCCTTTGGCTTTGCTGTGGTCGAGGAAAAAGGATTGACGATAGCATAAAACAAATATGAACTTCTCGTTGTGTTCACAAGTGACACACCATTTAACTGTGCAAAATATAATTAGAATATATGAATAAATTCGTGTCATGTACATTACTGAAGTCGAAAAACCCGTGGTATGCCACCTACCGTACTAAAACAATATATTCTTCTAACAGTTAAGCGATCGTATGCTCAAGGGTAAAGTGGCATACGACGGCTTTCAGATATTCAGAATATTTTCTTGTTTCATACTTTTTGGAGCGATTTTTCAGTAGTCACGTTTAATTTATGAACTCATTTTTTTTTTTTTACATTATTGTAGGGTTGGCTAACAATATTATTTTATGAGTAGACATACTAGCGGACCTTACAGACATTGTCCTACCCGAACAGCGCCACCTGTTGGGTCCAATTATGAATTTAAACCATCCAGGGCCTTACTTAAACACACAAAAATGCATCAAAATCGGTTCAGCCGCCTATGAGGAGTTAAGTGAAGCATATATAGTTAAGTGATGTATATATTATGTAGGTACATATTTATAAAGATATATTTGAAAAGTGCTAGTAAGCCCTACCAATTGAAAAAAAAAATGGCAAAAAAAAAATTGTTCATGACTTTATGACCTCTAGAGGGCGCCTTATCCAATTGAATATGATATCACACATAATCTCAAACCAGCGGGCGATCAAGACGCTTCCGCGGATACTTCATTTGTCAAATTATGATATGTAGTTTAGAAGTTATGCGGAAGCAGATGAACATACATATCCACAAACATACATACCGGTCAAAATCATAACCTCCCTTTAAGTCCTTCGGATAATTGGTAATTTTTCAGCGTACAGTCACGTGCTTAAATATATTGTGACTATAAATATAACGGTGCAAACCGCCCTGTTCTTAGTAACAAAATATTATTGCTTTCTTGTTTCGGGCCAGTAAGTTATTATTGGCAGTAGTAAGGCTATCGATACATCGACAGTCACATATCATTTACTGCCCGTGACTGCGGCCGCATTTTTTGCCGACCAAAGTGTACAAACGTGCATTAATTGTTTCAATAATAGCTTCATATTATTTGCGATGTCTTTATGACACATTAACACGATCAACACTGATACAATGCGGTTAGAAAACTTTGTAATTGCCACACATTTTTGCTCCACTCGACCATAATAAAGTATTATAGCCGAGATAGTTTTTATATACAAATAGTTTTTGTTTGTGTATGCGCAAGCCCATCGATGCGAGTGTACGAATAGGCTGGCTTGGAGATTTTTTTCCTATTTGCAAATTGGCATGGAAATAATGATAGGGTAAATTTTTGCTTGTATATTTTTTCTATGCAAGATATTATTCATTAAATCAGTCTGTAACTGTAGAAAATAAAGAACCATTTCTGCTTGAAAACTAAGTAGAAAAATAAGTAGGTACTTAGATTTCCGCTTGAAAAATAAGTACTTCGATTTTTAGCATGGCTTTTGCAGAAAGTAATAGAAAAAACAAAAAGTCCATTGTGGAGAATTTTAACAATTCACCTTAACCGCGTTCAAGAGCTGTCACTGTCATAATTTTTGTAGAATATTGACACTGACAACAGCTCCTGATCGCAGTTTAAATGATGTATTAATCATATTCAATTTCATTGGTGAACTCCGCCCCTTGGCGTCGAAGTACTCGTCCGGATCGCTGCCATCCAGAAACGAGTCTTCTACTAGCAGTTTTGCCAAGTTGAATAGCAATAGCGTACTTAGACTAGAGAACGAACCAGCCCACGGTCACGTCACGCCTTTCTTCATTAATCGTTTCTCTCTCATTCCAAGTAGCTGGTGTAGATTTCACCTGACGGACCAGCTCTGCGTCAGGAATTCAAACTATCGCCATAATTGAAGGAAGCCGAATGCAAATCGTTTATTACTTATAATATTATAATTACGCAGCGGTTATTACATAGTTGTACTAGTATACCAAATGTTGTCCAGTCGGTTAGTGTACGGAGTTACCGGTTGTTTTGCATATCTTGTCGTTTCTCTGCATAACCCCTTTTCCATAAGGGCTTTGCGTCTATGTTTAGAAAGTAATGTTGTACCGATCATAGATAGGATTGACTGAATACATCTTTTTTCTATGCATTTTTCTATATTTTTTTCTATGCGAAGCAAAGAACAAGGTCGGGTTGCATGTTTAAGGGAATAGTGAAAGCGACTAATTTATTAGTTGAATTTAAAAAAAAAGTGGATTGCTTTATGTAGTATCTCTACTGTATCAATTTATAAGCTGATCCACTCAAACATTGAATATAAAAATGTCGAACTATCAACTACAAAACTAAAATAATATATTGCAGTTCAATACTCATCCATAAACAAATACATTCGAAGAAATTAAACTCTACAATAATATTTTTCTTGATCTCAACAGATCAATGTACCGTGCACCTACCAGTTCACACTCAAGTACCATTAAATCATCTAATAAAGATACAAGCATCAGTGACGTCATTCAATTGGCCAAAAGCCAAATTAGGCAATTTTTACGTCGTTTGATATACCACCAATAATGTATAAACATTTGAACAGAACATACGGAACCATTAACTATGGAAGTAGGTTAAAAGAAACTAATGTTTTAATAGGAAAAGCCAACAATACAATAGAATCAGTGGAAAATATTTGTTATTGCGATGACGTGGACCTTGGGGATGGCATGCGGTCCCAGTGCCGGCGGACAGCTTCTATGAGCGATGAGTTGTTTTTTAACCTGATGTATTTCAGCATCGTGACTAACCTTTTTACTTAAATCACTCGGTCTAAAAAAAAAACAACGTGTCGATTTATTATACACTAGCTGTTGCCAGCGGCTTCGCCCGTGCGGAGGTCGAAAATTATCCCACGAGAACGTACTACCGCGATAAAAAAGTATCCTATTCATGGCTAAATAACATAGAGCGTTTTTTAGCTGACATAACCATGTTAAGTGTGCTCCTACTGAGTTATGACAACCTAGTACTTCGAAGGCATTAAGCGTTTTCTACTTGACACAATTATGTTAGATGAGCTCCTCCCAAGTTATGGCAACCTGCTACTTCGTTCAGAATACCAATTTACAAAAGATCTAGTTATTTAAAAGTTTACATTTCTTATTGGTTTCTATATTTTAAATATTATCCCCCAGGAACGTACTACCGGGATAAAAGTTATCCTATGTGTTAATCTAGGTTATAATCTATCTGTATGCCAAATTTCATCCAAAACCGTACGACCGTTTTTGCGTGAAGAGTAACAAACATATGAAAGTTTTTATGTGTGGATGTATGTATGGACAATATGGACATACATCCATTCTACCACACATACAAACTTTCGCGTTTATAATACGATGATTCTAAAGAAAAGGTCCTATTAGCTAATTCATTACCTGCAATTAGGACGACAGACAAAAATATTGGACTGTTTTCTATGAAAGAAGTTTCTATCAGTTCGAAGTGCGGATTCGCTCTCCGACACTGGGGCCACACATAAAAATGATTCACGTTCGGTAGCTGTGCGTACGCTCATAATGTGCGTTAATTTTATCTAAAAATAACACCCATTCTTTGTGTGTTAGATTTTTACGAAATCTGCCTGCCTTTATTAAATGTGTAATTCGTTTCTTCAGTTATTCTGTTTTCTATTTTATCGTTTTTATATTTATGTAAACTATATGTAACGTTACGAGTAATTCGGAGATTTTATTGCCGATATGAGTTTTAATGTATACTTAAAAACGTACCATAAAACTTGATAATCTGTACTAAATAAATAAAAAGATGGCCTGTATTTCACAAAAAAAAAATAACCGACTAAGTTTTTTATTTGCATATTAACTTATTTCATCAGTTGGGCAAAATAATTAGCCAGGTATACGGTACATACACTATTATGTTTTCATAAGTACAGTCGAGTTCATTAATATAATGGCATTGTCAAAGAAACAAAATATTGTGAGCGTTGCATAGCTCAATAAATTCTATAAAACCCATAGATCAAAAATATGTCCTCATGCCATAGGCAATATCTATGAGAAAAACAGTCACATAATTAATGAATCTAAATCTGGACCAAAATTTAATGATGCTTTTAACTGTCACAGATCACAATATTATGAACTTTTTGTCGTTCAAAAATTTTTGAAGCCTGAAAGGGCCAGTATATTAATGAACTTGACTGTACATCAAAACGCAAACTATACAATTGAATAATATAAACTAAATCAAATATTACGTTAGTGTATTTGACTATTAGGTACCTATATAAAAATAATTCAGGAGAAAGTATTAGGCGATCACACGGAGTTCGCAATGGACCTTCAACGCGCCACGAGGTTGAAATCCCATGCGCAATAAAATCCCGCCCCAATATTTTTACGTCCGTGTGAACGGCGACTTAATGGCAAATAAATTACAAAAATCGTACATAAATAAATGTTATAACAACGCAGTACGATCTAAATGAATTAAGATGAAGTACTAAGCAGCTACACATCACAGCTTATCAAATCGAATCATAAAATATAACACACGTGCAATAAAATCAATAAAAATCGATTAGTCAAAATAATTCGATTTCGCTCTTCGATTGGTCGATTCGAAGTCTTATCATTCAATTTGCAACGTCGCGATTTGTATCGCCGTTTATATAAACAATAATGCATTATATTTAATCAGTCCTTTTTTGTAAACAGACGTGTTATTGCAATTGTAGCGTCAAGAATATCACTTATACACTTATTTATGGTTTTAATGGATGTTATTAGGTTTTTCACCGCGGCTTCGCCTACGTGGAGGATGGTATTTTAATTGTTGACGTGAAACCATGGCATTTACCGCGTTAAAAAGACTATGTGATAAAGCAGGTTATAAACTATGTGTGCCAAATTTCATCTAAATCCGTTCAGCTGTGTTTGCGTGATGGAGTCACAAACATACAAACTAGTCTCTCCTCAAAACTCCTCATCATCATTTCAGCCGAAAGGCGTCCACTGCTGGACATAGGCCTCCCCCAGGCTCTTCCACTTCAACCGGTTTTGTGGTTCCCACATCCAGCGGATTCCTGCGGCCTTCACAAGGTTATCGGTCGACCTAGTGGGAAGCCATTCTACATCTTCCGGTACGCGGCCGCCACTCAGAACCTTTCGGCCCCATCGGCCATCACAAACTATCATATGGTAGAATAAATATGTTTATCGATACAATATCGAACCAAAAGTATCGATATACGTTCGGAAGACAGATTATTTTTATCGACACACGGCATACCGAAGGGTATTTGTAGTTTACAGGACCTACAGATAAAGTTAATGTACCTACGTACCTAGAATCGATACCAAATTTTTATGGATATAATATTAGAAAGTTACGATACTTTCCTGAATTCTTAGAATTTATTGTACTCACATAACTAGATGAAGCCTGAAAGGGGGCTACTAGAAATAATTAGTTTTCAGGGTAACGCGCCCATAGCACCTTTCATCGAGCGGTCCGTCCTTCCCTCCCTCCATCCGTCCAACCAGCCGTCCGTCTGTTTGTCAGCGGGCTGAATCTCATGAACCGTAATCCGTAGACAGTTGAAATTTTCACAGCATGTGTATTTCTTTAATTGCCGCTATAACAACAAATAATAAAAAAATAACTAAAATTTTTAAGGGGGCCTTCGTACAGAATCAGAATGTTTAATTTGTAAACGTAGGTCAAATTATAACAGTGTGCGAGATGTTACAGATGCATAGATCCTCTATGTTTTGCCCAGAGGCGTACAAATATTATATTTAATTAACATTGTCGAATTTTTTACTATTAACACCAATTCAACTTTTGAGATTCATATACTGGTAGAATTATATAAAATTATGTAAACATTACAAATTAAAAACAAAACTAATAGGTACATGCATATAAATACAAAATAGAAGAAAATAGAATCATTGTCAATAAATGTCAAATAGATTTAGTTACATGCCTTAGTAGTATCGTCCAAATATTCTTTATCAACATTATTAACATAAAAATACGTTGTGTTAAATATTTGTACAAACCACTAGGCACATATCAACCTATACATTTCCAGTTTACGCTGATCTCGCACTGTACGGAAATACTATACAATGCGAGATCAGCTTATACTGGAACGGTATAGCTTGATGTGTAGCCGTGTGTCTGTGTACATTTTGTACAAACCACTAGGCACATATCAACCTATACATTTCCAGTTTACGCTGATCTCGCACTGTACGGAAATACTATACAATGCGAGATCAGCTTATACTGGAACGGTATAGCTTGATGTGTAGCCGTGTGTCTGTGTACATTGGTACAGAACCGTTCGTGTTTGAGTCTGATTCGCACTTGGCCATTGTTTTTGATTTAATCAGTAGTTACGTTTAGCATAAACGTAACTACGTGAATCTAAAATTCTGTAGTATCTCTTATTACTTAAATTACTTATTTTATGGATTCTAAAGTTGTTTATTAAAACTGTAATTTTTTGTTTCAGGTACGTAGCATTATAAATTTTACTTACGAAAATATTATTTTCGGACGTCAATCGGACTCAAAAGACAAGGTATGTTTTTTCCTTACTGTACAGACGATCGCAAAAGTGTTAGTGTAAGGTTTTTTAATGTGTTGAAAAGTTCAATAATATGACATTTCGTCTTTCATCTTACGTCGCACGCCTGTCACCCTGACACTGACACACTGACATACTTGATGACCTTATTCTGCTGTGACTGCGTCTTTGGCCGGAGTTCGCGTAGCTGAATTTCGAGTCAGATATATTTTAACTTTTCGCCATCGATTCTAAGCGTGGGTCGTTTAGAATGTTAAAATAATTTGACAATATGTTGACATTAAAACTAATCCAAGGACCCGTTAGCTATCCACACTTAGATGTGCTTTTAGTAAGGCAAGTAAATCGTAGGGTAGTGGCACTTATACTTAACTAGCTGTGCCCGCGGCTTCACTCGCGTGGACGTCGGAAATAAAACAGCAGGAATGTAGCACATTCCTGCTGTTTTATTTCCGACGTCCACGGAAAAAAACCCCCTGGAAAAAAAGTTAGCCTATGTTACTCCTCATAACATCAGCTATCTGTCAGAGAAAGTCCCGTCAGAATCGAGAATAGCCGGACCAAACAAACAAACAGACGAATAAAAACAAAATCTAAGTTACACACAACCAGACACCACAAACAAAACCAGGCACCTCACCTTAAAGGAAAGCAACTGTAGTAGTCCAGGCCAGAGAGAGAGTACTTACGCCCGATGGTCACCGTTATCAAATAAAGATTTAATGCACCGCTCAAATCAGGGCAGCGCAATTGCGTACAACAATGATGATGCACAGGAAGAGAAGGGCACATTACTCGCAGAACCGATGGCTGATGTGGGCGCAAGGTTCTGGAGTGGCGACCGTGTACGAGACGTAGCGTTGGAAGGCCTCCCACAAGGTGCACCGATGACCTGATGACGTTCGCAGGAACCGGCTGGATGCGAGAAGCACAGAACTGGTCGAAATGGCGGTGCTTGGGGAAAACCTATGGCCAGCAACGTTTTACGGCGGAAATGATGATGACTATGACAGGAAGAGATAAAGTACTTGATGGGAGATTCATTTGTCTACCCAAGTTCGACCCAACGATTTCATATATCCCAGTATTCCTTGTTGTAACTCTGTAGTTACAACACGGACTTACAGGTACTTACCTGTGTACGCCAGCACTCTGACGTGTATGCCTAACACCTGCGCAGAGGACGTCCAAACGAGGCCATACCTAGCGCGCTACAGGTGGCTTCCTGTTTTAGAAATAACCAAACGAACTATTATATAGCAGAAAAAACGATACCTATCAGGTAACAGAGGCAATCCTGGGAGGGCAGCTCTGTGTTCCACGCGCCTCTCGGGATACAGTGGCGACGGACTCACCAAAATAAAAACCGATAAAACTCCACTTAAAAAAAAAAAAACATTGTCGAGAAAAAATGTGTTCAAAATAACAGCAAAATGATCAAACCTGCTAAACTTGAAATAAAAACTCAACATACAAATAACTTACTTAAAATCTTACAAATAATTTCGGAGAACACTTGAGCGTTCGTCTGTACATATTTGCTTAATTATTCTATTATACTTTGTACCGTATTACAGAGTTTATTAAGTTGTACAAAAACCTTTTAATCCCCATTTTATTATGCATATATATGTATATGTATACGGCGCACAGCTTGTAATAAGTTCTTATCTATATAGTCTCATCGAAATTACATACATACAAAGTGGTACCGCACTATGTACCGTGAAATAGAGATGACATTTTTATAGCGAGTGTTCATTGGCGATGAATCTGTGGGAATTTTAGATATTTATGACTTTTTTACTCCTTCGTAATTCTCCAGACCTTACTCCAATTTATTTGTCGCCGAAAAACGCCCGCCCTTCACCACTTCCTAGTGCTTTAGCTGGGAAGAAGAAGTGGCGCAACAAACTGCGCTGTTGCGCTGACGCTGTTGGAATGTGTTTATTATGTATTTATCGAAACTAACATTTTCAAAATCATGAATACAACTCTAAGTTCGTAGCTAGCAAATTAAATACTAGGTCAATTCTAACTTAAGATTATTTTTATTCTGTAAAATACCCACTATATGCACATGTTTTGCTCAATATACAACCTCATTGTCAATTTGGCAATAGGTGGTCACTTTCCTGTAGTTGTGGCTAGTTTAACAACCTTGCAATAAATCCTCGCAGTACATATTTCGGCCTCTAGAGAGAAGTTTTGGTCTCAGTGAAGAGATTAACTAGTCAGCGAGGTTGTTATCATTGCCTTGCACCTTGGCCTGGCTTCACGGCGCGTCCGACGTTACTACCAATATATATTATAACAATACCAGGGTAGGTTTTGGCGACTATTTCGCTCTATGTTAAAGGTAGAAGTGTCAGCGAATAAAATTTGATTCGCAAACTTAACACATTTGTATTTACAGAATCATAATAATTAAAACAACCCTTAGTTCATTTATTCCCATTGAATGACTGTTTCAATTGTAAGTCATTCAACATAAGAAGATTTGAATTTTTCGGGCTTTCAGCAATAATGGAAGTGGCCAAACTATTCACGCAACACCCCACGTTGAAGATAGCTTGACAGCTTAAATGGAAGTGGTCAAACAATTTACGCAATTCCTCACGTTGAAGTGGCCAAACTATTCACGCAATACGTGACGTTGAAGATACCTTGACAGCTTAAACACACATCCCAGCACACAACTGAGCCACAGTCTAACCATTCAATACAGTGGCTCTAGACAGGGATTGCTCTGTAAAATACATTTCAAGACATTTCTCAAATCATTGTACTGGCTTTGATAATAACACTGTGTCCACTGTGGGTTATTCCTTCTTGAAAAAAAAATTAACCTAGAATTCAAACAACATCTTTAAAAAAGATATCAAAAGCAACATGGTGTATCAGGAGCGCTGAAGTTCACGAACACCTGAACATGAAAACAGTCAAGGACGAAATAGGTTCATGTTCGCAAAAGGAGGAAGGTGGGATGTCTAGACTGGACACACTCCAACCCCAGGCCAGGAAATGATAATTATAAATAATTTTACAGGAATAAAATCATTTATCATTATCATTTATCCAATTGGCCGCTCAACTCACAACACCAGATTGTGTCAAAAGACTCAAATAAAAATAAAACTCTTTAAACTTTCTGACCTTATCTCAACGAAATCCCTACCAAATAGATTAGGTGATTCATATTCATTTATTGAATTCCATATTGCAAGAAAAGGGCTTAAAGCTATGTACAAAACTATGGGCCCCGTAGCTACTTACTAATAGATAAATAAAAAATCTAGTTAATTAAATTAATGTTATGTTATCTATAGGTTAACCTTCAATTAAAGAATTTGGAGCTACGTAACTAATAACAGAGTTACTCCAGTTGAAGAATAACTCTTCGATTGTATAGTTTTGAAAACTGATTGCAAGATAAACATAACATCACATCACGCCTTGTTTAACAGAATGGATGGGCATTGGTGTACCTATAGTAGGTACACCCACATTTCGCCAGTTATGCTCGAGGCCCATGTAATAGGGGGCGAGACTATTGCCATCAATCGGGCACGAATCCAGACTACGGGCTCATCATCATCATTTCAGCCGAAAGACGTCCACTGCTGAACATAGGCCTCCGTAAGCTCCGCCACTTCGACCGGTTCTGTGCTTCCCACATCCAGTGGATTCCCCGGCCTTCACAAGGTCATCGTTCCACCTTGTGGGAGGCCTTTATCTACGTCTTCCGGTACGCGGTCGCCACTCCAGAACCTTGCGGCCCCATCGGCCATCAGTTCTGCGAGCAATGTGCCCTGCCCTCTGACACTTAAGTTTGGAAATACTTTAGGCCATGTCGGTTACCTTGCTACTTCTGCGGATCTCTCCATTCCTGATTCGATCACGCATGGAAACTCCAGGCATAGCCCTAACTACGGGCTGCTACTGAGAGATTCCAGATAGGAAAACCCAACACCACTTTGACTGATCTGGGAATCGTACTCTGGACGTCACAGTCAGCAGTTAAGTAGCGTTTGCGACCACTCGACCAACGAGTCAATCAAAAGAAACGAATACATAAAAAAAAAAAACATACCACTGGAAAAATACTCTTTTTTTACAACCGAGCGTATTTTATTAACATATTTAATATAATTAGTGCAACAATTGTTTCTATAATAAAATTTACATCCGACTAGATACGTCTGCGATAAGTCTATTGTTTAGTCAGCACTTAAACGCTAGTATGTAACGCTAAAGATATTTTTAACTGCCGTCTATACATAATTTGTTTTTTATGTTCTCCGTTTATTACACCGTACATTAATTATAACAGTTAAAAGAGCGCAGTATAATAAAAATGTACATCGCTCCCGTTTTTTTTATAAATGTCGATGGATGTTGGACTGTTGATGTGTTCGTCGGATTGCTAATCGTAAATGCTGATTCCGACTCTTTTGCTAAAAATAGTTCAACTGTTGCGTGGCTTTTAAATGAATGTGCTTTAGTGTTTTTTATGTCATTCATTAGAGAGTAATTTCCGGAAACAACGATTGGTCACTTTTATGAAAAGAAAGATTACAACTGCGTTTATTTAAAACTAGCTTCTGCCCGCGACCTCATCCGCGTGAGATTTCTTGTTTTAACATAAAATATGACCTTATAGCATCGCATGGGGTGCCCGCGATTTACTTCGTTTTCTCTGAGTGTTCCTTTTGGTTTTTTTTTACGCACCTCCTTAATATCGCAGCGTTATGTTAAATAGGTAGCCTATTGCCTTCTACAAGAATTAGCTATCTATGCAAACGGAATTTTTCAAATCCGATGGTGCTTCCAGTGACATACAAACTTACAAAAAAATAAAAATATCATTAGTATAAATAGATATCGTTATCACCCTTAGGTATATACCGCCACGTTTTCTCAAAAACCGTGCGGAAACAAAAGAATTCGGGTGATAAAATGAGTCTTCAAAATAATTGTTTTATAGTTGTATTTTTGTAATAGGGTTGCAAGAAATTAAAACATTGCAATACTTTAATTTGATTCCTCTATTTATCCTGAAAACTATTCTTTTTATCTTAAAAAAATAGTCTAATTTCCATCTTTAAATTTTATTACGAAACAAGTTTTATTTGCAGCTATTCATATTTGTTTATTTCTTTGGTGAAGGAAACCATCCCGACCGAACGAACTCGGTACGTCCTAAACCAATAATTCGAAGGCACAGGGCCCGCATGGTGGATTATGGCCCAGTCCCTCTCAAAAAGAGAGGAGGCCTGTATCCCAGCAGTGGGAACATTAGACGCTGATTATGTCTGAATGTTTATTTGTCTAGCTCAACGAGTTTTGCAAAAAAAGTTTGTGCCAACCCTACCTATACATGTTTGCTGGTAGCATAATAATTATGTTCCTTAAATATGGGTTAAGTAGGTACATAATAGGATTCGCCAGTGAAAGATTTAAAAAAAAGTTTTTAACTTTGAGGAATCAAAATGTCAGCTCCTAAAATAATAAACTTCATAAAAACACTTCAGATTTTACGTATTAACTTTTAGAAATATGTATATAGTTTTAGGTTTCATACTTTTTGGGGTTTCGCAGCAAAATGGTAAAAAAGGAGGGGTTCCTTTTTACCATTTTGCTACGAAACGTTATGGTACGAAATTTGATAAAAAAAAATTATAATGCTTTCCCAACTTTATTGCAAGTCAAAGAATTGTAAATATATTTAATTATTTGCCGCATTAGTTTTGACTTAAGATAAAAACATACGTAAAAACACCATTCCCGCCTTTTTTTTTAGGGTTAATCATCAAAGAATTTCTCCCGCTCTGGGTGGAGCAGGAGACTGGTGTCAGACTTTTCCTGACTAAAACCCACCCGTGTTGCCTCAGTTGCCTATCTGCCAGGGGCCACGGTATCTTTTTCGAACAACCCGCACTCCTGGCAGGCATGGGCCATTGCGGAAGCCCCTTCAGTTGCTGCTGACATCCGTTTGAGGCGCGCGTGTAACACAACCCGCCGTCGACCCGGCCTTGGTCCTTACCGGATAGGGAGCTACCCATTACTCGCCGTCCGCAAGCCAGCACCTACGGTGGCTCGGAATCAGCCTGGGATTCCCGACGCCCAGGGCGTCTCCTGCGGAGGCTAGGGCCATGAGGGCGCATATTACTACCTCTCCCCCTACTAGCCCTCTCATGTGTCGCCTCCCTCTTCACGAGCATCACTGTTTCGCAAGGAGGCGACGGCTACCCATGCACTCTCGCGCGACGCGATAGATCGCCGCCGCCGATCGCCTCCACAAGGACACGGTGGCCTAAGGTGGGCAGACCTTCACCGGATGCTCCACCATGACCTCAGGGCGATCTTCGCAGTGGAAACACTCGGTTGTTTCCTCCCGCCTTATCCGAAACATGAACCTCCCGAAACAACGGTGTCCAGTGAGGAAATACGTCAGGCGGAAGTTGAGGACGCCGTGGCGCCTCTCAAGCCACTCCTCAAAGAGAGGACTTACTGCCGCAATCGTGGCGTGCCCATACCGCTTCGGATATACCGTTCCCCCTTATATCCATGCAAAGTTTGCTACGCAAAAACTCTAAAATGAATCGAGATTATGAAGGTTTATGTGAATATCGCAGGAAAAATATACGATGTCTATATTAACTAGCACAGTTTGTTGGATATCAGTAAAAAACTGTTCAAACAAACTCAGTTTTGCGTTCGGAAGTTTATTTCATATTAATAACGTATTTCGTACAAAGGTACGGAACCCTCGGTGTCCAAATCCGACTCGCACCGAGCCATTTTTTTAAACTTCTCTTTGCGTCTATCCCGGGAATGCAATACTATATTGAAAAATGTCTAAATTACTCTAGTGAAATCGGGATACTCCCCAGTTTCATATTCTTTGACTTTTTTTTCGCTAAAGCGGCCGGACGGGTTTGAATGAAATTTGGCATATGGACAGACCAAGCTTTGCATTAGGACATAGGAAACTTTAAATCCCGATATTTGCGCGAGATCGAGACTTATGAGTCTGAAACCGCGGGGCGCAGCTAGTGCTTAATGCTTGTACAACTAGTAGTTTCCGCTCCTAGTTATTTTGTCCGTCTGTTTGCTCTCAATTATTGACTTTAATAAGACTTTGACAATTCATGGTAGGAAGAGCACACATGGCTGGTATTTGTGCAAGTTTTATATAGATATATCTATTTAGCAACGTAGAGCATCGATTGTAAGATGGACTTTCGTGATTTTGTGTTGTTTTTGAGTAAAAGCTTGAATTATGTATTAATTCAAAGGATCGGAGCTGGTGGGCTTCTGTAGTTTCTGCATACCCCATGGGAAGAAAGCGTGTGTTTATGTTAACGTTTTGGTTTTGTGTTTATAAATACATACTCTTAATGTTGTAAATTATTATAAGACTTTATTAACTAGAAAGAATCTATTGGCTTTAAACAATACTTAATTCCTTTTTGTCTTACCATTTATTCAGACAGGATAAAAGGAACAGAATCATTTATAATATATAATTATAAAATTTCAGCATAGAAAGAGATGAGAGATTTCAGATAAAAGAGATGTAGGAAACCTGTGTAAGAGTAGAAGGGAAAACAAAGCGCACACATAATAACATGTACAATATAAGAATATAGTTCCTTAAATAAGTACAAGTTACATATTTCTTTTTGTAACCTCGTTTGGGAGTTAAATGTTTCAACTAAGATAATTACTCAAATAACAATTTTATACACAAGCCACGATCACGCATTTACTATTATATAATTTTAACTTGTTATCGTGTGTAACATGAGGTTATTAAATCAATAAACTTTTTCGTTATTTATTATGTAATTATTTGGTTGACCTACTTGACATGTGATCTATTTTTGACAAACGCTTCACGTCAATCATCGGTGACCGTAGAGTTGGTTATTAAAAAAAAATCGCTATCTTACAATTCTAATGAGCTGTGTATTCGCGATGAGCGTGACAAGTAATGACATGAATCAGACTACACTGGAGAGTTAAGGCAGCCCTCTCAAAAAATGGTTGAAAACAGCATGCAGATGAAACCACTTTTCGTCGGCATTTACAAAGAAATTACATTTGAAAAAAATTGTTAGTAATCCACATAACATGATACGTCATTTGGTTTAGGCATAACTTTTCTATAGGTATCAAATCATAAGAAAAAAAAAACACCAAATCACCTCCAAATCGTTGAGATGAAACCATTTTACTCCTTCATTTTTTAACAAAAGAGTAAAAAAAAAATGTCTACAGCTTTGCAATACAAAGGAAAATGATTTGGTTTTGTTACTTTTTACAAATATGCATTATTTTGTTATAATAAATTAAAAATGCGACCGATTAAAGACTGCACGGCTACATCACCCCGCATTTGCTCACAAATTTAGTGCGCCCACATGCTGAAGGTCCTTAGCGTGGATACAAGCCTTTAACTAGTTGTAGGTTATGGGTTTGAACCCGGCAGACGCTTTAATTTGTATAAATAATTTCATTACCACTGCTCACAACACGATGAAGGAAAACATCGTGAGGAGACCAAGTGCTAGAACCAAAAATTGTGTGACAGAGCTACCAACCCACACTGGGCCCTCGTGGTCGATCACTGCCTCTCACATAGGCCTGTTATGCATTATGAGGTTATGACACAACATTGATATTTTATTTGCACAGTAATTTATTGTATTCGAATAATAACATGTTGCTTTTAGTTGACCAAGAGATGGGCCAGATGTTTCACCGAATAATTGGTGACGTGTGTAGAATGTATCTATCTATTGTCACTCATTTGAAGTTATTGAAAAATTAAACCAAATGATTGTGACTTTGATAGAAGCTAATTCCTCAATTAGATTGAAATATATTTGAGTTGATGATAAAACCAATCAATGAACTAAATCGTTTGCAAAACTTAATAATTTCAATGATCCACCAAAATCTGGGTAATTATACATTCTTCTAATATTATTAATGTGAAATTGTATGTTTAGATGTTTGCTTTAGTTACCCAATCATGCAGAAAATGCCGATCGGTTTTGAACGTAATTTGGCACACATGGGTATAGTTTATAATCTAGAATAACACATAGGATACTTTTTATCCCGTTAGTACCTACATTCCCGTGGGATAATTTTCTCCCACCACGCGGGGGACGCCGCTGTCAAAAGCTAGTACAATAATAAACAAACGAAGTCCGTAATTTTTGCCGAAGCCGAATGCGAATGTCTTCGTCACTCAGGCGCGGGCGCAGCTCGTCGACACAAGATCAAGATTTAGTCATAGTGTTCGTCACTGCGCCATTCATCATGCGACATTGTTTTGGCACACGCTCACCTCGATACTACATTAAAATTATACTAAAAACAAATGGCGAATTAAAAAAAAAACAGCTATTTTAACATGTCAAGGATTCCGCATTCCATCATACATTTTTTTAGTTAGATTAAACAATTCCAAGTAACATAAAAAGGTGAATGTTTTGTCTACGAATGATTTAGTCTGCCTTTTGTTAGCACAGTTTGGATTTAACTGTAAAGTTGGAGACAGCGCGAGGTGGGGGCTCAGCGCACGCGGGCGACCAGCTTGCGATGATAAACACTTTGTAAAAAAATCCTAAGATCTACGTTTTATACAGGGTAAGTTTTTATCCAGCGCGCAAATTGTAACTATGAATTCAGCATATCATTCTAGAGCCCCTAGCGCAGAATTTTTTCGCCAGTTACACAAAAAAAAAAACAGCGCTTTCATAGAAAAGTGCAATACCTACGCGGTCAAAATGTATGGAACAGCAGATTTTTTTTTTGTATATCCGGCGAAAAATTTCTGCGCTAGCGGGTCTAGAATCATATGCTGAGTTCATGGTTACAATTTGCGCACTGGATAAAAACTTTTCCTGTATATGTATGTATATATTTATTTTATATAATGTAAATAGTACTCCACAGACTGCTACTGTCAGTATTGTCTCTCCTTCTTCCATAAGTCAAATTTCACACGGACGTAATAAAATTCCGGCGGTATTTTTTCGTACATTGCATTTTTAACTCTCGGCGCTAACACTTTCAAGTAGTGCGTTGAAAGTCCAGTGTGCGAAAAAATCCGTCCACTATTTTATTACGTCCATGTAGGAATGTGGGCTGGTTCATCCGATGTCTATAGAAGAGCGCTTTTAGCGGCAAGACCGCCCATTGTGACACCTTTTGTATAATTTCTACATTTATATCTGGATTTTGACTGTGCACATATAAAGAGTATTCTATCTAAGTTCTGCTCTGGTGAGTACTTCCCCGTCAGATAGTGTAAAGTTTAAATGGTCTTAATAACTCCCGCAGACAAGCGCGACTCTAATAGAACAATTTATATGAAAACTCGTTACCAATTTTGTCAACGTATTGAATATATTTTTTTCATCGTGGCAAGAACGATCAGTTCTAACCCTAAATATAAGTCTTTGTCATACATAAGAATCCAAATCCCAGTCTATAATATTGCTGTACCTACTTGATACCAGAACCCCAAAATGATCCCGTAGCATCACTTTCCGCCGCCCTCACAGGCCCCCTACCTCAATGGGAGGTACACACTCCAGACGCGGTCGGTGGCATGTTTTGTCGATACACAAACAAAAATTGAGTCTTCCACGCTTCTAATATAATTGGTCGTCATATTGTACCGGTTTCATCACCACAACAGATTACCCACTTAGGAACTCCGTTTCAAGCTAAGTGGTTATTTATCTGGCGTTAAACCAGTATGGTTAACCACCGCTGACCAAGCTGACAAAAATGAAGACTCGTTTGAACCAACAATTAGATGTTGTTTGTGTTTTTGACGAAACGTTCAAGTGCCGTGGGTTTGCTGTGTGTGATACAAAACACTTTTAATTGAGAGACGGTGTCTCAATAATTGATTAGCAATTTGGAGAATTTTTCAAATTTTCGTCCCCTTTAATCACGCTAGTGATCATGTTTTGCAGTCTAACGCAAAATTGGCTCACAACTTTTGGAGAGGCATCACTCGTTAATTAAATTCCTGTTTTTTGTCGTATTACTTATTTTGTCGTCTGCAAATGCAATATTGCATTTTTGTCTTTGATAGGGGTAAAAGACGAAATTGCAATATTTTTTGTTGAATTTTATCTTTGATCTTGCTTAATTAACTACCAATAAGTAAGTAAGTATTCGTTTATTTAACAAAAGACTTAGCCTAGGTAACATTAGAGATTGTTTAGTAAGAGACAGGTATGACTAATATAGATAGGTAAGACCCCTGCCCTTCAAACTAGGAGAATCCTGTATCTTGAAGGACAGTGTTTTTTTTTTTTTTTAACGGTCAGCGTAGGTACCTACTTTAGAAGGATTGACACATTTTTACAAAATATTACATATTTGCGTAACAATACTGATATAGAATAAAGACTATGGGGTTCATTAGGGGCGTCCAGCCCCACGGACCTGACGTATTGAGGTGTGAAAGTAGAAGGTATATGGCGTCCAGTGGAGTCGAGTGGCCCCATAGGTTGCAATTATGTTGTTGATAAAAAAGTAAAAAATGTTATGTCGTCTGGCTGCCATATACGGTGTAAGATGACGGCAATAACCAGTAATTGGTTCGCATACTCGCTTTTAGTATTTAAAATGATGATGTTCTTATTCTTTTCGTCACTTGTACGTACCCCAGTTCGTGAATGCCTAAGAGTTAGCCGCAAATGAGCTGACTAATACAGCAGTATCTGCAATGGTTGGCAAAATACCAACATGCTAATACCACACATCAATCTTTAACTCCGCTATTCGATCTGGAACCGTCAGAAAATGGGAGCCTTGAGCGATTGCGTTATCGTTTCCAACCGAAAACTTTGGACCGAGGATAGACCCCTGACTAATAAATTATCTGGCTTCCAAATATTTGAGTCGGTTCGTGTTTATTTTTTTTACGTCGGACGCACCGGACCTGCGCTATAGTAAGTATTTAAATGTATGGTCAAACAAAGGGAGAACACAGAGCCCCACGGTGTGAAAGGGCTCCGAGGTATCTACTATACATAGTGCCTAATTGAAACACTGGTTAGTGCGCGCTATGCTACTTGATACTTGGAAGGTTAATGGGATACTGATTTTAAGATGTGTGACAATTTTAATTTATTGAGCACCGGTTGAACTAGTAAAAGACAGTGAAATGTACCCACTAACTAGTAAAAGTTATTTGTTTTACGGACAAAACTGTTGTTTTATCACCACGCCAGCTATACGGATCCAATTATTCAAGTTAAATTTTATAAAATACTTTTCTTTCAAATGAAGCCAGTACGCACAAAAGCAATAAAACTAAGCAGTGTTTACGCAATTTCTAAGATGTCTGTGCCCACAGAAGATATTATAAAACTGCGGTATTCTAGCTTTTAACGTGAAATCACATCAAAGAGTTTTTATTTATATTTTATAAACTTTTATTACGCAATATAAATCTTTTCCTTTGTTGTTTGGAATAATAAAATTTTAGTTTATCTTAGTTTAGGTATTTTATTAAACGTTATGTATTAAAAAACGTTTTCGCCCAGACATTTAACATTTACTGCATATTTTTGTAGATTCATTGTTTTCACACATTATCTATTCATCTACATTCTTTAAGTTTTTTCTCTTTAAGTAATAGTTACTTTTGTAATTTAGTTAAACGGAATGAAGTTTATCACAAACTATTTTACAGCATTATAATTGTGGTTTGTGGTAAGTTTTTTTAAGGTACCAAGTATCAGCCTTTGCGTTAGTGTATGTATCTAGGTAAGCACAAAAAATATATTTTTGAATGTACTGGGGACTGGTGGGATATGGGATACTTTTCTAGGGCATTCCGGATTAAAAATTAAAAGAAAAAAATAAGCTAAAGAAATCATTTTCAAGAAATCGAACATGTTTAAAATACCAAAACGATTCGTGCGCTCTGCACGGTTAGGGCTCTGGCCGACCAGCCTTAATGTTTACTTATAATATTAAGTTAAATATTTCACATGCCCTTGTGAAACTGCTTTATGGATGAAGAATAATCACTTCCAACTCATACTGCGCTTCCAGGCTCGAGTTTTTTTATGACAATTAGACGCGTTTTACTCGCTCTTATTGTTATGTAACATTTGTGTCCAATGTCAATACTGCGCCCGATGTGTGGCTGCGAGGTAGTCACTTGTGTTCGGGTTTACTCGTTAAAAATATAGACTACCACGTTTTTGGTGGTAAACAGACTACCTCTGGTGGTGTAAAGAGTAATGCTAACACGACTCCGTGGTTTTTATCACTGGTGGTCGTGGCCACACGTAGGGTTCGCCCGCTGGGCCCGAATGGCTGGATAAAGGGCCCCTCTAAGGCGTTACACGCATGTGGAGCTTGTTTAACTTGCGTACTGTGTGTGTCGGCTTCCGTAAAGTACTCTTAAACGGTCGGAAATATGATTAGACGGTGTTAACCCGCGGATGCGGAAGGCATCATCGGTCATTACGTTCATTTGTACAAAGTTTCAAGATACGCTTATTAGAATACCTACTTTGTAAGTTTGCCAGCAACAGTAATTAATTATGGGCTTGTACATGGTTCGTTGTACACTGTTCGTACTATTAGTATTGGGTACTATCGCTAACGTTTACAGCCTAAACAGCTGATTCTAATTTGCTTATCGACTGTAGTTCGTTTCTGTGAGTAGCTAATTTTAACTTGAACATGACATGATACTACTTACTACAGTTGTAATAGTAGTCGGGGTAATCCTTACTAATATCATAAACGCGAAAGTTTGTATGTATGGATGTTTGTTTCTCTTTCACGCAAAAACTACTGAATGGATTTGGATGAAATTTGGCACACAGATAGATTATAACCTAGATTAATACATAGGATACTTTTTATTCCAGTAGTACGTTCCCGCGGGATAATTTTTTATTTCCACGCGGGCGAAGTCAAGGGCAGAAGCTACTTAATAATACGTTACTTATGTCCTTCACACACAGTAACTTAGGTTACTAAGTATACTTACTAGTGGTCGCCCTGTGGTCGAAATTCGATCACAATTAATTTAAAACGTAATGTAGGTATTTCTGATTCATTGTTTTATAAAATATTAGTTTTCTGCACTCCTCCATATTAATAATATAACAATAGTAGGTATAACGATGACCGCAAGGAAGTATGGCGAAACAAGGAGCGGCACGGGCGCTTCTATCGAGCTCTTCATGAGCCCGGTGTTGATTTCTTAGCGTCCGTATCCTGGCTACGTTTTGGTGACCTTTTCGGGGAAACTGAAGGTTTCGTCTGTGCAATTATGGATGAAGTTATCTTGACGAATAACTACCGGAGACATATTATGAAGGACGGGACGGTAGACGTGTGTCGGGCATGTCACCTTCCGGGTGAGTCCATCAGACATATTATCTCTGGTTGTTCTCGTCTGGCTAACGGCGAATAATTGCACAGGCATAACCATAAGCCAGGATTACAAGTATGTGCCCGACCCAGTTCTTGAAAATGACCATGTGCCCGACCCAGTTCTTGAAAATGACCATGTCACGTTGTACTGGGACCGATCTATCATTTATGACAGGACTATTGTAGCCAATAAGCCTGATATAGTGGTGATAGATCGGTTAGCGCGCCGCACAATGATAGTCGATGTTACCATCCCGCATGACGGGAACCTCGTGAAAGATGGGAAAGAGAAGCAAATTAAGTATCTCGACTTAGCACACGAGGTTGTCGACATGTGGAATGTGGACTCGGCTGTCATTGTGCCGATTGTCGTATCAGCCAATGGACTGATAGCCGAAAGCCTCGAACATCTCTCGAGGCTCTCGTTAGGCGGCTGGATCAAAGGCCTGATTCAGAAGGCAGTACTCCTCGATACGGCTCGCATCGTGAGGAGGTTCCTGTCTCTGAAGCCCTAACCACCGGTAGCTTGGACCCTGCTCCCAATACCGGCGGGGCCCTATTTTATATATTTTTTAAATGTTTTATTTTTGTTTTATAAAATACTTAAAAATAGTATAGCAATAAGAACTAAAATGAATAAAGGAATAATAATTATGTCTTTAAGTTGTAGGTCCAAGTTTGAGCCCAGACAGGCGATTACTTTGTTTAAGACTATTTCATCACCTCTACCTACTCTCAAAACGGTGAAGAAAAACAGCGTGAGGAAACCAGCATGTCCTAGAACCGAAATTTCGAAGATATGTCACATCCAACAACAGAACAGACGTGGCAGGATGGAGAGCAGGCCGGTGTCACAGCTTTGGAAACAATATAGGATGATTTTGCATTTCTTTATTATAATTTAACACTCTCTCAGTACAAATACTTACTCATGAAAACGATAAAACTGGGCTGGAAAATGATTTGTTATATAAAATTAATTTGCCAGAGTTCGTGAAGGAATAAACCAACAAATATTAACACTTGAAACGATATGAAAGCGAACGGGCCACCCGGCGCTCGATCGCTCGCTACAGAATAATAGAAACTCATCTGTTTGTCCATGTTTATTTACGGTTGAGGAAATTAATTGTGTATCAAAGTGATACACTACATCTATTTGCCGTGTTATAGCAATTTCAGACAACTAGCAAAGGATGACAGTTGTAATTTGAATATTATACCTATGGTCGTTAAGTAGGTCCTTCATTGAGAATGTTGCTCAGATGTCTTACGACGAATAATTAAGTTGAGCTTATGAAAAGGTTCCATCTTTGAGAAATAAATGCTCAGCAAAATATCATACATATATATATATAAATAAATTATATCCCGGTAATGAAAACTTTGCTGTACCTCCACATAAAACATGCTAGCAGCCTTCCTAAAACACTTAACCACTTCAGGGAGCACGTTATGAAATATTAAAAACAAAAACGTCGGCGGGCCCGCGCGCAGAGCCTCTATCACAGTAACACTCAGGAAACTTTTCTCATTTTAATGTTGTTCAAGCAAAAGTTTAAATATAAAAATATAATGATACTGTACGCATTAGTGAGTCATTGAGCGGCGAGCGAGTGCGTGCCGCGCCACCCTCGCGTCGCGAATATACAAGTTAAAACAAATGGAAAATAAACTTTTCAAATAAAATAAAAATAACCCTCTTGGCGGCCGGGAGGGCGGGGGCCCTCTCCAATAAAAAATATAATAACTTTTCTTTTTATTCGACGTAATGGCAACGATTGTTCCTTTCTAATATTGTTTCTGTCTCGTTTTCTCCCAGATTATTATAATGGGGTGCGACGAGACGCCGAGCGCCGCGCGCCGCGATACGGTGCCACTTTTCAACTCAAACAATCGAACTGCTAATGAACTTTTTAATATTTATAGTAACCACAATGTGTCGTCGTATTACACAAACGTTTCAATCTACCTTTCGACATTTGAATAAAACAACCTTGTAAACTATGGCGTTTATCGTTAAAAATTAATACTACACGACGGGACACAGAAAAACTAACAAAGAATTCCCGTTTTTTTCTTTAAATTCTATTCAATTAAAGTTTGGGCTTAACAAATGTAATGTATTATTCCAGCCTTTGTTGCGGTATATCATTCTGTCAATCTGTTAGTGGTTTGCTGATATCCAAGAAGTAAAAAAAAACACTTCTTAGTTTCAATATAGCTCAGCTTCTAACTTCATCTATATTGAAGACTTGCCACTTGGCTTGATTTAGAATTCATGTCATAAATATTTCAACGTAACTTCAAGAGTCTACAGTAAAATTGGCAATAAACAACAATTATTAATAGTCTAAAATGTAACGTGATATGTAACATAATGTACGTTGAAACGAACAAACGTACCTAAGTACAGGTCCAAACATACTTACAGGGTTATTTTAAATTGAAGTATGAGTTGAGAAAACTGTTTTCTTATGTTTAATCGTGTTAAGACATTGATACACACCACGTATCTGAAGCTTAAATAAGTACCAAAAGAAGTGATATTTCAATTGACTACAACGACTGCGGTCGATGACCCGACAAGAAAAATCATCAAATCATTTTCTGTTATCATGTTTAGATATCGTTACATAAAGAGTAAAAGTTTATTGAGGATGATATTCTCGTAGCATGTTTGTCTATTTCTTTTTTTTATTTTGTTTTATAATTTTTTATATTCCTGTTTAGTTCTATCATATTTACATTTAAATATATTATTTTTTCTATAAGTTCGCTGTACCAGTTCAGTGTCCTATTAATTGTTTGAGGCACCGCCGACGTCAATACGTCAAAGCCGGCTGTCACTGAAAACCAGCGCTGGGGCTCTGTCTTGCATAGGGTCGCAGCATAATGCTGAGCGATAGCCGTTTTGCGTGGATGTGACGCATGTTTCCCTCAACCTTTTATTATTTTTGTATTCCTGTTCTTTTTGCGTCATGTTTACCGCAAATAAACGTTTTTTCTTTCTTTCTTCTTTATTTGATTGTTTGTAAGATTGTAAAATTGTTTGTAATGGATAAACTCAAAAACTCCTTACCCAATAAAACAATCTTTCACCTTTAAAAAGCTACATTATTCCGGAGTTACATGAATGTATATTACTTAAAAAAAATGAAGACAACAATAATTATTGTAATACCTACAAGGTGTCGAAAATTTGCTTATAAATGTCATTCAAGGTAACCCTCCATGCAATGCAACGTGAAATGTAACACAACTACAGGGCGAATTTGTTTCAACGTGTGTTACCATGGTCCAGGGTGCAGCCTCGCACATCGTATAGACTGCACAGACGACGGCGGATGGCTCTCCCTGACCCCATGTCATTCATTCCTGCACCGTCGATGATATCTGTTATTACTACGGTTTAATCCTCTGAATATTCGGATATTAGATTGATGATGCTGTAAACGTATAGACAGACATTCTTTTATATTTAAATCAGGAATTATAGTGAAGTGACATGATCCTAATCGGTGGCTCAGGTGACTTCTCACTAACAATTCTGAATAGACCGATTTTGACGGAACTTTCACTGGCAGATAGCTGGAGTTATAAGGAGTATTACATGTTTTAACGTCCAAAACAGCAAAACCTTTGAAAACTGTTCAAAATCTCGTGAGAAATTAAACCTTTCATTCACTTTTTGGTTTCGTTTTTGTTTAGATTTTTTGGGGGTTGCTAGTGATGGCCTATCGAAGTGACAGCCTGTTGTTGTAAAAAAGTAAAATAATTATAGAGTAGGTACTTATTTGAATATTGTGGACGGTCGACCCACGGCACTGGTAAAAATGGAACTGTAAAAATCAGCATACAGGCTACGTCATAAAGGTGCTTGCTTGTCTAAATGTTACCATGGCATTGCGGTTATCAGTACTTGGCGACAGTTTGGTGACGACTTACTTGGACCTGTCACTGTCCGTTGTCTGTACTTAACGTAATGAGACGGTTCGGGATCGTGGTTAGCGGCTGCGGGCGGAAGTTTAGTTAAAAACAGTTTGACGGTTTTTTGTACAAAATTTTTGCGCCTGGGCCGGCGGCGGGCGGCACCGCTTGTTCTTTGAGTCTTTGTTTAATTACGTTAAATATAAAGGAGGCTTTAGTTTAAACACGCTAATGCCCTAGATTACTATATAATGTTTAATTTTCTGAGATAAAAATGTCATTGTATCCTTTTGTAGGAGTTAAGCTACCCGAACCGACTATTCCCTGTAAAAAGGTGAAAAACAAATTCACTTCAGGGTTTCTATAGAAATAAAGTAACTGTTAACTGTTTAATACCTCATACACGTTAAAATATCGCGGGGTTTTACTGCGCGCTGCATTTTCAACTCTCAGCATTGGACCGATTGTTGAAAATTCAATAGAGTGCATCTCAGCGCGTCGGAGCAACACACGCTGTTTGATTTTGAACTCTCGGCGCTACACACTGCGTTGATGATCCATCAGTGCGTAAATAAATCCCCACGCGATATTTTAGATTTACGTCTGAATGTGGACTAACACCACAGATATAGGTACAACATTATTTTTAGTATATGCGAAACCTGAATACCTATAGTTTTAAATAATTGTAATAGTATGTAATAATTTTTACACCGTGTTATATTTTTTTTTTTCAAAAAACGTTTGCAAATGTGATGGAAATGTTATCTATCACCAGTTAATTACAATACAATCGCCGTACGGTTAGGTACCTACTGCCCAATTATTATCAATGAACACAATACGACGCTGGACGCGCGGGCGGCGCGGGGGGCCGCGTGGTGACCATATTTTTGTAGACAACTAGGTAACATAACGAGCTTATAACTTTGTGATTTATCATGATAGAGCTTTGAAATTTTGTACATAGATTCTTTACATAAAAATACTAGACACGTGTCTCGGGTTTCGCATATACTAAAACTAGGGTTGTATATAACTTTATTATCATCTGCTTTTCCCAACTACGTCGGGGACAACTTTTAGTTAAACCGTATACAGCTGATAAGCACTAGTTAATATGGAGCGAGTGCTGCTTACCTCACCTCAACAACCCAGTTATTGTGTGATACGATACCCCCGAATAGAACTGGTTGTCAGATATCTGGTCTTCTGACGATCTGTACCGACAGTCCAAGATCCACGAATGACAGCCGGGACCAACGACTTTACGTTTTTTCCTATGCGTATATTAAATAACAATAAATAATAACTCTCACAGACCTTGATACCTATTATTATATTGTACCTGTATTATTAATAATCGTCTCCGTGCGTTCCGAATGCAACTTTTATTACGTCAAAGTGTCTTCAGACTGTAGTACCTATATGTTATTATTACAATAATATCTATTGTTCACGATACATTGTAAAGCGGGCGGTGTTATGAATTCTAGACGTACACAAATAATAATATATTATTGTATTTTGTTTTAATGTTTTCCGTTTGCGCGATCATTATGTCTAATAATTATAAGTTTTGTTACATCCATATTATGGTCACTCTCAAGGATTATCGTCTTTATTTCCTCGTGCTATAGTTCTCTTTTGTATGGACAGCTTTCAGAAATGTAGCTCTCGAGATTTTTGTAATAGATTATTAAATCAACATTATGTTCTTTCGTATTTTATGATTCTCGTATCTTGTTTCTACGAATGAAAATGATAGCAGATGTATTTATACAAAAAGAAGAAATAATAAATAAGTAAGTATTACCTGGAGTATGTCATAATTATACTTTGGGTGTTAACGTATGCTCGACGTACCTATAATATACCTACTACTTAATTAGAGATACTTAAAATCATATTTAATTATTATAAATTAATGATGTTGCACGATTTGCATTTTTATATTCAGGGCCGAAACAATAAGCAATGTAATAATTATTTTTCCAAGATTATAATTGTAATACCTATGATAAAATAAGTAGGTAATTAAAAATCATATTAATCATTATGTTATATATGTGTAGGTAATAATCTAACTCAAACTCAAAGCATTTATTTCAAACTAGCTGTTTCTCGCAACTTCGCCCGCGTGAAAGTTGAAAATTAACCCACGGTAGTACGGCTACTGGGATGAAAACTATCCTGTGTGTTAATCCAGGTTATAAACTACCTTTGTGCCAAATTTCATGCATATCCGTTCAGCCGTTTTTGCGTGATTGAGTAACAAACATCCAAACAACACATTTATAACATTACTAGCTTTTGCCAGCGGCTTCGCCCGCGCGGAACTTTCATCCCCTATTTAACTCCCTTAGGGGTTGAATTTCGAAAAATCCTTCCTTATTTCTTGTCTACATTATAAAGGGAACCTCTGTGCAAAATTTCAGCTTTCTAGGTCCAAGGGTTTGGGCTGGGCGTTGATGAGTCAGTCAGTCAGTCAGTCAGGACTTCTCTTTTTAACCCCCGACGCAAAAACGACGGGGTGTTATAAGTTTGACGTGTCTGTGTGTGTATGTGTGTGTGTGTGTGTCTGTCTGAGGCAACGTAGCTCCCGAACGGATGAACCGATTTTGATTTAGTTTTTTTTGTTTGAAAGGTGTATTAGTCGGGAGTGTTCTTAGACATGTTTCATCAAAATCGGTTCAGCCGTTTGAAGATTATCAGCTCTTTTCTGGTTGAAAAAGGGATTTTACCCTCTTCCATGGGTCTGATCAACTCAAAATTTGGGATTCTATTATTTCAATGATATTAGACGAAAAAAAAAACCTTGAACTGATGCTTGAGCAACACCTGGAATTTCCAGGAAACCCAAGTTATTCACCAACAAACAGCAGAAGTATCGTGTTTGGGCTCATTGAAAAGGTATCAATGAATAGATTATAGATAAATGGTGATTTAAGGGAGACATTAAGTTTAAAAAGCAAGAAATAAAAATTAAATTAAAAATTTAAAAAACCCCCGACCCAAACAAAAACTCTAAAAAGTAAAAAATAATATTTATAGGCCTTTTAATTTGAACGTAATATTTTAATCAGGGCTTTGTCAAGTCGGGGGACGGTCAATGAAAACGCCAAACAGAGGCCTAGCCGTCTCCCGACTTGACAATGCCCTGATTAAAATATTACGTTCAAATTAAAAGGCCTATAAATATTATTTTTTACTTTTTAGAGTTTTTGTTTGGGTCGGGGGTTTTTTAAATTTTTAATTTAATTTTTTCATTTATATAGATAGTAGGATAGACAAATTACAGGCACTTTTGGTCAAAGGGTCGGTCAGTCAGAAAGCTGACGCTTGTTGCTAATTCCAAAGTATAGTTGGCACCTATGGAGAAGAACGGGCCAGAACTAAACTCCACGGACACTCTTTTGAATCAAAATGTTGGTTAAATTTATCATTTATAAATCTTGAAATTGTACGTGTACGATGTAGAAAGACGTAGCGTCCGTAACAAAAAAGATGTAATCAAACAGCTATTCCGAAATTAAAAAGAGATGGCCAGTGTCCTTCTGTCGACGCCCATTTACGAACTTGACATAAGGATCAGCACTATTCAGCTCAACCATTTTGAAGGGAACTTAATGAACACACACGCCACCTCTAGCGATACATTAGACACATTTATTTAATATTATAACAGTAGGTAGGTTACTATTTGCTACCAGTTTCGGGGTTAAATAATATGTATTGTTATCAGACGGCAGAATAAACCCCGTGACCATCGTTAGCATCTTCAGCAAGACTGGTATAAATATACTGGTAGACTTTTTGATAAAAATGAATCAGAAGAAAACCGTAGAATCCCGTACCGTAGTTATGCATCTGAAAATTCCGGAAGTTGGTGAAGTCCTTTGCCTAATTAGCTTACGTAACGTCGGGGATATTCATGGTTCATCAAATGACTACCAACTTTAGTTACCCGTACCTATATTCAAATTACAACCGTCGTTTTTGAAAGCAGTACGAAATGTGTATAATACGGCAGATTAACGTAGTCTAACAATTTGAAAAAACAATTATTGAATTCCCTGACCGTCTAGCGGTAGAACGTCTCCGACCGCTGATCTTGTGAAGGCCGCAGGAACACGCTGGATGCGGAAAGTACAGAGCCGGTCGAAGTGGCACTGTTAGCGAGGCCTATGTCCAACAGTGGACGTCTTTCGGCTGAAATAAATAGCGGCTGTTATAGAACTAGCTAATAAAAGATTCTAGACATTCCGTCTACAAACGTTAATTCATTGATAAACTAACTCTGCTCGCGACTTCTTTCGCGTGAAACCTCTTGTTTTTAACCGACTTCAAAAAGAAGGAGGTTATCAATTCGACATGTTTATATTATTATTATTTATTTTTTTATGTATGTTCGGGCATAATTCCGTCATATGTAGACGGATTTGAAAAATTATTTTTATGTTCAAAAGGTGTTTATTCCGAAATGGTTCCATTCAAATTTCATATAGATCTGATGATGCGTTTTGGAGACAGACAACGGAACTCTTCAAAAAATTATAGCAAATCAACCGCGAATGCTGCTATCGCATAAATATGCATTTTTTGACCCCAAGGATGATGAAATTCCGAATTGGTGTGGGGTAGGTAACTTAAAAGTGAAAAATAAAAACTTTTTTCAAAAAAATAACAACCGACTTCCAAAAAACACTACAAAGTGCAAAATAACTTTAATTTCGGAAGGCGGTGACAAATAATTAAAATACACATCCAAAGTCACCGACATCCGAAATTAAAGTTATTTTGCACTTTGTAGTGTTTTTTGGAAGTCGGTTGTTATTTTTTGAAAAAAGTTTTTAACATAAAATATTTCGTATAGCATCGCATGCCCGCCCACGATGTTACTTCGTTTTCTCTCAACGTTCTTTCTTTTTTATCAGCTCTTTAGGGCCATAGTTTGATGTTAAATATATATATAAATAGCGTATAACTTTCCTTAAGAATTGGGCTATCAAATGTGAAAGGAATTTTCAAATACGACTGGTAGTTCCAGATAATACCTACAAACTTACAAACAAACAATGTTTTCCTCTCTATAATGTTAGTATAGTTAATAATTATATTTTAGTGTCCAAGTTGGAAGTTACACTAGCTGCCATGCAAGCCAAGCAGCGACTCGTATGCCGCACCTTCTCGGATCCTGTTGTCTTACTTCTAAAAGCTGTTTCCCATTGCAGTTTCTTTAAACATTTTTCATACTTCACCCTCAGAGAGTGAAATAAATAAATACAATCCGATCTCCTTTACCACAAATCATCATCATCATCATCATCTTCATTTCAGCCGAAAGACGATCACTGCTGGACATAAGCCTCCCCCAACCTCCGCCACTTCGACCGGTTCTGTGTTTTCCGCATCCAGCGGACTTTTGCGGCCCTTACAAGGTCATCGGTCCACCTTGTGGGAGGCCTTCCAACTTTACCACACATAAGTGTAACAAATAGGTAAAGGATCCTATTGTTGCCTAACGGTGTAAAAAGGATATTAGGTAATATTTGGCAAAGATCAGTACCTAATATTCATATTAGTCACCCTGGAGTTTGATTGTTGTAACAAACAACATTGGATGTCAAAATCAATCAAAATATTTTATTTCACATAAACCTACATGGGCACTTATGAAACGTCAGAGTTGTCGTCCAAAACGTCATCCTTTTATATCCCTCCATTTTGCAGGTCTCTGTCCTGTCTTCTGTCAATACAAATCAAGGCTTCCCGACTAGATTGTTTTGAACAAATCCTTCGTTGTTTTTTTGCCTACCAGGAACCTAGTGAAGTGTAGAGTTCTTCTGCATATATTAAAGAAAACTTTACCTACTTACCTTAATAAAAAACCTTGCTCATCAAATTACTGGAATTTTGCAACTACGCTAGATGCTGGTGCTAGAAGTGGTTCGCCACTAGGTAGTGGCGAATCCACCATGTTTAAAAATACAAAGATCTTCAGTAACATACACTTTATTGGTCGCTACACAAATTAGCTTTCGACCTGATTAACTCTCTCTGATTAACGGTCTCTGTTAATTGTCACATTATGCTGTCCAATTTAACCAAAAGCTGGAAGACTAAAAGTCTAAAAGTAAGAACTTTTAGTTACATGTTTAAGCATCCATGTCGTCAGGGAAGATCCTGCTTTTAAATTCTAACAAAACCGAAGACAAGTTAACAGGAAAAGTTTAAATATAATAAATAGGTTTTTTTGTTTAAAATAATAGAGAGAGGACAATATTTAGCTGGAGAATTTGAATGGACAACATTGAAGTCGGGATCTTTTTTTATTTGATCGTCACAGACCTTTCCCCTTTGTTTTTATAGTAAACGACTGACTACACATTATTTACTTTCGGCCTTTCTAAAATAAATCATGGTGGAGTGAAGCCACCACGCTTGGACGACAACTGGTGCATTCAAAATATTTATTTGGCATACATATTTCAACTTAAGGGGTTGCGTCGATGTTTGAGTTAAGACGTTAGTCGTTCGATATGTTGCTGACATTTAAATACACTTACTTCACTGCCATGTTTAATTACAGGAAATATTAAAAACCCTAGCATTGTAGTGGTTACATGACAGGAGTAATTAATTTATTAAATGACAACATCATTGACCCACCTTTTTTCAAGAAGTCAATGTTGAAATAATACCTTACTGTGACTCTTTTCAGTGTTTCAGCGATAATACGATATGATTACATTCTATGCATGTATGAGTAGATAAAAAAACGCATCAATAATGTCTGGGTTTATTATACTTTACACTGCAATTAATGACAACGCATTCTCGCTACTCATTCACACAACTCGCAAAATGAACTGTCATGGCTGCCCTTGAGTGAGTCGGACTATAGTTTAAACGTTATATTTTTCTAATCGGGTTTTTCAAAACTATAGCGTACCTATAATAATCTTATAGCAATCATTTATATTATAAAGATACGCTGACGGTTTCAAATTAGAATCATAA
The DNA here is from genome assembly GCA_949987655.1 of Polymixis flavicincta. NCBI lineage: Eukaryota > Metazoa > Arthropoda > Insecta > Lepidoptera > Noctuidae > Polymixis > Polymixis flavicincta. Next base: position 34,064,659 of record OX465171.1, on the reverse strand, counting down.
TACGTTTTCTTATATTATTATGTTATTTGGCGAGCACAGTAATTGCTCGCGTGTGGATTATACCTAAGTTAAAATAATATGTCCATATTATTATTCTTTATGAATGTTACTCCTGTTATTATAGTAATAAATAATGATACACAAATGTATAATTTACAGTTATACTAAACATGAGGGGTGATATTAAGGTTCGTATTGTTTTGTTGCTGGTTCTACTATTCTTGGTAGCAAGGCGGTAGATACGCTTTGATTTTTAAAATAACATGATTTTCATAATGTGGGCGTTTTAAGCTGGCAACAGAGACTTAAAAAAAAAGCTTGATATTCACAAATATGGGCGTCCTTAAGCTGGCAACAGATTCCAACATTGATTTGACCGTGGGTAGTGTTCAATTGACACGTCTCTGGTATTAACTTGTAAACTTTGGCGACTCGATTCTGGTAATAATTACTTAATTGGAACGTTTTTGCCTTAGCAGATGTGGACAATATTCATGTAACATGCTTGAATTGTCAATTGTCCTCCTTCTTCCTTGACATTGGTAGTCGCCACGCTACCTGCTACGATGATTATATACTCCTTTGCCAAGCCAATTAAAGGCACTATAAAAAACCATACTAAAAGTACAGCGAAAGCTTCAACCATAATCGTTTAGCTCATCCCTCCATTCTTTTGTAAACAAAAACAAATCAGTCTCACGTGATACCAAAATGTGGGTAATATCGTTATCCCTGCAACGCTCAAGCTTTTTGGCAACGAGTGTTGCACCGAAACGTCATCATCATCATTTCAGCCGAAAGACGTCCACTGCTGGACATAGGCCTACCCCAAAAATAATCGCCACGCTTGGCAGGCGGGTTGGCGATCGCAGTATGGTGGTAAAATGCATAGAGAACGCTGCTGCCCATTCTCTAGTGAGTCCCTTAGTCGCCTTCTACGACACCCACTGGAAGAAATGGGATGGTGCTATTCTTTTACGTCCTGCCGGACACACGGAACGAACTGAATACTTTATGTGTTGCTAATTACCACTTGAACCAATGTAGTAGGACGAAAACTCACGAAAACAAGTTTTCTTCTTCCATACTTCTCTACTAGTAGCCATAACCACCTCATCCCCTTTCCAGCATATCATCTTTCACACATTCGAACCGTCGTGTCTTCCCTACGACTGAAAAGTATCTAAGAAACATTTTTTGTCATCATCTGCTGGTAAGGGGAAAGGTTTACCTTTCCCCTTACCATCAGTATAGCAGATTAGCAATATAGTAGGTATATTGCGGCCAGCTTCCAGTCTAACCGGCCGCAGCTGAATACCAGTATTTTCCATAGAGCGACTGCCTATCTGACCTCCACAACCTACTTACTGGGTAATACGATACCCCATAATAAGACTGGTTGTTCGGGCTTCTGACGACTCGTAACTACTGTCAGAATGAAAGTTGGGATCAACGGCTTAGCGTGCTTTCCGAAGCATGGAAGAGTCTCGGTATGTGAAGACAGTCACCCATCCACGGACCAACCACGGCAAACGTAGCTTAACCTAATCGATCCATACGTGCTGCTGTTATTACTTAGCCACGAACTATTCTTGTAAAGCAAAAAATAAACTTAGCTTTTCGTTGAACTTAACCCTAAACTTCGATATGCAAATTCGATTACAACATTTTATTTTTGAACACCGACCCTATTGGTTTTACTTCGGGTATAGTTTGCCAACCCTACCGTCGATAACCAAAATGTTTGGTCATGGTATTTACCCTTCTCGGCACTACGGAACCCCGCAACCATCGGACCGAGAGCTCACAACTATAATTATGTTCAATATAAGCAGTTCCGTATGTTATTAGCATGTTTTTTCGTTGATGAAATAAAATTATAATAACAATAAAAAAATATTATTGTCATGTGAATTCGAGGATGGGTGGAGTTTTGATGATAAGTTGCAACTGCTTTTTTTGTTGGTTTTTCTTCGTCGTTGTTCTGTACATGTTGTTTATTTAGATATGTCAACTACGATTTTTTTTTAATGATTTTTTAGTTTTGGTTCTATCATATTTTTAAACACGGTTTCAAGTCTTCTTTTCGCGATTCACGTATAAAGTTCATGTATACGCAGGCAAAAATAACGACAGAAATCAAACAATAACACAAATTAGTTTTTTTTTTCCTGCTGTGATTTTAGTTGCGTGTCACAATCAATCGGAGTCCCAAACGTGTCGTCTATTTTACATGAACTAATTCCTAATTTCCACCGATGTTGCAATTACTAACGTCATTTTGTGAACGACTGCTACCGTTCGTAACGTTAAAGTTTTTTTATTTATATACTTTGCTAAAGTTAAATGTCAAAAATGTATGGTTATGTAGGTATGATATAATTAAAAACCTACATATGTGTATACAAAGATAAATTCCATTATATTTCATCATCACCATCATTTCAGCCGAAAGACGTAGACTGCTGGACATAGGCCTCCTCCAAGCTCCTCCACTTCGACCGGTCTTGTGCTTCCCACATCCAGCGGATACCCGCGGCCTTCACAAGGTCATCGGTCCACCTTGTGGGAGGCCTTCCCGTACTAGTGGCAAAAATAAACTCTCTAATCCTACTCTGCAGCTAATGGAGGAAAGGAGTGAAATGATCCTGCAGTCTCCAGACGACGCGCTGAAGTACCGACAGCTCAATATACAGATCTCTAAGTCCTTGAAAAGCGCCCTTCACTGTTTTAATACGGACCGCATAAAGGACGCGATGGAGCGGAATAAGAGTTCAAGGTCTTTTCAAGAGATCTGTCTATAGGGCAGAGTCAGCTTGCGAAACTGAAGACCAATGATGGCAGGATCGTTTCCTCGATGCCTGAACTGTTGAGAGAGATCGAGAGTTTCTACGGACAGTTATACACGTCAACAAGCAGCCCCGTTACGAATCTGGCAAACGACCCAAGAGCCAGATTGACCCAACACTACACCGAAGATGTCCCGGACGTTAGCTTTTACGAGATTATGGTGGCTCGGAAGCAGCTTAAAAACAACAAGGCGCCGGCTGATGACGGAATCACGGCCGAACTCCTTAGGGCCGGCGGAAAACCCGTTCTTAAGGCCCTCCAGAAGCTTTTTGATTCCGTCATACTCACGGGCAAAACGCCACAGGCATGTAACAGAGGTGTGGTGGTGCTTTTCTTTAAGAAGGGTGATAATTCTCTTCTTAAGAATTATAGGCCCATCTCACTTCTGAGCCATGTCTACAAACTGTTTTCGAGAGTCATCACGAATCATCTCGCGCGCAGGTTTGACGATTTCCAGCCTCCCGAACAACCCGGATACCGTAAAGGCTTTAACACCGTAGACCACATACATACGCTGCGGCAGGTTATACAGAAGACCGAAGAGCTTCCTGCCTCTCTGCTTAGCGCTTGTGGACTACGAAAAAGCCTTCGATTCGATCGAGACATGGGCTGTACTGTAGTCTCTTCAACGGTGCCAGATCGACTATCGGTACATCGAGGTGCTGAAGTGTCTGTATGAAAACGCCACTATGTCAGTCCGACTCCGGGACCGGACTTCGAAACCTATCCTTCTACAGCGAGCTGTGAGACAGCGAGATGTTATCTCTCCGAAACTGTTCACCGCTGCACTGGAGGATGTCTTCAAGGTTCTGGACTGGAAAGGGGCTGGTATCAACATCAATTGCTAGTACATCACTCACCTTCGGTTTGCCGATGATATAGTCGTCATGGCTGATACCATGGGGGACCTCAGTGCAATGCTCGATGACCTCAGTAGAGCTTCCGAAAGAGTGGGTCTTAAAATGAACATGGAAAAGACAAAGGTCATGTCGAATGCCCATGTAACACCCACTCCCATAACGATCGGAGGCGCTACTCTCGAAGTTATGGACGAGTACGTTTACCTAGGACAAACTGTCCAGTTAGGTAAGTCCAACTTCGAGAAAGAGGTCAATCGTCGAATCCGACTCGGCTGGGCAGCGTTCGGGAGGCTTCGCAATATCTTCTTGTCCCAAATAACACAGTGTCTCAAGACGAAAGTCTTTGACCAGTGTATGTTGCCAGTGATGACCTATGGTACAGAGACGTGGTCGCTCATAATGGGCCTTATCAGAAGGCTTAAAGTCACCTAAATATGCTCGGAGTTTCCCTACGCGATCGAATCGCAAATGAAGAGATCCGCAGGAGAACCAAGGCAACCGACATAGCCCATTATATTTATCAATCAATAATTCTAGCAATGAATATTGCCCTAAGCTGACTATTCTATGTCTGTTAGATCGATTAGTTTCTATTTGACTAAACAAAGCTGTTATTAAGCCTACTGTCTTCAAATTAAATCCGGTATTACGCAAGCAATTAGACTGTCATTTAAATACCGACAATTTGCTAGATTATACACTACAACGCGGCTCTGTAGTAGGAATCGCATCTATTGACTTCTAATACAACGTGCAATTAATGCAAAGGGGGCATTTAGTAGTACTATCTTCGTTTTAGTAAAGCACTAACTGGGTAAATAAAATTGGCCTCACAAGTTTCGCCCCACATATACATACATACTCAGGCTATAACTTTCCCACTGCTGGGACACAGGCCTCTCAGTGAGAGGGAGTGGGCCCTAAGCCACCACGTGGGCCCTGTGCGGGTTAGTAGATGTCACATGTCTGCGAATTTTTGGTTCTAGGACATGTCGGTTTCCTCACGATGTTTTCCTTCACCGTTTGAGAGCAGTGGTGATGAAATTATTTACACAAAGTAATGCGCCTGGCTGGGTTCGAACGCATGACCTACAACTCGTAAGTCGCGGCCGTGACCGCTGGGCCACCACTGCTCTGCTTTACACGTTACGATTTCATTGCCTGTGGCACATCATAAGTTGTAACAAATTACTTGCATCGTTCAGACGCTGTTGTTCAGGTGGTGAAACTTTTATTGTTCCTTCATATTAATTAGTACGTCACAGGCAAAAAAAAAAATTTTTTTAAATCCCTCGACATAAACAAAACTCGAAAAAGTAAAAAAAAAAAAAAAATTGGCCTTTTAAGTTGTAGATGATATTTTTTTGATCAAGGCTTTGTCAAGTCGGGGCACGGCTAATGAAAATACTAGGCCTTTTCTGTTTGGCGACTTGTTGGTGACTTGGGTAACCTAAAAATCACAGGTGATGCTCCAGCATCAGTTCAAGGTTACTTTGTTCGTACATTGATGTAATATAATACCAAACGACTTGATCAGACCCGTGGAAGATGCTCAAATCCCTTCATCAACCAGAAAAGAGCTGGTAATCTTCAAACGGCTGAAACGACTTTGATGAAACATGTATAAGACACTCTCGACTAACTCACCTTGCAAACACAAAAAACAAAATCAGAATCGGTTCATCCGTTCGGGAGCTATGTTGCCTCGGACAGGCACACACAAACACACACACACACACACAAGTCAAACTTATAACACCTCGTCGTTTTTGCGTCGGGGGTTAAAAAATTGCACCTTGCATCCATTATCATTTATACGATGCAAGTTTCTGGCTTTGTACCAGTATTCACATTCTAAGAATATCACGCGTGTACAACAGGCGCGATAGATAAGTACTGGATTGTGGAATAACAATAAGTAGGTATCTCTTATCTAATGGATCGGCCGACCTACATGTGGGGCGCAGGCCTTACCATTGTGAAATGTATTTAAATGTGGCAATTTGTGCCATTTTGAAATAGCTTAGTCGGTAAAGAAAGTTGCAAAAAATCAAAATAATATGAATTACAGTTAAAGAGCTGAAAGTAAGGTTAAATTCCTTTAATATTTTATTTAGAACATATTTACAAAATTCGGCCGAATCAGCGCTGACTGTTGGATTGAAGTACTTTTCGACGCGATTCTGGTACTTACATGATTTTCCATGAAGTTTTCAAAGAATTTCTTCAACTAGTCGCGTCGTGCTCTTGCCTCGCTCCTGTCTGTCCATTTAAGGAAATTACAAATGCGAGAAGGAATGGATTGAATCAAGTTCTTCTAACTAAACAGACAGCTGTGCTGCTGGGGAGTTTGTTGCGCTACTTCTTCTTCCCAGCTAAAGCACTAGGATGTGGTAAAGGGCCGGGCGTTTTGGGGACTGTCTTACTAGTATGTAATTTTGACGTTCAAAAAGTGCTGACTCTCGCCTAGTTTTAATAAATGACTTTGATTCGTGCGTGCCACATAAAATATGCCAAAGACGTACCTAATAAAATTACACATAGACACCATGGCGGCCGCTGTAGTAGGACGAAAACTCACGAAAACAAGTTTTCTTCTTCCATACTTCTCTACTAGTAGCCATAACCACCTCATCCCCTTTCCAGCATGTCACCTTTCACACATTCCAACCGTCGTGTCTTTCCCACGACCGAAAAGTATCTAAGAAACTATTTTTGTCATCATCTGCCTAACCTTTTCCCAACTATATTGGGGTCGGCTTCCAGTCTAACCGGATTCAGATGACCAGTATCTTACATGGAACGCCTGCTTAACTGACCTCTACAAACCAGTAGTACGAAAACACAAGGTAAGTCTAGTTGTCATAATTTCGGGCTTAACGTGCTTTCCGAGGCACGGAGGGATCTTGGTATATAGAGATGGTGACCCATCCACGGACCAACCGCGACAACCGTAGCTTAACCTGATGGATCGACCTGTGTGGTTGTTATTACTTACAAGCCCTATAAGACACATTTAATAATGACGTGTGTCTTTTGTGTAACAAAAACCAAACATAAAAGCGACATCGCTAATATCTTGTTCTACACCTTGTTACGTGTTATAGTTTTTTTGCTGTAGTCGGGTTTTAGTGTTATACTTTTAAGGGACAATTGGTTATCTTCCTCTGGATCTTACCATAGGGAAATGATAACTACTAACTATAGAATTGAAAAAGCAACTAGAACACCTAAAGGTCAATTCTCATAATTAAAAACGTTCGAAATGTAGTTTGCAGTCTTATCTCGGCGACAATCAATTGTCAAAAACTTGTCAATGTATGGATATATAGATTTTTGACGGATTGACACTGAGTTCAGACCGTGAACGTTCTTTATATTACGAGATTTGCACCTTTGTTGTACTCCGGGTAACAAACTATCTGTGTGCCAAATTTCATCCAAATTCGTTCAGAAGTTTTGCGTGATTGAGTAACAAACATCCAAAAACCTAAACATACAAAGTTTTAGCCATTTTATATTGGTAAGTATATCAATTCGTATCGAGTGAATCGTGGTACCGGACGTGGTCTATGCACATAATATGTATTAACCTACATATGTATACACAGGCACACAGTTATGTATATTAAGAAAGTAAGTTGCTAATTAAGTGAGAAGCGCAACTAGCTCGATAGAACACTCGTTTGTAAACACATGGCAACTTTTTAATCAACCGCACATATAAATATAGCTTTTAAACGAATGAGATAAAGTTGAAATTTAATTACGACGTTAAAATTATTCCTGCTGTGTTGTATGGAACTGCATGTATTTTTGTTTTCTGCGTCTTTTAAACCTGTTGACTTTCAGTCGGGTTACGCACAACTTATAGATGTCATAAATATGGAAAGTATGTTTGTCTATTTACACATTTATCCTCATCCCTACCACATTTAAGGAAACTTGAGGAAAGTTCTTATTGAAAGCGATTCTAGTGCTTCAAACTATAGCAATATAATCAAAGTTTAGCTTTTTCTAGCGGCTTCGGAAATTATCGGCGGCTCCGGAACGTTCCACCGGGATAAAAGTATCCTATTTGTGTTACAAATTTCATCTAAACCCGATCACCCGTTTTTGTGTGATTGAGTAACAAACACCCAAACATCTCAACAAACAAACTTTCACATTTATAATATTAGTAGGAATGTCAAACGTACTTTAGAGTCTGAAATTTAATAACGAGGTCTCCAGTTGTCTTACCTACTCCGGACTACTTAAGATTTGAACGGCTTCACGGCTGGTGGGTTCTTCGCCTGAATTCGTGCGAATGGACCAATAAGCCGCTTGAAACCGTAAAACTTACTCATTATTCTGATAGTATATATTTCTGTAACTACCTGTACTACTTTTTTACTACCGAACCGCACATTATTATAGTTTAAGAATAACTTCAGTGAACGCTTCCCACGTTATGTACCTACACTTTTTATTCACGCCAGTGTACGTACAATGTTTCTAACGTGGTCCTGTTAATAACGTTCACTTCATTCGTTTTAGTGAGCGACATGGTACGATGGCCCTCCGCGCTGTCATAGAGTAAACAAGTCCACCATTAGGTGTATTTGTTGTTATACCAATTAAATGTGAGTCATCATGAGACTATAAACGTAGCCGAGGTAGGTACTGATGACAGCGATCTCAGTGTTTAATGAACTGTTGCGATTTTTTAGGTCAGAACAATCTAGATAGCTTTGTTAATATGTATGCCGATTCGAGATTAGTTCTTCCTAGTTCCTACTTAGTCTTTATTTGTTTTTTTTTTGGAATATGTAGTTATATTTTCACTTCAACTTGGAGGAGGTTCTCAATTTGTGGCATTTTGTTTTCCTATGTTCTTTCCATGATATCACCGGCAATTGTAGACCGATTTCGAAACTAGTTTGTTTAATAGATAGGGAAATAAAACTTTGTTTAATAGATAGCAACAAAATAACATTATTTTCGGAAATCAGTCTTTAGATCTGTGTTTTAGATTTTGTCACCAACGTCCTAAGTAAAAAAAAAACCGTCCAAGTGCGAGTCGGACTCGCGCACCGAGGGTTGAGTACAAACCTGTAGGTATATAAGTAAAGGTTATGGTATTTTAATTATACCGCCTAACTAAAAATTATATGGGCAAATTTAGATTTTCGCGAAAACTTGAAAGTAGGTACCAAAATTTACCTAAAATTTTAAACTTTTTTAATTTTTTTTAATTTTTCCTTTATTGGTACCAAACAAAAAACCTTGCTTCGTACCAAATTTCAAGAGTCTGAGTTCACGGGAAGGAAGTACCCTGTAGGTTTAGATTCCCTTGCGAGTTTCGAAAATTTGCGGCATAAACGGCTGTTTCTTTTGATTGCGTGGGCTTAGAAGTTAGATTTTTTCAGAGCTCCAAGGACAGTAGATTTGAGTATTTGATATGAATTTCAGCTTCATACCTCCACGCGTTCCTGAGAAAAAGGGTCTTGACATACAGACAGACGGACGGACGCACAACAAAGTGATCCGATAAGGGTTCCGTTTCTTCCTTTTGAGGTACAGAACCCTAAAAAGCATTACAAAGCGTAGAATAGCATACATTTCGCAAGTCGGTGGCAAAAAACTGAAACACAGATCCAAAGACTGATTTCCGAATATAAAGTTGTTTTTGACTTTGTAGTGTTTTCGATGTTACAATATATTCGACAGAGTCAAAATTCTCTAATGCATTACCATTACCAATGTGTTTATTCATTATCGTATGGTTGTCCCGACATTGTGAACAATTTGTTACTTAATGAAACATTAATTACCTACAACACTCAGAACATTATCTGAAACTATTCCTTGAAAGTTCACTCTCCGTTAAAACCAGTTCATCATCATCATCAGTTGCCTAGCCTTTTCACAGCTATGTTTTTTTTTTGGGGTTGGGTAATCACCAAATAACTTTTCAGGGGGCGTGTCAGACTTTGACTGATTAAAACCCACCCGTGTTCACTCAGTTGTCTGTGTGCCAGGGGCCACGGTATCTCTTTCGAACAACCCACACCTCTAGCAGGCATCGGCCCTTGCAAACCCCACCAGTTGGTGCTGATATCTCTTTGAGGCACGCGAGGAACACAACGCGCTGTCGACCCGGGCTTGATCCTTATCGGACGGCAAGCTACCCAATTTTTGCCGTCCACAAGCCTGCGCCTACGGTGGCCGGGAATCATCGGATTCCCGACGCCCAGGGAGTCTCCTGCGGCGACTAGGGCCGCGAGGGCGCATAGATTGCCTCTCACTCACGTGTGCCGCCTCCCCCTTCGCGAGCATTACTGCTTCCCAGAAGGAGTTGACAGCATCCCATGCACACTCGCTCCGAACTATGTCCTGGACCAGGGGGCCACTCCTTAAGCACTCAGTCTGTCGTTTCGGTCGAAGTAACGAGCGTTTCCAACTCCGTATCACTTACGGGCAGAAGATTAGTTTGGAGCCTGAACTAACAATGAATGACAACACGATTTGACAGCTGTCCCTACTCCCGATGTGTTTTTACCCATCCAAAAAAGTTAGTTAATTGGCTGTAGGATTCACTAAGAAGTTTAAACTACTTAAGGATGGGCCCGTATCTACGTTGACGGAGTTGGAGAGTAGACCCCAGGGCCGGACGCGAGAGATCGCCGCCGCCGATCGCCTCCACGAGGACATTGCGTTGCTCCGCCCAAGGCGGGCAGACCTCCACCGTATGCACCACTGTGTCCTCCGGGCGATCTACGCAATGGTTACACCCGAGCGTTTTTTCCCGTCTTATCTGAAACAGGACCCTCACGAAACATTCACATGTATGTTGGTATGTTGGGGTCGGCTTCCAGTCTAACCGGATGCAGCCTATCTGACCTCCGCAACCCAGTTACTGGGTGACACGATACCCTATGTTAAGACTGGCTGTTAGACTTTCAGGCTTCTGACGACTCGTAACGGCTGTCAAAGATCCACGAATGACAGCCGGGACCAACGGCTTAGCGTGCTTTCCGAGGTACGGAGGGGTCTTGGTATGTAGAGATGGTCACCCATCCATGGACAAGCGGCAAGCGTCTCTTAACCTGATCGATCGACCCGTGCGGCTATTATTACTTAGCCACAAGCCTTCGTTAAAACATTTAAAACTAATTACTTTATGCAAAAGCGTCCAAATAAAAGCAAGGCACGTTATCGTATTATTGTATCTCATTTTTAACATTGCATTCAATGCGCACGTTTTAAATAATGCTCGTAGGCAATTGCCGTCGTGGCCCCACAGAGTCCCATCTATTTAATTATTTACTCGTTGTTATTATTATACATGAATCAATTTATTCGTGCGCTGCGCGCGAGCGGCTGCATATTTTTCAATTACGTCAATTTAAAATAATACATAATTCGCTATTGTGAGTCACAGGGAGCATTGTGTCAGACGAATGTAGATACAAGAACGAACAGTGCTGATTTCATGTATAAGTGTACCACTGTCGGTGTTTATGTCGTGTATCGGAATGTGACGCGTGCCGGAAATTGTGTTTTTGAGTAGGTTTGTTTGATTTTTTGGGTTTTGTGAGACTGACTTTTATGTTGCGTTGGCTGGCGTTAGGAGATAACCTTTGTAACATCATTTTCAGTCTATAATACTCCCACTCCTGGGACACAGGTCTCTCTGCGAGACGGAATGGGTCATAATCCACCACACGGGCCCAGTGCGGGTTGGTAGGTGTCACATGTCTTCGAATTTTTGGTTCTTGGTCATGCCGGTTTCCTCACGATGTTTTCATTTACCGTTTTGAGACCAGTATGATTAAATGATTTTCACAAAGGCAAGCACCTGTCTTGATTACCACTGGGCCACCACACATATCTTTGAATCTCTAAAATTACTTAATTCAGAGTTTACGATTATTGCAAAAAAAAAAACTCACCGAATGATACCTATAGTATCTATCTATCACAGTCTTTGCATGCAATGCAAATGGCTGCAGCTGTGGTCTGTGGCAATCACAGTGACTAACATTGTTATAGAAAGAAACGCAGCCACAGAGTGGATACGCAACTAAGCAAATGGAACGCTCATACATTTCCTCTATCATCGAATTACCGAGTAAAGGAAATAAACGTCAGTTATTAGATGAAGCCCGGCGTCGCATGCGTCGCTGCTTCCGATTGGTTGCTGTCGCGCGATGCGCTCGCTTACGAGTAATTATGATTTTCGTGTATGAGAAGTGGCGACTCCTTTCGTTTGCTATTCCGAGGTTACATTTATCTATACTTTATATTATAAAGAGGTATTTGTAAGTTTGCATGTACGGGGTAATCTCCGGAACTACCTACCTGTCCGATTTGATAGCCAAATTCTTGAGCACGTCGGACAGCAAAAATCTGTTTTTTTTTTCAAATGCTCGTGAGATAGTTTAGAGATGTTATTTCGAATTAAATAATGAAGCGTGGACGACTTAATATTATCCAAACTTTTCCATAGATTTATCCTTAACCAAAGAGTACATTCGCTTCTGTAGATACAATTTCAAAACTCTGTTTTTAAACGCCGACGCAAAAACGACGGGGTCTTATAAGTTTAACGTGTCTGTGTGTGTGTCTGTCTGTGGCATCGTAGCTCCCGAATGTATGAACCGATTTTGATTTCGTTTCTTTTTTGTTTTATTTAAGTGACGTAATCCCTAGTGTTGGAAAATCTTTTTCTCGCGATGTTCCGGGTCTGAATAACTTTTTATTTAACATATACTGTCGAGTTCCAAGGGCCGGTCAGTGGGGTACTTGCGTAACACACTAACAGTAGGAATGGCTTTCATTTCGACAGTTCAACAACACTCAATGAGTTATTGACGTTGTTGAACAGACAAATTTGTCGAACAATGCAATGGATTAGCAATATCGTTCAAAATTATTCAGATATGGCGTTACGCAACTAGAGTGCAGACCTATAGTCAGATCAGCAGATTATAAGTCAGACATATAGTCAGATCAGCTGATTATAGGACAGACCTAAACTCAGATCAACATATTATATGACAGACCTATAGTCAGATCAACAGATTATTAGGTCAGACCTATAGTCAGATCAGCAGATTATAGGTGAGACCTATAGTCAGATCAACAGATTATAGGTCAGACATTTAGTCAGATCAACAGATTATAGGTCAGACCTATAGTCAGATCAGCAGATTATAGGAGAGACCTATAGTCAGATCAACAGATTATAGGTCAGACCTATAGTCAGATCAGCAGATTATAGGTGAGACCTATAGTCAGATCAACATATTATAGGTCAGACATTTAGTCAAATCAGCAGATTATAGGCGAGACCTATAGTCAGATCAGCAGATTATAGGTCCGACTTATTTGCTGGTAACAAGTATGCTTTGCATTTTAAGAAAAATATAAGTTCGGCTAAATTCCAAAAATGAAAAACGGATTCATCCAATACTCGAGTGCATTCAATATTCAACACCCACATGTGTAAACTTATTAATACAATAATATAAAACATACTTACTTAAATATGTACATAAAACAATGTGAATTATAATTCCACGCTTCGCTAAATTGCCTACAAAAAAGCCAAAGCTCTAACCTCCATTGACGAAAGAAAGAAAGAGAAGCAATCGATGGAATTAGCATCTTCTTAGCCCGCACATAGCACACCCGTCCTCATATAAATATCTAAGTAGTCCATTTTGAATAAATATACATCACTATACATAGTAATACAATGTCTGTCTGTACATCCCCGCTTCTGTATTTAGTTTATACCAAGCATTTAAGTTTAATTACACAATTTATATTCAACTTGCAATGAAGTCTGCCGTTTTATTATTTATTGAGCGTATTAAAACAGAGAATGTACTGTTTCAGTTATGTTTCAAAGGTCTAAATTGACATTAAATATAGCGTGGATTTTTTAAAGCTTTAATATTAGGTCTTTACCTATGAAATTGCCGTTCTGCAGTACTGGCCATTTCAAATCAAAATAATTTTTGTTTGGCTAAGAATTCTAATTTCAAATTAATTTTATTTTAAAAACATGGATTTTTTTTTCTAAAACTAGTCATTTCTTTATTGATTAGTGTTACATTTTCATCGCATTTCAATCTTTTTCGTCATCATGGATACGTTAAAAATTCGAGTAATTATGGAATATGAGTACCGTCGTGGCAGCAACGCGGCACAAGCGGCACGCAACATCAACGACGTTTACGGAGCTAACACTACAAACCAACGCACCACCTGTTATTGGTTTGCTCGCTTCCGTTCTGGAAATTTCGACCTGAAAAATGAACCTCGCGGTCGTCCGAAGACTTTGGTCGACAATAACGAATTAAAGGCGATTGTGGAAGCTGATGATACACAATCTACGGCTGAATTAGCAGCAGCTTTCGACGTTAGCGTCAAAACAATATTGGTCCATTTGCGTCAAATTGGCAAGGTAAAAAAGCTTGACAAATGGGTGCCCCACGAACTCAATGATCGCCAGCGCGAAGTACGCGTCGAGACGTGCCTTGCACTGCTCAACAGACACACAAATGAAGGAATTTTGAACCGCATTGTTACCTGCGATGAAAAATGGATTCTGTTTGATAACCGTAAGCGCTCAGCAAGTTGGTTGGATCCTGGTTCAGCACCTAAACAATGCCCTAAACGAAAACTTACCCCTAGAAAAGTGATGGTCACTGTTTGGTGGTCTAGCGCCGGTGTGATTCATCACAGCTTCTTACCAAACGGGGTGAGCATTACTGCAGATGTGTACTGTGAAGAACTGAACACAATGATGGAGAAGCTGGCGCATCTCCAACCAGCATTGGTCAATCGCTCGTCTCCGCTGCTCCTGCACGACAACGCGCGACCTCATACTGCACAGCAGACGGTCTCCAAGTTGCAAGAACTGGGGTTGGAAGCTCTCCGTCATCCGCCCTACTCACCAGACCTTGCGCCTACAGACTACTACTTTTTCCAGAATTTGGATAACTTCTTGGCGGGAAAAAAATTTAATACCCGAGAGGCAGTACAAAATGCCTTTGAAGAATTTGTTGCCTCCCGTCCAGCTGATTTCTTTAAGAAGGGCATCAATAAACTGCCACTGCGATGGCAAAGATGCATTGATTGCATGGGTGATTACTTCGATTAATACAAATAAAAAATTCATGAAAAAAATTCGTTTAAATTTTTTCATACAAAACGGCAATTTCATAGGTAAAGACCTATTATTAAGTTTTGTGGGATGAAGCTATTGAGGGGAGTAATAATAGCCACACGGGTCGATCGATCAGGTTAAGTTACGCTTGCCGCGGTTGCGCCGTGGATGGGTGACTATCTCCGTGCCTCGTAAAGCACGTTAGGGCTCCCACAGACATTCGCGATGCAACACTAGTACTTAGATCAATTTGTATGAAAACTCCTTGGATTTGGATCTTTGATAGTTGTCAGAAGCCCGAAAGTGTGACAACCAGTCTTACCAGGGGGTCTTACCGAGTAACTGGGTTATGGAGGTCAGATAGGCAGTCGCTCCATGTAAAATACTGCTTTGCAGCTGCATCCGATTAGACTGGAAGCTGACCCCAACATAGTTGGTATAAGGCTAGGCAGATGACAATGAGGATGAAGTTATTGTTTAGAAAAAAGACATTTAGAGAGTGTTGAGTCTCATTCCCTTCCTATTGCCCTTCTTATATTAAGTTAATTTGTCTATCTATCTAATTATAACTGACCCAAGCTTAAATAACTTTATTAATTACTAGTTTCCGCCTGCGGCTTCGCCCGCGTGTTTGACGGCAATTATCCCGCGGGAGCGTACTACCGGGATAAAATTATCCTGTATGTTAATATAGGTTATAATCTATCTGTGTGCCAAATTTCATCCAAATCCGTTCAGCCGTTTTTTACGTCAAAGAGTAACCAACATCCATACATACAAACTTTCGCGCTTATAATATTTGTAAGGATGAAAGGATTAAAATGGCAGTATTGTTTGAATAGTTGTGGGTAACAAGCTCGCAACCTATTATATGGGACTTAAACATAAATGACGAAATGCCCTACCCTGCGGGGAAATAAAGCGTGATGTTGTGTTCTTGTTTGAATTAAATCCTTCCTTTTTACCTTGACCTAACTAAATCAAGTTATTGTTATTTCTAGAATTCTATTCAAGGTAATTATTTTACCAGTGCGCAAACTGTAACCATGAATTCAGCATATCATTATTTAAGGTCCTAAGTATCAGCCTTTGCGTTAGTGAATGTGTACAGGATAAGTTTTTATTCAGTGCGCAAACTGTAACCATGAACTCAGCATATCATTCTAGACCCCCAGCGCAGAAATTTTTCGTCGGTTATACAAGAAATTAAAAAAAACTAAAAAAACACGCTTATAAATAATAATACACGCTTTTTACTCTGAATAATTCAATTCAGAGTAAAAAGCGTGGGGTGCATTTTCCTATATTTTCATGACTCTCCTCTCATAGATGGTTGCCAATAGAATAGTTGTAATAATTAAAATATCAAGTACCCCACGCTTTTTACTTTGAATTGAATTATTGACTTCCTACTACTGTAACATAAACTCTTTGTAATTAAAAATTATTTTCTACTTTTTAGTTCGGTCAGCAATAAAAGAGTGTTTTTTTAAACTATTATTTATTTTCCATTTTTTAGTTCGATCAAATTTTTATCGGGTTTTTTTTTTCTAATTAATAATTTTTTTTGAATTTTTTTAATTTTTTATCGGGTTATTGCATTGTCATCGGCCCTTAAGACGTGTGCAAAGTTTCAAGTTGATCAGACGTCTAGAAACCAGTGAAAATTAGGCTCAAAGATTCCGTTACATATATAGATACATACATACTCGTACATACAACCCGAGCTAATAAAAGCGTTATAAAAATCAGCTGTTCCGTACATTTTGTCCACGTAGGTATTGCACTTTTCTATGAAACAGGTGATATTTTATTGTATAACCGAAGAAAAATTTCTGCACTGGTAGATCTGGAACGATATGCTGAATTCATGGTTACAGTTTGCGCAGTGGTTAAAAATTTATACTGTTTATGAGTCGTTATGTATCATCAAGATTTCATGACCGTCCGGCATTTCGAGCCTGCCCGCATGTCCTGCTCTCGTGTTGTGGCAGTCCACAGAGCTGCCTAAGATACGTCTGAGCTATGTGATCACTTATTCATGCGTGCCAACGTACCGGACAGCTCCACTCTGATCTGCATAGCTCTTTCCTCAAAAGGCTATTTCACATATTACCCTGCATTGTTCTTATATAATCTGATTCGTAAGAAATGTCTGGACTACCTAGGCTGAGTGTTTTTACACGACAGCAAAACGCAAACGAAGGTTATGTGTTCATCAGCCTAACATATGTACGTTTGTTAATTTGTGGCGCTCTAGAGACAAAAAGCATAGTTGGTTTTGATGATTCTAAAGTCAATCGATTTGTCATAATCTTGTGAGTATCACTAAAGACAGGACAGTAAACAAAATTCAATATGGCGGCAACATTATTTATTTTGGTTAATTTTGCCATACAAAATTTTAGTCCAAGATTTCGTCATAGTATCGTTCCGAAACTGCGCAACGTCCTTAGGTTTTTCTTAAAGGTATGGTACCATTTTATGTATGAATTTGATTTCAAAAGAGACTGAATGGCCGAGAAGACGTATGACTTGCTGAGAACAACATTGCTTTTTCCCGTTTCTTCGTGTGACGACATAACAAAATGTTCTCAACTATCTTAAATAGAAATGAGAAACAAAGTCTTAGTAAATTGACGCGTTTTCATATTTCTACACAGTTCCTTTCAGAAAAAACAGAGAACGGTTTTTTCATTGAGCATTAACACATCAATTAAAACATCCAATAATATTCCAAAAGAAATAAGGGTCCCTCGGGAAACAATTAAAAAACACAAACTACATAAAAGGTTTCTTGGCAGTTGTTTGTAGGTCATTGCTTGTGAAAGAGTTTATTGTTAAAACAAAGGGAATTGCTTTTTGAGCACCTCTCTATTATTGTTAAGATTTCACTAGCGTTATTTATTAGACGTAATAATTTTAACACAGTAATGTGTCGTTTAAAATTGTTACATTTATCATATTTAAATATCTAATGTTGTATACCAATTCATGGCGAAACTCATCATAGATTATTATTTTAATAATCAGACCTTAATGAATATTATTATATTCTATTAAGAAGTGATAATAATTTTAAAGCCTGATCTGCTTTATTGAAAAATAGGACTTAAAAGTTATCTTTGGAAACAACTTTTTTATCATACGTTACACACTTGGCGAATGAGAGGACAGAAAAATCTGTAACATTTTGACTGTCACGACACTGTTGCTACGAGTATGGTATGTTTTTGTTTTAAAGTAAAAACTTCTTAAGGCGCGTTGAGCATTTTGCGCGAACTCGCGACACTGTTAAAAAAATACACACGTACCTAACTGTTCAAGTTTTCACTTCTGTCGGCACTCCCGGAATACTACTATTTTTTATTGTTCCTCTCAAACGTTGTTCTTTATCATCTCCCTAACCTTCACCCAACTATGTGTGGCTCGGCTTCCAGTCCAACCGGAAGCAGCTGAATACCAGTATTCTCACTGGCCTCTACAACCCAGTTACTGGGTAATACTATACCCAACGGTGAGACCGGTTGTCACACTTTCGGGCTTCTGACGACTGTCAAAGATCCACAAATGACAACCGGGACCAACAGCGTAACGTGCTTTCCGAGGCACGTAGGGGTATGTAAAGATGGTCACCCATTCACGGACCAACCGCGGCGAGCACAGCTTAACCTTATCATTGTGCAGCTGTTATTATGTAGTCACAAGCCCCTCCTCTCAAACATTTTTAATTTATCTAAATCAAAATTTACATTGAAAGAAACTTCGCTCCAGCCGGGTGTCGACATCTCGACGTTTTTTTACTAGTTTATTTTAGTCTGCAATAAAAGTAGGCGCAGGTCGGAGCCTAGCTTACCGTGTTGCTTCGTTAGGCTACAACGGAACGTCGGACAAACGTCAACATGTGCTTTGGGAGGCGTACATATTTTGAGTAGCTTTCGCAAGAGCCGGATTAAGGCCGTGTTCGAAAGTTTGTGTAGACAACAGCAGTTACAATGAATGTGAACGTATAAAAAATTCTAAAATAAAATACAGGAATTCAGGTTACATAAAATGATGAAAATAAAAGATTGGAGTTTGAATACGGGTAAATTCAACAATGTAGGTACAACTGTACAAAATTCCTGTGAATGTGAACAAATAAAAATTGAAAAAAATTAAATTCAGGAGCTCAGGTTAGAAAACTGGAAATATTTTTTTAAAAACTTTTCATAGACAGTAAACAATATTAGTGTGTAAAAATGGTTCGAATTTTTACATTGCAACATAACCACTTGCTTTATTGAGGTAGTGGCCACAATTATTCACCCATATACCTAACTCTCTTTCTTGATAGATGTTGCGACATGCCACATGTCTTGTAAAAGCTTTTCTTCGGCTGTCCCAGATGCCCTTCCCCTCTATTTGGTTGTACTGAAAATGCACGTGAACAGTTCTTATTACAATAAATCTCGAAAAAAATTGTGAAACAAAAAAGAAAATGTAGGAAAACAATGAAAATGATTATGAGTGTAGCAGGAAAGTTAGTAAAATTGTATTGGGGTAAAATAGTAAGGGGTTTTGTAAAAATACTTTTGACAAAAAAAAAATATGCTGTGAATGAATGAATGAAAAAAATGTCCCCCCACTTTGTTAGCTTCTCCAGTACTTTATAAAAAGTTTTGCATTTCAATTTCAATTTATTTATTTATTTAGTAAAAAACGTATACAAAAACAGTACATTTAGCCAACAATAGTAAATTACCATACAATTATAGTGCCTAAAAATAAACTATTTCTAAAATATATATTTTACAAGTGCAAGTGATAATGTTCCGGAATTAGAAAGTTAGGTTGCGACTCACCCGATCTAGGTTTATAGAAACCTGTGTTTCGGGCCATCACTTTACATTTCAATTAAATTGGGTCAATATCATTTAAAATTAAGTTTATATAAAAATAATCTATTAGCAACTATGAGATAAAGCATATTGGTAATTAAACATTAATACCTATAACTAAGCCAATGTAAATACTACAAAAGTAAATACTTACGAGGGAATAATTAATTATTGTCATGACATAATTTCCAGAAGTTTTTCTGTGTCTGCGCATTGCAATGAGTGAGATTTGAAAAGGCCAAAGTGTTTGCGCACGTTTGTGTGTGTGCAATGTATTGTTTTATTACTTTCCTCCAATTTTCTTGAAAGGTAGAAAATAATGTTTTTGGGAACTTACATTTTGTTTTGAATGTTTTGCTTTTAAATATAAAGTTTGATGTAACGTGACCCGTTATTTTAGTTTTGTGTCTAATTTTAGACAGCGAAGTGCCTTTTAAATTTTCACCAACCATAGTAGAGTACCTGGGTATTGTGAGTAAAGGCAGGCAAATTCTTTTTCCCGAGACACAAAGCAAATTGAATCCCTCTGTTCGAAAGTAAGGTCAAATTTTGTGTCATGTCCATTAATAGTGCACTCCAAACAGAATAGGGAAGCATAAAGCGTTTAGTCCACTCTCGGCCCTTCGACGCCTAAAAAAAGCGTTGTTTATTTGTTTCCTCTCAACCCTTAAACATAGTTCACACTTGACCCCCAGGGAGTGAGACTGAATTTTCATACAAAATTACAGTTATACCTCGTCTGCTTTCGACCACTAGTTCGGTAAGTACCAAAAACATTTATTTTACGTACTTTGGTACAATAAGGTACAGACTATTTTGGGGGTAAAGAGGAAACTAAAACTAGGCTGGAAAATAAAATCCATTCTCGAACCCCAAGGATCAAGAGTGAACTATAGTCAATTTTGAAGTTCAATACAATTAAAGGTCCAAGACAGTATAGATGCGGCGATCTTACGATGAAACACGAAACACGACGAGGTGGCCTTTGACGCGGTTTATCTGATCAATAATAAATATCTTCGAAGAAGTTTCAAAAACAATTTGGACTTTACACTCTTACACTAATTGAATAGCATTTGCAGTAAAAAAAAAACATCGATCGCCTTTCTGCAGATCATCGCAATCGAATAAATAGCAATATAACCCAATTAGCCAAAAAATAAAATCGACTCCTGATATAAAACGAAGATTCTACCCAGTCAAGAAAGATCCGCAAAACACAATATATCTATGAGTCCTATAAGCCTGGATCTATGAACCTATGGACTGGTACATTTCACATTTCTTTAATTTTTTTGGTTCTATGACATGCCGGTTTCCTCACGATGAATTCCTTCACCGTTTTAAGAGCAGTGGTGATGAAATAATTTACCCAAAGTAAAGCGCCGGTCTGGGTTCGCACCAGGACCTCATAAGTCGCGGTCGTTACCACTAGGCCACCAAATCTTGTTGTCTTTCATTCTTAGCTCCGTAAGGGTGGAGTAGGAACCGATCGTAACTTGAACGGCTGAAACTACTGAATTCGTGCTTCGAGAGTAGGTAGACTAGCGCAGTTCGGAGTCTAGTATGTCAAACGAACGTAAAAGTATCGCGGCGGGATTTTATCGCGCACTCAAATTTCTACTCTCTGTGTTGAACCGAGCTTTGAGAATGCAACAGAGTGCAGCTCAGCCCGTCGAAAACACACACTGTTCGATTTTCAAAAATCTGCGCAAAGAATTGCGTACGTCGACAAGTAGGAATCGCCCGTAATGTCGGTAGTAGGCCTAGCGTAGCTTGGAGATTCAATAGAATGACAGGCCAGCTTATACCGGTTTTGATACCAATATCGTGCGGCCTACCGTTCAACAAATACATTAGTATCTATTAGTATCTTCGAACAGTGCATGCTAGAATAAATGGCCCATCTAAACAAATAATAGCAACGAATTAAATCGGTCCGTCAATTGTCCAATGAGTTTTATTTGTAAAATTGATCCCGTTGAACTTATGAATTACCTACTTATTTTGCAACAATGTTATGCCCACGGTGTGTTGTTTGAAAGCGTTTGTAATCAATTTCTTTCGGCTCAATGGGTTGATAACTTTATATATATCTGCCTTTTCCCAACTGTACCGGGGTCGGCTTCAGGTCCAACCAGATGCAGATTAATACTAGTATTTTACATGGAGCGACTGCCTATCTGACCTCCACAACCCAATTACTGGGTAATACGGTACCCCTTGGTAAGCCTGGTTGTCAGACTTTCGAGCTTCTGACTATCCGTAACGACTGTCAAAGATCCACAAATGACAGCCGGGACCAACGGCTTAACGTGTTTTCCGAGGCACGGAGGAATCTCGATATGTAATGGATGGTCATCGTTGCTTAGCCTTCGATCGACCTGGGGCCTAAGTCTACTAATTTATAAACGTTACAATGGTCTCTCAATGGTGTGTTTTTGACAGTTTTTGTATGGCAAATCTGTCAAAAACTTACCATTGAGAGACCATTGTGACGTTTATAAATTAGTAGACTTAGGCCCCTGATCGGATAAAAATGGTGTTAAAAAAAAAAGTAAACATGTTTGTATGTATTTTTATGTTAGGTATGTACTTATTTAATTTATTAAGAAAGAAATGAGTTTCCTTCACTAAAATGGCACAAGAAATATCGCCAGTTAAATTCTAATTAACCAGCCTTTCAAAAAAAAAAACTTACAGATCTAATTAGATAGGCTTATAATCATGATTAAAATTAGTTTTCAGTTTAAGTCGTAAGTGTTAAAAGGGCTAAGACGTAAGGCGTTAAATATTAATGTCTAGTCTTAATTATAAGGCTCTTTAAAAGACTACCCTTCACCTTAGCATACACCGTTTTTAAATTAGCATTTAAATCTAAACCTTGTGCATTAAAAGGAGTAAATTATGAGTGTGGCAGATAGGTGAATAAGACTTTGTTATGATAATACTGAGTGAATTACATGGTAAATAATTTTATTTCTGTAAGTAGGTTTGTCCAAATACTTTTTACACAACAATAATATTTTAAAACTAGATGGGGTTTGCAATTCCTATCTGACTACCCTGAGAATCAAGGCCGAAACAAACTAAGAGGTCAGTGTCTTTTAAGTCCTGACGTGATCTTGGTGAGATAATGTAAAGACCATGTTGTTTTGGTGTCTGAAATGGTCTTTTGACGAAAGAATCACACAGATTGAGTGGATCTGTCCAGTCAGTAAGCGAGCAGATCAACTCAGAACTTACTAAGGTTTAAGTTGAAACCAGATAGTCATTTGAGATAGATACTTATCCAAAAGTTTGTATGAATTTAAAAATTGGGCTCACGATATTGTCATCACCCATTTAGATTACTTGAATCGTCATCATTTTATTCATACTTTCGGGCTTTAAATATAGTAAGTGATCATAAGATGTACATTCAGAATTCAAAACAAATGTTCGTTGTACAAAGTCGTAACAAGTAATGAATGAGTTCCCAATATTTTTTTTACATAATTATTTTATTACGTATCTAATTATGAATTATAAATGCTGACTGTACATTGCACAATTATTTTTCTTGTCATCATTATCTGCAAAATATTTTAGTGTGTGTGCGTACACTTTTTGCTCGCATTTCATTAGAACGTTGTTTTCGTTTGCACGCCTCGACTATAAAATATTTTCTCTATTATCTCCATTCTAATCAGTGTATTCAATGCACCGATCTAGTTGTATACGTTTTTTGTCATAATAAAATTGCAACAATGCGCACACCATTTTTTGCCCTCTAGTGTAGGAAACACTTTGTGTTGCTAAATAAAATAATTAAATACTGTTACCACGAGAGTTGCGTGTAAGGAGATTTTGGAAAATATTTTAAAACGACTCGTGGCCCCTGGCCTCGTCCCTGGCCTGTCTCTTCTCTATTAACTAAATTACGTTCGACCGCGAATGAACAAGCCGAAAATTATTTTTCACGTTTAATTTTATCGTAGCATAGTAGGTGAATGCTTGGCGACACTTATTATTTATTTACACAGAAGGGTCATTTTTAACTAGTTATTTAGAGCTAATAAATTATTACAACGATACAAGGACTGCCACTTCTCCTATTAATATTACAGCGTAATGAGACTTCCTATCATATGGCAGTTGGCAAGTACCTTTTGCAACACAAAAGCCGTGCGCAAGAGCCGTGAAGAATCATACTTTTTATCAATGCGAGCGTGCGAGACGCGGCTGTTGTGCCTCTCAGCTGTCCTAGCGTGAGCGGCCGGTTATTTTTTAAATTAAATTAATCTAATATCATCTAATTATGTTAATAGATATAATGAAAATGCATCTCGACGGCTGTAATAAACGCGATTCAGTAATAAACATAGATCAATCGTCTCTCTTATCATGTTCATTTGAAAAATAAGTTTTTACTAAGAAAACCAATGACTTTAATGCAACACTAACGCTGAATACGAAATGAGTTTTTTTTTTTTATAAATCATAATTTTACTAAAATGAAAATAAATTACTATGTAACGTGTGTTTTTTCTGCACTGCAGTGTGAGATCGTGTGCACTCGCTTGCAAAGAAACTGGATACATTAAATTATGTATTGCACCTCGATGTATGCAATCAAATAAATTGCTATACAGTGTATTGGAAATTTATTTTCTTAGAATACAAAATATTTAAACGGTTATTACTATGTATTACCGAGACGAGGCGCTGTTTATTTATTTATTCATTAGAACAGCTGTTTTCGCATTCGAATAAATATAACTGAACTTATTTAATTGGATAATGGATGGGGTAAACCTAAACGATATCTAGAAACCGTTTTAAAACAAAAAAATAATTTTAACCAACCAATTGAAATTGTAAACTACAAACCTATATGATGTATGCATATAAATGTAATGCCAATCATCTTCAATTTAATTGACTTAATTGTTTTTAAATACTTTGTAACTATAACAAATGTCTTAACAATAGGGCAATATAAGTATTTTTAATAGACAACAGCTCCCCTTCATATATATTACAAGGAATTCCGCAATTAACTTACAATCAGTATAATTATGTATACTTGAACTAATTATTAAAATCTCTCCAGCATTGGATACTTGCTTTTTTTATAGAAACTTGTGTAGGTACTTTCGTCGATAGCGGTGCTTGCAAATTAATTAAAAATATATATTTTATTATATATATAATAAACATATTTTTAGAATAAAATAATAATCAATCAATCTGCCCAGCCTTTTCCCAACTACTTATGCTGGGGTCGGTTTCCAGTCTTAACGGATGCAGCTGAATACCAGTATTATACAAGGACCGTCTGCCTATCTGACCTCCACAACTCAGTTACTGGGTAATACAATTTGACTGACCCTTTGTAGGATTGGTGGCCAAACTTTTGGATCTGACGAACCGTAACGACTGTCAAGGATCCACGAATGACAGCCGGGACTAACGGCTTAACGACCTCTCCGAGGCACGTAGGGGTCTTGGTAAAGATCAACCATTAACAAACTAACCGCAGAAAGCATAATTTGATCGATATACCCGTGCGCGGATGTTATTACTAAAACCTTTCAAAAAATAATAATATCTATATTGTGGTTTTTAAAGAGTGTTCTAGATTTTTGTGATGCCTCTTCTAACTGAAACCCCATTTTAATAACTGTTAATGTTCTTGTATTTAAGTTTTGCAACTATGTAGAATGTAAGTAACCGCAAAATAATGGGTCACTCTGTGCTTGTAGCGCTCTTTTTAGTGTTTTTTCTTTGTCTCGAATCTGCTACTGTATTATAAAATTTCTTGTTTTCTTTTTCTTAAAGGTAACATCGTATCCCAAGGTAAGATAACAACAAACTACAAGCAAAATAAAATTATGAACACAGATGTTAGGAACATCACTTTTC
This sequence comes from Polymixis flavicincta, assembly GCA_949987655.1. Classification (NCBI taxonomy): domain Eukaryota; kingdom Metazoa; phylum Arthropoda; class Insecta; order Lepidoptera; family Noctuidae; genus Polymixis; species Polymixis flavicincta. Next base: position 34,038,998 of record OX465171.1, on the reverse strand, counting down.
AATTTATATAATACATACATAACATAATCGACTAGGTGTACATAACATAGACTGACTGTGTAGACTGAAATTATCATTTTACTATCGGTACCATTTATTGCTCGATATTTCCAGAAACACTTTCTTTTATCTTAGAACAGCCAAACATAGGGTTTTAGTTCAAAGTATTTTTCCTATTTAATTTATTTATTGTTTTTTACTGCAGCAAGTAGGCAATTATTTTTGTTGAATCTCAGGAGATGTTGACGTGCACGCCTGTGTGGCCGACTGTACCTGCAACTTTTAAGTACATACAAACAACAATGGATAATTAATATAGTTACACAAAAGTTACGCATCAACGGGCCCCGAGCAAGAAACATCAACCGTTGTTTACCGTAAATAATATATTTTAGGGCTGTCTCAGTTTACTTGTTTATCTACAATATGTGTTGTTTATTTTATATTTATTTTTATTATTATAATATAATAAAGCTGAGAAGTTTATTTGTTTGTACGCGCTTGCATCTCTGGAAAAACCAGTCAGATTTGAAAGAAAACTTTTTATTAGGTAGCACGATTTTTGAGAAAGGTTATACTCGTAGGCTATCTTACATCACACTTCGGCCTTTCGGAGCTGAGCAAAAAAAAAAAAAATACCGGTGGTCGAAGCCGCGGGGCACAGCTTGTTATTGAATATTTCGTGTAAGATCGTGATGATGAGTAATCGGGAATTTAATAATAGTAAATTACTATACAACTTTAAAATAAAATTGTAGGTTCAGGATAGTTTGTAACTAAATACATCTTTTCAGCTAAATTAACCATTTTGATATTTACATAAAATTATCTTATCAGAACTAGGGCTGATCTAATTAACAAAGGTTTGAATAAAATTAATATATTCATTCTATTTTATTAATATTTTACTTATATATTTTATAAAGTATGACAAGTGGCAAGTTAAAGTATGGAGGTATAAGTAGCTCAATCAATTATCAGCCTTAACCTACTTAGCGGAGACCAGTTCGTTTAGCACGTCATGGGTTACTTGTCCTGGCTGGATCGTTAAGTACCTACTATGTTCAATATACAAAAGAAATTAAGACAGAATTTAATACTCAAGTATAAAGATTATACATAAACGTCTTTTTGATTACAAAATTATGAGGACACTTTAGTACTAAAAGTGAGAAAAAATACCCCAAGATAATAACCGGTTGTATTAAACTATATAAAACGTTAATACAAAAAACTGCAGAAACTGGCAACACTGTATGCTTGACATTTTAAATTGGCTCAAGACTTGCCAGCGCTACTATTGTGCGCACGCAACCAATAACTATTTACATAAGTATAACAGTATTATAATAACATTGTACAGTTCTGAATATAGGGATTCCCTCTTTGTTGAATTATCTTAAAGGTCACTGGTCTTTGCCGGCAACTTCACTTACAAACTGAAGCCCCTTGACCCGTTCAGGACCTGAATTTAGATAACCCTCTAGCATCTTTCTTAGTCCGTCAGACGTATCGTGATTTTGAAAAGGTGGTTTGGAAAAACTGGATGCGGAAGGCGGACCAATTTCCAGCAGTGGATAGAGACTGCGATAGGCTGAATGTAGATTTTCGTGATTTTACATAAACGTGCATCTTCTGGGCGCACTCGCTCCATCATAGTCCTCATCTTTCACTTTACGTCAGTCGTGATCGAGGTCAAGACCTGGCCCATTCAGTAATTAAATAAAAGGAACAGAAAGTCCTGAAACCAACATCATACACAACGATTTGGCGGCTCCGGTCGCGAGGGCGCATATGCTGCCTCTCCCTCACGTGCGCCGCCTCCCTCTTCGCGAGCATCACTGCTTCGCTGAAGGAGGTGACGGCTCCCCATGCCCTCTCGCTCCGTACCATGGCCTGGACCAGGGCCGGACGCGAGAGATCGCCGCCGCCGATCGCCTCCACGAGGACACGGCGGTGCTCCACCCAAGCTGGGCAGACAGCCACCGTGTGCTCCACCGTGTCCTCAGGGCGATCTTCGCAGTGGAAACACCCGGGCGTTTCCTCCCACCCTATCCGAAACAGGAACCTCCCGAAACAACCGTGTCCGGTGAGGACCTGCGTCAGGCGGAAGGTGAGGACGCCATGCCGCCTCTCAAACCACTCCTCAAAGAGGGGACTTACCGCCGCAATCGTGGCGTGCCCATATTTCAAGGGTTAGGCACAAATGAAGGCTCCTATATTGACGTTCTATTAAGTTATTTTGTCCCATCGCTGGGCAAACCTCAATCCGGAGCGACTTACTATCTGACCTCCATTACCCAGCTACTGGGTAATACGATACCCTTTGGTAATACTGGTGGTCACACTTACGCATTTGTTACGAGCGTGCTACTGTTTAGTCTTGTACGAAATATGAAATAGAAAAAATTAATAAATATACAACTGGTATTTTTATTGATATAATAATTATTAAATGCATCAACATTTTAGCTGTCCGTGCTTTTATAAAGAAGCTAATACATTAACCATTGATAAAGCTTTCCGCGCAGGCACCTAAGGGTCGTCACAGACGCAGCATTAAAAAAAACACTTGAATGTGTTAAAATAAAATACAAAGGATTAAAAAAAAAAAAAAAACTACCAAAAACATCTTAGATTATAATTATGTGGAAATCGTTCTCGGAATGACGATTACTGAATTTTCACAAATAGGCATCTAAAAAATAGGTGAGAACCTTGTCCCACTATACATTCACAGTACATTTTTTCAATATTTTTTCCAGCTCCATATTTTGGTATAATATGGTGAGCAATAGGTACTAATCAACCAATCAATCGTGTCATTTCTAATCAAGAACGTGTTTGATATAAAATTATCAGCCTATAATGCACTCACTGCTGGGGCACAGGCTTTCTCTAAGTGAGAGGGAGTGGGCCACAATATACCACGTAGGCCCAGTACGTGTTGGTAGATGTCACATGTCTTCGAAATTTTGGTTCTAGAATATGCCGATATCTTCACGATGTTTTCCTTCATCGTTTTTAGACCAGTGGTGATAAAATTTTACGGGTTGTATTTTATGGGTTCCAACCTAATGCCTACATGGCCAACACCGCTCCCCACACACTACTGCTAAAGATCCTATTGTAATATAATATTATTAATTTGAAAATTTGTATGTGTAGATGTTTGAATGTTTGTTACTCAATCACGCAACAACGGCTCAACGGATGTGAATGAAGTTTGGCACACAGATAGATTATATCCTGGATTAGCACATAGGATACTTTCATCCCGCTAAAATCTCCCCGTGGAATAATTTTCGCCCTCTAGGTGGGCGAAGCCGCTTGCAAAAGCTAGTGTATTCATAATAATATGTCGCATTTGTAATGGCTGCGTCTGCAGCGGCCCTTACTTGCCGTCTGCCACTGAGATGACTCGCATAATAGTTCATTTGTCAACCAAGATGAGGGATTTATGAGACAATCCTTATTATTTCGAATTGCTAAGTAGGTACTTTTGCTATAATAATTTATTAAAATGCCTGTTTTTGAACGCGGTAAACGTAGACTGAATTTAGGTAATTTGTAATTTTTAAAATTTAATTAAGTCACATAAAAATAAACTTTTGCCCAGCTGTAGCCTAATATCGTATTATCTTAGTATTTATTTAGAAACTTAGATAACAAAATAATGTTACTACTATTTTTTTTTTTTGCTTAAAAGTATTGAATCACACAAAAAAAAACAATATCTTACTTCCTTCCATACTTTTTGTCACCGCCACAACATACCGCATCTTCGGAATTGCGGCGTACCACCGACGCTCCATAAAATACTCTGTGGACTCCATTACGTGGCGAAGGTCGATTTCATTTATGATCCCTGTATTAGAACGTTATTGCATTATATATTAATAAATACGAGTACAATGACTCCGGCTGTTGCCTGCACAATGACAACTTTGTATCATCTTTTGAAAATGCAACTTCTATATTAAGGATAACGTTAAATGATGATTTATTTTTTTCTAAGTACAAAGTAAACTCAGACGACAAGATAAAATTTTCAGCTTTAAAATACGTTGGTGAAGTTATCAAGGGAAACAATTTTTGGATGGACACGGCGGAAGACAGAAATATGATCAATAACGATGCTAGTGAGACCGCAGAAAAAAACGACGATATTTAACACAACGTAGTAGGTAATGTTAAAGAAAACAACCGAGATAGCAGTTTAATGTCCCCAAAAGTGGAAAAGCTTGACCTGAACCAGTTTGGCTGCGACGTCGTTAAAAGATGCCCATATTTATAGAAATATCACCTGTCTCTTCAATAGTCCATTGCTTACTCTAGGATGCATATCCGGTACGGCTCACAAATTTTTCTCAATCCTAAGGTCACGTATTTGCTACCATTACGGCGTCCCCGGTCTACTCCTTGATATGCAATGGTCTTTGTAGCACGATGAAGGATCCTTCCGGGTTTACTGCAAATCCTGGAGTTCATTCTATTAATCTAGTCGGTCCAACCAGGCTGGGAAAATAATTTTGCACGTCAATCATATTTTAAAACTAGATGAGGCATTTCCTATCTGACTACTCTAAGAAGAAAGGCCGAAACAAACCCAGAGCTCACAGTCCCTTTCAAAGTCTCGATATAATTTTGGCTAGATGTGACACCATGTAAATTGGTGTCTGAAATGGTGTTTGAGGAAGGAACCACACAGATTGAGTTTATCTGTCCAGTCAATGCAAGCATTTGTCAGTAATCGTTAGTTTTCATTAATTAAAACAAGTGGGTAAAGTCATATTTTTTTTAAACCACAAGAACTTGTACCCTTAATTTGATTTATGCAAATAATTTGTTGGGCGCCGCCAAACGCAGAGTTTTACTCTGCCAACTTACAAGCTGTCCTACTGTTCAATCAGCTGTGAGTCATGACTCACGAGTTAGTCTGTGTGTGTGAGCATTTCAACGTGTGCGCACTATTAGACGTTTCATATTGCGAGGTCGATGACTCCACTGTACATTGTAATTGTAATTTATAATATATTTAAATGTTCCAACATTTGATAGATGACTGCGGGATTCTGCAATGCAATGTTCGCGGGCGAACGTATAGAGGTTACAAGATCGTCCGTACCAATATATTAATGGAATTACCTACACTTGATCTTACGAGGTTTGTTTATTTTAATGTTTGTGGAATTGCCGTGTGATTTATAATATTAATGAACTAGTTGCTGTCTTTGGCCACGCGGGCAGTGGATGTCGGAAATTATTAACAGACATTTGAATTTTAATTATTTGTGTATGATTGAGACTGGGCTTTAGTAATGAGATAACCCAAATATTACTTCGGCAATAGTCTCTGAGTATAGTTTCATCTCCACGACTAATTTCAGATGATTGCCTCCTTCAAATAAATAAAGCGCTTGAACGCACTGAGGTTACAGAGCGAACACCTGCTTTGTAACTGTAACCATGTTTAAAATTACGATAATTACAATTTAATAGCACTCAATATTGTTGTGGGTACTCCGTTTATAGCTTTACAAGTTGTTGCCCGCGGTTTTACTCGGGTACTAGTGGAACTACGATACATAGTAGGTATACATAATGTAAAATCGTGTACTTTTGCCAACTTTTTTCCTAAATCCGTTTACTCGTTTTAGACAGAGATTGATACTAACGAACATCAAGTAGGTATATCACATTTATGATATTTTTAGTATGGTCAATCAATCTGCGGTCGGCTTCTAGTCTAACCGGATGCAGCTGAATACATAGAACGACTGTCTATCTGACCTCGGGTAATACGATACCCCTTGGTAAGACTGGTTGTCAGACTTTCGGGCTTCTGACTACCCGTAACGACTGCCAAATATGTACAAATAACAGTCCGATGCACGGAGTAGTCTCTATAGATATTTTATGGAAGAATCCCATCGAAGAATCGATCGCGGCCAGAGCAGCTTAACCTTCGTTGACCGGTGCAGCTGTTATTATTTGTAGTAGGACAATGAAAGAACTCGCGTCTTTAAATGAATAACAGTGTAATCTAAAATGTATTGGATGCAGACCAAAGAATCCATTTCGATCTAAGCGAACGTCCACACGGACTTAATAAAATCGTGGCGGGTTTAAGTCGCGCATTGAATTTTGAACTCTCGGTGTTGAAGCGAGCTTTGAGAATCAAACAAATTACCTATAGCGCGAGTGAGTCTCAGCGTGTCGGAAAAACACAGTGTTCGATTTTCTCGGCGCTAAGCAGGGCCCCAAATTTGTATGGTTATAATAACTCTCCGTGGCATCTTACCACGTTCAAACTACGTCAATATCGTGTTTTTTTAGAAACCAATTTAACGGTAAGGAATCGAAATGTCATACTCTGTATGTTCCAAGACAATTTGTCGATATTATTAATACGATATTAGCACATTTCGTGTGTGATTGACGTAGTTACTAGCAAGGAATCGTTAAGTGGTCATAGTGAATTCAGGCACAGTACGTTGAAGATGCAGTGCGCGAAAGGATCTCACCGCGACTTTATTACGTCCGTGGGAACTTCGGCTAGTAATGAAACGACCTCATGAAAATAATGTATTTGAGTAGGTTTTCTTTGTTACGTCGTGTTTAAGAAACTGCTGATCGGTTTATTTCAACTTGCAAGATACGTTGACAACCGTGATAAATTGTGTAGTCATTAGGGCTGGTACAGTCCTGCTCGAAATATATGGGCCCTTCCCAAATATTTTGTGGGCGACTGTACTAGCTGTTCTGTTCGTATTATATTACAACATGTAGAGAATTGGAGTATTGAGTTATAAGCATAATGCAACGATATTATATTTTCATATAACTTACTATTTAGAAAATCGCATTATTTTATAGATCTAAAATTAAGTCTTATTGCCTTGAAATAACATTATGTTTTCTTTGGCTCAATCGGCGGTAGACATCACAAAATACATAATTTTGAAAAAATACCCATATTCGAAGGAGAAATCGATTGCGTAGTTAATTACGAAGAAACTACTTTCAGCACTTGTGTGTATTCTATTACACTTAGTACCTACATATTTGGTTTTGAAACATTAACGTACCTATTATAGTGTGTTTCTGTGAAGATTGAACATTTATATTAGATACCTATGATATGCATAATTCCCAGTATAAGGTAGGTTTATATCAGTGTTGGCCCAGTGGATCAGACCTTCGAGTTGTAGGTCGTAATTTCGAACCGAGGCAGGCACTTTACTTTGTGTATTTCATTTCATCACCACTACTCTCTAAACGGTGAAGGAAAACATCGTGAGGAAACCGGCATGTCATCATCATCAGCCTATAAACGTTCCCACTGCTCCTCACACAGGCCTCCGCGAGAGGGAGTGAGCCGTAATCCACCACGCGGGCCCAGTGCGGGTTGGTAGATGTCACATATCTTCGATTTTTTTGTTCTAGGACATGTCGATGTCCTCACGATGTTTTCCTTCACCGTTTTGAGAGCAGCGGTACTGAAATAATTTACACAAAGTAAAGCGCCTGTTTGGGTTCGAACTCACGACCTACAACTCGTAAGTCGCGACCGTTACCACTTGGCCACCACTGCTCTCCGGCATGTCCTAGAATCAAACATTCGAAGACGTATGTGACATCTACCAACCCGGGGGCCAGCATGTCACCCCGCGGTCTCCCAGCTGTGGGAACACCGTAGGCGTACTATGGTACGGCTTTATTTCCAGTGAACATTTGAAATTACTTGTAAATGTATTCTTCATAAATAGCCAACTATAAAACACTATAATTTTCGTGTGTTGTAGAAATAGCATTCCGTTAGCATTTCCGTCCCAAGATAATAATCTTCTGTGGATTATTGGAATCAATGCTCTGTGCAATGTGCATGTATGTAATTTACAAATCAACCTTATTTCTGCGCTAAGGTAGGCCTCGTAAACCTACTTACATAAATATTTACAATAATACATATGTAATAATATTATTATTTATCATTGTTGCTGAAACACAATAGATCGTATCATTTGAATAATTTTATCTGATACAAGTATACGTAGCGCGCCGTTCACTGTACGTACTGCCGCGGACAGCAACGCTTAACGCATTTACAAGCACAATAATTCCGTTCGTATTATTAAAATCTAATCTTTACCAGCGGGTTCGTCCATGTAGAGGACGGATATTGTCCCACGAGAACGTACTACTGGGATAAAAAGTATCGTAAGTATTAATCCAGGCTATAAACTATCTGTATGCCAAATTTCATTAAAATCCGTTGAGCCGTTTTTGCGTGAATGAGTAACAAACATCAACAACTTTCACATTTATAATACTTATTGGTAGGATGATAAAATTAAACTCACATAATTGTAATTACACACCATTGAAAATATCATTCATCACTTGAATAGTTTTAATGCTCATCACAAGAAATATCAAAGAGATATTCCGTTCACACAATATTTACATTTCAATCTAATTATTATTTTTATGACATTATAATAACGTGAAACAAAAATTGGCAATCACATGTGTCATAAGACAATTTAATAAAAGAAATAGGCCATAACACTAAATCAAAAGTTACGACACGCTCCTACCGATCGCGCGAACAAAATATTTTGTTGGAAAACGATCGCACGTGTATGTGGAAATAAACATCCAATTAACATTGTGCGAAAAAAGCGGCCATTAACTCATCGGGATAATAAATTAGTCTTTCTACCCTGATCTTGACCCCTTTGAGAGATATTTTTATGGTACCTATATAATGAATGACATTCAAAATTAATTTGATATTCATCTTGTTGTAGTTTCTAACAATTGAGTTAACATGCAAGATATGTCGTACACTTAACCCAGCTGCACCAAATTAGTGCAATAATAAAAGTATCGTTCAGAAAAATATAATTATGTTTTCAATCTCCTGAAAATAATAAATAAAATAGTACCTACTTAGGTACATTATTTTTACGGTAGGAGTAAGATACGAAAAGGGATTAAAAAACTCATTTTAAACAAAAACAAGTCTGATAATCTTGTTAAAATTGAATGCAAACAAAGAGTAGACGTAATAGAAGATAAGAATCTGCTATATCAATTTCAAAACTGTTTTCATTACAGCTTTTTCCCCGAACAAGCACTTTTCGCGTCGACCGTACACAGACGGCAGTTACCACTTAAACTTTATGGTATCGTAATTTTGCCAAAATGTATTCTAATTCTATTGTGTTACGGTTGTTTTTGTATTACACAGATCACTTTCACTCCTGGACTGTCTTGTAGATAATATTCAACGGCCCACAACCACTTTTAGGACTATTTACGCACATTAGATTGATTATGGATTGTGCTTTAGCTATTTCGCGTTGTATTAGATAGATAACACGGGCTGTTAGAGGTACAACTCCATTAGTTATCCGACCTTGAATGTTTTCAAGTTATTTCCGGGACTGTTCATACTTAGCCGTTAAATCCGCACTGTTTTATTTGCGTACGTAGGGGCCGGTACGGGCTAAGTACACTCGCTGGAATTACTTTTCCACTACCATTTTGTAGAAATTAGGTAACGTTATTTGAAAATCCATTGTGCGTTGTTAAGAAGGTAATAAACCCCCCATGATACTTCGCTTGTGTCTTCTGAGCACACTCGTTTCTCAAAATAGTGCTGTAAAGAGAAGTGTTCGGAGGACTAACACGTCGTACACACAAACAATACACTAAAAAAAGTTATTTCAAATAAACACGAACCCTTCGTTTGCGTATGTACAGTTGGAGTTGATATTAATTTATTTGATGTAATGTGCGGTGGGCGCCGGGCGCATGCGCTGGCCGCCGCACCGCGAACATTCTGGACGCCAGTTTTTATGTGTTTATATATTCTAATTTTATTGTTTTCTTTATTTGCGTCCCACTTTTGTTTGGTTCGGAGCACGGCATTGTTCCCCGTCGTAAACGCCGATTTAGATGATAAAATGAAAATGTTGTATGGAATTTTTATTCGGTATGCGTAATTTCTTTGTCTGTCCGTCTGTACTGTTTTACTGTAACACGTTTAATTTTATTGTAGTTATGTCATTAAAATTAACTAAATGTTACGAAACTAGTATCACAGATGTTTCTGTGTTCACATATTTAATGTTTCTTATAATGTAGTATTGTTATTAAGTCGTAATGTGTTGTTTAGATTGCTGCGATTATAAAGAACACCATTGACGCCACGTTTCCATACAAAATGTCATTCAATTAGACGTACAAAATTAAACACGCTACATAATGTGTTTAGTGTCTGCTCGCTCGACTTGTGTAAAACAATTATACTTTACAGCTAATTCCAACATATATTATAATTGAACAAAACGGCCGTCGTTAATTTTATTGTTTTAAATCACAAAGTAAGTTATTCTATAATTAAATTTAAAATAAGACACGGGTTTTGAGTTATAAGTGGCGCAATGAGAACTCTCGCATCGGGCTTCGAGACCAAACCTGTTTTTATCGCGAATTAATATTAATAATGAATACTTGAAACGGGCGCGATTGTGAGTTGTATAGTTGTAATTAAGTGCGATTATAGCGGCACCGGCAATTACGGACAATGTCTGCGGCTTGCACCGGCATTATGCTGGCGCTCGGCGACGCTCGGGGCCCGTCGGGAGTGCTCGGCTCTAGTTTTGTTCGAAGGCGATACAATGCGTTGAGTATTTTTAAATTAGGAATGTTTGAAATATTAATCTGTTGTAAAGCGATAATTTAAAATTAAAAGTTGATTTGGTTTATCTGCGCGTCTGTACCTACCTACCTACCTACCTACTGTAACGTTGGTGACTTTTTGTTGGAATTTTTGTCAACATTATTAATTTCTGCAACTGACTATAGATTACATGCAAGCATTTTACACACACATAGAAATGAACAATAAATAAGAGAGCACTCTCATAATGGCCGAGTAACTTTTGCATTTGGCAGTAGTTCAATATATTTGTATTAAATAAGATGAATTACTTACTGCCTAGATATTATTAGGTCATCTGAGATCGCTGTGTGTGCAGATAAATACCATTCACCACAGGGGGGTTATTCTGGTCTTCTGGGAATCACCTGTTATTGTTTTATTTTCTACAGATCTATAATAAAAGAAGAAGGCATGTTCTGGGCACGCTCGTTCGATCATAGACCTCAGCCATCGCTTTCCGTCAGGCGTGACCGAGGTCAAGAGCGAAAATAAAAATTGGGCTACGCTTTTCATTGAGTATTTCTAGGCTTTCAAAATATTCAGGTTTATTACTGTATCCATAAAAGTCTTTCCGAGTGAGTTTTCATTATTTTTATTTTCGAGCAAAACTTGTGAAAAGTCTTTTAAAGGTTCTGTCGGAAGTAGGGATTATCATAATGACTTGACAGTTGATCGTGGTAGGAAGCGTAGCAACATAATGCCGTGTCATCACATCGATCAATATTCGAGGTTAAGCAGCACCCGTTTGAGGCGGATGGGTCGTTAAAAATAGGGGCGAAAGCTCGGCAATATCGCGCGATCCGAGCTTGTTCAAGCGATTGTTTTAAAACTTACAAAACAAAGAATGGTTTATTTTATAGCTATTTTATACAGTACCTAATATTTTTTTTACAATATAATAATTTGGGATTCAAGTCAGTGAAACGTAAGGAAACTCTGATGTATCCTATTAAGAAAATGATAGTTACCTATAGAGACTGAAAGAAGCTTTTGACCTAAAAATTTTCATGAAGTTTCATAGAAACTTTAAGGTGCGGTGTATCTTTTATGTAACGATGTTCGTTCAAAAAATATATTTGTGATAATATGGTATTATTGTCGGTAACTTTAGGACCTAATTACAAGTTTTTGGAAATATACGATCGCTAATACTAAAAAGTGTTACTAACTCCATAACAGAGCCTGATTTTTCCGATAATTTTGAAAAGCTCCACTTGCTTTGTGTGAATCTTATCTATTTTCAAAGTATCTCAAATATTACCACCCTGTATTAAAAAAATACTGAATAATATAGTTAAAGAGATACGCCTAACGTAATAATTACCGGTTGATACATCCAAAACTATTTGCAATAATCTAGTGAGAGACTGAAGACAACAAACGCGAGAATATCTGTGTGACATGATTCCTTTTACGGAACGATTACAACAATTTGCCTACTACTACAGTAAGAATCTTACATGAAATGGAGATTTCAGTAAATCCTGAACAATACGCCTTAACAAGGCAGCTTTAAAAGGACAAACGATCCAACTATAAATATAATATTTTGTTGTGAAAGTTTGTATGTTTAGATGTTTGTTACTCAATCACGTAAAAACGGCTATACGGAATTGAATAAAATTCGACTCACATAGTAGGATATATTTTATCCCGATATTACGTTCTCGTGCGATAATTTCTAACCTCCACGCAGGCAAAGCAGTTGTCAAAAGCTAGTAAAGATGTAATTTTGGAAATCTGAACATGTGTGCAACGTATTTCCGAATTCTACTCCATTATTCAGCGGTTCAGGTAGACACGGTTGCCTGTTGCGAATGCGCCATCGTCATTTTGTTACATAATTCATATTAATTAAGGGGCGATGGAATAATAATTCCAACTACTAATAATAGCTCTGCTTCGAACTTTACATATTCGTTGCTCAGGCTTTCAACGTATTCTGTTTGGCACGGTTTAATTTCGAACCTTTCCTTGCACTTACTGCACAGGGCAGCCACTCAAATCTGAAGGTTTTTTCCCCAGAAGACCTTCTCAAAAGTATTTTTTTCAAACTAGGCTGAGAATCAGCATTGTTCGAACGTCATAATTACTTACATAAGACCGTGCCACCGCTCACCACTTCCTGGTGCTATAGCAGGGAAAAGAAGCATTTAAACCTGCATGGTTTTTATAATTACACCCTGACCAAGATTGTCTAGATTTTAAAAGAGAATGTGACACACCGAACTGTTTTAAAACGTAACGTTTTGACGTGTAAAGGTGTTGTTTGAACCAATTTATAGAAACAATAATCATTTATCATAATTTATTGATTAATTTTTACTGTGAATGGTAACAACAAAAATATTTAGGTACCTAATTATGTCTTATCATTTTTGTGCGTGACGATACTTAGACTTCCAGACTGACATTTCAAGTCAGGGAAATGATTGCTTAGCAAATTGCGATATTATGCTATCAACTTATTGTACGTAGGTACATTCAAATGACAACAGCTGTCATTCTTTTATAGTCGTATGAAATGGGTATAATGCGACAACTTACTGTTGGCGTAGTGTGCGTATGTGCTTAGGAGGTGCGAGGACTATGAAGACCCTGTGTATACATACACTGCTGTGAGCCCCAAAATTAAATTCTGTCAAAAGTCAAAACTATTAACTTATAATGAACATTAGGCCTTCTTCACTACTCCGCTTAAATTACGCGAACGTACGGATCGATGCGAACAACATTTTACGTTCTATTTCCGAAGAAACGCGAAACCGACACGAGCATCAGCCATAATAAATTTCTTGTCTTATAAAAATAAAACTTTTCTTTTTGCTGGCGCGGGGCGGCGTCACAGTGTGCTATCGATCAGCGTGTCAACGCTTCCGCGTGGGATTATTTTCTCTTATGATTTACTACGATTATTATTTGACCAATGTATTGTTCTTGATTTGCAACATACAAGTTTTAAGAAGCAAAACAACGTTCGGCTTAATCATCGCGTCCCTATTGAGTTAGAGCGCGAGTTCATTAGTTCCACAGCTGGTTTTATGAAGATCAAACATAGCAATTGAATTCTAAACACACATTTTAGAAACACCGTAGCACACGTGCACTCCTTAACATTTCATTAGGAGGCTTCTCTTTACGGAGTTGTTATAATATATGGACGTTATATAAGACGCTGTTTGATTTTCTGTTTTACTTGAGTAGTTGTACTACTGGCGTCGCGGGGCTGTGGCGGGGTGCAGCGGGGGAATACGGGGGCATGGGGGTACGCCCTGGGCCCGGTAAAGTTGTGAATTGGCCGCGCACACAGGCTCACGGCGCATTATCGTGATTCATATCGTTTATAATTTTATATTATGTTAAACCGGGGCGGCGGGGGCCGGGGGATATTAAAAATACAAGAGCCCCGCGCAAGTGCTTTCCGCCCGGCACCGTCTGCATGGTAACCAGTATTGTTTGTGTTCAAACTATTGATCCGTTTTTAAGTTTGTGGACATCTTAAGTAGTGATGTACCGACTAGTCGGCCATATTTATAGCTGGCGACTAATCGGCGACTAGTCGGCTAAAACCGCCGACTAGTCGGCCCATTTTTCACTGATAATATTATGCTCAAAAAGTTTCAAATACCGTGATTGAAATGAAATTGAAGTCAGTTATAATATTTTATTTTATTAGAATCTGGGGCACAATAGTGCCCCCGCCAAGACAGTCCAAGTGGAGCGCAAGGGCACACCTAGGTACCTTTTCTCGAAGCGCTTAGTCGTTTTTTAAACCCAAAACAAACAAAATTCTCGGGATATGTTGTCAATAGCGGACTTATTAAACATGTTTTAATATTCGATTATTATTCTCTTATATATTAGATTTTATTGAAATCTAAAAAACCCTGATTACGTCAATGATTCACTGATGATCATCAAAATTCTTAGGGTACTTCATAATGTCCTAGAAAGCTGGTATGTAAGCTAGTATTAGTACAAAAAAAAAAAAAAAACTTGGAACTTTTATCCCCCAACCCCCTAAACTACAGGATGGAAGTTTGTATGAGACATCCGCAATTGTGACACTAGAGGTCTGCAAATTGATATAGGGACTCCTTGTTTTTACAAATAAAAAATATAACAAAGAAAAAAAAAATAATAATATTGTCACAAGCAACTTACAAATAGAAGGGAAATCCCACCAAAAACATTTTCATGTAGGGCCAATCTTTTAACGTTCTTACTCTACACGCCCTAACTCTACAAGGCCTAACTTCACAAACTCTACACCTTAGTCAAAATATGTGGCTTGGCCATTTCGCTACATTCACATGGGCGCAAGGTGAAAAATGTATCCACTGTTTATTACTTTTCTGTACTACATTAGTTATTGTAGTAACGAAATGGCCAAGCCACATATTTTGACGAAGGTGTAGAATTGTGAAGTTAGGCCTTGTAGAGTTAGGGCGTGTAGAGTTAGAAGCTTGGCTCTACATGAGATCTGATAACTTTTTGATAATGCGAGTCATATGGTCTCGTCTTAGCAACATTTTACATGAAAATGTTTTTTTTTGGGATCAGTTTTACAGTTTACTTTCAGTGCAATCTAGAATAGGATAGGAAACTACAAAAGAAGAAACTATAGGCAATAAGTAAACAGGTTTACCATTTTTTACTCGGCCGACTAATCGGCCGACTAGTCGGCTATTTTGCTGCCGACTAGTCGTCTAGTCGGCCAAAGTCATAGTCGGCCCATCTCTAATCTGAAGTTTTTGTAATAATATAAGGGAACGTTAGTGAATTTATAATTGCTTGAAAGAGATGCGTAGCTCAGTGAATTAATAGGTTAGCATTTTTTTTAACTTGGTTGTGAACAAGTAAGATATTAAGATTTAAAAAAATATGTGAAAATGTGTAAAGTGACACGTTTTTGCAATAAAAAGTTTTGATTAATTTAAACGGACTCAACAATATCAGAACAACGCAATAAGTTAAGTATGAACTCATTAAATCGATCGATTAAAAGTCTGACACCACAATCGCACGTCTGTAGCCACCCTTACGACTTCATCAGCTGTGCACGTTTTTCGCCCTTCCCAATATAAAATATTTAAACGTTCATTTTATTTATACTTGGGCGTGACATCCGGTACTTGGAAATACTTTAACTCGCGAACTTGGCAACACTCTTGCGAGTTGTTTAGCCCAAATAAGGACCACTGTTGTCTAATTAAATAGCGTTATTTACAATAAAATGTTCATATTCTTACACGCCTAGCGCGTCAAACGCGTTTTTATGTCGTCATAAACAATGTCTTAATAGCATCCTTTATGTTTATACTTTATTGTGTATTGAAAAGCTATAGTTACAACGTTTATTTTTATACATAAATTAAATTGAGTTTTTTTTACGCATAAACAGTATGACAGTGCAAGACCACCCTGTGTAGTTATTAATGAATAGATGTCTAAAAGTTAGCAAAGTTGTTGATGTTTAGGTACTATTTTTATACACACATAACATCACGCCGTGTTTCCTCAAAGGGTTGGGTAGACGTGTTTTTATAGTAAACTTAGATTTACCAGTTATGTCCAAGACCCATGTAAAAGAGGCCGAACCTATTGGAAGCTATCAATCGAATACAAATCCGGAATCAAACCCAGGACCTCATGGTCAGCAGTAGTGCTTGCGACTAGACCAATGAGGAACTCGACTTTTTTTATCAAACCGACTTAAACGAAGTCTTCCTAGTTACCTCCTAATTAGTCCTCTTTACCGTATTATTTCTATTCAGTCAGTTGCCATACGTGCAATAAATCGCGACTTCGATAGCACCTTACGATTCACAACGGTCATACATAGTTCAGATCAAAAGTTCATAAATGCACGATTAACGATTGTTCAAAGGTTGGCGACACTCGCGCGACTCAACAACCGAAGCGTGACGAATACTGCCTGTCTATTCTAGAAAAAAAAATCACCGTGTAAGCTTAAATGAAGTGAGTTGTCATCCCAACTAAAGGTAGGGACAGACAAATTCACTTCATTAAACTTTTCACGGCGATACCTTCAGAATCCCACTGCTCCTACTCTATCAGTTAGTTTTGTGACGTCCACCTGAGGACGTCACAAAAGTGCTTCCCGGCTGCACCGGGATCGAATAATAAAACACGTTTGTTGTGCGAGTTTCATCATTCTACGAATCTTAATATACTCTACTTCCTTCTGCTTGTTACTCTTGTCAATCTCACGCCTGCCATTTAATCTTCTGTTCTATCTCTAAATTATGATTAAAGTTATTTTATAGCCAGCTAGTACAAGTGGTCCTCTTTTTCTGATAACCTTTACAGTACTACACAATATTGCTCCCGAAACAGTCCACTCTCAGCTTCAAAACGTTAAATTAAATGTATAATAGCCTGATACTACATTTTAAAAGATAGCAGCCGGTGCGAACGCTGTCCCTGCTCCAGGAAGCATCGCTAATAAACAACAAGTGGCTATTAAACGGTCCGTCGAAGCGAGAAACACGATATATAACCATATATTTATATGCAATACAATTTCATTATTAGATGCCTATTTGTGACTCGTTATTTCTATTGTCGCTTTTTCTATTTATTATCCAACACAATGTGTGATTATAATGTGGCTTATAACAAATGAGGTATGTGGGAGTCGGATCGTTCCACACGGGTGGACGCGCGGCAGCTACGAAATTTTCGTATGTCATTAGTGTCACAATTGGCGGTCTGCTGTATAAGTTTTTTTTATCTCCGAACGCTTTTTACGCGAACACGCTTATTTTAATTAATTTATTGTACTTTATAAATGACGTATCGTCCGTTAATGTCATTAGACATCTAGGAGCGAATCTTCGTGCAAAACAATTCTGTTTATTTTATTTTAAAGATTTTAATTTAATTCGTTGCTCACTCTCGTAATTAATGGCGTCGTTTTTAAAATAATTGCACGTTTTTATTTGTAATGAGTGAAGGAACACGAATACCTCTGTCATAACTTTGTATTATAACAAAACGTAATAAGAATTTTATGCTAAACTGATTCGCTTATTAAAACTGAGCGGATGTGTAATAGTAGATTAAATTCTACAAATTATATAAGATATCATGTAATTATAATAATGTTGCATATTTTTTTTAATATTTAACTTAAAAACATTACTCAGTAGGTACACCTATTAGCCATGCATGACTACAACAACAACAACTATCTCTGCCCGATCACAAAACATCCAATAGCAGAATCGTTACATACGTTTATAGTTTTCAATTAAGATTGATCAAAAGTTTCACTGAAAGCGCTTGTGACAACTTTCGAACCGGAAACCTAGTCTTATTTTGTTTTCTGTGAGGGAAAATTGCAAATACTTTTGGCTTCACTTGACTGCGCAACTGACAACATGATATTAAAGACATTTATGAATTCTTGTTGCTGTTGGGTTGTGTTGTCTTCCCATACTTTTGCTACTACTTTGGTAGACACAGTCACCAAAAGGGGTAAGTCCAGGGACCAGGGTTGTCTGATATAGTTGAAGTTTAGTAAGAATAGTCTTGTGTAATACGTGAACGGTGAACGAATAGGAACCGTTTCTCTGCACTGTACTAAAAGAAACGTTCCCAAATGCTGACTTGTAATCGGTCTATTAGGTCTAATAGCTCCTCGTACATTTACAAAGAGCCTTATCGTATGACCGAACGAGAACGAGAATGAAAGCGACTGATTTGACGGATACGATTTCAATGAGACTTTTTTTGCTCTGTGATCTATGGAAGTACTGACTGAGAGCGAAGACCGAATAGAGCTAATAGAACTAATAGAATGAACTAGTTCACTGACCGAAATTAACTAGTGCGGAACGATCTCAAAAATGACCGAGCAGGCACAAGACTTATAGTAAGAAACCGATGGCTGTTTTCTAATAAAATAAAATAAATAGAAAACAAACAGCTAATTTTTTCTTTGGCTGCAGCTGCTTGCCAGCGCCTGCATATATATATATCTATCTTTGACTCTGGTATTATCTTTGGGCATGTTGTGACATTTTATTTTTTACTTATTTATTTTTGACATCTTTAATCATTTTGTATTTGACATAATTATAATGTAATTCTAAATTTAATTCTATATTCAATTTCCGTTATTATTAGTAAGTTGTAGTAAGTGTAACATTTATAGTGCAAGCATGGCAATTGTTAAATTCCTTTTTAATTTTATATGGGTTAAAGACCTGAAATAAATGTTTTTTTTTTAATTTTATTTATGAAATTGAATTTCATTGGAAAACATCCATGTTTCTTACTAAACTTCAATTATTTCCGACGAAACTGGTTACTTATGTATTTTGGTGACTGAACATTGCTGGATTTGGTTTTGGTTTTATCAAAGTAAAATCGTTCAGCGATTTCTCCTTATCCTTGCCCTCTAATTTCTACGAATAGTGTATTACTGCGTCTTCAAAAAGCTATTCAATAAAAACTTTGTGAGAACTTAAAATCTTACAGTGTGACTTGATCGTGTCGGTAATGGAACCCAACCACCCATAGCCGCACAGATCTAACTCTCACATTTACCCACCAAAACTTCAACCTTATAACAGTACCTTTAAGATCAATGTCAATTGTCCCGACAAAATTACGCTACGAACGTTTGAATACTGAACTCGCTCGTATCATTGTAAGATCGCAAAATTGTTTATTGTTACAACTAATTTGATTCTTATTGTTGTGCATTAGGATTCAATTTTGTTCGTGTCACCAGTTTGAGAATAAATCCCTATTGTCATTTATAACAGAGCTAAGGAAATCAACTGTTTTAATATAAGGTTATGTACATACAATGCGATTAATTAAAGTTATGTTTAGTGTCTGAGGCTAGTTGTTGATCTGAAGAAATCTGTGTTTGAACTTGTCTTCTAGATATTAATATCACGTTGGATTATAAACTACTGCAATGATTTAACAATTCTTTCCCATAATTTTATCTCTTGGACTTTCATTCCGTTTTCAGTGCTTAATTGAAGTTTTCGTTTCTCTATGCAGCTTGAGCGAGCATTCAAATAACGATTCTACCTTTGTACAACACAAAGGTGGAATCGTAGAGTAGGGCCGTTTGTTTCGTAATGTCTTGAAACGTTGTGCTTTAGTTCGATACCGTTTCTGAATATGACCGCAACCGAGCTTTATGACAGCACCCTTTTGAAATTTCTAGGTGCCTAAAGCCTCCAGTAACAATTTCGTGTATCTAGTTTTTGAGGCGGTATATACTACGTCGCCAATAGTGATTGCTGACTACCCCTATCGTCCAGTTTCAAGTTTTGCTGACGGCTATCACAGGCTGTGCTTAGATACAAGTTAGAGTCGCTTTGAATCTCTGAATCTTGTCTTCTGTATTTAGCACTGTTATTTGAGCTTACCTTCTTACCATTAAATCTTTCCATCGAATGTACGTTTATATCAATCTGTGTAGATGTTAAGTACCTATGCCTCAAAAACGCCACATGTTGCGGTTGGTGCGACTGGCCACCTAATAATATGTTTGCATTTGTCATAGACTCAAATGAAAACAATATTTAACAAAGTTCATTCTCACCACAAAAAAAACTCTTTGTCAAAAAAAAAAAAACGTTCTGTAAAGTGTCAAACTTCAAAAATAGCGCCTAGCGTACTAAATTCAAAAAATCACACTCACACAAGTGCCCTGTTCGATTAAAAGTTTATCTAACTTTGAAAATAATTACGTTAGTGTAGTTACGCTATTTATAATGCACCTGTCACTTTTAAATCCTATATTCCTTTGAAACGTTAAAACTATACTTCCGCTCGCTGCAATCGACATTTGATTGACTGGTTATGATTGCATTAATAGGGATAAAAAGTCTCTCCTTCAATATCCGCCTGCGAATAGCTCACTAGTCTGGAGTTTTCGGGAACTTAATTACAAATCTCCAATCATCAAGTCTAGGGACTTGTTATAATGAAAAGTCTGTGCGCTATTCCGGTTCGTTGATTGACTCTTATATGTTATTGGTGATATATGAATTAGGCTTTAATTTCCTGTTTTTGGCAAAAGCATTAATATTTTTTATTTAAAAAAGTGGGGTGTCATGTTGTCATACATCTTCGTGTGTGGGTAATAAAACAGTGTAAAAAACAGCCTTTTTTGCACAATTATTTAAATAGTGCCTTTCAACGCCTACCCCAAGTAAAATAATATTGTTAATATTATTTTATTTGGAGTAGGACCAGAAAGACATTAGCCCACTAGAGTTGGCTTGGCAATAGCATCTTTTAGTAGGCATGATTGAGGCATCACCAATCGCATCTGAAAGACGGATAATCATGCTGGTTTTGATAAACCTTCTGATGTCCAAGCACTTCAATTTTAACTTTATTTCAATTAACTTCAAGAAACACATTCGTCCTTATTACAAAATAAAGTTTTTATTCCGATCGCTTAGTAAATGGAGTTGTAAATAAAAAAAAACTGACTCAGAAGAGCTTTAGGAATGAACTAAAGTTAGATCGGTTTAATAAGACGGAAAGATAATATTAGTGTAACTAAGTACCACAGAGCACGGATACGCTTCGACGACCACTGATAGACGAGGCATTGTCAACAAACCGTGTTATAACCGTTTACTCGCGCTACGACTAAGGCGCAAATGACTGTTGGAATTTTTCGAACATTTATATGGAGCTATGGATTAGCGAGATTCTTCAAAATTATTTAATTGTCATTAATAATGTGTTACAAAATTAGGGTGCTGTGTAGAAGCACGCAGTAGTAGCTAGCGTTGCTGTGACGTGGCCGTTGTCTGGTTGTGACGTAGCAGTAGTGTAGGAATCTGTAGATGTAGCGTAGCAGTGGCCTACGCATCGTAGTTATAGCGTAGCAGTGACCTACGCATCGTAGTTGTGGCGTAGCAGTAGCATACGCATCGTAGTTGTGGCGTAGCAGTGGCCCGACGCTTAGTAATTGTGGCGTAGCAGTTGCCTAGTGTGTTACGCAAATAGGGTGTCGATCTGGGACTAATATCACGCTTGCGGGATTACGCTATCTTAACAAGGACAAAGGTTTGACTAACATAATTAAATGAAACTAATAACTACTTACCTGCTAACTAGTAAGCTACCTGCTACTACCTGTCCATTAAAATCAAATAAGCGTGAAAAGTCGACAGTAACTACAAATATTGTATAATTATAATTCAACTCATGTGGACCAACAGAACTTAAAGGTTCCTACTTATTTACGACATCACAAAACAAGCATTAAAATTAAAATTACATTACTATTTAAGCCGTGATAAGTTTTTCTCCATTTACTATCGGTATATGGTAATTAGTTACATGCATTACAAAGATTCGATCAATTTGTTTTTCAGTTAGAAAACTTAAAGGAAAGCGGTCTGTGTAGGTACTAATGTCATTAACAATTCACCACTGTAATTGTTACTCGTATAACAAACTGATTAGGTTTTTACAGAAGTTAGAAAAATAGTGTTAAAAATTAGAATCGAAGCATTCAACATTTTTCACTACATTATGCAATAAAAGACTGGTTAAATTCCGTCACTCAATAGAAAACAAGAACACTGAATGTCCAGCTGGTTAATTGGGTAACACACTAACAGTAGGAATAGCATTTCATTCTGGCGGTTCAACAACATTAATTGTGTTATTTACGTTGGTGAGTTTACAAATTTTTCGTACATATAAATCAATGGATTAGCAATATCTTTAAAAATGATTTAGATTCTGCTTGTTAGTACGTTACGCAACAAGTGTGCTGTATAGAAGCCTGTAGTAGTAGCTAGAGCTGCTGTGGCGTAGGCGTTATCTGGTTGTGGCGTAGCAGCAGTGCAGGAGTCAGTAGATGTTACGTACAAGTGGCCTACGCGTCGTATTTGTGGCATAGCAGTGGCCTAAGCGTCATAATTGTGGCATAGCAATGGCCTATTCATATTAGTTGTGGCGTAGAAGTGACTTACACGTCATAGCAGTGGTTAACCATTTCGTAACTGTCGTATAGCAGTGTTACATGGCATAGCAATGGTAAACAGGTCTCGTAGCAGGTGGCGTGGCATCTGCGTAGGCGTCCGTTCCCGTGGTGCAGTGATGGTCTAAGTGTCGTAGCAGCAGTGTACGCTCCTGTAGCTGGGTCGTAGCAGTGGTGCAGGCGCCCTACATCTGTAGCTTAACCCTATACGCTAGATTTGCGAAAATATACACAAATGCAACTTAAATGAAGTCGCTACAGTGTTGGACTGTCTTGTGCGTCTTGTCAAAAAGCAAATCGTTCATTTTCACACAAACACACCGGTTTTCAGTCTTCGGTTAAAAAGTCGGTGACTGTGACGTACCTACTGACAGACAGATAGACAGACGTATACGGCAGTACTAAAGGCTGCCTTGTTGGAAAGTGCATTTGTGTGATTAAATTCAATCGTATTTATTTATTTATTTGGTTGATGTGGAATTGTGGACATCTCGTTCACTGTCGGATTATTTTACAGCATGTGTTCTTTATAAATGGTTAATTATTGCTGATTCTTAAATTGAACTAGACTGGACTGTAAAATGTGGTCTAAAATAAAAGCAATATAATAATAAAAATATTGTTATTTGGTTTTTAAATGGTATTCAATAAAAAAAAATCTTAGGTTAGTACCTGGTAAAAGTAAAGTAAAAGTAAGTAAAAAGTTTTATTGGTTCTCAAACAATTGTTTTACAGCACTAAATTGAGGCAGCCCCGGTAAGTTATAAAGATACTTGTGATGGGGTTACCTCGCACCTTCCCATGGGTTGCTAACTACAATATAGAGACATTTAAAAGAAGAAAGTTAGTATAGTAGTAGTTTGAGAATCTCACGGATGTGAATCAGGGAGAGATTCTAGTTATTATTCTCAGAAGGTAAATTACTCTGTACTGTAGTGAAATTATAATCCAAGTCTAGCTGTAAAAAAAAAACTTACTATGCTGCAAGTGTTTATTTATTTATTCACAAAATCCACAGCTCTTTAACAATTTCACTTAAAATAAATAAACTAATCTTACAGCCAATAACGGATTTACAATATAATAACTGTACTTATATGCATCAGAAACAAACTGGATGTGATGCTAGCACCTTCTAAGCATATCTAAGTGCGCAGTGTGGGTGGGTGTGTAGGAGTGTGTGTGAGGAGTTGTAATGGTGTTTAATAAGGCAGCTTTCTGTTGCGTGCATGTATGTGTCTTTTGTTAGATTTAGTGTATGAATATTAGTGTCGGGATAACAACTGTTGTTCATAATCCTATTGAGACTGTAGTGACTCTAACACTGGTAAATTCTTCTAATAAGTAATTACAGTAATAATCAGGAAAAAAACAGATATTTACATTACCTACTTATGAAATTTGGTACAGTAACAATTTATGAGTTTTTATTCTTTCATAATACATTAGAAATACATAAGTTTTAAATTTAACTATGGTCGACTTTCGACTACTGGGCGACCACCAGTTTTAGAAAATGTGTAATTTGGTGCACTACCGACCTGACGCTCTTAATATCAAAGTCTAATTCCGATTCGATAAATGCTCGGCAGATAGGATTCGGGGTTAGACAAAACCATAGAGGTTTAATGAGTCCCTTAGAAAATACCCTAATAAATTAATCTCTATTAATAATAGTGATTATTTATAGGCCCCGTTAAACAAATTGTACTTAGAATCCAGCTCACAACCCAAACAACAAGCGCGAGTTTTTAATAATTACTACAACACCGTTTAAATCTTGACAAAAACTCGATCCAACCATACACTTGTCCATTTTTGCATCAGCATCAATAGCCCTATAACTAGGCCAGTTGCACACATAAACAATGTCATTCGCTGAATTTTAAAGTTCATAATAATATCATAATTATTAATAAGAAAAAAATAAAAGGCAACAGCCAAGTGTCGTGGTCAGTTCTTTTTTATATTGAAACATTGTTGCATCAAATTATATGGGCTAGTCTGATCCTGTTTACAGTAAACGATTGTCGTACCGCCACCGTTACGGATAGGCTTATTTAATTGTTTATGATTGTATTTTTTTTTGTGCGTGGCTGGTTTTCCATCATGGAGGTATTTTAATAAATCGTTAAATATATTAGCGTTTATGCGGGTTACTTATTATGTCGGTTAATTTATTACCGAGTGCAAATTAGATTTTCTGTAGGTATGTTTATCATATGCCTTCTTTTTTCAAACAGTTGGTTTTTCTTTTATAATTACGCTGATAAGTGAGGAATGCAAATAAAATCAAACTTATCAGAACATCTAACAAATTCACAGCCATTCAACAAAATTGCTACCACTCTATTTAAAGCATCGCCCCATCCTTAACTTTAGCAGCTAATACCAAAGTTTTATCCGCCGAAATCACGCAAAGTTAAACTCTCAAAAATAGCTTGTCATCACATTAGTCGAATAGTTAAGTCGTATCGTATCGTGTACCGCGGCGTAGTCCGCGTACCCTTCTTACGAGCCCCGCGGCAGGGGTCGTTGCCCCCCAGAATGGTACGACGTCGCCACTAATTAAAGTATATTTTATTGTTCCCCTAACTATTACTATCAATACAGACATGGCGGGCTGACACGAATGCGGGCAAATAATAATTATAATTACATTTTATTTTATTCCTATGACGTTAACTACGAGCCATAATTGTGAGGTGTGCAACTGTGTATCTAGTTTTTGCTCTCAGTGTGTATCTTGCGTTATTTTTCGCGTGCGTTTGTGTGTGTGAACAATTTAAGTTATATTTACTTGTGGGTTGTCATAATTGAGATCCTTTAGGCCCTCAGTCGATTGACTGACCAAGTGTGGTACTTTGTTGCACTTTTCATTTATAGCGTGGCAATACTGGCAATTTTTTTTTGTGGTGTGTCTTGGAAGAGGTAGCGGAATCCGTTTACCTTAGTATCAACAGAGTCAGCCGATCAGATTCGTGAGGGTTGGACAATTGAATACGATGTCCGTCGAGATTATTTTAGCTTCTTCTCGATTTCAAACCGTTAGTATTCATGCCGCAAATATTGACGTTCAATAGTCTATAGTCTGATATTTACTGTAGTCGGCGAGTCTTTTATAGCTGCGTTTTTTCATTAAGACCACTCGTCACTGTATTTATTTCAATTCAAAAGCAAATACTGTCTAGATATGACCAATTGTTTCTTCAAACGCCAGGTCTACTGAATGTGCCCTCCATCCTATGCCAGCTTATCTAAAGTCAGCTTAGGTACTTCCTTCTTCTTCCATGTTTGTTAGCCATCGGGTTCAACCTTAAATAACCAGAAAAAGCTTTGTCAAGGGAAAAATAAACCAATGGGAAGATTTTGGTTTATTTTTGCTAGAAGGTGCTAGAAGTTCATCTGCAACTGAATATTGTACGCGAATCATCATCTGTCTAACCTTCTCCCAACTATACTGGGGTCGGCTTCCAGTCTTACCGGATGCACTTAAATACCAGTATTTCACAAGGAGTGACTTGTGCTGTTTACTGGGTAATGCGATACCTTTTGGTAAGACTGGTTGTCAGACTTTCGGGCTTCTACGACCCGTAACGACTGTCAAAGATTTACGAATGACAGCTGGGATCAACGGTTTAACATAATTTACAAGGCATGGCATAATTTTCAACGCGAAACTGGGCAAACGGGACGATGATGAGCTGAGAGTTGGACAATTTGGAGTTGGACGTCGGAACCACCGGGGCCACTTCATCATCATCATCATCATCAGCCTATAATGTTCAACTGCTGGGACACAGGCCTCCTCTCGGTGAGAGGGAGTGTGCCGTAATCCACCACGCGGGCCCAGTGCGGGTTGGTAGATGTCACATGTCTTCGAATTTTAGGTTCAGCGTTTTGAGAGCAGTGGCGATTAAATATTTTACACAAAGTAAAGCGCCTGGCTGGGTTCGAACTCACTACCTACAACTCGTGAGTCGCGGTCGGTACCACTTGGCCACACTGCTCTACTCTCTGCCGGGGCCACTTACTGGCCAGTTTTATGGAGAAGGAAGGCCTCTTCATGATGAACTCCTTCTTCAGAAAACAATAGCACAGAAAGTGGACCTGGCAGAGCTCTGATGGTGCAACTAAAACGAGATTGACTTCATTATGTCGACGAAGATTGCTTCTTCGTCGACATAATGAAGTCAATCTCGTTTCAATGATGTCTCTGTGACCAACGCGGTGAAAACCGGAAGCGATCACCGCATGGAAAGAGGCACATTGAATACCAACATCAAGCTAGAAAGACGTCGGCTAATGAAGTCTACGCTCCGTCCAGCACCGATCCAAGTCCAAAACCCCGAGTGCTTTCAGCTCGAACTCCAGAATCGTTTCGAGTGCCTAGGGAGCTCCGTGGACGATTATAATGATGGGTTCGTGGAAAGTGTCCATACGGTCGGGTCTAAGGTCTTCAAGACCCGTCGTACTAATGGCAAAAAGAAACTCTCTGATCCTACTCTGCAGCTAATGGAGGAGAGGCGTGAAATGATCCTGCAGCCTTTAGACGACGCGCTAAAGTACCGACAGCTCAATAGACCAGTGTTGCCAGTGATGACCTATGGTACAGAGACGTGGTCGCTCACAATGGGCCTTATCAAAAGGCTTAAAGTCACCCAAAGGGCAATGGAGAGGGCTATGCTCGGAGATTCCCTACGCGATCGAATCAGATATGAAGAGATCCGCAGGAGAACCAAGGTAACCGACATAGCCCGAAGAATTGCCAAACTTAAGTGGCAGTGGGCAGGGCACATTGCTCGCAGAACAGATGGCTGATGGGGCCGAAAGGTTCTGGAGTGGCGACCGCGTACCGGAAGACGTATAGTGGGAAGGCCTCCCACAAGGTGGACCGATGACCTTGTGAAGGCCGCGGGTATCCGCTGGATGTGGGAAGCCCAAGACCGGTCGAAGTGGAGGAGCCTAGGGGAGGCCTATGTCCAGCAGTGGACGTCTTTCGGCTGAAGTGATGATGATGATGATGACAAGGTATGGATAGGTCTTAGTATCTAAAGATGGCCACCCATCCACGGAAGAACCCCGGCAAGCGTAGGTTAACCCGATCGATCTACCCGTGTGACTGTTATTACATAGCCAGAAGTTCCTAGAATAGTCTACGCGAATATTTGTCACAAAAGCCACGCCATGCGCCATGAGCGTCGTATCGTACGTATCCGTTCTTGCATCATTCATTCGCGTTCTTACTTCCATTCACTGCTAAACAATAGACTAATTAACGTTATATCCAATCTACCTCATTGTTATTTATATTATTTTATATGTACATTATAATTATTATTGTTTTCCATCCGTGCAGTGTGTTGTTGCAAATTTGCAATTGTTTTATTATAAACAACGTTTATTGTAAATAAAACATCTTGATGTCGTCGAAACTAGTGTATTAATAATAATTTAGATTGAGATACCTATATTTTCTCGGTTCCTTGCCATTTCGCAATTACACTTTCGTGAGGGTTGAGCTGTGGGGTAACTGTGTAACACATTAACAGTAGGAATGGCTTTCAACTTGACAGTCCAACAACAATATTGCGACGTTTACGTTGCTGAGCAGACACATTTCTCGAACATCTAAAGTAATGGATTAGCAATATACTACGAAAGGGATCAGAGTATGTTTGCGTGTATGCAATTAGGGTGCAGAATGGTACCCAAGATGAGGCATTTGAACACCAGGACGTTCAAAAGCGTGCTGAGCCGAATATCAAAAAGGACGTGGGCAAAAATGGATGAAGCGAGCACAGCACCGGGAAGTATCGCAGTAGGGATAGGAGGCCAATACCCAGCATTGGGCGATTCTAGACAGTTACGGTGCTGTTGCCTTGGTGCTTGGTGCAGTTTATACTCAGCTTGATCCTAAAAAATTGAAAAATCCCTTTTTAATGCAGTCTGTCAACATTGGTGATTCTCCTTGAGAACAGTTTTCATTGTTTTTTTTTTGGTATGTTATTTGTCGTGTGGTAACTGACATATGGCAAATAACTAAATGTTTTGTGTTTCGTAATTTTAATTACTTACTATTGTAGGGGATCAAGTTCTTCTAATTGAACAGACATCTGTGCTAGTGGGGAGTTTGTTGTACCACTTCTTCCCAGCTAAAGCACTAGGAAGTGGTGTAGGGCAGGCGATGTGGGGGACTGACTTTTGACGTTCAAAATGTGCTGACACCAGCCTAGTTTGAATAAATGACTTTTGATATGATTTACTACTAAAACAGAAACGTCATCACTTTAAACTTGATTAGATGCGTTTTCGGAGACTGATATAATTTTGTTGTTCGAAAAGTGCCGACTCTCAGTCTAGTTTGAATAAATATTGATTTCAATTTTAAGGATGATTGTTCCGTGTGGTGCCGGACGTAAAGAATAGCACCATCCCATTTCTTCCCGTGGGTGTCGGAGGAGGCGACTAAGGGACATACTAGAGAATGGGCAGCAGCGTTCTCTATTCATTTTAACACCATACTGCGATCGCCAACCCGCCTGCCAAGCGTGGCGATTATGCCAAAACCCCCCAAAAATGGCAAGCACCAACATCTTGGGGGAGGCCCATGTCCAGCAGTGTACGTCTTTTGGCTGAAATGATGATGTTCATGATGATGATTGTTGTCAAGAACAGGCGTTTAAGTAGTATGTTTGAGGAGTATGCTATAGTAAAAACAGAGACCTTGTTAAACATGTCCCCATTGTTCATACAACCTATAATGACTGAAGATAGATTTGTCACACTTATACATTCATAAACTGCCTCTAAATTGTCCATTAACCGACTGACTGACAAAATCTGGCTACCAAACTAGTAAGTGAGTAAGTGTGTGTCCACAACACAATGAAGGGCGCCGCCAACAATATTGTTATAATGATCGCTTTGTCATCACTAGTCGAATCTTAGCCATCTTAGGTCGAGTGTAGACATCTCACGTTTCGCTTAGAAGGATGGCAATTGTTCCGAGGCGTTCATATTTAGCGACAAGCGCTCCATTCAAGAGATGTAAACTCGTGTAAGCATGGTAACATAGTAAGCCTCAATCTACACTGTGTTGCTTGACTGTGTAGACTGAGGCTTATTTTGTTTCGTCTATGCCATGATTTGGCCGCGTGTTCTGTTTATAGATGCAAAACGGATTTCAAACGTTTACAAAATTTGGTTTTAAACCGTCTTTTTGGTTTAACACGATTTTAAACTACACTTAGCGGTTTAATATTGGTTTTAAAAGTTTGTGTCCCAGCTATGGGAAAATTTGGGCTGATTATCAGACAAGCCGCTTTCTTCAGTATTACTGGATACCTTCGGTTACACGTAAACAGTGTCTGTCTATCTACAGTTGCCACTTCCATCAAAACTTCTTCTTTACGTGTCGATAGTACTCGTACACTTTTTTATTTATATTATTAGAGCCCAGAAGGTGGCCACGTTCATTACGGCATCAATGGCTTTATTGAGATCATCCAACGTGCAGGTGAACGGGCACTTAGGGCATACCAGCAAGTGGGGCATGGTCTGATCAGAAGCACCGCACTCGCACTTGGCGTTGGATGAGTCAGTAATCCCCCAGTTTGACAAATTGTGTCTACAGCGGGCTACTTGGGTACGCGATCGATTGAGAGATTGAGAGCTTTGCATATAGGCCGCTGCAGATCACGCCCGGGAGGCAAATGTTCTTGGGCTTTAACGAAGTCGGGAGGTGGTGGATGCTTCGCTTCCCACAATTTGCTTCTTACATAGGGTGGTTTGTCTTGGATGGCCTGCGTAGAGTGTAAGAAGCTATTACGACTTTTAAGTCTACCCGAGATCGTTGTGTAATCGTACAGGGGATGTCGGGAATCGGATTCTTGTATCTTTTCTCCAGCGCGCATGCGATATCCCTTCGTACGGCAGGTGGTGCGATTCCTGCAAGCGGATAGAGCTTGTTCAGTTGAGTTGGTTTTAGGCATCCATATATTATCCGAAGCGTCTCATTTACTTGACTTGCTAGTCGAAATTGCCCTAAATCTACTCACGCCAAGCATGGCGTGAGTAGATCGGTGCCACACTGGACACGCAAATTTGCCAGCAGAGAAGCACAGACATGCCAGTTGCGCGAAGGATATCGGGTGCTGCTCCGCAGTTAGTAGCGATGAGACGACGTGGCAGGTTATTACGGGTCTCAACCTTCTACTTCATTATGTAGCAATGCGACATACGTTAGTGCCCTGTCTAACGTTACTCCCAGGTATTTTGAGTTTGTTCAACTGTAGTTTCTCGCCAAGTGATGTTAAGGACCCGATTTGAGAATCTGTTACGGAGATTAAATGCGCATGATTCTGTATTAGAGGGATTTGGCCGGAGAGTATTGGTGTCGTAGTAATTTCCAAGTAGATCTAGTGCTAGTGACAGCTTATCTTCCACATCAGTGAAAGTCGACGATTGAGCCGCTAGAGCCAAGTCATACGCGTAAAAGAAGCGCTCAGTGTGTTGGGTAATAGGCTGGTCGTTTGTATAGATGTTAAAAAGCGTTGGCGCCAACACACTGCCCTGAGGAAGACCGCTCTAATGTCGTCGCTATCTACTCTTACCAGACTGAAAACAAACCAGAAAGCGGCGGTTGAGTAGAAGTTCGCTTAAGATGTTTCCGAAACTCTGGTCATTAGTAAGGGTGCTCACTTTGACGAACAGTCGTTGATGTTAATGGTATCGTAAGCTGCTGAGAGATCGACAAATACAACACCAGTGACTCTGTTGGCTTCCATCCTCTGTATATTGGGTTAATCGAACAACTTGGCTGGAGCAGGAAAATCCCGGTCTAAAACCAGCCTGCTCTGGTATTAATGTTGACCCAATTACTGCTGTAAGGCTGTTTAGCAGTAGTCTTTTGAATAACTCAAAACTGATCTCCTGGTATATCATCATCATCACCATCACCTGCTTAGCCTGTTCCCAACTTTATTGGGGTCTGCTTCCAGTCTAACCGAATGCAGCTGACTATCAGTATTTAACATGGAGCAACTGCCTATCTGACCTCCACAACCCGGTTACTGGGTAGTACGATACCCCTTGGTAAGACTGGTATGATCTTATTATACTGTTCGGTTTAGTTTTATATAGTTAAACAGCTCCATCTCGAACGCCTCCTCCTCTCGTATATTCTCTTATGACAACTAATACGACATCATAATATCTATTTTCATACAAATAACATCAAATATGGCTTGACAGATGGTATAATTCAGTGCGACACGACGTGTACACATTCTTATTTATAGTGGCCTCCTGTCAACCGACGTTCGCTCGGAGAAAAAAACGTATTAAAATATATTGCGTTTAACTTCCTTTGCGTTTTGCACGAAAAAAACGAAGAAATGTTATTCACATAACTCTCTCATTTTCTTGGAAGTTGATTTACAATTGCTTTGTTGAATTTGTTTATTTTTGTTAACAAAATTAAAACGGTTCCGTACATTTTAGCGGTTTAATGATGTTACTAAGAATGAGTGATACAGAACACGCGTACGAACGTACATGTGTGTTTATTTATGATCTTTTGTTTCTTTGTCAAATCGATATTTTGCATAGAAATAAGCTGTACTTAATGTTCACATTTTTTCGTTTGCATTACTCGTCTGTGTACATAGTACTATTTTTATTTCCATATTGTCGAAACTACCCGTCCCACGAAGCCCTAAAAATTATTAGTTTTAAAAAATAAATAATGCACATTAGGAACGTTGAAAGCGGAGTTACGGTTGAATTTTTATTATTTCGGTACTAAGAATACGAAATTAATTTTTTGTTTTGGTTGTGTTTCGTATATGGCGACGTGAACCCCATGACAGACAGACTGAGAAGACAGTGGCGGCGGGAACAATGTATCATCCTACTATATATCTTATCAATCTATATATATAAAAGGAGAAACTGACTGATCAATCAACGCACAGCCGAAACTACTAAGACAAGGAACGTAAAATTTTGTACACGGCTTCCTTTTATAATGTAGGGGAGCACCAAGAAGGGGTTTTTGGAAATTCGACCTTTAAGGGGGTGAAAAGGGGGGATTTTGTTTATATTAAAAATCTTATTCCTTGAGTTAATAAACTTGAAACTTGGCACAAATACTTATCTAAGTAAATTATAAAGTTGGTTATTTATTGTTTTTCTAAACTATCCCCTAAAGAATTTTAACGCGCTCTCTGATTAACTCGAAACCACGTTGGACACTTTTATCCCGGTAGTACGTTCCTGCGGGATAATTTCCGACTTCCACGCGGGCGAAGCCGCGGGTGGAAGCTAGTCTATATTAAAAGGAGAAAGTGACTGACTGATCAATCAACGCACAGCCGAAACTACTAGGACTAGGAACGTGAAATTTTGCACACGGTTTCCTTTTATAATGTAGGGGAGCACTACGAAGGGGTTTTTGGAAATTCGACCTTTAAGGGGGTGAAAAGGGGTCATTTTGTTTGAATGAAAAATCTTTTTCCTTGAGTTAACAAGCTTGAAACTTGTTTTTCTAAACTACCCCCTAAAGGGAGATTGAGTGGTGTCAAGGTTTGTATGGAAGAATTTTAACGCGCGGCCTGATTAACTCGAAACTTAGTATTTATGTCTAAAACCAAATATAAAGAACAACGTGTATCAGGGTTTGTCGAAAATCTACCCCTACAGGGGTAGAAAGGGTAGTTAATTTTACAAGGGATGATTTTACTGCGTGTCTTGATTAACTCGAAAATTGGTATAAATATCCTAGAAGTCAAATAATGTAAAAGAAACAAAGGACTTTTAAAAGAAAAACCCCTTTGAGGGTGAAAAGGGGGATATAGTTTGTTTGAAGAGTTTTTTGTGAAAGAAGTAAATACTATACACATGTTCCTGAGTAAAATTATTATAAACCTGAAACTTGCTGAGATGGTTTTGTGTGAAGGATAGTAATCACATCACTTTGTTTTGTTAATGTCAGAAGATAAATATTTATCCTACTAATATTATAACTGTGAAAGTTTGTGAAGATGTTTGAATGTCTGTTACACAATCACGCAAAAACGATTGAGCGGATTAGGATGAAATTTGACACACAGATAGATTATAACCTAGATTAACACATAGGATACTTTTTATCCCGGTGGTACCTACCCGCGGGATAATTTCCGACTTCCACGCGGGCGAAGCCGCGGGCGGAAGCTAGTTTATATATTATATAAAGTTTGGATGTTTGTTACTCAATCACGCAACAACGGTTGAACGGATTTGGAAGAAATTTGACACACAGGTATATTATAACCTGTATTAACACATAGGATACTTTGTATCGCGGTAATACGTTCCCATGGAATAATTTTCGAACTCCACGTGGGCGAAGCCGCTGGCAAAAGCTAGTATATTATAATTAGAATACTAATAATGATTTAGGGATGATTCGCAAAGAAAGCTCGCGAAAAAAAAAATCTACGTTATTGCTTTGACTTTTTAATGGAATACTCCTAGACTTAAAGGGTTGTAATGATTGTTATATGCTTATTATAATTATGTAAATACATACGCGTTTTGATCACGAGTCATATTTTGTTCACCATACAGCTTGACTCTGACCTGGGTGCTTACTCTCGAATATAATTCCGATAGATCGTCATTGGAATTATCAGTTAAACGTCAGGGATTGGCTGGACTCACTGAGTCTAGCCAATCCCTGACGTTTAACTGATAATTCCAATGTCGATCTATCGGAATTATATTCCAGAGTAAGCACCCTGCTCCGTGTGGTGCCGGACGTAAAAAGAATAGCACCATCCCGTCTCTTCCCGTGGGTGTCGTAGAAGGCGACTAAGGGACTTACTAGAGAATGGGCAGCAGTGTTCTCTATGCATTTTAACACCATACTGCGATCGCCAACCCGCTTGCCAAGCGTGGCGATTATGCCAAAACCTCCACCTTCTTGGGGGAGGCCTATGTCCAGCAGTGGACGTCTTTTGGCTGAAATGATTATTAGCAAAAAAACGTAAGAAAATTAGAATTTATAATATTAATAGTGTCTTATTTGTTTCATAGTACATTCATCGATCCTATTAACATACATTCAGCTCAAATGCATCACGCAAATGACGCAATAGTTAACACTCCACAAACAGAACTGTAAGGATGCATACGTGCGTCAATCAGACAGTCGTGCGACTAGTCGCAGGTCGCGTCGACCGGCCGAAACGCCAGCTGTGGGACTACAATAAAGTAGAAATAAAACTTTTTGCCGGCTTCCGCGTCGGGGGTCGGCGGTGTAAACGTACATTTTTATGAATACTTAAACTAATAATTAACGCCGCACTTAGTCGCGCTTAGAACACTGTTTACGACAAAATTTTCTTCGAATCCATTGTTTTGTTATATC
Source organism: Polymixis flavicincta (assembly GCA_949987655.1). Classification (NCBI taxonomy): domain Eukaryota; kingdom Metazoa; phylum Arthropoda; class Insecta; order Lepidoptera; family Noctuidae; genus Polymixis; species Polymixis flavicincta. Next base: position 34,003,841 of record OX465171.1, on the reverse strand, counting down.
TAAAGAGCGTTGCGGTCCATTTTCCAAGCGGCTCATTATACCGTATCTGACGCGTGCCAGTTATGCGCGCCACATTTTAAACGGCAATATTTTATTTTTGCTTCTTTTTGACTAATTATTATAAATTATGGTTTTGTTGAACGCTGGCATAGCGCATTGTGCGATGCTCCACGAGCTTTATAGTCAATAAGGTTGCGTCATTCGAATGCATTATCTGAGATATCCGCATACAATGATCGTTGCCTATAAAATTGCTGGTGCTGGTGCAGTAGAGCTCCGTTCAAACGCAGACGAACACAAAAAGCGGTTCATCCGGGCTATTCTGGAAGAATCTTACCGTGGAACCTTAGGTGAAGTTAGCTTCAAGGGCACTGTCAATTCCTAATATCAGATTGGCAGCTCATTGTCAATATAGCTCATCTGGTCAATTTTAAAGGAAATTCAAGATTATCCAACCTTACTATTCAATCTGCATTGCATTGTACGGTATGATAATAACACACATGACATTTACACTTTTAATATCTGGATGACCGATAACTGGATTTTTTTTTGTTTGACCTCTACTAAAAATGAAACCTAGCTAGATTAATTTATCGCCCCCGAAACCCCCTGCACACTAAATTTCATGAAAATCGTTGAAGCCATTTCCGAGATTCAGATTATATATTTACAAGGTGTAACTTAAATAACGCACAACCTCTTCAGGGGTCATTGTACTCATAATTATCAACAGCTTTTACTATGGGGGAAAAAATCGGCTGTTCCCTACATTTTGACGAGTTATGCGAATATAAGTGTAGGAAACAGCAGATTTTCTTTTTTCGATTTAAGGTTTGGTCCCACAGTAAAAGTTGTTGATAATTATGAGTACAATGACCCCTTAAGAGGTTTTGCGTTATTTAAGTTACACCTTGTATATGTACAAGAATTGCTCGTTTAAAGGTATTCGATTATACATTTTACTAAGACTACCTCGTTGGTTTAGTGGTCGCTAGCGCTGAGCTGATTTTGATTCCCAGGTTGGGCAACGTGTTATTTGAGTTTTCTATCTGAAATTTCAGTAGCAGCCCGTAGTGTGGATTCGTGCTCAGTTGATGGCAATAGCCTCGTCCCATATTACATGGGACTTAAACATAACTGGTGAAATGTTGGTATACCTCTGCCCAAAATTTTGGGGAAACAAGGGTTTTTTTGGTTGGAGATCAACAATTAACTTCTCCCGTTCTAGGGTGGAGAGGGAGGGCGTGTCAGGCTTTTACTGTCTAAAACCCACCCGTGTTCCTTCAGTTGCCTGTATGCCAGGGGCCACGGTACCTATCTCTTTCGAACAACTCGCACCCTGGCATCGGCTCTTGCGGACCCCATCAGTTGATGCTGAAATCTTTTTGAAGCGCGCGTGCAACTCAACGCGCCGTAAACCCAGGCTTGTTTCTTACGGGACAGCTAGCTACCCATTTCTCGCCATCCGCAATGGGTAGCTCGCTGTCCGGTAAGGACCAAGCCTGGGTCGACGGCGCGTTGAGTTCCACGCGCGCCTTTGATGTTATGTTTATCATGACTTAAACACACCGACTTATACGAACACGGATTTTACTGAAATGAACCCAGTCCTACCAAGCAGACATAAATAGAAATAAAATATCAAGAATACTGTAAAAGATTTTGCTCTCCGCCCATACATTGTTCGCCCTGGAACTAAGAGCTTCGGAAAATTATGTGTTGTATTGTCGATAATTAGTAAATTTATGATGTTATTTTTATCGCGAACTAGTTGCAGAATACCTAGAGAAAAATCAAAAAAAAGTATCAGATTTTGAGGTTATAATCGAATCACGAATATTATGGTTTTTTCCGTGACTGCGAGTGATTTTTAAGAAACTGAAAAACAATATCCTAATCCATTTATCTATTTTAGTACCTACCTAGATGCAGGTATGCAGATTTTGTTCTAAAGCCTAAGTATATGTGAGTACAATGTTCTGGCATGATATAAAATGTTTGTCTATTTCTTTTTAAATGTAAGAGACTGGCAAGTACCCACTTAGTGACGTCAAAAATAGGGGCGCCAAATACGATACGTTAAAAAACGATATTTTCTAAGATTTACTATAGCCACACGTTACAAACAGAATTACATCAACTTTTGTCATACGATAATATTAATACCATTACAATGTCCTACTTATAATGACACCATAGTTCTCTATTTCTTCTATACTTGTAACAATATTAATAATAACGTCTGTAGATACAGACTAGATAGTCTGCAATATTGCTTTTCATCATTTCAGCCAAAAGACGTCCACTGCTGGACATAGGCCACCCCCAGGCTCCTTCACTTCGACCGGTCTTGTGCTTCCCACATCCAGCGGATACCCGCGGCCTTCACATGGACCGATGACCTTGTGAAGGCCGCGGGTATATTTCTTTCTGAAAGAAATATTAATAGTCGTAAACTCGTAAGTGATCGTTTAGTTAGAAGTAAAGCACACAGTTTTCTAAAACGATCTAGAAAACCTAGAATGATGCCCATGATGAAATATGTAGGTTCTGTTCACTTCCGCATTATTCTAACTACCTATTTAAAAATAGAGTGTGACCTCATTCATTGGGTACTTATATTATACCTACTTTTATTGAATTATAATAATGGAATGATGAGTGAATGTTTTTATTGTAGCTTCTATTTGAATTATACTCGAAATAAATTCAAAATATGATTCAGATTAACAAATACCTACGCAACATTAAAAAAAGAGCCTCGATCACAATGTCTTGGACAACCCTAAACTCCTTCGACACGACATGACGTTTGGCGAAGATGGCGACGATTAATGATATTAGTCGCATAAAATACTTTTAATATTCATTTTGGCGTGCAGCTAGTCCTTGTTATAAAAGTATTTGCAAGTAATTTAATCAAATAGACAATTAATTGTCGTGTATGTCCGATGCTTTTATTGCATAGGGCGATTCTGGACATTGTGTTTAACAACTAACGTTATAACTGAAAAACAAATTCAGGGCTGTCTAGGTCACGTTCACACGGACGTAAATAGGTATATTTCAGCCGGATTTTATCGCGCTCGGGATTTTCAACGCACTGCTAATCGACTAGAGTTGAAAATCAAACAGAGTGTTTTTGACCCGCTGGGATGCACTCTGTTGGATTCTCAATGGCCGGTTAAACACCGAGGGTTGAAAATCCAGTGTAGGTACTGTACAATCCCGCCGCAATAAATCCTTCTTGCATCTTTCCTTCCGAAACTTGTCGAAATACCTTTCAACATACTTGTGGTTTTCTTGCATGTATGAATGTACAGCCAGGAGCAATGTATACACCCCGCAAATGGATGGACGTAAAGACACATTGTCTTACGTTGATGGTATTCCATTATTAAAGAAAAAGGGCGACATCTGTCGTCGAAGCAAGGTATTCATTGGACATGTACAGACAGGGCTGTCCAAAATATTTCCGAAGGATTTATTAAGGCAATAAAACAAAAAAAAAAGGTTTTGTGATTCATTTATTTTTTCAATTATCATAAATAAATAAAAACATTTTTAGTGTCATAGAAACACGTCCAAAAGAAAAAAAAAGTAAAATGAAGCATTGAGAATTCAAAGAATGAATTATTATTTGTGTAAATGTCAGCATAATCCTCGAAATAGAAGAAATAAAAGATTTGCTAAATAATTCAAGCCGATAATTCAATTTTTTGGCGATCGCAGTATAGTGGCGATTATGGCTAATCCCCCCTTTTGGTGGACGTCTTTCGGCTGATATGATAATGATGATGAATTTAATATTTACATAATAAATAAACTAATAGACTTAAAACAATGTTAAAAATATGTACCTCATCATCATCATTTCAGCCGGAAGACGTCCACTGCTAGATATAGGCCTCCCCCAATTTTTGGCTGGGGTGGGCGGTTGGCAATCGCAGTGTGGTGGTAAAATACATAGAGAGCGATGCTGCCCATTCTCTAGTAAGTCCCTTAGTCGCCTCCTACGACACCCACGGAAAGAGATGGGATGGTGCTATTCTTCACGTCCGGCACCACACGGAAAATATGTACCTACATGTACCTATATTAAAAGAGGGAAAAAATCATAGTAAAGAATATTACCGAGAAGGTAGGTACATGAAAACGGTTTTCTAAAAAAAAAACAGAAAATAATCTTCGGCAGCCCTAAAGCACTACTACAGGTGCATTTAACACAATGAAGACAAATAAAAGAAACGCGGGTGTGAATTAAATTAATAACATAGTAAGGTGGGAGGGGGTTGGGAGGGGGTCTTTGTAGTGGAAGGGGGGAGCGAACGATCGAATGACCGTTAATTCCTGATCAGCTTTACAGTCAATTTGTTGCTATGTAGTTTATTAAATAACTCTATAAGACCGCAGTTTAATGACATGTATGCTTTGTTCTTAAACTAGGTGCTGGCTTCGAACCAGGAGTGGTTTATTTGTTAGGGAAATTTGTTTTTGGGGGTCTTAAAAATGTGTAGAATAAAGCCAAACTGAGTAATTAATTGATAGTTTCACGTGTAAATAGATTGCTTCTGCATTGATTATCTCTTGTAAGAAAATCTGTTATGTCAATAGCAAAAGTTCTAAATCAAAATCAATTGCTGGGCAAATAAAACTTGAATCAGCTTGAATAAGTTTCGAACCAAGGAGGAATATTACGAAAAAAAATATACAGGTATTATGCAGCAATAAGTGTAACTATAAATTAATAAGTAAGTTAAAATAATAGTGCAAGGACTCGGTGTCAAAAAATTTGCGCCTAATAAAATTTTCCAATTGCAATTTAATCGATAACATATATCTACAATACACTGAACAAAATAATTAAAATGTCGTATTTTTTTAATTACTGTTGAATTTACACTGGGCGACCACTAGTATAAATAAATATACTTAGAAAACACTGCAAGATTCGACTCAATCAATCAATACGAATATCCAAACCATTACATGACAACACAACGCTCACACCGATCCCAAGTCAGTTCCCTTAAAACATCACGTTAAATCTTCCATTGATGAAGAATGGTATTACAAAATAAACTTGATACAGAGGCAAGTGGATAATTTAATAGAATAATAAATGTTAACTTCCGTATTAAGAATACTAGGGGCATCGCATTGTATTGGAGCGGCAACAATGAGCACGGCGAGGATAAAAGTACGTATTACTTTACTGTACAGTCGGGCAAAAAATCTTAAAGCGCGACGATGCGACGTCGGCGTCGCGTCCTACGACTCGACACGTGCCCTCGAGAACGCTTCAAACTCGCAAAGACAACACCGACCTGCCGACCGTTGAAGAACGCGTTCCAAACTCGAAATTTAAATAAAAAATTCTTTAGCACCGTTAATTTAATAAAATGCAAGATGTTCATTAAGACTTTTTTTCCGGACCGTACTTATACGACAGATTCGTTCCGCCGTCGGACAATTAATATTAATTAAGATTTAAATTGGTCTAATTACATAGAGCCCAGCCCATCTCCAGCAGGCAAGCGGGCTATTCTTTTAGTGCAGCCTAAATATTAAAGTGTTACGATTTTTTCTTATGTATTTATTATTCAGCCGTTAAATAAACCAACCTTTATGGCAAGGGCAAGTTTACTTTGTCGCTTGTTTTGTTGAATACCTCTAAAGTTTTCATTATAATTATGTAATTAAATATTAATTAATCATTTTGCATTATTTAATTGATGTCATTTTGCTTCCAGGTAAGTTCCTTTAGACGCATCAACAACCAAAATTCCATCGGTATAAAGGTAAGTGCTTCCAGTCCGCAAATAAACCAACTGAAATCGACATAAAGCTGAAAGAGACTTCGATAATTTATACCTATTAATGGAAAAATGGTTGTTAATTAAAAATACAGTGCACCTTCGTCAAAACCTGATTAAAAATTCTTGTTAATCTACATATTATTTTCGGTATTACATTGCCGAATATCGTTGCTTGGTTTTCCGCCCGTACGGCTTCGGTATATTCAGAGCCAGGTTTAAATTTATAGGTTTAAAATACCTATCTACAGGTTGTTAAATTGTCTTTAATTAACAGCAGTCACGTTGTGTATGTGATTTACTAAAACGTCATACAATATGGTTTAAGGTTTTTTTTTTCTAAAGGTGTTTTTGTAAGCGTTGCCGCGATTACCTCTTTCACATTTCCCCCCATGACGCTTTTATTTTATACATTTCTGACTGTACATTTACAAGTATGTTTATCTGCGCGCGTCGCTGCGTATCCCTTAATAACACCCAACACTAGCCGAGTGTAACCGGCTCTTTCAGACGCAAGTGAAAATATTAGTGTCTACCTCGTAGTAGAGTATCTGATAGGTTCCGTATGTTTTTATATTAGGCGATTCACACAAACTTACTCGCCCGAATCGGGCGATTCGACACTTTTAAATAATGTAATTCCCTACTAATATTATAAATGTGAAAGTAACTCTGTCTGTCTGTGTGTTACGCTTTCACGCCCAAATCGCTGAACCGATCGTCATGAAACTTTTTTACGCGTTAACCGACATCCACGCGGGCGGAGTTGCGGGCAAAAGCTAGTATTTTATATAGGCGACTCGCACGAAGTTAATTTATTTAAGGGCGAATCAAAAATTCTAGTAATACGTATGGCAATTGGCACGTTTTGAATAAAGCGTTAAGTTGTTGTTGTTATTCATTGTTGTTAGAAATACGTAGTGTTATTTCTAACAACAATGAATAGTTAAGTTAAAATAACAGTCACTTTATTACATAAAACATATAAAACAAGGCAATAGAAAAGTGTCGATGCGCCTGTCTCGGGCGTACAAATTCGTGCGAATCGACTAATAAGCCGTTTTTTGAGAATTTATTGTCTCTCAGTCTGTTGATGACAAAATCATTTTTCCGAAACGTGTCTCATTCAGCCGACTGATAGATACCAAATTGATCTGGTATTAGTATGCAACTATCATGCTCTCATCTTCGCAAAAGTAGTTACTGTAGCCATATTGTTTATGGGTTTAATCAATTACCAATTAGCTGCTCGTTCACTGCACGACGGTAGAGATAATTCGCACGGCATTACGCTTGCGGTACCCAAAATATGTATACACGTGCACGCCTGGTTTGTATTGTCCCTCAATTTAGCGCACTGCTTTAGTAGATCATTGAGCACTGCAAAGCTTTGGGTTAGCGCGACAAAAGTGCTAGATCTCTCCCTTTTAATGGCGCGTTGGGGATGTTTTTAGTCTTGTAACGTCAGCCAACCCTTTGTCGGCGCCCGCGATCATTTGTTACGTTCTGACGACGCGTTTGAATAAAATGTATCGCGAGATGCAAGTGCCGCCAATTATATAGCATTATCGTTTTATATTTTGTGTTGGGGAAGCTTAAACGAGCGACGTTCACGCTCACTATGACCTGCAATGTACCTGGTATGTACTGCTCAATTTGAGCCTCTGTATTTGCTGATTTACTATGACTGTGGTCACTGATTAAATTATTGTAAGTAGTTCATATTTTTAGAAGAGGCTTTCCTTCAGGATCTTCATAAATGATTAGAAATGATGAAATGATGCAACATTGAGATAGGTAGAGGAAATGGAAGCTCTCATTTCTATAATTTTCACGTTATCTATTCATGTCTGTGTATGCACATATCCCAGTCGACCGCTCCAGTATTGTCTAATTGTCAAATCTACCATTATGTCCGTGGGAACGATTGGGAAACAGTTTTGCGGTATTTCACTGATTCATTTGAGTTAAGCAGAATCTATCGGACCGGAAGCACGACGGACTTGCTAATGTGGATGGGTCGTAAGCTTCCGGCTGATGCTGCATCAAGTTCTTACATAATCGCGGCATCTTCGAAAGACTGGTTAGGTAAACTATGACCACATTTTTCTGCTTAATTTTCGTTTATGTGCGATGTGCAGTAGTTGTTTTTTTTAATAGGTATTTTGGCACTTAGTTCTTGATTTTCTGTAGATTATTAAGATTTTTACTACCTAGGTACTTTGTCCTTGATTTAGTGTAGATTTTTAAGATTTTGAGTACTTTATTTACTTGATTTAGTGTATTTTTTTAAAGATTTGTAGTACTTTGTCCTTGATTTAGTATAGATTTTTAAGATTTTAAGTACTTTGTCCTTGATTTAGTGTATTTTTTTTAAGATTTTAGTACTTTGTCCTTGATTTAATGTAGATTTTTAAGATTTTGAGTACTTTGTCCTTGATGAAGTGTAAGATTTTTAAGATATTAAGTACTTGATGTAGTTATTGTTTTTTAAACATTTTGAGGGTCTTTATATATGTAAAAATGGAGCTATATACTCTTTACACAATAAAACCCAGTCAGAAAAAAACTGCTGTAAAATTCAAGCACTGAAAATCTTATGAACAACACTGTATGCTTTTATTTTAACTGAATTACATTGAAAATAATAATATGCACTTTACCTTACGTACCAGTACATACTTACGTGAAAACTGCTCAATTCAATAACACAAACAATGAGTCCCTTCTTCCGGCGCACCAAACAAAGTGTAACTCTGCAAATGTTTTTGATCGTAACTTAATATCGGACATTCGGTCATAAAAAATCCGGCCGAGCCTAGTTTCGGCCAAGGTTTTCCTTACATAATTATGGGGCCATTACAGTAATAGAAAATTGATACATTGTTGACATTGTGCTAATTAATTGTATTGGCTAATTATCGTATCGAATGTCCGAAGCTTTAGGGAGATCGGATACCAAACAGGCGTTTACAGATTGGAAACGTTCACGAAAAGGAGAAATAATTAAAGTAATTCATGATATTCAGAAGTGATAAATAGTCATTGTTAGATGTAGTCCGAGGTAGGTGTGTAGGTATAGCTAAAGGAACAGGAATCGGAAAAAGGTAAAGTCTGGGGAAAGGTTTACCACGAAAATTTACTAAGTATTTTTAGTGTCTGTAAATTGAAAGCATATTATATATCATATAAGCATAGATGACAGCATCTACATACCTACATTTGTATGAAATGGCGTTTATTCCAATTTGCTCAACAATAAATTTTACTGAGTGTACATACAGTCTTTGTAATCGTCCTTTTAGATATTTTACTGCTATGTCATTAGTGCGTGTTAATTGTCTAAAGACTGGATGACATTATCTAAGTTCTAAGAAAAGAACTAAAAAGAAATACTTTCATAACTAAAGTTAATCCGAATCAAAAACCCGTTGGATAAAATGCTTGCACCATGTAGTTTTAACAGGAGAAATTAAAAATAGAACAGTCGTTTTCACGTAATACAAATTTTCAGCAAGTTTTTGGGTTATAACGTGTAACTAAAAAGACAATGCACCAATCAGAGAGACGAGTACCGCCAGTCGAACTTCAGTCGAGCCACGTTATTGGTCAACAATTGGCGATAAATTCGAATTTTGAATATGAATTGTCAACGTATGGACTGGTGAACAAAAATCTCTTGAGACGAGTCTCGTCAAACACAAAGTTGTCCATGGTGCCGAATATCAGTTTTTGCCCGCGCTCTGTATGCAAATACTTCACTAGCGTTGTTGGTCAGGCATACACATTGTCCAATCATAACACACGCAAAGCATTCTCTCCTTGCATATGCTTGAGTTAAACTCCCACCAGACTGGGATGTCAACACCCAAACTTATGGGATTCCAAACAAAACATAGGCAAGTTAAGTTTTTTTAAAGTAAACCTCTTATTTATGTTCCATCGTAGTTTCGCATTTAAACTATTTGATACGGGACAGTAGTTATTTGCATAGCGTAGGAATGTGAAGTATTTACACAAAAATAACTTTCCTCCTAAATTATAATAAAATATTAATAAAATAATAAGGCAGGTAAAACAAATATATTCAATAACTAGCTTCTGACGCGCCTTCCTTCGCGTGGAAGTCGTAAGACACCACAATATACTAAGATAACAGCCACATTTCGTGTCAGCGCTTTTCCTTCGTTGTTGCTTAGCTTCTCGTTCTTTTTGCTCGGCTTGTAAGGGTGGTAGCGTGGTGATAGATATCCCATAATCTTCCTCGAGACGTGGGCTATCAAATGCAACAACAATTTTTAAAACCCGACGGCGAGCGACAGTTTTTGCAGCGCGCGCCAATTTATCACTCAACATCATCATCATTCCAGCCGAAAAATGTCCACTGCTGGACATAGGCCTCCCCCAATCTCCTCCACCGGTCTTGTGCTTCCCACTTCCAGCGGATTCCCGCGGCCTTCACAAGGTCATCGGTCCACCTTGCGGGAGGCCTTCCCTATCTACGTCTTCCGGTACGCTGTCGCCATTCCAAAACCTTTCGGCCCCATCGGCCATCTGTTCTGCAAGCAATGTGCCCTGCCCACTGCTACTTAAGTTTGGAAAATCTTCGGGCTATGTCGGTTACCTTGGTTCTCCTGCGGCATCTCTTCATTCCTAATTCGATCACGTAACGAAACTCCGAGCATAGCCCTCTCCATTACCCTTTAGGTGACTTTAAGCCTTCTGATAAAGCCCATTGTGAGCAACCACGTATCTGTGCCATAGGTCATCACTGGCATCAAACACTGGTCAAAGACTTTTGTCGTGAGACAGTGCGGTATTTGGGACGAGAAGATATTGCGAAGTTTCCCGAACACTGCCCAGCCGAGTCGGATTTGACAGGTCGAAGTTGGACCTACCTAACTGGAGAGTTTATCCTAGGTAAACGTACTCGTCCACAACTTCGAGTGTAACGCCTCCGATCGGCATTTGACATAACCTTTGTCTTGCCCATGTTCATTTTAAGACTCGCTTTTTCGGAAGCTGCACTGAGTTCATCGAGCATTGCACTGAGGTCCTCCATGGTCTCAGCCATGACAATTATATCATCGGCAAACTGAGGTGAGTGATGTACTCGATATTGATGCCAGCTTAAGGCAAAATTTTTGATACTATACTTACTACTTTAATTTTTAATTTGATGGGTTAGATTTTTGCAATTTTCTCAAAGAAATCTATTCTTTTTTATTTTTTAAATAAAATACTTTCCATGTTATTCTCTGGTAATGTATCTTCTTACAGGTGAAAAAGTATCAAAATCGGTTAAGTATTTTGAGCTTATCCATTACAAACAGACATACAAAAACGATAACATTTTCTCTTTATAATATTAGTTTAGTTAACTATTCTTGTATTCGATTGTAACTACTTAGTGACGACCGTCTAAAGTTCCAATTAGACTTGTTAAATAGATAATTTTAGTTTAAGTGGATATCGATACCATGTTTTATTAGCAATTAAGGTAAATTAACTTAATTAAATGAAAGTTATTTGATAGCTATTGTCCTCCTGTCTTTGGTTAACATGTTTTATTGGAATTATTAATGTATTATTACTTAGCGGCTCATAAGTTTCTAGGGTAATATCCTCTATTTTATAAATTAACGGGAATTTTAAGCTTATTACCAGACCAAATCGGGCGAATCGTCACTTTTAAGTAATACAATATTTTCTACAAGCGATTCGCACAAAGTTCATTTACTTGTAGGAGAATCGACAATTCTAGAAACACATACACTAGGCAATTGGCACGTTTTGTATTTAATGTAAGTATTAAAGTTAGTGTACTTTTTTCCCTAAGCGGATTTTAACGTATTTTATCATGCTGCATTTTAAATAACTTTTTACACGCGCAGTTCTACGTGTCAAACTATCAATTAGCGCTAGGATCGACCACTGCAATGAGTTCCCGCTCTCACCTGGTGATTTTCATTCAAAATATTACGAGGTGTATAAAAGCCGCTTATCGGACATGGCGAATTGAAATTATTCAAAGTGAGCCCACTTAAGTACTCGATAATAATCCGTATGTCAAAACGTATTCTGAATCATTACCAAATCAAATACCGCGTCATTACGCACAAAACCGGCTAGGTAAAACGGATTTGTATAATATTTGGCACATCGATAGTATAAAGCCTAGAATAAATAGCACATAGGTATGATACTTTTGATCTCGGTACCACCTTCCCGTGGGATAATTTCGACCACTACGCGGGCGAAGACGCTGCAAAAAGTTAGTCATTAATGAATTTGCATAGCCTTTTCCCAATTATGTTGGGGGCAACTTCAAGTCTTACCGGATGGAACCTTGCTACCGGTATTTTATATTGAGTGACTACCCACCTGACCTCCTAATTTCTGGGTAACACGATACCCTCTAATAAGACCCTTTTTCTCTTTCTGGCTTCAAATGACAGCCGGGACCAACAGCTTAGCGTGCTTCCGAGGCACGGAGGGAGGGGTCACGATATGTACCTGATTGATGGTCACCATCAACGAGTGCAGCATGCGTAGCTTAAACCTTAGATCAACCCGTTCATGACCCCGGGGAAACCATGAATGAAACGAGAAAATTTTGAAAATTTCGTAATCCCTGACATAAAGAGCCTTAACCCGCGCCCGCTGCGGTGAAGGTGACGCGCATGAGAAAAAATTAGCCACAAGCCCAACACTATTTCGCCTTGCCGTGTTTATTGCCCCTATAGAAGGCATTCAGGCAATGTTCGCTAATTCATACGCGGGTTGAGAGAGCGAGTTTCACACTTACGTCAATCAGTGCGTAACTCAAGTAAAGGCATAGTGCTCCAACCAGTGGACTAATTTAATGAGAGGGGCCTTTTCAACCAGCGCGCGCCGCCCGCTTGTCATACATGGCATATAAATGTGTTTAACATAGAAATGACATAATTACGACACTACACCGCGTACTTTTAAACCGAATACTTTAAAGTTTTCGCAAGATGTAGGTATCTTTTTTTTAATGTTTACTTGAACACACGGTTCATATTATAATACTATGATTTTGTCGGCGCGGATGGCGGAAAATATGCCACGTGAACTAATACGGGATAAAAGTACCCACGCTACGTATTAATTTAGGTTATAAAATTTCATCCAATTATTTTCAGGCGTTTTTGCTCCAATCCGTCACATACATACGGACGTAAATACTTCGTTACTGTTTTATTCTATGTATATATTATTAACTGCCACAACCACAACTTACTGTGGGCTTAAAGCTGCGGCTTGTTAAAAACTGGCTAAGTGCGAGTCGGACTCGCACACGAAAGGTCCCGCACCACCGTACAATATCAAAAGCGACATATAAATAAAAAAACACGTTTCTTGTGTGGGGACTCCATTTAATTCTTAACTTTATTGTTTGACGTTGTGACGGACAGCGGAAGCTTACTAATAGGGTTCCGTTGGCACCCTTTGGGTACGGTACCCTAAAAACGAGATTATTTTAATATTTAAACGCAGAACTTTCCAGCTTAACGAATGAATGTGATGATTTTTTGAAAACAAAATGTTGCAATGGCCAATTTTTTAATAAAATAATGTGGTATTTCACAGCATATTTTAAACATTACCTATGGGGAAACGACCATGTTTTTATCCGTTTTTGTTTTTCTTCCTATTCTATGTTTTCCGGGTAACTGATATCCGGGAAAAGTGTTATAACACTTTTCCCGGATATCAGTTACTTACAAAAGTAACCAACGTACTAGAAATCATGCTATTCTCAATATTATGCGACTCAGACATAATGTAGAAAGGTAGGTAGATACCGATTCGAATTACAATGTCAACGACCATTGTACAATTCATAAACAGGATTGCGGGAAAATTTTGTGTATATATTTGTGAACACATGCTTTATTCTTCACGCATTGTTTTATCTTTTAGCTCAATTGATATCTTAGACAATACTCTTTCATCTTTGGATTTGGATGTTTGTTACTCAATCACGCAAATCTGGCCGAATGGGTTTGGATACAATTTGGTACACACATAGTTTATAAGTAACCTGGATTAAAACGTAGGTTACTTTTTTATCCCGGTACTTTATTAACGCGGGCGAAGCTGCTAGTCAAGAACATTTTATTTAAATCAAAATATCAATATGAAACAAAAAACGATCACTCAACAAAAATTGTTGAAATTATAAGCATGAATTAAAAGTGCCTATTGTATAATAATTACAACGGGTGCGACTACAATGCGTAGGGGCGCAGAATTAATGAACAGCGGCCATGTTGTTTCTGCGCTGTGCGCGGAATCGAGCTCAGTGCGCAGGCGGCGAGCCACGAGCACTGCGCACAGATAGCTCAGCTGACTGAGGACTATCGATTGGGGTGCACTGTCGCGATCATATGGGGTTATTGTGTTTTTTTTTATTCGTAGGGTTGAATTTGGGTCAATCGCTTTTGTTGTTTATGCAATAAATAGCATTATTCGGACGAGGTTCGGCGTTAGGGATTAGTGTGTGACGGGTTTATTTGGAAATAATTTGTGGAGTAAAGGAGATTCACGAGTAATAAAAGTGTTTTTTTTTCTGACAAAAATACTATTAGAATTGTATTAACGGGTACTTATATTAGCGCTGTGGATTTGGTTATAATTGGTTCCTTTGTAGGAAAACCTTTTCTAAGGGCAGTGAACCTCTCTCGGAGAGTTGAGCCATGAAATTCAGAAACTCCAAAAAATATCGTTTTTGCCAGTAACGGACGTTTCCATACCATTAGAACTGTCATAAGGGTCAATATTCTACAAAAGGAAAACGGTTTTACAATATGCCGTAAAATTACCACAGAACGCGTCTTAATTGCACAATAATTATAACCAATTACTGCTCGAATACTTCATTATTTCGCTTTTTGTACATTTTAGCGAGAAAATTAGAGCCCGCACGTGTGTATAGATAGGCATTCAGTGTTAAATAAGGTCAGTTTACTTAACTAACTCTCTGTTGGATCAAGCAGAGTAGAATATGTAAATGCTACTAAATGGTATTTAGGTATTTCCCACCAAAATTTCCGGAAGATGTATTGGCTTAGACAGGAGTCTAAGTAATAACAGCCCCACTGGATGATCTATCGGGTTAAGGTAAGATTACAGCACGTTAAGCCATTGGTCCCGGCTGTCGTTCCTGGATCTTCGACACTTGTTACGGATCGTCAGAAACCCGAAAGTATGAAAACCAATTTTACCAAGTGGCATCTATACTCCGTTTGAAATAAGATCAGACAGTTAAATAACCTTTTTACAGTCCGTACAACTGATTTTAACGTTGACATTGCGTTGACAGCATGATAAATGGCGCCTGCACTAAACAGATGGTATTGTAACCACAGTTTTGCTTTTAATGCCATCCTTATGCCTACGGAATAGAAATCAAAATCGGTTGAACCGACTGTAAAAAAGGTTTGTTTAAATGTCTAATCTTATTTCAAATGGAGTATAGTTACCCAGTAACTGGGCTGGTAGATCAGATAGGCAGTCGCGTCACGGAAACAACTAGTACTCAGATCTTAGATGCATCTGCTTAGAATGGAAACCGACTTGGAAAAAGGCGAGGCATGATGATGATGATGATGATCAATAATTTTTCGGAAATTCTAACAAAAATAAATACGAATGATTTTATTTCTTTAAATAGTTTTGTACAAACACTTTTACACTTCAATCATATTTTAAATATTATATATAAATGTAAATTATATACGATATGATCGGCATTTCCTATCTGACCACTCTGAGAAAAAAGCCGAAAAAGAAAAGTCGAGAGGTAACAGTCTCTTTTAATAAAGTACAGACATAATCTTGGTCAGATCATTATGCAGAACATGAGGATTGACGTCTGAAATGGTCTTTTGAGGAAGGAACCTCACCACAAATTGAGTGCACCCCAGTCATTGAATGTGTTTGACAGTAATCGTGCAGGTCAACTCAAAACTTAAGGAGCTCAACTACTAGTTATATGAACCAATGTTTTAGGATTTTTTTGCAATATCCTTCAGTTTATGATTCAAACGTTGTTAATCAAAGAGTACTGGCAAGTCTGTAATTACGGTATTGTAGCTATTCTGTCCATAACTGTCAAGTTGCACGGTACGTGACGTGTTCCGTTAAATATAGACTTTCACGTATTACTTCTATAATATTAAAATACGGATCCAATCGAGCTTCTACGAAGTTGTGATTCTTCGTAGAAAGCTATTTTACATAATTGAAGGCAAGCCCATCATAGTAGCGTACACGTTCCTTGGGTTATCAGATCATCGATTTACCTAGGTAAAATATACATATACATACTAAATTGTATGTGCTACTTAGTTATCGCCTAGCGATCGAAAATCGACTATAAAATCATTAAAATTTTAAGTTTGAACAATGCATCATTTTATTAAAATATGTAATGGCTAAACTTAAAATGAGCCAAATTTCATATTCCTCCCGTCCCCGTAATTTTCGTAAAAATGGGTACAAAGTTTTACTCACGTATTAATAATACATACATACCAAGATGCTTCTAGAACCTGACCCCATCATTGTTGGGAATTGGCTAGGGCCTAGCCGCTAGGCAGATGATGACAAATTCTGTTCTTTACTTACTTATGTAATATTTTCTAATACATTTTCCTATGGAAGGGTGACTGACGCAGGTCTTCTCTTCAAATGGCACTATAATTTACATATTTTCGTATATTCATTGGTCCCTGCATTATTAAGAACCCCTTAAAGACTTCCCACACTTTAAAACTATTACATAAATTGTATTTACATATCGTTTCTACAAATATGAACTCTGTGTGCAAGTAGTAAAGTAAACAATGGATTGGTAATCACAAAACTATTTGTAAAATCGTCACATTTCACGATTCTGAATATTATTAATTCATGCGGAGAAATGACTGCATGCTCGTTTATAAAATTATATGTAATAGGTCTTATTTACACTGATTATGTGAACATTGATTGATTGTACACATATGTTCATATAAGGATAAATAGCAAGGATATATTATTTATTAATTTATTAAAAAATATACAGGGTGGCATCCCGACATCGATGCGCATCGAACTGTAACCCTGAATTCAGCGCAAGATTCTAGACCCCCGGCGCGTAGAATTTTTTGCTCGATTACCAAAAAATTATCTGCTACTTCATAGAAAAATGCAATACCTATGCGGTCAAAAAGTATGGAACAGCATTTTTTTAATAACTGACGAAAATTTTCAAAAATCTTGTGCTGAAATTAATGGTAAGTTACCGTTTGTAATTTCCCTGCCAGCCTGGATTAAGGAAGTGTAATCGCAGCAATAAACTTGTTGAAATGTCGATTGCAGACTTCTCACCTTCAATAATTTATGAATCGTGTAGGCCCATAGGAAGACGTTGTTTTGATGCACGATGCGGTGAGCACGCAAAGCGTGTACTTTTTGTTTGAGGGTGGGGAAATCATCATTTAGATATGCTATTAATTAATACACGTCTTGGTCTACCTTAACGTATCTCGGTCGCCTGGTTGCCTTTCCATGATTGAACCTTATAATGTCAGTGCTCTTTATTTTATTGAATTGAACATGAAGATATAACCCCGAGTATAATGAGCCTAGATCCTAATTAAAAATATACTCACATGTGATTTTTTTAATGTGTGTCTTGCAGCTGACCACAACACACACTCACATACACACTTCACACACATACAGCCTGTAAAATCATCATGTCTAAACGCAACGATTTGGCGATTTTAAATAGTCGACTCGCACTAATTTACTCGCACGAATCAGGCGAATTGTCACGTTTAAATCATGTATTATTTTCTACAGGCGACTTGCTTGAAGGTCATTTATTTTGGCCGATTCGGCAATTCCAGAAATACGTATTTGATGAAATAAAACGTTAAGGAAACAACGAAAAATTAAAGCAAAAGGTACACTAACTTTGTTACATAAAATACAAAACCTGCCAACTGCCTAATACGTACCTATCGATTTCTATAATTATCGATCGCTCACATTATCTTCCTGCAGGTCACCTATTTAAAATATTATAGTGTGTAAAAGTGACGACTGGCCGGATTCAGGCGGGTAAATTTGAGCGAGTTAACTAATAAACCAACGACTTTACGATGATTCCACCTTTATTATCCAAGATAAATATTTAAAATATTGTATTGCTAGTATCCATCTTAAAATAACTCTCAAGACAATCTGGATAAAAGCTTATAAATATAAAATACCTGGTCATATTTTCCGGATGCAGCACAAATATTGCGTAGGTAGGTAATTGAGTCTCTCAGTGGAATATTTATTTCCAATACATTCGCTTGCATCCGAACAAGCCCTCAACACACTTGACATTTCCTTTCAATTCTATAATAAATGTGCTTAGGTATTACTCCGTGGGTACCTATATCTTATAGATAGAATTTCATCTGTCCCATTTCTATGGAATTGCGATCTTCTTTTAAATCTTTCTCGTGCATAGGGGTTTGTGTTGGATGAAAAATATTTTATTTTAGCAAGGTTCTCTATTTCTAACAATTTTTTTTTAATCCTGCTTTTAAAGTTTAGTCTAATTATATTTTCTAAAATTGAATAGGTACATAGTTACATTTTCCCGAAAAATAGGAATTTGAAATAATCAATTAGTGTTGTCTTTTGTTTCCGGTGTCTGCCTGTACCTTATTAGAGTAACTAGTGGGTACCTACTTTGTAAAATAGCGAAAAATCATGCCTAGATACCTAATAAACGAACAATTGCCATCGCCACCTACAATAAATGTAATAGTTTCGTGAAAACCAGTAGTTCCTAATAAAATCACATTAACGTAATTGTCTAAGAACTACCATGAGAACTGAGGAGGTGGCACCAGCTGACACACCCATACAATGTACACCAACAGACTGTATTCACCACCCCGATATGGGTAATCGATTCAATGTCTTGTGTACAGCGATACTAAAAAATAATTATAACAAGTCAGGCGATGCAGAATTATGGTGCAAGTGAATACTGATTATAAAAACGGAATAAGCTAAACAAATAATGAGTTAGTTAATTGAGCTACGGAAAGCTCGAGTGTTGTATAATTGATGATTATCCTGAAGACGCGGAGTTTTTTATGTAAACAACATTTGTTATTCTATTCTCTGGCACCATGTTCTTCTTAATATAAATCGTATCGATGGAACGTGTCATATTTTTACGACGCCGAGCTCCATACCGAGGTTGGCTACTAAGTGGCCTTAATCTTCACTGTCAACGTCAACATGCTGCATGAAACGATGATCGTTTCCTCAGCCGAGATGCAAGCGGAACTCTCAAATCAAACATTGACGCATATAAAACAGTTGCAAATTGCGCTAATCGCAAGACTAGTCGCGTACGTCCTTGACGGCACCGTTTTCTTCAATTCGCTTCAGTCGCACAAGCGCCAATTTGACTTTGTACGACGACAGGAACAGGCCGCGGATGCGTCTATTAGGGCACTTATTTAATACTTGAAAATAAAGGAGTACGGCCATTATGGAGTAGCGCAAGTTTCCGGACTATACGTATGCATGTGACACGTGCGCCTGCGACTATCGGTTGGTTAATTACGCTTTTTGTAACGTCTGAATTAGATTAAGTAGGTCATTGCAGTAATTCCTATTCGTAGTTTGTGATTGTAATCTTGGCCATAAGTTAATCACTCCTTAACGATCTTACATTAACGGTATCAGAATCTTAAATTACTGAAAAGTTCAAGACCATTTTATAGTTCCGATCCTATGCATTTATAGTTTATTTTTAAGATATTTCTATATCCAATATCTGATATGAATTATCCAAGCTGTAGTGGTTTCTGTACCTTGCGAATTACCGCGGTGTGCAACACGCTCTATCTGTGGGTCAAACGGAACTAGCCCACACACTCATCAGAGCCCCTAAAATGGCGCTCGCCGCTTCCTATGACGTCACACGGCATCACTTAGGACCCATTCACACACGTGTTGATAAGGCGACTGCCAACAGTTTGGAAATTGCTCTATTACTGACACGCTATGTAATCTTATTAAGAGTCATAATCATAATTGAGTTACCTAAATGTCTGAGTGTTATATTCACAAAGTGCTTGTTCAGGATAAGATGTATTACACGTGTAGGTACTGTCGCACGCACCTAGGTCCTAGATACAAGCGTAATACGCCCAATTCCAAGTAATCGAAGCATCTTGTTTGTTTTTCTTCCGACTTTAACTTAACATGACATGTCATCACGCCTGGTTTCCCCGAAGGTTTGGGCAGAGGTGTAGCTACCTAGTATAGTGCACCCACATTTCACCAATTTCTTTAAAGTTTGAAGTCCTATTTTTTAGGGGCGAGCTTATTGCAATAAACCGGGCACTAATTCAGACTACGGGCTGCCAGAGTGAGCAATTCCAAATAGAAAATCGCAATAATACTTTGCCTGACCTGGGAAACGAACCTAGAACCTCGTGCTCGGCTAGTAGCGCTTGCGACCAGTAGATCAACGGGGCCCGTCAACGACGCGACGTCAAGCGTGTCAATGTCTGACATATCGCTAATCAAAGATCAAAGATCACGTGCAAAGATGTGCAATATCGTGCGATTTGATACGCTTATAGCGAGCGATGCAAGCGTCCTAAGACATTGTATTATTGTGTCCAATTGAATACTCAGCCTTAGAGCAGTTCAATCGGAACAGACCAATCGACACATAATCCAGCTCCCCCTGCAACAAGATGAGTTGTGTTATGCACCCTACAGATCAAAATACCAATATATCGTTACGTAGTGTAAAATGTACGTTAAGGAGTAAAAAATTAAACAACTTTTATTTTGGAACTTATTTTTATACTGTGATGGTCAAGTCGTAATGGCTGGGACTTACGAGTCGAGGTTCGAACCCTGACACGCGCTTTACTTTATGTAAATGAAATCATCGCCACTGCTCTGAAAACGGTGAAGGAAAACATCGTTATGAAACCGGCATGTCGTTGATCCAAAAATCTACCAACACGCACTGGGGCCGCGTGGTGAGTTATGGCCTACGCCCTCTCACAAAGAGGAACCCTGTGTCTAATATAGGTGGATTATGTGTATGCTTCTCTTGGGTTGAATATCGAGCAATGTCCAATAAAAAGAAAACTAAGCGAACCAATGTTGCCGCTACCTAGCGCGTTTTCGATAAAAAAATCCTTTTCTTGCCAACTAATTTCTATAAAATTCGCAAAAGATTTAAAACCTTGCTAGTTCAAAGAATTCTTGTTGACAATATAAGTACTTAGATATAGTGTAGTCGAATAATTGTCCTGAGCCGCTTGTAATACTAAAAAAAGATATTTAAAATATTCCCGGGCAATCGGTATAGATAAATACATTGTCATTTCTCCAGGAGTTCGGTCCTATTGTGTTCAACTCTGTTTAAGTGAGTAGCAATAATTACAAAAAAACTGCGTCGCAATTAGTATCGGTGAAAAGCAAAAAATCTAAGTATATGTAAGTATAGTAAATCAACAGGTTAAAATTAACTTGTATCACCACATTTCTATTCTCTTTTCATTCGCTTGAATACGGCCACGTTTACGCTATGCTTTTAATTTTAAATAGATTTGAATTATATTTTTATCTGAACGATTTACATCATAGAATTTGAGATAAGACCTCAAACATAGTCAGAGAAGGTATCACATTCCAGTCGGAAACAGAGATCTGCGGAACGTGGCCGCCGCGCCGTACAATATTCCTCTCAAAAGCAGAATAATACAAAAGCGTATCAAGCTGCATTTTTTTATGGTAAACGTATTTGTAATTTCTAAAATAATCGATCCCCAGCCCCACCCCACGCACAGGCTGCGTCTGCTCGCGAGCGTCGCGAGGGACGCATCGTTATCGACCAAATTTTTAATATGCATATTTTTTAATTTTATTTTTTTTCGCCCCCCGCCCTGGGGCGAGTTCACGTGCGTATTAAATCAATACTCGCAGCGAGATTTTGTTTTTATTTGTTGGATGGGGGCACCGGCGTTTTTGGCGGACCTCACCTTCTGAGCGTGTATTTCGATTTCTGTCTAATGGAACAGCGTGCCTGGGGTGCTCAGGAAATGCACGCCGTCAGACTATTTTTACGTACGACTAATGCCCTCCCTGTCCACTTTTTGGTGTTTTTAGAACTTTATATGTACGCGCGGATAAGCGGATAAGGCCTATTTTTTACGTGTCGTGGCTTTTCGTGAATGGACTTCCCCTTTTGTAGCGCACACATACCTTAGTTCTGCCATCATAGCAATGTTTTGTCTCAGAAAATACTGGGACCGTTTGCTTGTTTACTCTCAAAGTAGTTTTTGCTCGTCCAAATGAAGGCCACAGCTAGTTTTCTTAGCTTATTAATTTCTTAAATTAACCACACACGGCTAACTGTGAGGATCAGCTGCTTATCATGGAGACTGGTTTAATTGTGGCTACCTACTACGCACAGCAGGTTATCATTATCTCGATGCTTAAACTTAATAACTTATTGCACATCGGACCAAAAAAAAAGTTAAACAACGGTGCTTATATTTTTTGTTTTAATTTCACGTCGTGCAGGTTGTAAGACTCATGCGTATTAAATGAGGAAGGCGTGTTATTACGTCGCTCAATCACCGTTTAAAGAGAATTATTAGAAACGTGGCATTTTATTAATTGTCGTATGGACGTCTTACTCGAATGAATAACTCGTAGGGTCGTTTAGGGTAAAAGAACGCATTTTTTATTTTTGTCGCCCTCCACTGCACCGAATTTTTTCTATCTGTAGCATAAACTATTAGGCTCCTAAGACGCAACAAATGTTCGACAATAGATCAAATGGTCTTTTGTATATTAAGCTATTGAATTCTTACCCCGAACTTTTACTCCATTCGACCGATGCAACATAAAGTTTTACTGGCTGAAATTCCAGTGTGGTTACGTTAAAACGATATTATTGAGAGAAACGTTGAATAACTACATTTACAAAATAAAAACAACTTACAACGTACTTAAAAGTAAGATTGCTCCACTTTTTTAATCTTTTCCTAGTAGAGATAAAACTACGAAATTGTGTGATGGCTGACTTACATATTTTTTAACCATATCTCGCAATCGCAACATGCATACTATGGTAGCCCTTGCGAACATATTCTTGAGAAATCAGGTCCCTGGTCTTCCGCCCTCTTAGAGAAAACACACTGCGTAGTTTTTCCCATTGCGTCCTGTTTATCTCGAATGATTGTAATCGATGTACATACAACGGTCGTGTGATATCCTGAAGGGGTTCATTTACGCAGTCAGCGTTGCAACTAAGTTGTCACTTGTAAATTTCATAATGTCTCAAGCAGCTAAGCGTTGCTCGCGATGCCCCGTGCCCTCAGTCGGTTTAATACCACGGCCGCACCGCAACAACGGCGCGCGCCGCAACGTGGGATCAAAACGTTTTATTTACATTATAGAAACTCGTAAAAATTAGCTTGTTATTTAAGAGTTTATTAGAAAGCTGGTTTTTCTTTTATAAATCAATGGTGATGACTAGAGACATACGCATTTGCATATTCCTTTATCCATTAAACCATTTAATGTAAAGTCGTTATTGCTATGCAGTTACGTAATTATGATAAATTTAAATTGGAAATTTCGTTTAAAGCCCTAAAACCCCGGGCTGGATATATTACACATACCTCAATGGATGAGGAGCGATTCTTTTCCAGTTAAAGGTACCAATATTTTGAATTAGTGATCAAAGATATAATCTCACTACCGAACATTTGGAACACTACCTGAGGGGTAATTGCGTGACACGCTTTTTTTTTTTTTTTTTTTTTAACACTAGGCGTTGGCATTCTTTTTGACAGGTCAACCACATTATTTACGTTGCTGAGCAGACGAATTTTTCGAACGTATGAAATAAAAGATTAATAAAGTGGTTCGCAATTAGGGTACTGGTTGTTGTCGTTTACAAAATAATATAAAAAAAAAAACATTTTATTATATGATCGTTTATTTTGATAGTTTGTGAGTGGGTAAGTTAACGACCGCGATTTATGAGTTTGTAGGTCGTAGGTTCGAACCCAGACAGGCGATTTACTTTGTGTGAATTATTTCATCACCACAGCTCTCAAAACGGTGGAAGAAAATATCGTGAGGAAACCGGCATGTCCTAGAACCAAAAATTTGAAGATGTATGTAACATCTACTAATCCGCACCGGGCCCGTGTGGTGGATTACGGCCCACTCCCTCTCACAGAGAGAAGGCCTGTGTCCCAGCAGTGGGAACGCTAAAGGCTGATTATGATGAGTGGGTAAGTGTTTCTTAATATTTAGTAAGACGATTTAAAATAAATAAATCAAAAACTAACTTCTTAAATTAAATTATGTTGTGCATTTTCATGCATATTTCAAGCTTTTTATGTTGCATTAAATCCAGTTTAAAGTGATGACGTTTCGGCTGTAGTAGTAAGTGACGGTAAAATGGGTGCATTCATTAACTTGGTAAAGTAAGCCCAGATAAGTTTTTACGTACTTAAATAAACGCTTACCTGGTGTCCCTTAGTCGCCTTCTACGACACCCACAGGGAAGAAATGGGATGGTGCTATTCTTTTACGTCCGGCACCACACGGGGCATTTGTTTAATTAATATTCCAGATTTGGTGGCATGTACTTTTCCTACTCAGATACATTGTTACGTTCAATTTTCGATCCACCTTGTACACGGGATGAACAAAGTTTATAAAAAAAATTAACTCTGCTACGAATTAAAAAGCAGTTACAGATAATAAAATACTTTCATGAAAATGTATAAAAATTACATAATGATTGCGATCGCCGCCGGTGTACTATCTAACAATGTTTGTAAGTTTATGATATACTAGCAGCGCTCCGCGGTTTCACCCGCGTAGTTCCCGTTCCCGTGGGAATACGGGGATAAAATATATTTATTTATTAATAGTATAGATAAATAAATATAGATGTAGATAGATACAGATATAGTTAAACATAAATTGCCTCTATAAATCTCTATACCTACTTACACAAATAAATAAAATTGAAGTTTCTGATCGTAATATCAATATAACAGTTTACTATGTGCATAAAAAAAATATATACAATTTACGGTAGGTACTTCAAAACAAAGAAACAATTTACAAAAATGTACCTATCTATCTGTTTGTTCAGGCTGGTCTCTGAAACGGCTGTGCAGATTTTTACGGGACTTTCACTGGCAGAAAGCTGATTTATAGGGAATAGACTTTTTGTCCCGTAGCACGTTCCTGTGTGATAATGTTCGCCATCCATGCGGGCGCAGCCGCGGGCATAGCAGTATATTAACTAATATTTCCGCTTGACTAAAAAAACTGCTCGCAATAAGTATTTCTTACTTATTAAGAAATAATTATGACTGACTGGGAATACCGCCACTAATACACACATAATTGAATTTATTTTACATTAATTTTAATTACAACTCCT
Source organism: Polymixis flavicincta (assembly GCA_949987655.1). NCBI lineage: Eukaryota > Metazoa > Arthropoda > Insecta > Lepidoptera > Noctuidae > Polymixis > Polymixis flavicincta. The sequence continues at coordinate 33,978,479 of OX465171.1, read as the reverse complement.
TACGTTTAGCTCATAAACTGCACTCACAGGAAGAATAAATTTAAAATAACTTTTCCGTTACACTAACATTATAACTTAGATATGAATTATTAATATAACGATAGTTAATAATTCATTTATACTACGTTTTATTGTGTGCAATAAATTTCGCGGAACAATAAAATCTCTTAGATTGTTTTACTTTTTTGTTGTTGTTGTTGTGTTAATGTTGTAGTGGTTGAGTTGTCTCACCGGTTCTGCGCACGCGATAGGTATCTATGCATATTATAAAATAAAATATGTAGCTTCTGCCCACTTCGTCCGCATTCAATTTCTTGTTCCCCACCCCGGTGGCGTCGTATCGCATCGCCCCTCCGGCCTTTTATTTCCTATTCGCTTAGCGTTCTTACGCCTATTTTCTTTTCATGCTCGTCTCCTTAAGAGGCCTACGTACAATGAACTGTCCATACATACGTAATACCTAAATCATTTGCAACTTGAGCATATTTCCACCATATTATGGTGATATTCGGATTCAGACAGTATTTATCTAGGCTCGTAGGGGTTTTTTTTTTCCAAAATACTTACCTCAAATGAAGTTTAAGCGAATTGCATTTTGCACATTTTTACAGCGTAAATGACATGTTTTCTCACTGTTTTTTTGGTATTATAACCAACAATTTCCGTAATATTGTTGTGTCAGAAGCATAGCTCATATTATCAAGTTGTAAAATGTCGAAAAAAATATTAAAATACGATATTTTTCATTCATCATTTTTGGTATTACGGAACACATCCAAATTCATCATAAATGGTCAGTAGCTAGTAGCGCTATCGCGTCAAGCCATTGTCAATGTGTGTGTGATCGTACTGCTCACTGTAGGTATGTATCCTCGACAGGTACTAACACTAGCGTAACGATAGCAATATTCGGACGAAATATTGTCTCCGTCCGAATCCTAGTTGCGAGCTTCGGTCGTAGGATTCTTAATATCTAGCGTGATGTTAAATACTTAAATAACCTATAGTCTTCTTCAAAAATTGGGCTATCAAATGCAAAATTAAATTTTCTAATCCGATTTGGTAGTTTCAGTGATTAGCGCGGTCAAACAAACAGTACAGCTTCAGTTTTTTTTTAATAGTATAAAGTTTTAATATAAGTAGATTAAAGTAGTTTTTCGTGTCTGTGTAGCAAAGCACTATATTAATTTAGATACAGCACCAGAACCTCGTTTTTTTTGTCAAGTTGTTAAATCTATTTGTCATTGACCTCACATGAAAAAACGTCAAATCTTATTAGTCTTTATCTTGTTTAGATATCGTTTCTCATCGCATCTATGGAGTTTTAGTTAGCCAATTTAAAATAACCCTGTGTGTGCGCGTTTGTTTTTACACATTCTCCCTCCGTGATAAATCTCTACTTACATGATTGTGAAAACGCATCAAAATCCGTTGTGTAGTTTAGAAGAACAATGAATGCAGTCACATAGACAAACATGAAAAGTGATTTTAATTTGTGACATGTAGGTACATGAGTTACTCTGCAAACATTTTATTTTCACTGTGATATTCGATGAAATGCTATCTAAAGATTAATCAAATCTGTCAAAAAAACAGTGAGCGGAGGGATTAGTCGCGTCAAAAAGAGTCGTACATTTTATATTTATCAATCTGTTTCATTCCAAATACAACCCTTGTGCTTCAACTGTCGGCGACTGGGCGACTGGGCAGCCGCGACAAACTCGAGTTATTGAATGTTTTGATGAATATTCTCTCCATCCGTATATTTTTGAAGCGAGCAAATGAAAATCCTAGCTTTTCGTATACAAAGTTGATTCGTTTGTTTTACATAAACACTGCTTTTACCAGTTATTAACGGCAATTTGCTATGTTCTTATTTATCTTTTTATCTGCGTTTGTGAAAATAACAGGACGTTGCCTGTGTTTTGATTCGATTCGTTGGACTCTCAAATTTTAGTCGCAGGCAGGTTTATTTTCCTCTTTTCCTTTCGCTTCAAAATAAGTTGGTTTGACATGGACGATTCGCTGGCTGCATGTATCCCTCTTCCCATTCCACTTACCCGACAAAATTACACTTGAACGCGAAATTTTGCGTCACAAGTCACAAATAAAAGGACGCAAGTAAAACCGCGGGCCACAGCTACTATAGACCATAGAGCTGACTACAGTTTATCAATGGTATCTCTTTCATTCATACTCTTTAGTGTATGTTGTCAAAATATTCGACTTCAATGTTTTCAATTTCATTCAGTGAAATCCTAGTCGAAACTGTATTATTAAAAGTGTATACAGATGTTATTAGAAGTGTCGTTTTTACGTTGCTTGTCGAAAGTAATACAAAACGAAGAATTAAGTAATTTTGTACTTTGTATTATTAAAGCGCGAGAAATCACTTTGTTATTGGAGTTATGCCAATATTTTTGTCTTCTCTGATTGCAAACATGACTGTAGGTATATATATTAGACGATTTGATTTGATGACTGGATCTGTGAAAATGTCTTTGGGCATTTTCTTATAAGGAAAATCTTCTGTGACAGCATGAATTCTGGATTTCTGCCTGATTAAGAACAGCAGACACTCATCATGGGCCTGAGAAGACTGATTTGTCTTTCGCTCATAATTAGCCTACAATGTTCCCACAGCTGGGACACAGGCCTATCTGTACGAGGGTGTGGGCCCTTAAGCAACACGCGGGCTCAGTGCGTGTTTGTACACACACACACATATACACATACACACACATGGCACATGTCTTCGATAAATTGGTTCTTGGACATCACGATGTTTTCCTTCACCCTGTTGAGAGCAGTGGCGATTAAATAATTAACACAAAGGAAAGCGCAAGGTTTGACTCGGGGCCATTAGCACTGGGCCACCACTTCTCTCCACTTTTGGTGCGATTCGTCTTCCACTTACGCTCTCTGATTCGAAATGAAATGAGGAAGGGACATTTTACAACAACGTGGCATGAATCAAAGCAGCGCGGGGTGATTACGTAACTTACTATCAACAGGAATGCCTTTAATTTGGACAGATCAACAACATTTACTGTGTTATTTACGTTGTCGAGCCGACAAATTCGAACATATGAAGCAATGGGTTAGCATTATTCTTCGAAATGTTTCAGATTGTTACTGATAGTGTTACGTCACTAGGGTGCTGGTACTCGAGTGTAACGTCTGCTTTAATCCGAAGCGTGGGCGAATAGTCCTCTTTTGCGGATCTGCCCTCCCGTTTTTGGAACGTTGGCGTGATGCATATAGGAGGTAAAAGTAATTACCTTGCATGTTGCAATGATGTAAACGAATTCTTTGTTAACATCGGGAAAAAGCTTGCAGAAAATATAAAGAGCGCACAATCCCACTCAATTCCCTCTCATACTACAAATTTCGATAAATCTTTCGTGTTAGAACAGACGGATTCTGATGAGGTCTTAACTACTATTAACCAGCTTAGGGTTAATGCTGCTACTGGTTGGGATGGCATATCACAAGCTTTCTTGAGGAGATACGCACGGATCCTCGCACCTATACTATGCCACATTTTCAACCTCTGCTTTCAATTAGCTATCTTCCCCTCTTCTTTCAAAAAGGCAATTATTCATCCTATATTCAAGGGTGGAGACGGGACCTTGCCAAACAACTATCGTCCAATAGCTGTCCTAAGCGCACTATCTAAGGTACTTGAACGACTCATTAACAAGCGATTAGTCCAATACCTCGAACACTTCAAACTTTTGTCACCCCAGCAGTTTGGCTTTCGAAGGAACAAATCCACTTCTGAAGCTGTCCACATGTTAGTTGACAATATAGTCCAGAACCTAAATACCAAAAAAAAGGTTCTCACAATATTTTTAGATCTCGCGAAAGCATTTGACACCGTTCCCCTCTCCATTCTTCTACTCAAGCTTGAATGTTTAGGTGTCAGGGGGTCTTCACTTGATCTCTTCAAGAGTTACCTTACTGATCGTTCACAGTTAGTAACTATAGACAATTATAAGAGTGATGAACTACCCATACACTATGGTGTACCCCAGGGTAGCATTCTGGGGCCCACACTCTTTCTTGTGTTTATAAACGACCTCTGCAATCTCCAAATTCCAAAAGCCACAATAGTTTCTTTTGCAGACGATACTGCCATCACTTTCTCTGCAAACTCATGGTCGGAACTCCAAGTTGCTGCACAACACGGTTTTAATTCCGCCTTGAAGTGGCTTTCTTCTCATACCCTTACTCTCAACGCCAACAAAACAAACTTCATCACTTTTTCAATGAGCAATGCTTCTCAGCCAAAAACTTCAATCTCTATTAAAGCTCATTCTTGTCCCACACAATCTCAACCTAATTGTCAATGTCCTACCTTAATCTCTGTAGACCAGGTTAAATATCTTGGTGTAGTTCTGGACAAAAACCTTAATTTTAAACCCCACATTATCACTATTTCTGGTCGCATAAGAAAGTTAATTTATATTTTTAAAACTCTGCGACAAGTAGCCAACCCGTTAATTATCCGAAAAGTTTATTTTGCTCTTTGTCAGTCAATTCTAATCTATTGTATCTCATGTTGGGGTGGTGCTGCAAAGACAATACTTAAGCCTCTGGAGGTCGCACACAGAGCTATTCTAAAAGTGGCTACATTCCGACCGATACTCTCTCCAACTTTTGAACTGTATCAATCATGTAGCGTACTTAATGTAAGGCAACAATACATTTTACACATAGTCCTTCTCCAACACCGACGCACACATTTCAAAAAAATCTCCAAGCGCCGCAAAGACCTAATCTGCACAATACCACCTACACGTACAGCATTTATAAAAAAATTTGCTCTCTACCTTGGCCCATCACTTTACAATAAAATTAATGCTAAAATTCCGATTTACGGTTTAAACAAAAATAACTGCAAAAAGACTGTTCGCTCCTTCTTGCTAAACCTTAACTACGACGAAACCGAAGAGTTTCTAAAGAAGTGATCACTCAAACACACACATGCATCACACACTTCATACACTAGCGAAACACTCATCACACTAACAATAAACTCACCACACAAACATACTAAACATTATTTTTTTTTCTCGAAATTTATAAGTTTTAAGTTTTATTTTTATTTTTTAAATACGTAAGTAGTTTCTATATTTCTTACTTTTATATTTTATGATTGAAGTTTTTATTTTTACTGTGTTTGTTGTTTAATAGCCCTGAATTGTCTCATAGCTTGTAGCTTGCTGTAATGATTACTATTTCTTTTAATAATACATACTTACACGTGCTATCTATAAGTCAACCATTTATGACGGGGATCGGAACTGTTTCTCCTAAACACAGGTTACTTCGTAACCTATCTAGGAGAACAGTACGGCACCCACTAACTAGATTATGAAACGTATGCCTTTACTTCATATTATGTTACCTTGCCATGTAATCTAGTCCTAATTGAACAATAAACAAATAAATAAAATAAATAAATAAATATATGTTTCGGTCTTCCATAATCCCTAAGAACAGCGCCATTTGCGGACACGAGCAGGTATCAGACAGCAGAATCTCGTTACATGCTATTCAATTTTCGCGACTGATCAGTTCCAATACGAATTGCTTCCCCTTTTCTATACTGATTAATGTACTAATAATAAATGCTAGTCTTGGAGAGGACGTACAATGCAATATCAATTGCTCAGTTAGTTTCCCTAATTGCTACTTCACTGAAGATAAAAATGTTGAGCTATACACCGTCTTTTATGAAAATTGTAAGATCCTCTTAAACGTATTTATAAAAAAACTCTCAACCTAATGAAATTTTATTTTCTGAAATAGTCATATTAACGCGAAATCATCATCATCATCATCATTTCAGCCGAAAGACGTCCACTGCTAGACATAGGCCTCCCCCAGTCATGGGGGGTTTTGCCATAATCGCCACGCTTGGCAGGCAGGCGGATTGGCGATCGCATTATGGTGGTAAAATGCATAGAGAACGCTGCTGCCCATTCTCTAGTAAGTCCCTTAGTAGCCTTCTACGACACCCACTTGAAGAAATGGGATGGTGCTATTCTTTTACGCCCGGCGACACACACGGGACGCGAAATACTTAGGTTTATTTCCAGTTAGGTGATATATTTTGAGAGCTTTATTGGTGTTTTTTTAGATTGTAATTTATAAATAATTTAGTAATAATTACTTACAACATCAAACAGCGCCGCAATCAATAAGAAGAAGAAAACTAATTTCGTGGATTGAAGGAATCGCCTTAAAAGTGTTATAATATTACAAAACATGTCTGTACGTTAGGTATGGTTTAAATGTGCAATTCTCACAGCATCTTGCCGAGGCCAATCCACATCGAAGTGTCGCTTCTCGAACTTGTGAAGGAGTATGTCTATTCATCGCGTCAAACTTAATGGCGGCTCTGAAGTGAGCTACACGCTGCGCAGTACCCCACCCCTCAACCCCGCTGACCCATGTATTTGTTACTGCGCAGCGACTCGCCTCGTGTTCCGAGCCGCCATAAAGTTTGAATCGAGCCCTTGGGCAAGTCATCCAGCTCGGTAGACATAACTTAGAGAAAGAAACCAATAGGAGGATCCGGTTGGGTTGGGCAGCGTTTGGAAAACTACGTCAAGTCTTTTCGTCGCCTATTCCGCAATGCTTGAAGTCTAAGGTCTTCAATCAATGCGTCCTGCCTGTGATGACATACGGTGCCGAAGCGTGGACTCTGACAGTTGGGCTGGTCCACAAATTTAAGGTCGCTCAGCGAGCTATGGAGCGGGCTATGCTCGGAGTTTCGTTGAAGGATAAAATCAGGAATGAAATTATCCGGAAAAAGAACCGGTGTCATCGACATAGCTTGTAGAGTGAGCAAGCTGAAGTGGCAGTGAGCTGGCCATGTTTGTCGAAGGACCGATAGACGGTGGAGCAGACGAGTCTTGGAGTGGCGACCGCGTATCGGCAAACGTAGCGTGGGACGACCCCCAGCTAGATTGACCAACGACCTTAAAAAGGTGGCTGGGACAGACTGGATGCGGAAGGCGGAGGATAGAGTGTTGTGGCGCAGCCTGGGAGAGGCCTATGTCCAGCAGTGGACTGCGATGGGCTGAGTTGATTGATGGTTTAAACCATTAAGATTGTTTTAGAAATAAGAACCAAACAGAAATCGAAATACCTACAGTTGTTTTTACAAAACTAACTACTTAATACGTAGTAATCTTTAAGCTGTCATTTTTGTATTTAGAACTTTACTCAATTCGAAAATAAAGTTGAAAATGCAAAAACGGTTTATAATAAGACGGCTAGTGTTAGTGTTAGTGTGATATTTGTACTGTAATGACTACTTCTACGATTAGACAGCTTCGGATTGATTGCTATATTTGGATCTATTAGGGCCTGCGCCCACTGGCGGCACGGCACAGCAAGGGATTTTTAAGCCACGAATATATAGAAATATGACTTAATAGTATGAAAAATTACAGTTTTATTTCGTTTAATCTTTAGGCATGCCGCGACGTCCTAAGCATCGTCATTTAAATTGAAATGTTATTCATTCATTCATAAAATATAAGTTACATTTCTAGTCGTCGTATACTTGTATACCTATGCCGTGCCGTGCCGTGCCACCAGTAAGTGCTTGTGGGACCATCACTGAGTCTAAAACGAGATGTCTGGAGCCTAAGACGTGATGTCTATCAACCTGTCACTGATTCTAAGTAGGTATTGTAAGCTATATACCTAATTAGTAGTAGGTAGGTATACTCGTATTACGTGTGTCGTGGCAGGAAGCTCCGAAAATAATGAAACCTTTACAAAGTGTTTCTCCTCCGTATTATTTTAAAATACTTCAACGAATAGGTAAATAAAATAATCTGCCCAACATTTTCCCAATTATGTTGGGTCCGTCTACCAGTCTTACCGGATGCAGCTCAATTACAGTATTTTTCATGGAGCGACTGCCTATCTGACCTCTACCACCCAGTTACTGGGTAACACGATAGCCCTTGTTCAGACTGGTTGCCAGACTTTCGGGCTTCTGACGACCCGTAACGACTGTCAAACATCGATGAATAACAGCCGCGACCAACGGCTTAACGTGCTTTCCGAGCCACGGAGGTTCATGGTGATTTCATCCACGGATCAACCGCGGCAAATGTAGTTTCACCTGTTTGATCTTTTTTACTTATTATTTAGCCACAAGCCCCTTCATTGAGTAGGTAAATGAGCGTTGCATAAAACCTGCAACAATAAGTGCGCTATAAGTCTACGACAGCTCCAAGTCGTAAGTAAGCAACGGGTTCATGTCGTATTTCCTGGGACATCGAGGAAGATCTAACGACAGGCACAATAAGGTACATTAGAAACGAGAAAAACGACGCTATCTTTTTAAAATAATATTCGTTCTCATTTGTCAAAGTTCTGTTGATATTCGTAACTCATCATCATCATTTCAGTCAAAGATGTCGCCAGAAGCCACTTCGACCGGTTATGTGCTTCTCGCTATCCAGCGGATTCGTGCGGCCTTCCAACGCTACGTCTTCCAGTACGCGGTCGCCACTCCAGAACAAAAAAGTCAGAAATAACAGTTAATAAGCAATCTAATTCGACTGTTATTAATAATGCTGGCTTTCGCATATTTTAGCTATTTCCAACTCAGAAATCAAACAAAAGACGTAAGTAAACAGTTCTAATGATAGCAACACATTTCATACAGTTTATTTACTGAAGTCAGGTTCTGACCCACGCTGATCGAGAAATGTATAAATTCAGTGAAAAACGTATCTACGCATATACAATGGAAAAACATAAGAAAGTTAAGAAAAAGAAGCGAAGTCTATATGGATTGATACTTTGGTTAAAATTCTAATGTGAAACTTTGATTAGGTCAATGGTTTCTAAAGCTTTCGCTTTGCAATCAATTATTAGTCCTACTTCCAGTCTGTGGTGCAGAATCTGCATATGACCCTAAAGATTAATGCACTGGTGACCTGTGCCCATTTTAAAACAGCCGAAGCCAAGTTAAGATCCCTTTGTATTATTTTAACTCGAATTATGCGCAAACCCGCGGATATAACCGACTTTATCGATAGTATAAAACATTTCCATTCAACAGCGCAAACCACTTACACTTTTTTGCCCACTTATAAATTAATAATACAATATCCCACTGATCCAGAACGCATTATCAGCCGCAGGACAATGTGATGGAACCCTAAGATTTATACGAGCTTAGCACACTCTTACCCACTGAGGCATAACGCAATAAATTCGTCAGCATAATGAGTAAAAACAGTCAGTCGACATGATTGTCGACAACGTGTTGTACGGCCATCACTCATTGCAGAAACTGCAACAAATATGCACTTGATCAAGACGTTGTGAAACTTCTAAAATCGTGCATGCCTTATTAAGCTCATTTATTTTTGGCAATTTTAAGGCATATTCCCGTACTTAATCAGAATTTTTTTAAATCTAGTCTCAATCTCATCTGAGAGAAAATTAATGTCAAAAACTTTGGGACAAAATGTAGGGAAATTAGAGGTAGATTGATATTGAGATCAAAAAGCCTATCGGTACGGGCTATGGTTAATTGCGCTTGTTGATCAGCTGCGGACTCCAAACGTTTGAGTGGCACCAACACATAGGTAGGTACCTACCAAACATGTTGTAATGATTCTGTCCGAAGCAGTATACCTACAGAATGTAATCGCTAAACTGTGAACCACTTTTAGCCCCAAACTGCCAAAATGGCTTCCAACCAAATCCACGATGCGCTATGATAAAATTACCGAAATTCTGTCGCACCGTTGATATTTCAATTAAATTACGCACCTCAGCTTTGCATCGATCATACGAGTTTTACACGGAATTTAATTCATCATTTCATCATGTTTAACTGACATATTGATGAACGGTTGACAGACTGGTTTAAATTGGCGCCGCCCGCCATGCTTTTACCACGATTTTAGTTGAGATTGCATTTAAATTGTTGATCAGATGAGTGTGTTAACTGCGGATTATCAGTTGCATGATTGAGTGGTATTCTGTAACTCGAGAAATCATCGTTTAATATTTGTTTAGTATTATCAGATTGGTAATAATTGGGAACTGACAGTTTAGTGTGTTTTCTCTATTGTTTGGAGATGAGACATTATTTACTGCCAGACTTCACATGGCATTGACTCTCTTTTTTTGTGCTATTCTCCCCGCTTCTGTGCCAGTCTGATCACAGTATCGTCAGCTCGTCTCACCGCCGGATGACCGCCACCGGTCACTGCCTTTTTTCTACTCCTGCGTCCAACGCGCCTTGCCAAGACCCTGTCTAACATTTCAAAACTCGTGTTACTATTTTTTACTTGTTGCGGTCTTAGATAAATTATATTTTATATAAGAGATTGGATGAGATTCTACTCGACCCCTCCCCCCCCCCCCCGAGTGGGTTCCCGCATTGTCGTTGCGGGGGGGCTCAGTAACCGTGGATGCCGGCCACGGTGAAGCCAAGAGGAACCCAAAGGTGGGGCCGCTCGTCAGGGCTTTTGCCTCAAAGCCGACGACGTAGCGGCCAAAAGGTAGGTTGCGGTGAGGTGCACCGCAACTGAGGTGGGCCGCGATGTCGAATGGGAGGCATCGCGGCTGAGGGTTACGGGCTGCGGTAGAGGAGGAGTGCCGGTGCTTCTGAGCAGCGCTCTTCCCTTCCGTGGCCTGGACGGGGCCGCCACCGTTTGATGGCGGACGCGGTGGGGCCGCAGGGGAAGAGGAGTGTCGGTATAGCGTCAGCCGACCTCCCTATCCCCTGCGGCCGAAAAGTGGTAGACGGGACGGCGCGTTGTGTTCCACACGCACGCCGTCAAAGATGTCAGCAACCACCGGTGGGGTCCGCAAGGGCCGATGCCTGCCAGGGGTGCGGGTTTCTTCGAAAGAGATACCACGGCCCCTGGCATACGGGCTACTGAGGGAACACGGGTGGGTTTTAGTCAGTAAAAGTCTGACACGCCCTCCTGCTCTACTCAGCAGGAGAAGTCATTTGATGATTTCCCACCCAAAAAAAAAAAAAACCCTCCCCCCCTAAACGCCTCACGTAATTAATTGAATTATGAAAGGCAAAAATAAGAAAATTGCGCGTAACATTAGAATATTTAAGAAAACTGAACGACCATATTATCTTTTCTAATATTATACCAATACGAATTCTATATTCATAGTTAAGACTAGACTATAGTTAAGATTTCTTTTTGGGTGGGAAGTCATCAAAATAACTTCTTCTGCTCTGGGTAGAGCAAGAAGGCGTGTCCGAATTTTTCTGACTAAAACCCACCCATGTTCCCTCAGTAGCCTGTGTGCCAGGGGCGGCGCTATCTCTTTCGAACAACCCGCACCCCTGGCAGGCATCGGCCCTTGCGAGCCCATCAGGTTGTGCTGACGTCTCTTTGAGGAGCACGTGGAACACAACGCGCCGTCGACTTGGTCTTGGTCCTTACCGGACAGCGAGTTACCCATTACTTGCCGTCCGCAAGCCCACACCTACGGTGACCGGGAATCAGCCTGGGATGCCCAGTGCGTCTCCTGCGAAGGCTAGGGCCGTGAGGGTGCATATACTGCCTCTCCGTCACGTGCGCTGCCTCCCTCTTCGCGAGCATTACTGCTTCGCTGAAGGAGATGAAGGCTACCTATGCACTCTCGCTTCGTACCATGACCTAGACCAGAGCCGGACACGAGAGACCGCCGTCACCGATCGCCTCCACGAGGACACGGCGGTGCTCTGCCCAATCCGGGCAGACCTCCACCGTATGCTCCACCGTGTCCTCAGGGCGATCTTCGCAGTGGAAACACCCGGGCCTTTCCTCCCGCCTCCCAACGTCTGTTGGGTCAGCTAGTATTCAATAAATTTCAAAGAAAATCAAAAGAATATCTAACACAAAAATGCTTTTACTCGGTCGCAGAGTACCTAGAATAAAATATTAGTAAATACGACATCTAGTAATATTACGGACTATATACAGTCATGTAATGATACAAAAAACACATATCTATATTTATTGTTATTATGTAAAATTGTTAGTTGTCGTGCCCTAACCGGGTTTCATGCTTGAAGTTACTTATAAATATTGTCTATCAATATGCATTCATGTGTACTGAGATTTGATTTGATTTGGTCCCAACCTCGATAGCCATTTTAAATTGTTTTATTTTTCTATTTATGCGTAGGGCCTTCAAACATCGCCAACCGATGTCGGGGTGCTTCTAAATTCGCGAGCTCGCTTCATTCGCTCCCGCGGGCAGTTTTTAGTGTTTGAAACTTTTATTGATTCAATCAAAAAGACTGGGCTCCAATCCAGTCATATTTGCATGACAAAAATACTTATAATATAATATTTTTGGAATTCTGTAAAATGGATGTTAAGTTGTCTTTAGGACTCCTGAAACACAAGCAATTTATATTAACTCATTTCAACTATTTTTTATTTACCTCAAAAGACAATTTCAGACTAAATGGTCCTCAAAGGAACTGAGCAACATTATTTACGGATTTTTATTTATTTACACATGGTCATTGACAAATTTTACATATGTCACTGTATGATTGTGAACACCGTTAGTTTACTCTATTTCGCGATACTGCCGAAACTGTCGATAAATTGTGTTTATTAGTTTATGTTCTGTGCGTCAAATTGTGAACTGGTATCAAGACGGATAGTACCTTGCGCTATTACTAAATAGTCAAGTAACTGCCACTAACTTGGAAGTAGCGCTCGCTGGCCGCTGCACCGCTCGCTCGGTTCGCGCGCGGTTGGTCGCAGTTCGAACCTTACCAAACCTAATCGGTCGGTAAGTAGTATGGGCAGTTCACAATTTATCGACAGTTAATAATCTCGCGAGATAGATTATAAACTAACGGTGTTCACAATCTTACGGTGATATTGTGTTACGTGTATTGACACGCCGTCTCTGATGTCTCCAGTGGAATTCTTCGTTGGTACATAGGTAGTTGGTTTTCAATCACACACAACACTTAACTCAAACCATTGAGTCTTTTACAGGCACTTCGGATTTTTCATTTATCAGTGAATCAGATATTTTGAGTTAAGAAAAAAATCTAGTCACCCATTTCAAAACCAAAGTAGGTCTCGTATGGAGAAGAACTCCACGGACACTCGCTTAAATCAAAACTATATATTCCACAATTATAGTTTTAGTCCTTTTCACATATTTCCGTCCAGCCGCCATTATTAACCACGTTATTGACCATCTCTGCAAGTGGGTGGAAGTACTGCGTATCGCATAGAAAACAGTCTAAGTACTGAATTTTATTATTTACGGCGACATATACAATAACATTAATATTTTCGTTTTAAAGTATTATTTAATTAATATATAGTTGGTTTACTTTTTTTTCTCAGTTCGTTTTAAGAATGGTCTGGCAGTTTGAGTAATTTATATGGCCTACCCAAATGTCCTTTCTTTGGTATTGTTTGTCGAATCGTTGAGCTTCTTAAGTTCCGAGTTGAGCTGCATGCTTACTGACAAATTCGTGAACTTAATCTGTGTGATTGTTGTATGATCTGAACAAGATTATGACTGGACTTTAAAAGAGTCTGTGTTTCGGCCTTTAGTCTCAAAATAATCGGTAACCACTTCATCTAGTTTTTAAATTATGATTGTCGTCGAAAAAAAGTGTTTGTGCAATACCTACATACTTACTTAAATAAAATAATTTATCATAGCTAAAGTATCAGTATTGCTACACCGAATCATTTTATACAAACGTCCTCCAAACGCAGGCAAATGTAACGAATTTCCTGAATTTAGATGATAAATCCATTATTTCAACATTAATTAAGTACGAACATCAATTTTAACATCATTATTTAACAGTTAATACATTCCGCGACTAAATGAGTGTAATATTTGAAGCACATCAGTGGAACTTATTTCGTACACAATTACTAGTAGTTTCAAAAACCGTAGTTGTGTTGTTTACCGCCCATAGGTACCGCAAGCGGTCATTGAATTCATGGGCGATCGCGTAAACACGCCGGACATTACTCGCTACAAATGTGTAGAGGAGCAAAAACTGTTTAATTGGGCGGTGTACGCGATACCGAATCATTCACTATCACTGCGTGTGTGTACTCGACTTTAGTGATGCGGCCAAGTCGATTTTTGTGCGTAAAGGGTTCACTTTTTTTTATTTGATAGCTCGCTTTTTTTGGACTGGGGTTTTGTGACATGTTCTTGTTTTCTCTTTTATCTAGTGTGGTAGGTGCCTGCAAAATGTGGTGATCGAATAGAACATTTTAGGTTCTAAATGTAGACTTGATTTTCCCTAAGATATCCATAGTACATTTTTGTCGCGTCTTTTTGTTTTTTAGTAAGAGGACTAGTTTCGCCTGTACGTAGGTGTAAGAGGAAGCCTCGGATCTTGAAATAGTTTTAAAGAACAGTTGCATAATTACAATAGGAACATTAATACGTATTATATGGGACAGTGCATTGATGTCCAGTTACAGCTGGCATAATGTTGGTGAAGTCCACAGTTACCTATCCTTCAATGAAAGCAGGCATGATTCTGTCACGCAGCAATTAAAAAGAAAACCGTCGATTACGAAAAAAACGACCGAAAAAAAGACCTACACACCACACTATTGTAAGTACGACTACGACCAACAACAGGTGTGACGTGTCGCATCACTAGTGCGGGACACGTAAAAATAGTGGGCAAATCTAGCAACCTGTTAGTGTGGGCCGCTGACAGCCCGCGCGAGTCAACTGCGGCCGCTATCACCGCAACTACTTTCGGCTTATGTAGGGGGATTTGTACCTTTTTTTGAAAATGGATTCGTTTATTTTTGCGGTCTTTACGCTGATTGGCTTAGAATTTTATTAGCGTTGTTAGTGGTTGAAAATAAATGTTGTTGAGTTTTTAATGTCTAATACTAATCGATTTTTCTTTTTGTCTTGACCCGTTCCCAAATGACAAGACGTCGTGTTAGTCGTGTGTGAGTGACTATTGACATCTTTTTACCCGATTGCGCAGCAGTAAAGACGGGAATATGTTTATCACGCATAGGTATATGTTATGTAATGTTGCCTATACTCTCGAAACACCCAACAACTAGATAGATTTTACTATATAAGTTACCCATCGTTTCGTTTAGGTCGTGTGATAGCCAGGTTTTGTTTTTATTAACTACGAAATCGCAATGACAGATTTTTACTTCTCTAGCTGTGCAAAGTGATTTTGCGACCTTATTACCGCGACTTGCAATCCTTCAAAAGTAACACTATTTAAGCGCTTACGACCATGACACATCTGAAATTCTGGTTTTAATGAAAACATTGATGTAGATAATGTACTACTAAAAGCTAAATAATTATTCGATAGGTGATTAATGTCCTAGATTGATGAGGAAAGTGGTGTAATGACTGGTACCAGATGAATTATTTTTTAGCTTTTAGTGAATTATCCACATCATTGATTTCATTCATGATGGGACACAGGCCTCAGGCAGGAGAGGGAGTGGGCCCTTATCCACCACGCGGGCCCAGTGCAGGGTGGTGGATGTCACATGTTTTCGATTTTGTTTATTCTAGGATATGCCGGTTTCCTCATGATGTTTTTCTTCACCGTTTTGAGAGCAGTGGTGATGAAATTTATTTACTCACACAAAGTAAAGTGCCTGCTTGGATTCGAACTCACAACCCACATCTCATAAGTCGCGGCCGTTACCACTGGGTCACCACTGCTTCATTCATCATTATTTTCATGAAAACCGTTTAACTTAAAAATATTTGTTAGTTATTATATTTTCAAGTTTTTATTTTGTTACTTAACATTTCTCGTTTTAATTAGTTATTAATTAAAAAAAAAACATAGTGTAGGTACAGTATTTTAATAGCTAAGCCCTTTCATTGGATACCCATATTGAAGGGGTTGTGAAAAAATATGTCATCCGCCATTTTGTAGCAGCGGCCATCTTGGATTTACAATCATACTCATCGTCATCATCAGCCTATAATGTTCCCACTACTGGGACACAGGCCTCCTCTCGGTGAGAGAGATTGGGCCGTAATCCACCACGCGGGCCCAGTGCGGTTTGGTAGATGTCACATGTCTTCGAATTTTTTGGTTCTAGGACATGCCGGTTTCCTCACGATGTTTTCCTTCACCGTTTTGAGAGCAGTGGTGATGAAAATAATTTACACAAAGTAAAGCGCCTGACGGGGTTCGAACTCACGACCTACAACTCGTAAGTCGCGGCCGTTACCACTTGGCCACCACTGCTCTACAATCATACTGATTAAATTAAATTAAATTGTTATCAAAACTAAAGGTGTGTACCAAATATCAGATCTATCTGACAACAGGAAGGGGGGGGGGGGTAAATTTCAAGCACTTGACCCAAAAAACAGGGCAACCTAAATAAAAACATTTAAAAACCGTTTAAAAATCAGCTGAGCTCAATAGCTAATCTTTGAACCACGACATGAGCAGTTCGTGTCGACGCGAGCAAAGATGACGTCAAATTTCAACTATGTCACAAGAGGTTCACTGAGTTCAAAGCTCCTGAAAAGTTTTAAAAGTTTGTTTATATCTCATAAAATACTTATTTTTTTGGTCCCAAAACTGAAAGCCTCAATAGCCTACAATACTTTTATGAAACTTGAATTAAAAGTTAACTACTTTCTCTTTAAAGTTTCCCAAGATGGAGACTTTTCTAAGATTTGGTTTCGTTTTGCGCGGCCTTTATTCAGTAAACTTGAAAGAGTGAGCGATTTGCTATTGATGGATAACAAAGTTTATTTATTCGTAAGTCTCGGTCGCTATTTATTTCTAGCTCAGCTTCTGAACTTAGCACATTTTGAGAATTGAACTTATTTTTAAGATTTCCTTTTAACTGTGCGTGGACCTTTGATTCAGTAAACTTGAAAAAGTGTTCGGGTTGCTATTAAAGGGTTGCTTTTTCGGTCGCTCCAATATGTTCAAGAAACGGTTTTTACCTGAACTCAGTACAGATGCCAGCACATCAAGCTACCTCAAACTGTCAAATTTTCCCAATTGAACATGAACCTTATTCTTAAGTTGTAAAAGTTGAAAATCTATCAAAGATATTTGACAGATAGGGGGTAGCTTGATGTGCTGGCGTCTGTACTTTCTGCAAACTTAAATACGATGGTTCACTTTTTAACGTCTTTTAACGTCATCTTTATTTTAAAAAAATATCTTGGTAATACATTTTTATTCTGTATACTGCCAACTGTAATATAGGTATCATCGTCATTCTCCAGCTTTATTCCTATTTATTTGGGATCGGCACAACATTAAAAAATCTTTCTTAATTTGCAAAATTTATCTAACAACGTTGCGCAGTCTTTTTTCTATTACAGTTTATCAAAGAATATACATGTATGTGCATGTCTTCCGTATTTCTCCATCGGCTGCACAATAATAATTTAGTAATACGTAAATATAGACAGTTAAACACACATTTTTTCACGGATTTCCACAGCTTTGGAAATCCACAGGAGGCTTTTATGCCGTCGGTGTTCAGCTCTCGAAAGGGAAGCTCCAGTTACTAATGGTCTCCGTAAAACACTACCAATTTCTGCTACGGGATTAACTAGGAACCCTACACGGAATAAGGGTGCTTTATAACGAAACCTACAGTAACACAGTAAACTGTATACATTGTAAAACCTACAGTATCACACTTGACTCTGTACATTGTAAAACCTACAGTAACACACTTGACTCTATACATTGTAAAACCTACAGTAACACACTTTACTCTTTACATTGTAAAACGTACAGTAACACACTTGACTCCGTTCATTGTAAAACCTACAGTAACACACTTGACTCAATACATTGTAAACCCTACAGTAACACACTTGACTCTATACATTGTAAAACCTACAGTAACACACTTGGCTCTGTACATTGTAAAACCTACAGTAACACACTTGACTCTATACATTATAAAACCTACAGTAACACACTTTACTCTTTACATTGTAAAACCTACAGTAACACACTTGACTCTATACATTGTAAAACCTACAGTAACACACTTGACTCTGTACATTGTAAAACCTACAGTAACACACTTGACTCTATACATTGTAAAACCTACAGTAACACACTTGACTCTATACATTGTAAAACCTACAGTAACACACTTGACTCTATACATTGTAAAACCTACAGTAACACACTTTATTCTTTACATTGTAAAACGTACAGTAACACACTTGACTCCATACATTGTAAAACCTACAATAACATACTTGACTCTATACATTTTAAAACCTACAATAACACATTTGACTCTATACACTGTAAAATCTTCAGCAACACACTTGACTCTTTAATCAATTCAAAATATTTTATTTCACATAAACCTGCATGGGCACTTATGAAACGTCAAAAGCTAGGTGCACGGTTCCAAATTGTTGTTTGTAAGGGGCGGGCGTTTGTGGGGGACTGTCTTTTGTAATTTTTGACGTTCAAAAAGTGCTGACACCAGCCTAGTTTGAATATATGACTTTTGATTTTGATTTTCATAAAAAAATCTTCATGATTGCTTAAAAAATCATGTGCGGCGGTAATCACTTCCTCATCATTGCCATATTTGTGACCTCTCAGTTGTTCTTTTAACCGCGGGAACAGGTAGAAATCACTAGGCGCAAGGTCAGGTGAGTATGGAGGATGTTCCATCAATTCAACTTCAGCATCTTGGATAGCAGTCATCGCAACTCGGGACTAGTGTGCGGGGGGCGTTTTCTTAGTGAAATAACACAACTTTAGCACGTTTGCTGCGGCGATTTTCGCGTATTTCCTAACAGATTTTTTATTTGTTTTGCGTATAAGGGCCCCGTATTAGTGGCTCCATGATTGAGGTGACGGCCTCTTCCTAGTCATGGACTGTTGTTTCGTTTCAGAAGCATAATGGTGGAGCCATGTTTCATCCACAGTTACGAAGCGAGCCAAAATTCGGTCAGGATCTTGTTATAACAATTCCAAATTGATTTGAGAAATCCGCAGTCTTGTTTGTTTAAGCTCGTCTGTTAGCATACTAGGCACCCAGCGCGCTGATACTTTTTTCATGCCCAAATGTTAATGTATGCTATATAATGCTATGGATACTTCCTATCGAGATCTTTAATTCTTCAGCTACAAAACGAACAGTAACACGACGATCTGCTAAAACAATTTCTTTCAACGTTTTTATCATTTGTTCGGTAACTGCCGTCGTAGGGCGTCCCGAGCGCGGGTCTTCTTTAGTTAAAGTTCTTCCTCTGTTAAACTCGGGTAATTAAACTTACTGTGAAGCTCTCATGGTAGGTCTAAAATTTTATTTTCTAATGATAGTAGTCAAATCAAAATTGTTAAAATGTTTTCATAAATGGGGGCTTAATATTACAAAACGAAATAAAACCATTTCCAGTTTCAGACTTTACACACGAGCAAATAGTGTATTTATCAAAAGTACCTACTGTTTCAGCGGAAGGCGCGACGCAACTCTACTGGAACAATGTCTATGAAAACTTTAATTTACGAAAACCTTTACCCGACGTCGCAGCAGGTAGTATTCCTCTTCGGGGCGATCTTTGTATGTGCGATAATATACTTAAAAAACAAAAGCAAAATATCATCGACCCACTCCGCGGATTTAAAACACATTAATTTAAAAGCTACTCTAAAATCTCATTTTGTAATTTTCAATAAAAATCCATTTACTTTGAAGATTGTTTAAAAGCTTAGACCTGACGTCATCGATTGCGTTAGTGATGAGAAAGTGGTCTGCTAATGGTATCGTCATACCTTATGGAAACTGTATGGTACAGCACTTACTGGTATTGCATTGAGTTCTAAGTTTTTTTTACCGACTTCAAAAAGAAGAAGGTTATCAATTCGATATGTTTTAAAAAAAAAGTTTTTCGGGCATTACTCCCTCATATATAGACGGCTTTGCAAAATTCAGATAGATCAAATGATGAGTTTCGGAGAAAGAAACCGGAATTCTTCATAAAATGACAGTAAATCATCCGCGATTGCTGCTATCGCATAAATATGCATAGTTTTGACCCCAAGGATGATGAAATTTCGAATTGGTGTGGGGTAGGTACTATAGTTAAAAAGTACTAAAAAAAAACAACCTTCCGGAAAAACACTTCAAAGTGAAAAATAACTGACAAAAAATTAAAATACATATCCAAAGTCACTGACTTCCGAAATTAAAGTTATTTTTCATGTTGTGCTTTTTCAGAAGCCGGTTGTTTTGGAAAAACTTGTTTTAATAGGTTGCTACACACAAGCTTGTTTAAAATTACTCATACACCACTTTATAAATTTACGAGAAAAGGCAAATTATGTCGTTAATTTATGTTGTGTTAGTTGAATGGTTTTGAAACGCTGAATAAGTCTATATTCGTATTCCCTAAATACAGAAGTGGCGGAGACATAATAGACCTCATCCGCTTCCATCCGGCGTGATCGAGGTCAAGAATAGGCCCATTCAGCAATAATAAAAATAGCTCCATTCCCGTCCCAGAGAGCAAGCTGAAACATCTCACGTGCTTGTGACGCCATACAGCGTTAAGCACAAAATAATCTGCCAATAATGTTCCCACTATTGGGACTCAGGCCTCCTCTCTTCGAGAGGTAGTGGGCCGTAATATACCACGCGAGCCAAGTACGGGTATCCTCCCGATCAAAAAAAAAATCGAAGACTTAATGTGACATCTACGAGTATCAAGATGTCACATAATAAAATATTAAAACCAAAAAAATAATCGAAGACAGATAATTTTTTTGGTTCTAGAATATTTATCCACTGGATGTTTTCATTTACCGTTTAAAGAGCAGTGTTGATGAAATATTTTTTAGGACCTGTCGATATTCGAACCTACCACCTAAAACTTGTTATTCGCAGGCTTTACCACTGGGCCACCAATGCTCCAAACGTCAAAGTTATAGCTTCTAAATTCTGCCTTGTCAATAACTGTATGTAGTGCTGGGGCACTACATACATAGTCCGCCGCCCGGAAGGAACCGAGTGTGTGTGTGTCCGTACTATGCTTGTAGAAACTCGATTACCTCCGATGGCTATGTCAATGACTTGAATTTCAATTAGAACAAATTATCTAGGGATACGGGAGGCCAACTTGATTTGCGGGCGCCTGCGCACACCGCTTCCCTCGCAAGGCACTGAATTAACAGACTGTTAAATTTCAGTGGACTTCATACTCGGATAAACATGAGTGATACGGACGGACGGGCTATCTGTGTTGTTACGGATATAATAGTGTTCGTATTAATACGTAGATTGAAACTGAAAATAGGAAGTTTGCATTTTGACTGTATTTTCGCTAATGGGATTGGAATTCTTCTTTTTAGATCAGGACTAGCTTCCGTCCGCGGCTTCGTCCGCGTGGTATGTCGGTAATAAGTAACCCATATCGTTCCTCAGTGTTCAGAGTATCCTTAGACCAATTTTCATCAATATCGGTCCTGACATTCCGGAGATTACCCGTTACAAACAAATTTTACCTCTTTATAATATTAGGTTATAGAACAAAAATTTTATTAAGTTTTTTTCTCCATGCACTTGTTTACATCGTTAACTCCGAATTTTTCAATCCTGTAGCCTGGTTTTTTCATTTATTTGTGATACGACGCGTGTCTACATGTCACTTGAAGTAGGTACCTACCTAAAAGTATAGTAAACACTTTCACACGATTAACTTGGAGATTGTAAAAAATTGTGCTATTCTACATACTTAGGTAGGCATTGAACGGAGTCAAATATTTTTGTATCTGCGATGAAATATTAAAGTTATGATTGTGTATTTTGCATGAAACATTTATTAATAAATAATAATACCCATTACCGACGACGATACGTCTCAAATACTCATCGAGTGTCAAATCAATGTACTTCGTTTATTAATAGAATCAGTGAATTAAATTGATACCACTTATGCCCCTGGGCAATGGCGTTTCAGTTCAGACTGAAATATAATTATACTTATAGGTATACTAGCAATAACTCAATCGAACCAACATGCCTATTATTTAAATTAGTACTCTGTAATTTACATATCTACATTCATACATACACTCACGCGGTCTTCCCATGGGGGTAGGTAGAAACTATGGCACTCACTTTCATTCTTTTACCTCTTTTGGTATGGTAATTTGATTCTGGGTGCATCGTTTTCACACATAATTATATAATCACTGTATGTTAAATATTGTATTTAAAACATTTTAAAAGAGTAACGGTGGAGTTTTTGCCCATTCTTCTCCTTAAGAAACAATATCTTGGCAGGGGCGACTAGAATCAATTCTATTTTAATGTAAATATTGACATTCAAAAGTGCCTTCTAAGTGCCTATTTGAAATAAAAGCTTAGACTTTACACAATAATAATTGAAGGACAAGATTAATGTTATTAATATTGTGATACCGAAATATTCAGGGGCAGTATAAAATAATAGGAAAGTCTCGTGGCTAAGTAATAACTGCCGCACGTGTCAATCGATCAGGTTAAAGTACGCTTGCCGCGGTTGTTCCGTGGATGGGTGACCATTTTTACATACGAAGACCCCGCCGTGCCTCGGAAAGCAACGCGTTAGTGCCGGCTGTCATTCGTGGATCTTTGACAGTAGTTAGAAGTCGTCAACTGCCCGAAAGTCTGACAACCAGTCTAACCAAGGGATATACTTAGTATTTCCCAGTAATTGTGTTGTTTAGGTCAGATAGGCAGTCGCTCCACTTAAAATACTGATAGTCAGCTGCATCAGGTTAAACTGGAAGCTGACCCTAAAAGTGGCCTTCGTTGCTACAAGTCCCATTAATATTTCGATGATTGAACTACTGAAAAGTCTAGGCAGATGATGATATGTAGAATTTAAAATAATAGTGAAAATCTAAAACGTAAAAATCTTCTTTTCAAGTAACACAAAGCACCCAATAGCTCGAAACATTCCAATTTAACTTCGTTATCTGATTACCTCGTCACCTTGACATGCTCCACACTGGCTGCACTGTTCGTCGACAAAGGAGTTCACGGCATTTCCTCCTGCTCTGTGAGCACACAGCCTGGATGGAGACCGTATGGATCACTTGATTGACATCTCATCCCTAAAGGGAAATCATGCAAGCCTTTGTTGAACTATATGGACAGCAATACACGTCTTCAGTTCGATTTGGCGCCAATTGATTTATGATTGTCTGTCTTAAACAATAGTCGTCAAAGCTTTGGTTGTGCTGTTTATTTCTACTTTCAAAAAGTGCTCACTTCCAAAGCTTCATCTGCAAATCTAATTTAAATTATTGAAACTAGGCTAATAGCCGGCAATCTTAGCCTAGTTTGAGTAATTGACTTTAGATTTTGAATTTCTGAAAAATGTTATCTGGGAATTTATTTGTACATAATCGGCGACAAAATAGTTAAGTAGGATTTAAAAGTGAAAACGTGTAAAACGGTTTTTGGAATACTTACATTAAATAATAATAATAAATAATTTAAAAACACCCTTTTGGGGGAGGCTTATGTCCAGCAGTGGACGTCTTCCAGCTGATATGATGATGATGAATAATAATATTAAAACAATTTGGTCTTGCGAAATCGGGGGGCTTGTGGCTAAGTAACAATAGCTCCACGGGTCGACCGACCAGGTTAAGCCAAGCTTGCCGCGGTTGGTCCGTGAATGGGTGACCATCTTTACATACCAAGACCCCTCCGTGCCTCGGAAAGCACGTTAAGCCGTTGGTCCCGGCTGTAATTTGTGGATCTTTGTCAGTCTTTACGGGTCGTCAGAAGCCCGAGAGTCTGAAACCAGTCTTACCAAGGGGTATCGTATTACCCAGTAACTGAGTTGTGTAGGTCAGATAGGCAGTCGCTCCATGTAAAATACTGGTATTCAGCTGCATCCGGTTAGACTGGAAGCCGACCCCAACATAGTTGGGAAAAGGCTAGGCAGATGATGATGATGATGGTTTTGCGAAACCGGATACTATTTAATTATTGACTAAGTACAGAATAGGTGCACCTGTTAATCCTTATTACCAACTTAATGCAACAAACATGTTTACGTCCAGACGTCGGAAAATCGGACCAGAAGAAAAAAAGTGTAAAAATTTTCAACTAACCCTTCCAACCCTGGCCGCGTAGATCCTTTCATCTAACTAATTGAAAAGTTCTTTCTACACTGAAACAGACAGACATACAGCCTACCTATCTCTTGAATCTTTAATAGATTTGATGAGGAAACTGACACGTTCTCTTGTGATTAAAAAAAAACATTACTGACAGCAGTGATGTTGTTAGTAGGGTCAATATTTTGGGTCATTGTGGAAGTACGTAGAAGGAAAGTGTGTTCAACGGTACATTGAAATAAAAACCCAGGCAGTTTCTTTGATAAAAATAACCTTTTTAACTGAAGATTTACCCGACGAAAAAATAAACTGAAAAGCAAAAAATAAACCTGTTCAACTAAGCTTCTACATTAATGTTAATTAAATTTAAAAAAATGGTCAAACAAACCATCAAACTTGCGGATCAATCAAGCAGCCATTTTATTATTTTAAAATGGGACAGCAATCGAAGAAATACCCTTTCATTTTTTTTTTTAATAAATCACACTACTCAGTAAAAAGTTATAAATATGTATCGTGTTGTATGCGTCGACTTGAGAATATCCTCCTTCCTTTTGTCGGTTAAAAAAGCTTATTAGTCGATTAATAACATTCAAAACGTGCCAACTGCCAACTACGTAGGTATTTCTGAATAGTCGATTCGCCGAAATATAAATTTACTTCGTGCAAATCACCTACGGAAAATAAATATTTTTTAAAGTGTCGATTGCCGCGTTTCGGGCGGGTAAATCATGCGTTTCGACTAATAAGTCTATAATTTTTTTAGAGACAACGAGTGCTTTAACAGCAATTTCTTGATAGCAGGTGACATTAAAACATTAATCTGTAGGACTTTTTAATAAAAAAAAAAAACAATTCTAGACCTCTTGGAAACAACTTGTTTAATTAATTAGCGTCGTACAAGTAGCGTACAGTCCCCATCACCTGATGCGCAATTTTTTTGAACTATGTCTGAACTGTTATTTTTCTTAGGTATAACCAGAAAAGTTAATTGTGCACTAAAGTGACAACCTACGAGTGTTCTATACTGTTGCTTAAAATTTCATACGAAGCCGATGTCGACCATGTGTAAAGTGAATTGGAAAAACAAGTGTGTATAAGAAGAAAAAGTAGTCCAACTTTAGACACTGAAAATGATCTTCGATTGCTTCAGTTCAACTCAATTTAGATCTTGTGTGGTTAGTTAGTACGGAGTGGCACAAACGCTATATTCTAAATTACGCTATTAAAAAATTAAATTTTCCTAATAATCACAAATTAACTATATTTTTACATTATTCGAGAACACGACACCTCGTTTACTCCAGCGCTCATACCCTTACGCGAATGGGCCCTGAACAGAATACCGTTATGTTTGATGACGGATTGTGCCGTTCGTAGGCCATGTCCGCTCTTATAATGATTTGCACACACCCCGATATAGGAATCTGAATTGCAAAATGTACCCCCTCTTAATGTTTGCGTGTGTAATGTTACTAATAGGTACGTAGTGCAGTGTACGTAGGTATATAGGTACATAGGTTCGGATGTTGTTAGGTTGTATTTTGATGGCGCGTTGTGTGTGAGGAAGGTCTTATGGTGTGCTCTACGCCTTATGATGATTCAAGAGTAATATGGATACTAAAGTATGCTGTTCAAAACGGTTTAGCTATAAAAACATATTTGGGACGTTGAACTGCTAGTTTGTTTAATTTTTACTTCATGCTTCTAATTTCATTCGGCTTAGTTCCGCAACCTGTTTTCAACTTGACGTCAATCATTAAAAAAAGAAAACTAACTTTTGGCAGCGGCTTCGCCCACGTGAAGCTCGGTGTATAATACATATAGACTTTCCTCTTTAATCACTTTGTCTAGTGACGAAAACTGCATTAAAATCCGTTGCGTAGTTTAAAGATTTAAGCGTACAGACACGAAAAGCGACTTTGTTTTGTACTAAGTAGAAAAGATTATTTGTATTTATTTGTAGTCCCGTCAAACGGGTCATTTAGCACCTAATCGGCGTTGTCATTTTATGTCTTTTCATGACAGCTAACAGCAGGGGAGGTAAGGAGTGTTACAAAAACAATCTGAACGGTTTGTTAATTAATAAAATATAGCGGGACAACACAGAGGTCAATCTGGGACACGGGACAACTGTCATGACCATGCAGTAAACCCTTGTTTAATTTTATTGGAAGAAACAATTATTTTTATTATTTTAAGGTGTTTTTTCTGTTCAGATAATTATCTGTGAGCTGTTTAAATCACCTGACAATTTTATCGAAACATCAGAGAGCATTCCGGGCGTTACCGTGGCTAACTTGGAAATGTCTAAATAGATTAGGAACCCAAGTCGGCCGGAGCAAACACAATTTCCACCGATGGGGGTTCATTGACGACTCAGATCTCAAGTGCGTATGGGGCCCTCCCCACAGACAATGAGCCAATGTTCCATCCATCGCCGCGAGCCCTGTTACCTGTGCATTTGATAATCTTATGACTGCATCAGTGAACGGAGTACGCACACCTGAATTTAGGGCAAGAGATTTTTGAACTTTATGCTATCTCTATACGTAGAATATTTCCTTTCGGGTCGTTCGATAGTCATCAAAAAAATTGTTTGTAGGTACCATTTTACCAGGATAAAATGGTACAAACAATTTTTACGGCCTTCGGAAAATAAACTGTAATATTTCTAAGGTTGACTTGATTCAGGTACTTATTTTAGAGTACAATTTTTTTTTTGTTTATTTGTTTTCGATATCGGATACCCAACAGTGGGTAAAGTATTACCAGCTAATTTGACTCTGTACATCCAAAAGTTAATTCTAGAACTAGCTGACCCGCCAGACGTCCTGTCCAGATTTAAATTATTCATACAAAATACCCATAGAAAATGCAAATTTCAGGGTCCACGTATTTTTTTAAACTTTTTTATACAAAAAAAAAAAAACGTTGCTCCACACTACCAATTCTTCTAGCTTCCTAAATAGTTGGTGCGTTTTCAAAAAAAAATAACAAACAGCGGAACAACTACTTGTAGATCATACAAATATTTTGTTCCGTGCGGGAATCGAACACGCAACACGCTGCGCCAACGGTGCCGTGTCCCTGGGGGTTAATTCCTAATATTATTATTTTTTCAAACCATTCGAGTATTAGAGCAACCAAGATAAAAAAAAACAGTTAACGAGCAGCAATAGATATTTATCTAAGTAGGTATATATAGATTAATACGTGAAGCAAAAACTTTGTACCCGTTTTACGAAAATTACAAGGTCTGAGGAGTATGCAATTTGGTACAATTAAAGTTTATATGGAGAAGGAGTGCAGAAAGCTAATATTTTTATATAACAATGATAGTAATAAGTACTTATATGAATAAACGATTTAAATAATAGTAACTTTTTTTTTTCGGAAATAGAATCCTTAGAGTGTTAGAAAAAATAATATTAAAACAACTTATTATACAGTGTTAGTACCAGTCACCATCTGCACAAACTGCTTTACAATTGGAGAATCGAAACTTACCGCTTGAGTTCTCAGGATGAGGTTGCGACTGCCTCTCACTCGACTCAGTACCGAAGCGATATAATAATGCATTAGAAATACTTGAATTATAGTTGAATTTCGACCACTGGGTGACCACCACTAGTACTATAAATAAATAGATTAGTGGATCAGGATTCAGGTTCCTCTTGTGACATCATCACTTATACCGAGAGATAGACCACTTTCAGAGCAACAGTGACATGAAAATACTTGTGCCATTGTTTGAGCGTCTTACGCGCGGAAGGAATTATCTCACGGACACCAGCAGACATTTGCGGTCTACAATCGGTAGGATAAGTCAGGCTGGTCCGTATTGATAAGAGCTTCATAGACTTATGGCAACTGAGATAGCATAATAGCTGGGCTTAATATCTGAGATTTTTTATATTTATATATACTGCTACTAGTTTTTGCCAGCGGCTTCGCCCGCGCGGAGCTTTCACCTCCTATTTAACTCCCTTAAGGGTTGAATTTCGAAAAACCCTTCCTTATTCCTTGTCTACATAATAAAGAGAACCTCTGTGCAAAATTTCAGCTTCCTAGGTCTAAGGGTTTGGGATTGGCGTTGATGAGTCAGTCAGTCAGGACTTTTCTTTCTATTATTATAGATTGGAATTCTGCCTTCTAACATGAAACACTGTCATCGAATCTTTCTGCTTTTATTCTGTAAATGAGGTCTTATATAGTGCTGATTTCACAAAATGTTATAAGCGGGATAATTGTACAGTAGGAATAGCTTTACGGTTCAACGGCATTCATTGCTTTGTTTACGTTGTTGAGCACACAAATTTTTTGAACTTAAGAAGCAATGGAATTGTAATATCCTTCAAAACGATTCAAATTCCGGTTGTTAATGTGTTACGCAATCAAAAACGCCATATCAAAAATTCTGAAATTCTGAGAACACTGGTTAAAAATTTACCCTGTAGTGTGTTTACACTACAAGGTAAATTTTTGACCAGTGTACTAACAAAAACTTAAACTTAACTGTAAACTTTAACCATGAATTCAGCATATCATTCTAGAGCCCTAGCGTATAAATTTTACGTAGGTTATATGAAAAAAATATACAGCTGTTTCATAGAAATGTGCAATACCTGCGCGGTTAAAATGAATGGAAAAGCTGTTTTTTTTTTTGCGAAATATTTCTGCACTGGGGAGGGTGGGTTCTAGAATGATATGCTGAATGCATGGTTACAGTTTGCGCACTGGTTAAAAATTTATCCTATAGTATACCACATCTACACTCACATACTCACCCTCTCACACCCCATTACACCATCACACACACGCACCCCATCACTCAAACTCCACATAAATCACCTACTAGTCTTTATACACTCACAAACACTTCAGTCACGTATAGATAATTTACTTATTATAATAAAGGCTTACTTAGTATAATTTTAAATAATGTAACATTTAAGTTGGCTACAAGCTATCCAAAATTTATTAGTAACCATATTTGCCTTGTTGGTATTTTATTGTTAAAAATGTCGTGGGAAAAGGCACTAAAAACCCAAATACAGGCTTGCCTAGTTTGGTTGCAGTGGCTACATCAATTTACCTATTAGAATTTAATACTGCCAAACTGTGTTCTTTAAAATGTTACTAAGTTTTTGGAGAAAAAAAAAATCTTTACTTACTATACTTTGTACCAACATTACGTAATACATTAATTAATTGCTTTTTATCTCGTGGCGACACGCACGAAAGAAGTAAGAAGCCCATATTTTAAACAATAAACCCTGACTACTGCACTGAATTACTTAGAACAACCCTTTAAAAATAACAGGTAGCTCCCAAAACTGCACTCACAAATAAAAATATGGCGCATATTATAACTTACGTGGTTTTCTAATGCACAAAACTATATTTTTCATAGAATAACAAAGTACAGCAAACAAGTGCTTAACATTCACAGCACACATTAGTTGTCAGCAAAATAAACTATTCACAGTGGGTGAGTCGCGGGCACTCTCGTTAAGAACGCGTGATGCAACCCACGGACATGAAAAAGAAATAAGTTATGGGAAGGACTCTGTCCATCTAAAATTCATTTGTATGTATCAAAAGGACATAATTGAACATATTGCATGGAACTTGTTAAAATATCTATTACGGTCAGATTTTGCACAGTTTGTTCCGATAGTTAGTCTTCCTGATACTATAAACTGTGTCCTTTAATTTTCGATACCTAATTATAAAGCACTCTAAAACAAGTTAGAAACATAAAATGGTACCTGTTGTCCTCGCTGTTCGTGTCAGAAGTTCTATACAGACCATCACAATCCAGCTGTATTAGCTATCTGTGCCTCTCAATTTATAGCCGTAAGCTCATTTTCAATCTGACCATGACAAAGATAAAGGCCGCCACATCTTCACCGTCAGAGCGCATCCGTCCCGTGATGTTGGATTTAATTCATCTTGGTTCGTTTCAATTTCCATTAGGGTTTCTAAAAACCTTTAAACTCGAGCGCGAATAGATGTCGGTGTACAATAAGCACGTCATCTGTAGTGGACATCAGCGCGGTCTCATTGTTGGCGATTGTCTCGTCTATGCGAAGTTTCCTTTGTCCGTCTATGTGTAAAGTTTGAGCTATCGACAAGCCGATAGCGAGTGACTGAGCGCCGCGTGGTTTGTTAAAAGGACCTTCCAGTTAAATAAATAGTCCGGGATGGTACTCTCATTAACCCAAGTCATTAACGCTATTGGTTTTTTTACTAACGCAACATGGGTTGGGAATTTGTCAATCATCCATGATGAGTTTTGGCGAAGCCACAAGAATACTGTGGGTAATTTAGTTGTTAGGTTTCATTTCTTTTCTTGTTTTATAGTTATCGGATTAAAAATTGGACGAAGAGAAGCTCTTCTTCCAGCGCAATGTAAAACCCGAACCAAAACTTGTCACAGCAACGGGAGTCGCCACAAACAGGTGCGCTGTAGCGCTGTTCCACAATGCAATACGAGTAAATATACCCAATACAACGTCTCACTGTTTTTCATACAATATGGATGTACACCGCATTAGCCCCCTTAGATTAACAGGTTTATACAAGACCACTGGCTGGGCTTACTTATGTATGAGATACTGAAATGAACAAGTCAGGTTTATTAAGTATGCGGCCAATATAAAACTTTTATTGCAATTTGATATATAGATAGAAAGCTCTTTATTATGTACAACGCGTTCATGGAATTCAGTGTTACACCTTTTCTGGTGAAAAACCTCTTTCGTTCTTTTAAAAGGGATCCGTCAATGCTCGTATCAATTTGAGGGGAAACTACGATTCCATAATTCGCGGAACTGGCATTCAGAGGTTGCGGTTTGTCAGAGTATAAAAGTGTTTCGGATTTTTAGAAACCGTTCCGAGTGGTATCTCTGAACAGTTTTGTCATATATTTAGATGGATGCTATTCTCATTTATGCGAGAATGTTTTCTGAGTTTGTTGCGCCACTTCTTCTTCCCAGCTAAAGCACTAGGAAGTGTCGAAGGGCGGGCGTTTTTGGGGGACTGTCTTATGTAATTTTGACGTTCGAAAAGTGCTGACTCTCAGCCTAGTTTGAATAAATGACTTTTGATTTTGATTTTGATTTTGAAACGCAAAGCATTTATTTTAATTAAACCATTTAAAGGCACTTTTGAATTGTCAAAGGCCGACTCCTTTGACAATTCAACAGTTCCTGTCAGAAAGATGAGTGTAGTTTCTCATTCCAAAGCGTAGGAGGTTCCTATGGAGAAGGACAGGCAAGATTCTCCATGAGTTATTTTTTCTTCCAGTGAACTGCGCAGCATCTAGTATACCTACTTCAGCAATATTCTTAATAATTAATTACTTAGTATATACAGTTTTAATAAGCTAATCGCTACTGACCCGTCGTCCCTTCACCCAAATTCCTCATTGTACATTAATGAAAATTACAATACATATAACGTCTCGGTTTAAATATTTAAAGGCGTAGTTTTCCTCTTCGGGTTCTCCGAGCCCCGGCGTAATGGTGGCTCTGAATTATTTATTATGAATTTTATGATACGTCTCCCGCGCTCCGCTTCGTAAATAATACTTTTGATTTTCTTGGGGCGACCGGCACAGGAAGTGATGGGTCGGCTTCGACTTCACTGAAGCTATCGAGTCGCCGCGCGCCGTTGGGAGATATTTTGCAGCTTCCGAGTCATTATCCAAGGTTTACCCTTTTTTCAGGCTAAAAAGATGTTTCGAGGATCGATTTAAAATTGAACAACATAATCTAGAAATTATTTTCAAGGATGCGTTCAGACGATGACAGACATACGGTCAGTGCACTTAGGTAAGTAGTCAGCCTCTAATTGATTTCAATTGAATCGTTTTGATTGCAGAAGTCTCTCATACTTATTTGATCTCGCCTCTTCTCATAAATCGCCCACGCGAAAGTTTTTCGTCTTATTTTCGGTACATTCAATTCGCAACTTTGAACTGGTACAAAAAAGTATATTATTTATTCAAATAATCGGTCAGGCGGAGTTTGTAAAGCTAGACGGGTTTGAAACTAATGTGCTTAGTCGTTTCGCATTGAATTGAATTGTTGTTTACATTTGCTTATTTTCGATTGTGATGTTATTATGTATGCATTACAGAATTAGTAGTAGTATTAATTACAGAAAATATTATTTTTATGGAACCACATTTTCTTCTGTCGTATCAACTCGACTAATCAAAATTAAATATATTCCATCTAGGAAGTTGGAAGGTGAGCTGACTGGGTCATGAGAGCACATCCTGTGTAGCTTACCGGATGTTTATTTTATTTAAATTAGAATTCCAACCTACGTCTCTGTCTGACCTCAGAAGGACCGCAGGCTCGCTGGCCTTTGAGGACCACAGAATCGCTACTACGTGTTGTTGCATGTCCATAGTTTAGGAACCGCAGAGCTTATTATAAGTATGTGTTCTCAGAAACTAAATGAATATGAATATGACCTTAAGTTAGCAGCATAATTAGCTATAATGTTCCCACTGCTGGGATACACACGTAGTCTATGCGAGGGGGCTGTAATCCACCACGCGGGGCCAGTGAGGGTTGGTGAACGTCACATGGCTTTGATTTTGTAGCTCCAGGCCATGCCGGTTTCCTTCACTCTTTCGAGAACAGTTGAGGAAGCTTTTTTGTATAAAAATAATTCTACTTTAGATCTTTAGCGCATTTGCTTTGCCGCATGTACAGAGAGAACCAAAATATACGTAGCGTTAAATCAAAAGTTAAAAATGATTTAATTTTAGTGAGCCAATCCAACCAACACCCTAATTGCGTAACACACGATTAATCATAATCTGTTTCAATTTGACAGTTCAACAATATTCATTGCGTTATTTACGTTGTTGAGCAGACACATTTTTCGAACATATGAAGCAATGGTTTAACAATATGTTTCAAAACGAAACAGATTATGATTAATCGTGAGTTTCGCAATTAGGGTGCTGGTTAGATTTCGGCAATTGACGGCATCTTTCACTGGCGCTCCGAACGATCGAATAAAAGCTGCCAAGCGTGAGCCAGATTCAAACATGAAGGGTTCCGTACTACCGTACAGTAAATATTTAACACTACATTATAATATTGAATAAAAACACGTTTTGTTGTATTTTATTTTTATTTGTTGTTATAGCGGTAACAGAAACACTCTGAAAAGTTAAACTGTTGACCTATTACGGTTCATGAGATACAACCGCCTGCCAGGGGTGCGGTTTGAAAGAGATACCATGGCCCCTGGCACACAGAAAACTGAAGGAACACGGGTGGATTTTAGTCAGTTAAAGTCTGACACGCCTACCCGCTCTACTCAGAGCGGGAGAAATTATTTGATGATTTCCTATAGGTACAAAAAAGAAAAACAACCCGCTGACAGACACACAGTCGGACAGCGGATGCTTAGTATAATAGAGATTCGTTGTTACCTTTTGTGTACGGAACCCTAATAATTGAATGCGCAGATGAAAGGTCATTTTGTATTTTATCAGTGTCTTGTGAACGCAGAACACAAAAAATGTTAAGATTTACTAGATTGAACTGTCTGATATCATCATACCTGGGCCCCAATTCTGTATGGTTATAATGATTCCCCGCGGAATCTTACTACGTTCAAACTACGTCTATATCGTGTTTTTGAGATACCTATGTAGGTAAGGATCGAAATGCAATATTCTGTATGTTTCAAGACAATTTTTCGACATTATTAATACGATATTAGCAGATTTCGTGTGTGATTGACGTGGTTACGAGTAAGGAATCGTTCAGTGCTCATAGTGAGTTCGGGCCCTGCTAGGCTCGCTTGTCGTATCGTAATGCAGCATTTACCAATAAAACGAATCTGTTCAGGAGATCATCGTATCGCAATTTTGATTGGATAAAATTCCGTCAGAAGGCGACCCGCTATAACACATTAATGTAAATCCGGCTTAACACCATTGGTTCTGTTATGAACATACCTGCCCAATAAATGGGCTGAATGAGAGATATTTGCGTTACATACGCAACACAATAGTTTTACCTACTTACACTATGAATAAAATCCACCAACTTCGTTGCCTTTTTTAAGAAAAATGTAGTTCTTAGGTATAAACACAACGTTAATCGATTATTACGGAATAGTCAGCAAAGCAGATGCAATGTCCCAGCTGTGGATATTTAAGATCTATTGCATTGTCTTTGAATGCCCTGGCTGGAGGCTTTTAGTTTTATAAAAAATGCCTTCACAGGAAAGTCCGGTTGAGCAGTCACGGCCTCTCAAGGTCAACTGCGAGATGCCATACACAAAAAAAAAATTGTCTTTGAATCCCGAATATTGAGTGGATTTGAAATAAGATGTCCCTTGTGCTGTAGTTTAAATAAATAATAGTTTAAAATTAAAAAAAAACACGCTTTAAAAATCAAACTAAAAAGCAAAAAATAATTTCAAAAGTCTTGGGGTGCTTATTGAGGCTTTTGCCAGCGGCTTCGCCCGCGTGGAAGTCGAAAGTTATCCCACGGAAAAAGTGTTGTTTTTACTATTGTCTATGCACTTTTTTTCTATTCATTTTGAAACTTTCTATGTGCCTCAAGGAACATACGAAAAATTATCTGCCGAATTGGTCGAGCCGTTCTCGACTTTTGCGCTTAGCAGCATTTATTTTTATTTATATAGATTAATATCAATCACCCCACGCTTTTTTGGAATTATTTTTTGCTTTTTAGTTTCGTTTTAAAGCGTGTTTTTTTTTACCTTATGAAACACACTTATAAAATTATTGAATTGTCATCGGTCCTCGATAAGTCTACAAAGTTTAAATTAAATCTAACCGTTTGAAGTGGGTCAAAATTTTATAAACAAACATGCTTACAAACACACTGGTGAAGCTAATAAGAAGCATGTTAAAAATGTGCATTGTGCCACTTCATGTCTTTATAATGAAACGAAAACTCTGCAAAACATAAAATCAGATGCCGTCAAAGGTAAACTTATTAAGCTTGAACGCCTGTTATTTCCATTACACGCTAACGGAACCTAGAACAAAAAATGTCATTGGCTTCACTTTACGCTATTTACGAGCCATCGTTTAAATAATTATAGAAAAATCTACAAACAAGCAAAAAAACAAGGAGCTTTGGCACTAGACATTGTTTTATTGTCAAGGCAATAGACGTGTCCTGTTAATTATCTGCATCAATGGGTGGGCGGCTAACGGGGGGTTAAACCTCCCAGCTGCCCCAAAGTCCAGTTTGTCAAACAAATGCGCCTGATTAGGTCCGCTTTGTCGAGCTCTCTCTGACGCTTCGTTCGCCTGCTCCTACTGATTTGAGAACAGTTTTATCGAACCACCTTCCTCCCCCAAAACTTCAACCATAAAGTCAGATAACTTCTTTTGTTTTGGTCGCAACGCTGCTTTAATGAATTTTAGTGTACAAATATATTTGTCAACAAATACTCGACGAAATATTGGACGATCCGACGACGAAAAAAAAAGTCTTAAATGGGAGGATCCATATATAATCTTATAAAACAATGAACATCTTACGGCATTTGTCAGACAACTGTAATCAGACATTTAACTAATTACTGCATTCTTTCCTTAAAACATCCTTGGAATATTTTTCACCGAAACGATTCTCGCCGCTACTTATGTATTTGTTGAAGAGAAAAAATTCTCTTTATTAAGATAAATTGTTAAACCCTTTTATTGCTGAAGATTGTGGAAGACGGATAATATCTGTTACCACTTATTTCTTCGATCAAGTGTACTAAGAATAGCACGTTCAAGTTATTTGAAGTGTTAATTTACTAATTCACGTAGAATATATCTCTCCACAACAGATTTTCATTCCCAATCTACATCACAGACTTACGCCACAAACAAGCCATCGCGGGCATTACAAGCGATAAATAGAGTTGCACCAACATCGATACGGGCGACTATTGTCTAGGTTTAAGCATCGCCAGGTGCGGTGTTCACCTGACTTGCTCCTAATTCACTTTTAGGCCACACTTCGAATTCATGCTACAGTGCTATGGCAATCACAGTCATGCGGGAGGGGCAAACATCGATAACATAGGCTCATCCCTATTTGCTATGGTTATGCCACAAATGGATATTTTGATGCCGAGTAGTCGTTTCATGATTCCTAGCCGTGTAGGTTTCAGTATCAGATGGATTATCATTGTTTATGAATAGTTAGATGAAACGATAGCGTAAATGTTTTGAAAGGTTTTATGTATTATGTTATTTACTAAACAATGATAAAGTAATTGAGTGTGTGAAAAGTTCCAAGTTTCTTCTAATAATTTACATGTTTTTTTTTATCAACAAGGCTATGAAACAAGGTAATGTTAAAATGTAAATTTAGATAAAAAATTATTGTTAATGAATAAATGACTAAAGGCACGATAATATAAACCCAAAAAAGTATTAAAAGTCAAATTTTACTACGGTTTTGTTACCCAAAATATGATTATTTACAAGCAATTTTTGAGTACTTACAGCTCAAAAGTCCGATATTGTCGCGGCCATATTATCATCGTCACCCAACACAATACTTTTTTTTCTCATCTCGTATCTCTGTTTTAGCCCCAAATCATGTTAATATAATTATTATTTTTGCTTCATTCAAACAGAGAATGCACTTAATAACTTATCTTGGTGAGAATTCAAACAATTTACTAAGAAAATATATTTATTCTATGGTTATATTATTGAGGTAACTTCCGGCATTTTCGACGACTACGCGTTTCGAGTTTGCGTTCCGTTCTAACGGAAAAACCTAACATACGAAATTATGAAAAACCTATTGCATTAAATAAATTACAAATTTAGCAATTCGTTCCTTGACTCCTATAAATGTTTACATATATTTCAAATAATGAAATAGTTTTGAATAACATGCATATTCCCTATTAGGTAACAAGTTTATTTTATAACTCCTTAACTTCCTTTTGCGTTACCCTCAAAACATGTTTATAATGTACACATGCGCAGTAAAATTTATTAATTTATCTTAAGGAATCCATTTTCCACCCACCGCTTAAATGTTTTCTGAAATATTAAACGCTAACTAACCCCCTTATTCATAAACGCTGGTTAAAGTTAAGTAATGAGTAGCGTCTGTATAACCATACATTTTTGACGATGATTAAAGTTAAATGATGTTTAAAACATCATTTAACTTTAATCATCGTTTATGAATATGGCCATAAGAGTGCTTCGTTCTTTGCTATTGAAAGCTTAGTATGTACATCGGTTTTCAAAGTAAACGTTACTTCAAGGCTTGGCTTTCTGTGTCCCGGTAATTGTTGCAAATGATCGCGTACCGTATTCTATGAAAACGGGAAAACAGTGTCAACTATGGTCTAAACATGTCCACTATGGTCTAAACATGTCCACTTTGAGCAGCCATTTTCGGTATTGTGTTGTACTTGATACTAAATAGAGGTAGGATTGATATTCCCTTTTCTTTACAAATATATTGAACTAGCTGTCCCGACAGACGTTGTCCTGTCCATCCAAAAGTCATTCATACAAAATCCATACACTACCTACCCTACCTACTCTACCCTACCTACCCTACACTACCCTACCCTACACTGCCCTACCCTACACTATCCTACCCTACACTACCCTACCTACCTACGCTACCCTACCTACCCTACACTACCCTACCTACCCTACACTACCCTACCCTACACTACCCTACCTACCCTACACTATCCTACCCTACCTACCTACCTACCCTACCTACGCTACCCTACCTACCCTACACTATCCTACCTACCCTACCTACGCTACCCTACCTAATACCGGGATAAAAAGTATCCTATGTCCTTCTCCTGGCTCTAAACTACCTCCCTGCCAATTTTCAGCTAAATCGGTTCAGCCGTTCTTGAGTTATAAGTGAAGTAACTAACACGACTTTCTTTTATATATATAGATATAGCAGCATTCTAATCTAAAGCTTTTACAAACTTTAGAATGGTGCTATATTCAATATATTAATTGTATCCCACAATGTGGATTTTGGTGGCAGGTTTAACAAAGACCTAATTATTGTGTACCCTGTCGGGCACTAGAAAAAAAGAGATAGGAAAAGGGCTTTAATTTGACAAATTAATTGGTAAATCATTTTTCAAACATTTAATTGAACTTAAAATTTAATAGTTAATAATTTATATTATAAGAGCATTTAGATAATAGGTTATTCATTAGTTTTTTTACGAATGTTTTGAATTTTAAGTTCACAAAAAACTTCACAAAATTCAATTAAAGTCCACCCTACCGAATACGCGAGTACGACCTACGCGTAGTGTCGTAGCCGCTACGAGCCTACGTCTGTAGCGGCGTAGCCCGTAGCTCATGCTCTCGTAGATGGGCCAATTGCAGCCCTCATGTACGTCGTGACGTCGACGTCGTTAAGTGACGTCGGTGTAACATGATTTCGACGTTAGCTGGTACAAGACCAACGTCGGATTGGTGTCGTGCACACAATAATTTACTACTGACGACTTATTTTGGGGGAGGTGCAGTCCGGTTTAAATGGGGACCGTCTAGATATAGATACCTCTATTTGTGTAAGAAATAGATTTTTATGTACATTAATTTGGTTGTGTAATGTGATTGGATGTTAGACTTTCATGAGAGATTCTATATACTTACCTCCTACTTCTAATTTTGGCCAGTAAATAGTTAGACAAAATTAACAAGTACCTATATTCCGTTTGAAATATGATTAGACATGTAAATAAATCTCTTTTACAGTCCATTCAACTGATTTTGACTGCTATTGCGTTTGTAGCATTATAAATGGCATCTGCAGAAAACTGTTGGTATTGTAACCACTTTTTTGCATTTAATGCCATCTTTATAGAAGTCAAAATCGGTTGGAAGGAACTGTAAAAAGGTTTATTTGAATGTCTAATCTTATTTCAAAAGGACTATAGGTACTTTTATCGAAACTTTAAAGTAAGTAGTTATTTTGTTTAGAGATATATCTGTTAACGGTCTTATTCATTAAAAAAACCGGCCAAGTGCGAGTCGGACCCGCGCACCGGGGGTTCCGTACAAACCTATTATAAATTACTTAACATATTAAATATTATAAATGACATACGAATGGACAGACAGACATGACGTATCCAGAAGGGTTCCGTTTTTTGTCATTTTGCTACGGAACCCTAAAAAACCTTACCGAAAGCTTAAAACATTCATTAGTTAAACTGTTCGGTAAGCTTATAGAACCTTTGTTAAAATTTTGTGTTCATAAACGTTCTATAACTAACATGTCATTTAGAAATCACAATGTTGGCATTTTAATGAAGCCATCCAACAAATTGACCGATAAATCGAATCGTCAAACGAGAATGTCTGTCTACACACCGAATAATCGTGACCATAGACGTTATTACGTACTGGCAATTATTTAACTGTCTACTACAGTTTCGACATTTCTGCCGCAGTGACGTCATCGTTTAAACTGGACAAATAATTTGAAATTGTAACTGTCAACTGATTGCTTGTCAAATGTCATTTCCTTTGTAATCAATCGGCTGCGTAGAGAGCTTTACGGAACGCTTTAGTGCTAAAATGCGTTTCGGGATAAAACTTTTTGAAAACAAAACTTTAGCAACTGTTTAGAAGACTTTTTATGAATAAGACCATAAATATGTAAATAATAATTGGCTCGGCTTAAACGATTTGTTTAATTTTTTTGTTATTTTGTTCGCTCTAATACAGGTATGGTCTGATAATTAAAAAAATAGGAAAAACTCTAAAGGAACAACGAAAAATCTGAAAAACTGAAATTGCCTTTTTCTACGGAACCTTGTATGGTTTATGTTAATTTGAAATGACTAATAAACTAAGTAAACTCGAAAATGGCTCGCCGATTGCGATAAAACTTTGGTAAGATATTGTGTGCGCGCTGGAGAAGGATCCAAAAAATATATATTAATAGGCATAGCAACGCAGGCATTAGCATAACATAATGTACCAATAATGTGCCCACTACTGGAACATAGGCCTCCAAGCCTCTACCCCGCGAGCCCAGCGCGAGTTGGTGGATGTAACGGAGGCATCAGCTAGTATAAAATAAATTCAAGATTTCGTTTATATACTAATAATAAAGAGGAAAGATTTGATTGTTTGTTTGCATTGAATAGGCTCCGAAACTACAGAACCGATTTGAAAAATTATTTCACTGTTGGGAAGCTACACTATCCCCGGGTGACATAGGCTATATTTTATCCCCGTATTCCCACGGTAACGGGATCTACGCGGGTGAAACCGTGGAGCGCTTTTAGTTATTTATAAACTAAAGGCTTTAAAACAGATACGTTTCAATAAAAGTATATTAACAAGATCTTAGGTATTGAAATGTTCACTTGTGAAGTAACACAAGTAGTAGGTTCATCTTACAGGAACTGGTATGTTCATATTGTTTATTCTTGTACAGACGCCAGCACATCAAGCTACCCCAAACTGTCAATTTTTAAAAATTGAACATGAACCTTATGTGTGTGCAATAAAGATGAAAATCTATCAAAAAAATAATATAGCTTGGGGTAGCTTGATGTGCTGGCGTCTGTACATTCATTGGCTAGCCAGCTGGTATGTCATTCAGTCAGCTCATTGGTCGGTGGTTCCAAGTTGATACATAAGTTTTTGTTTCACCAAAAGTGACACTTAATCCTGAAATGGAACTTGGATATTCTTGGTGCCTAGTGGTTCAACAACCAACCAACAATGGCCTAAAGTAACTTGTTCACTACTCTTTTAATTTAAACTCAATCCGTCTCATTATGAAAAGATTTCTAACTTAACTAATTTCTAACTTTTCTGCCAGTTATATATTCCTACTGTGAAACTCGCGTTTTTATAACAAGAAGTTTAACAAATAACATAACATCACCCCATGTTTTCTCGTAGGGTTGGGCAGAGCTGTGTGGAATTTAATTACTTATGTCGGAAAACAGTTCGTAATTATGTTATATGTCTAAAATAATAAAGTAAAATAAATATGTACCTATATGTGCAATTTTTTTTTTTAGATTGTGATATTTTGTAATAAGGCAGGTACGACCTTAGCCGTGGCCTCCGTCACCATAACAAGACATGGGCACCGGCGCGCACGCATCAAATGGCTGGCTGTAAGACGTTACCGCAGATCGCTCGTATCCGCACCTAATTGGTCCACATCCGATTCAGCATTATGTTTAATCGGAAGAATTGTGCTCCAATTGGTCCAGATAGGCCAACAAACGTCATCGTAAGTGTTATTATGATTACGCTATGTTTATGTTCGTTTTTGGATAATATTCATCCTATTTTTGACCTTCGGTGAGTATGGTATGAAATCGTGAACGTGCAGCAAGCTAGCGTGATTATCTAACGACATCATTGATGTAGAATAGGTGCAACATTCAAATTAATTTGTCAATCTACAATACAATACAAATATTTATTGGAACAAAAAACACATTACAATTTTTGTGTACGTTAATACTGCGTTAGTTTAGTAACTGTGTCGCAGTTATTAGCGCCCACCACAAGAGCGAAGGACAACTGAGTTCCATAACAACAATTTTGTTTATGGTTATTCTTAATAGGTAGAAACTAGACATAAACATTTAATATTAATTAAAACTAGAACTAGACATTAATAATAATTGTAGCAGTATAAGTGGGTGAATGTGCGTGTGAGTGAAAGTGTGTGTGTGTGAGTGAGTGAGTGTGAGGAGGGTGTGGGGGTGCGTGCGTCTGAGTATGTGTGGGAAGGGTGCATGTAAATGTATGCGGAGAGTATGATACTGTTGTAATTTAACTTTGTATGAAGTTCTCTGTTTCCTCGTAAGACAGGCTTAAGAGCCATTTTTCAATTCTTCTCTATTAAAAACAATAAGAAATAAAACATTGTGTAATGTCACTTTGAGTAATTTAAAACTTCTCAAAGAGGTCCCTACTCAAAAGAGGTTTCAACTTTTTAAATTATCCAACTTCTTATCGAATGTTGAGTAAAGTTATCCATATTTCTGTGCATACATTTATGTGTAAAAGTGATTATTAGCTACTCTAGGTGCTGATAACTAGGCTGGTTGCACAAGTCTTAAGTACCTGCTACTGTTGGTAGTCTTCGTCTTTTTGCTTTTGCGTACGTTTGCAAACAGGTGTGACCGATAAGGATTTCAATAAAAAACTTTGTAGGTACTTTTATTGGTCAGTGGTAACATTAAATACTAGCATGATTAGGGTTTTATATTGACAATATTATTTCATTTAATCTTAAGAATAAATGACCGTATTATTGGATTTATTGACACAGTTAATTAGGAGGATTTTTTTTGAACATCGTACATGTTCAAAAAAAAAAAAGAAACAATAATACAATCATTACGTCAGTCAGCGTCAAAAATATCGGGACGAACAGAATTTTAGACAAAATGATTTTAACAACTAACAACATTAAACTTTGTCTCAATTGGATAAACTTCTTGTTAAATGACAGTTGTCGTGTAGGTTCTGTCTTTTCTCTGAAAAAATACTTGTGTCATTGAGTTAATATTTTATTTTCTGAGTGGTTTAGATAATTTTCAACAGTCTGTTTATCCCGACATTATTGACGCTGACTGTACCTACCTACCACCAAAAATGAAAATATTGATTTTTAAATATCAATCTGCTTAGCCTTATCCCAACTATTATGGGGTCAGCTTCCAGCCTAACCGGATGAAGCTGAGTTTTCATGGACCGACAGGTTATCTGACCTCTACAACTCAGTTACTGAATAATACGATACCCTTTGGTAAGACTGGTTGTCAGACTTTCGGGCTTCTGACGACCCCCACTCAAAGGAACTAAGAAAACTTGGATGGACTCTAAGGAAATAACTGATTTTCCTAGCAAGATGTCGGTCCATAGACATGCCACTAGGACAACAGGACGATGACATAACTATGAAACTAAATTATTCAATGTTTTGGCAATATACTATCTGAGATGTTGTAGAGCCGTGAATGTGTAATAGGCGCCTCGACCGCTAGACCGTTAAATATTAGCACATAATTCAGATCGCGCATGCGAAAACATTTCGCCGTCAGGCCCGCCATGGTCGCTCAGGACACTGCGGTTTGGGTAGGACTAAAGTTGTTTAGTGGCGTAAGATTCGATTTTGTCCTGTTTCATATTCCTGCTGGTTTGCCTGTTGGCCATTCGCTGATTTTGCATGTGTCAATTATGTAATGCAGTGAATGCCTTTGGGGATATTAACACTGTCATTCATCTTGTATTTAGGTTAACCGCTCAGCGACTTTTGGTCGCATGCGAAACCGCCATTTTTTAGTCTCAATAGGCATGTGGTCGCATCCCCGACCGCGCCGTTCAGGCGGTTTTTAGCCTTATTTCTGAATATAAATAAAGTTCTATATCGTCTGTGACAATTTTACTGTAATGCTAGTTACACACACAGTCTGTTGAACTAAATCTCTATGGAAAATATAATCTGGTAACACGAAAAAAAAAAGTTGAAAGTGACGTTTCGAACTCTTTGGTCATCGGTACTTTTTCGTGGTATGCTCTCTAGTTTTATAGTGTTTTTTCTTATTATTTGTGTGTTTTCGACGATAAGTGGATAAATATTCATTTAGAAGTAGTTATTACATCGTTTTAGGTAATATTTGTATCAAATAGCATCATAAAAACTTATATTTCGACGAAATATGAAACGTAAACAAACCTTTGTGAACAATGTGCAGTGATATGAGAATTGTGTTTATTTTGAGTGATTCATGGTGAATTATGTGGATCCTGGTGTATAAAATGGTATGTAAACAATGT
Organism: Polymixis flavicincta; assembly: GCA_949987655.1. NCBI lineage: Eukaryota > Metazoa > Arthropoda > Insecta > Lepidoptera > Noctuidae > Polymixis > Polymixis flavicincta. The sequence goes on along the minus strand of OX465171.1, from coordinate 33,934,467 downwards.
ATTTTCTTATTAGAATAAGAATCTTAATAGATTCACGTAGTTATATAGTAAAATAAATCCTTTGAATCTTCGAGTGCACAAAACGGACGTTGACCTCCGCGCGATATGAAGTTTGAGTTTAAATATTACGAAAATGTTGAGTAGGATTCCCAAAAAAATACTGCTGTTCGATTATTAGTCTATTCAATAAGTAACATCCAAAATTTCGAGCAAATTGAGACAGCAGTTCTATGACAAATCAACAACAAACGGGAACAAAGACATGCTCAGTCATTGTCTCTAATTTCCATTGTTTATAATAAACTACAACGTATTTTAGAACGACTCACAATGTTTATGTTATGGCTTGCCTATTCAGGAAGCCATAAAACTTATCTCTAAGTAGCTGGAGGCAACAAAAAATCGACACGGACGTTTTTTTTGCTCGCCGAACGAAAAAATCTCAAGTGTCAAATGACGTCGGGCCTTTGGTGTCCGGACGCCACTTTTCCTACCGGCCGTAAGTGGGGTTTGAGAGGTTAAGCTACCCTTGCGCTTGCGATATACACAGCAAGCTAAACCCATCCATGGGATGATCATCCGTGGATGGGTGAACATCTGTACATATCAACACCCCTTCCCCCGATAACCATGTTCAGCTGTTGGCCCCAGGTATCATTCGTGGATCTTTGACAGTCGTTACGGATCGTCAGAAGCCCGAAAGTATGACAACCAGTCTTACGAAAAGGTATCGTATTACCCAATAACTGGGTTGTGAAGGTCAGATAGGCAGTCGCTTCATGTAAAATACTGGTATACAGCTGCATCTGATTGGACTGGAATCCGACCTCAACATAGATGGGAAAAGGCTAGAGAGATGAACGCTTTTCCTGTGCCACCTCGAATTTGCCCTCGCTGTATGCGTCCAAGTCATCCGGCCTGGTCACCTCTTTCTGGGCCGTCCATCTTCAGACACCCACAGTGTGGAGACTTTTATTATTAACTAGCTGACCGCCAGACCTGTCCTAACTATTTATATTGAAACTTATTTTTTTTCTTCCATAAGAACCTTCTCCTGACTGTATGGAACACAACAAAAAAAGAATTAGCAAAATTGATTCAGCCGTTCATGTGTGATGCCGTGACCAAGGGGAATAGGGATTCATTTTTATTTATAAGATTACCATTAATGATTTCATCGTTCTCAATTAAAACTACAATTTCAGGTATGTCGGTTAAAAGAATATCTTAAATACACAATTTATTTAGGCTGTCAAACTGTCGTTACATATCAGATTATCAAAGAGTCAAAGATGTCAAATACGTGAAGCAAAATCTTTGTAAGTACCCCTTTTTATGTAGTGTAGTGTGTGAGTATGAAATTTGGCACAGTTGAAGTTTATGGAGAAGCGCAGGAAGCCTTTAAATTAGAAATATATTTAGATTTAAATTAATTATGGTTGAATTTCGATCACTGGACGACAACTAGTTACATTTATTACTTAACAAGTGTTTAAATTTCACTTTCTTTAATTCTTTTAACATTATTCAAATCAGCAGTTACACAATAAATAACAGACAACCGTCTTATAATAACGTTAATCTATCGATTATCGCGCTCAATTTGCCGATAACGTCGCGTTAAACAATTTAACGGACCCCTCTCTATAAACTAAAGTATGTATATTATAATATATAGGTAAGTAGTAAAGCTACCCCCGTTCTAATCACGTTGGTACTCATGAATTTAGATTCGGCCGCCCGCTCACGCTGCCTAGGGTTGATAGATCTTTCATGGGCGACATAAATATTTTTAATATAGAATCCTAGCAATGTCATAAAGAATGCTTATATGTTTGGTACACAATCACTCAAAAACAACTAAACGGATTTGAATGAAATTTGGCACACATATACCTGTGACACATATACCTGTGGTAGCTGTGGGAGGCCTATGTCCAGCAGTGGACGTCTTTCGGCTGAAATGTTAATGATGATGATGATACCTGTGACATAGTTTTCTATAAGACTTTAATATTGATTGTTAAACTATGCCTATACCTTCACTTATTTATTACTCACCTAATCAGTCACAGCCGGAAAAACGGTTTTCCCATGATCGGCAATAAACCCAAATTAATCATAACATCTTTTAAAAATAACTAAGTGTCCCTTTCACAATATTGGTAATATTGTGAAAGTTATTACACCAATTTATCCAAAGCCAATTTGCAGGGTAGGTATCAAACGAAACATTTGGCTTAAGAGTCCAACGAATGGTGGCGGAAGGCCAAACTGTGTATCGCCGTAACTTAGCTTTATTTACGAGGTTTAACATGTCGCCTTCGCTCTGGTGTATCGCTTTAAAACTATGCAAAAATTGGATTTCTAACTTTCTCTAATTTCGGTACGTGCTGGATATTGACCTGCCCTAATTCAAGCTAAATATTATGGTTCATCCTTTGTCATCTCCCATCTTGTTTTATTCACTCTTTCAATATTTTGACCGTTATAATTGTAACCTGAAGACGTTCACTGCCGGTCATAAGGCTCCAAGGATTAAACGTAGAGGTACACGATAACTGATGCTAGCGTGCAGTCTGTTCGGATAGGTCAGCTCAAAGCTGTAATGGCTTTTTCTTCAAAGGCCCTTCAGGGCATGGGCCTGCATTGTTAGACTCACATACAGTCGTATTAATATAATGTTTGGTCTGTAACAGACACCATGACCTCTAAGTTTGTTTCAGCATTTCTTCCCAGGGATCAGTTGACTAGGAAATGCCAACGCCATCTAGTTTTAAAATATTGACCAACAAAATACTTATTAAATACACAACCATATACCGAATGTTTTACTACTTATTGTTTTTTATGGATCATGTGGTCTGCAATAAAGATTTTTATTTGTTAAAATGTTGACACGTAAAAGTGTCTTATAATGCGTAGTTACACAAATCTAAATTTTCATCCGTTTCGTCTAACACGTGCAAATTAAAAAAAAACATATTCTTTTTCATAAAACTTCAATGTAATTACCCCTCGTTCGCTAAATTCGTACGTTAGTGATAGCCCTGAGCCGCCATCGTTTGTACTACTTGTCTGTGACAAAATGGATAGATCGTGTATAATTAATTTTAACATAGCTCGTAGTAACTATAAACATTTGCTTTAATTATAATACAATACATATTTTGTTGCCGATATTAGAGTTGGACCCAGCTGTTCCGTGTGATGCCGGACGTAAAAGAATAGCACCATCCCATTTCTTCCCGTGGGTGTCGTAGAAGGCGATTAAGGGACTTGCTAGAGAATGGGCTGCAGCGTTCTCTATGCATTTTACCACCATACTGCGATCGCCAACCCACCTACCAAGCGTGGCGATTATGGCAAAACCCCCTTTTGGGTGAGGCTTATGTTCAGCAGTAGGCGTCTTTCGGCTGAAATGATGATGATGAATGAGCTGGATGCAGTTATGTATAGATTGTAGATTAATTTATCAATTACCTATGTAGCCACAACAATTATCTAAAAGGAATCTCAAATGTATATTTAAATTATTAATATGGAGTAGTTGGAGTTACGAGTGTTCATATGTTATATGAGAGAAGTGGTAATCCAGTGGTAACGGCCCCGATTTACGAGTTGTAGGTCGTGACTTCGAACCCAAGCAGGCTCTTTACTTTGAGTAAATTATTTCAACACCACTGCTCTGAAAACGGTGAAGGAAAATATCGTGAGGAAACCGCCATGTCCTAGAACCAAAAACTCGAAGAAATGTGACATCTACCAACCCGCACTCGGCCCGTGTGGTGGATTACGGCCCACTCCCTCTCACAGAGAGGAGGCCTGTGTCCCAGCAATGGGAACATTATAGCCAGGTTATGAATATATTATTACGAACAGCTATACTATTACGGCAATAGTGTCTGATTTATGATTCATGCATTAATATACTGTCGTGTGTGTCGTCAAGATTAAGGCAAATATTTTGTGATTATTTGTAGAAAGGAATTTATAAGTCATCATCATCATCATTTCAGCCGAAAGACGTCCACTGCAACATAGGCGTCCTCCAAGCTCCTCCACTTTGACCGGTTCTACGCTTCTCGCATCCAGCGGATTCCTGCGGACTTCACAGGGTCATCGGTCCACCTTATGGGAGGCCTTCCAACGCTACGTCTTCCGGTACGCGGCCGCCACTCTAGAACCTTCCGGCCCCATCGGCCATCTGTTCTGCGTGCAATGTGCGCTGCCCACTGCCACTTAAGTTTGGCAATTCTTCGGGCCATGTCGGTTGCCTTGGTTCTCCTGCGGATCTCTTCATTGCTGATTCGATCACGTAGGGAAACTCCGAGCATCGCCCTCTTACATTGCTCTTTGGGTGACTATTAGCCTTCTGATAAGGCCCATTGTGAACGACCACGTTTCGGTTCCATATGTCATCACTGGCAACACGCACTGGTCAACGACTTTCGTTTTGAGACACTGCGGGATGTGGGAAGAGAAGATATTGCGTAGCTTTCCGAACGCTGCCGAGCTGCGTCGGATTCGACAAAGAACACTCTCAAACTATCTGATGAGACAAACGACGCCAACATATACCTTGGATGATGCATCGCATTCAAAAATATGGGAAACCTCTTTAGAATGCAATTTACATAATTATCTTTCTCTTGCCCTAACACCAATTTATTTGGGGTCGGCATAACATTTATTTTTCTTCCATTAGTATTAGAATGCAATAATACCGGAATAAATAACATGAACAGCTAAATGTTATAATGTTTCACAAGGAAATTATTGAACGAGAGATCACGAATAACGATCAAAAACAGAAACCCAATTTTAGCCGCGTACACAGCAATTCTAGCATCATAATAATTCGCTATGAAAAGATAACAGATAAAACAAGTAATTAATTCAGAAAACATCACGAAATTATATAAAATGTAAAGAAAAAAAAACCTACAATAAGGTTAATTATGTTGAACCAGAACCTAGAATAGATCGACTATTATAATGTTTCTTTTAAATGTTTTATTGTTAATTTTATCAGTGGTACGCAAGGCTGGCAACACGCAATCTTTTATACAAGAAACATATTTATGAAGGCGAAGTTTGCCATTGTGTAACAACGATTAATATTCAATTAGGGCAACTAAGAGGAATAACTACTTAAACAATGAATTTGTACTTTGTTTTGATTGATAAAGTAGGTATACTTACTGATTACTTCTGTGCAGTTGAGTTGTACGATATTTGTGTTAACCTCGTTATTTGTTCCGAATTTTCCTTTTAGTGATAACGTTTACATCACATGTACAGTCTGCAAAAATAAAGAGTTTCCAGGCAGTAACATTGCAAATATTTTCTTCAATGATGTACGTACCTACCGATAGTCTAGTGCAGTCTTTGCAATCGCACTTCTCTGTATGTCTTAAGTTGATAAAAGGCCACTTACAAAGTATTCTGCAGCTTCATCCAGGTTACAAAAGGTGGCAATGTCGTCCGTCCATCTCGCCACCGGACCCCCGACGTCTAGTCTTCTAGTCCTTGGACGCCGCTTTGTCACAGCCTTACTCCACCTGTCGTCATTGCGCCTTGCCAGGTGTGTTAGTAACTGGACACACTAATTTCTGGACTGTTCTGACTGGACAATTAATGCCAAATTCTCCTTAAAAAAATACACTAAAAAGTATCTACGTTTTACTATATTATTGACGATTTAGTAAAATGCTTATCTATATATTAATAAGTGAATAAACAAACTTTTTACCCCTATTTACGAAAATTACGCGAACGGAGTAGTATGAAATTTGGCACAGTTAAAGTTTATGTGTAGAAAGCGATTTTTTATTTTATTTAAATGAACTATCGTCAAATTTCGACCACTGTGCGAACACTAGTATTTATAATAAAAACACCGTGTAAACCAAAACATAACAATTTATTTGCAAATCAATATGCGATCCCGATTGAATAGAACGTTTTCTAACAATAATAAGATCAATTACGTCGCTTATGAAGGACTAGCAGCGCGGTTTCACCTGCGTAGTTCCCGTTCCCGTGGAAATATGGTAAAAAAAAAATCTGCTGTTTCATAGAAAAGTGCAATACCTACGCGGTCAAAATGTATGGAACAGCTGATTTTTTTGAAAAATTTCTGCGCTAGGGTGTCTAGAATGATATGCTGAATTCATGGTTACAATTTGCGCACTGGATAAAAACTTTTCCTGTATGCACACAAATGCAATCCTTACTAATTTTATAAACGCGAAAGTTTGTATGTATGTATGGATGTTTGTTACTCTTTCGCGCAAAAACTACTGAATGGATTTGGATGAAATTTGGCACACAGATTATTACCTGGATTAACATATAGGATACTTTTATCCCGGTAGTATGTTTCTGCGGGATAAATTCCGCCTACCACGCGGGCGAGGCCGCGGGTGAAAGCTAGTTATATTATAAATGTGAAAGTTAGGATGTTTGTTACTCAATTACGTAACAACGGCTGAATAGATTTAGATGAAATTTGGCACACAGATAGATTATAACCTGGATTAACACAAGATACTTTTTATTCCGGTAATATGTTTCCATGGGATAATCAAATTTTACTTCCACGCGGGCGAAGCCGTTGGCAGAAGCTAGTATTACATAAAACATTGTAATAACATAGCATCCAAGTACAGGATTTTTTTTTCAATCCTCATGTATCTCAAGTAGCTTGGTAAACCATGGGTCCCTTTAGGAAAAACCTACTGAATGCTTTTTTTGCTTCCTCTCACTCTGCGTATTATTGACGCCACTTTTCGGCCTCAGCGGACATCTGTGACGCAAACACGTAAGAAAGAAGTCACAACAGCACACTGAAAACATTGTTGTATTTAATGTGCAGGGTGTTGTCTGTTTTTAGTGTAAGATTAGCCCACAGGCTGCGGTGTGAACTGTTTGACAACACGCCTTAAAGACGCAGGCAATGACATAACAGTACATATGACACTCCGCTTAGCGCAGCAGTTCATTCGCTCGCTTAGCACTCCGTGTAGTCCAGATGCCAGAGAGCGAATCTTGACCTGACATAAGTCGTTAATGCTAATCCAAGGCGTCGACTCCTCAAGTGCCCAGTCGCAGACTAAAAATATTTATCACTTTTCAAATTCGACCGGGGCTAAACTACATACATCATGCTATCAAAATGGTACTCAAACCTGTCCGACTTAATTTACTGGACAATATCTTGTTTTTTTTTTTATCTAATCTGAAGATATACTTTATGTAGGTGCACTCGGTATTTTGAAGCTTATGTCGTGCATCAAAATAAATCTTCATGTAGATTCTGTAACCATCTCACCACGCGAAGTGAGCTTGAAGTGAGCTGTCAATATTATCCCACTGATGCTAGGGATTGACCAAGCATTAGGTGGAATGACACTACAGCTCACTCCACGCTCACTTCACGTGGTGAGGTGGTTACAGAATAGCAATGTAGGTCGCATAATAGTCAACTGATGGGGGTGGGTGAGCCACGATGCCGTCAGTACTCCGACGTCCGTCGTCGTAGCTCATCAACCTGATAAGTTTGATGCTTTGTTGTGTATACCCTGCATCAAAAGCCCCACAAATTGCATTAAGTTCAGGATAATGCACCGATATACACGGCCCGGTTCCCTATGGCGTGGACCGACGTGCGCCGTGACATTAATCTTATTCACTATCTCTCATCTATTAACTGCTCTCAAAGACAATGTTCTTTTTAATTCTTTTTATTTTTTACAATTCTGACATATTCTCGTCATTATTTGACATTACACATCAATTTTATATCGACTATTTTTAGTGATTGTCATGGAATCATGTGACATGTTTAAATAGGTTTATTTTATTTATGTAGATTGTTTTACATATTGTGAATGAGAGAATGTTGTAGACTTTACAGACTAGACGATTTTCTATTCTGTATTCGTCTTAGTACCTGATACTTACTATCAGGCCTGCACTATCCTCCCATACATTTTATCTCTGTAATTTGGAAACATTGTTAAAGCCAATTATTTTTAAAAGAGTAACCGTGGAGTTTCTTGCCGGCTCTTCTCCATAGGAAACAACAATTTGGAACCGTGCACCTAGCTTCTGACGTTTCATAAGTGCCCATGCAGGTTTATATGAAATAAAATATTTTGATTTCAATTGTCTGCAGATATGAACCCGATTGAAAATCTAAGCATAATGTTACAACGATTGTATTTAAAAAATTAAAGAAACCCTGAAACTTTTAGATCACATTGTGCACGGGTCTAGTAATCTAAGAGACTTATGTGCGCGCCTCGTCCTATGTATGCGAGAGCTACGTGCCGCCATAGCTGCTGATGGAGGCTATATTAGTTATTAAAACAGTAATTGTTCATAGAATTAAATAAAATAGAGTTTGGATTTTTTCTTCCCATTTCTACATTTTCAGTAATAAGTTGTAATCAGTTGGTATTTTGTAGTTTGGTTTTTTTTCTTTTTTTTTTTACAAAAACGGCTTCACAGTGCTAATCAAATCACATACATAGGTACATGTATCATCGACTTTGTGACATTTATTTGTACAATTGTTAAGTATTCACGGGCCGCGACTGTAGATCTCCAACTAAAGCTAACCCACCGCCTCCACAGCACTCGACTTAACCCTGCAAACGCATCAAGATTCAATTTTCGCATCGCCGACCGCTGGCGCAGCGGAAATTGTCGAAAACCCTTGTAGCACCACGGCCTTTCAATGGGCTTCTGTGCAATTTTGATATGGAATTCTCATAGGATGCGTGACGCCAATCCGCTTGACTAACGCCTCGAATTGAACAATTACTAAACAATCTGCAAGCAGCCATATAGATTGGGAGTTTGGGAAATTTTGATTAGTTGGACGATAATAATTGGTCCTGTCCAGGCGAAATGTTGACATTCAGTACTCTTGATTGCTGAATACTGCAGTCAAGACATAAGATATGAGCCGTCTTTAAGTTCACAAACGCAATTATAATTAAACTTAATTGATAGAATGACAATGATGATTGATCTGCCTTCAATGCTCAATCAATCAAAGGTCAGGTTTCCTATAAAAACCGTTGGCACGAATGGATCAGACGTTTGAAGAGGTGTATTAATGTAAGCTAATTGCTATCTTCACCTATGCTACCTACGCCACACGATGACGTACCTTCTCAAACTATAAGATATGAATCTATACTAACAATAAAAAATAAAGATTTGATTGTTTGTATGTTTGTTTGCATTGAATAGGCTCCGAAACTACTAAACCGATTTGAAAAATTATTTCACTGTTGGGAAGCTACACTATCCCCGGGGGACATAGGCTATATTTTATCCCCGTACTCCCACGGGAAAGGGAACTACGCGGGTGAAACCGCGGAGCGCTGCTAGTAATATTATAAAGAGGAAAGATTTGATTGTTTGTTTGCATAGAATAGGCTCCGAAACTACTGAACCGATTTGAAAATTATTTCACTGTTGGGAAGCTACACTATCTCCGGGTGATGTAGGCTATATTTCCGTATTTCTACGGGAACGGGAACTACGCGGGTGAAATCGCGGAGCGCTGCTAGTCTTCTATATAAATAAAAATAAAAGTACCTACTGACTGACTGACTGACTCATCAACGCCAAGCCCAAAACCCTTGGACCTAGAAAGCTGTAATTTTTTAAAATTGCTGCTTTATAATGTGGACAAGGAATAAGAAATATTTTTCTGAAATTCAACCCCTGATGGAGTTAAATAGGGGATGAAAGTTCCGCGCGGGCGAAGCCGCTGACAAAAGCTAGTGTTAAATAAATCTGCTAAGCCTCTTCCCAAATGTGTCGCAGTCGGCTTCCAATTTAACGGGATGCAGCTGACTCCCTGTATTTTACATGAAGCGACTGTCTTTCTAACCCCCACAATCCAGTTACTGGGTAATGTGATACCTCGTGGTAAGTCTGGTTGTCAGACTTCACGCTTCTGATGATCTATCAAAGATCCACGAATGACAGCCAGGACCTACGGCTGCCAATCAATCAATCAATCTCAAATAACTTTGTGTAATACTACTTAACAAGTCCAAGTACCCACTCCTTATAGCAGAAGACAAATAGGCGCAAATGTTAAACAAAAACAGTGTAAACACGCGATCAAGTTGCAGCAAAACAACCATGAACAATGACGGTTTACATTTTAACAGAAAATCGCATTACAATATGGAGACGAGTTTTGAAATCTTAACAAACAGAATCATAACAATAACGCTGGACGAGTTACAGTGAACTGGCAGGTTTTCCAAATACAACTCTGTACATACAATAGAAAGAATTTTGTTGACATATTAATGGTTGCAGAATGCGGTAAGCAAAGCGTTCGCCTGATCGAATTAAAAATACAGCGCGGGGAGGCGGCGCCGCGTAGGTAGTATTTCTTGATTTTGTTGATTGCAATTTGCTTTCTATATCCGACTGCCCTTTGTACCTACACCCTATAATCTGTGTAAGGATGATCATTTAGTAGAAGAATATAGTTAATTCAATTCAATTAACTTTTATTGCGATCCATAATGAACACTTAGGTACAGGTGTTAAGTATTCAATCAAATTATTTTTATTTCATATAAACCTTACACTTATGAAACGTCAAACGCTAGGTGCACGGTTCCAAATTGTTGTTTCCTATGGAAAAGAGCAGATAAGAAACTCCACGGTTACTCTTTTAAAAATAATTGGCTCTAACAATGTTTTCAAATTACAGAGATAAAATGTATGGGAGGACAGTGCAGGCCTGTCAATAGTACCAGGTACTTAGACGAATACAGAATAGAAAATCTTCTGCAAATCTACAGTCTGTAAGGCCTACAACGTTCTCTCATTCACACTACGTAAAATAATCTACATAAATAAAATGAACCTATTTAATAAATAGAAACATATATGTCCCCGTCGACTACAGCAACATTTTAAATAAGGGGGTGAGAGGAAAAGCGGTCATGAGAGTTACCCTAGAAGATGAATATGTTCATCTTCTAGAGAAGATGAACATATTATAACATAATATAATATGTATAACATAATATGTTCAGTTACCCTAGTAACTCCAGGAGCGGTTTTTCTTATCTTATGATCTAGTAGGTTTTTGTGACCGGAACCAGAGCTCAGTGCCGGTTAGCGATCTTTCAGTGACAATCAGCTTGTGTTGAGGCGTACAGCTGAACATCTTGGAGTACTATGTCCTGAGCCCATTTTAACGATGAATGATGGTGAAGTTTTGTCATCGCCACTCATTTTCACAATGCCATCTGCAACGAACGACGCCAAACGTTGCCTTATTGTCTTGCATCTTCAAAATACAACTTTTACAGGTTTCCCACAGCGACCGGCAACCACTACTCTAACTGCGTGAGAACTCAATCTCGTTCCGAATTATACGTATTACCTTTTTCTGCCAATCCAACGAATTCTTCTATCCTGCAACTTTGCTACGTTAGCATACTATGGCAATGTAGCGAAACTTAGTTGAGTTCGTTTAGAGTCTATTTAGCAATAACGCGTTTAGCTTAGGTTCATTCTGTAAACTAAAACCATGGATGGAAGCTCTACCCATTACGATGCTTGTCGAACATGATATTATTTCGAATTTCAGCGCCTTTCATTCCCTTGATGTTTGTAATCCTATTAAAGTTAGCTAGGTAGTGAAAAGGCTAACTCGATCAGAGATCGTAGTTGGTTTAGTTTACTTATGGACGTGTGCTGCTCCTGTTTTGCCGAGGTTAGATATAAATCTAGGCGGTAATCACGACAAAACTTTTTAGAATGCAATTACATAAATCAGGTGCTATTTAAATTTTTAACGTATTTTTAATTTCTACATTTTGTCATAATTCATGGTTACAAATTTGTTTTATTTTTGCCACTTCTCCGTATTTTAAGCCAGTCACGTATAAAAGTTTTTATGTTGCTGGTTTTTAAGTCGGTATTTTTTTTTTTTGGAATGGTTGAAAACTGACGCTTGAAAATAAGTCACGGTATTTTGAAATATCATGGTGCATATCAGTTTTAAACTGGAAATATTGAATGAAGTATTTCCTCTGATGGATGGGTATTTCGTATTCAAAGAGATTTTTGTTTGCTTTTTGAAAATACGCTGTAACGATAAATCCCAAATTATTTCCTGGAATTTTCTGCTTTTTATCTTGAATGTTTTTTTATACACCCAAAATTTGGTGTACCAACCCTGTCAGCTTTTAAAATTATTACCGCTTACGACACCGAAGTGACTCCGTTTTGTCATTTTTACCAGGAACACTTTTGACACTAAAGGCACCATATTTTCACAATTCACGTTAGCCAGCTATTTCTTATTACACAAGAACGAACAGCCGATTCATCCCGGTCTAAAAAGGCACAGTAACATCAATCTACGGATAAAATTCTCCTGGTTTTTACACCCGAAGAGTTCGAGTGCGCGTCGAAGCCATTAATTTTGATAGGGCCATAATTGGTGCACTTGCCAAGATGGCCGCTTCATATTCGCTTATTCAACACCTATTCGGGAGCGATGATGTTTATTTATTTCGAGTGATCCGCAGTCCCGTCGGTAGACTTTAATTATTGCGTTTATATTAAAAGTATTAGGCGTCATTGACATTACTTTCTGTAACAGTTTGCTTATTGGATTTTAGAAACTTTTTAGGGTGACTCGTGGTTACACAGGTACGCTATCGACGTAAACTGAGCTTGAATAGGTAGTTATTGAGACGTTCACGTCCAGCCATATTTTAGACTCATCCTTTAAATACACCCCATCTCATACATTCACGATGTCAACTGAATAATTATAAATCAGGCAAACGGGTATCACGGATGACGCTTCATTAGATATTTAGCACAGTCCGTGGTTAGGTAGGCAGATTTAGCGCAAATAACACTAATATAAACTAGAATCGAACGTGGTGCGCTATCGATTAGGAGCCGGCGTTCACAACAATTAATGACCTGCATGTCCCAGGCCCGACAAAGCTATGGCTAAACAAATAGACGCCCAGCGCGCCTCCCCGATACACAGGCTGCTCCAAAATACAAGCCGAGCAATTCCTAACGAATTTGACGAATTTTGAGCCACGTTTTCGCTCTGCTTATCTGCTTTCACGAAATATTTTTCGTTTAGGCTCCATAAGTCTCCTCTAAATCAAATCAAATCAAAACTGCTTTTATGGTGTAAAAGACCTTGTAGAGCTGTTTAAATTTCTAATATTGTAAACATTGTCTCCTGTTTCGCGAAAACTGCGCTACATGTTTGTCGAGACTCGCGATAATTTTGATACATTTTATTCACTCATTTTTCACACAGGGTTTAAATCTTTTGAAGCCTGTGCAGTGTAAAATAGTTTCTTACCTCACTTAGCTCAAAAAACACGAGACAGATAATACAGAAAAATCTTAAGCATTTACACCTCGCGCTTTCCAACGGAAGGCTGTAAGATTTTTCGTCAGTATAAATCTCTGGAAGTTGTCGATCCCCCTGTATACAAGTGGCATGGGGTGTGCTGCGGCTGTGTGCGTGGTGTCCCTGTGTGAGCCGGTTTAGGCAGCGGGGCTATGCTTAGACAATTTTAGTATTACGTGTGGAAATAATGCACCACGGTCATACCCTATGCATAGCCTCCTGTCATACCGCCGTTGTTTATGCTCGTTCCCTTACAAACTCTTTTTGTACGATTTTATAGTCGTTATCTTTCGTGATGTCACTAAATATACTTACTATGGTTAAGTACTAACGTATCGCTAGTTTATATTCAAATTGGGTTTTCCTTCATTTTCATATCGTTAGGGTAGCTGATTGCGTTTCCAACTTTGTTTATAAAGTAATATATGCCTCCATCATCGGACACAATATGTTGACGTTATATAAGTGTTAGCTTTGTAGGTATCAGAACAAACGAAAATGTTGTAACAGATAATGTGGATGCAAATATATGTTCCGATATATATTAGTTATTGGTTTATTAATTAATTAACTTAACTTATATTTTAGATGGGCGCCTGTTTTCCTTATTTATTTATTTGTTAAAATTTAATGCACAAGTCAAAAATACTGTACAAAGACGGACTTAATGCCTGAGGCATTTTCTACCAGTCAACCTTAGGATCATGCAGAGAGAAAACATGGCAGGTGCATAAGGGATAGGTAACTCGAAAAAATATACGAACATGAATACATACATAGATATATATAAAGAAAATAAACTTTTTCTTGAAAAGTACCAATAGATAGAGGAGAAAACGAATCCAGCAAATCAGCGCTCGTATGATTCTGCCAACTTCTTACGAATATGCTCACGGGCCTTCACTTTAGACGATAACCGACTGGTTGCCATCCTGATATTCCGAAAGAAACAACGCCTGGACAAAGAAAGAAGATTGAATGAAACCAGAGCGGTGAGAAGGACATCGTAGAAGACGATTATTGGTGAAACGGAGGTTTTTACCACGCATATTTAGCGAGCGGTTCAATGTTTTCAGCATAGTCTAATACATATTTTTAACTATTCGATTTTTATAGCTCCCTGAAATATAATGTTTTTGTTAAAACAACTGGGTAAAATATTCAATTTTCGAGATGCAAGTAGTCTTTATTTTGCTTAAAAAAATACATAAATAACTAATTAGGTAAAAGGCATTTGTATATCGTCATCATTTGTATATCATCATCATCATCATTTGTATATCATCATCATCATTTGTATATCATCATCATCATCATTTGTATATCATCATCATAATTTGTATATCATCATCATCATTTGTATATCATCATAATCATTTCAGCCCGGAATCATCCTCTGCTGGGTATAATTAGGCCACCCCTTTTTTCTGCCATACTTCTCGGTACCGTGCGTCTCTCATCCAGGTGTTACCCGTTATTTTCACGGAATCATCAACCCAACGCTTCGGTCACAGTCACAGCATTACTCCATCAACCATCTCGTGGTCTAACTAGATGCCCTGCCCAACTCCATTTGAGGCGAATCACCCTGTTGCCGACGTCGTTGATGAATTTGCATATTAAAGCTTTTATTTTATAGACACCTTCTAATGTTTCCTTCTCGTATTGCAATTGATATTGTCTTCCAAAATTATTATTTAAAACACTCATCCTAGGCATATTAATGACGTGCAGAATATGAAACACCTCGTTTTCCAAACTGTACCTAGTTCAGTTCAGAAAATACGATAAAAAACAAAACCCAACTTCATCGGATAAAATCTCGAAAGCATTTCGATGGCATCATAATCGAATAGCAGGAACAGTAGCTCTTTAGTTCCATCACAAGGAAGCCCCATCTGAATGTAAAAAACGTTCGGCTTAGGCACTATACACACAGATGACAGCCGCGCACATTCGGCTGTGCCTTGGCAAGATTGTGACGGACGCGTCATTTCCGTCGCCCGTGCATCGCCAGCCTAACGGCGTCAGTTACTCTGTAAGGATATCAAGAGGCCATTGTCCAAATATAAAAGCCGGCTGTCGCCTTTTGTTCTGTGGTCTATGGTTTGCGGAAGACTGCGTGTTTCTCTTTCTTTTTCTTTAGTTTCATGTTTTTGTCGCATTTTTCTGTTTGGTGTTCGAATGACGTTTGTTTAGTATTTATATTTTTCGTTTTGAATTTTTGATTGTGCTATTTAATTCACTTCATTAGTCATTGTTGCTTCGGCTGAACTGTAGTTGCAGTAAAAAAATAATAGTAAGTATCAGACAGAGTTTATTAATAGATGGTTTTAGCGCTGATATACAGGCTTTCGCCTAGTTTGGCTACAGTTGTCTAATTTATTTGAAACTAGCAGCGCTCCGCGGTTTTACCCACGTAATTCCCGTTCCCGTGGGAATGCGGGACTAAAATATAGCTTATGTCACCCGATAGTGTAGCTTCCCAACAGTGAAAGAATTTTTCAAATCGGTTCAGTAGTTTCGGAGCCTATTCTATGGAAACAAACATACAAACAATCAAATTTTTCTTCTTTATTATTAGTTTAGAGTATAGACAAGAAAATATAGCTTTAAGGACATGTTTTCTATTGTAAACAATTATTTAAAGAAATGAGTTGTTAATATTTTAATTTATCATCATATATTTTATTATTGAATTAATCAAATACCTTTAAACGAGCGATTCTTTTATGTATAATTATATATCATCATCATCATCATCATCATCTGCCTAGCCTTTTCTCAACTATGTTGGGGTCGGCTTCCAGTCTAACCGGATGCAGCTGAATACCAGTATTTTACATGGAGCGACTGCCTATCTGACCTCCACAACATAATATATATAATTATATATATTATATATAAGTATATATAATTATAATCTGAATCTCGGAAATGGCTTCAACAGTTTTCATTAAATTCGGGGCAATAAATCGATCTAGCTTCATTTTAGAAAACGTCAAACAAACTAAAAAATCTCCAGATATTGTTTTGCTTTTTAAGTTTCTAACCTCACATTATTTTTATTTTATTTTGAGGCATTTTCGTCTAGACTCTAGAGTCTAGACCAAAATAAAATCAGAGGAGGCATCATCTTAAATTTAACAATAAAGACCTTTATCGCCTCCGACTGCATGAGATTGCTAAAAACAGTTTCTTGTTTCCATCTTTTTAAATTTAGGTTCACGTTTTAGGCAGTGGGGCTTTTCTGCTCAACAACGTAAATAACACAACGAATTTTGTTAAATTGTCAAAATGAGAGCCATTCTTACCGTTTCGTTCGTATGTTACGAAGTTGCCTCTCAGTTTCTCAGTGACTCAAACACTACATACACGAAGTTAAAAATTAGTTCATAAGTTCATTACATGACGCATGAAACACCATCTTAGTTTTAATAGAAGCCCATGTACCCAATACATCTCATACATACATAAACTCACGCGTTTTTGCCCATGGGGTGGGCAGAAACTACAGAACCTGTTACGATCTTACAACAGACTCATAGTTACTAAATTTAAAATATTTCGGTCGCCTCCAAAATGTAAACCTGGAAACTTAGGTACGTCGAGGAAAATGTAGGTAAATACCCACATATTTTAATATTTATAGCACATAAATATTTATAGCCTGTCCCCCTCTTACAGCCACACAAGTAGGTACTTACCTAGCTACATTATACTAATAAATTGCCATAATGAGCCATTTCCAGTATCAAATGGTCGTCAAAGAAATACGTACAATTTTGAAACAGCTGTTAAACGTGCCGTTTTTCACACTGTCCTGATTATTTTGTACATTACAATAAACTGCTTAAGTTCTTCATGTATCTTTTATTGAGCACAAGCTAATGCCTTGTCAACGGGTTGCAATGCCTTTTAGAAACTTTTTTTTTTTAATAATCTGTCGAGCCATTTTTCAGTTTGTGACTAACACATGGCAATTGATCACTGTACCCACAAATAATATTATTTTATTTCTATACACAGTTATGTCGCTCTTAACTTACCTAAAATTTACTTTTAAAGAAGTTTTGTAACTTGTATTAAATTGTGTAATTGAAGCATATTTTTTACTGGAATCAAAATAACCCAAAACTATCTGCAAAGCGTTTTTGTACGCTCATAAACATTTTATGTAATTATTGTGAATTCTTTATTTCTATTATATACAAATAAAAAGAAAAGTCCTGACTGACTGACTGACTGACTCATCAACGCCCAGCCCAAACCCTTGGACC
The DNA here is from genome assembly GCA_949987655.1 of Polymixis flavicincta. Classification (NCBI taxonomy): domain Eukaryota; kingdom Metazoa; phylum Arthropoda; class Insecta; order Lepidoptera; family Noctuidae; genus Polymixis; species Polymixis flavicincta. Next base: position 33,916,737 of record OX465171.1, on the reverse strand, counting down.
TAGAAAGCTGAAATTTTGCACAGAGGTTCCCTTCATAATGTAGATAATGAATAAAGAAGGATTTTTTGAAATTCTACCCCTAAGGGAGTTAAATAGAGGATGAAGATCCGCGCGGGCGAAGCCGCTGGCGAAAGCTAGTGAGGAATAAAGCTGTTTTAAATCACTATGAGTAAAGCTCACAATACGACCAAGTTTTTCCATATACGGACACTGCGCGACATCGGCCTCTTCCAGCCTTTAATTGCCTTTAACTCGATTAGAATGATGTAATGCCGAACAAGTAATTACTGGCGTGTGATGACGATGAGTAGGATTTGACTATCGACTGAAATGCCTTTATCTGACGTAACCAGGCTAAATTCGAATTTCAACCGATGGATTCTTAACCAGGCCCGGGGCTCAAACTCAATGGACTAACTGAAAATCTCGAAAATCCCACCGCAGATCGCACGAGAATCGGAATATGTAAGGTATTTAGCAAAATGATGCTTCGACGCCGACGTTGCTAGCCGCTACATCGAGCCGCTGTAGAATTCCTCAACGCTATTTCGAATGTGTTTTTGGATCTCTCTGTGCTTACCTCTTAACAAACCGTGCCGGCGAAGGATTTTTTTCTAATTTTTACCAATATTTACGATTTCAAAAGTAAGTTCTTCACGGTTCGAGTACAACAAATAATTTTAAATAAAATGTTTCACATTTACTGCATTGTAGCTGATTACTAGACCGTCTACATGACCGCTCGTAATTGTTCGTGTACATTTATAAATAACCAATCGCCTCGTACTCCTTTCCTTATTAGTGATTGTAATACATTTTTTTCTTCTTTTTCAGGTAAGTTCGGCTCCATAAAATCCAGCCTGTTTAGAATTCCGAACGATTTCGTAGCAGTAAAACAATGAGTGTGAGTATTTTTATGTTCTGTGTGAGTGTGTGTGTCGTGAGCATGTGTGCGTGACGTACCTACACAGGGACTTAATACAATGCGTTGATTGTTGCCATTACTTGGAAATACATTATATTGTATAAAGTACTAGGAGTTATATCATCTGTCGCGAGCTATAACTATTGTTAGGTAAATCAATAATTTACAATGCAATTTGAAAGTGCGCGCTTCTCACGTAATTTTACGTGCATTGAGTTAACCCGTTGCGCGCGATATATTATGGCATTTTGTCCTATTTATAGTCTATTAGTGTTTGCGCTTAGATGCCTTCTTAAGCTTTCTTCTTAATATGCTTATTGAATAAGAAATAACTATTTTAATTACGCTTGGCCGAAAATGGATGAAGTTATTTTCTTTGAAATCATTGTAATCATAGTCCACGGCGTCTAAATATTAGTGAACAACCATTACTTTATGATTTTACTGATTTTGGGGTTTGATTCAAACAAAATACCTACCTTTTGGTTATGCAACTTATCATGGGAAAAGTTACCCCCAAAAAGGATACAGCAAGATTTGTTTCACGCTAAGAATAATTTAATGGCAACAATAAGACACCCATAAAATAGCAATAAATATTTACCACAAAATTATGGTTTGCATCAGCTTTTTGTCGCACTCTACCGTCAAAGCATAGAAGAGAGAGTTCTAGCGGCCATTTTGAGTTCCGTAGCGCACAAACAAACGCTTAAACTTAAAAGCAGTAAAAAGCGCGGGCTGAGGGGGTACCTATTAACACATTACTCACACAAACGACAATGACAAACGGGGTAAAACAAAACACGGTAGCGCACCGCGTCGAAAAAACTTGAAAAAGGAACGTCGATTTCGGATCGGACGAAGTTGGGTACGAAAGTTGGCTCTCTTTTATAGCGAGTGGTCCGCGCTTTAACATCTACTAAGATAAATACTTATTTGTATGTTTTTCTATGCACCATTCTAACAGGCGCTATTGATGGATGAGGGTTTCCGATTTTTTTAAACTAGGAAGAGTAAAAAACGACAGTGCCTATTTTTGGGCTTCAGTAAAGAACAATAACTGTTCTCTCAATCAGATTGTCAATAAACCGATTTATAGTAATAGCTAAAAACTGTTTCACAAAACTTAAGGCATATCATAAAAGCTCCATTTTTAATAGGTACTATCCACACTTATTAACCGCGTGTAGATACATTAGAAGTAACAATAATGGACATTTGCGCATAAAAGTGTCTCGCAAGCAGAGTGGCGGCGCGCGGCGTGGGCAAGTATAGATAGAGCAGGCGTCACCTTTGTTGCGGCCGTCGAGAACCACCGAGTGCAGCGACACAAAATTCGCGCGCTCACTTTTAAAATAAGAACCATACCTTTTCGCTAAAACGTTCTTTTGTTGTATTTTTCGTAAAAAGAACATAAAATTAAACATCCTTGTTAATAATTTTCAACAGATACAAGAACTTTTCGTGACTCGAATGATACAGTTTAGTATAGTCGAGTTGCAAGGTATAATGAAAGATATTTGCTCTGCCTTCCCATTTTAAACTTATTTAGTATTGAATACCGATTAAAGCAAGTAAGTTCGCATTCGGTTAGTTCGTTAAAAAAAATGAAAAAAGTCGTTCAAACGCCTGCATACTTCATTATCTAGTAAAGTTAGCAAAATAATACCTACGGCGCAAAGTGTTATACATTTTCGATACAAATGCTTTGCTTATTAACGCTCGCTTATGGGCGTTTTTTTTTTAATTTGTTCCCAGTTCAAAACGGCAAACTTTGACGTGGAAACTTTTTAATAGTCGACACGTAGAACTAAGCGTTGCCTCTGAGTCTGAACATACAAACTCTACGTTTTTATTGCGTCAAAATGTTTTCATACATTTAAACTCTGTTACGCCATGAAACGTTTTTTTTTTAAACGATTATGAAATGAGTTTTAGGTTGATAAAGTCTCAAGTTCTCCTTGTAAAAGGTTTTCATTAATATTTGAGAGCTTTATCCGAATCGCATAACATATTAGGTAGATAGAGGGTAGACCTACATTTTTCAGAATCTTTGTAATTCCGCCTTATAATCTATTTCGAATGCGATTACAAAAAGACAACCTTGACGGGAGCCTGCGAGGGGCGCAGGGGGGCCGGTGAGCGAGCCGAGCGCGGTAACGTGTAACACAAATTATAAATAATAGGTGAACGTTATTTTTTCGGATACATATTTCATTTTATATTGTACGGGAACGCGTGGCGGGCGTCGCAGGGGTGGGGGTTAAAATAAAGAGAAGCGCAATTGAATTTTTAATATTTCATGAAGAGGGACGCAAGCGTGGCCCGAAGCAGTTTTAATGGGGTTACGGCGAGCGTCGCGCCGCGCCTGTGAGCCGGCGCTTGCGCCCCGCGCGCAACGGTTTAGACGCAACATTTATCATTAACGACTATTAAACCAATTCTTAAAGATACCCATGATGCAAAAATGTGTAGTAAACAAACCGATCTTCCCTATGGTAAAGGCAGAAGTTAGACGGACGCTTTAACAAAGTCAAAGCGTCAAACTTCATCAAAGGCCTTATTGGCCGGATGCAGATTGCCTAGCAACCGTATGGCCGGCTACATTTCGGGTACTGCGTTTACGTAACTGAAAGTTTCATTTGTGCGATTATGGATCACCAATGACATGAGTGACACCTTTTAGTCATATCGCCGGCTGCGGTCCGGTGACGTGATCGATCTTGCAGCTATGATTTTTCGGCAACTTGCTCGGAAATACAATTTACGGAAAATGATTTAGAATGAGGTTACTTATGTTGGATCTTGGAAGATGTGCATTGTGCCAGCAGCTGTCAGAAGTCGAAGATCTTTAAGCCTGGATCATTGTCAAGGACTTTTTCGGTGGCTAAGGTCAGTTTTTTTTTGAGTTTGGGATTTCATCAAATAACTTTTCTCACTCTGGGTGGAGCAGGAGGGCGTGTTAGAATTTTACTGACTAAAACCCACTCGTGTTTCGTCAGTTGCCTGTGTGCCAGGAGCGTCGGTATCTATTTCGAACAACACGCACCCCTGGAAGGCTTGACGTAGTGCGTGTTTTTAAGCAGTTCCTATATTTGGAGCCCTGACCGCAACCAGGTTCGATCCGGTGGAATTAATATTGCTAGGGGTCACCCATTCATTTACATTTTAAGTTTGAACGAATGCATTAATTTACAAATTTTTTTTGCTTTCTGCATTCGTCCTACATAAAAAATTTAACTGCGCCAAATTTAATACTCCTCCGTCTGCTTAATTTTCGTAAAAAGGAGTACAAAGCTAAACTTTACGTACCTATTAATGTGTAGATTTATTTTCGCTTCAATTGAATGATGTTCCTGCTACCATTAAACTCATACTGGACCCCCAGATTATCGGGCATGCTCTTTCAATTTCCAATATTTCCCTTATCTATTTAATTAAAATTTCCCGAGCCGAGTCAAAGCATTACAGCATCAACACCCGTTAATTACCTCATTTGCGGCCTAAACAGTGTGTCGATATGACGTACATTGCGAATTACGTGATGCTTGGGGTTAACTCTATTGTAATCACCCCGGCAGAGAGGGGTTAACCTGAGCCAACCAAACTAACAGGCTGTACCGCAGAACCGATCCGTCCTTGAAATAGTTATTTGTAGCAGAGAAATTATGCACAAGTTTGCATTTTTATTTAATTGATGTACGAGTTCATCAATCAAGTTATGCAACGTGCTGGCCGCTTGCCGTGGATGGGTGACTATCATTACATACCAAGACCCTTCCGTGCTTAGGATATCCATGACAGCCCCGAAAATTTGACAACCAGTCTTACCAAGGGGTACCGTAGTACCCAGTAACTAAGTTGTAGAAGTCAGATAGGCAGTCGCTCCATGTAATAAACTGGTACTCAGCCGCATCCGGTTTAGACTGGAAGCCTACCCCAACATATTTGGGAAAAGGCTAGGCAGATGATGGGGACGGTACGTAGCCTATGTTATACGAGTAGATCAGATATGATTATTAAAATATGCACTTTCAGGATGCGGATGCAATGGCTTTGTAGCTTGGTAATGTTTAATTTACTACATATTGACCTTGGAGCCGATTTGTATACCTGACCATTAAAGGTCTCTCTGAGACAGACGCAACACGTGCAAGATGCGAGATGTTCTGCCCTTTCCTTTCAAGGTTCTTACTCTCATAAAGGTCTTTTAAAAACAAGTAAGTACATTTTCTCCTAGAAGATCTTAAAAACTGATCTTATTCGTCATCATCATCATCATCATTTCAGCCGAAAGACGTGCACTGCTGGACATAGACCTCCCGCAAGCTCCGCCACTTCGACCGGGTACTGTGCTTCCCGCGTCCAACGGATTCCTGCGGCCTTCACAAGGTCATTAGTCCACCTTATCTAACTACAGAAAATTAAAATGCACCTTTAATTTTAGCCAACAATTTTGATGGTGTATTTTGTCTATCTAACTAGGGTCTACAGACCCTAGTTAGATAGATAAAATACACCATCAAAATTACAGAAACATAAACGTAGAAATTGTGTACAAGGGGTGACAAAATGGCCGGTCAAGTGGTGGATTAAGGGAGAAAAAGACAATGCTTCAGGTCTGTGACGTACCAGTTCGCATACGCAGGTTTACAACAATTTAGTCAAAATCTATCAGACATTTTTATATCATCATCTGCATCATCTACCAAGCCTTTTTCCAAAAATATTGGGGTTGGCTTCCGGTCTAACCGGATGCAGCTGAATACCAGTATTTTACATAGAGTGACTAACTGTTTGAGCCATTTTTACATCAATGACACAAAAAAAAAACAGTTGATCAAGACAGTGAGGCAGTTGGTTACAAACTAAACAATAGGTAAGTAACCATTACAATGTCTTGAGGCGTCACTTTATCATATCCGCGGATCGCGTGGCGGTATCACATGGCCCATTCACCACATATAGTTTTGTTACTTGATCATAATATCCTGCTCGGTATTATATTGTTTACTTTTCACACGTAACACTAATAATGAACGCATGCGCATCTATTCCGCATAATTGTGAACATTGTTGTAGTAATAAAATATCTACGCGCTTGAGCAGAATACTCGGAATGCCGCATTTGACGTTTACACGGAATTGGGTATACAAGAATTGGGAGGGCATTTGGAGAATTGTAAGTTCTTGCCAAAAATTAAAATTCGAAATAATTTTCGGCCCCGTGCTTGCAACAAAGAGTCCTGAAACATCAATATCCGATTATGAAGTTGCAAGGTAAAGAGGTCAGGTGGTCCGTCTGAAGCCGGCTCACTGACTGACCCACATCGGCACAATACGCTTCCGCCTAGCGCCACGCAATTAAGCACACCAGACATAAAAAATTACCGAAACAAAAGCGAACGGGGGATATCCCCTCAACCCCCCCCCCCCCCGCCTCGTCGCCTCGCCGCAGTTACAATTTATCATAGCAAATAAAAATATGCGGAATTAAAAGAAAAAGGAACAAGAAATTGGAGCGAGATGAACGTTACTGCCGCCTGCCGAATGTTCAAAATAATACCTACTATATATTTTTACTACCTCCCTCGGGAGCAGGGGAGACGGTACGTCGGTAACCAATTAAAAAAAGTATTGCTCCCGATAAATGTTTGATGCTCTAGGCATAGGTCGGTGGGTACCCGCTGTTTCTCCGACGGCGACCATGCACGACACAGAGTACTGCAATCTGTCATGTCAGTATAACCAGCACCCTAATTGCGTAACTCACGATTGATCATAATTGGTTTCGTCTTCACAGTTAAACAATATCCATTGCGTTATTTATGTTGTCGAACAGACACATTTTTCGAACATATGAAGCAATGGTTTAACAATCCGTTTCAAAACGATACAGATTATGATGAATCGTGAGTTACGCAATTATGGTGCAGATTCAAATAATTCGAAATATTATTCAACTTCCGCCCACACACACACCTAAATAAAAGCTTTATGAAATTATTCAGGTCTAGCCGCATACCCATATTCCCCAAACTTTTTTCAAATGTCACATGAACCCCTCGCATTTGACGTTTACCTTTCGAATTTAATCGAATGACCGGAATGACGTCAGACCCCATCAAACTTTCTTTATAGCCGCCCAAATTACTCTAATAAATTATTTAGCTCTAATCAAACTATACACTAATTATACGTGTAATTAATACATTATAAGTAATGAATAAGGTGGCGCGGCCATATTGTCTATTAGTGGCTTAATTAAAAAATATATTTATTATTTATTTTCCATTATCCGTAGTACTCATGAGGGTCGAGACACGTGGACTATTGTTTGTTCAAGTTAGGTAGGTACCTACCTTTTTTATCATTTCTTGTTTGAATCTTTATTTATTCATATCGGTCACAGTGAGTCTCAACTTGCTCATGTTAATGTGTGTGTGTGTGTGTGGCCTTAATAAGATTTTAGAAAGATAAAATTTATTCAATTCATTCTTTGATTATTTAGTTAACGTGTAGTGGTTATATTTCAGCCGCCATGCCAATATTGAAGTGCTTTCTTCACTCTGTTATAGACCCTCGAGATGTGGTTTTGTACACTCCACCAGAAATATTTTAAATGACACATTTAACACAATTAATATTTCTGTAATCAATGTCGTGTGCATACAATTATCAAGCGGCCACAATAACTTAGTTACTTTGTTATCCGTGCAATAAAACACGACAAAATCTGACCAATTCCGGTGTGAATCACACAAAAACATATAATCCAGGTAAACTTATGCAAGCACTTTCATTTTTGCCTTACTAGATATCGCATTCTCAGGTAGGGCGAGGGACGTCAAGAGGGCATTGGCAAACAAGCTGTATCGCACAGCTCACAAGCGACTCTGCGATACAGATTCATTATTTTTTTTTCTACTCCAAGCCCTTACCTCAATGGAAAACGTCTAATTAAAGCCCAGTGCTTGAACCAAAGTTTTGAATTGGTAATCATTTCGAATCAAAGAATTCTATTCATCCTTCCCGGGGTTACCTTTCAATGTGCGATCGATCGTCGCGTCGCTCGCCTGATACCAATTAGTTTGGATACATCGATCTAGTCTTATTTTTAGTTTATTAATTTAATTACATTAATATGGAGCTCAAATGAGGTGCAATTTCATCATCAAAAAAGTTAATAAATATTTTTTATTATTAATGTGGGCTAATAATTAGCTAATTCATGAAATAAAATAATCGTTTTGAGTAGTTGAGTCACGAGTTTTTATTATTCCTTAATTTGAAGAAAAATCTACTTTATTTATTAAATTGGTGTCTGCGTGCAGATTGTCGAGGAAGCGCAATCGGATATTATTTATTGTAAATAGTAGAAAATTATAAAAATAATTCCGATTGTTTTATCTTTCATGCTCATCTTTGATTGTGACTGTATTAGTCTCTTGTGGTCTGTCTAACCCACGTCCAAATATCGTTGCTCTCTTGTTTGCACAGTGTCTAGCTGTTTCAATTTTCAAGAGAGGAAAGTTAAAAAACTTTAATATATATACGTTTAACCAACCAACTATATAAATCACTTAGGGCTGATTTGTCAGTAGTCATATCTGTAGAATAAATCTGACAATTTGATATATTTTCTAAAGCTGTCAAACTGTAAATTTATTCCTCAGATAAAAGTTATCGACTATTGAAAAGTCTGCCCTTAGTTAAACAGAATTAGGGGTCGACTCTGTAAGTCCGCCAACGAAGAAATGGACCCGTCCGAAAGTTTTTTTTGTCGGGCAATAGCACGTAAGGAGTAGAGACTAGAAACTATCAAATCGTTCTAAGGTCAAGCCCAGAAGTAATCTTATATCTGCAAGTAATGCTTACGGAGTAGGAAACCCATGGCCGAAACTACAGATTTTGATTCGATTTTGAACTGAAGGGGCCTGCCCCCAGTAAACCCCTTCAGTTGATAGATAACGCACTATCAAGATTTCGTAGACCGCGAATGGCTAGCAAGTGCCCGCCAGTGTAAAACATGTACAGATATTATTTGAAGTGCTAGGGGGAGCATTCTCCACTAACTACACTGTCTGGCACACAAGTAATACCCACTAAAGGGAACAATGCGTTATCTCACCAACTACTCATATTACGTCACGGTGTCTACGTAACAATAAATAGTGTCACAGAGTAGGGAGGCGATGAGGGATTTGTTGTTACACTGTTCCTTGCTACTCTGCGTTTACCTATTCATATTTTTGTTACACTTTTTATTGAACCCCAAAGTTTTGTTTTGTGAATGGCTGTCCCCATTCGTGTAAACGTGGAATGTTTTAATGTTAAATATGTGTAGTTTACGATGTCTATTTTATTCAGGTAAGTTTTTGTATTTGTTTAGGTGTGGATACCACGTTTTATTTTATAACTCTTTGTCAACATGAAATGTTGTTGTTGGATAGAATTCACAACTTTTGGGACAGGTGAAAACTAGTTAGTTACTTTAGTATATATTTATTTAGAAATCTCGCAATGTCCAGAGTTCAGAACTGAGGCTAACCCTTCAAAAGTCTGCACATCCACTACACTGCCGCAAACTTAACGAATTTGAAACGAAAATTTTGTCGCCACTAAAGTTGACGAGGTCGCCCATTATAGAATTGCAGAAAAATATGAACAGAGGCGAACAGAAAAGCCAATGCACCTTTGATCTTTGTACACTGCGAGCCTCTCAGAGGCTACTCCCATTACTGCATGCAGATTTTATACTTTGTGACATTTTTGTGCGAACGGCGCGCTTCGCGTCTCGTCCCTCTCCCTCCTCCCTTCCATAACCCGCCACCTGCCGGGGTGCGCTACTTAGCTGATGACTTATTAAGAGTGCATTCTTCAGAGGTGTCTGCCTGTCGCGGCGGGTTTAATGACGTGGGTTGCAACGTGCTCTCTGATTTCGTACTTCGAGTATGTCCCACTTTTAGTCACAATGCTTTGCGGTTTTGTGTAGTGTTTGTTCGGCGCGTGTGGGTTCAAGCTTGATTTTGGATTATTGGTTGATGGTTAATTTTGATTTTTAGGTTTTGAATCGGGGTCGCTGTGTACATGAAACAAATGGGAAGAGAAATGGCATCTACCTAGAAGGTCATTCAATGTATTTCAAATTGATTCATGATGTTACGAGAGTACGTATGCCTAAGCTAACTCTAAAAACAACCAAAAATATACCTAAACACATAGAAAACATTTTAAAAATTTCCAAAAACTGAAAAAAGAAAATAAATAAGTATATATATACTCACATACATGAACTCACGTCTGCTTCCCATGGGGGAAGGCAGAAACTGTAGACCGCCTCCTGCAACTTACGATCCTTACATACTGCCTTGTTAATGTTCACACATCTGAAGTCTTAGTGCAAGTTTCATTTAACCATCTCGAGCAAACGCATCGAGCGCGTTTGGCACTCCGATTGGCCCTGGATTAGTGACGGACCAATCGGAGCGCCGAACGTGCTCGATGCGTTTGATCGAGATGGTTAAATGAAGGTTAAATGAAACTCACTCTAGGGCCACTGGTCATACACGCACGCCGGTTGCATGTACTACGCACCGGACTATTCTGAAAAACACCAGCAATAAGTTCACTCAGATTTTTGTAATTTCTTTTTAAGTTGTACACTAACGTAGCACCCCTGTTACAAGCCGCGATTGATGCTTAGAAAACTTTCCGGCCTAAATTACGAGTCAGGGCTGTCAGTGCCGATGATAAAAGGTATCTGACAAAGGGATCGCGGAAAATTAAAAGGGCCCTGTTGTATTTGTTCGTCATTTCCGAGGCGTACACGCGATCGCGGCCTCGCTTCGTTGACCTTATAATTGTTGATAGCGAAAAACTTATTATAGATGCTAAAGATATTTTTCGGGATTTTTTATCCAACGTAACATGACGCCTGTTATCCTCGATGGCTTAGACAGAAGTTCACCCAAATTTCGTCTCCGATCACCACTTCCCCGACCTGGGCACTGAACCCTGGCGTTAAGCTTAATAGTTACCATTGCACTAGACCAACGACACGAAATTACACAAAAAAAATATATGTTTGGTTCGTTTTCAATTTTTAAGAAACAATAGGTATCCTAAGATTTCTTCTGCTTAAGAATGTTCATTGATTTCTAAAATATTTCTCAATCATAACGTCCTCTTCCGTTTCACCTTCATAGTTCGACTGACAAAACTGTTCAACTCGTGGCGAAGAGACACGTTGTCAGGGGGAAATGTGACTCGCCTCACGACCAATGCCACTTCTCGACAGGTTGATTTTTATACCGACATTCCCCTCTCACTGACCTCTGACAATGCTGACACCTAAATGTTATCTTGTTTTGTTGTTTTGGTGTAATGTTAGGGTTAACATTTGACAGCTACTAAGCTGCTGCCGTCGACATTTTGTTTGTTCACCGTCTTGTGTTTTTGTAACAAAACCTTACTAACTACGAACTCTTTGGATGAATTCCACCAATGCAACTCTGCGTTCAGAACATCTTTATCAAGAGGTGTCAGTGTCAATATTACATTACAATTTTGACACTGACAGCTCTTGAACGCGGTTTAGAAGTGCTGATCGCGTTCCGTTTCATAGTTGAAATATGCACTTAATAATGTTTACAGTCTTCATTTTGAAATGCGAGTACATTCACAAAAACACACTAAACTAATAATGTAAGCATAATCGTAATGAAACAAAGTTCACGCCAACTTAATTAAAAAGTCTTATAGATAACCAATGGATTTCGCAAGAACGTTTTTTTCTCTAACGGTACCCTAAACAGGGGAATTACAATCGAATCGAACCATTAACCTTTACAAAGACTAGTAAGAAACGGAACGAAAAAAAACCGATGATGAATGCAATATAACGACTATTTTAATAGGGTTGTGTGTTTTCTTCGTCGATAAATTACCGCTAATGCTGTGGATAGGCGACGTTTCTTTCATTGTGGAGAATTGTGGGTTTTTTGTTACAATAGTAATTACATACGTTCGCGTTTATTGCTGTTGACAGCCCTAGCGTGGTTACGTAAGCTTAAGTGTTTGTGCCACCCCTGGACTTAAGGCAAATTGTATACCTATGTTTGGTTAGGGCATTTGTCATCGGCCTAATTAGTTCCAAGATTGTGCTGTTTTATATAGTGTTTTGTAATGTTTCTTCCGAAACACGAAATTATTGGCGTTACATATTGACTCTATTAGCTTATCGATGGCAGACCAAACATCTTCGGCCCAAAAAACAGCTGCGCGAACTACGCTCGCTGACACACTCATTAGATCACATTAACTTATCTGTCGAGTTAAAAACACTGGCAAGAATTATTCAATTTATGACACCCTAAGTGGTAGTTTCGACGCTCAATTGCAAGCAAACGTGCAATTTAAAGCGAACTAATTTACGAGTAACAATAAAAGTTACTCAATACTATGTCATAACATGTAAAAGGCACACTTTATGGCGGAAAAACACACCATTGCCATACTTAGTTGTAAACGCAAATTACACTTTCTTAAGTAATAGAAAAACATAAGCTTACCCGCATGGGAAAAATATGTGTGCAATATGTAGAGAAAAACCATGTCTACGCGCCTTTAAAGAAAACTAATTGTTAAATGGGATAGGAGAACAATAACATGTGATAACTGTTTATTAACTATAGTTACTGTTAGCGAGTTGTAAGCTGGGAGAAAATAGATATACTAGCGGAGGGTCTTACTGGTATATTGTAAATTTATTTTTGAAAATGTTTCTTGTATTATATTGCTATTGTTTAAAGAAATTCAATTTTTCTTAAGTTTTTTGCAATTTTCAGGTCAGTGTAGGGTTGTATGTATATTGATTAAAATATTTCATGAAATTTTCATTCAATGTGATTATATCAACATAGAGGGTTGTGTTATTGATTTTATTGATTAAAATTCTGTAAATACATAGATGTTACGGCAGCGAAACATATTTTGGTCAATATACAGCCTTACAAAGACCTGCAAATTGCAAAAAACATGAAAAAAACTCGGGTTACCATGGCGCTTTAACCTTAAGGGTTATTGTAGATACGAACAAGATTAATTTGATAACAATTTTAATTGCAGATTAAACTTGTTTCATCATAATTTCAGCCGAAAGACGTCCACTGCTGGACATAGGCCTCTCTCTAAAGGGGTTTTGCCATAACCGCCGATGCTATTCTTTTTACGTCCGGGGCAACATACGGAACGAAAAACCACCGAACGAAACTTGTTTACTAATAAATAATTAATATAAATAAATAAAAACGTTTTATTTCGGATTTCGAAGGTGCTAGCATGACATCCTGTTTGTTTCTGATGCATTTAAGTACAGTTATTAAATTGTAAATCCGTTATTGGCTGTAAGATTAGTTTATTTATATTTAAGTGAAATTGTTAAAGAGCTGTGGATTTTGTGAGTAAATAAAAAAAATTAAAAATTAAAAATAATTATCACGATCCATAGGTACACATACATTAATTATTTTGAATTACAGTCATAATGAATTTGATAATTCAAATTTACAAAGAGCAGCAGCAGCAGTACAGCTTATAAAAACTGCTTGCATAAAAAGAGCGCAATCAATGATTTGCTTCACTTTCACTCCGTTTCACTAAAACCATACAGTTGAAACCAGGTTTTAGAAGGCCCATGAGCCCGGCTGTTTGCAAGGACAACATTTGTGGACACACCCCCGAACGTGCCAGTTGAGATTGGCGCTCCAGACGCGTCCGTTTGACTGACATGTCCGAATTTTATTGCTATCTCTAAAAATAAAGTTAGTCCCGAAATCGAAGGAGAAAGAATATTGCAAATGATCATTCACAAACATTCGAATCGTGGACTGGGAAAGCAGTAATATATCTAAGGCTTCTGGCGGAAATAAACTAGTGGATAGCTTGATAGAAGTTCCCCCCACTAATCGTTGATATCGGTGCTGTATCCTACTCAATAATGCAGGTTTGAACGCCTTCAAGTGTTAGGACTACAACACTCTTAATTACAAAGTCTGTCATTACAACTGCACAGGAGTCAGGACCCTAATTTCTAGAGAATTGCCGACACTGTCCTGTCATTAATTCACATATGGATGATGGCTACTAAAGAGCTAATTACTCGCTACAACTTATGGTCGCCGGGCGCTTCTTTGAAACGATTCAGAAACATTTATTATTTACGGTGTAATAATTATAAAAGCTGTTTCTGTCACCAACATTGGCTCACTCTGCGTGGCTCCATTTCTGTCCTTTAATACGGGAATCGCGTGCACAATCAACCGTGAAAAGTATCAAATGTAACATGATGTTTTTTTACCCACAGTTTCCTGTTCAGGACGTTTGGAAACTTGTACTTGACAATTTTTATATGATTGTTTAAATACTTTTTTCGTTCATTGCCAACGTGTGAGCTTACAGGAAATGAAAACTACGAATGAATGGAGCGAAAGTGACGAAAAGTACAATTTAAAGTGTTTTTTGTCGTCAAAATGGGTTTTATATTTGTGGGGAGAAATGTTTGAATGAATGAGTCCCCGTGACTATTGGTGCGTATTTTTTTAGAGGTCGGCTTAACTCTGAGGACAATAGACAACTTTGTTTTATTCGTTTGAATTGGAATACATTCGAAAATATTCTTATTACAGGCCGCCTTTCAGTGAGAGGGAGTGGGCCGTATTCCACCACGAGGTCCAGTGCGGGTTGATAGATGGTTGGTTTTTAAATTACCTACACAAAGTAATGTTTCTGCCCGGGTTCGAACCCATGACGTGACACGTAAGATGAGGCCATTACCAGCTCTCCACTTGTTGATATCGATTCCAAACTAGCTGCTAATTAGGAAACTATAGCTATTTCAATAAATTTTGCGGTGAGATAGTTAAAACCCGATGATGCGCTCTATTCATTTCTCTAAAAAAACTTCAACGCTCGAGTGGCTCCAGCGATTACCGCTTGCTTTCACATTAATATCACGTCACGGCATTTATTATTTACTATTCCATAATGAATTTAAGTGTATTAAATGAATACAGTTAAAAATGTTAATTGCACGTGCGCTTGAGTTTAAATCACTTACAGTTTCATCTTGTTGGCAGGTCTTATACGAACATTGCAGTAATTCTTTTTCATTTACAGTTAGGTACATAGAATCCACAAAACATCACGCCTTGTTTTCCAGAAGGAAGGGCTGAGACGTTTCCATAGTACATATCGGGCGTATTTTTTTTAAAGTCCTATGTTATAGGGGGGCGAGCCTATTGCCATCAACCAAAAGATAATTGATCTATTTGACAACTGTAAAAGTAAAAACAGGCTGCAGCTGAAACAGATACTTTTTAAGGTGCAGAAAAATGTCCGAACATTTGTAAATCTGACAGTTTTTGCCATCAATCAATTAATTTTCTAAACTAAGTTAGATCTATCATCGGTAGGAAATAACAACACTGCCAGTCTGAACCCCTATAACTGCCACATACATATAAACTCAAATTACTTAGGTGGGTATATGAACGTAGTTATTAAATTTAATTGAAAACTCAAAATATTTATCAAAATATATATTTAGGTATACTTACATTAGTTTAAGAACTTAGTTATAAAGGTTAAACAAAAAAGGTTTATTATTTTTTGCTTTTCAGTTTTTTCTGTGGTTTAATTTTTTGCCAATTTTTTTTTGCTTATAATGTCTTCTGTGGACACCGTATCTAATCTTAAACATCCATGAAATATATGGAAGCAAGAAAACGGTATACATCGTGAATTTCCTAGCCTTTAAAACAAACGTTATAAAAATACCAGGTAAGCAACCAATATTAAAGTAAAAAGTGTTGTCTCCATGAGAAGCAAATAATTATCCTTTAGATGCCATGTATGCGAAAGGAAAAGTGGTCTGCAGATTCATGCATAATTTTTAACGAATACAAAAATGACAGATTTGATATCATCACTAATCGTAGACGTCCATGAAAGACATAGAAACAAAAAAAAAACGGTACCTATACAGGGAGATTTTTCTATCCTTGTGGGTAAGTTCTAAACGTTGCAGAGAAAAACGTGATAAGCATACTTGAGCTCAATTTTAAAGTTTAAGTGTTTTCTCTATGAAAAGAAAATAATCAGATTTTTGTATCTATCTATATAAATAAAAAGAAAACTCCTGGCTGACTGACTGACTGTCCGAGTTTCCCTTTATAATGTAAACAGGGAAATAAGGAAGGATTTTTCGAAATTCAACCCCTAAGGGAGTTAAATAGTGGCGCTTTCTATTTCTACTCTACTGTAGAATAGAAATTGCTTGTCTACATTTCTCGGTGAGAAACTTTCAACAGAAACATAATTTTTATCTACTCTTACGACGACAAAACGCTTGTCTACGGTTCTCTTGTGCAGGGGGCGTTCTGTAGTTTCTCTCTACCCCCATGGGAAGAAGAGTTTAGTGTTTGTCAGTCATACTATGCTAAGCTTCCCTGGTCATTCAAACAGCTTAGCTTTATAGCTAAGGCTGTGCTTATACACAAAGGGTCAAATTAAATTAGCTAGCGAAACTCCGCAGTCTAAGTTAACTTCACCCTGTATGCTTATTGTATAACATAGAATCGCTCCTTGTATACATTATTGTGCAGTACTACTTGCAAGATTAATGCAGTGCCTCAGATATCAGACAACCTTGTATCTTACACGTACTCGAGAAATCATAAATTGTTGTGTTAAAATAATGTAACTTTCAGTCTTATGTATTTTAATTCCCTGTTATAAATAAGAGAATTACTAATAATTCGACAGTTTATATATAAACTGTCGACAAACAATTTTCAAATATTTAATGCCTGTGTGTGGCTGCTGTATAAAATAATAACACCATTCCTATGGCTAAAGGTATTCCGAATTGGAATATCAATCGTGCATTCTGTTGCTCCTCCTCGATTAGCCCATACACAAGATAGCCACATGTATGTACGTATGGAATCCGAATGCAACACTACAGCTTGATTCCAAGCTCGCACGTGACGATTCTCCGTTCACGCCTTCATTATAAATCATTAAAGCGAAGTTTTTAATTAAGCATTGTGCTTGAGAATATTAGTACAAGCTGCGGAGGCTCACATACGTACAACATGTCAGCATTAAGTTAATTATATCAGAATGTAAATGACATTGTGCTTCGATTATGATTCGATACATTTTTATAGCGATCACATGGTGGGCATTGTTTGGCGTGCCGTTCTCGCCTCTCGGCCCGGTTTATTGCTTTAATAAAGTGATTAAATACCATGGCATATAGCCAGGGCTCGATACAGGCCGAGCTAATTTCGAAAACTTGTATTCGCTCCCTTTTAGGTCGGTCGGTTTTAATGTGGGGTCAGTGACTGTAGATCCTGAATTAGAGTTGTTAGCCGCGAAGGCGCGCGAATGATCGGACGAATGCGACAAGCGCGAATGGTCCAGCCTGAAAAACTTCCCGCGCTCATATTACGATATTTTATGTTCCTACCTTAAACGGTTTGTGAGAGCTAATGAGGCTTAAATCAATTGTCGGTGCTTCTCTTCGGCCTGGATTTTTAAACGGAAACCTTTATTGAGTTCTGATCTACACTAAATATAATTACGAGATCAGAGTGCATTCATGTTCTTACGCAACTTTCCGCATATTTATGTTGAATAAACTTCTATTCAAGCTCGTTTGTCTTCTATAGTATCAAGGAGCAAACAATCAGCACAAGTTCCTAAGTAAGCTTAGTTAGGAGGTGTTCTGTAAGTAAGTTGCGTTAAGTCACAGGTGTTTTGGCGCGGACACTAAAAACATTAGCGCGGGGCAGGTGTCATTAGCAGAGCAGTGCAGCGTGCGTGGCGGCGGCAGCGCGGCCACGTCGCAGCGCACCCCTCTGCCACCTTTATTTTTGTTGCCTTACTTTTTTCTATATGAAGGTCCACTCACTTATTCATGCGAGCGGGATTGTAATTTTTTTTCTACTTTTTGCATGCGCCGTATATAGATATTTTGGCTACCTCCTATTTTTTCCTGACTATAAAACTGGGCCGGGGTTGTGCGCTTTTTTCGCGGCACCCCTGCCCGCCGAGGGGTGTGGAGGGTGCTCGCAGTTAGAGAATTATTCATTGCCTACCCCCGCCGAACCGGCTTTCCGTTATTTCTGTTTGTTATGAATTATGTCCGATGACTTTTCCCGACGCCCCGTTTCTTTCGTTTTCACTAATTACTTTTTCTATAGAAACTATAAATCTTCATTCCTTAATCGAGTTGGGACTTGGGAGTGGAGGCAAGCGGTAATGACATTGGTCGCGTGGTCGGGTCGCGCTCGCCCCGCTCACCCGCTCTCGCACTCGCCTGACTCTCCCTATCTCGCACTCGCCTTGCTCTCTGATATATTCGTTTGTGATACTGATAAAACATTGTTTTCCTGTATAAACTGACGTACTAAATGCTAACAAAAGATTCAAATTCACACTCTGCTGCCTGCTAAAATATGTAGAAGAGCTCGCTCCCAGCCCGCTACAAATTTGAATTTCATATGTATGTTTCGCCTATTACGGATGCACTCATTAATATCTTAAGTGATGTGTGGAGGTTTATGGCGCGCAGTTTTGAGCTTTATTGCTTTGTAACATGGTTCATTGCCGTCATAACGTTTAGGGTTGTCTCCATTTATACAGAGCACGCGTTAAGATTATGTCGGATGAAAAAATGCTGCAAATTGTATGACCCCCATGAAAAAACATTATCATTATGGACACATCCGTTGGGTTATCTTTTCGTATGCAAATCTTGAGTGCTCACACCGCTTCTGTGATACTTGTACTAGTACAAATTGTTTATTGTGTACCGCTCCGGACGGTCAGGCGTGAGTCGTGCGTGCTGTGGGGAGTAAGTTACTGTTCTCATTGGTAGATTTCGTGAAAGTGCAACTGTATCGTCATCTTCTGATTGATTCAGTTAAGTTTTAAGTATTTTGTCTTACTTAAAAAGTCTTTGGACTTAGACCTAAAGGAACAAAAGAATAGTTCCTTATCACTCCATTTGTTATTACATCTCGATCAAAAGGCGGTCATGGTTTAGAGATCCGCAATTTTTCGCGCAGAGAGCCTCGGAACTCCTCGTGTAAACGAGCCTTGACATTGAAAAATGGGCAACGCCCTTGATTCGCAAAGTATTTTCGGTAACCTATTTAATTATTTACAAATCTCGTGCTAAAAACAATCCGAATATTTGGGAATCCGGGAAATGGGTCCGGGTCATCAATGTTTCACTGTTGTAAGGGTGATTCAGGGTCCAAACATATTAATTAGCCTTTAGCCCTGACCCGCAATGGTCGCCGCGAAACGACAATGAGGTTGTTTTTTGTCGGACTCATTCCGTACCTTTTGCAGGCTGTTATTAACTGAACTAAGCTTTTAACAAGCTTTATTCACTAAACTAAGCTTTTACAAGCTTTTTATTCAATTTACTTAGGTTTTGACAAGATTTTATTTTCTAAACTAAGCTTTTTACAAACTTTTACTTGTCAGTGTGTTACAAAGGCTCTTTACATGGAATTTTTTTACAACTCGCTCTTGGCCAATTAGGTATGTTGAAACTTTTTATACCAGTGCCGTTCAGGGCCCTAAATCACTATGACCACTGAATAATTCCTTACTACGAAACCACATCAATTCCTTAGATCACACACGAGATCTGCTAATAAATATCTACAAATTTTCTTGGAACATACAGAATAAGTATGAACTCAAACTCGAAGCATTTATTTCAATTCAAAATCAATATATTTTATTTCACATAAACATGCATGGGTACTTATGAAACGTCAGAAGCTAGGTGCACGGTTCCAAATAGTCGCTTCCTATGGAGAAGAGCCGGCAAGGAACTCCACGGTTTCTCTTTTAAAAATCAATGTTTTCAAATTACAGTGATAATAGATATGGGAGGACAGTGCAGGCCTGTCAATAAGTACCAGACTTAATTAGAGACTGAAAATACAGAATAGAAAATCGTCTACAAATCTAGTCTGTAAGGCTTACAACGTTCTCTCATTCACAATATGTAAAATAATCTACATAAATAAAATGAACATTTAAACCAAGTGACGTGATTTCCATGTCAATCACTAAAAATAGTCGATATTAAAATTGATGTATTATGTCAATTAATGACGAGAATATGTCAGATATGGTAAAAAAATAAAATTATAAAAAAGAACATTGTAATTTGGGAGCAGTTAATAAACTTTCACATAGTTATGGAGAGCAAAGCAAAACAGCGCCCGTTCACGAACATGCCGTGTGGATCAGCACCATCCAGCTCAACCATTTTGTAGGGAACCGAATGATCCAACACACGCGCCACCATCAGTGAGACATTTAAGTGAGCATGACATACTCCGGAACATTTCCGCCGTTTGGCTCCCAGACTGGAGCGGGCCCGCTGCGCTGAAGCGGCTCTTGCCCAATCTAGGGGGGTCGAACGTCTCCTGCCGGAGGCTCTACGCGGGGATCGTGCGGTCCATGGCCCTATACGGGGCGCCGGTGTGGGCGCCTACATTGAGGCGCCAACCAGCTCGCAGGTTGAGGGCGTCCCATAGGGTCATGGCGATTAGGATGATCCGAGGAAATCGCACGATATCCGGCGAGGCGGCGGGCCTCCTTGCCGGATTACCGCCATGGGATCTGGAGGCAAAGGTCCTCGCGCAAATGTGGGAGTGGCGCGAGGAGGCCAAACGCCGCGCCGGGGCGTAACTCCGCTGCCGCGGGAAATCGCGGCACAGCGGACAGAGCTCCGGCAGGATCTCATGGCGACATGGAGTGTGCGATTGTCGCAACCCAGTGCTGGGCACGCCACGATTGCGGCGGTAAGTCCCCTCTTTGAGGAGTGGCTTGAGAGGCGGTATGGCGTCCTCACCTTCCGCCTGACGCAGGTCCTCACCGGACACGGTTGTTGCGGGAGGTTCCTGTTTCGGATAGGGCGGGAGGAAACGCCCGGGTGTTTCCACTGCGAAGATCGCCCTGAGGACACGGTGGAGCACACGGTGGTGGTCTGTCCGGCTTGGGCGGAGCACCGCCGTGTCCTCGTGGAGGCGATCGGCGGCGGCGATCTCTCGCGTCCGGCCCTGGTCCAGGCCATGGTACGGAGCGAGAGGGCATGGGGAGCCGTCACCTCCTTCAGCGAAGCAGTAATGCTTGCGAAGAGGGAGGCGGCGCATGTGAGGGAGAGGCAGCATATGCGCCCTCGCGACCCTAGCCGCCGCAGGATACGGAGACGCCCCGGGCGTCGGGAATCCCAGGCCGATTTCCGGCCACCGTAGGCATGAGCTTGCGGACGGCGAGTAATGGGTAGCTCGCTGTCCGGTAAGGACCAAGCCCAAGTCGACGGCGCGTTGTGTTCCACGCGCGCCTCAAAGAGATGTCAGCACAAAAAAATGATGGGGCCCGCAAGGGCCGATGCCTGCCAGGGGTGCGGGTTTGTTCGAAAGAGACACCACAGACTCTGGCATACGGGCTACTGAAGGAACACGGTTGGTTTTTAGTCAGTAAAAGTCTGACACGCCCTCCTGCTCCACCCAGAGCGGGAGAAGTAATTTGATGATTTCCCACCAAAAAAAAAAAAAAAAAGCGTGACATACTCTCAACTGCCACGCTTTTTCAAATCAACTCACATCAAAATAGCACAGTAAACGGATGCATGGTACTCACATTTACAAAATTTTAACAAAATAAATGTGAAATATATGACATTTCGATTCCTTACACATTGGTTATATTGGTTTTTACAAAACACGATACTGACGTAGTTTGAACGTAGTAAGATTCCACGGGGTATCATTATAACCATACAGAATTGGGCCCCAGGTGACATAACGTATCATCACACCTCTTTTCCCCGCAGGATTAAGCAGCACCTTCGCACCCACATTTCGTCAGTTTTGTTAAAGACTCAATATCTGGATGACCGAGGAAAAATCAACTTTATTTGGATAGATAATGGTGTCGCTTTGAAAATTACCTATGCAGCTTGAGATTATTTTATTCATAAAACGATCATCATCATTATCATTTCAGCCGAAAGACGTCCACTGCTGGACATATGCCTCCCCCAGGCTCCCCACTTCAACCGGTCTTATGCTTCGCACATGCAGCGGATTCCCGCGGCCTTCACAAGGTCATTTTTGGGGGGGTTTCCATAATCACCACGCTTGGCAGGCGGGTTAGTGATCGCAATATGGTGGTAAAATGCATACCGAACGCTGCTACCCATTCTCTGGTAAGTGACTTAGTCGCCTTCTACGACACCCACGGGAAGAAATGGGATGGTGCTATTCTTTTACGTCCGGCAGACCGGCAGCACACGGTACGTCATAAACGTTGCTTAAAGTTAAATAATGATTAACGGCTGTTTAACTCTACATTTTTGAGGTTTAATCGTCTCTTAACTTTAAGCGACGTTTATAAATAAGAGGGTAAATCGCTAAACTTAATCATAATGACAACCACTTCAATACAGCTGGTTTTAGATCGTCGATTGTATTGAAGCCAATGTTTTTAATTTTCTACTGAACTAACTGAATAGAAATTCAGTAAATCGATGGTATTTATCATCTCAGTTTTTTTATTTCGTGAATTGTCTTAAAGCTCGTTATATTTCATCTGCGAAACTGTTTCTGTGTTCTTCTGAAGTTAAGTATATGAGGGAATAATATTATAATATTACATGTATGATTGAACGAATCATAGATCTAGGACAGTGTAATATAGACATACGAATCAAAATAAAAATTCATTTATTCAAATTAGGCTGAGAGTCAGTACTTTTGGAACGTCAAAATTACATAAGACAGTCCCCCAGAACGCTTGCCCTCCCCCACTTCCTAGTGCTTTCGTTTGGAAGAAGAACTGGCGCAACAAATTCCCCAGCAGCATAGTTGTCTGTTAAGTTAGAAATAATTTGTGAACTTCGGTGTCTAACTATCTATCTATATAAGTAAAAATAAAAGTCCTGACTGACTGACTGACTGACTCATCAACGCCCAGCCCAACATTTTGGACTTAGAAAGCTGAAATTTTGCACAGAGCTTCCCTTTATAATGTAGACAAGGAATAAGGAAGTTCAAACCCTAAGGGAGTTAAATAGGGGATGAAAATTCCGCGCGGGCGAAGCCGCTGGTTCCGTGTCGTGCCGGACGCGATCCGTGTGATGACGGACGTAAAAGAATAGCATAGCTAGAAGCTAGAAGGCGACTAAGCTAAGGGACTTACTAGAGAATGGGCAGCAGTGTTCTCTATGCATTTTACCACCATACTGCGATCGTCAACTCGCCTGCCAAGCGTGGCGATTATGGCAAAACCTCCTTTTTGGGGGAGGCTTATGTCCAGCAGTGGACGTCTTTCGGCTGAAATGATGATGGTGACGAAGCCGCTGTCAAAAGCTAGTAACACATGAATGTGATGTGATCCTGGATGAAAGAGTGTCGCGGGTAAATAATATCAGCCACGGTTTAATTTCAAGGTTAAGCAACGCTTGCCGTGTTGGTCTGTGGATGGGTGACCGACTATCCATAAGGGCGAGCTCGCACTGTGTATGACTGATTATCGTGCGCTTATTTTGTTGCAGAGATGCAACTTATTGGTTTGCGTATATTATGTCAGTGCCATGCGGTGCCGGACGTAAAGAATAGCATCATCCCATCTCTTCCCGTGGGTGTCGTAGGAGGCGACTAAGGGACTTACTAGAGAATGGGCAGGAACGTTCTCTATGCATTTTGCCACCATACTGCGATCGCCAACTCGCCTGCCAAGCGTGGCGATTATGGCAAGCGCCCCCAAATTGGGGGAGGCCTATGTCCAGCAGTGGACGTCTTCCGGCTGAAATGATGATGTCAGTCCGCGCATACACGAGAAAAATGTCGTGATTTACCATACATTGCCAGTAGAACATGAATCAATAGCTTTATAGAAATACGTCTTTATGTTGGCAATGACCTCTTCAAAATAAAAGATTATGTTATTTTATCCTTAAAAGGCCGTATTTGAGCACAGGAAAGGAAGATATGACATCAATGACATGACGTATTTCAATTAAACCTGGACATTGGGAAGGGGCAGATACTCATGATTTTTTTGTTTGACAAGTTTATTTTTAATCTGTCGTAGATCTTAATTTATTTTTCTCATTTCCGTTTAATAACTACTTGAACTATGAGGTCATGAGCTACATAACGAAGTTTTCTGTGACACAGAGACATACATACAGACGCATACATATAGATGCCCACATTATCGTCTTGTACACACGTTCACGATTCGAAGGCATTAAAATTATTTAGGTACTCGTATCTCTGTGCATCGGATGTCTTTATTTAGTTACTGTTATTCGTCATTTAAGAGCAGTGGTGGCCTAGCGATAACGACCGCGACTTAGAGCTGTAGGTTTTAGGCTCAAACCCCGATAGGCGCTTGATGTTGTGGAAATTTTTTCATCACCACTGATCTCAAAACAGTGAAGGAAAACATCGCGAGGAAACCGGCATGTCTTAGAACCAAAACTTCGAAGACATGTGACATGACATCTACCAACCCGCACAGAACGCGCGTGTTAGATTACGGCCCACTGCCTTCTTACAGAGAGGTAGCCTGTGTCCCAGCTGTGGGAAAATTATAGATGGTTATGCCATTCGTCATTTTGGAACTGAAATATTATACACAAAATATATTTTTGCAGGTTTTGTCAAGTATTTGTGAAAATGTGGCACCAGCGGTGGATTGCGATAGGCTGAGTTGATTGATGTGAGAAAATATTTTTTTTGGAATATTAAAATGAAGGAAAATCTCCGACGATAGTGTGATCACTTTAGTGTTGGTGTAAACATGCTTTGCAAGTTGTCGTGATAGTTCTATAGTGTGGGCAGTTAACTGAAAGTTTCATGTCTTAATTCAATTTGAATAATTCTTATGTAATAACTATGACGAAATTTAAATATTTGTACGCCACTAAGGCCAAACATGACTGATCTCAACTATTGTAATTTATTAACTTGCATGCTCTGTATGTGTACTCATGTTTCCACAAATAAAGAATCTTGAATCTTGAATCTTGAAAAAAAAAAAAAACAACATATTATGATATCATTCACAAAAAAAAACTACCATTGTACTAAATGGCCAATTTCCCACTATTCCAAATTTCGCCCTGAGGACACGGTGGAGCATACGGTGGCGGTCTGCCCTGCTTGGGCGGAGCACCGCCGTGTCCTCGTGGAGGCGATCGGCGGCGGCGATCTCTCGCGTCCGGCCCTGGTCCAGGCCATGGTACGGAGCGAGAGGGCATGGGGAGCCGTCACCTCCTTCAGCGAAGCAGTGATGCTCGCGAAGAGGGAGGCGGCGCACGTGAGGGAGAGGCAGCATATGCGCCCTCGCGACCCCAGCCGCCGCAGGATACGGAGACGCCCTGGGCGTCGGGAATCCCAGGCCGATTTCCGGCCACCGTAGGCATGGGCTTGCGGACGGCGAGTAATGGGTAGCTCGCTATCCGGTAAGGACCAAGCCCAAGTCGACGGCGCGTTGTGTTCCACGCGCGCCTCAAAGAGATGTCAGCACAAAAAGTGATGGGACCCGCAAGGGTCGATGCCTGCCAGGGGTGCGGGTTTGTTCGAAAGAGACACCACAGCCCCTGGCTTAAGGGCTACTGAAGGAACACGGGTGGGTTTTAGTCAGTAAAAGTCTGACACGCCCTCCTGCTCCACTCAGAGCGGGAGAAGTTATTTGATGATTTCCCACCCAAAAAAAAAAAAAAAAAAAAAAAAAAACTATTCCAAATTTAAATACCTACATCTAGCAACTAGGCATTGCCAATCCCGACACCGTGAAACATGCCTTTAGAAACGGAACCCAAAAGGAATCGTTTCATAATCTCTTCCCCACAGCTAACTAGTCTACTCCCATTTCTAATTAGCCCCCACGCATTCCCCTTACAAAATACTCATCAGCACCATCACGAAACGCCATAAAAGTTTGATAGTTCCATAGCGACATATATTATGTAGTTAGTAATTCGCGGAGTAGCAATGTCACAAAGAAGTTCTTTGATGAAAAGGACCTCAGTTCTATTCATTCATATACAGTGTGCGAGCGAGAGGAACCGCTTCGCTGCGCGATCTTGTAACAGGCACGTACTTAGGAGCGGTTAGCTTTAACGTGCTTACGTTGAGTCTACGTTTGCGGTAGGTACGTTTCGGTGCTTGTTTATTAATGTATTTCATTAGCAATTTTCTGAAATGTATTTCAGTAAACGCTAAAACAACATGAAGACATACATATAACATAAAGAAAAATTTGTTTTTTTAAATAAGTGACATAAAAAATAAAATTTCATCAACTATATAATTTTTCACGCTGAAAGTTACCTAGACGCTTTTCATAAATACATAAGATTTACAAATACGAATTCAGCAGCTCAATTTTTGGGGCACTTAAATGATGCGGCGCGTGGCGGCGCCTCTGGGTGGCTCGATCAAAACGGCTATTCAAAATGGGAGGATTACAATTTTCGGTTGGATATGCGTTGTTCAATTAGTATGTCTTCACGGTTGACCTCTTCGTATTTGACGTGCATTTAATGTTCGATAAACGTTTTCGTTGCTTTTCGTTGAGCATTTAATTAACTATATTAAATTAAAATTATGTCGTGGATTTTCTCGTTTCCGTTCTTCTCCGTAGGTACTGCGCTTTGGTATAGGCAATCAACTTCATTGTTCTGACTGATCAACTCATTGACATTTCAAAAGTAACAGTAATTGGTTTATGAGAAGTAAATGCTTTGCGTTTGAGTTGAAGTTAGAATGATTTTGATATTTCAATGCGTCAATCTAATGTATTTGCTGATTATTATTGTATAACCCATGCAAAAATCATTAGTTCTCAGAGCACTGTAACTGTTCGATTGATTTTTAATTATGTGTCAGTCAATGCTGTAGCCCTTTCCTGAAACCAGAAGTAACGGGATAAAAGGGGTCATCATAAGGTTAAAATTCAGGTACTTACTTAACTTCCGTATAAAAAAACCTTCCAAATCCGTCACTGCACGTCTTAGGTCGCTCCGGCACTAATAGATGTATGACGCGGCCTCTGATGTTCAGACAAAGAGTGACGCGCGACTATTTTTATTAAAACCCACAAGCTGAGGCATACTTTTTTTAATAACTTATGTACGTAGGTGCGGGTCGAGTCATTTGAATTGCACTCCGGGTTATTTCGCGCTCACGGCACGAGATTTTTTTCCCAGAAAATTGTGGAGTGTAGCCCTTTGTGCGGCAGGCTTTGCCGCCTTGAGTCGCGCGGGTTTGTTTCAAAATGTTTTCCTTTTTAACCCCGCGTGTAGGGTGCCAAGCCGATAATGTTCGTGTTACTCGATATCTAAGCTTTGTAGCTTTGAACTTACTTTTGGGGAAGTATTTAGCTGTTTTTAAGGACAGAGACTTGATAGTTACGATTACATTTCATTTATATTTAATAGTAGTTACTAGTGGTTGCACAGTGGTCGAAATTCGGCGATGTGTTTTTATTTATTTAATGTTTTGAAATGCATTATTATATAAAAAAATAACTTTTTGCATTCCTTCTCCACATAAACTTTAACAGTGCCAAATTTAATACTCCTCCGTTCGCATAATTTTTGTAAAAAGTTACCAAGTTTTTGCTTCACATAAATATATGTATAGATAGATTGTTGATGATGATCTTGTGAAGGTCGCGGGTATCAGCTGGATGTGGGAAGCGCAAGACCGGTCAAAGTGGAGGAGCCTGGGGGAGGCCTATGTCCAGCAGTGGACGTCTTTTGGCTGAAATGATGATGATGATGATAGATTATTACAACACGCCTTGAGTAGCACGTGGTTGTTTCAAAATGTTTTCCTTTTTAGCCCGTGTGTGAGTGCAGCTTTGAATTTACCATTTGGGGAAGCTTTTGGCGGCTTTTTTGCGGTGCAATCTAAAGTGGATTAGGTTAAAAGGCCCTGATTGTTAGGATTAGCTTCGATTTATATTTAGTAGTGTTGTTATAAAACATATTGTTAAACTACCGCCTAGAGTCGCGCGGGGTTAAAAACGAAACATTTTGTTTCTATATTTAACAGTATTGTTACAAAAATATTGTTACACGAGTTTCACATTCATGTTCGCAATAACCTGTGCACATCACTACCGCTAAAACTGGTGTTACAAGATCAATATAAAAAATCATGCAACACAGGCACACCTTTGACATGTCAAAGTTGCACAGAATTTCAATGGGCGACGGCTAAAAATATCGAAGTTCTACTTACATATTATATGTTCTATGTTCGGTGTTCTCGTGCGTTGGCAAAGGGCCTCTCCGCGGTGCCTTTCATTTACTTCTCTGTCCTTTATACTCTTTTCACTAGAACTCACGCTTGTTTACAACCACTATTTGAATATTAGTACTCACTCGAATTTAAAATCTTACGCCTATGTTTATTTATGTGACATTTTGATTATTTTTGTCTACAAAATGTATTGACAATAGATAGACGGTCACAGAATATATGCATACACAAACATGTCTGTATTGTTTTGAATTTCGTACAGGTGACAAGTGGACATTCAAATAGGCTGTGACAGACAGACGGTCATTCAGGTACCATAAATTAGATACAAATATTCAGATATCTTGAACGTCGCCAGACATCTAAGCATTTGTCACATTTATTTATTCGTATGGGCATAGCGGTGGCAATGAAAACTCGATTACATTCGCGAACGGTACGAACGACAAAAACAGGTAGCTACATCAAAATTGTTTACGTAAATCCTCGTTTATTAAGCGGCACGCAGAAGTCGTGGCATTTATTATTAGTAGGAATAAAGATAAGTACACAACGGCTATAAAAATCATGTCTACAGTTCAAGATTTCCGTCTTGGAGGGAAATTGTCGAATTGTAGGAGCGTAGCGCCCGTTCCATCGGCGGGCCTTGTGAATATTTCATTAGGACACATCGCGCATGCGCGTAATCCGTCTCAAGATGACAAAGTTTAAGCTTCGGATCTCGCGTTCCGAAATCAAACGTGTTGCCGAATATTGCCGAATGGTAGGTCAAACTTTTAAAATTCATGAATAATTATCTTTAAAATAAAGTGACACAGCCTTTTATATTCATATTTTATACAAACGGAGCTGTCTAGTGTTAGGTACATGTCTGTCTACCTGTCTATCACAAGACAATTATTCACCACACATGGCTTATAAATATAACAATTTTATAAATAAACGATATTTATATCTTGTGATTTTTCACCACCTGCCTCTAAACTTTTAAATTGTCTCTATGATACAATGAAAAATGCATGTTGCTTTAATCGACACCCTTTTTTTTCATTTCTGCAAAATTGTCCAAGGAAAACAAAACAACTTCAAAGTATTTTTTTCCCCACGCCAGTTTACGATCGCTCGTACCGACACAAGACAAGAAAGCAAATCATTGTTTAAATCTACATTATTAAAACAACAAACAAATTCCTAAACACACATAACCCCACAAAAGATTATCAACCAGGAAATTTGGCAACACAGCATTCCGTTTAACTAGACGAAAGACGTCTGAAATTAAAAGGAATCAAATATGAACACACTATACATGTTACATGAACGACCGGGGGCTTGGCGGGCTTGCCTCTGCTCTCCGACAACTAAAACTTATACATTAATAATGCGTTTGCTTACAATGCGCTTTAAATGTAGATCCAGCATGTGTCTCAGTCGCACACCGCGCTCTCTCTCGCTCGCAGCGCACACGACGCGGTTCATGCAAAATGTACGAAGTAAGCGACTAACGTACCCCGCTTCCCTTTCAAGATAATGCCGTTGGATACCCTCCCAGTCCCCTGCCCCCTGAACGCTGGCCCTCCCTTATCGGGCTCATATCGATGGTCATCGTTCTCCTACGCATCAAATCACCAAAACACCGTCTGTACGATGAATCGGCATTGTTTCACTGCTGATTTATTCGTGTGTTCGCGATCTGCTAATGAATTAGAGCGAGAAGGATCATTAGACCTTACATTGTAGTGGTTAAACTTTATCATGGGATGCAGGAATCAATAGTTTCCAAAATGTTGCCAAAATTTCTAGTAAGCAACTGATGAAAATATCCATCCCTCTGAGACGAAATATTTAGAACTTAAAAGATATGAAATATGTACGAACTAACTAAAAACATCTTTAACTGGATGCTGAGCACGTTTCTCTCGCAGTTGCTCAATAATGCAATGAATAATTTGTCACTCGCCTCGCTAAGCGGACAATGAAACTAGCAATATTTATTTATGCGTTCGTTTTGCAGTTTATGAAGATCGAGGTTAAGTGATGGATTATGTTTTTATTGGAAATAAAATAAGACTTTGGGTTTGTAAATGAAACTGTAACATTGCAAAAACTGCTGGAAGTGACTTTGGAAAATATCTTGGTTTTGGCTGAGGACAAAAAAAAACGCGTTTCAATGAAAATGTTTATTGAAGGTACTTACTTAAGCTTAAGCTTAATTATAATGTCATATTCATAGCATGAAGAACATGTAGAATTGTGAATTTTGGTGAAATATTAAATAGAGAGTTGGTTAATGAGTCCTGAAATATCCTCTCGGAACTTCCTTTGACTGGTGTCACACGTTCGCGCGAATCGGCGCAATTCATTAGGTGCTAATGATAGATCTTGTCTTCGCCTCGAATCGTAAGAACTGCTATTTTTTCACAGTATTGTTGTGATAGCATACACGTCTGTCCATTTACTAATGACAAGATTCGACTTTTACAATGTATGTTAACATCCTACTCCGTCATTTTTCAGTGATTTTCCCACAAACAATGAGCGAGACTCACTAGAAATTACTCAACACTTATCTATATGTATTATGTTTAGATAAAAGGAGACATACCAACGCGCCGCCCGCCGAAACTACTGGGACTAAAAAAGTAAAATTTTGCGCACGGCTTCCTTTTGTAAAGCACTAAGAAGGGGTTTTTTGAAATTCTACCGAGGGTGAAAAGTTCGTATGAAAAATTCCTTGAGTTAATAAACTTGAAACTTTGCACGGATACCTATCTAAGTGAATCATAAAGTTAGAGATTTTTAGTTTTTTCTTAAACTACCCCGTAACACCCCCTAATTCTAATAAAGTTTTAAAAATACGAAACCTACTGCGGGCGAAGTCGGTAGCGAAGCGCTAGTTTATCAATAAATGAAGGCACTATCGGCCTTCCAGCTTTATACTATCTCACAGAATAAATAATGTTAATGCTCTAAAAAGGTTGTGTAAATCTTTAGTACGTTGTTACTAAATTAGATAATGGAATCCTAATTTGCTGGATTTGGAAAATGAGATGAAAGAATTTATTTTTCTTAAGTGTTTCGGTTTTATTTTCCATAAATATTTAGGGTGGAAAATTTACGGAATAGTTCAAAAAGGCCTTGTAGACTGTAAATTAGTAGACAATTTTCTATTTTATGAAGTATCTGGTATTTGTTTCCATGCCTACACTGTCCTGAATACCTATTTATCATTGTTATTTGAAACCGTTGTAAAAGCTAATTATTTTTAAAAGAGTAGTAACCGTGGAGTTTCTTGCCGGCTCTTCTCCATAGGAGACAACTGATTGGATCCGTTCACCTAGTTTCTGACGTTTCATAAGTAGGTACCCATGTCGTATGTGAAATAAAAATATATTTCGATTGGATTTGAAAGGATTTTTCCTGTAAAGGTATTTTAACGGTAGGTACGCAGTTGTGCCACCGATCGCCTTGTGATTATTGTAATATCTACCAACATGATTTTACGAGTAGTGTTTTACATGGCATGTATTATGTAGAGTCAATAGGTATAGTCAGCCGTGACTTTGGAATGTGTTCCTGAATAAATGATCAGATACACCGCTTACCACTAAAATATGCAATAGTTTTGTGTAAGTTGAACGCCTTGGGCGGTACGCTTAGTACCGCGCGATATTTTATTTAATAAAGTTACGCAGTTACGGCGTTATTCAACAAAGTTTGTGTAGTTTTCCACCTATTTGTGTAGCGTCCGGATAAATGTTAATGACTGGGACAAACGCGTACGTACGTGTTACACTATTTAACTAGTATTGTGTACTCTTTGTATATTTAATGAAAAACACAAAAGTATTATCGGGGACATAGTTCACATGGCTGTGGAACTTTAGTATTGTTCTTTTTAATCACTTGAAAAATTTCAAAAAGCGTTTTTGCGTAGGGCTTTTGACGGTATTTTTATAATCGCGGCGCCAATCGGTATCAACTAGAGGTGTTGATAGCACTTCACGCCACGCACGGCAATAACAGATAAAAAAAAAACCAACACTGAGTAAAAAGAGTCAACGAAGCTTTCAAGTACAGTATTTTTTTTTTTTAATGCAGGCTTTTTGTCGGCTGGTGGATTTGTATTTTTATCAGGAAGTAAAGAGGTTACTCAATTCGAGAGATTTTATTTATGTTAGTATTCTAAATTCTTGTAGGAATTAGGAAAACGTCGTCGTGAGGAAAGTTACAAGTATGAATGTAGATGACTATACGAGTAGGGGGAGAGCAAAGAAACGATGGATGGACAGTGTGAATGATGATATTATGGTTAGAAAGGGGGTGACTGCCGAGATGACGGCTTTTAGTGAAGTATGGAAAATAGTCACGTAGCGCGGAATTTAAATAAATTAGTTTATGGTCAGGTGAATTATGATTCTAAATTATTTCTCTGTTTAATATTGATTCTGTGGGCTTCATAACAATATGTGTCTAGACCTTTTTTTTTCTGTTAAAGAGAGAGAGAGAGAGAAGAGAGGCTAAAGTTAGGTGCAGACAGGTTCAGTATCAAAGTTTAAAAAAGAAATAAAACTAGCTACCATCGTTTCACAGTCCCCAAATTCAAATCTAAAAAGAGTAAGACAGCTCTTGTCTTCAATCACAGCCGACACGTATGCTAGGCACATGGGTAAGGTCCAGGTAATTGGGAACAATCACGGCGACCGTGATTCGTTCCTCATAACACGAGCAACCAATCAAAGCGTGGGATCCGTTTTTGAATTGAAATGATACAGACGATGTAACAAGTTTCTTCCAATTGCAAACGACAAAACTGGACGGTAACGAGGTTTAGCTTTTAATTCCGCGCTCTGTGTACTGTTGTCGTATCAAGTGTTAGCGCTCACAAAGTGTCTGTTAATTTCTAAATTTGGAACACTTTGGACTTAGAGGACTGTGATTTGACGTCTGTACATTGCCATCTGTCATTCCGTAGGTGTAGATGCTTCGCAGAACTGTCAACTGCTTATTAAGTTGGTAATTAATAAATTACCTGAGGCAGTGAGTAGTAAATGAAGGCACAGAGTAGTTGAACCCGTGATGCACTGTCGCACACGAGCTTTCCTGACTGAGCAACCAATAATTTGGTAATTGAAATATGCCTTGCGTTGCTCTTAAATCCGAAGAATGTACCCATGTTTGCCTTGAAAATTTAAAAGGACACTCGAATCTGAAAATAAAAGAAACACTTAACAATTGAAGGTACAATTTTACCGAAGTAATAAAGATAATTGAAAAACAACTAGGTACTCTTACCTACTGGCTCAAGTTATCAAAATTACTTTTGCCGACAACCGTACCTATGAACTTTGTAAAACCAGAACGACATCCAAGTTCCATCAGAAGACTCCACCACCTTAAATAAAACCGCACCTTAAACAAAAACAAGAGCTTAAATCTTCACGTGTTAACCGATACTTAATCTAACACAATTAGAGTTCACAACTTTCGTCGGCGACGGTACATATACGGCGAGGCAGTTTTAATTGATCTTGGTCGTTTTCTATTCATTCTGCGCGGGAATCCGATCCGATTGTGTACTACGCCCAGCCAGTGACTTGAGTACGACGACGCCAACGTTTCGACGTCACAAATCACGTATATACGGACATAAAGCTGATATATACGGTATATACCGGTATAAAGTAATCATTTTTTTTATTTTTATTCTATTCTACCTATACCAACATGTGCAAGTGTGTTTGAAAACAATGAGTAAATATTCGGTTTGATCGAAACAGTAGTCCAAATTCGTAGAATATGCAAATAATTAGAATTCCGGTAACCATATTGGAAACAATAATATGTAAGAGTGCACACAGAAAATACAGAAATATCCTCATTCAGGTCGATAATGTGTTCTGATTATAAGTTCATGTCCCGAATGTTAATAAAATATCTATGCACAACTCTGAAGCTTGTGGCTAAGTCGAATCAGAAGATCGATCAGGTTAAGCTACGCTTGCCGCGCTCGGTCCGTAGATGGGTGACCATCTATAACATATCGAGACTCCTCCGTGCCTCGGAAAGCACGTTAAGCCGTTGGTCTCCACAGCAGTAATTCGTAGATCTTCGACAGTCGTTACGGGTCGTCAGAAGCCCGAATGTCTGACAACCAGTCTTACCAAGGTATCATTTTATCCAGTAACGTGGTTGTGGAGGTAAAATAGGCAGTGGCTCCCTTTAAAATCAGCTGCAGCCGATTAGACTGGGGAAGCCTTTAGAAAAGTTATTGGTTATTGAACATCGCGGTAAGCCTTCCCTAGAAGCAAACGAGAAAATATCAGAAAGAACGCTAAGCGAAAACGAAGTAAAAGCGTGGCGGGCGATGCGATACGACGGGGTACAAAACATTTCACGCGAACGAAGTCGCGAGCAGAAGCTAGTTTTAAAATAAACTAACTACAAATCCTATAAAATAATGCATAACAATCCCAAACATCAAGCTATTGGCATCCAGTATTTCACGGACGGATGTCCGACGTGAAAATTACAATCCCTATCTGCAAAGGATTAATCGGAAAGCGGATGCTGCCGTACGCCACACCTAATGAAGCCCTGTCTGCCGAAAATAGGTGTAGCAGCTCTGCGTCAGACAAATACGATAAATCAAGAAGACTATAGCGGTCTTATTCATTACAAAAACCTTACCGAAGGTATAAAGACATTCATTAGTTAAAATTCTCCCGAAGCCTATGAAACAGTCAATAAAATTGTGTATTTCTTAAACGTTCTATTTCGTATATAAATGAAAATGTTGCCGTTGTAATGAAGTTACTTTTATACGTACTTTTATATTAGGTTTATGAACGTATGTGTTAAAATGTGTTTATGAATAACACTTCTGACAACCAGACTTTAGTGTGTTTTCAGATGTTCGATAAATTTTATGAATAAGACCGCAGGAAAGCCTAATTGAAATAGGAACATGGACAAGTTGGCTTGGCTGTCTCTAACATGGATTCGGATAGTCGTTTAGAATTTAAATAGGAGCAGCTTAGGTTCCGTATGATGACAGGGCCGGATCAGAGTGCAGTGCGAGCATTACGTTTGCATTTAGAAAGAGGATTATGCGCGATTTGTACCATTTTGGACAAATCCCTCTTGCGTAGGTATAGTTTTATGAAAATTCCTAACTTTCCAAGACCTTTGAATGTTGATTAAGGGTTACGGACAAAAACACGTCGCATCAAGTGGGCACGATTACATAATAGCTTCAATATAAATCTTAACACTCAAACATTAAGTTTATTATCGTTTGCAATATATTTACTACTTCGACTGAAAAGCAAACGTTTTTTAATAAGACTTTCAAATTATTTATAGAAAAATATTACATAATTACTAAACGATAATGTTGAAACAACTATGTTGCAAATACTAAGTGTTTCTGGTCTTATTTTTCCGGCCATTTTCCATGCGCTCATTGGAAATCTAGTACTATTTGTTGATCGATGATAATTATGGCCAAATTGGTCCCAGCAGTGCAATATTTTGAACTATAGATGATGATGTAGGAGAATTGACAACTGAGTTATGTCAGTAATCACAGTTAGTAGAAAATCCGATGGCGAGATAAGTCTCTGAAATAATTGCCCTAAGCTGGTCGGGAAGGTCTGAAGTCCTGGACAAATTGGTGCGAAATTGGGAAGAATCGCATAGAGAGGAGACTGCGTTGAATGTTGACGATTTAATGTGGTAGCTCCAGGGTACCTAAACCTAAGCTCGTAATATTCATATAATTTTTTGCAGTTTTGCACGTTAATGTTAGGCTATATGTTGAACAAAATATAATTCACCGCCGTTTTAATTATCCTTTCACAGAATTATTAAATTATAATCTTTCAACAAAACAACCCTCTAAATTCACCTTAATCCCATTGAACATATTTTTTCAAGTGCGTTTCTCTCGCCGTACCTGCACCATGTCTTTATTCCTTTCTATCTTTTATCGGAAGGTTTGATTAACCTAGACGGAACGCAGTATCCATTTGCGAACAGTAATTGAAGTTAAATAATTTATTTTCCGCCCACCATTGGTCGTGACATAGGAAGTCAGTTCGATAAGTTGTGGCTGCCTATTATTGCGCAAACTAAAAATTACTAAGTTAAATCATGTCACTTTTGCCGAAGAGCTCTGTGCTGCCAATATACGTATGGTTTTATTTTGTAGGAGGACATATGGATACAAAATTTCGGGAGACACTTTGCAAGGAACTAATTAGTAATTTTCATCAGCGCACGTTGCCATTACACAGCATGTGGCCCAGTCCTCAAAGCACATCCTGGTGTATTTTTCCAAAATAGTTTTAATACCACTATAAATCCCTGTGATGGAAATATTTTGTGTTATTTATTCTATTCTTACGTCAAAAAGGATGTGATTATGTTGTATAAAATTAAGATTTTTTCTAAAGGCTTCGTCTCTGATATGAATTAAAAAAATACGTTGGTGACTTCAAAGAAAAATGGTCAATGATATTTTTTTAATAGTTCAGTTTCAGTCTAGCTTGGCTAGGATCCTTACTTCGCCTATTCTTGTTATATCCCAAGCTAGTAACAAAGATAAGCCAGTTAAAAAAATACAAGAAAAGTTTCTTGACGTATTAACACGAAGCCTTAAAGTAAGACCACTCAAATAGAATTTGATTTTTTCTATGATAGATTTCACGAAAACAATTTATTTTCCAAAACAAAAATGAATATGCAAGCGTTTGAAAGTCTAT
This sequence comes from Polymixis flavicincta, assembly GCA_949987655.1. Classification (NCBI taxonomy): domain Eukaryota; kingdom Metazoa; phylum Arthropoda; class Insecta; order Lepidoptera; family Noctuidae; genus Polymixis; species Polymixis flavicincta. The sequence goes on along the minus strand of OX465171.1, from coordinate 33,879,664 downwards.
GCTAGACATAGTGCTACCGTCTGCCGTCACAAGACGCCAATCACCATAGTGACTTCGGATCATGCAGTACACTGATCGTTTTGTGTGACAAGGATACAAAATAAAATTCAAAAGGGTGCCGATTCTCAATTATTCCACAGATTTTGTTTAATTTGTTACCTCTTTGACATGTTATAATTAATGTATGTTACTGATAGAAGTCAAAAACTTACTCTATAGTCCCACCATATTATAAGTAGTAGTAACGTATTTTAATATAGTTTCCATTCATATCTCGATACATGTCCGGCGGTGGGCGAAATTCTTATTTTTTTCCACTTTCATTACTAGCAGAAGAATGCCGCAACTAGATCGGGGTTTATTGGATTTCAAATTCGTTATTGCAAGTGCCTTTTTCACTTTGGCCGGTGCGAGATTTTTTCCGTTGTGGACACAGTACAGTGGAAACTATTGAAGTACTCTATATTGCGTTTTTTCGAGTTGACAGTCGTCATTGGAACTGTGTTGGGTACGAACAGAATGTTTTATAGCTTTTGTAATAACGCTCTTTGATTGGACGCCGCTTTGGGGAGGGGGTCGGCACTCGATCACTTCTTTTGAATTTTTACAATATTCAATATTTGTAAAAAGAATCCAAGAAATTTTGGAATTTCTTCTTCTTTTCTTGAACGCAGCTTGCTTGCTAGGAGTAAAATTATAGAAATCGTCACGTTTAATTATTATAATCGTTGTATTGTTATTATATATAGTAGAAAAAGAAAGAGTGAGATATTCTTCATGGTTTTCGAGGGTGCTGAAGCCAATAATGAGGTCAAAATGAAAATTTAAGATGGCGGCTGCATAAAAAATCGTCATGGGGTCGTTTTCATGGTTTTCGATGGCGCTGAAGCCGATGGTGTGGTCAAAATAAAGTTTTCGTATTTTAAAGATAGACGACCCCTAAACGACGTTACACTTGGATTTGAACAAAAGTATAAGTAACTTCGTTCCTCAAGGGGTTCCCCCCGACCCGACACGATATTTTGTATTGAAATGTCTTCGTGAAAAGGTATCGTGTGAACCAGTTATAGTAACAGGCTAGGCAGATGATGATGTCGTGTCTTTTGTGATATTCACAGTAGCAAACGAGTTTTTTTTTTCTTTTTATTTTTGATACTGTTTTCAAATCATCAAATCAATTTGTTTAGAAAACAACATTAATATAATGTAGTTTTGCAACGTGTTACCCTGTAATTTACCTGGCCTTTCATTTCGAATAATTCCCTCCCAGAAGGAGTATTGCAACAGTTATTAAAAAAGTCCGATATGTATGACTTTTCGACGGAAAAATGAAAACGTTTAGGTGTACAAAATTATAAAGGTATATTTATAGTAAATTATAATTTTCGATCGATCAGGTTAAGCTACGCTTGCTGCTGTTGGTCCGCGGATGGGTAACTATTACATATCAAGCTCCTCCCGGCGGTCATTCGTGGATCTTTGACAGTCGTAACGGTTCGTCAGAAGCTCGAAAGTGCACGGGTGGCTTATAGTCCGAAAAAAATCTGACACGCCCTCGTGCTCCACCCAGGGCGGGAGAAGTTATTTGATGATTTCTTGTGGAGGCTGTAGGGGTTAGATAGCCAGGCACTCCATTTAAAATACTGATATTCAGCTGCATCCGGTAAGACTGGAAGCCAGCCGACCCCAATATAGTTGGGAAAAGGTTAAGCAGATGATGAGGAGTAAATTATAATGTTATAACAACAATTAATTTAATGTTGGCAGTATAATATAGTTACGTAATTTTGTATATAATTTAATTAAAAACTAAAATGGAACAGTGGACTCTTTTGTACTTTCCCCTACAGAACAATCGACATATACCTACCCAGAATCTTTCGAATCTCGATTCGTCCGTAAATAAATCACAATCAAAATTTTCGTCCATGGAGTACCTAGGTACAAAATAAGGTAAGAATCTGAAATATGTTCCAAATTTCCGACTGTGGAATCAAAAGTAAAAGCCGGATATAAATTAATATGGTAATGATAGGGTTAGGTAAATATTTGCATATCAGAAGACACCGTTTCATTAAAGAAACATTTGAAAAGTCAGCTTTATTATAAGTAAAAGCATGTGTTTTTTTTAACAGATACTGCGTTCAATAACCCAAACAGTTTGCAGGTTATAGCCCGCATCGCAAATGTTCAATACAATTGACTAAAGTACAAATATACACGAAGGATTAACTTCTAAATAATTAAATAGAGAAAACAACCTGCGACCATGTTGGATCAAAAAGGCTTTGAATGCAACAAGTTTTATGAAATTTTAATGACTCACACTCACAATTTATTCAAAAGTTCGATATTTCCATGGTTCTAAGAAACGAGAAAAAAACCTTGTAATTAATCTGATTTGTGAATGGAAGAACAAGAACAAGCTCTACATAATCCAGACTCGACCTACTACAGAGAATTTCCTGATTCGAAAATCCAATAGGACTATGACTGAACCTAGGACCCCACGCCCCGACAGTCGTGCGTGTGACCACTTCTTTATTTTTTCTCAGCTAGTTGTTGTCATGATCTGGCAGTTTGAGTAATTTATGCAGCCTACCCAAGTGTCCTTTCTTTGGTATTGTTCGCCGAATCGTTAAGGTCCTAAAGTTCTGAGTTGAGCTGCAGGACAGTGACAAATGCTGACATCTTTGACGGCGCGCGTGTGGAACACAACGCGCCGTCCCGTCTACCACTTTTCGGCCGCAGGGGATAGGGAGAGCGGCTGACGCTATACCGACACTCCTCTTCCCCTGCGGCCCCACCGCGTCCGCCATCAAACGGTGGCGGCCCCGTCCAGGCCACGGAAGGGAAGAGCGCTGCTCAGAAGCACCGGCACTCCTCCTCTACCGCGTTTCTCTCTATGTTTGTAAATATGTGAGCACCATGTATCTATCATAGAATTAATTTATCTTTATTGCTTCAGTTGCATTTTGTTACCTTTTTTGGTATTGTAATTTTTTATTCTGGGTGCATCGTCTTCACATATAATTATATAATTAATGTACTATGATAATTTGTATGTAAAACATTTTAAAAGAGTAACGGTGGAGTTTCTTGCCCGTTCTTCTCCATACGAAACTACATTTTGGAATGGGCGACTAGAATCAATTCTATTTTTTAAATGTAAATGTTGACGTTCAAAAGTGCCTTATAAGTGCCTAATTGAAATAAATGCTTTGACTTTGACTTTGACCGCAACCCGTAACCCTCAGCCGCGATGCCTCCCATTCGACATCGCGGCCCACCTCAGTTGCGGTGCACCTCACCGCAACCTACTTTTTGGCCGCTACGTCGTCGGCTTTGAGGCAAAAGCCCTGACGAGCGGCCCCACCTTTGGGTTTCTCTTGGCTTCACCGTGGCCGGAATCCACGGTTACTGAGCCCCCCCGCAACGACAATGCGGGAACTCAGATGTCAGCAACCACCGGTGGGGTCCGCAAGGGCCGATGCCTGTCAGGGGTGCGGGTTTGTTCGAAAGAGATACCACAGCCCCTGGCATACGGGCTACTGAGGGAACACGGGTGGGTTTTAGTCAGTAAAAGTCTGACACGCCCTCCTGCTCTACTCAGCAGGAGAAGTCATTTGATGATTTCCCACACAAAAAAAAAAAAAAAACAGTGACAAATGCTTGCACTGACTGGACAGGTCCACTTAATCTTTGTGGTTCTTTCCTCAACATACCATTTCTGACCTCAATATACATGGTCTTCACATGATCTGACCAAGGTTATGTATGGATTTTAAAAGATGTCTCTGAGTTTGTTTCGGCCTTTCTTCGCAGAGTAGTCTGGTAGGAAACGCCGACTTCATCAAGTTTTAAAAATATGAAGTTGACGTTTGAAAAATATGATTGACGTGTAAAAGTGTTTGTACAACTTACAGCATTAAAATCATTTATGACTAGATAACAAGACAGTCGTGAGATCTCCGATCATGTTGGAATGTTGTTGGATATCCCCTAGACACCAGCTCGATGCTGCAGACGAAACGGTATATTCATTACTTATTCAAGTTTACGTGGATAATAAAATAAACTTCAATGGTCACAGCGGCACAGTCCTCCCTTCGCAACGGCGGCCCGCCGACTGGTTATCGTAGGTAGACGAAACGGTATATACTACAATATTTTTAATGCGAAAACTGAATATAGTTTGTTCAGGATAAGTATCGAATCAATATAATTTACACCATGTTATACGTTTTCCTAAAAAACTTTTGCAAGTGTGATGGAAAGGTTATCTATCACCAGTTAATTACAATACAATCGCCGGACGGTTAGGTACCTACTGCCTAATTATTATCAAAGAGTACAATACGACGCTGGACGCGCGGGCGGTGCGGGGTCCGCGTGGTGACCATATTTTTGTAGACAACTAGGTAACATAACAAGCTTATAACTTTGTGATTTTTCATGATACAGTTTTGAAATTTTGTACATAGATTCTTTACATAAAAATACTAGACACGTGTTTCGGGTTTAGCATATACTAAAACTAGGGTTGTATAAACGTGATTCGCACCTTTAAAATTAAAGAGACCTAATGCGAAACTATCCGGAAGCAAAATTGGTCTCTATCATTCAGAAATTATAGAGACCTATTTTGCTTCCGGCTAATTTCGCATTAGGTCTCTTTAATTTTAAAGGTGCGATATGTGGATATGTAGGTAGTTCGTGAAAATTTTTCTAAGTGCGAATGTTGAGCTTTTTATAATTATTATGCGTATATTTGAAAATTGACCACCTCGTTGGTCCAGTGGTCGCACACTCTACCGCCGAGCATGGGGTTGATTTTCATGTCAGGCAAAGTGTTCTTGGGCTTTTCCCCGAGTCAGCACCCGGCCCTAATACATCGGACTTAACTGGGGAAATGAGAGTACTACAGGTACACCTCTGATTAAGTGCCCATCTTTCGAAATAACAACCGTGATGTTATGTTTTGTTAAACTTTGTCTTGAGGAGATTTCAGATTTGCTTTCAGGATATCGTATTTTCCTTAGATTCCACATCAAAATTAACGATTTTTCTGATGGACCGATAATTATAAACCAGCTGACTCGACAGACGTGTATCATCATCATCATCATTTCAGCCGAAAGAAATCCACTGCTGAACATAGACCTCCCACAAGCTACTCGTCAACGTATCAGTAGGAATAGCTTTCATTTTGACTCATCATCATCATCATTTCAGCCGAAAGACGTCCACTGTTGGACATAAACCTCCCCCAATTTGGGAGGTTTTGCCATAATCGACACGCTGGGCAGGCGGGTTGGCGATCGCAGTATGGTGTTAAAATGCATAGAGGACGCTGCTGTCCATTCTAGTAAGTCCCTTAGTTGCCTCCTACGACACCCACGGGAAGAAATGAGATGGCGCTATTCTTTTTACGTCCGGCACCACACGGAATATACAGGTAAACTTTCAAAAATATGATTTCCATAAAAACCTAATTTGGACGATTTTACAAATATTTTCACGCAAAAAAAAAACCAAAGTTGTTCCAGCCGTTCTCAAGTGATGCGCTTACCAACGAACAGAATTTAATTTTTATTACATAAAATAGAAACACAAGCAAACACTATTGCCCTGTCCCGTAGGATATGTTTTATAGTACCTATAGTATTGCAGACACTTTACGTATATTAATGACTTAAGAAATCACGATCGATCGATCCGGTTTAGCAACGTTCCCGAGGCAGGTCGTGGATGGGTGACCATCTTTACATATGAAGACCCTGGCTCGGAAAGCAAGTTAAGCCGTTGGTCCCAGTCGTCATACGTAGATCTTTGAAGGTGGTTACTTACGGGTCGTCAGAAGTCCGAAAGTCTGACAACTAGTCTTACCAAGGGGAAATGTAAACCAGTTATTAACTCCCTGAGGACACGGTGGAGCATACGGTGGAGGCCTGCCCGGCTTGGACGGAGCACCGCCGTGTCCTCGTGGAGGCGGTCGGCGGCAGGGATCTCTTGCGTCCGGCCCTGATCCAGGCCATGGTTTGGAGCGAGAGTGCATGGGTAGCCGTCACCTCCTTCAGCGAACCAGTAATGCTCGCGAAGCGAGAGGCGGTGCACGTGAGGCAGTATATGCGCCCTCACGGCCCTAGCCTCGGCGGAGGCTAGGGCCGTGAGGCGTCGGGAATCCCAGGCTGATTCCCGGCCACCGTACGCGTGGGCTTGCGGACGGTGAGTAATGGGTGGCTTGCTGTCAGGTAAGGACCGAGCCCAGGTCGACGGCGCGTTGTGTTCCACGCGCGTCTCAAAGAGATGTCAGCACAAACCGATGGGTCCTGGAAGGGCCGATGCCTGCCAGGGGTCCGCCCAGAGATACCACCGCCCCTGGCACACAGGGTACTGAGGGAACACAGGTGGGTTTTAGTCAGTGAAAATCCGACACGCCCTCCTGCTCCACCCAGAGCGGAAGTAGTTATTTGATAATTTCCCACCCAAGAAAAAAAAAGGAAAAGAAACCCAGTTATTAAGTTGTGGAGGTCAGATAGGCAGTCGCTTCAAGTAAAATACTGGTACTCAGCTGCATTTGGTAAGACTGGAAGCTGACACCAACATAAAAGGCTAGGTAGGTAATGATAAAATGACTTACGATTGGAAGCTGCCTCATGTGCACTAAGGCTAATCTAAGAAAATAGACCACACAATAAATGGACCGAGTGCCTAATCAATTTTTGTTTTACATAAACTTTTCAAACATCCGGCAATGACGACCAATTGAGATGTCATTCGTAAGGATTTGTTCACTTTGTGACGTTTAGTGTGGTCGTAAGTTTACATCGGGCTGAATGGCTTTTCGGCTATATGACAACATAATTGGTTTAATGATATATTACTACGTATATTTTACCCGAGTGTTGTTGTAATTTTGACGTTTTCATACGAGATAGGTAATTTTATAAGTGGCGACCATTCGTTTGTAATGACGAAATTTTATATAGATTTATACATTTCCAGTTTTAGCTAAGCTCGCATTTTAGACATAGGCTTTTCGTACAGTTCATGTGGGATGTCAGCCTATACGCGAAATGTATACATATAGCTTGATATGTCGACTTGCGTACAGGGTAGACCACAGAACAAAGAATAGGTACATAGAACTGCTCCTACACTGGCTAAGCACGGGAACCAGTGTCGCCGAACTCACACATTTGCATATCAAATTGTCCATTACACTCATAAAAAACAATGATATGATTGGCTACAAATTACAAACGCAACTTTTACAAATCATCTTCTTATTGCTTTCAAAAATTAAGTCTTATCACAACGAATGAAAGTTGTTATTATTAGACATGACGCAAATAATAAATACGTCTTTCGTCTAAAAAACATAAATAGACCAATTTACAACGAGTTTAGCTACTCACCGCTAGATGGCGCCGTAACCAATTCATTATATTCAGAACACTAGAGCTTTTGAAATAGATGTCATATTCGCATGCACATGGAATCTCTTTTGCTACTCAGTTAGAGATGTAGACAGATATCGATATTTTAGTATCGATGTTACGTATTTTATTCGGGTGAGCAATGAAATAATTGGTTAACATTATACAAATGCTTCATAATGGAAAAGTTTGATTATCTTTAAAATATCAATGTTAAAGAGGTATTTGTGTGTTTGTATGTAGGGGGGTAAACTTATTTTCATATAATCAAGTACGCGAGCGAAGCCGCTGACAGAAACTAACGTTAAATGAAACGATAACAGATAGCCCTAAAAATATTTACTGACCTTGTAATAACACATATTTATTTATTCATTGCCGTTTAATATACTCTTGAAAGTGTACGTGTCGATCTCAAGTAACATGGGATGGACAAGAAGATGATGATATCACCATGTTTTGGTAATAAACAATTCATAATCTTTATTTATTTAAGGGATTTATGTACACATATGTGACAGTGTCAATCTCATCGTGCTTTAACAAATAATACCTTACTCTTAAACTAAATAAACTAACCTGAATTACACAAAACTTAACCTAATCTTACTTATTATCTATTAAAAAGTATACAGGAAAAGTTTTCATCCAGTGCGCAAACTGTAACCATGAATTCAGCATATCGTTCTAGACACCCTAGCGCAGAAATGTTTCGCCGGTTATACAAAAAAAAAGAAGAAGCTATATATTATATTTCCAGTTTACGATGACCTCGCATTGTACGGAAATCTTTTACAATGCAAGATCAGCTTATACTGGCAATTATAGCTTGATGTGTAGCCGCATGTACCACAATAAATTAAAAACCAATAATTCACCTACTACTACTATACTTTTATAAAATTTTGTCAATTATTTAAGCCTGGTATCTGAAGTTCCTAGTTACCCAAATTCCCAATAACTATTGATTCTAAATAAGCATAAAAGATAACTCGAGTAATCAAGAAATACAATGTAAACTCTATTTATTCAGTACTATACGAGCACTTACTACTACGCAATAAACAGTACTTTCTATTTTCATATTGATTTTTCTTATCTCTATATAACGACAACTCTCAATAACGCCATAAAATGCGCAGTCCCTTATTACACTGTGGTAACAAATTGTGATGTTCAATAATTAATTGAATCATGCTTAAAATCATTCGTACTTAGCAGAATCGTATAAAAAGACATCGACAACCACAAACATAACATCACATCTCTAACTCACAAAAGCCGGCAGCGACCGGTTCACGAAACTATCATGTTAGTTAGAGTATCAGTAAAACACGTGTCCATTGCGCTATTAGACCAGCCGATTCACTGATAGATTTGTAATAAGCAAGCAATGGTTTTTGTTCTTATTGCAAACAATTGATTTGGTTTTTCATCGTGTTTCTAGTACCACGAAATAATGTTTTAATTAATTTATTAAGAAAAGCAATAATATTTTAGTACTTACGTGTGAAATGAGATGCCATCTTTCATATAATTCACAATACGGCTGTTATTTTTACAAACCATCACTGAACAACCTTTTGTCAAAAATCACAAGCAGTGAAGCCGTCGCAAGTTGACATTTGACTATTTACTGAAACTGGCATCAAGCCGCTTTGCGGCCAGATGCGTTCGCAAGTGCCACGCCTCCTGGCCGTATCTCCTTCTTTCTATGATCTGAGGGGTAGTCAAAGTTGTTCTCAATGATACAAATGTTATCACTAAGAATGTTTTCTCAAGAAAATCTTTGATCTAATCAGCAAGTTACTGGAAAGATCAAGCTGCCTGCTTTACAGTATTTAAACCTGTTTTTTTTTTTAATACCTTTCTCCCTGTTATATAACAGGATTCGCATGACATGCCTAACGCCTATTCAGTGCGGCATGTCATGAAATTGAAAGTTATTTACTCAATTATCGGTGTTTCTGCGATATAAATGTAAGGGTGTAAACAAAGCAAAAACACATAAAAAGTATTTGTTTTTATTAAGAATTTAGGTCGCCTCCTTGTATACCATTCTCTGTCCGATGGTAATTATGTCATTGCAATGCCTGATGTGACAGAGTGAAATTCTTAATTGATCTTGTCAAATTGTAGGCGGAATGGAGAAAATAAACAAATGGCCTAGTAGTTAAGTGTAACAAAATTGGTAGCCTTTTTTTCTGGTACCGATTTCAAATAGCCTTTACCCTAGTTTTTTTTAGGTTAGAATAGCAATGTTGCACGATGTGTTCAAATTATTATTTTTCTTTCTTTTAGGAAGCCATACTGGGGAGTTGCTTAAAAAAAACATTTATCTCTTACAACAGTAAATCTCAATCGTAATGGAACAGAAATCTAAATTCAAGTTAAATATTAATAGGTCATCCTACAATATTTCCACGACGTAACGCAATTCGTTGTGCAGATATTTAATGCAAATCATGCTGTTGTGAAGAGAGAGTAGCGTCACACGACCCTCCTCCGAAGTATTGTATATTACCTGTAGGTACTTGAGGAAACCATTCCAATTTATATAACCCGCACCGATAAAACCGAAACGATACATTCACAAAAACAACTCGCATCAGATATTAAAAGTTTCATAGCCGCCCGATTAGCGAACATTTAAACGGGAAAAATTTTCCCCGCGCCCATATTGCACGGTCAGTTCAGGAGTTATCTTTAATTTGTAAACCAATAAATGTTAATACATCAGGTCGGGACATGCCAATCGAATGCTCTGTTCAATTCAATTTTTCTCGTTGCCAAACTAATTTGAGAACTATACGTATGGGTTTTGGGTTCCCCTTTGGGAACTACGGTAATTATTTTGTTTGTAAAATGTTTTTCGCGGCAGAGCCGTGTTGATCGGTGGTCAATATTTGATTGGACCGTGCGTACCATTTTCCGATGCCAGTATTTAAATTTTTGTATTTACTAACTGAGATTTCATAGTAATGTATTAATTTGTATAATCAAGTTCTGTTTTGATGATGTTTAATAGAGATGCCGTTTAGTTGAAGCAAAATTAAAGGGATTTTTTGAATACCTGAACAAACAGCCGAATTCTTGCGACTAACACCACACCTATCAAAAGGTACGTATTGGTACATATTACAAGCCAGAAAAAAATGATTGTATTGTCAAATATTCAAAGAAAAGACTTGATAAAAAAATTAATTAAAAAAATAGTATCATGATAAAAAAAATCGCATCATATGATGAACGAAAGAAATACCTTCAAATTATTCCACTGAGCCGTGCATTTAATTTTAATATAATTAAAACACCAAAGTTATTTTTATTTTGGTGGTCATTCCATACAACTAACATCAAATGCATCGCTGTTTTAAACCTCATTTGTTGCTGCGTTGCGCTATTGTTAAATACCTAACAAATTGCATCTTACAGCGCTTTAAAGTAAGTTAGAACAACGGGCTTAGCATGACGCTTTCTATTTCTACGAAGAATAGACAGTGCTTTTTCAATACAAACTGACATTTCGTTCCTACATTTTTGTTATCGCACCGTAGATATCCTTCTACAATCTGTCATTTAGTCTTTCGTTTCTAACGATATTTGTCTAGGTCCTTATAAATGTAGACTATTTCAGAAGAATATTTCTTCCCAAACTGTCAAAATCACACTGACAACAAAACTTTCTACTCGACGGCCACAAAGTATATACGATTATCTACAAAATCATGATTCGTTTAGAACGCATAACTGTGATAATTAATACAAGAACATAGCTATCTTCTCCTATTGTACAACATTTAGTTAATAGTCATGTCTATTCTTCCGTCGACAAATCGGTGCTCGTGCTAAGCCCGCAGATGTAACCTCTAAAACTTAACCTGACCTTGTGTAGGCCGCAGGAATCTGCTGGATGTGGGACGCACATAACCGGTCGAAGTGGTGGAGCTTGGGGAAGGCCTATGTCTAGCAGTGGACGTCTTTCGGCTGAAATGATTACGATTATGACTTCAAAACTGTTACAAACGAACGTTTGAACTCACAGCCTCAAATAGAATCACGATGCAACATTACTTGTTGTATATCATCAATTTTAGTAACACTTAGTCGTGTATAGCCTCCTTTAGTGGCGTTATTTAAAAGAAAGTATGGGGAACCCTCCTGGGATGTCAGCTGCACTACAAATTGACTGGCGTATATAGGGTGACAGCGCCATCGACGCGCAAGCTGTCACCTTCAATTCAGCACATCATTGTAGACCCACTAGAGTAGAAAATGTTTGTAAAACAAAATCAGTTGTAACATAGAAATTTGCAATACCTAAGCGATTAAAATGTATGGAACAGCCATTTTTTGTGGGGATTTAGAAACATGTAGGTATATACAGGGTAAGTTTTTATCCAGTGCGCAAATTGCAACCATGAATTCAGCATATCATTCTAGAACCCCTACCGCAGAAATTTTTCGCCGGTTGTACAAAAAAAAATCTGCTCTTTCATAGAAAAGTGCAATACCTACGCGGTCAAAATGTATGGAACAGCAGTTTTTTTTTTTGTGTATTCGGCGAAAAATTTCTACGCTAGGGGGTCTAGAATGATATCCTGAATTCATGGTTACAATTTGCGTACTGGATAAAAACTTTTCCTGTATACACGGTAACAGGTTGCGCGTCGATATCCCTACTACCCTGGATTGTTACCACAGCTGTGTGACCTATCTTTTAATGAGCACGGATCGGTCGATCTGGTTCAGCTACGCTTTCCGCGGTTGGTCCGTGTGGATGGGTGACCATCTTTATGTACTAAGGACCCCTACGTGCCTCGGAAAGCACGTTAAGCCGTTAGTCCCTGCTGTCATTCGTGGATCTAAGACGATCGTTACGGGTCATCAGAAGCTGTCTGACAACCAGTCTTACCAAGAGGTATCTTACTACCCAGTAGCTGAGTTGTGGAGGTCAGACAGGCAGTCGCTCCATGTAAAAGCCGACCCCAACATGTTGGGAAAAGGCTAGACGACTGATGATGATGTTGATAAATATTAAAGTGTCTTTATTTTTTCTTTGTTAAACTTCTGAACCGCAATAATTAACACAACACGTTTTAATATTTGAACCATTCAACTCTCCATTCACAACGTGGCCTATAATTAATTTATTTAAAAAGTACATAATTTACGTGTGAACAACGAATGTCAGAAGCTTTTTGCACTTGATATATCGTTGCAATCAACGTGCTTGCCGCGTGTAACAACGTATAGATTTCATTTTATTACGCGCCACGTTAAATGTTGCGCCAATGATTGTGATGGTATGAGTGAGTGTGTTCACGGCTTTTTAAACGATTTTGATGATGTTGACTACTTGTGGGGTATTAGTTACAGGTTAATTTTGCGATCTACGATATGCTATGAGTGGTTCTTTGAGTACACAACATCACGCCTGTCATCGGTCGGTAAGCAATAAGGTGTAGTTCACAATTTATCGAAAGTTTATAATCTTACGGTGACATCATTCATAACACGGGCACGGCTTCTTTGGATGGTATGAAACCATATTGGAAGGGTTTTTTAATCCTATCTCTACATGTTCGGAAGTTATGAGAATTTTTAATACATTTATACCAGAAACCGAACTTTTGAAATTGAAATCATCACTTGGAAGAGATTTATCGTGATATCGGCAAATAACGTGGAAAGTTATTAACCTATGTAGTGCGGTGACACGTTTGTTATGATTTCAATTTAAGAAACATAGGTATAACCGAAGATGTAGTATCAATTCTTAGAGTATTTCATTTTGAGCTGAAACTATGTATAGTGATTCTATACCAGCTGTTATCTTTAGTGCCTAAGGATAGCAATAGGGTTTATGTTACACCCTGTACAACTTGCTATCGACACGCTAAGAAAAATGCAAGTTGTATCATTATGAAAAGTTCCACTTTAACTGTAACTATTTACACTAGGTACTTAACTATATTACTAACCATACCAACAAACACAAAAACGAAAGGATACTTAGGCGACGAAGTACTCGTGCGCATCGCCATCATCCGGAAACTTGCCCAGAAGACTGGCAGAATTGCCACAGTGGATGGCAACGCTAATTCTTTGGCCAAAGAACAACCCAGCCCTCTGGCCACGTGGCTTTACTTGTCAATAATTTTGTTTACTTTTGCATTTCACGAATCGCTTTAAATTCCTAACGTCAAAACAAACGTAAATTTAAATTTCAATGAATTTAATAATTTAGTGACAATAATACCTATCACAAAACAGTGTATCAACCATTGCGAAAGAGATTCGTTAACACGCAATACATAACTCAGCCATGCCGGCCCGCTTATAATACCGCTTCTATAATACCAATACCTCGTATAATACCAGGAGTATAATACTCGGTCCCATGCAGACTTATGTATTAGTTACGTACAACACATTTCCCGATTAGGACCAAACTTAATTATGTCAATACATATGTGTGCGGCGGTATTTTGTGCGCACGTAGTTATTTTGGTAACAGTAGTATACAGTAGGAGATTGAAAAGGTAAGGTCGTTTTGGAATATTTTTTAGGGGTACCAAAGTTCAAGTGTTTAGCTACACGGTTTATTTATTTATTTATCTTTCCACTTGAACGCCATATAGCAATTACACCAAACGGGGCAAAAAATTGATTCAGGTACTGCGCCATCCAATGCTTTCCATCCATCCTGTGCGCGGTGGACATCGACCGGAGGCGATGGATCACGCGCACTCACGCAGCGTCATGACACTTCTCCATAGTTCCATAAGTTCTTCATTACATCATCAAAAAATCGAAACGAATATCCCGACCAACTTTTTTTTTTTTTGAGATCATTGACTTTTTATAAATCATACGTACTGACATAAAAATGAAAAATAAAAACGTCAATTTTGAAGTCTATGGTTTGATGCATGCGTGCAGTCTGTTGGTATGGGAAAGCTCAAAGCTGCAAAAGCTCTTTTTTCAAAAGGCCCTTCCAGATGTGGGCCCGCATTGTTTGACTCACATAAAATCCTATTAAAGCAATGTTTGGACTTTAAAAAATTCCATGATCTTTAAATTTATTTCGCCATTTTTTCTGAGAGATGAGTCAGATATGAAATGCCCGCGCCAACTACTAGCCTACTATATTAACGTGTCAAAACCCCCGAACCAAACAAAAATCGCCAAAAAGTAAAAAAAAACATTTTATTGGTTTTTTAAGTTGTAGGTAATATTTTGATCAAAGCATTGTCACGTCGGGATAGCATAGTTACATTCATTATTGCTGGACCTCGTCTGTTTGGCGATTTCATAGACCGACCTCCGACAGGACAATGCTTTGATAAAAATATTACCTACAACTCAATAAATATAATGTTTTTAGTTTTAATAGGTTTTTGTTTGGGTCGGGGTTCTTTTTAAATTTTCAAAAAGGTAATATAGTAATACCTACTAAACGCGCTACGATCGACACGTATCTCGCTTAAATCTGCAACTTTACTCATGTTTCCCACAGAGAAGCTTGATAGTAACTTATCCTCACTCCTCATTGCTATTTCATCTTCAGACTCTGATCACCATTTATCTATAATCTATTCATTGAGACCTTTTCGATGAGCCCAAACACGATACTTCTGCTGTTGGTGAGGTAGTTGGGTATCTGGAAATTTCAGAAATAAATAATATATTATCTGTGTTGTTGTCATGATTTTTATGTCATGTCATCTTTTCATATGCACCTGTTTCTGTGACAAATAAGTCTATTTTTCTTTCTTTCTTACTTTGTTCGTCTAATTTCATTGAAGTAATAGAATACCTAATTTCAACTTGGTCAGACCCGTGGAAAATCCTTAAATCTCTTCATCGACCAGAAAAGAGCTGATGATCTTCAAACGGCTGAAGCTGAACCGATTTTCTTGAATCATAGCTAAGAACACTCTCGATTAAGTTACCTTTCAGACAAAACAAATACTGATCCCAACGAATCCAAACATGACATATCTGCTACTATTTTTTCAAGAGTGTACTAGTGTGCTGGATATCCAGGCTGCAGCATCAGCTCGTCGTGTTGCCACCTTTGCATTGTGTGTAGAATCAAATACTAATCAAAACCAATCCAAACACGACATATCTGCTATTATTTTTTCAAGAGTGTATTAGTGTGCTAAATATCGTGGCTGCCGCATCAGACCAAGGATTCCATTTTTTTTTTGTGAATGTCATCTCGCAGTTGACCTTGAGAGGCTGTGACTGCTTAACCGGACTTTTCTGTGAAGGCGTTTTTAGTTAGACTAAAAGCCTCCAGCCAGGACATAAAACCTACTTACACCTAAAGCGACTGCACGCTGAGGGCACCCCTGTGGGGTACGAACCTCGGCTCGGGGTGTCACTGGCGGGGGGGGGGGGGGGGGTACAGCTAGTGGGGACAGGCTGGATCAAAATATTTTCATGATTATTAGCATTCGGGGAATTTAACTCTACTGGCTCAGCTGCGGTGCGAGCTGGCACATCAACGAGCAAGAGACGGTCGGGGGTCTCATCGTGATTCAGGGGTCTTCGCGGGGCGCGAGGACCTCGGCGGCGAGGTCGGTAGGACGGTCGTTTGTGTTTGTGTGCTGTACTAGTGGCCCTATTCTTTTCTTGGAGAACAGTAATGGGGTAACCTGGGTCGGAAAGGACATGTCGGCCGGTGGATTCTACTGATTCTACTAAGGATTCCATAATCTTGCATGGTTATATTTACATAGGGGTTACAACATAGCAAAACTGTATTAAACATCCCGGACTTGGACATATTCAGCGACAAGCTTCCGGGATTCAGAAAGAAAATCATGCTATCCTTGCCGAGTTTTTCTTAATCTCTATTCAATTATTTTTTTCTATTTTTATAATTATTATTATTTGTTCCTTTATTCATTCTAGTTCTTATTACCATACATTTTTAAATATTTTATAAAACAAAAATAAAACATTTAAAAATATATAAAATAGGGATTATTATTTGTATTTCTTAACTTTTTTTGTTGGTTTTGGGTGTTTATTTATGCTGGTCTGTTTTACTGTAGTTAATTTTAGTTTTTACTTTAGTTTAATTATTGGTTAGTTTAGTTTTTCAAGGCAGCAAGATATTCTATCAATGCTATATACGCCGTAATTGTCATATACAATTTTTTATTAAGACTATTTCTAGCATAATTTCAGTGTACACATACAAAAAAGCACAGCCACATCACAATATGGCTGTGCTTTTTTAAATAAATAAATAGGGGTTCAAAATTTTAGGTCACACGTATGTTTGAAAATAAAGTAAATAACATTATGCCTCTAAGAACCCTACCGCAGCCAACTAAACAGATGATGCCCTTGAAACGACTAAACCGATTTTGATAAAACATATCTAAGAACCAACCGCTACAAAACCTACTTTAAAAGAAAAAACTGCACCCAAATCGGTTCACCTGTTTAAGAGCTACGGTGCGACAGACACACAGACATAACACAGGCAGACACAGCGGTCGAACTTATAACACCCCTCTTTTTTGCGTGGGGTTAAAAGAGCATTTCTTTTCTTTGCACACCAAAATAAATTGAGAGTGATTATTAAAACCCATATTAATTTGCTAAGTTAAAAGTTAAGTTTTTAATTAAATATGGGTTTTCAATTTCCATTTTCATTCCGCGAGTGCACAAACAGTAGGTATATTGTAAAAAGATTAAAGAATAAAATCTATCGGGATTTCTGCACAAACGTTTTATTGATAAAATATGGAATCTCGAAGCCAGATGTAATTACTCTAACTCTCTCATCATCCGGATATCGAGCAGATTGCGAGCCGTATCTTGTCAATAAGTAATAGAATGATGTCAAATAGATTAGCGGCAGTGCTTTATTTATGTCCCTTGTCCGCCTCGCAATGTCTTTTGCATTTAAATTTTAAAACTAACTGACCGATAGACGTTGTCCTATTCAATTTTCAATCATTCATACAAAGAAAAAAGACGTTCTGGGTTTCTCGAATTTTATTATTTTTTCGGGAAAATTTTCCCTTATTTTTTTCTTCAAAATTAGCTTAATCCAGACTATTACGAATATTGTTAACCAAAAAATAGCCAAATCGGGCCAGTTATTGCTCAAGTGATGTGCTTATCCAACTAACAGGATTTCTTTTTTATTTATACATTTTGTATATTTTATTTGTAACAGGTTGTACGTCGTTGTTCTGGGCAGACAGTACTCTGGATCCCGTTGAAATTTTCAGTCAGTTATTGAAAAAAAAAACTGCTGTTTCTAAAGTGCAATATCAACGCAGTCAAAATGTATGGAACTGCTATATGATACCTATAGGAAATGCTGCAGTGTATATTTAGTGCAATAAATAAAGAATGAACAAAAGTTAAGCTCGAGCTGCGAAAGCAGAGCTTATGCTACTTAGCGAGGCTTCTGACTAGCTTTAAATATTAATACTTGGTAAAGTGCTACATTTCAGATTCAGTCTTATGAGCTATGTCATCGCTACACAAGTAAGCGCTGTAATTACTACAGCCAAACTATCGCAAAGTTTATTGAAAAGAGAATTTTGAACCCTCCCGCCGCCAGCCACATCGAGTAATATCCCGTCGCGCGAAACGGTATTTTATCGCTCATAGTATATCCAGCCGGTTAATGAATTAAGCCGGGCGAGTGCGAAAACAATTTTGTCCGGACAACGGTGATAATACGAATTTATTATATCATTTAAAACGTCGAAACATTAACAAAACCGTGATACTTATACAACATTGGGCAGCCATCCGTTCGTGAGACCGCTGCGTTACTGTTCACTGGGAAATATTAAAATGTGACGTATTGGATATTTGCAATGTTTATCTTTAGTTAAATTATTTGTAAGCATTGTTTAATGTTAATCTTGTGATATCGACTATTATGGCGGCTAAGAACTTAACAGGTATGTGATGAAATGTTTTTTTTAAATGCAATTTGAAACTACCGTTAGCAGAGTTTAAATAGGCATTATTCCAAGGAGTTCACTTATCCTAAATTGTAGCTAAAATGATATCCAACAACTAGTTTTTGTAACAGTTTAGGTTAAATTAAAATACCACAAATTAGAAAAGCATTTAAACCAAAATGGTATATTAAAATGTTGCTTCTTTTAAATCGGGTGCGGGAAAAATATATTTTTTTATCTCACCTCAAATGGCTGAACTCTGATTGTCAATCGTCCACACCGCGGGATATGTCCCGATAGCGGTTAAAAATTCTCGTCAAATTAAACCATTGTCCCGGGGTGCTGCGCTGGTCGGCGCGGCAGGGTTAATTGCCGAGACCAATTATCGCCACCGGTATCACTGTTAGTTTACGATAACTGACCGCTAGCGCCTTTTTCACGGGACCACACTAAAACCTGTGCAATATTTGCAATACGATCTGTCTATCCTGTTACTAAAATGAAATCCGGACGGGCCGTGCGACACCAAGCGGCCGGTGTCCCGTGCCCGTGATTGTTGGGCACAATCCAATCAAAATAATAGGTCTTTACCTATGAAATTGCCGTTTTGTATGAAAAAATTTAAACGAATTTTTTTCATGAATTTTTTATTTGTATTAATCGAAGTAATCACCCATGCAATCAATGCATCTTTGCCATCGCAGTGGCAGTTTATTGATGCCCTTCTTAAAGAAATCAGCTGGACGGGAGGCAACAAATTCTTCAAAGGCATTTTGTACTGCCTCTCGGGTATTAAATTTTTTTCCCGCCAAGAAGTTATCCAAATTCTGGAAAAAGTAGTAGTCTGTAGGCGCAAGGTCTGGTGAGTAGGGCGGATGACGGAGAGCTTCCAACCCCAGTTCTTGCAACTTGGAGACCGTCTGCTGTGCAGTATGAGGTCGCGCGTTGTCGTGCAGGAGCAGCGGAGACGAGCGATTGACCAATGCTGGTTGGAGATGCGCCAGCTTCTCCATCATTGTGTTCAGTTCTTCACAGTACACATCTGCAGTAATGCTCACCCCGTTTGGTAAGAAGCTGTGATGAATCACACCGGCGCTAGACCACCAAACAGTGACCATCACTTTTCTAGGGGTAAGTTTTCGTTTAGGGCATTGTTTAGGTGCTGAACCAGGATCCAACCAACTTGCTGAGCGCTTACGGTTATCAAACAGAATCCATTTTTCATCGCAGGTAACAATGCGGTTCAAAATTCCTTCATTTGTGTGTCTGTTGAGCAGTGCAAGGCACGTCTCGACGCGTACTTCGCGCTGGCGATCATTGAGTTCGTGGGGCACCCATTTGTCAAGCTTTTTTACCTTGCCAATTTGACGCAAATGGACCAATATTGTTTTGACGCTAACGTCGAAAGCTGCTGCTAATTCAGCCGTAGATTGTGTATCATCAGCTTCCACAATCGCCTTTAATTCGTCATTGTCGACCAAAGTCTTCGGACGACCGCGAGGTTCATTTTTCAGGTCGAAATTTCCAGAACGGAAGCGAGCAAACCAATAACAGGTGGTGCGTTGGTTTGTAGTGTTAGCTCCGTAAACGTCGTTGATGTTGCGTGCCGCTTGTGCCGCGTTGCTGCCACGACGGTACTCATATTCCATAATTACTCGAATTTTTAACGTATCCATGATGACGAAAAAGATTGAAATGCGATGAAAATGTAACACTAATCAATAAAGAATGACTACTTTTAGAAAAAAAAATCCATGTTTTTAAAATAAAATTAATTTGAAATTAGAATTCTTAGCCAAACAAAAATTATTTTGATTTGAAATGGCCAGTACTGCAGAACGGCAATTTCATAGGTAAAGACCTAATATTATGCACGACAGAATCTGCTATTAATTTATAGGATTTCGTTATTTGTTGTTTTACAAAGCACGCGACTAGGAAGTTCCCGCTCGTTTAAGAGGGCCTAATCGCGTCCGGTAGATGAAGCGACAAATTTGATCGCCGGAGCCAAATTACAACCGGGGAACCCCTCCCGCCCCCCGGTAGCAGTCCGCTCCCCGCACCCCTATCGTGGTTAATTGCCAAAACAATTAAACCATTTATCAACAATACCAAATTTAAGTGTCCGATTTCATTCGACATAAGCGGCGCACCCCGGCTATGTCACGCCCCTAATTATATCATGTGGCTAACGTACGCCATTCGCATCTTCAAACAGAAAATATCATTAACCTTAGTGAAGGATGACTCGACCAATTTGTTTGTGTAATTATTTTATCGTCGATTAATTATATTATGGATCGGCTAACTTTATTAGAATTAATATCGTGGAATGTGTTATTAATTATATTTTGGAATGTTATTTATTGCCCGAAAGTTACAACCAGTCTTATCAAGGGGTATCGTGTAACCCAGTAACTGGCTTGTGGAGGTCAGATAGGCAGTAATTCCATTAAAAATGCTGTTTTTCAGCTGCATCCTGGTTAGACTGGAAGCCGACTCGAACATAGTTCTGAAAAGGATAGGCAGATGAAGATGTTGACGTTATTTATTGCCCACTGCATTCCTACGCAAACGTTTCAGATGGTAAAATACATTTAGCCAAGGTCACCATTCGAAAATCACCCTAATTACGTAAAGACTATCCATCAGAATCTGAATGATTTCAAAGGATATTGTTAAACCATTGCTTCATCATCATCATCATCATCATTTCAGCCGAAAGACGTCCACTGCTGGATATAGGCTTCCCCCAAGCTCCTCCACTTCGACCGGTCTTGTGCTTCCCACATCCAGCGGATTCCCGCGGCCTTCATTGCTTCATATGTTCGAAAAAATTGTCTGCTCAACAACGTATACAACGCAATGAATGTTGTTCAACTGTCAAAATGAAAGCCATGCTTTCTGTTATACAGGATATTTTTTTTACTAGTGCATAAACTGCAACTAAAAATTCAGCATAGCGTAGAAATTTTGCGTCGGTTATACAAAAGAAAATTAGCTGTTCCATACCTTTTGACCGCGTAGGTATTGCAGTTTTCTACGCAGTGGACGAAAAATTTCTGCGCTGGCGGGCTAGAATGATATGCTGAATTCATGGTTACAGTTTGCGCACTGGTTAAAAAAAAATCCTGTAGTGTGTTACGCAATTTACCCCGCAAAATACATATTATGTTGTAGGTTAAATAAAACAAAACAAAAAGGTGGTAGATGCGACATGATCCGCGCCCTTTTGCGTGAATTCCCGCGGGGGGGAGGGGATGGCATTCAGGTTTTCATATCAAATTTCAGCTGAATGGATTCAAAGATACGTTGATTAAACACTGCAATACATTTGTTTACGCTTCAACCGCAATCATATTTTGCAAGTGTTTGTTTGTTTGCACAAGGAATTATGAAAAATGTACTATTTTCTTCTTAAATTCAAGATGGAGTTTATTTGTACCTTAAAAGCTACACAAAAATCCTCTTACCGCTTATGGTACAATATCCATATAAATCAGTTTACCTAATCGTCATTTTCAGAGGTGGTATAGTCAATAGAAAATACTTAAGCCCTTGCTGTGGCTCGTTTTATTTTAATTAGGTACATGGGCAAAATATTTCAGCACAACCCTAACCAGGGCTTAGGTCTACATTATTATGAATCGATAGAGGGATTCCCAAGATGTTCAGAAAAACTAAGATCTCATTAAGGATAACATCAAGACGACAAAACATATTGAAAACAAACTCATACCGAAAGCGATAAATTCCCGCTGCGATATTTTTCGTGTTTGTGTGAACGTCATATTTTCTTACGTTTTTTTTTGCTATCTGCTAGTCAGTAAGAGGTTGTATTTTGGACAAAATACCGCATTTGATGACCATTTCATGAAATATCAATCAAAAGGGTTATATGACGGAATCACGGCCGAACGCCTGAGGGCCGGCGGAAAACTCGATCTTAAGGCCGTTTAGAAGCTGTTTGATTCCGTCATACTCGAAGGCAAAACGCCACAGGCATGGAACTGAGGTGTGGTGGTAGCTTTCTTTAAGAAGGGTGATAATACCCTTCCTAAGAATTATAAGCCCATCTCACTTCTGAGCCATGTCTACAAGCTGTTTTCGAGAGTCATCACGAACCGTGTCGCGCGCAAGTTTGACGACTTCCCGAACAAGCCGGATTTCGTAAAGAATTTAGCACCGTAGACCACATACATACGCTGCGGCAGGTTATACAGAAGACCGAAGAGTATAACCTGCCTCTCTGCTTAGCTTTTGTGGACTACGAAAAAGCCTTCGATTCGATCGACATGGGTTGTGGACGAGTACGTTTACCTAGGACAAACTGTGAAGGCCGCGGGAATCCGCTGGATGTGGGAAGCACAAGACTGATCGAAGTGGCGGAGCCTGGGGGAGGCCTATGTCCAGCAGTGGACGTCTTTCGGCTGAAATGATGAGGATTATATGAATTTAGAAAGTTGTACCTATTGATGGCTTTATCCGACTTTAAAAAGAAGGAGGTGATCTTTTCGACATGCCTATATGTATGGTACCTGTTAGAGGATAAAAAATGTTTCCGTTGTAGTAGTTGTTAGTACCCATATCGCAAAGTACTGTGCGTCGTAATCTGTTAAGGTTCCCATACGCGTCATGGCTTTTCTTCATTGCCACAAAGCGTTGTGGTCGTATAACATGACAGCCATGACACGAATTTCGCTGTGTGGTCTTTCTGTGATTTCTACAACGCGTCGTGAGCGTTTTCATATGAGCCATAAACACGAATTTCGCGATGTGGATGTTTTACAGGGATCATAACGCGTTGTGAGCTGTTTTTTCGCTCAATGAGCGTTTTCCATCTTTGAGCGTAACATGTATATATTTTTAAATGTATGTTCGGGTATAACTCGGATTAGCAAAATTCTTTTTTTTTTGTTCGAAAGGGGTTTATTCTGAAATGGTCCCATTTAATTTTCATATAGATCGGAGACGGCAAAGGAACTCGAAAAATGATAGCAAATCAACCGCGATTGCTGCTATCTTTGTTTGTTGTTTTGACCCCAAGGATGATGAAATTTCGAATTGTGGAGTAGGTACTATAACTAAAAGTGGAAAATAAAAACTGTTTCCAAAACAAAAACAACCGACTTCCGAAAAAAGACTACAAAGTGAAGAAGAAGTTTATTGTGAAAAAGTTTTGTAAAGATTCATCATCATCATCATTCCTGTTGAAAGACGTCCACTGCTCATAAGCCTCCCTTAAAAGAGGGTTTTGCCATAATCGCCACGCTTGACAGGCGGGTTGGCGATCACAGTATGGTGGGTAAAATGCATAGAGAACGCTGCTGCCCTTTCTCTAGTAAGTCCCTTCAAAATCAAAATATTTTTATTTCATATAAACCTGCATGGGCACTTATGAAACGTCAGAAGCTAGGTGCACGGTTCCAAATTGTTGTTTCCTATGGAGAAGAGCCGGCAAGAAACTCCACGGTTACTCTTTAAAAAAATAATTGGCTTTGACAATGTCTCCAAATTACAGAGATAAAATGTATGGGAGGACAGTGCAGGCTGTCAATAAGTACCAGGTACTTAGACGAATACAGGATAGAAAATCGTCTAAAAATCTACAGTTTGTAAGGCCTACAACGTTCTCTCATTCACAATATCTAAAATAATCTATATAAATAAAATTAACCTATTTAAACATAGTGACATGATTTCCATGACAATCACTAAAAATAGTCGATATTAAAATTGATGTATAATGTCAAATAATGACGAGAATATACCAGCATTCAAAAAATTAAAAGAATTAAAAAGAACATTGTATTTGACAGCAGTTAATAGACTTTCACATAGTTATGCTGTTAACTAGGTACCAGGGAAGCCACATGTGCAGAAGGAATTAATGCCAAACTTCCCTGTCTTCAACGTAGTCTTTTATCTTATAATATGCTTTTTTGACAAGGACACGTTTGATGTGCGTTTTAAACTTTCCATCGCTAAGTTCTGTAACTGACTTTGGCAACATGTTAAAGAAGCGGATATTGTTTATTAGAAATGACTTGCTAGTTTTAGTCAATCTAAATTTTGGAATCACAATTTCATCTTTACTAAATGTATTCAGATTATGGAAATCGCGTCGTTTTTTGAAAAGGCCTAAGTTTTTGCGAACATACAAGATATTTTCAAGGATATAAAGAGAAGGCAGAGTTAATATATCAATTTCGCTGAGTTTGTTTCTAAGAGACTCGCGAGCCCCCATTTTATAGATTGCGCGGATTGCCCACTTTTGTAAGATGAAAATTGAATCTACGTCAGCTGCCGATCCCCACAACAGAACGCCATAAGGCATAATACTGTGAAAATAAGCAAAGTAAACTAACCTAGCTGTGGCTACATCAGTCAACTGCCTTATTTTTCTTATTGCGTAAGCAGCCTTAGGCGCCTTCCACGACAACCACGGGAAGAAATGGGATGATACTATTCTTTTACGTCCAGCACTACACGGAACATATAATAATATGATTATAATTCTGCAAATACATACTTTCAAAGGTCGCGAACCATATTTTATTCAACATGAAACTTGACACTGACCTGCAAATTTCAAAAAAACTAAAGAAAATTTCAATTTCACCGCTAATCTTGACGCATCCTCCATAACGGCTTCTTCAAACAGGCGCGACGTTACAGTGCGACGCGATGCTTGTTGACAAATTTCTATGGCGTAATTCTATGGCGCACTGGATTTATAACTGCTGGTTTTGAACCGAATATTGAGAATCCAACAGAGTGCAGCTCACGCGTCGAAAAAAACGCACTGTTCGATTTTCAACTCTCGGCGCTACACAATGCGCGACAAAGCCCCGCCGCGATATTATTACGTCCGTGTGCACGTCGACTAATGCACTATTTGTACAAGCAACGAGCGATAATTACAGTACAACTATAGTCACAGTAAAACGACAGTCACAGTACCTACAGCGTCAGTCACAGTACAACTATAGTCACAGTACAACGACAGTCACAGTAAAACGACAGTCACAGTAAAACGACAGTCACAGTACAACGACAGTCAAAGTACAAAGACAGTCATAGTACAACGACAGTCACAGTACAACTATAGTCACAGTACAACCATTGTCATAGTGTAACGACAGTCATAGTACAACTATAATCACAGTACAACTATAGTCACAGTACAACTATTGTCATAGTACAACGACAGTCACAGTACAACTATAGTCACAGTACCTACAACGACAGTCACAGTACCACTATAGTCACAGTACAACTATAGTCACAGTACAACTATTGTCATAGTGTAACGACAGTCATAGTACAACTATAATCACAGTACAACTATTGTCATAGTACAACGACAGTCACAGTACAACTATAGTCACAGTACCTACAACGACAGTCACAGTACAACTATAGTCACAGCACAACTATTGTCACAGTACAACTATAATCACAGTACAACTATTGCGATAGTACAACGACAGACACAGTACAACTATAGTCACAGTACCTACAACGACAGTTACAGTACAACTATAGTCACAGTACAACGACAGTCGCAGTACAACCATAGTCATAGTACAACGACAGTCACAGTACAATGACAGTCACAGTACAATGACAGTCACAGTAGAGCAGCGTCCAGTATATTTATTATACCCCACACTACACATAGTTACGGGGCGACGACCCGAATTCGCACCGAAGAAAATGGTAGCAAATATCATTACCATTTCCCATGAGTAATTCATGTTTTTCCAAATACATTGAACGATATTCCTCCACATTACTATACGAACACATAATCTAATACGTGGGAAAGTATTAGAATGGTACGAGTATGTCTTAAGAATTTGTTTATGATAAACTATTTGTATTGTTAATTCTATGGATTCTGTTGACAAACAACATAGCATAACTTCACGCCTGCTTTCTCCGAAGGGATAGAGAGATGTGTAGGTATAGAAGACCTATATTTTTACGAGTTAAGTTTAAGTGCCAGGTAACAGGAGGTGAGTTTATTTCCGTCAATCGGACACAAATCCGGACACGGGCCGCAACTGAGAAATCTCAGACGGAAAACCCAAAAACACTGCCCAACCCGTGAATCGACCACAGGACCTCATGTCCAGCCAGCAGTAGCGCTTGCGAACACTAGACCAACGTGGTAGTGTTGACAAACCGCCTGGGACCCAAGTCTGCAATTTTTATAAATTCGTCATTCCAACACGATCCTATTGTCATTTTGCTAAAAATTCGTAATCTGCTAAATTCATAATGGTCGATCAGTGGTTGGTCAATGGTCTCGTAATAGAATTGTGTTATAATGGCATTGTCGTATTGTCATTATCATAAAACCCGTTAGTAGAAATGATTTTCGAAAAAATACTACAAAATTTAAAATAAATACTAAAAAAACATTTAATTATGCCAGATTTCATTTATATGTATTTATTTTTACATATTATTTTTTAACTTATTATTTTAGGAACTGTCAAAATTTTAGCAGATTACCGCCTAAGTCAATCATTCATTTGTCATTATGTACGAGATTACAAATAAATGCCATTTCTTCCAATGGAGTGTTAGTGGCTGACCATAGGAAAGTCATAATGACGCCATTATATTAGTAGATTACCAAACTTGTCAAAATCAACAATTATGAAATCAATGATAGAACATTCTGACACTATTGTAAGACTTGAGGCCCTGGACTTTAGTTGTTTTAATAGAATACTTCGAAAGTTCGAAGTACCTACTTCTTAAACAAGAAAAAAGAATATGTGCAGTCATTGGATCCTTGTAAATACTCGTAAGCTTCGTTATTTCTTTATAGTCAACTATCTTCAGCCCGGAACTTCTTCCGCATGAGGTTTCTAGTTCCCTCGAACCTCGTCGCGTCGAATCGCCTACCAGCGAAGCTGCTTCGTTTCCTTCGCTTAGCATTCATTCTGGCTTTTTGTAGTTTTGCTTGGCTCCTTAGATTCTTAGCGTGATGTTAAATAACCTTATACCCTTTGTGTAGAATTGGGCTATCAAATGCAATAAACAATTTTTCAAATCCCACTTGTCGGTTTAGAGATTAGCACGATCAAAAAAACGAACTCACTGTTCAGCTTTATTGATTACTAGCTGACCCGACAGACGTTATCCTGTCTTAACTATGAATATTTAATTTGTTACGCGCCAGTTTCTTATTTTTTTCTTTCATAAGAACCTTCTCTTGACATTAACAAAAACAACAAAAAAAGGATTGTTAAAATTGGTCCAGCCGTTCACGTATGATGCCGTGACCAAGCGAAATAAGGATTCATTTTTGTATATTAGTTTACATAGATTAGTATAAGTATATTATAAAATAGTTTCACAAACGTAAAGCTACAGCGAACAATATTGCTGCAGTAATTTGTCTTTATCATTACAAGTACTCGTACGTCGATGATATCTTTTAAAATATGCAATACAAAAGTGGGACATCGCTGTATGAATAAGTTAGCTGAGCTATTCCGTGAGATAACGTGTAGAGTATTCGATATAATATTTATTGGAGCTGAATATTTAGACGTTTTAATGAATTTTAAACACCTTTTAATTAAAAAGACCTGCGTGCAACGGGATGGTGAAAAAATACAATTTTCAGGATTGTTTCTAGATATTGAATTTGTAGGTTCAAGAAGAGGATATTTTTGTTTCTGTTATTATGAGTTTAAAGCCGTTAGAGGTCTTCCCCGGCCTAGGTACTAGTTTATCGTTGTCCTTCTAACCTCTTAAGGTACGCGTACTCTAACACAAAATAGGGCTGAATCTAATTATGGTTTGCTTGGAGCAGGAAATAAGCATCATGTATATAATATATACACATAATTGATTTACCTGTCATTGCTTTATTTACCGAAATTATTTTTACCAATTGTGGTATAATAATCTTTGTCTTCACAATCACACAATCAACCAACTCAGCCTATCGGACATAGGCTTCTCTCAGGATACTCCACAACACCCTGTCATCCGCCTTCTGCATCCAGGATCTTCTCATATCCCTACTCCCTACTAATATTATAAATGCGAAAGTAACTCTGTCTGTCTGTCTGTCACGCTTTCACGCCTAAACCGCTGAACCGATCATCATGAAATTTGGCAGAGATATATAGCCTGGGATATGGAGAAGGACATAGGCTACTTTTTTACGCGATAACCGACATCCACGCGGACGGAGCCGCTGGCAAAACCTAGTAATTACATAATCCTTACTATTATTATAAACACGAAAGTTTGTATGTATGGATGTTTGTTACTCATTGACGCAAAAACGGCTGAACGGATTTGGATGAAATTTGGCACAAAGGTAGATTATAACCTAGATTAACCCATAGGATACGTTTTATCCTGGTAGTACGTTCCCGCGGGATAATTTCCGACTTCCACATGGGCGAAGCCGCGGGCGGAAACTAGTTAATACCTACATACGTAAACTCATCATTTTCCCATGGGGGTAGGCAGACACTAGAAAAAGCCACCTGCTGCGATTCTTACATAGGTACAGGAGGTAGTTATGTAAGAATCGCAGCACCTCCTGCTTATGCCTTTTTTACGTTGATAGATCTGGTCATACACGCACGCCGGTTGCGAGTAGGTACTACGCACGCCGGTTGCGAGTAGGTACTACGCACCTCATCTAATGTATACAAAACAATTTTTGTAAAACATTTTTAAAATATTAACGGTTGAGTTTCTTCCCTATTCTTCTCCACACGAAACTACTTTTTGGAAGGGGCGACTAGAATCCATTTTTTTTTTTTTTTTTTTTTGAAAATAAATTTTGCGGTTCAAATGTGCCTTTTACGTGTCTATTGGAAGTAAATGATTTGACTTTGACTCGATTGTCATTTGACCTTGATGACGATGATCTTTCGAGGATGTGCGGTTTGGGGACTCCCCCATAAGTACCTAAGAAAATCGTCTAAATCATTTTTATGTTCAAAAAGTGTTGACGCTCAGACTAGTTTAAATAAATTACTTTTTTCCTGTAACCTGGTGATTTTATTTGCCTCAAACTTAAAATATTTTAAATTACATAAATGAAAACGAAGAAAACAATCATAGAGAAAAGTGCATCACAAATATCGTCCGCATCGTTGTCAACAGGATTAAGTGCTCAAAAGGCTGGCAGTATTGCCTTGCCACGTCGTATGGCCATGCTGATTTTTTTCCAAAAAATAGGCCACGTGAAGAGTCGACCAACCGCTTGTCTTTATAAATGACTTTTCTTGAATCTTGTCAAACTCCAGGTCCAGCGAATCGGTGTGCCAATTTTTTTTTACCAAGTTTTCATACTCATTTCGATGCGTTAGCAGGTCCTACCTGAACATAATTTTGCTTAAGGAAACTTTAAAAGATCAAAAAATCAAAAATCAAAATATTTTTATTTCATATAAACCTACATGGGCACTGATGAAACGTCAGAAGCTAGGTGCACGGTTCCAAATTGTTGTTTCCTATGGAGAAGAGCCGGCAAGAAACTCCACGGTTACCTACTCTTTTAAAAATAATTGACTTTAATATTTTCAAATTACAGAGATTAAATGTATGGGAGGACAGCGCAGGCACAGCCAGGTACTTAGACGAATACAGAATAGAAAATCGTCTACAAATCTACAGTACAAAAGGGTAACGCATGTTCCGTTTCATATTCAACGTCTGTGGACGGCAGGTACCTATTTGGTGAAATATCAATCAGACTCGCAGTAGCATTAACATGGGATAAAAGACTGTAAAGTGATTTTTTAGTTAAACTTTTGGTTCATTGTCTGGCACTTTACTTCGGTAGGTACTTTTAAGTATTTTACAAATTTCTTAAACTCTCAAGAATTCAAATCTTTAAGTTGTTTTATGATTTTCTTAAACTATAAAGTTGAATAAATTAATAATGATTGGTACTTTTATTTATTTATATTAAAAGTAATAAAATTCAAGATAATAAAATTCGATGGCTTGTATACAGGTCGGGAACAGGTATGATATTTTTAAACAATTATTATTAAGTATAGGGTATTATTAATTGGCCTGTTACGTCCGTTGCGAAGCAACAATGTGGCTGAACCACCGACCTTTATTTGTGTTTGCAACCATGTGCTCTTCCTCAACTATACGTTTTTTTTGTGTAATGCAATGAGCGAGTACTTTTATATTTAATTTGTTTAAAAACGGTTGTGTGCAAATTGGGCCTTCTACGAGAGTTCTGTAGGTACCGTAATAATAGTCGTCGCTTGCCGCGGGCGGTCACTGGATGGGTGACCGTATTTACATACCGAAACCTCTCCGTGCCTCGGAAAGCAGATTAAGCCGTTATTCCCGGCTGTCAAACGTGGGTCTTTGACAGTCGTTACGGGTAGTCAGACCCGGAAAAGTCTTACCAAGAGGTATCGTACCTATTACCCAGTAACAGGGTTTGTGGAGGTCAGATAGGCACTCGCTACATGTAAAATACTGGTATTCAACGGCATCAGGTTATATTGGATGCCGACCCCAATATAAAAATATTCAGAATTAATTTATTCCGCCGAACAATTTATTCTAGGTATTCAATTAATATTAAAAAGAGAAATTTTCAATTTCCTAAAAATTAAATCCTGATTACATCTAAAATGAATATCCAAAAGCATTTATAATATTAATAATTTTGCATAGTGAAAACTTTTTAAACGCCGTTGTAGTTTTACGACAATTTGAGAAAATTTCACCGATCGAACTGAACGTGGTCACCAAATTTAAGTCGTTGGTGTAATTCGCCCTTAGTAATTTGTATAACCCATACCGACATATTCTACTATAAGTACACATGGGCAAATGTGATACCTAATGTAATGTCCAATCCATTAATATTTTAATGAGAATACATTCCTCGTGCTTGTGTTTGTAATGTCTGTTTGAGAGAAGACACACGCTCCATAACTAGCGAAGCAAATTAATTTGCAAAATACTTTTATTTTGATACATACACCACTAATAAGTCACGTTGTAATTATCCTAGTTTACAACGTCGTCGTGACACTTTGGATGTTGATTTATAATTTATAATGTAGGTATACTCGCACCTGTTCGTTGAACATTCATCACAGAACATCGGTGTGATAGGCGGCCGATTTAAGAGCATCGTCTCACGCGATGATTTTCTCTAGAATATTGATGATTAATCATATTATTCTTGCTAGCATTAATTTAGTAAGACTAGATAGCTAATAGATTCGGAATTCATTTTTCTATTTAATTCAAATTCCAGTCTTACCAATATTGTATTTCCTAGTAACTAGGTTGTGGAGGTCAGATGGGCAGTCACTCCATAAAATAATGGCATTCAGCTTCATCCGTTTAGACTGGAAGCCGACCCCAACATTGTTGGGAAACGGCTAGGCAGGTGATGATTATAAATGTGCGCGGACCCATCCGCGGACCAACCGCGGCAAGCGTAGCTTGAAAATATATTATACTATAATTCTACTCCCAATTGTCGTACCTACTACAATCATTAAAGGACCTACCTACCTATTAAGCCCAGACATTATTCATAACAATAAAACTATCACAATATTGTTAGTAATTTAATATGTACGCTAAATTATTATTAATAGATGGCGTGGCGATAGTAAAGAACAACATTGTACGACGCAGCGAAGCGGACGGCGCGGCGGCGGTGTCCGTAACTTATATGAATACACATGCATACTCCGCTCATGTATAATATATTAATTCACGCTATACGCCCAGCACTATACATACCCACATATTTTCTTTCTGATACACCTGGCAAAAATATATACGTGCTTATTTATGAAGTCAGTCCGTCTATCGCGTTGTGAAGCGAAAAGTTTAACGGAGTTTTTGGTCGTGGGAGGCTAATATGCGAAGATGATTCAGGCCTGCAAGCAACGACGTATGGATTTTCTTAGAAGTTGAATTGTAGCCTTTTTGGTGTTAATCTTAAAACTTAACTGAAGTAATAACCTGTGACCCAAACATATTACGCTTATTTGTTGATTCGCACGAATTTACTTGCCCGAAAACGGCGAATCGACACTTTTAGATAAAAAAATAATTCTGTATCAAATAAAATCAAGTCATTTATTTTTGCAAACATTTGCTAGATCAATTGGCTAGATCTTTCCTTAAAAAGTAGTCATCCATATTCTACCGTCTCATGAGCATGCAAATAATATTCAATTCCAAAATTGAACAGAAATTCTATTGATACCGAATAAATAGGAACTAAATGTCAAATCATTAGAATTTGTTTCATTAGAATTAGAATTTTTCAATGTATGCCATACGCACGAAGTTAATTTATATGTAGACGAATCGACAACTCTAATACCCTGGCGATATACTTATCGTTCTTATACCCTAAAAATTAAACCAAATATTCAATCGAGTACCCCTGGAAAACTCATGGGGATTTCACACCAACAATGTTACTTGAATCCAATTTATTGACAAGAGTCTAAGGTGAAAACAATTGCATAAAATGAAGCAAAAGATTAACAGAGGCGTCGCATTGCATCGTCGGGAACAGTAAAGGCCAGCGCACATCGGCGGATGGCGACGTAGGGTACTCGTATTTTAAATTTACCAACGTAAATTTGTATCTAATGGTGGTGGTGGTAAAATTCTTAAGCTCATAGATCGACCATGGAGCACAAAAGGTGTTTTCTCTTTGCGGTATTGATTAGCGCTGGAAGATACCTCAGCACTCATACCTCAGATGCGGCGGGACGCGACTCCTTGGGGCGGGAGGTGTCGGGATGCGTAGGCATTTGACGGTATGCGCCTAACTTTTTGACTGCATTGTGTAGTCGCTAAGTAAGCTCGAGAACACACCGGGCACGTCCCATACCATACCGCGCCATGCCGGTGGATGCTGCCGGCATGCCACAGCATCCAGAAGTACGCTGGCTGCCGCTGGCAGCATCACAACTTATCAGTGTGCGCTAGCCGGTAAATCCTCCTCGATGCCGTCCCCCACCGTCCGCTGGCCTTAAATGTTCATTTTTTTTTGGGATCCATATTTGTATTCACCATGCTTGTTTTCTGGGGGGTGATGCAAAAGTTGCATTGTAAAACTGCGCGTAAAAGCGGGTGAGAATGAGAAACTAAGTATGGGTTTTACTTTATACAGGGTGTGTTTATAAATAAATATAATTTCAACAAAGTATCTCGCAATTTATATATGTAGTAATAAAACTTCGTGGTTTTTGTAGTGTTGCGATTTGCGAACTGTGTTTAATTGAAAACTACTTTCTTTTACAGGTAAGTAAGATCGCGTGCTTGGTTCGTGCCACGTAAGTAGGAATATTTTAATTCATGTTACACTGGTTCACGTCAGCACGGCGCGGATATTGACACGTGCTTAGGAAACCGGTGTGATTCTCGATAGTGTAAAAATAATTAATTATATTATAAATCACTTGATGCACATTATAATATACCATCACGCCTACATTCCTCGAAGATATAGGCAGAGGTGTACCTACCTGTAATAAATACAACGAAATTTCGCCGGGAATGTTTAAATTCCTCTTTAATGGAGGATAGCACAAATCAAGAAAGAAGAAAGCGTTTATTGGCATTATAACATTTAAAAACACTGTAAAAGATTTTTTAAGTCAGACTTCTGAGATATTCCAGATGGGAAAACCTATAACCCTGTGCTCAATCCGGTTATCGAACCCAGGACCTCATGCTCCGTAGTAGCGTGTGACGAGGCAGTCAACTTATGTTCCCGTTAATAGCTAAATGGACATGTGGAGGTATAAATATTAACTTATGTATAAATCAAAGTAGAAAAGTGGTGTGTTTCAAATGGAAGCAAAATACAAAAGACAAACGTGGTTTCACTACCGATAATCCGGCGGTGGAACCACGTGGCTTTAGCCAATCACACGTGCTTAGTAAACGTCAGATTAGCAGCCGCAGGCGCACCGTGGGAGCGTGCGTCATTCATTAGCCTTAGACACAACAGGACCCGCCAATTACAGGTCAGAGAACAAGCTCCGGGTTTTAAAGAACAACGCGCACGTTGTTGTTGTAAGGTACAAACTGTCAACCTTGATACGAATACACAAACCAGATATAGCTGACTACAAACCCGGGCCACAATAATTCTGCGTTTCGTTTGAACTGTTCCCAATCTCATTTTCTTTCGTTCACTCGCTCAGAATACCGCCAATTTGCATTCGGACGTTCTTGTATACCTAATCATAAGCTCGTACTTATGGAGGGGTGTCAATAAAATAAAAACTTGACGTTCGAACACACGTTATCTCAATTCCCAATCGCATGTCCTCGCAAAATCTCAAGCTGCGTCGACCCCCCATTCACCCCTCCACGTCTCGTCTATTTTCTAATTGAGCGGTCCGAACGCATCCCCCAATTAGCCCACCACGTGTGAAGTAGGTAACTGAAGCGGGGCCGATCAGATAAAAACTCACTCCTTCACTGAAACGATCGATCGTGGACACAAAAAGTACAATATGAAGTGCATCGCCTTTTTTCGAAGTCGGGCGGCGCGAGATTGGGAGGGGTGACGGGGGGTCCCCACTCTACCCCGAGTCGAGTGCTTAACGCGCCTGGAAAGTGCTTTTCGGGTGGCCGGATGACAGAAAGGCGTCAACGGCGACTACAGTATCTAGGAATTAGCTTTGAGAGTCTTCTTGACGGCTTGAGGGCGAAGTAGACAGGTCATCTACATATATTTATAATTAGCCCTGTTTGTGAGCTGCATTAAAATGCTAGACGATGAGCCTGCTACTTTATCTTTGTTATGTATTTGTCACAGAGCAGTGGTGGCCAAGTGGTAACGGCCGCGACTTACTAGTTGTAGGTCGTGGGTTCGAACCCAAAACAGGCGCTTTACTTTGTGTAAATAATTTCATCACCACTGCTCTCACAACGGTGAAGGAAAACATCGTGAGGAAACCGGCATGTCCTAGCACTAAAAATTCGAAGACATGTGACATCTACCAACCCGCACTGGGCCCGCGTGGTGGATTACGGCCCACTCCCTCTCACCGAGAGGAGCTCTGTGTCCCAGCAGTGGGAACATTATAGGCCGATGATGATGTATTTGTCTACATGAGTTCCAGACTTCCCCTTATTCACAATTTTCTATCCAATATATACCTATAAACGTATGGAAAAAATGTCATGTTCAAAATGTAAAAGGTGAGCTATAAAAATACAACGATTTCCATAAAATTGGTCTATTAAAATCGTCAAGTCAAGTCCGTCATTCGAACTTAAGTGCAGGTTTGCACATAAATGTTAAATTACAATCGGTTATATTCATGCACTGAGGGGTTCCGTACTACCGTTGCTCTTCAGAATTGTCCATAGATAAACTAATAACGTTCAGAGTTATGAAACGAATGAAGTGATAGACATCGCCCCTAGCGAACCTACCGACCCTAAAAATGGCGATAGTAAGAAAAACCACAGCCAGGACTGAAAACCGATTTAAAAATTGTCTGCTTAGAATCTCCGTGTGTGTATGGGCAGTCTGCTAGGGCTAAAACACGTTTTTATTTTGAAATTATTTACTAAGACTCATGTAAGATGCAACGACATGCAATATAATTCTTAAAAGTCTTAAGGCTTGTATACACGCCAAGGACCTTGAGCATTTGGGCGCACTAAATTTGTGGGCGAGTGGGGGCGATGTAGCCGTGCAGTCTTTAATCGGTCGCATTTTTAATTTATTATAACAAAAATAATGCATATTTGTAAAAAGTAACAAAACCAAATCAGTTTCCTTTGTATTGCAAAGCAGTAGACATTTTTTTTTAACTCTTTTGTTAAAAAATGAAGGTGTAAAATGGTTTCATCTCAACGATTTGGAGGTGATTTGCTGTTTTTTTTTTTCTTACGAATTGATATCCATAGAAAAGTTATGCGCCTAAACCAAATGACGTATCATATTATGTAGATTACTAACTAATTTTTTTTTTAATGTAATTTCTTTGTAAATGCCGACGAAAAGTGGTTTCATCTGCATGCTGTTTTCAACCATTTTTTGAGAGGGCAGCCTTAAGGTGAACAGGGAAATGGACATTGTAGGTTGCAAAAGGGTTCTACTAGGTACGGAACCCTGATACCATTTATGTTGAATTATCTTGAGTCTAAATAGAATTTACAATGCTTTAATAGCTTTGTATATTCATAATTCAAAACCGATCAATCTAAGCTTATTTAGTGCACTACTGCCTTTAGAATCGTTTAGTGAATTTATTGCTGTTGGCTTTGTCGACAGGTGAGAAAGTCCCCGGCTGTTCGAATCTTTGCTAACACCATGTAATTACTGTCGGCGAACTATTCTGCTTCACTGTGGCGTTATTAGTTTTTTATGCATCGACTGTTGAGGGTTTGTTTGACTACTAAACGATTGTCGAATCATTGGAAATTAAATTACTTAGATAGTTGGATAAATCTTTACTTTCAACGCGTTTCATAAGACTGTATTACTGTAATACCATCGTAGAAGGAGACGTTGAACTGTCAATTTCTGTTGCAACATTTTTTTTAATTTACGAATTCGTGATTTGAAAAGCATCCCTATAATGTTTAAGCGGGGGGTGTAAATGTTTGACGCAACCCTGTATTATTGTTTTGCAATATAAAACCACGGCAAAGGCTGGACTGTCTTTTTGTCAAATATCCCCCTTTTCCTGTCACGTTCCATTATTAAATCACGTGCAGAACATGTCACGTTGCTATGTCACGGCGCCGTGTTGGCGGTGTTGGCACCACAACCCACCCAGAACTGACGGTAGGGAAACATAAAAAACACGAATGATATGTAGGTTCAGCAGATTGTCAACAGTGTCGCTAGATTATTTGGATATGAAGGGCAGATAGTTTAGCAGTTGCTTAGTAATCGAAGTGAAAACTTCTTTAGTCGCGTTGAGCGATACTTGGTACGGGGGAAACGTATGGCTTCGCGTCACCGACATCCTAATGTGACAGCATCATCAAGATGCTAATGTGACCACGTCACCGATTGCCAACGTGACCGCGTCACCGACTAGCTAACGTGTCGTGTTGTTTTTTTTTTTCCAAAGTTTTAACTAACTTCTGTCGCCTGTCGCATCTGTTCTGTCTGTATTCTATGCCTTTTTTAAAAATAAGATTAAGAAGTCCCGCAGGTAAATCATTTCAGCAAACACCTGAAGGCCAATTCTCGTAACTAAAACCGTTCAAAATCTAGTCGCAGTGTCATCTCAGCGACAAGCAAATGTCAAAAATGTATGAAAAATCGAGGTATTTTTGACAGATTGACACTGAGATCAAACGTTCTTAAAATTACTAGAATTGCCCCTCAGGTATTTAAGTCATTTCAGTCGGCGAACAAAATTTCGTGATTCCATATAAGAAATTCATAAACAAAAAACAAAATCTACCTAATGGTGATGAACGGCAGGCTTGTACGGGAATTTCGTATCGCTAACATTTCCTGTTTTGGGTTATTTTGTGTTTTAATGGGTAGTTGGAAACAAAAGCCTTTTTTTTTTAATTCTTCTATTTTTTGAACTTGAGACGTCAAAGTTATAACTAGTATTATTACATATAGGTACATAAATATTGTTTTGGTGACAAAGTAAATGTCCTAGATTGCTTGTCGCTAACTTGGTAGTGTTTTACTTACCATTTAAATAACATCCCAATATGTCGTGTCGTTGTGGAGTCAAGGTCGTGTCGGAAACCGGCGCGCCGCGAAGGCACGGCCCGGAAATCCCAATTCCGCCCGGATCCTCCGGCTCGGATCCGGCCCGTGCCACGAAAGTGGCCGGACGGTTAATGTGGATCTCTTGCTTTAGTTGTGAAGTCGCAGTTTCTGTATCTTAATTTACGATGTAGCAAGAAATGGTGCCAAAGTCTGTAGAGAAAATAATATTAACTGTACATCTTCTCTACAAATAACTACAATTTGAAGTGCCTGTTTGTAATGTCATAATAATGGTATTTTACTAAATGCTTATGAAAATATAAACATAGGATATCTAAACAACCAAAACACGTTTTTTTTTTTTTTCTGTATGTTTGTTCCGGCTAATCTCCGAGAGGGCTGGACCAACTTTCACTGGCTGATGTCATAAGGAGTAACGGGGCCATTTTTCCCGATAGCATGTTCTCGTGGGATAATTTCCGACACCCCAACGGACGAAGCCGCGGGCAGCAGCTACTCAACACAAAACCTGATATTTAAAGATACTTTACCTAGAAAGCACATATGAAAATGTGTTTCAGTTCAGTTTAAATTCATGAACAGTCTAAATTAGGGCACTGCAAAATTTTTTACTGACTTTTCTTCGGGAAATTGGTGTAAGACTCAGACCGTACCTACTTTATTTTGTCATGGACAAATATTAAAACAGTAACAATATTTACGGGTTTTGAGCGTTCGAACATTGTTAAGTAAAAATAAATCAAAGGATACGAATACGTTATGCAGTTACGCAAAATTAAAAGCAAATAATTCCCGATTCTCTAGTTGAATTGATTATCCAATGAAGTGGACGAATCAAAACGAATGTCACTCTAATTAATGACACGCATCAATGTTGCACTGTCTGTAAAAAAGCGTCATCGGGAAATGGATTCACAATTTTGAAACATATCGACGACAACATTTTTTGCTTTATGAACTGTTGTTTGCTATATCAACCGTTGTTGCCTTTAAAAAGCATAATTGAGAAAACGATTCACATTTTTAACACATCGTCGACATACATTTTTGTATTTTTGGAAATAACGAAAAGTTGGGAATTTCTCAGAAGCAGCCAGAAGGATTTGTATCCGGTTCATCGCTTAACTAGAAAAATGTGGGTGCAGGTAATAGAGGTACCTACACCTCTGGTTAACCCTTCCAAAATTAAGAGTAGTGATGTTATGTTGTGTAAATAATAAAACAGTCCCAAATGAAAATATGTTATTTCATATACACCTACATTGGCACTTATGAAACGTCAGAAGCTAGGTGAACGGTTCCAATCAGTCTTTTCCTGAGGAAAAGAGCCGGGAAGAAACTCCACGGTTACTCTTTTAGGCGTAATTTGGCTTTAATAATGTGTTAAAATACAGTGTTAAGATGTATGGGTAGACAGTGTCCGTCTATTCAGTAAATTACAACTCATTGGTAATTGAGTCTCTTATGAAGCGTGCATTATGATTTGTTTGATCTGACCAGCTAGAGGAGGGCTGCCCTAGTTAGAAGGATTCAACATCACATTTAAAGAGGCCTTCTCAAAATACAGACTCTGCACATCTCTTCCGAGCAACAATAGAACAAACACCAAAATATGTGTGTCATTTGTCGTCGTTCTTCTAAAATATTCGACACGGCGCACATTAGCGACTCAACTTTAAACATTCCCAAATAGACAAGATTTTAGTCACTCATATTGACAAATCATCCCATTCACAGCACACACGCTCTCAAACCTAACTTACATTTTTATTTTACATCATGCATATATTAGGTATCTTTCCACATACTGGAATCTTATAGTGTTTACAAGTTTAAATATGGCTACTAAATGTTCACAATTTATTCATGGGGATCAAATGAGTATACATTTGATTCCCATGAATAAATTGTGAACATCA
Organism: Polymixis flavicincta; assembly: GCA_949987655.1. NCBI lineage: Eukaryota > Metazoa > Arthropoda > Insecta > Lepidoptera > Noctuidae > Polymixis > Polymixis flavicincta. The sequence continues at coordinate 33,839,607 of OX465171.1, read as the reverse complement.
CCATCTAGTTCGGATGCAGATAGTCCCAAACTTGGTATATTGTAAACTTGAAGCGTTTATCTATAATCTATAAAAATAATAATGAAGAGGAAATATTTTATGGTTTGTTTGTTTGTTTGCATTGAATAGGCTCCAAAACTACTGAACCGATTTGAAAAATTCTTTCACTGTTGGGAAGCTACGCTATCCCCGGGTGACATAGGCTACATTTTATCTCCGTATTCCCATGGGAACGGGAACTACGTGGGTGAAACCGCAGAGCGCTGCTAGTTTAGTATACATTGCCATTATTTAATTATGTATCTAATACATTTTCTTATTTTGGTTCGAAAAAAATATTTTCAGTTATATGACGCACGCACGACTTTATTGAGAGACAAGTGACGATTTTAATAAAAACATTAAAAAAGACGTGGGCGTGCTCGTGGTCATGATAATTATAATAACGCTCGTTTACACATTACTGAGGTAATTTCCACTATCTTGCCGTTTTTTTACTTGATCGATTACGACTAAACGTCCTGTCATCAGGCACAGTGTAGATTGTTAACTAGCTTATCGAAATTGTCGTGGCTTTTATTGAAAGTGAGGTTACATTTGACAGATTAATAAAAGTGCTTCGTAGGTACCTATATCTTTCGCGTGGATCGATTTCTATTGATGCTTTAGAGATATTGTCGGATGTTTACCAACTGGCTTTAATTGACAATCAGTCTATTATATATTTGACGATGTACCTAATTACATCGTCAAATAAGATAATGGGTAATATCTACTAGGTTTTGCCAGCGGCTTCGCCCGTGTTTATGTCGGAAATCATCCCGCGGGAACTTACTACCGGGATAAAAAGTATCCTTTGTGTCAATCCAGGTAGGTATAATCTGTCTATGTGCCAAATTTCATCCGAAAGCGTTAGTCCGTTTTTGCGCGATTGAGTAACAAACATCCGAACATACATTTTGTGTCTTGATTTATTAGGACGGTCCGACAAATAGTAGGTATTACAATCTCCAGACGCAAATCGAACGCGGCAAATGCAACTCGACGTATCATTTGTAATCGCAAGTGTATGCGCGTCCTTACAATCGGCCAAGCAAGGAGGTGGAAGTCGGCCATTCAGTCGTACGTCTGTATATACACGCTTCCTTTCATTTACTGTTACAAATGGACGGACATGTTTCTGCTCTAGAATAGCCTGTGCCAAGGACTAGGATTGGGAACCTTTAAAGTGATTTGGATCACATTTTTAAACGTAACTAAAAAAAATGTTGGATCCCGGGAGAACACCTCTATGATATCCAGAAATGGCTAGACGGTTCAATGGTAATACAAAAGATTAAACAGTGGAACTCCGGGACTGCCGACAGAAGTGAAAATATGATATGATATGCTCGGAGTTTCCCTACGCGATAGAATCAGGAATGAAGAGATCCGCAGGAGAACCAAGGCAACTGACATAGCCCGAAGAATTGCCAAACTTAAGTGGCAGTGGGCAGGGCACATTGCTCGCAGATCAGATGGCCGATGGGGCCGAATGGTTCTGGAGTAGCGACCGCGTACCGGAAGACGTAGAGTGGGAAGGCCTCCCACAAAGTGGACCGATGACCTCGTGAAGGCCGCGGGTATCCGCTGGATGTGGGAAGCACAAGACCGGTCGAAGTGAAGGAGCCTGGGGGAGGCTTATGTCCAGCAGTGGACGTCTTTCGGCTGAAATGATGATGATGATGATAGTTGTTGCTCCAGATTGCTCCAGTTAATTGATTCAGATTGATCTATTCGTTTTGCCGAGCAATAATTGCTCAAAAAATTTGCTCGTGTAAGAGCACCTTTATGTTCCAAAAGCCACGCGGACGAGGCCGCGTACGCAGCTTGTAGATATGTAGGTATTTAAATAAATTGACAGATGTTTACCCGAATAGCAACCAGTTGCTAAATACGGATGCTACTGGTATAATGTCATATTTAATTCAGCTCTTAAGTGTTTATTCATTGCTTGTTAATATTTAAGTATGCTTTTTAATTAATAACTTTTTAAGAGTGTGTTGGGAAACCATCAGGTAGGCTGCAAGCTCATTTGCGAATTCTGTTACTATAAAAGTAGTCAAATGCGAGTCGAACTCGCCGTACCACCGAGCAATATTAAAATCACATATGATGTTAAAACAAACCATTACTTTCCCTCTTTATCTTAACTCGCTACAGATATAAATAATCTTGATAGTTTTGTCAAACGTTGTGAATACCTTTAGAATATATCTGCCTACTTTTCCACGGAGTATCATCATCATCATCATTGCAGCAGAAAGACATCCACTGCTGGACATAGGCCTCCCCCAAAAGGAAGGTTATGCCATAATCGCCACACTTGGCCGGCGGGTTGGGGATCGCAGTATGGTGGTAAAATGCATAGAGAACGCTGCTGCCCATTCTCTGGTACGATACCCACGTGAAGAAATGGAATGGTGCTATTCTTTTACGTCCGGCACCACACGGAACCGATGTGAGAGTATTTTCGCGCGACTGAGCGACTGCCTATCTGACCTCCACTACTCAGTTAAGGTCGGTCGGCTTCCAGTCTAACCGGATGCAGCTGAGTACTAAGTACCTATCATAAATGGAGTTTATATCTATATGTCCTTTACAACCCAGTTACTGGGTTAAACGATACGCGTTGGTAAGACTGATTGTCAGATTTTCGAGCTTCTGAAGTCCCGTAACGACTGTCATAGATCTATGAATGACAGCCGGGACCAATGGCTTAACGTTCTTTCCAAGGCACGGATGGAATTAGTTCCTGCTTAGCTCTATAAGGTACGAGTACGTCCCAATTATGCCTATCTTTAAATTTTATTATCTACGATCAAAATTACTCGCCTCATTGTCTTGCCTCGTTACTGATACTAAACGTATTCCAGAACATATTCCCTATGTATTTAACATTTGTAAAAAGGTACACTATGTTGTACATAAATGTCATACTTCTGCCGGTTGAAACCGTTTCTTTAACAAGCGTCAATAAGATATAAAAATGCAATAAAAAAATATCAAATGACTTATAATTGATAGCCTTTGTTGTCTTTAAGAGACGTGTTCACTAATTAATTGAGCATTAACGCAGTTGGTAGTTATTATAAGTACTAAGTGAAATTTCAACAAGTGCCCGTTTCAACTTGTTCGGTGCTAATAAAAACATATTTATGTTTATAAAATGTTGACATTAAAAAAAATACGATATCAATTTTAACAAAAATGTCACGCTGTGTACAAAGTACAGTCGCAGAGAAAAACGCAGAGCAGCTACCTAATAACTCTATAAATAACCACCTGCATGACTACCGACCGAACGGACGCCATCCCGACTTATTTTACACAAATAGGTAATAGATATCATAACTTACAAGGTTTTGTCCGCGTGAATTTCGGAAATGATGCCACGGAAATTTACGACCGGGATAAAAAAAGGATCTTTTGTTCTAACCTAGGTCATGGGGCCGAAACCGTTCAGCTGTTAAGGCATAAAAGGTAACTGATAGACTATATTTCCAATCGCTTAAAAAGAGTTACACAAATCAAACATTTGTGAATATTAAAATAATCCCCTATTTACCCCATTGAGGTACACGCAATTCTTTTTTTCTTACCAAAAGCATAAAATTTTCATATACCTAACTTAAGAAATGCTGGGTTTCCCATGCAAACTTTCATCCCTTATATGAACCCCTTTAGGATTCGTTTTGGCACAAAAAGTAAGCCGTCTTTTCTCGGGATGCCAGCCGTCTCCTTGCCAAATTTTATCGAAATCTAAACAGCTAAATATGCAAACTTCTAAACATGCAAACTTTCACATTTTATAATATTAGTAGGATAAATAATATTAACATGGATAGCATAGATTGCTGTTTGAACATTTTGTGTATTGTATAGGTAGAATCAAGTTCTTCTAACTGAACTACTAACCGACGACGTAACCTTTCCGCAGGTAATGTCATTCCCATACATTTTGGCGTAGCGTTTGGCGTGAACGTTAACAGAAATGTGTTTTGTCTAGGCCTGCTGAACAGACAACTGTGTTGCTGGGGAGTTTGTTGCGTCACTTCTTCCCAGCCAAAGATCTAGGAAGTGGTGAAGGGCGGGCGTTTTGAGGATCTGTGTCATGTAAATTTGACGTTCAATAAGTGCTGATCCTCAGCCTGGTTTGAATAAATGACTTTTGATTTTATAAATAATCCTTTAATTTTCAAAGGCAGCGAATGTATCGTACAAAATGTTATCTGATAGACGAGGTAATTGCTTTGTAAAATATGATTAGCGTCTGATATCGGCGTGTATAATTAAGTGACACCTTGTTGTTATGTAAAGTTTTATGTTGTTTTTTGAATTCTATCATAATTGCCTCACCAAACATTGTAGTAATAACAGCTTATCAATGTCGTTGTGCCAAGCAAAGACCTTTCGTGAAGAAATTAAATTATCAATAAGTAATAGGTATTGGTAATTACTAGTTGCTGAAACGTGAAACAGAGTTTCAGTAAGAGCTGGTTACAGCAGAAATCCTTTTATGGCATTAAATTAACACATGTACTCGCATCGTTTCGAATTAAGATGACGCGGGTACATCTTTAATTTGAATGGAACACGAATCTTCATTGTGGAGGAACTCAGAAGGGAGGTATCATTGATAAGCGAGATATCGGTGTCGCCACCTCTCGCTACCCACTCCGTCTCAAGGTGAACGACCGGAGTAAGTTAGCCGCCCGCCCGACCACGTGACCCGCCCAGCATTTGCGCTAGGTCAGGGTCGCTCGCGACATCTGCACCACTTTACGATGAACCCCCGCCGCGCGCCCGTCGCCCGCGCACGTGGTTCTCTTGTCAATGGCGTCTCGTCGCCTTACTGCGTCGCCGACCCACCCGATTTTTCCGTTCGGATAGTTTTTGATACGTCTGATGGGTCGCGTCTGTTGACCCTTGCTGGGTTAGGTCAAGGATAAGTACATTTAAATGTGTGTGTGGATCTGTAATGCGATTATTTGCGGTCAAAGAGTTTGTGCGTGGTTGTATATTTCTTAGCTCTGTCGCTTGTCGCTAAACCGATTTTGCCTTTCAGTCATTGCTTATTTTCAATACGATTACACTTTTCTTTTTTGAACCACAATATAAATAATATTTACTGTTTATGGTCAAGTCGATCTCGGTGGAACCTTTGGTAAAGTTGCTTCCTCATCCATACGTCCCTTCGCCTGCCGTCTAAAACATTTAGCACCGAATGTTCCTTTCAGTTCCCATTTGAAAAGATATTGTTATCGTTCAAAACATCAGCCCTTTCACGACGAGTGACTTTTGTTAAACTTTTTTTACTTGTGAATAAGGTTTCCCCACGGAGGGTTTTCCTCAATTTTCTTCTTAGTCTGTTTTTTCTTCTCTTTTTTTGGCTAATTTTGTTTCTCCCTGTTTTCAGTATTTTATAATGGTTCCTTAGCAAAAGATTGCTCTTTTTACCCGACTGCGCCAGATGGAGGGTTAAGTTTTTCAAGTGTATGTATGTATATTTCTTTGGCATGCTCTGTAGCTCTGTAGCAAGCAAACGGCTTGATCGATTTCAGCTTGAGAGGTGCCATTAGATTCGTCTTAATTGTGAGAGTGACACTGGGTACACCAAAATGGAAAAAAAAAACCCGATTTTTGGTGCAACATTGTGGCTTCGAAAAATAAATTTTTCCTCCAAACCTATTGAATGCTGTATCAAAATAAAAGGTTTCATAAATAGCTTGCAAAAATGTATGCAACATTGTATGTTTACATGTAATTTGCAATGAAAAATGCTAAAATAATAAAAAAGCAACAAAATAGTCAACGTCACAACATAAACTACATGGTTATTCATTAATTACATTAAGTGTGTATGGCAGAGAACTACGAAAAGTAAAAAAAAAAGAATTAAAAATAAAAGCCGACTGCCTAAATTTAAAAAAAAATGAAACGAGAAACTTATTTTAAAAGGATGACTATTAGACACTGCGATATGCAATCGCATGCAGTCGGAGGCATTAAAGGTCTATAATGATAAATTTAAGAATATGCCTCTGACTAAATGAGATTGCATGTTAATAATGTTTTTATTGTATTTACTCTTTCTTGGTTAATTGTGAGCATTGCAAAACATTGTCTAAATATTTGAAAAACCTAGAAAGTTCAGAACTACACGGACAAACTATGGCAAAAGGGATGTAAGTTAACAATGTAAGTAACACTTTGTAAAACACGTGAGAATTTAGCAGCCGGCAAAAATGAATCATGACCGGTGACTTGTTATTAACATGTCTTACAATGACATGCCAAGCCCACTAAATTTAAGCTTGTCGAACTTTTTAAACCTTTGATTCTAACTTACCCTATGAAATTATAATAAATAATGATAAATGGAGTTTCCCAGACACCGATAAATTCACTATTAGTAAGGCACGAAGGCACCAGTCATCATTTCAGCCGAAAGACGTCCACTGCTGGACATAGGCCTCCCCCAAAATGGGGGGGGGGGGGGGTTTGCCATAATCGCCACGCTTGGCAGGCGGGTTGGCGATCGCAGTATGGTGGTGATAACGCTGCTGCCCATTCTCTAGTAAGTCCCTGGCACCAGTGCCAGTCAGTAACGTGATTGGAACAAACGAATATGGCGACGGACAGACGCGCTAATCTTTTATGTATTGAAAAGTCGACAATATAAGCGTGAATCAAAGGGAAATTGTAGTGAGTAATTTTCTTTCAAGACTTTTCAAGATGATTTTTATTGCATCTTGCAGTCTTGTTTTATCGTTCATGTTTACATTACTTAGTAGAGTTTTGAAATGCTTCTGCATTAATATTTGATAGACCTGCCTATTACCTGCAAACCCATTCTTACCCATAACCACTAACTGACAATTGTGACAGAAAATTTGCACAAAAACTTTTTCGGAAAAAAAAGAACCGACTTCCAGAAAAACACTACAACTAAGTGAAAAATACCTTTAATTTCGGAAGTCGGTGACCTCGATATTTGAATTTTATTAATTTCTTGTTACCGCCTTCCGAAATTAAAGTAATTTTTCACTTTGTATTTTCCGGAAGCCGGTTTTTTTTTTTGGTACTATAATTTTATTGTTTTCTTTTTATTTATAGTACCCACCACACACCAATCCGAAATTTCATCATCCTTGGGGTCAAAATACTGCATATTAATGCGATAGCAGCAATCGCGGTTGATTTGCTGTCATTTTTTGAAGAATCCCGTTTTCTGTCTCCGAAACGCATCATCAGATGTATTTGAAATTTAAATGGAACCATTTCGGAATAAACCCCTTTCGAACAAAACAATAATTTTGCAAATCGGTTTATATATGACGGGAGTTATGCCCGAACCTCCACCTAACTCCTAATCGTTAAAAAGTTGTACCTTCCTTCATCAGCTCAGCTTCATGAGGTGATGATGACCATACGCAAATGTCTCAATAGCTTTAGAAAATAAATGAAAAAAATATATATAGGGTGACTGGTAATTAGTGACCGACATTTAAACACATGATTGTACTCATCATTATGAACAACTTTTACTATGGGACCAAACCCGAAATCGCGAAAAAAAAAATCTGCTGTTCCCTACATTTTGACGAGTTATGCGAACATAAATGTAGGGAACAGCTGATTTTTTTTTCGCGATTTTAGGTTTGGTCCCATAGTAAAAGTTGTTTATAATGATGAGTACAATCATGAGTTTAAATGTCGGTCACTAATTACCAGTCACCTTATGTATATAATTTTGAGAAACAGTCCACAAATGGGGAGAAATCGGTGAAAATACATTAAAAAAAAACATACAATCGAACATAGAATCTCAGTAAGGTAATAATAATGCTAAAATTCTTGCGATCGTTTACCAACTAACAATCGATTGATATAGTTGTAAACCATTATTTAAGGAACTTAGTTAACTCACTCTACCATCTATGAACATTTATGAAATGGGAGTGTTTGTTCGCTGTAACCTGCATTTATTTGAAAAACTGCGTTCTTGCCATTATCAGAATACCATTAATGTTACTTCTCATAAAACCGCATTATTCGGCAAAAATGTCCTAGGTGTGCCCCCAAAAATATATAATAGTATACCAGCAGTAACAATAGCTGCGCGGGTCGTCGATCAGGTTAAGCTACGCTTGCCGCGGTTGGTCCGTGGATGGGTGACCATCTTTACATACTAAGACCCCTCCGTGCCTCGGAAAGCACGTTAAGCCGTTTGTCCCGGCTGTCATTGTGGATCTTTGACAGTCGTTACGGGTCGTCAGAAGCCCGAAAGTCTGACAACCAGTCTTACCAAGGGGTATCGTATTACCCAGTAACTGGGTTGTGGAGGTCACCCCAACATAGTTGGGAAAAGGCTAGGCAGATGATAATGACCAGCAGTTATTAGAAATAAAGATTGTCTGGGATCCTTTAAAAGGTCCTTGTTCTTCTAGATAGATGTTACTACTCCATCATTGAGTTTACAACTGATAAACAGAGGTGTGACGATTCCGACTTGCTAATTAAACTTATGTGATTTTTATTCATTGATTAATTATGAATGTGTGTAACTATATAAAGTTGTAATGGCCTATTTACCTATTTACATATTTTTAATTCTTTTTTTTTTAATTGTTATGTATCAATGCCATGCCACCTTCTAATTTTATAACTGTTTGTGCTAATTTTGTACGCCAAGTATTGGCAAAACATAGTGCACATATTTTAGAATATAATAACGGTAACCATACCTATGTTTAACAAAATAAATGATTGATTGAATAAATTAACCATGTTATTTAATTATCATCATCTGCATCAGACATTTTCCAACTACATAATTATGTTGAGGTCGGCTTAATTTAGCTGCATTCCGGATGCAGCTAAATTTTATACCAGTACTTTACATAAACCGACTACCTATAATATATGGCCTCCGCAACACAATAACTTAGTATGGAAAGATTGTCACCATCCTCGGCTCAACTGCGGCAAGCGTAACTTAACCTGATCGGTGTAGCCGTGTAGCTGTTATTAATTAGCCACAAGCCCGCACATGTTACTTAATTAAACGGTTCCTAAAAGGATTAAAGACTTATGGAGAATCTAGTCGACATTTTTTCCATACAAATTTCGGGAGTGTTTTACTCCACTGTTCGACAATGTACAGTCGCCAGCACATCAAGCTTCCCCAAACTATCAAATTTTCCCAATTGATCATGAAGTTTAAATGTGTGTGATAAAGATGAAAATCTATCTAAGAAATTTGACAGATTGGGGTAACTTGATGTGCTGGCGCCTGTACATCAAAAATTTAACATGATATGGTTTTTTCTCGCTGATAATATTGTCTGTACGGAACCAGAATACTTACTAAAATAAAAAGCCATTAAAAAGTAATGAGCCAATAGAGATTCGTTTTTTTTGCTAATTTAACCTAACTTTGGGCGTGTTTAAGTAATAAAACTAGTGCAAAATCTCCAAAGCCAAGTCGGTATCAACAAAGTTCAATTATCGAAAAGTTCAATAATCTTTATTGGTCATTGATTTATGCAGTGGATTTTTCATAAAACCCGATCTTCCGAAGGACTTTTCTTAATTTTGTTGTGCGTGTAGACTAGCGTCTCACTGCTCAACACTGATACTACCTCTGTCGGACGCATAACCTGATGAGACAGCGTGCTTTTTAGCCAGGCCCACCAGTGAGTTCGAGCCAGCGACTAGGTTCCCGTTAAAGTAACTTTTCTACTGATGCACCAACAAATATCTGCAACCTTCATATTAGGAAACTCCAATTAAAAAATCTAGACATACATAACCCGTCAACACACGAAACCAGATAAACGAACCGACAACTTTTCAAATGTCAATGTGGCCTAGGTTAAATGCAAATAGGCATTAGTTTTGTCCTACCGACTCCACTTGAAACATCGAGTGATTCGATTGACCTTATTCGTAATAATTTAGCATCCCTAATGGCTTAACAAGTCGCTGCATATTATAAACTCTGAATACAGTTTCAGAGGGCGCTGTTAACGCATATATATGTAAATGTCTATAAACATCGAACGAAACGAACATAGAATTTTAATTTCAAAAAAAATTTACATTACGCAAATACAAGAAAAGATTTTTTTCTTCGAAACCACCCAAATAAAACAGAAATAGCTGTACGGATCACGTGCGCGATTTGTATAATATTATGATTTTATTATTAATTTAAATATCCCGTATGAACGTTCTGTGCCGGGGCAATTTCATTATTATTTCAATCAACTGAATGTAAATTTATTCAACAATCTCACGAGGTAATTGCGATGTGTTGTTCTCTTTCCCTCGCGGTGCCGTCTCACTCGCGCGCGCGGTGTTACCCGCTTCTCCCACATTCTTATGCGTTCAATCAAACCTAAGTAGAGGTACGCAGTCGCGGGTCCCTACATCTCACCGGGTCGCATTGTTCGTTCCTTTTGTTTTGTTATGAAAATTAGACGTCGTCGTCCGCAGTATGTTCTTGTGGCAAATGTAACACGACGCCACACTGTTGCAGTTGCACGTTGCACGGTCAGTGCGATGTTACGTAAAACTAGCCTGCCCGATACGCTTCTTGAAACTCATTTGCATCTAACGTATGAAATGGGCTAACTGCTGACGTTCTATTGTGGCCTCGTTTTAAACTGTATTGAAAACAAATCAGAACTGATTTCAGAAGAGTATCGTAACGAATGGCTTACAAATATATCATTCTCCGGATTCACTGCGGTAATATTTTTGAAGGATGTTTTGCTCCCTCGACTACCTACATTTAATATTGCGTTAGCTTCATAGAATTCCTATAGACACGCTTCAGCACACATAGGTGAAGGACCAAAAAAACCTATACGAATATGGAATATTCGTGGGCAGTTCGAGATCCTCAAAATCGTTCATTTCCCGGCCCTCTTTTTCGTCCATTTTATTAATCGATTCAATATTTTCCATGTTATAGCTGTATTTATGTCGTATTGTACTTGGAAGGCAGCCTTTTGCTTTATTTGTTCAATGGAAATTCTACATGCAATTGGTAACGTAGGCCAGTTGCGCCAGACGCGGGGCGTTTTTTGGACCTTTTTCCTTTCGTGATTATGATTTAGGGCGTAAGTTTGGCCGGCTCTTTGGTATTGTAGCTACGTGAAATACAGCGTACAGAAGGTTCAAATAAATAGAGTTTTACGAAAGTAAAATGTTGCAATAATTTATTTTTTAAACCATAACATAACATCATGTCTTGTTTTCAAACTCTAACTCAAAGCATATATTTCAATAAACCATTTACAGGCACTTTTGAATTGTCAAAAAGTCGATCAGTTGGAAAGTTGAAGCCAGCCCATTCCAAAACGTAGATCTCAATGGAAAAGAACGGGCCAGAAACTCCAATGACCACTCCACTCTTTTAAATCAAGTTACGTATTACAAAATCTTGGGAACATTATTCTTGTTGCTTATATGTGAGAACAATTTAAAAAAGAAACAATTCTAAATATAAAATTAAAAATAAGCTATTAAGTAGTTAGATGATGGCAATCTAACCAGGTCCCGTTTGGTGCCGAGCGTAAAAGAATAGCACCATCCCATTTCTTCCCGTGGGTGTCGTAGGAGGCGACTAAGGGACTTACTAGAGAATGGGCAGCAGCGTTCTCTATGCATTTTACCACCATACTGCGACCGCCAATCCGCCTGCCAAGCGTGGCGATTATGGCAAAAACCCCTCTGGGGGAGGCCTATGTCCAGCAGTGGACGTCTTTCGGCTGAAATGATGATGATGATGAATCTAACCAGGCAACCATAATAACTAACATGTTTTAATTAATAACTAAGCATCGATCGTACCTGCCTGTAGTTACTAGACTCTAATGAACTGGAAATAATTCAAATTAAAACTAAATCAAAATCTCTAGCCTTGTGCACGCTCGAAACAGAAGTCACTATTGTTGTTCTGTGTGTAATTTTGATAATAATCTGGAATACATGTACTGATTTTATAAACAAGTAATGTGGTGTGTGCAACACTTCTAATTATACTTCCCCGCCTTCTCTAGATGTCACTTTATATTGTGTTATTCTGTAAACTAATATGAGGGACGTGTGACTAAGTAACAACACCCAGTGGTGACGATCGATTAGGTAAAGCTATGCTTACTGGGGTTGGTCCGTAGATGGGTGATCATCTTTAAATACCAAAACCCCGCCGTGCTACGGAAAATATGTTGAGCCGTTGGTCCCGGCTGTCATTTATGGATCTTTGACAGTCGACGGGTCATCAGGAGCCCGAAAGTCTGACAACTAGTCTTACCAAGGGTTATACGTAACTCTAACTGGGTTGTAAACGTCTGATATTTAAAATACTGGTACTCAGCTGTATTCGGTTAGACTGGAAGCCGACCCCAACATAGCTGGGAAAAGGCTAGGCAGATGATGATTCTACAGAGTAATATTTGAAGTTCAAGTCTCCCACCTCGACAAATCTACCATATCCTTATGAAAAATTAAAACATTCATCATCATCACCATCATTTCAGCCGAAAGACGTCCACTGCTGGACATAGGCCTCCCCAGGCTCCTCCACTTCGACCGGGCTTGTGCTTCCCACATCCAGCGGATACCCGCAGGCTTATTTTATTATAACTAATAACACATTAGTTATAATAAAATAGTTTATCACGAAGTTTAATGAGCCACATATGCGTTATCTAGCTGAAGCTAAACATCCCACTTTGCATTCTATGTGAGTTCGTGCAATTATCTTCTGTAGCCAACCCTCCCTCGGTGCATTGGGTCTTAACGCCTCCCCAAACTAATTAGCGATTAGGATTAATTTATTGACATATAATTAATTATTGAGACGTCCATTGTGGATGGTTAAGTGTTTGTCCTGAATGAATGATTTTAAGTCATGGTGGTCCTAATAATACTTAGAGATTGCAAAGAGTTGATGCACCCTTTTATTATTATTGTCTTATTGCCTTTATTCCATTAAATATACTTATAAATTACATTTTTAAATATTATTATAAAAACATTTAAAAATATAAAAAATAGTAGCCCACCGGTATCGGGAACAAGGTCCAAGCTACCGGCGGTCAGGGCTCCAGAGAGAGGAACCTCCTAACGATGCGAGCCGTGTCCAGGAGTACCGCTTTCTGGATCAAGCCCTTGACCCAGCTGCCCAACGAGAGCCTCCTCAGATGTTGGTCGAGGCTCTTGGCTATCAAGCCATTGGCTGAAACGACTATCGGTACAATGATCGCTGAGTCCACATCCCACATGACGACAACCTCGCGAGCCAAGTCAAGATACTTGATTTGTTTATCTTTCTCGGCTTTCACGAGGTTCCCGTCATGCGGGACCGTTATATCAACGATCATTGTACGCCGCTCTAGTCGATCCACCACCACTATATCAGGCTTATTGGCAACAATAGTCCTGTCAGTGATGATGGATCGATCCCAGTACAGTGTGACATGCCCATTTTCGAGAACTGGGTCGGGCACATACCTGTAGTACGGCACTTCAAATTCCACAAGGCTGTATTTCAGAGCAAGTTGCTGGTGGATAATCCTGGCTACAAGGTTGTGTCTATGCAAGTACTCTTCGTTAGCTAGACGAGAACACCCGGAGATTATGTGTCTGATTGATTCTCCCGGACGGTGGCATGCCCGACAGATGTCAACCGTACCATCTTTCACAATAAATCTCCGGTAGTTATTCGTCATGATAACTTCGTCCATAATTGCACAGACAAAACCTTCGGTTTCCCCAAAGAGGTCACCGAAACGCAGCCAGGCTACGGACGCTAGTAAGTCTACATCGGGTCCATGTAGGGCCCGAAAAAAGCGTCCGTGAAGCTCCTTACTCTGCCATACCTCCATGCGATCCTTAGTGTCAAGCACTACAGGCTTGCGCCAGTTCTCTTTAGCCAAGGAGAGCGGGGTGAGGCCCTTGTCCACCGCGGCCACATCTCGATGCATCCCCACATCGGTCTCTAAGAAATATTCCCTGAGACTGTATATCTCGCGATTGTGCAGGGTCTTAGCGTTTAAGAACCCTCGACCTCCACACTTTCGCGGGATATACAGTCTCATTACCGATGACCGTGGGTGATGCATTCGATTTGCAGTCAGCAGCGTACGGACCCTCCTATCCAGGGCGTCGAGTTCGGTCTGAGTCCATTTGAGTATGCCGAAAGAGTACATCAAGACCGGCATGACCCAACCGTTGAAGGCGCGCACCTTGTTTCCGCCTGATAAAAGACTATTAAATACTTTATTGTCTTCTTTATTATTTATTTATTTCAGAGCTAAAATCTATACAGTTTAAATAATCAAATTACTATAAAATTACGCTATGCCGATGCCGGCCGGATTAAAAAGGCGTATTGTATCGTTTATCACCCCTTTTTCTTCTTGACGTCCGAGTAACAATGATGAGAAGACAGATTTCGATGCGTCTGTTAAATCTTAGCAATGATTTCGACCTGAAACTGAACTGGCTTTTCTCCTATTTAACCTATGGATTTATGGAATTCAGTCGAAACACTCAATGTCTCGGAGAGGACGATAATTAATTAGCCGGCTTCACCGCACACAAGCTCAGCGCAGTTTCGGACTAAATCTCGGTAGACTGACTACCAATGAACATTTAAAATTTCAGTAATTGGTCGCCGAGATGCGTGTTATCGTGGAGACAGTATATACAACATTATTTTTAGTTTATGCGAAACCTGAATATAGTTTGTTCAGAATAAGGAACTGAATCGATTCCAATAGTTTTTACACCATGTTATATTTTTTGCCAATTTTTTTTTTTATTTGTCACCATTTTCTTACAAAACAATTGCCATACGGTTAGGTACCTAGAGCAGTGGTGGCCAAGTGGTAACGGCGCGACTTACGAGTTGTAGGTCGTGAGTTCGAACCCCGCCAGGCGCTTTACTTTGTGTAAATTATTTTCATCACCACTGCTCTCAAAACGGTGAAGGAAAACATCGTGAGGAAACCGGCATGTCCTAGAACCAAAAAATTCGAGGACATGTGACATCTACCAACCCGCACTGGGCCCGCGTGGTGGATTATGGCCCAATCTCTCTCACCGAGAGGAGGCCTATGTCCCAGTAGTGGGAACATTATAGGCTGATGATGATAGGTACCTACTGCTTAGTTATTATCAAAGAGCACAAACCACGCTGGACGCGCGGGTGGCGCGTTGGTCCTATGGTGACCATGTTTCTGTTGACAACTAGGTAACATAACAAGCTTATAACTTTGTGATTTTTCATGAAACAGCTTTGAAATTTTGTACATATATTCTGTACATAAGAATACTAGACACGTGTTTCGGGTTTCACATATACTAAAAATAAGCTTGTATAGAGATGGATAAAACTGACCTTATCATGAAAATTACGGATATTCGTGCAGGTTTGCCCAGTTTTTAAATAGTCTTATTTCTCGTACTCGTAATAAGTATACCTACTGAAATAGCTGTAGGAGTATACGTACCAACTAAATGAACTTTAACATAAAGGAGGGTGATCAGTACTTGTGCCTTCTCTGTATAAGAGGCCTTTACCCTGCCCTAGGAAAATTTGCCTAGTATTATTTTATTAAACTAGCTGCGCCCCGCGTTTTTTCCCGCATAAGTCTCGATCCCTTAAGCGCTTATTACACTTGGCTGAATTTAGTCATCTAAATTCAGTCGTTACTGAATTTAGTCAAGTGTAATCGCAATTAGCATGCTAGTTTCCATAGCTTTTAATGTTGCTTCTGAATTTAGACGACTAGTTAGATGACTAAATTCAGCCATGTGTAATAAGCCCTTTAGGAATATCAGAATAAAAAGTATCCTATGTCCTAATACAGGTCACTGTGTACCCATGTGCTAAATTTCATCCAAATACGTTCAGCTTTTTTAGAGTGAAAGCGTAACAAACAAACATAGGTACAAAACATCAAACCTTGTCTCAAAAATAATATAATGCTTGTTTCAGATATTAATATAAGTTTAAGTTAGTAAACGACACACGCTTCAAGGATCTTTTGCAAAAGTTAACGGATTAATGTTATCTGAAGGGAATATTGAGGAGACTGATCGCCGTGATATTCTTAACACGTTTTCGTCATTGACTCTTTTTTAAGATTCTGCTAATTCATTAATACGTACACGTGGATACACATGCCGCTTTCATGGGAAGGTTTTATTTTAACGGTATGATTAATCTTGTTCTTGTATTCAAGATTATAGCAAAAACGGACATATCGTGTCAGGGTGCGATGTCATAGGATTTCCTTGGCCTTCTAGGTTTTTTTTTTTTTGTATATTTTACCGTAATTCACATTCCCATCTTCTGCAATGTAATTTAGTCTACAAGAATTAGATAACTTATTTATTAGTTCTTTGGGACTGAAGATGGTTTAAAAAATACGAAATTGTAGAAAGGTGAAATCAGATGGCAAAGCAATAAAACTCGAACCAAACACATAATCATGGGCGTACCCAGGGTAGGGCAGGGGGGGGCGGCGGCCCCCCCCTGGATTATGTTTACGTCCCTACTAACTATCTACTTTTGTCGATAAAAGTTAAGAAAAAGAACTTTTTGCCATTTGCAATACAATAATAATAATATCGTTTATTTGCAATACAATATACAACTGTTAAAAATCGTGCGGGCGTGCCCGTTCTACCTACTCGCTAGCAGCGCTGCAAGCAAAAATGCCGCGAACTTTCACGGAAGACGTCTTAAACAGTTTTGCTGAAGACGCTATTGTTTAATTAAAGAATTAATATAGAAAATTACCTATTTTAATTTGTTTACTTTTTTGACTAGGTGCTTAAAAAAATCTGATTTGCCCCCCCCCCCCCCCCCTGGCCCAGAACCTGGGTACGCCCATGCACATAATTGAAATTTGAAAACTATGAGAATGTATTCTGGCCATCTTCTCTCAAAGACGAGCAAACAAACCCCGAACATCAGCGCACTCCGACGTCCGAGGTCAATATTTATATCCAGTACCTCCAGACGTTATTTATAAAACGCTGTCCACTCACAATTCACAGTAAATTAAATTCCAGCAAAGACAAACAAACAAGATATTGAAAACCTTTCAAGATTTCAGTTCAAGCGACGCGGCCGCTTTGCACGATTTCTATTTGTCCAAAAATGTTGCAATTGAATGCAATTCGGTATGGAATATTGAAACCTCAGTGGGCGATGCGGGTATTCCTCATGCCTCGGCCGTGCACGCACCGCGCGGCCCGAGGGTGGGCGACCGCCGCCACCCTCCCACGGCTCCCACTCTACTCGACCCCCCACCATTCCTAAACCTACCCGCAAATACTACGAGTACACGTACACGTTTGCTTGGCAACATTTCATGCTTAGTGTGTACAAATAATGTTCGGTAGCGCAACAAACTGTGCAAGGGAAAACCAATATAAGCAGAGCCGCAGAAATAGGAGGAAAGAATCTCCAATGGTTCCCATTTTAATAGTGGGTAGCAACTCATCGGACAGCGTAGGTGGCTTCATTTGATATGCAATTAAAATGCAAGAGTACGTTTGGAAACCGGCGCATTGTGGAGGCTTTGCCTGAGCGTCGCGACGCCGCTGAGCATCTGTAAGAACATAAGAGTGGACTTCCGTAGAGTTGTGTGGATACAGCTATGTGGATGGGGTAGGAATACAAAGGGCTAAACTATTTTTTTTTTATGAGCAAAGAATGAGTGAGACATGTTGAATAAAATGAACATTAAATAAATATTCACACGACATTTTATAAAAATCTACTTCTAGTCGTGCGCCTCCTAAGCCCGTGAATAGTATAAAGTAATGAAGTCGCTGTTTTCGGCTGTCTATTTCTTCGCTTACTTCTTCTAAACCATGCAACGCATTTTTATATAGTTTTCACTAATATTTAGACGATCTCTTCCGGAACGTTTTTCATGTAAGATAATACGTGTGTTATAGTAGAGAAAAGCCGAGAATTTCAAAGATTTGTAATGGTGTCGTAAAAAAAAAAATATTTTTGGAGCTTAAATTGCTAACGTTTGCTAAACCTTCCATTTTTTTTTTGTCATCAAACTATGAAATCTTGACCATAAATAAAACCTTGTTTATCTAATGCAAGTTACGGCATAAAAATAACGAAGAAGAAATAATAGAAAACCTTAAAAATCCAAGATGCTGACAGTCAAAGCTTTCTTGCGTTCCCCTCTATTTTGTGTCGACCACTTTGATTGTGATGCGTTTAGAGAAGTTTGACCCACTTTATAGGTTCCCACTTCACTGACCACTTATGGTCTAGTTGTGAATCGCTACAAAAAAAATCTACGTCGCTTTAATATGCAGATATTGTAGCAGATAATATTTTAAGAAAGTCACACACTATTTTTTGAGAATTCGGTAATTAAAATAATATTCGATTTAGAGCTGCCCACAGACATTCACCATTCTGTAAATAGAAATTCGTGTATGTTTAAAATGAACTGTCAAAATCATCAGCGTTTAAAACCATATAATATAATAATATAATATAATATTAAGGACACGTTGATTCTATGTTGAAAAATAGTCTTATAACGTGGAGGTACTCTACAATAAGTCTGAGAGTGTTCATCGCACACAAAAACTATTCCCTCCTTAATGGGATACGCCCATGGCAATTTTGCAAAACACTTTTTTAAAAACTTCAAGATCCTTCCAAGCCTGTATGTAATGCCTTTGAATGCGCTAAATTTGTTAAAATGCACCCGGATTTATTTAAAAAAAAGCTCAAGAAAGCACGGAAATACAACAGCTTTATAGCCCATAATTTACCACCCTATTTTGTATGCCTTATGGCGGGACAAACATAGTTTTATAAAACATCAACATCTGTATAATTTTTACTCTATGTTTACAAAATAATAAATTAATTTGAATTAGTATTCCTAGGACAGCATTATACAGTTAAAATAGCTATACAATGAAATGTGTGGTCGTATATTTTATGGCTTACCTGACAGAATTGAAATCTTACCACCTAATAATTTTACAAGGTCTACTGGGCACGCCTCGATTGCGGCGGTAAGTCCCCTCTTTGAGGTGTGGATTGAGAGGCGCCACGGCGTCCTCGGCTTCCGCCTGACGCAGGTCCTCACCGGACACGGTTGTTTCAGGAGGTTCCTGTTTCGTATAAGGCGGCAGGAAACGCCCGGGTGTTTCCACTGCGGAGATCGCCCTGAGGACACGATGAAGGTCTGCCCGGCTTGGGCGGAGCACCCCCGTGTCCTTTTGGAGTCGATTGGCGGCGGGGATCTTTCGTGTCCGGCCCTACCTTAAACCTAAATCTTTGTATGTCACATTATTGTAACTAAGTGTAGGAACATGGGTGCGTTTTAGTCAGTAAAAGTCTGACACGCCCGCCTGCTCCACCCGGAGCGGGAGAAGTTATTTGACAATTTACCAATCTCAAAAAAGAAGTGTTACGATTCTGTATTACTATTTATGTTAAGATTATGCCAACGCATAAGATTGAACTAGCTTTTGCCACCGGCTTCGCCTGCGTAGCGGTCGAAAATTATCCCAAGAGAACGTATTAGGTTATAAACTATCTGTGTGCCAAATTTCATCCAAATCCTTTCAGCCATTTTTGCATAATTGAGTAATAAACATCCAATCATCGATTATACGAACCAGTAGGATTAGTAGGATTGATTTGACCAATTCGGTGAAGTGATGCTTTAAATTGACTGCCTTAGGCTGCATGGCTCTATCAGGGTAACCTTTGACTATCGAAAACCACCCGTCAAATATTGATCAATGTTAATCACGTGGTGGGTGCGGATTATTTCTCGGGTGTTGAACACTTTTGCTTCATGTCTGTGGCGGTGCATCGCTTCGGAGTGGCTTTACGAAGCGGATTGGGACGGTAAAGCTATTTCGGATGTTCGAATCGAGGTCAAAATAAAAGGACTAGCCTACAGTAGGAGTAAGTATTGATGGAAATTGTTGTTTTGTTCAAGTTATATTTGTAGTATCTCCGGTAGGTTTTAGTGAAATTATTTTTCTAGGCTTTTCATCGGAAGTATTTCGTTTACCTATGTAACATACACATTCATAAACTCACGCCTTGTTCCTATGGGAGTAGGCAGAAACTACAGAACGCCTAATAAGATACTTACATACTCCTTTTGCTTCGGCTACGTTCATACATCTGCCCCCTAATTGCGTAACACGCGATCAGTCACAATCTGTTTAATCTTAACAGTTCAACAATATTCATTGCGTTGTTTGCGTTCTTGAGTAGACACATTTTTCGAACATATGAAGCGATCGTTCTATTTCAAAATGGTTCAGATTATCATTTATCGTGCGTTACGAAATTATGGTGCAGGTCAAATACACACACCGGTGGCGAGCACTGCACACTTGACCATTCCGAACTTTTTGCCTTTTTCTTTCTTTCTGTTTTTTTTTTTCCTTTTTTTTGGGACTCACATCTTGCAGTTCAACCTATGAGGTTGTCGTCTGCTTAACCAGGCTTGCCTCTGATAATCTTACTAAATTAAGATTACCAGCCAGGGCTTCAAAAACTTAAAACTAGAGCGACTGCTCGCTAAGGGTACTCCTGTGGGGTACGGACCGTGTGGCTTAGGGCACCGCTGATGGAGGTCAGCAAGGTACAAACTGAATCGCATTGACTATTATTAGGCAACGTACTTAATACTACAGGCTCAGTGGTGCGGGCTGGCTCGAGCAAAGGACTTCCTATTTTCCCTTTCTTTTAATTTAATTTAAATGAATCATTATTTTGCGAAGGAGCAGTGGTGACTGCCCCGACTTGCGAGTTGTAAGATCGTGTGTTCGAACCCAGGCAGGCGCATTACTTTGTGTAAATAAAATCATCACCAATGATCTCAAAAACGGTGAAGGAAAACATCGTGAGGAAACCGGCATGTTCTGGAACCAAAAATTCGAAGACATGTGACATCTACCAACCCGCTCTCGGCCCGCGTGGTAGATTATGACACAGTGAGGAAGCCTGTGTCCCAGCAGTGGGAACATTAAAGGTTGATTATGCTTATTATTTTGCGATGTTATCCTGCTTTAGGAACGCTGAGTAGAAAAATATTTGCCTCACGAAGAGTTGAAGTCGTCGTCAGGATGTATTCAAGAAAAAACTTAGTATTAAGTTTTTTTCTTGAGTAGTCTTCTTTATCATCGTTATTTTCTTTTCCTAGTTTTAATATTAAATTCCATTCTTCAGTAAGATTTCTGACAAGAGGCTTAAAAGTAGGATGCGGTAAGGCAGACCATGTAATTCAATATCTACGTTTTTACAATTTGAAGATCAGCGTTAGGTTGTATGAATTCATGAAATAGTCATTCAATACAGTAATAATGCTGCATTAGCTTTAATCCCGTACGAATAAGGGAACAGGGGGAAAGTTCAAACGAATGTGAAAAGGACTGCCTTGAGCGCAGTTCGTAGAAATGGAGATAATCCTTGTCCGAGGTGAAAAAATATTGTCCATTTAGTTCATTAGGACGCACGGTCCGTGGGGCGGCTCTTGACCTTCACGCGACCTTGATCTACTTCGGTATCGGAAGTAGGTAAAAATGCACGGGATTAAGTACTTCGCGTGCAGATAAACATTGTGTTATGTGGAAATAGTGTTCAGAGATGCTTGATATTGATTTGCTTTTATAAAAAGTTCCTAATATTCTTTTTAGTAATCCCTGCTCTTATGTAGGATATACATACGTATATTACACACAAATAAATGAAGTTGAATGTCAAAATAACAGCTTCTTATTTAATGCATATTATGTAAGCTATATGTATACGGTACTTGTGACAAAAAAAAAAGAATTTTACTTGATAATGTAGCTGTAATGCGATCTGATATTGGAATCTTACAAATTAATATAGGTTTATTGTTTGTATATGATTTGATTTTTCAATAAATTCTTAGGATGTCATTTTTTTTAATCTTACTGCCAAAGGTAGAGTGAGATTTAAAAAAAATGTCATCTACTTGAAATAGTCATGTCTTTTACATTCCAAACAGAGGGTATAATGCACTAACACCAGCAGAGTTAGGCGGGTTGATTGTTGACTGTACAAATTGTAGCGTATCCTTTAAAAAACAATAGATTATGAACAGAAATCAAACATCATTAATATTGTAGAGCAGCGGAGTAATTGTGTAATACATTGACATTTCGACAACATTCTTTGCGTTATTCACTTTGCTGAACAGACAAATTGTTCGAACATATGAAGCAATGGATAAGCAAATTTCCTTCAATTCAGATTCCTTTTGACAGTGTGTTACGCAATAATTGTGCAGATATTTGGTCTGTTCTATCTTTGTTGGTGTAAACACACCATAAGAAAAATAAAATCGATTAATGTCTATTATGATGATTTAATTACTCGTTGATTGCGTGAGAAAATTCAGTTCAAGAATGTTAAAACAACGCAATAAGATTATTTCTTTAATAACTAATAATTAAATTGTCAATACCTAAGTGACATCCAACAGTGTATCATATTAATAAGTCATTGTAAGAAAATATACTATGTCTTGTTATATTTCGCAATAGCCTGCCAAAGACACGGTTAGTTTTATTTGACAATATACCTGTTAAAATTCGCGATACGATGACATCTGTCATATATTTTTCACACTTCGTTTTCATATTCTGTAACAGTAACTCGCACTAAAAAAAAGTGTGTCTACAGGCGACAAAGTATCCGTAGGCAGGTAACAGCAACCAACTTGCAATCATTAATTGGTACAATTGTCAACACGACACGGGTTGTTGGCTGTACGTATTTTCCGCTAGTTGGTCGGCCCCTAAAGACAGAATAAATCGCTGTCCACTAAATCGCACACATTACTATATCTATGCTGCCTGGGCAGTGTTCAGACGTGGCAGCCGACAGCGAACAGAATTCCCAAGTGCATGGATAATTCAGCAAAAGGCAGAATCCACAATCTGCCTGTGACGTTCACGCATAAACACTACCGCTCCCGGGGGTGCCCGCACAAAGTCGAACTGATTCGCAATGCAAAACGCATCGGCCGCCCCTATCTAATATTGCCCGATGTATTTGAATAATTGCTGGGCAGCGGGTAGGCTGCCCGCTGATTGCGTCCACAAAGAGACAAGGGTCGGACAGAAAATGTCTTGCAACGTGTGGCGCCGTCCGTAGTTGTGACCCAGGGCAGGTCGCCTACAGGTGCGTTACGATCGACGAGCTAAACGAGCGGCATTGTCTATAGTTTCAGAATATTAAGGTTCAATCCTCCTATCAAGTCAGCTAAATGAACATCATTGTCAGTTGATTAGTGGTCAAAAAATATATGGTACCTGTCATGTGGCACTTTGATTTGGGTATTGCAATAAAACTTAACATAACAGCAGGCCTAGACAAAACATATTTCTGTTAGCGTTCACGCCAAACGCTACGCCAAAATGTATGAGAATGACATTACCTGCGGAAAGGTTACGTCGTGTTCTTTCCGCAGGGAATGTCATTCCCATACATTTAGGCGTAGCGTTTGGCGTGAACGCTAACAGAAATGTATTTTGTCTCTAGGCCCTGTACCTTTTAATCTATCCATAGTCAGGCGCTGGCTTGCGGACGCTGAGTAATGGTAGCTCGCTGTCCGGTAAGGACCAAGCCCGGGTCGACGGCGCGTTGTGTTCCACGCGCGCCTCAAAGAATGTTAACACCAACTGGTGGGGTCCGCAAGTGTCGATGCCTGCCAGGGGTGCGGGTTGTTCGAAAGAGATACCGTGGCCCCTGGCATACCGGCAACTGAAGGAATACTGGTGGGCTTTAGTCAGCAAAAGTCTGACACGCCCGCGCTCCGCCCATAGTGGGAGAAGTTATTTGATAATTTCATATCCTCAAAAAAAAAAAAAAACTATCCCTAGTAAAAAAATATATCTAAAGCGAACGAATTTGTAAAAAGACGTGCAGTTAAGTAATAAAATAAAAAAAAACCGGTCAAGTGCGAGTTGGACTCGCGCACCGAGGGTTCCGTACAAACCTGTGGGTATATAAGTAAAAGTTCAAAATTGTCAAAAATATTTTTTTTTATATGACGAAACTAAAAATTTTCGGTTTTCGTAATTTTTCCTATATCTGTACTATAAGACGTGACTTCGTACAAAATTTCAAGATTCTAAGTTCACGGGAAGTACCCTGTAGGTTTTGATTCCCGTGCGAGTTTCGAAAATTTGCGGAATTTTACGGCCTAAATGGCTGTATCTTTTGATTGCGTTGACTTAGAAGGTTGATTTTTCTACAGCTTCCAGGGACAGTAGAACTAAGTATCATATAGAAATTTCAGTTTGATACCTCCACGCGTTCCTGAGAAAAACGGTCTTGACAGACGGACGGACGGACGGACGGACGGACGGACAACAAAGTGATCTTATAAGGGTTCCGTTTTTTCCTTTAGAGGTACGGAACCCTAATAAAAATATAACTACGCCCCGACTTGAGACCGTCCTCCTGTTTTTCGTAGGTCAAAAAAAAAGGTTTATAAGAAAAAAAAAATACTAAATAAATAAAAAGTAAGAAGTACAATCCACAAAAAGTTGCCACTCCTGCAAAGGTTCCGTACCTCAAAACGAAACATCACCATACATATAATACAGTTCCCATATAGCAAAACGATTTGCGAGAACTAAACAAGGTATCTGCAGTTGTTTAACATTGTGTAACGAACTGAGACAAATTGTCTTATTGCATGTAATAGCTGAGCTTTCAACGCAACAACCAAGCGTAAACTACCTACTTATTATTATATACGGCTTTTTCCATTCGGCATACAGTAGTCACTCAACAAAATATGCCCGTTGTTCCTAGCCCTTTGTTAGCCTAGGACTAATTTGTTTATGTGGTCCACTAGACTGAAACAAAAAGCCGACTTGATGAATGAAAATTTGTGGGCGGACCGGACCTTGCTAGGACTTTATGGCACTAAATCAATAGCCACAAAGTAGCAGGTGCAGTTGGCGACAAGAGTCAATTATCGTTTCAGCAATATTAAAGTATTCGAATTATCGTTAGGTTTCTTTCACATTATCTCCTAAAACTTTAATAGTGGTCACCTATTTTTCTTCTGACAGACTGTTCTATGAGATTCGGAACGCTACGATTTTGGGAGGATAGTAGGTACTTTTTTTGCAAGCTGCGTTATTAATGACACTAGAAAAAATAATTGCAATTCTAGATATGGAGGACTCGTAGGCAATATTTCCAGCGCCAGTAAAAAGAGAAGTAAGGCATTTTCATTGATTGTTATTGCAAATCTGGACGATACCTACCGTGTTTTTATTGAAGCGGGCTGGATGGAGCATTGTGTAGAAACTGCGTTGATTTTAGTCCAAAACGATAGCGAAAATCTTCTACGAACTCGAAAGGTATTGTGATTTTTAGGGCTTTATTTATTAACGTTGATTAAAGTAAAGAGATGTTAAACATCAAAAATGTAAGGTTTAACAGTTGCTAATCATTACTTAACTTTAAGCAGTGTTTATGAATATAGGGGTTAATGTCCAAAAAATACTTTAAAAGTCAGATTTTCAAAAACCTAAAGCGGTAAGGCTCAAGCCGTTTTATTTTACTTTATTTCAATGTGTTGTTAAAATAAATTTATTATTTTTATTTATGTTTTCATGAGTAATTAAGTATACATATCGAACATTATACTCAGTTTAGGCCAGAGTCAAGTGTGTGTTGGTAATGTAATAATGTCCTAATTGGCGATTGGGCCACCCCTACTTCGGGACCGCCTCCATCGCGCCACCGCTATCGGCAAACTGCGATATTCGGTTTATAGGCACATATTTGGTACTCTATTGTATCTGTGAAGAGTTTTAGGCATAACCGGTAAAGGTTAAAAGACGAAATCAGTAAAACAATCTTCAAAGTTGTGCGAGCTAAACAGTTTATAGGATTTCCGCAAAGGTTCTCGTAGATTTTCACCGTTTTTAATATATCGTTAAAGTTACCAATAATATCACTACACCAGGGAGCTATTTAATAAACGCAACAATGACAGGTAACAGGATCCGACAATTTGACAACTTTTTGTTTGATAAAGATTATTACTGAGAAATTTGTCACGGTGGAAAATCTACAAATATGTCGACTTGTCGTGACAATTCGACATATTTCTGTTAAATAGTTTCTCTTGACTGGCGGCAGGTGACAATTTGTCCGGAAAAACTTGTCATGACAGGTGGACATATTAGTCAAATTGTCAGAAATTTTCGACAGGCACGTCATCCAATGTCAAGGCAATTCGGCAGTTACATTAGTACGAATAAATTAAAAAATAGTGTTAACGACGGATAGCAGTAGTAGTGAAGACGAATATTTGGTGCAAACCGTACGACGTCGCATATTTAAATCAAGAATAAACTATTCTATCAATTACGTGATAGAATATTCCTAGAACGGTTTTGAGTCTCTAAAAGTGCTGTCGAAACGAAAATTGTTAATTTGGCGTCCATTTCAAATAGCAAACTAAAACGAAATTCAAGATAAAAATAGTCGTAAAATTGTTTATTTTAACTGTCATGATCCCTCTCATACATGCATGCCTCGATATTTTAATGTGACAAATATTAAAAAAGTGACAAATTTGTCATTTACTATGACAATAAAGTCAGTCAATATTCTCTTAGAGACTCGACAGGTAAAATCTGTCAAAAATAAAACGGGTTTTATGTTTGACAAATTTGTCAGTATTACCTGTCGCATTTGGAAATAATTGTCATCTTTATTAAACGGCACTTCTCGCGCAATTTGACTTATTTGTCAAAAACTGTCAAAATTTTGGATTTGTCACGTTAATTAAATAGACCACAGGATTTAACTTAAAAGCTCTGTAACTCCGAACAGGTAGGTAAACGAATTCGCGAAAATAAAATTACACTATGAATAAATTATGCATGAATAAAATGCGTGAGCGCACTCATTTATTCATGCTTAAATATCCATTCAATACTTTTTTATACGTCATCAATTCAGCCGAACGACGTCCACTGCTGGACATAGCTGGATACACTATGGTGATCGGTCCATCTTGTGGGCCGCCTTCCAATGCTAAGTCTACCAGTACGCGATCGACACTCCAGAAACTTCCGGCTACATCGACCGTCTGTTCTGCGCCCTGCAATGTGCCCTGCCCACTGCCTCTTAAGTTTTGCAGTTCTTCAAGCTATGTCTGTTACCTTGGTTCTCCTACGGATCTATTTATTTTTAATTCGATCGCGGAGGGAAACTCCGAGCATTACCCTTTGGTCAAGTGTAGAGTCTCCGATCTTCATGAGGATGGGTGTTACATGGGCACTCGACATTACCTTTGTTTTGTCCTTGTTCATTTTAAGACCCACTCTTTTGAAAGGTCCACTGAGGTCATCGAGCATTTTATTTAGGTCCTCCATAGTCACAGCCATGACTATTTATACATTATACAGTCCACTCAGAAAGTATTGCGAAAAAAGTTTTTATGTATGAAAGACTGGTCAGATAGAAAATATGTTTAAAGTAAAAATAGGTACGTTCCAATTTCAAAATTTCAACAATGTGGAGGGATCCACATTGTTAGCGAGCTAATTTAAATTATCGTGTCTCATAAAAAAATGGATCTGCGCCGGGAACATTTTCCACATATGATTTTTTACGATTTCAAGTGTCGCCTGAAACCGGACGAATCGTACGATAGACTTCAAATGGCATTCGTGGATGAAGGCCCTTCTAAGGCAACAACAATATGTTTTTATCCTTTTCGCCAAAATTTCTGTATATATTTTTTGTATATCGACGGCAAACTGAAGGTGACTGATGTACTCGCCATTGATTTTGGTGCCAACCCCTTTCCAGTCCTGGACCTTGAAGACATCCTCCAGTGCACAGGTGAACAGTTTCGAAGAGATTGCGTTTCCCTGCCTCACACCTCGCTGCTGAAGCATGGGTTTCGAGGTCAGTTGTCTTGGAGCGGGACTGACATAGTGGCGTTTTCATACAAACACTTTAGCACCTCGATGTACCGATATTCAATCTAGCACCGTAGGAGAGACTACAGTACAGCCCAAGTCTCGATCGAATCGAAGGCTTTCTCGTAGTTCACAAACGCTAAGCAGAGAGGCAGTTTACTACCAGCAGGTTACTACCAGCAGGTTATACTCTTCGGTCTTTTGTATAACCTACCACAGCGTATGAATGTGGTCTACGGCCTTTATGGAATCCAGCTTTTTATTTTTGAGTGTGGGAAATCGTGAAATAACTTCTCCCGCTCTGGGTGGAGCAGGAGAGCGTGTCAGACTTTTACTGACTAAATCCCACCCGTGTTCCCACAGTAGCCTGTGTGCCACGGGTCACGGCATCTCTTTCGAACAACCCGCACCCCTGACAGATCCAACTTGTTTGGATGGCTTGAAGTTGTCAAACCTGCGCGCGAGATGGTTCGTGATGACTCTTGAAAACAACTTGTAGACATGGCTCAGAAGTGAGATGGGCCTGAATAATTCTCAAGCAGGGTGTTGTCGCCCTTCTTAAAGAAGAGTACCGCCACACCTCTGTTCCATATCTGTGGCGTTTTGCCCTGGAGTATGAATCGAACAGCTTCTGAAGGGCTTCAAGATCGGGTTTTCCACCGGCCCTCCGGAGTACGGCCGTAATTCCGTCATCACACGGCGCATTCTTGTTTTTCAACCTGTTTTAGAGCTATCCTTATCGCATACAAACTGACGTCCGTGATTTCTTCTATGTAGTGTCGGTTCAATCTAGCTCTTGGGTCGTTTGCCAGATTCATAATGGGGTTACTGGTTGACGTGTATAAATGTTCATAGATCTCTCGATGTAGAGAGATCTATGAAATAGGCATATTGCAAAACCTTGGAGCCCTTGTTCCGGTCAATCGCATATCATTTCTCGCCTCTCCTCCATGAGCTGTAATGTAAGATCAGAGAGTTTCTGTTTCCTATTTGTGCGGCAGTATTACTAGAGAATGGGTAGCACCGTTCTCTATGCATTTTACCACCATACTGCGATCGCCAACTTGCCTGCCAAACGTGGCGGTTATGGCCAACCCCCCAAATGGGATGAGGCCCTATGTCCAGCAGTGGACGTCTTCCGGTTGAAATGATGATGATAATGATGATTTTTACGCCTGGTCTTGAAAATTTCAGACCCGACTGTATGGACAGTTTCCATGAATCCATCGCCATAATCGTCCACGGAGCTCGCTAGGCACTTGAAAAGTTTCTAGAGCTGAAAGCTCTTGGGGCTTAGGATTTGAAGCGGTGCTGGACAGAGCGTTGACTTTCCTTGTTTTATGCGTACGTCAATCTAAATAAATAATCTCGATAAAGACCACCATCATTGCTAATTAATTGACCAAATGGGTTTGAAATATCAGATTATAATGAAACTTAGATCGAAATTCCAAAAGCTGTTGCCTTTAACCCTTTTAGTAGTGACCCGTTTTTTGACGTTCTGCCAAAAAGAAAGAAAAACAGAACATGTGATGCGAATCTCCTACAGAGACTAGAATAATTTTTAATTAAAAGACTATCGGGAGTGCCTAGCGTCGCTCAGATAGAATATCATATTTTCGGAAAACAACGCAAGATTAAAAGTTAGCTAGGTCACGTCTATCGCAAAAAGAAGATCGTTTACCGTGAACAGTAAATAGGAATGCAAAAGTTGTCCAACTGCGGAGTTAAAACTACTTACGTGTTTTCAATCAGTATAATCGCGGGGGGTGTCCAATAAAACGCGTGCTTGAAGCATTTCGAGCGCAAATTCTAACACATAATAATAACATTAACAAATCATTAGCAATGACTTCTAATCTATGTATAGGTATAGGCTCAGTTCGGCCTGCATTGTGGGGGAGGCGGGTGGCCAGGCACTAGGCTCTACGGGAGGGGGCCACAGACCGCCGTTAGATCGATTCCTACAGTGGATATTATTCTGTGGTAATTAGAATTCGTGCTTTGAGGTACAACTTGTTATGGTGCAATGGCGTATGGATAGGTACGAGTGGATAGGTACGCAGGATCTGTGGTGTTGTGTGTTGTGTTCAAACCAATATTAATGGAAAGGTCGTTCGTCTGTTCGTTTGCGTGGCGTATCTTTGTGATAAGATAAGCGTTTTTTTAGATTTATGAAAAGTGTGTTTCTCTATATAACTTGTTTTAAAAGCAGCTTGAGAACGTCTTTGAATCGAAATTAAAAAAATTATGAAATCCTAACAAGAGTTTTCTGTGGCCCCTTTAACGAAAGTTAAAGGTGAGACCAAAAAGTAAACCCTAATTACAGCATGAAAAAAAAAAGGTCCTCAATCAGGTTTTGAGCTCAACGAAAGGGTACCGCTATGTTACCACCATTTTTATTTCATGGAAATCCCCTTTTTCGATCGCTTATCAAATTTCCTGAGGCTTTGGAAGTCTCGTATGTGAACCGCTACTAGCCTTTTTGCGAAAATATAATTGTGTCTTTATTTTAGAATCCTGTGGTGTTTTGAAGGAAAATCAGTGAAATTTAACGTATCTTCTGTGTCAAATTAAGTTTCCGTGTGTCTTCAGTGCCAAATTAAGTTTGCGAAAGGATTCAATTTTATAACATTCAGACAAACTAAAGTTTAGATATTGCAGTCACCATTTCCCTTTTAGCCAGACATTTCCCACACATCATGTTCACATGGCGCATACTCCCCATTCCTTCTTTGGTGCGTTCCAGCGGCCTATTTGACTTTGCAAAAAGAGTCGTGCCGGCCGTACAATAAAACGAGGAGAGGTATGTAACCCTTTTCGTTCGACTTCACACTTGGCGCTTTGTTCGTCGTAACACACGATAGTGGTACAGAAAAGTGTAGGTACTTGTATGGCGAATAGTGACACAAAGTTCATTAAGGCGCGAGGCGTGTTTGAGTGGCGGTGGCGTGAGGGTTCGATCGACCGGCCGACAGGAGTGGGCTCCCGTCCTAATATTTTCGATATAAGTGTGCGACGCACGCGGTTCTCTCGAACGTTGCGTTGCGTTTTTGATTATATGTATGTGTAAGTCTTTCTTTTTTCGTATTGATGATACAACATTCGTCGTGTTTACTAGACGAATCTTATCTAAATTTTAAGGCTCGTACAGACTAGCGCGACGCGACGGTCGCCTCGCAACACTCGTAGAATAATATCTATGAAAACTTCATGGTTATTGTTCTACAAGTTTTGCGTCGCTCCTGTTTGAAGAAGCCCTTAATGTGAAAGTAGGAAGCGAAGATTGTAAGCGTAAGTATAGTTGTGTTGATATTTTTCGTCTTCTTGTTTTCAACAATTTAGTTTTGGTTCATTACTAAAGGCAGACATGTGCTATGCGACTTTAATAGGACAATTTTTGTTAAAATTTCATGTAAAATGATCTACCTGTGATGCGGGAGTCTTAATGATTTAAATCACTTACGTACCTTATTTTATTTCATTCTCTTCTGTAATCCTCTTAGTTCTCTTAAACAAGTTGCCACTGATAAAAATCATTAAAGTAATGATTCATTAGGTAAGTAATTGTTAAGCATCGTATTTTCTCTAACGAAATATAATTAGAAAGAACATTATCTGTGCACATCGTCCTAGTTGTGTATGTATATTTGTATGTGTATTTTTATTTGACTGTTTATACCATTTTGTTTTTTTTTTTTACTAAAGAATTTTCCATTTTTTTATGAAATTTAATAGTTCTTCCAACTTATCAGACAGCTGTGCTGCTGGGGAGTTTGTTGCGCCACTTCTTCTTCCCAGCCAAAGCACTAGGAAGTGTCGAAGGGTGGGCGTTTTTGGGGGACTGTCTTATGTAACTTTGACGTTCGAAAAGTGCTGACTCTCAGCCTAGTTTGAATAAATGACTTTTGATATTGTATTATTTTATTTACATCATTGATTTGATAGTAAAAAGTTCAAGTGAAAAGTTTTTTTTATTATTTTTAGCGCATTTAAATAAAAGCTTGTTTAAAAAAAGTTTTTTTTAATGATTTCTTTAATCTACAACTACATAGTCTCAATCCTTCAAAAAGGTAAATAATTCACTAGAACAAAAACAATGCCAATTTGTAGCTTGCCCCGTATTCGCAGTTTTGCAAAATAATTGGTACTCACGGAATAACTTCAACAGAAAAATATAATAGTGGACCCCATTTGTTTGTAAAACGCAGTGTACCTTGCTGAATTGACAACGGCGTTCACTTGCAACTTGAGTTAATTCCACTAGAGCAATAGGATACTATTTCATTTATTATTTGTTCCGACTGTATTGTAATATGTATATATTATTATTTATTTTTGCTGCGACAATTCTTTTTTACTATCTCTCACTGTGGAGGCTTTTAAGTTGCTGCAAAAGTGTTCGAAACAGTTCCTAGTACAATACAGAAAAAACATCTTAAAAAATTTAGATTTTCTTTCTTAGTAAAACTAGCAGAAATGAATATTCTGTCCACTTTATACCAGTACGAGTACGTGAAGCTATAACTTTGTACTCATTTTTACGAAAATAACGGGGACGGAGGAGAAACGACGACGGCAACGCCAACGTAAGACGCTGCAGAAATGTAATTATTTTTGATTATTGTAAATTCAAGTTTAAATGAGTTATGGTCGAATTTCGACTACCGGTTGACCGCTAGTAAACGTAAATCATTATTTATCACAATATCATATTACAGACATATTGCGTACAGACAGGATGCACAATCTTAAGTAGAGAAAAGTGTCTGAGATAGGAGAGTTACGGATCAACCTGATCTTTTAAAGAAGGCATGATAATTTACAAAACGTTTAGAGTCAACATAATTTAAAATGAAAGTTAAAAATTGAAATTAAGTACAATAAAAAGTGCCTAGGAATCAAGTCCTTTATAAAATACATTTTATTGCCCTATTGAAATTAAATAAAATTATCTATTTAGATTGATTAGATCCAACTATATATTATAAATATTATAAATGTGAAATTTATAAAGAAGCAGTGATCGGAGTAGGTAGATTGATTTTACGTACTCGCATCATGAATAGTCATAGAAATCATAACATGGATAAGCTTTTTTTCCGGGATTTCATTTTGGTACTTACGGGATTGAATCAAATATTGTGAAATTTGTATTTTTAAACTACTACATTAGAAATTTATAGAATGCTATAGATATATTTTTTCGCATTCAATGCAATAACTAGTTATGAATATGAAAACAGGTGAAAATTATATATAAAGCAGTTTAGATCATTTCAAAATCCCGGAGGCATATCCATACTAATATATACGTGCCAGTTCATTGACCTCAAATCAATCTACCTACTCCGATCACTGATGATTAGCTGTTCGTTACTCAATCACGCAAAACTAACTGAACGGATTTGTATGAAATTTAACACACAGATAGATTATAACCTGGATTAACATATTATATCTTGGGATAATATTCGACCCCACGCGGGAGAAACCGTTGAAAAAGCTAGTATCTTATAGTATAGGTTTTCGCTCTGAAATCCCATCTCAAAGCCCCTGTGTGTAAATATTTGTCTGTAAAACTGTCTGTAGTTTTATTCCAATAAAAAAGCGTGTAACTAAACACATGTGACGTCGAGTTGCCCCGTCTTAACTGCATACTGGTTCAAAACTTAGGGTAAAAAATAAAAACAATGTATGTCTTTTTGGTCGAATAGTGTTGAAAACGACGTCAAATCAAACTATGACTAAGGAACTCTGAAATTTCCTCACACCGATGTTTAGGTTTTGAGCTCAGTACCTTTATGTTTATTTTTATTGTGATAAGTGGTTCATCCATATACAATCAATGGCTTGGAATAGGAGCATTTCCTATACAATGTAAATGTATAACCTATGGTTTTCCTGGCAATGAATAAAGCCAACAAATTCTACGCTGCGATTTCCCTTATCAAAAACCGACGCTTCGCTAGGTTACTCCTTAACACAAAATATAACACGATAACATTGTGGAGAACACCCCCACTCGAACTTGTCTCAAACTCGTGCCAAAGTTCGCCTGGTAGGCATAAGTGTCCGACATCGCGCTAGAATGTCGACACTCCATTAAAGTCAACCGCAACACCTACTTCGGCCCAATGCGCGGAACTTTATCATAATGTCACCTGGCTTACTACTATGAAAACTGGTAAGGAAAGCTTAGTTTTAATTGTTGACTGCAAACATTTTGTAATGTGGACACAACATATTTTTTTATTAATAAAAGTAGCAATCTGGAAAATCATTGTAAATCTAATTTTATTTTTTGTGTCAACGAAAACTTGATAACCATGTCAATGCTATGTCTCAAGAAATTTAAACTAAACATTCAAAAACCCTTAACACAACACAAAAACCTTATCGTGTTACACACACCCAACCCTCAAATGCCAAGTTACCGAAAAAACCAACACGGAACTTAAAGCGCAACTAGCGACTCCAACAAATCTAGCCGCCTATCGATTTGGCGAGCAATTTAAAATCCACTTAAAGACAACCGCAGACTGCTAATCGAAAACTTCGTCGGCTCCAGTGGGAACCTCTAATTGCTTGTATTAAAATAACTGACTTATGTCAAAGATATCTGGGGCGCGGCGTACGTCGCCGCCTGGCACCAGCCTTCACATGTTAATAATCATTATGATCGCATCAAGTGTACGATAGCCCGGTCTTTCACTAACCCCCTGTTCGCCCGCGAATAGTGTTGTATGTAATTGTAGCTCTGCAAGAACGTCAATGATTCGTGTTGCTCTATCGCGGTGCTATGGCGATGCTACTTTAAAAAAATGTTTTTGTTAGAAGTCTTCACAGTTCGTTTATTTTTCAATAAACAATAATTTCATAGAAACAAGAGAACATTAAGAAATTACTTACAATTTTTGATTTAGCGTTAAGGAGTTTTAAGAAAAACCCCTCCAGTTTAAAAAAAAAATACGTTTCAGAATAAAGTGATAAAACTGGGCACAACTATTTGAAAACCGGCAGAACAGGCATAAGATAAAAAAATCGGAAGCCGAAACATTCGCGGTTCGAAAAAAATCGGGTTTCCTTGTATTAGCAGCACTAGTCGAGCCCGTCGGCGGAGGGAGTGAGCGAGCCAATGTTTAACAGTTACCGCCGAATTAACTCGCTGTTTTGTATGAACTAACCGTCTTACGCTTTGTTACGTGTCAATAAAATGAAACCTGCGAATACAAACATGAGACATAGTTACAGACGCTTACCTACCTATCACAAGCATTTTTGGTAATTTTGTCATTTTTCTTTAAATCACGGTAAATAACGTATTCCCAAACTACTTATAAAAGGCAATACAAAATTATTTAATTATTTTTTTGCAATAAGGTAGGTACTATCCGTTTCGGTCCACCCTACGGTGTTTTTTTTTTTTTTTTTTGGGTGGGAAATCATCAAATAACTTCTCCCGCTCTGGGTGGAGCAGGAGGGCGTGTCAGACTTCTACTGACTAAAACCCACCCGTGTTCCTTCAGTAGCCCGTATGCCAGGGGCTGTGGTATCTCTTTCAAACAAACCCACACCCCTGGCAGGCATCGGCCCTTGCGGGCCCCATAATTTTTGTGCTGACATCTCTTTGAGGCGCGCGTGGAACACAACGCGCCGTCGACTTGAGCTTGGTCCTTACCGGACAGCGAGCTGCCCATTACTCGCCGTCCGCAAGCTCATGCCTACGGTGGCCGGAAATCGGCCTGGGATTCCCGACGCCCAGGGCGTCTCCGTATCACCCTACGGTGTCAGAGCCATATTATGCCACTTTATGTTTTTAGAACAAATCCTATTTCTATTCAATTTTATCAACAACTTGTGAATACAATTCCTACAACGGCTACTCTCACAACAATGACAACTCAACCGTTTATTCCACTCTCGACTCCTCGACCCCCAATAAAATTAATATGGCCACTGGACCCTTGACTATAGTTTATTCTCGACCCTTGGGGGTCGAGAAAGGATTTTATTTTCCAGGTAAGTTTTAGTTTCCTGTCGACCCCCAAAGTAGACTGTACCTTACTGTATCAAACTGTTCATTTTAGGTATTTACCGAACTAGGGGTCCAAAGTGGACGAGGTATGCATGTCCTTTGTATGAAAATCCAATTTCACCCCCTGGGGGTCGAGTGTGAACAATGTATAAGGGTTGAGAGGAAACAAATGAACAAATCTTTTTTAGGGGTCTAGGGACCGAGAGAGGACTAAACGAACTAAAAGAACTGTTGTAGCTATCAGTTTAAATAGTCGTAAACTTTACTACAATGCTTCGTTTACCCCGTTATATTTGTCTGTTCGCATGTATTTCGGCTAAAGGCGGATGTGTGTGATGACACTCCATGCATCTGCTAATTTGGTGCGCCCGACATGATCTGATTCTAAATGTCAGAACATTGCTGTGCCGCGTCCGAATCAACTTCATATTGTTCTGTAACACACACAAGACTGATGGTGAGCCACGGTGGTAGATCCAATTATATACTTCACGTTTCAATTGGTTTTCTCCTTCTTTACTCAGTGACCCAGTGTTTGCAGAAGCAATGCATTAATTAATTTCGTAGCAAAAAATTAAAGTGTCGGGCAGAAAAACAAAAACGTTTTTTTTCTTATGGGAAATGATATTAAAAAAAAAAAAACTACAACGAAAGTCTACAATTAACCTCAATTAACCTGCTACTTGATTTTGAAAGTATCAAAAATCATATGCCAACAATATTTTGGACACTCGTTTAAATTTAAAGACACGCAAACAGTTAGGTATTTCTCATAGTATATAAGTGGACATCATAATATATACTTATTTTTAATATATAATCAAATTAAAATTGATTGTATTTTCACACATAAATAATAGCGGACAGGTTAATTGTTGTATTGATGTAATGGTCTAAAATGATGAGGGTGTTATTTCCCATAACAAAATAGTTTTTTTTTTGGCTCATTAGTTTTTTGGCAAAAATTATCGAAACATAAATGATGTCCTTTTAAAAATCTGCTTACTTCTCCAGAAAATCCTTTCTTAGTGAGAATATCCGCAATCTTCTAAGTAATACGCATCTTACCGGATACGGATAAATTATCTTCAGTGGTAGTTTGATCATTGGTTGGAATGAGAACTGCTTTCAATGAATAAATATAGGAGATATAGCCGGGGAACGGGTGTAAGAGAAACGCAGGTGCTTAAGAATTACACTATACTCAACAAGACACAAAGAGTTACAACAAATCACCTTACAATCAAACATCAAACAGAGTTCTTGTCATAGAGCGCGCGCACATTCACCCTCTGACGGTAGCTCACGGCCCACTACTCAGCGTTGCCAACCAATCTCACTTGAGCTTCCGCGGGCGCCCTCCGACGGGCGGCCGGGTAACCACTCTGGGTTGCCATTTATACTCTGCCGCACGCTATACACTCCCCCTCGAGTTCTAGAGAACGTCCCCGCTCATGAACTCGCTCAAAGGAAGCTGGACAAACTGGACAATGTTTTCGTGGACGCCCTCTTTGACGTTTCGGAACTACGGGACGAGGAGGCGTACTATCCCGGTTATGGAACCGAGTGAGATCTGATACATGATATTTCCCTATGACGCTCTCAGGGCTATCTAAATTAGATATAAAATATGCTGTGGGACTTGCCCTTTTTGCGATGACGTACGGTCCGTCCTTTTTGGGAACAAACTTGGCAGTGATGTTCTTTGCTGCATTGCTAAGAACATGTGACTTCAGGAGAACCTGGTCTCCGACCTCGAAGACTTCGGCAGGTGCGACGGCCTTGTCAGCACATTCTTTCCGTCGGTCCTGTTGTGCCTCAACTCTTTCTCTTACAGCCATAAAGGTATTGACAAAGTTTTTTAAATAAGGCGTGATTTGCGGGACAAAGTTATCTTTGCTAAGTATCGACCGAATATCGTGTTGTACGTCAAGGGGTGAGCGAATCTCTCTAGCGAATGTTAAATACGCTGGAGACACACCGGTAGTCTCACAAACTGCGGAATTCATGGCAAACCTTATCGCAGGTAGGTGCTGCGGCCATGAAGAATGGTCCGTTTCAACTAAACGTGACAACTGGAATTTCAAATCCCTATTTTTGCGCTCAGCTGGATTAGCTGAGGGATGATACAAAGGTAACAACTCTTGACTTATACCTAAAACAAACATACACTGCTGCATAACAGCGGATACAAATTGAACGCCATTGTCTGACACAATGCGTCGTGGAAATCCGTAACGGAGAAAAAACTCTTCAATCAATATACGAGCACACGCCTCTGATGTTGCCTCCTTCAAAGCGTACAACTCAGTCCAACGAGAAGCGGTGTCTTCTATCAACAATATCCAACGTTCTCCATTATCTCCCACAGGAAGCGGACCGAACAGGTCAATGGCTAACACTTCTCCCCTTTGGTTCAAAACAGGTGTCTGTAAAAGACCTGACGGCTTTTTATTTGAAGACTTATATCGCTGACACGTGGCGCAAGTCTTGATATACTCTGTTATGGCCCTACGCATGCCTGGGAAATAGAAACCTTGAGAGACTCTATTGTACGTTCTATCTACTCCATGATGACCTGCTATATCGGAGTCATGACACTCCTTCATAATTTCGAGGCGTAAAGAAGTCGGAACTACCAGCTGTGGTTCTTCGCTGTCCACATCGGGACTGTATCTATATAACACGCCTTGTTGCAAGAAGTAACCTCTTTCAGACCAACGCTTAAGACCTATAGACTCCGGATCAGCAGTATCCTCTAGATCACTAACGATTTTCTTAAGTTCCGAGTCATCTAACTGCGCGCGTCGAAGGTCAGTAGCACTCCTGGCAGGTAAGTCAACTACAACAGAGCAAACTCCACACTGATCCTTAGTATCTTCTTTGCATGTTGGTCGACTAAGCGTGTCGGCAATGACATTAGCCTTTCCAGGCGTATACTGAAACTGAATGTTAAAGCATTGAAGCTTTAAAGCCCATCGAACAAGTCTACCTGATGGCGACTTTAAAGTAAGAAGCCACCTTAACGGCTGATGATCGCTACCTATGACGACCTCGTGTCCTTCAATGTACCCTCTGAATCGATCGACAGCCCAGACGACAGCAAGAGCCTCACGCTCAGTAGTGCTGTAATTCCTTTCTGCTGGAATAAGGAGGCGGCTAGCGTACTCTATGGGGCGTTCTTCCTTACCCTCGCCCTGTAACAGTACGGCTCCAATGGCGTAGTTGCTAGCGTCCGTCCTTAACACAAAAGGCTTACTGTAATCCGCTTGGATGAGAATCGGTGCCGACGATAGACGCTTTTTAAGCTCCTCGAAAGCACTAGCCTGGCTTGCATCCCAAGACCAGGGCTGATTCTTTTTGAGCAAGCTTGTCAAAGGCTCAGCTACGGCGGAAAAGTTTGGTATAAACTTCCTAAACCATGAGCACGTCTGTAAGAATGTTCTTAGATGACGTAATGACGACGGTGCCTGCATATCTAAAACTGCACGGACCTTGTCATCATCTGGTGACACACCATCTTGGGTGATGACATGGCCTAAGTACTTCACTTTGTCTCGTGCGAACACACATTTTTCTCTGTTCGCGCGTAGCTTGAATAAGCGTAATCTTTCGAATACCTTACGCAAGTCGGAGATATGCTTCTCAAAACTGCCTTCGGATATAATTAACAAATCGTCTTGGTATGCGAGAAGGGTCACGTCCTTCAGTGAAGCGCCCGTACGAAGCCTATCTATCAGACGCTGGAAGGTTGAAGGAGCGTTCTTCAAACCAAATGGCATACGCTTGAAGCGAAAAGAACCAAAAGGCGTCAGAAACGCTGTTTTATCCCTGTCTTGCTCGCGTAAATTCACCTGCCAAAATCCACTGCGCATATCGATAGTACTCATGAAAGAGTGCTTTTTTGTTGACTGTACAAGCTCGTCTATCAATGGCATCGGATAAACGTCGGTCTTAGTTACCGCATTGAGTTTCCTATAATCGATACAAAAGCGTACTTCACCATTTTTCTTTGGAACGAGAAGCGCCGGAGACCCCCACGCGGACTCGCACTCCTCAACAATGTCGTCTGCCAACATCTTATCCAACTCTGCCCGCATGACCTCTTTTTTAGCAGGCGTCAACCTATACGGCGGAACAGCAATGGGGAGGTGATCTCCGGTATCGATAATATGTTCGGCGAAGGGAGTCGGGTCTCCCCCTGGCATAAAGATATCCTGATGCTCTACAATGAGTTTTGCGAGTACTTCGCGTTGACTATCGTTAAGTGAAGTCGCCTCGTCTTCCCGTAGCACCTCTACAGCGGCACACGAAGATACAGGTGACGATGACACCCTCTCAAACTGGGTGTCAAACTTTTGATCACTATTTTCAGCAAAGTGCCAACTGTTATCACCAAAGTTGAAAACGAGATTAAATATCGAAAGAAAATCTATGCCTAACAGGCTTTCATTATTATCCGCCTCGGGAAAAATTAAGAACGTGATAAGTTTAGTTTTGTGTTTGAGTGTCACCTGTACCTCTGTGGTTAGAACATTCATTTCCCTACTAACACCATCCGCCAACCTAACAATTTGCGTTGACGGCATTAACTGATGTCCTAATCTGAGTAGGAGAGCGTAGAGCGTGTGACCGGCAATACAGCTTTTTGCTGCAGAATCTACCAAAGCAGTGCCACAATGGCCTAAAACGCTTATGTTTAACACAGGGCGACGAAAAGGTACAATATCGTTTGCATTTTTGATATACTCACAACAGTTATAAGAAGTACAATCATAATAATTAGACACAGACGTATTACTATTTACTTTAACAACATTATCATAATCAAAACATTTATCCTTAGAAAAAGGCACAGAAATGCTTACATTGCGAACATGATCGTCTAAGACTAAACAATTATTAACGTTTGAGTTCGCCGAGAAATTATTTACGTTATCAAAATTATTGTTATAAACTAAAGTGTTATTATGACCCTCTACGACATGCGTAGGGTTACCTTGAGCCGACACTTGCTTTGGCGGGCTTACCGACGCCGACGGATGCGCGGCGACGTGGGTGGCAGCGGGCTGCATGCGCGAGCGCTCGGACTCCGCCGCGCTCGAATTTCGCAGCGATGCTGCCGTCTTGATTACAGACGTACCTAATTTCCCGTGTGTCATAACGGAATAGAATGCAGACTTCTGATCACCCGTCGAACAGTTTTTACACTTAGACTTGATAACGTTCGCGGCACCACAACCGTAACACTTTATA
Source organism: Polymixis flavicincta (assembly GCA_949987655.1). Classification (NCBI taxonomy): domain Eukaryota; kingdom Metazoa; phylum Arthropoda; class Insecta; order Lepidoptera; family Noctuidae; genus Polymixis; species Polymixis flavicincta. The sequence continues at coordinate 33,798,233 of OX465171.1, read as the reverse complement.
TCACTTTCCGACTTTACCTTACTATTACTACTGTCATTGTTATCACACTTGTCGGACTTATCACCGTTACGTTTGAGCTTCTCGCACATTTCCTTGCGGTGACCGAGTCGCTTGCAATACGCGCAGAACGGCTTCTTTTCCTTAGCTGCACCGACGGCGGCTGTCTCGGCGTTTGCGGAGCGGCTGGTTCCGGTACTCGACGCGTCGCTGACTGTAGGTACATCCCGTTGTGACGACGATGCTGCGCGCTTGCTTGATTGCGCGTGAGACTTCGATAGAGATGCCTGCTCTTTTCCCGTTTCCTTTAGGGAATCTTCAACTAGGCGACACTTATGAAGTAGCTCGTCGAAACTATTTACGCATTCTCTTGTCACGCGTTTTCTAATGCGCGGGCTAAGTAAACCGTACGCCATATTTAACTGGACTTTTTCTGAGTGGTCGTCTTCTGGAAATTTTGCTAATAGAGCACGTACCTTGGCGATGAATAAGTCCGTGTGTTCGTCTTCCTGATTTAGACTAAACAACTTCCTGTAGAGCCAGTGTGGTGGGTCATGCTCGCTGAAAGCCCCTTTTATTCTAATAAGGGCCTCCGACCATGTTTTCGTCGACCTTTTTACACCTTGCCACCACACTGCAGCAGGCCCCTCCAATAACATTGAGAAGCCACGTAGAGCATTTTCATCGGAAACATTCACGCAATCCTTGTATGTAACAATCGCGTCTAAAAAGTTTTCCAACGACTCGTCCACACTACCACTATAACGCGTCGAGCATTTTGCGAAATTTCCGTTCGCGCCAAATGCAAAGCCCGATCCCTGCTGGGCCTCAGATACGTTAGCATGAGGTGTTGACGATCGTACTTCACGAATTAATTGTTGACAAAACTCACTTTGGGTTTGCTGGATTGACGTGATAAAACTCGCGAGAGTTTCTTGCGACATAGTTATATTCATGGCGGCACCGGCATCTTCTGCGACATCTTCCGATCGTAGCTTCGGCATTTTCTTTTGATTTACACGTTGGGCAGCCACTTATAGCCGGGGAACGGGTGTAAGAGAAACGCAGGTGCTTAAGAATTACACTATACTCAACAAGACACAAAGAGTTACAACAAATCACCTTACAATCAAACATCAAACAGAGTTCTTGTCATAGAGCGCGCGCACATTCACCCTCTGACGGTAGCTCACGGCCCACTACTCAGCGTTGCCAACCAATCTCACTTGAGCTTCCGCGGGCGCCCTCCGACGGGCGGCCGGGTAACCACTCTGGGTTGCCATTTATACTCTGCCGCACGCTATAGAGATAATTTTTAAATTAAAAAGGAAAATCAAAATAGAAAGTTCAAACTAACATAAGAAATGTATGTATTGTACCGTAAAATATTAAAAAAATGATCGCATTTTTTGTAGTTACAGCCGCACGGGTTGATCGATCAGGTTAAGCTCCGCTTTGGTTCGGTGGTCCGTGGATGGGTGACCATCTTAATGTACATACCGTGCCTCGGAAAGTACGTGAAACCGTAAGTCAAGGCTCTGTATCTTTGACAGTCGTATTATCCAATAACTGGATTGTAGACGACAGACAGGCAGATCATCAACATCATCATATCAGCCGATAGACGTCTACTGCTGGACATACACGCCATTTGCCATAATCGCCACGCTTGGCAGGCGGGTTGGCGATTGCAGTATGGTGGTCAAATGCATAGATAACGCTGCTGCCCATTCCCCTTAGTCACCTTCTATGACACCCACGGGAAGAAATGGGATGGTGCTATTCTTTAACGTCCGGCACCACACGGAACCGCAGCCGCACCGCGTCCGCACCAGACAGGCAGGTCATCATCATCATCATCACCAGCCTATAATGTTCCCACTGCTGGGACACAGGCCTCCTCTCGGTGAGAGGGATTGGGTCATAATCCACCACGCGGGCCCAGTGCGGGTTGGTAGATTTCACATGTCTTCGAATTTTTGGTTCTAGGACATGCCGGTTTCCTCACGATGTTTTTCTTCACCGTTTTGAGAGCAGTGGTGATGAAATAATTAACACAAAGTAAAGCGCCTGTCTGGATTCGAACTCACGACCTAGAACTCGTAAGTCGCGGCCGTTACCACTTGGCCACCACTGCGTAAACAGGCAGGTGCTCCATGTGTAATACTAAGTTGGGAAAAGGTTAAGCAGATGATGATTTTATTGAAAACTAGCCAAACTGTGATTTCAGTAAAACATGCGATTCGGATGTGAAACGTGAATATTAAAAGGCCTAATTTAATTATTGAGTAAACAGTGCATAATACAGTGGCTGGTCACGCGAGGCCGCGCGACACTTGCCAGCATCGCGACACCTTTTTAAATGGCAAAGGGCGCAATTTCCGTTACGATTCGATACTCGTATCTCGATTATTTCCCGACTGATTTGCCGATTCGATACCGAATAAAACTCGATTTGGCTGTATTTTGTTAATAAGTTTATTCGTGAACTGATTCATAGACGAGACGGTTGATTCGATTTTATATGGGCAATGTGGATTGATTTGTTTAAATATTTTATTGCAAATACATATTTGTAATTAAAAGAGTAGGTAAATAACGTCTAAAAAGGATTATGTAATCTGAGTTTTAAATGGGTTAGCAAATTCTGCCTTTCATCTATATATTTAAAAATTAATCCGTATTTCCCTTGGTCACGGCACCACACGTGAACGGCTGGACCAATTTTGGTAATCCTTTTTCTTTGTGTTCGTAATTGTCAGGAGAAAGTTCTTATGAAAGAAAAAATAAGACAGTTGCGCGTAATATACGAGGGTCATTCAATAAATACTTAGCCTACAAAAAGTAAACGAAAATTTTGGAAAAGTGGCAATTTATTTTTCAACATAGTCTCCTTTTAGTTCGATACACTTAGCCCAGCGATGCTCCAACTTTTTTAACCCGTCCGAAAAATTGTTTTTGTCAAACTCTGCAAAATTGGCCTCCGTGGCGGCGATGACCTCCTCATTCGATCCATATCTATTCCCGGCGAGTGATTTTTTCAGATTAGGAAACAGAAAGAAGTCACAAGGGGCCAAATCTGGAGAATACGGTGGATGGGGCAGCAATTCGTAGCGTAATTCGACCAATTTGGCCATGGCAACCGCAGACGTGTGAACCGGTGCGTTGTTGTGGTGAAACAGCACTTTTTTCTTCGCCAGATGGGGTCGTTTTTTCTTTAATTCGGCGTCGAATCGGCCCAATAAATCGGCATAGTAAAGCCCTGTAATTGTTTTACCCTTCTCGAGGTAATCGATGTAGATCACACCTTGTGAATCCCAGAAAACGGTGGCCATAACTTTTCCGGACGATTTTACAGTTTTCGCCTTCTTTGGAGCACGTTCCCACGTCTGGATCCATTGTTTTGATTGCTCCTTGGTCTCTGGTGTGTACCAGTGGATCCAGGTTTCATCGACGGTCACAAAACGACGCAAAAACTCCGCTGGATTCCGCTTAAACAGCGCCAAACACGTCTGCGATGTGGTCTCACGGTTGCGCTTGTTTTCTGGTGTGAGTAAACGCGGCACCCATCGCGCCGACAGCTTTCTCATGCCGAGTTCCTCGTGAAGAATATGATGCACTGTTCCTTCTGAAATGCCTACAGTCTCAGCTAGCTCCCGAACCTTCAATCGGCGATCTGCCAATACGAGATCATGGATTTTTTTAATGTTTTCCTCCGTAGCAGCTGTTTTCGGTACACCTGGACGTGGTTCATCAAAAACCGACGTACGGCCACGTGCAAACTCGTTGAACCAATTCTTGACGGTGGCCATCGATGGAGAAGAGTCACCGTACACAGCATCCAAGTGCTCTTTGATTTCGATGCGCGTTTAGGCTAGGTACTTATTGAATGTACCTCGTATATATATAATGCGACTTCAATAATCATCGTTAAGACGGGACAACGTCTGTCGGGGTCAGCTAGTTATTATAATAATAATTCTGGATTTCTTATCCTCTGACCATATACGTAAACTGCAACGAGTAGCATATTCAGCCTATAATATTCCCCACTGGTCACAGGTCTCCTCTCAGTGTGAGGAAGTGGGCCTAGTCCATCACGCGGGCCCAGGCGACTGGCGGATGACAAATGTCTCTGTTTTTTTAGTTCTTGAATACGTCGGTTTCCTCACTACGGTTTTCCTTTACCGTTTTGAAAGCACTGGTGATGAAATAATTTACACAAAGTAAAGCGCAAGACTGGGTTCGAATCTATGACCTTACAACTCGTAAGTCGCAGTTGTTACCACTGTGCTGTCATTGCCCGTCTTGCCTGCAACGGTTATTAATGAATAATTATTGCCTTATAATGAAACTGTTCATTATTGTTGAAGTGCAGAATCCATTTTAATTTCCAATAAAATACGGATTAACTGCATAAGGCTTTTTACCATTATTAATTTATATAACACAATATTCGCATATTGTGTGGTTTATCAGTTCGGAATAAATGATCTGTACCGATAAATGAGGTATCAAAAAATAAATCTTCGTTCCAAAAAAAAACAATGTCTATGCGTTGACTTGAGAACCTCAAACTCTTATTTATGTCTTTTAATAATAAGTAATTAAAAATCTATTTTTTAACACACTTGCTCATAAAATGGCTCTAATTCTACTGCAATTAGGCACATAATGACACCTATTATCAAACTGTGACTTTTTCATTACTATTACCAGTTTTTCATTACTAGTGAGTTATAGAATTGGTTGAGTTGCTTTGTTCTTAGTGAGTTATAGGTTGTTTTTTAATTGGTTGAGTTGCTTTGTTCTTAAAAACAACGATGATGATGATGATGATGATGATGATGATGATGATGATGAAGATGATGATGACGACGACGATGACGATGATGATGACGATGATTATGACGATGACGATGACATGACGATGACGACGACGATGATGACGATGATGATGATGACATGACGATGACGACGATGATGATGACGATGATGATGATGATGACGATGACGTTGACGATGACATGACGATGACGATGACGACGATGATGATGACGATGATGATGATGTTGACGATGACGTTGACGATGACATGACGATGACGACGATGACGATGACGATGACGACGATGACGATGACGATGACTATGACGATGACGATGACATGACGATGACGATGACATGACGACGATGACGATGACGATGTCGATTACGATGACGATGATGTAGTATTATTTTCTTCGCAAGTGTGTTGAAAAACGTCGTATGATACACGTGTGTATTGATGATTATCGTCCTCGGCTCTCTTAAGACCCTCGCCTTACGGCTCGGGTCTCAATGGCGCCTCAGCGATAATCACCAACGTAACACACTTGTACCATAATGTACTATTATTCATCTCGTCCAATATTCGTCCAAACCACTCTTTCTCCCTCTGGTGTCAACACGAGAAACATCTCATATCACCCAAGCTCCACTGAAAGACAGTCTCAAGCCAGTCAGAACCATAACTCCATAAGCAATTAATTCACCTCTCATACAAATACTCAATTACATTCAGCTATGTCACTATTTCGAATGTCGTATATTAATTAATGACAAACGTTCTCAAGGCATATATTCTACATTGTATTGTGATACGTAGTAAAACTTCAAACAGCAGGTCAATCCGCTTAAAAAGGGAAAAGATTCGTATTTTTCAGAAAGCATTCTTTGAGCATTCATCTCACCCTCAAAATGTCAAAAATTCTTATTTACCCAAATTCAGCAAACTTTTAAGAGATTAATGCAACTCCTTGTCTCATTTTGTCGCAATATTTAATATTAATCTGCTTCTCTACTTCGTCATTGTAAGCTTGTTATGAATATCTATTTTCTCGAATTAATGTCTTTAACCACTCGGCTTCAAACTTTGCGGCGCCACAGTGCTACATGCTTCAAAACGTTACGTGTCGATACTTTCTGAAAAACAGGCAGAGCACAGCCTAAATCCAAAAGATTTTACGAACTTGAAACATAGAAGATCCGGGGATCTGAAGAATCTGATTCCGGGAAGTGGTGCACTAGATCAGGAATTTTAGAAAATCCTACCGATTGCAAAAAAGTCTGACATCACTAAGAAAAGCTAATTAATAGTGCATAAGTTTTATTAATTATCAATTAATATATTTGATGTCTTTTTACATATAAGTGGCGTAGAGTGAAAATGTTCTTGAATAATTTTACGCCCGATATCAACACGACTCCTTTTTTTTCTACACTCTTTCTTGCTCGGGTGGTCCGTTCCGACTTCCTTCCTCCTATGCCTCCGTTAAAAAGCTTGTGAAACAAAATACAAAAAAAGAATGTCGTAAGACAGTTCAATTACTGTTTAAACTCCACCGTTCAATTCGAGATGTGCATTGTTTGAACAACAAAGAGCATGTATTTAATTATTTTACCTCACAATACTTTGTATGCAAATGAAGTGCCTTAGATTAATATTTATAATGAGTGGCTTTCTGCCTAAACGTTAGAAAAGACAGTCTTAGCGGCTATCAATAAAGCTTTGTCTTCCATTGAATAGATAGTTGGTGTTATCAATGGTTCACGCGGTCTAAAAGCAAGGTAATTGTTTGCGATAAACCTCGGTAAAAATAATTATAGAAACATTGAAAATTATTTTCATGTAAGTAAGGGAATTGCCAATATACTCATCTGCCTAGCCTTTTCCCTACTATGTTGGGGTCAGCTTCCAGTCTTACCGGATGCAGATGAATACCAGTATTTTACATGGAGCGACTGCCTATCTGTCCCCACAACCCACTTACTGGGTAATACGATACCCCTTAGTAAGACTGGTTGTCAGACCTTCGGGCTTCTGACGACCTGTAAGGACTGTCAAAGATCCACAAATGACAGCCGGAACCAACGGCTTAACGTCCTTTCCGAAGCACGGAGGGATCTTGGTATGTAAAGATGGTCACCCATCCACGGACCAACCGCAGCAAGCGTAGCTTAACCTGATCGATCGACCCGCGCAGCTATTGCTACTTAGCCACAAGCCCCTCAATTTACTACCAACTTAAATTGTTCGTATATTCAAATCACAACCGTCATTCTGTGACAGCTGTAGGAATTGGTTTATAACACGGCGCATTGAGGTTTGGTGTCAATTTTTCAAGATTTCATTTCCCTTTCCCTCAAAATTCAGGGGTAAAGCACAGACATTGTTATAATGTTCAGTAAAAAACATTCAGTTTTCAAAATGCCATAATAATGATAAAAAAGAGAAAGATGAAGTATGGCTGTATTGACCGGCTACGTGTCGACACAGAAATTACTCAATAAAAATGATAGAACTGAACTCCACGCCGACGTCGACCTGCCTCCCGTACCATGCATAGGTATACTTTTTCATCAGTCGGCTCTGGGTGCAGGATATTAATGAATTTCCTCGTCACAGCGACTCGTGATTAGTTCGTTAATACGATTAGTTGTCTCCTTCGGTTCGCCGGTGGGCATTGTTTATCGAAGCACGACGCGCAATGTATAGCTCGATGGCTGCCGGCTGTTATAATATATATCGCGCCACTCAATACGAACGGTAACAATCGAAATTATTAGTGATATGAGTACGTAAGATAGGACGCCTAGCTATATAATTGTGCAGCCATTGTTGCTAGCACTACTGCTGTCATTAATTACGGTACACATACATACGGTACCTTAGGAACTTGTGCCGTGCGGAATAGTGCAAGAGTTAGAGCCCCTTCACACTAGCATTTGTCCAGCGTAGGCGTTCGATGAACGTATGCGCAGCGCAAACCAGCCCAACAGAGACGTTGTTGGGGCGCACGCTCCTGTGTCATTTACAATCAAGTTTCCTCGTCAGAATCTACTTTGTTAATGATAATACCTTCCGAAACGACAACGAAATTGTTAATTGAGCGCCGCGCTAGCGCAGCGCTCAATTAACTTCAGAGGAAACGACGCAACAACGCGATGCACGCATCGATGTCGCGGCATTTTTTGCGGCCTACGTTCATCGAACGTCTACACTGGACAAACGCTACAGTGAAGTGGCCCTAGATCTGACGTTAAGGTTGAACATTCAGTCGCAAAAATAAACCGCTTTGCACAAAAATCCGTGGAGTAAAACTCGATTTAATTTAGTTTGAAACCTCCACGAGGGCAGTACATCATATTATTTAAAAAAAAAATGACAAAAATGCTAACTGAACTCATTCACCGTTTTTATGTGAAGTCATAATATACGAGTAACATACATAATTACATATAGGTACTTATTTGTTAGGATAATACGGACTGAAAGCAATCTTGATATGCATATTAAATATATAAAATATACATTTAACAAAACGTTTTGTAGCTAAGTATCACTAAAAAATAGTCTGGTTAGGTTTTTACTTAGCTACTGCACATTTTTTTTAGTTTTATGTAAACTCTGTGAACGGCACTGCGATGGAGGATATAATGCAACACGTGATTAAGCGGGAGTTTCAGCTAAATATGAGCTAAGAGTCTGACCATAGTACACGGGTAGAATTCATAAGGTTTTACGGTAAGGGATGAATAATTCGACACGTGTTAAGCCCGACTCTCAGCTAAATAGGCGCTTAGTCTGATGATAGCACACGGCGATTCATCCGCGAAACTAGAGTGATTACAATCGTGGCACTATACCCCTGGGGCAACATTCCTAGTTTTACTCTAATTTAGTGTGAGTTAGAGAAATTACAAAAATTAAAAATCAATGCCAAATACAATTAAATTAGCTAATAGTTTGATTTTGTTCATTATGATTTCAAATATTTTATATTTTCAAAGTCATAACTTACAAGTAACAGCATAAAGTTCAAACAAACTATTTTTGAAGGCTTTTAATATTCATTTGGCACTTATTGGCAATAATGCTCGGGATCATTTGAATGATCTGCACATTGTCCTCTCGATTGTCATCCGTCAATAGTAATTGCCTGTAATGGATACAGGCATACATGCCGTTAGGACAACGACTCGCCTTTGTCAGACTATATCAACCTTTCCTTTTAAATATGAATTCTCTCTCTGGCTAAGCCACGCTTGCCGCCGTTGGTCCGTGGATGGGTGACCAACTTTACATACCAAGACCCTCCGTGCCTCTGAAAGCACGTAAAGGAGTAGGCCTCGACTGCCATTTGTGGATCTTTACACCCGTAGGACCTGTTGCTGGAAACACTTGTTGTCAGACTTTCGGGCATCTGATGAGCCCGTCAGAAGTCCGAAAGTTTGACAACCAGTGTTACTAAGGGGTATCGTATTATCTAGTAACTAGGTTGTGGAGGTCAGATAGGCAGTCGCTCTATGTAAAATTGGTACTGGTGTTCAGATGCATCCGGTGAGACTGGAAGCCGACCCCAACATAGTTGGGAAAAGGCTATATACGATCTTTTTGATATCAGTATAGTTTTGTGACTTATAATAAGATATAACATATCACGTCTGTATTCCGTTTTGGGTACGCCACGATTGCGGCGGTAAGTCCCTTCTTTGAGGAGTGAATTGAGAGGCACCACGCAGTCCTCACCGCGTGCCGGATGATAGGTGAGCCATTGTCTGTGGGGAGGTGCCGCATTCGAGTTAGAGAAACCCAGTAATTCTTTGTACGAACTGGGAATCAAATTATTGAATCCAGGATCTTATACACAGCAGTACCGGTTGCGATCACTAGACCACGGAGGCAAAGTATGAGATGTGTGTCACTTAAGAATCATAGTGTGGGGCATTTAATACGCAAAAAAATGCAATAAAATCCAAAAGTTCATTCATACGCTGCCAGTCATAAGGAAGCCAGCAGAGCTTGACCAAAAAATATATCAAATTCGAGGTCGATTTCTACACCACTTCGCGGTAGGGTTTCAAGCGTTATGTCGCATTGTTAACTCGTAAGTGACCAATTAAACGACTTCTGTACGTATGTACGTATATACGCATTTTCGTATAGGGTTTTTATGGCCCTCCCATGAAGCTAACCGAACCGTATAGAGATATAAATCAACCTCATATTCTGATTTAGCAAGACTCGTTACTGCAACAGTCCGCCATATTTACATAAAAACAATATTTTTGTGTGTACATTTATAGCAGTAATTCAATATTTTCGTACCAATACGGCTAATAGGCTGGCTCGCGTTGCCTCGGGTATTAACTCATAAGTCATAACCTCTTTTATTTGCGTTTTGCTCTTTTGTATTTATTATGTTTCCTGTGCGGGTTGCTTTGCAAAGTTACTTAAAATAGTTATCGTTGAACGAACCAACTTACGATTATTCTTACTGAAAATACAATATCTTATAACTCTTAAGTATATGCCAACTTTCGTGATAAACTGTTAATAGAAATCCAGAACTCGAAGTTGTGGACGAATACGTTTACCTAGGACAAACTGTCAAGTTAGGTAGGTCCAACTTCGAGAAAGAGGTCAATCGTCGAATCCAACTCGGCTGGGCAGCGTTCGGGAAGCTTCGCAATATCTTCTCATCCCACATACCGCAGTGTCTCAAGACGAAAGTCTTTGATCAGTGCGTGTTGCCAGTGATGACATATGGAACCGAAACGTGGTCGCTCACAATGGGCCTCATAAGAAGGCTTAAAGTCACCCAAAGGGCGATGGAAAGGGCTATGCTTTGGGCACGCCACGATTGCGGCGGTAAGTCCCCTCTTTGAGGAGTGGTTTGAGAGGCGGCATGGCGTCCTCACCTTCCGCCTGACGCAGGTCCTCACCGGACACGGTTGTTTCGGGAGGTTCCTGTTTCGGATAGGGCGGGAGGAAACGCCCGGGTGTTTCCACTGCGAAGATCGCCCTGAGGACACGGTGGAGCACACGGTGGCGGTCTGCCCTGCTTGGGCGGAGCACCGCCGTGTCCTCGTGGAGGCGATCGGCGGCGGCGATCTCTCGCGTCCGGCCCTGGTCCAGGCCATGGTACGGAGCGAGAGGGCATGGGGAGCAGTCACCTCCTTCAGCGAAGCAGTAATGCTCGCGAAGAGGGAGGCGGCGCACGTGAGGGAGAGGCAGCACATGCGCCCTCGCGACCCCAGCCGCCGCAGGATACGGAGACGCCCTGGGCGTCGGGAATCCCAGGCCGATTTCCGGCCACCGTAGGCATGGGCTTGCGGACGGCGAGTAATGGGTAGCTCGCTGTCCGGTAAGGACCAAGCCCAAGTCGACGGCGCGTTGTGTTCCACACGCGCCTCAAAGAGATGTCAGCACAAAAATGATGGGGCCCACAAGGGCCGATGCCTGTCAGGGGTGCGGGTTCGTTTGAAAGAGATACCACAGCCCCTGGCATACGGGCTAATGAAGGAACACGGGTGGGTTTTAGTCAGTAAAAGTCTATGCTATGCTTGGAGTTTTCCTGCGTGATCGAATCAGGAATGAAGAGATCCGCAGGAGAACCAAGGTAACCGACATAGCCCGAAGAATTGCCGAACTTAAGTGACAGTAAATTTGTTACATAAAATCGCCTATAATAAATAATAGTTTAAAAAACTAAAAAAAACACGCTTTTTATAAAAAACTAAACTAAAAAATAGAAAATAAATTTTAATTAAGAATAGTGTTAAAAATTTCAATAAATATAAATTAATAATAGTGTGAATAAAAAATAAAAATGAAATATTTTAAAAAAAAGCGTGGCGTGCATGGTGTCAATAGTTATAAATATTTTATTGACATATAAGAGTAGAGTGATTATAATTTTGATAATATCTTAAAAAGCACCCCACCCTTTTTTAACAAAATATTTTTTTGTTATTCACACTATTATTAATTTATATTTATTTAAATTTTTAACACTATTCTTAATTAAAATTTATTTTAAATTTTTAGTTTGGTTTTCTATAAAAAGCGTGTTTTTTTTTTTAAACTGTTGTTTATTTTCTACTTTTTAGTTTGGCTTATTTATAAAAGCGTGATTTTTAAGTTTTTTTAAACTATTATTTGTTTTGTATAATTAAAATTCTCCTTAGTATTCGAAAATTTGTCAATTAATTTTCGAGAAATCGGCTAAAGATAATTATTGGAAATTAAAATTAACATCACGTCCTATCTTATCGACTGTAGAGAAAAAAATAAAAATAAGTTTCTTACCTCATCGACTTAAATTAACAAAAATCATATTTAACAAATTGAAAAATGGAATAATTTTATCAAATTAGAGTATTGTCATCGGTCCTCGATAAATCTACAAAGTTTGAACGAAATCTGGCCGTTTAAAGTGGGTCAAAATCGCGCCCAAAGAAGTCGGTTACAAACATACATACAGGTGAAGCTAAAAAGCGTGTAGAACTATTACACATTTAATAGTTACCATTCGCCTGATTTGGGCGAATGGTCACTAGTGCGAGTCGATTAAATATAATATCATATTATAAATTGCACAAATAGTGACACATATAAAATTTACATATCTAATTATGTATTGTTTTTGCATTTAATATGCCAAATATTCTATTTCCCTCCGTTCTACAAGTTTCTTTAAAAACTTCCGTTAATTACTTAAGTGTTTCTTTCATGTAATTAATTGGTCTAGTAGCTCATTAATATTGATGGCCAAAGACACCTATTACAAATAGCCCGTTGGTACGTATCCTCTAGGTTATAGATTTAAAAAAAAACAATAATAAAATTAATGGTTGTCTTCTATCACCTGTTATTCAGAACAATTTAATTACACGTCATTGTTTGGTAATAGTTAAGAAAGAAACATAATTGAGATGTACAGTACTAACTTATAATTGCTTTATTTATTTTAATTGCCCCTGCCTTTGTTTTTTTAATCATTAGGAAGGGAAAAGAAAAACAGACCACTTATTTTTTTTTTTTATAAACATGTGGTTACTTTTATTTTATAGTTTTGGGGTTGTTTTAATAAGTTTTCATCGCGTGCTGTCGTGTCTAAAGAGTGTACCAGAGTACTACCGCCAGGTGTCCTGAGTAATGTCGCACGAGTAACGCTTGCGCCGGTGTCACCGCTGAACTCAATGGACACTGCCCCCGGCTTCCGTGACGTCACATTTTCCCTTGACTTTTACAATTATGTGCCGTAATAATCCGCTGACGGCTGACATTTCTTCCCCCACTCATATTGACACAGCAATTATGTGGGTTTTATTAAAACTAATAGGAGCCCATAATTGTATTATTCCACTGCTGAGTGTAGGAGAAGCAACGATCCATGGATCTCCACGCCTGTTTTTTTTTGCCGTTTAGCTACTATGGATGAGTATTTGTGTGTCAAACTTTATAATAGACGGCTTATAATATTTTGCAGGATATTTAGACCGTTAGGTCCGAACCAATTCCCGTATTTAAAACGTTCAAACTCTAGTCTCAGTGTCATTTGAGCTAAAATCAATGTAAAAATGTCAAAAATGTAGATAAATTAGAATGAAAACAAAATTATTTGACCCAGGTAAGGCACACAATATTCACACAAATTACAAAAACAAGAAAATCTTAAATAGGATTGTATTCCTCACGGCTGCGTCAAACAGGCCCAGTTAAGCATAAATACCAACCAACTAGAGCCTGACGCTGATTTTCAACTGGACCCTATATTATGTATAATGTTACAAATTAAAAACAAAAATAGATAGAGAAATGACAAATTAGAGATATATTTGATAGATTGCGACTGCGAGTAGATGCGATCGTTCTTAAAGTTACGGAAATTCCTCCGTCTAGTTTCCTCTCATTGATTTACTAGAAAGATTGAACCTGTAATAGCACTTTATTGAAACTGTTAACATTTTAAAAGCTTCAGAATTTTTTTGATGTCAAACTCGCTGGTTTTAGAAGGAAAGCGCGTCTAGGAACTACGGTTGTCAGTATTGCATGAAATAAACGGCACTTTAAACGTAAAATTAACTTTTACCCTTAAGATTTTTTTGTGCTACTTAAAATACAACTTTCCCGAAATAAATAATAATGATCGTACCGCGGAAGATGCATTCCACTATCTTAATTGTATGTATATCATAAGTATACTTTAAAATGTTGCCCTTATTAGGCAAAGCAAATCTGCAAAGCCACTCCATAAAGGAGGTTATACCTACAATTTAATGTTCTCAGACGTCAAAAACACGAAGAAGAATGTTCCAAGTGCCCTCGAAACAACAATACGCCCTCAATTATATTGTGCCAAATTTAATATTCACAATAAATCGCGAATAGTTTCTATATTTGTACCAACATGCCCACGACATGCGACCTCCGCGTCTCAAATATAAATAACTGTTACGAGTGTGTGTGTGCGAGAGTTGTGTGTGTTTGTGTGTTTACAGCACACGAATTACATTTCACAAGCAAGCGAAACAATACGAGCTGTTTGGACATGGCACACAGCGAGAGCGAAGCGATGCCGAGATATTTTCGGATTGATTATTAAAAAATTTGAAAATCCAAGATCACGAACGTTACCCAGCAAGCTGCTCAGCTTACGTGGTACTGGACAGGATAAGTCTGCCACATGTCAGATGATAACTGGGCTAAAAGAACAACTGATTGGGTCCCACTAAACGCACAACGCTGTCGCTCCACGCCGAGACGAAGATGGCGGGACGGGCTTTACTCCTACCGAAAGAACTGGCACAAATCACAAAAATGTGTGGCAAAGGGAGTTTCACTGCAGGGAAAAGCCTCCCTGGCTTTGCAGTGGGACTAAATAGGCTAGTTAGATAGATTAGATGAAAATTTATACAATTTTTATTCAAAGGCCACATCGAGCTGCAGCATGTCGCAACTCGCCTACAAATTTATTAATCATAAAAATCCATGTACATCTGAAACGCTCATACATATGTATATATTTACAATTCATCAAAACAGAACTCTTCATGCATAGGTAATATAGGGACTATCAAAACATGTTTTCAAGACAACCGTTATGTGCATGTGTGATGTTTGCATTACAATTCTAAAAGAAACCAATAAATCAGAAAAATAATGTACCATCGCGGTCTAAAATCTTTACCAGTTTTCAAATTAGTTTCTTTATCACACTGTGTGTAGTAAGGTCTAAAATGCTATCTAATACCTTACTTTTTATAGTTGCGGTTTTTAACAAAAAGCGTATTAATAACTTTTGATGATTGCCTAATTTAAAAGTTGGCACATTAACATCATCATCATCATTTCAGCCGAAAGTCGTTCACTGCTGGACATACTCGTAGGCCTCCCCCAGGCTCCTTAACATAATCACCAAAAATAAAGTGTGAAATATATTAAAACTGTATTTATTGCAATAAAATGGCAAGCAATAAAGGGCTGAAATTATTTTTCTCCATGAACATACTACATCACAATAACCGAAATATATCTCGATTCACCATGATATTCGGGATTCATGCGTCACGCTCACGCCAAAGAAGGGCAAATAACTGTTCATAAAAGCAATTCAATAAAATAAAAAAATTGCAATTACAAATTTCCTTAAAATAATAAATAAATATGTTGTTTCTTTTATTAATTTATAATAAGCATTTTTAGTAAGAAGTTCGACCTCGCTTAGTTCAGTTAGTATTTTACCGTTTTCTTTTGACGTGACAACGTCTTATAAATTGGTTTGCCGGGTGACACTTCAAGAAACTGCGTTACGCTCCGCTCACGTTATGCGCTCACAATGAGAGCGAGTGAGAGGCACGCGTCCCTTCCACTCGGGCATGGTTAGCCCGCCTAAGAGCGAGAGAGACAGACATAAAAAGTGAAAGGCACGCGTCTATTATTTCATCCTTCTTCCTACTATACGAATGAATATTCACATTAAAATTATTTTACCACTCAAAGTCGTTGTCACGTAAAACTTTCGCCCGTATACCGACTTTACAGGCAACCAATTTTTTTTTACAAAAAGCTTGTCTTTACCTAGACGACGTCTAAATAAAAAAAATCTATGCTGTATATCATATATCATCAAAATCAAATCACATATATCATGGGTTTTGTGGCAAAACTGTGCATGTAATTTTATTATGAACTTTAAGGTGGTAAGTATTTTCAGACCGTGACTGTACGCAACTCTTTTCTATATAAAAAAAACTTCGCTTTCAATATCTCGCGTGGCATAGCTTCTAGTGTAACTCGGAATTAAACATTAAATGCATGAAATATGCTCTGATTTGAAACAATGGCAAAATATACATATAATAACATCAATGAATAACAATGGAGTATAAATTATCATTTAAACTGTTGTATATTTTATAAAATATAGCCCTTGTGTTTTGTTTAAACAAATATACAGACATATTATAATTTGTTTGAGTGTATGTTAATCGCGAAAAAAAGGTATGTGTGCAATGAAGGTGTGTCGACATCTGTTCCGAGAGGGTCAGGGTCAAGGCCCTTCCCTACCTTCACGCTCGGGACAGGGAGGTTGGTAGACAGGGGTGATCGATTATCCTCTTAGGAAATGTAAGTCTATCTTTTTCCCCGAGGGTGATGTAGAAGTGCACTCAGACATTGTTTCAAGAGTCTCTTGTAAGCGTTTTCACTATGCCTAGCAATGTTCCCTTTGAAGCGAAACCGTGCGCAGTCGGTAGTGGATCAGAAGACTTGAAGGGGCCGCCAACAGGCTGAAATTGAGGACAAGTTCTAAACAGTTATCCTAGTCGATAGTTTTATTAATCCACACTTTGAAATAGACAACCAACTTTCTGACAATTCGACAGACTTTAAAACTCAACGTGTTACAAATAACGTTGCTTGAAGCATTGTATAAAAGGTTTGCATTGTAGAAATTTAAATTTAATTATAAACTTTCCAGGTTTGGCAAAAAAACGGAGAATGTTCGTAGTGTAACTTCGCACTTTGCATTCATGTGAGTCTTGTTTTGCAGTAATTACGCCACCAAGTCTAACTTTGGCTTATTAAATGATTCGCACGAATCGTGCGAATCGTCAATTTTAATGAATAAAATGTTTTATATAGGCCACTCTCACAAAGTTTATTTATCTGTGTATTAAAAACGTGCCAGTTGCCTATAAGGCACTTCTGGAATTGTCGATTCGCCCACAAATAAATTAACTTCTAGCGAGTTGCAGCCTTTGGAAAATACTATATTATTGAATACGATTCGCCCGATTCGAGAGGTTAAATCGTGCGAATCGACTAATAAGCCTGTTTTTTTTTTTTGTTTCTCCCATGTATTAAAGTTGGAGTTCTCTGTATCGCTAACTACGATAGGTATCCTACCTTTGCATTAAACTTTAGGAACGTGAGAACAGGAGTTACTTTTCTCTCGGACTCTCTCGGATGACTTTTTCCTATTGTAATCTGAACAACTGAAATTAAATCAGCTAAAAAGTGTGAACTTCCTGCAGAGATATTAATAAGGTTCTATTTTTGGAAGCGAATGTTATCCGAGCATGCTTCCCTTGTTGCATTGAACACTTAACAACAATAAACATTTACATAATTGTGATGCTTCCCTCGATATCTTGTGGCGAATAAAATCATTCCGATTCTGACATCCAGCGCCGTCGGCGATCAGGTCCCGAAAAGGTCATAAAACAGTCTTGTCAGGAACGGCAGTGGAATGAGCAGCAGTAGGCCCGTCCCGCCGCCGCCGCCGGGCCGGCCACGTCCCGGACACACGACTGCCGTGGCCCGGCCTCACGACTAACTTGTAAGATGATTTTTTCGTGATCCGACGTTCATTGTTCAGTAGCCGTTACGATTCGATTGAAATTGTTTACATCGCCTTCTGCGGTGGGCCGATATACTCATCCTTGTATAGCTACTACAAGTTTGTGTCGTGATTTTTATAGTCACACGTTTTTGGGTCTCGTGAGGTGTGAAGGCGCGCTTGTAGATCGATCATGTCGCGTTGTTCGCTGTGCAGAATCGTGAGCCGATTCTGTGATTTTATAATGTTATTAGAATACCTACACAACAAACCGAAACCGAAAACAGTTAAATTAAAAGCTCTTTAAAAGTCAACGTAGAACTGTACATAAGTAGCCTATGATTTTTCCACTGCTGGGACACCGGCGTCCTCTCCGTGATAGGGAGTGGGTCATACTCGTACATAACCAACCACGCGGGCCCAATGCGTGTTGGTAGATTTCACATGTCTTTGATTACGACCTACGACTCGTAGGTCGCGGCCGGGTCCAATGGCCCACCACTGCTGGTAGAACTGTATTTAATTTTAAAATAACTCTTTATAAGTCAATGTAGAACTAAGTTGACTTATAAACACCTTTAAAACTACATAAACTTTGAACACAGCACACAATCGCATAGAAATAACCATGCAGAAAAACGGGCAGATAGAAATGGAAAATACCGAGACGTAAAAAACAAGTAAAGTGGTTGAAGCAACGACAAATACTTACTGTTATAATAGACGTGCAGTCTATTCAAAAGGTATTTCAAAGAATTTTCCACAATAAGCCGGTACCGTTCAGTTATAAGAAAACGCCAATCGTAATGGCCCCTCATACGTTATGGAAAATAGAGTACAATAGCAACAATTTGTACTCCACGAACGGAAACAATGTTCGAGATATCTTCAGGTGGGTACAATCGCTCGCTGAAGTCCCGAGCGCTCAACGCTCACAAATTAATTATCACTTTTTTAACTCGCACTTGAGCTGATTCTGTGGCGATAGCAATATTCAGAGCAAAACTCTCCAATTGTCAGTCGGGTGCTCTTTAGTTTCCATCTTTGATTGTGAAGTTTCTTATACTGAAAATGTTTTTATTATTATCTCTGGTTTGACGGGTCGATTTAGTAACAGCTCTGTTATTAATTGCTAAATTATTGCCACGAATGCGTAAGTTGCTATCGTGACATTTGAGGGTTGCAAAAACCGATGATAAAAAGATCCCTTTATGTAGGTAGGTATGTATTATACTCATCACAACCAAGAGGAAAAGAAATGTATGACTAAACAGGTGAACGCAGCGAAGGGATGGCAAAAACTATTTTCATCCATCCGAATTGTTCTGTATTTAGTCGTACACGCACTTGTCAACAACTAGTTTTTTAGTTCACACGTCAGTCAGAATTCTCGAGACGATCACAAAAACGTTCGTGCCAATTAATTTCGCACAGCCGTCGCATTTTCACTTGAATTACAAATGCAATTCATAATACGTTAAAAATAACAACCAGAAAGAACTGGGCAAAAGTGTTGAACGACAAAAAAGTCTTTATTAGCGCCATTACAATTTTTACAAGGCTTTTATTGCACTTTAGTAGGCGAGTGTACGTGCCTTCAGCGGGCCTCTCGGCCCTACACTTAATGCAGTTATGCAAAACACTGCAAATATCTCGTTTGCCTCCACCAACTTACCCGAGCTGCCCTGTTTCTTTTTTGCGTTTTTTACATTACCTACGTAAATTACATTTTCATTATCGTGCAGTGGATGCCTGAAATATTTCAATTTAGTTCTTACACTCTTCTTAAAATCAATTGTTTCGTTTATAAAGCTATTTTTCTACGTTCTAAAAATTTTACTACGCGGAAATTAATTTGCTTTAATTTAATGCAGAGTCTCTTTACAAAGAAAGCTGTGTTTCATCCTCGTTGTTAGAAGTCGCTGATCTTTATTACATTAAAGTTGTCACGTTGCGGTTCTAAATCATAGTAAACTAGCAGCGCTCCGCGGTTTCACCCTTGTAGTTCCTGTTCCCGTGGGAATACGGGGATAAAATATAGCCTATGTCACCCGGGGATGGTGTAGCTTCCCAACAGTGAGAGAATTTTTCAAATCGGTTCAGTAGTTTCGGAGCCTATTCAATGCAAACAATCAAATCTTTACTCTTAATAATATTAGTAGATAAGCATTCTACATTTATCTTATAAGGTACATCCTCTAACTGGAGCGTCACAATAGAACCAGGCACTAGCGAGCATCATACATTACTAAACACTAGTACAGAAACACTCGGTTTCTTATTCATAAAAGTAATTTTCGATCCGCCACTTATGCAAACATGCTATTGTTTCGTATCTGGCAATATTTTCTACTATTTCGGACCGTTCCGCCGGCAATTTTCCGGTCGGCTGGGCTCGCTGAGACTCCAGCACCCGGAAGACTGTGCCTCCCGCATCACGCGTTCATTTGAATAACATTAGTACTACAAACAATTGAAAACGCACTACTTGGAAAAACGTTATCATTTAGCTCTATCTTAAGCCTAATTGACTGTGGACCGTTGAAGAATCGTATCTCGGTTGCCAGTTTTTAAAGTAAACATAATTCCACATTCAATAAAATTATTCTGGTGTTGCAACTTGCAAGTGATGTAAATGTAAACAAAACTCGTACTGATTCTAAAATATTTGAAAATATCACTTATCTTTTCTTTCCGTAAATATGTGAAACTCTATTATGAATCCAGTCCACCCTATGATTTGGGATTCATAGAATGTAACGGACAGGAAAGTTGCAATTAAATTGGACTAGAAACGCAAGTGGCGCTCCCGACCTTGTCTCTATGGCATTACCTTTACATGTAAGTCGGTCATCCGCTCGTAGGGTTACGTTTTATTTATTTGGAAGAAGTTTAAAGCAGCTGATGGTAACTTTGCTTTAACAAAATATAATTGTAAGTGATCTACGAGCCGTCGCTGTAATGTGTCATCCGTATCCGTCCTTCTAGCTAGCTATTCAAACTGAATAAGTGCCCCGAATACGTGGAAACCCAGAAGTATTAAACTTGAAGCCACAAATATGTCAAATCACGCCTTAGAATAAGATTAAACTAGTTTCTGCCTGCGACTTTGGCCGCGTGAAATTCTTGTTTTAACCCATTCTTGACCACTGTACCAATTTGGGAACTCTTAATAAATGGAGTTTTGACAGTTTTAAAACTTCTTTTTCCTATCCTCATTTATTAATTGTTCCCAAATTGGTACAGTGGTCAAGAACCCATAACATGAAATATATCCTAGAGCAACACACCCCCAATCCGCGATATTAGTTTGTTTTATCGTTCTTTCCGAGTCTTTTTTTTTTCCTTTTACTCAGTTCCTTCGATAGCGATAGCCTATAACTTTCCTCAAGAATTGGGCTATGAAATGCAAAAATAATTTTTCAAATCCGTCTGGTAGAAATTACCCCCTACATACAAATTTACAAAGTATCGAAAAAGGAACAACATGCAATACAATAAATTGTCACCCTATCTATCTCAGTAACTAAAACGAAAACTTGCTTGATGCTTATATATTCAGAAAGCGAGTAAGTTCCAAGGCAGCGGTATGGACGGCTCGCGCCCCATTATAATTGTGATCGCTGAATTGATTGAAAACATCGATACCTATTTCAAATTTAGATTTTATTTGCGCCGGGGGCGCAGGGTTGTTAAGCGTATTCAGTATTGCACGCTCATGTCTTACTATGGTGATGAAAGACGCGATTGGATTTGGGAGTTTTGCGCAATACTGTGAAGCGTATCTACTTGTAGGTTTTTGATTTTTGACTTCTTCTTCTGGGCTGCTGTTATAAAAAACGTCGACATTCAAGTCATAGTCAATTTAAAAAAAATCTAAACAAAAAAATTGGATTTATTCTAGTTACGCCTTTCGTTAGTTTCGTATAGAGAAGCGTGGGCAAGAAACTTTATATCGTTACTTCTTTGAAATGTTTCATAATATTTTCTCTACTTTAATTATATCATTCCATTATTCTTAGGAATTTGCTCGTCGAAGCAACAGACGATCAATTATGTGGAACTAAGGTGCAGAGGTGGGAGGCTTATGTCCAGCAGTGGACGTCTTTCGGCTGAAATGATGATGATGATGTTGAAGGTGCAGTCAGCTTGAAATGAGCTGTCATGCATGCTAGGAAATTGATAACAGCTCACTTCACCTAAGTTCCCACTAATTTTATTAAATTAAACGGCAGTTTTTTAATAAATAGGCAATGATATTATATTAAATATCATTGCCTATTTATGTAAAAACTGCAGCCTACTTATTTTAATATAATTGTAAATAGGCCATGTTTGTGACAATAACGTCCACACAATCTCGTAAACCGGCGTTTTTCGCCCAAGCAACACATATTATAATGTTCATAGTTAACACGACGTCCCTGATTGCCCGCCCGTCCCGAGGGGGGTTCCTTAAAGCTATAAATACGGCTAACAACAATACGTCGTTCAACGTACGGAATTTCGCGTCGCTACTGGATCCATTGAAACGCGCGTTTTTTATTACTTATTCAGTTATTGGTTGATTATGTACGTACAAACAAATATAGACATGTTCTTTTATTAATATGCGGTCGAGATGTGGTCAATTGTGGTCATATTGTGAGCTTGAAATGACTTAGCAGTTATTGAGTTTTATGAATGGTTTTTATGTTTTGCTCTGAGCTTTGGGATGATTTCTCTTTATTTGGAGGCAAATGATTACTTTATTTCCGAAATTTGGTCACTGCGATTTTAGGTAATTTTACTCGTAAAACCACACGATGTTTCCGTTGGTCACCCGTGAGTGAATCCCAGACGAAAACCTAAACCTACCGAGTCACACTGAAGAGGCAGAACAGTTTAACTTAAACTGTGTACACAAGGAAGTAGGTAGAGGTTCCCTGAAACTGCAGGACACCTTTTATAGCCGTGATTGTTTTCAATATTCCTATAAACCCAAATCGGACGATATCGAGATAATTAATAAAGCATTAAATCGATGAAAGTGAGAACCATAGCTGTTAGATTGAGATAGCTGTCGCTCAGCGGACGCCGGCGCCGGCGCCGTATCGTGTACGCTAATAATATCTACATTTTGTCCAGCATAGTGCTGACACGGGTTAACTGCGTGAGCACGAAACATCACTCCGCCCGATCGATTCCGCTGATGTGGCACCTGCCTTTTAAATTACTGTTTTATTATTTTAGTAAATGGTTGGGAGCTTTCTCATATTTTCTTCAGGGAAGAATACATTCAGGAGAACGTAAAATTAAAATACATTACATTTATAACAAAGCTAACAAATAATTTGAAATATTTCTTTACAATCAAACTCCGTCCTGATGAAACATATAATAGCAAACAACAGTCAATTATGCGACAAAACCCATACGAAATTCTTTTGACACCTCGGACTGAGTAACCCAACTCAATTACCTACTGAAAAACATTTTCTTTTTTAATAATCTACATCAAGGAGAACAGAAACTGAAAAAATAAAGCTAGACTTCTCTTTTTAAATCCTCATTGTAGTACAAAAGATTGTCAGCATGAAAAGCGTGCCAAAACTGAGGTTTTGACATAAATTAAAATTGCGATTCAGCACGTCGTTCTACGATGTACTGAATGTACTATGTAGTGAAAGTAAAACATAATGCTAGAGATAGGTGTAGCCTGTACTCGTAGGGGTGACAACATTTTATAGTTTGCTTTTTGCACACTCAGGTTAGATGATAGATGTTTTTAGGCGACTGTCATAGAACAATTTCTATGAAAACTTCATGGAAATTGTTCTACAAGAGTCGCGTCGAGCCTGTCTCCTCATTATTTTTTCATCTTAACGACATGAAGCAAACATTGTGGAAAAAGGACTACACCCAAAGATAACTGATACTAGAGACGTGTGGATAAAAATGATGGTCAAAGTCAAGTGATATCCGGGTGCAGTAAACAGTCGTGGATGTAAAAGCTGTTCAGTGGAGAAGATCGTTGTTCACAATTTAACAGCAATTGTTTGGCAGGTTTGATTCGATTTGATTTCGGCTGCTATGCACTGTCACAGTCGAAAGTCAAATCGTATCACACCTGTGCTTAGGGCGTTGCTTAGAAGAGTTTTGACTGGCAAGGCAGAGGGCAGGCTTGCACTAAAAAATACAGAAATTTTCCTTCTTTGATTTAGAATTTTAGGTACAGTAACTAATTTAAAGTAAACTTAGATACAAAGAGACAATCTCTGCGCATTGCCAGTAAATACCTCATAATATCCAAAGAGTTTCATCATCATCATTTCAGCTGAAAAACGTCCACTGCTGGACATAAGCCTCCCCCAAAAGGAGAGATTTGCCATAATCGCCACACTTGGCAGGCGGGTTGGCGATCGCAGTGTGGTGGTAAAATGGATAGAGAACGCTGCTGCCCATTCTTTGGTAAGTCCCTTAGTCGCCTTCTACGACACCCACGGAAAGAAATGAGATGGTGCTATTCTTTTACGTCCGGCACCACACGGAACAGAGAGTTTGATCTAATAGTATAAATTACTAAACTGCCATTATCCGTTTGAAATCAACTGTTCTGCTTGAACTGATTACAACAGTAACTTAACTTGAAACGATTCATGATCCTTTCCACAGTAGGTAGAAATATGAAATATGAATCTTATGTCTGTTCATGTATAGCCCAACTAGTGGAAGACAGTTTTTGTGTTAGAAGTGATTCACGATAGCAAGATAATGTTATTTATTAGTGAGACAGTGTTGAGCTTCTGGTGATCCCAGACCCTAGTAACAGTACCTAGTAATCCAGGTTTTGTCTTTCATCAGCCATCTTCAAGAATCGAAAGAGAGTTTAAGTCTAAAATAAGTAAAAAAAGGACTGGCAAGAAAAGTAAATGGCCAAGTTTCGCCTGAGCAAGAAACCTTGATCATCTGATTTCGTATGAAAAGCAAAAACATGGAGCGTGTCATCCCTGTGGCACAAGAGGCGCGAGGCGCCGGCAGCTGGCGGCGGGCGGCGGGAACCTCACAAATATATAACAATAGTGGAGATGAGAGTGAGTCGCTAGATCAAAGCCCGGCCACGCCGCCGACGCGCTTTGTTTACGCCAACGCCGGCGAACCATCGACTAATCAACCAACTGATTAATTTAATTAAACATTACGAGAAAGTTCTGTTTATTTTACGTTTCCTCGGGCCCACATGCGAGTTCAAAGGAATTACGCCGGGAATGTAAACACTGGGATATTGTTGGGACGCGAGGCGAGACGTATTGTGCGTTGTCGACGCCTCTGCGACACCTCTTTACTGCGCAGCGGAGGTTTAATAGGCGCTGTCTGCACGCGAACTGTCCTCGACTGTTGGATTACCTGCACGTGCTTTTTTGTCCTTCTTAAAGTTGTTGCATTTTTATAAACAAATGAAGTTCTGAATCACGTATTTACCCCTTTTAAACCACCGACGCAAAAACGACGGGGTGTTATAACTATTGCTTCCCCATCATCATCCTTTAGTGAGGTGTGCAGGAGTAATAAATCGTCTTCTTCTTGTCGTGTCCATGAAAAATTTGATAAATGTTGTCCATCCAGTACGTATATAAGTAAACCTTTCATAAACAGACAAAAATATTAGAACAGAAAAATTGGTACAGAGGTGATGCTTATTTCTAAAGAAATCTCTTCCAGCATACCTGCGGTAGGAGAAAAGATAAAGAGATGTAGACAACGTGTGTATTAGCATATTCAATTGACAAAAAAAAACTTTTGATGTAAAGACACCGAAAAACATTATTATTTTGTCTTAGCTTAATGATCTGCATCCCCAATGGTAAAACGTTCCACATTTTATAATAGCTTAACGCCCACTTCCTGCCACGTCGGCTGTAATATTATTAATTAATATTAATACTAAAGAAGGTCGAACGTTAAATAAATCGAAATTTCATTCGTCGACGGCCATGCTCGACAACTAATGGCACAAATTGAACGATAACGCAATTACTAATCGTCTGTTACGACGGGGCTCGAGAGTTTCCGCGCCCTGTTTATAATTAATTTACTACATTAGTACTGCGTATGTTCGTCTGTTCGTCTGTGTGTCTATTGTTTTGTTTTAATAATGTAAGCGAAACTGGCGCCTCGCGTTCCTCTTGTTATGATAAAATCATCTTATTTTATTTCTGTTTTCCTTAAGCAAATGGAGTGTAATGTTAAATCATTACTACTCGAATGCCTCTCTCCCTAGCCCTGGTGTGTAAATTAATATGGAACGAGAACATTGTTGCCTCATGTTTATTGTACTAGTAATGTTATTCTGTAAAATCTCACCGTGAAAACTTCGGTGAAGTGAGCTTGAAGTGAACTGTCAAGTGTCATTCCATCTGACCGCTCACTTCATGAGTACGTACTCACTTCACTCAAATTTTCACGGTGACTTTTTACAGAATAGACCTCAACTCAAAGCGTTATGTCAGTTCATGATATAAAACGAACTAGTAAATTTGTTTTGATGAACAGTCGAGCACTCGACGAAGCTTAATGCATAACGTCCATCGAAACGCAATAGAAAGGGGTCGGGAAAAAATAACAGTAGAGAACAAAATGAACAACGTGAAACGCGCAAAAGTTTAAGCGGCAACTAATTAAAAAAACAAAAGGACGAGGCTGGCTCGACGTGCGGGTAACTAGCTTCCCGAATTATACAACTCGTTTCTTTTTCTCGCGCGTTTTCGCTTTCGTCCGGTTAATTAGGGTTAAGGAGGTTCGTATGTTGCATCAGTGACGCGGCTCGTTTTCACGGTCGTGTGTAAAGCGGCTAACCAAATATTTAAGTCGCTAGATTTACCCCGACCGTACGTACTTATTGACGCGAAAAAGTGCCCAGAGAAGAGCGAGCTCAGACATATTAAATAGCGTTTCCATGCCGATCAAGTCAACTCACTGCGTCACTGAGTCATCTTTCGACGCGGTAGGGCTTTTTTAGTTTTAGTTTTTTTTTTAGGTTGGGAAATCATCAAAAAACTTCTCCCGTTCTGGGTGGAGCGGGAGGTCAGGTTTTTATTGACTAAACCCCACCTGTGTTCCTTCAGTTGCCTGTGTGTCAAATCTAACGACTGAAATCTTTGGGGACGACGAAAACCAAGAAATGCGCGACACTTTCCCTACTATAAACATATTAACGCATAGGACACATACAATTTTGTCGGTAATTAATACATAATCGGCTACTAGTTAGCGTTGTAAAATAAACAGAAGTTCAAGTAATATTGTATATTTTACAAATTTTTTACGAAATTACAAATTATGAGTTATTGTTTCAGTGCACTTTATCCGGTCATATAAAACAAGTACCTATAGGTAATCTGTGTTAATGCAAATACCAAAAAAGTCGTCGTATTTGATGTTAAAATGGCTGTCGGCCATCGCGTGAATTGCCTCCAACTTTTTAATTTCCCAACTTTTCCGGAGTTTGGGGTGTTATAATTGCATTTGCCAATAAAGGTAACCTATAACTGTTTGTGTGCTGATTCGTTTCGATATTAACATTGTTGCGTGAGTTGAAAATACGAAAAAAAAGAAATAGTTTGATAGTATTTTTTCGGTGAAAATGTGTGAAAGTGAGGTTAAGAGCAGCAGGACTACATGACCAACATCAACATCACAGTCGGCTGACTGTTATAGGCTTATAATTTTCGGACTACTGGGACATTGGACTCCTCTCTGTAAGAGGGAGTGGACCATAATCAACCACGCGGGCCCAGTGCGGGTGGTACATGTCACATGGCTTCGAATTTTAGGTTCTAAGATATGCCAGTTTCCTCACGATGTTTTCCTTTATCATTTTGTGTGCTGTGGTGATTAAATTAAATCAAAGTAAAGTGCTTGCCTGAGTTCGAACACGCGACCTACAACTCGGAAGTCAGAGATACCACTGGGACACTGGCAAAAAGTCAGGATAACAACTTTTATCTACTTTAAGTACTGTTAAACAATATACCAACCTGTTACAGTCCCACTGCATGGCAAAGCCCTCTTCTGATACAGAGAAGGCACGAACATTGACCAGCACGCTTGCTCAAGAAGAGCTGGCGATTTCAGACATATGTAGGTCATCATCATCATTTCAGCCGAAAGACGTCCACTGCTGGACATAGGCCTTCCCTAAAGGGGGGGTTTTGCCATAATCGCCACGCTTGGCAGGCGGGTTGGCGATCGCAGTATGATGGTAAAATTCATAGAGAACGCTGCTGCCCATTCTCTAGTAAATCCCTTAGTCGCCTTCTTCGACACCCACGGGAAGAAATGGGGACCTACCAATGGGGTACCATATGTAGGTACGTATATTAAATTACAAGTCCATGTTTTAGTAACATAATAACTACGTATGCTAAACGGAACTCCCTTTTCATCTGCCTAGCCTTTTCTCAAATATTTTGGGGCCGGCTTCCAGTCTAATCGGATGCAGCTGAGGACAGATAGGTGACTACCTATCTGACCTCCACAACCCAGCTACAGAGTAGTACGACACTCCTTGGTAAGTCTGGTCGTCAGACTTTCGGGCTTCTGACAGACCTTCTGACCCCACGGCTTAACATGCTTTCCGAGGCATAGAGAGGTCTCGGTACGTCACCTATCCACGGACTGAAATCGGCAAGCGATGCTTAACCTTGAAGATCGACCTGTGCCACTGTTATTATTTTGGCAGAACAAACCAACATGTTTATTACCCAATATTAATAAGCACATTACCTAATTCTGTATGCTCCTGTTTGCAAGGTA
The DNA here is from genome assembly GCA_949987655.1 of Polymixis flavicincta. NCBI lineage: Eukaryota > Metazoa > Arthropoda > Insecta > Lepidoptera > Noctuidae > Polymixis > Polymixis flavicincta. The sequence continues at coordinate 33,769,774 of OX465171.1, read as the reverse complement.
GTCAGGATTGACATACGTTGTGAATAATACAACGACCTTGTCATTTCGGTGCTATCGTACGGCACGGGGCACGGGAGCCGTTTGTAAATTAAAAATAAATGTTCGTCAAAGTTGTCGGTATATAATTCAAGGCGCCCTCTAACGGGCCATGTTGTAATTGGAAGTGTTAGATAGGGCTGCCAGCTTATTATTCGAGAAGCTATTCAAGGTTAAAAATAAAAATTGGAACAGAATTTGAATTAAATGATGTAAGAAATTGTGTTTATAACGTTTCCCCGGTTGTTTTCAGAGGAAAACACTGCCAGACAAACAGACATGAATTCTAATTACACTATTAATATTAGCATAACAGCTTTTGTATTTTTACAGTAACATATTAAAATGTATCAAGCTGATAAGAAAGCAAGATAGTGTTGATAACGATTCCCTGGCTGTTTTCAGAGAGGCCAGGCCCGTATTTGTAAGAACGTTTGCATTCTAACCTCAGTCTCAATCTGTCAAAAATATGTATAATTTCCTTACATTTTTGACTAGTTTTTGACATTGACTATCGCTGTTTCAAGATTGCGACTCTCTTTTAGAACGTTTTTGATAACGGGAATTAGCAATCACGAATATACTCGTATACTAAAATCAGTGTCATATGCAATCATGGATTAAGGCCCATAAACAGATACAGGACCATGGACCTAAAATCAAAGTGTGTGACTTATTCAGCGTTTAACCTCACTGGTAAGATAGCCATAAATCAACATGAAAATAAAAATTAACCCCCCATTTAATAATATCTACTAAAATCAGTGTCATATGCATGAATGTATGCAACGCAGCGTCATTTTTATCGAAGAGCTATACAGGTCCATATGGGTACATCTATAGATATATTTACTCGTGAAGCAAAAACTTTGTGCCCCTATTTACGGCGGAGGAGTATGAAATTTGGCATATCTAAAGTTCATATGGAGCAGAAAGCTAATATTTTTAAGTAACTAAATGATGATGTATTCAAATCGAAATACTTGTAAGTTTTAAATGAACTATGGTCGAATTTCGATCACTGAGCGAAATTCAGAGTGTGTGATTTATTCCACGTTATCCTCACCAGTAAGACCAAAAAATCAGCATTAAAAAAAAATTAACCCCCTAACAAATTTAAGCACTACAGCCCCATTCAAAGTTTACAAACTGAAATGAATGTCCTATTTAAAGATATATTTGGCAGCCCTATACGGCTGTGGGGGTGAGAGAGGGCGATAGGAGAGAGGGTGAAAATTAACATGTTTGTCTTGCTTACATCGTCGCCAACACTGAAACTACGCCTAAGTCAAATAAATTTCCTCCCGTTTAACATAAGCATATATAGGTACTAATGTTTTAAACAAACAGCACTACGGGACGACGGCGACGTTTGTTCCCAGTAATTAATGCTAAGAATTAAAAGATTTCGTGTGTTATAATGATTTTGTGTTTGTTTTGGACGTACGTTATAAGCAACATTAAATAACATTTTGATGAGGGGCTTTGGACTAAGCAATAACTGCCGTACGGGTCGATTGATCATGTTAGCTACGCTTGCTGCGATTTGTTCGTGGATGGGTGACTATCTTTACTTGCTTCGGAAAGCAAGTTAAACTGTTGGCCCCGGCTGTCATGCGGGGATCTTTGACAGCCGTTACGGGTCGCTTGAAGCCCGAAAATCTGACAACCGGTCTTAACAAGGGTTATAGTATTACCTAGTAATCGGTTTGTGGAGGTCAAATAGGCAGTTGCTCCATGTAAAGTACTGGTATTCAGCTGCATCCGGTTAGACTGGAAGCCGACCCCAAAATAGTTGGAATAAGTCTAGGCAGATGATGGCATAATCATCAAGGTTGTATTCACCAAAGGTGACAGTGGTGTGTCAGTGCGCGCATATTTCGCCAGTTATATTCAACTTGTCCTATCATGTATAATAGTGGCGAGCTTTTTGCTATTAACGAGTTACAAATGTACGCTTCGGGTTGATTAATAAAAGTCTTATAGAACACTTTGCATGACATGAGAATCCCAGAATCCCATCCAAAGAGGCAGTCGTTTATTGCTAAGTCATCATTCTCCTGACCTTACCCCAATTTATTCATGGTGGGCGCAACTTATCTTTTTCTTCCACACTTCGCTATCAGTCGTCTTCTCCGTAGTCACACCCTTTCTAACCATATCATCATTTACACAGTCCATCCATCGTTTCTTAGGTCTCCCCCTTCTCTTATAGCCATCGACATTCATACTCAAAACTTTCTTCACGACGTTTTCCTCATTCCTTCGTATCACATGTCTATACCATGACAGCCGATTTCCACACAACTTTTCAATTATCCTTTCTTTTACATTTTTTTAAATAAATCTTCATCTTATGTTCTTTCAGACTATCGTTCCCGTTTTCTGCACCCTACCATTCTTTAAACGCAATTTTCTTCTCTTTGAGCATGTTTTGCACGTCTTCATTCCACCACCATGTATCTTTTTCTATCACACCTTTCGCTTTAGATTCTCCTAACACTTTTGCTACTTTCCTTATATAATCCGCCATCTCTATCCAAAATTCATTCACTGATTTTCCTTGCATATCCTTGATTTCAATCATTTTGTCTACCACCAGACTCTTAAACTTACTGGCACAGTCCTTTTTTTCTATCATTTGCCATCTGGTTTTGGGTGGGGTTCGTTCCTTGTTTCTACTGGGCGAAACACTGAATTTAACCTCCATTACTAGGAGTCTAAGTTGTGAGACTAAATCTTCACCTGAAAGTACTTTACAGTTTTTGACATTTTTGCTCATGCTGTTCCGTTTTTCCAGCAAGTTATAAATTCCTGTTGCGTGGCGGCCACTTTTATATGTTATGAGATGCTATTTTTTTTTACCACGTATTTTTTATTGCCAGGTCAAAGGCCAAAGCAGCTTGCAGCAGTGTTTCGCCATCAGAGTTACTGTCTCCGTACCCCCAACCACCATGCACTCTCTCATACCCCTCCTTCTGTCTTACTACATGCCCGTTAAAATCACCCCCACATACATTTCATCACTATCTTGCACATCTATCATCACACGATAATATCCTCACACCCTAACTGGCGTGCAACACTAACTGATTGTGGAAAGTTTAGCGGTTAATGTATAACCGCTAAAATTTCCACAATCAGTTTAACAGCAATCACTTTATCACTCACTCTTTTGATTTCCACCGCACATTCTTTCAACTGACGATCCAAAACTTTCTACCGACACCATTTTGCTTCTCATCACTTCCACAGTAATAAAACTTGTATCATTTTCCTATCTCTCTAGTCTTCGCGCCCTTCCATTTCGTCTCTTGCCTTTTTAAAACATCTGCTAGTTCCCTTCCACATTCCAGTTCGCACACCTCAATCGAACTTCTCTCGCACTCCGAGCTTGCATCTTACGTCGCACCCGCCCGTTCTGGTGCAACAACCCTCGTCCATTTCCCACAGGAGCCGGGTGCTGCCCCTGTTCGTCGACTGTGGGGCGCGCCCTAGCCTTAATGCGCATCATTTCATTTTCACTCATTGTTGCTTTAGGTTTTGGCAAAGTTGACACCAACCCTCCTTAGGAATGATATTGGTGGTGGTTTACACGCCACCGTGCGGGGGACCCGAGGTGCTACAATGGTACGCACTAGGCCCCTAGTTCCCTTAGTCGCCTCCTAAGACACCCACGGGGTGAAATGAGGTGGTCATATTCTTCAATTCCGTTACCACACGGCGTTTATTGCTAAATATTTTGTTATTATTTTGTTGATACATTTAATATTTACAAAAAGTTATTTGTTTCAGTTATGACTTGACAGGGGAGAGAGATTAGAGATGCAATATGGATTTGCATAATTATGATATTTAGGTAAAGCATTTAGATTACATGATGACATTCGTCATGATCCCTTAGATGCATTATACGTGCTTGCTGCAGCATCGGGGGCTGGTCGGGTTGGTCCCCACCATTTGAGGGAAGGAGGCAACCCGACTGGTTGTCTTGCTGACCATGGTTTTGTCATTGTTAATAGTATTAACTATGTTTTGATTTTACTCCTAACTAAGGTCGTAGTTTAACATTGCAACCGGCCCTTTATGCCTGGAAGCTTTAGTTTAGGTTTTAAATTATGTTAATGTTTTTATTATTTATTCCTGCTTCAGTAAAAAAAAATGTTTTTTTTTTTGGTATTTTGGCGTGTTCTAGCTGACATATGGCAAATATTATTATTTCATATTTTGTGTTTTATAATGTAAATTGCGTAAATATCATTCTACAAAATCAAGTTCTTCTAACTTATCAGACAGCTGTGCTGCTGGGGAGTTTGTTGCATCACTTCTTCTTCCCAGCTAAAGCTCTAGGAAGTGGTGAAGGGCGGGCGTTTTTGTGGGACTGTCTTATGTAATTTTGACGTTCAAAAAGTGCTGACATCAGCCTAGTATGAGTAAATGTCTTTTGATTTTGATAATACGTGAAGCAAAAATTAGGTAACTGCTGGTATAATACTTACTACGGCGACCACGGACTAGGATTCCCACAAGGGGGATTCATGACCTGATGAAGGCCGCAAGTATCCGCTGGATGCGAGAAGCATATAACCGTGTGAAGTGGCGAAATTGCGGGTGGAAAACCCAATTACACTTTGCTTGACCCGGGAATCACCCAGGCCCGTACTCAGCAGTAGCTTTAGTGACCACTAGACCAACGACACTTTATAACTAGTGGTTGCTCAGCGGTAGAAATTCGAACATTTTTTTAAATTAATTCATGTATTTCTAATACATGATCACATAAAAATATTAGCTTTCTACACTCCTCCAAATAAACTTTAACTGTGCCAAATTTAAAACTCCTCCGTTCCGCGTAATTTTCATAAAAGGGGTATAAAGTTTTTGCTTCACATATTATTATATCGATAGACATCTAAATTTCTACTTTCAAAGTCGTTTACAATATAATACAATATTCATTCAGTCAATGAAGAATTCACCACCATTGTCATGCGGCTAGACCATACAATTTCCAACCACATATTTTATACTTACAGTAATAATGTCCACTATCAGGAAAATATAGTTTACACTGTAGAATTAGCTACAGCCAGCCTGAAATTATTTTAAATACACCTACTTCCCGTACCTATACTGTATTTTATCGATTCAATACAGTTAGAGTTCAGTTTTATTTTATATGAAAGTCAACGCTGTGTACTTACCAGCAGCCATGCCAAACTGGAAAGATTTTTATTAATTATTTACCAATAGGCACGCGTATGGTACACGTACGTACCTCACTACTCTTAGAAGAAAGAGCGTAACAAACTCAGAGGTCACAGTCTCTTTTAAAGTCTAATCTTGTTCAGATCATTGTGAAGACCATGTCGATTAGTGTCTGAAATGGTCGTTTGAGGAAAGATTGAGTGGACCTGTCCAATCAGTGCACGCATTTGTCTTCCATCGTGTAGCTAAGAACTGACGGTAAAACTGTGTTTTTTTTTTTTGTTACTTTTAAAATTGTGGTTATGGTTCTTTTTAGCGTATTTCTCCAAACCTTCTTGTATACATATACAGAAAGGTTTCCTTTTCGTTGCCTGTATTTGTCAGTTCCAAACTACAGTGAATATTAACAACATGTGGTGTTAATGTTCGCTCAACTGCAATCATCCCGTCATAGTGATCTCATTTTCTCATGATACACCCCGCGATATTCGAGACTACATTGCATTTCATGCACAGGTAGGTATGTTCTCTGCCTACCGTTGCGTGGGAAGTTGGTTGGTTAGTGGTTTCACGGGGAAATTGTCCAATATGTCAGTTAGAATAGCTTAGCTAAATCAACTGCCTGTATTTAAACCCAAGCCACACTTCTATATCTGATTCTTAATTATATAACCGAGAAACGGATTTTGGTCACTCTAAAATTTAGCATAGCAAGGAATAAACTATACGACATTTTTTTTGTTTATTGCACTAACAGTAAAATTATGAACAGGTTAAATAACATGCTATAGGTAACATCATTACAAAAATTTGGTCAGCTTTGTTATCCCATATATAGATAAAAGAAGAAACTGACTGATTGACTGACATATTCACGCACAGCCGAAACTACGTTAAAATTACACCTCTAAGGGGGTGAAAAGGGGGATTTTTCGGGCGAAGCTCAAGCTATTAGATAATAAATATTCTGCTCACTTAATAGTATATCTTGTACCTCTATCATAGTAATATGAATAGCGGAAAATTATGTATCTCGCTCGTAAACAACAATAATTTCATGACGGTTTGTTCCGCTCTTTATAACCCAAAGTCAATATAACAATACTAAATCATAATCATCCATTCTAATATCAGCTTAACGTCATGAGAAGTAAGGTTAATTTCAGAGTGGCAAACGTTGCCGAAAATGTCACAAGATTATTTGGAAAGCAATACAAAATAGACTTTGGTTAGTGCGTTAAAGGTTTCTAATGGCAAAACAAGATTTGTAAAGCGATATACAGAGTGCGACGATTTATCAGACCCGTGGTTTTTTTATAACAATGCATTGTTATGTACTTGTCTGTCCTTATGAACGACAGATGGTTAATGACATTTATTATATTATTGTATAAGTAGGTCTGCCGTATGTCGCCTGATTAAACTATTCTTGCATAAATTAGGGTACAATGGTGACTCCATTGTATTATTACGGGTTACAGAGAAGTCTGCGTAAAAAATTATAATATTTCCATTTGACACCATAGTTTATTACACAGGATACAGCCAAATTAAAAGAAAGAAAGAAAACAACAAATCTAAATTTGACAGACATTGGGTCCCAAAACATACTTATTAATCTATAAGTAAAAACCAAATCGAACTTTGTTTCAATTTCCTTATGGAAGCATCCCAATAACCAAATCGACCCTTAGTTAACACGCCAAAAGAGAAAAAAAACAATGGCGGACACAAACAATGGGCTGGACCGCGAATGTGTAATAGAGAGCTAAAGTGCCTATCAAGCCTCAGACGCTGTAAACATATAAAATGAAGCGCTTATTGTTCCTTCAGTAACAATAAGAGAAGCATTTTTCCACAATCGACTGAGGCCATTTCGAGTGAGAGGAGTGGAAATAGTAACCACTGGATACCGCATCGACGCACGTTTAAACAATCAAATGGGGAACAAAAAGACACTAATGTGGAAATGGATAATGCAGGAGCGACGTAGGGACGGGGCGCCACTGTCGCCGACGAGCAAGGTTTTAACTGTATGATGTATTGGCGCAGTTTATAGTGTTGCGGATTTTGTGTGAACTAATCCTTTTTTTTCTGGTTCTTCTTGACTGTTTGCGGATGAGGGTGTGATGGCAACATTTCTCAGTCATTGAAAGAAAATTCGCTAAATCATGAACAATAGTAAAAAGGTATTTTAAGTAACAGAACATGTATTCCACGATTCATCATCTCATCTGCCTAGCCTTTTCCGTCCTTTACCGTCTAACCGGATACAGCTGAATACCAGTATTTTACATGGAGCGAGGGCCTATCTGACCTCCCACAACTCAGCTACTGGGTATCACGTGTTCACGATACTTACCCTTTGGTGAGGCTGGATGTCAGACTTTCGGGCTTCTGACACCTTGTAACGACTGTCAAAGATCCACGAGCCGGGACCAGAGGCTTAACTTGCTCCCCCAGTGGGTTCCCGCATTGTCGTTGCGGGGGGGCTCATTAGCCGTGGTCTCCCAGCCACGGTGAACCGAAGAGGAACCCCAAGGTGGGGCCGCTCGTCAGGGCTTTTGCCTCAAAGCCGACGACGTAGCGGGCAAAAAGTAGGTTGCGGTGAGATGCACCGCAATTGAGGTGGGCCGCGATGTCGAATGGGAGGCATCGCAGGAGACCAAGGGTGCCAGACACGGGGTCGTCTGGGGCTCTTATGCTATTTGGTTCTTGGGGTGGTCACGGCGTACTTGTGTCCTGGTGCGCCGGTGATAGGGGTTATTACCCTCCGAGGAGGGTCCAGTGACGGACAGCCGCGGCGGGTTCGCGGATGGCTTGCGCATTTCCGTGTTCCCGCCTCATGGAGTTCTCGTGGAGTTTTAGTGGGTTAAAGTCCCACATAACTGCGCTAACTCCCCGTGGTAGCGCAGTAGCCATTTCTCCAAGGAAAAAAAAATGTCTGGGTCGACGGCACGTTGTGTTCTACGCGCGCCGTCAGAGATGTCAGCAACATCTGGTGGGGTCCGCAAGGGTCGATGCTTGCTAGGGGTGCGGGTTGTTCGAAAGAGATACCGTCTGGTACCCGGGCAACTGAGGAAAATCAGGTGGGTTTTTAGTCAGTAAAAGTCTGAGACGCTCTCCTGCTCCACCCAGAGCGGGAGAAGTCATTTGATGATTTCCCACCCATAAAAAAGGCTTAACGTGCTTTCCGAGGCACGGAGCCGCGGACCATGGACCAACCGCAGCAAGCGTATCTTGACAAGTCTGAAGATTCAACTCAATTTTTAAGTCCGCACATAATGCGGTATTTTGCAGCGGCCTTTCTCGCTGACGTCTGTCAAAGTGACCCCACACTGTAACGCTCTATGAAGAGGATGTGTGATTAGTTTTATCCTTCGCCCCTCGGAGCGCCACCCCTCCACCCGCCCCTCACCCCCTTTGACGCACCCTTCTCCAGCCATTCTTCGCCAACTGTATCTCGGAACAAATGAATCAGCCTGTATTAGCGGGAAATAGCATAACCTTTATCATAGCAAATTGAAAGGAGCTCGCATGGCGGTTAACAATACGGAATAAAATAAATGGAAAACTAGTTGGTTTAAAATACCGTGGATGATATTTCTAATCAGATAGGATTAACAGTTATATTAGCAACCAATGTTACAAAACTGGTATGTTAAAAAAAGTCCAGGCCAACTTATAGTAAGTAGGTACACTCCTGGTCTCCTGAACTCCATACGTCGAGCCACACTGCACTTTTTGGATAGAAGAGAAGTCCATAAATATAATAATGGTCGTTAATTCAAATTTGGAACGACGATTATGTCGGCTTCAAAACTGCATGGAACAAATTTTTTGCATCGCTCGCATTCGTTTTTTTTTTTGACTTGTGGGTAGTTGTAACAGTTACCCAAAAAAATTTGCTCTTATTTGAAACTGAATATAATTTAATAGAATCATTATTTATGCTCACCATCATCATTTCAGCCGAAAGAGGGCACTGCTGGACATAGGCCTCCCCCAGAATGGGGGGGTTTTGCCATAATCGCCACGCTTGGCAGGCGGGTTGGCGATCGCAGTAAGGTGGTAAAATGCATAGAGAACGCTGCTGCCCATTCTCTAGTAAGTCCCTTAGTCGCCTTCTACGACACCCACTGGAAGAAATGGGATGGTGCTATTCTTTTACGCCCGGCGACACATACGGGACATTATTATTATTTATGCTATTAAAAAAAAAATTGTACCTACTGGTGTAGCGTTATCTCTCCACTATTTCTGTCTTACAATCTACATCACTTCACTGACATCACAATGGATTCACTAGCAAGCACTCTGAAAGTATTAAAGGAGTTGTTCCATACAAAGAACGCTTTTGAAGATGAGCAACAGAAGGCCCTTTCAACACCTGCCACAACTTCTAGCCTGGCTGCGAAGTTTACAATGTTCCGGACATTCATCACGCAGGCTCTTAACAGCTTACAGCAACAGGTGGAGCTACTAGCTCTTAGTTTTGACCAAATAGAGATACGAGGACGTAGGAAGATTTTGCTGTTGCATGGTGTTGATGAGGAGCAGAAGGAGGACACTGCCAAGGTGATTACGGAGGTAGTTTGTAATAAATTACAGTTGGGTGACTTCACACACATCAGCCGATGTCACAGGATGGGACGAGCCGTAGCTAATAAAACCAGGTTGGCAGTGTTGCGGTTCGAGATAAGATATGGTTTTCCAAAGCTAAATTATGGGCCACAGGCGTCACAAAGTCCGAGTTCCTAACAAACGGGCGGCATGATGTGTCCCTGGCTACGAGTGAACAATATGGTGTCACCAAGAGCTGGACTAAGGCAGGCTACATGTATGTCCTTGATCTCAATGATCTGCGGCATCGCATTGAGTCTCTCGCTGAATTGGACAAGATCACACCGAATCACAGTGAGCCCGAGCAGAGTGAACCAGAATCGGCCGTATCAGTATCAGCTGTGCCAGTCTCTGTCCCGGTCGTTGATGCTACGAAGACCAGAGGTTGAAGCGTTCTGCTGCTTTAAAAAAGTGATGTGTTTGTGAATGTTTCTTCAAAGTCTGGGTAATATCGTGTTTTGTTTATACCATCCGTTTATTATTTAATATCGTTCATTTTGTTGTTTGATCTTTTCTAAAAATGAAACCTACCTAGATGTTTTTATCGCCCCCGAAACCCCCTGCATACAAAATTTCATGAAAATCGTTGGAGCCGTTCCCGAAATTCAGATTATATTTATCAAGAATTGCTCGTATAAAGGTATTAGATTATGCTCCGACAATTCGTTCCAAGTCCTGATTTGACATTTACTCAAAACTGACACACTCATTTCACAATTTTGACACTGTCAGTGTCAGTTATAACGCTCAGAGCATTCCTTCTCATTTCTACGTTAATATGATGGCGAGCTTTGACTGTAAAAACATACATGCTATTCTTATTTCCGGGTCATGGCTTAAACCTTACGAGTATCTCCCTTCAACTAGTTACTCTCTTCCTGGCTTCCAGCTTATAAGAAACGACCGGTCGGTTAGCGGCGGTGGTGGTGTTGCTGTCCGGTTAAGACCAGGCCCGGGTCAACGGCGCGTTGTGTTCCACGCGCGCCTCAAATAGATGTCAGCACCAACTGGTGGGGTCCTCAAGGGCCGATGCCTGCCAGGGGAGCGGGTTGTTCGAAAGAGATACCGTCTGGTACCCGGGCAACTGAGGAAAATCAGGACCCCTGGCACACAGGCAACTAAAAGAACACGGGTCGGAATGCTAATCGCCATCCCATCCATACTTCTGTCCAAAATGGGGACGCATCCAAAGTTTGGAAATTTCTTAGGTCATTGGGGGTCGGTGAAACCCGACAAGAGACTATCCCAAAGGATTTAGACATTAATGCAATGAATAATCATTTTGATAGGACAATAAAATTGAAAAACTATATCCTAAAACTTGATCAAGCTGCATTGGAGAAATTAAAAAATACTTAAAAACCCTAGACCATAAAAAAACTGAGAATCTTTTGACCGTTCTGAAATAAAGCTAATTTTGACCAAACCAAATCTTCTTGAAAAACACCACTCGCTGCACTCACTCTACAAAAAGTCACCTCCACTCGCATACTAATCTTCTGAATTACTTACATACATCTCCTACTAGACTAACACTTCACACAAGATAAACACACTCACACATCGTCTCACAGCATGACTCAATAACTTCTGCAGAAATTATGGTAAGGTACTTTTTTTTTATTCGTTTTTCTTCTTATTTAAATTTGTGTTAAGTATATTGTTTAAATCTCACTTAGTTTGACTTACTTTTTATGCATATTACTTAACTTCAACTCTTGCACGGTATCTTTGTAAAGCTAATGCTAGTCGTGGAATCATAGGTTTTTTCCAAAAACTTATATCAGGCACCAGTCTCTCACAAGGATGGCATATAGCTGGGACATTTTTTGTACACTGTAAATTTAAGTCAGCTTTGTGAAGAGAGAATAATGATAAACTATTATGATAAAATTGAATACAGTGCATAATCTTTCTTCTCTTCCGACTCCCGGTTTTTCTCCAATTATTTTTGCTGGTTTCGCAGTTACCTGTTCGGTCGTCGGCAACGCTCTCTTTTCTTTGAACCTTATAACGTAACTTTTCATTTTACAGCATATAAATGAATAAAACTATGTTTCTATTATAGTCAATTATATTTTGCACCAATGACAACCTCATATTTATGTCCACGCAGTCACTGTCCGTTCTATGGTTCCCTTTAATAGATAGCAGAAAGCGATAAGGCCGCCCATTGTATGTTTCTAGTGTTGATTTTTTTATTTTTGTTATGTATTTTGTAGTGGACAATAAAGTATTTATCAGCCGAAAGAGGCCTATGTCCAGCACTGGCCGTCTTTCGGCTGAAATAAAGTATTTAAATATAAATAAATAAATCATTATTTTTGATGATTTTGTCACACATGGAATCGTACGGGTGGCTAGATTTAAGATTCCGGGAGTGTATTATATTATCATTGGAACGTCAATAAAAGACGTGGGTTACCGACAGACAGATATTCACAAACTTCAAGTAACTACCCACCACCATACAATATTATGAGTACCTACCGACCGATGTCACATCTCTCCTCATCAAATCCAAGATACGTCTTTCAACTAACATTTTAGAGTACCGACCGATGCCACAATCATCTTAGCTAGGATCATATTATCAACTGGCATAGCGTATCCTACCGCAGTGTGGGCTAATTGTGTAGGTACCTCACTGAGGCCTACTTGCACGTTAAATGAATAAATGTAGATTTAGTAAACACTGAGTTAAGTTATTAACGCGTTGTGCCATTAAAGAAACACCGGGTTACATAACCAGCCATTCGTTTTTTTTTGAGTTTAGAACATTGCAGTTGAATCGACGAAATATAAAATAGAATTGCAATGCCTGTGACCTAACACGTAATCCGATCAAAAATGAAAGAGCAAACAATGACCGGAAGATATATACCCAACTCTTTTACTCTACAGTACGATACGTAATACTTCCTTTTCTTTGAATCTTATAACGTAACTTTTCATTTTAATTGTATCTGTTGTATATCGACGAAAACGTCAGATAAGTTAAAATATGTTTTTTTTTTTTAATTATTTTTTTATAAAATTTGTATTTATTTTTATGTTCAGGAACATTTTGCCTGCTGATATATAGAACCGAATTTTCACAACGTCGAGAACTATACCATGAAAATATTTTTTCAGTGTCATAACGTCAACTTATTTTGACACTATTTACAATTATGTGATATCAGCTGTCCCAAGACTGCGGACGTTGACGCAATTACAACAGTCATCTAAATTAGTAAGCCCACTGCCCACCACGAGGGTCACCGGGCTTACTAATTCAGATGAACACTGACCACCCTAACATTAATAGCGACATGTAATTGTATCAAATCAAATCATTTATTTGCTAGAATATGGAAACATCCAATAAAAATTCTTATGACTATTTTCTACCTTAACCGGTTAAGTCCGGCGCGGAACCTATCGGTTCATTACAATAGAAAATTAATTGTGCCTCATAAGCCGGGATTAAAAATATATATGGTACTAAAATATACACACTATTATATGTAAATTAAATTAAATTAACTTCCTCCCATGGAGGTAGGCAGAAACTAAGGACCGCCATCGCCACCAGTTCCGATCCTTATAACTTTAGCCTCGTTCACGGTTACACATCCAGTCACACACGCAGTCACGCTGGTTCATGAAATATTTCTTACCTTAATCCATAATCAAAAATTATATAATTTTATTATACTTACATAATTAAAAATTTAATAAATACTAATTACATTAATCATTTAAATAATCATTCATTCATCATGTCATTATGAGCGATAATAGTACTCACTGCAATCCGATACGGTTAAAATCTGTTGTAATAAATTCGAATAATACGAGTAAATGAGCAAGCATTGTCGTAAAAATGCAAATAAAATCGTATAAATTAGATCAAGTAGTAGTATTATTTATTATACGGTAAACATTTTCATCAATAGATTACGACACAGTCAGGGTTCCATACCTATGTCGTATTATCTCTTTAACCATTCGTCCAAATTATATGCAGTAAAAGGGAAAAGTCTTTTGTTTTAAACACTTGAGACGATAAATTTACAAGAATTCATTATTGTTGATATTATGACCAATTAACCATGACCTACCGATTTTTTTAAAATAAATAAAGTACTTTTTGTGACTTAAATATAAAAGTTAGACATAAGCTGTTGCTAACTTTTTGTAGGCATTATCAAGGCATTAAAAAAAACAACCGACTTCCGGAAAAACACTATAAACTGAAGAATTACTTTAATTTCGGAAGGCAGTGACAAGAAATTAATCCAGTACATATCAAGAGTCACCGACTTTTTTTCACCGACATGCGACACCGGCGTGCGTGAATTTCGCGTATCACGCTCCGACACGACGAAAACAAATGACTTCTATTTTTTAAATAAGTAAAGAATTAATCAATGTATTTTTTTTACTAAATTAAATGCGTGGTGGGCTTTAGCTGCCAATATTTACTTTTTTGTTGTTCAATGAATTTATATGCCATTATTACTTTTTATTGAACACCCATCGTATGTTCCTTTATGTCATAGATTTTAGCCTTTTGATTGTCATGTACCAATATGCACGCTCCTTCATATCTATTGAGCCTAAAGCCGGCTACTCACACACCTGCCGCAGGGGCAATATTGGAATTGGACCCTTAATTGTGATGTGTATAGGCAACCAGGGGCAATTTTTAGATTGGGTCTGCGGCAGGGCGGCAGGGGCGCAAGACCTTCCTAGCTTCCTATGTTGTATCTACCGCCCTGATAGGTTGCCGCATGTGTAGTACAATTGGGGCAATTCCAGTCAGTTCATTGGCGCCAACCGAGCGGAGTGCACGTGTCACAATGGACATTAGAGAGCGTGAAGTTTGGACACGGGTAATAGACGTGTACAAAGATCGGCCCCACATGTGGGATAAAAAAACAAACAATATTTTAAAAGAGACATGCGAAATCAAACTTTCCAAGTGTTAAATAATGAATGCAACATTGTCCAAAATGGCAACATTGTTATGTCAAATGAGTTATGTCAAATGACTTATGTCAATTCTCCCTCTGCTTTGCCGCCTAAAATACAGTTGTTACCGATTTTCATTAGAATTAGACACATAACCCAAACCAATCAATACTATTCATGGTAGCAGAGCGTGGTTTGGTTAACTGACACTGATTACTCAGAATATTAGTGATAATATATCCGAACAACAACCGTCGTCGAAAAATTTCCACCGGCATATAGTTTGTCGTAACATAATCAGAAGAAATGTCTACAAATTCTTTATTTAGCATTGAAAAGCTCGTTGGCCGTGATAACTATGCCAATTGGAAGTTCGCAGTGAAGGCGTATCTCGAACTTGAAAATCTTTGGCAGTGCTCTGAAACTAAAGATTCCACCAAAGTTGACCCCGCAAAAGACATAAAAGCTAAGTCGAAACTGATCTTATTGGTGGATGCTATCAATTATGTTCACATTCAAGATGCGAAAACTTTGAAGGAAGTCTGGTCCAACTTAGAACGAGCATTTGATGATAACGGTTTATCACGAAAAGTAGCATTATTGAAGGATCTGATTACAAAAATGTTGGAATCCTCCAAAAGTGTCGAAGATTACGTAAACAAACTGATGACGTCTGCGCACAAGCTGAGAAACATTTGATTTTCCCTCGACGACGAATGGCTTGGCACATTAATGCTTGCGGGTTTGCCGGACTTATACAAACCCATGATTAGGGCAATAGAAAACTCGGGAGTAAAAATCAGTGCAGATATAATTAAAACTAAACTTTTACAAGAAGTTCAGAGTTCAGAAACTACTGCTTTTTACTCAGCCAAGAAGGAAAGTTCTGCAAAACAGAACAGTGGAAAACAAAGAGGCCCAAGATGTTACAACTGCAGTAAACATGGTCACTTGGGTAAACATTGTCGTGCACAGAAGAAACCATCAAATAAAAGTAAAGGAAAAGGTTTTGTGGCAGCTTTTTCGGCTTCATCTGTTACAGAGCAAGATAGGTATGTGGACTCAGTATGTCCCCTAATTTATACCATCACAGTTGCTAATAAGACTCCGTTACCTGTGAAAGGAATAGGAAAAGTAAATCAGGTGTTGCACGGTAATAATGAAAATAGAATACAGGTAAGAGATGTTTTGTAAATACCTGAACTTGCTGGAAACTTGTTCTTTGTCAGTGCAATGGTAAAGAATGGTTGCAAAGTTAACTTTAATGGAAATAACTTTGAAGCTTTTAACAGTAAATGAGATTTTATCTGTTCAGCTAAATTAGAAAACAACTTATATGTACAGAGAAATAAATGCCAACCTGAGTATTTCAGAAATCTCTAATGATGTTGTCCTGTGGCATCGACGTATGGGACATTTGAATTTCCCATAATGTAAACAGACTACCAGAATGCACCGAAAGGGTGAACTTGTCTTCAGAAAAGGTCAAGCTATCCGTAACTTGCACTACCTGTCTAGGGGGAAAGCAGTCAAGAGTACCTTTCAACCGTGTTGATTCCAGAGCTTCAGAACAACTAGATGTGATACATTCTGACTTGTGTGGTCCAATGGAAACTCGGTCCCTAGAAGGCATAAGATATTTTATAACTTTCATAGACAATTTCTCAAGATTAGTGCATGTATACTTCCTAAAAGACAAGCTCAGTATTTTAAATGCATTCAAAGATTTCACAAGAAGGTAGAAAATGAATGTAATAAGAAAATTAAGATTATACGCACCGATATTGGTCTAGAGTACTATAACAAAGATTTTGACAAATATTTGAGTCAGTATGGCATACAGCATCAAACTACTACACCATATTCACCGCAACAAAATGGTCTTGCAGAGCAGATGAACCGCACTCTTGTAGAGAGAGCTAAGTGCATGAGATGCTAACTTACCAAAACCTTATTGGGTCTAGGCGACAGCTACTGCAGCATATATAGTTAACCGCTCGCCTACTACAGCTATAAACAAAAAGACCCCATATCAATTATGGTACGGTTTCTTTTTTTTTTTTTTTTTGGGTGGGAAATCATCAAATAACTTCTCCCGCTCTGGGTGGAGCAGGAGGGCGTGTCAGACTTTTACTGACTAAAACCCACCCGTGTTCCTTCAGTAGCCCTTAAGCCAGGGGCTGTGGTGTCTCTTTCGAACAAACCCGCACCCCTGGCAGGCATCGACCCTTGCGGGTCCCATCACTGTTTGTGCTGACATCTCTTTGAGGCGCGCGTGGAACACAACGCGCCGTCGACTTGGGCTTGGTCCTTACCGGACAGCGAGCTACCCATTACTCGCCGTCCGCAAGCCCATGCCTACGGTGGCCGGAAATCGGCCTGGGATTCCCGACGCCCAGGGCGTCTCCGTATCCTGCGGCGGCTGGGGTCGCGAGGGCGCATATGCTGCCTCTCCCTCACGTGCGCCGCCTCCCTCTTCGCGAGCATCACTGCTTCGCTGAAGGAGGTGACGGCTCCCCATGCCCTCTCGCTCCGTACCATGGCCTGGACCAGGGCCGGACGCGAGAGATCGCCGCCGCCGATCGCCTCCACGAGGACACGGCGGTGCTCCGCCCAAGCAGGGCAGACCGCCACCGTGTGCTCCACCGTGTCCTCAGGGCGATCTTCGCAGTGGAAACACCCGGGCGTTTCCTCCCGCCCTATCCGAAACAGGAACCTCCCGAAACAACCGTGTCCGGTGAGGACCTGCGTCAGGCGGAAGGTGAGGACGCCATGCCGCCTCTCAAACCACTCCTCAAAGAGGGGACTTACCGCCGCAATCGTGGCGTGCCCAATTATGGTACGGTATGGTGCCTAATTTGTCGAACATGCATATCTTTGATTCTGAAGTCATGACACAAGTTCCCAAGGAGAAACGTAAGAAATGGGACCCGAAATCACGAAAAATGATTTTGATTGGATATTGTGATAAGACCGAAGGATACCGCCTCGCTTATCCTGAAACAAACAGATTTGTCAAGAGTAGAGATGTTGATTTTTTGGAGAACACAAAGAAAAACCATAATATATACTTACCTTGTGATGTTGACAGCTCTACTGTCGTACCTGCATCATCAGCACTTGAAACTGGAACAGAAAAACAACAAATAGAATCTTCAGATATGTATGCTAGTGAAAGCTCCGATGAATATGCAACAAACTCAGACGAAGATGATGTTTATGTTCCCAGTACAAAATCAGATAAAATATACAAGAACTTACCAGAATGTACCATCACCTTACGTCCAAGGTACAAAACTGATGAATCTGAAAAGAGTTCAAAACCTAATTATTATTGTTACATTAAAAGTCCAAGAGATCCGGAAACTGTAAAAGAAGCTTTGTCCTCAGAAAAGGGTGATAAATGGAGAAATGCCATGGACGCATAATTTCCATCTCTGGAAAGAAATATAACCTGGACGCTTACTGACCTACCTCCTGGAAAGAAAGCTCTTCCTTGTAAATGGATTTGTAAGACGAAAACTGATGAAACAGGAGCTGTGAACAGATATAAGGCTAGATTTGTAGTCAAAGGCTTTAAACAGAAAAGCGGCATCGATCATGACGAAATATACTCACCAGTTGTAAGATACACTTCCGTAAAATACCTGATTGCACTGGCTGCAAAATTTGACCTTATTATTTGATCAGATGGATGCTATAACAGCATTCCTACAAGGAGATTTTTAGAATGAAATTTATACGACTCAACCCGAGTTATATCTGCCAGGGGTGCGGGTTTGTTCGAAAGAGATACCACAACCCCTGGCATACGGGCTACAGAGGGAACACGGGTGGGTTTTAGTCAGTAGAAGTCTGACACGCCCTCCTGCTCTACTCAGCGGGAGAAGTCATTAGATGATTTCCCAACCAAAAAAAAAAAAAACTGAGTTATATGAAGAAGGAACAAAAGTATGCTTGTTACAGAAATCAATTTATGGCCTAAAACAAGCCAGCCGGCAATGGAATATCAAATTAGATGGTGTGCTACAGAAAATTGGACTTTCTAGATCAAAAATAGATCCATGCATCTATTATTATGTGAGCCAACAAACAATGATTTTTGTTGCTGTATGGGTTGATGATCTGATTTTATGTTCAAATGATAAAAATTTGAGGTCAGAAATTAAAGATAAATTAAAAGGTGAATTTCATGTGAAAGATCTTGGAGAAACAAAACATCACTAAAAATCGTAAGGAAGGAATTGTCATGCTTGATCAAGAAAATTACATTAAATAAACTTTAGAGCGATTTGGAATGTTAGAATCAAAACACCTATAGAAGTGAATGCTAAATTTGACACAGTTGATACTGAAGGAAATAACAATATTCCTTATCGACAGGCAGTGGGATGTTTACTGTATTTAGTCCAGGCAACTAGACCAGACATTGGGTTTGCAGTAAATAAACTCAGCAGATATGTCAGCAATCCTGGACATCAACATTGGCTGGGTGTGAAAAGAATAGAGTGTGAGATAATTATAAGCTTACTCATAAATTTTAGACAAATAGGCATATCTTAATTAGGTTTGGGGTTTGTGGCGTAATTACAGCCGATTGCCTCGGATCAGATGAAGCCACGCTTGCTGCGGATGGTCCGTGGATGGGTGACCAGTTTTACATACCAAGACCACGTGACTCGGAAACCAGGTTAAAACTTTGTTCCCGGCAGTCATCCGCGGATGAAGCCTTGTTTTATCAAAGGTTTTTTTTCTGTTCGTGACACGTTTATAAAAGATAACTACAACATTTTTTCTCAAAGTGCCAAAGTACCGTATTTTGGATCAAAAAAATATTACAGTAATGTTGGCCTTAACCATTTCTTTGGTAATTCCCTATTAACTAAATTATGTAAAACAGGAGAAGATAGCTTGGTTCTTCTTTATCACAGTTTTGCGTTCAAAACGCTTTCCTGTAAAATCATAATTTCGTAGTTATCTACGAAATCAGAATCAGATCCTGACTTGGTGCCAATGGGACCACCTCAGGAGTAAACTCTTTCAAATAAAAAAAGAATTTTGACAATTGGTCCACAAATGGGGGAGAAATCGATGAACATACATTAAAAAAAAATATACAGTCGAACATATAACCTCCTCATTTTTTGGAAGTCGGTTAATGACACGTGGGGGCGATAAATGGTTCATGTCTCCCAAACCAAGGTACCCTTGTTATTGAAACTATATGTGCACAGATACCAATGGTCCTTTTTCCTTTCAGGCAGATACAGTTTTTTTTTAAACGTGATCGGTGTAGTCCATGCTTCGGTATTTATACAGGAAAATGAAACTTTTTCAATTGGTTCTTTCTCTGACTTTGGTACTTTTTGCCATAGAATGAAATAGAGTACAAATTATAAGCTATAATTTGAGATTTAATTTAATTCTGTTGGACTTACGCCCATTTTGACCGTCATCCTTTTTTGTCTTTGGTCTTAATTCATTTAATCCCATTGAATGACAATTTCTTAAAAAAGGATTTTAATGTGATTAAATTAACTAAGAAGAAGAAGATAGAGAAGTACTGATAATTTTATTTATTATAAGTTTATGAAACAATATTCGTTACGATACATAACTAAACATATTTTAAACATACACACAACCTAAAACTGACCTGCAAATTGCAAAAAACGTTAGCAAATATAAATTTCGTGGGGTACCTTGGTACTTCCCTAAACTTCCGGTCTGCACACGCACTTTGAAGTGTATTTGTAAAAAAACTTTTTCCAATAAAACAAAAACAGTCAATTTCCGGAAAATTCACTTTAATTTCGGAATTCGGTGAGTTTGGATATGTATTTGAATTTTTTGTCCGATCCTTCCGAAATTAAAGTTATTTTTCACTTTGTAGTGTTTTCCGGAAGTTGGCTGTTTTTTTTTCAAGTTTTTTTTTCACTTTTTAGTTTAAATTTCGAATTGGTGTGAGGTAGATACTATACCTACCTCACACCAATTCGAAATTTCATCATCCTTGGGGTTAAAACAATGCATATTTATGCCATAGCAGCAATCGCGGTTGTGTTGCTGTAATTTTTTGAATAGCTCCGTTCTCTGTCTCCGTAACGCATCATGAGATCCTATATGAAATTTAAGAGGAACCATTTCGGAATTAACCCTTTTCCTGCAAAAAAATTCGCAAATCCGTCTTTAAGTATATGACGGAATTTTGCCCGAACATACATTAAAAAACATGTTGAATTGATAACGTCCTTCTTTTTGAATTCGGTTAATAAAAAAATATCCGCTTTTCCAATCGAAACTATGAACCAGGGACTCTCTTTTTGGGCTTTCCATATGTTGGGCCGCTGCACGCTGGCCAGCGCTACCTACGAGTACCAAGATTATAAAACAGCGAAATTAAATTTCGCGTAAATCGTTCGCTAGGGCGGCCTGGCGGACTTATTACGCGTAACATACATAGACAGTAATTGCGCGGTACCGCGGAAGTTTATTATTGCGTTTCGTACGCAAAGTTTCGATTAGAGGGGCGCCACGCCGCGCAGCCGCCGGAATAACATAAATAATGACCGACTAATGCGCTGGATTGCACTCATTTGCTATCTAGGAAGTTATTCGCGCAGATGGTGCTAGATTTTTGTTTTACGCAAAATATGTAAAGCTATGTTAATTGAAAGATTCAGTTTCTGCTATTTTTCAATTCAACCATGAGTTGGTCGCTAATTTCAGCGGTTTGACGACACGCTCAGGGTTGTCACTATCGAAAAACTATAAATCCTTCTATTTTTTATTATGGCAAGCAAAGTTGATGTCCACCATTCTGCCTATGTCTACACTGAATTGGAAAAGCAAGTGTGTTGTTATAAAATTAAATCCTGGTATTGTCTGACAAAAATCGTCTGAATTTCCTGTCATTCCGTAGAGAAGAATGTCATAATTGGACAGGACACTAACGGACTTAATGATGACAAGCAATGTCACGAGATCTTAAACCCTAATTACTTAACTACATGACCTTTATCAAAATAACTATACTTAGGTGTTTTTTTATGAAATTGGGTACTGTTCTTTGTACTTAGTTTTGTACTGTAGGTAGTGATACATATTATATATGCAATTTTAAACTCCGAAGAGCTGGCAGTTTGATAATCTGAAAGAGAATCAATAGGAAACTGATTTTCTATAAAGGAGGATGGACAAAATTATTATTATTTATTTATTTTGTACTTTATGCACACACATGTACAGAGGCGAACTTAATGCCATAGGCATTTTCTACCAGTCGACCTTTGGGTTATGCAAAGACAAACAGTGGTAAGTGCAATATTTTAGAAGAATAAATGAAAGTGCATAAAACTATTTAAACACGCTGGCCAGCAAACTATAAATATAATATATATACCTAACTATGTATATATAAATATAAGCACAAATAAATATACATAAATAAACGAATTTACTAAAAACAAATGAGAAAAACAAACCGAATCTAGGACCTGGGCGCATTATTATACTAACACATTCCTAGACGTGAGAAATATTCGAATCTTGTACATTAGCAGTTAAGCTTGTAACAAGTTTTAAGGTTCAACTAACAAATAGTCGATTACGCCCCCTTACCCTCGTCGAACAGCTGCTTACGTCGATGACATAGCCCGGCTCAACAAGTTAGCGATACATGTCCCCACCCACTGTGAAACGCGTCACACGTCCACATCGACATTAATTTACACTATCTTAGCCTTGTCTCACGTCCACAGACAGACTTCTTGATTTCTTCCTATCACGATCTCATACAAACAGATTGATATTTAGTTGACCGAGTGTACCTAATTTAATAATATGTTCGAAGCGGTCGCGTTCGGCCGCACCTCCCCCCTACCCCCGCGCACCCACCCGCGCCTACATAAATCTATTTTATCGTACACTGGCAATAAATTTTATTTCGGGATCTTTAATTCTTTGTTATTGAATTGGATTTTAGTGTTTTATTCGGGTAAACAAACAATACATCGGAACGTTTCAACCGGTACTTAGGGCACGTGTGCGTTTTGTAAACACGACTAGCGGCGCGCGCGTCGTCGCCCGGCTAACTTAATAAAAGATTTTATTTGTAGATTGAACTGCGTTCCGTTATTGCCGCCGTAAAATGGCCGGCTTTTGTCTGCGTTCACAATTAAAACTTCGATAATGTTTAGTTGTAGCGCTGGGCACAAAGAAATGCCGCTCTTTGCTCCAACAATTACAGGGTGGACGTAAATAAACGTGCGCTTGAGCGGCGGCCGGCGGCGCGGACTGCGCGGGCGGCGCGTCCCAGCGACGCGTGATCTACAGTAGCGATCGATAAAATGTGCAATCGTAAACTTCCTGTTCGAGATGGGAAATTGTAAATTAACTGACGAATTGTTCTTTTTCATCTGACCGTTATTGTTATTGTACGGTAATGAAGCCGACTTGATAAACCTTTGTTGTAATTGTGTCGGCGTAAGATTTAGAACGCTGTTTTATATACTTTACTACCTATGTGCGGTGTCCATTACTTTGTTAATGAAAGGGAATAAAGCACGATTTTGTTTCTGATGTTTGTGCCATTAATTGGTATGTGTGAGTTTTCCTCACGTTGTATTGTTTTCATTTACACATAAACGTTATCCGTCCAGTTGATTTGTTACGCCCGGTACGAGCCAAAGCGTAAACAATTTCAGTGAGAAATTATATTTTTATTGCGTTTGACATCTCTTGCCACATGATGTCGCTCTGTTAACGTACAAACTTTTTTTTCAGCAGAACTGTGACACGACATATTAAAAAAATTGTATCTGTGGTTTTACATGCGGTGGCGACAAGCGTGATGGTTCGTTAGTTCAGTTTCGGTTGTATAAAACAATTAATAGATTAATCTTTAACCACTTCTTCTATCCCTTTGTGTTACGGGCCTATAGATGATGGCTGATTTCCAAAAGGTCCTTGGCCTGTGTGCAAACTTATTATAAGTTTTCTTATTTATACCTATGACTCGCGGACCCGACAGAACGTTGTCCTGTCTTAACTATGAATATTTAATTCGCAACTTTAATTTTTTTTCACAAATTAAAAAAGAATTAGCAAAATTGGTCCAGCCGTTCACGTATGATGCCGTAACCAAGGGAAACAGGGTTTCATTTTTAAATATATAAGATTGCTAAGGGCTTTTTCTTTGTTCGCAGGCCAAAATGATTGAAAACTCCCAGGCCTGGCTAGGAGCCTCCACATCGGCAGCAATTGCAGGTTCGTTATCTATTTTTTAATCTAGAATAGATCATAGGTCAGGAGTTGTCTTTATGTTTTCATTACCAAAAAGCATCATACGGTGTAACTTTATGAAAATTTCAATTTTTTGAAGAGAAATCCTTAGATTTTACTGAAAGTCTTATAAAATCGTTATGCAGTCAAATACCTATTGTATTAAGCAATTTTTGGTTGTGAGAGCCATTTTGGGCAAGAAATCTCAATTTCACGCAGGTAATTTAAGATATGAAAGATTTGCATTCAGAATGGTTTTACTTTAGTAAAAATGAAATAATTAAATTTGTCAATTTTTTTTTTACTAATCTGTCTTTATTTTTAATACGTTTTTTATTAACTTTTGATTTTCTTAACTGTTTTTGTAGATTTTATTTAAAGCATGCTGTTTGATTTTTAATTTTCGTTTAAAATCTGTATTTTGCTGATGCAGTAGGACAGAATAACTTCGTTTATGGAGAATGAACTAAGCTAGCCCGCGAAACTCTCAATTTTTGCAATTTGCAAGGTCAGTGACAAATTGTAATATATTGGATTAAAATATGACTAGCGACCGTAACAAAGGTGGTTTTACAGAATTGCAATAATCAAAACAACCCTCTGAGTTAATTTAATCTTATCTAATGACTTTTTCACGAAATAGTCATATTTTGTTCAACATACCTACAGCCTGTCGCCTGACAATGACCTGCAAATTGCAAACAAACGAAAATTTGAATTCCACGCGCTACCCTGACGATTCCTCCTTAAATAATTAATTATTATTGCAAACAGTAACATATACGTGCGTGACTGCAATAATAGAAATTCTGATGAATTAATAGTTATATCGCCATTTTATTGATAGTTCGCGCAATACAATAATAAACGGCAAAACATAGTCAGTCACAGTATTTTATTGCAAATACTTCTCATTGATAATAACTTCCATTCTTTCCTGTCATTACAACGTGAGAAAATAATATAGAAACACTATTATATTATCTCAATGCTACATTGTTAGGGTAACGATGGTCGTGCGTACTTACTGTAAGTGAAATTTATAGCTTAATGGTATAAAAACTGGCATTGTACTTAGGTTGTTAGATGTCTTACATTGTGAACCTACAACTTACTCGTTTCCTGAGTTTCTCGTGGCTGTTGTGTCGTATGTAGTTATGGTGTTGCTACTTAGGTACGTACTTATAGTAAATTATCAGTTAGGTATCAGGAGCACTGCCAGGGGTGCGTGTTGTTCGAAAGAGATACCCGTGGCCCCTGGCACACAGGCAACTGAAAGAACACGGGTGGGTTTTAGTCAGTAAAAGCCTGACACGGCCGCCCGCTCCAAAAAAATGGTGTCTGGAGTTCAGTCTAGTTCAGGCAAATTTAAAACTGTGCTACTTATATTTAATTGCTAAAGTATTAATTGTTATTGTGTCCCTTTTAATAATAATTAAAACATGGTTAGCTCAATTTTCGTTTATTTTGGGTATTTCTAAACAACATAGCCTAATTGGCAAAACGTTCAAACAATAACTAGAACAACTAGCGTGGTGGTTCGGGTCTTGGCCCAGGACTAGGATCAATAATGCGCCATCTGTCCACAAAAGAAAAAACATGATAGAATAAAGGACCTTTAAGGGAAAAGCGCCAGGGTAGCCCGTAAAATACAGATTATGCACCTCAACTTAAAAATTGCAAAACTCGTAACAAAATATAAATTTTGCACCTCAACCCGCAAATTGCAAAACACGAAAGAAAATATAAATTATGCACCTCAACCTGCAAGTTGTAAGACACGTAAGAAATTTAAATTTTACACCTCAACCTGCATATTGAGAAACACGTAAGAAAATTAAAATTTAGCACGTCAACCTGTAAATTGCAAATCACATAAGAAAATTAAAATTTTGCACCTCAGCCTGTAAATTTGCAAAAAAAACCGGTTCTTTCTTATACTTCGACCTAAGTTTGCATAAAATCTTACAGAATAAGTAAAGAATGCAAGAGTAGCATAATAAGAAGACCAAAAGCCCAGGGCGCGCCTAGTGCATCACTGGTCGATACTTCTCAAAACGACAATCCATAAAAACAATAAACAAACGAATTCAGTTATCATTTTTATAATAGTTTCGAGGGGCTCGTGGCTAAGTTACAACAGCCGCATAGGTCAATCGATCAGGTTAAGCTATGCTTGCCGCGGCTGATCGGTGGACCCCAAGACCCCTTCGTGCCTTGGAAAGCACGTTAACCCGTTGGTACATTGGCTGTCATTCGTAGATCTTTGACAGTCGTTACGGGTCGTCAGAAGCCCGAAAGTCTGACAACAAGTCTTACCAAGGGGTATCGTGTTACCCAGTAACTGGGTTGTGGAGGTCAGATAAGCAGATGCTCCGTGTAAAATACTGGTATTCATCTGCATCTGGTTAGACTGGAAGCCGACCCCGGCAAAGTTGGGAAAAGGCTAGGCAGATGAAGATATTAGTTTCGGCTGAAGGCACTGCTTCAGCTTCACAGGGTTACAGGAACATCGACGAGTAAACTGTAACCATTAAATTCAACACACAATTCTAGACGACGACGACGACATCACGAAAAAATTCTACATTGGGGAACGTACAAATTTTTCGTTCGTTATAAAAAAAACGCTGAACGGCCACAAACCTCGTGCATAAAGATTTAAAATATTCCACTGTGCACATATATATTTGTTTTGCCAGCTCTCTCATTCATAGGCATAGCACAATCCTTGGCGCTGATATTCGACGCACGCCTTTAATTCAGAAAATCTAGGACAAATCGAAACCGATCTAACCTGTTCAATTGTCGGAACTATTTTCAATCTACAGAAACGGCTATTGTATATTTTACTGTTTATAAAGTAATAATGAAAATATAATTATGAGAGTACTAATATAATGACGGTCAGTGTCATTAAATTTTTATAAAATTCCAATGATTGGGTCACTCGGACCTATACTTAATCTAAATGTTTTTTTTTTAACTACCTACTGCATCAAATGGAAATGGATTTGTTTAAGTTTGAAAGTTTTTGTTGCCCCACCCTGTCAGATTACCACGGTCATAGCACTCGCAAGCTGAAGTCTCCCACGTGGACACAGAGTCAGCTACAAGAAGCCATCCAAGCCGTCGTCACCCAGAGGATGAGGTTTACACAAGCTGCCACACACTACGGCATTCCCAAGGGAACATTGTACGATAATATACTAGGAAAATCTAAACGAATGGCCGTCTTAGACGAAGCTAGTCTCGTAGCCAGCGAAGAGAGGGCTGTGTTAGACTTCTGCTGCGAGACGAACGTCTCTCCTTACAATAGACGAACTAAAAAGTCCCTAAAAGAAGTTCTGCCTTACGTAGAAAAGTTGAGAAGGATAAGGGACCCTGGTTTCTCGTTCATAGGTCTAACAGGGTTCCGATGGTGGTGGGCTTTTTGTAAGAAGCATTCTATAGTCTCTCTGTACTATGAAGGGTCACTTAAAAATAAAAACAAAGTTAAGACTGAGTTTAACCCAGACGATGAGTCGTGACTGAGTACTTAATAAGCAACAGGTGGCGTCATCTGTATTTCTGTACTGAAGATTTAGTTTGATTCGTGACTGTAATTGTATTGTTTGTAATTGTAATTCTGTTAACATATATTTGTTAAGGGCACACTTTGCGCGGGCTCGAACTCACTGGTGGGCCTGGATAAAAATCACGCTGTTACACCAGGCTTCGTACCCGACAGAGATAGTATCAGTGGTGAGCAGTTAGACTCTAGTCTACACGCACAACGTTATTGAGTGAGATGCAGGAGCATTTTTGGCAAAAAAATCGCGAAAAAATTAAGAAAAGTCCTTCAGAAGATCGGGTTTTATGAAAAAACCACTGCATAAATCAATGACCAATAAATTTTATTGAACTTATTGTTAATTGAACTTTGTCGGTACCGTCTTGGTTTTCGAGATTTTACACTCCTTTTATTACTTAAACACGCTCAAAGTTAGGTTAAATTAGCAAGAAAAACGAATCTTTG
Organism: Polymixis flavicincta; assembly: GCA_949987655.1. Taxonomy (NCBI): domain Eukaryota; kingdom Metazoa; phylum Arthropoda; class Insecta; order Lepidoptera; family Noctuidae; genus Polymixis; species Polymixis flavicincta. Next base: position 33,741,648 of record OX465171.1, on the reverse strand, counting down.
TTGGCTCATAACTTTTTAATAGCTTTTTATTTTAGTATTCTGTTTCCGTACAGACAATAATAATAACGAGACAAAACCATACCATGTTTAATTTTTGATGTACATAGTCAGACAGTGGAGTAAAACCCTCCCGAAGTTTGTATAGAAAAAATGTGGACAAGTGTCACCTTAAGTTCGCGAATCATATTTAAATCAAGATCCAACCTGCTACTGGCCTGCAAATTGTAAAAAAAACATTAGATATGTTGAATGTTGTTGCTGTCGCCTTAATCCAGAGAAGGACACATGTCAAAAGTTCGATTTTCGCCTTAATTTGAGTTTAGGCAATTCATGCAATATCAGTGGCCTTAATGTGAGTTTCATTTAACAATCTCGATCAAACGCATCGAGCGCATTCGACGCTCCAATTCATCAATCCAGGACCGATCAATCGGAGCGCCGAACGTGCTCGACGTGTTTGATCGAGATCGTTAAATGAAACTCACACTAGGGTCTCAGTAGATACTGAAACACATGCCTTTACGTCCATTCAAAACTGAAATTAACTATATTTTTTAAAGTAAACAATTTACTTCTGTATCACGTTTTCTTGCCACTAAAGTGGTCGGGTAAAAATTCAAACTCTAAGCATTTATTTCAATTAAACCATTAACAGTCACTATTAAAATGTAAAGTAGTCGGTCAGGTAGAAATATGAAGATAATTGCCCATTCCAAAGCGTAGTGGAGAATGGACAAGAACCTCCATCGCCAGTTTTGTAAATGTATTTTTCCAAAAATAATAGTTTACATCTTATTTATATGTCAGAAACATGTAAAAAACGACAACACGTTAAAAGCCTCCAGAGAACAACAGGGAAAATAAAAACAATACAAACGTAAAATTATTAAAATAAGCCATGGCAGCTAAGAGATGACCAGCCCCAACTGAGGGCGCTCGTTCACGAACAGGATGCATGGATTTGACAGCACAATTTCGTAGGGAGCTAAATGATCCAACACACGCGCCATTATAAATATGTATATAATCATTGATTGACCCCAGGCTACAGCGCCGCCGCCACTTTCATGCTGGATCATAAAATATAATTTTGTGATAAATAAAAGACACACCTTTCTGTCGCGTTTTCTTATAAATTCAGCGTTGAATACCGTTGAATATTATTCACACAAAATTAAGTAATTTAAGACCGTTATTTTAAATGAATGTCGATTAATAGCAAATATGATTCTCAATTCATAATTAATTTTGATTACGAAACCATTTTTATTCTGCAAAACGACAGGTGTGTTGCGTACTTATTAAAATTTCAACAAGCATAATAATTGCAGAGACATGCGTTTTTTTTTTTCTCGATGGCATTTTATTATCTTATTTATTACATCGCCAAAATTAAGTTGTAATTCCCTCGTCTAAAACAATTGTACATTTATTTAATACGGACGCGATATTACCGCGCTGATGGACTTCAACGGGTTAAAGCAGCATTTGGAGCCAAACCGCATTTTGGCACAATTTAATGAGATATAAAAGTAGATTTCAATGATATGAGCAGTAACAGGTTGGCAGCCCATCGTCCCTATTATGTAACTACAGTGACACGAGCGACCCTAAAGGGCCCTGCACACCTTCCGATTTGTGGTAATGTTCCGACTCAAAATTAAATCGTTCACTTAATTAAATGGTGTATGAAGCGCAGATGGCTGACATGACATGGCCGCTACATTTGACTATTAACCCCTTTATTTATAAACGTTGCTTAAAGTTAAGTAATGATTAGCACTTGTATAACCATACAGTTTTGACGTTTAAACATCTCTCAACATTGATCAACGTTTGTAAATAATCCCCTTAATTCCAAGAATCTAGAATAAGGAATGTAGGGAATAGAAATCGGTGATTTGGGGTCGCCCATAAGCCACGTTAGTATCTATGTAGGTAACGTATGAGGGTGGAATGGATTGACCACATGTGTCAACAAGACTATCAAGGAAAAGAAGATGGTTTAATTATTACTATCCATAACAACTGAAAAATATTCTCCGTAAATTATAAATATTCCAATTTATTAAAGTTTTGGTTTCCTAAGAAAGCGGTGAACGTTCACACAATAATAGCAGTCACAACACTGGGTGTTTTTTGACACCATACTGACAAATACTAGTGAGCATGACGGATTATCTTGACGGCAATATAAAGTTCACCGCTCTTCTAAGTAACCGTAGCTTTTACATGGAAAAACTAGAGAAATATCGTCACGTGGTTCATGGACGAGACCTATTAAAAAAAAAATTGTTCTACCATACACCGATGGCCGATGTCGATAGATGTTGCAATGCCAATATCGGACTGATTAGAAGTCAGTCGTTGCAGTCAACCTTACCTATTGGTTAAGACTTGTGACTCATGGTACATTATGCATCTTGATTCTCCAGCATTCTATGTACTTAATATAACTATAATGATAGGTACTGTTTATTACATTGCCATGTAAAGACTTACTTATATTATTTGACTGAATTAAGCATAGCAAATGTAACGTATTTTTTTAAGGGGAAGGATCCCCCTTAAGAAATTACATTTTCTTTTCTTAGAACGTAAGTTTTAGTATGCTTTTACGTATGTAGGTACTTGTACACGTATCTAATAGTTTTATTTTATTTAAGACTGATACACATTTAGTTTTATTTTAACAGATAACATTGGTATTTCTGATTTTGATTTTGGCAACTTAAGTAAATGTATTTTTGTAATTATTTCTATAGTAGTTACTTAGTCACGTATGATACTAATTTGTATGGGTACAGTTAGAAACTGAATTCTTTTTTATGTTGTAGAGAAAACTGCCATTTGTTTTAAACTAATTTTGAAAGAAGGAGATTTTTATCTGACTGTATTTCTTAATATAAATATATATTTTTTTAGGTAAAATTACTTTAAGTTTCTTATGAATTAAGTTAGAACTTACGTATGGTCAATGAGGACATGCATAGGTAATTATCAGTCTCCTGCCCTTATAATTTAATGATTATGTTATAATTAAATGATTATTGTAGATAGGCAGTTGAGAAGTATTATTAATCATTTCGTCCATGAAATAACCTGGGATTATAAATGTGAAAGTATGTTTAATGTTAGTTACTCAATCACGCTAAAACGGCCGAAAAGATTTCGCTGAAATTTGGCACACAAATAGTTTTTAACCTGGATTAATACGTAGGATACTTTTTATCCCGGTAGTCTGTTCCCGTGGCATAATTTCCGACTTCCACACAGGCGTAGCCGCTGGCAATAGTTAGTAAGAAAATAGGTATATTGACACGAGTACCTACATAGTAAGCATTTAAGACGTCTTCGACTCGGTTAATTATAAAAGCCGTCAACTCACATAGTAATAAATTGATGTACACTAGTTTTGAACAGATATATAAATATGAGCGTAGTAAAATAAGTATAAGGCTATTACAGGCATCACCTGTAACTGGACGTGTATCGGAATATTTTATAAACACATGAATAATTAAGACGTTTTGACATTTACCCGAGAACCTTAAATGGTATGTCAACGTGGAGACATGGTGTGTAATTTTCCATTAAAAATTATGGTTATAACTAAGAACGAGGTAATATATTTTTAAGCTTCAATTTTCAGACATCAATCAAAAGATACTGTCTACGCTCTGACAGCTTCATATAATTTAACAATTGTTGGTTTTAATGAACGGTTATTCATGTACCTATATTACACACACACATACACACACACGCATACACATGGTACTCATACATAACTGTTTTGGGTATTCAATGTAAGAGCCAATAAAATGAATTCCCCAAAAAACTGATGCTTTTTCTTTATTATAATAACAATCCCATGAATTAGACGATTTTTTAAATTGTATACAATCCTTTTAAAATCAAAATCAAGTAGAAAGAAAGTACTTACCTAGGATTATTTTTTTCAAATCCACAAAAAAATTATTATGTGCTATTTTATGCTATAGTTTCTACCTACCCCCATGGAAGGTGTAAGTTTATGTATGCGTGTATTTTTGTTACATTATAAGGCTCCCTTATACATGCGTGACACGTTGGCGCGTCGCGACTTCAATATAATATTTTCCACGAAGTTTTCATAGAAATTCTTTTACCAGAGTCGCGTCACGCCTTTCTGTGCAAGCCTTTATAATGGTAGAGATCCTTTGGTAGTATCTTAAATAAGTAGTAACATAAACAACTAATTAGAAATTTCACACCGTATCCTGTATTATTCATAACTTTTGCTCAATAAAATGCTTTAATATTAATGAGGGGGTCTTATCGTGATACTCAGTATAAAGTTATATGTTTAGTTGATAGTACGGCGAAAATTACCATCAAGTATTTTTAAAGATTTGCATAGATAACACGAAACCATATAGTGTTTCATGCCTTTACTGTAAATAGCAATAATAAATACACACGCGGCCAATAAAACGGGTAACGCGATATTTTAATTACTTAAAAAAGTAATTCATATTCTTTTGGCGCGTTATTAAAAATGCTAAGTTTATTATTTCCCTCCACGGCTCTGTAGCTATCCGATAAAAAAAATGGCTGCTTCTTTGTGAAAAGCTATTTAGTTCTCTATTAAAATAGTTGGAATGTAAAGCCGGGTTGCGGTCGTGTTTTTGCTCGTCACTGTACAAAGTTTATGGTAGACGCTCCTTAGTTAGCGGAAATATATTATCATTGTTATTACATATTTTAAAAATAAAACGTTCTGCTAAAAAAAGGCGATTCGACGCATAACATAAATATTTTTGTGATATTTTATTATGTGATGGTTAAAAATATGCCTCTTATTCATTGACCTTATTTTTTTTTAAATTAATGGCAGATTTCCAATAAAGCAACAGGCTAATACACCCTACGCATGGATCTGCAACACATATTTTATCAATTATGGTAATTTAAAATTTTGTTTGTGTAAAAGGTTTCCGACTCATCAGGTTCCCCACATGGCACAAATGCATTAAATAAATAAAATGCAATTTCGGAAATCGCTATTACGAAACACATAGCAGCAAACAAAAACTGTCGCTTAAGAAAATATCCCTTTTATTTACCGGGGTGCTCCTATAGTAGCTTCGACAACTATCACGGAATTATTGCAATATAATTAGTTTCAGTAGGTACTCTTTCGCAAGCCCGTTGCCATAACTTTCTACCGAAAAGATGGTTGCAACATTTGTAGAACCTTCATAATTACAGAATGCCACTCCTGACAGGAAACAGTAGAATGTTTTTATCGCATAAATATTTTTAATGAAATACACAAGTATGTTTTATCGCTAAATATAAATTAAACGCACGCTCGCATTCTCACTTTTTCTTGCATTGTTACACACAACCCCACCTGCGCGGCTGCGTCTGCGCACCGCTCTAGTATGTTTTTACTATGCACTTTGAAGTAAATAAATTGTATATTATGTCATAGTTATTATCATAGTAAATATTCCTGTCAAAACTTACTCTGACTGAAGATAAGTGGCATATGTATTTTTTGGCCAAAGGGTAAAGTAGGTATTTTTATGGTAGGTAATTAAGTTTGTTTCTATTTTACTCTACAGTTGATTTGCTGCTTAAAACTTAGCAGGCTACTGTTGTTAGGATATTAAAGTAAAATAACTAAAAGTTTCGACCCAAATCAGCTAATCTTTGTAAAACAATAGTCAACAGACGCGTCAAGAAACATTTGCAGACCATAATAACGAAGACTTGGAAAGAATTTAGTTTTTAACATTAAAGTACGTAGTAATAAGAATTTATTGCTAAGTAAAAACTAAACGGTTTTATGAAAATGGTTGATTACTTCTAGCGGCTGTCTATTGTCAATTATTAACGTTGTTGTACAGAGGCCAGCACATCAAGCTACCCCAATCTGTCAAATTTCTTTGATAGTTTTTCAACTTTATTACAAAGGATTAAGGTTTATGTCCAATTGGGAAAATTTGACAGTTTGGGATAGCTTGACCTGCTGGCGACTGTACATTAATTCTTTAGTTCATCAAACTATGCTCAATATGTATATAGTCTTAAGTGTGTATTTTTATGATATATAAATTAATTATATAGAGTATTCTATGATTCTAAGAATCTTTAAAAAAAAATGAAACAATCATAACTGTGGGTAATATTTTTGTTCATGCGTTTTTCTGCCATTCAGTGTTTCAGTTTTAATTTTAAACTAACATGGAAGCTTTGACAAATAAGTTTTCGTTAAAAATGTAGACCTCGAATATTTTTATTGCTCTAATAGGTAGGCTCTGTTAGTACCTACTCTTACTGACAAAAATATGCGTTTTTCTTACATAAATAAATAACGTTTTCATTTGAGTAAATTGCTAAATATTTGTAATTGTTTAAATTGATAGCATAAACAGAAATAATAATAGAATCACTGAATTGGCAACACTAATGCAACAAGCACATTGTACCTATGTTATGTAGTGTTAAATATTTTTCTTTTTAGTTCTTTTTGCTTGTGTACAGTACATTTAAAGTATATATAAATAATAAATAACACTAATGGCCTTAAAAGATTTTTGACAGACAGCAAGTTAATTAAGCGTTTCAAATGTATGAAAATAACAAGTTTATTTTTGACTTTTTCAACAGTGTTCAAAAAGTCAAAATAAACTTGTTATTCAATGCCCCTTTTTCTTAAGCCATGAGTATCTTTATTTTCTCAAAAAAAAAAAAGCACATCTTTAGAAAAGGGGTGTATTTTTGTAAAAAATTTAGTTCATTTTTATGCACAAATTAACCATTAGTAAGAAATATGTTCTGCTAAACGGTTCCTTACTATTAATTATGTTTACTGTTTTACACCCTCATTCTTTATAGTAGTAATTGTAAGTATTTTCATATAAAAGCTTTATAAATACTACTATATTAGACAGTGGTTCCAAACAAAAATTCCTTAAGCCTGGAATACACTATACATGCCGCCAGAAACTTGCACGAAAGTCCCTATGCAAGTAAAGTAGTTTGCAGGCCAGTGAGCCATAACGACTTGTGATTGGTAACTTTCACTATGGCGTGCAATGATGCAAGGTAAATGATATTTATTTTTGCAAATTGGTTGAAAAAACCACTAATACACGTCAAAATTAAATTATGTTTTAAAACTAGATGAGTACGAAACTACTTACTTACTTTCATGCAAGTTATTGGCACGTTTATGAGTTAATTGAGCTAGTAAAAAAAATCCTTTGTCAATTTTCTGGTTTTTATTTTATTTTTACTTGTAAGCGAAGGTAGCGCCATCTATCACCCTAATAAACAAGACTGTACTTTATACATAAAAATCTTTAGTTTTACTTGTATGCAGTTTTATTTATTTCCCGCTAATTTTTATTTGTTTTTCTTGTAGTAACAGGTTCCTTTTGGAGGTCAGTATATAGAGTGCTATTTATTTTATTTTTCTAGTTTTTTCCGGGCTATTTACCTTACTTATATAGCTATTATTTTCATAACTTTTAATGGCCCGGAAAAATTATCGATTGAAAGTGTGACTTTTCCGAAGTATTCAGTTTTTTTTTTTCCTTTTTTATTATTTTGTGTATTTAACAGACGTAACTAAAATAAATGAAGAATGATTCTTAAATTCACTTATTTCGTGTAAGTGATCTCATTTTTTAATACATTCGGTGGTAATACCACAGAGTGTACGGTAAATAAAAGTTTTTCAAAACTTTAACTTAAATTTTCGTATATATCGGTCAATTTAAGTAGGTGTTAGGGAACGATCCGGGAAGTAAATTATCTTTAGTTAAAGTATGCTTAAGTTTATAGTATTCCTTACTTGGTTAGCAGGTGTTAGTTTAGGGGTCCGTGTTCGTGAAACCCAAAAAACGTTACAAAATAAAAGTTACTAGATACATAGTTTATCATCATTTAAAAAGTTCTACTTATTAACCACCGATGAGACACCGAAATGAAAATAATTGGTAATTTACGTTAAAAAAAAATATCGAGTGTTATAACAGGACCCTCACTCTTCCTTTTGCCAAAATGAATTAATGCAAAAGAACTCACTTATAGCTAACAGCATAATAAAGTTAATAACAAAACGTGAACTTATTAATTTTGCATACCTACATAACACGAACAAAATGCAATTTACAATAATTAAAGCTGATTAGTCGATAGTGGGACGAGTCAGTTAATCGACTTCCAAGCATGAAGTCGATACACTCGATATCGTGAATGGAACTCGACTCATGCATAATACGCTGCTTAAATAATCATCATCAATAAAATGTCGAATTGAGATATAGAACTGTCTAAAGAATTCATAAATATAAGAGGAATCCCGTTGCTATAAGCAGCTTGATGATGATGATGATGATGATGGGACTCCCTTCTCCGCACGTAGACTCCCATTCGGTCCGTTGTGCGTGGGGATTCTGGCTAACAGAGCCAGCCTAGCTCCGCCCAAAAGCACAGAAGCTTCCTGGGAGCCTCACAGGCTTCGCGGAGCGACCTCACTGTTCCGAGGATTTCTTCACGTTGAGAAGCCACGGCCTCGCATTCCAGGATGACGTGGGCGGCTGATTCCTCGGCGTCAAGGCAGCCCCTGCAAAGCGGGCTGTCTGTGGCGCCTATGTTATAAAGATGTTTGTTAAGGGGGTTATGGCCCGTAATTGTTCCTATGATTATTCTGAGGTTATTTCTACTTAGGCTAAGAAGTTTATTAGTTAATCGCGGGTGTATAGTTGGAAAAGCCAATTTTGACTGTCTACAGTCTGTTGCCCGTGACCATCTGTTGTTATGAAGTTCGGTTGACCTTTGGCGAATCCACGCACGAAATTGTGAGAAAGGCAGGGGGAGAAGTGGGTACGGGCCTAGCACTTTCATATCAGAGCCCTATAAGCAGCTTAAATAAGCATCGACGCATTTTGCGGCGATTCTTATAATATAATATATGATATAATATATTTTATGTTATATAATATATTTTATGTTTTTACTGAGGATATTTTTCATACAATATTTCCGATGTCAGTTCCAGATAAATGCAGTTTTTTAAAGTTTATGTTGTCTCTAGTTTTACATTCATCACAGAAATAGACTGTTTCAAAATAAAGCTCTATCTCGTCCCCCAACTTATAAGTTGCAGAAATGTTTCAAATTTTAACAAGAGTATTTATTACTTCTGCAGATAGCTACCAATACCAGCTTCAGTCGATGTGGCAGAAGTGCTGGAACACGCAGACGCTGGTGCACAACCTGCGATTCCGCGAGCGTGGACCACTCAAGTCCTGGCGGCCAGAGACCATGGCCGAGGCCATCTTCTCCGTGCTGAAGGAAGGACTTTCCCTGTCACAGGCAGCCCGAAAATACGATATACCGTACCCGACGTTCGTCCTGTACGCCAACAGAGTCCACAACATGCTGGGCCCCAGCGCGGACGGCGGCGCAGGTATGTTCACCCATTGTTCTATTTCAAAGCTCGGATTACTGGCGAAAGCCCCTTGTGGTCTACACAGTTTTTATACATGAATCTCGCGACGATGTTGACCATAACTTTAATTAGAAAATTATCAGCGTTAAAACACCTTTTTTTATACTGCAAGCTGCGTCCGCCAGTCTGATCCCGGCTTTATGACGAGTGCAGATGTGCGCCATTTCATAATAGCTGAACATCTCCGGTTGTCATGAATGTTGTCGCAGGTCACTTTATAATTAAACATCGATTATCTTCGACAATTATATCCTTAAGTAGCGTAAAGTATAAAAGGGCATTCAATAAATTAACTTTAACTCTTTTAGTCTATTTAATAGTTACTACATAAAAAGAGATTGATGAAATAAAAAAAATACAATTTATAATCTTATCTCTTCCTCATTCCTCGTTTTTAGACCATGAAATATTCAGCTTGAATGCAAAATACAAAATAAATTCCATCTTTTAAGCTGTTAACTGAAAGCAAGTGGTCTTTCGACTTTATTGAGCAAAAAGACGTTTAGTCTGTCAACGTCTATTAACGTTTACCTTAAACAGATATTACTTGGAACAGTTTATATAGAAAAATTGTAAGTAACCTGTGATACGACATTCTGTAAAAGCCTTTTAAATGATAATACGCTTATAATAGATATTGAATAATGTACGATGTACCTACATGTATAATTATAAGGTGTGTGCGAAATATAATAAATATTGTTTTAGCATTGCGAATGTATCTGCTATGCGAGTGCAATAGTTAATATCCCGGACTATTATGTGACTGTGTGAAACATTATGAATATGTATACGTATATAATATCTATAGTGGGCTTTTTCTAAAATAAATGCTAGCCTTTTATGGATACCTACCTACGATACATGTAGAGGTACGACACAAGAAAACGTATAAAGTTTTTAACTAAATTCATTCGTAACATTCTGTCTATAATGTCACCGTATGATTGTGGACACCGTTAGTGTATAATCTATCTCGCGATATTGTAAACTGTACCATAATGCATACAAATATAACGTATTCATTTTCGATAACTGAACCGTAACACATTTGGTGGGGGTGCAAAGCCTTACACTGTGACCAATTTGGCTACCTCCAAGAACAACAAACGGCGGGTTCACTATTTGCCATGGATGGATTCCCAACTATAGAAAAAGTTGTCCGCGTGAAATTTCTTGTTGCCCGCGTGAGATTTTTTGGGTCAGGTCAAACACCCTACTAAAGTATCATCACAATCTGATCAATGGTTTCGGAACGCATAGAGGAAGAACATACCTAAAAACATTGATATTTATTTATATTGAAAATGCGTTAAATTGTAAATGGTTTGCTGCAGTTTGCAATTTTTCGATAGTTTAAAATCTCCCCGTATGTGTACCATGTGGTGTCGGACTAAAATAATAGCACCACCCCATTCCTTTTCCTGGGTTTCGACACCCTAGAGGAGGGACTAAGGGAACTACTAGAGAATGGGCAGCAGTGTTCTCTATACATTTTTAAAACCATACTGCTATCGCCAACCTGCCTGCTAAGCGTGGCGATTATGGCATACCCCTCAAAATGACAAGCACCAAAAATAAGTGGTTTCTGGTGCCCGGCGGCCCGCCTGCCTTTGGCTACGGTGGCGGTCAAGGTAACGGTGAAGCAAGGGGTGCGAAGAATTCCCGGAAGAAATCCGGCTACCACAATCACCGAAAACTGGACCTGGAAACACGCGTACACTCCGACCGACGGGAAGATCGTTGAACTCGAGGAAGAATTGGGCAGGTCACGATGGGATATAGTAGGGTTATCTGAAGTCCGACGAGATGGGGATGACTCGATAATCCTCAAATCCGGTAAATTGCTCTATTACCGGGAGGGTGATTAGCAGTCCCAAGGTCCCTTGTGGTCCCCGTGTCCACGAGTCCCTTGTGATCAACGTGGTTAAAATCGAGAGTGTGTCGACCAGGGTGGCGTTCCTTATACTTACATTATCCGCAAGGTATTCGCTGAAGATCATACAGGTCTACGCCCCGACGTCGTCACACCCTGACCATAAGGTGAAAACCATCTATGAGAATATTTCCAGAGCCATGTATGGTTCCAAAACACACTTCACCGTTGTCATGGGGGACTTCAACGCGAAACTAGGCAAACGAAGCGATGATGATAGACATAGGAACCACCGGGGTCACCTACTGGCTAGTTTTATGGAGTAGGAAGGCATCTTTATGATTAGCTTTTTCTTCAAAAAACGTGAGCACAGGAAGTGGACCTGACAGAGCCCTGATGATGAACCAAAACTAAGATTGACTTCATTATGTCGACGAAGAAGGAAGTATTCAATGACGTCTCTGTGATCAACACGGTGCAACCTGGTAGTGATCACTGTTTGGTAAGAGGCACATTGAATATCAATATCAAGCTCGAAAAATCTCGGTGGATGAAGTCTACGCTCCGTCCAGCACCGATCCAAGTCCAAAAGAGAGAGTCCGAGAGCTTTCAACTCAAACTTCAGAATCGTTTCGAATGTCTAGGGAACTCTGTGGACGGTTTTAACGATGGGTGCGTGGAAACTGTCCATACTGTCGGGTCTAAAATTTTCAAGATCCGTCGTATAAATAAAAATAAGAAGCTCTCTGATCCTACTTTGCAACTCACGAAAGAGAGGTGTGAGATGATCCTGCAGTCTTCAGAGGATGCGCTCGAGTACCGGCAGCCGGTGCCAGATCGACTATCGGTACATCGAGGTGTTGAAGTGTCTGTACGAAAACGCCACTATGTCAGTCCGACTCCAGGACCACACCTCGAAACCTATCCTTCTGCAGCGAGGTATTAAACAAGGAGACGTTATCATTCCGACACTTTTCACCGCTGCACTGGAGGATGGATTCAAGGTTCTAGACTGGAAAGGGGCTGGCATCAACATCAATTGTGAGTACATCACTCACCTTCGGTTACTTCGGTTAGTCTACGGAGACTATGGAGGACCTCAGTACAATGCTCGATGACCTCAGTAGAGCTTCCGAAAGAGTGGGTCTTAAAATGAACATGGACAAGACTTGTCTTGTCCAATACTCATGTAACACCCACTCTCATAACGGTCGGAGGCGCTGCATTCGAAATTTTGGACGAGTACGTTTACCTAGGACAAACTGTCCAGTTAGGTAGGTCCAACTTCGAGAAAGAGGTCAATCGTTGAATCCGACTCGGCTGGGCATCGTTCAGGAAACTACGCAATATCTTCTCGTCCCACGTACCACAGTGTCTCAAAACGAAAGTCTTTGACCAATGCGTGTTGCCAGTGATGACATATGGAACTGAAACGTGGTCCCTCACAATGGGCCTCATAAGAAGGCTCTTAATCCAAGTTTCTCTACATGATCGAATCAGGAATGAAGAGATCCGCAGGAAAACCAAGGTAACCGACATAGCCCGAAGAACTGCCAAACTTAAGTGGTAGTGGGCAGTGCACATTGCTCGCAGAACAGATGGCCGATGGGGCCGAAAGGATCTGGAGTGGCGACCGCGTACCGGAACACGTAAACTTGGAAGGCCTCCCACAAGGTAGACCGATGACCTTGTGAAGGCCGCAGGAATCCGCTGAATGCGAGAAGCACAGAACCGGCCGAAGTGGCGGAGCATGGGGGAGGCCGTATGTCCAGTAGTGGAAGTCATTTGGCTGAAATGATGATGAGGATTGTTATTATAATCTCCCTACATATCTAGATAATAAACTGACGGTGATCCAAATCGTATGGTGACATAAATATAAAATGACATACACTGAGATTGTTTTTAATTGAAATGTTAAATTAATTTAAGTATAAAGTTTTGACACCTTGATAAGCAAGATTTTAATTAATTTAATGCCACCGCATTAAATTAATTAAAATCTTGCTTATCATGGTGTCATGGGTTAGATAAAACATTACTTTGCGGTACTTACGGGAAATGTTGCAAAACCCACACTATCCCGAGTACCTTTACATACTTACCTACTGAAATAGGGTATTTTCCGATTTTATAAAAACTGTTTTAATTTGAAGATTGGGACGATATATTTAACAGAAAAATAAAAATACATTTATTAATACACATTTTCTCAATTAAAAACGATTAAAATCTAATTTATTTTTCGTTGTTTTGAATTTACCGCCAAAACGCTCCTAACGATGACTTTTTATCACGTGACATGTGACGTCAACTTTGTATAAATGGCACCGGTACAAATAATTAGTTTGGCGCCGTTTTAGAAGTATTTGTGCACAGAGGCACCGCCCACCAGTAATATAACTTTATATCCATTAAAAATCTTGTTAATTATAAACTCGACATTCACTTATTTACTTACTAACTACTTTAGTTTACACAAAGTTGACGTCACGTGATAAAAAGTCATCGTAAGAAGCGTTTTGGCGGTAAATTCAAAACATCGAAAAATAAATTTGGTTTAAATCGTTTTTAACTGAGAAAATGGATAGAAATCAATTTATTTTTATTTTTCTGTTAAATATCTCGTTCCAATCTTCAAATTAGAATAGTTTTTGAAAAATTGGAAAATACCCTATTAAAGCAGACCAGAGCAGGTGGCGCTTTCCCAGACTTCTTGCAAGAACAAGAAGCTTGTCAAATGTTACAATGCAATGACTGGAACTCGAACTAACAATGACTTCTTAAAGTGCAATGACTTGAATTAACAATTTCTGAAAGTGCAATCTATTCCTGTTTCTTCTTGTTCTGCGTGGGTTCAGATAACGTGCGTTTACGCACGCTAACCCCGTTCAGTTTCTATAGTCAGAGAATCTGGAATAGTTGGATGGCAATGGTGGTCGAAATCTATCCGCAAACAATGAATGATATCAGACGGCAACGCGCGATCTTGTGGACAGATGCATGCGAGATCGAAGTAAGCATGTCTAGACTTGTGCTTCCAATGCGCATCTCAGATTCCCGTCATCTGAACTTAGGCTTAATTAGGTAATTAAGTTCAAATAATGAATCCTTTTTTGTGCAGGGTTTTAGAATAGAAGTAATAATATTTTTCTTTCTTTTTACTCTGCGGCACATCTAAAGAGCTCACAATTGCAAGTAAGTTAGATGTAATGTATACTTAATTAAAATTAAATGTTTCAATGTGTCAGTTTGTTATTACCTTTAATTTGGCGTAGTTTTCTTGTGTCGTGTTGGCAGCTTATCGGCAGGAAAGTTTAATGCACACAAATATTAATTTTCAAGTAACATAAACAGAGCTTATGTATTGCAATCGTCCTATGATTTGTTGAAATCGGCAATGCGAGCTGTCTCGGGATTCACGCCTCGCACAGCCGATACGATCCTTTTACCTAATTACTTTTAAACCCTATTTCCTATAGACTGTTCGAAATAATTAGTACCTTACCTGCAACCTTGAAGCAACTCTAAATGTTTTAATTTTTTTAAATTTATTTCGAATATGCTATATAACAACAATATAAATAACGCCAATATACCTTACGTGTTCACGTTTTACTATTATGCGACCTTCCAGATCTAAGACCAAAGGGAAGGGGGCGGCCCCAGAGGATCTTACTAGGCGTGTGGCCCGACGAGCACATCCGCGGCGTAATCCGCGCGGTTGTGTTCAGAGACACGCACGCGCCCTGCCCGCCCCCAGCCACGAACCTAAAAGAGATTGAGCTGCCGGGCTACCCTGCCATCGCACCGGTCAGTATTACAAACCTTGCGCAAGCCGACAGAACACCGCCTCACAGTGTGCTCTCAGCTTCACCTCGCAATTTTACGTCAACACACAGCACATTCTACTGCACCGTACCGTATCGTACAACAAATGTGTCATGACGTCAGGTTGTGATAAACACTTTATTATTTTTTCTATTATTACTCTCATCACATCTCGTTGACCCCTGTTGCCATGCGAAAATGCCATTGCGATCTTCAATAATAATAATTGGCACGGCGATAGCCATGGTTTAATTTTGAGATTCGGCAACATAATTTACAGCCGTTTATAAAGGCTTCTTCAGACAGGCGCAATGCGACAGCGCGACGCATCACTTGTAGAACAATTTCCACTAAGTTTTCATAGAAATTGTTCTACACGAGTCACGTCGCGCCGTGCCTGTTTGCAGGAGCCTTACTAGACTCATTGTATTGAAGTTACTATTTTAGACTCAAACTAGCATTTCGAGATAAAGACGTTAATCGCTAAACGTCTTTGTCTCGTATGTTTATTTTATTGCCGTGCGCTTTCTGAAGTGACGAGTAAACATTGTACGTGGGTGATTCGTGTTTCAGGACGGTGTGGCCGTTCAGAACGCTTACATCGGATGTGGCAACGGCCGCGAGGGCCGCATGTCGCCCAACGCCGCGGCCGCCGCTGCCGTGGCCGCCGTGGCGCACGGCCTGCGGCGCCAGATGTGCAACATGGTGGCCGGCCAGCGCCCCCCAGACCACCCGCCGCACCTGGGCCCCCCCATGCAACCGTCGCCGCAGCTCACGTCGCCGCTGTCCACCGGGATGGAGTCACCGCTGTGCTCGCCCCCGCCGCCCGGCCACGCGCTGGAGCCCCCGAAGCACCCGGACCCGTTCCGCCCCTTCGCCTCACCGACTGAGAGCCGCTACAGTGACCGCGACACATCTTCCGACATGACGTTGATGGGACCGCCGAAGAACGGGCAGCAAGGCCATACCAGGAAGGGCGCCGGCCAGGGGTCGTCGCCCTCCGAGCTGGATGCGGGCGACGGGCGCGCGGACATCTGAAGCGAGGCCGCGGGCATGGTGCCGGTGCTGCCCCCTCTGGGGCTGCCACCGCCGCCGATCCCGATGCCCGCTTACAAATATTTCGTGCCGAACGGAAACAGCTCCACCTATTATTGAATCCTAACGACGCGAGGTTTCTACCACCTACAGAGCGCAGTTACTGCACACACTCGCACGAGTGTCTACAATAAGCCCACCTTCCCACGGACGTGATAAAATCGCAACGGATTTTCTCGCACACTGGATTTTGAACGCACTGCTTAGCGCCGAGAGTTGAAAATCGAACACTGTGTTTTTCCGACGCGCTGGGACCCACTCGCCCGCACTCTGTTGGATTATCAATGCTCAGTGCAACAACGAGAGTTGAAAATCCGTCGCGATAAAATCCCGCCGCGATTTTATTGCGTCCGTGTGAACGTCGACTAATGTGATTACTTGCCTCTGTGAACCTCACGCCTGATGCATTGTATCTCTCTTTTAAAGTAAAAGCACGTCATTAATTTTTATCACCGCAGTACAGTCAGCGTCAATAACAATGGTAAGTTCGAATTCATTGCATTTACACTAAAACTTGAAGCACATTTTTTGATGCTGACTGTGTATTTGAGCTGAATGATTTGAACTGTAAAAAAGTTTCAGAAACAGTGACAAACATTTAAAATCATCCCTTTTTTTTCATGAAAAGTAGATGGGTAGGTAAAGCTGTAATGTATTTTTTTTTTATTGAGAAGTAAGTAGTAGTTGAAACTGCGGTGAATTAGCAAACAAAATATTGACGGTATTGAAGATACTCGACACGACGTTGTCAATAGTCTTTTTGCCGTCAGGCGTATCGAAGCGACCAGCCGCGAGATGCCAAAAATGTTACTATTCCTCAGACGTAACATGAAATAAAATATTATTCGTTGCTTGTGATCCCAATCACAAGCAAATAATAATATTTGTGTGACGAGCGTGTCGGTAAGCACTAAGCAGATAGGTTCGAAGGGCCCGTCGCTCATTCCAGGACTACGTGGAGCTGTTCCCAGTCGGAGGAGCTAGACAAGATCATGTTTGTGATGGGCCCGAGATGGGTGAAGTTGTTTTAATCAATATTTCAAATCGGCATTAATTTACAATCATATTTAATATATTACTGTGGACTCGCTGTGCAATACAATGCTTTGTTATTAGTTGACTTTTGTAACATTATGGATTTATTATAATTTGTATCATGTAGTGTGTTCCATTGATATATTTTAAGTTTTCTTTATTATTCTTTGATGGGCACGGGCGCGTCGTCGGTCACCCAGTGCGCCGATGCCGCCCGCTTTCCCAACACTATTATTATCTAATCATAAGTAGAACTTCGAAATACGTGTAAGCTTAAACTAATACATTACAATTTAGATCCATCTGTGAATGTAGGGATTATCAAAATTTTAAAAGTATATTATATATACGTATATATATATTCGGCCCGTTTCAAAAGACTGTTCGGTATACCTATTCATTATAATTCAGCAAACATAATTAAGAAATTGAAAAAAAAATGTGGTTTA
Organism: Polymixis flavicincta; assembly: GCA_949987655.1. NCBI lineage: Eukaryota > Metazoa > Arthropoda > Insecta > Lepidoptera > Noctuidae > Polymixis > Polymixis flavicincta. The sequence goes on along the minus strand of OX465171.1, from coordinate 33,723,851 downwards.
GTATTAGAGTATAGATCTTATCATTTCATGTCAGGTCGATGTCAATTTCTCTAGTAGCCGTTGTAGTGGGTGTTGTGTGTTGTCGCTTGCGGATCTCCGCGCCCAAGCTCATTGTTCACTGTTCGTGCAGCGATTCACATAAATGTAGAATTAGTGATCGCCAAATGTAATTTAGATTAATCGTTAGTCAGTAGTGATTGTTCCAAATGTTAGGCTAAAATTAGGCGTTCGCGACGGTGCCCGCTTCTACTCGATAACACCCCTCTATCCCATACAAGTCTAATGTGATATAGAAATCAGAATTATTAATATACGATACATTTCCGAGGTTTGACTTCAGAAAATGTAAGATTTATTACTGATTTCACTGTACTTTTTTTAGTGTGGCATCACTTTCTATAGAAATCTTGGTCCAAAAAATTTAAGAACCAATTCTATTCTTAAATTGTTATGCAGGCGTTTTAAACGCCTTTATATATACCAAATATTTTAATTTTCTATTTTTAGTCAGTCATTTAAGACATCGTTTATAAAATTGGTAAGTACGGTATTTAAGTTCTTATAACCTTTTCTTGGATGACGAGATAGTTAGTGTTAAAATTAAATAACAAAGTTGAATTGCCAATAAGAAAACATCTTAAAACACGAGGCCATAATGGAGAAAAATTTCAGATTATAATTGGCACATTGAGTAGGTACAAGAACAAGTTACACTTAATATACCTGAAGCTAAGGTGACCTCTTCCCGAAAGTGTTGCCACACTACAATTTACACATCACTTCTTTTCAGTATTTTAATAAAATTAAGAGACAATTTAGTTACATTATTGAGATTATGTAGAGAGTTTATCAATAAAAATGATATAATTTTATTAACATTTCATATTTAATTTTACGGAGCTAACGGATAAAGATAGTTTTACTGTATCCAGGTTTCTAGCAGCTAAGTTTCTGCTTCTTAAATATAAAATGCGGGTTGGAGTTTGACTGATGGTGAAGGAAAACATCATTAGGAAACCTGGACTTGAACAGTCTGTAATCACCTATAAGCAGTCATCGTGTGGTTAATATAGCTCGTTCCTATCTGTTATGTCAGTTGGAAACTTTCTTATTATGCAAATTCAACGTTCATACCATCAGTTCCCATATACTTCTGTAAAGTCATTTGTCCCGACGCTCCACGTATCTTTGGTTAATCGTTAACTCCCAGAAGCGAGGCCCGCCGCATTAGATTTAGATGCACTGAAATCGCCAAGTACTGAATGTTCATCATTCATCTGTCTGCTATCTACCTACGCATAGTTAGATTTATACATTTCAATTTCCTTAGATTAGCTATGTACCTACTCGTAGCGATCTGATTCAGTGTTATTCGACGCTATAGCTCGACGAGGTGCGCGCGCGCCGATGTCGTGTGTCTCACCGTCGCTAGGACTTTAAGGTGTATTTGTACAAATTTGTTTTACCAACTACTACTTCCCTGGACGCATAATTTATTTTCATAGTTTGGATGAAAAAATTACTAGTGTTACCTTCTTGCCGCAGGGGTATCCACGATTTAGGTATTGTTGGCGGAAATTGTTGGCGTTCACGTATTCACTTGTCGCGTTGTGGGGAGGCCGGGGCCCGGGCGTGCGCACCCGCACATGCCGCGTGCGCCCGGGCGCCGGCGAGGACTCGTCGAAAAACATGGTGACCATGTTTTATAATTAGTCTCCAAGTGGCCTTGATACTTCACTATTATTTTGGTATTTGGAATATCCGGTTTGGTTAAAGTTTGGAACTAGAATATAAAAAGACCAAATTATTAAATTTGAGGGAAAAATTATTACATCAGATTAATGTTGAAACTATTTGGCTGTCCTTTTGGAAATAAATTTAATCTAGGTAAAAAAAATTATATACTGGGCCTGACGTTTCGGACGAATTGCGTAGATTTTGGTAAATTTTACTACGCATATTTTCTATTGTGTAAGTCTAGGCTAATGTGTTCAAAAAGATAAATTTAAATTTTTTGAAAAGTAGAAAGTGCCTTCCAAGTTTTTGACCACAGTAAGTGTTGGGGGGGATGCGGCGATGAGGAGTCGGGGGCGGCGCGCGGCAGCCGGCAGCACCGGCTGCACGGCTGCTGCACGCGGCTTGAACGTGCTAAACTATAAAAAAAATTAGAATAAAAAATTCAAAATTATTATATAAAAAGATAAATACATATGACTATTATATAGAAAAAAATATATAATAAATTATATATTTGGCCGATGTGGTAATACCCTGACAGGCAAGCGTTAGCTGACTATTCGGTGTCTAAATTGATCCTATTTCTTTAAAAACGATGACTATAATCCATTGAGTAAACAATGCAGACATGCAAGTGCCATTTGTTTTGAACTGAATCACTTATGGTTCATATTATTTTGTATCACAATGTGGATTTTGTAGTTATAATTAATCATTAATTTATTGTATTGGAAAAAGTATACATTTGGATTAAATAAATAAGTACCTATGTGTTATTTTCGTGATAGATAAGTAAAAAAAACTTGTAGTAATATAATATACACCTACAGAGGCGGTTTTGGTTGATTTGTAATTTATATGAATAGATGTTAATTTATGATTTTTATTAGTTCATCTAATCGTTACTGGCGACCATTACAATGTGTTATACTGCATGACAAATCTTAACTTTTTGTGATATATGTATAATTTTAAAGGACGATATAGTATACCGATGTAATTGCTCTTTTGGATTATTATTATGAGTATTTATTTTATTTAGCGCAACAGCCGCCGTTGGGCTCAAATTACTGACGTTAACTTTAGTAGCATGTCCATTATAACCAAAAATATTTTACTGTAACTATTCCAGTGTTTAATGTGCGACTGTTTAGTTAATAAGAAGCGTTGTCTTTAGGTATCTAAATTTATTGGTACCTAAGTTTTATCTAACTTGCTTTTGACTATAACAGAAAATATAATGACCATTATCTACATCACCACAGTTCGCTAAAAATTGGTTTTTGTCACCCCAGTATCTAATAGTACCTACTTAGAATATTATTTTCTTGTCAGCTTTATGACTCCTGTGTTAATAGTTTCTTATTTATTTACTGTTCGTTCTCTTTTAATTATATTTATAAATAACTAGGTACTGATTACAAAATTGATTGTGTTTTTTCGTTGAATAAAAAACCTCTCTAAAATTTGGGATGACAAAAGCCGATCAAACATAAATAATATAGGCACATAACTGTATTTTAATTTAATTACAATAGAATATGAAACGTTAACTTGTTTAGTTTGCGATGTACCTATTGTTATTAGGCCCCACACGTACGCAGCGTTTTGACGCTGCGTTTTTACTTACTACAAATAATTGGTTACTTCAAAACACCGCGTGTAAACGCAAACATTTTGTTTTATTCGGTAATTGTTGTTAAGATAATTTCGTCACATTTTCGCTGCTCTGAGTTCCTGATTACGGTGTAATCTTGTTTGTATGTAGGTAAACACGTATATTTATAATAACATTAAGTAATGTTTAGGCTGTTGCCACAGTGTAACCATAGATCTCGGTAGGGTAACCGCTTCAAGCCCAAGTTTATTTTCGGATTACTATTAAGTTAAGTCGACCGCGTACCAAAAGACGTAACGTTGCAAGGCCTCCTTAGGTGGACCGATGACCTGGTGAAGGTTGCAGGAATCCGCTGGACATGAGAAACATACTAGTGGTGGAAGGAGGGAGGGAGGCCTCTGTCTCATACCTCCTAGTCTAGCAGTGAATGTCTTTCGGCTGAAATGATGATTAAATTATTCTTCCAACTGTCTAGTTAAACCGCGATTATGGTTTTATTAACTTTCTGATTAGCTAGTTTATTGATGAAGTTACTTTTACGATTAATTTACATATTTTAATAGTCACACGATATGTTGATGAATTGTTTAATACTTACTTATTTTCGTTGTAACGTTAAGTAAATTTTGTTGAAATTATGTTTTCTCGAGAAAATAACTTGGATGAAAAGCGTGTATTCTACAGAAAAGTGGCACAGCAATATCGATACATTCAGTGTTTATCTTAAGTACAATTTGTGAAAATTGGTGTAATCTTTTAATCAAACCTGTTTACTGATAATCGTGTAGTAATTAATCCAAGTGAACTCAAGTCTTTAGTGGCCGTTAAACTGAATAAATTATATGTAGAGTATCTGTCTCAATGAAATTCATTAATTTAAGTTTGTTATTTTCACAGTGTACCGTTGTCTGAATAAATAATATAACATGAAAATAGAGCAAACGTGCGTTGTTTCATTTCATAGCTAGTTTTTTTTTTTGCATTCACCTTGTTTGATATGTTTTCTTTGTTATAATAAGTCGGTACTTAGGTAGTTATATTAGCAAAGTTTTATTTTTATTTTCACATCCTATTCCCATATTATCCCAATTTTCAATAATTAATAAACAGATCACAGTAGGTATTCGAACAAGAGTAAGTAATCTGATTTTGATGCGAGCAACTCGCGGGAGACACCTGACATTTCGAATCAGCTGCTATCACTCTGACGTTGGCAATTAACAAAATGCTGTTCACACAAGCCTACGAATACTAAAACACTTATTATTCGTAGACTCAAGCTTCCATCACTTGCTCTGTCAAGAAGAATCAGGCCCGTGTGAAAGTAACTAGTTCAAAACTTCGCACCGCAGCTTCGAAGTTTTGAACTACTTAGTTCAAAACTTCACAGTGAGAGCCCCTTTACTCTAGCGTTTGTCCAGCGTAGGCGTTCGATGAACGTATCTGCGGCGTCGATCGAGTCAATCGAGTTTCCTAACTCGATTGTACACGACACCGCAGGGAGCCGGTATTATCATAAAAAAAATGGATTCCGACGAGGACGTCCGAATCCATTTTCTTAATGATAATACCTACCGAAACGACAACGAAATATTGTGACGTCTGCACTGCGCTAGTGCGCTACCGCGGTGCAGATAACGTTGCCGCCGATAGCGTTCTATTAACTGCAAAACGTTTGCGCTGCGTATCGTACGTTCATCTAACGCCTACGCTGAACAAACGCTTGCGTGTGAAGGGGCTCTGAATCCTTCCCGAATAATAAACTTTTTTGGATGGGCAAAAACACTTCGGGAGTTGGGGCACCTGTCAAATCGTGGTGTCATTCATTGTTAGGTCGAGTCCCGAACGAATCATACGTCCGTAAGTGAAACGGAGTTGGAAAACCCCATAACTTCAGCCGAAACTACCCTCTAGTCTCAGTAGTCCAGTTGTTTTGTTCCGGACCGGACTTCTGAGACTAATTTTGTCTCATTCGTTCAGTTATGACGTCGAACCGAACCGACGGCGTCAGCAGGGTAGCTGACGTCACTACTTCAAGGGGCATTATACGAAGGGCTATCAATAAATTATATCTTTTGCCAACTTCAGAACCTTAAGATGACAACGAAGCAGGGAGGGCCACTTCCAGGCTACCTACCTCGTCTGCGAAAGCTAAGGCTTTCAAAGCGCCGGAGGATGTTCACTCATCATACGCGTGATCCAGCAGCGGCGGGGGATACGCGGGTGGACATCACACATCTGATCCAGCCAACGGCCGCGCCCCACTCTTCGCCTACAGATTCAGTCATCGAGGCACGTGACGTGCGATCTATTTAAATTGTAATAATTTAAAACCAAAGTAATATGTAATTAAAAAAAATCCAAGCGGGTCATTTTATTTCATATCTTCAACAATTGGCCTCCTCCTCCTCCTTGTTGATATTAAAAAACATACCAGCAGGGCAATGCTCGTAATTTTAAGAACGTTCATAGTCTGATCTCAAGCTCAATCTACCAAAAATACCTCTAGTTTCCATACGTTTTTAAGAAGTTTTTGACATTTGATTGGCGCCGAGATGAGACTTTGACCAGATTTTGATCGTTTTTATTTACGAGAATTGGCCTTCAGTAATCCGGTTAGGGATGTAAACATAAAATGCTTTTATCTATATAAATAAAATAAAAGTCCTGACTCACCAACGCCCAGCCCAAACCCTTGGACCAAGAAAGCTGAAATTTGCAAATATTTAATTTCTTTCTTTCTTTAGGTACATGCAAGTACCATATTTATGCCGATGATACACTGCAATGATAAATAATGATATCCAAAACGATATAAAATTATTTTTTGTAAATACAATCCTAATGCAACCTTCCTTGAATGGACTGCATAGATAATTAAAAGAATAAGTGGACATCAGTTTGACACGTTTGACATAAATATCATAACAAAAGATGGAAAATTCTAATGTAAAATCAGGTAATTATTCGCAGAGTACTAATGCAGAAAACAAAGTGTGAAATATAAATAATGTAAGAAAGTCGTAAAAGGATACTAAAACAAAAATGATGTGGATGAATGAAAAAGAAGCGTGAGTATCAGTAATAAACAGATACTATAAACATAAACTTAAAATCAAAGCATAAACTCTATTAATTTCAGGTGGTGCATACTGAGTTGCCATCTGACATTATGCTGAGGTTAGGAACTTTTTTCCTTTTTTTCTGGGTGGGAAATCATCACATAACTTCTCCCGCTCTGGATGGAGCAGGAGGGACTGTCAGACTTTTACTGACTAAAACCCACCCGTGTTCCTTCAGTTGCCTGTGTGCCAGGGGTCACGGTATCTCTTTCGAACAACTCGCACCCCTGGCAAAGCTTTTACTGACTAAAACCCACCCTTGTTCCTTCAGTTGCCTGTGTGTCTTTCGAACAACTCGCACCCCTGGCAAAGCTGAGGCCCCTTGGCATTAATAACATTGTTTTGTATTTTCTTTATAGTTTTAACATTTTATAAGCTGTAATGCCCATAAACGCCTTTTACTTTCTTACCGTTTCTTACCTACTAAAAACATTACATTTTTAAGTTGTGTTTTACATCATTAACCAACTACCGAACTAGTCTCATTAGTTCAGTTTGACGTCATCACCAAACTAATGAGACAAAATTAGCCTCAGTAATCCGGCCCCGAACAAAACAACTGTACCACTGAGACTAGAGCGAAACTACGGACTTCGCTTGGGGATTAGGTCCCCTGTGCCGCCTGGGCGGGATCATTGGACACGAAGTGGACAAGGTGTGTGCCTATCCAAGCGTGGAAAGTAGTGTTCGGCGTTACGTGGACCTAACGCACCTTTCTCGTATTGATAGGATATGGGTTTTATATGGTAAAAGTTTAAATCTCCAATTATAAGGGAAATAGCTATTTTGAATCACTATAATAACACTTAGTTATAAGATATGGTAAAACGATATAATTAACTTATTGGGAAAAGTGAATGGTAATGAAGTGAGAACGAGGTATCTCTAATGAGATCTAAACGTGAACTATGCCACATGGTGGACGAGCGAATGTGCATACTTGCGTTCAATGCTATTATGAATTTCCGCTGCGTGTTCGCTTGAAACTCGTACATGGTCCCGACAGCGAGAAAATCCGGGACGATAGCTAAAACTATATATGATAAGGTGTGTACAAAGACATAAAACGCTTCACTGGTACTTAAGTTTAAAAACATTGGTTAATAAAAACAAAGGCATATTAGTCTACTAAAATAATTATTATTCTTAAAACAATACAAATCTATGAAAAGCTAAATTTTTCAGTCTTCCACTGTAAAAGCAATATTTCGATTGCCTGTGGGCGTATTTTTGGCTCATTTCATCGCACTATATAGTTGGTGCTTCATCCCGTTTTGATGGCAGGTCTCTCCCAGGCCAAACGGCGCTGACGTCCTGCACCGATAGGTTCCGGGAAGCTTTGAGAATGCGGTTAAAAGCTACGACCAACTGTGGCAACTTTACCCATGAATACTTAAATATATCAGTGGCGAAAGCACCATATAACACGATTCCTACCGGCTTCCCTTCGGGGATTCGCACTGGCAACTATGTCGCTATTAAAAAATAGCACGTCAATAGTGCCTCCTATTGTAAAAAAAATTAGATAAACAACGAGTATTTAATTCACCATACCCCATTCAAACAACAAAAACGGTTATTAGCTTTGTATTACAAAAAAAAAAAACTTAATTAACCCGGTGCCAAAACGTCATAAATGGGAATTAAAAATTCATACAACAGGGATCCCATAATGATGTGTATCACGTGGCACCGCGGTTATGACAGAGACAGACATAGAAAAATGCGTCAGCGAGAACGAGATGGAGGAGTATTGCACATTTTATTTGGTTTTCACTTTCAGCTGTTCAATTTTATTGTATTTAATTCTTTACCTTCCTATATTAATTGTAGAATGACAGTAAGTATTCTTTATAGATAAGTCAGTAGATAAGTTAAAATCGACTTCGCTTCGGCTTCTCTCTTAGAAAAATTGACACCTCGCTGCTGAAATTATATCTTAATCACGAAAGATCTGTTGCCACCGTTCCATTTCTATAAAGTTAAAGTTCAAATTTATTTTTGTAAAGTTCCCAAACAAAACAGAATGAACATTCAACATATTTTTTCATGAAATGGGTACTCGTATGATCTGGATAGATACTACGTACTACGTGTGGTGATACTACGTATCAGTCGGGACAGGGCCCGAAGTTGCTTAAGAAATCAAAAACATGATTAACTACAGTCTTCGGCCACTGTTCGAAACTTCAACTTCTTCGAACTACCCATACGAATTTTGGAGTCATTTTGTTTTCTTTTTCATTAAGATTGTGTTTAGTATCTATAAAATGTATCTAAATCCAGTGGGATGTATGTAAAATATCTCCGTCGATGTGTTCGAAAACGTTCAATTGTGCCTTGCTTCACTTTACGTGTAGACACGTACAAAACGCACTGCAGTACCATGAACTAGCGAACTATAGAAAAAGAAGAACGAGTACAATTTTTGTTATTTGCGGTTTTTATTTTGTTATTTGTGGTTTTTTAGGGTTCGGTGCCTATGTAATAAAAAACGGAACCCATAAAGAATCACTTCGTTTTCCGTCAGTCTGTCTGAAGGTATCAAGTTGAAATCCAAAACAGGTGCCCTCTATCTGGCAGAATCTTGATGCTCCGAAATTTATTTGGCATAACACACTTGGCATACAATCTTTTTAAACGAATATTTTTATGGCATAAAAATTATTTAATATAATTATTGTTTGGTCGAATGTTTATTATGTCCGAATTTATAATGGCATACTTTTAAGATGGCAGAATTTTATTTGGCACACTTAATTACCTTTGGCAAAGTAAACATTCCACATAATTTCGTTTAGCATAACTTTTATTTAGAGCGAATATATTTTTGTAGGCAACCCGCAACCGAACTATTTAGATTAGGTTAAATTCTCGCATTCAAAGATTAGGTTAGGTTAGGTTAGAACTGCGCCCCCTGCCAGAACCGAATTCTACCTATTTTACTTATGCCAAAAGACTATTCTGACTTTCTATGATAATATGATGGTTCTACTTTTTAAATATTATGGATATATGATATTTATGCCTAAAGATGATTCTGACTTACAAAATTATGAGTTTTGCGTACAACAATATGCTACATGAGTGTGTGCCAAACGATTATCTGCGAATTAAGTTTATGATATTCGCTGTTATGCGAAATAATATTATGACATAAAAAGTTCTGCTATAAAGACCGCCACCGCTACCGTCATTTATGCGACTTAGGGCCGATTTTACTGAAGTCAGATATCTTTTATCCATAGAGTAAAATTTACGTCTGACAATATTCTACTATGGAAGATCTGTCAAAAATTCAAAATTTATTCTCAGGATAAGACTTATTCTAAGTATAAAAGTTTGGTGAAATTCGCCCTAAATCACAATGAAATCAAAACAGGAATCATAAAAAAGTTGGTGTGTTAGTAAGAAATAATAATAATATAAATTTACGTACCTAAATGATAATGATATATTATATTATTTTATTTCTGTAAGTAGGTTTGTACAAACACCTTTACAAGTCAATCATATTTTTGGGGTCGGCGTTTCCTATCTGACTACTCTAAGAAGAAAGAGCTAAACAAACTCAGAGGTCACTCACAGTCTTTTTTAAAGTCCAAACATAATCTTGGTCATGTGAAGACCATATGTGGATTGGTGTCTGAAATAGTCTTTTGAGGAAAGAACCACACAGATTGAGTGGACCTGTCCAATCAGTGCACGGATTTATCAGTAACCATGCAGCTGAACTCAGAATTTGAGGAGCTCTACGATTGGATGAACAATACCAAAGAAAGGACATTTGGGTAGGGCGCATATTACTCAATCTGCCAGACCATAACTAAATGAGAAAAAAATAAAAACGAAACCAAACAAAAACAAACATCCACATAGTCACAATAATTAAAGCAAAATAATACTTTACAAAGTAAATATTGATGTCATTAATAAGTAGATATTCATGTAAGAAATAGTGAATCACCTACGATTGTCTGGCAACGAGTGCTACGACTGGTGGTGGTGGCGTCCTCTGCTACGAGCTCAAACATCGGCTACGCGCTCCGCAACTACAACTACAATAAAAGTACAAAAGGTATTATTTTGAATAATTACTTGTCGGTAAATAAATTCCAAAAAATTCCAAATACTCCGATAGATCAGACGCAGTCAGTCCCGAATAAAATGCAGGCTGTTGATGACCCTTAATTTACCAACGTAAGCGTACGTCCTAGACGCCCACGAGTTTATTCTACGAGCGATCAGCTGGAAGATTTCAAGCAGGAATAGGGCGAACAGAGAAGCCACAGGGTTGCCTTCTATTATTTATTTTAGAATTAGCTTTAGACTTTGACTGCTTAGCAGCAGTGTCCACGTGGAAAGAAAAGAAATAGCATAATGATATCCGGCCGGAAATCGAATATTTTGCCGATATCTGTTTCATCTGTGGTAGGTACTTTTTCCGTATACGTTGTTACTGTGCAAAGGTTTATTAATGAGTAATTTAGTACCTACCTACTCCCACAATCCGTACTTACCGTCAATATAAGTACGTGCAGTGATCGCAGAGAACTGAGGGGCAATTCTACTAATTTTAAGAACGTTCACAGTCTGATCTCAGTGTCAATCTGTCAAAAATTCCTATACATTTTTGTCCAATTTTTGAATTTCGATTGTCGCCGAGATGACACTGCGAACGTTTTTAATTAGTAGAATTGGCCTTCAGATAAAAGACACAGAGACCGCTTTCATCTGTTCTGTGGGTGATCAATTCTAGTTCATTGGCTGACCCTATGAGAATTGACTGGAATGAAGGTTTTCTGATACATCCGTCATACATATACCTACATCCATCTTTCTACGGTATTGCATGGGAACAATGGCCGTATCTGTGAGAGCCTTCGACACATAATGCCCGAAAATGAAATCGACTGATCATGGTAAGACACCCTTTGCCTGGGCTTAGCACGCAGCTCAATATTATATCGATATAAAATAAATGCGTCTCTTACATAATCCTACTTCCTGTTATATAATAATATCCTCAGTATTATAAACGCGAAAGTTTGTATGTACGGATGTAGATATGGATGTTTCTTATTCATTCACGCAAAAACTACTGAATGAATTTGGACAAAATTTGGCACACAGATAATTATGTTAAAACCTAGATTAACACATAGGATAGGTACTTTTTATCCCGTAGTACGTTCATCATAATCATCATATCAGCCGAAAGACGTCCACTGCTGGACATAAGCCTCCCACAAAAGGGATTTGGCATAATCGCCACGATTGGCAGGCGGGTGGGCGATCGCAAAATGGTGGTAAAATGCAAAGTGAACGCTGCCCATTCTCTAGTATCTAAGTCCCTTAGTCGCCTTCCACGACACCCACGGGAAGAAATAGGATGGTGCTATTATTTTACGTCCGGCACCACACGGAACCACACTTCTATGTAGTACCAGCCAATTCGACATCGTTGCATGGAGCGTAAAGCTGGGCAACTGGGCATATTTCGATGTACCTAGTTGAAGTCGTAAGCGGAGTAAGCGGAAGTGGCAATAGACTGGCCATGTTTGTCGAAGGAATTAAAGTTTTCCATACTGTGGTCAAATATGACAGCTCCATCTATCGTACTGCTTACGAACTACAGAACAGAACACTACTAGTTTGAACAATGAGTTTGAACAAAGGTCATTCTAGTCCTCATTCAGTCTCATGCCCCTAGATGTCGCCCTCATGCAATCATAAACGTTTGCCTCTAAGCCCACGTTGCCACGAACGCGCCGAGTCAAACTCCGTGGTTTTTAGACGGGCTGAGACCTAAGACCCACTCGCGCTACACTCTGTTGGATTATCAATGCTCGGTTGAACACCGAGAGTTGAAAATCCAGTGCGCGGAAAAATCCGGCCGCGATTTTATTAGGTACGTCTAAGTCGACTAATTTAGGAGCAGAGTCCAACATTTTAAAGTTCTAACTAAACAATGCTATGGGAATCACTTTGATTAATTTTGAAATTCACACAAACCTATATGATTGACATATATTAATGTGCGGTCAGCGCAATACGTCTTCTACTTCCTATTATTATGATGACAAAACTAATCATACCACATCGAAGTTTCTCATAATATACCAAGTAATTCTTATGGATTATGGACAGTTACCGCTAATGTATAATTTAGCTATGGAAGGATATTATTTTATAATGATGTACAGAGGCCAGCACATCAAGCTACCCCAATCTGTCAAATTTCTTTGATAGTTTTTAAACTTTATCACAAAGGAATAAGGTTTATGTTCAATTGGTAAAATTTGACAGTTTGGGATAGCTTAACCTGCTGGCGACTGTACCACTTTTGGAATATTGAACTAGTTTGGCAGAATTTTCCGCTGTGTTGTCAGTTCGCGGATTAGTTCCTTTTGTTACAGCCCCCGTTTTCTTGAAAATACACAATCACGCATGGGGACTTTACCGGTACGATTGAATTTGAAAGTTTTTGGGGGACGGTGTCTTGCTGTCTACCACTGCTACAACAATCAGCGATTTTGGGATGACAACCTATGTAATAACCTAGCCTAACGATCGTTCGATCAGGTTAAGCTACGCTTACCGCGGTTGGGCTGTGGATGGAAGACCATCTTTAAATAGGTACCAGGACCCCTCCGCGTCTCGAAAAACACATTAAGCCGTTGTTCCTTGCTGTCATTCGTGGATCTTTTGACAGTCGTTACGGGTCATCAGAAGCCCGAAAGTCTGACAACCAGTCTTTCCAAGGAGTATCGTATTACCCAGTAACTGGGTTGCTAAGGACATATAGATATAAACTCCATTTAAGATAGGTACTTAGTACTCAGCTGCATCCGGTTAGACTGGAAGCCGACCGACCTTAACTGGGTAGTGGAGGTCAGGTCTCTGCAACGCTTAGTTTTAAAGATCTCCGTGGCCACGCGTTTCTCCGCGTTTCAATAGCACGGCCACGTTCAAATCCTTTTTTAACCATAACTTTGACAAAATGGTTTTGGGAATTTTTGTTTTGAAAAATCGCCGTGGCTGCGCAATTGAAACGGACTCTTAATTCCATGATTTAACCCCACCATCAAAACAAATTCTGGTTAAAATAAAGCATTAGTAGACAGGTACTACTACGGGGCTACTTGCCTCACTAATCATTTCCTTAACAAAAGCAGTCATTTTGTATAGAAGAGACAGAGGTGAATAAAACGTTAAACCTTGGTAGCTAGGCTAGGCCGCACGGAACAAATATTTGTATGAACTACAAGTAGTTGTTCCGGGTCTGGCTGTTTGTGTATGTGAGTTTAAATATTTGTAAACGCACCCACTATACAGGAGAAATTCCTAGTGTGGGGCAACGTTTTAACGATTCATTTATATATATATATATAAAGATTAGATATTTTTTCGTCCATTACTGGTTCCTTGTCCATTACTTTTACTAGTGCGTTTACCTTACCCCAATCTGTCAATTTTGTTGATAGATTTTCAACTTTACCTCAAAAGCATAAGGTTCATGTTCAATTGGGAAAATTTTACAGTTACCCTAAACTGTAAAATTTTAAGCTTTATGTGCTGGCGTCTGTACAACCACAAAAAGCAAAAACAAATAAAATATTAGAAAAAAATAAAAACTTATACTGGACATGTATAGCTTGATGTGTAGCCGTGTGTACAAAAGTTAGTGTCCGACTGTCCGTGTCGTGTTTCACCAACTCATGTAAAATGGTAAACGGAAAATAAACAAAGTAAAACTTGAAAACAATTGGATTTATTAGTCAATAATTATACATTAAAAGCAAAAGGAATTGAAGAAATAAATGAAAATAATAACAACCACGCATCGCCGTCTTCACCATCTATACAGTAGAGCTGTCAGTTTGTTCGAACGGGCGACGCAGCGACCCACATGCACGGACGACTCGCAACACTACTATTTAATCATTTCACCTGCGCCCAATTGCACAATAATATAACTTAAATGATAAGCCTTTAGTTTATTCTTCGCTCCATGATTTTTCTAATAAATGACGCAACATTACAAAAGTTCTTAAAAATAATATAAAGCTAAGTATACAAGTACGGTTGCGTATCGTCATTCACGTGCGGTCGCTACAAAAAAGAAAACAATATCAGTTTATGTGATCAAAACTGCCCCATTTAATTCTCATCTTCCCAATTATCCAGAAATACACAATAGATTACACGGCGTATGCTCGCCCGTTTATTTGACAGAAGTCGTTCGTGAAGTCTGGTATTATAAAATAAATAGATTTGAAAGAAAATGCCGTAGTTACTTCGGGGCTAGAAATGTAAACTATGACAAACTTGAGCAATAGGAAATGAACAAGCGTATGTAGCATTGAATGAGTCACATCACTAGCTTCACGTCGCGACTGTGGAACTGTAGGAGTCACATCACTAGCTTCACATAGCGTATGCGGAACTGTAGGAGTCACATCACTAGCTTCACATAACGTATGCGGAACTGGAGGAGTCACATCTCAAACACCTGGCTTACGTACTATGTTCTGAAGCAATCTACGCAATTGCACTCGTGTGATAATGTACAAAGCGACAAGTAAAGGATTATACAAAATAAATTAATTTCTAACCCCGGCTATGGAAACATTTTGGTTTTACAAACAAAAACAATGTAATAATTACACGTGAACTACTAAAGAGAACTACTACAATAAGCCGTAACTAATTTTTCATTTCAATAAATGTCGCGACCTTTTCGCGTCTGATCTTAAAAACTAATAACAAAAAAAAAGAAACCGAATGTTTTACAATAATGGGGGGGAGGGGGAGAGTGTAGACAACAAAGACATACAGCTGAGTGTGATGGTCGGTAGTTCAGGAGTAACTACAATTTAATACTTTAAATATTACACTATAACTATGCTTCAGTCTTCGTTTAATTATTTAATATTACAGCCATTTATGAAGAGTAGCGGCTACATAAACGCGACCTTCAATGACCACATTATTATTTGTATATATATACAACAAATAAATACATACACAGCGAGTGTATTATAGCCACCCGCTGCCTCACGTTACGTTAAAATCGCAAAGTTCAATTGCGTACGCGCATACTAACACCATCGAGAATTATGATTATTTAAATTGTTTAAATCTTAATTCGGTATCATTACAAGTCTGAAATGTTTATTAATGTTCATAATATTAGACATACATTTATCTTAAGTGACTATTAAAGAAGTTAAGCGATAAAACTGCTGGCCATTAAATTGAGATATTTGGGGACGACACAGTATTAATTGTAACAAAGAAAATGTATTGCTAATAACATAATTGAGGACGATACAATAACAAGAAGTAATTACAAAAAATAAATGTTATCAATGTCCAAACGTAGACAGGCATATGTACTGTCCTATGTCAAGAAATTAAAAACAATAAATTCAAATAAATCAATAATAATCTTTAAAGAAAATAAGAACATAATCAATAAACAAATAAATCATTTTCCAACTGAATTACTATTAAATTGACGAGAAATATACTGTGTCGATTTTTTTTTAAAAACATCACGGAGAAGCATCTTAAAAATTAACATAAAATAAAAATAAAAAAAAACTTAACATCTAATTCCGATTTTCATCTCTTTGGAACACAGAGTAAAAAATAAAGGAATTTGGCAATGCGACATGGTTGTTTAGCCACCATTTTTATCTACTGAACATTTTAACAACTAGAACTATAGTAATGGTATTGAATTGATTATTATTTGAGTACATCATGGATACTTGAGTTACGCAAGACTATAGTAAGAAAATTATGTCCATTTGCACAATTCACATTAAAACAGTCCGGTGGGTACAACTGATCCCCTAGCCACATCGACGGTACACATTCACAGTTTCGCGACACCTTGTGCAAAATTATTGATGATATTCGAGCAGACGTATGCCCGAGCAACCGACTGAACCTCACCTCTCACTTTACGCTGTTCGGTCAGAATAACAAATGATCCGACAAAGCAGCATTTATGTCTTCGTTACGCTATAAATATGATATGCACCACTGTGTAGTAACAAGATCTCCAAGTACTGGTCTTCGGTATGAGATTCGAAGGTGCTTTACGCTCCCAAATTAGTCACTTCCTCCTTTATTTGACATTCAAAGACGTTTTAATGGCAAGTGACATAAGTCGGCGTCGAAAATGTCAAATAAAGGGTACCAATAAAAGTTAGCAGAATTAGCTATCAGAAATATCCAACTACTTTGTAGAATCACATGTTACTTCACTTTATGACAATAACAAATGTATGGACCTGATAAAAAAACGGAACATTTTAATCATTCTACATACGGTGATGCTATCGGCTGCTATGGGTGAGACGAATAGCGAAATACCTGATTAAAATATCGTTTTTTAATTCAAAGGCCATGTATGTACTTGGTAGTTACTGTCATTGGCTGCAAGGATGTGGTGTCCTTTTGAGTGGATAATTTAGGCCGATATAACACTGTAAAATTTATGCGGCATATAAACAACATATCACATTAAAATGACACAAAAAATTTACAGCATAACAGGGCTGGGCAATTCAGACAAATTATTACGTTTCCACTAACATCTGAATAAAAGTGAGGACACAAACAGCAGCCGTGATGACCGATACAGAGACAATGCAGGCACTTTAACAGTGCCAGGGTGCGTAGAGGTTTGCGTAGCGACGCAAGAGGTGTCGGTTCAATCGCTGCTATTCATCACATCTGCGGCAAGCGCCGGGAACGTCAAAGTCGAGAACGAGCAGTTTGGTTTCCTCAGTTCCGTTGCGGGACCCGACGGCACAGATCAGTTTCGTGGCCGAAGCCCGGATGCGCCACACGACGCCGCCGGATCCGCCGGATCCCAGCTCCACTAGGTTGCGAATGAACTCGCCTGTGTGCACGTCCCACAGCTTGACGGTGCCGTCGTCCGAAGAGGTGATCACGAAACGGTTGCTTGATTGCAAGCAGGTTACCGCTGATTGATGCTTGTTGGGTCCTGCAAATGGGAATGTTTGTTATTGTGGAGAATTTCATTCCAAATTTTTCCTTGCTAATACTTTTTTTCATAATAACTGACAGAAGTGCACTCAGATTGGACAGGTTTAATCAAATCTGTAATCAAATCTGATTTGATATTTTGACATTCTCAAAAGTAAATTTCGGACACTATTCGTAGTCCATAAACTGCCAAGATAATATGTATAGACTTTTAGAGATGGGTAGGAAAGATTAACCTCATCTAGTTTTTAAAACATCATTGACATGTTAGTGTTTGCAATGTTCCCATTTCTGGGATACAGGCTTCCTCTAGGTGAGATGGAGCAGGCCGTAATTCACCACGCGGGCCCAGTGCGGATTGGTAGATGTTCTAGGACATGCTGTTTTCCCATGATGTTTTCCTTCACCGTTTTGAGAGCAGTGGTGATGAAATAGTTTACACAAAGTAAAACGCCTGCCTGGGTTCGAGGCTTACCACCTACATATCATTGTTTGTATAAACCTACTTACAGAAATAAACTACATTTATCATCATATTCGAGCCAACAGAAGAGAAGAAGAATATTGGTAAAAGGGTACATAAACAGAACTCACCTGACAAAGTATGAAGGCAGTGGCCCGTTGTAATATCCCAGACCTTGACAGTGGAATCAGCATTGCCAGAGACCAGGATATTGGAATGCAGCTCCATACCAGACGTAAGCGACTGGTGTCCGGTGAGAGTATGCTTCAACTGACCAGATTCCACGTCCCACACGCGAATAGAAGTATCTAAAGAACCACTCACTACGTGGATACCATCGAACTGAAAAGTTGAGACGGAATATTATGGCTTGTGAAGCTGTGGATAGGATTAAAATATGAATGTTTTGCTACATAACGAACATATGAAGCAATAGATTAGCCATAATCTTCAGATTTTGAATAATAGTGTAAAAAATTAAGGTGTGGGGTCTCCGACTGACTATGCAGAAATAACTGGCCTCAGGTCAATTTATAAACACCTCTTTGTCATAGGACTCACAGATTGTCAACTGTGCAGGGCCTGCATAGAGGAGCATGACACAGCAGCACATATGCTCCGGTGGTAACAACATACAAAGTACTTCGTTAACTCAGGTACCTTCTGTGAGAGCATCAGTAACACAGAGGCGTTGCAGAACTTTCTTGAAGAAAGATCATCCGATTCACCCTGGCGAATCGGATGATCGACTTTCAAAGCAAAGATGAAGCCGGGGTGAAAAGGATGATCCGACTTTCAAGCGCATATTTTGCGAACGGGTGTCCGCAAAATATGCGCTTGGACGTGGAGTTGCCAGTGCCGTTCGTTCAGTTAGGAGAGAAACCAGTTCGTTATACAATACAAAATAGATTCAAACCAGCACCCTAATTGCGTAACTCACGATTCATCATAATCTGTATCGTTTTGAAACGGATTGTTAAACCATTGCTTCATTTGTTCGAAAAATGTGTCTGTTCGACAACATAAATAACGCAATGGATATTGTTTAACTGTGAAGACGAAACCAATTATGATCAATCGTGAGTTACGCAATTAGGGTGCAGGTGTACTCTTACCTGCAGGCTATAAACTCGGTTGGTATGACCAGCGAGCGTGTGCAGGCAGTCCCCGGTTTCAGGGTTCCAGACTTTGACAAAGTAGTCGTAGGCCCCGGACACGACCAGCTTCCCATCGTACTGCACGCAGCGAACAGCAGCCAAGTGGCCCATGAGGACGCGCAGACAGCGCCCTTCTGGGATGGACCAAACTCGTAAAGTCGCGTCCCGGGATCCAGATATTACCCTGAAAAGATGATGACAGTCAATTTTCTGTGGGATTTGTATCGCGAGTCTTAAAGCTACCATTCATGGAGAGATCAATCAACAAAATCTGATCTGATCAGTCGATCAGATCAGACTGATCGACTGATCAGATCAGATTTTGTTGATTGAGGCCGGATTCATGCACATGTTAACGATCAGACTGTTTGATTTCACCAATTGCTCATAGTAGTAATAGTTCTGGCCGTCTATAGGCAATAAACTAAGTAACTAAGGATTGCAATCCAGCACTATTTTCAATCCAGTGGGATTTTTGCTGTATTGACTGCAATCCATCGGGATCCCGCAAAAGTTGTTGATTTCTTCCTTGTTATGATATAATCAAATGTTTATTTGAAATTACAAAAATAAATAATATGTTACTGTGCAAAATTGACACATTATTTTATTGTTTTACTACTTATTTATTAGCACAAAAAGTTTAAAAACAATAACAAATATCAGAATTTGGTAAATTGGTAAAAACATTAATTCTGATCATCATCTGAGGTAGTTATAATCAAAAGACATTTAGGATAGCATGAGAATTTAGTTAAAGTTTACCAATACCTGTTTTCACCGACATCCCCTAAGTTTATGAGATCCCTTGGGAATGGTTAGGGGGTTGTTAGAAGGTGGTTTCTGTTTCACCAAGGGGGGTAAGGGGTCAGTTAAACGTTCAAAGGTCCCCTAAATTTAGGTGGTCGAAATGTGGGCCCATAAACCGGCACATACGTATGGGATCTCTCAAGCAAAGAACATGAAAATCGAGTTTTATGAAAAAACCACTGCATAAATCAATGACCAATAACTTTCGATATTTGAGCTTTGTCGGTACCGACTTGGTTTTGGAGATTTTACACTTCTTTTATTACTTAAACTAGCCCGGCCACCAAGTTAGGTTAAATTAGCAAGAAAAACGAATCTTTGTCGGCTCATAAGTTTTGAAAGGCTTTTTATTTTAATATTCTATTTCCGCACAGGCAATAATAATAATGAGACAAAACCATACCATTATTAATTTTTTCATGTAATTGTCGAACAGTGGAGTAATACACTCCCGAAGTGTATATGGAAAAAATGTCGACTAGATTAATCTTAATGAACTCTTTGCAAATGCAAACGATCAAACAAATCTCACGTCTCGACGTCACAAAACAAAGAAGTGTCAAATACAAATAAGACCACAGATAACACGCGACGTTTTGTAATGTAACACAAGAGTAAATAAGCAAGAAAACATGAAATTTATTCAAATCTGAATGAAATAATATTTATTATAGCTACCAAAACACGATTTATAAATATCTTCCATATACGTGTACACTTAAGAGAATTTTATGAAAGTTATCTTGTTACAAAGTATCGATATGTTCATGGACGAATCAATTCACTATTTTCGAAGAAACTAACGTCACATAGATATGTGTGTCAAATCATTTAGGGGGAGCTTTTAAGCTAAAGATCCCATACGTAGGTAGGGAGTATAAGGGATGTCGGTAAAAACAGGCATAATTGTCTTAATTTTTCTAACTAAAGTTAAGAATATATAAAAAAATCTAACAAATTTGTAAATATCAAATAAGAAGTCAGTTTTCTTTTTGAAAATATGATCTTCAAAAATAAAGAATTACATATATGTAGCCAGCGGCCGAAAAAGCTCTTTCTGCCTCCAACAAAGTTAAAAACTTCCCTATCAGTGTCTTATCTAATTATCCTTTAAACGAGCAATTCTTGTATATAACGTATATACAGAGTGTAACAGAAACCTTATTGCTATCTTTAAGCACTAGATAACAGCTGGTATAGATAGAATCACTATACATAGTTACAGGTCAAAATAAAATACTCTAAGAATTGATAACAAATTTTCTGTTTCATTTATTTCTTCAATTCAAATCATAACAAACGTGTCACCGCACTACGTCGGTCAATAACTTTCCACGTTACTTGCCAATATCACGATGAATCTCTTCCGAGTGGTGTGTTTATTTCAATTTGAAAAGTTCGGTATCTGGCATGTGTGTTAAAAATTCACATAAGTTCCGAACATGTAGAGATAGGATTAAAAAACCCTTCCAATAAATATCGTTTGATATCATCCAAAGTAGCCGTGCCCTTGGTATATATATACCCTTTCCGTTACACGTTGTATACAGGGTTATTGGAAGAACACCAACAACCTCTTAAGAGGTCATTGTACTCATCATTATGAACAACTTTTACTATGGGACCAAACCAGAAATCGCGAAAAAAAATCTGTTGTTCCCTACATTTTGATGAGTTATACGAACATAAATGTAAAGAACAGCTGATTCTTTTTTCGCGATTTCAGGTTTGGTCCCATAGTAAAAGTTGTTCATAATGATGAGTACAATGACCTCTTAAGAGGTTGTTGATGTTTTTCCAATAACCCTGTATAATCTGAATCTCGGTAACGGCGCCAACGATTTTCATGAAATTTAGTATGCAGGGGTTTTCTGGGGCGATAAATCGATCTAGCTAGGTTTCATTTTTAGGAAACATCAAACAAAAAAAAAGCAATGCTTGGTCATCCAAATATTGCTATATTGAGCATGGTTGCGAATCGCCTGGAATGTGTATACGTGGGTCACTGTTGTGCCGTCTCTCATGGGATGTCGCAACGGTGACCAACCGTTATTTCTTGTATTGGTTTCCTTGTTTTTGTGTATAGTCTGTGCTTACTACATAGTCGTAAGTTTTACTAACAATCTTGTTGAGTCTTGGTTACTCCAATAAATAAAAATACGTATCTGGATGACCGAGATGCTCGTTTTTTTGTTCGACGTTTGTTAAAATGAAACCTAGCTAGATCGATTTATCGCCCCCGAAACCCCCTGCATACTAAATTTCATGAAAAACGTTGGAGCCGTTTCCGAGATTCAGATTATATTAATATATATATATACAAGAATTCTATTCTATATTTAAATGACGTTGCGGAATCCCTAAGTTCCTAAAATTATGCTCGCTCCCGCTGGATATCGATATCCCATTTTGCTGGATTGCAATCCCCTAAATATAACGCTTCAGCAAGAGTATTTTTGTTTTAGTAAAAATAACTTTCTTTTTTGTTACTATGTTTTCAGTTCATTGCAAGTCTAGATAGTAGTTCTGTTTATCTTTTCATAATTGAAAACAATTCAACAAATAAATTCCATTGCAATGATATGTAACAAAAAAAAAGTTAAATGCGAAAAATTTTTTACAAAGGCAAGTGAATTTTCGCAACAATTCGCGGCTGAGATAGATAAGCACACGGTTGTTGTGCCATTTTGATAAACATTATCTTTAGTATTGTAACGAATTACATATAGCAATGGTCGCGTTGTCAGGGTAACATTATGCATGTGCTTGCTTGCTCTTTCAAGATTGGCTTTATTTTGCCGCAAGTTGTGTATCTGATACACAACTTCGTTAGTATTATTTCTTTAGTTAGTTTTAAGCAACGCATAGCAGTGTTTTTTTTTTGTGTGTAATTAGTATGTTTGTCATGCCAAACGACATATTATGTAATTATTTTGGCTGAACGGAAACACCCACATGTAACATATAATAAAAATCATAAATGATAAAAAAAATAGTTCCTTACAGTAATGGAAAAAAAACACATAAATAAAGAAGGAAGCGGTTTTGGATCCATCATAAACTGGTAGATAAGTTGTTTTTTAATTTAAAATAATATTATGAAAGGCACATAACATTGTTTCATTGACCCTGGTTAGGCAATCCATGAAAGAAAATCGCTTATAATATTTTTCGCTTAGTATAGTAATGTTATAATGGATCATGGTTAGTTCTTAACTTAATAAGAGCACAGCAGCTTATGCAAAATAAAATATCTAATTAATAAATAATAAATTGTCACTGCTTATACAGTACCCAATTGAAGTCTACCTGTTTTGGTACAGATGCATACAACGCACGGTGGAAGTATGCCCGGCGAGGACTTTCAAGCATTGGCCTGTCTTGGCGTTCCACACGCGTAGGGTGCGGTCTGTGGAGCCGCTGATCACCAGGTCGTTTACCATTTGCGAGGACCACACGCCGCCAGAATGGCCCACCAAGGTGCGCAGGCACTGGCGGACAAGGTTTAATATTAATTACGTAGTTGTTGCCACGGTTTCACTGTAGATTGTAGTTACGAGTATGTATTGAGATATCAAATATTATATGTGCAGAAACGGCGGAAGGCGTGGGCCCTCGCCTACGGCTTCGCACTCTCAACGTTTATCGAAAGGCGCGTGACTCACAGATGTCTATAACTTCGCCCGCGTGGATTTCATATTTTTCCCTACGATGTTGAATGACCATTTAAACGGTAGTTTTCATATAAACTGTATCTACAAATTTTCACCTCGAAGAGGGTGACTTTTGAAAAATCATGTATCATGTTGTGATTACTTTTGAGTTACTAAATCCGCTAATAAAAGCTTGATTTAGTCAATTTAGTACTTCTCCTGTTCGCTAGGAATCTATTTTAGAAAAACCTAAAATCTTATTTTCTCAGTCTGAAGAATTAATACTGAGTTTCGAGGAATCGGACCGCGCCTTTCGATAGTTTCGTTCAAACTTTGACAAGCCCTAAATCCTGTTTGAGGGGTTTTGAAAAATGAATCCTGCACCCATGCACAATCGAATTTTCAAAAATCCCCCCTTATTCCCAAAGAAACCTTTGTGCAAAATTTCCGCGTGTTAATAGCGCCGAAGAAAAATCGTATGACATTGTATATCACACGGTTCTATGGTATACGGCGACGGTGCCATGCCGTAGTGCCAACAGTGTCAACAAGCTTCCATAGTGATCCATACAACACTGACGATCCTGCCTACACACGACAAGAAACCCGTACTTTTCACGGCAACAAAAACGTGTGCATAAAAGGGCCCGACATACACAAACGGAACAATTTCAGTACATCAAACAAATACTTGTTCAGTGCCGGAATCGAACCCGCGACAGCTAGACACTGCGCCAACCGTTCCAAAAAAATGCAAAAAATATTACACACAACACATTAGCAAATCTTTAAGATACCTACACTCATCTCATTCTGACAATTGATCATTTAGCTCGACAATAAAACTCAATTGATATTACCTTCAGACTGTATTATCAGTCGGTACAATTGATGGACGTTACAGCCGATAACTTGTCTCATTAACAGCACAGAGCACTGATAGCGAACCAATGTTTGTAACGGTATAGTTTACACGCTCACCTTGCCCGTGACAGCTGACCACACTTTGAGGGTGGTATCATCGCTGCCGCTTAAGATGCGGTTGCCATAGAACTGCAGACAGGTTATGACGTGGTCATCATGTCCCCTCATGATGATGGGTGATGTTACTGGCTTATTAAGCCAGTTGTTCTCGATAAGGTACTGGCGCATGTAGCCCGCCTTCCAGGGACTGGAGCAGCGCGGAAGTGTACGAGGCGTCTTCTTCAGGGTGGTTATACCGACGCGACGGCATTGCTCCTTCCACAACAGGTTGTCTTCGGCGAGGAATCTAAAAATAAGTTGCGTTAGTGAGCCCCTGAGTCGAGATCTGAGAGAGTTGTGTGGAAATTGGTGGGCATGTGATACGGAGGAATGAGGAAAATGTGGTGAGGAAAGTTTTGAGTATGAATGCCGATGGCTATAAGAGTAGGGGGAGACCAAAGAAACGAAGGATGGACTTGTGAATGATGAAATGGTTAGAAAGACGCCGACCTCAAATAAATTCACTACGGGCATGAGAATGATAAGTGAGGCTTTGAAGCAAAAGCTTGTGACAATAGTGACGGTTCAAATTCTATGAACCAGTCATAGAATTTGAAGTGTTTTGAACTTTTGACCTCAGATCTTGATTGTTTTTATTGATCGGCCAACTGTAATTGTATTCCAATCATTGTAATTGATAGTAATGAAATGCAATTCATAATACATGCGTCATTAATATTCGATACAGAAAATAGATACGTTAGCTGCAATTCAGCTGAAAAATTGTTTGTTACAAAAAAGAGACATGACGTATTTTTAACAGTGAATAATTCTACAAAACGAGATCGGTCGCATACAGCGTATTGTCGTATCTACACTAGATTGATTCGTTATAGGAATGTACTGATGATACTGGTGTGATCTCTTGGAAACGGTCACTGAAGCTCAAGAAAATATATTATGTGAAGTTTAAGACTGCATTCTTTAGGAGACTACAACCAAACAATGTTGGATTTACTAAGACATAACGTAAAAAAAAACTGTAAAAAACATGTGACGGAAATGTAATCAATCCCTGTTCTGGTTAAATTCCTACGCATTTACCCACTAATATCTTAATCACTTTTCCAACATTTTTTAAGAACATTAAAAAATGAAAATTTTCGATGAAAATTTACCTCATTCATCATACGCCAAGCCTTTTCCCAATTATTTTAGGATTGGCTTCCAGTCTAACCGGATGCAGCCAAATACCAGTATTTTACATGGAGCGACTGCATATCTGACCTCCACAACCCAGTTACTAGGTACCACGATATCCTCTGATAAGACTTGTTGTCAAACTTTTGGACTACTAACAACCCTCTGACGACGAAAATTGTCACATGGAAAACATCTTTAAAGCGATTTGTAATTTCAATTTCGGGCACGTATTCAATTTGTAAGTGGCACTACAAATTGGCATGAACAGGTATATTTTCTGATCTATTTGTTTACATTACTTTAGGGACAAACTATAAAGTGACTTACTTCCAGTAACGACAAGTCTGGGCGGCCATCAGCAGATCCTTAGGCTGTAGGTACCCCAGCACAGTGAGTGCGAGCTCTTTTGGCAGTAGCGAAATGAAGTCTCGTTGGAACAGCGGCTCGATAGCCTTCATCATGTGCCGCACCTGGCTAGGGTCACAGCATTTGATCAGCTCGTCGATAGCCTGGATCTTCTCCACGTTGGTCCAGTTATTGAACCTGGAAAAGCATGACGATGACGGTTATTTGCGAAATGAGGAGACCGCATCTTCTGATAGTGCCGAGATAGTGGTAAAATATGAGTCAGTTTAATGTATACATATAAAATGCTTTGTCCTGAACGACTGACTGACGGATCAACGCACAGCCTAAACCGCTGATCGGAGACCGAACCTTGGAGGGTGTGTTCTTTGTATGACTTAGGCATCCAATAAGAAAGTTGTGTCAGCTAGAAAGCGCTTTATGTCGTTAAAGTACCAGGTTGGCATAACATGGTAGGAGAGCACACTTAAAAAAAAACTCAATACTTTAATTACTCAGCTTTTTAAGTGCTTTATGCCTTCGAAGTACCATGTTGTCATAACTCGGTAGGATGTGCTCCCCTGACATAGTTGTGTCAGCTAGAAAGCGCTTACATTTTAGCATAATAATTTATGTGTTAAACCAAAATTAATAACGTAAAAAACCAATAAAAAATCCTATTAGAACCATTTTCGACTTCTACGCGGATGAAGTCACGGGCAAAAGCTAGTTAATTATAAAAAATACATTTTGAAATTGCAATGGCGTTACAGACCAGTCTTTTTCCATTAATTTCAATTATCTTTGTGACGGTATTCTTAAGGAGACTCAAGAGTAACACGATAATGGACGAAGAAAACAATACCAGACCATTAATTTGGCTTTTAGCAACACCATTCCACTGTTGAGGAAATGCAACGAGTGATTGACAACATAAGACAATCTCTTGAAAGAAAGGAATACTGTGATGCTGTCTTCTGTCTGGATCAACAGCACGCCTTTGACAGGGTGTGGCACGAACGTCTGCTGTACAAGCTAAGAATGAAACTGCTAAAATCATATTATAATTGTGTTGTAAAGATTTTACCCATCTGAGAGAAGTTCGTAATAAAATTTAGGAAGGAAACATCGGAACTATATGACATCAAAGCTTCTGTACCTCAAAGCCCAGGGCTTGAACCTATACTATACTCAATATACATAGCAGTTTTGCCCAATAACTGTAGTAATATAAACATACACTGATGATACAGCCTGTCTTGAAATAAAAAAATAAGTTTCTATAATATTATAGAACGACTTCGTTCGCGTAGCATATCCTCAAAAATTTAAAATTTTGCTCCAAGATTAATTTTTAGGATTCTTATCTTGCAAATATACACATACAGCAGTGCCTAAATACAAAGTTTCATGGTTTTATCTTCGACAATGACGAACTTTCATACAAACTTTCATCCCCTATTTGAACCCCTTCAAGCTATTTTTCGTGATAAAAAGGTAGCATGATGTGCTTTCCCAAGGTCTAGTCTATCTCTGTTTCAAATCTCATCAAAAACGGTTCAGTGGTTTAGGCGTGAAAGCGTAATATAAATAAATATATAAAGAGGATAAGTTTTTAACCAGTGCGCAAACTGTAACCATGACTTCCGCATATCATTCTAGACCACCCCGTGCAGAAATCTGCTGTTTCATCATCATCATCATCATTTCAGCGAAAGACGTCCACTGCTGGACATAGGCCTCCCCCAAGCTCCGCCACTTCAACCGGTTCTGTGCTTCCCGCATCCAGCGGACTCCTGCGGCCCTCACAAGGTCATCGATCCACCTTGTGGGAAGCCTTCCAACTTTACGTCTTCCTATTCCTGTTTTATAGAAAAGTGCAATACCTACGCGGTCAAAATGTATGGAACACCTGATTTTTTTTTTGTATAGCCGGCGAACAATTACTGCGCTGGGGGGTCTAGAATGATATGCTGAATTCATGGTTAGAGATTACGCACTGGCTAAAAAAGTTTCTTGTAAAGTAGGGATTTAAAAATCACACAAACGAACCAGGGAGCTGTTAAACAAAATAGAAGACATCACAAGGCTGTAATGCTGGCAAGAGAGACAGTAGCGAGTCATCATCTGCCAAGCTTTACCCCAGCTATGTTGGGGTCGGCTTTCAGTCTAACCGGATGTAGCTAAATATTAGTATTTTACACGTAGAAACTGCCTATCTGACCTCAACAACCCAGTTACTGGGTAAAACGATACCCCTTGGTAAGACTGGTTGTCAGGCTTTCGGGTATGTGACGACCAGTAACGACTATCAAAGATCCGCAAATGATAGCAGGGACCAACTTACCGTGGCTTACCGTGCTTTCCTCACCCATCCACGGAACAACCGCGGCATGTAAGTAAATAATCTGACTCTGCTTAAGAAATCCGATTGCAGATGAAGAAGAGGAGATAAAATAAATATTGTCCTGTGTTCTGCTCCAACTCTCTGGGGCCATTTGAGTATTACGTGAGCAGATATTTTGCTTTTTGTAACTGTAGTGCTTACGTGGTAATACTTGAATGGCCCTAACTAATATCCATTTGGCTAGATAAGGGACTAACCTGCTAAGCCACGGCTTTAACTCTGGCGGTCCATGGTCCCCGGGAACGCTTGCTTGGCTGCTAGAAGGAATAGGAGACGGCCACCCATCAGATCCCAAAGCGGAGGATGAAGAATTTTCCCCGCAGAATTTCTTGCTGGGCACCTGTGCAGGTTGGTGGTCTTGGCGGCGCTTCCTCTGTGGATGTTAATAAATCATAATGAGATGCAATATATGCTAGAATAAAAACTTCATCTTGTTAATACAGAAGAACCTTAATTTGATCATTTCGAACAAAATGGTCTAGATTTCGGATAAAAACTTTAAACCACGCATAAGCCGGAAAACTATATCGTAAAGTGCGTTAAAAATTGTCAGTATAACCATAGTAAATTCGTAACACCAAAATTTCCGTTCGAATTTGTTAAAAAGTGTTTTAAAAACAGTTGAACCAATTTTGCCAAACATTGAGTGCTTCTTCAATATATAAAAATACCTTTTTCGATATTAAAAATGTAAATATTGTCCTTTTGTTTTTATCTGTATAGTTATTCATTGAATTTAGTATCTACCAAAAAATCTGCTGTTTCATACAAAAGTGCAAACCTACGCGGTCAATATGTATGGAACAGCTGATTTCTTTTTGTATAACCGACGAAAAATTTCTACACTAGGGATCTAGAATGATATGCTGAAACAGTTTGCGCACTGGTTAATAATTTATCGTGTATAGTCGACTTGTCAAGTACCTACATCTCATGTTTGCGCAATGTATGCAATGATTGAAGTGACTACTGGAGTTTATGATCATCTTGACACTCTTTGTATACAATTACAACCGCATACTGTACACATTCTCATCGTCACAACACCCTAAGGACAAGCGAACCAAACAACTCAAAATGCCGGGGTTATGATAACACAATTACAATACAAAAAGAAATAAAACGTGGGAAATTTTCAAAATAAAAATAAAAATGGATAGTCGATCTGCGACGGAGGCGTGCTGCTCGATTTAAAAAAAAAGCGAAGCCAAGCAAATAATGATTTGAACCATTCTTCTGTCGAATATTTAAAAATGACAAATCAATGAGATCTGAATCTGATTTGAAAGAGGTCTGTTAGCAAACATCAACAACCATTCTGAAAATTTATTGTAACTTGAAATGTGTTCAAAAACCAAGATGGCATCAGCTACACTTTTAATCACGCGCTATCATAACCTTGCAGCGCTGATTTGAAACAGTTGACACCACTAGGTATCATCCTGAACAGTGAGATAGGTACTTTTAACAAAATAGTGTTGACTTGTTATAACCTATTAAATACTATTTTCTAACAAGCCACAAATTGAGATACTTAACCTATCTTTATTTATTTTTTAAACCTGTTTTTATTTTGACAGTAAAAATTATGCTAGGAATTCCGCAGTGAACTTAAATTTTAAAAGAAACACTGGTGTAATTTTTGGTTTTTCCAACGCAGACTAGAAAGGTACCATGACGAGTTTTAAGGCGGTGATTTCTTGAAAACGCTCAAAAAGGTGGTTTTTTAAACCAGTGTATCTCTTTAGCCGTAAATAATTTTGAAAGCAAAAAAATATATGATATGTTCAAGTCTTTCTCGCATACAGTGATGGAACTCAAAACATAATTAAACATACTTTAATGCATCAAAAAAATCATCAAAGTCACCTCTTAATTATCTTTAAAACCAGTTTATCCCTTCAATAACAATTATTATTGTAATTAAAAATATACTATAAAATTCCAAATGCCAAACTGCATCCAGTGATGGATAATTTTTTATCAAATAGATTATATCTAATTTTATACGATTTTATTTGCATTTTTACGACAATGCTTGCTCATTTATGTTTCGAATTTATTACAACAGATTTTAACCCGTATCGGATTGCAGTAAGAACTATTATCGCTCACAACGACAATGCGATGAGTACATTCAAAATTACCAGGGCCTTAAGATGTTTTCCTACAGATAGATCCTGTACAGCAGATCATGTATAGTAATACAAAATCTATAACTTTACATAAATATCTTAGTTACGTCATCAGATCTCATGAAGAACTGTCTGAGAGAGATTAGGACAACACTATTGATGAATGTTTTTATGTATTTAGCTTGAGATGAATAATACATGATCGAGAGTGGGATTCTGAATATGTTAACGGCTATTGGTAACGCTGCGATGTTCGATAATGTACAATTTATACTGCTTTATGTTAGTTATATTGAAATATTGGTTTGTAACATGTATGTCAATTAATCTTAAGTGAAATTAAAGTTAATGTGTCACCGATGATTTTGTTCGTCATTTCCTGTTGCTAATGAAAGTTAAACACGTTTGATGATTCGATGTTATGATGACAGATCATTAAAATGTTGAGTTGCAAATCCCAAGAAAAGCAACCATGCAATTTTCAGAAATACTTGTGTGTATCAAATGCATTGTTTTACTGTACTCAGCAAATTCTGTAAGTTAGACATGTATAGTGAGATTTGCTAGACCGACGCTTATAATTCCTGCACATTAATTCTGGGGGAATTTTGTTATTAAGTATCTAAAAGAGAAATAATTTTAAAAAATCGGACCTCCTCTACAAAATCGATCAGTTGACTATTGATTTTGCATGGGAGGTCCGATTTTATTTTTCATGATTCGACCCATGCTCCTTTGAAAAAGTTGTTCAATTTCACGGATACTATCACCCTGAAAAATTTAGACGATGGCGTTCGAACCTAGGACCTACGTCTTGTAAGTCACGGCCATTTACCACTGGGCCAACACAGCTCTATCATTAATATTGGACATGAAATATTCATTCCAATTGCAAAATCTTGGAGCACACATAAGTACCATCAAATACTTCAAAAACATTTAGAGGACCTTGACACTAAGGAGATGTACAATGTTGCACATTTATACGGCGGCAGCGCGCGAGTAGCCCGCGAAATCATGATATTTGAGGCTGATTGTAACGTAAGGAGTTGTATTGCTGATGCTCAAGATTATATTTCTGTCAATACATATTTAAATCGGGTCCGAATCATATTTTATTCAACATACCTAGTACTTAACACTAACTGGCAAGATGCAAAAAATAAAACTCGCGGGCTACATACCCAACTCTTTACCCTTTCTGGCTCCGGCTCTGTGTCGTCACTCGAGTCTTCCTGAAATACGCATTTTTTACATACATTAAACACTTCAACTGTTTCATTCATTAATAAATCGATTTATAGAAAGTAAATATTTGAACATACTAAGAAATAATGTTAGCCATCGACAATAGTTCACATACAACTCATTCTAAGGAATAAATGTAACTGAAAAAGCCTGAACATCAGTTTACACAATGATTTTCAGGAAACCTTTTGGCTTGAATCATAATCGGCCTAGAATGTTCCCACTGCTGGGACACAGGCCTCCTCTCTAAGATGGAATGGGTATCCACCACGCGGGCTCAGTGCGGGTTGGTAGATGTCACATGTCTTTGTTTTTGTTTTTTTTTTTATGTAGATGTCATAGTCGTTCCGTAGCTTGGTGAGGATAACACCAGAAGGTCGTAACCCGGCCTTATTTCTTTTCGTCAAATGAGTTATGGAATTTACAAGCAAAAAAAATCATTGCGATTTCCTTCTAGCATTTTGCAAACATTTATGAAACCGTAATGTCATGCGACGTACATTTTAGGATATTCACAACCAGTTAAAAACAAAATACGCTAAATCTAGAATGTCTGTATTTATTAGCCAGAAGAAATGTAAAGATTTTCGTTTATTACGATTATTACATTAAGTATTTTCTTCCTTGACTAATATTGTAAAATAACACTAAACTAGACCAAATGAATGTTGTTTGAACTGCACGTTTCGCCCGCATGGTATGTTAACACTACTGTTTACCTTGAGATGTTCAGACTTAGACATGTCGTCAATGTGTTCTAAAAAACAAAATATTCATTGCACAATTTTTGGTTTACCCCAAAATGTTCCCACTTCCGTCCCCCAAGATTAGAAGTCAAACGAGAAGTTTAGATTACAAATAATTAGGCCCTTATTCA
Source organism: Polymixis flavicincta (assembly GCA_949987655.1). Taxonomy (NCBI): domain Eukaryota; kingdom Metazoa; phylum Arthropoda; class Insecta; order Lepidoptera; family Noctuidae; genus Polymixis; species Polymixis flavicincta. Next base: position 33,691,085 of record OX465171.1, on the reverse strand, counting down.
TAAAAGCTATCGAACATCTAAACAGTTGTTTAGGTCTGTTTTTCAAAACGAAATCAGACTTAAACAACTGTTTAGATGTTCGATAACTTTTCATGAATAAGGGCCTTAGTAATTACTAAAAATAAAGTAAAGTTCTCACATCATGGGATGATAGGCATGTGCACCAGGTATCTTCTACAATATCATCATCATCGGAACTGTCTTCCGTATCCGGACTGTAGGTGAAGCTCTGCAACAAAACGACAATTGTACTATTTGAAAACCACACCCCATTTCCCCACATGTAAATTCTTAAAAATTTAATAATCCTTTCTCAGACAAAAATGTTTTCCTAATTGTTTCAGAAATGCCTCTTGCTCACCAACCTTTTTAACTACAGTATCTGTAATAAATAATGTTTACATTTAAACAATCGTTTTATTCTTACCACATGTTTCTTAGAACCCCCTGGCTCGTTCTTCCCACTGTCGTCAAGCCCGAGCAACTTATCAGCATTGGAGGTGGATGGCACGGTGAAGCCTTTGGTGCTGTCGGAACTAGCGCTTCCTATACTCGAAGCATTAGAGCTCGTCCTTCCTGATGGGCCACTCGTATCCATATCACAATTCTCATCGTTATCACAATCCAACTTATCTCCTTTATATAACTTGCCCTTAGGAAAATCTTTCTTCTCCTCCATATTGCTATTCAAAAGCTTCTGCATGAAATCCTCCTTTTGCTCATGCACCACATACTTTTTTGAATGTATCATATTCTTTATTGTTGTGTTGGAGTCATCCCCATCTTTGCTGCAACCAGGGAGGCTGTTATCATGTGTTATTAGGTTGGAGAGATTTGATATCGTCTCCGAGCTGGACGCCAGGCTCGAATTGACACTGGACAGATTTCCGGAATAAAGTGCAGGCGCCGGTATCTTGCCATCGACGATCATCCCCGAACAATGCTTCAGGATCCTGTTCTCTTCATCGAAATCTTCTCGTTCAATATCGTCGATCTGCTGCCTCCCATTGTTCTGCAGGCTCACCGGTACCGCAATTACAGGATCATTTTCAGTCTTTATCTCTTGTTTAATATCGAAGGGGCCTAAGTTTGCCCCATCATAAATCTCACACCCGCTGAGTGAACATTTTGGATCCATAATAGCAGGAAGGTCTTCGTCTGGCTGTAATTACATATACCTATTAATATGTACTTGTATAACCTATAACAGATTTTACAAATTGAGGAGATGAAAAGACGAAACTCAATAATAAAAATAAAAAAAACAGTACTCACAATTCTATGATAAACTCTAGTTATTCGGTGTGCATGAGCAGGATTCCTGTCAAATAACTAAGTGTCAGTATTGCCACACAGGTTGCATATACTACTTAGAACAAGTATGGGAGTTTACCTAGCATTCATATTAGTCTCAAAATGAACCCATTTGACACAAACGTATTTGCCAGCGCTCTGCATTTTAAGAATGTCTTTCAATCACTTTTCACACTCAAAGATGAACTATCATTCTTCTAGCTACCATGAAGATAATTACTTGTTAACTAATATTATGAAAGATGACTGTCCTTGTGGACAACACTGATGTTTTAACACATTATTGTGATGTCAGCACTAGATAGCTATAAGGAAAGAAAAAGTTTACATCTGCAAAAGCCACTCCGGCACCAAAAATTGAGGATGATGATGATTATATGATGATGTTAAATTAAAGCTGAAACAGAAAGGTAAGGTCATGAGTCACAGGTTAATATATGGGTATTCTGTAAATTCTATTATATCCATGGTCACTATAACAGATCTAAGGTCTATAATCAAATAACTACGAAAATCTATATTTAAATGAGTATTGATGTTCGAGTATGATGAGTTTCGATTCAATTTACGGTAAGTAAAGCAAGAGTTCAAACAAATCGCTGATTTTGAAAACACTACAAACGAAAACCAGCAAAGTTGCGAAAAAAAATATATGACAAAAGCGACACTACAGAGAGCACGTACTACATTCGGCGTCAAAAACTACAGATGACTTTATCCTACCAAATAATTTTATCTGATTTCAACACTTTCTTTTCACAGTAGTTAATTGGGTTTGTTTAACAAAAAACAAGCCTGATCCTCATTGGTTCCTTGTTGTATTGTTTGACCACCAGATACACAACAGATACTATGATTTCCAGTCTTATTAAATGTTTCAGTATCAACACTTAAACCAGACACTCACAAGTTTATCCCTATAACGCATGCTTCAATCACACAGAAAACAGAATTAATACACAATTAAGATTACAAAACAACACTGTTGTTATCATGGTAACAATTATTGCTGATGGCAACTTGCCATGAAGAGTGTACTTCACAAACAATGTCTTTTGTACAACTGCATATCAAATAAGACACAAATTAAAAGAAAATAAAACTATAAAATTATTGAAAAGACTCTTGAATTTATGTCAAAATCAATTGCTTTCCATAATGATGACTTTTTACAAGTACTTAGTGGATAGGTTTGAATGTTTACTAAATGTACCAAACTACAAAACAATTTTTTTTTTTAAACTCGCACTGATTATAAGTACCCATATTTTTAATTTTTTTGATGATAATGCATGTTTCTGTTTATCACTTAAAGATAACAGTTAAAAACCAGTGTTTTGCCATAACATATTTACCATGTGAAATCGTTCAGTGACAGATTTGAAATAATGTAAAATGGCCCCAATAAATGTATAAAATTATTTCACAGTTGAATTGATACCAGCTCAACAACATTTTCTTGATGTTTTAAGAGAAATAATTCATTTTATATATGACAAACAGAATCAAATTAAGTTATTCATTTTTACTTTATAGCTTCTTTCTTATCCATTATTTATAGTTCTGTAATCCCAAGCTATTACTAATATAATTTTTAAACAAACTACATTAAAGCGGAAAATCATACCAAATATCTTTAGTTTATCAAAGTAAATTAGAATGTTGTTCATTCAACACATATTAGCAGGCAGGACAAGATCCTTCATCAATCCTGTAATATGTAGATGAATAACAGTAACATTTATAACTTGTAGTATAGTGTTAAAATATGGGCACTGAAGTATCAAACATAGAAACAATAAAACTCAGAAAAAAAAAGTAATTAATCACTTCCTTTGTCCAATTGCAAAATATAAAAAAAAAACATTGTGAAAAACAATGCATAATATTTTAATTGTCTATACAATATCTGTCAATAACAAGTGTGCACTTCTAAACAGGGCCCTTTAACAGAAGGGAGGTTGAAGTTTAACCAGCAATTACCAAATTGCAATTTTTGTGTTAACAATTATGATTAACACTTGAATAATTGAGAATAATCTGAAAAATTCATGAAAAAACAGAAAGCCCCATCCAAAGCCTCGAAAATAACTAAATCATGAACAATTCACAAAACAATCAACTGTGTAAGCAATTAATTGGGCAGGGCACAAAGAGCACACAGGTCTATAGCCATATAGATCACCATTCTATGCAAAAGATGTGCAACACTTATTTATCTGTAAAATGAATTTAGAGCACATTGCAATGATATGACATGAAGGAGTAACAAGGAACAACAACTTCACAAGGCCAATGTGTTGAATTGTTTCTTTGGCTCAACAACTGTAGGCAATGTCATAAGCAAGGCCATTACAATCATATGTTCAAGAATAATGTAAGGAACAAATAGCAAAACAAAGTACACACTACGTTAACGGCGATACAAAGACACGACTCCATGCACTGACGCGAAATACGATCGAAACATCGAACGGGCCCCTGGGCAGAGCTAATACGTGCATCTGTATCCTATACAGGGAAGTATATCACATGGATATCATTTCCCATAAAAAAAAACCGACGCAGCAGAGACTACGATCGTGAGAACGTTTTTTATCACTGAAAACGCAGGATTCACTTGCATCCGTCTCAACAAAAAAAAAAAATATGGACAAAATTTCTCACAATTTGATGGCGAAATTGTCTGGCCTTTGCCTAATTACACTCCACACTGACACGATCAATTAAATATTGACCTTTATCTATAACCACTAGAGGGATGCGCGAAACGCATCGCGCGTTGAAAAGCATTGCCTGGGATTTTGAAAGGCGTGAATACATAAAAAGTGGCATGGGGAACCTATTACGTGCATCACGTCTGCTACAAAACATTTTGAAATTTATTACATACCTGTACGGGGGCCCGCAGTGTTAGTTATTTCCTTAGATTTGCATTATGTTTTTATTGAAACATAATTAAAATATTGACTGAATTAAAAAATAATAATGCAATGTGCAACAATCTAAAACATTGACTTCAAACACCGTGGTCAGCCATCGACCATAGTCATTATTTGTCCATAGTCAAAAAAGTAGAGAGAGAAGAGTTGAGTTGTTTGTTTTTTAACTGTGGTTGCCCAAAAGCCTTTAACCCACTATTGTTTAGGAAATGGCCACTAACGAAAACTCAAAAACTTTTGGTAGGAATAAAATTTATCTTGCTAAAATACCGAAAAACAAATAAATAATTCAAACAGTATAACTACTACTACGATAAATGCTCTAAGACTACTACTCGTTAGCGATGGGCGTTGAATCAACGAACTAGTTGAATCAACCGTTGATGTCCTGTCAACGTATTAACGTTAACTGATATTGAATCAACTAGTTAAATTCGTCAACGACGTTCATGAATGAACTAGTTAAATTCTTCAACGACGTTTACGAATCAACTAGTTAAATTCGTCAACGACGTTCATGAATGAACTAGTTAAATTCTTCAACGACGTTTACGAATCAACTCGTTAAATTCATCAACGACGTTCATGAATTTGACTCGTTTGTTATTCAACTAAATTCGAAACTTTCGTTGAAAATGACATCATACGTTGCGAGTGACGGTCATGTCATAGAATTTGAACTATAAGTAACGCATGAAAGAAATTATTTTTGAAAAAGTATGACGATATTGGTGGACTGGCCCGCGCCGCTCGTGCCGCCTGAGAGAAACCAGTTCATACTGGTTTCATGGCTTGTTTGTTTAAGTTTAGAAACGAAGTTCGCTTTCTTTATTTTTTTGTTTTTTTTGTTTCACTCAATTTGTGACAAGTTGCGCAAGCACAAGGTCAGAGTTTTTTGTTGTTTATCGTAAATAATAATAGGCTTTATAGTTAATGTTTAAAGGGACAGTGTTAGGTGTGTTGTTTTTGTAAATAAGTACTTGTAATTGTTTATACCTATTTGCATTTAAAATGTCGGGACGTACTAAGAAAAAATTGAACAAAATGTTGCATAAATTAACATTTAACGGTTTACTTTGTAAGTTGGCATTAATGCACGTTAACTCGTTGACGAATTTAACTAGTTGATCAACTAGTTACCGAACGTAAATCAACGTTGACGTTTCGTTAACGGAAAAACCTTCAACGACCCATCGCTAGTTCATACTGGTTTCATGGTTTGTTTGTTTACGTTTGGAAACGAAGTTCGCTTTCTTTATTTTATTTTTTTTGTTTCACTCAATTTGTGACAAATTGCGCACAAGGTCAGAGTTTTTTGTTGTTTATCGTAAATAATAATAGGCTTTATAGTTAATGTTTAAAGGAACAGTGTTAGGTGTGTTGTTTTTGTAAATAGGTACGTGTAATTGTTTATACCTATTTGCATTTAAAATGTCGGGACGTACAGTCACGAGCAATAACATAGAAACGCCCTTAAAATTCAAATTAATGTAACAAAAATGAAATTGCAAAAATCAGTATGCTAACTGTGTCCAATAATTATGTAAACGTTAAATTGTGTCAAAAAGAACTACACACTTTTATCAAATTTCGTTAACAATAGATTACCAAAAAAATATACTAAGTTTTAGTTACGTAATTATGTACCCAGGGAAATTTCAAAAACATGTTTACAGTACAGTTTCAAAATTATGTATACAATAACAAAGCAGCAGTTTCAAGCAGCTTGAGTTCGGAAATAAGTAGCAATTATGATTTTACCTAATTGACAAAATCGGGATACATAAATGTAGGATCTTATAATATTATTTATTATTAGAATTTTTATCACTAATTTGCGTTATTACATATTGTGAGCAGTGGTGGCCCAGTGGTCATGCCTTACGAGATATAGGTCGAAGGTTCGAACCCAGACAGGCGCTTTACTTTGTGTGCATTATGTCATCACCAATGCTTTCGAAACGGTGAAGGAAAAACATCGTGAGAAACCTGATGTCCTAGAACCAAGAATTCGAAGACATGTGACATCTACCAACCCACACTGGGCCCACGTGGTGGATTGAAGCCCGCTCCCTCTCACAGAGAGGAGGCCTGTGTCCCAGCACTGGGAACGTTGATTATGTATGTATGTAAGGTAACTACTACCTAGTAGCCATCAGCAAGTGGCATCGACATGCCCGTCGACGGTTTTTATTTCCGTATGCCGTCTTAAAACTGTTGTGTTATTAGATTCGTACGACAACATTGCAAATCGTATGATTTGCAATGTTGTCGTATGTTCGTAATCAAATCGTATGTTGGTAAAGAAAAAAGTATCCGACGTAGCTGGGACTGTTAGCAGTGGACTGACACAGGCTGATGATGATTGTATTAATCATCATCACTGAATTCGTCCGATTTAGAAACCACTGTATGATACAATACAATGGGGAATAAAACAAGAAAAAATAGGTATACACTTTCAATTTCATTTTGATGTATCCATTACAATTCCAATTACACGTATACATTACATTTTGTATACATGTTATAGAAATTGTCATGGAGGCATAAAAATTACATTGGAAGTGTAAACTTTTTACTGATTTTGTTTCGTTTACATTACTTTGAAAACATTGTATACTCAGTTTTGACACAGTTTGATGGTTATGTAATTTAGAAAAGAAATGCCGTACACATATTTTTTGAATGGTAGAAGTTAAGATATTTAAAAAAATGTGACAATGTATATATATTATTGCTCGTGACTGTACCTACTAAGAAAAAAATGATTTTTTTTTTGAATAAATTAACATTTAACGGTTTACTTTGTAAGTTGGCATTAGTGCACGTTAACTCGTTGACGAATTTAACTAGTTGATCAACTAGTTGACGAACGTAAATCAACGTTGACGTTTCGTTAACGGAAAAACCTTCAACGACCCATCGCTACTACTCGTAACGAAAAGTTTTTGGCGGGATCGCGTGGGAACATGTCGCACGAATTTTCATTTTCTGGAAGTTTTGCGAATTAAATTGTATAATTTTGTTAGGGAATTTCCAATTTAGTAACGTGTGCACAAGTGTAGTGAAAGTGAAAATAAGTGACTAAAGATGACTTTTGGTGTTCCCCCTAAAAATTCTTATTAGGTTGTTGTAAAGTTACTACCGCTTTACAATAACTTTGACTTTGACTTGACTGACTAAAGACGACTATGACTTTTTTGTAACTTCGTGCCTGATATCGGGCCATTCACTTTATCGAAAGCAAAAATTACTTGACACTGGCTAAATGCATAAACCGTGCGAAGCCAATACCAAAAAAAAAAAACTGTTATCGGAGGTACACATGGCTACACATCAAGCTATACATTTCCAGTCTAAGCTGATCTCGCATTGCATAGCATTTCCGTACAGTGCGAGATCAGCGTAAACTGGAAATTTATAGCTTGATGTGTAGCCGTACACAGTCTCTGTTAGGAATAATCGTGTTCTGTGCTAGATCCTGCGTCTAGAAGACAATAAATTTATTCGACGGAACGGGTAAATACAAAGTTCTAGTAGTAGTATAATAATGTTCAGGAAACTTATGCACCTAAAAGCGGTATACGAATATTTGCAATTACACATCGTTATAAAACCTAACTAATATTTCAACAACTCTAATACACAATACAAAATAATCAGACTATGGAGTTATAGAAACATTCATGCAATATAAAATAACCAAAAGGATTATGTAAGGATCGTATCAGGTAGCGTTCCGTAGTTTCCGTCTACTCCCATGAAACAAAAGGCGTCAATAGAATGGAATAGAATATTTATTTACTGGAGTAACCACGTCTCAAAAAGATTGTCAAATCCGTACAGCGCACGGCATCATACGGCGATTGTTCTCAAAGATCTGCCCGTTACATTGAAAACACTCAAGAAGCTACAGCAACGAGTACATCGTGACTACATCCCAGTACTTCCAAGGCGGCCGGTATGTTCAATATTCCTACAACGCTATCAAGCGGCGAATAGCACAAACATTCTGCGGCGTGAAAATCGTGCAATCTGCCATAGTGGCAGCACCGTCGCAACCAACTTCACTTCACTCTTCACGAAAAATCTTTTACGGCCATCCATGTGAATCTCTCGTAAATTTGTACTTTAAAGAAATATACGTTTTACATTTGAAATCAGATAATAAACTACTTCATTGAAGACATCCTTGCCCTCATCACATAGGGACCTAAGGGACAGTCCAAACAATTGGTTCTTCGAGCCGGATTCAAAACAAAACAAGAAAAACCATACAAGAAAAATATAACGGTTGTTCACCGTTGCAACCATGAGAGACGGGGCAGCGTTAGGGGGAGGCTTCACAATATCTTCTCGTCCCAAATACCACAGTGTCTCAAGACAAATGTCTTTGACCAGTGTGTGTTGCCACAAAAAGTTGCGCTCACAATGGGCCTTATCAGAAGGCCCATTGCCCTTAAAGTCACCCAAAGAGCAATGGCGAGGGCTATGCTCGGAGTTTTCCTACGTGGTCGAATCAGAAATGAGATCTGCAGGAGAACCAAGGCAACCAACATAGCCCAAAGAATTGCCAAACATAAATGGCAGGGCACATTGCTCGCAGAACAGATGGCCGATGTGGCTGAAAGGTTCTGGAGTGCCGACCGCGTACCGGAAGTAGAGTGGGAAGGCCTCCCACAAGGTGGACCGATGACCTTGTGAAGGCTGCGAGAATGCGCTGAATGTGGGAAGCACAAGACCGGTCGAAGTGGAGGAGCTTGGAGGAAGCCTATGTCCAGCAGTAGACGTCTTTCGACTGAAATGATGATGAGAGACAACAGTGACCCACGTACACACAGTCCAGGCGACTTGCAACAATGCTCAAGACACTATTGGAGTTGCCCCACACCCTGCGCACCAGGGAAGCGCACCTTTGAGATCGGGAGTCAATTTATGACCAAGATACTTAAACCTGTAGACTCTCTGCAAAGGTGTAACATAAAGAAACACAGGCGGTACTGCATCTGACAGCTGCGCATTGAGAATATTGATTAATTTTAAGTAAAAGAAGTCGCAAAAAAATTAGGCAGGCGCAGTTCGATTCCGCACCTTTTATTTTTGTGAAAACGTTAAACAATATGTTTTTACAGAGGGTTTGGTAACAAATGTTCTTATAAATAAATAAATAAAATTCCTTTATTTCAGGCAAGAAAACCCATATTTCAAATTAAAATAAGATAAAATTTTACCATACTGCAACAGAAAAGAACAAAATTTCATAATGAGGGTAAAAAATAAAATCACAGAATTGAAATAAAATATCATGTAACAAAATCGGATGTTCATTAAAATGTCAGATTGAACGGTCAGAGTTATTAAACACATAGTGAAAAAATAATAATAATAATATGAAAATAAAAATCTAGTCTTATTACAGTGTCAAACAAATAAAATAAAAACAAAAATTTAAAAATAATACTAAAAATTAAAGGCTACACATGTCTGTTACAGCATTGGCTTATATAAGGTTGGAGATGGCCCGCACCCTGCGCACTAAGGACGCGCACCGCTTGCGCATGGTGGCGTGAAAACAGTCGGTGCGCGCTTCCGCAAACATGCCCGAGGCGCTGAAGTAGCGGGGCAGCCCCAACACTGCCCTGAACGCGTTGTTGTGTTGGACACAAAGGGCACTGTAAGCAGCTTGTGAGTAAGATGCCCATGCATAGGCTGCACGTGTGTATGGAGGTGCAAAAAGCTTTGAAAAGTGTGATTTTCACCTGATTTGAACAACGTGCAAAACTACGGGCTATCATATTTGCTCTCTTAGACAGTGCCCTCCGCTCCCGCTCAATGTCGGCATGGTCTTTCAGATCGGCTGTTACCCAGTGCCCCAGGTATTTAAATTCGCTCACTCAACTCATGGTTCCCGATACTGCTGTACCTGTTGTATTTGCCTGGTACTAGATTTGGTAGGTTTATTTTAAAGTGAAAACTTCGATAAGCGCGTTGGCCACCTTTGAGATGGGAAAAAACAATTGAACTCGCGACCTTGTTACCGACACCACTGACAACACGTCAATCTGAGGATTCTAAAAATATTTCTTGATGATTCAAAAATTACACTCGTAATTGTTCAAATTTTCACTTCTGTCGGCACTCCCGGATGTTTTTTTTAGGTGGGAAATCGTCTAATAACTTCTCCCGCTCTGGGTGGAGCAGGAGGGCGTATCAGACTTTTACTGACTAAAACCCATTCGTGTTCCTTCAGTTGCATGTTTGCCAGGGCCCACGGTATCTCTTTCGAAAAACCCGCACCCCTGGTAGACATCGGCCCTTGCGGACCCCACCAGTTGATGCTGACATCTCTTTGAGGCGCACGTGGAACACAACGCGCGCGCGGTGCTGCCGACCCAGGCTTGATCCTTATCGGACACCGAACTACCCATTACTCACCCTCCGCAATTCCGCGATTACGGTGACTGGGAATCAGCCTGGGATTCCTGACGCCTTGGGCGTCTCCTGCGGTCTAGGGCCGTGAGGGCGCATTTACTGCCTCTCCCTCACGTGTAACGCCTCCCTCTTTGCGAGCATTTCTGCTTTGCAGAGGGAGGTGATGGCTACCCATGAACACTTGTTCCAAACATGGCCTGGACCAGGGCCGGACGCGAGTGATCGCCACTGCCGATCGCCTCCACAAGGACACGGCGGTACTCCGCCCAAACCGGGCAGACCTCCACGGTATGCTCTACCGTGTCCTCAGGGCGATCTACGCGGTGGAAATACCCGGGCGTTTCCTCCCGCCTTTTCCGAAATAGGTACCTCCCGAAACAACCGTGTCCGGTGAGAACCTACGTCAGGCGGAAGGTGAGACATTATGAACTATTTTGCTATTTGCAACACTTTTCTTACGGTTTCAATCACTGCCGTAGCAATTGTATTTGCTCGACACTACAATAATTTAAGCTGATTGCATTTCTTTTGATGCAAGCTTTCTTCGATTGGGTTTTTTTCATTTCTGACCACATTTGCGACAGTTATGATGAGACCACAGACATATAAACAGTAGGATGAGACGACAAATGAAGTTATTTTGCTATTGTCAACTTCATAGTAATTTTTAACCCTATTTTAGCTAATATTTTTCTGGTTCTCTTTATGTCCTAGTAGTGCCAAGTAGTAGTGCTTTGTTAACTACTGGCAACGACACCAGAATACGAAAAATGAAACAGAAAAATTTAAATAAATTGATACATATCCATTTTCTCAATTAAAAATGATTAAAATCAAATTTTATTTTTCGTTGTTTTGAATCTATCGCCAAAACGCTCCTTACGATGACTTTTTTATCACATGACCACACTTGATGTCAGATTTGTGTCTGTACATGATAGATTCGACCCTCAGGAGTCCGCTGGCATACTTACCTCAATTTTGGCCAAAGTGTGGATTGTGTCCTTTCTGTTTTTTTATTTACGTCCAATTTTCATTTATAATACGCGTTTATTGCAATTCCACGGGATGAATTTTTCATGAATTAGTCATTAGTAATCAACTTAAATAATCTGTCACTGAACATAAAATAGCAAAGAACGTCTGACAATTAGAAATTCGTGGGCTACCCTGGAACTTCCGCTATAGCAGTCTGTCAAGAGGTCTACGGGTCTAACCATGGAATCACTAATTATAAAGCAGTCTTCCGCTGCGTCTGTCTGTCTGTTTGTTCGCGATAAACTCAAAAACTTCTGCACAGATTTTCATGCTGTTTTCACCAATGGATACAGTGATTCTCGAGGACGGTTTTAGTATATGATTTCTCACGTTTTTGTATACATTGGCCAAAATATAATGATATTTGTTGGAGTTGTGGCAAAAAAATAAGCCGATGGAAGTTTTCAACGAAAACGTCATTTTGTTATATCTCAAAGGGTTTAGGCAGCTAAACCCTTTGAGATATAACAAAATGATGTATCGTGGAATTCTGTATCTTTTATAGGTCTACAGAAAAGTCCGCGATGGCTTAATTACATATGTCTATATCGTATGGTTAACATACTAAGTCCATTTTAAAACTTAAAAAAATGGGTAATTTTAAAGCGGTAATTGGAAAGCTATTTAAGTACAGAAATACGGTATTAATCCTTGTCATCACTACATATTATAGAACAAAGATCCCCGCTACTTCTGTCTGTCTGTCTGTTCGCGATAAACTCAAAAACTAATGAACCGATTTTCATGCGGTTTTCACCAATTGACAGAGTGATTAATGGGGAACGTTTAGGTGTTAAGGTTTTGTGTAAATTGGTTCGGGCGAAGCCGGTGGCAAAAGCCAGTTGGTAAGTATTTATGTAGCAAAGTTTTTAGGTAACACATTCTCACATACAGTTAGTCCCACAAAAGAACTCCTGCAGACGCAGCGCTACAGACATGAAACGGAGACATAAATCTTTATTCATTTAATTATCTAGAGTTGTGCATTTTGTTCTGTAATATTAATATGTTACATAATAAAATGCACAAACTTAAAATAAAAAGTGTGTGAGGTAGGTTGTTGTAGGAATGTTGCTAACTAGGTATATTAATTCGTTCCAATTATTACCGCCGCACTTCTTTCGTGAGACGGACTCCAACGACACGAAAGTTTGCCGTAGAGTTAAGAACACGTGTGGTTTACGTCTTAACACGAGTGGTCGGTGTTCCTATTAGCACAGAACATAACTCATAACGGCCTATTAGTAACTCGAAAAAAATATATGCCACCCCATGACCCCACGCTTAGCGCTTGCCAAGTTTCCAAAAATAAAAAAATACACAATAACGGGACACGCAATCGGTTTAGCTCAAGCTAAGTCAAGCTAAACACGCTTGCAAACTTGTGGAGCCAGCATAATAATAGGTTTTTAGACGATTTATTGTGACAACCACAGAACATAAATACCCTGACGGGCTGACGGGATGACAACTCTTCGACAAATGTCACATTGTCACATGTCAACACCAGGCTATAAAACTAATTAGGTATAAAAAAAAAAAATCACATGTCAACCTATTTACTCGATCCGAAATTTTTTCTCGCCCTATCAAGGAGTATAATAATTTGCCAGTGTATCTAATAATATACACTGACAAAAGACTACAAACGTCTTTGATAATAATAATAATGGGTGCGCCACAGTGTGCGTTTGGGTAACACGTCTCTTCGATTTTCTGGTTGTTTTTATATGTAGTGTTTTGTTTGTGTATTGTCTCGTTGTTAACTGCTGTCAGGTTTGTTTACCATTGTCACCATTATCCTTCAATATGAATATGGATAAAAATTTACGCCCCGACCCTCCTGATGATACCCCTACTACTCCCCCCCCCCCCACACATTAAGCCAGTTTGCGGATGCGTTCAGTAATCAGGACTCCCAAATCCTTCCATCCCATAGTAATGTGCGTAAACGCCCCGGTCGTGAAAAGGATGTTTCCAATAGCCGAACTCACATAGGACGTGTTCAGTACTCTGTAACTGATAAAGGACCTGTTTTCGTCCATGTTTCCCATCAGGAATCTTGACCTAATTCTGGTACTAACCTACAACCAGTTACATTTGGGCGCTTTCTGGCAAATGAGAATTTTTCCAATATTGTTGCAGTCAAGTGAGTTCATAGAAACCGCATATTAGTTGAGTTTTCAGCCCCCCAGGATACAAACGCATTTATTTCAAATAATTGTTTTAGGAACAAATTTATATGAGGCTGTAAATCCCTCTTTTAATATGACCCAGATTTATGGGGATTGCGCGTTTAACTAAACCACAGTTAGTTACAGCAGTTGTAACTGGCCATGGGTCATTTCACAAACATCTCTTTGTCAGAGGAGTAACAGACAGTGCTGTGCAGGGCTTGCATGGAGGATGACGACACAGCGGCTCATTTACTGTTAAACTGCCTGGTGGTCTCTAATTACAGGGCAAAATACTTCGATAACCCAGATACCCTACGTGAGATTGTCAGCAACACCAAGGCATTGCTGGCCTTTCTCGAGGAGCTGGGGTGGATCAAATGACCAATTCTCCCAACTACGCAAAATACGCGCTTTGACATGGAGTTGTGGACAACAGCCCGTTTTACCCATTACCACCTATGGGGGTTGTAAGTGGCATTCCTAAAGACTTTTCAGAAGAGGAAGTTCTGACATATTTAAAAGTTCCAGTAGGTTGTGGCCCAATAATAAAAGTTAGGCATATTAACAAGAAGGTAAACAAATACGGCCTAAATGAATACAGGCCCACAGAACATTGTCATCACATTTGGTGGCCAAGTTTTACCAAACCGAATTTTCTGTTTTTACACATCATTGTGTGTAGAATAGTATATTTCCAACCATCCAATGTCGAAAGTGTTGCATATTTGGTCTCATGGAATCTGTTTGTTACTGTCCAACGTTGCATCTCCACTTATTGTGGCTCGGTTGAGGTTCCTTCATTGGAATGTAAGGAGTATCTGGCTAGTTCCAAGTCTTAGTTTTTGCTTACCTTCTTTTAACATTCTCAGAAACGACTAATCTGATGGCTACAGCAGGACAGCTCTCTGTGTGAACAATCATGTTCCAATTGGGACTGTATCTTTGCCATCTTTAGGAGATGATATTAGCATTGTGGGTAGGGTAGAGGGTATAACCCTCTTATCTGTCCATATTGCTATGTGCATTTTTATTGAGTGATCTTTTTTTATTTCGTGACAAAATCAGATTGTACATTTAGTCAAAAAAACTTTTTAATAAAAAAATTGAACCGCCGAAAAACCGAATTTTTTTTTATTAAAAAGTTTTTATTTTATAATTTTTTGTGGCTATAATCTACTAATTACTACATGCTTAATTTTTGATTTAATACACGACTCAGTATTAAAATCTGTGAGTAAACAATCAATCATCCCCTGTTTTCTTACCCTTAGGGTTGGAATTTTTCTTCGAAATTTATATGGGACCAACTTCGAGGTATACCCTTTCCAATAAAAAAAGAATTATCAAAATCGGACTACTCTGAAAAAAGTTATGCGTGGTCATACATAAAAAAAAAAAAAAAAAAAATATACGCGTCGAATTGAGTAACCTCCTCCGTTTTTTCGTCGGTTCGAAAATAGTCAAAACTCATAGCCCAAAGAAAAAAAATTCTCACTCTCAAGGGTCTTCAGTTATTGCTTAAAGTGTGGATCACTCAACTCATTGCAAAAACAGCCATGATCTAAATCTCAACAAAAACTTACTCTACTGACTACATTTATATCTAAAAAATTAGTCAACAAATTGTCACAATGTTCTAAAAAACCATCAAGGGATTTAAAGCGAATTCCAGGTTTATATGATAGTCACATTGGATCACTCATTTCAGACATCATTTTGTCTGAGAGATCGTTGTAATAAAGTTTTGACTGACTTTTTCGATACATCTATTTTTTTATCCTAAAATGTATGTTCCGAATGTATTTGTACAATAAATTTCATTACACAAATACCTTTTGTTAAAAAGTTAGGAGTAATTCAATGTTTTTAAATTTGCTGAACTGAGTGATCCTTATGGATACTTATAGGTAACTACCCACTTCGTATTGATTTACCCAAACAATGATTAATTTTCGTACAACTTTATAACTAAAGTTTTACATAAATATCATTCACATAAACAGCTTAATTTATGAGATGTTAGATTTTAATTTTTTAAAGAAGTTGAGTGTTGTAGGGTACATATGATTTTAACATTTAATGTATATTTTTTCTTCTACCCGACATATTTGATTGTTATTTGCAGCGTCGCATGTTTCATTTAGTTTTATACGAGATTTAGTGCATATATACGTGAGCTTACGTGATAGTGACAATATAATTATGTGTGATAGAATTTCTCTTAGCTACGAGGAGACTTGTCTTTCATGTAATAATAATGCTATCTATGGTTATAAACTTTCAAGTGTTATTTTATTTTCATGGATTTGAATGGAACAAAACAGGTAAATTTACACGATGTGCCCGAAATCCTACTACTCGTAATATTATAAATGTAAAAGTTTGTGAAGATGTTTTTACTCAATCACGCAAAAACGGCTGAACGGATGAGTGTAGGTACGATAAGCGCTGACAGACTGAAAACCGACAAGACTTTACTTCGACGGGACTCTTCGCCGACAGAACTCTTCGCTGACAGGGCTCATCAGCGACGCAACTTATCTTCGATTATCAGATTACCGTTAGATTATAATCTATCTCGCGAGATTGTAAAATGTCGATAGATTATGAACCGTAACATACTGCTTACAATTTAACGCGTTATTTTTCGGTAGATTATAATCTATCGAAGCGAACCCGTCAAATTGTGAACTGGTATCAAGACAGATAGTACCTTGCGCCATTACTTAATAGTCAAGAAACTGCCACTAAAATGGAAGTAGCGCTCGCCGGCCGTTAACGTGGCATGGCTCGCTACGCTCGCTCGGCTCGCGCGTGGTTGGTCGCAATTCTAACCTAACTTATTCGGTCGGTAAGCAGTATGGTGCAGTTCACAATAAACTCGCGAGAAAGATGATAATCTAACGGTATTTACAATTTTACGGTGACTTACGTCGCTGATGAGCCCTGTCGGCGAAGAGTCCTGTCGGCGAAGTGTCCTGTCGGCGAAGAGTCCGTTCGAAGTAAAGTCATGTCGGCGTTCAGTCTGTCGGTGTAGTGTCTGTCGGCGTTTAGTCGTACATTGGAACGGATTTGGATGAAATTTGGCAAACTGACAGTTTACAACCTGGATTAACGCATATTACACGGTATAACGTTCCTGCGGGATTAATTTCCGATCTTCAACCGTGCGAAGCCGCTGGCAAAAGCTAGTAATTATAATGAAGAGTAGATCGTACAGGTTACTTGGAGGTATTGAATTTATTCCTTCTCAACATCCTGACGGCATCGGTCATTATCGAGCGCATGGCTATGTAAATGGACGAATAGTTTGCTATGACGATAATTTGGCTGAAACTTATGATAGCAAAAATAAACCACTTTATTATCATACACTTATTTACGCAGTTTATGATTTGTAAGTAATATTGTATTTCCTTTCTAAATAAAAGAGATGAGCTTAAATGTACTGTATCATTTTTATTTCCTTGATCTCATAATATATGGTCACCCTACTGCGCTTTTCCTTGACCATACAATTAAAAACGTAATATATCATAAGTGAAGCTGTTTAAGTAAATGATTTTTATATAAAACTTTAGTCATAAAGTTGTACAAAAATTAATCGTTGTTTGTGTAAATCATCAATACGAAGTGGGTAGTTACCCGTGGTAGTTACCTATAAGTATTCATAAGGATCACTCAGTTCAGCAAATTTAAAAACATTGAATTACTCCTAACTTTTTAACAAAAGGTATTTGTATGATGAAATTTACTGTACAAATATTTTCGGAACATACATTTTAGGATAAAATAGATGTAAGTATATAAAAATTCAACCTAAACTTTATTACAACGATCTCTCAGACAAAATGGTGTCTGTACTGAGTGATCCAATATGACTATCATAGATACCTGGAATTAGCTTTAAATCCCTAAATGGTTTTGTAAAACATTGTGACAATTTGTTGACAATTTTTTAGATATAAATTTAGTCAGTAGGGTAAGTTTTTGTTGAGATTTAGATCATGGCCGTTTTTGCAAAATGTCTAAACTGAGTGATCCACACTTTAGGCAATAACTAAAGACCCTTGAGAGTGACAATTTTTTTACTTTGGGCTATGAGTTTTGACTATTTTTGACTAAATGTATAATCTGATTTTGTCACGAAATAAAAAAAGATCACTCAATCCAAATGCACATCATATTGCTCACCCTCATCAAAGTTTCTTCCAATCTTATAACGTACATTGGATATCATACTAGGCCCTGTACTTGTTATAGGGGACTTTAGCTGTTATCATTTTAGGTGCGGTTCAGAATTTTTTTTTTTTTTTGGGGAAGGCTTAGTTGAAATTTTAGATGATCTTAACCTCGGATTATAAAACAAAGGCAGATAGACCGCGCGGAACACCAAGAGCGAGGCCAAAAAACCAAAAACTAAACCAAGTACTAAGATGTGCAAATATATTAGGAACATTATGAATTTCCACCATTGCCCATTGCCATAGACATAAACAGAATAGAACACATTATTATTCAACATACTTACCAGACAGAGCAACTAGCAGGATGCCCGATATATTACTCTCCTCTATGCTGGAGGAATAGCGTCATAAATAAATATCCGATTCTGAGATCGATAATAAATGCTGCAGCTATAAAAACTTTTTCCAACAAAACAAAAAACAACCTTCTTCCAAAAAACACTAGAACGTGAAAAATAACTTTAATTTCGGAAGTCGGTGACTTTGGATATGTATTTTATTAATTTGTTGTCACCGCCTTCCAAAATTAAAGTTATTTTTCACTGTCTAGTGTTATTTGGAAGTAGGTTGTTTTTTTTTTTGGAAAAAGTTTTTATTTTTCTTTTTTTTATCCCAGTACCCACTCCACACCAATTCATCATCCATTGAAAACAATGCATATTTATGCGATAGCAGATCTATATGAAATTTAAATGGGACCATTTGGGAATAAAACCCTTTCTAAAAAAAAAAGACTTGCGGTCGGTCTATATATGACGGAGTTATGCCCGAATCTGCACCTAACTCCTAAGTTAAAGAGTTGTACCTTCCATCATCAGCTCAGCGTCATGAGATGATGATGACCATACGCAAATGTCTCAATAGCATTAGAAAAAATAGGAAAAACATTGTTAATTCCTACAAGATTTGAGGGTTGCCCTCGATTTCCCTGGGATTCCATCATCAGATCCTGACTTGGTGCCAATGGGACCACCTCAGGAGTATACTCTTTCAAAAAAAAAAATTTGAGAACCGGTCCACAAATGGGGGAAGTCGGTTAAAAATTGATTCGTCTCGCATATGCTCTCCCTTGCTGCGTATGTGAGTTCAGACGTTCCTTGCTTTGCTAGACAAAGTGATCGCATATACATTCTGTCAGTTCCACACTAAGTCAGGCACGAGCAGTAAGAGCACCTGACAAAGACCGCTGCTGCCTTTTTCCAGGATGAACAAACTCTTATCAACTCACAGTTCCAAGATCATTAAGAGTTTGCGTGAATTTATTTACTTCACTTTTGTGAATTTATCCTACCTACCCAATGCAAAAGTACGTAAGTATGTACTTCTTGTATGGAAATCAACAGCGATCTGTTAACAGATGTAGAACAGGCAAACCAGACTTTTTGCTGCTCACTTTTATCAGTATCTTTCAGTGTCAAGTTGATTAAGACAACATTGATAAACCTGAAACTTAGGGTGGGTACATTACCACCATGGATGCACAAAACGATTAAATCAGTTGCTTACTGAAGTCCTCGGCCTGAGTACATAACCATCATGGAAGAAATTAGAAGTCTTACTGCTGCATCATAAATAAAATAAAGCAGAAATGAAGAAGAATGGGACAGCAATGAGTGTAGTTACTTTGTCGTTCCTTGTCTGACCCGGATCTAGGTGTGGGAAAACCGGGGCACCTGTCACGGTAGGCAACTACAGTGGACGCCAAAATCATAATCTATATAAATAAAATAGCTTACGCCCGCGGCTTCGCCCGCGTGGAAGTCGGAAAGTATCCCGCGGGAATGTACCACCAGTGACCACCAGGATAAAAAGTATCCTATGTGTTAATCTAGGTTATAATCTATCTGCGTGCCAAATTTCATCCAAATCCGTTCAGTTGTTTTTGCGTGATTGAGTAACAAACATCCAAACATCTTCACATTTATAATATTAAGTAGGATTAGTAGGATACAACGTCAACAATATAAAGTGATAATTATCACTATCCTTCACACAAAACCACCTAAGAAAGTTTCAGGTTTATAATAATATGGCTCAGGTAAATGTGTAGGTATATCACAGACATTTAAATAGTAGCAGACCAAACATGTCGCTCAAAATTGCGTAGCCATTACGCACACATAGGGAGTGTTGTCAATACAGGGCCGGACTAGGGCCGGTTGCCGGTATTATCTAACGATATTGAAACGACTGATAATCTTACTGACAATCCGTGAAAATCAATATTCTCTGGGTATATGAAGTGTGTTTCTTATCAATAAAGTCTTAACGAATAGAACGGGATCTATTCCCGTGGTTATTGTAAAAGGAGACTAAGGTAATATTTTAAGAGGACGATGGGCGGCAGTCCTCTCACCTCTTTTTAACGGTATAAATACACAGACCGTTGACGGGCATCAGTATCGCATAAAAGAACTGTCTCTACAGGCATTAACCCGCATGCCCAGCTCGGTAGGACCTAGAGTTGAGGTGTTGGTATGCCTGAAAGCTAGTTTATGAACATATCAGGAATTTTGAAATAAAAGAATGAATTTAATTAATATTTACATATTTATTTTTTACTTTTTTATCAAACTTTGTTTTCACAATTTAAAAACTACTGGTTTTAAAATAATAATAATTATGTACTAGAAAATAATCACAAGGCATCAAATAATACGTCCGCATCTTTGTTAATGGGATATGTGCCCAAAAGGCTGGCAAAATTGCCACGTTGAATGGCAGTGCTGATTCTTTGGCCGAAAAATAGGCCAGACCTTTGGTTACGTGATGAGTCGACCAACTGCTTGGGAATGTCTCGGAAAACCATGGCCCTAGAGTTTCAACCCCAAACGGGTCGAACATATAGGTTCCAATAAGATTGGAATATTTGCGCTGCTTGCGGTTTTCCGCACCTGCAGCACCGCTGCTTAAACAGTTCATTAAACAGAGTAGGAATTGCTCCAGGACGTAATGTTGTTCGAAAAGCACTGGGATCAATCAAGTGTTTCTCAAAATGCTTCGAACAAAGTACACTCGAAGGTCTAGGTTGCCAATCCTGGAGTTTCATGTTTTTAATCCATGTATTCCGTAAACTTTCATCCTTTGGAAACCTGGAAAAAATATCAGTACGTTCAGTTATTACCTGCAGAATGAAATGTCAAAGTTATGTGAGTAGCCTATACCTATTTATGCCCACCATCGTTCATGTTATCCATCACACAGATAGGGTGACATAACCGGCTAATGAGACGCAATTGATTTTCTATTGTAACGTACCACATGTGGAACGCACCGGGCCAGAGTGATTCTATAACTTATTAAAATAGCATGTACGTTTACACTGATAATCTGCACTCTGCAGCATTTTCATACTATATCACCAAAAAAAATGAAATATTGTAGAGTAAACTGAGGCTTTTTTTTTTTGGGTGGTAAATCATCAAATAACTTCTCCCGCTCTGGGTGGAGCAAGAGGGTGTGTCAGACTTTTACTGACTAAAACCCACCCGTGTTCCTTCAGTAGCCCTTAAGCCAGGGGCTGTGGTGTCTCTTTCGAACAAACCCGCACCCCTGGCAGGCATCGACCCTTGCGGGCCCCCTCGGTTTGTGCTGACATCTCTTTGAGGCGCGCGTGGAACACAACGCGCCGTCGACTTGGGCTTGGTCCTTACCGGACAGCGAGCTACCCATTACTCGCCGTCCGCAAGCCCATGCCTACGGTGGCCGGAAATCGGCCTGGGATTCCCGACGCCCAGGGCGTCTCCGTATCCTGCGGAGTAAACTGAGGCTCTGTTTGATAATTCAATGGTAGGTAAATATTATACATACAACAAAAAATTTCGTCTTAGTCGCCAAATCCGTCCCTGACTACACAACAAAATACAAAAACTTACCGATGAAAGGACAATCCAGGTGTTTTGTGGTAGCTAGTACTGTCACACTGGTACGCACAGCACTTCACCATTTTATTTTGTGTATCAAGTCCCAAACAAGTAATATTTCAAGTAATATAAATTTCGCGGTTGAAATATAGAAACACCATAGAACGTTATGTTGCTTATCAATATGGCGGCGCGGGATAAACGAGCTACGCGTCAAATTTTGTCTATATGTGAGTCAGTGTGACAACAGGTGACAGAACGAGATACTACTTACGACTTGTCGCTTAGCAAGAAAAGGATAAAGAATCAAGTCCATCGACTATGGATTAATGTTTGGTCTGCTACTGTTTATATGTCTGTGAGGTATATATTATTTACTTCTCCACAGAAAACTCTTCAAACAAACTATATCCCCCTTTTCACCCTCAAAGGGGTTAATTTATTAAAAGTCTTTTCTTTCTTGTACATTATTTGACTTATAGGTTATTTATATAATTTTCGAGTTAATTAAGAAACGCAGTAAAATCATCCCTTGTAAAATGAACTACCCTTTTTTACTCCTTTAGGGGTAGTTTTTCGAAAAACCCTGATCTACGCGTTATTCTTTATTTTTCGTTTTAGGTATAAATACTGAGTTTCGAGTTAATCAGACAGTGCGTTAAAATTCTTCCATACAAACTTTCACAACCCCAAGTCCCCCTTTAGGGGGTGGTTTAGAAAAACAATAAATAAACAACTTTATAATTTACTTTTCCTGTATACTACTTTTGTAGTTTTGGTTACAATACATTATACCGTGTAAGAAGCAGTGTGTCCTGACATCAACACCCGACAAATGGTCTTATGGCCAGTGACTTTCAATTTTCTAGAGAATACTGTTGTTGTTCGCTGCAGCTTGGTTATTTTTGAATGTTAAAATGGCCCGTTCACACACCCAAGAAATAGAAGTACATCAGACGAATCTGCTCTTCTAAAGTGGGAACTACTCTACCAAGAGCTTCTGGTACGTTCACCTACAAATGCTCTCCTCTGGTAGAGTGTCTTCACTAACTTTAAAAAAGAACTCACATGTTGATGGTCAAGCGCAGTCTATAAACTTGCGTCCAGTCGACCTATTCAACGTAGCATTCACCTCGTCAGTCCTAGTTCCTTGGCTCACCACATGTAGTGTTTGCCGGAAATCGCTACTAAACAAAACTGTGACACCACCCACAATTATTGGGCACGCGACGATTGCGGCGGTAAGTCCCCTCTTTGAGGAGTGGCTTGAGAGGCGGCATGGCGTCCTTACCTTCCGCCTGACGCAGGTCCTCACCGGACACGGCTGTTTCGGGAGGCTCCTGTTTCGCATAAGGCAGGAGGAAACGCCCGGGTGTTTCCACTGCGAAGATCGCCCTGAGGACACGGTGGAGCATACGGGGGAGGTCTGCCTGGCTTGGGCGGAACACCGCCGTGTCCTCGTGGAGGCGATCGGTGGCAGCGATCTCTCGCGTCCGGCCCTGGTCCAGGCCATGGTTCGGAGCGAGAATGCATGGGTAGCCGTCATCAATCTCAGCGAACCAGTTATGCTCACGAAGAGGCAGGTGGCGCACGTGAGGGAGAGGCAGTATATGCTCCCTCACGGCCCCAGCTTCCGCAGGAGGCGCCCTGGGCGTCGGGAATCCCAGGCTGATTCCTGGCCACCGTAGGCGTGGGCTTGCGGACGGCGAGTAAATGTCCCAAAAGCTTTAGAAAATATATGAAAAACATTGTTAATAGATACCTATTAAATTTTAGGGTTGCCCTCGATTTCCCTGGGTTTCCATCATCAGATCATGACTTGGTGCCAATGAGACCACCTCAGGAGTATACTCTTTCAAATAAAATAAAAAAATTGAGAATCGGTCCACAAAAATGGGGGAGAAATCGGTGAACATACATAAAAAAAATAAAAAATACAAACAGTCGAACATATAACATCCTCCTGTTTTTGAGGTCGGTTAAAAATACGTTCACATTCACTCAATAATTTATTTTAGAACAATCACTCACAATGCAAAACTTGACGATTTTTCTATAAATTTTATTCTAATTTGTTTTTACCATTGAGATAGTAAATCAAAGTCCGTGAGGCGTTGCATCTGATAACCGCGCTTTTTAATTTTTTTTCTGTCCTCGTCCTTTTCTTGTTCTTTTGTTTCTGCTTGTTTCTTCTTTTTTGGTTTACCTTTGCTCTTCTCTCCATCTTTTATCTTCTGAACCTCGCATTCCATATCAAATGGACACTGGTCAGCAGAGTATATCGGCATCATAACGACAGGCACGTACTGCGGAGTCGACTTCGGTAGCTGAAATAAAAGAAATACTTTTTTTGTGAATGACATCTCGCAGTTCAACCTCAGGCAAGTCCGGTTGCCTGTGATAATCTTAATAAATTAAGATTACCAGCCAGGTCATAAAAAACTTAAAACTAGAGCGACTGCTCGCTAAGGGCAACCCCTGTCAAACGCGGTCGCAGCCGCAGCATGACTTTGGGGGGTCACAGACAAAGACTACATATTAATAGGTAAAGAAAAAGAGTAAATTAGACTTTTTTTCACAAAAAAAGTGGTTAATTAACGTTTACAGCTTTGGGGGGGGTCATGACTCCTAGGACACCCCCCCGGACCGCGCCTGCCCCCTGTGGGGTATGGATCTTGGCTTAGGGCACCGCTGGTGGAGGGCAGCAACAGACTCAGTGGCGCGGGCTGGCTCGAGCAAAAGACGGTACGGACATTGAACGGGACATCGCGACGGGCCTCGGCGGCGAGGACGGAAGGACGACGCTTTGCGACGGTGTACCCTGAGGGTGCTGGTGAGCTTACTACTCTCCTGGTGGAGGAGAGTTGTAGCATCGTCGGGAATGGTAAGAGTATGCCATGGTCGTCGAGAGGGAGTGTACATAGCGGGCGGCTGCCGCAGTCAGGGCATTGGGATGCTTCACAGTATAGTAGAGGAACACTTGAAAAGAGGAGTTTAATGAACTGTTGGATAGTGGGCATTCTGAGATCCAGATGGAGATTATCGTTTCGGACATAGAAGGAGGCACCCGTGACCTTTCTAAGGAAACGGTTCTGGAGGGTCTGCATCCTATGGATGTGATGGGGCTTAGCGTGTGCGAAGACGGCGCACGTATAAGTCATGATGCTGCGGTGTAGATACGAAATTTACAACAAAGGGACAATTTGCGGTCAGTACGAAGTGGAGCATACTGAGAGCGGCGCGAGAACGAGCCGTCTTTATGTGCTCCCTCGGCCTGAATTCACTATGACCACTTAACGATACCTTACTCGTAACCACGTCAATCACACACGAAATCTGCTAATATCGTATTAATATCGAAAAATTGTCTTGGAACATACAGAATATGACATTTCGATTCCTTACTGTTACATTGGTTTCTAAAAAACACGATATTGACGTAGTTTGAACGTAGTAAGATTCCGCGGGGAATCATTACAACCATACAGAATTGGGACCCTGAAGAAAAGTCGGTGGTCGAGGATCATTCCTAAGTACTTGGCTTGCTTCTCCCAAGGGATCGGCTTACCGTACATCATAGTGATCGGATTGGGAGCGGAGGCTACGTGGTTACGCGATTTCGAGAAGAGAACCGCCTGACTCCTGTAGGGGTAGGCCTCGACTCTCCATTTCCGCAACCAAGCGCATAACGCGTTGCCTAAAACATAAAATAGCCAAATCAGTCCAGCTGTTCTCAAGTAATGCGCTAACCAACGTACACCATTTCGATATAGGTACAACGTGTACGGCGTGTACCTACCTAATATAATTATCGCAGCATAAAATTTGAGAATTGAGTTAAAAGCAATCTTAAAGATGCTGTTAATATAAGATAATCGTGTTGATCCTAGCGTTACTTTATGCATTAAAATTGAGTCTTTGCTTGTTGCGATTATAAAATAAGATTGAATTTTCTTTGGCGGTTTTATCAAAATACATAATTTTTGAAGAAATACCCATAAAAATCAGTAGTAAATTGGGAACAAACTAATTTCAGGTCTTGCGTATATTCTGTTACACGTTGTAGATAGATAGCGTTACATTTTACCTTATTCTCCGCAGCACATTGGCAGCAATAGCTCTGCGCTGCTGATATTGCGTTAGAGCTGACTAAATGTTGAACAATGGCTTTTAGCCGATCTTCGTCCAAGTTTGCGGGCCTCGTATTCTCCCATTTTCCTTCGGGGTTCATTTGAACAATGAAAGGAGCCGACATACCCATTGCTTCGAATCCAGGTTTTGCCAGAGGACTATAGATAATAAAATCATTTCACATTTTTATAGCATAAACAATTTGGCAACGGTAACTCCCTATTGAACAGCAAAGCTTGGAAAATTTACTACCTATTTTACCATGTGAGGTCATAAAAGCCCTACACGACATAAGAGTCTCCCGGTGTAGATGGAATCACCGTTGAACTACTACCAGCAGGTGGTGGGAGCAAAAATAGGCGTACCCATGGCGTGTGTAGGAGAGAAGGCGTCGAACCCACAGTGGGTTATGTAAATATGTATGTTGACATAATCATCGTAGTCTTGATTTTAATAGTGGACAAGTGCGTACTTACACATCTGCTAGCTTAGACATCAATGTTTTATCAGCCATCGTGAACGTCTCCAAGTTAAGGTCACCCAAACAAAATATGTTAGTTAAATGATATGCGTGAAATAATTTATTTTAATTTTATTTTTATTATCTAAAAACGTATGAATTTTGTTGACTTCAGTTTTTATATGAATTACTTATATTTTTAATTTGTAAGAACTGTCATTGTCTAATGGACAGTATTTTGTGTTCAGTTAGGCGCCGAGTGACATTGACTGGAAGGGCGTTGTGTGTAAACTTTTTGTGAAATTTACACTGAAATATTGTGATAAAGGAGAACCGCCAGGGTACACCGGGAAATTAAAATTTTCTCCTAGAAAATATACAATAAACATTGTTAATACCTACAAAATTTGAGGGTTGCCCTCGATTTCCCTGAGATTCCATCATCATATTCTGACTTGGTGCCAATGGGACCACCTCAGGAGTATACTTTTTAAAATAAAAACAAAAATGAGAATCGGTCCACAAATGGGGGAGAAATCGAGGAAAATCCATAAAAAAAAATACATACAGTGGAACATATAACCTGCTCCTTTTTTGGAAGTCGGTTAAAAAGAGAAAAACGTGTAATCGCGCCTATTCTGTACAAAAAGTTTATGTTGGGGGCTGAAGGATATCTTCAAGTTTCTGGACTGGAAAGGGGCTGGCATCAACATCAATGGCGACTACAACACTCACCTTCGGTTTGCCGATGATATAGTTGTGATGGCTGAGATCATGGAGGACCTCAGTACAATGCTCGTTGACCTCAGAAGAGCTTCCGAGAGAGTGGGTTAAAATGAACATGGACAAGACAAAAGTCATGTCAATGCCCACTCTCGTAACGGTCGGAGGCGCTGAGGCGCTGCACTTGAAGTTGTGGAAGAGTATCTACGTTTACCTAGGACAAACTGTCCAGTTAGGTAGGTCCAACTTCGAGAAAGAGGTAAATCGTCGAATGCGACTCGGCTGGGCAGCGTTCGGGAAGCATCGTCCCACATACTGCAGTGTCTCAAGGCGAAATTCTTTGACCAGTGCCTGTTGCCAGTGATGACATATGGAACCGAAACGTGGTCGCTCACAATAGGCCACATAAGAAGGCTTAAAGTTACCCAAAGGGCGATGGAGAGGGCGATGAAGAGGGCAAAAAAGACAATAATATTGTTGAGCCGCACGATTGATGTTTGGTTACCACTAGCGCCATCTCTTATCGAATAGCGGAATTAATGGTCAGGAGCTTTCTAGAAAGTTCGATGCTAGAACTTTCTGGAACTATCGACATGTGTTCGGTCAAGGCCGATATGTTCTCGAACATTCTAGATGCTTCTACGGTAGAAGGTTCTGGAACTATCCGAGGGCCCTATATAAGCGGGAACGGAGCGCGTCCCGGGGTAGTTCATTGGAAGCGATACATGCGAGAACATCTAAAGCGATCTTCAAGTGCGACTTAAGAGTGATCCGTAGTGCTATTGCGTTGTGTTATTAGTGTGTTTAATTAAAGTGTTATTTTTGGTAATTCATATCGGCAGTTTTTAATTGTCACGAACCCCAAGCTCGTAACAACTGGTGTCAGAAGCAAGGATTATCATGCCGATTTTACCTAAAGACGACACGGAGGGTATCCGTACCCGGAGTCAACGCCAGCAGGAGACTGACCAGAGGCGATTTGGTGGAGCAATGCCACAGGCGTCGGAGGGCCAGCTACCAACCACAGAGGCCGGCCCGTCCACAGCTGCTCCAGCATCACCAGCACCAGATTTTGCTGCTTTGATGATGATGTTGCAGGAGCAGGCCCGCCGACAGGAGGAACAGGCCCGCCGACAGGAGGAACAGGCCCGCCGACAGGAGGAACAGGCCCGCCGATTGGAAGAACAGCTCAAACGGGATAAAGAGGAGCAGGCCCGCCGACAGGAGGAGCAGGCTCGCCGACAGGAGGAGCAGGCTCGCCGACAGGAGGAGCAGGCCCGTCAGTTGGAAGAACAGCTCAAACGGGATAAGAAGGAGCAGGTGCACCTCCAGGAAGAGCAGATGCTCCTCATAAAGGACCTTCACGCAACCTTCGGGAAAGACATGAAGGAGGTGAAGGAGAAGGTTGCCCAGCATGACAACCGCTTGTCAGAAGCTGAAACTCAGATCAGCAAGTTTAGTGACGTCATTGCTGATGTGAAGCAAGAGTTGGGTAACCTCAAACTTGGGGATGGAATCGCAGCTCCCGTAGCCACAACACCTTCGCTACGTGGATTCAAAGTGCCGCCGTACGACGGGACTTCTTCCTGGTCGGCCCACAAAATTCAGTTTGCGGCTGTCATGAAGGCGAACGGGTGGAATAAAAGTCAGGCCATGACTGCCCTCACCCTAGGCCTGCGTGACCAGGCTTTAAATGTGCTGGAAGCTCTCGGTAAGGAAGTGACTTACGAGCAGCTCCTCGAGGCATTGGAGGCTAGATATGGCGACGCTCACCTGGAACACGTGTTTCGTGCGCAGCTCAAGGATCGTGTGCAACGCAGTAACGAAAACCTGCAGCAGTGGGCCCTTGAAGTGGAGAAGCTGGTTCGAAAAGCGTACCAGTCCGTACCTGCACTTATTGATGGGAACCTGGTGCAGGCATTCATCGACGGCATCCGGGACCTTGAAGTTAGAGCTGCTGTGAGACTCGGTCACCACGGGACGCTTAAGGACGCCTTGGCCCATGCACTGGAGGTGGAAGCTGTGCGGCAGGATCATCGTTCCCATCGCGTCAGGGAGGTTGTAGCGGCTACAGTTCGCGATCGTAAAGGATACAGCCCTAGTTGCTACGGCTGTGGGGAAAGGGGCCACCTTCGATCCAGTTGCCCTAAGCGAAGGGAAGATGGCCGGTCTCCAGAGGGTAGCGCGGCTAACAGCACTACCCAGCAGCAGCAGGGAAACGAGTAATAGCCAGGACTGCGGGGCGGGTGCTGGCTGATGTTCAAAGAGCCCCAAGGATTTCGATCACACAAACCCATGACGGGAACACCTTAATCATCAAAGGTGAGATCAACGGAATGCCCTGTAAGCTGACCATAGACACGGGAGCCTCTCGTACGGTCGTCAGTTCCAAAGTTATGAGTCGGCTCCTTGGGGACTCCACATACAACCGGGAATGCATTAATTTGGTGACAGCCACCGGTCAGCGCATACCCGTCCGTGGAGAGAAGGAAATGGAGTTGAAGCTAGGCAACAGGACCTACCTGCATAATGTCATCGTGGCTGATATAATGGACGATTGCATCCTGGGTCTTGACTTTATGAGGAAGAATTTTTGCGAGATTGACGTCAAGCAGGGAGTTATGAAATGTGGACGAGAGGAACTTTTTATGGAAGGGGCGTTATCAGGGAATGTGTACAGCCTTAAGGAAATTGTTCTTCCTCCGAGATCAGAAACGATTGTGCCGGTTAGTCTTCCTCGGAATTTTGGGCAAACTCATCGTTGTGTACTCGTGGAAAGGGTAGACAATGACCTTCCATGGAAAGTGGCACGAACTTTGGTCAGAGCCACCGACATCTCAGGGGTACGTGTGCTGAACCTTTGTGATCTGGAACAGACTATTGAAAAAGGCACACTGATTGGTACTTGCGAGGAAGTGGATTGGCTGCGTCAATGCCAATATCTATCGACTGGGACCCCCAGCAAAGATGCACAAACGAGAGTGACCACACTTTTAGAAGAGTGTCGCAGCGCTCTGTCTCAAAATGAGATGGGCAAGGCGAAGAAGATGTTACTGAAGTACGCCGAAGTTTTCTCCCTAAACGATAGTGACATTGGGAAGACTGGCTTAGTTCAACACAAAATAAATACAGGAGAAGAGTTGCCTATCCGTCAGCGGCCAAGGAGATTGCCGGTAGCGCGTGAAAAGGAAGTAGAAACCATGATTGAGGAAATGGTGAAGGATGGTGTTATTGAACCTTCATCTAGTCCATGGTGTTCACCGGTAGTGCTGGTAAGGAAGAAGGACGGCAGCATGCGGTTTTGTGTTGACTATCGTCGTCTGAATGACGTTACGAAGAAGGACAGCTACCCTTTGCCAAGAATTGATGACACTTTGGACATGCTTACTGGAGTAAAGTGGTTTAGCACGCTGGACCTGAAAAGTGGCTACTGGCAAGTTGAAATTGACCCCAAGGACAAAGAGAAAACAGCATTCTCGACAGGAAAGGGTCTGTGGCAATTTAAAGTTATGCCGTTTGGATTGTGCAACGCTCCGGCAACGTTTGAAAGGTTGATGGAACTTGTACTAACTAAGTTGATTGGCGATGCCTGTCTGGTCTACTTGGATGACATCATCATCGTAGGCCGTACGTTTGAAGAACATCTTCAAAACCTGGAACGCGTGCTCATGAAGATCCAGAGTGCCAACCTCAAGTTGAGTCCGAAGAAATGTTCACTATTCAAACGGCAAGTTAGCTTTTTGGGATATGTAGTGTCGGAAGAAGGTATCCGCACGGATCCAGAAAAAATCGCCGCTGTCAAGGATTGGCCAGTTCCAAAAGACAAGACGACATTTCAGCTGGGATGAAAGTTGCGATATCGCATTCCAGGAGTTAAAGGACCGACTATGCAAAACACCTATTTTGGGGTACCCTGATGCAGGCAAGGAATTTATAGTTGACACAGACGCGAGTGACATAGGACTTGGTGGTGTGTTGTCTCAACGGAATGGTGATCAAGAGGTTGTGATAGCGTACTTCAGCAAGTCGTTGTCAAAGCCGGAGAGGAACTATTGTGTCACGAGACGGGAATTGCTTGCTGTGGTAAAGTCATTGCAGCATTTTAGCAAATATCTTCTGGGGCGGAAATTCCATTTACGTACCGACCATGCTGCACTGAAATGGCTATTGCAGTTCAAAAATCCAGAAGGACAAGTTGCGAGATGGATTGAGCTACTACAGGAATACGACTTTGTGGTGGAACATCGCAGCGGGAAATCTCATGGCAACGCAGATGCATTGTCAAGAAGACCTTGTCCTGAAGACTGCAAGCACTGTACTAGGCAAGAGAGTAAGGAAGTGGTACCTGTGAGGATGCTCAGGACGGACCTCAGCAACGAGTGGAAGGAAAGCCTACAACGTGCACAGCAGGAAGATTCAGACATCAAGCCGATTCTGGAGTGGATAAAGGCCAGAGCTCCTAAGCCCAGGTGGAGCGACGTCTCAGCAATGAGTTCGATCACAAAGAGCTATTGGGCCCAATGGGACAGCTTGGTGATTCAAGATGGAGTCCTGTGCCGTAAATGGGAAAATGCTCGGGGAAACAGCTGTCACTTGCAAATGGTTGTCCCTAAATCTCAAGCACCGGATGTTCTGCAGCTGTACCATAATGGTTGTTCAGGAGGTCACCTGGGAGTAAAACGGACTCTACTGAAGATACGAGAACGGTTTTACTGGGTCCACTGTCGGGACGATGTCGAGGACTGGTGGCAAATGTACAAGTTGTGCAGCTGTAAAGGGACCTCAGACGCGTAGCAGAGGTGCATTGAAATTGTACAATGTTGGTGCACCATGGGAGAGGATAGCCCTTGACGTTGCGGGGCCGTTTCCGGAAAGTGAAAGTGGTAACAAGTATTTCATGGTTGTGATGGATTACTTCACTAAGTGGCCGGAAGTCTTCGCCATTCCAAATCAAGAAGCTTCAACAGTTGCCGATAAATTAGTTCATGAAGTCTTCTGTCGTTTTGGAGTACCTTTAGAGATTCACAGTTATCAAGGAAGGAATTTTGAGTCTCAAAATATTCCAGGAAACTTGTCGAGTGATGGGTACTCATAAAACAAGAACAACTTCTTACCACCCACAATCGGATGGAATGGTGGAACGATTCAATCAGACATTAGAGAGGTACCTAGCCAAAGTTGTGGAAAATCGGCAACGAGATTGGGACAAGCACATACAACCGTTTTTGTTGTCATATCGAAGCGCTGTTCACGAAAGCACATCGGTGACACCAGCTTTCGCAAACTTTGGAAGGGAATTACGGCTGCCTGCAGACCTGATCACTGGAATACCACCTGATGCCCCACGCAGTATAACCGATTATGCGAATGACTTGCGGAACAAGATGAATGACATTTATGAGCACGTCAGACAATCAGGCCGGCAAATGTCTGAAAAGATGAAAACCCGTTATGACCGCAAAATGAACAATAAAGGGTTTGACGAAGGTTCACTAGTGTGGTTGCACAATCCAGTTCGCAGAAAAGGGAAATCTCCTAAGCTTCAAGCTAACTGGGACGGACCATACCGGATTGTGACAAAGATCAATGACGTTACCTACCGGATACAGAAAGGTGCAAGAGGTACTCCTAAGATAGTCCATGTGGATCGACTGGCGCGTTATTATGGGGCCGATAATGCTCGGGACGAGCATTTCTTAGGTGGGGGCAGTGTTGAGCCGCACGATTGATGTTTGGTTACCACTAGCGCCATCTCTTATCGAATAGCGGAATTAATGGTCAGGAGCTTTCTACATTTTTAGTTCTTACTACCATTATTCATACAGGATTTGATACTCAACACCTCAAACACGTATGAGGAGTTAGTTACGTTGACTAATTTAATTTGATCCTGTTTACAGGATACACTTTTAACCAGAGCGCAAACTGTAACCATTAATTCAGCATATCATTCTAGGCTGCCATTTTTTTTAGTTTAACCGGCGAAAAATGTATAAGCTTGGGGCATGTACATTTTTCGCCGGTTAAACGAAAAAAAAAATCAGCTGTTTCATAGAAAAATGCGATACCTACGCGGTCAAAATGTATGGAAGAGCTGATTTTTTTTTTGTATACCTGACGAAAAATTTATGTCCCGATGTTATTGACGCTGACTGTACAGACTGTACTATCTAAGAAATTTGACAGACAAGGGTAGCTTGATGTGCTAGCCTCTGTACACACGGCTACACATCAAGCTATACATATCCAGTATCCTTTAGACATAACATTCATTTACAACGACGCAAAAATTGAAACAGTAAAAGAATTCAACCTACTCGGCTTATCTATAGATACACATTTAAATTGGAAATCACATATTAAAAAAATCAGGTCAAAGCTATCAAAATTTGCATATGCCCTCGGTGAAATAAAAAAATCCACAAATCTCTCCACTGCTCTGGTTACGTATTATGCGTATGCATACGCATGGTTAAACTACGGCGTAATATTATGGGGAAATAGTACAGACGCATCAACACTATTCACACTACAAAAACGACTGATTAGAATACTAGTTAACATAGAAAACACAGACAGCTGCAAACCCCATTTCCAAGAACATAAACTTCTAACCCTACCTTGCATATATATCTTGGAAATGTGCAAATTTGTTAGAAATAATCAAAAACTCTATACTACACGCGAAAACATACAGACTCGCTATACACTACAACACAAAAATAGACTAAACCAACCAGGTTCTAAACTAAAAATACACTCCACAAGCACTTTAGTAATGTCAGTTAAAATACATAATAAACTACCTGATGAAATTAAAAATGAACAAAAATTTAATATCTTTATAAACAAATTAAAACAATTTCTAATCTGTAAATGTTATTATAATGTACATGAATATTTGAATGATAAATTTAATAAATAAACAATTATACCAGCAACAAAAAAAAAAAACAAAAAAAGCCCAATAATAATTTATTTAAAATTACCAATGATAATGTTACGAGCTAGGGGTTCGTGACAATTAAAAACTGCCGATATGAATTACCAAAAATAACACTTTAATTAAACTCACTAGTAACACAACACAATAGCACTACGGATCACTCTTGAGTCGCACTTGAAGATCGCTTTAGATGTTCTCGCATGTATCGCTTCCAATGAACTACTCCGAGACGCGCTCCGTTCCCGCTTATATAGGGCCCTCGGATAGTTCCAGAACCTTCTACCGTAGAAGCATCTAGAATGTTCGAGTACATATCGGCCCTGACCGAACGCATGTCGATAGTTCCAGAAAGTTCTAGCATCGAACTTTCTAGAAAGCTCCTGACAATTAATTTCGCTATTCGATAAGAGATGGCGCTAGTGGCAACCAAACATTAATTGTGCGGCGCAACACTGCCCCCACCTAAGATATGCTCGTCCCGAGCATTATCGGCCCCATAATAACGCGCCAGTCGATCCACATGGACTATCTTAGGAGTACCTCTTGCACCTTTCTGTATCCGGTAGGTAACGTCATTGATCTTTGTCACAATCCGGTACGGTCCGTCCCAGTTAGCTTGAAGCTTAGGAGATTTCCCTTTGCTGCGAACTGGATTGTGCAACCACACTAGTGAACCTTCGTCAAACCCTTTATTGTTCATTTTGCGGTCATAACGGGTTTTCATCTTTTCAGACATTTGCTGGCCTGATTGTCTGACGTGCTCATAAATGTCATTCATCTTGTTCCGCAAGTCATTCGCATAATCGGTTATACTGCGTGGGGCATCAGGTGGTATTCCGGTAATCAGGTCTGCAGGCAGCCGTAATTCCCTTCCAAAGTTTGCGAAAGCTGGTGTCACCGATGTGCTTTCGTGAACAGCGCTTCGATATGACAACAAAAACGGTTGTATGTGCTTGTCCCAATCTCGTTGCCGATTTTCCACAACTTTGGCTAGGTACCTCTCTAATGTCTGATTGAATCGTTCCACCATTCCATCCGATTGTGGGTGGTAAGAAGTTGTTCTTGTTTTATGAGTACCCATCACTCGACAAGTTTCCTGGAATATTTTGAGACTCAAAATTCCTTCCTTGATAACTGTGAATCTCTAAAGGTACTCCAAAACGACAGAAGACTTCATGAACTAATTTATCGGCAACTGTTGAAGCTTCTTGATTTGGAATGGCGAAGACTTCCGGCCACTTAGTGAAGTAATCCATCACAACCATGAAATACTTGTTACCACTTTCACTTTCCGGAAACGGCCCCGCAACGTCAAGGGCTATCCTCTCCCATGGTGCACCAACATTGTACAATTTCAATGCACCTCTGCTACGCGTCTGAGGTCCCTTTACAGCTGCACAACTTGTACATTTGCGACACCAGTCCTCGACATCGTCCCGACAGTGGACCCAGTAAAACCGTTCTCGTATCTTCAGTAGAGTCCGTTTTACTCCCAGGTGACCTCCTGAACAACCATTATGGTACAGCTGCAGAACATCCGGTGCTTGAGATTTAGGGACAACCATTTGCAAGTGACAGCTGTTTCCCCGAGCATTTTCCCATTTACGGCACAGGACTCCATCTTGAATCACCAAGCTGTCCCATTGGGCCCAATAGCTCTTTGTGATCGAACTCATTGCTGAGACGTCGCTCCACCTGGGCTTAGGAGCTCTGGCCTTTATCCACTCCAGAATCGGCTTGATGTCTGAATCTTCCTGCTGTGCACGTTGTAGGCTTTCCTTCCACTCGTTGCTGAGGTCCGTC
This sequence comes from Polymixis flavicincta, assembly GCA_949987655.1. Lineage (NCBI taxonomy): Eukaryota > Metazoa > Arthropoda > Insecta > Lepidoptera > Noctuidae > Polymixis > Polymixis flavicincta. The sequence goes on along the minus strand of OX465171.1, from coordinate 33,655,006 downwards.
CTGAGCATCCTCACAGGTACCACTTCCTTACTCTCTTGCCTAGTACAGTGCTTGCAGTCTTCAGGACAAGGTCTTCTTGACAATGCATCTGCGTTGCCATGAGATTTCCCGCTGCGATGTTCCACCACAAAGTCGTATTCCTGTAGTAGCTCAATCCATCTCGCAACTTGTCCTTCTGGATTTTTGAACTGCAATAGCCATTTCAGTGCAGCATGGTCGGTACGTAAATGGAATTTCCGCCCCAGAAGATATTTGCTAAAATGCTGCAATGACTTTACCACAGCAAGCAATTCCCGTCTCGTGACACAATAGTTCCTCTCCGGCTTTGACAACGACTTGCTGAAGTACGCTATCACAACCTCTTGATCACCATTCCGTTGAGACAACACACCACCAAGTCCTATGTCACTCGCGTCTGTGTCAACTATAAATTCCTTGCCTGCATCAGGGTACCCCAAAATAGGTGTTTTGCATAGTCGGTCCTTTAACTCCTGGAATGCGATATCGCAACTTTCATCCCAGCTGAAATGTCGTCTTGTCTTTTGGAACTGGCCAATCCTTGACAGCGGCGATTTTTTCTGGATCCGTGCGGATACCTTCTTCCGACACTACATATCCCAAAAAGCTAACTTGCCGTTTGAATAGTGAACATTTCTTCGGACTCAACTTGAGGTTGGCACTCTGGATCTTCATGAGCACGCGTTCCAGGTTTTGAAGATGTTCTTCAAACGTACGGCCTACGATGATGATGTCATCCAAGTAGACCAGACAGGCATCGCCAATCAACTTAGTTAGTACAAGTTCCATCAACCTTTCAAACGTTGCCGGAGCGTTGCACAATCCAAACGGCATAACTTTAAATTGCCACAGACCCTTTCCTGTCGAGAATGCTGTTTTCTCTTTGTCCTTGGGGTCAATTTCAACTTGCCAGTAGCCACTTTTCAGGTCCAGCGTGCTAAACCACTTTACTCCAGTAAGCATGTCCAAAGTGTCATCAATTCTTGGCAAAGGGTAGCTGTCCTTCTTCGTAACGTCATTCAGACGACGATAGTCAACACAAAACCGCATGCTGCCGTCCTTCTTCCTTACCAGCACTACCGGTGAACACCATGGACTAGATGAAGGTTCAATAACACCATCCTTCACCATTCCCTCAATCATGGTTTCTACTTCCTTTTCACGCGCTACCGGCAATCTCCTTGGCCGCTGACGGATAGGCAACTCTTCTCCTGTATTTATTTTGTGTTGAACTAAGCCAGTCTTCCCAATGTCACTATCGTTTAGGGAGAAAACTTCGGCGTACTTCAGTAACATCTTCTTCGCCTTGCCCATCTCATTTTGAGACAGAGCGCTGCGACACTCTTCTAAAAGTGTGGTCACTCTCGTTTGTGCATCTTTGCTGGGGGTCCCAGTCGATAGATATTGGCATTGACGCAGCCAATCCACTTCCTCGCAAGTACCAATCAGTGTGCCTTTTTCAATAGTCTGTTCCAGATCACAAAGGTTCAGCACACGTACCCCTGAGATGTCGGTGGCTCTGACCAAAGTTCGTGCCACTTTCCATGGAAGGTCATTGTCTACCCTTTCCACGAGTACACAACGATGAGTTTGCCCAAAATTCCGAGGAAGACTAACCGGCACAATCGTTTCTGATCTCGGAGGAAGAACAATTTCCTTAAGGCTGTACACATTCCCTGATAACGCCCCTTCCATAAAAAGTTCCTCTCGTCCACATTTCATAACTCCCTGCTTGACGTCAATCTCGCAAAAATTCTTCCTCATAAAGTCAAGACCCAGGATGCAATCGTCCATTATATCAGCCACGATGACATTATGCAGGTAGGTCCTGTTGCCTAGCTTCAACTCCATTTCCTTCTCTCCACGGACGGGTATGCGCTGACCGGTGGCTGTCACCAAATTAATGCGTTCCCGGTTGTATGCGGAGTCCCCAAGGAGCCGACTCATAACTTTGGAACTGACGACCGTACGAGAGGCTCCCGTGTCTATGGTCAGCTTACAGGGCATTCCGTTGATCTCACCCTTGATGATTAAGGTGTTCCCGTCATGGGTTTGTGTGATCGAAATCCTTGGGGCTCTTTGAACATCAGCCAGCACCCGCCCCGCAGTCCTGGCTATTACTCGTTTCCCTGCTGCTGCTGGGTAGTGCTGTTAGCCGCGCTACCCTCTGGAGACCGGCCATCTTCCCTTCGCTTAGGGCAACTGGATCGAAGGTGGCCCCTTTCCCCACAGCCGTAGCACCTAGGGCTGTATCCTTTACGATCGCGAACCGTAAAATCAAAATCAAAATCAAAATCAAAAGTCATTTATTCAAATTAGGCTGAGAATCAGCACTTTTCGAACGTCAAAATACATAAGACAGTCCCCCAAAAACGCCCACCCTTCGACACTTCCTAGTGCTTTAGCTGGGAAGAAGAAGTGGCGCAACAAACTCCCCAGCAGCACAGCTGTCTGTTTAGTCGGATGGACTTGATTCTATACATACATAGGCAAAGTAATAAACAATAACGCATATTACCAAAAATAAAAGTTTCCTGGTATAAAGGGCTCTATATGTCAATAACTAATGACTTATTAGATAGATGATAAAAAACACTTGGTCAATAAAATTAAAAAAAAAAAAGTATTTAACTAAATAAATATATGAACCCATATAACCTGTCACTAGGTACGCTAATTCTGGAGAAAGAACATAAACATTGTCTTGTGTTAATCACAGCGACCAACTATTCTTGTCATTTAAATAGTCGTTAATGGAATAGTAAGCCTTTAAACAAAGGATGGATTTTACTTGAACTTTAAACGCATCAAAAGGCAAATCTAGCAAAGAAGTGGGAAGCTTGTTATAAAAAGTTATACCAAGCCCATCAAATGAGTTATGAACCTTATGAAGCCGGTGAAAGGGAGCACGTAGTTTGTCCTTGTTTCTAGTGTTAACGGTATGAATATCACTGTTTTTAGTGTACAAGTGTATATGTTGCCTAATAAATAGGATGTTAGCTAATATGAATTGTGATGCCACTGTGAGAATACCAATATCTTTAAAAAAGTCCCTCAAGGAAAATCTGCCACCTAACTGGTAAATTGCACGAACAGCACGTTTTTGAAGGACAAAAATATTTTGAATATCAGCGGCTTTGCCCCACAGCAGAATACCGTAGGACATAACGCTGTGAAAATAACTAAAGTATACTAATCGAGCTGTATCGACGTCAGTATATTGTCTTACTTTTCTGACGGCGTAGGCGGCTGAACTGAGCCTCCCTGCTAGTGTTGATATGTGTGATCCCCACTGAAGTTTGGCATCTACTGTTATGCCCAGAAATACTGCCGTGTCTACGGTTTCAAGCACCTCTTTATCTAAGACGATATTGGGACCTAGATTTCTAACATTCGGTAAGGCGAACTTTACACATTTCGTTTTTTTGGCATTGAGAACAAGGTTATTTGCCGTAAACCAATCCGTAACCATTGAGAGTGCACTGTTTACGTCGTCAAAGTCTTGTCTATTCCTATCTACTTTAAAAATAAGAGAAGTATCATCTGCAAACAGTACAACATCACAAATACCCTTTAAATAGAACGGTAAGTCATTAATATATACTAAAAACAAGAATGGGCCGAGTATTGAGCCTTGAGGCACACCTAACTGAACTGGCAGCCCGGAAGATTTTTTACCATTAATTTCTACACATTGAACCCTATTTTGCAAATAAGAATTTATTACGTTTAGAGCATCGTTATGGACACCGTAATAACGAAGTTTACACAAAAGCGTCTCATGGTGCACGCAATCAAAGGCTTTTGAGAGATCACAAAAAACTCCAATAGCATTTTGCGAGTTCTCCCATGCGTTAAATATGTGTTTCAACAGAGCAACACCCGCATCAGTAGTCGAACGACCTTTTGTAAAGCCATATTGCTCATTATGAAGGAGGCTATTTAAATTAAAATGTTTTAGCAACTGCTTGAGTATTAACTTTTCAAATATTTTGCTAAATGCAGGTAAGATAGAAATAGGCCTGAAATTACGAATGTCATTTTTATTACCTGATTTAAATAATGGTATTACTTTACTACTCTTCATGAGGTCAGGAAAAGTTCCTGAATCAACACATTTATTAAAAGTGACAGCTAGATAGGGGGCTACAATTTCTATAATATTACTTAAAAGTTTAATGGAAATGCCCCAGAAATCACCAGTGTTTTTAGACTTCAGTGTGTTAAAAACATTAACTACGTCACGAGGCGTTACATGTTCGAAACTGAATAGGTCACTACATTTAGGCACACTACTATGCAAAAGGTATTCTGCTTTAGACGGGGATGAATCTAAGGAGCGAGTCGTAGTTACAGGTATGTTGGCAAAAAACTCATTAAATGCCTCCGCTACTTCAGCTTCTGTAATAATTAATTTGTCGTCGACCAAAATCTCAAGTTGATTGTCTTGTTTAACAGACTTGCCCGTTTCATTATTAATTATTTTCCAAGTGGTTTTAACTTTATTGTTAGAATTTTTAATTGTGTCACTTAAAAATTTCGATTTTGCAAAAGCACTAATCTTTTTAAATAATTTTGAATAGTTTTTGACATACTCTAGGAAAGGAGTATCAAACCTGTATTTTTTCAATCCATATAATTCGTATAGTCTCGCTCTACTTTTGTAAATACCCGGAGTAGCCCATTGATTAAAGCCAGCGGAGGAGCCATTAATGTTAATGGTTTTGGTCTTGAAAGCAGATTGATACTCTTTTTGCACAACATCAAAAAGGGCTTCATAAATTTCATTCGGATTCTCGTGTTGTGCTATGGATGGTGTAATTCTATGAGCTATATTATTTTTAAACCTTTTGCAACGACTAGCTGTATAAGGCCTACATTCAAGTGTACGTGGTCGCTTTTTATGTAATGGCATGGGGAAGCTAGCTAATAAACCACAGTGGTCGGACGTTAAGTCAGTTAGTACTAATTTATTTTTGGCATCACAATCAGTAAACATATTATCAAGACATGTTGACGAAGATGCCGTGATCCTAGTAGGTTCAAAAAACAAGTTAATTAAATTAAAAGACCTAAACAGATTGAGAAGTCTAATACTTAATGGAGTAACATCTAAAATATTAATATTAAAATCTCCACATAAAATTATACTTTTATTACTTGATTTTAACTTATTGAGTAAATCCTCCATTACCGATTCAAAACGAATGAAATCCCCAGAGGGGGGTCGATAAACGCAAATTATAACATATCGCTCGAGTTCAACACAAGACAACTCAATAGTGCGCTCAATAGAAAGGTTAGCTAAATCTAAACGTTGTTTACATTTTAACTTGTTTGAAACAAGAACTAAAGATCCACCGCGAATAGCAGTTTTTCTTACAAATGCACTTTGAACAGTAAAATTATCGTAGCCGCTACAACCTCCCTGACGCGATGGGAACGATGATCCTGCCGCACAGCTTCCACCTCCAGTGCATGGGCCAAGGCGTCCTTAAGCGTCCCGTGGTGACCGAGTCTCACAGCAGCTCTAACTTCAAGGTCCCGGATGCCGTCGATGAATGCTTGCACCAGGTTCCCATCAATAAGCGCAGGTACGGACTGGTACGCTTTTCGAACCAGCTTCTCCACTTCAAGGGCCCACTGCTGCAGGTTTTCGTTACTGCGTTGCACACGATCCTTGAGCTGCGCACGAAACACGTGTTCCAGGTGAGCGTCGCCATATCTAGCCTCCAATGCCTCGAGGAGCTGCTCGTAAGTCACTTCCTTACCGAGAGCTTCCAGCACATTTAAAGCCTGGTCGCGCAGGCCTAGAGTGAGGGCAGTCATGGCCTGACTTTTATTCCACCCGTTCGCCTTCATGACAGCCGCAAACTGAATTTTGTAGGCCGACCAGGAAGAAGTCCCGTCGTACGGCGGCACTTTGAATCCACGTAGCGAAGGTGTTGTAGCTACGGGAGCTGCGATTCCATCCCCAAGTTTGAGGTTACCCAACTCTTGCTTCACATCAGCAATGACGTCACTAAACTTGCTGATCTGAGTTTCAGCTTCTGACAAGCGGTTGTCATGCTGGGCAACCTTCTCCTTCACCTCCTTCATGTCTTTCCCGAAGGTTGCGTGAAGGTCCTTTATGAGGAGCATCTGCTCTTCCTGGCGGTGCACCTGCTCCTCCTTATCCCGTTTGAGCTGTTCTTCCAATTGACGGGCCTGCTCCTCCTGTCGGCGAGCCTGCTCCTCCTGTCGGCGAGCCTGTTCCTCCTGTCGGCGGGCCTGCTCCTCTTTATCCCGTTTGAGCTGTTCTTCCAATCGGCGGGCCTGTTCCTCCTGTCGGCGGGCCTGTTCCTCCTGTCGGCGGGCCTGCTCCTGCAACATCATCATCAAAGCAGCAAAATCTGGTGCTGGTGATGCTGGAGCAGCTGTGGACGGGCCGGCCTCTGTGGTTGGTAGCTGGCCCTCCGACGCCTGTGGCATTGCTCCACCAAATCGCCTCTGGTCCGTCTCCTGCTGGCGATGACTCCGGGTACGGATACCCTCCATGTCGTCTTTAGGTAAAATCGGCATGATTTTAATCCTTGCTTCTGACACCAATTGTTACGAGCTAGGGGTTCGTGACAATTAAAAACTGCCGATATGAATTACCAAAAATAACACTTTAATTAAACTCACTAATAACACAACACAATAGCACTACGGATCACTCTTAAGTCGCACTTGAAGATCGCTTTAGATGTTCTCGCATGTATCGCTTCCAATGAACTACTCCGAGACGCGCTCCGTTCCCGCTTATATAGGGCCCTCGGATAGTTCCAGAACCTTCTACCGTAGAAGCATCTAGAATGTTCGAGTACATATCGGCCCTGACCGAACGCATGTCGATAGTTCCAGAAAGTTCTAGCATCGAACTTTCTAGAAAGCTCCTGACAATTAATTTCGCTATTCGATAAGAGATGGCGCTAGTGGCAACCAAACATTAATTGTGCGGCGCAACAATAATAATAATATATGTATTGGACCCGATGTAGACTTACTAGCGTCCGTAGCCTGGCTGCGTTTCGGTGACCTCTTTGGGGAAACCGAAGGTTTTGTCTGTGCAATTATGGACGAAGTTATCATGACGAACAACTACCGGAGATTTATTGTGAAAGATGGTACGGTTGACATCTGTCGGGCATGCCACCGTCCGGGAGAATCAATCAGACACATAATCTCCGGGTGTTCTCGTCTAGCTAACGAAGAGTACTTGCATAGACACAACCTTGTAGCCAGGATTATCCACCAGCAACTTGCTCTGAAATACAGCCTTGTGGAATCAGAAGTGCCGTACTACAGGTATGTGCCCGACCCAGTTCTCGAAAATGGGCATGTCACACTGTACTGGGATCGATCCATCATCACTGACAGGACTATTGTTGCCAATAAGCCTGATATAGTGGTGGTGGATCGACTAGAGCGGCGTAAAATGATCGTTGATATAACGGTCCCGCATGACGGGAACCTCGTGAAAGCCGAGAAAGATAAACAAATCAAGTATCTTGACTTGGCTCACGAGGTTGTCGACATGTGGGATGTGGACTCAGCGATAATTGTACCGATAGTCGTTTCAGCCAATGGCTTGATAGCCAAGAGCCTCGACCAACATCTGAGGAGGCTCTCGTTGGGCAGCTGGGTCAAGGGCTTGATCCAGAAAGCGATACTCCTGGACACGGCTCGCATCGTTAGGAGGTTCCTCTCTCTGGAGCCCTGACCGCCGCACACTGGTCCCAAATAAAAAAAAAGTGATATAATGATAACAGATAAAGCAAAAAAATATTATTGTCCTACTTCAAATACTTTTCTCTAAAAAAAATATTTCTTTTTTTTTTGCATGGGAGTGATTACATTTTACTCAATTTCTCAAAAACCTTAAGCGATGTCGAGATGGCATTCACATATGTTAGAAAACTAATAATTCTGAGTATTTGGCTCGAAGAAACTTATTGCTTATCTCTGCGTACTTTCGAGATAATAGTGACAGAAAATAACATTTTTTTTAATGTTAATTGTTCGCTTTTTTTTATTCATAGCCTTACTCATATCGCAATAGGTCCGCTGGCCAGCAAAATGGAGCTTCGACGCGAGTTTGCCGGGATAACAAGATGGCCGCCTCTCATGACGTAACGTAATACGGTCACGAATCGCGCGCGTACACCTCAGTGTACAACTAAATGTGGTTGCGATAAGACGTGTCCTTATTTTTTCTGTGCGCTTGAAGAAATGCTTGTTGTTTGTTTGTTTTGTTATTGTTGTATTTTGAATCTTTGGATTTTAAAATCAAATAATTTTTGTTTGTCTTTCTTTCGTCGAATTTGTTTTCGTAATTTTTTTTTGTTAAAATCAAAGTCACTTTGTCTTTGATATCTTTGATTCTAATTTGTTTTCAATTTTCCTTAAAATTATAATATGTCCGCATTTGTCACCAACTTAGACTTATACGTTGTTCTTAAATCAGGAGGTGGTTTTAAAAATGTCGATTTTTTATTTAATGCCCTTATTGAACGTATTGGTGTTGAATTGTCTTCCGAAGATTTGAGTAATATTAAATTATTTTGTCGTAATTTTTCAAGTAATATCTCAAAAAGATGGTCTGCTTCACGTAGAGCTCAAAAGACCTTTCTTAACAAAAATTCAGACTGGTTACAATCCCAAATAGTTTGGCCAAAATGTCAAAATATCGATTTAAGCAGCATTTTTAAAGTTGCCGAGGAAGTAATTCCAAATTTCGAAACGCAAGTGGATACTCATCAATTAAGTTGTGGTACAAGTAAAAAACCATTTGTTGATATATCTGATAAACAGAAGAAAAGGCGTTCTCTAACACTTCTAGATCACACAGAGGAGGAATTAGTTTATGCTTTATGTGCCAAATTAAAAGAGTCTAAAAAACAAAATTAGCAGCTATATTAAACGAACTCAGCCAAAACAAGGAAAAATGTGAGATGGTACATGATGTACTATTCGCTAAAAAGACTGACAAACCGTGTTTACCAGATGATAAAACGTTAGCGCTTTACACCTCAACAAATTTGTCAAAATGGCAATATCGAAATTTAAGAACTATTCTTGGTTCAGAGAAAATGTATGGTCTTCCATCCTATCAAAAGCTCCTGGAAGCTAAAAAAACTTGTTATCCTCCAGAGTCAGACATAACTGTAACTGAATCTGATGCTAAGATAAGACTTCAATCGCTTCTAGATTTGACAACCAATAGGATATTAAAAACAATTCAGCACAACTCTGCCGACAAAAAATCGCTAAAACTAATAAGCAAATGGGGTTTTGACGGGTCATCTTCTCAAAGTAATTTACAAAAGTCACACTCCGACACTAAAATTGACGATTCTTCAGTTTTCATGATTAGTTTGGTTCCGCTTCGTTTGGAAGAAGAGAGTGGTACTATCTTGTGGCAAAATCCTGCTCCCTCTTCAACAAACTATTGTCGTCCAATTGGCTTTATATTTGCAAAAGAAACAAATGAATTGATAAAGAAGGAAAGTGCATCCTTAGAGGAAGAAATTCGTAATCTTGTTCCCACAATTGTAGATAATTTTGATATTAAACATGTTTTGTACATGCATGACTATGATTGATGGGAAAATTTCTACTGTGATTTCCAATACTTCTTCTGCAGCTGTTTGTAATATTTGCAATACCCTACCTAGCAAAATGAATGACTTGGACTTTGTATCCAAAAGACTCATCAGAGAAGATATGTATAAATATGGTCTGTCTTCGCTTCATATGTGGATAAGATGTATGGAATGTATTTTACACATTTCGTACAACTTAGACTTCAAAAAGTGGGCTGCACGAAAAGAAGATAAATTGTTAAAAGAAATTAAAAAGAATTTGACACAAGAAGAATTCCGGGAAAGAACTGGTTTTTTAATTGACATAGTAAAACAGGGATTTGGTACAACCAATGACGGTAACACGGCAAGAAGGTTTTTTGAAAATTATGAAGTATCTGCTGAAATAACGGGTATCCACCCTGTTTTAATCAAGAGATTTGCAGTCATTTTACAAACAATTTCATCTGGTCAACTTATTAATACCAACTTGTTTAGGGAATATTGTAAAGAAACAGCAATGCTGTATGTAAACTTATATCCATGGTATTACATGCCTTCAAGTGTCCATAAATTGTTGATACACGGTGCTGATATTTGTGAAAATTTCTCCTTTATTCCGATAGGCATGCTTTCCGAAGAAGCTTCCGAAGCGAGGAATAAAGATTTCCGGAATGTTAGAATGGCACATACAAGAAAAATCGGTAGAGTTCAGACTAATTTAGACATTATCCACAGCTTTCTAATTAGCTCAGATCCTTACATCAGCCATATCAAACCAAAGTTTGCTCGTTTACATAAACAGTTGTTTCCAGAGGCTAGTGCTTTGATCTTGAACAATGAATTGCTTTCGTTGGAAAACGAGGAAATAGAGATTTCTCAAGAGAATATAGACCCAAATATTAATCTTTCACCATAATATTTTTTCAGAATCGTTTGTGAACATATTCAACTTTATGTTTGCAGCTTTATTTGTCTTCATTTTGATTGTTTTTTAAAACTGATGAAAATACTTCTTCAGAAAGGTCATAGCTTTTCAGTCATTAGTGAGCCCCCATAACCTCTTTTACAGAGAAGTCTCTTTTTATTTATTTGACATTACGCATACATTATAATTATGTGCTAAAGTAAGGCTATGATAAAAAAAAAGCAAACAATTAACATTAAAAAAATTGTTATTTTCTGTCACTATTATCTCGAAAGTACGCAGAGATAAGCAATAAGTTTCTTCGAGCCAAATACTCAGAATTATTAGTTTTCTAACATATGTGATTGCCATCTCGACATCGCTTAAAGTTTTTGAGAAATTGAGTAAAATGTAATCGCTCCCATACAAAAAAAAAGAAATTTTTTTTTTACAGAAAAGTATTTGAAGTAGGACAATAATATTTTTTTGCCTTATCTGTTATCATTGTATCAACAATAAAAAAAATATCAGCGGTCTACTATCAATGTCCACTTTTTTTTAATTTGGGACCAGTGTGCGCCGGTAGCTTGGATCTTGTTCCCGATACCGGTGGGCTACTATTTTTTATATTTTTAAATGTTTATATATTTTTATAATAATATTTAAAAATGTAATTTATACTTAAGTATATTTAATGGAATAAAGGTAATAATAATATATGTATAATTTAAATAAATATTAATGTATAAATCCAATATATGAGTAGTAAAAATTATATGTACACAATTAGTTATCAGCCTACCTACCTACACAAAACGAAAGAGTAGATTAATATTAAAAATTTTAACAAATATCTATAATAGCCCTCTTCCAAATTTTTATGTTGTTATGCCCGACAGGGCCCACAATGCTCCAAAACAAATGTATGTCTTTATGTACCTACCACCTAAGTTCACATTGTGGAATGCAATAAACGTATTGAGTATTGAGTATAAGCTGATCTCGCATTTCCGTACAGTGCGAGATCAGCGTAAACTGGAAATGTATGTGTATAATGTTTTTTCTAACACGCGCTCCTAAATGAATGCCAAAGTTGGATTTTGAACTTTCATAGCTGACCCTAGCGTTAAAAATCAGATAGGTAGGCATTCATTTTGGTGTCACCTAGTAGTGTTGGTAAAATAGGGCTTGGACCGTACCTATACTTAACTTTAACCCCAATATTTATAAACGTTGCATAAAGTTGTTTAAGCGTTCAACGTTTATGAATAAGGGTGTAAATGTTTAAGTAGGTATAAGTAAATCCTTTATAGTGAAAAAGAAATAACTGTTTAATGTATTAGGTAATGCTATTTTTATTGTATTTTATTTGTTTTGCAAAATTGTTGCTGCCTGTTCAAATTGCTTGAAAATGCTACCACTGAGAAAGTAAATCGAAATCCGTGTGTCTGCTCAAAAGCCAAGGTTTTGGCTTGTTCATAGGTCCACCTCCACGTTGCGGTTCGCTGCTCTGTTTTCCTTTGTCTGACTTGCAAGCGTGCCATATAAATCTATCAAAGAAATTAAAACAAAAGCTTATAACATGTACATAACATCACGCCTTGTTTCCCAGAAGGTTTGGGGAGGGTTGTAACTTTACTACACGTAGGTACACGTACATACATTTCGCTAGTTATGTTTAAGTCCCTTGTAACAGGGGGCGAGCCTATTGCCATCAACCGCGCACAAATCCAGACTCCGGGGTGCTACTGAGAAAATCCAGATGGAAAAACTCAATAACACCTAGCCTGACCTGGGAATCGAACCCAGGATCTCATGTTCTTGCGAACACTAGACCATGTAGGCAGACAAAAGCTTGTAGTTACATTATGACGCTCGTACAGTCGACCGCACGTCGACCTTGTGTAGTACGTACGTACGGTGTTTTATTAGAAAAAAACCCAACTGCAACAACAGCAGCATCAGTTCATATAGAACGGAGAAATCCTCGCCCAAGTCAGGTTCGAGCCTTTCCTGGCCGCAATTCAAACCAATAGCACCCGAGTCGCCAGTACTCCCCAGCATGCGCGAGCCGATATAGCCTGTGTCAATAATCATACAATTTCCTACTTTAAACTATGGTGATACGGTCCTATTTTCAATGGAGCCAGTAAATTGGTCGAGTATTTTTCCGTCCCATCTTTTTGAACTGACCCTAAACCGTTCTGCCAGGGGTGTGGGTTGCTCGAAAGAGATACCGTGGCCCCTGGCACACAGGCAACTGAAGGAACACGGGTGGGTTTTAATCAGTAAATGTCTGACACGCCCTCCCGTTCCACCCAAACCGGGAGAAGTAATTTGATGATCGCCCACCCAAAAAAAAAAACCCTTAACCGTTCAAAACAAGATAACATTTTAAGCAGTCTGGTTCAATTAATGGTGTTTAATTCAATCTCAGATTTGATTCCACGAAATGCAACAGACTGCTTGAAAAATGAACTTGTTTTTACCCGACTACGGCGAAGCAAATAGGAGGGTTATGATCTGATCGGTATGTATGTGGGTGTAATGTATTTTTATTCATCAGCTGTTCTCTCATAACAACTTAACATAATTTGATAAATGAGGTATTACTGGAAGCGTCTTGATCGTCTGCCATTTTGATTAAAAAAAAACAAAAACTAGCCTATAACCATCTTGCGACCTAGACGAGTCAATAGACACCTCAGTCATAATCTTGCGACCTAGACGAGTCGATAGACATCTGAGTCATAATTTTGCGATCTAGACGAGTCGATAGTCATCTGTGTCATAATTTTGCGACCTAGACGAGTCGATAGACATCTGTGTCTTAATATTGCGGCCTAGAGTCGATAGACATCTGTGTCATAATCTTGCGACCTAAACGAGTCGATAGACATCTGTCATAATCTGCGACCTAGACGAGTCGATAGACATCCGAGACATCATTTTGCGACCTAGACGAGTCGATAGTCATCTGTGTCATAATCTTGCGACCTAGACGAGTCAATAGACATCTGTGTCATAATCTTGCGACGTAGACGAGTCGATGGACATCTGTGTCATAATCTTGCGACCTAGAGTCGATAGTCACCTGTGTCATAACCTTGCGACCTAGCCGAGTCGATAGACATCTGTGTCATAATCTTGCGACCTAGACGAGTCGATAGACATCTGTGTCATAATCTTGCGACCTAGAGTCGATAGTCACCTGTGTCATAATCTTGCGACCTAGCCGAGTCGATAGACATCTGTGTCATAATCTTGCGACCTAGACGAGTCGATAGACATCTGTGTCATAATCTTGGGACCTAGACTCGATAGTCACCTGTGTCATAATCTTGCGACCTAGCCGAGTCGATAGACATCTGTGTCATAATCTTGCGACCTAGAGGCGATAGTCACCTGTGTCATAATCTTGCGACCTGGAAGAGTCGATAGACATCTGAATCTGAGTCATAATTTCGCGACCTAGACGAGTCGATAGTCATCTGTCATAATTCATCCACCCGCTTTAGACTTCGTTCGCCGGCCGACGCGACGCGACGACATAAAGATATCGCGACGCAATTATATCCCGCACTGGTTTTTCAACTCTCCGCGCTAAGCTGCTCCCTAATAGGGTATTTTCCAATTTATTGAAAACTAATATAAACTGAAGATTGGGACAAAATACGTAACAAAAAAATAAAATTTAAATTGATTTATATCCATTTTCTCAATTAAAAACGATTTAAATCAAATTTTATTTTTCGTTGTTTTCAATTTACCGCCAAAACGCTTGCTACGATGACTTTTTATCACGTGACGTCAACTTTGTGTAAACTAAATTAAATAATAAGTAAACAAGTGAATGCCGAGTTAACAAGATTTGTAATGGATAGAAAGTGATATTACGGGTGTGCGGTGCCTCTGTGCACAAATACCTACTTCAAAAACTGCGTTAAACTAAGTATTTATACCGGGGCCTAGAGACAAAATACATTCCTGTTAGCGTTCACGCCAAACGCTACGCCAAAGCGCAGACGTATGACATTACCTGCGGAATGGTTACGTCGTGTTCTTTCCGCAGGTCATTCCTGTACGATTTGGCGTTGCGTTTGGCGTGAACGCTAAAGATAATGTGTTTTTTCTAGGCCTGCTGTGCCGTTTACACAAAGCTGGCGTCACGATGTCACGTGATAAAAAGTCATCATGAGGAGCGTTTTAGCGGTAAATTCAAAACAACAAAAACATAATTTGATTTTAATCGTTTTTAATAGAGAAAATGGATTTTAAATAAATTTTATTTTTATTCTTCTGTTAAATATATCGTCCCAATGTACAAATTAAAATAGTTTTTATTAAATTGGAAAATACCCTATTGCGGATGTATCATAGTCTGAATCATTTTGAAACAGCACCCTAATTGCGTAACTCACGATTCATCATAATGTGTTTCGTTTTGAAACAGATTGTTAAACCATTGCTTCATATGTTCGAATAATGTCTGCTCAACAACGTAAATAACGCAATGAATATTGTTGAAGTGTCAAAATGAAACTCATTATGATTGAACGTGTGTTACGCAATTATGGTGCAGTACGTTGAAATCCAGTGCGCGAAAACATTCCGCCGCCATGTTTTTACGCATATAGGAAAGGACGAACGGGTATTAAGAACCCCACATAAATACATAAATACGCATGAATAACGTAACCCTGTCTTTTCCGTCGCGTAATCGGGTAAGGCCAGCTTATTTTGATTCTGTTACCATAGACGTGCGAGCTACTGAACTTGTTTAAATCTAATCTACCCACCTACTTATATTGTAGTTTTTAAACAATTGTTTTTCTGCTCAATAAATCGGTTTCAGCTTTGGCGCGCAAGATCGTATTAAAAATTTAAGTAGTGCAAACCTTGGAGTCCTGACTGTCTGGTTATGGACTGGGCAATTGTATTCCCAATCTGGTAGTTGGAGTATATAAATAATTTCTTCATTTTCATCAGCAGCTTCTCCTGGTTTTGTTATAGATGAGGCGTAAGGCTGTGAGACAAATTAATTCATATAGTCTGTGTGTATAATTTAAACCGCCAAACGTCCTTTTGCTTTTACATTATAACTTAATTTCACGATTTCAAATAGTGACATCTATCAACGTAAACCGACAACATTGCGTTCGGTGTGTTCGCACGGCTGGGGCCAGTCATACCAATGTTTAAAGCTTTTATATAAAACCACTAGATGGCGTTAGGGGTGCGAATAAGTTGGTGACAGATGGAACGTTCGACAAGATACGAGACTTACGAAAACACTCGGGGCACTCATGGATTCATTTGGATCCAAGAATCCGTCGAGAATTTGTTGGTTGGCCTTATACTTGCGCGCCAAATTGAAGTGCTTGGAAGTTTCTTGTGTCATGGGAAACGTGATCAAGGGGCGCCTGAGGAAGAGAGTAGGTATATAAGCTTTTAGTTTGTACCTATGCAAGTAGACTGGTACAACTTATCAAAGACCGTCATTTTAAAGTTTTCAGAATGCTTGGTTTCATAAGAAGGTGGAGCCCAGGAACAAAAACCAATAACATTGGACTTGCCTGCTAATAACCTATGCCACCTATGCGTTAACTGCGCGTCGCTGATTTAGGTAAGTACGCGCCTAATAGCACACACAATTAACACGATCAGTTTTTCATTCTGTTGATCACCAGAACTATAGGTACCTACCTACTTAAACTTTAAATTCATCAATCAATTCATCAAAACGCAAACGACTGGCATTTTTTTTTCATGTTAATAAAACGTGTTGTCTTGTCTGGGTCTAATAATAGGTACATCCATTGCATTGGCTTGAGGGTTCTCATTCCTAGATAGGTTCCAAAATTTTATTAAAAGTACCTAAGTACCTTCTGGATAAGAAGCAAGGCGTCGGCATCTGCGTTTTGTTTCTTGATCAAAATAGGATAATGTTTAGTTACCTACCCAAAGCTCAAAGGTAAATCTACAAGTTTTTTTAGTTGTCAATTCAAATAAATATAGAAAACTGTTTAAAAAAAATGCGAGCTGTTCGAGGGGAGCGCAAAGTCGCAAAACTCATCCCCTAAATGGGAAACTCACTTGCACGCGGTGCACTGCACCCCAGATTTATCGAGGCCGAGTTGTGAGAACGTTGCCCATAGATGGCACCCTAATTAGCATCCTGACCAGAATGTAGGTAGGTATCAAGCCTCGTTTATGCTACACACAATAACTTACCTACATTCGCAAACTGAATGATCGTTCAACCGACGCGAAGTTTTTCGTATAAGCATAGCATAATCAGCATAAAGCCGTGCGAAGTGTCGCACGTTTCGCTAGTTTAGGTATAAATGAAAAAACGAACTCTCAGTCGACGTTCACACGGGCGTGATAATATTGCGGCGGGATTTATTTCGCGTAGGTACAGGATTTGCCATGCACTGCTTAGCGCCGAGAGGAGAGAAACGAGCAGTGTGTTTTTCGACGCGCTGAATGAATTAATGCACTCTGTTGGAATTTCAATGCTGTAATCTCTATAACAAGTTGCCAAAATCGGAGAACTTAGCGATGGAACGTTTAAAACTCACATCAAACGTATAGGTACCTACTTGTCAAGAAAAAAAAGGATATTATAAGATAAAAGACCACTTTGAAGACAAGGAAGTCTGGCATTAATTCTTTCTGCACATGTGGCTTCCCTGATACCTCATTAACAGCATAACTATGTGAAAGTCTATAAACTGCTCCCAAATTACAATGTTAATTTTATTCTTTTTATTTTTTACAATGTCTGACATCGTCATTATTTGACATTATACTTAGATAAATCAATTCTAATATCGACTATTTATTAGTGATTGTCATGGAAATCGATCATGTCACTTGGTTTAATTTATGTAGATTATTTTAGATGTTGTGAATGAGAGAACGTTGTAGGCCTTACAGACTAGCTTTGTAGACGATCTTCTATTCTGCATTTTCATTCCTCTAAGTACCTGGTACATGTTGACAGGCCTGCACTGTCCTCCCATACCTATTATCACTGTAATTTGAAAACATTGTAAAAGAGTAACAGTGGTGTTTCTTGTCGGCTCTTCTCCATAGCAAGGGACACATTGGAACCGTGCACCTAGCTTCTGACGTTTCATAAGTGCTCATGCAGGGTTATGTGTGTTTTTTTTTTTGAATGCTCGGTTCAACACCGAGGGTTGAAAATCTACTGCGTGACAAAATCCCGCCGCGATATTGCTATACTTTTACGTCCGTGTGACCGTCGACTCATACCTGAATGGGTCCAGATACAGGGCTCTTTTGGGCAGCTTAAAGTGTGCCTTAATGTAGTTTTCATCCAGGAGTTTGAAGCCACTCTGTGCTCCTCCAGCCGATTTCGAGGTTGGGCGTGGCTTGCCGCCGCTACCAAACTGCTTGGCTGCTCGCGGGTCATCGCGGGGCACCAGGCAGATCAGTGGAAGGTTGGCCCTGCTTTGTGTGCCCGCGGCAGGCTGCCCACCGCGACATTGGCAACATCTGTACATAATGAGACACTTAAAGAAACGGATAGGTACGGTCAATAAGCGATAACGTACACACTTTCACTGTCACTGACACGCCCTGTGTGTTTTTTTAAATTAATTCTTTGACTTAAAATTATTTTATGAAATTGTCATTCAATAGGATTACAAATAAAGCTATTAAGTCAACACTATAAAAAATCGGCTATTTATGCGACATATTTTGATGTTCGCAAATAAATCAATCCCATCTCTTCCCCTGGGTGTCGTAGAAGGCGACTAAGGGACTTACTAGAGAATGGGCAGCAGCGTTCTCTATGCATTTTACCACCATACTGCGATCGCCAACCCGCCTGCCAAGCGTGGCGATTATGGCAAATCCCCCCATTTTGGGGGAGGCTTATGTCCAGCAGTGGACGTCTTTCGGCTGATATGATGATGATGATGATGAAATAAATCAAAACCTATAGGGTACCTACTTCCCGTTGAGCTAGACTAGAATCATGGAATTTGGCAAGAAGTTTGGCAGCATAACTAAAGGAAAAAGTCCGAAAACTGTCAATTTGTAGATTTACAACACAAAATAATATTTATTTTGCAATTACAAACTTACATTTGCAATTGGAGAATTGACCGTGACATAGGTATAACGATATTTGGAAGAACATTTTATCAACTAAAAACAAAGTTAGGTTTGTTCTGGGGATAAATTAATTTCAACTACAGAACCCTTTGCTATGCGTAGTTCGACACGCATTTGGCTGGTATTTTATTATTCTTTTTAAATATTCGCTTTAAACCACACATCACTGTTCGCCATTTTATCTCAGCTGCCTTTCTTTCATGCCTTGTGTGACCCAACAAACAGGCTCTTTTATTTTATGATCCGCGCATAAGCTGCTTTAATATATTTTTTGTGTGTAGATGACTTCATGTAAAATGTGTCTGCAAAATGACACACTCAGCAAACACATAGTTTTCGAGAAAAAACCTCTAATTTAAAAAAATGTAATTTAAGTATTTATAAAATTTTATATTCTACTGCAGTAAACCACCGAGCACATACAAAGAGAGCAGTGGTGGCCCAGTGGTAACGGCCGCGACTTATGAGTTGTAAGTCGTGCGTTCGAACCCAGCCAGGCGCATTACTTTGTGTAAATAATTTCATCACCACTGCTCTCAAAACGGTGAAGGAAAACATCGTGAGGAAACCGGCATGTCCACCAAAAATTCGAAGACATATGACATCTACCAACCCGCACTGGGCCCGCGTGGTGGATTACGGCCCACTCCCTCTCACGGAGAGGAGGCCTGTGTCCTAACAGTGGGAACATTATAGGCTGATTATGTATTATGTTATGCATATAAAAGTAAAATTCGCACAATTACTGTAGAGTTCAGAGTGGTCTTGGATCAGATGGCTGCTCATCGGATCATATGACTCTTGATGCCCGTGTTCCTCAGGGGTCTGTTCTTTCTGCGACTCTCTTTCTGCTGCACGTCAACGACCTGCTACAGCTTGGTGCTATCGTGTACGCACATCACAGCACAGTCTCAGAAAGGTAGCTGTCCCGTGCAAGATCCAGCAGAGAGAAGATCACTACTCTTAGCGCCCTGGTGGAGCGAATGAATTTGACCCTAAATCTCATTTCGCAGTGGGGCAACGACAACGTGTTCAAATTCAATGCACTGAAAATGCAGGCGTCATAAAAACTTTTTTTTGGAAAAGTTTTTATTTTTCACCTTTTATAGTGGTTCACATGTGCTTACCCCTTCACAGCGTACCGGCGGCGTGTTGTTATGTTATGAACTGGTGTAAACAATAGGCAGACATGAGATTTCAGCTATCCCAGTCCATTTGCTATCATTTATGTTGAGTGTTATTTATCAGATCTTCACCAAATTGAAAAGGGGCACTCCGAGAAAGTACTCCTCCAAAAAGAGTTCTCTCTATTTCTCCAGGATCCCATCATCAGATCCTGACTTGATAATCATGGGACCACCTGGGAAATATACCCTTTCAAACGAAAAAAAAAAAACAAATCGTTAAAGGCCATCTTCGAGTAATCGGGTAACATACATTAAAAAAAAAGGTTCCGACGAAAAGAGAACCTCCTCCTTTTTGAAGTCGGTTAAAAAGAGCCAGTATCAGTTGTTGCCAATTTTCCGAGATGCATCTGTACAAGTTGCCGATCATTAGGCTAGGAGAACGATAAAGCTTTTGGGCATGAACTTGACTTCTGATTTCGACTTCGGCTCAATTATCTAGTCCAAAGTACAGACTGCAGCCAAGAAGCTGGGCCCAACAGATGAAACTTAACATCTGGACAGCTTTTAAGTCCGTAGAAAGCACAGGTATGGTACTTTGCAGCCACCTATGGGATGGCTCAGCAAAATAACACACACAAATTGTTGCACACACACTCGGAGGTGAAATGCAGAGGCTTATAGGTGACAAAATCTTGGTTGCTATGCTTCATAGCCTCGCTCATCGCCGTAATCTTGCTTGCCTGTCGGTCTTCCACAGACTGTACTTCGGAGAGTGTGCGCAGAAATTCTAAGATCGAATCCTACCATCGCCCTTCCATTACCAGATTACCAGACGTATTGCAGGGTATCATCTGCTCTTGGGTGATATCCCACCCAACTGTACGCAGCGCTTCTCCATCACACTTATTATGAGCACAGCCAGAATGTGGAACTCTCTTACACCGTCTGTGTACACTTCCACATTGTGTGATCAAGGTTAAGAAAAGGCGGATTCAGCATTTTTTTAGTATGTTTTGGATTCCACTTATAACAACATGAACATCGTCAGTTTATAATCTACCTGAAGTTCTTACTCTTGAGTAAGTTCGACACCCTAAGCTCTAGGGTCCTCTAAATACGCTGATACGCGCCAAATGAGTTGTTATAATGGGCAATGTGCATCATTCAGCGATTGATGTCAGAATTTGCCTTTTACCTTCTTCGTCCAACATTGAAATATCAGGCAATGCGAAACATAATTTAGCCTATTTATGTCTTCAAATGTAATGTATATTTGATGGACACGGAAGTTATCTGCCTCCATATGCAGGTTCCAGAATACTAATTAAAATATTAACTACTGATCCGTCTCATTTTTTGATGCTGTAACCCAAGTACTGGGTTGGAACCGGTGGATTGCGCATCTATAGTTAGGTTCCTTTAACCCTGCAGACGAAACAGGATCCCATATTGGTCGTCGACTACGCCTTATTATTTTTGCTTGAAAACAAATTTAGACCCGCCACTTGAGCTTCCCCAATATCCCACCAATCCTGAAGGAAACTGGAATTTTATTTCACGGCAACCGATCTAATGGCTTTAGGTTTTTCAAAAATACAACAAAGGGTCATTAAGTACATACAGTGCATCCTTGGCCATGCAATGTCGGGAGCGTGATAAAACATAACAATTTTACTTACGCGGTAGCCATTTTTTTGCAGTAGTGTGAGTCGGATAATTAAATTAAATTAATATTATTTCGAAACTGGCATTTTTTTGTATATTTTTTCAATTTGTGGACCTAAAAATATTGCATTTTCACCTATGATTTTCACAAAAATTGGTTTTTAATTTGTATGTGTCATCTGTTTGTCATTTTTCAGTTTTTTTTTGTTTTTGACTCTTTTCCTTCGTCATGGCCTACAAATTAACTGAGTAAAACCTTATTTTTATAAAACAGTAAAAGCTATTCACTTTCACCTAGTTGTTTACAGGAACACTTCAGTACTTTCCGTAGCTGCCTCCAGGGATTATTGATTACGTTACAGTTTAAACCTGCACCGCGGTCGCCCTAAATATCAGAACAAGTTACTACTAGTAAAAGGTTATTGACTCGTCAAGTTAAACAGTGTCCCGATCCTAATCCACAGGGTAACAAAATAAAGATGAAACATTCAATATTCGGATTATTCGGGTAGGGGCGGGCGCGTGTGGGCGGCACGTGGCCGCACTTTTCTACTACAGAATTGCCGTCTGCTGGCGCTAGGCGCACGCTAGCCTGTTTGCAAACGATTCGATATTTATCCATCGCCCCGGGCCACAGCTTTATTGCTTTTTATGCGCTCGACGATTTTTGCCACGTTGTTGACTGTTGCGATTATTTTGATTAAAATTTGTTTTTTCGTATGTACGATTTGAGTATTTTTTTTTCTAATGTTTACTCTGTCCGGTGTTATTAGGTACAGGTACACACTCATTATCAGTTTATCTACAAACATCAAAAAAGTTTGTGATCACTAGCATAAGATGTTTTTTTTTAAATTGAACTTTATCAAAAAAAAAAAAAAACATTGTTGTGTGTTTTACCCGACGCGTGTTACTTGTACTTACTGAATGCTTTAATTTAAATAGATTCATCTTATTTTTGTAAATTATTTTACGTATTGTGTAATTATTGTGTATTATCCCGTATTATCCCGTATTTTACGGGAATGAGAGAACGTTGTAGGCTTTACAGACTGTAGATTTGTGGAAGATTTTTTATTCTGTATTTTCATTCCTCTAAGTACCTGGTAATTATTGACAGGCCTGCACTGTCCTCCCGTAGTTACCTATTGTCACTGTAATTTAAAAACATTGTAAAAGCCAATTATTATTATTAAAAGAGTAACCGTGGAGTTACTTGCCGGCTCTTCTCCATAGGAAGCGATAAATTATAACTGTGCACCTAGCTTCTGACGTTTCATAAGTGCCCATGCAGGTTTATGTGAAATAAAAGATTTTGATTTGATTTGATTTGACAGGTTCGACCTGATTTTTTATCAAAAATGAAAATCCCACTTAGTCCACGTTCGACCGGACTTAAAATATTTCTCCGGGATTCTTCGCTAATTGCCGACAGCTGAAATTCGAGCAGTAGTTACCTATGTTTTTTCGGTGCGCTTACTACATAACTCTATCTACGGGACACTTATAAGGGAAGTCGCGTAAATTAATTAATCTGCCTATTCTTTTCCGAGTAATGTTACGGTCGGCTTCTAGTCTAACCGGATACAGATATATACTAGTATTACCGCCTATCTGCCCTCCACAACCCAGTAACTGGTTAATACGATACTCCTTGGTATGACTTGTTGGCAGACTTTCGGAAGACCCGTAACGAATGGCAAAGATCTAAGAATGACAGCCGCGACCAAGTTGCACGGAGGGGTCTTGGATGACCACCCATCCACGTACCAACCAAGTTAGTCACGTAAATAAAACTTGGATAATCGACTTTGATCAAATTATTTCTGTTTAAAAATAAACGGCCTCAATCTGCCCTAAAACCCAATTATTGGTGCATTTTGTTATTACCCCAAACCTCCCAAGGGTGTCTGCGAACGTGCGACTATTTTCTAGCCAACTGACGAAGAATTGAACGCCAGAGTCGCGACGCGTTTGTCATCGACTGTGACGTGACGGAACTGCTAAATGAGGAGTGTTTAACTTAAGAGATAATAAATATGGTTGCTTCTGTTCTTACGTTTCGTACATAAAATCTATACTAACATTAAATTCGCAAAAGCATCTGCTATTCTGTTTGCCTGAATGTTACTTTTCAAGCCTGAAGCATGAAACTAGGTGAAATTGTCTAAGAAATTAATGACGGGGTACTTGCGCAACACACATTATAATGCCAATATTGATCGCAATCACGTTAATTTTGACAGTTCAGCCATGTTAATTGGATTATTGACGTTACTGAGCAGACGATTTTTTGAAGTGTAAACTTCTTTAGGCGCGTTGGGCATTTTTTGATATGGGGGAAAAACAATTGAACTCGATTTACAATTAGTGTTTTTTGAGATGGGAAAAAACAATTGAACTCGCTACACTGTTACCGTTACTGTTACCGACACCTCTGTATACAAGTTTCACAATTAGTATTTTTTGAGATGAAAAAAAAAACAATTGAACTCGCCACGCTGTTACCGTTACCGTTACCAATCGGTAATGGTAACAGGGTGTACCTTATATACAGAGGTGTCGCTCTGTGTATAAGTATTTACAATTAGTTCGTGTAAGTTTTCACTTCTGTCATCACTCCCGGAGTGCCAATGTTTTTTTTTTTTTTCAAACTTTAACTATATATGTAAAGGAGAATCGTTTTACCCAGTAAATGGGTTGTGGAAAACTAATGGGCAGTCGCTTCATGCGAAATACTGGTATCCAGCTGCATCCGGTTAGACTGGGAGCTGACCCCAACATAGTTGGGAAAAGACTAGGGATTTTGGAAGGAAGTAAGATAAAATTCCTCGGAGAAACTATTAAAGTGAACAATATTATAATACGAGGCTACGAGTATCTTCAAAGAGTCTATTAAAATGTCAATGATTTTCCTCTCAAGTAGCGAAATCTTCTTAAGGTTTTTTGCAATATGTAGGTCATTGTTTTTTTTTTTTTGGAGTGTGGGAAATCATCAAATGACTTCTCCCGCTCTGGGTAGAGAGCAGGAGAGCGTGTCAGACTTTTACTGACTAAAACCCACCCGTGTTCCCTCAGTTGCCTGTGTTCCAGGGGCGACGGTGTCTCTTTCGAACAACCCGCACCCCTGGAAGGCATTGGCCCTTGCGAACCCCACCAGTTGTTGCTGACATCTCTGACGGCGCGCGTGGAACACAACGCGCCGTCCCGCCTACAACTTTTCGGCCGCAGAGGATAGGGAGAGCGGCCAACGCTATACCGACACTCCTCTTCCCCTGTGGCCCTACCGCGTCCGCCATCAAACGGTGGCGGCCCCGTCCAGGCCACGGAAGGGAAGAGCGCTGCTCAGAAGCACAGACACTCCTCCTCTGCCGCAGCCCTTAACCCTCAGCCGCGATACCTCCCATTCGACATCGCGGCCCACCGGCGGCAGCGGTTTGTAAATATGTGAGCACCATGTATCTATCATAGAATTAATTTATCTTTATTGCTTCAGTTGCATTTTGTTACCTTTTTTGGTATAGTAATTTTATTCTGGGTGCATCGTTTTCACATATAATTATATAATGAATGTACTATGATAAATTGTATGTAAAACATTTTAAAAGAGTAACGGTGGAGTTTCTTGCCCGTTCTTCTCCATACGAAACTACATTTTGGAATGGGCGACTAGAATCAATTCTATTTTTTAAATGTAAATGTTGACGTTCAAAAGTGCCTCTTAAGTGCCTAATTGAAATAAATGCTTTGACATTGACTTTGACTTTGACACCTCAGTTGCGGTGCACCTCACCGCAACCTACTTTTTGGCCGCTACGTCATCGGCTTGAAGGCAAAAGCCCTGACGAGCGGCCCCACCTTTGGGTTCCTGTTCGCTTCACCGTGGCTGTGAGACCACGTTTACTGAGCCCCTCCGCAACGACAATGCGGGAACCCACTCGGCGGGTGTAGGTCATTGTCAGGTTGTATCATTCGCGTTCGTAAGCAATGTGTGAGAATAAGAAGTGTGTGGAGTTGTATTAATTATTTGTCTTTTCCAAACTACGTTGGGGTTGGCTTCCAGTCTTACCAGAGTCCAGTCTCACCAGGTGGCATTCTTTAGTTTTTGTTCTGCCTATATGTATGTTTGTTTCCATTCATTAAGGAAACAAACATACATATTGGCTTTGTCCGATTTGATTGAAATGCCCTTACTTAGTTAGTCCTTTGATGTCTGTATTAATTACGGTGTAGGTAATCTCGAACATTATACGTACACTTGACAGGACAGATATATCAAAGCACTGATTATCCATCTATACATACATTTAAATTAAAAAAATTAAATTGTCTGTTTGTAAATAACAGCTTCTTACTAAATGTATATGAAAGTATACTAACATATAGCATTTTTATTTGTCTGTCTGTTTTCTCCGGCTATTATCCGAAACGTCCGCGTCGGGACCGATTTTTACGGAACTTTCACTTATACATAGGTAGCTGATGTTACTCGTAAACGGAGTAACATAGCTTTTTGTCCTGGTAGCACCGACATCCACGCGGGTATAGTCGCGGGTAGCGGCTAGCTATACATTTAAACGCGAGTCTCAGTTCGTCATTATTTCCGAGTAATACACTCAATCACGTAACAACAGCTGAACAGATTTAGTTGAAATTTGGCACACATAAGATAAGATAAGATTTTTTTATTTGTCTAAACATTGTATAAATACAAGAGCATGCAAGATATTAGATACATCGTTTGAGTCCATTCATGTTTAGCCGTAATTTTAAGTATCGGCGTACAAATATTTCCATAAAATTAAAAGAATTACCAATAAGAAAAATCTTAAAAAAATCTGGAATAGGCATTTACATAGTTTATAATTCAGAAACTTATAAATTAGAAATTATTTTATGTTATTATGTCAAAAATCCATTATACAGGAAAAAAAAATATCTAGTGCGCAAATTGGAACCATGAATTCAGCATATCATTCTAGACGCAGAAATTTTTCGCCGGATACACAAAAGAAAATCAGCTGTTCCATACATTTTGACCGCGTAGGTATTGCAGTTTTCTATGAAACAGCTGATTTCTTTTTTTATAACTGGCGAAAAATTTCTGCGCTAGGGGTTCTAGAATGATATGCTGAATTCATGGTTACAATTTGCGCACTGGATAAAAACTTGCCCTGTATAAATTTAATATACCTAAGTGTCAGGAAAAGATAAAATTCTATAAGTGATCAAACAAAAACTTTTTCGTCTAGAAATTCGGAGACACTATAAAATGCCTTTTGCGAAAGAAATATTTTAATTGTCGCTTGAATGCCTTACTATTTAGTTCCTTCCAACGTTTAGGCAATTTGTTAAATACAGGATAAGTTTTTATCCAGTGCGCAATGTTTAACCATGAATTCAGCATATCATTCTAGAGCCCCTTGCGCAGAAATTTTTCGCCAATTATGTATAATCTTGCACTTTTCTATGGTATTGCACTTTTCTATGAAACAGCTGTTTTTTTTTCATAGAAAAGTGCAATACCTACGCGGTCAAAATGTATGGAACAGCTGATTTTCTTTTGTGTATCCGGCGAAAAATTTCTGCGTCTAGAATGATATGCTGAATTCATGGTTCCAATTTGCGCACTAGATATTTTTTTTTCCTGTATAATGGATTTTTGACATAATAACATAAAATAATTTCTAATTTATAAGTTTCTGAATTATAAACTATGTAAATGCCTATTCCAGATTTTTTTAAGATTTTTCTTATTGGAAATTCTTTTAATTTTATGGAAATATTTGTACGCCGATACTTAAAATTACGGCTAAACATGAATGGACTCAAACGATGTATCTAATATCTTGCATGCTCTTGTATTTATACAATGTTTAGACAAATAAAAAAATCTTATCTTATCTTATCTTATGTGTGCCAAATTTCAACTAAATCTGTTCAGCTGTTGTTACGTGATTGAGTGTATTACTCGGAAATAATGACGAACTGAGACTCGCGTTTAAATGTATAGCTAGCCGCTACCCGCGACTATACCCGCGTGGATGTCGGTGCTACCAGGACAAAAAGCTATGTTACTCCGTTTACGAGTAACATCAGCTACCTATGTATAAGTGAAAGTTCCGTAAAAATCGGTCCCGACGCGGACGTTTCGGATAATAGCCGGAGAAAACAGACAGACAAATAAAAATGCTATATGTTAGTATACTTTCATATACATTTAGTAAGAAGCTGTTATTTACAAACAGACAATTTAATTTTTTTAATTTAAATGTATGTATAGATGGATAATCAGTGCTTTGATATATCTGTCCTGTCAAGTGTACGTATAATGTTCGAGATTATCTACACCGTAATTAATAAAGACATCAAAGGACTAACTAAGTAAGGGCATTTCAATCAAATCGGACAAAGCCAATATGTATGTTTGTTTCCTTAATGAATGGAAACAAACATACATATAGGCAGAACAAAAACTAAAGAATGCCACCTGGTGAGACTGGACTCTGGTAAGACTGGAAGCCAACCCCAACGTAGTTTGGAAAAGACAAATAATTAATACAACTCCACACACTTCTTATTCTCACACATTGCTTACGAACGCGAATGATACAACCTGACAATGACCTACACCCCCCGAGTGGGTTCCCACATTGTCGTTGCGGAGGGGCTCAGTAACTGTGGTCTCACAGCCACGGTGAAGGGAACAGGAACCCAAAGATGGGGCCGCTCGTCAGGGCTTTTGCCTTCAAGCCGATGACGTAGCGGCCAAAAAGTAGGTTGCGGTGAGGTGCACCGCAACTGAGGTTGGCCGCGATGTCGAATGGGAGGCATCGCGGCTGAGGGTTACGGGCTGCGGCAGAGGAGGAGTGTTGGTGCTTCTGAGCAGCGCTCTTCCCTTCCGTGGCCTGGACGGGGCCGCCACCGTTTGTTTGCGCGCCGTCAGAGATGTCAGCAACAACTGGTGGGGTCCGCAAGGGCCAATGCCTGCCAGGGGTGCGGGTTGTTCGAAAGAGACACAGTCGCCCCTGGCACACAGGCAACTGAGGGAACACGGGTGGGTTTTAGTCAGTAAAATTCTGACACGCCCTCCTGCTCTCTACCCAGAGCGGGAGAAGTCATTTGATGATTTCACACACTCCAAAAAAAAAATGACCTACAAATTGCAAAAAACCATAAAAAGATTTCGCTACTTGAGAGGCAAATCATTGACATTTTAATAAACTCTTTGAAGCATAGAAATATAAGAAGACTAGCTTCCGCCCGCGGCTTCACCCGCGTGGATGTCGGAAATTATCCCGCGGGAACGTATCTACCACTGGGATAAAAAAGTATACTATTAGTTAATCCAGGTTATAATCTATCTGTGTGCCAAATTTTATCCAAATCCGTTCTGCCGTTTTTGAGTAATTGAGTAACAAAAATCCAATCATCTTCACAAACTTTCACATTTATAATATTACAGAGTACCCTTTTTTACCCCTTTAGGGGTAGATTTTCGAAAAACTCTGATACACGTTATTCTTTATATTTGATTTTAGACATAAGTACTGAGTTTCGAGTTAATCAGACCACGCGTTAAAATTCTTCAATACAAACTTTGACACCCCCCAATCCCCCTTTAGGGGGTAGTTTAGAAAAACAATATATTACCGACTTTATAATTTACTTAGATAAGTATTTGTACCAAGTTTCAAGCTTATTAAATCAAGGAATAAGATTTTTCATACAATCAAAATGCCCCCTTTTCATCCCCTTAAAGGTCGAATTTTCAAAAACCCCTGCTTAGTGCTCCCCTACATTATAAAAGGAAGCCGTGTGCAAGATTTCACGTTCCTAGTCCTAGCAGTCTCGGCTGTGCGTTGATTGATCAGTCAGTCAGTTTCTCCTTTTATATATAGGTATAGATAGATAGCCTCGTATTTTAATATTGTTCACTTTAATAGTTTCTCCGAGGAAGTTTATGTTACTTCCTTTACAAAATCCTTCCCCCTTCTCCTAGTATTTTCCCAACTATGATGGGTTCAGCTCCCAGTCTAACCGGATGCAGCTGGATACCAGTATTTCACATGAAGCGACTGCCCATCAGTTTTCCACAACCCTTTTACTGGGTAAAACGATTCTTTACATATTTAATTAAAGTTTGAAAAAAAAAAACAGTGGCACTCAGGGAGTGATGACAGAAGTGAAAACTTACACGAACTAATTGTAAATACTTATACACAGAGGGACACCTCTGTATATAAGGTACAACCTGTTACCGTTACCGATTGGTAACGGTAACAGCGTGGCGAGTTCAATTGTTTTTTTTTCATCTCAAAAAATACTAATTGTGAAACTTGTATACAGAGATGTCGGTAACAGTAACGGTAACAGTGTGGCGAGTTCAATTGTTTTTTCCCATCTCAAAAAACACTAATTGTAAATCGAGTTCAATTGTTTTTCCCCCATATCAAAAAATGCCCAACGCGCCTAAAGAAGTTTACACTTCAAAAAATCGTCTGCTCAGTAACGTCAATAATCCAATTAACATGGCTGAACTGTCAAAATTAACGTGATTGCGATCAATATTGGCATTATAATGTGCGTTGCGCAAGTACCCCGTCATTAATTTCTTAGACAATTTCACCTAGTTTCATGCTTCAGGCTTGAAAAGTAACATTCAGGCAAACAGAATAGCAGATGCTTTTGCGAATTTAATGTTAGTATAGATTTTATGTACGAAACGTAAGAACAGAAGCAACCATATTTATTATCTCTTAAGTTAAACACTCCTCATTTAGCAGTTACGTCACGTCACAGTCGATGACAAACGCGTCGCGACTCTGGCGTTCAATTCTTCGTCAGTTGGCTAGAAAATAGTCGCACGTTGGCAGACACCCTTGGGAGGTTTGGGGTAATAACAAAATGCACCAATAATTGGGTTTTAGGGCAGATTGAGGCCGTTTATTTTTAAACAGAAATAATTTGATCAAAGTCGATTATCCAAGTTTTATTTACGTGACTAACTTGGTTGCTACGTGGATGGGTGGTCATCCAAGACCCCTCCGTGCAACTTGGTCGCGGCTGTCATTCTTAGATCTTTGCCATTCGTTACGGGTCTTCCGAAAGTCTGCCAACAAGTCATACCAAGGAGTATCGTGTTAACCAGTTACTGGGTTGTGGAGGGCAGATAGGCGGTAATACTAGTATATATCTGTATCCGGTTAGACTAGAAGCCGACCGTAACATTACTCGGAAAAGAATAGGCAGATTAATTAATTTTTAGGGTTCCGTACCTCTAAAGGAAAAAACGGAACCCTTATAAGATCACTTTGTTGTCCGTCCGGCCGTCCGTCCGTCCGTCCGTCTGTCAAGACCGTTTTTCTCAGGAACGCGTGGAGGTATCAAACTGAAATTTCTATATGATACTTAGTTCTACTGTCCCTGGAAGCTGTAGAAAAATCAACCTTCTAAGTCAACGCAATCAAAAGATACAGCCATTTAGGCCGCAAAATTCCGCAAATTTTCGAAACTCGCACGGGAATCAAAACCTACAGGGTACTTCCCGTGAACTTAGAATCTTGAAATTTTGTACAAAGTCACGTCTTATAGTACAGATATAGGAAAAATTACGAAAACCGAAATTTTTTAGTTTCGTCATATAAAAAAAAATATTTTTGACAATTTTGAACTTTTACTTATATACCCACAGGTTTGTACGGAACCCTCGGTGCGCGAGTCCAACTCGCACTTGACCGGTTTTTTAAATTAATTAAATTAACCATGAATTCAGCATATCATTCTAGAGCCCCTTGCGCAGAAATTTTTCGCCAATTATGTATAATCTTGCACTTTTCTATGGTATTGCACTTTTCTATGAAACAGCTGTTTTTTTTTCATAGAAAAGTGCAATACCTACGCGGTCAAAATGTATGGAACAGCTGTTTTTTTTGTGTCTAGAATGATATGCAGAATTCATGGTTAAAATTTGCGCACTGGATGAAATCTTTTCCTGTATAGTAGGCCATGCAGACGATACTTTTGCGCATGAGTGCCGTTTTTGCGGGATAGACTCGAAGACTGGTCATGTCTCGTCTATTGCGCGGTACAACGTCCTGTAGACGTGGAAACAAATTGGGGTTTGTTTTGACAAACATTGCGGTTTCGAGGATGTAAATACAGGGAAGAGTTAAAATTTTGTACATTTTAAAATATGCTTTACATGTGTCAACCGTTTTTAGCTCAAACATAGATCTAATGCATCTTTTTTGGGCCTTAAATGCCTTGTTAGCGTCGGTAGAATTTCCCCAAAATATGATGCCGTATCTTAGGTAAGACGCAACTAAGCCATGGTAGGCGGCTATCAAGTATCCACATTTACAACATTTTTAAATTAGACACAGATAGATTATAAACCTGCACCCTAATTGCGTAACTCACGATTCATCATAATCTGTATCGTTTTGAAACGGATTGTTAAACCATTGCTTCATATGTTCGAAAAATGTGTCTGTTCGACAACATAAATAACGCAATGAATATTGTTTAACTGTGAAGACGAAACCAATTATGATCAATCGTGAGTTACGCAATTAGGGTGCTGGATTACAAAATATGTTACATTTTATTCCGTTAATACGTTCCCATGGGATAGTAACATTTTCGACCTCCACGCGGACGAAGCCACTGGCAAAAGCTAGTTAGTTATAAACTTATTATATTAATATTATTATATTAATCTGAATAGTTTATGACCTATAGAACAATGGGCACGCCCTGATTGCGGCGGTAAGTCCCCTCTTTGAGGAGTGGCTTGAGAGGCGGCATGGCGTCCTCACCTTCCGCCTGACGCAGGTCCTCACCGGACACGGTTGTTTCGGGAGGTTCCTGTTTCGGATAGGGCGGGAGGAAACGCCCGGGTGTTTCCACTGCGAAGATCGCCCTGAGGACACGGTGGAGCACACGGTGGCGGTCTGCCCTGCTTGGGCGGAGCACCGCCGTGTCCTCGTGGAGGCGATCGGCGGCGGCGATCTCTCGCGTCCGGCCCTGGTCCAGGCCATGGTACGGAGCGAGAGGGCATGGGGAGCCGTCACCTCCTTCAGCGAAGCAGTGATGCTCGCGAAGAGGGAGGCGGCGCACGTGAGGGAGAGGCAGCATATGCGCCCTCGCGACCCCAGCCGCCGCAGGATACGGAGACGCCCTGGGCGTCGGGAATCCCAGGCCGATTTCCGGCCACCGTAGGCATGGGCTTGCGGACGGCGAGTAATGGGTAGCTCGCTGTCCGGTAAGGACCAAGCCCAAGTCGACGGCGCGTTGTGTTCCACGCGCGCCTCAAAGAGATGTCAGCACAAAAAATGATGGGGCCCGCAAGGGCCGATGCCTGCCAGGGGTGCGGGTTTGTTCGAAAGAGACACCACAGCCCCTGGCTTAAGGGCTACTGAAGGAACACGGGTGGGTTTTAGTCAGTAAAAGTCTGACACGCCCTCCTGCTCCACCCAGAGCGGGAGAAGTTATTTGATGATTTCCCACGCAAAAAAAAAAAAAAAAAAAAAAACCTATAGAACAACAAATTATTATTGAAGTGAAAACTTCTTTAGGCGTGTTGAGCACTCTTTAGTTTAACAAAAATCATGGAACTCGCGTCATCGTCACCGAACGCTTTCAATGAGCTTTACGTATGCTGTGTTTAAATGGGTGAACGAGTACACGGATGAGTCGCGCGTTGATGTCTTTTTAGAAAAGTCCCTTTCTTTCATTAGGAAATTCTAATTATTTTATCCCTTTCTTTCCCTTTGTATTTTTAAATATGTGCTGTTACTTTTAATGGCTGAAGTCAATCGTTTGTTTATGATAATTACCGAGAGCAATCAGGACCCAAGGACGCAATGTGAAATCCTGTATTGACGATTTAAAAAATACACGTAATTGTTCAAGTTTTCACTTCTGTTGGCACTCCCGGAGTGCTACTGCTTTTAGGACCATCCATTGGCCATTGTCCATTGGCTTCAACGACGAACTTCCATAAAAACGTAAATGATCCATTATTTGACCACATTAAAAACCCTCTTCTCTACTGTCCGTAAATAGTCCATCGCGGTCGGCTGCTTGCAGCACATTGTGCGATGAAGTGCATGGATTCATAAATTATAAAATGTGTTTGGATCGTGGAAGTGTCGTCGCATTGTTTAGAACTGTTTTTTTTTGTTGTACTCCTTTCAATGCATTCCTATCTTTGTTTACATAAGCGTCCGTCTCAATTATTTATTAACCAGCCTATTTGTTTGTTCTGCAATTTTATTAATATCACATTGTAATATTGATTTTACTATATTTTACAATATTTAACACAAATAAGGATTTTATACTAGTTACTACACTCAATTACTAGCTAACAAACTATTTATAAATATCATAATTTCTCACTACATAAGTACTACTCGTTACTATTTTTATTTATTTTATCTGACACAAATTTATTTTATTTAAGTATGCATACACATCACGTCCGAAAAAATGGGTCTTAAAATGAACATGGAAAAGACAAAGGTCATGTCGAATGCCCATGTAACACCCACTCCCATGACGATCGGAGGCGCTACACTCGAAGTTGTGACCGAGTACGTTTACTTAGGACAGCCTGTCCAGTTAGGTAAGTTCAACTTCGAGAAAGAGGTCAGTCGTCGAATCCGACTCGGCTGGGCAGCGTTCGGGAGGCTTCGCAATATCTTCTCGTCCCAAACAGCACAGTGTCTCAAGACGATAATCTTTGACCAGTGTGTGTTGCCAGTGATGACCTATGGTACAGAGACATGGTCGCTCACAATGGGCCTTATCAGAAGGCTTAATGTCACCCAAAGGGCAATGGCGAGGGCTATGCTCGGAGTTTCCCTACGCGATCGAATCAGAAATGAAGAGATCCGCAGGAGAACCAAGGCAAGCGACATAGCCCGAAGAATTGCCAAACTTAAGTGGCAGTGGGCAGGGCACATTGCTTTCAGAACAGATGGCCGATGGGGCCGAAAGGTTCTGGAGTGGCGACCGCGTACCGGAAGACGTAGAGTGGGAAGGCCTCCCACAAGGTGGACCGATGACCTTGCGAAGACCGCGGGTTTCCGCTGGATGTGGGAAGCACAAGACCGGTCGAAGTGGCGGAGCCTGAGGGAGGCCTATGTCCAGCAGTGGACGTCTTTCGGCTGGTATGATGATGATGATGATGGCACACGTCACGTTGCAGTATTGGTGTAAATCTGTTATTTACATCCGTCACCTCACACGTCAGGTCCAGTTGAAAACCAGCGCCAGGCACTACTTGTCTGGCATTTTTGCTGAACCGTGCCTTTTTAGCGCAGCCGTGAGGCATACTTTTACGCACTTTGGCGTGGGCTTGTGTCCGGTAACGACCAAGCCCAGGTCGACGGCGCGTTGTGTTTCACGCGCGCCTCAAGAGATGTCAGCACAAAATGATGGGGCCCGCAAGGGCTGATGCCTGCCAAGGGTGCGGGTTCGTTCGAAAGAGATACCGCCGCCCCTGGCATACAGGCTACTGAGGGAACACGGGTGGGTTTTAGTCAGTAAAAGTCTGACACGCCCTCCTGCTCCACCCAGAGCAGGAGAAGATATGTGATGATTTCCAACCCAAAAAAAAAACCACTTTTTCGTTTTTTATCTTTATTATTTTGCTGTATATTGTGTGCCTTTTTAGTCTGTGCTAAATAAATGTATTTTCTTTTTCTTTCTCTTACTTTTCGCCGTTGCGCTCCGTCCTCTACAAGCGTTCGCGAGTGCGATACTGAGCACAGATCACCGGCCGGCGCGGTAAAATACATGGTACTTTTATTTTATTCATAAAAATAAAACGATTGCGTTGGTATTTTTGTATATCAATGAAATACTACGACAAAATTAATTGTGTATAACTTCGCAGATATTCAGACTTGTTTCCAAACCTTTTCACTAGATAATTGAATTAGGTCCAGTCATTTTTTCTTTACAGGCATTTATCAGAAATGTATTCTATTAAAAAGATAATATACGAGATTTTTAATCTATGAAAGATAGTTTTGATGAATTATAATGAACAGAAGCTACAAATTAGAGCTCTCAATTCACCTCTTTATCAGTTTTTGCCAACATGTGTCAGGATTAGGAGAATGCTTATGGCTAAATCATCATCTGCCTAGCCTTTTCCCAATCACGTTGGGGTTGGCTTCCAGTCTAACCGGATGCAGCTGAATACCAGTATTTTACATGGAGCGACTGCCTATCTGACCTCCATAACCCAGTTACTAGGTAATACGATACCCCTTGGTAAGAGTTGTCAGATTTTCGGGCTTCTGACGACCCGTAACGGCTGTCAAAGATCTTAAGACTGTCAAGCTTATCTATACATATAATAAATCTGTAAAGGAACTTTTTCTGTACATTTAAAATATTTCGAAAATAATTGCTTGGGGTGGTAAGGGATAATCAACAGATGACATTTTAACCCTTATCAAAATTTTTGTCTGTAGCTCGGTTTTTCAGTTTCTATGTTGAATAGATCAAGTATCACGTCAAAAGAACGAAACTAATATGGTTATCTTTCACACTCAAATATTGTTTATAACTCAGAGTTTATATTAGTCTTTGTTTCATCGCAATCGCTTCGGTCAACCTATCTAAATAATTTAAAGTGTTCAAGAAGAATTTATTTACGCAAAATGTTGAAACACTTAGCGACATCTATTGGCGTGAAACGGTACTAACGAATACTTAATATTAGCACGTCATTCTCATTTAAGTTACTTACTGTGTCTGTGTTATTTCAAAAAGTAATGATACTGATTACTAAAATCGCTTTCCGTTGGTGGTTGATTCCCACGAATCAAAAAAGCTAAAAGAATTTCAAATAAAAAGTTGTGATAATATTAACTGACGTGGTGTTCTGAGTCATATACCTAGAATGCAATGTTAGATAAATATTTATTAGTTTTATCAATCAAATTAATACAAATAGAGGGGAAGAAATCTCATTTTTAATTGTGATAAAAGTCTTAGTAGCGCCATCTAGCATAATGTAGCAAAATTAGAGCGGCTAGAGGAACATCTCCAAATTCTTAATCTCTAGCGTCAGTAACGCCATCTAGGTTTGAATAGCAAACATGCAAAGACAACAACTTGATTTCGCGCGAAATTTGATAATGTTAAATTTAAATGCGTGTTTACAGCATTACTCGATTCAAATAATGGGAGTTTTGGGAGTAAAGAGTTGTAAATACTTATGTGCTAATTTTCGTGATGTTAGTTTTCGAGGTGGGGAGGGGTTCAAGCGAGGTCGGATGGTGAAAGTCAGGAAAAAAAATCCAAAATTGCGACCATAACTACTGGTGGATTTGAGTAAATAGATAGGTTTTCACACGGGCAACTGTAGTTATGTCGATGCTCTTCCGAGCAACATCGCTTACAGAGAAGCATTTTCTTAGTTAAAACAAGTTTAAAAATGTATTTATTTATCCATTTGGCATCTCCAACAAAGGATACATTAGGTACCTACACAGGAACAATAGAAATCACAATAGTAAAATATTGACAATTTTAAAGTCGCTTCTTTAAATATAATTATTTATTGGTCTACAAATAAATGTATGGCTGAACAAAAGAAACACTGAAACATTTTTGATTACAATTTACAATAAAAAGGCATCGCAACTGAGAGTCGCGGAGGATCGCTCTGTTACGTCCATTATCCTCGGGATCGGGCTCTCTCTCTTCCTGCTGCCTGCGTCAGCAGCGGGGAGAGAGGTGGGGGCGCGCGCGGTATGGCACTACGTAGCAACAACATCGTACTTACTATGTTCATAGAAAACCCGTGCTATACAATTAAATAGTTTTTTTTGCCTGGTTTGGTTTTTTTTTTCAACAGCGCTTTTAATGTGGATAATGACCGACGTTACGGGGCGTAGGTAATGGTAACATTCGCAGCGAGCATGTCTTTACGCCGTGTGCTAAAATCAGTGTTGCTCGCTCGCATGTTTTGCCGTAGGTACTACTGACTGCACGAATACTTGCTTGGTAACATATTAGGTGCATTTTGACCCGTGACGCCGGTCAGTATCCACCTTTACAGCGTGATCTTTCTTCATCGTGATAACGCCATGGTCCCACGGGCCGTTAACTGACAGGTGGCGTCAGGTGTTACTGCACTGCTACCTGTCGAGGCCTATCGCAGTCCGTGCAGAGCATTCCCACTGCTGTGGTTTTATTCAGTGGTCAACGTTTGATAAACAAAGCTAAAAGACACGCGCCTGTACGGGCCGAGATAGGCGCCCGCCCCCGCGTGGAATAATGCTTCAGCACACTCAACCAGACGCGCAGTCGATTTATTGAGTAAGTACAGTAAAAGCTCCTTATTCGTGCTTCCTTCATTCGCGTTTTTACTATTCGCGGATTAAAAAAATGCGACCCAATTCCTATATCCGCGGCTAAAGATTTATTTATTTGCGGGTCTAATCGGTACATCGGTACATACATATTAACAAATAACAAAAAGGATTCCAATAGGTATCCAACCCATTATCCTTTGTAAACGCGTCGTCAGATGGACTATAAAAAAGTGAAATAGACCTTATTACAACTTCGCCTAAAGTACATTGTCAAATGATATCGCCGCTGTATTGGTTCGGCTTTTGACATCTACAATAGCCGCCTTCGCCGCGGTCGGTGTTTTTAACCGACTTCAAAAAGAAGGAGGTTATCAATTCGACATGTTTATATTTTTAATGTATGTTCAGGCATAACTCCGTCGTATATAGACGGATTTGCAAAATTCTTTTTTTTTTCGAAAGGGGTTTACTCCGAAATGGTCCCATTGAAATTTCATATAGACAGGGCCCGATCTAGCTATTTAGCCGCTCCGGGCAAAAATAACATTCGCCGCCCTTTGCACTAACACCATCAAAGAGGGTATGACCATAATTATGTGATATTCTTTTAACTATATAATATTCACATACGTTAGTCTACTACGGCTTCTGAACAAGTATACAAAAATTCATGAGAGTAGGTATGTTTGTAAGTATACATTTTGCCGCCGCTCATTTTTGCCGCTCTGAGCATTTGCCCGGCTTGCCCCCCCTTAGATTGGGCCCCGCATATAGATCTGATGATGCGTTTCGGAAACAGACAACGGAACTCTTCAAAAAATTACAGCAAATCAACCGCGAATGTTGCTATCACATAAATAAGTATGCATTGTTTTGACCCAAAGGATGATGAAATTTCGAATTGGTGTATGGTAGGTAACAAAAAAGTGAAAAATAAAAACTTTTTTCAAAAAAATAACAACCGACTTCCAAAAAACACTACAAAGTGCAAAATAACTTTAATTTCGGAAGGCGGTGACAAATAATTAAAATACACATCCAACGTCACCGACTTCCGAAATTAAAGTTATTTTGCACTTTGTAGTGTTTTTTGGAAGTCGGTTGGTATTTTTTTGAAAAAAGTTTTTTGAGAATGTAAACAAACATAATGAAACCAACCTCATCACCATAAAGTATATTTATATATCATCATCATCATCATTTCAGCTGACAGACGTCCACTGCTGGACATAGGCCTACCCCACATTTATAAATGCTGCGACTTAATAGACATTCCATCCTATGGTACGAGCCGCTTTGCGTGTTTTACCTATTGTTTCATCTTTCCATTTATTGCAAAATGTTGAAATTTTTTTTTTACTTAAAAACGATTTTCGACGCGAAAAAATCTGTTTAACGCATAGAAATGCTTGATCGTTTACGCCTTGGAGAGTCGCTTGCATCCATATCACGCTCATACAATTAATCAATATGGTCAAAAACTTCAATTAAATTGTTTTTTTTTGTCACTTAGGAACGTATCCCCTATAATCCCATATAAATTATCATTCCATAGTCACGGTTTCTGTATTCGCGGTAGGTATTTTACGGAACGTATACCTCGCGAATAAAGAGCTTTTACTGTACCTACGGCAGGTGCACATTTATTATAAAATGAGCCTCGACCAGGCGCTTTGATCTATATTTATTCTTAAAAATCTGAGTGAGACTTCGTCGCAATATCATTATAACCCCTAAAGACGCCTTGGGCACGCCACGATTGCGGCGGTAAGTCCCCTCTTTGAGGAGTGGTTTGAGAGGCGGCATGGCGTCCTCACCTTCCGCCTGACGCAGGTCCTCACCGGACACGGTTGTTTCGGGAGGTTCCTGTTTCGGATAGGGCGGGAGGAAACGCCCGGGTGTTTCCACTGTGAAGATCGCCCTGAGGACACGGTGGAGCACACGGTGGCGGTCTGCCCTGCTTGGGCGGAGCACCGCCGTGCCCTCGTGGAGGCGATCGGCGGCGGCGATCTCTCGCGTCCGGCCCTGGTCCAGGCCATGGTACGGAGCGAGAGGGCATGGGGAGCCGTCACCTCCTTCAGCGAAGCAGTGATGCTCGCGAAGAGGGAGGCGGCGCACGTGAGGGAGAGGCAGCATATGCGCCCTCGCGACCCCAGCCGCCGCAGGATACGGAGACGCCCTGGGCGTCGGGAATCCCAGGCCGATTTCCGGCCACCGTAGGCATGGGCTTGCGGACGGCGAGTAATGGGTAGCTCGCTGTCCGGTAAGGACCAAGCCCAAGTCGACGGCGCGTTGTGTTCCACGCGCGCCTCAAAGAGATGTCAGCACAAAAAGTGATGGGACCCGCAAGGGTCGATGCCTGCCAGGGGTGCGGGTTTGTTCGAAAGAGACACCACAGCCCCTGGCTTAAGGGCTACTGAAGGAACACGGGTGGGTTTTAGTCAGTAAAAGTCTGACACGCCCTCCTGCTCCACCCAGAGCGGGAGAAGTTATTTGATGATTTCCCACCCAAAAAAAAAAAAAAAAAAAAAAACCCCTAAAGACGCCTGCAGGCCTAGACAAAACACCTTTCTGTTAACGTTCACGCTAAACTCTACGCCAGAATATATGGGAATGACATTACCGTGTCCTTTCCGCAGGTAATGTCATTCCCATACATTTTGGCGTACCGTTTAGCGTGAACGCCAAGAGTAATGTGTTTTGTCTCTAGGCTCTGGACTGCATTCGAAAGCTGTGGTAGATTCCTACCAGGATAGATCGGAAGATCGGAGGAGTGGTACCTACACCGTCAAAGCGACACATTATTGTTTTCCGACATGCACGCGAACGAAGTCGCGGGCACAGCTAGTTGCTAAATAAGTAAATAAATAATTCAAAATGTTTTAATACCTCTGTAGAAAAGAAAACGAACTATTTTTTACCAAGTCATCATAATACAAACAAATAGTATTCAATTTCAACGACAAAATCATGCACCTACGCAATTTTTTGTAATACTCTTCATAAGGGAATGTATTAAAAAAACACCCTTTCTTCATGATTACTTTCGTTCTAAAAGGAACTCTTGTGCAAAATTCCATGGTTATATACCCAGCGGGTTAGGTTGTTCGTTGTCAGTCAGGAAATTAATATATTTTAGGTTTTTCTTACGTTGATGATGCAGCCATTAATGTTTTTACTTCCACATAAACTCACGTTGTCATCCCATGCCCCGCGCATGATGTAACTAGGTAGACCATAAATATTATTTCTATGAAGTAGACACATTACCTGGGGGCCCTGTAATGTATTGTCCATGATATACATATCTGTACTACGTCGTAGCTATCGTAGGCCCGTGAGCCTTCGGCCGCTACGTCGTAGCACTATTGTCTCAGTCTGGGCCTACGAGCATTACATCGATAAATTTTTTATTTCGTCCACGTTGAAAAGTAGTTTGAAATCATTGTAAAAAACAAAACATGACCCACATATTCCTCACATTCACAATGATTAAAATAGTAATATTATACTTCTCAATTGTCAAAGTAAATATTCATGTCCATAGTGTATTTAATAATCATCAAATGTCAAAACGGACAAGCTTGCAAAATAGTATATAAAAATTGGAGCAGTTTTATTCCAAGCCTTTTTGTCCTCAACAAAATCATTTAACGAGATAAAAAGCTTTCAGGCACAATTTACGTTTATTGAATGATTTTAATGCATTGTTAATACTGGCAGGTCAACCCCAGACATTTGGTAAAATAAA
Source organism: Polymixis flavicincta (assembly GCA_949987655.1). NCBI lineage: Eukaryota > Metazoa > Arthropoda > Insecta > Lepidoptera > Noctuidae > Polymixis > Polymixis flavicincta. Next base: position 33,613,439 of record OX465171.1, on the reverse strand, counting down.
AATGATTGAATTTCTTTTCTTATTTTATAAATATTTACTATTATACAGGGTAAGTTTTTATCCAGTGCGCTAATTGTAATCATGAATTCAGCATATCATTCTGGAACCCCTAACGCAGAATTTTTTCGCCGGATATACAAAAAAAAAATCAGCTGTTACATACATTTTGACCACGTAGGTATTGCACTTTTCTATGAAACAGCAGATTTTTTTTTTTGTATAACCGGTGAAAAATTTCTGCGCTAGGGGTTCTAGACTGATATGCTGAATTCATGGTTACAATTTGCGCACTGGATAAAAACTTACCCTGTATGAAAAACAATTAATTTGTTATACAAAATGTAAATTAACTAAACAAATAAATACGATACATTTAATGTATTTTTTTTGGCATGGGTTTTATTAAAATTATTAAATGGGCTTGGCGAGTAGTGAGTCTAATTTTATTATGTTTTTATCAATAGACAGGCCGTAGTCAGTATTTCGGTTACTTGGTTTAATACGGGGATATTTAAAGAAGACGAGTTACGGCCCATAAGAAATTTACCCAGGCCCGACAAAAAAGCAATGTTTCTCAGTTGTTTTTAACCGATTTCAAAAAAGGAGGAGGTTTTGTTATATTAAATATAATGATAAAAATAAATTAACACTACATATTCTGATTATCAGTGGCTAACACTTACATATTGCAATTTGATTCTGTTCCGGGTATTTTTTTTTTAAGAATTGCGATATTACTCGTATATCCATTTAAACTGACCCCGATTTAGATAAAAACACAAATAATGGACAGCCATCAAGCTATTAGCTCCATTATAGCTGAAATATTCCAAGTGGAACACTATAATACGGGAGTAATATCCTTTATTTTAAGTTGTATTATTATAATCTCCTAATATTAATTTCAATCGGGGTGAGTTAGACACAAGGATCACTTTGACCATCCCGTTCTGCGTATGGATTAAGTTTTAAGTTCTAAACAGCGGAATATGCGCAAACGCATCTAAAAGTGGCTGACGTGTTTTTTTTTTTTTTTTGGGTGGGAAATCATCAAATAACTTCTCCCGCTCTGGGTGGAGCAGGAGGGCGTGTCAGACTTTTACTGACTAAAACCCACCCGTGTTCCTTCAGTAGCCCTTAAGCCAGGGGCTGTGGTGTCTCTTTCGAACAAACCCGCACCCCTGGCAGGCATCGACCCTTGCGGGTCCCATCACTTTTTGTGCTGACATCTCTTTGAGGCGCGCGTGGAACACAACGCGCCGTCGACTTGGGCTTGGTCCTTACCGGACAGCGAGCTACCCATTACTCGCCGTCCGCAAGCCCATGCCTACGGTGGCCGGAAATCGGCCTGGGATTCCCGACGCCCAGGGCGTCTCCGTATCCTGCGGCGGCTGGGGTCGCGAGGGCGCATATGCTGCCTCTCCCTCACGTGCGCCGCCTCCCTCTTCGCGAGTATCACTGCTTCGCTGAAGGCGGTGACGGCTCCCCATGCCCTCTCGCTCCGTACCATGGCCTGGACCAGGGCCGGACGCGAGAGATCGCCGCCGCCGATCGCCTCCACGAGGACACGGCGGTGCTCCGCCCAAGCAGGGCAGACCGCCACCGTATGCTCCACCGTGTCCTCAGGGCGATCTTCGCAGTGGAAACACCCGGGCGTTTCCTCCCGCCCTATCCGAAACAGGAACCTCCCGAAACAACCGTGTCCGGTGAGGACCTGCGTCAGGAGGAAGGTGAGGACGCCATGCCGCCTCTCGAACCACTCCTCAAAGAGGGGACTTACCGCCGCAATCGTGGCGTGCCCAGCACTGGGTTGCGACAATCGCTCTCTCCATGTCACCATGAGATCCCGCCGGAGCTCTGTCCGCTGTGCCGCGATTTCCTGCGGCAGCGGAGTTACGCCCCGGCGTTTGGCCTCCTCGCGCCACTCCCATATTTGCGCGAGGACCTTTGCCTCCAGATCCCATGGCGGTAATCCGGCAAGGAGGCCCGCCGCCTCGCCGGAGATCGTGCGGTATCCTCGGATCATCCGTATGGCCATGACCCTATGGGACGCCCTCAGCTTGCGAGCTGGTTGGCGCCTCAATGTCGGCGCCCACACCGGCGCCCCGTATAGGGCCATGGACCGCACGATCCCCGCGTAGAGCCTCCGGCAGGAGGCGTCTGGCCCCCCTAGATTGGGCAGGAGCCGCTTCAGCGCAGCCCCGGCCCGCTCCAGCCTGGGAGCCAAACGGCGGAAATGCTCCGCGAAGTTCCACCGGCTGTCGAGGACGAGTCCCAAGTACTTCATCGTCGACTCGACGCCGATGTGAACCCCTCCCACCGTTATCTGGGAACCCGTCGGTGGCGCATTCCGAGGACCATGAAACCACATGGCCTCGGACTTGTGCAATGCCACCTCGAGTCCCAGTTGCCGGATCCTATCGACGATTGTCGCAACCCCTTGTGTCGCTAAGTCGGCCGCCGCCTGGTACGACGAATTTAGTAAATATTTATTTTAGCTATTTATAAAATAACAAACAAACTGAGATGAGAAATATGTCTGTTTCGTGTAGGGTCTGGGTTACAAATGACCGTTCTTCTTTGGCATATAGGTACTTTATAACCTGAATGAACACAAGGGTACTTTTTATCCCGGTAGGTCCCCGCGGGATAATTTCCGACCTCCACGCGCGAAGCAAAAGCTAGTTTACAGTAAACCCTGAAAGGTTCTATTTGACAATAGCTTCCGCCCGTGACTTCGCCCGTATGGAAGTCAGAAATTATCCTGCGGGAACGTACCACCGGGATAAAAAGCATCCTATATGTTAAATCTATCTGTGTGCATTTCATCCAAATCCGTTCAGTCGTTTTTGCGTGATTGAGTAACAAACATCCAAACATCATCACATACTTTCACATTTATTATATTAGGGGTTCATTTTTTTTAAGTCTTATGATTCTTTTACATTATTTGACTTACAGGTTATCTATACCATTATTCGATTTAATCAAGACACGTAGTAAAATAATCCATTGTAAAATTAACTATCCCGCCCCACCCGCTTAGGGGTAGATTTGCGGAAAACCCTGATACACGTTATTCTTTATTTTTGGTCTTAGGTATAAATACAGAGTTTCGAGTTCAAACAGACCGCGCGTTAAAATTCGTCCATACAAACTTTGACACCCTCCAATCTCCCTTTAGGGGGTAGTTTAGAAAAACAATATATATTACCAACGTTATAATTTACTTAGATAAGTATTTGTGCCAAGTTTCAAGCTTATTAACTCAAGGAAGATTTTTCATACAAACAAAATCCCCCCTTTTCATACCCTTAAATGTCGAATTTCCAAAAACCCCTTCTTAGTGCTCCCCTACATTATAAAAGAAGGCCGTGTGCAAAATTTCACGTTCCTAGTCCCAGTAGTTTCGGCTGTGCGTTGATTGATCAGTCAGTCAGTTTCTCCTTTTATAAATATATATGTACTAGCTTCCACCCGCGGCTTCGCCCGCGTGGAAGTCGCAAATTATCCCGCGGGAACGTACTACCGGGATAAAAGTATTATATATGTTAATCTAGGTTATAATCTGTCTGTGTGACAAATTTCATCCAAATCTGTTTAGCCGTTTTTGCGTGTTTGAGTAACAAACATCCAATCATCTTCACAAACTTTCACATTTCTAATATCATGGACTACCCTTTTTTACTTTTAGGGGTAGATTTTCGAGAAACCCTGATACACGTTATTCTTTATTTTTAGTTTAAGGTATAAATACTGAGTTTGGAGTTAATCAGACCGCGCGTTAAAATTCTTCCATACAAATTCCATACAAACCCCTCAATCCCCTTTTAGGGGGTAGTTTGGAAAACTATAAATGGTCAACCTCATAATTTACTTAACTTAGTATTCGTGCCAAGTTTCAAGTTTACTAACTTAAGGAATAAGGTTTTACATACAAACAAAATCCCCCTTTGCACCCCCTTAAAGGTCGAATTTCCAAAAACCCCTTTTAGTGCTCCCCTACATTATAAAAGGAAGCCGTGTGCAAAATTTCACGTTCCTAGTCCTAGTAGTTTCGGTTGTGCGTTGATTGATCAGTCAGTCAGTTTCTCCTTTTATATATATATTTATAGATAAATATATTTTCGAAGAAAGTTAATATATTTTCAACCACTTGCCCAAAAACACTATGCAAATACGAGATACATTTTCACATAAAAGCATTGGGGAACAGAAATTAATAAGCTTACAAAAAAAATGTGTTACAGCATTAATTCGATCAGACCTTTTAGAGACATCAAATACAATTTTACACCTTTTTATTCGCAAATTCTTTTTGATGGAAACATTTTGTAGCCATTTAGCCAACAATGATTGAACATTAAAATTTATGTTCCCTCGCCCCATAATGTTTATCTCAGTTACACAGTTTGTTTGGAACGAGAAAACAGCGAGTATAGAACTTTCTGAAGAAGCTAACGTAGACTTATGAAGATATTAGAGGTGATTGTGGAACAAACAAAGATACATAATGCGTACAAAATAAAACATGTGTTCTCATAATATATTAACATGATGACGCACAATGAAAACTGACATGAAAATGACCTGAGAGAACTTTTGAGTATATAAGAGTAGGGGGAGACCAAAGAAACGAAGGATCAGCTGTGTGAATGATGATATGGTTAGAAAGGTGTGACTACGGAGATGACGACTAATACAGAAGTGTGGAAGAAAAAGACATTTTGCCAAGAGAACAATGATACACACCGTGAAAACTAAGGTGCGATGAACTTAAACTGAGCTGTCAATAGTGTCAATGGGCATCAGGTGTAATCACATTTTACTTCAACAATAGAATGATGGCTTTATATTAGTATGTTTTAGGATACAGACAAAAATAAATATCACTTTTCCATTTACTTACGTAGTAATATGTTACCAGTAGAGTAGGGTGCTGTACTGGTTGTTTGTACCTAGACATAGATCCATATAACAAAGTCTTTGTGTGATCATACCTCGCAAATAAATACAATATTATTAACTTGGCTTTTTGCCTTACGCTGTCGCTGTTTCGTCTGTATGTATTTAATATTTTATCATTATTTTACAACCAAATTCCATATTTGCTTGGATGGAAACAAGCATGTTTCCTTCTGTTTGCGTAACACACTAACATTCATTGCGTTAATTACGCTGTGTAGCAGACAAATTTTTCGAACATAATTATGAAGCAGTGAATTAGCATATCCTTCAAAATTAATCTTCTTTCTTTCTTTCTCTTACGCAATTAGGCTCAGTGGTTTGGCAGTAAAAGAGAGAAGACGGAGAAACAGAGTTACTTTCGCATTTATAATATCGGTTGCCAGCTCTATACTTTCCACAGTCACCTAAGTATCGCCCGAGTAAAGTCATCTTCAGAATTTGTTTACACTGAACCATATCCGATACCTGTTGAACAGATAGATCAAACACTCGTTATGATGGAGTCAAAGAGATACTGTTGTTACCACCCTTTAACTGAGATCCGAGGACAATTTTGACTTCTTTTTTAAACACACTTTGACAAGTTCGATCACTTTGGAAAACATTTGTTGGAGAAGGCGTGAAAAGTTAAGATGTTGTCTTTTGCTCGTGTTTAGGAAAACTTGTTGAAGGCTTTATTGGAACGGTGTTCTTTAACGCAGCATGCGGTCGGAGTAAAATGGTAGAAATTGTCACGTAACGAAAAAGCTTTGTACGCCCTCCATTTTATTATCTATACAATACAACGTGTAAAGGAAGGGGTTTATACATACCAAGGGCACGGCTTCTTTGGATGATATCAAACGTTATAGGAACGATTCTTAAATCCTATCTCGACATGTTCGGAAGTTATGTGAATTTTTAATACATTGATACAAAAAACCGACCATTTCAAATTGAAATAAACACATCACTCGGAAGAGATTTATCTTGATATTGGCAAGTAACGTAGAAACTTATTGACCTACGTTGACACGTTTGTTATGATTTGAATTTAAGAAATATATGAAACCGAAAATTTAGTATCAATTCTTTGTGTATTTTATTTTGAGCTGAAACTATGTAAATACAGGAAAAGTTTTTATCCAGTGCGCAAATTTTAACCATGAATTCAGCATATCATTCTAGAGCCCCTAGCGCAGAAATTTTTCGCCGGTTATACAAAAAAAAAAAAACAGCTGTTCCATACATTTTGACCGCGTAGGTATTGCACTTTTCTATGAAACAGCTTTTATTTTTTTGTATAACTGGCGAAAAATTTCTGCGCTAGGGGCTCTAGAATGATGTACTGAATTCATGGTTAAAATTTGCGCACTGGATAAAAACTTATCCTGTATAGTGATTCTATACCAGCTGTTTTCTTTAGAGCTTAAGGATAGCAATAGGGTTTCTGTTACACCCAATATAGAACAGAATGAGACACAGAGAGAGAGAGAGAGAGGGAGAGGGAGATCGTTTTTTCTGGATTTCAAGGATGCTAAAGCCGATAGTGACCTCAAAATAAAAATTGTGCATGACGCTGCATAATCTTTCAAATTATTCGTCATGCATTCGTTTTCATGGTTTTTGTGGGTGCTGAAGGCGAATCAAAATGGATTCAAGATGGCGGCTGATTTATTTTTAAAATTCATGGGTATAGTTTTCATGGTTTTACGTAATAAGGCTGGTCCGTAGTTCCGTAATCAAGAATTAAACTAAATACCTTCTAAAGCTAGGGTTTTCTACAACTGCGGTGGCCGCCACAAAGCGTTGGCAATTTACCGTAGAATAACGTCGCTGGAACGTTATTTATGAAAGTAAGTTGGTGTGTTTCCTTATAGAGAGTTTATGTCAAATACCGGTGCCATGATTTACAAAAGGGCCGTCACTGCGGCCACCGTTTAGACACAAAATATGTTATTTATGGAAGATAAAATGTTAAAAAATATAGTTTAAATATGTGTGTTGATTATTATACATATTCTTTTTTATGTTTAAACTTAGATATAAGTTTAATTTATATAATAATTTTAATTGTGGAAGTCCCTAATCTACGTCATATTACATCTCACTTTAATATTATTGTTTTTAGTTATCGTGCTGCGCCCAAACAGGGTCAGGGACATGTACTCACTAGTTTTAAGCCTAGCGTTTAAATATGGTTGTGTACACTGTGCATTAAACAAATAAATAAATAATTGATGGGCACCCGTCACCGTCCTCGAACAGATCCCACCAAGCAAATCCTTCGATCGACCCATGCGGTTGTTATTATTAAGCCACGAGCCCCTCAAAACAGTCAATTAACACTGGAACTCTTACATTTATTATTCTCATCTAAATTGAAACAATACGATTCTATACACCGTTGTTCTTCATTTCACGGTAACGGTTTTTTTTTTAGGGTGGGCAATCATTAAATAACTTCTCCCGCTCTGGGTGGAGCAGGAGGGCGTGTCAGACTTTTACTGACTAAAAGCCACCTGTGTTCCCACAATAGCCTGTGTGCCAGGGGCGGCGGTATCTCTTTCGAACCACCCGCACCCCTGGCAGGCATCGGCCCTTGCGGACCCCACCAGTTGGTGCTGATATCTCCTTGAGGCGCGCTGTCGACCCGGGCTTGGTCCTTACAGGACATCGAGCTACCCATTACTCGCCGTCCGCAAACCCACGCCTACGGTGGCCGGGAATCAGCCTGGGATAACGAACTCCCAGGGTGTCTCCTGCGGCGACTAAGGCCGTGAGGACGCATAGACTGTCTCTCCCTCACGTGCGCTGCCTCCCTCTTCGCGAGCATCACTGCTTCGCCGAAGGAGGTGACTGCTACCCATGCACTCTTCCGTACCATGGCCTGGACCAGGGCCGGACGCGAGAGATGGCCGCCGCCGATCGCCTCCACGAGAACACGGCGGTGCTCCGCCCAAGCCTTCACTGCATGCTCCACCGTGTCCTCAGGGCGATCTCCGCAGTGAAAACACCCGGGAGTTTCTTCCCGCCTTATGCGAAACAGGAACCTCCAGAAACAGCCATGTCCGGTTAGGACCTGTGTCTGGGGAAGGTGAGGACGCCATGCCGCCTCTCAAGCCACTCCTCTAAGAGGGGCCTTACCGCCGCAATCGTGGCGTGCCCATTCATGTGAATGGTTAATACTGTTCAAATGTTTAACAGTACATATTGTTTTAAATATACCAGCTGACCGGACAGACGTGGCTCTGCATCGTAGAACTCGATCGCAGCGCCACCTGCCGGGTCCAATTGTGAAGCTAAACCATCCTGGGACCCACTTAAACACACAGTTCAGTGTTCAGCTTCAAGTTCAGTGACATACACACACGTGCATTTTTTTTTTTTGTAATTGTTTAAGGACTACCCAACCGCCCGCGCCCCTGCATTGCGCGGACTTAAGAGCATTCATTCCACGCGGGCTGGCAACAACGCATTTATAGTAGTTTTTCGTGATTATTTCATTAAATACAAACAAAAGTACAATTTTTTTTCAGCCAAGCACTAGATGTTCTGTATTTATGATAATTTTTAACGTTTACTCTTTAATAAAATTATTTAATCATAATTGACGGTATGTCGATTTTTGTAATTAAATAGCAAAATCACTGCAAAAAAATAGCATACAAACAAAAAAATCCCAATGATCTAGTGCATGGCTGAAAAACATGTTTACTTTTGTTTGTATTTAATGAAATAATCGCGAAAAACTGCTATAAATACGCCGTTGCCAACCCACGTGGGATGAATGCTCTTAACTCACTCTCGGACAGAAACGGAAACCGACTTTAACTTATAATATGTGTACATTACAAAAATTCCAAGATATGTGACCTCTCATCTACCAACCTGCACTGGGCCCGCGTAGTAGATGTCAGCCCACTCCCTCTCGAAAGTCTGTGTCCCAGCAGTAGGAACATTGCTCAGTAATAATATGCTGTACGTGACTCAATAATGACCGAAGCTAACTGTCGTGCAAACTATGTACTACATCCCAAAATGAAAACTATTTGTAGCCTGACATTTGAGATTAGATGGTCCAAAACTTACCCACGATTAATGTCCTGAGAATATTGGACATCCATATTACTGTCAACGTGTTCATTAGACCATGCTTACCGATTTACACGGTATTAGAAAATCGTTTTCTAATTTTATAGCTGTTAGTCCACGTGTCAACAAATCATAATGACTCACTCGGGAGTCATTGTGATTTGGTCTACTCGTGGATCCAGAAATAAAATATAATTTATGTCTATGAGAATAAGTAAAAGATTTAATTTCTATAAACTCAAAGCATTTATAGAAAACCGTATTCATGTTAATTTACAAGTTTTATTTTTTATTAGAGTTTACTTTCATTCATTTTTACACATCTTAAATGATAAATGATTGAATATAATGAAATTCATACACATCGTTTTTACACGTCAATCATATTTTGAAACTAGGCGTGGTCGGCGTTTATCTTCTGAGTACTCAGAGAAGACAGGTCGAAACAAACACCGGGGATGTCTCTTTTCAAGTCCAGACAAAATCTTGGTCAAACCATGTAGATTTGTGTTTGTAATGGTCTTTCGAGGAAAGAACCAAACAGATTGAGAGAACTGCCCAGTCCGTGCAGACATTTCTCAGAATCACGAACAATAACCAAACAAAGGACTTTTATAGCAAGGTCGCATAAAGGACACAAACTAGGGCTAGACCTGTTTTATCTGTTCTGTGTGCTAGACCTGAAAGAAAAAAAATATTACGTAAGATATTTTCAAAATATAAGAATATACGTACAGAGGCCATGCAGCACATCAAGCTACCTCAATCTGTCAAATTTCTTTGATAGTTTTTCAACTTTATCACAAAGGAATAAGGTTTATGTTCAATTGGGAAAATTTGACAGTTTGTGATAGCTTGACCTGCTGGCGACTGTACAATCACAATGTGAGGAAATAAATATACTTTTACTTTTACTTTAATGTGCAACTGAATGAATGTACATTATAAAACTCGTTTGTTCAGAATCGTTTATTGAATCGATTTCTGTCTTTTTTAATATACCTTAAAAAAATACTTAAGCAACAGTTAAAACTACATAAATTACGGCCACACTTCCGCTGTACAATCAAAACAAACGTACCTATATGGACCAAGATATGTGCGTTTATAGATTTGTAATGTACCCACATTTTACCTACAACGTTATTTTTAGTATATGGGAAACCTGAATATAGTTTGTTCAAATTAAGGAACTGAATCGATACCAATAGTTTTTATACCATGTAATATTTTTATACGGTTTTTTTTTTTTTGGGTGGGATCATCAAATAACTTCTCCCGCTCTGGGTGGAGCAGGAGGGCGTGTCAGACTTTTACTGACTAAAACCCACCCGCGTTCCTTCATTAGCCCGTATGCCAGGGGCTGTGGTATCTCTTTCAAACGAACCCGCACCCCTGACAGGCATCGGCCCTTGCGGGCCCCATCATTTTTGTGCTTACATCTCTTTGAGGCGCGCGTGGAACACAACGCGCCGTCGACTTGGGCTTGGTCCTTACCGGACAGCGAGCTACCCATTACTCGCCGTCCGCAAGCCCATGCCTACGGTGGCCGGAAATCGGCCTGGGATTCCCGACGCCCAGGGCGTCTCCGTATCCTGCGGCGGCTAGGGTCGCGAGCATATGCTGCCGCTCCCTCACGTGCGCCGCCTCCCTCTTCGCGAGCATCACTGCTTCGCTGAAGGAGGTGACGGCTCCCCATGCCCTCTCGCTCCGTACCATGGCCTGGACCAGGACCGGACGCGAGAGATCGCCGCCGCCGATCGCCTCCACGAGGACACGGCGGTGCTCCGCCCAAGCAGGGCAGACCGCCACCGTGTGCTCCACCGTGTCCTCAGGGCGATCTTCTTAGTGGAAACACCCGGGCGTTTCTTCCCGCCCTATCCGAAACAAGAATCTCCCGATATTTTTTATACGGCTAAGTACCTATTGCCTAGTAGGTGTTATCAATGAGCACAAAATGACGCTGGATGCGCGGGCGGCGGAGCCTATGGTGACACACATGTTTGTGTAGACAACTATGTAACCTAACAAGCTTATAACTTTGTGATTTTTCATGAAACAGCTTTGAAATTTTGTGCATAGATTCTTTACATAAGAATACTACTAGACACGTATTTCGGGTTTCGCAAATACTAAAAACAAGGTTATATGTTTAGTATTTATGGAGTTGTCAATTCAACCAGAAACAAATTAAATTCGTTCGATTCGCCTTTAAAAAATAACAATTTTACTTAAAATTGTCGATTCGCCCGATTTGGGCGAGTAAATTCCCGCGAATCGACCTATAAGCCTGATCAGGCCACAGAACACTATTACTCCTTGCGGAGATCGGTGGATCAGGCCCTCTGGTAATAAAAGATCGGAAATACTCTCATATTGGTTTTGAACAGGATCAGCAGCACTCGGTAGGTATATCAGCGCTATTGCCCGTGCCAATATCTCTCTAATCCATAGGTAGTTAGACGATACTTCGCAATTGTTCGCCCGCTCTACGACTTAAGCTGGCTTCCGTCCGTTGAAACTTGCACTGACTACATGAGCTAGACTTAATGCTACCAACAACTGCTTTCCAACTAATACGAGAGCAGAAAATGAGGCTAACTTTATCCCTGAACTTATGGGTTTTGCAATCGGGCCGGGTATATTTGAATTGAAATAAAATACATTGATCATCATCACATCAGCCGAAAGACGTCCACTGCTGGACTTAAACCTTCTCCGAAAGGGGGGGATTTGCCATAATCGCCACGCTTGGCAGGCGGGTTGGCGATCGCAGTATGGTGGTCAAACGCATAGAAAACGCTTCTGTCCATTCTCTAGTAAACCAGTATGACAGGTGGCGCCGTCCTGCTTATACAAGAGGAGCAATATTCATAATTTTAAGAATATTCGCAGTCTGATCTAAGTCCCACATGCATACATACTCATGCAGCCTATAACGTTCCCACTGTTGGGACACAGGCCTCCTCCCCGTGAGAGGGACAGTTTGAGAGGGGGTTTTTGACATTTGATTGTCGCCGAGGTGAGACTGCGACTAGATTTTAAACGATTTTATTTTATGAGAATTGACTTTCAGATGTCTGTCAGATCTCATCTTGATAAATGCTATCTAATGACTCATCTGTCAAAAAATCGTGTCAATAGACAATCTACAGTAATACCGTCGCCATCGGCTGTCAAAGATACCTTGTCCCTATTGAGAAACCATAGTTAGATGACGCTGTTAAAACATAACGTGCTCTCCGCATCAAACTTTGATCCAGCCGCCGAATGAGAAGTGTCAGCGAAGTTGGCTTGCGCTAAAACTAATTTACCTATACAGATAATAAAAGCTCATACACACAAAACAAGGGCCAAATAAGCGCGATTGTGTCGGAAAAATCAATTGAACCGATTTTATCGCGATCAGTACTCGAGTGCGCGATATACGACGATAAACCAAGTCGATAGCGATACGATAACGTTAAACAAACTTAGACTTAGGTATACATACGTGTCGATAGTGCGCTGTGGTTTGATAAGGTGGCCTTAGGTTGTACAGACGCCAGCACATCAAGCTACCCCAAACTGTCAAATTTTCCCAATTGATTATGGTCCTTAGGTAGGCAGTCTATGCGCCCTCGCGACCCTAGCCGCCGCAGGATACGGAGACGCCCTGGGCGTCGGGAATCCCAGGCCGATTTCCGGCCACCGTAGGTATGAGCTTGCCGGACGGCGAGTAATGGTAACTCGCTGTCTGGTAAGGACCAAGCCCAAGTCGACGGCGCGTTGTGTACCACGCGCGCCTCAAAGAGATGTCAGCACAAAATGATGGGACCCGCAAGGGCTGATGCCTGCCAGGGATGCGGGTTTGTTCGAATGAGATACCACAGCCCCTGGGATACGGGCTACTGAGGGAACACAGGTGGGTTTATTAGAAAATAACTCAAATAGTGTCAGATTATTGAGTCTATTTAGGTCATTTGATCTGTCAAATGTTTTCAATGAACCAACCCGAGTGACAGCTTCTTCTGCCACTTGTATTGATAATATTTTTTGTAACTGTGATTACTTACACATTTTTTTTTAAATAAGCTGCCATCTGATCACAGTGGATAAACAATAACATTTTGCTCCTACATGCCTTTACAAATAAATCAAATTAGGTCTGAACCTAATTTGATTTTTTTTATTGGCCTAAGCCAATGACATGTAAAAATTTAGAGACATTTAATCATTCTTTGGCCAGCACATTACTCGTATGTGTTCAGAGTTTTAAGAATTGATGTGACCCAAATGAGTTCTACGTCGAGTTCTTCACACTATTATACACGCAATTTAATAACACTTTCCCACTAAAGACTAAAACTATTTGCACAACGTTCTTATTAAGTGATTGGGCTACTCCAGGTATTCGTAAAAGCAGGGAAAAACTTTTTGAACTTTATGGCCTAAAGCAACAAATGAAATAATACAAGCTTTGATCAGTATCTATGTCACAAAATATTCAAAAACTTTTAAAATTGTGTGCAAATTAGCTAAAGCGTTAGCTTTTAATATATATTAGCAATAAAATAAAATCAGCTGATGATAAAATAAAAACAAACTGAAAAAAAAAAATTAAACAGGTAAAAAAAAAACAGCGTATGCTGAATTTAATTAAGAGACTCCTAACTCAAATGTAGAAATAGCTCAGGAATTTGAAAACTTTTTCGCTAATTTTCCTGTTAAAACTACTGAAGCTTTAAATTATTCACCCGCGCGGTCTGCTGCCTTACTCAGAAAGAATGTAAGAGCATGCTCTTTGGAGTTTAGGTTTCAGTACACCAACCCCCAAGCTTGTTATAAAAGCATTTCATCATCATCATCATTTCAGCCGAAAGACGTCCACTGCTGGACATAGGCCTCCTCCAAGCTCCTCCACTTCGACCGGTCTTGTGCTTCCCTCATCCAGCGGATACCCGCGGCCTTCACAAGGTCATCGGTCCACCTTGTGGGAGGCCTTCCCATTAAAAGCATTTAAAGATCCTAAAATTAAATCAACAGAAGATCTTTGGGGAATGTCTGTAAAAGTCTGTATTGCTACTAACGAAACCATTGCGCCCTATTTAGCTTTCATATTTAACACTAGTGTAGACCAAGGAGTCTTCCCAGATCTCATGAAACATAGTAAAGTAGTTACTTTGTTCAAATCCGGTGACAGCAAAGATCGCAACAATTCTATAATTGTTGCGATCTTTACTACTATCGATCATGCTTAAGTCCCATGTCCTATAGGGGCGAGCCTAATTCCATCGACCGGTCACAAATTCAAACTTTTGCTACTGAAAAATTCCTGACGGAACAACCGAATGACACTTTGCTCGACATGGGTATCGATCCCGTACTCCATATAAATAATAATTAAAATACCAGCCTGTTACTCTCCCCCTGCATGCCAAAGGCCTCTTCTCATTTAGAGAAGGCACAAGCATTGATCACTACTCTTGCTCAAGAAGGACTGGCGGTTTCAGACTTATAGTACCTAAAACTATAGGTTTCCTCACGATGTGTTCCTGCACCCATGCCAGTAAGTGTTCTGTGTGGTGCCGGACGTAAAAGAATAGCACCATCCCATTTCTTCCCGTGGGTGTCGTAGAAGGCGATTAAGGGACTTACCAGAGAATGGGCAGCAGCGTTCTCTATGCATTTTACCACCATACTGCGATCGCCAACCCATCGCAATTATGGCAAATCCCCCCTTTTGGGCCTATGTCCAGCAGTGGACGTCTGGTACGATGAGGTCAGTAATCTCCAGGATAAACGCAGGAAGAACATATGAATTGATAAAGTCCCATTGATACTTGCCCGAATTTGAACCCCCACCACGTAGGTACATGAGATGCTAGGCCTTAACCACTGGGCTATCAAGACAATATTAATCTACTAGAATTCTCGAAATTATTAACCTACTTCAAAAAATGAGGAGGTTAAATGTTCGTTTGTACTTATGTATTTTAGTCTAAAGTAATAGTAATAGTAATGTTTATATAATCAAAACCTTAAACCTATTTACAATTCTTGTTGTTCTTCTTGTATTCTTGTAGTTTATGTATGTGCATCGATATTTTCGTCAATTATTGTGGACCGATTTTGATAATTCTTTTTTTTTCTATGTAGAGGTAGCTTGTGCGGTGGTCCTAAATATATTTTATTAACTTTGCTTGGGTCGTTTTCAGTTAGCTTCGAGGGTAGGTGTCGATATCAAACGGGATGGATTCAATGGAGTATTCCAATTTTTAGAGCACCTAAGCATTGAGTACCAAAGGCATGGGAATACTTTGGTCTCAATGGATAGGTGCTCTAAAAATTGGTGCTCAAACTGGAATACTCCATTTAATCCACCTAGTGTCTTGATGATATTATAAAATTGCCTATCACACTGTTATTTACATAGCAAGGTACTGATATTATACGAATTGATGTGGGGTAGGTTACTTTACGCACTAAGAACTGAAAAATAAAGAAAACCTTCTTTATTAGAAGGTTTTTCGTCTTAAGATCTGTGTGATAGGTTTTTTCCAACGACTTCCGAAATTAAAGTAATTTTTCACTTAGTAGTACTTAGTGTTTTTCAAAGTCGGTTGTTTTATTTATAAACATCAAATCAAAGAAAACAAAAAATAACATTTACAGTAGGTAATCTACGCTGAGCTCCTGTAGGTGCTTTACTATAGTACCACAGCACCCCAAGGCTGGAATATGTTGCTGCAATATGTCGCCTGTCAAGGAGAAGGGTGACGTCACACAATGGCGGCAGAATTTATGCGTCTGTCTAACGGGGGGAGCGGGGAATAGCACGTGCGAACTGTACGGTCATAGGGTGGGCTGGGGATTTCATTGTTGTTCGTTCAAGTTAGTGGCCTATTTTGTTTTCCCTTTGCCTGGTTGTAAGTTATCTGAGAATTATAAAATAATTAATTGTTCAATAAATTATAGGTAATAAAACACTCAATTCACAACTGCATTGGAGGATGTCTACAAGGTTCTGGACTGGAAAGGGTCTGGCATCAACATCAATGGCGAGTACATCACTCACCTTCGTTTTGCCGATGATATAGTTGTCATAGCTGAGACCATGGAGAACCTCAGTACAATGCTCGATGTCCTCAGTAGAGCTACCAAAAGAGTGGGTCTTAAAATGAACATGGACAAGACAAAGGTCATGTAACAGCCACTCTCGTAACGGACGGAGGCGCATAACTCGCATAGGTAGGTACATACATTTTGTACTAAAATGAAAATGAAAAGTCATTTATTCAGACTAGGCTGAGAGTCAGCACTTTTTGGACATCAAAATTACATACGACTGTCCCTCCGCCCTTTACCACTTCATAATGCTTTAGCTGGGAAAAAGAACAAAACTCCTCTCCTCCTACTAGTCGGGAAAAGCGAATGTACACCATTTTCATTACCATGTTGGGGGCAGCTTCCGGTCTCACTAACTTTACCTGAATACTAGTACCTATCTTTTTTATAGGAAGCGACTGCCTATCTGACCTCCACAAACCAGTTACTGAGTAATATTAAAATGTATCAAAATCCGTTGCGTAGTTTATAAACAAATTACTTATCATCATCATCATTTCAGCCGAACGACGTCCACTGCTGGACATATTTGACGACACGTTTGGCGCAGTGGTTAAGCGATTGACTGCTGCGGTGCGTGTCGCGGGTTCGATTCCCGCACGGAACAAATATTTGTATGAACTACAAGTAGTTGTTCCGGGTCTGGTTGTTTGTGTATGTGAGTTTTAAATGTTTGTAAACGCATCCACAATACAGGAGAAATTCCTAGTGTGGGGCAAAGTAAAAAAAAAAAGCAAAAAAAAAAAAGCAAAAAAAACAAGGGCTCCACAAAAAAGGGAGGTTTTGCCATAATCGCCACGCTTGGCAGGCGGGTTGGCAATCGCAGTATGGTGGTAAAATGCATAGAGAACGCTGCTGCCCATTCTCTAGTAAGTCCCTTAGTCGCCTTCTACGACACCCACGGGAAGAAATGGGATGGTGCTATTCTTTTACGCCCGGCAACACACACGGGAATTACTTATGAGAAAGATTAATTTATAATATGTAAAGACGTCAGCACATTAAGCTATCCCAAACTATCAAATGTTCCTAATTGATCGTGAACCTTATTCGTTTGTGATTAAGTTGAATAACTATCAAAGAAATTTGCCAGATTGGGGTAGCTTGATATGCTGGCGTCTCGTCGGTACTAACTTTTAGGCGAGGCCTTTGCCCTACAGTGGGACGAAACAGGATAGTTAGATTTGGACTAGCTTTTGCCATTAACTTCACCCGCGTGGAAGTCAGAAATTATCCAACAGGCACCTACTACCGGGATAAAAGTATGTGTTAATCAGTGGCGAAAGCACAATATAACACGATTCGATTCACAAAAAATCATACAAAAGCGATCCCGTGATGATGTCACTTTAGGTCATGTGTAACCGCTTGATATAGACGAAACCAAGCCGCTGTATTTGAATGATAGTAAGTTTTCTTTATTGTTATGTCAATACGTTTAAGCCCACTTCGCTTCGGCATTCGTTCTTAGAAAAATTGACACCTCGGCCAGGTTATAAACTTATTCCCCCTTATTACAGAACAAGGTTTTTCTTTAGGTATGGTTTAAACCATCGAGCCTGTTTTTTTAAAATAAGAACCTAACTAAAATCGAAATACAGCTCCGTTTACAAAACTGACAAGTTAGTCCAGTGCTAAATTGTCAGTTTTGGAAAAGGAGCTGTAATTCTTTAACAGTTCTAAGTTCTTATTTCAAAAACAGGCCAGATGGTTTAAACCATACCTAAAGAAAAACCTTGTTCTGTAATAAGGCGGGTTGTGTCACGAATTTCAATGATTAAAAAAAAATTGCCAAATTTCTCATTCCATCCAAAGTCTGTTGAGTTAGTAAACTAACATTCATCCAAAGATACAAACTTTCACATTTATAATATTAGTAGGATAGATACCAATTAAACAATGAATTAAATCAAATATTGCTCTATCCAAGTGGAAGAAACATCCTATGGGCAAATTTCAACCCTGTGTGGATTAAAACTACGCTCATTATTATAAAAACGTTTTCATATAATTTTGGTCAAGAATTCATTTTGCTTTTCAATATTTCTGTCTGGCAGCTATCATTCAGTAGCCACTACTGAACGATAGCTGCCTATCAGAAATATTCAAAATCAAATTGTGTGGAATTAATTATCGGACAATTTATCAATTTGTTCTTCCACATAGTGCTTGTCGGACCATGCACAATGAAGGGTTTCCTAGTTGGGACGAATAATAATTACGCTTGCACAATAATTGATTATATCGACAGCTATTTTGTATTTCAAAGAAACTGAAACATAACGTTATTTCTGCGGTTGGAACCGAAAAATCCCATATCTCAAAATAAACGTTATACCTACCTATTTGACTGTAGTTTTAACTATATTTTTATTCAAAACAAATCGTATTTTATAGTTGAAAAATTTCAAACTGTTTGCGATTTAAGAAGCGCATAAATCACCGATTTATTATTGATGACTAAAATAAAAAGTCACTTGGGAACTTATTTTTGTAATCGGCATAACATTATTATGCCATCCAACAATGCCCCACACGCTTAGGTGCATTGATGTATTTTCATCCCTCGATTATATTTAAGAATAGTGCCCTAATTACCGATCTACTAATTAAATAAAAAAATACCTTGTAAAACAATTCCGAGTCACAGAATATTTAAATCAGCCGAGCTATTCTGTAAAACTCTCACTGAAAACTTAGGGTAAAGTGAGATTGAACTGACACTCCGTCCGTTCAATTTGAAAGCGCGCAGCATTGATGGTAGCTCGGGTCTTGGCCAGCCCTAACAGGGTTTTATAATGATTTCTGACAGAGTGGATTATTCATACCTGATTCACAGCTGTCCGTTACTTGTGTCAACGTATCGTGTGGTTTACTATCTAACAGTTAATTGTTAAGGACTATGATACTAATTCTTTATGAGCCAACGCTCGAAATTATGTATTTGATTTTGAATTCTGATGAATGCAGACCGCTCATTTCTCCTATTTTAAACGATGAGTTTTTACTAACCGAATTCTATTCTATAAAAATAGGTAAGTACTTGTACTTACCTCCTTATGCCTTATTTAAGTAAGACCGTATTACTGGAAGCCTAATCATAAAGCGATCAGCCTGAACAGCCTATTATATGCCTTCTCCATTCAATTTGCATAATTGATCAAGGCTTCCCATTATCAATTACTGGAAACTATGAGATATCAAGGCAGCAGACATGTTGAATGTCCTGTTGATTGGTTCGAATTGTTCAATTAATTACTTGATGCCTGATGGAAGGGATACAATTGGCGCCTGCAGTGCGACGTGCTTGGAGCATTGTTTGCGAACCGGTGGCAGATCTCTAGGGTTGTCTGTAGATACACTTGGGTTAGGGCTGAGCCGAGTTTATCGTTCTTAAGACAAGTTTGAAATCTTTCATCTTTCGCATAGGCTCAAATTCTGGAAAAGACATAAGCGTTTAATAAGAAACTGCTTGAAATTCAAATTTTCTTACGTTTTTTGCAATTTGCAGGTTATTTTCAGGTTGAAACTTGATTAAAATTTGATTCGTGACTGTAATAAATATGGATTTACAGAATTCCTTCAATCTTTAAATTTTTTTTTTTTTTTGAATTCGTTTTTCACGAATAATTAGTCATTCAACGGAATTAAATTTACTGAGGGCTACCTGAGTGCACCTAACTTAATAACATTCGTTTCTTCTTGCATCCATGTAGAATTATGCTACCTAACAAGTTGCAAATCGATAGCTGGCATACAGTTACCATCAGCAGAAAGAATGTGCGTGAAATGTTTTGTCTGCCTCTGGCAAAGTGGTTTTCTTGTACTTGTAAAAATGCATTCAGAAATAAATAAAGCCATAACATAGTGCAATCCTCTGGGGGGCACGCTTACTTGGCTGGACCACAAATAAATCCTGGATACCCCCTAGATAAGAGTCACAAAAATGGGAACGATATATCTGCCATGTATGGTCTGTGTGCATCGCACATACGTGGTATGGGCGTGCCCAAGCGAGCCGTAACTATTAATGTTTTTAATAAAAGCTTTTATTCAACTTCACTTGTATGTATGTCCTGGAATATTGCAACTCAATTTTGAAACAGATATCTTTAACCGATTGAGCTGAAATTTTGCATGCATATGTATAACGCGTGACAATGCAATATTATGATGATATGTAGCTGATCTGATGCTGG
This sequence comes from Polymixis flavicincta, assembly GCA_949987655.1. Lineage (NCBI taxonomy): Eukaryota > Metazoa > Arthropoda > Insecta > Lepidoptera > Noctuidae > Polymixis > Polymixis flavicincta. Next base: position 33,593,091 of record OX465171.1, on the reverse strand, counting down.
AGTTGGAAGGTGGCCATAGGAACTCCGCAATGACACGACACAACCCCATCGAGTTTGGGCTCAATTGATTCATATTGACGAGTACTTTGATCCTATATGGTAAACAGGGTCTGATGCTGGAGCTGAAAGGTGACCATAGAAACTCCACAATAAAACGACACAACCCCGTCGAGTTTGGGCTCGTATGATTCTTATTGACGAGTACTTTGATCCTATATGGTAACCAGGGTCTGAGGCTGAAGCTGGAAGGCCATAAGAACTCCGCAATAGGAAGATACAACCCCATCGAGTTTGGGATCGTGAAACATTCCCAATCATAACTCAAAATAAATTAATGGTAAAAAAACTTTATAAAAACAAGCTTTTATTTAATTGCCATAAAAAGAAGAAAATAAACTTTAAATTAAATTAAATCAAACCAATCAATTTACTACATGTATTAAATTATATAAAATAAAAGCTAGGTCGCGAGATTTGCATATTTTATAGGAAACATTTTCTTTTATAGAATTACTTACAATAAGCATGTCAAGCAAGACTAGTCTGTTAGTCCACAGGAAAATCTCGCGACAAGCTTTTATTTTATATCATTTAATAAATGTAGTAATACATGTAGTAAATTGATTGGTTTGATTTAATTTAATTTAAAGTTTATTTTCTTCTTTTTAGGGCAATTAAACAAAAGCTTGTTTTAAAAAGTTTTTTACCATTAATTTAAATTTAAATAAAACTTTATTATATGCCCCTGTATACAAATCAGGAGGTGCATGGAGAGGTTTGCCACGTTAACCGGTTGAATGCCGTACCTAATTACAAAAACAATTGAAAAGTCATTGTGTCTTGGGTTGGTCCACGTTACATACATACAAAGGGTAAAAGCTAAGCGTCCTTTAGGTAGAAGCATTATAATGTTTTTACTTTGGGATATATGTATTGCCCACATTTATCCTAAGATTAAAACTCATGACCGGAGATGCCCCATCCCTAGTAGAGCTACGTGGCATGGCATCCGTGGGTTGAGCGAGCCATGAGTGGGTCGGTGTGGTCACAAAGCCACAAGAGCCACGAATCGAGCATGGTGGTGGGTCCAAGAGAGCGACCCCGCCCTCAATTTCGTTTCAAAGCGAAGCTTATATGTGCGTGCTACTGTAGAGCGCGCCAACTAGATATTGCTTTTTATATTCAATACGCCATTTCCCAAAAATCAAAGATTGAACAAGTTATCTCTCTAGTAATAATAGGGTATTTTCCAATTTGAAAAAAAAAACTATTTTAATTTGTAGATTGGGGCGATATATTCAACAGAAAAATAAAAATCAATTTATTTATAACCAACCATTTTCTCCATTAGAAACGATTAAAATAAAATGATTTTTCGTTGTTTTGAATTTACCTCCAAAACGCTCCTTACTATGACTTTTTATCACGTGACGTCGTGACGTCAGCTTTGTGTAAACAGCACCTATACAAATACTTAGTTTGGCGCAGTTTTAGAAGTATTTGTGCAAAGAGGCACCGCACACCAGTAACATCACTTTCTATCCATTAAAAATCTTGTTAATTATAAACTCGTCATTCACTTGTTAGTTACTAACTACTTTAATTTACACAAAGTTGACGTCTCGTGATAAAAAGTAATCGTAAGGAACGTTTTGGCGGTAAATTCAAAACAACGAAAAATAAATTTGCTTTAAATCGTTTTTAATTGAGAAAATGGAAATAAAATCAATTTATTTTTATTTTACTGTTATAAATCTCGTCCTAATCTTAAATTTAAAATAGTTTTTAACAAATTGGAAAATAACCTATTAACCACGTCTTGGCGTTAGCGCTATAAGACCACTTAGTGCAAATTACTTCCCTTTCCAATTAATACCAGCTTGATCTGCGAAATATATTTTTAACCGACTTCAAAAAGGAGGACATTCTCAATTCTTCTGCTTTTTTTTTGTATAAGATCCGTTCCGATTTTTTATTTTTAAGGATCGGGTATGCCCCAGGGGTTTTTTTTTTTTTTTTTTTTTTTTTTTTTTTTTTTTTTTTTTTTTTTTTTTTTTTTTTTTTTTTTTTTTTTTTTTTTTTTTTTTTTTTTTTGTTGATTAGTTGGTTAGTTGGTTGATTGGAGTTGGTTTTTGCGTTAGCTTAGATAATACCTATGTATTTAATCTACTAATATTATAAAGAGGAAAGATTTATTTGTTTGTTTGTTTGCATTGAATAGGCTGAACGACTATAGGGCGAAACTACTGAACTGATTTCAAAAATTCTTTCACTGTTGGGAAGCTACACTATCCCCGGCTGACATAGGCTATGTATTATCCCCGTATTCCCACGGGGATGATGTTCTAATACATCCTATATCAGACTGTTGTTTACATAGCAAGTTGTGGTATACAAAGTGGTGTACGGTAAGTACACCAATTACCAACCTACCATAAGTCCATAACAATAAAGAGGAAAATAAAACCTTTTTTACCCGACTGCGCCAGAAGGAGGGTTATGTTTTTCGAGTGTTTGTATGTGTAGGTATATAAGTATGTGGATTTCTTTATCGCGTTCTGTAGCCGAGAGGCGTCTTTAGATTAGTCTCAGTTGTGAGAGTGACACTGGGTATAAAATTATGGGCTGCTAAAATTATAAAAAAATCAATTACCGATTTGTGGCGCCATATTCAATTATTTTGTTCTCAAATCTTTCGAGTAAGGTATGAAAATGAAGGGTAAATATGTCTTATTAACGTCAAAAATAATAATATTACCTAAAAGTGTAAAATAAAATAATCATTTTAAAAGTAAAAAAATCCGAATGCATAACAGTGAACTTTAAAAAAGGTAGAAACAAGAAACTATTTTAAGAGATTGACTATTCAACTTAATACTTTATGCAATCTTATGAAATAAAGGTCGTTTCTTTTCTTTTCTTCTTAATTTTAAGAAGATGCCTCCCTCTCTTGATCTCTCATCTATTTTAAAGTTCACTTTTAACGGAGTCGGTTTTTTTTACATATAATAAAACAGCCGGCTTCCAAAAAAAAAAACACTACAAAGTGCAAAATAACTTACATTTTGGAAGTCGGCAGCAGAAAACCAAAATACAGATCCAAAGACACCGACTTTCGAAATTGAAGTTATTTAGCATCATTACAAAAAAAAAGAAGATCCACGTAAAACTTAAATGCTGATTGGTTAATTGATTGCCTCCTACAAGGTGGACCGATGACCTTATGAGGACCGCAGGAGTGCGCTGGATGCGGAAAGCACAGAACCGATTGAAGTGGCGGAGCTTGGGGGAGGCCTATGTCCAGCAGTGGACGTCTTTCAGCTGAAATGATGATGATGATGATTGGTTAATTTAAGAGTTAACCAAGTGAAAGTCGAGACCAAAATACCAAATAATTCCGGTAAAGCAGTGGATGCAATATCGGTTATTTCGATGCAACCTGCAAGTTGACGCAAATTAATTACACATACATATTGCGAACCATATCCGTTCACCTGAAATTTTAACTTGTTTGATTAACACCTCGCCGAGAATGTTAATAGGCAAATTGGACTGATTTACATATTTCGAAACCAGTAATGAAACAAGCGATCCCGTTAAAAAGGCTCCCAGGGAATAAAATCGACGTAAAATTTAACAGTTTGCTGAAAATTCCCGATCTACCTGCAGTTCACGGCTAATGAAAAATTGATCGGATTTTTGTGCCCGTTTTATTATTTCAACGTGTCGTGTGGGTTTAAAAGTTTTGTGTTCGGTTTATTCATTGGTAAACCTGCGGGGTAGTTGCGTAACATACTTTCAATAGGAATGACTTTAATGTTGACAGTTCAACAACATTCATTACGTTTTTTATGTTGTTGAGCAGATTTTTTTTCAAACATAAGCAATGCATTAGCTATCCTTAAATTTGATTCAGGTTCTGATTGATAGTGTGTTACAGAATGTAAATCTCTCTGGGATTTTATAAAAAATAAAATAAACACGAAATGTTGACATATTATCTGCTTTTCCCTAATGAACCATAGATGTCAAAAAACTTTTGTGGTTTTCTACACAGAAACAAAAAACTTTCAACTTTCAGAAATATTTGGAAAATCTAACCTTCAACACCGAATAATTGGTTTGCATCCATAAATTACGGGGTTGTTAAGCTCGTAATGGATCGAACTAGGGCTACGCAAACTCACAAACTCGGCAGACGTAGGGTTGCCCACCACAACTGGCGGTAACGCGTGCGCGTCGCCAATCGTGCGTCAACCGTGACATTGCAAGCTATGTGGAGCCGAGGGGCTAGAACAGGCGACATGGAGACAGCGGGTAGCCAGCGATTGAGAAACTGTCGTATTTTTTTAGAGAAGGCATGTATTTAATCGATCCTCTATTAATTCACATTTTGCAATTCCAAAAATGTTGTCCAACACTCTTTCGTGAACCTCAAATGATTCCTATTTTGGAGTAGTAAATAGCCACTGTGACCAACTTTGATGTCGCGGTTTGTCACATTATCATCATTTTCATTTCAGCCGAAAGATGTCCACTGCTTGACATAGTTAAAAACCGCCACTTGGAACGGTTCTGTGCTTCTCGCATTCAGGGGATGTCTGTGGCTTTCACCAGATCATCGGTCAACCTTGTGGGAGGCCTTCGAACGCTAGGTCTTGCAATACTCGGTGCCACTCCAGAACCTTTCGGCCCCATCGCTCATGTGTTCTGCGAGCAATGGGACCTGCACTCTGCCACTTAAGTTTGGCAATCTGTCCGATCTTTATCGGTTACCTTGGCTCTCCTACGGATCTCTTAATTTCTGATTCGATCGCATAGGGAAACTCCAAGCATAGACCTCTCCATTGCCCTTTGAGTTTGTTTGAGGTCTAACCTAACCTAACTCGTTTGGTCCGAGGGCCCTATATAGCTTATAATAATTACTGCGACACCTGTGAGCAAAAGCCAGAGAGTTAAAAAGAGGCTCAGATATTAAAAAAGGTTCTATTATTAGAGGATCAATAATATTTTTGCGGAAAAGTTAATATTTCCCTTTATAAAATTTTTGATTACTAAGCGGTTTGTATTTGTGTGGTTAATTTATTTTGCACCTTGAATGGTATAAAACAGGATGGTATCCGCAACTCCACGTCCGAGCGCATATTTTGGGTATTATTTTTATTCTTTCATACCCTACAAAATGTTTGTTATAAACAGTTATGTGGATAGCGTGTTCGTAATCGTTGTCTCGATATTTTATTCCCAATTTCGATGCGTTGGCCTCGCGTAATTCTTATATTGCCAGTTTAATTGTGCATTTCGTTGCAAACTTCGACACGTCGCCAGCACGTTGGCTCGTACAGAGGTTTCGTAGACCTTTTGTAGAGGTCTAAATTGCTACTGGTGTACGCGAATGCCTACGCCTGCAACAGGGCTAAAATCAAACATCATAAAAACGACATTTGCGGTTTATAATTTCTTATTATATTTATCCACGTCACAAATTTATAGAAACATATGAAAACGTTTTCAAATTACATCCACGACATCGTAATAACGTATACCGCGTATACGTAAGCTCCAAAAATGTTGTGGACGTCAACGTTCACGATAATATCGCTACGTTAGAAATTATAAAAGCGAACACTGTACTCTTTGACTTACAAGTTGTAGGTCGTGGGTTTGAATCCAGGCAGGCGCTTTACTTTGTGTAAATAATTTCATCACTACTGCTCTCAAACCGTTGAAGGAAAACATCGTGAGGAAACCGGTATGTCCTAGAACCACAAAATCGAAGACAAGTGACGTCTACCAAACCGCACTGGCACCCGTGGTAGTATATAGCCTCTCGAAGACAGGAGGCCAGGGTCCCAGCAGTGGGAACGTCATCATCATAATCCGCCTATACTGGATTATGATGATGACACTGTATTCTCATATTCACCAATTCCTCACTTCACTCATATCCGCTTCTCTTCTGGCCCCAATAAAATGTGCAACGCCTATTTAGCATCCCTCCCTCACCGAGTCGGATCGTGCTTGACTAATCCCCAGTAAGGAATGACAATATGGGGACACTCGAATCAAAGGTAAAGTGACAGTAATGTAACAGCCATGAACGTGTTTGTTGAATGTCACGCTAAGATAATAGTTACGGGTAAGAGGCGTGACAATGATTTTGTTGTACACTTTTTTTTATTGGATTTTTGGATTTAAGACACAACACCTGATGTCCGTCATCAGGTGTTTTGTCTTAAATCCAAATACATATATTAAATAATGTTCTTTTTTTTCACTCCACAAATTAAATTTTCATACTATGTTATCAAAAGACAAATGTAATTTGTTGGAAATCTAAAGGTTGTAAACGTGTTACAATAAAATTGATTGATGGTATGTGTGTAAGTGTGTGTGTATGTGAGTGTGTGTATGTGTGTGTGAGTGTGTGTGTGAGGGTGTGTATAGACCATTTCTTAAATACATAATACTACGTATAGGTACGTCGTAAGTCGTACATCTCCGAGCAACTTCCTGTTGGTAGAAGCCATTCAGGCACAGCGAAACAAGCCTCAGGAATTCAATAAAAATACCTGTATACGTTACTATCTCAATTACTTATAATGGTAGTGTATTTTTTGGTTTTGACTGACTTCATCGTTTGATGTGACAACCCTTCAAACGGTAAAGTTTCACGATTTCTTGTAACAAATATTCAACGGTTTTCATAAGAGTAGTGTTACTTTATTGTTCCATCCTATTCCTGGACCTGAATTCACTACGACCACTATCCTTACTCGTAACCACGTCAATCACACATGAAATCTGCCAATATCGTATTAATAATATCGACAAATTGTCTTGGAATAATAACATTTGACGTTTCAAATCGTTACCGTTACACAAATACCTGTGAGCGAGTAAACCTAAATTTAAATCGATAACGCACATAATCTTGCCTCTAAAAGATTGAGCGTTATTCGTTATGTAAAAAAACTTTATGAATGCATGTGGAAATAAATAGTTAGTTTTTTTTCTTTCTTTTTTACATTGGTATTCTAAAAAAACACGATGTTGATGTATTTTGAACGTAGTAAGATTCGCGTGATTTCGTCTAGAGAATGGGCAGCAGCGTTCTCTATGCATTTTACCACCATGCTGCGATTGCCAATCCGCCTCCCAAGCGTGGCGATTATGGCAAAACCCCCCTTTTGGGCCTATGTCCAGCAGTGGACGTCATTCGGCTGAAATGATGATGATGATGATAATGATGAAGATTTCGCGGGGAATCATTATTACCATACAGAATTGGGGCCCTGCTTGACAAGACACGATGTCCTGCGGGATAATTGTGTAACACACTAACAGTAGGAATAGCTTCCATTTTGACAGTTCAACAACTTTCATTGCCTTATTTACGTTGTTGAACAGACACAATTTCAGAATATATGAAGCAATGGATTGGCAATAAATAACCTTAGAAATCATTGAGATTCCTATTAAAGTATTTTACGCAAGGCAGCGTGGGGTGTTTAGAACTAGACAATACACCTTAGAAATAGAAATAATATTGATTTGCATAAAACATGGTACTTACTCGTACATATGAAGTTGTTTTAAAATACATTGTAGAGCAAAATGTTTAGCTTATATCATAGCATGCAAATATTCTTGATACCAATTAAAAAATATTTCGGTCAAAAACATTTTTATTTTAAGGCATTAAAGATTTTTTCGATAGAAATATTTTGTTGAACTAACCAAATGTTTTGTTTTTAACTATTCATGTAGTTTTAAACGATACAAGATCGAAAGTTTTTTAAATAATTTGGAATTTTTCTATACTTACCTTTATACGAACATACATGGCTAATCAGCTTTTACTAAATTTAGCCAGTCTTGGTAATAAAGTCACTTAAGCCTTGTTCGCTTATCAAATCTTTTGTAGACCAACAAATTAAAAACTCTTGTTAAAAACAGTAATTGTACGATGGTGCGTTAAAAACTATGTTTGATACGCATGCACGCTCCCTTAAATAAATTGATTGTTATGAAAATGTTCACAGATCAATAAATCCGTGTTCCTCCAACTACTTTCTAACGTGTGTTCTACCGCAACAAAGAGAAGCAAATATTTCATCATCATCATCATCATTTCAGCCCAAAGACGTCCACTGCTGGACATAGGCCTCCCCCAAGCTCCGCCACTTCGACCGGTTCTGTGCTTTTCGTATCCAGCGGACTCCCGCGGCCCTCACAAGATCATCTGTCCACCTTGTGGGAGGCCTTCCAACTTTAGCAAATATTTGTTATCTAGATATTAATTTCAAAGCCATTTTCTGTTAAACTTTTTTAAACTCAATTTCGAAATTTATGTATGTATTTATGTGCACAATTTTATATGATTTCCAAGTTATATGATTCGTCGTAAGTAAGTAAATGTTTTTGTTTTTAATTTGCTCCTTCGACAGCAATGTTTACAATAGATAGACGCGACGCGACACCGCGACACGAATTTCTATGAAAACTACATGGAAAATGATCTGCTAGTGTTGCGACGTGCTATCGCGTCGTGCTGGTCTTTGGGAGATTAAGGTCAACACGTATACAAACAGCTTTTTATTAATAACTAGCTTTTGCCAGCGGCTTTGGGTAAGAAACATACAAACTTTTACATCTATAATATTAAATAGTAAGAAGTAGGATAACATGATAAACTTTAGTTTCAGGTAATAGCTTCAAAGAATTATCGTCTGTTGATTTATAATGCCACCTTACAAAAAACAGCAACAAGTGACACAAACCTGCCGCTCACACAAACAATAAAACAGCTCCCCCATTCTGGTACCTCTGTATTCAAATAATAAGTTCTCTTTATTCGGAATTTATTAATTACCGTCCCCGCGAAATTCAATTATTATTAAATGTATAGCAATATGTTTGCCCGGGCCATTGTTATGCACCCCATAGGATGCACCCTCGCGCGGTCGCGGGTGCATTCCGGGGCACACGTGTTGCCGCCCGGGTGCAAGCGAGGCGGTACCATATTGAAATGAGTCTTTATGATGCTGATGATGGCCGTTCGGATGCCATTAATCTACGTCTGATTAAGATGATTCATTTTTTAAACAGCAGGTTCATCGTGGGTTTAAAACTAAGCCTGCATTTACTTACTCAATGGTGTTAAACTGTCTGAAAACGCGATCTAGCCTAAAGCTCGGAGCAGTTTTTGAATTCCCAACTTTATTTCGATTAGGGTAAAATTTTTAAGACAAAAATACAACTTAACAACGGAATAAGTCATCCGAAAGACATCCACTGCTGGACATAGGCCTCCCCCAGGCTCCTCCACTTCGACCGGTCTTTTGCTTCCTACATCCACCGGATTCCCGCGGCTTCATAAGGTCATCGGTCCACCTTGTGGAAGACCTTCTCATTCTACGTCTTCCGGTACACGTGCGCCACTTCAGAAGCTTTCGGCCCCATCGGCCATAATTTCTGCGAGCAATGCCCTGCCCACTGCCACTTATGTTTGGCAACTCTTCGGGCTATGTCGGTTGCCTTGGTTTTCCTGCGGATCTCTTAATTCCTGATTCGATCACGTAGAGAAACTCCGAGCATAGCCCTCTCCATTGCCCTTTGGGTGTTTAAGCCTTCTGATAAGGCCCATTGTGAGCGACCACGCTTCTGTGCCATAGGTCATCACTGGCCGGACTAACTAGTCAGTTTAAAAAAAAAAAACTGTATTTCCATTTCTGTTAGATTCTTATTTCAAAAACGAGCTCATAGGTACCTAAAGAATATCCTTGTTTTGTAATATGATCGTTGGGTTTTAAATCTGAATAGAGCGACACTATTTTAATTTCTCTATCGTCGCTTCATTTTTAATTCGTTGTACCTATTGTAGAATAGTAATTTATTCCAGGTCATTTCATTTCATTTATTTCATAAACAAAAGACATTTGTGTCGAAATATAGGAATAGACCACGAACTTAAGATTAATAGTGATTACACTCAACCAAAAAATAAAAACACTACAGCGAAAATACATAAATATCAAATCTTCTTAATTATTACATGTCAAAATATTATTTATGAAATTATTGCAATAGGAACATTCTAAAACTAATCATTAACCAATAATTCCTTTTTTATCCCTACAAAATTCGTCAATACTATAATAACACTTCTGAATCAATAATGTCTTAAGTTTATTTCTAAATACATTCAAATTCGGAATATTCTTTAATTCTGGTGGTAATTTGTTAAATAAATTAATTGGCTGCACCCTTGATGAGTGTTTTACAATAATAAGGTTTGCTTGGAGGATAGAGGGCAGATCTTTTCTCCAAGTTTTTACTCTATATTCTCTCTCAGTCTGGGTCTCCAGCTTGTTAAGATTTTTATGTAAATGAGTAAGGAGAATTAAAATGTAAAGGCAAGGTACTGTTAAAATATTTAGCTTGATAAAAATGTTCCTTACACGATTCAGTTTGGTCTAAACGAAGCATAGTTCTCAAAGCTCTCTTTTGCATGACGAAGGCAGCATTCACGTTATATTGGTAAATGTTACACCAAAACATAATGCTGTACCTAAGTTTCGATTCAACTAGGGCAAAGTAAACTGTACGAAGCTGAGCAATTGATAAAACGTCCCTAAGAGATCTGATAGCATAACATGCACTACTTATTACATTCGTAACTGAATTTAGTCCTGCCTTCCAGTTGAGGAGAGAATCAATTTGTACTCCTAAAAACTTTAGATTCTCTACTATATCAATTTTATTTCCCAAAGATAATACGTTGATAGGAGTATTGTTTCTAACTGTAGATTTTAAAAGCATACACTTTGTTTTTTTTTTACATTCAGTTTCAGATTATTTACAGAAAACCAGTTTTCACAAGCAGCTAGAAACCTGTTTACCTTGTCTTCCAAGGTCATTATGTCATCAGCAGTTATAACGGTACTGGTATCGTCTGCAAAAATCAAAATCAAAATCAAAATCAAAATATTTTTATTTCATATAAACCTGCATGGGCACTTATGAAACGTCAGAAGCTAGGTGCACGGTTCCAAAATGTTGTTTCCTATGGAGAAGAGCCGGCAAGAAACTCCACGGTTACTCTTTTGAAAATGATTGGCTTTAACAATGTTTTCAGATATAAAATGTATGGGAGGACAGTGCAGGCCTGTAAATAAGTACCAGGTACTTAGACGAATCCAGAATAGAAAATCGTCTACAAATCTACAGTCTGTAAGGCCTACAACGTTCTCCCATTCACAATATGTAAAATAATCTACATAAATAAAATGAACCTAATTAAACATAGTGACATGATTAACATGACAATCACTAAAAAATAGTTGATCTTAAAATTGATGTATAATGTCAAATAATGACGAGAATATGTCAGCATTGTAAAAATAAAAAGAATAAAAAGAACATTGAGAGCAGTTAATAGACTTTCACATAGATATGCTGTTAATGAGGTACCAGGGAAGCCACATGTGCAGAAGGAATTAATGCCAAACTTCCCTGTCTTCAACGTAGTCTTTTATCTTATAATATGCTTTTTTGATAAGGACACGTTTGATGTGCGTTTTAAACTTTCCATCGCTAAGTTCTGTAACTGACTTTGGCAACTTGTTATAGAAGCGGATACTGTTTATTAGAAATGACTTGCTAGTTTTAGTCAATCTAAATTTTGGAATCACAATTTCATCTTTACTACGTGTATTCAGATTATGGAAATCGCAACGTTTTTTGAAAAGGCCTAAGTTTTTGCGAACGTACAAGATATTTTCTAGGATATAAAGAGACGGCAGAGTTAGAATATCAATTTCGCTAAATTTGTTTCTAAGAGACTCGCGAGGCCCCATTTTATAGATTGCGCGGATTGCCCTCTTTTGTAAAATGAAAATTGAATCTACGTCAGCTGCCGATCCCCACAACAGAACGCCATAACACATAATACTGTGAAAATAAGCAAAGTAAACTAACCTAGCTGTGGCTACATCCGTCAACTGCCTTATCTTTCTTACTGCGTAAGCAGCTGAGCTTAATCTACTTGAAAGAGCTCTAATGTGAGCACCCCATTGCAATTTTGAATCTAAAGTAATTCCCAAAAATACAGTTTCCGAGATAGCATCTAGTTTCTTCCCATCAAGTTTTAAGTTTAGACCTACTTGGGGTACATTTGGTAACGAGAACTTAAGACATTTAGTTTTGTTCGCATTGAGTAAAAGATTATTAGCGGCAAACCATTTCGAAAGAACAGCTAGACTATCATTCACATGTAAGACATCTGTATCTTTTCTATTTATTCTAAAAATAAGAGAAGTGTCATCAGCGAATAAAATTATATCCGAGAAGTTATCCATCAGGTAAGGAAGGTCATTAATATAAACTAGAAATAAAAAAGGGCCAAGAATTGAACCTTGAGGCACGCCCATCTTAACAAGCCCAGCAAACATAACTAATTTAACATCCGGTAAAACACTTTTATATAAGCAGTTAAATCACTTACAAATACTGTAAAGAAAATAGGACCCAACACTGAGCCTTGAGGAACGCTATTAATAGTAAATAAATTTGATTTGTGAAATTGTTCCACACCCTCTTCAATAGAAACGAATAGAAAACAATATGTTGAAATTAAAACATAATTTCAACATATTGTTTTCTATTCGTTAGGTAAGAAATGAAAAGTTGTAGAATATTTTCTCTTATGCCGCAATGCTCTAACTTGTCCAGTAGAATGCAGTGTTCTACGGTATCAAAAGCAGAACTCAGGTCCATCGTCTTCATATAACTAAAATATTGAAATCATTTTCAAATACATAGTAACTTGTCCATTCTTATCCATGCGAAACAACCTGTTGGAGAGGTAACTGGCATCTAGAAAGTTATCTGTGAGAGGGAGTGGGCCCTAATCCACCACGCGATTTCCACATAATGTTTTCTTTCACCATTTTGAGAGCAGTGGTGATGAAATAATAGGATATTTTACTCTATATAAGAAAAAAAACTAAAGATATACTTGGGATAGCTTAGGCAAAATGCAGTCGGAAAATGTTAGTTTTAGTTCATGAAATAACAAAATAAATTTTAAAATTTAATTCGAAGAATTCAGTTTTTTAGATCTGTTTTTGAACGCCATGAAATAATAGCCACATAGACATATAATAGGTCTTTACCTATGAAATTGCCGTTTTGTATGAAAAAATTTAAACGAATTTTTTTCATGAATTTTTTATTTGTATTAATCGAAGTAATCACCCATGCAATCAATGCATCTTTGCCATCGCAGTGGCAGTTTATTGATGCCCTTCTTAAAGAAATCAGCTGGACGGGAGGCAACAAATTCTTCAAAGGCATTTTGTACTGCCTCTCGGGTATTAAATTTTTTTCCCGCCAAGAAGTTATCCAAATTCTGGAAAAAGTAGTAGTCTGTAGGCGCAAGGTCTGGTGAGTAGGGCGGATGACGGAGAGCTTCCAACCCCAGTTCTTGCAACTTGGAGACCGTCTGCTGTGCAGTATGAGGTCGCGCGTTGTCGTGCAGGAGCAGCGGAGACGAGCGATTGACCAATGCTGGTTGGAGATGCGCCAGCTTCTCCATCATTGTGTTCAGTTCTTCACAGTACACATCTGCAGTAATGCTCACCCCGTTTGGTAAGAAGCTGTGATGAATCACACCGGCGCTAGACCACCAAACAGCGACCATCACTTTTCTAGGGGTAAGTTTTCGTTTAGGGCATTGTTTAGGTGCTGAACCAGGATCCAACCAACTTGCTGAGCGCTTACGGTTATCAAACAGAATCCATTTTTCATCGCAGGTAACAATGCGGTTCAAAATTCCTTCATTTGTGTGTCTGTTGAGCAGTGCCAGGCACGTCTCGACGCGTACTTCGCGCTGGCGATCATTGAGTTCGTGGGGCACCCATTTGTCAAGCTTTTTTACCTTGCCAATTTGACGCAAATGGACCAATATTGTTTTGACGCTAACGTCGAAAGCTGCTGCTAATTCAGCCGTAGATTGTGTATCATCAGCTTCCACAATCGCCTTTAATTCGTCATTGTCGACCAAAGTCTTCGGACGACCGCGAGGTTCATTTTTCAGGTCGAAATTTCCAGAACGGAAGCGAGCAAACCAATAACAGGTGGTGCGTTGGTTTGTAGTGTTAGCTCCGTAAACGTCGTTGATGTTGCGTGCCGCTTGTGCCGCGTTGCTGCCACGACGGTACTCATATTCCATAATTACTCGAATTTTTAACGTATCCATGATGACGAAAAAGATTGAAATGCGATGAAAATGTAACACTAATCAATAAAGAAATGACTACTTTTAGAAAAAAAAACCATGTTTTTAAAATAAAATTAATTTGAAATTAGAATTCTTAGCCAAACAAAAATTATTTTGATTTGAAATGGCCAGTACTGCAGAACGGCAATTTCATAGGTAAAGACCTAATATATAAAAGGACTGGGCGGACCGCACGTTACAATGACGCCACGAACTTGGTCCCAAAATGGTCTTCCCTATAGCGAAGTGAACTAGAACGCGATCGGCTGTCATCGGAGCGGTGATAAATTTTTGCAAGCAAAATTGCCAAATTGTGCCGTGAAGAGTTGCGTGGACTACGACAAAAAGCACATTAAAAAAAATGATAACATTTCATATCAACGGGAAGTTAAAAATATGCCATTAAATGGACTTCTAACATTATTTAAAACAATTTTCTTTCTTATTTGTCTCAACCTTTGGCAAGACGACGCGAAGCCGCGTAAAAGCGCGACAGAACTTTGCAGCGGCGCTCGTTGTAGCCGATGAAATGAAAAGATTGAATAATATTACTCTATGATTAAATTTTGTACAAAATTGATTTTTATTGTTTATTAAAAGCAAATTAAAATGTCCAACGTCAGAAAACACTACGAATCCAAAATGGAAAATATGTCCAGATTACCAAAAAACAAGATTTAAAAAAAATGTTTTATTCGAAGGCCAATGAAAACTTAATAACACAAACAAACTGCAACAAACATAAATTTTGAAAAATATAACGTTTTTATTTTATTTCTTTGTACCTCGAAGAATACCACAAGGTTACGTCTAGGAGCAGACACGCCGATTGACATCGTAGTTCTAATAGATGGCGTTAGTGTTTTTTGTAGGGCGACCGCGTCCGTCAAATGTTCGGACGACCGTATCTTTACTATTTAAATCAATGAATAGCCATCATGTTATTACGTCATACGGCGTGTCAATTGAACAACTTTGTACTTTTATAATTTTTGTAATAATATTTATTTAAATAATATTTTGCAATTTCTCATTTTAAATGATGTTTATATAATTATCATATAAAATATCAGCGCATTTCTATAAACAGCAAACTGAAGTCAGACCCACAGAGCAATATTTCCGTTTAGTTACTCATGTGGCAATATGGCGTCCACTGCGTCCAGCGTTTTCGTCAAATTACGCGCGAAATTTGAAAATGTAATATTTTACTACATTATAAGGCACTAATCGATTAAATAAAGATGTTGTGTTTTTTTTGTGGTTTAATTAGGACACTAAAAAAATGGGTGTAATACCCTATTTACACTGTTGTAAGATAAAGATAAAGATAAAGATAAAGATAATTTTATTTTGCAAATATGGGTATAGGAGATAACAAAAAGGATTACAGGATCAGCCATATTTTACCATGTAGGCATGCAAAAGGTACACAAAAAAAATATTATTACAAAAAACATACTAAATTACAAAATCTTTTTCGTTAAGTCGCGGCTGTTACCACTGGGCCACCAGTGTTATTTTATTTAAACTTTTCGCACACAAAAAAGGTACAAAGGCGGGCTGAAGCATTTAGTTGTCTAATTTGAAATCAATGATTTGATTTCGTCTTTAAACGACGGAATCCTGAAAGTCTTGTTTTACCTTAACTTTGGGGGCCTATTTGTGTCTATCACAGAACATGGAGACACCGCATCAGCCGCTGTTAGAGACGATATTGTCAACACTTTCCTGCATACCTAGAGTGTCTTAAATGTCCGTTCACCTGCACTCTTGATGATCAGAACAGTGCCTCTGACGCTGCACTAAATGTAGCCACCAACTGGGTCGAAACAGTGTAAGAAACATGGATTTACCGTGGAAACGAAAGGAGAAGAATAATACAAACTATCCGTCTCGGTGGGCGTCACCATATAAATAGACGGCCTGCCCGTAAAAGACTTTAGGCTCTCTCTTAGGATGATATACGGAGTCATCGTTGTAATCCGCAATTAGCCCGCGGCAGTCTTTGCTAAGAACCTACTTATGTAAATCTTTTTCTAAATGTCAGCCTTTACAATATTATGTGTGATATTCGAAACTGCAACTGAGCTCCGCGCCATGTAGCGCTGGTAACAACATTCTAAGTCGATAATATTGCCGCGAAAACCGTTATAATTGTTATATTTTTCTTTTAACCCTAGACATCTAACCTTCGTCGATTCGACGAGTACGCGGCAAAAAATTAGCTGTATCTTTTCGGCACGTGCGCCAATCAAAGCCACGTTGCTTGTCAACTTAGTGTTCGCCGAGCTCTTCCGAGAGGTGTTCGGGTCCAGCGGGTAAGTATAATATTTTTCGTGATTTTACAATAATGCTCGTCGTTTCGACGAATGGTTAGGGTTTGTGTTACTTTCGCAACTAATGTTTTTTTTGTTTTCTTGGATTTTTTACCATGAAATCAAGACAATTGCTACCTGATGAATACATAGCGCGTTTGTTAGTGGAAGAGGAAGATGTCAGTGCTTCGGAGGAATTATCTGATGACGGAACTGAAGATAATCTGGAGGTGGATGCTGTTGAAAGTGATAACCAGACAGAATAATCTTCCGGTTCTTCTGACGATGAAGTTATTCAAGAGCGGGTGTCACTTGCTTTAATGGATGATGTACTGGAACCACAAACATCTCATCCACCTTCAGAAGTGAGCTCGGATCATTATCCAAAAGTATACTGTCCTCAACAAGCACGGTCCCGCCATGTTTGGGCAACTAGCAAAGAGCGTTCTTCCAACAGAACAGCAGCAATAAATATTGTACGTATTGCTAGGGGACCACCTCGCACACTAAAGGATATTTCCGATCCGGTATCGTTATTTGATCGATTCATGACTGATCGGATAGTAAATGAGATTGTAGAAGAATCATGGCTGAAAAGCCGACTGGAAATTCGTACCATGCCTATGCACATCAAGAACAAAATCGCAGATATATTGGATTCAGGGCATGATGAAGGTCAAGGTCGGAGTCAGCCACAACCCAGCAATGACCTTCAACCAATAGAGGCACCAAATAGTAGAAAAAGAAAAATCTGTGGTCTATGTTCATATACTAAAAGGAGCATGGCAGTCATCATGCGCTAAATTTAATTCAGTAATATATGGGGAACATAAGGTTGATTTTTGTTCAAAATGCGCTCCAAAAAATTTGGTTTTTTCTATTTTTCTAAATAGTTTATAGTGTTATAATTAAGGTACGCCAAAGAAGAAAAGGTTATTTTTTGTTCTTTTTTTTATTTGAATTTTGATAAATATGTTGTCTCCAGCGATCTCATAAAAGCTAGTGTCTCACTAAAAATTTAGAAAATAAATATAATTTGTAATAATACAGAAATTAATTGTTTCATTTTGTAGAATAATAGTTGGACCAAGTATATGTGCAATACATATGACGAAAAGTTATATTATAACTTGAAATTAAAACACCTTAAAAAATATTCGTCGATTCGACGAATGGTTAGGGTTTATAGGGGGCAGGCAAACGTTAGGTGTCTAGGGTTAATGTGGTTTAAAAACTTAAAACATGAATTTCATTTAAACTACATATTTTCAGGCACTTTTGAATAAATTGTCAAGGTCAGTCAGAAATATGGAGGTAGTTGCCAATTCTTAAGCGTAGTACATAATTTAGGGAGAAGAACGGGTAAGAAACTCTATGGACACTCTTAAAAATAATATTTATGTAACAAATGTTGAATTTATGTGAGAACGATTTAAAAAAGACGTAAGTAGGTACACGTTATAAATGTCCAGAGAACTGCAAATAGGAAGGAGAAAAAAAAAAGAAAACTAAAACGAATAACTAAAGTAAGCCGTGGCAGATAATGAGCGGTTGCACTAGGGCGGTTTACTGAAGAGTGATATTCAATTTTTCTATCCTTCCGTGTAACTTTAGTTTTGTAACATAACCTTCCCTTATTTTAGACCATCAATTAACACATCCAATTTATATGGGAAAAAATACTATTACATTTATACATTATAATATATTTTCAATTGTATTAGGCACTTTCCACATAATGTAATTGTAAACGTGGCGGGTTTAGTTAGGCACCTACCGCAATGAAATCTTACAAAGCAAGGGCAATACGCACTTGATTCTTTCAAAGGTGATTCAAGCAGGAGCTCAGGTCGTTATCTAAGGCCCGCCCACCTGAACAACGCGCTGACTTTCGGCTCGCCGGGGTGAAGGCTGCGCAGGGGAGGCGGAGGGTGGAGGGGGTGTCTGGTCGTATTTCACAATTAAATTTTTTCTGGCGCGATCTCGGCGAGTGTGTTCGCCAAGCAACGGCGCGCTCTCGCCAGGGGGTGGGACCAGCGGACCTCAAACTGGTGTTAATATTGATAGGTATAAATGATTTGCTGAGTGTTCTTGTTTTGTATATTTGTAACATAATAGTTCTAGTAACAACTAAGGTACCTACTTAAGCGGGCCGTTAATGATCAAATACATTTCAGGAATTTCGCAATGTTTTTACCAGTTTGGGTATTTATGTTGAAGTTGCGCAATTATTGAACCATTTGAGCGAATTTAAGTTTTATTTAACTGTGTACGATAAGCATTGCGCAGGTTTAGATAACGGAAAACAATTGAAGCGTGTGGGCCATCAATGATATTGCGTGGAAATAATTGATCGTTTAAGTGCAAGGGATGTTTCAATGTCTTCCCCTTATTGTATTGCTATTGTAGATATTAAAAAAAAAAACTTAAAAAAAAAACAACCGGCTTCCGAAAACACACTTTTAAGTGAAAATAACTTTAAGTCGGCGACAGAAAACGAAAATACATACCCAAATACACTTTTTCACTGTTTTCACTTTTGGTTTTAAAAGTTTAACTTCTTCAACGAAAAAATACCTATGCAACTATGTATTTCTAACTTTGATAAAATATTTGGGTGTACCTGATATACTGAATACATCTGGTTAACCCTTTCCAGTTTACATGCGTGATGTTATGCTGTGTGATTGCGTCAACAATGCATATTTATGCGATAGCAGCAATTGCGGTTGAATTGCTGTAATTTTTTGTAGAGTTCCGTCGTCGGTCTCCGAAACACGTCATCAGATCTAAATGGGACCATTTCGAAATAAACCCCTTTCAAACAAAAAAAGAATTTGGAAATCCGTCTATACAGGATAAATTAACTAGTGCGCAAACTGTAACCATAAGTTCAGCATAATATAATTCTAGACCCGCTAGCTTCCCGCTAGCATATACCTACATTTTTCGTCGGTTATATGGGGGTTATGGGGTTTAGAATGATATGCTGAATTCATAGTTACAGTTTGCGCACTGGTTAAAAATTTACCATGTATATAAGATATCTTAAGGTCCGACGTCCGTAAAATAACTAAATTGCGTTTCTGTAATAAAGTCATTTTATTGTTAACAAAAAGTTGTTTTCATAAAGTAGGTAAGAACTTACTTGCTTTACAAAATATTAATTTACCTGTAATAAAGAAACAACATTCAAAGCTATTATATTCACGAATATCGTCTCCTTTACATCCTTGTGGTATTTTCTATTTCATAGGTTTTTCTTAACCTCACAATCCGAATGACATGCACCACATTGTCATTGTCGCACGTCAGTTCTCACTCGGTCATTCAAATTAGAGAAATGATAGGTATGTGTCATTTCCTTACATCCCCCCCCTTCGGGGAGAGAATTGTATCACAAAACCTCACTAAATGTTCTTTAAGCTGTCGTCTTCAAATGCGGGAGCTGGGACAAGTTTGGTAATGTGGAAGAGATTTGATTCTGATTTTCTATGTCCTGTATTTATTCTGTATATTGAGTTGGAAAGTTTCTCTATTATTTCATAAGGTCCTATCTTCAACTCATCCAGTTTTCTTCTGTTTAATTTATTGCCATTTTCTGCATATACCATGTCTCCTACTTTAAACTCATAATATTTTCTATTTCTATCAGATAGATTTTTATTGTAGTTGTGTGATTTTATACTGTTTTTCAGTGCCAATTTTCTATCTCTCAATAATTCATTTTCTGTTCTCTCTTCTTTTAGTTCTCTTGGTGTTAATGTAATATCTTTTCCTTGTAACAAGTACACAGGTGCAAATCCTGTAACAGTGTGTTCAGTTTCATTGTACTTTTCCACGCATTTATGTGCTATCGTTGTCCATGCTATTTTTTTATTTTCTTCATTTATTTTGCACCTTATTTTATTGACCAGGGTTTGGTTAAGTCTTTCATTCATTCCATTTGAAAAAGGTGCATTTACTGCTGTGAAAATAATTGGAATATTATTTTTTTCTAGGAAAATTTTAAAATCCTTTGAATTTATTCCTGGGTACTGATCTGTTAAGATCATACCAATATTATTATCTTCTGTGACATTTTTGATAAGTTTTATAAAGTCATTTGAATTCTGTGTTTTTGAATTGACAATGTATGCAAATCTGGTAAAATGATCCACTAAGAGGTGCATGTATTTCTTTGTTGATCTTGAGCCCCCGAATCCACCAATTGTATCAATGGACATTATTTCAAAAGGATGTGTGGCTGGTCCTAGATGAGACATTAGTCCAAATTTATCTTGCCCTCTTGATTTGTTCATAATGCAAATTTCACATCTTTTACATGTTTTCTTTATATTCTGTCTTAAATTCTTAGCCGTGTAATACGGTGTTATTTTATTTTGCATTTGTTTAATCCCAATGTGACAGTATTCTTTATGTATTTGTTTGATGAAACTTATACTGAAGTCTTCTGATAAGACAATTTTATTTTTATTCTTGATTTTCCTGTAGTATATGGAATGCTTTAATATTAATCTGTTTTTTTCTTTTTGTACATCTTCATTATTTTCTTGATCAACAATAATATCTTCCAGTTGTATCCAATTGACTACTTTTAATTGTTCCTCTTCATTTTCATGTGCTTCTAATACAGGATTCCTACTTAGACAGTCAGCTTCAAGATTATTTTTTCCTGGTGAATATTTTATCTCAAAGTCATATTGAGAAAGGTAATAGGTCAAGTCTCCGAGTTCTTCATCTGTTCTTGATTTAATGTTCATTTTTTCCAGTGGTTTATGATCAGAAAAAACTATAAATCGTTTACCTATGAGCCAGTGCTGCCAATATTTAACTGCTTCTTTGATTGCTAGACATTCTAAATAAATTGCTTTTTTCCTTTTCTGTACTTCATTTAGTTTCTTGGAAAAATATGCAACTGGTTTTTCTTTTGTGTTTTGTTGTCTCTGTTTCAATACTGCTCCTACGCCTTGTATACTTGCATCTGTGTAAATTAGTATAGGTAGGTCTGGGTCAAATATCTCTAAAATAGGTTCAGAACATAGCAGTTGTTTCATTTTTTCAAAGGACTTTTGACATTCTTCTGTCCAGATGAATTTTTGATTCTTTCTTAGTAAGTTGTGTAATGGATCCAATGTTATTGCAATATTTGGTATGTATTCGTTGTAGAAATTTATTTTTCCCAAGAACTGTCTCACATTTTTTTGATTTTGTGGTACTGGGAATTTTTTTATTGATATTAGATTATCTTTTATTGGGCGTACTGAATTATTATGAATAATATGCCCTAAATATTTCACTGTATCCGATGCGAATGTGCATTTAGAAAATTTCAGTCTAAAGCCTTCCTTCTTTATTGCTTCTAATAATTTTGTTAAATGGCTCATGTGTTCCGTAAAGGATTTTGAGAAAACCAATATATCATCTATGTAATTTACTGTAAATTCTGTAAGTTTGTGTTTTCTTATAATATTACTCAATATTCTTTGAAATATTGCTGGTGATGTTTTCAGTCCAAATGGTAAACAGGTCCACTGAAAATGGCTGTCTTGCGTTACAAAAGCTGTTTTTCTTCGGTCTTCGATTCGTAATGGTATAGACCAAAATGCGGAATTTAAATCCAGTGTAGAAAAATATTTGCAATTTCTTGTTTTTACCATCAGATCTTCAATAAGCGGAAAAGGTTGCGACTGTGGGATAATAAGTTTATTCAAATCGCGAAAGTCAATACAAAGTCTTGATCTTCTATTGTCTTCCTTTTTGTATGCCAACGTTACGGGAGCAGCAAATGGACTGTATGATTCCTCAATTAGATTTTTCTCCAATAATTTTGATACTTGACTCTCTATTTCTTTCTTATCCTCAATATTACATCTATAAGGTCTTTTACTGCAATATTTATCGACCATTAAATCAATTCTGGCTTCATAATCCCTGACTGTTCCAATATCATATTTGTCTTTTGCGAAGATGGATTTGTATTTTTCAATTAGTTCATTTATTTCTACTTCTTGTTTATATTCAAGCTGGTTTATTGTAATTTTATATTTTGTTTCATCAACGTCTTCGTTAAAGTTTACTGTAAACTTGTCACAGCTTATTGTTTTATCTCTCCATCCATCCATTTCTGCATTTCTATTTATTTCTTGTGTTTTTTGTGTAATTTCTAGCTTTTCATTTTGGATCAATTTAAACTGTTTTATCATATCCAATCCAATTAAAAAGTCATAATCAAAATTGTTCTTGTTAATTACAAACACATTCACTTCTTCTTCTATTTCATAGATTTTTATTTTCAATTTAACTATTCCATTTGTTTTTTTCACACCATTAATCGTATTTAACTTCACAGTCTGTGCATTATTTATTTCTTCATCTCTTAACTTCAGCAATTTTGAATTAATTAATGAGATATTTGAACCGGAATCATATATTCCGTATGCATCAAACGTGTTATTTAATGTTAATTTGACTTTAATTAATGGTGGCACTACTAGTTTTTTTGATCCATATTATTTAATTCTGTTTCTACTTCTGAATTGTTAACAAAATTGATAACATTTTCTTTTTCTTTAATACCTTCATACGTTTTAAACCAGCATGAGTCTTCTGGGTGATATCTATTTCCTTTATTTAGTTTTCTACAAATCTTGCATGGTTCTTTAACCTCTTTTGTTTTCACTGCAGAATTTGTTATTTTCCTTTTATCAAAACTTTTTTTGTTAACTAAATGTTCCAAGCTTTTCACTTCATTAAAAAGATCTTTAGTCTCATTTATTTTCTTTCTATCAATTTTGTCTGTTATGAAACTAGGTAGACCTACTGCAATCAGATCAATTAGAGTACTTTTGTTTATTGTACTGTCCATTTCTAACAATATTTTCTCTTTTCTTATTGCATATTCTAATAGTGATCCTGTTTTGTATTTAAATTCTATTGCATATCTTATTGGTGTCCAACCTTTATTCTCATAAGTATCACAAAAATCTTCCTTCCATTGTTTCCATTCTGAACTAAGTGTAAGTCTTATTAGCATAGAACTGTACCAATTCAAACATGATTTATCCAAAAACAGTCTAAATATCTCAATTTTTTTTTCATCCTCAACTATTTCGAATCGAGCACATTCTTTTTCAAAAATGGCCATCCATTGAGTTACATTTGTGTTTTCACCGGTGAATTTTTCAATTACAAATTTGTCTGAGATTTTTTTTAAATTAGTCTGCTTTGGTAATTGTGGATTCATATTTGCAATTTTTTCTAGGATTCTTGACAGTGATTCTTCAGATATACCCTCATTTATTATAGGTTGTGTGACTCCAGCTGTACTTACAACTTCTTCCAGGAAATAATTCTTGAATTGGATATTTTCATCATCATCCATGTAAGTCTTTCTTAGTTCCTCTGATAAAGTTATCCATATACACCTTTTATCGTGTCTTTTTTGTAATGTATTTTTTAATATTTTATAAGTCTCAGTTTCCATCAATTTTCCATGGTATTTTATTGGCTGCAGTTCTTGTGGTATAAGATAGATTTTACCTACTTTTGTGGTTATTGAGGTTACTGCCAGCACATTGGTTTTTTGATCATCGAAACTTTTAATTGTAAACTCAAATTTTAGTTTATTCATTATTGCAAGATATCCTTTGCAAAGAATGTTGTTTTATAAGATATCTTAAGGTCCGACGTCCGTAAAATAACTAAATTGCGTTTCTGTAATAAAGTCATTTTATTGTTAACAAAAAGTTGTTTTCATAAAGTAGGTAAGAACTTACTTGCTTTACAAAATATTAATTTACCTGTAATAAAGAAACAACATTCAAAGCTATTATATTCACGAATATCGTCTCCTTTACATCCTTGTGGTATTTTCTATTTCATAGGTTTTTCTTAACCTCACAATCCGAATGACATGCACCACATTGTCATTGTCGCACGTCAGTTCTCACTCGGTCATTCAAATTAGAGAAATGATAGGTATGTGTCATTTCCTTACATGTATATGACGGAGTTATGCTCGAACCACATATAAAAAAAAAACATCCGAATTTTAACCTCCTTTTTGAAGTCGTTTAAAAAGAACTCGGCTGTGCAAGAGCATGACTTCTTCTTCCACATTAGTCGCAATATCAGTAGTATATCTCTAAACTCTAAATATTCTTTGGTTTTCCACTACTCTAATAGTCATCCACATTCATACTTAAAACTTTACTCACGACATTGGATATGCTTAACTGTTGATCGTGTCCCCCGTTTGCATAATTTTGGCTATCAATACCAAAACTGACAGAATTTAATACCTACTGTCCGATTTCTGACAGTTCCACGCCCAAATACAAACAAAAACCTTTTCCCAAAATGGCGCTTACTTTGAGAACCGCTGTAACCTAGTTTAATATCGCAGTGGCGACGACACGGCGTCACGTGCAATCGCAAAGATACACTTACACACACACCCCAGAGCACACACACACACGTCTTGCGAACACTGTCTGTGTGACCCGTCTGATACCCCTGTCATAACAGTTGAACCCGAGCTTATCGACATTCGCGTCTTATTTTTGGTTAATTCAAGGTCTTGAGAGTACAAATATCATGTCCTGTCACGTTTGTAGTTATGTGTTGAAAATGCTTTTCTGTACTTTCCGGCTGGACAGTGCCATGACCGGACCAAAGCTGCGTGCAGCAGGCATTTGTTTTGTCCAGTTTAGTTTTAGAGGTGAAAGCATTTTTCCATGTCATTCTCAGGGTCAAACATACATAACGTAAATGTCTAAATTGTAAAAATCTTGGCTTGATTTTCGTGGGTTGTTTTCGAGTGACCACTGAAAATCAGCGCTGTGCTGTGGATCCCAGAGCACAGCATTATGCTGAGTGGAAGCCTTCTTGCCACAGTCACGGCGTGCAGATGCCGACTATTAATCTATTCTATTTGCCTATAGTAAATATCTGTGTTGTTATCATATTTTTTTTAAATGTTATGTCATCTTTTTATATGCACGTGTTGCTGTGACAAATAAATCTTTTTTTTTATAACACAGTTTTTAAATTTAAAATACTTACTCGTTCCATAATATTACATTATTCATATCCAGGGCAATTCTAATAGTGTTTGCTCCATAGCTACATTTAAGGGGACTAGGGACTAGTCGCGGGCTCGAGCTCACTGGTGGGCCTGGCTTAAAAGCACGCTGTCTCACCAGGCTTCGTGTCCAACAGAGGTAGTACCCGTGATGAGCAGTTAGACGCTGGTCTATACGCACAAGAGTAATAAGTGAGCTGTAGGATCAGTTATAGTAAAACAGGCGCGTAAAAAATTAAGAATAGTCCTTCGGAAGACCGGGTTTTACTTGTTAGGATAGATAACAGTAGGTAAAGTAAAAACAAGTTTGAAGCTTCGAAAGAGAGTTATTGAGTTCTATTTCACACAGTAAGTACACACGGCTACACATCAAGCTATTCATTTCCAGTATAAGCTGATCTCGCATTGTATAAGATTTCCGTACAGTGCGAGTACACACCCAGGTTCAATGGTTGCACTTCACTTGGATTTTTCTTTGATTTGAATGTAACTTGATTGGACGCACAAAGAGGGTCGATTCAAATCAAAACTGTTTATGTGTTCGATAACTTTTATGAATAAGGGCCCAAATGTTTT
Organism: Polymixis flavicincta; assembly: GCA_949987655.1. NCBI lineage: Eukaryota > Metazoa > Arthropoda > Insecta > Lepidoptera > Noctuidae > Polymixis > Polymixis flavicincta. The sequence continues at coordinate 33,566,828 of OX465171.1, read as the reverse complement.
GCGTACAAGTCATTAGCCATTTTTCCTTTTTTATAATTATGATTTAAATCAATCTATTTTTGCGATCTACGATGCTTTAAATGACTGGCCTAATAGGATAGTTTCATTTTAGATTGAAGAACCGTTTTACTATAACTTTATTTTACATCGCACGTTCGTGCTGAGGCTTCTGTCCCGGCTAACTTTATCTAGTTACTTTCTTTTTAATTTTTTACTTTGTCGAGACACCAAGATATCATTTGCTACTAGGTAAACTTGGAAGCTATTATTCCCGGGTGCTATGGTCGCTGATATGGTTGTTGAAAGTAGAAACGATCGTACTAATACCATAAATGTTGCAAATATGTTTGGATTGATTACTCATTCACGCAAAACACAGCTGAATAAATTTGGATATAATTAGGCACATGGGTAGACCACAAGCTGGATTACGGCATAGGAAACTTTTCCGCCCGGTAACGCATCTGACCATCATGCATTCGAAGCTGCTAGCAAAAATTAGTAAGCATTGATTATTCGAATGGACGGAGCTTGTTTGGACTCTAGCTAGCTCATAACTCTACCTGTTAAATTGAAAAGTAAATAAACAAGCGATTTAATGACAGTTAGTTAAAAACTACCCATTTCTACCCGTAGGTTGTCGTATGAAATTTTCATTCAATAGGATTACAAATAAAGCTATTAAGTCAACACTATAAAAAATCGGCTGTTTATGCGACATATTTTGATGTTCGCAAATAAATCAATCCCATTTCTTCCCCTGGGTGTCGTAGAAGGCGACTAAGGGACTTACTAGAGAATGGCAGCAGCGTTCTCTATGCATTTTACCACCATACTGCGATCGCCAACCCGCCTGCCAAGCGTGGCGATTATGGCAAACCCCCCATTTATTTGGGGAGGCCTATATCCGGCAGTGGACTTCTATCAGGTGAAATGATAATGATGATTGGTTAAAAACTTGTTATTTCGTCGAAACCATCATCTAGTTTCCCAGTTAAACCAGAAGCAACTGAATACCAGTATTGTACAATGAGTATGCTACTGCCTATCTGACCTCCACAACCCAGTACTGGGTAATAAGTACCCCTTGGTAATACTGGTTGCCAGACTTTCGGGTTTCTGAGTATCCTTAACGACTGTCAAAGATCTACAAATGACAGCCTGGACCAACGCATCTAGCGTGCTTTCCGAGGCACGGAGGGTATATGTGACGGTGGATGATCACCAATCCACGGATCAACCTCGGCAAGCGTAGCTTCGGTCAATCCGTGCGGCTTAGGGTGTGTCCAGTCCAGACCTGGCAAATGCGCAGCCCGCGAGCCGCTTGCGAACTCCGCGCGTGCATTTCATGTTCGTACGCAGACCCTGCGCCGTCCGTTCGCCGCTCGCGCGCAAGCTATGCGTCGTAATCGAGTGGCGCAAGAGGTGCGCGTATGCCGCTCGCGGTGCACCTCCTTCGCTCACATAATATATTTAGTTCAAACGCGAAAGAAGCTATGTGCGCTCGAGCAGCGCGCGCGCTGCACGCAAAGATGTTACTGACTCTATGGACTTGGTGCGGGTTGTTCGAAAGAGATACCGTGGCTCCTGGCAAACAAGCAACTGAAGGAACACGGGTGGGTTTTAGTCAGTAGAAGTCTGACACGCCTTCCCGCTCCACCCAGAGCGAGAGAAGTTATTTGATGATTTCCCAACCTCAAAAAGAAACCCTATGGACTTAGTCTGAAATACCACGCACAACGGACCGAATGGGAGTCTACGTGCGGAAAAGGGAGTCCCATCATCATTAGTCTGAAATAAAAATATTCTATTCTATTTACGTCGGTGCGAACGTGATCTTATAGCTACAACCTTGCCTCATAAGCCAAGAATCATGTGTGCGTTTCAACTTTCAGACTTCAATTTCCATTAAACGCAACTTATCTTGTTCACATACTTGCTTCTTAAATATTAAACTTTATGAACCGCTTCCTTTCTAGTTCAGGCTTCAGGGTTCTAGGTTAGCCCCATTTCCGTTTACTTATTTTTTGAGAAGTGGTTGTTGACAACACTATGTCTAATATAGCAGAGCAGTTAGTGCAAGTTACACCAGACGGAAATCCGTTCATCAAACGGGCGAACAATTGCAAATTGTCGTCCGAATACCTTAGGGATAGATAAATGTACGTTCAAAAGTGCATTTAATGTACCTATTTGAATTCAATGCTTTATTTTTGACTTTGATATTGGTGCTGATAATAGTACTACTAATTCTATTAAAAACCAACAGTATTTGCGATCTTTACTTCCATTAGGCTAAACAGGCTTATCTTGAGCAGTAAGTGGCCCAGTGGTAACAGCCCCGACTTACGAGGTCGTGGGTCCGAACCCAAGCAGGCTCTTTACTTTGTGTCAACTATTTCATCACCACTGCTCCCAAAACGGTGAAGGAAAACATCGTGAGGAAACGGGCATGTACTAGAACCAAAACTTCGAAGACATGTGACATCTAACAACCCGCACGGGGCCCGCGTGGTGACTTATGGCCCACTGTCATTCACAGAGAGGAGGCCTGTGTCCTAGCAGTGGGAACATTATAGGCTGATGATGAAAGTTATCTTCTATGTACTTATCACCGATAACTACGATGCAAAAAATAATCAAAAAATCAAAATCAAAATATTTTTATTTCATATAAACCTGCATGGGCACTTATGAAACGTCAGAAGCTAGGTGCACGGTTCCAAATTGTTGTTTCCTATGGAGAAGAGCTAATGTGTCGGATTGACATATTTTACTGAAAAGAGGACTTTTTGGCTTTTTCCAAAATATCAACACAGTTTCAACCTTTCTTTTAGGGAGAATTTTGACCTGGAAAAAATAATATTTCTTTCGCCTCATTCTTGTTTTGCCTCGTCATCACATCATCCGCTGATACATTTTCCAGTGCGTTCTTCAGTGAATTTACTCATAAACCACTTTCCCATTAGTTTTATAACTGGCGGGGCCATATTGTCGTCGAGCTGCCGCCTCTCAGCCGCAAAGCCGCAGGTTGCGTACCACATATTTCAACACTAGCTTTTGCCAACGGCTTCGCCCGTGTAGAGGTCGAAAATCTATATAAAAAATAAAAAGACAAGTCCTGATTGACTTACTGACTCATCAACGCCCAGCCCAAACCCTTGGGCCTAGAAAGCTGAAATTTTGCACAGAGGTTCCCTTTATAATGTAGACAAGGAATAAGGAAGGATTTTTCGAAATTTAATCCTAAGAGAGTTAAATAGGGGATGACAGTTCCGCGCGGGCGAAGCCGTTGGTAAAAGCTACCATAAGAACCATATATACCATAAGAACGTACTATCGAGATAAAAAGTATCCTATGTGTCATTCCAGGCTACAAACTATCTGTGTACCAAATGTCATGCATGTCCGTTAAGCCGTTTTTGCGTGATTGTGTAACAAACATCCAAACATACAAACTTTCACATTTATAATATTAGTAGGATACACTTCATTTGCATACATCATAGGTACCTATCAGTCTATTTTACCGGCTTATTCTTAATGGTTCAACTGCAAGTCAAAGGCTTACACAAGAAGCATGGGCACTGATCGTCACGTTTGCCGACACGTTGATCGACCGATTGGTGATTTTAGAACCTAAAATCACCCGTTTCTTTGACACTCAAAACTTTTTTGTCAAAGAGTACCAAAGCGTACTAAGAATAAACTTCGAATTTATAAGTCACATTGGTGAGGAGCAACAACGCTGGGCCTTAAGGACTTTGTGTAACCTTTATTAAACTCGTCACTTGGCCTCGAATTCACCTGAAAAAGTTGTGGTAACGTAGACTATGTCGGTTGTATGTTTCTTACTAGAGCGTTTGTACCTGTGTGACAGTTTTATGCACAGGTACCTATGTCATCTGTGAGCTTGTCGCGGTCACGGTCGCGGTGTCGAAGATCTGGAGAACAGATGCATCATCATCATCATCATCATCATCATCACCAGCCTATAATGTTCCCACTGCTGGGACACAGGCCTCCTCTCGGTGAGAGGGATTGGGCCATAATCCACCACGCGGGCCCAGTGCGGGTTGGTAGATGTCACATGTCTTCGAATTTACGAACAGATGCATGATAAGTGAAAACTATGACCGGGACGCGCGGAGGTTTTGATACGGGTGCTTACAGTGTGGGGTTTTTTTTTTAGTGTGGGGAATCATCAAATAACTTCTCTTTCTATGAGGCGCGCGTGGAATATTACGCCCCGTCGACCCGGGCTTGGTCCTTACGGTACAGCGAGCTACCCATTACTTACCATCCGCAAGCTCGCGCCTACGGTGGCTGGAAATCAATCTGGGATTCCCGACGCCCAGGGCGGCTCCTGCGGTGACGAAGGCCGTGAGGGCGCATATACTACCTCTCCCTCACGTGCGCCGCCTTCCTCTTTGCGAGCATAACCGCTTCGCAGAAGGGGGTGACAGCTACCCATGCTCTTTCGCTCCGTACCATGGCCTGGACCAGGGCCAGACGCGAGAGATCGCCGCTGCCGATCGCCTCCACGAGGACACGGCGGTGCTCCGCCCAAATCGGGTGGACTTCCATCGTATGCTCCACCGTGTCCTCCGAGCGATCTACGCAGTGGATACACCCGGGCGTTTCCTCCCGCCTTATGCGTAACAGGAACCTCCCGAAACAACCGTGTCCGGTGACGCAGGTCGCGTCAGGCGGAAGGCGAGGACGCCGTGGCGCCTATCAATCCACTCCTCAAAGAGGGGATATACTGCCGCAATTGTGGCGTGCCCAGTACAGTGTGGGCTTTGGACTCATGCCGAGTGCTCACTGCCCGTGCTATGAGACTCCCGTAGGCTACGTGTGTGACTATTGTGCCGCTAAAAGCTTGACTGGTATTGCCAACGTGCCAACCGGTAATTATCTGCCATGTCTGACAATACCGGCCACCGCCACTTTTTCAAAAGAGTTCATTTTGCCGTATTTGGAAATAATTTTATGCTCAATAGTGGTGATTATGTTAGAATAATACCTCAAATTATGTTTAATGAGAGTTTTTTAAATAAATGTTGAATTTTGACTAAGTTGTAATTCTTTTGGCTAAAGTGGCCGGCAATACCCCACATCCTCCACATCCTTACTCTATAACTCGATACTCTAATTGGTTGGGTCCGCAAACTATGGCTCGCATCGGATAGTTCCGATCTACGATGTACATAACATCATACAGGGTGGCGGGCACATCGACGCGCAAACTGAAACCATAGATTCAGCACATGATACTAGCCAAACCTCTTTTTGATAAATGACGAAGCTTTGACGCGTTTAATACTTCAATTCAGAGTTTCTGCCGTATGACCCTGTACTATCTGCGGCCAATGCTGAGCTGGAGGAAACAGACCCGCTGTGGTCCTCGTGGCGACTCAGCCGACATATTAGTAGCAATCCGCCTTCTAAAAGCCCATTCATCTGCAGGGCCTGATGGAATTCTAGCATTTATTCTTAAAGACTGCTTAGAACCACTTTTATATTTGTCTACACCTTAGCCATACAAACAGCTTCTTATCCGGCAGAATGGCAAATTTCACGGGATACCCCTCTACTCTAGGGTGGCGCCAGGTCAAAAGTGCACATCCACAGGTCTAATGCGGTCTGTCAGCTTTCGGCAAAGTCTTTGAGTCGATACTTGATCGGTACATCACCAGCTAAATCAAGACCCAACTAGCCGAGTGTCAGCATGATTTTAGAGCTGGTAAATCTACTGTGACAAACGACGAGACTTTGCTGTCACTAAAATGGATAAAAATGAGCAAGTAAACGTAGCTTACTTTGACTTTAAAAAGACGTTCCATCGTGTCCAAAATGACATCCTACTTAAAAAGTTATCCGCAATATTTGTGTTTTACCTCAAAGTTGCTGCAACTCTTTTCCATTTCAAGTGTTGCTTGTTTCGTTATTTCTCTGACCGTTTCCAGTACGTTCAAATATCTGAACATAAATCTGCCACTTAAATGACTTGCTCTGGTGTAAGCCAGGGTACCACCTTGGGGACTACACAATTTTTAAAAATGACGAATGTCCTTCCGAAGGTCGTCAGGACGGCACGATGTCTAATGTTTGCCGATGATCTGAAGTTATTCTTGAGTATTAATAACGAGCATGACTCCAGAGGCACTGCAGAGGGATATTGATAGGGTGGTAATATGGAGTGAAGCCAATAACTTAGAATTTAACACTTCTAAGTGCAAGACGGAGCAGAGGTGGCCCAGTGGTAACGGCCGCGACTTTCGAGTTCTAGGTCGTGAGTTCGAACCCAGACAGGCGTTTTACTTTGTGTAAATTATTTCATCACCACTGCTCTCAAAACGGTGAAGGAAAACATCGTGAGGAAACCGGCATGTCCTAGAACCAAAAATGCGAAGACATGTGTCATCTACCAACCCGCACTGGGCCCGCGTGGTGGATTACGGCCCACTCCCTCTAACAGAGAGGATGCCTGTGTCCCAGCAGTGGGAACATTATAGGCTGATGATAATGATGATAAAGTGCAAGACTATTTATTTTACTCGTTCGCGAGTACCTATTCAGCATAGCTACCACATATCGGATTCCCTCTAGAGCTAATGAAATAAAAGATCTTGGGCCACACATTAGACGTGAATATGACCTTTAATCAGCGCATTATTAATTTCTGTGGCAAGGCCTTCCAATCACTTGGTTTTGTTATGAGACAGGCAACAGTCGTTTGTTTTTTTTATCAATTTTGCTCATTTTATCAATGTTATCATCATGTTATTATTTTTTATCTATTCCAATGAGAATTTGCGTTATTTCTTATTCGTCAGTAGTTGTTGTCTTTACACTAATTGAAAAAAGAGATCAAAAATGAAATCAGCATGTAAATCTGTTTCGTAGTTAAGAAGTACAACGCAGTCAAACGTTTTTTGCCAAATAGCTGGGTAGGTGCTTTCTAAGTTTCTACTTAGAGATTTCCTATATAATGTAGGTAATATGCAGAGTATTTAATTAATTTTTCATTAGTCACAAAAAACACATTCACGCACATGTATGCCACAACATTTTATTTTATTTATTTTACTTTCTTATTCTTTCTTTTTATTTCTTTATTAATTTATTACGGACACACACTTCACTATGTCTTTATTTTATTATTCTAGCGTATGGTACTCGTGGGTTGCAGCTGAAAATCAGCGTCAGGTGGTGCATACTGTGTTGCCATCTGACAATATGCTGAGCTGAGGCCCTTTTGGCATTATTATCATTGTTGAGGTCATTGTTTTCTGTTTTTTTTTTTTTATCTTTTCCTTTTAAATAATTTAAGGTTTTTACTACCGATATAATGCCAATAAACGCAATTTTCTTTCTTCTTTCTTTCTAAGTAGTTAAAGGCAGGAATGTTATACTCACTCTGTATTATTTGTTACATCATCATCATCATTTCAGCCGAAAGACGTCCACTGCTGGACATAGGCCTCCCCCAAGTTCCTCCACTTCGGCCGTTTCTGTGCTTCCCGCATCCAGCGGATTTCTGCGGCCTTCACAAGGTCATAGGTCCATTATTCGTTTGTACGTAGCGAACTTGAATGCAATGCGCTGGTATGGGACCCACATGAGCAAAAATACAAGCTCATGATAGAACGGATCCAGTGAAAGTTTCCTAGCTACCTATACAAAAAAATGTATCGGTATTATCCCTATTTGTATCCGTCTCTGTTTATTGCGGGAATGGTGGGCATTAAGACAATGGAACTGAGACATAAGTGTGAACTTTTAATGCTCTTACTACTTATTACTGTATAATAATATCGATAACGCCACTACTCTAGCTCGCTGTTCTTTGTTTGCTCTGGACCGGCTGTGGCAGTCGCGCACCTGTGCCTTGCGGTTCCTGCTCGCAGATCCGCCAGTGCGCATCCATACTGCTCGATATGCTCCCACAACCCAGGCGATAAATCTGCTGAACGCCTTGATTGCTCAGAGGCCCGATGTTGACATATTTGTGTTTTTTCCATAGTTATATACTGTACTGTGATGGTAGCAATTTTTCGTCGATAGGTATCCCTGCCATCCTGTACAAACTATGCAGCTATTGAAAATTGAGTATTCCTATTATTAGATTATCCTGTTTGTGTACTAGTTGCAGGGGAATGCTGGGAACGCCAGCTTTGACGATAAAGCACTTTGATCTTCAATTTGCTGGCCATACCATAATCTGATTATTATTTACGTAGTGTCCAATACGTGTGTATTCTATTTGCGATATGGCGCGGCGTAGCGGTTTATACCTAACTATGTAAATTAGTAGGCGCCCAATGTGTGTTGTTTGCTCATGTTTTTATTATTAACTGTCTTTCGAGATCGAATACCTATTAACCACGGGAAAGCAACAAGCAGCGATCTTCACGGATGGATCTTTTCGGAAGGTCTCAACATACACATAGCCATTAGGAGTCCATAACACAATGTTCCAGGCCGAATGCATGGGTCATTCATGGCTGGTCATGGGACAGCTATCATGACCAGGGAAGTTAAGGACCACTGGATCCGAATACTCCCAAATAGCATGGCTGTTCTGCAAGCACTGAACAGTCACACTGTTGACTCTGGGCTGATATCCGAGTGCCACCAGTGCCTCAACCAGGTAGGTAGCCTCAATAACATTACCATGGATCAAAGGACACAGCGGTTCGCTAGGTAACGATGCAGCCGATGAACTTGCCAGGAAGAGGTCGAGTATGGCACCAGTGGGACCAAAACCTAACGCGCCACTCACTTTCGGGTATCTACGCACTCTGATAAGGAAACGAACCAGGGATCAACGTCACAAAATATGGTTGGACTTAAGTGAGTTTAAGCAGGCTAAGGAAGCACTCCTACGATTGATGTCAGCCTCACGAAACAGGTTGGTTCTCCGTCTAACTAAACCACTGCTGCGTACAATTACAGCAGCTGTAACTGGAGCTCATTTAACAAACATCTCTGCAGGCTTTAGCACGAGAACCGTAGACAAGCGTTTTGTCGTTGGAAGTGTAGACAAAAATGACGTTTCCGTAAACAGACAGTTGACAGTTTTTCACCGAGAAATGTAGACAAGCTATTTCTATTCTACAGTAGAGTAGAAATAGAAATCGTCACGCTAAGCCTGGTGGTATAATATAAATAAAGCGTTAGTCCACGTTCGCATGGACGTAAAATTATCACAGCGGGATTTTATCGTGCACTCTATTGTCAACTCTCGGTGTTTAACGGAGAAATGAGAATCCAACTGAGTGCGTCTCAGCGCGTCGAAGAAATACACGCCGCGATATTTTTACGTCTCTGTGAACGTTGACTTTAGAGAGACCTGCTTACTTCCAAAAATTCTTAACAGATAATAATCTGCGTGCCAAATGTATTGACACGAAAAGCTAAGCTAAAATCATCCCCAAAAATTAGGGTTGATCTGTCTACGCTATTACACCACCTGTTACAACCCCTCTGGGTATCGCCCCTATCCGATTTATATCATAAATTATTTTTGGTCGTGTACACCACCGTAATGGAAACTCAACCCTGTGATTTAGACAGATGGTTGAATTTTCTGTGTCCACAATGCCTGTAGTTTTTAAGTTAATCCGTTTAATGCGATTTAAATTATTGTGCTTAAATAAAGGTAAGCAAATAATACACGACGTGTTGTACAAATAATTGTATTGCACGCACTAAAATAACAGAGTTGTTTTATAAACTACTGACTTCTGCCCGCGGCTCGGTGCGAGTTACGATTTATCAAACTGGATTTTAAAATAAAAATAGTTTTTTATTTTATTAATATGTTGAGTTCATTGTATTGAATACAAGAAAAGAGTGCGCTTAATACATTGGTCTTAGGACTATTTATACTCTAAGATAACATAAAGGTATGTGGGGTCGTTCTTGGACTTACAACTTTAGTATCTGGTTTCAAAATTGTTATTGTGGTAGGTTCATGATATTGACAGCCTCCTCCCAGCCTTGAGTACTTCTGTCTTGCCTGCCAGAGTACTAAAAGGACGAGGATAAAACTGAAAAAAACAGTCCTATCTTCAATGGTCCTGTTTATTGCGTAGTCAACTGATGTCTTCGTAACATTTCAATCTGCTTTGTTATATCTTCTTGTGCAGTGACTACTGCTAGGGGATACTCATTGATTGGTTCCTTCTGTAGTCCTTGGTATATTTTTCTTCTTATAAAAGACATTTAGTGTTGTCTACTAAATAATATCCTTGTAATTGAACACCTTTTTGACTGCATCGCTCCTTGACTAAGGTTTTATTTATTACCCATCGGTATCTAAGAGGTATCTGTGTTTATCGTGACTGCATATACAGCTGGACAGAAGATCAATAGTTCTTCACAAGTGTTGATCTGGCGTAATATACCTACACATTTTCCGACTGCATTTTCCCTAAGTTAACTCAATAAATATATTTTTAATTATTTACTCATATCGAGTAAAATACCCTATTGCATAACATAACGTTAACTCATGTTTTTTTTATGTTCAAAATGTTACACATGTAAGTCCACCATAGCACTACCCAACCCACCCATCCACAAAATCATCGCTCTACAATTACAAACGTGACATATTATAATTAATAGCTGGCAACCCTATCGTGCACAAGTGTGCGCGACGTGCGGCAGAATGCGCCTGCGATCAATTACATCGAACGAATTAGCGTCATGCTTTGTAAGCCCTAGTCAGAGTGATTTTATATGATACAGTTCAGAAACATAATGTTTTTTGGATGGTGACCATGGCAAAATTGCGTTTGAAATGTGACTTGACTCATAAATTCATAATCCAAATGAAATCAAAAGCGTAAAAAGAAAAAGAAAGAAAGAAAAATATTGTTGTTGGCTGACTAGACACACATTTTAAGTTTTCCAGTTTGTATATGCGATTTAAATAAGAAACATTCATTTCCTTTTCATGAAACTAGCTTTTGTATTTTTAGGACCCGCTGACCCACACAAAACATTAAAAGACTGTACTTAGAACATTAAAAGTTTATGTCTTTTACAAAACGAACCAAAGGGACAGGTTAAAACTACCTTACAAACGTATGAACGTAACTTGAAAAAGTCCCTATTCAAGAATGCTATCCGAATGAGGAATGTTCAAATGCCATGAATCGCTAAATGGTCAAAAACAAAACGAACGTGGTCTGGACTGCTAACTGTGATTAGTTTCACCTCGAACTGTGTGCGAACTTCACACCGGATACATTCAAAAGCACTTATGATCTCACGAAGTATTTGGAAAATCAAATGGTTGAAAATAATTGAACAAGTGAGGAGGAAGGTTGAGAGTAAAACGAATTTCCTTGAACGCGCGTACCAAAAGTAAAACAGGAATGTCGAAGTTGAATGCAGCTCCTGGAAGGTGCTGCGCCCGCCGAGATACGAAGTAGGAAGTTATTTGACGAAGATACTCAACGTTTTTAATAAAGCAATACTAAAAGAAATCCTGAGCAAGATTCCATATAAATAATTTGAGATAAGAGCAACAGGATTTATTTTATTTTGTCCTTATCCTTAATTCTTTCTTTTTTCGGAAATTGAGCATCATCATAAGATAATGCTCAATTGAGATAATTCTCAATTAATTCAGATAATGCGCAAAGGAAGTGGACATGGGCGGGGCACATTGCCAGAATGGACGAGAGCCGCTGGACAAGACGAGTCCTAGAATGGAGACCCAGAGCGGACACCCGAGGGCGCGGAAGACCACCACAGCGCTGGGTGGATGACATCCGACGACACGGAGGTCGAGACTGGATGAGTTGGGCACAAGATCGACAGGAGTGGAAGAAGAGGGAAGAGGCCTACATCCAAGATTGGATAACGAGGAGGCCACCATGATGATGGCCTCCTCGTTATCCAATCTCTCTGTAGAGAAAACTAGCTTGATAACCTCCCAAGGAAAAGTGGCGTTCATACTCTCGATTTCCGCGATGATGATGAAAGGGATTAGTTCGTCTTTTCAGCCGAAAGACGTTGCGTTTTGACGGGCCGTTTGCCATTATCACCACGCTTGGCAGACGTGTTGACGATCGCAACATGGTAGTAAAATGTTCTCTAGTAATTCAATTAGTCGCCTTTTACGACAACCACGAGACGAAATTGGATGTTGCTATTCTGTACGTCCGGCACCACACGGAACGATAATCCCTTTAAATACTGTATCCATCTGCATACTCTGATGTGAACCCCGCTGCCAGTAGTCACAGACTGACAGGATGACAGCGCGCCACGGCGTCATGTCGTGACGTCACGTCGACGTCGCGTCGTCGTCACGCTGCGCTCGATAATCCGATTACCGACAATGTCGACATCTGTCCATGGATCACTTTCGCGCGTGACTTTTAAACAAGTCATTTTGTTTTAGATTTAAACTTGATACAGTTTTTATTGTTTGGATTATTTAGATATTATGGTCGATACAGTGTTTGCTTGGCAAGGACATCGATAGCAAACTGAAAGTTTTCAATACGCTGAGCAACATAATAAGTTAATATGATAATCATTTATTGTTCCAAACTCAGTGTTACAGATATTTTTCCGAAAGTTATAAATTATAGGTACAAGGTAAAATTAAATTAGCTGGCAATAATTCAGCTACATGTTGGGTATCAAAATTGAAAACGAATGATATAAAACCAATAATACAAAACAAAACAATAATTTTCATCCATTGTTCCAAGTTTGTCCAAAACTTCTATAAATGACACTGACATGTACATCAAGGCAACCAAATGACTGTTCAGTTATGGTTTAGAGAAATTCGTAAATAATATTCCCGGATGAACTTGGACAAAACCCAGGTTATGTTCAACGATCATGTCACTCCGGGACCCTTTTGCGGTGTTCTAAAAGTTTTTCCAGAATACATTTACCTTGGGCAAATTCTGCAGTTTGGTAAGAACAACTTTGAGAAGGATGCTAACTGAAGAATTCAGCTGGGCTGGGCAGCGTTTGGGAAGCTTCGTCGAGTCTTCTAGTCCCGTACAGACGCCAGCAGGTCAACCTATCCCAAACTGTCAAATTTTCCCAATTGAACATGAACCTTATTCCTTTGCAATAAAGTTGAAAAACGATCAAAGAAATTTGACAGATTGGGGTAGCTTGATGTGCTGGCCTCTGTACCTATTCCACAGAGCGGGAGCGTACCTATTCTCTGCAGAATAGGTATGTATGCTATGCTACCCAATGGGTCGCTCATAATGGCAAGCGACATCGCGGCAGGTCCAGATGGAGATGGCGGGTTGAGCTGGACTCCTTTAACAAGAACTGGTCACTATAGCAGGATTAAACAGAGATAAGGGGATCCCTGTATACTTAATATTTTGAAGCTGAAGATATTGTTTGGTTGAACACGCTAATCTCAGGAACTACTGGTATAAATTGAAAAATTATTTTAGTTTTGGATGGCCCATTTATCGAGCTTATATAACATCACACTCCCCCCCCCCCCCTAGGAGCCGAGAAAAAGAAGAAAGTCACGAGTACGAAGAACTCACACGGGCAGGCGATGCACGGGGAGCGTCGAGGAGCAAGAAATTTGACGCAAACGAAATCGCGGGCAGCAGCTAGAATTTTAATGTATATTTGTCCACATACCATCACCACAATCAGCCAACTTTCGACGGACGTAATAAAATTGCGGCGGGATTTTATCGCGAAAGGGATTTTCAACACACGGTGGTGAACCGAAAATTGAGAATCCAACAGAGGGCATCTCAGCGCTTCGAAAATCGAACAGTGACTTTTACTGTTCGATTATCAACTCTCGGCGCTCAGCAGTGCGGTGATAATACATTGCGCGAAAAAATACATTGCACGGAAAAATCCCGCCGTAATTTTATTACGTCCGTCACGTCCGCGACTTACGCCAACCTATATTCCTGGCTCGGGTTGCTATCCTGGCGCTGCTGCTGCGGCTGTGGTATGAACCTTATCTGTAATTATTATGTTCCAGCCTCAGATTATAACACAAAGGCAGATAGACCGCGCGGAACACCAAGAGTGAGGCCAAAAAAAAAACAAATACCAAAGCGTCGCATTGTATGTAACATACAATGTTTTGAACCAGTATTTGGGTTTTTGGCTTCACTTTTGGTTTTCCGCGCGGTCTATCTGCCTTTGTTTTATAATCTGAGGTTCCAGTCATTTGGCGTTGACACCTTGGGCCATGGGATTCAAGTGCTTATGGTCTCTTCAGTGAAATCTCACGACGACAGGTTGACACTTGCCATGATCTAAGGGCAGGCTTTTACCTTGATCAGAGGCTGAGCATTGCCGTACAACGTGGTAATGGCGCCAGTCTCTTGGGTGTATTACCAGTCGACAGCGATGCGGATGAATTTTTCGACGCCATATTTAAGCATGTTAATTGTTTTTGTTACGATATTACCTAGGTAATTATATTTTTATTAAATAATTACGTACTTATGGATACTTACCTTCTTATTTATGTAAATGCTCCGTGTGACTAGTATGTCCTGGGCCGTTGTAACATGTATGCCATGGAGGCTTTACTTATGCAGCTTCAACTCAGGTGGTGTGGACACCTGGACACCTCCTTCGCATGGACGATCACCGTTTACCGAAAATGAAAATACTGTGAGTTGTCGGAAGGTAAACCGAAGCATGACGGTCAACATCTCCGCTACAAGGATGTATTCAAGAGGCATCTAAGCGCTTGCGCTATTGATCCAGCAGGTTGAGAAGGGCTTGCTTCAATTAGATCGTCTTGGCGCTCCACTATCTACTCAAAAGTACAAATTCTTGAAAAAAAGCGCTTCGATACACTTATCGAAAAACGTAAAAAACGTAAAGAGAGACGTAAGCCCTCCTATACCCATTCCCTTAACTCTGCCGGCCAACTTTATTGCATTAGTTGTGACCGTGTGTTTACCTTAAACAAAATTCGGTCTGGCGAGCCATATAAGGGTACACGCCAGGAAATAATAACTGCAAAGGGTCGCCTTTATCGAAATCGATAAGGGGGACTATATATTTATGTACACTTAATTTTAATTTTAAAGAAAGCCAGTTATAGGCATCATCCTACTTAAGTATCTAATGATTGAATCAATTTTGAAAACTTTAAAGAAATAAGCCCCTAAAACAAAAATACAATTTCTTGGTTTTTTCTATCTTGGGTTCAAAAACCCTGATTATTTTTGGAATCTACTTGAAACAGATCATAAATTCATTAATTCAGTGACAGACAACGTAGGTCTAGAAGCATGAAATGTTCCACAAGTGGTTAGTGTGCTTGTGCGTTTTGGCGGTTAGGGACGTCTCTTAAGAATAGAACGAATACCTACTTTTCAAAGATGTTTTTTTATGAGGACAAAAAAATATTAATAGGATTAATAAAATATTAAAAAAACGGGTGTTTTATTTTTAAATGAAAAACTTCTAGGCAAGACAACGCACAGTCTAAAACACATCAAATCAATAAAAAATACTCCAAAGTCTTTCTGACGGAACGCTGGCTGCCAATTTATAAGAAGACGTTATTAATAAACCTAATTTAAACGTACCTATTTCCGTACCCACTTCATAAACTTAATGTTTAATCATTAGGAATTTAGATCGTCTCAGCAGACTCATTTGGTGAGAATCTCATTTAATTTTATTTCAATAAAATTAACTGTTGGGGATTAATAAAATGGTAATCTTCTCCTTGCATAGAAGAAGCGATAACTTATTAAATACTTGCGTTCCTTCCGCCTTCATTAAGTTGAGAATGAGGAAAATTCAGGATATTGAATTGGATAAGTGGAGAATTGAAGGTTTAAAGCGAATTCCGGGACAAGACTTCAAAAAAAAAAGCTACAAGTAGGCCAAGGGTAGTTTATTTTCCTGAATGGCGACTGAAGCGCGTGGAGAAATGGTGTAGACACTACTTAAAAGTAGGATAATTCTGAATCGAGATCTGTTGTCTCCGTCAAACGTATATGCTTCGTGCGATCATACGTAAGTAAACATAAAATTACACCTCGCGAGTATCTTAGAAACAAATTCGACGAAATTGATATAATAACCCTGCCTTCTCTTTATATCCTAGAAAACATCTTGTATGTTCGCAAAAAATTAGTTATTTTCAAAAAAAGATGAGATTTTGGCATTAATTCTTTCTGCACATGTGGCTTCCCTGGTACTTCATTAACAGATTGTAACATTGTCAAATTTCTTTGATAAATTGTCATATTTATTGCATAAGCATAAGGTTCATGTTCATTTGGAAATATTTGACAGTTTGGGGTAGCTTGATGTGCTGGCGTCTGTACAGCAGCTTACTCTCGTCAATATCGAGCTGTGCCACGTGACCTAAAGTGACATCATTACGGGATCGCTATTGTATGAATTTTTAGTTCCCGACTATGACATTTTGGCATCGGATTTTTTTTTTTTTTTTTGTTGTAATTCAAAGCTAATAGTTACCGTTTTTGTTGATGAATCTTATGGTAAATTAAATACCCGTAGTGTAACTATATTTTTTGACAATATGAGCCACTATTGAGGTGCCATTTTTTTATAGCGATACAGTTGCCGATGCGAATCCCCGAAGGAAAGCCGGTAGGAATCCTGTTTTACGGTACTTCTGCCGCTGCGTTCGTGTGAATTTCCACTAAGCCAGAAACGAACACAGCTGTATGAGTGAGAGGGACAGCGCTCTACAAAGACGACATTTTTCAAAAACTCCACCGAGTAGTTACATCCTAGGGCCTAAACATTTAACGACCTTCCTGTTATGTCTGTATTAATGTCGACCGGCGCGTACGCAAGTTGTACAACGTAACTGACCAACCGTTATGTCATTTCATTATAATGAGAATGGCTGTAACGAATCGTCTGTCTGTCATACCTGCACGTCTTTATTCTCACTATGATAAACCCGTTGGTCTGATCCGTCGGTTAAACGATTCTCATTGTGAGAGTTAATGTTCTCTTCTATGTATACACATATTCTTATTTTATGTTTAGTTTTATGGGACAAAATATTGTAGAGGCATCTTGTTGCATTTAGCGGTGGTGGGTGGTCCAATCATTGGAGGTTTTTGTGGGCAGTGCCAAAGGTGACGAAACCTCCATACAATTTATTTCTGTATTTAACAATATCAGGATTTTATATAATGTATTGTACTCGTATATTGCCAATGATTATTGGTCTAAATAAAAATCAATACCTAAGCTATATCAATCTCATAGTTAAAGCGATGATCTGTGATAAAAAATAAAAAATAATAGTTTAAAAAAACTAAAAAAACACGCTTTTATTGCTGACCGAACTAAAAAGTAGAAAATATTTTTTAATTACTAAGAGTTTATGTTACAGTAGTAGGAAGTCAATAATTAAATTCAGAGTAAAAAGCGTGGGGTGCATTTTCCTATATTTTCATGACTCTCCTCTCATAGGTGGTTGCCAATAGAATAGTTGTAATAATTAAAATATCAAGCACCCCACGCTTTTTACTCTGAATTGAATTATTGACTTCCTACTACTGTAACATAAACTCTTTGTAATTAAAAATTATTTTGTACTTTTTAGTTCGGTCAGCAATAAAAGCGTGTTTTTTTAGTTTTTTTAAACTATTATTTTCCATTTTTTAGTTCGATCAAATTTTTATCAGGAAATTTTTAAAAATTAGATGAAATTTTGAAAATTTTAATCGGGTTATTGCATTGTCATCGGCCCTTAAGACGTGTGCAAAGTTTCAAGTTGATCAGACGTCTAGAAACCAGTGAAAATTAGGCTCAAAGATTCCGTTACATACATAGATACATACATACATACAACCCGAGCTAATAAAAGCGTTATAAAAAAAAACTGCTACGGTAGAATAGAAATCGCTTATTTACATTTCTCGTTTCAAAACTGTCAACTGTCTACACGGAAACGTCAATTTTGTCTACTCTTCCGTCGACAAAACGCTTCTTCACGATTCTCGTGCTGATGGTAAGTACACCTAGGCGCAGCCGCCAATGTAACTACTTACTTTAATTCCCAGATTTGCGTTCATCCCCAGCGGGGGAGATACAGCAACGCTTTTCGGCGGCGTGGATACGGAGGTCAATGGTAGAACTGGCTAGAACGAACTCTTTCAGAAAATTATCTTCTACTTAGCGCTGAAACTCACTTGTTGACAACCTTATAGTTAAATTTAAACCAAACCACAAGCACCAATATGTCGGTTAATATTACCTACCGGGTAGCAAGGACATCGACGGATTAGCATGGATTCAGTACATGACCTATAAAAAATGCTTTCCCATAAATTTTGACCACGTAGGCACTTTACTTAACCCACTAACCTTTTTTTTAAGTTAATATTTGTAAAAAAATCCTCAAGAGATCTTTGAAAAACACGTTTCATATAAAATAACGCCTGTTATCCCCGAAGGGTTAAAGCAGAGGTGCACTCACATTACATCAGTTAGGTCCCATGAAAAAGCAAGAATCACCATTTTCCTACTGAATCGCCAAAAAAACCGGCGAATACAGATTTACCCTTTTGGAAATTTGTAGGTAGGTACACACGGCTACACATCGAGCTATACATTTCCAGTATAAGCTGATCTCGCATTGTATTGGATTTCCGAACAGTGCAAGATCAGCGTAAACTGCATTTTCAGTTTATAGCTTGATGCGTAGCCGTGCATACAGACCTGCAAATTACAAAAAACGTAAGAAAATTCGGGTTTCACGGGGTACCCGCTTACAAGCAAAACAGCTGTACTTATGATGTTACTGGTGAGCAATGATAGCTCAGTGGTAACAGCAGCAACTTACGAGTTTTATGTCGTAGGTTCGAACCCAGACAGGCGCTTTACTTTGATTAAAAAAATGTCATCTCAATTGCTCTCAAAACGGTGAAGGAAAACACCAAAAGAATTAGAACCAAAAGTTCAAAGACATGTGCAATCTACCAATGGTGAATTATTATCAAGTATAGTATAGTATATGTGTATAGAATATGAAGTTTTTACTGACTGTACTTATTGTAACGACTGTCGTATATGTTCTTTTATGGAGAATAATACAACCTTTTAAGCCACTTGTTATACAACAAGTGGCTTTATTAAACAAATAAATGATTTGATTTAATTTACCTACAGCTTCATGTATGACAATTGTATCAAAAGTCTCAAGAATAACCGCCTTTTAGCAATCCACAGCCAAAAGTTTTCGCCAAATCGTCGCGCGTCGGTTTGAATCCCTCCGTACTTTCTTCTAATACTTAAATGCCGAAAGGATTACCTAGAACGACGCTGACAAAATCATTATTTCCCCTTTGTCGCTGCGATCGCTATTTTCCCACCATCCGCATAATTCAGTTATAAATAATTCATGCCCTAGGTGACAATACTGAGCTCTTTAATAGCTCCCATTTAATTTGCGGTGCGTACCCCACTATGAATTGATATATTGCATCGCTTGCTACTTTATATTATCATGTAGGATCTGGGTCGGAATGTAATCGTATATTTAAAAGTGTTGTGTGACCCGTGATGCTCTTCTGTGACTGACATAATTTGAACAGTAATAGGCAAGTCCTGGCTTTTAAAGAGTGGTTGCAGGTAACGCCCTTGACCTATACGTGTCGTAGGTCGTTGATTCGACCCCAGACAGGCACTTTGTGTCATTTCTTTCAACACCACTGCTCTCAAAATGGTGAAGGCACAATATGTCGTAGACGTAGACCAAATTGGGCTAGCTTGCAACTACTTTTTACCCAACTACGGCGAAGCAAAAATGAGTGTTATGATTTTGACCGGTATGTACGTATGTATATATAATGTGTGGGATATGTATGTATATGTTCATCTGTTCCGTCAGTCAAAACTTCTACTTTTCTTAGTTTGACAACTGAGGTACCTATTGGAAGCATCTTGATCGTCCGCTGGTTATAGGTTATGTGAACTCTCGTAACATTAAATATGGCGCCCTCTAGAAGACATAAGATCAGAAGCTAAAACGTTTATTTTTATGATGCTGTGAAGGGTAGGTAAGTATCGAAATAAAAGGCTTTATTAGCATAAGTATAAGATTTTTTTTAGCTATTTACGCAATTAACTTAAATAAAATGTGAGTTCGGTTTAAAGAACGTTAGTCACTTACATGAGAACAATAAGCACTTTAGTAATATTAACTGAGTGCAGGTTAAACAAAAATAAAATGGTTGGTTAATAAAAATGAGTGAACCAGTAATAAGCAAAAATTGAATCTGGTCTGGTGGTGAATTTAGTCAGCGGTCATCAGCAGGTTTCGGGCAATGTGCTATACTTACGATCACGGCTGTCATAAGAGAATAATTTCTGGTTTCATACTATGTGATTGTTCGCACTAGTGGGATTTTTCAGTAGACGGGTTTAAGTTTTAGAACTGACTTTTTTTAATCATTCTTCTGGAGTGCTGATTAGTCTACTCTCATGACATAAGCTTGAAAAGTAACGCACACGATACAAATGAATATGGGCTGGTGTAATATATGTGTTAAGTAGGTGAAAGATGAATATTTCAGCCCCTATTAAATAAACAGCTTGTTCGCTAAACTAATTAAATTCTACTGCAACAGAGATATTGTTTGGTTTGTTTGTACCTCTACGTTTGTATGTAGGGGGTAATCTTTTTAACTAACCGTCGGATTAAAAAAATATATCCTTTAATTACCCAGTTCTTACTGAAGGTAAATAAGGCTTTTTAACATCGCGCTACACTCCTAAGGAGCGGAGTAAACTGAAAAAATATATATCAGAAAGAACGCTAAGAGACAACGAAGTTTTTTCGCGCGTGGGCGATGCAATGCTATGTTAGGTAAGACAAAAGCTAATCAATGCTACAAATAGGTACTCCATAAGTACCTACTCTCTGACGTTTTACTATTCTTGCAGAGTGGAATCCCATTTGTGTTTTCTTCGTCTTGCAAACGGAACTTTATGTGTGTTGTGACCCACTGCAGGATTTAAATTTCAAAGCCTTGCCTCCGTCTTTCCACACGCATTTGTTCACATGTTTGGAAACTAAATTGCGAACGCATTATTAAACGTTGTACGGTTACAACGGCCACTGCATATAACATGATTTGACAACGTGGCCGTGCAACAATACAATGTACTGCACTCACCATTTGGCTCAGATTTCGATAACAGACCCCGTTGAGCAAAAAATATAACTTCTGGCCTTTCATCCTCCCGAACTAAAATGGCCGCCAACGCGCGGTAAGGCGGCGTTCATATACCACGTGGCCGAAGAGAATGGGATTAAGGTAGTAAGCTGTGCTGGTGCGTATTCCAAGGGGGAAGCTGAAACTAACTCCATAAAAATTAATGCACCTGAGTGTGAATTTGAGACGTCGAATTTAGACAGACTCGACTCAGTCATTTCAGTTGTTTTTGACCACCAAAGAAAATCAAGCTCTTAAAGTATGAAACAAGAAAATATTCTCATCTTAAATTGTTATATGCAATACAAACTATTCAATAATTATCGTCTATTAAATAAACAACTAACACGTTATAAATGTTATTGTATTTAATACATGTGATGTTCAGAGTATAGTGGTCAGCGATCATATGCTTTAGGGCAAAGTGGCATATCTATAATGTATTGTTTTGTTAGGGAAGGTAGCATACTTCGGCTATCCTCTGAACAACTTAACATCACAATGAATATGTTTTTTTCGTTCATGACTTTATGTCCTCTAGAGTGTGCCATAAGGCTTCTTTAAACTGAAGCGACGACGCGCCACTTGTAGAACAATTTCCATGAAATTTTCTTAGAAATTATTATACGAGTCGCGAGGCGACCGTCGCGTCGCGCTTGTCTGTATGAGCCTTACGTATACATACATGCTCAGCCTGTGAACGTTCCCACTGCTGGGACACAGGCCTCCTCTCAGTGAGAGGGAGTGGGCCGTAATCTACCACGCGGGCCAAGTGCGGGTTGGTAGATGTCACATGTCTTCGAATTTTTGGTTCTAGGACATGCCGGTTTCCTCACGATGTTTTCCTTCACCGTTTGAGAGCAGTGGTGATGAAATTATTTACACAAAGTAATGCGCCTGGCTGGGTTCGACCGCACGACTTACTACTCGTAAAGTCGCGGCCGTTACCACTGGGCCACCACTGCTCTCACTCCCACTCTCTCATTTGTATGAGCCTATATTCCTATAATGTGGCGTCACATATACGCTTATAACCAACGGACGATTAAGAGGGAACAGGGCGTGCGATTCGCCATACAAATGTATTCCCCTTTTTTCGTCCTGAATAATGCCTCTAGAGCAATTTTTTTTTTCATAAAATCATGGCTGTAAACACGTCCCTGTCATTTTCTTTTTTCAGCAACTAATAAGTAAAGAAAATATGACCGTTTAAAAACTACAAAAAATACCCTATTTTTACCGCCGTGATTATAGGACTATCAGCAAAATTAGAACAGTTTTTAACACTTTTTCCAAAAAAAAAAAAAAAAAAGCAACCGACTTCCAGAAAAACACTACAAAGTGAAAAATAACTTTATTTTCGGAAGTCAGTGACTTTGGATATGTATTTTGTTTATTTCTTGTCACCGCCTTCCGAAATTAAAGTTATTTTTCACTTTGTAGTGTTTTTCCGGAAGTCGGTTGGTCTTATTGGAAAAGTTTTTATTTTTCACTTTTTTGTGGTTCACATGTACTTACCCCTTCACAGCGTACCGGCGTGATTTTATGTTATGAAATGGTGTAAACAATAGACAGACATGAGATTTCAGCAATCCCAGTCGATTTGCTCTCATTTATTGAGGAGTTCCGTTGCCTATGTCCGAAGTTTTTTCATCAGATCATCACCAAATTGAAATGGGATCATTCCGAGAAAGTACTCTTCCCAAAACTACCTAAATCGCTTCCAGTGTGTCTAGAAAAGAAGAGTTCTCTCTATTTCTCCAGGATCCCATCATGAGATCCTGACTTGATGATCATGGGACCAGCTGCGATATAAACTGTCAAAAAAAAAAAAACGGTCCAGCCATCTTCGAGTAATCGGGAAACATACATAAAAAAGGTTCCAACGAATTGAGAACCTCCTCCTTTTTGAAGTCGGTTAAAAACAAATGATAGGAACCTAAACATACTCTTTCTTGGGGTGCTTGGACAGGAAACCTCCCCGTGTGCCCGTGGGCTGGAGTTTCCCTTGGATACGTCTGGGGGAAAGGCCAGTCTCCGGGACGGTGCACACTGGGATGCGGGCAATGTCACCCCATTGGGTACTGTGCCTAAGGGGTGTCATTGCCCGTATGCCAATATCCTGTCGGCGGGACGCTCCAACGCGTGTATCTCTGCGCTCATGCAGAGACGCACAGCGGCGGAGTAAGAGCGGGCTCGGTGTGCGCTCACCCTGCCACCGGGCAGGCAAGAAGGAGTGCTCTCCTTCTGCCACCGTTAATCTCGTAGCCCCGAAGATTGTCACGGTCATGTCTCTGACTTTTGACGGGGGTCGAGGGCCTTGGCTTAACCGCCCGGGCCGCGAGGAAGAAATCCTCTATAAAAAATTACCCCAAACCTCCAAGCGGCGGCGCACAAGAAGGGCGGGGTGGCTGCGCATGCGACGACGGCCCCAGCTCTGGTGCCAGGACGTACGGCCCCACCTCCTCAATCTCCTCCGGCCGACGCCGAATGGCAAGTGGCCGGGGAGAAGAAGAAGGCAGGCAAGGCTGCTAGGGCAGCCAAAAGGAGGGAGAGGCGGCAGCGGCGCAAGAAGAGTACCGCCGCGGCTAGGCTACGCGCCCCGAAGTCCGCTGCTGTAGTGATTACGCTACAGCCGGAGGCGGAAAAGAAGGGCGTGTCCTACCGTGACGTGCTCTTTAAAGCAAGGGCGGCGGTTAACCTCGCGGAACTGGGGGTCACCAACGGCATGCGGATGAGAGTCACTGCGACCGGAGCCCGCATGCTGGAGATCCCCGGCGCGGCCAGTGGCCCGACCGCTGACGCCCTGGCCGAAAGGCTTAGGGCGTCCCTTGACGCGGACGAGGTCCGAGTGTCCAGGCCCACCAAGTGCGCTGACATGCGCATCTTGGGCCTGGACGACTCCGTGACGGAGGGCGAGGTGGTGGCCGCCGTGGTCAGGACTGGGGAATGCTCTGCCGAGCAGGTGAAGGCAGGCACCATCCGTCCTGACAACACGGGGATGCGAACCATCACGGTGAGCTGCCCCGTGTCGGCGGCCCGAAAGATCACCGAGGAGGGCCGTAGGCTTCTGGTGGGCTGGGTATCCGCGCAGGTGAAACTGCTGGAACCCAGACCTCTGAGGTGCTTCCGCTGCCAGGTGGGTCACCACGTGGGAGTGCAGTGCACCTCGGAGGTGGACCGCAGCAGTCACTGCTTCCGCTGCGGTCAGCCCGGTCACAAGGCCGGCTCGTGCGTCGCACCCAAGCCGCACTGCTATTTATGTGCGGCAGCTGGAAAGCCGGCCGAACACCGGGCTGGGAGCAAAGCCTGCGCTCCACCCGCTGAAGCCAGAGGCCGAGGCAGGGCCAAGCCCTCCGCCACCGCCGTCACCGCCGCAACCGCCGCCACTGCCGCCGCCGCTGCCGCGTCCACCGCCGTCGTCGTTGTCGCCGCCGTCACGGCAGGGCCTACCCAGGAGGCCCCGGAGGGGGCTGATATGGAATGCCAGTAACGGCCCCATTACGCCTCCTCCAGGCGAATATCAACCACTGCGCCGCCGCTCAGGATCTGTTGATCCAGAGCATGGCGCAGTGGTCGATTAACATCGCCGTGGTCGCTGAGCCGTACTTTGTCCCGCCCAGGGATGACTGGGTGGAGGACCTGAGCGGCTCAGTGACCCTCATTTCGTCGGCCGCCGCCGGTACCCCGACCCTCGAGAGTGTCAAGAGGGGACGGGGTTGCGTTGCAGCACGGTTCGGGGAGATAGTCGTGGTAGGGGTGTACTTCTCCCCGAGCCGAAATCTCGCCGAGTTCCACAACTCCCTTGCGGAGTTGAGAGACGTCGTCGTCGGGTTTCGTTCCCTCCCCGTGCTCGTCCTCGGGGACTTCAATGCCAAGAACTTGGCTTGGGGTTCCCGGTTGACGAACGTGCGGGGCAGGATGGTGGAGGACTGGGCTCTGGAAGCAGACCTGGTCGTCCTAAACCGGGGTTCTGTCGCCACGTGTGTGCGGATGCGGGGTGAGTCGGTGGTGGACATTTCGTTCGCCAGCCCCGCTCTGTCGCCGCGTGTCATCGACTGGCGCGTCATGGAGGGGGTGGAGACGTATTCCGACCACCGGTACATCCGGATTGACGTCTCCGCCCAGACCTCGAGCGCGCCGGTCCGACAGGCCCCGTGTGGTCCGCGGTGGGCGTTGAAGCAGCTGGACCGGGAGCTTCTCCTGGAAGCCTCGATCGTGCAGGCCTGGGTGTCATCACCGGACAGGCCTGCCGACATCAACGACGAGGCCGAGTGGTTCCGGAAGACCATGTCCGAGATATGTGTGTGTCCAGCCAGGTCGTGCTTCACGCCAGGTGTACTGGTGGTCGCCGCAGTTGACAACACTGCGCGAGGCGTGTGTTGCTGCGCGACACCTTTACTCCAGGCACCGCAGGCTCCGTATCCGCCCTCCGGATACGGAAGCCATTGAGGCGGATCTGTACGAGGGGTACAGAGTGGCGAAGACCGCCCTCCGAGATGAGATCTTGCGGCCAGAGTAGTGGCCCGCGAGGAGTCGCTGGAGACTCTGAACAGAGACGGTGGGGACGCCCCTACAAAACGGTGCGGGATAAAATCCGCCCGTGGGCTCCCCCGCTGACGCAGAGTCTCCGGCCTCATCTCGTGCAGGACGTGGTGAGCGCTCTGTTCCCCTCGCGAGGGGAGCACGCTCCTCCGCCTATGGCTCCGCCTCCTGCGGTGCCCGATGCGGACCACACCGACGACGACGACGACTCTCCAGAGGTGACCGAGGTAGACCTGAGAGTGGCGGTACGTAGGCTGAATGCCAAGAATACCGCCCCAGGACCCGACGGCTTGCCCGGCAAAGCCTGGGTCCTGGCCTTGCAGGCTCTCGGGCCTCGACTAAGAGGGCTCCTAAGCGCATGCTTGGAGGAGGGCCAGTTCCCAGTTCGCTGGAAGACGGGGAAACTGGTCCTCATTAAGAAGCCTCTCCGGTATCACCGGATGCCGACCTACCTCTGTCGTGTGGTCGAGGCCTATTTGACGGACAGGTCCGTCATCTACCCCGGTCACCTCGGAGAGTGGAACCGGCGAGAGATGTCGTGCGGTGTCCCGCAGGGATCGGTCCTGGGGCCGCATCTGTGGGACATCGGGTACGACTGGGTGCTGCGCGCCGACCTCCCTAGCGGCGTCAGTGTAGTTTGCTACGCTGACGACACGCTGGTCCTGGCGCAAGGGAGGTCGTACCAGGCGGCGGCCGACTTAGCGACACAAGGGGTTGCGACAATCGTCGATAGGATCCGGCAACTGGGACTCGAGGTGGCATTGCACAAGTCCGAGGCCATGTGGTTTCATGGTCCTCGGAATGCGCCACCGACGGGTTCCCAGATAACGGTGGGAGGGGTTCACATCGGCGTCGAGTCGACGATGAAGTACTTGGGACTCGTCCTCGACAGCCGGTGGAACTTCGCGGAGCATTTCCGCCGTTTGGCTCCCAGACTGGAGCGGGCCGGGGCTGCGTTGAAGCGGCTCTTGCCCAATCTAGGGGGGCCAAACGCCTCCTGCCGGAGGCTCTACGCGGGGATCGTGCGGTCCATGGCCCTATACGGGGCGCCGGTGTGGGCGCCTACATTGAGGCGCCAACCAGCTCGCAAGTTGAGGGCGTCCCATAGGGTCATGGCGATCAGGATGATCCGGGGATATCGCACGATCTCCGGCGAGGCGGCGGGCCTCCTTGCCGGATTACCGCCATGGGATCTGGAGGCAAAGGTCCTCGCGCAAATGTGGGAGTGGCGCGAGGAGGCCAAACGCCGGGGCGTAACTCCGCTGCCGCGGGAAATCGCGGCACAGCGGACAGAGCTCCGGCGGGATCTCATGGTGACATGGAGAGAGCGATTGTCGCAACCCAGTGCTAGGCACGCCACGATTGCGGCGGTAAGTCCCCTCTTTGAGGAGTGGTTTGAGAGGCGGCATGGCGTCCTCACCTTCCGCCTGACGCAGGTCCTCACCGGACACGGTTGTTTCGGGAGGTTCCTGTTTCGGATAGGGCGGGAGGAAACGCCCGGGTGTTTCCACTGCGAAGATCGCCCTGAGGACACGGTGGAGCACACGGTGGCGGTCTGCCCTGCTTGGGCGGAGCACCGCCGTGTCCTCGTGGAGGCGATCGGCAGCGGCGATCTCTCGCGTCCGGCCCTGGTCCAGGCCATGGTACGGAGCGAGAGGGCATGGGGAGCCGTCACCTCCTTCAGCGAAGCAGTAATGCTCGCGAAGAGGGAGGCGGCACACGTGAGGGAGAGGCAGCATATGCGCCCTCGCGACCCCAGCCGCCGCAGGATACGGAGACGCCCTGGGCGTCGGGAATCCCAGGCCGATTTCCGGCCACCGTAGGCATGGGCTTGCGGACGGTGAGTAATGGGTAGCTCGCTGTCCGGTAAGGACCAAGCCCAAGTCGACGGCGCGTTGTGTTCCACGCGCGCCTCAAAGAGATGTCAGCACAAAAAATGATGGGACCCGCAAGGGTCGATGCCTGCCAGGGGTGCGGGTTTGTTCGAAAGAGACACCACAGCCCCTGGCATAAGGGCTACTGAAGGAACACGGGTGGGTTTTAGTCAGTAAAAGTCTGACACGCCCTCCTGCTCCACCCAGAGCGGGAGAAGTTATTTGATGATTTCCCAACCAAAAAAAAAAAAAAAAAAGCATACTCTTTCTTAAAATGTTAATGTAATAATAAAAAAATGAAACCGCCGAAAAACCGAAAAATAAAAAATAATAAACTAGCTTTGTCCAACACCAATAACTAAGTTCGGAAGGCGGTGACATATAATTAAATACATATCCATAGTCACCGACTTCCGAACTTAGTTATTGGGGTTGGACAAAGCTAGTTTATTATTTTTTATTTTTCGGTTTTTCGGCGGTTTCATTTTTTTATTAAAAAGTTTTTATTTTATAATTTTTTGTGGCTATCTACTAATTACTACATGCTTAATTTTTGATTTAATACACAACTCAGTATTAAAATCTGTGAGTAAACAATCAATCATTCCCTGTTTTCATATCCTTAGGGTTGGAATTTTTCTTCGAAATTTATATGGGACCAACTTCAAGGTATACCCTTTCCAATAAAAAAGAATTATCAAAATCGGACTACTCTGGAAAAACTTATGCGTGGTCATACATAAAAAAAAAAAAAAAATACGCGTCGAATTGAGTAACCTCCTCCGTTTTTTCGTCGGTTCAAAAAATAATTGAATTGGCTCCGTTTTTGAGGAGTAAAAACGGGTATACGAAACGTCGATCTCGTCAAAAAATTTGTGAGAATTTCGGTCTGAGCTGCAGCTGTCCCTATCACACACTACGGGGGCAGACTTACTGACGGCGCGACGCCAATAGTTTCTTCAAATACCTATTTTTAAAATTCCTCGCAGGCCCCGTCCCCTCTTAAGACGCTCCCAACGATTCCTCACTGTGTAATTATGAAAGGCAGTTTAGAAGTTATGAGGGAACAGATGAATGCCGGTCAAAATCATAACCTTCCTTTTTGCTTCGCCGTAGGTCATAAAGATCGATAGATCGATATCATGTGATTAAAGGACTGTGAACACTGTATAAAGCCGAACTTTTTCAGTTTACTAGAATGACATTGGCTATATTTGTGGCCAGCTACAATCCGTTCACAGTTATTTTTTACCTGTGACAGCAACAACTCAACAGAAGCCTTATAAGCCATCCAAAAGCAACGTTACTGTAACGCGAACAAAGATCACTTTTCCGAGGTTTAAGTGTGGACGGACCGTACTGTAGAAGTCATTGTGGCAATGATATAATATATACAGGGTAAGTTTTTTCCAGTGCGCAAACTGTTACCAGGAAATCAGCATATCATTCTAGACGACCGCAGAAATTTTTCGCCGTTTATTAAAACAAAAATCAGCTGTTCAATAGAAAAGTACAATACCTACGCGGTCAAAGTGTATGGAAAGCTGTTTTTTTTTTTGTATAACCGGCGAAAAATTTCTGCGCTAGGGGTTCTAGAATGATATGCTGAATTCATGGTTACAATTTCCGCACTGGATAAAAACTTTTCCTGTATATTACCATACAAATTAATTATGTTGCTGGCTGGCTGGCCAGCTACAATAATTCATGTGATAATTCATTCATGATCTTATAGTTCTGTACCCGGTCTGGTTAGAACATTATTATCAACATACCAGACATCTTAAGCTCCGCCAGTCCGCCACCCTCCAACATGTTCCACAACATACGCGTACGGGCCGCGTGGCGCTAGCGGCGTGTGCACGCGCCCTTAAGCCGGCCAACGCTCGCGCGCCACTAAACGTCAAACGGAGCGATTGATAAGTCTGCTAGTGTGCGCCCGCCCTTGTTTGCACGCATTTATTGCCCGTGGGATGTTGCTCATTGTTGCTTACAATAAATACACTGTCAATTGATGGGAAAACATTTTCCGCACAGATTTTAGTGGTCCGCAAATACTGACTTGTGGATTTACTGTGTTTGAACGTAGCGGAATACAAATAGTACCCCAATCAGTTTCGTTGCTAGTTCACATCGAATGACCCGTTTTGATGTGGTCCTTTTATGACTCTATTTTGTTTCCGGTAAATGTCTTATTTCTTTAGTACCTACAATAGACTGCACGTTGCCACCTTCCTAGCATTTTCCCAAATATGTTTGGGTCGGCTTCCAGTCAGACCGGCACCCTAATTGCTTAACTCACGATTCATCATAATCTGTTTCGTTTTGAAACGGATTGTTAAACCATTGCTTCATATGTTCCAAAAATGTGTCTGCTCAACAACGTAAATAACGCAATTTATATTGCTGTCAAAACTAAACCGATTATGATAAATCGTGAGTTACGCAATTAGGGTGCTAATGCAGCAGAATACCAGTATTTAACATGGAGCGACAGAGTCTATCTGACCTCCAAAAATCAGTTAAGTAGTGGGTAATACGATATCCTTAGTAAGAATGGTTGTTAAATTTTTGGGCTTCTGACGACCTGTCACGACTGTCCAAGATGCTCGAAGGATAGCGGGGACCAACGGCTTTACACTAAAATGTATGCGTGTATGTGTTCGTGTGGTTACGCATCCGCCGACCAACTGCGGCAAGCGTCGCTTAACCTGATCAATTGACCCGTGCGGCTGTAATTATTTAGCTGCAAGCCCACCACCAGACTGCACGTAACAAAAGTACTGCAGTGGTAACAAAATAAATGATGGTTTTGGTCTATTGAAACTCCGTAGTAGTTTGTAGCCTTGTGTACCTACTGCTACGCTAGGCTATCTTAAGTTCAAAGTGATACCAGTAACGTGCGGCTTACTGTACCGACGCAGATACACTTTTATTTTACCAATTATTTTGCTTCACTGTCAAAATCAAAGTAATCTATGTTCTTGGATTACTGCCATTAGCAAGTCTGCCAGTATCAAAGTGATATTTATTTTCGTTAAAATAAGTTTGATGTCCTACCGCCAAAATATGTCAACCGCATATATTTGTAAGGTAAAGATATAATTGTTACGGTCACGAATTATATTTTAATGATCGTACAACCTGAAAATTGCACGATTCGAACAAATATTTGAATTTCGCGGGATACTTTAGCGCTCCACCTTGCGCCCACGTAAAATCGCGGCGGGATTTTACACGCCCTGGTTTTTTTCACGCACTGGATTTTTTCACGCTCTGGATTTTCATCGCTTTGCATAGCACCGAGAGTTGAAAATCGAACAGTGTGTTTTTTCGACCCGCCCGGCCAACCCGAGATACTAAACGTTCGGCTTGCGTTTTCGTCAATTATTATTCGTCTTAGGTAGCCTAATTAGTCATTACTGAGCTGAAAACAGCTTCAAAATGCGTCACCTGGATGCAAAGATATTACGACGATTGTATGAAACCTAGGTTTGGTTAGGTGGATTTGAAAATTCAGTGCGTGGAAAAACCCCACCGCGATATTATAAGGTCCGTGTGAACGGCGACGAAATGATGATTTCCCGCAGCAGCAGACGAGTAATTGCGTAACACACAATCAGCTATCATTTTGACAGTTCGACAACTTACATGGCATTGTTAACTTTGCTAAGCAGAATTTTTTTTCGAACATATGAAATAATGGATTAGCAATAACCATCGAAATTATTCATATTCTGATTAATAATGTATTAGGTAGGCAATTAGGGTGGAGTAGTGCCTTGACAACTTAATTTATCACTAACAATCGAAATGAATATTGTCTTGACAATCAGTCTGATGTGTAATGGCACCTGTGGCACCTGTACAAACAGGGCGTGTTTATGTTGTGTATCAGCCCCAGCAAACAGCAGAACTGTTCGGATTGTGCCAGATAACGGCGTATTACAGCCCAGGACTGCTATCGTAGGAAATTACATGGTTTTCTGTAATCTCATGCTTTGTTTATCCTAAGTAGTAAGTACTTACCATGTAAACGTGTAGAGTAGGGATGCCCAGCGGGATATTGCGGAACGCACTAACAGTAGGCTATCATTTTGACAGTTCAACTATATTCATTGCGTTATTTAAACAAACTTTGATGAAAATACCATATTTTGGAACATAGGAAGCAATGGATTAGCAATATTCCTTCAAATTATTCACATTATTATCTGCTGGAGCGGCCAGCGAATTGATGTTGATACGCAATTAGGGTGTAGGTTAAGCTATAGTTCAGTGGCGAAAGCACCATATAACACGATTCCTACCGGCTTCCCTTCGGGGATTCGCATCGGCAACTCTATCGCTATTTAAAAATGGCACGTCAGTGGTAGCTAATATTGTCAAAAAATATAGTTACACTACGGGTTTTTAATTCACCATAACATTCGATCAACAAAAACGGTTATTTTTAGCTTTGTATAATAACAAAAAAAAAACTTTAAATTATCCCGGCACCCAAAACGTCATACATAATCGGGAACAAAAAAATCATACAACAGCGATCCTGTAATGATATCACTTTAGGACACGTGGCACCGCTTGATATGGACGAGAGCCAGACGCTGTACAACGGGTTATGACAGAGACAGATATAGAAAAATGCGTCAGCGAGAACGAGATGGAGGAATATTGCACATTTAATTTGGTTTTCAGCTGTTCAATTTTATTTTGTATTTTATTATTTACTGATAAGTCAGTAAGTTCAAGCCAAGTTCGCTTTGGCATCTCTCTTACAAAAATTGAAACTTCGCCGCTGCTATAGTTTGCAGGTCATTCGAACTTAGACTGCTGGCGCAAACTTTGCGTAATTTGATTCATGATAACCGCTCTTAGGGCAAGACCCACAGACCTCAAAACGTCACAAACGAATTAGACGAACATTTTATGCACAATAAAAAAGTTCACGTTCGTAATTTTATTTGAAAAAAAGACATTTATTTTATGTACCTATACACACCTTACAGTCTAAATACCAGAAAGGGTGTGTATTGGTTTGTAGTTTACTAAGCCAAATTAAAGTACGATTTGTGAATCTTGCCATTAGAACCGGGAACGTACAGTCCGTTCCCGGTTATTTTACCTCTGAAAGCAGCAACCGAACAGCTACCTTATAGTAACCAGAATAGAGATCTCTGTGATATTGTGCAGACTTGCTAGTGGTAGTCACCCAAAAGCAACTTTATTGTAACGAAGAAAAAGATCACTTTGATTTGGACATTGACGCAAAATCAGAGGTAAAATTACGTGTGAATGGACTGTAAAGAGCCATCACGTTCTTAGTTACCAAATTGGTTCCTATATACATTCCAGTCAAAAAGGATCATACTTCCAAGGGATGGTAGGATGCAGGTATTCATGACTTTCTGTTCAATTTTGACCGACATGTTGCTCTTTACAATTTCTTGTAGGCTCCAAAATTTCTTCCAGGCAATGGCAATCCTTGTCTCTATTTCGTGCTCGTTTCTCTGCTTTTTAAACGAAATTTGCTTACCCAGATAAACAAAAGTGTCAGCATACTCAAGCGCCTCATTTTCTATGAATACAGGTTTTCTTGTGTAGTTCGTCATAATATTTCTTTTACTGCGGTTTATTTCCAAGCCTACTTGTAGACTGGCAGCATGAAGGGCGTTTATCATCAATTGTAACTCGGTTGTATTTTCTGATAGCAAGACAATTTCGTCGGCAAATCTCAAATGACTTATGTATTGATCTCCCAGTTTAGTCTCCCAATAACCCATTGCAATACTGCGATAAAAATTGTTGGAGAGATAGGCTCTCCCTGTCTGACTCCTCTTCTGATAGGAATGGAAGGTCCAATCGTCTCCTGCTGTTACCATTTTGATATAGGTGTTGTAGAACCTTCAGATAGATGGTGTCGACTTTCTGCGAATGTAGAGATTTCTATATTGAGTGTTGGTACAACGTATCGAAAGCTTTTTGGTAGTCGATAAACACAAGATAGAGCGGCTTGTTGAATTCTCTTTTCTATTAGAGAATGTTATGTTACTATGTTTATCTCACAATCCTAAGTTTTGGTTCACCTCATCATCCTAGCCTAGCTTTTTCTCAACTATGTTGGGGTCGGCTTCCAGTCTAACCGGATGCAGCTGAGTACCAGTATTTTCCAAGGAGCGACTGCCTATCTGACCTCCACAACCCAGTTACTGGGTACCACAATACCCCTTGGTAAGACTGGTTGTCAGACTTTCGGGCTTCTAACGACTGTCAAAGAGCCACGAATGACAGCCGAGACCAACGGTTTAACGTGCTTTCCGAGGCACGGAGGGGTCTTGGTATGTTAAGATTGTCACCCATCCACGGACCAACCTCGGCAAGTGTAGCTTAACTTGATCGATCGACCCGTACGGTTGTTATCACTTGGCTACGATCGTATGAATTCTCTGCAAATAATAGGTCTTTACCTATGAAATTGCCGTTTTGTATGAAAAAATTTAAACGAATTTTTTTCATGAATTTTTTATTTGTATTAATCGAAGTAATCACCCATGCAATCAATGCATCTTTGCCATCGCAGTGGCAGTTTATTGATGCCCTTCTTAAAGAAATCAGCTGGACGGGAGGCAACAAATTCTTCAAAGGCATTTTGTACTGCCTCTCGGGTATTAAATTTTTTTCCCGCCAAGAAGTTATCATAATTCTGGAAAAAGTAGTAGTCTGTAGGCGCAAGGTCTGGTGAGTAGGGCGGATGACGGAGAGCTTCCAACCCCAGTTCTTGCAACTTGGAGACCGTCTGCTGTGCAGTATGAGGTCGCGCGTTGTCGTGCAGGAGCAGCGGAGACGAGCGATTGACCAATGCTGGTTGGAGATGCGCCAGCTTCTCCATCATTGTGTTCAGTTCTTCACAGTACACATCTGCAGTAATGCTCACCCCGTTTGGTAAGAAGCTGTGATGAATCACACCGGCGCTAGACCACCAAACAGTGACCATCACTTTTCTAGGGGTAAGTTTTCGTTTAGGGCATTGTTTAGGTGCTGAACCAGGATCCAACCAACTTGCTGAGCGCTTACGGTTATCAAACAGAATCCATTTTTCATCGCAGGTAACAATGCGGTTCAAAATTCCTTCATTTGTGTGTCTGTTGAGCAGTGCAAGGCACGTCTCGACGCGTACTTCGCGCTGGCGATCATTGAGTTCGTGGGGCACCCATTTGTCAAGCTTTTTTACCTTGCCAATTTGACGCAAATGGACCAATATTGTTTTGACGCTAACGTCGAAAGCTGCTGCTAATTCAGCCGTAGATTGTGTATCATCAGCTTCCACAATCGCCTTTAATTCGTCATTGTCGACCAAAGTCTTCGGACGACCGCGAGGTTCATTTTTCAGGTCGAAATTTCCAGAACGGAAGCGAGCAAACCAATAACAGGTGGTGCGTTAGTTTGTAGTGTTAGCTCCGTAAACGTCGTTGATGTTGCGTGCCGCTTGTGCCGCGTTGCTGCCACGACGGTACTCATATTCCATAATTACTCGAATTTTTAACGTATCCATGATGACGAAAAAGATTGAAATGCGATGAAAATGTAACACTAATCAATAAAGAAATGACTACTTTTAGAAAAAAAAATCCATGTTTTTAAAATAAAATTAATTTGAAATTAGAATTCTTAGCCAAACAAAAATTATTTTGATTTGAAATGGCCAGTACTGCAGAACGGCAATTTCATAGGTAAAGACCTAATATTATCTAAAATAATTTTGATTTGTCTGTTCATAATCGTCTGGAAACTAACGGTAGCACTATTTAAAATTATGAAGATTAGTAGGTAATTAACAGTGATAGGAATAGGTAGTGCCTATTTGCCTAAACTTCGAAGAACAGAGACAAGAAACGGAGACTTCCTTAGGACTATTTTTTTTCCCAGGGCTTGGGAAAAATCTTCAGTAAGTTAAAATTTGCACACTGGATAAAAACGTATCCTGTATATGATGTGTAAAAGCTATATTTAACTAAACTTGCAACTATCAAATTTTCAGGATTTTCACGTAAAATCCCGAAATAAATAATCTAACTTTAATTCATGATTTGATACAGCGGTTAGTTGGATCGTAAATATAATTCGAATACATGAATTAAAGTTAGATTATTTATAAATAAAGCTTATTTTCAACTTACTGAAGATTTTTCTCGAATCTCGGGAAAAAAAATTAGTCCTAAGGAAGTCTCCGTTTCTTGTCTCTGTTCTTCGAAGTTTAGGCAAATAGGCTCCACCTATTCCTATCACTGGTAATTAAGTACTTAAAACCTAAATTCAATTTAAACCATGAAAACGGCTTCACCTAATACTGTATTCTTGGGCTTAACTTTGGATGCCAAGCTTCAGTGGGGCCCACATATAGCCAAATTATCGAAAAAGCTAAGCTCTGCAGCATACGCTGTTAGAAAAATTCGTAATTTAACTGATATAGAGACAGCCCGCTTAGTGTACTTTAGTTATTTTCATAGTGTAATGTCGTATGGTATTCTATTGTGGGGAAATGCCGCCGACATTCAGACTATTTTTGTCTTGCAGAAAAGAGCTGTTCGATCAATTTATAAATTAAGTCCGAGACACTCTCTCAGAGAGAAATTTAAGGAGATTAATGTAATGACTGTGCCTTCACAGTATATTTATGAAAATCTTTTATATGCCCATAAAAATATTAAATTGTTTAAAAAATACAGTGATATCCATAGTATAAATACTAGGAACAAACACAAATTTGTTGTACCATCAACAAGGCTCAAGAAAATAGGTGGGTCATTCAGATGTCAATGTATACGCTTTTATAATAAACTTCCAAGCCATGTTCAAGATCTAAGTCTCAATAAATTTAAATCATTCATTAAACGTAAGTTGTGCCTGAAAGCCTTTTATACTGTTAAAGATTATATTGAGGACAAAAAAGCTTGGGATTAACCTGCTCCAATTTTGTATACTGAATCTAGTTTTTATTTTTGTTTTGCTCTTTGACATTCTATTATTATTATATACACTTTGACATTTGATTATTATTATATACAATTTGACATGAATATTTACTTTGTGAAGTATAATATTATTTTTGCTTTAATTATTGTGAATGTGAGGACTATGTGGTATTTTTGTTTTTGTGTTTCATCTCTTTCTCAGTTCATTTTTAAAGTTAATCTGGCAGTTTGAGTACTTTATGCGGCTTACCCAAATGTCCTTTCTTTGGTATTGTTCGTCAAATCGTTGAGCTCCTCAAGTTCTGAGTTGAGCCGTATGATTACTGATACATGCGTGCACTGAATGGACAGGTCCACTCAACCTGTGTGGTTCTTTCCTCAAAAGACCATTTCAGACACCAATCCACATGGTCTTCACATGATCTGACCAAGATTATGTCTGGACTTTAAAAGAGACTGCGACCTCTGAGTTTGTTTCGGCCTTTCTTCTCAGAGTAGTCAGATAGGAAACGCCGACCTCATCTAGTTTAAAAAAATATGATTGACGTGTAAAAGTGTTTGTACAAACCTACTTACAGAAATAAATCATTTATCATTTATCATTTACCTGAAACAGCTTCAATTTTAATACCTAAACTTTATCTCGCCGGCCACTAAGTGGGGGGTCCTCTTTGGAACCGCACAAAACGACAAGGTATTATTATAAAAGGTGTTCACAGAAAAAATATTAACCTACCTATTAACTTTGCCGCGTTCCTGGTTTAACTTTGAACAACTGAATTCGTTTCGTTGGTTTTATTTAATACCTCTTTGTTGCGTAATTGCAATTAGCTACACGAACGTTTGAAATAATATGAGTTCGGCTTACGTTCTCACTGTGAGATTGTTAAGCTGTACTTTGAATTTGTTTTAGGTGTTTGCGGCTTGTTTGTCACACGTAACTCTGATTTAGGACGATGAATGATTATTCTCTCAGGCTTGAATTTACTGGAAGACCCACTATCAATTAATCCTTACTTTGTTACTCTTTCACGCAAAAACGGCCGAACCGATTTGGATGAAATTTGGCATACAGATAGATTATAACCTAGATTAACACATAGGATACTTTTTATCCCGCTAGTAGGTTCCCGGGGGATAATTTCCGACTTCCACGCGGGCGAAGCTGCGGGTGGAAGCTGGTAGACAATATGTTTTGTTTCTTCATGAAATTTATCTATGTAAATGTATCTTCTCAATCTACTTGCCTTCCAATTAGGTACATCCGAATATCCACTTCTACATTCCTTCTGTCCCAGCTACCAACTTATAAAGATAAGGTGGTCAATCAATCTGGAGGGTAAATCAAGCTGCGTACAGCTGCCTACAGTATTTTTACAGACGAGTAGCGTCCACACACACGCACACACACACAGTTACAACTTCGCCATTGTCTCCGTTGGTGCTGAGAGCTCCTGCGCTAACACACATTTACATCGTGTTTGTACACTTGGTAACCACAAGTAAAGCGCGCGTCCCTTCGTGAGACAAAAATACTATCCTACTTGAAAACTATGAAGACTCCCCAGTTTGAATATTACTAAAGATCACTATAGATCCTACTTTCTACTACCATACTAATATTGTAAATGTGAAAGTTTGTACATATATTATGTTTGTTACTCAATCACGCAAAAATGGCAGAACGGATTTGGATGAAATTTGGCAAACAGATAATTTATAACCGTACCGCATATAATGTACGACTTTTAATTGTATTCAATAACTTAACAGTACAAAGACAAATAATGTGTAACCATACTAAAACTAGGGTAGTGAACGAATTTGCGAAAAAACGGAAGATCAAAATGGTTTCATTTTAAATAAAACCATTTTTATCGTTCAAAATTCGTTGTAAGATGTGGAATATAAGAATAATTAATAGTTTATTAATAAGAGTATATTTTTTTTCTTCTAATGGGAATAAACTATTTTAAATAAATTACCTAATTACTGAAAAGCAAAATATATAACAAATTCTAAAAAAATATTACTGCATATCATGTTTTTTAACTTTTGTTGAACTTTTTTCGTAGAACTTAGATACTTTTTACGATTTTCCAAAATACCATAACATAAAAGTCGTTGGTCACAATGGCATTTGAAGTTTTGAACAAAGATCGAAAGATGAAAACAAAATAAAACTTATCTGAATTAGTTGAAGACCTTGTGTAATAAAGAATTATCAAGGTTTTTCCAAGCCAAAATACATATACCCTTATTCAGAAGTAGATCGCCAGTATATTTACAAAATAGTAAATATTTCGCTCCTTAATTAATCAAAACCTCTCAAATACTTTCACATGATTTATCTACCTGCTACACCAAAGGCCTCCCCCCCCTACAACCGTGTTTAACTGTCCGTTTCATTAACCCCAGTGAAAAGTGATCGTTTTATCGCCGAGACAAGTGCTAATATAGATGATATCGCAGCGCCCGCGCCGGCGTTCCCACGCGTGCCAGGGGCGTGCGCGTGCGCCCCTCGTGCGATACCTGTGCAGATTAGCTGGGTCGCAGAGGGTAGCTGTAGGCAAAATAGTGGCATTCAGTTGTTAGACAATTTATTTTTCTTTTTTGTCTTTTCTGCTTCGTAATATTTATTTGATTTATGAGACTGTCCATGGATTTTGAACGTTCTTCCGCATTGTCATCTATGGAATGGATAAATAGCTTCTGAGTTTGTTTCAGTGTCCCTCTCAGAGTGGTTAAATAGGAAACACGTCAATATAATTGGTGTTTACGTTTTTGTAGGTAAATAAATATCAACTCTTCACCGGGAATTCAATGGATGTGTGAATCACACAACCGGTCGAATTAGCGATGCTTTGGGGACGCCTTTGTCCAGTAGTGCACTTCTTTCGGCTGAAATTATGACTAATGGTTAACTCACCAATACCTACTTAAATGTTTACCTCAACACCAAATTCGTCTGACGCATCTCTTTCCCTTGATCTATAAACAAAACCGTCCTATTATTTGTACTGCGAAATATATCACAATGAATCTTTGCATGGGAACCGTTTCCACTTGCGATGTCCCTATTTGTTTGGCGATACACTATCTGTTAGAGTATCTGATAGTTGTGTTGTAGATTAAATGTTGCTAAATTAGCACCGACTCATAAAATTGATATTCACGTAAGTACCCTGTACTGGGGTGTAATCAGTAGCTCTCTTTAGCAGCTCTCTAAAAAGTCATATTTTGTTTTAAAAGTTACAATTTTGATGGTTTTATTTTCTTACTAGCTTCACTCGCGTGGAAGTCGTAAATTATCCCACGGAACGTAACACTGGGATAAAATGTATCCTATGTGTTAATTCAGGTTAAAAACTATCTGTGTGCCGTTTTTCATCGAAATCCGTTCAGTCGTTTTTGCGTGAAAGAGTAATAAGCGTCCATCTGTCCATCCATCCTGACAAACTTTCACATTTATAATATACTAGCTTCTGCCCGCAACTTCATCTGCGTCAAATTTCTTGCTCAACGTCGCATCGAATCGCCTGGCCGTGCGAGTACTTGGTATTATTGTTTTTTTTTCTTTTTACACGATTCCTAAGAGCCCTAGCGTGATGTTATTTAGCCTATAGCCTTCTTCGATAAATGGGCTATCTAACACTGAAATAATTTTTCAAATCGGACCAGTAGTTCCTGAGATTAGCGCGTTCAAGCAGACAAACAAACAAACTCTTCAGGTTTATTATACAGGATAAGTTTTTATCCAGTGCGCAAATTTTAACCATGAATTCAGCATATCATTCTAGACCCCCTAGCGCAGAAACTTTTCGCCGGTTATACAAAAAAAAAAACAGTTGTTTCATAGAAAAGTGCAATACCTACGCGGTCAAAATGTATGGAACAGCTGTTTATTTTTTGTATAACCGGCGGAAAATTTCTGCGGGATGGGGTCTAGAATGATATGCTGAATTCATGGTTAAAATTTGCGCACTGGATAAAAACTTATCCTGTATAAGATTAGTAGGATTAGACAGTAAATCTGCCTAGCCTTTTACTAACTATGTTGGGGTCGGCTTCCAGTCTTATTAAACTGAAAACCGACCCCAACATAGTGCTTAAACATTCATATTTGTCCGCCCGTTTTTGTTTGATTGAATAACAAACATCCAAAACCATGAACAACATCCAATCTTTCACATTTATATTATTAAGTAGGATTACACAATTAGACCATTTATAACATATCAATAACAATTCCGTACCACAATTACAATTCCGAACTTGGTATGATCCCATCCCACAGACAAACCGTGAAAGCGGTTTTTGAGTGTCATAGTGTTAAGGTGAATCTAGTCGACATTTTTTCCATACAAACTTCGGAAGTGTATTACTCCACTGTTCGAAAAATCACATCAAAAATTAAACATGGTATGGTTTTGTCTCATCTTCTCTTATATTTATATACAGGGTAAGTTTTTATCCAGTGCGCAAATTGTAACCATGAAATCAGCATATCATTCTAGAACCCCTAGAGCAGAAATTTTTCGCCAGTTGTACAAAAAAAAAAAATCTGCTGTTTCATAGAAAAGTGCAATACCTACGCGGCCAAAATTTATGGAACAGCAGATTTTTTTTTGTGTATCCGGCGAAAAATTTCTACGCTAGGGGTTCTAGAATGATAATATGCTGAATTCATGGTTACAATTTGCGCACTGGATAAAAACTTTTCCTGTAAAGGAGAAACTGACTGACTGACAAATCAACGCACAGCCGAAACTACTTGGACTAGGAACCTTTTATAATGCAGGGGAGCACTAAGAAAGAAGAGGTTTTTGGAAATTCAACTTTCAAGGGGATTAAAAGGGGGGATTTTGGTTGTATGAAAAATCGTATTTCTTAAGTTAATAAACTTGGAACTTGCAATTTATTTAAAAACATAATATGTACAGGTATATAAAAGAAAATAATCGTAAGGCATCAAAAAATACGTCCGCATCGTTGTCAATGGGAAAAGTGCCCAAAAGGCTGGCAGCATTACTACTTGGAACTTGGCACAAATACTTATCTAAGTAAATTATAAAGTTAGTTGTTAATTGTTTTCTAAACTACCCCCTAAAGGGGGATTGGGTTACAAACTTTGACACCCTCAAAGTTTGAATGGAAGAATTTTAACGCGCTGTCTGATTAACTATAAACTCAGCATTTATACCTAAAACCAAAAATAAAGAATAACGTGTATCAGGGTTTTTCGAAAATCTACTCCTAAAGGGTAAACAAGGGTAGTTAATTTTACAAAGGATGACTTTACTGCGTGTCTTGATTAACTCGAAAATTGGTATAAATAACCTATAAGTCTAATAATGTAAAACAAACAAAATACTTTATTTTTTTTTACGCTATTGAGGGTGAAAAGGGGGATATACTTTGCTTGAAGAGTCGGTACCGACAAAGCTCAAATATCGAAAAGTTCAATAAACTTAATTGGTAAGTTGATTTATGCAGTGCTTTTTTCATAAAACCAGATCTTCGAAGGACTTTATTTTTTACGCGCCTGTTTCATTATGATCTTGCATCTCACTCAATAACGTTGTGCATGTGGACTATCGTCTAACTGCTCATCATTGATAACTGCCTCTGTCAGACACGATGCCTGGTGAAATATGTGCTTTTTGGCCATGTACACCAGTAAGTTCGAGCCCGCGACTAGATTCCCCTTAAGCACAAGACAGTAAGCTCATTAAAAACAAATCCTTATCCTACTAATATCATAAATGTGAATGTATGTATGGTTTGATGTTTATATGTTTGTTAGTAAATCACGTACAAAAGGCTGAACGGATCTGGATGAAAATTAGCACACAAGTAGTTTATACCCTGGAATGACACATAGGATACTTTTCGTACCGGTAGTACGTTCCCTTGCGATAATTTGCGAACTTTACGCGGGCAAAGCCGCTGGAAGAAGCTGGTACAAAATAAAAACAATAATGTAAAACGTATGTTCCGTGGTAAAGTTTACACGCGGGCGTCGCGCTGTCGCAACTTTACACACACCCACAAAGGGCCACTACAGACAGTACATAACCTAGGCAATTGAATCAGTGTAACTGATTTAGTAACTTTGCACATTCGCTGGCCTGATAAGGCGCAAACTAAAATACAGCAATTGATAATTTGTAATGCCACTTAACTGTGGTGAAAAGATGATGGGACATTGATTGCTGGCACGACTGACATTCCTGGCAGTCCTATTAGCAACATACATGCTGTGAGCATGTTACTGTTAGTCTTTGTCAAACTTCGATTTACACTGCCTTTTACGCATTGATCTAAATCGACATGCAGCTAATCAATCAACTTAGCCTATCGCAATCCACTGCTAGACATTTTATTTATCTAACATAAAACGACACAATACTTCAGACATACTGACAACATCTTCCATTCATCGGCGGACACATCACAGTTAGGCTCTAACGTCCAAGAGAGAGGACAGGAGACGGCTTGAGCGACGGCGACGACGGTTCGACTGCTAGGCACGGCGAACAATCTGTGCCTCCTGTTACGACAAAAATATGGGACACTGTTCATAGTGCAGTTCAAGAGCATCGGTTTTTCCATGAAGGATCTTAAACATGTTAATAATGTGGTAATTTTTTGTTCTAATGTATAGAGAATTGTAAGCCTTTATAGCCTACTAGCTTTTGCCCGCGGCTCCGCCCGCGTGGATGTCGGTTATCGCGTAAAAAAGTAGCCTATGTCCTTACCCATATCCCAGGCTATATCTCGGCCAAATTTCATGACGATCGGTTCAGCGGTTAAGGCGTGAAAGCGTAACAGACAGACAGACAGACAGACAGAGTTACTTTCGCATTTATAATATTAGTAGGGATTAAAAGCATAAAAGGACATAGAGGCTTCTCCCAAGCTGCAGTATTTCCCAGTCCCAGCTACCTTTGAAGTAAAAGCATTAAGGCTCGTGGAGACTTGCGCGACGCGACGGACGCGTTGCGAACTCGCGACACTCGTTGTACAATTTTTATGAATCCTTAATGGAAATTGTTCTACAAGTGTCACGTCGCGCTGTCGCGTCGCGAAGAAGCCTTTAATGTTATTTTAAACATTGTATTTCAGCATTATGTATTATTTTAAATTTACTTCTGTTCCGGTTTTAATTTAATATGAAGATATAGGATTAAGATTCAAAAGGCTGAAGTTTGGCAGTCCGCAGTTTACAGCGGGGTTGTCCCACCACAATGTCAAACGTTGCCCCATCACAATGTCAAACTTTGGCCCACCACATTGACGTAAGTGCACGTGCCTTTATACTAAAGCTTTGGTTTCCTAATAA
Source organism: Polymixis flavicincta (assembly GCA_949987655.1). Taxonomy (NCBI): domain Eukaryota; kingdom Metazoa; phylum Arthropoda; class Insecta; order Lepidoptera; family Noctuidae; genus Polymixis; species Polymixis flavicincta. The sequence goes on along the minus strand of OX465171.1, from coordinate 33,522,874 downwards.
AGCGGTTCCATCATATTATCACGGCTATCATTGCAATCTGTCATTTACACCAGTATTTAACATCAAGTCAAACCCTGCTGCCCAAAGATGTAAATCGCTGGATTTGCTCTCATCGTTAACTTAGTCACACAAAAAGGTGTCCATACTGACCAGGTCAACCAAGTCTTGTGAAGACCGCAGGAATTTGTTGAATGCAGGAAGGACAGAACCGGTCGAAGTGGCGGAGTTGGGGGGATAGCTATGTCTACCATTGGACTTCTGATAACTGAGAAGAGTAAGCTCGCACGTAGCGTTTCGATGACAATTAAGTCAACTCATTGCGTCATTGTGAAACGGGGGATGCAAAAGGGTCCACGTGGAGGCCCCTGGCTTTATAATAAAATTTAGGTGAAAGATTCAACACAAATGTATGTCTCATGATATTATAGAGAATTTAACCTATTCCGGAGGCGAGCTCTTTCTACCTTCGAGCTCGCTCCGCTCGCTCTCGCATTCTGCAACCTCTCAATTGTAAAACATTTGTGCAGTAGTCAACAAAATACCAAACTCCTATTTCCGAAAAACTAATCGATCCTAGGCGGGGTCGTGGGCCCTGTAGATGCCCCTCCGTAAAAAACTTGCCACCCATTGATACAACTAACTTTTAGTAATAAACACAAGTCGAAGTTCCTAGTTGCTAACTTTTAAAATTATGAACTTCCTTACAAACTTGCATTCCCTATTAACCCCTATAAAAGAGGAAATAAAAATATCCATTCTTAGTGCTCGCCTTCGTTATTTAAAGTATACTTCTAGATACTTCTTAAGTTGATGTACTCGTATGTAAATAGATTCTGTTTGACCACTCATCATCTGCCTAATCTGCCTAGTCTTCTCTCAACTATTTTTGGGGCAGCTTCCAGTCTAATCGAATCCAGCTGAATTACAGTATTTTACGTGAAGCGACTGCCCTCTGACTGACCTCTACAACACGGTTACTGAGTACCACGATACCCCTTGGCAAGACTGGATGTCAGATGTTCAGGCTTCTGACGCCCCGCAACGACTGTCAAAAATCCACGAATGACAACCGGAGCCAACAGCTTAACGTGCTTTCCGGGGCACGGAGGGGTCTTGGTATGTAATGTCACTCATCCAAGGACCGACCGCGGTAAACGTAAATCAACCTGGGCTTAAATTCTCTATGACCACTTAACGATTCCTTACTCGTATCCACGTCAATCACACACGAAATCTGCTAATATCATAATAATAATATCGACAAATTGTCTTGGAACATGCAGAATATGACATTTCGATTCCTTACTGTTACATTGGTTTCTAAAAAAACACAGTATTGACGTAGTTTGAACGTAGTAAGATTCCGCGGGGAATCATTATAAACATACAGAGTTGGGGCTGTGATCGATAGACCCTGTCGTGACCATTACCGAAGGTGAATCCAATGATGCGATCCACAAAAATAAAACGTTACTTTCGTTGAAATTATTAAAAAAAATACTGGACAAAAATATTATTGCCTATTAGGAATTGAAGCCAATATCAGAGCAATCTGTTTGTTTTCATGAGATTCTGCCGAAAACCCTCAATATATGTAAGAGCCAAGAAAACAGCGGTTTTAATATCCATTAAAAACATGATCTTTCATGTACCAATAAAAAGCTATTCCATGTTTTTGTACACAGAATCAGAGTAGAGCTTAGTACACCATATCCTACGTTCGCACTGACGTACAACTATCGCGACAGGATTCTTTCACATACTGGTTCATAACGTAAGCTTTGCGCCGACATCGACATTCAAAATCCCACCAAAAATCAAACAGTAAAATCCCGCCAATCATTACTTATCCTTAGTAATATTACAAAACGTGAAAGTTTGCATGTATGGATGTATCTTACTCTTTCACGCAAAAACGACTGAATTGATTTGGATGAAATTTGGCACACAGATAGATTATAACCTAGATTAATACATAGGATACTTTTTTATCCCGGTAGTACGTTGCCGTGGGATAATTTCCGACTTCCACGCGGGTGGAAACTAGTACCTATTGAATAACGCGGGATATTTTAATGTCCGTGCGCGCGTGGTCTTAGCTGACACGGCTTATCCTACGTGAAGCAAAAACTTTGTACCCCTATTTACGAAAATTACGTGGACGGTGGTTTAAGTTTATATGGAGAAGTAGCGCAGAAAGCTAATATTTTTATGTAACAATGCATTTCGTAACTATATTTCTAGATTTACAGGACTGTCCATCGATTTTCTAGTCCGTTCTTCTCCGCAGAAACCGACTTCACTTTGAAATGGGCAACTAGCTTCTTTCTGATCCGACTCCTTGACGACTCTAAAATGCCTGTTAATTATTTAATCGAAATAAATCCTTTGTGTTTCAGTTTTTCTTCCCGCTACCTTAGCGGCCTCTCTCATATTGGTGTTAGAGGGTACGCCTAGGGTTGCCAACCCTTGGCGTAAACATATTTTATAGTGTCATACTACATATATTAGAGTATAATTTTTTTACGTAGTAGACGGTGACTGAAAAATTTTCAAAGAAAATTTAACTAAGTATCATTATTTTACTAAAATAAGTGTAAAACGAATCGCAGCCGTAATTTGTTTTGGTATTCAGAAATACCTACTTAAATCAGTTTAAATAAAATTCTAGCTATTGCTCCTTCTAACCAAAAATGTGTTTTACCAAGTATACTGCTGAAATATGTCAACAAGTTGCTCAGTGATCTGATTTGTCTAATATTTACAAAATAATAACATTTCTTGTTTCTATACTAGCAACCCCAGCTTTCACTCAGCTCATAGCGCAGTGATGAATACAAAATAGCGTGATCAGCGCAATAGGGCCAGTATTAATAGGGCCAGTATTAATCTCGTAAAAGCTAAAATAAAGTTATTTTGTAACCATCATGTATTTTCGCAGTTTGATAATACAAGAGACATAAAAGCAAAAATCCTGTTAGTATGTACAGGCTCAAAGTAGAAATAACATGTTTTTAATTATTCATTTTTAAACGTAACTACTATACAAGGTGTAACTTAAATAACGCACAACCTCATATGGGTTCAATATACCCATCATTATGAACAACTTTTACTATGGGACCAAACCAGAAACCGCGGAAAAAATCAGCTGATCCATACATTTATATTCGCATAACTCGTCAAAATTTAGGGAACAGCTGATTATTTTATCGCGATTTCGGGTATGGTCCCATCGTAAAAGTTGTTCATAATTATGAAAGAAAAAGAAAGAAAGAAAAATGGATTTATTTGTCACAGAAACACGTGCATATAAAAAGATGAAATAACATATTAACCCCACTCCCCCCTTAAGAGTTTGACCGTTATTTAAGTTACACCTTGCATATATTTTTTGGCGCTCTTCTATATTTTTTACAGGCCAAGGTTTTGAAAATACTTTATCTATACCTACTTATTAATAAGAAATCTGAAGAGTTTGTTTGTTAGTTTGAACGGCTAATCTCTGGAACTACAGCATGCAGTCCGAAATGAATAAAATATTTTTGCCTTCACTCAGCGGACATACAGCGACCTACGCGTTCAATATAATAATGCACTAGGGTGCTGCTTCGACTGCCGTGGCGTTGTACAGTATCAGGGATGTTTGCAGATAACAACATTAATGATGGTTTTGCCGCCATAATTAGAAAGAGATGTGCATACCTGATGTCACGTGTTCGCGGCAGCACCAACAGTGTTCTCAGCGTATTCGCAGATCAGTGGGATTCCCTGATGTTGCGAAGGCGGATGCAGCTCCACGCTGAATTTAAAGTTTTTAATAGTAATCTGTATCTGTACTAACACTAGAGGATTTATGAGCAAAATTGTTACTAACCCTATGGACTTTGTCGGAACTAAAAATATTCTATTCCCAAATTTCCGAGGAAGTCTATTTAACGCTAAGCGAAAACGAAGTAATAGCAAGCGATGAAATACAATGGGTAAAGTAGACAAGAAAAAGAACGCGGACGATATCGCTGAAGCTGGTTTGATTTACAAAAGTTGGCAACCCTAACTACGCCCCACGAACGTTTGCCGGTTTGTTGCCACAGCAACCCGCTTGCCGTAGCGAGGGTAGTGCTATAGCTGAAGGGCAGCATCTCCTGTGTATATTACAATGTACCTACTCCGCTCAAGAGACGAAGAAAAGTTAATAAAACCTCCGATATGAGTGTCTCGAGCGTGCTGCTGCTTTAAATCATTTTATTTTATTGTAGTTCCCGTCTAACTATAATTGTTTTTAAGAAGATAACAGAGCAATATTATCATCAGATTCAGTTTTTTTTATTTCAGTTATGTTCATATGGAACTTACGAATAATGTATAACACCACGAACTTTGAATTCGATCGGTATCGAGGTGATTCCGCGAGCCTTGAACTGAATTTTGCAGCAGCAGTACCAGTGCAGTGCCATTCCGTACAAGAAACATAATTCGTTGTTAGTTGTAATTACACGTAGTTCGTGCTAATGAAGATGCTTTAATTTGTTTATTAGGGATAATAAACAGTTACGCATTAGAATACTACAAAAAATTTGAGTAACAGAGTGAGTAAATTTACACATACGATATTTTCCACATATTATCAAAACAAGTTATAAAACAATGCGATGTGCGCTTATATAATTATAAAGAACTTACAATAAAATTACAGTATGTGTTAGTTATAAAATTAAACAGGCATGCAAATAAAAGAAAGAAAGAGAAAAATATAATTAAAAATACAGTCAGTCATGTTGGCTTATTATTCGATTCACATGAATTTACTCTTCCGAAACGGGCAAATCGACACTTTCAAATAATTTATTTTCTGTAGGCGATTCGCATGAAGGTAATTTATCTGTGGGCTAAACAACTTCAGAAATACGCATTATGCAATTGGCACGTCTTGAATTTAATGCAATAGGTATAGTTAAGAACAAATTTTGTATTTTTCTCACCATATCTAGGTACTATAGGTGCAATAATAAGAAATAATCTAACTACCTCATGTTTATAGTTTATTGCAACGTGCCAAATGTGTATTTCTGGAGTTGTAGATTCGCCCACAATTAAATTAAATGGTTTATGTCTTTAATTTACCCACAATGATTTTAGTTTTGCATGAGTCTTTTGCTTTTGTCTTCTTTTAATATTTGTGCGCGTCATACTAGCTCTGCTCACGTACATATGTCATCATTCTTGCATAGTTAAGGGGACACTTTGCGCGGGCTCGAACTCACTGCTGGGCCTGGCTAAAAATCACGCTGTCTCACCAGGCTTCGTATCCGACAGAGATAGTATCAGTGGTGATCAGCTAGACGCTAGTCTACACGCACAACGTTACTGAGTGAGATGCAGGAGTATTTTCGGCAAAAAAATCGCGAAAAAATTAAGAAAAGTCCTTCAGAAGATCGGGTTTTATGAAAAAACCACTGCATAAATCAATGACCAATAAAGTTTATTGAATTTATTGTTAATTGAACTTTGTCGGTACCGTTTTGGTTTTTGAGATTTTACACTCCTTTTATTACTTAAACACGCTCAAAGTTAGGTTAAATTAGCAAGAAAAACGAATCTTTGTTGGCTCATAACTTTTTAATAGCTTTTTATTTTAGTATTCTGTTTCCGTACAGACAATAATAATAACGAGACAAAACCATACCATGTTTAATTTTTGATGTACATAGTCAAACAGTGGAGTAAAACCCTCCCGAAGTTTGTATGGAAAAAATGTGGACAAGTGTCACCTTAAGGCGGCGATTTCTTGGAAACGCTCAAAAAGGTGGTTTTTCATACCAGTGTATCTCTTTAACCGTAAATAATTTTTAAAGCAAACAAATATATGATATTTTCAACTCTTTTTTACATACAGTGATGGAACTCAAAACATAATTAAATATACTTTAATGCATCAAAAAAATAATCAAAGTCACCTCTTCATTCTCTTTAAAACCAGTTTATCTCTTCAATAACAATTATTATTATAATTAAAAATATACCATTAAATGCCAAACTGCACCCAGTGATGGATTAATATTTATTAAATAATTAATATCTAATTTTATACGATTTTATTTGCACTTTTACGACAATACTTTCTCATTTGTAATTCTAATTTATTACAACAGATTTTAACCCGTATCGGATTGCAGTAAGAACTATTATCGCTCATAATGACAATACGACGAGTACAAATTACCAGGGCCATAAAATATTTCTCAATAAGAAGTGTTTGTAGTACTTTTGCGTACCTAAATAAGACTCTTTAACCACAAATTCTTGTGAATCGACGATTAAGCCATCTTGTTTCCTCAATTACTTCCAACTGAATTGAGATTACCATTCCGGTGTCTTAGGTCATTACATAGGTTATTTTTTACTTTTCCATCATCGTTATCGCTGTTAGAATGTCACCAGACCTTGGCCCTAAGAACACCAAAGGTTGTCAACGCAGCTCCTGGTCTCAGTTTTCCGACGTCATATTTTTTTACGAAAAACCGTTTTAATTTCACTCAACACGGTGTCTCATTCGTTAACAATTTCCAACGACTTTATAACGGTGTTCTCACTCAAAAACGATCCCCAACTTTATTAAGGACATGAAAATAGTTTAAAACTAGCTATTTCCATTCCAAAAACATTTTAAAAGTATGGCTCGCGTTTTGCCTCCCTTTAATTGATGTTTGCGGACATAATTTAAACAGAAGAGGGATCACTCAGCTTCTCAGCCTCTCTGGACTGTCAATAGGACCAAATGGTCAGATGCAGACGCGGCACAGAGCGCGGCGGGCGTTCTGACCGTACATGACAAGAGTACCTACTCGTTGAGTTTACGTGAAGCAAAAACTTTGTGAGTGCCCCTTTATACGAAAATTACGCGGACGGAGTATGAAATTTAGCACAGTTAAAAGTTTATATGGTGAAAGAGTGCAGTAAGTTAAAAAAATTAAAATTTAATTTTTTAAACGTCAATGAAAAAGAAAGCGCTCACCTTCAGAAAAATACTTGTATCTTTTAATAATGCTAAAACGTGCCAGTTTTAATGGCCGCCGCCGTCCAGTGTGGGTCGACCCCGAGAGGAATCTAGCACACACGACGAACAAATTTTAATGTACAAGCCGTTTGAATTCCTTTACATTCCTTCCTTTCATTGCATATCTACCATAAGTGATGCAGCTTAGCATAAAAGGGACGTTAGCTCACAGTAAAGTTAGAATTTATGAAGCGTTTTATCTGTCTTCTGTATATTAATACCTGAAGCGAAAGCTTTGTAACTACCCCGTTATACGAAAATTACGCGGACGGAGAAGTGTGAAATTTGGGACAGTTAAAGTTTATGTGGAGAATGTTTTTAGAAAACTAGTATTTTATATAGAAATTACAAATTAATTTTAAAAACAAAGTCAAATTCCTGCCACTGAGCGGCCATTAGTTATTATAATTTTGCGTTTGAGCCTGTTGTGTCATTGCGGGTCAAGGACCTTCCATCCCTCTTTCGTCTTAGTATTCTTTTCTTAGCATTAAATATATCCTCACTTCCCTATCGATTAGGTGTTAAGCACATTCACATTTCGACAGTTAGGTATGTTTATTTTTAAAGAGATTCACCCCAGATAACGTGGTTCTTAGACATATTCAAAAACGTGCTGTTCGTGCAATTTACCAGTTAGGTGGCAGATTTTCCTTGAGGGACTTTTTTAAAGATATTGGTATTCTCACAGTGGCATCACAATTCATATTAGCTAACATCTTATTTATTAGGCAACATATACACTTGTACACTAAAAACAGTGATATTCATACCGTTAACACTAGAAACAAGGACAAACTACGTGCTCCCTTTCACCGGCTTCATAAGGTTCATAACTCATTTGTTGGGCTTGGTATAACTTTTTATAACAAGCTTCCCACTTCTTTGCTAGATTTGTCTTTTGATGCGTTTAAAGTTCAAGTAAAATCCATCCTTTGTTTAAAGGCTTACTGTTCCATTAACGACTATTTAAATGACAAGAATAGTTGGTCGCTGTGATTAACACAAGACAATGTTTATGTTCTTTCTCCAGAATTAGCGTACCTAGTGACAGGTTATATGTGTTCATATATTTATTTAGTTAAATAAGTACTTTTTTTTAATTTTATTGACTTTTTTTTTTAAAGTCATTAGTTATTGACATATAGAGCCCTTTATACCAGGAAACTTTTATTTTTGGTAATATGCGTTATTGTTTATTACTTTGCCTATGTATGTATAGAATCAAGTCCATCCGACTAAACAGACAGCTGTGCTGCTGGGGAGTTTGTTGCGCCACTTCTTCTTCCCAGCTAAAGCACTAGGAAGTGTCGAAGGGTGGGCGTTTTTGGGGGACTGTCTTATGTATTTTGACGTTCGAAAAGTGCTGATTCTCAGCCTAATTTGAATAAATGACTTTTGATTTTGATTTTGATATCTTGACGGTACAGCCTCGGCTATCACCATCAGCCCGGTAAATCCTGACTACGGTTCACTTCTTAGAACTTCTTGATGAAAGCACTATTTACTAGACCTTAAAGTTATCGTAGAATCTAAATCGAAGAATTGCCAAACTTAAGTGGCAGTGGGCAGGGCACATTGCTCGCAGAACAGATGGCCGATGGGGCCGAAAGGTTCTGGAATGCCGACCGCGTACCGAAAGACTATGTCCAACAGTGGACGTCTTTCGGCTGAAATGATGATGATGATGAAAGTTATCGTAGTTCGTAAAGACTTTCCTAACTACTACATAGCTACAGGATGTAATGCAGACTCCATTACTGAAAATACACACTTTTCATTCACCGAGATCTATTTGTATTTGAAAGTAGAGCTAAACTGCGAAAATTACGCAGACGGAGGAGTATGAAATTACGCAGACGGAGAAGTATGAAATTACGAAGACGGAGGAGTATTAAATTACGCAGACGGAGGAGTATGAAATTACGCAGACGGAGAAGTATGAAATTACGCAGACGGAGGAGTATGAAATTATGCAGACGGAGGAGTATGAAATTACGCAGACGGAGGAGTATGAAATTACGCAGACGGAGAAGTATGAAATTACGCAGACGGAGGAGTATGAAATTACGCAGACGGAGAAGTATGAAATTACGCAGACGGAGGAGTATTTAATTACGCAGACGGAGGAGTATGAAATTACGCAGATGGAGAATTATGAAATTACGCAGACGGAGGAGTATGAAATTACGCAGACGGAGTAGTATGAAATTACGCAGACGGAGGAGTATGAAATTACGCAGACGGAGGAGTATGAAATTACGCAGACGGAGGAGTATGAAATTACGCAGACGGAGGAGTATGAAATTACGCAGACGGAGAAGTATGAAATTACGCAGACGGAGGTGTATGAAATTACGCAGATGGAGGAGTATGAAATTACGCAGACGGAGGAGTATGAAATTACGCAGACGAAGGAGTATGAAATTACGCAGATGGAGGAGTATGAAATTACGCAGACGGAGAAGTATGAAATTACGCAGACGGAGGAGTATGAAATTACGCAGACGGAGGAGTATTAAATTACGCAGACGGAGGAGTATGAAATTACGCAGACGTAGGAGTATGAAATTACGCAGACGGAGGAGTATGAAATTACGCAGACGGAGGAGTATGAAATTACGCAGACGGAGGAGTATGAAATTAAGCAGACGGAGGAGTATGAAATTACGCAGACGGAGAAGTATGAAATTACGCAGACGGAGGTGTATGAAATTACGCAGATGGAGGAGTATGAAATTACGCAGACGGAGGAGTATGAAATTACGCAGACGAAGGAGAATGAAATTATGCAGACGGAGGAGTATGAAATTACGCAGACGGAGAAGTATGAAATTACGCAGACGGAGGAGTATTTAATTACGCAGACGGAGGAGTATGAAATTACGCAGATGGAGAATTATGAAATTACGCAGACGGAGGAGTATGAAATTACGCAGACGGAGTAGTATGAAATTACGCAGACGGAGAAATATGAAATTACGCAGACGGAGGAGTATGAAATTTCGCAGACGGAGTAGTATGAAATTACGCAGACGGAGGAGTATGAAATTACGCAGACGAAGGAGAATGAAATTACGCAAACGGAGGAGAATGAAATTTGGCACAGTTAAAGTTTATATGGAGAGCACTAGGCGACCACTAGTTACTTATATTAAATAGCCTAGGAGGATCCAGGAAACTCCCATTATAAAGAAAAATTTTACGTGCCAACCTACAGTATATGAATAAAATGTTTACTGTGTCAACAATTTAAATGAATATTTAATGTGAAACATTTCATCATCGCATGATTAACGGCCTCTTACGACAAGCGCGGCCGTAAATGAAAATTTAACATTCTCGTCATATTGGTGGGATCATTAGCTCACTGTATCATTTTGAGCTTCGATTTCTTTTGAAAGATTCGGGTCGTGAATTTAAAATATATTGGACCAATCGCGCCTAAAGGATTTATTGTATTTTTCCCTTTACTACCTAATTCAAAATAAGCATTTCGCTATCAATGATACAATTAACAACTTTATTGAAATCGCTCAGAGATCGGCCAATTCCCTTTCTACTCCACATCCTATCTCTGTGTGAGAATAACCCTACGATCGTAGGAACGTGCCGATTTTTTGTGATCCGTGCTCGTAATCTTAACGCTCGCAATCTGTGGGGTGTGAGCACAGCGTGAGGTCAGGCGATGACGTCATAAAGCGACGAAATTAAAAAGATCGCAGCTGGACGCACGAACAAAAGGATTCCATAAAAGAGGATTTACTGACACTTAAAAAGTTCGATAGAGCACAATACTTATTATTTTTGTTGTCACAGTGAGTGCTGAATATACCCATCCTGCCCACCAATAGTATATTGGTAAGTATTAGATAAATGATCCTAATAACTTATCCGACTACTCTGAGAAGAATGGCCAAAACAAACTTACAAGCCACAGTCTCCTTTCAAGCCCAGAGATAATCTAGGTCTGATTATGTAAAGACCACGTAGATTGGTGTCAGAAATGGTATTTTTCAGTAAGTGCACGCATTTGTCAGTAATTGTTCCATTAAAATGGGAACATTTATTGTCAGTTCACGTTAAATTAAGCAACACCCTAATAGCGTTATGCACGATCAATCATAATCTGAATAATTTGAAACAGATTGCTAATCTATTGCTTCATATGTTCGAAAAATGTGTCTGCTCATCAACGTAAATAACGCAATGAATATTGAACTTTCAAAATGAAACAGATTATAATCGATCGTATGTTACGCAATTAGGGTGCAGGTATCCTGCTCTGCCTCATGTAAACTTGGTAATTGAAAGATTTAAATGGTTAATGTCTATACTTAGAGAAAAAATGAATGTTGCTAAACGCAAAACTCGAGAACGGCATTCGGCAATGTTTTTCTTTCGTATGTTCCATAAAGCACATGGAAAATGCAAAAAAAAATGCGTGGACTATTTAAAAAAAAAAACAACACTTTGATACTTTTTATACCGGTAGTACGTTCTCGTGGGATAACTTTCGACTTCCACGCGGGCGAAACCGCTGGAAAAAGCTAGTTTAAAATAAAACCCTTATTAATTTTCTGTTAGGTAATTTGGTGCCTTATTTTCACGTACCTACTGTATTATTTTTACGTTACAGTGACCTGACAAAGTGCATCCTGCTCAAGCAGGCGATCTTACGTTTCTAGGTACATAGGTCCATTAGCTAGAGGTCTTTCTCTAGCTAATGAACCTACCTAGAACTTTACCACCCAAAACCCAAAACCCACCCAAAATACCTGCTTAATATTATAATGTTTGTTTATTTATGACATGTAGTCACTATGGGTGAAATGTATATGACAATGCCTGAAATAAAAAATATTTTTATTTATTTTTTTGATTTTTTTAAAATGTTTTTGAAGTTTTAAATTTTATGGAAACAGCAACTTTTATATGGCAAAAGGTGTGAGTGCTCAAAACACGCTCAGTTCAAAATTCCAAGCTAGCAACAGACGATGTTTTAAAAATTGGTGTCTAATGAAGCACTAATTAAAAAAAAACTCTTGCAGGCAAGCAATACCCGTCGAATTTAAAACTCATTGACGTATAAAACTTCATTAGAAATATTCCCTAGTCAGGTGCCATTCCCATCAAAACAAGAACGATTAAAGACCCTTCTGTTTAAAATTAGGGCGGTTAAACGGGTACCTAGTTTTTAGTTAAATCGCGGCACGTGACAGGCGCGTGCGCACCGCCCTACACCCCACCGCCTCACGACGACGTGATGTGATCGCTTTTCGATTGATATTTGTGGGACTGTAACTGCTGTCAATCTGTCAAATGTATCTTGGAAGTGCATCAATCAAGTGATTTATTTTATTATTTACTAGCTGTGCTCACGATTTGGTTCGCGTGCATGTCGGAATACAAACCTAATTTCATGGGTTTTATTTATTTCGGAGATTAGCTGGAACAAACTGACAGACAACTTGCTTAGCGCCTAGAGACGACTTTTGCACCCAGACGCAATGCGAGCTTGGCGCTTCCGCAAGTCGCCTCTAGAGAAGCTATCGGAGTAAAAAAGTGGTGGTTTTTTGTACTACCTCTTCTAGATAGCACATTGCACTTTATAAAGACTAGACGAGACGAGACGTAAGACATAGGTATTCCGTATTCGTACATTCATGAAGTTATAGATTTAATGAAAAGTTGGCCAATCCTGAGCGGGACTAGTAGATATGTTTAGTTTGATGCAACCGTGGAAACAAATGTATGAAAGATATTTGTGTGTTTGACTGTGTGTCTATGCTAATGATGGTTGTACAGTAAGGAACACTGGTTCTCAAGTGTGGTCGGAGATTCGAGAGAATTCGGACTTTACACAGGTGGAGTTAGTCACACACATAGTAGATTTTCGCATTGCTGCGAAAATCGAATGTCTAACTGGCAATTCGGCAGCGCCGCGTGCGACCTTCGCCAAATTACCAGGGCCACATAGGATACTTTTCATCCCGGTATTACGTTCCCGGGGGATAATTACCGACTTCCACGCGGGCGAAACCGAAGGGGGGGAGGTTGTTATAATATCATTAAAATCATCAATACAACCCTTTCAGTTCATATAACCCTATTGATTGATATTTCATGAAATAGTCAATCACCTTAAGGCCTTGGTAATTTTGAATGTACTCGTCGTACTGTCGTTATGAGCGAAAATAGTTCTTCCTGCAGGCTTAGCACGACCACCGATTTGTCGACGGAAGAATAGACATGACTATTAAATAAATGATGCACAATAGGATAATAGCTATGTTTTTCTATTCATTATCACAGTTATGCGTTCTAAACGAATCATGATTTTGTAGATAATCGTATATACTTTGTGGCTGTCGAGTAGAAAGTTTTGTTCTCAGTGTGATTTTGACAGTTTGGGAAGAAATATTCTTCTGAAATAGTCTACATTTATAAGGACCTAGACAAATATCGTTAGAAACGAAAGACTAAATGACAGATTGTAGAAGGATATCTACGGTGCGATAACAAAAATGTAGGAACGAAATGTCACTTTGTATTGAAAAAGCACTGTCTATTCTTCGTAGAAATACAAAGCGGCATGCTAAGCCCGCTGCAATACGATTCGGGTTAAAATCTGTTGTAATCAATTCGAATAATAAATGAGCAAGCATTGTCGAAAAATTCAAATAAAATCGTATTAAATTAGATATTAACTATTTGTTAATAAATAATCCATCACTGGATGCAGTTTGGCATTTAGAATTTTATGGAATATTTTTAATTACAATAATAATTGTTATTGAAGGGATAAACTGGTTTTAAAGATAATTAAGAGGTGACTTTGATGATTTTTTTGATGCATTAAAGTATGTTTAATTATGTTGAGTACCATCACTGTATGCAAAAAAGAATTGAAAATATCATATATTTGTTGCTTTCAAAATTATTTACGGCTAAAGAGATACACTGGTTTAAAAAACCACCTTTTTGAGTGTTTTCAAGAAATCTCCGCCTTAAGACCCATTTCTAGTGACATCCGTGTTCTTCTAATTAGGATTATTAATAACCTTTTTATTTTCTCGACAGTTGTTGGTTTACTGTCATTTCTACTTTATTACAATAAGATGAGCTCAAAGAGTATTAAAAATAATCGCTACGTTCACACACCGTGCACCGTGACGGACTTTGCTTGCATGTTACACTTCTTAGCTACCTATAATCTGGGACTGCCCTTTACTTATTGAATAGTTGATAACTGCATTCATAGATTTCAGAAAAATGTTACCGTTAGCTAGGAAATCGTAAATTCTTATGTTTATGCCAGAGGACGCCGCTTCGTATGCTGGATCCAGCATACGAAGCTGCGTCCATGTTATGTCCTTGGTTGATCAACTAAGGTTGGAGTACTAGAAAACACATGATCATCTGCCTAGCCTTTTCCCAACTATGTTGCGGACTTCCAGTCAAATAATATGCAGCACAATACCAGTGTTTTACTTGTAAAGCCGCATATCTAAACTCCACAACCCAGTTCCAACAGTTATCTACCAATTACAGTACTAGAAAGCCGCAAATCGCAAAATAACTATGTCCAAATATTTCGTTGCTAACTGCACTCGGAACAATGACTCGTTATAACTATATTATTAATTTAATAAACATTTTAGATATTTGAATTTAATTAGAGCACACAAATTTAATTATCGTTGCTAGCGCGTTGCTGGTGATTACTGGTTGAACCAACCAACCTTAAATTAAACCAACCTTCTATACAGGAAAAGTTTTTATCCAGTGCGCAAATTGTAACCTTGAATTCAGCATATCATTCTAGAACCCCTAGCGGAGAAATTTTTCGCCGGTTGTACAAAAAAAAAAAAACTGCTGTTTCATAGAAAAGTGCAATACCTACGCGGTCAAAACGTATGGACCAGCTGATTTTTTTTGTGTATCCGGCCTAGGCCGGCCGGGTCTAGAATGATATGCTGAATTCATGGTTACAATTTGCGCACTGGATAAAAACTTACCCTGTGCCTATAGGGTGACTGGTAATTAGTGACCGACATTTAAAAACATGATTGTACTCATCATTATGAACAACTTTTACTATGGGACCAAACCGGAAATCGCGAAAAAAAAAATCAGCTGTTCCCTACATTTATGTTCGCATAACTCGTCAAAATGTAGGGAACAGATGATGAGTACAATCATGTGTTTAAATGTCGGTCACTAATTACCAATCACCCTATACATATATTTATAACTATACTATTCGTTCTACGCACTACATCGTTATCCATCGTACCTAAACGCCCGAACTATACGCACGTACACGCACGGATAACACGTAACTAATTTGAAAGTGTTTCAAGCAGTGGGCTCGTACGCGTATTTGAAGTAATCGCACAAATGAAAGTGCATTGTCGTGTGAATTCGCACAACTTTGTACGCAAACGCGGCTGTTGTAGCAGTTATTGCGACGCAACAGACTCTTTTCTGCTTATTCGGCACTTTCATCCCCTTTATGGAAATGGCCGTCTATTATTTAAGTGTGCTTCACGTTTTTGGCATCGAGTTCCGATTGTTTGAACCGGAAAGTTACGTTTTTCCGTAGAAAGATAGAATTTAACTGTT
Organism: Polymixis flavicincta; assembly: GCA_949987655.1. NCBI lineage: Eukaryota > Metazoa > Arthropoda > Insecta > Lepidoptera > Noctuidae > Polymixis > Polymixis flavicincta. The sequence goes on along the minus strand of OX465171.1, from coordinate 33,507,192 downwards.
AAATATCGGGTTATCGATATTCCAGTTATCTTTATAGGTACACTTACCTCTTGATCACCTTTGGCGGCAGTCACAAACGACTGCGCCTTTATTGAGAATTTTGTAAAATTTTAACAGACCTCAAAAATAGATTTTCAATTCGACACGCATTGTTTTAACATTGTAAAAAAAAAAACAAGGATATTAGAAACGAATGCTATCATTAACGTGTATTATTTATATATTTTTTCAAGTTTTCCGAAAGCGATAAACGTTTGAGATAATTCAAACGTTTATTGCTTTGTTTTTTCCAGCGATAGATTTGTTCGCTTTTGAACGTTATCTTACCGATAAGCAATCATGTGGTTGACAAAAATTGCACGTTATCCTTGTGTTTTATATAATTTGGTATGAAGTCGGTAGGTATATACGAATTAAATTGTATGAGATAACTGTGGCAAAATCAATTGGGGATGTGTTATTTGGTTAGGCTGATATTGTTGCTAATTACCTAAGTAATTAGAGATGGACCCTTAACTAAATATAATTGAATAAACTATAAAATATTCTTTAAATATAAAATAAAAGTAAAAAAATAAAGGCTGCACGTCTTCAACAGTTTTTTTACTTACGTTGCCCAACGCTTCATTAATTTGTGAAAATATAATTGTAGCAGGAAATAAAAAAAAACAAAAATTTAAAAAAATCAAATCATTTATTTTTTATTTCAGGCATTGTTTATGTACACACATAATTAATTGATTAGTTTATTTTAAGTTTATTATAAAATATCTGAACATTAGGTATTGGGTCGATGCACCTCAGCGATAACATACCTATAATAATAATAGAAATGTAAAAAATACCGTGGATTGAAGTCGGCAAGCCGGCGCAGAGCCCACCCGTTAAAAATGCTTACAGCCGTATAGGGCTAAGAGTAGACAGAATTATCTCGTACGGGGTTTTGTGGATAGGGTCCGAAAGCCTCTGTGAGGACTTTGTTGAATATCTCTGCCCGGTTTTTGGGCGGAGCACCGCCGTGTCCTCGTGGAGGTGATCGGCAGCGGCGATCTCTCGCGTCCGGCCCTGGTCCAGGCCATGGTACGGACCGAGAGTGCATGGGTAGCCGTCACCTCCTTCAGCGAAGCAGTAATTCTCGCGAAGAGGGAAGCAGCGCACGTGAGGGAGAGGCAGTATATAGGCGTAGGCGCCCTCACGGCGTTAGTCGCTGCAGGAGACGCCCTGGGCGTCGGGAATCCCAGGCTGATTCCCGGCCACCGTAGGCGTGGGTTTGCTGACGGCGAGTAGGTAATGGGTAGCTCGCTGTCCGGTAAGGACCAAGTCGGGGTCGACGGCGCTTTGTGTTCCACGCGCGCTTCAAAGAGATGTCAGAACAACCTGATGGGGCCCGCAAGGACCGATGCCTGCCAAGGGTGCGGGTTGTTCGAAAGAGATACCGCCGCCCCTGGCACATAGGCTACTGAGGGAACACGGGTGGGTTTTAGTCAGTAAAAGTCTGACACGCCCTCCTGCTCCACCCAGACCGGTAGAAGTTATTTGATGATTTCCCACCAAAAAAAAAAAGAATGTTCCAAAAACGGAAGAGATATGTCATGTCAAAGTCAACTGACATCCGTCAAAACACAAAATAGGTTGCGCTTATAACTAAAATATATTCTAACAGACTTTACATATAATGTTTGTGTAGCTGTTGTTCTTAATTAGGTAGACTGGTCATTTAAAGTGGGGTAAAAGTTTAAGTAGCATTTAATTTGGTAACTTTATAAGTACCTACGTTATTTAGCGTGCAATTAGGTACCTCATGGTGCATTTTTGAAAAATAACTAACACATACCTATCATCACGCCGAATCGAGGTCTTCAACATTCATAACATTTACATTCTCCATTCACTACTAACTAAGGGCGAATTTCACCAGTGAAACTCAACGCGATCAGTTTAAAAACTACGTATAGTTGCTGTCACTGTCATTATTTTCTTTGTAATATTGACACTGACAGCTCGTGAACGTGGTTTTGATGTGCTGATCATCTTCATTTTCATTGGTGAAAATGGTAGACGTTTTAATTTTGAAGTGAAAACTTCTTTAGCGGCGTTGTACACTTTTTTTGTAATGGGTAAAAAATGTTAAACTCGCGTCAGGACACGTGACCTGATCGAAAATTCGTAAGACGGATGGCGGCGCAGGGCGCTTGCGCGAATGTTCGTGTGTGTTTATGTTACAGCGTGCCACGCGCGTCCATGGATGGTGACAGCTGATGGCTTGATTTTTCTGAGAGATTTAATGTAATATAAATTGTCATGTTTGTGTAAGATAGCGCAATAAATAAATATTGTATTCTACAACATAAATGATAGTATTTTTATACTGATAATTAAAGCAATTCGTGCAAAATTATTCCCTAACCATTCCCAAATATCAAAAATGCACAACGTTAATATTCAAGTTTTCACTTCTGCCGGCGCTCCTGGAATGCAACCCGTCGTTTTTTTTTTTAGTTGGTTAGTGCTAAGGTTTTCTAACAAGTAACTATAGTTCGAAACCGTCCACACAAACTTTGCCGCATCTGCACACTTTCTAACCTCATAGTCTACAACAAAATACAGCCCTGTGTTTACGATGGGGGAAAGCGAGTCCCTTTTCGCATAAGATTCTGACTTTCTCACTTAAAATTCAACCTTGTTTATTGACTCATAAGGTTAAGAGTGCCCCAAGTGTTACAAACACCCGGAATTTTCCGTATCGATGGCACGTGTGGTGCTCGTCCTTTATTGAAGATTGCGCTCCTCCCACGACTTCTACGCAGGGAGACGAATGAAATACCACCTGCTTTAAATACTTGCCCCCACTTTGTCCCTAAAAACGTCAGTCAGCCTCGTAGTCTTAAGATACAGAAGTTTTCTTAGCGCCCTTTAAGTTCGGACTTACTCGTAGTTTGTAAGACAACAAGCCATGTGGCCAATATGGGATTTCCCATGGGGCAATAGACAAACTGTCATCTTAGCCCATATTACTCCTTTAGAGACAATACAATACACAGCCTAAACTAAATAACCAAGGAGAACAGTAAGAAAGGATTTTTGAAAATTTGGCTTTTATTATCCCACGGGAACGTACCTACTACCGGGATAAAAAGTATCTTACGTGTTAATCCAGGCAAACAATCTGTGCCAAATTTCATCCAAATCCGTTCAGCCGTTTTTGCGTGACTGAGTAACAAACATCCGAAACTCTAAACATACAAACTTTCACGTTTATAATATTCGGGGTTAAAGTATAAAATTGCCGATTTATTCTGAAAAATTTAAACTCGTTTTTTCTAAGATATAACATAAAATTCAATAAAAATATTTACCCTCAATATCTATACATTGCTGCCATCTAAACGGAAATTCATTTATGCCTTTACGACAGAACTATGAGGACCTAAATTCGACAAACTGTGTGAAAGCACTTTGTAATGCCTCCTGGGAAGATTTTTTTTTATCACGTAGAAAATTGTCCAAATCACGAAACAAATGGTAGTCCATTGGAGCAAGGTCTGGCGAGTATTGAGGTTGACGTATAGTTTCTAACTGCAGCTCCTGTAGAGTTAAAACGGTTTCTCGTGCAGTGTGAGGTCTTGCTTTATCATGGAGCAATAATGGTGAAGTTCGATTCACGAGTCGGGCTGTTTCACTGCCAGTTTCACCATCATTGTTCGAAGTTCGGCACAGTAAACATCTGCTGTTATTGCCTGACCAGACCTGAGAAAGCTATAGAGAATAAAAACACCTTGAAGAGACCACCCAACAGTTACCATTACATTTTTGTTAGTAAGGTTTGCTTTAGGGCACTGTTGCGGCGTTTGACCTGGGGTCAGCCATTGCATTTTTCCCTTACGGTTATCGTAAACAATCCACTTTTCGTCACATGTCATAATTCGATCCAAGATTCCTTCATTTCTGTACTAATTCAACAAGGCCACACAAGTTTCAACTCGCATTAGGTACTTTCTGCAGATTAGTCAAATCACGAGGCACCCATTTTCCATACTTTTTTATCTTATTGATTTGATGCAAATGAGTCAATATTGTAGGTAGGGTAACGTTAAACCATGCCGCTAATTCCTGGGTAGTTTGACTCGGATCGACATCTACCATCTCCTTCACTTCAGCGTTATTCACCTACCACGTGGTTCGTTCTTCAAGTGGAACTTTGCATTATGAAAGCGTTTAAACCAAAAACGCATGGTGCGTTCATTGGCAGACCCCTCTCTAAACGTAACGTTGATATTGCGAGCCGTTTCTGCCGCGTTAGTTCCGCGTCTGAACGTATTCAAAAATAACTCGAATTTTCGAAGTATCCATCTTTACGTCGAAGCTAAATAAAAAAAACAATTGAAAGTCGAAACTCGAATGTTCCACATTTTTTAAAGATGAACCTCATAGGTACCTATCACGTGAAAAAAGTTTCATACGAAAATCTCACACCATGAAGATTTTATGTAATTTCGAAGTGTGTATTAATAAACAACGGCAATCTCATACTTTAATATTAGAAGATTTCCGACCCAAAAAGAAAACCCCTATTATTAGTAGGAATAGTAGGATATTTTCAAAAATCTTTCCATAAGTCTTTGTCATCCTTCAAATAGGATGAGATAGATCAAAATTTGTTATTTACTAAAATACTACTTAGTAAATCTTAATTGTTTTAATAATTTAATATTAATCATTACTCTATATAAATTATTATTTAAATAAATTAAAATTAACACTAAAATTTAAATGTTAAATAAGTTAAAATTAAATTAAGTGAGATGATGTTTTTAACTTTTATAGGTTAACAAGCCGCATGCCCGACATAATTTAAGCTCTTCATGCACTACGCAGGATGAATAAAAAAACATTCCTTACTACTTACTTTTATTATCTGCTAGCTGACCAGGCGAACTTCGTACCGCCATATTTTATTTCTCCAGTCGCGACTGAGGAAATATAACCCTTCCGGTAAAAGCAAATCAGTTGGATTATCAATAATTTCACAATAATTCTGATCAAATCTATATATTTTTATACATTTTCTTATATACAATCCTTGTCCTGACAATAAGGAACAGATAAAAAAGAATCATCCAATTTGGTGCAGTCGTTCGGAAGTTATGCGCGTGCATACATTTCGGCGATTCATTTTTATATAAATAGATAGATGAAGTCTTGTGCATTTATGTCTTGCTTCTAGCTAGATCCAGTGGCTGTGTTGTATGTTTTTAAGAGTACATATTCAAGATTTTATTGATTTTTTTAGCGGACTGTCCTATCAAAACCTCGAAGCTACGGTTTCAAATTAAAGAACATACGTGACTTACAAATTAGTTTGTAAGTGGTATAGGAATTAATTTCATTCGAGTATGAGCGTAAGAGTGATACCTGTTTGATTTTTAAAGAGTTTTTAATTAAATAAGTATCCTACATCTACGATAAGAGTCTATTAGAAAATGTAGGACGCACTAAGCACTGGCATTCCTAGTTTTCAATTTAATATCATGTAACCCTTGTCTGGCACTATATTGTAGTATTTTGTTCAAGGCATACTTCCTTTTAGAACTTCAACGTACCAACTTATTTCCCATCTTCTGTACCTTTGACTTGACAACCAATTATATTGTATCTCGCCGTTTAACTAGGCTACCTTAGTCATTACGTAAAAGAATGCCAACAAAATGAAGTACAACTATACAATGGAAAAAAATTACAATGTTGCATTTTCTTGAAATCGTTCGAATTCCCGTGCTCGGAACTGTAGAAAACATCTCTTTTGATATTCAGCACAATTTTACCGAAAAATTCTTTAAAGTTTTATTAGGTATACAGGAAAAGTTTTTATCCAGTGCGCAAATTATAACCATGAATTCAGCATATCATTCTAGACCCCCCAGCGCAGAATTTTTTCCCGGATACACAAAAAAAAAGACAGCTGTTCCATTTTGACCGCGTAGGTATTGCACTTTTCTATGAAACAGCTGATTTTTTTTGTGTATTCGGCGAAAAATTTTTGCGCTAGGGGTTCTAGAATGATATGCTGAATTCATGGTTACAATTTGCGCACTGGATAAAAACTTATCCTGTATTTTATTAGGTATACCCAAAATTTACGAATTAAAATGGCAATGCAATTTATTTACTGCATATTATTATACAAAGGGAATGAGAAAATGTAAGCGATTGCGATTAGGAGTGCGTTATACAAAGCGTTTTTATTTTCAGTTGATGGCAGTTGGCTCACCCCCTATTACAAAGTACTTAAACATAACCTTCTCAATGTGGGTGTTCTATAGGTACACCTCTACCCAACCCTTTGAGAAAAACACGCGTGATGTTATGCTGTGTGTTATCTTCCGTTAGCATAGACAATAATTTTATAGCAATAATAATTGTTTTTGCTCCATTTTGTTCCAACCAGAAAAACACGCCAAAGACAAGTCAACCGGAGTATCCTAAACGTTTATAGACGTATACATTAACCATGTAGAACGGTTAACAGTTTAACGTTCCACGCCTTCATCCATACCATTGATCGCCACTCTATCCGGGTCGGGGCTACGGATCGGTCGGGCGGGCGGGCGGCGGGAGCACCCATACAACAACAGATGGCCAATTCCCGTTATAAAAATGTTCAAAATCTAGTCGATTCACAATCTCATCTTAGCGATAATCAAATTCGAAATCTTGTCAAAAATTTAGGGAAATTAGAGGTAGGAATTTTTTGGTGTGTTCCTCTGTGGCCGGACCACAGTTTAGTACTCAGATGCTATAGTTCGAAATAATACCTACCTAAAGTCTACTTTCACCGGAATATATACATATTTTTAGTACCTCAAGAAATATCTTTTTAATTAACAATTTATGTGGTCCGGCCGCCAGGCAGTGCTCTCTGGCCGCGCCACCTCAAATTAAATAGAGTATAATGAACTATTAATAAATCAATTTCCCGAAAAAAACTACCTAAAGAGTACCTTGCATACGACAAATATGGTCCAATAAACCCCATTAGTTAAGGAGTTATTGGTCGTAGGGTGTGGTCCGGCTGGAAGGTATACTCTGCAGCGAGTCAATTTTGCAATATTTAATATTAACTATCCATAAATCAATTTATATAATAGTACCTTTTCTCTACTCTTCGTTGAAACTTTTTTCTCTCAAGAAACTATTCATTTTGATTAATTAATCTTTAAAGTATGTGGCACGGCTAGGAAGGATTACTTTCAGCAAATATAACGAAATATGCTTTATTTCTTTATGCCAACGAAAACTGCATAATAAGTACTTTATAAAAAGATCTGGACTACATCTATAAACTTTTATTTTTATTACAAACAATGATTTTGAAAAAGGTGCTCTTTTTGGTTTTTGTTTACCTATCTACCTAAGAATAGGTAAAACTAAACTGTGGTCCGGCCACAGAGGAACACACATTAATTGTGTGTGCCTCTGTGGCCGGACCACAGTTTAGTACTCAGATGCTATAGTTCGAAATAATACCTACCTAAAGTCTACTTTCACCGGAATATATACATATTTTTAGTACCTCAAGAAATATCTTTTTAATTAACAATTTATGTGGTCCGGCCGCCAGGCAGTGCTCTCTGGCCGCGCCACCTCAAATTAAATAGAGTATAATGAACTATTAATAAATCAATTTCCCGAAAAAAACTACCTAAAGAGTACCTTGCATACGACAAATATGGTCCAATAAACCCCATTAGTTAAGGAGTTATTGGTCGTAGGGTGTGGTCCGGCTGGAAGGTATACTCTGCAGCGAGTCAATTTTGCAATATTTAATATTAACTATCCATAAATCAATTTATATAATAGTACCTTTTCTCTACTCTTCGTTGAAACTTTTTTCTCTCAAGAAACTATTCATTTTGATTAATTAATCTTTAAAGTATGTGGCACGGCTAGGAAGGATTACTTTCAGCAAATATAACGAAATATGCTTTATTTCTTTATGCCAACGAAAACTGCATAATAAGTACTTTATAAAAAGATCTGGACTACATCTATAAACTTTTTTTTTTTTTTACAAACAATGATTTTGAAAAAGGTGCACTTTTTGGTTTTTGTTTACCTATCTACCTAAGAATAGGTAGTTAATTTCACGAAGTAAGTGAAAATTTTGGTTTAAAATAAACAATAAGTATATGAAAAACAAATATATATGTTCATAATCAAATATTAACAATTGTTAATACAAGGTATTGTAAATGACGGAAAATTGTTTTAAACAACAAACTAAAGTCAATAGATTGAGTTTAAGCATTTAACCCTTTAAACAAGAAATAACAATGAAAAAAGAGTGTACCAAAACCGCGTATTAAAAATATAATCAATCAGTATTACAAATAAAGGAGTTTTGAAGTTATTTTCCAACTTTAAAATGCAAGGCCTAAATCGCCATGGGATCTGGAGGCAAAGGTCCTCGCGCAAATATGGGAGTGGCGCGAGGAGGCCAAAGGCCGGGGCGTAAGTCCGCTGCCGCAGGAAATCGCGGCACAGCGGACAGAGCTTCGGCGGGATCTCATGGTGACATGGAGAGAGCGATTGTCGCAACCCAGTGCTGGGCACGCCACGATTGCGGCGGTAAGTCCCCTCTTTGAGGAGTGGTTTGAGAGGCGGCATGGCGTCCTCACCTTCCGCCTGACGCAGGTCCTCACCGGACACGGTTGTTTCGGGAGGTTCCTGTTTCGGATAGGGCGGGAGGAAACGCCCGGGTGTTTCCACTGCGAAGATCGCCCTGAGGACACGGTGGAGCACACGGTGGCGGTCTGCCCTGCTTGGGCGGAGCACCGCCGTGTCCTCGTGGAGGCGATCGGCGGCGGCGATCTCTCGCGTCCGGCCCTGGCCCAGGCCATGGTACGGAGCGAGAGGGCATGGGGAGCCGTCACCTCCTTCAGCGAAGCAGTGATGCTCGCGAACAGGGAGGCGGCGCACGTGAGGGAGAGGCAGCATATGCGCCCTCGCGACCCCAGCCGCCGCAGGATACGGAGACGCCCTGGGCGTCGGGAATCCCAGGCCGATTTCCGGCCACCGTAGGCATGGGCTTGCGGACGGCGAGTAATGGGTAGCTCGCTGTCCGGTAAGGACCAAGCCCAAGTCGACGGCGCGTTGTGTTCCACGCGCGCCTCAAAGAGATGTCAGCACAAAAATGATGGGGCCCGCAAGGGCCGATGCCTGCCAGGGGTGCGGGTTTGTTCGAAAGAGACACCACAGCCCCTGGCTTAAGGGCTACTGAAGGAACACGGGTGGGTTTTAGTCAGTAAAAGTCTGACACGCCCTCCTGCTCCACCCAGAGCGGGAGAAGTTATTTGATGATTTCCCACCCAAAAAAAAAAAAGGGCCTAAATTAAAAATAAAGATTTTGATAAAAATAAGTTATAATTTACAATTTTGCGTATAAATACAATGAACATTCATTTGCTGGTTTTTAGTCCTGATAACTTTAGTACCTACTTAAATCATCATATGTTTCCCAAGTATCATCCAGACGCTTGCAGTGAGCAACGTAATGGCGAATATTTGGTAAATACTCAATCACTGACAACAGTGTAAATAATTTTCCTTGTAATGTCATAGTGTCTGGAATGTCATTTAAATCAACGCCTAAATCAATTTCATAAAACCTATTAAGTATTAAGATTTTTTTTTGTTAATATTTGATTATGAAAATATATATTTGTTTTTCGTATGGTTATTGTTTATTTTAAACCAAAATTTTCACTTACTTCGTGAAATTAACTACCTATTCTTAGGTAGATAGGTAAACAAAAACCAAAAAGAGCACCTTTTTCAAAATCATTGTTTGTAATAAAAATAAAAGTTTATAGATGTAGTCCAGATCTTTTTATAAAGTACTTATTATGCAGTTTTCGTTGGCATAAAGAAATAAAGCATATTTCGTTATATTTGCTGAAAGTAATCCTTCCTAGCCGTGCCACATACTTTAAAGATTAATTAATCAAAATAAATAGTTTCTTGAGAGAAAAAAGTTTCAACGAAGAGTAGAGAAAAGGTACTATTATATAAATTGATTTATGGATAGTTAATATTAAATATTGCAAAATTGACTCGCTGCAGAGTATACCTTCCAGCCGGACCACACCCTACGACCAATAACTCCTTAACTAATGGGGTTTATTGGACCATATTTGTCGTATGCAAGGTACTCTTTAGGTAGTTTTTTTCGGGAAATTGATTTATTAATAGTTCATTATACTCTATTTAATTTGAGGTGGCGCGGCCAGAGAGCACTGCCTGGCGGCCGGACCACATAAATTGTTAATTAAAAAGATATTTCTTGAGGTACTAAAAATATGTATATATTCCGGTGAAAGTAGACTTTAGGTAGGTATTATTTCGAACTATAGCATCTGAGTACTAAACTGTGGTCCGGCCACAGAGGCACACACATTTTTTGTCTCATGAGATTGAGGCACACAGGCCCTCTGAAGCTGGAATACCTTCGACAGTCACAATATATTTCGTATTACAACGCTGCCATGTCCATTACACTGTATGTTGGAAAAGTCTATACCTATTTCCGACAGTAGAACGCAACGCAACTGATATTGTCAAGTTGTCACCTTGCTATTGAGCAAGAAAAGGGATGTAAGAGTTTTGTACAAAAATCTAGCACTCTGTGCTTCTTAGATCTGCAAGGTTCTGCGGGTAGGAAGTAATCTTCGATAATTCTGCGATAATTCACAGACCCGCACTTTTCAAGTATACCATCATACCCTAAGCTTGTAAATCATTAAGATAATTGACTTTGGCGTTAGTTAATTGCATTCCAGATTATGTTGAAACAAAACTGTGTGCTTATTTTACCTTTATTTAATGTTGCCTGAACATAGTTGGTGATATCGCACCGCAATATGCAGGGTATTTTGGATAAAATTTTCTGTAGTCTGGCAAGGGTTGCGAACCTTACTATAATATACAGTATTGTACTGTATTTCGGGGTACTATATACTGTTGAAGAAACATATAGTACGCAAAAAAACTATATTTTCAACACCGAAATCTAACAAACAAATCTTTTATTTTTTTTAATTTACGTACGTGCCTTTTTGTTAACTTTGACTGGTGCAATAGCGTGTAGCGTATCTAAAGTTGCCAACGCAGCGTATCCGAACGTAACTATCTTACTGCGTTCCGAACTTGTCAATGTCATATTGACAAAGTCAAACGAATGTTTGGTAGTTGGTCTGCCCTATTTTTGTTTTGGGACTTTGGTAATTAATTCCAATTAGATATTGTCCTTTCTTATAAGAAGTCAAAGTCCTATAAATTAACTAGTTATGGAAAGTGGTAGCGATAACGAAAGTGCGTCAAGCCGAATATAAAGCGAAAAATACAAAATGACTCCAAAATATAAATATGATTTGGAAAGAGTTAGGGTTGCGGATTTGCGTACTAAATACTGTTGGAAAAATATATAGTACGCAAAAATACCTTATTTTCTACACCGAAAATTAACAAATAAATCCTTCATTAGAAAATTTATGAACGCGCCTTAACATTGACTTTCGACTGATGCCGTATCCGAACTCATCTGTCATAATCCGCTCCGAAGTTTTCATTACTGTCAGAGCTTTTGATTTACATTAAATAAAAAAGCATTCTATTGTGACACTTAAATTGTTTACACTAAATAGTAAAAAATGCAAGTAGCAAGGCAATTTTTTTCTTTTTCCATGAAATACTATATTTTTTTGAAGTGCACCATATTTTTTATAGGTTATTTCGAAAAGTACTATATTTCGTTGAAAGAAATGTTGGCAACCCTAGGTCTGGCATATGACGCTGCCGGAAATCTAACTTAATTTACTTGAACCAGAGATGAAAGCTATCCTAGCATAAATACAGTTTCCAACAAAGCTACGTCAAAAATATCGGTGGGTATTTCAAGTACTTGCAATATCCCGCGGTACAGCGAGTAGGTATCGCATTTATTGTGAACTTATTATACGAGTTGGTACACACGGCTACACATCAAGCTTACATATCCAGTTTACGCTGATCTCGTATAATACGGATATCCTATATAATGCGAAGTCAGCTTATACTGGAAAAATATAGCTTGATGTGTAGCCGTGCGTACTTCCATTTCATTCACGCACGCTTTCGAACGATTTTAAAATTTGAAATACTGGTTTGTTACACCTTATCTGTCTCATTACAAAAAGCGATCTGACTTCTGTTCGTGAAAGTTCTGAACCATTTTTTGTATAAATACAACTTTATTTAGATTTGGGTAAAGTTCTTAATACAAAAATAACAAATTAGTACCGGAGTAAGTTGTCAGTATTGTAAGAATAACTGCATTTCTATACATAACTATTGGGTTCCTAATTCAAAAACTAGCTTGGTGGTTTAATAATGCCGCTGATCTAAATAAAAACATTGTTTTGTTAAAAGGGGGTATATAATATTGAGTTCTAAGACTCTATTCATATTCATCATATCAAACTGTGTCGCATAAAAACGAAAATTCCATAACATAGACGTATTTTCCATGCAAAAATCATTCGAAGTTACGTTACGTTCACTCCGCGCGTTCATGTCAGAGCAAGGCTACTCAAACGGGCTACCAAGTGGCTCACCAACATTTGATTAGCCCGCCATATCTATCAGCTGGCGGCACAGTCTCTTTATTTTGCTTCGACTAAACCCATTATCAAATAGCCAACAGTAAAACATATTTTCCGACTTGATTAAGTATATTACCAGTATGTACCATGAAGTTATTTTGAGATTATTCAAACTGTAAGTAACGTGCCTACGCACGGACGTAAAAATATCGTGTCGCGATTGGATTTTTGAACACTATGTTTTCGATTTTTAACTCTCAGGTTGAGCAAAATTACCGCCGTGATATTTTTACGTCGGTGCGAACGTGGACTAACTTAAAATTTTGTGTAATTTTAATAGTTAAGTATCTAGCATAACTGTAGGCAAGCTTTAGAATACTTACTAGTTGGCCGGCAGGCTGACACAGAACCAAAAGTAAGGCCCTCCTTCAAAATTGGTTGGGAAGCCGAGTCAGAGCCTCTGATTGATTATATTGAGCTTGTTCGTGAAAAATGAAATGTGAATGCAGCGAACAACCAGTAACGAGTTAACGTTACTGGTTGTTCGCTGCATTCACATTTCATTGCACATTGCAATAAAAAAGTCGAACGTTGAAACTGGTGGAGATTCCGCCTCGATTGCAATTTATTTTGATGATAGTGGAATTGAACAACCGAACACTTGTTTGCTCGGAACACATATTGGCGCAATAAAAAAAAATTACGTCTGTAAACAAACATCATGTGCTTTGTTCATATGAAAGATTTAAAATAGAGCGGAGCGAGCATGACCTACTGTGACATCGCTTAAATACAATTATTTATCACAGTTTGGGAACGGTTTTAAAGTTTAATAATAATATTGCGGCTCGAGCGATGTCACAGTAGGCCGTGCTCGCCTCGCTGTTCATCATGATCTGCCTAGCCCAGGGGTCGGCAAGCTTTTGAGTCAAAAGAGCCACAAAAATTTAAAATATCATACAGATTACGAAACAAGTCACAGAATTGATTTCATAGTAAAATTGCGTGCAATCGGGGTTTAAAGGCAAGGTGACCGAAAAGGGGCGTGACCTAACCTACGCCATTTGCAAATTCGCCATTTTTTTATTTGATAGCTCGCCAGGTGAAGGGAAAATAAATAATATTTGCGTATGGAACTTAAGAGCCGCAGCGTCACATCCAAAGAGCTGCATGTGGCTCGCGGGCCGCTGGTTGCCGACCCCTGGCCTAGCCTATACCGAACAATGTTGGGGTTGGCTTCCAGTGTAACCGTATGCTGCTGAATACCAGTACCTGCGAGTTTTAGATGGAGCGACTGCCTCCCTGACCTAGTTACTGGGTAACACGATACGCCTTGGTAAGACTGTTTGTCAGACTTTCGGGCTTCTGACGACCCGTAACGACTGCCAAAGATCCACGAATGACCGCCGGAACCAACGAGATGGTCACCCATCAAGGACCAACCGCCGCAAGCGTAGCTTAGCCTGATCGATCGACCCGCATAGCTGATATTACTTAGACACAAACCCCCTAGTTAACCCCTTAGTTATTATTATAGAATTACAGATTGAAGACATCCCATTAAAAACCAAGCAAAAAACAAACCGTCTACCCAAATTAGAATTTAATTTGTCCCACAAAAACGCTTGTAGAAACATTCAACGTTTTTTTGCAATGATACTCAAACTGTCAATACAAAAAGGATTTCTTTTGGCAAATCATTATTTGATGATTTAACCATATTTCCCATCTTTTTTTATTTTCAACCCTTCAACCGCGCACCATTTTTCTTGATCACCACACCGTTTGCCTTGAAGTGGTGACCCAACAGGGCACAATGGCCGAACGCCGGGCAAAAAATACATGCAGCGCTATTCATTGAATTTGAGCAATGAAAACACAATAATAATTCTATGTGAATCCGAACGCGAATAGACGGGTTGGATGCGGCATTGCTGGATTTAGAGTATATTCAGGTAGAAGTTAATTCATTTTGATTAAGTTTAGAGTAAGCAATCTTTGAAACATAACTTCAAAAAATGCTAACAGGTATAGGTACTAATTATTTATTTCTATACATGTACCTAACATAGAAAATGACTACATTATATTTGAAACGACTTGGGTAATTTAAATTGATCACAATATTTGCATTTTCTAATATTGCATTAGGCAATATATATAATATATTTTTAGGCAATATCTACTGATTTTTAGGATGGTATCTTTTTTTCTATTCTTAGGAAGTTGAAATAATAGGTCATACTGGCCAATCGCCGTAATTCAACGTCAAAATGTGTTTTTTTATGGTTTTACTAGCTGTGCCTGCGGGTTCTCTCGCGTGGATGTCAGAAATTATCCTTAGGAAACCTGCTACCGGGTCAAAAAGCGGCTATCTGCCAGTGAAAGTCCCATCAAAATCGGTACAGCCTTTTTGGAGATTAGCCATAACAAACAGAGAAACAGACAGAACGACACACAAAAATTTAAAAATAAAATGTTTTGTTCTAAGTACCGTACACTTTCAAAAGCTTAGGCCACGCCCCTTTTCGGTCACCTTGCCTTTAAACCCCGATTCCACGCAATTTTACTATGAAATCAATTCTGTGACTTGTTTCGTAATCTGTATGATATTTTAATTTTTTGTGGCTCTTTTGACTCAAAAGCTTGCCGACCCCTGGGCTAGGCAGATCATGATGAACAGCGAGGCGAGCACGGCCTACTGTGACATCGCTCGAGCCGCAATATTATTATTAAACTTTAAAACCGTTCCCAAACTGTGATAAATAATTGTATTTAAGCGATGTCACAATAGGTCGTGCTCGCTCCGCTGTATTTTAAATCTTTCTTATAAACAAAGCACGTGATGTTTGTTTACAGACGTAATTTTTTTTTACTGCCCCAAACTTATAGTCTATGTGTGTTCCGAGCAAACAAGTGTTCGGTGGTTCAATTTCACTATCATCAAAATAAATTGCAATCGAGGCGGAATCTCCACCAGTTTCAACGTTCGACTTTTTTATTGCAATGTGCAAAAAGTTCAAAAGCTTTTAATAAAATGCTGTTATTTTGACATTACAAACGGACACTTTAATTTTATTCCTGAAATTCAAAATATCATTAAACCGTATCCATCACGAAGCTCTCAACCCACTTCGGGGATGTTTACACGACGGATGGTGCAAGTACGGGTTCAATGGGAGAATTGGCCTACTTGAGCCACAATAGGCCGCGCAGCCCCTGTCGAGATACCACTTGTGTCTACTAACCGACCAATAACATGTTTTAATGCTTTTTATAACGTGATCGCGGATACTACGAGCGATTTAGGGTTGACTGAAGTTGTTTGGATTTGGATTTTTAATGTCTTGATTTTTTTGGATGAAAATAGTTTTGGTTATACTAAAGTCGTGTTACAGTTAAAAAAAGGTTCTGTTAAAATTTCCATTATATCAACGAAATAGTGAATAAGTGATTAGGTAGGACAAAACTAATTTAATTTCAACGATTGAAGTTAATTGCAATGTGCTTACAAATTCTGCAATTTCATCATCATTTTCATTTCAGCCGAAAGACGTCCACTCCTGGACATAGGCCTCCTCCAAAAGGGGGGTTTTACCATCATCGCCACGCTTGGTAGGGGGTTGGCGATCGCAATATTCTGCAATATTTTTTTTTTTAACTTAGTTTTTTTTTTTTGCTCGGAAATTAACTCCATTTCTAAAATATTACTTTAAGTTTCTCACTATCACATAAGTTATCTCGCAGTGATAGTCCCGTTAAAATGAGCATCCAGCTGTTTCGGAGATTAGCCGAAAAAGCAGACAGACAGACAAACATTTGAAAATAGATTTTTTGTTAAAAGTACCGTTAATTTAAACTACCGTTTCCATTCATAATTGTGAATTTAGAAAAAAAACCTTAATTTTGACATTACAGACAGGCACTTCAATTTTATTTGAGTATTTAGGTATTTTATTAAAACTTCAGTGTCATTTATGACAACAGTGTCCCAACTGTTGTAAACATCGAGTGATAAACATCGTATTTGCACGCAACTTTTGTTTGAGTAACGCAGGCTTTTCCATTTTCGTCTATTCAACTATTCCGTTAGACATTCTACATATTATGCATCGCAGTCAACTCGCCTGATGTTTTATAATGTGATTTTTACATTGAAACAAATTAACAAATGGACTACACATAAATAAAAGAAGACTTAACAAATGTTAGTCTTCTTTTATTTATTTCTTGTTATAAATTTTTAAAGTTTAATAGCTCACAATAAAATTGAATAACCGTGGCCGAACTTCGATTATTAATATTGATTAACAGGGCGCTCCAAAAGTTGAATCGAAACTTCGAAAAAACTCGATTATTGATTTTATGATAAGTAGGTAGGTACTGAATAAAAAAGGTTTTGTGTATAGTTTAAACGTGGAAACTAGAAACACTAGAATTTTAAACCCTAATAGCCGCCACAAGTGGAAAACTGAACACTGTACGCTTTTGGGCACTGAAACCTACTATATAAATATATATAAAAATGTATGCCCACTTCCCTTGGTCACGGCATCACACGTGAACGGCTGGACCAGTTTTGCTAATTCCTTTTTTGTTGTGTTTGTTATTGTCAGGAAAAGGTTCTTAAGGAAGAAAAAATAAGAAAGTTACGCGTAACATATATTCATAGTAAAGACAGGACAATGTCTGTAGGATTATTCGCCCGCGTGTCGTTCGGTGTATTTTACAATTAAACCTTCCTCTTGAATCACTCTGTGTATTGGTGAAAACCACATTAAAATCCATTGCTTAGTTTAAAAGATCTAGGCGTACAGACACGCGAGCGAAGCCGCTGGCAATAGCTAGTCAATAATTTCCAACGATGAAAACTCGATGGCATTACACTTCGCTCCGCGGTGTAAAACTGAAAGCTAGCGCGCGGGTAAAATGGATCAGTTCGAACAAATCAAGTTTAAATGAGACACGTATGGTTAGGGATACGAGTACCTACCGATTATTGAAATTCAAAATAACAAATTTAAATTTTCGGAATTTGATAATTAGCGGCTCGGCCGTCCACAGGATTTTTTTACGGTAAATTTTCTTTTAGATTTTTCTTTTCGAATTTTAGCCGTTTTAGCCGAGTGACGAAATATCTCTGTGATCTGTATAATAGGTAGGTTGTGAGTGTGTCGTGGGTAGAAGGGGCGGAGCTAACAAGGATGGCGGGCTCGCATTGGCGGATGGCCGAAGGGCAGGCCCCTTCGGGTAACATGACGAGGGTAGCAGATGTGTCCTGGCACTATTCTGTGCTCGTCCGCGGCGCTAGCAGCATCTCTGTGCTCGCGACAGTGAACAGTGACTTTTACAAAAACATGTTAGAATTTTACACGAATATGAACGGAGGATTGATGCAGGAGGGCATGCAGCCTCCCATCAGCTGCTCCGCTAGAACAGGTCAGTCCGGAACCAGCGATAAATACTTGTTTGACAAATTGTCGAGTAAAAGTTTCGGAAACACAACTTTATAGTAGGGCAGTAGTTGTTACTGTGGGAAATTTGAAAGTTATGTTTTTATTTCTTCGTTGATTGTTATTCAAAAGAAATAAATGTAAGTACCTAGGTATATTTTATTCTTTGTTATCCATGTGCGCGCGGTTATTGCACAAAGTTTGTCAATCTGAAACTTATCTATTCCGTGCGTAGCAGTTTAATAGTGCCCCTTTATGTATAACACAGATATTGAAAGATTTTTATTCAAATTTGCGAATGATGTATTATTTTTGATTTACCGTCGGTTGATATTATATTTATGAAAACCTACTAAGTGATACTTATTTAGTAGGTACCTACATACCAACATACATTTAAAATAATAAGGAAATAATTTTATTTCCTCATTTATATCCGGAATGTTAACTGGCAATTATTCGCCATCGGAGTTTTATTTTCCTCTTAATTAATTAAGATAAAGTGTTTAGATAAGAAAACGTAAACAATGGTTCCTATTATCAAAATACTGGGCTCAATAAAATGCTTACCTAATTATTCTTTTCTCTTTTTAACCTTGATACATAAAAAAACTATTTAAGTGTAGTATCCAATTACCATTTCACATTTACATTAAAAAAAATTAAACGTATGCTAAATCTGAAGCGAAAATTTTGTACCCCTTATTACGAAAATTACGCGGACGCAGGAGTATGAAATTTGGCCCAGTTAAAGTTTATATGGAGCAGGAGTGCAAAAAGCCAGTGCTTCTGATTATTGTTGATTAAAATGTAAATAAATTTGGTCAAATTTCGACCTATGAGCGACCACTCACACAGGGTATAGTTTGTGGGTTTGTATGTTAGAAGGGAGGTATGGAACTGGAACTACCGATCCCATTCAAAAAATTCGTTCTCCGAATTTTCGCAAAACGCGTTTCACGAATGGAAAATTCTCTGAAATCTAGGAGTCGCGTTCGGAATATTGTGTAGGATATCAAAGCGTCACGCGTCACCATGAAAGTTGGTAGTGGCACATATATTTTATCATTGAGAAGATTTTTGTAATTTATTATTACCGACCTCGGAGCGCCGCGGGCAAAAGCATAAAATAGTACCTACATGTACATGTATAAACTCCTTAGATATTTTTTTAAATATCCAAATGTTTGTTATTTAGCTATCTATGTTATTTTTTGCGTTCATTATTTTTATTTATTAGCTTTATTATCTAGTTCTTATCTTATTTTTGAATTGTGTAAAAATAAGCTTAGGTGTGAAAGCCTTCTACAAACCGATCCAGGTGGCGGTTCTATCCTTTGCCCGCCTAGGCCAAAACTTTCCGGCTTTTTGTAGGATGTCGTCACTCCATGTTTTTAGTGTCTACCCTTCCTTCTTTCCTTGTAAATTGGATACAATTTGTAATTAGTAGTGAGGAAAACATCGTGAGTTAATCAGGACTTATATTATTATAAGCTTATTGTTTTTAAATACAATATTCTGTCAATTACTCGAAAGATCGGGAAAGATTACTTGAGTGTCTACCATCGATCATAAGAAATAAAAAGTTTTAATAATTGGGTCGTGTTAGTTTCATGAGAGCTTTCTCTCAGGATTATTAAAATATTTTAATACGATATATTTTGATCCAGTGGTCTTTAAGGATATTAATAACTAGCAGCACTCCGCGGTTTCACCCGCGTACTTCCCGTTCCCGTGGGAATACAGGATAAAATATAGCCTTTCACCCGGGGATTGTGTAGCTTCCCAACAGTGAAATAATTTTTCAAATCGGTTCAGTAGTTTCGGAACCTATTCATTGCAAACAAACAAACAATCAAATCTTTCCTCTTTGTAATATTAGTAAAGATTAGCGGGCCCGGTAGACTTTGACCAGGTTTTCTTAAAAGTCGTTCGCAGCTTCATCAACGTACCACAATCCTGAATCTAAACCATTCAGAGACCCATTAAAAAACACTCAAATCGTATTGTCAAATTTAGTCCACCCGTTTACGAGGTCAGTGACATACAAACGTGTAGAAGAATTATATTTGTGTAAAGCCACATTTATTTTTATTTTTCAAAGTAACGCTATTGAGTTTTTAACCAATACATTGAGCAATATTATAAAGCAAAATTTTTGCCGCAAAAAAAGGAAAATCTAGAAGTGCAAATAGCTAACTTAGCAAAACTAAGAATACTTTGCATAATTTACACATTAAACTGTGGAATAATTTAGGATTTACCAAACTACAGACCTACCTAATTGAAACAACATAGGCAAAAATAACAATAATTTCGAACTCAACAAGCTTTGTTTACTTACACGATAACTTAGTTTACTTACCCGATCACTTAGTTTACTTACACGAAAACTTTATTTACCTACCCGATCACTTAGTTCTTAACCGATCACTTAGTTTACTTACACGATAACTTTATTTACTTACCCGATCACTTAGTTATTACCCGATCACTTAGTTTGCTTACATGATAACTTAGTTTACTTAGCCGATCAGTTAATTTACTTACACGATAACTTAGTTTACTGACACGATAACTTAGATTACTTACAAGATAACTTTGTTTACTTACCCGAACACTCAGTTAACTTACACGGTAACTTAGTTTACTTACCCGAACACTCAGTTAACTTACACGGTAACTTAGTTTACTTACCCGATCACTTAGTTAACTTACACGATAACTTAGTTTTCTGACCTGATCACTTAGTTTATTTACACGTTCACTTAGTTTACTAACACAATCACTTAGTTTACCTACCCGATCACTTAGTTTCACTTACACGATAACTTAGATTACTTACAAGATAACTTTGTTTACTTACCCGAACACTCAGTTAACTTACACGGTAACTTAGTTTACTTACCCGATCACTTAGTTTACTTACACGATTACTTAGTTTACTGACCCGATCACTTAATTTTTTGACCCGATCACTTAGCTTATTTACACGTTTACTTAGTTTACTGACCCGATCACTTAGTTTACTTACCCGATCACTTAGTTTACTTACACGATAACTTAGTTTTTTCCAAAAATACAAGAGTTTTTTTTTTTAAATTACAAGTGGAGTTTTTCACTTCGCGTGCAGATATTTTCTTTCATTGAAACTATGACATTTAGATGTTTACTCTAGGAACTAGCGCAGCAGTACCTATGTATTCAACGCGATACAATATTACGACAGACCAGCGACTGTTCTGTAGACTGCTCCGTGTACTTTTGTACGAACCGTGACCGTGCAAGCCCGACTCGCTCCTGCAGGTTTAGCATGCCGCTTTGTATTTCTACGAAGAATAGACAGTGCTTTTTCAATACAAAGTGACATTTCGTTTCTCCATTTTTGATATCGCACCGTACCATCGCTCCTGCCAGGGGTGCGGGTTTGTTCGAAAGAGACACCACAGCCCCTGGCTTAAGGGCTACTGAAGGAACACGGGTGGGTTTTAGTCAGTAAAAGTCTGACACGCCCTCCTGCTCCACCCTGAGCGGGAGAAGTTATTTGATGATTTCCCACACGTGAAAAAAAAAAAAACCGTACCATCGCTACAATTAAACTGTCATTTTGTCTTTCGTTTCTAACGATCTTTGTCTAGGTCCTTATAAATGTAGACTATTTCAGAAGAATATTTCTTGCCAAACTGTCGAAATCACACTGACAACAAACTTTTTTCTCGATGGCCACAAAGTAAATACGATTATCTACAAAATCATGATTCGTTTAGAACGCTATTTTTCATTAACATTCTATTCTTCCGTCGACAAATCGGTGCTCGTGCAAGGCCTGCTGATGTGTACAAATATCATCAAAACATCGGTGTAAAGAATTTTATTCTCATAAAAAACACAAACAGTTCACTTAAAATATGACTCCGTGAGTCGACAAAAGTCTTAAAAACCGCTCAAAGCAAGGTTGCGTCGATAGTACTGAATAATTCTAAAATCCCATAAAAACAAGATGTAAACAAATAAATCTGTCTGAATTTGAATCTAAAAAGACCCATCACGTATACGCGCACTCTGTAACACAGCGAACAAATTCGTTTACCTTTGTTCAATATTTATTCTAGGAAAACGAGTAATTGGTGTGGAAAGCGCCGTTTACGGCCGCGCGCTATGCAGCAAAATATTTTGCTTGATACGAGTGCATGGTGCATGCAACGCCATGGGGATCGTGGGGGTTTTAAAGTTGTTATTTTGTCAACATTTTTTCGTAGAAAACTTCAAATAAATTGCAACTTTGACAATAAATATTTATCTATGTAAAAATAAAGTTTCCAGGGATGGTCCAGAAACAAAAAGAAAAATAATGGACAAAAAGTGACAGCATCGTTAAGCGTCTTTCTACACCCTTTATAAATTACTAGCTGTGCACGCGGCTTATTATATATATCTAAAATTGTACCTAGGGAACGTGGCACCGGGACAAGAAGTAAGCTGGCCGACTCTTTATAATATCAGCTACTTGTCAGTGAAAGTCGCGTCAAAATCGGTCTAGCCGTTACGGAGATTAGCTGGAACAGAAAGACAGACAGAAATGTTTTTTATTATTATTATGAATGTATGTACAAATATATCATTTGTATTTAGTAAAAAGCTCTTATTTTGGCATTATAAAACGATGCAATTTTATTTATTTGAACGTATAGATGGATAGATTCAAGACTATCTTCTGCCCGCGACATCAACGGAATCTTTTCGTGGTTTAACATAAAAAAAATATCTAATGAGACTCGGCAAATCGCTTCCCATATAATTGTCAGAATCGAATCAGTAGTTCTAAACATGTAATAGCTGACAACCCTAAAGTTGTTGTCATTAAATAAATAATTACTTTGATCTATATGTATGTGTATAAGAGTTTTCATCAAATTACAACCAGAGACTTACATTGTGACAGAGATATAACCTTAAGAAATCACCGTAAAATATTTGAATATTCATGTAAAGTCATCGCTAAAAGAAATCTTAATGCATACAATACAAAAATTGCATTAAAAGTAGCTGTTTTTCTCTACCATCACAGAACTGCAATTGTAACTGAAAATATCATCATCATCATTTCAGCCGAAAGACGTCCACTGCTGGACATAGGCCTCCCCCAAGTTCCGCCACTTCGATCGGTTCTGTGCTTCTCGCATCCAGCGGACTCATGCGGCCCTCACAAGGTCATCGATCCACCTTGTGGGAGGCCTTCCAACTTTACGTCTTCCGGTACGCGTTCGCCATTCCAGAGCCTTCCGGCCTCATCGGCCATCTGTTCTGCGACTAATGTGCCTTGCCCACTGCCACTTAAGTTTGGCAATTCTTTGGGCTATGTCGGTTATCTTAGTTCTCCTACGGATCTCTTCATTCCTGATTCGATCAAGTAGGGAAACTCCAAATATAGCCCTCTCCATTGCCTTTTGGATGACTTTAAGCCTTCCTATGAGGCCCATTGTGAGCGACCATGTTTCTTCTCCATATGTCATCACTGGCAACACGCACTAGTCAAAGACTTTCGTCTTGAGACACTGCGGTATATAGGACGAGAAGATATTGCGTAGCTTCCCGAACGCTGCCCAACCGAGTCAGATTCGACAATTGACCTCATTCTCCAAGTTGGACCTAAATGGATAGTTTATCCTAGGTTAACGTACTCGTCCACAACTTCGAGTGCAGCGCCTCCGACCGTTATGACCGTGGGTGTTACATGTTACAAGAAATTTGCCTTGTCCATGTTCATTTTAAGACCCACTCTTTCGGAACCTGTACTGAGGACATCGAGCATTGTACTGAGGTCCTCCATGGCCTCAGCCATGACAACTATATCATCGGAAAACTGAAGGTGAGTGTTGTACTCGCCATTGATGTTGATGCCAGCCCCTTTCCAGTCCAGAACGTCGAAGACATCCTCCAGTCCAGCGGTGAGCAGTTTCGGAGAGATAACGTCTCCCTGTCTAACACCTCGCTGCAGAAGGATAGGTTTCGAGGTCTGGTCCTGGAGTAGGACTGACATAGTGGCGTTATCGTACAGACACTTCAACACCTCGATGTACCGATAGTCGATCTGACACCGTTGGAGGGACTGCAGTACAGCCCACGTCTCGATGGAATTGAAGGCTTTTTCCTAGTTCACAAACGCTAAATAGAGAGGCAGATTAAACTCTTCGGTCTTCTGTATAAACTGCCGCAGCATATGTATGTATGTGGTCTACGGTGACAGATCCCTAGCAAAGCCCTTGGAACCTTTATTTCGCTCTACCGCTATTGCGTCTTTTTTGTTGTTGAAAAAAATTGTTTCTCTACAAAAATCTTGATTGGAAGATCCTATTCATTTGAACGCCTTTAAATATTTTTTTTAAGCTTTTGATTTCCACAGGTCTAGTAATAGGAAATAAAATAGGTAATGAGGGCGTTTACATTTGCTTTTATATTTTAATTCACATGACGTAAAAGTACACAAAACATTCACGCCTGTATTTCCCGAAGGGCTGGCCAGAGGTAACTTAAATAATTTCGCCAGTTATGTTAAAGTCCCATGTAACTGGGGCGAGCCTATTGCCACAACATCATTTATTAACTTTTGCCACGGCTAAACCCGCGTGAAGGTCGAAAATTTTAACACGGTAACGTAAACGTAACGGATAAAAGTATCCTGTGTTATTCCAGGTTCCAAAACGATCTTTGTGCCAAATTTCATTCAACTCCGTTTTCCTCCATCCAAAACCATTTTTGCGAGATTAAGCAACCAACATCCAAACATGTAAATATCCAAACATACAAACTTTCCCATTTATAATATTAGTAGGATAATATAATATATTGTATAACATAGTAGGAAGCAGGATTCCCCCTTAACCAGGCACGTTTCGCATTCCGGACACACAAAACGGAACAATTCCACATTAAATTAATACAAATGTAATAATCTCGTACATTCAGGTCAGACTCAGCATTCAATAATGATTTTTCAACATTCTGATAATTTTTATCTGAGGAATAACTATGTCGGTCTGACATCTTTTGTGTAGGAAATATGCCAAACTGTCAGATATATTCTTCAGATAAAAGTTATCTGTCTAATGAAAACTCAGCCCTTAGCCTAGAAAAAGTATACAATAAAGAGGTTTTAAGCGAAGGATCCTCCTATTTCAAGCCTAGACGCATTTATGTTGTGTCGAGAATCCAAAATTCCAGCGAATTCAGCGATTCATTCTAGCGTAGCGTGATCGTAGGCATAGCTACGAGGCTCGTAGGCGCGTAGCGTCGTAGCACCCAGGGCTCTACGCCACAAAACTTTACAAGTCTACAATCCTACAAAATTGTTGTAATTTGAAAAAAAGAAATAACAAATAAGTACGAGTTACAATTTGCACAATAATGTTGCATTTTAAATTTAGTCTGTGGCTAAATAATAGACTTGTCACTACAATTTGAGATTTGTGGTACACGGATTTGTAATATTTACAACATTTATTTTGTAAATTATAATAGTAACGTTTTGTGATATTGGGAATCAATAGAGCGAGTCTCTTTGTTGGCTGAATAGAGATAACGTTAGCGACTGATAACATTACACGGAGTTGTATGGCTGCCGCTTGTTTATTAGACCACACAGTTTTTTTTTGTTATTCGTAATCTTTAGCTTTTAGTGACAGAAATAGAACAACAGCTGAAACTCGTTAAATACTTAGTTTTAGTTGACAAGACGGAAGATCAAGCCCAGGGTGGCGTTCTTTTAGAAGGCCTGTATTTAATCGTGCTTAATTAATTTATATTGCACCTTCAAGTAAAAAAACATTTACAATAAAAATAGGCCAATAGTAAGCAAAGTTGGAAGTTAGAGCTGCAGCCAATAACGTTCCCACTGCTGGGACACAGACCTCCTCTCTGTTAGAGGGCCGAGTGCCGTAATCCACAACGCGGGCCCAGTGCTGGTTGGTAGATGACACATTTCTTCGATTTTTTTGGTTCTAGGACATGCCGGTTTCCTCACGATGTTTTCTTTTAACGATTTGAGAGCAGTGGTGATGAAATAATTTACATATAGTAAAGCCCCTGCCTAGATTCGAACCTACGACCTGCAACTCGTAAGTCACGGCTGTTACCACTGGGGCACCACTGCTCGACTGGGCTACCACTGCTCTAAGCCAATACCTATGCTAACATAACTCACGTAATTATAGGTAAAAGTACCCACCCTCGTTATCATTCTAGCCCATGATCATTAAGAAATAAAATATGTAATTGATTGCAGGAATAATTTGAAAATATCTGGATGAGTTTATAATTTGGGAATTAAAATAAGTTGATTTTTACATTGTCGTATACTAAACACAAGAATTATCAGTTTATGACAACAACAGTCGAATTATTCCATATTTAAATTGTTATCATGCCGCTATATATATAAGGAACTAAGTACTTATACAATCATGACATTACCTATAGTATGGCGTTAATTTGAAAAAGTAACTTTGGAAGCCTGAAAATTATACCATAAATAGTTTCCCGTGTGGACTGTTTAGGTGCAAAGCTAGAATTAAAATACCAAGAAAACAAAATTTGATCATGTAAATTTGTATTATATTTTAAGGCCTAAACCGAAGGTCTTTCACCTTACAGAGAAATCAGCAAATCCAATACTTTTTAGGACAATTTTAGGGCACACGCCTTATTTTTAATGAAATTTATCTATAAAAAAAAAAATACTAACCCTACCAAATAATTTTTCGCTACGGAGTGAACGAGTATCTGTAAATTTAATTAAGATGGTTAATTATAGAGAAAAACGTCGGAAAGTAATACAAACGACTAAAAAAAAAGTACTTAAATCTTTAATGCATCAAAAAAATCATCAAATTCACCTCTTAATTATCTTTAAAACCAGTTTATCCTTTTAAAAACAAATATTATTACAATTAAAACCATAAAATTCTAAATGACAAACTGCATCTAGTGATGGATTATTAATTATCAAATAGTTTATAATTATACGATTTTATTTGCATTTTTACGACAATGCTTGCTCATTTATTATTCGAATTTATTACAACAGATCCTATCGTATTGCAGTAAGAACTATTATCGCTCATAACGACAATACGACGAGTACATTCAAAATTACCAGGGCCTTAAGATAAAATCATATCATCTGCCTAACCTTTTCCCAACTATTTTGGGGTCGGCTTCCAGTCTAACCGGATGCAGCTGAATACCAGTATTTTATATGGATCGACTGCCTATCTGACCTCCACAACCCAGTTACTGGGTAATATGTTACCCCTTGGTAAGACTGGTTGTCAGACTTTCGGGCTACTGACCACCCGCAAAGACCAGCCGTTGGTCCCGGCTGTCATTTGTGGACAGCCGGGACCAACGGCTCAACGTGCTTGCCGAGGCACGGAGGGGTCTTGGTATGTAAAGATGGTCACCCATCCACGGACCAACCGCGGCATGCGTAGCTTAACCTGGCCGATCGACCCTTGCAGCTATTGTTTTTTAGCCACAAGCCCCTCAAATAAAAGCTACGGCAGAAAGTCTCTATTATTTCATCGTAGCGCGATTTCTATTAATATTGCAACCTTTTCATACCGCCGATATTTTTAATTACTTTATGAATGGTGTTATTAAGCCTGCTACCACGCAGTATCAATGCAATATAATAGAAACGTATAGCGAAGGCATTTTTTCCGCGGTTTGAACTCAAGTTGCCCGAAACCGCTAGCTTGTGTATGGACCTAAATACCTATGTACAGTTCTACACGCTAGTCTCTGGTCTCTTTTATCTATGAACGATAGAAGAGAACGGTATGAACAATGCCATTTTCTATACTCATCGAACGAACGAATGAACCAGGATTAAGATTGAATACTCCATATAATTTGAATGGATATTCATAAAAAATATTCCAATTTAAATTATTCTACTACGTTCTTAATAAACTTCGGACCGGTTCGAATTAATCTATTGCGAACCTGATTAATAATAAAATGGAAAATGCTAGTGACTGCAAAACCATTTTCACCAATTTAGTTCGGGGTAGCTGGGCGCCTGTTTACGCACTTTTCTATGTATCAGAGTTGCTTGGTACTTTTGCTACCTTAAAAGGTACAGTAAAAGTGTTTGTGTGAAGTAGCGCCTCAGGTCTTAATTTGTGACGTCAATTAGCCGTCATAATGATATATCATATTGTTTCTCACTGAAATGTTGTCGGCTGCTTTGATCGCCGCGACCGCAACGCCTGGTCACGCCCCGCCTCCCGCGGGGCGTGTCTTCACCCACAGTCTAAGGAGCGCGGTAAGGCGCCTTATTTTGCTCCCAAGCTTTCGACAGTAGCTATAGGAGTAGATATTCGTGTAGATATACGTAACCCACACTCGATGGGTGGTAGCTATACTAGCTATGTTCGCGATTTAATCAATAGTTTGACTCGAGGGTGAACGTCGGAATCTTTGACCTTCGTTTACTCGGAGAAACGAGCAGTTATCTTGGTTGTAAAATAATATGTTCTTGTAGGTGTAACTAACAAATAATTATTAAAAAAAAAACGAATTAAAAATATTATAATTAGCAGGCAAGGCAGCAGTGTTCTCTATGCATTTTATCATCATAATGCGATCGCCAACCCGCCTGCCAAGCGTAGCGATTATGGCAAACCCCCCAAATTGGGGGAGGCCTATGTCCAGCAGTGGACGTCTTTCGGCTGTAATGATGATGATGATGAAAAGGACCGTTGGCGAGACGTGCAGATGTTGTTTTAAATGCAAATGGTACATCGATTTTTATTGAGTTTGTAATTACTAACAAAATTGTATAGGTAGGTGCAATTCGTGAAATAAACCAGTTAAACTAGGTATTAAACCTAAAAAGTTAGGTTGAATGAAAGTAAACTCTGTTCAATAGCTAAAGATTTCATTATCTTTTAATTTAAAATAAACTTAAGTAACTATTATCAACGCCAATTTTCGCAATAGAGTTATAGGTGTACGTAATTTGATACCTACTAACACAAAATAATCCTACTATCCTACTAATATTATAAATGTCGGTCCAGTAGTTTCGGAGCCTGTTCGGAGCAAACAAACAAACAAGCAAAAAATCTTTTTTTTAATCTTTATTTATTAACGAGGTTTTGATCACATAGTGAACCTCTGTTACATGCAAACCTTAACATCTACGTTTAATCCCTAAATTAACTAATTTATATAATATTCTAGCGGCTTTGGATGCTGGAAAAGCTAAAATAATATTACATTCTCCTACAAATATTCATATTAAATTGGTCTTGAATCAAATATCTTTCCACTCCGTTCGGGACACACTCCATCATAATATGAAAAACGTCTTCAACCACATTGCACTCCGTGCAGTTTGGAGATGTAACTTTGTCCATCAATGCAGCAAAACTATTCAATGGGATGTGTCCGGAACGAAGTCTCATACTCGTCACAATTTCTTGTCTACTCATATCGGCGGAAACCAAGGATAATTCTGAATGGTTGGCTGCATCGTCCGATACCAAATACCTTTGGTCAATGATTTTTCGTCGAAGTATTCTTTCCAAAGCTCGGAACATTTTAATCTAACTTCACTTAAAATATCTGACCAATAAGGTTTATACGTCACCGGAACACCCTTTAAGCACGCTTCTTTTGCTAAACTATCAACTTCTTCATTTTCGTCAATGCCAATATGGGAAGGCACCCATTGTAAAACAATATTTTTATTTTATCACTTAATCTACATAAAGAATCTATTATTTTGTATGCTATTGGATAGCCACGAAAATTTCCTAAACACCTCGTCAAATGTTGAAGTGCGCTTTTACAATCAAAGTAAATTACAGAAACTTGAAAAAAAAAATACTTTTTTATAATATTTGTTTATATTATATTATCCTATTAATATTATAAATGTGAAAGTTTGTATGTTTGGATATTTAGATGTTTGGAAGTTTGTTACTCAATCACGCAACACTGGCTTAACGGATTTGGATGAAATTTGGCACACAGATAGATTATAACCTGGATTAACACATAGGATACTTTTTATCCTGGTAATGCGTTGCCGTGGGATAATTTTTAACCTCCACGCGGGCGATGCCGCTGACAAAAGCTAGAAATATATAATAATACACCCAAAAAGTATCATGAATAAAATACTGCGCTTATATTATGAGACCTAATAGGTTTCCTAACTATATTATATGTAATAAAGTTCACATTATTTGTTGCGCTCTTGCATTGCGAAATAATGACATTTCAGCGATGGCGTTACAACACTCGATTGTAAATAGTTTACTTAACCATTCAGTGTAAATTGTTTTTGTCTAGGTAAGTATTATTAATATGTAAGTCGACATTTTTGTAATTTCTCACCGATTTAATCTGAAATTGAGACTTCTTTTGTAAATACAGGGTAGCATACATCGACGCGAAAACTGAAACAAAGATTTCAGCACATGGTTATCAAAAGTCACGCGGGCAAAATGTATCGTTATCATCATCATTTCAGCCGAAAGACGTCCACTGTTGGACATAGGCCTCCACCAAGCTCCGCCACTTCGACCGGTTCTGTGCTTCCCGCATCCAGCGGATTCCTGCGACCCTCACAAGGTCATCGGTCCACCTTGTGGGAGGCTTTTGAACTTTGCGTCTTCCGGTACGCAGTCGCGCCTCCAGAACTTTTCGGCCCCATCGGCCATCTGTTCTGCGAGCAATGTGCCCTGCCCACTGCCACTTAAGTTTGGCAATTCTTCGTGCTATGTCAGTTACCTTGGTTCTCCTGGGGATCTCTACATTCCTGATTCCCACCCAGTTACTGGGTAATACGAAACTCCTTGGTAAGGCTGGTTGTCAGACTTTCGGGCTTCTGACGACCCGTAACGACTGTCAAAGGTCTAGGAATGACAGCCGGGGCCAATGGCTTAACGTGCTTTCCGAGGTACGGATGGTCCTTGCTATGTGAAAATTGTCACCCATCCAGTAACTAACTTACATGGCAAGTATGACTATGAATCCGTTTTTTTTTCCATTGAAATGCTCTCGTAAAAGTTTTAGGTAATGCCAAAGGTACACAATTTGTTTCTCTAAGCACTATGGCAATCTACTATGGCCCACTCCACTATGGCTAGCGCCAGGAATTACTATACTGAAATAAGCAAGAAAAGTTTTTAACATAATTATAATGTGATGAAAAATAATGTATTCTGAAAACTGCAATATACTATCCACGCTGTACAACGTATTTTTGGTGCTTTTCTTAATAGTGCGAGATCCCAGAGCTTTCTGACATAACTTATTTTCACAAAGATGAAACCTTAGGTTCTGAGTAGTGGCCTCATGTACTTACGTATATAATACCTGCGTGTTTTTGGAGTTCGCTCAGTGACACCTGGGCAGGTACCAGGTGAGAAAGTTACCTAAAATTAAGTGTTGCTTGACTTATTTTCACATGGCTGATTTGTATATGTATAGGATAAGTTTTTATCCAGTGCGCAAATTTTAACCATGAATTCAGCATATCATTCTAGACCCCCTACCGCAGAAATTTTTCGCCAGTTGTACAAAAAGAAAACAGCTGTTTCATAGAAAAGTGCAATACCTACGCGGTCAAAATGTATGGAACAGCTGTTTTTTTTTTTTGTATAACGGGCGAAAATTTTCTGCGCTAGGGGGTCTAGAATGATATATATAAATATTGTAGAATATTACTCTGAAGTAATATCAAAAGTATCAGACGCCTTCCATGGGCCGGAACTGTTGTCAGACCCTTTAAAGCTCTACAAAAAATATATGAACCATTTTGACAGCCGATCACGTACTCAACTCGTGATGCCACTCATTCCACAGGACGCTGATCACGTACTCGAATACGTGATCAACTTTTTTCTGTCCCACTGCTGAGCAAAGGCCTCCCCCAAATTCTTCCAGGTATCCTTTTCCAGGGCCTCCTCGATCCAGCTCTAGCAATACGCGTCCAGGTCGTCACGCCACCTTTTTTTGGCCGTCCTCGGCGGCGCCGTATAATAATACTTTAATAATATTATAATACTTTCATATTTCAAAATCACGAATTCAAATTGAGATCGGCGCATAACCTGGGTCGAGCGGGTTTCTTTACCTACACGCAAGTGTATTATTATTCATCGGTATGCGGTGCGGGGTATGGCGTGAGGAGGGATATTGTCTCTGGCGGGCAGCAGCGGCGCAGCATTATAGTTGTATTGTTTGTAAGTTTTTTTTTCATTTTTGCATAGGTACAGTTAATCAAAGCGTTTCAGAGCGAGTGAGACAAAACTCAGAATGTTAAAAAAAAAACCGCTGTTCCATACATTTTGACCGCGTAGGTATTGCACTTTTCTATGAAACATCAGATTTTTTTTTTTTTGTAAATTCTATGAAAAATTTCTGCGCTGGGGGTTTTAGAATGATATGCTGAATTCAAGATTACAGATTGCGCACTGGTTAAAAACTTATCCTGTATTATCTAAAACGATGTAATAACTACCTACTTAAAAATCAATATTTAAACATGGCGCATACACAATTGACTGAAACAGATTGTTAGTTTAAGAAGGGGAACCGAGTTACCATGGATGTCGCACTCGCTTTAAAACGCTTTGAATAACTGTACCTATGCAAAAAGAAAAAAAAACTTACACGCAATATAACTATAATAATACCGCGCAACTATAGAATAATACGTGATCGGCGTCCTGTGGAATGAGCGGCATCACCAGTTGAGTACGTGATCGGCTGTCAAAATGGTTCATATGTTTTTGTAGAGCTTTAAAGCGTCTGACAACAGTTTCGACCCATGGAAAGCGTCTGATACTTTTGATATTACGTCAGAGTAATATTCTACAATATTTATATATAAAATCAGCCATGTGAAATTATTTTCACATGGCTGATTTATTTATTTTCGCATGGTGAGAATGTTACCTAAAATTAAGTCTTACTTTACCTTATGTCACTTTACTTATGTAAAGTAACACTTAATTTAAGGTAACTTTCTCACCTGGTACCTGCCAAGGTGTCACTGAGCAAACTCCACAAACACGCAGGTATTATAAGTACATGAGGCCATTACTCAGAACCTAAGGTTTCATGTTTGTGAAAATAAGTTACGTCAGAAAGCTCTGGGATCTTGGACTATAAGTTCTATCGTCTCTAATGGCTCTACGATCAAACTCAGACTCAATTTACCTACGTTTATGTGTGTGTTAGTCGACATTCAAACGGACGTAATAAAATTGCGGTGGGATTTTTGCGCGCACTGGATTTGCAACTTTCGGCATTGAACCGAGAGTTGAGAATCCAACAAAGTGCAGCGCGAGTGAGTCACATCACAGCGCGTCGAAAAAGCAATGTTCGATTTTCAACTCTTGGCGCTAAGTTTAAGCCGATCAGCATGTCGATTCTGTAACCATCTCACCGCGCGGAGTGAGCGTGGAGCGAGCTGTCAGTGTCATTTCACCTAATGACGTTTCATAAGTGCCCATGCAGGTTTATGTGAAATAAAATTGATTTGATTTGATTTGAAAATACTTGGCCAATCCCTAGTATCAGTGGGATGACACTGACAGGTCACTCCACGCTCACTTCACGCGGCTAACCGCGTTATGTTATCATAGTTCTGTTAAAATCTCACCGTGAGAACATAGGTGAAGTGGGATTGAGACAAATGACTGCTCACTTTAAACTAACTTAACCCGAGTTATCACTGTGATATTTTTGCAGAATATCACCGAAGGTCCATTTGGCGAAATAATCCCGCCGCGATTTTATTACGTTCGTGGGAATGTCGACATAGACATACCACATGCTGCTAACAATTGTGGGTTGTTTGTTACCACAGAGCTCAGCGCCAGCATCAAGCGGGAGAAGATCGTGGAGATCTGCGAGGGTTGCGGCCAGAAGATCCAGGACCGCTACCTGATGCGCGTGGGCGAGCTGTCCTGGCACGAGCACTGCCTCAGCTGCTGCGTCTGCGGCTGCCCCCTCGCACACACCTGCTACACTAGGAACTCCAAGCTTTACTGCAAGCCCGACTACGATAGGTAAGTCTCGACCTAAAACCTTTTCTTTTTCGAAGAAACTCGAAATCAATTTTTTCACCTGTTTAGTTTTAGTTTCCTTCATAATGACATGTAGGGCAACATCATTGATAGGATACGACTTATATGCTCTAGCGAATACTCCTCTGCGAAATGCGCGCGTAATGTCATGCGACTTGCTATGCGATTGGATCTTCTTCCTGTTATTGCAATAATAAGTTTTTGTCCTATAGGTTGTTTGGGGTCAAATGCACCAGGTGCGGCGATCGCCTCCTGCCACAGGAGATGGTTATGCGTGCTCAGCAATACGTGTTTCACATACAATGCTTCGTGTGCGTCATGTGCTGCCAGCCGCTCCAGAAAGGCGAACAATACGTAATCAGAGCGGGTCAGATCTTCTGCCGCCAGGATTTTGAGAAAGAAATGTATTTGATGCAACACGCTGAAGATGACATGATATTAGATGATTCTGAGCGCCCCCGGGATGGACGAAGAGGCCCAAAGCGTCCACGGACAATACTTACATCGGCCCAGCGCAGGCAGTTCAAAGCTTCCTTCGAGGTTAGTCCAAAGCCATGCAGAAAAGTCCGAGAAGCATTAGCAAAGGATACTGGACTAAGTGTCCGTGTCGTGCAGGTGTGGTTCCAGAACCAAAGGGCTAAGATGAAGAAGATCCAGAGGAAAGCGAAGCAGGAGGGTGAGAAGAACAATGACAAAGAGAAGGATAAGGATGAGAAGAGCATCAAACAGGAGTCGCCATCAAGCGAGCACGGGAACTACCTGGGACTAGATGGATCCTATTCTACTTCTAGTCAGCCGCTGAACCCCAATCTACCATATTCACCTGATGGTATGATCTTACGCTACAATTTTAATTCCAGTTACACCATTACCTCGTCAACGGTTAATTCACTAACAAAAACAGCAGGAATCCCGAGAAGTTACAGAAAATAGAATTAATTTGCGACACTACGTCGAATACTGTCTAGTCTAGACAATAGGTACTATGCAGAATAAAAATAAAAGTCAACTCAAAACATTTAGCTTTCACTTTGAAAAATAAATGTTCATTCAGAATTTTGTATTTCTTTATTTTAATTTTCATTCAGCTACCGTCTTCAATTTTAATGTCCACTTTAACTAAAACAAAGTTGTTTTATTACAGATTACCCAGCGCACTCAGGCGACAGCTTCTGCAGTTCAGACATATCTCTGGATGGGAGCAATTTCGATCAGCTTGACGAGGGAGCCTCGGACACCATGAGCCTTCAGAATCTGGAGGTGCAGCACCATTCGCACCAGCACCCTGGACACTCTGCCCACGAGCCGCTCAACCTCGGCACCGGCTCCGTCGTGAACCCCATAGACAAGTTATACCTTATGCAGAACTCCTACTTCAGCACTGATCATTGATTCAGCGTGGGCCGCGGCGCTGGCCTGGCTCCTATGTTCGGACAGCGACCGCGCCCGTTAACGCACCTCCCCTTCACCGAGACTGCTTCTAGTCAGAACTTAGCGTACACAGACACTTATCAAACTGCCGCGTTGAACCTGACTGATACTCCTTTGAACCATATAAGGTAAAGTGATGAAGTGTTTGACAGTTTTACAATAAATGTACAGTAGTAAATTGTAGATTATGAAGTAGTAAGGGCAGGAACTACATTCGACTGTTCAAGAGTGTTAGCTACATTTAAAAAAAAATTAGGGAGAATCGTTACCAAACTGGTTATGGTCCTCCTGGTCTTCAAAAGTTATGGCTGGTTAAAACTTTTACCTGTACCTGCTGCATCCACATTGTTTGTGGTAGCTGTCCTTATTCAAACGGACCTTATCACATTGGCGATTTGCGATCATGTTTCCAGCGAGGCGGTCGCGTAACTATGTATTACTATTGACGTGAGTGTACGGCGAGACAAGCGCGTGTACAATATTGTGAACACGTAGAGAAGACGTCACGTAGTCGCAGCTCACTCGTTTCTCACCTACGTAGCAGCTGTCAGTCTTCAGTGTGATAATAGTATTTTAATGCTCTACTCAAATGGCAATAAACTAACGGCACATAGAGGGAAAGTAGGCATATTTTCAAATACCATTTCATATTTTCAAGGAGGATCCTGAAATATGCAATGGTATATGAAAAGGTATCTAATACATTTTGTCCTAATCATCTGTTAATGCAATCTCTAACACACATTATTGGTACCCTTCATTCAATTTCCTTTTTTTTTTAATTTTAACGAGTAGTTATCTCCACAGATTTTACTATAATGGTGGGTGTCAGGGTCTTCATGTTTAGAATTTTTACTTTTTAACTGTTTTAATGTTACAATTCGTTTTCCGTTAATGCGCCAATTGATTGTATCTAAGTACAAGAAAAGCAATAAAACAAAGCTACTTTACATCGAATTAAAAAAATGAGTCGTTTTCCTGTCTTTTGTAAACTTACATTAAGTCGTATAGTCCTACCCCTCTACCTATGTGGCGTTCGTTTGTTCCACCCTATGTGTTAAATAAAACAGGTTTTTTCAAAACAAAAATCTATTCTCAAAATATTATCTTATTTTCTGTTAGATTAACGTTTTATTGGCTACATTTGTAATTCTAAAATAGATTTTATATTGTAAATATAATGTACAGAGAATAAGAAAATTTTAATACTATAAATACTAGGCCAAGATTAAAAATATTATTGTGTAGAAGATTCTTTTGGAGATACATAGTCAATGTAACGACTGTAGTTAGACTTTAAAATGTACATAATGTTGTACTTCAAATAAATATAAAGTTTACTTAGTGGGTGTCTAAATATTAACCCCTTTATTCATAAACGTTGATTAAACTTAAGTAAAAAAATAACCATACATTTTTGATGTTTAAGCGCCTCTTAGCTTAAGCAACGTTTATAAATAAACCCCTAAATGTACATGTATGCGTTATTCTGAAATGGTGTGATTACCTTTAAAGATTTTGAATGTTCAAAAATCAGTCTTACACATAACTAGATATCAATAGTTTTACACACTGTTGTCTAATATTTTTGTGATCATGGCGAAAGCATGGGTAGC
This sequence comes from Polymixis flavicincta, assembly GCA_949987655.1. NCBI lineage: Eukaryota > Metazoa > Arthropoda > Insecta > Lepidoptera > Noctuidae > Polymixis > Polymixis flavicincta. Next base: position 33,469,948 of record OX465171.1, on the reverse strand, counting down.
CCGTGAAATTCAAATTTTCTGCCTTTTTTCAATTTGTATGACCAGCACACTAATTGCGTAAAACGCTTACAATCGCAATCTTGGTCATTTTGAAAGGTATTGGTAAACCATATTTAAAAAAAAAAATCTTCTGCTCAACCTCGTAAATAACACAAATTGACCTGGCATAAAAATAAAAATTTCACGCGCTCCCTTATCGCAATCCCCACTTAACCAATTAACTCAATGTTAATGTAATCAATGTGTTTCCGAATCATGATAATAATTTTAGAATAATCTATTTCAAACACCCCTTCTTAGACACAATTTTATCATAGATGTTGTTAATTAAATGTACACGTTTACAGTAGTTACGGCGTATTTACCTACAGAATTACCTACGGGCAAACCTAGTCATTTTCCTATTGTGTCTTAGTCAAAATAGTTCAAATAGTTGTATTATATAGGAGTTGTTTTGTTGTATTTATTTCTTGTATTATATAAAAGTCTGTTTCTGTTAATATTTTGTATGTAAAGTAGAGACAAATAAAACCGGACGGACATCTCTAGTCAAACTACATGTTATGTCCATAGTCACCATCCTTCAAACATCTGTATGGACTTGTATTATCAGGCGCGGATCCAACATGACCAAAGCGACTGATGGTTTCTGATTCTCCAAATGGGTCTTATGACCTTATTAAATGTGGCCGAGGATCCGCCACTGTGTATAATATAGTTTATTCGGTAATTTTATAATTGGATGTAAATTAAAATGATATAAACATTAACTTGTTTGATTGTACCTACTACTCATCATCATCATCATCATTTCAGCCGAAAGACGTCCACTGCTGGACATAGACGCCCCCAAGCTCCGCCACTTCAACCGGTTCTGTGCTTCCCGCATCCAGCGGACTCCTGTGGCCCTCACAAGGTCATCGGTCCACCTTGTGGGAGCTGCTCCTTCCAACTTTACGTGTTCCGATGCGCGGATCTGTTCTGCGAGCAATGTGCCCTGCCCTCTGCCACTTAAGTTTGGCAATTCTTCGGGCTATGTCGGTCACCTTGGTTCTCCTGCGGATCTCTTCATTCATGCAAGCATAGCCCTCTCCATTGCCCTTTGGGTGACTTTTAATCTTACTCATTCTTATGAGGCCCATTGTGAGCGACCACGTTTCGGTTCCATATGTCATCACTGGCAACACGCACTGCTCAAAGACTTTCGCCTTGGAACACTGCGGTATGTGAGACGAGAAGATATTGCGAAACTTCCCAAACGCTGCCCAACCGAGTCGGATTCGACGATTAACCTCTTTCTCGAAGTTGGACCTACCTAACTGGACAGTTTGTCCTAGGTAAACGTACTCGTCTACAACTGCGGGTGCAGCGCCTCCGACCGTTACGAGGGTAGGTGTTACATGGGCATATGACATGACCCTTTGTCGTATCCATGTTCATTTTAAGACCCACTCTTTCGGAACTCACTCGTAGGATAGGTTTCGAGGTCTGGTCCTGGAGTCGGACTGACATAGTAGCGTTTTCGTACACACTCTTCATTACCTCGATATTGTTCTACTAACATGGAGTAAATGCGCCAAGGAGTGTTATCGCTGTAGGAAGGCTGCCTCGAGCTCCCAGCACATGTCGCTTCTCTAGCCGATTCTGAAACGGTTCTTCGATATTCGTTTCGCGCGAATGGGAGATTTGCCGATAGAACGATTCTAGCATGCTAGTGTTTCGTCTTTAGAATCTTTTCCCGTTGAAGGATTCGCCGACACAACTGCTCTATCCTCGCGTTTTCACGAAGGTATAAAATACTTATTCTCAGAAGGGAATCATCTGTTGGCAAGCCGATTACCAAAGCAACGAATATCGAAGAACTGTTTCAGAATCTAGCCAGGTTATCTACAGACAACCTATCTGACCTCCACAATCCAGTAACTGGTTGACACAACACCCCTTGGTAAGACTGGTTGTCAGACTTATGGGCTTCTGACTTTCAAAGATCTACGAATGACAGCCGGGAACCAAAGGCTTAAAAGTTACTTTCGGAAGCACGGAGGTGTGAGGGGTCTCAATATGTAGGTAATAGATGGTCACCCATCCACGAGCCGACTGTGGCGAGCGTAGCTTAACCTTCATTCGATCCGTGCGGCTGACCTTAAAGGAGTTTGTGGCTATTATGGCTATAGCCACAAACTCCTTTTTAAAGATAGTTGCAGTGATTTGGGAATGACGGGGTTGATAGTACCTACTATTGGGATTATGGTGACAACGCTACATTTATTTCTATTTTTTGAGTCTGTATATTTTGCCAGTTTTTCTGCTGCAGTGTTCTGCGGTAGTACTCCTACCTACTTTTTCGCGAAACGTTTAAACAATTTTTTTCATAAATCTGTAACCTTCTTCTACCTCCAACTACCTTAAAACGTCAGATCAGGTCAGGTAGTAAAAATCTAATGTAGGGCCAAGCGTAGGGGCTTGTCTAGATTTGCAGACTTAAGCCTTTTATATAATTGTCGGTCATACAAATATTTGATCCGTGCGGGAATCGAACCCGCGACACGCAACGCAGCAGTCAATCGCCCAACCGTGCCGTCAAACCGCGGTCGTTCCATTAAACGATTAAACTATGGCATGACACAACATTAAACACCAATTACTTAATTTCTCATAGGAGTACGAGTATCTTTGTGACGGCCGCGAAACGACAAAGTCTTATTTTGACTAAAGTAAGGTTTGTAGAGTTAAAGCTTGTAGAGTTAGGGTTAGGGGCTTGGTTCTACACTAAATGAGATATATTTTTACTGTGATAGCGTTACTAGTCATGACAACCTACTTGACCAGAAATGTTTTTGGTTAGTAACATATTTATCATACGGAAGATATAGTCTCTCTCTCTCTTTTTGGTCTTTCTTTGTCCAGAAAAACTTGTCAATAGGTTATTTTCCAATTTTATAAAAACTATTTTAATTTGAAGATTGGGACGATACATTTAACAGAAAAATAAAAATAAATTTATTTATATCCATTTTCTCCATTAAAAACGATTAAAATCAAATGTATTTTTCGTTATTTTGAATTTACCGCTAAAACGCTCCTAACGATGACTTTTTATCACGTAACATCATGACGTCAGCTTTGTGTAAACAGCACCAGTACAAATTACTTAGTTTGGCGCAGTTGAAGTATTTGTGCACAGAGGCACCGCACACCAGTGATTTCACTTTCTATCCATAAAACTTTTTGTTAATTATGAACACGACACTCACTTTTTTACTTACTAACTACTTTAGTTTACACAAAGTTGACGTCACGTGATAATAAGTCATCGTAAGAAGCGTTTTGGTGGTAAATTCAAAACAAGGAAAAATTAATTTGGTTTAAATAGTTTTTAATTGAGAAAATGGATATAAATCAATTTACTTTGATTTTTCTGTTACATATTTCGTCCCAATCTTCAAATTAGAATAGTTTTTAGTAAATTGGAAAATACCCCATTATGGATGAACATTTATCTTACTTTGTACTTCCAGAGCCATACATGTTTCCATTTTCGTATCAGTGAAACAGCATTTAATTAGTTTTGTTCATTTCGTTTGACCACCTCATTCTACTGTTAGGTTCCGATTGAAGTGTTGCTCAGATCCATATTTATTTGCGACGGGGTCTTAATAAGTTATTAGAGTCTGAAAGTAGATTTTTTGTCTCTTCGTTGATCTCCAACTCTGTCTCGGCATAGTGAACTCTACCGGCACAGACCTAGGGCTCATTGAAGCACGCAAGCTCCACCACGACGTCAACGTAGAGATACGGCGGTGGGGTTATATTCGTCTCTATATATTATTAAGTGAACCAAAACTTAGTAGGTATCCCTTTTTACGAAAATTACTAGGACGAAGGAGTATGAGGCCGCTGCCTCGAACCTTGCGGGAAGCGGGGCGGCGGCGGCGGCGGCGCGGGCAACGCTGACCCGTTCTCGAAACCAGAGGGCAGATCGCGCGGCGCTATAACGGCGTAGTTTTGTGTTTGTGGTTGTGTCGTTGAGATATTTGTTTTTATTCAAGAGCGAAATGTCTGAACAACGGCGACAACGTCTTTTTGATCAAAATTTATTCCTAACGCTCGATTTATTGTGGGCAAAAGAAAAAAGAAATCCCGCGCACGCGGTCACCGCTTGACTGGAGTGCACCGCTCGCGCCGCTCGTTGCCCGCTGCGGCGCCGTTGTTTTCGAGGGCCGGTCCATTTGATTGTACGCATTAGATCCTGCCGCTCCCGCGCCGCCGCCGCCGCCGCCCCGCTGCCCGCAAGATTCGAGGCAGCGGCCTTAGTTTTGCCACAGTAAAAGTTTATATGGAGAAGGATTGCAGAAAACTAGACCTTTTTTATATTAATGCACTAGATATACTATACGTGTGAAATAAATAATGGTTCAATTTGGACCACTGAGTAAGTCAAAGTCAAAGCATTTATATCAAACTAGCTTTTGCCAGCGGCTTCGCCCGCGCGGCTTTCATTCCCTAGGTATTTAACTCCCTTAGGGTTTGAATTTCGAAGATTCCTTCCTTATTCCTTGTCTACATTATAAAGGGTACCTCTGTGCTAGATTTCAGCTTTCTAGGTCCAAGGGTTTGTGCTTGGCGTTGATGAGTCAGTCAGTCAGTCAGGACTTTAATTTTATTTACATAGATAAGCACTTAAAAGGCACTTTTGCGACCACGTCTGTGACATGTCTTGGAACCACGAGGTCTCGGACCTTTGGAAGGCGTATGACCAAGCTCAACTCGCAGAGACCCGTTACACGTTTCAGATGAAATGAGGCACCAACCGACGATTATCCCTGATCGGACTATGCAAGTGCACCCGAGGGATTTGGAAACAAACATAAGTATTTAATTTTGAGACTAATAAGAACATTAAGGCAAGCTATAAGCAAAGGAGAATGGTCAAAAAAAACCCAGAGCGAACAGACACAGGATGTAGCTCAGAATTTTAGTAATATTTAGTGATATCATTCTGTGAATATTTCACTATTAGATTCGATGGCTAAATGTGTGATATTGTGCTATTTGTTTTTCATCAGGGGTGATTTTTTTTCTTCAAGATTTCTTCGTTTTGGGCATTTTCGACGACATACATACTTACACCGCACCCTTAATCCCAAAAGAGTAGGCAGATACTGCAGATTGTCAAAATCAACTTTCCATTCCAGCCATTTTTCCCCGTTTTTTGCGAGACTCAGCGTTTTGAGTGGAATTCTGTCGCCGCCGTTTTAATGTTAAGTCTCATATTAGTCTCTTTTATATTTTATTGTACTCATCATAACAAACAACTTTCCCAGAAACGATTTTTTTTAAATTGGTTGGTTAATAGGTTGCATAATAAAAACACGATTTTAAATAACAGAAAAATGTATTTATATAAAAGTTTACATTTCATCTAGATCTAATGTGACATTATCTAAAAACAGAGCAGGGTGTAAAAATGTGGGTTCGTGTCTTGCCCATCCCAAATAATATACAACGCTTATTACATGGGAGCAACTTCCCAAAGTCCTCTTTCAATGGATGCAGGAGCAGTAATATTCTAGTATAGCTTGTCTGCCATCTTCTCTTTTATATAAAATATACGTGTAGTACGTCCTGCTCCTAACGTGCCTTGATTGTATTTTACATCTGATTAGTACTAGTGAGTTAGTTTCATTATATTCTTCCAGTTCAATCCGCTCCGGATGTCTGAAGACTTCCATTTCATATACGCCTGTTCTTTTAATATGCTCGCTGCAATAAGAGCGAGCGATTTTTACGTGGTATGTTCCTATGGCGAACAAAATCAAATCCTCGTGAGTTAGCCGAGGGAAATCCGTCAAGTTTGGGTCGTTCCCTTGCATCAACACAAACGCTACCCTCTGTCTATTTAAATTATTTATAAGTACGTAATTCGCAAGAAGATTGGGTTTGTTTCTGTTTCTTGTTATTATTTCAATGAACTCATTGGTGTAGGCGCTGTCTTCATAAGGCTCTTGAAAACCATTTATGAGAGCGGCGGCGATCTTGTAATCTTTGATAGTGGTCGGTAACGAGCGGTTAAATACTTTATGCCGAAAGATTTTAAAATCGCGTTTAAACCGACCGTTTATAGCTTCCACCACCCATCTACATACAGTCACAAGTCTAGATTTATTAGCATCTTCAGTGGACAGTTGAATTTCACCGCGTCTCTTCGTCGGAGGCATGTGGGCTACATACCCATAAGTTTCCAAAATAGGGATTGAGTCGCGGAATCCTCGGTCTAATATAAAAATATCTCCTTCTTCAAGAAAGTAATTGATTACCGATTCTTCCATTGGACCTGTGTGATTTCCTAAAATCTGCTGAATAATTGTGGCGTCGGAGGTTGCTGCTTCATAAGGACCAGTCACATCCAAAATATACCCGTCTGCACAAACCATCATAAATGGTTTGATTAGGTTTTGGTACTTATGAGTACTATAACTCCTCCTTTGGAAGAGGAAGTTGCTACTCTTTTGGATAAAAATATAGGTGCCATCTAATATTAAAATAGCCTTAGGCGATTCTTCACTGCCAAAGATGTAGTTAGGCAAAATCCTATTTCTGTTTATCACTTCAGTCCGAGTAATATGATCAAGTCCCAAATGCCGGGGAACAAAATCATGCAAAAGACAATTTCTCGTTAAGTCGATTTTTCGATCGATAGTTCGCCTAGACTTGTTAAAAATAGTACCAATTCGTACGTTAGGCTCCCCAGTTCTTATTTTACATAGATAAATGCCCAGATCTTCTCGTGGAGACACCGATCTACGACTTAAGGTTGGTACTTGTTCGATAAGATCGTTAAACTGGTTATGGTTCAAACCAGTCCAGAAGTGCAAGTCTTCTGTAGATATTTCAAAAATATTGTCGAAATCCAAATTGTTCCGTCGTTCTAGCGCCATCGTATACAAATCAATTATTTCCTGAACATTTTCAGGATTGAAGGCGGATTGTCTTTGTGGTACGTAGCGAGGAATATCTTCCAAAGATGTGTTCCTTAAATGATTTTGACAAATCCGGGCAAGTTGAGGTATGTAAAATTGATAATAGCTCAGAAGAAATACCTTGATGGAGTTTGGTACTCGGTGGAGTTGTAGGTTATCACAATGGTCTATTATACAACGCCTTGACGTATTAGCTGCCCGTGTCAGGCCTGGGATCGCGAAAGGAACTCGAGGGGCTGGTGGAGGCGTTGGTTCACGTTGTAATGTGCGGTCGATCCTACACCAACAAGCGTGACAAATTGACCTTGATCCGTCAAAAGCAATCTGTAAGAAGTATTCAAAATAGTAATACATATATCATACATTTACTATAGCACGATTTATACACTAAGTAGTTAGAAATCTTAGAATTAAAGGTAAGAAAGTACCTAGAAGCATTGTAATTGTAGCGATATGTAACACATGAGCTTAAGCACCTATGACGGCACACGTCTACTAACTACTAAGTTCAAGACAGTCAACGTCGCGATGTCAGACTATACAGTCGGTTACTAACCATAGCTCGCCTCACTTGTGTTATTTTTAATAAGGAGGTGATGGATTGCATTAAATATAGAATAATAATGATTCCAAATTGAAAACTGACTTCGTCTAATAAGACGATGTATATTGCTATTGCAATCATCATCATGATTTTTTTTAAACGTTGCCCCACACTAGGAATTTCTCCTGTATTGTGCTATATTTTGTAAAATATAGCCTATGTCACCCGAGGATAGTGTAGCTTCCCAACAATGAAAGAAGTTTTCAACTCGATTCAGTAGTTTCGGAGCCTACTCAATGCAAACAAACAAATAATCAAATATTTCCTCTTTATAATATTAAGAAGAAGAAGATGAAATGACTCTTAGCACTGTAAGATGATTTCGGATCATGGCAAGAATAGTAATTATGGTTGACCTACTAGGTAAATAAAAGAGTAGTACATACCTCTTGTAGCGGTTCCAAGTCACGAAAAATAACTTCTACGAAGTCTCGCCGGGTTTCGAAGAAAACATATGTGAGAACATGTCTCCGAATCCGTCTCAGTGCACGGTTGCATGTAACACATGTATTATCCATTTTAACCAGTTACCAATCTTTAAGCAAAATTCGAAGTCCAAAAATCAGTGTCCAAGTAGTCGTAATATTAACACAGCAAAGAACGCACAGATCACAACAAGGGCTATTGAAGGACTGCGCGTGGGCAATATAAAACACTTTTCAGTTGAACGATATTTTCGCTAACACCAGGATTGGTGTGTTGGTTGTACTTGCCTGTATCTTTTGTTTCGGTTACGCTGGGATAAGCAAATATTATCTATCTCGCTCATACTTATGTGAGAGGGATAGAAGATTATTTGTTTTACACAAAGCTTCTTAAACTTCTTGGAATCGATAGCGGTGGCGAGTTAATCCCTGCGCATTGTTCAAATGTCCAATGGACCTACGAGGCGGTCCGTACGTTTAAAAGTCAAGTCTTCATATAAAGTAAATAATTAAATCAACGTTGCTTTATGTTTATTTTTAAAATACTTAGTACGTAGGTGTATTTAGTAAGTATATTTGCATTTTTGACGTGACAACGTCTTATAATTCGATGGAGCCGGCTGCACGCACGAAAAAACATGACTCATGCGGCGTTACCTCGCTCTGAGGCGTTCCATTTAAGGCTTGAAGTGCAAGCGAGAGCGCGGAACGACCGAGAAAGAGGCACAATCGGCCTCCGCGTTCGGCAGCGTTCGACATCTGTCTCTCTCCTACTTGAGTAAGCGATGCGTCCGCGTGGACAGCTGCTATACAATAATACAATAATAAACAATAGTATTATCTTATGACGTTGTCACGTTCAACTATCGTCAGTAAACCGACTTTACAGACAACCGATTTTTTTTTTCATTCAATAAGTAGGTACGTTGTCTTCCAGTATTGTTACTTTAATCCCTGACCTAATGGCTATGGAAGTGTATTAACACTATTGAATAGTGTATTTATATCGTGTGTAAATGTATTTATTTATGTAAGCCGTGTGATTTTTTGTGTCGTAAAAGTCGACTAAGAGACTTATATTATAAGTCTGCATGTGTATGTATGAGACTTAACACTGAAACGGTGGCGACAGAGTTCATCACTTATAACGCTTAATCTCGCAAAAAAAAAAGCAGCAGAAAGTGGACTATAGATAGTTGATTGACAATCTGCAGTCTCTGCCTACTCCCTTGGGATTATGGGCGTGAGTATATGTATGTATAACGTCGGATACACCCACAGCAAAGAAATCTTAAAGAAAAAAAAATCACCCCTGATGAAAAACAAATAGCACAATATCACACATTTAGCCATCGAATCTAATAGTGAAATATTTACAGAACGATATCACTAAATATTACTAAAATTCTGAGCTACATCCTGTATCTGTTCGCTCTGGGTTTTTTTTCCATACTTGATGACCATTCTCCTTTACCTATTATTTGAATATAGCGCATCGTGGCAACAATATAAATTAATAAATTAAGGTTCCAAATAGCTATGCGTTTGATGTTACATATATACCTATAGGTACATAGTCTATATTACATTGCTCCCACTGGTGGAACAAAGGCCTCGTTCTCTGTGAGAGGGAGTTTGTTGCGCCACTTCTGCTTCCCAGCTAAAGCACCAGGAAGTGGTGAAGGGCGGGCGTTTATGGGGGACTGTCTTATGTTATTTTTCACGTTCAAAAAGTGCTGACACCAGCCTAGTTTGAATAAATGACTTTTGATTTTGGTTTAGTGGGCCATAATCCACCACGCGGGCCCGGCCCGGGTTGATAGATGTCACAGGTCAACAAATTTTTGGTTCTAGGACATGCCGGTGTCTTCACGATGGTTTCCTTCACCGTTTTGAGAGCAGTGGTGATGAAAATAATTTACGCTAAGTAAAGCGCCTGCCTGGTTTCGAACCCACGACCTACAATCGTAAGTTGGAGCGAATAGGTACCACTGGGCCATAACTGCTCATCCGTTTGATGTTAGTTGAATGGAATGACCACCAAAAATACAACGATTTTCGCAGTTTTCATGTAATAAAATAAAGTATGAAAACTAACAAACCTACAACGGAAGGTGTACAAGGAGCAACTCGCACAATTTTAAAGGATGAGGAGGGAGGGACGTATGAATTATTAAATTATTATAAGAAGTTATGATCCTAAAAAAGTTATCTTACTAGAGAATGTGCAGCAGCGTTCCCTATGCATTTTACCAACATACTGCGATCGCCAACCCGTCTGCCAAGCGTGGCGATTATGACAAAACCCTCTTTTGGGGGGGCCTATGTCCAGCAGTGGACGTCTTTCGGCTGAAATGATAATGATGATGATGTAAGTTATCACAACCTTAAGAAAACTATCACACCAATAAAATATAATAACGTGCTGCGTCCACGTGGCAAGGCATACGTGACAGTAAGCCCAGGTACGAAGAGGCGACTTTTGTGTTGCAAATTCAGCAGTGTTGTTTTGACACGATCTCTTGCACTCTTGGACCATTGACACTGTTTGATTCGCAACGTTTTGCTTATCATCGAGAGTTGAAAATCTAATGCGCAATAAAATCCCGGCGCAATAATTTCACATCCTGGCCGCCCGTGGAAAGGGGATTATCATCTTTGAAATTTAACATTGTAGGAACTTCGTTGAAAGGTCCAAGTAGCGCCATCTATCAGCATTATCAGGAACTGTTTAAACAAATACAGTAACGCCATCTGTCTTAATAATTACGAACTTTGTAAAAAGATTTAAACCTCTTTAAAACTTCCTCGTTATTTTAATAGATGGCCTATGGATGGCATGGAAGATTATTTGGTTAGACAAAATAATGATGAAGCTGGCATACCATTATGGGTAAAAGCCTCTTTCAAAAATTTAGAATAAAAAAAAATAAAAAAAAAACTAAGGAAATTAGTAAAAAAAAGTTAAAACATTATAGCACCATGAATTTCTTAAACGTGAATTAGAACTGTTACGATTAAATAACTTGGGCCCTCACTCAATCCAGAGGCGTTCTTAAAGTGGAACAGACTTAATTAATCTCAAAAAGTTCTATCTCTGGGTTAATCATTGATAATTACCATTTTCATAAATATTATAAGAAATTCCCAAATCTGTAGAATAAGACATTACAGATTTATGGCGGTGTATCTAGTTCCCGCATTTCATTCATGTCTTTACTGCGAGGAATTGCAAAACATTTAAATAACTGGCCTATAGACTCCTTCTTTTTGAAGTCGGTAAAAATCGGCCGTTATGTTACACTTTCTGTGCACGCAGACTTTGTTCGCGTGCATGTCGGAAAACAATAATGTGTCGCATATAATGATGTAGGTACAGAGGCCAGCACATCAAGCTACCCCAATCTGTCAAATTTCTTTGATAGGTTTTCAACTCTTTTTTTTTTTTTTTTTTTTTTCCTTCTATGGCAACTGAGCCGATGCCGACTATATTTACAACAATTACATTTTGATTTCATTAGTTTTTATATTCAACTCTATTCCAAAGGAATAACGTTTATGTTAAATTAGGAAAATTTGACAGTTTGGGATAGCTTAACCTGCTGGCGACTGTACCACTCCTCCATTAAAAATCTTTTTCCAAAAAAAAAAACAACATCAACCGACTTCCAAAAAACACTAGAAAGTGAAAAGTAACTTTAATTTCGGAAGTCGGTGACTTCCGAAATTAAAATTTGGACATGTTCTTTAGTGGAAATTGATGACATGATGTCACCTCCTTCCGAAATTAAAGTTATTTTTCACTTTCTAGTGTTTTTAGAAGTCGGTTTTTTTTTTTTGAAAAAGTTTTTATTTTTCAGTTTTTAGTAATAGTAGGTACCCACTCCACACCAATTCATCATCCTTGGGGTCAAAACAATGCATATTTATGCGATAGCAGCAATCGCAGTTGATTTGCTGTCATTTTTTTGACGAGTTCCGTTGTCTGTCTCCAAAACGCATCATCAGATCTATATGAAATTTAAATGGGACCATTTCGGAATAAAACCCATTCTAAAAAAAGAATTTTGCAAATCGGTCTATACAGGAAAAGTTTTTATCCAGTGCGTAAATTTGAACCACGAATTCAGCATATCATTCAGTTTTTATTCTAGACCCCTAGTGCAGACATTTTTCGCCGGTTATATAAAAAAAAATCAGCTGTTCCATACATTTTGACCGCGTAGGTATTGCAATTTTCTATGAAACAGCTGTTTTTTTTTGTATAACCGGCGAAAAATGTCGGCGCTAGGGGTCTGGAATAAAAACTTATCCGACGGAGTTATGCCTGAATCTGCACCTGACTCCTAAGTTAAAGAGTTGTACCTTCCATTATCAGCTCAGTGTCATGAGATGATGATGACCATACGCAAATGTTTCAATAGCATTAGAAAACATATGAAAAAAACATTGTTAATACCTATAAGATTTGAGGGTTGCCCTCGATTACCCTGGGATTCCATCATCAGATCCTGACTTGGTGCCAATGGGACCACCTCAGGAGTATACTCTATCAAATAAAAAAATCATTTTGAGAATCGGTCCACAAATGGGGGAGAAGTCGAGGAACATACATAAAAAAAAATACTTTCGATGGAACATATGACCTCCTCCTTTTTTGGAAGTCGGTTAAAAAGGAAGAATCTTCCGATCTATCCTGGTAGGAACATAGGTGGTTTGTTTTTAATCCCATTTTACTCTGCTCTTCTGGAATATTTTATGCTTTCGACTTACTGGTACGTCGAGCCAATAGACAGTCGATGCATAGGTAGGACTGCAGAGGACTATCGTTGCAATGGCTTTTCGGTCAAACAGACGCTCGATCTAATGGCTATTCGAAATTGTGGTACATCGATGCTTTGGAATTTCTTCAATTCGGACGTTCGGTCTGATGACTTCGGGCTTTTGACTTATTATTTTCATTCTACGTAATTATATGGAGTTGAGTTATCACAATCATCGAGAACCAAATAGGTAGGTGTACGTAGGGAAATGCTATGAAAACTGATACTCTAATGACCGACACCGTGAGAGATCAACTCTAAAGAAAAGAAAGAAAGAATACCGTTTATTTGGACACAGTTCGTGTAACACAAAATAAATAGCAAAAAAAAAGTGAAAATAAATAACTAGGTACTATAATATGTGCCTCACGGCTGCGCCAAAAAGGTTCATTTCAGCATTAATGCCAGACAGATGCTGTCTGACGCTCTGGTTAGAACTCTACTTAGATTTATCTATTTACGTTTATTATCTCGCGTCACATTTATTTTTTAAGTCGGGGTTTTTAATTATTTTATCCTTTTTCAACTAAGTACTTACTTTTTAACCGTCGTGGGCTTAAAAAAAAAATTTTTGCTTTTTTTCTTCAAAAGGTGTCCGGTCTTTGGGGGTAAGGTAAGACCGGGGAGTGTGGGATTTTTAGCTAAGTAAAACAACCCCGGTATGGTCACTATCAACACATGGGGGCACAGTTTTTTTTTTTTTGGTTTGGAAATTATCAAATAACTTCTCCCGCTCTGGGTGGAGCAGGAGGGCGTGGCCCTTGCGGGCCCCATAATTTTTTGTGCTGACATCTCTTTGAGGCGCGCGTGGAACACAACGCGCCGTCGACCCCGACTTGGTCCTTACCGGACCGCGAGCTACCCATTACTCGCCGTCCACAAGCCCATGCCTACGGTGGCCGGAAATCGGCCTGGGATTCCCGACCCCCAGGACGTCTCCGTATCCTGCGGCGGCTAGGGTCGCGAGGGCGAATATGCTGCCTCTTCCTCACGTGCGCCGCCTCCCTCTTCGCGAGTATTACTGCTTCGCTGAAGGAGGTGACGGCTACCCATGCCCTCTCGCTCCGTACCATGGCCTGGACCAGGGCCGGACGCGAGAGATCGCCGCCGCCGATCGCCTCCACGAGGACACGGCGGTGCTCCGCCCAAGCCGGGCAGACCGCCACCGTGTGCTCCACCGTGGCCTCAGGGCGATCTTCGCAGTGGAAACACCCAGGCGTTTCCTCCCGCCCTATCCGAAACAGGAACCTCCCGAAACAACCGTGTCCGGTGAGGACCTGCGTCAGGCGGAAGGTGAGGACGCCATGCCGCCTCTCAAACCACTCCTCAAAGAGGGAACTTACCGCCGCAATCGTGGCGTGCCCATGGGGGTACCGTTAGGTACCTACCTACGTGTGTCTGCGTACACACTACTATGCTCAAGTAGTAGTAGTTAGGAGCCTAACGGCGTGCGTTAACTTTTTTTGTGATTTTGCGGCAGCAATGAAGTAGGTAGGTACTAGGTACGTATTTGTCACTACATTAAGTACCTACTTCATTGCTGACAAGGTCCATTACCATTTTTCTATACCTACCTAATACAACTCATTTAGACTATTCTATAACAGATAATCTAGCACCATCGAAGGCGCAAGCACAACAGCGTGTTTGTGTGTTAGCTGTGTTGCTGCATACACAATATACGAGAAGGCTCAGTTGGAGCTCGAATAAATGAATTTTGTGAAGTTACTTTCGATTTTAGGCACACGCCAAAAGATCTTGCACAGCTTACAGGTACCGACGGCGACGCTCCGTTCCTCCGCTCCGACTGTGTCAACTGCCATGCCCTGCTAAACCAGCACTATGTTGTGCTACCTCGCTTGTGTACCAGCTCACGCCTACCCCGTGTAATCTGGGCACGTGCCTGAACATGCGAACCTACGTAGCAGGGGCCCACAAAAGTAGTATGGCGTCATTTACATCTGGCCCCTTATCGGATACTGCACCTATTATCATTTTAACATATTGATTAACCAACAATTATTATTCACTTTAGTTTTATGCGAAATGTAACATACATCAGACCGTGGGTGCTATATCAGAGTCTATCTGAGAATATTGGCTTCTGTATCAGTGTATTGGTTATTGTATTGGTGAAGGTATTGGGCACTGAATCAGGGTTTTTTTTTTGAGGGTGGGAAATCATCAAATAACTTCTCCCGCTCTGGGTGGAGCAGGAGGGCGTGTCAGACTTTTACTGACTAAAACCCACCCGTGTTCCTTCACTTGCCTGTGTGCCAGGGGCTATGGTATCTCTTTTGAACAACCCCAACCCCTGGCAGCAGGTGCTTACCAGGGTCAGGTCAGTTTTAGATCGTATTGGTATGTTGTAAATTGTATGCCGTATGGTTATTATACCCCGAGTGAATTAGTTGCTGTGTCAACGCAAATATGCCTATTGTGCAAGCAGAACGATAGGTGCGGAAAGGTTAGACGTTAGCCCAAATGGGAACGTGGGTGATTTTTTCTTGCGCACTCGATTTTGAACGCATTGCTAAACGCCGAGAGTGGAGAATCCAATGTGTAGGTACAGTCGCCAGCAGGTCAAGCTATCCCAAACTGTCTGTGTGTGTGTCTTATTCCTTTGTAATAAAGTTGAAAAACTATCAAAGAAATTTGACAGATTGGGGTAGCTTGATGTGCTGGCCTCTGTACTTTCTAGACGTGCGCTAACCGTAGCTTTACCGTGGGCTTGCGGACGGCGAGTAATGGGTAGCTCGCTGTGCAGTAATGACCAAGCCCAGCACCCTAATTGCGTGACTCACGATTAATCATAATCTGTTTCGTTTTGAAACAGATTGTTAAACCATTGCTCCATGTGTTCGAAAAATTTGTCTGTGCAACAACGTAAATAACGCAATGAATATTGTTGAACTGTCAAATTGAAACGGATTATGATCAATCGCGAGTTACGCAATTAGGGTGCAGGTCGACGGCGCGTTGTGTTCCACGCGTGCTTCAAAGAGATGTCAGCATAAACCGATGGGTCCGCAAGGGCCGATGCCTGCCAGGGGTGCGGGTTGTTCGAAAGAGATACCGCCGTCTCTGGCACACTGGCTACTGAGGGAACACGGGTGGGTTTTAGTCAGTAAGTCTGACACGCCCTCCTGCTCCACCCAGAGCGGGAGAAGTTGTTTGACGATTTCCCACCCGAAAAAAAAACCGTAGCTTTATAAACTTTATATCAGGTGATAACGTTGGTAAAGCTACGGCTACACAAGACGGATGAGTTGTGTATAGCTATGTACCTATGTGCGGTATGTGCCTACCTCATTACCACTAGCCGTAAATCAATGGCCTACCTACCTACTATCATAAAGTCTTGTAAGACAAACAAGACTAATCCCCACGACACAAAATCTTAGTGTGTCAGTCAGGCTACTGCTACTTGAATTTGTAATTGCGTGCTTGAACAATAAAGTTTGTTTTTTAAACTAATTTGGGTCAGCAAGTCAACAGTTTATTTGAATGAATGTTGATTGGCTCAACACATTGGCACAAATCAGCCTAATCGTCAAATCCGACTCGGCTGGGCAGCGTTCGGTGAGCTACGCAATATCTTCTCGTTCCACATACCGCAATGTCTCAAGGCGAGTCTTTGACCAGTGCGTGTTGGCAGTGATGACATATGGTACTAAAACGTGGTCGCTCACAATGGGCCTTATCAGAAGGCTTAAAGTCACCCAAAGGGCAAGGGAGAGGGCTATGCTCGTAGTTTCCCTACGTGATCGAATCAGGAATGAAGAGATCCGCAGGGGAACCAAGGCAACCGACATAGCCCGAACAATTGCTAAACTTAAGGGGCAGTGGGCACAGCACATTGCACGCAGAACAGATGGCCGATGGGGCCAGAAGGTTCTAGAGTGGCGACCACGTACCGGAAGACGTAGCGTTGGAAGGCCTCCCACAAGATGGACCGATGACCTTGTGAAGGCCGCAGGAATCCGCTGCATGCGAGAAGCGCAGAACCGGTGAAAGTTGAGGAGCTTGGGGGAGGCCTATGTCCAGCATTGGACGTCTTTCGGCTGAAATGATGATGATAATAATCAGCCTTTAATGTTCCCACTGCTAGGACACAGGCCTCGTCTCGGTGAGGAGTAGGCCGTAATCTACCATGAGGGCCCAGTGCGGGTTGGTAGATGTCACATGTCTTCGAATGTTTGTTTGCAAGACATTCCGTTAAGAGCAGTGATGTGCAAATATTTTTTTCGAACCTACGAGTGTTGCGGCCTTTACCGCTGGTCCACCACAGCTCTACTAGCTGTAGATCCGTATAGCTCTTTTACTGTTGTGTAAATGTTCACTGTAGGTAATGTAGGTACTACTTGATAATGTGGTTTGTATAAGAGGGGGTTTCCCACAGCGCTGAACGGAACGATAGTTTACAGTATTATGTAGGAAGGTGGGATCACAGGACAACCTTTCGCTGGTCAAGGATTTAAAATCGAATAGGTACCTGGTACATATTTTAAAATACTGACGTGTGACCCCAACATTATAGGTAGGTACAGTAAAAAAACCGTAGTTTGCATTCTTGTTTGTTTACATAATAGGCGTGTGTACAATGGAATGTAGCCAGGGTTAGGTAGACGAGTATGTAAAACAATAAGTTCAGGAAATTAAAATAAAACACGTTATTTTTATTTACATATTTACATTTATTAAGTACTTAAATTAATCTAATTATACCTAGTTACAAACTATCTATTATTACCTTAGTAGGTAATTACTTAGTATTAGTATACTAAGTAATTAACTTTCAAAACTCCAATGTTATATACAAACTACGATGTGTTAATGCACTTATTCGCACTACATAAAATAAACTTATACAATGTTTATTTTACTTACAATAATTATTAACAGTAGGTCGTGCGTTCGAACCCAGCCGAGCGTATTACTTTGTGTAAATAATTTCATCACCACTGCTCTCCAACGATGAAGGAAAACATCGTGAGGAAACCGGCATGTACTAGAACCAAAAATTCGAAGACATGTGACATCTACCAACCCGCACTGGGCCCGCGTGGTGGATTACAGCCCACTCCCTCTCACTGAGAGGAGGCCTGTGTCCCAGCAGTGGGAACGTTATAGGCTGAGTATGTATGTATGTAAATATTAACATAATGAGATTAGTTTTTTGATACTTATAATTAGATATCTACTTAATTGTTTACATAGTGAGATTTGATGAGTTAAGATAATTATATATATTATACTTATAATTGAATTCTTACATAAGTATTTACATAGTAAGATTTGATAAGTAAAGATATAGATACTTACAGTTAGATACGTATTGTATAATACAATTAAATATTATTTAACTATCTAAAATTTGTCATAAATTACCTCAAATTATATCGTGCAACCTAATACAAAATATATCTATTTGAACTATCGCAATTTATATTTATGATTTGACAACATTAACAAAATAACAAAATATTTCTATGAAAAAATATATAAATACAATAATTTAGAATAAATTGTATTATTAAATATTTAAATATTTATATATTTCTTTATATTTAAGGCAATGGATAAAGTTATGGGTAAGGCAGCGGAAATATGTTCCTCACACTGGAGAAACAACGAGGTAGTTAATGCTGTTACTAAGCAAGTGTATTGCTAATTTGCTATCATACTCATAAGACACTATTGCAGAAAGGCGACTGAATCTGGAGATGAAGCGGGCGGATTTTGATCTCACTCCGATATGCCCCAATGTCGCACGGACGCTGTTGTGAATTAATCGTTGAATTTAGCAATTAGAATACCAATTGAAATGGTCCAATAATTCCAATCACAACTGTATTTTTGTTTTGACCCTCGAACCACTCTCTGGACCAGGCGGCCGCACAAGTGCGGTGGATGATGTGCCCTATGGAAGACAAACCAGCCACCGGACCATCTCCAAGACACCGTTGGCCTGTGATGTTCTTACTATGGTTAGCGGTCTATACTAGATGTTAAGCGAGCCGGCAACAAATATGCTGCGATGTAAGTGGGGGTGACAAAACTATCAACCCGCTTTCGTAGTCTGTCCAAGATGTTAATTTCCAACGATTATCATACCAGGTGTTGCAACCACCCCATGGTCGCCTTTCCACATCCCCTTAAAATATTAATTTGAACTTACGTAGCAGTTACTAATTTGAGGTAATTCATAAGCCACTTTCATTTCCTATATTTACATTTATTCTATCTACTTATAAAAAAATATAATTTATCTAGTAACGTAAAAAATATATTACTAATATAATAATTAATGTAAATAGAAATTTAGTATATATATATGTATTAATTTAAGTAAATTTATGTAAAATCTAATATTGCCAAGAATTAATAAAACGTCCTTAATCCAAGCTGAACGCGGCCCCTCACGAAAGTCTTATAAAGCCTTCGATAACCTTTTCATATACCAGCAACTAGGACCATCTGGGCAGTTCGTATGTAGCCGTGAACAGATGCATTCCCGCCTGGACTGAGGACTCCGTGCTAACAACACCCCAGCTGCCGATGTTGAGCGACTTAAGTAGCTGGCCTGATTAGCAGAACCAATGGGACCACAAAAAGGGGGCAGGATAGGTAATTGATCGTAAATAATTAATTAAGATGAAAAATTTGACTTAAAGAGAGAGAGAGAAATATATAATTATACATGTTTAAGAATTAGATTAATTTGATCAAATACTGTTTTAAATTTCAAAAGCAATAAACAAAACGTTCGCGTTCTCTATGCATTTTACCACCATCCTGCGATCGCCAACCCGCCTGCCAAGC
This sequence comes from Polymixis flavicincta, assembly GCA_949987655.1. NCBI lineage: Eukaryota > Metazoa > Arthropoda > Insecta > Lepidoptera > Noctuidae > Polymixis > Polymixis flavicincta. The sequence continues at coordinate 33,450,291 of OX465171.1, read as the reverse complement.
GTGGCGATTATGGCATATCCCCCCGTCTTGGGGGAGGCTTATGTCCAGCAGTGGATGTCTTTCGGCTGATATAATGATGATGATGAATAAACAAAACAGATTGATTTATTTTAGAAAACCATCATAATTGAATTAGTGCTAATAAACTGTACTTATAAACAACAAATGAACTATCTACTTTCCTTAGCCACTCCTAAGTCACTCAACAAAACAAAGCGAGGGCTGCGTAAATTCTGAACATCTATAAAATATATCGCAAGCATATTAAACATGTATATAAAAAAGAACTTGGTCAGTTCATTACAAATCTAAGGTCACAAGTGGAAGACTAAATGAGGTTCTTTATACCTACATACTATTATTTGCTATTGATTATTACATCAAAATCATGTGACCTCAGCTAAGTATTGAACGATTCAGATCCCATCGACGAATTGACTGAACAGAATACACCAAAATTGTAATTAATACACCTAACTTCAAATAATAGCGTGGAAGAGGACGTGGTAAAATTATGAGATGATATTTAAATAAGACAGGCCCACAACGTGTACGCAACGAAAGAGAATGCTGTTTCCAAATTATTACATCAAACATTTAAATTAGGTACTTATAGAAGGAGTTATCACAATAATTCATAACTCTTACTCTGTTCCACTTTACGTGAGTCTCGGGTGTTCGCAAATGGTAGAAGAAAAACACCGCCAAAGCGCACTATTGACATCTTGCTCGCACGACACTTTAAGTACAGAGGCCAGCACATCAAGCTACCCCAATCTGTCAAATTTCTTTGATTGTTTTTCAACTTTAACAAAGGAATAAGGTTCATGTTCAATTGGGAAAATTTGACAGTTTGGGATAGCTTGACCTGCTGGCGTATGTACATACGTCATATATAGTGCGAGCGAGAGTTAATAGAGTTGTGGCAATGTTACAATCGAGGTCACATCTTGTGGAAACAAAGTTGTCAATCGTCAGAGGGTACATCAAAACGGAACTGATAATTCACAGAATTGAAAATAAAATCTAGGCAACGGAACTGTTACTTGGAGAGGCCCTCGAGGTTTTGGATAACACGTAACATCCAGCACAAGGCACTTAAAAAATGTTACAAAAATATTTGTATTTGCCAACCGACATCATCACTCGCGGTTGGTTGGTTTAGCCGTACGTAATCCTCCGACATTTGTTACGCCAAACACCTCTGGGGCACCACCGTATTGTAAATTAATAGCTCTTTTGAATTACTTTATTATTTCTTAACGTAACTTTTGTTACAAGAAGAAAGCAAACAAGCAAGAGATTAATTACAATAAATCAAGTATTCTTTGGGAAATCTTAAACAAACAACGAGTTAATTAGGTACGTACTTACGTCAAGAGAAAAAGGAGATTATCTTATAAATTCAATTTGGAACTTAAAATAGATAGCACAAAGACAGCCCGAAAGTAGGCTGGAGCTTGTTGTAAAGCTTTACTAAAATAACTATTAAAGGAAAATATTTATTACGTTACGTTCTTATTGACTATTTTAAACAAAGAGCGCGTCTCCAATATTTTAGTCAAGATGGTGTTACATTTGTTTAACCCCGCCCTTCTCGCTCGCATGGCGCTCTTTGTCCAAAATGCACATAGGTTAACAATATAGTAATTGAGTAATGAAAGCAATCACTCTTTTTCAGCCGAACGGGGAGTGGGTTAGGGAGGTTAAAAGGCAAACGAGGAAAGTATGCTATCACCGCATGAAGAAAAGGGGCTAAATAAAGGGTATCAATAATTAAGTAAATGAGCTATGACAGTATGAGAGAAGGATTGAGTAGATACAGAGAAGGATTAAAAGGGAGTGATCCCTTTCAGCCGGACGGGGAGTCGATTAGGGAGGTTAGAAGGCAAACGAGGAGAGTATGCCATCAGAGCATGCGTGCATGATCCATGCTGTGATGGCATACTTTCCTCGTTTGCGGTGCTAAAGGGTATCAATAATTGAGTAAATATGCTATGACAGCATGAGACAAGGATTGAGTAGATGTAGAGTAGGGACAAGGGGTGGGGCTAAGATATGATAAATAAACTGACTGTGCCCGTCATCGTAGGTAAGCGAGCCCAAGCCCGAGCAAGCCCTCGATGGCTGGTTGCAGAAAAAAAAACTTAGAATGATATTTTCGAATAGGCGTCGAAAGTATCTAAAGACGGCTCTGCTTGAGCGGGGCTCAAAGTCGATCGTTCAGCTGGCAGGGGTGTGAGGGTTTCCATTGCTCAGTAACAGTTCGTTCAGCCTCTTATCCTAGAACACCTAACAACACGAAACTTAAAAGAACTCAAAAGTGTTATCGCATCAGGTGGCCACCTCGTCGTTGGTCGACTCGAACTCCAGTTTGACGTCACTACCGAGACCGTCGACATCCTCATTCTCGGAAGCGTTAAGCATGTTAAGTGTTACCTGAAATTTCATAAATTATTACCAATCGGAACGATATCCAGTCTTCCAGCCTTCGCTCGGTAGTGGGGATACCTACCAGCTGAATAACGAGAACACTATCACAGTTTTGATTTAAATTAATAAAGGGCTCAGAAATGTAGTGACTTTTTCTAAAGAAATCATGACGTTTTTTGCTGTATAACGTATTTAACAATGACTTAGTTTTATAACCATAATGTTAAAATTAAATATCAATTTAACGAAAGATGTGCAACAAAACTACTTATTACTTTAAATTGTGTTGTATCACAGTTTAACTACCTAGACTACTCCAATAATACGCCAAGTGTAATGGCGCTGTAAAAAGATAATCAACATACACCGGTACTTCACTCAGAGAACACCTTTCGAAATGTGCATTTTAGTTGGATCCTTAGCCATTTAAACTATATCAAAATTCAAAATATAGTAATTATAAATACACTAGCTAGTCCGTTCACAGTTATTTCACCTCTGAGCGCAGTCACAGCAGCTACCCAACAGCAATTTTATTTTAACGAAAATAAAGATCACTGTGATATTGACAGAGTTGTTATTGTTGTTGACAGCAACCCAAAAGCAGCTTTATCATAACGGGAACAAAGATAACTTTGATTTTGACAGTGCCGCAAAATCAGAGGTAAAAAAGTGTGAACAAACTGTACAGCTCATCTAAATTCAGTCACATGATTAAAATAGGTAGGTACAGGTAAAGTTGTTGAATGACAAATACGTATCTTGTTTAAAAAATTAAATAGATGAGTTGTTTGTACTAATACCACAACATACATAATACATTAATGCTACCATAAAAAATAAACTACGAACAAAACAAATTACGTAAGTTCTTTACCAATACAACAAAATGTTGACTGATAAAATCAACTAAATACCAACAGCAACCCAAAAGCAGCTTTATTTTAACGAAAACAAAGATAACTTTAATTCTGACAGTGCCGCAAAATCAGAGGTAAAAAAGTGTGAACAAACTGTACAGCTCATCTAAATTCAGTCACATGATAACAAAATAGGTACAGGTAGAGTTGTTGAATGCCAAATATGCATCTTCTTTAAAAAATATGAGTACTTAGATGAATTGTTGGTACTAATACTAAATACATAAAGGGCCTTTTACTGTCATGCGGGTTTGAGCCCGCGTGCAGGCCAGGCACGCATGCTTCTTGCGGGCCGCACGCAGAGCAGACGCATGTGTATTGTGTACGTGTAGGTACCATGTGCCGTCCAGCACGCATGCGTGCCTGGCCTGCATGCGGGCGCAAACACGCATAACAGTAAAAAGGCCCTAATTAATGCTACCCATAAAAAATAAAGAAACACTACGGACAAAACAAATAACGAAAGTTCTAAACCAATACAAAAAAAAGTTGACTGATAAAATCAACTAAATATCTGCTTCAGGAATGAAAATAAACCCTTCTAAACATGTTTATAAAGTAAGTCTCACTGCGACCAAATACATAGATAAACACTGAAATACAAATTTCATTTAAAATGGAATCTTCAAATTGCAATAAAATGGTCTAAAAAGCCTATACACACATCAAGGGAAGTATTTTTGAAAATTTTAAGCTAATTTGTAATTGCAAAAATTCCGAGAAACTTTTCATTTATATTTTTTCTATGAAACTGCATTCAGACCATTACGAACATTTTTGAACAAGAAATAGCCAATCTGTCTAGCCATTCTCAAGCGATGCGCTGACCAATGAACACTATTTCATATTAATGTATATAGATTTCTTTAAGTAGGCAAATCATTTACAATGTTGCAAGTTTATAGTGTGAGGGGCTTGTTAATAAAAAAATAACCGCCGCACTGATTGATCGAAGGTTAAACTACCGTCGCTACCGTTTCGTAGATGGGTCACCATCCATAATATATCGAGACCTCTCTGTACCTCGGTCAGAAGCCCGAAAGTGTGGCAAGAGCCAAGGATCATTGTATTGCATAGTTACTAGGTTGAGGGGACAGTCGCTCTATGTAAACCACTGATATTCAGTTGCATCCGGTTAGACTGAAAGCCGATTCCAACGTAGTTCGGAAAAGTCTAGGCAGATTGATTTTGACAAGATTATCGTGTAAAGCATTAGTTTGAATCTTTAGCTTCAGAACTTATAAATCTCACGTTGGGTATCCGAATTGAGAATCAAGGGTTGAAAATTATGTTATTTACATCCACATAATATTATTACTCCATATCGTGTACTAAAAACAACACAAGAAGCCTAACCAAAAAAAAAAAAAAAATGGCTCATGCACCTAGAAGCCTTCATAACATAACAAAGTAATAATATAACCAAAAGTAAACGTCACAAGTGAGAAATAAAACAAAAGTAACTAATTGCTTGCTTAGTCATTGATTTAGAAACCTCTGCGTTCTGTCCCAACGCTGTAGGTGGCGGTAGCGGGAGCGGCGTGACCTTCGCGCTCAGTGGCACAGGCGCCTGGCGAGATACCAGCACCACGCGAGGTACTTGTTGGATCTTATGGCTGGTGACAGTACTGCTTACCTGCCTGCTCACAGCAGGAATAGGGATGCCGGCGTCTTCGAACGCCTTCTTCTTCAAGGTGGTACGAATCTGAGTTCTGAAACAAAATTTATATAGTAAGTAAAATATTCATGAAAGCGTCAGGTTTCTTCTGCCCATTTTCGGTTTTCAAAATTCGCCTTGGTTAGAATACGCGGTAAGGCTAAGTTCATACATGATTACGCGTAAATTACGGTGATTCGGATAACAAGCATTAAATGTTACGAAAAAGAAAACATTGTGAGGAAACCGTCATGTCTTAGACAAAATAAGTTGAAGACATGTGACATCCGCCAAACCGCGCTGGGACCGCGTGGTGGATGATGGCTCACTTCCTATCACAGACGCAGAGAGGAGGCACGTGACCCAACAGTGGGACCATTATAGGCTGATCATGTTAGCAACTTTACGATTACCAGATATATAGGGTGACTGGTAATTAGTGACCGATATTTAAACACATGATGGTACTCATCATTATGAACAACTTTTACCACCCCGAAATCGCGAAAAAAAAAAATCATCTGTTCCCTACATTTTGTCGAGCTATGCGAACATAAATGTAGGGAACAGCTGATTTTTCAAATATTGGTCTTAAATAATTGCTGTTCATCAACATCTCTACAAAAGCCAAGACACCCAAACACACAAAACTTGATCCAATGCTCAAAATGAATGAGAACAAGACTGTACGGGTTGCAGTAGTTAACTTCGCACACCGATTTATTGGACAAATGAATAAATTTAATAGAACCGACATTGAACGTATTTCTTTACAAACTGGGTATAACTTTTAATTGAACTAGCACGAGGAGCAATACCGAAGATTTAAAGACAAGAATGCTTATTTAAATTACTGCATAATAGCGTTCACCTTAGGTTTCACACAATCGACAACGCTATTCAAGCGACTACACTTTTAAGCAACCGCGACAACACTAAATTAATGAAGTTCTGACCGCGACGAGGTACGAGCTCCCCCTATCCCGTAGAATGGAGCGCCGCGTGCGCGTTGCAGTTCTACGCATCTGCAACGCGGCGTGGCAACGCCTACCCGTAAAAGACTACTGCCAACCCGAGCAGCGAATCAGGAAAATCAATACAACTTCACGTTTTCCAGAAATTGAATGAGAATAATAAAGATAACACCCGCAGATGCTACAAATCTAGAAGATTCGAGCTATAAGAAATATTGACTGTACGGGTTGCAGTAGTTAACTTCATGCACCGATTTATCGGACAAACAAATGAATTTCATAGAAAAGACAATGAACGTTTTTCTAAAAACTGAACATGACTTTAAATTGAACTAGCACGAGGAGCAATAAATACCTAAGATTTAAGAACACTTATCTAAATTACTGTATAAATGAGCACACCTTCGATATTTAGACAATCGACAACGCTATTCAAGCGACTACACTGTTAGGAAACCGTGACAATACTAAATCAATCTGGGCGCGACGAGGTACGGGCTCCCCCTAGACCGCAGGGGCACGCGCCACGTGTTCGTTGCAGTTCTACGAATCTACAACGCGATGGATCAACGCCTACCCATAAACGGACTCCTGCCAACCCGAGCAGCAAATCAGGAAAATCAAGACAACTTTACGTTTACCGGAAATATACTAATGAATAAGAAACTATTGTAAGGATAATGGTATTAAATAATTGCTGCTTATCAACATCCCTAGAAAAGCTAAGACACCCCAACAAATAAAACTTGATCTAGTGCTCAAAATGTATGCGAAACATAAAGATAATAAATACACCGCGGATGCCACTGATCTAGAGGATTCGAGCTATAAGAAACATTGACTGTATGGGCTGCAGTAGTTAACTTCATACACCGATTTAACGGACAAATAAATTGATTTGATAGAACCGACAAACTGAGCAAGTCTTTAAATTGAACTAGCACGAGGAGCAATACCTAAGATTTAAACACAAAAACACTTAGTACTGCATAAATGAGCTCACCTTAGGTATTTACACAATTGACAACGCTATTCAAGCGTCTACACTTTACTAAACCGCGACAACACTAAATCAATCTTGGCGCAGCGAGGTACAGGTTGCCAGGTGGCAGTGGCGCGCGCAGCGTGCGCGATGCAGCTATGCGCATCTGCAACGCGGCGGATCAAAGCCTCCCCCAAAATTCTCCTGTCAACCCGAGCAGCGATTCAGGCAAATAAATACAACGACTTACCGCTGAATGAAATTAACCTATTGCTCGAAATTTATGTGAACAATAAAAGAAGCATCCCGCGGATGGAACAGATCTAAAGTATTCGAACAAATTAATTAATTTATTTCAACCGACATTGAACGTATTTCTTACAAACTGAGCGTGACTTTAAATTGAAGTAGTACGAGGAGCAATACTTAAGGTTTGAACCAAAGAACTTTTTTTTATTTATTGCTTTTACTTTACTTATTTAAATTACTGCATAATAGCGCTCACCTTATGTTTTCGCACAATCGACAACGCTATTCAAGCGACTACACCGTTAAGCAACCGCGACAACACTAAATCAATCTGGGCATGACGAGGTACGGGTTTCCCCTAGCCCGCAGAGGCGCGCGCAACTTGCGCGATGCAGTTCTGCGCATCTGCAACGCAGCGGGTCAATGCCTACCACTAGAGTCCTGCAAATCCGGGAAGCGAATCACGACAATCAATACGACTTTACGTTTACCGGAAATATTAGTATATTTCCGGTAGACAATCGACAACGCTATTCGAGCGACTACACTGTTAGGAAACAATGACAATACTAAATCAATCTGGGCGCGACGAGGTACGGGCTCCCCCTAGACCACAGAGGCACGTGCCACGTGTTCGTTGCAGTTCTGCGAATCTACAACGCGATGGATCAACGCCTACCCATAAACAACTCCTGCCAACCCGAGCAGCAAATCAGGAAAATCAAGACAACTTTACGTTTACCGGAAATATACTAATGAACAAGAAACGATTGTGACGATAATGGTCTTAAGGGGACACTTTTCACGGGCTTGAACTCACTGGTGGGCTTGGCTAAAAATCACGCTGTCTCACCGGGCTTCGTATCCGACAGAGATAGTATCAGTGATGAGCAGTTAGACGCTAGTCTACACGCACAACGTTATTGAGTGAGATGCAGCAGGTGCATTTATAGCAAAACATTCGCGAAAAAGTTAAGAAAAGTCCTTCGGAAGATCGGGTTTTATGAAAAAACCACGGCAAAATCAAAGACCAATAAAGTTTTTGAACTTATCGATAATTGAACTTTGTCGGTACCTATTTGGTTTTGAAGATTTTAGACTTCTTTTATTAATTAAACACGCCCAAAGTTAGTTTAAATTAGCAAGAAAAACGAATCTTTGTTGGCTCATAACTTTTTAATGACTTTTTATTTTAGTATTCTGTTTCCGTACCGACAATATTAATAATGAGACAAAACCATACCATGTTTAAGTTTTGATGTACATTGTCAAACAGTGGAGTAAAACCCTCCCGAAGTTTGTATGGAAAAAATGTGAACTTGTTTCACCTTAAATAATTGCTGCTTATCAACGTCTCTCGCTACAAAAGCTAAGACACCAAGAGACACAAAACTTGCTCTAGTGCTCAAAATGAATGAGAACAAGACTGTACGGGTTGCAGTAGTTAAATTCGAACACCGATTTAACGGACAAATAAATTGATTTGATAGAACCGACACTGTACGTTTTCTTACAAACTGAGCACGTCTTTAAACTGAACTAGCCCGAGGAGCAATACCTAAGATTTAAACACAAAAACACTTATTACTGCTCTAGCTTTTGCCAGCGGCTTCGCCGGCGCGGAAGTTTCATCCCCTATTTAACTCCCTTAGGGGTTTAATTTCGGAAAATCCTTCCTTATTCCTTGTCTACATTATAAAGGGAACCTCTGTGCAAAATTTCAGCTTTCTAGGTCCAAGGGTTTGGGCTAGGCGTTGATGATTTAGTCAGTCAGAACTTTTCTTTTTATTTATATAGATAAATGAGCTCACCTTAGGTATTTACACAATTGACAACGCTATCCAAGCGTCTACCCTTTACTAAACCTCGACAACACTAAATCAATCATGGCGCAGCGAGGTACAGGTTCCCAGGCCGCAGAGGCGCGCGCAGCGTGCGCGATGCAGCTATGCGCATCTGCAACGCGGCGGATCAAAGCCTCCCCCAAAATTCTCCTGCCAACCCGAGCAGCGATTCAGGCAAATAAATACAACGACTTACCGCTGGACAAAATTAATCTATTGCTCGAAATTTATGTGAACAATAAAAGAAGCACCCCGCGGATGGAACAGATCTAAAGTATGCGAATAAATTAATTTATTTATTAGAACCGACATTGAACGTATTTCCTACAAACTGAGCGTGACTTTAAATTGAAGTACTACTAGTAGCTGCTGGGACACAGGCCTCCTCTCACCGAGAGGAGGCCTGTGTCCCAGCAGTGGGAACATTATAGGCTGATGATGATGATGATGATGATGATGAGTACGAGGAGCAATACTTAAGGTTTAAACCAAAGAATACTTATTTAAATTACTGCATAATAGCGCTCACCTTAGGTTTTTACACAACCGACAACGCTATTCAAGCGACTACACCGTTAAGCAACCGCGACGACACTAAATCAATCTGGGCATGACGAGGTACGGGTTTCCCCTAGCCCGCAGAGGCGCGCACAACTTGCGCGATGCAGTTCTGCGCATCTGCAACGCAGCGGGTCAACGCCTACCACTAGAGTCCTGCAAATCCGGGAAGCGAATCACGAAAATCAATACGACTTTAGGTTTACCGGAAATATACTAGTGAACAAGAAACGATTGACGATAATGGTCTTAAATAATTGCTGCTTATCGACGTTTCTCTCTACAAAAGCTAAGACACCAAGAGACACAAAACTTGCTCTAGTGCTCAAAATGAATGAGAACAAGACTGTACGGGTTGCAGTAGTTAACTTCGTACACCGATTTAACGGACAAATAAATTGATTTGATAGAACCGACAATGTACGTATTTCTTACAAACTGAGCATGTCTTTAAATTGAACTAGCACGAGGAGCAATACCTAAGATTTAAACACAAAAACACTTATTACTGCATAAATGAGCTCACCTTAGGTATTTACACAATTGACAACGCTATTCAAGCGTCTACACTTTACAAAAGAAGTTTTTATATAATCTGAGTAAATCTATAGTTTGCAACTATTTTATATAGCATAAAAGTAGCGCATGGGGCTAAGATTCTATAAAATATAAACATATAATGAGCGATTTCGTATTACATAGATAAGTGGAGCACTCGCATGGGGCTACGACACCATAAAATAAAAACGTATAAGCGAACGAATACCGAATTACCGAAAGCAAACCGGCGCAAACGTAGAAGAGGGTATGTTAACCCTTAACTACCTATCCACGGTTTCACTGACACCAATTATATTATTTTGGTAAATAACATAGTGTATGCGCATCTTTACATTTTGAGCGTTCATGTACCTTCTACCCGCTACCCACATTGTTGCGCGTTTACTTTTGGTTTGTATGTAACTTTTTCATCGGCCTGAAAGCCGATGGTAGGTGGTTACGTAACTTTTAAAATTGAATGTATTCGCTTTAGTGAAAAATAGCGTCTAATAATATAATTATTGCGTGCTGTCTGGTGGTAAAACCATCCGATGAAACCCACCAAATGGATGGACTTACCAAATAGAGACTGTATTGATGTAGAGGTTGATATTGGAGATGATTTTGTGTTGGAGGAAGTTCGAGGATTGGATTTTGCAATTGTTGGCGAAGAAGAGTCGGTTTTAGTGGAAGACAATCTGCCACAAATTACGCCTCCGGTTTCATCATCGTCAGACGGAGAAGCCCCATTGTACCAATTGCGAAATAACAGGTCCAGGAAAAAGAGTGTTGCTTTCTAGAGTGTTGTGGCGCAACCTGGGAAAGGCATATGTCCAGCAGTGGACTGCGATAGGCTGAGTTAATTGATTGATCCAGGAAGATAAACTATTGCGGTTAGAATCGCTTTCGCTGGTCATCATTACCACCGTCTTATCGTACAAGAACATAGCAACATAAGTTAATGCAAAAAAGAGAGGGACACCTAGAGACATAATCAATCCCTCGTCTTCTCCGCATTACATCTGGAGCCAGCATTTCACAGATGAAATGCTAGATAAAATATTACTGTCGGCTATTGCAACTCGACGAGGAACAGCTTCTTGCAACCGCAGGAAGTAGAACTAATGGGGCAGATAGGCTAAAGAGCTGCAAAACATGCTATGTGTGTGATCACAAAAAGAAACACGAAACCCAATAGTTTCGATGCAAAATCTATTTGCCTAGGTTGCTCAAACTTGATGTGCCTTCAATAAGGGGTAGGTAGTTAAGGATTAACAACAAATTGTCATTATGGTGACAATTGACATTTGTCGGCGGTGCTGCCAGTAGTAACGTTATATTATCCTATTCGTAACTGCACTAAAATTCATAAATTAAATTACAGATGGTTTGATTCGTATAATTATAAGAAAACATACAAAAAATATGTTTTATACATTTTTTCGGCCTGCTATGCGTATTGTTTTGTTTTTCTTATGCGTTAAAGTACTCTATTTCCTCTGTTCTGATCTTTGTTAATATAATATGGTAACATTAAAAGGTGATTTAGAGCAAGAAGCTTATAGATAAAAGTGGAGGCAACACTCTTAATTCCTAAGTGAAGATGACTGTGGGCTAACGCTCTCATTCTAAATACATAAATAAGAAAGAGAAAACAAATATCATTGTGTCGTTCTTATGTATGTATTTAGAAAGAGAGCGTTAGCCCACAAGTTGTCTTCACTTTTTTATTTGGAGTGTGGCCTCCACTTGTACCTTCTGCTTCTTGATTTAGAGCAAAATCATATAAAATACTTTTAATTATGAATATTTGTCCACTTCTGGTATAAGGCATAAAAAGTTATTCAAAATTCTTTATTTTTTTATTCAGTATAACTGCAATAAATTGATGTTTGTACTCGGTGGGGTACAACAATTTGTCCATCTCTTTTAATACAACCGACATTGTACGTATTTCTTACAAACTGGGCATAACTTTTAATTGTACTAGCACGAGGAGCAATACCGAAGATTTAAACACAATAATGAAATTACTGCATAATAGCGCTCACCTTAGGTTTCAAACAATCGACAACGCTGTTCAAGCAACTACACTGTTAAGCAACCGCGACAACACTAAATCAATCTGGGCATGACGAGGTACGGGTTTCCCCTAGCCCGCAGTGGCGCGCGCAACTTGCGCGATGCAGTTCTGCGCATCTGCAACGCAGCGGGTCAACGCTTACCACACTAGAGTCCTGCAAACCCGGGAAGCGAATCACGAAAATCAATACGACTTTACGTTTACCGCGCTTAAGGAAACCGCGACAATACTAAATCAATCTGGACGCGACGAGGTCCGGGTTTCCCAGCCCCCCCTAGCGCGCAGAGGCGCGCGCTGCAGCTCTGCGCATCTGCAACGCGGCGGGTCAACGCACACCCTCGATTAACTACCTCCTCTCCCGCCTACTCGAGTAATGTTTCCAAAATAGATCGTCGTAAAATTGCAGACTGTTTATACCTGTTGAAGATCCTTAACAATAGCATTGATAACCCTGAGTTATTGTCAAAATTTTATTTCAATGTGCCAAGTAAGACACTTCGTTTTAATCCACCTATACGTGTGCCTCATGCATCTTCGAATTATAGGCAGAACAGTTATATTGTGCGCGCAAGCAGGAACTTCAATGACATATGCAAAGAATATAATTTTGATCCATTCACAGTTAGTGTGAATTCGACAAAAAGGTGCTCAAGCCTCAAGTTTTTCAAGTAGCTGTAGGTTAATGGTATGTTTTTTTTTTCTATATTTTTAGTCATGTACTTAATTGTAAAACTTTGTTATATTACTTTTCTGTTTATTAAGGCGATGCATGTGTGGTTTTCTTTGTTTTTGTGCTCACACCATAAATTATTGTTATAACACGTCTATACGTGAGGATTTGTAATTGGTTTTATGGTGACTATAACTTCCTTTTTTATCTGTTTTTAATAGCTGTAAGTCCTCCATGCTCTTAAATAAATAAATAAAATATACCAGCAAACAAAAAAAAAAAAACATTTGCAGACTATAGTCCTAAACAATATTTTAATTAAAGAACAATAAATCTAAGAAACATTGACTGTACGGGTTGTAGTAGTTAATTAACTTCGTACACCGATTTATCGGACAAAGCAATGGGTTTAATAGAACCGACATTGTACGTATTTCTTACTTAGTTTAACTATTACTTATCTAAATTACTGCCGATATGTGCGCTCCTAAAGTTTTCACAGAATCGACCACTAGAGCGTTGTTTTATCATCTTTCTCAATACGCGTCTACACTGTTTAGCTAACTCGACTACTAAAACACTCCGCGTCTGCACTTCTGCTGGCTGCAAGTAGCGATCGCGAAGCGTGGCAGGGCGGCCGGATGGAGAGGGCAAAGCGGTCGGAACGGGGTACTGATCAATGCACTGAGCAATGCGGTGAACGCAGATAACACAATTAAATCAATCCAGCTTACAATTTTGTGGGCCACGGTTCAAGTTAAAAATACATAATGCACAATTTAATTTCAACAAATTTAGTAATAGAAGTACGTCGCACTTTTATACATGCTTCGGGTGGAACGAAAGGAGCTGGGTACAGTCCTGCGTTCAGCGCATGTGCATTGCGCAATGCGGAGGATGCAGATACATTACAAATAATGATAAATAATCATTTATCATTATTTAGAATCAAATACATTTAAATATACTTATGAATTATGATACGACGGAAAAGCGAAATCAAAATCTGCTAGGTTACCAACAGATCGCAGGTCCGTTCCGCATTCTAGGTAGATTGAGGTGTTGCCAACCTGCACCCTAATTGCGTAACTCACGATTAATCCTAATCTGTTTCGTTTTGAAACAGATTTTTAAACCATTGACTCATATGTTCGAAAAATGTGTCTGCTTAACAACGTAAATAACGCAATAAGTATTGTTGAACTGTCAAATTGAAACAGATTATGATTAATCGTGAGTTACGCAATAGGGTATGTTCCATTTTATTAAAAACTATTTTAAATTGAAGATTGGGACGAGGTATTTAACAGAAAAATAAAAATAATTTGATTTATCCATTATATCCATTCTCTCAATTAAAAACAATTAAAATCAAATTTATTTTTGTTGTTCTGAATTTACCGCCAAAGCGATGACTTTTTTAACACGAGACCACACGTGCCGTCAGATTTGTGTAAACAGCACCGGTAAAAATACGTTGTGTGGCGCGGTTTTAGAAGTATTTGTGCACAGAGAGACACCGCACACCAGTAAAACCCTACTTTCTATCCATTAAAAAAATTCCATTGACATTTACTTGTTTGCAGCTACATACTTTAGTTTACACATAGTTGACGTCACACGTGTACACGTGACAAAAAGTAATCGAGGAGCGTTTTGGCGGTAAATTCAAAATAACGAAAAATGAGATTAATTTAAGTCGTTTTTAATTGAGAAAATATAAATAAATTAATTTATTTTTATTTTTCTGTTACATTTTTCGTACCAATCTTCAAATTAAATTAGTTTTTAATAAATCGGAAAATACCCTATTAGGGTGCTGGTAATGATAAAATGAGAAGATTTAACTACAGTTTATTTCCGTTAGGAGTTTGTAATTTTCTGACTATTTCGATCAATTAAATAATTCTCATATACAGGATGTCCGGTACTAAATGGATAACGTTGAAAATGAGTCATGGTAGAACTACTTATGCCCAAAAAGCAAGTAGTAGGTACCCAAGATGTTTTTTTAATAATCAATGTTTTGTTACCTTATTTTAAGAACAGACGCCAGCACATCAAGCTACCCCAAACTGTATTTTTTCCCAATTGAACATGAACCTTACACATATGTTATAAAGATGAAAATCTATCAAAGATATTTGACAGATAGGAGTAGCTTGATGTGCTGTCTGTACATACATTCTTGCACCACGGCCACCAATTAATGAATTCCTTCGGTTTTTTTTTATGGTTATAGTTATTTACGTTAATTGAGCGGATAGATAAGCAATAAATGGCATGATTTCTGATACACGGCGTTAAGCGAAACCATGGAGAACAAAACAAAAAATGATTTTTATCAAGTTTAAGAGACCGCCGCCGTAGCAATGTCCTAATATTATTGTTGAAGGCCCGTTGCTCTGACGAAGTGACAGATGGGTTTTCGCGTCGTTCCGTCATAGGCTCCAGTCTCTAGAAAGTTTGGATCTTGCCCGTACGCCGCATTTTGCAGAAACGCATACCTTCCTCCCTGAGGATTTCGATCATTTGGTTGAGTGCCTGGTCGACGTCATATTTGGTTGCCACGGCAGCGAATCGGTTCTCCAGGTCTGACTGGAACGCTTCAGATCCTAGCATAGTTTGAAGCATATTTGGACGGAGCCTTCATCAAACGAGTTCGCTCGAGCTTGAAATTGATATTCAGAGAGCCTCGAAGAAGTCTGTGATCACTGCCGGCGTTGAACCTGTTGATCACCGAGACATCTCTGAATATATGCTTTCTATCAGTTGTGATGAAGTCTATCTCCTTTTTCGTCATAGTGTCGGGGCTTCGCCATGCCCACTTCCTCTGGGGCTGTTTCTTAAACAAGGAAAGCCCCTTTTTCTCAAGGAAGTTGATAAGCATACGATTATCAAAATGTCCCTGAAATCGTAAATCACCGACCACTACGTAGTTATCCTCGAGTCCCTAATATCAAAGTGACATAGTGTAATAATATACAATACCCGGCGATAAATATTGCACATCGACCTTTGGAAAGAGACAATCGGCTAATTTCGGCTTCGTAGAGCGTTATCTCTGTCGCACGAAATACAAACAGTCCGGTATCTATTAGGAGCTGTTAAAACAATTATGATTTGCTTCTTTTGATAATTCTTTTTATTCTTTGTATAAAATACACCAATTTTTAGGGTTCCGTACCTCAAAAGGAAAAAACGGAACCCTTATAAGATCACTTTGTTGTCCGTCCGTCCGTCCGTCCGTCTGTCAAGACCGTTTTTCTCAGGAACGCGTGGAGGTATCAAACTGAAATTTCTATATGATACTTAGTTCTACTGTCCCTGGAAGCTGTAGAAAAATCAACCTTCTAAGTCAACGCAATCAAAAGATACAGCCATTTAGGCCGCAAAATTCCGCAAATTTTCGAAACTCGCACGGGAATCAAAACCTACAGGGTACTTCCCGTGAACTTAGAATCTTGAAATTTTGTACGAAGTCACGTCTTATAGTACAGATATAGGAAAAATTACGAAAACCGAAAATTTTTAGTTTCGTCATATAAAAAAAAATTTTTTTGACAATTTTGAACTTTTACTTATATACCCACAGGTTTGTACGGAACCCTCGGTGCGCGAGTCCAACTCGCACTTGACCGGTTTTTTTCTATAATTTATGGCTTTAGGTTGGGGTAAATAAAAAAAATAAAAACATGTTCACATTATGTTTACGTATTTAATTATTATTATGGAAAATTACAGCTGTAGTGTACATAATAAACACCATTATACCTATTGTTAGAATGAGACATTACAATCATCATCTGCCTAGCCTTTTTCCAACTATGTTGGGGTCGGCTTCCAGTCTAACCGGATGCAGCTGAATACCAGTATTTTACATGGAGCGACTGCCTATCTGACCTCCACAACCCAGTTACTGGGTAATACGATACCCCTTGGTAAGACTGGTTGTCAGACTTTCGGGCTTCTGACGACCCGTGACGACTGTCAAAGATCCACAAATGACAGCCGGGACCAACGGCTTAACGTGCTTTCCGAGGCACGGAGGGGTCTTGGTATGTAAAGATGGTCACCCATCCACGGACCAACCGCGGCAAGCGTAGCTTAACCTGGCCGATCGACCCGTGCAGCTATTGTTATTTAGCCACAAGCCCCTCTCTCAAGACATTACAATAAAAATATTAATAATTTTAATTCTCAATTACTTCCATTTCACTATCTCTCAAAGAGGTTAATATCACTGTCACTGTCAGCCGTATTTATCACTAGTCTATCAGTGTAATTGTCTAAACCGTGTTGAATGCTTCTATATTCATTGTCACATTTGATTGCAAAACTTTTTCCACTCTTCAGCCCCGATCATGTTTAATTTTCAGTCAATAATGTTTTTACTGTACTATTCATACCCATATTTCTAGAGGCTACATAGCCTTTCAGTTGAGACCATATATTTTCAATTGGATTAAAATCCGGATGATATGGTGGCAATCGCAACGCAGTGTGCCCATGTTCGGCAAGTACTTTGTCCACGGAAAACTCTGTATACCTCTCTTTGTGCTGACATAATTATAATAGCGTAAATCTGGGTTTTTGTTAATTTTGGATCAACTGGAATTTCGTGTCTGTTTAACCAGTTGATCATTTCCTGTTTAATGGTGTTTGAGCCAACCCGCACGGGGCCCGCGTGGTGGATTACGGCCCACTCCCTCTCACGGAGAGGAGGCCTGTGTCCCAGCAGTGGGAACGTTATAGGCTGAGTAGGTAGGGTGTTTGAGTTGGGGGTCTTTCAACATATTTATTGTGATAGGGTGCGTTGTCGATAACTAGAACAGAATCACTGGGTATATTTGGGATTAATTGATTAACCAGCCATTTTTCGTAGTTATCGTTATTCATTTCATTGTGATAGTCACCTGCCTGTAGTGTTCGTGGATTTATACGTTAAAAAGGCACCGGGTACAAAGCCTTTTTCATTTCCCGCATGAACTATTATCAAACGTCGACCTTTTGAAATTGGCCTTTTTACTCCTTTTTTCTTATCATGACTCCAAGATTTCCCTTCAGTGTGGGATGTATGTATGTAAGACTCATCCATGTAGACGATATTTAATCCTGATTCGCGAAATTTGCGTATTTTATCGAGGTATTCCATTCTTTTGAGACTTACATCGTGCTTTTCCATTAGAACTTTTCGATTATCTTCCATTTTAGTGAACCGAAATCCCATCTCGTGAAGTATTTTTCTCAACGTCTTTCAGACCCATTGTAATTAATAGCTTTTAATAATTTTATTGTTGGCAGTTCATTAAATATATTTTGGAAACTTTTACCTGTTTGTACTCTATTTTAGAAGCTATAGTTTAAATTATGATCTCATTTTTGTTTTTTTTTTTTTGTTTTTTTAGTCGTATGCAAGTGGACAAAATTCGAATAAGTATGTAGTCTTGTAATCCTATTTTTCTCTTTGTTATTAATCTTAAGCTCAAAAAGTAGTTAGCCGTTTTTATTTCTTTTTTGGCTTATTATTATTGTGTGTTATCACCAGTGATCGGAATAGGCTGACTATATTTGCCTAAACTTCGGAGAACAGTGACAGAAAGTGGAGACTTCCTTACGACTACATTTTTTTTCCCGGGATTCGGGAAAAATATTCAGTAAGTTAAAAATAAACTTTATTTAAGATGTGTAAAGGCTATATTTAAGTAAACTCGCAATTACCAAATTTTCGGGATTTTCACGTTAAATCCCGAAATTGACAAAACGTAATGTATTCAATGATTTGATACAACAGTTAGTTGGATCATAAATATAATTCGAATACATGAATTAAACTTAGATTATTTATTTCGGGATTTACGTGAAAATCCCGATATTTTTCTGCGACATGACACAGGCCTTCGATTATGTCCAACATAGTATATTGCTAAATAAACTTGATGCATATGGGATAAGAGGAAACATATATAATCTAATACAATCATACCTTCAAGACAGAAAACAAGTAACGCAAATTAGTAGACTAAATTTGAGCGCCAAACGTGAAGAGATTTTCACGTCATGCGAGCGTACCCTCCCTCATGGAGTACCGCAAGGCAGCGTACTCGGACCACCCTTGTTTACACTCTACATTAATGACTTCCCTAAATCTATTAAACATCCTATGACACTGTTTGCGGATGACAGTACGATAACTATACCATGCCTTAATAAGAATACATATGAAACTGACATAAATAATACATTAATTGAAGCGGTAACGTGGCTGAATAGTAATAATTTAAAAATTAATATAAATAAAACTTTGATTATGCACTTCAGCCAACGATCATCATTATTCTCTAGTCTTGATATCGAATGTAATAATAATAAAATACAGAGAGCTAATATTACAAAATTTTTAGGCCTAACAATCGATAGAAACTTAAATTGGAAAGCGCATATTGAGACTCTAGCCAAAAGAATAAGTAGTGGTGCATATGCGTTACATAAATTATCACGTACTGTAAATACAGAAGCGTTATTAACGGCCTACTATGGTTTAGTTGAATCCATCATTAGATATGGTGTTATCTTCTGGGGTAACTCCACCGATAGGGATATAATTTTTAAAAGACAAAAGTGCTGCGTAAGATCTATGTTTAATCAGATAGCTGTAAAAATTATTTTATTAAATATAGTATTTGAACGTTAGCTTCACTTTATATATTAGAAATAGCAATGTTCGTAAAAGCAAATTCACATTTGTTTCCTCGTATGGCAGACAAATTTCCAAGAAATAGACGTGATGATAGCAAACTATGTGTACATACATCGAAAACTGCACTTATGAGCAAAAGTGTTTTTTGTATGGCACCAAGTATCTACAATAAATTGCCCAAAAGTTGGAAAGAGCAAACTTTACCTAAACTGAAACACACAATGAAATTGTTTTTGGCACAAAAAGCATATTATAGTATTGCAGAATTTTTAAACGACTCATGGTGAATATTAAATGTAAATAAATATAAGTAGCATTATAGTAATTATGGTCATGTAGTAGTGGAGAACTTAAATGTAAATAATTGAATGCTTAAAAGCTCTGTAAATTATCATTGTGATGTTATAATCTGTATTAATCCTTAAGGAAAATAAATAATTGGATAATGTAAAAGATGAAATACAATATTAAAAATTGTTTAATTGTTGACTGATATTTAATATATAAATGTAAAAGTTAAAAATCATTGATAATAAAAATAATAAATAATATAATTGTACCTAAGATATTTGCACGCCATGAGAAATGGCAGACATGTCGTGAATCACTCTTTATTTTTAAGATCTTGCATGCATTTATTATTTTAATTCTGTGTGTATACACATGTTCAAGCAAATAAAATTTCTTTCTTTCTTTCTTTCATTATAATGTAGGGTTAAATTGAATAGAAAGTAACATTATTGAATCTGGCGTCCTAGCTAGGTTTAACTTTAAATTATTTAAATTTGGGGGTGTTGACAACTCTAAATATATATATTTTGAACTGGACGCGACCGCACTCTATCGCACTTGAACAACGACTGACAAAATGTAACATAGGTAGTGTGCGACAGAGATAACGCTCTACGAAGCCGAAATTAGCCGATTGTCTCTTTCTAAAGGTCGATGTGCAATATTGATCGCCGGGTACTGTAAACATATAGGTAGGTTATTCTTAACAGCGACTTCAACGTGAACATGAATACAATTGTTTTTTTTTTTTTAATAACCAAAAAGTTACTGAACTGGATTCAGTAGTCAATTATAAACAAACTATTTTCAAGACTTACGTTTATTTTGCTACACCTTGTATGATTAGTGAATTTACTGATAGACAAAGCACAGCCTAAACCGAAGCATGATGATTTGCATCCCATAAAACGATATTAGATGGCAATAGCATCAGGGATGCAAGTTTGTAAGGAACTTCGTCATTTATGTGGATGGCAAATCCTATCAGGCATACAGCTTATAATCGCGAGCATTTAGAAGAGCATTGCATAAAATAGTTGAGATGACGGGTTTGAAGATCTGTGAATACGAGTTTGACGAAAATTGATTTGAAAAAGCCACTTACCTGAAACGCGTAGTATGACGCTCTCCGCTGATCGTAGCCAGACCCCGTTCGTCACCTCTGCCACTACAGCTAATACCTACACCGAACTACAACAGCACTTTGCGTCTACTTGCCTGGCTCCTACCTAGCCTACTCCACACACTAATCGAATATTACGGTCTATTTACATAACTCTCAACTAGGGATTGCAATCCAGTAGATTTCGAGATCACACTATTGATGCTATTTGTTTTTTTTTTCACTTTTCCGAAAAGAGAACTGACTTATTATTTTGATAGGTACCTATTTAAAAAGTTGTTGTTTTTTTTTTTATTCTTTACTTATGTAAAAAAAAAAAACATTTTCCAAAAAAAAAAAACGTGTAAAACTAACAGCAGTTACTAATATAATAAATCAAGAAACAGCATCACCAGTTATCATTTAACATGATTTAATTAATTATGTTACATATTAATAAGGTTTTAGAAATCTAGTAAGCAGTTCAAATATAATAACAATAGGCAGAATTTTGTAAAATATATTAGGTATAATTTTCGGACAGTAAATACATTACATGGGCAGTTCTATGGTGCAAATAGCTCCTCTGACTGTACCAATCACTCTAGTTTTGGCATTTATGAAAGAAATTCTCCACTTAAGGTAACAACAGTGAAACGTGCTAACTGCAATGTTGAGGAACAAACTAGTAAAAAACCGGTCAGGTGCGAGTCGGACCCGCACACGTAGGGTTCCGTACCACAAGACATAAACTGGTTCTTGTATGGAGACGACTTTTTTTTTCTGCTATAGCGTCAGCAGCAATCAACATTCTGTGAAAATTTCAACTATTACGAATCATGAGATACAGCCTGCTGACAGACAGATGGACGGACGGACAGATAGCGGAGGCTTAGTAATATGGTCCCGTTTTTTTTTTTTTTTTTTTTTAGAGCGGGAGAAGTTATTAGAGCGGGAGAAGTTATTTGATGATTTCTCACCCAAAAAAAAATTTAAAAAAAATGGTCCCGTTGGTTACCCTTCGGGTATGGAACCCTAAAAATTAATGTAAGGCTTGCTGCACAAGTGTACTTAGTTCATCAGTTACAGATGCAATAGATTTTTTGAGGGTTAGTGGTCATCCTGACTTTCTAAATAGCGAAGTGACTACAGAGTTCTTGCACATGATTGATAAACTTTTTGATCTAATTAATTCAAAGTCAAGCTTCGGAAAAGGTTTTAAGGGGAACCTACTCGCTGGCTCGAACTCACTGGTAAGCCTGGCTAAAAAGCACGCTGTCTCACCAGGCTTCGCGTCCGACAGAGGTAGTATCAGTGATAAGCAGTTAGACGCTAGTCTACACGCACAACGTTATTGAGTGAGATGCAGGATCATTTATTTAAAAACATTAGCGTAAAGTCCTTCGGAAGATCGGGTTTTCAATGGCATAAATCAATGACCAATAAAGTTTATTGAACTTTTCGATAATTGAACGTTATCGGTACAGACTTGGTTTTGGAGATTTTACACTCCTTTTATTACTTAAACACGCCGAAAGTTAGGATAAATTAGCAAGAAAAACGAATCTTTGTTGGCTTCATAACTTTGAATGGCTTTTTATTTTAGTATTCTGTTTCCGTACAGACAATATTAATAATGAGACCAAACCATACCATGTTTAATTTTTTATGTACATTGTCAAACAGTGGAGTTAAACACTCCCGAAATTTGTATGGAAAGCATGTGGACGTGGACTAGATTCACCTTGAGTCTCCATTTTCGCTTAAAAACAAACGACATTGGGAACCAATATTCAATGATACAGTACCCTAATTGTGTAACTCACGATTAATCATAATCTGTTTCAATTTGACAGTTCAACATATTCATTGCGTTATTTACGTTGTTGAACAGACACATTTTTCGAACATATGAAGCAATGGTTTAGCAATCTGTTTCAAAACGAAACAGAACATGATGAATCGTGAGTTACGCAATTAGTGTGCTGGAATGTGTTTAAAAACCTTAACAATAATAATCCTTTAAAGTACGGCGAAACAAGGAGTTTCACGGGCGCTTCTATCGGGGTCTTCATGAGCCCGGTGCAGATTTCCTAGCGTCTGTATCCTGGCTACGTTTCGGTGACCCTTTCAGGGAAACTGAAGGTTTCGTCTGTGCATTTATGGACGAAGTTATCTTGACGAATAACTACCGGAGACATATTATGAAGACGGGACGGTTGACGGCGGGCATGTCACCGTCCGGGGGAGTCTATCGCCTCATATTATCTCTGGTTGTTCTCGTCTAGCTAACGGCGAGTACTTGCACAGGCATAATCAAGAAGCCAGGATTATTCGCCAGCAACTTGCTTTGCAATATAAACTTGTAGATTCTGAGGTACCGTCTTACAAGTATGTGCCTGACCCAGTTCTCGAAAATGACCATGTCACGTTGTTCTGGGATCGGTCTATCAACAATGACAGGACTATTGTAGCCTGATTAGTGGTGATAGACTGGTTAGCGCGCCGCACAATGATAATCGATGTTACCATTCCACATGACGGGAACCTCTTGAAAGCTGAGAAAGAGAAACAGATTAAATATCTCGATTTAGCACACGAGGTTGTTGATGTGAACTCGGCTGTAATTGTACCGATTGTCGTATCAGCCAATGGAGTGATTGATGGCCGAAAGCCTCGATCAACATCACTCGAGGCTCTCGTTAAGCGGTTGGATCAAAAGCCTGATTCAGAAGGCAGTACTCCTCGATAAGGCTCGCATCGTGAGGAGGTTCCTGTCTCTGGAGCCCTAACCACCGGTAGCTTGGACCCTGCTCTCGATACCGGCGGTCCACTACTTTAATATTTTCAAATATTTATGTATGGTTATTTTATAAAAGTTTGACGTTTTCTAAAAATGAAAGCTAGCTAGATTTAACGCCCCCGTAACCCCCTGCATCCCAAATTGAATGAAAATCGTTAAACCGTTTCCGACATTCAGATTATACAGGATGTTTGGTGCATCGTGTGCCGAATTAAAATGGTCGACTGGGAGGGGGGTTGTCACCTGCTATCCTTTCAGACCCCTCAACACTTCTCATGCCCTGTGGATTTTTTTCATCGACGTTTAATTGTTTCATTAAAAAAATACCCAAATTTTCCATTCAAGCAAAAATAAAAAATAAAAAGCATAAGTCGTAGACTCTGAATTTTAATTTTATTTAGATGTGTATTATATTACAGTACTTTTAATTTCAAAATTAGGGACATTAGCCATCTAGTTTTTTTTTTTTATTTACTCGCAAAGTTTCGGACTTCAATTAAAGCTGTCCATGATACAGCTATTTACATGGCTATTAAAAAAAAAAAAAACAAAAGCGACCGGGGTCTTCTAACTCCCTCAAAAATTCTCTAGTCTATCTTCTTGCTAGTGATGCGCCACATGCCATAAAAATCTTTTTCCAACTTTGTGAATTCGCTAGAATTGTGAATCGAGTCACAAAATATTAAATTCCAAATTATGATTTAAAAAAATATTTTTGCTTAAATGATACCTCAAAACTCATTAAATCTGTTATCTCACTCTAGATAGCTAATGTCCCTAATTTTGAATTTAAAAGTACTATAATACAATACACATCTAAATAAAATTAAAATTCAGAGTCTACGACTTATACTTTTTTTTTATTTGTACTTGAATGGAAAATTTGGGTATTTTTATTTTATAAAACAATAAAAATTCGAAAAGAAAAAATCCACAGGGCATGCAAAGTGTTTAGGGGACTGAAAGGATAACAGGTGACCCCCCAGTCGACCATTTCAATTTGGCACAAGATGCACCAAACACCCTGTATATACATATGTACAAAAAAAAATTCGATTAAAGGTATTAGATTAAGTGATACAGGTACCTAATACTTCAAGAAGGTATACTCCAAGTTTGGTGGTGGTCTCCGTTTTTATCTATAACTTCGTGCACAACACTAATGACTAAGGTAGAAACAGACTGCGACGGGCTGGGTGGGGGGTATTGCAGTATCAGATGCGGCTCTGTACTTGCGCAAAGGGAGTCCTTCATATTGACCGCATCCCCCTCTCGCACACCCGCCCCCGCAGGACCTAACGCGTTTCATCCCCTATTTCTACCTGTCTAGGCTTGGAATATGTGGTAAAAATCTTGGATGAATATCTTCTTAGATACTGAGTAATATGTTAATCAAATATTTTAAAGTAACTTTTTCAAAATGTAACTCACGTAAACGCCTCAGGAGCCTAGGCATAAAATCTCCAAGGAAGGTAGCTAAAATTGAATAAATAACAAATTATGATAACTACCAACTTTCTCAACATTCAGTCATAGTCTACCTCCCCTTCTCCTCGTATTTAGTGTCTTATACGTAGACACTAAATACAGCACTAAACTAATAAACCGGCAAAGATTGACAAAATGAACTAGGAACAAACTATCAGAAGTACCAACCTTCAATTCTTTGTCCACACTATGCGCCCGCACCACTTCGCTGTTTGCGACCCCAAGCACTGAACCCGTGTTATTGTGAGATGCACGTCCGGGCGCATCGACTAACCTGATTTGACTGCGGTCAATACGGATTGCGGCGCGGAGGGCGGGTGGCCCTGCAGTATTGGATGCGGCTCTGTACTTGCGCAATATGAGTTCTCTATATCGATCTCATCCCCCTTCGCAAACCCGCCCCCGCAGGACCTAACGCGTTTCATCCCCTATCTCTACCTGTCTAGGCTTGGAATATGAATGCTATATCAAAACAGCACGCAGTGGTAAAAATCTTGAATGAATATCCACTATGCTAATATGCTAATCAATTATTTTAAAGTAACTTTTTCAAAATGTCACCCACGTAAACGCCTTAGGAGCCTAGGCATAAAATCTCCAAGGTAAGTAGCTAAAATTGAATAAAGAACAAATTACGAAAACTACCAACCTTCCCAACATTCATGGTCATATTCTACCTCCCCTTCCTGTCCGTCTTATAGGTAGACACTAAATATTGCACTAAAATAATAAACCGGCAAAGACAAATCGAACTAGGAAGAAATTATCAGAAGTACCAACCTTCGCAACATTCAATTCTTTGTCCACACAATGCGCCCGCACCACTTCGTTGTTTGCGACCCCAAGCACTGAACCCGCGTTGTTGTGTGATGCACGTCCGGACGCATTGACTAACCTGTGTGCTTACTCTTGAGTTCAATTCCGATCGATCGACATTGGAATTGTGACGTTTCGTACTCTTGAGTTCGACGCTAGCGCCAAATCGTGTTTAAATTGCGTGTCTTTTTGGAGAACTAAATGAAATCGGGATCGGGCTTGGCGCGCGGTAATCGCTACTCTTGAGTTTTTTTGACAGCTGTGTATTGCATCAATATTATGCTGGGATTGTTTGTAGATTGTGATTTTTCCAATAGCAAAAGTGTAACTTTTTGGAAATTGTTTTGCATTTTAGGTGGTTTTAAACAAGTAAAAGGAGTTTAATATGGCACGATCAGCAGTATTAAACAGTGTTTTACGTAATTCCCTAAAAAAGAATGGAAACAAAGACGAGAAATGTTAAGAGATTTTGGCTCAACTCAATGTAGGTATAGGTTTCTAATTAACTAGTTAATTTAATTTGATCTCATTACCATCTACATAGTTTTCATGATAAAATCCAGTTGTACTTATTTGAGTTTTATACGGAATATTTGAAAATAATGTAAGGTTCTCGTATAATTACGTAAGTTGAAAATGAGATTTCTTATTTATGTACAGTTTTTATTTATTTTGGTTTTAAACGATAGATCTATGGATAAAACCATTTTTACAGTTGGAATTATGTAAAGCGTACCACGGGTTCCAAAGATATTCAAGATTTAATGTAAGAGAAAATATACCATACTACATTTTCATTGGTTTTCTTCTAGGTTTTTATTATTATTACTAGACACACTCAATATTGTTATTTTACATAAATAAAGAACGCCATTGGGTATTTCTTACTACAAAGGATCCAAACGCGAACAATATATAACTGTTCTAAACAAACTAAAACTTGACTACTTTTACTATAGAAAATTGAGACCTACGCCGTCTTTTTTATTATTAGATAGTGTAGGGCATGGCAACGATCCTACCGCATGCAGCCAAAGTCATGGTTAATTTTATGATTTTAATCATTTTCTTACGCCCAAATGAATTGATTACGTCACAATTACTCAATTAAGCAACTATCTTTATGATATTTATTTATTGGCCGCGTTATTTAAAGGATAAAGCATTTTAATTCTCTATTACCGGTTTATTGTAATGAGTCGAACAACACTATTGCGGCCCGTAACGTAGCTAACTTCACGTTAAATAAAATAATGGCGGGGCAATCCCAATTTCAATCCAATGTTGACACTATTGTGTTCAAGAGTACCGAATCACGTGACTGCAAAATTGACATTGGAATTGTATTGGGTTTAGATTGAAATTAAAATTAGTTTCAAGAGTAAGCCCCCTGATGTGACTGCGCTCAATACGGACTGCGGCGCGGAGGGCGGGTGCCCTACAGTATTGAATGCGGCTCTGTACCTGCGCAATATGAGTTCTCTATATTGATCGCATCCCGCCTCGCAAACCTACCCCCGTAGGACCTAACGCGTTTCATCCCCTATCTATGATATTAATACTCTATCAATACAGCGTGCGGTGGTGAAATATCTCGGATTTTCAACTCGCCTGTATGAATTATTGGTAATAAATAACTAAGGTCTAAGATAGCGAATATTTTTATCTTTTTATAAAAACGGCCCTCATTTAAACGTCATAAGGGAGCCTTGGCATAAGATCTCCAATGCACATAGAAGAATAACCGCGATAATAATATACATCCCATTCCCCCATCTTAAAGACACTAAATATAGGACTAAACCAATATACCGGAAAATATAGACAAAATGAACTAGGAACAAATTATCAGAAGTACCAACCTTCTCAAATATTAGGTCTTTACCTATGAAATTGCCGTTCTGCAGTACTGGCCATTTCAAATCAAAATAATTTTTGTTTGGCTAAGAATTCTAATTTCAAATTAATTTTATTTTAAAAACATGGATTTTTTTTTCTAAAAGTAGTCATTTCTTTATTGATTAGTGTTACATTTTCATCGCATTTCAATCTTTTTCGTCATCATGGATACGTTAAAAATTCGAGTAATTATGGAATATGAGTACCGTCGTGGCAGCAACGCGGCACAAGCGGCACGCAACATCAACGACGTTTACGGAGCTAACACTACAAACCAACGCACCACCTGTTATTGGTTTGCTCGCTTCCGTTCTGGAAATTTCGACCTGAAAAATGAACCTCGCGGTCGTCCGAAGACTTTGGTCGACAATGACGAATTAAAGGCGATTGTGGAAGCTGATGATACACAATCTACGGCTGAATTAGCAGCAGCTTTCGACGTTAGCGTCAAAACAATATTGGTCCATTTGCGTCAAATTGGCAAGGTAAAAAAGCTTGACAAATGGGTGCCCCACGAACTCAATGATCGCCAGCGCGAAGTACGCGTCGAGACGTGCCTTGCACTGCTCAACAGACACACAAATGAAGGAATTTTGAACCGCATTGTTACCTGCGATGAAAAATGGATTCTGTTTGATAACCGTAAGCGCTCAGCAAGTTGGTTGGATCCTGGTTCAGCACCTAAACAATGCCCTAAGCGAAAACTTACCCCTAGAAAAGTGATGGTCACTGTTTGGTGGTCTAGCGCCGGTGTGATTCATCACAGCTTCTTACCAAACGGGGTGAGCATTACTGCAGATGTGTACTGTGAAGAACTGAACACAATGATGGAGAAGCTGGCGCATCTCCAACCAGCATTGGTCAATCGCTCGTCTCCGCTGCTCCTGCACGACAACGCGCGACCTCATACTGCACAGCAGACGGTCTCCAAGTTGCAAGAACTGGGGTTGGAAGCTCTCCGTCATCCGCCCTACTCACCAGACCTTGCGCCTACAGACTACTACTTTTTCCAGAATTTGGATAACTTCTTGGCGGGAAAAAAATTTAATACCCGAGAGGCAGTACAAAATGCCTTTGAAGAATTTGTTGCCTCCCGTCCAGCTGATTTCTTTAAGAAGGGCATCAATAAACTGCCACTGCGATGGC
Organism: Polymixis flavicincta; assembly: GCA_949987655.1. Taxonomy (NCBI): domain Eukaryota; kingdom Metazoa; phylum Arthropoda; class Insecta; order Lepidoptera; family Noctuidae; genus Polymixis; species Polymixis flavicincta. The sequence continues at coordinate 33,421,136 of OX465171.1, read as the reverse complement.
AAAGATGCATTGATTGCATGGGTGATTACTTCGATTAATACAAATAAAAAATTCATGAAAAAAATTCGTTTAAATTTTTTCATACAAAACGGCAATTTCATAGGTAAAGACCTATTATCAATACTTAGTCCTAACAATGCGTCCGCAGCACGTCGCTGACTGCAACCCCATACACTGAACCCGCGTTGTTGTGAGATACACGTCCGGACGCATCGACTAACCTGATATGACTGCGGTCAATACGGATTGCGGCACGGGGGGTATTGGATGCGTCTCGCACTTGCGCAATGCTAGTGCGTCAGATAGACCGCATCCCCCCTCGCATACCTTACCCCAGCAGGAGCTAACCCGTGTCATCCCTTATCTACATATCTAGCTTTATAATATGAATAATCTATCAATACACCGCGTGGTGGTGGAATTTCTTGGAATTTACGTAAACGCATAAAAACTAGCTAAAGTGTGGTTTTCAAAAAATGTTTTTCATAGACGCATTTTAGCACTTTAACGTTATATTAATTTACACTAATATTATAAAGAGGAATGATTTTATTGATCGTTTGAAGATTTGATGTGATGTTGGATGACTTCATTATATTGGCAACATTTTAATTTATAAACGACATATTAGTTATGGAACGTTTATGTATGCCCAATTTTATCGAAGCTTTGATATTATGCTTATCGAGTACTTAATTAAAGTAATGAATGTCCTTCCATAAGCTTTTTATAAACAAGGCTGTAAGTATAGCAGCAAACCACTAAACTGACTCCGACATAAAAAAATTACAAAGAACAAGTTACCTTTAAATATTAGGTTCTATAACCACCAATGAGCCCGCAGCACGTCATTGTCTGTGATCCCAAGCACTGAGCCCGCGTTATTGTGAGACACATCCGTACGCAGCAACTAAGCTGATGTGATTACAGTCAATCCGGATGGCGGCGCGAAGGGCGGATGGCCATTGCAGTTTGGATGCAGTTGTGTACTTGCGCAATGTGAGTGCTCTATATTGATCGCAACACCCTTTGCAAACCCGCCCCCGCAGGACTTAACGCGTTTCATCCCCTATCTCTACCTGTCTAGGCTTGGAATATGAATACTATAGGTATCAAAATAGCGCGCTGTGGTTAAAATCTTGGATGAATATGTAGCTACTATACTAATATGTTAATCAAATATTTTAAAGTAACTTTTTCAAAATGTCACTCACGTAAACGCCTTATGCCTACTGAGCCTAGGCATGAAATCTCCAAGGTAGGTAGCTAAAATTGAACAAAGAAGTAATTATGTAAACTACCAACCTTCCCAACATTCATAGTCATAGTCTACCTCCCCTTCCTGTCTGTCTTGTAAGGAGACACTAAATATAGGACTTAACTAATAAAGCAAGCGGCAAAGATTGACAAATCGAACTAGGAACAAATTATCAGATGTAGGTACCTACCATCTCAATATTCAATTCTTTGTCCACACAATGCGCCCGCACCACTTCGCTGTCTGCGACCCCAAGCACTGAACTGGCGTTATTATGTGATGCACGTCCAGGTGCATCGACTATCCTGATGTGACTGCGGTATTGCGGTCAGTACAGATTGCGGCGCGGAAGGCGGGTGGCCCTGCTATTGGATGCGGCTCTGTACTTGCGCAATATGAGTTCTCTACATTGATCGCATCCCCCCTCGCAAACCTACACCCGCAGGACATAATGCGTTTCAGCCATATCTATCTATTTAAGACAAGCAATTCTTGTATATAATATATAATCAGAATCTCGGAAACGGCTCCAACGATTTTCATGAAATTTAGTATACTGGGGGTTTCGGGGGCGATAAATCGATATAGCTAGGTTTCATTTTTAGAAAAAGTAAATTTAAGAAAAACGAGCAGAATCTGAATCTCGGAAACGGCTCCAACGATTGTCACGAAATTTAGTATGCAGGGGGTTTCGGGGGCAATAAATCAATCTAGCTAGGTTTCATTTTTAGAAAACGTCAGACAAAAAAAAAAAAACGAGCAACGCTCGGTCATCCAGATATTGATATTAATACTATATCAACACAGCGTGCGGTGGTGAAATATCTTGGATTTTCAACTCGCCTGTATGAAATATTGGTAACCAGTAGCGCTCCGCGTTTTTACCCGCATAGTTCCCGTTCTCGTGGGAATACGGGGATAAAATATAGCCAAGTCACCCGGGGATAACGTGCCTTCCCAACAGTGAAAGAATTTTTCAAATCGGTTCAGTAGTTTCGGAGCCTATTCAAAGCAAACAAACAATCAAATCTTTCCTCTTTATAATATTAGTATAGATAAATAACAAAGGTCTAAGATAGCGAATAATTTTATCAATTTAAAGGTCGTTTTATAAAAGCGGCGCTCATTTAAGCGTCTTAAGGAGTCTTGGCACAAGATCTCCAAGGCAGATAGTAAAATAACCGCAATAATAATCTACATCCCATTCCTCTGTCTTATATCTAGACACTAAATATAGCACTAAACCGGCAAATACACACAACGACGACAAACTGAACTAGGAACAAATTATCAGAAGAACTAACCTTCTCAACAATCAATGATTTGTATAACCAATGCGCCAGCGGCACGTCGGTGTCTGCGACCCCAGGCAGTGAACCCGCATATTTGTGAAATGCACGTCCGGGCGGATGACTCACCTGATGTGACTGCGGTCAATCCGGATTGCGGCGCGGAGGGCGGACGGCCATTGCAGTATTAGATGCGGCTCTGTACTTGCGCAATGCGAGTGCTCTATATTGATCGCATCTCCCCTCGAAAACCTACCCCCAGCGCGGTGGGTGGGCGGCTATTGCAGTATTGGACTTGCGCAATGGGAGTTCTCAAGAATAACCGCATCGTCACACGGCAACACTTCTGTTAGTGCTGCTAGTGAATATTCTAATCTACATCTATACTACCATTATCCAACAAGTAACCAAGTTTAAATATCTGGGCCACATACTTGTCGACGACCTTAAAGACGATGATGACGTAGAAAGGGAGCGCAGGGCGTTGGCGGTCCGCGGGAACATGTTGGCGCGCAGATTTTTTCGTTGTACCGACCAGGTCAAAATAACCTTGTTTAAAGCTTACTGTCAAGGGTTGTACACGGGAAGTCTGTGGTTCAACTGTTCGCGGGGGACGTTAGATGCCTTGCGCGTCCAATATAATAATGTTTTCAGGATGATGTTGAAACTCCCTCGTTTCTGTAGTGCCTCGGGGATGTTTGCCCAATCGCGTACTGATGGTTTCCATGCTGTCATCAGGAAAAAGGTGGCATCGCTTGTGAGGAGAATTCGAGGGGGTAGCAACAGCATCCTGAGAGTCGTGGCTGAAGACCCGAGAGCTCCTGTACTGAGGCATCTCATGCGGAATCATTGTGCGAATGAAATGCCTCGCAAGTACATGACTCACTAAGTGTTCTGATAAAATTAAATAATAATAATATATTACTAATCCTAGTGTATAAGGTGTGTATCTACTAACAAAATTGGTTCCTATGTTGTCCCGAATAAAACAATTTTGAATTGAATTGAATTTGAATTATCACCATATACCATTAAAAATATTATTGACGGGTAAATGTTAGTACAAACCCACTAACAGAAAGAACATAATGTATCATTTAACGGAAGGGGGTGTGGGGTTTCACCCTCTTATACTTAGACATTAAAGCACTAAACCAATATGAAGAAACCAATATAACGGTACCTTCATTCTGCCAGGGGTGCGGGTTCGTTCGAAAGAGATAGCGCCGCCCCCGGCATACAGGCTACTGGGGAACACGGGTGGATTTTAGTCAGTAAAATTCTGACACGCCCTCCTGCTCCACCCAGAGCGGGAGAAGTTATTTGATGATTTCCCAACCAAAAAAAAAGAAAACGGTACCTTCATAAAATTGAACAAAGAGAAATCTAACTAAATTACGAACCTGCTCAATATTTGATTCTTTATCGGCCAAAACGCCCGCAGCATATTATGATGGTTTTTCTGCCATCTCGTGCTCTAAATTTGCGTTATTATGTACTTAATGCACGTCCGGGCGCACCTTATGTGACTGCGGTCCGGGATGCGGCGCGACTGACGGTGGGCGGGCGGGCATTGATTCGATGCGGGTCTGTACTTGCGCAATAGAAGTTCCACTACCACACCCGCCCCCGCAGTACCACTACCCTTACAATCTTACATCCTATAACTATCTAGCTTAGTTCCTATACGGAATACTAGATCAATACGGCGCGCGGGAGGAAGCTGCCCACAAAGAGAGCTACTGGTAACTCCAGATTGCCTACAGACTTATTGCAGTTAAAAAAGAGAAAAGTAAATAAAAGAGAGATTCATACTGATGCCATTTATTTGCAGGTTTAGTGAGTATTATTAAACAAAAAGATACATTCGATATTCATATAACAATTCACACAACTTGCAGTACATGAAATGTACCTGTAATCTTGTCAAACACCAGTATTACTAAGGGGTATCGTATTACCCAGAAGCTGGGTTGTGGAAGTCAGATGGGTAGTCACTCCATGCAAAATACTGTTATTCAGCTGCATCCGGTTGACTGGAAAGTGAACCCAAGATAATTGGACAAGGCTTGGCATATGATAATGATGATGAATTATGTCAAACATATCACATGTCACAGAAAAATTACAATATCACTTTGTATCAAATCATGACCCTTTATAAATTTTCACTTTTATAATATAATCACATCACAAAACTTCACACTTCAATAAAAAAAAAAACCTAAGTAAGTACATCAAACAAATCACATCACTTTTGTTCACGTCCCACTTTATAATGACGATTAATTTAGTTCACTTCATTCGAATCACATTAAGTTGCTTATAATCACAAGTCCCAGACAAAAGATCATACCCTATTGAAAAGGTACTCTATTCTTAACTTCTCCTTCCCGCTTAGCCTTTCTAGATCCCGAATAAAAATCGCCCACGACGATTTATTTCCAAATATAGGTATTAAAGTATTATCTTAACTTTACCTTGTTATTCTGCGCCCTTGTGTAGTCACTTCCCGTTCAAGTCCCGTGCACTATCTGTCTAATATTTCAAGACGTCAGGTGGTAGCGGTACACGTCCGGTGACGTTGGCGCAATAGTGGCCACTGGTCTCCCAGAGGGCGGACAATGCGTCACGCTGCGGATTTTCGAGCCGTCCTGCACATGCGCTTAGCTAAACTTCGAGCACTGCAGCCCACACCCTCTAGCCCGCAGTCGTTTCACCCCCGCGCGCATACCCCTGTGACCTATTTATGTTTAAACCTAACTAAATTTATGACGTTCTAGGCTCAGGTATTTACTGATAACATATCTATTGTTTGACTCAATAGGTGCTGCGTTTGATTAAAGCAAATGTTGTTTTCCTTAAAACAACCACATCTATTTAATTTGCTTTATTTTTCCACTCCTTGTTTTATTTTGAAATAATAATAAGTATGTATTATTAAATTACTAGTTGTCGCCCATTGGTCGAAATTTAAAAGTATTTAAAATACGAAATTCGACCATAATTATTAATCAATATAGCTTTCTGTTATCTCCTCTCATCTATACTACTTAATATATGGAGAACCGTCCAGGGCCTAGAGACAAAACACATTTCTGTTAGCGTTCACGCCATTCCAAACGCTACGCCAAAATGTATGTATGACATTACCTGCGGAAAGGTTACATCGTGTCCTTTCCGCAGGTAATGTCATTCCCATACATTTTGGCGTAGCGTTTGGCGTGAACGCTAACAGAAATGTGTTATGTCTATAGGCCTGCTGGTTTGCACTTCTACTCTTAGGCTGCGGATAATTGTGTATCAGATGACAATCAATGTCATGAATGAAGGTAAAGAAGAAGGGTCTCGGCACATAAGGAATTTAGGCCTAACCCAAAAGGAAGGAACGTATCTGTTACTTTGATGTATTAAATATTACAGAAATAAATTAACACCAAGTATTCTGAATATCAGTGGCTAACACAGCTATATATATTGCCATTTGAGACATTTTTTTTTATCGTTAGCAATTATCTATACTAATATTATAAAGATGAAAGATTTGATTGTTTTGTTTGTTTGCATTTGCCTATTCACAGGCTCCGAAACTACTGAACCGATTTGAAAAATTATTTCACTGTTGGGAAGGCTATATTTTATCCCCGTATTCCCACGGGAACGGGAACTACGCGGGTGTAACCGCGAAGCGCTGCTAGTATATAATAATTTCAAATGACGCCAATTTAGATACAAACACAAATAATAGAGTCATCAAGCTTTTAGCTCCATTAAAGCTAAAATATTCCTAGTATACGAGAGTCTTATTTAGTGCCTTTATTTTAAGTTGTATTTATTATAATCTAATCTTAATTTCTACTGCTGGGGTGAGCTAGACATCAGGATCACTTTGACCATACCGCACTGGGTATGGATTATGTTTTAAGAGACAATCGACAGTCGTTTTTCTCAAAATCTGTAAAATCTGTTGCACTTAAGCGATAGCTAGTGCAACTGATTATACAGGTGTCAAGAGATGTCTAAAAGACCAATCTATCACATGTACTGATTAGAGTTTTGATATTCAAAAAGTTATGCGAGATAAATATTACAAGAAATAAGTTATATATTACAAGAAAATGGCAAATTGTTACGTTCATCCCTGGTCTCACCTACAACAAATGAATCCTGCTCAGATAAAAACCATAATTATACGAAGCGATCATTTGTGACCAAGTTTTATATTTCTTTGCCGAGACCGCGGAGATACGCAAGAGACTATCAGAGCAATTAAAACAAATTACTCGAGTATTTTATTTAGTGTCAATGTCTCTTCGTTTCTTTTCGAATTTTAATAAAACCTTCATTTCCAAATTTTGGTTTTTTATTTTTGTTTCATTGAAAGGGCACTGAAATAGAGTTAATATTGATAAGCTCTAATTCGTATGTTTTATTCCACTATATATCTAGCAGGCTTAGCACAAGAACCGTAGTCAAGCGTTTTGTCGTCGTAAGAGTAGACAAAAATGACGTTTCCATATAGACAGTGGACAGTTTTTCATAGAGAAATGTAGAAAGCCTACTGCTTCTTAATGATACCCTCATCTCTAATGTGCAAGGAAGTTTAACGAACTCTAACTTGATTGTTATGCTACTTAAGTTTAAAAATTACATACTCCAGCACCATCACCAGGGCCTAGAGACAAAACACATTTCTGTTAGCGTTCACGCCAAACGCTACGCCAAAATGTATGGGAATGACATTAGTTGCGGAAAGGTTACGTCGTGTTACGTTACGTTACGTGTACTTTGTCTCTAGGCCCTGTTCGCTTGTATCGTCATTGAGTAACATACAATTACGAATTTTGTAGGTATTTAAGTATTAAAAAATGTATATCGCCTGAACAAAAACAGGAGGCAATATTTTGGTGGTAGCCATTGATTTCGAATATAAAAAATATCACTATATTTAAAGTCACAAAAAACTGAGATATGTCTCTTTTGTGTCGGGTCTGGGTCACAACTGAAGAACAGTCATTTATGGTATTATTGACAGATTATGACTTAGATTATAATGCGAAAAAAATACAGATGCTCAAAATATATTTATAGCAGTTATGAACTGGAAGCATTAGCAATATAATCGAGGGAGTTAATAAGTTTATCCATTACATTTTTGGAAGGCACTTTAAATTAAAAAGAACTGTACAGCCTTTCAGGTGACATTAAATAAAAAATACCTTGAAATGTCTAAAGGGGTTGCCCGGATATTGTTTCTCCAGATCTTCGATTTTACCATTGAGCATCGAGAAGGTTCGAGAATGAAACACTCTAATGCTCTCAGTATAAACCCGAAGGTAGCCGTTATAGATGATTTACATGATAAAATTAAGAAAGATCAACAGCAGATGAAGGTTTAAAAGCCATAACCACTATTTGACATAATACACAATATTAAGACTATTGTTAGACCGTGGTATATTGTTAGGAATTGACAAAAAGAAGCCACCAAAATGGTCACTTTGCCAAAAAGAAGACGCTGGAACTGCTCAACAAAGAACTCTTCTTAAAAAAATGTAAATAAGAAAATTGAAGAGTTCTTTGTACCAATTCCATGATTATTGGCAACTTGAAAGGAGGGAAAACAAGAGAGATGACTCCATGTAATTGATAAAGAAGCTGTACCTTTGCACACCCTGCATCTGGATCATACTGTTCCTATGATGGATACAAAGAAGCAAACCCTACTGAATACCTACTAATATCATAAATGCGAAAGTAACTCTGTCTGTCTGTCTGTTACGCTTTCACGCCTAAGCCGCTGAACCGATCGTCATGAAATTTGGCAGAAATATAGCCTGGGATATGGAGAAGGACGTAGGCTACTTTTATACGTGATAACCGACATCCACGCGGGCGGGTCCGCGGGCAAAAGCTATATTATAGATGCAAAAGTAACTCTGTCTGTTTCTTACGTTTTCTCGCCTAAGCCGCTGAACCGATCGTCATGATATTTGCCAGAGATATAGCTTGGGATATGGAGAAGGGCACAAGCTATAGCAAATAGTGGTACCGCATACTATTGCAATCAAGAAGGGATACTGCATGTGAAAATAACAACTCAACTAAAAGCCCACACTATGGTATCGGCGGCATGTAAGTCGGGGTACAAGGGGCATTGAACAGCACATAACAAAGCAGTATAGGTACAACACCATTTGAACTGTTCGTTGGAGTAAAAATGAAATCTAAAGAGGACATTGAGATCTATGATCTACTATGTCAACATGAAAGAGATCGTTTTATTTTAGAAAGGCAACAGCGTAGGCAAAAAGCCAAGCCATTCCGTACAAAGGTGATCTGGTAGCAATAAGGACACATTTTGGGTTGGGATTACAAATTAAACCAAATTTAAGTAACAAAAGTAAATGGGAATGATCTTTATGATGTTGAAAAATGTCCTTCTGTTAGTAAAGGCCGAAATAAAACATCTACTGTAGCAGATAGTATAAAATTGTTGCCTATATATAATTATGATATAAAGGTTAGTTATGGGTAAGATTTATGATTTCTGGTGTTAGTTATAAAGGTGATGAATGAAAACAACATTTTAATATTAAGATTTACTCAGTTTAATTATTTTGTTAATATGTTAGTAGTGAGATTACTAAATGACATACATATTCTTTTATTTAAAAGTATTATTGATAAACATCTATTCATGCTTTTTTTCTGTGTTTGTTACATATTTTATAGAACACAGCTTTTTTTTTAGTTTAATTTCTTTTTCATAAAGTTAGCCCTGCTACAGTTAATCTTTGCTAACAACTTGTTTTTATTATATAATAGTAATCTGTGGAAAATGTTGTGGGTAGTATATTTGTTAAGTTTAATTTTAAGATTGTTACTGTTTATGCTTAATATAATACTGTTTGTTTTCCCAAATGTAATAAATAAATAAAAACCACACATTTCAGAAACCAAAACTATAAAGGAGCAATCTGTTATATTTATAAATACCTATTTATATAATTTCATAATGTTGTAAACATCTTTGTTGTGCAGTTATCTGTCTTATTTGTATAAATATAACTAAAACCACATTATAACTATAATAACAGTAGGAGTACAAGCTCAGTGTATGCCAATATTGCTAATCATTTTTGGTCTTTCCTTTAAGGTATGTTTAGAGATAAAGATATTTATTTTTAAGAAAGTTGTTATACTCTTATTACTTAGGTTATGGCTAAATTATATGCAAGTTAAGAGTATAGTGTGTCTGGGTACAGCATGGGGGGTATAAGTGTATGACTGAAGACAGTTATGACAGTCAGAATGGCGGGTTTATCTTACGTAGATTAATATTGTAGAAGTGTATTCTGTGCTATTATATTCGAGTCAAATACATAAATTGGCTATTTACTATGCTTTCAATCCCACATGTGTACATAAATATTAAATAAGTAGGTATTTTACAATGTTTTAATTTAAGTACACAATAACTGTTACATTTTCTACCAATATTATAAAAGTTAAAGCCTGAATTAGGCCGGGACAACGCTTTGATAAATTTAATTTTGCGATCCATCAAATATATTTTTACTTGTTTTAATTTAGCAATTTTTAAACAAGGAAAAATATTTAGTAACGGCTATGCCCAGGCACCCACCATGTGGTAATATTTGCCCTCGGTGATGGCCAGCCACACTCTTATCACGCCGTTTTCTTTCAGTCTCGAAAATTCATTACCCAAAGATAGGGTGTTATCACAACGTTGTCATCACAGGTAATTTAGGGCCTGTTTCACAATAACCGGTAGGCAATATGTACCCGAAAATTTCAACAAAAAAACAGATTTGGTTTGATATTAAAATATAATTACCTAACCTGACTGGAACTATTAACAAACTAAAATTTATGATGATGAAAAATTCCTCCGCATCGCTGTCGACTGGTAAATAATATACCCAAAAGATTGAAGGCATTGCCATGTTGTATGGCAATGCTTAGCCTCTGGCGATGCCAACCCAGCCCTTGGGTCACTGTGAGTTTCAACCAGGCGTTAGATTTCGTTGAAAAAACCATGAGCACCGGTTAAATGTACAGGATAAGATAACCATTTTTTTTTTTAAGTTGGTGAAACAGGCCATAAGTTTAACTATATATACATATACCAAACTACTATGTCCCATTGCAGGACAAATAGGTTTTTTTATATACCTATAGATTTTTTTTCCATTTTAATTTTTGAATTTGATAAAGATTCGAATTGTGGTAACTCCTGACTAATTCAAAGATAAGATAAGACATTTATTTGTAGAAACATGAGTATACATACAAGACATGCAGGTTGTTCATAAACAAAAAAGATCCGTGATGTTCGGCCTTTGTGGCATACAAATTTCTAAGTAAGAAAAGTCATTCATGGGTATTTAAACAAAACTAAAAACATTATTCGATTTTTCACACAAACTAAAAAATTTAATTTAAACAATTAGATTTTAATTAAAAATAAAAAGTAAATTCTGATAAATAAAGTTATATTTATTTACATTAAAGTTTATATTTTTACCCAAACTTTTTAATGATACAAGAGCAAAAATACTGCTTCTTTTGTGTAAAGTCAAGATTTAGAAAAATACCGAAGATTTACCACGGATTGTAATCTAAAAATCTAAATTTAACTTTTGTATACAAACAATTACTAGGCATTAAGTATATATGTAGAGTATTTTTAACATTTAAACATGAGTACACTGTCGCTCCGCCACAAACTACCGTACAACAGCTTATCATACTGTATACTTAGATACAGTAAAATTATTGTTATTGAATTTACCTTCGGCATTTTGATGAACAAATACACAGGTATGTACCTACGTAATTTAAATGTTCAAATGAGTCAATTCTTGGCCATTAATGTTGAATTACCGACCGACGGATAACCGAGAAAGTATTGTATTGTTTTCTACAAAATCGAATCGAATCAAAAGACTAAAATATATAGTTATTTAGTCTTAGGTTGGTGTGAAATCTCCAACCTTCTTTCACTAAAATCAAATGAATCTTCTACTTAGTAAAAATCTTCAGTGAAAGATGTCCGTAGCCTAAACCGCTATTATAACAAAGGTAAGAGTTTAAACTTTGTACGTAACTTGTACATTTTGACAGTCAACATAAACACAGGATTTTTTAAACTCTGTGGCATAATAACAGCCCAGTGGTGCGCTTACACGAACAGCTCAAATAAGAAGGAAGAACTAGGGGGAACCTATTTCATGATAAAGTTATTCAATGGGATCAATTAAGTGAAAGTTGAATTCATGATTTTAATTAATATAATTCTTTAAAGTCATAATTGTTACGGCTGCGAATCGTTTTTAATTTATCAACAAACAATCTGTCACTGTCTTACAAATTGCAAAAAACAGGAAAATTAAGCATTTCTATGCGATTTAGGGATTGCCGTAAGATACTCGGTGCGGTTGCGACGTCACATTGACCACAATGGCTTTAGAGCAGCTAAATTAATTTCATGATAGGGAGCCATTTAACCGCCGTGTCGTAGACACTGTCCTATTATTTGTTATATCGATCCGACCAGTACCTCCTTGGGAGTCGTGAACCGAAACTGGGACTACAGCCTGCTACTCTACAGTTTTATCATGTTACCCAAATGTTTAAAATATGTTTATCCCCAACATGTTTTATCCAATAATTTGAATGATATATTACTGTCAGTTTAAGTTTATAAAACATTCAACCAAACAAATCCTGTTGGCGACTGTTTTTTGTTTATTTCGTGGTCTTATTTGTTGCCCTTTTCTTGGTTACGTATTTTTTTAAATCAGGTTTTTCAATCTTGTAATGACACGGTTGCCTGCAACGCGATCTGGTCATTGGACCCTGACATGGCCCAGCCGTACTTTCATCAGGACGCGAGATGATAGGGTGAGCCAACATCTGTGTGACAGGGCCCTCGCGTCGATGACCTGGCCTTTCTTGCCACCCTCATCCACGAAATCGATGCGCGCTTGATGCCAAGGCTTGCGCGTTAGTGTCAGGTAGAATCGAGCTAAAATTTGTTTGAGCTTGTAAGCTTGGCAAAATAGGTGCGGGGTTTGCGCTGTACAAGTTATTTCCATAAGGTGTTGGCCTTCCTCGCCGCCGGGACCTCGAAGCGCGAGGCGCGTTTGATGCCAAGTCTTGCTCGTTGGTGTCAGGCAGAATCGAGCTAAAATTAGTTTGAGCTTGTAAACTTGGCAAAAAAGGCGCAGCGTTTGCGCTATAAAAGTTATTTCCACAAGGGTTTGGCGTTCCTCGCTGCCAGGACCTCGAAGTGCAATGCGCGCTTGATGCCAAGGCTTGCTCGTTAGTGTCAGCTCGAATCGAGCTAAAATTAGTTTGAGATTGTAAACGTGCCACAATTGGTTCGTTGTTTGCGTTATACAAGTTATTGCCAAAAATGCCAATTTGTTCGTTATTTTGCGCTTGTACGGTTCCGGAATGGTCGCTGTTCAAACTATAATTGTTGAAAGAACCGGGATATAAAACGTTGTTCGGTGTTGTAATCCCCATTATTTGGTTTGATGGTAATGTGTTCCAAGTAGCTACTGCTTGACGCAAACTAAATTGCTCTTCTCTGCGCACGAAATTCATATAGTTTTGACCAAATTCTCGAACACTTCTGGAGGCTATCAAAGCATTCGCAAAGTTAAATTCACAGTTCGGATATTCTGCGTGCAATGTACCAATATTAGCCATAGTTTCTTTGGGAAATCTGCATTCAGAACAAGGCATTGCTTTATTAACATCTGCATCAAGCATCCTAATTAAACTCGGTACAGCCTGTAGAGTGATATCTCTGCTGTCCTCAGTCGAGTCTTCAAATTCATCTGAAGGCTGCTGTTCAATCCTACCCTCCACGATGTCGACAGGAGGCGTAGATCCAAACAGACTCCGATCGAAGTGATGCATAATATAATCAATTTCTTCCTTCTTCATGTTATTATCAGCAAAAAGATTGGGAAGTGATTCATCAAAATCACTCTGGTATTCTGTATCCTGTGTGTTTGCTAGTGCTGGGAGTGGCTGTTCCGTTAAATGCTGCGGCTGTTGCGGCAAGCTACTGGTGTCAGGGATTGTATCGCTGTCCTTTTCTAAAAGTATTTTTAGATGCCGCCTGAAAAAAGTAAAACAACATGATTACGTGGTATCAAAGATGTGTTGATAAAAATAACTAAGCTGACTAAAATAACTAAGGTCACTTTACTTATAGATGATCATAATTTTCCTGTATCTCTATCCCTCTTTGTCACTCAGTAGCGCAATGTTCTAGAGCGAGAAGTCCTTTACACGTCATCATTTCAGCCCGATGAAGTCCACTGCTGGACATAAGCCTTCCATTCCCCGGACGGATTTGCCATAATCGCCACGCTTGGCAGGCGTGTTTACTATCGTAGTATGGTGGTAAAATACATAGAGAACGCTGCTCCCCATTCTCTAGTAACTCCCTTAGCTGCCTTTTACGACACCGACGGGAAAAAATGGCAAGTACACATAAAAGCTACCATATCTAATGTTAATGCGAATGGATGTGGACACTAGCAATCGCTCCAGCGATTGAGGTTTGTAAATTACAGAAATAGAGATATCGAAAAATGCAGATCCATGCGTGGAACTGTGATTTCACCCTTCGCCCTCTGCTCTGTACCACAACTAACTCCGTCACGTTAGAAACGAAATTAGTTTGTATAGTAGGCATATAGTATACTACACTTAGCATCTACATAGCTTTACGACACAAAACAAACTACTATTGAGACAGCCAGGTACGGGTATGAGTTAGGTACGCAAATTACCTCATCTCATAGTTTTTATAGCCAGCTAAATCTGCGCTTGAAATAAATGCACTACGATTCCATATTGCAAATGAAAGAAGCTAAACTAAAGGTGGCTACAACTGCAAATTTGACAAGCATACACGAGCAACTATTTTGAGCAAATCCTGCGTTTGAATGAGCTGCGCGGGTCGATCGATCAGGTTAAGCTACGCTTGCCGCGGTTGGTCCGTGGATGGGTGACCATCTTTACATACCAAGACCCCTCCGTGCCTCGGAAAGCACGTTAAGCCGTTGGTCCCGGCTGTCAGTTGTGGATCTTTGACAGTCGTTACGGGTCGTCAGAAGCCCGAAATTCTGAGAACCAGTCTTACCAAGGGTATCGTATTACCCAGTAACTGGGTTGTGGAGGTCAGATAGGCATTCGCTCCATGTAAAATACTGGTAATCAGCTGCATCCGGTTAGACTGGAAGCCGACCCCAACATAGTTGGGAAAAGGCTAGGCAGGAGATCCTGCGTTTGAATGATGGTTATGGGCAAACATCTTACTAGTGCAGCCACAAATTAATTATATAGATGCTCGCACTAAATGATTGTTCATGCAGGCCCATCAATCTTGCAGTTGTGTGTTGCCACACTACATTAGTTAAGTTTAGCTCGCAGTGTGGCCTATGCTTAAAGATGTACTAGATAAAAAATAAAATGAAATAATAAGCGAAAAAAAAAATACTCACATTTGGAAAACCCCACCTTATCTATCGAGGATCCCCTCACACTGGGCAGTCACAATTTTACTATACGTCTACAGGGCAAGTGCTAGTGTGAGGAGACGCTTGAATGTTAGAAGGAAGGGACACTGCCCACATGCAGGCCGAGTCACTAAATAGAAGAAGTTTAACAATGTTCTACTGTTTTTGCTAACCTGATACAAGTTACAGAAATGTAAGGTGTTTTAATGAATTATGTTTAGTGATTCTTGGTGCAAGCGGCTCATAAGAACGACACAGATCCTTTCTTCATCTTTAAAATAACATCGTGACTACTATTACGAACATTTATGAAATCGGTCTAGCCTTTCTAAAGCGATGTGCTTACCAACTAACGTTATTTTTTTTTACTTAAATATAATTAAATGACGACTTAAATTAATGGTCAACATGATAACATGATTCTTCTTAAATAGTTTTATTTTTATAAAACTGTATAATATAATATTGTTAAATTAGACCGATTTTTCGAAAAATAAATAATGTTACCTGTTTTGAATTACCTTTTACATTATTTTAAATTACTGGTTTATACACATAAACCATACCCATATTTTTTTCTTTTCAGGAAACATAAATAAACGGTTTCCGTCGGGATGTTGTATTTTTTTTTGGTGATTCGGTATCAGTAGTAGATCAAATTTACATTATGTTTATAAAATCGCTTTCCATTGGTGGTTGATTTGGGGCGCTTTGAAAAAACAAAATTCAAATAAAAAGTCGTGTTGATAAAATTGATGTGGAATTCTGAGTAACAAAAATGATGTTCGATAAATATTAATCAGTTTTTAAGAATAACAACTTTACAAAATCCAATTGGGATTCAGTTTGTTTAAAAAATAATTCATGCAGAGCGAGTTTCGAGTTATCCACAGTAATGCATAGATGGCGTTGAGAAAATGTCGTCATTTTCGGAATCGCGGTATTTAGAGTCTCCGCAGAAGTTTTCGAGATCAAATTGTCATTTTTGTAATATCATTGGCGGAAATAAAGCAATTTCGTAGATTCACACAAGTTCTCACTTTATAACCGACAGACTGACTTCAAAAACGAATAAGTTCTCAATTCTCTGTTTTTAGGGTTCCGTAGCCAATGACAGATAGAAATGGAACTCTTGTGAATGGGTATGGAAGATGAAACACAGTAGCTGGTTAAGTACCTAACACTAGTCAACTGATCTTAAGGTGAAACAAGTCCACATTTTTTTTCGGAGGGAGGGTTTTACTCCACTGTTTAACAATGTACATCAAAACTTAAACATGGTATGGTTTTGTCCCATTCGGAAACAGAATACTAAAATAAAAAGCCATTAAAAAGTTATGAGCCAATAAATATTCGGTTTTATTGATAATTTAACGTTACTTTGGACATGTTTAAGTAATAAAATAAGGGTAAAATCTCCAAAACTAAGTCGGTACCGACAAAGCTCAATTATCGAAAAGTTCAATAAACTTAATAGGTCATTGATTTATGCAGTGGTTTTTTCAGAATACCCGATCTTCCGAAGGACTTTTCTTAATTTTTAGGCGCCTGTTTTACTATAACTGATCCTGCAGCTCACTCAATAATGTTTTGCGTGTAGACTAGTGTCACTGATACTACCTATGTCGGACACGAAGCCTGGTGAGACAGAGTGCTTTTTAGCCAGGTCCACCAGTGAGTTCGAGCCCGCGACTAGTGTACCCTTAAGCGTGAATTACACAGAGACGGCGTAATATGAAGGCGCGGCGCAGGCGCAGCGTACGCAGTACATCCCTACTAATATTTAAATGCGAAAGTAACTCTGTCTGTCTGTCAGTCAGTCACGCTTTCACGCCTAAGACGCTAAACCGATCGTTATGAAATATGGCAGCGAAATTGCTTGGGATATGGAGAAGGATATAGGCTACCTTTTTACGCGATAACCGACATCCACGCGGGCGGAGCCGCTGGCAAAAGCTAGTTTTGTATGAAAACGTTTAAACGCGCAATCATGCCTGCATACAACATGTACTGCGTACGCTGCGCCTGCGCCGCGCCTTCACCTTACGCCCTCTCTGTGTAATTCGCGCCATAGGCTGCAAATGTAAATGTTGATGCTGTAAATGTTATCCGTCTGTTTGGCGTTTTCATTAAACGACATGACATGACAATGCATTGATCAAAATACTACCTACAACTTCTTATTAAACTTAAAAGGCGAATAAATTTTGTTAGTTTTTTTATTGCGTCGGGGTTTTTAAAATTTTATTTTAATTTCCTGCTTTTCAACTTAATATAGTATCGCCAGTAGCGATGGGTGATTCCGAGATGTTTTAACAATCGAAAGAATCGAAGTCGTTAAAATAAACCATCGAGTCAACCAATCGACTCGCCGTTCTACAAAACAATCGAGATGTTTTTCGATTGTTTCCAGTCAGTGGAATCGACCACTAGTTTTCGATTGTTTCGAGTCAGTGGACTCGACCGCTAGTTTCGATTGTTTCGAGTCAGTTGAATCGACCGCTAGTTTTCGATTGTTTCGAGTCAGTGGAATCGACCGCCAGTTTTCGATTGTTCGAATCGGTCACCGATTCTCGCTCAGTCCCCGAGGTCCGTCGATTGTATGCATCGAGTCGAGGCGCATGTTAGTGAGAAGCGAGAGCGTGCCAGACTCGAGTCGGGCGAGCTGCGCGTAATTTGTGAACGTTTTTCTTTACTTACGATTACGATGCACTGTTTTATTTTTAACTAGTTTTTAAATTCATCAAAATGCCACGGATTTTTAAACAATCGCGCCAACCAACCAACTCGCGAAACCCTAAACCATCGAGGAACAACTCTCGACTCGAATGAACGCGTCATGCGCCAGTCGCAATAACAGACCGAGTCGGACTCGAGTCCAAGTAGGAACAATCGGGAATCATCGAGATGTTCGAACAATCGAAGCAATCGAATTAAACCTCTCGCCATCGCGCATCGCTAATCGCCAGTCGTTCAGAAGTTATGTACGCGCATAACTTCTGAACAACTGCACCAAATTGGTTCCTTATTGTCAGGATAAGGTTTGTTTATAAGAAAACTTATTAAAAAAATATTCAGATTTGATCAGAATTATTGTGAAATTATTGATAATCCAACTGATTGGATTTTACCGGAAGGGTTATATTTCCTCAGTCGCGACTGGAGAAATAAAATATGGCGGTACGAAGTTCGCCGGGTCAGCTAGTAAATAAATAATAATAATCGATGCAGAAGATGAAACGAACGCAATTATTTTTCAAATTCCTCGGTGCTTCCCTAAGCATGTCAAAATTGATTGAACACAGCTATTTGAATCAATGTTTGAAAACAAAAATTAAAATCAGTCACAGTATTATCCAACCTGCAATGAAGTTCTATGTAAAAAACTGAGGTGGTACCATGGCATTGCAACAATCACAGTTACCTGCAGTATGACCTTTAACTTGTGACCGTACAATAACCAGGCCCGTGCAACCCACCCCCATTAGTGTCATAAAACAAAATTAATTGCCAGGTGTGTTCGCCATCACTGGTGTCTAGCAACTGCACCCCACTACTGCCCGCTACCGCGCCGCTTCGCTAGTATAATACATAATTGTAAGAAATCGCACCTAGCTCAACTTTAATCATTATCAATCACCTAATAAAATCAATCTCATTTCTCATACTCTCGCAATGTTATGTCAAGTAAATTTTTTGGCAATGCTGTGATTAATTTAAATTATTTTGAGTAATTTGCAGAAACTAAATATTATTATAATGCAGGGCAATGGCCTCCATCTTCCCAACAAACAATACAATACTTAAACAAAACTCATTTTATAAGTACATTCATCTCGCATTCACACTACACTCTAACAACATCCTATACATAAAAAGCATAAAAAGTAATTACAGACATTCAGGGTGGCAGGGACATTGATGAACAAACGGTTACCACAGATTCATTCCTTACATGATTCCAATCCCCTTGTCATTGATATTTTATGTTGTTTTTTTTTTTTTTTTTGTTATGGCTTTTCTGACCGCATTGTTTTGTACTTTTCCATGAAACAGCTGAATTTTGTTTTGGTAATTAATGATTTATACGCTAGGAGGTTTATAATCATGTGCTGAATTCATGGTTACAGATTGTGAGTTGATATCCCTGCCAGCCAGTATAGTGCAATTAACAGGCAATATGAAAATTCTATGATACTTACATTGTTCTGTCTTTGATGTGCTGGCTTATCTTGTTTAACTCAACGGCAAAGCGGTTAATGCAGCCACGCAGCATTTCTACTTCCGCATCGCTCCATTTTCCGCTAAAAATATAAGATAGAAACGTTATAATCTGAAGCTGTTTATAGACAATTACATGTGTACTATTAGTGGGAGGGTGTATAAACATTGTTGCATTGTTGTTGTTATGAAGAGTGATTGACTACTGAAACAATAACAAACCATGACCTGAACAGTGTGTATCATTTACCTTGAGGAGTCTGCAGCTACAAATTGAAAGACGTAATAAATTGCGTTGCAAATTTTTCAAATCAACATAAATTCACCAAAGAATAGCTTGTATTATTTTTCTAGGTCGAAAAACACTGTTTATAAGGTGACGTTACTGTGGCGACTGCAGTGCTGCAAGAACACCCGCATATAGACCGCATAGGATACCTAGATTGCCTAGCTTGAAGCGCGATCAATAAATAGGTCATGCGCGGCGCGGAAAGTCTGCGCCGATGGGGGGAACGGTTACTTACAACCCCCAACTTAACCCCTGAATCCGGACACGTGACCACCACAATGATAAAACAAATAACAGTTGCTTTAGAAGGTAGAAGAATTTGTTCTAGCAAACTTACCCCGGCGGTGAGCCATCCGTGGGCTGTAACATCAAAGTCATCTCAGATAACTTGTTGAACGCTGTTCCCGCCTCTCGAAATATTTCTCCAACCTATTTCAGATTAAATTGAGGCGCAAATTTTTAAAGGTTCATCGTGTTTCGTCTAAAAATGCATTTAATCATACGACAGCTGTGTGTACTTACCATTGCGGCGGAATTATTCATTGATTTCACTACAATATTATAATGCCACTCAATACTCAATATGACACTATTGTCAATTTTGCGTAACGAAATGTTTTTTAAGATTCGAATAAAATATACACCGTAATGTTTCACCGAAAAAAAACACCGCAATCGCAATTCGCTCAGCTCGGCTCAGCTGCACTCGCAATTCGCAAAGCACAGCAGCACAGAGTCCACACTCGACAGACAAACTGTCACACAATGACACAAACTGAAACATGTCAAACGTCATCTTGCGTCACAGACACAGAACCCGCTCTGTGTGCACTTTTTTTTTAATTAGTTTTATGGCCTGGTTTCAGAGACCTTTTAGCCAAGTCTTTATGAAGAACGTATCATAGTCATAACAAAGTTATTGTAAAGCGGTAGTAACTTTACAATAACCTATTAGGAGTTTTTGGGGGAACACGAAAAGTCCACTTGGTCACTTATTTTCACCTTCACTACACTTGTGCACTCACACGTAACTAAATTGGATAACTCACTACCAAAATTATACAATTTAATTCGCTATTTCACAAAATTAAATGATAATGAAAATTCATGCGACATGTTCCAACGCGATCCCGCCAAAAACTCTCTCTGTGTGTACTCCTGGTGTACTTTGTGTGGGCCACAGACTCAAGTAAACTAAGTAAAGTGCTTATTACAATCCTACATACTTAGGATAGTATAATTAGGAAATCAGACGATGTAATCGAAGTTGTAACAGTTGTATCCGATTTTGTGAGACTGGAATGTCCCGACCACAATGCTTCATAAATTGTTGCAACCCAATGTAATTCAACTTCATGACTAGTAAGCGTTAGTTTCTCTGTCTACGCTAGTAAGTTTGTCCGATTTAGAATTCAACATATTCTAGTGTGATCACTAGCTTCCAACTTCCTAACTATCGTGTTTCTCCGTATCACATGCCCATACCAATTTCCAACCAACTTTTCAGTTACCGGTGACACTTTCAGACTTCCTCATCATGTCTGTGTCCTCGGTGTCCTCATCCTATCCATTCATGTAACACATCCCTCTTAGCATTCTCATCTCAGTTGCATACAATTATAAATAGACAGAAGACAGCAGGTCTAACTACGGTTATATAGTATACCTTTCCCTTCAGTTTAAATGGAATGCGGGAGTGTAGATTGTTACTGTGACCTGTCCGTTCTATCGTCTAACCGTCCGATCTACTTCAAGTGAACCGAAATACCGAAAGTCAAAGCAGACTGGGAGAAACGCGCCAACAAGCGCTATAGTTCCAGAACTGGAGAGACCGCTGAAATCGCAGAACATAATTTTATTTGGTTATTGGTTCTGCTGATTTTTAAACCAACTTTCTCCGGCGTCTGTTGCTACTTCTCCAATTTGCCAAAAAACAAAAAACACCCCAACACATCCTGAGGTACATACCCTATCACACGCTTGCTCCAGATCAATGAGCACTATGTGCAAGTTCTTGTGTGCATGTCTGTACTTCTCGCTCAAATGGCGGAGTGCAAAAGTGGCGTTCATTTTTCCTCGACCTGGCATAACCTTGATGAAGTCCTGTACATACATCACCTTAATTCTTGAAGATGGGCACTAGCGATCTATTGCACCATTCTTGTAGGATTCCTCCTTAATGCAAAAACTTATTGAAGATTAAAGTCAGCCTTGTATGTATGTCCATCCATGTTCCTTCAGACACTTCTATAGCCATACTTCTACTGGTATATCATCTCAATCATCTGGACCCAGCCTTTACCTGAATCCTCCAGCAGTGTGCTAAGAGTTTAGTGTTTATCTATGGCTAAGAGGATTCAAGGCAACATTTTTTTTTGGGTTTTGGCTTAGCTCGGTTTGGTTTGTGCATTTAGCCAACGTCAAAGGCAAAATTATGGTTAACCGAACGATTGCAGTACTGCGCACTCACTCATCAGCAAAACTTCATCTTCAATCAACTTCAAGTATGTGTACAGACGCCAGCACATCAAGCTACCCCAATCTGTCAAATTTCTTTGATCGGTTTTCAACTTAATCACGTAACTGTAAGGTTCATGTTCAAGTGGGAAATTTTGACAGTTTGGGGTAGCTTGATGTACAGCAGGCTTAGCCCGATCACCGATTTGTCGACGGAAGAATAGACATGACTATTTACTAAATGATGTACAGACGCCAGCAGGTCAAGCTATCCCAAAATGTCAAAGTTTGACCTGCTGGCGACTGTGCAATAGGAGAAGTTGGCTATGTTTTTTTATTAATTATCACAGTTAGGCGTTCTAAACTAATCATGATTTTATAGATAATCGTATTTACTTTGTGGCCGTCGAGTAGAAAGTTTTTAGTCGGTGAGATTTTGACAGTTTGGGAAGAAATATTCTTCTGAAATAGTCTACATTTATGAGGACCTAGACAAATAACGTTAGAAACGAAATACTAAATGACAGATTGTAGAAGGACATCTACGGTGCGATATCAAAAATGTAGGAACGAAATGTCACTTTGTATTGAAAAAGCACTGTCTATTCTTCGTAGAAATAGAAAACGTCATGCTAAGCCTGCTGGCGTCTGTACCACAGACATTTAAACAGTAGCAGACCAAACATTAATCCATAGTCGATGGACTTGATTCTTTATCCTTTTTTTGCTAAGCGACAAGTCTTATGTAGTATCTCGTTCTGTCACCTGTTGTCACACTGACTCACACATAGACAAAATTTGACGCGTAGCTCGTCTATCCTGCGCCGCCATATTGATAAGCAACATGACGTTCTATGGTGGTTCTATGTTTCAACCGCGAAATATTACTTGAAATATTACTCGTTTGGGACTTATTACACAAAATAAAATGGTGAAATGCTGTGCGTACCAGTGTGACAGCGCTAGCTACCACAAAACACCTGGATTGACCTTTCATCGGTAAGTTTTTGTATTATGTTGTGTAGTCAGGGACGGATTTGGCGACAAAAACATAGTTCGAAAATACTGCAGAGTGCAGATTATCAGTGTAAACATGCATGCTATTTTAATAAATTATAGAATCACTCCGGCCCGGCGCGTTCCGCATGTGGTACGTTACAATAGAAAATCAATTGTGTCTCATTAGCCGGTTATGTTACCCTGTCTGTGTGATGGATAACATGAACGATGGTGGACATTAATAGGTATAGGCTACTCACATAACTTGGACATTTCATTCTGCTGGTAATAATTGAACGTACTAATATTTTTTCCAGGTTTCCAAAGGATGAAAGTTTACGGAATACATGGATTTAAAACTTGAAACTCCAGGATTGGCAACCTAGACCTTCGAGTGTACTTTGTTCGAAGCATTTTGAGAAACACTTGATTGATCCCAGTGCTTTTCGAACAACATTAGGTCCTGGAGCAATTCCTACTCTGTTGAATGAACTGTTTAAGCAGCGGCTGCTGCAGGTGCGGAAAACCGCAAGCAGTGCAAATATTTCAATCTTATTGGAACCTATATGCTCGAGCCGTTTGGGGTTGGAACTCTAGAGTCATGGGGTTCGAGTGCCCACTTAGTTTTCCGAGACATTCCCAAGCAGTAGGTCGACTCTTCACGTGACCAAAGTGCTGGCCTATTTTTCGGCCAAAGAATCAGCACTACCATACTGCCACTTTTTTGCCACCTTTTGGGCACTTATCCCATTAACCACGATGCGGACGTATTATTTTCTTTTAATATACTAGTACATATTATTATTTTTTCGTTTTTAAATTATGAAAATAAAGTTTAAAAAATAAACATACAAATAGTAATTAAATTCATTCTTTTATTTCAAAATTCCTGATATATTCATAAGCTAGCTTTCAGGCATATCAACACCTTAACTCTAGGTTCTACAAAGCTGGGCATGCTGGTTAATAACTGCAAAGACAGTACTTTTATCTGATACTGATGCCCGTCAACGGTCTGTGTAAATATACCGTTAAAAGGAGGTGAGTGGACTGCCGCCCATCGTCCTTTTAAAATATTACCTTATTCTCCTTTTACAATAACCACGGGAATAGATGGCGATGGATTCGTTAAGACTTTAATGATAAGAAATCTACACTTCATGTACCCAGAGAAAATCGATTTTCACGGATTGTCAGTAAGATTATCAGTCGTTTGAATATCGTTAGATAATACCGGCAACCGGCCCTAGTTCGGCCCTGTATTGACAACTGTCCCTATGTGTGCGTAATGGGTACGCAATTTTTAGCGAATGTTTGGTCTGCTACTGTTTATATGTCTGTGGTCTGTACATACCTACTTCAACCAACAGGTCAATCAACCGCAGAATAGTATTTCTATGTAGTCTGTAACTCTGTACACAGAACCCCAAGAGGACTTCTATTACTATACCACAGACTCCAATAAAGTATACTATAAAGTCCATTTCACGAAAGAAGTCCCGCAGACACAGCGCTGTATTCGCGCGACATAATGTTGCCAGAGTTATATATGGGGAAATCAGAGAAAATAATTTATCGTTCATTTAGTTTCATAAAATGAAAGAAAATTAACTAATACGACACGAATATTTATATAAGAAAAAAAAAATTGAGATTTTAATGTAATGTATTTTTAGGTAGATAGGTAGATTTGATGTCCATACTGCTAAGGTCAGATTAGTGAAAAATAAATATTCCTGTAATTTGTAAAACATAAAATGGAGATGTTCGACCAACTTTAAATTAGAAAAATAAAATAACATTTAAAAGTTAAAAGTTTTATTATATGATCAGTCATACTACGATCGCTGTCAGAAGAGTGAATAGAAATAAAATCAGATTCCGTTTCACTATCACTAGCCGTGGATATAATAAATCGATCCATTTCTTCATCCATAAGACCATCATTTTTTAAATACTCTTCCTCCAAATGCTGTACATGTTTACATTGAGCTGCCCAATCTTCCGCTGTAACAGTCTCAAAAGCCTCTTCTGTTAGGCGTACAATTTCTTTTGGATCTTGACCCACGTTTTTATCCGCTACCCGTCTCTTTACAAGGCTCCACATTTTTTCAATCGGATTGAGATCGCAGTGGTAAGGCGGCAATTTTAACAATTCATGATTGTGAGATATTAATAATTCATCCACAGCATAATGTAGGTGGACCTTTGTTTTGTTTTATTAATGCAAATAATACAGCTTTTGTCCAAGTCTCTTCAAAATATAGTCCTTTTTCTCGCAGCCATTCCTGCATGTCGCGTTTAAGACTTGACATTGTAGGCGCTTTATTTATTTGAGTGCAGTGATACGGAGCGTTGTCCATTACCACAAGTGACCTTTCAGGTAGGTTAGGAATGACTTTTTCACTCATCCATTTCAAAAAATTAGTGGAGTTCATGTCGTCGTGGTAATCTGAGGATTTGGATTGTGATTTGAACATTAACAATGCACCATTAACAAAACCATTTTCAGTTCCCGCATGAGCAATTATCCAACGACTCCCTGCTGACTCTGACACGAACATCCCAGGCTCCTCCTCACTTTGCCAGCAACTTTTGGCGTGATAAGTGTTGTGTATATAAGTCTCGTCTAAATATACTACAGGTTTTTTCTCCACAGTGCGATTTCTTCGGATTCTCTCCAAATATCTTGAACGCCATGCGGTAATATCATAACGTTCCATAAGTAATTTACGTTTCGATTGGCATCGCTTATACTTGAAACCGATACTTTGCAATATACGGTGCAATGTGGTGATGCTTCCTTGAAAATTTATGTCTTCTCTCAAAGCTGCACGTAATTTAGCCAATGTTGGTAATTCTTTCCTGACAACATAAAAACTGTGAATTTTTTGCCGTATAGCGCACAAATCAAATCCATCCAAGTTGAACTTTTTAGGATGCGGGCGATTCTTCCCTGGGGTGACGATAACTTTCGAAGTACTCGCCGCTGTTGCTTCTTCTTTTGTAACTCTCGTTACAGTTTTCTCTGACACACCTGAAATAAAATGAACAAGTTTGAATGATTGTTTTCGTATTCAATTATATTATTGGTGAATATAACTTTACGTTTTTTTGTTTTGTTGTGTTAATTCCTTATAAAATTTTCCTTAATAAAAATCATGCATTAAAAAAACTTAATTTCAATCTATAAGAAATCAATCGGGGAAAAAATCTGTATATGGCAGCCCCAAAATTTACCTGTCATGGCGGCGACTCTCCTGCGAACATTGTTTATTGGTATTAAAACACCGTGATTCTTATGTTCCGCTTCACAGAACTCCTTCACCTTTAATATCATTTCTCGTCCTGCACTTTTTACAACTTTTGGCATCGTAAATAATCCTTATAACGCACTAATCCAATAATAAAATCACAAAATATCTACCACAACAAACGCACCTTGATAACACCGACTAACGACAAAATGGCCGATCTCCCCATCTGTCAAATTTAGTTCCACAATTGTCCGCGGGACTTCTTTCATGAAATGGACTTTACTCACTCTATGGCATTCCATATAAAAAAAGTACTCTGTGCTGCAGTGTTGCCAACCCGTACGATAATTATGGGGGCGTACGATAATTTGGCTAATGGTACGATGTACGATAATGAATGTCTAATGTACGATAATTTTGTGCTTTGGTCAGTAGTTGTCAGAAAAAATAAACGAAACATAATCTCAATGGCAAATGTAAAGAATGACAGCGTCAACAAGTAAATGTCTCTCTTTAACTCTTTCCCTTACATTAACTAGCGCACAATCCTGAAAATATTCTTATGTTTCCATTCGCAATAAGCACATAGTCGTAAACAAAACATCAAATAGCTTTTTGGTGAAAAACTTAAGCAATGATTCTTTATTTATGACTTTATTTAATCATATACTGTGAACAAAATAAAAAATAAAACATTAATTAACTGAACACTACGACAAAACACGGTTACGGTTTGATCTGCTGGTGAAACTTGGCACATACTCCTCCTTTGACTCTATACTTGTCGTTTGTTTTCAATTGAAATGAATTAATGAGGTATTTTTGTGATTTGGATTTTGTACGATAATTTTGCCCGGAATACGATAATTTTCGGATCGGAACTCGATAATTTGAACTTTTGGAGTTGGCAACACTGCTGTGCTGTGCTCTATGGTCTTCAACTGTGACCACTGTGACTTCAACAGACAGTCAAGATTTTTAATAATTTTAGAATTTGATTAATTATTTTACAATGAAAACAAAAGAATATACTCTGAAGTAAATAATAACAATGTGCCAAGTTGAAAATGAAATGAACAAAAGGAAAAAAGACTGTTGAAATTGTTCTTTTGCGATGCATTATTTATAATTTTTAAGGACGCCACGCCTGTATTGTGGTTGATAAAACTGCATTTTCCGATATAAATAAATACTCCAACTAAGTAAACCATGATCGATAGCCAATGTATGAATACTTTTGGTGTCTGAGTTGTGTGAGCAGCCATCTAAAATGGAACTTTATCTAATTTTAACCTTCGTTAGCCTGGGATTGGCGTACGATAAAGGTAAGCAACAACGCAAGCTAACATAATATTAGTTACTTAACGTCTTTGCGGTCTTACTTTACATAAATTATTGCCTTTCTGGTGAATGTCAACAATGAGCGTTACCTAAATGTGTTGTGTTTCATCCTTGAGTCATTTTCCCGAGTATTGCTGTTAAAAAGGGAGAAACGCATGTCTATGCATATACATTCCGTTTATGCAACCGCCCCTAAGACGGCCTACGGTGGATTCTTGGACTTGCGTTTCCGCGTATCTACCTCAGGGTGGATTTTTCAGGGTAGATAAACAAAATAACTAATGGTTTACTTTTGACACACTGAATACTGTGTCAAAAAGTATGACTACTCGTCATTAGATTTCAGAGAAATGGTTGCTGGAATACAAAAAATATTGCATAGATTTTCAATTTTTGCCTGCATACCTTTGGTGTAGGCTCGATTTTTTGGGGTGGGTAAATGGAATAACACAACATAATTAATAACTTCTTTTTTTGTTTCAGCATCTTTCTATGGAGCAAGCTACATTACATATCCACTACAGGAAGCTAAAGGTGTGACTGATATGAGTTTTCGCTTCCGTACTCATCTGTCTGATGCTCTTCTACTCCTAGCTGCAGGCAAAACTGATTATTGCATGGTAATGAAACTATTTGTCATCAATTCTATGTATTGGTTATCACCCTGCAAAAAAATATTTCTTGGAATGTTTAGCACCTTAATAATTATGTTAAAAAAAATACAATTAATTCAGGCCAATCAAAAATCCAATCAAAAATACAGACTCTCTGCATTACTACATCTGACACTTCTATAACCGATTTTTTTGTAGATTCGTTTGGAAAGTGGTAGACTGAAACTACACATAAACCTTGGTGCGGGTGAGAGTGAATTGTCATCTCCGAAAGGTATACATCTCAATGACTCCCAGTGGCATCATGTCAGCATCATTCGACGAGAAGCTAACCTTACCATGAAGGTAAAATGTATTATGTTTATATACACAGGCTGGCAACAACGCATTTATAGTAGTTTTTTTATTATTTCATTAAATACAAACAAAAGTACAATTATTTTTAACATTTACTCTTAAAAAAAAAACATTTAATTGCACTAAGAAATGCAAATAGAAAATAATTGATGGTATTTCGATTTTTATAAGTAAATACCAAAATACCTGTAAAAAATAGCAAACAAACTTTTAAATACCAATGATCTAGTGCATGACTGATAAAATAATAGTTAAAAAAAACTAAAAACACGCTTTTTATAGAAAACCGAACTAAAAAATAGAAAATAAATTTAAATTGAGAATAGTGTTAAAAATTTCAAAAAATATAAATTAATAATAGAGTGAATTAAAAAAAAAGCGTGGTGTCAATAGTAATAAATATTTTATTGACAGATATGAGTAGAGTGATTATCATTTTGATAATATCTTAAAAAGCACGCCACGCTTTTTTTTAAAATAAAAAATAAAAAAAAAATCACACTATTATTAATTTATATTTATTGAAATTTTTAACACTATTCTTAATTTATATTTATTGGAATTTTTAACACTATTCTTAATTTAAATTTATTTTCTATTTTTTAGTTTGGTTTATTTATAAAAGCGTGATTTTTTTGTTTTTAGGGTTCCGTACCTCTGAAGGAAAAAACGGAACCCTTATAAGATCACTTTGTTGTCCGTCCGTCCGTCCGTCCGTCTGTCAAGACCGTTTTTCTCAGGAACGCGTGGAGGTATCAAACTGAAATTTCTAAATGATACTTAGTTCTACTGTCCCTGGAAGCTGTAGAAAAATCAACCTTCTAAGTCAACGCAATCAAAAGATACAGCCATTTAGGCCGCAAAATTCCGCAAATTTTCGAAACTCGCACGGGAATCAAAACCTACAGGGTACTTCCCGTGAACTTAGAATCTTGAAATTTTGTACGAAGTCACGTCTTATAGTACAGATATAGGAAAAATTACGAAAACCGTAAATTTTTAGTTTCGTCATATAAAAAAAATATTTTTGACAATTTTGAACTTTTACTTATATACCCACAGGTTTGTACGGAACCCTCGGTGCGTGAGTCCAACTCGCACTTGACCGGTTTTTTTTTAAACTATTATTTGTTTTGTAGAATTAAAATTCTCCTTAGTATTCGAAAATTTGTCAATATTAGAGAAATCGGCTAAAGATAATTATTGGAAATTAAAATTAACATCAAGTCCTGTCTTATGATTATGACTGTAGAGAAAAATTATAAAAAAATAAAATTAGGTTTCTTACCTTATCATCTTAAATTAACCAAAATCATATTTTGCAAATTGAAAAATGGAATAATTTTATCAAATTAGAGTATTGTCATCGGTCCTCGATAAATCTACAAAGTTTGAACGAAATCTGGCCGTTTAAAGTGGGTCAAAATCGCGCCCAAAGAAGTCGGTTACAAACATACATACAGGTGAAGCTAATAAAAAGCGTGTAAAAATGTTTACTTTTCTTTGTATTTAATGAAATAATCACGAATAACCACTATGAATGCGCCGTTGTCAGCCCGCGTGGGATGAACACTCTTAACAGGCAATAGCAAGAACTGAGTGACCATTACTTTGACGGCTTAGCAAGGCGATTTGTGGAACTCTTCGTCTCTGCTTACAGGTGGATGAAACATCAGTAAAGAAAAGACTGCCGGGCCGGTTCTTTGAGTTGAACATTCACTTCGGCATATTCCTGGGTGGTCAGGGCGATTTCTCTGAGCTCTTTTTGGGACATATGGAGAATTTTCGCGGGTGTATGGAAGACGTGAGTTGTTCTTGATTTAAAATAGTGCTTTCACCCTGCGTACAACCACCATTTAATTTGCTGTGTTAATAAAAAAAAATCAAAAGTGTGATGCAAACAGTATGTTTACATGAGAATGAACTATAATCTAAATACTTCAATGTTTCTAGGTATACTACAATGGTGTGAAGATCATAGAAAAAGCCCGCAGTCGTTCTGGCTCAGTGCATGTAGAAGGAGTGACATGGAACTGTGCCCCAGAATTTGATGCCGACCTCAGTTCCGACATTAGTTTTGTTGATGAAGGAGCTTATCTTATACTGCCAAGGATAAATTCTAGGGCTGGTGGAAAGTAAGTAAAATTTGTAATCAGTTAATTCATAATTGTTTAAAAAATACAAGTGAACATTGAGGTGATTCAGCTGTTAGTCCAAACAAAAATAATGTGAAGAAAATTCTAGGGCTGGTGGAAAGTAAGTAAAATTTGTAACCAGTTAATTCATAATTGTTTAGAAAATACAAGTGAACATTGAGGTAATTAAGCTGTTAGTCCAAACAAATATTATATAATGTGAAGACTGCAAACACAACCTTTTGAGTTAGCCTAGTGTTCAAAGTGTAGAAATAACAGTGACATTGTAGGCCTTAAAGACTGAAGATTTGTAGACAATTTTCTATTCTGTATTTTCATTTCTCTAAGTACCTGGTACTTATTGACAGGCCTGCACTGTCCTCCCATACCTATTTTCACTGTAATTTAAACACATTGTTAAAGCGAATGATTTTTAAAAGAGTAACCGTGGAGTTTCTTGTTGGCTCTTCTCCATAGGAAACGACAATTAGGAACCGTGCACCTAGCTTCTGACATTTCATAAGTGCCCATGCAGGTTTATATGAAATAAAAATATTTTGATTTGATTTGACAATGTGTGTGTGACAACTCATATAATAACATTTGACCAAAGTGTTTATAAATATCATTATAACAGAATACGAAAGTGTGGAACTTGACTTGTTTAAAGTACAATCAACACTATTCTTCATTTTAAAATAATATGTAAAAAATTAGGTTGATTAAAATTTCGCTAATTAGTCATATAGGCTAGATTGTAATCAATAAAGTATACAATTAACTATCTGTATCTATTGTCATGACTTTTTACAAACCAAAAACTGCATTGTGCTAATTTTAAATGTTCCAGATGGCAAATTGAATTTAAAACTATAGCCCAAAATGCGATAATTCTATACAACGCTGGTGGTGGTAGAGGATCAGACTTTCTAGCTGTAGAGATTCTGGAGGGCGTGGTACGTGTCAAAATGGCGCGGGGGCAGATAGTACATACCGTGAGGGTCAACGACGGGCAATGGCACAAGATGTACCTCTCATTTTACCCTTCCATGATAGAGGTGAGACTTTTTAATGTTTATTTATTTATTATCTTCAACAAAAGATATAAACAATACATGACACATTAGTAATGGGCAAGATAGGATATCAAGAGGTGTACTCCATCACTTATTGGGGCTTGTGGCTAATAAATATCAGCCGTCATTAAATCACCCGCCCGCGGCTAGCGTAGCTCTACGCTTGCTGCGGTGGTCCGTGGATGGTGCTTCAGAAAGCACACTAAGCGGTTGGTCCTGGCTGTCATTTGGAACTCTTTGACAATTGTTATGGGTTGTCAGAAGCCCGAAAGTCTGTCAACTAGTCTTACCAAGGGTGGTTGTGGAGGTCAGATAGGCAGTTGATTCAAGTAAAATACTGATATTCACCTGAATTTCGTTAGGACTGGAAGGGCGGACCCGACCGATAGTTTGCTTATTTTAAAAACTTAGGTCTTTTAAAAAAAGATGCGTATTCCATAATCTAAATACACGTAGTAAAGATGAAATTGTGATACCAAAATTTCGATTAACTAAAACTAGCAAGTCATTTCTAATAAATAGTATCCGCTTCTATAACAAGTTGCCAAAGTCGATGACATAATTTAGTGATAGAATGCTTAAAACTCACATCAAACGTCATAGCGTATATGACGTTTGATGATCAAAAAGCATATATTAAAAGACTACGTTGAAGACAAGTGGCATTCATTCCTTCTGCACATGTGGCCCCCCTGGTACCATTAACAGCATACCTATGTAAATGTCTATTAACTGCTCCCAAATTACAATGTAATTTTTTTTTTACTGTGTCTGACATTTTCTCGTCATTATTTAACATTGTACATCAATTCTTATCATCATCTGCTTAGCCTTTTCCTAACTATGTTGGGGTCGGCTTGCAGCCTAACTGGTTGCAGCTGAATACCAGCATTTTCCATGGAGCGACTGCGATTCTTCTTAATAAATACCTGGTACTTATTGACAGGCCAACACTGTCCTCCAATACCTATTATCACTATTTGGAAACGTTGTAAAATCCAATTATTTTTAAAAGAGTAACCGTGGGGTATATTTCCGGCTCTTCTCCATAGGAAGCGACAAATTGGAACCATGCACCTAGCTTCTGACGGTTCATAAGTGCCCATGTATGTTTATCTGAAATAAAATATTTAGATTTAGATTTTTTGATTTTGTTTGCATTAAACTGACTACTGAATTGATTGAAAAGTAAACGTATTTTTAAATCAATATCTAGTACATTTGGTGATCAAAGCTGATAGTAAACTACACTATTGCCGAATTCCATAAGAGAATGATAAATTTCTTCCAGGCGGAGATTACCATGTACCTTTTTATTAATTTACTGCTAAATAGCTATGCTACTTATACAAGCAACAAGCACGCTCATGCGACTTAAACTTCAATCCGAATGTAAGCAATGCGAATTGTAAATTCTCTTGCCATTTCCACACGTTATTCCCAATTCCAATAATTGTACGTGTGCCGCCAAAAATTATACTGGCGATTGATTCCCAATATTTGATTAGGATCAAACTGAATCGTGGTCCCGACAGTACGCATCGGATCAATAAATCTGAATAATTCCAATATGAAATGGAGTTTGAACTTCATCCATCCATCCATAACTGTCATCTTATTTACTGTACCTGCAGTCTATGCAAATATATTTTTTACTTTACTTTTACTTATCAGCTTACAGTAGTCCACTGCTGGAAATAGGCCTTTCCAATTGCCCGCCATTCAGCGCTAATTTTTGGCTTTGATTTCGGCGCGTAGGTGTTCTTTTAGAGCAGGGATCTCCAAACTTTGAAGCTTAGGACCATAATGATTTTTCAGTTTGTTCCAAGGGCGAAAACAGTTTTAATTTTTCTGTCCGTAACTATATTTCTAGACTAGTTGCAAAGTGCGCGACCGTAACAAACATGCGCTTTTTTTGCATTTCATTTACTATTGTGTATTTTGACACTTAACGACATCTAGTGGCGAGTTGTGATACTATGTACTATCTATTTCAGCTACCCACTAACACGTGGCATTCGTTGTAATTAAATATTTGGGAATTTCCGCGTTGGTTCGAGGAAGTTTTGGCTAGTGTATTCCGATCACTTCGAGATGGCAGTAATTGCATACAAAAAAGCTAGCGGCGCAACCGCGACTCAGTTTGCGTAGGAAAGGCGAAGGAAGCGAAACTGTTTAGTGTGCACCCATGTATAACTGTATTTTGATTTGACTTATTGTTTTTACGTGTGATTTATTAGTATGGAAAAGAAGCGAAATATAGACAGTGAATGCAGAACGTTCAAAGATAAATGTAACTTTCAGCATTTTGTAATTGAGTCCAGTTTTAAGGCGCTAGGTTCGGTTTGTAATGGAACAATAGCTGTTCTCCACGAAGTGCAACTTTAAACAACACTATGAATCGAAAAATCTTCAAAATTACTCCAAATGTACAGAAAGTTTGCGGACTGAAATTGCAGCAATCTTTGTTTACCAAAGCGAATACTGAACAAGAATCTGCAACCACCAGCTTTCGTGTGGCTCTTGAAATCGAAAATCATGGAAAACAATTCACCGATGGTGAGATGATAAAAGAATGCTTGATCGGAAAAGATACATTTATTTAAAAGTGTCTCTGTTTGGTAGCAAACACCGTGGCTCGGAGGGTGCAAGACAGCGCAGAAAATATATCATCTCAACTGTCTGATAAAAATGGACATGTTGAGTGGTTTTCTCTTGAATGAGTCAACGGATGTGTCAAATATTGCTCAGGTGTTGATTTTTATTCGCGGACTAGACAAAAGCTATGAAGTGTATGAAGAAGTTCTTGATATTGATAGTATTCACGGCACGACAAAACTGGTGCAGATATTTTTAAGGGAGTTGAAAATACCATTAACAAAAAGAACCTTCGACGGAAAAACTAGAAATCTGTCACAACAAAAATATGTGTGGTAAAAATAAAGGAGTGGTTGCACTTGTGTCAATGGCTGTAGATAATGATGGTGGTTCAAAACCATATAGTCTTACATTGTATCATTCATCAACAGTCCTTGTGCCGAAAACGTTTGGAAATGTCTGAAGTTCTAAAACCACCCACCCATATCAGTTTCTTACTTTATCTGATCCACTGGGCTGAATCACCGACAATTCCGCGAGTTTATTGAAGAGATTGGAGAAAATGACTTACCATATCATACTGCCGTACGCTGGCTTAGTTGCGGGAAAATCCTTTTTTGGACTTCGAGCAGATATCGTTTTTTTTTTTTATGAGAAGCATCGCCCTTTTGCCGATTTAGAAAATAGTGAATGGCTGTGGAAGTTAGCATTATATGTCGAATTGCCATATCATATGAACGAACTGAATTTGAGATTGCATGGAGAAAATCAGCTTCTCCCTGATTTATACACCAATATCAAATGCTCTTTTACCTGATCCACTGAGTTTCCCTGGCTAACTCATCCTCATCCGTACAGTATTCAGGATACTGTGTTGGACTTTTTACTGGCTCAGCTGGCTTAGTGGTTGCAGCTGTACTTTCCTGTACTGTATGCTGCATACCTCACTTGTTCTTGGGGGCTTTCCATTTGTTTTTCCGTATCAGAAATAATATTACGCAGCTCTTCATTATCTGCTCTTTCTTCGCTGTAGTATTTGTACAGCAGTTGTTCATTTTCGGTTTATAAAGGTGGTCCCAGCCATGTTATTGGTGAGTTAATAAATATGACTTAATAATTATAATTGGAATGTAGGTCAATTCTTATATAATTGTGAGCACGGCTCGGCCGGCGCGGTTGGTTTGCTGTGTCTGCACTTTGCACTTAAGTAGAGCACGCGAGCGACGCGACTAATCTCAAATAATATCAAAATGCAACTGTGGTTACGACTTAATTACAGAAGGAGTTTTACAAAATATCCCACTTAAAGCTATAGTTAAGCTTACCATACTTATTAATGCTGTATTTCGGTTGAAACACGTTTCTGACATGTGGAAAGTAGCTGAAGTCATGATGATAGCCAAGCCTGGGAAGCCACCTCATGAAACAACTTCTTACAGACCAATCTCACTGTTACCTGTGTAGTCAAATCTCTTTGAAAAACTATTTCTGAAGAGAATGAAGCCGTTTATTGAAGCTAAAAAATCTAATCCCCGATTATCAGTTTGGATTTAGAGAACAATACTCTACGCTCGACCAAGTACACAGAATTACTAATATTATTGAAAGAACAGTAGAGGAGAAGGTGTGCTCCACGGTTTTCCTTGATGTTGCACAGGTTTACGATAAAGTATGGCATGATTGCCTCGTTTATAACCTGCTTCAGCAGTTTTCAGACGTCATAGAGTCCTATATATCAAACCGATTATATAGAATAAGACAAAGAAATGCCGATTCAAACCTTAGGCCGATAAAAGCTGGAGTAACACAAGGTAGTCTACTAGGTCCGGTCCTGTATCTACGATATACCTGTGACATTCCTGAGTTTGAATAATGTCATTGCAACCTTTGCTGACGACACAGCTATTAAACCGTAAAACAGGTTCAAGAGTCCGTAAATCGTATTTATGAGTGACTTCAAAGTCCGAGATACCCGAAGAAGTCGAGGATTTTTACGGGCAACTTTACCCAACGCGGACAGCTAAACCAGCGGAACATAGTGCAGATGATCATCGAGACGAATTAATGTGCCACTACACGGAGGACATCCCAGATGTCGACCAGTGCGAGATTAGGGTGGCTCTCGAGCAGCTCAAGAACAAGGCACCGGGTGATGACGGAATAACGACAGAACTCCTTAATGCGAGCGGGGCTTCAGTCCTAAGAGAGCTAGCGACTCTCTTCAACTCCGTTATCCAAGAGGGTACAACGCCCGAGACGTGGAGGTACGGGGTGGTTCTGTTCGCAAAAAAAGGTGACAAAACCTTGCTGAAAACCTATAGACCCATCTCACTTCTGAGCCACGTCTACAAGCTGTTTTCAAGGGTTTTTTTTTTTGAGGGTCGTCACGCCAGAAGACATGACGAGTTCCAGCCGCCAGAACAAGCCGGTTTTCGAAAAGGCTTCAGTACCGTAGACTACATCCATACTGTTCGGCAACTTGTACAGAAGACTGATGACCAACTGCTGTGTATGGCATTTGTAGACTACGAAAGCCATCGACATATGGGCAAATCTGGCCTCTCTGCAACGATGTCGAATTGACTGGCGCTATATCGAGGTGGTGAGATGTTTGTATGACGCTGCTACGATGACTGTCCAGATCTAGGATAAGGAAACAAGCCCTATCCAACTGCTCAGATGGATGCGACAGGGCAATGTTATATCCCCAAAACTGTTCACCAATACGTTGGAGGACATCTTTAAGACGTTGGACTGGACTGGACTGGACAGGGTATCAATATTAACGGCGAATACATCTCACGCCTTCGGTTTGCCGATGACATCGTCATAATGGCAGAGACACTGAAACAGTTAGACCAGATGCTAAACAGCCTTACGGAATCTCTCTGTGGGTTGGCCTCGGCATGAATTTGGACAAGACGAAAGTCATGTTCAATTCAAACGTCTTGCTGAGTTCAATCAACACCGAAGGGTCGCTTCCCGAAGTTGTGAAGGAGTATGTCTACCTAGGGAAAGTCATCCAGCTCGAGGAGGAACCGACAGGAGGATCCGGTTGGGGGTTTCTTTTTTTTGACCGTGGTATATCATCAAATGACTTCTCCCGCTCTGCGCTCTGAGCAGGAGGGCGTGTCAGACTTTTACTGACTAAAACCCACCCGCGTGGGCCTCAGTTGCCCGTGTGCCAGGGGCGACGGTATCTCTTTCGAACAACCCGCACCCCTGGCAAGTATCGGCCCTTACGGACCCCTTCAGGTTGTACTGACACGTCTTGGTCCTCTCGACGGGTCAGCACAGTGGCCCCGCCGTCTACCACTTTTCGGCCGCAGGGGATAGGGAGAGCAGCCAACGCTATACCGACACTCCTCCTCCCCTGCAGCCCCACCGCGTCCGCCAGCAAACGTTGGCGGTCCCTTCCAGGCCACGGAAGGGAAGAGCGCTACTCAGAAGTACCGGCACTCCTTCTCCGCCGCAGCCTGTAATCCTCAACCGCGATGCCTCCCATTCGACATAGGGCCCACCTTAGTTGCGGTGCACCTCACCGCAACCTACTTTTTGGCTGCTTCGTCGTCGGCTTTGAGGTAAAAGCCCTGACGAGCGGCCCCACTATGGGGTTCCTCTTCGCATCACCGTGGCTGGGAGACCACGGTCACTGAGCCCACCCGCCACGACAATACGGGGAACCCACTGGGGTGAAAAATCCGGTTGGTTTGGGCAGCGTTTGGGAAACTACGTCAATTCTTTACGTCGCCTATTCCGCAATGCTTGAAGACTACGGTCTTCAAACAGTGCGTCCTGCCCGTGATGACATAAGGTGCCGAAACGTGGACACTGACAGTTGGGCTGGTCCACAAATTTAAGGTCGCTCAGTGCGCTATGCGGGCTATGTTCGGAGTTTCTTTGAAGGATAAAATCAGGAATGAAATCATCCGGAAAAGAACCGGAGTCACCGACATAGCTTGTAGAGTAAGCACGCTGAAGTGGCAGCGGGCTGGCCGTGTTTGTCGAAGGACCGATGCACGGTGGAGCAGACGAGTCCTGGAGTGGAGACCGCGTATCGGCAAATGTTGTGTGGGACGCCCCCTAGCTAGATGGACCGACAACCTTGAAAAGGTGCCTGGGACAGATTGAATGCGGAAGGCGGAGGATAGAGTGTTGTGGCGCAGCCTGGGAGAGGCCTATGTCCAGCAGTGGACTGCGATAAGCTGAGTTGATTTATTGATTTCCCTTGATTACGGCATCACACGTGAACGGCTGGACCAATTTTGAAAATTCTTCTTTGTTGTTTTTGTTATTTTTCAGGAGAAGATTCATAAAGGAAAAAAAATAATTAAGAAAGTTGCGCGTAACATTAGAAAATTTAAGAAAACCTACCGACCACATCAACTTTTCTAATATTGTACCAATTAGAATGCAATATTCATAGTTAAGACAGGACAACGTCTGTTGGGTCAGCTAGTATCTAATAAATTGTTGTTATATAAACAAGTTTTAAAGCCTGTATGGACCTACGGTATTCAGCTGTGGGCTGCATCAGCCAAAACAATGTACTAAGGGATATTGTAAGCGTGCCGTGGTACATTAGAAACAGCGACCTCCACCGGGACCTCAAGTTGGATGTCGTAAACATAGTCATACAAAAATGCAGACAGTCATGAACACAGACTTCATTATCATGTGAATGTCGAGGCGATCCAACTCCTTGCCAACACTAAATTAGTGTGAAGACTAAAAAAGATAAAACCTAAGTAGTTAGTTTAGTGCAGTGAACTTAAACTGTAGTGCAAGTGCTGACTTTAATAAAGAACACGTGAATCAAGTGTATTCCCCTTAACTTATAGTGAATAAGAGAGATGTTATTGTACAATTTCTTCGTTTCATAGCTACTTAGCAGTTTAAGTTGTATCTAAATTACTTATTAGCTAATAGGCTAGATTGTAATGCGAATAAAGTATCATCTATTGTGATTCTTACTAATATTATAAAAGCGAAAATTTGGATCTATGGATGTTTGTTACTCTTTTACGCAAAAGCTACTGAATGGATTTTAATGAAACTTTACATTAATGTAGCTTATATATCAGAATAACACATAGGCTATAATTTATAAAGATCATCATCATCATCATCAGCCTTATAATGTTCCCACTGCTGGGACACAGGCCTCCTCTCGGTGAGAGGGATTGGGCCGTAATCCACCACGCGGGCCCAGTGCGGGTTGGTAGATGTCACATGTCTTCGAATTTTTGGTTCTAGGACATGCCGGTTTCCTCACGATGTTTTCTTTCACCGTTTTGAGAGCAGTGGTGATGAAATAATTTACACAAAGTAAAGCGCCTGTCTGGGTTCGAACTCACGATCTACAACTCGTAAGTCGCGGCCGTTACCACTTGGCCACCACTGCTCCTAATTTATAAAGATATTATATGAATTGCCCAAAATATAACGATAAATGTCAAGTAAGTAGGAAAAAATTCTGCCATCTGCGAGCTATTCTGGCGTGCGGTGCAAAAACCGTTACAGTTACACGTATATAATGTACCTACAATGGAAATGTTTATCTTAAATAGTTCTACAAAAAAGCCCGCGCCAGCAATTATCTATATTTTATGTTTAAGCCATTAATTGATCCTTATAACAAAATAAATACGAATGGCGAATGGGGCGGGCGGACGGAGGCACTGCGGGCGAGGTGGTTTCACATAGTTTAGAGTATAATTGCAGGAGCTACCTATAAATTTTGCATCACCATCAATCATTATATACATCCGTACATCTTTCCTCACAAACTATAGTGTTTATAATACCTATCAGCGACATCATCATCAAAAATACTTAGTTTCAATTTACATACATTACACAATATAGAACAAGGGTCACACAAAGTAACTCTGTCTGTCTGTTACGCCTTCACGACTAAACTGCAGAACCAATTTTGATGAATTATCGTATAAAAATAGATACGACCTTGGAGAAGTACTCTACTAAGAGAAGTAAGCTACTCGAAGTACTAATCCTGCGCAGACGAAGTCGCGGGCACCAGCTAGTATATTATAAAGGAAAAAATAAGTGTGTAGTTGGTGAGCCAAATAAATAAATACCTAAAGCGCCTATTCTTTCAGCTGTCTGTGGACAACATTGCAATGCACACACGAATCGAGAGCGGTGGTACACGATACCTAGATCTGTCAGATTCCTTCTATCTCGGCGGTATCGAGAGTGAGAAGCAGCAGAGAGCATTCACCAAGGGAATTAAAGCTGCTGATTCTAGCATTATGGTAAGTTTTATAGTTTATCAATTATTATGGTTGACTTTCGACGATCGAACGGTAAATATGGATAGATCTAGATAAACTCTTGTGTGTGAGACTTGTGTGTTTACACTCAAGCGAGAATTGAAAACTTGAAGGCAAGTTTTCAATTCTCGCTTGAGTGTAAACACGAAAATACGACTATTTCGTACGAGACTAGCCAGCGATTATCTCGAACTGTGATACGGAAACACGAGAAACGAGCTTTTTATTTCTATGATTCTAAAATTTGTCTAACGTACCTAATATATACATTTTCCTTCAAAAAGAAATGGTCCTTAGCAGCTTTAAACAGAGAGAAGTGAGGAATAGAGAGGCCTTTACCTTGCAGTGGGACAGCACCGACTTTCAATAATTTAATCTATAAATTCCAGGGCTGCATCAAACCGATAGAAGTAGACGAAAAGATTTACGGCCTTCCCAACGCTGTAGTTACTTACGGGGTCAGCCCTAAATGCGTGTGGTGGTATCCTTGCCACTCGAGCCCCGGGAACCCGCCCTGCGTTTCACAAGGCGTCTGCGAACAACATGGTGTGGACCACTTCACCTGCAAATGTGACACCGATCTGTGCATCAATCCTGATTACGCTGAGAAGTATAAGGTTCGTAAATACATCTGAAATGTAAGATACTGTTTGAGTTTCAGCATGGCAGTAGCGGTCACCTACGGCGATGCGAAACTCACCGAGAGGAGGCCTGTGTCCCAGTAGTGGGAACATTAAAGGGTGATTTTGATGATGATGAGAAACTCGGACAATAAAATTAATACGATTACAATGGATGTCTACATTAACGGGCATTTCTGATCTTGATATGAAGAATGTCAAAAAAAATTAGGTGGGTCAGTGACCGCTAGTGCCATGCTAAAACGCAACAACTATAAAATGGTTGAAGCTATTAATACTGGTATGTTGGCGACACGTGGACAGTGTGGGCACTGATATGGACATCTTCAAATTGAATCTCTCGCTACCCTATTGACTGCCTCGAACCGGCATAAAGAACGTGGTTTCATGATATTAGGCATATCCAGCACGAATGAATCCTATATCCAGCAATGGCCCCGAAAATTTCTTACTAAGTACCTTTCCATGAATCGTACCCTCAGACCGAATTTTAGGTAGTAATGGTGCGACTCATTATTCAACTTCACCCTCAGGTATTCTCCAAATCAAGCAGCGAACTGGAACTTGTCGCCCTCTTCCCGCTGACCGTTCAAGAGGGAGGCGTCTCAGTCATCACCACACAAAACATAGACGTGGTCCTAGACCACCACAAGTACGGCGTACGTCCCTCAGGTGTAGTTCTACATGTCGCACAGTCGCCGCAACACGGCCGGATAGCCATCGACCTGTCCTTGCAACGAAACTCGCAACAGTACAACTTCATAGAAGGAGAGAGCAAGTCTAAACAGTTTTTTACTCTGCTTGACTTGTCCAGGGATAAGGTAAGAGTTGGTTAAATAACACTCAATTAAAATAGAGTAAGATTCGCTTGTATTACGAATCACTAATTGTGTTTAGCGCGACACATTTTTAGAACATCGTTCTGCATCTGTCATCTTCAAACAATTGAGAAACAGAACGATATTTCAAATGCGTTAAACGCTAAACACATCTTATGATTTGAGGTGCAAGCTGGCAATAACAAATTGGTACCTAAAGAAATATATTTTTCCTACAAAGGTCCGCTACGTCCACGACGGGTCAGAAAACCATCAAGACGCCATAGTCCTCGACATGGAACTGATACCAGAAACGAAGTTCACGTTACCAAGTTATCTTCAAGGAAGAAACACGTTCGTTCTACACGTCAACGTCACCCCGGTCAATGACCCACCCGTACTGAACTTACTGCCCGGGAAAGTTTTGAGACTCACTCAGGTAAGTGTTTAAATTTGTAATTAATTGTTAGAAGGATTGCATATGTACTGAATGTGTATGTTTTGACATGTTTAACGATTTACTGAAAAGCTGGATAGCACTTTTTCGAAAGTGTTTGATGAATATCTAAATGTAAACAAATGTACCTGAAAACGTAACTGTGGATGTGTGTAGTGCCACTTACAAATTGCGGCTTTGATTTGATTATATAGTTGAGTAGCGATGCGCGATGGCGAGAGGTTTTATTCGATTGTTGGAACATCTCGATGGTTCTCGATTGTTTGGACTTGGACTCGAGTCCGACTCGGTCTGTTATTGCGACTGGCGCATGACGCATTCATTCGAGTCGAGAGTTGTTCCTCGATGGTTTAGGGTTTCGCGAGTTGGTTGGTTGGTGTGATTGTTTAAAAATTCGTGGCATTTTGAGGAATTTAAAAACTAGTTAAAAATAAAACAGTGCAACGTAATCGTAAGTAAAGGTAAACGTTCACAAATTACGCGCAGCTCGCTCGACTCGAGTTTGGCACGCTCTCGCCTCTAACTAACATGCGCCTCGACTCGATGCATGCAATCGACTGACCTCGGGGACCGAGCGAGACTCGGTGACCGATTCGAACAATCGTCGATTGCACTGACTCGAAACAATCGACAGCTAGCGGTCGATTCCACTGACTCGAAACAATCGAAAACTAGCGGTCGATTCCACTGACTCGAAACAATCGACAACTAGCGGTCGATTCCACTGACTCGAAACAATTGACAATTAGCGGTCGATTCCACTGACTCGAAACAATCGACAACTAGCGGTCGATTCCACTGACTCGAAACAATCGACAACTAGCGGTCGATTCCACTAACTCGAAACAATCGACAACTAGCGGTCGATTCCACTGACTCGAAACAATAGACAACTAGCGGTCGATTCCACTGACTCGAAACAGTCGAAAAACATCTC
Source organism: Polymixis flavicincta (assembly GCA_949987655.1). Taxonomy (NCBI): domain Eukaryota; kingdom Metazoa; phylum Arthropoda; class Insecta; order Lepidoptera; family Noctuidae; genus Polymixis; species Polymixis flavicincta. The sequence goes on along the minus strand of OX465171.1, from coordinate 33,377,527 downwards.
GATTGTTTTGTAGAACGGCGGCGGCGAGTCGATGGTTGACTCGATGGTTTATTTTAACGACTTCGATTCTTTCAATTGTTAAAACATCTCGGAATCGCCCATCGCTTTAGTTGAGTACTTAACCCGAAATTCTAATTTAAAATAACCTTACAGATGTTTTATTTTTCTTTTGACGGGTGAATTGAAATTTATCACGTCTATTGTAGTTGATGGCTTTCGATAACAATTTATTAAAGGCTCTTGCAAACAGCTGCGAAACGACAGCGACGCGATTCTCGTAGAACAATTTATATGAAAAGTTCATGGAAATTGTTCTACAAGTGTGAGTAAAACACTATATTTTGCTAATATACGAGTACCATCAAGTGATTTGATATGTGACTTACTTATGTCGCTAATTAATAAGAGCACGGGTTGATCGATAAATTTAAACTACGCTTGCTGCGGTTGTTCCGTGCATGGGTCGATCTTTACATACCAAGTCCCATTCTTGCCTCGGAAAATACGTTAAGGCTTTGGTTCCAGCTCACATTCGTGGAGCTTTGATAGTCGTTACGGATCTTGAGAAGCCCTAGTCTGACAACCAGTCTTACAAAGGATTACTCAGTAAGATTGTGTAGGTCAGATAGGCAGGCAGACCCTATAATAGTTAGGGTGACGCAGATGATGACTTAGTAATCAGAACCACACAGCCATTATTTTGGCTATAACTTGTCTACACTGCTTCGAAATCATACCAGTTGCACTAAATAATTTTAAATTGATAATAATCACACCTGAATAAGTAGGATTTATGGAAAGTTTGACCATCCCTATAGTTGTCAGTGTTTTAATCCGTATTGCATGATTTTGGTTCACTTCAGCATGAATTAATTTGACTTATTTTGAGTTCTTTAAAATATGCCTTTTGGATATTATTTTGATACCATAAGAAGTACTTAGAAGTTGATTGTGGCCGATCGACTACGATCAGTGATCGAGATGGTTTGATCGCCTTAAAACATAATCGAAGACCGATCGATGAACCGTAATCCGGCTTCTATGCACAACACTTGTTTGATGTCAAACGTGGTAATAAGTTTAGTGTGATGCATGGTTCGATCAAACACAGTCTAGTTACTGTGCTACTTTATAATTATTGTTTTTTGCAATAACAGAAAGGCCTTGCTACACATATAAGATTTTTTTGTTTATTATTTGTTGTTTTATTATTTTCAGAAACTATCCAGAGCTTCAAATAATATTTATTATTTGCTTTTGTGTAGTTGCATGCATTGTTTGCCCCACAAACGCCGAAAACACAGCAGATTAACCTTTAATTTATTTGTGTAAGTATTTTTAGTTTACTAATTTAACACATTTAACGTATACAGGATAAGTTTTTAACCAGTGCGCAAACTGTATGCTGAATTCGTGGTTACACTTTGCGCACTGGTAAAAAAACCTACTTTAAAATATTTTCAAATTTTTATTCATTTTTACAGTTTGAGCTCGTGGCTAATTTATTAACCGCCGTACCGGTTGATTGAAATTTTAGATACTCTTGCTGAGGTCGGCTTGTGGATGTGAGACCATCCATTACAAACCGAGATTCCTCCGTGCTTCCGAAAGCACGTTAAGCCGTTGGTCCCGGCTCTCGCTCGTAGATCTTTGACAGTCGATACTGGTATCGCTTTACCCAGTAAATAGATCGTGGAGAGCATATAGGCAGTCGCTCCATGTAAAATATTGGTATTCAGGTTAAACTGGAAGCCGACCCCAACACAGTTGGGAATAGCCTAGGGCCTAGCTCAAAAACAATCGTCATCTCGAAAGTCCATAGGAACAAGGAACATTATTTATTTCCAAATCTGTTAGTGCAAGACTCGAAGCGGTAAACAGAAAAATCTAAATTCAGAAAATGCTAAGCTATCATCGTCTCTAACACTAATACCAGTCTGACGGTCTCTTTCTGAAAATCGATGTGCCATATTACACCTGTTCTGTATTAAACTCACACATCACATCCATTACAGGGAACACGCAAAGCGATCACGTCCGACATATTGAAGGCAGAAGACCCGGACACGTCTACAGAAGATCTGCTGTATACTGTGCTGCACGGCAAGAATGAAGCTAATAGGTGAAAAATTATGTGACGTGATGATGATGCCCATTGCTTCCTGTGGGTGTCGTAGAAGGCGACTAAGGGACTTCTAGAGAATGGGCAGCAGCGTTCTCTGTGCATTTTACCACCATACTGTGATCGCCAACCCGCCTGTCAAGCGTGGCGATTATGGCAAAACCGCCCTTTTGGAGAAGGCTTATATCCAGCAGTAGACGTTTTTCGGCTGAAATGATGATGATGGGGATACCCTTTTCTGCTCTCATTTGGCAGCACACCAGCTGGAAACAAACTTTTAAATTTGAATTACAGTGGTAGTAAATAATATGCTCTATCCGGGGCGGAAATTTGCTAATTTATATATTTTGGAATGGTCTCGCCATTTTGAACGGCAAGTCTGTAATCAAATTCATTATGGAGGGACATAGATCACATCCTCTTGTTGAAAATTTTGTTTTTATTCGAGTTCGCCAAATTTGAGGAGCGGTAAGAGTGCGGGGAAAATGATATAATTACAAAAATCGTTCCACTATGTAGTGATGGGACAGAGATGTGAAATAATTTTGAGTACCAGACATTAAAAGAAACCGCTGAAATAAAAAGAAAATGTAGACGAAAACCTGTAAAGATTCTTTAATGTCAGAGCAACCGATCAATTATGAAACATTATAGATCCTCATACTCCTTAATGTGATGGCTCAGTGTTTAGCCGCTCATGAACGCGGTTGTGGATTCGCTTGTCCGGTTACGTACGCTGGAATATAAGCGAGTGCACAAATGAACTGACAAGTCTGTTAAAATCTTTGTGATCTTTATTGTCGTTGTGATAAGGTTGTTATTAAGTTGCTGCTGTCAGAGGTAAAATAACTGTGAAAGGACTGTTCTAATAACCCTTCGGCAATGGCTATGGCATGCAACCGATTAAATAACCTACGACTTATTTCTGTAAATCCGAGTTAACCTACAACTTTTTCAACAGCGGCCATATTGAAATGTCCGGTCAGCCGGTGGATTCGTTCACGCAGCAGGACATAGACTCGGGAGTGATATCTTACGTGCACGGCTCAACAAGTGACAAACAGCTCAACAAAACTTCGCTCAGACTGACTTTACAGGTGAGTACCTTAGTTACCAGTCTTATTTGGATAATCAAACATAATCATTAAGAGGGAACTTGGCGTGCGATTCACCATACAAATGTATTCCCCTTTTTCCTTCCTGGATAATGCCTCTAGAGAAATATTCTTTTTTTTTATAAAATCAAGGTCAGCTGTAAACACGTCCCTGTCATTTTCTTTTTTTCAACAACTAATTCTTTAAAAAAATAACACAATGTAAAAATTAAAAAAAATGCCCTATTTTTACCGCCTTGATTAGAGTACTACCAGACAAATTATAAAAGTTAAAAAAAAAAAACGGAACCTAAACATACTCTTTCTTAAAATGTTAATCTAAAAAATAATTGAATCGGCTCAGTTTTCGAGGAGAAAAAAGGGGAATACGAAACGTTGATCTCCTCGTCAAAATTTCGGTCAGAGCTGCAGCTGTCCCTATCACACACTACGGGGGCAGACTTACTGGCAGCGCGACGGCAATAGTTTCTTCAAATACCTATTTTTCCAAATTCCTCGCAGGCCCCGTCCCCTCTTAAAGGCAGGTCGATACTGATCGCCTCAAAACTAAATCGATGGTTGGTAAAATTACGAAAGGGCCGACCTGACCGTATGTGCACCGTATGTGTACCGACACATATGTCTCGGTCGGCATATTCGATTTGGTAGTATTGAACAACTAAGCCGAACCGAAGCGTTTGCTACACATGAAAATTTTGCGAAACGCCACACAAAATCGTAAAACTTCACTTGCTAAGTAAAGGAAGAACACTACTAGGACTAGCCTTTTTATCGACATACCACGTAGGCGAAGTCGCGGGCTGTAGCTAGTTTAAGTACGATATGTAAAAAAAAAACTTGGTTTAATGTTGCTTTTTATTATTTCATAGGTATCAGACGGCATAGAAACAAGCTTTCCGGGCATTCTACGGATATCAGTAGTTCCGTTACAAGTGCGACTAGTAAACAACACGGGCCTACAGTTGGTTCACAACTCTTACGCCATCATCTCTGCGGACAACCTGACCTTCACGACTAACGCCGATGAGACTAACGTACAAGTCAAGTGAGTACCATAGAACTACATACGACATAGAAGGAATTAAAAAAATCATATTTTCTTTTGCAAAAGACCGTATTATTGGGTACTAAGAAAGATTTCACCAGTCTTGAGCAAGCGTCACTACGTTTCCAGATACAGTCTATTTATGACTAAATCCACTAATTCATTAACACAGCTATCCCGTCGGTTTTATCTACTTAGACTGGCTACATTGTTCTGGGCCTGTGCACACCACGTTTTTAAAACGCGCCGTTGACCGGCGTTTGAAGCGATACAGACGCGATACGCACGCGAGTCAGACGAGCCTGTAGACCTTTCTGTAGGATAAAAGCGCACCGTCAACGCACGTTACTAAAACGCGCGTCAACGGCGCGATTAAAAAACGTGGTGTGCACAGGCCCTAAGCGTCGCGAGTCACATACGGGTTCCATGCAATGTGCTGCACTTGTAGGTCCTCGAGCTACACTAAATAAAGTAGGGAGCTTTGTACAAGTTCCGTACTGCGCAACTTTGCTATTAATTTTGTTTCCACAATATTTCTGTTGTGCGGAAATCTGGAATAAACATGCGACATTTTTGTATAAAAAATGTGCTATACACTTGGGTTTTTAACTGGACCCCGTTATTAGAGATTATTTTCTGCCTTCGCCTGCATGGACGTTGAAAATTATCCGACGGGAACAAAGTACTGGGATGAAAGGTATTCTATGGGTTTATGCAGGTTAAAAACTACAAGAGTGCCGAATTTCATCCAAATCCGTTCTGAGGTTTCGGCGTGATTGATTGTTTGTAGGACATATAGACAGAACGACTCTCTCTTCAATGCTCGTGCCTTCTCTGAATGAGAAGAGGCCTTTGCCCAGTAGTGGGTCAGTATTATTAAGAAAGATTTTCGTAATAATTCGAGCTCACATTGTGAGAGAGACAGGAAACTTGATTTCTGACTGGATCGGTTAAGAATAACGGTTTTTCTATTGATCTTGCGACATGACACTCACTCGTTTCTCCTATAGAAACTTAAACTGGGGTGATCAACCAATTTAAAACTATGTACACTCCCCTATACTGCTTGTTGCATATACATTTTAAATGCATGTATAGAAATTTTAGTGGGTTTTAAATTAGTTGATCTCCACCGCCCGCCGCCGGTTGCGATTGCTAAAAACGAAAAAAAATAAGAAATTACGGTATTATTGGGTACTCTTATTAATAAGAAATAATAAATCAAGTTCTAAGAAGTTCTGCTATATAGAGCGTCGTTTATGTCACTCACATCTGTAAGACAGTTTGATTCTAAACATCAATGGAACTAATACTAAGCGCAGACGATGGACAGTCAACACTACGTAGGGACGTATGCAAATCCCACCAGTTATTTGTCTTCGTGCGTTATTGCTTAGATTTCCATGCGTACTATCGTCGCGGACAAATGGTCCATCGTCTGCTTAGCGCCTTAGCGCCATCTACGCACAACTAATTTGACAGCTTTCTTCTCCATTGTTTACCTTACACTTACGCAAGATTTAAAACCGATGTTTGAATTTTGTTTAATTGTAATTTATGTATTTACGCCCAGTTACTATAAATATGTCTTTTTCAAAGGTACGACATAGTGAAGCCGCCTCAGTTCGGCGTGGTAGAACGTTTGCGGGTGCTGGACGGTACGTGGCAGACCGTGGACTCTTTCACCAGTGAAATGGTCACATTCGGCCGAGTGCGCTACATGCATCTACTTGGAAACCCTTCGCATGACGAGTTCAAGGTAAAGTAACATTAGAAATAATTATCTACTAGTTATGCCCGCGGGCTCACTCCGTCCCACAGGAACTTGGTACGGGCACAAAAGTATGCCTATGTTACTCCTTATAACATCAGCTATCTGCCGTTTCGACATTAGCCGGCTGCCGGCCGGCAAATAGACTATAATACGCACATTTTTTTTGTTCTAATTACCCTAATTTACTCTATATACTTTAAAATCACGGAGTAATGAAAGAAGCGGAGATGCCTCAAAGCAAAAAAACGAATAGAAGAAGATAATAAATTCGATAAAATAGGGTCTTGCTGGCATTTTGCACACATTTTATTCATCACTTAGGACCAACTACTTACCGACAGATGGCGCATTTATCATATTTTAAATTCATCTTGTTTCTTGTATCAAGGTATGTAATTTATCTATTAAATTACTTATAGCGAGCAACATAAACCTATGCAAGTTATTTGTTTCGAAAATTGGTCATAATATGCATTGATAATGATAAAAACACAAAATTGCTGAGAAGTGGTTAGAATGCATCCCTTCGACGACAGATGTCACTAGCTACAATCTGGCGATCAGACGACAAAATGTGATTTAAAGAGAAAATATTAAGTTTAGGGACTTACACGTGAAATGTTATGCCATCAATATGTTTTAGTTTTAATCCTGAACAATTTTTGCATCCAAAAACAGCGCACTTCATTATTAAAACAATTAAACTATTCAAAACTATCAAAATAAAACAGACCATAACGCGATGACGATTTACTCAAAACTAAGGGTTTCGGCTCCGCCCACTGTGACGTCATGGCCGAATTGAAGGCGCTCGACCTAATTGCCATGCGGTATCTCCGCTTCTTTCTTTTCTTCGTGTTTAAAATGCATTCATTATTAAGCTGTTATTTTGACATTACAAACATACACTTCCATTTTATTTCTTTGTATATATTAAGCCTGTATTGCCCCACTACGGACAAAGGCATCCATTTCCCTTTTCTACACACATCTATCTGTCTTCTGCCAATGCGGGCCAATCCTTTCAGCAAGAGCCAAGTTCGTCCCTTTACTTATACCAACCTAATATGCAACGAGGATATTGAAAGTGAACGCAGAGCGCTGGCGCGAGCGGTTCGGGATAATATGTTGGCTCGCAGGTTTGCTCGTTGTTCACCTGAAGGCAAGTTAGCGCTATTCAAAGCATATTGTCAATCCTTCCACACGAGCAGCCTGTGGGTTAAATACAATACCGTCTTCAGGATGTTGTTGCGGTTCTGCAGTGCGTCCGTTATGTTTGCCGAAGCGCATACGGATGACTGTTATGCAATAACGCGCAAGCGCGTGTCGTCACTATTGGGCAGATTACGCGACAGCAGCAATAACATTCTGAAGATAGTTTCCACTAAATATCAGTGTCCGATGCACACCTTCTGAGTAAGCATCGTGGTTGGGACGGTCAAATAAAATGTTTTGATTATTATTTAATGTTGTAATTATTGCTTACTGTTATGATTATTGGTAAATATTTTTTATTATTATTTATATTTAACTTCTTTGCCTACTAACATAGTTTATAAGCTCTTATTGTTACTAACCATATTGGATCGTTTATCTGACAAATAAATAATTAATAATAATTGTCCTACTGCAGGGGAAATGCCATTTTTCATACTGGGAAGGCATTGATCACCAATCTTGCTCAAGATGGGTTAGCAATTTCAGACTTATTTTACTCACAACATTCTTTGTTCACAGTTCAAAGCATCAGTCGGCTCAATACGAACGAACACACTCTACGACTTTCGATTAACGTTTATAAAACTCGAACTGTACCAATCAGTGAACGAAGAACTGGTACTTAACAATACAAGAGAGGCTTTCATATCGTCTCAACATCTTACATTTAAGACTAACCCTCTCACACTACCAAGTGACCGCGTGGTATACACGATATTAAGACCTCCGAAGTACGGTATACTGCATTTATCTTCAGGAAAACACCATCTTCAAATCCATAGCACTTTCACCCAACAGCATATAGATACGGATCAACTGTGGTACAGATTACACAGGAGAGCGTATTCGCACATTCAAGACGAGTTCACCTTCGTTGTTGGCGCAACAGAATGTGAAAATATTACCGGCGTCATGACCATACGACACACTCCGGGAACGCTGACGACAGACCGAACAGAAGGACGAGTTCACACAACTCTAGAACGCTTACAAGTCACAGAAGGTTCCAGAATGGTAATCCCGGCGACACATCTAAATTTTCGCACAGATGCAGTCACTAACTTAATATTCAACATAACACATTTACCTAAACACGGAAAAATCGAAGTGATCAACGATATCCTTAAAATAATGCGAGACAACACGACTTACTTTACTCTAGAAGAACTGAATTCTGATAGAGTGTATTACGCACACGACGACTCAGAGAGTCGACACGACTCGTTTCATTTCATGGCTTTGAGTCCGGAGCCGGAAGACTTTCAATACGTGGGAGTGTTTCACATCGACATTATATTGAAGAACGATAATAGCCCCGTGCGGGCGAACGATAACGTGTTCCACATCGTGCATGGCGGGGCAAGGCTTATTACCGCTCGCGATTTGAGCTATACAGATGCAGACTTGGATACAAAACCCTCCGATATAATTTACACAGTCCAACGATACATCAAAGATCCACCAAACGGTGGAATATTTCGGGCTGACAATCCTTCTGAACAAATAGCGCAATTTTCTCAGGACGATATAAATAAGAACTTGGTATTGTTCAAACATCAAGGTAAAGAGTACGGGAAGATGGCGTTCTGGATATCCGATGGGCTGTTCGATGTCAACGGTAACCTCGAGATACAAGCGTCGCCTCCGTTCATACGGATGTATCCGACCAATGGATCGATTGTGGAGAATGGGAAAGCTGTCGTCATTACTTCTAGAGATATGCAGGTAAATTATTCTTCGTTCTATTTCTCATTCCAAAACCTAAATATTTTTCTACGTTATTTAAAAGTGCTTGTTAAAGTATAGTACGGTTTCATTTTATTTTATGAACACACTTCGCCCCCGTCTTTCCGCGTCGCGTCCTATCGTCCGCCCGCGCTTTTGCTTGGTTTTCACTGAGTGTACCTTTTGACTTTTTTTTTTTGTTCGGCTCTAAAGGCCGTATCGTTATGTTCAATAACCCAAACCTTTCTCAAAAATTGGACTGTCAAACGCAAAGGGATTCTATTCAAATCTGACTGCTAAAAAACTTACAAAGTTTACCTCTTCATAATATTATAGTATAGGTCGTTACCGAACCAATCCTTGATCAATCATAGATCTGACGATGTTCGATAATCAAGCAGCCAAGATCAAACTTTAATATGATAAGGAGAAGAACTTCAAAATATATGATAAGGATGCACATCTCAGCAATGATTTCTAACACCTGTTAAGTTACCCTTTCTCTTTCCATCAGGTCGACACCAATATGAACTGTTTAGAAGAAGACATTCGCTACGAAGTAAACTTGGAACCAAAACACGGAACTATAGAGGTTGGCGAAGGACAGGGAGCGTACACGTTCACTCAACTAGATGTGGCAGCGGGTAGAGTTGCGTACAGGCACAGGGAACCCAAGACTCCTTCTGATCAATTCAGGTAACATTTTTACTCTGTCTAACAGATCTCTTAATTCATTCATATGGGTCTAGTCAATCACCGTCTGCTAACTGTTGTCTAAAGTAGGAGTCTGTCGTCTTATCTAATGGTTAGATCAGTGTCCTAATTGTAAGGGCAGTGATGGTGACCCAGTGGTAACGGTCGCAACTTACGACTGGCAGGGTAGGAACCCTGACAGGCGCATTGCATTTTATCACCACTGCTCTCAAAACGGGGAAGGAAATGTGAGGAAACTGGCATGTCCTAGAACCAAAATATCGGAGACATGTGACATCCATCAACCCGCACTGTTTCCGTGTGGATTACGGCCCACTCCCTTAAACCGAGAGGAGGCCTGTGTCCCAGCAGTGGGAACATTAAAGGCTGCTGACGAGTGTTTTATCTTTTGGGTTTTTCCATCAGGGATTTCTCCGTCGTAGACTACAGGCTCAGCACGAGCACCGATTTGTCGACCAAAGAATAAACATGACTATTAACTAAATCAGCCATACTCAACCTTTTTTTTACAGGGGCCACAAACACGTTTCAGTCATGGTATCGAGGGGCGCAAGCAAAAATTATAATTAGGTCTTCACTAAAACGTAATTCCAAGTTAACGATGTAGTTATTTATTAATGAAAAAGAAATTTGTAACTTCAGATGGGCCAATAACAAAGGCCCGGGCCGCAGGTTGAGTATAGCTGAACACAGCTATCTTCTCCTATTGTACATCATTTAGATGTACAATAGGAGAAGATAGCTGTGTTTCTATTAATTATCACAGTTATGTGTTCTAAACGAATCGAGTAGAAAGTTTGTTGTCAATGAGATTTTGACAGTTTTATAAGAAATATTCATCTGAAATAGGACCTAGACAAAGATCATTAGAAACGAAAGACAAAATGACTTATTGTAGAACGATATCTACGGTTTTTTTTTTTGCGATGTCAAAATGGAGAAACGAAATGTCACTTTGTATTGTAAAAGCACTGTCTATTCTTCGTAGAAATAGAAAGCGTCATGCTAAGCCTGTTGGAGTCTCGTGTAGTGCCCGTTGACACAATTACATAGAATTTAACATGTAATTGTTGGCAAATGTGGGTGAATATAAACGTAAACTAGGCAAAAGGAGTATGTAACGATCATTGCAGATGAGTTTCTTCAGTTTCGGCCTAGTCCCATAGAAAAAGGCCTGTGTGTATGTATCCAAATATGTACCCACATATATTCATACATAAACTAGGTAGAGGAGTTTGTGGCTATGTTTGAAAAGCCGCGTGAATCGATCGATCAGAAGGCCAATTCTACTAATTAAAAACGTTCGCAGTGTCATCTCGGCGACAATCGAATTTCAAAAATTTGACAAAAATGTATGGGAATTTTTGACAGATTGACACTGAGATCAGACTGTGAACGTTCTTAAAATTACCAGAATTGCCCCTCAGGTTAAAACTACGCTTGCCGCGGATCTATCTTTTTATACCAAGACCACTCCGTGCCCAGGAAAGAACGTCAAACCGTTGATCCCGGCTGTCATTCGTGGATCTTTGACAGTCGTTACGGGTCGACAGAAGCCCGAAAGTCTGACAGCCAGTCTTACCAAGGGGTATTGTATTACCCAGTAACTGGGTTGTGGAGGTTAGATAGGCAATTAATCCATATAAAATACTGGTATTCATCTGCATCAGGTTAGACTCGAATCCAACCCCATCATAGCTGGAAAAGGCTAGGCAGATGATGACGTCTGCTTAACCCTTCAGGTAAAAAAAGTGTGATGTTTTGTTTTTAGGTTCAAAGTAATGTGCCTGGACACGTGGGGCGAGGGTGTGTACGTGATAAAGATATTCCCGTCCAGCTACTGGGAGCCGCTGCGGGAGACCACGAACTTGCCTCTGATTGTCGAAGAATCTACCAGTGTTAATGTTACTAAGGAGATCTTGGAGGTAAATCTTTTATGCTTATTTCCTGTTAAATAAAGTTTCTTTTTACCTACATATTTCGGTCTGCTGAAACATGTAGAAAATTATACCAATTTTTGGTTTTTCGTTTCTACTAAATCATTCCAGGGGTGACACATTGGGACTTGTTAACCATTCACAGACAGATTTCATGACAGATTAAAAACATTTAAAAATAAATTCGCAGTATTAAATTAGTTTTTGGGTGCCGTCTTTGAGTGAGGAAATTGGTCACTACATTTTTATATTGGGTTCCCACTTGTAAAATCAAATGTAAGCGATAATAATCCTTAAATAGTATAAAACAAAGTCGCTTTTCCTGTTTGTACGCTTAGATCTTTAAAACTACGCAACGGATTTTAATGCAGTTTTCATCAATAGACAGAGTAATTCAAGATTAAGGTTTATATGTATGCAGGCAAAAGCTAGTGGCAAATAAATACATATTAGGGTCATGTAGCGTTCCTGGCAACTATCAGTTGAATATGATTAGGAACTACAAAGTTTAAATTCGTAAAACATATACTCTGTTGTACTCGTTTCACAGTTGTTTAACCTCTGATTTTGCATCAAAATGGTCTTTATTGTAGTTAGTATAAGGCTGAGGTTAGATGTAAAATAACTGGCAGGAAGGAGAAGGAATTTTTATAAATCACAGGTATCAGGAACACATTCTCTTATTGAAAGATGTTTAATTCGTATATTTCTTACAAGCAGCGCTCCGCGGTTTCACCCGCGTAGTTTCCGTTCCCGTAGAAATACGGGGGTAAAATATAGCCTATTTCACCCGGGGATAGTGTACCTTCCCAACAGTGAAAGTATTTTTCAAATCGGTTCAGTAGTTTCGGAGCCTATTCAATGCAAGTAAAGAAACAATCAATCAAATCTTTCCTCTTTGTAGCATTAGTATAGATACACGCCCGTACAAGGTATCACAATATAGATAATATTAAGAGGAACTACTAAATATATTACTTGCTGTAATCCGAATGTCTTTGCAAATCTTTTATTCCACTGTTCCACAGGTAATGCATCCCCAAATCGAGCCATCGAATATAGTGTACCAAGTAACAGACGGGCCTTATCACGGCTGGCTGGAAATCACTACAACACCGGGCACCCTCGAACTTGAAAACTACAATGAAGAGCCAGTCCACATCAAAGTTTTCGACCAGTCCATCATTAACGCAAACCGGCTGGTTTACGTGCAGTCCGGGGTTAACCGAACGCGCGACAGAATACGAATGGACGTCACGAATGGGATAGTTTGGCTTCGGGACGTAGAACTGAACATTGTCATCATCCCGGAACATTTTTACGTGTATTCTGTAAACCTGACTGTTGTCGAAGGTGAAGCTGTCAGCGTAAAGCCGGATTTGTTCAAAACTGTCACGGAGTATTATAGAGGCAAGGTCGTAGCGTATAAAGTGATCGAGAAACCGAAGTTTGGCAAGATTGTTATGACTGACCAGGAACTCAACTTGTTGCCGGTGTTGAAACTCAATTCTGGAAATATTCAGGTAAGTGGTTGAAAAAAGTATATTTGGTAGTTGGTTTGAGCTAAAGAAAATTCAATCTTATTTCAAAGCAAGAAGACTCGATTTTAAATTCATTTTGATGCTAGGGTTAACACGATATTCTTAATAGTAATTAGAAAAAATGAAGTTATGGTCATTGTATTACGCTTTTAGCTCTATCCTCTATTTGGGGTACATGAGGTCATGCATTAATTAATTATGTAATAAGTATGTTGTAAATTCACCAGCATTAGTGAAGATCTAAAACTGATTTTGAATTTATACAAAAACTCTTCTTGCGCTGTAAAGTTCGCATTAGTGTTTTTCCCGACTTCTGATGACATCTTAATAGCTTTTGATTGGACATAACGTTATCTATTTAAGATTTTCAGCGAAGAGAACTCAATTCAATGTCGCTATCGAATAGAACCTCCGTTATGAATTCTTTTGAAAACAAACATTAGTAAAACTATTAAATACCAAATTTGGTAAAAATGTGTATCAATCTGTTATAATTAGTCTTACAAAATGTACAGTAAAAGGTATTCTATCTATATTCTGCAGTACATAAACGATGGCTCCGAAGAATCTTCAGACTCGTTCAAAGTGGTAGCCATGACAGAAAGCAGTAAGGAGAGCGAGCCGTTCTATGTGCACATAAACATAGTGCCCGTGAACGACGAGCCGCCTATCGTGGCCGCCAACACTGGCCTGTGTGTGTGGGAGGGGGGCACTTTTACTTTCACCACCAAAGAACTATGTAAGTACTTATAAATGTCACCAAACTAGCGCTTCGGCAACCGTCGTCTATCTTCGGTTATACGAACGTACCTTTTGTAGCGCGCGCATGCATTGTTGCACTACACCTAACAGAGCAGACATAAGATTTGATTGGGGATTACTCTGTGACGCAGTATTCGAACTAATTCGTAAAGAGAGTGAACCGTTCCACGTTCACATTAATTTCATCATTAATGCCCTTGAATATAGCCGTGTCACAGAGTATGCTCCACCTCCTATTTGTCCCTGAGTACCCGAAAACATGCAGCTAAGGTGATCCCTGCGCTGCCACCGATATCGCTATGGAAGTTGCCAAATTTTGTGCCTACAAAATTTTATATCTGTCGTGCCAGCGACGCGAAGAAGACAGTCGTTTAATGTTTAAAAATCAACCTAATGCAACGCTATTGAGTTCTGAATACAAGTTCCAAGTTCCAATGCGAGTCACCTCAAAAGAAAATAAATAAAACTAAATTATAACAATGCAAATTAGGTACTACAATCTAAATTCATAACGACCACCCACCATCAATGACGAGCCCGTATTCACCAGTCACAATATGGCATGGCATTCCTTCGTCTGAGGGAAATGGAGCGTAAATGTGTAATTGAATATTGGTCTTTCAAAATCAACAATTCAATATTGACTGAGCACAGAACTCAATCCATCGCTGGTCTATCAATAACCAACAATCAATCGACTGATTTTAATTTTAAAATAGCCTAATTTAATCTATTTCACAACATTACATATTTCTGCCGTTAATTGTAAAAGATTATGTAATATTCGTAAATTCAGGCACTTGCAAAGATTATTTAATTCTTTCAACCAACACATAAATAAGTGGGAACTCCAGGCCTCTCATTATTTACAGACTCAAGATATTATGTTGCGCCGTCCTCAAATAAATAAGAATAAATAAATAAATTATAAGACCATGTTTAATCTAAAAATTCATTAACTTTCAGACGTGAACGATATTGACACGCCTCCCGAGAACGTGACAGTTCGCGTAGTGGATATTGTATCCGGGTATATCGCGCTACAAGGCAGCCTCGACACCGCCGTGCATCACTTCACTCAGGCAGACATTGACAACGCCAGAGTTGTGTTTGTACACAAAAGTGAGTCTTATAATCCTCTGTGTGTAGTAGCCGTAGTGTCCGAGTACATCGCGCTACAAGAAGCTTCGACACCGCTGTGCATCACTTAACACAAGCAGACATCGGCAACGCAAGAGTTGTGTTTGTACATAAATAATTTGTGCGGCATAGACTAGCTGTTTGACTTACTTATATATCTTGCTCCCCACTGCAGAAAAAGAAAATTATTTATTTTGAGCGAAAAATCATTTAGAAAAAAAACCGAAGTTTCGTCACAAAAGGATTTAATTAGTTCCAACATCAAGCCTTACTAATATCATGTTATTTGTTACAGACGGTACAAAAGGCAAGATGATCTTCAACGTCACGGATGGGTTACATGAACTTGCCAAAATCACGTTTCTAATAACCACTAAGTCTGTGTCCCTCAAACTGACGAGAAAACACAATTTACGAGTGTTCCCGCTCATGAGGGAGCCTCTGAACAACTACATGCTAATGTCCAAATGCTCAGACGCAACAAGAACGATTATATACAAAATAGAAAGAGCTCCCACCCTCGGGAGACTCATAATGCTGAACGGAGAAAGCCACCACAGATCAATAAAACAGTTCACACAAGAAGACATAAACAATACAGTCGTGTTCTACGAACATACACATCCGTTCTCAGATCTATACACAAACGATTCGTTCATATTCACAGTCGAAGCACCTCTCGCTAAACCGCTCACAGATCAAATCTTTAACATTGACATATCGGTGTCGTCCGGCGGACTCGCCAAATATGTCAATATACCCCTGATAAAAGTGCAGGAAGGAGATAAAGTGCCTATTAAAGTTAATGTTAGTAATGTTATCACATATTTAGAAACTCAAGCGGGGCTGAGGCAGCCTCAGATTGAGGCGCAGTGGTCGCAGCCTTCTCATGGAGAATTAAAGCCTTTCATGACGTCGCTAACGCAGTCTCAAATAGAAAGCGGTGTCGTCAATTATGAACATGATGATTCGGATACTACACAAGATAAAATTGATATGGCGCTATACTTGCTACCCGACTACGTTCTCTTATGTAATGTCACTATATTAATACACATAGTCCCAGTCAATGATCAACCGTTCAGGTTGCTAACAGACACGCCACAGATACAAGTAGTTCAAGGTGAAAACTATACTATCACGAAGAACGATCTACTTACTGAAGACGCTGATACGGGTCCCGCAGGAATCTTGTACGATATAATCAGTGGTCCGACACAAGGCAGAATGGTGATGTTGGATAAAAATCAGACAATCGACGAGGCACATTCAATAACCAAGTTCACTCAGGACGACATAAATAGCGGCAGAGTGATATACGAACATTCTGGGATGCTGCAGACAGCTACGTTCTATTTCAGAGTGGGGGACGGACAGTTCAAGCCAACGTACACAGTGTTCACAATAGATGTGATACCAGTCATCCTCAATGCTACGTCATTGCATCCTATATACCTGCAACAGGGATCAAATGTAGCGGCTGTTACCACAGACCAGATATACGTGGACACTAATGCTAGGACATCAAAAGTCCTCTATAACATCACTCGCCAACCTCTCCACGGAATGGTTTACGTCGGCAGGAATCCAGTTTCGTACTTCACCCACAAAGATTTGATGGAGAAAGTAGTGATTTATATGCAGAACGATATGACGACTGCAAACGATAGTTTCGACTTGATCGCTTACGTCCACAATAGTAACGCGACTAGACCGTTCACTATCGAAGTTATTGTTCAGCCGCTGATGACATTAGGTGACTTGCGGGTAGAAATAGAAAAGGCTAGGATTACATTGAGTACTATGGATGCGAGTGGGTTAGCAAAACTTACAGCTAGCGATCCAGTGTACACCGTGTTGAGGAAGCCCCGATTTGGGTCACTAAAGAAGATTATAAGAAGTTCTGGGGAGAAAACCAGTGCTAGAGAACGAGAAGTGGCATATTTCACCCATGAGGATGTAAAGGCGGGTGTGATATACTTTGTGGCAAAGAAGAAAGTGAGTGACCTGAACGGCTACGAAGATAGTTTCAGGTTCCTATTGGCAGCGACCATTTTCCAGCCAGCTGTGGGTGATGTGAAGATTTTTATAGGAAACAGACAGAAGAAGAATCTGCCGGGACCAAATGATCCTGAGAGTCATGAGGGTGTTCTAGTGAGTATATGATACTGTTAGCCTGCATCATCCCACTGTTGGGCAATGGCCTTTCCCACTACCATCCATCTCTTTCGATCCAGGGCTAAAGTGAATCACAGGGTATGTTTTCTCTCAATCTCGTCCCGCCACTTTCTACATTGTCAGGGCACGTAGTGGTTATTTTAGTCCTTACCTGATTTGGGTATACGGCAGACGTAGCCAGCACAATCCTACTTAAGCTTAGCGGCTTTTAGAGCAGCGTCATTAATTTGTGTTTTGTAACGCAGTGTGGTGTTGCGAATAACTGACTGCTAACAAATTATAAAAATACAGCTTATTCATTCGTTCGTATAAACTGTAGGTATAGCGGTAAAGCTTGAGTTTCCTACGATAGCGATGGCCGCCACATAAAGGCCGCAGTAACGGTTGCCATGAATATCACGGTCTGACTTTACAGTGCCAAAAACGGTCACGAAGGAATCACACCAAATTACTTTTATAAATAACGTTTCAGTGACGTCATTAGGCGGTTAATTTCGGCCGCTATGTGGCGGCACCGCAGTCTTAGGAAGCCCTAGCTTAAGAATTGCGGACAGTACAACAGTGGAGTATGGAATTCTTCCTCATTTTTGGCAGTAAATATTAATATACATTCATAAAAACATGCAAACGTCTTATAAAAATATGCAAATGTGACTTGCCATCATACAGTATCGCCATTGTGGTAATAAATGTATATACATTCTTATACACTTTAACTTCCTGTATGCGCTGGGCTAGCGCCACGCCTATGTGATTGTATCGATTACACTCTGCGTTTGCTCAACGATTACGCTAAGTAAACGTTGCGAATAATCGGTGACCCGAGATATGTATATCTAATCGAGTAATTTCGTAGGCAGGGTTTCGCAGGGTGGATACTTGAATCAGTCCATTTCCGTTTAGCACGCAAGCATCATTAGCCTATGAACTTGTTTAAATACAGAGGCCTTAATTGAAACGATGCACATGGGCTCGCAAACCATTTCAACCGTCTGAAATAACATTATATTACTCCGGCTTAAGGCCTCGGCCCCGAATTTAGCAAGTTACGTTACGTCCGATCTTATAGGCCCGGAGAGGCTATTACCATCAACCGGGACAAATCAAAACTCCCGGCTGCTGCTAAGAAATTATTGATGTACAACTTAATAACGTCTTGCTCTTCCACTTTATTTTTCCAAACTATTGTAACCCTGACGTGATCATCAGCCCTAAAACCCACTTTCAGGTAGCAAACGGCGAAGCAGCATCATACTACATGATGATCCTCATGGCTCTATCGGGAACAGTCCTCGCAATCGTCGTGATCTTCGGCCTGCTGAAGTGCAGACGGTATCTCATGAGGGACCAGAACGCGCTGGTCAAGATACATGGACAGAGCCAGGGCGCGGTTGCACCGATACCGCTGCCGAGGCCGCCCGACCATCTCATGCCGTCGCCTTCGCAGGGCACGCCGCCTATCAAACGGTGAGTGTTAAAGTTGTCAATTTACAAGCCGTGTTCCCGATGGGATTTCCTGCCTGCAACATCTCAGAAAGGGGTTTCCAAAAAAACGACCATTTCCACGTTTCTAACTTAAAAAATAACGACCTCCTAAATATACTTTTAACTCCCTTTAGGGAATGAATTTAAAAAATCCTTCCTAGGGTCAGTTTTTTGATCCGTAGTTACCAATGGTTAAAAATAGTAACTAATGGTTAAATTTCGACAAAATGTGTTTTTTGTTCAATTGTTAGTTGAACCAACGGTCAAATAACGAACTATTAGTTAAAATAATTAACCACCCGGTGTTGGAGGGTTAAACAATATGGCGGATGGTTAATTCAAACACAACATCTGTTTTGCACATTTTATTGTATTACTGCTGTAACTGCTTTGGTTTGCAAAGGTAGTTTGTTGTTTGTTTGATCATTGCCTATTTCCTGACATTTTTAAAACGATGCTTGGCGATCGAGGTGAAGATTAAAGAACAATATACTCTGAGTGAAAATAGCTTTATTTAAAACTTGTGTTTATTTGATTTTAATGCAGTTTATAATAAAGTCTGACAAAAACACAGTAAAAAAAGACGAATCGTTACAAAATCATAGCTATTTTTAGGAAACGATTTCTTATAAGTTTGGCAATATGTTTACCAATAGTTAAGTTTGACTTTAGTTAAAATAGATATTGAAAAACGTAATTTCCCTTTAACCATTAGTTGACCAGTTCACTATAGTTATTGTAACAAATGGTTATACGGTTTGACTACAGATCAAAAAACCGGCCTTAGTGCCCTTTTTAGCAAGGAACTCTTCGCGTCTGTCAGAAGATTTTTATTAAGTTGACTACCCATTTTCACTGTCGTCAATCATTTAGTCAGTCATTTAGCAACGTCTTGTTTGAAAATTTTACATATAAAAATGAATCCTTATTTCCCTTGGTCACGGCATCATACGTGAACGGCTGAACCAATAGGGTATTTTCCGATTTCATGAAAACTGTTTTAATTTGAAGATTGGGACGATATATATTTAACAGAAAAATAAAAATAAATTGATTAATACACATTTTCTCAATTAAAAACGATTAAAATCTAATTTATTTTTCGCTGTCTGAATTTACCACCAAAACGCTCCTTCATCATCATCATCAGCCTATAATGTTCCCACTGCTAGGACACAGGCC
This sequence comes from Polymixis flavicincta, assembly GCA_949987655.1. Lineage (NCBI taxonomy): Eukaryota > Metazoa > Arthropoda > Insecta > Lepidoptera > Noctuidae > Polymixis > Polymixis flavicincta. Next base: position 33,357,589 of record OX465171.1, on the reverse strand, counting down.
TCCTCTCGGTGAGAGGGATTGGGCCGTAATCCACCACGTGTGCCCAGTGCGTGTTGGTGCGCTCCTTGTGATTACTTTTTATCACGTGACATGTGACGTCAACTTTGTTTATACGGCACCGGTACAAATATTTAGTTTGGCGCCGTTTTAGAAGTATTTGTGCACAGAGGCACCGCACACCAGTAATATCACTTTATATCCATTAAAAATCTTGCTAATTATAAACTCGACATTCACTTAATTACTTACTAACTACTTTAGTTTACACAAAGTTGACGACACGTGATAAAAAGCCATCGTAAGAAGTGTTTCAGCGGTAAATTCAAAACAACGAAAAATACATTTGGTTTAAATCGTTTTTAATTGAGAAAATGGATAGACATCAATTTATTTTAATTTTTCTGTTAAATATCTCGTTCCAATCTTCAAATTAGAATAGTTTTTGAAAAATTGGAAAATACCCTATTCTGCCAATTTTTTTTTGTTGCGTTTGTTATTGTCAGGAGAAAGTTCTTATGAAAGAAAAAAAATAAGAAAGTGGCGCGTAAGAAATTTAATATTCACAGTTAAGACAGGACAACGTCTGTCGGGTCAGCTAGTGTTTAATATAAATTGTGTCGTTTGTCCAGTTCTTCCGAATGCTAAACCCAAGAGGTATCAGGAATACAGTATAAAGTTCTTTATCCCAAAAAAAAGGTTCCTGCGACCACAGGGGTGTTGTGTCTGGTCGGCTGTTAGTTGTATACTAGTCGCGCAGATAACCTTGCTTACACGATAAGAGATTTGTGTGACGTCAGGTTTTTGATGCGTAGTTTGATTATGGCGTTATAATTATCTAACGCACGCGTATAGGTCGGAAATTATCTATCTATGTGTTAATCTAGGTTATAATATATATCCGTTTTGCGTGGTTGAGTAACAAATATCCCAACATCTTCACAAATATTAGTAGGATAAAACTGTAAATATTCCTTTTGTTCCTCAGTTACGTGTCGTCAGAGCAGTCAGTGCACACTGGTGCTAGCACGCCGCTGCCGTCAGCCGGCAGTGTAGCTTGCAAGGTGACGCCTCTCGCTGACGCGGCGTTGCCAGACCTCAATGCGAGGTATCCGTACGGGACTGATGACCACACTGATGTGAGTTTTAGGTGTTTTAATAATATCTGACTAGCATCTGCCTGCTGCTTCTCCCGCCTAGGTATCGGAGATAACACCAAAACAACGTACTACGAGTACTCCCGGGTTAAAAAAGTTTATTACATTCTAACCCAGGTGTACCTGCGTGGCAAAGGAGATCATTCACCGTCCATATGTTTTTTTGGGGTAAACGTGAAAGTGCAAAACAAAATGTTTTAATCGGTTTGAATATGTTACCAATTTGTTTACTACAATATTATAGGGTCGTTTACGGTCGAGTAGTCACCTTGTTCAATGGGAATTTGAACAATTTGGGGTAGACATTTGTCTAACAGTGGCACCATTATATCTGACCCGAAAGTAACGACTTCATCAACAATCTATTCACAAAGGACTTAAGTCGTACTTGATTGACAGCATGCTTCAGTTGAAATTTTTAACGTTACTTAGCACGTTCTATGGCCAAGCGTTATTCTTGTCACTGTTGCACGACTGAAACTATAAGTGATAGACACAGATGTTCCTGTGTCTGTGACATGCCTAAGTCGAAGGACGAGTTTAGTAACGTCTATAGATCTTTGCCTTAGTTCTGACAGAACGGAGAAATGTCCGAGTGAGATAGAAAAAAGAAGCAACCAATTCGTGAGCATGCGCTAGTCGACTATGTCGATATTTATAACATTTATCTAATTGAGGCTATGGTAATACGGTCTATTTGCAATGGCCCTATTTTCAAGGGAACCAGTATATTGCTCAGGAATTTTATTGTTCTGTTTGGAATGACCCTTAGACGCATATTCAAGATGCGTCCATACTAAATAGTCAAGCTTAATGTATTGGTAACCTTCAATAATAACGAAACAATCAGTACGGGTCATTGCAGGCCGAAGACTGGAGTAGCTACGAGGCTAGCGAGTCGGCGTATCCGGTGCGAGCGGCCGGCGTCGCGCCCGCGAACCCCATGCTGAGGCGCAATCAGTACTGGGTCTGACCCAAGGACACCTATACACTGCCGAGGGCGCCCAGGCCAGGTCAGTGTATAACATAATAGGTCTTTACCTATGAAATTGCCGTTTTGTATGAAAAAATTTAAACGAATTTTTTTCATGAATTTTTTATTTGTATTAATCGAAGTAATCACCCATGCAATCAATGCATCTTTGCCATCGCAGTGGCAGTTTATTGATGCCCTTCTTAAAGAAATCAGCTGGACGGGAGGCAACAAATTCTTCAAAGGCATTTTGTACTGCCTCTCGGGTATTAAATTTTTTTCCCGCCAAGAAGTTATCCAAATTCTGGAAAAAGTAGTAGTCTGTAGGCGCAAGGTCTGGTGAGTAGGGCGGATGACGGAGAGCTTCCAACCCCAGTTCTTGCAACTTGGAGACCGTCTGCTGTGCAGTATGAGGTCGCGCGTTGTCGTGCAGGAGCAGCGGAGACGAGCGATTGACCAATGCTGGTTGGAGATGCGCCAGCTTCTCCATCATTGTGTTCAGTTCTTCACAGTACACATCTGCAGTAATGCTCACCCCGTTTGGTAAGAAGCTGTGATGAATCACACCGGCGCTAGACCACCAAACAGTGACCATCACTTTTCTAGGGGTAAGTTTTCGTTTAGGGCATTGTTTAGGTGCTGAACCAGGATCCAACCAACTTGCTGAGCGCTTACGGTTATCAAACAGAATCCATTTTTCATCGCAGGTAACAATGCGGTTCAAAATTCCTTCATTTGTGTGTCTGTTGAGCAGTGCAAGGCACGTCTCGACGCGTACTTCGCGCTGGCGATCATTGAGTTCGTGGGGCACCCATTTGTCAAGCTTTTTTACCTTGCCAATTTGACGCAAATGGACCAATATTGTTTTGACGCTAACGTCGAAAGCTGCTGCTAATTCAGCCGTAGATTGTGTATCATCAGCTTCCACAATCGCCTTTAATTCGTCATTGTCGACCAAAGTCTTCGGACGACCGCGAGGTTCATTTTTCAGGTCGAAATTTCCAGAACGGAAGCGAGCAAACCAATAACAGGTGGTGCGTTGGTTTGTAGTGTTAGCTCCGTAAACGTCGTTGATGTTGCGTGCCGCTTGTGCCGCGTTGCTGCCACGACGGTACTCATATTCCATAATTACTCGAATTTTTAACGTATCCATGATGACGAAAAAGATTGAAATGCGATGAAAATGTAACACTAATCAATAAAGAAATGACTACTTTTAGAAAAAAAAATCCATGTTTTTAAAATAAAATTAATTTGAAATTAGAATTCTTAGCCAAACAAAAATTATTTTGATTTGAAATGGCCAGTACTGCAGAACGGCAATTTCATAGGTAAAGACCTAATACTTCACTTACTATACCACCAAAACTATTATGTTATTATAACCATGTCAAATTTTCTGCCAAGGCTGCGGGTTTGTTTGAAATAGATACCGTGGCCCCTAACACACAGGTAACTTAAGGAACACGGGTGGGTTTTAGTCAGTAAAAGTCTAACACGCGCTCCTGCTCCGCCCAGAGCGGGAAAAGTTATTTGATGATTTCCCAGCCTAAAAAAAGAAGATGACGGCGTTAAATTCGATTTTTGACACGCGGCTGAAGATCCTTTTAGCGTTTTATCTAAATTGACATTAATAAAATAATTCGATCTGTTTCTAAAAGCCTGATCACGTCTCAAGCAATACAGTCCGTCCCCTGACATACGGGCTATTGAGGGAACACGGGTGGGTTTTAGTCAGTAAAAGTCTGACACGCTCTCCTGCTCCACCCAGAGCGGGAGAAGTTATTTGATGATTTCCCAACCAAAAATAAAATAAAAATAGCAATACAGTCCGTTCACAGATATTTTACCTCTGACAGCAGCTACCTTATTGTAACGAGGACAAAGAACACTTTAATTTTAAAAATGAGTCAGAATCAGTGTGAACGAACTGTATTGAAGTTTTCGAGTCTCAAAAGTGAATGAATAGAATCTAGGCAAGCGAGCACTCGTCGAACGCATCTTCACAATAATAAAAATAATAATCTCTGGTCTGTAAATCTGCTATTAAGTCGTGTTATCTAAAATTAACATTTAAAGCTATGGATTAAGGGTCTTTCAGTATTATCAAAAATACAGGTTTTGAAAAATCTCTCTATTAAACATATGCAAACAAATTTTTCTAAATTAAGGTTTAGTTGATGAAATGTTTTATTCAAGCGAATAATGAAACAAAATGCTCGCAAGGTTAAGTTGGACTGGGCTGGCCATATCTGCCGTATACCTGGGTATACGGCAGCTTTGACCCACAGCTCACTGGGAGCTGTGCGTCAAAGTAATAAAAAAAAATATTTGGAGCCAGAAGGCGTCGTGGCAGACCTCGTCGAAAATGGCGAGACAACCTAACAAACGACTATATCGCTATAATTCTGATTTTAGAGTTCATTAATATATAATTAAATTATATAAGTAGTCTATGTTTATATTTGAAATGTATTGGATTATTAATTTTAATTATTAAGTCATGGTCAGAAGCCTTTGCCAGCAGTGGGATGATACAGGCTTACAGTAACAGTAAAGGCAAAATTGCCAACATTTTGTTTTGTTTTTTTCAAAACGACGACTTGTAACATCACAGCGTTTGTCCACAGTGTCGGTGACAGCGCACGACAGAACCGTGACGCTGAACCGCCGCCTGCGCCGCCTCGGTGTCGACTTAGTTCCTACGCCTTTTTTACTGAGCAACTACAACGGAAAATACGAAAGTTGCGAGATTACCCTTTAAGCAATCACACCACCACGTTCATACTATATGTATACACAGACCGAAATTTGAACGGAATGGAAATGTAATGTTTTTGTGCTGAAATTCTGGTTGTTTATTGAAATACGCTCAGATTTCTATCTGACGTTAATTTGCGAAATGAACGAGCCTTCCCTGAGTCCTAAAAATAATTATTCGTTTAAAGCTCTGTTCGGTGTACGAAAAAGTCAATTAGCTCAATTATTTGCGTGATTTCTTAACGACTACAGTTTTAGCTCAAACACTAAACTGAAAATCTGCGATTTGTACACGACAACAAATAACTACACCAAAAGAAAACATGTTTTTTGATTGACATAAAATACGACTCGATGTTGATGTTGCTGACTTTATAATGTTATATCGTTATATAACGCGGCAAGGAAATCAGTTCAAAGGCGCTACTTTGTAACTGATTTCCTTGCCTCTTGATATCGTTTCATCGAGTTTGTAACTAATTTCGACCGGAAATTCACAACAGTTTGGAGTAAGGAACGGTAGAAAATATATGTGGTTAGATTTATAAATACAATTTTTGATGAATTTTATAAGACGTAGCAAACATAAAATCGCCGGTAGAAAACCAGGACATAATTAGAAGCAACATAATTAGCCTTCTCAAAGTATTACCTGGTTCTTAAGCTGGGTTAATTATTTGTTAGAGAATTAGTTATCGATTTTAGAACTAACTTGTGAAATATAATAATTATACTTATTTTACGGCAAAACTTTTTGATATGATATACTTAAATATTTTATTAACGGAATCAATCCTAGAAAAAAAACTGGCCTTTTGCGAGCCCGACTCGCACGCTAAGGGTTCCGCACCAAAAGAATAAAAAAAAAACACGTTCCTTGTATGCAGATCCTTGTTGATGTTTATTATTATAGCGGCAATAGAAATACAAACTCTACGAAAGGTTTGGCTGGCTTGTTCATGAGATACTAGCCGCTGTCCGCCCATCAATCCATCCGTCTGTCTAGACGGATGGACTGATGTAATATGGTCCAGTTAATCCTTTGGGTACGGAACCCTTAAAAAGTATAAGTAAACCAAAACTACAGACACAAGGTAATTTGTTTACCGGTGCGCAAAACTGTAACAATGTGTTCAGCATATTATAATATGTGCTAAAACAGCATTTTACGCGGTCAGATTGTATGGAACAGCAGATTTTTTTTTGTATAACCGTCGAAAAATTTCTGCGCTGAGGGGTCTAGGTCTAGAATGACATACTGAATTCATGGTTACAGTTTGCGCACTGGTAAAAAATTTATACTGTATAAGTCAAATCCTCTTCAATTCGTTGCGTTTCGATGTGGCTGTCATCAATTTAGACATGAAAACGTATTTAAAAACTAACATAAGCATCTACAGTAATAATAATCATATTATTGGTTCGCAATTTACTTTCCAAACATGATCATTAGAGATGGTACCACTACAATTGCGACAGTGATTCGTCAAGATGACTATACAAATGAGTAATACGCTGTCGACTATTTGATAGCTACGAAGTATAATCACAATGTAATCTATTAACTGTCATTAATGTGGATGGAACCACAATCTGTACCCTACTCACCTGCGAGTGTTATAGACAAAAACTAATCGGAAAATTGCAATTGGCGTTACCTAGCGCTTAAGCCAAAACTATGCCAAAGTCTGATCCAAAGTCTGATATCGGATGATATCTTAATTCCTTCACTATTTATTTAATTATATTTCCAAAGAAAAAGTAGATAACAATATTCTAAAATCGTGAATCTATATCGTACAATATAATAAGTCGTAGACAAGATACCAAATATTATTTAAGGCGGATCCACTAAGATAGCCCGCGATATTCAAATTTTCTTACGTTTTCATGCATGTATTATTTATGTATGTATCTTATGATCAGTGTCTGATTGTATGTTGTTTAAAATATGATTCGCGACTTTTACAAATGTGTCTATCTGTAATGTCATGTGTGTTCATGTCTAATATCTCTAATACAGAATTAATTAAAATCATCAGTATAACCTAAACTTATAAAACCCCATTCGGATCCCCAATAACTTTTTCATAAAATAATAATTCAATGGGATTTTATGAATTGAGATGTTTACTTATACAAAATCAATGTAAAAAAAAATCTGCTATTCCATAAATTTTGACCGCGTAGGTATTGCAGTTTTGTATGAAACAGCAGTTTTTTTTTTCTGTAATCGACGAAAAATTTCTGCGCTGGGGGATCTAGAACGATATGCTGAATTCATGGTTACAGTTTGCGCACTGGTTAAAAATGTATACTGTATTCATTATTTTACTGGTTATAATTCTAAAATACATTATAATCAGATCATATTTTCTATCGACATACAGCCCAACACTGACGTAGAAATTGAAAACAAAAAGGTAATAAAATTTGAATTTAGTGAGCAACCCTGACGCTTGAGTCTTGATAAAAACTACCTACAATATTTTAATGAAGTTGTGTAGTTTCATAGTATGCAGGCCTTTCAAAAATAGATAGGTCTAATAGAAAACAGCGATTCCGTGCAAGTAGCTGACTGTGTATTGAACGGTTTGTTATGTTTGTACATAATATTGCAAACTTTTTTTTTGTACTATTATTAATAACATCCTCATCTTAGGTAATTGTTACAAAACTATCGCAACGGTTTTATAGGAAACCTAGCGTATTGCCTAAAACAAACACTAAAAGTTAATTATAGTGTAGATAGCCCGTAAATTTGTATTGAGAACTGATTTACTTTAACATAACTTACATTACATGTGCCTCATAACATCCACTCAAGCTAACAACCTGGTACATTGCAATGTATATTCTAAACTGTAACAGCAAGGAACATATTTGATTGCGCCACATCGTCGTATAGAACGTGAAGTTAGAACTGAACGAGAATATTTTAGATGTAGTTTTTATTTAGCGGACATTTGCTATTATAGGTTATAGAGGGTGAACAAATTACGATAGCCACATAGAGGAAAAATACCCAAAACATAAATCTTATTAGGAATAACCTGCAGGTTAGGTTTATAAAGCAGTTTGAATAAACAATCGGTCTATTTTATAAAGAATCGCCTTGAAAACTTCAGCGAAAATGTGAAGGAAAAAGCCGTGAGGAAACCGGCATGTCCTAGAACCAATAATTCGGAGACATGAGACATCTACCAACCAGCACTGGGCACGCGTGGTAGATTACGGCCCTCTCACGGAGAGGAGGCCTGAGTCCTGTGTCCCAGCAGTGGGAATATTATAGGCTGGTTATGCTACGGATTGGCAGTATTGACAGCTCACTTCAACCTCACGTCACCGAAGTGTTAACGGTGAGATTTTGACAGATTAAATCGGCAGGGGCCGCACACGTGTTGAAGCCATCAAGCTGTTCTGTTGTGAAAAAGAGATAGTGATTTTCTTTCTAAATAGCAGGACTGTTTTGGGTATTGATCTTCAGGTAGCTACATTTTTTCCACCCTGTGTGACCTACTACGTTTATAATTGTATCGTTACATACTTATACGTTTGCCAAATCAAGTGCCAAGAAGCATGTTATTATTATACATAACTTTAAATAAGTATCATTTATCATTTGTTAGTAAAATATTAATTTTATTCATATAAAATCTATTAGAAATATTAACATTTTACTTTAAGGATTCCTAATTAATATGTAAGTTTATACTGTTACTACGGATTTCTAACTGATGTTATAAGGTATTATAATTTAATATAGTAAGTTGTGCCAATGTAGAAGATGTTTTGTGTACTTAAATAATGTAGAACAAACTCATGCTAAAATTCATTTTAAGATTTACCTTTCAATAACTTTGTTCAATGTTCAACATGCAATCCTGATAACCTATTTATCCAGATCAATACTAATTCTAGGATAGGTAAAAAATCTTACATGGATTTAGAATGGCATCGCATGGCTTCTCTTCTTCAAAAGAGTTCACCTTATCGTGCTCTGACTGATGACTGTCGACAACAATATAAGAATCCTACAATTAAAAACAATAACACATAGCCCGTAGACCTCGTAAATGTATTGCCAACCGCTGATCTATGTCGACCTTAAGGACCAAGGAATTGAAGATAAGCACAAAGTTTAGTGCAGTTTTAACAATATTACACAAGTAATAATAGTTGTTTGGTCTGTACATTCAAGTGCCTAGTTTAGAACAATAGGGCCTATTTATAAATAAGTAATGGTTTAAAAGCCTCAAAGATTTATCTGGCCATTGAAATGCAATATAATTTTTTCGGTTGTTCCCGGCTATTACCAGCCTCGCCTCGCCAAAGCTTCAATCTAAACCTGCGAGCAATTACCCTGTGACTGATAAATATAAAATAATATTTGTATGTCTATAGAAATGTTATACTGATAGTGTGTTTATATTTTTGTAACTGATCGAGCTAGCTGTACTATGAAATTAAGAAACTGCTATAAACGAAAATGGTGAGCTGTTTAAAGAGTAACTCTTCTACCATTGGATCTGCGGGCTACGGCTGGTTAATATAGGAATCGAGCACCATGTACAGTCACGAGCAATAATATGAATACGCTTATCAACTTTTTTAAAAGTGATTTTCTCCACTTTTACTAATTGTAATCTTATTTTATTATGAAAATAATATTTTGAAACCCAGACTGTAATGAAATATCCAAGTTATCTCAAGGCTGCAATCGCTATTTAAAAGAAAATCGCTTTTGAACTTGGCGATGTGTTTACATATTATTGCTCGTGACTGTACATCACTTTAGGCTTTCGTAATCAAACTTGAGTTCCATAGTTGTGTCAAAGCGGGCGCGCGATACGACACAGAACGGTGGGTACTACACACGTCATAATGCGAATTATAATTTCATTCATGGGATGCTATGATCTGTGACGTCGGCAGATGACCTATACAGTTCTTTAAGTACACGTTGCTCCTAGATGCTTTTTTAAGAAAATTTTAATTCGTTAAAAATATTTTTATAAACGAAAACACGAAACCTTAGTAAATTAATGTCGCCATAACTGGCAAGCTGTATTTGGACCTTGCTTGCTTCAACGTTTGTGTAATTGTGTACCCACCAAAAGAATTGTAATAAAAATGTCAGTTGGTAAATATAGCCACGTTGAGAAATCTAATTATGTAATATTTTGTGTATTACAATTGTATTCATAATTTCATATAAGCATTTATGCAACCCCATAGAAATATAATACCATTTTATTTTCAACCTACTTAGCGTAAAAGTCGCTTCCTAGTTCCTATGAATTAGTGCCAAATGTAGATCATCTGTGTCGTATCAAGACTTTTATAGTAAGCATTAAAACTATAGGTAATAAATACTGGACAATACAAAAATATTAATGTTGAATAAATACATGTTTTATACATTGCAAAATTCATTCATGTTAATGCTTTTCCTAACAATAGTACGATGTTTATTGTTAGTGAATCGTAGACACGTTCGTGTTGCCCGGGATGCAACGATTTATAGTGTGTAGGTCAGTTTTTAAACTCTGTTCATGACTCCCTAGGTGGTACTATACAAATGAAGTAATTAATAGAAGCTCAAAAAAGTATTACAAAAAACCATGAAAAGATTTTTTACATCCAAACACTGCCCATAGTTTAGTTTAGAAAAAGAAAACCAATTTTGCTAAATAATAGTCGAGTGATTTAGGTATAATATAATATATGAGTACTTAACTTGCTTTACCAAGGATGAGTTCAGCCAAAAGCCAAGAAATATTGCTTGGTGAAAAACTGAAACTAGGCGTAACATACCTAAGCCCGGAGAAATATAAAAATATAGTGTGATAATGAACGTGTTTATTTCGTTAATATTCGAAGTGTTATTTCCAATTCTAACATATAGCTAAGAAAGTATCGTGTATGGTCTGCCGAATAAATGTGTTTATAATATAAATGTTATTCGTATTTAAAGTTCACCAAATGTCACTAATAATGGTTTTCTAAAAATAAAAATTTTGAATTACTGTATCCTAAACACATTTGATCGATAGTCCATTCTTTAAGTAGCATGTTGTCGACAATACTCGAACATGACCGGTAACAACAATGCTGTAATATTCGCTCCTAACAGTACTAAGACACTTTTAACATTATTGTTTTAAACCATAAGTATAGATTGTACGCATTTTAAAGTAACGTATAGAAAATGATTCTAAAACATGTAATATAACTTTACGAAAATGTTTTATAGAAGTGTGTAATGTATCTATTGAATGAACAATAAAGGTACTTAACTCCAATTGTCAAAAGTGATTCATATAAAAGCTTCTAGATTGAAATTCAGGCAGTGCTGATGAGAAGACAAAGCCTTCGTTTATGGGTAGTGTTCACTTGTTTGTAAGAGGTGGTTACAGTCGAATATTGATCAATTAGGTCAGAGATCTGTGACGCCATCACTATACAACGTGCCATATTATTATAAACGTATTAAAAGTTGCATTTTGTATGAGTTTGTTAGGTATGTGACTATGTGGAAGTCATGTATATTAATTTCTACCAACTAGGTAGTTAATGGATTTTTTAATAAACGATTTAATAAACTACAAGGTTTTTTTATTAAAACAACTTTTGTATTAAAATGTTTATTTTCATATCACGTTAAAAAAATAATTCTTCAATGTGTTTTCTGTCTCTTTCTCAGTTCATGTGTACACAAGGATCTTAAAATTAAAAATACTTTCTATAATACCCACACTTGTTCAACATTTTTATTCGTGCCCCTAATTGGAACCCGTATCACATATGAGCTAAAAATTACTTAAAAATATAAAACAATCAGTCTAATTTCTACTGTTAACAAGATCAATCTACTTCAAGTTTCCTAAAGTTGCCGGTGAGTCCTCTCATGGCGTCGCCAACCGCGTCAGCGCCTGCGCAGGTGTTTGCGCCGGCTTTCAGTGCGGATATGGCGCCCTCTCGCGCCGCTTCACTGTACATCTCGAGCCGAACCGCCATCTTGTCGTTTAGAAGGAGAATGTCGCGTTTGCCGGCAAGCTCTTCTTTCCAAAGACCTAGAAAGTTTTTTTTTGTTAAGGGTTGTGTTGTTGATATCAGCATTCTCAGATCACAACAGACATCTAAATTGGTTGGATAAAACGAAAACGAACACCTAAAGAAAATGTAACCTTACACTTTACAGGGAAGAGCATGTAATACGCAGATCTGTCTCTGTCCCCAGTCCAAGTCTACGCCGGTCTATTCTGCAGAAAATGACACTGTGAAAACTAAGTTGAAGCGAGCCGTTATTCCACCTGGGCCTAGAGACAAAACACATTTCTGTTAGCGTTCACGCCAAACGCCACACCAAAATGTATGGGAATGACTTAACCTTCGGAAAGGACACGACATAACCATTGCGCAGGTAATGTCATTCCCATACATTTTTGACGAAGCGTTTGGCGTGAACGCTAACAAAAATGTGTTTTGTCTAGGCCTGCTGATGCTATGGATTGACCTATTGACAGCTAACTTAAAAAGTTATCTAAATTTTCACGGTTTTTATCGGATGTTGCGCTGTTGTTGTTTGTATTGTTGGCCTGTGGGTTGGCATTTTATATACCTACATTATGTAATACGGTAGCGGATACTCACTAATCATTTCCTTCATAGGCATGGTGCCTCCATACTCCTTGGGCAGAAGGCTCTTGTCAATCTCCACGTCTTCCAGAGCACTGTACAGTTTAACTCTCTTTTTGATCTTCTCTGAGATGAGAGCCATGCCAAAGTCGAGCGCGAACTTGATCGTCGGGTGAACGTTGACGCCATAGATCTCCTTGTGTCTCATGGGGAGAGTGCGCTGTGAACAATGCGAAGTAACGATATGACACCATTTAGGTATGTACGAAAGAACGACTGTCCTTCTCATGCTTCTGAAATAAAAGGTGAAGTAGTGTCACCTGCCTTGTTTTTTTCCAACTATGCATCCGGTTTGACTGGAAGAGGACTTCCAGTCAGCTTCCAGACTAACCAGATGCAGCTGAATAGCCACGCGAGCTCGCGACTGCCTATTTGACCTCCACAGATCGTTTACTGCGTAACACGACACCCCAGTCGTCAGACTTTCGGGCTTCTGACTATTCTTATCGACTGATAAAGATCTCCTAATGACAGCCGCGACCAATGGCCTAACGTGTTTTGTCAGGTACGGTGTGGTCTCGGTATGTAAAAACGGTCACCCATCCACGGGCCGGATTTCATGAAATCGTGTCATTTGGGGCCAACTCTAACTTACGGAGTGAATGCTGATTTTCATAATCATAATTCTGTAACACCATACTTTTTACGGTCGCTAATCATATTTTAATTTAAAAAATAAGTTTTTATTGACAATTAACATAGGTAGACCTACAACCTGATACTGACCTGCAAGTTCAAAAAAACGTTGTTAAATTTTAATTTCGCGAGCTATGATGCTTCCTCATAAGTTTGTGTACGTTACCCCAGCAGGAAACTAACTCCTGTTGATGTGAGTGGAACGTATAGGTAATTAGTGCATAATCTGCTGTAAATGTGCGCCAAATTAAAAATTTGTGCGGTATGTGGTTTTGGAAAAAAATAAAAAAACTATTTCTGCTGGAGAAACGTTGTTCCAACGGGAAAATTCTAAACGAACGATCGGAAACAGTTACTCCAGCAGAAGTGCTCTCGAAAACCTGAAGACGCACAAATTATATTTTCGGCGCCTACTTTTGCACAAATATAAGCTTTCTGCCCATGCACAATATTTCTCTCTCGGATCATTCGTTTAGAATTTTCCTGCTGGAACAACGTTACTCCAGCAAGAACCTTTTTTTTTTCGTTTTATTACCCACACAGCTTTTAAACCACAAAGCGCACAAATGTTTAATTTGGCTCACATTTACAGCAGATACGCACTAATTATACGTTTCCTGCTAGAGTAACGTAGGTACAACATAAGTTAGATGGTAAAAACTTTTCCTGTATATATTTAAAAAAAAAATTTTTAGTAAAAAATATATACAGGAAAAGTTTTTATCCACTGCGCAAATTGTAACCATGAATTCAGCATATCATTCTAGACCCCATTAGCGCAGAAATTTTTCGCCGGATACGCAAAAAAAATCAGCTGTTCCATACATTTTGACCGTAGGTATTGTACTTTTCTATGAAACAGCCGATTTTTTTTTTTGTACAACCCAATTGGCGAAAAGTTTCTGCGCTAGGGGTTCTAGAATGATATGCTGAATTCATGGTTACAATTTGCGCACTGAATAAAAACTTACCCTGTATGAGAGATTGGTAAATATTGGTACATGCTTGAGGTAAGTAGGTACCTACCTATGTCATTATAAATTACAAAATAATGTAATGTCACGGGAATAAACAGTAGGTATTATTCCTTTGAACAGATAGAAAGAGAAAGTAGCTATTTGTAGGATGTTCGTAACACTTTTCTTTCAATAATCGTTCTGACCAAAATCGTTTTCCAATCTTGTACCTACCTAAGGTATTATGGTCGGGACTGAACCTATCCCTATCCTACCTATGTGCAAACCCACACAGGTACTTAGCCAAAAAACAATATACCTCGCCATTCTTAACGATCCTGACGGCCTCCTTAGGTGTGAATAGGGTGAGATGCGGGAAGCTGACCCCACTGCCGTCTGCGTAGTGCACCACTCCTCGAACCTGGTTCTCTTCATCTTCCAGCAGTGTCTCGTAGCAGGTGCCCATGATGCGGCACATGTCCTGGTTTGTGTACTTGTAGGGGTCGAACACACCTGATTGAGGGAGTTTTTTACAGTGGTCGAGATGGTGAGTCACAGCAAGTTCTTGCAAGAACGTCCTGACTACGCCTATTGCCCCACAAATCACTAAATCTGCTAATTATAAATGCAGCACTTGCAAAAAAGCGGTTTCGAGAAAAACGCGGGAATCTAAATTAAAATTTTCTTGCAAGTACTGTGAATCTGTTCCGTATGGTGCCGGACGTAAAAGAATAGTACCATCCCATTGCTTCCCGTGGGTGTCGTAGAAGGCGACTAAGGGACTTACTAGAGAATGGGCAGCAGCGTTCTCTATGCATTTTATCACCATACTGCGATCGCGTCTGTCAATACAATGAAGTTGCTTTTGGATTGTTATCCAAAATCAACTTCATTGTAACAAGAACAAAGAGCACTTTGATTACAGTGATGCAATAGAAAATAGAGGTAAATAACTGAGAACGGACTGTATTTAAAACGTGCTGTTTCTGTCGATTGTTTGAGGATGACGGGGAGAGAACGTTTTTGTGATTTGTGGTACAAGCGGCCCTAACGCATTCCAAATTCAAACAAAATCAAGCGATTTTGTGATAATGAGGCTGCGCAGAGGTCGAGGACGTTTTTTTAACTCAACGGAGAAAAGGAGGTGTGGCCCATTGTTCTCGCCAATCTAAAAGTCTGCTGATGAATGTGCAAATAAGTAAATGAAGTGTAAAGTGTCAAGGCTCAACATTGTGCTTAAAGGTTAAAAGCA
The DNA here is from genome assembly GCA_949987655.1 of Polymixis flavicincta. Taxonomy (NCBI): domain Eukaryota; kingdom Metazoa; phylum Arthropoda; class Insecta; order Lepidoptera; family Noctuidae; genus Polymixis; species Polymixis flavicincta. The sequence goes on along the minus strand of OX465171.1, from coordinate 33,342,157 downwards.
ATACCTAAATAATTATTACGACATCAACATGAAGCTGTACGGTGTTAAGATTAATGTGGCAACACGATCTGTCTGGCCACTATCATTCACCGATCACTGGTCACACATAAGTTTATTGAGTAGGCCCTCAAAATATAAAGCCTTCTAACTTCTTGGGCTTTATATTCTTCGACTTCTTGGCAAGAATTCGACAAATGATGCAGTTATTTAGGTAAGTACCTTTAATAGATAAATAGAATATTCTGTGGCGACACAAGCGGCTAGTTTAACGGTCGTGTAGACAAAATTATGAGTTTTACCTGTTAAGCACCTATAAATAATTAAATATGTTACATGCGAAAAATATCCGTTAGACCAGTTTTGAAAACCCATTCAAATAATGTGAGCACAAAACGAACAAAAGCAACTAGCACTAGTTACAGAAGCAAGAATTATATATATTTATACATAAAATACACTCGTAATTGTGAAATAAAATAAAAATAATATATAAAATGAATACTACTTGATATCGTCGGTGATTATCATAAGCTTGTATATCTACCAGGCCTGTAAATGACCACGCGACGTCCGAGCTTGTCCTTGAACGGACTCACAAATATGTATCTGGAAAAGAAAGAAATATTGATTTAATGTTAACATCAGCGTGGACCTTAATTGCGTAACATACCTACTCTCAATCTGAATCATTTGATGGATGTTAATCCATTGCTTCATATGTTCGAAAAAAACGTCAGCTCAACAACGTAAATAACGCAATGAATGTTGTTGAACATCTGTCACTGTCAAGATGAAACCCATTCCTACTGTTAGTGTGTTACACTATTACCCCGCTTGCATCACAGATCCAGACTCCAGACTGTTAGTGTGAAATTCCTAATGAAAGCACCTAAGCTCAGCAAGGCCGTGGCCACGTCTGAATTTACAGGTGTTGTCACATCGTCAACTAATTTGACTAAGAATTCCTTGTTTGACAATTTTACTTTTTTGGTCAGACCAGGGTGCTTACTCTGGAATATAATTCCGATAGATCGACATTGGAATTATCAGTTAAACGTCAGGGATTGGCTGGACTCACTGAGTCTAGCCAATCCCTGACGTTTGACTGACAATTCCAATGTCGATCTATCGGAATTATATTCGAGAGTAAGCACCCAGGACCTCACATCTGCGGCCACGTCATATTAAGCGTATCACTGGCTAGACCAATCAAGCAATCAAACGAGCCATAACAGAAGACAACAAAGGCACCACTTACCCCAACTCGAGCAGTTCCATCATGATGGGCAGCTTGTAGTCCAGCTGGTTGAAGGCGATGCCCCAGGACTGGCGCAGCAGGATGTACCGCTCGATAGCTTCCTGTGCCATCGGTACGCTGAACTTCTTCGCGCGAAGAAAGCGGAGAAGGAAGTTGGAGTCTGAAAGAATTGAAATATAAAATTGAATCGATCAGCCTATTTCGCGCCATTTCTGTGCACTGTTTACAGGGAAAGGACCTGTACCACTACAATGAGATCGTCTGAGAAATGTGTTAAGGATAAATGTATATGGGTAGAGATTCAGATGCTCGTTCTAACTTGTTTTAATTCAGACTTGTAGATTTTTCTGAAAGAATTTCTTAGTCTATTGCTGCCGTTGTTGAATGCTGATTTTAATGTTTATCAATTTACCAATTTACCAATACAATAAAGTATACTAGTGGTCGCCCAGTGTTCAAAAATCGACCATAATTGTATAAGAGGCCTCGCCCACGGCGACTTTTTTTAGCGATACAGCCGCGATGCTGTGTACCTTCGCCCAGATTATGCATCGCTACTATCGCGGTGCTGTCACGGCACGGCACTTTCCCCAGCACCCTTCCCTCCGTTCTCCACCCTTTGTTCCCACGATGTCGTCAGAAACGGTCGCGCGTTTTCATCGTTTCTGTCGCACGTTGCAAACACAACTAACGCGCGATAGTAGCGATGCAGAAGCGCGTTTACAAAACGCGTGACAGCATCGATACAAAAAGTCGCCGTGAGCGAGGGGCCTAAAATATTCGCTTAAAACACTCCTTCTCCATTTACATTAACTGTGCCTTTCATACTCCTGCGTCCGCGTCATTTTAGTAAAAAGGGGTACAAAGATATTACTTAAATAAATATTCTTACCTTCAAGTTCATGGTTCTACCAACCTACAACAAATCTCTATTCATGGAACGACATGTTGCTCAAATATTCTTCTTTATTCAATTTCTGAAGCTTACCCATTCTTATGGCCGCGAACTTGGGGTTCTGCTCCATCCAGCTCCTTAGTGCTGTGAGGGCCTGTGACCTCGAGTTTTCAGTCTCCCGTAATTCATCCTCAGCTATCTTCTGGGTATCAGCAGAGAGCGGGCACTGGTACTGATCAGTTTCAGTCAGAAAACGTTTTTCGGTTCTTCTGGACATGATTAAGGATCTGTAAAGAAAGGAAGCGGTATTTGTAAAATTATCTGTGATGGTGGACGTATGGTCTAGTACGTCTGTCTAGTGTTCGCAAATTCGCAAGCGCTTATACAGAGCATGGCATGAGGGTGTTTACTGGGTTCGAATCCCATGTCGGGAAAAGTGTTAAGTATTTCCATCAGGAATATCTTAGTAGCAGTCCGAATCAGACGGTCTGACGGTAATAGGCTCGCCCATTATAATTGGACTTAATGACTTATACGATAACTGGCTGTTGCCCGCGGCTTCGCCCGCGTGGCGGTTGAAAATTATCCCACGGGAACGTACTGATGAAAACTATCCTATGAGTTAAACCTGGTTATAACCTATCTGTGTGCCAAATTTCATACAAATCCGTTTAGCCGTTTTTGCGTGATTGAGTAACAAACATCCAAACCTCTTCACAAACTTTCACATTTTTAATATTACTAGCTTTTTCATTGGCACCGTCCGCGTGGATGTCGGTTATCGCGTAAAATGCCCTTTCCATATCCCAGGCTATATCTCTGCCAAATTTGATAACGATCGTTTCAGCGGTTAGGGCGTGAAAGCGTAGGTAACATACAGAAAGACAGAGTTAGTCGCATTTACAATATTATATTTATATATATATATTATAGTAGGATAACTGGTGAAATGTAGGTAGCTATAGCAGTACTGCTATAGGTACTCGTACACCTCGGCTTACCCCTTCAGGCATAAAAGCCCTGATGTACTGTTATGTAAATATCGAAGGAAACCCTAGCTAGTCTGTGTTGCCAGTCACTGAGGTCGAACAGGGCCTGAATTCACTATGACCACTTAACGATTCCTTACTCGTAACTACGGTATCACACACGAATTCTGCTAATATCGTATTAATAATTTCGACAAATTGTCTTGGAACATACAGAATATAACATTTCGATTCCTTACCGTTACATTGGTTTAAAAAAAAAAACAAATATTGACGTAGTTTGAACGTAGTAAGATTCCGCGGGGAATCAATATAACCGTACAGAATTGGGGCCCTGCTTAGGGAAAAATGATTAGATAAGTACCTATTTAAGTCTTAATGTGTCTGTAAAGATTATTATACGGAAAATATTCCTGAATCGTTTTGTTGGAAGGTTAATGGTACAATTATGTGGTGTAGGTTTTGGAGCCAGTTGGTGTTGAGTACTAGGCTAAAATATAGGGTATGCTTTTTGGTTCATCGGCTAAGTGACTTTATCTTTTTCTCACGATTAGCTTGCTTATTGTGAAAGCTCCTTCACAATTATTTGCTATAAATATATGTACCTAAAAAAAACTGGGATCTAATTAGTCTGTCCATAATCAGACATTAACGTTCCCACTGCTGGGACACAGGCCTCCTCTTTGTGAGAGGGAGTGGGCCGTAATCCACCACGCGGGCTCAGTGCCGGCTGGTAGATGTCATATGTCTTCGAATTTTCGGTTCTAGGACATGCTGATTTCCTTCATCGTTTTGCGAGCAATGATGATGAAATAATTTACACAACGTGAAATGCCTGTCTGGGTTCGAACATAACTACGACCTACAACTCGTAAGAAATCATCAAATAACTTCTCCCTCCCGCTCTGGGGGGAGCAGGAGGGCGTGTCAGACTTTTACTGACTTAAACCCACCCGTGTTCCCTCAGTTGCCTGAGTGCCAGGGGCCACGGTATCTCTTTCGAACAACCCATACTCCTGGTAGACATCGGCTCTTGCGGACCCCACCAGTTGACGCTGACATCTCTTTGAGGCGCGCGTGGAACACAACGCGATGTCGACCCGGGTTTGGTCCTTACCGGACAGCCCACCCATTAGTCGCCGTACGCAAGCCCGCGCCTACGGTGGCCGGGAATTAGCCTAGGATTCCTGACGCCCAGGTACTAAGTTAATTTGAATAATGTGGAACCATGAGTTACGATAATAAATTAAGATTAGATGCGTATGCAATGGATGATTATGTTACCTTGCTTCAAACATCAATGAGGTTTTCCTTCTTCAATTGTTAAGATTAATTGAAAGGCGTGTGATATTTCCACAGGAAATATCCTTGTTAAACTAAGGTTACATTTAAACAATGTTAAGTAGTTAAATCAAGACGGGTCAATTTTTTCCATTTCTATTTTTGTCTACTTATGTCAATGCGCTCTTTATGAATAAGTAAATGTATTTTGTAGCACTTTTTGCGGTACATAACATTTTCTTGTTGATTTTACAAGAATTTTAGGACTCCAAATATTCTAATTCTACGTTACTATATGATCAGGAGCTCAATTTAATCAATTTTATAAAGCCTTGTCGCCACTTCACATTCATGATCGATATATATCTACTCAAGTGGAAAATATAGAAAATCCGCTGAAAACCGAGATCGCCTCAAAAACTTCAGTTAGATTATACAGTACACACATAAGAAATAGAGTTGGTACAATACTCTATTTTAAAGTACAGTTGGCAACCCTAGCGTCTCCCTTTAATAACGTAAAGAAAACAAAACCAAACTAAATTAGCTTACTCTAAAGAACACGTTAGCTAAAGTACAGAGCGCAAATAAGATAAATCAACCTATCCTTGAAGTATCCGTCGTTTCTCAACACACTTGCAAGACTTTCGCATCCTCGTGTAGCAACTGCAAGAGCAACTTACTATCGAGTGATCGTTTTGTCTCCCAGTATTCGAGTAGGTAGGTAGTACTCGGTTAGGTAATCGACTATGAGCAACGCCAACGATATAATTTAAATTTTCGTGAGTGTTGTAATCCGATCGTGAGGTTGTCGAGAATGTCGTGTTCGATTTTTACGGACTGAATGAAATTAGTTTTTTTTTTTCGTTTGACAGTTCGTTGGTTGTAATAGCTGTTTGTTTGGTTTCATTCAAACATGGTCAATGCGATGTTTCTGTTCTTTGCCCACAAATCGTCTTTTAAATAAATCTAAATGTGTTGGTTTTACTCAATGAACGATTTTAATAAACTTTTACCTACTTATTTAAGCACCGAATAGAAACATTTTAAACTCAAACTCAAACTCAAAGCATTTATTTCAAATAAACCAATTACAGGCACTTTTGAATTGTCAAGGTCGGTGAGTTAGAAAGATGAAGCTAGTTGCCCATTCCAAAGCGTAGGTACCTATGGAGAAGAACGGGCAAGAAACTCCATGGACACTCTTTTAAAATCAAGATTTTGTTACAAAAAGTTGGTTACATCATTATGTTGAAATTATCAATGTGAGAACGATGTAAAAAGTGCACATTAAAATTACAATTTAAATAAATAATCTCCAGGTGTATCTTGAAAGTTTACTCATTAGTAAGTAACGCTGAAGAAATCGTACGCTATGAGTTCACGGTCACTCAAGCTTGATGATCTATTGTTGTGTTCGTGCCATTAGCTAATCTTCGATCTTTAAAGATAATTATGGAAATAAATGTTTGTAAAATAATAACTTGATAATGGCCTTGTGAGGGCCGCAGGAATCCGCTGGATGCGGGAAGCACAGAACCGGTCGAAGTGGCGGAGCTTGGGGAGGCCTATGTCCAGCAGTGGACGTCTTTGGGCTGAAATGATGATGATGATGAAGATAATAACTTACCTACATCTGAAACTTTATAAAACTAAATACCTACGGGAGGGTACAGCACTCTATACATCGTACAGTCAACTGCAAACAAGAAGTGGTAACTCCGGCGGCGCCTTTTTATTGTAATATAGTTAATAGGGCGGTTAGTGTTACCAATAAAGTTGTTAAAAAAAACCATGACCACGAGGGTCGTAGGTACCTAAATTGACTACCAAAACTAAGATAAAAGGCTAATTAAAATAATTTACCATTTTTATTAATATACTAACTTTTGCTAACGATTTCACCCGCGTGTAGGTCGAAACTTATCCCACGAGAACGTACTACCAGAAAAAAGTAGCCTATGTGTTAATCCAAGTTATAAACTACCTGTGCACCAAATTTCATCCAAATCTGTTCAGCTGTTTTGGCGTGATTGAGTAGCAAACATCCAGCCATACTTATAAACTTTCACATGCATTGCAAAATAGTATGCATTCAAAAATATGTTTTAGCTAAGTATTCATAAAAAATGTCTGATTATGATTTTATTCAGCCACTGTATGTTTTTAGAATGTATAGGTATTTTTTGTTTTAATTGCTCTTGCAATATCCTACATCCGGGAGTAGGTGTGGTCTCGATCAACTCGTGTGAAGCCTTAGCGCATTATAATTAAATAAAAACATCTTCATGTTCCCATAGAATTTTCTACAGACCGATTTTTTCACAAATGCTTCACAAGCAAAACGACAGGATTTGACAAAAAACGTCACAAATTATCACTACATTTGACCCCATTCGTCTATCCGACATTTCACTGTAAGTAAAAGTCAAATTATCGTCTGAGTCAGGATGACTAGACCAAGGGAGATTTTGGAAGTTTGAGCCAAGTTTTAATACCTATTTGGTACTATGTATTTGGTACCAGACACCAAATAGCTCAAGATCAAGAACGATCAGATCTGTTGCAACGGTGTAACAATGTAGCAACAGCAAAACGTACTGCAACATAATTTTGGTAATTTATTTAATTGTATGCCGTTACATAAGCTGTGCCGATGTAATTAGGGTAGAACTGTGTCTGTGCCGTGTCTTGTGAAACATCCACAGTCTCAAGCATTTGACTTGATAACTTAATACGCCATATTGTAATTTAAAATATAATGACGATGTATTATGCGCAATGCAGCTCATTAGTGCTCCTTTGATGTTCGCACAACTACTTTTAAATTGTATTAGATTTTTATTCCGAAATGTCAGACTAATTGAGCAGACTTGGTTTTTAACGAATTAAGTCAAATCAAATCAAATAAAAATATTTTTATTTCATATAAACCTGCATGGGCACTTATGAAACGTCAGAAGCTAGGTGCACGGTTCCAAAATGTTGTTTCCTATGGAGAAGAGCCGGCAAGAAACTCCACGGTTACTCTTTTAAAAATGATTGGCTTTACCAATGTTTTCAAATTACAAAGATAAAATGTATGGGAGGACAGTGCAGGCCTGTCAATAAGTACCAGGTACTTATACGTACCTACTCAACTAAACTGAATAGGTAGAGTTGGTAAGGGGCCATCCATAAATTACGTCACACGTTAAGGAGGGGGAGGGGGTCAACGAAATGTGACATTGTGGGACAAGGGCCAGGGGGTCAAAAGCTTTGTGATGTCACATGTTAAACGTGTTAAAAACAAAAAAAAAACTTTACTTACCTACTCTTACTTCTAAATATAACATTGAAAAATATATGACGTCACACATGGGAGTAGGGGTTTTTACAAGTGTGACCACCTGTGACAAGGACGGGGGGGGGGGGGGGGTCAAAAAACCAAAAAATGTGTGTAAATAATTTATGGATGGCCCCTAACAACGAATCGGTGTCTTCCCGCTGACTTAGTAAAAGTAAAATGTGATCATAAATCTTGCTGCTACTTCCGAAACATTACATTTCTAGATCTTTCAGCTATTAAAGTATAATCTAGGGACCGATGAATTATTAAATATACAAAATCATTGATGATAATGATTTTGTATATTTCGGTCGGTTTGTATATGTCGGTCTTTCGGCTGAAATGATGATTCATTTCAGCCGAAAGACGTCCACAACTGGACATGAAGCACCATATAGAGAATGGGCGCAGCGTTCTCTATGCGTTTATCCCAACATATCTAACTGCGATCGCCAACCCGCCTACCAAGCGTGGAGATTCTGGCAACGCCACCCCCTTAAACAAAGTAAACTGAGGCAGCCCCAAAATAAATATAAACAATAACTGTTTTTTTATGGATTCGTTTGCTTCTATGTTATGGAGCCCTTGGTGTCCCTATCACTTGTTCAGTTTATTTTCGGGTACCATAGTTTGCTTCCGAGAGCAGTGTAGGTCGTAGGTTCGAACCCAGATTGACGCTTTACTTTGTGTAAATTATTTCATTACCAATGAACTCAAAATGGTGAAGGAAAACATCGCGAGGAAACCGGCATGTCCTAGAACAAAAAAATCGAAGACACGTGACATCTACCAACCCGCACTGCGCCCGCGTGATGGATTACGGCCCACTCCCTCTCACCGAGAGGAGGCCTGTGTCCCAGCAGTGGGAACATTGTGCTGATGATCATGATAATGATGATAGTTCCAGACTTCGCATATTAGATACATAAGTATAGCACTGGGCAGGTTTGCTCGTATTTCGGTATTTTCTTCTTCATAGAAATGGTAAATTCATTCACTGATAGACAACGCACTATCTAGCTCGTAAAATGTCGCGAAAAAGCATAAAATTTTGGGCGAGACTTAGGTACATAAATAGGGAATGTGAGTACTAAAGAAAGGATTTTGAAAATTCATCCCCTATAAGGGTTATAGGTATAGGGTGTCCCCCTATACCTGTAACCCTTGTATGAAAGTTCGTCTTTTTGCCGATGAGATGCCCCATCGGGCACACGGCTTATCTATCTAAGCATGTGTAAGTATAATCAGCCTATTACGTTCTCACTGCTGGGACACAGGCCTCCTCTCGGTAGGAGGGAGTGGGCCGTAATTCACCACGCGGGCCGAGTGCGGGCTGGTAGATGTCACGTGTTCAATATTTGTTTCAAGGACATTCCGGTTTCCTCACAAGGTTTCCTCTCAGCGTTTTGGAAGAAGTGGTGAGGAAATAATTTACAACAAAGTACGTTTGTGCGTTTGTCTGGATTCGAGCCTACGACCTACAATTGTTCACATATGTTTATAGCACAAACATAAACTCACGATAGTTCTAAGAATATTGATAGTCCACCTTACGTCCACACAATACCATGGAACAGGTTTTCTCAACAAAATCAAACACTATGAGTCAACAGCACCGGGTTGCAGTTGCGACACTTACCCACTGGCAGACGGCTAAAGTTTGCAATCTCACACAGATAATAAACGGAACATAATGATCAACCTACATTACCGGTAAATTACCGAACGCACGTGTAATAGGTCAGGCCCATAGTGAAATGCAATCGGTGTAGGCAATGGAATCAATCTACGCACAGAGATTGCGACAGATTGTGATTTCGACAGACGGATACTGTGGCCATTCCCATTTCGCGCCTAAGAGTAGAATGATGATGACAAAATATTATCGCTACAACATCTTACATGTTAATTTCAACATAATTTCGATGTCGATTTGAAATAATCGATCAATTATGAGGGAATAGCCTTTTTTGCCAGCAGCTTTGACCGCGTGGACGTCGAAAATAGGGTAGTACACCCGTTTTTGAAAAGTGTCTTAATTAGATTCTAGAGTGCTAACAAACCACTTAAAAAAAAACACAACATTTTTATTTAAGTAATTGATTAGTGCCATGTAAATGCAATAAAATTTCACATTTTCAAATTTTGCGCCTAATTTGTCGAAAACGCAGGACGTAGTGGACGCCATATTGCTCTGAGGGTATGACATAGGACATTAGTTTGCCATTACAACAAATGCGCCGATATTTACATCCAGACTTTCGTAGTTATAATATTACTAGTTTTTGCCCGCGGCCCCGCCCGTGTAAATATCGGTTACCGCGTAAAAAAGTAGTCTATATTCTTCTCCATATCCCAGGCTATATCGCTGGCAAATTTCATGACGATCACTTCAGCGGTTTAGGCGTGAAAGCGTAACAGACAGACAGACTTTGGCATAATATTAGCAGGGTTAGTAGGAATTAGGATCTCTCCAGGATCTGTTTGTCTGCCTGTGTTGCTTGTTTATCTCGGGGCTGTGTCTTTATAACCGTAGTAGGTACCTAGCTAGTTGAAATGTTCACGAAACCTTCGTTTGCACGCGCGTAACTTGAAGTTGGGAGGATTTTGGGTAGGTAGCCTTAAAAGCCTCAAAATAGCTTAGTTCTTTAGTTGAGCCGTACTAACGAATCAAATAGAGAATTTCACTGTAGTATTTGTATTGCAGGTGGTAATTGTTTAAATTATGAAACTACTAAGCAGTTGTCGGTTACATTCCGTAATCCATTCTAGTCTTACTGCAGTTACATAACCGTTCCGATTGTTTTAATGTCTGGCGTACAAGTCTACTATCTATCTATTAACCCTGTATGTCCCACTACTGAACAAAGGCCTCCCTTTCCCTTTTCTACACACGTCTGTCTACTGCCATTCTTCATTATTAAGGGGAAACTAGTCGCTGGCGCGAACTCACTGGTGAGCCTGGCTAAAAAGCACGCTGTCTCACCAGGCTTCGTGTACGACAGAGGTAGTATCAGTGATGAGCAGTTAGACGATAGTCTACACGCACAACGTTATTGAGTGAGATGCAGGATCATTTATAGTAAAAGACGAGCGTAAAAAAAAGAATAAAGTCCTTCGGAAGATCGGTTTTTATGAAAAAACCACTGCATAAATCAATGACCAATAAAGTATATTGAACTTTTCTATAATTGAACGTTGTCGGTACCGACTTGGTTTTGGAGATTTTACACTCCTTTTATTACTTAAACACGCCCAAAGTTAGGTTAAACTAGCAAGAAAAACTAATCTTTGTTGGCTCATAACTTTTTAATGGCTTTTTATATTCTGTTTCTGTACAGACAATATTTATAATGAGACACAACCATACCATGTATAATTTTTCATGTACATTGTCAAACAGTGGAGTAAAACACTGCCGAAGTTTGTATGGAAAAAATACTGATTCAAGATTCAGTCCAAGGAGTCTGGTGAAAAGGTGATTTAGGTATTACTTTTGTCTAGAGAGGCACGTCATCTATTAGTGTATTGTTTACAACAAAATCGTCATCTGCCTTGTAGCATTTTCCCAACTATCTTGGGTCGTCTCACAATCTAACCGGAGCAAGCTAAATACGGGCACACTAGTTACGTAACACAGTTCCAATCACAATTTTAAAAAATATTTCTAATCCATTGATTCACAAGTTTGATGAATTCCTCTACTCAACAACGTTTATAACATGCCTGAACTGTGAACATCGTGGTCAAAATGAAAGAAAATGCGATAAATTGTAATTTTCATGTGTGTCACGCATTTACCATGTGTTACTGTTGACAACAAACTGCGATCACCAACCTATCGAGCAGTCTGATGACTGCTAGGTAGGTGATCGCAGTTGTCACAGGTCTCTAACTGATATAAGTTCTCTAATGGATCACAATTAGAGGACTTATGTCAGGTAGAGACCTGCATAGCTATTCAGAACCATTCGATACGTTTCCGTACCGAATCAAATATCAATCAATGTCCTATAAACGCTGTTCACATATCCAAAACCCAATAGGGCGTCACAAATCACATAGGGCGTTAATTTGATTTGAACTGACAAAGTTTTCGCTATTCTTCCAACAGTTGTTCGCTATCGGGGACAAGGGAAATTAGATTGTTGATCGAGATGTGAAATTTTCGATACGTTAGCCTTTAGAATGCTTGTGTAGAACTACTGCTCTTTGCGTAGGGCAACATGAACAGCAGCAGTACTGTGTAGGATGATACAGGAATATAAACAAGTTCCGTAATATAGGTCAGCGTGGTATTATCTGGCCAAGCTACTTTGTAGCCAAGAATCACTTATCCCCTAGCTCAAAGTGATTATGGGGGAAATCAAACCTGGGAGAAACCAAACGTCGATAAAGAGTGTTGATAAGTTCACAGAATGAAGGATATACATTGAAAGTGGATTAATGAAGAAGTAGGTAAGACATTGACTTGATGGCAATTCCGGGCGGCAATGTTGCCAGATTAGACCAAACCACAGAACAGACTATCATCGTAAGGAAACCGGCATGTCCTAGATCAAAAATTCGAAGACATGTGACATTTGCCATCTACTGAGCCCGCGTGGTGGATTATTGCACCCTACTTCTCACACAGAGGAGGCCCAGCAGTGAGAGCACTATAGGCTCATTATGCTATGTTTATGATTCAATAACTTTCGATTAAGTATTCATCTCACTATTAAATCAATTAGGTTCGATTGGAAATTGTAGAACAAACATAAAAGTCATCGATAATAATTTTTATGTATTCCACAGCTGGACAGACTCAAAAGTTAACAATCTTTACAATTCTTCTATTTTATGTACGGTACTACTTAAATAATAAAAAGGCCACACCACAGACACCAGCACCCTAAATGCGTAACTCACGATTAATCATAATCGGTTTCAATTTGACAGTCCGAAAATATTCATTGCGTTATTTACGTTGTTGAACAGACACATTTTTCGAACATATGAAGCAATGGTTTAACAATCTGTTTCAAAACGAAACAGATTATGATGAATCGTGAGTTACGCAATTAGGACGCAGAAGAGACAGTCGCTTTGCTTTTAATTCATACTTTCAATTATTATACTTCATTCGCATAGCTGAAATATTTTTTTAAGTTTGTTCTCTTAGATGATTATTTAAGTTTTAATATTGAAATGATCACACAAATAAATACATTTGTACATAAATTAATATTAAATAACCTCGATACATAAACGCACTGTACAACACAGTCCTTATAAGAAATCAAATTTAAATAGTCACTTGTCAGTTTTCCCGCGAAAACTTGAACCATAAATATTAAAAAAAATTGGACTCACTTGTAAAAATTTCCCGGGCAAAATCACAAAGGGCACGTTCACGTAGCACTGAGAGCGAGCGAACACTGATGGCGAGCACTGGCAGGCTTGTTATTTTGCTTGCAGCCGATGATCGTTGGGCTCCACCGCAGCAGACATTTAGATAACTGCGGTTTTCAGTGAATGTTGCAGGGAGCCGCAACATTTTTAGATTTAGATTGTTTTTTTTACGAGTGAGATAAGACTTGCTTACTTGACATGTTACATCATGTCAAATTAGCAAGTTTGCAAACTCGATCATAACTTTATTAGCAACTTTTGCGAATTCTGCCACAATTGTCTCAATTTCTCGGTAAAATATCATTGTTTTGGAGATTGCCATTAATAACTTTTTGTAATTTAATTGATTTTCTTTGACATTTTTAATTTGATATGTAGACAATAATAAAGCTTGATTTAGTCGTTTTTATATGGATATTTATTTATTTTGTTTAAATTAGAATTAGAATAATTATTATTGTAAAAAAAATACATGCCGAATTTAGTAGGCTGAACAGAAAGAGCAAATTTTTCACATGAAACAAAACTGATCTCAATTTTTTTTTTTTACATATTTTACTGTTGAACTAGGGCAGTGATATGTGTTATAAAATATGTAAAATACCATATTTCAGGCAAATAAATTAATCTATCTTTCCTTTTGTTCTTAGCTACCTATGTAGGAACCTCTTACATTTCTTGGCAACTAAATTAGTTTTAAGTTATATTTATTGTGCGATTTTACAATATTTAAATGCTAAGCACTTTTCGGTGTACGATTTCCTAATCAAGGGTTGATTCTGTTCGTTGCTCATTAGTCCCTCTCTATATTGCTCACCTAGCTTTTGTCCATCAGTTAATTTATTAAACCACACTCTGAGATGCATGTAAGAGTGTGCTTTTGTTTTTGTGAGTGTTACTTTCATCAGACACCATATAATGAATTAACAACTCAGAACATATCAACTTGTTTCAAGGACGATATAGCCATAGAACTCCTTTCTAATATATTATCTAAGTAGTTACATTATTTCTACATCAGTACGTTTGAGGGTCTGAACGAAAACTATCCAGACGCATTTCTTTCCATGAACCTACCACTAACAACAATTCCTGTAAAGTCTGCTATATTAGGAAAATTTTACTTACTTACAACAAAAGGTTGACGAGTCGTGACTTTTTGTTTAGGTTACTGTTGAATTATTACAAGTGTTATATAAAATGACAAAAATCGTAGCGTAAACGATTAAGGTCACCTCAGTGTATCCGAAATTAGGCCAAAATTACAATCTGATGTATTTTTTTCTGGACATGCAATAGTTTGCGACAAAAATCATTAATATCAAATTAGCATTGCTTTCAGACGAGCAAAGCAGGTAACATTCACCTCCTAGGCGTTGTATTGCTTCACGTAAAACTGTAGTTAGGATAATAGGCGTATATACGAATAGCTGCTTAGATGTTGCGCGTGGTCCTCATCAGGGCAAATCTCATACAAAGAAGGTAGGTACAGTCAACATGAACATCAGTGGTAACAGTCTGATATTGACAGTGTCTTTATTTCGTAGCAGTAGGTAAGGGCGTTTCTTTGAATTGCAAGTGTTACAACTGATGCGCTTGACTGAACAAGCAAAGATCAGCATGCTTGCATCACATGTTTGCGATGTCGGAATACTATAATATAGTCGATTACAGGTTTGTGCGGAGTTTAGTGGATGGGTCAGTAGGTCCTCATGAAATTGAAAGCCACAAAAACTTGGTAGTCGTTGATGATGGCTGAACCTGGATTGTCAAAAGCATCATAGCGAAAAAACTCGGCTGTTGAAGAGCCTGGATCCATAATGGGATCTGTATATAATCTCAAATCAGTTGAACGGGTTAATGAAACAATTTTTCTGTAAGTGTAAAAGGACCAGACGATACGTTTGTTGTGGTGATGCTTAGGGAAGGCTCATGTGTACCAGTGGTTAGATCTACGTTGGCACTCTAAAGATATTTTGTCGCTAGTGTAGGTGTTTTTTTTTTTGGGTGGGAAATCATCAAATAACTTCTCCCGCTCTAGGTGGAGCAGGAGGGCGTGTTAGACTTTTACTGACTAAAACCCACCCGTGTTTCTTCAGTAGCCCGTATGCCAGGGGCTGTGGTATCTCTTTCGAACAAACCCGCACCCCTGGCAGGCCCTTACGGGCCCCATCACGTTTGTGCTGACATCTCTTTGAGGCGCGCGTGGAACACAACGCGCCGTCGACTTGTGCTTGGTCCTTACCGGACAGCGAGCTACCCATTACTCGCAGTCCGCAAGCTCATGCCTACGGTGGCCGGAAATCGGCCTGGGATTCCCGACGCCCAGGGCGTCTCCGTATCCTGCGGCGGCTAGGGTCGCGAGGGCGCAAAGACTGCTTCTCCGTCACGTGCGCCTCCTCCCTCTTCGCGAGCATCACTGCTTCGCTGAAGGAGGTGACGGGTACCCATGCCCTCTCGCTCCGTACCATGGCCTGGACCAGGCCCGGACGCGAGAGATCCTCCACGAGGACACGGCGGTGCTCCACCCAAGCCGGGCAGACCGCCACCATGTGCTTCACCGTGTCCTCAGGGCGATCTTCGCAGTGGAAACACCCGGGCGTTTCCTCCCGCCCTATCCGAAACGGGAACCTCCCGAAACAACCGTGTCCGGTGAGGACCTGCGTCAGGCGGAAGGTGAGGACGCCATGCCGCCTCTCAAACCACTCCTCAAAGAGGGGACTTACCGCCGCAATCGTGGCATGCCCAGCACTGGGTTGCGACAATCGCACTCTCCATGTCACCATGAGATCCCGCCGGAGCTCTGTCGGCTGTGCCGCGATTTCCCGCGGCAGCGGAGTTACGCCCCGGCGTTTGGCCTCCTCGCGCCACTCCCACATTTTAGTGTGGGTGGTTAGGTATCATAATATCATTATCGTCAAAATCAAAATCAAAAGTTATTTATTCTAACTAGGCTAAGAGTCAGCACTTTTTGAACGTCAAAATTACATAAGACAGTCCCCCAAAACGCCCACCCTTCATCACTTCCTAGTGCTTTATCTGAGAAGAACAAGTGACGCAACAAACTCCCCAGTAGCACAGCTGTCTGTTAGTAATAGTAGTCCATCCTTAAGCTTAGTTTTCGCTTTTTGCATCGTCCCCGCTACTCACCTTGCGGACGTCGAGGACAAGACGATGCGCCTCAAGTGGATTTGGGACAGGACATCTAGTTAGTCTAGGAGGGAGTAAAGGTGTGAGCGAATGGTGGTCAAGGTTAGGCAAACGAAACCAGGGCCGTTCAAAAGCGCGTTGGGTTGAAGATATCGTCAAAGTAGCGGAAAACACTTGGATGGAGGACGCACGGAACCGGGAAATATGGCAGGTAAAGTAAGTGGTAAGTAAGGGGAGGCCAGCATTGGGTGATTCCAGCCTGGAATGAAGATGAAAAGTAGGTGCTGACCTTCTTCAGATGAAGAATCGAAAAGGAGCAGTTCATCATATTTGGTTTATACTTCAGTGAGGCTGTATATGAAAACAGATGCAGAAATGTCAGTAAGTTAATCTAACTTGGGCAGTGGAATACTCAATTTTCGCAATTTTTCAGAGCAATACATACATTTCATAACCGCGCGTGCTATTATATAAATCTAACATTTTTACAGCAATTATTCCACGTTCACAATTAGTGAGAGGGCGAGTTTGCTTTTTGATTTTAACAAAAGATATAAGCAATTAACAATGAATGTAGTTAACATGTGGAAACATCTTCGAAATTGGTAAATCCCACATGAGTAAAAGGTACCTAGTTGGCGTTAATGACCTTTTGTAATTATCGACGCAAACGCATACACCACACGTACTTGGTTTACAAATAAGTTGCGAAAATCATTATGGGTACATATATTTCTAACCTCTAACTGTCTGAGTAACGGTGGAGTTTCTTGCCCATTCTTCTCCATACGAAACTACATTTTGGAAGTAGCGACTAGAATCAATTCTATTTTAATGTAAATGTTGACGTTTAAAAGTGCCTTTTAAGTGCCTAATTGAAATAAATGCCATAATGCCAGCTGCTACGATCCTAACATACTTACTCTTCGTTCTACTTTAGCCTCGTTTACGTACATATCTGGTCACACAAGCACGCCGGTTGCGAGTAGGTATTACAAACCTGACCTCTTTGAAAATCAACTCCAATAAGATCACTATATGACCTCCTAGTGCGTCCCCTCCCGGCCTTTTCACTCAGATCTGTCTTGTCAATACCTTTTGTTAGCCACCCTTCATTCATCATCTCACCATGACCAAATCAAGTTTCAAAAAAGGGGGGCATCATAACATAACTTGTATGCCTGGTTCTCTCTGTAGATATGCGATGCAGTGCTTTCTGAATTTTAAATAACCTTGACAACGAATGCAACAATGTTAAATAATTCAAAGCTAGAGTAGCAATATTACGTTCTTCAACAAACTGGCTGCGCTAGAAATAGATCAAGATGACCGGACCGAGGTTACTCAACCGTTAAGCGAATTCGCCACAGTAGTTTATCCGAAGCATTTAGTTATGGTCAATACTTTTGATTGACTTTGTTATTGAGTTAATGAACACTTTCGCAGTAGACCAGGGGCCTTAGTCTGCTATTTTTATAAATTCGTCATTCCAACACGATCCCATCGTCATTTTGCTAAAAGTTAGTAATCTGCTAAATTCATAATGGTCGATCAGTGGTCGGTCAATGGTCTCAATAATAGAATTGTGTTATAATGGCATTGTCGTATTGCCATTAGTATAAAACTCGTTAGTAGAAATGATTTTCGAAAAAATACTACTAAATTTGAACATTTATTCATGCCAGATTACATTTATATGTATATATTTTTACATGTTATTTTTTAGGATATTATTTTAGGAACTGTTAAAAATTACCGCCAAGTCAGTCATTCATTTGTCATTATGTACGAGATTACCAATAAATGCCATTTCTTTCAATGGTGTGTCAGTGGCTGACCATTGGAAAGTCATAGTGACGCCATTATATAGATTACCAAACTTGTCAAAATCAACAATTATGAAATCAGTGATAGACCATTCTGACACTATTGTAATAGCAGACTTGAGGCCCTGGAAAAGAGGGACGAAAAAAAAGATTACTATTGAAAACATAAATTTCGCTTTTGCATTTGAATGTCTGTAAAAGATTTCCATTCAACGTGAAAATTACGCAATACAAGCTTTTCGATTACGTGCCACAATAAATCGTCAAAAAAATCTGAGTTACTTTGAAAACAATAGGTTTTACACAATACGGTAGAAGGAGATAGTGATATACAATTTCAGTGATATAAAGAGAGACAAATATGCATAGGTAGGCTGCACGACCGAATGGCAGGGCACCACAATGTTATGTCATGCTAAAGGTGCAGAGAACCAGTGACCTACATTTGTTATTAACAATGTTAAATGAGTTCTTATACATTTTCTTCAGACGGGCCGACACTTACGTTAAGGTTTTGTGAAAAATAAAGGTTAATTGATAAATATTATTTTTTCTGTAAGTAGGTTTGTATAAACACTTTTAAGGCTTCTTCAAACAGGTGCGACGCTACACCTGAATTTCCATGAAGTTTTCATAGAAATTGTTCTACGTCGCGCTAACAGGCCCAGCATTAACGGTAGCCCACCGTCGAGCACGACCTAAATTTGTTCGAGAGCATAGGGATTGGAAGTTAGAGCAGTGGGGTAATGTACTCTTCACTGATGAGATCAGGGTGAGTCTATATGGAAGTGATCGACGTCAGGGAGTATATCGTCGTCCTGAGAGCATTATTCTCAGTGTTGCATCGAGGAAACTGTCGCGAATGGAGGTGGATCTGTAATGGTCTAGGTGGCATCTCTTTAACCGCACATAACCGCATATAACGTTAGTTTTCATCGAACCGACGACGGGCCGTGCACCTGGATTTACTTTTCATCGCTACATTACTGAAATCCTCGTAGACCATTTGGTCCATATGCAGGATATATCGGGCTGCATAATTATGTAGTTGATGCACGATAATGATCGACCTCATGTTGCTCATTTGGTGACCCAGTATGAATTGAACAGGAGTGGAATGCAATTCTTCAAGATTTCATCTTCAAGCTCGTGAGGTCGATGAATACGAGTATGATGGCAGTTATTCGAGCAAGGGGAGGGAATACTGAATACTGACGAACGACTTTTTTTTTGGTATTTGTTTTCATGTTATGATTACTGACGATTAACACGATTGGAAAACTACTTTATTTGTAAAATCCTTAATTAGCACTTCATTAATTAATTAATTCCAATGAGTTTCCATTCATTTTAATCATCATGAAACGCACTTTGTGTTGGCATAACTTTGATAGTTGTAAGTTTTATACTTTTTGAGAAAATCCAATCAGAGTTCCAAAGTATCGGGTTATTTCCATCCAGTGGCGTCCATTG
The DNA here is from genome assembly GCA_949987655.1 of Polymixis flavicincta. Taxonomy (NCBI): domain Eukaryota; kingdom Metazoa; phylum Arthropoda; class Insecta; order Lepidoptera; family Noctuidae; genus Polymixis; species Polymixis flavicincta. The sequence continues at coordinate 33,322,563 of OX465171.1, read as the reverse complement.
TGAACCTGTTCAGGTCATTGCACGCATTTATCAGATACGTGACTTGTGGTAAGCAGGTAGTGTAGGTACCCATAATGGTAGGAAACTTAAAGTTTAAGGTTTTCCACTCAATCTCTAGTTCCAGTCTAGATGCTAAAAGTCTACAAAATCATCGCGCTAAATTACTTAATTCGAACTAACTTTCTCTTTTTGAAATTCGTTGCAGCATCATAAGTTATAATGCAGTGACTAAGTAAGTAAATAATGTTATTGCAACAGCAACAATAACTATTTCAATAGTCGCTCTAATTAATAAGAATTGCCTAAAAAACATTACTGTTTCGTATTTGCCTTTATCTTCCACAATGAGCCACCACTGTCATCCATGACTATTACTCATATTTACTCAAATGCAAAACCTACAACATATTCCAAATAATTACACAAGAGTTCGCTAAGCAATTCAGACTACATTTTAATTACCGTGTCGCTCAGATGTTTTCTATTGAATGCGCAGACGCAACCGACAGTAACCGACTACCGTATCTATTTACACGCGTTAGTCGGCGGCGGCGGCGGCGCACAATGGTCCCAAATTAAAAAAAAGTGGACATTGATAGTAGACCGCTGATATTTTTTTTATTGTGGATATAATGATAACAGATAAGGCAAAAAAATATTATTGTCCTACTTCAAATACTTTTCTCTAAAAAAAATATTTCTTTTTTTTTTTGTATGGGAGTGATTACATTTTACTCAATTTCTCAAAAACCTTAAGCGATGTCGAGATGGCATTCACATATGTTAGAAAACTAATAATTCTGAGTATTTGGCTCGAAGAAACTTATTGCTTATCTCTGCGTACTTTCGAGATAATAGTGACAGAAAATAACAATTTTTTTTAATGTTAATTGTTCGCTTTTTTTTATTCATAGCCTTACTCGCAATAGGTCCGCTGGCCAGCAAAATGGAGCTTCGACGCGAGTTTGCCGGGATAACAAGATGGCCGCCTCTCATGACGTAACGTAATACGGTCACGAATCGCGCGCGTACACCTCAGTGTACAACTAAATGTGGTTGCGATAAGACGTGTCCTTATTTTTTCTGTGCGCTTGAAGAAATGCTTGTTGTTTGTTTGTTTTGTTATTGTTGTATTTTGAATCTTTGGATTTTAAAATCAAATAATTTTTGTTTGTCTTTCTTTCGTCGAATTTGTTTTCGTAATTTTTTTTTGTTAAAATCAAAGTCACTTTGTCTTTGATATCTTTGATTCTAATTTGTTTTCAATTTTCCTTAAAATTATAATATGTCCGCATTTGTCACCAACTTAGACTTATACGTTGTTCTTAAATCAGGAGGTGGTTTTAAAAATGTAGAATTTTTATTTAATGCCCTTATTGAACGTATTGGTGTTGAATTGTCTTCCGAAGATTTGAGTAATATTAAATTATTTTGTCGTAATTTTTCAAGTAATATCTCAAAAAGATGGTCTGCTTCCGGTAGAGCTCAAAAGACCTTTCTTAACAAGAATTCAGACTGGTTACAATCCCAAATAGTTTGGCCAAAATGTAAAAATATCGATTTAAGCAGCATTTTTAAAGTTGCCGAGGAAGTAATTCCAAATTTCGAAACGCAAGTGGATACTCATCAATTAAGTTGTGGTACAAGTAAAAAACCATTTGTTGATATATCTGATAAACAGAAGAAAAGGCGTTCTCTAACACTTCTAGATCACACAGAGGAGGAATTAGTTTATGCTTTATGTGCCAAATTAAAAGAGTCTAAAAAAACAAAATTAGCAGCTATATTAAACGAACTCAGCCAAAACAAGGAAAAATGTGAGATGGTACATGATGTACTATTCGCTAAAAAGACTGACAAACCGTGTTTACCAGATGATAAAACGTTAGCGCTTTACACCTCAACAAATTTGTCAAAATGGCAATATCGAAATTTAAGAACTATTCTTGCTTCAGAGAAAATGTATGGTCTTCCATCCTATCAAAAGCTCCTGGAAGCTAAAAAAACTTGTTATCCTCCAGAGTCAGACATAACTGTAACTGAATCTGATGCTAAGATAAGACTTCAATCGCTTCTAGATTTGACAACCAATAGGATATTAAAAACAATTCAGCACAACTCTGCCGACAAAAAATCGCTAAAACTAATAAGCAAATGGGGTTTTGACGGGTCATCTTCTCAAAGTAATTATAAACAAAAGTCACACTCCGACACTAAAATTGACGATTCTTCAGTTTTCATGATTAGTTTGGTTCCGCTTCGTTTGGAAGAAGAGAGTGGTACTATCTTGTGGCAAAATCCTGCTCCCTCTTCAACAAACTATTGTCGTCCAATTGGCTTTATATTTGCAAAAGAAACAAATGAATTGATAAAGAAGGAAAGTGCATCCTTAGAGGAAGAAATTCGTAATCTTGTTCCCACAATTGTAGATAATTTTGATATTAAACATGTTTTGTACATGACTATGATTGATGGGAAAATTTCTACTGTGATTTCCAATACTTCTTCTGCAGCTGTTTGTAATATTTGCAATACCCTACCTAGCAAAATGAATGACTTGTACTTTGTATCCAAAAGACTCATCAGAGAAGATATGTATAAATATGGTCTGTCTTCGCTTCATATGTGGATAAGATGTATGGAATGTATTTTACACATTTCGTACAACTTAGACTTCAAAAAGTGGGCTGCACGAAAAGAAGATAAATTGTTAAAAGAAATTAAAAAGAATTTGACACAAGAAGAATTCCGGGAAAGAACTGGTTTGTTAATTGACATAGTAAAACAGGGATTTGGTACAACCAATGACGGTAACACGGCAAGAAGGTTTTTTGAAAATTATGAAGTATCTGCTGAAATAACGGGTTTTCAGTTCACAGATTTGCAGTCATTTTACAAACAATTTCATCTGGTCAACTTATTAATACCAACTTGTTTAGGGAATATTGTAAAGAAACAGCAATGCTGTATGTAAACTTATATCCATGGTATTACATGCCTTCAAGTGTCCATAAATTGTTGATACACGGTGCTGATATTTGTGAAAATTTCTCCTTTATTCCGATAGGCATGCTTTCCGAAGAAGCTTCCGAAGCAAGGAATAAAGATTTCCGGAATGTTAGAATGGCACATACAAGAAAAATCGGTAGAGTTCAGACTAATTTAGACATTATCCACAGCTTTCTAATTAGCTCAGATCCTTACATCAGCCACATCAAACCAAAGTTTGCTCGTTTACATAAACAGTTGTTTCCAGAGGCTAGTGCTTTGATCTTGAACAATGAATTGCTTTCGTTGGAAAACGAGGAAATAGAGATTTCTCAAGAGAATATAGACCCAAATATTAATCTTTCACCATAATATTTTTTCAGAATCGTTTGTGAACATATTCAACTTTATGTTTGCAGCTTTATTTGTCTTCATTTTGATTGTTTTTTAAAACTGATGAAAATACTCCTTCAGAAAGGTCATAGCTTTTCAGTCATTAGTGAGCCCCCATAACCTCTTTTACAGAGAAGTCTCTTTTTATTTATTTGACATTACGCATACATTATAATTATGTGCTAAAGTAAGGCTATGATTAAAAAAAAGCAAACAATTAACATTTAAAAAAATTGTTATTTTCTGTCACTATTATCTCGAAAGTACGCAGAGATAAGCAATAAGTTTCTTCGAGCCAAATACTCAGAATTATTAGTTTTCTAACATTTGTGATTGCCATCTCGACATCGCTTAAAGTTTTTGAGAAATTGAGTAAAATGTAATCGCTCCCATACAAAAAAAAAGAAATTTTTTTTTACAGAAAAGTATTTGAAGTAGGACAATAATATTTTTTTTTGCCTTATCTGTTATCATTGTATCAACAATAAAAAAAAATATCAGCGGTCTACTATCAATGTCCACTTTTTTTTAATTTGGGACCAGTGTGCGGCGCGGGCGCTGCCATGTCGACATGCAGTCAACGACACCAAACGAAAGCTATTCCCTGATGGGGCCAAGGTTACATAAAGAAAGGGCACGACTTTGTTCAATTCCTCTCATTATTTTTCGTTTTGGGTTAGGCTTTTGAAATCAAGCATTCTACATTACTTTTTATTCTAAATTAGTTTTAGAAACATTTCTTCCCAAAGTATCTGCCTAGCCTTTTCGTAGATATGTTGGGGTCGGCTTCCAGTCTATCTGGATGCAGTTTAATACCAGTATTTTACATGGAGCTACTGCCTATCTGACCACAGTTACTGGGTAGCACGGTACCCCTTGGTAAGACTGTTTGTCAGACTTTCAGGCGTCTGACGACCCGTAACGACTGGCAAAGATCCACGAATGATAGCCGGAAACAACGGCTTAACGTACTTTCCGAGTCACGGAGAGGTCTCGGTATGTAAAGATGGTCATCCATCCACGGCCAAACGCGGCAAGCGTCGCTTAACCTGCACAGTTTCCTTTTTGATCGTGGGTAATCATCAAATACCTAACTCCTGCTCTGGGCGGAGCGGAAGGGCGTGTCAGACTTCTACTGTTTATAACCCACTCGTATTCCTTCAGTAACCTGTATGCCAGGGGCTACGGTATCTCTTTCGAACAACCCGCACTCCTGGCAGGCATCAGCCCTTGCGGACCCCACCAGTTGGTGCTGAAATCTCTAACCTGCACCGTAATTGCGTAACCCGCTATTAATAACAATCAATAAATCATTGTGAAGGATGTTGCTAATACTTGGTTCACAATAATGTACGTTTTTTCAGCTTTTGTTGAACTGTCAAAATGAATGATAGAGTATTATGCAATTACCCCGTTGTTCGATCAACTCGTGCGGCTGTTATTAATTAATAACTCTTCTCAATGGCTCAAATGAAGTACTTAATATGATGAAATACATAACCGAATATGAAACTTCAATTCTATTATTAGCATTGTTCGTAAAAACGGGTTCCGGAAAACATTATTAGGTCATGTCAATGTCATACGACGGTACGATGCTGTGGCTGCTTTCCACAGCTAGTGGATTGGATTACCTATTAAATTAAAGTTAAATTACAAAGTCCAAATATTACATAATTGTTTTATTACTTAATAATAACTAGCGAGCCGCTTCTGCAAATGTGGCGACATGATTTCAGATCTTTATCTAAAGTTAGCAAGAAATATAAAAGTTCATTATTAGTGTAGGTACCTACCTATCTATTATATTATATAACATTTTTTTTAAACTCTGGCTCCGCGTACACTAAGCTAGAAGACCTACTAAAAATGTTATTGTGATTTTTAATAATTATTTTCATATCCATTTTTACCATGGGCAATATCTGTACTGTATGCGTCTTTGAACGAATGTCCAAAATATTGTTGCCGAATAAATGATTTTACTTTCAAACTACTATAAAAGTATTAATAGTTCAAACTATAGCTTGGACCAGGCCACTCGAAGTCTGGGCAGAGACGTCAAACCGGATGTACCTACCTATCTGTGGTTCTACAACGTCTCCACCTCCTCCAATACACGCCAGTCCTGAACATTGCGTGCGACAGCGGGACTAGCAAACGACAAGTCCACTATAGATCCAACTCACTGCCGCACACGTCTGAACGATTCCTCCCAACATAATAGGTCTTTACCTATGAAATTGCCGTTTTGTATGAAAAAATTTAAACGAATTTTTTTCATGAATTTTTTATTTGTATTAATCGAAGTAATCACCCATGCAATCAATGCATCTTTGCCATCGCAGTGGCAGTTTATTGATGCCCTTCTTAAAGAAATCAGCTGGACGGGAGGCAACAAATTCTTCAAAGGCATTTTGTACTGCCTCTCGGGTATTAAATTTTTTTCCCGCCAAGAAGTTATCCAAATTCTGGAAAAAGTAGTAGTCTGTAGGCGCAAGGTCTGGTGAGTAGGGCGGATGACGGAGAGCTTCCAACCCCAGTTCTTGCAACTTGGAGACCGTCTGCTGTGCAGTATGAGGTCGCGCGTTGTCGTGCAGGAGCAGCGGAGACGAGCGATTGACCAATGCTGGTTGGAGATGCGCCAGCTTCTCCATCATTGTGTTCAGTTCTTCACAGTACACATCTGCAGTAATGCTCACCCCATTTGGTAAGAAGCTGTGATGAATCACACCGGCGCTAGACCACCAAACAGTGACCATCACTTTTCTAGGGGTAAGTTTTCGTTTAGGGCATTGTTTAGGTGCTGAACCAGGATCCAACCAACTTGCTGAGCGCTTACGGTTATCAAACAGAATCCATTTTTCATCGCAGGTAACAATGCGGTTCAAAATTCCTTCATTTGTGTGTCTGTTGAGCAGTGCAAGGCACGTCTCGACGCGTACTTCGCGCTGGCGATCATTGAGTTCGTGGGGCACCCATTTGTCAAGCTTTTTTACCTTGCCAATTTGACGCAAATGGACCAATATTGTTTTGACGCTAACGTCGAAAGCTGCTGCTAATTCAGCAGTAGATTGTGTATCATCAGCTTCCACAATCGCCTTTAATTCGTCATTGTCGACCAAAGTCTTCGGACGACCGCGAGGTTCATTTTTCAGGTCGAAATTTCCAGAACGGAAGCGAGCAAACCAATAACAGGTGGTGCGTTGGTTTGTAGTGTTAGCTCCGTAAACGTCGTTGATGTTGCGTGCCGCTTGTGCCGCGTTGCTGCCACGACGGTACTCATATTCCATAATTTCTCGAATTTTTAACGTATCCATGATGACGAAAAAGATTGAAATGCGATGAAAATGTAACACTAATCAATAAAGAAATGACTACTTTTAGAAAAAAAAAAATCCATGTTTTTAAAATAAAATTAATTTGAAATTAGAATTCTTAGCCAAACAAAAATTATTTTGATTTGAAATGGCCAGTACTGCAGAACGGCAATTTCATAGGTAAAGACCTAATATTTATTTTGTTCCATATTTCTCTATTTTTCGTCATCTCGGTAGTCACCCACTTTCAGTCATACCATCTTACACACAGTCCATCCATTGTTTCTTTCGTCTTCTCCTACTCTTATAGTAATCGACAGTCGTACCCTAACCGTACGACATTTTCCTCATTCCTCCGTGTCACAAGCCCATACCATGAAAACCGATGTTTGCACAACTTTTCGACTTCCTCTTATGTACTCATTTCTTATTCTGTCCATTCGTATATTACCACCACACATCCCTCTCATTCTCATCTCGGCTGCATGCAATTGCTTTTCATGTTTCAACTTCTGATCCATACAAGACTGCAGGTGTAGCCATTTTTTTTGGAGTTTAAGGGGTAATGCGAGAGTTACAGCTTGTTCCCGTGACCTGCCTCCATTTCATTTCTGTGCGTAGAACGTAGGTACACAGACTACATTATAAGTTTAGGTAATAAAAATAAAAATCTATTGCTAAAGACGTCAACTGTTGGACTTAGGCCTCCTTCAAGCTCCGCCAGTTCGACCGGTTCTTTCCTTCCCGCACCCAGCTGATTCTTGCGGCCTTCAGAAGATCATCGGTCCACCTTGTGGGAGGTCTTCCAACACTTTTCTTCCGGTAAGTACGCGATCGCCACTCCAGAATCTGTTGGCCCCATCGGCCATCTATTCTGCGAGCAATGTGTCCTGCCCACTGCCACTTAGGAAATTCTTTGGGCTATGTAGGTTACCTTACTGCTCCTGCGGAACGCTTCATTTCTGATAGCTTAGGTATGTGGTCTACGGATCTAAAGCCATTACGGAATCCGGCTTGTTCTTCAGATCAAGCCAGATTCCGTTTACAATTTACTGTTTAAATATAATTTTAGTGACAGCTGTTCCTCAGGAATAACTTGTAAGAATGCATCAGTGTATCAGTGTTGTGCTATCAGGTAGTATTTAAACGCAGGAACACAGGTTATCATTATTTCACCAAGTCGGGCTAGAGCGCGGTGCAGCGCGTTGTAGCGGAGGCCGATTACCTCCAACCCCCTGCGAAAATCTGATGGAAATTGAGCGCGTACGCACGCATCCGGCGGCACTCTATCATGACGATAAGCTAATGATTGAACTGTGCGGTTGGCGTTACCAACCGAGCGCACGCAACCGTAGTTGAACGGAGCCAACAAACCGCGAACGCGAGGAGCCGACCGGCTACTGTGGCGTATTCTCGGATCCAATCGGGTATAAAGCTATCTAAATTCCATGCCATAAACGCTTCAATTTCGCGCGTTGCATGGTATTAAAGGAAATGTAAAAGAAAATCATCCATAATTTATAACTTAAGAATTTATTCATTCTACCATCACACATTTTTATAAATATCCAGAATCAATATGTTTATGTGATTATTGTCTTCTCCGAAAAGATATAAAATTGCTACTACAATCAAAATGATTAGATAGTGTTCCTGTGTAGACATCGGTGCTTCAGGTGACTTGGTTTCATGAATGCGACTCCCGCCAGACATTCTGAAACTGAAAGGGGGCACGGGATCATGAGCTTCCCCAAAATCATTCAAACTGGTGAGAGACTGCAAGAGCGAATTGTTTCGGTTATCAATTTGGACCTAAAAATTGTACGATTGACAGTTCTGTTACATCAGTAATCAGTCAATCGTACAATTTTTAGGCAGAAGAAGAATTAAAATGGGTTTCTGACCATCAGGTCAGAAAGCCATTTTAATTCTTCAGGAATTTTATCTAACGATTGCAAAATCAGCCCTTAATAAATAAATTATATCTATCATTGCGCCTAATTAGATTGGCTTCATTTGAGTGTCTTGAAAAGTTTTCCAAGTTTTTTTAAAAGGTAACTTATAGTGAGGAGGAGTGTGGTCTAGAATCCTGGACGCTCTTCGCCTTCCTTCCTTGAGCGGGAATAATTTTATGAGCTACATAGTTTTGAGGACAGACTTTTAAATAATGAATTACCTACTTATTATGACTTCTTAGCTGCGAGCCACCAACACACAAACCCCCGATTTTAACATGTTGTAAAAAAGAAATAGTGACTACAAATACGATCGAATTCCGCATTTCATTAGGTATAGGTACCTACCTTTGTCTGTTATTTTTGTTGTTGTCATAAAACAACAAAATTTGTGTCTTTGTACTCATCACCGGTAACATATTTAGTTGTAACTATCGCAGGAGTGAGAAATCTATCATTTGCTGTACAACTAGTTTTATGTTTTTTTTTTTTTTTTTTTGCATTTTGTGTTTATTAATAGGTACCTAATGAAGATTAGAAAATCACTAAACATAATTTTCTGTTGATATGGAAATAATGGCATTACCTCTATTTTCAACACGTCTATTTGAGTTTCAGGGAATTATTTATTGAAAACTTCCGTGCAGCTTCATCATTTTGTTTCAGTCTGTAAATTAATGTTACTTTTGAAATGTTTACTACATTACTCTTGATATCAAAGGAGACTTCCCGGGGTCTCCACAAGTAAAATTCCCTCCGGAGCAACTGGACAGATTCGCTACTGAACAGATTCTCAGCTGGACAGATTAGCAACTGCACAGAACGTGTACAGTCCATGACATAACTAAAGTGGATGAGTTGGGAATATGGATGTTATGAAAAGTGCTCAAGATAGGAAAATGACGACTTGGTCCAGAGGGCAAGGGCTGACTCTTTTCAAACCTCGATTTGAATAGCTAGACCCACCAAATTAGCATAACCTAGTAATAACTAAATTACTCACGGTTTTTATTGACCTAGAATTGATAGGTATAGACTAGTCAACTACTATTACTATATTGAAGTGTGTTGTGAACTCTGTGATAAAAATAAAAAACCAGACTGCCTAACAAGTGCAAAAAAAAAAATTGAAGACACAATATGGCGCCAAAAATCAGCCATTTTTTTTTTAATTTTAAGTACCCAGTGTCAGTATTACAATTAAGACGAATCTGACGGCACCTCTCAAGCTGAAATCGATCAAGCCGTTTAGGCTACAGAGCGTGCCAAAGAAATAAACATACATATCTACATACACTCGAAAAATATAACCCTCCTTCTGGCGCAGTCGGATAATAACATGAAAGTCATCAATTTAGGTATAGGTACACAATTTTGACGTGAAAAGGTGTTTTCGCTCGGTGTACTAGGAGAAAGTTCAATATTTCTGACCGACAAAAACATATGTAAGATGTTAACCGCTAATAACTAACTACGAGAGTTTTAGTGCTAGAGTTATGGTTGAGCATTTAAAAGATAGATCATATTTAAAAAAAAGAATAAGCCGTGCGTCATTTGCTTATGACGTCACACTGCGTGTGCACGCGGATGCGCGCGACCGTCTATTTTTCACTATTAGTCGAAATTCCAATTGACATAACGCAAAAACGTGTTTAATTTGAACACTCAGTCTGGTATTGTTGTCAAGAGTTGACAAAGCACTGCTAGGACATAAAGAGAAACCACAAAAATACTGGCGAACATAGGGTTAAAAATTAATATGAGTCGATATTAGCAAAATAAGCTAACAGAGCAGGTCTGCGTTTAAAACGAGCGAGTGAAGCGCGTCATCTCCGCTAGACAAACGAGTCGAAGCAAACCACTTTCAAGACGAGCGAGCAGAGCGAACGCACCTACGCCACGAGCGAGCAAACCAAGATTTCTCTAGCTCTCTAGAGAAGTAAGCTGGTTTATGTGAATAAATAGTTGTGCCAACTTGGCTCTGACTAGTGTCGTAAGTGTTCTTGTGAGGGCTCTCGCTTCGTTTGCTCTTCTCAAATTGTGATGCTCATTCGTGAGGTAGGTGAGCTCGCTTTACTCGGTCGATTTGAGAGTGGGCTTGCTCCACGCTTTTGTCTTGTGGGGGGAGCTAGCTCATCGCTTGAGTAAGTGCGTTCTGGTTAAGCGTATCGTCTTTGGGCTCACTTTGTTCACTTGTCACGGAACTATGCTCGCTACACTCGCTCCCTAGGAGGCTTGCTTTGCTGACTCCAGTCATTTGTTAGCGGTCTTGGCTTACTCGTGTCGTAGGAAGGCTCGCTTCGCACGCTCCGAGTGTTTTAATTTGTTTATCGTGTGAGAAAGCGCGCTCTATTCATGTGTCAAGAGTGGTCTAGGTAACTTCACGGTATCGTGAGAGAGCTTGCTTAGCTCACTCCTCTCGTATAGGAAATATGTGTGTAAATATGTGAGTACTACTTCTTCAATCGGCTTGAAGAAGTAGTACTCACAGTTAGTCACTTAACCTACCGAGGATGTTTAATGCTCAACTATTACTCTAGCATTAAAAGTCTCGTAGTTATTACTGATTTAAATCTTACATCTTTTTCACGGAAAGGAATATTGAACTTACCATCAGAACACAGACTGAAAAGACGTTTTCAAGGCAAAAACCTCAAAAATTGCAAACTCTCAAACAACCCAGTACGTTACAAATAAGTTTTAGTTCAACCTGTAGTAGATAAGTAGGTACTCGAATAGACGCTACTGCGGCTATCTTTGTCTATGGTTTGTGCGCAGTAGCGCACAAACCATAGACAAAGATGGAAGAATGCCAATAAAAGAAGCAACTACGCGTTGCTGCAACTCAACATCTTCCAAAATTGTTTCGCTTTTTTTTTCACAACCTACAAACACACTATTATTATGGCCATCGTCCGTTCTGATCAACTGATTGCGTACATAACGCAAGCTTAAAGTACACAAACGCCTGCGCAACGTTGTGGGTGTGACGGGTCCCGTTTCCTCAAGGTCGTCCACATTTTGACTCTCATAAATATTGCGAACAGTTGCAATAATCGTTTACTTGGCAACCGTAAGTTAGCCGTCCTTTTCATACTTTTATCGTTAACTTGATACTTTTCTAGAAATATGTGGACTAGGCTGAGACAGGCTAACCTAAGTTTTCATTTTTCTCAAAAAGCTACCATTCTAAAGGAGCAATTCTAATTCTTTAATATACCTATTTAATTTAAATTGTATAGATGGGTAAGGGGTGCTACACATTACATGTTCGGGTCGGCACATTCGATTCGGCAGTGTTTGTTGAACAAGAAAGATGACCCGAAGCAAAACTAGGTACATATTCGATTTCCGATCTCGGCACTATTCGACCTTCGAGCCGAAAGGTTCATTCATACACATATTCATTAAACATATATGTAGCACCCCTAAAGTATTTCATCATTCATCAATTCAGCCAAAAGACGTCCAGGGGGCATTTTCACAATCGCCACGCTTGGTAGGCGGGTTGGCGATCGCAGTATGGTGGTATAATGCATGGAGAACGCTGCTGCCTATTCTCTAGCTAGTAAGTCCCTTAGTCGCCTTTTACGACACTCATGGGAAGAAATGGGATGGTGCTATTTTTTACGTCCCGCACCACTCGGAACAAGGTACTTCGAACATTTCAAGGTAAGAATATGTATCAAAGGTGATGACAGAGCTTACCTTAGTTCACTTGCTAGCGTAATGCTCAGTCGCCCCGGTTAACACTTTTAAGTATAATCTAACCTGTCTGACTCAGGTGCTCAATTCACAAGATTTGACATCACTGTTAATTTACTGCCTAGTTGTTTTGGCAACCAGTGTCAGGAGCCACATCGACGATCACCTGGGGCATGCAGGTCGCGTGCAATCTCTGTTAAAAATATAATTATTATATTAGACATGATTAAACAAAAGATTTATCGAGCGAATGCTGGTAAAGACCGAAATTACCAATTACCACAGAACAGCACCCTAATTGCGTAACACACCACCACCTCAATCTGAATTATTTAGAAAGATATTACTAATCCATTGCTTCATGTTCAAAATGATGATGATGTTGATGACTCTCTTTTCCGCACTTAGGCTCTTATTTGGTCCGTTGTGCGTAGGGGTTCTGGCTTACAAAGCCAGCCTAGCTCAGCCTAAAAGAACAGAAGGTTCCTGGTATCTATAGGTACAGGCTTCGCAGAGCGAACTTATTGTTCCGAGGATTTCTTCACGTTGAGAAGCCACGGCCTTGCATTCCAGGATGACGTAGGCGGCTGATTCCTCGGCGTCAAGGCAGCCCTCTTTGCTCTGGCGCAAATATTGTAAAGATGTTTGTTAATTAAAGGGGTTATGGCCTATATGTACGTAATATCTTTCTATGATTATTCTAAGGTTATTTCTACTCAGGCTGCGAAGTTTTTTGGTGAATCGCAAGTATACAATCGGTTTAGCCAATTTTGTCTTTCTACAGTCTGTTGCCCGTGACCATCTGTTATTGTGTAGTTCGGTCCATCTTTGCCGAATCCACGCACAAAATTGTGAGAAAGGCGTAGAAGTGGGTACGGGGCTTTGCACTTTCAGATTAGAGCCTCTCCTCGCAAGTTCATCTGCGACATCACTGCCTAAGCATCGACTGTGCCCTTTGATCTAACCATCATCATCATCATCATTTCAGCCGAAAGACGTCCACTGCTGGACATAGGCCTCCCTCAAAAGGGGGGTTTTGCCATAATCGCCAGACTTAGCAGGCGGGTTGGCGATCGTAGTATGGCGGTAAAATTCATAGAAAACGCTGCTGCGCATTCTCTAGTAAGTAACTTAGTCGCCTTCTACGACACCCACGGGAAGAAATTGGATGGTGCTATTCTTTTACGTCCGGCACCACACGGAACCCTTGGATCTACTGGAGGGTAATACGATTTGACGTCAATAAACTCTACGGGGCTAGATAGCACTCAAAGGTTAGTTTGTTTTGGCAGACTTTGAGTACAGATAGGTAGGCGGCTGTAGGGTAGGGGCACCACGTTCAAACAATTTGTACGCTCAACAGCGTAAATGACAAAATGAATGATGTTTAACTGCCAAAATGAAAGCCATCGCTACTGTCAGTGTGTTACGCAAATACCCCGCTGTTTGGATTTTTGGACTTTTAACAAATGACTTTACCCAGATCAAATCGAAAGTCCAAATAGGTCTGTTATAGTTAGTCATTCTAAGGATTGAATGTACTGTTAGTAATTCAAGCTTTACAGTAACTGATTATTACTCGAAGATACGTTGAAGACAGGGAAGTTTGGCATTAATTCCTTCTGCACATGTGGCTTCCCTGGTACCTCATTAACAGCATATCTATGTGAAAGTCTATTAACTGCTCTCAATGTTCTTTTTATTTTTACAATGCTGACATATTCTCGTCATTATTTGACATTATACATCAATTTTAATATCAACTATTTTTTAGTGATTGTCATGTTAATCATGTCACTATGTTTAATTAGGTTCATTTTATTTATGTAGATTATTTTACATATTGTGAATGGGAGAACGTTGTAGGCCTTACAGACTGTAGATTTGTAGACGATTTTCTATTCTGGATTCGTCTAAGTACCTGGTACTTATTTACAGGCCTGCACTGTCCTCCCATACATTTTTTTACCTGAAAACATTGTTAAAGCCAATCATTTTTAAAAGAGTAACCGTGGAGTTTCTTGCCGGCTCTTCTCCATAGGAAACAACATTTTGGAACCGTGCACCTAGCTTCTGACGTTTCATAAGTGCCCATGCAGGTTTATATGAAATAAAAATATTTTGATTTGATTTGATTGACTCTAGATTGCTCTGAAAATAGATTATAATGGTTTTTGAAAGCCTTGTCGGTTGTTGATTTTCATGACAATGGCTCTTGTATTTCACAGCTGAAATGCTTAAATCACAGATAAAACTTTCACCCCCTTGTTACGATTCAAGGTTATCTACTTCTTTTTTTAGATCAGCACCCTAATTGCGTAACTCACGATTGATCATAATTGGTTTCGTCTTCACAGTTAAACAATATTCATTGCGTTATTTATGTTGTCGAACAGACACATTTTTCGAACATATGAAGCAATGATTTAACAATCCGTTTCAAAACGATACAGATTATGATGAATCGTGAGTTACGCAATTAGGGTGCAGGTTAAAACCATCAAGCTAGTTGTTTTATTAAGAACCCAATAGTTATAAGAATTGCAGTTCAAAACTGATAACTTAGTCCGGTGCTAAGTTGTCATTTTTGTATTAAGAACTTTACCTAAATCTAAATATACTAAATGACTTGTAATTTGACGTAGGTACCTATTCTTTCCAGAACGTGATAGTGTGAGCTATTCGCAACAATTAAGCACCCCATTAAGCCTACGCAAAATTCATGGAATTCGAGGAAACCCAACTTATAACAACTCTAGATGGAACTGCAAGATCGCGTTATGTAATAAGACCAAATTGTGGACTCCGAGTCCACAATTTGATGTGCCATACATGGCGATCAATATAAAGGTCGTCTGCAAAAGTCAACCTTATGTAGGCTGGCAATAAAGTTGCATTCGAACAGTCAAGCAAACCAGTCAGATTTCATACAATGTTGGGCCCGTACTCAAAGTCAAAAACCAGCGGAAAAAAGCGTTACTAATAATAATTACAATTACTGTGACATTGTTAATTTGCTTGACGTTACTGTTATAATTTGTTAGTTCAGATTTAATTTAATTGATTATCTGTGTATATTTTCAATGACAATGTAATTTAATAAGAAAAGTGATAATGAATAATTGTGTCCTAATGTTCCTAATATATTAGCACAACTCATGTTATGGTTATAATACAGTGTACCCTATGAACCTTTTATACCATCCTCTAAACCTGTATTATACAAAAAAAATGATTTGATTTGAGGTTTTTTCTCTCATAGTAGGGTAATACTTACTTGTTCAAGATGAAGGAATGGTCATAGAAATTCGGCGGAATGGAAAAACTGATAAGGAGGAGTTCCCTGACCAGAGGGTTTTTTTTTTCGCTAGCCCTATGGATTTTGGGCTCAATATGGCCTGATCTCCTTTAGCTTTTAAAATAGTTGTATTAGGGATTTGTTTGGAAAAACCAGTCAAAGTATAGGCGGGTTGATGTAAACACGAACGCTTGGAATAGTTACACGTGATAATTTTAATGCTGTTTACTTCCATAACCCCGTACACGCACTACAGTACTCGGAAACGTGAGAGAAACAGATGCGTGGCCCAGTTTCTTAAAAACTGAGGTAAGATATGATCGAAATCATCCATGTCAGCCAAAAGACGTCTAGTGTTGGTCATAGGCCTCCCCCAAGCGTCGCCACATCGCATCCAGCGCATTCTTGCGGCCTACATAATGTCTTCGGTTCACTTTGTTCCCGCATGACGTAGGGTAAGACATACGAAAACAAAACGCACGTACGGAGATTGGCAGTTGCATACATTCACAGATCTCCTTCTTCTTCTTCGTCGTCGCCTGCCTTTAAACTTGTTGAACATCTTCATCAATAGGAAAAGGACGACAAAGGCAGCGATTAACCCAACGCATATTAAGTTTTGATCACTAAGGTCCGTGAAGAGCCTACAGCCTGGAAAACAAACTATGCCTCCCCTGAAAAATAATGAAATAAAACTTCACACAGCCCCGAATTATAACAAACCTACAAACTTTAAAACGGTCTTATAAGTCAGTCTGTTCTCCTAGTTTATACAATATGTCCGGTTTCGGAGGTATTCCATGAAGCACACCCAGACGAAGCACACCTAAAGTATTCCACTTAGCACACCCGTAGGTGGGCTTCAAATAAAAATATAAAAAATCCTACTCCACGAAGCTCACCTACGAATATCACTCGCATAGTGCGGGGACTAAGAAATAAAAATGTCGATAGAAGAAATTTTTTAATTTTTTTGAAGACTAACTTAAATTTTTAACATCATTCAGTTTCATTATAATAATGTGACACAATATTTGTCATTTTTGTAATCTTACCATTTAAAATCACATATTGTTTCATAATTACAATAAAAACTTGGACAAATATCAAAAACATTGTAAGAATAGTTTTTCATAGAGATCTATGTTGAAGTTTTCTTATAGCTACCTACCTGTTTAGTGAATAATAAAAATACTCTACTTTAACGTAAAAAATCATAGATTGTTACATAATTACACTAAAAACTTGGACAAATACATATACCGTTTTTATAAATCTTGTGTTTACTATATTGTTTGTTATTATACACTAACACTTGTGTCCCCTTCCAGCCAAGTACAGAGGCCAGCACATCAAGCTACCCCAATCAGTCAAATTTCTTTGATAGTTTTTCAACTTTATCACAAAGGCATAAGGTTCATGTTCAATTGGAAAAATTTGACAGTTTGGGATAGCTTGACCTGCTGGCGTCTGTACGTAATTAATAGATGGGTTTAAATTTCTAGTACTTGGACCTGCCATCGGCTCCATTATTTTATTGAATAAAAAAATTGCACGAAAAACAGAAAAAGTAACAATAACAAGACCGGCGCACAATTGCATACACTCAGCCCATGACGTCGCGACAGTAATGGGAACTATACTCTGTTTTTTTTTTTAACAAACGAGTACTGGAATATATCTCTCGCACATTTCCGATATTGACAGAGTGAGATGGGTCACGGTCGGGGTGGGGCCAACGCCTTTGTTTTCTTTGTCTTTTGGAATACGTGGACCAATAGACGCTCGGCTAAATTCGGGTTGGCTCGGGAATTCAGTGGCGGGCGGACGCGTTGACTATTTGCGCATCATGTATGTATACTTATCTTATCTATGGGATTTATTTATGAACATTATGAAAATTACAAGGATTGTATTACATTATTATAATGAAACTGAAAGACGTTAAATATTTAAGTTAGTCTTTTAAATAATACATATTTTCTTCTTTCGACATTTTTATTTCTTAGTCTCCGCACTATGCGAGTGATATTCGTAGGTGTGCTTCGTGGAATAGGAAATTAATTATTTTATTTTTTTATTTGAAGCCCACCTAGGGGTGTGCTAAGTGGAATAGTTTAGGTGTGCTTCGTCTGGGTGTGCTTCACGGAATACCTCCGGTTTCGGACTGTACAAACTTAAAGGGCTGGTAGTTTGCTCTTTTCTATCAATAAAATTATTCTACATGTGGGGTCGGAACCCACACCCCTCTGAATGGCAGGCATTTTTGTGTTTTGTAAAAGTGCAGTAACTTTGAAAGTTAAAGCCAATTATCATTAAAAAAATACTTTTAGCAACGGTAAAGTATTAACAATGGGTTAAATAACTCAAATAATAACATTAAATGCTGCATCATCTTGAAATAAATGCTAAAATATCAATTTAACGTTAAAAATGATATTCGTTTTGCTTGAGGTTAATCAAGGTTATTACAAAATTCACCCTGGAGAACTACCTTTTTTTTTCTACACGTCTAACAGATGTTAAGTTCACCTAAACAATGATATCAAAAACTCGATTCAATGACAAATGGTTGCTTGATTGCTGATTTAGCATTTATTTCAAGATGATGCAGCATTTAATGTTATTATTTAAGTTACGTATATTTAAGCCAGTGTTAATAATTTTTCGTTACTAAAAGTTTTTTTTTAATAATTGGGCTTTAAATTTCAAAGTAACTGTACTTTTAGTATGCTCGCTCCATAAAAGGCGACCAAAACAAAAAAATGGCTGCCATTCAGGGGGGTGTGGGTTCCGACCCTACATGTAGAATAATTTTACTGATAGAACAGAGCAAACTACCACCCCTATAAGTTTGTACAGTCCGAAACCGGACATATTGTATATAACTAGCAGCGCTCCGCGGTTTCACCCGCGTAGTTCCCGTTTCCGTGGGAATACGGGGACAAAATATAGCCTATGTCACCTGGGGATAGTGTAGCTTCCCAACAGTGAAATAATTTTTCAAATCGGTTCAGTAGTTTCGGAGCCTATTCAATGCAAACAAACAATCAAATCTTTCCTCTTTATAATGTTAGTAGATTAATCGACTTCCAAAAAAGAGACGGTTTTATGTATGTTCGACTGTATATATATATTTTATTTATGTATGTTCATCGATTTCTCCCCCATTTGTGGATCGATTCTCAAAATTATTTTTTTATCTGATAGAGTATACTCCTGAGGTGGTCCCATTGAAATCGAGGGTAACCCTCAAATGTTATAGGTATTAACAATGTGTTTCATATACAGTGAAACCTGGTTAAGTGGGACCTGGATAAGTGAGAAACCTCTATTATTGAGAACTACAATGAGGTCCCGGCACTTTTTCATCGAATTACCTCTGTTAATGGGACTTTTCGAACTTGGTTAAATGAGATTTGATTTCTAGGATTTTTTCGATGTTTACCTCTATAATTGGGACTCTGGAGCTCAATTCCCTTTATAAGTGAGACAATTTATCAGGTTGGGACAGGTTACGACACGATTGTTTACAAACGTTTGAATTTCTTTCGCAAAATTGTCACCTTTATAAATGGAATAACGGTACATTTCGACCTCTATAAGCGGGCCCTCTGTAAATGAGACAACTAAATTTTAAACCTGTCTAATTGGAAAACTGGATAAATGAAAACCTCTTTAAAAGGTACAAAACCCTTGGTCCCTTGAGATCCCAATTAACCAGGTTTCACTGTATTACTGTAGGTATACAGTCACTCGTTTTAGAAGAACTTCAATAAGTTCTTCCAAAGCGTGTTTCTGAGGATTCCATGGTGGTCTATAATTTGTTATTTATTCAATTACGTACGTGTCTTCAGTACTAACAGGTGCATCTTGAGTTGGCGGCGAGTCGGTTGGCAAGTTTGTCGTAGAGTTTCTGAAAAAAAAATACTAGTTGAAATAAAAAAGCTCTTTGCATTACACGTTAGGCAGCTTTATCGCAAACGGCGCACCGTCAAAAAATCAAACTCTAGTTTTGTCGGGAAAGACGGGCCTGATTCGCACAGGGGGCTCATTCAATCAGTGCCAATATCTCCATAACCATTCAATTTAGGACCAAACTTTTTATGTAGGTATATAAAGTTTGGTCCTAAACTGAATGAAAATACGTACACACGTATACGTGTGTACGTATTCACATAGCCAGTTACTCGTCTTCCCATGAATAGACAGTAGACGGCGAGCCGCGTGCGACGGGTTTCATTCGGTTTTTATTTTTCGAATGACAATACCTAGACCTAGAATGGTCGGTTCGTGGAACGCTTACTAATAACTTCGAAAACTTTTATACTTTGGAGGCACGTATATAAGCGTGTGTCGTGTGTGAACTACCATTCAAGGTAAAGATCCATCGAAGCACCGTACGCGGGATTCTCTAAGGGAACTGTTCAAAGTTATTAATATCATGACGGTACCTTGTCAATATATCTATGAGAACATCATGTACGTTAGGAAAAACTTAAATCTTTTCAGTAAACGAGGTGAAAGACCAATTGGTTCAACCAGGCTTCAGACTGGCTAAAGTAGACTCATCCTTCATGGGGTACTGTTTAAAATGCTACAATAAAATACCTCCTCACATACTCGAACTGAATGAATCGAAATTTAAATCTTGTATAAAACGCACACTATGCAGCCATGCTTATTATAAGTTGGGGGATTACATCGCTGACAAAAATGCTTGGCTAAACGCTGCTTGTCCTGCTCCACAAGGTAGCTTAAACTAAATTGAATAACATTGAAAATATTGTTGGAGCTGCTGAAGACTGTAAAAGCTAGATATCTTTGCATTGTATAAATTCAAATTTTTGTATTGTATAATTGCATAGCATATGTGTGAGCACTATGTTCCTACTATAATGCAAACATTTACAGGGTACGTCTTTCATTGACTTGAATGTGCCCTGGCAGCTGAGAGTATGTCATGCTCACTCAAATGTCTCGCTGGTGGTGGCGTGTGTGTTGGATCATTAAGTTCCCTTCAAAATGGTTGAGCTGAATGGTGCTGATGCATACGTCATGTCCGCGAACGGGCGCCGCCAGTAGGGACTGGTCATCTCTTAGCTCCCACGGCTTATTTTAATTGTTATTTTATTTTAATTACGGACGCTTTTAATGTGCACTTTTTACATCGTTCTCACATTGATAATTTCAACATAATGATGTAACCAACTTTTTGTAACAAAATCTTGATTTTAAAAGAGTGTCCATGGAGTTTCTTGCCCGTTCTTCTCCATAGGTACCTACGCTTTGGAATGGGCAACTAGCTTCATCTTTCGAACTCACCGACCTTGACAATTCAAAAGTGCCTGTAATTGGTTTATTTGAAATAAAT
The DNA here is from genome assembly GCA_949987655.1 of Polymixis flavicincta. Lineage (NCBI taxonomy): Eukaryota > Metazoa > Arthropoda > Insecta > Lepidoptera > Noctuidae > Polymixis > Polymixis flavicincta. The sequence goes on along the minus strand of OX465171.1, from coordinate 33,301,530 downwards.
GCTTTGAGTTTGAGTTTGAGTTTGAGTTTGAAGAAGTAAACCTTTGAAAAAAAGACATGGAAGTATCGATCGGTCAAGGAAACGTTCGAAGTATCACAACCGCATAAGTCGATCGCATTCACGAATCCTCTCGTCATTATATTGTGTTATTAGGCTATCTCGGAACCTCGTCACGGGATGACGTCACTGGCTTATGTAACAATCATAACATCAATCTTGCTGTACGGTAAAAAAATAATTCGGTCCGCTTGCGTTAGACGCGATTACCAAACGTCTACGGAGATCGTAAGGAGTTTCGCAATGTTCTTGCTTTTTCGTCGAAGGCAATGGTGTGTGAAAGGGCTGCTGTGATAGGGCATAGCCTGTTTGCTCTTAAAATGTAAAGTGCGATGCCAAGCTATTGGAATTGAAATGGGCCAGTTCACAATGTACAAATTTTTGGAGCAATAGCTTGGGACCCCAGACGTTACTTATTGTCTAAATGACAATTTTTATAAAAAAAGTAGTGGTATTATGTACTTTGAACGCAGCGTACCTGCTAGCTTGGGACAACGACCACAATTTGTTGGTTTCGGTACTTTGGTACCGAAACTTGTGTACGTAAAACATTACTCACGGTACTTAAAGTCTGAGTGCAGATTTTCGACGTATCTTTTACAGAATATTCAAAATCAAAATCAAAAGTCATTTATTCTAACTAGGCTGAGAGTCAGCACTTATCGAACGTCAAAATTACATAAGACAGTCCCCCAAAAACGCCCACCCTTCGACACTTCCTAGTGCTTTAGCTGGGAAGAAGAAGTGGCGCAACAAACTCCCCAGCAGCACAGCTGTCTGATAAGTTGGAAGAACTTGACTCTATACAGTAATATGTAAGTAATTAAATTTCATCAAAAAAATTGAAATTTCATTATTAAAAAGCTTTTTAACAAAAAAATAAACCGCCGAAAAAACTGAAAAGAAAAAATAATAAACCTGCTGTGTTTAACTTTAATAACTAAGTTCGGAAGGCGGTGACATAAAATTAAAATACATTTCCAAAGTCACCGACTTCCGAACTTAGTTATTAAGGTTAAACACAGCAGGTTTATTATTTTTTCTTTTCAGTTTTTTCGGCGGTTTAATTTTTTTGTTAAAAAGTTTTTATTTTACTATTTTTTGAGGCTATACTCTACTAATTACTACATGCTTAATTTTTTATTACTTTTTGTAATACACAACTCGGTATTAAAATCTGTGAGTAAACAATCAATCATCCCGTGTTTTCCTACCCTTAGGGTTGGTTTTTTTTTTTTTTTCGAAATTTGTGTGGGCCTAATTTCGAAGTATCCTAGCCTGTAAGCCTTTCCAATAAAAAAAGAATTATCAAAATCGGACTACTCTGTAAGCAGTTATGCGAAGTTTTACATTACAATCAGTGAGTGAACAATCAATCATCCCTGTATTTCTAACCTTAGAGTTAGAATTTTTTCAATCACAGCGACCAACAATTCTTATCGTTTAAGTAGTCGTTGATAGTAGGTATGCCTTCGAACAAAGATTTGATTTTACTTTAGTTTTAAACGCATTAAAATGTAAATCTAGCAAAGAAGAGGGAAGCTTGTTATAAAAGGTGATACCGAGCCCAAATTGTTAACTAAAGCGCACCACGGTTTCAATCCCGTGGTAAAGTTGGGAGAAAAAGTATTATATGTCCTAATACAGGTCATGGTCTAACCATGTGCCTATTTTCATCCAAATCCGTTCACAAAAGAAAATACCAATCGTATGGGCCAAACATCCCCCAGACACAACGAAAAGTACAAATTCATACACACAGCGACTTACTAAGCATAAAAGCCATCTTTTTATCACAGCTTCATTCGTTATTAAATGGTTTAAAGTCCCCATTGTGATTTAATAATGTTTCATCAGAAAGAGAACTTGGTCTATGTTCAACGTATTTCCAAAGATTGATGATTTTTGGGTTTTACAAATGCCACATGGAAAATAGACTGCCGTTAAAAAGTATGGTCAATGTTGGCCATATCGGCTTGATGCATACTTTTATGTAGCATAAGCCCAAATAAACGGTTTAAGACAATAAATATCTTTGAATACGTACTTCTTGCACATGCTCTTCTCAAATCTATTTCCGTCGTCTTCACATTCTGTAATTAATGTTTTACGTTTAATGTCACCAGGTTTTTCAATATTGAGAAGAAATTAACAACGGGCTCTGAGGCTGTTTTACGAAATTATTTGTTTACTAAGAAATATTTGGCGGCAAATGGATTGATAACTTGATTAAAGATATCGTTTTTGTTTTGTTGGTATTATTATTATTAGATGGCAGAAAGTACAGGGCTTAGAGACAAAACACATTTCTGTTAGCGTTCACGCCAAACGCTACGCCAAAATGTATGGGAATGACATTACCTGCGGAAAGGACACGACGTAACCTTCCGCAGGTAAATAATGTCATTGCAATACTTTTTCGCGTAGCGTTTGGCGTGAACGCTAACAGAAATGTGTTTTGTCTAGGCCTGCAGGACGCCACCTGCTATAAGATCCTTACTCCTCCTCCTTGTTTACGTTCATAAATTTCGTCTTGCACATACAATTTTATTATCTTACGTAAGAGCTTATCGTTGACGTGTTGAGATGGAGTTGGTAGTTTTTAGATAATGTCTCCTGGGTTGCATCTGGGTTTATTGTTTGTTTCAGAACGAAGTCAATAGGTTGTTTTAAAAATATTTATTTATTTGTTAGAACAGGTCTCGTCAGAATTCCAATAAATTATGGTAAAGACTATGAATAAAAGAGGGTCAGATAATATGCGCATAGATAGGTAGGTATGTACCTCGCTCATGCTCAAGCGCACGAATAAATAATAATAACCTCGTGCTCATGTGATGTTTGGCCCGTACGAGGTTACGATTGGTTTGGCTGCTTACAAAACGTACTGAAATAGGTAGTTCCACAAGAACATCTTTATTTATTACATATTCCACTGAACTCCTGAAGGGCTGGAGTATTTTTGTGTAGATTTACGATCGGAGCCGGTAGGTGGCGCTGCCATCGAGTTCTAGGAAACTGGACGACGCACAGTATTTCGACTAGTACAAGCTAGCGGAGCTAGGCTTTTAGCTTTATAGGTTTTTAACCTACGTACGTTACTTTTGGTACCTGATACCTGTACTTATAGCGTCGTCAGCCCAAGCTTGCTTGCAGGTATGCGTACGTTTAAAGTACATGCTAACACTACTCTATCCCACGCATTTTGTTACTAAGAAGGTAAATAACGTCTGGACCCCGCCCTCCGGGGCTCTTGGACCAAATACAAGGTGAGTCGTGTTCACCAACACAACGATAAATTAAATTGTGTGTACCTATCTTATTACATGCCCAGTCTACATACGAAAATAATGTAAGCCATTCCTACTGTAAAGAGTGTAAGGCAATTACCCCGCTGGATTATATGCTCACAATGAAGGTGTACACAGGCTCACTTTTGGGTACATGCTCACTCTGTAGTCGTTCCCTCATATCTGAGGATCGTAGTTATCTTCGGAGTTGCATCTGGAGCGGGTGATCCGCCTCCACCAGTTTCTGTCCAGCGCAGCCCTCACCACCGTGTAGAATTTAGAGGACGATGATTCCTTCACCTGATCGGTCCTTCGTGTTGGTGAATGACCGCGCGATCGTTTGCCTTCGGTGTTCCCAACCACAATCAGTTTTTCCAAACTTTCATCGCCTCTGCGGGTACATGCTACATGTACCTAATAAATAAGTTACAGAGATGACGCTGTGAGCCAGTAGTGTCCCAGTGGTATCGGCTCCGACTTACGAGTGTAGGTCGTGAGTTCGAACCCAGGAAGGCACTTAAAGCACTTTGTATATTTGATTTCATGATCACTGCTCTCAGAGTCGAAGACATGTGACATCTACCAACCCACACTAGGCCCGCGTTGTAGATTACGGCTACTCCATCTCACAGAGCAGAACTATAAACGGTACTTTTTTATGACAGTTTAAGACAAAAATAATGATGGAATAAAAATTAAACAATTTCAAACTATTTTTCAATAAGTAATCCGCAATCTTCAATATTAGACCTACACGGTCCAAAATATATATTGTGCAATATAATTGATCACTATATCACTGTGCAGTTAGAATTCACAATAGACCGCAATACGGAAACAGATCTTTCGCAGTAGGTATTACATCATCCACGGCGGCACGGCCCATTATCTGCCCTATGTTGTTACAAATAAACGCCTTAACAAAAGCGAGTTATGTGCAACACAACTTTACCATGGAGCCATGTACTCTGGAAATAGAAGGAGGTCTACCGATAAAGATATTTCAACACCAATAATTTTAATTAAGTATCTACATATGAGGTAATTTTCATTAGAGCAGTACTGGCCCAGTGGTAACGAAAGTGACTTACAGTTGTAGTCCACAACCAAGAAGCAAGCAGGCACTTTCATCATCATATCAGCCGAAAGACGTCCACTGTTGGACATAAGCCTCCCCGAAAAGGGGGGATTTGCTATAATTGCCACGGGTTGGCGATCCCAATATGGTGGTCAAATGCAAGAGAACGCTGCTGCCCATTTTCTAGTAAGTCCCTTAGTCGTCTTCTACGACACCCACGGCCACGGGAAGAAATGGGATGGTGCTATTCTTTTACGTCATGCACCACACGGAACACGGAGCAGGCACTTTACTTTGTGTAAATTATTTGATCACCACTGCTCTCAAAACGGTGGAAGATAACATCGAAACTGATATAATTATACTAGAACCAAAAATTCGAAGACCTGATTGTGACATCTACAAACCTGCAATAGGCCCACGTGGTAGTTTACCGCCGTGACGAAGAGAGGAAGCTTGTGTCCCAGCAGTGGGAACATTTCAGGCTGATTATGCTAAATAATTTGGCACTTTGAAGTAAGTACAGAGGCCAGCACATCAAGCTACCCCAATCTGTCAAACTTTGATAGTTTTTCAACTTTATTTCAAAGGAATAAGGTTTATGTTCAATTGGGAAAATTTGACGTTTTGCGTTTGTACCTACTGCAAATACGGGTCAGAAAACCAATGGGTAGTGCCCCACACAGATTGAGTTCTTTGAATTGATTAATTGAATATTAAAAAAGAGGAACTCTAATTTTAACTCAACTGTCCACTTGCTCGTATAATCAGGCTAAATAAATAAATGTAGAGTTTGTAAACTCGGGAGTTAAGTAACTAACATTTTAACTCATATTACGCTTTGCGCCACAAACAAATTACACCTGATAATAGTGTTTTGAGTTGAGAACATTGCAGATCAATCGACGAAACCTAAAAAAATGCTATCTAAGGGATAATGTAATCTGATCAAAAATAAATGAACTAAAATTGTATACCCATCTCTTTTACACTACATGTGAAACTTTATACTTTCTTGTCTTTGATTTTTATAATAAATTACATTTCATTGTAATCGTATTGTATGTGGTTTCCAGTTGTGACTGTCTGTAGTCAGCTGGCCACTCATTGGCTACTATAGCGTGAACATTTGAGCAATCTTTAGAATTGTGAAATCTCAATCTTTAGAGTGAATTCGATAAATGTCGTAGATTTTACGGTCACTTGATCAGAAGAGTTGCATCAGCAACCAACGTGCAGTACTGGATCCTTTCAGCACGTGGTAGGTACCTCATTAGCCCGAGTAGGTAAGTATCACTCAACCTATAGTTGCCAATTTGTGACTACCTATCTTAATTTATTTTGTAGGTAACTTCAATAATATCTTATGCTTACTTCTGACTTTGACCCTTCGCCATACGGAAGATTTTTCTTATTTGATCGCTTTTTAATCTTTCGTTGCCATTATTGCTGCAAAAAATATATTTTTATAATAAACTATGAAATTAAAAGTATGTAAGGTACTAAAATACTTAACTACGTTCTCTTCATTATCTGGCATATGAGGCACCCGTCCCACTGCGACTATTACAGCCATCGACTATTTTCTCGCTGAAAAATCTTAACGGGACCTACATCTATAGGGACATATATTTTTATTTAGAGACTTAATGAGGGGAATCTAGTCTCGGGCTCGAACTCACTGATGGGACGGGTAAATGCACATCACGTCGGGTCGCCAATTTAGAGGTATGAGGAATAGGGTGTAAACTTCACTCCTCCTACCAAACGGGTATTGTGTCTGGTGGGCAACTGCCCGACAGTTGATGTCGGGATATTGTATCTATGCAAGTTTCGTGGTAAACTCTGACTGCGCGATGTAGGATTTCTTTGCGTAGTTCGCATATGGCATTGTAGAAGGCGCCACTTCTCTTTTTGTTTTTCAAGCTTTTTTATTTTTCACTTTTTAGTTATAGTACCTACCTCATCCAAAATTTCGTCATGCTTGGGGTCAAAACAATGCATATTTATGCGATAGCAGCAATCGCAGTTGATTTGCTGTCATTTTTTGAAGAGTTTCGTTGTGTCTCTGAAACGCATTATCAGATCTATATGAAATTTTAATAGGACCATTTAGGAATAAACTCCTTTAAAAAAAAATTGCAAATCCATCTATACCTATATATTTATAACGGAGTTATGCCCGAACAAACATAAAATAAATAAATATATAATCATGTCGAATTGATAACCTCCTTCTTTTTGAAGTCGGTTAATAACGAATCTTTGTAGGCTCCTAACTTTTTAATGGCTTTTTATTTTAGTATTCTTTTCCGTACAGACACTATTAATAATGATTTTGCCTTATAGGTAGGTTTTATAGTTATTATCATTTAGATGACATTTCATTGCAAATAATAAGCAAAAATTGGGTATTTACGAGTAGTCTAGTTGTTCAATCATCACAATACAACACCGACTCTAAAACACATGTATGCAACAAAATTTTATTTAAATTTATTTGTAACTCCTATTTATTTATTAAGGTTATATTACTAACACTAGTTATAAGTTATTGTATTACTAACAAACTGCATCTTAGTTTTCATAAATTACATTTTTATTTTATAATGTATGCAACAACATTTTATTTAAATTTATTTGTAACTCCTATTAATTTATTAAGGTTATATTACTAACACTAGTTATAAGTTATTGTATTACTAACAAACTGCATCTTAGTTTTCATAAATTACATTTTTATTTTATAATAATATTATTACGGACACACACTTCACTACGAGTATGTATTTATTATTCGAGCGTATGGTACTCGTGGGTTGCAGCTGAAAATCAGCGTCAGGTGGTGCATTCTGTGTTGCCATCTGACATTTTGCTGAGCTGAGGCCCTTTTGGCATTAATAACATTGTTATGTTTTATTTATAGTTCTAAGGTTTTAAAAGCTGTAATGCCAATAAACGCATCTTTCTTTCTTTCTAATAATAATGAGATTTTTGATGTACACACGGCTACACATCAAGCTATACATTTCCAGTATAAGCTGATCTCGCATTATATAAGATTTCCGTACAGTGCGAGATCAAAGTCAACTGGAAATGTAGCCGTGCGTACATTGTCGAACGGTGGAGTAATAGGTACACTCACGAAGTTTATATGGAAAAAAATGTCGACTAGATTCACAGTACTCTCTACGTTTTTGTTATTTATTTCTGCTTGAGTAGGTACAGTTTTAAATGTTTTGTTGGTATATTGGCGTGTGCTAGCTAACTTATGGCAAATAATTTTATTTAACGTTTTTGTTTCGTAATGGTTCAAGTTGTTCTAATCTAAATGAACAGCGAGCTGTGCTGCTGCGGAGTTTGTTGAGCCACTTCTGTTTTCTAGGAAGTGGGGAAGTTTGGGCATTTTGGGGGACTATCTTATGTAACTCTGACGTTCAAAAAGTGCTGAATCTCAGCCTAGTTTTAACAGATAATTTTCGATTTTATTTGATTTTATTTTATCTAATTTTGTTACGTACGCACGGCTACACATCAAGCTATACATTTCCAATATAAGCTGATCTCGCATTGTATAAGATTTCCGTACAAAGCGAGATCAGCATAAACTGGAAATGTATAGCTTGATGTGTAGCCGTGTGTACTTTGAGATTCCTACATTTTTTAATAGTTGGTTGCTGATTGTCTTTACTGCCCTCTGCTGGTCATGTTGTAAGTTTATATGCAAGAAAATTGTCCATTGATAGTAGCCTCCTGGGCCTCAAGTCTGCTATTACAATAGTGTCAGAATGGTCTATAATTGATTTCATAATTGTTGATTTTGACAAGTTTGGTAATCTACTAATATATTGGCGTCATTATGACTTTCCAATGGTCAGCCACTGAAACTCCATTGAAAGAAACGGCATTTATTGGTAATCTCGTACATAACGACAAAAGAATGACTTACTCACGCGGTAATCTGCTAAAATGTTGACAGTTCCACACAAACTGTTTTGTTTGTTTTAAACAAAAATATAATTAAAACACTCTAATGTAAATAAATATCTATCAAAACACCGGCCGCTAGAAACAAAAATAGATAAACGTCAGTAAGCAGTAATATCACATTTGACTTTGACAGCTAAACAGATAAAATATTGTTGAGTTGTGAGTTTTTTGCTATTTACGAACTTCCTACTACTTCAGATTGCTTATAACACTAATAAATAATATGTAAAATTATATATAAATGTTTGGCATTAATAAATGTCATATGTGTTTAGAGTAGTCTTTCGAAAATCATTTCTACTAACGGGTTTTATAATAATGGCAATACGACAATTCCATTATAACAAAATTTTATTACGAGACCATTGACCGATCACTGATCGACCATTATGAATTTAGCAGATTACGAACTTTTGGCAAAATGACGATGGGATCGTGTTGGAATGACGAATTTATAAAAATAGCAGACTAAGGCCCCTGTTCAGCGGTGGGACTGCTGCCTTACCCTGAGTCTGTTGTGGTGTCAAGTCAAATCAATTGATACCTCATTTGTTCAAATCAATGAAACCAAACAAACCGGTTGGCTAAAATGATTAAAAACACAACATTTGTTTTATTTTTACTGACAGACTTTTTATGGGTATCTTAGATTCCAAGTACCTACCTAATTACTTCTATTTAGAGATGTTACGAGTTACGTGTTGATATGAACTCCTTGTTTACTTAGAAGATTTTATGATAGAATGTCATACCTACTCTATGTTTGTCACTACTGTCTGTTATTTTCTCATGCTGTATTTTAATGTTGAATAAAGCCAATGTTCCATTTGGTTTTGTCTTTAGCATGTATCAATTCATTCAACATTAATTTTGTGTTTTTCCGTGTCAAATATGCTCACTACCGAAAAAGAAAAATGTTCATCGATGTCGCGATACCTACGTCCTGAACGTTTTGACGTAGAACCTTCGATGGCTGGTTCGGACTTGAAGTGGGCTCACTGGAAGTATTCCTTCGAGAACTTTATCGCGCTAGAAGCTTCCTCGGCAGGAGATTCCCTTAAGTATAAATTTCTTGTCAACCATATATCGCCATCGATATTTAACTAAATCCGCGCCTGCGCTACATACGATGATGCAATTACTACTCTGAACACCGCCTACGAAAAGAGGCAAAATATTATTCTTGGTCGCCACCGCTTGAATACCAGAAAACAACAGTCTGGCGAATCGTTGGCAGAGTACTCGAGAGATCTTAATATAATCGCTTGTGACTGCCTTTTTAAGGATGTGACTGCCAATGAACACCAAAATGAAACTGTGCGCGATTTATTTATTGCCGGAATATCATCAAAAAAAATTTAAGAAAGACTTTTAGAGAAATCCACTATGACTCTCGAAGAAACCTTGAACTTGGCTATAGCTTTAGAAACTGCTGAAAATACTTCTCAACTATTATCAGCGCCTAGTCCTTCTATATCATTTGCTCCTGTCAATGCAGTCACTGAAACTCAAGAAACGTCAATGCGGCAAAATCTAGCAGCCTCCAACACTCAAAACAATCTTAATATAGCCGCCCTATATTAAATAGCCGTCGATGCTTTTTCTGCGGTGGTAATATCCATCAAAGACTCAAATGTCCTGCTAAAAACGCTGACTGTCAGCCTTGCTCCAAAAAAGGACATTTCGCTAACGTATGTCGTAGCATCGGACAAAGCCAACATGCCGCAAACGCTATTAGTACGAACGACGATAACTCTCAATCTGAAGCCCTTGGCTCTCATCTGTCAACAATATCTGCTGCTGCTCCAACAAGCCTGCAAAAAGCGACTATCAATATCACTTTAAATAGCTTACGTGTGAATGCTCTACTCGATACCGGAAGCTCTCTCAGCTTTATCGAAAATAATCTTGCCCAAACTATGAGACTAAGATGCAAGCCCTGCAAACAAGCAATAACTCTAGCATCTATAAGCAACATTTCATACGTAGAGGGACTATGTTTCGCTAACATTAAAATTGGTGAGCATAAATATCAACGTCAACCTCTACTCATTTTTGCCAATCTGTGTGCTGACGTAATTATCGGGCATGATATACTGAAAACACACTCGTCGGTTGAGCTCCAGTTCGGGGGAGATAAACAACTCCTGAACATTTGCAACGTAGTGGAGGCTTCTGTCCCGGCAGCATCAGTTTTTACTAACCTTGCGCCAAATATCAGGCCTATAGCAATCCGTTCGAGAAGGCATTCTCAAGAAAACCAAGAATTCATATCTAATGAAATAAAGGATTTACTTAAAGATAAAATCATTGAACCCAGTGTTTCACCTTGGCGAGCTCAAGTACTCGTTGCCGGAAGGGGCCATCATCGGAAGCGCCTTGTAATCGATTATTCACAAACAATAAACAGATTCACAGAACTAGACGCATATCCTCTCCCGAGCATTGACTCTATCATAACGCAAGTAGCTAAATATTAACGTCTTTAGCGAAATTGATCTCAAAAGTGCCTATCATCAAGTGCCCATTCTCTTTAGAGAAAAAAATACACCGCCTTTGAAGCATGCGGTAACCTCTATCAATCCACTCGAATACCGTTTGGAGTCACGAATGGTGAAGCGGCGTTTCAGCAAACTCTGCAATTTATTATTGATTCTGAAAATCTAAAAGGCACATATGCTTATCTTGATGATGTAACCGTTTGTGGAAAAGATAAGGAAGATCACGATAGAAACCTTCAAAAATTCATGGAAACTGCTAAGAAATACAAACTCACTTTGAATACTAGCAAATGCACTTTTGAAACAGACTCGATCAATCTTCTTGGTTACACCATCCATCGTAACATCATCAAACCTGACAAATCTCGTTTGGAACCACTTATGAATCTTCCAATCCCAAACGATACTGCTACTTTGAAAAGATCACTTGGGCTATTTGCCCACTACTCAAAGTGGATCTACAACTTTTCTTCTAAAATAAGTACACTGATTGAAGCTACTCTACCGTTAACGGAAGACGCTATCAATTCATTCAACAATCTTAAAACTGATATTTGCGAGGCTACCTTGGCTGGAATAGACGATAACGAGACATTTTCCTTTGAAACCGACGCTTCCGACTTCGCAATCGCAGCGACATTGTCACAGAAAGGACGTCCTGTAGCGTTGTTTTCGCGATCTCTTAACGATTCTGAAAAGCGACAACCCACAATTGAAAAGGAGGCAAGTGCAATTGTCGAAGCTTTACGCAAATGGAGACATTTCCTAATCGGAAGTTACTTTCTATTAATTACTGACCAACAGTCAGTTTCGTTTATGTTCAACCAAACGCATTCAAATAAAATTAAAAATGAAAAAGTAGAAAGATGGCGCCTAGAATTGTCATGTTTTAGATACGATGTTGTTTATCGACTTGGTAAACAAAACTTAGTCGCAGACGCACTCTCGCGAGTATGTATGCAGATAGGTACTGCGACCTCTCATACCAGACTCGTCAAACTGCATCGTTCTCTCTGCCACCCAGGAATCACTCGTATGGTTCACTGGGTCAGATCGAAAAATTTGCCATACTCGATTGAAGAAGTAAAGAGAATTACGGCAGCATGCCCAATCTGTGCCGAAATTAAACCACGTTATGTTGGTCATCAAGGACACCTCACAAAAACAACTGCACCGTTCGAAAGATTGAACTTAGACTTCAAGGGGCCAATCCCTTCTAACACTCAAAACCTATATATCCTCACGATTATCGATGAGTATAGCAGGTTCCCCTTTGCTTATGGCTGTAAGATATGACCTCCGAAACTGTAATTAAATGTCTCAAAGACCTATTCTCCACGTTCAGCACTCCAGCTTACATTCATTCGGACAGAGGGACCTCATTCTTATCTGACGAATTAAGACAATTCTTAACTTCACTAGGTACATCTTGTAGTCGCACAACGCCCTACAATCCTCGAGGAAATGGCTTGGTAGAGCGCTTAAATGGTACACTGTGGCGCACAATCCAATTACATCTCAGACCCAATAACGAAGATATAGCAAACTGGGAGAAAGCTATACTACCGGCGCTACACTCCATTAGATCTCTTTTGTGTACAGGAACCAATGCGACCCCGCATGAGCGTATGTTCAACCATCCTCGCCGCTCGATAAATGGCCAATCTTTACCATCATGGCTTCATTCGCCTGGACCTGTTTCATCATCATCATCATTTCAGCCGAAAGACGTCCACTGCTGGACATAGGCCTGTTTATATGAAGAAAAACGTAAGGACCTCTAAATACGACCCAGCTGTAGAAGAAGTTCAGTTACTACAGAGCAATCCTGAATACTCCTTTGTTCGTTCACCAGATGGTCGTGAAACGACGGTCTCTAACAGGTCTCTAGCACCACTGCCAAGGACCTTAAATGATGATTCGTCGGATGAAGAGGAGCCTGAGCAGCCTATTATGGGTACAGACCCGCCTGATAACCTGGAAGCGAGTGGCTCTCAAGTGCGCCACTCTACACGCGAACGTAGACCTCCAGGCTACCTTCAGGACTAGTCTTTCTTCTTAGAGGGGGTGAATGATATGAACTCCTTGTTTACTTAGAATATTTTATGATAGATTGTCATACTCTATGTTTGTCACTACTGTCTGTTATTTTCTCATGCTGTATTTTAATGTTGAATAAAGCCAATATTCCATTTGGTTTTGTCTTTAGCATGTATCACGTGTCTCATAAGTGACCTATACAGTGACTTGTAACTTGACGTATTTCTTACAGTGATAATGACCCATTTGTAACAATTAAACACGTCATAACGCCCAGGCGAAAATTCATGGAATTCGAGATAAGCCAAAAGTGTATTTTTTTTAAATCCTGGGAGTAGTTGCAGACGACGCGTATCACTGAATATACTATAGGTAGGTACTAAACTAACCACTCATAAGCGGCGTCGCAATTAATTTGAAAATAACTCAAGTTTAAAATATTTCAACAATTTGCAAATTCGGCTTTTGTCAGCATTATCTACTGCTTCGTGGGCACGTGTCTCTTTGTTATGTCTTTTCATTTTCGTTTCTTGTTAGATAGCTGATTAAATGAAGATCCGATACCTTGCGAGTCTAAGGGCGTAAACGTCAAAATGCTACTTTTCAAAGGAAGCAAAAAAACTAGGTATAAGATTCCTATACGCCCCTTTATAGTAGGTCCCTATGTTCGTAACAACCTCTACCTACTCTAGACCAACGATGCCTTGTTATAAGGTAAGGGGAAATAATTAACCAGGAAGCAAAATGAGTGGCCAAAGAAGCGCCCAGCGCAGCAATGAAAGAAAATGAAGGCGGCAGGCAACAGACTAGGTACATACTTACTTAAGAGGCACCGCCGGACCGATCTCGCAAGAAGCCTGAGCTCAGGATGCGGCAAGCTTGCGTCAAGAATATCAGAACGAACGTGAACAACACGCATATGAACACGATCTCCACCAGGTCGAAGGTACTGCAAATGTCCAGTTTCCCTTTAGCTCCCGCCATGTTTCAGCAGTAAACTGCAAAAATCTAAAAACAAAAGATTTCATTCGGTGATATACTTAGTTATATGACTGTGTTTGTAGATTTACACGTCAATTATCTATACGAATAATAAAGAGAAAAGATTTGATTGTTTGTTTGCAATGAATAGGCTCCGAAACTACTGAACTGTTTTTAAAAATTTTTTTACTGTTGGGAAGCTACACTGTCCCCGGGTGACATAGGCTATATTTTATCCCCATTTTCCCACGGGAACGGGAACTACACGGGTGAAACCGCGGGGCGCTACTAGTATTTTATAAACTGGATGTAGAGACGTCGGCGTTACCTATATATTTGAGAATAAAGGCTGAAACAAACTCAGAGGTCACAGTCTCTTCTAAACTACAGACATAATCTTGGTCAGAAAATGTGAAGACCATGTGGATTGGTGTCCGAAATGATTTTTTGAGGAATGAACCACACAGATTGACTGGACCTGTCCAGTCAGTACAAGCATTTGTCATTAATTAATTTATTTATTTATTTGCTCATAAGCACATCACACATTTCACAATAAATTACTGTCGGTTTTTGTACAGACGCCAGCAGGTCAAGCTATCCCAAACTGTCAAATTTTCCCAATTGAACATGAACCTTATTTCTTCGTTGTAAAGTTGAAAAACCATCAAAGAAATTTGACAGATTGGGGTAGCTTGATGTGCTGGCCTATGTACATGAACCCTGTCAGGGCACTGCAAAGCACAATGTTAGTTTGCTGTTGAGTTTATAAACATTGAAATATCATAATTATCACATAATTAATGAAAACTAATCTTATTATTACGAATTTAAACACAATATATTGTATTACGTTTGAGTTCAAAATGGAACAAGTAGGTACCTACTAATGTGACTTTTTCAATTCATGTGTCCATTCTGAGTTTATCTTGGCCAGAACTGACATCGGTGAAACAAAACATCGTGAGGATACCTACCTGCACCCTAATTAAGTACGTAACGCACGATCAATCATAATCTGAATCATGTTGAAACAGATCCTAATCCATTGCTACATATTTTCGAAAAATGTGTCTGCTCAACAACGCAAATAACGCAATGAATATTGTTGAACTGTCAAAATGAAAGAGATTACGATTGATCGTGCGTTACGCAATTAGGGTGCTGGACTAAAAGTTATTATACCTAAGTTTGAAATCGTACAGCCGTTCAAATTATTTTGATACTGGGTTTGAAGAAAATTCTCCATTATTTGACGTTCACACGGACGTAATAAAATAGCGGGGGTGTTTTTACGAGCACTAGATTTTCAACTATCGGTGTTGCCTGTCTCCGGTGTCTCCTCAAAACTTGGTTCGCATTGAGAATCCAACAGAGTGAGCGCGAGTGCGTCTCAGCGGGCCGAAAAAATAAGTTTTCGATTTTGAAATCTCGCCGCTAAGCATTGCGTTGCAAAACCAGTACGTAAAAAAAACATGCCGCGATTTTATTACATCCTTGGGAACGGGGGCTTATTGATAAATCATACGTTTCAGCGATTACATTTCGATGCAGCTTCGCGTTTGAGCGCAATTTCAACATTCTGTCACTAATTAGCTCTGGAATAGCGACTCAAATGCAGAGAAGCTGGGTCCAGAGCTAAATCGATGATAATATTTTTCTCATTTGTTACTTACTTATCTGGTAGTGAAGAGAAGTGAGGCTAGGAAGTATCCGGTTTGCGTTATAAAATGACGATCACCAAGTCAAATTTTGTCGTCGAGCAGAATCCGACTGTCGATACCTATAACGCCACCAGGCCAATCTTTATTAGTGCAGCACAGCCTAGAATAATCATTATTAAACTACCTATATAGGTAGGTGCAGGCGCCAGCACATCAAGCTACCCCAAACTGTCAAATTTCTTTGATAGTTTTTCAAATTTAACCCTTATGCTTAACGTTCATGTTCAATTGGGAAAAGGAGAATGACAAAAACTGGTACCAAATTTTCTCAAGATGTGATTATGATGGTTATGGTTGAAGGTGCTCTCTCGATGACCGTGTTTTTTTTTTCTCGATGACTATCTCCCCCATTTGAGGACCGATTCTCAAAATTCTTATTTGAAAGAGTATACTCCTGAGGTGGTCCCATTAGCACCAAGTCAGGATTTGATGATGGAATCCCAGGGAAATCGAGGGCAACCCTCAAAATTTGTAGGTATGAACAATGTTTTTCATTCATTTTCTAAAGCTATTGAGACATTTGCGTATGGTCATCATCATCTCATGACGCTGAGCTGATGAAGGAAGGTACAACTCTTTAACGGTTAGGACTTAGGTGGAGGTTCGAGCATAACTCCGTCATAACACCGATTTGCAAATTATTTTTTTGTTCAAAAGGGGTTTATTTCGAAATGGTCCCATTTTTTCATATGGATCGGAATATGCATTTCGGAGACAGACAACGGAACTCTTCGAAAAATGACAGCAAATTAACCTAGATTGCTGCTATAGCATAAATATGCATTGTTTTGACCCCAAGGATGATGAAATTTCGAATTGGTGTGGGGTAGGTAGGTACTAATAAAAACTTTTTTCGAAATATGAGATTAGCAGTTGAATAAAATGAAGTAGAGTCATTCGGGGTAACCGTACGCAGCGGGTAAGTGTGCGAATTGCACATACCTCCTAGACGAGGCACGGGGGGTGGGGTATTAGTTCCAGTCGATCAGAGGCCACAGCGAGGGAATACAAACGCGACAAACTCGGACGCCGCACCACGTTTCGTTTTAAATTTATTTGCTAAAAAGTGTTTCTCGGTGTGAAATCGATAATTTTCAGTGTCGTGGAAAACATTGTCACATACGAGATTATAAATTTACAAAGGTAAGTTCATTTTTGTTGAATAAACACATTATTTAGCTTGAAAATTGTACACATCATTTTAGGTTATGTGGAATATTTTGAACTCAGTTGTCATTTGTTTGAATTTTGGCTACTCGGGTAAAGTGTGCGCGGGTAAGTGTGCGCGTGCGCACACTTGACCCTTGATTTAGAGGGGACTAATATTATTTGATTTAGTTTTTTTTTTTTTACTTTCGTTATTTTTTCGCCTTGATTTTTCTTTTAATATTTTATTCCATTCCTTTTAGTGATTATCGCCATGCCTCGAAATTACCAGAGAAAGAAACCAGAACTTGTCCCAGTTACTGAACAACAAATCGAAAGAGCTAAAGTTCTTATTGAGAAAGGGACAAGCAAAAGAGCTGCTGCATGTGCTATTGGAATTAGCGAGTCGTGTCTTCGAAAACGACTAAAATTAAACAAAGCTGCCACATCAATGGGCCGGTACAAGCCAACTTTAAACGAAGTTCAAGAAACAGAGTTTGTAGCACATTGCAAGCAGATGGATGACAGATATTTTGGGTTGACAATAAACGATTTAAGGCGTTTGGCCTTTGAATACGCCTCTTTGAATCAAATTGAAAATAGGTTCGACAAGTCGGCGAAAATGGCAGGCCGCGACTGGGTTGAATGTTTTTTGAAACGCCATCCTCAGCTATCTCTTCGACAGTCAGCAGCGACCAGTCTAGCTCGAGCTATCGGATTTAATAAAATTCAAGTAGAGCGATTCTACAAAAACTTAAAAGAATTATACGATAAATATAAATTTCAACCCAGTCGCATTTACAATATGGATGAGACTGGCATTAGTACAGTACCCAAAAAAAAATGCCCAAAGTCATCACTACAAAAGGAAAGAAAGTGGTATCTAAAGTAGTATCAGCTGGCGGTAAGTCCCCTCTTTGAGGAGTGGCTTGAGAGGCGGCATGGCGTCCTCACCTTCCGCCTGACGCAGGTCCTCACCGGACACGGTTGTTTCGGGAGGTTCCTGTTTCGGATAGGGCGGGAGGAAACGCCCGGGTGTTTCCACTGCGAAGATCGCCCTGAGGACACGGTGGAGCACACGGTGGCGGTCTGCCCTGCTTGGGCGGAGCACCGCCGTGTCCTCGTGGAGGCGATCGGCGGCGGCGATCTCTCGCGTCCGGCCCTGGTCCAGGCCATGGTACGGAGCGAGAGGGCATGGGGAGCCGTCACCTCCTTCAGCGAAGCAGTGATGCTCGCGAAGAGGGAGGCGGCGCACGTGAGGGAGAGGCAGCATATGCGCCCTCGCGACCCCAGCCGCCGCAGGATACGGAGACGCCCTGGGCGTCGGGAATCCCAGGCCGATTTCCGGCCACCGTAGGCATGGGCTTGCGGACGGCGAGTAATGGGTAGCTCGCTGTCCGGTAAGGACCAAGCCCAAGTCGACGGCGCGTTGTGTTCCACGCGCGCCTCAAAGAGATGTCAGCACAAAAATGATGGGGCCCGCAAGGGCCGATGCCTGTCAGGGGTGCGGGTTCGTTTGAAAGAGATACCACAGCCCCTGGCATACGGGCTAATGAAGGAACACGGGTGGGTTTTAGTCAGTAAAAGTCTGACACGCCCTCCTGCTCCACCCAGAGCGGGAGAAGTTATTTGATGATTTCCCACCCAAAAAAAAAAAAAAAAAAGTAGTATCAGCTGAAAGGGGTATCACAGTAACAGCTGTTTGCTGTATGAGTGCAAGTGGCCACTATGTTCCACCAGCATTCATATATCCACGTAAAAGACCTCGTGATGATTTGCTAGATGGTGGTCCAACACAAAGTATTTGTATGGTTTCTGACAGTGGTTTTATAAATACCGAGCTTTTTATAAACTGGTTGTATCACTTTAAGTATTTTGTTCATCCTGCGACGGCAGATCCAGTCTTATTGTTGTTGGATAATCACTCATCTCACATCAGTTTAGAAGCTATAAAGTATGCACGTGAGAACAACATTATCATGCTGACGCTTCCGCCACATGGAAGTCATAAGCTCCAGCCGCTTGATAGATGCCTTTACAGTCCTTTAAAGGTTAAATATTCTATTGAGTGTGATAAATTTATGGCGCGGCATCCTGGAAGAGGCATAACTCAATATCATGTAGCTCGTTTATTTAATGAAGCATACAAAGTTGTTGCTACGTTGGGAAATGCTGAATCAGGTTTCAAGGTTACCGGCATATATCCATATAACGACGACCTCTTTGATGAAACCGACTTTGCTCCGTCATTTGTAACAGATCAGTTGAATTCTGACATAGAAGTAGAAGAATCAAATCAACTTATTACATTGAACCAATCACTAATGCATGAAGATCAAGATCCAAATATTCCAATAGTAGGCCAATCTCCTCGTAATGATACAATAGATCGGTCAATGCCTGTAAATCAGCAAGCAGAATGTGCTATCACTGAGATCCAATCAGGAAGAGACAGCGTTTTATCTGGTTTAGGAAATGATTTTCTTAATATTGAGCCTAGTCTTAACGAAAATTTTTCTGTAGATGGAAGCACGCCAAGCCCTTCAATAATTGATGCCATTTTGGCAGAATCTGCAAATTTGATAACGGATAATATGTATAACGATACAGGTACTGACATCCAAAAGAAGCCAAATGAGCAAAATAATGAACCTTCTAACTTTGAACCAAGATCTACAATTTTTAAGGAGCCTTCAGTTGAAGCTCAGGCGATAGCCATATCATCTAAAAAGACCGTTGGAAATAGACTTAATGAAGAAGAAACTAATTATGTGTCGGTTACACAAATTTCACCTCTTCCACGAATGACAGAAAAAAAACGTGGTCGTAGAGTTGCTATGAAGTCACAAGTAATTACTGCCAGTCCGTATAAGCAAGAATTAGAAGAAAAGAAGCGTAAAGAAGAGGAAAACAAGAAGCGCAAGACTAAACAGGTATCGACATTGTCATTAGACGCTCAACCTTCAACATCAGGTTTCAAAAGAAAGACGTGTGCTCCAAAAAATTATAATAAGGCTCAAGTTAAGAAAAGACAAAATCCCTCTTCCTCTAAAACGACTGAAAAGGAATACTACTGCCCTTTATGTCAGGAAAAATACCTTGATCCGCCAACAGAAGAGTGGATTCAATGCACACTATGCCTGGATTGGTGGCATGAACTATGTAGCTCCCAGGAAAATGGTGTTTTTGTTTGCGATAATTGTTCTGATGCATAAAGCAATTACTAACTTACTCTAGCAGGCTTTGACAGAAGTTTCGTAAAAATGCGTTTTGTTTAAATTTAGTCTAACAATGGTGTTGATTGTTATGTTGATACTAAAAGTTTAAAAAATGCCATATGAAAGACTTCATTAAAGATTTTAATAGGCTGACTAACAAAAAATATTAGAGTACATCATCCAAGAATGTAGGTACATCATCTACACTTAAATTATTTTCCTATAGGTCATAAGTTTAATTAATCGCAAGTCTGAATTAAAGTCTGAATATTGTTATAATTTTGTGTTCATTTTTTCAGTTTCTTAAATTACTATTGTTACTTGTAAGTTACCATAAGTACCCATTATTAATATAAGTTTGATTGATCTCAAGTAAAAAAATATGTTTGATATCGAGTTTAATTAATCGCAAGTCTGAATTAAAGTCTGAATATTGTTATAATTTTGTGTTCAGTTCTTCAGTTTCTTAAATTTCTGTTGTTACTTATAAGTTACCATAAGTACCTATTATTATTATAAGTTTGATTGACCTCAAGTAAAAATTTATGTTTGATATCGTGATATTCTTATATGATTCCAAAGAAATACTTAATTACTTTAAAAGATGTCGTGATATAGCATTAATCATGTTAATTTAAGTATTATGTACACTTACCCCTACTGCGTCTACTTACCCCACAAGGCTGCGGACACTTTCCCGCAATTAGGGGCAAGTGTACGCATTCCGACTTTCTGTGATTATTGTTAAATATAAAAATAAATAAGAAATTGTTGGTTTTTTTTGTTATTGCAATTGATAGCCAAATAAATACTCTACTCGCAACAATGTCTTTCTTTCCGAAATTCTCCTATTCCTAGACACAACGAGGCTTGAAAGTGCAAAGTGCGCACAGTTGACCCGAATGACTCTAAGTTAGTCGTTCCGTTCCGATTGAAGTTAGGTCCAGGTCTACCAACCCTGACAAATATTTACCCCTAAACATAAAAGTCAGTGTCACACGAAATGTGACATCAGATGAAAAGAGGCGGTGCGGTGGCGCGGTAAAATTCAAATCTTCGATGCGTTCGTTCCCGAATAATGCGTTTGCCATCATAAAAAATATTAATTTATACTAAATTGATTAAATATTGAAGGTATTTACATAAAATCTATATCGTGACAAAGTAATACAGTGAAACCTGGTTAATTGGGATCTCAAGGGACCAAGGATTTTGTACCATTTAAAGAGGTTTTCATTTATCCAGTTTTCCAACTAGACAGGTTTAAAATTTAGTTGTCTCATTTACAGAGGGCCCGCTTATAGAGGTCGAAATGTACCGTTATTCCATTTATAAAGGTGGAAATTTTGTGAAAGAAATTCAAATGTTTATAAACAATCGTGTCGTAACCTGTCCCAACCTGATAAATTGTCTCACTTATAAAGGGAATTGAGCTCCAGAGTCCCAATTATAGAGGTAAACATCGAAAAAATCCTAGAAATCAAATCTCATTTAACCAAGTTCGAAAAGTCCCATTAACAGAGGTAATTCGATGAAAAAGTGCCGGGACCTCATTGTAGTTCTCAATAATAGAGGTTTCTCACTTATCCAGGTCCCACTTAACCAGGTTTCACTGTATATCCTTACTTAAAACCATTACCTATGTTTAACAATTTTAAATAGTGGTCCACAGTGGACCCAGCCCAGGGGGTGTCATGACCCCCATGACCCACCCCCTGGATCCGCCCTTGTATATACCCCTTTATTATCTCTTTTACTGATATTGGTACAGATGCCAGCACATCAAGCTACCCCAATCAAAATTTCTTTGATAGATTTTCATCTTTTAAGCCTAAGGTTCAAGTTTAATTGGGAAAATAATTGACAGTTTGGGGTAGCTTGATGTGCTAGCGTCTGTACGCACGGCTACTCATCAAGCTACATTCAATCAATATAAGCTGATCTCGCATTGTATAAGATTTCTGTACAAAGCGAGATCAGCGTAAACTGGAAATGTATAGCTTGATGTGTAGCCGTGTGTACATAGTGACAACTAAAATATAGTTTTAGGTTATCTTCGATTTTATGAAATTAGTTTGGAACCTAGATTTTGTTTACAAAAAGAAGAAGAAGTAGAAGTTAATTTGATAGACGCAGTCTATAAAAAACAAGTTTTAGTTTGATGCAACTTGGTACGGAATTCCATATCTTTATCAATCGGCATTGTCTTGATTGTCTTTTGACAGTTTGGGGAAGTTTGATGTGCTAGCGTCTGTACAACGTGCAACATACATACAATTAGAATAATGAGATAAAAGCATAATACAATGATCAAATCTTATTTTTTTAAAGCTAACCGTTACAGAAAATCATGTTAACATTAATTAGCATTTAAAATTGAGCCTTGAAATAAGATTGAATTTTCTTTGGCTCGATCGGCGGTAGGTAGATACCTACCTATGGCAAAATACATATTTTTTATCAGTAGTCAATTAGAAACAAACTACGTTCAGGTCTTGATTTGTTTATTCTGCTACACTTTGTCTATTTATATCAACCTGCAATATCCCACCCTGGCCCAAAAGCTTTCCTACTTCGATAGGTACCTACTTAGAATAAATTCATTATTGTGAAAATCTATAAGTACTTACTTAAAACATCAAAGGTGAGTCTGTTCAAACTATTTATCTGTTCTGCGATAACAGCCTTAAGATTTTTAGAGCGTTTACAGTCAGGAGTATTGGTGGCAGAATAGTGATATCTAAACATGACAAAATATCGTAAGTGGGCGAAGTGTTGGAGAAACACGCAGTCGCATGCATTGGTAGATTCGATTATGGCTTTTAAATATTGTATTGGGGAACAAATTTGCCCTGCGCCTTGAGATCTTGAGCTAGACATAAAATAAAATGTTAATTTTGGCGTAGATTACAAGTCCAGTACCTACATCGTACAGAAAACACGAGTTTAACCACCCGAAGACGTTGAATTTCTACAGGTTCCCTTTGCATTTAGCTCAATAGTTGTCATTGTAAGTGCCTGTCGTAAGATAAAAACATGTTTTTTTTTACCTGATCTTTGTATGTCTTTGCCTGATGGTCTATCTTTAACTTCCATTTTTAATATTCTAAATATTGATGGCCTATGGCGGATGGCCAGACAACACTTAAATTTACCATATTTTTATACTTTAAAAATTTGGAGGGTTTTAGGTCCAACCTGGTAAAACAATCCGAAAACACGAATGACAGTTGTCAAAATAAAAAAAATAAGTAACTGTTTCACGGAGGTTCTACAAATTAGGAATTTTCCTTTTTGAGTGTAGAGTAGTGACCTCTTGTGATTACTATTAACATTTCTGTCTGTTGAGTGCAGAGCCATCTTTACGTACAGTACTGAACTAAACCGTGCGTTACGTTCCACGGTGCCGAACAATAATTGTAATGTATCACTAGATGTCACTAAAAGCAAAATTGAAAACACAACTTTATCGACTTTTACGGAATCTCTATTAAATTTGTCTAATTTATACTTATACTGTGGACTAATAAATTAGTAAATGTGCATATTATTTTTTAGGGTGGATTCCTTATGAGTAGTGATAGCATAGCATTTATGAGTAGTGTCCGCAAGGTGTAAACAAGACAGACAGGTGTGTAATGTGTAATAGACTCAGTACCCACCTCAGTACCACATTCACCGCACGCGATGACGGTTGCATGTCTGCGCGCGCGCTAAACCATCGTCACTTTAACATTCAACCTGCGATCTTTAATAAATGAAGTTGCTCGTATATAATGACTTTTAATGTGTTTTGTAAACAACGATGTTCATGCCAAATGCTGACGAGGTTCCCGGCCCACTGGACCAGGAGTTCAGTAGACCAGTGGAGTCCATCATGAGGTGTGAAGACTTCAAGAGTAACTTTGCGAGGAGGTTGTCGCACCGGTACTCCTCGAGGTCCGTGATCACCAAGAGACAGAATTCGGTGAAGCTGTGCACCTCTGGTGAAGAGGCAGTTGACAAGGTAAGTTAATACGTAGCTAATGATTATTTACCATTTTCTTATCTTCTTTAGTTTAAAAAAAATGTATTATAAAGTATTTGATAATAAGGGATGGCACTGGTGGCAGGGACATTCGGCGCAACCGTGCATTAATTAAATGTTTCGGAAACCAGAGGGGCTATTCTCGTAATTTTAAAAACTTTCACAATGTGATCTGTGTCAATCTGTCAAAAATACCTCGATTTTTCATAATTTTTTTGACATTTGACTGTCGCTGAGATGAGACTGCGACTAGATTTCGAACGTTTTTAATTACGAGAATTTTATTCTTTCTGAGATTTTAGTAAAAAAAAAAAAATGCTGTTCTGTACATTTTGACCGCGTACGTTTATATGAAATACCTGGTCTGTTTTTTTTTTGTTGATAAACGGTGAAATAAATCTTCTCTTCTAGAACAATGTGTTGTATTCATGGTTTCAGTTTGCGCGTCGATGTCCCTGCCAACCGGCATAGGTACCTATTTAAAGCGCAATGTCAGCCTGGTTTTATTTCATAAATAATTTACATTTCCTATAGGAAGTGCGTGTTTGTTTACAATCAACGCGGTATGTACTTTTACCATGAATTTTTGTCGTGCCATTTACTTTACTTTACTTTTACTTGTTTTGTGTTAGGTACTTATCTATAATAAATAGCATGTTTGGTTTTTCTTAAGTCAATTACCTGCATGCTAAACTTTTTATAAGACTTTAGTGTTGTCGATATAATCGTAACTGTTGACCAGTAAGATAACCGATGTTTACTCGTAAACTAAAATAAACTGACTTGTAATTGACATAATTATGAAGCGAATCCAGACTGTACATTCTACAATTGTGACTTTTGACAGCAATCACAATTTCCTTCAGAATTAGGTAATAGTGGGTCAAATTACATAAAAATAGGTAAGTGCTACGCGCGTAGCTCTCGTAGATTTCGTAGCACAGATTTATCTTCGGCAATCGGGACTATTGTGACGTAGCACGTCTCGCTAGGACGTGCGACGCGGCAGTCGGGCACGGCTTCGCTCCCCATGCAATTTGAACCAGTGCAAAGCCCCATGATTCCGGTGCAGTAAATCGTATAACAGGAAGCACATAGTTTGTAGTTATATCTATGGCCTTTACAACATGCAAAATGAATTTTATTTTACAGCTAAGGTATTATTATTTGGGCTTACTAAAGCAAGTGAGGTAACCGGTATGGGCAACACTAATAATTATGTCGGGGTTTCGGTTTGGACCCACAGCAAGATTGAAAGGTTAGCGTTACTAATAGAGTCCACTCTTAATTACACCATTTTTTTTCTGTCTGGGTATAATCGAGGAAGATTCTGGTATCATCACAGCATTACATAGGTGAAGATAAAACCATTTAGCGGCAGACCAGACGCAATTATTTATTTTATAACTAATCATAAATCTTTTAATTGTATCTAATCAAAATCCGTGTCCTTGTTTTTCTATTACATAAAGACCAGTTTGCACATCAAAAAATAAGATAGAAAAAGAAACGAGTTCTAAGAAATAGGTCGACTAGATTTTAATAGATATTCATGTTTGTAAAAAAAAATACATCGAAATTATGGTTTTACCTACTTTTACTGTTGCTCCAGTGACCTTACGACCGGTCGTAATGATACCTTTGTTCATATGAAACTAACGGTTGAAAAACGAGTAGTAGGTAATACCTACACATATTTTGTATGACAAAAAACAAACTGCGTTTGGTTTATTTTAGTATTTTTCGTCGACAACAATGGCACATGAAAACGTTTTAGGTATGTATGAGAATTAACTTGTCTAGACATCAAAATGTGAAGATTGAAAGTGATTATACTATGTACTGGCGTCGGTTTTGCTCGTATCCTAATTCTTATGAGAAAAAATTCATGTGGCTAGATAAATTAAAAAAAATCGTGTGGTCCTTAACCAAGGTTCTATTTCTATGGCTATTGCATGACTCCTATTTTTCCCGAAGATTTATTCAGAGGTCACTTACATTTCGCCAGTAATGTTCAAGTCCAGTGACTACATGGGACCCCCTATTAAGGGGCGAGCTCATTGCCATCGATCACGCATCACGCACAAATCCAGACTCCAAGATGCTATTGAGAAATTCCTAATGTAAAAACCCAATAATACTTTGCCCGACTTGGCAATAATTGCTTTAAATACCTACACTAACAGTAGGAATGGCTTTCATTTTGACAGTTAAAAACAGACACATTTTTAAACGACTTCAAAAGAATTTTTTCAATTCGACATGTGTAATTTTTTTTTTAATGTATTTTTGGGCATAACTCCATCGTATATAGACGTATTTTACAAATTGACGTTTTCTCACTGAAGTACCTATTTTACCGTATACACCGTTATATGGCACCATGCGTATTCTTTACGGTTTTTTTTTATTTCCATAAAATATTATAAGAATTTCGTCCAAGGAGTTTCACATTACGAGAATAAATAAGCTGACTGATCGAACCTCCTTGGAAGCGCTTTTGCTCAATACGTTTGTCTCACTTTAATACTAACGAGTAAATGAGTTGAAAGATGTAGTTCTAATTTTCACCACGTGCATATGGCGCCATTTGCAAATTCGCGCCATTTTCATATTAGAAACGTCAAAGATTGTTGCGAGTTTCCGACTGATATTATAAACAAACTTATAATATGAGTTCAAGCGAGGAATCTGATAACTACTCGCTATTTAGTGATGTATAAGTTTGTTTCATTACATATTGTACTGTTTTCTCGCAAATGTGTTGAAAAACATTGTATGACACACGTGCAGAAATTGGTATTTACAAACTCGTGATTATGGTAAGCCCTCGACTTCGTCTCGGGCTTACATTCGTTTGTAAAAACCAACTTACCGCACCAGTATCATATATAACTATTTCCAGACAAAAAACAACCGAGTTTCGGAACAATACTACAACGTGAAAAATTACTTTAATTTCGAAAGTAAAATATATATCCAAAGTCACCGACTTCCGAAATTAAAGTTATTTTTCACTTCGTAGTGTTTTTCCGGAAGTCTGGTGTTATTTTTTTTTTGAAAAGCAGTTTTCAAGTCAAAATCAAAGTCAACGCAATTATTTGAAATAAGCACTTAAAAAGCACTGTTTTAATGATGACGAAGAATAACTAAATCAGTAATAATAACAGACGACGGCTAAATAATAACAGCCGCACTGGTCGATAGAAGATAAAGCTACGCTTGCCGAGGCCGGTTCTTAGTTGGGTGACCATTCATTACATATCGGCACCAACGAAGGGGTCGTTGGTGCCGGCTGTCATTCGTAGTGGAGTTGTAACTGGTAGTCCGATGCCAAAGTCTGGTAATCAGTCTTCCCAAGGAGTATCATGTTCCCCAGCAGCTGGTTTTGGAGATCAGATAGGCACTCGCTCCCATTCAGCTGCAGCCGGTCAGACTGGAGTCTTCCAGTCTGACCGGCTGACCCTGACCCCAATAAACATGGGAAACACTAGGCAGATTGACGACGATCTGAATGTTAAAGAGAAGGTGTTGCGCTATTTCGATTATAAAAAATAAAGTTTCCGATACAAAAATTGCCAACTAACGCGATTTCATGCTGATAACAGCAGCGTAAAATACTACATGACATTTATCAGATTGTTATCAGTTCCGACTTGCAATACGTCTTAACAGGCGTTATGCCACTAGCCACCTGTAACTGCTTAAGTTGAATTTATTACTGCTATACATCATCATCATTACTTCAGCCGAAAGACATCTACTGTTGGACATAGGCCTCCTCCACCTGGACCGGTACTGCGCTTCTCGCATCCAGCGGATTCCTGTAGCCTTCACTGGGTCATCGGTCCATCTTGTGGTAGGCCTTCCAACGCTACGTCTTCCGGTACGCGGTCGCCACTCCAGAACCTTCCGGCCCCATCGGCCATCTATTCTGCGAGCTATGTGCCCTGCCCACTGCCACTTAAGTTTGACAACTCTTCGAGATATATCAGTTACCTTGGTTTTCCTGCGGATCTTTTCATTCCTGATTCGATCACGTAGGGAAACTCCGAGCATAGCTCTCTGCATTGCCCTTTGGGTGACTTTTAGCTTGCTATACTTAGTTAATTAAATGTTTTGAATAGCAACCATGAAATTTGCAACCAAATGTTTCCTTAAAATAAATATTCTACAATCATCAAGAGGTATGAGCCCCTCCCTTCCTGAGGGAAGGGAGGGGGTGGAACTTGGGATAACAAGTTTGTAAGAAAGAGGCTAGCAGTGTAGCTCTCCTTTACTCCTATAGTAGTCAGCGGTAGTCAGTATCTTCTCATTAGATCCTTGCTTTCGTTCTTGAGTGCAAGATGGGAAACCATTGCAAACGCATAAATACTAGATTGAGCAGTGGTGGCCCAGTGGAAAACGGCCGCGACTTACGAGTTGTAGATCATAAATTCAAACCCAGACAGGCGCTTTACCAATTAAAACGGTGAAGGAAAACATCGTGAGGATACAGACGTGTCCTAGAACCAAAAATCAAAGACATGTGACATCTACTAACCCGTACTGGGCCCGCGTGGTGGATTATGGCCCACTCCCTCTTACAGAGACGATGCCTGTGTCTTAGCGGTGGAATAATGATGGGCTGACTGTGCAAACGCATACCTACCCTTTCTGCGAATCAAATTCAATACTAATCTGTTCAGCCATTGCGGCGTGCGAGTAACAAACAAACGTTTGAACTCTCGCGTTTACATTAGCTTAGATAATTCCGACCCTTATCACGTTCACGGCCTAATCAATATTCCAAATGAGCTTACAATAAGGTGTTGATGACCTACACCTCTAAGAGACTTCATAGTTTACTATGCTACTGCGTTTTTTGTTCCGTAACGCTGTGTTGGGTCGTCTAATTCCTAGTCTTGCAATTTAATTTAAGCGTTTTAAGATGCAAAATAGCAAAAGCATGCAATGGGTCAGTAACACAGTTGTAACATTTGTAATAGGTTTGTTGCGAATGTTTGCTATTGTTTATAGATGATGCAAGTTTTAATATAGGATTTTAATGACTGGTCTGTTCTTGGCTCGTTGAATTATGGGCCTCAGAACACTATTACTCCTAGCGGAGACCAACGTCATCTTCATACAAAAAAGGAGGTACTAACATACTTATGCCTCCTGTGGGACCCATTGGCAGCTTAGACATGGCCCGAAATTTAAAAGTCTACTTTGTTGTACTTATTTGTTTTAATTTATTATGCTTATTAGGAAGAGCTCGTTATAAAACAAATTAGTATAATTAATAATATTAGAGAGATTTTGATAATAATAGGTATTTGTTTAGACGGGCTTGTGGCTGCGTAATAACAGTAGCACATTTCGACCGATCAGGTTAAGCTACACTTGCCGCGATTTGTCCGTGGATGGGTGACCATCTTTACATACCAAGACCCCTCCGTGCCTCGGAAAGCACGTTAACCCGTAGGTCCGTTGTCATTTGTGGATCTTTGACAGTCGTTGCGGGTCGTTTGAAGCCCGAAAGTCTGACAACCAATCTTACCAAGGGGTATATTATCCAGTAAATGGTTTGTGGAGGTCAGATAGGCAGTCGCTCCGTGGAAAATACTGGTACTCAGCTGCATCCGGTTAGACTGGAAGCCAACCCCAACATAGTTGGCAAGAGACTAGACAGATAGCTAGCTTCAATGGCATATTTGTATTATTACGTACTTTTTACTGTTTTGTAAGTTATAAATTGGTGATGTACCGACTAGTCGGAAAAGCCGACTAGTTAGCCATATTTGTAGTCGGCGACTAGTCGGCTAAAAACGCCGACTAGTCGGCCCCTTTTTTTACTCTTATGAATATGCTTAAAAAATTAAAAGAAGGTGATTGAAATTAAATTGAAACCTAAACTGTTGTTATATTTATTACAGAATCAGTTTCGCAGTTTATACTTTCAGTAAAATCTAGAAAACGGTAGGAAATTAGGATGGGAAGAAACGCCGCGCCGGTAAATGCAAAGTAAACAGCATGTCCCGACAATTCCACCTGGTCGCCGGCCGCCGAAAGCGTAGTCACGAACATTACCGATATCACCCGAACTCAACCGAAAGCCATGATCGGCTTGGCCGCTTAGTCTGCCATTTTGCAGCCGACTAGTCGGCTAGTCAGCCAAAGTCATAGTCGGTCCATCTCTATTATAAATGATGTAGTGCAAGTATGTTTGTGCAAACACTTTTACACGTCAATCCCATTTTTAAACCTGACTTAAACCTGGTTTCCTACCTGATTACTCTGAGAAGAAAGGCCCTATCACTACTGTTGTTTATAAACTGTTCTTAGGACAGTGATTCTCAATCTATGCGATGATGTGGTCGCCGATGCTTCGCGCCTACCTAGACTACCAGCAACGAATTCACTCGTGACTAGCACATTTGTTATTTATATGTCGGAGCCGTGTCGAATATTAAAAGCTGAAGATGCAAATAATGCACAAATTAGTCGTTTAGTTTTTCCTATAAATCATTACTTAAGTACTTGGAGGTTCCTCCATTAAAATACTTGTTTGGAGCTACATTCAGTTAGACCGAAGCCGACTCCGAAACGATGATTAGGTACTCGGAAGGAATCCGTGACTATGTCGTCCTTTAAAGATTATTTAATTATAAAAGCCATTTTTGAATTTTCCGAAAATCAATTACTTAAGTAAGTAATTAGCAAAATTGCTCTTCCGCAAATCCCAAACGTTACGCAAGAATTAGTCGGTAAGTAGTTATAAGGTGCGTATCATACTTCCGTCTAATAAAATACCATTTATTAATTTCAAAAGTAATTACTATAGGTATTTACAAGCGAAACTAATATGCGTGTTAAAAAACAATTAGTTAGGTACAATCTTCCTTATCGATTATAATTTTAGTCTTATTGAGAACTAGCTTCTGCCCACGACTTCATCGGCGTTACATACTTTATGGCACTCAGCAATAAGCTTTCCAATAGTGAATGAATTTTCAGAAACGGATCCAGTTCCGAAGATTATCCCCTTCAGACAAATTCACAAATGTTTGCGGTCCTGCAGTGGATTCTTTCAGCTGAAATGATGATGATGATGAACATATCATTACAGATGTGATGTTTTGTTATGAAAACAGAAAAATCTACAAGTAGGTACGCACCTCGTACGTACCTAAGTAAATAGAAAAACCGACCCCGCTATTTCCAGGTCGGAAGTGGTATTGTGAGTACAATTCTCGCGATCAGAAAGGATGATAGCGTTTCTATTGTTCGTGCACCATCCTCCTTTTGTGGGATGTGGGAAATGGAAGATGTATCGTCGATTATTATGGCGTTGTGAACTGGCTGCCGACTGTGCCGGCTTGCCGCTTGACTTGCTGCAAAGGCCAATGCGTGAGGCGCACAGAGGCGAGTAGGCAACAATTGAAAGATTTGATTTAGAAGACTAAGCGTAACTATAAGTTGGTCCGTGGATGGCCAACTTAAAATACCAAGACCTCTCCGTGCCTCGGAAAATACGTTAAGCCATCGGTCCCGGCTGTTATTCGTGAATCTTTGACAATCGTTACGAATCGTCAGAAGCCCGAATGTCTGACAACCAGTCTTACCAAGAGGTACCGTGTGACTTAGTGACTGGGTTGTGGAGGTTAGATAGGCAGTCGCTCCATGTAAAATACTGGTAAGTATTCAGCTACAATCGGTTAGACTGGAAGCTGAATCCAACATAGTTAGGGACAAGGCTTGTCAAAGTATCAGCTTTATACTATATAAATGCATAATTGTGAAAGATTATACAGATTTTATAGTTCAAGTTTATTTTTAATATTTTTGCTTAGGTACAATAATACTTACCTACAAAAAACAATTTCTATAATTTTTGTCAGTCTGTCAGTCTGACTGTTTGCTCCGGCTAATCTCCGAAACGGCGGGACCAATTTCTACGGACAGGTAGCGGATGTTGTAAGGAGTAGGTAACTTACAGTTATTTTGGAAAAATAATTAGAAAAACAAAAAACCCATGAAATCCAAAAGCACGCGCACGAAGCGGGGCGGGCACAGCTGCAAGTCCAGGTTTCCTCACGAAGTTTTTGCTTCACCGATATCAGTAATGTCCAAAATAAACTCAGATAGTACATAAGGCTTGAAAACTACACATTGGTCCTTGCCTGAAGTTGATCCCACAATCTCGTGGGCCATCACACAATAACTAAATAACCCTCCTTCTGGCGCAGTCGGGTAAAAATCAAATACCTACTTAGTGGAAAACAAATATCATCATCATAATCAGGCTATAATGTTCCCACTGCTGGGACACGGGCCTCCTCCCTGTGAGAGGAACTGACTCGTAGACCATCACGCGGGCAGTGCGGGGTGGTAGATGTCAGTTGTCACAAGTCTTCGAATTTTTGAGTCTAGGACATGCCGATGCGTGTTACCTCACGATGTTTTGCTTCACCGTTTTGAGAGCAATGGTAATTAAATAATTTACACAAAGCAAAGCACCGGTCAGGGTTCCAATCTACGACCTTTGAAAACTCGTCCACTGGACCACCATTGCTCCTAGATTCAGGTCTCAATATCAAAGAATGACCTGTACACTGAGAAAAACGGGCTACTTAAAATTGGCAAATTTGTAATGTACTGGCAGCCAGATACGTATAATGTGCTTTTGACATGAAAATTATAAGAGCCATACTTATAATGAAACGACACCATGTTAAGTAAGTATGCGGCATAATGCTCTGTAAAGACAATGTAAACAAGTTACTTGTAATGAGGCCGCATCCTTAATACGTAAGCCGCATCATGAAATTACTGTGCCCGCATTATTAACGTTTACGTATGCGGTTTAATGATGCCGCATATGTATTAACAGAGCAGCATACGTAATTTACTTAACCCGCAACAGGAAAAATGTATGCGCTATACGAACGAAGATATACAGCCGCATTATTTCAGTATCTAGGCTCTTTACAACAGTAACTGGTTGCCAAATCATTGTACTGACTCCGACTCATTAAGTAATGGTCCCGGTTACGTACATAATGTACGAGCAGGGTCGGGGATATGCCGATACATTTTACGCACACTAGATAATTAATAATGTCTCCGCCTACATAATCATTTACGTATCCTGGCTCATTTTACGAACTCCGTTTACTTACTGACTGTGTTCGGTGCATAGAATCTTTATGACGTCCGCCGCATCATGAAATTACTGTGGCGCACTCTTATCATTTACGTATGCGGTTTAATGATTCCGCACAGAGCAGCATACGTAATTTACTTAACCCGTAACATAAAATATGTATGCGCTATACGTACGACGTTATACAGCCACCTGATTTCAGTATCCAGGCTCTTTAAAACAGTAACTGGTTGCCAAATCATTGTACTGAATCCGTCTCATTAAGTAATGGTCCCGGTTACGTACATAATGTACGAGCAGGGTAGGGGATATGCCGATACATTTTACGCACACTGGATAATTAATAATGTCTCCGCCTACATCATCAGTTATTACGTATCCTGGCTCATTTTACGAACTCCGTTTACTTACTGACTGTGTTCGGTGCATAGAATCTTTATGACGTCAGCCGCATCATGAAATTACTGCAGCGCACTCTTAAAATTTACGTATGCGGTTTATTGATTCCGCACAGAGCAGCATACGTAATTTACTTAACCCGTAACATAAAATATGTATGCGCTATACGTAAGTACGACGTTATACAGCCGCCTTATTTCAGTATCCAGGCTCTTTATAACAGTAACTGGTTGCCAAATCATTGTACTGAATCCGTCTCATTAAGTAATGGTCCCGGTTACGTACATAATGTACGAGCAGGGTAGGGGATATGCCGATACATTTTACGCACACTGGATAATTAATAATGTCTCCGCCTACATCATCAGTTATTACGTATCCTGGCTCATTTTACGAACTCCGTTATTTGCTGACTGTGTTCGGTACATAGAATCTTTATGACGTCAGTCGCATCATGAAATTACTGTGGCCCAAAAACAAAAAAGTTGGCCGCCACATTGGATTTTTTAATATTTTCAACACTGCGTTATTTCCTTGTCAAAATAGTACCAAAACCGAGTTTCATTGAAATCGGCCCACAAACAAAAAAGTTGGCCGCCATATTGGATTTTTTAATATTTTCAACATTGCGTTATTACCTTGTCAAAATAGTATCAAAAACCGAGTTTCATCGAAATCGACCAAAAAACAAAAAAGTTGGCCGCCATATTGGATTTTTCAATATTTTCAACATTGCGTTATTTCCTTGTCAAAATAGTAGTATAATTTGTATGGTAGTTTGATTTGGTATGTAGTTTTGTAAGTTATTCCAGAATACCTGCTGTAATACATAATTATTGTATGTCTACTCGGCAGGACATAGTGGAACTTAATTAAATTAAGCTCCACTATGTCCTGCCGAGATGATCAAACAATAAATTTTATTGTTTGATCATCTGTATAACCTATGCCCACAATAAAAAGATTTGATTTGATTTGAAGGATAATAGTATTTTTTCAAACAGTGGGAAAAATATAGTATTTTAGGGAAGTTCATGAAAATTAAAAGTAAACAAACATGTTAGGTTGCCATGCTGACGTGTCATGAATGAGTTTTGTTGCAAAATTACATAATTTCCGTTGCGGGTGCATTCCAGTCACAGTTTAATACAAAGAAGTGCGAAAATTTAACTAACAACAGTAATGTGATAGTAGTAAATAAAATACATCATAGCGAAGGAATTAAAAACAAAAAAAAAAAAAAAAAAACATGTAATCATCAAAGTTTTAATCAAATTAAATGTTAAAAGTCTCAAAGATACATTTATTTTCTACGTCAAGTAACATTAGTATTATCTAAAAACTAGTATTGTTAAGCTAATACAGCACTTCAGAAAAAGTGACTAGTGATTTTTGAGGAAGCTTGCCCTGAAAATAACTCATGACAATAAAGGTACCATATAACTCGATAGTCAAAGCATTCACGGGGATTCCCGAGTACCTAAGTAAAAAAGCAAACAATGGAATGTCGGTAAAACAGCAAACTAATTCTACGTCATGACATATCGTATTGACATATTTTGAACGCATCCAATCATTCTTTTTTTTTAAACGTTCCATTTTAAACATTGCTGGTTGACCATATTTAACTTCGTTTCGTAGTTTAATACTTATTTTACGTTTAATTTGATCAGTAACTATTTCTTTATTAGTCATGGGATAAATTAAATTATATAAAAATAACACAATAATTGAATTAAATTAATCATTCAGTGTTTCATTGAGTGTGCGCAAGTGAAATGGATTTTTTGACATTTAACAGTTCTGTGATTTGCATCGGCGGTCGGCGCCAGTGTTGCCATATATACGGATTTGTCCATATTTGTACGGATTTTGGAAGTCCAGTACGGATGAATCATGCTTACGGACTTTTATACGGATTTACGTACAGATGGACTCAACCTCAGCCAGATGCTGTACAGAGCATATTCCGAAGTTTTTTTCGTAGTATTCATTATAAATCACATTTTAGTCCTCTGTCGCAACTATTATTTTCATTTCATGGAAATATAACATAATAGAGCCGTAACACAAACATGAGATGTGGGGAATACCGTGCCATAGGTCGCGTTCGAAACCGTGTATCAAAGACAAAACCTTTAGAGCTATTGTCTTTGATTGAAAAGGACATTAAGTGTAGTTTGAAAACAATGGCTGGAAATGCAAAAAATCAGGCATAATTTAGCGCTTCAACTTAGATTGGTTGGCTGAATCTACTTTCAAGGTTTTGCTGAAACGTAGCAAGAAGGATTTTGCACGTTTGCATTATGTAAAAAGAAATTGAGTGACTTATCTATTGGACGCGGAGGTAAGACGAATATTTTTAAGTATGTACATGAACACGACTAAACATTGAAATTCAGTACCTATAACGTCCTAAAGATCTGTTACAGGTTTTTTTGCCAAAAAACAATGAAAAATGGTGAGATTTTACTGGTAATACGGATTTTTAAAATGAAAATATAGATTTCACGCCTCCTCCATATGGCAACACTTGTCGGCGCAGTCTTAGCATTGTTGACTTAGGGGCAGTTAGTTTCAAGGAATTAACAAAGTAAAAAGGATGTTTTATACCATAGTTAGGTAAATACTCCTATTTTAGACAAAACATCGAGCGTACCTAATTAATTAGTTCATGCACGTTTGTTTCATTATTTTTGGTACCTAACGCCAAATCCTAACCTAAAAAGAAACATTAATATTTTTTGGACTTCGTGGCGTTTAAATCGCCAAAATGACTATAAGACATTATTTTATAAACTTATATGAAGTATTTCTACTATATCATATAACTATACATATACTTTCATTATCAGGTTTTTAAATGTATGGAAGGTGGGCATTGTTCTTTTTTACTGAAGCTGACT
Organism: Polymixis flavicincta; assembly: GCA_949987655.1. Taxonomy (NCBI): domain Eukaryota; kingdom Metazoa; phylum Arthropoda; class Insecta; order Lepidoptera; family Noctuidae; genus Polymixis; species Polymixis flavicincta. The sequence continues at coordinate 33,265,025 of OX465171.1, read as the reverse complement.
TAGTATACGGACTACGTAGCAAACAAAACAGAGACACCATCATCTTAAATAAAAAACTTTAGATTTCGAGGCCTAAACTAAAAACTGAGAGAATTTACAAAAAACTGTAGATCTACAGTTAAAACTGTAGGGTTGGCTACACTGACCGCACGTTAGAATAAACGCACCGCGCTCCCCCGCAAGGCACTGCGCAGAGGCTCTAAAACAGGGAATCAGCCAAAAATTGGACATTATAGAATCGAACACTAGAATTTACCAGAAAGTGAAGAACTATTATAAAAAAAGACTTTGCATTTTGCCTTTGATTACAAAATGTGTTAATCAATAACATAAGATCAGGCTGCATGGGCTAGATTCCTTTGCCTTCCCGCAAGGGTAAAGAAAAAAAAAATAAAGAAACATCGCGAAGGTCACGAAACGCTACCAAATAAGGTAATGTGTTGCATCAGCCCGTGACGCCCCGCCCCCGGCGGCGCCAGAGGCGGGGGCGCCTCGCGGCAACGGCGCGGCAGTCAGCAGTCGCCTGAGAAAAACAGACCGAACAACACGAAGTCTGGCTGAATTATGATTAGTGATTTTGTGCTAAAACGCGTCGTAGCGTAGCCATCATGGAATTTACGGAAGAGATATTAAACGCCGGTTTATCTGAAATAATACCATTCCTTCAAGGTAAGCCAGTTTCTCGGTTTTATTTAGTCAAGATTTTTTGTTTTATTTAGATTATAAATTTTCTTAGATCTGTCGCACTTTGAAATAGTATGTTGCGTCATAACATAACCCCTCGTTTTCACTCATTGAGTTATTTTCACTCTCATCTTTGGTGGCATGTTTGAACTTGTCTGATAGCCTTTTACATATAATACTACTTACAAACAAGTTTAAAACCTTATTATTGCTTGTTGGATAAAGTTGTAAACTTTACTAATCGGTAACGGACAGCATTTTTTAACCGACGAAAAAAAAAGGAGGAGGTTCTCAATTCGACACGTATATTTTTTTTATGTATGACCACTCATAACTTTTTATTGAGTGGTCCGATTTCAAAAATTCTTTTTTTATTGGAAAGAGTATATCTAAAAATCGGTCCCATTTAAATATGAAAAATTATATCTGCCCCTAAGGGTAGAAAAAAAGGAATTTATTGATAATTTTCCTACTGAATTTTCAATTGTGAACCGATTCTGTTGAAATTAACCAAACATTTATGATGTGTGATGACACCACAACATAACACGGATCTGATGATGGCGTCTCCATTATTAGATCAACTCCAGATCCCTGTTATGTTGTAGTGAAGTCAGTTCCAAGAGGTCCTCAACAGTGTACAGGTGGCGCCATACAAACTTTGGCGCCGACTCGAAATTAATGTGGAGCTTAGCTGGACTAAAACGTTAATTTTTTATTTTTTCCTTTTTTTATTTTTTCGTCGGTTCAATTTTTTGTTAAAAAGATTATTTTTTTTTGTTGAAAACCAAGAGACCGCCCAAAAACCTGACTCTCCGACTGAACATGTAGGCAATTATAAGTAGGTAGGTACTTACCTACATAACAAGTTTTGTACATGTTTGTATTTGTATTTTTCAGACAATCTTATAACATCACTTGAAACTGCCATTCTGTTAAACGATGAAGATTTGAAAGAAATGATTCCAAAGATTGGCCCCAGAATAAAATTTAAAAATTGGCTACTACAACATCAAAAAGCGACCAGTGTCAATGTACGTACCTACTTGTTTATTGTACATCTTGTATTTAGCTAATAAAAATGTTTTCGATTTTTTCTCTTGGACCGATGCCGTATACTTTTAAATTATTTTTCTAGAACCTTGAAATTAGGAATGCTGGGCTAAACGACTCAACTCAAAACGCTGTACGGGACACTGATGTAAGTGATAATGCAAAAATCTCTACAGATTGTACTGCTGCAGCTAATAACACTGTGAGTTACTTATAATAATAAAATTACTCAGTTTGATAACAAAACGTATTTCGTCGGCCTAATTCGTTAACCTGCTAAGTCCATTTTTGTATAGTTTACAGTGATTGTAATACAATACTGACAGGCTGCCCCACCCTTTTTTGGTGCTCACTTAAATTTTTATTTTGTAGCTTAATTTGGTAGGTACTTTATGTTTGTGTTATGGACCAAAAGCATTGTTTACATAAGGCCATCGCTGGCTGCCAGTCTCACTGGCTTGAAAAATAGACGGGCACTTTATTCTCGCCAGCGTTGCTGGCTTGGCTTGCGATGGCCTCGTGTAAACCTTGCTTAAGATAAAATTGAAAATGCCCATCATTAAGATAGGACCGGGTACCTATTTAAGTTTGTAATAATTCTTAGATTACGTTTTGTTTTGTTTCAGGTATTGAAACTATTAAATGTAATGTTATTTTCTTTAGTAGATTGTATGAGTATTTAGAAGGCACTAGTCAAAGTTAGTGTGCTAGTAGAATATTCATAGTTTAGGTATATTGTTTAACCAGCAAAAATGTAAGTACATCCGTATGTATAGTATTTATTTGGTACATTATTAAAACCCGTATTATTACAACTCGTATAGTTATGCAGGCCATACACCATCAATTCGATTGTACAATTGGCATGACACTGCCGATTGGATCCAATCGAATTGACCGTATGTGGCCGTGGATCGGCAGGCAGGACAGATCGAATTGGCGGAACAATCAAAATTCAATTATTTTGGCTGGATCATGCCGATTGGACCGTGTATGGCAGTGGGCGATCGATCGTATGATTTTTCTTAACCGACTTCAAAAAACAAGGAGGTTCTTAATTAGATTGTATATATTTGTTTTATCATTGTTTGCGCATATCTTCGATATTTATAGACCGATTTTTATGTTTTTTTTTCTTTTTCTTTATTTGTCCGATTGGACAGTTAGAATTGATCGTGTGTGGTGTAGGTATATGGACGAACTGCAGATTGGATCCAATCAGCAGTATCATGCCAATTGAACGATCGAATTGGACGTGTATGGTCTGCATTACTAAGTAGTATATACCTATTTAGTATTCAATAGTATTTATCATTAGCTAGCTTAACTTGGTAACTGCGCGGCATTTAACCGACTTTAAAAAGGAGGACGTTCTCAATTCGTCGGAATCAGTTGGAGTGTTGCCTTTGGGGCCTATGGGAAAAAAGACTCAGAATCTTTTTAATTTTTTTTTTTGAAAAAAAAATCGTTTACCGATGACTTTTTTTTGCTTTTTTTTTATTTAGGGCACATATAGTAACATGTTTAAACTTATAATTTTTTTTTCGTTAAATGCATATTTACTGAGAACTTATATCGATTTTCGATCATTGTCCCCATCAATTTATGTCATGGGCATGATGTGTCCCCGACTCACAGTTATTTAATTATTATCACGAGATATTTAATTATTAAAAAAAGGAAAAAAATCTTCAAAGTTAAATTACTCGAAAAATATGCATTTTACGAAAAAGTGTATAAAGCCTAAATTGTTTCTATGGGTATCCTCAATTAAATAAGAGCAAAAAAAGGAGGGACAATCGGTCACCGAAAAAAAATTTTTTTACAATTCTATTTTTTTTTTTTTTTTGGTTTTATTTACTACTCATAGAGCTCCGAAGGCTGTTCTCCAACTGGACCATTTACTCATTAATTTATCAATTTGTTCAACAACTTTAAAAAGTTGGTATCAATAGTGTTTGTGTTTTACATACAGGAAAGTTTAGACGGCAGAGCAATACTCAAAGAGGGAAAAGGAGGCTTACTGACGGAGGGTTCCCGAAGGAAATTGAGCCAGCTGCTAATACACCACATACTAGAAAACAATTGTGCGAAGAAAATTTCCAGTGAAGAATTTTATAAACTAGCTACCGAAATTGTGGAAATATTTCACAAGGAACGCGTTGTAGTGTATTATTCTGCATATTTTTCAGCTACAAATAAATTAGCTAAAAAAAATGCTAGCGGAAAGCTCTACGAGAGCTATATAGCTCGAAGGAGAAAGTTGCGAGAAAGTGGACAGTTGCCGGGAACTAGCCGTTCATCCTCGAAGTCGTCCAGATCATCGCTCAGATCCACGCCAACTATCACAGATGATGACATTTATAGCCTGGAATCTCTGGAAAGTGGTAAGCAAATAATCGCTAGTCACCTTTTTCGTGATTTAAATGTACTACGGGCGACTGTACTATGATGCCCTTCCTCTTGTTGACTCATCCCACCATACACATATAAATTACAGGTATTGTCTATGAAGAAACATTACTATGGCTGAAAAACAATGTCGATCCATGGAAATCTGTTGAAGAAAAGTGGGCAGAAACTGCAGATTACCGCCTAAATCGCATCCAATGTGGAAAAGGTGATATAGCAGATTACTTCAAGGATTTCCCAGCCTTAAAACAATCACAAGGCTATACCTTGGTAAGCATAAACCGCAGCCGCTTATTTTTTACATAATCCTTGTGGTTTTTCTATAAATAACCACAAGGATTATGTAAAAAAAAAACTTGTAGAATACTTGTCAAAACTGTCTCAAACATTATTTCGTTCAACTGTGTAGCCAGCAAGTATTTTTACAAGTATAAAACACATTTGCGTTTACAATGAAGTCTGTGACATGTATTAACTCGTCTGTGGCCCTAGTGTGAGTTTCTTTTAACTATCTCGACTTTACGCATCGATCGCGTTTTGCTCTCTGATTGGCCCTTCACCAAACGAGTGCCAATCGGAGAAAAGCGGTCGATGCGTAAAGTCGAGATGGTTAAAAGAAACTCACACTAGGCCCTCTGATACATTGACAGCGTTCTCACCTACAAAATACAAACGTGGTTTAGACAATTAATGTTTATTTTATTGCAATTTCTGTATATGAGATCATAAACATGTAGGCGACTAGAAGTTTTCAACTAACAAGTTTCATACAAGTTTTGTATACTTACAACAAGTTTTATACAATCATGTAATATAGTTTCATAACAAGTTTTGAACAACATATTTAATACATGCGAAAAACTAAAACATTGCATTCAATTTGTAAAATACATGTATTATACTTTGGTGAAAACGAGGGGTTATAAGACAAGTGTCTGAATTTCGATTGCCATGTAAAATTCGTAATGTTAGTTCCCGTATCTGCCACGGTTCTTCTCTTTTCGCACAGACTCTAGTCACTTGCAACACTCGCGCGCTGCCGACATTGCAGAACGAGATATTGTGCAGGCACTAAAAGAGACAAGCTATTCTAGTTCTCGCTCAACAACCCAATAACCTATGTGGTAGCCATCCGGACCTTTCTCACCAGTGGAAATAACGTGGCGCACATTTATTGTATTCTTTTTTTCAGTTAATGAACGATTTCAGTCGTCTGTATCCGGGAAAGGAAAACAAATTATTTTCCTCTATCACCCTCAAAAATGAAGAAATTATAAAATATGCTTCATTAAAATTACGAAAAATTAGAGACCAAGATACGAGAACAAAAATAGCAAATATAATTGCACTGATTGACGGTAAGAAGTTTTGCTCAAATATTAGTTCTTATTATTAATCTTTAACTATGACGTGGAGTCTCAGAGGCCCCGCCCATTCTAGAAATCGCACAGATTTGTGACTTCCCCCTCCCCTCAGCACCGAGCCGCTCAGTTAGTGTATTGAAAAAATGACGTCCATAGTGTTTTTTTTTTAATTTTAGTAAAATTAAGTCTTAAAAATTAACCGAAACTTTTTTTTTTTCTTTGAATACAGAAGATGAACCAGAGACATCTAGCAATGTTGCTTTGATGTTGCTGGCTTATGTCATCAACATTTCACCTGCACGGAAAATAAAAGGAAAGCCAGCGTGGAAGCCATCCAGAGCAGAAGTATGCGACGGCTATATATCGCAAGCTGCTTCTGAAGCCGACGTTACCAACAAGATCATTCAAAAAAAGGAGAACCTGCAGAGGCTAGGCCGCACAGTTCAACCCTACGTTATTTTTGTTGGCCTTACCGTTACTGAGGTAAAAGTAGCATATGTGGTAATAAATGACACATTGTATAGTTTCAACAAATTAGTAACAGCAGTAGACTGTGCATTTAAAATATTTCAATCGATAGGAGCTTGTTACCCGGAGGAAGCTGGAGACATATGGCTTTTTATTCAATTGGGTTTCTACGATATTAAAACTAAATTTGACAGGCCCACACAGGCTGTGAATAGTCTTTTAACTGATCTAGAGTTAATACTTTAAAAATGTTTACCTGTTACTATTGCAAAAAAGCCAGTGTGTCTCCGAATTTACTTATAACTCATGTGCGAACTTTCTGTAAATTAACGGTAGAATTTTCCGGATTTCGGTGTGGTGAACAAGGGTGTTATCGTCATTATATTTCCTCTGCATCTTTCAAAAAGCACTTAGTTAGAGAGCACCAGTCATCATTGTCAGTCTTGCCTCATCCAAATAGTAACAAACCGATTGATACAGAAGCCAATATCTCAAATTTACCTTCAACGTCAAGCAAAGAAACTTACGAAACGGCAAATACGATGGAATCTCTACCAACTCAAAGAGACGAAAACTCTCTTGGTCACCATGCTGCAAGTCTCGTTTCCACTCTATATGCTAACCCAATAATACCGCGTAAAGCCGTACAAGTTCTTGTAGAAAATCTTCAATTATTTCATTCTAAATCACAATGCATTATAGAGCGACAGTTTAATGATATGGTACCACCAGACCAAGATAATGTTCATGTTAAAAATGCTTTTAAAAAAATATTTAGCGCGTTCAGCGATGCGTTTGAGAATTTAGATTCGGAACACAAACGTTTAAAATATTTTAATGAAATAGGAACTTATTCTGAGCCCCTTGAAGTGGTTGTAGGTCAACGTAATGAGTCTAAAAAAACAGCGGCTGGTTTGTTATTAGTACAAGTAAATTGTACAATGCAGGTGATTCCGTTAAAAGAAAATTTAAAACAAATTTTTTCATCAAAAAATTTCATTAAGGATACTCTTGAATATTTGGACACAGTACAAAATGACTCTTTCGGTATTGAGAATATTGTTCAGGGTTCAGTATGGAAAAAAATGACAGAAAATTCTGTAGAGCATGATGCAATGATTTTACCATCAATAATCTACTTTGACGATTTTGAAATAGGCAATCCCTTAGGAAGCCACGCTGGGATTCATAAACTTGGAGCTATTTATGCCTCAGTACCATGTCTTCCACCTCACTACGTGTCGCTTTTGCAAAATATTTTATTATTGGCTCTTTTTCACTCATCAGACAGAACAAGCTTTGGAAACAACATAATTTTTCAAAAAGTTTTTGATGTTATTAATGATTTAAGGAACAATGGTATTCATGTTGAAACTGATGTGTATACTGGCAAAATTAAGTTTTATGTTGCAGCTGTGACGGGAGATAATTTAGGATTGAATGCTATGTTAGGTTTTGTTGAAAGTTTTTCTGCAAATCGGCCATGTAGAATTTGTACTGCTAATAAAGAACAAATCAAAACACTGCTTTATGAAGATGACACGTTGTTGAGAAACAATGTCAATTATGAAAATGATTTACATTTAAATGACATTCATATGACTGGTCTTAAAGAAAAATGCTCGTGGCTTGCTTTAGATGGGTTTGACTTATTTCAAAACGTCGCCGTAGATGTTTTACATGACTATCTCGAGGGTGCTTGTCGATATGTGATGCCATTTGTGATACAGAATCTAGTGTGTACTCAGATGCTAATTTCTTTTGACAATTTAAAATCAAGAATACGGTATTTTAATTATGGACCTGATTCTACATCGACACCGTGCGATTCTGTAGCAAAAGAAGGCTCAACATTAAAGTTAAAATGTTCGGCTTCTGAAATGCTTACCCTTGTTCGATATTTTGGGCTGATTGTCGGATATAATGTCCCAGATGAAAACGAAGTTTGGTTCTTATACATCAAATTAAGACAATTGTTGGATAAACTTTTGAGTCATAGAATCCATGAAAATACTATTGATCAAGTAAAATTTTCAGTAGCTGAATTAAACGAGCTCTATCGAAAATTTGCTGAAACAGACTTAAAGCCAAAGTTTCATTTTCTTACACATTATCCAGAAATGTTAAAAAAATTTGGCCCGCTTACCCAAATCTGGACGATGAGGTTTGAAGCCAAGCATCGTATATCTAAATTTGTGGCCAGAGCATCACACAACAGAGTAAATGTTTGTAAAACAATAGCTATTAAACATCAATTAATTTTAAACGATACTTTTCTTAAAAATGAAACTGTAAAGACGATCTCTTATGGCAAAAAGGCAAATATGACAGAAGCGCAAATTGAAAATGTAAGACAAAACTTTCATTCTCGAGGTATAATCGAAAATAATTGTTGGTACTCATTATCATGGGTGAAACTGTATGGTGTCCGATTTGAGCTGTCGTCAATTGTCATTCTAGATATTTCAGAATCTTCAGGCTTACCAAAGTTTGGTGAAATAAAAAATATTTATTTACTTGACAATGATGAAGTTACATTTGAGTGTGTTTCATTAGAGTGTATAGATTTTAATCAGCATTACTATGCGTATCAAGTGATGAGAACCAACGATTACCTATTACATAATTATAATACCCTTGTTTCGCCTGTACCGGCTACAATTACTATAATGTCAGATTTAAAACTTTATGTCACTGTTCGATGGACTTTAGAATAACAACGACCATTACACATCACATACGACGTACGTACCCTTGGGGTAGGACTTCCCATCATATTAGCACCAACCTTCTTCGTTTATTTTTCTCTCATCACACACTTACATGCATATGTAATCAAACTCCGAAGTCCCGGCGCTCCTAGGTTTGCCTAGTCAAACCTCAGGTTTGACAAGAAGCCTTAGTCAAAGTCCAAAACTAAAGCGTGTTTTGGCCTTTGACAAAAGAATTTATGGTCAAACCTTGGAGAGACCAATTTGGGTAGTCAAACGCCGAAACTCAGTACGATCAAATCGGGGTTTGACTAGTCAGACTTAAATTAGGGACAGAATGGGTTATATAACCTAAATATGTATGAAAAACTTCATTCATTTCCGATGTTAGATTCAAAACTGCCTTACTCCTGTAGGTCACGTGGTCCTGCAGGTTAGAAATTTCGCAGCGGAGTAATTGCGATTTGATCAAATTGCGTTTCGGCGTTTGACTTTCCAAGTTAGTCTCTCCTAGGTTTGGCCATAAATGCGTTAGCCAAAGGTCGAAACACGCTATTAGTTTTGGACTTTGACTAAGCCTTCTTGTCAAACCTGAGGTTTGACTAGGCAAACCTTGGAGCGCCGGGACTTCGGGGTTTGACTATAACACATACAACACGTGCAAAAATTCAGAAACACACCCACCTGTGCGGATCTGTTGCCCGCAGGTGATACAGTTTACACATTTTACGTACCCATACCTTACATTATATACCGTTTTGCAAAAGCGTGAATACGGGCCCACCACCAATTTGTTTCTTTAACTTAACTTCAGGTTAAACATCAGCTGAGTTTCATTTGTTGTTTGTATTCTTTCATCGTATTGTCATTTATGCTTTTAAAATCAGTCAAATTTCGTAAAAGTAGAAAATATCGAAACTCGGTACTGATGTTTAACCTTCACCTAGGCCATGGGGTAGGGGTGCACCGCCCCTACTGCCAAAAGGTGGCTCTCGGATCGCTACCAAAACGGGGCGATCCCCACATTTTGTATTTTTTTTTTTTGTAGAATACCGGTTATATCAGTTTAAAGTCGGGCCTTGCGACATAGGTTCCGCAACTAGTTAGGTTTATGCGTATGTATTAGCGTTCGTATGCGAACGAGCTTTAAGTTAAGTTTACCGTAGGCCTAGATGCATTGGTTTCCAGCGACGACCACGCGGACTCCATTGATGCCAAGGTACCCTTAGAGCCAGTCCACACGGCGCGTTGCGTCGACGCAACGCAAAATGTAAAATGACGCAACGGCAGCGCTGCGTCGACGCAACGGAGACGCAACGCGCCGTGTGGACTGGCTCGTACTAGTGATTCTTTGGTCGGGAATCCTAGGTTGCTCTTACTTACCCGCTTCCGGCTCGTGCTACAAATACCGGAGATCTGAGACATTGTTCATGTTGATAATGGACTGTCTGTTGTTATACCTAATTAAGTATTTATAATTGCCCTAAAACATTCAGACGAAATCTATATAAGATAGGATATCTACTGACGCCCTTATATTTTAATAAATATCTAATCGCCAATCCTCTCGTCCTTTCCGTATTACGTTTTGTAAAGGCCTACTCAAACCTGACCGATATCCCGACCGGTATTTTGTATGGCATTACCGGCAGCAGTTGCGGAACACCTTTGAACAGCGCGTTACCGCATACCCATCGGGATATCGTTATCGCCACCGGTACGGGATACCGGTCAGATTTGAGTAGGCCTTAAATCTTGCAATGGTGGACGCCTGTCAACAACCGACAGACGGTGAAATTCCTCGTTCATAGTTGACTACCATGTAATTCTAGAATAGTATGATTAATTAAGCTTGTGGTTTTTTTGTATGTCTCAATTTTACGATTGAAAATAAATAATATGAATCTTTTATGTCTATTTCCTTTTAAGCATGTAAAGTTATAAAACTTGTACAGGGTTTGAGAACAGAACTTCTTCAGAATTTCTTCTGTTAATAACCTTGTAAAAGTTTAAAAAAATAAAAAATGATGTATCATTGCTGTGTAGGTAGTACCTACACTAAATGTATATGTATCGTGAAGTATTATTTTATCTAAATTACCAATTAGTGTATGCTTTTCACTTACAGGTCCGATTTGGTGCTATATCGGTGTAGCTGTTAAGTTTGCTACAAAACTATTTTGCATAATAATAATAATAGCCGCACTAATATCGTACAAATTCAACAACAGTAGGTAAAGCCTGACCAGAGTTTTAAAAAAACCCTGCAATGAGGACGCGACCTTTTGTGATATATTTATACGTAACTATTGCCAGTAAAAGAAATTAAATCTGAAAAATACCGCACGCGGGTTTTAAAACATCTGGTCAGCTTTATAATGATACATCATTCTTTACCGTACCCGCACCATTATTTATAAGTAGATATCTATGTGACCAGTGCAGGTTGTACTACTTATACTACAAAGCATAATGTGTATAAAACTTATTAACTGTTATAGTAGAGGTATGAACGGGAAGTCGAAGCGTAGGCAGACCGCCATTCCTAAGATGGCAGGGCCGACCTCGACCAGATACGCCGCATCGAGGATGACATAGAAAAACCATGGGAGAAGCATAAATGTCCAGCAGTGGACGAATATATATGCTGAGAAGAAAAATAAAAGGTATGATTACTAGTGCGGGACAATATGGCACCATACCATTCACCATACCCGTCTATCTACACGCCCGAGTACATGCGATACTGCTACGGGTATAAGGCATGGTGCACTATTGCACTACGTGTTACGTATTGCACATCATGCCTTACGATACTTGTACCTGTATTTTCCTTATGCTGGCATGGTTACAGTCAACGTCATTAATATATAAATATATACAGCCATCGAGTCAAAATATGTAAACACCAACCTTATTGTCAGTGACATAGAGGCGTGTAGATATTTTTGAGCTCTTGTTAACGTATATATTTTTATGACGCTGGCCGTACATACAAAGGTGTTCAGATATTATTATATATTAACCAATCAAAGTCAATGAAATTTTGTACACACGATCGAGAAACTAATATCTAGCTAGGTCTGTGGTTTATTACATTTTCGTAAAAATGTATAGTTTAAATATTGCAGGGGGTTTTCATATTTTCATTCAAAACTCCCTGCAATATTTAAACTATACATTTTTACGAAAATGTAATAAACCACAGACCTAGATATTAGTTTCTCGATCATGTCTACAAAATTTCATTGATTTGAGTGTTTAATATTCAAAATAAGTATCTGAACACCTTTGTATGTACCATGCGCCAGCATAAGGAAAATACAGGTGCGAGTATCGTAAGGCATGGTGTGCCATACGTAACACAGTATAGTGCACCATGCCTTACTATACCCGCAGCAGTATCGTACGTACGCTAGCGTGGTACATAAGTATGGTTCACCGTGCTTTACTGGTCCCGCACCAGTATCGTACGTCCACTGCCGTGGTACATACGCACGGTTCATCATGCCTTACTGTACCGGCAACGGTACCTTACCTCTACTACGACAGTTAATACGTCTGACACATCATGCTTTACTGTGCCTGCCACAGTATCCTACGTATGCTGCCACGCTGCACACGTATGGCGCACTATGATTCACCGTGTCCGCCATAGTATCGTAAGTATGCCGCCATGGTGTACACGTATGGCGCACCATGATTCACCGTGTCCGCCATGGTATCGTAAGTATGCCGCCATGGTGTACACGTATGGCGCACCATGATTCACCGTGTCCGCTATAGTATCGTAAGTATGCCGCCGTGGTGTACACGTATGTCTCACCATGATTTACTGCATCCGCCACAGTATCGTACGTATGCCGCCGTGGTACACACGTATGGCTCACCGTGCTTTACTGTGTCCGCCACAGTATCGTACGTATGCCGCCGTGGTACACACGTACGGCTCACCGTGCTTTACTGTGTCCGCCACAGTATCGTACGTATGCCGCCGTGGTACACACGTACGGCTCACCGTGATTTACTGTGTCCGCCACAGTATCGTACGTATGCCGCCGTGGTACACACGTACGGCTCACCGTTCTTTACTGTGTCCGCCACAGTATCGTACGTATGCCGCCGTGGTACACACGTACGGCTCACCGTGCTTTACTGCGTCCGCCACAGTATCGTACGTATGCCGCCGTGGTACACACGTACGGCTCACCGTGCTTTACTGTGTCCGCCACAGTATCGTACGTATGCCGCCGTGGTACACACGTACGGCTCACCGTGCTTTACTGTGTCCGCCACAGTATCGTACGTATGCCGCCGTGGTACACACGTACGGCTCACCGTGCTTTACTGTGTCCGCCACAGTATCGTACGTATGCCGCCATGGTACACACGTACGGCTCACCGTGCTTTACTGTGTCCGCCACAGTATCGTTCGTATGCCGCCGTGGTACACACGTACGGCTCACCGTGCTTTACCGTGTCTGCCACAGTATCGTACGTATGCCGCCGTGGTACACACGTACGGCTCACCGTGCTTTACTGTGTCTGCCACAGTATCGTACGTATGCCGCCGTGGTACACACGTATGGCTCACCGTGCTTTACTGTGTCCGCCACAGTATCGTACGTATGCCGCCGTGGTACACACGTATGGCTCACCGTGCTTTACTGTGTCCGTCACAGTATCGTACGTATGCCGCCGTGGTACACACGTACGGCTCAACGTGCTTTACTGTGTCCGTCACAGTATCGTACGTATGCCGCCGTGGTACACACGTACAGCTCACCGTGCTTTACTGTGTCCGCCACAGTATCGTACGTATGCCGTCGCGGTGCACAGATATGGCTCATCATTATTTAACGTGCCCGCTACAGTATCGTACGTAAGCCGCCATGGTACACACGTAAGGTTCACCGTGTTCTACTGTGCTCGCAACAATAGTATACGGGTGTTGCAATCGTAGTTTCAGGAGTATTCAGTGCGACTTGCGCACTACGTATTACGTAGCCGGATGTCGGGCTACGTACGTACGTACAAAAATCGACCACGAGTAAATTACGTAACCCGCTCCATGATGAGCGTCAGTATGCCGACTACGTATGACTGGCTACTTACGCGTAATGGAGCGGGTTACACACGTCATTGTGGTCGATTTTTGTCCTTATTTTACGTAGTGCGGCAGAGGAAATTTTTCTCAGTGTACGTACTCTTCCAAGTACAATTATGATTTGTTAGTACCTTCCTTACCTAGTCCTTGAATGCAGATGCAGGAATTAATTCGTACGACAGGTGCCAACTATGCGTTTAGCCCTGAATGTAGAATCAGTTATTTATTCTGAGGTATGCCAGCCTGGATGCAACAAAGCTCACATAGAAAAATCTTCGCTTTAACTAACTGAGAGATTTAATATTACATTGAAATCTATTCATAGATGTTAAATGGAACTTAATGACCATAAAGATGTAAATATAGCCGTATATTTATTTTAGCTTTCCTTTTTACTCTTTTACATACATACATACTCAGCCTATAAACGTTCCCACTACTGGGACACAGGCCTCCTCTCCATGAGAGGGAGTGGGCTGTAATCTACCACGCGGGCCCAGTGCGGGTTGGTAGATGTCACATGTCTTCGAATTTTTGGTTCTAGGAAATGCCGGTTTCCTCACGATGTTTTCCTTATGAAATTATTTACCCAAAGTAATTCGCCTGGTTGGGTTCGAACGCACGACCTACAACTCGTAAGTCGCGGCCGTTACCACTGGGCGCGAAAACGGGCAAAACAGTAACATGGTCAACATAAAGGACGACTATAACTAATGACTATGATTAATTTCCTTCAACGGTTTATTTTTACCGTTGAAGGACTAAATGTCAGAGCACGTAGAACGAGTGTTAATTATAACGTTTCTTTTTTATTTCTTCTCTAGCTGACCCGACAGACGTTGTCCTGTCTTAGCTATGAATATTGAATTGGCATTAGCTATACAAACCTTATCCTGACCAAAGGCGTAGCCAGGTTTTAGTTTCGGGGAGGGTTCAAGAAAATAAAACGACTAAAAGTACATAAAATAACCCTTTTATAAGAAAAATATTAAAGATGTGAAAAATACATACCTACAGAAAAAATCTCCTTGAAGGAATTAGGGGAGTCCTTTTTCGAGCAATGGGACAATAGAAACTATAAGCTAAATAAAAAAATAATGTTCCAAAAATCCAAAACACTATATTTTAATGTAGGTAATAGTAGTTAGTAATCAATGAGATATGCTGCACGCCTGTTTTAATTTTAATTCTATGAATTTAATATCTGAACTTTTCGGGGGGGTTTGAACCCCCCCCCCCCCCTGGCTACGCCCGTGGTCCGGACAGTAAGGAAAACATAAAAAAAAGAATCATCCAATTTGGTGCAGTCGTTCAGAAGTTAAGCGCGTACATATATTTCGGCGATTCATTTTTATATATATAGATAGATTACAATTGCACGATAAAGAGGGGTGGTCTTTTCCCACAGCTTAACGGATGTACATCCGTAGGGCGAAATTTTGGTGCCATTACGACATTCCTTAAAATGGCCAGTTCGCAGTTGGGTCGCATTTTGGATTCCTTCACTTTTGATTTAATTCTAAAATCTGGATGACCGAGCATTACTCGGGTTTAATTTATTGGTTTGACATCTTTTAAAAATGAAACCTAGCTAGATCGATTTATCGCCCCCGAAACCCCCTGCATACTGAATTACATGAAAATCGTTGGAGCCGTTTCCGAGATTCAGATTATGTATATACAAGAATTGCTCATCAGGTATTAGATGTAGTTTAGTTGTACATAGGCAGCTGTGGTGGCGAAGTGGTAATGGTCGCTAATTACTAGGTCGTAGGTTCGAACCCAGACAGACGCTTTATTTTGTGTAAATTATTTCATCACCACTGCTCTCAAAAGCTTATTAGTCGAATTTACTCGCCAGCATCGGGTGAATTGACACGTTTAAATAATAAATTATTTTCTTTAAACACTTTATAGCATGTAATACTTGCAGTGGCATCTTCTCATAACTTTATTGCATGAAATTCAAGACGTGCCAATTGCCTATTTTTGGAGTTGTCGATTCGCCGTTGTGCGAGTCGCCAATAAAAAATATAGGTGTCGATTCGCAGGATTTGGGCGAGCACCGAGTATATTCGTACGAAACGTATAAGCCCTCCTAAAACAGGGAAGGAACAATAGAGGCTGTTGTCTATATGTACAGACGCCAACACATCAAACTACCCCAAACTGTAAAATTTTCCCAATTGAACATAAACTTTATGCTCATGATAAAGTTGAAAATCTATCAAAGAAATTTGACAGAATGTGATAGAACAATATAGGCTGATGTTTGTATGTATGTACAGACGCCAACACATCAACTGTTGGCGTCTGTACATAGGTAGTAGTAGAGCTTTGGATTACTCAGTAAAGAGTAGAAATTTCAGCTTTCTAGGTCCAAGGGCTGGGCGTTCGACTATTTTTGGCGATTGTCATGGAAATTTTAACTTTGTTTAAATAGGCTCATTATATTTATGTAGATTATTTTATGTATTGTGAATGAGGGAACGTTGTAGGCCTTACAGACTGTAGATTTGTAGACGATTTTCTATTCTGTATTTTCATTCCTATAAGTACCTGGTACTTAATGACAGGCCTGTACTGTCCTCCCATACCTATAATCAATGTAATTTGAAACATTGTTAAAGACAATTATTTTTAAAAGAGTAACCGTGGAGTTTCTTGCCGGCTCTTCTCCATAGGAAGCGACAATTTGGAACCATGCACTTAGCTTCTGACGTTTCATAAGTTCCCATGAAGGTTTATATGAAATAAAATATTTTGATTTGATTTGGTTGATGAGTCAGTCAGTCAGGACTTTTCTGAGTTATTGGAAAAACACCAACAACCTCTTAAGAGGTCATTGTTGTTGTTCATTATGAACAACTTTTACTATAGGACCAAACCTGAAATCGCGAAAAAAATCAGCTGTTCCCTATAGTTTGATAAGTTATACGAACATAAAATATGTGAGGAACAGCTATATTTTTTTTCATGATTTCAATGAGTACCTCCCAAGACCTCTCAAGAGGTTGTTGGTGTTTTTCCAATAACCCAGAAAAGTCCTGATTGACTGACTCATCAACGCCCAGCCCAAACCCTTGGAGCTGAAATTTTGCACAGAATTTCCCTTTATAATGTAGACAAGGAATTAGGAAGAATTTATCGAAATTCCACGCCTAAGGTAGTTAAATAGGGAATGAAATTTGCGCGCGGGCGAAGCCGCTGGCAAAAGTTACTTCTTTATAATCCTGTTGACACGACTGCCTATAATACTTTGTTTTGCAGCCATTCATTAATTACATGAATCAATGTTTCGCAATGGATCACACCGTTGTCCGTTATTAGGTCACCATTGTTTTAATCGCTGAGGTTTAAGACACCATGAACCTAACTGTTTTTCACAATACATGGCCGAAATCAGATTTTATTAGGAAATGTGGAACAATGGCTTATAAGGGCATGGAACGGAATCTTATTGTAATTTGAGAACGTATAACTTTTTTCGTGAGTGTGAATTCTTACTATCCATATCCGTAGGTCATACTTATCCCTCAGATTATAAAACAAAGGCAGATAGACCGCGCGCAACACCAAGAGTGAAGCCAAAAAACTAAATACTAAAGCGTCGCATTGTATAATGCGAGGCTGTAGTATTTGTTTTTTTGACTCTTGGGTGTTCCGCGCGATCTATCTGTCTTTGTTTTATAATCTAAACCAAAAAAAAAACAAATACTAAAGCGTCGCATTGTATGTTACATAAAATGCGACGCTTTAGTATTTAGTTTTTTGGCCTCACTCTTGGTGTTCCGCGCGGTCTATCTGCCTTTGTTTTATAATCTGAGACTAATCCCTACTAATATTATAAATGCGAAAGTAATCTGTCTGTCTGTTACGCTTTCACTTCTAAACCGCTAAACCGATCGTCATGAAATTTGGCAGAGATATAGCCTGGGATATGGAGAAGGACAAAGGCTACTTTTTTACGCGATAACCGACATCCACGCACGCGGAGCCGCATGCAAAAGCTAGTTTGTTATAAATGCGAAAGTTCCTAGTCTGTCTTACTGTTAACTATGAAATCATGACAACGGGAATAGACTTTCAGACTCAAGACAATGTTGGTTTACGGTTAGTAATTTATTTATTTATTCACAAAAACCACAGCTCTTTAACAACTTCACTTAGGATAAATAAACTAATCTATTACGGATTTATAATTTAATAACTATACTGATATGCATCAGAAACAAAAAGGATGTCATGCTAGCACCTTCTAAGCATATCTAAGTGTGCAGTGTGGGTGGGTGTGTAATAATTTGGTATTACACCAAAAAAAAAAAACAAAAAACAAATGAATTAACATTTAAATGATTTAATATGAAGTAGAGTCTATAGACTCTACTTCATATTAAATCAAATGCAGTCGGAGGCAATAAAAGTGTTTATTGTTTTTAAGATGATGCCTCCGACTGCATGAGATTGCTTATAGTATTCAGTTTAATAGTGGTCCTTTTAAAAACAGGTTATTGTTTCCATCTTTTAAAATTAAAGTTCACTTTTTAGGCAGTCGGGTTTTTTGATTTTGTAAATTATTATTTTTTAAATGTTTTTAATGACTATATTTTTTTTGATAATTATCAAGTCTGAAGAAGATTCATTGCAACTACAAGGTGACCTTGATTGTCTCATTCAATGGTGTAATAGTAATAAGATGGAATGGAAACCCAAAAAATGTATACACAAGAAGGAATATCCCAATACGCAGTAGTTACGAGAAGTTAGAAGTCTAAACGATAAAGGACCTCTGTGTACTATGTGACAAACAATTAACTTTCACACCACACCTCGACAATATTATAAAAACAGCTTCGTAAAGTTGGGGTTCCTAAGAAATTGTAAAACCTTTCGTCACAATAAAACCAAACATAAAAGGTGTTTGATTTTTTTACCTACTAAATTTGGATTGATGTTCTTTTTATTTCGTTAGTTTTCCATAACGATATCTAACACATGGGTAAAGTAATACTAGCTAATTTAATTTGACTCTGTTTAGGATTCTCGGCAACTCACATCCAGCTTCATCACAACGTCGTCGGTCCCATGGAGACAACTGCTTGTTTGATGGTCTGTACCACACCATTCAATTTGGCAGGTCTTCGAAAACTAGCCCTGTATGTATATCTTTTAGTTAGAAAATCGTTGATACCTAGTCGCTTCCCGGTGGGACAGGTGTCATTCACTGGAATCAAAATTTGAACAATTCAAGTCTTATTTACAACCGCGGATACTAGTGAACCACGAGTGCACGACTCGACATCACATCAGCTGTCAAATCAAATCACGAGTTACGCTGTCAGTAGAATGTAATTAGTTTACAGTTGTTATTATTTAATTGTACAATACGCGCTGTGATTTATTGAACTTTCCATGAAATTATTCGCAAAGTTATGTTCGAGAAATAATAAATTGTGTGACGGGTTTTCTATTCGAGGAATTTATGTAGGTAGGCACTTAGTTGGGAAGTGGTCATCGATTCATGCATTAAGATGAAATTCAAAGTATTTATGTAAATTAAACCAATGGTACTTTTGTGTCGTCAAAGGAGTCGTTCATTCAGAAATATGAAACTAGTCCATTCCTAAGTGTATGTAGTAAGTTCCTATGGAGAAAAACGGGCAAGAAACTCAACGGACAGTGTTATTTTTATTTTATTTTATTATAAGTACATTAATGATTTATCATGAATATTGTTCAAGATCTAAGTCTCAATAAATTTGAATCATTCATTAAAAGTAAATTGTGCCTGAAAGCCTTATATCGTTAAAGATTATATTGAGGACAAAAAAGCTTGGGATTGCCCTGCACCAATTTTGTATACTGAATGTTGCTTTTTATTTTTGTTTTGCTTTTTGACATTTGATTATTATTATATACACTTTGACATGAATATTTACTTTGAGAAGTATGATATTATTTTTGTTTTAATTATTGTGAATGTGAGGACTATGTGGTATTTTTGTTTTTTGTTTTTGTGTTTCATCTCTTTCTCAGTTCGTTTTTAAAGTTAATCTGGCAGTTTGAGTACTTTATGCGGCCTACCCAAATGTCCTTTCTTTGGTATTGTTCGTCAAATCGTTGAGCTCCTCAAGTTCTGAGTTGAGCCGTATGATTACTGATACATGCGTGCACTGAATGGACAGGTCCACTCAATCTGTGTGGTTCTTTCCTCAAAAGACTATTTTAGACACCAATCCGCATGGTCTTCACATGATGTGACCAAGATTATGTCTGGACTTTAAAAGAGACTGTGACCTCTGAGTTTGTTTCGGCCTTTCTTCTCAGAGTAGTCAGATAGGAAACGCCGACCTCATCTAGTTTAAAAAATATTTTTGTCGTGTAAAAGTGTTTCTACAAACCTATTTACAGAAATAAAATCATTTATCATTTATTAAATTTATAATTTAGGGGTAGGTACAGAGATAACAAAAATAAATAAAAAATCGTTTAACAATTATGAAATATCGATATATATATTTTTTACATGTTAGCATTCCGAGCATTCGTTACTTAGGTATGTACACTTTTCCTGTATCTGCACGTGGGATTTGGCGTAAGGTTAACCATAGTAAAATAATAATGCTTGTAACATTAGATAGCAACATTAACACTATTTGTAACGTGTGAAACTTTTAATGTATCATACAAGATTACTACATCCTTCTTTAAACATCGCTTGAAATTGTCCGGCGGATGCTTATTCTATACAACCGCGGGCACTAGCGGTGAATCACTTTTCACCCTTATGCCTTAAGTTATAAGGTTGAAAAGTGGTCAACAAAAAGTAGCCTATGTTACTGCGCCTGTATGTTTGTCCCGGCTAATATCCGAAACAGCTGGATCTATTTGATGGGACTTTCACTGGCAGATACCCAGCTGATGTCATGAGGTGTAACTTATGCTACTTTAATTTTAGACAAAGAGCGATGGTTCCGCTCAACAACAATATCAGGCTATATCTGCGTATGGTGCGGACGTGTTTTTTGTTGTGCGTTCGTTCTTGAGTTACTCCGAAATATTAGTTACGATGTCTATGAACTGTCGAGCTTGTGGTGTTGATGTGCCGGATGAACTTTATATGAAGTGTTCCAAACAACAATGCGAGAAAGTGTACGACTTAAAGTGTCTAGGTTTAACACAAGAAGACTTCAATAATTTCTCCGAGGAACACCAGTGGGTATGTCCGGAGTGTGTTTGTTCTAAACCTAAACCCAAACGGAATGACCCGGATACTCCGGTCCGGAGCACCCAAGAGGTGAAGACATACGAGACCAGTGCCAACGTAAACACTCAACGAGGAAGCCGCTCAAAAACAGCAGACGAATCGATCGTCGAGTGTGATCTTGGCGGTATTTTGCTATCAGAGTTTAGAAAGTTTAGATCAGAAGTATTAAAGCGTTTGGACATGCAAACAAAGGCCATTCAACAACTTGCAGAGGTATGTTATTCTACAAAAACCGAATTAGAAGAACTAAAGGCAACTATGAAGGTATTCCAAGAAAAGTGTGTCCAAAAGGAGTTGTTGTTAGCATGCAACCAGCCATGTGAAAGTATTGATATTGTATCAGAAAGCTTGAAATCGGATGTGGAGGTGACCAATCAAGTCGAAACCCAAACTTCATTCGCCGATGTGGCTCGTAGTGATGACAACGTAAACACAACAAACACTACTACCCGCGTAAGCTCAACGCGCGAGGCCACGAAAACCGCGCTGGTCAGGCTACCAGATGCAGAGTGTCAACATATTAGTCAACCTCATATACCTAACCTTATTGTTCCGGAGTTCGAGTTAAATAGTAAAGGTGAAAAAAATGAAGAAAATGATTGGATCATGGTGCGTAAGAAGAGAGGAAGTTTCCAAAGTAAAAATGTAAAAAAAGGAAAAAATGCGGAATTGATGGATATACAAGCTACAGAAAGGAAGAAGCATCTTCATGTTTGGCGATTGTCCACAGAAACAACAGTTGAAAAACTCACATCGCATGTAAAAGGGCAGTGTGGGTCCGAAGTTTATGTTAAGATTGAAAAGATAAAACATAAGACAGAAAGGGACTATGCGTCTTTTATCATCACGGTATCGGAGTCAGTGTATGGAAAGTTATGTCAGCCAGATATGTGGCCCGTAAATGCTGAATTCTGCGAATGGATTTGGTTTCGAAAATCTGCAAGCAAACCGTTTAAACAAAAAGACTAGTTTTGAGTTTTATTACCAAAACGCCAGAGGTCTTCGGACAAAATTGAGCAGTTTTTGTAACAATATAGAATCATTAAAGGCTGACATATTTGCAATTACGGAAACAGGATGTAACGATTCTATACCAGACGCGGAGATCGTACCACCAGGCTATCAATTGATACGATGTGACCGGGCGGACGGGCGCAAGCAAGGTGGTGCGTTTCTCGTGGCCACACACGGATTCGAGATTCGACGAGTGAACACGCCGGGTGACGTCAACATAGATAACTGCTCATTCGAACTAGTTTGTGCGACGGTACACATAAAAGGTAGATTCTGTTTTTTATGTTGTGTTATTTATATACCACCAAAGACTAGTGAATATGAGTATATGATATTTTTTAGAATAATAGAACAATTGTGTGTAAAATATAGGAATGTTATTGTATTAGGTGATTTTAATCTAAACTCAAGTAATGAAAACACTAAAAACTATTTTGAATTCTTTATTTCTTTTTGCGAATTCGCCCAGATGAACAAAATACCTAACTGCAATGGACGACAATTGGACTTAGTGTTGTGCTCGTTATGTTTGTGTGAGGACGTGCAAGTATGCGAGGCAGACGACCCTCTGGTGCCCGTTGACGCATATCACCCGCCACTCGCGATAACCCTTCAAATCAGCGCATGTGCTATGTACTCCCCGCCACCGGCCGCTATGTCCGGGACTCCACACCGTCAGGTACCCGTCAGCCAAATCGAACCGCAATGGAATTTTTACAAAGCAGATTTTAATTTGTTATATTCCTTATTAGCCTCCGCTGATTGGGATCCGATTTATAGCATGCAGCAACCAGAACAAGCTTTGGAGTATTTTTACAACGTTTTTAATAGTGTGGTCGACAATTGTGTACCTAAAAAACAGTCTAAACCTGGAAATCGTAGGTATTGCTATCCAGAGTGGTATACGAAAGAAGTAATTGCTGATATACAATTAAAGGCGAGACTTCATAAGCGGTATAAATCGACGGGATCGCCCGTTGATTATAATGCTTTTTCTACATGCCGAGCACGGATTAAAGAAAGTATTCACCGAGAGTACACAAACCATCAATATCGAGTGCAGAGTAACTTAGCAAAGGATCCTAAGTCTTTTTGGGACTATATTAGGGCAAAAAAGAGATCCACTAAATCTAATAAAATTATGAAAGAAGGGGTAGTGTTATCAGACTCGGATTGTGCGACGGAATTTGCAAAGTATTTCTATTCTGTGTATAATGAGGAGCCGGCGCGGCTTGACGTGAACGAGGCGGTGGAGGCGGGGGGCGCAAACAGCGCGCGTGTGCACGTCCCACGACTGACACTCGACCAAGTTCGAAATGCGCTAGCGCGACTCAAACCCAAGCGCTCAGCAGGCCCGGACGGTATTCCGGCATTTGTAATGCGAGATTGCCGCTCGGTAGTAGCGGAGCCGCTCGTACACATGTTTAACTTGTGCCTAAAATCATCGTACTTTCCAGAACGTTGGAAGGTCACCCGCGTAATTCCTATACCAAAAGGGGGAGACGGAACAGTGGTCGAGGCTTTTAGACCGGTGGCGATTCTATCGACACCAGCGAAGGTGTTTGAGTCTGCCATTCAACGAGATGTTCAGGAGCAAGTAGCACCGCAATTGTCGGACGCTCAACACGGCTTCCGACCAGCGCGTAGCACGACCAGCAACCTTTTGAGTGCCATGACATACCTAGTTCCTCATATTGATGCAGGGGTGCAGGTGGACACAGCCTACTTTGATTTTAAGAAGGCGTTTGACCTGGTGGATAACGATGTATTATTATCAAAGTTAGCGAAAGTTGGCTGCACACCTAAATTGCTACAATTCTTTGCGAGCTATATGAGGGACAGGAAACAGTATGTAGAGTACGGTGGATTCCGGTCGCAACCTTATTTCACTAGGTCTGGCGTGAGTCAAGGTAGCAATTTAGGGCCGTTAGAATTCATAATTATGATCAATGACTTGCCTGATGTAATAAGAGATGCCATATGTCTACTTTTTGCAGACGACCTTAAGTTGCTGCTGGCTATTGAAAGCGAGGGTGACTGCCACCGCCTTCAACAAGACATTGATCGAGTAGTTGAGTGGAGTCGAAAGAACAAGCTGCAATTCAACGTCACGAAATGTTCAGTCCTGACATTCAGTCGTGCAAAAGTACCACTCCATCACAGCTACAAAGTGGACGACGTGCCGATGAAAAGGGAGGAGGCAGTGCGAGACCTTGGTGTTCGTATGGATACTCAATTGAGATTCCGGGAGCATATTATCAATGTTTGTAAAAAGGCATACAAGCGACTGGGATTTGTGCTTCGCAGAGCGGCTGGTTTCACAAATATTAAAGCCATTTCGGCATTGTATGACGCTCTAATAAGGAGTCAGCTAGAGGGTAATGCAGCAGTATGGGCTCCACATGAGACAAAATATAGTATTATGTTGGAGCGCATACAGAATAAATTTACAAGATACTTATATTTAAGGCAATATGGAGTATATCCTTTTTACCCCTTGATGTATCCAACCTTGTTTGTGTTAGGCATGGTTGGATACAACAAGTTGGAAACAAGGAGGAATCTGTCTTTGGCGTCGTATTTCCTTGGAGTATTCCGGGGAAACATAAGTAATCCGAGTGTGCTACAGTGGATAGGCTTGTGTGTGCCAGATGGGTTCGTGCAGCGCCGACGACGGCCCAACTTGTTTGCGGTGCCGCGCGGCCGAACTAAACTTTTAGACAACGTCCCCCTGACTCAAACAATTCGCACACTAAATTTGGTTGCCGACAGAATTGATCTTTTCTCATGTTCACTGAGCGAGTTCGCAAGGGTAACGTTACACGTGTTATGCTCGTAATATGTAAGTTCTATGGTGTGAATTATCACATAAATTGTTAACTACACTACCGAATTGGTTACACTGTAATGGTAGCGTATGTACGTAAATAAATAAAAAAAAAAAAAAAAACAAAAAAACCCAGAAAGTCCAATATGCACTCGAACGAAGTCGCGGGCACAGCTAGTTACAAATAAATGGAAACCCTTAATACTGGCGTAGTGCGTTCACATATCTAGCTAACTTACGTAAACCATTCGCTAGAGTATCTCGAAAAGAAATCCTATTCGTTGGGCAACTTACTGGACGAGTGGCAAGTGGCTAGGCAAGTAACTAGGGTCGCAGGTCGTCGACGGTTCTAAATGCTACATCGATTAAGTAACCAGCTGCCGCGAACCTGTTGTGAAATAAAATCTTTCTCTAGCTACAGACCCTTTCATCGTTTCTTGACGCCTTCTTCCATTCAATGTCCGTTGAAACACTTCGAATCAAGTGTTTTGAGCTGTAGCGCAGTATTGTGGCCCAGTGGTAATGACCATGACTTACGACTGGTAGGTCGTGGGTTCGAACCCAGACAGGCGAATTACTATGTGTAAATTATTTCATCGCCACTGCTCTCAAAACGCTGAAGGAAAGCATCGTGAAACCGGCATGTCGTAGAACCAAAAAATTCCAAAAGACCAACCAACCGGCACTGGGTCTGTCTGCGTGGTGAACTATGGCCCATTCCTTGTCACAGAGAGGAGGCTTGTATCCCAGCAGTGGGAACATTATAGGCAGATTAGGCTAAGGTGTAGTGATATGCAAAAGTTTTCCTGAAATGTTTTTCTTATGTAACGCTACGTGAATAAATAAAAAAATTCATACTTGCTGGGGACAATACTTATATTATTTCTCAAGTAATTGTTTTCACTAAACAAAATGGTTTCATGGTTTCTTCGATTTCTTATAAAAAATGCATGCAAAATGTTTAGTCATTCATGTTCTTTGATGCTTCCACACTTTCCAAGAACTGGTTAGAAAGGAAAGTCATGTGAGAAAACAAAACCGAACGCAAAACATCGTAAAATACTTAAAATATTAGAGAGGGTGGTAGGGACATCGACGCGGAACCTACCATGGACTGAGAAGGTAGGTACTGTAGAGGCTATTCGCTTCACGAGGAACCTCACGTACATACTGGCAGCCAATGATTAGGCTGTGTCTATGTTCGAATAATCGGGAAGTTTTGTATCTTTAGAATGTCAAATAATTTTACATAGGTTTTGTTGCGAAAGCTTGATCCTATTGACAGGCGCGACGCTGTAATGCTAATTTCTTAAATTAAAGGTGGAATAGTCCCTGGTACCTTGAGAACTCGGCAGAGTTCTCACAGTACCTACTTACATGATGTAGAAACCCTATGCGAAAATGTTCATGGGTTACATAAAAAAAAATACATCTGTCTGGAATCCTGTGCTGAATGTATGGCTACAGTTTGCACATCAATGCCCCAGCTGCCGTGTATTATGTACTTGCATACCTTATCTATTTGACCATCAATTTTGGTATTTATACCGTACCAACCCCTAAATTTATTGGAACCTTGTACTCTTAGCCTAGAAGACAACAAGTAATTCTAGTTTAAAAAAAAATGCTTGAATACGTTTTAGAGCTTTCATCACGACATCTAAATCCTAAAATGTTCAACCAAAGACAAAACATGCATAGCTCTCAAAGCTGCAAATCGTGAATATTCACCAGCGTTGGGCAAAATGTGATTTAGCGTAATCAGCCTAGAAGTACCTACTGTTTCCACTGCTGGGACACGGCTTTTTCTCAGGGACAAAACGCTTGCTGAGGTCTGTACGTGGATGACCATTAGATAGATATCGAGACCGATTCGTACCTGGGCAAGTACGTTAAGCTGGTGGTTCTGGTTGTCATTCGAAGATATTTGGCAGTTGTTACGGGCTGTCAGATATGCCCGAAAGTTTGACAACAAATCTCACCAAGAGGGATACCTGGGATACCAGTAGCAGGTCAGATAGGCAGTCGCTCCATGTAAATAAAAAACTGGTATTCAGCTGCATCAGGTTAGACTAGAAGCTGACCCAACATAGTTAGGAACATGTTAGGCAGATAATGATGGATTGAACCACTATTAGCTATACTTAGTAATAAAAAGACTTGAATTTAAAAACAATCGCAACATTTGATTTAACAAGCAACCCTGATACTTAATAATAAAACATAAATGATTTTTGCAGACCGTCAAGTGTTGATACTTGACTTTCTTGACCCCTATTGACATACATGGATGGGTCAAGAATTCTTGATACTTGCCTAAATAGGCAACTTGAAGTCTGCTGTGACGGGCCGCCCCACTGCATACTGTAGTTGGTAATCAAGGTAATTTGAATACATTGTGTCAAACATGTTATGGCTAAGATGATGGGTAGTTATTAGGTTTCTTAGTAGCAGCCAGGAGACGGGACTTGTGCCCGGCTGATGGCAAAAGGGTCCCCTCTAATACATAACTGGTAAAATATGGGTGTATCTACTGTAAGGGCCTTACCTGGCATCGTTATAATATTTAACTTTTCCTACTCATTATAGAATACACACACAACACACAATCAGACTTTAACGTTCTCATTGCCAGGATACAGGACTCCTCTTTGTCCACCACGCGGGCTCTGTGCGGGTTTGTAGATGGCACATGTCTCCAAAGTTCATCACATACCGGTTTCCTCGAAGTTTTCTTCACCGTTTTGAGAGCAGTGGTGATGAAATAATATACACGAAGTAAAGCGCCTGTCTGGATTCGAACAAAGGTACGACAACAACACAAACACACACACAACTACAACTTGTAACTCGCGGCCAGTTCCTCTGGGCCACCACTGGTCTTAATCTCCGATAGAATAATGGCATAAGATAATGAGATACTAGCAGCGCTCCGCGGTTTCACCAGCGTAGTTCCCGATCCCGTGAGAATACGGGCATAAAATATAGCCTATGTCACCCGGGGATAGTGTAGCTTCCCAACAGTGAAATAATTTTTCAAATCGGTTCAGCAGTTTCGGAGCCTACTCAATGCACATAAATGAGTTTAAAATAGAAGAAGAAATAATAGGAGTCAATTTAGCTGACAAGCGTAAGTCATGAATGATATAAAAATAGATACCTAATGTATGAACATAACTTCCTAATAATTACGACATACTGATCGCTTTCTCCCGATGCTAACAGACTATAGCTACAAGACAGACAAGACAAGTTTGCCAAACCCACACACCAAAACTTTACCACTGAGAGATACATAACCCACTGACAATGAGAAAACCTGAACTTTTGTGGACTGAAATTTCCACATGTTCTTAGAAGGTATAAGAACAGGCCATCGTCATTCAGTTCCACCATTAACTCATTGGTGGCGATGGTGGTGATCTAAAATTATCTAATTGGTGTAATTGTACGTTAATAATTATATAAAGAGGTGTTCCATTATCTGAACGGCGGTGAATAAAACATGCACTTCGATTTACCTAAAAAAAACTAAGTTTTGTACCTCTATCAATCGTGGAGGACAAAGACAGGAGTAACGGAGAGGTGCGCGCGAAAGGAGGTCCATATCCCATATCCAACTCCAGGTGTCTTTCGGCTGATATGATCATATGAGGATATTGGCACTCATCAAGAAATATTTAGAACTTGCTAAGTACAGACGCCAGCACATCAAGCTACCCCAAGCTGTCAAATTTTCCCAATTGAACATGAACCTTACACTTACCTGTCATAAAGATGAAAATCTATCAAAGAAATTTGACAGATTGGGGTAGCTTGGTGTGCTGGCGCCTGTACATTACGTTAAAGAAGGTATTTTTTTCTAAATTCCATCTATTTCTAAGGGGTCAACCGAATTCGATGGCAACAGTTAGTGCCTACATTTTTGTAAAAATAATAGTATTTAATTGTGGTTATGTTTGTAATTATTATACTCGTACCTACATACCTACTTACTTTGATTCATGTAATTGGGTTTTTAAGCCGTGTAAATAATTAAATTAATATTCAATAAATGTAAACGACGTGTTTGATAGTTTTGGTACCTATGTCCCCATTTAGGTTTATGTATGAAAGTACCTAACTAAGTTAAACTGTTACTACTACTTGCAAGGTCTTATCAATATCATTCGGTTCCCACGTAGCCAGGGTAAAGTGATAACAGTAAGATAAACTCCTTAACGATAGACTGATAGTTTATCAGACATTGCTCAGATCAAATGAAGTGGGCACAGACACCTACGGATTGTGATCAGAAGGCATCTGGAAGTATGGCCTCGAATTCCAGTCTGCGACACTTTTATGTTTTGCGTACTCGTGTTTAATATATAAGTACCTACCTATGTAGGCTTAATGATTTTTTAGTAGGTAATTAACTTATGAAGATTTGATACGGTCAGCGGTATAAGAGGAGGACCGACCTTTTTTATACTAATAAATAATACATAAAAAAATTAGGAAAAAACATTTATTTAATAAGCTTAGTGTAATTTAGGAATAGTCACATGTAGTACAGACACCAGCACATCAAGCTATCCCAATTGAACATGAACCTTAATTATGCTTTTGTAATAAAGTTGAAAATCGATCAAACAAATTTCTGCACATTAACACTGCTTTTTTACACATCATCTAAATTGACAGTCGGTGACTTTGGGTATGTATTTTATTAATTTTTTGTCACCGCTTTCCGAAATTAAAGTAATTTTTCACTTTGTAGTGTTGTTGAACTCGGTTCATCCTTGGGGTCAAAACAATGCATATTTAAGCAATAACAGCAATCGCGGTTGATTTGCTGTCATTGTTTGAAGAGTTCCGTTCTGTCTCCGAAACGCATCATCAGATCTATATGAAATTTAAATGGGTCCATTTCGGAATAAACCCCTTTCGAACAAAAACGAGAGCAGTGGTGGCCAAATGGTAACGGCCGCGACTTACGAGTTGTAGGTCGTGAGTTCGAACCCAGCCAGGCGCTTTACTTTGTGTAAATTATTTCATCACCACTGCTCTCAAAACGGTGAAGGAAAACATCGTGAGGAAACCGGCATGTCCTAGAACCAAAAAATTCGAAGACATGTGACATCTACCAACCCGCACTGGGCCCGCGTGGTGGATTACGGCCCAATCCCTCTCACCGAGAGGAGGCCTGTGTCCCAGCAGTGGGAAGATTATAGGCTGATGATGATGAACAAAAACGTAATTTTGCAATTCGGTCTTTACATGATAGAGTTATGCCCGAACCTCCACCTAACTCGTAACCGTTAAAAAGTTGTACCTTCCTTCATCAGCTCAGCGTCATGAGATGATGATGACCATACGCAAATGTATCAATAGCT
This sequence comes from Polymixis flavicincta, assembly GCA_949987655.1. Taxonomy (NCBI): domain Eukaryota; kingdom Metazoa; phylum Arthropoda; class Insecta; order Lepidoptera; family Noctuidae; genus Polymixis; species Polymixis flavicincta. Next base: position 33,234,743 of record OX465171.1, on the reverse strand, counting down.
TTAGAAAATATATTAAAATCATTGTTAATACCTATAACATAGCACGCACAACGGACCGAATGGGAGTCTACGTGCGGAAAAGGGAGTCCCATCATCATCACCTATAACATTTGAGGGTTGCCCTTGATTTCCATCATCAGATCCTAATTTGGTGCCAATGGAACCAGTTCAGGAGTATACTCTTTCAAATAAAAAAGTATTTTGAGAATTGGTCCACAAATGGGGGAGAAATCGGTGAACATACATTAAAAAAAACAAACAGTCGAAAATATAACCTCCTCCTTTTTTTGAAGTCAGTAAAAAAAAATGTCATGTTGTATTTATGCTTGTTATGGTAGCTAAGAGTGAATATTCTTTTAATAAAACTTCCGATTTTTAATATAGGATAAGAATTCGGAAATTTTAACCATGAATTCATCATATCATTCTAGACCCCTTAGCGCAGCAATTTTTCGCCGGTTATACAAAAAAAAAACAGTGTTCATAGAAAAGCCTACGTGGTCAAAATATATGGAACAGCTGATTTTTTTTTGTATAACCGACGAAAAACTTCTGCGGTAGGGGTTCTAGAATGATATGCTGAATTCATGGTTTTTGATTGACGATTTGATGATTCACAATTTGCGCACTGGATAAAAACGTTTCCTATATAATTAAACTCGACTTCTCAATACAATAAACTTCAAAAGTAAAAGTTTTATTTAAAGTTAGTATTCCCCTCTTAGATTCCCGTTAGATTTTCACTTTGTTGTCCCACTCAAGTTTAAGGCTTAAGCCTTTCTATAAGTAAGAGTTTTTATTGACTGGATACGTAATTTTTATCCGTGTCTAAAACTGTAAATTGTGTATCTTACTATCAATCACAATCTTCATTTAGAAGAAAATAGCTAATCCATTGCTTTATATGTAAGAAAAATGTGTCTGTACAACAACATAAATAACGCAATGAACAGTCAAACAAAAAACAAAAACATTACAACTGTTAGTGTATGTACGTAGATACAAAGTAATTATTTCATATCAAATCTCGGAAAAAACCTGACCGCGATGCTCTTAGTTTGTGTTCTGTCATTTAGCTATACCCCATTAGCATTAGAAAAAAGAAGCTCGTAGAAGCAGGAATGCAAAGCATTTTATTTCAAAGTTGAGTAATATATTTTTAGGTAGATTTAAGGAAGGGACTGAATACTGAGATAAACGAAATAAAAGTCATTTTATTTTAAATAATGCTTTATTAATAATGACGTCTTCATTACACGTTACAAACTTTCAGCAAAACCAATGAATGAAACAAACAATCACGTGATCATTTAAATTTAATTAGGATTAAAGGAAAATTAAAGACCCTTTTTTTTTTGAGGACCTCGGCGGCGAGGTCGGTAGGACGGTCGTCGTTTGTGTTTGTATACTGTACTGGTGGCCCTATTCTTTTCTTGGAGAACAGTGATGGGGTCGTCTGGGTCTGAGAGGACATGTTTCGGCCTGCGAATACTACTGATTCTACTGGGGACATAACTAGCGGCCTTCACAATCAAGGGATTGCGATGTATCTCGGCTTTATCGAAGAAACGCTTCGAGTTGCGTTTCATGAATTGAGCAATAGTGGGCATTTTCAGATCGAGATGGAGGATCTCGTTCTGAACGTACCATGGGGAGCCTGTGGCTTGGCGGAGGAAACGGTTTTGGAGGGTCTGCATCCTATGGATGTGTCGGGGGTGCGTGTGTGCAAAGACTGCACATGCATACGTCATGATGGGCCTTATGCACGCCGTGTAAATACGCAATTTGCACTTGAGTGACAATTTGCTACGTGCGTTCAGAACAGAGTGCAGCCGAGAGCGAAGGCGGCGCGTGAGCGCGCCTTCTTGATATGCTCAGAGAAGGAGAGGTGCTGATCAAGAGTCACTCCAAGATATTTGGCTCGCTTTTCCCAAGGGACTGGCTTTCCGAATATGGAGATGGGCCGGGGGGGGGGGGGGGGCGGTTTCGAAAAGAGAACCGCCTGACTTTTGTCCGGATTTAATTCGATTCGCCATTTCCTAAACCACGCGCCAAGTACGTTGACTGCGGTTTGGAGGGAGGAGGCTATCGCTTTATGACTACGCCCAGAGTGGTAGATGGCTGTGTGTGCCTTTCTACTTTTGGGGATATCGCTAGTGAACAGCGTGAAGATGAGAGGGGACAGCACGGCGCCCTGAGGGACGCCGGCGCGAATCGGGTGGGGGGAAGAGAGAGCCCCTTCGATGCGATAGCGAAAGGTGCGGTTCGACAGAAAATCTCGTAAGATGAGTACGAGTCGGTCCGGCACGCCGAGTTTGTACAGCTTGTAAATCAAGCCGTTGTGCCAGACCTTGCCGAAGGCTTTCGCTATATCGAAAAGACCCTTCTTTTAATAATACTTTATTTTATATAACAACTTAGAACAGACAATACGTTGGTGAAACTTATTCGGCTTCGTCCGCTAATTAAGTCGCTAAACGTTCTCGGTATTGTTCACTCCTGCTTCTTTTAGGTTTTTAGCATTGGCAGTTTAATTTTAAATTCGAATGAAATAATTATATTAATGAAAGCCACATAATTTCACAAGATAAATAATTAAAATGATTACAATAAAGTGTCACAGCTGATATATAAATAGATTTTAATAAATTTGTCGTTAATCGTAACTGTAACGAGTTTAATGTACTTTTGTTGCAAAGTGTACATTAAAAAGAATCTTTTTTAACTTCTGTTCAATGCTATTATAAATGGAGTATAGGTCAGTAGTCACACGCTATTTTGTACTCGTTGAGAAGCAACCAAGCAAGCCGTTACGAGTTACAATTACGAAGTTTTAAACAGTTTGTTGTTGCGAATGCTGCATGTTCCTAACTGTTTCATTCATTATTCCACTTGTTTGCTTACTTGTACATGCCAGAAGTTTTGCTCATTTGGTGACAGGACAATTATTATTTGTGGTGCTTTTCCAACAATTGGGCAAGTTTATTTCAATTTAATTTCAAGTTTAATTTAATGATACAAATCGACTTTGTATTGTGTTTGCCTTATTGGATTGAACTCTGCAGCCCTATGCTATAGCTGTCAACTTTTGGATTGAACTCTGCAACCCTATGCTATAGCTGTCAACTTTTGGATTGAACTCTGCAGTCGTATGCTATAGCTGTCAACTTTTGGATTGAACTCTGCAGCCGTATGCTATAGCTGTCAACTTTTGGATTGAACTCTGCAGCCCTATGCTATAGCTGTCCACTTTAGGATTGAACTCTGCAGCCCTATGCTATAGCTGTCAACTTTTGTAACTAGGGGTAGTTGCTTAACACACTAACATGACATTCATTTTGTACAAAAAAATATCGGCCATATTATGTTGCAATGGATTAGAAATAGGTAACCTTGAAAATTATTCGGATTGTTATTGAGAGGAGAGTTCTGAAAGGTCTACCTGAAATTCATTGACTGTCAGATAACGCACAACCAGTAAGGGGTTTATTTATAAACATTGTTTAAATTTATGAGTCGTTAATCATTACTTAACTTTAAGCAACGTTTATGAATAAGGGAGTAGGTCTAGAACCGTGAAATTTTCCTCAAGAGTTTTTTGTGTAACGAATAATGAAGAAACACATAGATTTTTTTTAAACATCTGTGTTTAAAGGGATAACTAGGAGATGAAAATGTATCTGGAAGTTTGTAATTTTTGGCCGTTGGGAAATTCCATCGGAGACATGGCTTAACTACTTGCAACTGAAGAACGACAGAAGCAGTGACCGGCGAATAGCTGATGTAGAAGGGCAGGTCTTGAATATAACAACACGTCTTGGGGTCAGGCACAGGTGTACCTACCTATACAGACATTTAGTCAGATATGTTGTGTCCCATGTGATGAGGGAGAGCCTATTGCCATCAACTGGGAACAAATCCAGACTCCAGGCTGCTACTCAGCAATTACAGATAGTAAAACCCAAGAACTCATTGGTTAACCTGGGAACCGACCCAGGACCTCGTGCTGCGCTACTGCGCTTGCGCCCGCTGGACCAACGAGGCAGCCGCCAGGGGTGCGGGTTGTTCGAAAGAGATACCGTGGCCCCTGGCACACAGGCAACTGAGGGAACACAGGTGAGTTTTAGTCAGTAAAAGATTGACAGGCCCTCCTGCTCCACCCAGAGCAAGAGATTTGAAGATTTCCCACAAAATCAAAAAAAACACCAACTAGGCAGTCTTGAATTGAAATCTAAGTTCTGTTACTACATCTCACGATTTCTAACGTGAGAGAATGTTACCATGAGCATGAGATCAGAGATATATTAATAACGATATTGCTTCGCCACAGTATCACTTACTGGATTACTACATGGCATTACAAACACATTGAACAAATCTTTACGTAGGTATGACAAAATTGTATTACTTCTTACAGTTTTTCATCATCTGCCTAGTCTTTTCCGCAAAATGTTGGGCTTGGCTTCCAATGTAACCGGATGCAGCTGAATGCAAGTATTTTACATGGAGCGACTCGGTATTGCGATACCCTTTGGTAAGATTGCTTTACGGGTCAGTTTTACGGGCTGCTGACGACCCGTAACAATTGTCAACGATCCACTAATGACAGCCGGGACGAGCTTTCCGAAGCACGAACGGCTCTTGGCATGTAAACGCGTAGCTTTACTTGATTGATCGACCCGTGCGCCTGTGCTTAGCCTAGGGTTGCCGACTATACTGTTTTCAACAGTATTATACTGTTTTTCACTAAATTATACTTTTTGTTGTTCAAAAAAAATAAAGTATACAAAATACTGTTTTCAGCATCAAAATGCAAAGACATTATTATGTATTGTTTTTATTTCGTCAGAAGGCGCTCACTGCTCAGTGCAGCGCATCCACAAACAAATCACACTCGAGTTTCTGAACGAATCTGTTAATGTCAAATATTCAAGACTGTCACTCACTGACAGACATGCGAGTGAGTGTATGCGTTCTCAGAACATAACCTTTTTTCGCGTGGACCTTGTTTTTGTTTTACAACTTTAATAAATATTTAAATCTACTTTCTATTCCCGCCACCTCAGCATTTACTGAAAGAGTTTTTTCAGGAATGAATGCTAAGTGGCGGGAGGATAAAAATAGAGCATATATTAATTTAATAAAAATTGAGCTCCTCATTAGTTTAATTTCAGATAAAATTGTGATGAGGCGTATGAAGTTTTTAAAAAGATTGTAAATTAGTAAGTTGTGCGAGAAACTCTAAAAAATATGTATTTAAAACACTAAATAAATAAAATACTGTTCATTTTTCTAAAATACTGTTTAATATTCTTCATAGACCCGTATATACCTACTTTATTTCTTGTAAAATAAGTTGGTAACCCTAGCCACAAGGCTAATTAAACATTACAACAAAATGACTCGTGGACGCCACATAAGTAGCCCAGATTCACTGGTCACTTTTGTCTTCATTCGTTACCTAGAAATATAAACAAGGCCGCTAGGAACTTCACTCAATACTGTACCTAAAGTTTTTGTTACATTGCAGTAACCACAAAAACTGTAATAACTCGGTAGGTAGCCGCGTGTACCGGTTTAGGTATCTGTCTGTGAGAAACATCGCAAGTTACCACATTCTTTTAATTTAATTGATCCATACGAATTCTAAGTATAAGTTATCTGGAAATAATAAGTAAGAAGCATAGGTATGGGACGTCTTTTGGAGGCTCTGTGTACTTTTGCGTAATGGGTAGAATAGAACTGAATTCAAGAATATCTACATACTTAGGCGTTTTGAAATTCTGTGAAAATTGTGTCTAAGTAGCCTTTTCCCGAATAAGTTGGGGTCGGCATCCAGTCTGACCGGATGCTGCTGAATAAGTACCTGTATTTTACATGGAGGAACAGCTTATCTGACTTCTTCAACCCAGTTACTGTACCCTTTTGTAAGACTGTTTGTCAGACTTTCCGGCACGAAGAGCAGCTGGGCGGATTATCACGAAGGGGTCTTTCTTTGTATGTAAATATGTGTACGTTACCCCAGCAAGAAAGTGTCTCCTAGAGTTATATGAGTAGAACGTATAATGTGTGCCTTATCTGCTGTAAATGTGCCCCCACATAAAAAATGTGTGCCCCCTGTCGTTTTGGAGAAAAACGGAAAAAACGATTCTTGCTGGGGTAACGTTTTTCTAGCAGGAAAATTCTAAACGAATAATCGGAGAGAGAAAAATTGTGCATGGCCAATGAGCTTATATATGTGTGCCAAAATGTGCCCCCAAAAATTAAATCTGTGCCCTTTCAGGTTTTCGAGATATTGCATTTCCTGCTGGAGTAACGTTTTGATGAATCGTATATCTCTAAAACTATTGCATGTGCCCCTGTAGAATAAACATACACGAGTAGCTCTTAACGTGTGCCCCTTAGTGCCCTAATTAGGTTTAAGAAAATATTTATAGTTTTCAAGTTATCGCGGTTTTATGAAAACCCGAAAAAACATCGCAGCGCCTAAATGAGACAAGGCACAAGTTCGCTGAAAACTGTATTCGGTCCTTCTTGACGCTATTAATAACCATACAAAGTTTCAAAACTGTTCATGCATGCGTTTTTGAGTAATCTTGCTAAAAGTCAAAACGATGGTGTCTTAACTTTGACGGCAAAATACAAGTAGCTTAACCTGATCGACCCGTGTGGCTGTTATTACTAAGCCACAAGCCCCTCTGAGTGCCAAAACCAAACTGAGAAAATAGTACGACGCTGTATTGTACCCTTATGCTTGTATACATAGGAATATTAGCCTCGAACAAGATAATGACTCATCAAGTCATTTCTAAGCGCATGCGTGCAAAAATATTTTTCTTGTTTAATTTCATAGCTCGACGGCCAAGGTCATCGACCGTTGTAACTAGTAAGTAAGTTGTAGGCACGAGATTACACTATGTTTTCTGTGTATTATTAGGAAATGTTAATCGAGTTACCTAAATAAATTGCAGAGAAACTTATCGCCCCAATTTAAGTAGTAGGTTGTTTAGTAATTCGGAGCAGCCCTTTTGAACATGCGAAAATACTATAAAATCAAAAGTAATATTCAAACTAGGCTGAGACATTTGAACGTCAAAATTACATAAGACAGTCCCCCCAAAACGCACACCCTTCATCACTTCCTAGTACTTTAGATGGGAAGAAGAAGTGGCGCAACAAACTCCCCAGCAGCACAGCTGTCTGTTAAGAACTTGATTCTATACAATAGTAGATAATTAACATTACGAAGCACAAAAAATATTATATTTGCCATAAATGTCACTTAGCAGACGCCAATATACCAACAGAACATTGAAAACTATAGGTTAACTCTAGTAGAAATAAATAATAATTAAAAAATGTAAAGAGAACTTACAATTTAAATAAAAGCCTCCAGTATAGAGGGCTAGCCCGCTTACATATGCAATTCTGCATTATGTAAATATAGCTATATAAGATGAAGTAACAAAAGTTTAAATAAGACCTTTGGAATAAAATAAAAAGTTAATACAAAGTTATTATAATTAACAATTACAAAATCATGGTCAGCAAGACGACCAGTCACCACAAGCAACACTCGTTCACGAGCATATAGGTAATTCCTTCATGGGTTCTTCTACTGCAAACATATTCCTGCAAACGAATCAATAACAATAGGAATGGACAAGAAATGGCAACCCATCCCATCCATCTCTTACTTTCGTTATTATGATTAAAGCTATAATCGGTTGAGGTAAGTAATTAAATAAAGGTAAACGAATCGTGAAAAGGGTCTTCTATTGACACTTTCTTGTTTAAAAATACGGTATGACAAAATTAAATTTATTTTCGATGTATAGGTACAACAGTTTTCTGTTTTATTAATTTGTATTAAACTTTATCTTTTATTTTTAAACTATTCTTCCAAGATGTAACTACTTGAGCGTAATTCTTTAGTTAGATTTATTTCGTGTCACAATGTTAGTTACCTTACTCCTCCGAAACGGCTTTACTGATTTTTTCCAAAAATTTTGATGCATATTCAGTAGGTCTGAGAATCGGCTACTATCTATTTTTCATACCCCTAAGTGATAAGGGTTGTTCACTAGAAATTACCTGCAAAACAACGTTTGCCGGGTCAGCTAGTAATAATATAATATTTTGTAATCTGCCTATTGTAAAGAGCCCAAAAAGAAAAGTTCCCTAAACCTTTTAGAAAATAGAACGAATTATATAACGGCACTGGCAGATATTACGTTTAGTCGGTTAACTCCGATTTACATTCCTCCATTAACATACAGTAGATAAACGGTAGGTACATATGTAATTCCATTATGCATTAATAAGATTGCAAAAAAATCTGCCGTCCCATACATTTACGTCGAATAGGTATTGAAGATTGTATGGGACAGTTAATAAATTTTTCGCGATTATCATAAATAGGTATATTGCTCCGATGGAGAAAGTGGTTCAGTTTCATGGTCTGTACACATCCATTGGCAGGTTTTTTTATTTTACTAACCTAACTTTTTTATGACTGGGGTAAATCCTCATGGATTTCCTCCACCATGGGGAGGGCGGCGAGGTCTGTCCGACACTTACTGACTAAACCATCCCGGTGTTCCGTCCTACACTTGCACCGGGAATCACGGGATCTAATGCGACTTCCGCGATCCCCGGCTAGTGCCGGCTAGCTTCTGAGGGCCGCCTCGAGTATGGGGGCCCAGTGAGATGTTAAACTCCTTTCCTAACATCGTAGGGTCTAAGGAATCTCGGGTCCCAAGCAATAGGGGGCGACGTGTCCTTCCGACAGCACCGGATTTACGATTTTTTCGAACCGGGGCAGAAACTCTCCAGCGTTTAAGATAAATTAATTAGGTGTGGGCCTGTATGGCGCCCTTTTCTTACAAGTCGACGGTGAGCCAATCAGGATTCCGTATGCTAGGCGCTTTGAGGAGATTTATTTTTATTTTTAATCAAACTATAATATGATTTTGGCGCCCCCCTGTAACTGCCGCCCGGGGCGGGCTGCCTTCCGACAGTCAACACAGTGGTGACACCGAGCGTTCGGCTCCCTGTTTATGCGACACAGGTACTTCCTGAAGCAACCATGCTACGAGAGCACCTGTGTTTCCCAAAACGACAGGGAGCCATGCCTCCTCTCGAGCTAGCGCTCGAGTACCGACCAGGTCGCCCCGATGGTGACGGGGCCGGTGCGGCGGCGGCGGTAGGGCATGAGAGCCTTTCCCTCCATAACCTAACCTAACCTAACCCTGTATAATATATAAGTAAGAAAACTTCGTGACTACAAAAATAGAAGACCAAAAAACTATTAGGTACCTGACCGAGGGTCAACGTCTCGTAATCGTGAATTTTGATAAGTTGACCACGCCGCAAAAAACTGTAGGCATTGAGAACTAGTTTTTGTGAGTAACATAGTAAGATGATTGTGTTTGTAGATAAACAGTCACTATGTACATAGTTGCTTACTTGGACACAGAGTTAGTAGGGTATCACGGTTATTAACCATTCAGCCGTTATTGGTTCATCCACTTTCGATTTCTTTAACTGTTTATGAGATCGTCGTTTTGTTTACTTTCGTTTCATCGTGTAAAATGGATATGGAATTAATTAAAAGAAAAAAAAAGAGTTAACTTGCTCCGTGGATGGGTGACCATCTTTACATATCAAAAAACCGCCCCGGCTGGAATTCGTAGATCTTTGTCAGTCGTCACGGGTCGTCAGAACCCGGAAAATCTGCCAACCATTCTTCTTATATCTATTATTCTGTCCAAGGGATTTGGTATTACCCAGTAACTGGGTTGTGGAGCTCAGATAGGTATTCAGCTGCATCCGGTTAGACCGACCACAACATTAGTAGGGCAAAAGCTAAGCAGATTTTGATGATGGTACTTACAGGTATTAAGTATGGAATAACAGCATGGCAGTTCTACTCTTTCATCAGAACTTTAGAAGACCCTAGCCAAAGTTTGTATGTTTAGATGTTTGTATGCTTGTTACTCAATCACGCAAAAACGGCTGAACGGATTTGGTTTATAACCTGGATTAAGACATAAGATACATTTTACCCGACTGCGCCAGAAGGAGGGTTATGTTTTTCGAGTGTATGTATGTATATTTCTTTGTAACGCTCTGTAGCCTAAACGGCTTGGTCGATTTCAGCTTGAGAGGTGCCATTAGATTCGTCTTAATCGCGAGAGTGACACTGGCCACAGGGTATATCAAAATTTGAAAAAAAAAAGATGGCCGATTTTTGGCGACATAAGTGTCTACAATTTTTTTTTCTCAATCCCTATTGAGTGGGGTATCAAAATAAAGGGTTTCATAAATAGGTCTCATTAACGTCAAAAATAATTACCTAAATTAACTAAAAACTGTGAAATAAAAAATATATTTACAAATTCAAAAACTTTTCTACAAAATTCGGGATTTTCGATTTTGTAAAAAAAAAATCGGTTGTCTGTAAAGTCGGATTACTGACGATAGTTGAACGTGACAACGTCATAAGATAATACTATTGTTTATTATTGTATTATTGTATAGCAGCTGTCCACGCAGACGCATCGCTTACTCAAGTAGGAGAGAGACTGATGTCGAACGCTGCTGAACGCGGAGGCCGATTGTGCCTCTTTGTCGCTCGTTCCGCGCTCTCGCTTGCACTTCAAGCCTTAAATGGAACGCCTCAGAGCGAGGTAACGCCGCATGAGTCATGTTTTTTCGTGCGTGCAGCCGGCTCCATCGAATTATAAGACGTTGTCACGTCAAAAATATCCTGGCAGTAGGTTTCCGTGAGATGATTTTCGACCGGAAATTCTCGGGCGAAGCCGCTGTCAAAAGCCAGTATGAAAATAACTGATCAGTAAACATAATTATCTAGTGCTCACAGCAGATGGGAAAGCAATCCTATCGGTACGCCATCCATTGTCAGTTTTTACTGACTGAAGATTCTTTTACAAGACTTTTTTCAAGGGTACTGTTACCTTCTATTGTTAAAATGAACGGTGCACATGACGCGGTATCTGCGATCTGTATTCTTTGAGCTAGTTTTATAGTATACAGGCCAACAGTATTTACGTTGGTACGTTACCAAATTACTTTTTAATAATAAAACGTGTTGTTTTTATAATTTTACAACAATTTACTTTTTGGCTTCGATTTTGCTCGTAAAAATCTTCAATACTGTCGTTTGCTTTTTGGTTTCTACTCTATCTACTAACTTACCTCATAATCTCATAACCAGCTTATAATTTTCTGTCTGCTGCGATACAGGCCTATTCTCTGTGAGTGGGAGTGGGCCGTAAACCACCACGCTGGCCCAGTGCCGTTTTCTAGTGGGGTATGAAATCGGAATCTTGGAATATCGGGTAGATGTTTCCATTATTCCAATTTCGAGTTTGACCTTTGTCCAATATCAGAAAATAAGAACCAGGTCTCATATTTAAACGCGGGTACTACCAATATTTAGTAGTAAAACCCGGGTAGATCTAAGGTGGCTCCTCAATCCACACCGTCAGAATTGAGGAGCCACCTAAAAAGTCCTGTAACTTTTAAAGGGTTTTACTACAAATTCCACGATCGTAGCGGGTGGCCCGGTTAATTTGCTGTCCAGTGTAGTTGTATTTGTAATTGATGTGTAATTTTTACGAATCAAAGTCTAACGAGTTGTTGCTTTTATCGTCAATAATTTTAATGACGACTTTTTTGCTGATGCCTGTTATTTGGATGCCACCGAGGAGCTTTTAAATAAACTTGAGCATTTGCTAAATACCTGCGTTCGTTTTATTTTTAACCTTAAAAAATACGATCTCGTTTCTAACTTTCGCAAGATCCTCAAGCGGTTCCCTATTCGAGTTCGCAGAAACTCTCGGATATTGTGTTTGCTATTTAACATTCTTCGCAACCCTAAAACCCCATCCTGTCTGCGGGTACGCTTTTCCTACGCCCGTCCTTTTGATGCGCCTTGCAGGTCGCATCTTAGAAATCTCCTCAAGTCCCCTCCCCACTCAACCGAATTCTACTCCTACTCCTTCACTGTGCACGCGGTTCGATTGTGGAATTCACTTCCGCCTGACATTAGGAACTGCCAAACTGTAGCAGTATTCAAAACAAGAGTGAAAGAACACTATCTCTTCACTTTGTCATAAATTGTATTTGTATTTATTATTTAAATTACATTAAAATTATATATATATTTTAGTGATATCTATTTTAGTAGTATGTATTTATATTCTTATATAATTTGTGCATTAAAAATTTGAGTATAACTTGTACTTTTATGTTTTCCCTTCTACTATTAGTACACGCGTTATCTACATCTCTGTTATCTTCTCTCCTATCGCAGGTGTGCTGGAAGAGATTTCTGTAGAAATAAGCATTACCTTTGTACGTATTTTTCTGTTCCTTTATTCTTGTCTGTTTATATGTGTGTGCATAAATGGTTAAATAAATAATTTGTATCGAGAACTGTTTAATTACTGAAATTTAGCAATCGTTGTAGCATAGCAAGCGACCTGTAAAAGGTTTAGATTGGTTTGGTTGGTCAATATCTTTGTAACTAGAATGTTTGATTTAAGGACGTAGGTATTAAGAAATTATTGGTTTATAAAACCGTAGCGAGCTGTAAATTTTTAAAGCGGTTAAAGATTTGATTTAAATGCCTTTTCATTATTCGTGGACCGATTTTGAAAACTCTATTTCATTTGACGGAGGAAGCCTTTGCGGTGGTCCCTTATACAACGTGTAACGGAAAGGGTATATAGGTACATACCAAGGGCACGGCTTCTTTGGATAATATCAAACGATATTGGAAGGGTTTTTTAATCCTATCTCTACATATTCGGAAGTTATATAGACAATTTTTAATACAATTCAAATTGAAATAAACACATCACTCGGAAGAGATTTATCGTGATATTGGCAAGTAACGTGGAAAGTTATTGACCTACGTAGTGCGGTGACACGTTTCTTATGATTTGAATTTAAGAAACACATGAAACCGAAAATTTGGTATCAATTCTTTGAGTATTTTATTTTGAGCTGAAACTATGTATAGTGATTCTATACCATGCAGCTGTTATATTTAATGCTAAAGGATAGCAATAGGGTTTTTGTAACACCATGTATATTTTATTAACTTTGCTTGAGTATTTTTTGATTTAGCTTCCATAATACGTATTTAAACAACTTGCTGTATGTTGACGGCATTTTGAAACTTTCTTTCATAATTTTTTACATAATAAGTAGGAATACTTCGACGCCTAAGTGTCCTTTTGTTTTTATTTGTTTAGTTATTTAGTTTACAGTTTTGTGATAAGCATAAGTAGGTAGGTATATGAGTTGGTGTGGGGTAGCTACCGCGACAACAATAACTTCAATTTCGGAATTCGGTGGGAAAAAAACGATAATACAGAACCAAAGAAGTTACTTGAAAAAAAATTGAAATATTTTTTCACTTTGTAGTGTTTTTAGGGGTCCCGAACCATATAACCAACGGGACCCTATTGCTATAAGCATCCGCTGCCCGTCTGTTCGTCCATCGGTACGTCCGTCCGTCCGTCCATAAACAAACAATAAAAATAAAAACAAAGTTAAAAATTAAAGTGGTCTCCATACAAGAAATGTGTTTTTGTTTTCGGCGTTATTTGCCTTCTGGTACGGAACTCTTCGTGTGCGAGTTCGACTTGCACTTGGCCGGTTTTTTCTTTAACATTACGTTCGTTTGCAAAATGCATCGCTTGATCGCTTCTCCATATTATGTTAATCTGGTTACTCATGCGGATGGACAACGTTACAACGACAACTTTTCGATACAACATAACATTTAATATGTGAATAGCATAGCAGTGTGATCAGCCTGTAATGTTTCGACTGCTGGGACACAGGTCTCCTCTTAGTGGGAGGGAGAGGAGGACCGTCATCCACCACGCGGCGCCAGTGGGGGTTGGTAGATGTCACAAGTCTTCGATTTGTTGGTTCTAAGACATGCCGTCCGGCAAGTCATCCTCACGATGTTTTCCTTCTTGTCTTCTGTCTTGGTTCGAACCTACGACCTACAAACTCAAAAGTAATTTTTGCAAATTAGGGTGAGAATCAGCAGTTTTCGAACGTCAATATTACATAAGACAGTCCCTCAAAACGCCCGACTTTCATCACTTCCTAGTTGCTTTAGCTGGGAAGAAGAAGTGACGCAACAAACTCCCCAGTAGCACAGCTGTCTGTTAAGTTAGATAAACTTGATTTATTCTTAAGAGTAAGTAGGCAAAGTAATTAACATTACGTGACACAGAACATTAAATAAAATAATTTGCCATAAGTCAGCTAGCCATACCGACAAATAATAAAACTTGAACAAAAATCAAATCAGATTGAAGATTCCACAAGTTCACAACAGGAACTTAGAATCGGTTTCCAGAATCAAAGAATTGGAAGAATGCAACACGGAACTTATTAGGATGATTAAAAACACGAACAAAGAGCGATTTCACGAATAAGTAGTTTTTGTTAAACGAAATAAATTAATAACACTTGGCACGCTAGTCCTTTATTTTTTTTACTCCTATATATGCGAATATAGGAACTAGGAAAGTTAATAAATAATGCAGTAAATGGCAACACTAACAGGGTGATTACAATCGAATATAATAAAAAAAACATTACGTATACGATACAAAAGGTCTACGTAAGGAACGATTATTGCCGGTGGCGCACTGTAGTTTCTGCCTATCCGCATAGGAAGATAGCGTGAGTTTATTTATGTATGTATCTACTCGTAGTTTATTTTTATTGTTTTATGAAAGAAGAAAAAAAAATACGTGCAGAGAAAATATACAATGGTGGATTCCTCAAAATCTTTATAAATAGGCCTTGTAACGTTATGCTTTTGTTTACAATGACGTCATGAATGATTGACTTCAAAGAATACTAGCATTTGCCCACAACTTTGCCCGCGTGAAATGTATTGTTCCTTCGACCCACTTATCTGTTTGCTTGATTTCTAAGGGTCGTAGCGTGATGTTAATAGCCATACAACCTTCCTCTACAATCTTACTAGTTTTATAAATTTGAAAGTGTGGATGTTTAGGTGTTTGTTACAAAATCACGTAAACACGGCTGAACGGATTTTGATGAAATTGGCAAACGGATAGTTTATACCCTGGATAAACAGAAAGGATACTTTTTATCCCGGTAGTACGTTTCCGTGGGATAACTTTCGACCTCCACCCGGGCAAAGCTGCTGGCAAAAGTTAGTTGGGCTATAAAATCCAAATAAAATAAGCCTTTGTTGCAGTTTGACTTTCTTACAATGACTGAGTGTTTACTATATTACTAAGGGCTGATTTTACCAAAGTCAGATATCTTTTATCCGTAGAGTAAAATTTACGTCTGACAATTCTAATAAGGAAGATCTGTCAAACATTCAAAATTTATTTTCAGGATAAGACTTATTCTAAGTATAAAAGTTTGGTGAAATTCGCCCTAAGTAATCAAGAAAACTGATTACTGTTTCTTTTACTACCTACCTCTTATATACCATTCTGTAACTAACTTAGTTAATTTATCTAAAATCGCTCTTAACATATTTTATGCCCCTTCCATCGCCAGTTTGCCTGTAAGCTGTGAGCATTTTTCAATAAATAAATAAATATAAATCCGAAAAGTTTTTTTTATATGACTGGTGGTACCAGAGATTAGCGTAATAAAAAATAAAAAAAAACTAAAAAAAAAAACTCGACAGGTATAATGTTAGTACCTATAGATTATTATGCACCCTGTATTAGCCAAGAATTCAATCAAGTATAAAAACCGGTAGATACCGGTAGGTACTGAAACAAGAAAGCAACGCATATATAAATTGGACGTAATCAAGCAGAAAGGAATCAATACGCACTTTGGCCAGAATTGAGTTAAGTACGGCCATAATACTCCTGAGGGTCAAATCTATTATGTAGACCCCTATTTTTAAAATGTACACGGCTACTAGTTTTTCTTGCTACCGCGACTCAACCAAAATGTCAAACTTCAAACGCATAGCTCAAAAGTGACTTTGAGTGGATTGAGTCCTTTCTGCTTAACTACATCCAATTGGCGAGTGGGTAGACAAAAGCAGGCAGCAGGCCTAGACAAAACACATTTCTGTTAGCGTTCACGCCAAACGCTACGCCAAAATGTATGGGAACGACATTCCCTGCGGATAGAATACGTCGTGTCCTTTCCGCAGGTATCTAATGTCATTCCCATACATTCAGGTATAGCGTTTGGCGTGAACGCTAACAGAAATGTGTTTTATCTCTAGGCCCTGGTAACTGATAACTAATGGAAGCTAGGAAGCTATGGCTCACTGCCTATGTGGCCTGCTTTTAAGGTGGAAACGCCAGAGTAACGCGCCAAATTCAAATAAACTTACCTTTTTAAAAATTTGGAGCTCAATTTTAAGTTGACTCGCGACTAGAGTTGCCGTACGTCCGGAATTTTCCGGACATGTCCGGTAATATAGGTCTGTGTCAGGAATGCGGAGGGAATCCTAAACCGTCCGGAATTTCTACAATTTAATGAAAGAGTGAAATTGTTTTTTAGAAATCAAATGTAACAATCAGCATTGTATGTTATTATTCATTTCAATGTCATTAAATATTATATTTACAAGAAAGTAAAAAAAAATCATCAAATGTCCGGAATTTACTCCGGAATTTCGATATTTAAATGTGGCAACCCTACTCGCGACCGTAGAATTGTAATTATTAGAATCAGCTATACAATTCTTTGTTAGAATTGGCCTTAAATGTCATGATTTCATGTAATAGTCTTTCAATAGAGTAATATAAACTTAGATAGATGTACAGAGGCCAGCACATCAAGCTACCCCAATCTGTCAAATTTCTTTGATCGTTTTTCAACTTCATTACAAAGGAATAAGGTTTATGTTCAATTGGGAAAATTTGACAGTTTGGGATAGCTTGACCTGCTGGCGACTGTACAAAGGATTTTGTGATTAGTATAATTTTATAAATATTTTTTTAATACTACCGCGAATCATATATCAACATACAACTTACTGAACTTCAAATTGCAAATACCGTATTAAAATTAGAATTTTGCGGGCTAGCCTGACGCTTTCGCCTTAACTAATACGTGTAAATGAACTGGTCATAAAAAGTTAAATAAGGTTGTGCTACAACGTTGGTGAAGTACCCAAGTAATAAAATGTAGAGAACGACCTCGATGCCCTAACACACATATTCATAATGCATACTAAGGGACTACTCACACTTAATCAGCTCTATTCAGCTTTTGTCCATAGAAAACAACGATTTTGTATAGGGTAGGTACGTTCAGCTTTCCTCGACTGAATGGACGCGTACGCATCTCATACAAAATCGTTGTTTTCTATGGACAAAAGCTGAACAGAGCTGAATAAGTGTGAGTAATCCCTTAATCAGCCAATTATCCACCAGCCTCCTCTTTGTGAGAGGGCGTAGACCATAATCCACCACGCGGGCCCAGAGCGTTTGGTGGATGGTGGATATCACATGTCTTTGAATCGATATGCAGGTTTCCTCACGATGTTTTCCGTTTTGAGACCAGTTGTGCATGAAATGAAATACTCAATGTAAAGTGCCTTCCTGCAGGCTTAGCATGAGCACCGATTTGTTGACGGAACAATAGACGTGATTATTAACTAAATGATGTACAGACGCCAGCACATCAAGCTACCCCAATCTGTCAAATTTCTTTGATTGATTTTCAACTTTATAACATACGTATAAGGTTCATGTGAACTTGGGAAAATTTGACAGTTCGGGGTAGTTTGATGTGCTGGCATCTGTACAATAGGAGAAGCTAGCTATGTTTTTTCTATTATATATCACAGTTATGCGTTCTAAACTAATTATGATTTTGTAGCTAATCCTATATACTTTGTGGCCGTCGAGTAGAAAGTTCGTTGTCAGTGTGATTTTGACGGTTAGGGAAGAAATATTCTTCTGAAATAGTCTACATTTATAAGGACCTAAACAAAGATCGTTAGAAATGAAAGACAAAATGATAGATTGTAGAAAGATATCTACGGTGCGATGTCAAAAATGGAGAAACGAAATGTCACTTTGTACTGATAAAACACTGTCTATTCTTCGTAGAAATGGTTAACGTCATGTAAAGCCTGCTGGTTACGAAATCGTAAGTCAGGGCGATAGCACTGGGCCACCACTGCGATTATTAGTATACTTGATTGGACGCCATTAGGTGTTTCCATTTGAAATGTCTCAGCAGCTCGGAGTTAGGATTCGTACCCAGATGATGGTAATAGGCTCGCCCCGATTACATTGGGCGAAATGTGGGTGTAGTATAGCCATTGACATATATATGAGTATAGCTGAACTTCTGGCAATACAGGCGTGATTATCATCATCATCATCATTTCAGCCGAAAGACGTCCACTGCTGGACATAGGCCTCCGCAAGCTACTCCAATTCGACCGGTTCTGCGCTTCTCGCATCCAGCGGATTCCTGCGGCCTTCACAAGGTCATCGGTCCATCTTGTCGGAGGCCTTCTAACGCTACGTCTTCTGGTACGCGGTCGCCACTCCAGAACCTTCCGACCCCATCGGCTATCTGTTCTGCGAGCAATGTGCCCTGCCCACTGCCACTTAAGTTTGGCAATTCTTCGGGCTATGTTGGTTGCCTTGGTTCTCCTGCGGATCTTTTCATTCCTGATTCGATCACATAGGGAAATTCCGAGCATAGCCCTCTCCATTGCCCTTTGGCTGACTTTTAGCCTTCTGATAAGGCTCATTGTGAGCGACCACGTTTCAATTCCATAGGTCATCATTGGCAACACGCACTGGTAAAAGACTTTCGTCTTGAGACACTGCGGGATGTGGGACGCGAAAATATTGCATGGGTGATACAGGCGTGATGTTGTGTTAATTCAATATAAATTGCGGAAGAGGAGGCCGGTGTCCCAACAGTGGGAACAGTTTAGGTGGGCTAAGAGATTATTGGAACGATATGCAGATCAATAGATTTACGTGGGAACATTTTAGGCTGATTATGCGTCTTGCCTCGTCTGCGGCACGCCTAGCACCCGGCACGGTCGACCATAAATCAATCCAAAAATCCAAACACCTAGATACATACCTAGTAGATAAATAATCGCAAGGGCACTCAAAAACGTTCCATAATTATCTAAACCAAACCCAACCCTTTTTATTCGTTGAAAATTCGATGGTTGGCGTAGCGTAAACTCTTTCTATGCCAAGGCGCTTGATATAAATACATATTAAGTTGTTCCACACCGGTGGCCACTGCGCACGTACTCGGCTCGCCTGGATCCGGCCTGGATGACTCATGCGCACCTGTGTTGCTGATAAAAAACTAAGCACCTCCAACAAATTGTTTCGACGCTCACTGTCGGCGGAGCGTAGCCCTATGAATTATTTAAAGATAAAAAAAACGGTTGTAGGAAAGGTTTTTGAACTTCAAAGTTTTAATGTGATCTAGATGCACACTTAAATTGGTCAATTAGAGTTGAACTCTGCTAGGGGTCATATAGAAGCTTTTATGGGTAGTTGTGGGAAGTACAGAGGCGTCATTTGCTGTTTCATTTTGCACGCAACTAAGCTTTGAAGGATTAATAACTATTTCGTGATTTTATTATTCCGTCTAAACCATGCTGTATAAGAAGTAAATGCAGTTGGGCAACTAAAATTAATTCTAAAGCCCCAAAAGCAGTGGTGGCCACGGCTTTTGGCAACGGCCTGGACTTACCGAGTCGTGGATTCAAACCCGGATATGACCGGTATGTCCTAGAACAATAAACGCGAAGACATGTGTCCTCTACCAACCCGCACTGGGCTGGCGTGGTGGTTTACGGCCCCCTCTCACCGATAGTAGGCATGTGTCCCAGCAGTGGGAACAGTATAGGTTAATTATGCCGGAGGCCTATGTCCAGCAGTGGACGTCGTTCGGTTAAAATGATGATGATGATAAATCCTCAACAGGCTAAGAGATTATTGCAACAAAATGTAGATCAATAGACGTTTAGGAGGCAAAATAGGTAGCACGTCTCAGCCGCAATTACATTGCTCCTAATTGGCACGATCGTCAAGCACGATAATTTGTACAAGTTGCTCAATGTTGGATAATCGATTACTCGCTTCTATTCGGTACAGACTACAGGTAATCGGTAATGCGGTGCCATCAGTATCGTAATTGCCTTGTTATGTTTTTTAGACGTAACTAGTTCGGAACTTGTTATTGAAAGCCGGATTTTTTTAAATAAATGTTAGCCCAAGAAAATGAGATTCTATGACTAGATATCGCTAACTTCTGGAGGGAGGTGGGCTGGCTGGAAAAACCACCGACGGCCGCCATGGCTCACGCACAATGGTCCACTTAAAGGACTAATAGTGGAGTTTCTTGCCGGCTCTTCTCCATAGGAAACAACAATTTGGAACCGTGCACCTAGCTTCTGACGTTTCATAAGTGCCCATGCAGGTTTATATGAAATAAAAATACTTTGATTTTGAATAAGTGCGGAAACCTTAGAACATAGAGCGGCTTGTGACTAAGTAATGAAAGCAGCACGGGTCAATCGATCAGGTTAACCAACGCTTGCTGCGGTTGGTCCGTGGATGGGTGGCCATCTTTATATATCACGACCCTTCCGTGGTTCGGAAAGCACTTTGAGCTGTTTGTCCCGGTTGTCATTCGTGGATCTTTGACAGTCGTTACGGACCGTCAGAAAGTCTAACAACCAAGGGGTACTACCCTGTGTAGGTCAGATAGGCAGACGAATCATGAAACAATCTGAAAATTTCAGCATCTGGTTAAACTGAGGGCTTACCCCAAAGACGGAAGACCTGAACTTTACCGTACAATCTCCCATAGATACCATCATAGATCCACGTGAAGCTCCATCCCTTCACTTTGTTCGTCAAGAAACAGACGCGACATAATAATAAGCATTAGATTAATAGTGCGTTATAAATATTTCTCGTGGGAACGTTAAATCGAGCCACAAAGAGACGACATACTTTTTCTACGAATAACTATGTTGGCGTAAGTGAGGCCATTAGAGTAGAGAATGCCGCTGCGTGCAAAGAGCTTTCTGAGCATTTTACGTTTGCACTATCACTTTATTTTATTCGACACCACCATAATTCGTTTAAAATATATTGTATTTGGACTGTTCTCCTTACTAATATTATAAACGCGAAAGTTTGTATGAATGTTTGTTACTCTTTTGATTTGGATGAAACCAGGTTCTAAAAATACACTCCACAAACACTTTAGTAATGTCAGTTAAAATATATAATAAACTACCTGATGAAATTAAAAATGAACAAAAATTTTATATCTATAAAAATAAATTAAAACAATTTCTAATCTGTAAATGTTATTATAATGTACATGAATATTTAAATGATAAATTTAATAAATAAACAATAATACCAAACGCAATAATTATTTATTTATAATTACCAATGATAATAATAATATATGTATGTACATTGACGGGAACCTCGTGAAAGCTGAGAAAGAGAAACAAATTAAATATCTTGACTTAGCACACGAAGTTGTTGACATGTGGAATGTGGACTCGGCTGTAATTGTGCCGATAGTCGTATCAGCCAATGGACTGATGGCCGAAAGCCTCGATCAACATCTCTCGAGGCTCTCGTTAGGCGGTTGGATCAAAGGCCTGATTCAGAAGGCAGTACTCCTCGATACAGCTCGAATCGTGAGGAGGTTCCTGTCTCTAGAGCCCTAACCACCGGTAGCTTGGACCCTGCTCCCAATATCGGCGGAACCCTATTTTATATATTTTTTGTTTTATAAACTATAAAAATAATCGGCTGTTCCATACATTTTGACCGCGTAGGTATTGCACTTTTCTATGAAACAGCTGATTTTTTTTTGTATAACCGGCGAAAAATTTCTGCGCTAGGGGTTCCAGAATGATATGCTGAATTCATGGTTACAATTTGCGCACTGGATAATAACTTACCCTGTATGAGTAGTAAAAATTAAATGTACACAATTAGTTACACAAAACGAAAGAGTAGATTAATATTAAAATTGTTAACAAATGTTTATAATAGCCCTCTTCCTAATTTTTATGTTGTTATGCCCGACAGGGCCCACAATGCTCCAAAACTAATGTATGTCTTTATGTACCTACCACCTAAGTTCACATTGTGGAATGCAATAAACGTATTGAGTATTAAGTATTGAAATTTGGCACACAGATAGATTATAAATTGATAACCTAGATTTTTGTTTTTATCTCGGTAGTTCGTTCCCGCGGGATAGTTTCCGACTTTCACGTGGGCGGAAGCTATATTGTATAAAAAATTCGCTTTCCGCCCTCCCAGCAGCTAGACACTGAGAGCTACTGGCCTCTGCGTCGCCAGTAAAACAGGTGCCCTAGTTTAGGTATGACTGTGACACTAGCTAATGTCAAACATTTTTGTAATAAAAACTTTTTTCAAAAAAATAACAACCGACTTCCAAAAAAACACTACAAAGTGCAAAATAACTTTAATTTCGGAAGTCGGTGACTTAGAATGTGTATTTGAATTATTCGTCACCGCCTTCCGAAATTAAAGTTATTTTGCACTTTGTAGTGTTTTTTTGGAAGTCGGTTGTTATTTTTTTGAAAAAAGTTTTTATTTTTCACTTTTTAGTTACCTACTCCACTACTCCACACCAATTCGAAATTTCATCATCCTTGGCGTCAAAACAATGCATATTTATGCGATAGCAACATTCGCGGTTGATTTGCTGTAATTTTTTGAAGAGTTCCGTTGTCTGTCTCCGAAACGCATCATCAAATCTATATGAAATTTCAATGGGACCATTTCGAAGTAAACCCCTTTCGAACAAAAAAAGAATTTTGCAAATCCGTTTATATACGACGGAGTTATGCCCGAACATACATAAAAAAAAAAAATATAAACATGTCGAATTGATAACCTCCTTCTTTTTGAAGTCGGTTAAAAACAATTGAATACGCTTACAATAATTAGTTCAGCGTGGTTCTAAAATAAAATACGAACTACAGCTCATAGTGTCATCATTAATCTGCCGGTTGTGCAACATGACGTGATACGGTTCTACTTCGTTTTCGGGCTTCTTCTAATATCAGTAGAGATCGGATAATCGGATGCATATTTACCTAAAGTTAATTTTTAGTTATGAAAGTATGGAAGTGGCTTCTTAAATAATTTTTTTTTTTAAATATCTCGGGATTCTAGGAACACCCGGAATTCATAAAGCTTTCTAGTCATGTGTACAGTATGAAAGCGACTTCTAAATTATTAGGATTGTATTCTAATGCATATTTTTTATTTAAAATTAACCCCGATGCAAGTAATATTTATGTGTATGTAGAGTGTAAGTCTGTAAGAGAGGTGAGGTGGTATGAGTTTAGTTATAACATTATTTTTCTCACATTCAATTAAGATTTTTTCGATAAAAAATCGTGTTCTGTATTAACCAACACCTCAGCTTTAGGTGAATATGCATCCGAATATCCGATCTCTGAATATCATCATATCTTCAAATATCAGAGGGGCAATACTCGTAATTTAGGAACGTACACACGGCTACACATCAAGCTATACATTTCCAGTTTACGCTGATCTCGCATTGTACGGAAGTCCTATACAGTGCGAGATATACTGGAAATGTATAGCTTGATGTGTAGCCGTGTGTACCTCGTCTGATCTCAGTCTCAATTTGGCAAAAATACCTCGAGTGTCCATATATTTTTGACAAGTTTTTGACATTTGATTAAGGGACTGCGATTTATTAAAAACATAATACAATGACATAAACTTATTTTTTTTGAAGCTAGCTGGTATTTTTGAGAAAATTGTGTTGACCTTAATTCTTTTGTGTATTTAAAATTGAGTTTTATTGACGCTCGATCGGCGAAATGTAGGTATGGCAAAATACATAATTTAAAAAAAAAACCTCCATAAGTACCTATGTTAGAAGTTACTGAAATTAGTTCAGTAGTCAATTATGAACAAACTACTTTTAGAAGTTGCATTCATTCTGTTACACTTTGTATATTGAAAAAATGCATCGTTAAGGAAAACTGATGTTGTGAGGTTTCTTGTCCCAACTCATTGCGCGGGCGCCTCTCCGACGCATTGTAGATACGTGTAGCATAAACTTCATCGAATTGGACATTTTCGCGATAAAAAGATGGCTGGATCTTTAAAATAGACAAGTAATAAATAAATATACGTACGAGTACTTCTTACTTTTCCGTACCCATAACGTTAAACCAGGCAATAGGATAGCTATTACAATATTACATAGTTTTAGGTATAAACCATTATTTCGCGGACATTGGTGTGTGGGTTGCACGTTTACTAAGTTTTTAATATATTCTGTTAAACTAAAATTGTAGTGTGTAAATGTTTTATGGCCCAATTCAGTAAAAAAAAAACAGAATCTTCCCCTAGGACTCTTCTGATAGTCTCTTTTTGATTGCGATGCACAGAATATTCCCTAGTAGACTTATGCCGAGCCTGGTAATGTTTAGTTCAGCCAAATGATACAATGAGACCTATACGAAAATAAAACGAATTATTACAGCTACTTAATCCTTTTTACAGTCACAGTCGTGCAAAAACGCCCTTTAGGAATATTGGCCACTCATACAAATGCGCTTCACTTTACGCTTCTTTCTATTATTTAGGTATTAAGATGCCAATTTAAAATTAAAATGCTAACTTTATTTCAATTTACGATAATTTTTCCCTCTGGTTTCATGGCCCTACTGCAACGTGATTATTTACGCTGCCGGTAGAAGCGATGTGGTTGATCTGGAACAAATTATAGCCACTAGTCAGTCATGTCATGATAACTCACAATTTATCAAATTACAATTAGAAGGCGTGCTATCGATAAATCTTAGATCGAATAAATAATTTGCATGCTGAATGAAAAAGTTTGCATGCGCATAGATTTTTCACTTCTGCGGGTTTTCCGTACGAAAAGAAAACTTTCGTGCTGTTTACCGCGCGGTATGTCGTAATGTGTGTGTTTGTAAACAAATGTTTCGAGTTGTTTCCTATGTTTACATAACATTCTTTGTTGTGTGAGCTCTAGTTTCATTTGGAGATCTACCTAAATTGTTAGAAAATTTAGAATGTAAGTAATGCGGTTTGTATTGAGATTTTTGCTGTGTGAATCGTTATGATGTCAAATAGGTTTCCAATACACAGGTATTTTTTTGTTTTCGGACTGTTCGTAGAATTGATCATTGATCTGCATTTTGTTAAGGTCATCTATGTTGGGGTCAGCTTCCTGTCTAACCGGATGCAGCCGAAATAACTGATAGTATTTTACACGGAGTGACAGCCTATCTGACTTTCACAACTTAGTTACTGGGTAACGCGATACCCCTTGGTAAGATTGTTTGTCAGATTTTCGGCATCTGACGACCCATGATGACTGTCAAAGATCATAATCATAATCATCATTTATTGCATTCAATGTAGTGTACAAGATGTTACAATAATATTTGTTTCATACATTGACCCTGTTAGGGCACAGCAATATATACATGTGTTTTGGCATGCTACAGTACATAATAAATGTAAATGAAATGAAAGAAACCCACAGTGCAGAAAGACAATAATATTTTTTTTAACATAATGATAAAGTATTGGTAAACAGTTATTTGGTCATAATTTCCATTAATAGTTAAAATAAGTTAGACAATTAAAAATAATCAAATAATTATAACTATAATCATAAAATAACATAGGCAATGTCAACTAGAATAATAGTAGTAAGTCAACAATATTCAGTGATGTATATAATAAGGATTTGAATGTCAAAATTTATCGATCGTTATCGTCCAAGAATTCCCTTAACAATAATAATAATCATAAAGCTTAATGTCAAACCAGAATAATAGTATTAAGTCAAAAATTGTGAATGATATATTTATATTATGAATTTTAATGTCAAAATTTACTTATCATTATCGTCAAAGAATTCCTTTAGAGTGTAGTATGATTTTAGTGTAAGGTGTCTTTGAAGGCTGGTTTTGAATTTATTTTCGTACTCTGTGTCTTTAATTGAGTTTGGAAGCTTATTATATATTTTTACGCACATGGCTAAAGGTCCTGAATGGAACATACCTAATGTGGAGCTTGGTAGGGCTAATTCATTCTTGTTTTGGCGCCTATCACTGCGACTTTGTGGACGGAGGGTTCTAGTGAGTGGGAATAGTGATTGGTGTTTTCGTACAAATTTACTTACTTCCAATATGTAGATGCCTGTTAGTGTAAGGACCTTATATTTAACAAAGAATGGCCTACAGCTTTCCGTGTCCACGAATGACAGCTGGGACCAACGGCTTAACTTGCTTTTCGAGGCACGGAGGGGTATGTAAAGATGGTCAACCACCGCAGGCGTAGCTTAACCTGAGCGATGGACCCGTACAGTTGTTATTTATTACTTAGCCACTAGCCCTGCATTTTGTTAATGATACAGATTAAAAAAATACCAATCACCGTTGCAGGCATCTTTACGAATTCAAAAAACAGCTGATAGAAATGTACGTTAAATACAAATGAAATTCCCATTTTTTTTTTCTCTGAACCCGCGTCGACCATTGTAATGTGATTAAGTACCTAATTTATATTTGAAACTCCGTACTAAGTTCCGCAGCATTATGTCGCATGTATTTAAAATACAAACGACGTTGTACCGGATCTGATATAAGTAGACGAACCTGACACGAACTCCGAACGTGAGGGGAATAGTGGGGTCGGTCGCACACGACACAACATGGCACATGCAATACGACTGACGGTTTTTGTTTGATATATTTTACGTGAGCATGAACGCAACGCGAGCATGGACGGGTCCACGTTGTATTTGTGTTCTCCAATAGCCAGGGCTCCTCACATCGGTTTGAAGAAAAGGAAAAGGATTGAAGGTTATTTTAACACACTTCAATCTAAACAGTGTCTTACACTACTACCCATGATTTAAAAGAGTGTCCTTGGAGTTTCTTGCCCGTTCTTCTCCATAGAGATCTACGTTTTGGAATGGGCACCTAGCTTCAACTTCGAATTTTGTTTGACAATTCAAAAGTGCCTGTAAAAGGTTTAATTGAAATAAATGCTTTGAGTTTTGAGTTTGAGCACATTCTTCTCCAAATAAAACTATTTATTGGAAGAGGCAGAATCAATTCTATTTTCTTGTAAATTTTGACGTTCAAAAATATCTACTTGGAATAAATGTTTTTAACTTTGACTTACCACTGATGATCGGAAACAAAACGAAGCAATCTGGTCGTAAGATATTGTAAAGGAGTACTAGCCTATTATCATTGCCCCACTGCTGGGCAAAGGCCTAAATAACTGCAAAACTATCGTGTTACCCAGTAACTGGGTTGTGGAAGTAAGATAGGTAGTCCATGCAAAATAACAGGCTCCATGTAAACGTTCTACATTAAATTCAGCAGCATCCGGTTAGACTGGAAGCGGACCCCAATATACCTTGCCTTTCCTATGGACTTTTTTGTCTGAAATAAATGATTTTTATTTTATTTATTTAATTTAGTTTGGGAAAAAGCACGTGATGAATCTCGTGGGAACAATATAGAACTAAAGTAGTCAAAGTCGCAGGTAACAACGCATTGCGTTGTACTTGTTGCCCCGTGTGCACCTACCTTTATCTCCACCTTACGTAAGCTTCATCACATACGCACGAAGCAATTGACGAACGAGCTGCATTTGAATTGTTTTGTAAAGGTAATAATAACTATCTTATAGTAAGAACACAGTCTATATACTGTGGTAAGGAAGTACATAGTACGGTCACCAATAGAAATAGGTAAGTAACTAGCGTCGTCGGATAGACGAAGTTTAAAATAACATTTTCTCGTATGAATCGTTAATTTGTCAATTCTGCTTCATTCGTTATCTTTACAAAAAAAGCAAACGTTTTTTTCCTTTTTCACGCTCAGTCACAACCACGTCCTTAGGATACAAAGAAAATGACACAATTAATATTATCAAACTGCACCATAAATGCGTAACGCACTATCAATCATAATCTGAACTATTTTGAAACAGATTGCTAATCCATTGCTTCATATGTTCGAAATTTTTTCTGCTCTACAACATAAATAACGCAATGAATATTGTTAAACTGTCAAAATGTAATACATAATACTTGATCTCATATTTCACAATTAGGGTGCTATTCCATAACTGAAATACTACTAAGCAACGCACAGTCATAGCCACTCATCATTTATCTAGCTTTAACCCAACTATCCTGGGGTATACTTACCAGGAAAATAATATTTTGCATGAAGGAACTTTGAAAGCGATTGCTTTGAAACTGTTTCGTATTGCTACGACAACTTTCAACGAAATTTGGTTTTCGGTAGCTTAATTATGTCAGTCCCACACATTTGTGGATAAATTTAATTAATTCGCTCTTTAAATAATACCAATAGCCATGGATATGATGGCATCATTACAAAAGTAGTCAAAGATGTAGCACCATTAATAGGACCTGCTATGAGCTATATCATCAATCTTTGCATTGAATGTGGCCATTTCCCGGACAAATTAAAAATTACTGTTATTAAGCCTATTCATAAAAAAGATGATAAAAGTATCTTGGGTAATTATAGGCCAATAGCACTTATTCCTATTTTTTCCAAAATTATAGAAAAGGTGATATATAATAGCCTTTCGTCGTTTTTTGAAAAGCATGATCTCATTTGCAGAGAGCAATTTGGATTCAGGAAAGGTAAATCCATTAATATGGCGATTTATGACGTCATAAAGAAAATTGTTTCTAGTGTTGATGCTAGAACTCCAGTGGCGGCTTTGTTTATGGATATGTCTAAAGCATTCGACCATGTACATCATGGTATATTGCTAAACAAATTAGAGCGTTATGGGATTAGAGGAACTGCATTAAACCTATTAAAATCGTATCTTTCTAATCGCACTCAAATAACAACGCTTGATAGGCTATGTGCGAGCTCGAAAGTTGAAAGAACATACATGTCACGTCCTAGGAAAACCACTTATGGTGTTCCCCAAGGTAGCATTCTTGGCCCTCCATTATTTAACATTTACATAAACGACATGCCTAAGGTCAGTAAGCATCAGATGGTCTTATTTGCTGATGACAGTACTATTTTATTCTCTAGTAATGACATTAATATTCTTGAAAATGACATAAATGACGATCTTAAAAACATAATAAATTGGTTAGTTAATAACAATCTAAAAATAAATCTTAACAAAACTAAAATAATGACATTTAATCAAAGAACAAATAAACCAAAACTGAATATAAGATATGGTAACGTAGTAATCGCTGAAAATTACATTACAAAATTTCTGGGCCTTTACATAGATAGTCATGTGACTTGGAAAAATCATATCGACGCTTTGTCAAAGAAGCTTGGTCAATTTGCGTATGCTCTGTACAAACTATCAAAAACGTTTAATCGCATTACAGTACAAATAGCTTATAATGCTTATGTGGCTTCTAGCATTAGGTACGGAATCATTTTCTGGGGAAACTCCACTGACAGGGACATTGCCTTTAAAGCTCAGAAGAAATGCTTGAGATCGTTTACCAACTTACAATCGATTGATAGTTGTAAACCATTATTTAAGGAACTTAGTTTACTCACTCTACCATCTATGTACATTTATGAAATGGGAGTGTTTGTTCGCTGTAACCTGCATTTATTTGGGAAACTGCGCTCTCGCCGTTATCAGAATACCATTAATGTTACCTCTCATAAAACCGTATTTTTCGGCAAAAGTGTCCTAGGTATGGCCCCAAAAATATATAATAGTATACCAACAGTTATTAGAAATAAAGAGTGTCTGGGATCCTTTAAAAGGTCCTTGTTTAAATTCCTTCTGGATAGATGTTACTACTCCATCATTGAGTTTACTACTGATAAACAGAGGTATGATGATTCCGACTTGCTAATTAAACTTAAATGATTTTTATTTATTTATTGATTAATTATGAATGTGTATAACTTTCTAAAATTGTAATTATCTATTTACCTATCTGACATATTTTAAATTGTTTTTTATTTTATTGTAATGTATTAATGGCATGCCTTCCTTCTAATTTTATAACTGTTTGTGTTAATTTTGTACGCCAAGTATTGGCAAAACATAGTGCACATATTTTAGAATATAATAACTGTAACCATACCTATGTTTAACAAAATAAATGATTGATTGATTGATTGATTGAATTTTTCATCTTTATCACTGATATAATGTCATTTTGTGTGTGCTCTAAGTTTTTTGTAAAGTGAAGCTTCAGAATCAGAATCTGAAGCGTTTAATATAAACAAACATCAGACGGCAAAACCGTCTTGAATTTCGAATGAATCATATTTTCAAAATGGCGGGGAATACATTCATAAATCAATACGATGTCGGAGCTTCCTCATTGATATTTAATGGGGACAGAGGACCATACATGTTTATTTAATAGGCGTAAACAGTGAACTTTGGTGAGCCCTAGTTTTTATTAAATACTGAAAATACGTAGGCTTTTTTGAGAAACAGTTATTTTAATAGTAATAGGTATCTTTTACCAACGAATATGCATGTGTGTGTACTTGTTTAGCCTGTTGGTTCCGTCTCTATTAGGTGGTAATCTCGTTACAATTTTATATGACTGTACTTAAAAATAACGTCTCCACAAATGGATTTGTTCATACCTTACTGCTTCCTCTTATTTGCAATGATATAAACCAGCTGTTTTGTCATTAAAAATACAGTTAAGAGTGTTTTTACAGTATTATGGCAGCAGATTGGGGCTAGTGAGCTCGCAATAAATAACCATAGTCATTAAAATAGAATTTAGAAGAGGATTTAGAGGCTTACGAATAGATAAAGTGAGGCTTGCATAGCTATGGGCACGCCACAATTGCGGCGGTGAGTCCTCTCTTTGAGAAGTGGATTGAGAGGAGCCACGGCGTCCTCACCTTCCGCCTGACGCACGTCCTCACAGGACATGGTTGGTTCGGGAGGTTCCTGTTTCCGACATGGTAGGAGGAAACGCCCGAGTATTACCACTGTGTAGATCGCCCGGAAGACATGGTGGAGCATACGGTGGAGGTCTGCCCGGCTTGGGTGGAGCACCGCCGTATCCTCGTGGAGGCGATTGGCGGCGGGGATCCCAGACCAATTCCCAGCCAATGCACGCGCGGGCTGGCGGACGGCGAGTAACGGGTAGGTCGCCCAGGACCAAGGTCGACGGCCCGTTGTTCCACGCGCGCCTCAAAGAGATGTCAGCACTAACTGGTGGGGTCCGCAAAGGCCGATGCCTGCCAGGGGTGCGGGTTGTTCGAAAGAGATACCGTGCCCCTGGCACACAGGCAACTGAAGGAACACGTGTGTGTTTTAGTCAGTAAAAGTCTGACGAGTCCTTCCGCAGAAGTTATTTGATGATTTCCCACCCTATAAAAAATAAAGAAAGGCAAGCAATGAAACATAGCCTCTTCTCTGTGAGAGGGAGTGGGCTGTAATCCACCTTCCCGTTCCCGTTCCGTTTCCTCATGATTTTTTCCTTCACCGTTTTGAGAGCAGTGCAACACAAACTAAATTGCCTGCTTGCGTTCGAATCCACGACCAACAACTTTTAAGTCGGGGCACGTACCACTGAGCCACCACTGCCCACTCACTACTGCTACTACGTAATAATATCGTGGCCTTGTCCACTCGTAGAATATCTCAAAACAAACACATAAACACCAATAGGGAAATGAAGGGAAAAGTTTCAGCAATGCCTCAGAAGTTGCACGATAGTAATCAAACAATCTTGAGGGAAGAAATCGTTGAACTTCGTTCAAGAGTCAAATCTAGTAGTCAGTAGGTACCTACAACACAAGTGGTATATACTCGTATTTAAACATCCAAAATTTCTGGGTTAATGACAAATTTTCGAAGTTGTTTTGGTATGCAAAGGAATATTTTACTACGAAATTAAATAATAGAAGACAGATTGTTAGGTGTTTCTTATAACCTGTTGGGTTTATAAATCGTAGTATTGCGTCAGGAGTAGGAGCGACAGGTTGCTGGTGCTTCGCCTACGCAACGCCAACAATACCAACTAGTTCCATTTAGGTTATCGGTGTTTCGTAGGTACTTAAGCAAGTATTTAGTTATCCTGCATGATTCCGTAATGATTTTTCTAAGATTTTCAAAAGCATGGTCTACACAAAATATAGCGTTAGGGATTTATCGTGCACTGAACTTTAAACTCTCGGTATTGAACCGAACATTGACAATCCAACAGAGCGCATCCCACGAGACGAAAATCACACTGCTCCTTTTTCACCTCTCAGCGCTATGGGGGCGTCCACTAATTACGTGAGGCAATTTTGGCGATATTTCGACCTCCACCCCCGCTCTGGTGAGAAGTTGTGAGATTTGGGTCGAAACTCCCCCCTCCCTATAATCTCACGTGAGATATTTCGACCGGACCCCCTAAACGCCTCACGTAATTAATGGACGCCTCCTAAGTAGTGTGTTGAAGGTCCAGTGCGCGAAACATGCCGCCGCGATTTATTTGCGCCCGTGCGAACATGGACTTACTCGTAAAGTGTATAAAAACGTTTTCCAAAAAAAAAAACATGTTATTTCCGGAAAAACTTTGGACACGTATTTTAAATTTTTGTCACCGCCTTCCAAAATTAAAGTTATTTTTCACTTTGTAGTTTTTTTTTCTCAAGTGGGTTGTTTTTTTTTGGAAAAGTTTTTTTATTTTTTACTTTTTAGTTAAAGTAATCAAACATGCAATCGCGGTTGATTTGCTGTAATTTTTTGAAGAGTTCCGTTGTCTGTCTCCGAAACACATCATCAGATCTATATGAAATTTAAATGGGACTCATCATCATCATTTCAGCCGAAAGACGTCCATTGCTGGACATAGGCCTCGCCATGCTTGGCAGGCGGGTTGGCGATCGCAGTATGGTGGTAAAATGCATAGAGAACGCTGCTGCCCATTCTCTAGTAAGTCCCTTAGTCGCCTTCTACGACACCCACGGGAAGAAATGTGATGGTGCTATTCTTTTACGTCCTGCTGGTTAAATGGGACTATTTCGGAATAAACAAAGTTGTTGTTTTTATGACGGAGTTATGCCCGAACATACCTACATTAAAAAAATTAAATATAAACATGTCAACAAGTCGATTAACAATAAAATAATATCACTTTTCGTTTTTGTCTGTGTGATTTTGCTTATTTCTTCTAACTACGCGGTTTTCACTTTCATTCAGGTACAGAATTTAGTCCACAAGATTTCTGTGAACCTATGCCTACCTACCTACCTACCTATTACCTAACCTATTAACTATTGCTACCTATATTTTATTAGTCAATCAGTGCATTTACACAAAAATGTCGACGTTTTGACATGTGGCCCTCGCCACATCAGTAGATTGCACTTGTGCGAACCAGAGGCAGCTCACTAGTCTATGCTCATCAATATTTTATAAAGGTATGTATTTATATGGAATCTTTGAAACTACTGATCCCATTCAGATACTTCTCTCATTAATTCGAAGTTACAATGTAGCCGAGTGTGAAATTATTTATTTTATGATCAAAAAGAAGCTTCTCGAGGACAACGTCACGAGCGGAAGCAATTTTGTTATAATTTGTTAAATTCTGTAGATGGAGACCACATAATTTATGAAGAGTAACGTAGGACATGCCTGTCATACCTAACAGACGATTGGTGCTAGGGTTGAGGTACACGATGACTGATGCATGCATGTCGTCTGTTGGGACAGGTCAGCTCTAAGCTTGAGTGGTTATTTCTTCAAAGGGCCCTCCCAGGCATGGCTCTGCATTGTTAGCCTCACATAAAATTCGAATAGTATAATGTTTGTATTTTTTTAAAGACCAGCACCCTAATTGCGTAACTCACGATTGATCATAATTGGTTTCGTCTTCACAGTTAAACAATATCCATTGCGTTATTTATGTTGTCGAACAGACACATTTTTCGAACATATGAAGCAATGGTTTAACAATCCGTTTCAAAACGATACAGATTATGATGAATCGTGAGTTACGCAATTAGGGTGCAGAACCTTTGAGTTGGTTTCGGCATGTATTCTCAGAGATCAGTCAGCTAGGAAATGCTGGCGCCACGCCATCTAGTTTTAAAATATTGACCAAAAAAATATTTTCGTGTAAAAATATCACGAGTATGTACACACTTACAAAAATAAAATATTTCATTTCATTACTAAGTAAAAACTATCTTGAATACCAATATCTATATTGATCATTTTTTTGTCTTTGTGTGTTCTACCGTAAGTACCTAGGACATATACCTACCTAGATAAAAAATCACATAATTAGCGTATGTACCTAGTTAACTATGTATACAAACTCTACATTACATATCTACTAAGCGTTACACACGTAGGTACACAACTCGTTGTTTCAACTACGTTGAGCACAAAGGTGTATATTTGTAACAATAGTACTTGTCGGAGAAGGCACAAGGAGTACCTACGCCTAGAATGCAAAAGAGACACCTATTTGATATAAAATAGTTGTAAAGTTTGAAAGTTCGACTATTACTTTCATGGTATAACTCTTTGCCTTCCGAATTTCTCATCAGTTCTGTTCTCAGGACAGGGCCTAGAGACAAAATACATTTCTGTTAGCGTTCACGCCAAACGCTACGCCAAAATGTATGGGAATGACATTACTTGTGGAAAGGACACGACGCAATCTTTCCGGCCCAGCAGGCCTAGACAAAACACATTTCTGTTAGCGTTCACGCCAAACGCCGCGCCAAAATATATGGGAATGACATTACCTGCGGAAAGGACACGACATACCTACCTAACCTTTCCGCAGGTAATGTCATTCCCATATATTTTTTCGTAGCGTTTGGCGTGAACGCTAACAGAAATGCGTTTTGTCTCTAAGCTCTGGTCAGCCAAGAAGAGTTTTTATTTTGTCAATTCTAAGCACAGGCCTAAAGTTCGGATTTCTTCTAGGTTCTCTGTATAGATAATACCATTTTCAAAATAGTCACTGCAATAAATTGGTGTATAATCTAGGTTAACATCTGTTTAGCTTGGCATATAACAGCCCATGACGTTCCCACTGCTGGGGAACAAGTCACCTCTCCGTGAGAGGGAATAGGCCAAAATCCACGCGGTCTCAGTGTTGCTTGGTAGGTAGGTGGTGTTTTGAGAGTACTGCCGTGCTAATCCAAAAGACGGTAACTCAACTTACAGTGTTTTAGCTTAACAACGCCCAAACAGTTTCTTTAAGTCTGTTTAGTACCCTTGAGCAACATTATTTTTAATCAATGTATATTTTGCAAGATATAGCAAGCTAAAAAACACTGTATTATGTTCAAATTAAGGTTTAAACAAGCAGAAAAACTAACAAAGCTTAGGCAGTATCTCACATGTGGTTTTCAAAAGTAACAGTGTATTAGATTAGCAGGGCAGAGCAGTGATGAAACAAAAAATACAAAGTGATGTGCCTGCCTGTTCCGCTTATAAGCTTTTAATTTTCTATCGCTAACCTGCACCCTAATTGCGTAACTTACGATCCATCATAATCTGCTTCGTTTTGAAACGGATTGTTAAACCATTGCTTCATATGTTCGAAAAAAGTGTCTTCTCAACAACGTAAATAACGCAATGAATATTGTTGAACTGTGAAAACGGTACCGATTATGATTAATCGTAAGTTACGCAATTAGGGTGCTGTTCCTATTTTTCACCTAGTTCAAAGTTGTAAAAAAAACGACTTGGTAGTCGGTACTAGGCTTTCTTTTCTGAGCATAGCAAAATCATCTTATTGTATCCGCTTTTACGACGGGAAAATAGTGATTCAGCTGTCAGTAAACAAAAAGTATCTCACCGACTGCACCATTAGTAGGTATGGCGAAACACTCAGTCTGAAGAGTGAAGAGCGTTACCGCGTAATGGAGCCGAAATTTAAAACAAATCTAAACAATATTTATTTTTACCCGAATCGTAAAAATGTAGAAAAGTCTGGCTTGTGTCGATACTGTATCCCTTTATTCGTTGTGATATAGGGTAGGGCGTAATGCTTCCGAGGGCTCAGGCCGGACGCGGGCGTCACGCGTCGCCGGCTATGCATGACGGGCTTGCCTCACCGCCAGTCCGCGATGCTAACCCGACTCATTGAAACGCTAACCCCACCAACAGTCAAGCAACCGCACATTCTGTCAGACAACACTATAGTTTTTGGTCCA
Organism: Polymixis flavicincta; assembly: GCA_949987655.1. Classification (NCBI taxonomy): domain Eukaryota; kingdom Metazoa; phylum Arthropoda; class Insecta; order Lepidoptera; family Noctuidae; genus Polymixis; species Polymixis flavicincta. The sequence goes on along the minus strand of OX465171.1, from coordinate 33,198,442 downwards.
TGAGTCAGAGTTACGCAACCTCAGTGAAAATGATACCTCATGCACTTGGCGAAGTAAGCAGTTTGATGTTTTGTCACCGATGGTTACCTACCTACTAAACTTCATATCAGTTATTTTGTCAGCAAGAAAGTACTATTTTTTAAATGTAATGCACATTTAAAAACTAGTTGTTTCGGCTAATCAAACTTGTCCATGGAGCCCTTTGATGTATGACTGATTTAGGAACCAATATTCTATTCGGCATCGCTAGTTACATTTGTAATAGCTCAAGTAATAAATATACCTATTGCTTAAATCTACCGTGTGGTGCCGGACGTAAAAGAATAGCACCATTCCATTTCTTCCCGTGGGTGTCTTAGAAGGCGACTAAGGGACTTACTAGAGCAGCAGTGTTCTCTATACATTTTACCACCATACTGCGATCGCGAACCCGCCTGCCAAGCGTGGCGATTATGACAAAACGCCCCTTTTGGGGGAGGCTTATGTCCAGGAGTGGACGTCTTTTCGTTGAAATGATGATTGCTTAAATAATATTAAACGAATTAACTTATGGAAAGGGCTTGTGGCTAAGTAATAAAAGCCGTACGGGGCAATCGATTAGGTTCAGCTACGCTTACTGTAGTAGGTGCGTGGCTATCTCTACATACCAAGACCCCGCCCCTGCCTCGGATTGTATGTTTTATCCGTTGGTCCCGGCAGTCATTCGTGGATCTTGATTTTGACTGGAAACCGACCCCAAAATATTTGGGAAAAGGCAGAGAATTTATCAAAACATTTTAAAGTTCAACCAGCACCCTAATTGCGTAACTCACGATTCATCATAATCTGTATCATTTTGAAACGTATTGATAAACCATTGCTTCATATGTTCGAAAAATGTGTCTGTTCGATAACATAAATAACGCAATGAATATTGTTTAACTGTGAAGACGAAACCTATTATGATCAATCGTGAGTTACGCAATTAGGGTGCAGATCAACTGGCTAAACGTTTATGTAATTGATCTACTACAACTTACTCCAATTTCATTTCGATGATGGAATCCCTACTAATATTATAAATGCGAAAGTAACTCTGTCTGTCTGTCTGTCTGTCTGTTACGCTTTCACGCCTTAACCGCTGAACCGATCGTCATGAAATTTGGCCGAGATATAGCCTGGGATATGGGTAAGGACATAGGCTACTTTTTTACGCGATAACCGACATCCACGCGGGCGGAGCCGCGGGCAAAAGCTAGTGTAAAATAAAACAAGAAGAAAACTTTGGAACCGACCGTTCCTTTGTCCGTCGATCTTAGGACCCATGGTGGAGGTTAACTGAATCTCCGTACCGTATTAATGATGGAAATTATATTGTAAATTGAGAATAGTAGCCCAGTGGCCTTGATCACGCGTGTTCGGTTCCGTGCCAGCGATCAGGACACTTGAGTAACCAGAGGAACCTGGCACCAACCCGTCACCTGATACCCGCAAGCCGACCGGAACAACCAACTTATAAAATGTTGAATATGACATTCCTATCCGAATCTAGTACAGCATGTCCAATTACCTTGTAATATTGTAACTTCGGAATTTCGTCGTTGAATCAAAACAAAAAAGAAATAACTGTATCTTAGTTGGGTGACATACACTGGTATCCACATTTGTCGATATATGTTCTCCGCGGTTACAGTAGTTCCATAATGAAAGTTTTTTATAATAATAAGTAGTAGGTTTTTGCGTTTTAGCAAAAAAATAAGCTCCACACGTAGCACGGTAGTCAAACTTTAACTTTAATATCTAGGTGATTCAGAATAGCCACGACGATCTTAAAAAAAATACTTACAGTTTAACAGTAATAATTTACCATTAAGTACCTAAGCGCGGGAGGACCTTGAATTTGACTGACTTCGTCCGTCCTTCACTGTTTCCTAATATTCGAATTGAAATTCATACTATTAAACAAGAATATTTAGACAAAGTGACCTACATTGAGTCTTCATTTAACTTGCCTGCATGGATGTAGGAACCGAAAATTACTACAGTTTCGAAAATAGGACGAAAGCTGCACCCGTAAACTTCGATGGCAGTTTTCCAACTGAACTGGAATTCACCGGAGTTATTTTCAACTACATTATGTTTATCAAATAATGAGTCCGTTATGATTTAACGGTCTGTGTTCCACGTGGAATTTCCTCTGTAACAATTACAATGGGTATAAATGCGCATGTGCATTAAATTGTTTAGTAGGGGTCAGCAATTTCCTCGTCATCAGTTCTACCCCTGTTATTGTTTGTCATTGAATTGTTTACCAGAGGATGCGTAACGTCTGCGTTCATAGGTTTATATTATTTGTTAATAAAAACTCTTGTGACTAGCTGAGTCGTTGTCGTAATTATTATTAGCATTACAATTGCTATCATCTGGCTGTTTGGATTGTGTGCTTAGAAAAATATTCCCTTAAAATTAGCTTGCCATGAAGTTTATTCGCCGCGAAGTTTATGAGGACACAGCTATTTTTTTATCGCTCTCGCTACTATCCGAATCCTAAAATTGAGCTAATACTTTAAGATCACTATCACTTTACTTTTCACACTACTATCTGTCAAAATTTTGAGGATCGCAAGTAAAGATCAATGACGTTGAAAAATCGATTTGTCAAATTCAGAGAATACCAATCTAAAAATCCGATACGTTCTCTCAAAGATAGATTGAAAAAAAAAGATCGGCATAGCGATTCATCGATCGGTTATTGAAATACTAAATGTAAGAAATTTATTCCAAATACCAATCGCAACCAGCAAAGATTGAATAAACAAGCCGTATGATTTTAGGTTACTAGGGAAAAACACCCTACAGAGCGCGGTATGAGAAACATTGATTTAGGTCTTATGTCGTCCTTGTGGGTAGGTACACAATTTTCTAAAGTAACTGTCATTTTAGACAAGAATCTTGTAGTTGTCGCTATGGTAGCTTAACGGGAGCAAGTAACACAACTCTTGCATTGTTTGCATAGAGGTCAATATGAATCGAGGCAAAAGCGTGGGATGCCTGTGACACTGCCAATCATTTACACCCACATATGATCATGTTCGTGCTCCCAAGTTTTTGCTGAATCCAAACAAGCCGTGAGAGGACCGTTGGTGGGATACATTTTTTATCAATCGTCTTCAGTAATCATTATGGAGGAGGCTCACAATTTTCACGAGTAATGAGTTACTAGAGCAGTGGGGGCCATGGTATCGGCCCCCAAGTGAGCTCGAAACCAGGCAGGCTTTACATTGTGTATTTAATTTCATCACCACTGCTTTCAAACGGTTAAGGAAAACATCGTGAGGAAAAACGGATGTTAAAAATTCGAAGCCATTTAACATCCGCCAAACCACTGGGCCCGCGTTGTCGCTTATGGCTAGGAGTCCTGTGTCTCAGCAGTGGGAATATTATTGACTGATTGTGTGTGTACCTACTTATGTTATTTTAGTAGGCATTTCGAGATTTTCGAAAAACCTATGCTTTCACTGACAATTTCGTATCATCAAAATATTGTAAACCGAAAAACAAATATATTTATTATATGAGTGTGCATACTTCGACTTTGACTTGGCTTCATGTAAATGGCCGCACGCCATGTTGCCGCAACAAAATGTTCATCGTTCATAGCATCACCATTGAAAACGTTTTTTCAAAGTATTTTTACTATTATTCTTTTATAACTCTACTCTTGCGTAATTCGGTTGAAAAGCACAATACCTCTCTCACGGCACAAAAAAAAACACAATCACAAATGGTTGATGATAATTGTGGATGCAGTATTGTTTGTTTCTATACAATTGAGCTTCAATTATACGTCTTCGATTTTATTGAATTCACCAAATGGAATAGCCGTATTCTGTTTGGTAACTATTATTTTAATAGCTAGTATAATTAGGAGTCACATAATTGCGCGACCGTTGTCATGTTTGACCCTAAGATGGTGTAGTGAAATTATTTTTAAGAGCGTGATTCATCGCCTTCCGCCTTGAATTCGATTCTAATGACAGTCCATTCAATGGCACAGTTTCTTTTATCGTGGGTATGTAGATAAATGTAATGTTTTTTGTTGCAGGCTCCAGAAAGAATTGAGCAGTGTCCTCAACTTTCCAAGATTAGCAGTATAGAGCATAACGGTGAAGTGGTGAAGCCCCCGGACAAGACGATGAAGAACCATAATATTCGAGATACAGAAGTGACTGCCTTGAACATGGCTATCGACACTTTAAGATGGCAATTAACACAGGTATGAAACCAATTAATCTTCTACCCAACTCTTTAAGCGAGCGATTTTGGTTGGTGCACCAATATAGTTATTCCAAAATAAAATATGCTAAATGCAACTAATGCGGTGCGAAGTCAAACCTAAAATTTGTAGCGAACTTTTACTGCTTATTTATATAACTAGCGATTGTTTAACAACATGTTTCCCTTTGAACGATTGACAACAGAGTGAAGTTATATTCACCCAGGTAACATAAATTATTTTCAGACAGAAGCGAACAGACAAATGCACATAGCTTTACTTAAGCAGGTTGTGAGTTTTCTGAGCAGAGTGAAGGAGCATATAGAGTGTCAGAGTACCGACGTAGGACCCAACGTTGAGGCGGAGTCCCACAGGGACGCATCGCTGAGCGCACACAGCGTCGACTTGCCAAGGTCCCGCTCCGTCTTGCACGTTAACAAACATGAGTACTCTTTAACTACCGGCAAAAGATTAAGCACAAGAAAAATGAGTAAATCCATAACCAACGTTAATGGTTTCAAAGAGCACAACGGTGTCTGGTAAAAAAAAAAACTTGATAATGTCTTCATATTATATTTACCTCATTAAATAGATGATATAATTTATTTTCCTCTTGGTTTTCAGGAATCAATCCAAATTATCTTTGGCGTCAGATACGGAGAGCTCTCAAAAGATCACTGAAGAAATATCTAGACTGATCACTCTTGCCAATACTGTACTCAGCACCAAAATACCCGATCTCTCTTGTAATTGCAACGATAGTAATGACAATTTAAAGAGTGATGATATTTCTAATGGTGGTAGTGAACATAACGAATCGAGTTCTACTTTAAATCTTATTGGCGAAGACACAACTAATTCATTTATCCTCAATACAATTTATGACAGCGAGGATGCCTTTAATGGTCTTACAACTAAGTTTGTAGATGTTAAAGATGTGCCTTTAACGGATTTTATAGTGTCGTCTTCTCCACTCTCTTGCGCTTTGGAAAATGACTTCGCTGGCATTAATGTGAACGAAAAACAAGAAAGTACTAAAACGCAAACAGAAATTAAAACGAGAACCATGGATAAGAGGAACGACTACAATCACGTTGCAAATTTCATTGAAGATGAAAGTGGATTTTCGTCAATGAGTTCATTCCAAGAGATTGGTATCCCTATAATAAGTATTATACCACCGTCACCTTGCAAAGAAGTAGGTTACATTGAGGAGCTCACCGACATTTTAGATGGAACTGAAAAGTGGAAGAGCGATACGATGGACCTCGATAAACAAACTGTGAAAGTATTCTGGGTTTGATTATGTTTGCCAATGTACAAATTCGTGCCTGGTTGCGTCATAATGACGGTTAAGTTGTTGTTTGTCAGTATTTTACTGTACCTAGTGTGCAAATGACATTCACATGTTCGGTAGTGTATTTCTGTTGGATTCTAGAAGTGTACTAAATATATCGCCGGGATCATTTACTTTGTCGTCGTATTTACTTTAATTTTAATAAATCATATCTTAATGACATTTGTTTGTAGTTTTTATTCTACTGCCCTTGAGTTGTCTGCATAGTATTATTGAGTAAGACAGCCTTCGGGCACAGATTCGATTGGAAATCTTTATCATGGTCCCTCTCTACGCATAAACTATGAATGGAAAATGTATAGAAGAAAAATAAGGTAAAAATTTTCTACTGTGTAAAACTTTTGATTGAGAAGATACATGAATGAGAAGAATGATGTCAAGGTAGTACCTACATTAAACGATGATAAATAATTTATTCGATTGATGGCGATTTCGACTCAGACATAGCTTTAAGTTTAAAACACTAGCTTGAACTTTGAAGATTATGCAAGACAGGATGGCAAAATGCTCTGTGGGCTTTGTACACATTGCCCCAATACCCTGGCCATACATGTCATATGCCTTTGCTGATATTTGCGCATTCAAAACTAAGACTGTCGCTGGCCCTTACACTCAGCTTTTTTGGTGATGGTGTGACTAAGTACTAACTCATCGGGCAGACGTTGTCCTGTCCAAAAGAAATCATTTTATTTAGGGCTAGAAATTTCAAATGGCCTGCGATACCCATAAGAAAAAAAGTGACGTAGTTTCAATAATTCATACAAAATTCTCATAGAAAATGTATCTCACTTCAAGTTTCCAGAATTTTTCAACTTTCTTTTTTCCTTGTATCCCATACTGATAAATTTCATGCCATAATACGCAAAAAAACGGCCTGACTCTGAGCACAATCAGAAGCTGTCATAATAGCATCCTGAAGGCTGTGGCTGCAGATACTTCCTCCGCCATAATAAGGCAATTTGTGCGTCTAGTTTTTGGGTTGTCTACTCATGATTACGTCTTTAGCTCAGATAATAGAACTGTAATCTGAGGTCTTTAGTTTAAGTTACTAACAAGTATTATATGTAAAAAACTGTAACTAACAATTTATCGATATTTCAGCTGTCCGAAAAAAAAAAAACAAATAAGCCAAGCCGTTCTGAAGTGATGCGCTTATCATCGAACAGAAGTTAATTTTTGTTCTTATTCTAGCTGACCCGGAAGACAGCGTCCTGTCCAAATAATTCATACAATTCTTTAGAAAAAGGACGTCTAGTTTTTCCCCCATTTGAATATTTGCCGGGCAACTTTTCCAATTGTCTTTCCATATAAACCTATCATATTATTTCTTTATTCATTTTAAGTAGTACTTATTTTATTACATTTTAAATATTTTTATAAAACAAAAAAATAAAAAATAAAACATTTAAAAATATATAAAATAGGGTTCCACCGATATTGGGAGCAGGGTCCAAGCTACCGGTGGTTAGGGCTCCAGAGACAGGAACCTCCTCACGATGCGAGCCGTATCGAGGAGTACTGCCTTCTGAATCAGGCCTTTGATCCAACCGCCTAACGAGAGCTTCGAGAGATGTTGATCGAGGCTATTATTATTATTATAATTCCGAGTGAATGATAGTATAGATCTACATAAATAGTAAGTGCCCCGTTCTATTTTTCTACCTTAGGTTAATGTCATCCACAGACATATAATATGTCTGTGATGTCATCAGGGTAAAATCTTTTAACGAAGACACTATTGCTTTAAAAAAAGTATGTGACCCATGAGATTATGTTCTTTTAAATTTCAACATGACATGGAATGTCAAACATCAATGATGTCTAAATTATAGAGTGTAGTAAAATCATTTGACAAAATAATAAAAAAAACACATGATTAAATTCTAAGTATATATATTTTTTGTTAATTTTATTCAATTTAGGCGATAAAAAGCATTTTGAGTTTTGGATTTATCAAAATTTCTTGTGATATTTAAACAAAATGGGGGATCCCGGTGACGATAATAAGAGTGGTAGTGGAGATGGAGAAGAGAAAGGTCCAGAGAAGGTTGCACAGCCGGAACCTCCAAAGATTCCTGATGTACAACTGATTGTGGACGGCTTTGGATTCATGCCGAAAGAGATGCGTGAAGAAAGACGACGTCCAAAAGTTTTCGGGAAAACAAAGCCGAAGAAGGAGTCCAAATATGAGGGCGCAGAAGAGCATAGTCCATGTGCGTCTAGTACTAACATAGACGTGGTCCGGAGGTACACCTGGAAAACGAAAAACAGGATGTTAGTTCAGGTAAATTATAGTTTAACAAATTGATTATTATTATTAATTAATTCCGCATGATTGTAACTGGCTTGAGTCTAGTATCGTTTGGCAGGAGTTGGGGGGTAAAAATGGTTAAAACTGGTAGGGCTTGGGTCCCCGATTATAACGCTACCACTCATATTAAAAGGTAATGCATATTTTTCGAGAAGATTACAAAGTAAGTTTCTAACCTCAAATCGAATAAAAGCGAAAACGGAACGTTAAAATGGGTGATTGACAACCAAATCTGACACAACATAATGTCTGTTGTGTAAAATATCGTGCAAAATCCGTAAAACGGAACGGAAATTTAAAAAAATACGCCCATCTGTGTCAAAATAATGTCACTGTCATCCGATTTCGATCATTCCGTAATTCCGTTTCTCCTAGAGTTTCGTGAATGTGTTCTACTCCTACTTATTGTATGTGTATAAAAGGCAGCTACAACTGTTACCAGGAATACTTAGGATGCAAGAGCGAGGTTAGGTTAGGGTTATTTTATTTTTTAGACCCTTGAGCCCCGCGAAGCGGGGCTCCGACTACGCTTTTTAGGCAACTTTTAAGTGTTTTGAGGTTAGGTTACAGAAAATCATTTTTCTCGGAGACGGTGAGTTACCTTTTCATGGGAGTGGTACCAAAGAGATGGGGGGACAGCCCCCCATCTCCCTCCCCCCCTCCTGCCAAGCGATACTAAACTGTAACCCTTCTCTGTTCCGTATGTTTACATAGACAACCCACAGCTACCGCAGTAGATACATCGCCCGAGATTTATTTGACTTAGGTTTATATGGCGCATTTAACCCTGGAAATCTAAAACGGTCTCCAAATTCATCTGCAGGTCATAACATACGGTGCAACCATTACCACAATTTCGGTTCCCGACAGAAAAGGAGTGCCCGATGACGTTGTTGCTGGTTTCGACACATTAGAAGGTATTTTAGCAAAAAAAAAAAAAAATATTACTTAACAAAGTTGGAATTTCGCGGGGTTCTCTGGCACATTCGCTTTATTTATTTTTAAATTTCGTGGTCGTAGTCGCAATCTTATCGGTAGTACAATATTTATCAGATGAATCACTCCATGAACTTAAGCGCGCCGCTAACTATCTACCGACCCATGGTCGCAAGCGACCCATTTCTCAGTGGGTTGCCGACAGCCGCGTACCCACGCATATATTTCGTTCGACCTAACGTACATAATTTCAAATTTTTATTATATGGAGAGTTTCTTTTTGCCATTAGTACGACGGGTCTTGAAGACCTTATATGATCGTATGGACAGTTTCCACGAACCCAGCGTTATAATCGTCCACGGAGTTCCCTAGGCACCCGAAACGATTCTGGAGTTCGAGCTGAAAGCTCTCGGAGTCTACGCTACTATGCGGAGGTCCACTTTCTGTGCTCACGTTTTCTGAAGAGGAGTTCTTTATAGAGGGGCCTTCCTTTTCCATAAAACTGGCCAGTAAGTGACCTCGGTGGTTCCGACGTCCAACTCCAAATTGCCCCACTCTCAGCTCATCATCGTCCCGTTTGCCCAGTTTCGCGTTGAAGTTCCTGATGACAACGGTGAAATGAGTTTTAGAGTCATGCATGGCTTTGGATATATCCTCATACATGGTCTCCACCTCATCGCCAGGGTGTGAAGAAGCCGGGACGTAGACCTGTATGAACTTCAGCGAATATATACGCCACCCTGGTCGATACACTCTCGATCTTCACCAGGTTGCTCACAAGGGACTTATGGACAATAAACCCGACACCACCTTGGGACTGCTGGTCGCCCTCCCGGAAATAGAGCAGGTTACCGACTTATTATCGAGTCCTCCCCCTCTCTTCGGACTTCAGATAACCTTACTATAATACCCCACCTTACCTCTCAATATGTAATGCTGAATAGCTGAATATTAGTATATTATATAAAAAACTTTCAGGAACTTTTAATATCTTTACAATCCTGAAAATAATAAACGTGTACCTCCTACGTCAATACGTATAAAAAACGGCAAACAAATGACGTTGCTATGAACTTTTATCTAGGCGTTTGGATATCTGCGATGATGTTGATAATTGTAATTTTGGCTATCGACCCACCCCGATTTCGCTCGGTGATTTCGCTAGCAAAATTGTTTCGCGCGCAAGAAATGCACTCGGTCGGAAGCCAATACAACGTACACGAAAGTATACCGCAACTCCGTGACCAGATCTTCCTTGGTATTCCGGATCAACCAATCTACCTATTAGTGACAACCCCATCAAAATCTGTTTGGTGATAAATCTGCATAAACAGACTTACAGACAAATGTCCTAGGGGTACTTAGTTTAGTTAGTATAATTATGGTGATTTATAAATCCTGCCTAAACTAGATAACGAACGCACTGAGTAACCCAGCACCCTAATTGCGTAACTCACGATTGATCATAATTGGTTTCGTCTTCACAGTTAAACAATATCCATTGCGTTATTTATGTTGTCGAACAGACCCATTTTTCGAACAACATATGAAGCAATGGTTTAACAATCCGTTTCAAAACGATACAGATTATGATGAATCGTGAGTTACGCAATTAGGGTGCAGGACCTTAAAAATATTGAAATAAAATAAAAAAATGCGATTCTGTTATTTATTCGTTATTCTGTGAATCTTACAAGAACATTCATCTAAAAATGAAGCTGGAGCCGAAAATGTGTTCTGGTGTCTAGCAAGATACCAGATCAATGTCATGATATGTCAGCAACAGCCCAGAGTTCTGTTGCTTTTATTTGCTTGTTCATTTGTTAATTGTGTTTGACCAGGGCCCCGTGACGCAGGTTTATGAATTTGAAAGTCTAAACTTTCTAATAGTGGAACAGCACCCCTGAACCCCAGGCTGTCGATATGGACTATCTTCTGCTTGAAACAAATGATTCATCATGGCGGCATCAGTTTCGAGTAGCAGCATATGGTCCAACAACATCATACCCATTTGATTATTATGAAATATCCTCTTCACACTGTCGCGGCGCGCGGCGTCCGGGCTGCGTATAATTAATTGTTCATCGAATGCCTACGCTGGACAAACGCTAGTGTGAAGGGGCTCTAAGGCAACCAGTCTGTTGTAGTCGTGACAATTACACTACGAGAAGAGTCTTTCTGATCCATTGCCATTAAGTTCATTATGTATTTGGAAAAACACGGTTAACAACTTGAAGTCACATTTATTTGATGTTTCTTAAATGTATTTATTAGTTCTAGAATGATTCTAGCTGTAGACGACTTTCCTCAATTGTTAACCATCGTTGCTAGGATAGTGAGTAGAACAGCAGGCAATAAAAAGGTAATATGCCGCCGCGTGGCATCGCATGTTGAATTGATTGCAAGTCAAGTTCGTGTTTTTTTTTTTTCATAGAGTTGGGACTGAACTTCAAGTGTAACAGAATCGATTAAATAATCGAAAGGTTTCAAAGAAAAAAATTAAATTTGTTTTTGTCGACCACTCTATTCAGTTGATATTTTTCCGTTATATTTATTTTATTTTTATTACAATAAAGTGGAATTGAGTAGAGTCGATTGTCACTTTAAAAACTACAAGACAATAAACAGGACAACGAATAGACCGCCATCGATTCCCGCCAAAAACACTGATTGCTACTTCTTTTCTTTTCAGAAAATAAATCGTTTTGGTATCTATTATCAAAAATCGATTTGTGTATAGTTTCGAATTCACAATCTGGAAAAGCATTATGACCTCCCAGCTTGCAGTTCTGTATTATTTGATATTTCCCCTTGACCTTGTCATGTCAATAAAAAAATGCTTAATAAGCAATTAAGATACTTTTTTTATTTTTAACAGGTCACGAAAGTTCTCGGAAATTATTAAACAATACTTAATTCATGAATTAATACTTAAATATTACGAGTAAATGTGAGATTCCTATACCTAGATGCTTGGGTAGCCATTTAGCCAGCTCCTTTTATAGGGAGTGATTTATCTGGTAATCTGTGGCCGAAGCTCTAAGCAAAATACTGACGTCCATAGTTAAACAAAGTTTGGTCGCAATTAGACGGATGGCACGTCGTACGACAGTATTTCGTGTTGCGGCCAAGTTTTGGAAACGACGATCATGGGGGAGCTGACAGATTAAAGTGGGACTGGGCAGTCCATGACTGACAAACTGTGGGAGCACAAGACTTTAGCCCTGGCATAGGTAGACTGAACATTAGCGAGCCGAACTAATATTTCTGCAAGACAAAAATGTGAGGCGTGGTGCCGGAGACCACAGGCAACGAGTGGGCAGCAAAGGCGTAATAAAACAAATGACTCTAACCTCCCTTTGGCCATATATCGCAATCTTTAATGTAGGTAGGTACCATGTTACCATACTAACCCATTTCAAAAGCCCTAAAGTTGGATCTTATAGATTTACGGTATAAGATTCTTTATTTCACTAACTTATTCACTTCTATGTAGCAAAACTACAATAGTTAGTTAGATTTAAAAGACACAACGTTACCTACATAAAATTATTTTTTTGGACAGAATACTTTAATCCGCGGAATCCTTACTTCGGTGCCACAATAGGCCGATACGCAAACGTGATCAGAGACGCGACCATGGTAGTCAGACCCTCGGGCAGAACGTACTTGCTGTCCAACAATCAGGGCCAGCATCACTACCACGGTGGACACATTGGTTTTGATAAGGTATGAAAGACTTTTTATAGTATTAGTACGTACTCGTACCTATTTAAAAATTAGTGACAAGTTGAAAGGATATCGGTTGCCTTGGTATGGGTATATGATGAGGAAGAAAGAAATGCATGTGATAAAAGAATGATGAATTGAAATGGTCCCATTTAAATTTCATATGGATCTGATGATACGTTTCGGAGACAGACAATGGAACTCTTCAAAAAATTACAGCAAATCAACCGCGAATGCTGCTATCGCATAAATATGCATTGTTTTGACCCCAAGGATAATGAAATTTCGAATTGGTGGATTTGGAAATATTTTGCAAACCCGTCTATTTATGACGGAGTAATGCCCGAATATACATTTTAAAAAACATGTCGAATTGATAACCTCCTTCTTTTTGAAGTCAGTTAAAAAGAAATTAAATGTTGGTGGATGGAGAGGGAGAGGGAGAGGCAGGACCAAGAGAATATGGCTGGATTGTGAGGAGTTTAATATATGAAAAAGAAGGTAATGAATGACAGCCTGACGGCTAACAGAGGAGAATGGAAGATGAAACCGTGTCAAAATGAAACTGAATAGTTTTCCGATTTCGTTTCGATTCTATTCTTAAAAGACTGCTTGCAATCCTACATTATATTTCAAGGTTTTATTTACTTTATTTAATCAAATTTGTAGGTGAACTGGCGCTCATACGTTTGCGGTTTGAAGGTGGTCATGAGTCACGTTTCTGAACGGTTTCACGAGGGCTACCCAGGAACGTTGATGGCCCAAGTCACTTTCGAGGTTACCTGCGACAATTCGCTCTCTATTGAAATGAAGTGCACCACCACCGAGCCTACTATCATCAATTTGAGCAATGCGCCTTTCTTCAATCTTGCGGGACATGTAAGTACAAGTTGACAATCATTATTTTTGCTATACAGGGTCAAATTAAATTATCTAGCAAAGTACTGCAGCCGTGATGGGATATACCTTCCTACATAATTCGGGCCGCACATACTTTACCACTCACCCCAATATTTCGGTGTTCTCGGAGTGGTGCCACATATTTAGAAGACAACTTTTGTAACCCCTGTGCATATAAAAAGGCCCTAAGGACAATGTAGAAAACTACAGGGGCCTAAGTCTACTAATTTATAAACGTCACAATGGTCTCTCAATGGTAAGTTTTTGACAGATTTGCCATACAAAAACTGTCACAAACACACCATTGAGAGACCATTGTAACGTTTATAAATTAGTAGACTTAGGCCCCAGGACTATTTCTAAGCTTTGCTTTGTTTCATCTTCAGTGTATAGTGTTATAAGACAATCAATGCCTGTCAACAAGGCTTCTTGAAAACAGAACTATGGAGTCGAATTTGCTTATCTGTTCCGACTTCTTTTCCTCTAATCCCCTCAAATGGATGTGGTGTGATGGTTTCGTATAAGAAATGCCTAGCACAATCAGCATAAAATGTTCCCACTGCTGTACCTAAATTGGCTGACCTAACCCAAAAGTTGTTTAATTAGTATGGTACTACAATTTCGATACATGTTTTTCTGAAATTAGGAATTTTGGAATGAGAACAACCAAAAGTATCGTCTCTCGTACTAAAAGAAGTGTCCTTCGACAACTTCCTGACAAATCTTTCTTGGCGTAGGTACTGGTGGTAGGTATGTGTCTATTGGCTGGGTCGCGTTTTTCGATTGAGAACCTAATCGACAATAGTAACAAGTTTTTGCTTATTTCGGCATCACGTAGCTTCGTTCTTTCTACTTGTTACTTTTATTTTCATCAAACGAATTCAATACTAATATCTTACTATCGATTTATGAAAGTTCCATAGCTTCGAAGACATGGCCGACTATCACTGTTATGACATTAATTTGATGAACACGATTACTTTCGATACCCAATACCCGTGACTACATTTTTTCTACGCATAACAAATTACTTAATTTTTTCAGCATGCGGGGTCGGAGTGTATCATGGATCATATTTTCACCATCAATGCTGATAAATATACGGTCATAGATGATCAGGGACTTGTTACGGGTAAGTTTTACAACATTCTGGGTAAACTTTTACCTACCAAATCATAAATCAGAAAGCAAAACAATAAAAAGAATACCTAGGATAAAATGTAAATAAATACGATAGCTAGGTTCCCGTGTGGTGCCGGGTGTAAAAGAATAGCACCATCCCATTTCTTCCCGTGGGTGTCGTAGAAGGCGACTAAGGGACTTACTAGAGAATGGGCAGCAGCGTTCTCTATGCATTTTACCACCATACTGCGATCGCCAACCCGCCTGCCAAGCGTGGCGATTATGACAAATCCCCCCCTTTTGGGGAAGGCTTATGTCCAGCAGTGGACGACTTTCGGCTGATATGATGATAGCTAGGTTAATGAATAATTACAGACTATACTACAGTTAGATTTGTAATAATATACAAAAAAACACAAATGTTTATTGTTATTATTTTTAAATTATTACTTTGTTGCCGTGCCCTAACCGACTTTCATGTTGGAACTTACTTATTTTGCAAAACAACTAAATGTACAGACGCCAGCAGGTCAACCTACCCCAAACTGTCAAATTTTCCCAATTGAACATGAACCTTACTTTTACGACATAAAGTTGAAAATCTATCAAATAAATTTGACAGATTGGAGTAGCTTGATGTGCTGGCGTCTGTACACATAAATGCAATAAAGATATTTTGGGAATTGCACTACAATAACGTTAGTATTATTTTTTTCAATTTTGATATACCCAATGTCACTCTCACAGTTAAGACGAATCTAACGGCACCTTTCAAGCTGAAATCGATCAAGCCGTTTAGGCTATAGAGCGTGCCAAAGAAATATACATACATACATAGATACATACACTAGAAAAACATAACCCTCCTTCTGGCGCAGTCGGGTAGAAAGCAATTTTAATTACAATTTCACTCTTCACCTTAGAACTCCGAGGCATCTTCAAAAAGACCTTTATTGCCTCCGACTGCATGAGATTGCTTATAGTTATAGTATTCAGTCTAATAGCCATCCTTTTAAAACAAAGTTTCTTGTTTCCATCGTTTTTAATTACAGTTCACTTTGTAGGCAGTCGGGTTATTGATTTTGTAATAATTATTTTTAGTGTCACTTTTTGTAAGAATTTTGGGTAGGTAGGTACTCAGGTAGGTTTCTTTGATTGCTTTCTATTTAACTTTGAACCAACTCGTCGGGTTGGTTGTTGACGAAAACTTGGACTGGTACTTGGTTCGGCGCCCATTATTTCCAAATCTGGTGTTTGTATACGAGGGATATTTTCCAAAAGTCTACAGTACAGTATAATTTCCCGCAGAAAAAATAGTCTACTCAAATTTGAAGTTAAAAATTCCGTATTATGGGACTAAGCTGTGGAGGCCAGTGTCACGAAGCTCGGCCCGAAAGATCTAACACACGGCGTCACGCGACCCAAACCATAGGGGTAGTATAAAATATGTTAAAACAGTCAACCTCGGTGGCTCCTGGTGGCTACACATTGACCATTATTATGGAAAAATTATTGTACGACAAATTAATTCTGGTGGCCATGTTACACATTGCGTACTTTATTGTAGCTACACATTGTTACTATTGTACTGTACCTATATAATTTGGGTTTCATGCAGTATTAAGGAGCACAAATTGTCAATGAATAATTATCGATGTATGCCATCTTGGTTGAAGCTAACTAACCATGTATTATTTGACTTTCAGGTGAAAGAAAGGTGGTGGGTGGAACAGCCTACGATTTCCGCGTGCCTCGACTCCTAAAGGTCATGTTGCCTAAGATTCCGATGGGAGGCTACGACATGAACTTCTGCATAACGCGCGGCATCTCCCAGGAATTGGCGTTCCAAGCTAGGTGAGCTTGAACTTCAAAAATCTTCTAATCAACACTTGGAAGGGCGCGTATCACATCTCTTCGTTTAAACTTTCAGGGTGTTGCATCCGCTGACGGGAAGGGTACTTGAAGTATATAGTAACCAGCCCGGCATGCAGTTTTACACCGGCAACCTTCTGCCAGACCCGGACAAAATAGTAGAGGTAAGCAATATTTGGGACTGTGAAAAATATCTGCTGAGTCAATGGAGTCTGCAGCTTTTTTTACAGTACCCGTCTTCGAGAATCAGCACTTTTCGAACGTCAAAATTATATAAGACAGTCCTCCAAAACACCCGCCCTTCACCTTTAGTTGCGAAGAAGTGGCGAAAGAAACTACCCAGTAGCACAGCTGTCTTAGCTGTTTAGTTAGATAAACTTGATTCTATACAATTGTAGGTAGGTAAAGTAGTTAACATAACGAGACACAGAACATGAAAACTTGCCTGATGTTAGTTAGCCATGCCATTAAACAAACAAATAAAATGAAAACTATACTAAAGCAAAAAATATAAAAGTTTAATAAAAATAAAAAAATAAACCCCGACACAAACGTAAACTGTAAATAGTAAAAAATAATATTTATTGACCTTTTAAGTTGTAGGTAATATTTTGATCAAGGCATTGTCAAGTCGGGGGACGGCTAATGAAAATATTAGTTCGCTTCTGTTTGGCGTTACTTACAACTTAAAAGACCATTTTTTTTTTGCATTTTAGAGTTTTGTTTGTGTCAGGGGTTTTTTTAAATTTTTAATTTAACTTCTATTTCGTCCTTTTTAAACTTAATGTCTCGCTTAAATCTGCGCAGCGTTGCGTATGTTTCCCACAGTGAAGTTTGTTACTAATTTATACTAAATCCTCGTCCTGATCACCATGTATCTTCTGCTGTTTGTTGGAGAGTAACTTGGGATCCTGAAAAATAAAGAGATTCCAGGTGTTGCTCCAGCATCAGTTCAAGGTTACTTTGTTCGTCCGATATCATTGTCATGTATCAGTGTTTGTACAAACCTACTTACAGAAATAAATAATTCATCATTGAAGTGGAAGAATACCAAATTTTAACTTGATCAGACCCGTGGAAGATGCTCAAATCCCTTCATCAACTAGACAAGAGCTGATAATCTTCAAACAGCTGAACCGATTTTGATGAAATCTGTCTAAGAACACTCCCGACTGACACACACACATACACACACACACAAAAGGCGTTTCAGTTGAAAGAGGCTGAGCTTTTTACGGTGCAGCACTCTATGAATGACGCTTCGAAATGTTGCCACTACATAAAGAGTAAAAGTTTATTGAGGATGATATTCTCGTAGCATGTTTGTCTATTTCTTTTTTTTATTTTGTTTTATAATTTTTTATATTCCTGTTTAGTTCTATCATATTTACATTTAAATTTATTATTTTGTCTATAAGTTCGCTGTACCAGTTCAGTGTCCTATTAATTGTTTGAGGCACCGGGCGACGTCAATACGTCAAAGCCGGCTGTCACTGAAAACCAGCGCTGGGGCTCTGTCTTGCATAGGGTCGCAGCATAATGCTGAGCGATAGCCGTTTTGCGTGGATGTGACGCATGTTTCCTCAACCTTTTATTATTTTTGTATTCCTGTTCTTTTTGCGTCATGTTTACCGCAAATAAACGTTTTTTCTTTCTTTCTTTTCTTTCTTTCTTTTCTTTTCACTATTAATTTGCTGGCTCATGGTGCACTGAAATGAAAAGGTTCAAGCGGGGTTTGGGAGGTTCCAGTCCTAAATGAGCTAGCGAGTCTCTTTAACTCCGTCATCCAAAAGGGTACAGCGCCCGAAACGTGAAGCAGAGGTTCAGTGGTTCTCTTCTTCAAAAAAGGTGACAAAACCTTGCTCAGGACCTACGAGTATAGACCCATCTCACTTCTGAACGACGTAAACAAGCTGTTCTAAGTCGTCACTAACCGTGTCGCCAGGAGACTTGACGAGTTCTAGTCACCAGAAAAAGCCGGTTTTTGATAAAGGATCAGTACAGTAGATCACATCCATACTGTTCAGCAAATTAAACAGAAGACCGAGGAGTACAACCAGCCGCTGTGTATGGTCTACGAGAAAGCCTTCGACTCCATCGAAAGAGGGCAGAACAGAGTCGAAGGCCTCTCTGCAACGATGTCGAATTGACTGGCGCTACATCGAAGTGTTGAGATGCTTGTATGACGCTGCCACTATAACTGTCTAGATCCAGGATCAGAAAATCAGGCCCATCGAACTGCTCAGAGGAGTGAGACAGGGGGATGTGACATGCCCGAAACTGTTGTGTGTACAGTGTACCAATGCGATGGAGGACGTTTGCAAGACGCTGGACTGGACTGGATAGGGTATAAACGTGAACGGCGAGCACTCTCACACCTTCGCTTTGCCTATGACATCGTAATAATGGCAGAGACGCTGGTACAGCTAAACCAGATGCTGCACAGCTTGGGAGAGGCCTATGTCCGACATTCGACTGCGACTGAGGCTGTAGGCCGAGTTAATTGTAGGTACTACAAATTCTAATATTGAAAGAAATACACGAAAAAAAAAAACAACCGACTTCCGGAAAAACACCACTATCGGGTGCCGCCCGGTATGTAATTATTAATACTAGTAGCAATAAGAAAATCATGGCCAGCCGGATGACCAGTTACTACAGAAACAGCCGTTCACGAGCGTCATTATAGGTAGTGCCGCGGCATCGCCCGTCATCCGCATTACAGAACAAGTTCTGGCTTTAGGCTAGCCGCACATTTTTTTTTATTTTTTGGTGGGAAATCATCTAATGACTTCTCCTGCTGAGTAGAGGAAGGCGTGTCAGACTTTTACTGACTAAAACCCACCCGTGTTCCCTCAGTAGCCCGTATGCCAGGGGCTGTGGTATCTCTTTCGAACAAACCCGCACCCCTGGCAGACCCGCACATTGGATACGAATTTGTATCGTAAGAATTGGCATATTGGCCAGAAAAAAAGTAGGATCAAATGTTCAAAGACAAGTACTTCTTCAAAAATCCTATCTAACTATATCGTATTTGCAATTTTTCTTAAAAAGAAATTGAAATTGAAAAAAGAAAACGTAAGAATTAACTTCGCTTTAAATCCATTCGCTTGTTTTTTTTATTTTTATAAGTCATTTCTTATTTTTTAATACACAAATAGCACACAAATGTACAGAGGTGGATATAACGCCATTAGGCATTTAAATCAGTTAACCTCTGGGTGATGCAGAGAAAAACAGTGCTAGGTACGAAAGTGAATTTTAAGGAAAAAATATTTTCAATTAAACTTATTAAATCTGTAAATAAATCGTTAAGTCGTTTGACGTAGGATTTGCCGGGAGATGAAGAAGGGCCTGTAGAACCTGAGGCCGTGGAAGAGACCTCATCTAACGAGGAGGGTTCTGAGGAGTCCAGTGAGAAATCGAGTGCAAGGGGCGAAGAAGCGTTAGAAGAAGAACGCGAGGTGATTTTGAACTTTATTTTGTAGTTTTTAAGACTTATAATGTCGGAACCCAATAGCTGAAAATAGTTGTACAAAAAGCCGAAAGTGATATCATTTTATAGTTGTATTTGGAAGAGAAACGCGGTTTTGTAAGGAGATGAATAAGCAAGATATTCCAAACAGTACCTTCTTACAATTAGTATGCTCAAACGAACGAATCAATCACACCGAAGCAAATTTTTTAACGCATTTCTGGTAAATTACCCATTTTTTTATTGCTGAGTGGGCTTGCTCTTGGCTTTGATCACGCCTGATGGAAAGCGATTGATGAATTTACCGGGAGAGATTGCAAAAACGAATATATCCGCCTAGCTTCTTTTCCAATATGTTGAGGTCGGCATCCAGGATCGACTGCCTATCTGACCTCCGCAACCCTTTGCGACACAATACCCCTTAGTAAGACTGGTTGTCGGACATTTTTGGCTTCAGAATACCCGAAACGAAAGTAAAAGACTTACGAATGATAGCCGGGACCAAAGCTTACCGTGTTTTCACAGGCACTGTCGATATGTAATGGATGGTCACCCATCCACGAACCGACTGTGGCAATCGTAGCTTAACCTTCGATTGACCCGTGCGGTTGTTATCATTTATCCACTACAGCATTTACCGAATAATTTATCCCAGAGACTAATCTGACATTTAAAGGACACAGGACATTTACATCTGTCAAATTTACCTATTCAAAAAACCAACTGTAATTACATTCTTATTGCTATTTACCAACAGTCTACTATTTCAATCATTTTTGTTCACAGGGTATAAAGAGTTACGGTTACGTTCCGTTGATCGGTAAGCAGGGCACGATCTACAAAAAGCACGGCCTCTTCTGTCTGATGCCACAGAATTACCCAGACGCTATCAATAACGTAAGTTTTACGCCAAGCGCACATTACATCCGCAATGGGCCGCAGCGCAACGCATCTTCATACGAAAATTGCGGTGCGGCCCGACTGCAGCGTGCGTTGGTTCAGGGAAAATATGTTAAAGTAATGAAATGAGAATGTCTTTCAGTGCGTTGGCGGTGCGCTCCGCTCCAATATTCATTAGCTTTAACAGTTAGCACACCTACAAGGTTGTTGCTAGCAAAGGCTTCTATACTCTCTTTCCACATCTCTGGGTGTACCTAAGGCGATTAAGAACCAGTGTCTTGTGGAAGAGTCTAGCTCAAAAGAAATGTTAATAGGTCAAATGATGTATGGTCAACCCTTTGGCCGCCACGGACGTCTAATGGATGTCAAATTAAAATGTGCTCACGAGCACGAAGCTTCCGACGGCATGACAAGTCGAAAATGCCACTTTTTAAAAGTTTTTCGATATTGACGTGGCGGTCAAAGGGTTAGGGAAACGTTAAACATTACTTCAATAGTAAGCAGTGATTCCCAATGTAGTCCAGGTGGACACCTAGAGCCCATGGGAGACGGTATGAAAAAAATTAGGTTTCACAAGTTACAAGTGATGGTCCACGAAAATGTATCTGGTTTCGATAGTAAAGAACAAAATGTTGGCTTGGCTTTACTTATCAATCTTGCCTACATTAGTAGGTAGGTATAACTAATAAAATAAAAGATTGGGAGCAAAAAATACAAATTCTTCGATTATTTTTGGTAAGCCGCATTTCGGCGTTTATCTCAACGGGAATCTAGTCGCGGGCTCGAACTCACTGGTGGGTCTGGCTAAAAAGCACGCTGTCTTACCAAGCATCGTGTCAGACAGAGGTAGTATCATTGATGAGCAGTTAAGACGCTAGTCTACCCGCACTAAAGCATTTTGAAGCTTTTCATTCTAATTTTCAGATTTTCGGCAATTTTTTTTTTCATCTGCGGTTCTCATTCAACCCTAACAGACAGCGCAAAAAAAATTAACATTGTATTTTTTTTAGTTTATTTAGTCCCAGGCTTGATAAAAAAAACGAGTTTCGGGAATATGGTAGAATTGTAGCAACACCACCGAAATCAATTAAAAGTTTGGGAACCTCTAAAGTTTAAACACAAAGCCCTAACTATCACTATCTCTTCTATTTTTAACTTTAAGTAACTGTTATTTTTATTTTCAGAAAAATTTCCCCAATTCGGTACTAAACCCAGGTGAAGAATACGTCCACAAAATGCAGTATAAGTTCGGTATACTAATCGGAAGATACGTTTAAAAAACTACAATTAAGGGTTTTTCATATGGGTAATAAAATTGTTTAGTGTTGTCATAATAGTAAACCTAATAAACATTGTAAAGTTATGTAACTAAGTAATTTCTTTTTTTTTCTTAGGTAACATTATAATCGTCTATTTTCAGGAGATAGCACTGTACTCTGGATCCCTGTGGTTCACATATATCCAAGAGGCTTACAATGCTCTGCGTATCTAATACAATAACGCATTCAGGGTATTGTTGCGATAGTCGCGCTTCTGTAGTGCCTCGCCAATGTTTGCAGACGCACGCACTGTCTTGGCTTTAATGCACTGTGGTGTAACAAATCTGCCTCGCTACTCCGTAGGCTGCGTGGCAGTCCCAACACTACCCTGTAGTCGATAGTCGCCCGGGCAGATAACCCGCTAGTGTGGGCGCTCACAAATAGGTCCCGTTCCAATTAAGTCATTAATTACTAAGATAGGGCTAAGCTAATTTGTTACTAACATTGTAGACCGCGTTGTAGTCTGAATAAATAAAGAATAGCACTTCGCCCGCGAATTCGTCCCCGTAGATTTCGTATTTTCGCCTACAAACATTAACACCCCCTAAATCATCCTTTACGGGATGATAAAAAATAAAAATAAATAATTATCTTTATGATATACTTAGACAAGTGCCTTGAGCTGAGCTTCATTCATTATTTAGGGTTCCATACGTGAAATTTCGTGGGATATAAAATGGGGATGTTGATGACGCAAATAATAAATAGCACTAATTACAGCCCAGAGCACTTACTTTTTCTCTTAATAAAATCACAGTAAATCATGCAAGTGACCAGCGGGTCTAAAAAGGCCAATTTGGCAGAATCATAATATGATCATATTATGAATCATATTCAAAATCGTAAAATGGTCCCAAACTGACAATTCATAATATTTTCTGCTTACAATTCATATCACGCAATTCATCTATGTGACAGTTTTGTATGGAGATTCGTAAAATGGTCCACAAATAACGAATTGCTTTATTGAAGTTTAAATGTCAAATAGCAGAATCATAAGAAGTTAGTCAAGAGCAACATCTAACAATTCATATTAAGGATTTTGTGAAGAAATATTAGAATAATGGCCGATTTAGCCCTTTATGAAAATTTCCTTGAGCACGCGCGGGTTATGGAGACCCTTTTATGTCGCCGACGAAGTTTAGCGCTTCGGAAAATGGACCGGACCACGAATTTGTTGGCTTATTTAGGCTAGGTAAAAGTGTGTGTCGCGACCTCGTCCATGAGCTGAAACCTTACTTTAGTACCTGCCGAGATGGCTAGTGAACACCATAAGATGCACCAGGTGAGTGTTTCTAATTGTGTAACAATAACCATTTCCGGAGGAAGTGTATTCGTTTTCCGCAAACCCAGGCATAACGGAATTCTATCATAACTGGGTAAGGAAGAATAAATGTATTATACCACCACAATACCTACATTATGAATACTTGTTTGTAAGTTTTTGGTGAGGCAAGCCGCTCTTTCGATGTCTACTATATTTAGAAGGAATAGCTTCCTTCTATAGTTTGTACACGGCCTTTTTTCTGGTTTCACCAGATAAATAAGTAAGAATTGAAGTGGAGGAGCCTGGGGGAGGCCTATGTCCAGCAGTGGACGTCTTTCGGCTGAAATGATGATGATGAAGTAAGTAGGTACATACCCCATACAGTTACCAAACTGTTGCTGTCAATAATATATTCTTAATGTTATTTTACAACCCTCATGGGACATGGGCCTTTTTACATGGGCTTTAAACATAACAGGCGAAATGTGGGTGTACCAGAAGCTACACGTCTGCCTAACCCTTCGACGATAATGTATAGGTGTGATGTTATGTTATCTTACTATACTTTCCCTTCAATTTTATTAAATAGTAGGTATCATGAGGACAACTAACATTACACGTATTATTAAAATAAAACAATAGGAATAGGATATATATTTTACTAAATCAAATTCTCATCTATTCATAGTACTATTTAAATAAAATAATTAATCAGTATTTTTTTGTCTTTAGGTTTGCGACTCTGATTTGAATATTTTGAGTATCGATGCTAGCCACGGAGGGGCTTATATGGAATCACCATCCACTTAACAGCCACTTGGAATAACTCCATCAGAAAACGAAAACGTGTGGTTTATAACAAATACACATATCGAAACTGCATCACGAAGAAATCACCGCCTCGCTGCTGGTGAATCAGTACGAGATGCACTTGTACAATGACTTTGGTCAGCGCGATAATAAATTTAGATAAAAAAAAAAATCCTTTGTTTTTCTTTATATATTATTTCAATGTAATAACATGTTTAATATTAATATTTTATCTCTATGGGACACCAATATGGGATAAATATCTTTCGACTGCATCAGCAAGCCTCCCGAGGTTCTGTGCTATTTGCTGGCTGGCACGAGCAGTAGTAGAATCGTTGAATCTCCACATAAGACAAAACTCTCCGAGCCTCATCCAATGGAGCCAGAAGGCGACCTAAAATACGTTTTAATTACAATTAGTAACATCATCGTTTTCAATAGTCATCATAATTCTTAATCGCTATATGAATAAATAGCTGTAGGGTTATAAATCACACACACTACAGTATCTTGTCTGCAGAGTTCGACGAGGCAGAGGCACTATAATAGCATTGACCGGGGTAGTGCTTTGTGCTGACGCTTTACTCTGCCCAGGACTTGAGGCTGCAGTGATTTCGGCGAGAGGCTCAACACCGACAGAGCTCCCACTTTCAGTGTTGAACATATCCGCAGTCGCAATCACCACTGCCTCTCTAAAATTCGCAGAACAAATTAGGAGGAAACTAGGAGGCCCTCCGCTTGTTGTGTTAGCATCAGCATTTATGCCAGCTACAATCTTTTTGAGCTTACTTTTCTAGTTACTGACATAGGTACTGCAAAACAATATGTATATGTTTAAAAAAAAACCGGCTAAGTGCGAGGGGAAATAAGATGAAATTGTGATGTTGCACAATATGAGAAATGTGAAATATGAAATTCAAATACTTACAACAAACCAATCTTTGGTGCATTTGGTTGTACCACTACCCTCAGCATTGAGCAATCCAGCCAGCTTAGACCACTGGCGAGATGACTCTGCTCTACCTCGGGCAGTATTATTATAATCCCGAGCCCTCGCCAGGTTGGGGTTACGCACCAAGAAATCGAGCAGAATGTTCCACTGGGAATCAGATACTCTAGCTGCACGTCTCTCCATTTGAATTTGTACAGCGATAAAATTAAATATTGATCTAAGATAATCAAGTGTGCACTTACTTTGCATTTAAAAAATGATACAATTTGCACGAAATTAGTATTTTATATTAATAAGCTCACGAAAAACTGAAGTTTTAAATTACCCACTTCAACATAAATGACATAACTCAAGGGATAAACTAAAAACTTTTTTGTACGCGTTGCCAGTCTATTAAGTTTTTATTGTTTCTAGTTTCACTTTTCGGGGCTTATCTGCGGTATTTTAATCAAATTAAAGGTTATTATAATGAAATAACATTTCAGCTGTAGAAATAAAAAATAAAAAACCAATTTGATTTACGAAAACTTTAAAGAAATATTTACCGGTAAAGTTACGGTCTTTATTTTTTGCATGCGGTAACATTTACACTAAATATGATTCTGATATGAATTGAATTGAATATGATTCAGCTAACTTGTGTCACCATTTTACGAAAATTAGAGGAATTGCTAATGATCTGCTGGGAATTCAGGAAATGAATTGCTTTTAGAGGAATTGCTTAATGTGGCCTTTTTAGGCCCGCTGGTGTACACATTTCTATTACAGATGCTATTAAACCATCTGCTCCAGGTCACAGCCTTACAAACCTGTTTTCACCTTTCTTTGATAAGTCCGAAATTTGTCTAGCTAGTATATTCATAACCAGCCTATAATGTTCCCAAAGCTGGGACACAGGTCCCCTCTCTGTGAGACGGAATGGGAATAAAAACCTTGATAATTAAGAATGTTACATAACATTACGTGATTATTTCGATAAGCCTATTGGAAATACGTACAGACGCCAGCACATCAAGGTAAACCAAACTCTCAAATTTTCACAAATGAAATGAACCTTATTCATTTGGAATAAAGTTGTAAAATTATCAAAGTATTTTGACAGTTTGGGGCAGCTTGATGTGCTCCAGTCTGTACATGATCTGACTGACAAGTTCGTTTGTTCACACGGTTTTGGTCTTTCGTCTGCAATGATGGAGACGATGGGTTATTTCAGTAAAGTATTGAAAGTTAAATACATACCTGTTGTGAGTACACTAATCAGACGCGCTCTGCTGATACGTAGCGACTGCGAAATCCTCAGCGACCAATGACAGTTATCCGGTGATGACGTCACGGCCCCAGTGATGACACCTCGCTGCTTGCCTGTCAGCACCTGGAACTTAGAAAGCATCTGTTTTTTATTATATTCAAACGAAAAATTATCAGCCGGGTTTGTCTGATTATTATAACATACTAGATGATGATGATGATGATGATGACTATCTGACCCGACAGACGTTGTCCTGTCTTAACTATGAATATTGAATTTGTTACGCGATACTTTCTTACTTTTTTCTTTCATAAGAACCTTCTCCTGACAATAATAAACGCAACAAAAAAAGAATTGGCTAAATTGGTCCAGCCGTTCACGTGTGATGCCGTAACCAAGGGAAATAGTGATTCATTTTTACATATCTTATCTATACAAGATGTTGTTTTGCATCCTCGTCAAATTTCAGGTAGTTGTCATAAAAGACATAAATAATCAATTGAAAGTACAGTACCGGGCAATAACTAATAAGCGCTGCTTTTTTTTGTTGTTGAAATTTAACAGTATTTCAGAATTAAACCCTTAATTCAATACAAATAAAAGAGAATCACCCGACTACGCAATGCAGCTGTGTGCGTGAGTGTCGACGTCTTACCTACGAACCAAATTCAAGCGTGCGCGACCGAGCGGCGAGCAATGAATGACCTGAGCGACCGGTAGCAATAATTTTACCTAATTTTATTTCGATAATCACCTACATTATTGTCATAAATTTAGTTTGATAATTACCTCTTTTTAAGCATCATTAGAATACGGAAATCTTACTAATGACAGTAATACAAGTGCGCCAAAGAAAAGTTCACTGACCTGCACCCTAATTGCGTAACTCACGATTCATCATAATCTGTATCGTTTTGAAACGGATTGTTAAACCATTGCTTCATATGTTCGAAAAATGTGTCTGTTCGACAACATAAATAACGCAATGAATATTGTTTAACTGTGAAGACGAAACCAATTATGATCAATCGTGAGTTACGCAATTAGGGTGCTGGTATCAGATGATTAATAAAATGTTCGTTTTGCTCTAATGCTATCGTTCAGCCTAAACTTTTCGTAATGATTTTGTTTTTATTTGTGGATTAAATTGGTTGATTTGAAATTTTCTTTACTACTTAACGGGCTTAGGACCGGTAATAATACCTACCTACCTTAGTTGATGTACCGATCTACTAAGTTTAAAAATGTTTTTTAGGTTTGATGGAAATGGAAAGATTTGCTAGTTAAGTGTAAGTAGGTGGTGATACTTTCGACTCTTAGGTATTATTAGCGTAGTTAAAAATTTAAAATCAACTTATTTTTACACTAATAAAATTGATTAAGTTATCAACGTATTTACAAAATGGACAAATAAATAAATTACCTACCTACTTAAGTTACCCGGAGGAGTTGTTCAAAGTTGCCACCTTCACACTCTTGGCACAATCGAGCACGACGTAGCTGGTTTTCCTTTAGTTTACGTAACACTAACACATTCGTTTTAAAGTGTCGAAAGCACTAATGATCCTTGCACGTACACTGTGGTGTGGTGCACTCCAAAGCGTCGACCAGCCTCCCGCGTGCTTGCCCGTGGTTCTCGCTGGAAGTATTCCAGGATGTCTTCCTGCAAGGCGACAGGCAGGCCTACCTACGCTGCCGCGAGCTTGAGCATGCCGGGGAACGTCAAACTGCCGGGGTTCCCGATCGGGAAACATTTCCGTGAACATCCGGACGGCTCCACGTAGGCTGTCTCCACTGATGGCATACAGGCGGACCATCTCCACCAACTCGACATTAGTGTAATTGTCCGTCATCTTGCACTTTGTATCGAATGACGTCTCAACAATTTACCGAGAACTGAGAATCGCGCACGCACGTTTCGGCGACATCAAACAGACTGTTGGTTCAGGGGCGGGCGGGGGGCCGCGCACGCGGCGCCCGATCGAACGATCGCGCAAGCGTTGTGAATGGATGTATTGTTTGCGTTTGTGTGTGAAAGCGCGGTTAGGCTAGTAACAGACGGGCCGCGTTTAAATACGGCTGGTTCACACTTACGGATTTTAGTAAACAGGAAAAAATATTTAAAAAAATACCTACCCATTTTATTGTTGATTTGGGTCGAGAATCATTAGCATAATAACGTCCTTGAATTTGACTAGAATGCAAATCAACATCTTGTATATATAAAAGAAAGTCGTGTTAGTTACTTCACTTATAACTCAAGAACGGCTGAACCGATTTAGCTGAAAATTGGCAGGGAGGTAGTTTAGAGCCAGGAGAAGGACATAGGATACTTTTTATCCCGATATTAGGTAGGGTAGCGTAGGTAGGGTAGGTAGGATAGTGTAGAGTAGGGTAGTGTAGTGTAGGAGGTAGGGTAGCGTAGGTAGGGTAGGTAGGTAGGGTAGTATAGTGTAGGGTAGGGTAGGTAGGATAGTGTAGGGTAGGTAGGGTAGGGCAGCGTAGGTGGAGTAGGTAGGTAGGGTAGGATAGTGTAGGGTAGGGTAGGATAGTGTAGGGTAGTGTAGGGTAGCGTAGGTAGGGTAGGTAGGATAGTGTAGGGTAGTGTAGGGTAGGTAGGGTAGCGTAGGTAGGGTAGGTAGGATAGTGTAGAGTAGGGTAGTGTAGTGTAGGAGGTAGGGTAGCGTAGGTAGGGTAGGTAGGTAGGGTAGTATAGTGTAGGGTAGGGTAGGTAGGATAGTGTAGGGTAGGTAGGGTAGGGCAGCGTAGGTGGAGTAGGTAGGTAGGGTAGGATAGTGTAGGGTAGGGTAGGATAGTGTAGGGTAGTGTAGGGTAGCGTAGGTAGGGTAGGTAGGGTATAGATTTTGTATGAATGACTTTTGGATGGATAGGACAACGTCTGTCGGGACAGCTAGTTAAAGATATAAAAATGAATCCCTATTCTGCCCTGCTATATACAGTGAAACCTGGTTAATTGGGATCTCAAGGGACCAAGGATTTTGTACCATTTAAAGAGGTTTTCATTTATCCAGTTTTCCAATTAGACAGGTTTAAAATTTAGTTGTCTCATTTACAGAGGGCCCGCTTATAGAAGTCGAAATGTACCGTTATTCCATTTATAAAGGTGAAAATTTTGCGAAAGAAATTCAAATGTTTGTAAACAATCGTGTCGTCGTAACCTGTCCCAACCTGATAAATTGTCTCACTATAAAGGGAATTGAGCTCCAGAGTCCCAATTATAGAGGTAAATGTCGAAAAAATCCTAGAAATCAAATCTCATTTAACCAAGTTCGAAAAGTCCCATTAACAGAGGTATTTCGATGAAAAAGTGCCGGGACCTCATTGTAGTTCTCAATAATAGAGGTTTCTCACTTATCCAGGTCCCACTTAACCAGGTTTCACTGTATACATATTATATAGATTTATGAGTAAGAACAGACGCCAGCACATCAAGCTACCCGAAACTGTAAAATTTTCCCAATTGAACATGAACTTTAATGCTTATGTGATAAAGATGAAAATCTAATTTAACAGATTGGGGTAGCTTGATGTGTCGGCGTCTGTACATTTAGAATACTAGCTTCTGCCCGCAACTTCGTCTGCGTCAAATTTCTTGCGCCCCGTCGCATCGAATCGCCTGCCTGTGCGAGTACTTCGTATTCGTGACTTTTTTTCTTTTTGTTCGGCTCCTTAGGGCCCTAGTCTGATGTTATATGTGCCTATAGCCTTCCTCGATAGATGGGCTATCCAGCTCCAAAATATTTTTTCAATTCGAACCAGTAGTTCCTGAGATTAGCGCGTTCAAGCAAACTAACAAACAAACTCTTAAGCTTTATGTTTTGCATCTTGAGCTCTACCCCACAGGGATCCAAACTTCATAATGTATTTATTTATTGAATACTTGAAACACAGTACAGGTGTGGACTAGGCATTTTCTACCAGTCAACCTATGTGTGATGCAGAGACATACAGTGGTAGGCGCCAACACGAAAAATTGAGGAATAAATAGATTATTTAAATACTAGCTTTTGCTTTTGCTTCGCCCGCGTAAAGGTTGAAGATTATCCCACAGGAACGTACAGTCGCCAGCAGGTCAAGCTATCCCAAACTGTAAAATTTTCCCAATTGAACATAAACCTTATTCCTTTGTAATAAAGTTAAAAAACCATCAAAGAAATTTTACAGATTGGGGTAGCTTTATTAGTAGGAGGATATTACAAGTATCATAATCATTAATCATGCTAGCTACATACAGAAGGTCAAGGGAATCCGCTGCATGTGGAAAGCTCAGGACTGGCGTTATGACGTTTCTTTGCGGAGGCCCCCATAACCAGCAGTGGACGGCTTTTAACTTAATGATGATGATGATGAATAGCTTCAAGTTCCAGATTGCGCAGTGATATTGGGTTTTCCGTCAGGCATGTTGCAGTAGCCCGGAGTTTTGAATTGTGCCTGCCCAAAGGCGATTGGGACGCCCCCTTTTACATGGGCCTTTTATCTGGCGAAATATGGGTGTAGTATAACTACACCTCTGGTGAATACAGGCGTGATTTTATATTTGACTAGGATCTGCCCGCCTAAATTATATTATGACAATGTGCTCCCGGGACAAAAAGTAGGTTGTTCCATCTATCTCCTTGCCAAAATGTATCCAAATCCATTCATTGGTTTAGGCGTGTAAAGGTAACGTACAGACAGATTTACTTTCGAATTTATAGTAATACATACATGTTATAATTTTAATAACTTGGGTTTGGGGTAGGAATTGCAGAAAAATGTACCTTAGATGCCTTGGATTGCGGCGTTCTGCTGACAGCGCAGCGCTTGCGAGCTACGGGCAGTAGCTCATAACATCCTCAACTGATGATAATAGCATCACATGATGATGATGGGGCTCCCTTTTCCGCACGTAGACTCCCATTCGGTCCATTGTGCGTGGGGATACTGGCTAACAAAGCCAGCCTAGCTCCGCCCAAAAGCACAGAAGTTTCCTGGGAGCTTCACAGGCTTCGCGGAGCGACCTCACTAGTACTAATAGCATCACAAATACTGGTGACAGCAAGCAGTTCCAATTTCAAACGCAGTTCCAAACAGCGCACCAGTCCCCAATCTGCTTATCTGAAATTGAGATTACAAAATAAGTTTTACATGTTATTTGAATAAGGTTATTATTAAAATTCTGCCAAAGTCTAACTTACCATTTTGTCATAATTCCTATTATTTAGGCATGAGTGGGTAACAGTGGGGTAAGTAATTTGAAACCACTTCTCATTAATGTTGTTTGGTACTATGGTGTTTTCAAATTATTTAGTTAGCAAAATAAAAACTAATGTAATTACATCTAGATTATTTATTCAAGAAATAAAAAAAGTAAGTACTTTTATATATCACAGTCAATGCTTAGATCAACAGTGCTCCATTGATGGACAGTACCAACAGTTGGTCCTGATGGTAGTTGTACCTACTGGAATTTATAGTATACAGTGCAGTACTAAAAGAATATAACAAAATGTTATCAGAGTATTGAAAAAATGGCCCTAAGGATGAGCCATGACCAATTTGTTCAGCATTCGTGTCTGGCCTGGATCCAATTTGATCCAAAACAATAGAAAACCAATTGGACGTAGTTAAGCAGAAAGTACTCAATCCACAATTTGGCCAAAATTAAGTTTAGTATTCCATCGTACTCCTGAGGGTCGAATCTATCATGTAGTGAAAACTATTTTTAAATGTACACGGAAACTAGTTTTTCTCGCTACCCCGACTCAACCCACAGGATGCAGAGCTCATAAAATTTCAAACTTCAAACCCACATAACTCAAAAGCGACTTTGTGTGGTGGATCCTTTCTGCTTATCTACGTCCAATTGTCTCATTAACGGTACTTGACAGGTTAAATAGTAAGTTCGTTTATACATGACATAAACTCATGCCACTCCCTTCTTCCCATGTGGGTAGGCAGAAACGAAAGAACACCACTTGTTACATCCCTTACATAGGAGTATGTAAGGATTATAGCAGGTGGTGTTTGCTTAGTTTGTAATGTACACATTTAAGGTTTCTCTATAGTTATAATTAATATCATATTCACTTAAAACATTGAACATTTAATTTTTAATCCCACACTAGTGCCACTTGCCGGCGTGCACCACAAGCTTTTAGTGCTAAGAAATTAATGTATAAGTAATTTGTGGTACAGGCAGGTCTAAGTTGGTTTAGCTTAATTACACAATTTAAAAAAAAACAATCTTAAGAATAAAGTAATTTAAAATTAACACAACTAAATTTTATTTCAGCCAGATACAGAGTTTCATATTTAAATATAAGTATACTTAAAAAATATTTTATTAACCAAAGGATTAAAGTATATTATGCCACAATAGTACCCTCTTAAATAATACAAAATTGTACAATTAATTCATAAGTCGCAAGCATCTTCAAAATCACATACATCATTAAATGAATTCCATTCAATTAAAATCCCTTAAAGTAACTAAATTAAAATATAAATTAATTATCATTTTATCAGTAGGTAGGATATAATATGCTACTCTAAGTGTTCTTATCAATATATCACTGCACATATTGCCACAACATTGGGCACACAATTTTGCCAGCCAAAACTCTAAGAATGACATTGTCACTTCCGATAGTGGGCATGAAAGCCATCAATGCGAGTGTCGGCAACCATGCTCAAAGTGCTGCAGAGCCACGGCAGAGAAGGAAATCATATCAGCATCTTAAAGGCATAGTTATACTAAATATGCAGGGCGTGGATTGTCTTCAGCGTATTTGACCCATAGACTAAAATAATAGATATCAAAAATGCGCTTCTTTTTTTATATTTTTGAATTGTCATCGGTCCTCGGTGAGTTTACAAAGTTTAAATGACACTTGAAGTGGGTCAAAACCAAGTCCAAAGCAGTCAGTTACAAACAAACATACAGGTGAAGCTAATTTAAGCATGTTAATAAAAATAAGTTAAGCTAAATTTATAAATAAATTAGTAAAACTATCTGATAGAAAATAATCTTAAGTTTTTAAACCAATCCTGAATACACAAAATCTTGTAAATTATTATATTATTATGTCTTTACTTACATCATTATACACACTCAATCAATCATATTCACATATTCACACTGAACATTCTACATCACG
This sequence comes from Polymixis flavicincta, assembly GCA_949987655.1. NCBI lineage: Eukaryota > Metazoa > Arthropoda > Insecta > Lepidoptera > Noctuidae > Polymixis > Polymixis flavicincta. Next base: position 33,164,827 of record OX465171.1, on the reverse strand, counting down.
TATTAAAATTGTAGGTATTTGGTGATTTGTGGTGCAAGCTGGCCTAGGTAAGTATTATAATATTGATTACACAACAATGCAATCAATGAAAAATTATGTATTGACGATGCTGCATCGAATTATATACTTTTTAGTTCAGCCAATTCTGGCGGCCCGCGGCGATACGCCCAGCTAGAGACAGCTGCCTCATAAGTTGAAATGTGTTTTCTTCCAGGCGTGGTTTTGGGGCCGGTGGTATGTATTTGGATTTTTCGAGCCTCCTGAGGAATGGATGGTGGATGGCAGACTCCCGCGGATCTTCGGGCGGTATCTTGAGACCAGACTTAACCACACTGGCGGTAGCGGAGTGGCGCAACCTTGGGCTTCTTCTCCGGCTCGGTATTATACGCATCTTCTGACTTGCGCTTTCGCGCTTCCTTTGAAGTATTGTTCACATCTACCCCGTCGTTTTCCATGGTTTACAGAAGATTTATTTTAAACGCCATTAATCGTAACCAGTGTTGCCAAATTATCGAGTTCCCACTAGCGATGGGCGTTGAATCAACGAACTAGTTGAATCAACCGTTCAGTGTGACCATCTAATAAATGGCGAATCTGCCACAGACTGGGCAAAAAATCTGCCAAAATCTGCCACACTTCGCGCCAAAAATGCCAAAAATATGCCTTCATGGAAACGGAAAAAAATACACAACGAGTTCAATAAAATTTCTTTAATCAACAAAAATATTTAACCATTTTCTTATGCATTCTTATACCTATTGACTACTTACTCTACGTATCCACATTTGCCTCCAAATTTTCGTTATTTTCGGTGTACATAGATTTTGACGACATCTTTTTGATCATGTTTTTAGTTGGTTTAAAGGAGACACAGTCTCCGTGTTCCTTAATCCCTTCTTTTGTTGTAATTAAAGCTGACACATGTTGATTTAGGAACCTATTCCTTACTTTTGTTTTATTTAAATTAACCTGAGAAAAAATTCTTTCGCACGAAGCGTTGGACATCGGCAAACATAATAACGCTTTCGCAAAATTTGTAATGTTTGGATATTTTATAGCCCCATTCGCATCCAGGATTTTTCCAATCGCTCCCCAAAATTTGTCTACACTCAAAATTGTGTTGGTGTTGCTACTTCCACCTGATTCTAACAAGTCTTTTACACTTTTATCGAATTTAATTTGTCGAAGTTCGTCATCAACTTTTTGAATGTTGTTTTCGTCTACTATGTTGGGAAAATTCTTTGCAACGTTTAAAGTTGACGTAAAATCTTTGTAAACTACATGCTGTGGATCCAAGAACTGTAAATCTTTGAAAATATTGCTCAGTGGCAACCGTGTCTTTAATTGAGTACACAGTTCAGTCAGAAATGTTTGCATTCTTTGAAGGAATGATTGTATTCCAGGTTTCAAACTCACGTCTACGGCTATGCGATCGATTTCAGTGCTCACATTAACGCCTAAATACATATCTTTTAGGGGCAAAAAGTTCACACAGGATTTTGGATCAATTGAAAGTGGATCTATGTTTTGCAAATAATTTCCTTTCATATAACAACTTAAAAGGCTCATATACACTTCGGAAATGTCTTTGAATGCTGTGTGGACTGTTGTGTAATCTCCTTGAAATATAATGTTTAGTTTGTTTACAATTTGCAATATATAATCCAGGGCATAAAAATACACTTTATATATCTTGTCATTCAAACTATTGAACAAGAATTCTGATGAAATATTTCTGTCTTCCAAAAACTGCGACTGAAAAAAAAGTTTAAGGGCATCCCATTGCTCTAAAATTCTTTTGATGCAAGCGTGCAAACATAGCCAGCGAATTTCGTAATGTCTTAATATTTTATGCTTTTCAGCGCCAATAAAATCTTGGTATTCGACAAATTCTCTTTGTCTTTTGCTACTATGTGAAAAGTATCCGTAAACTTCCTGTACTATTTGGTTAATAGCCCGCGGTATGGTGTTTTTACTAGCGTGCGATACACACAAAGCGGTAGAATGGCAGACACATTTAATAAACATGCAATGTGGATTTATATCTCTTATTTTAGCAACAATACCACCTTGTTCCCCGAACATGACGTTAGTGGTATCCGCCCCAAAACCAATAGCATCTTTAATATTAAGGTTAGCATTAGTCAAAGCCCTGGAAAGTGCATTAAACAATGATTGCGCATCAGCCCCGTTCAAGTCAACCAAAGTTAAAAATTTAGTTTTTACTTGGAGATCTTTTTCAGAATAATATTTGGTTACAACTGCAAGCATCGAAGTGGTTGTAACATCTGTGGTCTCATCAATAATTAAAGAAAACATCGGTTTACGTGTTTTCATATTTTCACACGATTTTAAATCGGCGAGCATTTCCTCTTCTAAATTAGGCTTCAACACATTATACGTTACCGCTGCTGCTTTAGTCCTCTTGCAGGAAAATTGTTTGGCGATTTCAGAATCGTGGAAACTTTTTGATATTATTTCGCTCAAATGGTCCATTAAGCGAAAAGGTAAATTGTGTTCCACTAGCATAGCACAAAAATTAAGTTCCGCCTTTTTCACTTCCTCTTCTAACGGAGTTTTCTTAAAAAACTGTTGAACCTGAAACGGAAAATTAATAATTAAAAAAAAAATCTTTGAACAAACTGACTACCGTAAAACGGGGTGAATGAGACTACAGAGGTGAATCGATGCGAAACTTTAAAATTGATTTTACTGTTGAAATTATGATCGTTTGTAGCCAAAAAGGACTAATGTGTTTACTGTTAAAATCCACTTTTACAGTTTCGTTTCGATTCACCCCTGCAGTCTCTATTCACCCCATTTTACCCGGTATATATTTATACTTCTTGAAAAGTACTTACCGATGATTGGCCACTATACCCAATTATGTTTTTTTTTATGTTTCTGAGATGATCCATGTTCTTTTAAAGAAGATAATCTGGTAATTAATTTACAGTTGCAAGCTTTACAGAATGCAACATCCTGGTCATCCTTAGCCCTCGACAACCAGGAAGAAAGCAAAGGATCTTGCTCCCACTCAGGTCGATAAGAACGCTCGTATTTTCTCTTCATAATTTATTCATAAATCGTTACACAGAACCGCACACGATACACATCAAAGTAGAATGAAGTAAAATAAAAAGTTGATTGGAAACGAATTCTATAAAAGAAGATAAGAATATGAACACTATTCCAGTTTGATAACAGTTCATAATCATATGATCCACTTGTATAAAAACAGAATAAGCGGGAAATCCCGGTATAATTTGGCCATGAACCAGAAGTTGCCAGTTCAACAAAATCATTTATAATCTAAATATATATAAAACCTGATGTACAGTCGCCAGCAGGTCAACCTATCCCAAACTGTCAAATTTTCCCAATTGAACATAAACCTTATTCCTTTGTTATAAAGTTTAAAAACTATCAAAGAAATTTGACAGATTGGGGTAGCTTGATGTGCTGGCCTCTGTACTTTAAAAAAAAAGATAAATTCATTGAAAATTCAAATTAGGTATTGTGAATTTTCATGAAAACTTTTAAATCTGCCAAAATCTGCCACTTTTGTAAATCGTCAGCATGATCTGCCACAGGCAAAATTTTGGAGCGAAATCTGCCAAAATGGCAGAAATCTGCCACAAATGGTCACACTGACCGTTGATCTCCTGTCAACGTGTTAATGTTAACTGATATTGAATCAACTTGTTAAATTCGTCAACGACGTTTATGAATTAACTAGTTAAATTTGTCAACGACGTTCATGAATTTGACTCGTTTGTTATTCAATTAAATTCGAGAACGCAAACGCAACGAACTAAGCAAATTAAAAAACTTCCGTTGAAAATGATATCATACGTTGCGAGTGACGGTCATGTCATAGAATTTGAACTCTAAGTAACGCATGAAAGAAATTATTTTTGAAAAAGTATAACGATATTGGTGGACTGGCGCGTGATGCTCGTGCCGCATGCCGCCTGAGAGAAATCGGTTCATACTGCCCTACGTTCCGAGATACGATAATATCGATTTGAACGCGCTCACACCCGTTCCGAATTAGCGTGAGCGCGATTACGATTTCTCGCGAGACATCATAGGTGACGTCATGACATTCGCCATCTTGCGATAACGCCGACCATGCAATCTATAAATCTTTATCTAACTTTGATTTATTTGAAATAGTGCTTCTATCTAAGAAGAAGAAATGTGTGGTATATACAAGTCTAATATCGTGAAAATATGTTTTCTATTCTATTCTATTTTTATTTAATGGCAATTAAAGCCGATGTCGACTATTCTGCCAATGTCTAAAGTGAATTGGAAAAACAAGTGTGCATGTTAAAATTGGTGATAATAATAAATACACAAGTAAAATTCTTCGATTGATACAGTTGAGCACAACGTAGATCTTGATTGGTTAGTATGGGACTGAAACAAACAAAAAATAAAAATATAAATATAAGTAATAGAATTGTTAAAACATAAACTATACGCATACCACACCCACACAGAAAGAATAACTTATAATTTTATGTCATTGTGACGGATGAACGTCATCAACGCCACAAGCAGTTCAGGGGAGGAATAAGTTAGCAAGGAGGGGAAATTAATAGGAAGAGGGATTTTAAATTTAGGGAGACGGCTATACAGATCTAGAGGTGGAATGTTGTTTGAGCATTCAAAAAAGATGTGATCCAGAGTGCCCTCCGCCAATCCGCACTCGCAGAGAGAGTAGTCTCGAACACGTATTTTATGTAAGAACACGGGAGTACTACAAAAACCTAGACGAATACGACAAAGGACGGATACGATAGATTTTGATAACTTTTTATAACCGTAGAACCATGGTTTTGGTTTTATGGTTGGTTGTACTGCATAATAAAACCTGCCCTTTCTTCTTCCAGTGGTATTCCATTGTTCTTGCCATGAAGATTGGAGATTAACTCGTGGAAGGTTTAGCAGGTCATACCCCTGAAGAGTATTGTGGGTGAGGTCGGCTACTGTTGATGAGCAAACATCTTTGGCCAAAGCATCAGCGCACTCATTACCCTTAATGCCACAATGACTAGGTATCCAAACTAACTGAACCTTTCTTTGACAATTAGCACAAGATAATAAGGACTTTTTAATTGAAAGAATAAGGGGGCTGTGCAATTTACTTTTAAACGGACTTTTTGCTAGTGCTTGTAGACAGCTAAGAGAGTCTGTGAATATTACGGCTTTCTCGATATTAAGGTGTGACTCTATATAAAGACACGCTTCCAGTATAGCCACACACTCCCCAGTGAATACAGAAGACTCCTTAGGACATTTAAACTGTAATATTATTCTAGAGCTTTGGTAGACCGCAGCTCCGGTATGATTAAGATCTGTTAGTTTCGAAGCGTCCGTGAAAAATAATTGGAAACCATTCCATCGCTCACCCACCACCGCATTGAAAATCAGGTTTGCTGACGGGGAGTTTTTGGATATTCCAATATTAAAAACAATTTTAGGAACATAACTTAAAACTTCATAAGTGTAATTAAAAAGGGGTAGACTAGGGTAGTGAACAATTGGGCATACTAGATTTAGGATTTGACGAAAGGATTTTAATATTAGGGGGATTTCTTTATTTTTCCAATAATTTGAACTTCTGCATAAGGTATCTAACTCTTTCAGTTTTTCTGTAAGAGGATGGGAAAGTCTACATATCATTCTAGACAAAAAACGAGAGGCCAGATATTGTCGTCTTAGTGACAGAGGAGGTTCAGCACATTCAACCTGCAATGCGTTAACGGAGGAGGACTTCATACAACCTGAGATGATTCGAAGGCATTTAAACTGAACCCTATCCAGACCAACCAAAGCACCTTTATTGCACGGAATGAGGAGGTATAATCCGTAGTCAGCAACGCTACGAACCAGAGCATTATAAACTAGTTTCATGGTGTAGGGGTGAGCACCCCACCAAACACCTGAAAGAACTTTTAAAATTGAAATAATTCTTTCACATTTACTTATTACAAAATTTATATGATGTTTGCCAGTTAATTTTGTGTCCAAGATAACGCCTAAAAATTTAACTTTATTAACTACAGGAATATTTTTATCTAAAATGCTCACTGAAACATGAGGGACGTGTCTTTTACGAGAGAAAACTACCGCCGAACTTTTTGGGGCAGACAGCGATAGGCCATGGTTTACAAGCCACTGATTTAAAGAGTCCAGGGAGAGGCACAGAGATGATGCAGCGTCAACTATGGAGGAGTCTGTTACGTACAGAACAATGTCATCGGCATATTGTAAGATCTGACAATTATTATTTAGGCAGGACCCAATATCAGCCGTATACAGGTTGTAAAGTATGGGACTGAGGACAAAGCCTTGTGGAAGTCCCTTCCATGTCTGTCTTTTATCGAATTCCTCTCCCTGGATTCTCAAGACCAATGAACGGGACAGCAGTAGCTCGCATATGCATTGTATCATCCTCGTCGGAAGGCTCAGCTGTTGCAATTTTTGCCTGAGTACCGGAAGAAGAACATTATCATAAGCAGAGGAGATGTCCAGGAAAGTAGCGACCACGGATTCATTTTTCGAAAATGCTAAGCGGATATCCGTAACCAGAATACCAACACTGTCCATTGTGCTAAGCCCTTTCCTAAAACCAAATTGGTAAGTCGGCAGTAGATCTCTTGATTCGACAATCCACTCAAGACGGTTTTTAATCAGGTGCTCTAGTAATTTGGCCAGGACTGAAGATAGAGCAATTGGCCTAAGGCCATTCGGATCATCTGCATGTTTACCTGGTTTCAGTAATGGAATAATAATTTGTAATTTCCACTGATCTGGTACCCAACCATGCGCATAGCAGAAATTTAAAATGTTTAAGAAGTAGGACTTAGCCCTGGCACCAGAATTGGTTATAAAAGAATATGGCACGCCATCAATACCAGGAGCTGAGTCCCGGACATGATTGAGCACCACATTCAATTCTTCCAAAGTAAATGGCACATCCAGAGGATCCTCTGATACATTTTGCAGGGACATATTAAAACATTCAGAAGGGAGCGGAACGTAAGGAGGGGCAATTTTATCAAAAAAAAGTTCAGTTGTTTCCCTAGTGATAGGTGAAGAGACTGAGGGGGAGCATCCACGTCTAAACCTATTGATGGTCTTCCAAACTATCGAAATAGGAGTAGAGGGACATAAAGAGGTGCAGAATTTAACCCAGCCCGCCCGTTTCTTTTTGCGTAGGTGACGTTTGGTTCTAGCATTGATCTGACAATATGCCAACAGATTTTCAGTGCTCATGTCTGCATTGTAACATTCCTCAGCCTCGTTCCTACCCCTGATTGCCGAGGTGCACTCTGGGTCCCACCTTGGGGGAGAGGGAATTTTGTTACAGGCACTGTTTTTCAGTGGGAAACAGGAGTCCGCAGTGGTGGAAATGGCATTAAGAAGCCCTCATAACAGCTCTTGGCATGGCAGTGACCAGAAGGATCTAATAAATTTGAGTTTAAATTTGGAAGAGCAACAATTTTATCCTCCAATAATGATCTAAAATTTTCCCAATCTGGTTTGGATAAGTTATATTTCAAAAGTGGAGGAGATGTTTTCTCTGAATAAGTTTTATTAACTAAAGATATGACAATAGGGTAGTGGTCGCTACCATGCGACAAGGTCGTGCATTCCCAATGGGTTGAAGCGGCTAACTCAACTGAACAAAATGTAAGGTCGACACAACTCTTTTGCTGACCGGGAAGCGATCTGCGTGTTGAGCAACCATTATTAAGAATGCACAGATTCAGATCATCCAAAATTTCAACTAAAGCTACACCAAAGGCATCACAGCGCTCAGACCCCCATCTGTAGTGGTGACAGTTAAAATCGCCCATGACCAAAATTGGTCCTTGGACACTGGAAAAGATGTTCCTTAGAGTGATCAAAAAGTCACGCTCTGGATGGGCAATGTATAATATATTGAAAACACTGTAATGCCTTCTACCCTTCCTGCCGCAATACTCATTTCACCTGTAAGTGAAGGTAAAGAAAAGGACAAAAGAGGGACCCGATTATTGACAAGGAGAGCTGAACCTCCATAGCCATCACATCTGTCACATCTGAGAATGTTGAAGTGTGGCATACGAAAGCTAAGACTTGGGGTGAGCCAAGTCTCAGCTAAAGAACAAGCCAACGGTTTGTACTTATTTAAGAGAAATATGAGGTCGTGCTTTTTATGCCACACGCTCCTCACATTCCACTGAAGGAAAACTAGGCGGGATGCCATTTTTAATTTGAAATAAAAGAGAGATAAGTTGGTCGGCAACGTTGGACGGTGATTGGGAGTTGGAATAAGAAGAAGAAATAAGAGTAGGTAAAAGTTTTATAATGAGTTCAATAATAGAGCTGACATTATTAGACATGGGATTATTGTTATTAAGAGCGCAGCCATTTGGCTGTGAAGGTTGGGGAGAACTAATTATCTGTTGATGAGCAACACTATCATAAGATGGGGAAAGGGGGGCATGGGTCCTCGGTTTAAGTGTCACAGTTTTGCGATAGGACTGAGAAATTGGGGTTTTGGCAATGTCAGCGTATTTACGGGAAGCTACTGGGATAATCTTGTTAGCCTCAGCATAGGAGATTGTTTTCTCAGCCATGACAGTCTTAATAGCCTTTTGTCTGCCATACTCGGGGCATGACTTGCTATCAGCAAAGTGATCACCCGAACAAAGCACACAGAAGGCCTCGCCCTCAGCAATGTTGCAACCATCACCTGGGTGATCGTGGCCACATTTACTGCAGCGTGGTTTAGACCTGCATATGGTTGCTACATGCCCAAATCTGCAACACTTGCGGCATTGAATTGTCGGGTATATATATTGTTTAACAGGAAGGGATGTGTAACAACAGAAAACTCTATTTGGTAATATTTGTCCATCAAAGGTCAGAACACATGTTTCAGTGGGCCTCCACTCATTAATCCCGTCTCTTTGAGTTTTTCTATTGATACGGCGAACTTTTAGGATTTGTCCGCAACCTGAGGGTACAGACAAATAAGTTATGGCTTCTTCTTCTGTAATATCTGAAGGAACACCGGTAACAACGCCCATCCTTGTGATATTAAATGTAGGTATTGATGCCGTGTAGCTATATTTGGACAGCATACTATTTACCAAGAAAGAGTTGGCGTCCTGAGGGGAAGCAAACTCCACTGACACACGGTTTCTACCGACTCTGTTAACACCACCAGTAACAATGTTTGTGATGTTGTTATTCATAAGGAATTTGCCAAAATTTACGGGATGTAAGGTCGTGTCAGTATTTGGTTGATTTTCTACACGAGAAACATGAACCAGTTAAGGAGCCTTATCCATTGAGGAGTATTTTATACGGCCTATTTGGCTTTTTGCCTGCTTATTTGGAGGAGTGGGTGTCCGAATTTCCTCGTCACCGGGGCGTTTGCGTGGGTTCTGTTGGGTCTGTGATACATCCATCTGAGTAATGCTACACACAACATCCGCGAATTGAGAAAGTGGATTAGGAGAGAAAGGGGTAGGAGGACGTGGGATGTCGGGTGGATCAGGATCAGGGGGTTTGTTTTTATCCATCTTGGAGAAAACGAAGTTTAAAACAAAACAAACACAACACTAACCTGGTTACGAACACAAGGACAACACGTTTACAATAAAATAAAAGTCACAAAGTATCAACAATCACTTAAAAACAGCTAAAGATTCTAAACACACGTGCTAACCAACAACACTGTGGCGAGAATCCCAGAGTCGAAAATATGTTTTAACGTTGAGTGAGCACTTTTACCGCGATCACGAGCGTTCCGTATTGATTACAAAAATGACGGTTCTTAACTGTCAGAATCGTGATATTTAACTCGGAACGCAAAATATCGATGAGACCGCTCACAGCGCTATTTGTCTAATACGGAATGCGCCCCTGGTTTCATGGTTTGTTTGTTTACGTTTAGAAACGAAGTTCGCTTTCTTATTTTTGTTTCACTCAATTTGTGACAAGTTGCGCACAAGGTCAGAGTTTTTTATTGTTTATCGTAAATAATTATAGGCTTTATAGTTAATGTTTAAAGGAACAGCGTTAGGTGCGTTGTTTTGTAAATAGGTACTTATAATTCTTTATACCTATTTGCATTTAAAATGTCGGGACCTACTAAGAGTAATTTGAAAAAAATGATTCTAGTGGGAAAGCTGTCTGTAACGTGTGCAAGGAGAAAGTATCAAATTGAAAAGCTTTAAAAAAGCTACTTAAAACGGAAACATATTTCAATTTTTTCATCAGTTTTTTCGACGTCTCGATCATCAAGTTTCATAATTGAATCAAAATTAGCATTAAATTAGGTCAGTAGATGTAGCACAGAGACTAGTTCAACTCGTTGAATATCGCCGCGTTGAATAAAACCGTTGAATAAATTAACATTTAACGGTTTACTTTGTACGTTGACATTAATGCACGTTAACTCGTTGACGAATTTAACTAGTTCATCAACTGGTTAACAAACGTAAATCAACGTTGACGTTTCGTTAACGGAAAAACCTTCAACGACCCATCGCTAGTTCCCACGTCGAAATAATCGTATGGTGGGCAAAATTATCGTACAGATGCCAGCACGCTACGCCAATCTGTCAAATTTCTTTGACAGATTTTCAACTTTATCACTTATGCTGAAGGTTTATGTTCAATTGGCAAAATTTGACAGTTTGGGGTAGCTTAATGTGCTGTCGTCTGTACAAAAGAAAAAATCACGAAAAAAACCTAAGACATTCATCAAATATTGATAACAAACGGTAATGACTAGTCAAAGCGGGAGAATATGCCAAGTTTCACCACTAGTAGCGCTAGCAGCACAAACCGCCAAACTTTACACGCAACACAACAACCACGGAGTGTATCACAGGTCGCAAGAGTCTTTTTTACTTTTTACGATCTGTGTTCACGCATGCCCACACATAAAGCTGGCTGAAGTAAATATAAAGTTATCTGAGAAAACCACATGGTACGCGGAGTCGCGGTCGGACGAAAACAAGTGTTATTATTTTCATGTAAAAAATGTGAAGAAAAGAGAGAGAGACATTTACAGCATTCTATATCTACGCATTTACATGTTGATGTGACACTTGACATTTTGTTGACTTGCTGCGTTTTATTTGTCTGGCAAATTTCATAGAACTTTGTTTTTTAATAACTCAAAATTATCATACAGACGCCAGTACATCAAGGTACCCCAAACTGTCAAATTTTCCCAATTGAACATGAACCTTATGGTTATGTCATAAAGATGAAAATCTATCAAAGAAATTTTACAGATTGGGGTTGCTTTATGTGCTGGCGTCTACTATTTATATGTCTGTGGCTGGCGTCTACTCTGTTCATTGGACAATCACTATCGTACATCGTACCATTGGCAAAATTATCGTACGGGCTGGCAACACTGATCGTAACCAACCAAAGCGCAAAACATTTTTCTAAGTGTTGCTGATTTCCAAAAATTGTGATTTAGTATTGAGTAACCTACATTCTTACGAACTTTGCTTTGTTTCCGGATTTGGACATACAGGGTGGCAGGGACATCGACGCGAACCTCTGATTCTGATCCTTCCGCGTTTAATTTTTTGTAGGACTGCTGGCATATGAAAAAATATAATTTATAGGGTGGCATACATCGACGTGCAAACTGTAACCAAGAATTCAGTACCTACATGATTTCAGACCTCCTACATTGATATTTTTCTTCGGTTGTTTAAAAAAATAGCTACTGCATACATTATGATCGCGGAGGAAATTTTCTATGAAACAGCAGATTTTTTTTGGTGACCCACGAGTAATTTCTACGTTAGGGGTGCTTTGAATCATGTGCTGAATTCATCATAACAGTTTGCGCGTTGATGACCCTGCCACCTTATAAGGAATAAAATGAGAACCTCTCATGTTTAAATAAATAGATATGAATTTGAAAACTAGGAGATCTAGAATCATGTACTGAATGCATGGTTACAGTTTGCGCGTCAATGTCCCTGCCACCCATAGATATATTTTTTGTTCATTATGCCAGTCCTTTTGGCGTCCATACTATAAAAATTATATACTTTATTTTTGCGGATTGTTATTTTGTAATTGTCCTTGTACCCGCCCAAGGGGGCTGAAGACAATTGCAAGGTCAAAGTGAATATCCTAGATGGCGGCTGACACTATTTTCAAAATTTTCTTCATGGGTGTCCTTTTTCTGGTTTTCAATGGTGCTGAAGCCAATATTGAGGTGAAATGAAAATCCAAGATGGCGACTGCGAAAATTTACAAATTTCGATTTCATATTCGATTCGAGTTTCGATTTCATAGTTTTCGGGGGTGCTAAAGCGATGGTGGGGTCAAAATGAAAATCCAAGATGGTGGCCAAAAAACCTTCTATTTTACCATCATGGGTGTCGTTTTCAGGGTTTTTGGGGAATCTAAAGTGAATGTTGATCACCCAAAAACCCTGAAATCGATATCCATGATGGAAAATTGGAAAAATTTCTTGGCCGCCATCTTGGATTTTCATTAAAACGACACCCATGATGGAAAATTCGATAATTTCTTGGCTGCCATTTTGGATTTACATTTTGACCCCACCATCGGCTTCAGATCTCCCAAAAACCTTGAAAACGACACCCATGATGGAAAATTCGATAATTTCTTGGCTGCCATTTTGGATTTACATTTTGACCCCACCATCGGCTTTAGATCACCCAAAAACCCTGAAACGACACCCATGATACTAAAGAACACTAATACTTAGCATACAAATTCAACATTGGTTTTCAAAAGTATTTAGGAATAGTACGTATTTAAATGACGTAGGTATCTGTTAAATTCTCTGCAAGGCCAAAATTTCGGGATATCCTAGTATGTTGAGATCCCGGCATTGTAGAGAAATTTCCAAAAAATGCATTACTAGTCTGTACATTTACTAACGATTCCCCCAAAAAAGTCAACAAAACAAAGCAAATGATGAACATACCTAATAAATTACGAATAAATAAGGATGCCTACGACTCGTTACGCTCACACACACAGCTGCGCATCGGTGCTTCTTTTGTCAAACAGAGATAGCAATATTCGGACGAAATATTGTCTCCGCTCGAAGCCTTGCTGCGAGCTTTGGTCGTCGTATTCTTAAGAGAGGAAGAACTTTAACTAAAGACGACCCGCGCTGAAGGATAACAAATCCTAAAATTTAACAAGAGTAGGTAACGGAATACATAACTGAAATGACCGCGTTCGGGAAGCTACGCATTATCTTCTCGTCCTATGTACCGCAGTATCTCAAGAGGAAAGTCTTTGACCAGTGCGTGTTACCCGTGATGACATATGGAACCGAAACGTGGTCGCTCACAATGGGCCTCATAAAGAAGGCTTAAAGTCACCCAAAGGGCAAAGGAGAGGGCTCGGAGTTTCCCTACGTGATCTAATCAGGAATGAGGAGATCCGTAGGAGAACTAAGGTAGCCGATATAGCCGAAGAATTGCCAAACTTATGTGACAGTGGGCAGGGCACATTGCTCGCAGAACAGATAGCCGATGGGGCCGGAAGGCTCTGGAGTGGCGACCGCGTATCGGAACACGTCCTCTCACAAGGTGGACCGATGACCTTGTGAAGGCCGCAGGAGTGGATGCGGGAAGCACCGAACCGGTCGAAGTGGTGGAGCTTGGGGGAGGCCTGTGTCCAGCAGTGGACGTCTTTCGGCTGAAATGATGAATGAAATAACGGAACTGAAAATTACCTACTTGAATGCTTGGGCTGAGCGATGATGAGTTCGTAAAGGGTTTTTAACCGCATAAGGGATGATTTTACAAGAACGACAAAAGACTTTTAATACCAATTTTATGGGTTAGCTTCAAAATTTACGGGTTTCCTTTAAAAAAAATCATCCCCTATTTTACTCTCCTCTTCTGGGCTGATTTTTCAAAAACGCTAATACATGTAATTATTGATTAGATACCAACCAAAAGGCTAAATAAAAATGTTCATGGTTTCAACTACATAACTAACGGGTTTCCCATTTATACTTTCATCCCCTATTTTACGCTTTCAGTGGCAGATTTCCCAATATAGAATGATAAACACCAACCTTCCCTACTTAACTCCCTTAGGAGTTGTATTTGAGTCGTAAAATTCTTCCTGATTCCTTGTCTACATTATAAAGGGACCCTCTGTGCAAAATTATAGCATTCTAGGTCCAAGGGTTTGGGCTGGGCGTTGATGAGTCAGTCAGTCACGATTTTTTTTTTATTTATACACCGTGACATTTTAGTCGTCTTACAACTCACTTCACGTATCCAATGTTTCAATACATTTAAATGAAATTAAAATTTCACATTTATTTATACTATTTTTTTTTTTGTTATAAAGTTTAATTTTTATCTTGTACCTACATAATTAAAAAGAATAGTTGTTATTTCCTTGTTTTTTATAAATTTTGGAATAAAACTTTCCTGCTGATGCAAAATAATTAAAAAACTGAAAATGTAATTAACTAAGACGCATGAGGTAGTTTGAAACACCCTGATATGGAGATGGAATTAATGAAGGAATGTAACGGTATAGGTGTCTTCTACCTTTTGATTCGTAGGTAAACATTATTAACAGGCTGTTTCATAATTCGAAAGCGTTATTTATTGCTATTTGTGCCTATTATCTTTATTAATGGTAATTTATGGTAAATTTTTAATCGCGCCTTGAAGTATTTTGTGTCGGATACATTGACTGGACCACCTTTGTAAAACGACTAAAATTTCACGGTGTTTAGATTACTAAACGCTGTGTAAAGTATATAATTGTGAATATCAATTTTTGAAATATTCCAATAGCGTTTTAATTAAAATTAATTATTACAAAAAAAAAAAACTGCTTACCTTAATGTTATGTTTGTAATGTTTGTCCACTCACACACTCCGCTAACGCGCAAGAATCAAGATCTCGGTGTTTCGTTACATATAATACAAAAAGCATCCTAATAGAAAGGAAAATAATTACTGGACATACCTGTTTTTTCAATCGTTCAATTGCTTTTAAAATTATAAATAAATAATTTTAAAGGCATCTAAGTAATATGGATTTTTTAAAACAAACGTACCTACACATAATGTTTTTGTAATGAACTTATTTAAGTTTTACGTCTCATTGTGATTTTTTATGAAGATATTTATAATAATAAGTTCAATAACTTTACATAAGGATTTTTTATTGTGAATACATTTTATAAATCTTTTTGGCAAAATGATGTTTTTTCTTATCTCAAAAATGCGAGGCGTGTCCAGATGTACCGCCTTTGATTATAGACAGATATATAATCAAAGAGTTCCGCCTTCTGAATCAAGCCCTTGATCTAACTGCCCAACAAGAGCCTTTGTGTCGTAGGGTAGAAGAAAGGTCGATTGTACAGAGCACCATTGATTTGCGGTTGAATGTAACTACAAGATTCTTGTAAATAGGTAGATAGGCTTATTCTAGCACCACATCAAGATTACTGACGTAGGTAGCACAGACGTTCGAAAGCCGAAACTATGCTTTGTAGGCACATCCATCCAAACAATTCGAGGTCAAAGTCAGTGTAGAATTCAAGATGATCCCACTAACGAGATTTATAAGGAAATTTATTACTTAACACATTTTTGAAGTCTAGAAAATAATGTTATTTCCGCAAGCGTTTGTAAATATTACAACATAATTATGATACTGAGCGTTGGATAAATAAAGAAGCGAACGTTAAAAAAATAAAATCTGAAGCGAATTAGATTAGGTAGGTACCTACATACTCTGCAAGAATGTTAACTTTGATGTTTGTTTTACACCTATGGATAGCGTTGAGAGATTTTGTTAGTATTTAGGCGGCGAAGGCCCCACATCTATGCACCACTTTACATTCGGCCAGTTTTATTTTTGTATTCTATTGTGAATTTAAAAGGTTTTGAAATCGTAGTAGCTTGAGGAGCTATAAATAGATTGTTTAAGATCTTGGTTCTACATTCTCAATAAATTAATAATTCTCAATGTGGAAGCTTCAGGGTAACGACTACCCACGCTGAAAAAATCATTCAGAGGAATTATATGAACTTAGAATTGTTGTATTGATGACTTTAATGATCCTAATTGTTTAAACCCATATCTTTTACGGACGCGAATCATATTTTATTCAACATTTAGCTTGATTCTGACCTGCAAATTGTAATAAAAGTAAAAAAAATTGAATTTCGCGGGTTATCCAGCTTTTACCTTAAAGACTGAATATTTATTCTCATGGAAGGGAATTATTGTATTCTTATGAGAATAAAGTTATATGAAACCTTAAGATTTACCTACAAAGTTAAAAATAGCCTAGTAGTCAAATCATCATCGTTGTATCAGCGTCGACGAAACTCTAAAAAGGCGGACCGACAACGTCCCACCTTATTAGTTGGCCTACCATCCTCATCGGTCACTAAAGGAAGGTCCCTTGGTTCTTATTAGATTCGGATAAGGCGAGAGGAAACTCCCGGGTGTTTCCATTGCGATGATTGCCCTGAGGACACGGTGGAGCATACGGTGGAGGTCTGCTCGGCTAGGGCGGAGCACCAACGTGTCCTCGTGGAGGCGTTCGGCGGTGGCGATCTCTCGCGTCCGGCCCTGGTCCAGGCCATGGTACGGAGCGAGAGTGCATGGGTAGCCATCCCCTCTTACTGTGAAGCAGTGATGCTCGCGAAAAGGGAGGTGGTGCACGGGAGGGAGAGGCAGTATATGCGCCCTCACGGCCTTAGTCACCGCAGGAGACGCCCTGGGCGTCGGGAATCCCAGGCTGATTCCCGGCCACCGAAGGAGTGGGCTTGCGGACGGCGAGTAATGGGTAGCTCGCTGTCTGGTAAAGACCAAGCCCAGGTCGACGGCGCGTTGTGTTCCACGAGCGCCTCAAAGAGATGTCAGCACAAACCGATGGGGCACGCAAGGGTCGATGCCTGCTAGGGGTGCGGGTTGTTCGAAAGAGATATCGTGGCCCCTGGCACACAAGCTACTGAAGGATCACGGGTGGGTTTTAGTCAGTAAAAGTCTGACACGCCCTCCTGCGCCACCCAGAGCGGGAGATCATCATCATCATCAGCCTACAATGTTCCCACTACTGGGACACAGGCCTCCTCTCGATGAGAGGGATTGGGCCGTAATCCACCACGCGGGCCCAGTGCGGGTTGGTAGATATCACATGTCTTCGAATTTTTGGTTCTAGGACATGCCGGTTTCCTCATGATGTTTTCCTTCACCGTTTTGAGAGCAGTGGTGATGAAATAATTTACACAGAGTAAAGCGCCTGGCTGGGTTCGAACTCACGACCTACAACACGTAAGTCGCGGCCGTTACCACTTGGCCACCACCGCTCCGCAGAGCGGGAGATGTTATTTGATAATTTCCCACCCAAAAAAAATAAAAGAACCTGAAAGGTTGGCTTACCAATTTACCTGTTTACACTTACGTCAAATATATTTTAGTAGGTAATTCTACCCTAATATTAATAACAGTTTTAAAGTACAAAAACAAACACACTTTAAAACAGGATAAGTTTTTTACCAGTGCGGAAACTGTAAGCATGAATTCAGCTTATCATTCTAGACCCCGAGCGTAAAAATATTCGTTATACAAAAGAAAATAATTGCTGTTTTATGAAACATTTTTTTTTTTTGTGTAACGGACTATGGTCATGTGCAATAAGTACCTACGCAGTCAAAATGTATGGAACAGCTGATATTTTTTTTTGTGTAACTGACGATATATTTCTTTTACATTTTTTGTTTGTTTTCCTTGATAAGTGTTGATGAGCGTGTGGACTGTATAAAGGAATGTAAATAATGGATGGTGGTTACTGGATCTAACATTAAATTACGAAACATATATTTAAACATTTAAACACACTAAAGATCACTGCACTTGACAATAGGAATCATAAGACAAAACTAGAAAACAGACAAGCAAAAAAACACATATTCTAAAAAAGATTTATACAAAATTAGAACAGAACTTCCAGCCAGTCGCCAACAATAAGTGTGGAAAATTTCAAGTTAATCTGAAGGCCAATTCTACTAATTAAAAACGTTCGCAGTGTCATCTCGGCGACAATCGAATTTCAAAAATTTGACAAAAATGTATAGGAATTTTTGACAGATTGACACTGAGATCAGACTGTGAACGTTCTTAAAATTACCAGAATTGCCCCTCTGATGTCTTAATTGTGGGTGTAATTCGATTTTCGAGATTTCGTTCTTACACACACATACCGACCTAATAAAAGCGTGTTAAAATAAAACATCAGAAACTCGATTCTCTCGATTAAACTAAGTTTTCTAGAAGAGGAAACTCCTAGCGTCAATTAGGTACCTACCGACGCAGAATAGACAACGTTTCTGAGAAACCTGTTGAATTTACAAAGGCTGATGTCGAAAGTTCGCAACATTTCTGTTGGCGAAACAAAAGTTTTAGCTTCATAACTACACCCACATGCGTACGGGCTTGGCAGGCAGGTTGGCGATCGCAGTATGGTGGTAAAATGCATAGAGAACGCTGCTGCCCATTCTCTAGTAAGTCCCTTAGTCGCCTTCTACGACATCCACTGGAAGAAATGGGATGGTGCTATTCTTTTACGCCCGGCGACACATACGGGACATAACAATCCTAATCAGGTTAAACTAGTATTCATATCATTTAGAAAGTCTTTCACTGAGAAGGTAATAACATTTGCTTAAGGGTACACTGGTCGCAGGCTCGAACTCACTGGTGGGCCTGGCTAAAAAGCACGCTGTCTCACCAGGCTTCGTGTCCGACAGAGGTAGTATTAGTTTCAGTGATGAGCAGTTAGACGCCAGTCTACATGCACAACATTATTGAGTGAGCTGTAGGATCAGTTATAGTAAAAAGGCGCGTAAAAAATTTAAGAAAAGTCCTTCGGAAGATCGGGTTTTCTGAAAAAAACACTGCATAAATCAATGACCAATTAAGTTTATTGAACTTTCCGATAATTGAACTTTGTCGGTACCGACTTGGTTTTCGAGATTTTACACTGTTTTTATTACTTATGTAAACACGCCTAAAGTTAGGTTAAATTAGCATGAAAAACGAATCTTTGTACAGACAATATTGATAGTGAGACAAAACCATGCCATGTTAAATTTTTGATGTAGGTACATAGTCAAACAGTTGAGTAAAACCCTCCCGAACTTTGTATGGAAAAAATGTGGACAAGTGTCACCTCCGGCCTGTGGGCCTCTGAAACGCTACCTCCGCCTTCCCTAAATGCAGCACGACGTATTTATTGACGATGAACTGTCAACCATTTAGCGGAAAATCCATGCCATAGTATAACATATTGCAGTTGGTCAACTGAATTATTTTTATAAATGACAGGTCCCATTGTCATAACACTTTTCCTTAACAGTGCGAGGGTTTTCTGGCAGCACTGAGACGTGAGGTCCGGGCACCTGTCAAGTGTCAAAGCGCCTACAGACTGAATGGTGAACGAATGAATAAAACGAATGACATCAAATATTTTAAGTAAATTGTCGAACTGGAATACCTCTTGTCAATGTGGCGCCAACTGGTGGCTTGATTATTCAAGAACACCCTCATTACCAGTAATTTTTCACTTTGTAGTGTTTTTTTCCGGAAGTCGGTTGTTTTTTTTCACTTTTTGGTATAGTACCTACTTACCCCACACCAATTCGAAATTTCATCATCCTTGGGGTCAAAACAATGCATAATTTATGCGATAGCAGCAATCGCGATTATTTTGCTGTCATTTTTTTAAGAGTCCCGCTGTCTGTCTCCGAAACGCATCATCAGATCTATATGAAATTTAAATGGGACCATTACGAAATAAACCCCTTTCGAACAAAAAAATAGTTTTGCACATCGCCATCGGTCTATAAATGACGGAGTTATGCCCAAACCTCCACTTAACTCCTAACCACAAAATAGTTACAACTTCATCTCATTATGCTTAGCTGATGAAGAAAGGTACACCTTTCTTCATCAGCTAAGCATCATGAGATGATGATGACCATACGCAAATGTCTCAATAGCTCTAGAAAATATTTGAAAAACATTGGATTTTTTAAATACCTATAACATTTAAGGGTTGCCCTCGATTTCCCTGGGATTCCATTATCAGATCTCACTTGGAAGGACTACCTCAGAAGTATACTCTTTCAAATAAAAAAAGAATTTTGAGAATTGGTCCACAAATGGGGGGGAAATCGATGAACATACATGAAAAAAATACATACAGGCGAATATATTTTATAACCAACTCCTTTTTGGAAGTCGGTTAAAAATGTCACGTGATCTGTCATGTCGTATCTAAACAGACGTTTAAAGTGAACGTGTACATCAAACGTTGTAGATAGGTACCTATAACTTGAGGGTAGGTAAGGATTAGACAGAGACCTAAAGATAAAGTGACGAGGACGATGGTAAATAACAATTTCATCGCTATTCATATGGGCTCCCTGGCTAGTTCGTCAGATTGCCGGTATGAGAATGACGACGTTCGGTTATGCGATGGTTCGAATCCAAGTCCAAACGGTTAACTCTTTTTAGTATTCTCGAGATTATCCGTAACGAATTTATTGCTGCAGCAGTGTTTCAATTTTAAAACTTGAGGTTAGCACATACTGACGATGTGTGTACCTTAACCGTTGTAGCTACAGAAACTGAACTATGAAATGAAATCTGTCTTATGAGACTATCCTTAAGAAATTGTGATCAACTCTCGAGATTTTTTAAATGTGTAAGTCAGCAAGGAAAGTGACCATGCCTTTTTTTTTTTTTAAACTTCGCTGGACAGCATCGATGAGGTGCGAGTTGTTCGAAAGAGATACCGTGGCCCCTGGCTCACATGAAAGTAAAGGAACACGGGTGGGTTTTGATCAGTAAAAGTCTGACACGCCCTCCCACTCCACCCAGAGCGAGAGAAGTTATTTGATGATTACTCAAACTCAAAAAAAAAGCGCGATGAATCGATGTTATCGGTTAACGAACTCTTCAAATATGTAGGTAATTTATTAAATAGAAATAAAATTAGTAATTGTGTTGAAATAGATAACAACGGCTGCTGTTAATCTTTATTAAATTTATGTATACTTTTTTTGGATAACAAACAATTTATTTCGTTGATTCTACTGCATTCTTGCGGATAACAAAAGGTATTTATGTCCTGACGCCAGCGCATCAAGCTACCCCAATCTGTCAAATTTCTTTGATAGATTTTAAACTTATAACTTATGCATAAGGTTCATGTTCAATTGGGTTTGACAGTTTAGGGTAGCTTGATGTGATAGCGTCTGTATAAGGCAAATTTGAGTGGAAACGCAGGAAGGAAACGCCCTAGGAACATATTAGTGACCTTATCCGGCGTGCGTGTAATACCAGATGTAGGAACATACAGGAACTCCTAGTACAAAAGCCTAGCCTAGGGCTACACGTATTTGTTACAGAAACATGTACCTACTTATAGAAAGATAAAATAATCGAATAATAAAGTAAAATAGATGTGTGATCACTAGCCCAAACAGAAGTAGTCGAGAGCTACACGTCATGACTGTAACAAGATGGCTTTCGCTCAGCATACTCGCACTGTGACACAAATGACGTAGGCATGGAAACTGACTGGCAGGCTTTCACTGGCGGCCCGTGACAGAAATAATATATCACAAATTTATATCTTCATCAACATTTCCGCCGAAAGACGTCCACTTCGACAGTTCTGTTCTTCCCATATCTAGCGGATTTCGGCGGCCTTCACAAGGACACAGGTTGCTCGTGTGGTACCTGTCCAAGTCGACATTCACGCGGACGTAAGAAAACCACGGTGGAATATTTTCACGCACAGGAAGTTAAACTTGATAATTCAACAAACTGCATCTCAGCGCGTCAAAAATTAAAATGTGTGATATATACTGTTCGATTTTCAACCCAAGGAGCTGAGGAGAGCGTTTGAATTCAGTGCGCAAAAAGTTCGGCCGCGGTTTCATTACGTCCGTGTGAATGTCGATTAAAAGAATAGCACCTTCCTATTTGTTCCCGTGGGTGGCGTAGAAGGCGACTAAGGGACTTACTAGAGAATGGGCAGCAGCGTTCATTATACATTTTTAAACTATACTGCGATCCCCAACCCGCCTGCTAAGCGTGGCGATTAGATATGGCAACCCTCAATGACAAGTAGGTACTAATAATAATGTAACAATAAAGAATTTTTAATATTATAATGCGCTCAACGCAACACACTTTACACGCCTACATTGAGGCGCCAACCAGCTCGCAAGCTGAGGGCGTCCCATAGGGTCATGGCGATCAGGATGATCCGAGGATATCGCACGATCTCCGGCGAGGCGGCGGGCCGCCTTGCCGGATTACCACCATGGGATCTGGAGGCAAAGGTCCTCGCGCAAATATGGGAGTGGCGCGAGGAGGCCAAACGCCGGGGCGTAACTCCGCTGCCGCAGGAAATCGCGGCACAGCGGACAGAGCTCCGGCGGGATCTCATGGTGACATGGAGAGAGCGATTGTCGCAACCCAGTGCTGGGCACGCCACGATTGCGGCGGTAAGTCCCCTCTTTGAGGAGTGGTTTGAGAGGCGGCATGGCGTCCTCACCTTCCGCCTGACGCAGGTCCTCACCGGACACGGTTGTTTCGGGAGGTTCCTGTTTCGGATAGGGCGGGAGGAAACGCCCGGGTGTTTCCACTGCGAAGATCGCCCTGAGGACACGGTGGAGCACACGGTGGCGGTCTGCCGTGCTTGGGCGGAGCACCGCCGTGTCCTCGTGGAGGCGATCGGCGGCGGCGATCTCTCGCGTCCGGCCCTGGTCCAGGCCATGGTACGGAGCGAGAGGGCATGGGGAGCCGTCACCTCCTTCAGCGAAGCAGTGATGCTCGCGAAGAGGGAGGCGGCGCACGTGAGGGAGAGGCAGCATATGCGCCCTCGCGACCCCAGCCGCCGCAGGATACAGAGACGCCCTGGGCGTCGGGAATCGCAGGCCGATTTCCGGCCACCGTAGGCATGGGCTTGCGGACGGCGAGTAATGGGTAGCTCGCTGTCCGGTAAGGACCAAGCCCAAGTCGACGGCGCGTTGTGTTCCACGCGCGCCTCATAGAGATGTCAGCACAAAAAGTGATGGGACCCGCAAGGGTCGATGCCTGCCAGGGGTGCGGGTTTGTTCGAAAGAGACACCACAGCCCCTGGCTTAAGGGCTACTGAAGGAACACGGGTGGGTTTTAGTCAGTAAAAGTCTGACACGCCCTCCTGCTCCACCCAGAGCGGGAGAAGTTATTTAATGATTTCCAAACCAAAAAAAAAAAAAAAAAACGCAACACACTTTCGGCACAACGAATTTTACTAGCACGGCCATTTCTAGCGCGATTCCGTGCTCTGTGTGTTCCTTATACAATAAACTGCAATAACTGCAATTCCTAAAAACCAGAATCAACAAAGACGACCACCAGAAAAGTGCCGAGACGATCTATGAAGTTTTTAACCAGTCCCAAAGACAAGATTCTCCAGTTGAACTTCAACTGTCTTACAACCCGCAACGAAATTAATGTGACAAAGAGAAAACCAGTAAAAACCAAAAAAAAACCTAATGCATGAATTAAGCAGTAGTGGGCCGGTGGTTTTTTTTTGAGGGTGGGTAATTATCAAGTAACTTCTCCCGCTCTGGGTGGACGATAAAGATGGTGTCAGACTTTTACTGACTAAAACCGACTCGTGTTCCCTCAGTTGCCCGTGTGCCAAGGGCCACAGTATCTCTTTCGAACAACCCGCACCCCTGGCAGGCATCGGCCCTTGCGGACCCCACCAATTGGTGCTGACATCTCTTGGATTTTAACGGACAGCGAGCTACCCATTACACACCGTCCGCAAGCCCGCGCCTGTGGTGGCATATACTGCCTCTCCCTCACGTGCGCCGCCTCCCTCTTCGCGAGCGTCATTGCTTCGCAGGAGGTGCCGGCTACCCATACACTCTCGCTCCGTACCATGGCCTGGACCAGGGCCGGATGCGAGAGATCGCCGCCGCTGATCCCATCCACGAGGACATGGCAGTGCTCCGCCCACGCCAGGCAGACCACCACCAGTGGCCCAGTGGTAACGGCCCCGACTTACGAGTTGTATGTAGGTCTTGGGTTCGAACCCAGCCAGGCGCTTTACTTTGTGTAATTATTTTCATCAAAAAACAGTGAAGGAAAACATCGTGAGGAAACGGGCATGCCTTGAAACCAAAAATTCGAAGACATGTTACATCTACCAACCGGCACTGGGCCCGCGAGGTAGCTTACAGCCCAATCCCTCTTGAAGATAAGAGGCCTGTGTCTCAGCAGTGGGAACATTATAGGCTGATTATGCTAAGATAAGCATGAAATTAAATCAAACGTTAAAGTTTTAAATAATTTTTAGACACGTGAATGAATATATTTTCTGATATACTTGAGTACCTAACCAAAGTCTTTGCAATAGCACCATTGTTTTTTGTTTAAGTTTACTGATAAGATAATTCTTGGTTCTTTGCAATAAACTTAAAACAAAGTTGAGACTAATTATTTTTAATTAAAAGTCTGCGAGCAATAAAGATAATTGTCATCAGAATCTTTGTATTGCTACTTCGTATAAAATGAAGATCTAAGTAAACGACAAAATTAATAGTTTTATTGGCTAATTAATGCATCGTTTCTTTAAACATCCCTGAAATCACAAAGTAAGAGAAACAAACATAGGCAGTCATGGGGATTGCCGACAGAAGTGAAAACTTAAAAGTATGCATAGCTGGCATCCTACTCACGAACTGCATAGCTCACTATCAATCGGGTTCTGAATCATTTTGATAATTATAGCTAACTAGCTTTCGCCCGCGGCTTCGCCCGCATGGAAGTTGTAAAATATCCAGCGGGGACGTGTTACTGGGATAAAAAGTATCCTATGTGTTAATCTTTATAATCTATCTGTGTGACAAATTTAATCCAAATCCATTTAGTAGTTTTTGCGTGAAAGAGTAACAAACATCCATACATACGTACCTACAAACTTTCGCGTTTATGATATTAGTAAGGATAAATAAATCCATTGGTGTCATAATCGTCTGCACAACAACTTAAGAGCGTTTGTTCTGAAAGTTGGCAACGTCGCAAATAGCTGTCAAATATTTACGTGAAATTACGTGTTTTGATTAATTTGGCAATATTACTGTATGAAAATATGAAATATTGCTAACGAACTATCTAAAATATGAATAATGATTTGCAATTATAACACAGAATTAGATATTGTAACCGTTTTAGGTGTAAAAAAGGCATTTGGAAAGTTTCCAAGTTCTTTTTTTACATTTAAAACTAAATATTCGATGTTAAAACATTAATTATTGCATTTCATAATCTGTATTTTAGATAGTTAGTTAGCGATATTTCATATTTTCATACAGGTATATTGCCAAATCAATCAAAACACGTAATTTCACGTAAATATTTGACAGCTATTTGCGACGTTGCCAACTTTCAGAACAAATGCTCTTAAGGTGGCACTTGTCCACATTTTTTCCATACAAACTTCGGGAGGGTTAAAACCCTCCCGAAGTTTGTATGGAAAAAATGTATTGTAATTTACTCCACTGTTTGACTATGTACATCAAAAAATAAACATGGTATGGTTTTGTCTCGTTATTATTATTATCTGTACGGAAACAGAATACTAAAATAAAAAGCCATTACAAAGTTATGAGCCAATAAAGATTCGTTTTTCTTGCTAATTTAACCTAACTTTGAGCGTGTTTAAGTAATAAAAGGAGTGTAAAATCTCGAAAACCAAGACGGTACCGACAAAGTTCAATTAACAATAAATTCAATAAACTTTATAGGTCATTGATTTATGCAGTGGTTTTTTCATAAAACCTGATCTTCTGAAGGACTTTTCTTAATTTTAACGCGATTTTTTTGCCAAAAATGCTCCTGCGTCTCACTCAATAACGTTGTGCGTGTAGACTAGCGTCTAACTGCTCACCATTGATACTATCTCTGTCGGATACGAAGCCTGGTGAGACAGCGTGATTTTTAGCCAGGCCCACCAGTGAGTTCGAGCCCGCGCAAAGTGTACCCTTAAATGACGCAATGAACGTTATTTAACTATAGAAATGAAAGCCATTCCTAGTGTTAGTGTGTTACGCAATTACCCCGCTGGTAATGTTAAAAGATAAGCGCGTCGCCGTCTCCTACCAAAAATCACTCAACGCGCGAATTTTTGATTACAAAAAAAAACGTTTCGGCTAAATACAGAAACAAGATAAGAAGAAAGAATAGAAAAATAAGGTGCAAAGTTCCTGTTTATTTCTATTTTTATTTTTGGTATAGTATTAAGGAGGGAAGGTTTTATTTGTTCTTATTTTCTCGAATACTTCCTGTATTCGAGACAATATGGAGCAGTCAGGAAAAAAAATGCTATAAGAGGAAAACACGTCCAATCCAAATCGGGATAATGACCTATTTATATCAGGATTTCCACTGCCCAATCAATACTACCTATAATATTTTGGGCACGCCACGATCGCGGCGGTGGCGCCATGGTGTCCTCACCTTCCGCCTGACGCAGGTCCTCACCGGACACGCGTGTTTCGTTAGGTTCCTGTTTCAGATAAGGCAGGGGGAAACGCCCGGGTGTTTCCACTGCGTAGATCGCCCTGAGAACACGGTGTAGCATACGGTGGAGGTCTGCCCGGCTTGGGCGGAGCCCCGTTGTGTTCTTGTGGAGGCGATCGGCGGCAGCGATCCCTCGCATCCGGCCCCGGTCCAGGTCATGGTACGGAGCGGGAGTGGGTCCTTCTGCGAAGCAGTAATGCTCGCGAAGAGGGAAGCGGAGCACGTGAGGGAAAGGCAGTAAATGCCTCATGAGCCTAGCCTCCGCAGGAGACGCCCTGGGCGTCGGGAATCCCAGGTTGATTCTCGGCCACCGCAGGCACGGGTTTGTGGACGGCGAGTAATGGGTAGCTCGCTGTCCGGTAAGGACCAAGCCCGGGTCGACGGCGCGTTGTGTTCCACGCGCGCCTCAAAGAGATGTCAGCACCAACTGGTGGGGTCCGCAAGGACCGATGCCTGAGGGGTGCGGGTTGTTCGAAAGAGATATCGTGGCCCCGAGCACACAGGCAACTGAGAGAACACGGGTGGGTTTTAGTCAGTAAAATTCTGAGACGCCCTGTCGCTCCATCCAGAGCGGGAGAAGTTATTTGATGATTTTCCAACTTAAAAAAAAAATGTAAAGCTAGTCTTAAGAAACCTTGCGGGCTGTTGACTACCCATGACGACCCGAATGGTCAATAATCACTACCATCCACCTGGCCTTTTCCCAAACATATTAGGGTCAGCCACCAGGCTTACATTGAGCTTCTGCCTATCTGACCTCAACAACTCAGTTACTGGGCAATACTTGGTAATGATACTCCTTGGTAAGACTGGTTGTCAGACGTTCGGGATTCTGACCACCTGTAACGACTGTCTGTGAAAGATCTCCGAATGACAGCCGGGACCAACGGCTTCACGTGTGATCTGAGGCAAGGCGAGGTCTTGGTATATACCTAAAGATGGTCACCCATCTACGGGCCAACTGCAGCAAGCGTAGCTTAACCAGATCGATCGATAAGCCCCTCCATAATCCTTTGGACATCCAGACGGAATTCACAAAAATTAGGTACCCATCTACAAATTGACCACGACTAGCTCAGCTAGCTTAGGTACTCCACTGGGTTAGCGTCGTCGTTGTTTAGCTAAGACTCACCTATTGAACACAACAAATCTTAACTCTGTAACTATTATTATAATCTTAGGTCCCCCACAAACAGGCTCCACGCTACGACGCGGTGCAACGAGATTCTGGTAGAACACATTCCATATTTTTTTTGAAATATTGTTTTACTATTGCCGTATCGCGACTGTTTGCGGAAGCCTTAAAGAGTAAAAAAAAATATTAAGAAGAGGTCCTGGAAGTCCAGGGCCCTATTCCACAAAACTATACAGAATGATATGTTCATATCTTCTAGACCAGCATGGGCGTATCCAGCCATGGGCTCAGGGTGGGGAAGCAGTCTAAAATAATAAGTAACGAGCAAACTATACCCGCAGTCTTACCCCGGTTAATATTTTAATACAAAAAGGTTACACCCTATAGCACCCTGTATCTGTATGTATAATTCGAATTATCCAAAACACTTTCTTATTGCTCACCTACCTACACCATGAAATCTTCCATCCAAAAATGTGTCTCTAACTTCAGCTGTTTGGGCTCTGGGCGTATGCCAATTTGTTAATCAGTCAATTTAGAGGTTTATATCTATCTATAGATAGTACTGTTTAGAATTATAATGAAACAAGCAACTATCGTCCATGATGATCTTTTTTTATTATAGTGTTGCCAAAAAGTGAAGTCATATAAAGGGAGGTGTTGCCCTCATACACCCATAGTAATCAAGAATATCCACACATTCCCCCCTTTTACAAATGTAAAATAGAATGAGACAATAACTAAAATATTAGAAATGAAATCAACTTAACTTTATAAACAATTGAATACTGACTAATCTTAAAAAATCAATTCAAAGAATAATCGGCAAGTCTAATAGGAGGACGAACTGAGCGTCCTGATCTCGTAGTCTGCATAACTTCAGAGGTTCCACTAGCTTCAGATTGAGTTGACATAGGTGGCCCAGAATAACAGGGTTGATCATCATTTATTCTATTATTAAGGACAACCCTTTGTGAATTATCCTCACGTTTAGGCAGATACATAATCATTGGTTTTTCATTAAACACATTTCTACTACGCATCAAATGTCTTTCATTTCTCCTAACTTCATTCCCCTTCTCCGTTTTAACTACAAATGACCTAGGCCCTTCCTTTCTAACTATCTTCCCCGGCACCCAAGTTTTATTTGGTTGATTTTGCATTTTAACATTCTCTCCACTTATAAATGACTTTTTGTCAACGGCAGACTTATCATAATTTAACTTAGACTTTTGTTTCAACTGTAGCATTTTTTCATATGCCCGTTTAGGTACAACAGGTTTTAAACTTTTCTCAGAACATGGTAAAGTAGTGCGCAATTTTCTGGCCATTAAAAGCTCTGAAGGACTGTAATCTAATCCAGCTACAGGTGTAGCCCTGTAGTTCAACATAGCAACATTAAAATCAGCGCCTGACACCATGTTTAGAATCAAAAATCAAAAGTCATTTATTCAAATTAGGCTGAGAATCAGCACTTTTCGAACGTCAAAATACATAAGACAGTCCCCCAAAAACGCCCACCCTTCGACACTTCCTAGTGCTTTAGCTGGGAAGAAGAAGTGGCGGAACAAACTCCCCAGCAGCACAGCTGTCTGTTTAGTCGGATGGACTTGATTCTATACATACATAGGCAAAGTAATAAACAATCTCGCATATTACCTAAAATAAAAGTTTCCTGGTATAAAGGGCTCTATATGTCAATAACTAATGACTTACTAGATAGATGATAAAAAACACTTGGTCAATAAAATTAAAAAAAAAAAAAAAGTATTTAACTAAATAAATATATGAACCCATATAACCTGTCACTAGGTACGCTAATTCTGGAGAAAGAACATAAACATTGTCTTGTGTTAATCACAGCGACCAACTATTCTTGTCATTTAGATAGTCGTTAATGGAATAGTAAGCCTTTAAACAAAGGATGGATTTTACTTGAACTTTAAACGCATCAAAAGGCAAATCTAGCAAAGAAGTGGGAAGCTTGTTATAAAAAGTTATACCAAGCCCAACAAATGAGTTATGAACCTTATGAAGCCGGTGAAAGGGAGCACGTAGTTTGTCCTTGTTTCTAGTGTTAACGGTATGAATATCACTGTTTTTAGTGTACATGTGTATATGTTGCCTAATAAATAAGATGTTAGCTAATATGAATTGTGATGCCACTGTGAGAATACCAATATCTTTAAAAAAGTCCCTCAAGGAAAATCTGCCACCTAACTGGTAAATTGCACGAACAGCACGTTTTTGAAGGACAAAAATATTTTGAATATCAGCGGCTTTGCCCCACAGCAGAATACCGTAGGACATAACGCTGTGAAAATAACTAAAGTATACTAATCGAGCTGTATCGACGTCAGTGTATTGTCTTACTTTTCTGACGGCGTAGGCGGCTGAACTGAGCCTCCCTGCTAGTGTTGATATGTGTGATCCCCACTGAAGTTTGGCATCTACTGTTATGCCCAGAAATACTGCCGTGTCTACGGTTTCAAGCACCTCTTTATCTAAGACGATATTGGGACCTAGATTTCTAACATTCGGTAAGGCGAACTTTACACATTTCGTTTTTTTGGCATTGAGAACAAGGTTATTTGCCGTAAACCAATCCGTAACCATTGAGAGTGCACTGTTTACGTCGTCAAAGTCTTGTCTATTCCTATCTACTTTAAAAATAAGAGAAGTATCATCTGCAAACAGTACAACATCACAAATACCCTTTAAATAGAACGGTAAGTCATTAATATATACTAAAAACAAGAATGGGCCGAGTATTGAGCCTTGAGGCACACCTAACTGAACTGGCAGCCCGGAAGATTTTTTACCATTAATTTCTACACATTGAACCCTATTTTGCAAATAAGAATTTATTACGTTTAGAGCATCGTTATGGACACCGTAATAACGAAGTTTACACAAAAGCGTCTCATGGTGCACGCAATCAAAGGCTTTTGAGAGATCACAAAAAACTCCAATAGCATTTTGCGAGTTCTCCCATGCGTTAAATATGTGTTTCAACAGAGCAACACCCGCATCAGTAGTCGAACGACCTTTTGTAAAGCCATATTGCTCATTATGAAGGAGGCTATTTAAATTAAAATGTTTTAGCAACTGCTTGAGTATTAACTTTTCAAATATTTTGCTAAATGCAGGTAAGATAGAAATAGGCCTGAAATTACGAATGTCATTTTTATTACCTGATTTAAATAATGGTATTACTTTACTACTCTTCATGAGGTCAGGAAAAGTTCCTGAATCAACACATTTATTAAAAGTGACAGCTAGATAGGGGGCTACAATTTCTATAATATTACTTAAAAGTTTAATGGAAATGCCCCAGAAATCACCAGTGTTTTTAGACTTCAGTGTGTTAAAAACATTAACTACGTCACGAGGCGTTACATGTTCGAAACTGAATAGGTCACTACATTTAGGCACACTACTATGCAAAAGGTATTCTGCTTTAGACGGGGATGAATCTAAGGAGCGAGTCGTAGTTACAGGTATGTTGGCAAAAAACTCATTAAATGCCTCCGCTACTTCAGCTTCTGTAATAATTAATTTGTCGTCGACCAAAATCTCAAGTTGATTGTCTTGTTTAACAGACTTGCCCGTTTCATTATTAATTATTTTCCAAGTGGTTTTAACTTTATTGTTAGAATTTTTAATTGTGTCACTTAAAAATTTCGATTTTGCAAAAGCACTAATCTTTTTAAATAATTTTGAATAGTTTTTGACATACTCTAGGAAAGGAGTATCAAACCTGTATTTTTTCAATCCATATAATTCGTATAGTCTCGCTCTACTTTTGTAAATACCCGGAGTAGCCCATTGATTAAAGCCAGCGGAGGAGCCATTAATGTTAATGGTTTTGGTCTTGAAAGCAGATTGATACTCTTTTTGCACAACCTCAAAAAGGGCTTCATAAATTTCATTCGGATTCTCGTGTTGTGCTATGGATGGTGTAATTCTATGAGCTATATTATTTTTAAACCTTTTGCAACGACTAGCTGTATAAGGCCTACATTCAAGTGTACGTGGTCGCTTTTTATGTAATGGCATGGGGAAGCTAGCTAATAAACCACAGTGGTCGGACGTTAAGTCAGTTAGTACTAATTTATTTTTGGCATCACAATCAGTAAACATATTATCAAGACATGTTGACGAAGATGCCGTGATCCTAGTAGGTTCAAAAAACAAGTTAATTAAATTAAAAGACCTAAACCTAAAAGAATTATAATGAAACAAGCAACTATCGTCCATGATGATCTTTTTTTATTATAGTGTTGCCAAAGAGTGAAGTCATATAAAGGGAGGTGTTGCCCTCATACACCCATAGTAATCAAGAATATCCACACAAGTACTTTCAGGTACAGTAAGTAAACAAATCATCATCATCATCATCATATCACCCGAAAGACGTCCACCGCTGGACATAAACCTCCCCCAAACTCAAACTCAAAGCACTTATTTCAAATAAACCAATTACAGGCACTTTTGAATTGTCAAGGTCGGTGAGTTAGAAAGATGAAACTAGTTGCCCATTCCAAAGCGTAGGTACCTATGGAGAAGAACGGGCAAGAAACTCCATGGACACTCTTTTAAAATCAAGATTTTGTTACAAAAAGTTGGTTACATCATTATGTTGAAATTATCAATGTGAGAACGATGTAAAAAGTGCACATTAAAAGCGTCCGTAATTAAAATAAAATAACAATTAAAATAAGCCGTGGGAGCTAAGAGATGACCAGTCCCTACTGGCGGCGCCCGTTCACGGACATGACGTATGCATCAGCACCATTCAGCTCAACCATTTTGAAGGGAACTTAATGATCCAACACACACGCCACCACCAGCGAGACATTTGAGTGAGCATGACATACTCTCAGCTGCCAGGGCACATTCAAGTCAATGAAAGACGTACCCTGTAAATGTTTGCTTTATAGTAGGAACATAGTGCTCACACATATGCTATGCAATTATACCTACAATACAAAAATTTGAATTTATACAATGCAAAGATATCTAGCTTTTACAGTCTTCAGCAGCTCCAACAATGTTTTCAATGTTATTCAATTTAGTTTAAGCTACCTTGTGGAGCAGGACAAGCAGCGGGTCAGAGCCCATTCGTCCCCTAAAATTCGTCCCCCAGCATAAAAGTTGTAGATTCGGCCCCTATATAGGTGCCCATTGGTCTCCTGGTAGGGGACCAATTAATATATTAATAAAACATATTAATTTTAAGGTACCCATTCGTCCCCTCTAATATACATACAATATAAGTTAAAGATTCGGCACCTATTCAGGTGCCTATTGGTCCCCTGAGATAAAATTAGCTATATTTTACATAAGAAACGGTTAACATAGTACCACGGCCGTAGCTAGGGGGGGGCATTGTGGGGCAATGCCCTACCTTGAAATCACAATGCCCTACCTTAAAAATACCAAAAACTAAGAAAAATTGTTATAATTCAATTGTTCATAATTTGAGAAACCACAGTTTAGGACATTCATTTCATATTATAATAATTCTTTGTTCTGTGTATAGATGGCATTTGAAGCGCCATCACATGAAGCGATGGGTCTATTTAATTCTAAAATCTGCGATGCAGAGGAGATTCCCCGTACCATAGATTGCAATATGGGCTATATTGCAATCTATGGTACGGGGAATCCCCTTTTAAACTAAATAAACATTAACTAGATATTGATTATGATTGTTTGTAGTTTGGTTAAGTGAAGTGTACGGTAAAGAGTATTTTAGTCAAAAATCTGTACTATTGTTATTGCTATAAATGGAAGATTATTTGATTTCGCGATGGATATACGGGTCTTTGGAAAAAAACGAAGAGTTGAAGAGAAAATTGACCACGAAGACCTCACTGCTCAAAACAGGTGGAAGCACAAAATACAAACGCTACTCCTAGTTCCATGGCAACAGGTTGGTCAACATAATTATGTTGGTAATGTTAGCTATGGTATTCCTTCTGATATTGCACAAATCGGAGAACCAATAAGACAAGTTGTTTTAGACACATATCCAAAACAACATAACAGAGCCTTTGTTTCCGATTGGTTCAAGCGTTATAAATGGTTGCAGTATTCTGTGGAGAAAGATTTTTACCTCATGGAAGCAAACAGACTTCGTACACTTCCACACAGGATTTAGAAACTGGAAAATGCCACTGATTCTAAAACTGGTTTTCCAAAACATGAAAAATCAATTTCTCATATTCAAGCTATGTGGATGTGGCAGGAGAAATGAAAAAGAATATCTACATCTAGCAGTGTTGAAACGTTAATAAATCAAAAAGTATTAGAAAAATATAAGTCAGTTGAAGGGTTACAGGAAGTCTATCATTGAAGAAGGTAATACAATATCTAATTGTCCACGAATTAGCTTGGCGTGGAAATAGGGTATTTTCCAATTTTTGTAAAACTATTCTAATTTGAAGATTGGAACGAGATATTTAGCAGAAAAATAAAAATAAATTGATTTCTATCCATTTTCTCAATTGAAAACGATAACCAAATTTATTTCTCGTTGTTTTGAATTTACCGCCAAAACGCTTCTTACGATGACTTTTTATCACGTGACGTCAACTTATTAAAATAGTTTTTATAAAATCGGAAAATACCCTATTATATTTTGGTGGTGTGGTACCTATTTACTCGTATCACCACACCCAACAACTAATTATTACCTCACTTTCACTCAGACGTGGATCTCTACATCCAAGCCTGGAATTTCAACCATCTTGTTCGGTTGTTCTTCATCATTGAGGATTTAATAGTTATAGTTCTTAGATCCATGCTCATGTTCTGTCACAGAAATTAGGTATTTGTAATGAATATACCTACATGGTTATTGATTTAGGAGCCCGTGTTTCGAGGGCAGATCAATTATGATAAAAAATTACTTCCGCCCTACCTGTAACCAATGCTGCCCTACCTCAAATTCGACTCTAGCTACAGCCCTGCATAGTACACTTGTGAACAGTTTATTAACGGAATTAATTTAATAAATCTTAACAGATCATTGAAAAAAGAGCTATGATGAATGATAATCCGTCATGATAATAATATAACCTGTCGATAGGCTTACGATGTAAAATTGTCTCACTACGAATGGCTTGTTAAAAAAACGGGTTATAAAGAAAATGAATTACTATATTTTTTATTTTAGCCTTTTCTGCGCGACTGTACCAGGACTACCAAGCTGCAGTATACACATATACATGTACTTATATTAGAAGAATTAATAAAAATAAATATTCTTCAGGGGACGAATGGGCCCCTCAAAAGTTCCAGGGGACGAGTGGGCACAGGGTGCGAATCTTAGGGGACGAATGGGCTCGGACCCCAAGCAGCGTTTAGCCAAGCATTTTTGTCAGCGATGTAATCCCCCAACTTATAATAAGCATGGCTGCATAGTGTGCGTTTTACACAAGATTTAAATTTCGATTCGTTCAGTTCGAGTATGTGGGGAGGTATTTTATTGTAACATTTTAAACAGTACCCCATGAAGGATGAGTCTACTTTAGCCAGTCTGAAGCCTGGTTGAACCAATTGGTGCCTATTTCTCGTTCTAATGGTGTGTCTTTCACCTCGTTTACTGAAAAGATTTAAGTTTTTCCTAACGTACATGATGTTCTCATAGATATATTGACAAGGTACCGTCATGATATTAATAACTTTGAACAGAAGCCCAACTCTCGTAATTAAAACCGTTCAAAATCTAGTCGCAGTGTCATCTCAGCGACAAGCAAATGTCAAAAATGTATGAAAAATCGAGGTATTTTTGACAGATTGACACTGAGATCAGACTGTGAACTTTCTTAAAATTAGTAGAATTGCCCCTCAGTTCCCTCCCGCGTACGGAGGCCATATATTGCTCTAATGGCTCTTTTCTGCAGAATAAAAATAGACTCGATGTCTGCAGCCCGTCCTCATAGTAAAATACCGTATGACATGATACTATGAAAGTAACTGAAATAGACTAGCCTCGCGGTTTCTACATTATTGAATTAGCGGATTTTTCTTACAGCATATGCTGCTGAACTTAGCCGTCCTGCAAGAGCTGTTAAATGAGGACTCCACTGTAGTCTTGAGTCGAGCGTGATCCCTAGGAAAACAGTTTTATCGACGAATTCTAGTTTCTCTTTATTCAATACTACGTCACAATCAGTACTTTTAACATTTGGTAAAGCAAATCTTATGCATTTAGTTTTTTTCCCATTTAACACTAAATTATTAGCAGTGAACCAATTTTGTACCAGCAGTAGGGCATTATTTACGTCGTCAAGATTTGATGCACGTCTATTTATTTTAAAAATTAAGGATGTATCGTCAGCAAATAACACCATTTGTGGTTGGTTTTTTAATAAATGGGGTAGATCATTAATATATACTAAAAAGAGGAAAGGACCTAATATTGAGCCTTGTGGAACACCCATTTTTATTTTTAAACCATGTGAATTGACACCATTTATATGAACTTTTTGCTGTCTATCAATTAAATAAGATTTTACTAGACTGAGCGCAAGTTTACCTAGTCCGTAATGCTCAAGTTTTAAAAGCAAGGTTTCGTGATTAACGCAGTCAAATGCCTTGGAGAGGTCACAAAAAATTCCAATGGCATCCTGAGCCTCCTCCCAAGCTGAAAATATGTGTTTTAATAAGGTAACACCGGCGTCAGTCGTACAACGTCCTTTGGTGAAACCATATTGCTGATCGTGTAAGATTTTGTTGGTATTAAAATTATTAAGCATTTGATTGAGCATTATCTTCTCGAACACCTTGCTGAATACCGGCAGCACGGATACTGGTCTATAATTGTTGGCGTCTCTAAAAGGGGGTTAAGTACCTTACAGGTCAGAGCCAGGGTGGGGCAAGTGCCCCACCCTGCCCCACTGTGGGTACGTCCACGGACCAGACATTGTCAAAGTGGATCTGAGAAAACCTGGATCCCCAGGGGTCTACCTCATCAAGCAATTTACTGCTATGCATAAGTATATAACCAGTGATGGCCCAGTAGTAACGGCCGGGACTTACGAGTCGTAAGTTCGAACCCCGACAGGTGCTTCCCTTTTTGTGAATAATAATTTAATCACAACTATCCTCAAAACGGTGAAGAAAAAGATCGTGAGGAAATATCTTAGAATTAAAAATTCGAAAACATGTGACAACTACCAACCCACACGGAGACCACGTGGTGGATTATGGCCCACTGCCTCTCCCAAAAGAGGAGACTTCAGTCCCAGCAGTGGCAACATTATTTGCTGATAATGCAGTTAGATACCTATATGCTGATATTG
Organism: Polymixis flavicincta; assembly: GCA_949987655.1. Classification (NCBI taxonomy): domain Eukaryota; kingdom Metazoa; phylum Arthropoda; class Insecta; order Lepidoptera; family Noctuidae; genus Polymixis; species Polymixis flavicincta. Next base: position 33,127,705 of record OX465171.1, on the reverse strand, counting down.
CAGTTAGATATATGCTGATAATGCAGTTAGATATATGCTGATGATGCAGTTAGAAATGAATAAACATATCTAACAATAAGTAGTTGCTAAAGATAAAACCACATCGTAGGTTTGAGTACCTACCTAGTTAACTAGGCTCATTTATGAGCAACACAGAATATGTGGAACAATACTTTAGAACAGGCAAAGTCAAAGTCAAAGTCAAAGCATTTATTTCAATTAGGCACTTAAAAGGCACTTTTGAACGTCAACATGTGGGAAGCACAAGACCGGTCGAAGTGGAGGAGCCTGGGGGAGGCCTATGTCCAGCAGTGGACGTCTTTCGGCTGATATGATGATGATGATGATGATGATGATGAACGTCAACATTTACATTAAAACAGAATTGATTCTAGTCGCCCCTTCAAAAATGTAGTTTCGTATGGAGAAGAATGGGCAAGAAACTCCACCGTTACTCTTTTAAAATGTTTTAAGTACAATCTATAACGTAGTACATTCATTATAATAATTATGTGTGAAAACGATGCGTCCAAAATAAAATTACTATACCAAAAGAATGCAATTGAAGCAATACAGATAAATTAATTTTATGATAGATACATGGTTCTCACATATTTACAAACATTGTAAGAGTAAGTATACGAATTTCCTAGAATATTAACAAGTAATAAGTCAGTGTGCGAGTTAAAGCAGGTAATCACTGAGTGTAAATTAATGTCATAAATATAATTATTTATACAAAACAATTCAATTAGCAACCAGTTTGATTTTGTCTAGACTCCAGATTGTCCTATGGAGCAGGACCAGCATGTTTCCAAGTATCCTTATCTTGGATATAATCCTCTAATTTGTAATAATTATGCTTATTAACAAAGTGTACTTTTAATAGGTATGAGTTTTAAATTTCCTTTCATTAATTGCAATATATCACAAGGTATTTTGTTATAACATTTAACACAGTACCCCATAAAAATGTATGTACTTTGGCTAATCTGAAAACTGGTTGATCTATTTTGTCTTTGTTATTAAAATTATGTCGATCACTTACATACATACATAAATACTCAGCCTATAAACGTTCCCACTGCTGGGACACAGGCCTCCTCTCCATGAGAGGGAGTGGGCCGTAATCTACCACGCGGGCCCAGTGCGGGTTGGTAGATGTCACATGTCTTCGAATTTTTGGTTCTAGGATATGCCGGTTTCCTCACGATGTTTTCCTTCACCGTTTGAGAGCAGTGGTGATGAAATTATTTACACAAAGTAATGCGCCTGGCTGGGTTCGAAACGCACGACCTACACCACGTAAGTCGCGGCCGTTACCACTGGGCCACCACTGCGCTGGTCGATCACTTATTTTATTTAAAAGATGTAGATTTTTTCTTACATACATGATAATTATTTTCTTATATAAATTGCCAAGGTACCGTCATAATATTAATCCTTTTAAACAGTTCCCTGAGGGATTCGCGGCGACGTAGATTATAAATGGCTCTGACAGCTCTGTTTTGCAAAATAATATTTGGTTTTTGTGGCTACCAAATTATTTACCGCAAACCAATCTTAGACCTGAAGAATAGAGAAATTCACGTCGTCAAGATTTTGTGTACGTCAGTCTATTTTAAATATCAATGATGTGTCATCTGCAAATAACACCATCTTCGGTTGATTTAGAAGTAAATAGGGTAAATCATTAATGTAAACTAAAAAGAGTAATAGACCCAATATTGAACCTTGGGGAACGCCCATTGCCATTTCAGACCCTGATGAGTTTATGTCGTTTGCCTTTATTAAAAAATGCTTCACATAGTTCCGAAACACAGCTCGCATTTTTTTATTCTGCACTATTTGGTCCTACCTGTGTCAACAGTTGCCGGGCAATAAAGGCTACAGCCAACCCCAACGGCTACAGAAAATGCAGGGTGGATGGAAATGTCAATTTCATACTATGCTCTGAATAAAAAAACAGACTTCCAAAAAAACAGTATACAGTAAACAGTACCTAGTACAAAGTGAAATGTAATTTAACTTCGGTGGTCGGTGTTTTTACATTTGTTTTATAGTTTTTTGCCACCGACTTCCGAAATTCTATTTATTTCACTTTGGAGTTATGAGATGGTCTGTTTTTCATGTTGTAAAAAATGTTTTTTTATTTTTCACTTTTTTGTACGTTTTGTACTTAACCAATACCAAAAATCCCCAAATACCAGTGGCAGTGAATTAAATTAGTATTAACGAAGCTAACTCGAATTATCCAAGCAAAGTTTATGTCGGACAAGCACGCTTCCTTACCAAATAAAAATGAATATAAAAATCTGTAATGACAGATCTTGAAAATTCTTTTTTCACAATGTCTATTTTGTCAAAGGATACAAATATCGATAAACATACCTACATAAAACAAGTGCATACGGACAAACATTATAACTTTTTCCTTTATTGATGTCGGTTAAAAGTTTAAATTCATATGTTCCAAGAGTAGGTATCTGATGAAGGGCCAACAAAGCCTGCATAATCAGCTTATAATAATCTCACTGCTGGGACATAGGCCTCATCTCTGTGATCTCTCACAGAGACGAGGCCTCTGGCCCGGTCTCTCGATCGGGCCATAATAGGTACACCACGCGAGCCCAGTTTGGGTTGGTAGATGTCACATGTCTTTCGAATTTATGGTTCTCGGATGTATCCTTTCCTCACGACGTTTTCCTTCACAGTTTTGAGAGCAGTGATGATTAAATAGTTTACACAAAGTAAGCGTCCCGTGTTTCCCGTGGGTGTCGTAGAAGGCGACTAAGGGACTTACTAGAGAATGGGCAACAGCGTTCTCTATGCATTTTACCACCATACTGCGATCGCAACCCGCCCGCCAAATGTGGCGATTATGGCAAAAACCCCCCTTTTGGGGGAGGCCTATATCCAGCAGTGGACGTCTTTCGGCTGAAATGATGATGATGATCATGATGAACTCACTAAAATTCTGAAAGTCTAACGTTGGCAGTTCTTATGAATTTACTTGGTTATATGGTATAGCACATCGTTGTGTTGCACACGAGCAGAGGAAAGGACTATCAATACTGACGAAATAAAAAAAATAAAAAATAAAAACATATCGATACTTAACTTCTCAAAGGTCGTAAAGTACATTTTGTCGAAAATGACTTTTTGACACTGTTTTACGCAGTTTTTAATTCTGTATCGATCTGAATACCTACTTATTCCGTTTTACTAAATTCGCAAAAAAAAAATGCCTTTACGACCCACATAATTTGACACGCTTAACAAAGTTTACCGTGACGATATGGATGTAAATAACACTCTGTCAACAGAGTGTACTCATTTTGGTAGTAAAGCAAAGTACAAAACAATTTTGGGGCGTAAAATACATTTAAATTATTATTAATTGTCTTATACCACCTTATGTGGTTATTATAAGTTACCTCAAAAATTTGGATGTAAAGGACATCGTCTTAACAAATTGTACTATATACCCTTAGAATAATTTAAAATAAAAATATACCACATTCCTAAAAAAGACAAATGCATAACTTGCGTCAAAGCAGAGAATAATAAAAACGAAATGGGCGACAAGGACGCAGAGCTACTGAACTCTCATCACAAAGAGAAGAAAGCTACATAGGTTTAAGAGATTTAAGATACATCAAACCCTTAATTCACCAAACAATGCAACTATCACCTGCAGTTTTGACTTACAATAAGTCCTGAATACGCCACATGGACAAAGTGTGTGTTTTTTTAAAAAAAATTATTGGCTCTCGCAATTTACCTTGAGTGGCTGTGACTGCTCAACCGGACTTTCCTGTGAAGACATTTTTAGTAAAACTAAAAGCCTGCAGCCAAGGCATAAAACCTACTTAAACTAAAGCGACTGCACGCTGAGGGCACCCCCTGTGGGGTACGGACCTCGGCTCAGGTCGTCACTGGCGGGGGGGGGGGGGGGGGGGAAGGGGGGGCAGCATGTGGGGACAGACTGGATCAAAATATTTTCATTATTATTAACAATCGGGGAATTTAACTCTACGGGCTCAGGAGCGACGCGGGCTGGCACATCAACGAGCAAGGGACGGTCGGGGGTCTCACCGTTAACTCGGGGTCTTCGCGGGGTCCGAAGGACGGTTTTTTGTATTTGTGTATTGTACTGGTGGCCCTATTCTTTTCTTGGAGAACAGTAATGGGGTCATCTGGGTCGGAAAGGGACAAAGTATGATATTGTACTGTTATATATATATACTAGAAAATATTCGGTGTTTAATTTTACTATTTATGAAAGTCACACAGTAGGTATGTTAATTATTACACGTAGTGAGAATGTGATGGCAAGAAAGGAATGTGATGGCAAGAGAGGAAGCAACTAAATTGCCACTTGCGTAATGAAATATCTTGAAGAGAAGGACAAAATGCGCGTAGGTAAAACATGTGCTAATGTACTGCGATTCATGTTGTGGTCAAAATAAAAATAAAACCGTATTGTCTGCCGTGAACCAGTTCCTAAAATCAGCAATTAATTGGAGGTAATTCAAATTATTAATTTACTCCCGGGCCATACATACATGCCTGTCGATACAGTTCATGCTGTAATCAAAACTGCGACAAATTATTGTATGGAGTCCCTCGCAGTGGTCTTCATATTTTGAATTAACCCGCAAAAGACCAAACGCAGAACAAACGAAGAGGATGATAAAGAAAGTGAGAAGGAGGATGAGTAAATAAATCATCACCAGTCTGTTTATAACGTTGATTAAATAAAGAGGTGAAACTAATTAAGGACGAGAAGAATAAAAAGAGAGTGGATCAAAGGCAAGCAAGAAAAATTACGTTAGTTACCAGAATATTAATTTATTATTTAATTATTAAAGCTCCAAATAAACGATCTCAATTTGATTACAAAAACGTACGTTTTATTTCAATACTATGTTATTTCATTATTATTTGTAAAGAAAACACAATAGTATACACATAATTACATAATTAATGTAAAACTTAAATTTAATTATTAATTTCTTCTTACAGAATACTTTAGCGAGTGATCCTTAAGAACCTACAAATTATTACACTTGTCGATAATTCCCTTATTTTATTCAGTTTTGTGAAGTAAGTGGATTTACGCCCTTAATTAATAACATAGGCTTCAAATTTGAGGGGTGTAAAGGACTTTTATTTTTAAATTTATGGTCGTAAAGGAAATTTGTCTCGGTAATTTCAGCACAAGGATAATTTTACAACACTTCCTTAGAAAATACTATAAATTCTAAGCACTTTTCTCCAAGGTTTCATTATAATAGCTCAAGAATCATAAATGCTAGAGTAAAAACATTTTTTTCTTTTTAGTTTTTTGCTTCTGAAAAGTCGCCTTTTGTCCTTTACGACCTTTGAGCCCAGACGGGAGAAGTTATTTGATGACTACAAACCAAAAAAAAAAAAAATGGTATCGATATCCCATCGATTTTCACACAGTCAACGGGGTACTTAAAATATTGAAGAGCGACCACTCATTTAATTCACACTAAATCTCACATACATATCTACTAACCACCTCGACCTGGAACAGATAGTTATAGGTAGGTGCCTAATAATTAATTGTTTCGAACGGAAATCCAATCCGCAACCAGAAAATAAACAAACCCTGCTATCTAACTGTCCAGCCACTGCACAACGCAAGTCATCAAACTTTTAAGTACTTAACTACGTCCCTAAACTAAAGTTCATCGAGACACAAAGATGGCACCAGATAGCGTAACCTAACCTTTTATAACCTAACCTAATTCTGAAGAACTCTTATCTACCACTTGTAAACTACCTAGATTACTGTTGAAACTGTCAAGATACGATAATCACACGTTTTTTAAGAAAATTATCTTAACTTGCTTCCGTTCGTTTCTTCATATTAAAATAAACAACATAATTATCATCCAAGTACAAAATAGCACAATGTAATTGCACTACATTTTTATTGCTATTTGAAAATATAATAAACTATTATTAAATAGTAGCGAGTAGGTACAACTTACTGAGTTAAGGAATTGGGCGCGACGAGTAAGTAAATAGCGATATCACATTTAATCACTACGATCTATGCAATAATGCAATTCAAACTCTACGCTAAAGATATAACGAGTGTTTTTCTTTCCACAACACGATAAACATAAGGCACTTTTGATTTATGATTGCGCCATTGTGATAAGCGCAGGAGAGGGGTCATAGAACTTTGCAGGGCTCACACGCGGGAACGAGACGAACGAATTTTTTTTTCGTCCTTATCTAGATTGCAAGCTTACTTCACTTTTGCATACCATAAGAAAATTGGTCTGAAATTCTTAATACAATCAAAAAGCATTAATGAGATCAGTAAATATGTGAGAGGAATGCACATTAAAGAACTTGTATAAGTGTGGGATGATGTTAGCGCATCGCGAGGCTGCGTAGGAAGCGTTGCAGGCCGTGTGTGGAGCGGTGTCGTGCGTGCGCTTCTGGACTTGGGACGAAAAGTTAGCAGAGGAGAGGAGCGGAGCAGCCGAGCGGAGCGGGTCGCGGGCTTCATTCGCGGTCCGACAGTGGTGCGGCGCGGACGATCACGCGCGCAACCGGTCATCGGACTAACTTTCGAACATTCGTCTACCAATACCTTTGGACTACCATGAGGGCTGGAAGGGTCCCGCTTGCGGCCCTTCTGCTAGTCCTCGCCTCTCCAGTACTACAGGTTAGTCTCTCGACAAACTTTGGCAAAAAGTAGGGGCCACAACCATTCCGCGGAGATTCTGAAAAATAACTTTGCAAAACTTTTTTTGACTTCGCACAGTCTAGACCTCGCGATTTTGTATTTATTGTACGCCTGACTCATTTTAAACTGGACAAAAGACATGTGTTGTTTGAATATTGGCTAAGTTAATAACTAGGCATCGATGACAGAGCCGGTTTCTGCAACTGCTGAACATAACTTAACTTTACTATGTTCAGTTTCTGTGCCTGTTTGAATAAAATATAAATGATTATATGTATAGCGCACAGTCTGGAAGGACATCATTGTAGCTTAGCTGCGAATGAAATTTATGAATTCACAAATGGGTTTCGTAGCACAAATAGTAGCTACCTACACGATTTGTATTGCAAGAAAAATTACGTCTAGTAGGTATCTATCAGTCGATAAAATTTGATAATTTAACGTCGATAAAGTTCAGGTAACCCAGTTATAAAATCTTTATTTTTTATTATATTCATTGAATCAAAATAAACTAACTGGCAAATAATAATTAAAGTAATGTCAACTTCACATAGGGAATGTGCTGATTACATAGTAATATAATTTTCAGAATCGTATCAATAAAACGATTACTGTCATATTTCCATTTTTACAAGTGCTAAGTATTACCTAGTGGTGTATTGTTACAGCGGTTCCATTGCCTTCGCTAATTTAATTCAAGCCGAGTCTGCATTTCTGTTCACCAACGAACTATAATTATTTGTGCGTGCAAACTTAAATGAGGTCAAAACATCAAGTAATATAAGTTGGAACTCGTATTACCAAATTTTGCTTGTCAGACGCACGCGTCTTTAAAAAAAAAAGTATCATTAAACAGGTTTTATTCAAGAGAATCCATCACCGCGAAGAATAATCGGTTTATTTTATAAATCTGTTAATTGAAAGTTCGAAGTTGTTTGCACGAAGGCTTAGCACAGCCGCCACATCAATTTATGAAGTGGATAAAGCTGTCACACATAGACTAAGCGCTACATCCCTGATAGATGTAGCAAAGGCAAAAATCACTTCTATCTGGCCTTTTACAACTATGGACGGCTTCCAGTCTTACATCGAATAAAACGGCACCTCATTACAAGTATTTTATATGGAGTGACTGCCTAATTGACGTCCACAACCCAGTTACTGGGTAACAGAATACTCTTCGGTATAACTGGCGTGAATGCTATAATATATCCAACCAGTTACTCGTAGGAGATGACAAACTTCACTATACTGATCTCTGATTTCCAGTTAACAAATTGATCAAAGGTCCAACAATCCTGTTTAAAAAAAACCCCTTAAATAATATGTATCGATGACAGAGAAACTAAAAACTAGAAAATAAGGCGAGTGATTTTCAAAATATAGTTTCAGAAGTCCGGTATCTTTCAGTATAATACATAACTAACTACATATTCAGCCTATAACGTTCCGACTGCTGGGACACAGGCCTCCTCTCCGTGAGAGGGAGTGGGCCTTAATCCACCACGCGGGCCCAGTGCGGGTTGGTAGATGTCACATGTCTTAAAATTTTTGGTTCTAGGACATGCCGGTTTCCTCACGATGTTTTCCTTCACCGTTTTGAGAGCAGTGGTGATGAAATTATTTACACAAAGTAATGCGTCTGGCTGGGTTCGAACGCACGACCTACAACTCGTAAGTCGCGGCCGTTACCACTGGGCCACCACTGCTCTAATACATAACTGCCGCTGACAAAATCGTAATAATTGCTAGACTTCGTCCTCACTCCGAATACCAATGTCTAACATGAATAATTTAAATGTATAATAATGATGTCTCACTCGCTAAACTTGCTTTTCTACGTCATAATTCTTCACACGATAGGTTTTAATCGTTTTATGTGAGTTTTTCTACACGAATCAACCTATACGTTGATGGAGATTTATAATTGTTTAACATGATAAAAAAGGAATTAAAATAACACGTACGCGTAACATATTTAGATCATCTTTATTTCTTGGTCTTGCTTTGACAAAATAATAAGCTCCTAAATAAAAAACAAATCAATCTGCCTTTACCCAACTATGCTGGGGTCGGCTTCCAGTCTAACCGGTTGCAGCGTAATCCCATTATTTTACATCGAGCGACTGCCGATACCTACCCTTTGGTAAGACAGGTCAGACCCTCGGGCTTCTGACTATCTGTAATGACTGTCAAAGATGTAAAAATGACAGCCGGGTCTAAACGTGCTTGCCCATTCACGGAGGAGTCCGGATATGTTACGGATGGACCACGAACTGACCGCGGCAAGCGTAGCTTAGCCGAGGGTCGCGTTGCGGCTGTTTTACTTAGCCAGGAGCTCTTCCAAATCTTCAATATAAAAAGTATAACAAAATTTTGCTATGCAACCTCTTTAGTGCATAATTACCCATGTAAATAAAATGAAAATTTCAACCTGTAACCGTTAAAGAGTAACATCGTGAGAAGACAACTCTGGGTGCAACCTCCGGTCCTCTCAGGTACCATGTTTTGTTATTGGACGCACAGTTGGACTTGGAATCGAATGTGTCTAAGTAATTACCAAGTTTCATGATATGCCAAGAGGAAGCCGTCCAAACTTAGCTTGGAAGAGAAACTACATTTAAAGATTCTGTAAAATGTATATTTATGGGAATATCGGCAAAACATAAGTTCATTTATAATAGCTAAATTAACGGAACAATCTTAAAAATAGACAAATGTCAGATATATTTCCAACTATACCGAGAATCTCTACCTATTCCTATTTGATAAACAAGTAGAATCTAAAATAAACTCGGTCCTAGACTTTGCAGAAACTTAAGAAACTCACATATTTATCATTATATAATTTACAGCAGTGTTCAGGAGTCACTGGCATGCATTTTACACCCGGTTTTCAGAAAACCCAAACAGATTTTTCGACAAATCTAAACTGCCGTGACTGGTTAAGGGGTCGTACACACTGGTTCGGCTCTGCATGATTCGGCACAGCCGAGTGGATCTATGTATGTAGATCTATTCCAATTGTAGGCACATACGAACGGAGGGAGTGGACCATAATCCACCCCGCAGGTCGAGTGCGGGTTAGTAGATGTCACATGTCTTCGATTTTGTGGTTCCATGCCGCTTTCCTCACGATGTATTCCTTCACCATTTTGAGAACAGTGGTGATGAAATCACTTACACAAAGTAGAGCGCCTGCCAGGGTTCGAACCTACACCATACAACTTGTAAGGCACCGCCGGTTGCACTGGGCCACAACGGCTCATCCACGAGCCGAGAGATATCCGAATTTATGTATGTGTAATAATTTTACTGCTTCTTATCAGTTTCTTGTTCAACAAAATGGTACTTACTGCCGAATGTGGCGACTGTGTGAGCACCCCTGATTTACAGAAGCTAATCAAATCGAGGGTGTCAATCTTTCAATTATTTTATGTGTTTTAAAAACCAGGTGTAGGTATGACTATTGTGCCCACAGTGTACGAAGCGACACTTAAAGTGTTTGGCAATCGTGAGTACCGCCGCGTCACCTACAACTCAATTTGCCATAGGAGTATGTCTCTTAAAAGCTTTTATTATTTTGCCACTAAACATCTAACTTACCAACTTTCATGTGGTAGTAATATCTGGAAATTATTAAAATTAGGTATGCCTGTATTCGCCAAAAGGGTTCGGCAGAGGTGCAGCTATATATAATTACACCCACATTTCGCCAGTTATGTTTGCGTTTCATGATACAGGGAGGAGCAAGCGTATTGCCATCAATCGGGTACAAATTCAGATCAGCACCCTAATTGCGTAACTCACGATTCATCATAATCTGTATCGTTTTGAAACGAATTGTTGATATATTCGAAAAATGTGTCTGTTCGACAACATAAATAACGCAATGAATATTGTTTAACTGTGAAGACGAAACCAATTATGATCAATCGTGAGTTACGCAATTAGGTTGCTGTTGAGAATTTGCAGATAGTAAAACTCAATAGCCGCTTTGCCCGACCCGGGAATCGAACCCAAAATGCTTAGTAGTAGCGATTTCGAACACTAGAAACTGACGACGCAGCCATTCAATTAAAATAATTATTGTTGTTACGCACCGCGGCTTCACCTACATAAGTCTTGATCCTGTGGGATATGTGAATACCAAACAAAAGACGATGGGTAGGTCGCTATAAAGTAACTCATTCTGACATACAATAAAATTGAAAATGAGTGTAGAGTACTCATATTCACGATAACAAAAAGGCTAGGTAGATGATGATTTTCATTCTTATATTTAAAACAGTTTTTAATTTTCATATGGACACAATTCATTAACATTTTGAGCTCTGAAGTTGATAGCTGAATATAATTATCAGTAAAGGCTATCAAAAGCTTTAAATTCAAATAAATATTGACCGTTGCCTCGCAGTGGATGATATTGGATGGCATGTGATTTTACACCTGAAATCCTTATAAGGTTTTCATTTCGAATTTCATCTTTAAATTTTGCATTTGTAAAAGTGTTTACTAAGTGGTTTAACCCTTGTTACCGATAACGTACAGCCAGTACGGTCAACATAACAATATTTTTTTGGTGCAGCACATAACAGGCAGCAGTAACAAAGTCTGTGCTTTGTAAATAAGGTATCTGTCAAACACCAGGAGAAGCGTTCACGAGTGCTGCTGTTATTCATTCGTTTTAACGCGTGAATTTCCGCTGAAGTTGTGAAAATGAAATCAATATTATGTTGCGAGTTTTGATTATAGTAAAGGTACCGAAGCTCGTTACTGTTTGAAATGTTTGAATATAGAAAAGAATCGTTGAATTCCTCAATTTTTGCTATCATATCTTACGATGGAAGTCATTCGATGCATATATCTCCGAGTAACTTGTTTGTTGCATCACACTTTGAATTTGAAAATGGCATGGACGCCCAATAGTATTTCGTATAGGCGTCCGTCAAAATTATAAGCCATCCAGGTTTTCTGTGAAATGGCTGACAGACAGAATCTGTTAATAGCTTATGTCGGTTAAAATTCGGTTACTGTTTTTCGATTTCCATTTGAGGAGATTTTCCATACAGGCTTTGACACAATGTACGATCTGCATTTGGCTCCAACTTATTGAGGAGAAGAGAGACAAAATTATAAGCGTTCCGTGGTAACAAAACCTCAAAAAAATCCAGTAGCTAGGACATTTTTCAATTATTTAATTATCATCTAAATATCTATATAAATAAAAAGAGAAGTCCTGACTGACTGACTCATCAACGCCCAGCCCAAACCCTTGGACTTAGAAAGCTGAAATTTTGCACAGAGATTCCCTTTATAATGTAGGCAAGGAATAAGGAAGGATTTTACGAAATTCAACCCCTAAGGGAGTTAAATAGGGGATGAAAATTCCGCGCGGGCGAAGCCGCTGGCAAAAGCTAGTAGATTTATAAACGAGGTTGAATCCCTGTGTTACGACAACGCCACTCCTGAAGTCGCAGTCGCATGCCCTGACGATTAGCTACAGTGGTAGTCAATCTTCACAAATTTCAAGTGTAGACCCCATAATTTGTGCCTTCGAAGTAGGTACATAACTTACATAGCAACTGTTTGCGAAATTCAAAATGTAAATTAGGAGACAACACTTGAACGAACATTTAATCTCAAACAATTTTTAGGTGGGTCGTGACCTATCTAATGTCAATGATCGACGAGTAAAATACGTTTGATTAGGAACTATTAAAGTAATGTTAATAAAACTTACCAATTTACATCACATTTTTAGACAGACGTTAAGTGATAGATAAAGATGTTTGCAATCCGCAGATTCAGTCCCAATCTAGTCTTTATTTTTGAACTACAAGGTACTTTATTGCGTGGTGTGAACACCGCTCCGCTGATTAAACAGGTGACGGGCTAGTTATAGTTATCAACCTTCTACTAAGAATTGTATGAACTGATCTGCAAAACTTTATTAATACTTTGAATGAATGTGATGAATGTACAACGTGTAACGGAAAGGGTATGTCTGTAGTGGGCATATCGCAGATTTGCTCACTTCATGAAATGCTCGAGAATTTTTTCTCGAGAAGACGTTCGACGTCAGGGGCACCCCCAGGTTCGGTTTGGTTAGGTTCCTTTAAACCCTGCAGACAGAATTAGGAGCCCCACGCTGTGGGGCTCCGTCAACCTGACGTCGACCGTTTTCTTCTGTAATATAAGTACCAGAAAAAGACGAGAATTTCATGAAATGCGACCATTTCATGAAATTCTCGAGCATTCCACGAAGTGAGCTAATCTACGATATGGCCACTACATAGACATACCAAGGGCACGGCTTCATTGGATGATATCAAACTATACTGGAAGGGTTTTTTAATCCTATCTCTACATGTTTGGAAGTTTTGAGACTAAAAAGAAACCAAATCATCAAATTGCAATAAACACATCACTCGGAAGAGATTTATTGTGACATTGGCAAATAACGTGGAATATTATTGACCTACGTAGTACGGTGACACGTTGGTTATGATTTGAATTTAAGAAACATATGAAACCGAAAATTTGGTATCAATTCTTACAGTATTTTATTTTGAGCTGAAACTATGTAAATTGATTCTATACCAGCATTTCTGTTACACCTTGTATACTTGTTTAGAGGGCTTGTGGTTAAGTAATAACAGCCATACCGGGTCGATCGTTCAGGCTAAGCTACGCTTGCCACGGTTGGTCCGTGGATGGCTGCCTATCTTTACATACCACGTCGGTCGCGGCTGTCATTCTTTCTGTTCATCTTTGACAGTCATTACGGGTCGTCAGAAGCCCGAAAGTCTGACAGCCAGTCTTACCAAGGGGTATTGTGTTACCCATTAACTGGGTTGTGGAGGTCAGATAGTCGCTCCTTGAAAAATACTGATATTCAGCTGCATCTGATTGGACTGGAAGCCAACCCCAAAATAGTTGGGTAATGGGTAGGCAGACGTTGATGAATGAATGTATAGGTACTTGTTTTTTCTGAACGATGTTATTTAGAGAATCGCTGACCGGACAGCTAGACTGCCTAAATGGACACATGACAATCTGAATAATACATTTTAATGATACCTCTTTGTGAAACTAGACCGTTTGAAAATAGCACTATTCATTGAAAAACGGTTGCAACTGAAGAGCTGAGCAATAACTAAATTATCATACGTTTATCATGAAAAAACGTTATGGTACTTTTGACCCCGTCAAAATACGCGTCCATTATTATCAAGGTTATCTCTTTCAGCATGATACGACTATGCCTAAATTTAGTGTTAAAGTTTGATATATGTAGCACCGCCTATCTACTCGTACGCATGTTTGCTTAACGTATGTATACGTGTCGGCCAGGAACTCTTGTTATCCGCTCACAATTGGAAAATAAGATAAAAATGATCTTTGCACGCGGTCTAACCTGAAATATTCTCTGTACCGAGTCTCATTTTGTCACCCTTTTCTCTGTCTTCTTCTACACCTTTTTCCATTGCTTGGGTACCAAATATTGTACAGTCCAAATATTGATTTTATTGGGTCACTTCCTGCAGAGAATTATATCGTGTAAAGGTCTAGAATTAATCGATGGTATGACAATGTTTTTGTCCAATTTATCGGTACCGGTAAACCGGGGTTAAATGATAAATGATTTTATTTCTGTAAGTAGGTTTGTACAAACACTTTTACACGTCAATCCTATATTTTTTAAACTAGATGAGGTGGGCGTTTCCTATCTGACTACTCTGAGAAGAAAGGCCGAAACAAACTCAGAGGTCACAGTCTCTTTTAAAGTCCAGACATAATCTTGGTCAGATCATGTGAAGACCATGTGGATTGGTGTCTGAAATGGTCTTTTGAGGAAAGAACCACACAGATTGAGTGGACCTGTCCATTCACTGCACGCATGTACCTATTAGTAATCACACGGCTCAACTCAGACGCGGTTACATTGATTCGCGGGATGACTTTGATCAAAACTTCCATTTCATATAAAATCGCTAATTGCGTAAAATTCAACGCAACATGGTAGTTTCTTTTTCTAGTTTAGCAACACTGAAGAACTGTTAAATCGTTTCCGGAGGAATTTACTAACAATTTTAATTAAGAAAGTTAATTATATTTCGTGTTGACAGATTTTGATTTTTGAAATTGTATTGGCATTATAATTAGGGTTAATTTGTAACTACGCAATAAAATAGGGGGTATCAAAGTAACCCTACATCCTACGTATAACTTTGATCAGTCATTTTTATTTTTTTCTCAGTATAAAGTAAAATTTATCCACGTATAATTACAGGAAACGAGAGTTATTAAAAAAAACGATTATTGTACATTTTTTTGTGTTTTTTATAACCACAAATTTAAGAGATATGAACCTTAAAAGTTCAATATTGTTTAAAGTAACCCCGGTTTACGGTAACCGATAAATACACGGTCGAATGGCGCAGATTGCGCAACGATTGTGTTTGTTAAAATAATTTTCAATTAATTATATTAAAAGACTGCCTTGTTAGTCTAGTGGTCGCAAACGCTGCTACGGAGCATGAGGTCCTGGTTGGATTCCCAAGTCAGGCAAAGAGTAATTGGGGCTTTTCATCAGGAATTTCTAGGACCAACCTGATTTTTTTGTGCCCGTTTAATGTCGGTGAATTATAGTACCTAACACCTCTGTCTATAGTAACCCTTTGGGGAGGCACAAGGCGTGATTGTATGTTTTAGATTATGGCTTAAATTAATTTATAACAGTTTAGTCGATAATACTTCAGATTTGTATTTGAGGAACTTTATAAAATTGCTCTAGCAATTATATATAGATATAAAGAAATTAGATTTAGGGAAATCCTTAAGGTTCATTTCACTACATCTACATATAGCAAATGCTAAACCAAGAGCGTTTGCCAACAAGTTCACTATGTAGACTTCCAGACTTGATCAGGCATCAGGACATCAGTAAGAGTCATGCAATACTTTCGTTGCAGGAATCCATACTTCTCTGTAGACCACCATTACCCAGCTGTTCTCTGGTGAATACATAATATTGATGGGCTTCCTTTCATCAACGGAGTAATCATTTCTTGTACCGAGACCACACACAAGAGGGACATTGAAAGCGCTTGTGTACCGAAAGCCCTTTTGGGATTTGACAGCAACCTGATTATGCCTTCAATAGTAGCAAATAGTATCAATATGCTCCAGAATGAGGTGCAGTTCCAATTAAGTATGTTACGATGTTAGAAAGCCATCTTATTCGAAGCGGCTTAGCTAAGATTGAATACAAACTGTTCATGGCATTGTACATATAGGTATAGGTATACACAGGATGCATTTTTAACCAGTGCGCAAACTTTAACATGGGAATTCAGCATATCATTTTAGAAACTCCAGCGCAGAAATTTTTCGTCGGTTATGCAAAATAAAATCTGCTTTTTCATAGGAAAGTGCACCTACGCGGTGAAAATGTATGGAACAGCTTATTTTTTTTTATGTAACCAACGAATTTTTTTTGCGCTGGGGGTCTATAATTATGTGCAGAATTTATGGTTACAGTTTGCGCACTGGTTAAATACTTATCCTGTGTACGTAATTACTTTTCATATACTTATAGGCTTTTACGTAGGTATTTTGACAGTGTGTTTTGTTATTCAGTCTTCACGAACCAATAAAAAAAAAATCGTCACGACAAATTGAGTAAGGTTGTATCTATCGAGAATAATTTCTTAGAAGTAATAATAAGAGTAAGCTCGTCGGTTATCTACCTACCGGTGTTTATAATACAAATACCGAATGATGTGCATGCTATGATATCAAGCCCGGTAGCCTGAAGATTGGCGTTTGCCGAGGTTATCCAATATGTTATCACGAACGTCTTCACACATATTCATCATCTCGCTATTTCTGTAACTTAAGATAAATTAAGAAAAATAAATTAATATTTTGTGATTTTTTTTTCTCTTGTGGTTATCGACTCAAGCCTGTTTATCAAACACGCTGACCCCGTGACGCCTTGCACAATAAGTACTTATACTTAAACGTTGATAACAGTGTCAATTTCCTTATAATAATGTTTTGATACATAGTACTGTATTACATAATATAATAAATAATTGAGATTTCTCGAATGCGTTGCCTAGCAGATTTTTTTAAAAGATGGCAATATGTTTTCTATGCTATTATTTTAGTCCCATTTTCCATACTGGTTATAATTTTACCATGGGGTATCGTGTTAGTCAGTAACTGGGTGGTGGAGGTCAGATACGCAGTCGCTATATGTAAAAGACTGGTATTCAGCTACATCCGGTTGGATTGGAAACCAACCACAATATAGCTGAGAAGAGTCTAGGTAGATGTATTGCTTGTAAAAATAATATATAATATTTGGGGTTCACAGAGATTATTATAACGAGGTTTGGACAATGATGTTCAATATACGAAGCGTTTGGTTTTGATAGTTATTTGATTAATAATTTCGATAAAACCGTGAATGGCAAAATGGCGTTAATGAATGATAATGATGTTATTTTGCACGAGACGGAGGTACTCACAGTATTCTCATTATAATGTGAAACATTATATTTTAACTCAAAATTGCCGGTCGTGGTTGTAGTCTTAAAACTAAGTAAAATGTTTATGGTTATAAGTTTTTGGTATACCTACCATATCTTTTTTACTCGATTTTAAAGTAACGACCTGTCTATATCGGAATCACTATATATTGGCGATTTCATACAATACCTAAGAGCAGATTACCTCACCATGTTAAACTGTTTCAACAGTAATTCAGTAATGTCTTAGAAGTAACCTACATTCACTTTAACTATATGCTTTGGGTTTAACAAGTTTGACGAACATGATAATAAAGTTAGGAACCTATATTTTTGTCATTCGTACATGGCAAATTTTGACACCAAAAATATGCTGACCTATTGTTTAGCGTCAAGTCACGGTGCAATTTTCTGACCCTCTAAACCTTCAGTATAAACATGTTTGCGTTACAGTTATTATTCTGATTACAAAGAAAATGTTTCAGTATGTGGGAACTATGAGGAATTATGATAACAATACGGTGATAACGCATTCGACCTACATCTCGCATTCTGTGTTGCTTAACCTGGATGCAACGGATGTGCGTGCCTGCATTGCAACGTGCACCTTATTTGCATACAAATAGATTTTAAAACAAGCTGTCGGTATTGAAAGGTAGGTTTTTCTTACTTGTGTGGAGACGTGTCTGAAACCTGATTGTGTTTCGTATGCTTGAAGACGTGCATTCATCTGTAACATGGTTCCGAAAACATTATTTTTCGTAAAATACAAACCCATTTTATGACGCAGACGTAATTACATAATTTGTTTGAAGGTACATTCATTAATTGAAAGCGATGGTTAAATATTTCAAGACGCAGTATCAAACATCAGCGGCCATGACAGTTCAGCATAGTCACGTCTGTCAATTGATGATGTCTAAGCATTTCCTAAGGTGTGTCGCGGCTAGAGCGCTTTGCCTTATCCACAAGGAGCTAAGGTGTCACTGTCAGTGTTGCCAACGTAGGCGATTTTTCGCCATTTAGGCTACTCAGAACGAGAATCGGCGACGAAAAAATCTAAAAGGCGACTGGTCGCCAATTAGGCTACTCTAGGGGCAAATTTTTGTTATACTACCTAGTAGGCAAACAGGCATACTGCCCATTACCTTTGAGTAATGCCGTCGTTGAAAGAATTTTCAGCGTAATGGGAACAATCAAAACAAAATTAAGGAATAGCATGCAACTACCCATGCTGATCGCCATTTTTAGAATTCGTACCCATGTGAAAGTAAGAGGTACCTATGTGTTGTAACAACTTTAAACCAAGCAATCACATGATCAGTTTGCACTCTGGCAGCAAAATGTATGTCTGCGGTGGATCTTGCCAGTACTAGCACATTAACTACTAGTGAAGATGGCGAAAGTCTTGGTGATGCCTTACTATTGCTGGCAGAGGACGAATCAGAATAATCCTAATTTTTGTCTAGTTTTTTAAATGTTAACTTTAATTTCATTGACGTGTTTAAAAGATGGCTTATGCCTATTTATCAGTGTGTTATAAATATATTATAAATAAATTGATAAAAAATACATTTTATTTTATTAATATTGTTATTTTGGTTTTTGGGCTACTTTAGGCTACTGTAACTACAACTGAAATTCGGCGATATTAGGCTACTTCATCCATGAGAAACGGCGACATTAGGGCCAGCGCTGTTGGCAACACTGGTCACTGTATAGCCGTAGTGGACAAATCACTTGATCCCACACCACATGTGCATTCAGTTTATCTTACCATGAATTAATTAACAAACAATGGTGGCCAGACCAGAGAATTGGCAATTAACATGTTTATTGTTGCTTAATTTTGAAGGATATTGCTGCTTCATTGGTTCTATCAAAAAGAAAGTCATTTGTGTTACGCAATTACCCACCTGGGGACCACTGTACTTTACAGAAATCTGGACATAGGAATGAAAGAAGACATTGTAAGGAACGTCTGAGTTAACAACGGTCATGCTCGTTCCCTCTCTGTTTTATAAGACATTTATACGAAAGCATTATGGTTCGATAAGGACGTAACGCATTCTCAGTTATATTGGGTTTAGCAATGGTAATTTTAAACAGTTTGACAGTTATGTCATCAAAACACCTGATACAACAAACATTGACGAGCGCACAAGTGAAGGCGAGGCGCGGGCGCAGCTTAATAATCTTAAATTTTTCATATTTGGTAAACTAGAAGCATGACACAATATCAAACACGGTTGCATTGTAAACGGAACATTATAATATAATTAATTAATTATAAGACGAGCGCGCCAAAAGAATTTGTAATCTAATCTTATGATGAGCTCATTACACCATATAACTAGGTTTCAGTTTCATTTTGGTGTTCATCCGGTACCTAACATAAGACATAATCATTTATGTCTTTCATTGTGTTAATTCACACGTTTGAATGGATTGTATTTAAATTTTTATGACTGATTTAACACTGCACCGCTATCGGCCATACGTGATGTGAATAAGTTAGGTTATGTTATACTGTTATAGGCAATTTAGTTTATTTTAATCGTTTAAGTGTGAAGATTCACATTCTTGCCAGTTTGATGTCTGACATTATAATACATCATAACTATCATAATTCATACATACCCAAGTATTATTTTACAATGTGTATGGAATTACGAATATTTTCAGATGTATAGATTTTCTGTATAAGTTATAATTATCCAATGTAGGTACAGAATAAGTCGTTTTTTTTGGTTTAGTTTCTTTTGTTGTCATTTGGTTTAAATCATGGTCTGGCAATTTGAGGAATTTATGCGGTCTACCCAAATGTCCTTTCGTAGGTATTGTTCGTCAAATTGTTGAGCTCATCAAGGTCAGAGCTGCATATTACCTCTCAATCGGTGTAGTTATTCCTCAAAAGAGCATTTCAGACACTAATCCATATGGTCTTCACATGATCTGACCAAGATTATGTCTGGACTTGAAAAGAGACTGTGACCTCTGAGTTTGTTTCGTCCTTTCTTCACAGAGTAATCAGATAGGACACGCCGACTTCGTCTAGTTTTAGAAGAAGTCGGCGTTTCCATTTGACTACAATATTATTGATGGAATAGCCGTTTTGGGCTACCTAATCCGTTGCTGAATATCCAACCCCGTCCCCCCAGTCACTTTGCTTGTGGATGTTTTTTGTTTTTAATTTTTGGGTCTACAAATTTTTGCACTATCAATCATTTGGGTTAGCACATAATGCAAAGAAACAATCAATTTTCTCGTCAACGCGCTGATAATGAATATAACGATAATTATATTTAGGTCCTGCGCATGAGTTGATTTTGTTTATATTTCGTTGGCCCTAATTGCCTGATTGTATGAGTAATGAAGTCAAAATTTCATTATTATATAAATTAATATACCTATCTGGAATTAGCACAGATTTATCTTTTATAATTTACTTAAATATCGATTAATATAATTAAACTAGAAATTATTTTGACCAAGCTAAAACTGAGATCGATAAACGTTACTTAGCGTGTTCTTAGGCTGAGCGTTATTCTTGACATTATCGCATAACAATCGAACTATTAGTGTAAGATGGAGGCGGGAATATGTACGAGCCAAAGTATGAGCTAAGTATCGTTTATAGAGCTAGGCCTAAGAGGACATTAAAACTTGACATTTAGTCGCTTTATGTTAAAGATCCTTGTCATTTTCATTTCCATGAAGTGAGAGGCAGATTGACCTTAGCTGTAGCATCGTCTTAGTTATGAGTTTGACAATTTAAAAGCTGAAGAAGTTTCTTCGAATGGTATACCTTACCCATCTGATTACTTGATTAAGGTGCAGATAAGCGCCTAACTCGTATTACTCGTATACTTTGGGCATGCCACGATTGCGGCGGAAAGTCCCTTGAGTGGAGTGGCTTGAGAGGCGGCCTGGCGTTCTCACCTTTCGCCTGACGCAGTACTCCACCGGAGACGGCTGTTTCGGGAAGTTCCTGTTTCGAATAAGGCGGGAGGAAACGCCCGGGTGTTTCCACTGCGAACATCGCCCTGAGGGCACGGTGGAGGTCTGCCCGGCTTGGGCGGAGCACCGCTGTGTCCTCGTGGAGGAAATCGGTGGTGGCGAACTCGCGCGTCCGGTCCTGATCCAGGCCATGGTATGGAGCGTGAGTGCATGGGTAGCCGTCACCTCCTTCTGCGAAGCAGTGATGCTCGTGAAGAGGGAGGCGGCGCACGTGAGGGAGAGGCAGTATATGCGCACTCACGGCCTTAGTCGTCGCAGGAGACGCTCTGGGCGTCGGGAATCCCAGGCTGATTCCCGGCCACCGTAGGCGTGGGCTTGCGGATGGCGAGTAATGGCTCGCTGTCCGGTAAGGACCAACCTGGTCGACGGCGCGTTGTGTACCACGCGCGTTCGGTCCGCAAAGGCCGATGCCTGCCAAGGGTGCGGGTTGTTCGAATGAGATACCGCAGCCCTTGGCGCACAAGCTACTGAGAGAACACGGGTGGGTTTTAGTCAGTTAAAGTCTGTGATGCCCTCCTGCTCTACCCAGAGCGGGTGTATGTTATTTGATGATTACCCACCCAAAAAAAAGTGTAAATTTCTGTACATAATTATAGTAAATTCTGCTAACTGCATAATTAATCGACTTCAAAAAGGAGGTGGTTTTCAATTTGTGTGTACGTTTTTTCCGCAATATCTCCAGAAATTTTAATGTGGATCGATTTAAAAAAAATGGATAGTGTACCAAGTTACCTAGGTAGATAACTTGGTACATACAGGTGTAGGTGATACGTTAGTCCCTTAATTTGCTTGGGTAGATTTTGCGTAAGCTTCGAAAATATGTTCTTTATCCACAGTGTGTATCTTGATGATGGCCCAATACGTCATATGTTACTGGTGTTTACATAGCAACAAGTAAATACATTATGTAAAAAAAAAACTAAATAAAAATAATTAAATTATTAATTAGATCCAAAGATCTGAATTTAAGTATTTATCACATACAAAATTAAAGTTATCACACACACAGTTACTCTTTGAGCAGATTTTTCGAAGTTAGTTCGTAATTTAGCTCCTAAAACAATAGCCAAAACTGCTCCTTTTTCATTATGAAAATAAATAATTTTACACTTTGTTTAACGGGTCACTAAAATTTATGGAGGATAGTACCTATCTAGTCTTGTGTCTTCTTTTCACCCAATCATAGAACCAAATCAAATTTCCGGTATTGGCGTTTCAATATTTTAGTTACGGACGGTTTTTTCACATAGGTTTTAGTCGGGTTTTTTGAATAAACGTCATCTAAGGCATCACTGCCTTAGATGACGTTTATTCAAAAAACCCGTATCCTTGTAAGATAGTTTAACAATTCAATCTCCCTGGCATGGCCGTCGGGGAATTATAGCAGGCCATGCATATCATGTGCTTATATTAGTATTAGGTGGTGCCAGTATTCAACCCGTTAAACCCTTAATACCTAGGTTATTGGAACTTGGATTACACTGGAAGGTTAATTGGTAGGTATTGAATATCTAGTAGCATATATTATAATAGACTTAAGCATAATCATAAATGATATAAATAAGTAAATAAGTGATAAATGATTTTGTTTATGTGTTCCAACATATCAGCCGAAAATCACGCGACGAAAGGTGTGCTCATACCTACGATGGTTTGAAAATTCCCCGCAAGTTATAACACAATCAACACGCCTAGCCTTTTCGCAACCAAGTTGGGGTCAGCTTCCAGACTGAGACTGGTTTGTCAGACTTTCGGGCAAGTCACAACACATCAGGCCAAAATTGAGTCGCGTCCGTCGCGTAATTTTAACATTCAAAGGCACTGCGCGCATAAAATTCATTTAATGCAGCAATCGATATGACTATTGGTTGAGTTTTAGTTTATCAAGACATTACAATACCCGAGGCTGGAATTTACGGTCTATTTATATCAGACTAGCACATCACTTAGGCCTTCGTCCCCGTAAGTTCCCTATTTTCCCCTACAAACACCGGTTTGTAGGGGAAAATATGGAACCTACGGGGGATTAGGCGGTCCTAATCCCCCGTAACGAGGTAATTTACTAGGTACTTATTATTCCTAACTATAATAATATTATAACTTTGGAAATCAGAGATTCAGCTGGACCTCTCCTTAGTACATTCTAGCGAATTATACCTAGCAAAAGTAGGTATGTACTCATTTGTCTTTACAAAATGTATTATTTTCATATTGATATTAAAAGTATGTACAGTAAGTCTGAAGTTAGGTCGGCCTTTGGTGTGGGATGCAACATGTGTCGACACCCTTGCGCCATCCCATCTTTTTCGTACGGCTGCTGCAGGTGCGGAAAACCTCAAACGGCGCTAATATTCCAATCTTATTGGAACCTATATGTTCGAGCAGTTTGGGGTTGAAACTCTAGGGCCACGGGGTCCGTGTCCCCACTTAGTTTCCCGAGACATTTCCAAACGGTTGGTCGACTCTTCACATGTCCAGAGGGCTGGTCTATTTTTCGGCCAAAGAATCAGCATCGCCATACAACGTGGCAATGTTGCCAGCCTTTTGGGCATTTTTCCCATTGACAACGATGCGGACGTATTTTCTGATGCCTTATGATTATGTTCTTTTTTATATACCGTGTACATACCTATTATTATTTTAAGATATGAGTGAAATAAATTCTATATATTTGTACAGTAAACATATAGAAGTAGGAAAACTGAATTTAACGCTATTTTGTAAAGGTTTAGGTATCATAATAAGCCTATGATGTCACAAACCGACACAGGCCGCCACTCGTAATCCACCACGCGGGCCCGGGCGGATTGGTAGATGTCACATATCTTCGAATTTTTGGTTCTAGGACATGCCGGTTTTCCTCACGTTAAGAATGATGATGACTGTCTGGGTCCGAACCTACGACCTTACAGATTGTAAGTCGCGGTCGTTACCACTGGGTATAATCAAGACGAAAACGAACCACAACGATGCGCACCTTCAGTGTCAACGCTAGAATCAACTGGCAAGTCGGAGGCAGGAATAGGACGTATTTTGAGTCCGTCCAGAAGTATGCAGACCGCGCCTCCAGAAAATCGGACCGACAATAAAACTGCAAACGCCTTAGACGAATGTTCAAACAAAATAATGGCTCAAACGCCTTCCGATAACCGGATCAGACAATCGGATCAGACAATCGGATCCGACTATCTAAAGAAAAAAATTGACGTGTGTCCCCAGCCTTAACGTGCTTTCCGAAGCACGGAGGGGTCTTGACATGTAAAGATGGTTCACCCTTCCACAGACTAACCGCGGCAAGCGTAGCTTAACCTGATCGATCAAGCCGCGTGGCAGTTATTACTTAGCCACAAGCTCCTACTAAATAATATAACATGCTATTGTCCCCAAAAAAATTAAGTATGACAGTAATGCGGTAGGTATCAAAAACAATGTAAATGACTAAATGCAAGTTTTTTGTGTGCTCACACGATTATGAACGACCGTACGGTGTTTTCATGGAACTTTGACACTTACGTAAGAATTTTTTATGTCATGCGATTAAAACTGTGTAAGAAATACGAGACCTTGCGCGTGCGCATAGCGTGTGTTCGTCGAATGATTTAAGAAAATTGATATTTTATTGGTTCTGTCTGTTTGACGTTTTGGTGATGTGGTAATGTACGCTGGTCAATGAAGGCCTTAGTTGCTATGTGTGTTATGTTTTAAAGAACAGTCGTTGTTTCATTTTTACTTAAGAATTTATTAGGTAGGCTTGGGACGCCTGCTATTTAATCAGATTGCTGGCAGTTCGGCGTTCTTATCGTACCACTGTTTGCAGCTAACAACTCATTGGTTTTACTGCGAAAACTGTATCTAACTCTTCATAATTGTTACTTCTTTTCCACAATGTGCATTTACTTGCCTACTAGGTTCCAATATTCAATATATCATATTTTTAACCGACTTCAAAAAGAAGGAGGTTATCAATTCAACATGTTTATTTATTATTATTTTTTACTACTAACGAGTTCTAGGTCGTGGATTCGAACTAAGGTTTACTTTGTGTAAAATAATTTCATCACCATTGCTCGCAAAACGGTGAAAGAAAAGATCGTGAGCAAACTAGCATGTCCTAGAATATAAATATCGAAGACATGTGACATCTACCAACCCGCACTCGGCTTGCGTGGTACATTACAGCCCAACCCCTCTTGAAGAGAAGAGGCTTGTGTCGCAGCAGTGGGAATATTAGGCAAAATAGGAGAACCGTGTAAAAAATTATGATATCAGTGAATCGTACCCATGTAATTTGATTTCGTCATTCACTCATAAATTAAACTACGCTCTTTTGAAAGACATTTACGATGCGCAAGCGCCGAACACTGTACAGGCTGTAATAATAAATAATATGTCATTTGGTTATTCGGCGAGTCTTGTAATCCTTGGGAGGATTACGTCACTGGGTTCTGATTGGCTCACGGGTCATTCGGTTAAGAGTATAAACTTTAAAGTAAACGAAGATTTCTCATGTTCAGCGATGGAATTATGACTGTTAGGTACCTACTTACTATTATAAAGTTTATGGTGATAAAAAACGACAGTAAAAATAATTTAATGTAATAAATATTTTTAATAGTAGGTCCTAGAGAAGAGATATTCTTAAAAAAACCGCCAAGTGCATGTCGGACCATGCACAATGATGGGTAGATAGGTTCGGTGCATAACATTAATTTCATATGCTAATTTTAGCAACTACTTGATAATTGATTAATGTTTTTGTTAATTTTGACGCTGTTTAGCGACAAACAACTATGTAAGGTCATTGGTGTCAAATCTGTGCAACCTTGGTGGGAGTAGGTATGTTGTACCTTGGTAGCAAAATGTGCTTCTGTGTTTAAGGGGGATGCGTTAAGGCGTTTAGTTGTGCTAAAATGTCATAACATAACTCAAGTTGTTGAGCTGCAAAAATCGAGTAACTTCTGTCATGACTTTCCAAAGTTAAAAGGAATCGTGTGGGAATATGTGCAGAGAAATTGTGGCAGGTAGCCTCGCCGGCAGCATCCAGCTAGAGACTGCAGACTGCGTTCCGAACAAATCTTTTATCACGGACCGACAATGCCATCATTTTGAGTCGTAGTGCGCCAAAACAGTGACACGGTTAATTTGTATGAAAAGTGTTAAGGGCGAAGCGCCAGGGACCTAGGGTAATACGCGAAACTCTAATTAGCAATTTGCAAGTCAGTATTCGACTGTATGCTGAACAAAATATGTTTCGCGACCGTAACTTAAATAGTATTTACAGAATAGGGTATTACACCCATTTTTTAAAGGTGTCCTAATTGTGCTAATAAACCACAAAAAATCTCAACATTTTTATTTAATCGATTAGTGCCGTAAAAGGTGCGTAACTTAACGAAAAAGCTGGACGCAGTGGAAGTCACATTGCTCTGTGGGTATGACGTCAATTTGCTATATAGACAAATGCGCTGATATTTTATATGATAATTGTTTATAATAAAAAAAAAAAAGAGTTATTATTCTACTTATTGTCTGTTTGCTGTTCTTGAATGCAAAATAAATAATGTGAAAAAATTAAGTGTGAATGCTTTTGTAATCCTATTCGTAACCAATGAACCGTAAGCAGAGGTGGCCCAGTAGTAACGGCTGCGACTTACGAGGTGTAGGTCGTGCGTTCGAACCCAGCCAGCCGCATTACTTTGTGTTAATAATTTCATCACCACTGCTCTCAAAACGATGAAGGAAAACATCGTGATGAAACCGGCATGTCCTAGAACCAAAAATTCGAAGACATGTGACATCTACCAAACTGCACTGGGCCCGCATGGTGGATTACGGCCCACTCCCTCTCACTGAGAGGAGGCCTGTGTCCATGCAGTGGGAAAGTTATAGGCTGAGTACCTATTCGTAACCAATGCAAGAAAGATGAAATAAATCACGATAATTGAACAGAACCCGCAATGGGGTCACGCTAACTAAACTGTGAGACAACAATGTAAACACGTAGTAAGTTAACGAAGTGGCCCTTCATATTGCCCTTATATATAACCGTTTAGTCCACTCTCGGCCCCTCGAACCGCAAGGGGTCGAAAATTGATGAGGTGTATACC
Organism: Polymixis flavicincta; assembly: GCA_949987655.1. Taxonomy (NCBI): domain Eukaryota; kingdom Metazoa; phylum Arthropoda; class Insecta; order Lepidoptera; family Noctuidae; genus Polymixis; species Polymixis flavicincta. The sequence continues at coordinate 33,100,301 of OX465171.1, read as the reverse complement.
TGTCTTTTGTATGAAAATTGGTGTGTCAGTGTCACCCCCTGGGGGTCGAGTGTAGACTATGTTTAAGGGTTGAGAGGAAACATATAAACACATTCTTTTTTAGGGGTCGAGGGGTCGAGTGTGGACTAAAGGTTATGAACTTCGTCTTTGTCTGAGTAAATTTTTTTGTTACAAGTTTTTGGCTTGATAATAAACATGTACTAGACGAAGGTGATGTTTGGCATCCCGGATTACTCAGTTTCACTTGTTATGGTTGGAAACGAGCGTCTGTAGATGGCTGACGATTATATTTATTTGAGACATCATTAGACAAGAAGCATTCCAACAAAGAGGTTTCCATGAGAGTACTGCTTGAGTGGGTTGCATTTGGTAAGCTGGGACATATTTTATGGTCCAAAAAGATACCCCAGTGCCTAAAACCTCGCCTTTAAACCAAAGTGTTCTGGCAAAAATGACCTACGGTCCCCAGACATGCACGCTCACAATGGAGACTGTCCACCGCATACAAAGAGCCATGGAGCGAGCCATAGTTGGCATAGTACTAGATCAGCAGTGTAACACCGAAATCCGTCGTCGGTCGAAAGTATACGAGGTCAGGGACAAGGCGCAAGTAGAGTTGGACATATAGTTTGACGATGAGATGGCCGATGGAGTGAAGCTGTGGCCGAATGGTATACTATCCATACTTTATATATTCTTTAATAAGCTCAATTACGAAAATGTCGGTGAAGTAAGCTGTCAATAGAGTCAATCCCTAGAGTCAGGTGGAATGACAACTCACTTCATGTCTACAGAATAGGCCGGCTGTTTACTACTTTAGGCATGAAAATACAATAGATAGAGTGACTTCAGTATTTTCAATGTTAGCGTGGAAATCATCTATTATGGCCAATTGTACAACATGCAAGTTTAGTTATTTTGATAATTATATTATTTTATTAAAATAGGTACCTATTATCCAGTCAATACCAAATATCGTTTTTAATTTGAATGGATGCCCATCTTTGCATATCGAGACCCCTCTGTGCCTCAGAAAGCACGTTACGACTTTGGTACCGGCTAGCGCGGGCGGCTGTAATTCGAGGTCTTTTGACAGTCGTTACGGGTCGTCAGAACCCGAAGATCTGACAACCATTTTTACCAAAGAGTATCGTGTTACCCAGTTACTGGGTTATAAATGTCAGATTAGCAGTCGCTCCACGTAAAATATCGGTATTCAGCTGCATCCGGTTAGACTGGAAGCCGACTCCATAATGGTTGGGAATAGCGTAAGCAGATGATATTTACGGAAACAGCAGCCGTTTAATTAATAAGCCACTTAATATTAATTTTATTTACTATGGTAGCAGTACACCCTAGGATTTTAGTAGGAAGGAGGTACGAATATCTTCGTTCTCCCAAGACCATTTGTCATGAGGATTTTCAAATGATAAAGTGGTTAAAACTTTAACCAAATTGCAACAGCAAGTCATTCTAAAAGAAAAAAGTGTAATTATTTTTTGCAGCTTTTTAATAATGTCCCATTTAATTATAGAGAGTTCGTTCATGTCATGTTAGCTTTGGTAAAAAGAAAACTAAAGGTTCTAGCTGCTATAGTTAACCAGAACGTCGGAGCTGGAGCAGGTTAAATTTTGCAACAGAATTTAGTCCCCACTTCTTATAAAATTTTCCAATGTATTAATTTTGTATATAACTACCGCATGCTGCAAATTGTGGGATATTATCTGGATTACGGAGCAAACTTACTGCTAACTTCGAATTCGAGTCAATGTTAAGATTATGTATCATATGAGAAATGTTGTACTTTAATGTAGTGTATATTATCTAGCTGGATGATTTAATGTAGGATAGATCCTTGAGCGATCTATCCTTGGCAACGTCATGTTAATTAATTCAGACTCTAACACTCTAGAAAGATTTGTATCGTCGAATTTTGGAACAAAATCTTATGGAATTGATTTTATTAAAAATAAGGTTACTGCTTCAGCATCGTTCGTTTTGTATTGCAATTATGCGAATCATGCTTTAAAGAAACGATTTCACTTAACACATTAACGGTATATAAGGCATACAAAGTGACCGAAACCTATAAATAAGTCTCCGCTACGCAGAAACCAGTTTTGCTGGTGAATATCCTGTTTTTAAGAACATTTTGCAACTGTTATCATCCAATGCGGAGTTTGTTCGAGCTGCAAAGAGTTCGAGTGAACGTGTCACTCGCTGGTTTTCGAATTAGTGATAAGGTCGTTTCCGGTCGCAAGGAAAGACCTCTGAGTCACAACGTGTTTGCAACGAGTCAAAATTCTGGATCTTGGATCATCGTATAAGGCGCGTTCACACACATTCAGGAAGGAATGTCATTTTTAGATTGAAGCCCGTAGGTAAGTTTTCTGCCGTGAATTTAGAAAAATTATGTGTATAGGTCTTTAGCAGTGCTTTCGACTACGTTGTAAAATATATTTTAATACTAATGCATACACGTTTTGTAACAAACCTGATGTTTATCCTGTCATGCAGATCTCATTTTCATAACTGAATGCACCTATATATTTACCTCTAGCAATTTCCCATAGAACCCCGTGCAAGAGTTCCACAGGGTCACATCTCAGCCCTTCCCTGTTCACAAATGTTATTCCTAATGTAGGTTTTCACTATTAAGTTTTAAAAGTTCATGATTGGCTTATGACCTAGATAGATAGATTAATCAAGAGATAATTCATTCTCATTTATCAATCTACGATGACATAAGTAGGGTCACATTTGCTTTGCGAGGAGACAACCTGTTGCAGCATTGCAAGATCGAAGTCATAATACAATTTGGTCACAACCTTTCGATTAAAATGTACATACGCAGCAATAAAATCTTTTCATTAATATTTCCATGCATTTGGAAGAATTTCAAAAGTTCGAGACCTTACAGATCGACACTCGTTTTTTAATATTATGTACTGACAAATATTTTTCCTTATCTTGCTGACTGTACTTTTTCCACAAAGTTAAAGTATCTATATGATAAAAAAATGGCCTTTTAAGTTGAAGGTAATATTTTGATTAACGCATTGTCAGGTCGGGGGACGGCTAATGAAAATGCTAGGCCTCCTCTGTTTGGCTTTTTCATTACTTTTATTCCCTGCTTTTTAACTTAATGTCTCGCTTAAATCTGCGCAGCATTGCGTATGTTTCTTACAGTGAAGTTTGTTAATAATTTATCCTCATTCCTCGTCCTGATCACCATTTATCTATAACCTAATATTAATTGAGACCTTTCCAATAAGCCCAAACAACCGTAGCGTAGGATAGGGGGACCTTAGGTCTCACGTAGGATAGTGTAGCTTGCTTGGACCTTAGGTCTCACGTTCCTTTTATATCTGTCAAATATGTTAATGCGAATGACGTCACATGGCTGACTGTTTATTTTTTAAAACGTCGGCTGGTAGGAAGATCAGATTGAGATTCGTCTTAAAAGGTGTGATAATTACGACGATTAGGTATGATATAATGTTACGAAAATGTCACACGTTCACAGGTTTTGCGTATCTAAAGAATCAGACAAACATACCGCTCTATATTTACGGGGGATTAGATTAGATAACGCGTGTTGCATTATTACCCTTTATGCATGTTTTAGACGAAATTGTTATGCGAGGATATTTTTCTACTCACGTTGTAAATCAGGAATTTTAGCTAGAACAAGCTGGAAACCCAAACCGCGATGGGCCCGCGTGGTGGATTATGGCCCACTCCCTCTCACAGACATGAGGTCTGTGTCCCAGCAGTGAGAACGCACCTATAACGTTAATATACGTATAAGCTGGGAACAAAATTGTCGCACGCTACTTGACAACTTATGCCATGACTGACGTGTTATGCAGTAGGTGTCAGAGTAAGATTAAAACCCGGCTAATTCAGGAATATTTTTAAATGCTGACAACATTGCGTTCAGAATTTGATTCGTACGATCTTATACCTGCGCCGACCTTACCCCAACATACCCTAATGACAGCTAGTTTTAGTGTCACCGTCATGAATGATGATTTCCTGAAGCACGTGCATACCAATCTACTAATCAGACAGCTGCAGTCACTGTCGTCAGTCGTGACGATATGGATCATGCAAGTACGCAAGGACACAGATGACTTCCTCGACAAATGACTAAAGATACCAATCCAAGAAATCGTAAAAATGAACAATTCCAGAAATCCATAATTTGCATGGTGTAATTTTACTATCCATGCTTTGAAAGTAACGGGAAGCCATAGACCTATATAAGATTAATTGTTGTTCTTAGATAAATCTTCTATGACATCAAACAGTTGGTACCCATCTAAACTAATCTTAACTATGATACTCGTAGCATATTCAAATGTCTGATAAGTATCGATATCTGTTAAATCGTATTATGCTGATACGAGTGGTTACTAAATTATTCCTATATTTTGATCTAGGCATCAAATCAGTAAAATATTTTAAACGGTGACCACGATGGCTCTTATTTTGATACCATTTAGCAGTATACAATAATACGTAGGTAACCTATGCACGAAAAATATTGAATATAAAAATAAATAAAATAAGAACATAGGATAAGTGGATCTCATTTTTAACCGACTTGAAAAAGAAGAAGGTTATCTATTCGACATGTATATGTATATTCTTTTATGTATCTTCGGGCATAACTCCGTCATTTATAGACGGATTTGCAAAATTCTTTTTTTGGTCGAAAGGGGTTTATTCCGAAATGGTCCCATTTCAATTTCATATAGATCTGATGATGAAATTCGAATTGGCGTGTGATAGGTACTATAAGTAGTAACAATTTCGAAAGTCCGTGACTTCTACGAAATTAAAGTAATTTTTCACTTTGTAGTGTTTCTCCGGAAGTCGTTTTTTTTTTTTTGGAAAAAGTTTTTTGTATGAGTGTCATCCTCCGTGTAGGTAAAAATCTATTCAGTTAAATTTCAACAAATTTCAAATAGATTGATAGATTTTCCATCTAAGTAGGGAATCGAAAAATTAGTTCGTCGTTGTGGACACAGGCGTACGTCATCAGACATGCAAATCGTTCATACGAGTAAGTTCGAGGGCCGGGTTTCGCAGACGGGTGCGCCGGCGCCGCCATGCGAGTGCGCGAGACGCGACATTTTTCTGTAGAAGTAATCACGGGAATAAAACGACGGCAAATGAATTCGAGAGTCAGTTGTTCTTCCCTTCATTGTGATTTTTAGTACTATAGTATGTCAGATAACCTTTTGTTACGAAGTCAAGGTTTCTTTTTTAGGAAAACTAGTTTGAAAAGCTCTAGCTGAAAGCCTCTAGCTTTAAGCCTTTTGCCAGAATGACAGATTTTGGCTATAGCGGCCAATCTCAACAGAGAAAAGCCGAGAGGCAGGACCTGTTGCACAGTGCACTACCTGGGCATGTAAATAAAAAACAGTAAAAATGTTGATATAGACAGTTAGGTAAATAATACGACAGGCGGCCGAGGACCGCTACTTTTGAGTTTTTACATTTTGGTTTTAGATATAAATACTGAGTTTCGAGTTAATCACACAGCGCGTTAAAATTCTTCTATACAAACTTTGACATCCTCCAATCTCCCTTTAGGGCGTAGTTTAGAAAAACAATAAATAACCAACTTTATAATTTTTATAGATGAGTATTTGTGTCAAGTTTCAAGTTTATTAACTCAAGGAATAAGATTTTTCATACAAACAAAATCCCCCCTTTTCACCCCCTTAAAGATTGAATTTTAAAAAAATCCTTCCTTGTTCCATTATGTACATTATAAAGGGAACCTCTGTGCAAAATTTCAGCTTCCTAGGTCCAAGGGTTTGGGCTGGGCGTTGATGAGTCAGTCAGTCAGTCAGGACTTCTCTTTTTATTTAAATAGATTTCAGTAGATTTTATTTTTAATCGAAATTCGTTATTAACTACAGAAAAACGACCGTAATAAACGTGTAGTGAAATCATAAATTTTTTATAATTAATATAAAATAATTATAATTAATATTATCACACATGTCCAATTTTATATTACGAATAATTACTGACAATACTTATTTTTGTTGCAGGTAAATTCAGCGATATAACTTAGGTATTCCAGTATAGATTGACAGCCGGCGAGACAGGTTTGTCAGATCCAGTGAGAGCAGCAAAAAATCTGAGGACATTTTTATAATTTGACTAATTAAGGGCTAATTTTACCAAAGGCAAAATATCTCTCCGTGGATTAAAACTGACAGTTTTTGTCTGGAAGAACTCAACATTTATTAGCAGATTTAGAATTAAGACTAGCTATCGAATTTACCATACTAAAGGAATCAAATCGAGTAGGGATTGAAGTTTAGTAGCTCGATCAAAATCATTTATTTGTCAGAATATGGTATATCATTTATGCTTTTATGATAAGTCAATGGTATAATCACATTCTGCGCTGTGTGGTGTGCAAATATAGGATAAGTTTTTAACCAGTGCGCAAACTGTAACCATAAATTCAGCATATCATTCTAGACCCCCCAGCGCAGAAATGTTTCATCGGTTGTACAAAAAAAATCATCTGTTTCATAGAAAAGTGCAATACCTACGCGGTCAAAATTTTTGTATAATCGACGAAAAATTTCTGCGCTGGGGGGTCTAGAATGATATGCTGAATTCATGGTTACAGTTTGCGCACTGGATAAAAACTTATCCTGTTTATGTTACTTACGTTATAAAGGACATTTTACACTACCTATCAATTAACATGATTGATTATGGATTCAAATTACAATTTGGGGTATGTCGGTTAAAAATAATATCAAACACACAAAATGTCCCATACATTTTGTGTGTTCATGATATATATTTTTTTCGCAATTACGGTGCTGGTCCCGTGGAGTAAGATTTTTCGTTTGATGGTCTGTACTACACCTTTAAATTAGAGCACGCCTTTCTGAAACACCCTGTATAAGCTTCCACATGCATCATTGTCAATTTAGTTCTTCTGGACGTCGTTAATATAAAAATCATTTTTCGTCGGGTCAGTTACTAAGAATTCGTTTGATGAGATTCGCTTTTAAAGTCGATGGCAAACATCTCAGTGACGGTCGGATGGCTGGCTAATTCAACGGATGAGTAATATGACGGCGCGATGTACAGGCGAGGGCGGGTAGAAGCAGGGGAGCGTTGATGCAATTATTCATCATCTGCCTAGCCTTTTCCCAACTATATTGGGGTCGGCTTCCATAGAAAAAAACGTAGAACTCTGGGGGTCCTGTACATGTCAAAACATGTCGCCACATCAGTAGGTAGGTACATTGCTTACCATTTGAGAAAATTGGTGGGTCACTGATAAAAAAAGTTTATTGGAAGAACGCCGTCGAAAAATAGAGACATATGAGTCAAAATTATTTTGGTCTTCAATCGCTGCTCAGCATGATATACCAGACATAACCGGTTTTGATTAGAAATGATCTGTGAAAATTTGCCGGATCTATTATTAATATTTTGTCACTTGAGACAGACGCCCGTCGATCGGCGACATATTTATTCTCAGCTCGCCTATTAAACTAATTTATAAACGGTCACAAATCATATTCATCAATTTAAAAAGGCTCCCTAAATAATTTAAACACTTTTATGGTGATGTGCTGTCGAGTCATCGTCGCTTATGACTTAAGAAAATGTCTAACGTTACACGGTCATTGAGTTCTTATTGCATCAGAATTTAGGACTTTACTAGGTGCACGTAGTTTTATATAAGTCTGGCTGCTCCTTTAGTATGAAAAGTAAGTTTACAAGTTTTAATTTAACTTGCAATGTATGTACGTGTGTTTGTTTGAGTGGAATCTTGCAACTCAATTTTGAAGCAGATAGCTTTAACCGATTGTGCTGAAATTTTGTAAACACGTTTAGTTTGGATGACAATGCATGGTTAGCTGGGTGACGACATTCTAAATCCAACATGGCGGAACACCTAAGATAGCAGGCTATTATTTTTTAACGCACACCGACATTAAGGGTTTCAAATGAAACGGCTTGCTGAGAATGACTCGAAAAATTACTAAAAAGTAAAAAATAAATTAAAAGTAAGAAAAAAACATAATTTTTTTCGCTAAAGAGAATAAAATAAACTATTCCTATAAACTTGTGGGCTATGCTCGGAGTTTCTTTGAAGGATAAAATCAGGAACGAAATTATCCGGAAAAGAACCGGAGTTACCGACATAGCTTATAGAGTGAGCAAGCTGAAGTGGCAGTGGGCTGGCCATGTTTGTCGAAGGACCGATGGACGGTGGAGCAGACGAGTCCTGGAGTGGAGACCGCGTATCGGCAAACGTAGTGTGGGACGACCCCCAGCTAGATGGACCAACGACCATAAAAAGGTGGCTGGGACAGACTGGATGCGGAAGGCGGAGGATAGAGTATTGTGGCGCAGCTAGGGAGAGGCCTATGTCCAGCAGTGGACTGCGATAGGCTGAGTTGATTGATTGATTGATAAACTTTTTACTAACAACTGATAACCTTATTACACAATTTATATGAAATAAAAGCTTGTCGCTAGAGTTAAGTACTCGTATTTACTTAGTATAAAAAAATAAAATAAATCAAATCAAGTTAATTAATTTATTTGTTTATACAGAGGTAAATCTTGCGACAACCATTTTGGACATGTAAATTTTGTAATGAAGTTATAAGTTGATGGTAAAAAGTTTAAAGAAAAAGTAAATTTTATACTTTTTAGCGCATTTGAATAAAAGCTTGTTTAAAAAAAAAGTTTTTTTTACTTTTAATTTTTTTCTAAAAAAGAACAGCGCCGCGGGATATTTTCACGCGATGGTTCTACAACGCACTGGTTAATGCCGGGAGTTGAAATTTGGACACTGTGTGTTTCGACGTGGTGGAATGTACTCTGTGGGATTCTCAGCCTCGTTTCACAGTTTCACATCGAGAGTTGTAAATCCAGGGCCTGAATATACTATGACCGCTTAACGATTCCTTACTCGTAACCACGTCAATCACACACGAAATCTGCTAATATCGTATCAATAAAATCCGCGGGGAATCATTATAACGATACAGAATTGGCGCCCAGCTCGCGTATAAAATTCCGCTGCGACATTTTTACATCAGAGCGAATGTTGTCTTAGGCGTGAAAAGGTAGTAAGACAGACAGATAAACAGAGTCACTTTCGCTTTCCTAATATTATATACATATCATTCCTAACGTGTTACTGATGCGGTTGATGGCTAATTTTTCAATAGTCAGAAAGTTATTTCTCTGTTGAAAAATTTAGACTGACCTAATATTTTTGTCCTGCTGTGTCTTTTGGCAATATGGAAGCGAGAGCATTATGATATATATGTGGTATAATTATGCTACTTATATACCTACTTGGGTGAGATCGTGAAATAAGATAGGCCGTAGTCAGTTATGGCGACCTCACACATTACAGCTACGTGTGCGTAGCTGACGTAACTAACCGCGTTGTGATGTGATTTGTATCTCGGCGATCTTCATTCAGTGCGCAATCATACCCAATAATGAAACGTATTATTATAAAATTAACGCTTTTTGAAACACGCTTGAGAAGCACATGTACCTATTTATGATCGTACACATGAAACCAGAAATATTTATATAAAAAAGGCTATGCTAGTAGTTTTTTTTACATTTCAAAATTAATTGTGGGAATAAAAACTACAATTTAAAACGTTTTTTTTTTTTTTTAATTGCCACATTGTACCTACGTAAATACGTTAATAACCACGAATAACTTAATAATGAATTAAAATAACAAAATAACATCTAAAACTAGTCACAAACTAAAATAATATGGCGCAGATTAAATTATTAGTAAATTCATCTGCATCGCTGTTTAGCTTCTGGCTAAAGTAAGGACAGTCACGGGAAGTGTCAACTAGCCATTGATTATCAATTAAATTAGATTTTTGCTTTCACTGCTGACTACACGCAACACGTCACACTCTTTGCTACATATATATACTGTTAGCATATCAGTGATGCGTACCTTCAAAATGCTTAAAGAAATTTTCTCAAAAAAAGAAGTGTTTTTCATTTTTTTTTTGTAACAAGGCATTTTATTGAGTTCTTGAAAACACACTTCAATGGAAGATATCTCCAACTGCAAATACTGCAGGATGCTATAATATTTCCCAATAACGTACTTACGATCGTTCTACTTTTTAAAGCAAGGACCTTATTGCATCCAATATAACGGACTTAACACTTTGTTTCATGGGGATTATACTGAAGCATGGAGCATGCCAGGATTTAAGACCCGTCGACTGGCAGAACAAGGGACATATTGAAAACGGAAATGTTCTATTTGAATCTTGTTCTAAGGGTGTGTTAAACCTTAATTAGAACGAATTTATCAAGCTTAATTTGAAGTTAATTTGGCATTATATTTTAAATGAGATTTTACATTATGATATATTAAATTGTATAATCCTCTAGACCTTATTTCGGCCATTGCGGCCAATCTCGGCGAAGACTAGCCTTCGCGCGGGACATGTTATTGTACAGTCGCCAGCAGGTCAAGCTATCCCAAACTGTCAAATTCTCCCAATCGAACATAAACCTTATTCATTTGTTATAAGGTTGAAAAACGATCAAAGAAATTTGACAGATTGGGGTAGCTTGATATGCTGGCCTCTGTACACAAGTGTGTGCGCAGACACAGAGGCACTCACTCAGGCTGTTACTAAGAAATTAGATTGGATTTCTTGGTCGCAAGCGCGATTTCTGAGCGTGAGGTCCCGGGCTCAATCCGAGGTTGGGCAAAGTGTTTTTTGGTTTTTCCAAAAAATAACAGGGTTCAAGCATACCCCAGCTGTTTAACATATTGATTCCTTCACTCTACACACAAAAAGAAAACCTATTTAAATCTCTGACCACAATTTCAGCAGCATATGTTTTTTCTCCAATTTTCCTTGGGTTTCTTATTCATCATTTTTTTTTTATGAGCATAATATTTTATCATGTTCTTCGTTTAACCAGTTACACTCGGTATTCGACGCCTAAGTCTATGATAGTCGATACAACTTGAATAGAGTTCTGATTGCTCCAGTATGCTGGATAGTTAGATATTTGAACCCTACAGCGTAGGTACTGACAGAGATAAGGGTCGCACAGACTCCCTAGTCTGTGCAAGCCTGTGGAAGCAAGGCACTATAGGAATGTTGCCTATTATCAGCAGAGGGTGAAACGAAGCTAGCAATAAGCTAAGTTGATGACTGTGTACTGGTATATTTCTAATAACAGTGGTGCACCACATCATCACCTAGCCTTTCCCGGCTTATTTGGTCGGCTTCCAGTCTCCAACTCTATGCAGCTGAATACCAGTATTTTACATGGAGTGAAGGCCTATCTGACCTACAAAACCCAGTTACTGGGATTACCCAGTAACTGGGTTATAATTAGTATTAACTAGTTAGGTTGCTTGTCAGACTGTCGGGCTTTTAGCGACCCATAACGTCTGTCAAAGATCCACGAAAGGCAGCCAGGATCAACGGCTTAACGTGCTTTCTGAGACATGGAGGGCTTTGGTATGTGAAGATGATTTTCCGACCACCCTTATTCTCCTACCCTTACCCCAATTTATTTGGGGTCGGCAAAACATTTTCTCCCATATTTCTCTATTAGTCGTCATAATTTCAATATACAAACACAACTTTCCTAGCCATCATATCATCTAACACACACTCTATCGTCCTTCGTTTTTTTATTAAATTGGGTTTACTAGTGCATCAGTTAACAATATTTTAAAGTAAATAAATTGAATTATGCCGATGCGAAAAATGTAAACGGTACCGTCATGCAATTTAACGTCAAAAGATGACCCACATACAAAATAAATTAAAACTGTTTTTTTCTTAAAAAAAATCTATCGTAAAGAAAAAATTGTTTTGTTCGTGGTTACACCATATAAAACATATTTTCTTACCAATTAGTTCTGGCCAAGAAAGAAATCTTTCTAAAGGAAACCGGATCGTTCCTTCATAGACTAGGTAGGCAGTAATTGTTAGGACTAGACAAATAATTAAAGATCTAGTTAAGTACAAGACTTAAATAGCGGTATGGCGCATGACTACTTCAGATTCCTACAGAGAATACTTACTGAATCATGACAACCCTACCACCAAATAGGACAACACCAAATTAGGCCAAGCACACACGAAGCAGTCATTCAAAACTGACATCACTTAAATCATCACCACAGATAATGTAATTTAAATCAACGTCAAAACAAGGCTGAATGTTTTGTCGCCGGCAGTAATTTAGAATAGCAGTATTTCGATTAGGCCGATGAGTAAGGCTGTTACGCTAAGTGATGTCGATTCGACACCCGTTTACGACAAGTCGCAAGTCACACATGTTTTATTATAACTCTAATGACTAATTTAGCTTGTGCTCTATTAAGAGGCGAGTGCCATGCTGGCTTGTTAACACCCTACTTGAAAGCTATGGTAATTTTACACGTCCTTAACGAATAGGTGAATAGGTTCTTTGTTGTTGTTTTTTTATTTTTCAGGAATGTTGTAAGTGTTTTATGGTGTTCGCGGAAGCATTTCCATTTTCTACCTTCATTAGATTTAATTCGATATATTTTTCCAAAAGTAAATAATTATGGTTTACTTTTTGTTTTTGTTTTGTCTTCATAATCAAAGGACACAGAAATAACGGAAATAACAGACTAGTCTCATTATAAAATTGCAATTAGACGATATTTAGAACTACAAATATATCAGATACCTATCTGAAAACTTCAAATCATTCAAAAATAGAACCCCGAAAACTGCCAATAAGCACCGTCGGTCAAAAACACAAAAAAGAAAGTGGCTCCGAACTCAAACACTTAAAAAAACTTGTGTCGTACTTTAATCGGGCAGGGCTTATATGAAAAATTATGACGTCAGTTTAGTATGCGGGGAGGTGCTCGTCTTGGTCCGCTGCGGGGCTGCGGGACAAACCCCGCTGGATCGGGGGCTAATTGGCGAAGAATGGTCCGCCGTTCTGTCCTCTTAGTATTCTGTTCGGGCTGGCTCTCGGCTCGGTACTAACATCAATCTCAATATGAAGACATGACGGGCGGCGGAAAAGCTCGACGCGGACAAGAAATCCCTCTTAGCGCGTGTAGTCGGTGATGACCGACACATTGATTGATCCCGCCGTTTGATTGCTCGCGAGAACTGATATGATAGCCAGTAGGAGGAATTTAATTTAATTCATAACTCGAATTTCTAATTCAGGTACACTTAGAAAAGCGAACTTCTTCTCAATACTCAAGAATTTGTCCATATTGAGTTTAAAATTAACGCCTGCTGGCTGTTTATTTACTAGTACGTTACGTTTTGACGTTTAAAGTCAAGACAAATAACTATTGTTTTTTCTATTTTCTTGTAAAAGTTGAGGTCTAAAAGTAGGTACATACCTTACAATAGCCTGATTGATAAAAGATTGAGTTCTATTTTGATGCTGACTTTAGAATATTTTTACCACGTGGTTTACTCATTTCACATTGTCATCGTGTTTGTACAGTTGGACAAGTAAAGCGCACGTCGCTTCATGAGATAAAGATATTGTATCTGTTAATTAAATGCAACAAGTACATTGTGCAGCTGGGCTCATCTTTTCCATATAAGCCACAATAGCCGATTATCGGCTTAATGTAGAAAGACAAAATCTGTAATTATTAAATGTGGCCATATTAGCAACGGATTAAGTACGAGGTTGTAGACGGTATTGATTATATTGATATTTTACAAAGTATTGATTACTTTTGTGAAAATCGGTATTTAAAACAAAATATCCTTTAAGTTTTTTTTTTTAATTCTCTATGGTAGGCGACTAAAGTAATAACAGCCAGATGGCGTGATCGATGAGGTTAAGCTACGCTTGCCGCGGTTAGTCCGTGGATGGGTGACCATTTTGACAAACCAAATGAAAACCCACCCGTGCCTCGGAAAGCCTATTAAGTCCTTGGACCCAGCTGCAATTCGTGGATCTTTGACAATTGTTACGGCTTCTGACGGAGCCCGTAAGTCTGACGACCAGTTTTACCATAGTTACGATGGGATATCGTATTACCCAGTAACTAGGATGTGCAGGTTAGATAGGAAGTCGCTTCATGTAAATTACTGGTATTCAGCTGCATCGGGTTAGACTGGAAACTGACCCTAACAGAGTTGGGAAAAGACCTTTCAGACAATGATCAATGATGAGTATAGCTTAAATTGCCATTCTTCATGGTGACAATTCATCATTATTTATGTAGTTACTTAAAGAGTGAATTCACATTATAAACATATTTATTAGGCGTAATCTAATAAAACTTGAGGAAACTTTGATTTACAAAAAACTTGAACTGAAAAAGCCTTTTAAGTGTGCTATGGTAAAACTGGCATTTAATATGAAAAAGTTCAGTTCTCCGGTCGTTTGAAAAATGCTTTAGTCTCGTTCGTACTTACGAGTAGCACGCCGACGCGCGACGGGCGGGAAATAAACGAATCATTTTTGCGGACTCCGTTTTTAACCAATATTTTTAAGGTCAGTTGCAGTCTTATTTTATTGATTCTGTTGCAATATTTAATATCAAAATTATCCCACGGGAACGTACCTACTATCGGGATAAAAACTATCGTATGTAATCCAGGTTGCAAACTATCTGTGTGCCAAATTTCATCCAAATTCGTTCAGCCGTTTTTATGTGATTGAGTAACAAACATCCAAACATTTAAACGTAAAAACTTTCACAGAATAAGATGGATAGTTGTCTGCTCATTTTTGCTTGTAAAATATTTTTTTTAATGTTTGTATTTAAATTTCCTTTCCATTTCGTAGTACCTAAGATACGTAGTAGGTAGATATGGCTATAACTTAAACTTTACTAAATTACACCTATGTCGCAAAAAAAAAGAAGTTTCAATAAAAATTGGTAGCAAGCTTGCCAAAAAAACTCATTTATCACTACAAAATGTTGTATTTTTTTCACGTAGGGTTAAACTTCTCACTTTCGCACGCCTGCTAAATGTTACAGAACATTGTATTACGGCCTATTATTCCAAATAAGATATCGTGATATCCCTCTTATCATACTTGCAAAGATCGGCGGAATGTATACCTACGTGATATTATTGTAATGTTAAAATTCGTTGACCAGAGATCCTTGGGAGCCGCCGATGAATAACAATGGGAACACAATCCGCGGATAAGGCTTGATTCAGAAGACACGGAGCGGCCATTACTGTATGAATTTATGTATGTGGACGCACCCCGCTTTTAGTGCTGAGCACAAGTTTTGCTTATTTTAATAAAGATAATAGACTTTTAAATTAGAAATGGCCCCGAATAAAAAAAAAAACAATGAATAAAATAGATGATCTTATTTACTAACCGATTATAAAAAAAGGAGTTTCGAATTTCCGTTGTATTTTTTTGTTACCTACCTCAGAACTCTGTGATTTATAAACCGATTTGGAAAATTAGTTATAGAGTGGTCCCATATTTTTCTTTTAAGTTCTGAACCCGGAAGACTGTGGCAAAAAAACGAAAATACAATGTTGTATAATGTTACAACACAAGGCATTCTTTACCAGTATTATTGCTAAAGCAATACCAATTTGATACACAACTTTATAGTCTAATTACCACCCAGAGCGGGAGAAGTTATTTGAGGATTTCCCATCCAAAAAAAAAAAAACTACGGCAAAAAATGTAAGCTCAAAAAATATTACTTTACAATATACTTAGATATAACAGCCAAAATGAATGTTTGCGTAATTGCTCTCCTCACCTACTCACTCTAGGAATCAGAACTGCAGTTTATTGAAACTGTAGTATAATATTTTGGACGATCTAATACGAAGGCAACATATTATTTTATTATCAACAGTTTTTTCTCTGGATTTTGCCTACTATTATTTAGAGTACCTATGCTTAGATGGTCGTTCGTGTGAATGAATAAAAGGATGAATAATAGGATGAATAAAAGGCGACTAACCAATCAATCAATCAAATCAATCAAAATATTTTATTTCACATAAACCTGCATGGGCACTTACGAAACGTCAGAAGCTAGGTGCACGGTTCCAAATTGTTGTTTCCTATGGAGAAGAGCCGGCAGAAACTCCACGGTTACTCTTTTAAAAATAATTGGCTTTAACAATGTTTCCAAATTACAGAGATAAAATGTATGGGAGGACAGTGCAGGCCTGTCAATAAGTACCAGGTACTTAGAGGAACTTAACAAAAGGTATTGACATGGTAGATGTGAATGAAAATGTCGGTAGCGGACGCCCTAGGGTCCTCCTAGGGTATATGAAAACAACATGCAACATAAAAATATATAAAAATCCCATCAAAATCCGTTGCGCAGTTACAAAAAAAGTGGCTTTAATAACGAACTAACATTTGGAACGACAGAAGAAGGATGAGGAAACGTCATATACCTATATATTTTATACATTTATATAAATATTTCGAAACATTGTGACTTAGACCACGGACGTTAGAAATGGCGACGGTATTTTATCGCGCTCTGGTTTTTTAAACCTCGTTGTTAAACCGAGCATTAAAAAACTAACAGAGAGCATCTCAGTGCGTCGAAAGAACACAATGTTCCGTTATTTTCACTCTACAGTGCATTGCGGATCCAATGCACGACAAAATCCCGCTGTGATATTTTTACGTTCGTGCGCACGTCGACTAAATGGCAACCTTTACTTTCTTCCTAATTTCAACAAAAATAACTTGGAAATGTATGTATTTCGACTAGAACTCTTTCATAAAATATCGTGTTTCGCTTTTATAATGACTAGTGGTCGTTCAGTTGTCGAAATTCAATAATAATTCATTTCAAAATTAATGTATTTTTGATGCTTAGTCTGCACTCGTTCTCCATATAAACTTTAACTGTGCAAAATTTTATATTCTCACACGTACAATGTTTTTGCTTCACAGATTGTAGAACATAATTAAGTCGTCTATTTTCCAAGTTTCTAAACAAAGCATAACTATTAATTCAGTATATTTATGTCCCCATTCTCGTATATTTTTCTTTTATATAATCAAGAACTTTACTGCTTAACGTAGTTCTTTATCCATGTCGACATCCTGTTTCTGCATCAAAGGATACGTCCTTAGCGATTTCCTATTTATTTTTCTTAATAATTCCGTCGTGCGAACTCGCTTCTTTTCTCCATTTATTATAAAATTAAAAACTGACTCCAAGGAAAACCAACAAATACATTATTTATTCGGTTATAGGTATTAGATATTTTTCAATCTTCAGATAAATTTGATGTAATTTATCTGAAGAATAAATGTTCACAACTTTTTTAAACTTGGAAATTATGTCAAACTACCATATTTTATTAATATAAAGAGGTATTTTTTACTTTGTATGTAGATGTAAAATGTCATCATCATCATTTCAGCCGAAAGACGTCCACTGCTGGACATAGGCCTCCCCCAAGCCTTTCAACTTCGACCGGTTCTGTGCTTATCACATCCAGCGGATTCCTGCGGCCTTCACAAGGTCATCTGTCCACCTTGTGCGTGGCCTTCCAACTTTACGTCTTGCGATACGTGGTCGCCACTCCAGAACACTCTGTTCTGCGAGCAATGTGCCCTGCCCACTGCCACTTAAGTTTGGCAATTCTTCGGTCTATGTCGGTTGCCTGCGTTCTCCTGCGGATCTCTTCATTCCTAATTCGATCACGTAGGGAAACTCTGAGCCCTCTCTATTGCCCTTCGGGTGACTTTTAGCCTTCTGATAAGGCCCATTGTTAGCGACCACGTTTCAGTGCCATAGGTCATCACTGGCAACACGCACTGGTCAAAGACTTTCGTCTTGAGACACTGCGGTACCGGTATTTGGGACAAGAAATAGCGCAGCTTCCCGAATGCTGCCCAGCGGACGATTGGCCTTTTTCTCGAACTTGGACCTAACTAACTGTAAAAATGTAGAACCATTAAAAAAATAGTTTTTCCGTAAGTAGATAATCCTTTCAAAAAGAGGTAAACAAAGTATAGTCTGCTAGGGCTGTTGCCCGCGACTTCGTCTACGATCCAGAATGAATGTCTTTACACAGGTCATGACCTATCTTACTTATTTTACTTTACCTATCAGTGTCAATTCTTTCATTCAAATCCATTCACCCCTTTTAGCGTGAAAGCGTTAAAAACTTGTTTTGCAGTTGCAATATTAGTTATTATAAAAGTTATTAGTTTAAAATAAAATGTATGCTAGAGATAAATAATTATTATCTCTTATATATGTGTGCCGAAGCTAGAAATAATTCAACTGAAAATGAGATTCATATTCGTAGTTAAAATATGATGCGATGTGTTTTGACCGACCTGTAACTTCATAAAACGGAGCAGGGATTATATTCTGGCTAACGAGATGTGATGCGGTAATAGCACTACCAATGGATTAAGTTATAGTCAACAAATTGATCCAGCGGATCTTTCAATCCGCTTTTAAGAGTCGAAACTGATTATGTTTCATGCGGATTATTTTGGAGCTTCGACTTAAGTAGTTATGAATAGAGAAAAGACTGTCTGTGAAAATATACTTACATAAATCCAGAACACATTGTGGACGGAACATGTTTAGCATCTTAATTAGCACTACACAATCAGCCCACAATGTTCCCACTGTTGGGAAACAGGACTCCCCTCTTTGATAGGGAGTGGGCTGAAGCCACCACACGGGCCCAGTGCGGGTTGGTAGATGTTAGGTAGGTAATAGGTAAAACGGGCTGTTGTCCGCAACTCCACGTCAAAGCGCGTATTTTGCGTACGGGTGGGAGAATCGGTCATTCGATCCACCCCAGCTCCTCGAGAAAGGCCAGCAACGCCTTGGTGTTGCTGACAATCTCACGTAGGGTACCTGGGTTACCGAAGTATTTTGCCCTGTAATTAGCAACCGCCGGGCAGTTTAACAGCACATGAGCCGCTGTCTCGTCGTCCTCCATGCAGGCCCTGCACAGCGGACTGTCTGTTACTCCTATGATAAAGAGATGTTTATTAAATGACCCATGTCGTTGGTAGATGTTACATGTCTTCGAATATTTGATTGTAGGACATGCCGGTTTGAACACAATTTTTTTTCATTATCGTTTTGAATAATTTACACAAAGTAAAGCGCCGGTTTGGGTTCCAACCGACAATGAGCTACAAATCGTAAATGGTCTCGTCTCTAATTAGCTTTGCCTAAATGTAATCGCATCGTGTTTGTGCAGAACAAACATATTTTTTTCTTTTTCATCTAAATAAAATTAAAAATTAAAATAGGCAATCATCTAAAAAATAGTACAAACCTATTAAAAATTAATATCTCATAATTTATAAATTAAATTCGCTATGAACATTAGTCACATCTATCGGCATTCCAAGCACTAGACAGGATAATATGCTGTTAAGATTTAGCATATCGGTGAAGCGAAGATTAGATTATGTAAGATTTCCCCCTACCAAAAATCGCACAACGCGCCAAAGTATTATTAGGTTCCCGAATGGTTCTAAATATGACCAAAGCTTAGTTCGTAAAGATAGAAACCAAAAACCCAAAGAGGTTTTATTCAAAGACCGATTAAAAGATAATGGCCGTTCAAAGAGTCATTAAACCTCTCTTCGGAAACCGAAAATATGACTTTATCTGTAACACTCAAAGGAATAGGAGGGCCTTACACAATATCCCTCTGAGCAATAGGTAGCTGCTTTTTGCCAGGCCCACTCGACTGACGACATCCCCATCTTGCTTACATACATTTCATGAGCTATTAAATCCAACCCCTCTCTCGACAGATGTCACCGATAATTCTTAAGAGTTGTTGAAACCACTTTTAATCATTTGATTTTTATTTGTTTGGCTCCTGTTGCACAGATGATTTTACCTAGCGCAGGAGTCAGGGCTTCACTTTGTTTGTGCACACTTTTTATGCCATTAAAGAATTCAATCATATTTAATGTATATTTTATACATAGTGTAAAGGACATCGACGCGCAAACGCAGCGTAGAAATGTATCGTAAGTTTAAATTTATAATTTTATTGTGTACTTGTATGCATTTTACGTAACGTAATATTGAACGTCCTGTAAATTCCTCTGCTAGTGCTACGCACTTCTATAAATGACTAATTCATAATTAATGTATGTGATTTTTGTTTGTGTAGTGTCTTAGTGAATAAGTCGTTGAAGTGCCTTATCGATAAATGAAGAAACTTGCATGGCACAGTTGAGTTTTCTTTCTTAATAACGAAAAGTTTGTCCTGGACTGAATTCATGGCAATATTTTGCGAGCCGATGTTCTTTACAACCTGTAAAATCGGTGGAGCCATCCTGTAATTACCAGACAAAAACCAGTTTTAAATAAAATAATGGGTTCGATACCTTACAAGTTCTCAATTAAAAGTAAAGTTAGTAAGTAGGTCTACGATTACAGCGATTACTTAAAATTTAAAAGAACCTCCATTAGATATCAAATGTATTTCATTAATGTTTTCTTATCGGTATTAGCGATTTGATAAGGAAACTAATAAGGAAGGACCGTCGCAGCGATATAAAAAAGCGCCATTTTGCGCCCTAGTTTTATATCTTAGTCTTGTGTTGCAAAGCTTCCAGTGGTTTGCAATCGAAAACCTTGCAATAAATAATTATTATTCACGAACTAAAACCGACCTCTCATTATAATCTAAGAACCAGCTATGAATATTGTTAAATCATAACTACAGAAGAACGAGTTGCAGTCCACTGCTGAATAAGGGTCTCTACCAAGTTGTTCCAAAATACCTGCACCCTAATTGCGTAACTCACAATTCATCATAATCTGTTTCGTTTTGAAACGGATTGTTAAACCATTGCTTCATATGTTCGAAAACTGTGTCTGCTCAACAACGTAAATAACGCAATGAATATTGTTGAACTGTGAAAACGAAACCGATTATGATTAATCGTGAGTTACGCAATTAGGGTGCAGGTTACTTTCAGCTTTCAATCTGTCACATCCGCCTACTAGATCATACATATCTAAAAGTAAAAAGGAACTACCAATTCCTACTCATTGTACTAAAGAAAACAATCCAAAATGAAATACAGAAAACTATCACATAGTTGAAGGAAGATATTTTAAAAGTTACCCTCAAGAGCACATAAAGCAGAAAATAGCAAAAAGCGATATAAACACATTAAATAAGAAGGCATATTAAATTCAATCAAAGTACATTGCTAAGTAAGCTAATCAAAACCAATTTAATAGATACCGTCAGAAAGGAAACGCCGACCTCATACCTGTTGTTTTTTTAATTTTTTCAGGGTGATAGTACCCATGAAATTGAACAATTTTCTCCAAGGAACGTGGGTCGAAAAATGAAAAAAAAAAAAAAAAATGGGCCTCCCATTCAAAATCGATCAGCTGATTATTGATTTTGTATGGGAGGTCCGATTTTTTTTTGTCACCCTGAAAAATTTGGAACATAACTAAAAAAACAGAGTTTAAAAAAAATATGATTGACGTGTAAAAGTGTATATACAAAACTACTTACAAAATAAAATCATTTATCATTTAATAAGCACCTTATTTTATTATTTATTAAGCACCTTAATTTCGTAACACACTATCAAACAGTATCTGAATCATTATAAAGGACTAGCTTTTGCCCGCGGCTCCGCCCGCGTGGATGTCGGTTATCGCGTAAAAAAGTAGCCTATGTCCTTACCCATATCCCAGGCTATATCTCGGCCAAATTTCATGACGATCGGTTCAGCGGTTAAGGCGTGAAAGCGTAACAGACAGACAGACAGACAGACAGAGTTACTTTCGCATTTATAATATTAGTAGGGATATTGTTTCTTAAGTTCGAAAAATTCGTCTACAATGTTTTCTATTCTATTCTATTTTTTAATATGGCAAACAAAGCCGCTGTCTACTATTCCGACAATGTCTTATGTGAATTGGAAAAGTATGTGAGCGTAGTCAATAATATTTAAAACATAAAAATCTTTTATGCAACAATAAGGGATTTATGTTGATCTTGTGGGGTTAGTACTGGAGTGTTGAATTGTCGAAATGGACGCCACTGATAGTGTTACGCAAACGCCCCGTTGTTTATAATAAATGTACATTTACACGGCCACATATTAAATATTGAAGCAAGGTAAACACGTAATAAACACGTTTAAACAATATTTCAAACTTCAGTACGTAAGATTTTAACGTAACGCTGCATTTTAACAACCTAGAGACCCGTGTTGCTTGTTATGAGTCCATTCGTTCTAATGATGACTGCAATATTATGTAGGTGATGTATTATTTCAACTTCAATTTAATGAGTCGGTTTTCCACCGTCTATACTGGGTAAAGTTTCTTCGCTATTATTTAATTAGGATGTCCTGTGTATCCGCAATTAATAATTTAATTAAGTACAAGGGAACTTCGGAAATAACGAAATCCTTCCGAGCGCAAACGTAGACGCGTAACATGTTTAGTTCTTGGAATAAAATGTATCATACTTGTTCTACAAATATAAATATCTACAGTTAATAAAATGTAAAATAGCATACGCTGGAAGGAGTGGAAATGTTGAGCAATTTTCAAATTCCTTTGCGACGTATATCACTTGTTGAACTGTCATTTTCATTTAAAATGATGACATGAACGCGGTTGGAAAAATAATACGGTGAAACAAAAAGGTTTTGATTCAATAGTAATGTTGTTACAGTTAAAATTTAACAGTAAAAGTATTATCTATGGCTATAATTTAACATAACTTGTGATGCCAGTCTGCCCAAACGACACAGTTGGTCAATATTGGCGGTCAGGCTATGATTTTCTGGAGTAGGTAATTTAGTGTGTCAGTCTCATGCATGAGTGTGTTTTGTGTGCGAGTGTACGAGTGTTGTTCCCCTTATGTGTCCGTTGTTGTCATATTATGATGTTTCCTAAAAATGACTAGTTCGGAGTCTTAATTGCCAATTTTTCAGTAAGCAGTTATTAAATTTCATAGTTGATATTCCGCAGTATTTTCAGACGATAATGTTTGTTGGATACTTCGGAGAGCGTCTAGTTAGCATCGAAACGTTGTCAGGTTTTCGGTTTCTGCAGTATTATCTTTTGTTCCTAATTGAAGTCAGTAAAAGTTTGAAGTATAAATATAGGCGAACGGCGGAAGCCGACAGATATTGATAACTCTTGTTTACCGGTAAAGCTAGTCCAGAATAGGTAAAGTTTTCTATAGTGGAAATTTAACTACTTAGTACTGATCAAGGTGTATCGTGTTACCCAGTAACTGGGTTATGGAGGTCAGATAGGCTGACGCTCAATGTTAAATACTGGTAATCAATCGCATCTGGTAAGACTAAAAGGTTAACGATTCAGAAAGATAGGTTGTATCCACCGTTAGGTTCACATAATTGTATTTGGTCAAGCTAATATTCCGTAGCTACACCGAACCAAAACAGATGATCATCACATTTAAATGATATCTGTCACACCGCCATATTCACAAACTCGACACCCTTTGCTTTGGTTAGTAAATCCACGTTAACACTGAAACTTTTAAGGTTTTTATTTATAACATTTTATTTCCATTACTATTTCGATGTATTAAAGGAAGGAATTTGAAGTATTTATAATTAAAGTGAGAACATGTTTTAATGAATTTGAAGTCGAATGTTTCACTTATGAAATCTTCTGTTCTGAATATATCCAATATTTCTGCGAACATTTAAATTAATATTTTGTTAGTAATCCTATTTAGTACTCAGGTTGGGTATTGTCATCCGTTTGAATTGTCTACATTTTTGAACCGACGAAAAAACGGAGGAGGTTACTCAATTCGACGCGTATATTTTTTTTTTTTTTATGTATGACCACGCATAACTTTTTCCAGAGTAGTCCGATTTTGATAATTCTTTTTTTATTGGAAAGGGTATACCTCGAAGTTGGTCCCATATAAATTTCGAAGAAAAATTCCAACCCTAAGGGTAAGAAAATAAGGGATGATTGATTGTTTACTCACAGATTTTAATACTGAGTTGTGTATTAAATCAAAAATTAAGCATGTAGTAATTAGTAGATTATAGCCACAAAAAATTATAAAATAAAAACTTTTTAATAAAAAAATTAAACCGCCGAAAAACCGAAAAGTTAAAAATAATAAACTAGCTTTGTCCAACCCCAATAACTAAGTTCGGAAGTCGGTGACGTTGGATATGTATTTAATTATATGTCACCGCCTTCCGAACTTAGTTATTGGGGTTGGACAAAGCTAGTTTATTATTTTTAACTTTTCGGTTTTTCGGCGGTTTAATTTTTTTATTAAAAAGTTTTTTATGCATCATCATCATCAGCCTACAGCAGTCGACTTTTAATATCTTTTCATGAATGTATTGCCAGCCGATATGTTTCCGAATTCTCACTTATTACAACGACGAACAATAAAAAATAAGTTATCAGCTACATCTACCTCATAACGTCAACATATTTTGACATTACTACACTGACCCAGAGCAATATTTAATAGTTTAAACCTAGGTTTGCCTCTAACTTTTTGTGGTACAAGATGTATTATTTAAGTAACACGGGTGTGGCACTTAACTCCGAGTTATTTAGGATAAATTCTTGTACGTGCAAGTGGGCTTTCAATGTGTTGCCTATTGTGTTGTTATACTCGGTCGAAATACAGCATGTTGTGAATTTCGCTTAGTCAAATCGTCAACCCTAGGCAGTATTAACGTTTCACTCACAGGGGATTTAGATTCACAGCACCTGTACTTATACGTAATTACTGGAGAGCCCCCTACGTCACCGCTTGTGTTCTGACATCGTCTAACAGATGTTGTTATCTGATAAATATTTTGGATTAGCATCTTGTTCTGGAGCTTTCCTATTAATTAATAGAAATACCCTAGTGTCCCAGTCTTTTAGAATTATGACTTGGAGAAGCGAAATCTCGATAGCTTTTTTATTTGATGTAATTTCATTTTACTTGCTGGTTATTCTTGTTTTATTTCGTTGCTATATAATATTTCCTACACTGGATTGCGTTTTTTCGATAAGGCACCCAAAAAAAATAAAAACCTCCTACTTTATTAAATCGATAAAATAATGTTGCCCGTCCTGAAATGATTCAAAGATCATTAATCACATTTACGATTCGCCTCATCAACGGTAATGCAATCCTAACACGGGGAACATTTCACAGTACCTATTGATGTATGTGTCATCATTTCTTGCTTGATCAGCTGATCTGAGATTCTCAGTCGTTATGTTTATCTAAACGAAGTATTTGTAAGTGCTGTGTACTATGTATTTGGGATGCGGACTCGCTTGAAAGTCCAGACTTAATACTATATAGTTTAGACTCACTACCATTGTTATCGTGTGAATAAGATGTGGTTTACATTCTAAAGCCGTTATGAAACCTAACCTATAAGTGGTTATGGATTATCATGACTACTGTAACAAACAAGCATCTGTATTACAACAAACTTCAATCACAATTTTACATCATTGTCCCTCAATTAACACAATAGAAAAAAATACTCAAAAGCTTAGTAAGAAACGTTAGTTATTCATGTTGCGATGTATGCAGTCTGTTGAATGTTTAGCAATTGTTTGGAGGGAGGCGGCGGGGAGGTTGACAAAGAACCCTCAGGGTGAAGACGCGCCAGCTCTCACACGCCATACGTGTATATTAACACTCACAACTATAGGTCTGCGAAAAAATGAGGCAGCTATGCAATATTTGTTGTTAATGTTGTTACTAAGCAAATATTAATAACTGCTATTTTTAAAAGAACACTCTGTATGTTTCGTTTTTTGAAAGTTGAAATGAGATGCAGATTTTGAAAATAGAATATGAAAATCTGATTACTAACCAGTGACGTTTTAAAATGGGAACGTTTTATTATTTCATTAAACGGCTAAACCGATGTTTCAGCGATATTCGAGCCTAGTCGAGTCACGTTTAACGTTGTTTTATTATACCGAGTTTTGCTAACACAAGTGCTTTAAAGTCGGGATTTTCCCCGATGTTGACAGAAATGTTTGAGTGCATACATACAAATTGGAAGAGTTCCGTTATCGGATAGGGAAGCAACTATCAAAACTATTGGCAGTGTGTACCGAACAATTTAGTTTGGGATGTATATCCATCCTAATGTGAATCTACGTATGCGCCTAAATAGGTAAATACACTGTGCCGTGTGTGAACGTGAAAACTGCTTTATAAGGTTTTGAGGCGAATCTATGTTTATTATTTTGGACAAGTCTATAAAAAGTGTTGCTTAAAAATGTGCTAAAATTAGTGTTAATAAGATCCAGGATTTTAAATCTATGTTTTTTTTTAAACCGTAACTTGTAAGCTCTTAGCCTTTATCTTATCTGGTCGTAAGTGATGGTTAGGCCGAAGGTGGAATCGAGCTTCATCCGGATTCCTCAACCATAAAGGACCCCTAATTGGCGACAGACTTAGATAGGAAGGCAGTACTGAGCCAGGTGGACTTAGAACAAGCTCTACCAGTCCTACCACCACTGGGACGGAACCCACAATGAGACAGATGGTCTTGCCACTAGACCCTAAGGGGGTCAAAAATGTATTTACTTAGGAAAGTACCTACTTATCTTAACTTAGGATTCTTTTCACCTGTGGTGACTTTTTGCTTTGAGACATTTTATTTCTCAAAAAAATAATACCTAAATACAATTTATTCACTAAGTGACCTTTTTTGTATAGTTATTTGTTCACAGATTTTATTTAGTACCTACCTATTGTAAATATATAGTTAATCCAAAATAGATTGTATTTATTACATAATATATATTTTTTGTGTTAGTATTTATTCACTTAGAATAAGATACACTGATTGCATACAAATAAACGTTCCTTGGAATGAGTATCGGAACGGTATGTTTAAGTAAAAGTAGGTTACTCACACAAAATAAAGTTCTTCGAAATTTAAAAAAGAACTATGAATATGCAAGGTTATTCCATTGTAATTACTGGTATAACTTAATTCCGTGTTTATTGTTATCGAACATCTAAACGGTTGCTAAAGTCTGATTTTCAGAAAATCAGACTTTAGTAACCGTTTAGATGTTCGATAACTTTTTTATGAATAAAATAAGACCGTTAGTCTTTAACTTATTATGTTATTTAGCAAACTAAACTATTCTAAAAGACAGCGAGTCTAAAAGGCTTTCTAAAAAAGTTTTCTTTGTTTAATAAATTTTGGTTACTAGGTTTAATATAGAGGTAATCAAGTACAATCCATAGTAGCTACCTACTGTGAGAAGGTTATCAATATTTCTTGGAACAACACGTTCATAAAGCAGATATTGCCTGTTTGTTTGAACGCGAAATTCTCTGGAACTACCAGTCGGATGTGTTTTTTTAAACATTTAATAGCCTTCTAGTCTATAGTGATGTGATTATAGTTAATAGACTCTCTGTATTTTGTGTAATAGTGTAGGCGAAAACAAGTTAGGTTAAAAATAGCAATGCGTTTGATAACAGTTGAATCGTATAAACACCAAAAGAAAAAATAATTTTGTAGTTTTAATTAAGTTAATAATTAAAACACCGCTTAGTTTTTACGTAAGTATTTCAATAGTTGATTGAATTCTCCTTATTAGCAAACATCACAAAAAATATGATTTACGCTCACAATTTTTGGAATTATGCGACGTAATATATTTTTCGACTTCACGATTCTTTAATCATAGTACTGTTTTATTTTTATGAAATATTTTTGAAGAACCATTTGACATTTGACAATACACAAAAAACAATTCTGGCTTGTAATGTGTACCACGCCACGCCTAACTGTGCGACAAAAACGCAATAAAAGTCTGCGACAAAAACGTTGCCCAAACGTAGATTACCTTATAGCGCTAACGTTACAAGGTGATCTACGTTTGGGCAGCGCCTTAACATCACGCTGGAACCTTTAGGCGCCGTGCAGAAAGAAAAAATGTTAGCGAAAACGAAGTTGTAGCACGGGCGGGAAATGTTACTCTTAATTATGTTAGTTAGTACCTACATAAATTGCGCTGTCTTACGACTTCCACGCAAACGAAGCCGCGGGTAAAAGCTTGTCAATTATAATTTCGGTAGTTTTTGTCATAATAGTGTGGAGTTGAGTTGAGTGGAGTGGAGTGGAGTGGAGTTGAGTGGAGTTGAGTGGAGTTTCTTGCCGGCTGTGGAGTTTCTTGCCGGCTCTTCTCCATAGGAAGCGACAATTTGGAATCGTGCACCTATCTTCTAACGTTTCATAAGTGCCCTTGCAAGTTTATGTGAAATAAAATATTTTGATTTTTAATAATCTCTTAATAGTAATTTAAAGCAGATTATTCAAATTCAAATATTTTATATGTTCTTCACAAACAATGCCATAGTTTGCGTACACCATTTAAATCCGATGCGTGAACACAAAATAAAAATGTTTGTTCACGAATCGATTTCAATTCAACAGTCAATAGACTACATATTTCGGTGCAGAGATGATGAAGTTTTTTTTATTTTTACAATTCGGGTATGAGTTACATAGCGAATGTTGTTTAGAATGGTGGGTAGCAACATCCCTTTGACGGATACATGCAACTAAATTGCAGCCCTGTATGCCAATCTCAAACATTTTACTCGTAACAGTTCTTTTGTAGGAAACGAGTTGCAATATGAAACTGATTCTAGGACGCTCTTTATTCATATTTCTTCTATTTATATCCTACCATAATATTATAAATGTGAAAGTTTGTTTGTTTGGATGTTTGATACTCAATCACGCAAAGACGGCCGAACGGATTTGGATGAAATTTACCACACAGAATCAAAATTAGGCTGAGAATCAGCACTTTTTGAACGTCAAAATACATAAGACAGTCCCCCAAAAACGCCCACCCTTCGACACTTCCTAGTGCTTTAGCCGGGAAGAAGAAGTGGCGCAACAAACTCCCCAGCAGCACAGCTGTCTGTTTAGTCGGATGGACTTGATTCTATACATACATAGGCAAAGTAATAAACAATAACGCATATTACCAGATAGATTATAACCTGGTTTATTTAAATAAAATGAATTGACATTTTTTAGTCTCACAAAAAAGTTCGTACAACTTTTATTGGCGGTACGTAGTTCCCGGGTCAGCTAGTCTTTAATACAAATAAACATAATAGAAGTGTCTGTTTGTTATGTCAAAATTTCAGCTTTATACTAAATGCAAATGAAAGTAGGTAGGGATATACGGTACTCATAAATAGAAGGATTTGCCATGATGTATGTACAGAGGCCAGCACATCAAGCTACCCCAATCTGTCAAATATCTTTGATAGTTTTTCAACTTTATCACAAAGGAATAAGGTTCATGTTCAATTGGGAAAATTTGATAGTTTGGGATAGGTTGACCTGCTGGCGTCTGTGCATATCAAACGTTTTACTCGTGAGATTCGCAATATAAAACTGATTCTAGGATGCTCTCTCAATTGCCATGTATTTCCCATCAAACACGTTCCTTCAATACTTCAACCGTCCACCAAAGCATTCGAATAGAAATACCTACATAGATAGGTACAGCCAGGAGAGTTAATTATTTATCGAATCGACACACTAATTCGATACGATTTTTAGTTGGTAGGTCCAATAGAATTGATTCTAGTCACCCCTTCCAAAATGTAGTTTCGTATGGCGAAGAATGGGGAAGAAACTCCACCGTTACTCTTTTAAAATGTTTTAGGTACAATATTTAACACAGTTCATTCATTATATAATTATGTGTGAAAACGATGAACCCAGAATAAAATTACGATACCAGAATAGGTAAAAAGAATGAAATTGAAGTTATTGAAGCAATACAGAAAAAATAATTTTATGATAGATACATGGTGCTCACATGTTTACAAACATTGTATGAGTAAGTAACGTACTTATTATAGTACATTCCCAGGTATGTTTAAAAATACAGTTACGCCTTCTCCCCGTCGGGCTAGGCAGAAACTACAGAACGACACGTGCTTCGATCCTTATATACTATTCGTTTTAAACATGTACATACATAAATATTTGCATAATTTTTTTTTTCCAGAATATTTGAAATTATCACGGCTTTAGTTCCCGAACGGCTAGGCAGACGTGCTCCATCCATGTTCCATTAGTTACTAAACATTCCCATATTATAGTGGGCGAGCCTGTTACCATTTTTTTTTTTTTTTTTTGGATGGGAAATCATCAAATAACTTCTCCCGCTCTGGGTGGAGCAGGAGGGCGTGTCAGACTTTTACTGACTAAAACCCACCCGTGTTCCTTCAGTAGCCCTTAAGCCAGGGGCTGTGGTGTCTCTTTCGAACAAACCCGCACCCCTGGCAGGCATCGACCCTTGCGGGTCCCATCACTTTTTGTGCTGACATCTCTTTGAGGCGCGCGTGGAACACAACGCGCCGTCGACTTGGGCTTGGTCCTTACCGGACAGCGAGCTACCCATTACTCGCCGTCCGCAAGCCCATGCCTACGGTGGCCGGAAATCGGCCTGGGATTCCCGACGCCCAGGGCGTCTCCGTATCCTGCGGCGGCTCGGGTCGCGAGGGCGCATATGCTGCCTCTCCCTCACGTGCGCCGCCTCCCTCTTCGCGAGCATCACTGCTTGTGGTGACGGCTCCCCATGCCCTCTCGCTCCGTACCATGGCCTGGACCAGGGCCGGACGCGAGAGATCGCCGCCGCCGATCGCCTCCACGAGGACACGGCGGTGGTCCGCCCAAGCAGGGCAGACCGCCACCGTGTGCTCCACCGTGTCCTCAGGGCGATCTTCGCAGTGGAAACACCCGGGCGTTTCCTCCCGCCCTATCCGAAACAGGAACCTCCCGAAACAACCGTGTCCGGTGAGGACCTGCGTCAGGCGGAAGGTGAGGACGCCATGCCGCCTCTCGAACCACTCCTCAAAGAGGGGACTTACCGCCGTAATCGTGGCGTGCCCAAGCCTGTTACCATGAGCCGAGCACAAATCCAGATTCGGGGTGCTACTGAGATAATATTGACCTGGGTATAAAACCTAGGATCTGTTGCCAAGCAGTAGCGCTTGCGACCACTCAACCAATGAGGCTGTCAAAAATATTCCACAACCAAATATGAATCTGGCAGTTTTTTTAAAGGTAACATAAAATTAGATGATACCTGACATTGCCCTGGTCTGTATAAATAGGTACGTAGTCTTTGACAGTGGACAGTCCAAAAACTGCACTGTCCACAGACGCTCCAGACTACTCTAAGCTGTAGGTCCAGCAAAACGAGTTCCGAACTGTCGTAACTTCGTCTAGTTGTTTCTAACAATTGTCCCGGACTAAGCTAAATACAGATTTAGTCTTGCTCACCAATTGATAGAGAAACAAACCTATTTTTATTTCGATAGTCTCGATTCATTTCGATTTAATAGGCTTTACCTAGGTTATACCTAAGCAGCTTCGGTTTTTTTTTTATTAACCTATAGACGGATTTGCAAAATTCTGTTTTTATTCGAAAGGGGTGTATTCCGAAATAGTCCCATTTAAATTTCATGTAGATCTGAATTGATGATGAGTTTCGGAGACAGACAACAGAATTGTTCAGAAATAGACAGCAAATCAACCGCGATTGCTGCTATCGCATAAATATGAATTTTTTTGACCCAAAGGATGATGAAATTTCGAATTGGTGTGAGGTAGGTAATATAACTAAAAAGTGGAAAATTCAAAAACCTAAATTTCCGGTATCAGAATTCGTTCAATTACTTTTTGCCAAAAGAAATTTCCATGTACTGTTTTTACTTCGTTACTGTTTTATTATGTTAGATATCGTATAAATTAAATCGTAGACAGAACGAAGAAGAGTTATGTGATTTTTTTCGTTATTAAACTACTTACTACCTAAGAACCCTCGCTGTTTGAAAGAATCCTATGTCTTACGAATGGAAACAATGACGAAACTTACGAGTTACAGGACATTTTTGGAACCCAGAAAGTTGCTTTACTGTATAAATTATTACATCGTCATTGCGTTCAAAACGCTGAAAGAAAACATCGTGAACCAAAAATTCAAAGACATGTGACTGTGTGACATCTACCAACCCGCATTGGGCCCGCGTGGTGGATTACGGTCCAATCCCTCTCACTGAGAGGAGGCCTATGTTCCAGCAGTGGGAATTTTATAGGCTGATGATACAATGAAGTGAATTAATCTTATGTCTTATTTTGTACTAGCTTCTGCCCGCAACTTCGTCTGCGTCAAATTTATTGCTCCCCGACCCACCTCGTGGTATCGAATCGCCTGGCCGTGCGAGTTCGACTTCCTATTCGTGACTTTATTTCTTTTTCCTCTGCTCCTAAGGGCCCTAGCGTGATGTTATATAGCCTTCCTCGATAAATGGGCTATCCAGCCCAAATTTTTTTTTTAAATTCGAACCAGTAGTTCCTGAGATTAGCGCGTTCAACCAAACAAACAAACAAACTCGTCAGTTTTATAATATCAGTATAGATACTCGTAATATTAGAATGCATCTCAAATTAGTAGGTCAAAATATTTACAATACCACCTACGTTCAGATATACTTGGTAATAACGACTAATAACTAAGCCTCGTTAGCATAATGGAGACTGAAGATTGTTTAGTTTAAAACTTCTGTAAATTATAACATTATTCAAGATTGAAAGACGGTTAAATAAAATTTAGAAAAGTTGTCTTCACATCTAGTCACATCTAGAGTACTCTGACACTTTGTGATAACATATAAGTGCTACCTCAGATTTATAAAGGAAAATCTATTTAAATCTCGTTATCAACGGTATTTCTGCTCTGCAAATGGAACAGCTACTATCCTTAAGTGGGTTTACCAATTTCCAATGCATGCATAAAAATACATTCGAAAGCTAAAATATTATGAATGAACACGAATTCAAATGTGAAAATAATGGGGTACAATTTTATTCCACAAGCTCTAGTTTAACAAAAAAAGCCACTGGTTTTTTTTCCCCGTCCACATAAATGTCATTTAACATTCACAAAATGTGCGTATGATGTAGTAATTAAAACTCCGTGCACCACAAATGAAACCTTTTAACCTTTAAAATATTCCTTCTCGTATACAATAATTCCGTCACTTTTGTCTTCTAACAGTTGACAGCAACAAAACGAAGTTTTAAAAACCTACGTTTAGTTATTATCTACTAAACGTAGGTTTTTTTAGTGATTTGGGGTGCTAGCGGGTTTAATATGGAGAAATTATTATGACATACTTAGAGAGGCTTTTTTTTTTTTTTTTTGGGTGGGAAATTATCAAATAACTTCTCCCGCTCTGGGTGGAGCAGGAGGGCGTGTCAGACTTTTACTGACTAAAACCCACCCGTGTTCCTTCAGTAGCCCTTAAGCCAGGGGCTGTGGTGTCTCTTTCGAACAAACCCACACCCCTGGCAGGCATCGGCCCTTGCGGGCCCCATCATTTTTTGTGCTGACATCTCTTTGAGGCGCGCGTGGAACACAACGCGCCGTCGACTTGGGCTTGGTCCTTACCGGACAGCGAGCTACCCATTACTCGCCGTCCGCAAGCCCATGCCTACGGTGGCCGGAAATCGGCCTGGGATTCCCGACGCCCAGGGCGTCTCCGTATCCTGCGGCGGCTGGGGTCGCGAGGGCGCATATGCTGCCTCTCCCTCACGTGCGCCGCCTCCCTCTTCGCGAGCATCACTGCTTCGCTGAAGGAGGTGACGGCTCCCCATGCCCTCTCGCTCCGTACCATGGCCTGGACCAGGGCCGGACGCGAGAGATCGCCGCCGTCGATCGCCTCCACGAGGACACGGCGGTGCTCCGCCCAAGCAGGGCAGACCGCCACCGTGTGCTCCACCGTGTCCTCAGGGCGATCTTCGCAGTGGAAACACCCGGGCGTTTCCTCCCGCCCTATCCGAAACAGGAACCTCCCGAAAAAACCGTGTCCGGTGAGGACCTGCGTCAGGCGGAAGGTGAGGACGCCATGCCGCCTCTCAAACCACTCCTCAAAGAGGTCTCCTCTTACCGTTACCGCCGCAATCGTGGCGTGCCCAGCACTGGGTTACTTAGAG
This sequence comes from Polymixis flavicincta, assembly GCA_949987655.1. Lineage (NCBI taxonomy): Eukaryota > Metazoa > Arthropoda > Insecta > Lepidoptera > Noctuidae > Polymixis > Polymixis flavicincta. Next base: position 33,066,221 of record OX465171.1, on the reverse strand, counting down.
AGGCTTGTGGCAGGTTAAGCTGCACTGGCCGCGGTTGGTCCGTGGATACCAAGACCTTATCATGCCTTGGAAAGCACGTAAAGCCCTTGGTCCCGGCTGTTATTCGTGGATTTTTGACAGTCGTTACTGGGCCCCAATTCTGTATGGTTATAATGATTCCCCGCGGAATCTTAATACATTCAAATTACGTCAATGTCGTGCTTTTTTGAAACCAATGTAACGGTAGGGAATCGAAATGTCATATTGTTTATGTTCCAAGACAATTTTTCGATATTAGCAGATATCGTGTGTGATTGACGTGGTTACGAGTAAGGAATCGTTAAGTGGTCATAGTGAATTCAGGCCCAAGTCGTCGAAAGCCCGAAAGTCTGACAACTAGTCTTCCGAAAGGGTAGCGTATTAGCCATTTACTGGGTTGTGACTGTTGAAGTCGGATTCAGCTGGATCTGGTTAGACTGGAGACCAACCTCAAAATAGTTGGGAAAAAGCTAGGCAGCTGTTCACTTAGGTCATTAATACCTGAACTTAGGTCATTAATACCTACTTCTTTCAAAATGTGTGTCTTACCAAATTCATCAGTATTTAGTAAGAAAACCGCTGGGTTTTTGTAACTTGTATATTTGTCTCATAGACTTGTTTCCTTTTGACTACGTATATCCGTCGATGTGTGGATTTTGGACTGTGCCAATATTTTCTGACAATTATTGTTCGTTCGTGCGAAGCCCTTCGATCATCAGTTCATTACTTGAGCGATAATAAATTATTTTGTAACCTGTGACTAAAACTAGCAATTTTAGGTCACTTTTTAACTCACGGTTTTAACTGACGATAAAAAAGAAGACCGTATTTGTATATTTTTTTCAATTATTTTTTATGTTTGTTCACCGGCTCCATTATGAACCGATCTGATGATTCTTTTTTTGTTGGATACGGTGGTTGCATGTCAAGGAAGTCAGGATCTGATGATGAGATCCTGACAATATTGAGAGAAACTCTCGAAAATTGTAGGCACGAATAGTGTTTCTGTTTACTTTTCGTAACATTCAGGTATTTGCGTTTTCATCACACCATGAATCAACCCGAGTTGATGATGGAAAACAAAAATTTCTGAAACAATAGGAAGTAATATATAAAACTGGTTTTAGTGACAGAAACCATTAAATATGGTTTGAAGAAAATACGTCTTTCCACATCTTTCCAATAATTGAGGTAACCTCAATTGGTAAATATCCTGGGAACCTCAAGGTAGGATGGTTACATCATCAGCTCAGTGGCAAGAGGAATGATGAAGGGTTAGAAATTAGGAGACAATAATCAAGCAGCCAACAGTTGTTTTTTTTTAAATAATTTTTGTAATTTAAATTGAAAGTCATCCAAAGTTACCTAGCTTACACGATTATGTTTTAACCAAAGATTCAAATCGTTAAATTCGTATACCGATGATCTCGGTCCTGTTTTGTTTTGATATCTCTGACACACACAATGTCCCAGTCGCCATGGAAACACCATTTATACGGAATGTATGAGCTCTCTCTTCTCAACGTGGGACACTTTTTCGCAACATAAACATACATAATACAGTGAGGGCAAATCTAACGATTTGTATTTATTCGATTTTACAAGAACTCGTTAAACTAAATAGTTGTTGTCACACTAAAAATAATATGTCTGACAGTTCGCCATTCTCCTCAATGTGAGACAAATACATCGCCCGCTTACTTTAAAGCTTCTAAGAATTACTTGCAACCACAGATTACGTATGACCATGATTCAAGGTACAGTATGTACTTACATACCTACTATACGTACCTAAAATACAGGATATTTATATCGACGTGTATATGTAGACAAGTGCACTTAGGGTTAACACAAATTTTTCATAAAATAGAAACATTAGAAAAAATATACAAAAACATACATTTGCCTAAACATAACTGAAATAATACAAATTAGTAACTAAATGATAAAAGATGTTTGATGCTTTCTGTGATAATATGAATTAATAGTATTAAATCAAATTAAGATTGATTTAGGGCTGATTACCTATTTAGTTGTCAGTCAGAGAATAGTTATTTATGATACTAGTGCGGTAAGTTGGTTTTTACAAACGAGTAGACAAATGTAAGCCCGAGACGAAGTCGAGGGCTTACCATAGTCACGAGTTTGTAAAAACCAATTTCTGCACGTGTGTCATACAATGTTTTTCAACACATTTGCGAGAAAACAGTACAATATGTAATTAAACAAACCTATACATCATTAAATAGCGCTCTCCAATTTTGGCGGCTAGAGACCGTTTCCTGCAATTTGCGCCTCATTCAAAATATCAGGTGGAGTAGATTCCATATTAATATCAGTTTCCTCGCTTGAACTCATAATAAAAGTTTGTTTATAAATATCAGTCGGAAAATCGCAACAATCTTTGACGTTTCTAATATGAAAATGGCGCGAATTTACAAATGGCGCCACGTGCCCGTGGTGAAAATTAGAACTACATCTTTCATCTCATTTACTCTTTATTATTAAAGTGAGTCAAACGTATTGAGCAAAATCGTTTCCAAGGAGGTTCGATCAGTCAGCTTATTTATTCTCGTAATGTGAAACTCCTTGGACGAAATTCTTATAATATTTTATGGAAATTAAAAAAATAACCGTAAAGAATACGCACGGTGCCATACAACGAGGTATGCGGTAAAATAGGTACTTAGGTGAGAGTACCTATTTTACCGCACGTTCCGTTGTATTAGTGCGTAATTTTTAACTTTCGAACCATGTATACAGGCATCGTAAATGCAGTTTTTGAGCAAATGTGTTGAAAAAGTCATTTATTCAAACTAGGCAGTTTTTGAACATCAACATTTCATAAAACAGTCCTTTTAAGAAGGCCTGCCGTTCTCCGCTATCTAGTACTTGAGGTGGGAAAAATTCCTCAGCAGCACAGCTGTCTATTCTGTTAGAGAAACTTGATTCTATACAATTAAAGGTACCTAAGTCATTGACATTACGAGATACGAATATTAAATTAAATTATATGCCTTTACGTCAGCTAGCACAATCATTTGAATCACAATATTAATTCCTGAGAAAAACTTGTCTAACGGTTTGAATAAAAGTGCATACTTTAAATAAAAAAATTGACAATCATGAGGTCTGCCAATAGAAGTAAAAGCTTAAAACATCTGTTAACGTTAGCATGTCGCGATATCGGGGACGTGAACTCGTAACATTTTCTCCTACTCAAAATCGCTCAGCGAACCTCAAGTAGTGTTCACATAAATAAAATTACAGTTTTATATTATTCACACGCACTAACTAATATCTTTCAAATAAAAACATCTGTTTAGCATAAAACGAATTACAGTAGGCCTAATGTTTACAGAAAAAAAATCTTCAAATTATTTATTTTCACAGAGCCAGCCCTGACAACGTGCTAAATCTGTGCGCAGTATTGTTTATTCCTATCTAGACATAGTATTTAAGATATTGGGAGGCTAAAGTAAACACGTATTCACAGTGTATAAAAAATGTATTTATGTTAGCTACCTACGTAGGTTTATATCGTAAAGTCTTCAACAGTTGTCTTGAAATTCAGAGAGTGTAGGTACCTGACGCTTTTCTGGATTTTAGGAGATTGTATTATTGTTTTAAAACTGACTGAATTCTTAGAAAACTCACTAACAGAAAGATTTTTTTCTTGATAGCACAGTAGATGGCACGTCACTCTGTAAAGGCCTGCGCAGACGAGGGACTTTTGTCCGCGGACTTTTTTATCCGCTTAAAATAGATCGCTTACAACTGTATCGAGTAACGCAAACGAGGGATTAAAAGTACCGCGTACAAAAAATCTTTTTAAAGACGAACTTTTCATTCGCGGAACGTACTTTTTTCTCCGCCGCGGAGAAAAGTCCGTCGTCTGCGCAGGCCTTAAACCTGACTTCATTTTCGTACGTCGTTTTCAGGTGACCACTAAAAATCAGCGCTGATTGGAAGCTTTCTTGTCAGACACGGTTCTGTGTTTGTACCTAAGTTTAAACATGACAAACTACCAATAATAAATTTGTGCATGCAAGCGTTTTTGAGACGAACAAATCTATTTTTTTTTCATCATTGGTAAAACCAGCATCGGGTCTCGTGTTCTATTGAAACTCCGTACTTCGCTAGGCTTATGGACAAAATATTGACATCGACGCTGACGTTCCATCGACTGTTCCTGGTTAATATTTGTCCTGGGGCTTGTGGCTAATATTAGCAGCGCGGGTCGATCGATCAGGTTAAGCTACACTTGCCGCGGTTCGTCCGTGGATGGGTCATCATCTTTACATACCAAGACCACTCCGTGCCTTGGAAAGCACGTTAAGCCGTTGGTCCCGGCTGTCATTTGTGGATCTTTGACAGTTCTTACGGGTCGTCAAAAGCCCGAAAATCTAACAACCAGTTTTACGAAGGGATAACATGTTACCCAGTTACTGGGTGGTAGAGGTCAATAGGCAGTCGCTCTATGTAAAATACTGGTATTCAGCTGCATGCGGTTAGACTGGAAGCCATCCCCAACGTAGTTGGGAAAGGCTAGGCAGACGATGATGTTAATAATTGCCTTGAGTATGTTTCGCCAACACGCGTTAGACACGAACAAGTTGAATGCGAGTCACGTGTAGTTTGGTTGAGACACCAAAGTTGGGTCAGAAGTGTCAGTCATCAGGATGCCATCGGCCGCCGTTACTCCAAAAAGATTGCGAAGAACATAAAAATAAACTAGAAATGGAGCAATATTGATATGAGAGTATCAAATGCTTATCTATTTACGGAAGTCTTTGAGCTGATTACAGTAATGGGTCAGTGAGGGATGTCAGTTAGCCAACAAGTACCTAACAATCCTTCTTTAATTTATAATTTTTCTGGTAATGAAGTAGACTTCAAGATTTATCTTATCCTGCGGGATCATCTTGTAAGTTTCAGTAAAAGGAAAATCGTCGAAGGTTCGAACCTGGTAGAAGCAAAAGTTCAGAGACATGTAACATTCATCAACCCACACTCGCATAACGCGCGCTTCGTAGATTACTGGCCACTCGTTACAGAGTCCTCTCTGTAAGAATGAGTGGGCAGTAATGTACTGCGTATGTCCTAGCAGTGAGAACATTGTACGCTAAATATGCAGTTAATACCAAGAGTAGGTAGTGATATTGTCTATAATATCTATCATCTCTCTATATCCTTCATAAAAATAGTATACGAAGTTACCATCTACAATTTCAATAATATAATTTTAACTTATCAATATATACTCCGAAAACAATAAGCTAAAACGATTGGACGTGGACATACTTAGTATAAGTATCTACATAAATATTTTCACACGTACCTAGTGTATTGTCATGAGAAAAATGCATACGTAACAGAAGTCAGAAACAATTCTTTTCATTTTACAATCCAAAGCTCGGAAATTTCGCACGCTTTAAGGGTGAAATCAGAAATAATTAAAAAGTGTTCGGAAAAAACAGAAACAATCTACGAGTATTCGTTGGACCTAGGAATAGATTGTTTTTGTATTAACGCACGTAACAGAGCGACATGGAAAAACTTTCTCTTGTTTGTCGCAAATTTTTTAATAGAATTTGAAACAGGAGAGCTTCATTTTTAATTGTTTGATTTCATTTTCAGAAATATCCTGAACTCTCTATGATATAAAATTTAACAGCGCTCGTGAAAGTTGCAGCATTTTTTACTTTTGCTTGATACATTTATATGTTTTTTTTTGTTTTGTTGATTTCGATGTTACAAACGAATTTTCCATGCAGATATGGCCTTTAAACTCAATGTAAGCATTGCTGTGCAATTAGGTACACACATGAGTTAACAAATATGTTCCAAACCGCACTGGGCCCGCGTGGTGGATTATGGCTCACTCCTTTTAAGAGGCCTTTGTCCCAGTACGGGGCAAAGGCCTCTTCTCTAAAACTGCATTGTTTGAAAGAAATATCAAACAATGCAGTTTTAGAGAACTCGAAGTTTAATTAAAATCTTTACGTGCTATGACCGATTTTGAAATAGAAGCATGAATCTAAAATGTAGTTATCGACTGAAACGATTTTTTTTTGTAAAATATCTAGTAATTAGGCAATGTTTTAGATCTACCCATACAAGCTTTTGCATATCGTTAATCACAACGTTATTTTTTAAAGACTTAACAAGAACGTCTTGGATCATCTTGGTTTGATAGAAGCATCTTTTTTCAAACGCCAGCAAACAATTCATCAAACTGCCATGTAGATTGTAAAATAGATACACAGAAAAAAAAAACTTTGGTATTTAAGATAGGAATTACAAATCGAACAAAAACCTTTTTTGCTTTTTATAAACTCGACTGGTATGGTAAAATGCATGGATAACCATGAATTTCGTGACTATTCTAACCGAATAGTTTGGTTCATCAGATAACATTGCTATAGTGTCATTGAATACGACTAGATGCCAGAATACGGAGAAAAGCAATTGGTTTAACAAAATCCAGTGTGGATTTTAAAATCGTAACAAAAAAACAGGCAGCGAAATATGCGCATCAATCTAGTCAATGTAGGTACCTAAAATAAATACTTACGTGGATAAAACTGTGAACATCGTAATAAACGAAACATAACCCATAAATGTAGGGGATTTGTTAATATTTATTTAAATCATAGACGCGACGGCAACAAAAGACAAGTTACATTGAAAGTAAGAGAGAATAATATAATATGCGCTGAACATGTCCTTTAAGACATATTTATTCTTATTTGTTAATTTATTAATGTTGCAGAATAGCTGGACATGAAATAAGGTAATACAGAATTTCTTTGCCTGACTGTTCTTGTGAAATATGGAAGCACGTTTATTAATTGAACAGCATCATTTTTGTATTTTTGCAACTGAATAAATTGCTACTAGAAATGTTACGTTATTCACTCAAATCAAATCAAATCAAAATATTTTTATTTCATATAAACCTGCATGGGCACTTATGAAACGTCAGAAGCTAGGTGCGCGGTTCCAAATTGTTGTTTCCTATGGAGAAGGGCCGGCAAGAAACTCAACGGTTACTCTTTTAAAAATTATTGGCTTTAACAATGTTGTATCTGAACGATCTAATAGATTTTTCGTGGAATCGAAGACCTCAATGTTCTAAGGAAACACTCCGGTTTTTTTAAGTCCATCTAGCAGTAATACTTTAAATTCTGTTATGTTCCACTAGTCTACCTGATCGGAGAAATCGATAACTTATTCATATATCTGTAAATCGATTCGACAGGATTCACTTCCTCCAATTTGTAAACAAAGAATAAACTCGTTAACAAGTATAGAATGCTTAGTGATTGAATAATATTATTAGATTGTCTACGCCACTCGATGTCCCGGGCGTATCATATTCTAGGACATTTCATTACTGTGTAATATATGAGATATGAGAACATGCACTGCATTGATTAAGATATCATTCCGCCAAGAAATTGAAATACAAATATTTTTTATCATCTCGGCTATATTCACCACTTATTGCGAACCAGATGCTTTTCAATATTGCTGTTATTTTGAATTGATTGTAACATGGGACATAATAATACATTATTTACTGGCAATAAGCCATTAAATAATGTATTTATTATTTGGAGCTTCCCTTCCATATTTCCATTTTTCTTTATCTCTTGCATTTAGAGCCCAATCCTTTTTTTTTTCGTTGGGAAATCATCAAATAACTTCTCCCGGTCTGGGTGGAGCAGGAAGGCGTGTCAGACTTTTACTGACTAAAACCCACCCGTGTTCCCTCAGTAGCCCGTATGCCAGGGGCTGTGGTATCTCTTTCGAACAAACCCGCACCCCTGGCAGGCATCGGCACTTGTGGGCCCCATCATTTTGTGCTGACATCTCTTTGAGGCGCGCGTGGAACACAACGCGCCGTCGACTTGGGCTTGTTCCTTACCGGACAGCGAGCTACCCATTACTCGCCGTCCGCAAGCTCATGCCTACGGTGGCCGGAAATCGGCCTGGGATTCCCGACGCCCAGGGCGTCTCCGTATCCTGCGGCGGCTAGGGTCGCGAGGGCGCATAGACTGCCTCTCCCTCACGTGTGCCGCCTCCTTCTTCGCGAGCATCACTGCTTCGCTGAAGGAGATGACGGCTACCCATGCCCTCTCGCTCCGTACCATGGGGGCCGGACGCGAGAGATCGCCGCTGCCGATCGCCTCCACGAGGACATGGCGGTGCTCCACCCAAGCTGGGCAGACCGCCACCGTGTGCTCCACCGTGTCCTCAGGGCGATCTTCGCAGTAGAAACACCCGGACGTTTCCTCCCGCCCTATCTGAAACAGGAACCTCCCGAAACAACCGTGTCCGGTAAGGACCTGCGTCAGGCGGAAGGTGAGGACGCCAAGCCCAATCCTTTAGGTGAGAGTCTAACTAGACACTATCTCCTCGTTTGATTTTTGGTAAAATAAATTAAAGTTCTTAAAATTCTTAAAGATTGTCAAGCTTTATTTTAAATTTTTAGCTTCTTCGATTCCCGGTCATTGTCGAGAAATCTGTAAATAGGTACAGATTTTTTTTTTTTAATATGAATGTTTTTTTATGTAAAATAATATATTTTAAGGAAAGTGGTTTCCCTGCAGGGTCCATTGATTTTTCCACCCTGTATAGATATGATCCCATTTAATAGGAGACGAGCTTATCTGACTTGAACTGACGGGGCTGCAACTGAGAAATTCCTTTTAGAAAACCTAATATCGCTTTGCCTGATCTGGGAATCGTACCCATGACCTCAGGCTAAGCAGTAGCGCTTGCGACCTCTAAACCAACGAGGCCGACATAATATACCCAATACTTTATGATTTTCTCACTAAACCAGATTAGACGCGCGACGAGTAACCTCCATGCGTGACCATAATTATAATTTATACTACAAAGTTACAAAATGTTTCCCATAGGTCATAACCTATATCTAGGTACCTGTACACAATACGTAGACGTATCAAACCTTCGCACCTTTCCTAGAAATGATTCATCGTGGAATTCTGTGCAAACTTGGACAGATAAAATCTTCCTTTTATTCTGTCTGCTCCGCTACTGCGTAGACGCAGTGTAGACCTTGCGTACAGGCATTGTAGAGGCAGAATGCAAACCGTGTAGATGGTCCGTTAGATGCAACATTGTAATAAAGAACATTCTCTAAATACCAGAAACTGAATTCTTTAATTACGCTCGCATAACACATAAGAAACTGAATTCGTTAATTACACTCGCTTAACACATGTCCCTGTAGTAAGTTCCCGCGGGATAATTTCCGATTTCCACGCGGGGGAAGCCGCCGTGCAAAGCTAGTTATTGAAAAAATTTCGTAAACTGAAAATGAATGAGATTCTATGAATATACGATGATTATGAAAATACTCATGTTTGCCTTTTATAGTTATTGCATTCCAATTTATTGTATTGTTTTCGAACAGGATTTAAGTGTACATATTTGGGAAAAAATAATACGTATCTATATTTGTTACCATTTGTGATGCATTGTATGATAAATGAAATGGATTGTTTATTCTGTAAATAGGATATCGATATTGGTTTTACAGACAATAAGCTAGTTGTAATCGACATTTCCTCTCCAACGCCTGACAAGAATTGGCAAAAAAAAAAAAAACAAGGGTCAAAGTGCCTTTTTTAAGGCTTTTGTGTAGTTTACTGTCTGAAATGGTCAACACACAGATTTGAGTTGACCTGTCCAGTCAGTGTAAGCATTTGTCAGCAATCGTGTCGCGCAACGCAGAACTTGAGGAGCTCAACGACTCGACGAACAATACTAAAAAGGACATTTGAGTTGGCTGCCAGGAAAAAAAAGTAAATGAGAAAAAATAAAAAAGAATCACCCATATAGTCCTCAAATCTATAGATACTAATATTATGAAGCTAAATAGTTTGTTTGTTTGTTTGCTTGAACGCGCTAATCTCAGGAAATACTGGTTCGAATTGAAAAATGTGTTCTTTTAGTGTTGGATAGTCTATTTATCGAGGAAGGCTATATAACATCACGCTGGAGCCCTTAGGAGACAAGAAATTTGACACAGACGAAGTTGCGGGCAGAAGCTAGGTCATATTAAGTAGGTGATCTCTATGCCCGTGAAATCTATGTTTTATGGTACACAACATTTTCTGTGTCACTCAACGATAACGCAGGTGCGGATCAACAAGATCAATGCTTATCTTATCAACAAATGTTTGTATGTGGGCCGAACTAATCGAACCATTCATGATTAGGTCGCCGTTTATTTATTTTCTACTAGAAATACTCCGCGGTTTTATCTGCTTGAGTCTCGATCCCATAATGATATCGGGATAAAAGTATCTTATGTGTTAATTATTTCAATGGTATAAAACGTTTTCTCCCATGAGGTAGAATCCATATTATTACAGGTTATTTCGTCCTAACATACGCCTTTTGCAACATCGAAATTTTATATTTTGTAAACTATTTATGGATCTGGTATGTGCACATAAAATGCAAAACTTTACCTGTTATAGTCTCATAGCTTCAACTCTGCCCTTTGTCTCCTGCGCAATATTACGAGTTCGCGGCTTTTCTAGGGAACGTTTGAAAACCGCTCCCCTATGTTTGAAAAGCTGTTAACTTTAACGTTACTATCTAGTGCAAAATGTGTGAGAAATTTATTTTGATATGCATAACTATTTAATACTTTACCGGAACTGTGAATGTTTTATTTTTTTAATTTTGTCAGTAAAGCGACTCGTAAGTAGTTAGCTTGCATAGGATTTTTTATATCGAAAAATAAAGGATGGTAGTGACATTGACGCACAACCCGTTAACGGTTGAGTATATGATTCTAAACGCCTGAGTTCGAATAAAAAAGGCTCTGTCATGCATATGCAGGTATTACACTTTACCATTCAATACTTTTGGCAGATTTTTTTTTGAAAACCGAATTAATAATTCCATGCTTGGAGCATGTAGGTACTGAATCATCATCAAAAATCATAAGACAAAACGTACTTAGTCTATTTATTGGGTTGTGAAAAGCTGTGTTCAACATAAGTTATAAAAAAAGAAGTCTTGGTATTCTGGTCTAATTTGTCTATTTAAATATATCCTTATTCGGCTCTTAGAAACATATTATAGGTAGGTACTTAATTATAGGTAATAGAAAGGATAATGCAAATATCGGAGCAAAACAATGATATTCGTGGTCAAAAGAGCGATGTCTTTTGTGTTTGTGTCAAGTTCTGTCCTAATGACTGGTCAATTAGCGAATGCGTTAATAGTATTAGTTTGTATGAATGGTCTCCGTCTGCGATGAGCACTTTTGTGTCGGCTAATCTGTTTGTAGAGCAAATACACGGTGGCGCTACTACTGGAGAGAGTAAGATTTAACTCGAAATTTAAGGTTTATGACTAATCCATGTTTTTATTGTAAACAGACTAACTGATCCGACAGACGTTGTCCGTCTTAACTACGAATATTGAATTCGCATTTAATATAAATGTTACGCGCATTTTCTTAATTTTTTCCTTCTTATAAACCTTCTGACAATAACAAACACAACAAACAGAAAATTAGCAAAATTGGTCCAGCCGTTCACGTGTGATGCGGTGACCAAGGGAAAAAGGGATTAATTTTTATATATCTTCTTATATATAAAATTTCCATGTCACAATGTTAGTTACCGTACTCCTCCGAAACGGCTTTACCGATTTTTACCAAATTTTATATGCGTATCGTATCTCAGTAGGTCTGAGAATCGGCTACTGTCTATTTTCCATACCCCTAAGTGATAAGGGTTAAGGCAAAACAACGTTTTCCGGGTCAGCTAGTATTTATATAGATTTGTAATTCTGTCTATCTGTTGATTTCCGAGCTCCACCCGGGCAAAGCTGCGGGCAGCAACTAGTTAAAAGAATAAACTGTACCTATTTGATTTGTAATTTTTTTCTTAGAGCGAAAGTATGTCGGTATTGGTTTTAAGTTTATTCATTTTTTAAACATACTTATTTAGAAAAATTGCTTCATTGGTCTAGCGATAGTAAGTGCTATACTGCGGAGCATGAGGTCCGGGGTTGGATTCACAGGCCGGGAAAATTGTCATTGGACTTTTGCATTACGAATATCTCAGGAGCATCCCGGAACTGGATTTGTAGGTACCCAGTTGATGGCAATAGGCTCGCTCCCTATTAAATCGGAAATAAAATTATTGACGAAATGTGGGTGTACAGCTCTTTTTATTCTGGGGTTTCCACGAGTCATAAATAATTCGTTAGGTACAGTCAGCGTCAATAATATCGGGACCAACAGACTGTTCAAAATGATCTAAATAATTATGAAAATTAAAAACTAACTCAATGACACAACGAATGTTTCAGAATGAAGACGGTACACGACAACTGTCAATCTAACAAGAACTTTATCCAATTGAGATAATGTTAAATTTTCTTAGTTGTTTGTGTTCTCTGTTCGTCCCGATATTTTAGACGCTGCCTGTAGCTTCGGCTGATATTAAAGCGAAATAACAACAAAATATACAATGTTTAAGACATCGGTGCACAACGTTATCATTAATTGAGAACATTATTCTAGACCCGCCACATTTTTCGGTGGTTAATAGAAGTCAGCTGTATAGACAAGAAACTTAAAAAAAGAAATGTTTTTCCGCGTTTCATTGTCAGTGCCAGTGAGTTAGGCCGGTGGTAGGAGCGTCCCCGCTCGGCGGCAGCCGTCGCTCGCTAAAGTGGGCTTAACTTCCCCGTGCCACCTCGCCGAGCCGCGGGAATCAACTCCACTCACTTCCCAATACTTCTCGAAACTTTCGCATTCTTTTATTCTTTTGTTAACATTTAATATTTTACAGATTTGAAATCTTAGGAGTTAGTTTATTTTAGATGGTATACGTACAGTTATCAGGTTAGATATTACCTATATACAATTTGACATGAATATGTACTTTGAGAAGTAAAATATTTATTTATTATTTATTTATATATACCTTTTGTACACCACAAAAAATACACAACAAAAAACAAGGTACACTACAAACTATACAAAATATTATTATTGTTTTAATTATTGTGAATGTGAGGATACGTGGGTCATGTTTGCCTTCTTGTTTTTCATCTCTTTCTCAGTTGTTAATCTGGCAGTTTGAGTACTTTATGCGGCCTACATAGATGTCCTTTTCTTTGGTATTGTTCGTCAAACCGTTGAGCTCATCAAGTTCTGAGTTAAGCTGCATGATTACTGATAAATGCGTGCACTGAATGGACAGGTCTACTCAATCCGTGTGGTTCTTTCCTCAAAAGAACATTTCAGACACCAATCCATTACGAGGTCTGGTCTGGACGTTATTTCTGGACTTCAAAAGAAACTGTGACCTCTGAGTTTGTTTCGGCCTTTCTTCTCAGAGTAGTCAGATAGGAAACGCCGACCTCATCTAGTTTGAAAATATGATTGACGTGTCAAAGTGTTAAAATCACTTATCATTAGAAAGATAATTAATTATTATTATTATCTCTCGTTTTTATAGTAACTAATAAAGAAGTTAGGTTTACTAGAGTTTAAAGGTAGGTTTGATACATACACATGGATATCACCTTTGTGACTGATTGTGAAATCATGTGTTTTAAGACGGAAAAATAAAAAATTGTCTTTGAAATAAAACCCTTTAGATTAGATATTAGTAAATACTTACATGCAGATGTAAAAAAATCTCTGTGCTGTCCCTAATAATAGAACTTACTAAAAACATTCCGTTTAATAACCTCCGTTCTATTCAAGCATGACGAAATGTCATGTCAGGACAATGAGTAGTTTGACCTGACAACATTAATGGTCATGATTTACGTTTTTACAAGATGTTAGATCCTCAATTAGTGCATAACATCAGTGCGCGCTCGTTCTATCATAGATCTCATTGCTTTTCGTCAGGCGTGATCTAGGTCAAGACTAGACACATTCACCAAAAACCAGAAAAAATACAGTGGATTATTTATGTTGCGTTCAATTGTTACGGCACTTTTAAAATCAGTTCATTTGTTATACTTAGGTAGATACTTAGCGCCTAGTATCAGGGCCCTTATTCACTATGACCACTTAAGGATTCCTTACTTCGAAACCACGTCAATTCCTTAGTTCACACACGACATCTGCTAATATCGTCTTCATAATATCGACAAATTGTCTTGGAAGATACAGAATATGAAATTTCGAACGTATTAAGATATTTAAGATTCCCCGCGGAAGCTTACTACGTTCAAACTAAGTCAATATCGTGTTTTTTAGAAACCAATGTAACGGCAAGGAATCGAACTGTCATATTCTGTATGTTCCAAGACAATATGTCGATATTATTATTACGATATTAGCAGATTTTGTGTGTGATTGACGTGATTACGAGTAAGGAAGGAATCTTTAAGTGGTCATAGTGAATTCAGGACCAGAATTGAGGCCCTGTTATGATTTGGTTCATAAATTACATAAATTCATAAACTCATGCATTCTTCCCATGAGAGTAGGCAGAAACTATCTACAGGCCGCCACCTTCTACAATAGTCAAGACTTCTGACACAAAATGACACTACGGAAAACTCAGATACAACTCTGCACAACATAACTCACATACAAAACACACACACACACACACACACACACACACACACACACACACACACACACCCCGTCCACTCACACACACACACACAAAACACACTATACAAATAGTTCTCTTTTTGGTTAGACTGTTTTAGCTTCAGTTAAATAATTTATTTTCTTTAATTTTGGTCTGTTGTACCTACACTGTGAAGTTCCGAAATTTTATTTGTCTAACTAGTGTTAACTTGAGTGCCCTGTCACCCATAACACAAGTTTAATCTTAGCTTGGGTGACAGAGGTTTATAGCTCTGTGTACACCTACAATTTACTAGACAAAATATATATGTATAACCTAGTTGGTACTTTAAAATTGTAAAACTGGAAATAAAGAATTATTTTAATCAGTACATACTCCTTTTGCCTCGTTTACGTTCATTCGTCTGGTCATACACGCTCGCCGGTTGCGAGTTGATAATTAGGCGCCTAATAACGGCCTCATCGAACCTTCATTAATATCCTATTGTGAGTTTGTGATGCGAGACAGATGACGTACAGACTAGCACATCAAGCTATACCAATCTGTCAAATTTCTTTGATAGGTTTTCAACTTTATTACATAAGTTTACGGTTCATATTCAACTGGGAAAATTTGACAGTTTGGGGTAGCTTGACGTGCTGGCGTCTGTACTTGCCTATAGATTAGGTATGACTAAATGTGTTTAATTATAATAACGCTGGAGAGTTTGTTGTTTCTTTTTTGGTCTCTGGAACTAGTCAGATTTGACAACTTACTTCTCATTTGATAGCCGAATTCTTGAGCAAGCTGTGACATAGATAGTGAGAGCTGAGCAAGAAAATACGAGTAGTGCGAAAGAACGCTAAGCACAAACGCAGTAATAGCGAGAGCGCGCGCTGTGCCGCGACGCATCGGAACACGCCGAAGAAGTTTTATAAAAATGTGCATACAGTCTGTTATTTTAGTATATTATTGTGTAAGTTACGACTTCCATGCCAACGAATAGTTTTATTGTGGTCGGCTTGCAGTCTGATCGGATGCTGCTAAATATCTGTATTTTACGTGGAGCAACTGGATATCTGACCACCACTCAGTTACGACGATGGCATATTGCATGTGGCAATTTGAATTACGCGGGCTACAAGTATTTGTTTACAGAATTATACCCAGTTTTTTTCCCAACCATGTTAGGGTCGGCTTCTAGTCTAACCGGATGTATCTGAAGACTAGTATTTTACAAGGAGAGACTGCCGCTATTGGGTAATACGATACCTCTTGGTAAGACTAGTTGTCAGGTTTCGGGCTGCTGACGACCCAATTAAAATTAAAATTAACCATACAACAAAAGAAAAAAAAAACCTGTAAGTTCGTATAATCCCGTCATTTTACGTCACATTTTCATGAAAAGTCGTAGTGGCCTGGCGCTTCCGTTTTAACACTTTTTTTGCCATGTCCTTCGTATCACAATGGCCATGCATGCAATAGGAATCGGCTGCTCATCGTCTTCTAAAAATAACAAACTTCCTCCACATAATTGAAACCTAGCTAGATCGATTTATCGCCCCCGAAACCCCCTACATACTAAATTTCATGAAAATCGTTGGAGCCATTTCTGAGATTCAGATTATGTATATACATTGTATACAAGAATTGCTCATTGTAGGTATTAGATTAGGTGAAAATATCTCACTCTGCAAGTGTATGCTTGACTGCATTGAAGTGACACTCAACTCAACTCGCTGATCGATACGTAATAATTTATGATACCTACTTAGGTACTTAAGTGAAAGTACTTGTATGTGGTCAAGTAATGACAGCCGCATGGTTAGATCGATCAGGTTAAGCTACGCTTGACACGGTTGGTCCGTGGATTGGTGACCATCTTTACATAGCAAGACCCCTCCGTGCCTTGGAAAGCACGTTAAGCCGTTGCGTTGGTCCCGGTTGTCGTTTGTGGAGCCGTTAGACAAACTATCAGCATTCATTTACCCCAAAAATTAAAGGCCCCCAGCAAATAGGCACAGCACTTCTCTAGTAGAATAATTTCTATAAAAACGGTATGGAGAATGCTCTAAAATAGTCGCATCGCCAACGCACCGCGACTGTCAGCATTAATCTCATCAGTATTGAATTGTGAACTTTATCATAAGTCATCATCTGCCTAGCCTTTTTCCCAACTATGTTGGTGTCGGCTTCCAGTCTAACCGGATACAGCTGAATACCAGTATTTTACATGGAGCTACTGCCTATCTGACCTCCACAACCCAGTTACTGGTTAATACGATACCCCTTGGTAAGACTGGTTGTCAGACTTTCGGGCTTCTGACAACCCGTAACGACTGTCAAAGATCCACAAATGACAGCCGGAACCAACGGCTTAACGTGCTTTCCGAAGCACGGAGGGGTCTTGGTATGTAAAGATGGTCACCCATCCACGGACCAACCGCGGCAAGCGTAGCTTAACCTGGTCGATCGACCTGTCGCAGCTATTATTATTTAGCCACAAGCCCTTCCCTTTTATCCCCCTTTATCATATTAGGTATTTCATTCAACCAATTTAATTTTGCTACTGTGTGACTTGATCCAAAAATAATATGCATTTTATATTTTCCCATTCAAAATTTAAAATTTTCTTTGTCGACTAGTTCTTAAGTACTCCTTAT
Organism: Polymixis flavicincta; assembly: GCA_949987655.1. Taxonomy (NCBI): domain Eukaryota; kingdom Metazoa; phylum Arthropoda; class Insecta; order Lepidoptera; family Noctuidae; genus Polymixis; species Polymixis flavicincta. The sequence goes on along the minus strand of OX465171.1, from coordinate 33,048,928 downwards.
TATGGGTCTCGGTCTGGGTTACATGTTATATTTAGATCGACGACGGTAGAGTCAATAGGTTAAACACCTCATTTATGATATTATCTGTCCTGATTGGCCAATATTTGTGAGTGCTTTCATACATTATAAGTACATACTCATAATATCTACTTGACGAGTTCCGGTAATAATTTCATAGTTCATTCGTCACTGGTTTGATTAGATCGGTATCTCACGAGACTAAAAAGCAACGTAATTTTGAACATTTTACGTCCCAGAGACATCAATGATGGCCTATTGGTAACGACCGCAATTTACGAGTTGTAGGTCGTAGGTTCGATCCCAGACGCTTTACTTTACTTTGTAAAAAATATTTAATCACTCAATCAATTATTTAGGTATATACAACCTTATTTTTAGTATATGCGCAATCCGAAACACGTATCTAGTATTCTTACGTAAAGAATCTATGTACAAAATTTCAAAGCTGTAACATGAAAACTCACAAAGTTATAAGCTTGCTGTGTTCCCTAGTTGTCTACACAAACATGGTGACCAACAGTGGAAACATTATAGCCTAATTATTATCGGTTCCGTGTGGTGCTGGACGTAAAAGAAGGCGACTAAGGGACTTACTAGAGAATGGGCAGCAGCGTTCCCTATGCATTTTACCCACCATACTGCGTTCGCCAACCCGTCTGCCAAGCGTGGCGATTATGACAAAACCCTCCGTTTAGGAGAGGCTTATGTCCAGCAGTGGACGTCTTTCGGCTGAAATGATGACGAATGATGATGGTTTTCTATTATCAATGTCCCAGACAAAGCTGATTTAATTGGTTTCATTTACATCACAAATAACACCTTTTATTTGAGACAATCAAACAAAGAAAAATATTTTTAAGATCAATTAATTATGTATACTTACTTCTGTGTATAGATGTACAAATCAAATATCGAATGTTCAAAGTACTCTCACCATAGACACTGACTAATTGCGTTTGGAAGGGTACAGTCACGGGGTACAGTCCTCCACAATATTGCTAACAAGCATAACAGGCGTTTTCATACTTTGTACTTAGGTACTCCGTTTTACTTAATTGATCAATGTCATTGGGCGTCTACAAGCTCCTGTAGACGTTAATTATCGTACATTGTCGTCCTTTAAATATTGTAACAACATTAGAAGCGGCAGGGTTTTGTATTTGCTGTTCTTAAAAAGTTAGAGATTTGTTTAGTTCAGTTCTCGAAATGTGTCAACGGTAGGTTAACCCTCCACCGCTGGCGGTGTGTACATCTGTCAGGGTTGTATCTTTAAAAACCGCATTAGCAAACCGTTTGAAATTTTCGAGTTTCGTAGACATCGTCCTTGACTGTAGCACACAATACGTACCTACACTTAATGATTACTTTCAGCTTTTGAGAACTTTCGACGCTGACTATAGAACCGAAAGCTTCCGTTCACAACTAAGTACTAACAATAATTATAGTACGGCTCGTATGTCCCAGTTTAAATGGAGTAGCCACGTGTATCGTGCATTCTCATACAAATTTAGAGCGAACGGCACGTGTTGCTTACGAATGCGGAATGTATTGCTAAGTCTACTAATAGACTAATGCATTATGGTTTGAGACATTGATGAGAAGTTCATCTTCTCGCATAACAAGACGAAACATTATTCTGAGAAGATACGACGAAAATAATTGCTGTCAGTGTGGCAGTAGCGGGACGATAATACGAGGTGACAAACTTACAATCCTCCTGCACTCTAATATACATACTACCAATCAGAATCTGATTTATTTTGAAGGATATTGCTAAAAAATTGCTTCTTAAGTTCGAAGTCTGCCCAACAACGTAAATAACGCAATGAATGGTGTTGAACTGTCAAAGTTTACTTATTTCCTACTGTTAAAGTGTTGCCAATTTATTTAAGGCCGGCGCGGAATTTTCCTACTTTTTCGTCACTAATAAGTGGAAAGCTAATTACAAATAATAAAGAAGGAATCCAGGTACCGGGTCCAATACTGAAAGTTACTTAATAACCAATAAACATGACCCAACGATTTTTTTTTTTTTAACAAAACTAATACTTTTTGTGACTGAAATATAAAAATTAGACAATTATGCTGTTGCTGACTTTTTTGTAGGCGTTGTCAAGCTCTACAACTTTAATCAAAAACCTTCACTTTACGCTGGCTAATTTACGCGGAATGCGTTTGTGCGAATTTAAAGCGTCCCAAACGCCGCTTCTAATTCTGCGGAAGGTTAACACTGATAGTGAATTTACGCACACTTACCTAATGCCTCGCAAAAGCCGGACTTATCTACAATACGAGTATACATGAAAATCTACGTATAAGTAGGTACTTATTTTGTACTTACCTATACATCCACAACTCTGAACATTTCTATAGCAATTAGTAAGCGAAAACTGACTGCGAGATAGGCGCGTAGGTTTTATAGCGCAGAACTTAATTTTTATTATTCTTATGATTACCTGACTTCAATGTTGCGATAGATCTGGCCTAGTCTAGCACAGTGCGCGCGGCAGATAAAGCGGGGATTTCGAAATTGTATTATATCTATGGCATCAATATAATCAAAATATGTATTTTTGTATTTTTATTGGTTGGCACAATGTCGAACAAATGTGATTGGATCAATCGAAATTAATAAGTGTTCACTTGTATTTGTATGTCGGATTTATGTAACACTAAACTCTATTCAGGTAACAATCTATCTAAATAAGTTAAATCTGATTTGTAACTGCATTTCGTACTCCTATATTTAATGCATGCCGTGGCAGCCTTTAATTAAGGCTACACTATAAATTGTTAGATTGTAAGTGCCTAAACATGTACCTATTCTTTGGTGTAAGCTTTGTTGGTTGTCCCTATAAAAATAAATCAATGTTTGAGTTCGATTTTGTTGACTTTTTCACACGCTTACGTTTGTTCATGTGAATTATATATTTATTAGGGAAAGCCGGGGTTTTATGCTTCTATGAGGGTACCGCAGCTGGTACACTACAATTTCAAAAGTCTGATACCGAGAAATTTTAATAGTTCCTAATGTAAATTAGTGTCGTTTTGTATTTTTTTAAGGTTTCTTTCTGGACGATCTTCTCGAATTTTAAGATATTTTAAGGAAGAATCTTACAGAGAAAATTATAATCTATATAAATAAAAAGAGAAGTCCTGACTGACTGACTGACTGACTGACTGACTGACTGACTGACTCATCAACGCCCAGCCCAAACCCTAGGACCTAGAAAGCTGAAATTTTGCACAGAGGTTCCCTTTATAATGTAGGCAAGGAATAAGGAAGGATTTTTCGAAATTCAACCCCTAAGGGAGTTCAATAGGGGATGAAAGTTCCGCGCGGGCGAAGCCGCTGGCAAAAGCTAGTATATTATATAATTTGCAAATCATATTTGACATAATTTTTATTTAGAGAATATAATAATATAATAATAATAATATATAGGCTAGGCAGATGATGAATAATATGTCAAAGTAGATTTGAAATGTTAGGGCGGATTTCACCAATGGAACTGGATGCGATCTGAACATGTAAGCCGCGGTTAAAAGCTGTCATTGTCATCATTGTTTCGGAATACTGACGTTGACAGCTCATTGAAGGCAGTTCAGATGTGCTGATCGCGTTCAGACAATCTTAGTCCGGTCAATTTAGACATTTGGAAATGTGGTGGCGTGGAAATGTGTGCATTATCATGTATAACTCTTAGAAAAAAATCACAAGGATAAGTTTTTAGATAATTTTAAAACATTGGTCTGAGGTACTTTTTCGATAAAACTTACCATTTTCGGATAAAAAAATAAAAAAAACTTCAAATTTTTGCCTATGACCCCAAATATTTTTTTTTTAGCGCACATGGGATTAATGTCGCATTTTAAAACTTCTTTTCTCATTGTGAACCCAAGCTCTCCACGAAATTTTAGCTGTTCGGGAGTTTTTTTTTATTTTACCACTATTTTTATGTCTAGATTGACCGGACCATGAGACCATGAGATCTTAAGCACTACGGATTGACGCTAATGACAGCTTACTTTAAGCTCACTTCAGCCAAGTTATCACGGGAGATTTTTACAGTATTGACTAAGTAGTTTTGCGGATAAAATCGAAAGAAAATTCAAGCGATGCAGAGCTACATTCCCACTGTGTACCAATATCCCACGAATGAAATTTAACACACAGATAAGATTAAAGCCTGGAATAACACATAGGATACCTACCACCTACTTTTATTCCGGTAGTACGTTACTGTGGATATTCTTTTTTTTTAAGTCGATTAGAGACTTCGGGATAGTGATGCATGACACATGCCAAATGTTTTTAGAGAACTCCTGACCAAACTTAACTCGAAGGGATGTTTGTTTTACATACTTATAAAATAAACTTTAAAACTGAATACCTTTGACAAACGATATAAAAAATATTACTTGATTTTTGACCGTTTGCAAGGTTTTTCACGGTTTAGCTTTGAAATAATAATAAAAAAATCAACGATCAGATCTTTGAACAACAATCTTCATTATTCGTTCTTTATTGGAAATACGGAAAAATAAGAGATATTTCGATAATACATCATATTATATTCGACGTAAATCTGAATAGTTGTTACCTATGTCGAATATGTGTATGATGTCAGAATTACATAAATAAAAAAAAAATATGATGTGAAATGCACCAAGTCGAATAGGAAGAAAGGTAGCAAAATATTTAAAAACCAGGCAGCTAGAAACTTACTATAGTTTTAAGAACCATAATATGAATTTGCAGACAAATTATATATTTAAGCTGCAAAGAGATATGCTAATGTGACCCGCGTCACGAAGCAAAACCTAGTTCAAGGTCACGTATTGCGGACACAAGCGAACAGCGTTTTAATATCTTTGAGAAAAATAAATGGTCAGCTGTTGACGTGAAAAATGAAGCACAATGAAAAAACTTTGAGTTAATTGAGAAAATGGGTAATGTAACAGTGTTAATCGACTTTTGTAACTGTAGGTACCTACTAGCTCAGTGATATGATTTGATGTGTAAAAAATCTCAGATTATTCAACTTTATTTGTTGATGTTGTTGTGGTCAGCAATGAGTTGGCTCATTGCACTAAGTCGATTTGGCGAATATGAACCACTTTTTAGAGCAGTTATTTACTGTCAATATTTCACAACAAGTCTGACACCGATAGCTCTTGAACGTCGTGTGCCAATTTTGCAGCATCGTGCTGATTTAAGAGCCTTTTAGTCCTCATAGAGGATCTTGTTTAAAAAATATATGATCTTCCTGTGCGAATCACAATAAATATAAGTTTCTTTCTTTCTTTTCTAATCGCTTTTAGTTTAATTGATGATTTTTTTCCTAAACAAAGGATAGAAAAACCCAGATACCTCATGTTTAGAATTGAAGTTGCCATGGAAACGTACAGACTGAGCACATCAAGTTACCCCAAACTGTAATTTTTTTCCAATTGAACATGAACCTTATGTTTATGTGATAAAGTTGAAAACTGTCAAAGAAATTTGACAGATTGGGGTAGAAGATGTGCTGGCGTCTGTACGTAGGGACTTACTCAATTGTAATAAACAAATAACACAACATCACGCCTTGTTTCCCCGAACGCTTGGGCAGATTTAACTAATCTGAATAAGTAAAACAAACTCAAAAATCTTTAATCACAGCTGTTATGCTGTAGTTTAACCATCAACTTCTTAAGAAACGGAAGTAAAGATTCTAATAGCTTATGACTTAAACCGTAGCCTAAAGTAAACTCTCGTTTGTTGGCTCTACATTACCTAACGTGGTTTGGTGACTAACGTAACCTTGGTTTACTTGATAACTGATAAATAATGAACCTTGGGAGGAGCAGCGTCCTAACTTTAGTTTAACTAGTTTTTTTTTTCTTTTTGGACACTTACTTTTGCTCGTGTCTTCGTCCTCGTGGAAATTATCTCACGGGAACTTAGATACTATCGGGATAAAAATTATGCTTTGTTCTAATCTAGGTTATGGTGTACCTGTATGCCAACCATCGTTCACTGGTTTAGGGCACCCACAAACACGTCAGTGCGACGCGATTCTGGCAGAACAATATCCATGAATTTTTAATAAATTATGTTTTACTAGATTCAGAGAGAGGTGACAAAAAAAAAATATAAAATACGTATCCAAAGTCACCGACTTCCGAAAGAAAAGTCATTTTTCACTTTGTAGTGTTTTTCCGGAAGTCGGTTGTTTTTTTTTTTGGAAACCTTTTTTTATGTCCAAGTATTTGCGTGCTTTTTAAAGAACTACAAATACAGTAGCTATTGATCGCCCTCTTATACGTTATCCTTATTACACCACGATTTTCACGCAACCTTTGTATAGGTACCTACCTACTCGACCTTCGAAATTTTATTCAACTCGGGAGGCGGTCCGTTTTACTAATTGTGAAGACAATTAGACGGTCCGCCTTCGTTAATATAGTAGGTACCTATTAATGAGGAAACTCCATACCCCTTGCCCATTTCTTCGTTACTCTATTATTTTTTGACGGTTATTAACGACTTAAATAAGGGATTGCCTTGGAGTATTTTAGTTTAAATCTAATTTACCTTCAAGTGAAATAAGAGCTGTACCTAGTATTAGACCACGTTTGAACGGATGTGAAAATATCGCGGCTGGATATTACAGCGCTCTATCTGCTCCTTACTAATCTTGAAAACATTATTTTGTACTATTGGATTGAAGGGCGACAAGCAACTTAAGTCGTGAGTTTGACCCCAATTCGTTGCAGTTTTGCCACTAATGGAACATGCACATGGCCCCTTTCATGAATATTCAAGCCACCAGTTGGCGCCACTGTAACAAGAGATCTTCCAAATCGACAGTGAACGTAAAATATTTTATGTCATTCCTTTCATTCTTTCGTTCACCATTCAGTCCGTAGGCGCTTTAACGCTTTTGACATGTGCCCGGACTTGACGTCTCAGTGCTGCCATCTAGTGAGCGTCATTTCAGAACGGTGCGTCATTTGAGGGTTCTCATTAGACTCTAAACCAATAAACTCGTAGTATTTTTATGATCAGCCTATTTTCCCCACTCCTGGATGCCAGACCTCTCTTCAAGAGGAAGTGGGCTGTAATCTACCACTACTTATTTTGACATTGTATTCACTACTGCCTAATGTTGAAACGACTTTTTCGTGGACATTACTGTCATCGATAAAGGAAAACCATGCGTGAAGCGTGGACAGTGGTGATGGCGAGTAATGCTCGTGCCTTCTCTGAATGAGAAGATGCCTTTGCCCTGGGGCGATATTAGATTTATGGATGAGTTGAGGGGCTCATGGTGAAGTAAAAAGTAACCGCACGGGTCCATTGATCAGATTAATCTACGGTTGCCGTGGTTGCGCCGTAGATACCATTTTTACATACCAAGGCCGTTTCGCGCCTCGAAAAGCACGTTAAGCCGTTGGTCCCGCCGTTCCGGCTGTCACTCATGGATCCTTGACAGTCGTGACGGGTTGTCAGAAGCCCGAAAGTCTGACAATCTGTGAAGGTCAGATAGGCAGTCGTTCCATGTAAAATACTGGTATTCAGCTCATTCAGCATCTGTTCAGACTGGATGCCGACCCTAACAAAAAGGAAGGGCAGGTAATGTGCTAATGAATAACACAAATTCGTAGATATCTTTCAGTTACCACTTTCCGTAGATTTGTTATGACACTTACGATTAAATTGCCCAGTGACGCAGCATTTTATAACAATTTTATCCATTGGATTCTTAATTTTCCTCCGTGAACCCTTCTCTCCCTGCGATCCTTTGTGTCTTTCCCAAGGCAGCGAGCACGCTTATCCGTGTTTCGAATCCAGCTTGGTTTTATAGAAAAAGGAATTTACCTTTCCACTTAGGTATTTACCACGAATAATAATTTGCAAGTGTTATAAATATTCTAGAAAACTACTCATTGCTCACGCGGCTTCTGCAAAAAAGTATAGGTATACATTTGCAAGCATTTTATATAGTTTCAATCATTTGCATAATTCGTAGGTACTAAAATAACGTCGTAACCTTTTTAAATTCCAGTCAGAAAATTGCTTTTTATCTTGTAATGTAAATAAAAAAAATGTGTCTCAGCATTTTCTGTAAAATCACCCCCTAAAATATAAGAGGAATTTAAAATTCACATGAATATAGTGAAAAAAATAAAAATGGTATCTCTTTTTAGAGATATAGAAAATTACAAGAAAAAAGAAAAATTGTTTTTTCTGCACTAAATAGTTAGTGCAGAATAAAAGGAATTGAAAATATAGTCAAAACCCGTATCTTGAAGTTTTATGTAGTTGATTATTTATATTATGTAAATCAGTTCACCCGCTTAAAATTATATTACAATTTAAAGTAGATGCATCCGATACCGATGCCGATATATCGGCGATACTCGAAGTTTGCCGAAATATTGGCATCGGGGATATTTTTATGGCCGATTCGACGATACTTTTCAAATTTCGCGCTTTAAAAATGCAATGTAAACGCGCGTGTTGTCTCGTCTATTTCGTTGCAAACGTGGCACGAACTAACCATACTAAAATATACTGTTATCGAATGTCAACCTGTCTATAGTTTTAAACGGTTTATTTAGTTTGTCCTGTTATTTTTATGTTCCTTATTAAAATAACCTGACTTGTGTATCTATTATTTATTTTACCTTCAGTTTTGAATTCAATAATCGTATCGGTATCGGTATCGGTATCGCCGATATTTTTATAAGAGCATCGGTATCGGTATCGTATCGGCAAAAACGCGTATCTAGGCATCCCTAATTTAAAGTTATAAAATAAATTAACTAATAAGTAGGTCAGTGGTGACGCTAGATTAATTCAAATTAATTAATTATGATGATAATATTAAAAATGAGTAAAAATATGTTTTTTTGTTTGTTGAATAATTGCGTCTATTAGCTGTCTGTAGGTTCTTAAGTTACCTTTTCGCGCTGTAACGGCTGAATGGATATGGATTTATAGGATACTATTTATCCCGGTTGCACGTTCCCGTGGGATGATTATCGACATCCACGGTAAAAGCTACCTACATAGTAGGTAATAAATAAATATAAAATAAAGACAAAAAGGCCCTTATTCATAAAAAGTTATATCGAACACCTAAACAGTTGCTTACGTCGGGTTTCGTATTGAAAACCAGACTTAAACAACTGTTTAGGTGTTTGATAACTTTTATGAATAAGGGCCCTTGTGTTTTACCACTTTTAACAAACATCCCCAGTAAATTGAACATTCAATAAGATATAATATAATATAATAGGTATTTAATATTTAAACTAGACTAAACTGTCTCATGGACAAATATATCTTAGACACAAAAGTATTTACAAGGTCGAAATAACGTAACTAATAAATAGATAAAACCAGTATGAGAAGCATCCAACACCCGCTTTAAAAAGTTAATGTAGGTACGTAATAATCGCCAACTGTTTACGTTACCACGCACTGAGTACGCACAAACAACGCGATCTTGACTTCTTGACCTAATTAACCACGTTCGCGTTTCCCCCAAATTCTTTAGAGCCCGCTAACTATCAATCGCCAAGATTCCAGGTACGCGGTACTTACGTATTACATCCATCTATCAGCTAATAGGTATGTTTACATTAAAAACCTCAGATCTATGTTTACAAACACGAACTGCTAAATAAATGCTCTCGATACTTAACGTTTCCGTTTGAGAGTCGAGAAAGATGAACGATGAACTAAGCGATTTGCAGAAATTGTTTCGTAAAAAATGGACGAATTTAGTTTGTTAAAGTTAATAGAAGGTTCGCCTTGGCATATATGCTCACTGATTTCCTGAGAAAGAACTCTCTGTTCTTGTACTTAATTTTCATTAAACGTTTTCCGATGTTCTCGGCGACTTTACCACGTAGAACCCACAATCAGCAAGAAGTTATTGATTTAAAATGATATAACGTTATACCTACAATATGTTTTTACATAGGGTTTGGTTAAAATATTCCTATGGTTCCCGATACTGGTGTAGCTGTTGTATTTGCCCGATACAAATTTTAGTAGGCTCGTTGTATTCCTTATGAAGAAATCTTTCACCGGTTATGATTTTTCAGTTTTGAGCAGATATACAGCCAATAATAGACGACGTATTTTACTATTTGCAACAAAACAAATCCTTAGGTCTCAGGCACACCCGCAGGTATTGTATTTGCTCGATACTAGATTTTTTAGGCTCATTGCATTCGTTTCGATGCAAGATTGCAAGCTTTCTTTGAATGGGATATTTTTAATTTCTGAGCTTATTGACGGCCGATAGGACACGATATATGGAGTTATTTTGATAATGTCAACCTCAAATTAATTTTTAACCCTTTTTGACCAACATTTTTGTCTTTCTCTCTATGCGCTAGTAGTGCGTTATCAAGACTCCAGAATCAGTGTTCTAACTAAACACGTTTTTGCGTTATACGAATTAGAATTTCGAAAGGTATCAGCAGCATTTTTGATAAAGCGAGCGAGAATCAATAGTAGATCAGATAAAAATATAAATAATTATAATAATCAGCCTGTATTGCCACTGCAGGGCAAAGGCACACAAAAAAGAACTGACGAAATATGTACAGTCGCCAGCAGGTCAAGCTATCCCAAACTGTCAAATTTTCCCAATTGAACATAAACCTTATTCGTTTGTAATAAAGTTGAAAAACTATCAAAGAAATTTGACAGATTGGGGTAGCTTGATGTGCTGGCCTCTGTACCAAATAACGTGGAAGAAAACTATTTATATAGTTTCTTATGGCGCAGACAGCTTTCTGTACCTGGTATATTATATGAATGCTTAAATAACTGAAATATACATCCTACATGAAATTTAGGTGTATTCGTTCAAAAAATAAAATCGTGCCACCATCGATGGCTCCCAAACCTGCAGCACATTGCAGTCCTGAGTCCTGGATATGTCAGAAAAAACAATTAACAAATATTTTATCAGAATCAAGTTAATCAAAAATATGAGGCGAGTTTTCCCAAAAAAAAAGTTCTAAGCGTAGCGTATATATACGCTACAGTACAGGTATGTACTATTGTTTCCAACCTATTAATGTAACCAGTTTCCTGAGTCACCTTACGTCACAACGATCAAACGTTCTAAAATTACCGACAGCTTGATTTGCCACTGTTTGTAACGCATAGGTACACATAATATAGGTACTTTTGTACCTATACTCATTTAAGATGTAAATCCTGTTTAAACATTTAATAATATATTATATTGTATTACAGAAAACAAACATGCCTGTTTTAGTTAGGATTATGTATTTACTAAACATTTTAGAAATAAAACAAAGGATGTTTTGTTTTGGTTAAATCCGGTGAGTCTGCCAATTTATTGGCGAGGCATTTTCTATTCATTTATCTAGAGCATATATGAGAGAATTGGTGTTTTCCTATCACTTATCTTATCAGAGTATTAAATTAATTTAAACTGACATTATACGTTCAGGGCGTACCTACTAATTCACCCACGCCTTTAACATATTTTATAAGCGTAATGTTTCAACAGAACTATTAGTTGAAGGTGCCATTGCAACTATTAGTTGAAGAGCCATCTAGTTCTACGGTGGAGTACTAAAGTTTACAGAGAGTTAGGAAGAAACTCGTTTCTGACAACCATTTGTTACTTGAAGGTGCAAGTAAACTATTTTCATTTTATTATTGACGATTATAATGTTTTATGTTCACCAAAGAATCGAAAGTGCAATATAAGTAGGTACCCATTTTAGAGCAAAAATGGGTACCTACTTATATTGCACTTTCGATTCTTTTCGCATAGATAGTTTGTTTTAATAGGTAAATTTTCCATAGAGGGTTTTTTTATTTCTCTTGTTAATAAGACTAGCATTTTGTGCACAGTTATTAGTTATATAGTATGTAACAACAATAAAGAGCTCAACTAAATAATGTAGAATGCAATAAATTCTTCGCTCATCAACCTTTAAGCCGAACACGTTTTCAACTGAGCTTACCAACTGCAGACACTGAAATTGTAGTTTGGAATACCTAGTTGCCTTCGAAATGTTTTGTTATGGTTACCAATATACTTAATGACGTGATATAGTTTTTTTGGAACATTTTTGGCTTGTTAGATAGATAATCTTATGAATTGACATTAAAAGTAACAATACACCACCTCTGCGCAACCCTTCGGGGGAATAGGCGTGATGATAAGATACGTGTTAAAATGGCAATACTATGACCGCCTATTCCTGAAAAAAGAAGAAAATGTATTGACATCATTTTATACCAAGAGCTAACTAAATTAACAATTTGTGAATGGTAGCACAAAAAAAAAAAAAATGCTGGCTGAGAAACACTTTCGATGAAGTATCGCACCGAGTCGAGAGTGAGTCGGGGCAAGTCCTCCGTCCCGCCGTGGCCATTAGCTTGCAAGTCTTGTCGTTCTCACCCGTCGGCGGATCATGTCGGACTAACTAAAATTGCAAGGAAATCCCCCTTGTGCCGACGACCCCACCCTCCCCTAATTGCGGCTCGAGTGTCGATTTATTTGCGAATCATGACTCCCCCGCAACGACTTAATGACTATTTTACGATCTCTTGTCCGGTTTTTGATATTTTAACATTTTTTAGGGTGTTCTGTTCCGTCTTATGATAATGGGTTGGGACGGGTGGTTCGATACGTGTACATGTTCTCGAATTTACGAATAAGGCATATTTTAATATGATAAAGAGAATAACACTTTTTTTTACAGTTTACTTAGCAAAAAAATATTTGTATGAAAGTTAGTATTTAGGCTAGATACTAACTTTCATACAAATATTTTAAATTTTTATTCAAACAACTTCAATAATGCTAAGTACCTTACCTAGGTATAAAATTACATTTCCGACCGGTGCTTACGTGACTCGCAACAATCTCACCTCACTTTTTACAAGAGTGACGGCTGAAAACTGAACAGAATTCGGCTTGCCTGAAACGCTAGTAGTTTATCGCAAGGCTCACAGATGGCGTTAGTTGCTTCTATTTCAGCTTCAGACGAAACGCGACGTGTTTTTCGGTAAATTTGTGATATGTTTGTGGGATACACTATGACCATTATTTAAAAACACTGACATGCAGTCTACCATACCGACAGAACCCATTTCTAAAGTTGGTGGATACAACATCATTATTTTCCTAGCCTTATTTCCCATTTATGTTGGGGTTTGCTTCCAGTGAACCGGATGCATCTAAATACTAGTATTTTTTTACATGGAGAGACTGTCAATCTGACCTTCACAACCCAGTTACTGAGTAAAACGATACCCTTTACTTGGTAAGACTGGTTCGGCTTTCTGATGACCCGTAACGACTGTCAAAGACCCACCAATGTCACCAGGGACCAACGGCTTAACGTGCTTTCGAGGCACGGAGGGGTCTTGGTATGCAAAGATGGTCACCCATCCACTGACTAACCGCGGCAAACGTAGCTGAATCTGATATATCGACCCGTGCGGCTAATATTACTTAACCACAAGCCCCTTTTTCTTTTGGGTGGGAAATCATCAAATAACTTCTCCCGCTCTGGGTGGAGCAGGAGGGCGTGTCAGACTTTTACTGACTAAAACCCACCCGTGTTCCTTCAGTAGCCCGTATGCCAGGGGCTGTGGTGTCTCTTTCGAACAAACCCGCACCCCTGGCAGAACCACAAGCCCCTCAGGTGGAAACAGCAGGTTATGAGATATTTTATCTACCTTGACAATGCTTCTGAAAAGAACTTCTGAAATCGTTACTTCACATGCTGTTCGGGTCGAACAATGAAAGGAGATGAGTCTTCTTTCCTCTAGCTACCTCTGATTTCAATAAAAAATATAAAAGCTGGATGTGCCTGGCACTGGAGCGTGGGGATTGGCACAGGTAAAGAGATCCAATTCTCAGCAGAGCAGTAAGTTGGATTATGATGATGAGGATGATAAAATATAACGTTAATAACGTAGTATACAGGCCTACAGGTATATAATTATGAACGCGCAAACATGGATTGAATACATGATTTTGAACCGTAAAGCGATAGCGACATATCATATAAGCGATGTTCCATAGAATGTCACTTCTATTTTTGTCTAGTTTTATATGTAACTAGCTGACCCGACAGACGTTGTCCTGTCTTAACTATGAATATTGAATTAGAATTTTATATAAATGTATATGTTACACGCAACTTTCTTATTTTTTTCATTCATAGCAAAAAATAATTAGCAAAATTGGTCCAGCCGTTCATGTGTGATGACGTGACCAAGGGAAATAGGCATTCATTTTTATATAATATAGATTTAACCTCGTTAACCATGAATTCAGCATATCATTCTAGACCCCCTAGCGCAAAAATTTCTCGTCAGTCATACAAAAAAAAAAATCAGCAGTTCCATACATTTTGACCGCGTAGGTATTGCACTTTTCTATGCTAGGCTATTGTATTTTACTTCAGTTGTAATTCAGTCTTCATCTTCATCTTCATCAGCCTATAATGTTCCCACTGCTGGGACACAGGCCTCCTCTCGGTGAGAGGGATTGGGCCGTAATCCACCACGCGGGCCCAGTGCGGGTTGGTAGATGTCACATGTCGTCGAATTTTTGGTTCTAGGACATGCCGGTTTCCTCACGATGTTTTCCTTCACCGTTTTGAGAGCAGTGGTGATGAAATAATTTACACAAAGTAAAGCGCCTGTCTGGGTTCGAACTCACGACCTACAACTCGTAAGTCGCGGCCGTTACTACTTGGCCACCACTGCTCTCTGTAATTCAGTATCGCATGCAATTATCATTAACGTGACTAAATCAAGGCCTTTAAATCTAATGACCAGAATACTATCGTTTACGGTATGGTACGATTTTAGACGATTACATACATACAAACGATACACAAACTTCCAGCTACTTGTGTATTATTGGGCGCAACCAACTGGTAGAGAGAATGCCCTACTTTCTCACGAAAATGACAACGGGATGGCAACACTTGAGTAAATGAATGAAACGCGCTAACGCCCCAAATTCACAGCTCGTGTATTGATCCAAACAGTGTCCTTTGTCCCTACTTTATAACAAGTTTTTTTTTAATTTTTCTCAAGTAATTTCTTAGTTACATAGGCTTTATTTTTTATTAGCAGTTAGTTTTCTGCAGAAACGCACTAGTGTAGCGTTGCACTTAACTGCACAGGTCGACTGCATGCGTTGCAGTCGCCGCCTCGTAGTTCGCGCAAAAACTGTATTTTTTGTCTGAAAACAAAAGAAACGTTTTGTATTATATTATAATGTATAAAATAAAGGCGGAGATTACTTGGACGGGAATCAGCAGTTAAATCGAGATCGTTATAAAGGCGGGGCGAGCGAGTGGGTCTGACCAATCACGCAACACCTATTTACTTATTCTCTATATAATCCGAGGGTCCTATGTAGCTAATAAACATTTCTTCACGAATATTCTTGGGAAGCTGACGTTTTGCACAGACCGTGAGTTATGCCGCGTCTCTCAATCACTGCAGGCTGGGTTGACTATAGATTCGAACGCCTTGACTTATTTAGTTGCTGTAGAATAAGAAAATGTTAGTTTAAAAAAATAAAAAAAATACAGATAAAGGTCGTGGTCGTCAAATATCGTGAGGAAACCTGGACTGGGTAGTCTGAAATCGGCAACCCGTCTTGAGCGAGCATGGTGGTAAATACTCTTGACGTAACCGTATGAGCCTTTGTCGTGCAGTGGGACAGTTTTAGGCTGGTATTATTGTTAAGTAATAATATGTGGTAACCGACCAAAGCTTTGTGTTAGTTTTCAGCAATTATCGGCCAAAATATTCGGCATTTTTTTGGTTTTCTACCGAAGCTTCAGCCAAGCTGAAAATCTATAAATTCATCCGTTATTTAATACTTAATTAATCAATCAATACAATAAGTAATACACGAAAAGTTGTATCCTCTAGTGAAATTAAGTATTGTGTATTGTTTTTTAAAAGCCTTTAAATATTTTAAATTTCTTTCCGTGTAAAAAAAACATACGATTAAGATTTTACTGTACCTACTTCGGAAATAAAAATATTTTTAATGTCTACATAATTTACGGCCAAAAATAAGACTGAAGCCGATGCTTCTTTTTCATTTACGGTTGTAAATCCATTTTCAGTCGGACACTAGTATTAGCTAGATAGCGATATAATGATACCTATAAATTTTATTTATAATTGAGAAGAAGCGAGGATTCAATTTTTGCCATAATTATGATCTTTCCTGCATCATCAAACCCATCTCAACAGTTTTTACATGAGAACACGCTCTAATGAAGAATATTTTCCATGTTTCAGGTGTCATCAACGAATGACATCTACTGGGAGGGAGAGGAATATGCTTCCAACGAGTTCCTTGAAGTAAAACATGACGAACCCACCGCATTAGACAGCCTCAAACGCTTCAAGAGGCAATGGGGTAAGTTTTTTTTAAATGAAACTTTATGATTATTTTGATATAATATTTATTTTAATAAAGGCATCGTAGGCCGCACGTCAGTGGTAACAGAACCAGTTAAAACTAACCTCATATTCTTTTGAAATTTTTCATTATGTTACGCTACATTGACGTGCAGCCTACTGTACCTCCTACTACTACAAATGATTTTGCGTAACTATTAAACGTAGGCTTATCTTTTCAAAAAATTAAGGGTATATTTGAATACAAATACTTAGTTACTCGTATATGCACCATACAAACATCATTAGAAGACTGAAAAGAACAAAACCGTTCTAGTTAGTGTTTAGTGTTAGTGAATAGTGAAAAGTACAAAAGTGCAAACAAACCTAAGAATTAAGAGAAAATAATCACGCCAGCATCAATAACATTATCCGTCGTGCTCTTGTCACTGCCGGGGTGCCGGGGGCCAGCTGTTCTAGAACCCAATGGCTTGGCACGCGACGATGGGAAGAGACCAGATGGAATGACCATAATGCCTTGGAAGTTAGGTCGGCCTTTGGTGTGGGATGCTACATGTGTCGACACCCTTGCGCCATCCCATCTTTCTAGTACGGCGGGTTGTACTGGGGCGGCTGCTGCAGGTGCGGAAAACCTCAAACGGCGCAAATATTCCAATCTTATTGGAACCTATATGTTCGAGCCGTTTGGGGTTGAAACTCTAGGGCCATGGGGTCCGAGTGCCCACTTAGTTTTCCGAGACATTTCCAAGCGGTTAGTCGACTCTTCACGTGACCAAAGGGCTGGCCTATTTTTTGATCAAAGAATCAGCATTGCCATACAACATGGCAATGCTGCCAGCCTTTTGGGCACTTTTCCCATTGACAACGATGCGGACGTATTTTTTGATGCCTTATGATTATTTTCTTTTTATATAGCTGTACATATTATAATTTAAAGTTTTAAATAAAAATATATTAATTTGAAAAAAAAAAGAAAAAAAAGAATGAAGTGTATTCGCCTTAATAGAGACAATATAAAAAGTGCTATTGGACACATTCTTAGTAAAGACAATTTAATAGCTTAGGTTTTAATTCAATTACTTATTAGTCTATTTATAGGAAAACATTGTCATAAGATTAGGGTCCATCCTATTGATGAACCCTAGGACAAGCGAAAAAAAAGCATTTGATATCCCAATTTTTGAGGAAGGTTATAGGTTATTTAACATCACGCAATGACTCTAAGGAGTCGAGTAAAAAGTCAGAAAGAACACTGAGAGAAATCGAAGCCATATTATCTCGTGGGTGGGCGACGCCATATGCTTTAAGATATTATTTCATGTTAGAACAAGAATTTTTACGTTGATGAAGTCGCGGGTAGAAGCTAATAATTTATATTTTTTGTTATTTCAGGTTTTCCGTTCACGTTCTTTGACACACCTAAAGAAAAGGAGACGGAAACCGCCACCGACACAATTCCGGACGACAGCGGCAGGTAAGCGGTCATTTAAAACCTTTTGATTAAGCACATTTCATATAATTTAAACATAAAAATATGTTGAGGTAAAATTAGACTTATTAGTCAAGTCACATGAAAAATTGCCCAAAACGTGCGAGTCGTCACATAAAAAAAAAAACATTTGTAGGCGATTCGCACTAAGTATATTTATTTGCGTGCGCATCGACAGTTCAAAAAATACGTTTAGGCAACTGGAACGTTATGAATAAAACGTTAAGGAAATAACGAATAGGTGAGGAAAAAGTACACTTATTTTATTTCATAAAATACAAATCGTGCCAGTTACTAAATACCACCTACGTATTTCTGGAATAGTCGATTCGCCCCCAAATAATTTAACTTCGTGCGAGTGAAATCACCTAGTTGATTAAGGGCGGATTTTACCAATGAAACTAAACACGATCAGCACATCTGAGGCTAGGTTCACATTAGGTTGGACTGACAATTAAACCGTTGGCCAACAATCGGGTTATGGTGTTCACACGTCCGACCTAATGAGAACACCCCCGTCGTTATCCGCTGCCTGGCTCACCACTAAGCAGTTGAGTTGTGAGTTGGATTCGGTTCTGTGCACAATGAACGACGACAACGTTTTAGTTGTAATGTGGTATGTATTTAAAAGATGAAAAGAATAAGGAAATAATGAGTGCATCCAATAATTGCCGGGCGAAATAAAGTTGCAACATTTCCAACGTTAACGCTCTATAATTACTTTAGAATGTCAATTCGTTACTTTGATGATCAACTGCAAAAGTTGAAGGAAGCGTAAGAGCACAAAATATAAGATTCAGATATTGTATTTTCCTGCGTGCACGCGGGCGAAACTGCTGGCGAGACCATGGGTGGGATGGCTGGCGTGTGGCTTTGCTGTTAAGAACCTATTAGTGTGAACGGCTTTATACAAAGCAGTATGCCTAGATTATATCTGACCGACAGAAGTCGTGGCTGAATGTCCGGTAAATATATGTCGTCACCGACAGTTTTGTGAGGTCGCCCTAATGTATTGCCCTAGTACTATTGAAATACATATTATTATATGCCAATTTGTTTCCGACACCTTTTTTATTCCAAAGAAACTGTTGGTACTGCCGACTAATGTAAACCTGCCCTTAACCGTGCTGAAAATCTGACAGTGTCATCATTGCTATGGAATATTGTCACTGATAGCTCTTGAACGCGGTTTAAAAGTGTTGATCGCGTTCAGTTTCATTGGTGAAATAGGCCCCAAGTTTTTTGATCAAATTTACAGAAAAAAATTAATACAATTGTTTGATTATTTCAGTTATGGCAAGGATGATGCTGACCTGGACGTCGGGTCTGGAGTGCCGGATAAGTCGGATTCCGAACCAAGGGAAAGTGAGTAGTAACATAATAGTATCACGATTATATTCTAAGGCTAGGCAGTTAGCCAGTTATGATATTTGAGTTGCTTGGGCAGAAATCCCGACTATGGAGGGAAACTTTGAATTTTCTAACAGAAAACCTAGTGACACAGTAAATAGGTTTCGAATCACTATCATGAATGACCATGACTACTGCCTACAGTGAAACAAAAAAAAAAAAAACATTGAAATGTTTACAGCACAAACGGAAGAATAATTTGCTCTGCACCCTAATTAATCAGTAATACACTATTTGTGTTTAAAATATTTATTTTTATTATTCTTAAAAAATATATATAATAATAATGCCAACCCTAAACCCATTCACAAATTAAGAAATAGCGTCGAAAAATTCATCGGTCTCGCTGTCGACTGGTAATGTTAATCAGAATTAATTAACACACTATTAATCAGAATCTGAATAGCTTTGAAGGTTATTTGCTAATCCATAGCTTCGTATATTCGAATTTGTTCGCTCAACAACTTAAATAACGCAATGAATGCTGTTGAATTGTCAAAATGTAAGCCATTGCTGCTGTTAGTGTGTTACGCAATAGCCCTGCTGGTAAACCGCTGGTGCCACTTTCAATGCAACCTTCTGTAACTATTCTCTAGAAGGCCTGACAAAGAGGAATTATATCAGCGATAACGATGAACAAGTAAAAAATTCGAATTGTCATACTACCGAAAACCTTATGTAAATCTTAATCCGGTTCAAATTGTAAAAATATAAACGCCTTTGAAACCGATCCTGATAAACTACGAAACCAAGTCGTGTTGAGATCTTATTATCAATACAATTAACGTTATTTTTATAACTTTTCAGAGACACTACGTGTCACCTTCCTTGTCATGGAGCCATACATCACGGCGTACTCCAACAGGGACTCTCCCGAGTTCCTGAACATCTCTCGTTCGCTGGCCAATGCCGTCGACCTACTCTTCGAGAGCCTACCCGGCACGCAGAGGTCGAGTCTCGTCAGGATACAGTAAGTGTTGATCTACATCGTCATAATAATCACAGCATTCTGTTCGGGCCCTCTTCTTTTGTACATAAATACTAATACTATTACGCGCAGAATAGTTGATTGATTATTAATTATGATTTATAATAGCTACCTGGTCAGGACACTATGTATCATCATCTGCCTAGCCTTTTCCCTATGTTGGGTCGGCTTCCAGTCTAACCGGATGCAGCTGAATACCAGTATTTTTTTACCACCACAACCCGGTTACTGGGTAACCTTTTGGTAAGAGTGATTGTCAGACTTTCTGGTTCTAACTACCTGTAACGATTGTCAAAGATCTACAAATTGCAGCCGAGAGGAACGTTTTTTTTTTCTTTTGGCGATGGGAAATCATCAAATAACTTCTCCCGCGCTGGTCGGAGCGGGTCAGACTTTTACTGACTAAAACCCACCCGTGTTCCTTCAGTTGCCTGCGTGCCAGGGGGCCCAGGGGCCACGGTATCCGTTTCAAACAATCCGCACCCCTAACATGTTTTTCAAGTCACGAAACTAATAAATAATAACCCACAAAGTGTGGTGAATCGTCATATGGACGGCAGTTACCCCCAGCTTGTTGGCCGATTTATCTTAATTACTTGATGCATTTTTTAAATGGGCTTCCTACTAGTTTCCGTTTACATAATAACAATGCTACAAAAAATAAAATGGTAGACTACGCTATCAAACTGTCAACTGTTGCTGTCAAGCCTGCTCCTATGATTAAAAAAAGATCATTGCTATACTTTCATTGTGTCTCTGTCCCAAAACTAATCTTCGGAATCTTATAGGTTGAAGTATAAAATTGAATTTAATTGAATTATAACTATAACTTGCTTTAAGTAACCCGCCCCCATAAATATATAAATACATAATACACTATACCCACATGTACAAGCAATACTCTCAATCAACCTATAAGCCTTAATCGCACCGTTTAGTCCCACCAAATTGAAATGCAATCACGCGTTTAACACGTATCATGTTGTCTCTCAAACGACAGATAAGGATAGATACACTAGTGCCAACGAGTTGAAGAAGATCGTAGCGACACTCAGAAACATTTCAATAATACATGCGTTTCTCTGTAAATTTTGCGCTTCTTCATTCAAAGTAGGAGTATTTTGGGTTGGTTTGTAGGAAAAAAATCGTGCTGCGTCGACTCCAAATTAATTGAGATAAAACAGGAGGATAATAATGAGGATCCAAAATTTTTATCTAAAGGTTGTGAAAATGGAAACAATGCACCATGTTAATTTTTTTATGTGTCGCCTATGTGCGTCAGTGTAAATCCATCCTAAGAATTTAAGCCTTTGAGGTATAATCAGAGTGAACGGCTTGCCAACCTTTGAGGATTACAGTCCGTCTATGTTGGTGGCACTTAGGTTATGCTATCATATATTATCTAACTTGCGTTGAGTTAGATATGTTATCATAACACAGCTTAGTTTTAGAATACATAACTGGTTTTGTAGCATCAATGTTTCACGCGCTCCTTTCATGATAAAGCACTAACTAACCGTTGAAAGTTGAACGGGGACTGACTAACTTAAAAAAGGACACAAAAATATTAGCCAATACTTTTTTTTTTTGTTTTCAGGTCCCTAGTCAACGATGATTTCCTCTGCAAAGTCACCTTGGACATCGTGACGACAAGGAACGAAGATACGGACACCATCAAAGACATTTTGAGAAATCATATAAAAAACAACGGCCGTCTTGGAGAGACCTCCGTGCGTGATGGTGACTTCAGTGCCCAATTAATTGACCCAGGTAAATTCGATATTCGACGCAAAGATATCTATAGAATGAACTACATGTTTGTAGAGAAGAAAAACTTTAATAAAACCTTTTCGACTTGCATTCAATTAAACAAAATTTATTCATAGTTTTTCTTTAATGTTCTTTCTTTTTAGAAGATTCATATTATAACTGACTTCGTATGTGTTTCTGATTTCTGTTTGGAATAGCTTGATAAATGGATGACCATTTATCAAGCTTTTCCTGGCCTCCAATTGAGCTGAAACTTAGCATTCCTATGTAAATTCGGTGACAACGCCATAAATGCTACCATGATCTAGTCTGATGATGAGGCCTGAAGTGTCCAATCCACTGTGTTTGAACTCCTTGGTTTTTTTGTTGCCAAGTATAATACTATCACATAAGGTGTGGTGCAGGGCCTTATGATGGATACGGAAGATCGCCATAGGAACGCCTCAACTAAGCAAAATAGCCCCGTTTTGTTTCGGCCATTTGAGTTTGTAATAACAATTAGGTACGTTAGCCCAAGGTGTAGTCCATCCTGTGGCTCGCCATAGAAACTACTCAACCAACACAAGATAGCCTCTTAGTGTTTGGGCTTGTTTGTTTTGTCTTGACAAAAACTATTAGCCTTGTTTAATTGCTATAGTTTGAACACAGAACTTCTTTTTTTCTTCAAAGCTTGAGGATTGAACTACTTTTCAAACTTAAAGATGAGTCTCAAGCTTTTAAGGAAATATTTCAGTTATGTGTCAACGTAAGTTATATTTCGTTAAATTTAAATTTTATTTTAAGAAAAATGGTATTTGATGATGATTACTATTTACCTTACAAATTTTTCAAAACCTGTAGACTAGAATTTTTCAGTTTAATTCTATTTTGCTTTTTATTTTATTTAGGAACCACGTTTGACTGCGACTTTAATGAGTTCACGTGTGACGACCATATATGTCTGCCACTGTCGGTGAAATGCAACGGTCAAACAGATTGCAGGGATGGCACCGATGAATATGATTGTCCTGTACCTGATAGTCAGTATTTACCACCATTTTTATTTTTATTACATGCTTATTCCTTCTGTGCAAATATTAAGTTACTTTACTTAATCAGTTGTCTCTACTATATAGTATCATCTGGATTTTAACTATTTTCTTTTCTTTTTCTGCGTGAGTCATCTATGCAGATTGGTGCAAAAATTGGTCATTTAGTACATTAACAAAATGTAAAGAATCATCATAGTAAAAATATGTTGTAAATATAACTGCAAGCAGTATGTTTGCAGTTTGATTTATGAACATATTTTTCTCAATTTATGATCCCTATGTTTATTTTCTATAAGTCGCAAAGTATTTATGTTTTATTTTATGTTTATTATTCTCAATTTAAAGCATCGGAAGCAACACCGCCAACGGAAGCATCACCGGTAGATTACGACAACAACATCGATGATAGGGACGATCAGCCTACTGGTAATCAGAATCCCGATGAGCGAACTTCTTATGAACCTACTCCAGATTATCGGAACCCTTACGATGCAACACCAGATCCTCGCAATAATTATGATGGAACGCCTGACAACAGATAT
The DNA here is from genome assembly GCA_949987655.1 of Polymixis flavicincta. Classification (NCBI taxonomy): domain Eukaryota; kingdom Metazoa; phylum Arthropoda; class Insecta; order Lepidoptera; family Noctuidae; genus Polymixis; species Polymixis flavicincta. The sequence goes on along the minus strand of OX465171.1, from coordinate 33,025,212 downwards.
AATCAAACTTTAGAAAATCCTTATAACCCAGATAATCGGTATAATACTGATGCGGGCCTTGACAATCGTAATCCTTATGACCAAAACATAGATCGCAATATTCCGAATCCTTACGACCAAAATGCGGGCCCTGACAATCGTAATCCTTATGATCAAAACGCTGGCCCAGACCGCCGGGATCCTTATGGTACAAACACGAGCACAGACAATCGTAATCCTTATGACCAAAACGCTGGCCCAGATAATCAGGATCTTTATGGTACAAACGCAGGCCCTGACAATCGGGATCCTTATGGTACAAACGTTGGCACCGACAATCGTAATCCTTACGACCAAAACGCTGGTCCGGACAATCGGGATCCATATGGTACAAACACGGGTCCTGACAACAGGAATCCTTATGATCAGAACGAAAACCCTGACTCCCGATTTGAAAATCCAGATGACCGTTACCCAGCTAGTACTAGTGAGACTCCATCATCTGGCCACGACGACCAAGAATCCGGATATTGGCCAAGAGGTGATTTAGGCGTAGAAAATGATCCCAACCCTACTGGTACGAACTGTAGTTCTTTTTTTTTTGCTTCTATTTATTTGTATATTCTTAATCCGTTTCGCGCGTAGGTTTCACGACGTTCTGTCTTTCGAACAAGCCAGTTTCTGTGAAGGCTTTAGCACCGTAGACCACATACATACGCTGCAGGAGTATACAGAACATTGAAGTGTATAACCTGCCTTTCTACTAAGCGTTTGTGGACTACGAGAAAGTCTTCGAATCGACCGAGACATTGGCTATATTACAGTCTCTTCAACAGTGCCAGATCGACTATCGGTAAATAGAGGTGTTCAAGTGTCTGTACGAAATTGCCACTTTGACTTCGAAACCTATACTTCTGCAGCGAGGTGAGAGACAGGGAGACGTTATCTCTCCGAAACTGTTCACCGCTGCACTGGAGAACGTCTTCAAGGTTCAGGACTGGAAAGGGCAAAGCATCAACATCATTGGCGAGTATATCACGCACCTTCGGTTTGCCGACGATACAGTCGTCATGGCTAAGACTATGGAGGACATCGGTACAATGCTCGATGACCTCAGTAGAATGTCCGAAATAGTAGGTCTTAAAATGATTATGGACAAGACAAAGGTCATGTCAACTCTTATGAAGATCGGAGATGCAACACTCGAAGTTGTAGAAGATTCTGTTTACCTAGGACAAACTGTCCAGTTACGTAGCACCAACTTCAAAAAGAGGTCTATCGTCGAATCCAACTAGACTGGACAGGAGTTCCCCTACGTGATCGAATTAGAAATTAAGAGAATCCGTAGAAGAACTTAGGTAACCGAAATAGCCCGAAAATTTGCCAAACTTTACTGGCAGAGAGCAGGACAGGTGGCCGATGGGGCCGCAAGGTTCTGAAGTGGCGACCACGTACCGAAAGACATAGCGTTAATGGGCTTTTCTCAAGGTTGACCCGTTACCTGGTGATGAATCAACTGGATTCGTGATGCACAGAAGTGGTCGAAGTGGCGGTTCTTGGGTTACTCCAAGAACTGCCACTTCGACCTGTTCTGTCTGGGTAGCAGTCAATCTTTCTGCTGAAATTATGATGAATAATGATAAAGACACTCTCAATTATTAATTGCGTTTCTGGAATTCGTGGATTAAAATTAACCAAAACATAACTTGGTTTCATGGTAAACTATGAAACATCTTGCTTTATTTTTGTGTTGTTTTTTTTTATTTTTTTATTTCATTTTGTTTTATTCTTTTGTAAAGATGCACCTGAGGAACCGGACACTGATACTGACATCGACGCTACTACAAGCCGAATTTATAATGGTAAAACATTGATAAATTATTCTGTCATTACTACTGATTAGTACTAGGTGGTTTACTATGGTGCTGATCAAATGTTATTTAATAATGTCGTTACTATTTGTACAATTCCATCAAGGCTTAGTTTGAGTATAGATGAGAGGCCGGTGAGAATAACGGGTTCACACAAAGATTATGGCTGCTTCGGTGGTAAACCGATTCCTGGGTTCGATCCCCAAATTGGGCAGTGTGATTTTTTTTTCTGATATTTGCCTCTTGCCGGAATCCCGGTACGGTTGTTACCGAAATTGCCCCTTGTTATCAAAATCACATCAAAAATATTTATTTGCTAGAATTTGGTACACATAAGGTTTTACAGTAAGTGTTTTTCACCACATCCTGCCATAACATGGCGTGCAAATGTATGCACAATCAGCGAAATCAATTAACCTATTTTACCAATAACAGATTGTATTGATTTGTGTCCTTAATAGTCCTTAATGGTATTATAACTTTTAAATAGTAACAGTTTGAAAAGTATTTTTTTAAAGATTGTCAGCAATACGTCTGGGAAACTATTTGGGACAAAATAATTTAATCAACAAGCAGTACCGACATCTTTTTCTTAAACAATTTTAGTTTTATTGGTTGCAGCTGAATCTTCTTCGAAGTCTTTGTGTTCGGCTATTTGGCCTGTCGGTGCTAGCTTCAAATAAATTGTAATTTCTCTTACAAAAATACACATTTCAAAAATCAGGCATAGGTAGAATTTTAGGTTTTTGAAATAATGGCTTACAGTTGTCTTAAACGCGAACTCCACAGATTATTCGAATACATTTTTTGAGCTTTAAAACTCTGTAAAAATCTACTGAATTGCCCCATATTACAATGCCGTATCTATAAGTACTGATGATACATTTCCATGGCCTTACATAGGCCTTATTACTTATCATCTGCCTCATCTGCCTAGCCTATTCTTGTTTCTATTTTAATCAGATACAGCTGAATACCAGTTCTTTACATGGAGTATTATTTATTTTATTTGATCTCCGCAACTCACTTACTGAGTAACAGAATTTCACCCTTCCGGGTTTCTGTCTACCCGTAAAGATTGTTAAAGTCTACAAATAACGGTCGGGACCAACGACTTAGGGTGATTTCCGTGTCACGGAAGGGCGAGAAGTGGAGGTAGGAGGGGTGTAATAGATGAGCTAGGAAAGCGTAGCTTTACCATTTGTCATGTTAAAACCATTACGTTTGTCCGCAGATTGTCCTTCGACACACATACGTTGCGACGAGACTCGCTGCGTTGAAGCAACTCGTCGTTGTGACGGCATTCCTGACTGCGTCGATGGTACCGATGAGGCTGGCTGCCCTAGTCGTAAGTACAATACCATGTGATAGGTTTCAAACTACATCAGGGACGAGATTGTTTCAACTGAATTTATGTATAGCCTTTACCTGACTGGACGAAAGAAGAAATGAACTAGACCACCAACGGGAAGTGTTCCCGTCTACATTTTTTCAAGTATGGTAGGAAACGGTAAACACGAAAGCAGGATATGGGAGGGCGGAGAAGGTAAGTGGACCATCGAGAAGTCTAGTTATCTGGATCGTTTTACATTTGAACAAAAGCCTATTGCTCAAAAAGAGTTCAGGAATATTATGGACCCGCTATACATTCAATTATAAATACAGTTAAAGTAGGTTACAGTTATGTATATTACACCACCATTTTATTACGTTTTACTTTTTTCAAATCTAGGGACACATAAATTACTTCAACAGCACTATTCTACAGGTATTATAATAATTCAGTAATCAGACAAGAAAGTGAAATACCTACTACTAGTAAGCTTCCTTATCGGTTTAAATGAAGTAACTGCAATAATAATTCATACGCTTGACATCGCTTTTACGGAAATTATTCAGCAGAGAGGTGAGCATAATCAACCTATAATGTGCGTAACTCTGGTACACAGGCTTTCTCTGTGAGAGGGAGTGGGCCATAATCCACCACGCGGGCCCAATACGGGTTGGTGGATGTCACAAGTCTTGAATTTTCGATTTTTAAAACATGCTGGTTTCTACAAGATGTGTTTGTTGTCTTTAACCATTTTGAGAGCAGTAGTGATGAAATGAAATACACAAAGTCAAGTGCCGTCCTGTCTTCTAATTTTTTTATGGTTTGTCGTACTAAGCAAGTTTACCGCTTTTATAATCAACTCTGAATATTTCTGAAAAAGGCAACGTTATTCGTTAGCATTTCTGTATAACAGGAGCTCTCCTTTATTTAACCATTTTATTGACCATAGCCTCCTTTTTTGGAAAATGAATTTCAGACGAAACGGACCGCGATAAACAAACTTAGAAATATTCGTTGCAAATCTAGGAAGAACATGGCAAAAATTGGCTTGCAAAAAAACGATCCCAACATCACACGTAAATCTCAAACGAACACTAAAAACCGTGCACAGATTTTTTAGTCCCCAGTACCGCCAGGGATATTAATTGTTAAGCAAATTGGTACCCCAAGTCAATTTGCCGTGAAATAGCCACTACAAACAATTGACAAAAATCACATTTTCGATTTAAGCATACGTTGGTAGTCAGTTTTCTTAACAATTTATTTTCCTGTCTCTACGATCATACTACGAACTTACAAGTATCTACGAAAGAATAATATCAATGTACCATAGGTCACACGGACGTACCTAATAATGTCACGGCGGGTTTTTTCGCGAACTGGATCTTCAACGGACTGTTTGTCACCGAGAGTCGAAAATCAAAGTCTTTGCTGGATTCTCAATGTTCGGTTCAAAACCGAGTTAAAAATCTAGTCAGCGATAAAAAAAAAACACGTCCGTGTACGTCGACTAACAGCAAACGGTTTTTGAACTCGTTGCAATTATGCAAGCCGCCAGGCAGCGTCGAATATAGTGCTGTGCTGTAAATCGTTTGAGTGCACTCGGGACTTGAAGATGGCCTATTTATATCGAGCAGTTACCGAGTGGTCGAAATTCGACCCTAATTCATTTAAATTTTTAGTTTGAATTATATAAAATATTAGCTTTCTGCACTCCTTCTCCATATAAACTTTAACTGTGCCAAATTTCTAACCTACTCCTTCATCCGCGTGATTTTCGTAAAAAGGGGTACAAAGTTTGCCCTTGTCCTACCGAATGTGCGATGTGATAAAATAATATTATATAAATATTTTATAAGCTGCAAATGATCATTTATAAAAATTGTCACCGAAAGATTTATCTTAATTCGTTTTATAAAATTAAAATGAGCATGACATAATTATGTCGTTAAGAAGTGCTTGAGACTACAACATTTCGGATTGATTATCAACATTAAAGTGATGCCATCTAATGAGGAATAATACGTCTATAAGATCTAAGAAAAAATCATCTAGGTATTGTTTTTTTTTTTTAGATAGTATAATAATATTATATCTACCTATAATTATTTTTGCACAGCTTTCTTTTCACCAGTTTTACATCTGTCGAACATAATGTAGCATCCAAATCTTATATAGGCCGACTATAATACAATGTAAGGAATCTAAAGTGTTTCATACGTGGGCGGCTCTGAGTGGGGAAGACTCAAGTACCTACTGCCGCCGCCCCGTATCAAAATTCTTCGGATACTATTACAGGTTCTTGAACTAATCTAGTAATTCCATTACTGTATCCTTCAAGTATTAAGGTCCATATGCCACTTGACTTAAGTAAGTACTATTTACTATTAGGTCATGTTATTATTTTTGGCGCGATACGGGGCTTTGTCAACTAATTGGTGAGCGAATAGGTTCTAACAACTTCCATTAGTAACTTTAGAACTCGTTATACGCTCTTACCGATGGTATAACTTATAATGAAATATAGCTGTAAACTAATTTGAGTCTAAATTATTAATATTAATACACCGTGAAAGTCTATTACAAGGTATATTAACGATATTGAACATCACATCATGCGCATCCTGATTTAATCGCTGACCCTATGTAATGTATAGCCGCATTCCCATAGAACAAAGAGTTGATTGTTCAAGTTTAAAGTGATATTTATCTACAAAGCTTCTGTCTGTCTGAACGAGGATATTCGATTGCTTTCGATTCGTGTACGCTTTCAAGAATATCTTTGAGGGTTCGAAGTAGAAGATGTTGGTGATTATTTTGAATACTTCACTGTTGCTGTTATTGCAAAGGCAATGGATTCTATCTTAGAATAAAAATTATTATTTAACTGTCATTTTGCCAGCGATATCTTCTGCCCCATATTCCAAACCCTTGGGAATTTCGAAATCTCCAGCCTTATTCTTTGTACGACACTAAAAAAGGAACCTTGGTACAAAATATCAGCTTTCTGGGTTTCCGTTGATGAATTTAGGCTTTTCGGTTTATACGTTTTGAATTATCCTAATAATACTCAAATTAAATCATAATTTTGTTATTGTTGCTATTTCATCTTCATATTATAGTTTTAAGATCAAACGTTGTAAAACTTGTAAACCTTTAATCTGGCAAATAAATGAATTCGAATGTTTAAGTCCTTCACCCGAGATGATCTACGCAGGTATAATAAACCGTCATGGCTTCTAGTGGTTTTGCATTCAAAAAATCATTTCCAGTTTTTGCCTCTAACTTACATTACTGAAAGACAGTGTCCAAGTGTTCTAATCTCAGTATTAGTCATCATGTGTTGACTGAGTCACGTATCGGTGTCCTTATTACCATAACATCCGTTATTAAGCCATCTACTCTTTTATTATGATGAGCTTAACATTCCTCCCGCCGATTCTAAGCACAGATAATAATTGCAGCTTTGATTCAGCAGATTTGCTTTTGTCTAATCCCTTTGTTTGTAGACGTTGCAAGTCCATGTCTAGGAATCATGTTTCGTCGTGATGCTGTTTTTTATTGTACCTACTATATAGTAATTACCTACTCAAAGAAGACTATATTTTATTAATGCTAGGGATACAATCAAATTGTTCAAAGGAGAATTACTAGGTACTACTCACCTTTGTGGTAAAGCATGCACAAAAATAATTTCACTACAAACTGAACACAAACAAAACTGAATAGGTCACGTTCGTTCATCTAAACTGTGTTCTGGAGCACAGTGTCATAATTGTTGTAGAATATTGCACCAACGACCACCTGCATGCCCGAGTGTCAATTAAATGTTTGTTTAGGAATTAAATAATGGACCTCGAAAACCAGAAATAGAATCTGCGGGAGTCGACAGCTTGTTACAGAACTGGTTGCCAGAACTGTTTTACCTAGGGCTATTGTACTTACTACCCAGTACTTAAATGGGTTGCGGAGCGACTGACTATCTGGCCGATAGTCAGTCGCTCCATGTAAAATACTGGTATCCAGCTACATTCGGATTGTTGTGAAAGAGATAGCCAGCTTGATAACTCGCTAGATTCTTCATACAGACCTTTTAAAACCAAACAGGACTTACCAAAACAAATAGATACCTACTAGGAGTACCTACTGGTGGAAACTCCACAATATTTTGTAAGTGATGTGCCACAATACATACATTATTTTTTGTATTGACCACCTATTCGACATAACCTCATGATATTTTATTGACGCCGTGGTCAAAGTTGAACGTTAGACTTCTAGGAGTGAAATACGAGGATGTGCAAATAAATAGTATGTACTAGCCTTTTTAGACGTGAGATAGGTCATGGTTTAAAAGACTAAGCCCAGCGATCAGTGATAGGATGCACTATGATAAAAGCAACAGAATTCGCTATGATCTTAACTCCCGAAGACCATGTAGGAAATTGATGTTACCTTACAAAACCCATATTCCCAGTATCGGCTTGTTTTTTTTTTTTCTAAGTATATTTAGGTTTAGGGCAGCGAATAAGTCGTTTCTGGGAGGCCTTTAGAAAATAAATCTCGATAGAAACGATAAGGTAAACTAAACTTCACTTTCCGTCCAGAATATCTGTATTACTTAAGTATCAACGTCATCATTTCAGTCGAAAAACGTCCACTACTGGACAAAAGCCTCCCCCAAACTTGTCAACGTACCGGTGGTGTATTTAATAAATGCAGAACTTGGTCGGATTTCTATTTCCGATGACTCAACCGTATTGTTGGGTAAATAGATAATTGCTTAATAACATAATTCAGTCTTTAATGTTCCCACTACTGGGATACAGGCCTCCTCTTTGTGAGAGGGAAGGTTCGTAATCTAACACGCGGGCTCAGTGCGGGTTGGTAGATGTGGCTTCATATATTTCAATAAATTACAAGTATTGTGTTATTTCACATCTCGTTTGTATGCAGTCCGACAGTTATCGCGCATTAGCTCTCGCAAGCGGCTTAACAAAACCCCAGTAACAATCTAAAACCGTAGATGATCCGTAATTCCGTATGAAGTCACCGCTGAAACAATTAATCGAATAAAACATAAACAATAATAAAATTTATTTGAGTGTCACGTCAAGGCTGTTGATTTAAGTTGTCTTAATTGTCGTCTGTGGGTCTTGGCGCCCCATGCCTTGATTGAAACAAATTGATACGAGCCGCCCCGGTGCATACTCAGTCGTTATTTATAATTGTCTCCAAACACTGATTCATGTTTGTTTGCATTATAATTGGCCAGCATTTGGCCGTTTACCGTTTTGCCTCCCAAGTTGCTCCTTCAACTTACTGACCTTATTTGTATATGTTACATAACGTTTCTTTTTTGTTAATTAATCGTTATGTAACATATACAAATTACTATCGCAAAAACTACTGAAGCAAAGTTAATAGAATTTGTAAGGGACCACCCCTGAAGCAAACCCAACACATTAAAACAAGAAGTTTTGAAATTCATCCATAATTGACGGAGATATCGCGTAAGAAACATACAACAAATTAAAAAAAAAACCTACAGACGATTTGAGAACCTCCTGCTTTTTGAAGTCGGTTAAAAATAGGCCAGCCCTCTGGTGTATTGTGGTTGTTGCGGAAGAGTGGAGTGTTCTATTGCCGGCATTTATTTGGCTAAAATAATACTTCTATGACCTATGTAGTAGGTACAAACGTTATTAAATACAAACTATATTTTTTAACTTAACTTATTTCAATTAAATACAAACTATATTTTCAATTGACTGATACAATTTCAGAAGATATCTTGCTAAAAATCAAAAGTCATTTATTCAAACTAGGCTGGTGTCAGCACATTTAAACGTCGAAAATTACAAAAGACAATCCCCCAAAAACGCTTGCCCTTCACCATTTCCTAGTGCTTTAGCTGGGATTAGCGAAAGGAGGAGCCAAAGTGGAATTGATAATCTTCACCTTCTCACCAATATAGCCTTTTGCCACAAGCTATAACTACAACAACTGGGAATACCACGCTGCAAAGTTGTTGAGCGTAAACAGTCTAGAAAGGCTTACTTAGCTTCATAATTAAAATGGAAAAGCCTCGCTAATGAAATGTTTTAGTGATCATTTACTAGCCGCTCCCCACCACTTACTATTATTGCATTAGTAACGTCTTAGAATTAAAAGGCTTTTCACTTTGAACATGCAATTTATAAATAAAATGGAGTAACAATGCTGTAAGGCGGTTTTTAGCTTTCCAATAAGTATCGAACTACATCATGCTTCAAAGGCCTGTGAAGATGAAGGTCTCGAACTGGTAAACTTGACACTGCAAATCCGGCTTCACCTATCGACTGACTTCCTTAGTAAATGTAGTACGTGTAGTTCACAAATTCCCTTTACGTTCGACTTTGAAGCAAAGGAAACTCAAAAGTAAACCTATGTTTTTTCCGGATAAGCAGCGCCGGAGGCTGTACCGTCGCAATAATCATGATTATTGATTGAGGTCGCTCGCTTCACAGGAAAGGACACATGCCAGTTATTTTCAGAGACGATAGCTCAAGGTTAAGCGTTGCGGACCTCCTTCAATGTTTCTCTAGCACAATAAATCGATGAGGTTTTGTCGATATTTGTGGACGTTAAACAAAGCTTTATTAGTGTAGTAGTCGCAAGCATTTCTGCTGAGCACGATGTCCTGGGCTTGATGCCCGAGCCGGGCAAAATGTCATTACGTTTTTTTTTATTGGGCATCCCTCAATGGTAAATAACCTAGAGTCTGAAATTGTGCATGTTGATCCAATAGGCAGGCTCCATATCCACAGCAACTTTATCCACTCCTGAGAATAGGGTTCTCTTTTCTTATGGCGATCCCCCCGTTCCTGTGCTATCTTCATCTAGGTTTTACCCGGGATGGTAATAATGTCGTCCGTCCATTTCGCCGCCGGACGACCAACACTTTGTTGTCCAGTCCTTGCATGCCAGTCGGCCAGCCATTCTCACTTGTCATCACTGCGCTTTGCAAGGTTATTTATTACCTGTTAATATTCTTCGTTCTCCATGCATTTTACCACCATACTGCGATCGCCAACCCATCTGCTAAGCGTGGCGATTACGGCAAATCCCCGTAATTGTGGGAGGCCTATGTCCAGCAGTGGGCGTCTTTCGGCTGAAACGATGATGATGATTCTAGGAAAATCGTATACTTACTTTTACAATGTTTGTAAATATGTGAGCACCATGTATCTATCATAAAATTAATTTATCTGTAAGTACCTGTATTCACTTTAATTCTTTTTACATATTCTGGTATGGTAATTTTATTCTGGCTGCATCGTTTTCAAACATAATTATATAATGAATCTAGTACTTAAAAACATTTAAAAGAGAGCAACGGTGGAGTTTCTTGCCCAGTCTTCTTGATACGAAACTACACTTTGGAAGGGGCGACTAGAATCAATTTGATGTTCAAAAGTGCCTTTTAAGTGCCTATTTGAAATAAATGCTGTGACTTTGACTTTGTCCTGTCCTACCCCTTTTTAGTTCCATATTAATCGTTTTCCGATATCGAAAATCTTTCCAATAAATCTCGGAATCAAATCGGTGATATGTGAATCGGTGATGTAATATGATGAAACCGGCATCCTGAATTCCCGACCTTAACATGAAAGCTAATCGGTGTCTCAACAAGCACAAGTGGATTGAGGTCAAGTTGACGGCGAGAGAGTACAGCGCTTCACAAGAAGTGCCCAACGACAAAATTGGATTCTCTTTACCATAAAACAATAAGTATGTGAAAGGAAATAAGGCTGAAAATTATTTGAGATTATGTAACAGATTGCGTAAGCACAGAATTTATTATGTATATTATATATACAACTAACTTAGTTGTTTATTTGATGACTTAGGATACGTATTGAAGTTGCCTACAGATTTGCTCGATTTTTACGATCGTCTTGTATTTCAATAGACCTTCTGCCCATATCACTGGAAAAAAAAACCAGAAAAAACAGATGTCGATCTGAAGAAAGGCAGTACATTTAGAAGGTATTGATCTTACCTTTTGCTATTTTAGTACGAGGTTAGGTAGGTATATCAATGAACCTGAATGAATGTTTCTGGTTAACCAATTTCCCATAGTCCTCTTGTTCCAAATACGCTCCTGGACTATGAAAAATGGTACATGTCTGTGGATGGCAACACGACAACAGTAGTATAATCGCTCGATTTTCGGCGATGATCGCATATTTTATCTTCAAGATGTTCTGTTTTATTAATTATTCATTATGTCCTTTGTCATAACATGTTTTGGTAACAGATGTTAACGGTTTTCACGTAGTCCTGTCGGTATTTCTCTGTATGTTAGTTACCTCAGGTAGAACCTTCTATTGTGAAAAAAGCGAAGCACGTTTCATTATAATTACGTCAGATCCTGAGACATATTATATTGTGTTAATTCCGTCCTCTATGAAGCTACTCTTACGATTAACCTGATGTTTTTAGTCCCATAGGCCCCATTGTCATAGGTTTAATTAAGGCGACGATAGATGACGGCTACCTACAGCGATGCACTGCCGCCCGTCGCGCGCAAGAGACCCCGCCTCAACGCGCATCAAGTTTTTCGAAAAACAATCCATGTTGATTTATCAAACACAATTCAAAGAAAAACCGTATACTAAATTTTGGGTGATTAAATCGTCTTTTAGATAGTGAAAGTTTCATGGAAATACACCCGATAGTTTTTGCGTGATTATCATTTTTATGTCCGCGATAGACATTACTTTACCAATTAATTACATTATGTCATAAAAATATTATTTTAAATATTCACATATCAAATGACGAAGAAAATTGTCTAGTTAACATATATTTTTTCCAAATACACGAGACAAGCCGTTTAGACGTGATCTTCAATTTAAAGTTCTTAAAACTCATCTATCCCCGCCTTAAAAACCATTAAACTTGACCATTTTTAAAGTTAGCTGCGGCATACCTTTTTTGTATGGTCTGATTTCTTCATCCAATTCCAAGTCATGAAATAAGCAACTGTGTCAGACATATGGAAGACAGACGAAATCACATCATAGCTGTTCCTTTTTAACCATTTTGGCATAGAAAGCAAAAACAGCATATTATGCAACATCAATCAAATTGTTTTTTGTTTACTAATTGAAATGATAAAGTATTGTGGCATCAAGTGATTCGATTTCTGCTTACCTACCCAAAACGTTTTAGCGTTCTACATAATTCATGGTAAGTAGGACCATAAAATCCAAAACATAATATTCATTATAATAAGACTATTCGACCCCTGGGTGCATCGTTTAGGGTTAACCGTCTAGTGATGGGTACATATATTATCGATAACAATGAAAATGTTATCGTTATCTGTAAAAGTGCAGTAGAATAAGGACATTTATTAATGAACAGCAACCTAATGTAATTTGAATTCATCCCTCTATAATGTTCACATTTTCACACGTGACTGACTACAAAAAATCAATCTGTAAAGTATTTCGACCCCATTATCAGTTATTATGACTACGCATATCTATTATTAACTTGGTCCTATCACCGGCAAGTCCTGCAAACAGTCCCATAATGTCACGGCTACCGTTAAATCCATAAAAAATACTTTTGACTAATATCATATCAAAATTACTTCCTAATCGGTATTTGCTAATTAGGTAATAGGCGTAGTAGCTGATATCACACATTTACATCCGACTTTAGAAACTTATTTGTTTAATATTTGATGTTATCTAGATGGATTGGTGTCAAAATAACAAAATAAGTATATTCGTAACTGTCCTGATTAATTATACAAACCATTCAAACTGAACGACAGATGAAGTTATCTAATTGTATTTATACAAGGTGTAACAGAATAGACGCAAGACCTGAAAGTAGTTTGTTCCTAATTGACTACTGATTCGATATCAGTAACTTTTAAGATAAGTTATTTTTTGTACTTTGCCATACCTACCACTGACTGTGCCAAAGAAAAATTAATCTTATTTTGGAAGAAATAAGACTGAATTTGAAATACATAAAGTAATGCTTGGGTCAACACGTTTTTCTTAATAATATCAGTTAGCTTTGGTCATCGTAATATGCTTTTAACTCAATACTCTAATTGGGGTGTCTGAGGTCTTGCGTTAAATATGTTACTCGTTGTATATTATTATCTACGTTATAAATATAGTGAAGTATTATCTTGTTTTGTTGTTAATTGACCAAAAGATTAAACAGTTATTTATTATTGATAACGCGTGCGCTTTGTTCTTGATTTTATTAATGATTTAATGTTTTGAGTTATGGAACCAGGGATTGTATTAAAAATATCCATGAATTTCCGGGTACAGACAAATAACCGCTAAAGTTTTACCATTAAAGACAGAAAATTACCAGGTACAAAATATTTCAATACGTTTATGAATCCGTCTCATAATAAAAGATCAAACTACTAGCCTAACTAAACCACTATAGATAGTATGCTAATATTAACTAAGTATACGGTACCTAAATTTGTGTGCTTGAACTATTTCTAGATAGACTCATTTTATAAAATTTCCAGACGTACTTACAAAAAATTTAAACAGTAAAATGATTATAAATGGGTCATTAATAAGAATCCATAAAAATATCGATAAATCTGCGTGACTTTTCCCCTCACTATTCGAAGGGCTTGCGTGCCGTCCCCAATCGATATTTAGTTGGTATTCATTATAATTGCATGCTGTCTATTGAGCTCACAATAATTTCTTGGTTATCTGTAGCGCAGTAAAATAAATAAACTTCGGGGATATCGCGGAATATGATAGAATAAAGTAAAAACTGTACAAATAATAAAAAAAACTTAGATGCTCTTTTGTTTTATAAAGTAGGTATTACAAAACGTGTTTGTCTTTTTCAAAAATAAAAACTGAACGCTGCTTAGATATCATCATAATCATCATTTCAGCCGAAAGCCGTCCACTACTGAATACAGGCTTTCCCCAAGCCCCACACCACTTTGAACCTTTGGTTATCTCTTTGCTTCCCACATCCAGCGGATTCCTGCAGCCTACACAAGGTCACCGGTCTACCTTGTGGGAGGCGCTCCCAACTCTATGTCTTCCGGTACGCGGTCACCACTCTAGAACCTGTCGGCTCCATTGGCCATCTGGTCTGCGAGCAATGTACCCTGCTCACTGTCACTTAAGTTTGGCAATTGTTCGGGCTATGTCGGTTACCTTGGTCCTCCTGAGGATATCTTCATTCCTGATTCGATTACGTAGGGAAAGTCTTTCCATTGCCCTTTGGATGAATTTTAGCTTTTTAATAAGGCCCATTGTGAGCTATCACATAATTATATTCTTAAATACAGGTAGACAAAACCCTCTTATTGAATTCAAATTAGTAAAATTATTTATTTATTTATTAGTATATCTACAATTGTTACACTGTTCAAACAAATTAGCACGAGCCAAAATACAAGCCAAGGGCGCCATATTAACCGATAGACAATTTAAAGAATAGAATAGAATGTTGTGAAATTGTTTAAATAATAAAAACACAGGAAAAAAAATTTTAGTTGGGCCATTACATAACGAGCTCAAATAATTAAAGTCGTTTACAAACGACTTCGGTCTCGTAATAATAGTTATAGAACTGGTTTAAAACTTTATACCAACAATGTTATTAACCTAATTTGAAGAGTTTCCCTTGGTATTCAATTCTTTTCGTCAAACCTTTGTGTTCACGCAAACTAAAGAAAGTCTTTTCTGTTGCCCTCACGAAGGACTTTAGTGACTGACGAATGCGAATGCCTGTTCATAGACTAAATAAATAAATATAGACGTGTCAAAGAACATTTGTTCTTTTTTTAAATGTTTTAGTCTCGAGGGTTGACTATCCCTGCGAGGTACTTAAGACACATAAAATGACAAATGATCGCAATTCCTCTCATTTTGACAAATCAGCCATGTTCATTGCGTTATTTTCGTAGTTGAGCAGACGAATTGATTAAAACTATGAAGCAATGGATTAGGAATATGCTTAAAAACTCTCGGCTTGTGAATGATACTGTGTTACGTAATTAGGGTGCTGGATTTTTACTCATTATGATAATAAGTTCGTATCGACACTGAGTAAGAAATCCATGATTCTGCATTATTTTCTTTAATTTTTTCTCTTTTATGATTGTGATGTTTGTAAGTGTGGAAAATCCTAAAAATAGTTCCTTCCTTCATATTCTATCAATAAACAATACGTTCTAATTTTATTTGCCTTTCCTACAACGATAAGGAAATAAGCCCTCTGAGTATGCCTAACAAACTAGCCATAAAACATTAAAAAAAGACATTTAAAAACTCTACACAAAAGTGATCAATTTTGGTTTTCGTGATCAGAATAAGTACGCTGACATAAAAATAAGTTTCACTATGAAATTGAATACCGAGGTTTGCGTGTTCTGGTATATTTTCCGAGTAATCTATTGTGGATGTCTCTCTTACCCCCGTAATAAGGTATTATATTAAATTGGCAGTATTGGTACATTTTAGTCCCGTTAATGGTCAATGTTTGATAACCTCTGCTTAGAGGCCGAATCTGTAGAAATAGTCATAATGTGCCATACATTTGGTGCGTGTCATGTTCTTGGAGTATTTAGGTGGATCAAGGGTAGAAACTAGAGTAGGTACCTTAATGGCTTAATGCAGATTTATTTTTGTTAATATTCCTGCAATTATTCCATGCGAAAAACGTCTAAATGGAAATCCCTCCGCGTACGTCCTCCTCCCTCTACGTAGAAAGTTATGTACATCCACCGTTTCATCGTATTTTTTCCAATTTGTATGGATTGCTAGAAGAGAGATAATTAGAATTACGGATAAAGTTCACTACGCCGTACTAAGCATCCTTGACCATTGCAATAAAACGAATGATGTTGCTCGTGTAGCACAGGTTTGATTCATTTTTCTCTAGTACCAAGATCAATGATGACTCCAACAAGTCGAATACAACAACAGTCGTCCAAAATTAATACTATTGATCGTCGTCTCTCTGCCCCTTTTCCCATTTATTTCTGCTTTCCTTTCACCTGTAAGCTCTTTAAGTCTCTCAAAGGACAATGGAGAGGGCTATGCTTTGAGTTTCCCTTCGCCATCGAATCAGAAATGAAGAGATCCGTAGGAAAGCCAAAGTAACCGACGAAGGCCGAAAGATTTGCCAAACTTAAGTGGCAGTGGGTAGCGCATAAACTCGCAGAACTGATGGCGGATGGGGCGAATAGTTCAAGAGTGACAACCGCGTAATAGAACACAGCGTTGAAAGGCCTCCCACAAGGTAGACCGATGACCTGGTGAAGGCCACAGTCATCCACTGTTTGCGAGAATCACAGAACTAGTCGAAGTGGTGGTACTTGGGAGAGGCATAGCTACTATGTCCAGCAGGGAACGTCTTTCGACTGAAGTGACTATGATGAGCGTCTCATTATTCAACCCTATACTAGCCATGCGATCAAACCAATGCCACGGAGAAGGTATTTAGAATTTGAGTCCTTGCCGTGCTAGTACCGTGGCTCTGTTTACACGGCAGCCCAGTCTTCCAGACGCATCGCGACGTCTCTTCCGTCGCAAGCGGCGGTCGCGACATTCCGATCGCGACGTTATCAGTCGCATGTCGCTCGCACACCTGATTTATGTCGCCGACTTTACTCGCTCGTGAACTTTGTGGCAACTGTATAAGGAATTGGGTATTAGCGGAGACCGTGGTAGATTAGCATCGGTGTAAGGGTGGAGCGAAATTGGTTTCACTTTTATGTGAGTAATCGATGAAATCGTTGCCCAGTAATTTTCTGATAATATAATCCATGCTTCATAATATTTTGGAATTTCGTCTGTTCAACAACGTAAATAACGCAATGAATATTGTTGAACTATCAAAATGTAAGCGATTCTCACTGTTGTCATGCAATTACCCTGCTGGTTATAAGGTTTTTCTGTTCTATTCTCTACTACCTGTACCTACCATAAAATCACTCTAACTTTAAAAAAAAATCTGTTGATGCTCGACCAATCATTCTATGAAGTTTTGGAATAACTATGACCCAGGATGGGATAGGACCTCAGAATAATGAAATAAACAAATTACTGGGCACTTTTGTATTGTCAAGGGGTCGATCAGTCAAAAAGATGAACCTAGTTGCCCATTCCAAAGCGTAGTACTTATCTATGGTCAAGAACGAGCAAGAATTTCTAAGGGCACTCTTTCAAATCAAAATATTATTTTATTAGAAAAGAACTGGTTGCACCGTCACCAGTTCTCAATCAAGCAATGACAATTGACAACCACTTTATGCTTGATTAATCGAAGTGTCAATGTAAATGAGCAATCTGGACAGCAGTGTGACCTGTTCGTTCCCTTTATTTACTAGTGACGTAATGAGATGTATGAGTATATTTATTAAAATGTTGATGTATTAGTCTGATTCGATGTATTATGATTTCCTCATTTCATCTATCAATCAAGTCACGACCGTAGATGACGTTTTCAACTTACTTGACTACTATTGTTTCTCCAGTGAATCAGAATGTTCTGAATCGGACGGTTTATTCTTGTCTATTCTCATTTTATGTCATTAGTCACACATGACATCTATCTTTTCCTGACGGCTGCTATACTAGTATAAATAATTAAAATAATTACATCAACTTATTGTGACTGACTGTCCGGTGACGTCGGATAAGCCTGTAGCTTTGTAGGCACAAGAAGCCTACAATATCTTGAAAGGCCTGGGTAACAACTATATTTTAGTACCTACTTGTATTTATGATAGAATGGGCAGCAGCGTCCTCTATGCATTTTACCACCATACTGCGATCGCCAACCCGCCTGCCTAGCATGGCGATTATGGCAAATCCCGTTTTGGGGGAGGCTTATGTCCAGCAGTGGACGTCTTTCGGCTGAAATGATGATGTTGTACTCTAGAGTACTTGTTCTCGTATATGTTATTTAAGGTGGATGCGCTAAGGTTGGCCGCGAAATTAAAATTTTCTAAATCCCATTTAATGAAAGTTTCATGAACAAATCATATAATGGGATTAGTTAAATGAAGTTAGAGGGTTGTATTGATGATTTTAAATGATTAAAATTCTGTAAATAAAAACGTGTTATGATCGCGAATCATACTTTGGTCTACGACATGACACTGACAAATTGTAAAAAACGTAAGAATATGTCAAAATGTTGTATTTTTTTATACCCTAATTCAATTGATTTGTGATTGATTATATGTATTTTACCCTAATTTAATTTTTTTTTTTTTTTTTGATTTCTGCAATTATTTTATTTATTATATTAACTCTATAATAGTAGGTCTTACCATATTTTAAAACCGAAATTCGATGACAAAACCACATTTGCATTACAAACATAATAAATAATAATATGTTTGTAAATGTTTTTAGAGCCAATGACGTCATGAAAATGATGTATTCGTTTCATTGTGTGCTAGAGCGAGCGTGATAAAAGGGCTTGAGACCGGGATGCGTTTGCGCTTAGTTATTTAAAGTTAGCGCAAACGCATCCCGGTCATAATGAAGTTATGACTAAGTGTCAACTTGTTAATGGCGTCATCGATAAAGTAAGGGACTATTTATAACACTTAGAGGTTACTTGTAGGTACGTGGATAGACATCATACCTGCTGCGTACCCTCTCGTCTTTTTGGCAATTGAGTCTGCTAACGATAGAAAATTTATTGTGTTCATTACTCGACGTTTTAGCTCTTGTTTAGATTACTTTTACAACATTAATTGCAAAATGACTGTTGTTTTTTTCTTGAAAAAAAAAAAACAAACCTTTTAATTTAAAATGCTATTTTGCATTACTTTGCAATTTTAATCGTTATCGCCAACACTTGCTGAATGCAATATTATACAGAGTGATGTGTTTTGTAGTCGGCTTTTTTGGCAAATAAATTCAATTATGCCTTTCTCCCAAATCTAGCCAGTGAAGGTCCCTCTCCCTGTATTAATCTTTGTTTTCTGTGTGATTTGTTTTTCATTAAATATCAGCCTGTGTATGCATTAGATGCGGGAATTACCTAAGCCGGGAAAACAAATAGACTCATAATCACTTGACTGCAATGTGAATGATGTGTTGTCAATAAATGGAATACATTAAAAATAATATGTGGCCGTTCGAATCTATGTCTACTTATATATGTACATGATGGCATTAATCACTAAACCAATAGAGTATTTAAGTATGTAGAGTCAGGTAGAAAATACGAAAAAAATCAAGGTATGTACTTAACCTAAATAACTGAAAGTATGACTAAGAAACAACTTACTCGTATATTTCATGGATCTGAAATACGTAACAACTGTTATAGTAATGACTAATGAATGCCATGATAGCGTGAATATTAAATATAACCTTAAAAAAATGAAGGCACAAAAAGAATCACGGGTTACTAACTCAATAATATTACAGTAAAGTAAACAACGGGCCAGTAAAAGGCATTTTGCAAAAGTTTTGTGTCAGTGTGGTGTTGGTACTATTTTTAGCACGTACCTACCAACCTGTCTTCATTTGTGTAGGCCTCTGAGCCCGCGGGCTGTTGCGTGCAGTGCCCTCATTTAGCACATTTTATGACATAGTTCCGAGTTACTATTTCACTTTTTGTTTAAACTATGTCTGTCAGGGTATGCGCCGGTAATTATGTCCAAAGAAAAACTTGTGTCGTGTGTCGTGCACTCTTTGCATTTCAATGGGACAGTTTAAAAGACTGCCATATTTTTAAGAAGGACCTTTTTAATAAATATAATTTATATGCAAGTAAAACATATGGTTTAAAGACACGGTTGGCGCAGTGGTTAAGCGATTGACTGCTGCGCTGCGTGTCGCGGGTTCGATTCCCGCGCGGAACAAATATTTGTATGACCTACAAGTAGTTGTTCCGGGTCTGGCCGTTGGTGTATGTGAGTTTAAATGTTTGTAAACGCACCCACAATACAAGAAATTCCTAGTGTGGGGCAAGGTTTAAAAAATTGTATGATAGAGCTGCAGCCGATACATAAGCTAATATAATTTAATATCTTGTAATTATAGATATCAACCCTTGCTAACATAATAGCCGATGATCATCAGAGGGGCAATTCTACTAATTTTAAGAACGTTCACAGTCTGATCTCAGTGTCAATCTGTCAAAAATTCCTATCCATTTTTGTCAAATTTTTGAAATTCGATTGTCGCCGAGATGACACTGCGAACGTTTTTAATTACGAGAATTGGCCTTCTGGTTAAAAATTCTATATTAAAAAAAAAAAACACAAATAATTTGAAATAACCAGATGAGTTAAAGTTATGATATTATTTTATTAATTTATTTTACAAATCAATACAAATTTTTGTCAATTATTTGAATTTTAGATTGTTTTAGACCAACAAGTACCAGAATTAGAAAATGTATGAGTGCAAAAATATTCTTAAAATAACAAAGAAACAATAAAAACAGGTAAAACGGTGTGTGCTGGTGAGTGTAGGCGAGTCGCTGCGATATCAAGTTTTACGTTATTAGACAATGAAAATACTGAAACATTTTCATGTAAATATTTCCCTTTGTAAAATTCATACTCGATATTAAAATCTGCGGCAAAAAATTGTCATTTCTAATTAAAGCACTAAGGATTATTTTGTCCAATATTGTTGGACACGTATTAAATATGATGAATAGCTGGAAATGTTCACCAATATTTCCAACATATTCGAAAGACAACGTATAAACGATTGACAATATTTGCAACGAAACGCAATATCAATTAACACATTAATTAAACCAGGAACTACTTATTTGTGATTGAATTGAACGGACGTTGCATGGTGTTCTGTAAGGATTCATTATTATGAAACCGTTCTTATAATACTGTGTTTCCATCTTTGGCATAAAATGTAATAATAATTGGTATATCCCCAGAGCTATTAAGATATCAAGGTGCAGCAAAATACCTTTGTGCATTCAAATGCGGTGCCTTAAAGTTGCCTATTGTTGTCTTAGTCCTAGCAGACGCTCTAGAATGTTATAAGTTAGTCGATTCGCAACAAATATCGATGTATACACGGTACATACAATACCATTTCTTTTTTATAATTTGTCTGTGTGTGTCTTTGTTCCGACTAATCTGTGAAACGGCTGGACCGATTTTGATGGGACTTTCACTTTATTTACTTTTATTAATATCTTTACAGATAAATAAATAATTAAAAAATAACTAATCCGCGCGGACGAAGTCGCGGGCACAGCTAGTAGTACCTATAATATAAATAATATTTAATTTTTAATAATAACTTTCAGTTAATTTACTTGTGGGCGTATCGAAAATTCCAAAAATACGTATTACGCAATTGTAAATGACGAAAAAAAAAAACTCAAATAAAGAAATTTAGTGCGAGTCGCCTATAAAAATATTATATTATTTAAAAGTATTGATTCGCACAATACCACGAATTTATCGTGTGAATCGACTCATAAGCCAGCTATACAGCTTGACCAACTTATGATATCTTTTAATTGAAGGTACCTTCAATTCAGCCGAGAATCGCGGAATGTAGTGTGGTCGAGTTTTCACAGAGTGATGTCACATACTATATGGTCTATGAGTAACGCACCGTGACTACATCACCAGTGCTCGGCTAGTATAAATAACTAGCACACATTCTAGTGCAAGAGATAGGCTCGAATTTTTCAAGCCACAGTCATACAAGAAAAAGAGAGTTTGTCTTCCTAATCCTCCTGTATTGTATTTTTACGGCATTCAGATTATGAGGGTCACGGAAGTACTTCGGAGCCTGGAACATAACATGTCAATGTAACGCTGAAACAATACACAAGAAAATGCCTGGTTACCATGATAACTAGTAAATCTCGTCAAATTAAAACACACTTATTCAGTTCAGCTTGTGTCATGGTGTTGTCATCACGCGACCAATATTCAAGTAACAAGACACCGTTTTCAGACTTTTCAGTATGTATAGAGACACTGAACCTTAGGTTCTTCAATTGATTCGGACGTATGACGCGACCACAGAAGATTTTAACATCTCAGGCGGCTAATGATTTCTAAGAATGTTTTAATAAATGGGACGCCCGACATGTTGTTATGCAATCAAATACACAGATTGTGTCATTGTTGTTTTAGAGTATACTGATAACGCCCGCGCCGCCTAATCGTACTCATTCATACTTGGAACTCAAGTGGCATTGAGAAAATTTGGATTGTACGACGAACTAAATACTTCGATTGGGCTAAACGTTAGACACATTCTGGTAATATTTCGATCTTTCTTGGTGTCAGTAGTCGCAACTGCGGTTCTTTCAGTGGCGGTTCGTTTGATTTCTGAGGATCTAATGAATTCTTATTCCAATGACTTAATTTGACTAATTACATTTACCCATAGCATTTACCTATGCAACATAATAATAATAATATCGGCCTTTGTTCGGTTTATTATTACTTGTGCATTTAATTTGCACATTGCTCGCAGAACAGATGGCCGATGGGGCCGAAAAGTTCTGGAGAGGCGACCGCGTACCGGTGGACGTAAAGTTGGAAGGCCTCCCACAAGGTGGACCGATGACCTTGTGAGGGCCGCAGGAGTCCACTGGATGCGGGAAGCACAGAACCGGTCGAAGTGGCGGAGCTTGGGGGAGGCCTATGTCCAGCAATGGACGTTTTTCGGCCGAACTGATGATGATGATTTAATTTAAATATAAATAATAGATAATTAAATAAATATTTAAATAATATCAATAACGTTAGACTAGCTCCTATGCCTAACTCGGTTTACGATACAGTTTCTGGAAAGGCGAGTAGAGCAAAGCTGGGTCAACGCAATTCCTTGAGAACGGATGGACGGCAGCGGAAGTGAGCCCCATAACGCACTGTTTACGTGGATAACACGATTTCCCATGTTAAAATGTCACTAAATATGTGTTGTGTCCCATCTCTCATCACTATTTTGTACGATTTTTCCTCAAATAAAGAAATATCAGATTAAAATACATAGACCACAGTAATGTGACATTTATGGTCCAACAAGTCCGCTTCAGTCAATGAATGATGCTTTAATTGCCAACTGGGCGAAATGTCGATGTAAATTAGAAATGAACCATTCATATGGTTATTGAGTTTCCGTCATTAAAACCGTGTTGTTTGCTCACGCATTCATATGCCTTAAATTAATAGACAATACTATTAATAAACGTAAACAGTATTCGTGAATAATGATGATTATCGTTCGTGAAAGTGTTTACAGAGAGTCGGAAGCACAAAGTCACACAACTAGTCTTACCACGGACGCGGTATCATGTTAACCAGTAACTGGGTTCTAGAGTTTGGATAGGTTGTTGCTCCATTGCTGTCTTCGGTTACACTGTAAGGCAGCCCCAACATAGTTGGGAAACGGCTAGGCAGATCTATCTACAAAATAAACGTAAACTCGTAGGTTAGGGGCGTCCATTAATTACGTGAGGCAGTTTTAGCTATTTTGACTCCTCTGGTGACATGTCGTGACTTTTGGATAGCACCTGCCCCTATCCCATAAAAAAATGGGTATTTTTAGTGTAAAAACGTTTATCTGTGCTTTTTTGCGTTGGATTCAAGCATTGCGTTTGGCTGGCTTGGCTGGCCGGTGGCGGATTAACAGTCGAGGATCTTCTGTGCTACTTTAAGGCGTTCGCATAACCGCGATAAATATTTTTTTAGGATTTAGCCATATTAGCGAAAAAACATGTAGTGAAAAAACACAACCTACTTAATTTACCCGGGGTTACCCCCTTCGAACGCAGTTGAACGAAATTACAAAATCCTGTGAAGTTTCCTAATTATGCATTTATAAAAAACAAATATAAATACCTGTTACCGGCAACCGAAGTAGTTGGTACCTCAATGAAATAATATATTTCAGTTATAAATTATAATAGATAATTATGTGCGAATGGTTTCACGTTAACACATTTATATATTTTTCTATTGTGTCCCGGCTTGTTAGCGAAATCTGACGCGCACTGTTTACATCTGCTACCTATTCTATTAAAAAAAAATCTTGACTTTTCGAATGCAACTACAGTTATTTTATAGCCAGCTTGTACAAAATAAGATCTAATTTGTCGCAGACAACCTTACAAGTACCTACATTAACTACATTGTACCTTACAAGTAACTACATTGTATATTGTTAGTTTATAACCAATATACTATAATTGAAAGTCAGACAAAGTGACATCTAATAAAAATGCCAAATTAAACTGTGATATAACACAATCAATATGCATCTAAATCAAGGGCATATTTGTTAACCAATTACGATTAATATCGATGGGTCTTTGGACTGATACCACATTATTCAATGTCTTCAAGACACTGCCCGATTTAATCTATAATAAACCAATAATAAAGCTGAAGAATTCGTTTGTTTGTTTGATCGCGCTAATCTCTGGAACAACTATTTTATTCACTTCATTATATTTAGGTAGGTACTCATTAAGTTCAAAGTATATTTCAATCAATATTGCTGTGCGCTGGTGAAAATGTTAGATTTTAATAACGGCTGATATAATATACCGCGACAGTAGGTACGTGTTAACACCAGAAACCTGCACCCTAATTGCGTAACGCACTATCAATCATAATCTGAATCATTTTGAAACATATTGCTAATCTATTGCTTCATAAATGTTCGAAAAATGTGTCTGCTCAATAACGTAAATAACGCAGTGAATATTGTTGAACTGTCAAAATGAAACAGATTATGATTGATCGTATGTAACGCAATTAGGGTGCTGGTTTCAGTGAGATATAGATACGTATTATATTAAATTGACTGTCAAATTATTTATTTAATTGACTGATTAATTAGCTACTGACCAGTTATATGAACTGAATTTTAACCACAACACCCTATTCTGTAACATACTATCAATCACAATCTAAATGACCGGACCGGACAACATTTTCGAATATGGAGCATGGATTAGCAAATTCGTTAAAAATTATTGCATTTTTAACGAAACTGTTAATCCATGCTCTATGTTCGAAAATGTTGTCCGCCCAGCAACGTAGATAACACATTGTACCTATGTTGTTGAAATGTCAAAATTAAAGCTGTTGCTACTGTTAGTGTTTTACACAATTACCCCGCAGGAGTCGAATCAAGAAAACATGAATTTATATATTGAAGAATAAGGCCCGTTATGCACCACCACAGATCAATAAGCTAAACTTGTCGTTAAACATATGTAAAGAAAATATATTATATATATTAACGTTTCGCGTACTTGTTATTACTTTTTGGTAAAAACTTTAAAGAGTACGGATGCTACCTAAAAGGTAGAGATGTCAAGATGACATCGTCAAACGGAATATGTACCTATTTGATTTTAGCTATTCATTATTTTAATGACAATTTTTATTATAAGAATCGACTTAGATGTATTAAAGAACTTTAAAAGTCGTTTCTTCAATTTCAGATATGTATGTTATAAATACCTAGTGTGTAATATTAGTTTATTTAGTAAAACTTAAATATAAATAAACATTGAGGTAATATGTAATTAGTACGTATTACCTCAATGTAAATAAATTACTTCAATTTCAGAAGCAACAAATTTGAGTTTGATTTACATCTATTGTATGATAAGAAATACCTTAAGTATACATATTTAAAACATCATTCTATCTCTGCCATTTGCAAGCGATTGAAAGACAAGCATTGTTAACGTTTAGCAGTAAAAGATTTTAGTGATTTGTGGTGCAAGCTAGCCCAAAATCACCCATTTTATGCTTGTAGGTACGCAACAAAAAATATTTTGGTGAACATACTATTTCTGTTCATCAAAAAGCATCGCTATCGTGGCGATGTTGACAAGTTTCGGCGTATTCTACCCACAAGCAACTTGACTCACATATATACGGCCACGGGTAACATCACTTCAACAGCATGTGGTTGTGTTGCGTGAAACACTAGCTGATATCGCGGCTTTGTCTGCGCAGCTTTTCCTTTGAGGCTCGGTTTCGACAGCAACAAGATGACGTTTTATTCATGTTTAGAATGTTTTATAAGTTTCAGTTTTCAAGCACACTTTGACAAATATACAATGACAAATGTGAATTGGATCGTAACCAATCTAGAAACGAAATGGTAATGAATTCTTCATGGTAATGAAATGGAAATGTGTGACAGACGACCGATAAGCGTGATGATAAATATATCATCACGCTTATCGGTCCTAACCAGTGTTTAGCACGCCGATAGTTCTTAAGGCGAACCACCCGCTCCATCGCTAGATCCTACCCTAGACCTTGGGGTAACGTTACCTACTACTGCAGCGGGGCTATCATGTCTAGTTGAGGAGTTCCTATGGCGACCTTTGGTTCCTATTATCAGGCCCTGGACTACACCGTGGGCTGTAGTACTTGGCAAGACAAAACTAACAACCCTAAACAAGGCTACTTTGTTTAGTCGAGGAGTTCCCAACAACATCTACTGTAATAGCACTTATCAATACACCTCCAATGAGGCCAAACTCTATGGTGCTACCTTGATTGGTTGAGTTCCTAAACCAACGATTTCAAACAAAACGGTACAGTATTATTTAGTTAGTCACATAAGGGCTCCATCATCAGACCACATCCATGGGACCTACTAGATTATTGTGTTGACACCGAAATTGCATAGGTACTGTACAAGTTTCAGCTCAATCAGAGACCAGGAAGTGCTTGAAAAAATTAAATTAAAAATTTAAAAAACCCCCGACCCAAACAAAAACTCAAAAAAGTAAAAAATAATATTTATAGGCCTTTTAATTTTAACGTAATATTTTGATCAGGGCATTGTCAAGTC
Source organism: Polymixis flavicincta (assembly GCA_949987655.1). Lineage (NCBI taxonomy): Eukaryota > Metazoa > Arthropoda > Insecta > Lepidoptera > Noctuidae > Polymixis > Polymixis flavicincta. The sequence goes on along the minus strand of OX465171.1, from coordinate 32,998,159 downwards.
GGGGGACGGCTAGGCCTCTGTTTGGCGTTTTCATTGACCGTAAATACGTATGTATATTTTTCTTGAAGTTAAATTCAACTGCTGCTTGTTTGTAAATATGTGAGACACCAGCCCATTAATACACAGCGGTAGATTCCTCCATTAACCTTTCCCCTAATTTCGCAGACACGCCGAGGGTATGCAAAGATGAATGGCGTACAAAGTATCACCTGATGCACCAGGAATTCCACAAACTACGTACAGAAGTGACCCAACTAAAGGTCTCTCTCAATACTTCCAACAATAGGGTGGATAGCCTGGAAGCGAGAGTAAACGCACTCGAGTTTAAGCTGAAGCAAACAGCACCATCAATTAAGAACCCAGCAGAAAATAAAATCGCTGAGCTAGAATTCCAAACTAACAAGCGAAATCAGAAAGTGGTCAAAGATGTCGAGGTTACTGGAATTCCTGAGGACAAAGTTATAACTATTAAGCTAGCCGTAACTGCAGATAAGAAGGACGTCGCTCATGCTGAGCGAGGTGGATCTACTCGTAACCCAGTGGAGTCATCTGACGGCTCCATCCCTCTGTCTATCTCTGCCGACCTAGCTGCGCAGCGGTCGCTAAGTAAATCTGTGGGCTTCTCCAAACCCACAACGTATTACTACGGGTTCGACCCACGCTTAGCAACGCGCGCGGCTCGAGCGCGCGGTCTACTAAATTAACAGTAGAAAAGGACGTTATCAGCAGCCTTTTCCCAGCTACATAATGTATGTTCGGGTCAGCTTCCAGTCTGACCGGATGCAGCTTAATACCAGTATTTTACATGGAGCTACCTATCTCACCTCCACAAGCTGGGTAACACGACTCTTGGTAAGACTGGTTGTCAGACTTTTGGGCTTCTGATTACTCATGACTACTGTAGAATAGGTGCATGTAACATTTCTTTCTTTCTTATGTATTCTTTTATACTAGCACAGCCTTGCCAAATTGTGCCCCTTTGTGTTTTCTCATTTTTATTTAGTGTACTCGTATATGTTACTAACTGTGCTTTTGTGTTCTTTTTTTGCTTTTATTCTTGCACTGAATAAATAATTATTTTATCTGTCTGACTATCTATACCTACACTGTTCTACTAACTTCTTTTGTTGGTTCGTTAAAAGACCCTAATGAGCCAGGTATAAGATCCATGCTGTCTGGATAAAGTTTACCTATTTATAATAATTCATTTTAGAGCTACAAATTGTGACGTATGATGCGCTTTAGTTACTTCAGTAAAAATCTCAAGACTTTAAATTCGCCACATATAATTGTGTGTTCTATTCATTAGAATATAGGGTTAAATCTTGTAGAGTCTCGTTCGATGGAGATGCGACGTTTTAGTAGTTGGGTTGAAGCTAAGAAACCCGATTAATGTTACTTAAAGAGTGATCTTGAGGTGGCTCGGTAGATAGGGTACATACTTTACTACTTAGATGCCTATGATTCACGCCGGAGAGAGCTAAGTATATATTTTCACGTCAAACAACGGTTGTATTTTTAAAGTGCACTTTCAAAAATAAAACAGGGAAAGTATGAATTTTAATTAAAATGAAATATAAAAGTTAATAACAAACCAGAAAAGAAATGGCTGGTTGTATTAAGATGTACTCTTATCTTATTTTGTGATGTTATTAGATAAAAAAGTGGACTTTATACGTCAGTAATTGCTGTAATATTTACAGCTTAGTCTTGATCTTTTCCAAGTCATACGCTTGACAATTCTAAAAAGTCTGTACCTATAATGTGAAACATCAGTGAGTGAACATATAAATATATTCATGAACGTGCACAATTTGAACCGATTATTTAATCAGTTGGATGGGGAATCCTTAGTAAACACCGCGAACACATCTTGGCCCTAATCTGGGCATTTCCCGCGTCTAAGTTCATTGCAAAGCCGTTTACGAGTGCCAACTACTTAGTAGTTAGTACAAGCTGAACCATTTTTGTATAACATACTATTAACCACAATCTGAATTTATTTTGAACTATATTGATCTCTCAGAGTCTCAGAGATCCATTATTTCATTTGATCGAAAAATGTGTCTGCTCAAAAACGTAAATAACGCAACGAATGTTATTGAACTGTCAAAATGAAAGCCATTGCTACTGTTAGTGTGTTACGCAGCTACCTTGCAGGTTTATGAATTGACAACTTGTAATTTACTTGTCAAACTCTATTTAAAAAAATATTATTATTATTATAATTTATTAAATATTTGCACACCACGTGTAATGGTTGAATGTAAATAGGCCACATTAATAATAACAACATACTACTTGCTTACTTTCGACTTTACTTGCGACTCCTGCAATATAGACATCATTTTGGTTACGAACATTTTGGGTACAAAAGGTAAAATAGCCGGCCATAAAAAAACGGTTTTCTCCTGGTAAATAACACCTTCAAGTTTTTTACCATTCATCATCATCAGCCTATAATGTTCCCACTGCTGGGACACAGGCCTCCTCTCTGTGAGAGGGATATTACTAGAGCGATTTGCTGCTATTTAAGTGTGACAATTTATTATTTGGGTTCGAAATGAATTTCTAAAAATCAAGGGCATCTCCTTAATTCATGCCAAAGCAGAGTTTGACAAGTTTTAAGCTATAAATTCTCAATTCAGAAACCGAGTGTGCGATTCTGCCTATGCACTATGCTACAAAATATTGTCAATATCTGAGTTACGATACTCTCAAATAATAAACAAGAGAGAAAAGCATAAAGCGAACCTCTTAAGCCGAAGGTACGCAAAAACTCAACAAAATCCAGCGGTACAAAATGGACAGCTCAGAAAAAAAAGTGTAAAAAAAATTACACACTGGCATTGTAAAAAAATCCTCGTATTTTCAGTGGTCCTAACTAAGTCGTCGGTAACACTTTTGAAAAGATCGGTGCGGCGCGGGGGGTGCCCCTCTAATCCTTACAACTGTCGTTCTAAACTTCCACAAGTGCTAGCCGGACGTTGGAGAGCCTTGTAAAATCTTGTCAGAAAGAAACTTTGCCGAAGTCAAAAAAATTGCGAACAACCGCTTTATTTTCTATGTGCGCCAGTTTGGGTATTGGCTGGTTGTTTTGTCTTAGTTGACGGAAATACGCAAAGAACCAATCAATTAAAATAAATTGTTTACTTTACTTTTTTATTTCGTCTCAACTTTATACTAGGACGGGACCTGAAACGGTCCACCGCAGGATAAAATGGTCAAGGGGACAATTGGGTAAGGCTCAAATTTTACGCGCACTCTCTAAAAATGTGCTGTCCCAGAGTTTAAAGAGTATAAATAAAATATATAAAATAATAATTATTTGTTTACATTAATAATGCAAGAAAGTTGACTATTTTGTCATCATAACAAATTTTTTTTCATTTGAATATTCCAATTATATACCTATTTAATAATTGAAAATAAAAAAGTCCACTTTTGTCTTCCATACAATTTGTTGATGTCCGTGTACGTACACTTCTCAAAGTTCATTCAATATATTTAGGAAACACATAGTTTTTTTTAGTTCGCGTATTTTATGGGCTTCAGAATATATTAGTATAGTTCATAGTAAAATAAGTTTAACATTTATCGAAGCGTTATGATTATATCAAGTAATTTAAAGATGTCCTAAATTTCAATCCAGTGTGACACTTCAGTTGTGCAACGCGATATTTTGGGATTTATTGACATTCTACCATGATCATCAAATTATTTTGGAGCGGCAACACAGGTCCATGATATCCGACTAACTTCAGCGTGCTTCTGCCATTTTGTTTTAGTGTCAGATGGAAGATTGTGACGGAACGTATTGTGTGACCCTAAGAAATTGTAAGTTTACTTTATTATATTTTCGAAATTTGAATGACTTTCATGATTTGTGATATTTAATTGTATATATTATCTACTTAATTAATAAAATATTACACTAACAATTAGCTGTACTGTACATTTTATGAATTACATTTTTTTTTATGTTAGGTTATGTAGAATTTTTGATCCGTTGTGCGACGAATGACACAAAATTGTGCGACGTGTCACAACGGAAATTATAAAGTTGTGTACCCATCAACTTTTTAATATATTTATGAAAGCATGATAAAGTACCTAGGTACTTGCGTATGTTTTATTTTCAATTGCTTAGTAAGTTAATCAAAATTTATTTCAGATGCCTTTGTCTGCGGCGGAAAGGTGTCGAAGGTACCGCGAAAATCTTAAACAGTCTAATCCTGAAAAATATGAAGAAATGAAAAAGAAGAACGCTGAAAGAACAAAAGCTAAAAAAAGAAAAATAGCAGATATGAGTGAAGATGAAAGAATGACGGTGAGAAAGCAATGGCGGAATGCTAAACGCAATAAAAAAGATGAGAGGAAAGTTAAGCAAGTCGTAGCTGCTGATAAGAGACAACGTCGCAAATATCATAGCAAATTACAATGTGAAAACAGAATTTTGAAGGAAAAAAATAAGAGCTTAAGTGTAAGAAATAGCAGCCTTAAGAGAGCTATATTACGATACAGAAAAAAAATTAATACACTCACCAATCAATTAAATCAACTAAAAACAGAAAATATGGTCGTACCTATAAAATCCCCTACTACTCCTATTACAAAATTCATACAAGAAGAAGTGCCTGATATAACTGAAGAATCTAAACAGAAGGTAAACTTTTTAATAATAAATATATGATAAGAAAAACAAAAAAAAAATAACAAGAATAAAATGTTTTTCATAATTGTATAAATGATTTATTTTTATATTATGCTTACAGATAAGGAAAAAAATATTAGAAACCCGTGTTCTAGAAGAATCCCTAAAAGAAACTTACAACGGCAGCAAATCAATCAAGGAAAAAAACGTTTTAAAGAAACTTTTTGTCAGTGAGTCGGTCAAAAAATACAAGATGCAAGCTAAAATAAGAAAATGTTTGGGATTGAAGAGAGGTATTCGCAATTATTATTCTATAAAGCAGAAAAAAATCAGAACAGCCAAAGAACTTAAAAAATTCTACGAAAGAGACGATATTAGTCGCATGACGGCTGGTAAAAAAGAATGCATCACTCGTAATAAGATAAAAAAACAGAAAAGATTTTTACTAAATACCTTGTCAAACTTGTACAAGATATACAGAAGAGAGGGTGGAATTTTGTCTTTTGCTTCATTCAAGCGCTATCGTCCATTTTACATAGTACCTCCGCATGTGAATAATCGCAACACGTGTGCTTGTATCAAACATGCTAACTTAGCTTTTAAAGCCCAAAGTCTGAAGAAGTTGGGCTTAATATCGTCTGCTGATCCAAATGACTTAGTATCTGAAATAGTTTGTGACGTTAAATCAAAAAGCTGCATGTATTCCGAGTGCTCAGTGTGCTTTGGGAAAAAACTTAGATTTGATATTGCAACAGATGCCCAAGAAGTATCTTGGCTTGAATGGACCACTAAAAATTATGAGTACGAAAAATCCGGTATACGCAAAACTACAAAAAAAACAGTTCAAGAAGAAAAAACAGGTACTTTAAGTACACTTGCTAATCTGATTCAACAAGATCTTGTAAAATTTAAATGTCATCATTTTAATATTTACCACCAACACAAACAATACAAACAAGCTATAGATCAAATTCAGGACAAGGAAATTATCATACACTGCGATTTTTCGGAAAATTATTTATGTAAGATGGCGGAAGAAGTGCAGTCTATGCACTTTGCAGGATCAAGGCAGCAAATAACTTTGCATACTGGGGTTGCGTATGTAAAAAATGAAAAACCTATATCTTTCTGTACTGTTTCCCCATCATTGAAGCATGATCCTCAGGCTATATGGGGCCATTTAGGTCCTGTAATCGATTTTTTTAAAGCAAAATGCCCTGCTATCAACTGTGTGCATTTTTATTCGGACGGACCCACGACACAGTACCGACAGAAAAAAAATTTTTGGCTGTTTGGTGTCAAAACGAAGGAAGCTGGATTAATTCAGGCGACGTGGTCCTTTTTTGAGGCTTCACATGGAAAAGGGGCAGCAGATGGAGTGGGCGGAGCAATAAAAAGGCTTTTAGATAATAGAGTCTCTTATGGCGATGACATAGTTGATGCTAAGTCCGCATTTGAAGTTTTGACGAAAACTGAGACAAACATCAAATTGTTTTACGTTTCTGAAGACAGTATTGAAAATGTTGAAAATCCTCAAAATATAAAACCAGTTCCTCAGACTATGAAAATCCATCAGATCATTGCTACAAACGATAAACATGTTATCAAGTACAGATCATTGAGTTGTTTCTGCGCGAGAGGTACCTGTGATTGTTTTTTGCCTAAAATTCATAATTTTTGTCAAAACTCAATCACAGTTCCTTTGAAGAAAGGTAATTCAAAAAATAATAAAAAGAAAAATTACGAATCAGACACAACTTCTGAAGATACCGACAGTAATGAGGTTCAATTCGCAGATACCGACGATGATTACACAGATGACGACGACATGGATTTAGGAGAAATGGAGATAGAAATAGTAAACGAAACAAATCGAAACAATAAAGTGACAATTTTATCTGAAATACGGTCTACGCCAGAAAATCAAGCTTATTTTGATTTAAGAAATTACGGGCCACTAACGCTTGCCGCAATAAACCCCAATAATTTTAATTTGTGTCCTCAAAATGGGAAAGAAAATATTGATAGACACGCTACCCCTGTTCCATGTTGTTCAAAAGATAAAGACACAGACGTATCCGAAACCTATAAAATAAATGACAGTATACTAATAAGGTATTATCAAAGAAAAATCTGGAAGTATTACGTAGGCTTTATCGATAAGATTGACATCAAAGATGGTGATACTTGTTATGAAGTTCGTTTTCTAAAGACAATTAAAGGAGTTAATGTAAAATTCATTATTCCAAAAAAAAAGGATTTTGACATTGTAACTGACATTTTAATTGTTAAAAAAATTAAATTAACTCCTCTCGACAAATCGCATGAGTATTGTTTGACTGAAGATGCAGACGAAATATATTTTTAAGAGTCAGTTCATATAGTAATATGGCGTTACCAAATGGAGGGATAACATATTGCGACTGATTTTTTTTAATCATAATTTTAATTACTTTTGGGAAAACGTGCCATTTAAACTGTGATTCAAGTACAATAAAAAATATATTGTTATTCATCGAGGGTATGTAACTCAAATGTTTAAATATTTCATTGTTGATTATTTCATTTTGTTGAGTTTGGATATGATGGCAATATTATTTAACCGAGTTCGGCAACTCCCCCGATTGGACCCGAACACCAAAACCTCCGCCGGCTCAGTATCGCCCCCACTTGGATACGAGACATACTATACGTCGTGTTTGACAGTTCTTGAATCCAAGTGGGGGGCGATACTGAGCCGGTAATGGGGGGAGGTGGAGCATGGTCATTTTTCGTTTATTTTCTTATAAAACTCTATAATTATGTATTTCATAATTAATAAAGCAAGAAAATATATCTTTTGTATTCATTTGAAATTTGTATACTGGCCTCAATAAACATCTGATTTAAAGCCAAAAGTACGTTATTTTATATTTTTCAGGCATGTCTATTCAGACCACACAAAAATTTCGAACCGGCAAACATATTATCATTATTTTGACCATATTGTTAAATATTTTTTTGGAAAAAAATTATAACATATACAGACACCAGCACATCAAGCTACGTTAAAAATTTATTAAAGAAATTTGACAGCTTGTAGCTGTCAAATTTCTTTAATACATTTTCAACTTTATCGCTAAACCATTAAGGTTCAAGATTGATTGGGAAAATCTGACAGTTTCGGGTAGCTTGACCTGCTGGCGTCTGTACACTATATATTTTGTTACTACATAATATTATAACCTAGCAGTATTATTTTTGGCCAAAAACTATATCAAATTGTTTGCAAACTTTTTTTAATTCGTTAGGTTTTTTTTCTCTGGGCTATGGATTGATTTTTCTCACTATTTCGAGGTTCCAGATAGCCCTTACGCATTAGTAGTAGGGATGTATACCTACTTAATTATTATTATTGAAATAATAATAATAACTATTAATATATTTTACAATCCATGTGCACTATGCTTTACAAATTCCGTTGTGCAACGTATTTTCGTTTGTGACACATTCCGTTGTGTTTTCCATAGTGCGACTGCGCAAAAAATTTGAGCCTTACCCAATTACCTTATCGTTCAACAAGTACTTTCCTGAAATGCTTACGTAATCAACAATTAAAGTAGGTTAAAAAACATTAACTTAGATAAGTATTCGTGCCAAGATTCAAGTTTGGTAAGTCGAGGAATATGACTTTTCATACAAACTTATCCCCTCTTTTCACCCCCTTATAGGTCAAATTTCCAAAAATCCGTTCTTAGTGCGCCCCACAATATAAAAGGAAGTAGGATGCAAAATTTCACGTTCCTAATCTAAGTAGTTTCGACTGTACGTTGATATTTTGCAGTCAGTCAGTTTTTCCTATTATTGAAATATAAATATAGTGCAATTTTCGACGAAAGCGGAAAACTGAAAGAACTGTTACCTAAATTAGGTTTTTTGGTAAGAGTTTTATTTGTTCTGCCTTATGACCAAGAAGAAATAGCCTAGAGTGCATCTAACAATCCTTAATGAAGTGTTCGAGTCCATTTCCTCTAAATCCCGACTGCTAATGAGTTATTCAACCGGCGAGTTGCAGCCATAAGCTGAGCTATGGTGGCTTCGACGGCGTTCCCGCCAACGGCCCCAGCGTTAGTCGGTTCCCACCCGTGCGCTCAGTCGCACGTCCTCGCTATATCTCCCGCGGTCTCACATCAACCCGTAAGTTTCGCGACACATTGAACACCACACTAACGGTAACAAATCAGTGAAGTTACAGAAATTGCTTTAACATTTTATTTATTCCTATAAAAATATAAATCCTAGAATTGGCATCGGATGCTTCGCGGTTACATGTCTTTGGAGAAAAATTGTTGGTAACTTTTGGAGGGCTGTATAGCGCCCAAAAAGTTTTCCGCTAACTTCTAAAGAGTTCCCGTCGTAGTTTAAAATTGTGAAAAATTAAGATTTTTTCCGCCGACGGCAGGTGAAGGCTTACGTTATCTCTTATCATTGCAAACAATAGTTAGATCAAACTGCTGGTATCTCAACACGTAAGATGTTTTACGACATTACACATAATCTTGGCACTGGTGACCTAATGTAATATTCTAACAGTTTTTTGTTCCGGTAATTATTTCATTTGATTTTTTTAAGGTAATGGTTACCAACTGAAACTGTACAGCAAGATTTGTTATTTGTTATCTGGAATTTATCGAAACAGATTGAGATATAGCACACATTTATTAATTTCTTACATGCATACTTTTTTACATACATGCATACTTGCATACTTTTTTGCTGCTAAGCTTTTATGTTAATCTATTATTTTATTTGTTGTTAATTTCCACGTAATTACCAACTTACGTTTATATTAAAAAACTAAGAGCGGAGACACGCCCTGTATAACTAATCACTAGATTTCTTTCTAAGGGTACTTGTACTTGGTATATTTCATACATGATTTAAAAAAAGTATACCCACATGTTTAAATTAGCCTGAAATCTATAACTCTGTATGAACCTATGCCCTATACGTGAAAGCTAACTCCAAAAAAATATTTGTACCTATTCTAACCCTTCGCCTATTGTCAATAATTGTTCGATGTAAATATTGCATCTAGACTAGGAATCCAACAAAAAAATGGTCGAGTTTATACCTATGGTAATGAAAATGTACACACACTTACACAAAATACTTTTCTCTTCCTGAAACAAATATGTTATTGGCATTTAACTTGCGATCCGTGTGCACCTCATCAAAACCTAAAATAAAATATAAGCTAAAATACAAATTCGTAAGTTGCATACTCGTAGATCTCGAGGCAAACCTTTGTGACTGTCAGACAAATGTGATCTTTAAGGGTCTCTTCTCTTGTTTAAAGGGTATATAAACTAACCTGTATGTCTATATCATCAGTTACAATCATTTATTTGCACCAGAAGATAAAATAAAATGAAAAGAAAACGTTGCATTCAAAGTAGTCCCTTTTCACTTCACTAGCACTTTTAGCTTCACTTTTCCTTCACATAACCCACCTAGTATTTCATCACTGAAGGCAGAACAACATTCTAAGAAAGGATTTATTCAAACGCATTCTGTCGTCAAAAAGAAGTCCTGTTAAATGGAAAATCTGTTTACTTCTCGTCGTCATACAAAACTGTTTCAATCCAATATCTTCGAGGATCAAGTGACTTGAGAAGCAAATTCTCTTCTCTTCACTTTACTTTACCGTAAGATCCATAAAAAGTTACCTTCAGCAACTAATAGTTTCAATGCTTCAACAAGACCGAAATGTGCATAATAAATTCCAAAGGTGTCTTTCATCCGTTTAATATTTCATCCCCCTTGCGTTAGGTTTGAGTTAAAAAAATCGTTAATATTGCACCTCTACACATTTACAAAAAAAGATATGGTTTCATACATATTTCATGTTTCCATCCACGGTGGTTTAATTTGTGCCTTGTGTCTTAGTCAGTCAGGCAAATATGTATTTGTAATTGATTGAATAATCGTGTATAGAATGTATAAAATCAAGGTTCTTCGTATACAACAATGCTAAAAGCTTACTGAACCAAATCTTTGCGCACTCATTTAATCCCAGAAATAATAAGCAATCAATCAATTCTCGGTCACAGTTTTAACCGAACCTAACCCATTTGGTCGTGGTGTCCATGCTTTTTATTACTAAGACGACTTTTAAAAGGTAAACAAAAAAATGCTCATGTATTGAAAAAAGGCGATCATCTTTAGAAGATCGATGAGTTTTTAGAGGGTCACTTAAATATTTCCCTGAGCTTCCTCATCAGATCTCAGTTATTTCTGAATGTAAAAGTAGTCAAAATAATTTCGTTCTATAGCTGTAAAATTGTTATAACCTTGGGGTCATTCAACAAATCATTCTAAGGTTTTAGTTTACGATTAGAATAGCATTTTAATCTAAATCGTTAACTTCATTTCATTATTATCAATTTAAGGAACTAATACAATCACTAGAAACACAATACACGTTATGAAAAAGCTCGAGAACTTACAAAAAAAAAAAAAAAAAACTGAAACTGGTTTTAAAAAAATCAATAAAAATGCTCGAGTTTTACTTCTAATTAAAATCAAGTGCAGAATATTTACTGGCTATGGCACTGTTAACAGTTGTTCTATGAAAATTGATTTTGGAATACTATGAAACACTTCAAAGACCTAAAATAAGACAGCATACACTGTCGGTATGCTGTTGTGAATTATACTCGAAGACTCGAACCGCTAGCTAAGTTCGACAGTAGTACCGAACGCGAGTATTAGACCACTCCCGATGAAATGGGCTGTATTTCCAAAGTGCATCTGAGGAGTGCTAAGGTGCGCGCGCGCGGGTTACTAACGGTACCCATTTCGTTCGGGTTAACAACCCAGTTTGACGTAGGGTCGGCGTTTTAGGGTTTTGAGCATATTTTGTTTGGATATCAACCAATATTCCAAAGTAATGACGAAGATTGAGAAGAAAATATAATAATAATACTATAGTATTTATTGTTCCACGGCAGAGAAAAGGCCTCTTTTCATGCAGAGAAAAAAAATTACAATGTAGAGACAATGATGGCAATCATTGTTATGACATTATAACATGTGTCTTAGGTACTATGACATACATAATAGAATGCTTTGACCGTATAACAGCAGGCTACTAAATTTAAAACGCAAAGGAGGATCAAGAAATCTCATAGAAAAAAAAAAGAACTCCAAAAATTTATTTAGCTACCCATTCTTGTTCTATTTATTCTAAATTGATAGAAGATAGAAAATCATACAAAAATTACGAATGTATTCTTTTACACCATAAATTGTTTTTTTTTTGTTCAATAAAGCGTAGTTTGCCACACTGAAACGCACACATCACATGCCTCCTCAAGGGTTTCTCATAATTGTTTTCCAAACCATAATAAATGGCAGCCCTGCGCAGGAGTCTCTCGCTAGTTGCCAGGTGCGCACTGCCAAATGTCCGGCAGTTCATAAGAAACATAAATCAGTATTGTAGTATAGCCATAACCCATTAACGCTGTGTTCACAGCGCGTTAACAAATTGGGTTAATGAACTAGATTTGTTTATAATTTTAGTTTAATGTGAACCTCAATCTCATAGATAGTTCTCGATTTAAGTTGCCAAATTTCTTCGATTTTGTTAATTAATACTGACGATACAGATATTGACATAGACAGATGTTAGAAAATTAATTTGGGAACTTTATTGAACTTTTCATCAGCCTTTGGTTACGGTTTCTGTGTACCTATAATAATAGATACCTAAACAAAATGTCTCTTCTCCGCCTTAAATTGTGGTATTAAAATATAGACCAACAATTACATCACTAGTTATAACTCTTCCTGAACTAATATTGAAATCGTGTCTTTTGACACGCCAGAATAAGTAGGCAAACATGCGCCCGCGTCGAACCCTCAAAGGTGACCGTGTTTAGCGTGCTTTACCCTCATTGTCAAATGTTTGCCTAGTAAGAGCTACTTGACGAAACGCTGAACTTTTGGAGCAACAATACGAAATTTACGCCTTTTTCTAACAAGACACAAAAAAACTTGTGATTTTCAAGATCTAAACAGACGTAAATGTTGAAAATTGGCAAAACAGTGTCGAAATTGAAAGATCCGTAGCTCTGCTCTCAGCTTCCAAGTCCTTTCCGATTCAAAATGAAATAAAATAAAGGGGAACGTCAAAATACATATTGCGTTTGACGAGTATTCAAGACATAATTACCTGGAGTATAAAAGGCAGGTGTTTCTCCCTAAAGATTATGTCGTTTAGTTTCACACATCAGTGTGAAACTAAACGAACTGCTGCTGCCTTCAAAACAACTAGATATTAACAATATGACGAAAATAATACGAACAACCGATTTAAATTCTTCCAAAATGCGTAAAATACTAATCGGTTAAGGGTACACTAGTCGCGGGCTCGAACTCACTGGTGGGCCTGGCTAAAAAGCACGCTGTCTCACCAGGCTTCAAGTCCGTCAGAGGTAGTATTAGTGATAAGCAGTTAGACGCTAGTCTACATGCACAACATTATTGAGTGAGCTGCAGGATCAGTTATAGTCAAACAGGCGCGTAAAAAATTAAGAAAAGTCCTTCGGAAGATCGGGATAATTGAACTTTGTCGGTACCGATTTAGTTTTGGAGATTTTACACTTCTTATATTCCGAGCGATCTGCGAGCATTGATAATTTTAATATGCGCTTGTTGCATCGCCTTACGTACTACAACCGAAACCGGCACCGAACTCCCTTGTCAAATTATTTGTACTGCAACATATTAATTTAGCATATTAGTACTTTGAAGAATTGATCTCTGCGGAATAATTAGTACCTATAACAATATTGTAAATACATACATATAATTGGATAGTTTTGTTTCGGATTTTTTTGCGGAAGCATTGATTTTAATTAAGCTTTTAAGCTAATGAGCTTAAGGTCATTAAAATCAATGTTTTCGTTAAATAAAAAGGATTTTCTTTCGAGTAAAGAGATAACATCGAAATACTCGATTACGTAATGACGTGATCGAGTTTTTCGATATTATTTCTTTGTTTATAAATGAAAGTACCTACGTAAAACATTATTCAGAATTCGGAGTGACCAGAGACAATGAAACGCTGTGAGTAAAAATATCCCATTTTGTCAAAAGGCCCCACGATCCCTCTCGTTTTTCTTGTCTGTTTGTTCTCATCTCCTGAACAAATAAACATTGAATAATTTTTACAGTATTACGTACGAGTATTACGAGACGAATTACTTGTGGTTAGAACAACATCTCTAGTAGCTTATTATCCCTTTGATACGTATATCTTTGACACAAAAGTGCGACAAGCGAATAGGTTTTTATGTCGGTACACGTTGTTTATAAATTGATGTTGTAACATGAAGCTTTGTTTAATTTTAAATTTGTAGTCTGTGTGAATTTGGAATAAACATTAATTAAACACAATGATTATCATTAAAGGTACTTTTTTTATAAAAGGGTTTTGATGTATTTGTATTTGACGGACTGGCGGCTACCAAAAATGCAGCCTGGTTGGTGGAAAATTAAATTACACAGTGTAGCTAAATTAACCTATTTAAATAGGTTTATTTGATTACGATCCTATCCGTTGTTGCCGAAATTACGTAAGAACGTGCTACATATTGTTAAGAGCATAAAGATAAAAACAAAACATTTTGAAGAGGCAAAGGAGTAGCGTGTACTCCTCCCAACGTAAGGAGGTCACATACTGTTATTTTACCGCCACGAGCATTTAAATAGGCTTTGATGTGTGGATGAGATGTTAGTTATAGATAAGCATTGCGTTATTAGGTGTTGGAAGCTCGTGTGGGTGGTTGCGCGTGTCAACTAATTTAGCATTTATTTGTGCGCCGTTCAAGTAAGCCGATGTAACACACGGTTTACTTGATTTCGTAATAGTATCGTGTCAGTTGCAGAATTCCATGCAAATGCTACTGCTTGGCTTTTCGGAAAGTTCCAGTGTATAATTATGCTGATAAGACCGGTACAACTGTTCCAAAGTAATTTTCAATGAAGTTTGCTCTTCACTCATCGGAGCTTGAAATAATAAATAATTATAGTATTGTCATTTTAGACTTGCTAGCTAAGCAAAGTTAAGGTCGCTGTTACTGTTAGATTAAAACAAGTGCTGACCGAATACTTGAGGACAGAAGATAAAATTGGGCTTTTAGCCTTCTAATACAGACCATTGTTGAACGACCACGTTTCAGTGCCATAGTTCATCACTGGCAACACGCGCTAATCAAAGACTTTTCTCTTGAGATACTGTTAGTCCCACCTATGTATTAGGTTAAGGTCGCTGTTACTGTTAGATATTTTTTCTTTTTTTTTTAATAAAAATAACTTTAATTTCGGAATTCGGTGACTTTGGATGTGTATTTTAATTATTTGTCCCGCCTTCCGAAATTAAAGTTATTTTGCATTTTGTAGTGTTTTTTTGGAAGTCGGTTGTTATTTTTTTTGATAAAAGTTTTTATTTTTCACTTTTTAGTTACCTACCACACACCAATTCGAAATTTCGTCATCCTTGGCGTCAAAACAATGCATATTTATGCGATAGCAACATTCGCGGTTGATTTGCTGTAATTTTTTGAAGAGTTCCTTTGTCTGTCTCCGAAACGTATCATCAGATCTATATGAAATTTCAATGGGACCATTTCGTAGTAAACCCCTTTCGAACAAAAGAAGAATTTTGCAAATCCGTTTATATACGACGGAGTTATGCCCGGACATACATAAAAAAAAAATACATAAACATATCGAATTGATAACCTCCTTCTTTTTGAAGTCGGTTAAAAACAAGTGCTGACCGAATACTTGAGGACAGAAGGAAAAATTGGGTTTAATTTTATTTTTAAACGTTGTTTAAAGTTGATTAATTTTATCAACGTCTGAATTTTGAGGACAACACTTAACGAGAAACAAAAATATACAGGACTTAAAGCAAAAAAAAAAATTAACAAATTATATTGGTTGATAATTTAATTCTGATCTACGATTTTGATAGTAAAATGATTATTCTTATGATGTCGTATCGTGAAAGGCCATCGAACTAGATAGACGTACCTACCTAAAGAATAGACTTAGGTTACCTACCTACCTCACCTAGCTAGACCTACGCTGTAACATTGCAGCCTACTCTTGTTTTACGAGCCCGTTAATGTGCCTACTTTCATTCATCGGAGCAATGGTCATGACCCAGGTTTCTGAAAAACGTGTCTAGTTCAGTAATCCTGAAACTAAGCAAACTTTTTAAATACGGAACAAATTATACCTAAGGCAGTCGCACTCAGCCAATTATCAAAAATATATCATTATCTGCCTCGCCTTTTCCCAACTATGTTGGGGTCGGCTTCCAGTCTATCCGGATGCAGCTGAATACCAGTATTTTACATGGAGCGACTGCCCATCTGACCTCCACAACCCAGTTACTGGGTAACACGATACCCATTAGTAAGACTGGTTGTCAGACTTTCGGGCTTCTGACGACCCGAAACGACTGTCAAAGTTAAAGTCAAAGTCAAAGCATTTATTTCAATTAGGCACTTAAAAGGCACTTTTGAACGTCAATATTTACATTAAAATAGAATTGATACTAGTCGCCCATTCCAAAATGTAGTTTCGTATGGAGAAGAACGGGCAAGAAACTCCACCGTTACTCTTTTAAAATGTTTTAAATACAATTTAACAAAGTACATTCATTATATAATTATGTGTGAAAAACGATGCACCCAGAATAAAATTACTACTATACCAAAATAGGCAAAATTAAAAAAAAAAAAATGCTGTTGAAGCAATACCTACAGATAAATTAATTTTATGATGGATACATAGTGCTGACATATTTACAAACATTGTAAGAGTAAATATACGATTTTTCTAGAATATTAACAAGTAATAAGTCAGTGTGTGAGTTAATCAATGTCATAAATATACTCGTAATTATTTATACAATTAAATTAGCAACCAGTTTGATTTTGTCTAGACTCTAGATAGTCCTATGGAGCAGGACCAGCATGTTTCCAAGCATTCTTATCTTGGATATAATCCTCTAATTTATAATATGCTTGTTTACAAAGTTTACTTTTAATATGACTTTTAAATTTCCTTTCATTTAATTGTAATATACACAAATGATAGCCGGGACGAACGGCTTAACGTGCTTTCCGAGGCACGGAGGGGTCTTGGTATGTAAAGATGTTCACCCATCCACGGACCAACCGCGGCAAGCGTAGCTTAACCTGATCGATCGACCCGTGCAGCTAGTTTTACTTAGCCACAAGCCCCTACCCTAATTATCAAATATATTTATAACTATTTAAAAAAAAAACAGTACCACGCTACATAACGTCACCGCTAGCTAAGGGTGAGGCAGCATAATGCCTATAGTAGGTATCTAGCCACTTTCGCTACTTTAAGTAGGTGCTTAGTGCAGAATCAAATCAAACCATAACAATCAGCCTATTATATACTGTAATCGTTTAATTAGACGAATAATAAAACATTTTTTATCGCCATAGTAACTATGATCCCGGGCACGCCATCTTGTTTTTAAAGATGTCGGTCGTTCTGTCTGACATACATAAGTAATTATTATCAGCTGAGTACGGCTCTTCGGGACCTCAGCGGTCAATAAACAAGGATGTGGGTCACGTAGCATTGTTTATAATAATTATCTTATCATTACATTGACATGGTACTGTGGCTACATCGAACTCCGTCTGAGGTCCTTCTTATCAGGCGATTTTTGGTCAAGGATGCCATGCCAAGGATGTCACGGATGCCACGTTTCACTATCTAGAGGCTATTTTTAGCAGTAATCTTAATTAGTTTTATAGTCTTCATTTATGCAAAGATGACGCGCTTTCAACGGAACTTAAATGATATGCGCACGCGCTGCATTTGTAGGTAGTTTTTTTTTTGGGCGGGTAAACATCAAATAACTTCTCCCGCTCTGTGTGGAGTAGGAGAAGCTGTCAATTTACTTTCGCGAAATAGAAACGTCACGAGGGGATTGAAGTACATAGCGGTCAGCACCCTATTTAAAAAAAAAAAAACTGTTTCTTTTGTAGGATACGAAACGTACTAACAAAAGCGACCAAAGATTTTATCAGTTAATTTCACTCCCTGAATTACCTACCCTAATTAAACGAAACAGATTTATTGTGGACTATGAGACGTAGCACCGACACAATAATGTTTTGTCTTTTATCTGAGAAGCGTTTCATTATAATCGACTAAGGGCATTGACATGAAAAAGCCGTAAATGACTTATTACGAACGGATAAAAAATGCAATAAAATCCCGTTGCTAAAATAAAAAAAAAACGTAAGTGTAAGTTAGGTACCTAAATTACTAAGATACCGTTTGTTAAAAAAATATTGGTTATGTTACTCTCTAAAGCTATGGGGAAAAATTCATATTAGCGTGATTCGTGAGACTTCCTAATTAAATTTATTGAAAAAATCGACACGTGAAACCGAGTCCCCGCAGCACGCGTAAGATTTGCCGCAGTGTGTCCAGAGCTTAAGATTTGTACTACATATTTTTTCCGTTTCTTATCACTGAACTTTATTCTTTTGCCCCCGCGATACGATTTCCGGAAATAGTGATGTAATAAGTGTTTAATAATGATTATTAATTGATATATAACAGTTTTTTTTTTAATTTGTGATGAAACATGTATAGGTACAACCATAGAAATATAAAAAGCAGTACAACAATATTTATTAGATCGCGATGCCTATGCTTTTGGAGGCTATGTTGGCACATTTTTCTCTTTAAAATCTTGATAACAAAATAACTCAATACGGTCTCATACATATTGGTAACGACTGTATCAACGCGATAATAATAGCGTTTTTGCAACGTATCTCCGACGGCTACAAAATGTCTATGCCACTTCTACGTCACGCCTACGGCCGAGCCTTCGCGACAAAGACGTTTAAAATATTCCGCTGTTCTCACGCTGTTTTTAATTATTATAGCACCTATTGAACTGAACTGCACCGCCGCCGCGCCGTTTCTTTTTAATTTCATTACTCTTTTCAAAAGTTTCATTAACATGCACCAAAATGCTTCTATGTGAGATAGCCAAATAGGTAACAATAGCAAAGCCATTCAAATCTGTGTGATTCTTTCCTTAAAGTCTTTAGAGGAAAGAATCACACAGATTTGAGTCAAAACAATGTAGATTAGTGCCTGAAATAGTCATTTCTGTTACTAATCTACATTGTTTTGACATGATCTAACCTAGATAATGTCTGGACGTTAAAAAAGGCTTTGGCCAAGGACATCTATCCTTCATCTAGCTCTTTTTTTTGTAATATGACGTGTAAAAGTGGCTCCGATATCCTATTTAAGGATTAACAATTAAATTTTATTTCATTAGCAGACTTCAAAAAAGGAGGAGGTTCTATGTTCGACTGTATGTATTTTTTTTTTGTTCACCGATTTCGCCCCATTTGTCGACAGATTCTCAAAATTCTTTTTTTATTTGTTTAATTTCATTTCAATATTAAAAAATAAACAAATTTCGTCGTAATTTCTTTAAACTCTGAATGTGATGACTCTGTGTGACAGTATGATATTAGCTATCACTCAGAGTCAGCCCTAAACTAATTTTAGTAGGTAGCTAAAGTCCACAGTCCGTAAGGGTTCCAAATAGTACTTATAACGCCGAAAAAAATACTAAGTCTACGATTGCACGCACATAAAATTAGTGATAGGCCGAATAATCGTATATAAAGATGGGCCGGAATTAGCTCATCACTAATTTTATAAATTCGGCCTATCACTAATTTATATTCGGCAGAATTAACCGCGGATTATCGTGCATCTCAAAAGTTCAAATCGTTCTTGTCGAGCGCGTTGAAGCGCTCGTCCCTTTTGCCCGCTGACGCCCCGGTACCCCTTGACGGCCCGGACTGTTACTGCATCATCTAGTATTGTTAGTTATGCATCTTGCCCTTGTGTTAGCAATCATTCATTTTTGGTTGTGTTTAAATTAAAAGACCCACTAAGGGCCTTTTAATCAGGCAATTATGCTCTGATTATCAAAAATAACGGTTCGCTTTACTGGATCCGGATGTACATATGATTTTTTTTTATCTAACCTACGAACAATTTCTGCGCTGGGGGTCTAGAATGATATGTTGAATTCATGGTTACAGTTTGCGCACTGGATAAAAAAAATATCCTGTAAACTGTGTATGGTTGTAATAAAATTCCGACTTTTCTTTTTAATCCTAGTTTTTCCATACTTATTTGATAAGACTCATCATCTGCTTAGCTTTTCCCAACTGCGTTGAGGTCGGCTGCCAGTCCAGGCAACCACGTGTCTTATGGAGCGATTGCTTATCTGATCTTAACAACCCAGATACTGAGTGTTTCGATACCTCATGATAAGACTGGTTGTCAGACTTGCGGGCTTCTGACGATCCATAACGACTGTCAAAGATCTACGAATGATAGCCGGGATCAACGGATTAATGTGCTTTCTGAGTGGCGGAGTGGTCTTAGAATGTGTGAAGATGGTCACATATTCACGGACCAACCGCAGCAACCGTAACTTAACCTGATAGATCGACCCGTGCGGGTGTTATATTACTAGTTAGCCACAAGCCCCTCTCCTATTTGGTAAGACTATTTATTCATTACAAAAGGCACACCAACATGCCGTATATCTTTTAAGTGACCGAAGTAGTATAAAAAATGCGTCGAGTTGATATTTTAGGTACAAAACACCCGCCTTATAGTTGTGTTGAAGTTGGTTAGTTAAGTAAACGAGTAAAGTTGACGCGAGCAAGTTAACACGCTCACAATTTAAACCGCGCATATCTGTGCTAAATTAGGGTTCTTTGCAAAGGTCGGGGAGACCCTTATGGTTAGCACAACAAAACTAAACGTAGTAAATTGCACGCGAAAAATTGCAGCAACCAGAGAGTGGTCGTCAAAGTCAACTCATGCTTCAAGTAGTTTTTAAAACAAAGACCAAATCTTCGGCCCTCGCAAAACGGTTAGCAAAAGTAGAATAACGTGAATTCCAGCGAACTATACTTAAACCAACGTTTTGCACAACACTAAACTTGTAAGGAGGCGAAGTTATACCTAGTCGGCAAGTCGACCGTCTCAAATGACAAAACAAAGGGTGTCGCTTCGAGAAGCTGAACTTTCTCAGGTACGTCACAGCAAGTTCGATTGAGTGTGTCTCCACCCTAAGCCTCAAGATGATTTGAATTAAAAAAGGCTTCTGGAGAGATCCTTTGAACTGGAATATGTAACCAGTTAGTGAGGTACTCGAAATGTGCCACACGGGTTTGGGTGCGAAACTGCGAAATAAACCAGAAGGCTTATTCTCGTAGTTTATTTTTTTAAATATTTATTTATGGATTAAATAAATATTTCAAAATAGTTAACAGTTTTATTTTTACAAATCATCCTGCCAAACTGCAAACCAATTTGTCGGCAGTAGGTTCTCGTGGATTTACCACATATATTATAATGAAAATGTTCCAAATCAAGCTCATCTCAGCTACTACCAACATCAAAAACTAGTCAAAAATGTTGATAAATTAAATATATTTTGGATTTAATTTTAAACTAACTTAATTTTCTTAAAAATAAAGGAAATGCACCTCAGGTTTAAAAAATTAGAGCTGTTATTTCCTATTTTTTCCTTGGCTTTAGAAAAATTATTTAGTTCCTAAAACACAGGCTTAAATTTGATCGAGCCTGTCGATACAGGCTACCATTCTTACTCTGAACCATACCTAATTATTTGCACGTATTATAAAAATAAATTAGTTTTAGTTTATTTGTGGGCATACACTTTTTTAAAAGTGTTTATTATTATTTTTAATAACTGCTTTTATATTGCAAGGACCTTTTCCTGAAATTAATTAAGTAACAGAGAAGCCATCGACAAGTAATAGGAGCCAATACAGCAAGGAAAAAGGGCGTCTAGTTGCAGACGATCTAATTAAGTTTTTATAGGTAAACTTATTTCCCGTAAAAGCCTTTTTATTTTGCAATCTAAAATTCTAAACCATTTATAACTGAAGAGAAATTCAAGATATCCGTTTAAAGTTAAAAATTTTATGTTTATTAGAACAGTAGGGAAGGGATATCCTCTTGGAAGAAAGTTTTGTTTGATTTTTAAAATCCTTTTCATGGAATAAAATTTAGGTAAGATTAAACTGTGGTAAATGTGGTAGTAGGTAAGCACGTTCTTTTTATCACGTAACCTGAAGGTAGAATGTTCTGTTTCTCAGCTCGTATAGCTATGATTGTAGACTGACTGCCAATTGATGAGATATTTTGGATGTCGGGAACCACAAACTTTATGACGTAAAAATTAAGCGAATTGATCGGTACGGGAACATTAGGCATGGAAGCTCCAAAAGGACGGCTTCGATGTCGTGCTTTTGCTAAGATTTGCATAAATAACAACTATAATATCTCGTTTGTTGTCCAAAAGTTGAACAAAAGCGATTTCTGCCTTAAAACGGAGGATTCACTGGTTGTATTCGTTGCCGCAATGTTATGTCGCAATTTTTTGACAGCGTTCAGGCTTAATTTTTAAAACCGTATTAAATCGCTTTTTTGTAGCATTTTATTTTTAAACAAATGAACTATCTCTGTAAGGCAAAAAACAAACAAATATTCCGTGGAAGGGCAAGTTGTCTCCATTAACGTGTTCTGCAATCGCTGAGGCAGACATTCAATAGTTTATCGCTAATGCGTTTAAATCGAGCCGCAAGAGCAGCGAGGCAGAGCGAGGCACGCAAACCGTGGCCTCGTTGAAATTAATATCTGTTTCTAAATAAGTGTCCCGCAATGTAGGTTTTTGTCAAAGTGGTGTATCGCAGTATACTGTGGTGGTTCCTTTACCGATAGAGCATTTATTATTAGTTTGCATTCGCCCAACAAATGAGTATATCAAAGCATATTTGGTTTTCTGCAACACGCTGCTATAAAACTTATCAAATTTGAGATGGTTTGCTACTCAAGAGTTCCGGATTTACGAGCATAACAGACTTTTTTAGGATTATTCTGCTTATTTTTGATTTTTGCGTTTTAAGGAAGTTTGTAACATATCATAAAATCACGCCTTGTTTCACTTAAGGGTTGGGCAGAGGTGTAGCTATAGTATACCCACATTTCGCAGGTTATGTGGAAGTCCCATGCAATAGGGGGAAGTCTATTGCCATGGCACAAATCCGGACTCCGGCCTGCTATTGTGAAATTCCTGATAGAAAATCCCAATAACACTTTGCACGACCTGAGAATCGAACCCGGGACCTCGTGCTCAGTCTTAACGTCGCGCTTTTCCCAACTATGTTGGAGTCGGCTTCCAGTCCACCCGATGCAGCTGAATACCAGTATTTTACATGGAGCGACTGCCTATCTGACCTACAAAACCCAATAACTGGGTAACACGATACTCCTTGGTAAGACTGGTTGTCAGACTCGGGCTTCTGACGACCCCGTAACGACTGTCAAAGATCTACAAATAACAGCCGGGACCAATGGCTTAACGTGCTTTCGGAGAGGGCCTTGGTATGTAAAGATGATCACCCATCCACGGACCAACCGCCGCAAGCGTAGCTTATCCTGATCGATCAAACCGTGCAGCTATTGTTACTAAACCACAAGAGAGTAGTATAAAAGCCAAAAACAATGTAACCGTTCGTCCTCAGTGGATATTAATAATTAATTATCTAAATTAATTAATAATAATCACTTTATCACACCTTCATTAAAATATAAAACTGAAGTCTTGTAGTTTAAGATACGGAACCCAAAAAAGCAGGTATAAATGTGACGTCTTCTATTAAATGAACTGACGTAGCTCACGTTAACAAAGTTAGCTACATTTATTATATCGATTCAGGAAACATGAAAACGAATAAATAGGACTGTCATTTTATTTATTAAACAAAGTTTCGAAGTTGTATGTTTACAGTGGACGGCAGTCTTTTGCCGTTACAATTTTCCGCAATTGATTTGAAATGTTTTACTGACAAATTTATTTAGATAGCTTTTGCCAGCGGCTGCACCCGCGTGGAAGTCGAAAGTTATCCCACGGGAACATAACTACTACCCGTTTAAAAGTATCAAAGTGTTGTTTTTACTGTTGTCCACGCACAAGCTTTCCATGTGTTTTAAGGAAGATACGAATTTTTCAAGCCAGTTTTGCGTTAAAGCTAGTTTTGCCATAAATCTAAAAGCTCGTAAAGCATTAGACGCTTATTGCCATTTAGACCGTAGTACATCGTTACTTTTCTTTAGCCTATACTGTCCCACTGCTGGGGAAAGGCCTCCCCCAAGTCCTTCCAGGAACCGTCTCTCGCGCCACCTCGAACCAGCCCTCGCGGTACTCACATCCAGGTCGTCCCGTCACCGCTTTCTGGGTCGACCGCGGCGGCGTCGCTCATCTTCAGGCACCCATTGTGTAGAGTCGTTTGCCCAGCGGTCATCCTGCATGCATCTGATGTGACGCGCCCAATCCCATTTGAGCCATACTTACTTAAATAAGTCAATGTGTGCATACTGACTTATTATATTTGTATAAACCTTTCTAAACTCAGACTATAAACATTATTTCAATTTGACAGGCATTTTAAATTATCGAGGAGTCGTTTGGTCAGAAAGAGCAAAACGAAGCTAGTTGTCCATTTATAAGGAGAAGAAGAGGCATGTAAATTCACTCTTTTAAACCATAATATTAGTCACATCATTCAATTATTATTATTCGAATTTATGCATGTGAGAACGATGTAGAAAGACGTGCACTTTTCTAAAAACCCATTCAGTAGTTCATTGAGCGATTGACAAGAATTTACTCGCCCGAAACGTGCAAATCGACACGTTTAAATACATTATTATTTCCTACAGACGATTCGCACGAAATAATTTATTTGTAGGCAAATAGACAATTCCCGAAAAACGTATGAGGCAACTGGCACGTTTCAATTCACCCGTTTCGGGCGACTATTCACCCAAATCAATTCGCAATTTTATTATAATCTTTATTCATGCGATTCGACCAATAAACCAACTCAGCAAGTTCAAGTTCTCAAGACTAAGGCTTGTAAATTCCAGTGTAACAGAAGCTATCTTTGTGGAATCACAGACCACGATCAACAAACTAAATAGTTTTGTTAACCCGCGTAACTTGAGGCGCACTTGACAGCAGGACGATGAACAATGGAAAGGCGTTTAAACACAACACTCCCTTTGTCAGCGTCGGGTAGCCCGTTTCTAGCTTGCGGTAACTGGATTCAATAACAACAGAGTTCAGTCAGCCATAGATGTTAAACTTTTTCTTTGTAAGGTTCTGAGAAAAAACCTCTTTGTGATGACTCGGTGTTGGTTACGTCTCGAGTTCGCAGACATGCTGATAGGACACATCCAGTTACTGATTATCTAAGGCTGCGTCTGGAATTAGTTATCACATAAATCGACGGTCCCTACGTTCATAAATACATGTCAAAAACCGAGGTTTACAGGATAGCGTTATTTATGTTCAAACTGCTCTAGAAATAGTTGTGTTCAATTTTATATATTTTTTCTATGAGATTTTTTTTATGTATGAGGAATTCAAAAGCTTTTTCAATTAAACCATTTGGTTTAATTGAAATAAATGCTTTAAGTTTGAGTTTTTGAATGTTGCCCTTGATTTGAAATAAACTTTCAGACGCCAGAAATAAAGTTGGTTCTTTTATTGAACTCTACATTCAGGTTGGTTTCAAAATACCTTCATCAATGAAATTACATGGTAGAAACTTCATTATTTTCCCTAGAATGACATGTTTTTTTCTAACAATAGCCGACGTCAACATACTCGATGCTTTTAACACTTTTAATGGATAGAAACCAATTCAATGTTTTTGTAACATGCAAGTTAACAATGTTAAAAAACAGGTATAACTGTTTGGTTCCTATTTGGTTAACTATGCCATGCTATGGCAATTATGCCGAATACTTATATTAGTTTTAGACTAACTTAACAACAATGAAAACAATGATTTCATAATTCCTTCATAATTTGGAGAACTAAGTAAAAATACACAATTCAAGAAAATCTAGCTGTTAAGATTCAAATTCAAATGTCATTTCCACAGACTTTATCAGACTTTTAATTGAAAATGTATGCTCTAAAAACTTAATGTTTAATATATTTTGCATATGAAAATCCAATTTGAAACTTCTGTCATATAAGTGGCACAAAGATTAGATGGTTACTCTGCTAGTAGCTATTTGCATTTTGCTTCTGAATTGTTAATTTTTTATTTCTACTAGCATAATCAGCCTATAGTAATCCCACAGCTGGGCTAGGACACAGGCCTCCTGTTTGTGAGAGTATATGGGCCTTAATCTACCACGTGGGCCAGTGCAAGTCGATAGATGTCACATGACTTGGAAGTTTTGGTTCTGGTACATCCCACCGATTTTCTAACGATATTTTTCCTTCACCATTTTGAGAGCAGTGGTGGTGAAATAATTAACAAACTCAAAGCATTTATTTCAAATAAACCAATTCCAGGCACTTTAGAATTGTCAAGGTCGGTGAGTTAGAAAGATGAAGCTAGTGGTAACAAAAAGTTAAGGGCCAGGCTCTTGTAAGTCGCGGTCGTTTTATCCTATAATCCTATAAATATTATGAATGTGAAAGTTTGTATACAAATTAAAAAAAGAAGGGCTGAACGGATTTGGATGAAATTTGGCACTCAGTTAGTTTATAATCTGGATTATCACATGGATTTTTTTTATCCCAGTGGTAGTTTCCGTGGATAGTTTTTTTTTTTTTACAAAACACTGGGAATTTCTCCCGTATTGTGGGTGCGTTTACAAACAAACAGCCAGATCCGGAACAACTACTTGTACACCATACAAATATTTGTTCCGTGCGGGAATCGAACCTGCGACACGCAGTGCAGCAGTCAATCGCTTAACCACTGCGCCAATCGTGCCGTCAAATTCTGTCCTCCACGCGGGCGAAGCCGTAGGCAAAAGCTAGTATAGGATAATTATCCTATCTTTGGTCGGGCCGTAACAAAGCTTTAATACAAAATGAACGTTTTTGGGGCCAATCTATTTGATTATGTTTGACGCTCGTATTCGCCCGACATTAGCCTTGACAAACTTTAGTTCAATACATTTGAGGGACAAAGGGTGTCCTTTGCAGCGAAAAAATGTTATTTTTCAATTATTTTAATTACATATTAGACGAAATATAATATTGTTACTTGAAGCCAAACATTGAAGTGCAGACCGCACAATGCATTTTAGAAGTCGTTTTTTGTTTTTTTTTCGAAAAACTTCAAAAGTCTTTAGAAATATGTTTAGTGTCAAGATAAACTCACCATAAGTACTTGATTTAATTGTGAACCACCTTAATTTCCTTATACTTGCACATGAACCCGTTGCTGAAAACGAACCACAAAATCTCCATTAAATCTCTTGCCCACCTCAATCGATCGGGTGACAACAACATTACAGATCGAAGTCTCGTGATATTCGGAAACGGTAAAGTAAAAAACTTTACAACGATAAAGTGGCCCTAGTGTGAGTTTCATTTAATTATCTCGATCAAACGCGCTCGATGCGTTTGATCGAGATAATTAAATGAAACTCACAATAAGGCCTCACGACTTGTTACCTATGCGCTGCCGTAGACCTATGCGGCAGAAACCCAGTCTGTGGAGAGTTGTTGTCGAGATATTGATGCAATTCCTTGGTCCTGCGTAGGTAAACCTCAGTTTCTCCGTGGTTTGAAAGTACTTCACTGTCATTTATTGTAAAAGAATCATGCTGTCCCGACCCTTGCTCGAGCCGATGAGCCCGTAGTGTTAAATTCGTTCCTAATTAATAATCATTCCGATCCAGCTTGCCGACCCCCGACGACGGGATGCCCTATCCCGCGGTCTGTACCCCACAGGGGATGTATTCGCTTAGTTTTTAAGCCCTGGCTGGTGGCCTTAATTTATTGGAGCAGCCACTGGCAAGTCTATCTAAACAGCCGACAACGTCATGGTTTGACTTCATCATCAGCCTATAATCTTCCCACTGCTGGGACACAGGCCTCCTCTCGGTGAGACCACGCGGGCCCAGTGCGGGTTGGTTTGACTTGCCAGACAACATTAAATAAAAACACTTCGCAATTTCAGAATTTTATTATTATTTTAAAACGTTGGACAGAATGAGGTTATCCTATAAAAAATATATAGTTTACGACAAAGCGAATTCGTCAAAGTGCTTCAATTGTTATCGGCGCAGGAGTTGGTACACTAAACGTGTAACCTCTTTCGATCAGAATAGTGCATTATGTCATTTTAGCTGTTTTACATACGAAACAATGGCGCAAATTCTGGCGTGTTGACTTTTGCACGAATAACCTCGTTTGAAACTTGAATATTTATAGATAAATAATTACGTAGTCAACAAGGAATTCAACTGTTCTTAATCCCGCGTTGCGTATGTTTTAAGAACCTACCCAATCATAGAATAATCATCGTCTGCCTAGCCTTTTCCCAACTATGTTGGGGTCGGCTTCCAGTCTAACCGGATGCAGCTGAATACCAGTATTTTACATGGAGCGACTGCCTATCTGACCTCCACAACCCAGTTACTGGGTAATACGATACCCCTTGGTAAGGCTGGTTGTCAGACTTTCGGGCTTCTGACGACCCGTAACGACTGTCAAAGATCCACAAATTACAGGCGGGACCATCGGCTTAACGTGCTTTCCGAGGCACAGAGAGGTTTTGGTATGTAAAGACGATCACCCATCCACGGACCAACCGCGGCAAGGGTAGCTTGACCTGGTCGATCGACCAATTATAGAATAATATAAACATAATTTACATTCCACTGGTTTAGTCGAGGTTTTGGTGTCGGTATGAGTAAGGTTCATCCGCAGGGTGAGCTGGCTGGGCTGTGTAAACTCTAAATTACTACTCAGCTAGAGACCACAGAAAATGGATTCGCGCAGCCTTTGTGCTAAATGTTGGATGTCTTTTATTATGGAAATATGCGATAAAGTCAAAACACTGCGTCATTTCTCTACGTATATACTAAACCCTCCATATGATCCAAAACTTGTTAGAAACTACTTCAACATACGTATAACAATTCAATCTGAATCATTTTGAACGGAATTGCTAATTCACTGCTTCAAATGCACGAAAAATATGTCTGCTGCACAACGTAGATAAAGCAATGAATGTTGCTGAGCTGTAAAAATGAAAGCCATTGCTCAACTACAAAGTAAAAAAAAACATAAATGGCCAAAATATTGCGTCAAAGTTTGAAACAATTCAGAAACGTATCCTTAGTCTTAATGAAAAGTCAGTAATGAGCGAATAATAAAGGTAAACCATAACTTGGCAGGCACACGACGACACTGATTAAGCCAAGCTTTCATGGGAGCCATAGTGCCGTTGAAACACATGACATACTTTCCTCACGAATTCACCGGCTTTTTTTCATTTTTGTCAGTTTCCACACTTTCACACTTCAGCAGAATTTTTGTACTGCCTTATGATTCTCGGAACTAATATTTATTTCAATTAAATGTAAAAATTGGTTTTTGTTTCGAATTCTATTCATTAGTTAGGCAGTTAGTAATTTTATTTACTACCAATTGTAAAACGGCCAAGTTATGTAAGTAATTAAATGACACCAACAATAATATTTACAAATGAAAAACTCTTTTGAAAGACGTGGATAAAACGGCTAATTGATTCAAAGTATTTATTTATTTATATACGCTTTATTGTACACCAGAAAAAGCATGACAAAATAAAACATTAAACACTAAAAAAACAAACAATGGGCGGCCTTATCGCTTTCTGCGATCTCTTCCAGGCAACCTTGAATGGATAGTGATTGCGTGGACATCAAAATGAGGTTATTATTGGTGCAACAAATGTAGGTACAACAAAAGTAGGAACTTATTAGACAAGGAATGTTACCTAGAAAACATTAACTTTCTTACTAAAGTAAATCTGTATATAGCTCTCTTCAAAGAGGCGCAACGCGACGCTAGTAGAACAATTTCCATGAAATTTTCATAGAAATAATTCTACGAGTTTCGCGATGCGACCGTTGCGTCGCACTAGTCTGTACGAGCTTACAGGATGCAATACAAAGTGATTGTTAATGTCAAAGCACTAATTGGTAATATAATTGGCATTAATTGTGGTAAACCGACCTCTGGTTACGGAAGTTATGGAAGCGTAGTAAGTAGTGTCTGGTTGTTGCATCCAATCATACCTATTTGTCTATGCTTGGTTCTCGGTAAGATTGTGACAAAGTACCTCGATTGATACGGTTGCTTTAATTTCGTATTTTATTTTCGTTAATTTCGTATTTTACTCAACAAAATAAATACCGAGTTTCGGGTTTGAATACACACTTTCAAATTCTTGCATTCAAACTTTAACAGCACCAAATACGCCTTTAAAAAATAACCTTTATTATTTACATAGATAAGTATTCATGCCAAGTTTGAACTATATTAACTTATGAAATATGATTTTCCATACAAACAAAATCCCCGTTTACACCCTCTTGAAGGTCGAATTTCTTGAACTCGCTTTTAGTGGTCTCCTTCTTTATAAAAGGAATCCGTGAGCAACATTTCCGATTACCTGGCTGGCTTTAAGTTTTCTTAAGGCAGCCACAGGAAAGTCCGGTTAAGAAGTCACGGCCCCTCAGGGCCAGCTTCGAGATGCCATTTCCAAAAAATAAAAATATAATAAACAATAAAAATCCGTCCCAGTGGTTTCCGATAATGCGTTGATGCTGTCAGTAATTTTGCCCTTTTATTCATGTGTAGGTACATTTTCATATAAATGTAGATTTTTTTTTAAATCACTTTTTAATTGCAATATTGTCGTCAAGTTCTTGAGAAATTGTAACTTATTTTTGGTTAGGTTAGGTTAGGTAGGTACAGCTATTTTGAGTTTAGCAAACGCAGAAAATATTTGTTTTTGAAAGATTCTTAGAGAAATACAAAAACAAAAATGTCTAATCGATACATGGATGGATAAATATCCATTCCATGTCAGCTGCGGAACCCTTGACTGAACGTGGTCCAACACACACTTCACCGGTTTTTTTTTTACGTTGACGCAACGACGCGACTTTACGTTAGCCATGTGATCCTTTGTAGGATTATTTCTCACGCTTGCATTCCACACATGCACTTATTGTATGATTTCTACGGACACATAGGTACACGATTGTACCTAATGCTTACTCAGTTCTTCGTTTACTAGTATTATTAAAGGTAGTTACTATTAAAACAATTAATAAAATGTATCATTCTTGAGAGCTATTAGTATTGAAAGGCCTATGATGGCTTTTAAGTCGTTTCACACGGATTTACTCGCCTCGAATCTACTCGAAATACAATAAGGTAATTAGTTCAGTTAGAAATTTTCCTAATGGTTAAAAATAAAGATTTTTTTCGTAACTATAGGTGCCAATAGCCTTATACGTATTTCTAGCTTTGTCGATTCCTCCACAAATAAAACATCGTGCAAGTCGCCTACAGAAAATTACATTTAAAAGTTTCGATTCGCCCTATTCGTGCGAATAGTCTAATAATCCGAGTTTGTGCAAAGGAATGTTTTTCAAGGAATGGGAGGACAGTGCAGGCTTGTCAACAGATAGGTACCAGGTATTTAATCAAATAGAAAATGGTCTACAAATCTACAAGGCATATTGCAAAAAATTATGCTGCGAAACAGTACAACTTAATAAAAACAAAAAATACTACTTTATAGGAACTGTTCGTTCAGCTAAACATTAATCAAATGTTTGCGTCTTATTGTAAAAATGTGCCAAATGATGTATGCGTGTAGATACTAGGTACGCATGCCATGGAAACCAGATGTCGACTCAAGGGCTCCGTTTTTTAAAAATAACGTGCTCGCTAGTATCATGTGTGTTCAATTCTTTTATTTGATATCTACATCTTATGGACGTATAGCCGGCCGCACCTTGTGCTAAAAAGACCAGTATAAAGTGGCCTCGTATCCAGTCGGCCAGCTTAAGGCCAAAGTGTCCCAACGTGACGTGGGGGCTTCTGCACGTACCTACGTCAGGAATAATAAGAACTAAGAACAAAACTCAAACTTTTAAATCACGCGGTCAGAACTTCTCGTTGGCTGTTAGCTGTAACCTTTCTAAGACGGTATTATAAGACGATTTGATCCATAATTTTTCATCCACTTGTATAACTCATCTTAGAAACGGAATTTTGTGTAAGACTAGGTTTTGATAATTTCACGTTTACGTTAGTCTTGATGGCACTTTCAAGTTAATTCAGGTAGTGGATTACGCACTGGAAAAGAAATTATTGCCTTACTAGCTTAAGGCCACGGGTTGGTCCGTGGACTTCGGAAATTATCGCATAGGAATAAGCACTGGGATAAAAACAAAAAGTATCCTATGATCTACCTAGGGTTGCCAACCGTACTCTAAAGTAGAGTATTGCACTCTTGTTGATAAGGGTGTACACTATAAATCTATAATACTGATAGAGTACGCCAAAAAACACTTATTTCATAAACTGACTTTTTTGAAGTGAATGATTTCGTTTTTCTGCGGTTTTTCAATATTTTTCATTGTGAGATTTGACTATTTGTCGGTCATGAAAGTGCTATGACGAGCTCCTGATCTTATATTAACGTAGAATTAGGATTTTTGGAGTCCATAAATTCTTGTTAAGGCAATAAAAATGTTATGTACCGCAAAAAGTGCTACAAAATACATGAAGAGAAATGAATAAATGGTAGTCTATATTACTAATTTGTACATGTTATTTACTCTCTCTAAAAAGAGAAATACTCTACTTCTTCTAGAAAAAGTTGGCAACCCTACATCTTCGTTCAGCCGTTAAGGCGTGAAAGGGTAACATACAGTCTGGCAAAGTGATTTTCGTATTTATTATATTACTAGCTATGCCAGTGGCTTCGCCCGCATGGGTGGCGAAAGTATCCCACGGGAACCTACTCCCGAGATTAAAACTACCTTAGAGGAATATTTCCGTAATCATTCCATAATAGTTACATCGTTTTCATATAACTGCGACGCAATGCAGCGCACGCCAGTAAACAGAAAGGAAAAGTTAACAAAATTGTAGGTAAAAGAAAGGTTTTTACTTTTACGTACACACGTAAAGATTTTTTCAGACATCTTCGAAAATCATCGTCGGCTAATTTACACAAAACGTTAAAAAATTATAAACCTCCCTTCCTCATGATCTCCTCCCTTCCTCCTCCGTCCAAAAAGTCCAAATCCGTTCGCTTGTTTTTGAGTTTATCGCTTTCAGAGAGACGCGGCATAATCATAATTATGTAGTGATATTAAGGATTCATCAAATACAAAATTTTCCTCATTCCTTCACATTCATACAGGTAATATGGTTAAGTTCCAATGTCATCTATTGTATAATATTTTAGCTAAACGAACGCAACTGTAACCACGATGTTCGTGATAGTTATTATTGATTAAAAACAACGTTATTGCAGTCAGATATATGCAGTTTTCGTGTCAATTAGTTGACGACGAAAGTAATAGGATGTAGCGGAACTTACATGATCAATCTGTTAAGGCCATCTTAACTTTAAATAGTGTCGTTATGAGCGATAACAGTTCTTATTGCAATCCGATACAGGTTAAAGTCTGTTGCAATAAAATCGAATAATAAATGAGCAAGCGTATGCCGTAAAATGCATTTTAACTATTTAATAATAAATAATCCATCAGTGAATGCAGTTTGGCATTTGACATTTTATGGTTATTTTAAATTATAATTATAATTGTTATTGAAGTGATAAACTGCTTTTAAAGATAATTAAGAGGTGACTTTGATGATTTCTTTGATGCATTAAAGTATGTTCAATTATATTTTGAGTTCCATCACTGTATGCAGAAACGACTTGAAAATATGACACTTTTTTGTGGTTAATAAACCACCTTTTTGACCGTTTTCGAGAATTGTCCGCCTTAAAAAATCATCATCAAAAACTATATTTGGGTCGGCCAGTCCTACCGGGTGCAGTTCAATACCAGTACTTTACATGGAGCGACTGCCTATCTGACCCAGATACTGAGTAATATTGGTAGTCAGACTTTCGGGCGTGTTTTTATTTAGCCACGAGCCCCCCCATAATCAGTCTGATAAAAAAAGAGACGAAATGTTGCAAATGCGTGTTCGAGAGGTCTATGAAATACAATAAGACCAACACCCGCCGCTAGTGTGCACAATTCTTACGACTTAACAAAAATCGAGATTTCTTTATTCTATTTATTTAATTTTAATATTATTAACAGCACCCCCTCCGGAATTAGTTGTCTAAATCATGGTGAAAACCCCCATCTTAATCCATTGCGTGGTTAAGAGGTTTGTTGATAATTTTTAATTGTATATTTTCTATAGCAAACATGTGTAAAAGAGTTTATAGATTCTCTTATGCTTTATATGAAATTAGGTATTGAAAAGATCGACGTATTTCAAATCTACCAAAGCCTCCTGTTATGCATAAGCGCACTCTTGGCTCCGTAAAGCCCTATGTGCATGGCTTCTTTACGGAACGGCCAGCTGTAGAAAAATCGTGTAACCTTGTATATTGCACAGTTCTATTGAATACGGCGACGGTGGCCTTCATGCCGTAGTGCTGCCGTGTCGTCAATAAAATTCCATATCAAATTAAATGAAATGTTTATTTTTATGTAAGTAAGTTGTCAAATATTAAGAACAGCATTTAGCAGATAAGCTGTTCAAGCTACAAAAAAGATTCATACGTATAGATAGAGCATAAGAGGTATGGACAGCCGTAGATCAGATTTTACATAACATAATATCCATATACTCAGATCACTGTATATCTACGAGTATATACTAATAATAAAGAGGAAAGATTTGATTGTTTGTATTTTTTGCATTGAATAGGCTCCGAAACTACTGAACCGATTTGAAAACTTCTTTCACTGCTGGGAAGCTACACTATCCCCGGGTGACATAGGCTATATTTTATCCCCGTAGTCCCACGGGAACGTGAACTACGCGGGTGAAACCGCGGAGCGCTGCTAGTCTTTGAATTTGATATTCAGAAGAAATACATCACAACCCAAAAAACAAAGACATTTAGCGACAACAAACAGCACTATAAGTACAGTCATTTTGACACTTAGTCGATAGGAGTAGCATTTACACTTAAATTATTATACAAAATAGCTAGCTGTTAAAGACAATATCGATTCAACTTAATCTAGTGTAATTTATAGTAGCATAATACCAATGAAGTGATATTTACCAACATCACTTCATTGGTATTCTGCTACTGCCCGTGGTAGATAACGGCCCACTCCGTCACGAAGAAAAGAGGACTATAGGAAACAGTGGGAAATATTAGGCAGATTTTGCTTGATGCCAAAACCCTGAAATAAGTGTCATTCATTTGGTAACCAAAACTAAGTTTATACCCATCGTAACGGAACACGACAATGCTGTTAAAGGGACAAAAATATCCGCTAGAACCGACCGCCAGACTAAAGCATTTTATCAAGACCAAAATCGTAACAATAATGAACGCTGGGTTGTATTTCCTGGTTGGGCGCAAACGTTGTTGGATACTTCGATCAGCATTTTCACAGGAGCAGCTCGTAGTCTGGGCTCCTAAGTTATGGGACTTATGCATAACTGGCGTAATGTGTGTGTACTATATCTATATGTACAGAGGCCAGCACATCAAGCTACCCCAATCTGTCAAATTTCTTTGATAGTTTTCCAACTTTATTACAAAGGAATAAAGTTTATGTTCAATTGGGAAAATTTGACCTGCTGGCGACTGTACCCTCTGCCCAACTCCACAGACATGGGGTTATGTCGTTAATGTATCTGGGATCTTGGACTACTGTGTCTATGCCAACACACGAAATCTCAGCTTAGTAGGAAGGTCATTACGAGGTATGTTAAAAACTGATAAGAACCGAATCTTTGCCAACCTTGAAACCGTTGACCATGCCATGACGTCAGTTTAGTTATCTCAGTCGGTGTCTTCCTCAGTAACCGTTTAGTATCAAATATCAGCCGAAAGACGTCCACTGCTGGACATAGGCCTCCCCCAGGCTGTCAAAGGTGTATACTTTATCGTAACTATTTTCTTTTCCTTAAATACTTTTAAAGAATCAGCCAGGCGTTTTCCCGTTGACACCCTCTTTTTTTAGTTAAGTCTGACGGTAATTCACTGCTGGGCAAAGTCCTCCCCCAAATTCTTCATGGTATCCACATTCTGAGTCGCACACCGTCTGGGTGCGAGAATTCAAAACGGAACTATTTAGTAAGACACTAGTGCTGAAATGTCTTTATGGAAACGACCCATAGATCCCATAGATCTTAAGCACAGGCAGGGGGCACTGTTTGCAGAACTTACGTAGTCTTTAGGCTCTGTGGAATACGCGATGAAAATATCCGATAAGTTTCCCAAACGTCCAGAGTTTTGACAGTCATTGAATGAATGAATGATATATTTATTTGCAAGAATATAGATTCTTGCAAATAAATATATAGAGACAGCCTAAAGCCTACATCTTAACAGTTGCTAAAGTCTAGTTTTCAATACTAAACCAGACTGTAACAACTGCTTAGATATTCGATAACTTTTTATGAATAAGACCGTAAGTGTCTAGGTTCCGACCTGGGGCCTAAGTCTACTAATTTATAAACGTTACAATGGTCTCTCAATGGTGTGTTTTTGACAGTTTTTGTATGGCAAATCTGTCAAAAACTTACCATTGAGAGACCATTGTGACGTTTATAAATTAGTAGACTTAGGCCCCTGGGGCCTTAGTCTGCTATTTTTATAAAATCGTCATTCCAACACGATCCCATCGTCATTTTGCTAAAAGTTCGTAATCTGCTAAATTCATAATGGTCGATCAGTGGTCGGTCAATGGTCTCGTAATAGAATTGTGTTATAATGGCATTGTCGTATTGCCATTATTATAAAATTAGTGGAAATGATTTTCGTAAAAATACTACTAAATTTGAACATTTATTCATGCCAGATTTCATTTATATGTATATATTTTTACATATTATTTTAGGAACTGTCAAATGTTTTTCAGATTACCCCTTAAGTCAGTCATTCATTTGTCATTATGTACGAGATTACCAATAAATGCCATTTCTTTCAATGGAGTGTCAGTGGCTGACCACTGGATAGTCATAATGACGCCATTATATTAGTAGATTACCAAACTTGTCAAAATCAACCATTATGAAATCAATGATAGACGATTCTGGCACTATTGTAATAGCAGACTTGAGGCCCTGGACGTGGACACTTGCTTTACGGTTGGTACATAAATTCAAGGTCACTCAGTTCTGGAAAGAGCTATGCTTGAAGTCACGTTGTGTGATTGAATCCCAACCGAGTTGTTCCGGCGGAGAACTAAAGTTGACGACAAAACTCACAGAATAAGCAAGCTCGTCGTAGCGTTGGGATATAATATGTGTTCTTACGTGAACTCGCCCTC
Organism: Polymixis flavicincta; assembly: GCA_949987655.1. Classification (NCBI taxonomy): domain Eukaryota; kingdom Metazoa; phylum Arthropoda; class Insecta; order Lepidoptera; family Noctuidae; genus Polymixis; species Polymixis flavicincta. Next base: position 32,960,931 of record OX465171.1, on the reverse strand, counting down.
AGGCTAGGAAACGAGATGAATGGTCTACAGTTCAGTGAAACAATAGGTAGGTACCTTTGATGAATTATTTAAAACAAAACAAAAAGAATCACGTTTTGGTTTCAAAATAAAATAAAGACTTGTTTGGACGGAATTAGCAATAAAACGAAAGATTTAACGCTGACGTACATATTGACCAAAAAAACTCATGACGATTGTCTGACATTGGCGTGGGATATTACTCGAACGTTTTCTTCTTTTTGGGACTTAACGTGGGATGTATATGGATTTATGTTATCGCATGTTATGGTTTAAATTATGGGTTTTGTTCTTCAAAAGTTACGATATAGTTATGATACGAATACCTTATAAATTCACCTTTAGAAATATCCACTCATTTTTCTGATTGCTGTTCAAACTTAGGTTAAAATAAATCTTTTTCTATGAACTCAAAGCAATCTCATTATTCGTCAGTAAACAAACTAAATGATTACTGTAAGTGTCAACACACAAACGTTTTGTGTAGGCCGTGTACTGTACACAAACGTCAAGGCATGTTATCGTAAGAATTGACAAAACCTTGATTAAAAAACCGGCCAAGTGCGACTCGAACTCGAACACGAAGCCTTCCTGAATCATTAAAATATTAAAGAAATAAAAAAATGTACGCGAAGTCCCTATAACTTTGAATCGTTAATAGCGGCAACAGAAATACACACTGTTAAATTTTCAACAGTTTACCTATTACGGTTTATGAGATACAGTCCGCTGACAGTCAAACGGATAGCAAAGGCTAGTTCCCCTGGGCACCCTTTGGGTACGGAAGGCCCCGAAGGCTTAAGCAGATTTGTAAATACTTATAGTTCACCACGAAATGATTGTTTACGTCCCATGTAACAGGGGACGAGGCTATTGCCATCAATCAGGCAGAAAAGCAAACTCCAGGCTAGTAGTTCGAAGGATGTGACATTATAACAGTTCAATCGAAGGCTAGCTTAGCTCGCTAAGCTTGCCGCGGTCGGTTCGTAGAATGTTGACCATCCATTACATGGAGACTTCCTCCGTTAAGCTGTTGGTCCCGGTATTCATTCGTAGATCTTTGCCAGTCGTCACGGGTATTCAGAAGACCAAAAGTCTGACAACCAATCCTACCATGGGGTATCGTATAACCCAGAAACTGATATTCAGCTGCATCCGGTTGGACTGGAATCGAATCCCAAAGTGGTTGCCAATAGGCTAGGCTGATTTCTAAGTAGCTATAGCTACTGTGACTTGAGATTGAACTCCCTAAAAATATATTTTTAGGGAGTTCAATCTCAAGTCACATTTTAACTGATAAATTATCCAGGGACTGGCCAGTTTTCCTTTTAAATAGATATCTATTTTTATTTTGGCCGGCAAGCTTAGATTTCTTCCAGAAATAGGCAGATGCACAAAGCATTTAAAAGAGAGAAAAGTTTATTTGAGAGACAGGCAAGATAATTTACTAGCAATGTGAAAATTACTCAGTTTTTTTTAATAGGTTCCGCAGACAAGCTCAATGCGACGCGACGGTGCGATGCAATTCTGGTAGAACAATTTCCAGATTTAGTATTATAAAAACTGTTCTACAAGAGTCGGATCGCGCTGCCTCGTCGCTCCTGTCTGCGGAATCCTTGACTTGTAAGATTATCCGCGAAATACAAACTTCTTTCGGTATTGCAAATACATTTTGAATGTCGCGGGCCTAACCTAGGTAGATACCTTAAATAATGGTATAGAATTAGATAATAAAAAGGCGCCTACAAGGCGTAGGTGCTTCGCAGCTGCACCAAATAGGTTCCTACGTGCAGTTAAAACATAAACTAACAACGAAACTTAGTCATAAGAATCAATCTTAATTGTGACACTTCCTATAAATGAGTGAGCGTGCTTAATCGGACAAAATCTCAGTGCCTCACCTGGCCGCCGCGGCCTGCAATAAAAACAAAGTTTTATCAACTAATGACAGCTGTCATCGTGACAGATGTGCCCGGCACACTCAACCGTGTTTAATCGACAGAATGCGACAAAGATGAACGACTATACACCGAGCGTTGAACGTACGGAGGCGTGTTCATATCAAACGATACGAAGGGCTATCAAATGTCACATACTGTCTAAGAGCGAAAGTCTGAGTAAGTTTGCATTTTGAAACACTTCAAAAGCTCTTCCTTCAACTTTAGATGGGTACACGTTTGAACCGAAATTCTTAATGTTAGTGTCAAGTATAGTTTCTAACAAAATACTAAACACAAAGCTTGATAATAAATTCATCAGTGTTGAAATATAATATAAAAGAACCACTTGTATTTATTTGCACCTCCATGTTAAAACCTATCAAGACTTTGTCGCACTAGGCGACAAATAAATGAAGTTCGTTTGTTTTCACAAACTTTTCCCAAACAAATAATATAGAGATACTATAGCAATGATGTGAATGTGCGTTTAAAAATGTTAAAAGAGGATCTATTCTGAAATAACGACGTTGAAAGAGAGTGGGTACGTTTATTATTTAGTACAATTAGTTACATCTATGGAGTAAAGCACTCAGTGAATATGTACTTATTTAAAAGTAAAAAAATAATAATAATTACCAACTATTCAAATTCACGTATTCAAACGATCAAATAACCTATAAGCAAATAAACAGCAATTCGTTGAAGCATTCAATGTCAAAGTAGCTCTCTTGACTGCCAATTTACACGTTTACTAATAGCTTTTGATTGAACCGAACGGTGTGGTGTTCGCAAAATGATTCGGTAACTCGATACTGATACCAAATTCCGCTGGGCACTTTTTTATAGCTCGACTATACGAACTACATAGCTGTTTCACACATGAAACACACAGAAATCTAGCAAAATGAGAAACCCCGGAAGGGCGTGGGTAGCCCTTTTAGTGGCTACTACCGTCGTTGGAGTCCAGGCTCAACCATATTTCATCACACGTAAGTACCAACTGACATTTTAGTGTAAATAAGTTTTAAGTGTGATTTTATTTAACACTCAAGTTTATACCCGGTGTCAGATGCAGACTAAACAATCGATTGCTCAATGCAATGGATTGTTTAGTATTTTAAGTGGGCCACTAGTATGGGAAGGTGACCGTAATGGAACTATTTGTATAGGTACCTAACTATGGCAGACATGACTTAGGTGCAATAGGCGGCTATTGCTGCAGAAATACCGATGCTTGAGTAATGGTAGTGGTTCCTAAAAGCTAAGCTTTCAAGCTCGGAAATCAGCGATGGATGAATATTTGAACTAATGCATCCATGGCTACGGCTTTCGTTGAAAGGTTATCTACAATCCAAAATATATTATAGGCATTCAGGAACCCCTGCCATACCGAAACTGATCATTCTCGCTCAATCCAAGATAAATATTTGTCCATTTATTCGGAATTTATACCTACCGGTGCATATTTGGAACCAACTAACTTCGAAGCTAGGAACTGCATGCTAGCTTTTAGAAGCATTGACAGCGTTGAAAATCCATTAATTACAGAGCCCCCAAGTTTGTTGAAAGCTTCTGAAAAAGCAACTATTCTTAGACACTATTCTTAGTCCCTGTGTGTTTCTATAAGAGATCAAGTAAAATGTAAAAGCCAAATTACACAGTACCTACTAGTATATTTTGAAATGATTTGCTTGAGACAGTACATAAATCCTTTTATAGTGCTCTATTAACCAAATATCACTTCATCGGGTGCAGGTCCCAACCAAAATAAAATTTTAATAAACAAACATTGCTTGTCTTAAGAACTATAAACATAAAATCAAAGCTAACGACGATAACCTTTAACCAGGGACTTGAAACGTTTCTCAAAATAACGTTACGCGTAGTTCCAGTACCGATAATTTGTACCGTTCCACTAGTATCGTAACAAAATTCACTCCTTGGAAATAACGATACTGACAAACGGAACGAAATCTTACATTGTTCAATAACGATACTATCAAGATATCGTTATTAGTATAACGATATAATAACGTTATTCATTTCGATACGCGACGTTGCAAGCTTCATGACCTTGGGCTACGTGCGGTGCGGCGAGCCGGCGATGCAAACGCAACGCATCCCTTCTACAATTTTCCGAGCGCAGTATGGCAACGTATCATTTCGCCGTGTTTATTTACATTACTTAACTCGTATCTGATTTTAATTCGTATAGTTTGAGTTTTGACAATTTCTCTTAAATCATGGGCCGTAAGAAGAACATTGTCTATAGATATTTTTCACTAAGCGACGACAAACACTCGAAAAATGTGATGTTCCAGGTTTTGATAAAACTCTTAGGTACAATTTTATATTGCTATTAATATTATTGATCGATGAAAGATGTTTTATCGTCTGCGACAGTAAAGTGATGTTTACAATTACAAAAGGCTTGTCGTAAGTGTTTTCCAAATACATGTCCTCTGCGGTTTAGTTGACGCAGGTATTGGACGCGAAAACAGGCCGGCGAGCAAGCGGTACCTCTCGCCACGGTAATAATTTACATTCAGCCCCTTTTGGAAATGGGAAATATTACCTTGACGTCGCCCCTCACAAACCGCCGCCGTTCCCCGCGCACATCAAGTACTTGGCATTTGTTTTGTTTGTCATATCACATGCACGGAGTTACCATTACGGCGCAAAAGATCATTGATTTGGAGATTTTATGACGAAATATAAGGCGATAAATCTAATGAGGTCAGGTTATAATTTTACGAGTTCTTTTTGAGCAGTGGCGTGCATTGCAGTGCCTAACTCGATAAATCACCTTAAGCCTGTTAATTACATTTTAGTGTGTGTGCCCTATAATTTAAGAAACTCACTAAATTATCATACCTACAACATAATATCTTCATAAAAACACGCGCGACAGTAGGCACTCGCCTGGTCGTCGGACGGCCTACTCGGCTCCCGTATTATTCACGCAGTCATTGTCATTGGTCTTTGCACGTTCAAGTTAATACGACGAAATGAAAAATATGTACGCTGTCTCCGAAATTATTCACGGCCGTACTAGAAGAAATCTTCAGAAAGCTGGCAGCAAGCTGGGCAGAGAGGGGCATTTATTAGGCATTATGGTTGCACATAGGAGATTATCCAATCTCCGTTTTACCATCTTCCGTTTCCGAGTTGACTCAGATGCTAGAAGATCTTAGCACGGCAAGCCTAGAGGTAGGACTTCAAATGAACATGTAAAAGACCAAGTTGATGACGAATAGCGTGCATCTAAGGATCACCGTGGTGGGTGGGGAGGTTGAATATGTTGATGAGTATCTCTATCTATTTATTTATTTATTCATATAACAATTCGCATTGTGTCTAAAATATTTTGTACATTAATATTAACATAACAGAAAAGTAATAAATTATGAATTTCAATAATAATAAAATCTAATAGTATTGCTTAAATTTAATGTCATAAACTAATTAATAAATACTAAAACTATGTACTATCTCGGCCAATATCGTATAATAATAATCGACGATCAATGGGCGTAGGAGGCCTTTGCCCAGCAGTGAGACGTTAAGAGCTGACAAAAAAAAAAATTGTTGATAGTATAATAATTACACAACAAATATAATATAAGTAACATGCAGGTATCATTATAATATAGAATCTTCCGCATTTCAAAATGAGGTAAATTTTCATGTCGTTTGTTTTGTCTCGCATAAACACGTTTGTGACAAATTTATTTGTTCAAAACCTTATAGATACTTTTCTTTTTAATATACAGTACAAAGTCGTTTACTCACAGCAGATTTGAAGAACAGCAAAGAAGAAATTCTAACCGAATTGACTTACGGTGCTCTAACAATTGTCTTACACGACCCACTAAATTGCAAATTATTGGCAATTTTTGTACAATCTTGGTATTGCTGTCTATCGCATCTGGGTGCCTAATTTACAGCAATTCCAAGATTGTATAGAAATTGTTTTGTTTTTGTGTTTCATCTCTTTCTCAGTTAGTTTTTAATGTTAATCTGGCAGTTTGAGTACTTTATGCGGCCTACCCAAATGTCCTCTCTTTGGTCAATTAACTCAGCCTATCGCAGTCCACTGTTGGACATAGGCCTCTCCCAGACTGCACCACAACACTCTGTCTTCCGCCTTCCGCATCCAGTATATCCCAGCCACCTTTTAAGGTCATCGGTCCATCTAGCTGTGGGGCGTCCCACACTACGTTTGCCGATACGCGGTCTCCATTCCAGAAATCGTCTGCTCCACCATCCATCGGTCCTTCGACAAACATGGCCAGCCAACTGCCACCTCAGCTTGATCACTCTACAAGCTATGTCGGTATTCGGGTACTTTTCCGGATAAATTCATTCCTGATTTTATCCTTCAAAGAAACTCCGAGCATAGCCCGCTCCATAGCGCACTGAGCGGCCTTACATTTGTGGATCAGCCCAGCTGTCAGTGTCCACGTTTCGGCACCGTATGTCATCACGGGCAGGATGCACTGGTTGAAGACATTAGTCTTCAAGCATTGCGGAATAGGCGACGAAAAGACTTGACGTAGTTTCCCAAACGCTGCCCAACCCAACTGGATCTGTCGGCTTCTTTCTCAAAGTTGTGTCTACCGAGCTGGATGTCTTGCCCTAGGTAAACATACTCCTTCACAACTTCGAGAAGCGACCCTTCAATGTGAATCCACATTGAAGGGTCGCTTCTCGGACTCGGCAAGACGTGAGAATTGCACATGACTTTCGTCTTGTCCAAATTCATGCCGAGGCCAACCCGCCGAGAAGCTCCACTTAGGCTGTGCAGCATCTGGTCTAACTGTTCCAGTGTCTCTGCCATTATGACGATGTCATCGGCAAACCGAAGGTGTGAGATGTATTTGCCGTTAATAGTGATACCCTGTCTAGTCCAGTCCAACGTCTTAAAGATGTCCTCCAACGCGTTGGTGACTAGTTTCTGAGATATTACATCCTCCTGTCGCACCCTTCTGAGCGGTTGGATGGGAATTGTTTCCTTATCCTGGATCTGGACAGTCATCGTGGCAGCGTCATACAAACATCTCAACACCTCGATATGGCGCAAGTCAATTTGACATCGTTGCAGAGAGGCCAGAACTGCCCATATTTCGATGGAGTCGAAGGATTTCTCGCTGTCCACGAGCCATACACAGCGGTTGGTTGTACTCTTCAGTCTACAATTTTCCGAACAGTATGGATGTAGTCTACGGTACTGAAATCTTTTTGAAAACCGGCTTGTTCTGGCGGCTGGAACTCGTCAAGTTTTCTGGCGAGACTATTCGTGACGACCCTTGAGAACAACTTGTAAACGTAGCTCGGAAGTGAGATGGGTCTATAGTTCTTCAGCAAGGTTTTGTCACCTTTTTTGAAGAACAGAATCACCGCACCTCTGCTCCACACCTCGGGTGTTGTACCCTCTTGGATGACGGAGTTGAAGAGACTCGCTAGCTAAGGAGCGCTGTCGTTATTCCGTCATCACCCGGTGCCTAGTTGTTCTTAAGCAGCTCGAGAGCCGTCCTAACCTCGCACTGGTCGATATCTGGGATTTCCTCCGTGTAGTGGCGCGTTATTTCGGCTCGGTGGTCACCTGCACTATGTTCCGCTGGTTTTACCGTCCGCGTGTGTACCCGTAAAAATCCTCAACTTCCTCGAGTATCTCGGACTTTGAAGTCACGATTCTGCCATCCGCAGTTCTTAGTTGCGTGATGGGACCTCCGTAATTACTGAGCGAACACTTTCGACCCTCGGTTTTGCTCAATCGCGACCTTAATGTCGTGGGTGTTGGAGCACTGAAGGTCGCGTCGCGTCAGCTTTCGTATTTTGAGGTTTAAGGCCCTCTTTTCTGACGAAGACGGCTGCGTGGATGGCAATTCTCGTCTTTCCCTCATAAGTCCAAGAGTCTCCGAGGAAAGTTTGAACACCTTAATTTTTCACTGCGGCGAGAAAAGTCTGCGGGAGATGTCACGTAGTGCTTTGATCACCTCGTCGGCTTTTTCGTCAACAGTGCCTGAGGTTTCCAGCAGGGCGACTCGATTTTGAAGTTCCAGTTGGAACTTTTCGGATCCTAGAGCAGTTTGGAGCTGCGTAGGTCGGAGGGTAGGCCTCATCGTGCGGATGGCTTTCTTTGGTATTGTTCGTCAAATCGTTGAGCTCTTCAAGTTCTGAAGAAAGAAGAATTTCTTACCGTATTGACTTACGGTGCTCTAACAGTTGGCTTACACGAGCCACTAAATTGCGAATTCTTGGCAATTTCTGTACAATCTTGGAATTGCTGCATATTGCTCAATTTACAGCTATTATATACTTATACTTTACTTTTACTTTAATTCCAAGATTGTATAGGAATTGTTTTGTTTTTGTGTTTCATTTTTTCCAAATTCGCCTTACCGAATGTTAGAAATCTTGGTCCAAACATCGTGTTAGATAAAGAGGTGCTTGAAACCGTAGACTCGACAGTTTTTTTGGGCATAACAGTAGATGCTAAACTTCAGTGGGGCTCACACATATCAAGCCTAGCGGGAAGGCTCAGTTCGGCCGCCTATGCCGTTAGAAAAGTAAGACAGTACACTGACGTTGAAACAGCTCGGTTAGTTTATTTCAGTTATTTTCATAGCGTTATGTCCTACGGCATTCTGTTGTGGGGCAAAGCCGCTGATATTCAAAATATTTTTGTTCTTCAAAAGCGAGCTGTTCGAGCAATTTACCAACTGGGTGCTAGAGTGTCCCTAAGAGATTTTTTTAAAGATATCGGTATTCTCACGGTGGCATCGCAATTCATATTCGCTAACATCTTATATATTAGGCAAAATATACACTTATACACTAAAAACAGTGATATTCATAATATTAATACTAGAAATAAGGATAAACTACGTGCTCCCTTTCACCGGCTTCATAAGGTTCATAACTCATTTGTTGGGCTTGGTATAACCTTTTATAACAAGCTTCCTTCTTCTTTGTTAGATTTACATTTTAGTGCGTTTAAAGCCAAAGTAAAATCCAACCTTTGTTCTAAGGCATACTATTCTATTAACGACTACTTAAACGATAAGAATAGTTGGTCGCTGTGATTAACTCAAGACAATGTTTGTGTTCTTTCACCAGAATTAGCTTACCTACTGACAGGTTGTATGAATTACATTCATATACTTAATTGTTTATTTTATTAGACTCTTTAAATCATTTTATTTTTTACTATTGTATTGTACAGTATCAAGTTCTTCTAACTGAACAGACAGCTGTGCTGCTGGGGAGTTTGTTGCGCCACTTCTTCTTCCCAGCTAAAGCACTAGGAAGTGTCGAAGGGTGGGCGTTTTGGGGGGACTGTCTTATGTTTTATTTTTTTTGACGTTCGAAAAGTGCTGACTCTCAGCCTAGTTTGAATAAATGACTTTTGATTTTTTTGATTTTTTTTATCTCTTTCTCAGTTCGTTTTTATTGTTAATCTGGCAGTTTGAGTACTTTATGCGGCCTACCCAAATGTCCTTTCGTTGGTATTGTTCATCAAATCGTTGAGTCCTCAAGTTCTGAGTTGAGCTGCATGATTTCTGATAAATGCGTGCACTGATTGGACAGGTCCACTCGATCTGTGTGGTTCTTTTCTCAATAGACCATTTCAGACACCAATCTACATGATATGACCAAGATTATGTCTGGACTTTAAAAGAGACTGTGACCTCTGAGTTTGTTTCGGCCTTTCTTCTCAGAGTAGTCAGATTTGAGACTTCATCTAGTTTAAAAAAAAATATGACTGACTTGTAAAAGTGTTTGCACAACCCTACTTACAGAAATAAAATAATTTAATAATGTATAATATTTCTACCCCAACTAAACGCCCGTAAGTAACGAGTACCTTGATAGTCAAACCCACTTATTCGGCGATTAATAGAATGGCCGAGTATTGCCGAGTACCTAGTAATAAATGAGAAGCGACCTGTTCCTTGCTAGTTGCCGTGGAAATGGGCTGAATGTAAACGGGGTAAAACTTTTAAATATCCACAGACCATAGGATCAATGAGACAAAATTAACAATGTATTCATTATTCAATAATTAAAATGATAGGTTACGCGCCGATGAGATGTATACATAAAAAGAAAAAGTTAAATTTGACACAATCACATGAATATAAAAGTAGGCAGATCATCACAACGAATCATTCACAATTACAACAAACAACACTGTCGGAAAAAATATGCACTCTCGAACGATACGGCAGTGGCTTGTGCCAGGGGCGGGGCGCGCGGGAAAAGTTCTTAAGAATAACGTTAGTAATTAACCTGTAACGTTTCACCTGTAACGTTATTACAAGCGGATAAGCATAATGTTACTGATACCTATAACGTTACTAATAATTTTGTTCCACGAAAATGATTTTCTATAACGTTTTTTTTTGTAACGTTATTTATATTTTTAGATCTTAGTATCGCTACAAATTTTGAAACGTTATATGAGAACATTAAGGGTAACGGAACAAAATTTATTTCGTTTTCAAGTCCCTGCCTTTAACTATGGACTTATTCGCGGAACAATAACTGATTAAAACAGAAACGGGGTTAAAAACGAAATTAACATAGTTTATAAGATATTCAATATGAATCGAGACATGTAGGTCAGGGATGCTGCATAATTATCGTGTGAACAGCCGATAAAAATGACGGGAAACTCGTAAAAAGGCCGTTCAACCTGCAAAGATGTGTGTCTGAGGTGAGTCAGATGCTGTGGTCAAATCAAATCAAATCAAAATATTTTTATTTCATATAAACCTGCATGGGCACTTATGAAACGTCAGAAGCTAGGTGCACGGTTCCAAATTGTTGTTTCCTATGGAGAAGAGCCGGCAAGAAACTCCACGGTTACTCTTTTAAAAATAATTGGCTTTAACAATATTTTCAAATTACAGAGATTAAATGTATGGGAGGACAGCGCAGGCCTATCAATAAGTACCAGGTACTTAGACGAATACAGAATAGAAAATCGTCTACAAATCTACAGTCAGTAAGGCCTACAACGTTCTCTCATTCGGTCACAGCTGTTCATCAGGCTATGCCAATAACCAAACTTAATGGCTACACATTAAAATTATTGGAGCTTGCATCATAACACGGTAGAAAGCAGATACCCAGTTTCAAACTTTCGGAGCGTCAGAATTTATAAATAAAACGTGTGATGAAGTTTTAAAACTAACTCTTTTGCACCCGAAAGTACAAAATAAATGGCGGATCAACGGTAGCATCAGCTGCAGTAAATCCGTTTTGTGCTGCTATTCACATTAAACCTTTCATTAAAAAATCAATGTCTTGTAACGTACAACCCTACACATATGAATTTTCATTTCTAACATGTCCACAAAACGCTTTACTCGGGCTTTGTATCTATATTTTGCATTTTATCCAGTCGGCTAAGGGCGTGTTTAATCATATCTTACTGTCGGGTTTGACCCCGATCTGATGTAGAAATAGGAAAGCCCTAGAACCGGTCCTGGTTTAAAACTTCACTTCTAAAAGAAAAGTACCACTTTGGAACCGTTTGAAGTTAGTAGGGTTCCTTACTAATGAAAATAACCGTTTATTTTCAAACATATAATTATGATGAGCTGTTGTAAACTTTGCAGAAAAATAAATTCGAACCACTTCTTCTCGTTCATCAACTCATCAACGCTATAACTTCAAATGCGTGCAATCATTGTACGATAGTTATGAATGTGCCACAAAACGATGAATAAAAAATGACTTTATCACAAATAAGGATCTTCCGTGGGTGACAAAAGATAAACAGTGCTTGGTGTAGGTTCTATTTTAACCAGACATTCGATTCGAAATGTTGATTTGACAATTTGTGGCTATTTTCGGAAAAAGTATTCACATAAAACAACCTGTTTCTAGAAATAACATAATTTATCATCTCGTCTACACTTTCCAAACTCTGCCCTTTTAATATGGACTCGGACCCATGAAGGCGTGTCACAATCTACGTTCGCCAGTGCGCGACAAAACAATAATTGTGACCGTTACTGCCTCAATGTAGTCACTGCACTGATTGTCTCTAACTGAGGGTGGGTGCCTTGTCAAATTAATGTTTTATAGCCGTCTATAAACGTAATAACTACGAAAATTGAGAGGCTTGAAGAACGTGGTGGAAAGTCTTCATCTTCTTACGTGTCGATGGTATGCTTGTGAAATTACTTGGACCCATTATTGGCGTCGTTAATCGCAGCATCATAGTATTAAAGTCAATTGAGTTTTATTATTATAGGTACTTATGCTTTTGTTTAGTTTCACTAATCCTTATATACTAACACATTGAATGTTCGAAGCTGATTTGAACAACTTCCCGTCCGTCTATCAAGTTTGTTCTTTATAAGTTCATTATAATATACTTGGATCTTTTTAAAAGACTACATTCATTATTATTATATCATCGTCAGTGCAGTCAACGTCATCTTTTATCGTAACATTAATTGATGGACGTCAAATTGATACCTACTACAATTTTTGGCCGGCTGTGTACTTAATTAATTTCTGAGTGGTTTAAAGCCCCGACGAATACTAAGATACCCCCCACAGATCCGTGAGAGCAAACTAATTTGAAGATGATAAAAACCTCATTAGAATTAATAACTGCACTTGAAAGTAACAGACATTTCATTGACCTATCTTCGCTTTGATAGTTAACAAGGAGTCATTGTTCGTATAACATTATCGGCTCGTTTCGATGACGGACGGACGGGGAGACTTGGAACGTGAAATATTTTACAAGGGTTCCTTTTATAATGCAGGGGAACACTAAAGGGTATTTGGAAATTACACCTTCATGGAGGTGAAAAGGGGGTTTTGTTTGTATGAACAATCTTATTTCTTTAGTTTAAAGACTCAAAACTTGGCACAAATACTTATCTAAGTAAATTCTAAGGTTTGTCATTTTTTTGTTTTCTATACCTACTTTGACACTATACTATAATAGTATACTGTAAAGTAGCCCGCTAAAGGGCCCGGTAAAGGGAGATATTATAATATCTCCTTTTAGCGGGCCCTAAAGGGAAATTTTATTATTAGGGGGTATCAAATTTTGCGTGAAAGAATTTTAACGCGCGGTCCTTGACTGGGCAAAAAGGGGTCAAAGCGGGACATTTTGAAGGGGAGGAGTGTACTGCGCGGTTTGATTAACTTAAAATTGGTTTAAATAATCTTTGAGTCGAATTATGGAGACATCTCAAACACATTTTTAAACATTTCAACCCTGGGGGTGTGAACAGAGCAGAAAGATGTCCACTGCTGGACATAAGCCTCCCCCAAAAGAGTGATTTGCCATAATCGCCACGCTTGGCAGGCGGGTTGGAGAACGCTGCTGCCCATTCTCTAGTAAGTCCCTTAGTCGCCTTCTACGACACCCACGGGAAGAAATGGGATGGTGCTATTCTTTTACGTCCGGCACCACACGTTACTCCTTAATTTAGCAGTATTTGTATATAATAAATAATACATGTACCTAATTACAATCTCAATCTCAGTAAATAATATAGATTGACACTCGATTGATCGTTTTTAAAAACAACCCCTCATAGAGGGTTTAGGGGTGACAAAGTTATAACGCGCTGTTGGATTATCTATACCTATGAAAAACCATTAATCCCTACAAATATTTTAAATGCGAAAGTAACTCTGTTGTCTGTTTGTCGGTCTGTCGCGCTTTCACGCCTAAACCGCTGAACCGATCGTCATGAAATTTGGCAAATATATAGCTTGGGATATGGAGAAGGACATAGGCTACTTTTTTACGCGATAACCGACAACAACGCGGGGGGAGCCGCTGGCAAAAGCTAGTTTGTTATAAAATGTAAACTAAGTAAACAGATAAATACAAAAACAAATTATCTATACAATGTTGTAACAATCAGATTTCATCAGCATCATCATTTCAGCCGAAAGATGTCCACTGCTGGACATAGGCCTCCCCCAAAAGGGGGTTTTTCCATAATCGCCACGCTTGGCGGGCGGGTTGGCAATCGCAGTATGATTGTAAAATGCATAGAGAACGCTGCTGCCCATTCTCTAGTAAGTCCCTTAGTCGCCTTCTACGACACCCATCGGAAGAAATGAGTAAGTCCTATTCTCAACGTCTGGCACCACACGAAAGTGAAATGAATGAATGAGTGGTTTCAAATGAATAATCAGATTTCTTTGTTTTCAAGCCAAAACAATTTAATTGATAAATTGATTTCGGCTGATTTTAGTTTAAATGTATTAATCACATATAACTGAAATTGACTGTTTTCAATTTTACTTAATATTGCTTGCTACATTGAAAATAATTAATTTGCAACTATTGCCAAATTAATAAATTGAATAAATTCCTGGTAACTAAATTTCATGATCATAATAACATTGTGAACTACCCAACGTGTTATAACCATCCCAGTGGTACACACAATGAAAATCTACCCTACAACATTTAGCAGTAAGGGCGATTTTCTATTCTATTTTAAGTATTCGTACCAATTAACAATTGTGCCGATGTCAAAAGAACAATTTTTGTAGCCCGAGTATTCGTAAAGACACAGTTAATATCAAATTGATAGCTATTGATATGTGTCTGTCTGTATACTTTGGGTCGTTGCAGGTGGTGTTCTGTAGCTCCTGCCTAGCCCTATGGGAAGAAAACGTCAGTTAATATTATGTGTATGATTTGAGTTTTACTGCTAATTTGAATCTCAACTGTCATAAAGTCGGTCAGTTAGAAAGTTGACGAAAATTGCAAGAACGGGCAATAAATTCTAAGGACAGTCTTTTAAATGAAGATATTACAAAAACCTGGGTACTATATTCTTGTTTCATAAACAAGTGAGAATAGTTAAAAAAAGTAGAAACAATAACAAATATAAGTTTAAAAGTAAGTTAGGAGATGACCAGTCTCAACCGACGATTGTTGGTCACACGTACCTAGCCGAAGGTCCTTAGTTTAATAAACCAATCATTGATGACTACTTGATGCAATTTTGGCTATTCGTATCTCGGCCTGGTTTTAATTGTGCCCGGTCACCTGCGCTCGCCTGCCCGGAATAGACGCTGAGACATTGGCTCTGCAATGATCGACTGTTTGACGAGTCACGGTTATTTACGATGGCGTGCGAACCGTGTCACTCAAGTCTTAAGTTTCAGTGTCACCACCTTGATTTAGGGAGATTGGTCGGGTGTTAGTGTCCGTGGTCAGATGGAACTTGAAGAGCGCTTATCCGGCGTGGGCTGGCAACGTCGCATTTCTCATTTAGAATTACCTTTGATTTACATTTGATAAAATAATCACGAAAAACTGTGTTTGTAAAAATCAAAGTAGGTACCTTCTATTGCTTTTAAATAAAAACATTTCAGACTTAAAACTATTGCAAATATCGAATGTCGTTTTTTTATTTATAAATACTAAAATATAATTATGTAAAAAAATTCATGCAAAGTTATAAATACCAACGATCTAGTACTTGGCTGAAAAAATTGTTCTTTGATTTAAAGTTAATACGGTAATCACGTAGAACCACTTGAACAGCCACGTTGCGGTCTAGTCCGCGTAGGATGAAAGCTCTTAAGTAATTCAGCATAACACGCCGGTACTCACCAAAGGGGTAGGCGAAGATGTAACGGTGCAATCACATTTTGCGAGTTAGGAATAATATGAGGACCTAGACAAAGTGATATTCTACCAGAAATAACCGAGATCAGTTCTGGCCCAGTAGTTACTACAGCCCCGACTTACAATTAGCAGGGGTTCGATCCCAGGCGGGCGCTTTGCTTTGTGTAAATAATTTTATCATTACTGCTTTCAAAACGGTGAATGAAAACATCTTGTGGAAACCGGCATGTTCTAGCACCTAAAATTCGATGTTTCGTGGCATCCACATCCCGCACTGGGCCCGTCAGCCGTGTGGTGGATACAGCCCCTTACAACCCCTAACGATAATAGTAAGTGAAAATTGTATGATACTGACATGAGTTAAAATAAACCCGTTCGTTGCAGAAATGCAAAATGCTTTGAAAGATATTGCCTAGAACTTGTCTAGGCGTTCAGGTCCATATAATAGGGCACAAGCCTGAACAGAGTTTAGTGTGTTAACACACTGAGATAACTCAATAACACATTTTGCAATCCAAGAATCATACTCTGCTCCCAGCAGTCGATGCGACCATTACACAAATTAACGTAACCGATCTGGATGCATTTCTATAATATAAAAATTAATCGCTATTTCCCTTGGTCACGGCATCACACGTGAACGGCTGGACCAATTTTGCTAATTCTTTTTTTTTATGTGTTTGTTATTGTCAGGAGGCGGTTCTTATGAAAGAAAAGTTGCGCGTAATATACCATTCATAGTTAAGACAGGACAACGTCTGACGGGTCAGCTAGTACAAAGAATAAATTTCACGTCACTCTGCCGACTTCAAATTCTCGAAATATTGTCACGAAATTGATAATTACCGCCTTCGTTAACAGTATTTGGTTCAAAAACCTGAACCTAGCTGGAAGCAGGAACCCTCAATAGTTTACTCATGTTCTCTCACAGACAAGTGAGTTAAAGTACCTATGTACAAAGCAAAGCCGACTGTTCTGTCCTACGTCACACAACTCTTAGGGAATTGATAGAGTGAGGCGTCTATTGAATATTCATGTCCCTCTTTGTGATCCGTTGGACCACAAATAAACTGATTACTCAATAGATAAAAGTTCTTGAATGCACTTGTTACTTCTGAAGTTTTTATGTGACCGGAAGTATGTCTCCAGGTTTTCGTGGTTCAAGTTAAGAGATGAACCTTATTTTAGGATTAAAAAATAAATAATTTGATGTTGGTCATTGTTGGTAGGTTCATAATTTATTATGTGATCTAGACATGATATGTAACATTATATTTTTCATGTTTCTTATTTTTAGACATGGATACACAACAGTTACTGTTGTGTGGATATATTTCACAGAATTAATCCTACTAATAATTTTATGTAAATTTCGTTTCCCAATAATTATGTGACTGTTATTGTTAACCAGTTTCTTTTTTTTGGATGTTTGTTAATCAATAACGCATAAACAGGCGAACAGATTGAGATCAAATTTGGCGCACCGATAGCTTATAACCTGGATTAACACATAGGATACTTTTTATCCCGGTATTACGTTCCAGTGAGTTAATTTCCGACCTCCACACGGGCGTAGCCGCTGGAAAAAGCTATTTTGTTATATTTCTAGATAAGTCGTCCTGTGTGAAATTAAGGTTGATCGGATTAAAACCTAAACAGTACCTAGATAGATAAGAGAGAGAGGGATGTTTCTTCATCATCGTCATCATCATTTCAGCCGAAAGACGTCCACTGCTGGACATGTGCCTCCCCAAGCTCCGCCACTTCGACCGGTTCTGTGCTTCTCGCATCCAGTGGACTCCTGCGGCCCTCACAAGGTCATCTGTCCACCTTGTGGGAGGCCTTCCAACTCTACGTCCATCGGTACGCGGTAGCCACTCCAGAACTTTTCGGCCCCATCGGCCATCTGTTCTGCGAGCAATGTTTCTTATTAGTAACAAAGTAGTATGTAAATCGAGTCTGCGAATAAATATATAACCGGCTAATGGCCAAATTATTATAATAAAAACGAGTGCATTTTATTCATCCCTAATTTTTACCAAACGACCCTCTCTGGCTTCACGAAAGATTAACCACAGCTGTAGAAGACGATATTAACATGACACTGACACGACATTTTGATAGGATTTGTATAAAATCTAACGTTAGTACAAAATTAATTATAATTGCAGATAACATTCTCATTTGATAGGATTTGTATAAAATCTAACGTTAGTACAAAATTAATTATAATTGCAGATAATATTCTCATTTGAATGCCGAATTTGTCCGTTGAAATTATCGTAACTTCTCAAATGAATAGCTCCTCAACTTTAATTATTAGACTTCAAAGATTGATTATTTAACTGGAATGAACTTTAGAAAATGCAGTTGCTACTGTCCTATAAGATAGATATATAGAATAGTCTTTTTTGAGTACACCATTAAAATTGAGATTATAAATGTAGATTTTTTACAAGACAATGGGTGGTCAGTTCGCTAAAAGCGATCTTTAAAATAAAAACAATTGTATGGATTAAGGAAGAGGGAGAGACAAAAACGAAGGTAATGCGTGGTGTACCATTTACATAACTATGTACAATAAGTTACATTCACACATTATAGGACATTAACCATAAAAAAGATATACAACAAGAATATGAAGGGTTTTAAAATAAAGCGGGCAATAATAGACTTAATTTCACACAGGAAGACTTATCCAGAAATATAAAAAAACTAGGTTTTTCCAGCAGCTTCGCCCGTGTGGAGTTAAATGATCCTACGAAATATAAATATCGGGATAAAAGTATCCTATGTGTTATTCTAGGTTATAAACTAGGTATCTGTGTGCCGAATCTCATCCAAATCCGATTGGTCGTTTTTGTGTAATAGATTAACTTACAAACATTAAAATTCATAATATTAGTAGATACATAGATGTTTATCTAGGTAAAGTACAATATGGTATAATGTTTCAATCTACCCAATCAGTTTGATAGTAATGTATTAGATGCGGTCACGCTATCCCCAAACCAAACCAAAATAGTGCTGGGACATCTGACCATAACTCGACATAGCGTTCCGTAAGCGATGTCTGTTACAAAGCGTACCGTACATAATAGGATTATGTTTATCCCATGTTTTGCATATTTCACCAATAGCCATTGTGTCGTCTAACGATGTACAAATGTGAAATGTGTCTCTTTACTAAGACCCGCGTTTGAAGGGAGGCGTTCTTTATAATTCAGCTCGGTGTGTACTGCACGTTGGTTCGGTCATTACCCTATACTGGGTTAGAATTCGAGAGTCGTTTATGACAATAGAATAGAACCGTCACGGGGAATTTTTTAAACGATCGACAAAGCAACGATATGGCTCAAAACATCTGTACACCTGTTTGAAGTGTGTGAAGTAAGTAGGTAGTTTAATGCTTATATTCTTCGTTACTCATAAAGTCGTAAGGAAGTATGTGAACAGTAAATAACAATATTGTCAGGAACAGTCATCTTTGAAGGCTTTGACGAGTGGTACATACATAACTGTACATTTAATTTTTTTGGAAAAAGTAATTGTGTGGCAACGATTCTGATGTCGAAAATGTAGTTATTTTTTTGGCATTCTTCTGAATGTAGGTATATTCTGGATCGGCATAAAAACTACAGATCATCAGAATTTACTATACAAATCACAGATCAGAGGCCTTAGTGTGAGTTTAACCTTCTCGATCAAACACATCGAGCGAGTTTGCCGCACCGATTGGCCCTTGATTGGTGACGGATCAATCGGAGTCCCGAACACCCCCGATGCGTTTGATCGAGAGAGTTAAATGAAACTCACACTAGGACCACAGATCAAATGACAAATTCGACATTCAACAAAAAGGACGAAATTCTTAATAATATTCCACTGGAAAATTTGGCTCGAAGCAATACGTAATTGCAATAATGGTTAAGACATGAACAAAACATCGCATCAAAAACATTGTTTGCCGCATTACAAATGTGCCAGTGACATACGCGAAATGGGACGTAAATCAACACGAGATATAATAAATTGTCCCATTGACGTTCAATAGACGTCTAAACATCGAGAACGAACGTGAGTATACGTTAGAACGAGCCACGAATAAAAAAATAGTCAAAGGAAATATCTCGTGCGTGCATACACAGTACACACTGCTACTGATATGTGTTTAGGACAAACATTGCCTTTAACGGGAAAACGTCTTTTCATTCCGGTAACTCATAATCAGCCTATAAATTTCCCACTGCTGGGACACCGGCCTCCTCTCTGTTAGAGGGAGTGGGCCGTAATCCACCACGCGGGCCCAGTGCGGTTTGGTAGATGGCACATGTCGTCGAATGTTTAGGGTCTAAATAATTTACCGTGTCGTACCGGACGTAAAAGAATAGCACCATCCCATTTCTTCCCGTGGGTGTCGTAGAAGGCGAGACTAAAGGACTTACTAGAGAATGGGCAGCAGCGTTCTCTATGCATTTTACCACCATACTGCGATTGCCAAGCGTGGCGATTATGGCAAACCCCCTTTTGGGGGAGGCTTATGTTCAGCAGTGGCCGTCTTTCGGCTGAAATGATGATGATGATGAAATAATTTACACAAAGTAAAGCGCCTGTCTGGGTTCGAACCTATGACCTACAACTCGTAAGTCGCAACCGTTACCACTGGGCCACCACTGCTTCCTCGGGTAATTAAATACTTACTTACATATTCAATTTATCTAACATGTAAGATTTCAGTCGGGGCTTCAGCGTGGGGCTTGTGGCTAAGTAAAAATAGCCACACGGGGCTACACTTGCCACGGTTAATAGGTCCGTGGTCCGTGGATAGGTGACCATCTTGAGATACCAATATTAATTTTAGGTACTTACTGAACTAAGGGTCGAAATTGGATGTGGTATACCTGTCTTTCGTATGATAATTCAGTCTCACCCCCTGGGGGTCGAGTGTGAACTATGTTTAAGGGTTGATAGGAAACAAATAAGCAAATATTTTTTTGTGGCTAAATAATAACAGCCACACAGGTTGATCGATCAAGTACAACTACGCTTGCCGTGGTTGATGCTTGGATGGGTGACCATATTTAAAAACCAAGACCCTCCGTGCCTCTAAAAGCACGTTAAGCTGTTTGTCCCGGCTGTCATTTGCGGATCTTTGGAACTTTTTACTGTACTTGCGCTGTGCTACACCAAAAACCAATCGACCTCCGACACACGAGGGGTCTTGGTATGTAATGATGGTCACCCATCCACGGATCAATCGCGGCAAGCGTAGCTGAACCTGGTAGAGCGATGCGTTCGACTGTTACTAATTAGCCACAACCCCTCCACTATTATCACCTTTATAAATCATTACAAAAACTCGAAGTATTTATTTCAAATAAATACCAATTACAGGACTATCTATTTGAATTGTCAAGGGGTTGGTCAGTAAGAAACATAATGAAGCTAGTTGCATTCTAAAACGTAGTGAAGTAGTAGTAGTAGGTAGTATGGGGAAGAACGGGCAAGAAACTCCACGGACACGCTCTTAAATCAAAATATTGTTACAGCATATGGTCCCATCATTCATATTGAAATTATACTTGTGATAACGATGTAAAAAGACGTGCACACTAAACGAATCCGTAATAAACAACAACAAAAAAGCTATTCTGAAATTATACTAAGCCGTGGCAGCTAAGAGATGACCAGTCCCTATTGGCAGCGCTCGTTTACAAACTAGACGTATGCATCAGCGCCATTTAACTCAAACGTTTTAAAGGGAACGTTATTACCCAATTAGCGATGTGCCGTTCCCGGGAATGTTCCCAAAGTGGGAATGTTCCCAAAAGAATCTTTCCAGTGCCCGGGAATATTCCCAATTGCTGGGAACGTGTCAGTGAAACCACATAGAATTATAATAAAAGTAAAAATATAATAACATAGAAAGTTATTGGTAAGATTTAGTAAGTTAGTAGATTTGACATGTAATCAGTACTCATTTAGTAACTTGTCATTCATTGTATTAATTTTAGAAAGAGGTAAATACAAATTTCGAATGTAGGAGACTAGGAGGTTTAGAGATTCATCATCATCATCATCGTCATTTCAGCCGAAAGACGTACACTGCTGGACATAGGCCTCCCGCAAGCTCTGCCACTTCGACCGGTTCTGTGCCTCCCGCATCCAGCGGACTCCTGCGGCCCTCACAAGGTCATAGGTCCACCTTGTGGGAGGCCTTCCAACTTTACGTCTTCCGGTACGCGGTCGCCACTCCAGAACTTTTCAGCCCCATCGGCCATCTGTTCTGCGAGCAATATGCTCTGCCCACTGCCACTTAAGTTTGGCAATTCTTCGGACTATGTCGGTTACCTTGGTTCTCCTGCGGATCTCTTCATTCCTGATTCAATCACGCAAGGAAACTCCAAGCATAGTCCTCTCCATCGCCCTTTGGGTGACTTTAAGCCTTTCATGAGGCCCATTGTGAGCGACCGCGTTTCGGTTTCATATGTCATCACTGGCAACACGCACTGGTCAAAGACTTTCGTGTTGAGACATTGCGGTATGTGGGACGAGAAGATATTGCGAAGCTTCCCGAACGCTGCCCAGCCGAGTCGGATTCGACGATTGACCTCTTTCTCGAAGTTGGACCTACCTAACTGGACAGTTTGTCCTAGGTAAACGTACTCGTCCACAACTTTCAGTGCAGCTCCTCTCTCCGTTACGAGAGTGGGTGTTACATGGGTATTGGATATGACCTTTGTCTTGTCCATGTTCATCCTCCATGGTCTCAACCATGACAACTATATCAGCGGCAAACCGAAGGTGAGTGATGTACTCGCCATTGATGTTGATGCCAGCCCCATTTCAGTACAGAACCTTGAAGACATCCTCCAGTGCAGCAGTGTAGAGTTTCGGAGAGATAACGTCTCCCTGTCTTACACCTCGCTGCAGAAGGATAGGTTTCGAGGTCTGGTCCTGGAGTCGGACTGACATAGTGGCGTTTTCGTACAGACACTTCAACACCTCGATGTACCGATTGTCGATCTGGCACCGTTGGAGGGACTGAAGTATAACCCATGTCTCGATCTAATCAAAGACTTTTTCGTAGTCCACAAATGCTAAACAGAGAGGCAGATTATACTCTTCGGTCTTCTGTATAACCTGCCGCAGCGTATGTGTGTGGTCTACTGTGCTAAAGCCTTTACGGAACCCAGCTTGTTCGGGAGGCTGGAAGTCGTCAAACCTGCGCGCTAGACGGTTTGTGATGACTTCGGAGAACAGCTTGTAGACATGGCATAGAAGTGAGATGGGCTTATAATTCTTATGAAAGGCATTGTCACCCTTCTTAAAGAAAAGTACCAGAACACCTCTGTTCCATGCCTGTGGCGTTTTGCCCTCGAGTATGACGGAATCAAACAGCTTCTGGAGGGCATTAAGAACGAGTTTCCCGCCGGCCTTTAGGAGTTCAGCTGTGATTCTGTCATCACCCGGCGCCTTGTTGTTTTTAAAGCTGCTTCAGAGCCATCCTAATCTCGTACAAGCTGACGTCCGGGATGTCTTCAGTATACTGTCGGGTCAATCTAGCTCTTGGGTCGTTTGCCAGATTCGTAACGGGGTTTCTTGTTTACTTGTATAACTGTCCATAGAATCTGTCAATCTCTCTCAACACCGACCGATGAAGGCAGGATCGTATCCACCAAGCCTGAGCCTTGGTGGATACGATCCTGCCTTCGTCGGTCTTCACTTTTGTAAGCTGACTCTGCCCAATAGACAGATCCCTAGCAAAGACCTTGGAGCCTTTATTCCGTTCTATTGCGTCTTTAATACATTCTGTATTAAAGCGGCCGAGGTCGCTTTTCAAGGACTTAAAGGCCCGTCTGTTAAACTGCCGGTACTCAAGCGCATCGTCTGAAGACTGCAGGACCATCTCGCGCCTCTCCTTCATGAGCTGCAAAGTAGGATCAGAGAGCCTCTTATTTTTATTGATACGATGGGCCTTGAAAAACTTAGACCCGACCGTATGGACAGTTTCCACGAACCCATCATTACCCGCAATTCAGAGATTATGCACAATATTTTGAAACGTTAAATAGACTGGTAGAATACATTATTCTTTTCTTTTTTTTTGTGTTTCATCTTGCAATCAGTTTTTAAAAACTATGAGCAAATGAGTTATTCCTCATCAGGAGCAACTTTCATATGAATAACGAAGCTCTCTCCAAGTTATCCAATTGTAGGATGTTGCATCTTTTAAGTCTGCTGACACAAGCTGGTATTGTGAGTTGAGCGGCCAATTTGTTGGGATGTCTCTACGGTCTGGATTGTTTGTTACGCCGACCCGGTTAATTGGAGCCATAAATCATGCACAAAGGATAAGTAAATAACATTTCTCAAAATTAGCATCACACCTGCACAGTTAAAAGGATAGTTTTTTTGTTATCAGTTTAACTCTCCAACTAAGTACATCAATTAACTGCCGAAAATTCTCAGTAACACATTATGGGTGTAAAAGATATGCATTTAATTTCTATCTTTTATTATTTTAAACATGCGGTAAGAAACCTAATCTAAAAAGTTAAAAAAAGAAAAATCTTTAACTTTTGTGTTAGTGTTCCCACTTACTGGGAATGTTCCCGGGCACATGGCAACATTCCCGGGAACATTCCCGTTGGGAAGTTACTGGGAACGGGAATGTTCCCACGGCACATCACTGTACCCAATACACTCGCCACCACCAGCTAAACATTTAAAGAGTGACGTACCTAAAGATCCAATGCTCCTACACTTGGTAGCGTTAGGCCTAGTTAAATGCAGCATTTACAATTTTCCGACAATAATGAGATACAGCAACGCTATTGATTGATGTCAACTATGAATACTTAACATAAACCTACACCTAAGTTACCAACTGAACTGCATGTGCCGATAAGAGGTTATTCATGGATATTATTGTCTTAATTGTAATTTTCTCTTGAGCCAGCAAATACTTAAGAATAGTTCAAAGTAAAAATATTATCCAGTGAATAAAGGGGACATAATTTTTATGTAAGGGTAGGTATGTAGCGGCATTGCGCAAATAGAGTATACCGTGCTGCTGGCATATAGGTACGTGTATACAGCGCAGCGTCCTGACATCAATCGTCGAAAGATGATGCCTCTTTGCGATACCTCGCGATCGCAGTTTTGCTTGCTACCCTTTGTCACCTCCACGTAAAACAAATGCATGCTAATAGACACGCACGCACATGCCGAAGAAAACCACCCTGCGATAGAACGCGAGCTTCTTTGGGGTTTACCTCGAGGCCTACGTGAAATGAAAATATACTTTTTTTACTACGAAATACTTTTTTTTTGTCGACGTCAAGAATCGATGTGATCGGGTGATTCACCTATTCTCGTGATTGGTCAAATAAACTCAACTTTGTCCACTTTATTAGGGACAGTGCAGCACAAACACCGGACTAAACTACTGAGCTTTCAGGCCTGTGCGATTGAACAGACGTGTCCGCACCGCCAACCATATAGAAATTGCGCGTATCGACATCGATGCATCGAGATAGCGACCGCGATCGCGAGCATCTTCGACATGTAATAAACCCTTAGTCTGAGTGCAGACAGAGCCAATACTGTCTAAAGACAGCCAATTAGTCTATGAAAATAATGATAGCGCGCACACTCACAACAAAACAGTTTAAGGGCCTGTGCACACCACGTTTTTTAAACGCGCCGTTGACAAGCGTTTTAGCAAACGTGCGTCGATGGCGCGCTTTTATCCTACAGAAAGGTCTGACTCACGTGCGTATCGCGTCTGTATCGCTACAAACGCGCGTCAACGGCGCGTTTAAAAAACGTGGTGTGAACAGGCCCTTATATAGTTACAGTTGTCAAAATCTCAAATTGTACTGAAAAAACTGTTCTGATGCAAAGTTTTTGCTGTATAGTTTCTGGTCTCAGCAGTTCTGCACAGTCTTAGAGAAAATTATAAAATTGTTTCAAAAATCATCGCTGGCATGTCTAACAAAATAAATAAATTACTGTCGTCGGTTGTCGCAACGAATCATGGGGCTTTTACAACCTTTTCATAATATTATAGGGGGCAAAGAAGTGGCCTCCTCACGAATCACCGCGGGGACAATTTTGTAATAAGGGTTACCCTGTACCTGGTGCAGACTAGCTACTACTTATTACACAGTTTAATTTATTTGCCGGTTCGCCCTGTCTGGGACCTATTACGTTAGCGCCGCGAATATACGAGTGATGGATGCGGTATATTTACCGCTGAAGATTGTTTTGTTGTCGTTTTTTATAAGTTGTGTTTTTCTGCTTTTATTTTTAATGTTTTGATATGTAGTAAAAATATGTATTTGACATCAGTGCCAATGTTAATTGTATTAAAACAAGTTTGTGACTACTTAGATCTATTTATTTTTTACTGATACAAAAAAAACATTTCTTTATTACCTTCAGTTGTACAAAAACACTTATTTAAAAACTATGCATCGTTACAACTAAGGGAAAGAGTGTTTTTGATTAACTCTGGCACCCAATGTACGATTTAACTTGTGCTTAGGGTGCCAGCGTCCTCGCCTATCATTGAACATATGTTTATCAGTAGTTGTAAGACAAGCACAATATATTAATATTGAGAAAACTATTTACTAATAAATGCATCTATGATATGGCCTATCAAATACAGGTTTGTTCACCCAGTAACATATTCTATATACCGAATATATACCGAGGCACGTAGTTCGTTATTACCGCGTCCACGAGTTTTCTTTCGATCCGCGGATCTGTCTTGCTTTCGTGCTTTATAAATAAATGCTTACCTAACCTTGATACTTATATTGTGGTTTTTGCTTAACCAGTATAATAAAAGAGACTAGCAATTTTTTTACCTTCTCCATAGACATTTTGTAAAAAAAAAACTTGCTTGGATTGCGAGCTAGTCCTATGTACATATTTAGTTTGAGCGATCAGACCTTGTTTTGTTCTGGTTTACATTTGCCCCTACGAGTATATTTGTTGTTGTATGTTGAGTCTTTAGCTATACATTTTTAACGTTTAAACGTCTCTTAAATTTAAGCAGTGTGTATCTATAAATTAACCCCTTGATTTCAGGCTAATGTCTTTATGATTGTAGGTTTTTCCTTGGACTGAGATAGGACAAGCACCAAACATGAAACCTGTGCTGAAATTCTTTTCAAACTGTGAAATTCTAAGATTTTTCAAGGCATTTTCTATCACCATACAAGCCATATCAAATGTTCAGTTTCGAATTTCGAACTCACAGACTCGTGTTTGAAAATCGAAACGAGAAGACTCAAGCCTTATAATATGTTAAACAAACTGTCATTACACTGACATTAAGAATTTCTGGCAGAAACTACAGCAGTTCGTTAAAATAAAACCTCGTAATTTAATAGCGGAGCTTTTTATAGAATACTACATACACAAATCGCGAAGCATCTCTAAGCAGCATTTCACTATGGTAACTGATAACTTTGATTGATTTTTACAACCATTTATAATTTTAGTTAAGCGTTAGTAGATGATGGTTGGCTGGCTACTGAGTAGTATGTTGATAGGCATAACAGTGTTAATGGAACGACAAATAAAATTCAACGTTCAATTAAATAAAACTATGCAATTCAAAAATATTAAACGGTGATATAAATAGAACACAACCTGCCCTGTCTATGGTTGATTTCAAATCTATTTCTCAATTCAAATATTGAGTAAAAGAGCATGATCGTCTTGGCTCGTGATTGTCCTGTCAAAAAAAATCTAAAATAAGTAATTGTGGAATTAATCAAAATCAAAAAGAACAATTGTTTGGATACACAATGTAAAAAATAAATAATAAGAGGCTTCCTTATTCCCACTTATCTATACTTCTATTGAAATACCATTTTCAGAACACATCAATTATTAATTAAGTAATCAGAATATCTAGTCTCTATTTTATTTGAACCTTTCGGATTTTGGTTGTGGACGGGCGCTAGATAGGCTTACACAGTTGCGTGGTTAAACGTGGCAATTGTCTATTACGTATTCGTAAACCTGGAGTTGTCGATTCGCCTACAATTATATTAACTTCATGCGAGTCGCCTATAAAAAAAATAAAAAAAAATAGAAATGTCAATTCAACCGATTCATCGTCATCATCATCATCATTTCAGCCGAAGACATCCACTGCCGCATATAGGCTTTCCCCAAGAATTTTGGGGGGGTTTGCCATAATTGCCACGCTTGGCGAACGCAGTATGATGGTAAACGCATAGAGAACGCCGCTGCCCATTCTGTAGTGAGTCCCTTAGTCACCTTTTACGACACCCACGGGTAGAAATGGGAATACAACCGATTCGATTTCTATCACTGTCGCGAAACTGTCAAACTACAATTATAAAATTCCAAGAACATAATTATTTTAACAAAAGCACGGCTTCTGGGCCTGAATTCTCTATGACCACTTAACGATTCCTTACTCGTAACCACGTTAATTAATCACACACGAAATCTGCTAATATCGTATTAATAATATCGAAAAATTGTCTTGGAACATACAGAACATGACAATTGGATTCCTTACCGTTACATTGGTTTCTAAAAGACACGATGTTGACGTAGTTTAAACGTAGTAAGAGTCCGCGGGGAATCGAGCAGGGTACCAATTCTGTACGGTTATAAAACCGTACAGAATTGGTACCCTGCTCGAGTTATGAGGCATTTGCTTCATATTTGGTAAAGATACAAGAGTTTTAATTTTTACTTTAACCAACATCTGTCCGTAAGTTATAGGAATCGCCCATTACTGACGTTTAGAGATCTCGGCTACAGACAGAAGGTATCGCCCAACTTTAGACACAGTTCCGAAAGCATCTTCGTTTCGATAAACCAAGTTCCAATACTAGGATCTGTCTGGCAAATTGGAAACTTTCGCATTGTTTCAGGAATTTAAAATAAATACTGTGTTGTTGGTCGCTAATGTTAGGGTATTCATCTATTTCGGTTTTTGTTGATAGTTAGTATTTTTAGAACAGGCCAGTGGTGATAGCTTGACATAAAACCATTCCTGTCGCCTTGCCTGGTTTTTCTATTGCGTGGCTGTAAAAAACACCATCCTTTCCGCTGACAGCCGATTTGGCACTCAAACGAAAACAAAAATCGCTTTGTATATGGTTTTTATTTTACACAGAGCGCTCGAAACCAATATACCTCTACCTAAAATACCTTAACAAAAAAATAATAAACAAAATAGGTTTTATACTACACCAAAATCTCCCTGCGTGAAACAGATTTTTAACAGCTTTTACTAGCTTTCATGTAGTTTCTCTTGCTTGAATGATAACTAAGTTGACTTTGCCAAAACTTCCTCCTTCCTACTTTTGGCGGTTGTTAATGTTTGGTTACATTTTAATACAAAGCAAAGCTTACATGTTAATTGTTTAACTATTTAATTAACGAATGAAACTTATTGTATAGAATGTATAGGTTTCCAAAGGACAATGGTATTAATAGTAGATGTTGTCATCATATTGGACTTTTCAGTCGTGTAAATATTTTAACTATGCACAATATGTAAAAATAATTCAGTCACATTAGTGAATCACATTAGTTAAAAAAAAAAAAATTATAAGAATGATGTCGTTTTACTCGAATCGGTATACAATCCTCAATTTTCTCTCCGACATGGTCTACGCGTAACCAGCTAGTGGTCGGCACCTACACCTAGTGTTTGGAGTGGACTAGTAGGAATCTAATTCCGTGTCTCAGTGTGTGCCTACCGTCGCACTGTTGTGGTGTCCAAGCCAGTGGCTACCTAAACTCCGGGCCATTGTGCAAGGCTTGCACAAGTGCACAATTAAGTTTACACCCTTCAATATCGTTCGCCACCTAGGTACTGACCTGTTTGTGAATGTAGTTTTACAGTGCTTTATCCAGACTTTTTTTTAAGAGTATGTGTTGGCATACAGGCAAAAAGGCGTGACACTACAGCGCTATTCTACTCTAGTAAAACAGTTTGGAAAACCTAATGAAAATAGTTTTATAAGAGCCACGTCGCAGCCTTAGCTCGTACTTAAAGTCAGACGTTAAGGGTTTTGTTTTGATGTTAATGGCACAATTTCGCATAAGGTAGTGGTTATAAATCTTTAGATTAAAAAAAAATAGTTTTGGCATTTTTTGCTTAGTTATGGTAAACTGTTTTTTTTTTTGGTTGAAAATCATCAAATAACTTCTCCCGCTCTGGGTGGACCAGGAGGGCGTGTCAGACTTTTACTGAGTAAAACCCACCCGTGTTCCTCAGTAGCCTGTATGTCAGGGTCGGTGGTATCTCTTTCGAACAAACACCCGCACCCCTGGCAGGCATCGGCCCTTGCGGGACCCATCGGTTTTGTGCTGACATCTCTTTGAAGCGCGCGTGGAACACAACGCGCCGTCAACCTGGGCTTTGTCCTTACCGGACAGATGGTAAACTGTTAGATTATATTAGCACAGTGACACACATTTCAAAAAACGATGTAAGGTAGTTAATGTTTAATTAATGATTGAGTTCTGTTGCTACAACTAACCTACAAACAACGCATTCTACTTTACGACTCTTGCCACTAATTAGAAATTATTCAAAAATACAAGAAACTCTCTACTTGCAGTTGTAGATCTGTAAATATACAATAAATAGAATGTTTTAATCGCTTTCGTCTTTTCGCGTGTCTGTGTGACGCTTAAATTTTTCTAAACTACGCAACGAATTTTGATGCAATTTCGCACCATCATTTAGATAATTTATTACGGAAGGTTAATGTTATATACATCAATACTATACATTATTATAGTAAAGAAAGCCTCGTTAGTTATTTTGTTAACAACTTACGATCGCAAGCATCGTTAAACACTTTAAAAGAAAAGGGAATTTAAGTAATTTGTAGAACATTAAGTTATGTTCTGAGAGTGATGCGTCGTCTTTTCGTCGTTGGGACGCCCCTTACGCTAGAAAGCTTTTAATAAAATATTATTACCCTCATATGAACGTCGAGGAAACCTTATTTGAGGTTTTCACGAAAGCAATGTAGCTCTAGCTACGTACAAAGTGAGTGGATTGCAAATGTTTATTTTGGTTACAATCTTTAATGCTAGGCGCTTGTCGACTTTGTTTAGGCAAGTTTGATTTAGTTATATTCGACTACTTCATTAATAAACGCCGCAGACCTTAAGATTTTACTGACGCGTTATAAAAGATCGTAAATTGGACTTCGGGTGTAAAGCTACCGGTATAATTTTGAAATAATTGAAGCTTTTTAATGTCCTCGAATTCAATGCTCTGAGAGTACCAAGTAGGTACCTACCTAATTCTTATTACTATTCATTTATAATTTCTATTTTTATAATGTGAACATCTAAGTGCGGAAACAGCTTCACTGAAAGCCAAACTACTTTTAATTTATTTGTGTGTTTACAGCTCTTTGTATAGTCAACCAAAAAATTGGTAGGAATGTCGGCACAAAATATACATTTTTCACTACGCAACTAGGTGCCATTCATAATATCTTGAACAGTAATTCACGATATCAAAGATTTTTAAAATCAGCACTGTAAAAAGCACGTTGTTGTAGTCAGCTGTTTTGCCAATTAACGTCTTTGTTAATTGTACATCTGAAAGGCACATGTCTGCCTAATGACATTTGCTTTTACTATTAAACGTTTAAATTGGCCAAGGCGTGTTACATAAATCTTTCGATTAATGTAAATGCATAACTACCTGACCAACCCAGCTGGCCTAAATTGCAACAAGCTGACGTCACTATGTACGTAGTACAAATTTTAATGTATTTATTGAGGAATGGTTCTCAGGGTCTTCATAGTCAAGTAAATAATCATTACTTAGCTTCGTCACATTTTGTTGTTACAAAATTACAAAAACGAAATAATAGAATGTTTAAAAAACTTTGTTTAGCACTGTGTGATGTATTTACAAACAGGCATCTCCAGTTAGAGGTGTCAAAGAAGATAAAGTGTGAATGCATTGTAAAATAACTAGTCATAAGATTGATTATTGATTGACTTCTTAGCGTGTCCGATAGCAATATAAACAGTCAGTCAGCCCAGTATTTAGCTACGAGCTTGGCACTTTCAGCAGCGTCCATCTGCTCCTGTAGCGTGCAGACAACAGGACACGCTGGACAAGATATTAAGTGCCATTATTTGTCACTTTCATATTTGCAAAATTCTAACTTTCCAAAACTGCATCTTTCTGTTAGAGAAGCGAACCTCTTTGCCACCGGGGCACCATGACTGTCACATTAATTAAGATAGACCGATCTTACATAGTTCTTTAAAATATTCTATTAGATTAAAGCGCAGCAGGCACGTACCTACATTGTCTAAAGCATTGTCATTCCATTGCAGACATCTTAGTACATAGGTAATATAAGTTCTAATAATATATTCAAAGTATCTGATAACTCCAAGAAATTCAACGTTAAAAAAGCAGGTACCCAACTTGATTTGTCGTGACTCGCGCGTCTTTGGACTATTAAACACTGCCACGTGGTCGCGATACATAATGCCGGAGCACGGCGAACTTTGTGATTTTCACCAGCGTACGCGCAAACTCTTAACCCGTAATACTCGCGGGTACTTACCTATTTATGCAGTCTTAAGTATATCACGTAGTAGGCAGCGGTGAACAACGTCGGAATTTTAAATACGCATAGGTGTTACTGACAATGTTTATAGAACAAAAGATGTGGAAAATTGGTCGGGACTACGCTCCTTTTTTTCTCTTTATTGTCGATTTATGTTAACTAGATTTGTGTCGTTTGAACACTTGTTAAACGTGGGCTTACGTGAGCATGTTTGTAAGTGTTGTGTAGTAAGATTTGATGAGCTTTGTTTTGGAGTGGTATTCTATTTTGAGCCCAATACGATAAGGCAACAATAACAGACCATTATCGGGTAGCTTATCCACACTAGGGCTAACTGTCCGGACCCGGTGAATGTGTGGACGATATAAGGTGAAACCTCCAGGGCAAACCGCGACATTCAAATTGTGTTACGTTTATTCCGGTTTGCATGTCAATATTACAAATATGGCTTTAAATAATTAAAAGCACCAATAGGGTTGTATTGATGATTATATATGTATTATCTACATCTACGATCATTTAATACCATTAGATGACTTTCATGAAAAAGTCACTGACCTGTAAATTGCAAAACACGTAAGAAAATTTGAATTTCGCGTGCGACCCTGGAGCTTCCACCTTAATACAATAGTACTGGCAGAAGCACCCTGAGGTACCTACCTACTGTACCTATGGGGCGTAACTCCGCTGCCGCGGGAAATCGCGGCACAGCGGACAGAGCTCCGGCGGGATCTCATGGCGTCATGGAGTGTGCGATTATTACAACCCAATGCTGGGAACGCCATTGCGGCGGTAAGTCCCCTATTTGAGGAGTGGCTTGAGTGGCGCCATAGCGACCTCATCTTCTGCCTCTCACCGGACGCGGTTGTTTCGGGAGGTTCCTGTTTTGGATAAGGTGGGAGGAAACGCCCGGGTGTTTCTATTGCTCAGATCTCTCGGAGGTCATGGTGGAGCATACGGTG
The DNA here is from genome assembly GCA_949987655.1 of Polymixis flavicincta. Lineage (NCBI taxonomy): Eukaryota > Metazoa > Arthropoda > Insecta > Lepidoptera > Noctuidae > Polymixis > Polymixis flavicincta. The sequence continues at coordinate 32,927,744 of OX465171.1, read as the reverse complement.
GAGGTCTGCCCGGCTTGAGCGGAGTACTGCCGTGTCCTCGTGGAGGTGATCGACGGCGGTGATCTCTCACGTCCGGCAATGGTCCAGGTACGGAGCGAGAGTGCATGGGATGTCATTACTTTCTTCTGCGAACCAGTAATGCTCGCGAAGAGGGAGGCGGCGCACGTGAGAGACAGGCAATATATGCGCCCTCACGGCCCTATTCACCGCAAGAGACGCCCTGGGAGTCGGGAATCCCAGGTCACTGGTGGAGTCGGCAAGGGCCGATGCCTGCCAGGGGTGCGGGTTGTTCGAAAGAGATATCGTGGTCCCTGGCACACAGGCAACTAAAGGAACACAGGTGGGTTTTAGTCAGTAAAAGTCTGACACGACCTCCCGCTCCACCCCCAGCGTGAGAAGTTATTTGATCATTTCCCTTCCTCAAAAAAAAAAAAAAAATAGTAGGTACCCTAACTATTGACTTATTCAAGAATCTAGTCAGTACCTTAGTACTAGGTATGACCGTTCATAAGTGACAACCAACTATATTTAGGCATAAAATTAAACAGATTTGTCGTCACTAAACTAAACACACCGTAGGAATGTATTTTTCAAACACTGCAAATTCGTAGTACAGAGAAACGTCTATTTATCTTGCCAAAGTCTGTCACAGAAATTGGTGCATAAGACTCGTATAAGCAACCACAGTCTTGCTTCGCGATCGCTTTGAAACTATAACTTCCTGAAAGTTAAAGGAACTATTTGATCAACACAACCGAATACCTTTGTAGCTTTTAATGAAGGTACTACAGCGCCATCTTAGTTTGGCTGCGGAACGCGGAGCTAAAAGTTGTTCTTAATCTGAAATACCAATTTAATAGTTTGATGTTTGTCTTTATTTAATAAGGAAGTTTCATTACAAAAGGAACAAGTATTAAAAAGTAAACTCATTAGATGGCGCTGCCGGTTATTCTTTCTAAGCTGTATACGAACGTCTCATTATACTTTTGCACTTGAAAATGTTGCAATATGCTATAAAACTGTTTATTAAGTTGGTGGTGTAATAAAAATACGATGTTTAAACATCGAATTACGAGTATGACTCTGTTACTGGTTATACTTAGTGTCGCTATCTCTTGTAATATTGTGAACGTTAAAAACAGTTCATTGGTGATATCCTTGTTCCTAGATGGCGTTGGTGGTTGGTTACCAGGTATTAAAATATTTTAACTGTTTGTCAACAGGAGAATGTGGCGCCGACGATTTCCAATGCCGAAGCGGTAAATGCATTGAGTCAGGCAGCCGCTGCAACAGCGTGTACGACTGCCCGGATCAGGACGACGAGCTTGGTTGCGGTAAGTACCTATCTACATTGTTTAAAGTTTCGTGATAGTGTAACAGGAATTTTGTACAAGCTATGGTTCCAAGGTAGCGCGCGAAATTCAAATTTTCTTAAGTTTTTTGAAATTCGTAGGTCAATGCCAGGTATTGATTGAAATAATATGAATAATTCTGGATTTGCATATCCAGAATTATAATCATTAAAATCATCAATAGAACCCATTCCATTGAATGACTATTTAATTAAAAAAATGATTTACTAGAAATAAATAATCTTACATGGATAGATGAAAATTTTAATTTCGCAGGCTACCCTGGAGCTTTCACCTTAAATTGAATTTACGAATAGTCACATCGTAAAATCTAGAGAAAGAAAGACTGAAATCTAGCATAGCATAGCATAATCAGCCTATTATGTTCCCACTGCTGGGGCACAGGTCTCCTCTCTGTGAGAGGGAGTGGGCCACAAATCCTGTCTACGATATTTTTTTGAAAACACTTATTGTTTTATTTGTAATGCTTTTCTTTAGACTGCCGACCTGACGAATTCCGATGCGAAAGCGACGGCTTCTGCATTGTGGAACGTCAGAGGTGTGATGGCGAAAGTCAATGCGCGGACTCATCTGACGAACGAGACTGTGGTAAGTACCTTTTGGTAAGAACGCAGACACAATCAGCAAGAGACTATGAGCAACACAATATAAAATATTTGTAGTAGGTTGGCAAGTTCATCATTCTGTTTGGTAGTCGCTATTCTGCGGGATATGAAGAGAAAACAATTGAGAAATCAGAATATTTATATATTGGAATTAAATTACTTACATAGCAGTATTATCGCATGAGATGCAAATAATAATTGAGACTTATGTAAGAAAATATATTACAAATGTCGAGGACCATAACAAGAATTTAGTTGGTATAATAACATATAATGCTTCTTTCTTACCTTCTTGTGTGAGCTCGTAATGTCTCCTTCAAATCTAAAAACAAGGTAATTAACTTAATATTTTCACTCGCTGCTTTCGTGGATTTTTTGTACGGTAAGTCTCAACGTCTGTGTGGTGGACTGGTCACCATGTTTGTAAGGACACCGGCCAGTTCAGGTGCCACGATGACTCCTGCATATCCATCCTACTCCGCTGTGACGGTTTCAAAGACTGCAGGAAAGATGGCAGTGATGAAATTGGATGTCGTACGTATTGGCTTGAACGCAACTAACCGATTTGTGGTTTTGTTTAAATTCGAGACATTCATTGTATAATATTGGGCTATTTCCAGATTTTCAATTTATGAGCACGTTTTGTGTGTTATAAGATGGATTTTTGTCGTTTGATAAACTGATTTCAATGTTAAAACAGTATTTCTTTTCAACATTTTGTAAATATTAAAATTAAATGCGTCGTGTACTGCGAGACTTGAAAATCTCTCCTTTACCGGTATCAAGACATAGAAATATGTATTTCTTTATTCGTTTTTTTTTTTTTTTAATTCTGAATATAATGTTCTCAATACGAATATCATTAAACAAAACCACATAAACAATGGTGCGGATACTAAATTCTAACCCAATAACACCGTGTACAATAAACCATGTAATTCTAAAAGCATGCAGACCTGACCATTGGCAATGCGATCATGGAACCTGTATCAAACGGAGTAAGCGATGTGACGGACGAGTTGATTGCCCCACAGATAGGTCGGATGAAAGGAACTGCATCGGTAAGACATTCATACCATAAAGATTGAATAAAGCACTTAGCCCACCTCCACTAGGTTTCATCAAAACTCGGATAACCTTTCAAGTTTCATTACAATTCCCATCACTATCACAGAACTATGTCTTACCTAATGCATGATAGAGTTTCAAATTAACATCCAACATTAAATTATCACAGTGATCATGATCAGTTTACATGTATGGCTTTGCATGTATTTCCAGCCACTGGCTACTTTAAGTGCAGAAGTGGCAAGATCATATCCGAGTCTCTAAGGTGCAATCGTCAATATGATTGTACGCCTGAAGATTTTTCCGATGAACAAAATTGTCGTAAGTTTATTTATTCGTACAAGGTTCTTGCTACTTGGCTTACTTTCATAATATTTTACTTCTGAACCTGTTTTACTCTCACTTTATTTTCGTTTCGCTCTCCTTCCAATGAGTATCTATGGTGATTGGTTTTATCATTTCTTTAACAGATTTTTATTCTTCTTTTTCGTTATTTTCATTTCTTTCAATCTTTCATTTCTGAATTGCTGGTGATTTGTCAGCTCTTGAAGTAATCCATATGAACGCAGACTATTTCTTTTACCGGCTAGCATGTGGTGCGAGCGACTACAAATGCGATAATGGATACTGCATTCCCGCATCCAAGCATTGTGACAGAACGCATGACTGTCAGGATGGTTCTGATGAACGCGATTGCTCTTATGGTTTGAACTTTTTCAAAATTTTTAACAATGATTATTTTTGTAAATTTTATAAACATCAATAATTTGAAAAGGTGATGGTGAAACTATATACCTCCCTTAAGCATGTTACACTTTGAACTAATTTTACAATCAGTCGCTTATTTAAATGCACAGCATCAAAGCTGCACTTTCCTGGATTAATCTTCATAACATTAATTTATTGAACATAAACTTGACGCGACCGGCATATTAGACTTGAATTAAGCTGAACATGAAGCTACCTTTGAAACTCAAGAATTTTGATCAATTTAAACTTCCCTTGTCTGGCATTCGCTTCAAGTTTATCATTTTGGATAACTAAGATAACTTAACAGTTTCTTAGTCATCGAAACATTGCTTAATTTATTATTTTATTTTGATGACTAGAAAGGGGCTCTGGTTTATGACGACTCCCTTACTAGTGTATTTATATGGTTATGGCGCCCTATTACGGCAGGCCCAGTTTGCATGGCTTATGAATATCAATGCACGAGTGGAATGTGCGTGCAAGCCGATGCCAGATGCAATGCAACAGTGGAGTGTGATGACGGCACCGACGAGACCAGCTGCCCTTGCAAAAGGGACCAATACCCGTGTCGGGACGGTTCTTGTATAAATATAGCCTATCTTTGTAACGGTCGGGATGATTGCAGTAATGGCGAAGACGAGTACAATTGTGGTAAGTAATGCTTGATGAATGCCTTTGTATGTATTTGATCACCGTTCAAAATTACCGTTCGTTAATTATATCAAATAAAAGGCTTATTGTTTTGATAGGAAAATCATTGTGATTACTTAGTCATCGCCGAAATAAATTTGAATAAATATTGGAGGTTAAATAAAGCCAGTGCAAACAGTATGAAAGTAAATCATGAAACTAGCTATGGTCATCAGTTGAAAAGACCCATCACAAACGATTGATGGACGGTAATTAGAACGTATCTTTATTTCTGAGAATCATCATTTTTGTGTAAATATTTAGGGGCCCATGGGAACGAACGTTGGCAATGCAACGACCATGTGTATGTAAGTTTTCGGAGACGATGCGACGGTCAATACGATTGTCCCGACCATTCTGATGAGAAAAACTGTGAACCGTCGAATGTGATAAAAGGTCTACATTTCAATAGTTATAGCTAGAAGCATGAGCATATTGCATGAATACTCTTCTATTCAATTTCCGTTTAAATTCTAGCAATTCTGATGGAATACTTTCTTCGTATTTCTATTTCACTTGGTAGGTATATTTGTAAGCTACATTCAAATTGTTTTAATTGCAATAATTGTGTCGACGATTTTGTATTCATATGGTAACAGCCGTAGTTACGCAACGTGTTAACCGCACTGGGGGTTTAAGAGAGGCGACGAAGGATATTTAAAATATAGTGATGTTTTCAGGTGAGACGTGTCCACCCGGACGTTTCGTCTGCAATACGGGCTCTCGTGTCCAGTGCGCAGACAGATGTAACAATATACGTGAATGTGATGGCGGTGAAGATGAAGAGGGTTGTGAAGGTACATTATCAAGTTGAGATTATCTGGTTAATTTTAGTATAGGAAAATCGTTCAGAGACCCTACCGAAACTTTCCAGTATACTTTTTCTGCTCAAATGTGAATACAAATAATAGGAAGTTTTTTTATCTACCTAAAGTTAATTAATAAAAGGGGTTATGGTAAGAACCCTCTAATTCAGCGCTATCCCGAGGTTAAGCAATATTTTGTGTGACGATAATTAAGAGGAAAGACACTAAGGGCACATTGAAAGGGGAGGAGAGGTTGCACATCCAACCTTTAAATATATATTTTTCGTTGTTGTAAGACTTTACCAGATAGTTTTCAACTCGGGTTAATGCTGCGTTTATCAACGAATTTGTCTGAAACTGATGATATGACTGTTTTGTTATCATTTTTTTTTAAATTCGTTTTCTTTGTTTATTTTTTCTTTTAAGGCTGGCTTATGTTGTGCTGGCAACGGATCGCAATGATTTATTTCACTCAGTTTTAACACGATTTCTTAAAAGATAAATATTTAATTATCTTAGGAATCTATATTTTCATTATGCTCCGTTTCCACCGATTATGAAGTAAGACTTAATTATTTATTTTATTTTAGCCATATTACGTATTGCGATAATCAAAGCAAGTGCAGTGGGTGCCATGGCAAACGGCTTTGCGTCCATTTGTGATACCCTGCGATTCTTGCTATTAATTTTGTTGTCAGTTTTGAATGTTTTCGTTTTAAGTTTACTGTATTCAAATGAACCGTATTGTTTTTAAAGCGTGTGCCCACCCATGCGACGGCACGTGCTTAACGGCCAGTCAGATTTGCGACGGCCAGCCTGACTGTTTGGACGAATCTGATGAACTAGACTGCTATCACTGCGACAGACCTGGTGACTTCAGGTAAGTGACGACGAATAGTTTATTTAATCATTTCTTTTATTTCATGTATCTAATAAACCTATGTATTAATTATAATGGCGAATTGTTATGTTAATGCCTACAGCGAATTATGCAATATGCGAAAGATAGAAATTGCGATTTCTTGTTGACAGATCTTCAGGTTTTTGTTAACTAATATTTATCTTTTAGGTGCGACTCGGACGAATGCATTACGTTTTTGCAGCGGTGCAACGGTATAGCAGAATGTATGGACAGCTCCGACGAAAGGAATTGTAATGACACTATGACCACCAGTCCTGATGGTAACTGTTGCTTACTAACCATTTTATATTATGTTAAGAAGGAGGGTACTGAGTCATCCTCTTAGTCCACCAGCTTCATTCATTCAAAATTGATGTATTATTTTCAGAGCCATGCACATCCGAACAATTTAAGTGCCAATCGAATAACGTTTGCATTAACATAAATTTCTTCTGTGATGACCATCGTGACTGCGAGGATGGTTCTGATGAAGCTAACTGCCGTAAGTATTAAAACATTATTTTACTTTAAAAGATACAAATTTATGAAGAGGGATTAGCTATCTTACAATTAAAGAACACACATAATAACAATAGTTTTTTAGAACTTTTCGAGTCTTCTCATTACTATTTCGAATTTAATTATAATGTTCATAGGTAGTACAATGTTATTTTACCTTTTAAAAATCTTACTGATGAGCATTACAATAATATTGCTGGTGGGTTGTTACTGTGAACGGAATGTAAATTGAGTTTGAGAATTTATATTTCATTTTTTAGTAGGTACTGATATATACAGGATAAGTTTTTTTCCAGTGCGCAAACCGTAACCATGAATTCAGGATATCATTATAGACCACCCATCATTGAAAATTTTCATCGGTTCTACAAGAAAAATATCAGCTGTTCCATACATTTTTACCGCGTAGGCATTGCACTTTTCTATGAAACGGCAGATTTTTTTTTGTCGCCATGACGAAAAATTTCTGCGCTGGGGGTCTAGAATTATATCCTGAATCCATGGTTACAGTTTGCGCACTGGATAAAAACGTATCCATAAATAGGAATTTATAGTCGAATAAAAATATCATACATAGATATTGAATAGAAAATAATAAGAACTTCTTATGACATTTCAACAATTTTATATATCGTTATAAAAACCTCTTATGGAAATCTCTGGTGCTTGTTATTAACAGTATAAGTACCTAAACTAAGTAAGTAAAATAAGTTAGTACCTACCTAGCTATATTTCAATGCAATGTATCTACTGTAAAATAAACCGTTTGTCAATAACTAGCTTCAGTCATTTTAAAATGGGTAATTTTCATTCGATTGGTAAGCACGGGGCACTAACACGCTTATAGAACTTAAAAGAAGCACTAACAACTTAATTATTGCACTTAATGAATCAACACTTACTGATGAGAACTTGTCAAACTCAACTGAAACTTTATGTAAGGTAACTACTTCAATGTCGGCCACGAATTTCAAAATTTCTTACGTGTTATCATAAAATCTTTTATTTTAGAACCATAACGTCCATTTGGTTAGTAAACAAACGAATTAGGAACTAGTGTTAGCACTTTCATGTACCGGAGAATTAACACAAACTATATTTATTATTACACCACAGTGGCATGTAGGCGTATCCAATGTCCTAGTATGGGACTTTCCCACCTATCTGCTATATCATTTAGGACACTGTTGGTGCTGACGCGTACCCTGCGCATGATGGAGACGCATCACTTGCGCATGATGGTGTGAAAGCCATCTATTCCCACCTCAGCGAACATGTCGGAAGCAACGCGTAGTGCGGCAACTCCATCAATACTATAAATGCATTGTATTAATTGCATTATTGCTACGCAAAGAAATTTTGAATTTTGCTGGCTGTCACTTTGCGTAATCCTTAAGTAGGTAGTGTTTGACAAAATCTCTACTTTAAATTGTCGATTCAGAAACTGGGTCGTTATGGCACATTCTCTGTTGAAACTAATGACGCACCATGCACTTCTAGATGCTATTCTTGGGAATGGTCTATCTTCTTCTCTTGAACACTAAAATAATACCTTAATCCGTGGTAAGATCATTAGCCAACCCAGAAATCCACTTCTTAAAAAGTATGTTTTAAAGTTATTAGTTAAACACTGAAACCAATAAAATCTTGAACAAGCATCGGTGACGCTACGCTTTCAAGAATTCTCAACAAAAAAGGTGCTAAACAAAGAAATCTAGCTTGTTTACCATAGTAATTGGTGGTTTATCTTTCACTTGGCGAGAAATTAAGAAAGACTGAGTACTTGCCTATAAAATTTAGGGTAGAATAAAGCCTCATTTCCACGGTGCGATTAATTGAAGCAAAAATGAAAGTTGCACTATCAAAACAGTGTTTAGACGATACGGTCAGTTTTTGCTTTAATTTTATTGGATGCTACAGGGGCGTGTAAGTTGCATCGTGTAAATGGGCCTTTCGGTAAAATATAATAATTAGGAACGTTGATATTCATAATGGGTGTCCAGCTTGGTTCATGACGAGGGGGTCGCGGTCGCCAGCGATGGCGGTCTGCCACGAATCTGAGTTCACCTGTTACGACGGCCGGTGCATTCCGCACTCAAGGCGCTGTGACAATATATACGACTGCCACGATTTTTCCGATGAACAGAACTGTATAAATACGGGTATCTTATTCATTTTTGTACTCCTACATCTGAGTGTAACAACCGCTGTATTTACTGATTTTTTTGACGAAACCAAAAAAAAAAATTACAGCGTCCAATAAAGTCGATCTTACATTTACACGAAACAAGTGTTTTGCCAGTAGCATACAATCAAATTTAACACAAATATAATAAAGCAAACACTATTTAGACGGTGCAAAAATAAAATCGCCCTGTGTAAATCAAGCAACTGTCTATATTGAAGTCTATCAAAGACATAATATTATGTATAATGTTTGTACCTATAAAATTACCTACCGCGACTCATTTTCTACTCTTGTAATTAATTTGCTTTGTGGTTGGTCAATATGCAACGAGGTTCCAATTTAGGTAAATGATAGTGTTGAAATTACACTCAGAAGTAGAAGTACTCTTAAGCATACATTTTGGAATGCAGTTTGATTAAATTAAAATATAAATACTTAGTGTACCCCAAGTTTTTATTGATTCCTTCCAGGCGAACAGTTCATTACGTATTTAACCATTTACATAACGTAAATAATATGTGTGTAGGCTAGTTTCATTTTAAACCAACGTTTAGGATTTGCACAAATTTTCTCTCACATTCGTAACACATGCCTACTTATTGTTGAAAGCGTTCGCGGCCTGAAACATTTTGTCGCTACAATACTAGCTGACTCTGGTTCTTAAAAACTGAGGGCGAATTTGGCCAAACTTTTACACCTTACAAGGAAAAGTCTTATTTCTGGTATAAATTTTGTACAGTAATACAAAGCTGTTAGAAGTCAATTTTATTCAATGGATCAAAAATATCTGAAGTTGGTTAAATCAGTCCTTATTATTAAAAAATCTTATCGCGAGCGTGTTTACACGCCTGTCTTACAGTATCCGGATAGGCACTAACTATCTACCAGATAGGTTATCCGGAGATGGTAAAACAGGCCATAAGTAGGTATGTACGTCTTTCCTGCTTGACGAAGTTCAAAAAGTTCCTGCACGTTCTCACTTTTGCTTATATTCCAGTATATTTTTGTAGGTTATGACTACCTACGTGTTCTAACTGAAAGCGACCATCGCGCACGCGATCATTTATACTCGTACAAATATGATGTACAAGCTCGGTTTGATTGATCGAGATATTAATAAAGCGCGACAATCCAATACTCGCGCGGCGATGGCTTTCGGTTAGGACACGGGCCTACATTTGTGACAGATAACGAGTTTGAGATGTTATATTTATAGGGATGTAACAGCTATTTTCCTTTAATTGTCATACTTAACTTGTTAATCTATTACAATTGTTAGAAGTTTTATACGTTAACAATTAGTTTTAGTGTGATGCCGTTTCTGCATGTTCCGAGAGTGTTCGAATCTCAATAAAAAACTCGGCATTAATCATATAATTTTGCGGTTCTAGGTTGCCCGGAGGATAGCTTCCAATGTAGTAGTGGCGAATGTTTCTCATCTGCGGCATTCTGCGACGGACATGTTGATTGCAGAGATGGAACTGATGAACAGAACTGCCAACAGTTTACAACCAGTAGGATACCAATCATTCCAGACCAATACACCACAACGGAAAGATATCAGCCTGAATATCCTTATCCATCAGGCGGCAGCGATGGCAGTAGATACCCTGACAGTGGTAGTAGCCCAGGCGGCGGTGGCAGTAGATACCCTGACGGTGGTAGTAGCTCAGTTGGCAGTGGCAGCAGATACCCTGACAGTGGTAGTAGCGCAGGCGGCGATGGTAGTAGATACCCTGACAGTGGTAGTAGCTCTGGCGGCAGTGGCAATAGATACCCGGACAGTAGATACCCTGACAGTGGTAGTAGCGCAGGCGGTGCTGGCAGTAGATATCCTGATAGCGGTAGTAGCGCAGGTGGCAGTGGCAGCAGATACCCTGACAGCGGAAATAGCGCAGGTGGCAGTGGCAGCAGATACCCTGACAGTGGTAGTAGCGCAGGCGGTGGTGGCAGTCGATACCCTGACAGCGGAAGTAGTGCAGGAGGCAGTGGCAGTAGATATCCTGACAGCGGCAGTAGTGCAGGCGGCAGTGGTAGTAGATACCCTGACAGCGGAAGTAGTGCAGGCGGCAGTGGCAGTAGATACCCTGACAGCGGAAGTAGTGCAGGCGGCAGTGGTAGTAGATACCCTGACAGCGGAAGTACCGCAGGCGGCAGTGGCAGTAGATACCCTGATAGTGGCAGTAGTGCAAGCGGTGGTGGCAGTAGATACCCTGACAGTGGAAGTAGCACAGGCACTAGTGGCAGTAGATACCCAGATAGCGGTAAGTCATAGTTATTTAGGAATAAATAATAATTACCTGAGGTTAAAACCGATCTTCGTACGAGCACGTGACCGTCGCGCGTTTGTATTTGAGTATGATGTACTCACGCGTTTGGACGTCGTAATTCATGCAAACGATGGCGTTGATGGCTTTCTACCGACACAAGGTAACAAAAAACAGAGTAACAATACACTTGACAGAAAAGATGTTTAGTGGAAGAAATGATAAATAAATAATTATTAAATTAGTAAACTGCTAAGTTCCAAACTCATTCACAATTTTGATTTCATCATTTGTTTCAGTGAATAGTTGTTTAATTAGGACACACCTGTAATGGTAAAATTCAACTGAGATTGAGATATGAAACTCAGTCATTTCCAGTGAAATTAGTCTACGTAGAGTCTTGGTCAATTGTTTTTAGTTGTTTTGTCAAGGAAAGTGATTATCAAATCTAAATTGTCCGCAAATAGTTATTATTTGACAGTCTTTCATACAAAAGAATAAAGCCTGACTTACACAGTGAAATTGATTTGACTATGGATACCATTAGTTGAAGCAACAACAAAAATTGTGGACAGTGTTTAGACGATACAAGTAGTCTGTTGCTTCATTATTAAAGTATGGCACAGGCACGAAATATAAATGTGGCATAACAGTTTAATAATGACTACACGGTAAATATAAATGTAAAGGTAAATTAACGTAGTGTCTGCTGAACAATTATTTCCTTTGTAGGTGACTAAAGACTAAAGAGATCCTTCCGTTAAATACTTGCAATATTGTTGGATCTTAACGCATACACAGTTTTAAAAAAAATTGTGTGGCTAAAATTATTCAAACTCCTTATCGATAATTTGATACTAAGTTTTTCACTGTTACCATCAAATATTTTTAAATTGTGTGGTAAGTAAGTGTTCGCTACTCTGTCCCAGTTTAAACTGACAATTCCGTTCACTAGGACGTGCATGCAGGCACCCAGAGGAATGGCGTTGTGAGAATGGTCCATGTATTCACGTGTCTCAGCGTTGTAACGGACGTGTCGACTGCCCGTTTGACTACAGCGACGAATTTGACTGTCCATACCACAGTAAGAAATCGACTGAATGATGTGATAATATTGTAATCTCGTAGTCTACGTTGTTGATCATTAACATGCTGTTAACAGGGACAGACCCCTTCTTCTAATTTAACGGATTCTGGTTTACCCTTACTAATACTGTAGGCGATGTGAAAGTGAGTTTGTTGTTATTTTAATGTATGCGTTCTCAACCGGTTCATGATTTAAGCTCAGAAACAGTCCCGTTTGAGACAAAGAGACAATTCAATTTATAATAATGTATACGCCTTTTTACGTGTAACTGAATTCGTTTGTAATGTTTGTCTTTTTTCACGATTCAAGAGAGCGGCGTGGAATTTTACATATGGAAAAGAAAGTGATTTTTGATCCTACTAACGGATTTCAGAGAAGAAATTAGAAAAGAAATTAAGCGCACAGACGCACTGATCATTGCTAAATAGTTAATGGTGCCGATTCTGTTGTACACCGAACTAAACGAACTAAACTAACACTAAAATTCCTTACTTTTGGCTATGAGAATCATAAAGCTATTCTGCAAAAAAAATTCTTTAAATTTAAAAACAATTTTAACAGAGCTAAAATCTAATTTGAAAATCGCAACACGCACGTGATACGTTTTGCCTTCGCAACGTGGTACTTGTTTGCTCTACCCCGTGATTTTTTTAGAGCCGGAGGCGTGCAGGGAGGGCAGCCTCGACGTGTTTTTTTATGGAATTTTCACTTTTTTTTTTGTATAGAAAATATGAAATTTATTACCCACATGTTGAGTTTTAGAGGTCATAGGGTTTTATAAAGGGGTTCGAAATAGTTGGAAAATCTAAATTTTAGGTTGAATAGAATAATGAACCTGACAACAACAGAACTCTGTGCAATCTTAGTACTGTCAAACTAAAATATAGTTAAATTGTGTCACTTTAGTCAATTTCAGAATTGGAAATCGACATTTGACAGGAATAAACAACATTTTGGTAATTTTTAGTCTAGTTTAGAGAATTTTGTGACAACAGAATCGGCATCATTATCTAATTTAATGAATTTTAATCTAACGTTAACGTAGCGTTAAAGACGCTACTAACGCTGTTCACGTTAAATTAAACTCGTATGTACGAAATAAATTTCATCGACCTTTCTAATTTTTCATTAAACACATCTGGGTCAATAAATCGCTTTCCATTTTATTCAAAGAACTTAATATCTAGTCTTTGAACTAAAAAGACAACTCAGTATTGATCAATAAAACATGGTGATCATGTATTTTTTCGGTGAAACAAACGTGGTTCAAATAAAATGATGAAACGTATTTCATAACTGAGTTTCGGAATGCCATTGATGAAAACTAACAGATTAAGTTCTATTTTTGTAAGACTATGCGACACCCAAAGACTAAAATCGTTTGTCAGTTAACTAATTAATTTGAGTAGTTAAAACATTTGAATGAATATTTATTTAAATCTTTAATATAATAAAACTAATAATTGCAATGGTAGTGATAATGTATAACTTACACCGTGTAATTTTTGTATAATTGCGGAAACAAAACTAACTTATTTTATCATGCACGGCTGACAATTTTCACTGACATTGTACAGAATGTATTTTTATAAGAAACTTGTGAAAAACGCTTTTTAACTAGCAAATCACATACTGAGAATTTTTTATTTGGGGATAATAAAAGGAAAAAATTCCCGGTTGGAAAGAAGTTCCTTTTCGCTGTATGTATTATGTTTTAAAGAACAGGCACAAGATTTTTGTTTTTTACGAAGTTTAAGAAAATCTAAATTAAATAAATTATACAAGCGGCCGGGCACAATGCTCGACTACTCGAATCGCGAAACTCACACGCAAGCACACACTCATTTAGGTACGTGTAACAGAAAGAGACAGAGGGAGAAAAGTAAAGTCACATGGAACGATGACGTGACGATTTCTACCAGTCATCTCCTACTGCAAGCTGCGATGAAGTACTTCATTCCAAAAACACTGTCTGAATTTTTTTAATAAGTACTAAAGGTATATGAAATATTTAATTATTTTTCAGGCCCTCCAGCCTTGACACTGAAGACGTACCCTCCGGGCCAGTCCGTCAGACACGGTGAGTCCTTTATTTGGTGAATTAATATGAAACACAGTGTAACATTTGTATAGTAAAACTAAATCTCAAGATTTCGGGTTGTTGTAATTTGTAACTGTAAGTCGCTGAAAAGACAAAGGCAAATTTTGCTAGAAATCTTAAGCTAGACAGATCACTCTTCTCTATCCGCACCGTCACATGTCTGTGACACTGGATATACAAGTCAACGTGAAAGTGAATTGCTCAGCTCTACAGAATTTAAAATAAAAAAAACAGGGTGGACTATTTGCAGACATAATAGATTTATTCACAGCCAGCACAACCGAAAAGTGGGTATTTTAGTGACAGAAAACCAGGAAAATTGGGTTTATGCAAAGCATATGGCGCTTTTTATACGCACGTTACTGTTTACAAAACTTGCGTCGCCAGCGCGTCAGCAGCTCGTTGTCCACCTCGAAAAAGTATCATTAGTAAATAAAACTAGGGTAGGTAAAATACTCGTACTTCCAGAAAATGATCTCCCAGATCACCTGTACATTTTATTTCCTGTCAAATATCGAAATTATTAATTTTACTATGTACTTTACCGTTTTTCAACCTTAAAATTTAAGTAAGTATAACACATTTTTATTAGCGCTAAAGGTATATTATCCCAGTTTACGAAACTCGATTAAAATTCTGCAATTATATGTGTGTACAATTATTGCATCTTTCTAACAAGACGCAGGGAGAATCAGGTGAGCTACCGAGATCTCAGCGGAAACTTGTAGGGTAGTAAAATAAAATCCAGCACTTAGTGCTATTAATAGTAGTTTTCATGAAAGAAACGAATTTATTTGTTTCTTTTATACGATTAAAAGTAACAGCTTGATTAAAAAAGTTACTTGCCTTATGATTGAAAGAGTTACCACCGATAATTAGGTGTATATAAATATTCGCTGGTCGCGTCACCGGTTAAAAGAGCTGCAGAGTCTGCTATTTTTATTAATTCGTAATTCCAACACGATCCCATTGTCATTTTGCTAAATGTTCGTAATCTGCTAAATTCATAATGGTCGATCAGTGGTCGGTCAATGGTCTCGTAATATAATTGTGTTATAATGGCATTGTCGTATTGCCATTATTATAAAACCCGTTTTTAGAAATAATTTTAGAAAAAACACTATTAAATTTGAACATTTATTCATGCCAGATTTCATTTATATGTATATATTTTTACATATTATTTATTTACATTACATATTATTTTAGGCACTGTCAAAATTTTAGCAGATTACCCCCTAAGTCAGTCAGTCACTTGTCATTATGTACGAGATTACCAAAAAATGCCATTTCTTTCGATGGAGTGTCAGTGGCTGACCACTGGACAGTCATAATGACGCCATTATATTAGTAGATTACCAAACTTGTCAAAATCAACAATTATGAAATCAATGATAGACCATTCTGACACTATTGTAATAGCAGGCTTGAGGCCCTGTACTGATTGTTATTGTTTATTTTCTTTTGACAACTGAAACGAGTACTCAAAAGAAATTTTAAAAAATGGTGATACAATAAATAATTTTATAAATCAAATCGTTCATAGGGGAATCAAGCTGTTACTTATTAGTCATAAATTATAATATCCATTTAATATTTCTTTTTGTTTCTGTAATTTTATTTAGGGTGGAGGTAATATAGATATATGTAGGTATTGTAAAGTATTTTATTATAAATTAATAATAATACTATCTTCTTGTTATTTCTTTCATGGTGGTGGAACAGTGAACTTTGGTGAGTCGGCTTGCCTGATATTATTTGGGCAACCATAATTATAATGGGTTTTTCATAACATTTTCATTTTATGGCTTCATGGATTTAATTCTATTTTTGCATAGCGTCATTTATGATTTTTAAGGCTTGTAATAATAATCATGAATATTGGGTTAACTTAAACATAATCATATAGTTAAAACCTGTTTTTTTTTGTTTTTCTTTTAAAACAGCTATAAATAAGTATTGGATCAGTTTGTCTAACAGAGGGAGCAACATTATTAATACTAAAAAATATTATTATTTTATAAAATGTGTACTTATTGGTAGTTTGACATAATGATTATGTTATTATTTTTTAATAGAAGGGTTTCACTGCATGGGATTTTTTATAAGCTCAATAGGCATGGGTTGTTTATTGAAAGTATAATTATTTTACCTAAATATTTCATGCAAATAAGTATTTATTATATTTGAATATTTTTAAATGATTTTGAGTTCTATTACTAACATTTAAAAATAATAAGGGTTTAAATTAACAATTATTCATGTCACAATTTATTTCGCTAAGTAATTAGATAACATAAACACAAAAGTCACACACGTACCGTGTTGTTTTGTTGTATTTAGAGGGGTTAGAAAATTATTCTAATTATCTCAGTCCTTTACCAATAACCCTACAACCTCGAAAAAGATCTCATTGTATTAAACTGACTTTAATAATAGTGTAACTTTTCCGTTTGTTATAATTCAAGATAAAAGGGTTAATTAAGTATAATAAAATATAGCGGTCAGTGAAATCACTTTTGCAGTGTGGAACTTCCTTTTGGTTTTGATTTAGAACAAGGGCATTTAGATAATATAATTTTAAATTGCTTGATTAATACACGTTTTAAATATTTGTTTTAAGTCGAATAGTGGAGCGGCGTCCAATTTTGTGTTAGATGACCTCTACCTACTTCAATCTATCAAGAATTTATAATTAATTAAATTAAATACATTTAATTCAGATTAATAGTGCAAAGCAATTTCCATTGCAATAATAATAATTTAGGTAGTTCTAGCTAAATTCATAATGGAACAAGAAGTATTGCAGCTAGTTTTACGCTATTTAAGCAGGTTTAGGTTTACTTCGTCCCCCTTATTACAGAACAAGGTTTTTCTTTAGGTATGGTTTAAACCTTCGAGCCTATTTTTTAAATAAGAACCTAACTGATATCGAAATACAGCTCCTTTTACAAAACTGACAAGTTAGTCCAGTGCTAAATTGTCAGTTTTGTAAAAGGAGCTGTAATTCTATTTCAGTTCTAAGTTCTTATTTCAAAAACAGGCTCGGTGGTTTAAACCATACCTAAAGAAAAACCTTGTTTTGTAATAAGGGGGCGTGAGTTTACGATGCCTGTCTCATCCGTTCATTGGATCCGTAAGAATTTTCAGCTCTAGAGCTACGGTTTCCTAGAAGGGCGGTGGCCAAAATTATTACGACGTAAAAATATCGCTACGTGATTGTAGCTCGCATTGGATTTACAACTCTTGATATGCAGAACATTGAGAATCCAGCATCAGGCTTAGCACGAGCACCGATAGGTCGACGGAAGAATAGACATGGCTATAATATTAACTAAATGATGTACAATAAGAGAAGATAGCTACTTTTTTACCCGACTGCGCCAGAAGGAGGGTTATGTTTTTCGAGTTTATGTATGTATGTATATTTCTTTGGCACCTTCTATAGCCTAAACGGCTTGATCGATTTCAGCTTGAGAGGTGCCGTTAGATTTCACTTAATTGTGGAAGGTACACACTGGGTATACCAAAATTGCAAAAATAAGAAATTACCGATTTTCGGCGACAATTTTTTTTCGAAAAAAAAAAAAAGTATTTCTCTCAAAACCTGTTGTATGGGGTATCAAAATAATGCGTTTCATAAATAGCTTGCAAAAATTAATGCAACTTGTATGTTCACATGTAATTTGGAATGAAAAATGCTAAAATAATAAAAAAAGCAACAAATTAGTCAACGTTTCAACATAAACTTAATTATTCATTAATTACATTAAGTGTGTATGGCAGACAACTACGAAAACTAAAAAAAAAACCAAAAACCCGACTGCCTAAAAAATGAACTTTAGGTAAAAAAGATAGAAACAAGAAACTTGTTTTAAAAGGATGACTATTAGATTGAATACTATATGCAATCGCATGCCGTCGGAGGCAATACAGGTCTTTATTGTTAAATTTAAGAATATGCCTCCGACTGCGATAATTAATATTTTTCTATTAATTATCACAGTAATGCGTACTAAATGGATCATGATTTTGTAGATGATCGTATATACTTTGTGGCCGTCGAGTGGAAGGTTTTTTGTCAGTGTGATTTTGACAGTTTTAGAAGAAATATTCTTCTGAAATAGTCTACATTTATAAGGAGCTAGACAAAGATCGTTAGAAACGAAAGACAAAATGACATATTGTAGAAGGATTATCTACAGTGCGATATCAAAAATCAAGAAACGAAATGTCACTTTGTTTTGAAAAAGCTCTGTCTATTCTTCTAGGAATAGATAGCGTCATGCTAAACCTGCTGAGCGCATCTAAGTGCGTCGTAAAAACACTGTTTTATGCTCAACTATCGGCGCAACGCAGTCCAATGAAGACCCAGTGCGCGTAGAAATCCGTAATATTATTACGTCCGTCTGAACTTTAACTTAGAGCAGCTATGAACATGTCTTTATCACCAGTATTTGACATTAAGGAGTCAAAAAATGGTCTGTATTTATTTATTATGACTGTACACCGTTCTCTTTGGTAACCAAAGCTTAAGTAGGTACAGACGCCAGCACAACAAGCTACCCCAAAACTGTCAAATTTTCCCAATTGAACATGAACCTTATGCTTATGTTATAAAGATGAAAATCAATCAATTAAATTTGATAGATTGGTGTAGGTTGATGTGCTGGCGTCTGCACTTATATTTATAAAAATAAGGTAATCTATATATGAAAAGCAAAAGCATGTTATAAAAGACTAAAACGGTACATACATCATAGAAAAAAATACCATTGAATGCTACATACTTTGGTGAAACCATAATTTGGGCCTCGTTTTTTCCAACAACATCAGTATATTTACAATGAGTTCCTTTAGGTGGCGATGTCGTGTTTCAATGTCGTGACGAAGGACCCCTACGAGCTAATGTCAGATGGACGAGAGAGGGAGGAAGCATAAAATCAGGCTCCACCGATGTTCGTGGACGATTGGAAATGATCAAAGTTACCGTACGTAATTCAGATTAACTTAACATAACGTTACGCTTTGTTTCCCCGAAGGGTTGCGCAGTGCGTACCCATAGTATACTCACATTTCTCCAGTTTGACCCTATGGCGATGCCATCAACCGGGCACAGGTCCAGACACCGGGCTTCTACTGAGAAATTGCAGATAGAAAAACCTAAAAACATTTTGCTTGACCTGAGAATTGAACCTAGGACTTCATGCTCAGTTGTATCGCTTGCAACCACTAAGCAACGAGGCAGTCATCAGTAATTATTATGATTCTGTAAATATATACAAATTGCAAAAAATATTCTTCAGATTAATAGTCAACAATTGAAGGTTCCTAAGTATAACTGAAAGAAATGCCCGTTTTCACTAACACTAAAATAATACATAAATGGTAAACAGTTACATAGAGCTATGCATATCCCCAGCCACTAATCGATTACTTAGCAACAGAATTCCAACACCATTGAAGTGCATCGAAATAGTCAAGAATGTTGATTTTGAAGCTTACGAGTTGTAAAAAAGCAAGTAGCTAAATAGGGGTACTTGCTTCAGCATCTGTGTACTCAACAGCAGATGCCTAAGCAAAAACATAGCAACTTCTTTCGGCATTGCTTAACTAGACGATAGTGAACAAGGGTATAAATTGAGTACTTTTCAAGTGAACTATGACAATATTTACATTTATTTTAGTAATACTTTAAAAAGTGACACGGTCTACATGTACGTCATCATTGCAGGAAGTCGACAGTGGCACATACATTTGTCAGGCAGAAGATTATTTACGAAGCCCTGGTGCTCAAGTGCGCGTGAACTTGCAAGTGGAAAGTGCTCGTAAGTAACACCCTCTCTACCGGTTTCAGTACCTTAATTGCGTAACATACTATTAATCAGAATCTAACTAATTTTAAACGCTAATCCGTTCTTGAGCAGATATTTTTTCGAACATTTTCAAATATTCGAAAAAAATCAGTAATACCTTCAGCCCGAAAATCTCATGAAAACCACACATACAAAAACCCACAAAAAATACGTCATCGCAACGTAAGTTCCTTGAAAACAAGCGTCAGACCCTGCTGATCTGGTATTTATGCTTAATTGGGCCTGTTTGGCGCAACCTTGAGGCACACAATGCTGTTACAACTAAGTTTTTTCTATTTAATTTTGTGTGTATATTGTGTGCTGGGTTAAAAAAAAAAAACTTTCATCTTTATTACACACAGTCCAACTCTCATCATATTCCAACTTTTTCTCACGATATGCCTCATTCCGCAACACCTCTTTTCTTCTGATAAAAGACTCGTAATGAATTGGTTAACACTTGACGCACTTTTTCCAGCCGTAACCTACAGGCCTCCTTTCCCTGCGTGTCAGCCTTACGAGGCAACCTGCGGTAATGGACAGTGCATCCCTAAGTCTGCTGTTTGCGACAACAACTACGACTGTGCCGATCGTTCCGACGAAGAGAATTGCCGTAAGTATTTTTTATCCAATCAGTTTTCAATACGCCGTATAATTATGAAGAGAGTTCTTATAGCGGAGTGCAATGAAAACATAATTTAAGGGGAATCTAGTCGCGGGCTCGAACTCACTGGTGGGTCTGGCTAAAAAAGCGCGCGGTCTCATCAGGCATCGTCTCCGACAGAGGTAGTATCAGTGATGAGCAGTTGGACGCTAGTCTACATGCACAACGTTATTAAAAAAATGCATAAAAAATTAAGAAAAGGCCTTCGGAAGATCGGGTTTTATGATCGGATCAATTACCAATTCTTTTATTACTTAAACACGCCCAAAGTCAGGTTATATTAGCAAGAAAAACTATTTTTTGTTGGCTCCTAACTTTTCAATGGCTTTTTGTTTTAGTATTCTGCTTCCGCACAGACAATACTAATAATGAGACAAAATTATACCATGTTTAATAATTGATGTACATTGTTGCACAGTGAAGTAATACACAACAGAAGTTTGTATAGAAAAAATGTTGACTAGATTCACCTTAAAAGCTCATTACTTTGTTTATTAAAGGGGGAACTTAAGTAGGTTACAATATAGTATAAAATAAGGTTACCAATATTTTCTGACATTCAAACATTTTTCAGACCACGATGGCATGTGTGAGCCAAACCAGTACAAGTGTAACAACCGTAAATGTGTCCTCAAGTCTTGGATCTGCGACTCTCAAGATGATTGTGGAGACGGATCAGACGAACAGAACTGCGGCTATTCCAATGATGGTGGCAAATGCTCACCGGTTGAATTCACCTGCAGGTCCGAGGACCAGTGTGTCCCTAAGAGTTTCCATTGCGACGGACAGGTTGACTGTCAGGATGGTTCCGATGAACAAGGATGCAGTAAGTACCATAACTATTCTCCAATAATGATCAACTGTTAGAAAGTTGTCTTGTTAAAGAGTATTTAAGTTAATAAGACATATTTTGAGAATAGCTCCTAAGTGACGGAAGGTGCCATGGCAGCCAATCCATTTAAAATATCGTAACCACAATGCATCATACTTAGTTGGTATTTGATAAAATGCAAGAAAAGGTCATTTTGGCCGATGTCGATTAGCATAATTCACTATAGAGCAGTTTAAATGAGCGTCTTGAAACATACATTTTCTATTTCCTCAGTTCCTGTTTACGTGTCCAGTCCCCCAAAACCCTCAAATGTGAAGCTAAACCCTGGTGAGACTCTGACATTGAAGTGTGAGGCTGTCGGTGTGCCCATCCCATTGATCTCGTGGCGTTTGAACTGGGGCCACGTCCCGCCCAAGTGTACCTGGACCAGCGAAGGAGGAATTGGTGTTATCACTTGCCCTAACATACAGGTTTGTACCTGATTTTCAGAACTTCTTTTGTGAACGACTGCCATGTCGTTTTATAACTATTTGATCTTACAGCGATATCGAACCAAGCTATAAACTGTGTTAATTTCCTTAATACGCAAAAGTGATCCTTTTCTTACAATGAATAAAGGATCAAAATATCACAAATAATACATAGGTAACCATTTTCTGCATTATGATTCAAATATTGTACAGAAGTGTATTAAGAGCAATCATTGTTTCAAATACCATTTTGTGATGTATTTCAGCCGGAAGACAGTGGAGCATACTCATGCGAGGCTATCAACAATAAGGGAGCTACCTTCGCCGCACCCGACGCTATCGTTTTCGTCAACAAGACCGACCTCTGCCCTCGGGGATATTTCAACAAGTAGGACATCAAATGCCATTTAATCTCGGAGCAGTGTTAATTTTCAAATTTCTGTACAATTCTTGTAAGAGAAGGTGGTAGAGTCCTTGGAGTCTACCACCTTCTCTTATAGTAAGTACTATTGTTTTAATATTATTTTTGTGTGTGGAAGAGATAGAGCGTCCAGTAAAGCTCGATTTTTTCCTGCACTGCACGCTTCATCGATCTCAACTTTACGAATATGTATCGTTGTTCCCCAGTGAGGCGCGTTCAGCAAGCGAGTGCATCCGATGCTTTTGCTTCGGCAAATCGAACCAGTGCCGCAGCGCTGACCTGTTCACCTACAACATGCCGACTCCTCTTGGAGAAGGAGGCACCAGGCTGCTCGGCATCAAGCATTCACCCACAGGAGACGTCGCCGTCGATTCCTCTCAACCGATCTCGAACCAGTATTATTACCAGCCTCTGAGGAATGGAGCTACCGTAAGTCATACGCAACGTTTATAGGCGGTTTTTGGTCCAACGTTGCATAATTTTTTAAGCACCTTTCTATTACGGTTCTAAAGACAAATGCTTTTTCTATTTCAGGTTACGAAATTCGGTGACTCTTCACCGTATGCGAGCTCGCATCCTTACCTGACCCTGCCCGAATCTTACAATGGCAATCAACTCAAGTCCTATGGTGGTCACATCAAGTACACTGTCTCTCCACACACGCAGATCTATGGATTCGATGACAACATTCCAACTATCATTATCAAGGTATTCAAACATTCCAAAGCTTTTCAAGCATTCCAAGTAAACGGACAACATTATAGATACCTATAGCCCACTAAGTGTGACACCTGACATCCTAAATTACTTTAAAACGAGTTATTTCGTCCTCGTTGAAGGAGAGAAATCGATTCGTTCAATTCCACGAAAGTAAGCACTTACTAACAAAAAACAGTTCAAAACATCCAAGAGGAACAAATAAAAATGCAGCTTGAAATACAATTTTTTTTTATCTTAGAATGAGATGATTATGGATTCAAATGTATAGTTCAGGTTGCCTCTAACAACAACAACTTAAACATACATTTCTCCCATGCAAACTCATGTGAATCCACTAATGTAAATAAATTTTCAAATTGGTTAAAGTACTTAAAAGAAATGAAATAGTAATATTTTGGTATTAACTACGATTAACAGTTCATTTCGCTTCATCGATAGACGGCGTTCCTCCGATGATGCAGGTTTCTGAAAATCGTGCCATGGTGTTTATTTTAAAATTATCTGACGACATTCATACCTACCTGTTTAATTCATCTGGATCTAGAAACATGTATAGTATACAATCCTCTTCAACAATGAGTTCATTTTTTTTTTCATGAACGATTTTGTTCTGCAGGGCAAATATGGTAACTTATTCCATATCAGCCGTGCTAGTGGCTCCCGGGACCTTAACATTGAAGCTCGTTTAACTCCTGAAGACTGGATGAAGACCAGCTCCAGTGGCTACACACCTGCCTCCAGAGAAGATATTATGATGACGTAAGAATTGGTTCAGAATTAGCTGAAAGGCCCTCAAGTTTTTGTCTTGTCTTGTTTTAAAAGGAACTTGGCTTCAATGTGTTACAGTTTGGACGAGATCGAAATGATTCTTCTACGCTCTGACCTGAACAACGCGGGAGTAAACATCAGTGATTTCGCAATGGAGTCTGCTGAACACATCAACGTCGGTCTAGGAGCCGCCAGTTTGGTGGAAGAGTGCACGTGCCCCAAGGAATACGAAGGCCTATCCTGCCAGGTAAATTATTTGGTACACCTTACTGGAACATAGCATAAGCGAGTTTTTTTTTTTAAATCCTATTAAATTACCAAAACTCCATTATATTTTTCTAGAAATGCGCTTCAGGCTACATTCGCAAGAAGGTTGGACCCTGGCTCGGAGATTGCATGCCTGAAGAATGCCCACCAGGCACTTATGGCGACCCAGCGAGCGGCATACCGTGCAAGCAATGCCCTTGCCCCCTCACCAACCGCGAAAACCAGTTTGCCAGAACTTGCTCACTTGGACAAGACGGATCAGTCATCTGTGACTGCTTCCCAGGGTAAGACATGTCTATCACCACAATGAGGAGCATTTTTTGTCAACACTGGGGTCGCTGATTCCTTTTCGGCTATTGTATAAGACGGACGATGTAACTAATATTATTTCATTATTCACAGTTACGAAGGCAAACACTGCGAGGTGTGCGCTTCTGGCTATGAAGGTAACCCGATGATCCCCGGAAATACATGCCGACCAGTAGCACGCGATAACTGCAACCCGACCGGGACCGACCATGTCCGGCGCCCGGATGAGTGCGTATGCAAGGCTCGTGTCCAGGGACGCTACTGCGACCAGTGCAAGAACGATTCATTCTACCTGTCCCCTGACTTCAGGTAACTAATACTTGTCAAGACATATCAATAGTTGTAGTATTAAGGTAGGTAAAGTAAGACCCCGTTTTAGAGAAAAAGGGACTTGAGAAAATGTGGTCATCCCGTCGTTGATCCCGCTCTAAAATACTTTGCGAAGATGTACCGAATTGTAAACCTCCATTTCAGACACGGGTGTGCACTCTGCTTCTGTACGGGCGTGTCACAACAATGTATGAGCAGCAACCTCCGCCGCAAGACTACCAGCGTACAGTTCAACGTCCCGCAAATCGTAGACCAAGTGAAGATCTATCACATCTCCCCTACTGGACCCCCCGGAGCTGTCACATATACTACCCCGCTTGAAACCGAGCTCAAACCTCAGCTATACCGTGGCGCTATCTCACTGAATGATATTGATCGCTCCCCGTCCACTATTTACTACTGGAGTCTGCCTGCTAGTTTCGCTGGTGACAAGGTGACCTCGTACGGAGGATCTTTGCAGTACTTATTGAAGAATG
Organism: Polymixis flavicincta; assembly: GCA_949987655.1. Lineage (NCBI taxonomy): Eukaryota > Metazoa > Arthropoda > Insecta > Lepidoptera > Noctuidae > Polymixis > Polymixis flavicincta. Next base: position 32,902,277 of record OX465171.1, on the reverse strand, counting down.
TGGTAAGCTCACCCGACCAAAGGTTCAGGAACTCTGCCGCTGATGTCCAACTCATTAGTGTAAGTATTCTATTACACAAATCTTTCAGTGCAAGTCAGTAATTAAGATACGTTTATTTAAATAAATATTTTTTTATCCAATCAAATGATATCTATAAAAATATCTAATATTCGTGAAAATGTGTTTTACAGGACAACAGCCTTACGTTCCACTACTTTGGAGACTTCCAAGCTTCTTATGAGGGAATTCTGAATGCAAGCATCCAAATAGTTGAAAAGGGGTGGCAGAGGTAAGTGTTAACCAACCAAACACAAACGGGATTTCGAAAAGTTCACGAAAACCAAATAATTTTGGTCAAAACGTTTTTTTTTCTTATTTTAATTTTATTATCTACTATTTTAAAATGTCTTTGATTTATCTCGGAACCCTGGGGTCCTAGATCTTCGAAAGGCGTACGAGGGGCCGATGCCATGTATGTATGAATAAAACTAATCAACGATAATTCCTGTATGCAATATGCAAGTGCACTCAAAGACAAACCCCGGTTGCAAATGCAAGGACTATGGCCCCAGCCTGACCAATACTTTATTTATATACGGATAAAATGAAATTGATTACTTTATTTAATGTAAGACCTTTTATGTTCATTATCTTTGATTGGACTATTTCTTCAAATAGACCTGACGGCAAGGAAGTGTCACGTGAGCACTTCCTCTTAGCCCTCGCTGACGTAAAGACAATCCTGATCAAGGCTACATATTCTCCGGGCACGGAACTGGCTTCCCCAGTCAGTGCCAGTATTGAGACCGCTGAAGCTGATGGATATGGACCCACGGCTTTCCATGTTGAACAATGTATATGCCCACCTGGTTACATCGGAACCTCTTGTGAGGACTGCGCTCCTGGCTTCAAGAGGTCAGTTATTTGTGGATTTTATTCTTATTAGCTAATACCGCCATCTGTTTTTCGTTTTTCGCAAAAAAAAAGGCTGGGTTTAGTAACCAGTTAGCTGCGAAAAAGAGATGGCGGTCTTGATAATCTAAATTTACCTGTCAAAAGTACTCTAGAGTCACAGAATTACTCTTGTTGAAATGTTGAAACTACAAATTAATTATTTCGTAGGAGCGACGGAGGCCTATACTTAGCACACTGTGAACCATGTGAATGCAACGGCAAGTCTACCATGTGTAACCCTGAGACTGGAGTCTGCTACGTAAGAATATCTTCTTCACAATTTTTTAGCTTTTCAATTGGCTGTAATTGATATAGTAAATGGAGCCAAATAGCTTATATCCCAAATAACGTGATCATGAATCTTATAAGTTTAAAATATAATTTTGATTTTGAAATAGGATTGCGCAGACAACACCGATGGTGAACAGTGCGAATTGTGCAAGCTAGGATATGAACTCGATCCTTACGGTAACTGCGTTGAATACAGAGCAAGTACCGTCCAACCGTGCAGGTGAGTCCTTGGGCCTGTAATATATATTTACGGTCATCAAAATTATGTTAGGTTTGAGTAATGTTCAATTTTACTGTTGAGAATCATCTTTATCCCTGAATACAGGCTAAAATCAAAATTGTGTTTCAGTTGCGATCCTCGTGGTACCACAGGCCCTTGCGATGAGTCAGGTGAATGTTACTGCAAGCAGAACGTAGAAGGCGATTCCTGTGATCGTTGCCGCCCTGGTACATTTGGACTGGATTCTACTAACCCTGACGGATGCCTGTCTTGCTACTGTTCTGGTGTGACAACCGACTGCCACGAAGTTAGTATTTAGACTGTTCTGGGTTAGTTCAACTCCAACTTCTCCAAACACGAATCAAAACTCATTATGACGTATGTTGCACCTCTTATTTTTGTCTCTCTATCTGCATCGACCACAAAGGTTGACTAGAAGAAAATGAACCAGGCAATAAGTCCGCCTTTGTACAGTATTTTTTTTTACTTGTACAAAAAGTTTTAATTAATAAGTAAATTATGCCCCGTATTATAAAATCGTTTTACAAACATGGTTTCTTGTGAGAGCCTTTTCATCTATGGCTATTAAATAAACAGCTTAAAATATTATGACCATTAAACCCCACCGTTTCGCCAGGGCAACCACTACACAAGGGTGCCGATGGCTGCACCAGTCTTAGGCGAAAACTACGGCGGTTACGCCATAACCGATCTGAACGCCGAGAGAGTTATCAAAGACAACTTCGTACCGATGTTCCAACAAAGCGAGCTCATGTACACCTTCTCATTCCGACCTGATATAGAACTGTACTGGTCTTTGCCTATCTTCCCTGGTAAGTACCACGTTTACAATAAATGCCTCTTTTTTAAATACTCTAAGAATTTCTTCTCTTCTGTCCATGAATTTGGTTTGTGATAAATATTTGTTTGATTGAATAAACACTTTTTTTTTGCCAGGTAACCGTGTGTTGTCTTACGGTGGTACCATATCACTGCGACAGAAGTTCAATTCAGATGTGTACGAAAAGTCTGAACGAGGAACGGATGTGGTTCTCGATGGTGGAGACATATCCATCTATTGGACCAACCCCAACCAGTTCTCATCTGGCGTCTCATACGTAAGTATAATGTTTCAGGATGCTATTGTACAGATAAAAGGAAAGAAATTGCGTTTATGGCATAACAAGAGAATAGCAACGGTAACATTAAAAAGAAAATTGACACAAAGTCCAGATTTTCATACCCAATATGAAAAAAAGAAGTTCTCTCAGCCCTATTATTAATATTTCTCAAACTTCAACTTTTGCTCCAATCATTATTTATTTATTTACCATTTTTGTCCCTCAGAGCTACCAAGTGCCGCTGAAGGAGGATGGCTGGTTTATCCTCAACACCGTCAACCCAGCGACTCGTAGCAACTTCATGAGTGTGCTCAGGAATCTGAAGAGAGTGCTAGTAAGAGCTACCGTGGTCCCCATCATCTACACCACTACAATCGCTGACGTTTCAATGGACACTGCTACACAGAACTACGATGCCGTCCTCCCAACAGCTAAAGGAATTGAGGTATGGATTCATGTTACTACATCAATTTGTATATTTATGCCCTTAGATATTAGACATCCTTCACTGTTTCACAGGCAGACTAGGACAAAAATTGCTATAAACTTAAAAACGGACTAGATATAAATAATATTGCTAATTCATCGCAACCATAGGAAAAGGAAATACTTATTTAGCAAGGAATTTTATGACAAGAATATTATATTAATTAAATACGTAATATTACAGATCTGCATGTGCCCACCTGGTTACTCAGGAACCAGTTGCGAGAGCTGCCAGCCTGGCTATTACAAGGACGAGAAAGGTTACTGCCGCCAATGCTCCTGCAATGGACACAACTGCCAACTTAACAGTGCAGGACAAGTCGTTTGCAACTGTCAACCACCCTATACCGGATACGATTGCTCAACCATCGGTAAGCTAAGAACTGTAGACTTTCCAGAAATACATAAGTTAAGTTAAGGCATCTTATAGTTAAAAGTCAGAAATACTTCGTTGTTTTATTACTGAGTAGCCACACTACTGTACACATTGTGTGAACCTGTGTGACATTTCTATGTATTTACTACAACAAAAAATAAAATTTTACTAAACGGCCGATAGGATTAATAATGGAACTGCATCCGAAAATCAACGACTTTGGAGACGACTATTACTCAAGAAGAGTGACTTTTACTTGCAAATACCGTGCACCGGAACCTCTCACCATAAAGTTCTACCATGAGGGCCTAGAACAGCGCCCTGTGAAAACCTATCATGAGGCAAGACTACACAAGGATGGCTGGCATTCGACACATGTCTGGCACACGATCTGGGACACCAGGCGACAAGGCGAGACGTATGAGTGCCACACGATCACCGAAAAGGGATTCACCCTCGGTGTACTGACTACCAGTCTACCGGAGCCAGGTAGCCGATCACAACCGAAGGTGCTTCGGGCGTCTCCGTCTTATGTCCTCGTGCCTCACATGTCATGCTTCAAATGTTAGGCTTCATTCGCTCCTTGTGGCTCAAGTTTAATCAGTCACGACATAATAACAAATAAACAATAACAATGTATTTGTCCTTCATTGTTGTAATCCATATCAAGCAGAATATTTAATTAATACAATGTGCCGTTATCTACAAGTTGTATGTTGTGAAAGTCTATGGCGTTTGTAACCATTCATATTTCGTCCACAGAAATCCATTCATGATGTATCGTATTGTCTAGTTATATTTTTGGTACTTACCAACATATGTTTTTATTATTTCATAGCCTACTAACTAGCCTAGATTATTTAAACAGATTTTAATACAATTTAATCGTCAGAAAGAAATAATTTATGGATCTCAAAGAAGTTCTTACTTTACCGTTTTTACATCAGCAGTATACCCTAAATACCATATACCTATGTAAACAGGAGGAGATTCATCTGTGACCGAGGCACCTAGGCCACCACCGCCAGAGCCAACCGTAGTCGTCCAGATCACCAGCCCAACTATCAAGATCCAGGAAGTGGGCAGCAGTGTCAACTTTACTTGCCAAGCTCAAAGCCGCAACTCCAGGATTCGTTTGCCAGTCAGATGGACCAAGAGCGATGGCATCCTGCCCCTGGATAGGAGCCAAGTGGATGAGAATGTCGGCCTTCTTTTGATCACGAACCTGCAAGTTTCCGACAGTGGAAAGTACATTTGCGAGACTAGTGATGGCATCAACACTGCTCAAGCTATTGCTACTCTCAAAGTTCCTGGTAAGCTCGATTAAAATCCTTGACTCTCTAAAATATTTGCACAGAAACATTATTTTAAATTACACTTTACTGGATTGGCTTAAAATATTAAATGAAAATACAAAAGAGTACCTATAACTTTTCTGAAATATTTGCTCACATTCTTGGAACAGTTGTACCTCCTTGGATTTTTTACGCCCGTGGTGAGTAACACAATGTTGACTTTGTAACTGCGGTAGTGATGATGGTAATCAAAAGCATGCAGAACACAAATACGGTTTTCATAAGAGATTTGAAAAACCACTAAAAATTAATGTTACTGCGAGGTCTTCAGATAAATCATTGTAATAATATTCTAATCCTAGGCAACGCAATGACGATGCCAAGCGTGGAAATATCTCCATCGGTGAAAGACTACTACGAAGGTGACCTGGTTGAGCTGGATTGCATTGTGCGAGGCAACCCCACTCCGACCATCAGGTGGCAGAGGGCATCCAACAGACCGCTACCACTATCCATCTCTTACGTTAACAGTCGGCTCGTTATTGAAAGTGCGAGAAGTGAAGACTCTGGAGAATACAGGTAGAAATTATTTTTGTTTTCTATGGGCACCCTAATATGTACACCGGTATCACAATAGCTTCAAATGAAAAAACAAACTTGAACTGACTAATTACTCAAACAAGAAGCAAACTGCAGTTGACTTTTTTCTACACCCATTTAAAATGCTGAAGCACACACAGTTCAGTAAAATCACTACATAAAACTCGACTTATATTAAGCAACCTCTTCTTTGCTTAGATGTGTCGCGTCCAACACAGTTGGAACTGCGGACCGCACCGCTGTGATCACTGTTCGTCCACGACCGTCACGGCCACCCAGGGACAGACTCACAGTGTCCATTCCTAACCCGTTCGTAGACGAAGGACAGAGCATCAGGATAGCCTGCACAGGATCTACCAACATACCAGCAGGAACTCTTGACTGGGTTAGGTAAGGATACTCATCAGTTTTAATTTGTAATATGTAGTCACACATTATATATTTTTTTCAGCAGCTGTAGGCTAAATCCTCACTTTCTTTTACAGACAAGACAACGCCATATTCCCATCGAACGTACGGTCAGAAAACGGTGTGTTGTACATCGATTACGCAATACCTGAAAACCAGGGCGTCTACATTTGCCAATCACCGGTTTCTGACATCGCCGCAGTACCGATATTAGTCACTGTGAACGTTCAGACAGTTACGCCAGAAGTCTATAACATCTCTGTATCGCAAGAGCGTCTGAGAATCCCAACTGGAGGCAGCGGAAGCGTTGAATGTAACGTCGTTGGGCGTCCCGCGCCTCTGATTAAATGGACCAAGGTAAGTTTCGAAAGCACTGCGCTCATTTTAGTTTTACTCAAATTTATTATTTATTTTCTTGCACTACCATATTCACAACCTCTTCGATCCATTTCCCCAGCACGATGGTTTGATCGGCCCCGACTCAAGCCAACGCGGCAACGCTCTGATCATCAACAACGCTCAAGAGAGCGACCAGGGATACTACCTTTGCGAAGGCACCGTCAACAACAACCCAGTAGCCAATATTTATGTGTTCGTTGAGATTGAAAGTAAGTAACTGTCAAGCTACATTGTCTCTCCCATATTTCTGGCCCATTTCAATTTTTACAGAATTAATTTTAGAGTATAAAATATTTTGTTAGTGCGGAGACAAAAGTCGACCGCCTAACTACCGGAGAAGTTTGCCACGTTTCATTTGTTTGCATTTCTTTCGTGGGTGTCGCCACGCTACGCACGTTAATCGCAGTGTAACGAACGGTGCCTTAATATTGCCGAATGTTTCAGGACGCGAACCTCCTAAAGTAGAAATCTGGCCGCCGGAAGGTAAGATACAAGCCGTGCCATTAGGAGGTGAATACACGTTGATCTGCCGCGTCACAGGTGGAATCCCCGAGCCAGTCGTCACATGGAACAGGAACGGAGGCCTTCATCAACTTTCGAAATTCACGGAGTTACTGCCACACCATGAACTGAAGTAAGCTACTGCTGTTTTTACCATAATTCTGACAGTTCTACGGTCGACTCATGGTTATAACATTAAATAACTAAGTAGTTGTTTGTGGAGATGTAAACATCTCCAGAAACATGGACTTTAAAAGAAGGAGCCGCCGTCGCATCAAAATAACTGCTCCCTCACAGCGTATAGTGAGCCCAAAGTCCTAGCAAATAGAATGCAGTAGGTTTATCCAAAATGAAAACCATCCCCTCAGTTACTTATCGTCCGTAGATGTATAATAATATTTAATCCATCTCACAGGTTTAATAAGATCGAAATCAACGACGAAGGCGAGTATACTTGTACGGCTCGCAACGACGCCGGGTCAGCCAGTGCCAGCGCCGTCATCAAAGTGAGGGCTATTCCTGAGATCACAATCACGCCAAGCCCTTATGTGCAACTGTCCACCGGAGACCGCCTCAACATCGAGTGCAGAGCCAGTGGTTACCCTGAACCACTTGTATCCATCCAATGTGAGCGATTTTGTTATATGACAATATTTCATCCATTTGTTTACAATCGAAGTCAGCCTTTTCTTCTTATTCTTATATATACAATTCTCGTGTCACAATGTTAGTTACCTTACTCCTCCGAAACGGCTTTACTGATTTTTACCAAATTTTATATGCATATTTGGTAGGTCTGAGAATCGGCTACTATCTATTTTTCATACCCCTAAGTGATAAGGGTTGTTCACTAGAAATTACCTGCAAAACAACGTTTGCCAGGTCAGCTAGTTTTTATGTAAAAATAGCCTTTGCTAGTCTTCCTTCCACCGTCCCAGACTTCCACGTCCGCAATTTTAATCCAAATCCGTTCCGCAGTTTATGCTTGATTGAGTAACAAACATTCAAACATCGAAACATACCAACTTTCACATTTATAACATTATATAGTAGAAATACAGGATGAACATGACATAAACCTGATACCTTGATACCACAGGTTTTTTTTATTCAGTACGAACTTTTGACCGTGGCTTTGTCCCCATTATCCTTCGGGAATGTACTCTACCGGAATGAAAAGTATTCTATGCGTTAGACATTGAAAAGGCCTTCCTGATTGAGGCTGTGTGTCCATTTTCATAGAAATCCGTTTAGCCATTGAGGTGTGAAAAGATTACAGGCACAGACAGAGTTACTTTCGCATTTGTTATATTAATCACGTGAGTATTTTTTTACATGCGCATTGCATTGGAAAAATATTATCTTTTTTTTTTCATAATTTCTTTATTAATACAGATTAAGTTTTTTTATGTATGGTATAGTATGAAGTTCGTTTGAACCAGTCCAGACAACTTCAATTGTTGTATCGTTGACAGCTCTCACTACTTTAGTAAGCTATATTTTCTGAAGCCCTGCTTTAATTTTTTCAGTCGGTGATTACCGTGAGGTCGTGGCACCAACACCAGGCCATGCCTCCCTGCGCGTGCCATCGGCCAGTGAAAGCGATAGCGGATTCTACACGTGCACAGCCACAAATGCCGCTGGAACTACCAAGGAGCAGTTCAAGGTCGTGGTAGACCGAGGAGATGGTGGTGACGACGGCGGCGTCGATTATGGTTAGTAGTTAACGTGATTTTCTTTGGTAAACAAACAGGCGACCCACCTGTGGGCAGGTGGTCACTGCCGACTGTACACGTCAGCAGTTCCACAAAGCACGGGATCATGATCATGAGAATTCTGAAAGGAAACATTTGTTACCTTACCAAGGCTCAGGGTACGGAGATGGTCCGCCGACTGCGTCTTAAGACGGCAGCAGTTATAAAGATCGTAGCGCCGAAAGTGTGTTAAGCTCACGACTTCTATCGACTATATCTTAAATTGTTAAAGCCGCTTGGGTTGTATGGAAAGTGTTAAAAGTGCCACCTCTAGAAACGGCCGCCGAGGCATCTCCGTGCCTTGCTAAGGTAAGTGTCTTTCTTATCAGAATGTTATAAAAACAATGGTTCTAAATTAAATGTTCTATTTGCAGGAAGCGGAGATGGTGGAATTGACCCGGATACAAACGGATACAATCCTACCGATCCTGATGAGCCTAGAAATCTGTTCGCTATTGAAGGACAACCTGAAACCATTATCTAGTAAGTAGAAGGTTCTTAAATGCTTAAATTCGTGCTGGTTGGTTGGCCTTAAATTAAAATAAGAAAGGCGCAAAACTGTGCAAAAAGTAATAAAGCTCTTACTGCCTTTTCATTTAGCTTTTTCGTTTAATCAGTTCCTAAGCGCAAAATGACTACAAGACTTCTAACGTTATATACTAAATTGCCTTATCATTACAGCTGCCGTCAATCAGGCGATAATGTGAGATGGGTACGCGCTGACAGACAGCCGTTTCAACGTAATGTAAACCAGGATCGCTCTCGCCTTATCATCTACAATGTAAGTACAATCCTTGATAAATTGGGCAAAGGCGAACCTCTCGGAACCGTTGTTTCTCTACACAATTAACATTAAAATAAGGAGAAACGAGAAATTTTGTCCTAACAAACTTGTATTTTGTGACTTACTAGCATCCCATTTCTAGAATTGCCGTGACGATATTAACCCTAAGTGTTACATCTTCAGGTTTCAAAGGCTGATTCGGGCGAGTACATCTGCAACATTTACAATGAGTACAATGAAGTCCAAGAAGCGGTATACACCAGCCTGGTCGTCATCACAGCGCCTAAGATCACGCTGCGCCCACCAACACAAACTGTGCATCCTGGACAGTCACCCACAGTCGAGTGCATCGTTGAGGGCGATGATATCATCGACATTACCTGGAGACCCCACAACAGGAATCCTTCGAAGTAAGTAGTAGAAATACACTTAGAGTTATCAAAGTTTCACGTTCGACCACTCTTATTTTACAACTCGACTGCTGAAAAACGATAAATAAGGCCTAAAATACTATAACTGAACTAAGGCACAAATTGCGCCTCACTTACTGAATACACCTAATTATGTAGCGTATCGGTGCAAATCAAAGTGTTGAGTACAAATTTTCCAATACGCACTCTTAGCAGTACAAAAATTCTTGAACAAGTCTTAATACCTTTTTTGCAGCCGTGTAGACACTAGCTCATCTAGACTTATCTTCCACCAAATTGAAGTAGAGGATGCCGGCCGCTACGAATGTATTGCCAGAAGTCGCTTCGCCAACGCCAGTGCCATTGCAGAGGTCGTCGTCAGCGGTATGTGAACATTCCCAACACCTAAGTAGCATGAACACCAACAGCACAAAACTGTACGGTAGATTAACTTCGAAATTGATAGAAATATATTACTCACAGACACATATTAACATACACAGAAAAGCTAAAACAACCGATCGCATCAAAATAAAGAATGCTGTTTGTTATCACAAGATAATCGATAACTTTATGTTAATTTATCATTATTAATAACGCAGTGTAACTAACAGTCACCAAACTATTGCGTAAGCTATTGATCAATGATAGACATGAACGTGCAAACGTGCAAATATTCGCCACTACAGGCAATCTTTAATAGGACATGGCATTTAGTTAGACTGTGGTATTGACTTCCGTAACATTTTGGACAGTTCTATCAATTTCGAAGATTGCCATTTAGCAATCTTCACAAGTTCACGTATTCACGATACAAATGTACAGGTTGCACCATTATTAAGGCACCTGTTATTTTATTTGCCGTTCAGTTCTGCTGTGTGAATGCTGTCACCAACTTCACACCTAATGAAAACACCATTGAGAATGCTCTACATTACTTATGATTTTATTTACCAACTGCGTGTACGATTTGGAGTGAAGACATCGGTGTCTTCCAATTTCAGAATTATTTTATTTTATTAAAAAATGGTACGGTGCACGTGGTTGGTAACGCTTGAGGGTTAAGTTGACTGCATGACAATAACATCCATAGAAGATACGGATCATACGGCATCGGTGTCACACGACAATGAGCAGCGCGCACACGTCGGCGCCGCCGTGCACCTCAGCTGCAACGTGTCCCAAAGCAACGTGCGCATCGTGTGGAGCAAAGATGGCCGCGCCCTACCTCGCTCCGTCAGGCAGAAGAACGATGGATCACTCTTCATCAGACTCGCCAAAAAATCTGACTCCGGAAAATATGTCTGCACCATAAGAGACCTTTACGGAAGAAATATTACTAGCAATTACATCAACCTACACATTCAGGGTCAGTGAATTCACCGCCAGGTCAATTAGATAGCTTTCCGTCCAGTGGTGGCGCTGCAAATCCCTCTCTGCTTCACCCAGCCGTTTACGATAACAATTAATTCTGCTTAGCCATTTTATAGTTTTTATAGTCTCTTTTCGATATTTTCTAACTCTTCAAAATTTTATGTTGTGTTTGAATTAATTGATTTTAGTATTGTTTTGAAAGTTATGATGTAAGTTATTTGTAGGTTATAAGTGCTTGGATACGGACTTTACTTGTAAAGACTCCAGTGGTTGTATAGACGAGCACTTACTATGCGATGGATACAGTCATTGCCGAGACCATAGCGATGAGCAGAACTGCCTGTGGCGAGATAAGCGTTATTTGGACAGGACTTGGAACAACTACCTCACACACGATGGTAAATCTGGTGCGGGTGTTTGGCAGTTGTCTGTCTAGTCATGGCGGGTGTTGTTTTGTTTCCGGCCCACTTTGTACTGTTATGGGACTCAGTTTTGTTTGAACCCCTGCAGCCTTGGTTTAAAGTTTGACGCATTTTTGTATTCTTTTATATGTAGTTTTAGGAATTTCGTGAAACGAACGTTAAAGATTTGTAACATTATTCAGTATCGTAAACTTTTTGTTTGGTTGATATATTCAAGTCTCGACTAAAACTGTGTTTCGAGAGTTGTACATTAACAAGTTTGCCTTTGCTTATTCTACGGTGTCATATTATTACATGTAATTAACATTAACTACATAAAGGTCTAAAGCTTTTGTGAAGTCAAAATGGATAATGACGCTGGGTTTGCATGATGCTTGTATTGAAATTATTTTATGTATTTATGTTTTATTCTTCAAGTAAATATATCTACAGGTTACATATATAATTGTGTAAGTATATTGCGACCTAGGTTGCTTCGAAGGGTTTAATTATATTTACAAGTTTACCATCTACGTGTGTTTAAGTTTGGCTAATTGATGTTGAATGGTGTAGGTCCTCGCGATCCTAATTCGGAGTCGCAACGGTTGGTAGCTATTGAGCAGCCTCGCAGGCAGTTCCGAGTAGGCGACAATGTGGATGTGCTGTGCAAGGGCAGATCCAGTGACATCAAACTTCAGTGGCAGCGCCTTGGAACCAATCAATACGTAGCTTCCCTGGTAAGAATTATATCAGATGATTGACTGCGTTTGCATGCCTCGACTGATGTATTTTAAATAACCTGGGTCAGATGTTTTGGTACCTAAAGTTGACTCATTGAGATGTTATGCAATTAAACTCGGACAAAACATCGGTTTCACTCAGCTATAGTTTCTGGCTACGGTCGTGTTTGTAGCCATAATTTAATTATGTTCACAATACTATATTCGTGCAGACATACGGCGACGGCGTTAGGTTATCGCTGACAAGCGTCACTCCAGCCGACGCAGGCGTCTACCGCTGCATCGGAAATGACTTGAACGGAAACAACTTCTATGATGACTTTACTCTTGAAGTTCAATCAGGTGAGTCTGAGCTTGACTTATGTGCACTGTTTTCTAATAGGGTCATTATGCACGAGCATACGTTAGTATGTATGTATAGTAGTAGATATGCTCACATTTGCTTACTAGTCTCATGACATCGAGTGAAGGTCGATTATTATTAATAAAAAGCTGCTAATGAGAAATTCCTAATGCCACACCACTTTGCCTTATCCATAGGTCTAAACTGGGACTCCTCACGCCTCATGCCCTCAGCAGCAGTCTTAACTTAACTGTTTATCTTCTATAAATCTATACCATTACAGCTTATTTGATTTAATATTTTAGCCCAGCAAACCTTTTGATTAGGTACTAATACAGAATGTCAATAATTAAAATATTCCTGCGTGCTTAGGCGGACCATTCTACCCGGACAACTCGCGAGATCCAACCGTGTCGCAGTACATCGCACGTCTACGTGATTCAGTGGACCTACCATGCACTCACAACCTGGAAGAACCCGTCACTATTAACTGGAGAAGAGAGTTTGCACCTCTGGCTGCTGAAATCCGCTCTGACCAGGTAACTTGAGCTTTTATATTAAATAACTTACCCTGTCGCAATTCATTCACCTCTTCTCATCATGCTATTGCAAGTATCAGGCTGCTCGATCTATTATCGACCCAGAATAACCCATTAACTGATGCTTCTTAAAATTTCAAAGTGCCTTTGCTATTTATTATCCTTCCTATTACGCATTTGTTCATCCTTGGAGTTCTCATGTTAATGAAACTGACAAATAAACCAAATCTTCTCTCCAGCCCCACCTGTACCTGAGTTCAGTGACGGAAGCAGACGCTGGCACGTATGTGTGCCGCGTCAGCAACAACCGGGCCACGGTAGAGGCCAAGGCCATCCTGACCGTCACCGGAGTTGTGCCACGTTTCGATGGAGAGAGCTTCCTCTCACTGCCAACCCTGAGGGACCCCTACAGGCAGTTTGAGATCGAAATCTCGTTCAAACCAGCTGGTGAGGATATATTACGATTACAGCTGTAATTTGTTTCTATTAACACGTAGGATAACTATAAGGCTCAATGTTGAAATGTCGAGGTTCTTCTTTGCAATTGTCACTATACCGATATTTCTTTTTCAGACCGTAATGGCCTAATTCTATACAATAGCGAGAACCAAGGACGTGAAGGCGATTACATCGGACTTCAACTAAGGGATGGAGTACCTGAGTTCGTTATGGATACTGGCACTGTACCCCTCGTGGTTAAGGGCGACCGTCCTCTGCAGCTGAACACCTGGCACACCATCAGACTGAGCAGGGCTAAGTCTAAGGGTAACTATCATTTTAGTTTTTCTACTCTGCTTCAATTCTTTCGGGACATGGCTTTTTCAAGATAATAAACCAATGGCTGCGGTGAGCGTTCTGTGCAGTAAAAAAAATTAAATACATTCTTTAAATGAGAAAAGACCAATTTTTTTTTTTATTTATGTTTCAGTTACAATGGACGTGGACAACACTGGGCCATTCATAGCAGAATCCCCTGAACAGTGGGGTTTGCTCGAACTGAAGCAACCCCTTTACATCGGTGGAGTACCCGACTACGATCAACTACCCAGTGAATTGGCTGGAGCCTCTGGGTACGTACATTAACTAACAATATGTAGAATTTACACCATTGTGACTTACAAAAATTTATTGACTTCGTCAGTCAGTAAGTGCCATCTACCAACAACGTATGAATTTTTTAATTGTTCTTGCTGCGATGTCAAAGAAAGGGAAAGAGAGATTCCATCAGGCGTAATGTTTTAAGGTGCTAAGTAGAAATATCTTTTACAGATTCATTGGCTGCGCAAGCATGTTGATTTTGGGCAGAGAAGAGAAAAACATTATGATGGATAGTCTGGAACGCAGCCGGGTCAGCGAGTGCAACTCTTGCGCACCCAACCTCTGCCTCAACAACGGCGTCTGCCAGGTCTGTTATACCAATATTGAATCTGCCTAGATTTCCTCACAAGGTTTTCGCCGGAAAATAGAACTTGCGTTATAAACGGCCTAACTACATATAAACGGGCCGCAGCGTTTCAAATTTTCATACAAAATTGTACAATCGGGTCTGTAGTGTTTATTGGTGATTCATAGAAAGTGATGAAGTAGGATATTTGCAAAATCTTGTGGCGCGACCCGCCCCAGTTTGCTTTAGCCTTAAGAAGTAAACTTGACATGTTTTAGACAGATCCTCGTTCCCAATCAGAAGCTTGGAACTTACGCAAAAAATTGCTTACAGGAAGCCCGTAACGAACGTGGTTACATTTGCATTTGTGCAACCGGCTATGCTGGCCTGAACTGCGACCGGACCGGCGAGGCGTGCCGCCCCGGACTCTGCGGACCCGGCAAGTGTGCTGACACCGTCGACGGATACAAGTGTGCTTGCCCCGTTACCCACACTGGAAGGAAGTTAGTAACCATACCATTAACTTAAGACATGCAAAACTTGAAATTCAACATTATTTCTTAAACATACAAAGTTATAAGCCGGTTACAGACTTCTAATCGATGTTTAACTTTCAGCTGCGAAGAAAAGCAATCGATTGAGTACCCAGCTTTCACCGGGAGCGCATACTTGGCCATCAAGCCACCAGCTCCATCCCGTACCCTGGTGATGTCAATGAGGATCAAGGCAGCTTCACCGGTCACTGACGGCATTATCATGTACTGCGCTGAATCACCAAGAGGCTACGGTGGATTCACTTCCTTGGCTGTACATGACGCAAGACTTGAATTCCGTTATGACCTCGGAGGAGGTGGGTTATCTACCATCAATTCCTCCTGACCTTATCCCAATTAATTTTAGTTTAGCATTGGACATTGATATTTTCTATAGACCTCACTGTTCTCATTTTCACTATATCGACCGTAAATCGATCTGCTAAAATTATTATTACGTTTCTAAGATTTTTGCCGTTCTGTCTAAAATCTCAAATACTTCTATACAGGAAGCCAACCCGTGGTTCTGGTAAGCAACAGGACTCTGCCACCTAACGAATGGACCAAAGTACGCATCGCAAGAGTCGGACCAGTGGTGTCCCTGAGTATCAACTCAGTACACAGCTTCGAACAACGATTAGAATCGCCTAAACAAGTAAGTACTATTTTAACATTCTTTATTTAGTACAGGGACCTTTTCACTGGGGTTCTTTCCTCCAAATCTACCGGCTAAGAGTTGTCAAAGCCGTTCTTAGAAAACTGTTTTTTCAAGGCTGTCCTTTTACTTAAAAATGTTTCACAGGACTTGAACCTGGACACACCAATATTCGTGGGCGGCGTAGATGATTCCATCACCCTCAACAACAACACCGGTGTCACTGGAGGATTCAACGGATGCATTACCGACGTAAGTCATATTATATGCTAGATCATCATCCCCTGAACCATTTAGCAGCTTATCTACGTTGTTGGTATTCCAAGATCCTACAGAAATATCACCCCATTACAATCGCGTAGTTTCAAAGGATACTAACATTTTTTCGTTTTGCCTTGGCAAGGAACCCGTGAAGTCTCTGGTATTGCAGATTGTCAATAAACGAAGATGACATACCACTTAGGTGGGCAACATTTTTTACCCTGGCTTCATTAACCGTAAAAGCAGTCCAAAGCCAAGTCATGCAGGAATTCATAGATCGACTGAGAATATTTCATGATCCGGTTCAATAGCTCCAAACCATTTCAGGATTTCCAATCAGTTTACCTCGTCGATTAAGTCTCTCGCTTATTATTATGATTACACAGAGTCTGTTACACTAAGAATAAGCTCTGTTCAAACGATCGTCCGTCTGTGGGTTAAATTCGACAGCAAAGTACAAAGAGGCAATTGCACTATTATAATTTCTTTTGTTTTATTTTTCAAAAAGTGACGAAGTAGACACGGACTTGCATATACCATTAGACTACATGTCAGTCAATCGGCGCGTTCAGCTGTTGTTAGCAAAGATATCAGTCACATAACCGTATTAACGTAGGTTTTTTTTTAAACTTGCGTTATTTAAGTGCTACAACAATGTTAAATGATTTTATTTATGTAAGTAGGTTTGTATAATCACTTTTTCATGTCAATCATAACACGTAAATAACTAGTCACGTCAGCATTACAAATAATAGTTAAATAAAAAGAATATAACGTACCTTTATTCATTGTAACGATCATCAAAGTTAAATACAAAATAATAATAATATCTGTTAAAATATTTTAAATATCTAAGCTTTAGCAATTAGGAAGCCCCGCGTAGAAGCTGATATGGCAGTTGACTCATTTACCTAACTTTTTTTGTATGGAATAGCTACAAAGATAGATAATTACTTATCGACTGTATTTTAGAAAACAAAATGTATTACAGTAATTGGTCTTAACCATTTCCTTAGCGATGAAGTGTTTTGTTCTTCTTCTAATAATTAGAAGAAGTAAAAAGCAAAACTGTGATAATAAAATTATTATCACAGTTTTGCGTTCAAAACGCTCTCCTGTAAACTAATGATTTTGTAGATAACCGTTTATACTTTACAGCCGTCGATTTGTGAACTAACTGGGTCAAAGAGGATTCCCCAATACGCTATTTCTAATTGGATAAAATTGAAATGTTGATTTAGCGAGCAAAACCAGTGCACAGTAATATTGTTCTAACAATATGACAGAGGTACTTGTTTGAACACTTTCACACATAATGAGCAGAATTAGCCTTACACACTGAATTAAATGCGTGATTAGTACCGACAATATGACATGCGACTTAGGCATCTTACACACTTGTTTGAGTCGAGGCATGATTCACACAGCCCGGCGGTTTTCATATAAATACCTATCCGATTTTACCGCCCCGTTGTGCCGCATCCCTTATAATTGGGCAGACAGACCACCGAAAAGCCTGAGTAGGCAGCATTAATCATCAAAGACCGTTCCGTCCTTCCCTTTCGTTCTCTTTCTCATAACGTGATATTTAGTTCACCCTTAATTCTCAGTTCATGCTGCATGGAGAAGCCGTTGACATCGTGAACTCCACCATCCAATCAGCTAACGTGAAAGAATGCAATGCCTACGTCCGCGGTGATATTCCTGATGTAAGTTATTTTTGGTACAAAAACTTCAACTGACTATCAAAGTCATTGGTATAATCTTCTACAAGATAAATTCATAAATGAAACAGGATTTGAGTTTTCTGCCACATACTTTGTTGTGAATCAGGCCAGAAGTAAAAACATATACCGCTTAATTACAAAACGCGATCCAACTTTAGTTCTAAAGCACTAAGCAAGTTTTTGGAATTTATTTTAATTTTGGGTATCGTTCTTAATACAAAGATTACATTGCGGGTGGAATTAAATTTATCCCGTGGCCGCTCTAGGGGATATTGGATTTTTAATCAAAAAACTGGTTTGGTGGTTGAAAACTGATCTAATAAAATCCTTTTTTTGTAATAAGTTGAAATAATGAATCAATAAATAAATAAGTTTCTAGTCTGTAGTCCCGAAACTCATGTGACTTGAAGTTAATAAAACGGCGCTTTGAAACAGTTCGAGATTGGCTGCCAATGCCACAATGGTGGAACCTGTACGGCTGACTCGTCCACCTGTACGTGCCCTGCCGGCTTTGGAGGATCCCTTTGTGACTATCGTGTACCCTCACCAATGAAGGCCTCGAACCAGCCCCCTAGCGACCCCTGCGCCATCCGACCCTGCCGCAATGGAGGAACCTGCCGACCAGACCCGAGCTCCCGAATGAACCACACCTGTGACTGCCCTCTAGGATTTGCCGGCCTTTACTGCCAGATCAGTAAGCCCCAAGGTTTTTTTTGAATTAAGTTATGTTCAGGGCTCCCGAATAACTAGACCAGCGTAGCTATTCACAGGTATTCGACAGGCTATCATTTCTAAATAACACATTCCGATAACCTGATATGCCTTGCCACCAGCAGCAAACAGCTGTTGGAAGAATAGCAGTTGTTTATTGGATTTAAACTGACGGATGAACTTTCGGGATTTCGAATTTCTTAACGCCGTTCATCTAGAGGTTATACGTACGATAACTTTGATTGATGATCGATTCGGTGTGTCGAATGGTAGTGAATAACTGTGCAGTATACTGGTTCGGTATTTATTCCTGAGTATTTTTGCTCAATACAATTCAAGCACGCAGTATTGCGCACAGTCATAATTATGCATATTTTGTATGAAAACTGCATTCATTAATCGTAGCTGTACATTAGGAACAAGCCTGTCCTCAAAAGAAAATGCATGTTTTAATTTTTATTTTTCTTCTTAGAACTGGAACTGCACCACAGTGTGGCTTTCAATGGAAACGGATATCTCGAACTGCCTGCCAGACTGCTGAATTACGAAAGGTTGGACATTGACCCTGGCATCATTGCTCTGGCAATATTCACCACACAGGACGGTGTGTTACTGTACCAGAAGGAAGCTCAGAGCTCACCGGACTATGGCGACTACATTCTGCTGAGAAGTAAGCACTACAACATTTATTAGACTCTTATACCATTTATTTTGATAACCTATGTATTATTCTAACGAATTAGTTAGATTACTGTAAAATTTCATTAAAACCGTTACTCAGTTTTTACGTGAAAGAGTAACACAAACTTTCGCATTTATATCAGTCAGGTAGGATTCTAATTTAATCACAATAAACAGTGTGATCAATGAGGTGTCAGTGTGTAAAATCTAAAAGTATCGCATTTTTCCATGTACTGTAACTAAAGTAAATTTGCAGATAATGCTAGTCCGAAGTAGCTCATGCTCTTGACCACCATCTTCAATGAAGCCCTCAGCAATAACATCTTCCCCCAAGCATGGAAGCAAGCCACGGTCATTGGCTTTCCAAAACCCGGCAAACCCAAAACGGAGCCCACGAGCTACCGGCCCATCAGTTTACTGGACAGCCTCGGAAAAATCTATGAGCGACTTATTTACAAGCCTCTCAGGGACTTCGCCGAGACTAAAGGCCTGATACCCAACGAGCAGTTCGGTTTCCGAACCCAGCACAGTTGCGTACAACAGGTACACCGGATCGTAGAGCATATAAGCGTTGGCTTCCAACGCGGCAATGCGACCGGTGCAGTATTTCTCGACACAGCGAAAGCCTTCGACAAGGTCTGGCACAACGGCTTGATATACAAGCTGTACAAACTCGGCGTGCCGGACCGTCTCGTACTCAACTTGCGAGACTTTCTGTCGAACCGCACCTTTCGCTATCGCATCGAAGGGACCCTCTCATCCCCCCACCCGATTCGCGCCGGTGTCCCTCAGGGCGCCGTGCTGTCCCCTCTCATCTTCACGCTGTTCACTAGCGATCTCCCCAAAAGTAGAAAGGCACAGTTGGCACTGTTCGCAGACGACACAGCCATCTACCACTCTGGGCGTAGTCATAAAGCGATAGCCTTCTCCCTCCAAACCGCAGTCAACGTACTTGGCGCGTGGTTTAGGAAATGGCGAATCGAATTAAATCCGGACAAAAGTCAGGCGGTTCTCTTTTCGAAACCGCGAAATAACCCTGACCCCCCCCCGGCCCATCTCCATATTCGGCAAGCCGATCCCTTGGGAAAAGCGAGCCAAATATCTGGGAGTGATTCTAGATCAGCACCTCTTCTTCTCTGAGCATATCAAGAAGGCACGCTCACGCGCCGCCTTCGCTCTCGGAAGGCTGCACTCTGTTCTGAACGCACGTAGCAAATTGTCACTCAAGTCCAAATTGCGTATTTACACAGCGTGCATAAGGCCCATCATGACGTATGCATGTGCAGTCTTTGCACACACGCACCCCCGACACATCCATAGGATGCAGACCCTCCAAAACCGTTTCCTTCGCCAAGCCACAGGCTCCCCATGGTTCGTTCGGAACGAGATCCTCCATCTCGATCTGAAAATGCCCACTATTGCTCAATTTCTGAAACGCAACTCGAAGCGTTTCTTCGATAAAGCCGAGTTACATCGCAATCCCTTGATTGTGAAGGCCGCTAGTTATGTCCCCAGTAGAATCAGTAGAATCCGCCGGCCGAAACATGTCCTTTTCGACCCAGACGACCCCATCACTGTTCTCCAAGAAAGGAATAGGGCCACCAGTACAGCACACAAACACAAACGACCGTCCTTCCGACCTCGCCGCCGAGGTCCTCGCGCCCCGCGAAGACCCCCGAGTAACGATCAGACCCCCGACCGTCCCTTGCTCGTTGATGCGCCAGCCCGCGCCGCAGCTGAGCCAGTAGCTTTAAATTCCCCGTTTAATAATCAAGAAAATATTTTGATCCAGCCTGTCCCCACTAGCTGCCCCCCAAAGTGACTCCCTGAGCCGAGGCCGAAACCCGTAGTGGACGCCAACTTTCGCAATAAAAGTTTTAGGTTGTAATCGGTTAAAGACAAACAAACTCAGAGGAATAAGTTAAAGACAAAGAATGCAATAAACTCAGTCACTTATTGTTATTTAGTTATGAAACATCTTATGTATCAGAAAATTTTTCCAAACAACAGATTTTTTATTTAAGAAAGATTTCTTCGCTAGAATCATGAGGAGCTGAATTCATTAATTCACATAAAAAGTTTTCGTGACGATTACTCTTACAAGGTATTTTTTTCTCTTGCTTTTGTAACCTTTGACGCTTTGGACATGCGGCAGTTCATTCACTATTACACTCTCAACAGACTCTACTGAGACCTGGCGACCAATGCCATGTGGCCAAAGTCAAAGGTGAAAGGCCGTTTTATTTGCCTATAAATTTACATGAAAATTTAATTGATTATAGTTACCATAGGTAGTTTTGTATAGAGAAGAATGGGCAAGAAACTCCCAAAATGTTTTATTATAAATTATGTAAAAATATGTGAGGCGATGACCTATCTAGCTAATAACTTCTGCACTATGAAAGATCTTTGTGATACCAACGAAAACGCTATAGAAGTGGCAGAATTATGGTCGAAGCTTGTTTGAGCTTAATTGGAATCATCGATAGGACGAAGAAGATATTGAATAAAATTACTCTACGTACCAAAACATGTAAAAAAAAATAAGAAAAAAAAAACAATAACAGATAAATTAATTTTGTGCACTATAGAAGGTGCTCACGCCAGATTTATAAATACTGGTGGTCGCCCAGTGGTTGAAATTCTAAAACTTAATGTATTTATAATACTATAATAAAAAAATCGCTTTCTGCACTCCTTCGCCATAAAAACTTTAACTGTGCCAAATTTCACACTCCTACATCCGCGTAAATTTTCGTAAAAAGGGGTACAAAGTTTTTAGTTGTAAAAGTAGACGATTTTCACTAAAATTAATTAAATCAATAATACATTGAGCTAAAATTAGCACAGAACGAAAAACTATTGTCAAAAAATTCGAAGATTATACGATTAAATTCGATCGATTTTGCAGAGTAGGTGGCTAAAATTGACATAGCGTGGTTGGTTTCTATAATATTAATGAATTTGAATATCAGTGGTCCAAGACTACAATTTTGTATTTACTCATTTCTATAGTTTACTGACATAAGGTTTTTGTTTCAGTTGAAAGAGGCTTCGTTGTATTTGAATGGGACAATGGCGGCGGCAAGTCACAACTCACGGTGGACGTCTTCGTCAACGATGGAGAACGGCATCAGGTAAGTCTTTGAGATAACAACGCAACAATTTTATGATCTTTATATAGTTTTGGGTTCGTGGTTAAATCATAATAGCCGCACGGGTCGATCAAAAGTTAAGCTATGCTTGTCGCGGTCAGTTTCTGGATGTGTGACCATTCATTACTTGAGACTTCACCGTGCCTCGGAAGGGTGCGGTTTGTTCGAAAGAGGTACCGTGGCCCCTGGCACACAGGCAACTGAGGGAACACGGGTGGGTTTTAGTCAGTGAAAGTCTGATACGCCCTCTTGCTGCACCCCGAGCGGGAGAAGTTATTTGATAATTGAATAACCTCAAAAAAAAAAATCCTCAGATTTATTTAGCCCAGCTGTTATTTGTAGATCTTTGACAGCCGTTACGGGTTGCCCAAATGTCGGACAACCAGTTTTACCAAGAGTTATCTTTTTACTCAGTACCTAACTGTGTTGTGGAGTGCGGATAGGCAGTCGCTCCATGTAAAATACTGGTAGTGGGATCCCGTGAGGAAAATGCTAGACAGATTGAGTTTTTATATAGTTTGAGGTTGTTTGAGAGACGAAATTAAGTAAACAGTTGTGCAAGTCCATGAATTGAATAGATTCCGTTCAATTTCAATCGTTTGATGAAAGATAAGGACTGCAGTTTCCATCTGGCTTGTGTTTTTAAATTCTCCGAATATCTCCTATTGCCCTGAAGGGTGATAACGTGCGGAGAAACTACCGCTCGGTTACTAGGTACTTTTTGTTATGTTGAAGAAAAAAAATTCGTGCAAAAATGTCGTGGAATGATGCTTTTAAAGTTTGTTATGTCATGCGGTAAGTAACAGATATAATGAAATAAATCAACAACGTTTGAGAGCATTTAAATAAAAATACCGGTAAAGTGCAAGCCGGACTTACGCACCGAGGGTTCCGTACAAACTAACCTACCTATTTAGGTAAATGGTTCGATTCCCGAATCGAGTTTCGAAGACTTTTTATATTCGAAAACATAAACTATACTGAGGGACAAACTTAACTTTGCCGTTGGAAAACTGTTGTCCATTACCCATAACTACAAATTTATGGTTTTCGGATTTTTCCTTCAGTTGAGCTACATGGCATTGCTTCTTGCTAAATTTCATTATTATAGCTCAACGGGAAGTTCCCTATAGTTTTTCATTCCCTTGCGATCGTCAAAATATGCGCCATAAATATAGCATAAACGTCCTTAGCTTTAGATTGCGTGGAGTCGAAGTATTATTTTGCACTTTTCCAAAGGGTAGCTGAGCGGTCGCCTAAACCTACCAAAAACGTAATACGATAAGCTAGGTCAAGGACAAAGGGTTACCACCAACTAGCGATCGACTGTACCTACCTACCAAACACGTAATACGTTAGGCTAGGTCAAGAGCAAAGGGTTATCTCCAACGAGTGGTCGACGATACCCACCAAACACGTACCTAATACGTTACGCTAGGTCAAGGACAAAGGGTAACCTCCAACTAGCGTTCAACAAACAGGCGCGTCGTGACGGTGAGACGCAATTCTGCTTGAACAATTTCCACGAAGTTGTATTAAAAAAAGGACTGTCTAGGAAGTCTTAATACGCTAGGCCACCTATAGGTCAAAATGTTACCACCGACTTAGTCGAACGCTCGTCGTACGTCACACCTACCAAAACCGTCGCGATACTGGTCGTTTTGTTTTCACCCTAAAAGCACACTAAGGACTTTAAGGTACTAATGACCTCGTGCTGGGTACTCAGTATCTGTAGTTGATCTAGATTTTCACATCGCGGTATACTCGGTATACGCATCTTACTGTTAAAGTAACTAATAACAGTAGACAAGCCGGTAGTTGTAGTTGGGAAGCTTAAATTATATTAAAAAAAAACACACCCATATCACGTACAGTCCCGGACTTTAATTGATGAGCCAGTTTTAAACTTTCCAATTTTGCAGTTTTATACACTCACGAGATTACAGAAACAAGATGAAATCGGATAAAGTCTTATTCATAGAGGTTGAAGGTTGACTAATAAGTTGTCAATGAATGTTACGTCAATACACTGTTGCATACGTTTATCCAATCTATTTGATACTGGCCTCCTTTGAATTAGAGCTCATTAAATACTCGTTATTTCTGAAAACCTATCCGAAGACAGTGACAGTTGAAATGTCAACTACAAAACAGAAATAGTAAATAAAATTCGTGATCAATTGTTCCAAGATGGCGGCAGTTATGTGTTATTTATGTTTATGTGCAACAGTTACCATGATTGTCATGAACGTTATCTTGGGCGCTACGCGTTTGGATTATATCGTGGATACGAGTTTTTCCGATGTCGAAATGACCAATCATAGTATTTCTCCGTACGCTAACGTTACTATCACTACGCTATAACAATGTCGCTAGGTTACGGTTGCTAGCCCTGCAATTGGTTGACTTTGGGTTGTCAGTGTGGACTATATACGAGTATAACTGACTAACCCGATTTATATTACACGGCTAAAATAGGAACTGTGACAAAGTAGGTAAAAAGAAAAAGGGACAAAATAGGTAAATAGGGCAGGACTTGTGGCTAAATGAGAATTAACAGTCGCACGGGTCAATCGAAGGTTAAGCTACGCTTTTCGCGGTCAGTGCGTGGATGGGTGACCATCCATTATAATTATATCGAGACCCCTCCGTGCCTAAAAAAGCACGCTAAGCCGTCACAATTACAATTATTATTTCCACGCATACCTACGGTAGATTTTATGATTTGAATTTTGATAATTTACGTTTGTTATTATTATGAAGAATTTACTCCAAATTAATCCACGTCAAAGGTTTCCGCGCTTCTATTGGGTTAGTCGCTAATTCGACACGAGAGACTGGACACGCGTGTGTCTAGTTGGTGAAACGCAAAATTAGTATCACTTATGATTTCGAGATCTAAAACGCACACAAAAAAATAATAGTCATCCGTTTACAATTTTATTATGCTTTATACAACGTGTAACGGAAAGGGTACCTATATACATAACACGGCTTCTTTGGATGATAACAAACGAAATTGAAAGGGTTTTTAAATCCTACCTCTACATGTTCGGAAGTTATGAGAATTTTTAATTCATTAATACCAGAAACCAAATCAAATTGAAATAAACACATCACTCGGAAGAGATATATCGTGAAATTGACAAGTACCGTGGAAAGTTATTGACCTACGTAGTTCGGTGACACGTTTGTTATGATTTGAATTTATCGTGATAATACATAATTATGCGTGTGCTATAAGGCGCGTTATTAATCAGCGACACGCAGATATCTCGTTCCATTCATTCACTTCTAGGTAGGTTCAATGTTATCTTATGTAGCTACGCTTCCCTGAATACAGACTGCAACTGAATAACTGATCGACATTGTTGACGGGTCGTTTATTGGAAATGCTGTTTTCGTAATACATATATCGATTGTTCCCCGAAGGGTTCGACAGAAGTGGGCATGTTCACCAACATTTGCTTCCGAAGTTATGTTAAAGTTCTATGTAATTGGGGGCGAGCCTATTGCCACCATTGGGTGGTGGCAATTGGCGCAAGATCCGAGAAGTTTCGAAAATTCCTATTGGCTACTGAGAGATTTCTTTTGGGAAAACCTCATAAATCTGGTAATATCTTCTGAGGGGGTCTCCTTCGTCTTCAGCTTCCTGATATAGTGTTGCGCTACACTTTGACTGATGTTCAACTCAAAGTTGCAATGGCTCTTCAAAAAATCCTTCCAGATATAGCCCTTGTTAGACTCACATAAAATTCTAATAATTTATAATGTTTGAACTTTTAAAATAGACCTCTAAGTTTGTTTCGGCGTTTCTTCTGTCAGCTAAAAAATGCCGGTGCCGTCTAGTTTTTAAATATTGACGTGTAAAAGTGTCTAAAGAGATCTACTTACGTATTTAACGTTTAATTTAATTTATTTGCCCGACCTAGTAATCGAACCTAGGAGCTCATGCTCTGCAGTGGCGCTTGTGGCCACTGGACCAACGAGGCAGTCGGTATGCTGCCATGTTCTATGTTATGGGTTTGGTTTCCGCACTTTGTTCTCAAGTGGACCATTGTGCGTGAGCTATGGTGGTCTTCGGTTGTTATTCCAGCCAGCCCACCTCACTCCAGAAGTTGGCTATAAACTCCTGGTCTGTTGAGAATATCCGTCTAACATTTGGGTGCCCTGAGGGTTTCTGTTCTAATCTGGGCTACGCCTGTGCATTCAAAAAGCATATGCGCAACGGTTTCCTCAGCCTCCGTGCAAGCCCTGCACAAGGAGTATGCTGCCATAATGCCTTCGAATATGGTGCTGATGTTATTTATCTCTGCAGGTGGTTGTCAAGATGTTGGAGGACGGCCGCGTCTCACTGGCTGTGGACGACCGGGAGAACTCAGGAACCAGCACTGGCATATCCAATGTTATGAACGCTGACTCCAATATCTACCTTGGTAAGTAAAAGTCACACTACCCACCACGCAGACTGAATTTTGATGTAGTTATCTGCCTGATAACGTTACCGCAGAACTGCTTACCGAATTCTGGCACAGAATGGCACAGAGGGGTTGGTGTCTAAGTAATAACAGCCAATCAGGTTAAGCTACATTTGCCGCGGTTGATCCGTAGATGGGTGACTATAGAGATAGTCGGTACGTAGAGACGTACCAAGACGCCTCCGTGCCTCGGAAAGCACGTTAAGCCGTTGGTCCCGGTGGTCGTTCGATTATTACCAATCGTAACGGGTCGTCAGTAGCCCGAAAGCTGAAAACCAGTCTTACTTAGGGGCATCGTATTACCGAGTAACTGGTCGTTGAGGTCAGATCGGCAGTTGCTCCATGTTTAATACTGGTATTCAGCTGCATCCGGTTAGACTGGAGGACGACCCCAACATAGTTGTGAAAAGGCTAGGCTGAAGTCGTTAATACTTTTCATACACAAAATAAGTCACCGTTTACTCGTTATATTGGTAAATACGGAATAGGACGTATGAAAAAATGCGTCTTAGAAGTAGTGCGAACAATGCAATTTCGATGTCACTTACTTATTAGTTCTGCCGCCTCTAGACACTGCCGAAGCGTCACCGCGACGGACATTTTAATTAAATAAATATCTTTGTTACTGTGTGTATGCATGGCCCCAATTATTTACCTACAGTGAATTACAGTGGTGGCCCTGTGGTATCGGCCCCGAATTACGAGTTGGTCGTGAGTTCGTTACACACTTAACTGGGCACTTTACTTTGTGTATTTAATTTCATAATTTCATTTGAAGCTGACTGTATGTTAAGTATCTTCACCGTCTTCGTTTCTCCGCAGGTGGTATGCCAGACCATTTCAACCAGCAGGGTTACCCTGGCTTCACCGGCTGCATCCACCAGGTCGAGCTGATGACGTCAGACCGAGGACTGAATCTGGGCCAGGTCGCAGTTGCCGGAAGGAACACACAGCGTTGCAAGGAGTGAGTATTGTTTTAATGTAATATGTATTATCAATATGCTGTTATCGGCAATCTATATAATCCGGTATTCTATAGAATAACTATACGTTCAGGTAGTGCGTGCAATCATTAATGCCATAATTTTTTCAGGCATACTATGCGATATTAAATGTACCACCAGCAATTATATAAAAATAATTAACTCAATAATATCAATAAAATCAAAATTAAAATTTATAACATTAAACTAAAATCTTAGTTATAAATTTTATAATTCGCATGCCTCTGCGTCATTTGTTTGTTCATTATTACAATAATCAATATTTTGGCAATAGTCTCAGGAAATTAGCATGAATTAAGTAAGAAAGGCAGTTCAAGGTATGAAAAATGGAAAGGCTATGGGCCTAGATGATATACCAGTAGAAGTATGGAATTGTTTAAAAGAAGATGGATGTACGAGTATGTGGCTGACTTTATTCTACAATAAGTTGTTGCATGAAGGAGACAAGACTGGTAAATAGTTCGCTATTGCCCACCTTCAAGAATAAATGTGATGTACAGGACTGCAACAACTATCGAGGGATAAAGCTCACGTCACATAGTATGAGAGTATAGGAGAAAGTAATAGAGAAAAGACTGCGAGAGAGAGTGAGATTACCCTGAAACAGTTTGGGTATATGCAAGGTCGAGGAACAATGGACGCCACTTTTGCACTTTGCCAATTGTGCGAGAATTACAGACATGCACACAAGGAGTTGCACATGGTGTTCTTTGATTTGGAGAAAGCGTATGATAGGCTACCTCGGAGTATATTGTGGTGGGCCTTGAAAGAGAAAATATTGCCCGGGAAGTATGTAGAATTTATTCGTGCTATATGCAGTCAATCTCGTACCTACATCCGGTCGGCTGCTAGCAATACCGATGAGTTCCTTGTAGCTGTAAGCTTGCACCAGGGATCGGTTTTAAGCCCTTACCTCTCCTGTCCTGTTGACCATGGATGCTCTGACGACGGACATACGGGAAGGATCACCCTGGTGCATGCTGTTTGCCGATGACATTCTTTTTGACATTTTTTCTGCAAAGATGTAACCGAGACTAGAGCAGATTGGAGAAGTGACAATAGAAGTTTGAGATTGTTGGGTTGAAAACAAGCAGAACCAAAACTATAACTATAAATATATGTTCTGCGATTTCGGCGGTCTCTCCACTTCTGGGGCCATAGCGCATGATGGCGCGTTTTTCCAAGTCTGCTCCGACTTTCGGTATCTCGGTGTACTCGTGAAAAGCGATGGCGAAGTAGATAGGACGATAAAGCACAGAATTAACACTGGATGGATGAAATTGCTATTAGAGTAGGGGGAGACCCAAGTAACGATGAATGGTCTGTGTGATTGATGATATGGTTAGAAAGAGTGTGAATATGAATATGACGACTAATAGCGTAGTGTAGAAGAAAATATATATTGCGCCCACCACGAATAAATTAGGATATGGGCAGGAGAATGATTTGCCGATAGATGTGAAAACCAGAGTTTCACGTAATAATATTAATAATTATAATTTGGAAATTTTGGCCAGTGGTAAAGTTTAGTTAAAGTTATAATCGATTTCGATCACTGCCCAAACTTCTAACTACTGGTCAAATTTCACTAAACTGTAACATAATGGAAAAGAATAAAATTACAATGCAATTAGAATAACCGTATAAAGTATAGGTCCACACCGATGCATTATTTGACATTAATGATTTAGCGAATCACAGTTAAAATAGTAAACAGTAATAAACCAATTTATTTATGGATAGCTAAAGGTGGGCGTATTTTATGGGATGAAATGGTATTATGATTGTGCTCCGCCGCGCAGAGCTTTGTCGTGATGATCATTTTATTATTTAAACTAACCAGAATATACTTAGCTATGTTTGAATAAGATACAGGTATTGTCCCCGTTCAGAACGTTCGTATCCAATAGTCAGTCTCAGTGTCGGAAATGCCTTTAAATTGCCAAAAAATTTGGCAAGCTTTAGACGTTTATAGTCCATCTTTATACAAGCACAGCCTTCAGGAATTTCAGATATAATTCTGGAAAGGTCTGAATAATTGAATAGTCTACCCTCCCTAGATATCAGATTTTAGTCATCCGTTTAGGTTTCAATTCGACTGTGCCTGGATTCAGTAATTCGTTCGAACAAGTTAAGCCAATTAACGGTGTTGCCAGTCCTGCCGATCGGTTCCTGCAACGGACGGTTAATGATAATATTGACTTTGCGGTTGTAGTTGAAAATGGCGTAGTTTCCAATAAATACTCATCACATTTCATTCAACCGGGTCTAAAAGCATGAAATTTTGACATATTTTTTTCAACCTTACTGTGGGTAATTATGGAATGAAAGTTTGTGTACATCTTTAAGTAAGAAGCATGGTTAGCAAAACCATGCTTCACACACGGCTACGCATCAAGCTATACATTTCCAGTGTAAGCTCATCTCGCATTGTATAGGATTTCTGTGCAGTGCTAGATCAGCGTAAACTGGAATTGTATAGCTTGTGGCGTAGCCGTGTGTACTGTCGAACGATTTTCTAAGGCTTCTGAGCAGCCGCCACTGGTAAATCCCATCAGCTACATAGCTTGATATTGATAACGTGCATTAAGTAAGAAGGAAACAATTTTTTATTAGTTAATGATTTCGTAATCGTTTGTTCAACGAAATTAACATAACTTTACTGACATTACACGCTGCTATGGAATCTCAGTCAAAACTACCCAGAGTATGTTTTTATTTCCACTGTTGTAGATTTCGTAAAATTTAGTGTTATGGGCACAAACTTGAACGCACAAAATCAACTAACCCGGTTTGAAATGGTAGTTTTCCAAAGAACCGGCTTGCGTGGTTGATGTTAACAATTTTAACAAGTATGTTGAATTGTGACATTCATTTTAATCATGACAGTAATTAGAGGAACTTACCACGAACTAGTGCTGCACCTTTTTGTCCGGGTAGGTACATTAGATTCGGCAATATTTGTTGACCAGCAAATCCATTCGAAGCAATTACTAGAAATATTTCACAGGGGTCGTGTCGATCGGTCAACTTCGTTCGGCATCTACCCTCGCTTAGTCATGATCTGGTCGGCTTGGTACAATACGAACTATGCCGAGTGGCCATCTGCCGAACATAAATCTATGTATAGTATATTCGATTTTGACATCCGGCTGTGCCTTTGTTGTATTATGCCGAGCCGATCATGTGTGTAGCACCCATCAAAAACATTTTAGTCCACAATCATACTTAAGCCTAACGAAACTAACAAACTTTACTAACTTTCCACGCTGCTATGGAACCTCAGACAACTGTTCCCGGATATATATCCCTACTTTGAAGATCAGGGCGTATTCAAATCCCCTCCAGGCTTCTTCAACACTAACTCGAAACCGACCCTGAACTTCCTGACTGTCGTACTACCTTCCCTGATATGTCTGCTCCTTTCCCAAATAATCTTTGCCATACATAACATCTACTAAACGGAACTGACTGGTAAGTTACCAACCTTATCTTTAAGCCATGCATGCGTAATTTCTGACACAGCTATAATCAACCTCGTAATCGATTTATCGCTTTTGGCTACGGCTACCAGTAAATTGGAACTACACTAAATCGACGTTCACACGGACGGATAGTTGAAAATCGAACAGTGTGTTTTTCCGACGCTCGGACGTTGGAGTCTCAATGCTCAATTCAGCACGAAGATTTGAAAATCTAGTACGCGGTCAAATTTCATAATTATATCTTTACGTCCGTGTGGACGTCGACTAAGATTTAAACTATCTCACTGTCATATGAACCTTTAGTGCTATTCTGTATAAATCTCACCGTGATAACTTGGTGAAGTGACCTTAAAGCGAGCTGTCATTAGTGTCAATCTCTAGCATCATATGGAATGACAACTCACTTCAAGACCACTTCACCTAAGTTCCCATGGTGAGATTTTAACATATTGCGACTGGTCGTTTTATGACGTCACAAGTGAAATTCTACTGGCAAGAGCAATTACGAGGTCGAATGTACACGACTTCTAATTTGATGCCTTTTCATAAGAACACGTTTCATGTGGCACAGGCAGAAAAGTCTTTGCTGTCTTATGTATTAAAAACTGCAAATGAGTTTCGACAATTTGTATATATTTTCTTGTCGCCCTATGTCTTGTTACTTTATTATTAAATGTGTTATTTCTACATCAAATCAACAACTATTTCCACGATTGTTTTCAAATATACCCATTTGTTTCTGTTCACAGGTCATCCCTGTTTTATGATTAACGTCAACTTTACGAACGAACTTCGATGCATCAAAGCAACTCTACAGTAGCACAACTATTTAAAATAAACAATCTCAATGTGACAGTGTAATCTTTACCTTTCGATTTGTGCATTATGTTTAAAACCAAATCGAAACAAGGTTACTACTTGTTTTTTCAATAATTATTATCAAGATTAAGTAAATGTTGTATTAGTATTAAGGAACTTGGAAAACCAGACAATACGGCTAGTTTAGTGACTTAGGTTAACGCGAATCGATCAATAATGTAACGTTTAAAAGCCTGTGATGAGTTGTGGACTGTTCGCGATGTCAGGCTCTGTGGAGCTTTGGATGTTTGGTGCCATAAGAAGAATTTTTAATAATGTAGTTAGGAATTTATGTATTTACTAATAACTATTAAGTACTCAG
This sequence comes from Polymixis flavicincta, assembly GCA_949987655.1. Lineage (NCBI taxonomy): Eukaryota > Metazoa > Arthropoda > Insecta > Lepidoptera > Noctuidae > Polymixis > Polymixis flavicincta. The sequence goes on along the minus strand of OX465171.1, from coordinate 32,870,027 downwards.
TTCTCGTTCCAGCTTGTTCGCGAGTCATTTTTAGAAAATCTCTCTAAAACATTTCCAAGGCTTGTTTTTTTTTTAATTTTGCGCCCAGTGATATACATATGTAATGTAATTGTGCCAAACGTGATAAATATCGTTTTGTGTTGATTCAGCACTGCCATTATTATCCTTTTTTATTTTCTTATTAAGTAAACTTTCGCTTCTTAAGCAACGAATATACTTTAAGTACTTATCTATATTATGTGAATATAAAATATTATTTTAATTAAAATCTAGTACGAATGCATTTAACTTAATTATCGTCACTGATTTTTAAATATTGTTATATATTTTGATTACAAAATTATATGTATGCATAAAATGTATTTGTTGTTAGCTTATCTAAGAAGACATTATGACATATAATGATATCTACCTTATAATTGAAAAGTACTGATATTATAAAAATATTGTGTAACTTTATGTATAAACTATTTTAAACAATTGCCTACGTATATGATCTACCCGTGTATTGCTGCTAAGTGAACAAATTCGACTAACAATAAAAAAATAAATATTATGACAGTTTTTTTTTTCTCACAAACCTATCTGCATACACACACGAGACACACGCCTTCTTCCCATGGGGTAGGCAGAAACTTTCAGACACCAGCTGATTCCTTACATACCTACCTTTGTCAAGTTTACGTTCTGACATTTGATAATAAGGTCACTCTATGGCCTCTTAGGGCGTCCCACTTCTGGCGTTTTAACTCACATCTGGCTTTTTTCTTATTTCAAAACATGCTTGAAAATGAGCCTTTTTTATTTGTAAAGAGCGTGCCCGCTTACTTATGCAATTCTGAATTATGTTCACACAGCTACAACTAGAAGTAACAAATTTTGAACTGACTACCTTCGCAGTAAAATAGATAAACAGCTCATACTATCAACAATAACAAAACCATGGTCGGCAAGACGACCAGTTACCACAAGAAGCACCCGTTCACGAGCATAACGCAAAGATCAGCCATTAACCGCCTCGCCATATTTGAGAGAAGGTGGAAACCCGACGGCGACGGTACCGCAAGCAGTGACATCTACGGGAGCATGAGCACGAACTTGCTGCCGGTTGCTCAGGCAAGAATAATATGATGAATTGTCAAGGTCGCTAGTCAACTACATCTTGCAGTACAACTCATTAAATAAAAACATTGTATAATGAGTAGATAATGTCAGCAAAAAATAAAATATAAATGAACTGACTTATGCAGTAAAAAAATAAATAAACAATTATTATATTATTATAAATATAACCTATCAGTAGGCAAGGCATTTAAATGCAAAACTAGAGCAAAGAAGAGGGAAGCCTATTAAAAAACGCTATACCAAGCAAGACCAAGTAATTCGACGAACGACGACGAATACCAAAGAAAATACATTTGGGTAGGCCGCTAAATTAGACAAAATCAGGCGTACTCGAGACATTTAACACACATACGATTAATTGGTTATAAGAGCTGGACGAGACACAATATAAATTTTATTGTTAACTGCGTCTAATGACGTCTGCGGCGCACGAGCAAAGTGTTAATATTGAAACTAAGTTATTAGATAAAGGCTAACGAACATAAACGAAGAGTTAGTTTGGTCGAGCGAGATGTCGCGTGTGTACATTACCTGCTCGTTTATTACCCGTGGTCCCTGCCGTGGTCCCTGGAAGGGACCACGAGTATTTGTTTTTACCCGTGGTCCCGGCGAGAAATATAATGCGGCCGAATCAAAATGGTAGTCCTTGGAAGGTACTGTCCCTCCGAGAAATAGATTTTTGCCGCAAAGTTGTGAGATCCATATAATACCATGTCGGTCAATTTAATCAGTTCCTACTTAAAGATCCTTCTGTCTTAAGTTATTACGTAATTAGCTAACCTAACAACATCCAGGGCCCGATCTAAGGGGGGGCAAGCCGGGCAAATGCCCAGAGCGGCAAGAATTAGGGACGGCAAAATGTATACTTACAAAACAAACTCTCAGGAATTTTTGTAAACTTGTTCAGAAGCCATAGTAGACGAACGTAGGTGAATATTATATAATTAAACGAATATCACATATCTATCATCCCATCTTTTGAACAGCAAGCTCATGCTCAAATCATCAAATAACTTCTTCCACTCTGGGTGAAGCAGGAGGGCGTGTCAGACTTTTACCGACTAAAACCCACCCGTGTTCCCTCAGTAGCCTGTGTGCCCGGGGGCCACGGTATCTCTTTCGAACAACCCGTACCCCTGGCAGGCAGCGGGCCCCATCAGTTTGTGCTGACATCTCATTACGGCGCTCGTGGAACACAACGCTCCGTCGACCTGGGCTTGGTCCTTACCGGACAGCGAGCTACCCATTACTCGCCGTCCGTAAGTCCACGCCTACGGTGGCCGGGAATCAGCCTGATTTCCCGACGCACAGGGCGTCTCCCGCAGAGGCTAGGGCCGTGAGAGCGCATGTACTGCCTCTCCCTCACGTGCGCCGCCTCTCTCTTCGCGAACATCACTGCTTCGCAGAAGGGGGTGACGGCTACCCATGCACTCTCGCTCCGTACCATGGCCTGGACCAGGGCCGGACGCCAGAGATCGCCGCCGCCGATCGCCTCCACGAGGACACGGCGGTGCTCCGCCCACGCCAGGCAGACCTCCACCGTGTCCTCAGGGCGATCTTGGCAATGGAAACACCCGGGCGTTTCCTCCCGCCTTATGCGAAATAGGAAACAGCCGTGTCCCGTGAGGAGCTGCGTCAGGCGGAAGGTGAGGACGCCATGCCGCCTCACAAGTCACTCCTCAGAGAGGGGACTTACCGCCGCAATAGTGGCGTGCCCAGCACTAGGTTGCGACAGTCGCACTCTCCATGTCGCCATGAGATCCCGCCGGAGACTTATATGGTGTTAGTGTAAAGGGCGGCGAATATTATTTTTGCCCGGAGCGGATAAATAGCTAGATCGGGCCCTGACAACATCTGATAGTGACCATATGAATATCAATATAAACAAATCTTTTGTTTTAAATAAATAAATTGACTTGGCCATCGCATGAAAACACAATGTATCTCACAAGTAATACATATTATATTAAATTAGATTGTTTAGTGCGATTGCCAAGTCAATTTATTTATTTAAAACAAAAGATTTGTTTATATTGATATTCATATGGTCACTATAAGATGTTGTTAGGTTAGCTAATTACGTAACAACTTAAGACAGAAGGATCTTTAAGTAGGAACTGATTAAATTGACCGACATTATGGTATTATATGGATCTCACAACTTTGCGGCAAAAATCTATTTCTCGGAGGGACAATACCTTCCAAGGACTACCATTTTGATTCGGCAGCATTATATTTCTCGCCGGGACCACGGGTAAAAACAAATACCCGTGGTCCCTTCCAGGGACCACGGCAGGGACCACGGGTAATAAACGTACCTGCTGTGTAGCAATCAGTGACGTCAAGTGAACTAGTAACGAAGATCTTTGTATTGCCAACAATAGTGCAGTACATAGCAGTAGCAGCAGCAGGAAGTGGCAGCGATCAACAGGGATCCCTATTTGGTAGGCAATAAAACGTTTACTTGGACAATTGGGTAAGATCGTTCCATTTAAGGTGATACTTGTCCACATTTTTTCCATACGAACTTCGGGAGGTTTTTACTCCACTGTTTGACTATGTATGTACAACATCAAAAATTAAACATGGTATGGTTTTGTTTCATTATTAATATTGTCTGTACGGAAACAGAATACTAAAATAAAAAGGCCATTAGAAAATTATGAGCCAACAAAGATTCGTTTTTCTTGCTAATTTAACCTAACTTTGGGCGTGTTTAGGTAATAAAAGGAGTGTAAAATCTCGAAAACCAAGTCGGTACCGACAAAGCTCAATAATGAAAAGTTCAATAAATTGAATTGGTTATTGATTTTTGCAGTGGTTTTTTTTCAGAAAACCCGATCTTCCAAAGGACTTTTCTTAATTTTTTACGCGCCTGTTTAACTATAACTGATCCTTCAGCTCACGCAATAATATTGTGCGTATAGACTATGGTCTAACTGTTCATCACTGATACTACCTCTGTCGGACACGAAGCCTGGTGACACAGCGTGCTTTTTAGCCAGGCTCATCAGTGAGTTCGAGCCCGCGACGAGTGTACCGTTAATATCACTTCTATCAACAAAATGTCGTCATTGGAGGACATTCTCGCCGCGAGTCTATCATTTATCAGTTTTAATTCTCAACACACAAGTTAAACTCTACATTTTTAGAGTTAAACTTCGAAATATATGTGTTGTTTTTAGAAACAGCGAAGTTGACGATGACAAGAAATTCATCATCATCATCATTTCAGCCGAAAGACGTCCACTGCTGGACATAGGCCTCCCCCAAGCTCCGCCACTTCGACGAGTTCTGTGCTTCCCACATTCAGCGGACTCCTGCGGTCCTCACAAGGTCATCGGTCCACCTTGTGGGAGGCCTTCCAACTTTACGTCTTCAGGTACGCGGTCGCCACTCCAGAACCTTTCAGCCCGTTCGGCCATCTGTTCTGCGAACAATGTGTCCTACCCACTGCCACATAAGTTTGGCAATTTTTCGGGCTATGTCGGTTACCTTGGTTCACCTGCGGATCTCTTCATTCCTGATTCGATCACGCAGAGAAATTCCAAGCATAGCCCTCTCCATCGCCCTTTGGGTGACTTTAAGCATACTTATGAGAGTTATGAGGCCCATTGTGAGCGAGCACGTTTCGGTTCCGTAGGTCATCACTGGCAACACGCACTGGTCAAAGACTTTCGTCTTGAGACACTGCGATATGTGGGACTTGAAGACATTGTGAAGCTTCCCGAACGCTGCCCAGCCGAGTCGGATTCAACGATTGACCTCTTTCTCGAAGTTGGATCTACCTAACTAGACAGTTTGTCCTAAGTAAATGTACTCGTCCACAACTTCAAGTACAGCGCCTCCAACTGTTACGAGAGTGGGTGTTACATGGGCATAGAATATGGCCATTGTCTTGTCCATGTTCATTTTAAGACACACTCTTTCGGAAGCTTTACTGATGTTATCGAGCATTGTACTGAGGTCCTCCATGGTCTCAGCCATGACAACTATTTCATCGGCAAACCGAAGGTTAGTGATGTTCTCACCGTTGATGTTGATGTCAGCCCCTTTCCAGTCCAGAACATTGAAGACATCCTCAAGTGCAGCGGTGAAGAGTTTCGGAGAGATAACGTGTCCCTGCCTAACACCTCGCTGCAGAAGGATAGGTTTCGAGGTCTGGTCCTGGAGTCGGACTGACATAGTGACGTTTTCGTACAGACACTTCAACACCTCGATGTACCGATAGTCTACCTGCCGCATTGTATGTATGTGGTCTACGGTGCTAAAGCCTTTATGGAACCCGGCTTGTTCGGGAGGCTGGAAGTCGTCAAGCCTGCGCGCTAGACAGTTCGTGATGGCTCTCGACAACAGCCCTTCTTAAAGAAAAGTACCACCACACCGCCTGTGGCGTTTTGCCCTCGAGTATGACGGAATCAAACAGCTTCTGGAGGGCCTTAAGAACGGGTTTCCCGCCGGCCTTTAGGAGTTCAGCCGTGATTCCGTCATCACCCGGCGCGGCACTTTGTTGTTTTTGAGCGGCGACAGAGCCATCCTAATCTCGTACAAGCTGACATCCGGGATGTCTTCAGTATAGTGTCGGGTCAATCTAGCTCTTGGGTCGTTTGCCAGATTCGTAACGGGGTTTCTTGTTGACATGTATAACTGTCCATGGAGCCTCTCAATCTCTCTCAACAGCTTAGGCTTGGTGGATACGATCCTGCCTTCATCGGTCTTCAGTTTCGTAAGCTGACTGTGCCCAATAGACAGATCCGTAGCAAAGACCTTGGAGCCCTTATTCCGCTATATCGCGACTTTAATATATTATATATTAAAGCGGCGGAGGTTGCTTTTCAAGGACTCAGAGATCTGAATATTAAGCTGCTGGTACTCTAACGCATCGTCTGAAGACTGCAGGACCATCTCGCGTCTCTCCTTCATGTGCTGCAGAGTAGGATCAGAGAGCCTCTTCTTTTTATTGATACTACGGGTCTTGAAAGTCTTAGTCCCGAACGTATGGACAGTTTCCTGGAAACCCATCGTTATAATCGACCACAGAGCTCCTTAGACACTCGAAACGATTCTGAAGTTCGAGTTGAAACCTTTCGGAGTTTCGGAGTTGGATTGGTGCTGGACGGCGTAGACTTCATCGGCCGAGATCTTTCCATCGTAATATTGAGATTCAATGTGCCTCTTGCCAAATAGTGACCACTACCAGTTTTCACCGCGTTGATCCCAGAAACATCATTGAATACTTGCCTCTTCGTCGACATAATGAAGTCACTCTCAGTTTTGGTTGCACCATCAGGACTATGCCAGGTCCACTTCCTGTTCTCGTGTTTTTGAAGAAATAGTTCATCATAAAGAGGCCTTCCTTCTCCATAAAACTAGCCAGTAGGTGACCCCGGTAGTTCCTACGTCCAACTCTAAATTGCCCCACTCGCAACTCATCGCTTAGAAATTAATTCACTGGTATTTAATGTTATGGCATACAACACATTTTTTTTTTGTGTGGTTAATCTTCAAATAACTTCTCCAGCTCTGGGTGGAGCAGGAGAGCGTGTCAGACTTTTACTGACGTAAACCCATCCATGTTCCCTCAGTAGCCCGTGTGCCAGGGGCGGCGGTATCTCTTTCGAACAACCCGCACCTGGCAGGCATCGACTATTGCGGGCCCCATCGGTTTGTGCTGACATCTCTTTGAGACACGCGTGGAACACAACGCGCTGTCGAGCTGGGCTTAGTTCTTACCGAACAGCGAGCTACCCATTATTCGCCGTCCGCAAGCCCACTCCTACGGTGGCCGGGAATCAGCCTGGGATTCCCGACGCGCAGCGCGTCTCCTGCGGCGACTAAGGCCGTGAGGGCGCATATACTGCCTCTCCCTGCGCCGCCTACCTCGGTAATAGGTAATAGGTAATAGGTAATACGGGCTGTTGTCCGCAACTCCACGTCAAAGCGCGTATTTTGCGTACGGGTGGGAGAATCTGTCATTCGATCCACCCCAGCTCCTCGAGAAAGGCTAGCAACGCCTTGGTGTTGCTGACAATCTCACGTAGGGTACCTGGGTTACCGAAGTATTTAGCCCTGTAATTGGCGACCACCGGGCAGTTTAGGAGCACGTGCGCTGCTGTCTCGTCGTCCTCCATGCAGGCCCTGCACAGCGGACTGTCTGTTACTCCTAAGACAAAGAGATGTTTGTTAAATGACCCATGGCCAGTTACAGCTGCTGTAACTGCACGCAGCTGTGATTTAGTTAGACGGAGAACCTGTTTTGTGAGGCGGGCATCGATCGCAGGAAGTGCTTCCTTAGCCTGCCTGCACTCACCTAGATCCAGCCATATCTTGTGATGTTGGTCCCTGGTTCGTTTCCTTACCAGAGTCCGTAGATACCCGAAGGGGAGAGGCGCGATGGGTTCTGGTCCCACTGGTGCCATACTCGACCCCCTTCTGGCAAGTTCATCGGCTGCATCGTTACCTAGCGAACCGCTGTGTCCTTTGATCCATTGAATGGTAATGTTATTGAGGCTACCTACCTGGTTTAGGCGCTGGTGGCACTCGTATATCAGCCCAGAGTCAACCGTCTGACTGTTCACCGCTTGCAGAACAGCCATGCTGTCTGAGAGTATGCGGATTGAGTGGTCTGTAACTTCCCTGGCCGTGATAGCAGACGCGGCAAGGGAGATGCCCATGCATTCGGCCTGGAACACTGTGTTATGGACCCCGAATGGTGTGGCTATGTGTATGTTGAGGTCCTCCGAGAAAACTCCAGCACCTGTGCCACTACCTGTTTTTGATCCATCCGTGAAGATCCGTAGCTCTGCGGGGCGCAAGCCCTCGCATCGTCGATCCTCATGAAGTTGGATTTTGTATTTTTTGTCAAAGACAAATTGTTTGGGCACCCGGTCATTTATTGCCTTTGTAATGGGAAACTCACTGTTGAGTCCCTTAAGCAGCGCGGTGTGTTGAGTGTCTCTCTTACTCCAGAGATGTGTTGCCTTCAGACGCACTGCCGCCATCGTTGCTTCCTGCTGTATGAACAGGTGGAGCGGCGGTAGCCCCAACATGGCTTCGATAGCTGCAGTTGGAGTGGTCCTCATGCAGCCCGTGGTAGCCATGCAGGCTAGTCTTTGCATGCGCTGTAGTTTGTTGGTGGCTGTAACTAGCTTGGTGCGGGGCCACCAGACCACGGCCCCGTAGGTGATCATGGGGCGGATTACTGCGGTGTACAGCCATAGTATAATTTTGGGGGATAGGCCCCACTTCTTACCTATCATTTTCCTGCACTGCCAGAAGGTGATGCAGGCCCTGTTTAGCTTGGTGTCTAAATGACTGCTCCAGTTTAGCTTACTGTCCAAAGTAACCCCGAGATACTTAACTTCATTGGTCAGCTGAAGTTCCGTGTTGAACAGTTTCGGTAGGCGGAAGGGGCCTAATGCTCGTTTATGAGTGAACATGACTAGTTCAGTTTTGGTGGGGTTAACTGATAGCTCAAACTCTCTACACCATCTCTCTACGATACGTAGTGCTTGTTGTGTGAGGTTGCAAATCGTTCCCGTCACCTTCCCCGAAACAAGAATTGCGAGATCGTCTGCATAACCTATTGTAAAATAATGGTTGGCGTTGAGTTTGGTGATAAGATCATTAATCACCAGATTCCATAGGAGGGGGGACAGTACTCCTCCTTGGGGGCAGCCTCTGGCTATCATGGCCAGCTGCTGCTCGTCCTCCAAGCGAACCACTCGTTTGCTAAGCATGTTAGTGATCCAGTCCGTTAGTACCTGATCTACCCCATGTCTGGAGAGGGCGCTGCCGATGCTTGAGAAATTGGTTTTGTCGAAGGCTCCTTCGATGTCTATGAAGGTGCCCAGGCAGGTACCTTTTTGGTGTATTGCTTCTTCTATCTGACTAACCACTTGATGAAGAGCAGATTCGGTCGACTTACCTGAGCTGTACGCGTGTTGGTTACCGTGTAGCGGTATGGTTTTGAGGGCGCCGTCTCTCAGCTCCCTATCACATAGCCTTTCCAGTGTTTTCAGAAGAAAAGAGGTCAGGCTGATAGGTCGGTGGGATTTGGCGTTAGTGTAGTCACCTTTACCTGGCTTTGGGATGAATATAACTTTCACTTCTCTCCAGCCCTTGGGAACGTACCTAAAGGCCAGGCACGCTCTCATTATAGGCACTAGTCTAAATGCGATAGAGGCTTCCCCCCATTGTAATAAGGCGGGGAACACACATCGGGACCAGCTGCCTTGAAAGGATGGAAGCTGCGGATGGCCCATTGGAGTTTCTCCAGCGTAATCACCCTGCATGTGTAGCGCCAGTCATTCTCAGATGGTGTTTGGATTACATCCTGCCAGTCGATTACCTGCTCGAAGACGCATCCAGGGAAGTGAGTTTCAATTAGGACGCGTCTAGCTTCTTCAGGTGACGATGTGAGTGTGTTATCAGGTTTGCGGAGGGTAGTGGGCCCCGAAGTCTTCTGTTGCGACAGTACCTTCCTTACCCTGTTGGCTTGCTGGCAGGATTCAATGTTACCACAGAATTTGCGCCAACCCGCGGTACTCCTAAATCTGATGCATTTTTTGTAGCTGGATTTGGCTGCATAGTAGCTATCCCAGTCCTCGTCCGCACAAGTGTTCATGGCTCTATTTAAAGCCTTCCTTACCTTACCGCGCTTGCGCTCCAAGTCAGCGCCCCACCAGGGTTGTTTGCCCGGTGTGCTACGCGGGGTGGTCTCTGGGCAAGCAGTGAGGTAGCTGTCTAACATTAGTTTAGTGATTTGACTGACTTGTTCCTCAATCTGTGTCGTGTCCGCAAATGACGCTGGACCGCTTGGTGTCGCAAGCTTAGCTTCTAGGCTGCGTGTGTAGATGCCGCGATCCGTATTACGCGGATTGCGACGTGGTGTTGCAGGCGGAGTGCAGACCTGGATGTCAAAGCGAATCCACCTATGATCAGAGCAGGAGGCTTCCTTGGAGACCTGCCAGCCAGTGATGATTACCGCCGCGCCCTCTGTTGCCAGGGTGAGATCGATGATCGTGCGGCTACGCCTGTTTACGAAGGTAGGTTCAGCGCCGGTGTTTAGTAGGGATAGGTTAGTTGAGAATAAATAATCAACTAACGCCTTACCCCTTTCGTTTTGGGTGTCCATGCCCCATAGTTGGTGATGAGCATTGGCGTCGGCCCCGATGACTACCTCAAACCCGGAGCTCTCGCAATGATTGACGAGACGGGCAAGGTCGTGGGGGGGCGGCGCCTCCGCCTCAGGCATGTAGGCCGAGGCGAAGACGATCGCCATCTCTACGTCGTCGGCACGTCGTATTACTAGCTTTGCTGCAGAGACATCTCTGCAACAGAATTCAGTTAAGAGCTGTGTTTTAAGGTTACCTGTAACATAGATGCACGACCTGGGTTGGTCGTGATCAGTGGTAACCAGGAGCTTACCTCCAAGATTGGATAGTCCTTGTATGCGACCGGCCCTAATCCACGGCTCCTGGATCAGAGCAATGGCCGTGTGTTGTACCTCTAGCCACTTCCGGAGCTGAGCCGTCGCGGTCTGACTGTGGTGGAGGTTGGCTTGGAGGATTTTAAAGTCGGACAAAAGGCTCGCCATTGCTGGTCGTCCCCTCATCCCCCTCTCCCAGTCTGAGCCCGGCAAGCAGGTCGCCCTCGTCGAAGCCTCCCTCTCCCTGGCATGAAGCCGGGGACAGGATCATGTCCTCCAGCTCCTCATCCAAAGAAGAGACGGCCCCCACGGTGGCGGCAGCAGGAGCGGCCGACTCTGCTACAGCAGGTTCGGCAGCGAGTGCTCCCGGGTTGTTTGGGGGGGGAGTTAACTCCCCCACTGGTGTCTCTGGCCGCTGAGTCGTGTTCACGGAGATAGTTTCCGTAGTGGGGTCCCATCCCTGAGGGGTATCGGTATACCTGCCGTTCAGCCCCCGGAACCTTATATACACCGTCCCTACTCCTATCGAGAGACGGCGATCGGCTCTCATGAGAACCGGAATTTGGTCTACCGGGACACCCACCACGACGAACCATGCCACGGCCTGTTTGTTTACGTGGTGTAGTACCCACCTTTTGACGTCGATCCAGGGGTTCTGATAACTCAGAGCACGCCCAATGTCGGTCGGCTCTTCGAAGACCCCCTGTTCGTCTGGGATGACGATACCACACCGCGCTCGTCTTTCTATCTCCGACTGGCTCTTGATTGCTAGCGGGATGCCAGTAAGAAGAGACAGTGCGGGGACTGTTTCCCTTAGCCAGTCTAAGGTGTGGTCGTTGCCGCACCACAGTTTCAGGACACCCCCAGAAAACACCGGCTTGGCTTTAAAAGTCGGCCCTGGGGTGTCTAGCTTGGGGGACCGGGCCTCAACGATTATCTGCTTCTGGATAGCAGTGAGTACCCGGTCCGATACGTCCTTGCTGAGGATCCCCGTGCTTTCGCAGGTGATCGCGACGTCGAGGGTAGCGCTGGCAGCTTGGGCGTAGCTTCGCTTGCTAGCGGCCCGTTTGGATTGATCAAACCGCGGCCTCTTATGATCCCCACGAGGTGTTAAAGTCTCGTTGAGAGCACGCTTGGCCGCGGCCTGACCCTTCCCTTCGGGTCGCTGTGTCGCTTTAGTCCCTGCAGCCGGTCCCTCATGAGCACTGGGGGGCCCTGACGCAAGTCGGCTCGTGCCGGCTACCGCCTTTGACCGCTCCCCAGTGGAGAAATTCAGCTGACCGCTAGTCGGTTTGACCGAACTAGCTGCAGGGTCCTGTTTATTGGAGTCCCCCTTGTCCTTGCCCTGCATCTTGCGAGCCTGGCGGCGCTCCTTCCTTGTGGGTCTTCTGCTCAGTGCTGAGGCGGCTGGTGGGTCTGAGGGCCCTGTGTAAGGGCAGCGGGCTTGTTGATTGTTTTTACCCTTGCCCTTGCCTCGTTTACCCACAACCTGCCAGACGCGTGAAAAAGCGTCCTCGGTGTAGCTGGCCGATTCCGTTTGACCGGTTTTGGCTGCATGACGTGAGAAGGATGGAGGTGCCACAGGTTTGGGAGGAAGTTTCACGGTGCCGGTGTTACCCGGCACCGGGGTTCGTGCGGCCAGGGTCGGACCGGCAGTGGTGTTAACCGTCGCCGTCGCACCCGCCTGGGTTTTAGAGGGGTCGGTACTGGTCCCAATCAGCGCCGACGTCCTCTGTTTTTCTTGGGACTTGTTGGTTTTGGTCTTGGCTGTGGTTCTCGCCACAGCTGGACCGGCGCCCGCACTGGTACCCGCGGCGTTAGTCGCAAGGTGTCCAGGGGCGAGAGAAGTGCAAGCACCTCCCTTTGGAGTTTCTTTGGCTTTCGCCTCCACTCCGGTGGATTGGGTTTTAATTGGCTTTAAAGCATCCATATTAAATTGTTCATAAGAATTCGTCTCTCTGGCTCCCACCCTCCATGGAGCCCGCACCTGGGAACGTCTCACTATAAAAAAGATCGAACGTTAGGACTACCAGAGAGATATAGGGGCGCGAGGCTGGTTTACAGTGCGACATCGGGTGCTCGATCAGGTTGGCCCCCAACGAGCTGATCAACCTTCACTTACACCGTCAGCATGACCTTTACCTACCGCTTCGGTCGTCCGAGGACAACCTCCGCGGACCTCACGCGCCTCGCCTGTGACCCTCTGACGGGACACCGTGACCATTTCCCTACCCCTGGCTATTGGGTAAGGCCACCGTTTCGCTTGAAATCCAGACCAAAGGGGGCGTGTTGCCTCACGGGCACATTACAACCAGAGCCGCTCGGCTCAACCCCCCAGGACTCCTTCATCCCCGCTCACGGCGCTCAACTGCGCAGGTCCTAGCGCAGGTGACTAATTGCTCCTACTCGCCACCAGCTGATTTTAGTGATGGACGAGCCCGCCACCACCCAGTCACGGCAGGGTCGCGGTTAGGAGCGGAAGTTGGAAGGAGTACGGATTTAGGTAGGATGGAGTGGGGAGGGATTGAGAATTGGGGCAGGAGGGATATAATGCGGGAAAGCACTGACGCCTGGTGGTTTTTGTTGCATCTATTTCTTAAGGAATTAGACCAAGAACGGGGTGGCAACCTCGGGAAGGTACACCCACCAGACTTGCCTTGAGGATCTACACGACTGCAGCGCTCTCCCTCAAGACCCCGCCACCCTGTCACCTCTGAAGGAGGCGGCAGGGTAGGCCTGCATCTATACTACCAAGCAAAGCAAAGCGAAGCATGTCGTTGTGCAACCGTGAAAGCATAAATCCAGACCCCCCCCCCTTCCGCCGCCTACCTCTTTCCGAGCATTACTGCTTCGCTGAAGGAGGTGACAGCTACCACTCTCGCTCCGTACCATGGGCCTGGACCACAGCCGGATGCGTGAAATCGCCGCCGCCGATCGCCTCCATGAGGACACGGCGGTGCTCCATCCAAGCCGGGCAGACCTCCACCCCTCCACCGTGTCCTCAAGGCGATCTTCGCAGTGAAAACACCCGGGCGTTCCCTCCCGCCTTATGCGAAACAGGAACCTCCCGAAACAGACGTGTCCGATGCCATGCCGTCACCCAAGCCACTCTGTCAGCACAAACCGATGGGGCCGCAAGGGCCGATGCCTGCCAGGGGTGCGCGTTGTTCGAAAGAGATACCGCCGCCCCTGGCACACAAGCTGCTGAGTTAACACGGGTGGGTTTTAATCAGTAACAGTCTGACACGCTCTCTTGCTACACCCAGAGCGGGAAAAGTTATTTGATGATTTCCCAACCAAAAAAACTCCTATTCATTAATCAATACATCTACTAATACGTTATTATAAGCGTTTGAAATACCAAAAAAATGCTGATATTCAGCTTATTGGTATGTTTCCAAAATTCCAAAACTTATTAATCTAATGCCGATCCATCTTTATCAGCTTCTGGTGTTGTTTGGCTTTGATTTAATTTTTGTCTTCCTTTGATTCATAAATGAAGCCTAAGACAGGTTTACCAAACAGTAATCATTTCTGAAAACCAAGCTTGACCACCCCATAAGCTTCGCTCACTTACCTATTCCACCCCAATACTTGTTTTTTCCTACCGCTTGTACCCAATAGGTGTAGCAATTTCAGCAAATAATTTCTCAAGCGGTGCCCTGGTACGGAAATTTTAAAGGCATAATAGTCTCTTTGAGTCTTCATATGAATTTTCTGTAAGTATACACGTAGCTTTGTCTTACTAATCTATATTATCAGAGATATTACTTTCGGTAGAAATTTTTCGTCGGTGGAAAATAAATATATTCGATTCGATGGGTCTTTAATTTATCACAATACAATTCAAATTAACTTTCTAAATAATTTAATGAATTTTAAATTGTCTTTTTCATGCAAATAAAAATCTGCTGTTTCATAGAAAAGTGGTCCTACGCGGTCAAAATATATAGAACAGCTTATTATTTTTTTGTATAACCAACGAAATTTTTTTACGCTAGTTTCTAGAATGATATGCTGAATTCATGGTTACTGTTTGCGTACTGGTTAAAATTTTATCCTATATATGGATAATTTTTGGATTTGTTTTCTTCAGCAATTTTCAAGTCCCGCTGAGACTTCCCTCGCGTTTGCGAGTTTTCATATGTTGGCAAAGAATTGAAAATAATAATTTTAGCCTCTTGTATTTCTTTTGTAGAGAAACACAACTCTATTCTTACTAAACTTCCTTCGTCCGTTACATCTATTTCATTGCCAAAAAGACGTACACGTTAACAGCGTTCGGAGTAAAGCAAATACTTGTAAAAAACAGAATTCTGAAATAAAATAAGCCGTGGCAGCTTAAAGATGAAAAGTCCCAACTGAAGGCGCGTTCACGAACATGTTCCATGGATAAGCACCAAATAGGTCATCCATTTTGAAAAGACCTCAATAATCCAAAACACGAGCTACCATCAAAACATATGAGTGAGCATGATATATCGCCGCCAGGTACCGCCGGAGCAAATTCAAGCCAGTGAAAGATTGTTGCTCTATAGTGCATAGTACTCACACCACTGCCATGCAATTATATAATACAAAAAAGAGATTAATACAATGCAAAGATTATCTTATCATCTTCAACAGCACTGACAATATTTTAAAGTGTTAAGCCGGATTTACGCTACCATGTCGTGTCGTGACGCATTTGACGCAGTGTTAGCCAATCAAAACTGGTTGTGATTTGATGTGGTCCTGAACAAATTAGTTTGATTGATGTAACCCGCGTCACAACACAACACGACAGAGTAGTGTGCCAGTGGCTTTAATAAATTAGTTGTGGTTGTAGAGCAGGATCAGCATTGAACAAATCATTTATATCATCGATGTAATCCCGCAACTTATAAATATGGCTGCTTGCATAGTGTGAGTTTTAGAAAAGATTGGATTTTTGTCTGATACAATTGAGCGTACCCACTCCATGAAAGTAGAGTCTACTTTAGCATGTCTGAAACCTATGTTAAGGTAATAAGGTCCCTATTTCTAGTATCTAGATGCTATAATTATGTCTTTCACCTCTTTGACTAAACAAGAGTGCTGAAACTGAACTTTAGCATGTCTGAAAACTAAAATATACCAGCCTCGCGGTTTCTGCAAAAGTAAATTAACGATATTTTCTAACAGCTTAAGCAGCACATTGGGATCTCCCATTGTAGCTTTGAGCTATGCTAGACTACCAGAAAAAAGTTGAATTTGTATCGAAGAATTCTAGTTTTTCTTGATGCAATTCTATTTCACAGTCACTAACGGAGTTAGTATTTTCCAAAAAAAAAAAAAAAACTGTTTCCACCTTATTGCACCTCGAATCTTCACCCCGTTTAGCTATTACATGAAGTGTTTCCCGTCTGCCAAATTATGTCCTCTTCCGTTTAGCTATTACATGAAGTGTTTCCCGTCTGCCAAATTATGTCCTCTTGCAACCCCCTCCCCTGACTGGAGTATTCACCCCGACCTCCGCCCGCCACGCCAGTCGCTTTGGATCACTAGGACAGGGTGCACGTTGGTTGTACAGTCACTTACAGCGATATTGATATCTATTTTAAAGATATCATCATAACCTTATACATTTTTGTACCTTGTTTTGGCCACTTTGGAAAATAAATAATAGGTCTTTACCTATGAAATTGCCGTTTTGTATGAAAAAATTTAAACGAATTTTTTTCATGAATTTTTTATTTGTATTAATCGAAGTAATCACCCATGCAATCAATGCATCTTTGCCATCGCAGTGGCAGTTTATTGATGCCCTTCTTAAAGAAATCAGCTGGACGGGAGGCAACAAATTCTTCAAAGGCATTTTGTACTGCCTCTCGGGTATTAAATTTTTTTCCCGCCAAGAAGTTATCCAAATTCTGGAAAAAGTAGTAGTCTGTAGGCGCAAGGTCTGGTGAGTAGGGCGGATGACGGAGAGCTTCCAACCCCAGTTCTTGCAACTTGGAGACCGTCTGCTGTGCAGTATGAGGTCGCGCGTTGTCGTGCAGGAGCAGCGGAGACGAGCGATTGACCAATGCTGGTTGGAGATGCGCCAGCTTCTCCATCATTGTGTTCAGTTCTTCACAGTACACATCTGCAGTAATGCTCACCCCGTTTGGTAAGAAGCTGTGATGAATCACACCGGCGCTAGACCACCAAACAGTGACCATCACTTTTCTAGGGGTAAGTTTTCGTTTAGGGCATTGTTTAGGTGCTGAACCAGGATCCAACCAACTTGCTGAGCGCTTACGGTTATCAAACAGAATCCATTTTTCATCGCAGGTAACAATGCGGTTCAAAATTCCTTCATTTGTGTGTCTGTTGAGCAGTGCAAGGCACGTCTCGACGCGTACTTCGCGCTGGCGATCATTGAGTTCGTGGGGCACCCATTTGTCAAGCTTTTTTACCTTGCCAATTTGACGCAAATGGACCAATATTGTTTTGACGCTAACGTCGAAAGCTGCTGCTAATTCAGCCGTAGATTGTGTATCATCAGCTTCCACAATCGCCTTTAATTCGTCATTGTCGACCAAAGTCTTCGGACGACCGCGAGGTTCATTTTTCAGGTCGAAATTTCCAGAACGGAAGCGAGCAAACCAATAACAGGTGGTGCGTTGGTTTGTAGTGTTAGCTCCGTAAACGTCGTTGATGTTGCGTGCCGCTTGTGCCGCGTTGCTGCCACGACGGTACTCATATTCCATAATTACTCGAATTTTTAACGTATCCATGATGACGAAAAAGATTGAAATGCGATGAAAATGTAACACTAATCAATAAAGAAATGACTACTTTTAGAAAAAAAAAAACCATGTTTTTAAAATAAAATTAATTTGAAATTAGAATTCTTAGCCAAACAAAAATTATTTTGATTTGAAATGGCCAGTACTGCAGAACGGCAATTTCATAGGTAAAGACCTAATATATTCCATTCGACGGGTCTTTAATTTATCAAATACCATTCAAATTAACTTTCTAAATAATTTAATGAATTTTAAATTGTCTTTTTATGTACTCATCTAATTTCTAATTTCGCCTTTGAAGCGAGTGCAAGACTCAAAACGTATTTGTTCTTCTACATTTTCTCCAAATCATCAATCATGGATTTTTTTTTTTAAGTCGGCCGGTATTTAAACCTTTTGGAGAACACTAGGTATCTACCAAAAATACACTAGTCTAAAAACATGAGCACTGGCTTCCTAAAAATTACGGTGTTATTGATACAGAATGATATGCCGCAGACGGAGCGCAGACGATGGGTAGGCAAAAGTTCTCATACCGATGCTCTTGGAACCCCCTCCTTCCCCTGCCTTGCTATCCCGCCAGTTAGTCTCGCTCGTACACTGAGGCAGGGTGCACGTGCGCTCACGATCTTATCGAGTTCGTATTCAAAAAACCTTCAAGTAAGCAATAAGTTTTTTTAATGGCTTAATTTTTTTACCCTATTAGTCACGATTTCGATTTTGATAAAAAAAAAATTGCTATATCCGTACAACTGGAAATGCTTAGTTGTTAATATTCAGGCCTATTTTAAGTTACCTAAATTAGAAACTGTCCTATAATTGCTTACTTACCGTATGTATGCTATAAGCATATTTTAAGTTTATAATATATTTATGTCTTAGTGTATCCTATTATGTATAATTCATTCTGATTATTGTATTTTGAATAGTGTTTTGTATCATTATTCCTCTCATCCAAAGCACCTGCCATCTAATCTCTTCACCACCCTTGGTTGACGCCTTTGTACCTTTTTTTTTGTGCGCGAGAACTTTAAATATATATATAAATAAGGACAAGTGCTTTCAGTTCTGAACATGAGCCTCTCTGTACAAAGAGACTGTAATCGTGAAGATATTGGCGTAATATCTCTGGAAAGCAATGCAGTAAGCTCAATTTGCAGACAGGCCGGCTTGTTCTAAGCTAACCCACTGACGACCAGTGCATTCTCTTGTACAAAAAAGGAACAAGCATTGATCACCACGGTTTATCAGTGATGGTGCTGGTTGCTGAGTGGCTACTATTGGCCGAGTTAATTGCATGATTTTTCATTAACATCATTCTGTTCACAATATGGAAAACTTATTCAAGGAAAAGAATTCAATTTCGACGAGGTAGTCAAAAACACCACCGAAGATTCTACTGGTTGTAGCTCCCACAATTATTCATCAAAGGAATCAATGAACAAGTGCATAAATAACAATGATTAAATATTTATTGACTGGTTTAATAAATAATTTCATTCAAAAAAACATTTATTTATTTTGCAAATTGTATTTAAAACATTTGAAAAGAGTAACGGTGGAGTTTCTTGCCTGTTCTTCTCCATACGAAACTACATTTAATGGGCGACTAGAATAAATTCTATTTTAATGTAAATGCTGACTTTCAAAAGTGCCTTATAAGTGCCTAATTGAAATAAATGCTTTGACTTTGACTTTGACCATACATAATGCAAAATTCATAATATGTAAGTATTTAATATTAATAATAATATGCCAATGGCATTATAGCCAAGAGCCTTGACCAACATCTGAGGAGGCTCTCGTTGGGCAGCTGGGTCAAGGGCTTGATCCAGAAAGCGGTACTCCTGGACACGGCTCGCATTGTTAGGAGGTTCCTCGCTCTGGAGACCTGACCACCGGTAGCTTGGATCTTGTTCCCGATACCGGTGGGTTACTATTTTTATACTAATATTTAAAAGTGTAATTTATGTGTGTATATGTTAAAATAAAGGAAATAATAATATTAGTTTTCTTATTTTGTAACACAAATCTTCTATTTTTTTAGGTGCATTAATAAAGTGAAGGTACTTTAATTTTTTATCACTTGAGTTGCTCTTGCTGTAAACTGTTGCAACTGTTTAGTGGGCAGAAGCTGTTAGCTGTTGTGCACATTGACAGTCTCATTTACAAAAAACTCGCTAATCACTGATTAGCCACTGTTTAGCTTATCAATTGCCTCCTATTCATTGATTAACTTTTATTTATTTATAAACGCTAGTTTGCAGGTGATTAGTAGTGAAACGAAATAGAAGTGCGTTCAGCACAGATTATAATCAAAATAGTCGCCTAAAAAACAGGATTTTAAGAATACAGTTGTTATATGCACGATTTTTGTATCTGTCGTGACTGTGACAGACATAAGTCAAAAACACAGAGCATAATATTAGTAAAAAATGTCAATGAATTATTTGTATTTGATTATAATATACTATGTTTATTTCAGACTTTCGTTGGTAGTAGTGAAGGCTAAACACGTTCTTTTGTCAGTATTACGAATTATTTCGATTTCAAGTGATTCTCTGTGTGAAACTTGATCGAGACTATTCCTTGTGTTTGTATTATTTGTGTAAGGTTAGTTTTATTTGTTATTGTCTCGCTTTTAATCACTATTCGCCGTCATTATGAACTCCAAAAAGCCTCCTTATCCCGACCCCTCCTGATGAACCTTTTGATCTTCCCCCTGGCTTGACTATCACCCTCCCCCATGACACCCAAATTCTCACGCAAGATCCCAAAATGGAAACGGAGACTTCAAATCGGAAGAGGGTAGCTGTATACCCCGTACTACTCCACCCAAAGTACTGAAAAATGTAATCAGCAGACTTACTTATACAGCTAGAGAAAATTCGCCGTATATTGTTCTTGTTTCTCTTATGGATGGTCAGACTTCAGGCACTGTGCTGCAACAGGTCAAGTTTGGTATGTATTTAACGATAAATAACATCAAAAACATTATGCCTTGATGGGGTCAAACGTAGAAATAAAGTATCGGTTGAATAAGTCGCATCAGGATGCAAACAGTTTCATAATGAATAATTTGTTAATCCAACATTATTATACCGCCTCCATCCCCCAATTCAACATTATAACGGTTGGGTCTTGTAAGAGTTATCCCTATTGAATGGTCGAAAGGTGAAATTATTAAAAATAAAAAGGTTCCTGAAGGTTGTGCTGCTGATGTGAAGGCCAGGAGGATGAGCCATAAGGTTACCTCCTCTGGTGTAGCTGAGTAGAAAGAAGCCTACGCAAACAGTGGTTATAACTTTTGATGGACAAGTTTTGCCCAAACGGGTGTATTGTTTCTACTCAGCTCTTCCAGTTGAGAGGTACACATACCCAACAATCCAATGCTACTATTGTTGTCGGTTTGGCCACACTCGTACACTTTGTAGATCAAAACCACGCTGCTACAAATGTGGTGGAGATCATCCAGGAGATGGTTGTGAAACCACCCCTGACTTAGGTTTTTGTATTTCATGTTTCGGGAACCATTTCACAAATAACAGTGCTTGTCCTGAATTAGGCCGGCAGAAGAGCATCAAAGCTCTAATGGCGGAAAAATAAATTTCATATGTAAAAGCAAGTCGGGTTTTCCCTCCGGTTTCCAGATCATATGCCGGATGTATCAAAACACTCCCCTCGTAACAAGGTTACAATAAATAAATCCCCATCTCAGTCGTCAAGTCCAATCCCCGCTACCCAAAGGTCATACCGTAAAACGTCATTCCTCAACTCTAAGCCCCGTGCCCCCCTTTCCAAGGATATAATAAGCAAGATCATCAAGCACTTATCCGCAATTATTCTTTTTCCCCTCTAACAATGACTGTGCCTTCCCAGCGGAAGCTGCTGAGCCAATGATCTATAGACAGGAGGACAGCTCGAACAACATACTAGAATTAATTACAAATATGCTAATGACTGTTCTTACAAACCATACCCAAACATTACTTGACCATGTTGCCTTAAAATTGACCTCCATTCTAAATTACATTTCATGATGTTCTATCCCCTGACATTCCTCAATTGGAACGTGAGGTATTGCTCCCAGGAAGCCTGATCTTTCATTTTTAATAAACAAATATAAGCCAACAGTCTGCGCAATCGCTGAGACATGGCTTTTACCTGAAAATAATTTCAGGATGCCGTGTTTCGGTTGTGTTCGCAATGGCAGACCTGATTGGATATGGGGGATGGGCTTTTCTCATCAATAGCAAAGTATCATTTGCCCCGATCCCTCTACCCTTTGTTGGCGATAAGATAAATGTTGTTGCTGTTAAGGCTGAGGATGTAAATATTTTTTCTTTTTATATTGCGCACCCACCACTCGAAAATCTTTCGGTAGTTAGAAATTTGTTATGTAGTGTTAGCGGTCCAATACTTGTTATGGGCGATTTTAATTGTCACCATTATCGTTGGGGATCAGGTACTTGCGATAACCTTTACATTGGCTTGCTGGATATATTGGATGATCTAGATCTCTGGGTCATCAACGACGGCAGTGCTACACGCAGGTCTGCACCAGGGCAGAGTAATAGTTGTGTTGACTTGACGTTCTGTTCATCCAAAATATGTAGCCTCCTCATCTGGCGTCGCTTGAGTATGACTTATGGAAGTGACCACTACCGCATCATGATCGAATTCCCTTATAAAAATGTTAAACTTTTAGAATCAATAATCGTCTAGAATGGAGAATAGGAGGTTGCTTCCAACGACTCAGTTCGGCTTCAGGAAAGGTCTAGGCACAGCTGATAGTGTAGGTATCCTCAGGTCAGCGGTCCGGCTGGCCCTCAGCAAAAATGAGTCTGTGGTGGCCGTTTTCCTGGATATTTATAAGCTGCTTATGATCCGGTCCTCCGCCCTGTTCTCAGTAAAAAGCTGCATGAGCTGAGAATCTCGGCTAGGATTTCGATATTATTGGTACTAGCTTTACCCATCTTCAAATATGTTATGACCAGTTCATTGATAAATTAAGTTAGTAGTCACTAGGTGAAAGTTCTCACCCCATTGCCGAAGATCCCCCCAGAGCCTCCTCCCCCGCGCCGTTTGCTACCCAGCCGGTTAGTCTGACTGGTACACTGTGGCAGGGAGCACGCGCGCTCGCGATATAATCGAGTTCGTATTCAACAAAAACTTGAGGTAAGCTACATTTTTAAAGAAAATTGGCTTTAATTAATTTTTTTTTTTTTGCTTATTAGGTAGATTTTTTCCACTGGTTTTGTTAAAAAAAAAAAATACTTTAGAATTGATCAGGATTTTTGGACTGATTTTGCATATTTATAATATTTGGGCTTGTTGTGGATTGTTGCGGATCATCAGAAATTATCCCAAATTGACTTATAATCCCAGATAAAAAGATGATCATATGATCATCTTAATCGTCAAAACCAACAAACTTGTGTTTTTTTTTAGACCGTATCGTGATCTGGTTATAATTTTACAGCTGATAAAACTATTATGGAAAGCAGAAGGTTTGAATGTTACTGTTTGTGACGCTACGGACATGAAGTTTCAGTTCTGAACATGAGCCTTTCTGTAGATAGAAACCGAAATCGTGAAGTTGTTATCACAGTAACTTTGTAAAGCACTGTAGAAAGCTCTATTTGCAGACAAACACCATGGGCGGCTGAAGACCCTAGTTGACAATTAAGAATTAAAAGTGATCCTGAAAGCGGATCCATCGCAAGCCATGACAGAATTAGCAGCTCTGGAGTACTTTGTAGACTTACTTCACTATATTACTACAACTGCAATTGATTTTCGGGAACTCTTTGCATTACTTTAAAATATTGCGTAGTGTAATAAAAACAGGCAAATGTGTTCCAATTGATTGTGATTTTTTTAAATTGTCTTGATTGTA
Organism: Polymixis flavicincta; assembly: GCA_949987655.1. Classification (NCBI taxonomy): domain Eukaryota; kingdom Metazoa; phylum Arthropoda; class Insecta; order Lepidoptera; family Noctuidae; genus Polymixis; species Polymixis flavicincta. The sequence continues at coordinate 32,846,821 of OX465171.1, read as the reverse complement.
GTGATTATTTAAATTTAAAGCACGTTAGGAGCTAACCAAATCAGAAATGGAGGAATACTCATTGCCATTGGATAGAGTGGAGTGTAGGTTGCTAAATAGTAAATAGCGCAGCTTCAAGTGCCCAGTGCCCAACTCTTAAGTTGTGGACTCAGGATCTACATATTCGCCAACGGTTTGATAATTTGATATTGTAGCGGCACTACAAATAAAAATGGTTCGCAACAAATACCAAAAAACACAAAAAGAAAAGTGGCGCCATCTACAATGCCACAGGCGAACTAACTGAGCAATTCTACATTGCGCAATCAGAGTTTACCACGCTACTCAGATAGGTACAAAAATCCCGACATCAACTGTCGGGCAGTTGCCCGGACCAGACACAATACCCGTCTGGTCGGAGGATCCTCCTTTATCACCATAAGTATGAGTGAACTGTACACCCTGTTCCTCATACCCCTAAATTGGTGACCCCGTGAAAGAACGTCAGCGCAGCCTTCGTGAAATACTTCAGCGTGACGTCATCTTCATCATATCAAGACCTCAAGCTCCTCAAGCTTTCGAGCGGCGAGTCACACAGCCAGCCAGCACCCACGGCTTCAACGGGTATCCTGACCACCTGCATGCAGCGAACCGCATGCCTGGTCATCACCCACAGCCTCACCAGCAACCATGGCCCAGCACACTGCACTTTCGGCCGGTCGAGAGCTCAATCTCCCGGTCGACGCCAGCAGTCAGCCTCAACATCTCAACCCAGCGCTGTAACAGATCCGACTCACTGGAGCATAATGCAGCGCAACCCCGACTCACTGGGGAATCGCCGCAGACAGTTCCGACTCACCGCGAACTATGCGGCACCCGGTTCCGACTCACTGGAACCACAACTGGCACTGGCAAGCATCATAACATGCACTGACTCAGCCCACTATCGACCTCCGGTCTCCGGGGGGGAGTGATGTAGCGGCACTACAAATAAAAATGCTTCGCAACAAATACCGAAAAACACAAAAAGAAAAGTGGCGCCATCTACAATGCCACAGACGAACTAACTGAGCAATTCTGCATCGCGCAATCAGAGTTTACCACGCTACTCAGATAGGTACAAAAATCCTGACATCAACTGTTGGGCAGTTGCCCGGACCAGACACAATACCCGTCTAGTCGGAGGATCCTCCTTTATCATCATAAGTATGAGTGAACCTTACACCCTGTTCCTCATACCCCTAAAATACAATATATCAACTCCGACTACCCGGTGGCAGCGGTATGCACGTGTACAAATCGCCAATTGCCAACATTCGTGTTATGAAGTATTATACAGCTCATGACAACATGAATGAAGACACAACGATGAATGACATGGGCAAATACATTTAAATCGATATGGACTGTAGAAATAGAACTGAAGAGGACTCTTGTCATGGGTGCGGGTTGTTCTAAAGAGATACCGTGGCCCTAAGCACACAGGCAACTGAGGGAATATGAGTAGGTTTTAGACAGTAAAAGTCTGACACGCCCTCCTGCTCCACCAATAGCGGGAGAAGTTTATTAAGAGGACATAACACGCAACGCACGTGTATAATTTGCCATTTGCCAGCATTTCTGTTGTGAGACGCAATGATGAATGACATGGACAAATACATTTCAATTTATATGGAAGAAATAGAACTGAAGAGGACTTAACTTAAACAAATTATTACCGAGATTCACATGACTGAGGATGTGAATGGTGGAGACAAACAAGTTGAAAATCAAACGGTAGTGGGAGCTCACAAAGAACACAAGGTTTACAAAAACAATTCACCTTGGCCATATTGTGGATTCCTGGAATCAATCGTGGGAAATGTATTAAATCCATTTATAGTTTTATTAATTTTTTCTGATGTAACATGTGCCACCAAAAAAATGGGTTGGAGAATTTGTCTGTTTTGGGAAGTTAATGTATCCTAAATAATAAAGGATTTTGACATTGGATTGTCAGATTCAGAATTATTAGAAAGTTTGTCTAATAATGGACTCTAAATCCTTTTACATCCCTGCCTCAATCTTAGTACATTACTTGGAGATCAAACTGGAAAGTTACATATTCCGTCACACATTGCTCATGTAGGTAACGTTATGGGCACACATCAAAATTGTCCTTCTAATAAGGTTACTTTCACTATAAATGTGGTAAACGTCATACAAATTGTGAGACTAATTCGTGCAAGTGCGAGAGAGTTTTGAATTGTACTTTTACTTGCGCACAGGATCTATTTTTGACGCTGGTTAAACCCAGGAAAACGGAACAAATACTGCCCCAAGCGAAAGTTGCCTAGGAAAAGGTACTGGAAAGTGTCTATCCACCTGACATTTACCATTCACTTTGCACTACACATTGCTGGTAATCACAACAATTACCTAAGATCTGGCCAGACAATGACGACAAATCTGTTTTGTCAACGGTTGCAAACCATGATGGCAAAACTAGCCATTAAAACACTGAAACTGTTTTAATTGTTCTAGCCCACTGCTGCTTCAGGATAACGCTAGACCACACACTGCACAATAGACGGTCGCTACTTATTAGAGGAGCTGCGATTGGAATTTCTTCGACACCTATCATAGTCCCCGGACCATGCTCCCATTGAAAACCATTTTATCGGACCCTGGAAAATGTCTTGCAAGAAACGGATTTAATTTCGATGACCGCGTCAAAACCGCCATTGAAGATTTTATTGAGGGTGGCTCCCACAATTATTTACTAAAAGACTCAATGAACTACCGACAAAATGGCGGAAGAACGTAGATGACAATGGTACATACATTAAATTAATAATTTCATTTGAAAAACTGGTTTTGCTTTTGCCATTTATAACGCCAATTTCAAATGTAATTGTTTAATAATAACATTATCAATACGCTTATTTTGTGACACAAATCTTCTATTACTTTTAGGTGTATTATTTAGGTACCTTGAACATATATTTTTAACACTAGGGCTTGTAGGGTTAGTTTTTCTAATCCTATTCACCAGCGTTCGCAGTGGTATAGTTTGCATGAGACTGTCAGGGATTTTGATTTTAATAAAGTTCTTCTTTTCGTCTTCTCAACTAACTTTAATCACAAGGATATTAAATACAGCTAGTTAGTATGATCTTCCAGATGATAAAACATTTATTATGCAATGACTTACATTAAGCGTAATTTCTCACATCCAGTATTGTCAGCCTGGGCAGTTGTAATTGTTACATGAGCACCTCGTGGACACCTGCATTTGGAATCTGATGCTTGTTATCATCCAAATTCAAGTGGATCAAAATTAACTGGCGTGATAATAAGTTTTATGAAGGGAAGATCATTTTTTGCAGTTTCTCTTAAATATTTTAAGGACCCTGTCAAAGAAAAGGCATGATAAATTCTGATGCAAGTGGATCACTCTAATAAGACTTATCAAATTAATACTCACAGCGGCCTAGGATCTACATAATCGGGAAACGTAGTGATAAATTTGTTACAGTATATCAATTCGGGCAACCCGGCGGGCGGCGGCACGCACTTGTACAATTTGCCATTTGTCAAAATTCGTATTGTGAGATGCATACCGATCTCATTATTTATCAAATGTATTTTTTTCTATGACTACTACAAGTGTATTTTAAATAAACAGACGGTTTTAACTTATTATACAGGAAGACTTAGAAATAAACAGGTCGTAAAATGAAATGGCGATAGAAATAGGAAGCGGTAGCAATTAGCGAGATACAAATTGGCACTGGCTAAATGTTTTTTTACACCTGCAGAGCGTGTAACAAATACAATAAGACAATACGGATTTGTGTGAATACACTCACACAAAATCATGTTGTCTCTAACTGGGCGAAACCAGGAAGAGGTGTGTTTTGTCCGTAGCTGCGCCGCCGCAGAAATATTTTCTTAAGTGAACATGCTTATAATTTGTTGATTGTACCTAAAATAATTGTAAATAGGTTTAAGTCTTGAATAAATAAATCTAACTATAAAACTAAAATATCTATTTTAATATAATAAAATAATACTATTGCTTTGTTGATCAAAAACTTTTACGCAGACAAGATTGGGGCTAATGATAATCTTGTAATAAAATTTTAGTAATCCATGACATTAAAACGGCCAAGTGGTATGTTTAAAAAACAAATCTTTGGATTTCCCTCATCACGAGTGCCCACCTTCAAATATCATAAGATCAGTTTATTGATAAATTAAATAAGTTAGTAGTCAGAAGGTTAAAGTTCCACAGACATGTAAACAGTAGTAAAGTTCTCACACCCTTGCCCATAGACAACCATCCCCCCAGCCCCCTCTGCGCTCCCACTTCCCCGCCGTTTGCTATCCAGCGAGTTAGTGTCGCTGGTACATTGAGTCCGGGTGCACGCGCGCTCGCGATTTAATCGACTTCGTATTCAACAAAACTTGATGTAAGCAATAAATTTAAGAAAATTGGCTTCATTTTTAAACCCTGAAAGAAGAGAGAGAGAGATAGACTGTTTCTGCACGAATTATGAAAAAAAAAAAATGTCAATACCTTGATCATTTCTGATGGAAATATACATATTATTTGTAATAACTGAGCCTGTTTTAATAATAATTTTGCGGATCATAAGAAATGATGAGAAAATGATCATTGTTCGTCAAAACTAAGAAGCCTGGGGCATGTTTTTAGACCGCATCCAGATTTGGTCATGATATTGAAGCTGATAGCACTATTTTGGAAAGCACAAGGTTTAAAAGTTAGGTACGATTTGTAAACGGTAAGTACAAATGCTTTCTTTTCGTATCATGAGCCTCTCTGTAGATAAAAATCGAAATCATGTAGATATTGCCGTAATAACTCTGGAAACCAATAATCCTAGCTGACAATGAAGAAATAAAAGTGCTCGTGGAAGAGGATCCATCGCAAATCACGTCAGAGTTGGCAGAAGGCAACGAGGCTAGGAGGTTCTCAAAGCTATTAAGGATTGTATGGTTTTAACGGTTCGACAACATTACATCAGGAGGGTTCATTTTATAAGCCATAAAGGCTTAACGTATGACCAAAAAATCTAAAAGTTTAAAATAAAATAAAGCCACTCAGGCCTATTCACACATGCAAACACGTACATACATACAAACACACAATCATCATTCTTTATTAACTACCTCAATGTAAAATAAGGCTGGCAGATGATTTTGAATGAGAGGCCGTTAATTATCAAACCTTTCACGTGAATTCCATACATTGGAATAATTATTAGCCGAGAATTCAATAGTCCGTATGTAGTCACGCGGGCTATTGAATTCTAAAATATTGGTATCGTTAATTACAAGAATATATACCTGAAGGATTTACTAAATCGATATAACAAATATTGAACAACAAAATTACTGATTTTAACATATTTGTCCTAATGTGAAAACAAAATCTATTGGTAGGTAACCATACAAAAATCTTAATACCATTCAACGAATTAATGATCTGTTCTTCGATCAATAATATTATTGATCGAAGGATCTGTTATGTATGTAAATCACAATTAATGTCATTGTTAGTTGAACTATTCACCTACTAAAACGTATTCACTTTACTAAATATTGATTTAAAATGTAACAGAATACATAACAATACAACGTATGTAGGTAGCTTTTAGCTGACAAAGTAAGATTTCTTACGATATTTATTGCAAGGTAACAAAGGAAACTGCTTAGATTAATGGTTAACAATGATTGGAACCTAGTTTGCTGCTTAATTACCTTAAATAAAATAAATTGACTGAAAATTATAACTGTAATTTGAAAAGAAATTATACGTGTGCAAATGAACAAAGAAGTTAGAGCAATTTTGTACCAGCCTTTATAATTCTATAAAAACCGTTTAATACTACCTGAATATGAGTAATAGGTTCTGAATAAATGATAATTGGAAAACTGCACTGTACTGCACGATGCTTCCGTGACCCTTTGACCGTAGCCAGCTACTCAATCATTTATTCATAAAACAAGTAACTTGTATCTGAACTTATACACAAAATTACATATTCGCAAACAATAAAAAATAAATTACAACAATCAAAAATATTAATAAAAATACAAATTAACATACATTGATATAATTAAATCAAATAAATTTTTTTTTTATTTATGGCTAGATCAATAAATTAGAATTAACAAAATGAAACATAATTTTACAACCCATGATTATCTCGACACAATTACAATTCATTAAAATTACAGTTCTTCTACGGCATATAGACACTTATTCAATACGTGATTTTTTAGTTTTATTTTGAAAGCGCTACTGTAAACGGCACTTTTGATATCTAAAAGCAGCCTGTTGAATAATTTTACAGACTGGTATTGTGGACTGTGTTTAACAATTTTTAGGTTCTTATTAGTAAAAATGTTATTCTCCAAGTCCAGTCTACGTGTGCCTTCCCTTATCTGCCGTTCTTCTACTGTCTCATAATCTTGTATGTATTTGGCCATATTACTTAAAAGTATCAGTACAAAATGACCTGGCACTGTGACTATGCCTAAATTTATAAAATGTTGTCGGCAACTTTCTCTCTGTGAGATGCGGACCATGGTTCTAATTGCACGTTTTTGTAGTACGAAAGCTCTTCTACAATTATATTCATAGCTATTTCCCCAAAAAAGTATGCTATATCTAATTTTTGACTTCACTAGCGCAAAATATACCATTTTTAGCTGTTCTATGCCGATTTCGTTTCTCAGAGCTCTCAGAGCGTAACATGCAGACGATACCGAAGTTTCATTTGTTTTTAATTCAGGTTTCCAGTTTAACAGTTGGTCAAAAGATATGTATACCTAAAAAAAAATACTTCTGAAACGAGCTCAATGTCGTCTTCATTTAATGCAACATTTAGGTTATCTTTCTTACGGGCTGCAGTTTTAAATAACATTATTTGGGTCTTTTTAACAATTTATTCCCCGTGAACCACACATGAAAAGCTTGTAACGTAGCATTTACCCTTTCTGTCAACTCTACCATGTCATTAGCTGCCATTATGGCATTTGTGTCATCTGCAAAAAATACTAATTTAATCAAGTCCAAGATTCTAATACCTTGTACGAATGCTGCACTATTTTTAAAGCTGAAAACTCTTCTATCCATTGCAATGAACCGATTCTTATTCAAATATGGCTTGGATCGATTTTTTAAATAAACCTCAGCAAAAACACCTGCATGCCCGTCGGCCAAACCATTGTGATCTACCTCACTACCCAAAAAACATGCCTCTGGCAGATTGGTTATGATATTGTCAATACATGAAGAACTATTGTTACGGATGAAAGTCGCAGAAGAGATTAGATGCCTAAAATTATAACATTTCAACAAACTAAGGAATTCCGCACTTTTTTATGATCCACTAGCAGATCAATATTGAAATCACCGCAAATTCCTATTGAATAAGTAGTCCAATAACTTCTCCAATCTTTCTAAGAACTGTTCGAAATTTTTATCAACCGGATTTCGATAGCAACAACATACATAAAGACCAGTGATAGTATCTTTAGCACCACAAATTTCAAAACATTCCATTTTATACAATTTGTTTATTGGTTCACAAATTTCGGTCTGTCTATCAATAAACTACAAACGGCAGTATTTCCGATCTATTACATATTTCCTGGATTTATCCTTTTTCTTCGATCACTTACCCATACTTACTTACTTGCTTACTCCTTATGGACAAAATTATGTTGAGATGTGTGATTAAAAGTGTGAGTGAGCTGTAAAATGCGTATGTATTCCGAGAGAACAGAGATGTGACACAAAAAGTATGTAGGTAGACTAAGGGTCGGTACATACGAGTATCTGACGGAAAATGCGTCGAGAGTATCATCGGTCGGTCTGTTCTGTCAAGTTAGACCTGCCACATTACGCGTCTAGTCAGTTTCTGCGTTCAGCGTCTACAGAGCGGTTGTGTTGTGTGATAATTAATTTTTAAATTAAGTCCATCGAAACTTGCCTCCTGTGATCACATCAGTTTTTGAATTTTGGTACGGCAACCAAAATAACAGTGTGAAGTGGGGAGGGGCACAGTCGGACGTATATAGGTTGGAGTGCGAGGTGAGGCAAGGGGGTTCAGCTCCCCTAGTGTCTTCAACCTGTAGATATATGAACCGACTAATCGGTGAGCTCAGCAGTACTAATACCGGTTGTCACGTGGACGGTATTTGTGTAAACAACATAAGTTATGCTGACAATATGGTGCTTCTCACGGGCGTAGCCAGGTTTTAGTATCGCTGGGGGGTTCAAGTAAGTAAAACGATTAAAAGTACAGACGCCAGCACATAAAGCTACCCCAAACTGTCAAATTTGCCTAATTGAACATAAACCTTCTAATAGATAAGGTTTATGTTCAATTAGGCAAATTTTTGGCAATAATGTTGAAAATCTATCAAAAAAAAAATTACAGTTTGGAGTAGCTTGATATGCTGGCTTCTGTTCATAAAATAACCTTTAAATATTTCTTTCAACTACAATGCAGCGAGTGTACGAGACTCTGCGTGTACCATTTAACATCGCGTTTAACGTGTTGTTTGGGCTGCCTCGTTTTTACAGCGCGTCGACAATGTTTGCTGAGGCGCACACTGATTGCTTTTATGCAATCATCCGTAAGCGAAGAGCTTCGCTGCTTAAACGCGTGCGTGGCACCGCGAACGGCATCCTGGATGTTTTGGCAAACAGGTGGGATTCGCCACTGTTGAGGCAATGGATGAGTGCTCACGCGAAGGGCGCTTAACCCGGCGCATGCTTAAATTAAAACGATTAATTGTAGCAACATTAGGCTAAGTTTATTGTTATTAACACCTATGGATATAATTTTTAATGCGAAATAAATTGATATGATTTGAATAGCTATTTGGGAGGCTTTGGAACAAGATCGAAAAAGGAAACGACGACATTGGGTACATACTTTAATTACTAAAAGAATATCAAATTGCTATTTTCATTATCTATATGCAATTTTATGAGAGTAACCTTCAAAATTTACTCAGTTTTGCCGTATGTCCAAAGAATCTTTTGATGAATTTCTGGTTTTATCATATATTTGTCTGTTATGGCTTTACGCAACCGACAATACGCGATGCATTGTCCGTCTCATATGTACCGTCCCTTAAAATTAATTCACCGTCACACAAAACGCCTGATAAAGTCTTCAATGCATTAAGTTGCACGAAGTGAATTAATAGTATAAAATGTCTTTGATTGATAGCTTGAAAATTTAAACACAATTTCTATGAAAACTGAATGGAAACTGTTCTAAAAGTGTCAAGTCGCGTTGTCGCGTCGCGACTGTTTGAAGAAGCCTTTATGCGCATTTTCATTACATTTTAAAACTCCGTGAACTGGACAAGACAGGACCTAGTGTAGATTAATTAGCTAAATGCTTCCTTTGCGTCTTATAAGTTTGTTTATTTTATGTATAACTAGCTATTACTGTAGACTATAAACAAATGTGAAGCACTATATTAGTCAAATATACATGATCATTATACTTATCTTACATGTGAGTAAATCTGTTTTAACAAATTGACTGATTGCTAAGTATATTTGCCAAACTTTTTCCTAGGAGGTAAAGAACATTCGATTCGGACCAGGATACTAGAGACGCCCACACGATTGTAGGACAGAGCAGAAATTGTCCGTCGGTTATCAGAAAAAAAAATGCTAGTTAAGGCGAGATTTCTTGAAAACGCGCAAAAAAGTGTTTTTTTTTTAAACCAGTGTATCTTTTTAACCGTAAATAATTCTGAAAGAAAAAAATACGTCATATTTTCAAGTCATTTTTGCATACAGTGATGGAACTCAAAACATAATTAAACATACTTTAATGCGTCAAAAAAATCATCAAAGTCACCTCTTAATTATCTTTATAACTAGTTTATCCCTTCAATAATTATTATTATTATAATTAAAAATATACCATAAAATTCCAAATGCCAAACTGCGTCCAGTGATCGATTTTTTTTATCACATAGTTAATATTTAATTTTATACGATTATATTTGCATTTTTACGACAATGCTTGCTTATTTATTATTTGAATTTATTACAACAGATTTTAACCCGTATCGCATTGCGGTAAGAACTATTATCGCTCATAACGACAACACGCCGAATACATTCAAAATTACCAGGGCAAAGAAAAATACATTAGATACGTCGGTATCTAATGTATTTTTCTTTGCCCTGGTAATTTGCTATGCGGTCAAAATGTATGGCTGAGCTGATTTTTTTTTATTTCCGGCGATAGTTTTCAACGCCCTCCCGTTCAGTATCATGTACCTATTGAATCCATGGCTGTGCGAGTCTCTGCTACCTAGTTTATCGAAACGTTTGCTTCCCGCATGTTTCCCTTTCATTCACTTTGCGGGATTATACAGGATTCAGTCGCCAACGTAAAAGCTCAAGCTCGCAAGATTTTTCCTCTGCAAGGCCCCTTACTTAGCCTTAGCTTAGACTTATCGGTACAGTCCAAAGTAAAGTAGTACATGGTACACATGAAGTAGCAAACTACAGAAAAACCAATCCAGCAACTAGAGTAATAAAATCGTATACAGGGTTACTGGTAACTCGACGTATTCCTTGCAGGACGTCATAGTAGGGTTAAAATGCAACAAATTAAGCCACCAAATGTTCCACCGAAATTCAGTAGTTTTTGAATTAGTTAAGAGTTTTAGTTTTTTTATGACAAATCCCAGATTAAATCATTTGAAACCAATTTAAAAATGATTTACGGTGCGACTGTACTGAAATTTAAGTTATTATCATAGTTAACGCCGTAGCAGACCTTTGTTAATAATTAAAAGTTCAATAATGCCTAAAACTTTGTCAAATATCACTAACCAAACATTTAATTTTTTGTAATTTTTGCTATTACTTCATAAAAAATGTAGTCTAGTGCAAAAAAAAATTCGACAATTGCTGGATGAAAACTATCCAAACCGATGGATAGGGCGCGGTGGGCCGATTCCGTGGCCTGCACGAAGCCCTGATCTGACACCGCTAGACTTTTACGTCTGGGGTCATATGAAAGATCTAGTTTATGTGACCCCAGTAAATTCAATTGAAGAACTAAGGGAGAGAATTACAAATGCGGCGGACCAGATGAGGGCAACAATAACATCAAGAATAACAAAAACCGAAGTAAGGAAGCGAATAAGAACATGTATTCGAAACCGAGGGCAGCACATCGACCAAGACGTGTGAAATGTGTGTAATTAAAGTTTTTAATATTGATTAAAAAGAATAATAATGTTCACGATTTTGTTTTTGATTTTTCGAATAATCACCTTTTTGTGAAACGCACGCCTGTACTAAATCAAAAACGATTTTCATAATGTAGTCCATGATTTTGTATTAACTTTCATACCTTTTTGGATAGCTGATAAGACAAGGATATTTTCTTAGTAATTTGTACACCAGGTGTAGTATATTTTTTTTGCACTAGACTACATTTTTTATGAAGTAATAGCAAAAATTACAAAAAATTAAATGTTTGGTTAGTGATATTTGCCAAAGTTTTAGGCATTATTGAACTTTAATTATTAACAAAGGTCTGCTACGGCGTTAACTATGATAATAACTTAAATTTCAGTACAGTCGCGCCGTAATCATTTTTAAATTGGTTTCAAATGATTTAATCTGGGATTTTTCATAAAAAACTAAAACTCTAACTAATTAAAAAACTACTGAATTTCGGTAGAACATTTGGTGGCTTAATTTGTTGCATTTTAACCCTACTATGACGTCCTGCAAGGAATACGTCGAGTTATCAGTAACCCTGCATATTTGGACCCGCGCAGTGTTACCTGCTAGGTATCCTGAGATACTGTCTACTCATTAAGTACCAATTATGTTGTGTTTCCAACGCAGAAACCTTTAAATTCAAAATAAATATAACGACTCGAAATTTACTTCAAATTAGAATGATTCCCTACATAAATACTGTGATTAATAAGGACACCATAAAATAAAGAGTTTCGTTCATTAACAGTCGGCGCTAGGTACCTAAGTACATACAAATAATCTGAAAGAATATTGATTAACATAAAAGTTAAAAGTGTTTCACAAATTAATAGCCTCACCTTTTATTACGGGAGACTGGCGAACAAGCCGAAACGTGAGTGTAGGTGATGTAGTTACCCACCTACACCTACCTACACCTCTGCGCCTCGGCCTAACGCTTCGGGCAATACAGGCGTGATGTTTAGTTGTTCGTGCCTCTAGTCAAAGCTATGCCCGAACTTTGAGCTTTATCCAAAACGACATGGTAGGTATTTCACCTCTCGAATAACACGGGCAATTCTAAGAACATTGCTCAACCGAATGATACGGAACTGGACGCTTACATAACGCTCTTTAGAATTCAGCTAAACGCATTTAATGTTACGAAAGGTTCTAAGTAAATAATGAATTCACTACAGTTGAATAATCAAATATTTATTCAGGTAATTAAGTGGTTAAATGTGAGTAGTAGGTAAAGATATTTTATTTACGTAGTTTTCAAACTAGGTAAATAAATGGTAGATGCTTAGAATAATAACGCATGAAATGATGAAGCGAGGTCGCGCTATTTCATGTTCAGTTTATTTTCAGTTTTTTGTATTGACTCTCTAAAGTCATAAGTCAACATTCATTTGTAACAGAAATTATCAGTTTTCTAGCTGCCGGGCGGCACTTACTTTGTGCGGTTTATTTATTCAGCGCTACCCTCAAAACGGTGAAGAAAACATAGTGAGGAGGAGTGTGGGTGGGGTGCAGGTGTGAGGGTGTGCGGAGGGGTAGTGGGTATTTTATTAGTGTATCTGTAGTGACCTTTGTTTTTTTTTATATTACCGTAACCTGGTTGACATTTGACATTTTCGTAATTTTTTTTTTTACTGAAATTAAAACGATTTCACATGAATCGTATCTTGTAGTATTTAATTCTCCTTACTGTTAATTTAAAATTATAATATATTTTTGTGTAAATTCAATAATAATAAGAGTAACAGATTTAGGTAGAAATGAAACAGTTCATAGAAAACGCATGTATGGAGATTTTATCAACAGTTTTTCTGCACTTGCTCATCTAAGTGAACAATGAATAGCTGATCAGAGGAGAGCAATTATAAATAATAAATATGTCACTACTGACAGATTAAACTCATTAAAACTAGAAGTATCTGAAGAATTACGACTAGATAATCTTAACGTGAGCAACTCAAGTGATAGTAAATCCAAACCCGACAGTACCTAATTCTGAAACTCAATTTATAAACAGCATTGACACTAACTCCACCCAAGAACCTTCACTTACTGAAATATATAATATCATATATATAATCACATAATCACACTGAAATTAACTTTGCAGAAGAAATTCTACCTAACCAACAAGCGAACCTAGATAGGGACCTATTAAAAGATGACACGTTCCAACAAGCATTGCAATATTATAAAGATACAGACCTGTAAATATAATTTTTATTCCCAAACAAAAAACTTCTAACAAACTTGCCCGCGTTGTCAGCTACCTAAACATAATAATTTTACTTGAAAACTTTAATATGATGAAACTGCCTTCTACACTTTACAGACTATTGTACATTGTGCGGCATGGGCCGCGGCAAAAGTTAATGGAGCAAAAATAAACCTTCAACCAAGGAAAGTCACCAAAATGGCAAAAAAGAATATCAACCTAACTGGCTGACATGACAATTTCATGAAAATAAATTCGTATAAATCATACGTATTAAATGTTATGATTGTATAACCATTATTATAAACAGACGGTTTAAACCGATTATACAGGAAGAATTAGAAACAAACAGGTCGTCAAATGAAATGGCGATAGAAATGGGTAGCGGTAGGTATTAGCGAAATACAAATTGGCACTGGCAGAATGTTTTTGTTACACCTGCAGAGCGTGTAACAAACACAATAAGACAATATGGATTTGTGTAAATACACTTACACAAATACATGTTGTCTCTAATTGGGCGAAACCAGGAAAGGCTGTGGTTTGTCACTTGCTGCGCCGCCGCGCCGCAGATATATTTTCTTAAGTGAGCATGCTTAAAGTTTGTTGATTGTACAAAATGGAGCATAAATGTAATACTGTAGAGAGCTCGGCACAATTTTGATTTTATCCATTAATATCTGCCGTCAAGATAACTATAAATCAAATATGCACACAACGAAGGAAGGAGTTTGTTGCGCCACTTCTTCTTCCCAGCTAAAGCACTAGGCAGTGGTGAAGGGTGGGAGTTTTTGGGGGGACTGTCTTACTATGTATTTTGAGGTTCGAAAAATGCTGCTTCTCAGCCTAATTTGAATAAATAACTTTTGATTTTGATCACCAAAACTGTATGACGAGACATTCTACCCCAAAATATGTGTCCATTGTTATCTATATCCATAGTCCATACATACAAAGAAATAGAATGATTAGTAAGAAGTAAAGTTTAGTAAGTGTCTGTAATGTCAAAAAACAGACGAAGCCGCGGGCACAGTAATGCAATAATATCGTACAAGTCATGCGTTACAGATATTTATAAAGACATCTGCCTGATATCTCGCTGTGATCGAAACTATCTGACGTCTCTTTGACAGCGTTCGTGTTAATCATGCGTCATTTTTACGTTACGTTGTTGAGCAGACACATTTTTCGAACATACGAAGCAATGGTTTAGCCCTATAATTCAAAACGAAACAGATTATGATTAATCGTGAGTTACGCAATTAGGGTGCAGTTTACGTTGTGATTGTGAGTGTTGTGTAGATGATGTGCGAAAAGGCGTTTGTCCAACTGTTGCGGAATAAAAGGCTGGCATATTTTATATTTTTATTTCGGGTGGTTTTTGTGTGTTTCGCCATCGATTGATTCCAAATTTTTATATTTTAAGGCAACGGAGAGTAGGAAATTGCTAACTGATAGTCTAAAAAGATTGTTTTTAATGCAACAAAAAGATTTCAGCTAATATCTTAAGTTTGTAATTTTGTTAAAATAAAAATATTTGAGGAAAATTTAACATAATTATTGTCAAGCGCTTCGTAAAAATAGAAATATAAATTCAAAATTTTGGCTCGAAAAAAAAACCATAAACTTAAACCATAAATTACACTAAAACGATATTTAAAACGTGTGCCTTGAAGAGATTATTACATCATTAAACAATGGCAAAGTTATACCGAAAGATTGGGCTTATATTTTTTTAGGGATTGTAAAAAACACTTTTTTTAATTTCCTTTTTTTTCTACGGAACAAAAAAACACAAAATCTAGCAGTTCAAGCGCTCGCAAGTCAACGGCCGGCCATTGCCCGCCGAGACGTCTTCGAGGTTGGACGCACGCCGTTTGTTTCGCGAAATTTCCCCCGCGTTTGCGCTTTCTAAATAGGTGAACATATTTATAAAAACTTGTTTAGATTTTTAGTATCAGTAATGGGTAGTAAAAAGAATAAAAGAACATACAGATAATTTAAACCTAAGGCATAACCAAAATTGGTACCTACTCGAAAAATGTAGTACCTACATATTATCTAATAATTTATTGTAAAATAAATAAGTAAGCAGAAAATCTACTTATTTACTGTAAACGATTTCGTTTGACGATGTAAAGTTCCAAACATTATTTACCTACAATCATTCTTTGACGCGCCACAATGTAAAAAAGTACAGTAGGTAAGATCTACTGAACAGATTGAATTTGTTCAAACGATTATTATGTTTTCTCAATAACTTTGAAATATCGGTTAGTATTGTAAAAGATCTTGTAAATTCTAAGTACCTATAATTATTTTAACAACGTGATGTGTAACCACATAACGTCGACTACATAAAGTTTATTTTGCAGAACATCAATGAGAACAAAAAAACCATGGGTAGTTGTGTTGACTTTGATCTCTCCAAATTAAACATAACATTTTAATAAATTCTTATTAAAATGTATCACATTTATATTATGTTTATATTTCAATGACTAAATGTGTTACATAGTAATTGAGCAGGTTTTTTTTTTTCATACAAACTTGAAAGCCCTTTATTGGCCTCTACCTACTCAGCAAGGGCGTGCAATTTCGAGGTTTACTGTATTATTGACTACAGGTATAGTGACTTTTTTCTTTTCGTATGACTTGGTGAGATGATGATATTATTAGTAAACTCAGTCAAAGTCTACTAATAATATCATCATCTACCTAGCCTTTTCTCAACTATGTTAGCTTCAGTCAAACCGGATTCAGTTGAATACCAGTATTTTACATGGAGCGACTGCCCATCTGACATCCACAACCTAGTAACTGGGTAATAAGATACCCCTTGGTAAGACTGGTTATCACACTTTCGAGCTTCTGACGACCCGTTACGACTGTCAAAGAACCACAAATGACAGCCGAGACCAACGGCTTAACGTGCTTTCCGAGGCACGGAGGGGTCTTGAAATGTAAAGATGGTCATCCATCCATGAACCAACCGTGGCAAGCGTAGCTTAACCTGATCGATCGACCCGAGCAGCTGTTATGACAGCCACAAGCCCCTCCCTCTACTGATAATATATATTATGTATATTTATTTATTTATTTGGGATCTCCAACAAAGGATACACATGTTAAATTGGTACTATGTTAAATTGTATTTAAAACATTTTAAAAGAGTAACGGTGGAGTTTCTTGCCCGTTTTTCTCCATACGAAACTACATTTTGGAATGGGCGACTGGAATCAATTCTATTTTAATGTAAATGTTGACGTTCAAAGTGCCTTTTAACTGCCTAATTGACATAAATGCTTTGACTTTGACTTATCTATACTAATAATATAAAGAAGAAAGATTTGATTGTTTGTTTGTTTGCATTTAATAGGCTCCGAAAATACTGCACCAATTTGAAAAATTCTTGCACTGTTGGGAAGCTACACTATCCCCGGGTGACATAGGCTATAATTTTATCCCCGTATTCCCACGGAAACGGGAAATACGTGGGTGAAACCGCGGAGCGCTGCTAGTTCAATATAAATCACAACATGAAATAATGTTATTTTACGAGTGCTCCTTCTATTACATGAGATCACAGCTTGGGCATATAACTAAGCGTAAACACGATAAAAATTAAAAAAGAGAAAACATAAATTAAGATTATGAACGATGAAAACAGAAATTAGGGAATAAGAAAAAAAAACATCTCAAGAATGAGCATTCATATTACAATCTACAACAGAGTTAACATTTCTTTTTATTTAGAAAAACTGTGATTGAAGCAGTGTCCCATTTTTCACCTGGCTATTTGTAAAAATGGAATAAATCTAAAAATTCATCTAAATGAATTGTATATTATATACGCTCATCACAATTTAAAAGAAACGCAGGGAAACAATATTTTTGCATATTGCCATAAGCTTATTTTACGTAACGGGTAAACGTATTACCATGTTTTAAACGCATCTCAACTTAGATACTTTATTTTACGTCGTTCCATTTTACATACTGCTACTTGACTTTATTCAACTCTGTTTCGGATTTTTATACATTACATTACCTCCTTTTTTAAGTATTTCTTTATTAGTCTTTGTAAAATACAGATTGATTATAATTAACAAAACAATTAAACAAGTTAATCATGTAGTATGTAATTGAGTTCGCACGACTGAAACAGTTTTTTTTTTGACATTTGGCAGTTTTGGCATCGGCGCCCAGCTTCGTTGTGTTTGCGTCTCGTTCTGTACTGTGCCATTTTGTGTGTGTTACTTCTTTTTACAGCACTATTTACCACCCCTGGATCTTGAAACTAATTTTTGAGCGTTAATAATTAGTCCTTATACATTTATTTCTTCATATTTGGTAGAGGCCAGCACATCAAACTACCCCAAACTGTCAAATTTTCCCAACTGAATATGAACCTTATGCTTATGTTATAAAATTTAAAATCTATCAAAGAAATTTGACAGATTGGAGTAGCTTGATGTGCTGGCATCTGTACGTAATGGCAAATTCTAACCAAAAAGTAACATTAATATTTTTTGGACTTCGTAGCGTTTAAATCGTATAAATTATTATATGACATTATTTTCTATACTTACTTCTAGTCTTCTAGTCTTTTCTTCTGTACCTTATAACTATACAGAAACATTAGTTACCAGGTTTTTAAATGTGTGGGAAGTGAGCATTGTTCTTCGAGGAAAAAGTTACATGAATGTCAAGATTGAGCATTCATATTAAGTACAAATTAGTTAATAAAATACATATAAGCATTATTTCACATTTGTTGACTAATGGAGTGTGTTTAGTTATTTTTAGGTGGTTAAATTCTTAATGTATTTAGAAATGGTGATATGATGATGGGGTTATGTTCAGGTTACATTAATGTATGTTTATTTGATATTTGAAAATAATACAAACCAAGCAGAAAAGCAATTTAATTTTCTCTTCCGTCATTTATGCTGCATTGTGGCATGTCTAAACGCTAGCATCGGCTAGCTTGGCGCCCGGGCCACAGAATAACCAGAAGCCAAGCTTCATACTACCGCCGTGCTATGTGTGAGTGACGTATCACCGACAAGGCGCGGGTTGGTTTTGTCTAGATCAGTCAGATGACGAAGTTAAGGGCTGATAGCGGCAGCGATGCGACGCGGACGTTTTTAATAGTTTTTTTTTTTTTTTTACTGTTGTTCATTATGCCAAACTGTTGTACTGTGTGCACAAACAATGCGAGGAAAACCAAGGATATTTCTTATTTTGTGTATCCAAAGGATCTTGTCAGGTAAATGACTATATCTACCTTCACATTTTTAATGCTTTTTATTATAGAAGTATTCAATAACGAGATAGGTGGTCTCCAAAATAATAATGTTGGCGATAAGGTTTTCGCATAAGAATTAATATTTATTATTCTTATGGATTACCTACCACCTATATATATTGGCGTTGGTGTTCGTCGCCAACTTATTTGTTTCCTATTTTTGTTTTAGTAGGTTTGTAGGTAAGTACTAAAGTATTTGTGTAGGCCGTCTTTGCAAGATTCCTTTTGACCTTATGTATTAGATAACTTCTTACGTTCAAGACGAAACAAGGAATATAGGGACGGTTTCCTACCTTATAGCCTGGCCAAAACCTTGCCGGATGTTATCATCGAAAACTTAGCGCGGGGCAGCGAGCGGGCAAAACAAATAGGTACACAAAAACGCATGATTATTGTTACGAGGCGCCGCACGCAGCGGCAACGTCAGCGGTATTCGCCGAGTGGTTCGCGGCAAATGCGCGCGGCGCGGGCGAGTTATATAATAGGCTTATAATTCATCTTACCATCAAAAGGAATAATAAGTTATTAAAAACCAAGCAAAAAAGGAACAAAAAAATATTGCGTGTTGGAAATTTGTAGAAATATTAAATACACCTAAAATGTACAGAGGCCAGTAGGTACATTAAGCTACCACAAACTGTCAAATTTTCCCAATTGAACATGAACCTTAGGCTCTCAATAAAGTTGAAAATCTGTCAAAGAAATTTTACAGATTGGGGTAGCTTGATGTGCTGCCATCTGTACCTAACTTAACTTACTTTGGTATTGTAGGTACCTTCTTAATTTGAAAACAAACTGTTCATTGTTAAGCCATTTCGCCTTTTAAAGCTACACTACTTATATTTAATGTTCGTCGTTCGTTTATGACAAAACTAACTAAACTGAATACTTATGGGATCACCTCAGTCACAGTTTCCGTCCGTCTGTTCGTTCTCATGACTAATCTCGACTCGCACTTGCCCGGTTTTTTATTTGTACAGACGCCAGCAGGTCAACCTATCCTAAACTGTCAAATTTTCCCAATTGAACATGAACCTTATTCCTTTGTGATAAAGTTGAAAAATTATGAAAGAAATTTGACAGATTGGGGTAGCTTGATGTGCTGGCCTCTGTACTAACCGATGACAGCCCTATAAAAGTAGGTAAAAAATTTGAGCTCTGTTAGGAAGCTTTCATTCTGGTTATTCTGTGCCCGGACGCCCGGCTCGCGCTTGCCGCGTCTGTATTCTCGATAATACCTATTACTACGGGGAGTCAGGAAGCGTTTTCATATCACTACAAGAAGGCCTTATGGAATATTGTGTAGCCTACTATCACTTAAGGTTTCAGCGTTATTCATTGATTTTGTTGTTATACAATAATTATGTATGTTTAATTGTTTACCTACTTTTGCATTCGATAAGCAATAAGACTAAGTTTATAATACACTTACAGGTTTTAAGATCTAATAAGCAATCCTTATTAATAGGAATAACTCTATCTATATAATAAATCCCCTTCATTTGCAAGCTTGGATTCTTGTCAAATCTTCGGATTCTTGGAATCGAGTAATATGAAAGAATAAAAGATTATTAATACGTAGAAAGCAAACTGTTCCCGGAGTTAACGGATATCCGGATATCCAGTTAACAATGAAACGGGCGAATATATTATAATAATAATAATAATAAAAAATAATTTATTTCCAAAAGTAAATTACAAAGTAGTTATGCGCAGCATTTACAGCTTAGGACTTACAAGTGCACAGAAATTTGATCAATGACCCCCATGCTAGGTAGAACCTGTGTTACAGGGGTCATCCATCCGTCCATTATACAAAATTACAGATAAGTAAGTAGTACTTATTTTTTTAAAAGGCACAATTATGTTTTTAATTCTAATTTGAAAAAGATGTGGTAAGTGCTTGTGTGTGAGTATGAGTGAGTGTGTATGTGTGTGTATGTGTATGTATGTGTGTCTGTGTATGAGTGATTGTGTGTGAGTGTGTGTGTACAGAGTGGATGGTTATGTATATTGCGATTTCAATAGGTCTGGTAATTATGAGAGTGTCCCTTTTATATCTTCTTGAATATTATAATTTTGTTATGTACTCTTGTGTTGGTTTGTTTAATGTACGTACACACGGCCAGTTTACGCTGGTCTTTCACTGTACAGAAGTCCTATATAATGCGAGATCAGCTTATACTGGAAATGTATAGCTTGATGTGTAGGCGTGTGTACATAATATTTTCCATTGTTAATAAGAAATTCGCTAGTCATAAAGTTTTCCTTTAGCTATAAATTGATAGATTTTATGGCAGATTTTGGTTTAAAGGTTTATAACATTGTTTTAGCTTTGTGAACCCTTTAGCAGCCTCTCCCTTAGTCCGATCAAGCTGCAGTCGTCCAGCCAGTTGACGCAAGACTTCTCAATGCTGTAGTAGATATGGTTAGGTACCACGGTCACAAAAGGGTCGACGACTTCAGGGTGTATCACAAGAAAGTCATTTTTTCCTTTCTTTTCAATATACGGTCTATCATGCAGTGCCGATTTCTTATGAGTCAATGCGATCTTTAATTCTTTTTCGACCAAAGACGCGTGATCGTCTGCTCTCAATGTATTCTTAGATTCATCATGGTTTCGCAAAAAATTATAATAATTCTTAGCTTTATCCAAACTTTCAGAGTTAAGAGATCTTCTATTGCTTGAGCGTAGCTTTGCATCTACTATGTACTGGACGACTTTACTTAGTCCTATTGAATTTTCATTTTTCTTGGCTTTTGTCATAGTTTCATCGAATCTGCCTGAACATGTTACCAGTTTAAACATGAGATATGTGATGCAAATTTTGAGCTGAAAATAACAATTCCATGAGTTCATTTTTTACCCCCGACACAAAAAGAGGGGTGGTACAATTGATGTGACTGTCTGTGTATCTGTCTGTGGCATCATGGCTCCCAAGCAGCTGAACCAATTTCGATATTTTGTCTAAAAGGTGACTTAATCAATTTTGTTCTTAGCCTATGATTCAAGAAAATCGGTTTAGCCGTTTGAAGATTATCAACTGTTTTCTGGTTGATTACAGAATTTGAGCATCTTCTACAGGTCTGGTCGAGTCCAAATTTAGTATTCTCATACTTCAATGATATTAGAAGAACAAAGTAACCTTGAACTGATGTTAGAGCATCACCTGGAATTTTCAGGATACCTAAATACCTCACCAACAAACAGCAGAAATATTTGGGCCCATTGAAAAGATTTGAATGAATGGGTTATAAGATAAATGGTGATTAGGGTATGATGATGGATTAGCAAAGAGGAATGAGAGTTCATAAGTAACAAGCTTCACTGTGGGAAAAATACGTAAAGCTGCACAGATTTATGTGATGTGTGTCGATTGCCATATAATAAGTTTAAAAAGCAGAAAGTAAAAGTTAAATTTAAAAACACCAGAATCAAACAAAACCCTCTAAAAAGTATTTAATAAAGAGTTGTAGGTAATAATACATTTTGATCAAAGGTTCGTCGTGTTGGGAGACCATCAATGAAAACATCAAACAGATGAGGCCCGGCAATAGCAAATGTATGCTATTGATTAATTATTGAAAGGATAACATTTTCACTAGCCGGCTCCCGACGACGCAAGCTGTGATCAAAATATTATCTTCAACTTCTTATTAAACTTAAAGGGCCAATTCAATATGTTATTTTTTTACTTTTAGAAGTTTTGTTTTAATGTATTCATAAGACGATCTCTGAAAGGTCACCCGATAGTTTTTGTTCTTAAGAAGTAACAAAAAAAAAAAAAAAACTGAAACTTGTAAAGATAACTATTCGTTAACATTAGTAAGATGATGTTTCACTGGAAAAATCGTTTCAAGATTAACGTTATTGGTCAACCTATGTAGGTTTCTTAATCTTTTTCCTGCATGTTTATCAAGTGCGAGTCAGAATTACAAATTAAATTAAAATTGTGGGATATAAAAGAGAAAAGAATCAAATCAATAATGAATAGAAACTTTGTTAAAGGAATCGCCCTATACAATAAAAACATCGGATATACATGATAATTAACTGTCGATTTTGTTATATTGGGTGACTGGTAATTCGTGACCGACATTCAAACACATGATTGTACTCATCATTATGATGAGTACAATCATGTGTTTGAATGTCGGTCACGAATTACCAGTCACCCTATATAAGTTGGAAATACTTTTCTTAAACGGACCAGCTGCATGCTAAAATGAACATTAAAAAGTATTTTATGCGACCAATATTATTAATCGCCGCCATCTTAACCAAACGTCATTTCGTATCAAAGAAGATTAGGGATGCCCCATTGACATATAAATAAGGACTGGGCGAACCGCATGTTACAATGACGCCTCGAACTTGGTCCCAAAATGGTCTTCCCATAGCGAAGTGAATTTCTTGTAAAAAGAACGCGATCGGCTGTCTTCGGAGCGGTCGTAAATTTTTGCAAGCTGAAATGCCAAGTTTTGCCGTGAAGGGTTGCGTGAACTACGACAAAAAGCACATTATAAAAAATGATAACATTTCAAATCCCCGGTAAGTTAAAAATATGTCATTAAATCGAATTCTAACATTATTTAAAACAATTTTCTTTCTTATTTGTCTCAACCTTTGGCAAAGATGACGCGAAGCCGCGTAAAAGTGCGACATAACTTTGCAGCGGCGCTCGTTGTAGCCGATGAAATGAAAAGATGATTAAATTTTATACAAAATTGATTTTGATTGTTTATTAAAAGCAAATTAAAATGTCCAACGTCAGAAAACACTATGAATCCAAAATGGAAAATATGCCCAGATTATCAAAAAAACATTTTTTTTTTAGAAATTATTTTATTCGAAGGCCAATGAAAATTTAAATTAACACAAACAAACTGCAACAAATTTAAATTTTGAAAAATAAAGGTTTTAATTTAATTTCTTTGTACATCGAAAAATACCATACCCCGTTCTTACAAGGTTACGTCTAGGAGCAGATACACGCCGATTGACATCGTAGTTCTAATAGATGGCGTTAGTGTTTTTTGTAGGACGAACGCGTCCGTCAAACGTTCGGACGACCGTACCTTTACTATTTAAATCAATGGGATGCCCAATCGATTGTAATACTTAGTTATGTTTTTTTTTTGCTGTTCCTTATTTTTTTATATGAATCACATTTTGAATTTGTCGATTATAGTGCAAATAAAACCTACAATAAAACATTCAGTCACCATTCCATTATTATTATTAACTAAAAGTACAATTTTAAAAAATCTACTATATCTAATAAATGACGTCACGCTCCATATATTATATTATTCTTATTTATTCTTTTCTATTGTGCTTGTTAGTGATCATAAGATTTCTATTACTTTATTCTGTTTTTATCCGTGAGAACCTGTAATTGGCATAATCCTTCATATACAATTGAAATCCATCTATTATAGCTGTTGGTTCTCCTATGAATAAATAAATAAATAAATTTTAAATAAGTAGTAAGAATAATGCTGAAGTGAACAAAATCTAAATATTTCATCATGATCATTATTCAGGGTTTTCTAAGATCGTTTAAAAAAGGATTTACTTCTAACTAAATGATCACTCACGAGTTTACGACGCTTAATATTTAAAAAATACTTATCATTACTGGATGAATTTTAATTGTTTTCTTTAAAAAAAGTAATATTTCAGACTAGATACAGATTTTATTATTAATATTGTTACAAGTCTATGAGAGAAGTATGGTGTTATTTAAGTAGGAATTTGTTATACTAATGGTATTCATATTACTGTAAGACAAAAGTTGCTGTAATACTGTTTGTAGCGTATGGCAACACTAAATCTAAGGAAATTACTTTTTTAATGTATCGTATTTGGCATCCCTATTTTGACGTCACTGTCAGTTGTTACTTGTTATCAGTCGCTCACTCTGTCAATTACATCTACAAGACCATAGAGTATAGTAATAGTTGGACAAGACTAAGAAAGCAGGTGAGCATTAGATTCTATGCCTGCCAGGGGTGCAGATTGTTCGAAAGATATACCGCCGCCCCTGGCACACAGGCTATTGTGGGAACACAGGTGGGTTTTAGTCAGTAAAAGTCTGACACGTACACGAACGGGAGAAGTTATTTGATGATTTCCCACCCCAAAAAAAGCATTAAATTCAATGCATTTATACGTTGCATTTACTAAGATAGGCTTTAGAATAAAAACTACATACCGAATGATCTGGGAAGGGTACTAAAATAGCTAAATGAATTAGAATATTGTTTTTCAGTTTCTTAAAAATCAGTCGGAGTTATGAAAAAACGTAATATTCGTGGTTCGATTATAACCTCGAATTCGTATACCTTTTTTTAAAATATGTATATCTTTCGGCAGCTAGACCACTATAAAAAACAATATCCTAATAGGAATTTACTAATGATCAACAATACAACACATAATTTTCTGATACTCTTGGTTCCAGGGCGAACAATGTATGGGCGCAAAGCAATGTCCGATCCTTGTACGAGTAATTCTTATTTTGAAATTTTGAATAAGTTTGGTCGTGTGGCAAAGTTCTTAGTAATGGGGAAAGAATCAAAGGTCAATCTTACATTTTACGGCATGAGTCAAGAAAATGTGACTAAAAGTTTCAACTTAAGAGGAAATAAAAAACATGTTTACAGACACGTGATTTCGATTTCTTAACATGGTTTGTTTACTTTTTTGCGCAAGTACCTAGATAAAAGGGAATGACTACAACTGTTCAAAATGTCTCGGGCAAAACGCTGTAGGTAGGTATTACCCAATTATGTATATAGATAATGTCAAGTTACTCTTAATATGTCATACGTGAATCTTTTCCTCGTTTAAAGCAAGATGTGTGTTTGCGCGTTCTTCATTAAAAAAATCAGTAGGTATGTAGGAAACATAAACCACTTAATATAAAACCTTTAACAGTGACTCTCGTATAAATCATCGACAAATAAGTCTGTCTATGCTGACATCATACAGACACTCAACTCACCGGTTTCTTACTATTTTAAGACCACGTAAATACGCACAGATATAAAATACAGGCTAAGTTTTTAACCAATGCGCAAACGGTTGTGAATACAGCATATCATTCTAGACACAGCTCAGAAATTTTTCTTCGGCTATACAAAAAAAAATCTGCTGTTTTATAGAAAAGTGCAATCAATACCTACGCGGTCAAATACATTTTGATGGCGGCGGCGTAGGTATAGATTGCACTTTTCTATGAAACAGCAGATTTTTTTTTTTGTATAATCGACGAAAAATATCTGCCCCGGAGGTCTACAATGATAATATGTTGAATTCATGGTTACAGTTTGCGCACTGGTTAAAAACTTATCCTAAATAGCGCCGGATTTTTTTCGCGCACTGGTTCGTCAATGCGATACACAGCGCTGTGAGTTGAAAATTGAAGTGTTTTTTTAAGGTCTGGGATGCACTCTGTTTGATTTTCAACGCTAGCGCTCGGTTCAAACATCGAGAGTTCAAATCTAGTCCGCAATAAAATACTGTTGCGATGTTTTTGCGTCGATGTTTTGCCAAAATTCATAATTATTATTTTCTTACGATTTTTGAAATTCTCTGGTCGGCAACGTGATACCAATATCTATCTTGTTGTACCCATGGTGATCTATAATTATATGATTGGATCTTAAAAATATTTCATGTAATCACAGAATTACAGAGTTATAATCAATAAATAAGTATGTTGATCGAAATATGATTTGCGGCCGAAAGAAATATGTATTTACATAATTATAACAATTAACGTCAACAATACAACTTTTTAAGCTCAAACAACCGATTAATTGGACGACGGTGGCTTGAAATCATGAATGACATTTGAGACCAAATTATTCTTACTTAGAAAATTGTGTTGATTTTAATGTCTCCAGATAAAAAAATAAAAAAGATGTATTACGGTTATTCTCATTTCGGATCCAATTACATTCACACAGAATATTCCAGCACCCTTATTTTCCACACAATAATCAATGAAGGTCGAAAAATTAACGTTTCGATTACATGAAGAATTATTGGAAACCAACTAACTATGAAATTGGATTTACTTTATAGCTCCGTAGGTAGGTACCCATTACCTAACGAACGATACGATGTGAACTATCAACAAGTCTCTCAATCAACAAAAGGGACGTATGAAAATAGCTACAGACGCCAGCACATCAAGCTACCCCAATCTGGCTAATTTTCCCAATTGAACATGAACCTTATACTTATGATGGTATAAAGTTGAAAACCTATCAAGGAAATTTGACAGATTCGGGTAGCTTGACGTGCTGGCGTCTCTACATCAATGTTTTCAGGGTAATGTACCTCAAAAAAAAAAACGCGTCCTACTTTGTTGTCCGTCAAGACCCTTTTTCCTAGGAACGGGAAGAGGTACGAGTATCAAGTTCAAGGCTGCCAAGCACAGCTGACAGACGGAACCCTAGGGGAGCGGGATGTTCGCGAAACATTTTGTACAACGTACAGCGTTACTGACCTGGAAATTACAAAAATCGTAAGAAGATTTGAATTTCGTGGGTGGCGCTTCCTCCTTAAGTTGTTCATCATCGTCATCATCATTTCAGCCGAACGACGTCCACTGCTGGCCATAGGCCCCCCTAAATTGGGGGGTTTGCCATAATCGCCACGTTTGGCAGACGGGTAAGCGATCGCAGTATGGTGGTAAAATGGAAGAGAACGCTGCTGCCCATTGTCTAGTAAGACCCTTAGTCGCCTTCTACGACACCCACGGTAAGTAATGAGATGGTGCTATTCTTTACGTCCGTCACCACACGGAATACTATACTTAAGAGGGCGTATATACCAAAATTGCCTATCTTCAATTTGATTTTTAACTGACTTAAAAAAAAGGAGGAGGTTATATGTTCCACCAAACGTATTTTTTATATATGTTCCCCGATTTCTCCCCCATTTGTAGACCGATTCTCAAAATTCTTTTTTTATTTGAAAGAGTATACTCCTGAGGTGGCCCCATTGGCACCAAGTCAGGATCTGATGATGGAATCCCAGGGAAATCGAGGGCAACCCTCAAATTTTACAGGTATTAACAATGTTTTTCAGATATTTTTTTAAACTATTGAAACATTTGCGTATGCTCATCATCATCTCATGACGCTGAGCTGATGAAGGAAGTTACAACTATTTAACGGTTAGGAGTTAACTGATTTCTTTTTCTCCCCCACTTGTGGACCGATTCTCAAAATACTTTTTTATTTGAAAGAATATACTCCTGAGGTAGTCCCATTGGCATAAAGTCAGGATCTGATGATGGAAACCCAGGGAAATCGAGGGTAACCCCCAAATTTTGTAGGTATGAACAATGTTTTTCATATATTTTCTAAAGCTATTGAGACATTTAACGGTTAGGAGTTAGGTGGAGGTTCGGGCATAACTCCGTCATAAGACCGATTTGCAAAATTCTTTTTTGTTCGAAAGGGGTGTATTTCGAAATGGTCCCATTTAAATTTCATATAGATCTGATGATGCGTTTCGGAGACAGACAACGGAACTCTTCGAAAAATGACAGCAAATTAACCGAGATTGCTGCTATAGCATAAATATGCATTGTTTTGACCCCAAGGATGATGAAATTTCAAATTGGTGTGGGGTAGGTACTATTACCAAAAAGTGAAAAATTAAAACTTTTTTCAGTCGGTTGTATTTTTTTTTTTTTGAAAAAAGTTTTTCATGAAATTTTTATGACTTGGGTATTAAATAAAAATATTACAAGTAACTACATGATATTTTCAAACTTTTTGTGAAACAGAAACACGATACATTAAAATTTTCTTGATTTAAATCAAGAAAATTTTAATGTATCGTGTTTCTGTCACGAAATAACATCAACATCATCATCATCAAACATCGAATTTACCTCTAATTTTCTCGTATTTTCAATTTGTACATAATATACTAATCACTAATGGGATAAAATATGATGATTACTTTTATTACTACAAGGCGCAAAAAATAGTGGAGGCGTTTCTTGAAATCATTTTATGTTTTATTTTATTACGACTACAAGCTATTTGCACTTACGACGTTCTTAATTCGAGGAAGAAGTCATCTTCCGTCGCAAACAAAAATAATTATGCTTGAAGTTCCCGTAGAACTTCAAGCATATTTTTGTTTCACAGATCAGTTGCCGTCGCTCTGTTGAGACGAGAGGACTGCGCATGAGTTTTCAGCTGCGCTGAGATATAATTTATTTTAGTAAATAATATTTTCGTAATTTATCACATCGTAGAAAATACACTGTGAAATATAAAACATAAAAAAATGAATAAAACCACTTCCGAAACGATTAATAAAAACGTTAAGTATGGAAAAACTGAATATTTGCCGAGGGTAAACTACAAATATTATTTATAACAAATTTAGTTGTTGATATTTATAAACTCGAGATGATATACATTTGATTTGATAGATTTTTAACTCGTATACCTACGTGGAAGTAGTAAGTACAGTAGCAACTAGCACTTTTGCTCAGCATTTTGGTCAATTTCCTTGCGGCAATAATTTACAACATAGGCCACTAGCTAATTTGAGATGTTATTGTTATTAAGTAGGGATCCGAATTTGTTTATCGCGGACTGAACTATCCAAGGGTATGGAGTGTGAAGTTCAGTGAAGCGGTGAAGCACATTATTATAGACAGCTACGGAATGGCGCGTGAGTTCATGTATGTGTGAATGAGTAAAGGAAGTTACGAGTCACATCTTTTAGCATTCTCGGCTTCGTTGGCAAGAAAGTTATTGGTAGGGAACGCTTCAGGCATTAAGGCCGTTTTCGTACTGTACACAAAATTTAAGAAATTAAAACAAGGAATTATTTAAACTTTTGACTTTCTTTAAGCTCCATATAACTTGGCACCTTTTTGCAGACCAATTCTTCTATTGGCTAAGCTGACAATTCTGTTTTAGCCTTGTACCAAATCATCATTGGCAACTATTTTTGCTTTATTTGCTACGTTTTAGTTAGGAAGGTTCATTCTTCAACGGTATAGGAATCTGACGGCGTGCGGCTATAAATGGAACTAACGCCTTTATCTTGTTTTTCCAATACAATTTATGTGACAATTTCACAAATGTTTACCAACAACGCCCCCAGCCAATGTCAATTAGACGCCAAAAGATTCTTGTAAAGCAATAAATCAAAAAGTATGTACTTGTGCTTTAGCCGCTTGAGCGGCCAAGCGAATTAAATTAAATACCGTAAAGCGCCCACGATGACGTCATCGCACCCATTTGCGTTGTGGGTGGTCCGCCTCTTATCGCAAACTCGAAAAAAACAAGGGTTCTTTGTTCGTGGAGTCGTTCGAACGTTTGTTGCTTTAGAATCCTGAGTAAACGGACGATTTAACTATTGTTACTTTCGTTTGAATGAATGGTCGTAAAAAATTAGATAATTCGTGGAAAATGAGCGTGGGAATGTTTACGTTGTTTTGACAAACATGTCAAATGACGATGCACAAACGATGTGTGGATGTGTGTAAAATCAACAATCAAATTTTTTAATTCAACTTGTGAAGTAATAAATAAAATTGGTTACGTACTTAAATTTCAACTTTGTCACGTCGTTTTTGAGTTTATAGTTCCAAAACATGGAAGTAAACTAAGATTCTGAATTCGAGATTAGTGCATAGTATATGCAAAGGAAACAGATGATTCTATCGAATGAAGAATTTCTTTGAAATATTTTTTCTTTTAGAGTTGCCCCTCACGAAATAATTATAACAATCCATCAAATTCGATCAACTCTTGACCAAGTATGTCTTGCCTGTCTTCTGTATTGGAATAAAGTTTGCTTATACAAATCAATTAGCTGTCTCAGATTTTGAACCATACCAACGTTCTGTCTCTGTCAACTCAAATCAAATCAAATATTTGTTGGAACAAAAACAGGTTTACAAATTTTTAGTGTTCGTTAACAGCTTCGATAGTTTAAAAAAACTATGTTGCAGTCATTGGCACCCACCTCCGAGAGAACTGCACCAGATTGACAAAAATAGCACGATGTTCAAAAATCGTTAAGCGCTAAATATATTTCTAGTGCAAACGGACCTCAAATAACCGAAATAAATTATAGACGCATTAATGAGCTACAAAAAAACAATGTACACAGCGGTCAATACTTTCATTGATCATAGGTTTAAAGAATCTTAATTCTCATAAGAACATGACATACAGTTCACTTAAATTATAATAGTTTCATCTGATTATTTTGCAAATACGACAGAAGGATAAAATTTCAGATAGATATAAGCTGGCGAACATGGCGCGAAGGGATTGTGTTTTGGTTTCGTTGAGTTTCATAAGACGGGTAAGTAAGAGTAGCGGGGGTGACCGTTGTTTTTTTTTTCTTGGTTTAAATACCGGGCGAAACGTTTCTGCTGGCGGGAAGGGATTGGGTTTTGTTTTCGTCATGTATGAAGAGAGGGGCAGGCAACGAGGCGCGGGTGAAATTTAATTTTTTTCTGGCTTACTACGCCCCCTTAAGTAGTTACTTTGGCTTATATGTACATCTGCTTTATAAAATACAATACACATGGAATACAAAATATTTAGCAACTTTCGAACGTCAATGAGCACTACGACACTTATTACTAACGAAGTAAACAACAGTTGTTACTAATCTTTTATTTATTTAATTGCACAGATTATAAATACTGAGCACCTAATGTTCATGAAAATAACACTAATTCCGAAAGACGCTAACCCTTTATTGGGTACGAATAGGTACAGTCGACAGCAGTCAAGGAGATAGAAGCACTTTGATCTTTAGCTGACCTAGCCTACTACCTACGCAGTTTTAATAATAGAATAAGAAGCCAGCCAACATCGATTTTGTTGCGACTGACGTTCAGCATCCTGTACATTTTATTTTTAATATAGTTGTAATTTTGTATTCTCATCTCAAAGAGCAAGTTCCAGGCAGCGCATCCCGCGAAAATAAAGTGAACGAACGTTTTTGCAGTTATTACATCGTTAAAGTCTGGCTGACACGTATTCAATGGGATTAAGTGAACTTCGCTTTATGAATTTCGCGGACTACGTCGCCCACCTTTATTTATTTTTTGAGTATGTGTAATCCTCAAATACCTTTTTCCGCTTTGGGTCCGCCTTGGGCCCTCTTTAATATCGGTAATAGCAGGAGGTGGAACATAAAATCACAGATCTACTCTATCCTGACGCAAGGGAGTCAAACTCGAGTGACTCACTGAATTCACGCCATATAGTATAAAATTATTATATTATAATTTTCACAAAATAACGTGAGATTTCCGGCCGTCTAGACGTCAATTACTGTGTATGGAACGAGGTGCGCGTTTGACCAATCGGGCAGTAGGTCGTTGTCTGGTGGCAGCGACGGACGTCTTACGGTGGGACGCCACGCGAATTTTTTGCCCGAAGTACACGATACTCTAAAGTTGAATGTTTGGGCATAACTCCGCCACTTAAAGACGGATTTGCAAAATTCTTTTTTTGTTCGAAATGGCTTTATTCCAAAATGGTATCTTTTCAATTTTATACAGATCTGATGATGCATTTTGGAGACAGACAACGGAACTTTTCAAAAATGACAGCATATCAGCCGCGATTGCTGCTATCGCATTTAAAGTATGCGCTGTTTTGACCCCAAGGACGATGAAATTTCGAATTGGTATGGGGTAGGTACTCGTACTATAAGTAAAAATTTTACTGAAAAGCCAATTATTTTTTAAAAGAGTAACCGTGGAGTTTCTTGCCGGCTCTTCCCCATAGGAAGCGATAAATTGGAACCGTGCGCCTAGCTTCTGACGTTTCGTACGTGTCCATGCAGGTTTATGTTAAATAAAATATTTTGATTTTGATGATTTTTGATTTTGTAAAAACTTAAAAAAAAACTAAACGACTTCCGAAAAAACACTACAAAGTGCAAAATAAGTTTAATTTCGGAAGACTTTGGATTTGTATTTTAATTTTATGTCACCGCCTTCCGAAATGAAGTCGGTTGTTTTCTTTTTTTTGGTTTCTTTTTTGTAAGTCAACTTTGATTAACTATCAAAATAACGTCGGCGACGTCAGGCGTCAATATGCATATGTACCCAGTTACATGAAGAGCTTTTTCTAACCTTTAAAAACGAAAGGAATCGTTCGAAATACAGTCACTTGGACAAGCACCATATAAAACTTTCAAGGATCATGATATTCCACTATTTAACGACACTAAAAAAGGATAAAATGGAATGGAATGAAATGGAATTTTTTGGAGCATAAAATGTATGGGACTAACATATTATGCTCCAAAAAAACCACGCACAGTGATGGGTCTGCATTTGGAATTAGTTAATCCCAACAACAAACTTAACTTGGTAGTGGAATAACCTATTGTCCCATACATTCCGACTGCAAATGTAAGTTGGTCGAAAATTACACGTAGGTAAACTTGTAAAGCCTCGTAGCTGTGATATGTTTTTTGTTTTGAGAATGGCATTTCGCAGTGACACTTATGAGGTTGTCGGCTGCTTAACGGTTTTGTAGGGCAGACCCTACAAAAACGTTTTCAAAACATCCTATGGATGATTCACGCTAAGTCATGTTGGAGCGAAGGTGACAGTTTTTCTTTGTTCTACACACTACTACCGTTATATTTTTCACATAATATATCCAAAAACCACCATTTAGCAAGCACCTGGCAAGGCGGGCACATATGACTGTAAAAAAATTTGGCATTATTAAGTATTATTTCACTAACATACCCCTTAATCGAAAAATTGTTTTTCTAACCCGCAATCAAGTCAAATTAAATTATTTTATTACAGTAGGTATGGGAGGACAGTGTAGGCCTGTTAACAAGTACTATAGATGCCCATGCCCATGTTTGCAAAAATAAATGATTTGATTTGATCTAGAAACTGGTCTACAAATCCACAGTTTACAAGGCCTACAACATTTTCACATTCGAAAAATATAAAAGAATTGTACGGTCTCATCGCCATACATTTTTCTGCTGACTCGGTAACCTACTTTGGGCCAACGATACGCGTCATAACTTAGCATTATTAAATAGCTTGACTAAAGAATTTAAATATACCTAGTGAAGTACACTAAACTGTGTAGCTATCAATAACTGAGAGAAATAATCGCTTTCCACTGTACTATTGTTACTTAATGTTAACTTAAATAAACTTAACTACTTATGTTAGCTTTTAGTTTAATGTAACTAAATATTGTTGATTAGGTGCATATTATTTTGCAAATGTTTTTATTTCATTAGTTAAGAGTCTCTGCAACTGACTTCCGGTGCTAAAAATATCGTCTCTGGTTATTGAACGGAAGTCGGTTGAAAACTTGATTGAAATAATATTATTTATCTTATTTCCGGAAGTGTCTATTAGCACGCCACCTATATGACATTTTTAGTTGTAGGTTTAAAAAGACATTCCGTTCTGGTTTCTTATACCTACTTAGTGCATCTTACTGGAACGTGTTTCTCTATCTTACTTTAACTTAAAAACTTTCACGACAAATTAATGTACGGAGCTAACTACTAGAATCCGTACAAGAATCTAAACAAATAATTTACTAAATAAAAAATATGAAACCAATTGAAATCAAATTACATGACAAAGTGTTGAAATTAGAATTATAGGTCTACAATGCCAAATAATGAATGGATTTTGTCATAGAATATGTAAAAAAAACTAACATCTTAATGTGGGAATAATTAATAGACATTTACATAAATTATGGCGTTAATGAGGTACCTATCAGAGAAGCCACATGTACAGAAGGAATTATTGCCATTTTTCGGCGTAGTCGTTTATCATATAAATTATGCTTTTTTGTTAAAGACACGTTTGGTATCGGTTATGAACTTTCCATCGCTACGTTCTGTAACCGACTTTGGCAATTTGTTTTAGAAGCGCATACTGTTCATGAGAAATGATTTGCTAGTTTTAATTAATTTGGGTTTCCTATTTTATTGAAGTGAAAACTTCTTTAGGCGTGTTGAGCACTTTTTGGGTGAACTAAAATCATGGAAATCGCGTCATCGTCACCGAATGATTTACATGAGCTATGTTTGCTAGTTTTTTTTTTTTTACATACTCTATGACTTAATATATTCTCGAGAGATAAGAGACTCTCGAGGTCCCATTTTATAGACTGCGCAATATTTTTGAAGGACCTATCCTACGGCACCCCACACCGTGTGGTAGACGAGGATAAAAAATATCCCCACTTTACGTGTACAGTGACGAGCATTAATATATGTATGTAAACACATAGCCAGAATCATTAGCGATTTTCTTTTGAATAACGATTGCAACCTTGGGATAACTTAGGCATTTCATTATAGTGTGGGTTCCAAAATATTATTTTCATAAAAACATAAATTAACAATCAGTACAAGAGTAGAAAATCACTTTTAAAAGTTGGTAAGCGTATACATATTACTGCTTACAGTTTCAAGATTTTAATTTACCACTTTGTCGACGTGAGTAATATACTATATACCCATGCCAAATTACAGCTTTCTAGTCCTAAGAGTCTCTGACCTGAGCTACTGATAGATAGGCGGACGGGCGGACAGATGCACCGACATGCCGAAACTATAAGGGTTCCTTATTGACTACGGAATTTGAAAAAGGTGACGCCCTGCGCTCGCTACCTATATGGGAACGTTATTTTAAAATTGCTTACAATTTTTCTTCCTGGCCACAATGCACAGGTGTTTGCAACCTACACCGGTGTTTGTTATTTTATTAGGTACCAGGAAAATATTTTATGTTTACGGAACAGGACCAAGAATTATCAAAAACTGAAGTACTTTCTCGTAATCACGAAAAAGTTATTAACCCATACATTAGGTTAGGGTCGAGTAGGAATGGAAGTTTTGTAAGAAACAGTTCATGGTCTTTACCATTATCCTTTATTTTGACAACCCTAACCAGTCAGTCATCATAAGAACGACTGGACTCATAACAAGTAATATGAGTCTCTACCTTTTAAAACACAGATTTAAAAATAACAGTTATAAGTTTTCACTTCTGCCGGCAGTTTCCTTAAAGGATTTTTTTTTTTAATTCATCAGTTTTCTGTTTTCAGTCATGCTGT
The DNA here is from genome assembly GCA_949987655.1 of Polymixis flavicincta. NCBI lineage: Eukaryota > Metazoa > Arthropoda > Insecta > Lepidoptera > Noctuidae > Polymixis > Polymixis flavicincta. Next base: position 32,810,878 of record OX465171.1, on the reverse strand, counting down.
TGTGAAACCGTATAGACAAGAAGTTTTGCAACGAAGTAAGGCCAGCACTCTAATTGCGTAACTCACGATTGATCATAATTGGTTTCGTCTTCACAGTTAAACAATATCCATTGCGTTATTTATGTTGTCGAACAGACACATTTTTCGAACATATGAAGCAATGGTTTAACAATCCGTTTCAAAACGATACAGATTATGACGAATCGTGAGTTACGCAATTAGGGTGCTGGTTGGCTTTCAAACACGTGACTGGGTGAGGGTTGTTATTAATAAATGCTAATGCGTTTAACTCTGGGGGACGAAAGTTTTCGATAGAGAGTTTCCTTATTGTGAAATATGGCGTTCAGTAGGCAGGGTTTTTTTTTTTCAGACATAGTAATGCTTAATTCAATCTTTTGCTTCCTTAATCAGCCCAAAGCAAACAAAACTACGAAAATAAAATCTACTGTTTAATCCAGTAATAAAAACTTGAGAAATTACTATGTCAAATACGGCAGTGCTTTTTTGAAGCCCATCGTTTTATAACCTTTGTTTTTTTATAAATTTCATGTTTTTCACCACAATTGTAAAAATTACGAGTGCCTCCATGCCATTATTTCCAAGCATAACGTCACCCATCAACTATGGCATTATGAACAGCCTATCTCAGTCTACTGCTGGACATACGCTTCACAAATCCCACGGCATTTAACTCTATCCTCGGCTAGGTGATATTTGCGGTCGCACCACCTAGCCTGAGGGAGACTCCTCACGTTTGCAGATTCACAGTCCCCACTCAAGAATACGTTGTCACGTTTGCAACGTTCATCAGTTTTACAGTTACTAAAGCTTCAGCTTGTGTAGTCTGTCATTGGGCTATGTCGACTAATTTGATTCTGTCTCATGTCACCTCGGTACGGCTAGTAGGTGTTACGCAACTATGAATATATAAAGGTCAAGTTCTTACGCAATTGTTCAATAGGGGGAAATAATAACACATTCATCTGTGAATGGTTCACAGTGTTCATTATATCTCACCACTTTCCCAACTGGGAGCTCGTGGCAAAGTAATAGCAGGTGCACGTGTCGGTTCATTTATTGTATTTTATTTTAATTCTATTATGAACTGGTGTACACAATAGACAGACATGAGATTTCAGCAATCCCGGTCCATTTGCTATAATTTATTGAGGAGTTCCGTTGCCTATCTCCGAAGTTCTTCATCAGATCTTCACCAAATTGAAATAGGACCACTCTGAGAAAGTACTCTTCCAAAAACTACCCAAATAGCTTCAAGTGTCAAGATGCCATCCATCATCAGATCCTGACTTGATGATCATGGGACCACCTGGGAACACTTCCAAACAAAAAAAAAAAGCAAATCGGTCCAGCCAACTTCGAGTAATCGGGGAACATAAATAAAAATAAAGTTTCCGACGAATTGAGAACCTCCTCCTTTTTGATGTCGGTTAATTAAATTAATTTACGTTACGATATAAGTGCCTACCAATTTAACTTCGTTGTAAAATAAACGCTAAAAATGATAACGTAAATAATTTTAAAACGCCGGCTACAAAATTAAAACAGAAATAACTATTTACCGATGTAACAATGTTAGGTTTCAGATATTCATTTTGCTAACCAATGGAACAATTGAACGTTTCCCCCTATGAAATTCAGTTTGGAAGGTAAGCGGATTACTCCCGCTGGATACGACTATGTGTATGGAGGAATGAAACGTTGATAAATGCATGTTTTGATATATTCCATTACGATTCTGGGCCCTAATTCTGCATTATTATAATGATGGGAATCATTATAACAATGCAGAATTGGGGCGCGGAATCTTACAATCTTACTATCTTTTTTTTAAAACCAATGTAACGATAAGGAATCGAAATATTATATTCTAAATATGTTCCAAGATAATTTGTCGAAATTATTGGTACGATATTAGCAGATTTCGTGTGTGATTGACGTGGTCACGAGCATGGAATCGTTTAGTGGTCATACTGAGTTCAGGCCCTGATAACTTGGTGAAGTAAGCTGTCAGTGTCATCTCAGTGATGCTAGGGAATACCAAGCATTTACAAAGCAACATTTACAATCATAATCGATATTTTAATAAAAAAATAGGTATATGCTAATTCTATTGATCATTTCATATTATTTCAAAGCTATTTTAAGGGTCTTAAAATTACAATTTAGGCATTTTTACTTTCAATTTAGTGTTAAATTAATTGTAAATATAATGCTTGGTCAATCTCTAGCATCAGTGGGATGACACTAACAGGGCCTCAAGTCTGCTATTACAATAGTGTCAGAATGGTCTATAATTGATTTCATAATTGTTGATTTTGACAAGTTTGGTAATCTACTAATATAATGGTGTCATTATGACTTTCCAGTGGTCAGCCACTGACACTCCATTGAAAGAAATGGCGTTTATTGGTAATCTCGTACATAATGACAAATTAATGACTGATCTGCTAAAATTTTGACAGTTCCTAAAATAATATGTTAAAAAATAATATGCAAAAATATATTCATATAAATGAAATCTGGCATGAATTAATGTTTAAATTTAGTAGTATTTTTTCGAAAATCATTTCTACTAGCGGTTATTATAATAATGGTAATACGACAATGCCATTATAACACAATTCTATAATATTACGAGACCATTGACCGACCACTGATCGACCATTATGAATTTAGCAGATTACGAACTTTTAGCAAAATTACGATGATCGTGTTGGAATGACGAATTTATAAAAATAGCAGGGGCATCGGAACTCCGCAATAAAACGACACAACCCCATCGAATTTGGGCTCGTTTGATTCATATTGACGAGTACTTTGATGCTATATGGTAACCAGGGTCTGATGCTGGAGCTAGAAGGTGGCCACAGATCCATAAAAATATAAGAGCCACATAATGTGTGGGTTCTACGAATTATTACGAGCTACATAACGAAAAAACGCTGCTACAAACTACGCCGTAGTAAAATTTTGTTTTATCATTTTAGTATTTATGATGCGGGTCATAAACAGTGATCGGAATAGGCTGATTATATTTGCCTAAACTTCGGAGAACAGAGAAAGAAAGTGGAGACTTCCTTACGACTATATTTTTTTTCCCGGGATCCAAGAAAAATCTTCAGTAACTTGAAAATAAACTTTATTCAAGATGTGTAAAGGCTATTTTTAACTAAACTAGGAATTACCAAATTTTCGGGATTTTCACGTAACATTCCGAAATAAATAATTTAACTATAAAACGTAATATATTCAGTGAATTGATACAACGGTTAGTTGGATCGTAAATATAATATATACATGAATTTACACACCTTAAATAAAGTTTATTTTCAACTTTTTATTTTCAGATTTTTCCTGAATCCCGGGAAAAAGAATATAGTCGTAAGGAAGTCTCCACTTTCTATCTCTGTTCTCCGAAGTTTAGGCAAATATAGTCAGCATATTCCGATCACTGGTCATAAATACTAAAATGATAAAAATAAAATTACCTACAAGAAAAATAAACTTTTTAAAAACAAGCGTTTCTTATTACTTGTTAATAACACTCTTAAATAGAAGCGTATTACATATTGATGGTTGGAAATAAAGAATGACATGCTAATAACTGTTCCTTATTTCTCCTGCCGTTAAAATTTGACACGCTATTTAGTTCTAATTTTTACTGTTTAGTTCGCTTTAAGAACAAATAAAAATAAAATGTTGTTTTTTTTTTGATACTTCTATCGATGTCATGTGAACGTAGAATGAACCAAAAATAAACAAGAATGAATTAAATTAATCGTCTGATATCAGCATAAGCCAATAAATACCGAGAGTGATGCTTTAAAGCTATAAAAATCAGAATTCAATTAATTCTCTCACTTAATTAAATCGAATTTTACGAAAAGGTACAAGTTTCACTTTGTTCGCAGAGTGAGAGCTTTTGAAACCTATTCTGGTTGTTTTAGTGTTTGTATAAATCTACGTGAGTATAACGATGCAGCAATGGAGATCAGCCCCAGAGGCTAGCCGCTTATTACGTGATGAAGGACGATTGGCGTTGGAAGGGGCTAATCGTTTGAAGAGCTCGAGGCTTTCAGAGCGATTGGTTGCTGAATAAAGGGCATCAACTTGAACACTAGATTTAAATTCCAAATGTTTTCTATTTCTGTTTTTCGTACTTCCTGTTCAATAAGATGTTTGTGTACCTAACTGTTTTTCCACGTTTTGAATAAATAATTAGACATATTATTTATTATTCAATCTCAAATTATCGAATATTTTGTTAATTTTAAATTTTTAATGTTCCATTTTTATTGTTTGTAGATAGGTACTTTCTCGACCCCCAAAGTAAAATATTATTTTTCTTTGTTTTTCTTAACTAAGGGTTAAGAAAAACAAAGAAAAATAAAATTTTACTTGTATACATGGAATATCAAAAGTTTCTTTTTTAAGTGTGTACGACGGAGTTGAGGGTTATAGTTGTTGTATGATTATCAGCCGACGTATGTGTTCCTTTGTGGCGCTCTAGAGACCAAACACGTGGGCCGATTTTGATGATACTTACGTTACCCGATCTGTTTTAATCTTGTTAGTTTCATTAAATACGTAACACTAATCAAAATTCAATATGACGACAACCAGATGCCATATTGAGAAAAACAAAAAAACGAAACGAACTACGACGATTAAAATTTTCTTTGGGATTCTTTAATGGTTAGCAACCATTGGCACTAAAATTTTTAAAACTAAGTAATAAAGCGGTGTTTGAGTTCTATAATCGTATTGTAGGTCTTAATAACGTGAAAAATAATAATGAATAAATAAAAACTGTTAAATAAAAAACGTAATAAGGTATAATACATTTTAAAACCCGACTGCGTAAAAAATGAACTTTAAAAAACATGGAAACAAGATTTTTATTTTATTTTAGGATCTTGACCAAAGACAGGTTTAAAAAAAAAAAACTTTTGCATTTAAAATAATTTAATTTGTAGACATTTATTAAAGATTATTACACGATAACAATATAACCTAACACTTACTACTCGATCATTTTGTCTTCATTTCTACTGACAACAACGTTACCTGTTACAATAATTTAAAATTACAGCAATATCGCCCAAATTTTTAGTAAATTGATGCTGGGCTATGGAAGGGCAGGGGGCGCGGCAAGGGCATGTTGAACAAAGATTACCGAAATATTAGATGCGGTATACGAACTCTGTCTGCCTGGTGTACCACATTATGTGTTATGAAAAAAACATTTTACAACGTGGGTTTTTTTTGCATCGAATGCATAAAATGTAGTTTAAGTCGGTAGGTATCTAGTAGAGTAATAACTTACCACGTTAAAGGTAATAAATTTAATTGATAAACTGATCTTAAAACTTACATAATGATTATGACTGCAGGACAATAACCATAATGAACCAAAACAAAATAATGAAACAAAAAAAACTGCTAACTTTATATACCTTTAATCTTTCTGCTCTGTAAAATATACAATTTAAAAAGAAACTTCACGGTAACTCTTTTAGAAATAATGGGCGTTTACAAAGATTTCAAATTACAGTTTTAAAAGGTATGGGAGAACAGTGCAGGCCTGTCAACAAGTACCAGATTCTTAATAAAACAGAAAACGACTAGTCTACAAACCTCCTTTTTTTAATAACAACACGTCGGCGTCGCCCCAAACTAGGAATTTCTCCTGTGTTGTGGGTGCGTTTACAAACATTTAAACTCACATACACAAACATCCAGATCCGGAACTACTACTTGTAGATCATACAAACATTTGTTCCGTGCGGGAATCGAACCTGCGACAAAGTTGAAATTAGAATAGTGGGTATATATTCACGGTCAAATGCATTTTTATAGGTGACAAATTCACAATACTTACTTATTTAATTTTTCATTGTGTATGTATTAGTGACTATACAAAGAGTAGTGGAAGTGCCATTTTTAATAAAGAAATATATCAAACGGAAACTACTAATCTAATGGCCCTTTTTGGGAGACACTGCGCTCTCAGTTCATCACTTTTGTCTACCGGCGGAATCGAACCTACTACTTGCCACGTTACCAAATTACAATACCGTGTCCATGTTGATACTACGTTGCTGATCGTCAAACACAGCAGCCAAACTCACCACTGCCAGCCACGGTAATCTTATTCTCATCAAGTCCGCGGTAGTGAGCAGTCGTCTCGAATATCTGTGTTCTTAGTCACCCTCAAAATCACCTCCTAGCTACATAATTTATTTATATATTTTTTTTACCCGCGCTTTCTCCCTTACCGCTAAGGTTGAGAAGTTACAACGTCGGGCGTCACTCGAGTGGTCTTTAGGCGTGATTCAGGTATGTGTATCTTTTTATAATATTTCAGGATACTTTGCAGGCGGTGTCTTTTCGGAAAAGTGATCTTATTGTTTATTTTTATTTTATTCTGTTGTTCCACAAATTATTGGTTCGTTGATCTAGTGGTTGCAAGTGCTACTAGTTGGCCATGAGGTCCTACGTTCGATTATTCCCAAAATGGACTACGTAAGCGTTAAAAGGTTTCCATCAGAAATTTCATAGTACCTGGATTTGTGGATTTGTGGCTGGCTCGGATCGCAACAGATTAAAACATAACTGGCGAAATCTGCGTGTAGGTGAACAGTGTTTAAATTTCACAATATTCTCCTACGTTTCCGGCGTACAAATACGTTTTCAAGGTTTTGGTGAATTTCTTAGATATAACATTGAATTAAATTATTATATATAACAGGATACCATTGTTATGTAATAGGATACCATTGAAATTACAAATTTGTGAAATAAATGTCAAAAAGATTAAATTAGGTAGGTACCGGTTAAGTCCGGCGCAGAACCCGTCGGTTCCAATACAATAGAAAATTTATTGTGTCTCATTAGCCCGGATTGACAGATTAGAGTAATTCCTGATACTTCAGTCAAGTTTTCATTCATAAACTCACTCGTCAGGGAGAAGCATTTACTCGAGATAAATTGTGGTATAAAACTTTGTTACAAAATACATTAGTACAAAATAGATTATCATTTCGGCTAGATACAAGCATGTGAACTTCGCTGCCAAGTCTGGATACAACATCGTTAGGCAGATCTAATTCATGCTTATAGTGGTACACAAAATTTTTTGATTTCCAAAATATATATAGCTGGGAATGGTAGTTTATTTATTAATAGGTTTTTTTTTAATAATAATAATATAGAACTCCAATGCATTGGTGTCCAGTGGGTGCGTGCCACATATTGATTGAATGCGTTTCTTCTAAGCTTGATACACTCTGCCAGGTTCTACAGAATTACCTTATATCAAAATGCCATAAAATAGAGATGTAGCCATAGTGTCGCATAACCACTAGCCGCACGTTAATCTGTACAAAAAGAATAATTATGAATCTATCCACCTTTGTTCAGAGTTCGTCAATATTAGCTTTCCAGTTTTACAGTGTATGTCTCTTGTTTACCCTATGATCTTTGTATTGTCAACTTCTATAAATTGTGTACTATATGTACACTATTGTCTAACCGTTCACGGATTACGATGTATTGTGTGGTGTGTAGCGGTTAAAAACCATAATGCGGTCATTTGCTCGATTTTTTTCGTTTCTAATTCATAATCGACTTCGAATCGTATATAGATACTAGAATAAATAATTATACCATGATTCAGAAATTAGTTATCCTCGATATAGGTCGCATTGTTGGTTCTTATAACTAGACTGCTAGATACTCGTAGTTCAGTCTGACCAGTATTTTAAACATTTTAAAATGTAGATATGTATTATAGGGAACTCGTGGCTTAGTAATAACGGCCACACGAGTCGATCCATGAGATTAATCTATGATTGCTGGGGATGGTTTTTTACATACCTACTACTTCGTGCTTCTAAAAACAGGTTAAGCCGTAGGTCCTGGTTGTCATTAGTAGATCTTTGACAGTCGTTACGGGTCGTCAGAAGCCATAAAGTCTGACCCAAAAGGTATCATATGACCCAATAACTGGGTTGTGGAGGTAAGATATGCACTCGATCCATGTAGAATAATGGTACTTAGCTTTATCCGGTAAGACTGGAAGCCGAACGCAACATAGTTGGGAAAAAGCTAGACAGATGATATAAACATGTAAAGAAAATCAATACCCGTAAACGCCATGTTAAGAATGATATCTTTGTTTCGAACTAAACGGTATACAATCCGTAGTTCCACAATTCAAACATAAAGCTTATTTAAACTTGTTCTGACACACCTGCACGGGCACGTGCTTTCGAATCCAGTGTCGGTGTTAAATAATGGGATCAAAATGAGCGTAGCTGCTAATTGCGCCCTTGGACTTCTCGTGTGAATTTAGAAGACTAATGAGTTTTCAAAGTAAATACAACAAAGTCATCACTAGTAGAGGACATAGTTAGTTAGTTACCTACCACTATACGATATTAAACAAAAACACTGGCATGAAAACAGTGCATAGGAGTATTTTGAAACTATCAAGTAATCCCGAAATCCAAACATGGAAATTGGCAAAACGTTTTTTTTTTTAAACAAGCTAGGGAGAGCGGGGCTGGAAGTTCCCGGGGTAAGTTGTTCTGACAGCAATAGCTTCGTAAGGAAAAGCGATAGCAATACATGTGAAATGCGCCGTTAAAGCGCCAGGTGACTCGCCACGCCGGCAGCCGTTTTAGTTACTCCGGCGACGGTGGTTGAGTGGCTATGTGCACTTAACTGTCAAAACACAAGTAAATTCACGCGAGTAAATTTTTTCGTGTTTTAACTATTTGGTCTATCTCTGATTATTATGTACCGATACATGCGTAGCTTTCCTAAATTGTAGTTACATTCGTCAGGTATTTTATTGTTTAAGTATTTTTTTAATTGATTATATTAGTCTGCCCATATGTCAGTCTTCGTACATAAACGTAATTTGGGGCTATATGTTCCTTCCTGAGGGGGCTGGTTGTTCTCCGGAACAACTTACCCCAATTAACCTTTGATCGTAACTAAAATTCTTATGTCCTTTTTTCTTCTTTTCTTCTTGTCTTTGATTCTTCTGTGGCAAGAGAACTTGAAATTTTCCACATGACATTACATCGATTTGTTAAAAAATTAAGAGCTGGCAGCGTTCCTGCCATAGGTTATAAACTCAGGCAAGTGTTTACTTTGGAACAGGTAAAAGAGTTAACGAACTACATTTTAAAGTGTTTCTCAATATACTTCGGTCTTCTGCCCGGAGAGATGCGAAAACTCGCATATGAATGTGCTGTAAAATTTTCTTTTGGAAACATTTCCCCCTCATGGCACAAGAATCGAGAAACTGGAGATAACTGGTTCACTGGATTTATGTAGAGGCACCCTGTTTTATCGATAAGAACTCCAAAAGCAACTAGTGTGGGACGTACATCTGCATTTAACAGACATTTAATGTAAATTAATTTTTCACTAAGCTCGATGAAATTCTAAAACATAAATTGACACCATCAAGAATTTGAAACCTGGACGAGAGTGGAGTAACGACTATGTTAAAGCCAAAGAAGATAGTGGCCCAAAAAAGTAAAAAACAGGTCGGTGGTATAGTGTCTGCTGAGCGCGGTACTTTGGTTACTGTGGAGCCAGTGCCGCGGGAAACACTATATCGCCAATGTTTGTGTTCCCACGTTTAAAGTACTTATACAGACCTGTATGTTTGGATAAAGGTGATGAAGTCACTTATGTGTGTCCCAAATGTGAATCAGATAAAGAAATGAGTGATAAAGTTAATTACGCCTGATTTAAGTAAGACTGATGACTAATCTTAATTATAATTTAAATAAATAAAAATAAGTTTATCTAGAGTTTACCAGATATGTTTCATTATTTTTAAACCCCGACGTAAAAACGACGGGGTGTTATAAGTTTGACGTGTCTGTGTGTGTGTGTCTGTCTGAGGCAACGTAGCTCCCGAACGGATGAACCGATTTTGTTTTTTAATTTAGTAATCTGACAAAATGTATAAGTTAATAGATCTCAATTATAATATAAACTAAATAAAAAAGTTTATCTGGACCACTATTGTTTTGTAGGCATTTTTTTTAAACTTAATTGTACTTAGAATAAACATTACATACATACATTTAAACAAACAGTAGTTTTATTTAAGAAAACCTATGTTATTCTGACAATATACTATTGTCATAATCGAAGCAAACAACAATTTGCCTCGAAGGTGGAACAACTCGCCCCAAAGTGGGGCTGAAAGTTCCGCTCCGAAATTTGACAAAAAATTGCTTCTGTAAAAAAACTATTGAGACATTAGTAGAAGTTCCTTAATTATTACAAAAAAACCATAAACATCCGTTCAATATTTGCACAAATTGATAGTAAAATCCTTCATTTTAATAATAAAACTTCATGTTATTTGAAAATCGGAACTTCCAGCCCCGCTAGTAGTGCCGACTTTGGAATCTGCCAATCCGCTGACTAGCTACAGTGTGACTAACTGGATATTATTGTCCGAGAGCCCATGATCAATATTTTTACCTCATCGTTTTACAACACCGGATAAAATCCACATCCATCTCACCATTCTCATCTGTTTCCTTCTATCAGTCTATTTTTATCCGTCTTCTTCACGAACCAGCATTTAGACCCACACAGTATGACAGGCTTTATCGCGGACTTGTTTAAAAAAAAAATCCTTTTTACTTGAGGGGCTCACCCGTGGGCCTCAATTTGTTCCACCTATCGCCATTTTATCCATCCCGAGTTGATCAGGCGCGATACAACTCGGTCTACTTCACCATCCTCTTGGACAAGAGACCTGAGGACCCAGGAGACCATTTTCAGAAAAGTGAAAGTGGGGCATTTAAAACAACCCATTGCAAACCGTTTCAAAGTCTTGTTTTCAAGTGAACATTGGTCGGTTGATGGGAATAAATCATTATCCAGAAGGAAATGTGAGCTTAATATTATTTGTTGAATCCACTTCGAATGCGTTGAAATTTTTTAGCAATGGGTAGTGCTGTGTAGAATCATGTCTGAAAATTTTTGAACATGACATGATGAGAAAAGGTGTTTAAAAAAATATTATCATACCCATTTAGTGCAACATCTTAGTATTCAGACAACTTTTCGATATTCAGAAACTATAAAAATAATGATACACCTACAGACAGTTCGGTTAAGCTTTTTGAAAATGCGCTCAGGCCACATTGAACAGGCGGATGTCTGAAAACAATCTTTTCCATACTAAAATGACGAAACCTATGTTTAATAGGTATATCAGACATATTGTTATAAAACCGATTAGATATTTTTTTGACATGGCAGAAATGTTTCTGACTGATAGGTACTACATACCAAGTCTGAATCGGAATCAGCAAAACTAACGAAACAGTTTTGGCCGATGTAAAACGATGCGACATGGTTTTGGTCGTGGGATCTAGTACTAAGTAAGGTACTCGTATTTGAAAGATTTTTTGTTTTGGCTGTTAGATTTATAGGTACGAAAAATTAATTATTTGACGTGGGTACGTCGTGTATAGAAGAAAGACAATTAATGACAATTTAAACAGTGAGGAAGAATCATCCATATTCTATCTATAGTAGTGATATAAAATAATCGCAAACGAGCTCTTACATTGCTGAAAGGTCATTGTGAACGATACATTAATTAATCAGAATCGATTTAAACTGTCACTAAGTGAAATGTATATGGCACCGTAACATTAGGAACATTATCAGTTTATAATCTATCTCGCGAGATTACAGAGTATCGAAACATTGTGTACTGCAAACATCATTTACAATTTACGCACTATTTTTCGATAGTACCTTGCGCTATTACTAAATAGCCAAGTAACTGCCAGTATCTCAGAAGTAGCGCTTGCTGGCCGCTACCGTAGCACCGCTCGCTTCGCTCGCTCAGCTTGCGCGCGTTCTGTCGCAGTTCTAACCTAACCTATTCGGGTGGGGTGCCCTGACCTGGCTTAAACCCTCAAAGCTTGTATCATGACACAAGAGTTTTAATCAAAGAACTTCGAGATAATGTCATTGTAGCCACCATCATCACCGGTCCCGCAGCCGGACATATCGCACACATTTCGCGTATTCCAATGATACCGACGGATTGGCTTATATCATTTAAGAGGCTTCAATTTGCGGTTAAACTATCAGTTGCAATAACTATTAATAAATCCCAAGAACAAACATTTTCACTGGTCGGCATCAACTTAAGAGAAGAATCCTCTCCCATGGGAAACTACCTATACGTTAGCCTGTGAGTTAAAAAGAAATTATCTATCAAACGTATCAAAATCCGTTACGTTGTTTAGAAGAAGTAAGCGGAAAAACAGATAGACGACAACAGCGAATTTACTTTTAACTATTTAGAGACAGAGAAGAGGAGAGATACCTAATGAGAAGTAATTTTTATACGAACTGAACGCCAAATTCATTTCATTCTTCATTTTTCTAGTTTTTCTGAAAGGTTTTTAAGTTTAAATCAAGATGACGCGTAGCTCGCTGTCCGGTAAGGACCAAGCCCAAGTCGACGGCGCGTTGTGTTCCACGCGCGTCTCAAAGAGATGTCAGCACAAAAAATGATGGGGCCAGCAAGGGCCGATGCCTGTCAGGGGTGCGGGTTTGTTCGAAAGAAATACCACAGCCCCTGGCATACGTGCTACTGAGGGAACACGGGTGGGTTTTAGTCAGTAAAAGTCTGACACGCCCTCTTGCTCCACCCAGAGCGGGAGAAGTTATTTGATGATTTCCAACCAAAAAAAAAAAATAGATGATGATGATAAACTGGAGCACACATTTTGAGTGAAAAATAAGGAATCCTTATAGGATTCACATAAAGAAAGCGTTTTGGAAAACGTTATGAACGTTTTTTTCGATAATTTCATAGTAGATACTATGAGGACTCTGACGAGCCCCTTGTTGGAGCGTTAAAATGTGAGACTCCACGTTTATTTCGAGAGTCAGAAGCTTACAAGTACGCGCCTGTCAATATAATGAAATATGCCGGAACAAAACTAGACATTCTTATTTTACCTGATTGTTCGAACATAGACAAAGCCCAATCATTGGCTGCCAGTTACGTAAGGTTGCCTTCGGTGAGCGAACAACCTTTCCAGTACTTCCAATTCCTGATAGCTGAAGCCTTACTAGACCAGAGTTAATTAAACATCAAATTACAAGAATGCAAAGTTGCTTTTAACCGCGTGCTCAATTTTGATGACCGAGCAAGCGAAGGATTCTAAAATTAAAATCCTGAGCATTAGCGAGGAAATCAATAGAGCACGAGGTGAAAAATCTTTGTACTCGAGTGCAACACGTAACTTTTCATCCCACCTCAGCGAGGACAATGCAAAAAACTATATTTATATATACAATTATAAGATACTTTTATTTCAGTTTAGGTATTAACTAAACGAATTCGAACATTATTCTTGGATATTATTAAGAAAAATTAAAAGTTTTCGCTAGAGTTACTAAAGTTGAGTGTAATATTTTTGTTAGGTACTGTTTATTTATGTTGGTGTTAGTGACTTGTGTACTGTTTTTCGGTAAACTATCAGTCATACGTAATAGTTGTACCGATTCATCGGATTCTCTTGGCGTAAATGTTGGCCAGAGCTATGGTTAGACGTTTCGTAACGGCTCATTTTTGATGTAGAAGGGCCAGTCCAACGATGTTACCACCCCGGCATTTGGCCTCCTTGCGCCATTGCCACATGTTGCGCGAGGACCTTTGCCTCCAGATCCCATGGCGGTAATCCGGCAAGGAGGCCCGCCGCCTCGCCGGAGATCGTGCGATATCCTCGGATCATCCGGATGGCCATGACCCTATGGGACGCCCTCAACCGGCGAGCTGGTTGGCGCCTCAATGTAGGCGCCCACACCGGCGCCCCGTATAGGGCCATGGATCGCACGATCCCCGCGTAGAGCCTCCGGCAGGAGGCGTTTGGCCCCCATTGGGCAGGAGCCGCTTCAAGGCAGCCCCGGCCCGCTCCACTCTGGGAGCCAAACGTATTATATTATTTTCTGATATCTCGATGACCGAGCCTTGCTCAGCTTTATTTTTGTTTGACGTTTTCTGAAAATGAAACTTCGATGAAGACTCTAATCGTATTATGTAACTTGACAGTTGAAGGTGTACAGACAAAAAAAGATAGTGAGGTGGAGTAAGAATGAATCCATTTGAATGAACTTAAGTTATTGTACTTACTTACGTGCAAAAAAATATATTTTTAATTTAATAAATTGTCATAAAAACATGATATACACTATAAAAATAGTATAATTTTATGTTTAGGTATATACATAATTTCTTATAACGAAATTAAAATTAAACCATTTTCATCATTCGTCCTTTACACAAAATCGTTCACCACCCCAACACTATTAGTTTTAGTATTGTAACATTATTTTTCTTCGAACTGTCAAGTTACTGAATATGAGTCCAAGTACCGATAGCTAGATCGAATCGCTCCCGAAACCCTCTGCATAATAAATTTCATGAAAATTGTATACAAGAATTGGTCGTTTAAAGATATTAGATACGCAACTCGCACCAAGTTAATTTATTTGCGGACGAGTCGACAACTCCAGCAATACGTAAGTATTCGTTAATTGGCACGTTACGAAGCCAAATATTCAACATAGCTATAGAGTACCAATAAGTCAATTAATATCCTATTTGTGGCAACATTATCAAAACCAACTGAAAGTACTATTTCACTCATCGGACTAACAAATACTCGAATTTTGAAATTCGCACTGTTTGCATTATTAATTTCAAAGCTTTGGCATTTCGTGAAACCATGTTCAATGTTACATTACACAAATCGGGTTTAAACATTACCAGGTGTGAAATGTGTAGTACAAACAAAATATAAGGTGTTCCATAAAGTGTTCTGTTAAAATAAATAACGCTACCAGAAAAATAAATCGGGTAGAGTTTTATTAGGAACGTTAAATCATCATCTGCCTAGCCTTTTCCCAACTATGTTGGGGTCGGCTTCCAGTCTAACCGGATGCAGCTGAATACCAGTATTTTACATGGAGCGACTGCCTATCTGACCTCCACAACCCTGTTACTAGGTAATACGATACCCCTTGGTAAGACTGGTTGTCAGACTTTCGGGCTTCTGACGAACGAAAAATAAATCGGGTAGAGTTTTATTAGGAACGTTAAATGCTTTTAAAAATACACCACGCGGTCTTGAGAGTAGGTACGTGATGGATTGCAAATGCTGACTGATGTTACTGTTGCGATAGTAAATGCTTTCATTGTTGTCATTTTTACAAGGCTTTTCTAGTAAAATGCGTCCTTTCATGGTGCCTACTTTTTCTTAACGTGTCAATGGCAATCTAAATTGAGGCAGCCCCGAATTTGACCACGAATTTGGCATTCCTGTAGCGTCCATCAGTCGAGCAGGCAACCGGACACACTGTACACGATATTAATTAACCCATTGTTTGTCGGACGGCACCACGTTGTGCCTTCTAAATGTGAAATTATTATTCTGCGAGAGTTTAAGCGTACATGGGCTTTTGTCCATAGAAAACAACGATTTTGTATGAGATGCGTACGCATTCGTTCAGCCGCGAAAAGTGGAACGGACTCTATACAAAATCGTTGTTTTCTATGGATAAAAGCTGAACCGAGTTGAACAAGTGTGAGTAGTCCCTAAAACTTGAGCTCACTCGGAATAGAAAAGTTCGAAATGAAATAACCATTCTCAAGTCTGCAGTCAAACTTAGGGTCTGAACTCCAAACCTCTTCGAGCAACTTACAAGTATTCAAGTCCTCATCTTTTTGTTATGTCCAATATGATGTAAGTCACGAACTATTCAACTTGAAACTTTCAAGTATTGAAATTTGCCTGTTCCATTTCTGAACTCGATGTTAAAGGTCAGTAACTTCCAAGTTTTAAGTCTTTATAGAGCAAGTTAGTAATCAAAAATGTCTCTATGCCCAGAGCTTCTAATTCTCCGGTTTCAGCTTATAATTCTGTAGCTTAAAATTTTCATTTGTATGACACATCAGTTTCTCAGATTAAACCGTAACTACAAATTCTGAAATGTTTGTTTTCAAAATATCTAAGCCTAATTAATACAGGTCTTTAAGTCACCAACTTCCAAGTCTGCATCTTCTAAGTCTCAAATCTTCAATCTTCATTATGTAATATAATTAATTCCGCAGCATCAGCTCACTGATGCCCTTTTCTCCGTTAACGGCTGCGACTTACGATTTGTATGTAGGTCCTACTTTCTTACCCAGACAAGCGCTTTACTGTGCGTAAATTATTTTATCACCACAGCTCTCAAAACGATGAACGAAAACATCGTGAGGAAACCGGATATCGTGTATTCCCGTTGTCCCCTTAGGCCATATCCCTGTTAAAAAGGACAAAGGGAATTTACTAAAATAATTAAAATTACTTCCCGTTGTCCCCGCTGTCCGCGTTAATTTATTGTAAATATTATAATAAATAGTTTTCAAATTATGACCGTTGTCCCCGTTGAGTTTTTTGAAATTATAAGTGAGAGTACTATAACTATTACTATTTGTTTATTTATTTCTCCCAAAACGGTACAAATACAATCATTTATATTTTTATTTGTATGTTCTTATTATGTTAAAAAAAACTCTTTTGTTACCCGGTCTGCTTAAGTAGTTTTAAATTCTTGATTTATTAACGCAACCAGCAGGTGTACTAGTTATACGGATTATTAGTCTTAGTTAGTTTTTTAAATAACGTTTAAATAATATGGTATTTATAATTATATATGTATTTGGTTAATATTAATGTCTATCAATGAAAGCAGTGATAATAGTAGTTTTTTCTCTATATCAAGCAACGACGATGACAGTTTTGTGAGTATACCTTCTCTTTTGACAGTCTTGCAGCGCAGTTTTCTGATGTACCTAAGAATTTTAATGTTATACATATCAACGCTCAGAGCATTCCGGCTCATTTTCACGATATGCTGGCAAGTTTTGACTGTAAGAACGTACACGCTATTCTTATTTCCGAGTCATAGCTTAAACCTTGTCTCCCTTCAACAAGTTACTCTCTTCCTGGCTTCCAGCATATAAGAAACGACCGCTCGGTTGGTGCTGGTGGTGGTGTTGCCATATATCTTCAACAACACCAATAAGTCATTTAATGTGCTGCATCTAAATATACGTAGTATTGGTAAGAATTTTAACAGGTGACACGTGATTGTTTTTTCGGAATGTTGGCTGAACAAAAACACTATACTGTCCCAGTCTTGCAGGGATACTCGGCGTATTCGTCTTCAAATAGTCAAATCAACTGAATCAAAACGACGGTCTAGTTATCTACGTTCTCTCAGATTTACAGCATAACATAGTGGAGCCGGAGTTTGCCGATGCAAACTGCCTAATCTGCAAACTCACTGACATTGTCATTATAGCTGTATACAGGCCGCCATCCTTTCGCCGAATTGACAACTTTCTGAACAGTCTCAATCTTTGTATTAACTCCGTGGTCTCAATACTGTACTAGCATCTGTATCCTCCCATAAAAATATAGTTCTGGTAGGAGACATGAACATTAACAGGGCAATATGTGTAAAGAGTGGCGCAGGCGGGTGTGTTGATTTTATGAATTATTTTATATCATTATTATTTTTATGCCGCTGGATTTCGCCGGATTCCTTAAAGGCTTTAGCAACGTAGTCGTAATGCGTAAGCGTAATGGGGTCAAGTAATTTCTATAAATAAGGGTGGATCTTTTATCAATGGGGGGATCTGACACGACCGCTATTGTCAGCCGTGTGGATACTCCTTACATACTAATTTTTTTTTTTGACTGTTTATTTTAAGCAATAATTTAATTGTGTTTTAAGTTACATTTTTTTAGATTTTCGTAGTGTGGCTTTTGGGTCATTTTATTTGAGTCTTAGTGCAGAATATTTTTTAGAGTTAATTAGTAAATAATTGTTAAACATTGCTCTGTGCCCATTAGGGAATGCAAAACCGACCATGATTAAACCCGGTTTTGTTTTCAGGTTTTTTTTATAAAACAACCCATTTTTCGGTGAAACCGATTTGAAAATAAGATTTTTGACTAAACTTACTCAAATTATCAGATATGTATTCATCTAATTTGGAACAAAGTACTAGGAGGTACAATATTGACACAGAGTACTTGTACTCTGAACTTGACCGTTTACAGGAGAAATTTAGTTCAATGACTAAAAAATATAATACCTCAGAAGATCTAATGAGGGAATATGTTTTGGCAATGAATGTGCTGGTAAACTCACAAACAGCATAGTCGTTTTTAGCGGTAAAAATGATGCGACGACACTTGAGGGAGAAATAAACACTATCTCCAAGTATTAGTAAAATGGATGGGCGCGAATAACTTAAAAAATTATATTGACAAAACTAAAATAATGACTTTTGAGCAAAGGACAAAACATAAAAATCTGACATAAAATATGGAGACAAGCCAATTTCAGAAACGACAACTACAAATTTTTTAGGGCTTGATTTGGATAAAGATATGTCGTGGAAAACTCATACTGACAGTTTATGTAAACGCCTGAGTCAACATTCTTAAGCTTTACGTAATCTCGCAAAGGAGGTAAATCAAAAGGTTTTAATTACCGCGTATCATGCATAATTATGTTACGTCTGCATTACGATACGGGATTATATATTGGGGTAACTCCAACAAGGAGACAGTATTTTGAGCGCAAAAGAGATGTGTGAGGGCGATATGCGGTATTCAGAACACAGAAAGCTGCAAACCGTTCTTTTTGAACTTCCGTATATTGACAGTACCCTGCCTATACATATACAGAGTTGATACGACAGAGGGGCTTTCCTATAAACTGCATATACTAGGGACCATTTTAAAGCTCTGTGCCAAAAATGAATTAAATAGGAGCACTAGTTTAGTCGCAAATGATTTTTTAAGTTTTTGCCCCTTGAACACGATGTATCTTTCCTAACAGCTGATCGCACAGGTCATGCACCCTAAAACGATAAACCTACGATGCGTTGTTGCCGCTGTGACGCAAGTCATAAGTACAACCAAATATTTACGCTAAAAAGATAGCAATGCAAACAAGGAAGCAATAAATACACACACTTGCACTTTCATTGAAAGAGTGACAATCGTAGCAAAACATCCCGTGCGTTAAAGAAATAGAAATAGGTCACTGTGTTGCTACTGCATCTTAGATCCTTGCGATCGGTAAGTGGGGCGTCTAAAAAACTTATTTTTAGTTCGCCGACGCTATCCTTTGGGATCGGATTTATGTTACGTAACACGGAAGCTCCTGCGCAGCTTTTCTTTTGACGAACTCGCCGCACCGCGCTGACAATAATTGTGATTTTGTTTTGTTATTGTGATAGAACACTAAATCATTTTAAGACAGACAGTTTAAACTTTGGTTGTGTGTGTGTGTGTGTAATTAGTGTTCAACAATGCCTCGTGTAACTTACACGGCGTCAGAATACACAGACATGATTTTAATTTACGGTGAATGCCGTGGAAAGCCAGCTTTAGCTCTGCGAACATACCGAGAGAGGTATGGTGACAGCCGCAATTGCCCTAGAAACGCCCGCACCATTTCTTTTTGTGGCGGTACATTAAGGGTGAAGTGTATGCCTCAGAGTTAAATACAATATTGTTGAACTAAAAAATAGGATTATTTTAGCATTTCACAAATTAAAGTGCTTAGCGACGGACAGTGATTTAATTAGAAAAATAAATAACAATATTCTCCGTCGGTATAATTTGTGCATTAATGTGAATGGAGGACACATAGAGAATTTAAAAATTTTGTGTTTTTGTTGTGATTGTTGTTGTGCGCGAATTTCAAAACCTTACCTAACATAAAAGCCAGCGCGAGCGAGGCGTCGCGCCGCCCGCGCCACCGGCGCCGCCCGCTTTGACACGAGAGAACACACGCCGCGCTTTGGCGCGGGTGCGACGTTGCCGCTTTGTTAACTAGGTATCTAAGGTCAGCTAAATTCATTTACAAAGGGTGGTTGCGTTTTACTCTGATTTGTAAGCTATTTAGTTTGTTTGAAAAGAAAAAAAACTCATTTTTGGTGCTTTTTCTTTTTATATCGTATCGAATTAATACTAAGCACGTATAGTATACGTAGTGTAATTTAATGCCCCTCTGTCATATCAACTCTGTATGAGGTGGCCGTATTTGTCAAAACAAACCTCCACCTATTTGAAAAACTACACAGTTCACGACATAGAAATATAATAAGCAGTAGGCAACACAAAAAAGCAGTATTCCGTAAAAACTTCCTAGGAATGGCACCACATAGATCTATAATAAATTACTTAATGCTCTGTTAAGTATTAAAGATACCCATTTATTTTAACATCAACTGAATAATCTACTGATAAGTAAGACATACTACATACCTGTCTGATAGAAATTTGTGTGTATAATAATAATACATGTAATTAGGGTGAATACTTGAGTCGATTTGTTTTTATTTTTATTACTTATATTATCTTATTTGTAGTGCCAATTATGTGTTGACTGTATTAGATATTACTTAGTTCTCATGACATTGTATATTCTGACATTAAATACTATTGATTTGAATTTATTACATAGTTTAAGGTAATAATTTGAGTTAATGAAATTGTATAACGTATTAATGTGAATTTATGAAATGGTATAATTTTAATGGTATAATTTGAAGGGTATAATTTTAATAATAATTTTGCATGCCTGAATTGGTGCAACAAGTTTTTTCTGGGTGAACTTATTTGTAATGTTAGTAAAACAGCTTGATGATCGGTAAGCGCAGAATTAGTAACTAATGTTTTCGATGGATTTTTGGATTTTAGAATGATATGGTCTAAGCATGAACCGCTTTGATACGTGGGGATCATGACAAATCAATTTTTCTGTATCTGAATCTAAAATGTGTAATGTTGAGGACTGTAAATACCTTCTTCCTTCTGGTGTCAAAACGTTAACCCTGCTCACACAGAATATTCGCAGCATTAATCGAAACATGAACGGCTTTGTAGTGTTAACATTGCTTCTGAAAAAATAGATACCCATGTACATTATTATCTGAATATTTGCTCATTTCATGGGCTACTACCAGCTCACTATCACCCCACGTATCAAAGCGGTTCATGCTTAGACCACATCATTCTAAAATCCAAAAATCCATCGAAAACATTAGTTACTAATTCTGCGCTTACCGATCATCAAGCTGTTTTACTAACATTACAAATAAGTTCACCCAGAAAAAACTCCATGCGTAGCTATACTAAAGTAAACATGACAAACCACGAAAATGACATACGCGGTATTCATTTTGACCCTTTTTATAATTCAAACGATGCAAATAATTCTTTAAAGTATTAAAGATCATACATTCGTTACAATTATCAATAAGCAAAAACACATTTACTCAGACAATGCCTAGAAAGTACAGTTGTATCAAACCCTGGATCACACCCGGTCTCGTTCGTTGTATAAGACATTGAGACAAATTTCACCTAAAATTGAAACTTGCATCTGTTATCGAAATACTTTCTGTTACATAATCTTTTGAAAAAACAAAAAACAATTACAAAAGGCGGGAAAAAATAGTGAACTCGTGTGGAAATGTAAAAAAAAGAATACGTTTAGAACGAAAAAGTCCGAGCCTCCATTTGATTTACTGTCTTCAGAGATAAATTCATCCGAAGCAATGAATAAAGTGAACAACTTCTTCGCTAACGTTGGTAAAAACTTGGCTGAAAAATCGATAAATTTTAATACTTTATCCCCTCCAAACAGGACTGCGACATCCTCTACATTTTTTTTTTTGTTTTATTAGATATCGACGTTAACGAAGTTGTAAGATTATTATTCGCGTTAAAAGATGTATGTGCTACTGGGCGGCATGAAATACCCAATAATATACTTAAAAGATTTAGATACATACTCGCTCCTCCGCTCACCCACATTTTTCAGATATGTTTATCTAAAGGAATATTCCCCAAGCTCCTTAAAAAAGGTATGGTCACCTGTATTCAAATCTGGAGATAAAAACTGTGTGAATAACTACAGACATATTTCCGTGTGAACGGGACTCTCAAAAGTTTTAGAAAAAATTACTAACTGTAGGTTGATAAAATATCTGGAAGATAACAAACTACTTTCAGGTAATCAATTTGGATTTAGGCCCAAAAAATCAACTGGCCAGGCAGTACACAAAATAACTAAATAAATTGCTACCAATCTAGATAATAGCATGCACACAATTGGTATCTTTCTAGACCTCGCAAAAATAGTAATAATTTCTTTTACTTTACATTTGCACAAGCTTGAAACACTAGGGATAAGAGGAGCACAACTTCTACTATTTGCTGATATCTCAGCGAGCGTCATCAATGTGTAAAATTTATTTAAATTAAATTATTGCGCTGCATAAAAGCGGACTTAATATATCACAAATATGTAATGAAACCGGACTGAGTGTGAGTATTATGATTTAATTATTTTATTAAACATTTATTTAGTTAAGTATAACTGCTGATCCTTGTAGTTATTTTTAAACATTTTATAAATATCATAAGGTCTAAATAGAATAAAAACTATACAATTTCAATGTAAATTTATTTCCTAGTTTATAGAACGATGAAAATAAATTATTTAAAATGGAAATTTCACTTAAATATTAAGTATAATCTTAATATTAATGTGAAATTTCCATTTTAAATAATTTTGTTTCTAAATAGTAGGTGATACATATTAGTATGTATTTTGCTTAGTAGCCTAACAGTACCCCTTTTTTGTTTTAGTGAAATACTGTGAGTCGGAGGGTGAAAAGATATGAGGAAGGCGGTGGCGGTAGCCTTCCTCATATACTTATTCACCCTGCAATTTACGACGATCGAAACATCCGCTTTCGGTCAGCCACTCGTAATAAATATGTCTTTTATACACTCGGTAAAGAAAGACCTCGTTGAGATAATGTTAAAGGGAATGAGATTTAAGACCATAATAGTCTTTGATTAAAGGACTTCTGCATCACATTATATCGTTTCTAGTTTATATGAATGAGCTTGAAAGAGCCTAGGCCTGTTATATTACTTCTCTAATAAAAATAAACTAGTCCAATGACTCTCCCTCCCATGCAACGAGTTCCAAGTTCTTCGAGTCCGCAACTATTTATTCTCAATGCATACCTTGCAGACCGCCTCGTTGGTGACTGGTGCGGGTGGGGCCGGATCTGGCGGAGAGCCAGTTTGGTTTCCGCAGGGGGCGCTGCACGGTGGACGCCAACATGTGCGTGCGAACCCTCACGACGGGGGATGCTGTGGCTCGGGGTAGGGTCGTCTTGGCGGTGTCTTTAGACATCGCCAATGCCTTCAACACCCTGCCCTGGAGTTGCATCAGGGAGGACTCCGGTATCACCGGATGCCGACTTTCCTCTGTCGTGTGGTCGAGGCCTACTTGACAGACAGGGCCGACATCTACTCCGGTCACCAAGGAGAGAGGAACCGGCGAGAGATGTCGTGCGGTGTCCCACAGGGATCAGTCCTGGGGCCGCATCTGTGGGACATCGGGTACGACTGGGTGCAGCATCAGTGTAGTTTTCTACGCTGACGACACGCTGGTCCTGGCGCAAGGGAGGTCGTACCAGGTGGCGGCCGAGTTAGCGACACACGGGGTTGCGACAATCGTCGATAGGATCCGCCAACTGGGACTCGAGGTGGCTTTGTACGTCCGAGGCCATGTGGTTTCATAGTCCTCGGAATGCGCCACCGACGGGTTCCCAGATAACGGTGGGAGGGGGTGGGACGATGAAGTACCTGGGTCTCGTCCTCGACAGACGGTAGAACTTCGCTGAGCATTTCCGCCGTTTGGCTCCCAGACTGGAGCGGGCCGGGGCTGCCTTGAAGCAGCTCCTGCCCAATCTAGGGGGGCCAAACGCCTCCTGCCGGAGGCTCTACGCAGGGGTCGGAGCGGTCCATGGCCCTATACGGGGCACCAGTGTGGGCGCCTAAATTGAGGCGCCAACCAGCACGCCGTTTAATGGCGTCCCATAGGGTCGTGGCCATTTAGATGGTCCGAGGATACCGTACGATCTCCGGTAGTCTGCAGGCCTCCTTGCCGGATTACCACCATGGGATCTGGAGACGAAAGTCCTCGCGCATATCTCGGAGTGCGCGAGGCGGCCAAACACCGGAGCGTGACTCCGCTGCCGCGAGAAATCGTGGCACAGCGGACAAAGCTCCAGCGGGATCTCATGGCGACATAGAGAGTGCAATTGTCGCAACCCAGTGTTGGGCAAACCACGATTGCGGCGGTAAGTCCCCTCTTTGAGGAGTGGCTTGAGAGGCGGCATGGCGTCCTCACATCCGCCTGACGCCGGTCCTCACCGGACACAGTTGTTTTCACACCGAAGAGGGAGGCGGCACACGTGAGTGAGAGGCAGTATATGCGCCCTCACGGCCTTAGTCGCCGCAGGAGACGCCCTGGGCGTCGGGAATCCCAGGCTGATTCCCGACGGCCACCGTAGGTGTGGGCTTGCGGACGGTGCAGAGGCGGATTAAATGTCTACAGCGCCCTAGGCTAGCACCTCATCAGCGCCCCTCTAGTTGCCATCTTACGAATATTATAAGCGCGAAAGTTTCCGAGGGTGAAGGGATGCATTTTTGTTTCTCTTTCACGCAAGAACAACTTACCGGATGATTTATAATTAAATACATATCCAAAGTCACCGACTACCGAACTTAGTTATTGGGGTTGGACAAAGCAAGTTTATTATTTGTAACTTTTCGGTTTTTCGGCGGTTTATTTTTTTATTAAAAAGTTTTTATATATGTAAGATATTAAATCTTAATTTTGTACATACTTAGTTAATGATAAAAAATACGTGTGGCACTGCCTTTTTTTCCAGGAAATAGATGTGATTATGTATTTTTAGTTATTGTGAATACCAAAAGCAATTACTGACCGATTGTTTTTAAGCTATTGCATGGCTTCTATCGCGGGCCTTGAGCGTGGAGACCGAATCCAGAAATTCCGTAACGAAAATAACCTAACACCCCCCACTCCGACCGTAGCAACAGGTCGGACTGTTGCATAGCAACGGTGGAATGACATCAACAAGTCGGACTGTTGCATAGAAACGGAGGAATGACATGTTAAAATTGCAATTTTGACTGCTTTATCTGAATTTTCATACACAACTTCGTATATTTATGGATAGTTTATGAAATTTTCTTACCGTTTTAGCAGTATTTTAGCTATTTCATACAAAATACGCACACGAAAGTCACCGCAAATATTTTATGATTTTATATGGCGGCTATTTTTTCACCTCGTGGAACTTTTTCTGTAAAATATATTATGCGTAAATATATTAAACTGCTTAAAACTAATACATAAATAGAAAGTTGATTAACTTTACATACGTATTCATGCTTGAAATATGCACTTTCACTTCAAAAACACTCAGCACAATCGATAAAACGAGTAGCACGGATCCGCGCCGTCCAACTGTCAAAGTACTATGTTCTACGATGAATACCGCGAAAATTTGCACTATGACGTTGGCATCAGTCCAAGAAACATATCTAGCCTTGTCTATCCTGATCATTTTAATACAAGAACGAAAGAGATAGGTTGCTTAATTTCACTCTATGAAACTGAGCTTTTTTACGTTTCTCTAAAACGTAAAAAAGCGCTCCTACTGGCTCCCATAAAAAAAAAAAAAATATAATTGCATATGTTGATAAAAAATGCTATGCAATAGCTTTAGCGCGGCAGTCCCCGAGTGCCACACGTATTTTTTCTCATTAACTAAGTAGGTACAAAATTAAGATTTAATATCTTACATATAAAAACTTTTTAATAAAAAAAATAAACCGCCAAAAACCGAAAAGTTAAAATTATTAAACTTGCTTTGTCCAACCCCAATAACTAAATTCGGAAGGCGGTGACTTATAATTAAATACATATCCAAAGTCACCGACTACCGAAATTAGTTATTGGGGTTGGACAAAGCAAGTTTATTATTTTTAACTTTTCGGTTTTTCGGCGGTTTAATTTTTTTATTAAAAAGTTTTTATTTTATAATTTTTTGTGGCTATAATCTACTAATTACTACATGCTTAATTTTTGATTACTTTTTGTAATACACAACTCAGTATTAAAATCTGTGAGTTATCTAACAATCAACCATCCCCTGTTTTCTTACCCTTAGAGTTGTAATTTTTCTTCGAAATTAATATGGGACCAACTTTGGGGTATACCCTTTCCAATAAAAAAAGAATTGTCAAAATCGGACTACTCTGGAAAATGTTATGCGTGGTAATACATAAAAAAAAAAAAATATGCGTCGAATTGAGTAACCTTCTCCTTTTTTTCGTCGGTTAAAAAGCAATAAAGCTGTGAATAAGTTTCAGTAAAATCTTCTTGTAATTTTTATAATTCAAATTTTCATATTTTGTAGGCTGAAATTTATTTAACAAATTTCGTTTTACTCCCAATTAATACCAAATGTAAGTATTTTTTTTTAAATTATGTTTCTTGGTTATTATCTTGGATATTACTTCTACGTTGTCCTTTTTTCAATTAAAGTTTTCATTTTATTTATAAGTGGGGGACACTGAGAATGGCCTTATACTCTAACAATGATAGAATTAGGACCTGAAATTTTTAAATTTACTAGCCAAAAATATCTGTATCTCAAGATAAAATTATAATGATTGTAACGAAGTCCTCGTTAGTATTTTATAACTTTCAATAAATAAAACGCAATGATCTCCAATCAAGATAGTAATTTGTTTAGCCAGGTTTAGTATTCATTCGCTCCAGTACATCTATTTATTCTAAAATTGATCTGATTTTAGAATGTTAATTATTTTTTCAGTCATGTCAAGTCATGGCAAGTCGACTTGTTGCTTTAGGCTGCTCTGAGCACATTTCGTCGCTCGCATGACTAACTGTCCTATCTCCGTATTGTCAATTGTTCAGGAAAAGCGTTTTGCAGTGTTACGACATTTCTAACTAAGATCAAATTATAATCTATCGGCAATTCTGAATATTTAATTATATTTATTCGTAAAGAGTATTTACTTTTTTTTTGACAGTCGTTTATTGACAGTCGCCAGCAGTCAAATTCCCAAACTATCAAATTTTCCCAATTGAACATTAAACCTTATTTCTTTGTAATAAAGTTGAAAAACTATCAAAGAAATTTGACAGATTGGGGTAGCTTGATGTGCTGGCCTCTGTACCTTATTTTTACGATATAGCTACTTATTTATTTTCAATATTAGTATTTATTTTTAATTACGAAAACAGATAGGACACTTTGTGAAAATTTTATTTCAAATCAGCTAAAAAATGACGATTTGTTTACTAAACATTTACGTGCTTGTTTTTTTGCTCCAGACTCTGTTCCACATAAGTTTAATATACAATGTAGTACATACTCCGACCAATGCCACCAAACCGACCTTCAAATCAAAATCAAATCAAATCATTTATTTTGCAAACATGGGTAAATGGTACATAGATGTTTTGCTAAAAAGTAGTCCTCCATATTCTACCGTCTCATGGGCATGCAAATAATATTAAATTCCGAAACGAAACAAATTCTATTAATGTTATACCTAATAAATGTAATTGTCAAATCATTAGAATACAAAACAAAAATAGAAACAAGAAAATAGACAATTAAATTTTTTACAGTAATGCCAAAAAAAACAAGTAATGTTATGATGTCAATCATAATAAAAAGTATCAGAAGAGGAACATGTAGGTATGTCAATCATCATCAATCAGTGCAGATATTTATCATTAAGGAAGTCGTCAATAGTATAATAGCTTTTCTCGATTAATATTTGGTTTAGTGCCCTTTTAAATTTTATTACATTCATATTTTTTATCACATCAGGTACTTTATTACAAATACCATTACATTGCCATTATTTTCTGAAATGACATTAAATAGTTTTCATTTTGTTATGTTTATTAATATTTATTTTTCTTTTGGAATGGGCGACTAGAATCAATTCTATTTTAATGTAAATGTTAACGTCCAAAAGTGCCTTTTAAGTGCCTAATTGAAATAAATGCTTTACTTTGACCAATTCAGCTAAGGTTTTGTTTCGAATGTTCCTTAAGACACAAAAATAAAAAATTAATTGCGTGGACAATGGTAAAAACAACACTTTGATACCTTGTATACCGCTGGTACGTTCCCGTGGGATAACTTTCGATTTCCACGCGGGCGTAGCCGCTGGCAAAAGCTGGTTTCAAATAAAAATCTTCCTTAGAACAGAACTTATACCACTCTGAACACGCCCACAGGACGCTAACTTCCTCCACGATTTCGACTGATTGGCATAGGTGAATAAATAAAATAAAACGGCATTTTAATATAGAAGTCGAAATGCATGGAATGGACCTTCGAAAAAGCAAATTTGCAACTCTCAAATTAAATACGTTGGGCTTCATTTGGGGGAGGCGGTAGTACTACATGCCCGATTTATTTCTCTCGCTTTGACGCTTTTCACACTCCCCTGAAAAAACCAATACTTTTTGGTATCAATATCCGAACTGTGGAGCTCACTACGTAAATATTCATGCGGCAACCAGTTTACAGAGATCAAACGAAATACTCAACTGCGCAAACACTATCGTCTGGGCAGTAGGTACGTTTACTGTTACTATTGAAGTGTGTTTTTACATTTCAATTATCAATACAAGTATAAATCGTAGCGAAGTCAACACTAAATGCATCACGCCCAAAACAAACGGATAGATTTTGTAAAAAAAATAATCATAGGTATTCTTTTAATAAGTCTGTAAGCTATCTAAATCAAAGCTAATTAATTAAATCAAAAGTCATTTATTCAAACTAGGCAGAGAGTATGCACTTTTGAACCTTAAAATTACATAAGAAAACCCCGCCTTTCACCACTTCTTAAAGAATTATTTGCATCGTTTGAATTATAAAAAGGGTCAAAATGAATACCGCGTATGTCATTTTCGTGGTTTGTCATGTTTACTTTAGTATAGCTACGCATGGAGTTTTTTCTGGGTGAACTTATTTGTAATGTTAGTAAAACAGCTTGATGATCGGTAAGCGCAGAATTAGTAACTAATGTTTTCGATGGATTTTTGGATTTTAGAATGATGTGGTCTAAGCATGAACCGCTTTGATACGTGGGGTGATAGTGAGCTGGTAGTAGCCCATGAAATGAGCAAATATTCAGATAATAATGTACATGGGTATTTATTTTTTCAGAAGCAGTGTTAACACTACAAAGCCGTTCATGTTTCGATTAATGCTGCGAATATTCTGTGTGAGCAGGGTTAACGTTTTGACACCAGAAGGAAGAAGGTATTTACAGTCCTCAACATTACACATTTTAGATTCAGAAACAGAAAAATTTATTTGTCATGATCGTTACAAACTAACCGAAAATATAAATAACAGAAAAAATCCTGATTGAGTGCTTACTAAATACAAGAATACGGCGGCGTTCTTAGGCGCCTTCATAATCTATTGAGTTAATATAGTTCCTCTCACCATATATGCGCGCCGGGCAACTTACGTCACCAGTTGGATCGATGTCCCATTAATAAAAAATCGGCTTTGATTAACTAAATTTTTTCTAATGCTAGCGGGTAGTTCTATGATGTAATTACAGGTAGGAAAGTTTTTTTTTAACCGATTTATGGCTCAGTTTGATACTCTCAACGAAGGATTCACGAGTTAAATTCGGCAAGTTATCTGAGAGGTTTTGCTCGAAAATGCACTCAAATACCTCCTGCTCAGTAAGGGTAACGGGGACACGAATGACAGCAAGCCTCGGGCGGCGTTTAGAAGGTTCTTCTATTGTAAGGCCCGATGATACTAATTTTTACGAATTCTTAAGTTTCTCAATATCGCCTTTATTTTCTGAGCTAATCAAAACGCCCCCATTTTTTACTTTTCTCAGGCCACGGACAAGAAGCTTTAGTTACTCGGAGGAGATTACCTTTTGTATAAGTGACTTGGTGTCGTCACTTGTTTGGGTCTTATCGCTGGGGTAGATGGTAACTGATCTCAAATCTGCAGGACGGACGAAGTTATCGGAACCTTTCTTCACCATGTTTGCATAAGACGAATTTTCGAATGATTCATCTTTGTCTCTCTGACCTCTTTGAACTGCTGCAGAGAGTGCACAACGTTCTGGTGATCCTGTAGGTGCTGGATTGTGGCATGGGCTACAATCGTTTTCTGCTTCAACGATTGGTATAAGACGGCCATCTGAGAAGTCCCACTCGAGACCTTTCTGCAAAGGGTGGAAACACGAAGCTTCTAGTCTGAGTTCATTTTCCCTTCACCGACAATACTGCAAAATTCGTTGAGGATAGGATCTATAGACCCCATCCATTTCTGGATCTCTGGCGTACTGATGACTTCACTCGGCAGTTCATTCTCTGCGGGTGCTGGTGGATTCGGGTCACTCGGGGGTACCGGTTCAGTAGGCGTCGGTGGAGGACTACGCCGAAGTAATTGGGCTACGACCGAACGGGCTTGAACCTGGGTTCGACATACTAGCAGAACCACTTTTCCTATTGTCTACAGTCTATATCGATAATTCTTTGTATAAACAAAGAATTATCGATATAGACTGTTATAGAAGCGGATACTGTTTATTGGAAATTACTTGCTAGTTTTAGTTAATCTAAATTTTGGAATCACAATTTCATCTTTATTACGTGTTTTTAAATTCTGGAAATTGCATCTTTTTTTGAAAAGACCAAAGTTTTTGCGAACATACAAGATATTTTCTAGGATACAAAACGGCAGAGTAAGTGTATCAATTTCGCTGAATTTGCTTCTAAGAGACTCGCGAGGCCCCATCCCACCCATTTTATGGGTTGCGCGGATTGCCCTCTTTTGTAAAATGAAAATTGGATCTACGTCAGCTGCCAATCCCCACAGCAGAACGCCATAAGACATAATACTGTGAAAATGAGCAAAGTAAACTAACCTAGCTGTGGCTACATCAGTCAACTGCCGTATTTTTCTTACTGCATAAGCAGCTGGGCTTAATCTACTTGAAAGAGCTCTAATGTGAGCAAGGTCATTGCAATTTTGAATCTACTTTGTGTCTTTTTTGTGTACTTTTTGGGAACATACAAGATATTTTCTAAGATATAAAGAGAAGGCAGAGTTAGTGTATACATTTCGTTGAATTTGTTTCGATGAGAGTCACGACTTCACGAGGCCCGATTATATTTTGATTATAGATTGCGAGAATTGCCCTCTTTTGTAAAATGAAAACTCAAACTACGTCCGCTGCGGATCCCCACAGCAGAACGCCATAAGACTTAATACTGTGAAAGTAAGCAAACTACTTGAAAGAGGTCTAATGTGCACCCCATTGCAATTATGAATCTAAAGTAGTTCTTAGAAATACAGTTTCCGAAATAGCAACTAGTTTCTTGCCATAAAGTTTTAAATACCTACTTCATTCCATTTTAACATTTTGCATTTCCATATTGAAATTCATATTCGTTTAACTTGGTTTCTGGTCCTAACAACACAAACACACTGTAAAAGCAATTCGTCGACGGCCATCGCTCGCTATGGCTGCCGGCCGTCAGGTCAGCCTCCCAGATCGAGGCCCTACGAGGGCTAGGAAGAAGTCTACGGAGAGGGAGCTGGATTGCTTCCGCTAACCCGATCCGCAGCAGACGCACCGGGCGTCCGTCGGCGGAGGGCAGACAATGCCCTCTTCCAGGCCCCCTAAATGGGTCCAGGGGCGACGGATCTGGGGAAATCCGTCGCCCTCTATTCCTTAGGACCCGAGATGGCGGCGCGTAGTGTTCCACGTGCGCCTCTCTTTGATGTAGGGGGGAGTTTAATACCTCACTCCCGGTATCGCGAGGTGGCCCGCAGAGGCGGGCCGGCACTAGCCGGGGATCGCGGAAGTCTCACTATTTCCCGTGATCCCCGGTATAAGTGAGAGACGGAACACCGGGGTGGTTTTAGTCAGTAAGAGTCTGACAGACCCCTCCGCCCTCCCTAGGACGGAGAATATCCAAGAGGAACTCCCCCCCCTCATCAAAAAAAAGGAGTTATGACTTATTAATCTTTTACAAGTATTGCAATAACTGTCTGCTCAACAACATAAATACCGATAATAATGTTGTTGAGCTTTCAAAATGGAAACCATTGTTACGTTAGTGTTTTTTTTTTTTTTTTTTTTTTTTGGGTGGGAAATCATCAAATAACTTCTCCCGCTCTGGGTGGAGCAGGAGGGCGTGTCAGACTTTTACTGACTAAAACCCACCCGTGTTCCTTCAGTAGCCCTTAAGCCAGGGGCTGTGGTGTCTCTTTCGAACAAACCCGCACCCCTGGCAGGTTACGTTAGTGTGTAGTTATGTCTCCGGTCATTACATTATCAACGGCAATGATTTGCACCGAGCAGTTTATGATGAATTTGTCAGTCTGATTAATTTGAATGCAACGCTGATACTCATGATGATTCTCTCGGTCCGGTAGTTTATGACACGTTATTAGACATGTAAATAATTAGTTCAGATCTATCGTTTAGTTCACACAAGTAAGTCTTAAATCAATATTGATTTAGGTATTCGAATCAAGTCAGCCCACCGCAGTCTAGCTGTATTAAACCTATAGTGGACATTGGTATCTCCCAAGATGTGCCACAACAAGACAACGAGTTTCTTGATATGACGCTTCGTGATGACTCTCGAAATCAGCTCAAAAGTTCCATAGAATTCACAGGAGAGGTTTCTAACAGTACGCAAGCAGGTACACCGTACGTCGATTCTACGCCTCGGGCTTTGTACCTACCTTTTTCGATGACGGAATTTAAAAGACTCACTAGGTCTCTAAGGGCTGTTGTCCTGCTCGATTTTAGAAGCTCAGATGGATTTCCGTCATCATGTTATTCGGTGTGTAGACATATCGCCATGTCGGTTCTTTGATATTCACACTGCTCTTGCCATCCATGGAGCGTATGGAGTAACCTTTGAGTTCTTTATGGATCCCTTACTTGAATAGGTTAATAAATATCCGATACTTTCCGATACCTAACATACTACTCATATCCGCTTGTCATATCGTGGGAGTGACGTTACTTTTGAAGCGAGATAAATATCTGGGGGAAGTAATTCCGGCTTCTAAATCGATCTACGTCTGGTATATCTCGGACTTGTTTTAATGTTGCTCAAAACTGATAAATCCCTGGAGTGACTCTGATATAGGATTTGATGTGATTTTTTTAACGAATTGTTTGGACTTGTTTTGGCTTTAGTGTAATATTTCCGAAGATATACATAGATGTGTCCAGAAATACCCATCCCTAATTGAGCAACTTCTAGAAGCTAATTAGATCACTTTTAGCTACCATTTTATGTTAGTAAAACTTTGGATTAAAGAATATATTAAGTGTATAGTATGGAAGGTATCGCGCCCACGCCAATGCGGAACGGGCGTGAGCGCGCTTTTTTTTTTTTTTTTTTTGGGTGGGAAATCATCAAATAACTTCTCCCGCTCTGGGTGGAGCAGGAGGGCGTGTCAGACTTTTACTGACTGAAACCCACCCGTGTTCCTTCAGTAGCCCTTAAGCCAGGGGCTGTGGTGTCTCTTTCGAACAAACCCGCACCCCTGGCAGGCATCGACCCTTGCGGGTCCCATCACTTTTTGTGCTGACATCTCTTTGAGGCGCGCGTTGAACACAACGCGCCGTCGACTTGGGCTTGGTCCTTACCGGACAGCGAGCTACCCATTACTCGCCGTCCGCAAGCCCATGCCTACGGTGGCCGAAAATCGGCCTGGGATTCCCGACGCCCAGGGCGTCTCCGTATCCTGCGGCGGCTGGGGTCGCAAGGGCGCATATGCTGCCTCTCCCTCACGTGCGCCGCCTCCCTCTTCGCGAGCATCACTGCTTCGCTGAAGGAGGTGACGGCTCCCCATGCCCTCTCGCTCCGTACCATGGCCTGGACCAGGGCCGGACGCGAGAGATCGCCGCCACCGATCGCCTCCACGAGGACACGGCGGTGCTCCGCCCAAGCAGGGCAGACCGCCACCGTGTGCTCCACCGTGTCCTCAGGGCGATCTTCGCAGTGGAAACACCCGGGCGTTTCCTCCCGCCCTATCCGAAACAGGAACCTCCCGAAACAACCGTGTCCGGTGAGGACCTGCGTCAGGCGGAAGGTGAGGACGCCATGCCGCCTCTCAAACCACTCCTCAAAGAGGGGACTTACCGCCGCAATCGTGGCGTGCCCAGGCGTGAGCGCGCTCAAATCGATACTATCGTAACTCGGAACGTGGCCTTTGACCATTGGAATAGAAATGACAATTGGTGATATCCAATCTTTCATTTCACACACATCGAGAGCAAGATTACTTGTGTTGGCCACCTGCTCACGGATTTTATACGCATTCATACGTACTTTCAACCTTTTTCGCTCTAGGTTGGGTGACTACAGAAGCGTATGACGCTTCTGTAGGCACTTCTGCGCCGCTTTTATTGGTACCGTACTATATACGAAAAGAATTCAACAACAAAACCAATTTTCGTATCTTATTTCATACATCCTAAATAATAATCTTTTTTTAGACAATTACTACACATAACTGATATGCATTGTAATATTCCAAATAGAATAACACGCTGGTTACTAAAAGGTATCGATTTTATTTAAAATAATCGATTTAATGTATTGGCATCCCTAATCATTGTCATATCTGTCAATCAACTCAACTGTCAAAAGTGTCAAAGTGGTAATGTCACACTCGCGCACATTTCTTCGTGATTGCTTTGTGTACCTAGTGATTTCAATTTGCTTTTAATTTCAGAATACATTCGACGACCTTGCTATTTTTTACGGACTCTGATTGCTTTCACTAACGGGTTACAGGCATTTATTAGCATGTATTTCGAATTATTGAAAGCATTGTGTTTCTTACTAAATATAACCTTAAAATCTTTGTTTTATTTTAAAATAAATCCTTTCTGCAAGTTGTCCGTCATTAAACTCTTTCTTCATGAGCATATACTTGTAATTTAGAACACGTAAAGTAATTTTCCTTTGCTGTTGGTTCTGGGGCGAACGATGTATGGATGCAGAACAATCTCCTTTCATCCACATCCGATCAGCCGTTGTTGCGTGATTGTGTAACAAACATCTAAACGTGCAAATTTTCACATTTATAATATTAGGTAGTAGGATTATGCAAATATGTGTAGGTATGTAGGTGGTGGCTGTTAGTTAAATAGAAATAAATTAAATTAAGATTTTGTCGATACAAAAGCGTAGTCCATCAGCATTGTCCATCGCAACTTTAGGTGAATATTCAACCGAATACCCTATATCTTTGGTTATAAGATAGACAGATAAACAAAATGTTCACACAAAAGTCATAAGTTCTTAACACATCACACAAAAGTACAGCTAAATGATAACAAAGTGCCAATTAATCTACAA
Organism: Polymixis flavicincta; assembly: GCA_949987655.1. Taxonomy (NCBI): domain Eukaryota; kingdom Metazoa; phylum Arthropoda; class Insecta; order Lepidoptera; family Noctuidae; genus Polymixis; species Polymixis flavicincta. The sequence goes on along the minus strand of OX465171.1, from coordinate 32,775,376 downwards.
AAAGAAAACATACTTAAAATATAGTGACACTATGACATAAATCGAATCAAACGACAAGGTGTGGGGTGCGTCTCAAGGTTGCACCAAATTGGAGTCCAACCCAGCATGTGTCATACCTGACGCTGTTATTCTGTTGGATCCCTGCAGAGACATACGGACGTCGACTAGATCAGATAAATTGGTGTTGTGACATGTGATGCGGCCAACTTAAAAGGCCATATATGATATTTGGCTGATTTACGTGATATGAAAGATCATTTCAATTATAATCTAATGAATAAGCTACATTTTTTTTTTATATTTGTTTTTGATAAATTGACCTCAAACCGGCGCGGCCACTGTTTTGAGAAATTTGCTGAGAGGTTAAGAATATCACATATTATGTAACGAAAAAATTTCACTACATTGTTGGGAACGTCATCTATACATCATACCTATGAAACACTTTTTACCAAATTCAAATTTAAAAAAATATGAAACTTAGTCAAATTTTAAAGAAAAGGCCAATGAATTGGTTTTATTTCAGCTACTCCGAACTCTCGTTCAAAAATTTAAAACTACATAAATAAAACTTCAGATCATGCTCAATCCATTTCCCAAAAATGAAACCTACAAAACTAAAATGAATTGGCAATAAATAATCTTTCTAAATATCGCATTATTATTATCGACAAAAATAAAAAGGGGATCATTCATCGTATATTTATATATAAGATGAATGAGCTCCTTTTTTGATTTTTGAAAAATGAATCCGTATTTCCCTTGATCACGGCATCACACGTGAACGGCTTGACCAATTTTGCTAATTCTTTTTTGTTGTGTTTCTTATTAGATAGTGTATAAATGAATTAATGAATTATATGTGTGGTGTCCGGGCGTAAAAGAATAGCACCATCCCATTTCTTCCAGTGGGTGTCGTAGAAGGCGACTAAGGGACTTACTAGAGAATGGGCAGCAGCGTTCTCTATGCATTTTACCACCATACTGCGATCGCCAACCCGCCTGCCAAGCGCATTTTACTTTACATTTATTTTCAATCTCCGTATATATGGTTTTTATAAAGATTGTTTACCAGTTTAGCCAGTGCCTTTAATTACATCTGCGCGCGCAATACTAGCGCGGCCCACGGCAAAAAATAAAACCAGTGCACGTTTTTCCATATTTTTTTTTTTTTTAATTTTAGAAGAGCAATAACTGGACAAGTCCAGTTATTGCTCTTGCCCCGCAGGCAATATTAATACCGAGTGATAGCCTGCTGCCAGAAAAAAGTAAAGCTTTGTGTAGCTGCACCTACATCCTACATCCAAAAATCCATTCATCATACGCGCGCGCCGGTGGCTGGTGTAATACTGTCGACCCAGACCCGGCGCAAGCTTTTATATGTAAGCGAGAAATGTAAACATTTTCGTCTTACCGACATATGATTTGTTTAATTTATTGTATTAAGCATGTAGGTAGACGTTAATAATATTGTAAATACTTTTGTAAATAATAAGTGTTGTTTAGCAATATATTCATTCGCATCTTAACCGTCTTTCACTCCTGACACTACCAGGGACTCCTACCTCAACAGTGGTGACCCCGACGTGATAAAAAGTTACAATGACATCCAACGTGGATGGAACGTTGCACAAAGACGAGCAAGAAGTGTCCGGTGTGTCTGCTACTCTTCGCATTCCACCGATCTGGCGCGACAGACTGCGGTTATGGTTCGCGCAATTCGAAGCCATCGTTTCTCCAAACAAGAAGGGGGAAAGACAATGTACGAGCTCGTCATTGGCCAGCTGGAACGCCAGGATATCGACGAGATAGCTGACATTATCCTCCGACCACCAGCAACCGACAAATACGAAACTTTGAAGAAACGATTACTGCAAGTGTACGAAGAATCCGAGCAAAGACAAGTCCAGCGGTTGTTGTCTGAAATGGAACTAGGGGATATGAAGCCATCACAATTACTGCGGCGCATGAAAAACCTCGCTGGTGACAACATTTCTGACTCGGCGCTACGTATCATGTGGACGAACCACCTGCCTCAGTCAGTCCGCGCTGTCCTCGCAGTCAGCGACAACATCGCCAAGAAGTCAGACATAGATAATCTCGCGCAAATGGCTGACAAAATTCTGGAACATTCATATCTACAAACTATCGCGGCTGTCTCCACCTGCACAAGCAAAACGACAACTCACGAGATGACCATTACAGAGAAACTTACTGAGAAGATTGACTTGCTGACTCGTGAGATCGCCGAACTGAAAACGAATCAATCGTCGTATCGGCACAGACGACCATTTCGAAGATATCGTTCCAGGTCACGAACACCATCCAGATCCCGCACCAACCGCAACGATTCATCGTTTCGAAATGATAGCACCTGTTACTATCATTGAAAGTTCGGGAAACAAGCTCAACGGTGCACTCGTCCTTGCAATTTTGAAGACTTAAAGACGACCTCGGAAAACTAAAACCTGCGTTGGCTGAGGCGGCAACCGGCGCAAGAACACTTTCACACCGCCTATTTATCACCGACAGGAACTCACGCTTGTCGTTCCTGATTGACACTGGCGCCAACATCTCTGTCATTCCAAAGAAAGCCGGTATGAGGGCTACACCTACGAACTTTTGCCTATATGCGGCCAAAAATACTACTATTTCCACATACGGTGAGAAGACACTTGAACTGGATTTCAAACTACGAAGACCATATCGCTGGAAGTTTGTAATCGCAGCAGTCAGCAAACCAATAATTGGCGCTGATTTCCTGAGGCACCATCGCTTATTAGTCGACATCGCCGGCGAACGACTCATCGATAAAGTCACGAACTTATTCGTAAAGGCACCAATGTCATACTCCAGCGAGCCAACGGTACGAAGCATAGACATGGAACAAACGTACCACCAGCTTCTAGCAGAATTCCCCAACATCGCTCGACCGTCATCAATGAAAGAAACACCAAAGCATCGGGTCGAACATCACATCGAAACCACCGGTCCGCCATTGTATTGCAAGACTCGACCATTAGCACCGCACCTCTATCCGGCTGTGAAGAAAGAATTCGAAACCATGAAGCAACAGGGTCTGTGCCGACCAAGCAAGAACCCGTGGTCAAGCCCACTACATGTAGTTCCCAAGAAAAATGGTGACATACGTGTATGTGGAGCCTATAGAAGACTGAACGCGGTTACGAAACCCGACCGCTACCCAGTTCCACGTCTTAAAGATTTTACATATCTTCTCCACGGCAAAAAGATCTTCACCACATTAGATCTCTGCCGTGCATATCAACAATTGCCCGTGTATGGATCCGATACTGAGAAGACTGCAATTACAACACCGTTCGGGTTATATGAGTTTCCTCTCATGTGTCCCAGACTTATGAACGCTGGACAAACATTTCAGCGGTTTATCCATCAAGTGCTCAGCGGATGTGACAACACTTTCCAATTTATCGATGACGTCATCGTTGCTTCTGAAGACAGGGACAAACATTACGATGACCTACGTGCAGTCCTACAAAGATTAGACGATTACGGGATTACCATAAATCCGTCGAAGTGCGTCTTTGGCAAGCAAACAGTCAAGTTCCTCGGCTATGATGTATCAGAAGAAGGAATCAAACCACCACTAGAAAAGGTCAAGGCTATCACCGACTATCCAAAGCCTGAAAACATCCAAGAACTACGACGTTTCCTTGGCATAATAAACTTTTATCGTGACAGTTTACCCAACGCTGCAGGTATTCAAGCATAACTGAATGCATTCCTTCACAACTCAAAAAAACGAGATAAAATAAGATCAGCTGGACAAAAGAAGCTGAAGAAGCCTTTGAAGCATGCAAAGTGAGCATACAGAACGCCACTATGCTTGCTCATCCATCACCGTCTACGAAAAACTCATTATCTGTAATGTGCGACGCGTCGAACACCTGTGCTGGCGCTGTTATACAACAACGGGTCAGCAACAATTGGATACCTCTCGGCTACTTCTCAAAGAAGTTTTCTGATACGCAGCAGCGATACAGCACATTCGATAGAGAGTTATTTGCAATCTACATGGCTGTGAAATATTTCCGCAACATATTCGAAGGACGTGAACTCATAATCTACACCGATCACAAACCGCTCACATACGCCATTCACAAACCGCCGTCAGCTAGCGACACGCAGCGGCGAACACGGCAACTACTGTTTATCAGCGAGTTCACAACAGATATTCGTCATATTAGCGGAACAGATAACGTAGTGGCGGATGCCCTTTCGCGTGTTGAGACAATCGACGTACCAACTCCAATCGACTACGTACAGCTAGCTACAGCGCAAGAGCGAGACGACACGATACCAACACTTACCAAACAAACCAATATTCCACTAAAGAAAATCACGGTTCCCGGAACAATCAAGCCAATATACTGCGAAACATCGACAGGAAGTTTACGACCGTATTTTCCTACTGACTATCGCTGCATCGCTTTCAAGGCCGTGCACAACTCAAGTCATCCCGGCATTAGAACAACCCGGAAAATGATTCAAGATCGGTATTTCTGGCCATCAATGAACGTCGACATTGGGAACTGGGCAAGACAATGTACAGCGTGTCAACAGTCAAAAGTACAACGTCACACGCGCAGCGACATCGAAACGTTCCCGATCTGTGAACGTTTCCAACATGTACAACATATACTCGTAGACATCGTTGGTCCGCTACCTACGTCAGTACAAGGACACCGGTACCTGCTAACAATCATCGACCGCACCACACGCTGGCCCGAAGCTATCCCAATGCAAGATATGACGTCAGAAACTGTAGCAAATAACGTCTATGAAACATGGATATGCCGTTTCGGTTGTCCAACCACGACAGTTTCAAGGACGACAGATTGAGAGTCAGCTGTTTCACGAACTCACAAAACTATTAGGCGCTGAGAAAACCCGTACTACTGCCTACCCACCCGCAGAGTAATGGAATCGTCGAACGTTGGCATCGGTCACTAAAAGCTGCACTCATGACAAGACTCGCGGACAACAACAAGTGGCTGAATGAACTACCTACAGTGCTCATGGGACTTCGTGCTGTGACCCGGACCGATACCCATACAAGCTCGGCTCAACTAACATACGGACAGGCACTACGTCTACCCGGCGACTTCATATCACCATCTACGAGCAAAACAAGAATGAGTCACGACTATACGGAACAATTACATCGCATTATCACTCAACTTACGCCGTCGTATGTGCCGCATAGCAACAAGCGCAGTATGTTCGTGCATAAAGATCTGGAGACATGCAACTCAGTGTTTCTACGAGTAGACACCCTCCGCAAGTCATTGCAACGACCTTACGAAGGGCCTTACCTTGTCTTGGAAAGAAACGACAAGCACTTCAAGATACAGATGCCCGGCAGAACTGCAAACGTCTCCATCGACCGCCTTAAACCTGCGTACACAATCAACACAGACATCGATCATCGCAGCGCGAACTTAACTTCAAGCTCATCTACAACATCTTCGACTACAGATCCTAAGACATCTTTGAATGATGAGCGAAGAACCAGATCCGGAAGACTCGTGAAGATGCCCGTACGCTTCGCTTGAGGGGGAGTCCTGTAGCTGAACCTACATCCTACATCCAAACATCCATTCATCATACGTGCGCGCCGGTGGCTGGTGTAATACTGTCGACCCAGACCCGGCGCAAGCTTTTATATGTAAGCGAGAAATGTAAACATTTTCGTCTTACCGACATATGATTTGTTTAATTTATTGTATTAAGCATGTAGGTAGACGTTAATAATATTGTAAATATTTTTGTATATAATAGGTGTTGTTTGGCAATATATTCATTCGCATCTTAACCGTCTTTCACTCCTGACACTACCAGGGACTCCTACCTCAACCCTTTGCATTTCCTAAAATTCCCCTTGCGGCCTTCCCCTATCTCTCAAACATACATAATTATGTCCCTTACATAAAAGTCTTTCCGTTTTTATTATTATAACGCTTTTATTAGCTCGGGTTGTATGTATGTATGTATCTATGTATGTAACGGAATCTTTGAGCCTAATTTTCACTGGTTTCTAGACGTCTGATCAACTTGAAACTTTGCACACGTCTTAAGGGCCGATGACAATGCAATAACCCGATAAAAATTTACAAATTTTCAAAAAAAAAAAAAAAAAATTAAAAAAAAAACAAATAAAAAAAAAAAACCCCATAAAAATTTGATCGAACTAAAAAATGGAAAATAAATAATAGTTTAAAAAAACTAAAAAAACACGCTTTTATTGCTGACCGAACTAAAAAGTAGAAAATATTTTTTAATTACAAAGAGTTTATGTTACAGTAGTAGGAAGTCAATAATTCAATTCAGAGTAAAAAGGTGCTTGATATTTTAATTATTACAACTATTCTATTGGCAACCATCTATGAGAGGAGAGTCATGAAAATATAGGAAAATGCACCCCACGCTTTTTACTCTGAATTGAATTATTGACTTCCTACTACTGTAACATAAACTCTTTGTAATAAAAAAATATTTTCTACTTTTTATTTCGGTCAGCAGTACAAGCGTGTTTTTTTAGTTTTTTTTATATTATATCAAAGTCATAACAATTTCAAGAAACATCTGATTGAAGACAGACATTTTATAAAATATTTCCTTTACTGCCTTCCTTATAATTTATGTGTGGAATGTGATAATGTGTGAATGAAGTTTAATGAGTGGGTGTGTACGTAGGTGATGTGTGATCTCGATGAACTTAAATATTTATACAGGGTGGAAAAAATCAACGGGCCCTGAAGGAATACCGCTTTAAATCCTTAAGATAGATTATTTTACTTAAAGAAAACATTCATTTATTTAAAAAAAGAAACAAAACTGCATTCACAAATTTCTCAAGAAGTTTAACCAGCTAAAAATACAAAAATAAACATTCGCTATTTTATTTCACTAGTCAATACGTTCAAAGTTAAAGATACAATTTCTCCAAGAAACATTAGGTCTTACATTCGTCTGTCGTAAAAACAAATAATCAGGTCAGACTTTCCTTTAATATTTGGTGCGTCTGAATACGAATAAATACATTGAAATATTAGATCTTTTACAAAACGAATGAAACTACCTACCGGAAGAGGAGCGAAACAATATCATTTTACAACAAGACAGTGCTCCTGCTCACAATAATAGAATTTCCTGGGCTTATCTTAACGATTTTTTTTAATGTCTGGATTAGTGCAAACCTGACGGCTCTGGGCTATTTTTTATGTGGCCATGACAAAACGGTATTTACAAAAAATCTTATGAGACTGTAGATGAGCTAAGGGTTGAGGTAGAAAATGATATAAGGAGGTTAATAGAAAAATTATTTTATTTCTGTAAGTAGATTTGTATGTACAAACACTTTTACACAGCAATCAATACACCACAACACTTTGCCGAAGGTTACACGAAGTGAATTTCAAAAAAGACTGTGTATCCGTAACGAGGTGTCTCATTTCGAATAACATATCAGTTAAATATAGTTAAAGCGTAACTATAATCGTAATTTTAAATAGTTCAAGTATAGTTGTTAAAAATCTAGGTGCTCAAACGTGAATACGTCGTCAAATTTACCAGATACGCAAACGTTCCCCCTATAGTCCGCTTACTTGCTACTTATCTATAGCTTGCTTATTTACTGGTGTGACAAGATGCTGTTAGATAACTATATGTAAAAAAAAATGTGAGATCATGACACTTCTGATATGTTTATAGCTGTGGTGGGGCGTCTGAAACGACTAAACTGTATTTTATGCACAAGTCTTTGGGCCCTTTCAAGTCGAATCATGTGCATTTTTCCTGTCCCACCCCAGATATCAATGCAATACGCGATCACCGACTGAACTAGTGCGTAATATACTGTGCTTAGTAGCTTAAAATCAGTGTTTTGAACACTTATTTATGAGTTTTCTAATTCGTGCAGTAGTTACCTCTATGTGCTGTCACCAAGTAAGCTTTTAGTCGAGTAGTATTCCTAAATATTTCTCTATTTTTGATTGAGGTATAGGTAGAGATGATCTGGACACGTAGTTCTGGAGATTTTAGATGGTAGGTTTATCTTTAAAGAAACTACATTTGATTTGGGTCGATTTTGCAAGGATTAAGGGTAGTAGGTTAGCTCTTAGCCAATGGCTCACGTTATGCAAGCCTGTGTCGGCTTTTAGTCGAACCAATTACTAAGTCTCTCGATGAAACACGAATGCTCTGTCTATTTCTGTTAGTCTTAATGTTGGTCTGGCAGTTTGAGTTCTTTATGCGGCTTACCCAAATGTCCTTTCTTTGGCGAACAATAGTTCGTCGAGTCATTGAGCTCCTCAAATTTTTAGTTGAGCTACACGATTACTGACAAATGCTTGCTACTGCTTGGACAGGTTTCCTCAAACCTGTGTTTCCTTAAAATACCATTATTTTCTGTCTCTAATCTATTGAACTGGTCTACTCAAATATTTGTGGTTCTTTCCTCAAATGACCATTCAAGCACTAATCCATATTGTCCGTCCTCACATGTTGTGAACAAGGTTATGTCTGGACTATAAAAGAGACTGACCCTTGAGTTGGTTTCGCCATTTCTTTTGAGGAGTAAACAGATATAAAATGTCGACTCCATCTAGCTTATTTTTAATAGTAATGTGACGTGTAAAGTAAAAGTGATTACGATATCCTTTTTCTGGTCAAGCAATTTTAATTTCATTTCATCAGCATATGTAAAAAAATGGTGCGAAAGATGCTATGACACCTTTTCCATTTTTGAAAGAAGATAGCAGTTAATTTATCTTCATCGGTCATAAAGTAATTCAGTGCATATTATTTTTGTTTCAGGTTTTTGACGAATACGCCCACGACTCAAGCCAAGCAAATACCGAAGCTTTCAGTGATCAGGTAAGACTCTATGTACTTCTATACTCATCATTTCAGCTGAAAGACGTCCACTACTGGATATAGGGCCTCCCCCAAAAGGAGGGGTTTTGCCATAATCGCCACGCTTGGCAGGTGGGTTGGCGATCGCAGTGTGGTGGTAAAATGCATAGAGGACGCTGCTGCCCATTTTCTAGTAATTCCCTTAGTCACCTTCTACGACACCCACGGTAAGAAATGGGATGGTGCTATTCTTTTACGTCCGGCACCACACGGAACTGCTTCTACTTAGATACTAAAAGTACAGGTAGTAGTAGGTAGGTATATACAAAGAAGGGTAAAAAATATTAGTACATCAAAAATTTCGTTTGCATCCCTGTCAACAATATCAGTGCCCCAAAGATTCGCATTATTACTACATTGGAAGGCAATGCTGCCAATTAATTACTCAGTCCTCTGGTCAAGAGAAGAAAGAGTCAACCAACCATTTGGCGATGTTTCTTTATCAAATTGACTCACTACATCAATTAGCCTTTTCCATTAACTGTAAACTCCGAAAGCTTTCAGAATCGTTTCGAGAGTTTAGGGAGCTCTGTGGACAATTTTAACGATGGGTTCGTGGAAACTGTCCATACAGTCGGGTCTAAGAATTTCAAGACCCGTCGTATCAATAAAACGCTCTTAGGTTTTACGTAACAGCTCATGAAGGAGAGGCGCGAGATGGTTCTGCAGTCTTCAGACGATGCGCTCGAGTACCGGTAGCTTAATAGACAAATCTCTAAGTCCATGAAAAGCGACTTCCGCCGCTTTAATACTGAACGTATTAAAGATGCGAAAGAGCAGAATAAAGGCTCCAAGATCTTTGCTAGGGATCTGTCTATTGATCAAAGTCAGCTTACAAATCTGAAGACCGATGAAGGCAGGATCACATCCACCAAGCCTGAGCTATTGAGGAAGGTTCTATGGACAGTTGTACAAATGTCCATAGAACGAATGAATGAATGAATGAATCTGGCAAACGACCCAAAAGTTAGATTGACCCGACACTATATTGAAGACATCCGGACATCAGCTCGTACGAGATTAGGATGGCTCTGAAGTACAAGAACCACTAGGTTTCGGTCGTATAATTCTCGTTTCTGGATTCCGTAAAGGCACCGTAGACCACATACATACGCCGCGCAGGTTAAATAAAAGACTAAAGAGTGCAACCTGCATCTCTGCTTGGCGTTTGTGGATTACAAAAAGAGTTTGATTCAATCGAGACATGGGCTGTACCTCAGTTTTTCAACGGTGCCAGATCGACTATCGGTACATCGAAGTGCTGAAGAGTCTGTATGAAAACGCCACTATGTCAGTCCGACTCCAGAAAGAGACCTCGAAATCTATCCTTCTGCAGCGAGGTATGAGACAAGGAGACGTTATCTCTCCGAAACTGTTTACTGCTGCACTGGAGGGTGTCTTAAAGGTTTAGGGTTGGAAGGTAAAGAAAAGGCAAAGTAAAGAAAGCCACCAACATCAATGGCGAGTACATCACTCACCTTCCGTTTGCCGACGGTAAAGTTGTCATACCTGAGACTATGGAGGACCTATGAAGACATTGCACGACGACCTCAGTAGAGCTTCCGAAAGAGTGGGTCTTAAAATGATTAGGGACAATTCAAAGGTAATGTCACATGCCCATGTAACACCCACTCTCATGGAGATCGGAGACCGTTACGTTTATCTAGGACAAACTGTTCAGTTAGGTAGGTCCACCTTCGAGAAAGAGGTTAATCGTCGAATCCGACTCGGCTGGGCAGCGTTCGGGAAGCTTCGCAATGTCTTCTCATCCCAATTACCGTACTGTCTTAAGACGAAAGCCACTTTGACCTGTGCATGTTGCCACTGTTGATTGCTTACAATGGACTTTATTAGAAGGCTAAAAGTCATAGTCATAGTCCGAAGTATTGCCGAAATTAATTGGCAATGGGCAGGCCATATTGCTCGTTGAACAGATGGCCAATGGGACCGAAAGGTTCTGGAGTTACGAACGCGTACCGGAAGACGTAGAGTTGGAAGGCCTCCCACAAGTTAGATCGATGACCTTGTGAAGGCCATAGGAATCCGCAGGATGAGGGAAGCTCAGAACCGGTTGAAGTGGTAGAGCTTGGGGGCTAATTTCCAGCAGTAAACGTTTTTCGGTTGAAATGATGATTGTACAAAATTATTATGAAAATAGTTTCCACTTGAAATTTACTAAATATTTACAGGGTATCCAGTAATTTATGGATATAGTTAAAGGTAAAGGGTAAAGTTATGTTCTTTTTTAAAATAAACCGATGTTTTTTGTTACCTTTTTTGACATTCTTGTACACCGGGATCACAAATTGATGAATTCCATCGGTTTAAAAAATTGTTACAGTAATTTACGTTAACTAAGCTGATAGAATAAAGATTAAATAGTAGCTGTGACTGCTAATCACGGTTTAAAAAAAAAATCTTGAATTATTGTTCTAGTGAAAAAAAAATTTGATAATATTGATTTCGGTAAAGTTTGAGCATGCCCATAAAAAAGTATCGATACAAAAGTGACCATTATTTGAAAGAAAAAATGTGGTTCAAGCCGATTTCCTAATTGTATAGTTCATTATTGTATCTATTTTACCTAAATGTAATCTAACGTTAGCTAGATTCCAAACCGGAGACCGTAGTCCTAGTTGGGTAACGCCCGTTCAATGTAAATTAGAAAGATTTTGAAAGTTTGCTAAATTATTGCTTTATAGTTAACGTTTAAAAAAAAACTGCTCCACATCGTAATAACGCACTGAAAAACTGTCAAAATGAATTAATGGTTTTGCCGTGATTGTGTGTTACAAAGTTACCTCGCTGAAGTATGTACAATCTTGTTACAGAAAAGAGGAGAAAGAGAGAAGTGAATTTTCGAGATGCTGAAGTTAACATTGCTGAAGGTGATGCGGAGATCAATGATGTTCAATTTGGTAAGAAACTACACTATTTATTTGACAGACGTGGCCGCAATAATATTTAATAGAAACCTTTGTTAAATATTATTCCGTCCTACGCCAAGCAAAAGATCTAAATAGGCTTCAACGAAGGTAGAATTGAGGATTTCTAAATGAACGAACATGGAATTGAAACTCAGACACACCAAACTTTTTCAATCTGTATTTTTTTTTTCGTGTTGAATAGCTTTTGACTAGTAGTTTTCCAAAATGTCAGTCGCGCGGTTCTAAAGTTCTGTTATCCAGTAAAGGAAAGTTAGTGATTAATCTGTCTCAAACAGGACAGTGCTTTTACAAATTTGAATAGCGTGCAACGTGTATCTCACTGTAAAAAACTTTTATTAGGTAGTCAACAGATCAGGAAATAGCAGTCCATGAAATCTTTTTTATACCAATACTAATACATTAACTAATTGCACTGTTTCTAACAAAAATAACTTGTGTTTTTAGTGTCCTTAAAAGCAAAACACCTTTCTACGATAACTAAATCATTTGAAAATCTCCACTTAGTCCACCGATCGAAAAGACATGTTCCGTTAACGATAATGTAACATTGTTATCACTTTTAACTACAACACCTGTTATGCTCGAGTAATGGTTGATTTTGAAAAATATGGGCAATGTGTGTACTTATTTTGAAGCTGGATTTCATTTGCATACGACGTCACCTCACATAGGTATACAGATGCACGACCCCCTATACTTCATTATGTGTCGAACTTCAAATAATATAACGCAATAACGAGTTCATCTAGAACGGTAATTCTAATATAGTATTAAGGAATTCGCCAAGCATAGTTTACTACTATGCTTGGTGAATACTTACGTACTTACGATGTAGTAATTGTTGTCATTTCAACAAAAATATTCGCCGTAATAGCGTTAGTGCTTCTTCAAACAGGCCGTCTCGTCGCGCTAGTCTGCACGAGCCGTTAAAAATTCAAATCTTTATTGCATATCTCATGTGTGTACAAGATCTTAATATTATTTACAAAGTTCACATGGATCCTGTCGGGCACAACAATGTGTGTAGCATGCTTTAAAATTAATAAGTGTATTCGGTTATCATTAAAAAGTATGGAACCGTCGATGCTAAGTTTGAACTAATTTATTATTATGTCAAATATGAGCCTTCTACATTCCATGTAAACTATAACTGTGCCAAATTAAATACTCCGCCGTCTGCGTTATTTTCGTGAAAAGGGGTACAAAGTTTTTGCTTCTCGTATTAATATATAGATTAGGCTGAATAAGGAATTGCTTTTGAAGTTTACACCAATCCGGCAAGAGTCTGTTGTGAACGGTGATAGAACTTCCCTCGCGAATTCTCTTTCCTTAAAAAAGTACAGGAGATTTGAGCAGAGACTGGTAAGTAAGTAAAGTAAGTAAAAATTTTATTTGCATAGATTTCAGGTACAGTAAATGAGATGACAGTTAAAATATGGGTGATCCTTGTACAATCTACCTTATAAAAGGCCTGCAACATTATTATAACATGAGAGATTTTTAGATAGGTATTACCGTTCAACAATAATCGGCATGTTACATTCATATATAACTAGCTTCCGCCCGCAGTTTCGCCCTCGTGGAAGTCTGAAATTATCCCGCGGGAACATACCACCGTGATAAAAAGTATCCTATGTGTTAATCTAGGTTATAATCTATCTGTTTGCCAGATTTTATCCAAATCCGTTCAGTCGTTTTTGCGTGATTACGTAACTAACATCCAAACATCTTCACAAACTTTCACATTTATAATATTAGTAGGATAAATATTTATCTTCTGACATCAACATTATACAGTGATGTGATCACTTTCCTTCACACAAAACCAACTCAGCAAGTTTCAGGTTTTTATTAATATGGCTCAGGTATATGTGTATATTATTTAGGTACTACTCCACAGAAAACTCTTCAAACAAACTATATTCCCCTTTTCACCCTCAAAGGGGTTCATTTTTAGAAGTCTTTTGTTTATTTTACAATATTTGACTTATAGGTTATTTATAACAATTTTCGAGTGAATCAAGACACGCAGTAAAACATCCCTTGTATAATTAACAACCCTTTTTACCCCTTTAGCGGTAGATTTTCGAATAACCCTGATACACGTTATTCTTTATTTTTGGTTTAAGGTATAAATATTGAGTTTGGAGTTAATCAGACCGAGCGTTAAAATTCTTCCATACAAACTTTGTCACCCCTCAATCCCCCTTTAGGGGGAAGTTTAGAAAAACAATAAATGGCCAACCTCATAATTTACTTAACTTAGTATTTGTGCCAAGTTTTAAGTTTACTAACTCAAGGAATAAGATTTTTCATACAAATAAAATCCCCCCTTTTACCCCCTTTAAGATCGATTTTCCAAAAACCCGTTCTTAGTGCTCCCCTACATTATAAAAGGAAGCCGTGTGCAAAATTTCACGTTGCTAGTCCTAGTAGTTTCGGCTGTGCGTTGATTGATCAGTCAGTCAGTTTCTCCTTATATAAATATAGATAAACATTAATTAAAATATCTGCAATACGATACAAATAAAATTAAAAAATCAAAACAATGTCACAATTATTACAGTATGTGATTTTTTTTTTATTTAATATTTAAGTCAGTATCATTAAGGAAGTCATTTACAGAATAATAGCATTTCACAATTAATAATTCTGTCAGTTTCTTTTTAAAGTTTTGAATTGTGTCATTTTAAATTATGTTAGATATTTTATTGTATATTATTGGTCCCATAGTAATAACGCTTTTTTTTGCAAAGCAGTATTACAACTCTCAACATGAAGTACATATTTATACTGTCTTCTTAGAGGTCTCTTTCTATCTTTTGCAATTGCGGTGAAGTTTTCGTTAAATGTAACTTCATTTAACGAAAATTGCGACTTCTAAAATGTACATAGCCGGGAAAGTTAATAGTTTGAGGGACTTAAACACAGGAACGCAACTATCCGTCACCTTCATATGAAGTATTGCTCGTAGGCAGCGTTTTTGGGCTTTGAACATGTTCTCGTAGAGTACAGTTTCCCCAAAAGATTATTCCGTATCTTAAAATGGACGCAACTAGACCATGGTACGCAGTTACTGTTGTGGTGATATTGACCTTTACCGCTATATTGTATAACACATACGCGGATGTGCTTCTTGAGGTTTCCAAGTCAACTGACTGTCTATCAGAATACCTATAAATTTTGCAACTTGTACTTCTTCTATACTACAGTTATTATATTCTATTATTACATTTGGTACTGACGTGCGTTGATAAAAATGCATAACGGTCGTTTTTTGCAGGTTAATCAGTAAATTATTGTCGTCAAGCCAATTTACAATGTTTTTAAGCGTATTATTTATGTCCTGTTCGTATTTACTTATGTCTGCACATTTAATAAGTGCGGTACTATCGTCCGCGAATAACACCATTGGATGTTCAATGTGGTGCGGTAAGTCATGCATGTATAACAGGAACAAAAATGAGCTAAGTACTCCACTTTGAGGTGCACCATGTCTGATAACTCTTGTTTCGGATATGTATTTCTTTTCACGCTTAGTGTTTGTGCAAATTTTAGATATTTCTGTATATTGTTTACGGTCACTTAAATATGATTTTATAAGATTGAGTATATTTCCCCGTATCCCGTAGATGTGAAGCTTATCAATCAGGGTTGCGTGATGGACACAATCGAAAGCTTTTGTCATAGCGGTCAGGATTGCACAAATTGGCAGTTTCTTATCAACATTTCCGATTATTATACTAAGCAAATCGTAAATAGCAATTTTTATACCTTTGCCCGTCCTAAATCCTTTTTGTTCATCACACAAAATATTATTTTTACATAAAAAATTATAGATTGATTCATACATGATCTTTTCAATGACTTTAGAAAATATAGGGATTGAAATATAGGGGACTGGACAAGTGGCATTCACTTTCATCAGTAATAACATTCCTTCAATTTTCTCCTATTATCTAGTAAGCAAAATATATTTCTTATAAATTTTGCATAAAATTCAAAACGTACCAATTGCCTAAAACGTATTGCTGGAATTGTCGATTCGCCTACGAATAAATTAACTGCATGCGAATTGCCTACACAAAATAATCCCTATGTTAATAATATATTTTAATTGAATTCATGCGAATCCCTACTAATATTATAAATGCGAAAGTAACTCTGTCTGTCTGTCTGTCTGTCTGTTACGCTTTCACGCCTTAACCGCTGAACCGATCGTCATGAAATTTGGCCGAGATATAGCCTGGGATATGGGTAAGGACATAGGCTACTTTTTTACGCGATAACCGACATCCACGCGGGCGGAGCCGCGGGCAAAAGCTAGTAGACTATAAGCCTTCTACGTTAATTTACGAGTACCTATATATTATGTTATTATGGAAACTGGGCAGCTCGGCCATAATATCTCGCTTCATTCATCAATATTTGTGTATTTAGCAAGCATTATGTTCAAATACGGTTTGGAAACCAACATATATGCAATACATAACACAAGTAATACTAGTCCACAAAAGTATGTCGTAAACTAATAATCCTATTAATATTATGAATGTGAAAGTTTGTATGTTTGGATGTTAGTAACTCTATCACGCACAAACGATTGTTCGGATTTGAGATAAATTTGGCTCACAGATAGTACCTTATCTATACTACTATACTAATCTGTAATAATATTATAAAGAGGTAAAGTTTGTGAGTTTGTGAGGTTGTAGGGGGTAATCTCTGGATCTACTGAATCGATTTAGAAAATTGTTTTACCAATAGAAAGTCACGTTATTTGTGACTGTCATATGTTATATATTAATCCGAAAAATGAAAAGACTTTATCGTGGTAGTCGGATTTGTAAAGTAAATCGGAGAAAAAACGGTCGAACGAAAACGTTTCTTACGCGAGTGACGTGAGTTCTAGAGAAAAGTTGTAGCCTACAAAAAAGTCAACGACAGCATATTTATGTCTAACTTTTAAGTCACAAAAAGAGGGCTTTTATTTAAAAAAAAATATTAAAATCATCAAGGTCATGTTTATTGGCCATATTATCAACAATTATGAATTCTAGTCAAAATAAGTAAATCTACTGTCTCAAGTGTTTAAAATAAAAGACTTTCCGTTTTACTGCATATAATTTGGACGAATGGTTAAAGAGTTAATACGACATGGGTATGGAACCGCGATCGTGTCGTAATCTATTGCTTGATGTATAAATGTTTACCGCCCAACGAAGTGGGCACGGGTCAGATAGTTAATATACAACGAGAATAAACACATAGGATACTTTTTATCCCGATAGTTCGTATTGGGCATAATTCTCTACTTAGATGTGGGCGACGCCGCTGGCAAAAACTAGTTGGTTAATTTTTATACAAAATATTTTACAAAATAAAATTCAGTAAAAGTTAACTTCTACTGAATTTATTCTCTGTTAAGACAACGTACCTTTGTACCTTGAGGGGCTTGTGGCTAAGTAATAACAGCCACACGGGTCGATCAATCAGGTAAAGCTGCGCTTGCCGCGGTTGGTCCGTGATGGGTGACCATCTTTACATACCAAGACCCCTCCTTACCTCGGAAAGCACGTTAAGCAGGTCCCGGCTGTTATTAGTGGATCTTTGATTGTCGTTACGAGTCGTCAGTAGCCCGAAAGTCTGACATCCAGTCTTACCAAGGGGTATCGTATTACCCAATAACTGTGTTGTTGAGGTCAGATATTTAATCGCCATTGTATAGAATCAAGTTCTTTTAACATAACAGACAGCTGTGCTGCTGGGGAGTTTGTTGCGCCACTTCTTCTTCCCAGCTAAAGCACTAGGAAGTGGTGAAGGGTGGGCGTTTTTTGGGGGACTGTCTTTTGTAATTTTTGACGTTCAAAAAGTGCTAACACCAGCCCAGTTTGAATAAATGACTTTTGATTTGATTTGATATTAATACCTTGTAAAAAAGTAATATCACCCAACAATTTTTAAACCTAGCACACAATCACAGTATAAAAATTCATTTTGAGGTAGCAACTCGGAAACTTTCTTGTATAGAACACATATTGAATAATATTCCAGGCGAAATCGCAAGAATACTAACCCCTTAATCTCTTTGATCGCAACACAGCACAAATGCTAAGCTTCCCTTTAAGGTTACACAACACAAAACCCGCAATAGGTATACAATATTTACAAAGGGATTATAGCCTAGCCTAGATTATACGCACAAGCTCAGAGAATGTTAACAAAACCTATCTTGGACACACTTACGTGGAAAACGATGCAAATATAGCATTTAGTTGTTTCCATGAATTGTTATGAACGCTTTAAAATCTCTGTTTTCCAAAAGTGAGGGAAAAAAATTATGTGAACAACAAAATAAAACGGAAGTAGATAAGTAAGGTTCTTAAAGAGTAATAAAACAAAGCGCTTCCTAACATACAAATACTACCAGAATAAAAATTTAACAAACAGGAATAGATACACTACTGTAATAAAACTACGTCACTCCACATAGGTATTTCTTATTTTGGTACTATAATATAACAGCTCTGATATCTGATTATAATAAAGTAGATAGAGTCCAGAAACGTACAAGACCAATTTTATTGTGCGTCCGACCTCGACGACGGTAAACGAACAAGAGATGTTCTCTTCCATGCGCTCACCCGTCATTACTTTAATTAATGACAATTTTGCCAAAGAGAATCACATGAACTGGGGCCTAAGTCTACTAATTTATAAACGTTACAATGGTCTCTCAATGGTGTGTTTTTGACAGTTTTTGTATGGCAAATCTGTCAAAAACTTACCATTGAGAGACCATTGTGACGTTTATAAATTAGTAGACTTAGGCCCCTGATTAGTTGCGGGGTTGCCAGCACCATTAGTCCATTAAAAATTATCAAATATAAAAACAAATAACATTAAAACTTTAGTCATAATAAATTGCGTCTAATGGTCCGATTATAAATCAAAACCTAACTAACTCGTCCATCCTGACGACGTGTATCTTCTATCTACGTATATAATATTATATAAAAGGAGAAACTGACTGACTGACAAATCAACGCACAGCCGAAAGTACTAGGACTAGGAACGTGAAATTTTGCACACGGGTTCTTTTTATAATGTAGACGGTTTTTGGAAATTCGACCTTTAAAAGGGTGAAAAGGGGGGATTTTGTTTGTATGAAAAATCTTATTCCTTGAGTTAAAAAAACTTGAAACTTGGCAGAAATACTTATCTAATTAAATTATTAAGCTGGTTATTTATTGTTTTTCTAACTAAAGGAGGATTGGGACGTGTCAAAGTTTGTATGGAAGAATTTTAACGCGCTGTCTGATTAACTCAAAACTCAGTATTTATACCTAAAACTAAAAATAAAGACTTAAGTCTTTATTTAGTAGATAGATTAGATAGATTCGGGGTAGATTTACGAAAAACCTACCCCTACAGGGGTAAAAAAGGGTAGTTAATTTTACCCTGAGAAACTATAGTTTATCAGGGTTTTTCGAAAATCTACCCCCACAGGGGTAAAGAAGGGTAGTTAATTTTACAAAGGATGATTTTACTGCGTGTCTTGATTAACTCGAAATGTTTTATTTAAAAAAATTACCAGTTTTTGACTTCTTTTGTTTCTTTTCAAAAGAAACAAAAGACTTTTAAAAATTAACCCTTTTGAGGGTGAAAAGGGGAATGAGGTTTGTTTGAAGAGTTTTCTTGGAGTAGTACTTTAATAATATACACATACCTGAGCCATTTTATTATTACTGACCTGAAACTTGCTAAGGTGGTTTTGTGTGAAGGATAGTGATCAGATCACTTTTGTTGACGTCAGAAGAGTAATAATTATCCTACTAATATTATAAATGTGAAAGATTGTGAAGTTGTTTCGATGTTATTTACGTAATCACGCAAAAACTACTGAACGGATTTCGATAAAATTTGGCACACAGATAGATTATAAGCTAGATTAACACAGGATAATTTTATCCCGGTGGTATGTTCCCGCGGGATAATTTTCGATTTCCACGCGGGCGAAGCTGCGGGCGGAAGCTAGTGTCCTCATACACCGTATCAAGTGGAAACTAAATTTAACTCTCATCTCAGTACATATAATATAATTGCACGATGTGTACACATAATACAAGCAAGATGCTAATTACAAAACCGTTTTAAAAGAACAAAACAAATAAATTAAAATAATAATCTCCAAATTTTGGAGTTTCTCCAAGTTCTGCAACCTTTGAAGTTCCCTAAGCTTCTCCAACTTTTGAACTTACAACATCCGTCTCCAAGTTTGAAGTTTCTTTATGTCTCAATCATTACAATACAAATCCAAATAAATACAGTTATCGTTCATGTTCGAAACCACACATTAAATATTAAGTAGGTTTACAACTAATTCATATTTCTAAATTACACCATTTTACTAATTTTTTTTTTTACGTCATCATAATAAAAATCATGAAAATTTATAAAATTTATTAATTTTTAAATTTTTATTCTAATTTTGTAAAAAAATGGCACTTTCATTATAATTTTCAGTTATATTTACAAGAACCTATGGCAACATTCTTTAGGCAGTCTTTACCGTGGTACTAAACCCCCCCGAGTGGGTTCCCGCATTGTCGTTGCGGGGGGGCTCAGTAACCGTGGATTCCGGCCACGGTGAAGCCAAGAGGAACCCAAAGGTGGGGCCGCTCGTCAGTTTTGCCTCAAAGCCGACGACGTAGCAGCCAAATAGTAGGTTGCGGTGAGGTGCACCGCAACTGAGGTGGGCCGCGATGTCGAATGGGAGGCATCGCGGCTTAGGGTTACGGGCTGCGGTAGAGGAGGAGTGCCGGTGCTTCTGAGCAGCGCTCTTTGCCTCTCTTTTCCTTCCGTGGCCTGGACGGGGCCGCCACCATTTGATGGCGGACGCGGTGGGGCCGCAGGGGAAGAGGAGTGTCGGTATAGCGTCAGCCGCTCTCCCTATCCCCTGCGGCCGAAAAGTGGTAGACGGGACGGCGCGTTGTGTTCCACACGCGCACCGTCAAAGATGACAGCAACCACCGGTGGGGTCCGCAAGGGCCGATGCCTGCCAGGGGTGCGGGTTTGTTCGAAAGAGATACCACAGCCCCTGGCATACGGGCTACTGAGGGAACACGGGTGGGTTTTAGTCAGTAAAAGTCTGACACGCCCTCCTGCTCTACTCAGCGGGAGAAGTCATTTGATGATTACCCATACAAAAAAAAAAAAAAACCGTGGTACTAAATGTGGGAATCGCGCCTAACTCATATCGAGCATCTTCAAGTAACGCAACTACGCGACACGGACCTACGTAAGCCGGAAGGAGCTTTTGCTATTTTTCTTTCTCTTTTTTTACAATTTTAAATACACGATGACGTTGATGAATATTATACAACTTGTCTTAAAATTAACGCACTCGGCCAATCATCCGATCAGAATATAATGTCATAATCATAATACATACACTGATTTTCTAACTGACGTGCTGTGACGAGCGTGATCGCAACAACTTATCTGAATGCCAGAATGTGACGAGAGCCTCCTCCGTCAGGTACCGTCAGGGCATTTACATTGATTCCAGCCTCAGCTGGAAGACCCACATTGAATCAGTCTGCGCGCACTAGCTTAATTTTATTACGTAAATGAGTTTTATTTACGTGTTCGAAAACTGAAAAGTTCTGCCCATAAAGATACCTATAAAAATGTTATACACCGCTTCATGTAAATCAACACTAAGTTGCAGTATCGCAAACCTCATACCAGCTGAAGGAGCCCAAAGTGCAGTAATCAATGTCCTGCTAAACAAACCATTTAAGTATCTGAATCAGAAAGTTTATTCTGATTTTAAGGTACAGACAGTCCGCCAAATGTATACTATATGTTATAACGCTCCCAATAGCTGTAAAAGCCCTACATCCCAACGCAAACCAAAAATAAAAGAATATCTGCTCACCCTTAATTAAGACGACTTGGAAGAATTACTCAAACCATATCTAAAATAAATGATGGAACCCACACACTCGCACAGAAACACATCCGCACATAAATAGATACTCGCCTTCCTTATTAATTAAATCAATCAGATCAGGGTTTATTTTTATTTTTTGTTAATAATTTGTGAGTAACTATTAATAAAACATTCACTATCATTAACAAATGGGCGGATGGATACCCCCCCCCCCCCTGTGAAACAGATTTTTCCAAGCAGGGTGGTCATTCGCCATTTATTTTGTACCAGACTCATGGCAGGCCTAAATGAATGTCACCCTTTACTTTGTAGGTACAATGTCAAATACATGTTGTTTATTCATTAAATTAATTATAGTATAAGTAAATCTTATACTTATTATGGGAGACATCTGTAGTCACAATTATGTTTATATTTTCACTGGAACTAATTTATCTGAGCGAAGTGGCATTCTAGAGTATTGCTGTAATTGCATAGTTGGTCGCCGAACGCTCGGTTGTTGTGCCCATGTAATGAAAATTGTTTGGTATTTGGGATGGGCAAGGTCATCAGGATAACATTTTACTAGCACCTCAGTATTTAAATCATGTTTTTGTATAAGAGGAGTAAAGACATTAATCAAGATGTTGTGTTTTTATTAGACCTAAGCTGATGTTCTTTCATAGATTTAAGAAAGAAGAAGATATGCCAAGTAGTTGAAAATGTATCGGAACCCGATGTCTCCACTTGCTCCCCACTACCGCGCCACAACTACACATGCAATTTAGTAAAACCAATAGATACGAAGTCGCGCTCACACTCGCAATTTATAAATCAGAACGTACTACACAATCAAATATAGACCTTATCCCTTCAAACGCAGCGTGCATAAGTACAACTCACTCACACAAACAAAAGTTGCTACCGTTGTGCTGTGCAAAAGCAATTTATTTTACATATACCCGGCGAAATGGCATTTGCCGGTCCACGGCGGATAAAAAATCGCAGTTGATTGCTATGTGCCGTGGCACGGCACGTAATCTGTGGGAGCCGGTGGGAGCGGTTTTTTACGTTTCTCTATGAAACTAAGCAACCTATCTCTTTCGTTCTTGTATAAAAATGATCAGGATAGACAAGGCTAGATATGTTTCTTGGACTGATGCCAACGTCATAGTGCAAATTTTCGCGGTATTCATCGCAGAACATAGTACTTTGACAGTACTATGGCGCGGATCCGTGCTACTCGTTTTATCGATTGTGCTGAGTGTTTTTGAAGTGAAAGTGCATATTTCAAGCATGAATACGTATGTAAAGTTAATCAACTTTCTATTTATGTATTAGTTAAAAGCAGTTTAATATATTTACGCATATATTTTACGGAAAAAATTCCACGAGGTGAAAAAATGGCCGCCATATAAAATCATAAAATATTTGCGCTGCCTTTTCGTGTGCGTATTTTGTATGAAATGGCTAAAATACTGCTAAAATGGTAAGAAAATTTCATAAACTATCCATAAATATACGATGTTGTGTATGAAAATTCAGATAAAGTAGTCAAAATTGCAATTTTAACATGTCATTCCTCCGTTGCTATGCAAAAGTCCGACCTGTTGCTAAGGGCCAAATTACGTCGTCGCCCGATTCTCGAAAAAAATACATAATTATTAAAAATTATTAAAACTTTGCTATAACACTTAAATAGGAGGTAATTTAATGTAGTTTCTGGAATAGTTTTCACATTTGCAATCGATTAAGCAATTCATAAGAAAAAACCCGAACACGTGACGCATACAGCGTCACGTGTTCTTAAGTTTTTGTAAACAATAGACTTTTTTTATGGATTATTTTACGAACTCCTTTCATTGTGAACACTTGCAAGTATTTATTTATAGTTAGCAACAGTCTTGAACTGATTAAGTACATAAACATTTGTCAAACTGCGACCTGCTTACAACTGCAAAAAAATATTTAATGAGTGTCGAGTTACGTAACAGTTATAAGTGGCCACTTGTGTCGCGTGAAGATAAGATAAGATTAACGTCCTTTTTTATATGTTTTGGCTGCCTGGTGGTAATATGTTTATTATGTAATCGTTATTGTAGTGTAATAGTGATTACTATTAAATGGTTTATTATTAAAATACGTATTTTGCTTCTATTTCTGGGGCCTTGAATGATAAAGTGGGAGACAAATAACAGCACTCGTTTTTAACTTGAAACCTACTCATTTTATTGTAAACTCAATTTCACATAGGTCATACACTGAATAAAAAATGATGTACTAATTCCGAAAAAGTTACAGTTTCATATGAGTTTCATAGTAAAATAGCGAGAAATCGGGGTTTTAACCCAAGGGACCTAAGGGGACGTGACCTAATCGACGCCATCTTGGAGTCAGCTAGCACCAGGTCATTTTTTTTTTTTTTTGACATTACACTTTAAGGGATACGCTAGTGATTGACTAAATCGGAAAGTTGTCGATACTTCTATTTATTATTGTACTACTTCAATTTTTTTCGGGGTCCAGGAAATAAGATAAAATGAAAACGATAACCGTAATACGTCACTAATATATTATCTGAACAATGCCGATAACAATAACGCATACGAAGCGTTTGAAGACTTTAACGTAAGTAAAATGCCAAAACCATAAAAAAAGTAAGGAAATAGCACGAGGATAAGAATTATTATACGATAATTCAAACCCAATAACACTCCACCGACATTGTCTAAAATTTTGTTAACTTTACGACTGTTGTTTAGGCATTTCTCTACTACGCTGTAAAATAATCAAAATAAGTAAAAAACATTAATTCACATCGATCTAGCAATAAATTTATTCGCGAATCGACATTATCGATAGCCTACGTTAGTGGATCTGCACGAGCACATCACTAGCTCGACGCAAGAACCAGCGGCCGTACTACGGAATGCGTCCGCATAGATACTTTATCGTTTTGTGATTTTTACATTGCTTGTCCAGTCACTTAGCGACAAAATATTTAGGTAGTGGTTTAGGAGCAATGTATTTAGTACAAAAATAATACAGTCGCTGTGATATTTGAAAACAAAAATAACATGGTAAACGCAAGAAATGTTTGCCGATTTCTTGTTTTTCATGATTTTAAAGACAAATGTAGAAAAATACTTGTACTTATTTATGGTAAGTGATTCCATGATTCACAAAGTTTTTGTTTTGGCTTTGGTTTTTACAAGAAACCACTGAACAACACGGCATTCTTATGATTTATCACGACAACGGTCGAAAGCACACTAGTTCGCGGAGACGGCCATTTGCTTTAGGAATGATCATGCTGATCATACCGCGCGGACACAGACACGCCCCTTTCCCACTTCTCCTCCTTTTTATATTTCTATGTGTTCTTTAGAATTAACATTTCATAATGAACTTAGCACACTTTCAACAGATTATGGTCCGCCCATAAACATGTACAACAGCTTGATAATAATTTGAAGTTTTCTACCGGTAGACACAATCGATATCAATAAATGCGCCCTCAATGTAGATGGTTGGTGTCGTGCTACTGCTACGGCGGGAGCAGTGCGGATGTGATGTGCATGTTATCCACCCGCCCTTATCACAGTTTATAAGTAGTCTGCCCAATTTGTCCGTGTTCTCGCCTTTTCTACCCATATCATCTTTCACACAATACATCCATCCTTTTATGGAAAATGTCACAAATAATGATAAATAAATGTACTTTTTCAACTCAGCGCCACTATAAAGCAACGATACCCAATTCACATCTCTTGTCTGTCAGTTGTCAGTTTGATGGATCCGATGATGTCACTTCGTTTTTTTTTTTTTTTATAGACAAAATGGACAACGAGATGAAACGAAAAACTGATAATTTGAATTTCAAAATATTTTAATTATGCGGGGTTTTAAAAATATGATAAGTATATCAATCTACTCCTGATAATGTATTCTCAACATAGGAAAATATTTTGAACACTCTAAATAAACTTCTTTTTTTGTACAAATTAATGTATGGATGTTGCCAAGATTCTTTTGCTCAATGCTGGAAGCACAGATATAGGTCTATAATTAGAGGGATCACTCTTACTACCCGATTTGAAAATTGGTACTACTTTACTATGTTTCATTAAGTCGGCAAACGTACCGCTGTCTAAACATTGATTAAATATGCCTGTTAGGACAGGGGCAATTGTCTCAATGATATTTTCGAGAACCTTAACGGAAATCCCCCATAAGTCTTCAGTGTTTTTTATGTTAAGACTTTTAAATGGTGTTTTAATTGTGGCAATAGAAATGGGTTTGAATTCAAAACTTGGAATGTCCTTACTGAAGTTTTTTTTAAGAAGAGATTCAGCTAATACAGATGATGAGGGGAGAGATTTCGTAACTTCTATTGGGATGTTGGTAAAGAAATTTTCTAGAGTCTTAGCAACTTGTAACTTATCTGAAATGGTTTCATTATCAATTTTTAGAGCTAACTCATTCTGCTCTCGCTGTTTTGTGTTTCCAGTTTCTTTGTTTGTCATTAACTTTCACATACACTCACCACACACCACACATTCACCGCATACACTAGATACATACTCATCACACAACACACATACACTATCACAATATTCACACACTCTTCCCTCCTCTGTTATAATAGGTCTTTACCTATGAAATTGCCGTTTTGTATGAAAAAATTTAAACGAATTTTTTTCATGATTTTTTTATTTGTATTAATCGAAGTAATCACCCATGCAATCAATGCATCTTTGCCATCGCAGTGGCAGTTTATTGATGCCCTTCTTAAAGAAATCAGCTGGACGGGAGGCAACAAATTCTTCAAAGGCATTTTGTACTGCCTCTCGGGTATTAAATTTTTTTCCCGCCAAGAAGTTATCCAAATTCTGGAAAAAGTAGTAGTCTGTAGGCGCAAGGTCTGGTGAGTAGGGCGGATGACGGAGAGCTTCCAACCCCAGTTCTTGCAACTTGGAGACCGTCTGCTGTGCAGTATGAGGTCGCGCGTTGTCGTGCAGGAGCAGCGGAGACGAGCGATTGACCAATGCTGGTTGGAGATGCGCCAGCTTCTCCATCATTGTGTTCAGTTCTTCACAGT
This sequence comes from Polymixis flavicincta, assembly GCA_949987655.1. Classification (NCBI taxonomy): domain Eukaryota; kingdom Metazoa; phylum Arthropoda; class Insecta; order Lepidoptera; family Noctuidae; genus Polymixis; species Polymixis flavicincta. Next base: position 32,748,435 of record OX465171.1, on the reverse strand, counting down.
ACACATCTGCAGTAATGCTCACCCCGTTTGGTAAGAAGCTGTGATGAATCACACCGGCGCTAGACCACCAAACAGTGACCATCACTTTTCTAGGGGTAAGTTTTCGTTTAGGGCATTGTTTAGGTGCTGAACCAGGATCCAACCAACTTGCTGAGCGCTTACGGTTATCAAACAGAATCCATTTTTCACCGCAGGTAACAATGCGGTTCAAAATTCCTTCATTTGTGTGTCTGTTGAGCAGTGCAAGGCACGTCTCGACGCGTACTTCGCGCTGGCGATCATTGAGTTCGTGGGGCACCCATTTGTCAAGCTTTTTTACCTTGCCAATTTGACGCAAATGTACCAATATTGCTTTGACGCTAACGTCGAAAGCTGCTGCTAATTCAGCCGTAGATTGTGTATCATCAGCTTCCACAATCGCCTTTAATTCGTCATTGTCGACCAAAGTCTTCGGACGACCGCGAGGTTCATTTTTCAGGTCGAAATTTCCAGAACGGAAGCGAGCAAACCAATAACAGGTGGTGCGTTGGTTTGTAGTGTTAGCTCCGTAAACGTCGTTGATGTTGCGTGCCGCTTGTGCCGCGTTGCTGCCACGACGGTACTCATATTCCATAATTACTCGAATTTTTAACGTATCCATGATGACGAAAAAGATTGAAATGCGATGAAAATGTAACACTAATCAATAAAGAAATGACTACTTTTAGAAAAAAAAAATCCATGTTTTTAAAATAAAATTAATTTGAAATTAGAATTCTTAGCCAAACAAAAATTATTTTGATTTGAAATGGCCAGTACTGCAGAACGGCAATTTCATAGGTAAAGACCTAATATTTCACTGTACTTTATAGATTATGAGAATACCATTATATATGTAGTCTTATACAAGCAATTCCAACAACAAATTGTGAAATGTGTTCTTTGCACTTATATTGTTATTTTAATTTATTTTATTTTATTTCATTTTATTCGGGAAACTTACAGCTAACATAAACAATGTTACTAAACAATATGAGACTGAAGGCCATTTACAAGTTTCCACTGATAAACACTCAACTTAAACAATAACAAAAAAAAAGGTCGGTAGGTACAAAATAACTACTTACTTATGAGTTAGGAAATAAATAATACACGCTTAACTAATGCAAATAAAACATAAATACATACAGAGCAAACAATTACTTTTCCTTCAAAAGCTTATGTTTCATCTCTGTATTTAAGCTTCTTGGTGGGGTCCTGGTGTCCTGAAATACAGGCTTCGGCTTAGTTTAGGCGCCAGACAAATAAAATATTTTGCCTAAATGTTAAATTAAAATAATTATGTCCTATGTTCAAGTTCGTTCCTTTTAATTGTATGTATTATGGTTTTACTTGCGTTATTTGTGGAAGAGAAAGTAAAGAAATTTATATAATATGATATTATTATATATTATACCAGCCGTAGATGTGTACTCAGCAAGCAATGGTTTTTGTTTCTAATGAAAACAATTGATTTGGTTTTTCATCGTGATTCTAGTACCACGAAATAATGTTTTAATGATTTCATTAAGAAAAACAATAATATTTTAGTACTTACGTGTGAAATGAGATGCCATCTTTCATGTAATTCATAATACACCTGTTATTTTTGCAAACAATCACTGAAAAACGCGGCATTTTGTCAAAAACCACGAGCAGTGAAGACGTCGTAAGTTGACATTTGACTAATTACTGAAACTGGCATCAAGCCGCTTTGCGGCCAGATGCGTTCGCAAGCGCCACGCCTCCTTGCCATATCTCCTGTATTTTTGTGATCTGTGGTACTAGGGCTTCCAAATACCGTATTTTTTCCGAAAAAGTCAATACCGTGATCCCGGTATCAATACTGGTAATCCGGTATGGAACGCAAGTTCAATAATAGAACATTAATAAAATAAATTTATTTTATAAAATACGTGTTTTTTTTATTTTCAAGTCAGTCTTTTTGTAGGAATGCATTTCACTTAAACATCGAATCCGATCTCTCTGGAGTGGACCTAAAACAAGAAGAGATCTTATTTTCTTCGATTAAATGTATGCCATATAAATAATTATTCTAATCTGTCATTTATCTGTTCTCTGTATGCGATATATAACACCGTATTTGATGTACGCTCGCTACACGCAGGAGTCGGGAAACAATAATTGGCCTACTATTGTCTTCTCTCTTCGCAATTGCACCGCACGGCAAACTAGTTTTAGGCCATCTTACAAAAGTACGTATCAAATTTATGTTTACTTGAGTTTGCAACAAATTAAAAATCTACTTACATGTTGTTCGCCAAGAAAGTTTGGGTAAGACACGAAGAGGCAGCAATGACGGTTATCTAATTAAACTAGCAAAAAGTAATATTAAGTTTTAGCTACATAACTATGCAGGTACCTACCTAAAATTTAATGTTATTTTTTGGTAATCTACTGTTAACGAAAATTTGATATAAATGTGTAGGTCGTTAATTTTGACACATTTCAACGTTTACATAATCATTGGACACAGTTAGTATACTTATTTATGCGATTAATGTTGCTACATGAATTTGAATTTGAAGGGCGTTTCTATACTCGTGATTGTACCACAATAGTAAATACATACCTCAACGGACAAAGGTAACGTCAACAGTTCATCAGCTCTTTGAGCTAAAATCTATACCGAGAAAACACCCATTTGTGCCCCTAGATGACCCAAACGAGCGCAGCAAAGTGCCCGTTTGTTTGTGTTTGTAACATAAACATATCCAGCCCACTGGGAATGTTTAACACCGACTATCAGATGAAGTGTGTGAGCATTATACAAGTGGTTTACGCCATAGAAGTCAGGAGAATTACAGACACCCATAAACATATATGCTGGAGAGCATTATTTGCATATAAGTGTCACCATATACGTAGGTATACTCACCAGTCCAGTATCAACACCGCCTCCATTCCCCAACCCTTAGGGAAACCAAATATCCCCCCCAAGTGGGTTCCCGCATTGTCGTTGCGGGGGGGCTTAGTAACCGTGGTCTCCCATCCACGGTGAAGCCAAGAGGAACCCAACGGTGGGGCCGCTCGTCAGGGCTTTTGCCTTCAAGCCATTGACGTAGCGGCCAAAAAGTAGGTTGCGGTGAGGTGCACCGCAACTGAGGTGGGCCGCGATGTCGAATGGGAGGCATCGCGGCTGAGGGTTACGGGCTGCGGTAGAGGAGGAGTGCCGGTGCTTCTGAGCAGCGCTCTTCCCTTCCGTGGCCTGGACGGGGCCGCCACCGTTTGATGGCGGACGCGGTGGGGCCGCAGGGGAAGAGGAGTGTCGGTATAGCGTCAGCCGCTCTCCCTATCCTCTGCGGCCGAAAAGTGGTAGACGGGACGGCGCGTTGTGTTCCACACGCGCGCCGTCAAAGATGTCAGCAACCACTGGTGGGGTCCGCAAGGGCCGATGCCTGCCAGGGGTGCGGGTTTGTTCGAAAGAGATACCACGGCCCCTGGCATACGGGCTACTGAGGGAACACGGGTGGGTTTTAGTCAGTAAAAGTCTGACACGCCCTCCTGCTCTACTCAGCAGGAGAAGTCATTTGATGATTTCCCACCCAAAAAAAAAAAAAAAAAAAAAAAAAAGGGAAACCAAATATTACCGCGAGACTTGTTAGTCTAGAATGTTACTATGTACTAGAACTAGTGATAGTATCATATTTAAATGACAAAAACTATACACAGGGTGTTCCACCGACTTTCGAAAAAAACACTACATAGTGAAAAATAACTTTAATTTCAGAAGGCGGTGACAAAAAGTTCAAATACATATCCAACGACACCGACTTCCTAAATTAAAATAATTTTTCGCTTTGTAGTGTTTTTTCGGAAGTCGGTTGGTTTTTTTTTTACAGATAAAATACAAAAAAAAAGTTTTTTTCTGAATGGCCATTAGTTTTACCAAGAACCATTTCAAGGTTATACATTAATTACCGGACATCCTGTATAATAAGCCCTTTCTGTCAGAATGACATTGATATAACCAAAATCAAACGAAAGAGCGCACGGTAGTTTGGAAAACTTATTTTTTTAGTTTTCTAGTTTGCCCCCAAAAGTGTTCCCTATATTCAAAATGCATTTATTTAAACTACACGTCCGTCTTTGGGTCATACTTCAACTTTAGTAATTAGTCTAACTTAGTCCTTCCGCGATGGTTAGTAACCTAACTAAGATACACACTAACTGTTTAGTTTGGGGCTCATTGGCAAAATAATAACATACTGCAACCTAGGTGTAGGTAATATTTTAAGCTACTCATGTCGTCTCAGCTTAGTATTATTAACCTTTGATTCACAGGTTTGATTGATTGTCCAGGTGGTAAGCAGGTTCACAGGCTGCTTACTACCTGGACAATCAATATCTATCAAGCTATCAAGTGTATCTGTATTATTTTTCTTAATCCAATTGGTAGTTCCAGAGGTTAACACGATCAATCTCTTCGACACGACTCTATCACATTTCTAATCAATATGAGTAGCAAAACGACAACCGAAACCATTTTGCGCTCGATTTTATACTGTGGTTAACTAATCTTGATACTTGACCGTATTTTTGGAACGAAGTTCCTTATCGCGCGTTGTGAAAGGGGGCTAGACGGAAAAAATTCATACGAAAAGTTGTAACGACACTTTTTGCTATAGTAAGCTATTGTAAGCCGTGCGGCGTGCGCATGTTTCTCTGTCTGTTTCTCTCTCTCTCTCTTATAGAAAGCAATAACGATGGTGACGATGGTGACGATGGTGACGATAGTGACGATGGTGACGATGATGATGATGGTGACGATGGTGACGATGGTGACGATGGTGACGATTGTGACTATGGTGACGATGGTGACGATGGTGACGATGGTGACGACGATAAAGATGGTGACGACGATGACGACGATGACGATTATGATGATGGGCTTTAAAACCCTGAAAACGCGAAGTTCCTTATCGCGCGTTGCGAAAGGGGGCTAGACGGAAAAAAGTAAGACCAAAAAGGAACTTCGTTCCATCCGGGTGTCCCTTGACACCTCTCAAGTTTTATTTTACTAGCATTGTTGAGCAAAGTTAGTAGTAAAATAACTTAGTAACAGTAACTAATTTTTGTTAGCATGATCATCATTATTTTTGGAATAACGTAAAATTCAAAAAAAACTAAGCCATGAAGGAAAAAGCTGAAGAAGTGTGAGTGGGACGCGCGCTCTGAGGCCTAATAATAAAATAATTTAATAATATTATTGGCTTATAAACAAATATGTCGATCGGTATTCGTAGACTGAGCGGTGGTGGCCAAGTGGTAACGGCCGCGACTTACGAGTTGTAGGTTGTGAGTTCGAACCCAACCAGGCGCTTTACTTTGTGTAAATTATTTCATCACCACTGCTCTCAAAACGGTGAAGGACAGCATCGTGAGGAAACCGGCATGTCCTAGAACCAAAAATTCGAAAACATGTGACATTTAAACTTTTAAACTACATTTATTAGGAACTTTACGTTCTTTACCAATGCAAATATCACTCAATTATTAAAATTAATTAGGTTCTACTTGTACTTTCAATTAGGATAACATTATTTTTAGTCGTACTGAAAATTGTAGATCGTCTTACGTATTTGTGTACTAAACAAAAAATGTTATACAAAACAAACATTATTTAAGTAAATTAAATTTACTTACAACTACTTTACCAAATACCATAAAACAATATTGCAATATTTAATCATACGACTTATAGTACCTACTTAGATAATCAGTCTCAAGAAAGTTACGTCAGTCTATTTATATTATTGCGATCAGTACTTGTACTGAGGTGTTCATTTTCCTTTGTTGGTAAGTTTTTCCAAAATAACAATTTGTGAGGGGGAATTATGATCGATAGTTTTTCAAGAATTTTCTTCGAAGTATTTCGGTTCAGTCCTGAATTAAAATAGCATTTGGGTTTTCCAAATATTTATCATTCATGAACCGAACGGAAGTATACATTGTATACTGAAATCGTTCTTATACTGAGATCATAACTTTTACGAGTGAAACATACCTCAAACATATTTATTAAATAAGCTCTTGGGTTAGATGTTTAGATTCTTCTTTGTGACACATAATTTAGTACATTCAAAAAGTTTTCTGGCCACATAGACTGTTCGATTACTTTTGATTTATTAATGGAAGATACACACTCTTCGAAATCAGGGAAATTATAAAGTTTACCTTTTTTTTCGTGGCTAACTCCACTTGCTGGTGCACTTGATCACATGAAAGTATGGCCGGGTTCAAAGTAATACAGAGTTAATTTTTTCTGTACTACGGTTTCACTAATAATCATGTGAATGAGCATCGAATATAAAAGCCAATTTTTGTTTTGCGAGCTGCTATTATCTAGCCAAATGTGTACTTGCTCAAAATCTCTGTTACGCAAAATAAAATAATAAAATGCAGACATTATATCCTTTCTACCCGCAATACCATCATGCCAGATAACTGTGAGGGGTTTTTTCAGTCTGCGGTAATCTTGCCAAGTGGTGCGAAGGTCTGATTGTACACTACAAGGCGCTGACAGAAAATTGCAGCTTTAAACATTTCCAACCTGGGCAACATGATCACATTTTCGAGGTCAGCGGCTATGAATTATTTTGTGGTTCTTCTTTATGTGCTGTGTAAAGCTCTCGTGTTTTGGTGTATCTTTGGTGATGTTCATTCCAACCTACACAAACTGTACCCTTTTCAAATATCTGGATAGTGGCATCATGTGATGTTTCCTTTTTGTGAAATTTATAAGCTTCGCATAATTCACACACATTTTTTTTACATGTGGCCTGTATAAGCCACAAAAATGTTTATGCATTTGAGTTATGTTTATGTCACTTGGCAGGTATCGTCGCAGAGGTGCATGTTCTCGCCTATAGTGTGGTTCTAATGGGTTAAACGATTCAACGTGTCGAGTCAGTATATCGCGATCAAATGCTAGTGTTTTTTGGTGTTTACCACGTTTATCTCTTGAAAGACCATTATAAGTTCTATGTAGGATGATCTAGTCATTATTTTTCAAATATCCGAGAGTTTTAAGGAAATATATTTTGCATACCTACCTCTTTTTGGTGCCATCTTGTTTTTTGAACATACAATTTCTTTTTGGTTGCCTTTTTGGTTGGCTCGTAATTTTTCTTTTTGGAACTGCTATATAAATGTGTGCTTCAACAAATGCATGTTGTTCTTGCCATGACATATCCCAATATGCTTTATTAATGGCTTCTCTATGTTCTTTGTTCAACAGGGTAATACATTTCATGAGACTATTTTCACTGCACCCGGGTTTGACACTATGTTCGCGTTTTTTTTTGGCATCCAATTTCCGCTGTTGTAATGTGATATTTCTTTCGTTTGCGGTGTGGTATTTCAGGTGATGTGGAACATTATTGCCATTAATGGTATTGCTACGCTTGCGGAGGTATGGTCGCTCGAACGTAGTTTTCGCACAATACAAGCACCTATTGAGTTTCTACGACTTCGCTCCAAAATTTGTTATTATATTGTTATTAGCAGGAGTGGAGGTGGTGGTGGGGAGTGGAGTGGGTGGTAGTAATAGGGTGGGGTAGGAGGAGGGTTCTTAGATACATAGGTTGACAATCCGGTTTGTAGCCTGTACCTCTTTGTTCTTTTTTCCTTTCAGACACATCAGACATGGGCCTTTATGGGGAATTGGATGGGGATTAATCTCTGTCGAGAACTGAGTCGTCTGAATCGAAATCAAGTGGACTATTTTCACACGTTTCTTTTACATTGAACTGGACTTTTTCAAGCAGATAATCGTCTGGTGGCATTACTTCATTGCATGTTAAATCTACTTCGATGGGTGTGTTGTCGACTTGTTTGGTAATACTAGTTTGATGGATCGTACATTCGTTGAATAGAGCTTGTTTTGATTTACTTGTAGGTATCTCAATTCAACAAATGATGCGAGTTGTATGTAGTTTGTGTTTCAAAAAATATGTCATAAATGCTGCCGGTCATTCAATAAGATCTCGTATAGATATTGCTAACGTAGTCAGTGGCACCGTGCTCAGGTTTACTAAAAAATTTTGGCTTTATGGTTTTGTTTTTGTTCAGTTGTAGTGGTGGAGGTTGCTCCAGATAACTCTTTAAACTAGTTTGTAAGACAACAGAAGTTACCCCTTCAAATAACCAATTATTGTTACAGAATCATAAAAAGGTATCTTCTGGTAATTTAACTCATAGTAAAAAACTAAAGGGAGTGCAACATACTTTAAAATTGTTTAACCAATATATCCAAGGTTGTTCTTCCAAATTACTTGAAATAGAATTGTTTTTGGAAAATACCAAGTTTGATGTAATTTGTTTAACAGAACATTGGTTAAAAGATCATTAAATAATGTCATTAACTATGAAAACTATTGTGTAGTTAGCTTTTTCAGCCGAAAACGTATGATACATGGCGGATCTTTAATATTAGTAAAAAAATCTATTAAATCGAAAGAACGAAAAGACATCACCGGGCTGTCTGTTGAACACACCGTTACATTGTCCTGTGTTGAGCTTGATAAGCATGTTAAAGTAAGCGTTTACAGACCTTCAAGTTACCAGAATCTATCTATTTGATTCTGTAATAGAAGATGTGTTAAAGAAACTTAGTACTAGTAGTAAGTCAATAGTCATATGTGGTGATTTTAATATTATTTTATTAGAAAATAATTCAAATACTGTGTAGTCTATTTAGGCTAATTGATCTGTCGAATGTTTTCAGTGAACCAACCCGAGCCACAGCTTTTTCTGCCACTTGTATTGATAATAATTTCTGTAACTGTGGTTACCTAGACAAACAAATAAGTTGCCATCTGATCACAGTGGATAAACAATAACATTTTGCATACATGCCTTTACAAAAAATTCAAATTAGTTTTAGGCCAGTGACTTGCAAAAATTTGTAGGAATTTAATCATTCTTTGGCTAGTACATTATCTGTTCAGAGTCTGTATGTGACCCAAATGAGCTCTACGCCGAGTTCTTCTCACTATTAAACACCCATTTTGTTATCACTTTCCCACTAAAGACGAAAACTATTTGCAAAACGTTCTTATTTGGTGATTGGGCTACTCCAGGTATTCGTCAAAGCAGGGAAACTTTTAGAACTTTATGGCCTAAACCAACAAATTAATAATACAAGGTTTGATCAGTATGTTTCAAAATATTCCAAAACTTTTAAAATTGTGTGCAAATTAGGTAAAGCGTTTTATAAAATAAAATAAAATCAGGTGATGATAAAATAAAAACGACCTGGCAAATAATAAATAATGAAACAGGTAGAAAAAAACAGCGTAATACTGAATTTAAGTTAGAGACTGCAAATGTCTCCATCAACTCAGATGTAGAAATAGTTCAGGAATTTGAGAACTGTTTTGCTAATATTCCTGTTAAAACTACTGAAGCTTTAAATTCCTCACCCGCGCGTTCTGCTGCTTTACTCAGAAAGAATGTAAGGCATGCTCTTTGCAGTTTAGGTTTCAGCATACCAACCCCCAAGCTATTATATAAGTTATACAAGTAAATCTGCTGCAATACCTTCACTGCCGAAACGTATGGAACAGCAGATTTTTTAAACAGACACGTAATAAGTCATTCATTGGTGCCGATTCTGTTGTCACAAAATTCTCTAAACTAGACTAAAAATCACCAAAATTTAGTTTATTCCTGTCAAACGACGATTTCCCATTCTGAAATTGACTAAAGTGACACAACTTAACTATATTTTAGTTTGACAGCACTAATATTGCACCGAGTTATTAATTTAGTGAAAATGGCAATTTTGCTTTTCTGTTGTTGTCAATTTCATTATTCTATTCAAACTAATATTTGGTTGTCTTACTAAATGTGACTATTTTTAATCGCGATTTTATAGGTGTGGAATAAAATTAGTTGTCAAGAACTAAAATTCACACCGACACCACGCCTTTTGGTGCAAAAATAGTACTGATTTTTTTTTCTTTTCCTTTGCTTCTATCTCGAAAATGGTGGGTCACATATTTGAGTACCAACTTCTTTTGTTTTTGTTTTTTTTAAGTTGAAAATCTCCATCGTATTTTGAAGAAATTTGTCTTTTCTGTATGAGAAATGACGGCGACGAGGGGGAACGTCTTCTTTTACTTCAGACAATGATGACAGCCTCGACAAAGTCATGTTTTCACCCAGGAATGGCTAACTTTAACACAGTGATCATAACACATGACTGTACAGTACACGAACTTCAATATTAATGTTGGGCTGAAGACGTTTGTGGACCCATTAAAATATAAAGCCAGAAATATCAATTTTGAGGTCCTAGGCGCAAAATGTAGTTTTGTGCAAGAAAAATGTGACAGATTGGCTCATTCGTCACTTACAGTAAAAAAAATATAAAGAACCATTAATATCCACACAGGTGAACTATATTTCAAGGGTCCCTATTTTTTGTTCTAATGAAAAGCTAATAATAGCGGGTTTTTTAAAATAAACTGAATTGAATTTTCAAAATTATTTTGTTACATTTCATGAACTAAAACTAACATTTTGCAACTGCATTTTGCCTAAGCTATTTCAATAATATATGTTTAGATTTTTTCTCTTAAACAATTACAAAGCAGTAAAGCAAAGCGGAAACAATCGTCGCAATTTGGGTTCAAAAGGAACCCAAATTATGATTTTACCTAATTAACAAAATCAGTGTTCAATAGGATCTTGTTATACAATACATTTTTAGATTTTATCATTAATTTGCGTTATTACATATTGTGTTATAGTAAGGTAGCTAGCTATCCATCAGCGAGCAGCCTCGACTCTCCCGTCAACTGTTTTTATTTTCGTATATGTACCTAATAATAAGGCCTTTTATTCAGATTTAGCCTCATATAAAATAAATAGAAATTTAACCTAACATATTATTCTAGTGTACATCTAAGTTTATTCTTAATTCTAAAACTTGTTTACTTTTTGTAAATCTGTTTGCCAGTCGGCAAAGGCTTCCTTCAACCTTATCCATTCCAATCTCTCTTGGGACAAAAATGGGTGCTAATTAGGGCAGCTTCTTTATATATTATATGTTCGTATAACTCTTCATAATATAGGGCATAACACACAATAACAGCTGATTTCCTTTTTCGCGATTTTAGGTTGTCCGATACTAAAAGTTATTCATATTACAATGACCTCTTAAGAGGTTAGAGGTGTTTTTCTAATAACCCTGTATATTTCATTAACCTTTGTTTTAAACATAAACTACGCGTAACTATTCTATTACATTTAATCATCTATTATCTTCTTATCTTCGGGGACGTCAGCAGCCGGTTCGCGTTGATGAGAGTTCGTCGAGTTGGCGTGAACTGGATGCTGGTGTTCCGCAAGGCGGTATTCGTTCTCCATTATTATTCTGAGAATCTTCATTAATTTTATAACTCACTGTCTTCGGTGTTCATATCATCTTTATGCTGATGATCTTCAACTTTATACATCTGAGCGGGTAGAAAGTTTATCAGACGCTATAACAGATGTAAACCGAAATTTGGATCCAATCAAAAAGTGGTCTGATAGTTTTGGGGTGTCAGTAAACCCCTCAAAGTGTCAGGCCATTGTAATTGGAAGCTTGTGCATGATGGGTAGGGTGACGCTTAGCTCTCTTCCTCCACTTATTTTCAATGGTACTGTCATAATTATCTGCGATGATCTGATCTGATACAGACGAAGATTCCAGTGAATTGGCATATGCAGCTGCAGCACGTTATAATGAAGAAGGGCATGAGGATATCGCATCTGTGATTGAATATATGATGAAAAATCCTAAAGCAGCCGTCAAAATTAATAAAACGCATAAGAAACCAATGAAAACAGTCATGTTTACACCACTTGGATTGCTTCTATCACTAAAAATATCAAAGTGGCATTATATGACGTTGCGAGAGACCATCATTCGGGAAAGTGCTAAGGATATTTATCCATCCTACTATAAAGTGCAACAAACTAAGCTTGATTGTTACCCTCCGAAGTAATCAGTGTCAGTTACGGATTCATCAGCTAGGATAACACTTCAAGCTTTACTTGACATCACAGTGATGAGGATTCTTCAATGTCTTTCTGACGATGTGCCAAATACACAGCTAAAGCAGATATCTAAGTGAGGATTTGATGGTGCTTCCAACAAAAGCCGATACAAACAGAAAATGGAGGACGAGCGAGATGATTCCAGCATTTTAATGACCTCCTTGGTGGCACTTAAACTCAAGGATGGAGATAATACTTTATAGACGAACCCAAAACTATGCTCAGCTTTGTACTGTCCTCCGGTTCAGTTTACTTTTGTAAAGGAGAGCGAAGCAGTTGTCATTGATCACAAGACAAATGGATGATGAAATTAAGGCCCTTATCCTCACAGACTTCAGTATTATTACAAGGTGACTCATCAACTAATGATGACAATGATCGACGCTAAAGTCTGCATGTACCTTTCTGAAGCCAGATTAAATGCATCGTGCTACCTGTACTTAGCAAACCAACAGAAATTAACCACTTAGATGCTGTAACATCAAAGACTGGGTGTTGTGATATATACGAATTTGGCTTATCATCCCTACACGCCCGTATAAATTGCATGGAATGTCTGTTACACATTGCGTACAGGCTCGACTTCAAACAGTGGGCAGCGAGAAGTGATAAGCACAAAGAATTGTTGCAGACAAGATTTTTTTTAATTCAAAATAAAGTCAAAGTTGAGTTCAATCTGTTGATTGATATAGTGAAACAAGGCTCGGGAACTACCAATGACGGGAATACCGGAAGCAAGTTTTTCGAGTTTCCCAACTAAACTGTATCTATTACCGGGTTGAATGAAGAGCTAATTAAAAGATTTGCTGTGATTTTCCAAGCAATAACATCTGGCGAATAGATCAACGTAATAAGATTTAAAGATTTGGCCCGCAAAACAGCAGAAAAGTACGTGAAATTATACGACTGGTACTCCATGTCCTCAACCGGTAATACATTTTAATACACGGGGCTGACACTATCGAGAAAAAAATGATATTGTGCCGATTGTGGACTTTCTCGGAAGAAGCCTCAGAGTCTTGAAACAAAGATTTTAGGCAGTTCCCCCGCCTGCTGCTCGGTGTTGCTGCACATTTAGCACCACCCAGGAGACACGGTGGGCCTATAAGAAGATGGTAAATCCTATGGAAGCGAGCAGCGATTTATAAAATTGTAATGAATTCATCGCATTGTATTTGGCGCTTGGCGAGCCATGTTCGGGGTTTCTCTTAGGGATAGAATCCGAAATGAAATCATACAGCAAAGAACAAACGTATCCGACATAGCTTAGACTATTAGCATTAGAGGATTAGCTTGGAGTTTACAGGCAAAATTACATACCTATTCAGAAATCAATGTATTATACAAATACAGGAGGAAGTAGGTATACCCTTTCAATGTCATTTTAATGTATCCATAACAATAATTCCTATATCACATATACTATTTCATTTACATGTATACCTACATTTTGTATACATGTTATAGAAATTGTCATGGATACCTAAAAACTACATTGGAAGTGTAAACTTTTTACTGTTTTAATTTCGTTTATAATTTTATTATTACTCTGAGACCAATACTCAATTTTGACACAGTTTGATGGTTAGGAAATTAAGATAAGATTGTCATACACATATTTTTTAATGGTAGAACTAAGTTATTTTAGAAAATGTGACAATGTATATAAATATCTTTTGCTGTGCCCCAACAGGGTCCTACAACGGCTCTTAGCTCTAGAAGCCTTTTGCAACATCTTTGTTTTTACCTTGTGAAATGCAAGTAAATGAATATGAATAAGATCAATATATTATTGCCCGTGACTGTACGTTAGTAAATGATTCTAATTACTGATTTCTATTGCAGATGCTGGCGGTTTTTTGGGTTTGCTTCCAATTGGCTCTGACGGAGGCAATTCAAGCGATAGTATCTCCACTTCCGAAAAACAGCTTTGCAAGCGTTACAATGAAAACAATAAAATCAACTTCACTTTTGACGAGTGGACCGACCGACAGAATCAACGAATTGGACCCAGTAAGTACTTATTATAAAATAGAAACCCAAGTAATCTTGAATATTGAGGCTGTAGGGCTTTTCATTCTAAAATTATTGTTTTATCACTAACGGTACTAACCACTACTCATAGGTCTACGGGAAATCTCGAGAAAAGTGAAATTCAGAAGTTACATTCTAAAAGTTACTTAGGTACTGTACCTACTGTGGTCGTTTAGTAAGTCACGATGGTCATCGATATTCACCAATATCATCAGGCCGATAATAAAAATATCGGTTTCGAATCGGTATGTGTATAGCTGCCGACATATCAGTATCGGGATGGTGTCAATATCTGATAATATGAAAACGCTCAATAGGTAACTTACAGGAAGTTTACCCTACACAGGGAACTTTAAGTAATATTTTTAGTTTTACCATACCGTACCTAAAACTAAGGAAAAAATGTCGAACTAGGCAAAAATAATTCAGTTGATCAACTGCAATATGTTATACTATGGCATGGATTTTCTGCTAAATGGTTGACAGTTCATCGTAAATAAATACGTCGTGCTGCATTTGGGGGAGGCGGAGGTAGCGTTTCAAAGGCCCACAGGCCGGAACAACCTAGCCTTAAGTGAGCATAACATACTCTTCCAAGTTAAGGAACATAATAATAATGTAATAAATGGATCCATGAACTCATATTTATGCAATAAAAAGGAAACACTTCTGAATGGTACAAAATGTTAGTTTGCAAGGTATATATTTAAGAGATGAAAGAAAATTGTATAACCAAAAAGAAAGAAAAACATAAATTTCTATTGCAGTTTTCAACAATTATATCTTGATTCTACATGATAATATATAATATTAAAAATGTGAAAGTTTGTATTTTTCGATGTTTGGATATTAACTTTGGTTATCAATACGAAACCAGACTTTAGCAACTATTTAGATGTTCGATATTTTTTTATGAATAAGACCGTTAGATGTTTAAATATTTTGATGTTTGTTACTCAATCCAGCAGAAGCGGCTTAACGGATTTGGATGAAATTTCGCACACAGATAGTTTGTAACCATGAATAACACATAGAATACTCTTTATCCCGATAGTACGTTCTCGTGGGATAATTTTCAACCTCCGCGCGGGCGAAGTTGGTGGCAAAAGCTAGTAAGAAATAAATAAAACCTTAAGTTCGTATAGTCATCAAAAAAGGAAAAGGCAAAGACTAAAATATTAACTAGTAATCCCACGTGGCAACAGTATGCCAAGCATTGTTACCTAATAATCATCCGACTCTATTACAAAATACTTGCCACATAGTGTGCACTGGGCACGCCACGATTGCGGCGGTAAGTCCCCTCTTTGAGGAGTGGTTTGAGAGGCGGCATGGCGTCCTCACCTTCCGCCTGACGCAAGTCCTCACCGGACATGGTTGTTTCGGGAGGTTCCTGTTTTGGATAGGGCGGGAGGAAACGCCCGGGTGTTTCCATTGCAAAGGTCGCCCTGAGGACACGGTGGAGCATACGGTGGCGGTCTGCTCGGCTTGGGCGGAGCACCGCCGTGTCCTCGTGGAAGCGATCGGCCTCGCGACCCTAGCCGCTGCAGGATACGGAGACGCCCTGGGCGTCGGGAATCCCAGGCCGATTTCCGGCCACCGTAGACATGAGCTTGCGGACGGCGAGTAATGGGTAGCTCGCTGTCCTGTAAGGACCAAGCCCAAGTCGACGGCGCGTTGTGTTCCACGCGCGCCTCAAAGAGATGTCAGCACAAAAAGTGATGGGGCCCGCAAGGGCCAATGCCTGCCAGGGGTGCGGGTTTGTTTGAAAGAGATACCACAGCCCCTGGCATACGGGCTACTGAAGGAATACGGGTGGGTTTTAGTCAGTAAAACCCTGACACGCCCTCCTGCTCCACTCAGAGCGGGAGAACTTATTTGACGATTTCCCACCCAAAAAAAAAAAAAAATTGTGTGCGTAACGTGGTTTACCGATTTTTTCCTTTTTCTAGTAATAAAATTATGACACTGTCATTATGACATTTTATTAAAAATAGTATCTATAGACATATTACACTTTTTAGTCACAGTGACAATCTGCCGAGTTAGGTTAAGTCATTTCATACAACTGTCAAAGAAAAACAGTTGTAATTTGAAAATACGGGCAATTTAAGCGGGCAAACAATTTGCTAAACAATTAATATCCCTGACTTTAGAAACAAAAATTTATCTAATATAATGAAACAATGCGGCTAAAATAAAACTAGAATATAAAATAAAAATTTAACATATAAATAATAAAGTTAAGATTTTCCGAAGATCTTTATTTTAAAAACCCTCGGACGAGACCGCGTCGCCCTCGTCTGAGAGCTTTTGAAGCTTTGTGAGGGCTTTCTTATGTGTGCAGTGTAATGAGGAGGGACGCTACCAATTTATTTGGCTAGGTGCCGCATCGTCGCTGTTGTTATTTAAAATCGCGTACCTACCTATGTAAAATACTAGTCCCATTCGGTTAGAGCGGATACAGACTTGCAAAAACGCTGAGCAAATTGATTAAAGGTCAAAACCTTACTTACGCCTAAAAAAGGGAACAAAATTCAGCGGCAAGAAGTTAGTATCCTTGAAAAAATTCATTACACAGTCAGTATAGTTACCAGCGAGGGTAGCGTCATCTATATTTAGCTTGGCCTATCTCTCCCTGTTACGTACCTATTTTCCTGAATATCAATAACGGTGCGATTTTGTCGTTGCTCTCGTGTTAGCAGCCAAATATTGATTTCTTACTAGACTAGTTTAGTACACAAAGGTTATAACTAACTATCCCACATAATGTAACAACATGATCGTTGTAATTAAAAATACTAACCACCGAATTAGATCCAACATAGCCAATACTTCAAAAAACATAATAATAGAAAATAACATAAAATTGCTTATTTTATTAGCTTAGTATGTCATGCAAAACATCAAGTAAGCTAGTTGGAAGTAGCTCTTCACCACATCCGATCAATCCAACGCCTAGAACTCGAGGTAAGTGATTTCGCGATGTCAATCCTTCGCCTACAACAGGTAAGTAAGTGATTTTACCCTAGAAATAAGAATTATTGCTAAATCATGTCAATCATGATGATAGTCCTAAACTACTTAAAAATATGGTCACGATAAAGAATAGTGGCCGACTAGTTAAAATCAATGCAAACCATTTTGAAGTAAAGTATTTTATTTGAACCACTGAAAGGCACATTTACAAATTAAGTTTTAAAAAATTAATTAAGGTTTTAAAAACGCAACCCCTTCGAAAGAGCCTACTCTAGTTCCTTAGGAGAGGAATGAGCAAACAAAAACAATAATACCGAACACTTATAACTAAGAATAATTATTTTAACTTCAACACCACTTTTTTTTCTTTTTTTTGGTTGGGAAATCATCAAATAACTTCTCCCGCTATGGGTGGACCAGGAGGGCGTGTCAGACTTTTACTGACTAAAATCCACCCATGTTCCTTCAGAAGCCCGTATGCCAGGGGCTGTGGTATCTCTTTCGAACAAACCCGCACCCCTGGCAGGCATCGGCCCTTGCGGAGCCCATCACGTTTGTGCTGACATCTCTTTGAGGCGCGCGTGGAACACAACGCGCCGTCGACTTGGGCTTGGTCCTTACCGGACAGCGAGCTACTCATTACTCGCCGTCCGCAAGCTCATGCCTACGGTGGCCGGAAATCGGCCTGGGATACCCGACGCCCGGGGCGTCTCCGTATACTTATCCTGCGGCGGATAGGGTCGCGAGGGCGCATAGACTGCCTCTCCCTCACGTGCGCCGCATCCCTCTTCGCGAGCGTCACTGCTTGCTGAAGGAGGTGACGGCTCCCCATGCCCTCTCGCTCCGTACCATGGCCTGGACCAGGGCCGGACGCGAGAGATCGCCGCCGCCGATCGTCTCCACGAGGACACGGCGATGCTCCACCCAAGCTGGGCAGACCGCCACCGTGTGCTCCACCGTGTCCTCAGGGCGATCTTAGCAGTGGAAACACCCGGGCGTTTCCTCCCGCCCTATCCGAAACAGGAACCTTCCGAAACAACCGTGTCCGGCGGAAGGTGAGGACGCCATGCCGCCTTTCAAACCACTACTCAAAGAGGGGACTTACCGCTACAATCGTGCCTTGCCCAACTTTAACACCACTTGGCATCACAAAAATAAAATGAAAACATCAATTAAATATGCAATGCTCAATTTTAAAGCTGAATTAGCAATCAAGCAATTTATCCTTGCAGTACTAAGAGAGATTTATATTTAAAGAAAAACATTTTCTGACACTCGATGTGGGAAACATTTATTTTATAATAAAATTCATCATCATCAGCCTTTAATGTTCCCACTGCTGGGACACAGGCCTCCTCTCGGTTAGAGGGATTGGGCCGTATTCCACCACACAGGCCCAGTGCGGGTTAGTAATAAAATTAAATTATCATTAAATTATTAGGCGAATAATAAAATTATCTGCCTTAAACCCAAATAAAAGATGTTCTAATGAGAAAAGTTAGTCTTAAGGACCGTGCTCACCACGAGTGTTTGCATGGAACGTTTGCGCGGCAAATTCTCGAAGCAAATGCTTGCGGTGAGCAAAGTCATCGAACTATGTGTTTGATGCACGTACAAATTATTTCCATGCGCGAAAGTTCGGGAGCGTTCCGAATTAACCGAACTATTTACGCACACTGAAACAATAGTATGTTCATCAACAACTCACAGACAAGACTAGCCCGTTTTCGTGATATAAAACATCTTACCTAAACTAAAATTATCTGTTAGAATTCGAAGTTCCAAGTTATCGTTCTATCTTCAATACACAATATTATACCTATGGCGTAAGCTATCTTTCTTTACGTGAACACTTGTAATAACATTGGAAGAATTAAATGCGTGAAATATTATACCAGATGTTCAGCGTATATTGAACCGACTGCGAAGGTATAATTCTTTGGAGCAATTTTATCTGTACAAATAGGTACAAATCGATGTATTTCCACCTGTGATTGTATTCTTTTTTAAGAAAATGTAACATTGCACAAAAACGACGGAAACGATGTTTAATTGATGTAGCATAGTATAACTGTCCTGGATACTATAGACAGTTTGCTATGACACAAAAACTGTAATGTTCATACGACTAATAGACTAAGGAGAAAGAATGGGCACCAATCCGTTTTCTATCTTGCAGCCTAATAGCCATAAGATATATACCAAAAGAAAGAGCTTTTAAGTAGAACCTTGGACCATGATGATGGAACCATGTTTTTTTTTAATCTGCAATCAGTCAGTCAACTAAGAGCAGATGTGGAGTAACTAGGGATTTGCAGAACCTTTTCTTCATTAAAAATCCTCTTTATTTGTATATGGCATAGTCTAACTTGATAAGTCTATTATTGCAAGCATTTTAAATCTTCGTTTGTTGTCAGATTTGGTTAGTGCTACTGCAAGTGGATTAAGATGCTTCTCAAGTCTTATCATGTGGCGAGCAGCAATAGACTTTTGACTCCTGTTGCATAGTGTTAATTTTTAAAATACCGTGTAACTCCAAGTTTCTGAGAAACCATTAACCAATGGAAATGGAATTTAGAATGCTGTTTCGTGCTTTCTGGACTATGTTTAAGTTCGAGGCACTTGCTGTGTTGTGACACAAGCTAAGCCCCAAACAATTTAAGTTGGACCCTAAAAATTGGTTATAGTATTAGTACAGGAGCAGCTTGTTATCTATGCTCAAAGTGGAGTTTCTACCCGGGAGCCATTGTACAGTTCTGTGCTTCATGTTAAGTTAGTCTCTCTTAGCTTCTCTCTCTTAGCTGTTCATGTGAGTTCTCGATCAAGTTTCATGCCTAAATATTTAACAATACCTTTTTGTGGTAGTTCCTGATCACCTAGTTTGACAGGTGGAGAATTTTCTTGGCGAAAAGTGAATGTAACATGAACATATTTAATGGGCCTGGTTTTAGTTCTCATTTCTTTTTCCCGTTTATCCGCATGGTTTGGTCCCTTTTTGTATTATTGTAGTGGCAGCTCCAGTATTCTTGTGACTGGCAAAGATCAGATAGATGTATCGTCGCATAAGTTGCAATGTCCACATGGGAATTTTGAGGAAGATCTGCTGTATACATTGTGTAAACACTGATCCCTGGACGCATCTGCCGTGATATGATAGAATGGAGATGTGCAATATTCTTCCTTTACTTGAAATATTCTGTCTAAAAGATATTAGCTTATAATTACAAATATGTAGGGGGTACCGACTGCTTGATTTTAAACAATAGCTCTCGGTGCCAGATATCGTCAAAGGCGTGTTGTATGTCCAGGAAGATGACGGAAGAACTATACTACTCCAGTGATTTTCTGATTTTGATATACTCTATGTCTGCCCTACTATACCATGGTTCTGTTGGAAACCAAACCAATGGTTTGGTATAACAGATTTGTCTTGTAGGAGAGGAACCATTCCACGCAGTAGTAGTTTCTCAAACAGTTTTGTAATCTGGTAGCAAGCTGATAGGTCGCATTCCTAGCATTTTCTGTAGCTTTTTAACTTCCAGAATAGCCTTATTCAATGTTTTCTTATCCTCTCTACACCGACTCGTATGCCACACATGACATTCTTCGTTGCCAGGAAATGATGGATCTTGGGTTCATTGTTGGTTTATCTGGAGTACATTGCCAGCAAGCAACTCGAATGGAAGTCTATATTTTATTGTTGCTTATTTTCAAATTCAAATTCATTTATTTAGCTTACACAAGTTTCATAAATATACAGTGGTTTTACATGGTATGAAATTTACACAAATAAAAGACTTACACGGATTGAGCAGCGGGTCCCAAAGTAGGCACAGCCTGTATCTTGGTGACCCAAACAGTAGACAAAGTTAATAATTATGCTAGCGCAAGATTGTTACAAAGTCAGAAGTTCCTTACGAGTTTTTTTTTTAATTTTTAATAATGTGGGATTAAAGAAAATAAATGATACAACTAGTTAGATACCTACAAGACAGTTAAAAGTGAGTAAGTGTTTGGTGTAAGTATGTTGTGTAAGTGTGAGTGAGGGAATGAGTTCTATCAGAGTGTATTATTAACATCTGCAAAGTAAACTTTCTGTTTCCTCATAAGACCGGCCCAGCAACCATTATTTTAGTTTAGTTTTAGCCTCAGGGTATAGGGAAGGTTTTGCTTATAGCATTAAATACCCGTATTGGTAAATACGACGAAAACCGGGTCGCAAACAGTGTTTTGGTTTTTAGAAGGGGGATTCTTTCAGCTATTTTCCTACCACTCTTGCTGAAGCTCGAGCGTTTCGTGTTGACTTTAATGAGGTTAAGGATTGACCCTATTGACGTATTTGAATAAAAAACAAATATATTATTAATGTATAATAATAATAATATAATAATATATAATAATAATATTTAATATATAATATCATCTGCTGTTTTGAAGGCTACTTTTAAATCTATTGACTGTTCAACTATGTCTCAAAAAGAGTCACAATCTGTACGATGATTATGAAGTGGATGATGTTTATCATTTTGCAGAGAATAGTAGTGCTAGTGGTTTAAAACAGGGATGTGGTTGGATGAGCCATCCAGAAATTTATTTATTTAAGGATTACCAACGAGATAACTATTTAGTTGACGAAAAGTTTAACATAATATATTTAAAGCTCTGTAGCTCTTCACTGACACACAATTGGAAGAAATATTCACATCACGAAACATTCCTATTGAAGAGATCTTTCAATTGGCTATCTTAAGGCTTTCTATCTTTATTGGTGGATGCGGCAAGCTTAACGTTGACTGACTCTTAAAAACCATTGTTTTGGTAAAAAGGCTTAAAAAATAATTTGCAAGGTACATAACTATTAAAAGTTAATTATTTGATGAAAAAATAGAATTTCAATAACACTTGCTATCCCACATTTGCAGCTCTTTAAGAAAATGTAAAGTAGCTCTTCAGTTGATTTAAAACTTGAGATGCAAATTAGAAATTAGACTGCTGTTCGTTTTTGTTTACTTTATGAGTTTTTCCGTCTCTGAATATTTGTAGATTTTTGGAAATTCCCCCGATTTTCACACAGTTTTTTACACCGTGGAGAAGGAATACTTAAAAAATCTGTGGTGAATACAACCAAACTTGTTCGGAGGAAGGAAATATTCCAGTAAGATGCTGATTCTGTTATTAGCCTGATAGCCGTATATTACTTCTCCACTCCTACAGCACCTCAGCATATATTATGTTAGTAGAGATAAATAAATAATAATATAAATAAAAAGCCTTTTATTTCCAAAATGTACCTAAAGAATATCTTATCTACCTACATACTTATTTAGCAATAGAAAGATAAAATTAAAGAGATTATAATATACATGAAGCCTAAATTATCTAAGTGTATAATAACAATAACTAACTTTACTTTAATAAAAATAAAAATTGAAAAAAACCCGATACCTTTCCATAACGTTAATGTTTTTGTCCATCTTTGCTCTTTAGGACGTGTTATATGGCCGGCCCATTTCCACTTCATCTTTTGGCTAAAGCTAAGTGCATCTATTGCTTTTGTTGTAGATCTTAAATTTGTGTCTTATTTTTTGTGCTCTCTTAAAATTTAACATACTGCGTTCCATTCCTCTCTGACATGTGATTATTTTATTTTTTATTTTGTTGGTATATGTTAGTGGAGATAAACCACTCTAAAAATGAACGCCGGTCCACTGCTTGTTGAATACATGTTTGTATAGTAATTTTAGTGGACCGGCGTTCATTTTTACTCCTACTAGTTCAAATCTTGATAAAAGTGCTAGGACATTGGACGAATCTACCCTGGAGTCCAAGAGCGAGATACTGCTAACGCTGTCGAAAGTTGCAGAACGGTTAAGAACAACAAACCAACTAATTAAATAGACCGAAAATCCTATCTGGACACATAGTTTGGTTGTCGGTCTGGCAGGTCAACAGCTGGCGCCATCCATAACTCTAGAGAAAAAATCTACAGTATGCCTAAGCGTTTGGCAGGGTATCTTTAAAGGTAATATTTATGTTTGAGTCTTTAAAGATAATTTAAAAATATGGAACCTAGAAGAGTAATATTCTAACTAGATCTCACAGAATGCAAACTATTAAAATAAATAAATGAGGTCAGACCTGTATTTACAGCTAGCTCTTTTAAAATTACTGCTTTCCACCGGGTTACTTAGTATAATAGGCCTTACTTTAGTCGTAGTTAATATCAACGATCTGTAATTTTATGTCCAGGCTCCAAACGATACATCAAATAATTACCACTGCACTGCTAGTTCCTAACGATCAGAAGGCCAATTTTCGTAATTAAAAAGTTCAAAATCTAGTCGCAGTGTCATCTCAGCGACAAGCAAATGTCAATAATGTATAAAAATCGAGGTATTTTTGACAGATTGACACTGAGATCAGACTGTGAACGTTCTTAAAATTAGTATACCCCTCAGGTAGCTGTTCACACATATTAAAGTTTAGAAAAATATTCATTTTAGCCCTGATCGTTTATCTAAATTATCGAGACCATGAAGTCTCTTGGGTTCAAAAAAAAATACGCTCCGGAAGTGCCGACAGAAGTAAAAACTTCAACAATTTCGTATTTTTTTAACAGTGTTGCGAGTTCAACTTTTTTTCTCAGCTAAAAACTATACAACGCGCCTAAAGAAGTTATCACTTCAATATAAAATCGTAAAGAAGGTATTTTTATACAAAGTTAAGAAATACAAGCGCACGTTACAGCTATGAAACAAAAGTTACTATTAATTTTCGTGATGAGCCTCAAACTAGACGGAGTTTAACAATAGCTGTAATAGAATGCGCTCGACTAAGTTTAAGAAAACAGTTGGGCTCACTATAACTCAACAGGTGGTGAGAAGGATCGACTGGCAGAACTTCCCTGGTCCAATCAACATGGACCCAGCGACGGCAACAGGTTGCCCATTTTTACTAACGCCATTGTTACTTGTTCTATATTATAACAAAGCAGTAGAAAGTGGGTGTTCTTTACGGTAAGCTGTAGAAAGTAGGTGTATGTACCGAAGACTACACATGTTTTCTGAAGCGCGACCTAAAACTTAGGTAGCAGACCGTCAGAGATGTGTAATATGTCAACTGCTGGTATTTTTTAGTTTTTGGGGACCCATTATTGAGTGTGCAAGTCACCCCCTGCCATTTTTAACCGACTTCCAAAAAGGGGGCGGTTTTATGTTCGACTGTATTTTTTTTAAACTATGTATGTTCATCGATTTCTCCCCATTTATGGACCGATTCTAAAAATTATTTTTTATTTGAAAGAGTATACTCCTGAGGTGGTCCCATTGGCACCAAGTCAGCATCTGATGATGGAATCCCAGAGAAATCGAGGGCCACCTTCAAATTTTATAAGCATTAACAATGTTTTTCATATATTTTCTAAAGCTATTGAGACATTTGCGTATGGTCATCATCATCTCATGACGCTGAGCTGATGAAGGAAGGTACAACTCTTTAATGGTTAGGAATTAGGTGGAGGTTCGGGCATAACTCCGTCATATATAGAGCGATTTGCAAATTTCTTTTTTTGTTCGAAAGGGGTTTATTTCGAAATAGTCCATTTTAAATTTCATATACCTAGATCTGATGATGCGTTTCGGAGACAGACAATGGAACTCTTCGAAAAAAGACAGCAAATAAACCGCGATTGCTGCTATCACATAAATATGCAGTTTTGACCCCAAGGATGATGAAATTTCGCATCGGTGTGGGGTAGGTACCATAACTAAATCGTTAAAAATAAAAACTTTTTTCAAAAAAAAAAAAAAAACAACCGACTCCCATAAAACACTAGAAAGTGAAATATAACTTTAATTTCGGAAGGCGGTGACCAGAAATTAATAAAATACATATGAAAAGTCACCGACTTCCGAAATTAAAATAATTTTTCACTTTCTAGTGTTTTTTTGGAAGTCAGTTGGATTATTTTTTGGAAATAGTTTTTTTGGTTATCAGCTGTTAAATTTTATTGTATTCGATTCTTTGTAGGTACCTATTTCTATATTAATTTTATATTGATAGTACCTGAGTATTATTTATATCATTAAAGAATAGCCGAAGCGCCGAACAAATCCGGTATTAAATTACGGACTTATCAAAGTCAGTAAGTTAATACCGGCCTCGCTTCGGCTTCTCTCTTAGAAATATTGACAACTTGACGTTGGTATGGACCGCTAGTAGGCTTGCCGCGTTCGATCAGTGGATGAATGACCATCTTTACATACCAAAGCCGCTTCTCAGAAAGCACGTTAGGTTAGGTTCCCGGCTGTCAATCGTGGATCTTTGACAGTCGTTACGGGTCGTCAAAACCCGAAATTCTGACTACCAGTCTTACCTACAGGATATCGCATTACCTAGTAATTAGGTTGTAGGGAACAGATAGGCAGACACCAGGGCCGAAGCTATTTTATAACACGATTCCTGTCGGCTTCCCTTCGGAATATGATACTGTCATTTAGTGATTAATACCTGTTTTATAATCACACTATAGATATTTATTTAACCATTTAATTAAAACATTACCAAACGCCTACATGAAATTGTTGTCTTCATATCCCAACAACAAAACATTATGTTCTAAAATAACTCGTAGGCGCGTCCGACTTGTCGTGAATTCATTTTCTATAAAAAATAATGTTGTCATGACGACGTCACGTGACACCCCGGTTTCTGAACGGCAGAGTAACACGAAATAATTATAACGAGTTACGCTAAAGACAGTAACAAAAAATGCGTGCGCGTGAACGAGAAGGAGCAGTACCGTGATTGAATTTCGTAATGCGTTCGGCTCGGACCTCGGTCGGATGTTTGATAGTGCGTGGTCAATGCTTGACGTAATCGCATTTATAACCTTTTATTTCGTTTACATTTGTTATATTTATTTAATCATTAATTTATGTAGTTTTATGTTTAAAGTTAAGTAATAAGTATTTGTTAGTTGGTAAGAAACGGTGATAACGATGGTCATTTGAATTAAGTGTTTTAATCAGGTACTTGGGGTAAGAAGTTGACACTATAAAGTAATTAGTAGTTTTCGATGGCGGTAATAATAGCTTAGGATTGCTGTTTAACAAATTGATTTGCTGTGTGAGGGAATATGCTTTTCAAGGTTACGTTTTGAAAATAAGAAACACATAATTTATGTTAGGCTGTGCTCGCTCAGATATGACTATAGTTTACAAACGACGCGAAGGTCTTTTTAAACATTTTAATGTTTCTCTTTACGATAAATATCGATATATTTACAACTACCAGGCAGCAATAGCTGACTGGCAGTTATAAATTAAATATAATGTATCATTTCCGTGTTTACTTTTCTCCGATTGTAGTAGTTTATGGGATAAATGGGGTTTTACAGAATATATTTATAAATCAAATCAAAATATTTTATTTCACATAAACCTGCAAGGGCACTTATGAAACGTCAGAAGCTAGGTGCAAGGTTCCGATTTGTCGCTTCCTATGGAGAAGAGCCGGCAAGAAACTCCACGGTTACTCTTTAAAAATAATAGGCTTTTCTAGCTTCATACTGTATTTTCCTTTCGAGATTTATTTCTTTGCCCAATTTTTTTTCCATGTTGTATTTATTCTTCTGTCTACTTCTTTTACGTTTCTGTCATTGTCGAATGTTATTAGTTTTCCGAGATATTCACTGACATATTCTATCTTCCTTCCTTCTGTATTTATTTGTGTTTGTCTTTGGATATTATCAGTCATTAGTCATAGTTTTATTTGTATTCATTTCTAATCCCACCTTTTTACTTTCTTCGGCGAGATTTTGAAGCATATTTTTTAAACCTGTTGCAGTTTCAGCAAAGGTAGCTATATCGTCAGCAAATCTTAAATGAGATAGACGTCTATTAAGTATCCACAACCCTTTATTGGTATAATCTATTTTATACTTTTCTATTAATTGTTCTACAGTGTGGATATGGTCATTAGTGGAATACTTCGGTCGATACCCTGCTTGTTCTTTTGGTTGGTTTTTGTCAATCTTTAAAGCTATTCTGCTAAGCAGAATCGACGAAAACGGTTTGTACACAGCGTATAATAGACTAATGAGTCTATAGTTTCCTACATCTAGAAGATTCCTTTTCTTGTATAGTAGTACTATGTGTGATAGACACCATTGTTTCGGTATTTGTTCTGATTCTAAAACCTTGTTGAAAAGTTTTGTCAGGTATGGGACTAATACGCGTGCTCCTCTTTTTAGTGTTTCGTTTGTTACATTATCTGGTCCTAGGCTTTTCTCTGTTTTCACTCTTTAATGGGACTCATTACTTCGGTTACGCTTATTGGATCTATTATAGCTTCATTTTGTTCTTCGCTTTTTGTGTTATTATGTTTATTTTCAATTATGACTGGTTCTCCTGAAGGTTTTTTGTAGAGGTTTTTATAAAAATCTGTAGCGCATTTGATGATATCTTTTCTGCTTTTTGTTACATTTTGACCATCCTTGAGGTTCTGAATCCATATTTTGTGTGTTGACAGTTCCTTGTTGGCTCGTTTTGAACTTCTGAACTTTGTGAGGTTACTTTCAATGGTTATCTTTCTAAAAGTATTATAGTTTCTGATAGCTTTATTTGTTTTTTTTTTTTTCTAGATAAGTGTTTTAGTTCGTCTTTCTCGTCTTTTGTTTTGTTTTTTAGAAGTATTAGCTCCCCACGTCTAGCCATTAGGATCAATGTTTCGATTGTCAGATTTTTTTTTTAAGTTTTTATTTTGCTTTCCAGCTTGGGACTCTTTGTTATTACGTCTTCCACTTTATTGCTGATAGATTGCAAATCGTCTAGTATTCCTGAATACTTATTTAGGTTTTGAATAGATGTTTCTCTTTCGGTTGTTGTCTTAAGTATATTTGTTGAAAGTTTAAAAGATTTTCTACTAATTTTGGCTGCGTCAATCATCAGAGAACATCTGAGTATTCTATGGTCTGATGGAAACTCGACTTGGTTGAGTACTTCCACATTGGCTACAGATTTTGGGGTGTTGGTTAATATATAGTCAATTTCATTCCTTGTTTTGTGGTCAGGTAATTGCCATGTCCATTTACGGGACCATTTCTTTTTAAAGAATGTGTTCATTATTGACTTATTAAATTAAAGTGATAATAAGTATGAGAGGACAGTGCAGACCTGTCAATAAGTACCAGGTACTTAGAGGAATGTCCCGTCTGGTGTCCGGGCGTAAAAGAATAGCACTATCCCATTTCTTCCAGTGGGTGTCGTAGGAGGCGACTAAGGGATTTACTAGAGAATGGGCAGCAGCGTTCTCTATGCATTTTACCACCATACTGCGATCGCCAACCCGCCTGCCAAGCGTGACGATTATGACAAACCCCCCCTTTTTGGGGGAGAGGTATGTCCAGCAGTGGACGTCTTTCCGCTGAAATGATGATGATGATGATGATGATGATGATGATGATGACTTAGAGGAATGAAAATAAAGAATACAAAATTGTCTACAAATCTACAGTCAGTAAGGCCTACAACGTTCACTTGTTCACAATACTTAAAAGAATCTATATAAATAAAATGAAACTATTTAAACCAAGTGACTCCATGACAATCGGTAATAAATATTCGATCTTAGAATTGATGTTTAAAGTCAAATAATGACGAGAATATCTCAGACATTCCAAAATTAACTTTGTAATTTGGGAGCAGACTTTCACATAGTTGTGCTTTTAATGAGGTACCAGGGAAGCCACATGTGCAGAAGGAATTAATGCCAAACTTTTCTGTCTTCAACGTAGTCTTTTATTATATGATATGCTGTTTTGTTAAGGACACGTTTGATGTGTGAGAATAATCTGACGAATTCGTCAAAAAAACATGTCCAGACTGAAAAACAAATTCGTAGCTGTTTACAGTTACATGAGTTCAGGACAGGTAGGAAAGAATCATTTTTCGCAAATTCGCATAAAGCTCATAATAGAAAAGTAGATCGAAATATGAATTTAATTAAACGGTTTATTGAAACCATTATTTTGTTTGGTAAACAAGAAGTAGGTTTTCACGGCCACGTTGAAAGTCCGAATTCCGACAACCGCGGTACCTCTAATGAAGCCTTGTTATATCTGAGCAAGTTCAATTCAGTTGTGGACTCCCATTTAGAAGTTTGTAATTCAAGTCAGAACCCCGCGTTTTCTGGTCTATTATAGTGAAACTCAATATTAGGAGCAATTGAGTAACTGTTATTTTTCGATATTTATCTGAAACTGGAATTGAAGAACGATACCTGTGTTTATACGAAGTTAGCGGAAGTGGAACCGCTGAAGTTTTATCCAAACTTGATCCGTATCGTTGTAGAAATAAGTTAGTTGGTCAGTCTTACGACGACGGTACTGGTAACACAGTAAAGGTAATGTCTGGTGAGCCCTATGGCAATGATCGTCCCATGTTGCGCTCATATATAAAATTTCGTACTTAGCGATCCCTTGAAAATATTCAGGGACTGTTTTTGAACCAGTTTCGCCTTCAACCCAATCATGCATTGTAAACGGGTTAGTTAATTCATTCATTCCGCCGAACGCTTTCCGTATCGGATTTAAAAAATTCTGATACCGAGATCGAGTTAGTGAACCGCAAAATCCTTTAAACGGGTTTGCAAGGTCATTGGCAGCAATGCAACGCATTCAGGAAGTAATATTTACCAAGTTTAGATGATGATGATGGCGAGTATGAAAATTTTATTACTCGTATCTTCCTGTGTATGTTTTAAATCGCGAAGTAGCTAAACAAAGTCGGACACTGATGCTGATTCTCTAATAAAACGAACTAAACTAACTAAACGATCGCTAAAAATCCTCACTTGGCTTGAGAATCTTGAAGCTATACATTCTGCAAAAAATAATCTCTAGATTTAAAAATAATTTTGACACAACTAAAATCGAATTTGACAACCGCGACTCCACGTGATATTTTTTGGCTTCGCAACGTGGTAGGTACTTGTTTGCCCTACACCGTGATTTTTTTAGAGTAGGGGGCCCCAACCTCAACGTGTTTTATATGGAATTTTTAACTTTTTGTATGAAAAATATTAAAAATCATTACCTACATGTTGAGTTCTAGGGGTTTATGGATACATTACAGGGGGAAGAAATTAAAATATAGTGAAGTTGTGACACTTTAGTCAATTTCAGAATGGGAAATAGTAGTTTGGCAGGAATAGACTAAATTTTGGTGATTTTTGTTTAGTTTAGAGAATTTTGTGACAAGAAAATTGGCACCATTGACGTCAAATTCCATGTTCAAACTTTTAAATTACAGAATCGACATCTCTAACGAGAGAAACAGATTGAGAAAAGGAAGGTGAACTAAGTTCAGACTCTGGCCGTATTGTTTGTTGATACGTTCTGATATATCAACTATGTTTGTATGTAAGCTGTCCGTTTTATTACCGAACTTATGCTGTGGCTTGTTCACAATATGATGGGCACCATTAAAATCAAAACCGAAAGTCATTTATTCAAACGAGGCTGAGAGTCAGCACTTTTTAAACGTCAAAATTACATACAAGACTCATACACTAAAAACAGTTATATTCATAATATTAATACTAGAAATAAGGACAAACTACGTGCTATCACCGGCTTCATAAGTTCATAACTCATTTGTTGGGCTTGGTATAACCTTTTGTAACAAGCTTCTCTCTTCTTTGTTAGATTTACATTTTTGTGCGTTTAAAGCTAAAGTAAATTCCGACATTTGCTCTAAGGCATACTATGCTATTAACGACTACTTCACGATAAGAATAGTTGGTCGCTGTGATTAACTCAACCCAATGTTTGTGTTCTTTCACCAGAATTAGCTTACCTACTGACAGGTTGTATGAGTTACATTCAAATAATTGTTTATTTTATTAGACTCTATAAATCATTTTATTTTTTATTATTGTACAGAATCAAGTTCTTCTAACTTAACAGACAGCTGTGCCGCTGCGCTGGGGAGTTTGTTGCGCCAAGTCTCTCTGAAAAACTCTAGCACCTAGTTGGTAAATTGCACGTACAGCTCGTTTTTGAAGAACAAAAATATTTTGTATATCAGCGGCTTTGCCCCACAGCAGAATGCCGTAGGAAATAACGCTATGAATATAACTAACATAAACTAACGGAGCTGTATCAACGTCAGTGTATTGTCTTACTTTCCTGACGGCGTAGGCGGCCGAACTGAGCCTAACTAAGGAAACCTAAGGCCAAAATTATAATTCTCCTGCCCTTATCCTGATTTATTTAGGGTCGGCGTAACAAGTATTTTTCGTCTACTACGAGTATATTAGTCGTTGACTCAGTATAAGTTTCACCTTTCTACCCATTTTATATTTCACTAAGTCCATCCATCGTTACCTTGGTCTTCCTTGGATAATTTTAATTTACCTAATAAAATTCTTGTTTTCACCTTTGCCAGTCCATCTGTTGTCAACGCGAGTATTATGGTTGAAAAGCTTGTTGTTTCATCCAACGCAATGCAAGCAAAATGCAAGCGAGTGGGAACGCTATAATATCGAACGAAAATTGCGCACGGAGATTTCACGAAACTTGTTAGCGAACTGTTTCACAATACGAGGTTTTTGCTTGTCATTTAGAGTCTCCATTACATGTGCGAGATTTCGATGAAAATGTTTTTTTTTTAACTATTTGAATGCATGAGTAAATTATGAACGGATAAGATAACATTTGTGCAAAAAAGCAAATTTTCGGACGTCTTTAAAGTTAAGGTTATATTATAAATGTGATGAAATAAGTATGTATAAGTTTATAAGATGGACACCAAGTTATAAACCCCAACATACATGCGTGAACAATTATTATTTATCTGGAGAAAAAATTGTGCTATTAATGCAATATAAAAAAAAAAAAATCCACTGTCACTATTTCTAAACGTAACAGCAAAGACACACAATATCTAAATTCTAACAATAGTAAGCTATCATAAAGTTTATGATGTTTATAAATAAGCTTCAAATTTCATTTTATCTTAAATATTTACACCAATCCTGAATCAAAAAAGATCTGCCTAACAGCACCCTAATGGCGTAACGCACGAGCAATCACAATCTGAATCATTTTGAAACAGATTGCTAATCCATTGCTTCAAATGTTCGATTTTTTATTTATTTATTTTTATTAAACTTACACAGACTATCTTTATAGGATGACCCCAATACAAATAGTGGTTTGCAAACATACTTAAAACTCTAAACTTTAAAAATACAAAGCAACACTAAACTCTATTGGAAACAAAATCTGAAGTCAGACTACAGAATTACATAAAACACCTACCTATCTAATAATTATCAAACTAAAAAAGATCAGACTTAACACAGCATGTTAATGTTTAAATATAACGAACAAAATTCAACGAAACTCTTGCGAATTCACTCAGATTGCACGAAAATATGTCAATTCTCTCATGCGTTTAGTACACATGTTGTGCGGATGGGGGTGTTTTTGACAGCAGGTTGGTTTTGGCAGCAGTGGCAGTCGTCGCCTCCACACGTACCGGTCTGGCACGCACAGCTTCAGGTGACACACCCGGGCGCACCCGGATTATGATCTACTCTGTAAATTCCCGGCGCACTCTGAGCTCGTTGTACCCCACCATATCCAGTACAAACAGTGTAGGATACATCAGCGGGTAAATTTGGGTAAACTCCATAAAGTTTAAAATACAAGTGTATGGTAAATTTATTCTATACTCGCTCCAGCATAACATTGTATTTCGCTTCATCAGGAGCCCAAATCACCGCACTGTGTTCCAAGTACTACTTACCAAA
Organism: Polymixis flavicincta; assembly: GCA_949987655.1. Taxonomy (NCBI): domain Eukaryota; kingdom Metazoa; phylum Arthropoda; class Insecta; order Lepidoptera; family Noctuidae; genus Polymixis; species Polymixis flavicincta. The sequence goes on along the minus strand of OX465171.1, from coordinate 32,715,516 downwards.
GCGTCATACATCACCCTGAGCGTGGTAACGTTAGTGAATCCCAGCGACTGTCTCAGCACGGAACCCAGGTTTCTGTACGCTGTATTTTACAAATTTTAACTAAATAATCCCGGAAAGTTAGAAGCGGGGTAAGCAGTACTCCTAGATCTCGTACTTGAGACACTCGCTGCATCGGCGCTTCCTCTACTTTGTTTTCGTAGGCTAAGGCAGTCTTCACGCACGTAAATGTCATCACTGAGCATTTCGCTGTGTTGAAATAGAGTTAATTTATATGACCCACTCTACCACTCTATGTTAAGTCTTCTTGCAATCTCTCACATGTGTCTCTACAATGTTAATAACGCAATTAATATTGTTGAACTGTCAAAATGAAACAGATTATGATTGATCGTGCGTCACGCAACTAGGGTGCTGTTTGGTTATTTCGACAACATTCCAGAATAACTTTTTCATTTATTTGTAGCATTTCTTTTTCCTTTTTCATTTTTTTCAACCAAGTTTTTCCAACTGAAAACGTTGCTCCGTAAAACAAGATTCACCAAGCTGCAATACATTTCATGAATAGCTCAGTGATGTCGGAGCGAATTCTGTTATTTTCACTAGATTCGAGAGCGATGTCGCTCGCATGGTTGGAAATCATGACAGTATTTTTATTTAGAGTTCTGGTTCCAATCGTTCATCGAAAAACGGAACTTTATGAGATCACTTTTTGGTCCGTCTATCACAGAGATTTTCATTCAACGACTCCCGCTGTATTATCTCCCAGTTTTCTAAAGCTAGGTACTGATGTAATTGTCTTATTCGATATTTCTATAGCCATGTAAGAATATTGCTAAATACGTTTTTAACGTCAATTATTTTCCTATAAATACTTATATAGAAAAATAATAGCCGTTTTCAACTCATACATAGTTAGAGGTTGCTCGCTTCACGAGGAACCTCACGTACTTGCTGGCAGCCAATAGTTAGGCTGTGTTTATTGTTCGAATAATCGAGAAGTTTTTATCTTTAGAATGTCAAATAATTTTACTTAGGTTTTGTTACGGAAGCTTCACTCGTTTGACAGGCGCGATACTATAATTAGCTAATTCCTTATTAAAGGTGGAGTCCCACCGTTCAAAGATCACTAAGTATTTTATTTATACACACCATAACCCTCGGTACCTTGAGAGCTCAGTAGAGCTCTCACAGTACTTATAGAGAAAACAAAAGTATGTGGCTAGTAACGACGGCCTTTGAACAGTATGAAGTATTTATCTATACTAATAATACTATATAATTGAAAACATTTGACTTTTACGCTGTCACTCTGAAACGGTGGCACGGATTTGGATGACCCGGAGAAAGACATAGGTTTTTCATCCAGGATCGCGAGGGAAATTGCGGGCAACAGGTAGTTTAAAAAAAAAAAACTTTTTAACATACGTCGTTAATCTTTGATAACTTTTTTTGTCATACACAACTCAGCATCAAAAAAACTGCGAGTGAACAATCAATCATCCCCTGTTTTCCTACCCTTAGGGTTGGTTTTTTTTCGAAATTTTTGTGGGACCAACTTTGGGGTATACCCTTTCCAATAAAAAAAGAATTATCAAAATCGAACTACTCTGAAAAAGTTATGCGTGGTCATAAATAAAAAATATACGCGTCGACTTAAGAACCTCCTCGTTTTTTTTTTTCGTCGGTTAATAAAACGTTATTTAGCTAAATCATAAAAAGCAGACCTTTTTTTAAAATATATATCATGTAGTTTAGGAGCTAACGACCCTTTTTATATACTGCTCAGTGTAGTTATAATCGTAACCCTAATTTTGCGAGTCCAGCTTTCTTTGGCTGGAGTCTTTGAAATTATTTAATTTCACACAACTTGAAGTCATCTACCATCGTTGACTTGCTACACTTTTCCCAAATTGTCCAGAAGGTACAGCTCGTAAAAAGTGTATACCGATAGATAATTTCGGGGTCGATATCTTGCATTTACTGCTCGCTATTTGTACTAGTTCAGCAGTCAGTTTCCAGATTGGCACCCTGTTGCCGAACGAGTGAGTGACGGACGTGCGATGATACCACAAAATATATATCCGAGCAAAATGAAAGCTTTCTAACAGAGGTCAAAATTCTTACCTACTTTTATTGGAAATGCATCAACACTTAAATATTTTTTGGTCTGTACTTTGAAAGTATAAATGACAAATGGTTTTATTTCTGTAAGTAGGTTTGTACAAACACTTTTACACGTCAATCATATTTCTTTTAACTAGTTGAGGTCGGCGTTTCCTATCTGACTACTCAGAGAAGAAAGGCCAAAACAAACTCAGAGGTCACAGTCTCTTTTAAAGTCTAGACATAATCTTGGTCAGATCATATGACCATGTGGATTGGTGTCTGAAATGGTATTTTTAGGAAACAACCACACAGATTGAGTGGACCTGCCCAATCAGTGCACACATTTATCATACTTAAATCATAAAGCTCAACTCAGAACTTGAGGAGCTCAAAGATTTGACGAACAATACCAAAGAAAAGGACATAATTTGGGAAGGCCGCATAAAGTACTCAAACTGCCAGATTAACAATAAAAACGAACTGAGATAGCCATTAAACAGAAAAAACAAAACATGATCCACATTGTCCTCGCATTCACAATAGTTAAAACAATAATAATATTATACTTCCCAAAGTAAATATTCATGTCAATATAATAATTATCAAATGTCAAAGAGCCTAAGTTTGCAAAAACAAAAACAGAACATTCAGTATGCAAAAATTGGAGCAGGTCAATCCCAAGCTTTCTGTCCTCAATATAATCTTTAACGGTATAAAAGGCTTTCAGGCACAACTTACGTTTAATGAATGATTTAAATTTATTGAGACTTAGATCTTGAAGTTTATTATAAAAGCGTATACATTGAAATCTGAATGACCCGCCTATTTTCTTGAGCCTTGTTGATGGTACAACAAATTTGTGTTTGTTCCTAGTATTTATATTATGGATATCACTGTATTTTTTAAACAATTTAATATTTTTATGGGCATGTAAAAGATTTTCATAAATATACTGTGAAGGCACAGTCATGATATTAATTATCATGGTAAAATGCATAGAGAACGCTGCTTCCCATTCTCTAGTAAGTCCCTTATTCGCCTTCTACGACACCCACGGGAAGAAATGGAATGGTGTTATTCTTTTACGCCCGGCACCACACGGCTCCACACGGAAAATATGGCGTAACAAAATTAAATTTATTTTCGATATATACGATAGTTTCTTCTTTTATTAATGTGTTTTAAACTTTATCATTTATTCTGAAGTTATTCTTCCTAGATAGAACTACTTGAGCAGATTTTTTTTTTTTTTGTTACTTTTATCATAATAATATAATATTTTGTAACCTGCCTCTTGTTAAAAGCCCAAAAGGACAGCATCCCTAAACCTTTTATTAAATACAACGAATAAGATAAAGTTGCTAAATTGAAAAGTACAAATGTGATGTATTATGGTAATTGAAGTGGCAGGCATTACGTTTAGTCGCTTTGACAGCGCTCTCGAAATTCATGATTTTGCGAGTGCATTTCAATTTTGTTAAATTCTGTTATTATAGCTGGAAAAATAATTGATAATACAACGGAACGATTTATTATTAATGTGACAGATAGTTCATCAGATTCTGATTAATATTCAGAACAAAGCCCATTATTATATGACTATAAATAATATGATTTTAACATTTGAAATAAAAAAAATCGTATCTATGAGTCACGTGTTTTCTTTTTGTTTACTTTTATAGCTAAACCTAGGGAGTATAGCTGGGTGTGTAGGAGGGTGAGTTTGTAAAACTTAGATCCATGATAATCCATTCACACTAAAATACATTTATTTTATTTAAAAAACATTCATAAATATATAAACTGACGCCTTGTCCCCGTCGGGTAGGCAGAAACTATAGAACGCCATCACTCCACAGCTATAATCCTTACATACGCCTGTTGCCCCGTTTACGTTCATACATATATTCATATAACTGGTCGATGCACGTCGGTTGCCAGTACTGCGCACCTGACCTCTCTTAAGAACTTGTAAGGTAACTTTTCACGGCACGTCACGTGTCTACTAACATAATAAAAACTAAACAAAACTAGTGTTTGTATATACGTAAGATAGTACACGATGAAAAATACATTAACTAACATTATTGTTGAAATCAGGGAAGTGGCACGCTTTCGCATGAACGCATGATTGATGCGGACATCACTGTTGCGCTGCAGTGTTGTGGCAACAACGCGACAACGCGGCTCTGTACCCGATGCAATGTTGTAATAGACTGAATTAGATAATTAAGGCGCTGCGATTGGTTAGCAGAGTACTTTGTACACCACTAGAATACTTTGCAAACTTACGGATCAACAGACAGACTAGTTCGGACTATAAGCGCCCAACGTTCCCTTCTATGTCAACTGTATCCACCTTAACAATATCGTTTTGAGCTGTTGTTGCAATGACCCAAGTCCTTCCTAGTTTTTTCGTTTTTTTGGTCGATATTTTTTTTAATATCCGTATTTTTTTTTTGTATTCGGTCGAAAGTCACTCACAATAAACAATTAGAAGAGTTCCCTTACTGGCACTGCTTGGCTGGGCACTGATTGATAGTCCACCAGCACCAAGACATAGGCGTAACTTAATCATATTTTAATGATTAATTTTCACATCAAATTATTTCCACCTTTTCTAGAATCAAACCAACCTTAAAAGATTGGTTTGATTCTAGAAAACACAATTTTCGTTCACAATATTGAAAACCTGGGTGCAGCGTAAACCTTCTGCACAAAAGCGCAGTTAGCGGCGGGTGGGGGTTGCGAGGGCTGCGGGGAGTGCGGGGCTGGAAGTGGGCGACTGGGCGGTAGTGGGTGGTAGTGCCGCGCTCAAGGTTGCACGTAACGCAGCCCAAATGCAACTGCGAGCCCGGGCAGAAGCACCCCGCACCACCCCACGTAAACCAAGCTGATTACGTAATAAATTGTTTGTGACTAGGTATTTGCTTAAAGCTCACAAAACCAACTATTTCGGAATTGGATGAATCCTTTGAAGGTACAGACTGACATATTTTTATTTAGGTATTCTGTATTCCAGACTACAAGTACACACAATCCATTTAGCGTTACCTAGTAAAAAAGACTCAAGAACGATGTTGATAAACTTTTAAAAACTATGTAAAACAATTTAAAAAAGATTTAGCCTATCACACGTTGGCACGAGCCTCCGAAGCCAGTGTCTTTTAAATGGACTGTGTATTTTGTTAACCAACTTCAAAAAAGGAGGAGGTTCTTAATTCGATTGTATTTTGTTTGTTACCTCAGAACCAGAACTTCCGTCATTTAAAACCGAATTGAAAAATTCTGCTGTCGTTTGTAAGGGTATACTTTACCGAGCTGTCCCATAACTCCCATATGCCTCGGGGATGGGGGACTTGGTCAAGTTCTGATTAGTGATTTTCAGGTTAGTTTAAATAACACATATTTTCTACTGAGTGTATGTAAGTTATGATACTAATTTCATGGCACTTATATTTACCTCAGAATACAAAAAGAACCAGAAGCCGTGAGAACTGAGAGCGCCTAATACCTACTAAAGCCACAAAAACTACTCTTAAATAGAGTAGTTTGACGCGCAGCCGATCAGTCGCTCTGTGACTGTCTATCGCGCGACGTGTTTTACCGGTTTTCAATTTATTTAAATTATGTCGTCTTGTGTCGTTCCTACCTCCAAAAATTCAGCGGGGCTGAAAAAAAACAGGATGGGATCACATTTCATGTGCAAGTAGCGCATTCAGTTATGGTCTTATTTCATTCTTGAATAATTTGTTCAATTTGTAATTGTCATCATGAATAATGGGTCCATCTTGTACGTGTTGCCAATTTAAGAGTTTTGATTTCCCTTCTTTTTATTACCTACTGAGGGCTTTTATTAATTGTAGTATGTATAAAATTACTTAAAAAAATATTTTTAACGACTTGAAAAAATAATGTTATCAAAGCAAACCAAATGTATGCATGTATAGAAAAGGACAATAACATTTTTATTTTTTATTTTCGTACCCCCAATACTCTCAACATTTACCCCAAAAATTCAATATTACGCGGGTGGGAAGTGAGGCGAGCGGGGGTCACTTGTTTTGTTTTTGGACACAGCCTGCAGCTTGCAATATCAGTTGAACGCGGCTTCTGGTTCTTTCTGTATTCTGAGGACAAACTACATCGTCCCTTTCACCGGCTTCATAAAGTTCATAACTCATTTGTTGGGCTTGGTATAATCTTTTATAGCAAGCTTCCCTCTTCTTTGATAGATTTACATTTTAATGCGTTTAAAGCTAAAGTAAAATCCAACCTTTGTACTAAGGCACACTATTCTATCAACGACTACAATTGTTTGCGCTGTGATTAACTCAAGACAACATTTGTGTTCTTTCACCAGAATTAGCTTACCTACTGACAGGTTATGAGTTACTTCATTTCATTGTTTATTTTATTTGACTGTATCTAGCATTTTTTATTATTATTTATTAATTTTAATTTCATTTATTGTTGAATGTTTATTACTTACTTATAATTGTACAGAATTAAATTCTTCCAAGTTCAAAGACAGCTGTGCTGCTGTGGAGTTTGTTGCGCCACTTCTTCTTCCCAGCTAAAGCACTAGGAAGTGGTGAAGGGCGGGTGTTTTGAGGGATTGTCTTAGGTAATTTTGACGTTCAAAAAGTGCTGACTCTCAGCCTAGTTTGAATAAATGACTTTTGATTTTGATTTTAGCATTGCTGAAAAATCATGAAAATAATGCTGGAGTTAACCAGGTGGCTTTATCGAGCGCTACAGCTTACACTAATGTCTTATTGCCTACTGCTATGGTGCGCTTGGTAAAAAATGATGGCACATTTATCACTGCTAGGGCTCTACTTGACTCGGGCAGTCAAGTGTCATTTATTACTGAAAGCTTGGCTGACAAAATTAAATGTAAATTAAACAAGACAAAGACAGTTTAAATTTGGTGTGTATCAAGGAACTCAAGAAAATGTATCAGGCAGGGCTAATGTTACTGTTTACTCAATCATAAATAACAACAGTGCATCAGTTTCAGGCTGTGGTGTAAAAATATTGCATGACTTTCATTACCGCAACAGTTCTTTCACATTTCACAATTTGCTTTTCCTTCTTATGTGGAACTGGCTGATAAAAACTTCAATGGAAATGGTGAACTATCTTAACTGTTGGGGTGTGACAAATTTTTCCAGGTGCTATGTCGTGCCGTGCTATGCCTCGTCTGTATCTCCATCGGGACCTTACTTGATAAATACAAGTTTGGGATATGTGGTACAGCTCTAAGTTAGTCTACTCAATTCTATTTAACAATATGCTATTGATCCAACAATCAAGTTATAATTCTCACCAGTTCGATGAACGTTGGCCAAACAAGTAAAAATAACCTCAGTTGTTCGATGATGGAACCCAATAATTGAAGTCGAGTCAAGATAGCCAAGTATTTTTCAATATTGTAATATATTCATTGTAAATATTACTGCCCCTGAATTAATTACCTACCAATTTTTATATGTTCAAATCTCTATAGTGCATTCATGTGTACACTTAGTTGTTTTACAATATAAGGAAGTTCGAACATGAAACCCGGTTACGGCACGTCAAAATAGTAATAATTTTAATATAATAAAAATAAACATAATGTGCCTTTTGGTGTATTGTTACATGACTAGTACAGTCTGTAATTATACATTTATCTAGTTATTGTTTTACTCAAATTTGTTAGACTGTAAGGATAGGGTTTGGAAGTATGCCATCTTTTTAGACTCATTTTTATCATTTATTTGAGATAGTTATCTTTGCTGTAGGACGTGGGTTAATTTTGTAAGGAGCGTGCCCTTTCTTTTTTATATCTGATTATATTCAGCAAGGTCATGCAAAATACTTAGTTTAAATCAAAACCTAGTTAGGCTTTTACCTCATCATCCTGTTACAAATCCTAAAAGTAAAACAACACCAGTCCGGGCTGTGTTTGATGCAAGTGCAAAACAAAAAATAGTTTAGCGTTAAAGGATATTTGGTTGAATGGACCCGTTGTCAAAGTGATTTATTTGTCTTAATTACTTAGTTCTGAACCTACAAGTATGTAGGTATTGCTCTGTGATATTAAGGCTATGTATGTATAGACAAGTTTAGTATTTCTAGATGGAAAACATTGTGATAAATATTCTTTAGCGAGAATCTAGGGAAGATCCTGTTCAGCGAAACAATATTATAGTGGAAAGATATTTGAAACACACTTGACTGACTCAACTATAGACTGTAACAAAATGCTTAAAAAGTTCTGCTTTCTTTGCCACTCGCTGTTTGGTTGAACTAGCACACAAATATAAAGAACCTTTGGCGGCATTTTGTTTGCATAACTCTAGTTATGTTGATGATAAAAAATATATTTGGCAGTGATGATTTTTATGAGCTAAACCAGGCCCAGAATGAGCTTTGCAACTTATCAAGCATGGTTAATTTCTCATTACATAAATGGTGTTGAAATTATATTTATTAGCTTGCTGAAAGACATTCCTGTTAATTTAATCAACTAGGTAAAAAAGGATTTCGATAAAAAAACTATTTGTATGTTAAAACATTAGGGTTTTTTTTTTTTTTTTTTTGGCTGGGAAATCATCAAATAACTTCTCCCGCTCTGGGTGGAGCAGGAGGGCGTGTCAGACTTTTACTGACTAAAACCCACCCGTGTTCCTTCAGTAGCCCTTAAGCCAGGGGCTGTGGTGTCTCTTTCGAACAAACCCGCACCCCTGGCAGGCATCGACCCTTGCAGGTCCCATCACTTTTTGTGCTGACATCTCTTTGAGGCGCGCGTGGAACACAACGCGCCGTCGACTTGGGCTTGGTCCTTACCGGACAGCGAGCTACCCATTACTCGCCGTCCGCAAGCCCATGCCTACGGTGGCCGGAAATCGGCCTGTGATTCCCGACGCCCAGGGCGTCTCCGTATCCTGCGGCGGCTGGGGTCGCGAGGGCGCATATGCTGCCTCTCCCTCACGTGCGCCGCCTCCCTCTTGGCGAGCATTACTGCTTCGCTGAAGGAGGTGACGGCTCCCCATGCCCTCTCGCTCCGTACCATGGCTTGGACCAGGGCCGGACGCGAGAGATCGCCGCCGCCGATCGCCTCCACAAGGACACGGCGGTGCTCCACCCAAGAAAACATTAGGGTTAATCTGCAATGTGATTAAAATCAAAATCAAAAGTCATTTATTCAAACTAGTATGAAAGTCAGTACTTTTTGAACGTCAAAATTACATAAGACAGTTCTCCAAAACGCCCGCCCTTCACCACTTCCTAGTGCTTTAGCTGGGAAGAAGAAGTGGCGCAACAAACTCCCCAGAAGCACATCTGTCTGTTAAGTTGGAAGAACTTGATTCTAAACAATAATAGGTAAGTAATTAACATTCAACAAATATCAAAATTTTATTAGGTACTAAAAATTATAAAAAAGGTATAAACAGTCAAATAAAGTAAACAAAATTCTGGTAAAAGAACACAAACGTTGTCTTGATATAATCACAGCGACCAACAATTCTTATCGTATATGTAGTCATTGATAGAATAGTATGCCTTAGAACAAAGATTTGATTTTACTTTACCTTTAAACGCATTAAAATGTAAATCTAGCAAAGAAGAGGGAAGCTTGGTATAAAAGGTTATACCAAGCCCAACAAATGAGTTATAAACTTTATGACGCAGGTGAAAACTTATAATTTGGAAATACAATATCCTGTAAGAGAGTTAAAGCTTGAATATAGTGCTTAATTTTGTAAGTAATTTTTTTGACCCACTTAGTCTTGTGGGACCCATATTGGTCTCAGCAAAACTTCTAATGCAAGAAGTGTGGTTTCATAACATAAGTTGGGATTAGCTTTTTCCATAAAATATTAACAAAAAAATGAGTTGAATTGGCCAAAGATTTGATAAATATGCATATGAATATTGCATTTCCTAGGTATTTAAAAAATATAATGTGTAATAACTTTGAACTGCTAGGATTTTCCGATGCCTCTAGCGTCGCATATGGTTGTATTTAAGAGTAATAAATAGGTACTGATTAATGCATAAATCATAATTTATTTTTTCTAAGTCTTACAACAATCCTAAAAACAAACCACTAACAATACCTCGACTTAGGCTTGAAAGTGCCTTATTGTTAGCTATATAGTCAAACAAAGTTAATGCTAAATTATCTCTAAAATATAATGTTCGTTCATATTTGTATTCAGAGTCTCAGGTGGTACTTGCATGGCTCAAAACAGAACCTGTTAAATGAAACGTATACCTATGTTGCTAATAGGATTAAGAAAATAATTCAGTTAACTTCGCATTACAAGTGGTTCTATGTTCAAAATAGAACCACTTCTAATGGGAAATTAACTGTGTTTTCGTATCCGAACATAGATTTAAGTTTATTTTATTATTCTGGCTAGATTTTGAATTTATTTTCCTAATTACGATTTTTCATTTCCTATTGAATTTTTGTTTGAACTTCACTAGTTCGAGGTAGGTATTAAAAAGCGTTCGTTTCCCGCAATAGTTCTTGTATCTTGGTACGGGCGAGTAGTCTATTAATAGGCCAGTTTTAGACATTCAGGTGTAATTGCACAGTTTTTTCTAAATTCCCTATTTTCAAAATTTAAATTCGTTCAAATTACGTTGCGATGCTTTTTTTTTATTTTCTTTTAATGAAATGTAATTTCATTAAGATTGCATGCCGTGCGTAAGAGGAAGAGAACAGCAGTAATAGCACCTTAAAAACCGGCCAAGTGCGAGTCGGACACGCACCGGAAGGGTTCCTTACCTCAAGGCAAAAAAACGCCGACAACAACACGTTTCTTGTGCCGTGTTCCGAAATTCAACAAAAGTGATAAGATCGCGAACCCGACCAAACTGAATAGTCAAAAAATTTAAGAGCTATCAGATCATTAGTACTGATTTTTATTTTGGTTGGCTTCGCGATATTATCACTATTTGTCTAATACGGAATGCGCCCTTGTATGGACCTCTTTAGTTTTAAACTTTGTTTTTGTTATTTGTTCTTATAGCGGCACCAGAAATACACATTCTTTGACAGTTTCAACTGTCTACTATTACGGATCGTGAGATACAGCCCGCTGACAGACGGAACGGACGGACGGACAGTGGAGTCTTAGCAATAGGGTCCCGTTGGTTATGCGTACGGAATACTAAAAACAATCGACTTCCAATAAAAACACTACTATGTGAAAATAAACTTTAATTACAGGTGTTTTTGTTTTTATATTATCGTGTTTTTGTCACTGACTTCCAAAATTAAAATTATTTTTCACTTAGTGCTTTTTTGGAAGTTTGTTTTTTTTTTAACGTTTTGTTTTTAATTTTTAGTTTGAGGTACCTTACCTTACTCACACAAATTCATAAACCTTTACTTTCTAAGTAATTATCTCAGAATACAGAAAGTTTATCCTTATTTCTAGTATTATTATTATGAATATCACTATTTTTAGAGTATAAGTGTATATTTTACCTAACATATAAGATGTTAGCGAAGATAAATTGCGATGCCACCGTGAGAATACCAATATCTTTAAAAAAGTCTCTCAGAGAAACTCTAGCACCTATTTGGTAAATTGCACGAACAGCTCGTTTTTGAAGAATAAAAATATTTGGAATGTCAGCAGGTTTGCCCCACAGCAGAAAAATATCCAAAATTTGTTTTTAATAGATCCAGCGCCTCCCCAGCAATGCGCATATAATGAATTTTTCACATAATCCTAGCAGACTATCTGCACGACATAAACTGATTTGAACATATTATTCATTAACGATGGATAATCCACTACATTTTCTCCATCAAATGAAATTAAACTTACAATATCTTTCTTAAATACTTATTTAATGTTAAAGTATGGGCTAGACAATAAAACAAAAACCATATAAAAACAAGGTGGACTTAAAAATAACCTTCAACCTTTTCCACGTTGGAGCTACATTAAAACAATTAAAACATATCACATCACACCCCACCAGCGCACCAACAGTGTACAAACAATAAAAACTTTTGACGCTTAGAAAACAGTTCCGCCGCTGTCATGATACAAAAAAGGTTTGTGATCGCGATAAAAGAAATACACGAAACTCAATCCATTTTCTTAACATGAAACAGAACCAATTCTAGTTTAATTTATTCCGTGGTTTGTAATTATTAAAGAAGTCTCTATATTGTGGAACAATCACCTGAACAAATCCTGGTAAGCCACAACTGGTTAAATTTCCCTCAACTGCCACTTGGTCCATGTCTTTGAGATAACAAATTTCTGATAGGAATTCATACCATTCATTGTAAGTGAGTTCCGTTTTGCTGAAATAGTTTGAGACGTAAATTAGATGAAAAGGAAAACGATTGATAACAAAGGATTATAGCCTCGTGTTCGCAGGTGCGATTGCTGAGCATAGGGTTCGATTCCCAAGACACAATTTTATTGGATCTTTCGAAATTCGGTCGAGGGGGTATTAAGTATCAACCGGCGTTATCTTTTACAACTACAAGCAGATTTGATTGGTCTAAATAATATTATTATTATAATACGGTTATATTAATTTAATTATATTTAATATAATTATATAAATATATAGTTATAGTTAATAAGTACGAATAGTTACCCGAATTGCATCCACACGAGTCCTGTGTCGGTCATAGTCAGATTCCTATCGTCCAAAACTTTGCTCTGCCGCAACCAATAGTCGCTCCGATACAATCCAATGGTCGTCCCATTGCGACCGACGTCCATAAACTTAGCAAAGACTGTGAATTGCCCGTCTAACGTCGCTTGTTCTTCCTCATCTTCCATGGTTGCTAATCTACACAAATTAATTGTGAATTAACCCTTCACAAGCCTCAAGGACATGTCAGCACCTACTGGTGCGGTCCGCAAGGGCAGATGCGCCAGGAGTGCGGGTTCTTTGAAAGAGATACCGTGGCCGTTTAATCAGTAAAAGTCTGACACACCCTCCCGGTTCACCCAGAGTGGGAGAAGTAATTTGATGATTTCCTAATATTTCCATGTACAGTAGCCTCCACTAATGGTGCCCCAATCTCAAAAAGCAATAGATTGACACTTCGCTTTAACTTACGACCTTCTTTTAGTAAGCAATTTCTATAGGCTATAATACTATAGACACACACACTCTCATACGTTTACAAATGAATGTATTTCCTAAATTCAACCGTTAAAGCAAATGGCATGATAGCTGAGTGGTTACCGCACTTGATTATCGCGTTTGAGCGCAGCGAGTCGCGGTTTCGAGTCCCACTCGCTGTGTGATAGTCTTTCTATTGTTTTAAAAATCACTTTTAAGTATAGTTTCTTGTTCTGTTCTTCTTATTCACTAAACTCGTAAAACTTTATCATAATACCAACAGACACCTAAATAAATTTAAATTATTTACGACTCATTCACCGCGACTTATAGAACGGTGTTGGTTGATATTGTGTACTAGTGACGTGTGTTTCATCTATTAGCGTCCTTCTAATTCATTTTAAAATGTAAGCAAATTTAAATATAGAAATGAAAGCGAATATTATTGCGCTGCATAAAAGTGGACTTAATACCTATATCACAAATACCTATGTGATGAAACCGGACTGAGTGTGAGTATTATGATTTAAATATAAATATTAAACATTTATTTAATTAAAGTATAACTGCTGATCCTTGTAGTTATTTTTAAACGTTTTATAAATATCACAATGTCTAAATAGAATAAAAATATAAAATTTCAATGTAAATTTATTTCCTAGATTATAGAACGATGAAAATAACAATAAACTTAATATTCTATGTGAAATTGCCCTTTTAAATAATTTTGTTTCTAAATAGTAGGTAATACATAAAGTGTGTATTTTGCTTAGTAGCCTAACAGTACCCCTTTTTTGTTTTAGTGAAATACTGTGAGTCGGTGGGTTAAAGATATGAGGAAGGCGGTAGCCTTGCCCGTGGAAAGCAAAGTGGAAGACCCCAGCTCCTGGCACACGTTCAGCGAATATGAAACAAGTGGTTTCAAAACGACAAGACATTTTGCCGAATTATTCGACACATCTTTACGAACCGTGCGCCGTGCACTCCACGCAGAAGGTTCGCATCATCGAAAACCAGCTCGAGAATCAGCTCAAAAAACATAGTTAACGGAAAAAACATTAACATTAAGTTATAAATTACAAATATTTATTTATTTTAGTAATATTCAAATAATATTTTGTCTTATCCGTAATCTGGATTATTTTGAGGTTTAGTTTCAATCTTCTTTTCGGAATGAAAATGAACACTTAAGCTATAACCTCTTTAAGTCCTATTAAATACGATTTGTTAACTTTGAGGTTTGAGTTAGAACGAACTCACTCGCAGTAGAATAAAAGTAGTACTACTGAGTCATTTAATTGTATTGTGCCAACTTGTCTGCATTTGTTACTTTTACGTGGGTAGATTTTTGTAGAATATTGTGATTTATTTAGAGTACCGACACACAGTAGTAATCAGCACAATATTATTATATTACTAAGATACAATAGCCTGATTATCATAGTTCACCAACTAGCTTATTTACTTCAATAAATTGTTCTCTATGAGAAAATAAACTGTTTTAACAAGAAGTTATTATTAGTTATTTTTATACATTCTTCATGAAGTTATAACGAATAAACATTTTGTAATCATTTATTATTGGTAAACCTTTATTTAAATAACAATAAGAGTAGGTAATAAAAAAAAATGTTACATTATTATTCTGATATATTAATAAATCGAATAATAAAAGAACAGATGAAGATGTTTGTTGAAAAGAAAAATTAAAGCTTCATCGCGAGATTTGAAACCCAGATCTATGAGTTTCTTAATCCAAGACGATACGCTGCACGCTACCGGAACTTAAATTATACAAGTAAATTTTAGCAATGGTATGAACCTACCAAGGTCATGTCTGTCGTCGCCGACGGTATGTATAAAATACAGAGAGTAACGCCAGTGTGTGAGTGCAGCGGTGAGTTTTGTGTTAATACATCATTTATACACACAGCTGTAGGTACGGCCTGGACTGCCACTTCATAGCAATATAGCCCTTAGTATGCGACTGCATTAGTGAATCTTGATAGTACATATACAATTAGGGCAGAGATTCAATTTGAATAGCGCCTATTAATACCTAACGAGTCGAGCAAAATTTATAAATTCGACCTTAAAGTTCATGTCATGCCTTGTTTTCTTGAAGGGTTGGTTAGAGGTGTAACTATAGTAAACACACATTTCGCCAGTTATGTTGAAGTCCCATGCAATAGGGGCGAGCCTATTGGCATGGCACAAAGCCAGACTCCAGCCTGCTACTGAGAAATTCATGATAGAAAAACCCAATAACACTTTGAATGACCTGGGAATCGAACCCGGGATCTCAAGATAAGCAGTAGCGCTTGCGACTCCTAGACCAACGAGGCAGTGAAAAAAAAAAACGTTAACTACAAAATAATTTAGTTTCTGTACTATAAAGTAATAAGTTTAATTAGATAACTGCTTACTGCTAATTCATATGCCTACTCAAGGCTGGCGCAGAATTAGTCGCGCCGCACGGAATTGCAAAAATCCTCTGTTACTTTCCTACATGTTTCATGAGTCATCGAACTCACACGGAAATTTTGTAGTAAAAAATTATACACTGCGACCGACGCGAATATGCGATGTATATATCTATATATATAAAAGAAAGTCGTGTTAGTTACTTCACTTATAACTCAAGAACGGCTGAACCGATTTAGCTGAAAATTGGCAGGGAGGTAGTTTAGAGCCAGGAGAAGGACATAGGTTACTTTTTATCCCGTTCAGTTGTTTCAGAAATAAAAAAAGTATCAAAGTGGAAGTTGGCTGTCGAAAAACGAAAATTTTCACGGATAGGATAATAGGGTAGATAGGGTAGGGTAGGTAGGGTAGGTAGGGTAGGTAGGGTAGGTAGGGTAGGTAGGGTAGGTAGGGTAGGTAGGGTAGGTAGGGTAGGTAGGGTAGGTAGGGTAGGTAGGGTAGGTAGGGTAGGTAGGGTAGGTAGGGTAGGTAGGGTAGGTAGGGTAGGTAGGGTAGGTAGGGTAGGTAGGGTAGGTAGGGTAGGTAGGGTAGGTAGGGTAGGTAGGGTAGGTAGGGTAGGTAGGGTAGGTAGGGTAGGTAGGGTAGGTAGGGTAGGTAGGGTAGGTAGGGTAGGTAGGGTAGGTAGGGTAGGTAGGGTAGGTAGGGTAGGTAGGGTAGGTAGGGTAGGTAGGGTAGGTAGGGTAGGTAGGGTAGGGTAGGGTAGGGTAGGTAGGGTAGGTAGGGTAGGTAGGGTAGGTAGGGTAGGTAGGGTAGGTAGGGTAGGTAGGGTAGGTAGAGTAGGTAGGGTAGGTAGGGTAGGTAGGATAGGTAGGGTAGGTAGGGTAGGTAGGATAGGTAGGGTAGGTAGGGTAGGTAGGGTAGGTAGGTAGGGTAGGTAGGTAGGTTAGGGTAGTGTAGGGTAGGGTAGTGTAGGGTAGGTAGGGTAGCGTAGGTAGGGTAGTGATTTTGTATGAATGACTTTTGGACGAACAGGACAACGTCTGTCGGGTCAGCTAGTTTTAAATATTACCTAGAATTTACAAAATGTTCATCATTGAAGATACCTATTCATTTTGATGCATTTCATTATTAAAGCGTATGAAAGCAAATGTAGCAATCATATCATGTCCCTATTTAATTAATTTCGACCCTTTTGTTCAAAATGAATGCAGATTAAATTGTCGGTTTGGCAATGGTCCTCTACAATGTTGTCATTCGATACTGAAATAATATCCTTTTATTTTTCATGTTGTAAATTTTCAATTTTATCACTTACTCGAACTTTTTCACGAATAAGTAGAAATTACAGTGAATAATTGACCCGTATTACAATGATCCTGTTCTTGAACCTCCCAAAATATTGCAAAAGCGTAACTCTTTGGCATTTCCATGTTGTCTTGTTCCAAACATATACCCTATTCTACCTATATTCGTAAAACAATTGTTTAAATCGTTTCGAAGGAATATGACCAGTGACACGGTGGGCCCCAGCCTAGTCATTCAAATCAACGTGCAACAAATAATATTTTATTTTTGCAATTGTCGTATTTAATAGTTTACTGATTAAAAAGTTTCACGAGTCTAAAAGGTAAGGAACATTAAAAAAAAAAGTTTTCACTACATAACTCTGTTTTTCGATATAAAATCAACATCATAATAGTTAATTTCATAAAAACCTGCATGGGCACTTATGAAACGTCAGAAGCTAGGTGGCCCGGTTCCAAATTGTTGCTTCCTATGCAGAAGAGCTGGCAAGACACTCCACGGTTACTCTTTTAAAAATAATTGGCTTTTAAAATGTTTCCAAATTACAGTGATAATAGGGATGGGAGGACAGTGCAGGCCTGTCATTAAGTACCTGGTACTTAGAGGAATGAAAATACAGAATAGAAAATAGTCTACAAATCTACAGTCTGTAAGGCCTACAACGTTCTCTTATTCACAATAATAACACAGTATAAAAATCATACAGTAGTTCGACGCCTTTGATCTTTGGTAAAATGCCGACATCGTCTAGACAGTAACGCATCGGCCAGGGTTGTCACAAGTAAACAATATTTATGAAATTATTTATAAATACATTTAAAATGACGTCCGCCATCTTGGATTTCGAAAAAGGATGGCATTTTCGTAACAAGCACCCCAATTAAACTTAAAATTGGTACCGATTCTCTTGTACAGAGGCCAGCACATCAACCTACCCCAATCTGTCAAATTTCTTTGATAGTTTTTCAACTCTATCACAAAGGAATAAGGTTCATGTTCAATTGGGCAAATTTGACAGTTTAGGATAGGTTGACCTGCTGGCGTCTGTACACAAACTATAACTAAAATTCCTTACTTTTGACTATGAGAATCTTAACTAAGAATCTTAAATCTTAACGCTATCCTGCAAAAAATATCTCTAAATTTAAAACAATTTTGACACAACTAAAATCGAATTTCTCGCACGTGGTATGTTTTGGCTTCGCAACGTGGTACTTGTTTGCCATACCCCGTGACTTTTAATGAAGCTAGAGGCGCGCAGGGGCGGCAGCCTCGACGTGATTTAAATATATGGAATTTTCACTTTTTGTATGGAAAATTATAAAAATTATTACCCACATGTTGAGTTTTAGAGGTGTATGGGGTTCAGTAAAGGGGGTCGAAATTTCCATTATTTTTGCGATAGGACACACCATTTTCGAGATATAAGCAAAAGAAAAGAAAAAAACACACAGTACTATTTTTGCACCAGAACTCGAGGTGTTGGTGGGAATTTTAGTTTTTGACAACTAATTTTATTCCACACCTACTTAATCGCGATTAAAAATAGTCATGTTTAGTTAGACAACCAAAATTTTAGGTTGAATAGAACAATGAAATTGACAACAACAGAATAGCAAAATTGCTATTTTCACTAAACTAATAACTCAGTGCAATCTTTGTGCTGTCAAACTAAAATATAGTTAAGTTGTGTCACTTTAGTCAATTTCAGAATGGGAAATCGTCGTTTGACAGGAATAAACTAAATTTTGGTGATTTTTAATCTAGTTTAGAGAATTTTGTGACAACAGAATCGGTACCATTGACACCCGACCCAAATCAAATGATAAAAAACGATATCCGCCATCTTGAATTTCAAAAAGGATGACTTTTTCGTAACAAGCACTCCAATTAAACTCAAAATTGACATCCATATCTTATTATAAAAATAATGTCCACCATCTCGATATTTACCCTTAGTAAATTATAAAAAAGTACAACACTTTCACATTTATAATATTAGTAGGATTTCCAAACAGATGCCCGGTGCGATAACCTGTGCCTAACCTTTTTTACCGTACGCCGTTTTATTTGCGTTATCAACGTGGCACGATATTTATAAATATATTTTTTAACTGCACTCTACATTATCAAAACAGATTTATTTAACTTTCTTCTGTACGTGGAAGCTGACGAAACCGCAGATCTTTATATACGAGATGAGGACTTGCAATCACTCACAGCACACGTCGTATGTACCATTTTAAATAAACAAATAAAAAACAAGCACACGTTAGCCCCGAATGTTAGAGCCCAACCTTCTAACATCGTTTTGTTCGCAGATTGGGCTTGGCTTACCCGCGTCTCGCCCCTCACACCCCGCACGATTGCCCTGTCTAGACGGCTTCGTCGGACGACTGTATGATTTTTAGACTGTGATAATAATATGTAAAATAATCTACATAAATAAAATGAACCTATTTAAACAAAGTGACATGATTTCCATGACAATCACTAAAAAATAGTTGATAATAGAATTGGCGTAAAGATGTCAAATAATGACGAGAATATGCAGCATTGTAAAAATAAAAATAATTAAAAAGAACATTGTAATTTGGGAGCAGTTAATAGACTTTCACATAGTTATGCTGTTAATGAAGGACCAGGGATGCCACATGTGCAGAAGGAATTAATGCCAAACTTCCCTTTCTTCAACGTAGTCTTTTATCTTATAATATGCTTTTTTGATAAGGACACGTTCGATGCGAGTTTTAAACTTTCCATCGCTAATGTCGCTCTGTAACCGACTTTGGCAACTTGTTATAGAACCGGATACTGTTTATTAGAAATGACTTGCTAGTTTTAGTCAATCTAAATTTTGGAATCACTATTTCATCTTTACTACGTGTATTCAGATTATGGAAATCGCATCTTTTTTTGAAAAGGCCTAAGTTTTTGCGACCATACAAGATATTAGCTAGGTTATAAAGAGAAGGCAGAGTTACGAGTAGTATATAAATTTCGCTGAATTTATTTCTAAGAGACTCGCGAGGCCCCAATTTATAGATTGCGCGAATTACTCTCTTTAGTAAAATGAAAATTGAATCTACGTCAGCTGCCGATCCCACAGCAGAACGCAAGACAGTATACACAATACTGTGAAAATAAGCAAAGTAAACTAACCTAGCTGTGGCTACATCCGTCAACTGCCTTATTTTTCTTACTGCGTAAGCAGCTGAGCTTAATCTACTTGAAAGTGCTCTAATGTGAGCACCCCATTGCAATTTTGAACCTAGCGTTATTTCCAAAAATACAGTTTCCGAAATAGCATCCAGTTTCTTGCCATCAAGTTTTAAAGGAGATGGAAAACGGTGGGCCCAAATGTAATAAGTTGAGATATGATCTAAAAATTAGTCATATTTTTTATCTTAGAATATGAAATATCACCTCAATTCTCAATCTGGAAGCGGAGAAATATGAGAAAGATCGTTTTCGTGAGATTATCGATTGATTAATCGATTACACAGTTCCGTAAATAAAACCTTTGCACTAAATAATTAACTCAAAGTAATTAAATGCACTATGTATACTTAAATGCAATCTAGTGTATATCACATCATTATAGTCCTATTAATAAATAAAATATCAATTAATTACTGAAAAACCAATATTAATGATTATCGATTTCATATCGATTAAAATCAGTCTTTTATTTTTAGTCTGTCACTAGCAAGATCACTGACTGACATTGACACTAGACAGTTGCCGATTGCTTATGTTTGCTGACTCGTTTTGTGTTTTCCCATGCGTTTTGAGTGCTTTCCCTATTATTATCCTTCATTTTTCACGACCACTGCTTTGGATATTACGGATTCCGACCCTGCCTACCTTGTTTGACCCTGGCTTTCACACTGGACAACGAAGATCACTCACACGTTTGACTAGGAATTGTTATTTTGGATTTTGCCGCCGGCTTGTGGATTGGATATTGTTGAAACTATGGATCGCTGTGTTGTGTGAATTATGGGATAACAACTGGGCACTACAATACACTGGGCCGATGACCCTTACACGATGAAACAATTCTGTCAGTTAAAGATTGTAACATAACCTCAGTTTTACTTAATCTCTTATATCGCTGTTCTCAGATTGACAAAATCCACAGAATTTTCAGTGAAAGGTTGATAATATTAATGCTATTAATTGACACCACTGCCATCTTTTTACATCTAGGCCCAAGATTGTATGTAATCGTTTCAGTCTCCTTTAGACCTACTTGGGTTGGTAACGAGAACTTAAGACATTTAGTTTTGTTCGCATTTAGTAAAAGATTATTAGCAGCAAAACATTTCGAAAAAACAGCTAGGCTATCGTTGAGATGTGAGACATCCGTATTTTTTCTATTTATTCTAAAAATAAGAGAAGTGTCCATACCAAACTACCAAACTGTCGACTATGTAAAATCCCATTTGAGTTAAAATGTGACAACATTTGGTCTAGCATGATTTTTTCATAAATATTGTTCAATGCTGGAAGCACAGATATAGGTATATAATAATTAGAGGGACCACTCTTACTACCCGATTTGAAAATTGGTACTACTTTACTATGTTTCATGAAGTCAGGAGACGTACCGCTGTCTAAACATTGATTAAATATGCCTGTTAGGATAGGGGCAATTTTGTCAATGATATTTTTGAAATCCTGAACGGAAATCCCCCATAAGTCTTCAATGTTTTTATCTTAAGACTTTTAAATGCTGTTTTAATTGTGGCAATAGAAATGGGTTTGAATTTAAAACTTGGACTCTGAAGTTTCCTTTAAGAAGAGATTCAGCTAATACAGGAGAGGGGAGAGATTTCGTAACTTCTATTGAGACGTTGGTGAAGAAATTTTCTAGAGTCTCATGAGATGGCGCTAGGCGTTGTGGTTATCGAGTTTAAAAGAGATTTTCTACTATTTAACACGCCATAGACGTTATAATATAAAACTTATCCGCTAGTTCTTTTTTTATAACGTCAAGGGGACAAACAATCATGTAATCATCACTTGATCCTGACATGAGTGCGGGTTTGTTCGAAAGAGATACCGCCGCCTCTGGCATACAGGCTAATGAGGGAACGGTTGGATTTTAGTCAGTAAAAGTCTGACACGCCGTCCTCCTCCACCAAGACCGGGAGAAGTTATTTGATGATTTCCCACCCAAAACAAAAAAACATCACTTAATGTTAAGCAATCACCGCCGCCCTTATGAGCGGCGGTGATTGCTCATTCAC
The DNA here is from genome assembly GCA_949987655.1 of Polymixis flavicincta. Lineage (NCBI taxonomy): Eukaryota > Metazoa > Arthropoda > Insecta > Lepidoptera > Noctuidae > Polymixis > Polymixis flavicincta. The sequence goes on along the minus strand of OX465171.1, from coordinate 32,693,320 downwards.
AACTCCATTGCTATAATAAAAAATACTTTTTATTTATTCTCTCTTCACAAAGCGGACTTAATAGAGTTAATGCGTACAAAAAATGTCTCAGGTGTATACCGCCTTTGTGAGAAACCGGTGCCTAATATAGGATTTTGAAAAAAAAAACCTGTGCAATGCAAGCCGTGGAACCTGGTGACCTGTAGGTCACCAGGTTCCACGGCTTACATTAACTTTTACAGAGATACCGTGCAAGAGTCCAAGTTAAACACAAAACAGCGAGATCAGAATGAGTTAGCTCTAAAAATTGATAATGACACCATTTCAGATAAGTTACAAGTTGCTGAGACTCTAGAAAATTCATCTGTATTCGCTGAATCTCTTCTTAAAGAAAACTTCAGTAAGGACATTCCAAGTTTTGAATTCAAACCCATTTCTATTGCCACAATTAAAACCGCATTTAAAAGTCTAAACATAAAAACACTGAAGACTTATGGGGGATTTCCGTTAAGGTTCTCGAAAATATCATTGATGCAATTGCCCCTATCCTAACAGGCAAATTTAATCAATGTTTACACAGCGGTACGTTTCCCGACTTAATGAAACATAGTAAAGTAGTAACAATCTTCAAATCGGGTAGTAAGAGTGATCCCTCTAATTATATACCTATATCTGTACTTCCAGCATTGAGCAAAATTTATGAAAAAATCATGCTAGACCAGATGTTGTCAGATTTGAACTCAAATAGGATTTTACAAAGTCGACAGTTTGGTTTCACGAAAGGTAGGTCGACGACTGACGCAGGAGTAAAACTCATCAGTCACATTATGGATTCCTGGGAGAATTCCCAGGACGCGATTGGCATTTTCTGTGACCTCTCAAAAGCGTTTGACTGCGTTGACCACAATACACTGATCTGTAAATTACACTACCACGGAATTCGTGGAAAAGCTGCTGATCTTGTACTTTCCTATTTATCAAACAGACAGCAAAAAGTGAACTTTAATGGGGCGACGTCGTCGGGGTCTCTAGTTAAGATGGGCGTACCTCAAGGTTCAATTCTTGGCCTTTTTATTTCTAGTTTATATTAATGACCTTCCTTATCTGATGGCTAACTTCTCGGATATAATTTTAGTCGCTGATGACACTTCTCTTATTTTTAGAATAGATAGAATGAACGAAAATGTCTTAAGTTCTCGTTATCGAATGTACCCCAAGTAGGTCTAAACTTAAAAATTGATGGCAAAAAACTAGATGGTATTTCGGAAACTGTATTTTTGGGAATTACTTTAGAGTCAAAATTGCAATGGGGTGCTCACATTAGAGCTCTTTCAAGTATATTAAGCTCAGCTGCTTACGCAGTAAGAAAAATAAGGCAGTTGACTGATGTAGCCACAGCTAAGTTAGTTTACTTTGCTTATTTTCACAGAATTATGTCTTATGGCGTTCTGCTGTGGGGATCGGCAGCTGACGTAGATTCAATTTTCATTTTACAAAAGAGAGTAATTCGAGTAATCTATAAATAGGGGCCTCGCGAGTCTCTTAGAAATAAATTCAGCGAAATTTATATACTACTCGTAACTCTGCCTTCTCTTTATAACCTAGCTAATATCTTGTATGGTCGCAAAAACTTAGGCCTTTTCAAAAATGATGCGAATTCCATAATCTGAATACACGTAGTAAAGATGAAATTGTGATTCCAAAATTTAGATTGACTAAAACTAGCAAGTCATTTCTAATAAACAGTATCCGCTTCTATAACAAGTTGCCAAAGTCAGTTACAGAACTTAGCGATGGAAAGTTTAAAACGCACATCAAACGTGTCCTTAACAAAAAAGCATATCATATAATAAAAGACTACGTTGAAGACAGGGAAGTTTGGTATTAATTCCTTCTGCACATGTGGCTTCCCTGGTACCTCATTAACAGCATAACTATGTGAAAGTCTTAACTGCTCTCAAATACAATGTTCTGCCAGTGGTAACGGCCGCGACTTACGAGTTGTGGGTCGTGCGTTCGAACCCAGCCAGGCGCATTACTTTGTGTAAATAATTTCATCACCACTGTTCTCAAACGGTGAACGAAAACATCGTGAGGAAACCGGCATGTCCTAGAACCAAAAATTCGAAGACATGTGACATCTACCAACCCGCACTGGGCCCGCGTGGTAGATTACGGCCCACTCCCTCTCATGGAGAGGAGGCTGTGTCCCAGCAGTGGGAACGTTTATAGGCTGAGTATGTATGTATGATATTCTCGTCATTATTTGACATTATACATCAATTTTAATATCGACTTGTTTTAGTGATTGCCATGGAAATCATGTCACTATGTTGAATTAGGTTAATTTTAGTTATGTAGATTATTTTACATATTGTGAATGAGAGAATATTGTAGACTTTACGATTTTCTATTCTGTATCCGTCTAAGTACCTGGTACTTATTGACAGGCCTGCACTGGCCTCCCATACATTTTATCTCTGTAATTTCGAAACACTGTTTTTAGCTAATTATTTTTAAAAGAGTAACCGTGGAGTTTCTTGCCGGCTCTTCTCCATAGGAAACAACAATTTGGAACCGTGCGCCTAGCTTCTGACGTTTCATAAGTGCCCATGCAGGTTTATATGAAATAAAATATTTCGATTTTGAAATAATATGCTTAACACAAATAAAATAACAATAAAAATTACCTAACTATAATTCTGCACAAGTTATTGAGTCATGTTATGTGACGATGTATGAGTAAGTGTTTATTTTGTGTGATTTGTTAGACTATTAGATGTACGTGAGTAATTCACATGAGCAATGTGTGAGTGAAGGTGACATTTGTGGAGCGAGTGCAGCGAGCGTTGTTTTTCATGGAGGATGTTTGAGATTGCTGATGCGTAGCCAACCTAATCCCACACAAAATCTTGCGCAAACTCGCCATTAGACGCGCAGTAACATAATGTTGGAGAGCGTGGTACCTCCCCGGTCGAGCGGACCTAATTACGAGCTACACAGTCAGCTATTGACTTCAATTCTACGTGGCTCGAGAAACAGAAATAAGGCTTATATTATTTTTGAAGGTCTGAGGATTACACTGAATATTTTTAAATTTTGTTGGAACGCATGAATTATTTTAATATTCATACAGAAAAAGAAATATGTAAGTAAGACAGGCTTCTATAATCAAAGTACAAATTCTCGTCTAATCCCTAACAAGTGGTCTCGGTTTTGAGACCTTATAAAGTAATTTCAAGAAATTCAAAAAAGATTAACGTTCTTCAATGGAAACCGCTTTCTCTCGCAATCCGCTTGATGAATCATGGATCCACTGATTAACCGACGATTAGCAGCTGAAAAATTATGAATGATGATGACATAATATACCTTTGTAGCCGCCTTATGGATAATATGCCACAGTTTAGGCACTTCATCATAATATTTATTTATTTATATACTCTTTATTGTACACCAGAAAATACATGACAAAAATAAAACATTAAACACTAAAAACATACAATGGGCGGCCTTATCGCTTTCTGCGATCTCTTCCAGGCAACCTTGGAATGGACAGTGATTGCGTGGACATAAAAATGGGGTTGATTTTGGTGCAAAAAATAGATACATAGATATATTCATATATACTGTATAATAGATACTTAAATACATACATACTAACTATTTAAGCAAAGAAGATAAATGACGACTACAGATTAAAACAGCTACAACAAAATCACAACAACAAGTAATGCTCCTTCACGAGTCTCTTGAACACAGGTAAAGATTGCGCGCGTTTTATTTGAACTGGCAATGCATTCCACAAACGAGCGGCCTGAACAGAAAAGGATTTGTCGAAGAAAGTTGTGGAATGCATTGGCATTTTAAGCTTTAAGTTGTCTGATGACCTCAACAATTTTGTGTGGGAATCGCAAAGATACTGGAAACGTTTTTTAAGATAGAGAGGGGTGTAAGGGGAAAAGAGCACATTATATAAAAGGTAAAGAATATGGGCATTCCGGCGAAGGCGAATTGGTAACCACTTGAGCTTCACACGAAATTCGGAAACATGGTCATATTTGCGCAAACCGAATATGAACCTTATACAGACATTTTGAAGCCGCTCAAGCTTATCGAGTTGGTCTTGGGTAACGTCAAGATAGCTGGCATCAGCATAATCAAGGATGGGTAATAGAAGTGATTGTGCAAGCGCAATCTTGGTGGCAGTCGGCAGAAAATTACGCAGTCTTTTCAAAGATGCAGCGGATGCAAATAGCTTGCGGCTAACTTCCTGTAGCTGGACAGTCCAAGAGAAGTTCTTGTCAATGAAGATTCCCAAGTTTTTTACTTTTTCGCTGAAGGGGATAATAGAGTTGTCAAAGGAAACTTGGGGAAGAGTCGTCCAGTCAATTCTTGAGACCGTCCTAGAACTGCCAACCACAACAACCTGCGTCTTAATGGGATTGACCATAAGTCCATACCTCTTGCTCCAGTCGCATATCCGGGCTAGATCGCGATTAATCACCAATATAGCCTCGGACAGATTTCCGAGAGGAGCTCGAGAGTAGATAATCCATGTAACAGAATCGCACCGCAAAACAGATAAATCCATTATCAATAGCAATAGCAATCGGGTTTTGAGGATGTCAGTCCGTAAAGAAAAGCAATGGTCGTTAGATATACAACACAATTATCGTACAATAAGTAGGTACACAACGAACGCGAAAACACGTGTATCGGGAACTGCAATGAAACCTGACGTAATGCCACCGCACCAAGATGGGATGTGCAAGTAGGGATCTGAGATCTATAAATCGATTATGGATTTTGAACAAATCCAACACACTAAAATAGAAATCACGTTTTTCTTGGATTGTGTGTAGAACGACATTTTTCAATCAATAATCTTATTTCAGTATATAATGAGAATGACAACATTAGGAAGTTTATGTGTGAAAATGATCTTAATTGAATAACAAAACAGAAGTGTGAAAATTTGTCTTCACTTTTACTATAAATATGAAAAATATATAGATTGTTTAATTCAAAATAAACCTTCATCATTACATAACCACGAATAAACCAATACTCATAATTATTAATTAAACACATTTAAAAATGGTTCATAAAACGACAATTCAAAAATCTATTTTAATCTCGTTTTTTTGTGGACCGATTTTCCATGTTTTGACTAAAATGGCCTGAATTATCGATTCTATAAAATAGATGGTTGCCCACTGACTGACACAGGTGTCCGCCATTATTGTCAGATGCATTGTTAAAGAACTAAAAATCCCTAATAAGCAGTGATTATAAAAAAAAGGTGAGTTTTAATCTAAGAATGACACACGTGTCAATAAAAAACTAACCTAACCTGTGGGCGAGTCGAATAAAATTAATTATTAGCAAAACGCACATGGTCCTCGTCACGAAAAAATTAGTTAATCAAAAAACTCGTTCTTAATTTATTGTTCCCTTCAAATCAAATCAAATCTTATATTTTTTCAAATTATGTTCCAATTAATCCTGATTTTGACGTTCTATATTAACGTACACATAATAGGTCTTTACCTATGAAATTGCCGTTTTGTATGAAAAAATTTAAACGAATTTTTTTCATGAATTTTTTATTTGTATTAATCGAAGTAATCACCCATGCAATCAATGCATCTTTGCCATCGCAGTGGCAGTTTATTGATGCCCTTCTTAAAGAAATCAGCTGGACGGGAGGCAACAAATTCTTCAAAGGCATTTTGTACTGCCTCTCGGGTATTAAATTTTTTTCCCGCCAAGAAGTTATCTAAATTCTGGAAAAAGTAGTAGTCTGTAGGCGCAAGGTCTGGTGAGTAGGGCGGATGACGGAGAGGTTCCAACCCCAGTTCTTGCAACTTGGAGACCGTCTGCTGTGCAGTATGAGGTCGCGCGTTGTCGTGCAGGAGCAGCGGAGACGAGCGATTGACCAATGCTGGTTGGAGATGCGCCAGCTTCTCCATCATTGTGTTCAGTTCTTCACAGTACACATCTGCAGTAATGCTCACCCCGTTTGGTAAGAAGCTGTGATGAATCACACCGGCGCTAGACCACCAAACAGTGACCATCACTTTTCTAGGGGTAAGTTTTCGTTTAGGGCATTGTTTAGGTGCTGAACCAGGATCCAACCAACTTGCTGAGCGCTTACGGTTATCAAACAGAATCCATTTTTCATCGCAGGTAACAATGCGGTTCAAAATTCCTTCATTTGTGTGTCTGTTGAGCAGTGCAAGGCACGTCTCGACGCGTACTTCGCGCTGGCGATCATTGAGTTCGTGGGGCACCCATTTGTCAAGCTTTTTTACCTTGCCAATTTGACGCAAATGGACCAATATTGTTTTGACGCTAACGTCGAAAGCTGCTGCTAATTCAGCCGTAGATTGTGTATCATCAGCTTCCACAATCGCCTTTAATTCGTCATTGTCGACCAAAGTCTTCGGACGACCGCGAGGTTCATTTTTCAGGTCGAAATTTCCAGAACGGAAGCGAGCAAACCAATAACAGGTGGTGCGTTGGTTTGTAGTGTTAGCTCCGTAAACGTCGTTGATGTTGCGTGCCGCTTGTGCCGCGTTGCTGCCACGACGGTACTCATATTCCATAATTACTCGAATTTTTAACGTATCCATGATGACGAAAAAGATTGAAATGCGATGAAAATGTAACACTAATCAATAAAGAAATGACTACTTTTAGAAAAAAAAATCCATGTTTTTAAAATAAAATTAATTTGAAATTAGAATTCTTAGCCAAACAAAAATTATTTTGATTTGAAATGGCCAGTACTGCAGAACGGCAATTTCATAGGTAAAGACCTAATATTATGTACGTTAATATGGATGCAATAGAACGTCAAAATCAAGATTTGCAAATATGAGAAAAGCAGAAGCATTAAACATGTTTCTTAAGACATTTCAACCTTGGCTTTAATCGGAATAATTAATAATAATAATAACCATGATAAATTAAAGCTTAATTTTTTAAATATTTGTGAAAATCAGAACCCGAAGGCTTATTACTAAGGTTAACAAATCATAATAAACATGGATAGTACAAGTTCTAGATTGATGGTTCTATATTTTAATGATGTAATGAATTGTAATGTACATTTTAGTGATCTAATGATTTTTTAATGTTTTTGTCTTTAATATTTTTTTTAATAAGTTGTGTGAATTTTATGTATTTGTTTTTTTTTTATTATTGGGAGTTGATGCTTTCGTAAATAAATAAATAAAATATTACTGGTCAACTCCTTTATCGTGTTTAAATGTTTTCTCAAACTCAATAAACTGCTACCTTGCCTAGTTTCCGTTGCAGGGGAAAGAAAATACATAATTTCCTCTCACTTACGCCCCTTTCCATAAACTGACAAGTTGAAGCATATATTTTAAAGGGAATTTAAGGGAGAAGAGCCTTCCGGGGCACTGGTGTGGGCGCGCACCTTGGGGCAGCGACCGGCTGGTCCGGAAATACCGTACGGTCTCCGTTGAGGTGGCGAGCCTCCTTGCCGGATTGCCACCATGGTATCTGAACGTAAAAGTCCTCGCGTATATGTGAGAGGGGCGCGAGGAGGCAAAACGCCGGGGCGTAACTCCGTTGCCGCGAGAAATCATGGCACAGCGAACAGAGCTCCGACGGTATTTCATGGCGTCATGGAGAGTTGTCACGCCACATTTGCGGCAATAAGTCCCCTCTTTGAGGAGTGGCTGGAGAGGCGTCACAGCGACCTCACCTTCTGCCCTACGCAGGTCCTCACCGGATACAGCTGCTTCGGGAGGTTTCTGTTCCAGATAAGGCGGGAGAAAGCCCAGGTGTCACCATTGTATGGATCGCCTGGAGAACACGATGGAGCTTACGTTGGAGTCTATCCTGTCTGGCAAGAGCCCCACCGTGTCCTCGCGAAGGCGACTGGCAGCGGCGATCTCACGCGTCCGGCCCTGGTCCAGGCCATTGCACGAAGCAAGAGTGCATGGGAAGTCTTCACCTCCTTCTGCGAATCAATAATAATTGCGAAGGAGGAGGCGTAGAGCATGAGGGAGAGGCAATCTTAGCGCCCTCGCACCCCTAGCCGCTGCAGGAGACGCCCTGGGGCTTCCCCTTAAATATATCGAACAATGGCCTCACTGGGCGGATCACTGTCATTTGCAGAAATTAATGCAATTGTCTGGATCTGCGGTAATAGAACTGTTCAGTTCACAATGTATTTATTTGGAGAAAATGTCAGTCTGAAGAGACACACTTTGTAGTCAGTCTAAACGTAATTCTAATATCAAACATTGTTGCCTTGCGGACTGAATAGGTATGCGAAGTAATTATGTATGCAGTTAATTTTATTTCCCAAATGACTTTCTTATATGTATGTAAATATTTTAGTTAGGCGGGTAATTCAGTAGTGGCGATTGAGTACTACGAAAACATTTTTCATTTTTTTTATTCTACTTTTCAAGTTCTCAAAGTATTATGTGTATCGACGCTGTGAAAATATCTCGTATTAAAAACAAGGTCTTCTTGCTACTTTGGACATTTGTGAAGAAGCGCGAAGCACTACAGACAAATCCATAGAATTGAAATTCTATTTTGAAACAAATATGTCATTGAAACTCAAGGCACTAGTTTGCTAGTTTCGAGTTATTCGTTTTTTGTTTAGGGCGGCTAGTTATTATATGTTTATTTACTCATGAAACTAGATGTACCGTATTACAATATAACATTTTTAGTTAACAGTTCAGTAAAAGCTCCCGCTGTGTTCCAATTCCTAGTTTGGTTTGTTTTGTGTACCTAAGTGTTTAACGTTCATACTGAATGGCAATTAAAAAAAAAATGGCAACAATTCCATTGCTAGAAACATTGTTAGTTGCGTTGAAAGAAAATGTACATTTAATAAATAACGTGTAATGTCCGACTCCCACAGAAACCTTGGATTAGGTCTTAGGCGGTTTAAGTACTATATGATACTCACATCCCGCGTTTACCAGGTAACCTTATTTTCTATGTTAATCATTTTCAAAGGCTAGTTGGAATGTAGTAGTCTCCTTGCCATGTGTCGTCTTTCTTTGAATAAACATTATCTATCCTACAGGTTTTAGTTCCTAAAACATGATGTGACCAAACTGAAATAAAACTTTGTTTTCTTATTCTGTAATTACGCGGATAATGGTATGCCTCTCGCGTAAGGGTTGTTAGGGAGTCTGAGTGAGAAGCTTTCACATAACAAATAATAACCTCCCTGACTGCGGTCCGTAGCTCCTTGCCAAGAACCAGGCTCGTAGATGAGGAGGGTTTCACGAAGGTAGAAAAGAAGAAGTCTCGTAATTTGTGCGGTACCGCACCGAGTGGACACAACATTATACATAACTGATTTTATTTCTGTAAGTAGGTTGGTACAAACACTTTTAGATGTCATTCATATTTTTTAAACTCGATTAGGTCGGCGTTTCCTATCTGACTACTCTGAGAAGAAATGCCGAAACAAACTCAGAGGTTAAAATCCAGACATAATCTTTTTCAGATCATGTGAAGACCATGTCGTTTGGTGTCTGAAATGGTTAGTTGGATAATCGGTCCACTCAATCTGCACGCATTTATCAGTAATCATACAGCTCAACTTAGAACTTGCGGAGCTCAACGATTTGACGAACAATACCAAAGAAAGGACATTTGGTTAGGCCGCATAAAGTACTCAAACTGCCTGATTAACAATAAAAACGAACTAAGAAAGAGATGAAACATAAAAACCAAAAAAAGAACAAAAATACAAAACATGACCCACATAGTCCTCACATTCACAATAAGAAAAAATAAAAAAAAATATTATACTTCTCAAAGTAAATATTCATGTCAAAGTGTATATAATAATAATCAAATGTCAAAGAGCAAAACAAAGAAAAAACAACATTCAGTATACAAAATTGGAGCAGGTCAATCCCAAGCTTTTTTGTCCTCAATATAATCTTTATCGGTATAAAAGGCTTTCAGGCACAACTTACGTTTGATGAATGATTTAATGTCAAACATTTAAACACCGTGACATTTCAGTCGTCTTACAACGGCAGCCCACTTCATGTATCCAATGACTACAATACATTTAAATAATAATAAATAAAACAATTGTAACTTTTATGAATAATTAAAAAAATATATATTCACTAAGACGCATGACGCAGTTTGAAACACCCTGATATGGAGATGGAATGAGTGATCGAATATAATGGTATAGGCATCTTCTACCCTTTGATACGTAAACATATTTAACAGAATGTTTCATTATCTTAATTAATGGTATCAATTTTTAATCGCGCCTAGATGTATTGTATGCCGGATACATTGAGTGGACCATCTTTGTAAGACGACTAAAATTTCACGGTCTATAGTTAGCAAAAACCAAGACACATTTTACCACTTTGAAAGTGTCTCTCGCGCAAACTATTCTATTCAGTTTAGAAAAAAATAATATTGGAAACCTCAATATCATTTTTGAAGACCTATCCATAGATATACGTATGGGTTTTATGTTTTTTTTTGAGTTTCAGTTCTAAGTACGGGGAAATGTATTGTTTATTTTTTCTATTTTTGTGTGAAAATCTTAATGCGGTTTACAGAATACATCTACTTACCAAGTTTCAACAGCATAGTTCTTATAGTTACAGACAGACAGAAATGACGAATCCATAGGGGTTCCGTTTTTTGCCATTTGGTTACGAAACCCTAAAAATACTTGGTCAATAAAATTTCAAAAAAGTATAAATGAACCCATATAACCTGTCACTAGGTACGCTAATTCTGGAGAAAGAACATACATATTGCCTTGAGTTAATCACAGCGACCAACTAGGTACTCTTCGTTCTCTCGTCATTTAAATAGTCATTGATGGAATAGTAAGCCTTTAATCAAAGGATGGATTTTACTTGAGCTTTATACGCATCAAAAGGCAAATCTAGCAAAGAAGAGGGACTTTTTATAAAAGGTTATGCCAACCCCAATAAATGAGTTATGAACCTCATGAAGAAATAGCACGTAGTTTGTCCTTATTTCTAGTGTTAACGGTCTGAATATTACTGTTTTTAGTGTCCAAGTGTATATTTTGCGTAATATATTCGATTTTAGCGAATATGAATTGTGATGCCACCGTGAGAATAAACAATATCTTTAAAAAAGTCCCTCAAGGAAACTCTGCCACCTAGCCGGTAAATTGCACATACAGCACGTTTTTGAACGACAAAAATATTTTGAATATCAGCGGCTTTGCCCCACAACAGAATACCGTAGGAGATAAAGCTGTGAAAATAACTAATGTAGACTTATCGAGGTGTATCGACGTCAGTGTATTGTCTTACCTTTCTGATGGCGTAGGCGGCTGAACTGAGCCTCCCTGCTAGGGTTGATAAGTGAGATCCCTGAGAGACTGAAGTTTGGCATCTACTGTTATGCCCAGAAAAACTGCCGAGTCTACGGTTTCAAGCACCTCTTTATCTAAGACTATATTGGGACCTAGATTTCTAACATTCGGTTAAACGAACTTTACACATTTCGTTTTTTTGGCATTGAGAACAAGGTTATTTGCTTACGGATTGCGTTAGCATTGAGAGTGCACTGTTTACGTCGTCAAAGTCTTGTCTATTCCTAACTACTTTAAAAATAAGAGAAGTATCATCTGCAAACAGTACAACAAGTGAAGACCAACTGGACTCTGAGAGTCGAAAGGTTGGAATCGCTCCACGACATCAACTTTAAGTCATTCGTGGTACGAGTTCCGACCCACCATCTACAACACCGCTTGAAAGAGACTTTTGGCCAAAAGGTATATTGACGTATATTGACGTTTCCGAGGACGGTTATTTAACGCCTCGCAGCGAACCATGACGCCGATAACTTTACGTGTTTAGTTATGGTTTTATGCTGGTTATTAATATGTATTCAATTGTTAATATTGTTTAAGATTATTTTGTTTATTTTATCTATGGGACTTAGTTGCCTGATAGTGATAATAAAATGATTATTATTTTCGTTTATTCTTTTAACTAAATTTTTATTTAAAAAAATCATCGATGGTTAGTATTACAGATTTGCGCCAGTTCCCTTTAGCCATAGACGGTGGGGTGAGTCCCTTGTCCACTGTGACCACATCACGGTGCATACCCACTTCGGTTTAAGAAAAATATTCCCTGAGACTACAAACCTCGCAGTTGTGGAGGTTCTTCGCATTTAAAAAGCCTCGACCCACGCACTTCCGCGGGATAGTCTCATCACCGATGATCGTGGGTGATGCATCCGGTTTGCAGTTCGAGTCCGAGTTCAGTCTGAGTCCATTTGAGTATGCCGAAAGAGTACATCAAAACCGGCATGACCCAACTGTTGAAGGCGCGCACCTTGTTTCCGCCTGAAAGAAGACTAATTAATACCTTCTTCAGGCGACCAAAGAAGCGCTCCCTCAACGATTGCTTCATGTCAGGAGCGTTGATGCCTAACGCTTCCGTCATACCCAAATACTTATAGCTTTCAGATGAGGAGAGGGATCTGAGGTGTATGGAATGCGAAAGTTGAATTCCCTCTGATTCCACAATCTCACCTCGCTTTACATGCATGACTGCACATTTGACCACACCAAATTCCATCCTGATGGCGCTACTAAAAGTTTCAGTTACCTTCAGTAGCTCCATCAGTTGTAATTTGTTGGGGGCAAAGAGTTTCAGGTCATCCATGTATAGGAGGTGAGATATAACCTCACCACTTCTCCTCAGCCGATAGCCTAGACCTGAATCCTCCAGCAGTGTGCTTAGAGGATTCAGGGCTAAGCAAAACCAAAGTGGACTCAAGCTGTCGCCTTGAAATATTCCCAGTTTGATCCATATAGGCTCATCATTCCCCTGGATCCGTGGACATCTCGGATAGCGAAGGACTGTCCTCCATTGTTCCATTCACGACTCAAAGAAGGTGCGTAGAACTGCATCAATCTTGTACAACTCCAGCACTTTCATGAGCCATGCATGTGGCACCGAGTCGTAGGCCTTCTTATAATCTATCCAGCATGTCGACAGATCCTTATGGGATCGACGAACCTGTTAGCTTATGGCCATGTCAACGAAGAGTAGCTCCTTAGTCCCGCGAGACCCTTTCCTACATCCATTTTGAGAGGGAGACATAATCGAGTCATTCTCAATGTGCGTCATTATCATCTGCCTAAACTTTTCCCAATCACGTTGGTGTCGGCTTCCAGGATGCAGCTGAATACCAGTATTTTACATGGAGCTACTACCTATCTGACTTCCATAACCCAGTTACTAGGTAATATGATACCCCTTGGTAAGACTGGTTGTCAGAATTTCGTGCTTCTGACGACCCGTAACGAGTGTTAAAGATCCACAAATGACAGTCGGGACCAACGGCTTAGCGTGCTTTCCGAGGCACGGAGGGGTCTTGGTTTGTAAAGATGGTCACCGATCCACGGACCAACCGCGGCAAGCGTAGCTTAACCTGATCGATCGACCCGTGCTGCTTATGCTACTTAGCCACAAGCGTAATTTTAATTGATTATTATTGTAATGCGTGTCGCGTGTTTTATGCTCAACAAGTCAATTAGTTTCTTTTTTCAACACTGTATTGTTTGGAAAATTGGATTTTATCGCACAAAACCACAACGTGTTTCAGAACTACTTTGGATGAAAATTGTGGTTATTACTAAAATAAATTAATGAATACACAACAATGATGATAATATGTTTTCAGTGCCAATTTATCGCATGATTTTTACATGTCTACCTACATCAACATACCTTTCTAATCGTAAACATACCTTGGTTGAGTTTCCAACTTTAATTAACTCTTGATTAGTGGGTTTTACAGAAGAAATACCTTCGATGTACCTACCTATAATAACAGTGTGTGGTTTGACATTTGTTTATATTATTTGACGTATTGTAAAACTGCGTATTTTATTTGGGCCAGTAGCAATATTTTTAGGAATCCGAACTTAAAAGGGAAAACGGAACCTTTATATTTTCTTTTTGTCCCTTACCAAGAGTTTTCAGTTCATTTTTTGACATTTCTACCACTAATGACAGTTTTAGTGCTAGTGTTATGGTTGAGCATTCAAAAGTTAAGAAGAAGACGTTATTTGCCTATAAGGTCACTATGCATGTGCACACCCATGCGCGTGACCCTCTATTTTTCATTCACTATGTGTTGAAATTCAAATTCGTATAGTGCAAAAAAGTATTTATTTATTTATTTTTAAACCCTTAAAACTATCCTTACAGGTACTTAACCTAATGCGATAGAAAAGTCGCACACGCAAACTTAAAATTAAAGCACAATAAAGATCATTGTAACATAATATAAACAATAGTACTTTTGCGAATTCACTCTAGTAACATGTAAATATATCCAATTCTACCTGAATGTCATTGATCGTGCGAATTGTTCGAGTCAGAGGGGTTTTAGCCAGCAAGTTGGTCCTGGCTGATGGTACGACCAGCAGTGGCGGGGGCCGTCGCCTCCACACATAACGGTCGGATACCTACAAGTGAAACCGTTGCAGTAATCCCGGGTTGTACTCTATGCCTCGGAGCAGTTTCACCAGGTGCGATACTAGCGTAAATTCGCGTCGCACCCCGAGTTGATTGTACCCCACCATACCCAGTACAAATAGAGTGCTGGGGTACATCAAAGGGTAAAATGGGTTTATCCCATAAAGTTTTTTGTACAGGTGGCGCGTGAATTTGTTCTGGACTCGCTCCAACATCAATGAGTACTTAGCCTCATGTGGGGCCCATATGACAGCACTATGTTCCAGATGACTCCTTACTAATGGGTCATACAGGACTCTGATGGCTGTGATGCTGGTAAAGTCTCGCATCTGCCTCAGAACAAACCCTAGGTTTCTAAATGCCTTTTTGCAGATCTTCGTTAAATGATCGCGAAACGACAGGTCAGGGGTGAGAACAACCCCTAAATCCCTTACCTGCGTGACTCGTTGCATCGGTACAGCATCCACTACGTATTTGTAGAGTAGAGGTTTAGTTTGAACACATATTCTGGTGTCGTTGTCAATGGTTTAAAAGGGATTGCTAGGACGTAAAGAGAAACCAGAAATATATTGGTTAAAATAGGGTTAAAAATGAATAATGTGAAGTGGACAATGGCAAAATAACTTTACTAACATTTGTCGTCTCATATCAGAATCGTTTCGAATGCCTAGGGAGATCTGTGGACGATTTTAACAATGGGTTCGTGAAAACGGTCCAAACAGTCGGATCAATCAAAAACGGCGTACAAAGAAACAAGCAGCTTGATTTTCTGATCCTACTTTGCAGCTCATGAAGGTGCAAAGTAGGCTGCACCGCGAGATGATCCTGCAGTCTTCAGACGATGCTCTCAAGTACCTTCTTAACAGACGGATCTCTAAGTCCTTGAAAAGCGACTTTTACCAGTTTAGTACAGAACGTATTAAGGATGTGATAAAGCAGAACAAAGGCTTCAAGGTCTTTGCTAGGGATCTGTTTATTGGGCAGAAACTGAAGACCGATGATGGTAGGTCCGTATCCGCCTAACACTTCAAAGCCCGCCAGCAGCTATTTGATATACTCGTGGGCGAAACGCCACAGGCATGGAACAGAGGTGTGGTGGTACTTTTCTTTAAGAAGAGTGACCTATGCCCTTTTTAAGAATTATAGGCCCGTCTCATTTCTGAGTCATGTCTACAAGTTGAGCCAAGAATCCTCACGAACCGTGTCGCGCGCAGGTTTTATGACCTCCAGCCTCCGAAAAGGCTAGCACCGTAGACCACATACTCATGCTCCGGCAGGTTATACAGAAGGCCGAAAAGTATAACCTGCCTCTTTTCTTAGCGTTTGTGAACGACTATCGGTACATCGAGGTGCCGAAGTGTCTATACGAAAACGCCACTATGTCAGTCCGAGTCCAGGACCGGACTTCGAAACCTATACATAGTGTACCTATGTAGCATGTGAGATAGGGAGACGTTATGTCTCCAAAACTATTCACCGCTGCACTGGAGGACATCTTTAGATGTCCTCCAGTGCAGCGGTGAATAGTTTTGT
Organism: Polymixis flavicincta; assembly: GCA_949987655.1. Taxonomy (NCBI): domain Eukaryota; kingdom Metazoa; phylum Arthropoda; class Insecta; order Lepidoptera; family Noctuidae; genus Polymixis; species Polymixis flavicincta. Next base: position 32,677,277 of record OX465171.1, on the reverse strand, counting down.
AACCTTAAAAGGTTCTGGACTGGAAAGGGGTTGTAATAAACATTAATGGCGAGTAGCACTCACCTTCGGTTTGTCGATGATACAGTTGTCATGGTTGCGACTATGGAGGACCTTGGTACAATGCTCGTTGACCTCAGTGAATACCTACAGACTAAAGTCTGTGGTCAAAACCAGTGTATGTTGCTAGTGATGACATTTATGGTACTAAAACGTGGTCGCTCATAACAGGTTTTATTACAAGTCCAAAAATCACTCAAAGAGCAATAGAGATGGTTATCCTTCTTTTTTTTTTGGTTGGAAAATCATCAAATAACTTCTCCCGCTCTGGGTGGAGCAGCAGGGCGTGTCAGACTTTTACTGACCCGTGAACCCGTGTTCCCTCAGTAGCCCGTATGCCAGGGGCTGCGGTATCTCTGACGAACAAACCCGCACCCCTGGCAGGCATCGGCCCTTGCGGGCCCCGTCACTTTGTGCTGGCATCTCTTTGAGGCGCACGTGGAACACGACGCACCGTCGACTTGGGCTTGGTTCTTATCGGACAGCGAGCTACCCATTACTCGCCGTCCGCAAGCTCATGCCCACGGTGGCCGGAAATCGGCCTGGGATTCCCGACGCCCAGGGCGTCTCCATATCCTGCGGCGCCTAGGGTCGCGAGGACGCATAGACTGCCTCTCCCTCACGTGCGCCGCCTCCCTCTTCGCGAGCATCACTGTTTCGCTGAAGGAGGTGACGGCTACCCATGCACTCTCGCTCCGTACCGTGGCCTGGACCAGGGCCGGACGCGAGAGATCGCTACCGCCGATTGCCTCCACGAGGACACGGCGGTGCTCCACCCAAGCCCGGCAGACCGCCGCCGTGTGCTCCACCATGTCCTCAGGGCGATCTTCGCAGTAGAAACACCCGGGCGTTTCCTCCCGCCCTTTCCGAAACAGGAACCTCCCGAAACAACCGTGTCCGGTGAGGACCTGCGTCAGGCGGAAGGTGAGGACGCCATGCCGCCTCTCAAGCCACTCCTCAAAGAGGGGACTTACCGCCGCAATCGTGGCGTACCCAGAGATGGTTATGCTGGGAGTCTCTCTACGTGATTGAATCAGAAATGAAGAGATCCGCACTGCCCTCGTACTCGTATATCAAAACACATTAACTTCGAAAATGCGATTTTGTAAAAAAAACGCGGTTAAAGTTTATTTGTTAAATTGCTTTGTTATAAAAAATTAGTTAGTTTAAAAATCACATGTTTATGTGTTGTAAAATTCCCAAAGCTTCAAAGTATGGGACTAATATTTTCATGATTTTTATTTAATAAAATCAGTTAATGTGTTATAAAATAGAAAGAAAATTCTTTTTTTTGTACCTAAAACCCAGTAACTGAATGGTTACTGTAGACCAGGTTAGTTTTACACGTTACTGTGTATTAACCATTTAAAGACAGGAACTCTAGTGTTAAATAACACAGTAACTGTACACAAACTGGGTTGAAAACCGAAGCCTACTGTTATTAGGTTTCAACTTGCTTCGGTTACCTAGCTGAATACCTAATAAGTGAAGATGCTGTATTTAAGACTAATTTAATATTATAAAACCAAAAATGCAACAATTAGTATCTAAATATACTGTGTTCTATGAAAACCTTTTTCATTTGTATAAATGCAATTTAGCATTTATATAAATTATTCAAACGAGATAAAAAAAAAACCATCATAATCATTATTGGTATATAAATCGACTGCCAAAGAATACGTAGGTACTGGTTACTTTGGTTGAGAATACTGAGGCAATGCTTGCCAAAACAAGAGTCGATTTGAAGACATGAGAGGTCCCTAATTAAATCGAATTTTCTTTGCTCACCTCGTGCTGTATTTTTGGAACTGGCTTAGGTATTCCGTTATTTTCGTGTTTCGCTTTCAAAAACTGAAGTGCAATAAAATCATTTTCTCTGAATGATTTCTTTTTATATATATTAAAAACCCTCGCCTAAAAATTTAACCTATAAGATTTCACGCAAGTTAATTCTGGTAGGTGTATTTTTAGACGGTTTGTAAAAGAACAGTCCTCGTAATCATAAAAATCTCCAACGGCCACTACTTTTACATACTTTTCCAGACTGTGCACACTGCACAGTATTGTAAAAGTCATCTAAGTCGTAAATTTTTGAGTTACGTTTCATTGCTTGCTCCACTTGATCATGAAAGCTATCGACTGACATGAAGCTGTGTCCAGGTTTAAAAGTACTTTATTTTTATAGTTTTAGCTGCTATATCCTTGCTATTAATTATAGATGGTAAAAAGCTAAACAGTGACAATCATTTATATTATGAAGTGCAGTTATTAGTCCAAATCGTTATTTTTCAACGTCTCTTGTATGCTTAAGAAACTGGTAAAAAGTGCTGGCAAAGTCTTTTTTTCGCGCCCAGATTCATGCCATATAACTGCATATGTTTTAACAAAATGGTGGGTTCCAACTAGCACAAAACTTTTATTAAAAACGTTTAGTCTGACAAAAAATTGAACTCGAGAATAACAAACCAAACCTGTCCCGTACCCCGTTATACGCAAGAGGTTATCTTAAAACCCATTAAATCAATAGTTACTATACACAATGGTAAAGTTATGTATTTTTGAAATAAACATTAAAACTGCAGGCATCTTAAGCCCTGTACTAAGATACTGTGATTAATTTAAGTATAACATATGATAAATTTTGCATAAAACCACAGTATTTGAAAAAGCCGTATTATAGCCAAGCAAAACATATTTATACAAATACATGAACAAATATCACAGCACAGTAAATAAATATTTAGTGTGTTTAAACCTAACAATACTGACGAACTCTGTTTTTTATTAAAAATATCTTGATTTTTACCAAAATACTGTGTATTTATCTATCGTACTCGTATCTCCGCAACGGTGGTAGATACAGACGAAAATTTTCCCAGATAGAGCTCGGACTCGTTACTACAATATCCAACACAAGCATAAACACGTTCGTTTTTGAAAACACAGTAACTGAAGTTACTGTGTTTTCAATTACGAGGGCAGCGCAGAAGAACCAATGTTATCGACGTAGTCCGAAGAATTGCCGAACTTAAGTTGCCGTGGGCAGAGCACATAGCTCGCAAAACATATGGCTGATGGGGCCAAAGGGTTCTGGAGTGGTAACCGCGTACCGGAAGACGTAGACTTGGAATGACTCCCACAAGGTGAACCAACGCTGGATACGGGAATCACAGAACTGGCAAAGGTCAAGCTCCGCAGCTTGGGGGAGGTCTATAATCAGCAGTGAAAGTCTTTTGGCTGAAATTTTGATGATGATGATGATGATGAAGCCCATAGGAGTCTCTGTGCCGCGGAAAGGCCAAGCCATACATTTAACCAAGATGTAAGGTTTGTACAGTGGGGGGCTTTGAACTACATTAGATCTGATAACTTTTTAATAGTGTAAGCGTTACCTATTTTTTTTTTAAGTCTTGGCAGCTTACTTTTCATGAAATAGTTTTTGTGGAATTATTTAATACTTGGCGTCATTTATGATCTCCATCTAGACGACTGCCCCTAGACAAAATCCCTAGCTATGCCCATGTAGTTATGTTTCAGTAAGGGAAACTGTTAGGTCAATTGTTGTTAAGGAATGGGGGTTACTGTTAGTATTTAACAATTCATTAAACAAATGGTTATTTTCATTGACCTGAGTAAGTTCTTTATCCTTTTGAAATTCTAGAATTTTAACATTTGCATGGATTCATTCATCCTCTAACTTAAACAAAGCGTCCTCATACAAATTACTGCAGTTTTTGAAACCGTCTGTGACCACCCGTGGTTGATCCCGTTCAGCCACAACATTGTGGTATTGAAGGTGTAAGTCAACCAGCTCCTGTTTTAGGCTTGTGTTTTTGTTGACAACTTTCTCGAGTTCCTTCTCACTTTTCTCTCTTTTGTCTAACAGATCTTGACATTTTCACTGGAGTTAAACTGGAAGCCGACCCCAACATAGTTGGGAAAAGGCTAAGCAAATGGTGATGTGCATAGTAACATAAACTATCCGATTGGTTTGCAAAAACAACATCACATGAATGTCGCCACCGATACAATACATTTCAAGAATAATGTGCAACCTGCTAACTAGTTTATCAGCTACTGAACTTGACATACTCAAAATAGCTACCTACTTTGTTAGCAATCTGAGAAAGTAGAACGGCCTTATTTTAAGCCGTTCCAAAGTGCTTAAGGACTACTCCAACCTTCAGAGGTGAAACTGCGCCGTCAGCATGGGGTCACTTCAAACACGATTTTTTCTCCTCCGCGTTCCTTCGTGTCAAACACGCATCAAACCTGTACATAACTTAGGAATTCTTGTATTTCGGCACGAGAAAATTATCGAAATGAAAAATAGTTTGATTCGATCAATAAGGTAATAGGTACATATTTGATTTAACAAAAAGATCGGTTCCTATAATTATGTATTTAGGTACACATCAATATTATTGCTTAGTCTTTTTCATCATTTATGTAACATCGCATAATTGCTGCAGTACAAAAGGATTAATAATAATTGTTACTAAAGAAAGGAAATTACTATCGATGCATGAAATATTGAATAAAAAACCTATAGTTGTTGGGATCATAAAAATAATTAAAACTCTAAAGTTCTGGAAATGAATAAAATTAACTGTGAGAACTCCATCCTAATTTCCAAGATATGTTGAACTCTTTAAAATGATTTTATTTCTGTAAGTGGGTTTATACAAACACTTCTCGACACCGACAGAGTGGACTGTCCTTATGTCCGGCAATGTTGATTGTTATCTTGTGATTATTTGTTTTTGTTTTTATTTTATTTGTCTGTGCTTGTTATCCTGTCTGTATCCTTTATGTATGTCTGTATATGAGTCTTGTTACTTGAATTAAAGACATTTTACTAACCTAATAACATTCGTCTCTGTTTTCGATCAATAATAGTACTATTTTATTGATCGAAGGTCTCTGTTTTAAAATGATGTCTGAGCTAGCCATCAAGTGAAAATCATTTTTTGTATTGATTTTATACGATACAATATTTTAAACAGAATGTGCTATGATAAAATGTAACGGTAAAAATATACATAAAAACATTTTTTAAACAACATGCTTAGATGTTGAAAAAAGCAAAATCAACAAACTTTAAAAATAAATAATAACAATAGGATCTTCCTCTTCATTTTCCTAAGGATTTATTAATGTTTAAAGGAGACCAAAGTCCAATCTTATTTAGCCACTGTTTAAGGGCAATTATTGCAGATCGGTTTTTGCACTTCACTGTCTCTTGCCATAGTCTGTCGATTTGATTTGACAGAGACAGAACGTTGGTATGGTTCAAAACTTGACACAGCTATTAGTGCGAGATCCGAGAGCTTACTGACATAACTTATTTTCACAAAGATGAGACCTTAGGTTCTGAGTAGTAGGCTCATTGTACTTAAAATACCTGCGTGTTTGTGGAGTTCGCTCAGTGACAGCTGGGCAGGTACCAGGTAAGAAAGTTACCTAAAATTAAGTGTTACTTTACTTATTTTCACATGGCTGATTTTTATGTACATATTGTAGAATATTACTCTGAAGTAATATCAAAAGTATCAGATGCTTTCCATGGGCCGGAACTATTGCTTTGCTTTAAAGCTCTACAAAAAATATATGAACCATTTTGACAGCCGATCACGTACTCAACTCGTGATACCGCTCATTCCACAGGACGCTGATCACGTACTCGAATACGTGATCAACTTTCATATATATTTTTTCATTTAGCCTACACTGTCCCACTGCTGAGCAAAGGCCTCCCCCAAATTCTTCCAGGTATCCTTTTCCAGGGCCTTCTCGATCCAGCCCTTGCAATACGCGTCCAGATCGTCACGTCACTTTTTCTTGGGCCGGCCTCGGCAGTGCCGTATAGATACTTTCATATAGTTTGTTTAAAAATCACGAATTCAAATTGTGATCGGCGCGTAACCTGGGTCGAGCGGGTTTCTTTACCTACACGCAAGTTCATCTGTATGCGGGGTATGGCGTAAGGAGGGATATTGTGTCTGGCGGGCGGCGGCGGCGCGGCATGGTATTATTATAGTTGTATTGTTTGTAAGAGTTTTTCATTTTTGCACAGGTACAGTTAATTAAACTGTTTCTGATCACTGTTTGACAATTATATCAAAACTTAAACATGGTATGGTTTTGTCTCATTATTAATATTGTCGGTACGGAAACAGATAGAGAGACAGAGAGAGCTATTTTCATAGTGTAATGTCGTAGGGTATTCTATTGAGGGGAAATGCCGCCGACATTCAGACAATTTTTGTCTGGCAAAAAAGAGCTGTCCGATCAATTTATAAATTAAGTCAGAGACACTCTCTCAGAGATAAATTTAAGGAGATAAATGTAATGACTGTGCCTTCACAGTATATTTATGAAAATCTTTTATATGCTCATAAAAATATTAAATTGTTTAAAAAATACAGTGATATCCATAGTATAAATACTAGGAACAAACACAAATTTGTTGTACCATCAATAAGGCTCAAGAAAATAGGTGGATCATTCAGATGTCAATGTATACGCTTTTATAATAAACTTCCAAGCCATGTTCAAGATCTAAGTCTCAATAAATTTAAATCATTCATCAAACGAAAGTTGTGCCTGAAAGCCTTTTATACCGTTAAAGATTATATTGAGGACAAAAAGCTTGGGATTGACCTGCTCCAATTTTGTATACTGAATGTTGTTTTTTCTTTGTTTTGCTCTTTGACATTTGATTATTATTATATACACTTTGACATTTGATTATTATTATATACATTTTGACATGAATATTTACTTTGAGAAGTATAATATTATTTTTGTTTTAATTATTGTGAATGTGAGGACTATGTGGTATTTTTGTTTTTGTGTTTCGTCTCTTTCTCAGTTCGTTTTTAATGTTAACCTGGCAGTTTGAGTACTTTATGCGGCCTACCCAAATGTCCTTTCTTTGGTATGTTTCGTCAAATCGTTGAGCTCCTCAAGTTCTGAGTTGAGCCGTATGATTACTGATACATGCGTGCACTGAATGGACAGGTCCACTCAAACTGTGTGGTTCTTTCCTCAAAAGACCATTTTAGACACCAATCCACATGGTCTTCACATGATCTGACCAAGATTATGTCTGGACTTTAAAAGAGACTGTGACCTCTGAGTTTGTTTCGGCCTTTCTTCTCAGAGTAGTCAGATAGGAAACGCCGACCTCATCTAGTTTAAAAAAATATGATTGACGTGTAAAAGTGTTTGTACAAACCTACTTACAGAAATAAAATCATTTATCATTTATCATAGAATACTAAAATAAAAAGCCATTAAAAAGTTATGAGCCAATGAAGTGTAAAATCTCCAAAACCAAGTCGGTACCGACATAGTTCAATTATCGATACGTTCAATAAACTTTATTGGTCATTGATTTATGCAGTGGTTTTTTCATAAAAGCCGATCTTCCGAAAGACTTTTCTTAAGTTTTACGCTCCTGTTTTACTATAGATGATCCTGCATCTCACTCAATAACGTTGTGCGTGTAGACTGACTTCTATCTGCTTATCACTGATACTACCTCTGTCCGACGCGAAGCCTGGTAAGACAGCGTCCTTTTTAGCCAGGCTCACCAGTGAGTTCGAGCCAGCGACTAGGTTCCCCTTAACTTACTCTCATGTTTTCGAACTAGAAACTCAAAAACGTCGTGACAAAGTTATAATTCAAGTACGTAACCAATTTTATTTAGGACCTTATAACTTCACACGATATTAAAATTATGATTTTTTATTTTACACACATCACACATTTTTGCTTTATTGCTACAAGGATATTTTGGCGTCTAATTGACATTGGCTCACATACATCTTATTGGAAAAACAAGATGGAGGCGTTAGTTCCAATTTTAGCCACGCGCGTAAGATTCCTTTACCGTTAAAGAATGAACCTCCCCAACAAAATATAGCAAATAAAGCAAAGCAAATAAATAGTTACCGATGATGATTTAGTAAAAGGCTAAAACAAAATTGTCAGCTTAGCCAATTAAAGAATTGGTATGCAAAATAATGGGATCTAAGTTATATGGAGTTTAAAGAAAGTCAAAAGTTTGATAGTTCCTTGTTTTAATTTATTAAACATTGTAATTGTACGAAAACGGACTTAGTGCCTATGGCGTTCCCTGCCAATAACTTTTTTGCCGACGGAGCCGAGAATGCTAAAAGGTATGACTCGTAACTTCCTTTACTCATTCATACATACATAAACACACGCGCCGTTCCGTAGCTATCTATAATAATTTGCTTCACCTATACCCTTGGATAGTTGAGTCCACGAGTAAACATATTTGGACCCCTATTTAATAACAATAAAATCTCAAATTGGCTAGTGGCCTATGTTGTAAATTATTGCCGTAAGGAAATTGACCGAAATGATGAGCAAAAGTGCTAGTTTCTTTATAGTAGGTACTTACTACTTCCACGTCCACCCATCAAACATCTGTCAAATCAAATGTATGTCATCTTGAGTTTATAAATATCAACAATAAAGTTTGTGCTTTTGTAGTTTACCCTGGGCAATTATTCAGTTTTTCCAATCTTAACGTTTTTAATAATCGTTTCGGAAGTTGATATTATTAATTTTTCATATTTTATATTTCACAGTGTATTTTCTACAATGTGATAAATTACGAAAACATTATTTGCGAAAATAAATAATATCAGTCAGCGCAGCTGAAAATTCATGCGCAAGTCCTCTCATCTTAACAAAGCGACGGCAACTGATTTGTGAAACAAAAATATTCTTGAAGTTCCCGTAACATGCGACGGAAGATGACTTCTTCCTCGAACTAAGAACGTCGTAAGTGAAAATAGTTTTTAACCGTAATAAAATAAAAGGAATTTAGAAAAACGCCTCCACAATTTTTTTCGCCTTGTAGTAATACAAGTAATAATCACATTTTCATCCCATTAGTCATTACTTCATTAGCAACGTACAAATTAAAAATTCGAGAAATATGGTCGTGGTGTTTTTTTCTCGAGAAAATTGTAATATTTCGTGTTTATGTTCCACTAAAAGTTTAAAAATATCATGCAGTTACTCGTTATATTTTTATTTTATACCTAAGTCTTTTAAATTTCATGAAAAATCAAATTGAAGATTGGCATTTTTGGTATAGATGATGATGATGAAGCCCTCATAATGTTTTGTATATTATGTGTATATCAAAATCAAAAATCAAAATCAAAAGTCATTTATTCAAACTAGGCTGAGAGTCAGCACTTTTCGAACGTCAAAATTACATAAGACAGTCCCCCAAAAACGCCCACCCTTCGACACTTCCTAGTGCTTTAGCTGGGAAAACCTACAGATTAGTAGGTAAAGTTTGTACCTATATAAGACGCTTCATAACTGGCAACCAATATTCACATGAAGTACAAACAGTACCTACATAATTTCAATGGGTATTTAAAAAACCCGCCTTAAAACCCATTTGTCATTCAATCCAAATGAATCCTCATTCCAAATAACTAGTCGCACCGCAATTAAAATTGTAGGCAAAGTTCTCTTATTCACGGCAGTACCTACTTTGTTATGGCCTGGCGCGGTATAGCTTCTTAGCCTTGGGCCTGATTAAACCAAGGCCTCAAATGAATACACTTCCACTCTTCGTCTCAATTAATATCACCTACATTGCTATAATACTTAGCTAATCACATTAGTTACTTATAAATACTTAAGTTAACTTAATAATCTTTTTTGATGACATAGACCACAGATAGAACGATCGTTATTTCTGCTGAAAGACTTTCAGTGCTGAATAAAGGCCTCCCCGAAGCACCGCCACTTCGACCGGTTCTGCAGGCCTAGACAAAACACATTTCTGTTAGCGTTCACGCCAAACGCTACGCCAAAATGTATGAGAATGATACCAGCGGAAAGGTTACGTCGTGTCCTTTCCACCTGCGGAAAGGACACGATGTAACCTTTCCGCTGGTAATGTAATTCCCATACTTTTCCTATTTTACCTATTAATCTTTAGCTACAAAACCACGCCAAGCATGTGCAAGCGAAGCTTGTTGTTGTAAACCAAAAACGTAAATTTGTGAACGCAAAACCCTCCCAATCATCGGACATCATTGATATCGGAGTTTGGCCTTCAGCGGTCAAAGCAAAGCTTAATCTAATTATCATCGTTCCACGTTCCACGTTCCACGTAATAGGTGAACCGGGGCGAGCCTACCAATTAGCAGTGACATCGAATTACGTAAACATGATGTTCATCATTGATTGAATTAGCTTTGGGCAATAAACAGTCCGAGGACTGTATGTTACCGTTGCAAAAATAACTGTCCCGTACTAGCCGTATCATTGCTTACAGAAAAAATATAAGTAAGCTGTGCACTCCTCAACAGTTCTTGGCTACTTTTATTTGGCCATTATGCAATAATTGATTACTTCCGATGTTTCGGGTTTTGCTGTAACAGCTTTTATTTATTTAAACTTCTCGCACACCAAAAAGGTACAAAGGCGGACTTAATGCCTTAGGCATTCTCTACCAGTCAACCAAGGGTGGTGAAGAGATTAGATGGCAGGTGCTTAGTTGAGAGGAAATATGATTTAAAAAAACAATATAAATTATATTATAAATAAGCTAGGTACATAAATAGGTTATAAACTTATAATACACATACAAGCATACATATCTACTATAATATATACTTATATATATATTTTAAAGAGAAAAATATGTTTTGATGACTCTACGCTATTCGTTATGAAAATACCTTTGCAATTTCCGCTTAAGTGCATACCGACTAGTGGCCGTCCTGATATCGAGAGGAAGCGCATTCCAAAGAAGAATGGACTGGATATGAAAAGAAGAATGAAGAAAGTCAGAAGTATGAGAAGGACAAAGTAAAAGAAGATTGTTAGAAGAACGCAGATTCTTAGTGTGAGAAGAACATAGATATTGGAAATGAGACACAAGATAAGATGGAGGTGTAGGAGAATTGAGAAAGGAGAAAAGCGTAGTCAAAACGCTCCCCTCGCGTTTGAGCTCCAACCTATAGCTCGATAAATGGTCGTATTTCCTAAGGTTAAAAATTAACCGGATACAATTATTGAGCAGTCTGTCGAGCTTATCCAGCAAAACCGCATTCAAATCGAAGTAGCACACGTCACCATAGTCGATGATGGGGAAAATCAAAGTCGGCACAAGCAGCAGCTCGCGTCAGCTTTTCGATCATGAATTTATAAATTACGTCTGATACATATCAGACCGAAAATTACTCACAGTTGAGGTATCAGGCTTACGTGATACCTGTTTCCTGTATTTTGGCGGAGGTCCGGGGTCCTGACACTACTACTGCTGCTAGAACTTGAGCTAGAATGTGGTTTTTTTTTAGCTTTGGGTGGGTATCGCATGTCACTTCTGATGATAGCAATAGAGGTATTTAGATCACCAACTATTAATTGAAACCACTTTGAACTTTTAACAATATCGTCATCAGCCTTTTAATGTTCCCACTGCTGGGACACAGGCCCCCCAGGCCCCGGTGAGAGGGATGATGAGGGATGAGGGATGAGGGATTTAACAATATATTAACTTCGAACTTTTAACCTACTTTGTAAAGAGAGCACGGCAATCGCCAACAATTGTTTAAAAATACAGTGATAAGTATCCGTAATATTTATGATATAGCACAAAATTGTTGTACTTACAACGAATCTTTAGAAAATAGGTGGGTCGTTCAGATGGCAATGTATCTATACGTTTTATAATAACGTTTCAAGCCACATTCCAGATCTAAGTCTTAATAAATTCATGAATTAAACGCAGCCTACCTAAATGTTCATTCTTTGGTATTTTTTGTTGAATTGTTGAGTTCCTCAAGTTGTGAGTTGAGCTGCACGATTACTGATAAATGCTTGCACTACCTGGACAGGTCCACTCAATTTTTGTAGCACTTTTCTCAATAGACCATTTCTGACACCTAGATAGGCAATCTAGAGAGGCAGCAATTCTGTAGGTTATAGCTGTATGACCATACTGCTGACTCTTGTAACACCTCGTTACTAGTGTGAAACCTCGTGCCGGGTATGACGTCCATTTTATGAACACTCTGTCTTGTGTGATGAGGGCCTTGCGTACGATGGTTGGTACTTCTATAATTTAGTTACAGTTGTCAGCATCTTGTCTGCCAGATTTGTGGCTTAGTTTTATGAGTTGGCTTAGTAATGTTTCTATGGGATATAGTCGGCCAAGTTTTGTTTATAAATACATTTTAAACCTCATGTTCAGCCATGGACTCCTATAACTATACCGCGAATTTTGCGCTTTTTAGGGTCGTCGACGGTAAGCCCTGACGAAGCAGGTTGGACTGTTTGCTTTAGCTTATCAAGGTCATCTTTTGTTTCAGTGCTTATTATGAGTTCCATCCCTTTCCAATTTGGCCTATGCCTCGTACTTGCAGCTTCATTTCTCCAGGGCATATGATTTTTTGTAGCATGTTCTTGGTTTCATTACTGATCTTTGAGTTGTCACTGGGATAAATGACCACTGAGCTAAAAGTATTAGGACGAACAAAAATGTGGGACCCCTTTTTCACATTTATATCGAAAGCTGCAGAATTTGCTTCACACTTCGTACAAGACTCCTGAATCGTCAGGTTCAGCTCCTTTATACAGTCTGATAAGTCTCGGGCCTCGGTCATGGTGTTAAAGGAGGGATGCGTCGCTGTTTGTTTTAGTGACTGATTTTAAACAGCCACTTGCGAACCTCCATGTCCAGCTTCCTGCAAAAATTGCTTATTTTCAGCTTCTGATCAGTGTTTTGCTTGTCTTCAAAAACCTTATTCATACACTGCTCAATAGGCCCCATCCAGTTCTAATCGTAGTACCCAGTAACTGGGTTGCGGAAGTCAGAAAGACATTCACTATATGTAATTACTGGTATTCAGCTGCATACGTTTAGATCTGACGTCGACCCCAACATAGGAACAGGCTATACAGATGATGATTTTCGAATTTGATTTCTATCGCTACTTTCTCAGTTATTATTAGCAAAGACGTTATTTATTATTATTAGCAATACGAACATTTCGTTGCATATTTTTACATTATTGCGCGCTACTGGAAACTGTTCATTACTTTATCCAATTCCTACGAGTTTGTAATACTATTAATTAAAAATATTTAACATTCTGTTCGAACAATAGTTACGGCAAAAATGAAGCCGTCAAAGTTTTATTGCATGCGAAAAATATGGGATTTCCGATGATTGAATACTATACTCACGTTTAATTGTGACGAAGTATTTTGAAATGCGCCGGGCGGTAGCTTGTATCGATCCACTCTGACTTTCATTACTACATTTTTACTATACAATAGTTGACATTCCTTCATATTCCTCAAGGGTAAATCTTCCAACAAGTTGCAAGGCTTCATTAATAAGATAACTTCCAAGAAATAAGTGAATAGACAGAGAACTTTCTCAAAGATTTAATAACCTGCAATCCAATTACGTAAGACACTTTCAATGACCAACTGAAGGATTGTTGTTACCATAACCTGCATTTTAATGAGCTTGTTCATAAAATAAAACATACAAAATTGAATGAGCAGACAACTGTAGTTCTTTTAATTGGAAACAGTCTGAGTTCAACGAAAAGGGACATAGTTAATGGTATTGACACCCTACTTAAATGAAAATTGGATAAAATAATATTATGTGTTTTGCCATATTCAAATCATTTGAATTATGAAGAAAATGATTACATTTTTAGCCTAAATAATTTAATGCATATTTTGACATGTCGTCATAGTGACCGTTTATTGTATTTTGATACTAACAATTTTGTTAGAGATTTTGTACTAGTTCGGGAACATATGTTTCTTCCCAAGACTAGTCGACATGTATTAGCTACTTTGTTAGCTTACAATATACACGCAGTTATTGATAATTTAACTGAGACTAGGTTAAGTGACGAAACAGTACGTAACTAGTACTTCTAATAATACTGTAATTAATTCTTTAAACTTTTAGACACGACAAAAGACAAGCATAATAAGTGTATTTTACTGCATCACCAAAATATAAAAAATAATAACATAAATCGCTTCTCTGGCAGAATCCTAGACGTGGAAATGTTAATAGATAAATATCATATGGATATCTTATGTTTTACTGAAACTTGGTTAAAACCGGATAGGATGTTGTTTAATGTAAATAATTTTTCAGTTGCCAGTGCGTACAATAGGTCTTCGATGGGGGGGCGGTACTTTGATATTGTGTAATAGTTGTTTTAAATATAAAGAAAGAAAGGATATCACCGCTTGCTCTGTTGATCGCTTATGTGAGGTAGCATGTGCAGAGGTTGAGGGCCATACTTTCTTGTCTGTGTATAGACCACCAGCCACGAACTTGTCATCATTTTTGGTAATTATGAAAGAAATATTAGGTAAAATATTCAAAGATAATAAATTAGTTTTTGTGTGTGGTGACCTAAATATTGATTTATTAGTTAATTCACCAGAAAAAGTAAGCTTATCAATTTGTTTAAATCATTCAATTTAAAATGTATATTTAATGAAGCGACTAGAATAACAGCAACCACAGCTTCATGCATAGACAATGTATTTACCAATTGCAAAATAAAGGACTCATCCTTAATTAGTGGCGTCAGGTCAGACCATACTGGTTAGATTGTATCGTTTGACTTAGATAAAAAGTTACATCTAGATAAAACCATTGAATTGAGACATCTGACTAAAAATAAACTCAAATCTTTTAATAATAATGTTGTTAGCAATCTATCAACAGCGAGTTTTGATTCACAAGACCCCAATATAAACTATGGCACATTTTTTTCTACAGTATGCAAAGAATTCAATAGAGCATGTCCTGTAAAAAAAGTTACGATAACTACTAAACCAAAATTTAGCGAATGGGCCACTACTGGCATTATAAAAAGCAGAGATATATTATTTGTATCACGAAAAATCATTGACTTCTGATCAGGCCTTTCATAATTATGTAAGAAACTATTCTAAGATATTCAAAAGAGTCTGCACTCACGCTAAATCTAAATTAATACGTAACAAAATTAGTATATCTCTAAAAATAAAAATAAAAGCTGTGTGGCAGGTAATTAACAAAGAAACTGGAAACACAAAACAGCGAGATCAGAATGAGTTAGCTCTAAAAATTGATAATGAAACCATTTCAGATAAATTACAAGTTGCTGAGACTCTAGAAAATTTATTTACCAACATCCCAATGGAAGTTACGAAATCTCTCCCCTCATCATCTGTATTAGCTGAATCTCTTCTTAAAGAAAACTTCAGCAAGGACATTCCAAGTTTTGAATTCAAACCCATTTCTATTGCCACAATTAAAACAGCATTTAAAAGTCTTAACATAAAAAACACTGAAGTATTATGTGGGATTTCCGTTAAGGTTCTCGAAAATATCATTGACACAATTGCCCCTGTCCTAACAGGCATATTTAATCAATATTTAGACAGCGGTACGTTTCCTGACTTAATGAAACATAGTAAAGTAGTAACAATCTTCAAATCGGGTAGTAAGAGTGATCCCTCTAATTATAGACCTATATCTTAGTGCTTCCAGCATTGAGCAAAATGTATGAAAAAATCATGCTAGACTAGATGTTGTCACATTTTAACTCAAATGGGATTTTACATAGTCGACAGTTTGATTTCACGAAAGGTAGGTCGACGACTGACGCAGGAGTAAAACTCATCAGTCACATTTTGGAATCCCGGGAGAGTTCCCAGAACGCGATTGGCATTTTCTGTGACCTCTTAAAACTGTTTGACTGCGTTGACCACAATACACTGATCTGTAAATTACACCACTACGGAATTCGTGATTCGCTGATCTTGTACTTTCCTATTTATCAAACAGGCACCAAAAAGTAAACGTTAATGGGGCGACGTCCTCGGGGTCTCTAGTTAAGATGGACGTGCCTCAAGGTTCAATTCTTGGCCCTTTTTTATTTCTAGTTTATATTAATGACCTTCCTTACCTGATGGCTAACTTCTCGGTTATAATTTTATTCGCTGATGACACTTCTCTTATTTTTAGATTATATAGAAAAGATACGGATAAGACATCCGATACCAAATGTACCCAAAGTAGGTCTAAACTTAAACTTGATGGCAAGAAACTAGATGCTATTTCGGAAACTGTATTTTTGGGAATTCCTTTAGATTCAAAATTGCAATGGGGTGCTCACATTAGAGCTCTTTCAAGTAGATTAAGCTCAGCTGCTTACGCAGTAAGAAAGATGAGGCAGTTGACTGATGTAGCCACAGCTAGGTTAGTTTACTTTGCTTATTTTCACAGTATTATGTCTTATGGCGTTCTGTTGTGGGGATCGGCAGCTGACGTAGTTTCAATTTTCATTTTACAAAAGAGGGCAATCCGCGCAATCTATAAAATGGGGCCTCGCGAGTCTCTTAGAAACAAGTTCAGCGACATTGATATTCTAACTCTGCCGTCTCTTTATATCCTAGAAAATATCTTGTATGTTCGCAAAAACTTAGGCCTTTACAAAAAACGATGCAATTTCCATAATCTGAATACACGTAGTAAAGATGAAATTGTGATTCGAAAATTTAGATTGACTAAAACTAGCAAGTCATTTCTAATAAACAGTATCCGCTTCTGTAACAAGTTGCCAAAGTCAGTTACAGAACTTAGCGATGGAAAGTTTAACACGCACATCAAACGTGTCCTTATCAAAAAAGCATTATTCTTTTTATTTTTATAATGCTGACATTTCTCGTGATTATTTGACATTATACATCAATTTTAATATCAACTGTTTTTTAGTGATTGTCATGTTAATCATGTCACTATGTTTAATTAGGTTAATTTTATTTATGTAGATTATTTTACATATTGTGAATGGGAGAACGTTGTAGGCCTTACAGACTGTAGATTTGTAGACGATTTTCTATTCTGTATTCGTTTAAGTACCTGGTACTTATTGACAGGCCTGCACCTATGTGAATGTCTATTAACTGCTCCCAAATTATAACGTTCTTTTTAATTATTTTTATTTTTACAATGCTGCATATTCTCGTCATTATTTGACATTATACGTCAATTTTAATATCGACTATTTTTTAATGATTGTCATGGAAATCATGTCACTTTGTTTAAATAGGTTCATTTTATTAATGTAGATGCTTTTACATATTTTGAAAGAGAGAGAGAGTTGTGGAGGTCAGATAGGCAGTCGCTCCATGTAAAATACTGGTATTCAGCTGCATCCGGTTAGACTGGAAGCCGACCGGACGGCTACGCAGATGATGATTATTTTTAAAGAGAGAACGTTGTAATCTCAGACTGTAGATTTGTAGACGATTTTCTATTCTTTATTTTCATTCCTCTAAGTACCTAGTATATTATTAACAGGCCTGCACTGTCCTTTTTTTTTAGATGGGAAATCTGCAAATAACTTCACCCGCTCTGGGTGGAGCAGGAGGAGGGCGTGTCAGACTTTCGACCGACTAAAACGCACCCGTGTTCCCTCAGTTGCCTGTGTGCCAGGGGCCACGGTATCTCTTTCGAACAACCCGCACCCCTGACAGGCATCGGCTCTTGTGGGTCGGCACCCACAAGAGCCGATGCCGAGACTGTCGGTCTACCTATTCCCAACAAATAAAATGATAAAAATAGAGCAGACAGTTCAATTTAATAAGTAAGTAAAACAAACTAGTGAAGTTATGAAAAGAAGTACCTACCTGCCTAGAAATTACGCACTCAGGTAAGAGGTGAGAAAAGTAGTAAGTAGGTAGAACCTGGTACTGGCGATGTCTGCCGTCCTGGTGTCAAAAGTGCGATCCACCTAGTCCATATGTTGGAAATACCACTCTAGGAGTCGTTCCACCTTTTCAAGGTAATTTTCAGAGACCTTCTTTAGTAGGTAACCGTTGTCTTTGGCTGCCCTGACGATTTAGTATTTTGATGCAAATATGGATATAACGTGTTCTTCATGTTGATAGAATATATTTTTCTTTAATTCAACACTTTCAATCCCATCTGCTCAGCTTCCGAATTCATTTTCCGCTTCAGCTTGTCACATCCATCCCTTTATTCAAAATCCATTTTCTGTTTCGTTTTTCTCGCAGCCATATCCATTTGTAAATGTAAAACAGCTCTAAGGGCCTTACCAACTTAACCTGGTACTTATTTCGAAAAAAAATAACTCCCGATACTTCTCACACCAAGCTGAAATTCCACAGTCTCAAAGCTCACATAGTAACTTGCAGCTCCGCAACTCCGATGTCAGGGGCAGCGGGATGTCATCATTATGGCGTGAGTTAAGTCAGCGACACGCCAACCAACGGTTTTCAAAAGATCATCAACAGCTCCAACATCGATCATGAAAACAGAAAAAAAAATGCATTAGTAATCGGTTTTAAAAGGCCAGAACTATCCCACTTGACGTCAGAATAAGTGGCTATATGAATTTATAAGTGTGTATATATAAAACAAAATATCAAGCTTTGAATATTAGAATGGTTAGTGCTTATTTACTATGTATTAAGATTCTTATGAATATGGTTTGTAGGGAAAGGATTTCATGAAATAAAGCACAGAAAGACAAGACTAGGCTTTTTTTTTCAGTTAGGCTTGACATTATTTAATCAGAAAGCTAGTCGTCCGTTCCAATGCTAGGTCTTCATGGAGAAGAAGGACAAGAAACTCCATGGAAACAGTATTGATATATTCCATCAACACATCTATTACATTGCTATGAATTATCATTATCCTACACACATTTAATTACAACTCTTGGACCTTTGTCCAAGATAACTCGGCATATATTGTTATGATAAGCAACAATTACGTTATAATATTAAATGACATAACTTACATGACACCTGGTCGATCTATTCCACACAACAACGGCACTAAAACTAACGCACTGAACATCTACCGAGCAACTGACTCGCCAACGTCATTACAATCCTTTTTATATCCTACCAATGTCAATTTAGTATTCAAATTAGGTACTTCTACATTTATTCAAAGCTTCGTTAATGTGACAGATGACATTACCAACCAAACAATATTACAATCTATATAAATAAAAAGAAAAGTCCTGACTAACTGACTGATTGAGTGACTCATCAACGCCCAGCCCAAACCCTTGGACCTAGAAAGCGGAAATTTGGCACAGCGGTTCTCTTTATAATGTAGACAAGGGGAATAAGGAAGGATTTTTTGAAATGTATCCCCTAAGGGAGTTAAATTGGGGATGAAAGTTCCGCACGGGTGAAGCCGCTGGCAAAAGCTAGTATCAAAATAAATAACACGCGGACACGCTCACTAACATGGCCACACAACCACTCTTACTTAGCTTTTAGCTACTGTTTTTGTCTTAATAGAACACATTTTTTCCTAACCTTTAGTTACAGTATGTCACCAATAGTAGTAAAATTGTAGTAGAAGACTAGTGTCAAGTGACGTGTAAAATTTAATTATAATACCCAATGGGGGACTGGCACTGTACTCGCTTATACAGGTTATTCTATATAGGTTATAGAAATAACTTGGGGATGGGTGCCGGGAATGGAGCACCTCACTACCATTTCAGTTGTAGTTTTAGTACACTTAATTTATCTTCCCGGGTACACTGTACTACAATGCTGTTAGGATGAATAAACAATTTATCTATAGGCTCGGACAAACTCTTTCCGCTAGCGGTGATCAGTTCATGATAACAATGTTCGTCGAGCGCGAGTAATGGATAATTAAGATATTAAAATTTACCAATTTATTTCATGGTTACACGCTAGGATGATTTCAATTAATAGGAACTAAATATCTGATCAGTATCAGAATTTAGCCAGTTAAATATTTTTGATATAATTTGTGTTCTAGATTATTAAAATGTACCAATTTGCTCAATGGCTTCACTTAGATATCATTGCAATAAATGTGAATAAAATATAAATAAAAATAAAATATCTGGACGGTAGAATTTGGTCAGTGAAATAATTTTCATACAGTTTGTATTGGAGTAAAATTTACCAAGAAAACAAAATAAACAACGTTACGATAATTAAACAATTATATTACAAAAATTATAGACTTAATGATTAAACTAGACCTTTGTTACAACAATGATTGATTTCGGTCTACTTGAGCGTCTTTGCACACTTTACAACAAAGTAATATTAATTGCATGCGATACGTACGAGTAAGTAGTGCGCCAGTCCCAGCCAGTTCGCAGAGCTGTCTCTAACAAAAGTGAGTGTCGAACGATGTTATGTTTAATCTGTCAATTGATTTTGACAGTTTGGCTAACTTGACATTATGGTTATGTGTTAATATTGTAATTTACAATCAATATTTTAGTGAACTACAGAGCGTACAATATAATTGCATTCAACAATATTGACAAATGCTCTATCGTCCGTCAAACTGGTTTCGATGGAAAGGCAACGACTTTTATTCCGGCGGCCATAATCGATACTTTGTACAGACGCCAGCACATCATGCTATCTTAATCTGTCAAATTTCTTTGATAGTGTTTCAACTTTATTACAAAAGTTTAAGGTTCATGTTCCATTGGGCAAATTTGACAGTTTGGGATAGCTTCATATGCTGGCGTCTGTACATTTCATCATCATCATCATATCAGCCGAAAGACGTCCACTGCTGGACATAGGCCTCCCCCAGGCTCCTCCACTTCGACCGGTCTTGTGCTTCCCACATCCAGCGGATACCCGCGGCCTTCGCAAGGTCATCGGTCCACCTTGTGGGAGGCCTTTCCACTCTACGTCTTCCGGTACGCGGTCGCCACTCCAGAACCTTTCGGCCCCATCGGCCATCTGTTCTGTGAGCAATGTGCCCTGCCCACTGCCACTTTAGTTTGGCAATTCTTCGGGCTATGTCGGTTGCCTTGGTTCTCCTGCGGATCTCTTCATTTCTGATTTGATCGCGTAGGGAAACTCCGAGCATAGCCCTCTCCATTGCCGTTTGGGTGACTTTAAGCCTTCTGATAAGGCCCATTGTGAGCGACCACGTCTCATTTGTTTTGGTAGCCAGATCTCTTCCGGAGATTCTTAGCACCCCTTGCCTCACCGTAACCTTGGCCGCTACCGTAGCCAAGGGTAGGCGGGCCGCCGGGTACTAGGGGCCGTTTTGTAGGGCTGCTTGTCATTTTTGGGGGGTTTTGCCATAATTGCCACGCTTGGCAGGCTAGTTGGCGATCGCAGTATGGTGGTAAAATGCATAGAGAACGCTGCTGCCCATTCTCTAGTCAGTCCCTTAGTCGCCTTCTACGACACCCACTGGAATAAATGGGATGGTGCTATTCTTTTACGCCCGGCGACACATGCTGTACATATAGTAGAAGTTAATATTACAAACGTTTTCCATCACGATATAGCTTAAACACTAGTTCGACCTGACTTAAATCCCCATTGACAGTTTTTAGCATAGGATTCAACTGTCGGTTATCGCGCAACCATGCTTGCAGCGCTGTTGCGCTAACTGGCGTAACTGCCAGTCTATTAATATAAGTCGGTGCGGTGGCCCTTTACGGATTCTAACTTAAGTTACCTTTAGCCATTTTGACCTTTATTCCGATAAAGTTAGTGTTACACTTTACTTTTTCTCGAACCTTTAGTAACGCGTTTCAATGATCTTTTGTTGTATTCCATGGAAACCATGGTTCTTAATAACAACATAGATTTTCAGAAATGAATGGGAACGCCACTGTAGCATGGGGATGCCAGTGTAGAAAATAAAGATGTTTTACTAAATAAATTACATGAATGTATATTTTACTGGAGGCAAAACGCTCCACTATCCCCATTAACAATTCGCTTTCATCTACCTAGCCGGAGTATCGATTTTCACTCCAATCTGGCCTGCATCGCAATGTAGAATAGGCGAGTAGGTACTGTTAACTGTTTTATGAAGACGAGTTGAGGTTTGTTTTCATTTTGTGTTTATATTTTGTGAACCTTTCATGTACACGTTTTGTCGAATTCATAAACATTTGAGTTCGATGGAATTTGATTTCAGTTTTTGCACCTGTCGTTTTTTCAGGGTTTGAAATACAATTTCCATTTTCACGCGGTTATAAGCTATATTCACATTGAGATTTAGCTAAAGTAAACATAATTGTTATACAAAAACCCATAAACATGCATAAAAAACTTTTTAAGGGAAAGTACATATTAAAGGTTTTTATACTGGCAACTTAATCAAAACATCAATGTGAGGGACTCTCTCCCATTATATTATTATACTCTTTGCTGTCAACCAACTCGCTTGGTCAATACATGAGTCGCGCAATTTTGTGTTCATAGTTTTGTTTCTTTATTCTAGGTGAGTATTATTAGAAAACATTCCAAGGTTATCTTAGATCCTATTTCCATCGTTCTGTCATTGTAGGGAAGGTTTAGGGACACCTCAGGTAGTAGCTAAAAGTACAATAATCTTTACCTCCAAAAACACATTATTTCTTATTAATTTTCACTTAAATTCGATTAAGTATAATTGTGATGAGCAGTGAGTGGCCCTGTAATAATGGCCCCGACTTACGAGTTGCAGGTCATGCAGTCAAACCCAGGCAGGCGCTTTAGTTTACATAAATAATTTCATCACCACTGCTCTCAAAACGGTGAAGGAAAACATCGTGAGGAAACCGGCATGTCCTAGAACCAAAAATTTGAAGACATGTGCCATCCACCAATACGCTTTACTATTTTTAAATTGAGACTGAGATGCAAAATGCAAAACGTTGTTAAAAAATCGGAAATTGCTTCTCTAATGTTTTCCATGAAGTAAACGTAAATTATACCCTATAATAATTGACATACCAGGATGATGTTCACCTTCATCAATTTCCGAAAATAATCGAAAATATCCATTGATATCAACTACGGAAGCTCGCCAAGCGCTGGGCTATTCAAATGAAGCTTAATATTATGTTTGCATACATTTTGGTGGACCGTGCAAGCGTATCGTCGGCTCTGATAATGAGTTTTATTTCATTACAAACTGTTTGTGTGAATGAGCTTGTGGTCGCATTATTATTAGTATTCAAACTGACAAACCACTTTATTTTGTGTCACACACACAACAACATTGAAACAACCAAACATCGTTTCAATTTTTTCATAAATACTCGCCCCAGATACCCGCTTTTAACTGAAAAATATCTGAGAGAATACCATGTCTTTTTTTAGTTTTAAATCGTACGATGGAGGAAGAACAGGCCACAATTGATAGCCAGTTCGTTGTCTTTGCGAAACTTTTTGAATCTAAGACGAGATCTGGCGAGACCATCACCCTGTGGCACAGCGACTATTGGTTACGACAAGCGAACCTCATCGATGACAGGAAGATTACAATGACTGATACCGGAATAATATTCAATAAATACGGGTATTTTTTTTTTCATGTTTTTTTCAATTTTTGTAATGGGCGTCAAATCACTGATAAATAATACTTTCATTCAGGATCACATTCAACCGACTTTAACCGTCTGTACTTTTTTTATGTTTGTTCAGCGCAGTTTCGATCATATTGTTTAAATCAAAGAGCATTTTTCCGAGATGATCTGATTTACTTTTTTTTTACTTTGCTTGGGTAGTATTTTTTTGGAGTTAGCTTTAATAATACGTATTATAACTATGTATGTCGATGATGTTATAAAACTTCCTGACTCTCGCATACGAATTTGTGTGGGTCAACTAAAAAGTAA
Source organism: Polymixis flavicincta (assembly GCA_949987655.1). Taxonomy (NCBI): domain Eukaryota; kingdom Metazoa; phylum Arthropoda; class Insecta; order Lepidoptera; family Noctuidae; genus Polymixis; species Polymixis flavicincta. Next base: position 32,653,491 of record OX465171.1, on the reverse strand, counting down.
AAATAAAAACTACATTAAGAAAAAGCAACTAACTTCCAACTTGATACTAATTGGAAAAGAAAATTTTATTTTCGGAAGTCTTTGAATATCTGTTTTTGGCCATGTTTTTTTGTTGAAGTCATGTTTTTTTGTTTGTTTAAAGTTTTTTTCTCTTCTTGGAAAAGATTCAGTTTATTTTAAATTGAGATACAACTCCAACGTGCTCAAATAACGAAGGCAGTTAATTAAGAGTTTATCAACTACACGAAATAAACTGGCTGGCTTGCCTTTTCCAATCACTTATCAGTAGGTACCTACTTGACAACTGGTACCTACAACGGTCATGGGTTTCTTACTTACCTTTATTTTTATTTTCAGCAAATCGGAAATAGATTTCAACGAATGGATGGAATTGATAACTGAACTCTGCGAATTGAAGGGTTTAGTTTTAGAAAAGGTTATAGAAACATTGACAAACTGCGGTCTACCCGGAGAAACACCTGTAGAAATTCCGCAGTATCGAAACTTCTTCTTGACATATAAATCTAAAAGCGCACTGGCGGGCGCGTCCAGTGTAACCGTAGTAAAAAAAAAGTGACGTGCACTAAAATCTCTTTTGATTTCTGGCGCGAACACAAGAAATATTTACAACATAACGGTATTTATTTTTCAAACATAATATGAAGCAATGTATTGGAAATTACTTCGGATTATGATTGAAAGTATACTGGGGTATTTTTTTTTACAGTATGCCATGTATTGAATAAAATTTGTCCTGTAAAAAGTTACAATCTAAACCAAAATTTAGTGAATGGGCCACTGCTGGCATTAGAAAAAGCATAGCTATTTTCTATGTTTTCTGGCAGGAGAAATCAATGACTACTGATCAAGCCCTTCATAATTATGTAAGAAACTATTCTAAGATATTCAAAACAGTCTGCGCTCAAGTTGACTCGTAATTAGTAACAAACACTATAAAAGTTTATTTTATTAAAGTTGTGTGGCAGGTAATCTATACTATTATAATAATCTACTAATACTATAAACAGGAAAGATTTATTGTTTTTTTGCATTGAATAGGCCCCGAAACTACTGAACCGATTTGAAAAATATTTCACTGTTGGGAAGCTACACTATCCCCGGGTGAAATAGGCTGTATTTTATACCCGTATTCCCACGGGAACGGTAACTACGCAGGTGACACCACCGAGCGCTGCTAGTTATTAACAAATAACAGCAAGACTAGAATAAGTCTCTAAAAATCGATTATGAAACCTTTTCAGATAAGTTAAAATTTATCTACCAACATCCTAATAGTGGTTACGAATCAAATCAAATTGTTTTATTTCATATAAACCTGTATGGGCACTTATGAAACGTCAGAAGCTAGGTGCACGGTTCAAAATTGTCGCTTAATAAGGAGAAGAGCTGGCAAGAAACTCCACGGTTACTCTTTTAAAAATAATTGGCTTTAATATTTTGGTCAAATTACAGTGATAAAGGTATGGGAGGACAGTGGAGGCCTGTCAATAAGTACCGGGTACTTAGAGGAATGAAAATGCAGAATAGAAAATCATCTACAAATCTACAGTCTGTTTATATATTGAATCTCTCCCGTCACCATGGTATATTAGCTGAATCTCTTCCCAAACAAAAATTCAGTACAAACAGCCCAAGTTTTGATTTCAAGGCCATTTCAATTGCCAAATTATAAAAGAACTGAAAACTGTTAGCATTAAAATTTAAAAAAATTAAAAACCCCCGACCCAAACAAGGCATTGTCACGTCCCCGACTTGACAATGCCTTGATCAAAATATTACATACCTACAACTTAAAAGGTTTTTGTTTGGGTCAGGGTTTTTAAATTTTAAATTTAATTTTTATTTCCTGCCTTTTAAACTTAATGTCTCGCTTAAATCTGCGCAGCATTGCGTATGTTTCCCACAGTGAAGTTTGTTACTAATTTATCACCATTCCTCGTCCTGATCACCATTATTTACCTTTAACTTATTCGTTGAGACGTTTCCAATGAGCCCAAACACGATGTTTGTTGGTGAGTAACTTGGGTACTAACTTCAAAACATACCGAAAAATACCGTAACAATTCAAGATAATAACTAAACAGTGCTGCCAGAGCGGATTCACTTTTTTCAAACTAAATCAATGAAATCACGGCATAAAGTATATTGTACTTGTTGTCAGGCCTACATTGTCCTACAATACCTATTAATACAGTAATTTGAATCATTGTAAAAGATGAAGAGACAATTATTTTTCAAGTGTAACCGTGGAGCTTCTTGCTATTTGCGTGGAGCTTCTTCTCCATAGGAAACGACTAATTGGATCAATGCACCTAGCTTCTGACGTTTTATATGTGCCCATGTAGAGGTAGGTATGTTTATGTCAAATAAAATATTTTGATTTTGAGTGTTTTTAATAATAACATTGCTAGATTACTTCTTATCATAGCGTAAATAACTCAAAATTAAAAGTCAATTATTCAAATTAGGCTAAGAATCAGCACTTTTCGAACGTCAAATTATGTAAAACAGTCCACCAAAACGGCCACCCTTCACCACTTCTTAGTGCTTTAGCTAGGAAGAAGAAGTGGCGTAACATACTCCCCAGCAGCACCGTTGTCTGTTTAGTCGGATACACTTGATTCTATACACATATAGGCAAAGATATAATTAAATAATTAGTCATATGTCAGCTAGCCAAGCCAATATAAATCTATAAGTACATATAAAATGCTTTGTCCTGAATGACTCAAATCAAATCAAATCAAAATATTTTTATTTCATATAAACCTGCATGGGCACTTATGAAACGTCAGAAGCTAGGTGCACGGTTCCCACGGTTCACGGTTAAATGTTGTTTCCTATGGAGAAGAGCCGGCAAGAAACTCCACGGTTACTCTAATAATTAAATTTAAAATTTAAAAAACCCCCGACCCAAACAAAAACTCAAAAAAGTAAAAAATAATATTTTTAGGCCTTTTAATTTTAACATAATATTTTGATCAGGGCATTGTCAAGTCGGGGGACGGCTAGGCCTCTGTTTGGCGTTTTCATTGACCGTCCCCCGACTTGACAATGCCCTGATGAAAATATTACGTTAAAATTAAAAGGCCTATAAATATTATTTTTTACTTTTTGAGTTTTTGTTTGGGTCGGGGGTTTTTTAAATTTTAAATTTAATTTTTATTTCTTGCTTTTTAAACTTAATGTCTCCCTTAAATCACCATTTATCTATAATCTATTCATTGAGACCTTTTCAATGAGCCCAAACACGATACTTCTGCTGTTTGTTGGTGAATAACTTGGGTTTCCTGGAAATTCCAGGTGTTGCTCCAGCATCATTTAAAGGTTATTTGACCTTTTCAATAAGCCCAAACACGATACTTCTGCTGTTTGTTGGTGAATAACTTGGGTTTCCTGGAAATTCCAGGTGTTGCTCCAGCATCATTTAAAGGTTATTTTATTCGTCTAATATCATTGAAGTAATATAATCCCAAATTTTGAGTTGATCAGAGGCTAAAATCCCTTTTTCAACCAGAAAAGAGCTGATAATCTTCAAACGGCTGAACCGATTTTGATGAAACATGTCTAAGAACACTCCCGACTAATACACCTTTCAAACAAAAAAAACTAAATCAAAATCGGTTCATCCGTTCGGGAGCTACGTTGCCTCAGACAGACACACACACACACACACACACACAGACACGTCAAACTTATAACACCCCGTCGTTTTTGCGTCGGGGGTTAAAAATGATTGGCTTTAACAGTGTTTTCAGTGATAAAATTTATGGGAGGACAGTGCAGGCCTGTCAATAAGTACCAGGTACTTAGACGAATACAGAATAGAAAATCGTCTACAAATCTACAGTCTATAAGGCCTAGACTGACTGACGGATCAACGCACAGCCTAAACCGCTGATCGTAGAGACCTGAAACTTGGAGGGTGTCTTCTTTGTATGATGTAGGCTTCCGATAAGAAAGCATTTTCCTAAATTCTACTCCTTTTTTTAGGGGGTGAAAAACGGGGGCAAATTTTTAATACATTTTGTTAGTCACCTTCTTAAACGCTTCATGCCTTCGAAGTACCAGGTTGATATAACTCGGTAGGAGCACACCTAACGCAGTTGTGTCAGCAAGAAAGCGCTTGATGCCGTTAAAGTACCAGGTTGGTATAACACGGTAGGAGCACACCGTTTTTTTTGGAAAATAAGTCTCAAAACATTTAGTTAGTCAGCTTTGTAAACACTATATATGCCTTCGTATTACCATGTTGTTATAACTCGGTTGGAGCACACCTGTCATAGTTGTTTCAGCTAGAAAGCGCTCACATTTTAAGATAATAATTGATATGTTATAACAAAACAAATAACTTAAAAAACCAAATAAAAATTCTATTACAACCATTTTCGACTTCTACGCAGACGAAGTCGCGGGCAAAAGCTAGTCAACAAATAAAATGAAAACTTAATACAAGCACAAAGAATAAAAAATGGTTGTGTACGGTGCTGCTCGCCAGTTCTGTTACTTGAACTTGGCTTGACACGCTACCGCGTGTCTAGATACGTAAACGACTTGCCAAAAAAGATAAGTTCATCGTGTATTTTGTTTGCTAACAATGTTTCTTTATTATTTAAAACGCCCGCGAATGTTGACCATTTACCTATATATTTTAAAAACTTTCGCAGAAACAGCAATCAAACTGAGCAACTGTTAAACGAACAAAACATAGAAATAAAGTTATGTAAAACTAAAATATGGCAAATCAGAACTTACCAAAGAACCCCAATAAACCTAAATAATTATATCATCGCTAAAAATTAAATTAGAAGAGGTAAACAAATTTTCACTCTTAGGCTTCACATTTGACTCAAACCTAAAGTGTAAGAAACATATAGAAAGTACAAGAGCAAAATTGTCCCAATTTATTTATGAACTAAGCACGCAACAGAAACTATAAAACGCAACACAAACTGTAAAACCATATCTATCTACCTATCTTATTCTGCCTATAATGCGTATGCCTCTCCTGGTTAAATTATGGTAATATTCTGTGAGGACAAAGTACTGACTTTTTGGACCTCCTCATTCAGCAAAAGAAAGGTAACAGAATATTACAGTCACACCGTATTCAACAACAAATTCTGACACTACCAGCAATATTATATAAGTACTGCAAAGTTGCATAGATATTCGTTAGAAATAAAAATTTAAAAACCCCCGACCCAAACAAAAACTCTTAAAAGTAAAAAATAACATTTAAAGACCTTTTAAGTTGAAGGTAATATTTTGATAAAGGCATTGTCAAGTCGAGGGACGGCTAATGAAAATGCTAGGCCTCTGTTTAGCGTTTTCATTGACCGTCCCCCGACTTCAAAATGCCTTGATCAAAATATTACCTTCAACTTAAAAAAGGTCTACAAATGTTATTTTTTACTTTTAAGAGTTTCTTGTTTGGATCGGGGGTTTTTAAGTTTTTAATTTTATTTTATTTCTTGCTTTTAAACTTGCGTGGTCGTCGCGCAAATGTGGGAGTGGTGCGAGGAGGCCAAACACCGAGGCGTAACTCCGCCGCCGCGGGAAATCGCGGCCGCGGACAGAGCTCCGGCGGGATCTCATGGTGACATGGAGCGAGCTATTGTCGCAACCCAGTGCCGGGCACGCCACGATTGCGGCGGTCCCCTCTTTGAGGAGTGGTTTGAGAGGCGGCATGGCGTCCTCACCTTCCGCCTGACGCAGGTCCTCACCGGACACGGTTGTTTCGGGAGGTTCCTGTTTCGGATAGGGCGGGAGGAAACGCCCGGGTGTTTCCACTGCGAAGATCGCCCTGAGGACAAGGTGGAGCACACGGTGGCGGTCTGCCCGGCTTGGGTGGAGCACCGCCGTGTCCTCGTGGAGGCGATCGGCGGCGGCGATCTCTCACGTCCGGCCCTGGTCTAGGCCATGGTACGGAGCGAGAGGGCATGGGTAGCCGTCACCTCCTTCAGCGAAGCAGTGATGCTCGCGAAGAGGGAGGCGGCGCACGTGAGGAAGAGGCAGTCTATGCGCCCTCGCGACCCTAGCCGCCGCAGGATACGGAAACGCCCTGGGCGTCGGGAATCCCAGGCCGATTTCCGGCCAACGTAGGCATGAGCTTGCGGACGGCGAGTATTGGGTAGCTCGCTGTCCGGTAAGGAACAAGCCCAAGTCAACGGCGCGTTGTGTTCCACGCGCGCCTCAAAGAGATGTCAGCACAAAGGGACGGGGCTCGCAAGGGTCGATGCCTGCCAGGGGTGCGGGTTTGTTCGACAGAGATACCGCAACCCCTGGCATACGGGCTACTGAGGGAACACAGGTGGGTTTTATTTAGTCAGTAAAAGTCTGACACGCCCTCCGGCTCCACCCACAGCGGGAGAAGTTATTTGATGATTTCCCACCGAAAAAAAGAAACCTGCGCAGCGTTGTGTAGTTTTCCCACAGTGAAGTTTGTTACTTATTTTTTATCCTCATTCCTCGTCCTGATCTCCATTTATCTATAATCTATTCATTGAGATCTTTTCAATATACCCAAACACGATATCGCTGCTGTTTGTTGGTGAGTAACTTGGATATCCTAGAAATTTCAGGTGTTGCTCCAACATCAGTTCACGGTTACTTTGTTCGTCTAATATCATTGAACTAATAGAATGCCAAATTTCGAGTTGATCAGACCCGTGGAAGATGCTCAAATCCATTCATCAACCAGAAAAGAGCTGATAATCTTCAAACGGCTGAACCGATATTGATGAAAGATGTTTAAGAACACTCCTGAGTAATACACCTTTCAAACAAAAAAAACAAAATCCAAATCGGTTCATCCGTTCGGGAGCTACGTTGCGTCAGACACACACACACACACACACACACACACACACACACGCACACACACACAGAGACACGTCAAACTTATAACACCCCGTCGTTTTTGCGTCGGGGGTTAAAAACGAATGCATGAATTGACAGTAATTATTTATTTTAAAATAAAATGAAAATGAAATGTACGAATTAATGTTTATTATAATTTATTAAATTATTGATTTATGTTCTGTGCAATGTAATCATTTTATTGTAATAATTAGAATCATTATTATATTACCTACGTAATTTAATCATCACCATCATCATCATTGTCATCATCATCATAATCATCATCATCATCATGTCAGCCGAAAGACGTCCACTGCTGGACATATGCAGCCCCCAGGCTCCTCCACTTCGATGTAATTTAATAATTTAATTTAATTTATTTTGTTTTTAGAAGGACAGCCTAATTTTATCGTTTTGCTGTGCCCTTACAGGGTCCATATTTCTGTAACTAGCTTTAAGCTCATTGTAACATCTTTTTTACAATATGGATTGCAATAAGTAAATGGATGTTTTTTTTTTTCGTGGTTGCTAGTTGAATTTGGAAGTACCTTCTTCCAAATTCAACTAGCAGCCACGGGGTTAACTGTGCAAAGACACCTGCACATCAAGCTACCCTAAACTGGCATTTTTTTCCGATTGAACATGAACCTTATATTACTGTAATAAAGTTGAAACGCTATCAAAGAAATTTGATAGATTGGGGTAGCTTGATGTGCTGGCCTCTGTACTTTCGTTGTTCTAATCATCATCATCAGCCTATAATGTTCCCAATACTGGGACACAGGCCTCCACTCGGTGAGAGGGATTGGGCCGTAATCCACCACGCGGGCCCGGTGCGGGTTGGTAGATGTCACACGTCTTCGAATTTTTGGTTCTAGGACATGCCGGTTTCCTCACGATGTTTTCCTTCACCGTTTTGAGAGCAGTGGTGATGAATTAATTTACACAAAGTAAAGCGCCTGGCTGGGTTCGAACTCACGACCTACATACAACTCGTAAGTCGCGACCGTTATTACTTGGCCACCACCGCTCTCACCGTTGTTCTAATAAAATGTGCAAAATGTAATTTCCCATTAGAAAACACCTTTTTCTCACTAAAATTTTTGATTGCGAAATAAATGATGTTCTTTTGAAATACCTGTCAAATTAATCAACGTGTCTATGGTATATTACCTCTTACACAGATTCTTTTGAGCACGTGTTGACTTCGACATTATTAACTTCTTAAGAGGATAATTCAAGCTCACTTCGCTGTCGATACAGGTATCAGTCAACCTACACACGTGACGCGATTCCGTATCAATTGAAACGGTAACCAATTCATTCCAACTTTGAAAAGATTCCTATAAATAGGTGGAGGTTGTGCAGGTCACGTGGATACCAGTTCCACAATATCTTTTTCTCGATGTTATAACGAGATCGAGGAAAAAAATATTGCGTAACTCGATACCTGCTCTCAAATTAACACTTGAAGTGAATTAAATGAGAAGGTAGTCGTGGAGGCAGTTTGCAACCGCAAATTCAGTTGGAAAGAAAATTACCTGCAACAAAAGTTGTCACACAGATTTTTTATAGTAATCATAAACTTGAGTAGTAATTACCAAAGCAACTTTCATCAATGTTAGTAACTGTTAAGTATCAAAAATTGATACGGTGAAATCATTGACATACAAAAAACCTCACACAATCAGCATCTTAAAACCGTCTGCATAAATAGAGTGCAATATGTGAAATTATGCGATCACGACGCGTGTCGGTCGCGCAATTTTACGTCAAGAACGTTAAAAAAGGATTGGATATCGTACTATTGGCAAATATTTGACTTTATTGATTTGTTTTTGTTCTTTAAGTAAATGAATTAATGAATGAAATGCACCGATCCCAGCGTGGATTGACCAGACTCGATTAATCGAATGAACCCCAACATTTGCACTAGCCCCTGGAGCCTCATGCTTCATACTGTTACAGAGGCCATTGCATATCAAGAAGTAGACCGGGGGGCGCTGTAACGGACAACGTAACGCACTCGGTTAGGTAGACGTGCCCTCAGGATAGGAAAGGATTGCGATCCTACCGGATATGCATCCTTGAGTAAGCATTGGACTAGTGGAGAGACGGGTGGTATTTATTTATAGTTGGGCATCTTTTCACGACGTCGCTAGCATGTTGATTCAGGTCGAGTTTCTTGGGTAGGTTCAACTTTTTTCTTAGTAGATATCGCTAGCCGCTATCTTGATCTTATTTCTGTATCCAGCCATGTCCTTCTAAAACTTGATTCCCATATCGTAGAATTTCATGTCCTGTTTTAGATCCATCCATGTGTATATAGGTCGTCTGTACTTCTTAGATTTAGCCTTATACTGTATTGCTGCATGCAATAAGTGTGGCTTATATCGTCTGAAGATGTGTGCTAAGTAGCACAAATGCTGTTGTATTTGATGCGTTTTGTTACGGTTTTTCCGTCTTTGATTTGGTGCATTTTCTTAGTTCTTGGTTTATTCCTGGCGTGGTTAATTAAGACTCAGCCATGATAACTCATTCATATCTTCTGAGTCTTGATCTATTCGCCTTGGTGAGGGTCGATACTTTTATACATTACAAGATATATCTATACATATAATAAATCTGTAAAGGAACTTTTTCTGTACATTTAAAATATTTCGAAAATAATTGCTTGGGTGGTAAGGGATAATCAACAGATGACATTTTAACCCTTATCAAAATTTTTGTCTGTAGCTCGGTTTTTCAGTTTCTATGTTGAATAGATCAAGTATCACGTCAAAAGAACGAAACTAATATGGTTATCTTTCATACTCAAATATTGTTTATAACTCAGAGTTTATATTAGTCTTTGTTTCATCGCAATCGCTTCGGTCAACCTAACTAAATAATTTAAAGTGTTCAAGAAGAATTTATTTACGTAATGTTGAAACACTTAGCGACATCTATTGGCGTGAAACGGTACTAACGAATACTTAATATTAACACGTCATTCTCATTTAAGTTACTTACTGTGTCTGTGTTATTTCAAAAAGTAATGATACTGATTACTAAAATCGCTTTCCGTTGGTGGTTGATTCCCACAAATCAAAAAAGCTAAAAGAATTTCAAATAAAAAGTTGTGATAATATTAACTGACGTGGTGTTCTGAGTCATATACCTAGAATGCAATGTTAGATAAATATTTATTAGTTTTATCAATCAAATTAATACAAATAGAGGGGAAGAAATCTCATTTTTAATTGTGATAAAAGTCTTAGTAGCCCCATCTAGCATAATATAGCAAAATTCGAGCGGCTAGAGGAACATCTCCATAGAAATTCTTAATCTCTAGCGTCAGTAACGCCATCTAGGTTTGAATAGCAAACATGCAAAGACAACAACTTGATTTCGCGCGAAATTTGATAATGTTAAATTTAAATGCGTGTTTACAGCATTACTCGATTCAAATAATGGGAGTTTTGGGAGTAAAGAGTTGTAAATACTTATGTGCTAATTTTCGTGATGTTAGTTTTCGAGGTGGGGAGGGGTTCAAGCGAGGTCGGATGGTGAAAGTCAGGAAAAAAAATCCAAAATTGCGACCATAACTACTGGTGGATTTGAGTAAATAGATAGGTTTTCACACGGGCAACTGTAGTTATGTCGATGCTCTTCCGAGCAACATCGCTTACAGAGAAGCATTTTCTTAGTTAAAACAAGTTTAAAAATGTATTTATTTATCCATTTGGCATTTGGCATAGTAAAATATTGACAATTTTAAAGTCGCTTCTTTGAATATAATTATTTATTGGTCTACAAATAAATGTATGGCTGAACAAAAGAAACACTGAAACATTTTTGATTACAATTTACAATAAAAAGGCATCGCAACTGAGAGTCGCGGAGGATCGCTCTGTTACGTCCATTATCCTCGGGATCGGGCTCTCTCTCTTCCTGCTGCCTGCGTCAGCAGCGGGGAGAGAGGTGGGGGCGAGCGCGGTATGGCACTACGTAGCAACAACATCGTACTTACTATGTTCATAGAAAACCCGTGCTATACAATTAAATAGTTTTTTTTGCCTGGTTTGGTTTTTTTTTCAACAGCGCTTTTAATGTGGATAATGACCGACGTTACGGGGCGTAGGTAATGGTAACATTCGCAGCGAGCATGTCTTTACGCCGTGTGCTAAAATCAGTGTTGCTCGCTCGCATGTTTTGCCGTAGGTACTACTGACTGCACGAATACTTGCTTGGTAACATATTAGGTGCATTTTGACCCGTGACGCCGGTCAGTATCCACCTTTACAGCGTGATCTTTCTTCATCGTGATAACGCCATGGTCCCACGGGCCGTTAACTGACAGGTGGCGTCAGGTGTTACTGCACTGCTACCTGTCGAGGCCTATCGCAGTCCGTGCAGAGCATTCCTACTGCTGTGGTTTTATTCAGTGGTCAACGTTTGATAAACAAAGCTAAAAGACACGCGCCTGTACGGGCCGAGATAGGCGCCCGCCCCCGCGTGGAATAATGCTTCAGCACACTCAACCAGACGCGCAGTCGATTTATTGAGTAAGTACAGTAAAAGCTCCTTATTCGTGCTTCCTTCATTCGCGTTTTCACTATTCGCGGATTAAAAAAATGCGACCCAATTCCTATATCCGCGGCTAAAGATTTATTTATTTGCGGGTCTAATCGGTACATCGGTACATACATATTAACAAATAACAAAAAGGATTCCAATAGGTATCCAACCCAATATCCTTTGTAAACGCGTCGTCAGATGGACTATAAAAAAGTGAAATAGACCTTATTACAACTGCGCCTAAAGTACATTGTCAAATGATATCGCCGCTGTATTGGTTCGGCCTTTGACATCTACAATAGCCGCCTTCACCGCGGTCGGTGTTTTTAACCGACTTCAAAAAGAAGGAGGTTATCAATTCGACATGTTTATATTTTTAATGTATGTTCAGGCATAACTCCGTCGTATATAGACGGATTTGCAAAATTCTTTTTTTTTTCGAAAGGGTTTTACTCCGAAATGGTCCCATTGAAATTTCATATAGACAGGGCCCGATCTAGCTATTCAGCCGCTCCGGGCAAAAATAACATTCGCCGCCCTTTGCACTAACACCATCAAAGATGGTATGACCATAATTATGTGATATTCTTTTAACTATATAATATTCACATACGTTAGTCTACTACGGCTTCTGAACAAGTATACAAAAATTCATGAGAGTAGGTATGTTTGTAAGTATACATTTTGCCGCCGCTCATTTTTGCCGCTCTGAGCATTTGCCCGGCTTAGATTGGGCCCTGCATATAGATCTGATGATGCGTTTCGGAAACAGACAACGGAACTCTTCAAAAAATTACAGCAAATCAACCGCGAATGTTGCTATCACATAAATAAGTATGCATTGTTTTGACCCAAAGGATGATGAAATTTCGAATTGGTGTATGGTAGGTAACAAAAAAGTGAAAAATAAAAACTTTTTTCAAAAAAATAACAACCGACTTCCAAAAAACACTACAAAGTGCAAAATAACTTTAATTTCGGAAGTCGGTGACGTTGGATGTGTATTTTAATTATTTGTCACCGCCTTTTTTTAAAAGTTTTTTGAGAATGTAAACAAACATAATGAAACCAACCTCATCACCATAAAGTATATTTATATATTTATATAATTATGTGATATTCTTTTAACTATATAATATTCACATACGTTAGTCTACTACGGCTTCTGAACAAGTATACAAAAATTCATGAGAGTAGGTATGTTTGTAAGTATACATTTTGCCGCCGCTCATTTTTGCCGCTCTGAGCATTTGCCCGGCTTAGATTGGGCCCTGCATATAGATCTGATGATGCGTTTCGGAAACAGACAACGGAACTCTTCAAAAAATTACAGCAAATCAACCGCGAATGTTGCTATCACATAAATAAGTATGCATTGTTTTGACCCAAAGGATGATGAAATTTCGAATTGGTGTATGGTAGGTAACAAAAAAGTGAAAAATAAAAACTTTTTTCAAAAAAATAACAACCGACTTCCAAAAAACACTACAAAGTGCAAAATAACTTTAATTTCGGAAGTCGGTGACGTTGGATGTGTATTTTAATTATTTGTCACCGCCTTTTTTTAAAAGTTTTTTGAGAATGTAAACAAACATAATGAAACCAACCTCATCACCATAAAGTATATTTATATATTTATATAATTATGTGATATTCTTTTAACTATATAATATTCACATACGTTAGTCTACTACGGCTTCTGAACAAGTATACAAAAATTCATGAGAGTAGGTATGTTTGTAAGTATACATTTTGCCGCCGCTCATTTTTGCCGCTCTGAGCATTTGCCCGGCTTAGATTGGGCCCTGCATATAGATCTGATGATGCGTTTCGGAAACAGACAACGGAACTCTTCAAAAAATTACAGCAAATCAACCGCGAATGTTGCTATCACATAAATAAGTATGCATTGTTTTGACCCAAAGGATGATGAAATTTCGAATTGGTGTATGGTAGGTAACAAAAAAGTGAAAAATAAAAACTTTTTTCAAAAAAATAACAACCGACTTCCAAAAAACACTACAAAGTGCAAAATAACTTTAATTTCGGAAGTCGGTGACGTTGGATGTGTATTTTAATTATTTGTCACCGTTTTTTTTTAAGTTTTTTGAGAATGTAAACAAACATAATGAAACCAACCTACCTCATCACCATAAAGTATATTTATATATCATCATCATCATCATTTCAGCTGAAAGACGTCCACTGCTGGACATAGGCCTCCCCCACATTTATAAATGCTGCGACTTAATAGACATTCCATCCTTTGGTACGAGCCGCTTTGCGTGTTTTACCTATCGTTTCATCTTTCCATTTATTGCAAAATGTTGAAATTTTTTTTTTACTTAAAAACGATTTTCGACGCGAAAAAATCTGTTTAACGCATAGAAATGCTTGATCGTTTACGCCTTGGAGAGTCGCTTGCATCCATATCACGCTCATACAATTAATCAATATGGTCAAAAACTTCAATTAAATTGTTTTTTTTTGTCACTTAGGAACGTATCCCCTATAATCCCATATAAATTACCATTCCATAGTCACGGTTTCTGTATTCGCGGTAGGTATTTTACGGAACGTATACCTCGCGAATAAAGAGCTTTTACTGTAACCTACGGCAGGTGCACATTTATTATAAAATGAGCCTCGACCAGGCGCTTTGATCTATATTTATTCTTAAAAATCTGAGTGAGACTTCGTCGCAATATCATTATAACCCCTAAAGACGCCTGCAGGCCTAGACAAAACACCTTTCTGTTAACGTTCACGCTAAACTCTACGCCAGAATATATGGGAATGACATTACCGTGTCCTTTCCGCAGGTAATGTCATTCCCATACATTTTGGCGTACCGTTTAGCGTGAACGCCAAGAGTAATGTGTTTTGTCTCTAGGCTCTGGACTGCATTCGAAAGCTGTGGTAGATTCCTACCAGGATAGATCGGAAGATCGGAGGAGTGGTACCTACACCGTCAAAGCGACACATTATTGTTTTCCGACATGCACGCGAACGAAGTCGCGGGCACAGCTAGTTCTTACATAATGCCGTTGGCATTTATGAACGTGGACATATTTGATACAGGACGGCTCGTGCGGACAGCGATAGGCTAGCTGGAAGCTTTACCGGTTACGTACTCGTACATAATTATGTACTGTTCAACAGAATTCAATTCAACCTGCCAACGATATTAAGGTGACACTTGTCCACATTTTTTCCATACAAATTTCGGGAGGGTTTTACTCCACTGTTTGACTATGTACATCAAAAATTAAACATGGTATGGTTTTGTCTCGTTATTATTATTGTCTGTACGGAAACAGAATACTAAAATAAAAAGCTATTACAAAGTTATGAGCCAACAAAGATTCGTTTTTCTAGCTAATTTAACCTAACTTTGAGCGTGTTTAAGTAATAAAAGGAGTGTAAAATCTCGAAAACCAATACGGTACCGACAAAGTTCAATTAACAATAAATTCAATAAACTTTATAGGTCATTGATTTATGCAGTGGTTTTTTCATAAAACCCGATCTTCTGAAGGACTTTTCTTAGTTTTTTCGCGATTTTTTTGCCAAAAATGCTCCTGCGTCTCACTCAATAACGTTGTGCGTGTGGACTAGCGTCTAACTGCTCACCATTGATACTATCTCTGTCGGATACGAAGCCTGGTGAGACAGCGTGATTTTTAGCCAGGCCCACCAGTGAGTTCGAGCCCGCGCAAAGTGTACCCTTAACATGCACGTTTTTTTTTTTTTTTTTTTGGGTGGGAAATCAAAAAAAAAAAAAAAAAAAAAACATGCACGTTGCAGGAATGCTTTCTAAATAGCTTTGTACTGACTTAACTTAATATTTGAATCTATGGGTACTTTAATAACGCTGTGTATAATGCTAAGTTGTTATCGTACCTATTGACTAAGAGAATATATCGAGTAGGTTATATAGTTTATCCCAAACTAAAGATTGTAGTTGAAATACATGTTCCACCATACGAGTACATTCCAACTGCAAACTTGATCGACATTTACTCGTTAACTTGTAAAGCCTGCTTAGCTGTGATCATTTTCCAGAAAACTTGCAGTGTATATAGGCGCTACTGCCGTGATTATTTTCACATACCCAAAAAAATAGACCCAAAATACAAAAACATTTACCAAAAAAAAAAAAACAACCGACTTCCGCAAAAACACTACAAAGTGAAAAATAACTTTAGTTTTGGAAGTCAGTGACTTTGGACATGTATTTTAATCATTTCTCCTTTTCCTTTCGAAATTAAAGTTATTTTTCACTTTGTAGTGTTTTTCTGGAAGCCGGTTGTTTTTTTTTTTTTTCGAAAAAGTCTTTTATTTTTCACTTTTTAGCTGTAGTACCTACCCCACACCAATTTGAAATTTCATCATCCTTTGGGGTCAAAACAATGCATATTTATGCGATAGCAGAAATTGCGGTTGATTCGCAGTCATTTTTTGAAGAGTTCCGTTGCCTGTCTCCGAAACGCATGATCAGATCTATATGAAATTTAAATGGTACTATTTCTAAATAAACCCCTTTCGAATAAAAAAAAAGAAATTTGCAAATCGGTCTCTATATGACGGAGTTATGACCGAACCTCCATGGGTAGCTCGCTGTCGGGTAAGGACCTAGCCCGGTTCGACGGTGCGTTGTGTCCCACGCGCGCCTCAAAGAGATAGATACCGTAATCCCTGGCACACAGGCAACTGAGGGAACACGGGTGGGTTTAATAGACAATAAAAGTCTGACACGTTCTCCTGCTCCACCCAGAGCGGGAGAAGTTATTTGATGATAGGGAAATAATCAAATAACTAAGCCCGCCCTCAAGAAAAATGAAAAGCCCTTATCGGATTGCAATGAGAACTATTATCGCTCACAACGACACTATTTAAAGTTAACATGGCCTTAGGGGTATAGGTATAGGAGGGCCCAAGTCTCTCTTTACGTATTTGACTTTTTCGGTTAGTGCATCGAGACGTATTTCTTTATTTTCGAAAATTTCTACTTTTTTGTAGACAGTGGAGTTCCAAAGTGAGCTATTTGAAGCAAGCCCCTCACAACCTGCTGGATCAATAGCTCAAGCACTTAGAGGCCTTATTTGAACACATACTTGTAGCAGAGATAATGACCGCCATGCTACCGTTTACCTTCCGCCATCTCAAAGTAGAAAACTATTTTGGGTAAACGGTGGCCCTCCTTGCGAAGGATGTGTCCACACCACCTGAGTTGACGCTGCATTACTTGTGCAACAACCTCTTAAGAGGTCATTGAACTCATCATTATGAACAACTTTTACTATGGGACCAAACACAAAATCGCGAAAAAAAATCAGCTGTTCTCTACCTTTATGTTCGTATAACTCATCAAAATGTAGAGAACAGCTGATTTTATTTCGCGATTTCAGGTTTGGTCCCCATCGATCTCTAATGAAGATTGGTCCCACAGTAACAATTGTTCATAATGATGAGTACCTCTTAAGAGGTTGTTGGTGTTTTTCCAATAACCCCGTACCTACATAAAATTTATAGTTTTAATAGGTACTAGTTTATCTATGTATAGGCATTTTTCTACAATTCAGTTAACTGGTAAAAAATGCCTGTAACATAAAGTGCCTATGTATAATAATTTGTGTGCTTAAAGTATTCATTAAATAAATAAGTGTAAATCATATCGGCTAAACTGAATAGTGTTTTTTACTAAACATCTAATCCTAAAATGGCACGGTTGTAAACACGTCGACACGTTATAAGTCGACAACAATAACAGAGTCGAGTGCACCGAGCAAAGTAAAACACGCTTTTGATATTGAAAGGAAGTGACCGGAAACGAGTTTTAGTCGCTTTTTGTGCAGATTCGTTTGACTATCGAGACTGTATTTGTTTCGCTACTAGACTACTTACGTATGGTACTCGTAGCTAATCTGAAAGGAAAATCCACCATTATCGTTATTCTACTGATGTAGGTATACCTTCCATAGCTACTTTTACGATTATCTCTTCTCTAATCTCTAAATAGTATACAGTCGCTGTTTTCGTCTGTCTGCTTCCGCGCTAACTTCTTTTAAACCACGCAATGACACGGTTGGATTTTGGTTACGTTGATACAGTTTTCACTATAATTTACAGAACTTCTTCTGAAAGGTTATTTTTAATACAAGCATTATTATACGTAGTAGAAAAAAGCCGAGAATTTCAAAGATTTGTAAAGGTGTCGTAACATAAGTATTTTTGGGCGCTTACATTGTTAACGCTGGCGAAACAAAAATCAATATCAAAAAAATATCAAAGCAATCAAAATAATTTACTACCCAATTGTACATAATTAAAAAGGTCTACAGAAAAGTTAGCGATGGTTATATCTATCACCTACGGACACAGTAACAATTCATTATCTTTTATATATTAATAAAACTAAATGTTTATTTACGAAGCTATTTTGGACAATACAATATTAAAACATGTCAAATTAAATACGTTATATACATTGGGATTTTAATGTAGAGAAAAATTGCCCTTAACAGTATATCATTAAAATGAATATCTTAGAAGATTATAACAGATTTAAAATTGTAATCGCTTGCAACAAGACGGGCGGTGGCGGGCCAAATTATATAAAAATACATCCTATAGTTATTCCTCCGTCGCATACACTGCACGCTAGTTTATTATAATTTATGAGTTAAAGAAAGTTTACAGATTATTAAAAACTTAAATACCATCCATAGGTCGAGAAAATTGACTAAATACAAGCCTCCACATACGAGTACATGTGGAACAACAACAACATTTTTATTTAAAACTTTTTTTGTTTTGCTGTGTTTTGTTTTGAGTCATTCAAACAATTATAATCTTTATTTACAACACATGAATGTCCTATGTAGTGTATTTAAAGTAAATAAGATAAATAAAATTACGACTTATCTATGTCTATAATAATATTATAAAGAGGAAAGATTTGATTGTTTGTTTGTATAGAATAGGCTCCGAAACTGCTGAACTGATTTGAAAAATTATTTCACTGTTGGGAAGCTACACTATCCGCGGGTGACATAGTCTATATTTTATCCCCGTATTCCCACGGGAACGGCAACTGCGCTGGTGAAACCGCGGAGCGCTGCTAGTAACATTGTAATTTACAAAAATATTTCAAACGTCACAGAGTTTGGCAAACATAATATCGCGTCAACGTCAAAGTTATAATCATAACTACAACGATAATTCAAGCGATAAGATAATCCCGACATAAGTCGGGAATGTGCTATCATGGACGTTTAATTATTATGTGAATATCGGCACATGTGGGGTGAGATAGAACATTATGTATGTCAGAAGAAATTTAAATAATTTCAGTATAGGAGGTAAAAGACACATTAGCACTAGAAATAGGAACCGATTAGTTAGTCCAGACTGGCTAAAGTAGACTCATCCTTCATGGGGTACTGTTTTAAATGTTACAATAAAATACCTCCCTACATACTCCAACTGAATGAAACGAAATTTAAATCTTGTATAAAACGCATACTAAGCATAGTTGACACAAATGCTTGGCTAAACGCTACTTGTCCTACTCCACAAGGTAGCTTAAACTAAATTGAATAGCATTTGAAAATATTGTTGGAGCTGCTGAAGACTGTAAAAGCTAGATATTTTTGCATTGTATAAATTCAAACTTTTAGTATTGTATAATTGCATATAAGCAAAATTATGTGCGAGCACTATGTTCCTACTATAAAGCTAATATTCACAGGGTACGTCTTTCATTGACTTGAATTTGTCCTGGCGGCTGAGAGTATGTCAAACTCACTCCAATGTCTCGCTGATGGTGGCGTGTGCGTTGGATCATTAAGTTCCTTTCAAAATGTTTGAGCTGAATGGTGCTGATCTAAACGTTATGTTCGTGAACGGGCGCCGCCAGTAGGGACTGGTCATCTCTTAACTCCCACGGCTTGTTTTAATTTCTGAATTGTTATTTTATTTTTGTTTTAATTACGGACGCTTTAAATGTGCACGTCTTTTTACATCGTCCTCACATTTATATCTTCCAATATAACGTTGTAACCAACTTTTTGTAACAATATCATAATTTTAAAAGTATTGGAGTTTCTTGCCCGGTCTTCTCCCCTACCTACCTACGCTTTGGAATGGGCAACTAGGTTCATCTTTCTAACTCACTGACCTTGACAATTCAAAAGTGCCTGTAATTGGTTAATTTGAAATAAATGGTTTGAGTTTGATACATCTTAGTAATTAATTTCACATTTTTTATTAATATTTACGAAGCTCACCAATAATTCAAACACGAAATTATGAGACTTGAAATATTTTTACGTAACATTACAAAAGTGTTTTGTGTATTTAATTTTGGGAAGTTACTATTGCCAACCTATTGGCGTAAATGAACTTAATGGAATTGATAGAAAGTTGTTGTTTAGAAATTATAAAAAACAGAAAAAGATTTCTCCTGTAAAATTTGAGTTGTACGATTACCGACTTATTGCTTGAGGCGTCGAAATTGAAAATAAATAAATAAAAGTATGATAATAAAGATATTCAAAATCCAAAATCAAAAGTCATTTATTCAAATTAGGCTGAGAATCAGCACTTTTCGAACGTCAAAATACATAAGACAGTCCCCTAAAATACGCCGCGTATTGGGGGATTAGGTACCTACCTCAGAAGTTCAGGTTCGTGCCAATATATCTACAGAGTCGCAGAAACTTCGACGCGTAAACTGTAACCATGAATTTAACACATAATTTTAGACCCCTAGCGTAGAAATATTTTTGTGTTTACCAATAAAAAAAAACATCTGCTGTTTATAGAAAATTAAAGACCTACGCTGTCAAAATGTTTGGAACAGTGTGTTTTTAATACTTCAGTAAAAAATTACAACCCCTCCAAAATGTTTGTAATGTTTTACCGGGTTACAGTATTTTGTTAATACCTTCGATAGAATTCAACACAGGGGTTTCAGAATAACGTACGGAATTCATTGTAACAGGTTGTCTCCTATACTGTACAGCTACTTAGAACTCAACGCTGATTGCTATTTTTGGTGTTTGATAATCTAGTTGGTAGAGACTCAACCACCTCGAATGCCACTGACTCCCGTCCTGCGGTAAAAATGCAGCAATAGTGAAATACTGAGATACCCAGTACGATCATCTCTTTTGAAAAATCAAAAAGCTGCTCGGTGTTGTAGATTCTGAATATGGTACGGTTGTTTAACTCAAAATCAAAAGTCATTTATTCAAACTAGGCTGAGAGTCAGCACTTTTTGAACGTCAAAAATTACATAAGACAGTCCCCAAAAACGCCCGCCCTTCACCACTTCCTATTGCTTTAGCTGGGAAGAAGAAGTGGCGCAACAAACTCCCCAGCAGCACATCTAACTTATTTAGCTAACCCGAAAAAAGCTAGAGCCACATTGCTTCACAGTAAAAACATGCATGTTTCCAATTTACCACCCCAAATTTTAAAATAAAGGAGGAAAGTAGTCTGCTCTGTGTAACTAACGTGATATTCCTCAGATGACATTTACTGCAACGCAACCTGTGATGGTTACCTCTGCTGGCCTCCTACTCCTGCCGGAGAAACCTTGTATCAAAATTGCCCCAAAGGTTTGCTGAGTAACCAGAAAAGTAAGTATAGACACTTAGCAGCATCGCACGCATGGTTTGCAGCTGTCAATATCATACGCCCATGTGTACACGTCAAGTCCATATCTCCCCCGCGCCCCGTGTCGTTCTACCTACCTGACGTATATTTTATTGATTACTAATTTGCTGTGGTCTTCAGGGCATCATCTATGTCGACGGTTTTTGTTTTTTTTTCTATTCTAAAAGTGACAGTAACAAATTCCACTCAGATCTTCAAATAGTGTCTCACTTGTACCATAGATTGTTCATCGTTATGACGACAAAGGTTTGTGATGTATCTGTGACTGAATTTTATACTCGATTTTGCCACAAACGGCTGCTACAGAAATAAATTGAGGAGAGAAGGATCCGTCGAAAAAACCTACTGTTTAGTTTGCTTTTTTCGAGTTCGAAAAATAGAGTAAATTGTTCATCGGGGCTGTAACATTACAGGTCGCCATTATTTTCTTTTTCCTTTTACTTCGTCAATAATAAGAGAGTACGTACTTCAGCCCCACATCTAAGAATCTTCAACTATAGAATTTAGAATCGTTTTGAAGACTTTGATATTAGTTTACGATTATTTACTTTATTGAAATAAATTCATGTCTGTATTGGCAGGCACCTAGGTAATGTGTACATAGATTACATAAGTTCTTCCAGAACCAATCGGACTCTATGGGATATTGTGACTCATGTTTTAACCAAATCATCTACATTTTTGCATGTTGTGTTTGGAGTACGTCATTTGTGCTAGCTACTAATAACTTAGGGAATAGGGAATTTATAATAAGATCATAATTGAATCAGAGTCTAGGTTATTAAAATAAATATTTTATAATGAAAAAACAAATTTATTATAAATAAAAACTCAAGTCTATTACAAATAAAAACAGCTTATGAAATATCACTTATCAGGCTTCAATAAATATAGAAAAACGAATGATGAAGTCAGATTAAGAAAAAATATTGACTTTCCTTACTACTTTTCCTCACTAACGATCTTCACTAATTTCAATGAGGCTTTTTCTGCTTGTCTTTTGTATTATTTACTGCTACTTCCATAAAAAAACGCTTTTTTTATAAATGTTTCTTCTTTCCTTTCCTTTTAAAGTGTGCGCGTTTAGACGATGCGGGTCCGAGGGGCTGTGGCTCGGGCGCCATCTAAACGACACATCGCCTAAAGGGTGGACCAACTATACGCCCTGTTTCCCCACGCTGGTACAAAAAATACTTGATAAAGTAAACGAGGATGAAGGTGAAGCACAGGTACGTTGCATCATTCAGGACTTAACTTAAATACCTAGTAATTGTCCACGCAAATACCAATCGATAATTGTTCGTCATCATCATCTTAGGTCATTTAATCCCACATTGAATGACTATTTCATGAAAAAGTCATTCAAATGGATCAAGTATTGATCCTTGAGATTTTAATTATCATAATATTGTAAAATCATTTTTGTGACGGTCGGCAATTTACATTTTACCTGACATTGGCATGCAAATTGCAATAAACGTAAGAAAATTTGACCGGAAAACCAGAAATACAAGTTTACCTTGTATTTCCGGATATAACGAATTCCGAATAACGTGGAAGTCAGTATTTTTAAGTTTGAGTTGTTACAAAAAAATCATATAAATAAACTCGCGCACTAGATTATCAAGTTTCGGTGTTGTGCATCTTATCGCGTTGTAGAAACAAATTGTTTGATTTTCAACTATCGGCACCACGCATTGCATTGAAAATCCAGGGCGCGAAAATTTTCGCTATTATTGGCTTCGGTGTTCAAATTATGAACACCGAAACCAATAATACCGAAGATTCGACGATTTTAATTATGATGGACTAACTATAAGTCGACGTGCCACCGGACGTAACATTATCGCGGCGGCATTTTTTCGCGCACTGGATTTTCCATGCACAGTGCATTGCAAATCCATAAAATCAAACAATTCGTTTTTACAAAGCGGTGAGATGCACAACACCGAGGGTTAATAATCCAGTGCATGATAAAATTCCATCGCGATATTTTTACGGCTTTGTGAACGTCGACAAAAGCATCGTTTTTCAAAAAAAAACTCTTATTATTTTTCTACGGTTGTGGAATGACTTATATAATTAATTATATTTAAATGGAATCCTTGCAGTCGACACAATCAATTACTACTTTTTAATGCAAGGTGAACAGGGATCGATTATTTAAAGAAAGCTTTTTTATTCATTTTTGATTGCTGAAGTTCACGACGTCGTTCCTTAGAACTATGTTTAGACCTACTCTTATACTTTCAGAATAGTCCCCATATTGACATCTCGACGGATCACCCGCTATATGTAGACTGCTCGATCAGGAAAAGTAATATTGTTAAGTAAATTGACACCCAACGTCAATTTGCCGGGGTTTTGCCGGTTTTAGTGATTTCAATAAACGAAAAATTTAAGTTGGTAATCAATTTGTTTAATAATTATTTTCCCTGTTTTTCAACTCTAGGCCTATTTATTGATCATGATTTATTGCACCGAGTCCATAAGCTTATAATTTATATTTGTTTCAGTTTAAATTCGATACGGCCGTCAACACCCGCACAATTGAAATGGTTGGAATTGTTTCATCTTTCCTAACCATTTGTGCAGCTATATTTATTTTCAACGCTTTTCCGTATGTATTGCCACATTTTTTTTTTTATCTTTAAGAATGGTTTGGAGATAAGGAGGCGTCCATTAATTACGTGAGGCAATTTTAGCAATTTTTCGACCCCCACTTTCCGCTTTGGTGCGATTTCGTGAAATTTAGCTTCACCATACCCCCTTCTTATAATCTCTGGTGAGATATTTCATAATACGTATTTTTGTGTAAAAACGTTAATCTGTGCATACTTAGTTGGATCAGTGCATTGCGTTTTGCTGGCAGTAAGTAATTCGAGTAACGGCTCAGGCACTGCGCTTTATCGCAACGGCACGCTCCAAGATGAAATTTGAAACCAAGTACCTAAATGTGAGCGAAGTCAAGCTATCAGCTGGCCGAGTAATTACATGTGTGCAGAGTACGGAGTTTGAAGAGAAGAGAAAATGAATACAAACAACTGAAAGTAAACGGAAAGAATCCTATAATTCTTCCTCGATTGGGATGACTACCTCAGCTCGTAATTGAACAAGCACACCTTAAAACACTTCATGGAGGTGCGCGGCTGACTCTGGCTCAAGTCCGGCAACGAAGCTGGATTGTGGGAAGCAACAGAGTTGTAAAAACTCAACTGCGACGTTGCGTGCGATGTCACCGCTATAAACCAACTGACAACTACCAACTTATGGCGAACTTACCTCAACAGAGAGCTACTCCATCCTGACCTTTACACATACTGGTGTAGACTTCACTGGACACGTGCAAGTCAAACTAAACAAAGGAAGAGGAGTAAAGACTACGAAGGGGTACATCGCTATTTTCGTGTGCATGGCTACTAAAGCTGTGCACATTGAGCTGGTGACCGATCTAAGCACTGAAAGGTTCATTGCCGCTTTACAGCGCATGTGCGCTAGACGCGGTACACCTAAACATGTGTACTCAGATTGCGGCACTAATTTCATTGGAGCTTTGAAGATGTTGCGGAATGAATTTGGTCTTTCAAGAGCTTTCGCCGGACTTCTTCAACGAGATCGGAAAAATGGAGGTAGAATGGCATATCAACGCTCCCGCATGGCTTACTGCTGGTAGTCTGTGGGAAGCGGCAGTAAAATCGATGAAACATCATCTTCACCGTGTATCGATGGTGATCAGAAACTAACATTTGAGGAGTTTACTATGCTACTGGCAAAAATAGAAGCCTGTATGAACTCAAGACCCTTCTGTCCACTCACTAAGGATCCCGATAAATTTCAAAACTATCTAACACCTGGGAATTTTCTCACTGGAAGCCCAACGATATCACTACCAATATCAACGTACTGTGACGTAAATAATGTTAATTTACGTCAACGGTGGCAGCTAACAGCACCTGCACCAATTTTGGAAGAGTTGGTCGAGTGAAAACTTAACACAACTCCAGATCAGAGGCAAATGGAACAAACCTAAAAAGTATATCCAGGAAGACGAAATAGTCTTGATCAAGGACAACAACATGCCACCAGGAAAGTGGGCTATAGGACGCGTACTTGAACTGTATCTCGGTTCCGACGGCCGATGTTCGAGTGACCACAGTTAAAACTCAATCTGGTATCATCAAACGTCCAGTCGTGAAACTGTCACCACTTCCTAAAACAGCGTCCAAGACAACTTCGCGCTCAACTTCGAATAATTTAATTTATTATCTGTTTGTAATAGGGTTCCTTCTCTTGACAATCTTTTAATTTTCTTCACATCTTTATGGGGTTGCCAACATGTATGGTCTCATCAACCGTACATTTACTCGTACTTTGCGAACGTAGCAACCTACTTGGAAGTCGTGCGTCACAAATATTACGCTATAGTTAGAACGTTTTACGCAAGGCAAATCGAGTCGGACAATGGTGCCGATTCTGTTGTACACCGAACTAAACTAACTAAACTATAACTAAAATTCCTTACTTTTTACTATGAGAATCTAAACGCTATTCTGCAAAAAAATATCTCTAAATTTAAAAACTATTTTGACACAACTAAAATCGAATTTGAAAATCGCGACTCGCACGTGGTATGTTTTGGCTTCCCAACGTGGTACTTGTTTGCCCTACCCCGTGTTTTTTTTAGAGCCAGCAGCGCGCCGGGGTCGGCAGCCTCGACGTGGTTTATATGGAATTTTCATGGAAAATATGAAAAATTATTATCCACATGTTGAGTTTTAGAGGTGTTTGGGGTTTTATAAAGGGGGTCGAAATTTTCATTATTTTTGCGATAGGACACACCGTTTTCGAGATATAAGCAAAAAAAAGAAAAAAATACAGTACTATTTTTGCACCAGAAGTCGAGGTGTCTATGTGAATTTTGGTTCTTGACAACTAATTTTATTCCACACCTATTTAATCGCGATTAAAAATAGTCAGATTTAGTTAGACAACCAAAATTTTAGGTTGAATACATTAATGAAATTGACAACAACAGAATAGCAAAATAACCATTTTCACTAAACTAATAATTCAGTGCAATCTTAGTGCTGTCAAACTAAAATATAGTTAAGTTGTGTCACTTTAGTCAATTTCAGAATAGGAAATCGTCGTTTGACAGGAATAAACTAAATTTTGGTGATTTTTAGTGTAGTTTAGAGAATTTTGTGACAACAGAATCGGCACCAATAACTGTGGGATTAACCACTAATCAAGAGAAAGAATCGCTACCACTTTAACTTGTGAACTTTCTACATTTTAATGTGACTTTAAACTAAACTTGTGGTTCTTTCTGTGTAGGTACTCCATAAACATTAACAAAGTGATTATGTACGGTGCCTACAAACATTGGCTCCTACATGGTTATTCCTTCGAGATTATACAAAATAATTCTTAAAGAATTACATTCTTCCTATTTAGGCGTAGTAAAAACTAAGGCGCAAGCGTGATCAAGATTTTGGTTCCCAGGAATTGACCAGGCTATAGAAACAATGATACGTTCATGGGATGTATGTATCCAGTTGCGCCCTTCACAGCCGCGCGCGCCACCGTCTCCCTGGGATTTTTCACCCTGTTCCTTCTACAGAATACACATAGACTTCCTAGGTCTGATTAAAGGTTGCGTTTATTTGGTAGCCGTAGATGCACATACCAAATGGGTAGAAGTATACAACATAACCCCGGCTACTTTTTCGTCCGCGGTGATTGAGAAGATATGTGAGTTTATGTCAAGGTTTGGAGTTCCGAAAAGGATAGTAAGTGTGATAATGGCACAGCTTTTTGTTCGCAGGAATTGAACTATTTTGCGCAGCAAACGGTATTTCACATATGACATCATCGGTCTATCATCCATCTAGTAACGGCCAGGCCGAAAGTTTTGTTCTGGTTATTTAAATGGGAATAAAGTCTAGTATTATGTCGACGCATAGCGCGAAGGAAACATCGCTAAAATTACTGAAATACCTTATGGATTATCGTAATTCAGTTCACTCGGCTACTGGGTTGCCCCTGCGCAATTGGTGTTTGGGCACAAGTTAAGGTCGCGATTAGATCTGATCGAACCAAAGTCATCGGCACCCTTGTCACCGTGTGTATCTAATGTTGTAAAAAATCAACAGTATATGCAAACTAAGCAACAAAGTAAAAATAAAACAAAATATTTAGACAAAACGATTTTGTATTATACAAAAAGTTCATTAATAAAGCAAGTTATACATACATGGTGTAAAGGCGCCATTCTTAAACGAATAGGAAAAGTACTGTATTTAGTAAAAGACAGCCATAGTTCGGGAAGTTACAAAAGGTACATAAATCAGATGATGCTATATAAAGGAGCAAGTAAAAATAATGAGGAGAATGTACAAAATTCTAAAGTAAACATACTTGGGTCATCTTGTCCTCCTGCACCACAACCGTCACCGCCACAGTCACCGTCGTCGTCGCCTCCGTCATCACCGTCGCCAGCTGCTCCTAAATCGCAGATACTTCAGCCGGAACTTCACTTACCAGATCCCGTGCCGGATAGTTTAGCCAGAGGGTGGAAGGCAGATTTGTGCGCACGAAGTACTTGTTCGTCGTCGAGAGGGGGCGGGTCTGTGAAGGACCCACAACAGGCCCATGATGATGAACAACAAGCTGGTACAGACGACTTAGATGTTAAAGAACAGAGAGACTTTCGAATTCCGAGGATTTCGGTCAAAACTCGGGAACTGAACTGGATACCCAGACCACACGACACGATGAGTCAAATATTGTGATTCCAAAGCGATCGTTACGTAATCGCCATGTAATTAGTTTTAAAAAGTACATCTAGCGTAACATGTTATTTAGTTATGTAAAATACTATGTTATGAATGAACTACTGAGAAAGTTAATTTGAATTCGGTGTTTCGGACTAGAGGGAGGAATGTAATGTATGTGCGCAAGGCGCGCGAGCTCCCTGTCGTGCCATCTATTGTAACGAGTGTCCAACTCCCGAATAAATGCACGAACAGGACGTTTTTGATGTACAAATATTAATGTACTTCAAAAACGTGCTGTTCGTGCAATTTACCAGCTATGTGGCAGAGTTTCCTGAGGAACTTTTTTAAAGATATCAAAATCAAAATATTTTTATTTCATATAAACCTGCATGGGCACTTATGAAACGTCAGAAGCTAGGTGCACGGTTCCAAATTGTTGTTTCCTATGGAGAAGAACCGGCAAGAAACTCCACGGTTACTCTTTTAAAAATAATTGGCTGAATAGAATAGAATAGGTTTTTATTTTTGCAAATATGCATAGTACACAATAGTTGTTAATATACATTAAGATCAGCCATATTTTACCATTCGGCATGCAAACATTTACATTATTTATGTGAGTTGTACTTACATTTTAAAACCACAGCAATAAAAAATAAAATAAAAAATCGTTACAGTTACCATAATCAGTTACAGTATCAGAATTATCATTACAATTACAATTATCATCTCAATTTTTATTACCATTATCATTACAAATATCATCCATCACTACAATTATCATTATACTCAAAATTACCATTCATTATATCAATTATTCAACTACTACATTTTTCTCTGTTAGAAACTCAGTTACACTGTAGTACGTTTTATCTATCAAAAATTTACGTAGTCTACTCTTAAACAGTACTGTATTTAAATCTTTCCAACCACTTGGTAATTTACTGTAAATAATTGGGCCATTCAATAAACTGTAACAACGTTTTCAAATTACAGAGATAAAATGTATGGGAGGACAATGCAGGCCTGTCAATAAGTACCAGGTACTTAGACGAATACAGAATAGAAAATCGTCTACAAATCTACAGTCTGTAAGGCATACAACGTTCTCTCATTCACAATATGTTAAATAATCTACATGAATAAAATGAACCTAATTAAACATAGTGACATGATTTCTATGACAATCACTAAAAATAGTCGATATTAAAATTTATGTATAATGTCAAAAATGAAAAGAATATGTCAGCATTGTAAAAATAAAAAGAATAAAAAAGAACATTGTATTTGAGAGCAGTTAATAGACTTTCACATAGTTATGCTGTTAATGAGGTACCGGGGAAGCCACATGTGCAGAAGGAATTACCTAATGCCAAACTTCCCTGTCTTCAACGCAGTCTTCTATCTGATAATATGCTTTTTTGATAAGGACACGTTTAATCGCAATTTATATTCGCTAACATCTTATAAATTAGGCAAAATATACACTTGTACACTAAAAACAGTAATATTCACACCGTTAACACTACAAATAAAGACAAACTACATGCTTCCTTTCACCGGCTTCATAAGGTTCATAACTCATTTGTTGGGCTTGGTATAACCTTTTCTAACAAGCTTCCCTCTTTGCTAGATTTGCCTTTTGATGCGTTTAAAGCTCAAGTAAAATCCATCCTTTGTTTAAAGGCTTACTATTCCACTAACGACTATTTAAATGACAAGAATAGTTGGTCGCTGTGATTAAACAGTAACCTTTTATAATAAAGCTTTCTTCTTTGCTAGATTTGAATTTTAATGCGTTTAAAGCTAAAGTAAAGTCCAACCTTTGCGCAAAGGTATACTATTCTATTAAGGCCCTGGTAATTTTGAATGCACTCGTCGTATTGTCGTTATGAGCGATAAGAATTCTTACTGCAATCCGCTACGGGTTAAAATCTGTTGTAATAAATTCGAATATTAAATGAGCAAGCATTGTCGTGAAAATGCAAATAAAATCGTATAAAATTTGATATTAACTATTTGATAATAAATAATCCATCACTGGATGCAGTTTGGCATTTGGAATTTTATGGTATATTTTTAAATATAACAGTAATTGTTATTGAAGGGATAAACTGGTTTTAAAGATAATTAAGAGGTGACTTTAATGTCCTCTTTTTTTTGAGGCATTAAAGTATGTTTAATTATGTTTTGAGTTCCATCACTGTATGCAAAAAAGACTTGAAAATATCGTATACTTTTTTTCTTTCAAAATTATTTACGGTTAAAGAGATACAATGATTTTAAAAACCACCTTTTTGAGCGTTTTCAAGAAGTCTCAGCCTTAACAACTACAAAGTTGGTCGCTGTGATAACTCAAGACAGTGGTGCCGATTCTGTTGTACACCGAACTAAACTAACTAAACTATAACTAAAATTCCTTACTTTTGACTATGAGAATCTTAACGCCATTCTGCAAAAAAATATCTCTAAACTTAAAAACAATTTTGACACAACTAAAATCGAATTTGACAATCGCGACTCGCACGTGGTATGTGTTTTGGCTTCGCAACGTGGTACTTGTTTGCCCTACCCCGTGAAATTTTTTTTTTTTGAGCCAAAGGCGCACAGGGGCGGCAGCCGCGACGTGACTTATATGGAATTTTCACTTATTTATGGAAAATATTAATAGTACATTATGGTACAAGTGTATAACGTTGGTGATTACTGCTGAGGCGCCATTGAGTCTTAAGAGAGCCGAGGACGGTAATCATCAATAGACACGTGTATCATACGACGTTTTTCAACACACTTGTGAAGAAAATAATACTAAAAAATCATTTTGTCCTTGGAGTCTTTAGGTAGTAAACTTTCCATAAAGTTAAGGGCTTCGCATCTTATATCGGGCGGTGTTACAATATAAATAATTTTCTTCATAACTAGTACAACATTTTTGTCATCAATACGGAATACTCGTGATCGCGATAAAAGTGTTCACTCAACGTTAAAACATATATTCACCATATTAAACTTGTATACATCACACATTCTTTCTTCTTAGATAGTAGCACTATTTCAAATAAATGTAAGTTAACTAAAGATTCGATGTGACTTAAAACAAAACAGCACAACTGTCATTTTTGAAGGGCTTTAGCCACGTACAAAATGGGGAATTCAAAGTTTTCTTTATTACAGAAAAAAACAAAAGTTAAATTTGAGTGAAAGTATTATTTATTAAAAACGTACAAGTTGAAATTATCTATTTAATTACGAAGTTGCATGAAATGGGCAAGCAATAGGTATATTAATTTATTTGTACTATTGAGCACGACCTTTTTTGTATCGAAACTTTTTAAGAACAAAACAACTCAACCAATAAAAAAAAAGCTATAACTCACTAGTGAATAATAGTAATGAAAAAGTCACCGTTTGATAATAGGTGTCATTATGTGCCTAATTGCGGTGAAGTTAGAGCCATTTTATGAGCAAGTGTGTTGAAAAAATTATTACCCACATGTCGAGTTTTAGATGTGTATTGAGTCTTATAAAGGGGGTCGAAATTATCATTATTTTTGCGATAGGACACACCATTTTCGAGATCAAAAGAAAAGAGAAAAAAATACAGCACCTACTATTTTTGCACCAGAAGTCGAGGTGACGGTGTGAATTTTAGTTCTTGACAACTAATTTTATTCCACACCTATTTAATCGCGATTAAAAATAGTCCGATTTAGTTAGACAACCAAAATTTTAGGTTGAATACAATAATGAAATTGACAACAACAGAATAGCAAAATTGCTTTTTTCACTAAACTAAAAACTCAGTGCAATCTTAGTGCTGTCAAGCTATAATATACTTAAGTTGTGTCACTTTAGTCAATTTCAGAATAGGAAATCGTCGTTTGACAGGAATAAACTAAATTTTGGTGATTTTTAGTCTAGTTTAGAGAATTTTGTAACAACAGAATCGGCATCAATGTTTGTGTTCTTTCACCAGAATTTGCTTGCCTACTGACAGGTCATATCTTTATTAACATAATTGTTTGTTTTTATTTGACTGTATAAAAAACATTTTTATGTTCATTTACTTAGTGTTGACATAATCTACTCATAACAATGTTTTTTTTTATAATAATGAGTTATATTGCAAGATGTAGGTAGCTAGCGACCTCGACAATTGATCCTATTATATTTAGAAATATTTTAATTTTATGTGTCGTAACGGTAATTTCGTACCTACTATTGTATTGAATCAAGACAGCTGTGCTGCTGGGGAGTTTGTTGCGCCACTTCATCTTCCCAGCTAAAGCACTAGGAAGTGGTGAAGGACGGGTGTTTTTTGGGGGACTGGCTTTTGTAAATACAGTAAATGTATAATTTACACTCAGTGATTTCTTTAGCTCACACACTGACTTATTACTTGTTAATATTCTAGGAAAATCGTGTACTTACTCTTACAATACTTGTAAATATGTGAGCACCATGTATCTATCATAAAATTGATTTATCTGTATTGCTTCAATAGATTTTTTTTTTACCTATTTTGGTATAGTAATTTTATTCTGGGTGCATCGTTTTCACACATAATTATAAAATGATGTACTATGTTAAATTGTATTTAAAACACTTTAAAAGAGTAACGGTGGAGTGTCTTGCCCGTTCTTCTTTATACGAAACTACATTTTCGAATGAGCGACTAGAATAAATTCTATTTTAATGTAAATATTGACGTTCAAAAGTGTCTTTTAAGTGCCTAATTGAAATAAATGCTTTGACTTTTTGATGTTCAAAAAGTGCTGACACCAGCCTAGTTCCAATAAATTACTTTTGATTGATTTTGATTTTAACTCAAGACAATGTTTAATTATGTTAGCTATCACGCCCTTTATACAACGAGGCTTTTATTTTGGTATTATGCTTTATTGTTTATTACTTTGCCTATGTATGTATAGTATCAAGTCCATCCGACTAAAAAGACAGCTTTGCTGCTGGGGAATTTGTTGCGCCACTTCTTCCCAGCTAAAGCACTAGGAAGTGTCGAAGGGTTTTTGGGGGACTGTCTTATGTATTTTGACGTTCGAAAAGTTCTGATTCTCAGCCTAATTGGAATGAATGACTTTTGATTTTGAAATCAGTGCGTTGCTAGCTAGCGAATATTTCACTTGTTTCACCCCTTTCCCGCACACCCGCGTAGGTACTTAACAGATTAAATATGTATGCGAACATATTTAATCTAGTTAAATTTTTGATCGACACAAAAGAAATAAAATAATGGCGGTTTGTAGACGCACAACAGTGCTGACACCTATCAAGAGTTTCCATTTTTGACTCTATTGTGTCAATCCGCCAGGCGTATTATGTCAGTCCCGTAGCGTCAGGTGTCATGACAGTTCACTTCAAGCTATCTTCAACTTCAAGTTATCACGATGAGAATTTTTCAGAAGTGGCCCCATTGCACTTGACCACGATCTCGCCTGATGGAGAGTGTTGGATGTCTCATCTTGTTATAAATTCCATGCAAAAAAAAACACAGACTAAGCGGGAAATTTCTTTACGAGGCTAATTATTTTTTACGAAGCCGATGATGAATATATAGTTACTGATAAATAAAACTATAATTTTATTTTATGTTGATGTTTTTTTTACAGTAGCCTGCACAATAGGCGGACCGTGATACATAGACACTTATTTTACGCTTTACTCATGGAAGTGACAGTGCGCATGGTGCTGTACACTCAACAGTCATACTCTTTTGATGGCATAGACCCACTTGAGGAAAACGCACGGAAAGGCATCGAATACTTCGTAAGTAATCCTGCTATCTTTTAGCTTTTGCAAATCAATTTTAATCGTGGTTTTAGCTTTGTAAAGCCGTCGCTTTAAGTTAGCGACCAATGTTTGCTTTGGTTTCAACGGTTTTCAAGCGTTCAAGGCGGAGATTTCGTGAAAACGCTCAATATGTTGGTTTTTTAAACTTGTATTTCTCTAACCGTAATTAATTTTGAAAGCAAAAAAAATTATGATATTTTCAAGTCTTTTTTGCATACAGTGGTGGTACTCAAAACATAAATAAAACATACACTAATGCATCAAAAAATCTTCAAAGTCACCTCTTTAATATCTTTAAAACCAGTTTATCCTTTCAATAACAATAATTATTATTATAATTAAAAATATACCATAAAATTATAAATGCCAAACTTCATCCAGTGATGGATTATTTATTATCAAATAGTTAATATCTAATTTTATACGATTTTATTTGCATTTTTACGAAAATGCTTTCTCATTTATTTTTCGAATGTATTACAACAGAGTTTAACCTACATCGCACTGCAGTAAGAACTATTATCGCTCATAACGACAATACGACGAGTACATTCAAAATTACCAGGGCCTTAATGAAATTTTATGAAACGGTTGAAAAAGTACATTGGAGCGACTTTTGATCTCTGTATCGATGTATCCCTGTCTATATTGTTGTATAGCAGAAATTATATAAAATACAAGTTTCAGTGTTAACATAAATTATAATAGTAAACTTAGTACTGTACCCGGCGATAAATATTGCACATCGAGCTTTGGAAAGAGACAATCGGCTAATTTCGGTTTCGTAGAGCGTTATCTCTGTCGCACACTACCCATGTGACGTTTTGTCAGTCGTTGTTCAAGTGCGACAGAGTGCGGTCGCGTCCAGTTCAAAATATATAATATATATTTTGTACTGGACGCGACCTCTAAATATTATTTAGAGTTGTTAACACCCCCAAATTTAAATAATTTAACCCTTAAATGCATAGCGATGTAGATCTACATCGCATGTTTAAAACCTCATATCTCTCTATGCAGCATGTTTGGAGTGTTTTATTTTTTATTTTTTATTTTACCAATATTATTTTATCATTCACGAACGCATGTCAAATGTTTGACAGTTTATTTTTTATCTGTGATCATTTTCATTGTTGACGCGCAACCTGAGTACAACTTCATTTCGGCGGGTATTATAAATTACGATTATTTTACATAAAAAGTTTGAAAACATACAGGAGAAATTGTTTTCGAATAGAAACGAGGTAAGAGTAACAAACAATATTTACAGTTTTGTTTATATTGAAGAAAATATGTAAGAAAAAATTTGGTATTTTTGGGATGTAAAAATACATCACTATGCAAAATCGGTTCTAATTTTGTTCACTAATCCTAATGTTCTTTTATGAAACAATTTTATATTTACTGTTTATATTTTTATAGTATGTTAAATAATTTTATGGTTGTTTTAATAATTATATAATACAATGTAGCCAAATTATTTTGCACATCCATTTCTTACCATTTTACGTTTATATTTTGACAGAATATCTCGGTCACTACAAATTACGGATATTGAACAACTCTTAGCTGCATTAGAAGACGGCAAAGTTTCCGATGATGGGGTATAGAATGAGAATGATGACGAGGATCAATTTTAAACGAGCTCTAGAGAAACCATGCGAAATTTGACGGAAGAAGATCACACGATAGGCGAACCAGAAACCACTGAACACGAACTTGGTGCAGATAGTGACCATCCTCTTGTTGAAGATAATCCTGAGCCATCTGTTAAAAAAAAAAAACAAAAAACTAAGGAGCTTATAAAAAATATATTTGCGTTAAATATATAAGTACTTATGCATACACAATGTAACTAAGACTATGTGGGAGTCATTTTGTATTTATCTGTGGGGGCTTGTAATTAGCAATTTAGTTATATGTTACTGTTAATATAGTGTTATTAGTCTGTAAGCCTTCCTAAAATAAATAAATATACATAATATAATATATGTTGCCCCTCAAATATCCCACGAACCCAGAACATTCGATCCGAATAAACCTGGACAAGAAGGATCTAATGACTGGGCACGCCACGATTGCGGCGGTAAGTCCCCTCTTTGAGTAGTGACTTGAGAGGCGCCACGGCGTCCTCACCTTCCGCCTGATGCAGGTCGGCGAAGCAGTGATGCTCACGAAGAGGGAGGCACCGCACGTGAGGGAGAGGCAGTATATGCGTCCTCACGGCCCTAGCCTCCGCAGGAGACGCCCTGGGCGTCGGGAATCCCAGGCTGATTCCCGGCCACCGTAGGCGGGGCTTGCGGACGGCGAGTAATGGGTAGCTCGCTGTCCGGTAAGGACTAAGCTCGGGTTGACGACGCGTTGTGTTCCACGCGCCCCTCAAAGATAGGTATGTCAGCACCAACTGGTGGAGCCCGCAAGGACCGATGCCTGCCAGGGGTGCGGGTTGTTCGAAAGAAATACCATGGACCCTGGCACAGGCAACTGAGGGAACACGGGTGGGTTTTAGTCAGTAAATGTCTGACGCGCCCTTCAGCTCCACCCAGAGCGGGAGAAGTTATTTGATAATTGCAAATGCCACTGGAATTTCAAGAAGAACTTTGAACAATATATTAAACGAAGTCAGCACTGAAACACATTCTACTGAAATTAAGTTCAGCACTCCAAAAAAAGGGAGACCAAAAAAGCAATTTCGTTTGGATATGGATGATTTGGATGGAGAGCTCAGTGGACGATTATAACGATGGGTTCGTGGAAACTGTCCATACGGTCGGGTCTAAATTCTTCAAGGCTCGTCGTACTAATTGCAAAAACAAGCTCTCTGATCCTACCTTGCAGCTCATGAAGGAGAGCCGCGAGATGGTCCTGCAGTCTTCAGACGCTGCGCTCGCTTCAGCTTAATAGACAGATCTCTTGCAGGTGATCATTGAGGAGCTGAGGATGGTGCGTGCAGAGATTCAGGTGTTTAGAAAGGAGATGGAGGTGGAAATGTCGGAGCTCAAAACAACCTTAAATACCTGCAGCACGCGCATCGACAGTCTGGAGGCCAGGGTGGACGCGCTGGAACAACGTGCTGCTTCGGGGACTACGAACTCAGTCAGCGTGGACAAGATTGTGGAGGATTTGAGGCGAGAGCTCAATGACAGGGACCAGGACCTTCTTGCTAACGACATAGAGGTGTCAAATTTGCCGGAAGGAAAGGCGGAAAACCCAGCTCATATCATTAAGATCATAGGCCACAAGCTAGGGGTCAGCCTTGACGATCGCGATATCGTTAGTGCAGAACGTGTTGGTGGAAGGCAGCTCAACGCGACAAGCTCAGCTGGACCGACTGAATCTCGTTCGCGGCCGATCGTCGTGCGCCTTGCTCGTCGGGACCTGCGCGACCAACTTTTGGCGAGCGCGCGAGTGCGACGGGGAGCAACCACTGCCGACCTCGACATGCCTGCCCCAGCGCAGCGGTTCTTCCTCAACGAGCGGCTGACGAAAGCAAACCGTCTGTTATTTCGTAGGGCACGGGATGCAGCCAGTCTCCTCGACTGGAAGTTTGTGTGGACCAAGCAGGGCCGCATCCTCGCCAGGAAGATGCCAGGAGACAAGGCGCAGAGGATCCACACTGAAGAGGACTTATCCCGTGTCTTCGGAACTGGAAATGACAAGTCTTAATTATTTTTGTGCCTATTTATATTTATATAGTTTTATTGTTAATGCTTGGGGAAATGTGCGTCGCAACCGTTTTCATGGTGTGCTCGGCCATGGATCGGAGGTTTGTGTATCCACGTTACATTATTTTACTGTTACAGTTTATTATTCACCTTTATTATTTGTACAAAGTCTATTTTCACCTAATCTATTCCATCCAAATTATGTGCAAGAAGTAATCTTTTCAATCATAACTATAAGCTTTTACTACAGTGCCCAAGTGAACCACCACACAACATCATACATTCATTTGTACCATTTCACTAGATTTCACCACACTTCCATATCTAAAACTATTATCGAAATATATTAAGTTTGGTCTACTTAATGCGGGCTCTCTAGGGACAAATCAGGATGAGTTCTTGATTGCCATGGGTAACCACTCTGTGGACATCATGGCTATCAATGAGACATGGTTACGAAAGGGGGAAGAGGACCGCGCTCCTAGTGTACCTGGGTACAAATTTAGGCACGTACCGCGACCTGTGACTACCCGAGGTGGCCGTGGCGGGGGAGTTGCTTTTTATATAAAGAATGGTATTAACGCGCGTGTGAGAGCTCATCCTGAACACCCTGATGTGGAGCAACTTTGGCTGGGCCTGACCATAAATAAAAAAAGGCTTCTTATTGGGACTGCGTACCGCCCCCCCTGGCAGGATTTGGAGCTTTTCCTTGACGCCATAACAGCCAGTGTTAGCGCACTGGCCCCTTATGATAATCTGGTACTGTTGGGTGACCTAAATGTTAATCTGTTGGATGTAAACAGCTCAAAATCAAAGCAGCTTACGGACTTTTTTAATTACTTGAACCTTACTCAACTAGTTCAATCAGCGACACACTTCGTGGGTAACAGTAGTTCACTCATCGACATTGTATGCACTGATGCTACAACACGAAATGTTGAGGTGAACCATATCAGTGAGCTCGGTCACCACTCCTTCATTACGTGTGAATCTGTTTTTAAGAAGCCCAAGGTTAAACCTAGGGTGGTGGAGTTTCGCTCTCTTTCAGACATCATGCCGGATCAATTCCATAATGATTTGAACATGATACCATGGTCTACTATAGGAGATATGTGTGATGTCGATACTATGGTGCACACTTTTAACACATTTATGCTCCAGCTTTTTGATCTTCACGCTCCTATCAAGAAAAAAACCTTCTATAAGAGGCCTACGCCTTGGATCACTGACAACATCCGTCTGATGTTCAAGCTGCGGGATGAGGCTAGGGACAGATGTCGTAAAACTAAAGAACCGCATCATAAGCAGTACTACCTGGATCTTAAGCACGAAGCCGCCGCCGCATTAGTGAGGGAAAAGACAGCATATTTCACAAAAAACATCAACGATCAGAGTAAGGACCCCAAACTTCTGTGGCGTAATTTGAAATCAGATGTACTTCCGGACCATAAAGAAAGGCTACTGCCAAGACATTTTGACAATCCAGATATTATCAATGCGGCTTTTTTGGATGTTCCAGGAAACTGTAACGATAATACCTCACAAATATCCTGCTTCAATTCTCGCAGGCACAGTTCAGCCGAGTTCTCGCTCACTACAACCAACCAGGAGACAATTCTGAAGATCGTCAGGAGTCTACGATCAAACGCCCAGGGTGTTGATGGTATCAGTTTGGAAATGTTAACACTCACACTGCCAACTACCCTGGAAGTCATCACTGACATCATCAATAGGTCAATAGAATCGCGCACTTTCCCTGACCTCTGGCGTCGCGCAATTGTTCGCCCTATCCCTAAAATTACTGATCCAGCCAATTTGAAAGATCTCAGGCCTATTAGTATATTGCCCTGCCTGTCAAAGATTCTGGAGCGTGTGGTTTATCTACAGGTAATTGAATACTTGGAGGCAAACAACATTCTCCCTGAACTTCAGTCAGGATTCCGTAAAGGAAGAGGCACTGCAACGGCTCTGATGGATGTAGTGGGCAATATCCTGGAGGCACGTGATAGGGGGGAGGGGTCGATCCTGGTCCTGCTGGATTTCTCACGGGCTTTCGACGCTATAAACACAAATCTACTGCTGTCGAAGCTAACCTACTATGGCTTTAATCGTGAAGCTGTGGATTGGTTTAGTAGCTATTTGACTGGTAGGTCGCAGTACGTGCAGATCCACAGGGACGACGGATCGACTGTGTCTTCCCCTCCACTCCAGGTGTCTAGGGGAGTCCCCCAGGGATCGATTTTGGGCCCTTTGCTGTACATACTCTACAGTGCTGATGTTACCGGATCCATTGTAAACTGCAAGTATCACCTGTATGCTGATGATATCCAGTTGTACATATCCTTCAAAGGGGGTGATACAGCGTTGGCAGTAAAAAGGGTAAATGAGGACCTGCATAGAGTGGTGACCTGGTCTGAAGAGAACTCTCTGGTTCTGAACCCACTGAAGTCCAAGTTCATGGTGCTGGGTACAAAAAAGCAACTTTCTGCAATATTGTCTGCCAAACCAGAAATTTTTATTAAAGGGGATAAAATTGAGCGAGCAGAACAGGCATGTAGTCTGGGGCTAACCCTAGATCCTGAGCTGCGTTTCGAGGCTCATTTAAAAAACGTACTAAGAAATTGCTTCTATAGGCTTAAGGTTTTATATGGTATACGTAATTTTCTTAGCGTACCACTTAGAAAACAACTGGTTGACAGTCTGATCCTATCTAAGCTCAATTATTGTGACACTGTCTATGGGCCCTGCCTGCTTGGTAGGACAGAAAGGTTAGTTCAGCGAATTCAGAATGCTTGTGTTCGTTTCTGTGTTCGAGTCCCTCGCAGGCATCATGTGACACCATACATAAACCAACTCAAGACACTAAAAATGGCTGCCAGGCGGAAACTTCATTTAGCAAGTTTAATGTTTGGCATTGTAACAACCCATAAGCCGCACTATTTATATGAAAAGCTCACCTGGCGTCAAGCTCGTTACAAGTATGGTCTTCGTTCTGTAGTTGGCCCCCTAAACATGCAGCAACATAAAACTGCAGCTTTCAGAGGTAGCTTTAGGTTTGCGGCCACTCGCTGCTGGAACGACCTTCCACCACCAATGCGAGGCCTAAAAACAATACAGTCATTTAAATTACAACTTAAAAAGTTATTGTTACATAAACAGCTCTCTGAGCAATAAACTTTGTAATTTCTCATGAAAAGTCTTATTCCTCGCTTACCGTATGGGTCATGGCCTGCAGTGCTTGGCTTTGGATCTCCAGCAGCACTGTGACATGGCATTCGGACCCCTGTATGCCGGGACTGCTGGTAGCGTTTCCCCAGTCCACATTCTTTCTATGTTGACAACCTATTTATTGAAATATATTTTGATCATATTACTTATCCATGTTTATCGCTAAATATTTATGCATATAATCGCCCATTTACAATCTAATTTCAAATTTAATTCCAATAATCGTATTATCTAATTAAGTTATGTTGTTCTATTTTGTATTTCTATTCATGACTCTTGACTTCCACTCCATTTTTGTTATTTACCTTCCTGTTTTTGGCACCAGGGTTTCGCCCCCTGGCAGCAGTTTGCCATACGGCGGCCCGCTAACTCGGATTTCTCACGCGTCAATGGCCACTTCCTGTTTTTGCAGCTTTTGGAGCTCTTTTAAAGTGTTTGGCATGTTGGGTCACCCTCCAGATTCCCAGGTTTTGTTTTGTCTTTTATTGGGTCCATCTCATCTCATCTATCATAATCACATTCACTCATATACACTTAAAACACTGACCTACGGCACTGACACACAACTATTATTGCATAAACACATTACATAATTCACATAATTGGCCATTTTGTAATTTCTTACATCAATTATAATGACGCACACGCACATTAACTCTATGAATGACGCTTCGAAATGTTGCCACTACATAAAGAGTAAAAGTTTATTGAGGATGATATTCTCGTAGCATGTTTGTCTATTTCTTTTTTTTATTTTGTTTTATAATTTTTTATATTCCTGTTTAGTTCTATCATATTTACATTTAAATTTATTATTTTGTCTATAAGTTCGCTGTACCAGTTCAGTGTCCTATTAATTGTTTGAGGCACCGGGCGACGTCAATACGTCAAAGCCGGCTGTCACTGAAAACCAGCGCTGGGGCTCTGTCTTGCATAGGGTCGCAGCATAATGCTGAGCGATAGCCGTTTTGCGTGGATGTGACGCATGTTTCCCTCAACCTTTTATTATTTTTGTATTCCTGTTCTTTTTGCGTCATGTTTACCGCAAATAAACGTTTTTTCTTTCTTTCTTTCTTTCTTTCATCTCTAAATCCTTGAAAAGCGACCTCCGCCGCTTTAATACAGAATGTATTAAAGACGCAATAGAGCGGAATAAAGGCAGTGGGCAGGGCACATTGCTCGCAGAACAGATGGCCGATGGGGCCGAAGAGTTCTGGAGTGGCGACCGCGTACCGGAAGATGTAAAGTTGGAAGGCCTCCCACAAGGTGAACAGATGACCTTGTGAGGGCCGCGGGAGTCCGCTGGATGCGAGAAGCACAGAACCGGTCGAAGTGGTGGAGCTTGGGGGAGGCCTATGTCCAGCAGTGGACGCCTTTCGGCTGAAATGATGATGATGATGGATGATTTTGATAATGATGCTGTTCGAAGAATGGTGTATGATTTTCACTTAAG
The DNA here is from genome assembly GCA_949987655.1 of Polymixis flavicincta. Taxonomy (NCBI): domain Eukaryota; kingdom Metazoa; phylum Arthropoda; class Insecta; order Lepidoptera; family Noctuidae; genus Polymixis; species Polymixis flavicincta. Next base: position 32,611,429 of record OX465171.1, on the reverse strand, counting down.
ATTTAATGAAGTGCCATTAATAAAATCATTAAAAGCTAAATTATCTGAAGCTATTAATTACAATGGGTCTGAAAAGACGAAGAAACGAAAAATGCATCACGACATGGGATTTCGGTTCACTAAAATGGAAGATAATCGAAAAGTTCTAATGGAAAAGTACGATGTAAGTCTCAAACGAATGGAATACCTATCAGGAAAAAAATTCGTCAACATGGATGAGTCTTACATACATACATCCCACACTAAAGGGAAATCTTGGAGTGATGATAAGAAAAAAGGAGTAAAAAAGTCAATTTCAAAAGGTCAACGTTTGATAATAGTTCATGCGGGAAATGAAAATGGCTTTGTACCCGGTGCCTTTTCAACTTATAAATCCACGGACACTACAGGTGACTATCACAATGAAATGAATAACGATAACAACGAAAAATGGCTGGTTAATCAATTAATCCCAAATATACCCAGTGATTCTGTTCTAGTTATCGACTACGCACCCTATCACAATAAATATGTTGAAAGACCCCCCAACTCAAACATCATTAAACAGGAAATGATCAATTGGTTAAACAGACATGAAATTCTAGTTGACCCAAAATTAACAAAAACCCAGATTTACGTTATTATATGTCAGTACAAGCAGAGGTATACAAAGTTTTCCGTAAACAAAGTACTTGCCGAACATGGGCACACTGTGTTGCGATTGCCACCATATCATCCGGATTTTAATCCAATTGAAAATATATGGTCTCAACTGAAAGGCTATGTAGCCTCTAGAAAGGTGGGTATGAATTTAACTACAATAAAAACATTATTGACTGAAAAAGTAAACATGCTCGGGGCATAGAAGCATTCAACACGGTTTAGACAATTACACTGATAGACTAGTGATAAGTACGGCTGACAGTGATATTGACCTGTTTGAGCGCACAGATAGTGAAATGGAAGTAATTGAGAATTAGAATTATTATTATTTTTATTACAATGTGTCATTCTAACAATAAGTGCAATGGTCTTTACTAAGTACACTACAGCTGTAATTTTCCAAAATAATTAATTACTTAGACATAATGTGAACATGTTTTTTTTACCCCAACATATAGCCATCACTTATAGAAAAATTGGTGTATTTTATACAAAGAATTATCAAAAGAAGCAAATCATAATTGTTTTAACAGCTCCTAATAGATACCGGACTGTTTGTATTTCGTGCGACAGAGATAACGCTCTACGAAGCCGAAATTAGCCGATTGTCTCTTACCAAAGGTCGATGTGCAATATTTATCGCCGGGTACTGTACAACATAGCGTGACCTATTGGAGTGAATAATAAATAGTACGCTTAAATAAGAATCGTCAAAACAATGACAAAGACTCGGCATAATCAGCTCCTTACCCACTAATGACTGGGCACGCCACGATTGCGGTAAATCCCCTCTTTGAGGAGTGGCTGGAGAGGCGGTATGGCGTCCTCACCTTCCGCCTGACGCAGGTCCTCACCGGACACGGTTGTTTCGGGAGGTTCCTGTTTCGGATAGGGCGGGAGGAAACGCTCGGGTGTTTCCACTGCGAAGATCGCCCTGAGGACACGGTGGAGCACACGGTGGCGGTCTGCCCGGCTTGGGCGGAGCACCGCCGTGTCCTCGTGGAGGCGATCTCTCGCGTTCGGCCCTGGTCCAGGCCATGGTACGGAGCGAGAGGGCATGGGTAGCCGTCACCTCCTTCAGCGAAGCAGTAATGCTCGCGAAGAGGGAGGCGGCGCACGTGAGGGAGAGGCAGCATATGCGCCCTCGCGACCCTAGCCGCCGCAGGATACGGAGACGCCCTGGGCGTCGGGAATCCCAGGCCGATTTCCGGCCACCGTAGGCAGGGGCTTGCGGACGGCGAGTAATGGGTAGCTCGCTGTCCGGTAAGGACCAAGCCCAAGTCGACGGCGCGTTGTGTTCCACGCGCGCCTCAAAGAGATGTCAACAAAAAAATGATGGGGCCCGCAAGGGCCGATGCCTACCAGGGGTGCGAGTTTGTTCGAAAGAGATACCACAGCCCCTGGCATACGGGCTAATGAAGGAACACGGGTGGGTTTTAGTCAGTAAAAGTCTGACACGCCCTCCTGCTCCACCCAGAGCGGGAGAAGTTATTTGATGATGTCCCACCCAAAAAAAAAACACTAATGACAAGAATTACTTGCAGCACTAACGCGCTAGTGTATTTTGCTCATTTTCGTGTTATGAGCGATCTATCTTTCGTGGCTATCGATTTAGCGATTTGTATCGTGAATCATCTCTGGCGTCATCTAGCGTGTGATCCTAGATCCACTCACGTGTGTCACATATGTGTGTCAAGTGTGGAGGGTGTAGTCGTTTAGATAGTAAAAAACAACTAGGCGTGATAAAAATCGTTCAATATCAAGGAGTGTGTGTAGGCATTCCTACGAAAACAATTAACTGCAAGCTGACGTTGCACTGAGTGTAAGCGCGCTCTTCTCGTTCGTGTCCCTAGCTATCTCATATGAGCGCTCGCTTCGCTCGCTTTTCTTCTGGATAAGCACGCTCAAGTTGCTCGGTATATAAGAAATGTTCACCACTCAAATCTAACCTGCTTTATCGAGGACTGGTATAAATGAGCTGTAATAATCCCTGGATGTGCAAGCCTTTCACCAGTAACTGCCGTGATATGCTCGCTTCTCTTACTTAGATCGAGCCTAGATGTTACAGTTCAAATCAAACCCTCACCTTTAATAATAGAGGGCCCTTATTCTGGCTACTGCTATTGAAACCTCCTAATGTTCTCGTTATTCCCACGCTAAATGACGTCACTGATTGATGAACCTGACGGTTTTTGATATTATTGTTTAGTTTTACGATGCTAGCCTGGCTTTGTTATTTGGTCATAACTAGACTTTTTAAGCTTATTATTTTCTATACGACGTAAACTTGTACTGTCGTTTATTTCATAATTACGAAAAAAAATACAGCCGATATGAGGCGAAATATGTTTTTACATGGGATTTTGTGAAAAATGATCCTATGGTTCCCGATAGGTACTGTAGTAGCCATGGTATTTTCCCGATATCACATTTACGATGCTCATTGCATTCCTTATAAAGTAAGCTCTCACCGATTATTTTTTTTTTCAGTTCTGAGCAATTTATGAGGCAATTTATTTCAAGCTAAAAAATTGTAATAAAATGACCTATCTTTTGAATGGTCAACGATAACTCTAGCGCTAAAACTCTCGTGGTTAATAGCGGTTGAAATATGAATATATTTTTGTCGGTCAGAAATATTGAACTTACTACCAGTACTCCGAGCGAAAAGACGTCTTCACGTCAAAAAAAATAAGTACTGTTTTTGCACCTGAACTCGGGGTTTTTTTTGAGGATGGAAAATCATCAAATAACTTCTCCCGCTCTGGGTGGACCGGGAGGGCGTGTCAGACTTTTACTGACTAATACCCACCCGTATTCCTTCAGTTGCCTGTGTGCCAGGTGCCACGGTACCTTTTTCGAACAACCCGCAACCCTGGCAGGCATCAGTCCTTGCGAACCTAACCAGTTGGTGCTGACATCTCTTTGAGGCGCGCGTGGAACACAACGCGCTGTCGACCCGGGCTTGAACCATGCCGGGCGGCGAGCTACCCATTTGTCGCCGTCTGCAAGCCCCCGCCTACGGTGGCCGGAATCGACCTGGAATACCGATGCCCAGGGCGTCTCCTGCGGTGTCTTGGGCCGTGAGGGTGATTAGATTGCTTCTCCTTCAAGTGCGCTGCCTCCCTCTCCGCGAGCATTACTGCTTCGTAGAAGGAGGTGACAGCATGCACTCTCGCTCCATACCATGGCCTGGACCAGGACCGGACGCGAGAGATCGCCACTGCCGCTGCCGTTCGCCTCCACGAGGACACGGCGGTGCTCCACCCAAGCCGGGCAGACCGCCACCTTGTGCTCCACCGTGTACTCAGGGCGATCTTCGCATTGGAAACACCAGAGCGTTTCCTCCCGCCCTATCCGAAACAGGAACCTCCCGAAACAACCGTGTCCGGTGAGGACCTGCGTCAGGCGGAAGGTGAGGACGCCATGCCGCCTCTCAAGCCACTCCTCAAAGAGGGGACTTACCGCCGCAATCGTGGCGTGCCCAATGACCACTGTGTTACGTGTATTAAGAGTTTTTGAGTGTTTTTTTTTTTAACTATGTAGTATTATTTTCAAACACAATGTACATTGTTAATGAATAAAATTGAATTGAATAAAGACATAAGATATATTAAAAAGTAACAATACAGTTATAATAATACGGTTTAAAGGTTGAAAGGTTGAAGCTTCTTTCGACCCGTAATCATTTAAATTTTTTACGCCAAAAATACAGTGGATTTCGGGTATAACGACAATGAAGGGACCACTCTAATTTCGTCATTATATCCGGAAGTCGTTACAGGCAAAAGGTAAAGAAGGGCAGTTTGACACCTTGATGAGTCGGTTTGCGGTTTTTCTTAATTTTTATGCATTTCGATTCAAAGCATTCTAATATTTTATCACGGTTTTTCCATATCGTTGATATTGGTGACTGGGAAACTTCCTATTCTTTGCACAAATCAGCATTGTTTACACCGTTTTTCAATTTTGAAATGATTTCCGCCTTTTCTTTAACAGTGAATGTGCGTCTAGGAGCCATACTTATCCAAAAGTATGCTAAACACAGGTGTACCTATGTTTTTGTTATTATCTAGTAATTAATAACAAAAACAAATCCATTTATTTATTTTATTTTGAAAGTCCTTGTTTTAATATTTTTGACTTTAAGTTACAGTCATATAAACATAATGCAGCATTGTTTATATGTAACTTTACAGTTAGTTATTGAAACAATGCTGCATTATGTTTTGTGGTATATGGCCCTGAAGCTAGTATTTCAAATTATAAATAGGAACAAACTTTACATGTTAGCGATATCGTTTATTTTGCATTACCAATAAAATTACGAAAATAACGGTCTTGAAAAGGACGACACTGATTGGTAGCGTCCAATTCGCACATGTGACATTGTTCTGTATCGGCAAAATTAGTACGTAAGTAGTAAGTATTCAGTCATTTGGAATAAGGAGCATTATTAATCAGATTCTAAAAAAAAAACAACTACTGACTTTGTTTAACACTTTGAGAAACTCTAAACACCCATAGGCGTAGTAACATTAAAAGTTATAATGTGTATCGTTCAGTGTCTTTCAACCGATGAATATCCTTATGTTGCTTTCTTTATTCATTTAAATATACGAGTACGTTAATACGTGAGGCGAAAACTTTGTACCTGTTATAAAAAATTTACGCGAATGGGGGATTATGAAATTTGGCAAAGTAAATTTGTAGTTTATATGGAGGAGGAGAGCAGAAAGAATTGTGTTTTTTAATTATTTGTGGTCGAAATACGACCACTGGGCAAACACTAGTCATTATTAAGTTTGTTTATTTTACCTCGATCAAAATCAAAATCAAAAGTCATTTATTCAAACTAGGCTGGTGTCAGCACTTTTTGAACGTCAAAAATTACATAAGACAGTCCCCCAAAAACGCCCGCCCTTCACCACTTCCTATTGCTTTAGCTGGGAAGAAGAAGTGGCAAAACAAACTCCCCACCAGCACAGCTGTCTGTTATGTTAGAAAAACTTGATTTTAAACAATGGTAGGTTAGGAAATATTAAATTTAAGATTGTTCTAGATATAATAGATCAATTATCAAAGTCGCGAGCTAGCTACATCTTGCAATTTAACTAATTATCAAAAATAAAAAAACAATGATTAGATTATGTCAACACTAAGTAAATTCAAATGAATTTATACAGTCAAATAATAACAAACAATTATGTCAAGGAAACTCTGGTGAAAGAACACAAACACCGTCTTGAGTTAATCACAGCAACCAACTATTCTTATCGTTTAAGTAGTCGTTGATAGAATAGTTTTCCCTTCTGTAAAGGTTGGATTTTACTTTAGCTTTAAACTTATTAAAATTCAAATCTAGCACAGAAGAGGGAAGCTTATTATAAAAGGTTATACCAAGATGGTCCTAGTTTATAATTTGTGGCAACAAATTGTTACTCGGATCTTAACAGCTATGTGAACATAATCCAGCATTGGATTAAAATATCACAGCCTATTGAATTATGCCTAGAACCTTTTTCTTGGTAATAAATGTTAAAAAAATATTATTTTGCTTAATTGTGTTGTATGTGTTGGAAAATCGGCATGACTGACTTAAGGCAAATCATTTAATTAAATGTTCTCTGTCTCGTAATTTAGACCCTAGTAAAGAATCAAATTTATCTAACTGAACAGACAACTGTGCTGCTGGCGAGTTTGTTGCGCTATTTCTTCTTCCCAGCTAAAGCACTAGGAACTGGTGAAAGGAGGGCGTTTTGGGGACTGTCTTATGTTATTTTGACGTTTCAAAAGTGCTGATTCTCAGCTTTTTTAATAAATGGATTTTGATTTTGATTATTCTTTATTAAGTAGTACCTATTACTGTTGAACAGAATCCTTAATTATATCATTGTTTCAGCCTTATGTTTGCGAGGGGGCTTACGTTCTCCTAGAGTACTCGCGCTTAGTGGTGTATGGCTGGATGTTCATAGAAGGCATATTCCTGAACACCCTGATCTCTGCCAACACCCTTCGCAATGAGATTCCTATCAACTACTTCTACACAGGCGGGTGGGGTGTGCCTGCTATCGTTATAGCAATTTGGGGTACTGTAGTGGGTAGACACTATGCGAAAGAGCCTCTAAACACGTAAGTTATTAAGTCTTTTTTTTTATTAAGTGTCTAACTTAGCTATAGATAAGTATTTTTTTTCGACGGGATTAAAAAAAGTACATACCTACTCACATTTAAATATGGTTTCAGTTGCTGGTATGGCTACAACTACTTGCCTTCATATTACATCATACAGGGTCCTATACTGGCCATTGTCTTGGTAAGTTTACAATTATTTATTTATATATTACTTCACGCACAGAAATGTACATACAGAGGCGAACCTAATGTCATAGGTTTTTTAAACCAGTCAACCTTTTGGTGATGCAGAGACAAACAGTGGTAGGTGCAATTACGTTAGTCGTTTAATTAATATTTATTCAAATATAAGTAAATATACACATATTTTATTATTATACCTATCTATACAAACTATAAATAATAACTACATATAATTATATTAACACAAGCCTTGTACCCATTGGGATTTCCTTCGGTAACTTCTCTTCTTCAGGAGTCTCAATTAGTTGAATCATGAGAATCATCATTTATTGCTTACTCAACCCGAGTTTGATAATGACTCAAGTAACTTATAAAAAGACGCTTAAACGCCAATTATCACGTTTCTACCTGAAAAACATTATGTATTTTCATTCAGAAAGCTTTCTTCGAATCTTAACTTTATTATATAAGGAAAAATTCATGCTCCTAGGCTCAGGCGGTTTAGGCTGTGCTACGTCTGTCGGTTTGTCTAGTAGGTACTGTAGAGGTTGTTGGCATGAGACAACCTTACGATTCATAGACTGGCTATAATATGTATAATAGATTCCAACTGTCACTAATTTTGAATAAATAAGAGGAAAACAACATTAGAGAGATCAGGCTGTCAAGCCGAAGAACAGAACATAGTGATTAATATAATTTGTAGAATAATTTCTAGTAATAATTACCCTCTATATTCTCTGCAACACGTTTTATTATTAGACCTCTGTACCGACCCCCCTCTCTGCGGTCCCACAGTACTTAATTGTTATTTGTATCCAATCCAATTAATACTTGTAAAAAAGTCTTCCTAACAATAATTTACATGCCTACAGTCACGAGCATTAATATGTATACACATCGCCAAATTCAAAAGCGATTTTCTTTTAAATAGCGATTGCAACCTTGAGATAACTTGGGTATTTCATTATAGTGTGGGTCCCAAAATATTATTTTTATAATAAAATAAGATTACAGTGAGTAAAAGTGGAGAAAATCACTTTTAAAAGTTGATAAGCGTATACATATTATTGCTCATGACTGTACATACCGAAAAGTATTCAATTATTATTGCTGCGTTGGTGACTCCGCATGTAAGTAGTAAGCAAAGTAAGTCAGCAACAAATACGATGGCATTGCCGCGTTGTTGGCGACTCAGCATGTCGTTCGTAGGCAAAGTAGGTCAGCAATAATAGGTACTAAGGCGTTGCCGCGTTGGTGACTCAGCATGTAAGTAGTATGCAAAGTAGGTCAGCAACAAATACGATGGTGTTGCCCCATGGTGACTGCGCATGTAGATAGTAGGCAAAGTAGGTCAGCAACAAAAACAATGGCATTGCCGCGTTGGCGACTCAGCATGTAAGTAGTAGGCAAAGTAGGTCAGCAACAAATACGATGTTGTTGCCCCATGGTGACTCCGCATGTAGGTAGTAGGCAAAGTAGGTCAGCAACAAATACGATGGCAGTGCCACGTTGGCGACTCAGCATGTTGGTAGTAGGCAAAGTAGGTCAGCAATAAATACGATGGCGTTGCCGCGTTGGTGACTCAGCATGTAAGTAATAGGCAAAGTAGGTCAGCAACAAATACGATGGTGTTACCACGTTGGTGACTTAGCATAAAGGTAGTAGGCAAAATCTTTGCTTCCAAATTTAAAGACAGGGATTACAGCTACCCTTTTAGACAACTAGGGGAAATTACATTGGAAAGACAAATTCGAAAAATATGCATTAAAAGAGGTATCAAAATATACTTTGGATCTTATGTTCATCACAGCAAAAGATTTCAGGTACATACATCAATTGTTTGATTTTTGGGAAGGTCGGCCATAATAATGTTTCGGAATATGTTCCGCGAGATTATTCCCAACATTGACAAAAAGTTATTAATGTTGTCAGCTGAAAGGAGTGGTGAAATTCGACCATGATTATTAAATATTGGCTTTCTTCATTCATTCTCCATATTAACTTTAACTGTGCCAAATTTCATACTCCTCCATCGGCGTATCTTTTGTAAAAATGGGCACTGGTGCCGATTCTGTTGTCACAAAATTCTCTAGATTAAAATCACTAAAATTTAGTTTAGTCCTGTCAGACGACGTTTCCCATTCTGAACTTCACTAAACTGCCACAACTTAATTAAATTTTAGTTTGACAAACACTGATGACGTTAAGTTACCCAATTTAGTGAAAATGGAAAATAAACTATTCTGAATGTGCCGTTTTTCACCTAAAAATTTGATTGTCAAACTAAATCAGACTATATATAATCGCGACTAAAAAGGTGTGGATTAAAATGAATTGTCAAGAACTAAAGTCTACAAAGCGCATTTCTCGTATTGTTCTTAAAACTTTGGGAATAATTATGGAAGCATACGTGATTGCAGCTGTTGTCGATTCGACAGAAAGATAAATACCTACATGTATTTTTTATTATTATTTAGTGGAATATAATACGAAATCCATTCGTGAAAACACTAAGGCATTTATGTACTGAACATCTAAGTAGGAGCATACCTTCTTGTACAAAGCTATCTTATTCTTATTACAGCTTTGTACAAAAACTGAATAAACCCGCTTCCAGATTTTGTGAAAAACAAAATAACTTTTTTTTTTAAACCATCAAGAAAGGGTTCTGCTGGAAAGATTGCGAGATCATTTCAAGCCTCAACATCAACACAAACGAAAACAAACTCCAAGACGTTCTTGATAGGGCCTACGGCGACGAGAATACCGGAGATTTACAGCTTACTTAAAGAAAAACCGGATTTTCGTAAATTAACTTACTTTACTTTTTAGTAAATTAACTTAATTACACTGAAATTAATAGGAAGATAATCATATGTGTATGAAACAATTTTTTTCTGAATAAAATAAAGGTTTCTTTCTTATTGAAAACCGAAAAAATATCGGTAAAGTTCAAAATCGTTATCGGTGTAAACCCTAACCGGATCGCATTGATCACAGATAACAAAAGCAAAAACAGGTTATTATATCTTAGCATCTCAGTTGATTAAAATAAAAACAACAATATAGTTTAGGCCGTCATTATATTCACTATACTTCATTTAAATAATTATTGAATAACAATTTAAGATAAATAATTGATTTTACTCAGGCTTTTATTGCACAACGGATCATTTCGTTCACTTTCATTCAATATTTATTCACATCTTGGTCTATGGTTTACCAACTTAGCGATAGTCAAACTTGATTTTAGTTGTGTCAAAAAAGTTTTTAAATTTAGAGAATCTTGTTTGCAAAATAGCTTTTATGATTCTCTTAACTACAATAAGAAATTTTACTTATAGTTTAGTTCGGTGTACAACAGAATCGGCACCAATTAAAAAGTTTTTGGTTCATGTTTTATGCGTTACGTTATAATATAACATAAAAATAATCTGGTAATCCCTAAAAGTGTCTACTACTATTTTTAACTTTTGAACGGCACCGTATGCATAATTTCAACATCAGTGACGCAATCAATATTTTAGAAGACGACGTTCATACGTTATAAAATCGCGTTGGGATTTTTTCGAGCACTGCATTTGAGAGTGTCCATGGAGTTTCTTGTCCGTTCACCTCCATAGGAATCTACTTTTCTTTGGATTAGGCAACTACTCGTAGTTACATCTTTCTAATTGACCGACTCCGTGATAATTAAAAAATGCTTGTGCGGCGTAGCCTTTTCCCGACTATGTTGGGGTCGGCTTCCAGTCTAACTGGATGTAGCTGACTACCAATATTTTACATGAAGCGACTGTCTATCACACATCTACAACCCAGTTACTGGGTAACACGCCACTCCTTGGCAAGAATGTTGGTTAGACTTGGGCTTCTGACTATTCGTAATGACTGTCAAATATCTACGAATGGCAGCCGGGATCAGCGGCTTAGCATGCTAACCGAGGCAAGGACGGGTGCTCGGTATGTAATGGATGGTCACTCATTCACGAACCAACCGCGGAAAGCGTGGCTTAACCTTCAATCGACCCGTCACGGATTGCCAGGTTTTAAAACCGAAAATCCGGTCAGACTAGTCTGTTTAGCCGGACATTTGGGTAAAAAGGCCGGACGCCCTTCATTTTTTAGTCTTAGTGTATATAACAATACAATAAAACTTTTTTCAAAAAAATAACAACCGACTTCCAAAAAAACACTACAAAGTGCAAAATAACTTTAATTTCAGAAGTCGGTGACTATGGATGTGTAGGTATTTTAATTATTTGTCACCGCCTTCCGAAATTAAAGTTATTTTGCACTTTGTAGTGTTTTTTTGGAAGTCGGTTATTTTTTTGAAAAAAGTTTTTATTTTTCACTTTTTAGTTACCCCTACCCTACACCAATTCGAAATTTCATCATCCTCGGAGTCAAAACAATGCATATTTATGCGATAGCAGCATTCGCGGTTGATTTGCTGTAATTTTTTGAAGAGTTCCGTTGTCTGTCTCCGAAACGCATCATCAGATCTATATGAAATTTATATGGGACCATTTTTTCAGCCGAAAGACGTCCACTGCTGGACATAGGCCTCCCCAGAATGGGGGGTTTTGCCATAATCGCCACGCTTGGCAGGCGGGTTGGCGATCGCAGTATTGTGGTAAAATGCATAGAGAACGCTGCTGCCCATTCTCTAGTAAGTCCCTTAGTCGCCTTCTACGACACCCACTGGAAGAAATGGGATGGTGCTATTCTTTTACGCCCGGCGACACATACGGGACTTTACGCCCGAAACCAACACATAACAAACAAAATAAGAAAATGTCAAATTTAAAAAGCCTGACAAAAGCCAGGCCAAATTATATGGTGTCCCCATATAATTTGGCCATACACGCAACCAAAAAGCCTGACTGTGTCCGGCGTTATCCGGACGCCTGGCAATGCCAGACCCGTGCCGTTGTTTCGTTATTAAGACACAAGACCCTTACTTCAAAAGTATCTTTTTAAACAAATGCTTTGATTTTAGGGTGTACAGATAGAATTACGTTACGTTAATGTTGCGGAGTTTTGATCGAGTCTGTGATCAACCCATGTATTCAAACGATATTTGCGCACCATGATAATCACGACTACCATCACCACTTCATTTAGCTACTTTGAATGTGCATCTACAAGGTTCATGTCATCTTGCGTCATCTACTGTCATGTGTTAGTGTTACTGGAGTTGCAACAACCTGGCAACAGCGGACTGTTGCCAGGTTGTTGCAAGTTTGATGAACTGATTCATTGTCGCTGTTGGTGAACATAAGACTTTATTTCGTCAGTCTACAATGTATCTACACTTTATGCTAACGTTAGGGTATGTCCAGACCTGGCGAATGCGACGCTCGCGAGCCGGCCGCGAACCGCTCGCGAGCTGGCCGCGAACCGCGCGCGTGCCACTCGCTTGCGTTTGCAGCCTACGTTTGGCACTAGAGCGGCACCCCAAACGCAGGCTGCAACAGCACGCGAGCAACACGCGCGCAGTTCGCAAACGGCTCGCGAGCGGCGCATTCGCCAGGTCTGGACACACCCTTACAGTGCTGCAGTCGCGAACAAAATTCAAAACCGTAGATCTCTTGTAATAACATTAAAATATTAATCAATACTTTTGGAGAAAATCATTTTTGAATCTTGGGTTAGTTCTGATTATATAAAATGATCGTCACTGAACATATTACTTGTTGCAGATCAACATGTTATTTTTGGGAATCATAATGAGCGTTGTTGTCATGAAACTGCGTCGTACAAATGACTCTGAACTCAGGAAAATACAGTAAGTTCACTTTTATAATGTTAACCACTCACGTATATAGCATCTCATGTTCTTTTTTTAATATATATGATATCAAATCGTCCACTGCTGGACATAGGTCTCCCTCAATTTGGGGGAGGGTTCGCCAAAATGGCCACGCTTGGCAGGCGGGTTTGTAATTGCAGGATGGTGGTAACATGCATAGAAAATTTACGGCCGGCATCACTCGGAACCAATGAGGGTTTTCATGAATATTGAAACCACCAGTTGGCGCTACTTTGACAAGAGGTCCAGTTCTACAATGAACTTTAAAATATTTGATGTCATTCGTTTCATTCTTTCGTTTACCATTCAGTCCGTAAACGCTTGGATACTTTTGACAGGTACCCGGACCTGACTTCTCAGTGATGCCACCTAGTGAACCTTATTTCAGAGAAACCTCATTAAATACTTCATATCAAATGCTTTATCAAAAGTAATTTTAATATTATCTAACAGGAAAGCGATTCGTGCCACACTAATCCTGCTGCCACTGTTGGGCATAATAAACATATTTAACTTGTTTGACTACCCCCTGGATGGATCTTCCACTGGTTTTGCAATCTGGGCCTACTTTACGCACTTCTTTCGATCGTTCCAAGGAGTCTTCATTTCTTTTATCTACTGCTTCTCAAATGGGGAGGTAAGTGTGTTTGTTTGTAATTTATTGACTTATATATCCATGCTTTAGATATTTAATTCATAAGAATATGCCTACAGTCAAGAGCATTAATACATACAGGGTTTGCCAGGGGTGCGGGTTGTTCGAAAGAGATACCGTGGCCCCTTGCAAAAGGGCAACTGGAGTAACACGGGTGGGTTTTAGTCAGTAAAAATCCGACACGCCCTCCTGCTCCAACCAGAGCGGGAGAAGATATTTGATGATTTCCCTCAGAAAAAATACCTACATACAGGGTGGCAGGGACATTGACGTATATCCTGATACCTTGGGTTTTACAGTTTACTGTTGCATTTTTCGTCGGTATTTCCATCTCTACATAGTATAAAACCAAGTCGCTTTTCCCGCATCTTTACGCTTAGATCTTTTAACCTACGGAACCATTTTTAACCGACGAAAAAACGGAGGAGGTTCTCAAAGTCGACGCGTATTTTTTATATATTTTTTTTATGTATGACCACGAATATATTTTTTCAGAGTGGTCCGATTTTGTTGGTCCCATATAAATTTGGTTGTTTACTCACAAATTTCAATTTATTTTTAGTCAGAGGTTTCAATTCAATGGTTTTATCTTGATGTAACTTTTTATCTAAGTCCTTTATTTTGCCATTAGTAAATACATTGTCTATACATTTTAAATTTAATGATGTGATAAGCTTACTTTTACCCGACTGCGCCAGAAAGAGGGTTATGTTTTTCGAGTGTATGTCTGTATGTATATTTCTTTGTAACGCTCTGTAGCCTAAACGGCTTGATCGATTTCAGCTTGAGAGATGCCGTTAGATTCATCTTAATTGGGAGAGTGACACTGGGTATATCAAAATTGAAAAAAAAATATGGCCGATTTATGATATAGTGTCTTAAAAAAAAAAAAACAAACCCTATTGAGTAGGGTATCAAAATAAAGGGTTTCATAAATAGGTCACATTAACAAAAATAAGTATATTAACTAAAAACTGAGCTAAAAAAAAAAAAAATTCAATCAAAAATCCCGACTGCCTTAAATTGTTTAATTAAAAAAAAAAAAAAAAACAAGAAACGGTTTTTAAAAGGATGACTATTAGACTGAATACTATAAGTGAATAATATAAATGCCTCCGACTGCCTGAGATTGCTTATAGTATTCAGTCTAATAATCATCCTTTTAAAACAGTTTCTTGTTTCAATCTTTTTTAATTCAATTTCACTTTTAGGCAGTCAGATTTTTTGATTTTGTAATTTTTATTTTATTTCTAGTGAATTAATAAATCAATATTTAGGTCACCACACACAAAAACTAATTTATTATCTTTAAAAAGTTTACCTAATATTTCTTCCATGATGATGATGATGATAAATGATGACAAGTTCGTGGCTGGTGGTCTATACACAATTAAGAAAGTATGGCCCTCAACCTCTGCACATGCTACCTCACATAAGCAATCAACAGAGCAAGCAGTGATATCCTTTCTTTCCTTATATCTAAATGAACTATTACATATATCAAAGTACCACCCCCTATCGAAGACCTATTGTACCCACTGGCAACTGAAAAATTATTTACATTAAACAACATCCTATCCGGTTTTAACCAAGTTTCACTAAAACTTAAGATATCCATATGATATTTATCTATTAACATTTTCACGTCTAGGATTTTGCCAGAGAAGTGACCAGCTCGTGCAGGACGTCATGAGCACTCTGTTCCCCTTGCGAGGGGAGCATGCTCTCGAGCCCATGGCTCCGCCTCCTGCGGTGCCCGATGCGGACCACACCGACGACGACGACAACGCTTCAGAGGTAACCGAGGTAGACTTGAGAGTGGTGGTACGAAAGCTTGATGCAAGAATACCGCCCCAGGACCCGACGGCTTGCCTGGAAAAGCCTGGGTCCTGGCCTTGGAGGCTCTCGGGCCTCGACTAAGAGGGCTCCTAAACGCGTACTTGGAGGAGGGCCGGTGCCCACTTCACTGGAAGACGGGGAAACTGGTCCTCATCAAAAAGCCGGGGCGCCCTGCGGACTCTCCGTCCGCTTACCTTACCCATCGTGCTGCTAAACGAGGTGGGCCAGCTCTTTAAAAGATTAATTGCAGACCGCCTCGTCGGGCGGCTGGTGCAGGTGGATTTGGCGGAGAGCCAGTTTGGTTTCCGCAGGGGGTGCTCCACGGTGGACGCCATAATGCGCGTGCAAGCCGTCACGGGAGATGCTGTGGCCCGGGGTGGGGTCGTTTTGGCGGTGTCTCTAGAGATCGCGTTCTTCAAGATTGTGTTCTTTCACTCTTCTTTTGAATACTGCTATAGTTTGGCAGTTTTTAATGTCAGGCGGAAGTGAATTCCACAACCGGACCGCGTGCACAGTGAAGGAGTAGGAGTAGAAGTCGGTTGAGTGGGGATGGGACTTGAGGAGATTTCTAAGATGCGACCTGGAAGGCGCATCAAAAGGACGGGCGTAGGAGTAGCGTCCCCGCAGATAGGGTGGGGTTTTAGGGTTGTGAAGAATGTTAAACAGCAAACACAATATCCCAGAGTTTCTGCGAAGTCGAATAGGGAGCCACTTGAGGATCATGCGAAAGTTGGAGACGTGATCGTATTTTTTAAGGTTAAAAATAAAACTAATGCAGATATTTTGCAAAAGCTCAAGTTTATTTAAATGCTCCTCGGTGGCATCCAAATAACACGCATCAGCGTAGTCAATGATGGGCTGTATGGGAGTTTGAGAAAGGGTGATTTCGGTGTTCAAGGGCAGGAATCTCTAGAGGCATTTTAACAAATGGAACGTATAGTGTACTTTGCGACTGACTTGAGCAACATGGGCAGTCCACGATAAGTAAGAGTCCATGGCCACTCACAGATTTTTAACCGGTTCTGCGTATTCTATCTGAACTCTATTCAAACAGAGAGAAGACAGCGACGCAACATCGAGCCTATTCCGCATATACCTGCCACCGATAATTATTGCCTGGGATTTCTTAGGGTTGATCAGCAGTCAAAAAGACTGCGACCAGTCGGTAAGTAAATCCAGGTCTCTGTTCATAGCAGATACGGCGGCATCCGCATCTTGCATTGAAAAGTGATTGTAAAGCTGCAGATCGTTGGCATAGAGATGGAGGTGGGAAGAGATGGCTCTGGTGACAGATTTAATAAAAATAGAAAAGAGAAGGGGAGAGAGAACGCCACCCAGAGGCACACCCGCGGCAAGAGAGCACCAGTCAGAAGAACACTGATCGAGATGAACCCGCTGCGAGCGGCCTTTAAGATAGATGTCGAACCAAGCAATAGTAGACGAAGAGAAATTGAAGAATTTAAAGATCCCGAGAAGGATATCGAAGCCAATAGAATTAAAGGCACTGCTAAAGTCCAGAAGAACAAGTAAGGTGAGAGATTTGCGGTCCATTGCGCAGCGGATGTCATCAGTAACCTTAACAAGAGTCGTAACTGTGCTATGACCAGGTCGAAAACCAGATTGAAAAGGACTAAGAAGGTCATTTGAAGATAAAAAGGAAGAAAGTTGCTAAACAAACAATGTGCTCAAGAACTTTAGAGAGAAATGGAAGGACAGAAATGGGTCGGAAATCGGGCGGTGAGACCGGGTCGGAAATTTTGGGTAAGGATATTATATGAGCTTGTTTCCGGCCTCAGGAAATGTACAAGAAAACAAGGAAAAATTAAAAATGTGGGTCAATACGGGAAGTACAGTGAGGAGAATAGAAAAAATCATCAAGATTATCATTACCAACTGCAGTGGAGGAGATAGCACAGAAAGTTGTTTTGATCTCACTTTTATCCACTGGACTGAATTCGAAAGAAGGAGACTGCGGCACTGGCAAACAGGAACGCTTATTTAAAGTAGCTACTTTGACGCGTGGGTCCAACGTAACAGGGGGATGTTAGAAATTTTTGTTGAGTGCACACACGTCAATGTCACTACTGGAAACAACTGGAGACTTACCAATGCCGACAGTTTTTAGAAATTTCCAGACTGAAGAATTACGGTTGTCGAGAGAATTATGGAAGTAGCGTCTCTTTGCATCTCTACACATACGACTGCAACGATTACGCAGTATCTTAAATGCATTCAAGTGGCGGTCAAAAGGACAGCGTTTTAACCTCCATTTGGCTCTGTCCCTACTTGCCATCGCATCTTTAATGACTGGAGTGAGCCAGGGAGCCGGAAAATACTTTAACTCGTCGGGTGGTGGCATGATGATCGTATAGGCTGAGTAGTGTGCTCTTGAAAATGTAACCATATCGTTAATACAAGCACTCTCCAAGACAGCCGTCCAGTCGACGCTACCAGCATCACGCAGCAATGCCTCCAAGTCTATGCCCTTATAGTCGCTAAGGAAAATATATTGGGGAGGGCAAATTCTGTAGGATATAAAGATAAGGTCGTGATAAGAAAAACAAGCAGTAAGCTGTCCATGGACAGATACATTATTTGGATTAGATACAAAAATCAGGTCTAAAAGAGAAGGGGTGCAGTTAAGAAAATGATTAGTAGCAGAAAGAGGCAGAATACCAAGGTTAAAAGACGGTAAGAGAGATTGAAGTTTGTGAGTACCACTGTCATTTTTAAGAAGGCAAGTATTAAAGTCGCCCATCAAGACTACGCGGTCATAGGAGGGACAGAAATCATTTAAAAGCGAATCAAAATAACTAAATTGATCTATACTGAGGTTAGGACTGTACACCATTCCAAGAAGCATTTCAACATGATTCAAAGATATTTCAAGAAATAGATGCTCCGCAGATCCCGAATAGGAAGAAGCTGATGTGCTGATAATCTTGTAAGGAATGTCAGTACGCAAGTAAATGGCAACACCACCACCACCATTACGAATAAGAACAAAACCTGGAAGGGCACAATGAACAGATGAAAGAGAGGGTTTGAAGAAGCACTCAGAGATCAGCAAAGCATCTATATGTGCACAGTTAACGGAAGCCAGAAGATCAGAGTAATGGCAAGGAACAGTCTTGGCATTGATGTGGGCTATGTTGACATTGTTGGGGACGTGGGTGAGTATCGAGGAAATAGGATCGCCGAGAGTAAGAGGAGAGGAAGAATCGCTAGCCACACAGGCGAAACTTCTAGAAGAGGAAAAACAAGAGAAGAACTCTTCATCAATTTCTGCATCGAACATTGGTTGCAAAAAATAATAATATTGGTGGCGCTGGGGCTAATTTAGTGGACTGTATTTTTCGCGATGCGGTGCAAATGATTGACAGACGCTTGAAGACAGGTAATTCGAGTTGCTTGGAGTTCTGGACGATAGAGTACAACCCGATTATAATAAGGGAGGGATGCACAAACCTTTACGGGAGACACGTGCTTTCGCCGTTTTCGCCGATGCACCAGTTCATCCAGGTTCAGGGGCAGCTGAACTTCCAGTTACTGTCCTCACACGTTACACAAACACAAGCTGTCAATTATGTCTTATTACACACTTATCAATAGTTTTAGCGGAGCTGACTATCCGCCATGCGTTAGCGGAGCGGTTCAGATCGGAAGTAACGTTCTTCGCGAAAGATGGCGGAGTGAATGCACTCATTCAGTCCTTCATACACACGAGGTATGTGCGGGAAAAGGGAGTGAAGGTTCTAGGAACGAATGTCAATCATATTAGAATGTTGGCGCAACCATTCCCCCCCGGTTTGAAGGGTTACCTTCAAAACAATAAGCGAAACCAATCAAATAACCAAATTCTGGTGTAACCTCTAATTGCTAACCTATTTCTAAACTATATATAATGCGTTACTATAACTACTAAACTAATTTGAAACCTGCTGCTGATTAGGCAGAGGACAGAGGCGAATAACCGGACGTAAATACGAACCGGTTGCGGTTTTAACTCTAACTATACGCGTTACTCCCTTTGAATCAGGGAAAACTTCCTCCACTACACCTAGAGGCCAGTGTAGAGGGGGCGCATTCTCGGTCATTAAAACTACCACAGTACCAGCGGTGACTGGATTCGATGGAGTATTCCATTTTTGACGCGACTGCAGCGTGTGCAAATAATCTGTTCTCCAACGCCTCCAAAAGGATTGAACTAATCTATCCAAAAGAGCGTGACGCTTTAGGAGATGCAGTCTGTCTTCATCAACATCCATAGCGGGCAAATACTTAAGAGGAGTCGTGGTTAAGAAATGAGCCGGCGTTAAAGCTAAAGACTCCGACGGGTCACTAGATAGAGTTCGACACAGTGGACGAGTATTCATTACTGCCTCTATCTGAGTGAGTACAGTACTCAGCTCCTCATAAGAGAGAATCTGCACGCCTACAACGCGGAACAGATGCGACTTGAGGCTTTTAATATTAGCCTCCCAATTACCACCAAAGTGACTAGCAGCGGGCGGATTAAAATGCCATTCAATACGATTTTCGGCCAAAACATGAGCAAATTCACTCTTATAATACTTTGACCGCAAGAATTCGTGTAATTCCGAGATACTACGGCGTGCTCCTACATAATTAGTACCGTTGTCCGAATATAAACGTTTTACGGGACCACGGCGCGACAAAAAACGCTTAAAAGCGGACATAAAACTTTGCGTGCTTAAATCACCGGTCAATTCTATGTGAACAGCGCGAGTTGTCATACAAATGAATAGACAAACGTAAGCTTTCTTGGAGCGTATACCACGACCCCGGGTAATAGTTACCCTAAACGGGCCGGCGAAGTCGGTACCGGTGTGTACGAAAGGTTTAGCGGATTGAACAACACGGCAAGAGCGATGATCGGCCATTTCAGGCGCGATAAAACGCGGGCGAAGCTTAAAACAGGGCACACATTTATGCACTCTAGCGCGAATCAAATTGCGAGCGGAAAGTATCCAATAGTTCTGTCTAAGGATAGCCATCAACAAATCCGGACCTGCGTGACAATTCACCTTATGATGATAATCTACAATCAAATCTAAAATATGGTCCTTGCGGGGTAAAACTACTGGATGCCTTTGTTCAAATCCTAAATCGGAATTTCTCAAACGACCACCTACTTGAATGAGACCATTCTGCAAAAAAGGTTTGGCGCGACTACAAGGTTTGTGGGCCTCTAAACTACTAAATTCTGAGGCGAAATAAAATCTCTGCAATTCACGAAGCACGACTGACTCAGCTTTATCCAGATCAGAAGCGGTTACATTACCGCGTGTGTGTAACAGTTTTAGAAAACGACAGACATACACCACACAACGCAAAAGTCTCGACCAAGACGAGACGCGATTAGACAACGAAAAAATAATCGACTCTTCACGTGGAACCGAAACTACAAGCGAATGCTTCTTCTCCTCGGGTGGTTCTGAAACGGAAGCTGGGTTAAAGGGTTTAACCGGCCATTCTTCAGGCACACTATGAATCCAAGGCGAAGCGCAGAACCAAAGCGGATGATCTAAAATTTGAGAAGGGAGCAATCCACGGGAGAGACAATCGGCGGGATTATCTGTGCCAGCAACGTGAAAGAGATTTTGTGGTGGTAATTCGGACTGAATTTTAGCCACCCTATTGGCGATGAATGTGTCCCAGCGATGGGGCGAAGAATGTGCCCAACACAAAGCTACAGTAGAGTCAGAGAAAGCCATAATTCTATCAATAATAATGCGGTGCCTACAAGCATTTACAATAGAGCTGATTAATTGCACTAACAAAAGTATAGCGCACAGCTCCAGGCGCGCTAGAGAAACGACCTTGCGAGGGGAGACTTTGGATTTAGCGCTTATAAGACTAACCGAGACCTTATCAGTATTCAAAACGTGAAAATAAACTACTCCCCCGTAAGCCTTCTCACTGGCATCCGCGAAGCCTACAACAGTAACTATACTGTTTGAGAATATACCAACATGGCGTGGAATTTTTATTTGATTGAGCAATGGAAGCTCCTTCCGAAAGCGACCCCACAATTTAACAATATTGTCGGGCGCGGGGTCGTCCTAATCACTATTGGAAAGCCAAAGTTCCTTTATAAGCAACTTGGCATATAAAACGACGGGAGCTACAAATCCCATAATATCCCATATTCGTGCTACACACGACAGGATAATGCGCTTAGTACAAACTTGCGGAGTTGAACTAACTTTAAGACTGAACATGTCAGACGCGGGTGACCAACTTAAGCCTAGAACCTTGTGCGTATCATCACCATCAAATTCCTTGACCGAAGATAATTGGTGTGATAGTGGAATCGAATCTAGAACTGTCTGCAAGTTACTTGTCCACTTCACAAGATCAAACTGACCAGCTTTCATAAGACCTATTACTTGAGCGGCGGTCTCAACGGCCTCTGCCTCGCTGGCGACACTATAAACAAAGTCATCCATGTATAACCCAGTCGCAATAGTATCTTTCGCTCTTGGGAATCTTTCACCCTCATCAGCGGCTAATTGCTTGATAGTGCGAAGCGCATGGAAAGGACTCGACTTAAGCCCAAAACAAACACGATCAAACTCGTAAACTCTCAAAGGTTCTTTAGGCGAAAACCTATACAAAAAACGTTGAAATCTACGGTCGCATTCGCGAATACCAATAGAAAGAAACATTTGCCTTATGTCGGCGGAAAGTGCGACAGCAAACAAGCGGAAATTTACAATACTGTCAAATAAGTTACCTTAAAGGTTTTGACCACAATACAAAATATCATTGAGCGATACAGAAGTGCTAGTCTTAGCACTGCCGTCCAAAACCACGCGGAGCTTAGTAGTAAGCTTGTCTTCTCTAACAACTCCGTGGTGTGGAATGATGTAAGATGGATGATCGCGAGTCTCGTCAGTCTAGGCGGTGGGCGCAGGTGAGATGTATCCTTTATCTAGGTATTCGATAACAACCTCATCATAGGCTTGCTTCAACTTCGGAGATGCCTGCATCTTACGTTCTAAACAAAAAAAGCGTCTTTCAGCGGAAGCGTAGGAGTCACCGAGCGAAAAAATATCCTTCTTGAATGGAAGGGCGACAACATAACGACCTTCATTATCTCGAGTAGTCGTGCGACAATAAATCTCCTCAGCCACCTTATCATCAGGGCTTAGGATAGGCGGGACATTGACTTCTTCAATTTCCCAGAATCTGCGGATGGTAGACTCCAACGGCGGCTCAACAGTGCAGCAGTGTGACACAGTCGAGTAACTATTTAAATGTGCGGGTGCGGAACCAACAATAACAAAACCTAGAACTGTTTCTAGGGCGTGCGGTGCGGGGTACGACGAATGACCTTGAATCTTACGCGATAGCTGGAGGTGCGGGAGAATCGATGCGCCGATCAACATATCGACGTCTCCAGGGACACCATAAGATTCATCTGCCAACGGTAGGTCTTTAAACTTGGTCAATAAAGACGTGTCAACCGGGACAGTAGGTAATTGTTCCGTAATTTTATCAACTATAAGCGAATCCATATCAAAACAGATATCGGAATTAAAACGCGATGCAAATTTAATTTTAATCGAACTATGAATGGTTGATTTTAAACCACCGAACCCTTTAACTATTGAGTGGGCTGGCCGGTTATTAAACCCAAGGCGTTGACAACAATTTTTTGTCAAGAAATTACTCTGCGAAGCGCAATCTAACAACGCTCGGACAAGACACGGATTTCCTAATGCATCGTTAACAATAACGTGAGCGGTTGCAAGCACCACGGTAGTACGTGCACTGCTTCCGGACATCGAACACAACGTGACGTCACTCACGGCGGTCTGCGCGCAGGCAACGTCGCGAGCTGACGGAGCAGCGGCGGCGCGCGCTGGCTGAGTGGCCGCAGAGTCCGCACTGACCGGCGGCGGCGGCGACGACGTGTCACCGCTTGATAAACCAGCTGTGCTCACATTGGATGCGCCATTGTTATTACCTTTCTCCCTGTGGAGTAAAGTGTGGTGCTTTGAAGAGCACTTACGACAAATTTCATTACTTTTACAAGACGTAACCCGATGCTTGTCACTTAGGCAGTTATAACACAAATTGTTGTTGCGAACAAACTTATAACGTTCATAAGGCGTTAATTTTAAGAAACCGGAAGAATTGTACAATTGCGAATGTTGAGTATTACACAAAGAACAAATAGATTGTACAGGTGTAGACGCGGTATTCACATACGTATGTGTCGACTTCGAAGGCGCATCCGTTCGACGGTCGAACTTAGTAACTACTTTCTTCGCAACTTCATGGTTGGATGAAGTGCGTTGTAATATTTTAATATGATCTCGCACGAAACATTCTAGATCATTGAATTTTGGCAGTTTACTACCGCCATGGTTCATTTCAAATAAACGAACAGTTTCACTATCTAATTTCTTTAAACCCAAATACAAAAACAAAAAGTCGCAGAGGTCATCGACCTTCAGATTCTTTACTGCTCGAACCGATGATGCAAAAGTATCTAAAAACCTCTCTAAATTAGGTTCATTACAAACAGTAATATTTTTCAAGTCGAATAACTGATCTAAATATGCGGTAGCTACTAATCTCTTGTCTTCGTATTTAGACTTTAAAGTTTTTAAAATTAATGAAAAAAAGGCCAAAACAGTTTTAGCTTTACCTGTTAACTTTTCAACCAGATAATATAATTTTTCATGATCTGTCAAAGAGACCCCAAGTAACAAAAGCTTCTATAACCAAGGCGTTTTGTCACCAAACAGTGATATAGAAGACCTATAATGGTAACCATTGTGACTGCTTGAACTATAAAAGTTTTAAACAGAGCGTTTTGGTTCTATAAGATTAAAGAGCATTTAAGTTCTATAATTTAGCTCTTAAAACGCTTACAAGACCATACAAAAGAATCTTTAAAGTGTTGCACTGTAACAGATATGAAAAAAGCGATTATGGTACTATTTAGTACTATAGACGATCTTACTGACACTTTTATGTAACTATCTTGCACTAATAATGCGTCAAAATAACTTTTACAGTACTGGTATTGTAGCAGTATCGAAAACACAATTACAGCATCAATCTGCACTATAAAAGTAACTTGTACAACCATTAGGTAACCTTTTAGCTTCTTAAAAACTCCTTCAACATCGCTATGGGGCTAGTTCTGTAAAAATTATGAAAACTCTTCTGTAGTACTCAATTGTACCATAGCGACTCCTGGCGCAGTTTTTAAATAACTTAAATCCTAAATAGTTATAAATGAGTTTAAATGGCTGCTGTTTTCTGCCATGATAGCACATTAGCAGCACGGCTGGAGCCAATGTGTATTATAGCAGCCATAGTCGAGACAATTCTTTATTTTGTTAATTTAAATTTAATTAAAACACGAAAATTATGAGGGCGCATTGTCAAATTTGAAATCAGCGTAATTATTTTATCGATGCAATAATTTTCGCAAGTGTAAGTTATGGCAGAGTTACGGTTCATGAATGTTTTGTAGTATGTCCATTTTATTAGGTACATGTTACGTTAAGCAACAATGGCAAATGACATAAAGCATAACTTACCGATATATTTTTTATTGGGGAACACTCACGACGAGACGATCACAACACGAATAAAATGGTGAACAAGTGTGATAAAAAAGATCACTGGAATCGTTTACGGTGCAAAATAGCACTATAAACACTAATTAGCACGTTCCAAAACGTTCTCAGGACTTTTATAGTACCAAATTACGTTCTTATCTATAATGTTTTCAAAACTATCTATAAACAGATTCCAATTGCGAATATCACCATTTTAAATTCAGGTATCTGAATAGGCGGTAATCTTGGTCGATCGCGAGTGTGATTTGCCTGGCTCTGATGGACAGACAGCATCTCCAAGCTTCTCGCGACCCGTTTAATGCGGCAGAATAAATCATCAAATGACGCCAAAGCTTGGTAGCTCACAGTGTATTCTGGATTTAATTCTAACTCTAAAACGTTAACATCGTGAATTACGGATTCAAACTCCGTGCGCGAACTATCCAAGTTTTTTACTGAACATAAGAACGAATCTCTAATGGCTAGATCACCCGTTTTAAGTGCATTATCACAAATAGATTGCACGCGGGAAAATAGCATGTCTCTTTTAGCATATAAAAGTTTCAGTTCAACTTTATTGACTTTTGGAGGCATCGTATGACAGTGTATGACACACACTATCAGAGCGGTAAACAAAATAAAGTTATTAGCTAATTAGCGGCAGAGAACAGTGACGCGGGCAATATCTAAATACAAGTGGGTAGGTAGATAAAACGAACTGCGAGAGAAATCTACGACTACCGACGTTGTGTCTCTGTTTCTGATATTCTAATACTTTTTGACTTCCGAATGAATAAGTAATCGAGCGATCTATACCTACGCATGTAGGTACCGCTTACGTACGTAGGTAATAGATGAACGATTTGCAGTGAAACAAACAACAAATTGCGTTAGGTATATGACTGCGGTGCGGTGCGTTTATTCCCTATGGAATAAATACTAATACAATAACTATAACAAATATGTACCTAATTCAAATACCTAATTATCCGGTGAGAGGGACCAAAGAAAATGGTGGCGCTGGGGCTAATTTAGTGGACTGTATTTTTCGCGATGCGGTGCAAATGATTGACAGACGCTTGAAGACAGGTAATTCGAGTTGCTTGGAGTTCTGGACGATAGAATACAACCCGATTATAATAAGGGAGGGATGCACAAACCTTTACGGGAGACACGTGCTTTCGCCGTCTTCGCCGATGCACCAGTTCATCCAGGTTCAGGGGCAGCTGAACTTCCAGTTACTGTCCTCACACGTTACACAAACACAAGCTGTCAACTATGTCTTATTACACACTTATCAATAGTTTTAGCGGAGCTGACTATCCGCCATGCGTTAGCGGAGCGGTTCAGATCGGAAGTAACGTTCTTCGCGAAAGATGGCGGAGTGAATGCACTCATTCAGTCCTTCATACACACAAGGTATGTGCGTGAAAAAGGAGTGAAGGTTCTAGGAACGAATGTCAATCATATTAGAATGTTGGCGCAACCAAATATGTTTACCAATGAATAAAAATAAATAAATAACAATATCAAAACTACTTAACTACTTTACCTATAACACTACTAATACAACAAAAAAAACTAAAGTATGCTCAACTAATAAAAGCACCAATTCGCTGTTGTTGGAAGTGATTTTAACAATCTACTAATAAACTAAGTAGGTACATATCAATGTGAAAGGAATCAATCTAGACATTATGTTATCAGGAGACGTAAATATTAAAAAATTGACTAACGAAAACAAAAGAAGACTATGACAAACGGAACGTAACGTCTTTAATCTATAGAGCAAAAAAAGTTACACTGAAAGTCGACAGACGTCACGTCACAAGAACAGAAAAATTATAACATCTACCGACAATCTATTTTATCACACTAGAACAGGGAAGGCGAACCAATGGCACGCGTGCCAGAGATGGCACGCGGCACAATATTTTGGGCACGTCATTGATCACAAAATTCATTATGCACTACGAAAAAAAGTGTGAAGTAGGTACTATATGACGACTATTTTTTTTGCAGTAAATAAACAGTTTTGGTTTGATACTATTTATTATTATTAATTTCCCAATTATAACAAATACAAAATTATTTGATGGCACGTCTGTGACCTCATTAAACATTTCTTTAGAAAAATGGCACGTTGATACGTAAAGGTTCGCCATCCCTGCACTAGAACTAAATGCTATGGGTAGATTGACAAAAGAGAAATATAAATCTGAAGTGTACCGACATTTATGTTATCAATAATTTTGCATGCTAGTTTTAGAGATTTGTTTAAACTACTGTTAAAAACCCGACGATCTGTAATCTGTCATCATAGTTAGCCTATAATTTTCAAAATCAAAAGTCATTTATTCAAATTAGGCTGAGAATCAGCACTTTTCGAACGTCAAAATACATAAGATAGTCCTCCAAAACGCCCACTCTTCACTGCTGAGACTGAGCTGCGGGTTGGTAGATGTCACAACTTCTTCGAATTTTATGGTTCTAAGTCATGCCAGTTTCTTCACGGTGTTTTCCTACACCGTTTTGAGAGCAGTGGTATTGAAATAATTTACACAAAGTAAAGCGCCTGTCTTGGTTCGAACATAACATCTACAACTCGTAAGTCGGAGCCAATGTAATGTGTACTACAAATGTACAAATGCTGCAAATTTTCATTTCAATTCATAACGGCGAGCGCTAACCAAAAGTATCTCGACCGAAAACGATCCTTAATCTGGCTGTAGGAACTTCAATATAAATAGCTCGAATTCTCGACCGAAGGGAATGTGCATTAAATTCTGAAAGAGTAACAAAGGATGCCATGTATTGTAGCCGTTTGCACGCTACTCCGAACTCTACGACAAAGCAGCGTACGTGCGAGCGAATGCAAGCGAGAAATAAAACGAAGCTCCAAAGTTCAAAGTTCTTTCTTGCTTCGAGAAAAAACTTTTCTATGCCTGGTTCCGCTTATATCTACCAGTGGTGAAATTTGCCTCATGTTTACTGACACGTAGTTTTGTACTTTTCTCGGAAACTACTTTCTGTGAATTAGCCTGATATGTAGGACAATTTATTATTTTCTGTTTCCATAACAATAAAATATGAGGACCAAGAATAATACCTAGTATGCCTTACATAGTACACCATTCTAGTTGTTTCAAACGTTTATGGGGATAAAGCCGATTATACAGTTACGTATTTGGAACAATTAGCGCCAAATACAATGTTAACATTATTACTTATTTATTAATTGTATCAAGATCGTAGAGGTGGACATAACAGTCTAGCATGCGCTTCCAGAATGTGCTAAGTAGTAAAGTCTTTGGGTAGGATAAAATGCACAGAATAATTTAAGGTAGATTGAACAGGGATCACAGGTGTTCTAAGCATTTTTATTTTATGTACCTACTTCCAAAGCAAATAAACGATCATGATTATGAAGTGAGTTCTATGAATTTTATCCTGCCAAGAGACTTGACCACTTGACAAAATAAAGACAAAGTGCGATCTAAGACTTTTGCTCTTTGACATCGTCCGTTAACATCAAAGTTACTTCAAAATATTTGTTTTTTTCATCATTTACTAAAATAGAGCGCAGTGCAAACGTAACTAGGTGTTGGAAGCTACTAACAAAAGCTCATAAAAGCGTGTTAAAGTTATTCTCAAAACTAGCATGCTCTATTGTTACCTGCTCTATCTATTTAATTCTTGCTTGTCGTAATTATTTTTAACAGATTGTTGCAGAAATTCCTGTGGTGGTTTGAATTATTAAATTATCAGGTTATCTCTTTGTTCTCTGGTGCAGTTTATCTCTGTCTTAAACATCGAATAAGTTCAGGAGTAATCCAAGGATTCATATTATAATGCCTCTTATCCACTGAAGAAACTGTCGTGGTACGTTATATTGCTTGTTGGACATGTTTTATTAATTACGATAGAACCAAATTAGCAGCTTAATGGTATGAGCAGATTTTACGGTAATTTTGGGTCTATGCATCGCAGCTTTCGGTGCCAATATTTATACTTAAATCAACTGTTAGTATAATAGTATAACATTCCTATACGAGCTTAAAACTTGCAAAATCTGATTTACGTAATTGGGAAAACAATGTAAGTTTTTATCAGAAGGGGACCTTTAAATAGCAATTATCGCTGTAGTTGCGCCAATTTTCTTAACTAAGTAATTAACTTATACAGTCTTGTGAAGTAGGTTCTTCGACTATGACCTTTACACTCATTAGTAAAAACTACCACACCATCATTTTGATTACGGTTTATTGCGGTATGCAATAAGTTATACCCAGGTATTACTACTACTATACGGCTAGCCAACACTCGGTTAAACTAACCGACATAGCCCGAAAAATTGCCAAACTTAAAGTAGCCATGTGCCCTGCCCGGGCACATTGCTCGCAGAACAGATGGTCGATGGGGCCAAAAGGTTCTGGAGTGGCGACTGCGTACCGGAAAACGCAAAGTTGGAAGGCCTCCTACAAGGTGGACCGATGACCTTGTGAGGGCCGCAGGAGTCCGCTGGATGCGGGAAGCATAGAAGCGGTCGAAGTGGCGGAGCTTGGGGGCGGCCTATGTGCAACAGTGGACGTCTTTCGGCTGAAATGATAATGATGATTGTGCATTGATGAGCACGTCGGCGTCGGTATGCGTTGAATGCTAAACAACCAATCGCACAGTGTACACATGTTTTTGCTCGTGACTGTGCATTATGTTTACAAATTTTGCTTGAAAACGTTAAGTATATCGTAATTGACTGGAACATCACATTTAGGTTAGAAAAGCAATAAGGAAGAAATGCGAGAGACGAACGTGGTGCAGGTTCAGATGGATTGAGAGGCGCCGAAGAGCAATCCCGCCCGCTCAACCGCGTGGAGGGCCCGTCTTGTAAGTACGCATGCACTAGCAACCTTGTGAAGACAGGAATCCACTAGATACGGGAAGCACAGGACCAGTCAATAATACGACGCATAAGGGAACGAAGGCCTATGTCCAGCTGTTGACGTCTCTCGGCTGAAATGATAATGATGATTCAGTAGAAGTTAGTCGGGGACATACCCTGCAGTTCATTTAAAATGTAAGGGGCTACACACTTATTCGGGTCAACATGATGCAAAACAGGGGGCGGCGAAATCGAATAAATATATATTTCCGCCCGGCTGCGCCGTAACCTACTTCAGAAAAAAAATTGTTTAGTTACCGATCGTAGATGGTTCTATACCGATTCAATGAAAACTTCACCGGAAACAAGGAGTATTTATTTCTTGCACTATGAATATCATTATGATTGCGAAACCTTGTTTCAGTGCCATAGCTAATGAAAACATTGAGCTGATCCCGATGCCCATACGGACCTGGACCCGCGCCCCATCTACTCATGTGGATTCTGACATCGAAGCCGGATCAAGCCATGCTGAGTAAGTACCTACTTCTTGACAATAAATAGTATACAATACGCCCAAAGAACTGCTGTTCTGACAAGCACACGCCGTGCAGAATGAATTACCATCCGAAATTTTCGGCTTAAATATTAATTTTCGGCTTAAATATTAATTTTCGGCTGTTTTCTGTTTAAGGGACAAAAACCTCTCGACATTTAAAAAAAATGTTTTCGTTTTCGAACAGCGGGGCGAAGTTCCTTTGCTTATCCAGCTTTAAGTTGCCGATCGAAAAAAAGAAACAAATTTCGATGGGTCTCTAACCCATCGAAATGTGTGGGCTTGAGGTTACGATTCGTAACCTCAAGCCCGCAGAGCACAACGGAGTATTTTTTTTTAAAAAGCTCTTCGTTTTGCTTTCTTGTTGTTTTGTCAGATTGGATTTCACAAGATATACCGAAATAACTGATAACTAGAAATGTGGGGCGTAAATAAGGCTTTGCGAGCTTGCTGTTGCTAATTTCAACGCGGCAATGGTTTCAAAGACGAGAACTTATAACCTTTCATGTTTTTACTGGTGGTTAATATCAAACAAACATACAATACCTACTACCCTAGCTCGCTGTTCTTTGTTTGCTACGGACCGGCTGCGGTGGTCGCGCGCCTGTACCTCGAGGTGCTTGTTCGCAGCCCACAACACAGGCGATCAATCTGCTGAACGCCCAGAGGCCATTGATTGCTCAGAGGCCCAATGTTGATATATTATATTTGTGTATAGCAGCAAATCTATGTTCAATGTTTGTGTGAAGATTTTTAGTTTAATATTATGTCGTTGCCTTGCTGCGCGCTTTGGTGCTTACTATAAGTGCAGCAAACAATTATTAAAAATAAATAAATATAATCAGCGACGTCCCACTGAAGGGCTTATTTTTTTCTTTGAGGGTGCGAAATCATCAAATAACTTCTCCCGCTCTGGGTGGAACAGGAGGGCGTGTCAGACTTTAACTGACAAAAACCCACCCGTGTTCCCTCAGTAGCCTGTGTGTCAGGGGCCACGGTATCTCTTTTGAACAATTCACATCCCTGGCAGGCATCGGCCCTTGCGGACCCCACCAGTTGATGCTGACATCTCTTTGAGCCGCGCGTGGAACGCATCACGCCGTTGACCCAGGCTTGGTCCTTACCGGATAGCGAGCTACCCATTACTCGCCGTCCGCAAGCCCACGCGTACGGTGGCCGGGGATCAGCATGGGATTCCCGATGCCCATAGCATCTTCTGCGGAGGCTAGGGTCGTGAGGGCGCATATACTGGCTCTCCCTCACGTGCGCCACCTCCCTCTTCGTGAGTATCACTGCTTCGCAGAAAGAAGCGACGGCTACCCTTGCGCTCTCGCTCCGTCCCATGGCCTAGACCAAGGCCGGATGCGAGGGATCGCCGCAGCCGATCGCCTCTACAAGGACACGGCGGTGCTCCGCCAAAGCCGGGCAGACCTCCACCGAATGCTCCACCGTGTCCTCAGGGCGATCTTCGCAATGGAAACACCCGGGCCTTTCCTCCCGCTATATCCGAAACAGGAACCTGCCGTCCCATTGCAGAGCTAAGGCCTCATTTTCCTGTAATAGTGGCCAAATAATAGTGCGCTCGGCAGGGGCGGTAGGGGGCGGTTAACAGATGTGGTCATCGTGTTCACGGGATTTTGTTTTCAAACTGTATAGATATGGATTTCTTCTATGTTACATTTATCCTCATCTCAGACTCTAATCTGCATAGTAGGTACTCATACCAGATCCAGATTATGTCTGGACATAAAAGACAGACCTCTGTTTGATTCGGTATTTCGAGATTGTATTTCGGTATTTTAGAGGAGTCGTATAGGACAAACCGACCTATTAAAGTAAAAAATAAAAACTTTTTTCAAAAAAATAACAACCGACTTCCACAAAAACACTACAAAGTGCAAAATAACTTTAATTTCGGAAGTCGGTGACTTTGGAGGTGTAGGCATTTTAATTATTTGTCACCGCCTTCCGAAATTAAAGTTATTTTGCACTTTGTAGTGTTTTTGTGGAAGTCGGATGTTATTTTTTTGAAAAAAGTTTTTATTTTTCACTTTTTAGTTACCTACCCCACACCAATTCGAAATTTCATCATCCTTGGGGTCAAAACAATGCATATTTATGCGATAGCTGCATTCGCGGTTGATTTGCTGTAATGTTTTGAAGAGTTCCGTTGTCTGTCTCCGAAACGCATCATCAGATCAATATGAAATTTATATGGGACCATTTCGGAATAAACTCCTTTCGAACAAAAAAAGAATTTTGCTAATCCGTCTATATACGACGGAGTTATGCCCGAACATACATAAAAAAAATATATATAAACATGTCGAATTGATAACCTCCTTCTTTTGAAGTCGGTTAATAAAAACATTTTTACTTTTTTCACATGAACATGTTTTTTAAACCAATTTATAGACATAAATATGATCATATATCTATGTACTTACGTGCACAACATTGTGTAATGTGTCATTACCACGGAGTTAATACAAAGGTCATTACATGTAACACATTGTTGGACACTTCACCAAGTGTCCTGGTGAATGTGACCGCGCGATAAATGTTTTACCAACACAACGCTGCCCCGCGTAAACGCTACCAAAGTAGTTTGGTAGAAAAGCTGCACTTGTTGAATGCGAGTTCCACCAAGTAACGTGCGAACTCACAAAGGACATGTCCGGTGGGTCTATTAACGATTGCCTAGGTAGTTTCTCTTTTGTTAAAATGGATTTTCAAAAAATATTGTTTAATTTTAAAACCGTTTTATTAACGTTGTGAGTCAGGAACTTCGAAAACTGATTAAACGCCGTCTATAACGCCATCTATGAGTGAACACAGGTACTAATCGTTGGTACTACTGTGAGATCAGTGAAACATTTTACATTTTGTTGCCTGACCAGATTTTTGATTAACATTTGTTTTTTTGTAAACGAAGCATTTAGTTTTATTGTTTAACTATATTTTAAATGACATATTTTATTCCATATTTCGATTTCATTCCTCAATATTTATAATCAAAATGGGTAGGCCATTTTGATAGTAGGTATCTCTCTAGCTATTTGTTCGTACTGAATTAGTATTACAGTTAGTAATACATCATCATCTGCCAAGCCAAAGCGTTATTAAATTTCTCTAAATTTTTACATGTCCTTGGCCTAAACCTAATTAGATTTTTTTGTAAAGGCATGTAGGAGCAAAATATTATTGTTTGTCCACTGTGATCAGATGGCAACTTATTTAAATTTTTTTGTGTAAAAAATCACAGTTACAAAAAATATTATAAATACAAGTGGCAGAAGAAGCTGTCACTCGGGTTGGTTCATTGAAAACATTTGACTGATCAAATGACCTAAATAGACTTAATAATCTGACAGTGGTGCCGATTCTCTTGTACCTACACCGTACTAAACTATCACTAAAATTCCTTACTTTTGGCTATGAGAATCTTAAAGCTATTCTGCAAAAAGAAATCTCTAAATTTAAAAACAATTTTGACACAACTCAAATCGAATTTGACAATCGCGACTCGCACGTGGTATGTTTTGGCTTCGCAACGTGGTACTTGTTTGCCCTACCCTGTGATTTTTTTAGAGCCGGAGGTGCGCAGTAGCGGCAAACTCGACGTGATTTATATGGAATTTTAATTTTTTTTTTTTAATATTTATGAAAAATCATTACCCACAATTTTATTCCACACCTTTTTAATCACGATTAAAAATAGTCAGATTTAGTTAGAAAATCAAAATTTTTGGTTGAATAGAATAATGAAATTGACAACAACAGAATAGCAAAGTGCTGTCAAACTAAAATATAGTTAAGTTGTGTCACTTTAGTCAGTTTCAGAATGGGAAATCGTCGTTTGACAGGAATAAACAAAATTTTGGTAATTTTTACTCTAGTTCAGAGAATTTTGTGACAGCAGAATCCGCACCAGTATTTGATATTTTCTAATATATTAATATTAAAATCACCACATGTGACTCTTGACTTAATACTAGAACTAAGTAATTTGGAAGAGCACCCTTGAATATTTTGGTTAAACAATTAAGTATGTTGCACTCCCTTTAGCTTTTTATTATTATGAGTAAAATTGCCAGAGGATACCTTTTTATGATTCTCTAACAATAATTGGTTATTTGAAGGGGTAACTTCTGTTGTCTTACAAACAAGTTCAAAAAGTTATCTGGAACAACCTCCACCACTACAACTGAAGTATCTAAAATGTCAATACAGCTGCATGCGAGGTTATTAGTCAGAGACGCATAACCTCTCATGCACCTCTCAGCATTGCACTTCAGGTTAGGTATTGACTGCAACTCAAACATACAACTTTAATCACCTAATGTCTATTTTTACTATAAACGTGCTAGGCATTGGATAGAATCGCGTATTTATGTAGAATGTTGTATTCTAGTTCACCAATAATATTTCCAGTTTGTAAAGTTGCAATGAGATAAGATAAAGCTGAAAGCTGTCGGGTCTGAGATCTTGGACCATTGGGTAAGTACATGATGACCACTGTGCCCACAATTAACCTGCAATGCATTTTAACGGAGGTTACTGCTAGCACTAGGTATGAAGGTAGATAACTAAATCAAGGTCAGAAGAAGCTGAACCTTCTGTAATTATTCATTTTGTGTAGTGGGCTAGTGAGGTGGGGTAGGGGTGGCAGATTGGGCCAATGACGAGCGCGGGCCACGGGGCGGTCGTGGCAGTCGACTCTCCCGAGCCCTGTGTGCAGCACGTATCCCACAGCTATGGGATACACCGCGCGCGCGAGCTTCGCTTGAATTTTCTGAACTTCAAAAAATATTTACGGCCAGTGATCGTAAGTAACTAGGATAATTAAATACAAGAGACTATTACCTACTTAATTAGTTCGTTATTAATAACTTTTGAAAAGTTATGACAATTTTTATTTCATTTTTTGTTAAGTATTTTTTTTTTAATACTAAATAAAATAAACCTGTTTCTGGAGCCCTTACCACCGGCGGGTTGGACCCTGAATCGACACCGTCGCATCCCTGTATTTTCTTCTTTTAATTTCAAATTGATTATGTTTATTTCTTTTAACGTAAGTGGAGCTATACTTAAAGTTGTAAAATTGTGTGTTAAGAAGTATATTTAATAAAACCGAAAACCTTTTTTATTGTTTCTTTTAATTTTGTTTGCTTTAAAATACAAATCCCACTTGCTCAAGGCATAAGCATCGTATGAGGGAGTGGGCGTAGAGAGGGAGTGGAAAAATTTACACAAAGTGAACCGCCCATCAGGGTTCGAACCCACGTACGTAAGGCGCGGCCGTTGCCACTGAGGCACCACTTCATAAGCCTACGTCCGCACGGGTGTTCTAAATCGCGGCAGGCTTTTATCGCGCATTTAATTTTCTAGTCTCAGGTGTGCACTTAGAATCCAACAAAGTGTATCCCAGTGGGTCCAAAAATACTCTGTCAGAACTCCAAGTGTCGGTACTAAACAGTGTGATGAAAATGCAGTGCGTAAAAAAAAAACACCACGTAAATAATTCGCCCCTGTGTACCTGGGACTGGGATAAGACATATTCAAAGGTAACATTTTTAAGCGTCCTTTTTTTGCTAGTCACAGAAGATTCCCAGCATTCATTTGCAGGTCTTTGAAAGTCGTTACGAAAAGTCAGACAAACAGTCTTACTTAGAGGTATCGTGTTAAACAGTAACTGGATTGTGGAGGTCACTGGTCAGATAGGCCGCTCCATGTAAAGTATATTGAGTTACATTCGGTTAGACTAAAAAACAAGCCGACCCCAATATACTTGAGAAAAAGTAAGGAGTCTAGATGACGCAACCAAGAAAAACCTTTGTAACTAAT
The DNA here is from genome assembly GCA_949987655.1 of Polymixis flavicincta. NCBI lineage: Eukaryota > Metazoa > Arthropoda > Insecta > Lepidoptera > Noctuidae > Polymixis > Polymixis flavicincta. The sequence goes on along the minus strand of OX465171.1, from coordinate 32,575,267 downwards.
TTAAAATTATAGAACCCACCCAGCATATGGGACCCGGAGACACACAAGATCATAAAATAGCACAAAAAACGATGCTCTGAAAAACATGCAAATATTATGAGATGCACACCATTGGAAACCAAGAAGAAGATTGCATTATTAACCGCTTCTTATCAGCGTGAAAGATCATAATCTCAGTTGCAGCATTCAGGTGCAGGAGCAGAGAAGGAGAAAGAACTGTTCAGAACGAGCGTTTGTTTAGAACTAGTGTTCGTTTGCTCGTTGTAGTGAAAGCAGATCTTATATAATTTTTTTTTTTGTTAGCGAACATCGGCAGAATAGCAAACATTTACTGTATGCATAATGTTCGCTCGGCAGAGTAGTAAAACGCGACTTTAGATGAATGAATGCTGACACTAAACATACAAGCAGAGAAACAAGCATATATTTACGGGGTGAAAACTACCATAGCACGGCTACTACTACGGGGCGAACATGGGCTGGGACCTCATCGGCGACGATGAAATTACGGCGGTCTATTTTTCTATTTGCAAACGGTACTAGCAGGGTTATACCGTCATCGGGAACGGTGAAAGCATGCCTTGGTCGGAGAAACTTTCTAATACGGGAGTGTAACGGGCGGCCGTCGCAATCAGGGGATTGCGGTACTTTATATTAAAGTCAAAAAAAACGCTTTAATAGGCGTTTCATGATCATTATGGTAAGGCGTAGGCCTTAGAAATAATAAATTGAGTTCCACATATAAATATTTTATGGAAAGCACATTTCCTTCTCTGGTTTTTTTCGGCTGCTCGATGATGCGTCCACGCGTCAAACGACAGGTGCTATTTTATATTGTAGATTCGTGGGTATTTAACAAAGAAATTCTGATCTGAATAGCACATGAAAAATCGTTTGCATTATTTATTTACGTTTTCTTAAGCATTTACTATTACTAATATTCAAGTATGTATCTATTTTCCGTTGCCAATAGTTTCCTTTTTTTTTCGTCCGTGTGTCGCTGCGGGGTGCCAACTGAAAACCAGCGCTGGGTGTCTCACGCCCAGCAAATGTTGAGATGGTAACCCTGTCGATATGGACACACTCAGCACAACTGATACTGCAATTTTTTTGTTATGTTTAACGTTCTCTTTTTTAATGTGTTTGTTGCAGTTGTGTTGTGTCTGTGTAGAATAAATGTTTTCTATTCTATTCTATTCATCTGCTGAACGGTGGACAGTTTGAGATCTAGATGAAGATTCTCAGTGCGAAGACAGGCTACCGTATGCATAAGAAATGGTTCTGGAGGGCGTGAATCTTATTTTTTGAGTTCACGAAAGATGCATATTATTATTTCGTTCAGCGGACTACAAATTAGGTGGAAGCTAGGGTTGCATTCGTGATACTAGGATTTTGCCATGAGATATGCGGCATTTTAATTAATAAACAAAATCATTGGTTGTAAAAAACAATCAGCAGTTCGTAGCTTAGGTAATTCTTGGTAATCACTGGGTCGCGACGTCGCGAGTTCGATTCCCAAACAAATAAACGCAACAGTGGATTTCATACTAGCGTCTGGCGTAACTAATATTCAAGAAGTTTTTCGCTCAACGTGTTCGCTATAACGTCAGTCGTCATGACAGTAATTATTGTGAATCGAAACGAAAACACCGGTGAGCGAGCAGTTGCTATGTGCAATCGCTCGACTTTGAACTTGCTCGGTTGGTGAAATGCAATCAAGAAAAATCTTTGTAAGTAATTTAAAATTATAGAACCCACCCAGCATATGGGACCCGGAGACACACAAGATCATAAAATAGCGCAAAAAACGATGCTCTGAAAAACATGCAAATATTATGAGATGCACACCATTGGAACCAGGAAGAAGATTGCATTATTAACCGCTTCTTATCAGCGTGAAAGATCCTAATCTCAGTTGCAGCATTCAGGTGCAGGAGCAGAGAAGAAGAAAGAACTGTTCAGAACGAGTGTTTGTTTAGAACTAGTTAGTGTTCGTTTGCTCGTTGTAGTGAAAGCAGATCTAATATATATATTTTTTTTGTTAGCGATCATCGGCAGAATAGCAAACATTTACTGTATGCATAATGTTCGCTCGGCAGAGTAGTAAAACGCGACTTTAGAAGAATTAATGCTGACACTAAAGATACAAGCGGAGAAACATGCATATATTTACAGGGTGAAAACTACCATAGCACGGCTACTACTACGGGGCGAGCATGGGCTGGGACCTCATCGGCGACGACGGAATTAAGGCGGTCTATTTGTGTATATGCAAACGGTACTAGCAGGGTTATACCGTCATCGGGAACGGTGAAAGCATGCCTTGGTCGGATAAACTTTCTAATACGGGAGTGTAACGGGCGGCCGTCGCAATCAGGGGATTGCGGTACTTTATATTAAAGTCAAAAAAAACGCTTTAATAGGCGTTTCATGATCATTATGGTAAGGCGTAGGCCTTAGAAATAATAAATTGAGTTCCACATATAAATATTTTATGGAAAGCACATTTCCTTCTCTGGTTTTTTTCGGCTGGTCGATGATGCGTCCACGCGTCAAACGACAGGTGCTATTTTATATTGTAGATTCGTGGGTATTTAACAAAGAAATTCTGATCTGAATAGCACATGAAAAATCGTTTGCATTATTTATTTACGTTTTCTTAAGCATTTACTATTACTAATATTCAAGTATGTATCTATTTTCCGTTGCCAATAGTTTCCTTTTTTTTTCGTCCGTGTGTCGCTGCGGGGTGCCAACTGAAAACCAGCGCTGGGTGTCTCACGCCCAGCAAATGTTGAGATGGTAACCCTGTCGATATGGACACACTCAGCACAACTGATACTGCATTTTTTTTGTTATGTTTAACGTTCTCTTTTTTAATGTGTTTGTTGCTGTTGTGTTGTGTCTGTGTAGAATAAATGTTTTCTATTCTATTCTATTCATCTGCTGAACGGTGGACAGTTTGAGATCTAGATGAAGATTCTCAGTGCGAAGACAGGCTACCGTATGCATAAGAAATGGTTCTGGAGGGCGTGAATCTTATTTTTTGAGTTCACGAAAGATGCATATTATTATTTCGTTCAGCGGACTACAAATTAGGTGGAAGCTAGGGTTGCATTCGTGATACTAGGATTTTGCCATGTGATATGCGGCATTTTAATTAATAAACAAAATCATTGGTTGTAAAAAACAATCAGCAGTTCGTAGCTTAGGTAATTCTTGGTAATCACTGGGTCGCGACGTCGCGAGTTCGATTCCCAAACAAATAAACGCAACAGTGGATTTCATACTAGCGTCTGGCGTAACTAATATTCAAGAAGTTTTTCGCTCAACGTGTTCGCTATAACGTCAGTCGTCATGACAGTAATTATTGTGAATCGAAACGAAAACACCGGTGAGCGAGCAGTTGCTATGTGCAATCGCTCGACTTTGAACTTGCTCGGTTGGTGAAATGCAATCAAGAAAAATCTTTGTAAGTAATTTAAAATTATAGAACCCACCCAGCATATGGGACCCGGAGACACACAAGATCATAAAATAGCGCAAAAAACGATGCTCTGAAAAACATGCAAATATTATGAGATGCACACCATTGGAACCAGGAAGAAGATTGCATTATTAACCGCTTCTTATCAGCGTGAAAGATCCTAATCTCAGTTGCAGCATTCAGGTGCAGGAGCAGAGAAGAAGAAAGAACTGTTCAGAACGAGTGTTTGTTTAGAACTAGTTAGTGTTCGTTTGCTCGTTGTAGTGAAAGCAGATCTAATATATATATTTTTTTTGTTAGCGATCATCGGCAGAATAGCAAACATTTACTGTATGCATAATGTTCGCTCGGCAGAGTAGTAAAACGCGACTTTAGAAGAATTAATGCTGACACTAAAGATACAAGCGGAGAAACATGCATATATTTACAGGGTGAAAACTACCATAGCACGGCTACTACTACGGGGCGAGCATGGGCTGGGACCTCATCGGCGACGACGGAATTAAGGCGGTCTATTTGTGTATATGCAATCGGTACTAGCAGGGTTATACCGTCATCGGGAACGGTGAAAGCATGCCTTGGTCGGATAAACTTTCTAATACGGGAGTGTAACGGGCGGCCGTCGCAATCAGGGGATTGCGGTACTTTATATTAAAGTCAAAAAAAACGCTTTAATAGGCGTTTCATGATCATTATGGTAAGGCGTAGGCCTTAGAAATAATAAATTGAGTTCCACATAAATAAATATTTTATGGAAAGCACATTTCCTTCTCTGGTTTTTTTCGGCTGCTCGATGATGCGTCCACGCGTCAAACGACAGGTGCTATTTTATATTGTAGATTCGTGGGTATTCTAATCACCCCTGATTGCGACGGCCGCCCGTTACACTCCCGTATTAGAAAGTTTGCGGTACTTTATATCAAAGTCAAAGAAACGCTTTAGTAGGCGTTTCATGATCATTATGGTAAGGTGTAGGCCTTAGAAATAATAAATTGACTTGCACATATAAATATTTTATGGAAAGCACATTTCCTTCTCTGGCTTTTTGCGGCTGCTCGATGATGCGTCCTCGCGTCAAGCGACAGGCGGCATTTTATATTGTAGATTCGTGGGTATTTAAAAAAATCTCTGAACTGAGTAGCACATACAAACATTTTTTCATTACTTTTTTTACGTATTCTTTAGCATTTATTATTACCAATATTCAAGTATTTATATATTTTCTGTTGCCAATAGTTTACTTTTTTTTTACTTTCGTCCGTATGTCGCTGCGGGGTGCCAACTGAAAACCAGCGCTGGGTGTCTCACGCCCAGCAAATGTTGAGATGGTAACCCTGTCGATATGGACACACTCAGCACAACTGATACTGCATTTTTTTTGTTATGTTTAACGTTCTCTTTTTTAATGTGTTTGTTGCTGTTGTGTTGTGTCTGTGTCGAATAAATGTTTTCTATTCTATTCTATTCATCTGCTGAACGGTGGACAGTTTGAGATCTGGATGAAGATTCTCAGGGCGAAGACGGGCTGCCGTATGCATAAGAAACGGATCTGGAGGGTGTGCATCTTATTTTTGAGTTCACGAAAGGTGCAAATTATTATTTCGTTCAGCGGATTACAAATTTGGTGGAAACTAGGGTTGCATTCGTGATACTAGGATTTTGCCATGTGTTATGTGACATTTTAAATAATGATCAAAATCATAGGTTGTAAAAAACAATTCGTTCAGTTCGTAGCTTAGGTAATTCTCGGTAACAGGGTCGCGACGTCGCGAGTTCGATTCCCAAACAAACAAACGCAACAGTGGATTTCATACTAGCGTCTGGCGTAACTAATATTCAAGAAGTTTTTCGCTCAACGTGTTCGCTATAACGTCAGTCGCCATGACAGTAATTATTGTGAATCGAAACGAAAACATCGGTGAGCGAGCAGTTGCTATGTGCAATCGCTCGACTTTGAACTTGCTCGGTTGGTGAAATGCAATCAAGAAAAAACTTTGTAAGTAATTTAAAATTATTATTTTAAATTACTTACAAAGTTTATTGCATTATTTATTTACGTTTTCTTAAGCATTTACTATTACTAATATTCAAGTATGTATCTATTTTCCGTTGCCAATAGTTTCCTTATTTTTTTCGTCCGTGTGTCGCTGCGGGGTGCCAACTGAAAACCAGCGCTGGGTGTCTCACGCCCAGCAAATGCTGAGATGGTAACCCTTTCGGTATGGACACGCTCAGCACAACTGATACTGCATTTTTTTGTTATGTTTAACGTTATCTTTTTTAATGTGTTTGTTGCTGTTGTGTTGTGTCTGTATCGAATAAATGTTTTCTATTCTGTTCTATTCATTTGCTGAACGGTGGACAGTTTGAGATCTAGATGAAGATTCTCAGTGCGAAGACAGGCTACCGTATGCATAAGAAACGGTTCTGGAGGGCGTGCATCTTATTTTTTGAGTTCACGAAAGATGCATATTATTATTTCGTTCAGCGGACTACAAATTAGGTGGAAACTAGGGTTGCATTCGTGATACTAGGATTTTGCCATGTGGCGACATTTTAATTAATAAACAAAATCATTGGTTGTAAAAAACAATTAGTTCAGTTCGTAGGTTAGGTAATTCTCGGTAATCACTGGGTCGCGACGTCGCGAGTTCGATTCCCAAACAAATAAACGCAATAGTGGATTTCATAATAGCGTCTGGCGTACCTAATATTCAAGAAGATTTTCGCTCAACGTGTTCGCTATAAAGTCAGTCGTCATGACAGTTATCGTGAATCGATAACTGTCATGACGAATGACGTTGACGATTGATGTGTTTTCGAACGGGCGTACCACTCGCAATTTTATTCGAACCAGCAAGTCAGCAACGTGCGTCGAAACAACGTCATTCGAATCTTGATAACACTCCCGCAGTGTAGACCTGTCAACAAATGCCAGGTAGGTACTTAATCAATTGAAAATGTTCCTCAATACCACTGACAGTCTACACGGCCAGCAACGTTTTCACATTCACAAAATATGAAAGAATCTACATCATACAAAAGTTAAATTAAATATAAAAACTTTTATAAACCAGATGACATGATTGCCATTACAATCACGAATAAAGAGTTGAAATTAGAATTGTAGGTATATAATGTCAAATAATGAGAAGATTATGTTGGAGAAATTACGATTTTTGTATAAATACGAGAACATAAAAAATACTACAGAAATAATAAATAAACAACAAAATTACATTTTATTGATTGCATCTGGGAGCATTAAGTAGATATTTACATAGTTTTGGCCGTTATTGTTGATAGAATTATACAAACAGATACTGATACAAGTCACTTTATTTGTACTTTACAACTTAAATTCGTAACTCGAGACCACCTTCGTCGTCCGTAGCTGAGAATGCAAAAAGGGTTTTGCCGCGCCTTTTATTCAACCACCATCTATATGTTGAGCAAATCAAACAGATAAAATATTGAAAATTACAATGTTGCAACCCACAAATAATATTAGTCAAATAGTCGATTATCGTTTATGCTAACATTCGGCTAATCCTGACGTCAAACGCGGCCTCGCGTTTAACAAAATTGAAAAATAAACAAAAGAGAAGGATAAAAAAATGCAAATCATAGCAAACGGATTCACTCTTATAACTAAACATCGACTACAAACACTCTCACTTGTAGCGACTCACTCTTATATCTAAACATCGACTACAAGCACTCTCACTTGTAGCGACTCACTCTTATAACTAAACATCGACTACAAGCACTCTCACTTGTAGCGACTCACTCTTATATCTAAACATCGACTACAAGCACTCTCACTTGTAGCGACTCACTCTTATAACTAAACATCGACTACAAGCACTCTCACTTGTAGCGACTCACTTATATCTCTATTCATCGTTACTTATCAACATTTATCATCATAATCACTATATCTCACTGATATCTTATTTATGTATTGCAACCAGTTAGTTCACTTTAATTCATTCGCTAATCAATATTACGAGTACTTAATAAGAAATAACAAACATTCTTCTAAACTGTTTCGCATTTAACCTGTGGCGTCCAACTATCGTAAAACGTCAAACTTCCGTCAAGCCCGGCGCCGATTTCTGACAGTGACAGCTGACATGTTTACGATTTCGAATTTACGACCTCGCTCACAAAAAAGGGTCCACTCAAGTTTCTATTGCTTCTAGCTAAAAAAACAAACAGTGTTAGGTTCTTGAATCACCAGGCTATTATATAAATTGTTTAGCGTACTCAAACTTCTACATCGTTTTCTATAAACAAATGTTGAAAACGGACAAGTGGTCGAAAGTGTGTTTGTTGCCGTAATAGGATGATTTCTGATAAAATTACAGAGTTGGTTTGCACGAAACTTTGCTTGTTTCTTTTTGAATAGACAAGTAATCTAACAGGAGTGTTTTTTTGAAAGTTGAACCTAACATTTTCATATTATTGAAACTCAAACTTCATACTACGCGGAGCCATTTTTATGAGATCTTGTTTACAACGCATGACTTTGTAAACTCTCATCAGAGTTATTTTGAGTGTTTCAAATAAAAAAAATGGTACTAGAATACTATATAAACCTTTATCTACCGATGTCTACCTTTATACTGTAAAAATATGCCAGTATAATTGTAATAAGATTTTCTGGAAGAGATAACTAATTGGACATGTTTTTTTTGTATTAGCTAATTTTACATGGTACTATAGGTTTCAAAATTTGAATATAATTTAGTCTAAGCCGCATAAGAATGAACTAGACTTTATAGTTAGTGTAAAAACTTACTCATTGTCATGGAAAAAAACAAAGATATCAAGCTCTGAAATTACCTAAAAAAATTTAGAGTTCGAGAAAATCGTACGGACGTGACTCACCCACTCTACGAAAATATCGATAAGTTCGGTTTAGGAATAGAAGTTCATTGTAGGAAATAATAACAAAATTCAAGTTACATGATTTTGATTTATTAAAAAATGTATTTTACATACTGTGTGTTTGTGTACTGTGTATGTCACATAGGGAAGAAAAATAATAAACATTATTCTTGTAATCAGTTATTTTATTTGTACATAACATCCTAACCTGTTACACATAACATCAAGCTTGTATTCCCTGAAGGCGTAAGCAGTTGTGTATACACCCACATTGATCGTCTCCTCATAAGTAGATACACAGAATAAAGGTACTTATTTTAAGCTTATGCTTCAACATATTTGCAAAAATTGTGGCAGTAGAATGAACACTGTACTAAATATAAGCTGCTTATTTCAAATAAATGTTAATTTATTTTACATACATATTTACAAATCTTGATAAAAAGTTGAAGTACAAAAGTGTTGCTTATTTCTTAAAGTAATAACAATTACACATTCACATTTATAAGTCTTATATCTCACAATTACACATACCCATGTATCAAAATAGAAAGTGAAGTACAAAGATGCTGCGTATTGCTAACGCAAAACATTTACAAACGGTGATAAAAATAGAAGGGTGAAATACAGTGCTGCTTATGCCTAAAATTATAAAAAGTTCATCTTTTACACATTCAGATACACAAAATTTTACATCCCGCAATCTCACATTCAGTTTTATAAATAAAAAAATAACTGCCAGCAGAACAGCAAGAGGATTATACACACAGAGAAATATATGGAAATAGGCTACAAAAACAAAGTACAAAGGTGCAGCTTATTTCAAAAGTAATACAAGTTCATACACATTATTTTATAAATCTTGATAACAATATAAAGAACAGAGGTGTTGTTTACATAAAAAAACTGACAAGAAAAATAATGTGGACTCATGATACAATGCGTAACTTACAAAAACGCTACCCTAGCTTCTCTCATTCTGACAATATACATGATCTTCTCCCGAACATCCTCAGGCACATTGTCATCATCCACATGGACTTCTCCCGATCTTTCACCTCTTACTCATTGGGGGTCACCACTAGGCGTTCCGCCCCCTAGTTTGGCCACACTGAGCAATACTGCCGCGCCACACTGCACCACCGCACCGCGCTGCATCGCCACGACGCGCGTCGCCGAGTCGTGGCCGACGCTGCTGCTGCGGCTGCTGCCACGTCCTTGACCACTTCCTCTTGCTGGAACAGCTGGTACTTGTCAGCAAGAGAGAAGTGGTCCTGCTCCATCGTGATGTCGTCACCCACTGGGGCCCTGATGACGACATCACATCTAAAATTAAAATAGTAACAATAAATACGAGTAAATTACGAAGAAAATGTATAAGAGTAATGAATATAAGTTTTAACACTTACGGCATAAGGACGCGCGGCGAGCCTGAACCAGCAGCAGCAGTGGACCCCGGAACTGGCGATGAGGATCTTGGCCTATCAAACAAAGAGATTTCATTTATATTAAAGACAACTTCGTTTATTGTCTCTATAACTGTCAAAGGTCCGAGGGTCACAGTCCGAAATCATTGAAATGTAAAAATATCGTATGAAATACACATCGAATGATCAAAACTATTGTTATTATTAGATTTAGAGCAACTCAATTCATACAGATACACTCAATTCATTGTAAAACAGTCAAAATTCATCAAAGTAATGACGCCATGAGCCCAACGATTTTTACGTAAAATTTCTTTGGCCAAAAATGAAGTATTTATGATGTTATTTAGTGCAAATATTATCTAAAACGATGTAATAACTAATAATAAATGAATATTCATCCACTTACCGTTGCATATCACCCAAAAACTCAGTAAATATGATTTTATTAGACGGAGCACGTATCACAACGTTGACGTGTTGAAGTGTCAGTAATGGCGGCACTTTCAGCTTTTTATTTTTATGTTTCCAGACAATATTTTTGGTATAGAATTAGTAAGTTGAGGAGAATATTTATCTGGCCACAATTTTTTTTTTTTACAGCCGTCTAATAACTTACTAATTTTAAATGATTAGAGAAAAACCGCAGGTAGTCGGGGCGGGCCGCGGCGCGGCCCGGCTGGGGCTTTACGGAAGTTACTAGGGCGGGCCACGCGGCGGCCCGCCCCGGACGTTACCGGTTAATCATTAATATTATTCTCTCAATAAGGTACCACTCATTAAATATCGCTTTAATAAATAATTATCTGTTCACAATTCTCTAAGCGGGACATCATCAAATTAATTACATCTCATGACCATACTTAAGCAATGTTGTCAAGTCACAATTCTTATGTTCACTGTTAGTCTGACATACTCTCAATTCTATCACTACAACCATGGTTATTATTGACTCTTACTCTGAATCACTCGACATCGCATCATGATTAAAAACAAGCCAAGGGTGTAACTTATCGACAGCATATACTGACCTGTATGGTTTGCAACTTTCTTTCCTAGTAATAGGTGTATCCTCTATTTCATAGCGGTCATTGCCTATTACTTTAGAAACTCTATACGGTCCTACACATTTTGGTAATAATTTACGACTGTGTCCAGGGTCTGTACGAATATCCTTTTCTACACGAACCAAATCTCCCACTTTATACTGGGTTGGTTTTTTATGCGACTTATCAAACCGTTCTTTTTGTACTTGTTGGCTTATTTGGATCCGCGCGTCTGCGTCCGACCTAATTTCATCGCGATCTAATGGGGTATGAGATTCCGCGACAAGTGGATTCATGAAACCATCCGAAACGCCAGTGGTTTGTACCCCAAACAACATTTCAGAAGAAGTACGACCAGTGGATTTGTTTATAGTGTTGTTCAAAGACCACTGTATCTGGGGTATACACAAGTCCCACTCATTTTCTTGTTTATTGTGATTAGCGGCCGTTATAGCATCAACAATAGTCCGATTGTACCTCTCAACCTGTCCATTGGCCCTGGGAGAGGCAACCGCATTTAAAATATGTTTAACGCCCCTTTTATTAGTAAAATCTGAAAACTCTTTGCTCGTAAAACAAGTGCCGCGATCAGATATCAGACGACGTGGTACTCCAAATAGCGAGAAATATTCCGTAAATACCCGAATACTAGTACTACTTTTAACATCTTTGACTGGCTTAATATAAATAAATTTAGTGAAGGCATCAATGATCACTAAAATATGACAATTCTTTTTCTTGCTAATGGGAAAGGGTCCGCAGTGGTCGGTATGAAGTGTATCAAACGGTTTATTAACTTTTGGGATTGGATGAAGCTCTCCTTCTTTAGCTCCAGCTGGCAACTTATTGTGAGCACAATTTAAGCAAGAATTACAGTATTTTTTAATAAAGCGTCTCATTTTTTTAAACCAGTAAATCTGATTAATCCTACTGTAAGTCTTATCAAAACCGAAATGACCGACATCGTCGTGATTCATACGAACTATTTGCCATCTTACTGATTTTGGAACTACCCACTTTAAATTGATTACATCGTTTTTATCATTACTTATTCTGTACAAACGGCCATTTTTAACAGTATAATTATTATGAATCTCGACAATGTCTTTAGTTTCTGAATCATTCAAAATGTTAATTATCCTTTGTATTTCTGAATCCTGGTCCTGCACTGTGCGCAACCACGCATCGTCATCTATTGTTAAAATATCAACCACCTTGACTACATCATGGGATTTAGAGTCACTTGGGTTGCGTGACAGTGCATCAACATGACTCATCCTGATACCATCGCGATGTTCTACAGTAAAATCGTACTCCTGCATTAATATGTACCAACGCGCTACTCTCGGTATCAAATCCTTTTTTGTCATTGTGCAGCGTATAGCAGCACAATCAGTGACGACTTTAAACGATTTACCTAAAACATAAACTCTAAATCTATTCAAAGCACAAACTACCGCTAAAGTTTCCAACTCATACGAGTGCAGTTTGCTTTCGTCTAGTGTCGTTTGACGGCTATAATAAGCTATAGGATAGAAAACTTTATCTGAATTCACCCGTTGTAGCAAAATTGCTCCTATACCGATTTTACTAGCGTCAGTGTGAATTTCTAATTCAGCCTCAGGGTCATATAGTGCTAAAACAGGTCGGGTGGTCAATTTACTTTTTAATTCATTAAATGCTTTTATTTGAGGTTCACCAAAGCACCAGGGAACATTTTTCTTTGTTAGAATCGTTAGAGGTTTTGCTATCATAGAATAATTTTGAATAAACCGACGGAAGTAACTTGTAAGGCCAACAAATTGTCGAACCTCGTGGACATTTTTAGGCAGAGGGAAACTTAATACAGCTTGAATTTTGGCTTCCCCGGGTCGAATGCCAAACGAACTAATCTCGTAGCCCAAATAATTTATACGAGTCTGAAAGAAATCGCACTTTCTAAGATTTAATGTAAGATGAGAAGACCTTAATAATTGAAAAACCTTTTCCAGCTTATCTAGACCCTCTTCAACTGAACGTGATGTCACCAATAAGTCATCCATATAAGCCAATGCCAAGTTTTGCTTACCCCTAAGCATACAATTAATCGTCCTTTGAAAAACACTTGGTGCATTGGCAAGTCCAAAAGGCATTCTTTCAAACTCATACAAACCATCCGGTGTTACAAACGCAGTAAATCGCTTACTGGCCTCACTCATGGGCACCTGATAGTACCCTGAAGTGAGGTCGAGGCTTATAAAAAACTTGTTACCTCCTAATCTGTCTAGTTGATCTTCAATTCGAGGCAACGGATATTTATCTTTTAACGTTTTTCTATTTAGGGCCCTATAGTCGATACATAGCCGTTTATCCCCATTTTTCTTACTCACTAAGATAACAGGACTCGAATAATCCGAAGCGCTTTCGCGTATTATACCGTTCAGTAACAATTCTTCAATAATTTTATTTAGATGGCTACGCTCACTGTGTGATATTCTATAAGGGTTATAGACTACTGGTCTATTGTCTGTAAGCGTAATATCCATTTTAGCTAAATTAGTTTTTCCTAATTCTCCTAAGTTCATTGCAAAACAATCCCTATACTTTTTTAATAAATCAAATAACTGTATCTTTTCTTGTTCTGTTACTTCCGTGCTAATTTTTATATCGGATAAAGGTAACTCTTCATATTTTTTAGTTTCCGTTGTTAAACCTATATATTCCTTATTTATTTCTTGATATTGTTGACCCCGAACTAATAAAGATCCTTTCTTAATATTTAAATCATTAGGTGATAGATTTGCTAACATTATATATCCTTTTCCTTTTTCAAAATGAAAAACTCCAGACAAAACAGCATATTCATTCTGCGGTAAAATACGAAGACTATATTGTACCCACAGGCCACCACTAAATGTGTCGTTAGTAACAGCATCTATTGGCATCACAGTTTTGGGTTTTATAACTTTGTTACCATCCGCGTATACCTTAGTCTTTAACACATTATCATCAAAATCTGGTGTATGCATAAATACTAGTTCATCTGTAGTTTTTAAGATAATAACGTTTGGTTTTTCCGTAAAAGACTGCCCTACTAAAACTGATATCTGTAAATAATTATTATCTACGACTAGAACTTCCGTTTGGGCTTTAACTGAGCCAATTTCTATAATCGCAGTAAACTTTCCTAATGGCTTTACAGCGGAGTTTCCGAAACCTTGTAAAATGGGTAAATTTTCGATATCCCAATCACAGACTAATAACTTTGCATCTGATTCTCTGATAAGAGTACATTTACTACCAAGGTCAACGTATCCTTGCAGGTTTACGTTATTTATCCTAACATTCTTATAATATTTAGAATTTGCGGATTCATTATTACTGATGCACAAGATAGTTTTATTTTGGTCTATACCGTTACCGGTGTTCGTTTTTACTACATCGTCACTATTATTTGTATTTTTTCTGCGACAGTCTTTAGTATCATGTCCCAATTTGAAACAAATGTTACATCGTTTAATGGGTTTGTTACATTTTAAACTTATGTGCCCCAGCTCATTGCAATTATAACAACGAATGTTATCATTAGTACTGGCTTTTGTTAGTTCATTAGATACCTTATTGGAATTCTTGAAAGACGCATTATTCCGATTACGGAAGTTGGAAGAAGGTGTATTATTATCGTGCTGAGACACGGTTCGCAAATAATTAACGACTTGTTCCGGTTCATTAAACATGCAGGCTCCTGCACCCATTCGTACAAATTTGTCGTCGATGCCGTGTATAAGGCAGCCTACTGCTTTATTGCCAGTAATTTCACATTTATTTATAAGTGCCATTTTGTCATAATAATAATGTTCTAAAGACTGACTGAATTTACATCTAAGCCTTAGCATTGATGTCAACAGGTCTCCATAGTTTTCGTTTGATGGAAAAGCCTGTTTTAATTTTTGGACCCACTCATTCCAATTAAATAGTACCGAGGGTAAGCCCTGGTACCACTTCTTGGCTAAACCACTTAATTTGGGAAGGGCGTAGTGACATATTTGACGATCATTCCAAGAGTAAATCTGCGCACATTCACTAACCTTGTTAATCCAATTTTCTATTGTTTGGCTATTATCACTTGGGTCAAATTCGGGTACAACACTAAAAGCAACAGGAAAGTTGTTTTGTGCCCAGAAATTAGAGGTTGGTAGTGACGCAGAGTTACCGATGGGGTTGTTCACATTTAATGGGATATTGTTCGATAAACTATTATTATTCAACAAACCAGGAGTAGTCTGATTAGTAACTGCACGTAATGGCGTTAAGAAATTCAACGGAGGAGTTTTCGTTGTTTCACGGCCAAGACCTATAGAGCGCCTTTGTTTCCTACTTCTCTTATTATGACGCCGATGGCTACTGCTATGTTTTTTATCACAACTTCGCTTTTTACTATGCCGCGACCTACGGTGGTTATGATCACTATCACTACTATTTACAGACGAACTATCGCTGCTTAAATCACGTCGCTTTCGCTTAGAATTTCCCATTATCACGTTAAACGATTTAAGAGTGATTCAAAATAAAATCAAAATATTTAAATACAGCAACACTAAAATTAAGTAACTAGACAATAATAATCAATATTTACAATGATAAAGATAACTGAAAAGGTAATTATAAATTCAACTGAATTTTAAAATAAAATAGGTCCATCCGCTTTACTCAGCAACTAGGTAGAAAATTTCCAACGATCCAATCATGAATTCTTCAAATCCATTGTAAATATAAGGATTCACTTCAAATTATTTTTGCTTACATGTAGGTAATTAAATAACAGAAACTGGTATCACTTTCACGAAGTACTGCCCAACGATCAGCTTTTAATGTTATTGTTCTTAATGTTCTAATCTTGTTTCTTAATTTAAGCACATGCGTGCTTGTGTACGTGCGTAATTAAGCACACGTGTTATAATGACGATAGTTTTGTCGCAAAATCACAGGGAAACGAAGTAATACGTTCAGATCTGACCTTAAATTGTCCTTGGTCCAGGATACCGCAGCATCAGGCACGTAGATAAACTTGAGCACACTTCTGACTTGATAGAATTATACAAACAGATACTGATACAAGTCACTTTATTTGTACTTTACAACTTAAATTCGTAACTCGAGACCACCTTCGTCGTCCGTAGCTGAGAATGCAAAAAGGGTTTTGCCGCGCCTTTTATTCAACCACCATCTATATGTTGAGCAAATCAAACAGATAAAATATTGAAAATTACAATGTTGCAACCCACAAATAATATTAGTCAAATAGTCGATTATCGTTTATGCTAACATTGTGGTATCAGGGAAGCCACATGTGCAAAAGGAATTACATAATTGGATTACTGTTAATAATTTAGTATTAAATGGAAAGAAAACTAAATGAATAAGATTTGAGTTACCGAATGTTAGAAGTGTGAATGTCACGTTGTATTAAATAAGGAGATACTAGAATTCGTCGAACAGACAGTTTTCCTTGGGATCACGCTTGTCTCGAATCTACAGTGGCGTCCTCACTTAACATCACCTGCAGGGCGGCTAAGTTCTGCCGCTTTCGCTGTTTGGAAGATCTGCCAATTGAAAGACGTGGATACCGCGAGACTGGTCTATTTTAATTACTTTCAAAGCATCATGTCTTACGGTATTTTGCTATGGGGACGGGCTTCGGATATTGAGTCGATCTTTATTCTGCCAAAGAGGGCTGTCAGAACCGTCCACAACCTCCGCAGACGCGAATCTCTAAGGGAACTGTTTAAAACAATGAACATCATGATGGTACCTTGTCAATATATCTATGAAAACATTATGTATGTTCGGAAAAATCTAAATCTTTTTAGTAAGATAAGTGACAGGCATAATTTTAACACTAGAAATAGGAACAAATGATCGAATTTAACACTAGAATGTCACAATGCACTAGAAAGAGTAACAGTTGCCAACCGCAACACTGTGACACTGCAATGGATAAAAGAACACAGTGGATCACTGGGCAACGATGCCGCAAACGAACTGGCCAGAAGGCGCATCTAGCGTGTCAGTCTGTGGTCCCGGGCCCATTGTGCTCATCCCCTTCAAGCAACTAAGCGGGTGGCTACACCCACACACAAGCCGAGAGATGGTGGACCCTGACACCAGGCTGCAGGCAGTCTAGGGAAGCTATGCCATCCTTGGATGGCAGGCTGACCAGACGTCTGTTACGCCTGGACAGAAAAGATCTGCGTCTGGTGACTGGAACCATCACAGGAGATTGCCCGCTAAACAAACACTTCTACAAAATAGACATAACGGACAGCCCCTTCTGCAGGGCTTGCATGGAGCCGAGGAAACCGTTGCGCATGTGCTTTTCGAATGCACAGGCGTAGCACAGATTAGAACAGAAACCCTCGGGGCGCCCAAATGTTACACGGATATTCTCAAAAAACCAGGAGTTATAGCCAACTTCTGGAGAGAGGTGGGCTGGCTGGAATAATACCAAAAGGCCGCCATGGCTCACGCACAATGTGCGAAAACCAAACCCATAAGATGGAACATAGGAACAAATTAGATCAACCACGTTTCATGTTGTCTTATTATAACATTTTACACAGTACCCCATAAAAAAGTACACACTTTTTTTATGGGGTACTGTGTAAAATGTTATAATAAAATACCAGACGATATTCTTGAATTAAATTAAAATAAATCGAAATCATGCATTAAACGCACACTATAAAACACACACTGTAGACAAGCACATTATAAGTTAGATGATTATATCGTAGATAAAAATTCTTGGCTTAATGCTGGTCCTGCTCCACAGCCACCTGGGCCTACTAGTTAAAACTTTAATATTTGGAAGAGATGCTTCCCTTTTTTATTCTTGTGACATTACCAACACTATTGTTCCTATTATTATAATTTTTGTGATATTACGAATATGTTTTTTTTCTACAATTCTAAGTGTTATTTATTGAATACTTCAATGTTATACACCTACATGTTTTTGTTTCTTTTAGGAAATAAAATTTTATTAATATCACAAATACATTTCAAACTATAGTTCTGTATAATTTAGAAGCATTTTGTAAAATTGAGTACCATGCATCCGTTTATTTTGTTGTTTTCATGTACGTTGACTTGAAGAAGCATGGCAGTTGAGAGTATGGGGGGTCGTCTAGTATGAGGGCTATTTTTAATGCATTTTTGGGGATTTTTTTTTTGACAAACCATTTAAATAAAATAACATCGAAATTGTATGTTATTTTTATTAACAACTAGCTTTTGCCAGCGGTATCGCCCGCGTGGAACTCGAAAGTTATCCCACGGGTAATAGGTAATACCGGTATAAAAGTATCAAAGTGTTGTTTTTACTTTTGTCCACGGGATTTTTTTCTTAAACTACCCATGTGCCTTAAGGAACCTACGAAAAAAGTAAAATTGCCGAATTGTTCGAGCCGTTCTCGAGTTTTGAGCTTGGCAACATTCATTTTTATTTATACAGGATAAGTTTTTATCCAGTGCGCAAATTGTAACCATGAATTCAGCATATAATTCTAGAACCCCTAGCGCAGAAATTTTTCGTCAGTTATATAAAAAAAAATTTGCTGTTTCATAGAAAAGTGCAACACCTACGCGGTGAAAATGTATGGAAAATCTGTTTTTTTTTAAATGTAAAACCGAATAAAAATTTCGACGCTGGGGGGTCTAGAATGATATGCTGAATTCATGGTAAAAATTTGCGCACTTGATAAAAACTTATCCTGTATAGAAGATATCTGGATGACCGAGCATTGCTCGGATGTTTTATTTTTTTAATTTTTTTATTGTATGACGTTTTCTAAAAATGAAACCTAGCTAGATTACCAAAGTAAATATTTACCCGTGAACTAACTGGGCACGCCACGATTGCGGCGGTAAGTCCCCTCTTTGAGGAGTGGTTCGAGAGGCGGCATGGCGTCCTCACCTTCCGCCTGACGCAGGTCCTCACCGGACACGGTTGTTTCGGGAGGTTCCTGTTTCGGATAGGGCGGGAGGAAACGCCCGGGTGTTTCCACTGCGAAGATCGCCCTGAGGACACGGTGGAGCACACGGTGGCGGTCTGCCCTGCTTGGGCGGAGCACCGCCGTGTCCTCGTGGAGGCGATCGGCGGCGGCGATCTCTCGCGTCCGGCCCTGGTCCAGGCCATGGTACGAAGCGGGAGGGCATGGGGAGCCGTCACCTCCTTCAGCGAATTATTTGAATTAGGCATATAAAAAACAAGGAAATAACTCGTAATATTACTTTGCATAAAATCATCATCATCATCATCAGCCTATAATGTTCCCACTGCTGGGACACAGGCCTCCTCTCGGTGAGAGGGCCATAATCTATAATCCACCACGCGGGCCCAGTGCGGGTTGGTAGATGTCACACGTCTTCGAATTTTTGGTTCTAGGACATGCCGGTTTCCTCACGATGTTTTCCTTCACCGTTTTGAGAGCAGTGGTGATGAAATAATTTACACAAAGTAAAGCGCCTGTCTGGGTTCGAACTCACGACCTACAACTCGTAAGTCGCGGCCGTTACCACTTGGCCACCACTGCACTGCATAAAATCAGACTGACTAATATTAATAACTTTATGCCATTAATACTTCGTTAACAAGGGAACAACTCAAGAAAAACTTAAAAATTATATAGTAAGCTTGACTCAATGTTAAAGTGATTTGCATCAAATGATAGGGCTATTTTTATCTACAATTTAAACTCGAAAGAATTAATAATTTTTGTTGTGAAATACTAAAAAACACTAAAAGTGTTGTTTTTTGTCTCTCCTGAAAAGTGACGAATTTGAGTTGTGCCATTTTTTACTGGAGGCACTGATATGGTTCACCCTAAACCGCTAAACCGATCATCATGAAATTTGGAGAAATATAGCCTGGTCGCTCACAATGGGGCAGAAGGCTGAAAGTCATCCAAAAGTCAATCCAATGGAGAGGGCTATGCTTGGAGTTTCCCTACGCGATCGATTCAGAAGCTAACAAGATCCGCAGGAGAACCAAGGTAACCGACATAGCCCGAAGAATTGCCAAACTTAAGTGGCAGTAGGCAGGCCACATTGCTCGCAGAACAGGCGGCCGATGGGGCCGGAAGGTTCTGGAGTGGCGACCGCGTACCTGAAGACGTAGCGTTGGAAGGCCTCCCACGAGATGGACCTATGACCTGGTGAAGGCCGCAGAAATCCGCTGCATGCGAGAAGCACAGAACCGTTCGAAATGGCGGTGGTTGGGGAGGACACTAAAAAGTGAAAAATAGCTTTAATTTCGAAAGGCGGTGACAAGAAATTAATAAAATACATATCCAAAGTCATCGACTTCCGAAATTAAAGTTATTTTTCACGTTGTAGTGTTTTTTCCGGAAGTCGGTTGTTTTTTTTTTTTTAAAAACTTTTTATTTTTCACTTTTCGTTACAGTACCTACCCCACACCAATTCGAAATTTCATAATCCTTGGGGTCAAAACAATGCATATTTATGCGAGAGCAGCAATCGCGGTCGATTTACTGACATTTTTTGAAGAGTTCCGTTGTCTGTCTCCGAAACGCATCATCAGATCTATATGAAATTTAAAAGGGCCCATTTGGAATAAACTCCTTTCGAACAAAACAAGAATTTTGCATATCGGTCTATTATGACGGAGTTATGCCAGAACCTCCACCTAACTCTAACCTAAGCTAACCGTTAAAGAGTTGTACCTTCCTTCAATAATTTTAGAATATAGATGAAAAACATTGTTAATACCTATAACATTTGAGGGTTTCCTTCGATTTCCCTGGGATTCCATCATCAGACCCTGACTTGGTGCCAATGGGACTACCTCAGGAGTATACTCTTTCAAATAAAAAAAGAATTTTAAGAATCGGTCCACGAATGGGGGACAAAAAGGTGAAGAAACATAAAAAAAATACATACAGTCGAACATATAACCTCCTCCTTTTTTTGAAGTCGGTTAATAAGGTCCTCCACTGCTGCCATTATTCCGGCCGTTCTCCTTATCTGAAATCAAAAAATCAAACGCCATTTTAATTGTAAGACTTGAAGGCTCTACATGGAACTAAAATAAAGTCAGAAATTCATATATTTTTTACGCTTTCTTTGGATCATTCGGTTCCCTACAAAATGGTTGAGCTGGATGGTGCTGATCACGCGTCAAGTTCGGGAACGGGCGCTCTCGGTTGAGACTGGTCATCTCCTAACTTCCAGAGCTTAGTTTTAATCTTGTATTTGGACTTGCGTTTTTTTACATTGTTCTCATATATATAGAAGCAGCAAGAATAATGTTCCCAAGATTTTGTAATATCTAACTTGAGTTAAAAGAGTGTCCGTGGAGTTTCTTGCCCGTTCTTTTCCTTAAAGACCTACGTTTTGGAATGGGCAACTATAGCTTCAACTTTCCAACTGATCGACTTTTTGACAATTCATATGTGCCTGTAAATGGTTTAAATGAAATAAATGTTTAGAGTTTCAGTTTGCATATTGCTAAACTTCCTTGACTTCAACGTTGTCTTTTATCTTATTACATGCTTTTTTGATAAAGACATGTTTGGGTTTCGAACTTTACTGCGGAAACTGCTTATGAGAAATGACTTACTAGTTTTCGTTTTGTTGTGTTGTCAGCCCTGAAAAAATGCCTAAAGTTACACCAGTTCACCTGGCCTCTTCGGCTTCCGCAACCAGTGACTCCCGACCAACTTTCTAAGATTCGCGGTCTCGTAACTGGAGACATCTCATGCTTCCAGGACCATTCTGCTCCGATATCAATAGGTCTTGACTTTCAATGTTCACGTTTAAAAACAACAAAACAATATGTCATATTGACCAGCAGATTTTAGGCCTTAATCGTTAAACGCGACGGTGACGGAAATACGGAAACGACATGTTTCTGTAATCCTACTTAAGAATATAGAGTTTTAAGACAGCTGAAGTTTAATTTTTTTAAGTACATCCTTCTTCTTAGCGTGTCGATGGCAATCTAAATTGAGTCAGCTCAAAATTTGGCTGCGAGCTTGGCAGGTTCCGCCGCTATTGAAGGTGCCATTACCTCTTGCTTAACATGCAGGCTGGTTATAATATTAAGTGCCCCATTTGTTTGTGGGACAGTACCAATTTTTAATATTATTTTTATTTTTATTGTTTTGGAGTTTTGACTGCCTCGTTGGTTTAGTAGTCGCAAGCGCTACTGCTAAGCATGAGGTCCTGGGTTCTACTCCCAGCTCGGACAAAGTGTTATTAGGTTTTTCTATATGTAATTTGCCCGGTTGATGATAGCAGGCTTACCACCTATTACTTAAGCATATATGGCGCCATGTACACGTCTGTCCAACCCTTTGGGTAAACAACGCGTGATATTATGTGTTTTAATTTTAATTATTTTAGTATTTCATACCTTTGATTTGCTAATTAGAAAATGTTAGAAGAGTGTTAGTGTCACTGGAAACTGAGTGAATAATAAATTGTTGACTTCTTACTTACGAGGTATATGTTTTAATATACCTTTAGATAATCAATGTTTTTTTCAGAAAGTAAGAGTAATCATAACCTTTTTGCCGTAGTTACAGAAAGCTTTAAAGGGCAAAACGTGTTGAAAATTTTATTGCTTATTTAACATATTAGTAATCCGTGAAAGTCAAAGCATTTATTTCAATTAGGCACTTAAAAGGCACTTTTGAACGTCAACATTTACATTAAAATATAATTACAATTGAACATAGTACATTCATTATATAATTATGTGTGACAACGATGCACTCAGAATAAAATGAAATAGATAAAAAGAATTCAATTGAAGCAAAACAGATAAATTAATTTTATGATAGATACATGGTGCTCACATATGTGAAAGCATTGTAAGAGTAAGTATACGATTTTCCTAGAATGTTAACTAGAAGTAAGTCAGTGTGTGAGTTAAAGTAATCACTGAGTGTAAATCAATGTCATAAATATAATTATTTATACAATTATTCAATTAGCAACTAGTTTGATTTTGTCTAGACTCTAGATTGTCCTATGGAGCAGGACCAGCATGTTTCCAAGCAGTCTTATCTTGGATATAATCCTCTAATTTATAATAAGCTTGTTTACAAAGTTTATTTATAATATGAATTTTAAATTTCCTTTCATTTAATTGCAATATATCACAAGGTATTTTGTTATAAAATTTTACACAGTACCCCATAAAAGATGTATGTACTTTAGCTAATCTGAACAACCGGTCAAGTGCGAGTTGGACTCGCGCACCGAGGGTTCCGTACAAACCTGTGGGTATATAAGTAAAAGTTCAAAATTGTCAAAAATATTTTTTTTTTATATGACGAAACTAAAAATTTACGGTTTTCGTAATTTTTCCTATATCTGTACTATAAGACGTGACTTCGTACAAAATTTCAAGATTCTAAGTTCACGGGAAGTACCCTGTAGGTTTTGATTCCCGTGCGAGTTTCGAAAATTTGCGGAATTTTGCGGCCTAAATGGCTGTATCTTTTGATTGCGTTGACTTAGAAGGTTGATTTTTCTACAGCTTCCAGGGACAGTAGAACTAAGTATCATATAGAAATTTCAGTTTGATACCTCCACGCGTTCCTGAGAAAAACGGTCTTGACAGACGGACGGACGGACGGACGGACGGACGGACAACAAAGTGATCTTATAAGGGTTCCGTTTTTTCCTTTAGAGGTACGGAACCCTAAAAATGGTTGATCGATTTTGTCTTTGTTTCTAATATTAAAATTATGTCTATCACTTATTTTATTAACCGTATAACAAGAACGCAGCGTAACTGTCTCACAAAATAGCTATCAGTCCACCTAGAACCAATGTATCAAAATTACCTGTTGACACATGAAACAAGATGGCGTTGTGATTTATTTGATGCAATAAGTTTATAATATGAAAACCGGCCGAGGGTGCGGATCGCCTTGTTGCTCCCAGTGCTTCAATAATTAAGTTTCTTAAATATAACGAATATAATTAAAATTCAATTGTCTTATTTCAGAGCTTCAGCTGATCCTACAACCAAATCAAAAATGCCGTTCGGCAAAAGGAATCTACCTACTACGAACCCATGGGTGGTTGACGATACTATCCCGAACTGGTGAGTACAATTTGATATGCACGCACCAAACCACCCATTTTCACTAAATACGCCCCTATACACACCCCACACTTCACACACTCTCACACCCAAAAGCCTAATCCTCTTGTCATAGGTTTCCAATCCTAAACTTTGTTTGCAGTGTTGTTTTTATATAGGTATTAATTAACCCTACAAACAAATTGAAATGTTTGCATTACTTGGCAAGAAACTGGCCCTCACAACACAGGTGTGGGGTCCAGCGCATGTATAAACATCTAGCACCTAAGGTCCTCCCATACCTATTTTCACTGTAATTTAAAAACATTGCAAAAGCCAATTATTTTTAAAAGAGTAACCGTAGAGTTTCTTGCCGGCTCTTCTCCATAGGAAGCGACAAATTGTAAGTGTGCACCTACCTTGTGACATTTCATAAGTTCCTATGCAAGTTTACCTATGTGTTTTTGATTTGGATGAAATTATTTGCTGCGAAACGTTAAGAATTAAGTATAGGTACAGTAGCCTCCACAAATGGTGCCCCAATCTCAAAAAGTAATAGATTGACGCTTCGCTTTAACTTACGAACTTCTTATAATAAGCAATTTCGATAGGCCATAATACTATAGACACACACACTCTCATAAGTTTACAAATGAATGTATTTCCTAAATTCAACCGTTAAAGCAAATGGCATGATAGCTGAGCGGTTACCGCACTTGATTATCGCGTTTGAGCGCTGCAAGTCGCGGTTTCGAATCCCACTCGCTGTGTGATAGTCTTTTATTGTTTTAAAAATCACTTTTGAGTATAGTTTCTTGTTCTATTCGTCTTATTCACTAAACTCGTAAAACTTTATCAATATACCCACAGAAACCTAAATAAATTTAAATGATTTACGACTCATTCACGGCGACTTATAGAACGGTATTGGTTGATATTGTGTGCTAGTGACGTATGTTTCATCTATTAGCGTTCTTCTTATTCATTTTAAAATGTAAGCAAATTTAAATAGAGAAACGAAAGCGAATATTATTGCGCTGCTTAAAAGTGGACTTAATACCTATGTCACAAATACCTATGTGATGAAACCGGACTGAGTGTGAGTATTATGATTCAAATATTTTATTAAACATGTATTTAATTAAAGTATAACTGCTGATCCTTGTAGTTATTTTTAAACGTTTTATAAATATCACAATGTCTAAATAGAATAAAAATATAAAATTTCAATGTAAATTTATTTCCTAGATTATAGAACGATGAAAATAACAATAAACTTAATATTCTATGTGAAATTGCCCTTTTAAATAATTTTGTTTCTAAATAGTAGGTAATACATAAAGTGTGTATTTTGCTTAGTAGCCTAACAGTACCCCTTTTTTGTTTTAGTGAAATACTGTGAGTCGGTGGGTTAAAGATATGAGGAAGGCGGTAGCCTTGCCCGTGGAAAGCAAAGTGGAAGACCCCAGCTCCTATAACAGGCACACGTTCAGCGAATATGAAACAAGTGGTTTCAAAACGACAAGACATTTTGCCGAATTATTCGACACATCTTTACGAACCGTGCGCCGTGCACTCCACGCAGAAGGTTCGCATCATCGAAAACCAGCTCGAGAATCAGCTCAAAAAACATAGTTAACGGAAAAAACATTAACATTAAGTTATAAATTACAAATATTTATTTATTTTAGTAGTATTCAAATAATATTTTGTCTTATCCGTAATCTAGATTATTTTGAGGTTTAGTTTCAATCTTCTTGTCGGAATGAAAATGTACACTTAAGCTATAACCTCTTTAAGTCCTATTAAATACGATTAGTTAACTTTGAGGTTTGAGTTAGAACGAACTCACTCGCAGTAGTATAAAAGTAGTACTACTGAGTCATTTAATTGTATTGTGACAACTTGTCTGCATTTGTTACTTTTACGTGGGTAGATTTTTGTTATTTATTTAGAGTACCGACACACAGTAGTAATCAGCACAATATTATTATATTACTAAGATACAATTGCCTGATTATCATAGTTCACCAACTAGCTTTTTTACTTCAATAAATTGTTCTTTATGAGAGAATAAACTGTTTTAACAAGAAGTTATTATTAGTTATTTTATACATTCTTCATGAAGTTATAACGAATAAAAATTTTGTAATCATTTATTATTGTTAAACCTTTAATTAAATAACAATACGAGTAATAAAAAAATTGTTTACAGTATTATTCTGGTATATTAATAAATCGAATAATAAAAGAACAGATGATGATGATTGTTGAAAAGAAAAATTAAAGCTTCATCGCGAGATTTGAACCCAGACCTACGAGTTTCTTAATCCAAGACGATACGCTGCACGCTACCGGAACTCAAATTATACAAGTAAATTTTAGCAATGGTATGAACCGACCAAGGTCATGTCTGTGCGACGCCGACGATATGTATAAAATACAGAGAGTAACGCTAGTGTGTGAGTGCAGCGGTTAGCGTTCTGGTTTTGTGTTAATACATCACTTATACACACAGCTGTAGGTACGGCCTGGACCGCGACTTCATAGCAATATAACCCTTAGTATGCGACTGCATTTGTGAATCTTGATTGTACCTACTTAATTCTTAACGTTTCGCAGCAAAAAATTTCAATGTTTTCATCGTGGGTGTGGATTAACGTGAAATTATTAATAATAACATGCCTGTGTTGATTTCAGTATTGTTTGAATATAATTCGATGAATTCGTCACTCAACGACACTGGCACGGGCGGAGTTTTTGACTTTGACGGCAATTTTCGGTCGTGGCGGTGAGACTGTTAATGTGGAAAGATAGAGTCAGTATCTAATAAATACTCGCCAGGCAATTTTGTAATAAAAACTTGCACTAAACGCAGCTTTCAAAGCGAAATTCTGTGCTAGCGGTTCAATACATACAAGCCCACAACTTAGTTCACAAACAAATTCAACAGTTATTTGAAGAGACCATTTTTTTTACTATTGTCGTATGACTATAACTTCCATCGACGATGTATTTCCCAAGAAAATCCCCCATGGAAAGTACAACAGATAGCGCTATTTCGTTGGACGATCCGGCTAACACCCGGCGCCAGTCAGTTCCCGGGCTGACTGGTGTGAAATTGGCTACCGAAGCCTCTACCAAGACGCATCACCAGGTCTTGAATAGCGGTCATGCTACTGGTGATTCACGCAACAGCAAGATCTCAGTGCAGGAACACAGACGTATTGCAACCGGAACGTACGTGGATTACTTGCACCAGGAAAGCTCAAAATCGTGGAAAGGGAAGCAGAAGGTCATAATCTTACTTTGTTGGGAATCACCGAAACTCATATGCGTGGACAAAGTCATCAAAGGAAGCCTGGAGGGAACACCCTTTATTTCTCAGGCCCTTCAGATTCCTGCAGTATAGGAGTCGGTATTTGACTGTCCAAACACTTGAATAAATCTGTGCTTGGATAAAATCCTGTTTCTGGCCGAATACTAACACTGAAACTGAGCACTAGGCCGTGTACCCTGAATATCATTGTGGTATATGCCCCAACAGCTTGTGCCAAGGACGACATTATTGAGGGAGTCTACTCGGAGCTCGAAACAACCCTTTCCAAAATACCAAATCGAGAGATAACTTTTGTCATCGGTGATTAGAACGCAAAAATAGGAAAAACGACAGAAGATAGTCATATTAGAGGTACTGTCGGGAAATATGGACTAGAGGTTCGTAATGACAGAGGAACCAAACTTCTTGAATTTTGTATCGGAAGAAAGCTCACAATCATGAACACCTGCTTTCAACACCATCCCCGCCGACTTCACACCTGGATCTCTCCTGGCGATCGATTTAAATAATAATAATAGTCATTTGAGAACTTCAATCACCAATGTTAAGACTTACCCGGGTGCCGACTGCGGATCTGATCACTGTCTTTTGGTGGCAAACTTTTTTCTCCGTTTAAAAGCAGTCAAAAAACGACCACCATAAAGAACACGGATTCTATCGCCAGCAGAGAGTACACAATTACAAAATGCATTAGAGTCTGTTAAGGCGGAATATCCAGAGCCTAATAACTGCAGTGCAGAGGAACAGTTGGCGCATTTTAAAAACAATATATGGAAGGCAGTTGACCCCTTCCCCACTAACCAGATACCGAACATCTGCAAGCAGTCGTGGATCTCGGCGGAAACCTGGCAAATGATTACGTACAGGAAAGACCTTAAATCCTAAGGACTGTCAAGCCAAGAGGGAAGAGTCAAATACTCGGAGCTCGGCCGCCTCATTCAGTTAAAATGTCGTCGCGACAAAAACAATTTCGTGGAGGGTATCTGCCAGGAAATTGAAGCACACGCGCTCACAATCCAAAGTGCTGACCTATTTAAGAAAGTGCGACTTCTAACCAACCAGTTCAAACACAAAACATGGGTAATCGAAGACGAAGATGGCACCCCACTCCAAGAGCTGAACGCAATCGCAGAAAGATGGCTGAAATACTGCGGAGAGTTATACAGTAATCCTAATACGGCAGGCGATGCACCAATTAATGAGTGGGATAGGATTTCGAGGGAACGTTCCATTATGTATTCGGAAATTGAAGCTTCCATTAAAGAAGCCTCACTTAAGACCAAAAAAGCACCGGGGCCGGACCAAATGACAGCGGAGATATTAAAAGCTTCCGGACCGGCGGGCATAGATGCCCTCCACAAAATTTGTAATGACGTATGGCGTACTGGTGAGTGGCCAAGCGACTGGACAAAATCAGTCATCCTGCCATTACGTAAGAAGGGGTCCACTTCGAAATGTGAAAACTATCGAACCCTGGCTCTAATATCTCATACCAGCAAGATACTGTTACATATTATAAACAACAGAATTCGCCACTTTCTGGATTGGCAGATCCCTCAAGAACAGGCTGGTTTCGTGAAGGGCAAGGGTACGCGTGAGCAGATCCTCAACGTCCGCCACCTGATAGAGAAGGCATATGAGTTTAACACACCTCTCATGATGTGTTTTATAGACTATAGTAAAGCCTTTGACTGCGTAGTCTGGCAAAGCCTGTGGAAGGTACTTTTGGAGCTTGGAGTACCACATCATCTGGTATCCCTAATTCAAGCCCTGTACTCCCAAATTAAAGGCATAGTGAAGGTCGACCAAACCAACTCTAACCTCTTCAGTTTCGGAAAAGGCGTAAGGCAGGGATGCATTTTAT
This sequence comes from Polymixis flavicincta, assembly GCA_949987655.1. NCBI lineage: Eukaryota > Metazoa > Arthropoda > Insecta > Lepidoptera > Noctuidae > Polymixis > Polymixis flavicincta. The sequence goes on along the minus strand of OX465171.1, from coordinate 32,546,114 downwards.
CGCCCATCCTCTTTAACGCATATGGAGAATATATTATCAGGCTTACCTGTGAAAACTGGGAAGGTGGTGTGACGATAGGCGGAACCAAGCTAACAAATCTCCGCTACGCTGATGACACTACTCTCTTAGCAGCCTCAGAGTCGGAAATGGTAGAACTCCTTGCAAGCATGGAACGTATCAGCATGGAACTGGGCCTACAAAACAACCACGCAAAAACCAAACTAAAGGTGGTGGACCGAGCACATAATTTAGAACTTACTGGTGCTCTTAATCTCGAAACGGTCGATGACTTCATTTATCTGGGCTCTAACATATCCAACACAGGGTCATGCGAAATCCGTAGACGCATAGGTGTAGCCAAGAATGCTATGTCTCAGCTATAAAAAATATGGAGATATCGCAACATTTCGCGCAATACCAAAGTGAAATTGGTAAATACGCTGGTGTTTTCAATTTTTGGATACGGAGCAGAAAATTGGACCTTGAGAAAGGCCGACCGGGCTCGCGTAGACGCCTTCGAGATGTGGTGTTGGAGAAAGATACTTCAGATACCCTGGACGGCATTCCGCACCAACGAGCCCATCCCACGCGATCTCAAAATAAAGACCAGTCTCTCTACGACCTGCCTCCGCAGAATTTTGGAATTTTTCGGCCATATAGCGAGGAAAGATGGCAATAACTTCGAACAACTGATGGTTACCGGCAAGTTGGATGGTAAACGACCAAGAGGTCGCAGCCCTTTGCGATGGTCCGAACAGATAAACTCTTACGAAAATTCATGATGCGCTTCACTTGGCCAAGGGTATATAGAGATGGCGAAACATCGTCAGAGAAAAAGTGATTTCAAGGGAGGATCACGACCCTCAGTAATGAGGAGCACGACTTGACGAGGATAACTTCCATGGCGTTGTTTCCGTAGAAATGTCACATAAAAGTAGATTAGGTAAAACTAAAAGCTTAAATTGTTCCACGTGTTGCTGCCTACTCCACGTTTTCTATTTTGAGCTCTTCTGTCGATCGGCCAGATTATTATCTACCATTTACCCCACTTATATCGCCATATGCCCATGGATGATTTTTTTTTCGATCCGGGTCCCATAATTGCTTAATTCCTTAGAAAAAATCTTAAAATTTGAGAATAAATATTTTTTGCAATGTTAGCTTAGAATGTAATTAAAAAATCTTGATACTGATCTAATAATACAAATATTCAGGAGTGACATAAAAAAACAAAACGAGAAAAATCACCAAAATGTAGAAAGAAATAGCTGCTGATTTTGTAAGAGTATATCAAAAATATCAATAATTTGGTCATCCATGGGGATATGGCGATATAAGTGGGATAAATGATAGATGATAATAAATGATAGCTGATAATCTAGCCAATTGACAGTTTCAGAGTTATCCATTATTTACGCCACAACCTGTATATACAAGATGTTGATTTGCATCCTAGTCAAATTCAAGGACGTTATTATGCTAATGATTCTCGACCCAAATCAACAATAAAATGGGTAGGTATTTTTTTAAATATTTTTTCCTTTTTACTAAAATCCGTAAGTGTGAACCAGCCGTATTTAAACGCGGCCCGTCTGTTACTAGCTTAACCGCGCTTTCACACACAAACGCAAACAATACCTACATCCATTCACAACGCTTGCGCGATCGTTCGTTCGGGCGCCGCGTGCGCGGCCCCCCGCCCGCCCCCGAACCTACAGTGTGTTTGATGTCGCCGAAATGTGCGTGCGCGCTTCTCAGTTCTCGGTAAATTGTTGAGACGTTATTCGATACAAAGTGCAAGATGACGGACAATTACACTAATGTCGAGTTGGTGGAGATGGTCCGCCTGTATACCATCAGTGGAGACAGCCTACGTGGAGCCGTCCGGATGTTCACGGAAATGTTTCCCGATCGGGAAACCCCATCACAGAGCGTCATGCTGGCTGCTATGCAGAGACTGCGGGATCATCGGCAGTTTGACGTTCCCCGGCATGCTCAAGCTCGCAGCAGCGTAGGTAGGCCTGCCTGTCGCCTTGCAGGAAGACATCCTGGAATACTTCCAGCGAGAACCACGGGCAAGCACGCGGGAGGCTGGTCGACGCTTTGGAGTGGACCACACCACAGTGTACGTGCAAGGATCATTAGTGCTTTCGACACTTTAAAACGAATGTGTTAGTGTTACGTAAACTAAAGGAAAACCAGCCACGTCGTGCTCGATTGTGCCAAGAGTGAAGGTGGCAACTTTGAACAACTCCTCCGGGTAACTTAAGTAGGTAATTTATTTATTTGTACATTTTGTAAATACGTCCAATTTTATTAGTGTAAATAAGTTGATTTTAAATTTTTAACTACGCCAATAATACCTAAGAGTCGAACGAAAGTATCACCACCTACTTACACATAAGTTCACATAACTAGCAAATCTTTCCATTTCCATCAAACCTAAAAAACATTTTTAAACTTAGTAGATCGGTACATCAACTAAGGTAGGTAGGTATTATTACCGGTCCTAAGCCCGTTAAGTAGTAAAGAAAATTTCAAATCAACCAATATAATCCACAAATAAAAACAAAATCATTACGAAAAGTTTAGGCTGAACGATAGCATTAGAGCAAAACGAACATTTTATTAATCATCTGATACCAGGTCAGTGAACTTTTCTTTGTGCGCACTAGTATTACTGTCATTAGTAAGATTTTCGTATTCTAATGATGCTTAAAAAGAGGTAATTATCAAACTAAATTTATGACAATAATGTAGGTGATTTTCGAAATAAAATTAGGTAAAATTATTGCTACCGGTCGCTCAGGTCATTCATTGCTCGCCGCTCGGTCGCGCACGCTTGAATTTGGTTCGTAGGTAAGACGTCGACACTCACGCACACAGCAGTATTGTCGCTATTGCGTAGTCGGGTGATTCTCTTTTATTTGTATTGAATCGGTTTAATTCTGAAATACTGTTAAATTTCAACAACAAAAAAAAGCAGCGCTTATTAGTTATTGCCCGGTACTGTACTTTCAATTGATTATTTATGTCTTTTATGACAACTACCTGAAATTTGACGAGGATGCAAAACAACATCTTGTAGAAAACCCGGAGATTGAAAGTTTTCGGTGTGATACCCCCGTGCCTCGGAAAGCACCTTACCGCGCCTGATCTCACTCCGGGTGTATCGGATTGCCGTCCTATCGGAGTATAAGAGAGAGGGAAGAGTGAGTGCCCCTGAGTCTGTGCATACATTTGTACACAATAATATCTCCCGCGCCGAAGGCTAGGCTCCGTTGACATTTGCCGCCATGACCGAAATACGGTCTGGAGAACTATTATAAGTAGGTACCTAACTTTGCTTATTGATCGTCTGACATGCAGCAGTCGATACGTCCAGCCCAATTTGAATTTAGCAGAACTGCTTTCGTCATCGAATTTTATAGTCAACGTCCTATACCTATACCTTTTCAATAATCGCTAGCACACTTCGAGTACGAACCACTGCTGATTTTCCAATAAAAAGAAAATTGCAGAAATGTGGTGTCTCTGCACGATCTGCTTACCCTCTTACTAATAAACACATAATAAAGTTATACCAAGAATTACAAATACCATTAAACATAAATTTTTATAATTTTAAACTTGGAATAACATTATCCTGTGTTCAATTTAGAGGTACTAAAGGCCCACTTGTACTGCCCGCGTCTGAAGATGAACATTTTAGCGACATTATTTGAATATGCTGTGCAAGTGCTGCGCGGCTTTTGTTGATGCGCGAGAGTTTCACAAAAGCAATAGGTACATATATCTGTAGCGATTGTTTTAACATGGTATTTCACTTTTCAGGACACGACAATATGGCGTCAACCCTCAATCCTCTACCTCGGCGGGCACGCGAGGCACCGCACGGGTCAGCACGCTGGTCACCGGAAGCGCCCAAATGCGAGACACGCGACGGTCTGCCTCGCTAGACACAGGACACTACCGCACACGAGACACTGAGCAAGCCGGCTCTAGAGACATGGGATGCGGCCACCTGTGCGGCATTGTACAGTGCGTCACACGAGACACCGCACGGCCCCGCTCGCGATATACCGCCCACGGCGGCACGCGAGACACCGCACAGGCCAGCCCGCTAGTCACCAGACGGGCTCAAACGCGAGACACGGGACGATCTGCCTCGCTAGATACAGGATACTACCGCACGCGAGACACCGCACAGGCCGGCTCGCGAGCCACCGAACAGGGCCGCACGCGCGACACCTCGCAGGCCGCTTCTCGAAACATGGGATGGGGCCACCCGCGCCCCACTGCACAGGGCGGCATGCGAGATACCGCACAGACCGGCTCACGAGCCACCGCACAGGGCGGAATGCGCGACGCCGCACAGGCCGCTTCTCGAGAGATGGGATGGGGCCACCTGCACTACACTGCACAGGGTGACACATTTGATACCGCACAGGCCGCTTCTCGAGAGATGGGATGGGGCCACCTGCACTACACTGCACAGGGTGACACATTTGACGCACAGGCCGCTTCTCGAGAAATGGGTTGGGGCTGCCTGCACTACGCTGCTCAGGGTGACACATATGACGACGCACAGGCCACTTCTCGAGAGATGGGATGGGGCCACCTGGACTACACTGCACAAGGTGACGCATTTGACACCGCACAGGCTGCTTCTCGTAACATGGGATGGGGCTACCCGCGCCCCACTTCACAGGGCGGCATGCGCGATACCGCACAGACCGGCTCGCGAACCACCGCACAGGGCGGCACGCGCGACGCCGCACCGGCTGCTTCTGAAGACATGGGATGGGGCCGCACGCACTACACTGCTCATGGTGACATATGTGACGACGTACAGGCCGCTTCTCGAGACTTGGGATGGGGCCAGCCGCACCCCACTGCACAGGGCGGCATGCGAGACACCGCACAGGCTGCCTCTCGAGAAATCGAATGGGGCAGCCCGCGCCACACTGCACAGGTCGGTGGCATGCAAGACACCGCACGAGCTGGCTCGCAAGGCAGTAGACGGACACGCAGCTCTTCGTAAGTATACTTAGGTTTCTAACTTGCTTTTTAAATTTAATTCAGTGGTAGAGAGCATCGATTTGATTCTTTTCGCTTTCTTTTGGCGCAGTTGAAAAATAAACTGTCGGAAGCTGAAATACCAGCTGTAATCTTTGGTGCTTAAAGATAGGGTTTCTGTTACACCTGTATAAGAGGGGTTTTTTGGCTAACTTACAACAGCCACACGGGTCGTTTGAAGGCTACATGAACCGCTATCGGCTCGTGGATGGTTAACCATCGATTACATGTCCAGACCCCTCCGTGCCTCGGAAAGAAACTCAAACCGCTGGTCTCACTCTCATTCGCAGATTTTAGACTGTCGTTATGGGTAGTCAGAAGCCTGAAACTCTGATAACCAGTTTAACCAAGGGCAAATAACCAGTGACTGGGTTGTGAAGGTCAGATAGTCGCTCCACGTAAAATGCTGGTATTCAGCTACATCTGGTTAGACTGAAAGCCAACCACAAATAGTTAGGACAGGCTGAATGCTGATGATGTCAATTTGGCAATTTGCCGTGATGTAATGACCATTTTAGACAACTGTCAAAAAGCGAAAAAGCTAACATTTTGTACATGATAACGCATATTAGTAATACATGCAATAAAACCGCAGCGAAACTGTCTCAAAAAATAGAGCTCAGTCCATCTAGAACCAATGGATCAAAATGAGCTTTAGACACATGAAACAAGGTGGCGTCGTGATTTATTTGATGCAATAATAAGATAATATGAAAAGTGGCTCAGGGTGCTGATCGCCCTTTTTGGTCCCCAGTACTTCAAGTATTTATTCAAAGCCTCGCCGGCCGAATCTGCAAGCCTGAAACGGTGTGTGCTACTTGATATAAAAGGTGTAAACGGACCCATCACATAGCCGTTATTTAGGCATAGTGTACATCAAACAGTAAAATTTAATGAAAATTAGGTATCGTGATAATACACACTCGTATTTTGTTTATTTTAGTGTCGGGTACCTATTTTAGCATTCTCTGGTTTTGTTTTATTACATTCTTTGTATTACTGCAACAGGAAGAGTTCTATTCTGAGCGTGTGTTTGTGGAGTTCGCTCAGTGACACCTGGGCAGATACCAGGTGAGCAAGTAACCTAAAATTAAGTGTTACTTTACTTATTTTCACTACTAGCTGACCCGACAGACGTTGTCCTGTCCGTCCAAAAGTCATTCATATAAAATCCCTACCCTACCTACGCTACCCTACCTAAATTATCTACCCTACCTACCCTACCTACCCTACCTACCCTACCTACCCTACCTACCCTACCTACCCTACCTACCCTACCTACCCTACCTACCCTACCTACCCTACCTACCCTACCTACCCTACCTACCCTACCTACCCTACCTACCCTACCTACCCTACCTACCCTACCTACCCTACCTACCCTACCTACCCTACCTACCCTACCTACCCTACCTACCCTACCTACCCTACCTACCCTACCTACCCTACCTACCCTACCTACCCTACCTACCCTAAGTCAAAAGTCAAAGTCAAAGTCAAAGCATTAATTTCAATTAGGCACTTAAAAGGCACTTTTGAACGTCAACATTTACATTAAAACAATTGATTCTAGTCGCCCACAATATAACTATAATAATACCACACAACTATAGAATAATACGTGATCGGCGTCCTGTGGAATTGGTGTGTGGAAGTGGTTCATATATTTTTTGTAGAGCTTTAAAGCGTCTGACAACAGTTCCGGCCCATGGAAAGCGTTTGATACTTTTGATATTACTTCAGAGTAATATTCTACAACATATATATATATTTAAAAATCAGCCATGTGAAAATAAGTAAAGTAACACCTAATTTTAGAAAACTTTCTCACCTCGTACCTGCCCAGGTGTCACTGAGCGAACTCCACAAACACTCAGGTATTATAAGTACATGAGGCCACTACTCAGAACCTAAGGTTTCATCTTTGTGAAAAAAGTTATGTCAGAAAGCTCTGGGATCTCGCACTAGTATGACACGGGTCGACAATGTAAATAAACAGATTATTAAAACGAAAGGAATTACTACCAATTTTAAATAATCATCTCAGATGTCATCGCATTAAAATAAGTAATTTTGAATGCAAACTGTGCTTTTCATCATGGTTACCTCTCATAAGTTGGAAAAATATTTGACCGAATTTCAATTCACCTACAACTTTTTAACAATTACAGTTTCGTTTTTTTTACTTCATCGAAGTCACGTCTGCCACGGTACCAGTTGACCTATTATTATCTATTGGGTTTTTTCGTTACTCCGACGTTTCATAGGGTCGAAAAACTTTTTACCGAAGTTACACTTATCCAAAATAACATATATTTTTATTTCACCAAACGCCTAGAAAGTTTGTGCACAAAAGTGGTTTTAAGTGGTCCCAATAAGAAGCATACAAACAAGGATGCTTGCTTCCAGCAAGTTGTATGCAAGCAGGCATGCAGCATGCAAACTGGCACGCAGCATGCAAGCAGACACGCAGCATGCAAGCAGGCACGCAGCATGCGAGCAGGCACGCAGCATGCAAGCAAGCATGCAGCATGCAAATAAGCATGCAACATGCAAACAGGAATGCAACACGCAGCAAGCATTGTTTCTGTCACGGCTCCGGCGCTGCGGGGTTTGGGCGGCCCCACGCGAGCTTATCGTCGCAGACGGTTTTAACGCTCACCGCCCACCACCATCGCAGCTGCGGTGGTGGGCATTCAAACCACCTGGATTCCAACACAATCCCATTGTCATTTTGCTAACAGTTCGTAATCTGCTAAATCCATAATTGGTCGATCATTGGTCGGTCAATAGTCTCGTAATAGAATTGTGTTATAATGGCATTGTCGTATTTCCAATATTATAAAACCCGTTAGTAGAAATGATTTTCGAAAAACTACTACTAAATTTTAACATTTATTCATGCCAGATTTCATTTATATATATTTTTACATATTATTTATTGTAGTAGGAAGTTCGTAAATAGCAAAAACTCACAACTCAATAATATTTTATCTGTTTATCTGATCAAAGGAACTGTCAAAATTTTAACAGATTTCAGTCATTCATTTGTCACTATGTACGAGATTACCAATAAATGCCATTTCTTTCAATGGAGTGAAAGTCATTTTGACGCCATTATATTAGTAGATTACCAAACTTGTTAAAAACAACAAATATGAAATCAATTATTACCATTCTGACACTATTGTGATAGCAGACTTGAGGCCCTGCTCCTCAGCTCGCGGGCCGCCCCACCCCTCTGCGCCTACGCGGGCTTATATTACACTCTAGGGGTAGGGCAGACAAGACTGTGTGAAGTCCGTTTTGCAGCGATTCGTTTCTCAATAAATTTTGTAGCACAACATAATATTGACTTTTTATGAAAATATTTTAATTTAATAATGAAAATGCTATCAAGTAACCGGCTGTAAATTTGTGACCAAATAATATTCCGCAAAATTTTATTTCAGTGTGATGAAAATATGGCAAATAAATTATTTGGCAAATTAAAAAGTTGAAGAGAGGCTTGGGCCAATAGCAAAAAGTTATTTTGTAAATTAGCGAAATTTTTTTTTCGGTAAAATAATACCTATGACACATGATACTTAGATGATATAAAAATATGTCAAATAATGCATATAGCAAAAAAGACTTAGGTCAATAGTTTTCGGTAAAATGAAATTCGAACAAAACAAAATCGGATAAGTAATCGGTTCCCTTTCATCATTTTTATAAAATTACGATACGATCTTCCGAGATCGAGTAAGATCAATTCAATACAATCCGATTAGGATCGTGAATCGATTCACGAGTTTACGATTCATTACGATCCAGAAGATCGATCCAAAGCAAAAAATCGAGTTTTCCTAATGGGACTTAAACATACCTGGCCAAATGTGGTTGTACTATAGATACAGGGGTACTATAGAGGTGGGTACATATGTGGGTGTACTATAGAGGTGCATCTCTGCACTTATCTATAGTACACCCACATATCGCTCAACCCTTTGGGGAAACAATGCTTGATATATAACTTGTTTTCGTAAATAAAAGATAAAAAAGTGAGAACAACCTTCAATATCTCCGTAACCGTTAAGTTCCTAGGATGGCCCAGCACAAAAATAAATACCACAAGCAAAAATTAGAAGTAAGTACAAGTGACCCTCATCTTCGTGACGCGTCTTTTTACACCCGTTACATCCGCGCCAAAGATCATTGCCGCACTGAAGGTAACAATAATTATGTAACCCTCCTGACCACAAGGCATGAAATAAGTAGATTCCCATTCGTTCATTTTTGGTTGGAAAATGTGCGCACTATACCTACCGTCATGCACCCAATACCAGTACGCCCTGCGGGGCTTTGCAGGCCCAAGCTCTTTACTCCAGACGGCAATGATTTTTAAACTGATACTATATTTTAACCCCTTTACCGCGCGACTTTCAGGCTAAGTAACGATAGGTGTAGGTGTGTAGCGTAGTGAAACTATACATTTCAAAATTACCTACATTGCTATGTACACACGGCTACACATCAACCTATACGATTCCAGTTTACGCTCATCTCGAATTATACGGAAATACTATACAATGCGAGATCAGCTTATACTGGAAATGTACAGCTTGACGTGTAGCCGTGTGTACATATTAATAATTTGAAGCACGCTCTTACCCCATATTTAAAAACGCTACTTAATGTTAAGTTATGATTAGCGTCTTCTTAACCATTTTTTTTTGTGATTAAACTTCTCTTAACTTTAAGCAACGCTTATAAATAAGGAGGTTTCCTATGTGAAAATATTTCACTTAAACCTACATACCTATAAATCATCAAAAACCAGGAGCACAGTTACTCCACTTTTAAAAATAATTGGCTTCTGCAATCTTTACAGTGTAAATAGGTATGGGAGGACAATATAAGCCTTTCAACTGCTTAACAAAATAGAAAATTATCAAGTACTTAACAAAATAGAAAATTATCTATAAATCTACAAGGCCTTCAACGTGCTCACATTCATTTAATCTATACCTACTAACATTATAAATTCGAATAAATTACGCAGGTGCTTTTGATGATCCGCGAGAGTATGACAAAAGCAATACACACGTCTATAGTGATTAATTTCTCATTGCAATTCACTTTTCAGGGAACCCACAGTTCGCTTTCACGCCGATCTAGCCTTTACTGAGGCGGAGGAGTATAATTCGTAAGTGTTTCTCGTTTTTAACTTTCTCTTAAATTTTATTTATTAACTAGCTTCTGCCGTGACTTCGCCCGCGTAAAAGTCGTAAGACACCACAATGTACAGTAATAACAGCCACATTTTAAATAACTTTCGGTATTGTACTGTTGTCCCCGTTAACCAGATGAATCAGATCTTCTAAGCTTTCCTCTGGTAGAGTACTTAAACCAACTTGTACAAAAACATCGGAGAATTCTTCAGCACGTATATTCTCGCCAAGCTGAACTCGGATGTTGATGGTCAGGCGCAGTCTAAAAACTTGCGACCATGGAGTCGACCTTTTCAACGAACCTTTCATCTCGTCAATTCTAGTTCCTCGCGTCACCACAGAAAGTTGTATCGAAGAAGATTGGATCATTGAGGTTTGTAGCAGAGTCCACCAAGTGCCGACGAATGCAGCCACACGCCTTTTATGCAGGCCTACTATACAGAGAATCGCGTTTTTAGAGCCCTTTTTTACTTGTATATTTCACTTAGCTGAAATCTTTGGAGCCTTTGCTTTATTATAATTGTATGCTTGTTCCTTAATCATTTTAACCAAATAATCTTCCTTGTGTACCCTTTAACCATATAAAATACCAACATTCAACATTATCTACACAAAATATAATTTCATAGAATATAAAATCTAAAATCTGTAGTTTGTTACATTTACCTTTACACGAATCTGTTGTTACTTCGAAACCAGGTGGGCCGATTTACATGATTTTTCCTGGAATATCCGTTTTATACTTAATTGTACCCTTTGAAATGGTAATAAATAATCAAAATGTGTACATTAATAAAAAATACATTTTCAAGTTATCTAATTATAGGTAGGTACGACTACCATTTCACAAAAGAAATACCCCAAAAACTTACTTTCATCAGTCTGATTAGATTCGAAAATAAAAATGAATGACAAAATTAAGCTAGATAGACTAATTAGAAACATGAACATCTCATTAAGCAAAATCTCTTTAAAAAAAACCCTTGTCCTAGGGTTCATCAATAGGATGGACCCAAATCTTATTACAATCTAACCCATAAATAGACTAATAAGAAATTTAATTATAACCTAAACTAATTTTTAATTACAATAATTTCTTAGAAAACTTTCTGACTCAGGCAGGACTACGATATTCATAGCGAACCTGCCGCTACTTGCGTCCGAGAGTGTAGGTTACGTCGCCGACAACCTGTCTGGGTTCAAACCTACGACCTACAACTAGTACCTAAGTAGCGGCCGTTTCCACTGGGCCATCAGTGCTTTCAAATACAAATATAAGTTAAAATAATACTAAAAGCTTTTGCAGTAACATGCATATTTCAAAAATATTTATTTTTGTGATATTGAACTACTTTACATTATGGTTTTATAGTTAAATAGCACAGAACTTATTTTGTTTGTACATACGAGTATGTTTATACTCCGTCCGACCTGACCTTCAATGTTGAGCAACTGAAAAGAGCTTGTGACGTAATTTCCCATTACTTAAGAAGTTACCTTTATTAGTAAATTAATGCGTTCGACGAAATATTATAAACTTACATTTCAGGTTTACAACATGTAAAAAAAATACCAATAGTTGAATAGTTGGGAATCGAACTGACAACTACAGGTTCACAACGAAATCGTCCAACCGCTTAGTTATTTTGTTTTGCTAAAAGATAGTTATAATAGCCGTTCTGAAACTATGTCATGATTAACTGCTTATCTCCTTAAAGATATAGTGGGTTGTTAGTCATATCTGTCTCCATCTGCTTTATTCCCTATTCACCTGGGTCCGAATGAGTGGAATAATTCGACTGTTGTCATACACTGGTATTTGTGTTCGCTCTAATCTAATCTCCTACGTAAATGTAAAGGAAGGTTTTTTGCGATTTCCAACTTTTCTAATACTTAAACCTCAGTGGTTCCATAGAGTTTTTTGATCCCCATAAGAAACCACCAAAAATTTTTTGGTGAAAATTGCCAATTTTCTTTCAAATCGAATTTTTTTTTTTTCGAACTCTGTGAATGCAGATCAAAACATTTCCAAAATATCGTGTCGCCATCAATGTCGTGTTTTTCATCGTTTCAACGGCGCGGTCATGGGCTTATAGTCTTACAGCTCCTAAAATATAAACCCAGGTATTTTTCCATATAAAAAAAATATCCCGTGGCCACGCCATTGAAACGGACACGACCCGGGCTTGGTCCTTACCGGAAAGCGAGCTACCCATTACTCGCAATCCGCAACCCAAGGCGCCTACAGTGGCCGGGAATCAGTCTGGGTTTCCCGACACCCAGGACCTGCCCCTTACTGCGCCATCTCAAATTTCCAACCTGTAAATATTGTGATGTACTGTTTAGCTCGATAATAGAAAAGCGTGATGATAATCATGTAAAAGGTTACATCTGTAATTATCTGCAATATTCTAACTTTTGGCTCGTCTTTTTACAATTTGCGGTAAACTATGGAAGTTTTGACTTGACTACGATTTTATTATATGTATAGATTAGGGTTACGGATTATCGATTTGATATTTTTGGCTGTGCCGTTGTCGGGAAATACTAACTTAATAAGTTTCGCAAACTGAAAGATGAATGAAAATGGTTTGGAAAATAAAACGCATCGAGAACCAAGAGATCGAAATGAGCTTTTGACACTAATGTGTCATGTAATCGTTGTTTTAGATGCAAGGAAAGAAAGGACATCACTGTTAGCTCTGTTGATTGCTTATGTGAGGTAGCATGTGCTAAGGTTGAAGGCCATACTTTCTTATGTGTTTATTGACAACCAGCCTCAAGCTTGTCATCATTATGAATATTAAGTAGGTAAACATTTTAAAGATAATAAATTAGTTTGCGTATGTGGTGACCTATATATTGATATGTTTCTTAATTCAATAGAAAAATTTAAGCTTACCTCATTGTTTTCATCATTAAATTTAAAACGTATCAAAAATAAATGCAACCTCAGATTCATGCATAGACTAAAATTTACATATAGTAATAAAAGTAAAAGACTCCTACATAGGTAGGGACGTCAGTTCAGACCATACTGGTCAACTTGTATCGTTTGACTTAGATAAAAAGTTACACTTGGATAAAACTACCGAAGCAAACTAGTAAATTTAAAAAAATAAAAAAAATAACGATCTTAGCCATCTTTTAACAGCTAGTTTCGTTCGATTCACAAGACCCCAATACAAAATAGTTTTGGTCATTTTATTTTTACAATGTGCACAGAATTCGAACTGGGATTAAACAAAGCCGAGATATTTTATATTTGTTCAGATAATTTAAAAGTTGCTGAGAAACTGGAAAATGTATATACCAACATGCCAATAGAGGTTCAGAAATCTCTCCCCTCATCATCTATATTAGCTGACTCTCTTCTCAAAGAAAACTTTAGTAAGGACATGCCAAGTTTTGAATTCAAACCCATTTCTATTGCCACAAATAAAAGGGCATTTAAAAGTATTAAAACCACTGAAGACTTACGGGTGATTTTCGTTAAGGTTCTTGAAGTAATCATTGACACAATTGCCCCTGTCCTTACAGGCAAATTTAATCAATGATTAGATATTTCATTTTCAAATTTAATTAAACGTAGTAGTTACATCCCTATGGAGACGAGCCGGAAATCAACTCTACTTCTCTCTCTATAGGCCTACATGGTTTATTTAAATATAGGTAATATTTTGATTTTGATCAACCTTGTTGCTCCTAGTGCTTCAATTTAATAATCCGCATTTTCTTAAATAAAAAATGTAATTACGATTGAAATGCCTTATTTCAGAGCCCGATATTCACCTCACCTAAGGCTTTCTGACACTGTACACCCACGGTAAGTAACTCTTTGATAAAAATATTATAATTATAATTTATGTGCATCAAATTGTACTCAATTTGATGTACATAACGTGTAGATAACGGCTATGTGAAAGTAGTTGTCCAGCCATAATTTTCATTAAACATCTAATACTCTAATACTTTTTAGGGACAAACGAACTGGAGTTCATTGATCACTTATTCTGTACCAGGACATTTGCATGCTTAAATTTAGTGTCAGCTTGTATTTGTGTACGTTTTATGTCAAATAAATCATTCTAATTCTATTCATATTGTTTTTTGCCAATAACTTATTCAAGGAATTGGTAGATGAGTATTAACATTTTCTTTTAAAGCAACATTATGCGCAAATGCTCCGTCGGTTTTATTGACCCGAGACATACATTGCATTTCACTTTTCAGGATATTCGGATCTTTCTTGCTCAATGATGAATCACTAGCTAACACACTAGCTCGCATGACAGTCGCCTCTGTCTCACGAGCGTAAGTATTTTTAATACCTATCATAGCCACGAAGTAAATCGTAGTATCCCACTTATTGCGATATTAATTTGAGGGGGTGGTTGACGTAATCGTAGGGGAACCCTTTCCCTCGAAATAGTTTTTTGTTTTTTTTTTAGTTTCTATGTGTCAGTATTTCAATCGGTTACCAGATTAGGAATGGTAGGTACTGTAGAGGTTGTCCGCCTCACGAGCGACCTGGCAGCCAATATTTAGGCTGTGTCTATGTTCGAATAATCGAGAAGTTTTTATCTTTAGAATGTCAAATCATTTTACTTAGGTTTTTTTGCGGAAGCTTAGAATTCGATGGTCAGGCGCGATGTCCGCATGAGCTAATTCTTTATTAAAGGTGGAGTCCCACCGTTAAAAGACCACCAAGTGTTTTTATTTCACACACAATAACTACCGGTACCTCGGGAGCTCAGCAGAGCTCCCACAGTACCAACCCTTCGCGATGTTACTTGTCCCTTAATTAAATGTACTTAACAACTCTATCATGACAGTATCAGCTGCCTGCTGCAACAGTTCAACTCAGGTCTTCCACCGTTCTTTTTCCCTTTTGTAGTTTTAACCGTCAACCACTTTAATTTTATTAATTTATAAAAAAACATTTTTGTTACTTATAAAGTGCTACAGTGGATTGTTCCGCAGTACAAAAAAAAATTATTAGCGCATCTTCTTCAAAAATGTATTTTTCGGTGTATAATTTGGACACACTATCAGATGCGTTATTTAAATTTCATTTTAATATTTAAAAAAACATGTTTAGCAGTTACAAGTTCATCATAACAATAAAATATTACATAAACGACTTTTTTGTAACCGTTTTAATTTCTTGCCTTGCTTACGAGTAACTTTAGCTTAACATAATGAGTAACTCTTTGAAGTGACAAGGCAAAAAAACGAATTATTAGTCATTTTTCATTTTTAGGAATGACAACCTTCTTGCTATAACGTTTTTGATATAGTTCTACCACCGTCCATGACACAGGATAAAAAAATCAGTCGTAATAAAAAAATACCTACCTACGAACAGTTTAGTGACATTAAGGGGGATGTGGTAAGGTACCCTGCAAAAGTCAAATTTTCATACTTTTTTACAATTTTCAAGTAAGTCAGTGTCAGACTGTTGAACAAAATATGATTCGCGACAATAACAAGTATCTACCTACATGTCACTGTTTAATTGTGAACACCGTTAGTTTATAATCTATCTCGCGAGGTTATAAACTGTCGATAAATTGTGAACTGCACCATACTGCTTACAATTTTTATCCTTTATTAAAAAGAACTCGGTTCTTATTAATTCATAACAATCTAGTATATAAGACTAATAAGCAATTTTAATTTAACTTAATTTTATACATGATGATTATTTTAAAACTCCCTGTCCTTTGTACTATACACAAGTCCGTTCCTCTTTCTTAGAATCTGATATCATCATCTCAAGCCACCATCACCCACTGCTGGGTATAGGCCTCCCCCTTTTTTCGCCAAAGTTCTGAGTTCCGTGTGTCTCTCATCCAGGTGTTTCCAACGACTCTGACGATATCATCCACCCAACGCGCCTTGGACGGCCCTGGTTTCTTTGGCCTGATCTTGGCCACCATTCGGTCACAGCTTTACTCCATCGGCCATCTCTGCGTCTAACAAGATGTCCTGCCCAACTCCACTTGAGGCGCATCGCCTTGTCCCCGAGGTCGAACACTTTCGACCGATGACGGATTTCGGTGTTACCCACTCGGTCTAGTAGAGTTATGCCAAGCATGGCTCGCTCCATGGCCCTTTGTGCTACTCGTATGCGATTGACAGTCTCCTTTGTGAGCGTCCATGACTCGGCACCGTAGGTCATTGTTGGCAACATGGTTGAAAAGACGGGTATCGGACACTGGGGTATCTTTTTGGACCGAAAAACATGTTCCAGCTTACCAAATGCCGCCCACCCAAGCTGTATTCTCCTGGAAATCTCTTTGTTTGAATCTATCGAAGTGAAACTGTTAAATCACAATTTGTCGTGCGTTAAATTGTCAACTGTCTAAAGGCTGTCCCTGATTGGTCGGTCTTACGGTGCACCGTTCTCTGTCCATAGAGTTAGGAATGAAACACAGTTTTCATTTTACTTCCACAACAATTTTATGTAACTAAATTCTGAAGCTGTGAGTAATTTTCAACACAAAATCGATTTACAATCACCAAAACAATGTTTGTTTACATTCGACAACAAACGAATTAACAAACAAATATGGTGGTGCGCAGCCTAAGCCGTTCAACCAATCAACGCTTGAGGTACGTTCCGTCGCATGCCATTTCACAATTTGACGGTTTCATTACGATGGATAATGCGTTAAATTGTAAGCAGTATGTTACGGATCACAATCTGTCGACAGTTCACAATCTCGCGAGATATTTAGATTATAATCTAACCATATTTACAATTTTACGGTGACATACATATATACAGAATTATAATCATAGCATTATACGAACTTAGAGGAGAGTATTGATGATTCAATTATTATAATTTTGTAAACACCTACTTATTAATGTCACGAATAATATTTGAACCAACATACAATCTAACACTTAAAAAAATGCAAAATTGTAAGAACATGTTACTTTCGCATGATACCTTAATGCATCCCCCTTAAATAAATATGCTGTGCTAGTGCTGCGCGGCTTTTGGGGATCCGCAATACTATGAAAAAAGCAATCCACATCTCAAATTAATGTTTTACCATTGCATTTCAGTTTGTGCTTCCTTCGCTATCGCCACTCCTCAGTATATTACTTCGCGGAAACAAATTCCAGCATGTCAGACAGCTCTTCGTAAGTATTTATTAGTTTCTATTTTTAATTATTATAAGAACTGGGGATCTTCGATGCCTTTGGCTTCTGATACATGAAACTACAAATAGTGCCATCTGCATTGTGTAAATGTGGGTAAGGGTGCCGATCGCCCTTGTTCCTCCCAGCCAAATATTTAATTTATTGTAATATACATGAAGTGTAACGAATATCATTACGATTAAAATGCCTTATTTTAGTTCTTCATCTACCGGATCAGCTCCTTCCTTAAAACAATTTGAAACTGTACAGTCGAATCGGTGAGTACTCCTGCTTTCATTACTTAATTTCTTATGTGTACCTGTCGAATATCATTATTATAAAAATGCCTTATTTCAGATCCATACCGACCAAATCTGCAAAAAATCTAAGGGATTCTGACACTGTGCACCCCATATTGTGAGTTCATCTGATATACTAGCAGTATTTTTTTTTTTTCAAAAACCAAAATGCCCGACTGCCTAAATTATAAAATTAATAAAAAAAATGGAAACAAGAAACTTGTGTTTTAAGAGGTTGACTATTAAACTGATAATACTATGAGCAATAAATATCATGCAGCAGGAGGCATCTTCTTAAATTTAACAATAAAGAAGTTTATTGACTATTACTGAATTAAAGTTCACTATTTACGCAGTCGGGTTTTTGATTTTAAAAATTAAGTTTTAATCACACTTTTTAGTTGATGTACCTAATTATTTTTAAAGACCTATTTATAAAACCCTTTATTTTGATACCCCAATCGACAGGTTTTGAGAAAAATAAATTTTGAAGACATTATAATATGGCGCCGAAAATCGGCCATTTTAATTTTCATAATTTTACTATAATTATCTAGTGTCACTCTCACAATTGAGACGAATCTTACGATGACTCTCAAGCTAAAATTCATCAAGCCTTTAGGCTACAGAGCGTGCCAAAGAAATTCACACCACACACATAGGTACATACACTCGAAAAACATAGCACTCCTTCTGGTGCAGTTGGGGAAAACGGCCCATCACATAATCAATATAATTATCACATCAAACTGAGTTTGGCACGCAATACATTGTGCTCATGGGTGCATACAACAGTATAGAAGTTGTGGGGGAATTGTCAAATAAGTTATAACGTTTTACAAGCCTACTAGATACTACATGGGACTTAAACTTACCTGGCGAAACGTGGCTGTACTTTATAGGTACATCTCTAATCAACCCTTCTTCAAAATTATTTCGTAAATAAAAGATGAAAAAGTGAAAATAATCTTCAATATCTCCGTAACCGTAAAGTTCCCAGGTATGGTCCAGTACAAAAAAAAAACAGAATCAGGTGGGTCCAAGTGACTAACGCGACACCCGTGACATACGCGCCAAAGATCATTGCCGCTCTGAAGAAAACACAATAATTATCTTAAGGCGACGATAGATGAGAGCTACCTACAGCGATGCACTGCCGCCCGTCGCTCGCAAGAGACCCCGCCTCAACGCGATCAAGTTTTTCGAAAAACAACCCATGTTGATTTATCAAACACAATTCAAAGAAAAACCGTATACTACATTTTGGATGATTAAATTATGTTTTAGATGGTGAAAGTTTCATGGAAATACACCCGATAGTTTTTGCGTGATTATCGTTTTTATGTCCGCGATAGACATTACTTTACTAATTAATTACATTATGTTATAAAAATATTACTTAAAATATTCACATATGGAATTACGGAGAAAATTGTCTAGTTTCAAATATTTTTTTTTCAAATACATAAGACAAGCCGTTTAGACGTGATCTTCAATAAAAGTCCTTAAAAGTCGGCTGTCTGCGCCTTATGCCCTTTCTTGCCCTGACTACAAGGCATAACTCAAGAAACCAACCTATTAGTTTATTTTTGTTTGGGAAATGTGCGCATTGTACAGTCGCCAGCACATCAAGTTACCCCACTTTGACCTTGAACGCTTTAGAAGCAACAACTACGAGAATCGTGTGAAAGAGATATATAGCTTTTTGTCCGTTCTTACTCGTAATGTTTCGTGCTGCAGTGCGTACGTGAGAGTGTGTGCATACGCTCGTCGTGGTGTAGAATGAGATACTTTGCGATAAGAAATAGCGTAGCAAGTTGAATACTTGAATAGAATCCAAATAATAGCGTGGTAATAATAGGTCTTTACCTATGAAATTGCCGTTTTGTATGAAAAAAATTAAACGAATTTTTTTCATGAATTTTTTATTTGTATTAATCGAAGTAATCACCCATGCAATCAATGCATCTTTGCCATCGCAGTGGCAGTTTATTGATGCCCTTCTTAAAGAAATCAGCTGGACGGGAGGCAACAAATTCTTCAAAGGCATTTTGTACTGCCTCTCGGGTATTACATTTTTTTCCCGCCAAGAAGTTATCCAAATTCTGGAAAAAGTAGTAGTCTGTAGGCGCAAGGTCTGGTGAGTAGGGCGGATGACGGAGAGCTTCCAACCCCAGTTCTTGCAACTTGGAGACCGTCTGCTGTGCAGTATGAGGTCGCGCGCTGTCGTGCAGGAGCAGCGGAGACGAGCGATTGACCAATGCTGGTTGGAGATGCGCCAGCTTCTCCATCATTGTGTTCAGTTCTTCACAGTACACATCTGCAGTAATGCTCACCCCGTTTGGTAAGAAGCTGTGATGAATCACACCGGCGCTAGACCACCAAACAGTGACCATCACTTTTCTAGGGGTAAGTTTTCGTTTAGGGCATTGTTTAGGTGCTGAACCAGGATCCAACCAACTTGCTGAGCGCTTACGGTTATCAAACAGAATCCATTTTTCATCGCAGGTAACAATGCGGTTCAAAATTCCTTCATTTGTGTGTCTGTTGAGCAGTGCAAGGCACGTCTCGACGCGTACTTCGCGCTGGCGATCATTGAGTTCGTGGGGCACCCATTTGTCAAGCTTTTTTACCTTGCCAATTTGACGCAAATGGACCAATATTGTTTTGACGCTAACGTCGAAAGCTGCTGCTAATTCAGCCGTAGATTGTGTATCATCAGCTTCCACAATCGCCTTTAATTCGTCATTGTCGACCAAAGTCTTCGGACGACCGCGAGGTTCATTTTTCAGGTCGAAATTTCCAGAACGGAAGCGAGCAAACCAATAACAGGTGGTGCGTTGGTTTGTAGTGTTAGCTCCGTAAACGTCGTTGATGTTGCGTGCCGCTTGTGCCGCGTTGCTGCCACGACGGTACTCATATTCCATAATTACTCGAATTTTTAACGTATCCATGATGACGAAAAAGATTGAAATGCGATGAAAATGTAACACTAATCAATAAAGAAATGACTACTTTTAGAAAAAAAAATCCATGTTTTTAAAATAAAATTAATTTGAAATTAGAATTCTTAGCCAAACAAAAATTATTTTGATTTGAAATGGCCAGTACTGCAGAACGGCAATTTCATAGGTAAAGACCTAATAAAAAGAAGCGGCCCGTGGACGGCGCATTGCCTAAACTACTTAAGAAAGCTTAGATATAATCGTTTTTATATTTAACTTCTTCATTTTTACTTAATTGTTGGAAATAGCTGTAAGTATTAAGTAGGTGTTACCTACTCATATATTTAAACAGGTAGGTAGCGAAATTTCACGCTCTCGGAGAATAATATTAAGTAGACAGGTAGGTAATCTGATGTGAGAAAAACAGTTTTTTTATTATTTCACGCAGTTTTTAATTACTTTTTCCGAGTTTTGTTACCTACTTTCTGGTGGGCTGGCGGTCACCTGTTTTCGTGCGTTCCTTGCTCTTCAATTCTAAGTATTTTTACGAAGTTCAATGCAAAAACCCATGACACAATCGGCTTGAAATTTCGAAAACAATATAGATACCCATCACAAACGTGGACGAAGTTTTAATTAATTATACCTACAAAACGACTTTTGTCAGTCCGCCTTGTTTGAGATTAACGTTTGACACGATCTTATTCCCAAAGATATAAGGTTGGAGGTTAGTAACGGAATTACCTATACCTACCGAAGTTTGCTTTTACATGAAAGTTCAAACTTATTGCGCAAGAAATAAGATACGATTTCTAGGGAAATAAAATTCGAATCTATAATTATTATCGTTACTTCTTGGTTACTTCATTACATTCAAAATATTTTGTCAATGAGAATATGAGTTCCTTTGTTTGTTACGCATCATCATGAAGGACATGGGTTCCCATACGAGGTTCATTTGCGGCTACACCCAAATTGTCATAAGAATACCTATTCCTATGAGAACTCGGATGAAGCCGCATAAAATACAAAAGTGAGTGTTTATTTGTTACCTACGCTTTCAGTTTTTACGCAGTGGCGTAGCTAGCCCTTATGGGGCTTGCTATAACGCCCCATATAAAAATATCTTGGCGGGGTCTTTTGCAAAAAGGACGGTGACGTTTTTTTAAGTAAATAAATAAACCGTCGTCGGCGTCCTGTATAATAGATTCAGTGGTAGCTAAGCCCCTATATTCAGTGGTAGATAAACCCCCCTGCTTCTGGCGCTTTAACTACACAACCGATCATCATGGAATTTTGCCTACCTACCTGCCATCATAATAGGCCTTTAATGTTCCCACTGCTGGGACTCAGGCCTTCTCTCGGTGAGAGGGAACCTACCTATCAGGAAAAGGACAAAGGATACGTCCTTACGGTAACGCGTGTGAAACCGCGGGAAAAGTTTAAAAATAAAATGCGGAATAAAAATCGTAACCTTTTTATTTTGAAACATTAATTTTTGAAAACTTCAAAACAAATCCTACACCTACTCTAAATTAAAATATACTTACAACAAAATGTATAAAATCAAACTATACAAATAGACAATAGATTAAAAACAAGTTGTTAATATATTTTTTACAAGTTTATATTTTTATTGATTTTTGTAACAGATTACTTATACAGTCTACCAATGACTACCTAGTAATATTAAATGCTGCCGCGAAACAAATGTAAAATTTCCATCCATTCAATTTTGTATTGTCAATTTTGTATTGTCCATTTGAAATAAGATTAGATATTTAAACAAACCTTTTTTACAATCGGTTCAACCGATTGTGACTTCTATTCAGTAGGAATAAGGATGGCTTTAAAGCAAAAAAGTGGTTACAACACCAACTGTTTACTGCAGATACCATTTATCATGCTTACAAGTCATACAACGCAATAGAGGTCAAAATCAGTTGAACGGACTGTAAAAAAAGGTTTAAATAACTGTCTAATGTTATTTCAAACGGAGGATAGATTAGTATAATTTGACTAGGCTGGTGCCCGGGAACATTCCCAGTTAGTGAGAACACACATAAGCTAAAGATTTTGTCTTTTTTGAACTTTTTAGATTAGGTTTCTTCTCGCATGTTTCATAATAAAATAATAAAAGATAGAAATTAAACGCATATCTTTTACACCCACAATGTGTTACTGAGAATTTTCGACAGTTTATTGATGTAGTTGGAGAGTTAAACTGATAGCTAAAAACCATCCTTATAACTGTGCAGGTGTGATACTAATTTTGAGAAATGTTATTTACTTATCCTTTGTGCATCATTTATGGCCATAACTAACCGGTCGGCGTAACAAAAGAAGCAAACATAATAGGCAACTCCAGAAATGTAAACTTCTATTGTTACGCCTGCCGCTCATCACATTAAAGATAGCGCGAAATGAGCACTTTTACATGTCACTTCTACTTACTTACTAAATCTTACCAGTAACTAAGTATGTTATTATATTTTTACTTTTATTTTAATTCTATGTGGTTTCACCGACACGTTCCCATTCCCAGCAATTAGGAATATCCCCGGGCACTGGAAAGATTCTTTTGGGAACATTTTCGGGAACGGCACATTACTACTCACACTATTCCTTCTCTTACAAACTTACACTCTACATAAACATGTATTTTATTTGCTATACTAATATTATAAAGAGGAAAGATTTGATTATTTGTTTGCATTGAATAGGCTCCAAAACTACTGCACCAATTTGAAAAATTCTTTCACTGTTGGGAAGCTACACTATCCCCGGGTGACATAGGCTATATTTTATCCCCGTATTCCTACGGGAAAGGGAACTACGCGGGTGAAACCGCGGAGCGCTGCTAGTTTTAAATAAATATGCATCTGAATACTTATGCAATCCTAATACTTTAAAAGTCGCTTCCATACTAAACACCTGAACTAGAAAGCTTCATAAATTCCCGGTGTTCCTGGAATCCCGGGATATTTTTTACAAAAATAATAATCTAAAAATTAACTTTAGGTAAATTAAATATGCATCCGATTATCCGATTTCTAATTATGACACAACATCAACGAACGACGTGACTGGCGTCTTTCCCAAATCGAGCAATGAAAGAAAGAATCAGTGTTTGAGAAACAATGCTTAGAAATACCTTAATTCTTTTATTTTGATAAATAAAATAATTACAAAATGAAAATACTACATAAGGATTGTAAAACTATGCTACTATTTATTGTGAAAGTTTGTGGGAATGGATAGATATTGTTTGTTACTTTTTCACGCTAACGGAAAAACGGATTTCAGTGAAACTTGGCACTTAAATTGACCATGACCTGTATGAACACATAGGATTGGTTCCTACGGAAACTCAGGTGAATAAAGTTCATTATTTACTAGTGCCCTAGAATCGGAGTTCGTCATCTAAAGCTAAGGCTACGACACTATACACCGTGCACTCAGTGTGTGCTTCCTAATGCGCCTAGGTCATTAAAATCTTGGCAGGTCGGCGGCATTTCTTTCCAACGTTCTTCAGGCGCCTTTTGACGGTGTCTATTGAAATCTAAAACAAATAAATATTGTCAATTTCAATACATACTTACATAAAATTCTTTATTATGAAAAATGGTACGGGACGGGCCAACTTGACTAAATGAGTATGTGACGGTTAAAATTATTATTCTTCAAAATATAAACATAGACAGATAAATGATCTGCCGTATTGCGTGCTTCCACCTTTGTTGGGGCGCGTTGTAGACAACTAAACATTTATTATCTAATAGTAATAATTTTTACTGAGTCTGGTCCGCCGCCGGCGCGCGTAAAACCGGTTTGAGTGCGCGCCGAGCGCCCTTACAACATGTCTATTAGGTAGTAGGTATTACCTATTTTAATCAACGTTGTTACTCACTTCTCAAGAAAACCATGTATTATGTAAATAATGAATAAGTTAATGTGATAAGTGTGATTACAAGCTAAGCTATGCATGGACTCACGCTGTACGCTCGTGTGCTCAAAAAATGATCGGCAGTTCGGCACCGACCATAGTCGCATCGTCTGCCGCCGTCGTGGTTCTCGCCTAGAGTTGGCGGTGGTGGGCTTCTAGGGTTCCGCTTTCTTGCCACCGCCGCCCGAAGCCAGAAGTAAAAAGTTTTCTTTTTCTGGAACGAAACAAATAGCTATAGTTTATTTGCACATACACACACAGGCAAACATGTATTAAAACTTAAATATAATTCCCTACAAAATATAATCTGCCTAGCCTTTTCCCAACTATGTTAGAGTCGGCTTCCAGTTTAACCGGATGCATCTGAATACCAGTATTTTACATGGAGCGACTGCCTATCTTACCTCTACAACCCAGTTACTGGGTTGTACAATACCCTTGATAAGACAGACAGAAGAAGCCTGAATGTCTGACATGGTTGTCAGACATTCAGGCTTCCACCGAACTTTAACGACTGTCAAAGATCCACAAATAACAGCCGGGACCAACGGCTTAACGTGCTTTCCGAGGTACGGAAGGGTCTTGGTATATGAAGATGGTCACCCATCCATGGACCAACCGCTCAAGCGTAGCTTAACCTGATCGATCGACCCGTGTGGCTGTTATTACCTAGCCACAAGCCCCTACAATAATAGGTAGCTAACTTATAATCATTAAATTATTTACACACAAACATCGCTACCTTTACATTACATTTACAATCTGATTTCGTGGTAACTAGATTCTTACTAAACTTGGGCTCGCGAACACGCTTGACCCAGCAATGTTTCAACGGACTAAAAGAAAGTGCGTAATTGCGTAGGTAAGTATTTAAAATCCAATCACTAGCTACTTACTGGATTAACTTTTGTTTAGAATATTTCACGACTTAATGGAATCAAAAACAATAGTTCATTGTGAATTTAAGCTTTCACGGGGGGGGGGGGGGGGGGAGTGCTGCAGCTAGCAGCTACACTCTACTTGGAACAGTGCTCACCATTAAAAACTTACATTATCAGAAACTCTTAAGAAAGAACACAAAGACGATACCTACGTAATTAACCCTTCTGTTAACTTATTTCGAATATTCTATAGAAAAACACCTATGACACATATTTTTTTTATTAGCCTTTGTTTATTTTAATAAAAATAAACAATAAATATATAAAATGTTACTCACCGTTATGCCCGTCTGCCGACACTGTCACCAGGCATCCACTCAATCGAAGCGCTATGATACACTCTCTTTCATCTTGCGTCAACTGAGGCGCCAGTCGCCATTTTAATATTATTTAATAGTTTTAGGGTTACTAATATCACGCACAGGACGACTACAGGACGACTCCACGAAATTTTATTGACTGACGAAGTGACGATGTGATGAGTGATACTCGGGAGCGGTGACGTACGCGCAGGGGGGCGTGGGTGTGGCTTATTCCTAGTAAAACATGATAATTGGCTCCCAAATATTGGAATGTGCAGCAATTGGGCAATTTTAGAAACGTTTAAACGTCCGCCAATCAGGGCAATGATACTTTCTTTCTAACACTGCATGGCGCGTCGTAGTTATAGTTATGTATAGGGTTTAGCTTGACGTGCTGGCGACTGTACATTGTGCACCTAGAGAGCCCGCGTGGGGCTTTGCAGGCCCAAGCGCTTTATACAAGGCGCTGAAAACTAATATATTAAACTTGCCTCTCTATTTATAACCTTTTCACCGCCACGCGACTTGCAGGTCAAGTAACAAAATAAGTGTATGACCATATATTTCAAAATTCCTTGCCATTAAGTAGGTACATCCTTATAAATTGAATAAGTAAATCAATATTTGTACACAATTTACGTTCACATATACACATTAAAATGATTAGGCATCTACTATTCGTTTGCCATTTTTACTCGATGGGGCCATAAGTTGCCCTATTACTCCATTTGTATAAAGACATACATTCTGGCGTCATCAATTTAATACACTGCGCAACACTTGCACTTGCGCAGTGTATTAAATTGATGATAATAAGAGTATTACAAAAGCAATACACACATCTGTAGCGATTGTTTTATCATTGCATTTCACTTTTCAGGTTATACTCGGTCGGTACACGGTTTAAAGACGAACGTACTAAGGAACTAGCCCGATTGAGAGCCCTCGAAGATATCCGCGACTCTCCGTAAGTATTTTATAATATTAGGTACGTATATAATAGCCTCGAACTAAATCATGGGAACACGACGAGATAAGATAAAATTGATTTCTTCCAACGAGAGAGTTGGTGTTATCATCATTTCAGCCGAAAGACGTCTACTGCTGGACATAGACCTCTCCCAGGCTCCTCCACTGCGACCGGTCTTGTGCTAACACTTCCAGCGGATTCCCACGGCCTTCACAAGGTCATCGGTCCACCTTATGGGAGGCCTTCCTACTCTACGTCTTTCGGTACACAGTCACCACTCCAGAACCTTTCGACCCCATCGACCATCTGTTCTGCGAGCAATGTGCCCTGCCCACTGCCACTTAAGTTTGGCAATTCTTTGGGCTATGTCGGTTGCTTTGGTTCTCCTGCGGATCTTTGTGTAGTGATCTGTGTAGATCTCGGAGTAGGTGTTTTTAAAATAAATTGTCAGCAAGAGATCTCACATTTAGATGAAATCTTAAAATTTTAGGATGGTTGTCATGATCGTTGGGGAACCCTTATCCTCGAAAGGGCGTTTTTAAAGGTTTGATGGTTTCAATTAAAGATGAAACGGATAGCTGTTTGGCCGAGTACCGGATATTCGGCCAACCTTATACCCAGATAGCCGATTATCTGGCCGTGTACGCAGTGGGACTCACAGCTTAGTACGGCTGTAATTCCAATTACGTACACTACGTTTGGAACAATTGAGCCTAGTATCTAAGACCCAACTGATTATCAACCTAGCCCTATAGACTTTACCTAGCACCCGAGTTATCCCTACGCCCTAACCTACCATACAAACCATACCAAACGTACTCGTAAGTTACGTCGGTTGACGAGAGGGAAGCCTGTTACACGGAGACCTACGGTAACAGACGGAATTTGGGAAGGAATAGGGGTTTATGTACGTCGTGCAATGTACACAGGAAATGGTTTTCTCACTGCCGATCCCACAGACTCATAGGATCGATGATGGCTAAAGGTGTCTTGGCCACAGTAAGAGGTTATAGGAGATGAATGATGAATCACATTCGACTCCAGCTTGACGACTAACCCCCCCGAGTGGGTTTCCGCATTGTCGTTGCGGGGGGGCTCAGTAACCGTGGATGCCGGCCACAGTGAAGCCAAGAGGAACCCAAAGGTGGGGCCGCTCGTCAGGGCTTTTGCCTCAAAGCCGACGACGTAGCGGCCAAAAGGTAGGTTGCGGTGAGGTGCACCGCAACTGAGGTGGGCCGCGATGTCGAATGGGAGGCATCGCGGCTGAGGGTTACGGGCTGCGGTAGAGGAGGAGTGCCGGTGCTTCTGAGCAGCGCTCTTC
This sequence comes from Polymixis flavicincta, assembly GCA_949987655.1. Lineage (NCBI taxonomy): Eukaryota > Metazoa > Arthropoda > Insecta > Lepidoptera > Noctuidae > Polymixis > Polymixis flavicincta. Next base: position 32,517,940 of record OX465171.1, on the reverse strand, counting down.
CCTTCCGTGGCCTGGACGGGGCCGCCACCGTTTGATGGCGGACGCGGTGGGGCCGCAGGGGAAGAGGAGTGTCGGTATAGCGTCAGCCGCTCTCCCTATCCCCTGCGGCCGAAAAGTGGTAGACGGGACGGCGCGTTGTGTTCCACACGCACGCCGTCAAAGATGTCAGCAACCACCGGTGGGGTCCGCAAGGGCCGATGCCTGCCAGGGGTGCGGGTTTGTTCGAAAGAGATACCACGGCCCCTGGCATACGGGCTACTGAGGGAACACGGGTGGGTTTTAGTCAGTAAAAGTCTGACAGGCCCTCCTGCTCTACTCAGCAGGAGAAGTCATTTGATGATTTCCCACCCAAAAAAAAAAAAAAAAAAGCTTGACGACTAATTTATTACAATAATTAACTTAATTATATACAGGTTTTTTGGTCAATACACATTGACATCTATTTGTATGTGTGTTGTGTGTGTATTGAGCCGATGAAGCGAAGATCTCAGTAGGTCACTTCTTAGCGCTGACGGTGTGCCGGTATTGCCGCTGCGTGGAAAAGATATATGTCGCTCTTAACGCTGACGCTGTGATGTTATTGATTGTTCACGATTTGAACAGGCCGAACATTGCCGTTTGGTGCTTTTAATGAGGTAGCAAATGAAAACTATACTAGCCAGTCTCACAATAAAAGAAACGCGATTGCATGTGAGATTGACTATTATCTAAAGCTATGTAGTTCAATGGTGGATGGATCGCGATCGTGAGCGAAGGGTCACGATCGCAATCTATTATGACTATTCGGTGGGCAGCTAATGCGGTATTGTGTAGGTACCCAAATTTAACAAAGTAAGACAACAAACATCAAATTCTATCTTTCAGCACACTGCAGCAGTGTGTACAACAAAATACTTTTTTGAAGCTGGCCTTGATTGTGAAAACAAGCGAAGCCGCTTGTTATCTCTTAATGCAGATAAATTAGTAATCATTCACCATTATTTACCCTGAGTGCAGGACTAATTGGATGAATATTTGAAGATAGACATACCTATTCAGGATTCATAAATTCATTTAAAATAATGCTTCCAATTACAACTTTTGTGAGTTTAACGTAAAGTTTATAATGCAGGAAACGAAATAGATCAATTGCACAGTATTTGAACTATTACAAAGAACTGAACCTGAAGCTCAAAATGTTCGTCAAACGGTGATAAGATATGAACACACACATAATTAGTATTTAAAAATGGTATTTATGCTTCCTGATTGGTAATTCTAAATACAGTTAAATCACATATTTATTTATTATTTATGAAACATATTAATGACATTAAACTTAGGTACAATATTGACTAGATTTTTTTTATACTCAAAATCTACCGGTTTTCCTACAACTCAATAATATAATCTGTCTAGTTACCGACATCATAAATACGCGAAAATCGCCGCGGCAAACTTGCTAAAGTTGCGTTGTTTCACCAAGATAACGCCCCGCACACAAGTTCCGAGTTGCGATTACTGTTATCCAAGATGCTGGATTTGAATTGATGGTGTTCCTCCATACTCACCTGACCTTGCGCCTAGTGATTTCTATCTGTTCCCACGGTTAAAAGAACAATTGAGAGGTCACAAATATGGCAATGATGAGGAAGTCATTGCCGCAGTACATGATTTTTAAGCCATCAAGATGCAGATTTTTTCAAGAAGGAAATCTTAGGATTAGAAAAACGATATACCGAGTGTATAAACCTCAAATGTGATTGTGCCGAAAAATGAAATAATATATAAATAATACAACAGCTTCATTCTCATTATCACTTTTTAATGAACACCCCTAGTACTAACACAAAATAGAAAAATACATTTTATAAATAAAAAAATTGCATGACAAAAACCACTTTCGTGCCTTGGATTTGAACTTTCAATCTTGTGAAAGGGAAGCGGTCTTGAAACCTCCGGTCTAATTAAACAATGAATAACAATCTGTAAATGTTAAGAATATTCAGTAAAACAATACAGTAATTATAATAAAGTGTTTTTGCAAAATACATAACATTACAAAAAGTAACTTGGGCCTAGCACGGATTTAAACGCACTTATCTTTTGGAGACGTAACTTAATGTAGCTGTGTGTACCATGCGCAACGTTTATTATTTACATTTGGGAAAGCCAACAGTAGTATATGTTTTAAGCATAAACAGTGTTGTCTTAGAATAAAACTTATCAAATAGCCAAACAGCCTTTTCCACAATTAGGTACTATATTATATAATGAAAACAAGAGCTGTTAGCAAACGTTAATTGGAACAGCAATTCTAATTAAAAAGAATGTAAAAGAAAAAAAGAAGATAAACAATATTCTGTTAAAGATGTAACGTTCCTTAATTAAAATAACAACTCTTCTAAGGAAGTGTCAGCTGCCAGCAACAGCTGCAATAGTTTAGCTGAGGTCTTCCACCGTTCAGTTTTCCTTTTGTAGTTTAATCCCAACTTAGACCACTTTATCTCTCACATCGCAACATTCTAAATAGAAACATCAAAACAAGTATAAATGTATTGACATACTTTATAAACACAATACGAAATTTAAAATGGAATCATATTATAACACTTCTTTATCAAAGTATTGCAATTTTTTTTTTACCAATTTGATACAGGGCAAATCCAAGGAGTTAATTATCATCACCAAAGATAGATAGATAGAGAATAAATGCGATTTTATTTCGGTAAGTAGGTTTGTACGCACGGCTACACATCAGGCTACACGAGAGAGCGAGATGCGCATTGTATAAGATTTCCGTACAAAGCGAGATCAGCGTAAACTGGAAATGTATAGCTTCATGTGTAGCCGTGTGTACAAACACTTTTACACGACAATCATATTTTTTTAAAGTAGATGAGGTCGGCGTTTCCTATCTTAGTCAGGAAACGCAGGCCTCTGAGAAGAAAGGCCGAAACAAACTCAGAGGTCACAGTTTCTTTTAAAGTCCAGACATAATATTGGTCAGATCATGTGAAGACGCTATAAAAAGACTTGCCCCGCAAATGCATCCACATGGCATTTGCGGGGCAAGTCTTTTTATAGCATAACAAAATTATTTCTTACTTTTTATTTAGTAGGTTCAATCCCAACGTTTGAGAGTAGATAAAGTAGTGTATGAAACTGCACATACTTATGTACACTAGTCTACCGAAAAAAATAATTGTAACGGATATGGCTATAAGTGAATCGTTATCTTTTAAGGGTCCTAAGTTTGAGTTAGAAAGCAAAAAATGTCCATCACTAACAGACTTAAAATTTTTGGTTAAACTTAAACTTTCCGATCCGATTCCGATCTTGATGCACTATAGAAAAACCAAAATTATTTAAAGATTATGCTAATCTAGTCACACGAGTTCTAGCTTGTGATTTGGGTGTAAACGAGCCAAAAACATAACAAAATGAGTCGCTGATGTTTTACAACCACTTTATTTTTTTCATTTTAGACTTATTTTATTAAAAAATCTCACTTTCCGAAGCTATCACAACATTTTTACAACTACTTTCAAATGTTGAATTAATGAAAATCAAAGAACACAGACTACACATGTGAAATTTGTTCTAAGTACCCCCAAATAACAGATAACATTAAATTATGTATCGGTTCGTTAAATATAACAGCAAGATTGCTGATATTTCGTTTAAAAAATAAGTTATAAAACCTCAAAAACCTTACTAGTACAGATTTTTTAACTATGATTTGACATTAAGTTACTATTGTTGTACATTCCACACTGTGTTATTAATAGAATTTAGAACTAGAACACAATAACAGGGGCCCAAGTCTGCTATTTTTATAAATTCGTCATTCCAATACGATTCCATTGTCATTTTAGTAGTTAGTATATAGAAATGGTTTTCGAAAAAATACTACTTTTGAACATTTATTCGTGCCCGTTTTCATTTTTAAGTATATATTTTAACATATTGTTTTTTAACATAATATTTTAGGAACTGTAACAATTACCGCCAAGTCAGTAATTTATTTGTCATTTTGTACGAGATTACCACTACATGCCATTTCTTTCAATAGAGTGTCAGTGGCTGACCATTGGAAAGTCATAATGACGCCATTATGTTAGTAGATTACCAAACTTGTCAAAATCAACAATTATGAAATCAATGATAGACCATTCTGACACTATTGTAATAGCAGACTTGAGGCCCTGGTCAGATAACAGTCGTGACTAAACGTTTCCACGAAAACAAATGACGCGGACTCGGACTACGCCTATTTAATTTTTTTGCAAAGGAACCTCAGTTGTAAAGTACACAAGTACCTACGTAATAACAATTTGTTTTACTTATTTATATAAACTTTTCGCAAACAAAACGGTACAAAGGCGAACTTAATGCCTTAGGCATTCTCTACCAGTCAACCAAGGGTGGTGAAGAGATTAGATGGCAAGTGCTTAGGTTAAAACGAACAATGATAAAAACAATACATTGTATGTATTGTTTTTATCATTGTTCGTTTATATATATATCATAAAGAATAATAAATAAGATTGGTACATATATAGGTTATAAACTTAAAATACACATTTAAATATACATATCTACTACTAGCAGCGCTCCGCGGTTTCACCTGCGTAGTTCCCCTTCCCGTAGGAATCGAGGATAAATATAGCCTATGTCACCGGGGCGATAGTGTAGCTTCCCAACAGTGAAAGAATTTTTCAAATCGGTAAAAGAGGAAAGATTTGATTGTTTGCATTGCATAGGCTCCGAAACTACTGATAGTTTCGGAGCCTTCCTCTTTATAGGTACAACCTGAATACAGGTTGTTCAGAATGAGGAACTGAATCGATGCCAATACTTTTTACACCATGTTATATGTTTTCCCAAAAAAAATTTTTTTTTTTAGTTGTCACCATTTAATTACAAAACCATTGCCATACGGTTAGGTACCTACTGCCTGATTATTATCAATGAGCACAAACCACGCTGGACGCGCGGGCGGCGCGTGGGGCCTATGGTGATCGTAACACACCAAGGTTATTCTGATAAACTTTCTACCCGCTCAGATGTATAAAGTTGAAAATCATCAGCATAAAGATGATGCAGACACCGAAGACAGTGTTCAATCATAGTTATTGTTCTACTACAATAACTATGATATTATAAACATAGGAGTTTTTTCAACCGATAAGTGCGAGTTCAACATACTGTAAAATTAAAACAGACAGAAGTATCTAGAACAAAAAGTTTAATGATGTTCACGCACCAAATAAGTACCACCGAGCGACAACCTCTCTCACACGTCAATAGGGAGTCACTAACTCAGCTGCAGCAGCGGGACCGCGATGGTACGACGTTTTGCGACTCACTTCATATTTATTGCCATCTCTTTTCGTCGCGAAGCCCGGCTTCCCCGACTGACTGTGTAACTTTTCAGGCAATCATCGCAAATCTTAATTAGGTATTAGTTTGTGCTAATTACAGTGACACTTATAATATTAAAAGCACTTTCCTTCTTCAAAAAACCCCTTAATAAACTTATACAACCAATACGAGTGTTTTAGTATCTCAAGCACAGACACGCCACTCACAAGTCTTTAGGAGGTTCTCAGTAAACGTCACAGATGGCGTTACAAGTATCTAAACATCCCCTTTTGTTCATAAACGTTTTTGAAAAAAGTAATGATTAACTACTATTTAGCCATACATCCTTGACGTTTAAACGTCTGTTAGCTTTAAGTAACGTTTTTTAAATAAAACCAACCAATACAAGGACGTGAATTGCGAGATTTTCTTTCCAAAAATATAATAAAAATTAACAAAATTGCATTAATCCGGAATTTTCAATCTAGAGCGGCGATATTTCAGCTGAAGCACGACCCAGAACTAGTAAGGAAAGAGAAAAATTATACACACGCAAGTCTTGTATTAGGCAGGTACCTACCTATCTACTCTTTCTTCGTCCTTCTACACGCGTACCTACGTGTCGCCATAATCACACTTATTTCAGAGAAGTAGACTAGATTTGTTTACGAAAAAGCATTTATTAGCTAGGTAGCTAATATCTACAAAGATATTGAACAGGGTGTAAGAGGAATGCTTCCGAAGCTAGAACGTAGGTTATACTATACCTACAACCTAAATGCAAACGGATACCAGTAACCTATCGCCTTAGATGGTTATTTTCAACAAAATGTGACGTCACTGACACGCAAGGCGCACGTCCGTGCATGCATTACCGAGCGCTCCGTACGGCCAAGTCCCAGGATTTATACGGAATTTACAAACGCCAATTTCAAAATGCTACAACACTTTACAAAATTAAGAATTTCAATCGGATTCGTAATTCGTAGCCCACTGTTAATCATTAAATGAGAAATGGCTCGAACTACGCTCCATCCATTTCAATAGAATGCTGGGCGGCTGCTATTGTAGAAACACTTGTCCTAGAATTCGGCCATTAAAAACACCAGCCCATACGTTGACGTACTATCGAGTCTGATGGCCGGTTTCTTGAGTGGCGGACGGGTTCCACTTTGACCATACATGAGCATTCCTCCTGTTCCACATCCCGTTTCTCGAGAATGTGGACTCGTCCGTCCAGATAATGTGCTCAATGAAGCCAGACGCATGATGTTGTTCATTCAGCCAACGACAGTACGCACGACGATGAACGGGATCGTTAGCTAGCAAAGCTTGTACTTTGCGTATTTTGTAAGGCCGCATTCTGTTCTGGCGTAAGGCTTTGGAACTATCCAGTGAGAGACTGTTGGTTCGTCCAAGTGATAATTTCGCCGTACTTCGTGTGCCCAGGTGACGATTTTGGCGAATCACATTTACAATACTCCTCTCTCTGAACATTCACTTGTTGTCCACGGCGGATGCCGGAGGTTCGAAAATCTGTCTCGGTAAATCCTCAACGCAGAAGAGGCATTGCCACGGCCTTCTCCTAAACACATCAACACGTTATCGTGTTCACGAGCACTTTACACGTATGCGTCAGGCATTGTTTAACACAACAAAAATATATAAAACAGCTCTGAAAACGTAACAATAATAACTAAACAAAAAAACTAACAAAACACGAAATACGGTTCAATAGCTACCGATTGATTAAATGTAACGCACGCGCACGTTTGCTCACGAACTAAGTCGGAAACACAGAGTAGGTACTTACGTTATAATATACTGAAAGTCGGAAAGGAACTAATTAGAGTACTAACAACATCAAATTATGCCACCTACGTGCGGTGCCTACATACGCGCGGACGCTGCCGCCCCCGCTGCGGCGGCGGGCGACGCGGTGTCTTCTAATGTGCAAAGATCAACAAATTACTGAGGCGCAAATAAAGTGTTAGGAAATAGGGTATTTTCCAATTTTTCAAAAACTATTCTAATTTGAAGATTGGAGCGAAATATTTAACAGAAGAATAAAAATAAATTGATTTCTATCCATTTTCTCAATTAAAAACGATTTAAACCAAACTTGTTTTTAATTGTTTTGAATTTACCGCCAAAACGCTTCGCACGATGACTTTTTATCACGTGACGTCAACTTTGTGTAAACTAAAGTAGTTAGTAAGTAAATAAGTGAATGTCGAGTTTATAATTAACAAGATTTTTAATGGATATAAAGTGATATTACTGGTGTGCGGTGCCTCTGTACAAAAATACTTCTAAAACGGCGCCAAACTAAGTATTTGTACCGGTGCCGTATAAACAAAGTTGACGTCACATGTCACGTGATAAAAAGTCATCGTAAGGAGCGTTTTGGCGGTAAATTCAAAACAATGAAAAATAAATTAGATTTTAATCGTTTTTAAGTGAGAAAATGTTTATTAAAATGTGTAAATTTATTTTTATTTTTCTGTTAAATATATCGTCCCAATCTTCAAATTAAAATAGTTTTTATGAAATCGGAAAATACCCTATTGTACGTATGCTTTAAGCAGTTTTCATATTTTAACGTATAAATAAGACGGGTTTCTTAGATGAAATTAATTAAATTACCCACTTTATCCACATTAATTGGGTTTACTTACTAAATGAAGGATACAGTTATTCCAATAGCGCATCATGTGACTCTAATTCCATTGTTATAACGTTCAAATTCAATTGACTCACGCGCGCTAGTTGCTTAAAAATGTATACGCGAATATTTTTTTGGTCCCGTGTGTGTTGCCGGGCGTAAAAGAATAGCACCATCCCATTTCTTCCCGTGGATGTCGTAGAAGGCGACTAAGGGACTTACTAGGGAATGGGCAGCAGCGTTCTCTATGCATTTTACCACCATACTGCGATCGCCAACCCGCCTGCCAAGCGTGGCGATTATGGCAAAACCCCCCTCTTGGGGGAGGCCTATGTCCAGCAGTGGACCTTTTTCGGCTGAAATGATGATGACGATGAATAATTTTTTTAGTCAATCACAGCTAAAGTCGGCGAGCTTTAACTTTATTTCATTGACTTTCGATTATTGACTTACATACAAATGCGAGATACGGTCCATCAATTTAAAACATTTGAGGCTTCTGTAATGTTTGTAGGTAGGTCTATGCCTACTTATTTTATTTTGGCGGCGCTTTACAAAGGATGGTTAAACTTAAAGTCGCCGCCTGTACTTGGGGTCGTCGGCCGTGCTGCTCTCAGCGAGTGCAGTGCTTATGCGTGAGCCTATCAGCAGATTTCTATTTTTGAATAAATTGATTGTTTAATCTCAAATAATGGTTCATTTAACTGTTTTCACAGCATAGTGTAAAAAACATTTAAGTTAATAATTAAAACAACTAGATTTTTTTATGGTATCGTATCGAGAATCCCTGGCCCATCACCTGTCTTCATTTTCGGAAGCGTTTCCCTTGCAACCTGTATAGGTATATATAAACTAGCATTTTTAGAAAAAGGCCGCGTTTGTATAAACTGAGACTGGTTGTTCCTCAGAGGTACCGTCACGGGCATAGATATGTTACTAAGTAGGTAGTTGGGATATAACATCTGATTTCATGATTCATTCATTAATATCTGTTCTTAAAAATACATCGGAGTATTGCACTCATTGGCAAAATACAAAAACTTGGTATAATATTTCCAGTGGGGTGTTTAAGTATCTATGTACCTACTTTGAAAAAATATAGGATATTTAAATTTCAAAGTAGGTACACATACTTAAACATCCCACTGGAAATATACATAACTGACTGTCACGTTTAAAGTTATATTAAAGATACTTACAAATGATGATGCATAAGCATCATCATTTCAGCCGCAAGACGTCCACTGCTGGACATAGGCTTCCTCCAGGCTCCTCCAGTTCGACCGGTCTTTTGCTTCCCACATCCTACGGGATGTGGGAAGATCTTGCTAGGACATAATTTATAGGCATCTTGAAATCTCAGGAAATAAGGTACCAACAACAGCGATAAAAATAGTTTTAAAATGAGAAATTACGAAAGGAACTCAAATGGCAACCTCATTCGATTTTCCTTACGTAATTTCTAAACCAAGCCAACCCAACTGTGTTTTTATACTCTATTGTGTTACTTTTCAGAACGATCAGCCCTACGCAGACCCGACCACAATTCCATTATGCTAGGAATAACATGTCTTTTGCGTAAGTATGGGCGTCACGTAAATATCTTCGATATTCTTATAACAGGGTATCTCCCTAAAACTTTAACTTTAACTTTCCCTAAAAATTTACTGGGTTATTAATAGGTATATAATAATCGTATTGTGTAACTTTTCAGAATGCGGGCCTATGAGGACATGCCCGTCACTTTAGAACAAGCTCAGAAGCTCGGCGTCGTACGCGGCCCGTAAGTACTGATCAAACTCAAACTCAAAGCATTTATTTCAATTAAACCTTTTACAGGCACTTTTGAATTGTCAAACAAAAATCGAAGTTGAAGCTAGGTTCCCATTCCAAAACGTAGATCTGTATGGAGAAGAACGGGCAAGAAACTCCAAGGACACTCTTTCAAATCATGGGTATTACAAAATTTTGGGAACATTATTCTTGCTGCTTCTATATGTGAGAACAATGTAAAAAATAAATAAATAATTAAGATTCAAAATAAGCCATGGCAGTTAGGAGATGACCAGTCTCAACCGACGGCGCCCGCGTGGATTAGCACCATCCAGCTCAACCATTTTCTAGGGAACCGAATGATCCAACACACGCGCCACCATCAGTGAGACATTTAAGTGAGCATGACATACTCTCAGCTACCACGTTTTTTCAAGTCGATCACTATTGTATCATCCCGAAGAATGGTTCCTAGATGATCCAAACAGGGACGTCCAATTTATGGTTCCGCAGGTTTTTTGTAGTTTTGAGTTATGTTTTTTTTATATTATTCCGCCGGAATGGCTTTGAAGTTTTATCTTATTTCATGTTACACGGCACAACCAAAAATGGTCTCAGCTGAATACCAGTATTTAACATGGAGCGACTGCCTATCTGACCTCCACAACCCAGTTACTGGGTAATACGATAGCCCTTGGTAAGACTGGTTGTCAGACTTTCGGGCTTCTGAGGACCCGTAACAACTGTCAAAGATCCACAAATGACAGGCGAGACCAAGCACGGAGGGGTCTTGGAATATTAAGATGGTCACCCATCCACGCACCAACCGCGACAAGCGTAGCTTAACCTGTCGATCGACCCGTGTGGCTGTTATTGCTTAGCCACAAGTCCCTATTTTAAATAGGTACTCGTAGTAAGAATAATGCGAAAGTGAGCCAAACCTATACATATGTAGGTTTGGCTCGTTTCAGCATGATCATTATTCAGGGTTTTCTAAGATTGGTTAGAAAAGTGTGTGGCTTACTTCTAACTAAACGATCACTTACGTACGAGTTACGACAATTAATATATCTTTTTTACTTATCGTTATATGGATGAATTAATAATATTTTATTTCAAAAAAACAATATTGCAGACCAGAAATAGACGTTGTTATTAACATTGTTACAAGTATCTACGAATGGAGAAGTATGTTGTTATTTTAATTAGGACGTTGTCATACTTGTAATGGTATTAATATTATCGTATGGCAAAAGTTGATGAAATACTGTGTGTAACGTATCATCATCATCATCATCATCATCATTTCAGCCGAAAGACGTCCACTGCTGGACATAGGCCTCCCCCAGGTTCCTCCACTTCGACCGGTCTTGTACTTCCCACATCCAGCAGATACCCGCTGCCTTCACAAGGTCATCGGTCCACCTTGTGGGAGGCCTTCCCGCTCTACGTCTTCCGGTCTACGGTCGCCACCCCAGAACCTTTCGGCCATCTGTTCTGCGAGCAATGGGCCCTGCCCACTGCCACTTAAGTTTGGCAATTCTTCGGGCTACGTCAGTTGCCTTGGTTCTCCTGCGGATCTCTATATTTCTGATTCGATCGCGTAGGGAAACTCCGAGCATAGCCCTCTCCATTGCCCTTTGGGTGACTTTAAGCCTTCAGATGAGGCCCATCCTCACAGGCACTATAGGTGAACACCATGAACTTGATGAAAGTTCCAAAAACACCTTCCGTCACCATTCCCTTAATTATGGTTTTCGTTTCGTTTTCGCGACGCGCTACCGGCAATCTTCTTGGCCGCTGACGGATAGGCAATTCTTCCCTTTCTGCAGTTCGCTTAGGGCAACTGGATCGAAGGTGGCCCCTTTCCCCACAGCCGTAACACCTAAGGCTGTATATTTTACGATCGCGAACTGTAGCCGCTACAACCTCCCTGTCGCGATGGGAACGATGATCCTACCGCACAGCTTCCACCTCCAGTGCATGGGCTAAAGCGTCCTTAAGCGTCCCGTGGTGACCAAGCCTCACAGCAGCTTTAACTTCAGGGTCCCGGATGCCGTCGATGAATGCCTGTACCAGGTTCCCATTAATAAGCGCAGGTACGGACTGGTACGCTTTACGAACCAGCTTCTCCACTTCAAGGGCCCACTGCTGCAGGTTTTCGTTACTGCGTTGCACACAATCCTTGAACTGCGCACGAAACACGTGTGGTGAGAGTCGCCATATCTGGCCTCCAATGCCTCGAGGAGCTGCTCGTAAGTTACTTCCTTACCGAGAGCTTCCAGAACAGTTAAAGCCTGGTCGCGCAGGCCTAGGGTGAGGGCAGTCATGGCCTGACTTTTGTTCCACCCGTGCGCCTTCATGACAGCCGCGAACTGAATTTTGTAGGCCGACGAGGAAGAAGTCCCGTCGTTTGGCGGCACTTTGAATCCACGAAGCGAAGGTGTTGTAGCTGCGGGAGCTGCGATTCCATCCCCAATTTTGAGGTTACCCAACTTTTGCTTCACATCAGCAATGACGTCATTAAACTTGCTGATCTGAGTTTAAGCTTCTGACAAGCGGTTGTCATGCTGGGCAACCTTCTCCTTCACCTCCTTCATGTCTTTTCCGAAGGTTGCGTGAAGGTCCTTTATGAGGAGCATCTGCTCTTTCTGGCGGAGCACCTGCTCCTTCTTATCCCGTTTGAGCTGTTCTTCCAATTGACGGGCCTGCTCCTACTGTCGGCGATCCTGTTCCTCCTGTCGGCGAGCCTGTTCCTCCTGTCGGCGGGCCTGCTCCTCTTTATCCCATTTGAGCTGTTCTTCTAATCGGCGAGCCTGTTCCTCCTGTCGGCGGGCCTGCTCCTGCAGCATTATCATCAGAGCAGCAAAATCTGGTACTGATGATGCTGGAACAGCTGTGGACGGGCCGGCCTTTGTGGTCGGTAGCTGGCCCACCGACGTCTATGGCATTTCTCCACCGACTCGCCTCTGGTCCGTCTACTGCTGGCGTTGACTCCGGGTACCCTCTGTGTACTCTTTAGGTAATATCGGCATGATTTTAATCCCACTTTTGACACCAGTTGTTACGAGCTTGGGGTTCGTGACAATTAAAAACTGCCAAAACCTATAAATTACCAAAAATGACAATTTAAGTAATCACACTAATTACACAACACAGTTGTACTACTTTTACGTCGCACTTGAAGATCGCTAACTCGGAACGCGCTCCGTTCCCGGTTATATTAGGGCCCTCGGATTGTTCCAGAACCTTCTACCGTAGAAGCATCTAGAATGTTCTAGTACATATCGGCCCTGACTGAACAGATGTCGATAGTTCTAGAAAGTTCTAGCATCGAACTTTCTAGAAAGATCATCACTCTATTAATTCTGCTACTAGACACGAGATGGCGCTAGTGGTAACCAAACATTAATCGTGCCGCGTAACTGTACATAAATTTGTTCTGTACAATTTTTCAGAAAGCAGCCAATCGGAAGCACTCAAGAACAACAGCGTGGCTATGGTTCCCCGTGAGTAGAAATTAAAGGCTTCTTCGAACAGGTGCGACGACGCGACACTCGTAGATCAATTTCTATGAAAACTTCATGAAAATAATTATTACAAGTTGTGTACAAGTGTCATGTAGCGCCTTCGCGTCGCGCCTGTTTGAAGACGCTTTATCGACTACTCACACCTATTCAGCTCTGTTCAGCTTTCATCATTGTTTTCTATGGACAAAAGCTGAACAGAGCTGAATAAGTGTGAGTAGTCCCTTCATGTCCCTTTAACACGGTGCAAGTTAATCGACTAAGTTATACCATACAATTTAAGCAACAATTTACTGACAACGTCTAAACAACACGTATAATTGATGCACGATACGGGCAAGTTAGTAGCTGTTCAAAGCTGGTATAGATGTAAACAGCATGTACAATAAAATCTAAAGAACACGTTCAGTAATGAAAAATAATGTAGTTTATTTCTGCATCGCAAATACGGGCAACAATTACATCAATTGTCCAAGAATGTGCAATTCTGTGTTTAGACGACGCAAAACTTGCGAACAGGAATTTCCTTCCAGTCGCTTGCAATTGAATGGCAAAACTTGAATTTATGTCATCATTTAAAGTTCTTTAGAAAACACAACTAACAATTGAAATCAACATTTCAAAAATACAAAACAGTATCTTACACAAAGTGGATTTCGTTTTTAACGACGATGATGAGAAAACTATTTATCCGTCGCTAATTTCGTCTAAGTACAGCAAGAAATAATACAAGAAAATAATAGATATTTAATATATCGCCAGACAATACTCGTATATCGCCTAATGTCTAATAAATGCACACAAAAGTATCTATTGGGTGGGCTGAAAAGGTCGTAGGCTAGAGGTAACACATAGATGGCGCTACTATGTAGTATTAAATCCATATAATATTTACTTGGCCCTAACCTTCAAAAGACACGTGTGTTTGCACCAGAAAAATCAACCGTTGAGAAGTGGTTTGCTAAGTTAACGAGGCGAAATGAGAACCGAGGACGAAGCACACAGTGGACGCCCCAAAGAGGCTGTTACCGACGAAAACATCAAAAAAGGCCACAAATAATTTTGGATAACCGTAAAGTGAAGTTGATTGAGATATCTGAGAACCCTTAACATATCAAAGAAACGTGTTGGACATATCGTGAATGAATCGAAATAAATCTTTTTTTTTTAATTTAAAACTACTTAACTCGCTTAACTACTTTCTGGAGTAGTTCACCGTAGTAAACCCTAGCTATTGAAGACGTAGTTGTGGTGTCCTTCCATCAGACTCTTGGTGGCTTTGAGGAGTGTCACCCGGTGACCGTTTCATTGCGTTATTTATGTTGTCGAACAGACACATTTTTCGAACATATGAAGCAATGGTTTAACAATCCGTTTCAAAACGATACAGATTATGATGAATCGGGAGTTACGCAATTAGGGTGCAGGTATCACCTCACACGCTCACAATAGAGTCAGATATTTTCTCACCATCACATGTAATAAATACAAAGGACGTTATCCTTTGTATTTATTACATGTGATGGTAAGTAAATAAAATGTAACATTAAACAAACTAAAATTATGCCCTAATGTTTACATCTAGCTGACAATATAATTGGAGTGAAATTTTTCATTTTAGTTTTTCTAGCATATTTGTATGCGAAATTTTTCTTAACAAGCACTTTTTTTACAGTTAATAGTGCGTTTTCGTCGCAACGAAACATTATTTAATCTTCTTTTGCTATATTTATTTTTTACTGGACAATTGCGACCTACAGATTTGAGAGTTTTACGACTCTTTACATTTTTGAACTTCTCAGCCACAACTTTTATATCCTTTTCTTTACCTCTTTCTACACATGGCTCTGCGATGACTTTAACTAATCCCTCGATATCTTCACCTACATCTGACTCTAAATCGACCTTAAATTCATTAACTTCATTTAGTGATACAGATAACTGCTCATGTGGATACGCGACGATCGCCGACTTTTCTTACAGCATATTCTGCTGAGCTTAGCCGTCCTGCAAGAGCAAAACGAGGACTCCACTTTAGCCTTGAGTCGAACATGATCCTTAGGAAAACAGTTTTAGCGACGAATTCTAGTTTATCTTTAGTCAATACTATGTCACAATCAGTACTTTCAACATTTGGGTGAAGCAAATCTTATGCATTTAGTTTTTTTCCTATTTAATACTAAATTATTAGCAGTGAACCAATTTACACCAATTTTGTACCTGCAGTAGGGCGTTGTTTCCGTCGTCAAGATTTGATGCACGTCTACTTATTTAAATTAAAAGCTTCTTCTAAAAAATAACTTTAATTTCGGAAGGCGGTGACCAGAAATTAATAAATAGGTACATATCCAAAGTCACCGACTTCCGGAATTAAAGATATTTTTCACATTGTAGTGTTTTTCCGGAACTCGGTGTTTTTTTTTTTTTTTTTTTAAAGTTTATATTCACAGCATACCGGCTTGATGTTATGTTATGAACTGGTGTAAACAATAGACAGACATGAGATTTCGGCCATCCCAGTCCATTTGCTATCAGTTACTGAGGAGTTCCGTTACCTATCTCCGAAGTTCTTCATCAGATCTTCACCAAATTGAAATAGGACCACTCCGAGAAAGTACTCTTCCAAAAACTACCCAAATCGCTTCAAGTGTGCCTATAAAGTTCTCTCTATTTCTCCAGGATCCCATCATCACATCCTGACTTGATGATCATGGGACCACCTGGGAAGTACATCCTTTCAAAGAAATAAAAAAATCCAAATTGGTTCAACCATCTTCGAGTAATCGGGGAACATACATTAAAAAAAAAATCCGACGAATTGAGAACCTCCTCCTTTTTGAAGTCGGTCAGCAAATAACACCATTTGTGGCGGTTTTTTTTTAATATATGAATACGATACCTAATACACTTTCAATGTAGGTATGTAGTGTACAAAAATGTAACGAATTTACTTTGTGGCGAATTAAAAAAAACCCAAAGAGAGCGTTCTTTAATTTTGTCATAAATATAAAGTTATTTCTTTAATTACAAAATATTTTGGGTATAGATTAGAGGCAAGCCTTAAGCAAGCCAAAATTTATTGTTATTTAGAAGTTAAAATATGCAGTTGATCTAGCTATGCTCGCCCAGACCCCATTTTTTTTCCATTTTTCATTTTGTGTGAATATTGTGGTGGCATTTATTTTACGTTTCCAGACGTAAAATATATGCAATTTTTATGATGTCACTGGTGAGATGACTATATTATCTTTAACTGACCATAAATCTCTCCCAGTTGTGATTCCTCTTCATTTAATTGGTACCTGAAAACCAGCGGTATTTGTGGAAAAATGATATTTTTCTGTAACCGACATAAACATGTTTTTTTGCCGAAACCGAAGGTTCGGTTTTGATAATAGTTTCTGCCTAAACTGAAAACGAACCTTTTTATAGACGTGATTAAAACGTGAATAAAATGTTATTGGGCCGTTCTTTCCAGATATACGAGTATGAATAACTAGCTTTGGCCATTGGCTTCGCTCGCGTGGATGTCGAAAATTATCCTACGGGAACGTAATATCACAATAAAAAGTATCCTATGTGTTACCCCAGGTGACAAACTATCTGTGTACCAAATTTCACCTTAATACGTTCAGCCGTTGTTGTGTGATTGAGTAACAAACATCCGAACATACAAACTTGCACATTTATGATATTAGTAGCTTCTGCCCGCAACTTCGCCTGCGTCAAATTTCTTGCTCCCTCCACCCACCCCGTCGCATCGAATCGCCTGGCCGTGCGAGTACTTCGTATTCGTGACTTTTTTTTCTTTTGGCTTGGCTCCTAAGGGCCATAGCGTGATGTTAAATAGGCTATCTAACACTGAAAGATTTTTTCTAATCGGTCTAGTAGTTCCTGAGATTAGCGCGTTCAAGCAAACAAACTCTTTAGCTTTACAATATTAATATAGATTAGTAAGATAGTAGGATGAAAAATCTGGCTGGTCTAATATTACAGGGTTCTACGTTTCACTTTTGTCGAATTGAAAGGGAAATGCCCACCACCAGCCACACATAAAAATGCTTGAAATGAACAACAATGAAATATATACGCCAAATTGCACTACAAATTGTGGGCAACCCATTAAAATTTCAATAATTATCAAAAGCCTCGGTAGAAGTCAGTTCCAAACATGTTTTCCAAAATATAAGTTAAGTCAAGGTTAAGGATTAATATGCAGTTATTAAACAAAAAAAAAACATTTAAATGTTTTAATCGATGCAATATCGAGATAGCAGTTATCAGAGCTTACATTTCTATTCATTTTTAAATGTACACGGGGCATAAGTCCAAAACATCAGCAGCGTCGAATAAGCAGGTTCAGGTACGTCTTTAAAAAGCCGAGTCGTCGTATAGGCTGGTCCAATCTAAGTCCGTGTTCAAAAATGGGTAACGTGTGCAGAAGTAATATCAAAATCCTTAAAAATGGCCACACTCATCGCTAAATATCCTATAAAGCAATATGTATGTAACTCAAGTCGTAAACGCAAAACCATGATTATATGAATTCAAGTAAACAATCGAAAGAATGAAATGCAGTAATGTCAAACTTTATGTAAAGCAAAGTACAGAGGACAGCACATCAAGCTACCCCAATCTGTCAAATTTCTTTGATAGTTTTTCAACTTTATTACAAAGGAATATGTTCAATTGGGAAAATTTGACAGTTAGGGATAGCTTGATCTGCTGGCGACTATACATGTGATGAATACAGCTTAAGATACGTTTTCTATTTTGTAAATCATTTGATTTTAATTAATATTGACATACCAGGCCGCTCAGAAAGTATTGCGAATAAAAGTTTTTATGTATGGGAGACTGACCAACTGGCCAGTCTCTTATACATAAAAACTTTTTTTAGGTAGGTATAACTATACCTACCTATTAATAATCTATTTTGAAAATATGATTATTTGTAAGCAAAAATAGGTACGTTCCAATTTCAAAATTTCCTTCCGCATTGTTTTCGAGCTAATATAATTGATCGTGTCTCATTAAAAATTGGATCTGCGCCGGGAACATTTTCGCGCGCTATGATTTTTTACTATTTCAAGTGTCGCCTGAAACCGGACGAATCGTACGACAGACTTCAAATGGCATTTATGGATGAAGGCCCTTCTAAGGCAATCGTGTATCATTGGTTTATCGAATTCAAGCACGTTGGAATAACTTTGGGGGATGAAATCAAAAAATCAAAATATTTTTATTGCATATAAACCTGCATGGGGGGCACTTATGAAACGTCAGAAGCACGGTTCCAAAATGTTGTTTCTTATGGAGAAGAGCCGGCAAGAAACTCCACGGTTACTCTTTTAAAAATGATTGGCTTTAACAGTGTTTTCAGAGATAAAATGTATGGGAGGACAGTGCATGCCTGTCAAATGAAAAAAGAAGTGGGCGCCCTTTGACGGCTGTTACGGAAGAAAACGTGCTAGCAGTGAAAAATGTTATCCATGATAATACGCGAGTTACGTATAAAGAGATTCAGGACATACTGCAGTTTGGATCGGGAAGCCTCTGCGATCGATGGTGGGATATCATCAAATAACTAGTCCCGCTCTGGGTGGAGCAGGAGGGTGTGTCAGACTTTTACTGACTAAAACCCACCCGTGTTCCCTCAGTAGCCTGTATGCCACGGGCTGCGGTATCTCTTTCGAACATACCCGCACCCCTGGCAGGCATCGGCCCTTGCGGCCCCATCGGTTTGTGCTGACATTTCTTTGAGGCGCGCGTGGAAAATAACGCGCCGTCGACTTGGGCTTGGTCCTTACAGGACAACGAGCTACCCATTACTCGCCGTCCGCAAGCTCATGCCTACGGTGGCCGGAAATCGGCCTGGTATTCCCGACGCCCAGGGCGTCTCCTGCGGCGACTAGGGCCGTAAGGACGCATAGACTGCCTCTCCCTCACGTGTGCCGCCTCTCTCTTCGCGAGCATTACTGCTTCGCTGAAGGAGGTGATGGCTACCCATGCACTGCCGCTCCGTACCATGGCCTGGACCAGGGCCGGACGCGAGAGATCGCCGCCGCCGATCGCCTCCACGAGGACACGGCGGTGCTCCGCCCAAGCCGGGCAAACCGCCACCGTGTGCTCCACCGTGTCCTCAGGGCGATCTTCGCAGTGGAAACACCCGGGCGTTTCCTCCCGCCTTATCCGAAACAGGAACCTCCCGAAACAACCGTGTCCGGTGAGGACCTGCGTCAGGCGGAAGGTGAGGACGCCATGCCGCCTCTCAAGCCACTCCTCAAAGAGGGGACTTACCGCCGCAATCGTGGCGTGCCCACGTAATCATTACAGGTGAAGAGTCTTGGATTTATCAATACAATGCAGGAACGAAGCGCCAGTCGACGGTTTGGGTGAAAAACGAATCAACGCGTACGAAAGTGAAGCTATCTAGAAGCGGGTGCAAGTGTTTGATCGCGAGCTTTTTTAATTTGACTGGCTATTTGGTGTCAATTCTTTTACGGAACCAAAGAAGCATCAACGCTGAATGGTATACCTACTGCCGAATGCTTGGCAGAAGTTTTCTCTGTTGTGAGCAACAAGCGACCAAACACAGGGCTCCGCGGGCTACTGTTCCACCACGACAACGCGCATTCGCACACCGCGTTCAAAACGAGGGACTTCTTGGACAGCACGCAGGTCAAACTCCTGGGTCACCCTCCTTACAGCCCTGACCTAGCACCGTGTGACTTCTTTTTTTCCCGAAAATATTAAATCAGCTCAAAGGGATACAATTTCTGTCGCCGGAAGATGCGCTGTCAGCGTTCGAGCAGGCCGTAAACGTGGTATCTGCGGTGGACTGGAAAAAGTGTTTTGAAAACTGGTTTAGACGCATGAAACTTTGTATAGTGGCTAGTGGAGAGTACTTTGAAAAGTATTAATAAAAAAAAAAACCTATAGCCCATTTTTTTTTTGGAATTCTTTTTGAGTGTCCCACGTACATTTCAATTAGATTTAAGGTATAAAATGGTTGTTCGATATGGATTATTCGATGCTTCTTGTTTGGCTGAATGTCGATTACTAATGTCAAGTAAACACTGACCTCCAATAATTTCTTTTTATGAATTAGACGGATATGAAGTTAAATATTTTAAGAGAATTGCTTGAGAATTTTTTCGTTATACATATTTAATTCTAAATAGAATTAAAGACTATTAGTAGTTTCGGTCTATTTCAGACATTTTGTGGCATTCCCCTTTCAACATTGTCATAGTGAAACTTGGTCTTAATTAAACTACTTAATTAACTAATACTGAGGCAGACCGACAGCGACGTGTAGATGGTATCAAATAAAACAAATATATTAACAAAATATGATATGATGTATTTTGAGTTTAAATTTCTATAATCTCAATCAGCCAGCCTCGACGATTTTACTCATTACTAATATAGGAATCTTTTTGTTCTAATTATAACATTATAAATGTTAGTAGTACTTTTTCCAAAGGGTTTTAGAAACTATAATTAGTATAACTTGTGTATTACAATTTTTTACTTCTAATTAAAGTACTACTTTAATTTAATACTGTTTAACACTTCTACAAAAATTTGCATATAAATGAATGAGATGCATCTTAGAACACAAACATAATTCTTAAAAGATAGTGTTAAACTGAACCTTTGGCCGAATAAGATTTTTAGGCCTAAACCAGCCGAAACCGAAAACGAGGCTTCGGTCGAATCGAAACCGAAACTAAAACTTCAGTCGAATATGATCAATGTACTTCATTTTGGTGATAGTCTCCCCTCGGTAACGAATCCTTTTTTATTATATTCCAAAATGGCCAATGAAGAACATTGACAATGCGGAAATTCTGAAAAAAATCGAGTAGATAGAAGTTTTTGTATAAATATGTTTATAAAACAAAACAAAATGAAATATCTAACTGGCGTTAGAAAAATCTGCACAAATCCTTTACACACAAACTTGGTTATGCGATCGCAAAAAATTTAATTGTGTTATGACTCTTAAGTCTTTGCTCAGGGTTCCTGATATATTGAGCTAAAAGGCGGCCAGGGCCGTCTACTCCCGCACTTTGAGGTACAGAGTTCTCATACAGCTAGTGATTGCTATACATGTAAACTGCTTCAGCAATCACCACCAATACTAATTATCCAATACTCCTGACACTGACCCACTTACATTGACTGGTCTGGTGACAGACCTGAGACTGTCACCAGACTAGTAAGTTGTATGTGATAATTGGTCCGATGACTGTGGTGTATAGCCAGTAAATGACTTTGGGGCTAATCACCCATTCCCTGCCGAACACTCGTTTGCGCTGCCCATGGATATGCTGGGTTTTATAGTAATGTAGTTGGTATGTGTTGTACAATTCAGCTGTTTATGCAAAAAGATGCCAAGGTGAAAGGCTTAGGGTAGTTCAAACCGAATCGCGGTTGATGGAGTGTCGTCAGTTTCCGTTCACTATGACTTGTAAAAATCTTAGTTTGAGCATGTTTGTGGGTTAGCCACACAGGATTGAGTCCTACACTGTGTCTGTCGGGGGCCATGTTTAATTGTTAATACTACATTATTATAAGTATACATGGAACATTATATTACCCTTTTTAACTACTACTTCGTGCGATGATATTAAGTATTGGTCACGGGTCCGTAAGTGATATGGAGTAGGAAACGCCCGTAACTTCAGCCAAAACTACGTATTCGTGCTTATGGAGTGATGATGTATCGTATTAAGCATATGGCCAATAAGCATATCAAAGAACGATTATTCGTGATGGTAATTTTAATGAGTAGGTACCTATTTTTCCAGATCACTCCGCGCGGAAGCAGCAAAACGAGCGAATAATGAGATCGCCGAATTAAATCGGCAATGCCGCGAGCGACTTGAAGATAACCAACCGTAAGTGTAACACCAACAAACCTAGTCTTCAGAAATAATTGTGCCAGCACATCAAGCTACTCCAATCTGTCAAATTTATTTGATAGATTTTCAACTTTATACCGTAAGCATAAGGTTCATGTTCAATTGGGAAAATTTGAGTTTGGGGTAGGTTGACCTGCTGGCGTCTGTACTTTACATATTCGTGTAACTTACCTATTACTCGTACTTTGAAATCCTCTTTTTAGCATTCTAAAGAACGTTATAGTTAATATGTAAACTTTTCAGAAGATCCAGCGAGAATATGGCAAGAATGCCAATTTGCCCGGGTCCATCCCGCGGCACTCACGTAGAGCACAGTCAGAAAGTACCTATACCAAAAACAGTGCTCGTAAATGAATACCAAAGTTAAAAAAAACTTCTGAGATAATGTAATGTCTTCTATATATTTTTTTCTAATAGCACAACCGGCTGCTTTTCTACGCACTCAGCACTTCGTCGGTCTCGCTCTTTCGTCAGGCCTGGTTTGGGCACCCGCGAATCACATGTCCGGGCCAAGAGTTCCTGCTTCTAAAGAAATGGAAGACGTTTAAATCTGTTACTCGTTGTCCGTCGGGCAATGAAATTTTTAAAGTCATCGTATTTTATGTGATATACATAGGTGAACATGTAACCAAAATAGTAAAGATTTATTGTGTGAGTAGTAAATAAATAAATAAATCTTTACCCTTACAAAAAAAAAACACTATTACTTACGTTCTACGAATCTAAAAAGACAACCAATTAGTATCTCAGTGCACAAGCTGTAGTTTTACTTTTAGCGTTCTAACCTACTAGATACATTTTGTGATGTCTTCGTTGATACGTCTAATGTAATGTCTAACGTAATCAGTTTCGTAAGCCACCAATGCCCATTGTGAATTATACATAGATATTGTTGCGAGAAACAAATGGTTACATGGGATTAATTTGCTTTTGGCATTGCCTGACGCTAGGAAAACTGCAACTGCAACTCTATTAAAGTATGAAAGAGAGAGAGAGAGTAGTAGTAGTAGTAGTAGTAGTAGTAGTAGTAGTAGTAGTAGAATTATAATTTGTTTTATATTTTTAGGAAAAGAGATAATTTTGATCTCCCCACAAAACCACTTAAGATTCTTTGTTTTTTTTATTTTTATTCAAATGGATATTGATAGGGCGACTCTTGAGAGACAGTCTCTAGCTAAAAATTATATTTTTGTGAATCGTTGATGTTTACTATAGTTAAAAAATAAATAGTTTATTAAATATATACCAGAAATGTTAAATTTACTTAAATATATAATAAATATTAATATATTAAATAAGACCAAACAAAACCTGTTTTATTTTATTTTTTGTGTGTATATCATTTTCTTGAGTCGTGGGTGAGGTCGTCGGTCCGTCTGGCCCAACTCAAGGAAATGTGTTGTACCTCGTTGATGGAAGTGTAGTACCTACACTGGGGTGTAGCTATCTACCTGGGGCTAGATAGCTCGTGGGCGTACACTACGCTGTCTCCATTTCAAGACTCCTCTGCTCCACCGGCCATCGTTCCTTCGACAAAAAATGCCACCCCTCCTGCCATTTCAGCATGATTACCCTGCAAGCTATGTCGGTAACCCCGATACTTATCCAAAAATAAATTTTCTTGATTAGTGTTTGTAAATCGGTAAGTGTCAATTGAAGCGATTGACGACTTTAATGCGGTAAAAGAAACCGACTGTTCTGTAAATAACCCATGATTGGATGAATTTAAAATAGAGTTTTACTCAGAATAAAACTAGGTACTATTATTTATTCATCAATATCCGCAATCCATCTTGAGCCAAACACCTGTATTTCAGTATATTGTCAGCATTTTCTTAGCCTCTCCAGTGGTGGCCCCCCTATACTTACCGTTATGTATGTATTTTAAGCGCGCATCGGGTGATGGCACGATGTATCGTCAGTATGGAACTCATGATGCACCAGGTAGACCTTACCTGGATTCCACTTATTGATAAAAAATCTCCAAAGAATGGTATAGATTATATATATGTATACCTACTTTTCAGAACATCCAGACCTAATACGCCAAGAGCGTCAATTTGGGCCGGTCCATCCCGTTGCACTCACGAATGTCCCTTTCGGTAAGTACCTACCTTTTAACAAAAAGTATCACGTTACCGGTAAAAGTTGCAAAATGGCTTCCTCAACACTTTGTATGAATTCCATGGAGAAACGCAAGGGGTCTAAAAAATATTGTACTTGGAAGTTCTCGCTGGAGCTACGGGATTTATATTTGAAAAAGACGAGTAGACTAATTTTCTGACCCCTTGTGTTTCGCGATGGAATTCATATAATGTGTTGAAAAAGCCATTTTGCAACGTTTGCCGGTGACGTGATACTACTATTAAAACTATCGGATTTCTTCTTCTTTCTGTCCAAAATGTGAACGTTTTTGAATATTAGTAACCACGTCCTGCTACCGTGTTGGATATTTTGGCAGAAAGAAAACAGTTTGTAACGATTTAATAAACGGAAATATCTGGATGACCGCGCTTAGTTTTTTTGTGGTCTGATGTTTCCTAAAAATAAAACCAAGCTAGATTGATTTATCGCCCCTGAAAGCCCTTTCATACTAAATTTCATGAAAATCGTTGGAACCGTTTCCGAGATTCCGATTCAATACACCGTGACATTTTAGTCGTCATAAAGGATGTACCTACCACTCATTGTAGGTACAATGAAATTGTTATCTACTATCGTCCGAGTAACTTTATCTTTAGTTCTCTGTTTAAACGATAGACTATGTTATTTGAGGGTATCCATTAATTCAACTTACTTACGTTTCTTTTATAAAATTAATCCCTACCCTCAAGTTATATTGACGACACGCTTGGCGCAGTGGTTAAGCGATTGACTGCTATGCTGCGAGTCTCGGGGTCGATTCCGCACGTATAAATATTTCTGTGACCTACAAGAAGTAGTTGTTTCGTGTCTGGCTGTTTGTGTATGTGAGTTTAAATGTTTGTAAACACATCCACAATACAAGAGAAATTCTAAATGTGGGGCAATGCTTAAAAAAAATCTGAAACGTTTGATGTATACGTTCACGTACCGGTTAAAACGTTTGTATGCAGAGATGATATGGCAGATCACGTGACATTTAGTTTATTTTTTTGGGTGGGAAATCATCAAAGGGCGTGTCAGACTTTTACTGACTAAAACCCACCCGTGTTCCCTCAGTAGCCTGTGTGCCAGAGGCAGCGGTCTCTTTCGAACAACCCGCATCCCTGGCAGGCATCGGCCCTTGCGGGCCCCATCAGGTTGTGCTTGAATCATGGAGAATAGGATTTGAAGGACCATCGTTGCCCTCATATGTACTCATTTACAATATGAGAGTCAGTGCTCTCATTTTGCAAATGTTCTACCAGTGTAGAACCTTAAGTTTTTCCTGTTACGCAATGCTTCTGGTGCTGAGATACGGTCACTCTGCTAAAATGTGTCTTTTCTTAATGTTTTACCCGCTTGTGTTACTATAAATGATCCTACATCTCACTCAATAACTTTGTGCATGTAGGCTAGTAACAGCTCATCACCGATGCTACCTCTGTCGGACACGATGCGTGAGACAGCGTGCTTTTTAGCCAGGCCCAACAGTGAGTTCGAGCTCGCGACTAGATTCCCCTTAAGTGTGTGAATTGCATAAAGAATCACATGACATTAGACAAAGCTTGCCCAGTGTACATTAAGCAATGGAAAATACTTGTATTATGAGTGAGAATATGTTTCTTCCCGAAAAGCATTCGATATGTATGTACTCCTCCTAAACACTCCTACGATGCAGACGTCAATAGGTAGACACTTACACCTACCTATGTTACGCTAGCACCTACCGCAAGTTTGTCTGTCACCCGTGTTACAGCGGATGCGACATTCGCACAGAAAACAGCGTGCCCTGTACCAATTAAAGAAACGGTGTCCACCCAAGGAGATACCACAATTGGACGAAACACAGACGGAGAAAGAAGAACCCGCACCCCTGGCAGTTTCAACTGTGTGGTGGTCTCTTCATGGTGTTATTCACTATAGCTTTCTCAGGTCTGGTCTTGAAGGAACTTGGAACAATGATGGTGAAACTGGCAGTGAAAGAGCCCGACTCTTGAATCGATCTTCACCATTATTGTTCCATGATAATGCAAGACCTCACACTGCACGAGAAACCGTTGTAACTCTACAGGAGCTGCAGTTACAAACTATACGTCATCCTCCATACTCGCCAGACCTTGCTCCAACGGACTACCATTTGTTTCGTGATTTCGACAATTTTCTACGTGATAAAAAAATTTCTTCCCAGGAGGCAGTACAAAATGCTTTCACACAGTTTATCGAATCTAGATCCTCAGAGTTCTATCGTAGCGGCATAGGTAAATGAACTTCCGTTTAGATGGCAGCGGTGTATAGATAACGAGAGTAAATATTTTGATTAAATAATTATGTTACATGTTGTGGCTAAATAACAATAGCTGCGCGGGTCGATCGACCAGGTTAAGCTACGCTTGCCGCGGTTGGTCCGTGGATGGGTGACCGTCTTTACATACCAAGACCCCTCCGTGCCTCGGAAAGCACGTTAAGCCGTTGGCCCCGGCTGTCATTAACACAATTGTGTGTGGATCTTTGACAGTCGTTACGGGTCGTCAGAAGCCCGAAAGTCTGACAACCAGTCTTACCAAAGGGTATCGTATTACCCAGTAACTGGGTTGTGGAGGTCAGATAGGCAGTCGCTCCATGTAAAATACTGGTTTTCAGCTGCATCCGGTTAGACTGGAAGCCGACCCCAACATAGTTGGGAAAAGGCTAGGCAGATGAATTATGTTAAATCTTAGAAAAAAACGAGTTTCAATTTTTCAGTACAAATTGGCAATTTCATACTTTAACCCCATTTCCAGTCTGCTACAGCCCTGCCCTACCCTTTGATAGAACACAGGTGTGATGTTTTAAAGAAATTTTATTTCCGCAACTTTTTGGCGCAACTGGCCGTTCGCGCAAGTGGATTCGTGCAAGTGTCTTTGGCGCAAGCGGATTCGCGCAAGTGTCCTTCGCGCAACTGTCGTTCGCGTAGGTATCTTTCGCGCATATGTCCGTTCCCGCAAAAGTACAACCACGCAAACGTCCATTCACGGAAAAGTCTTGTCGCGCAGGTGTCCCCTCGCGCAAATCTACGTTCACGAAAAACTTCATGCCCGGAAATGTCTTTTCGCGCATTTGGGTTCGCGCAAGTGTCATGATACCGGTAAGGATCAAGCCCGGGTCGACGGCGCGTTGTTTTCTACGCGCGCCTCAAAGAGATGTCGGCACCAACGGAAGGGGCCCGGAAGGGGCCCGCAAGGGCCGATGCCTGCCAAGGGTGTGGGTTGTTCGAAAGAGGTACCGTGGCCCCTGGCACACAGGCGACTGAGGGAACACGGGTGGGTTTTAGTCAGTAAAAGTCTGACAATCAATAAAAGAACACAAGAGAAAGGAATCTGGTACAAACCAACCGCATCCCTTGAACTCATCGGGGATAGATAATCAGGTGTTGAATATATGTGATACTGTTATCGTGCTAAGACATCGTCCCGGACACATTCCGTGTAATAGGTATATTGTATTTAGGTACATCTAATGTCGAAATGAACGACGACGAATTGTGATTTTTGTAATAATTCCGTTGATGATGTTCATCACCTATTATTTATTAATCGAGTATGTCCGCAATGAGGAATTTAATAATAAATTTAGAGACCTAGTTTACTGTAATAGTGTGCCACTTTCTGATGGAGCTATAGAGTACCTACTTTACAAACTAGCTATGCTAAGGTTTTGTTAAATAAAGATAAGAATGATTTTGTTAAGTCAACCAGCGGCGGCATAATCGCGCCTGTCAGTAGAATCAAAGCTCCCGGAAGAAACCTATGTAAAATTATTTGACGTTCTTATTTTTGAACTTCCTGACTGTTCAAACATAGTCACGTAAGGTTGCCTTCGGTGAGCGAACAACCTTTACAGTATACAGTATTTATTCATCAATATCCGGAATCCATCTCTGTTCAACCTATTGCCAGCATTTTCTTTGCCTCTCCGCTGGTCACGGCGTCTGAATTTACTATAGGTACTAGGTATTTTAAGCGCGCTTCGGGCAATGGCCCGATTTATCGTCACTATGGAACTCATGATGCAGCAGGTACCCAGACCTTACCTGGATTCCAGATATTGATGAAAAAAATCCAAAGAACGGTACAGCGGGCTTAGCATGACGCTTTGTATTTCTACGAAGAATAGACAGTGTTTTTTCAATACAAAGTGATATTTCGTTCCTACATTTTTGTTATCGCACCGTAGATATCCTTCTACAATCTGTCATTTAGTCTTTCGTTTCTTACGATATTTCTCTAGGTCCTTTTATATGTAGACTATTTCAGAAGAGTATTTCTTCCCAAACTGTCAAAATCACACTGACAACAAAACTTTCTACTCGACGGCCACAAAGTATATACGATTATCTACAAAATCATGATTCGTTTAGAACGCATAACTGTGATAATGAATGGAAAAACGTAGGTATCTTATCCTATTGTACATAATTTATTTAATAGTGTTGTCTATTCTTCCGTCGACAAGTCGGTGCTCGTGCTAAGCCTGCAGATTATAATTATGTAGGTATACTTTTCAGAAACTCAAGCGAGAATACGCCAAGAGCGTCAATTTGGGCGGGTCCATCCCGCGGCACTCTCGCCGAGGATAGTCAGTAAGTACCTATCTTATACCAAAAACAATGCTCTGAAATAAATAAATAAAAACTTATTGATAATGAAATATATATTTTCTAATAGCACAACCGGCTGCTTTTCTACGCACTCAGCACCACGTCGGTCTCGCCCTTTCGTCAGGCCTGGTTTGGTCACGCGCGATTCGCTTTTGCGTGACCGGGAAAAGAGTTTCTGCTACTAAAGAAACGGAGGACGTGTAAATCTGTTACTTGCTTTCCGTCAGGCAATGCAAGTTTTAATGTCATAGTTTTTATGTGTTTAAACATAGGTACAAAACACAAAATACAAAAAAAAAAACAACAAAATATTATAGATGTAAGTATGTGTGTGTAGTTTTAGTTTTATTTTGAGCATTCTATACCTAGTAGGACATTTTGTGATGTCTTTGTGTAAACGTATTTAATGTAATGTCTAACGTAGGTAATCAGTTTCCTAAACAACCAATACCGATTGTAAACTATACATATTGTTGCGAAAAACAAATGGTTTCACGGGATTGATTGCTTTTGGCATTACTGGACGCATTGTATTGCCTGACGCGACGCTAGGAAAACTACAAGCAAAACAAAATATCTGTTTTCCAAAAAATAAAAATAACCAACTACAGCAACAGATCAACAACCAAACCATATCAAAAGTTCTGCATTTTTAAAATAAGTAGAATCTTTTTGTTTTTCTTTAAAATCTCAATAAATTATTAATTGTTTTAATGTAGGTAAGTAGTGGGTTGGTTGTTCAGTTCATTCAGTTTATACCTACAAACAAATGTATAAACGTTATAAAAAAAACATTTTAAATGTAATATTTTCATCATTCAAAATCCATTCAGAGCTTTTGTGTGAAAAACGACCGAAACTTTCGAAACTTTTTTTTTTACGTAGTAGAAACTAGCTTTTGCCAGCGGCTTCGCCCGCGAGGAACTTTCATCCCCTATTTAACCCCCTTAGGGGTTGAATTTCGAAAAATCCTTCCTTATTCCAGTCTACATTATAAAGGGACCCTTTGTGCAAAATTTCAGGTTTCTAGGTCCAAAGGTTTGGGCTGGGCGTTGATGAGTCAGTCAGTCAGTCAGGATTTTTCTTTTTATTTATATAGATAAATAATGGATTTCTTAATTCTTGAGGTTTCCGTCGTTTTGCAGTCTCAGTGCATTCCAAAAAAATATTTTGCAAAGGAATATCTCTCTAGGGAGAGTCTCTAGCTAGTTACTAGATGTTTGTTTTACGTCATAATTATTTTAATTTATTATTAAAATATTTAATTATTTTTGTGAATCGTTTATGTAGGTATGTACTTATAAAAAAAAATGCCGTGAATGTTAAATTTGACTTACCTTAGTATTAAAAAAAAATCCAGCTTCAACGACCCCGGAAACAGTGCCAGTCCACCTGCCACATCGCTCGATGTCTGGGTGAGATGTCCGCATTGCTCCCAGCCACGCTTCTTTAGGCAACAAAAAAAAAACCTTAACGAACCAAATCAAAGATAGCTGTAATAATTCGACCCTTACTTTAGATCCCACACTACCTACATTCAATAACCTGTCTCATAAAAGCATATGTTCACACTTGGAATCCAAATTAAGTGAAGGTGACATCAGGGAAGCGGCCAGGATACTATTCAGCAGCGATGTGATGGCGCCTTACTCTCCAGTAAAACTAACAGCTCTGGAAGGCAAACATCCAGCGTCTGTGATGGTCTCACCATCCCCGATCCCCCCGGATCTCCTGATCTAAATTCAATCTTTTTGAAAGTTTCGGCCCCCAGTTGATTGCAGCCGTGAACTCCTTCAGAAGTGGTTCCGCTAGCGGCCTGACTTCACAACATTTCAACTAAAACTAGCAAGTCATTTCTAATAAACAGTATCCGCTGCTATAGCATGTTGCCAAAGTCGGTTACAGAACTTAGCGATGGAAAGTTTAAAATTCACATCAAACGTGTCCTTATCAAACAAGCATATTATAAGATAAAAGACTACGTTGAAGACAGGGAAGTTTGGCATTAATTCCTTCTGCACGTGTGGGTTCCCTGGTACCTCATTAACAGCATAACTATGTGAAAGTCTATTAGCTGCTCCCAAATTACAATTATCTTTTTTATTCTTTATATTTTTACAATGCCGACTGATGCTGACATATTCTCGTCATTAGGTATTTGACATTATACATCAATTATAAATATCGACTATTTTTTAGTGATTGTTATGGAAATCATGTCACTTTGTTTAAATATTAGGTTCATTTTATGTATGTAGATTATTTGACATATTGTGAATGAGAGAACGTTGTAGGCCTTACATAATGATAGATGTAGATTTGTAGACGATTTTCTGTTCTGTATTTTCATTCCTCTAAGTACCTGGTACTTATTGACAGGCCTGCACTGTCCTCCCATACCTATTATCACTGTAATTTGAAAACATTGTTCAAGCCAATTATTTTTAAAAGAGTAACCGTGGAGTTTCTTGCCGGCTCTTCTCCATAGGAAGCGACAACTTGGAACCGTGCACCTAGCTTCTGACGCCTTCATGTTCTGACGTTTCATAAGTACCCATGCAGGTTTATGTCAAATAAAAATATTTTGATTTGATTGATTTGATTTGAAAGGATCATTTGAGTTCAGGCGCCAGGCAAGCTGGTAAGTCATTTTTGAAGGAGCTTGCGGCCCTGATCAACCTCATGCTCACCTGCGGCGGGATGAACGATGCCGTCATCGATGTCTTGTACGGTTCCAACCTATGTGCCCTACGCAATAAGGACAGCAGCATTCGTCCCATCGCCGTTAGGTGTACATACAGGCGTACGGCAGCCAATATAATGTTGTAAGTTATACAGCGAAAAACTTACAACTCAGTTTCAGCCCCTGCAGCTAGGTTTAGGCTCAAGAGGGGGCTGTGAAGCTGCCGTACATTCCCTTCCCACCTTTTTAAACTCTCACAAAAGAGGTCATCCTCAAGGTTGACGTTAAGAACGCCTTTAACTCTGTGAATAAGGTAGCAGTTCTCTGTCTATGCTTTGGTGGCTGAAGTCAAAAAACAACTACCCGAAATTTATGGCCCATATTTTTAACCCATCAAAATTTTATCTTTCTGACGTCACCGATAGGCAATGACCTTATAAAAAATTTATGCAATAGCCCCACAAATCAAAATTCTAGAAAAAAGTTCACTGCACCTCCTAGTTTCTCCAATTTTGGAAGACAGCTTTTCTCAATTCATCGACGATAACGGCTTTGGACGACCAAGCGTGGCTTCAAGCCACACTACCCATCCATTTTGGTAGCCTCGGCACCCGTAAAATTACTAGTATTAGCTTACCGGCTTTCTTGTCCCATGTCCATTGCACAGCGCTGAAAAGTTGGCAGGGAAAATTTTAGCCCCTTGCCTGGTTGTCTCTGAAGTGCCGTGCTTTACCGATGCGGTGAATGCCTAGAAAATGGCTTGCCCGGATACAGATCGCCCCTAGAACCGATCTTCCCAGAGACAGTGGGATGAGCCGCTCTGCAGGTAGGTACGAAATAAAATTATTAATACGTCCACCAATACTGCTGAGCGTGCCCGCCTTCTGGCTGTGGGTAAGTGGGAGTCAGGCCTCTAGCTGCAGGCACTACCTTCACCCAACATAGGCACTATGCTGGGTGGCGGTAGTGCCTGCAGGCACTATGCTGGTCGACTCTTCACGTGACTAAGAATCAGCATTGCCATACAACGTGGCATGCTGCCAGCCTTTTGGGCACTTTTCCCATTGACAACGATGCGGACGTATTTTTCGATGCCATATGATTAATTTATTTTTATTGTATTTGCACATACAATTAAGACCAGTAGTTTTTAAATTATGTTAATAAAATAAAATGTATTTTGAAAAAAATAAAGTATTATTCATAATAAACATATTACGATAAATTTGTTTTGTTTACAATTTACATAAACAGTCTTATTCATAAAATGTTATCGAACATCTAAAAACTT
This sequence comes from Polymixis flavicincta, assembly GCA_949987655.1. Lineage (NCBI taxonomy): Eukaryota > Metazoa > Arthropoda > Insecta > Lepidoptera > Noctuidae > Polymixis > Polymixis flavicincta. Next base: position 32,484,962 of record OX465171.1, on the reverse strand, counting down.
GCTAAAGTCTGGTTGTCAAAAAGTGTTATTCTTTTTATTTTTTATTGGCTCATAAAAAAGTGTTATAGGTGTGACACTGGATCCCGCACTAGTATACCCTGTGTCGCAGGATCCAGTCTCTTTAGACATATTATATAATACCTACAACACCAACAACAACTTTATATACCATGTTTTATGCGAATAAATATTATTTCTATTTCTATTTCCTACTAAGTAATAATTCAATAAAACTAATCTTCTTATTTATAAAAATGAATTGCTGTTCGTTAGTCTCGCTAAAACTCGAGAACGGCTGGACCGATTTGGCTAATTTTGGTTTTGATATATTTGTGGTAGTCCAGGGAAGGTTTAAACGGTGAGAAATTACAAAGAAATTTCAAGGAACGTAGTAAGAACAACACTTTTATATTGACAACTTTATTGGCGGTACGAAGTTCGCCGAGTCAGCTAGTAGGTAGGTACTAAATAATAATTCGCCATAACTAATAAGAGGAAACCAAAGTATGTTTGCGGTGATGAGTGTACCTACGTATGACAGTGTGATGAGTGTTAGTGTGTCTGTGAAGAGTTGTGTGATGAGTGTATGTATGATGTGTATGAGATGTGTACGTGATATTAAGAACTTTAACTGTTGAAAGATACAAGGTTTTCCGTTTCAGTATAATTAAGACCGAGTAGCCAATCTTGAACCTCTTCTTTTCACCCAAACTTCTTCAACTAGTAGGTAGATGTTGAGATTTTTATTAACTTTTTCATACAGGTATGGTCCCGTACATGAGAAAGCCTTATTGCCAAACTTAAGCCTGCAGAAAGGTCTGTTCCATTTGGGTTTTCTACGTGAGCGCTGATCCGTCACCACTGTGGCCACTGAAGTTTTGTGGAATTTAAGTAGCACTGATAAAATGAACAGTTGGCGCACCGTAAGCACTCTCGTTTCTCGATATAACTTATCAGTGGGGTAACGGATTTCTAGTCTGTGAGAGACCTTAAGAATCCGTAATTAAATAACTTTTTCAACACACTTGCTCATAAAATGGCTCTAATTTCACCGCAATTAGGCACTTAATGACACCTATTATCAAACTGTGACTTTTTCATTACTATTATTCACAAGTGCGTTATAGCTTTTTTTTTATTGGTTGAGTTGCTTTGTTCTTAAAACGTTTCGATACAAAAAAGCTCGTGCTCAAGACTACAAATAAATTAACATACCTATTGCTTGCTCATTTCATGCAACTTCGTAATTAAATAGATAATTTCAACTTGTACGTTTTTAATAAATAAAACTTTCACTCAAATATAACTTTTGTTTTTTTCTGTAATAAAGAAAACTTTGAATTCCCCATTTTGTACGTGGCTAAAGCACTATCCACGAAAAGCAAAAAAAAGAAACGTCATTCTGTTAGGCCACGTTCCGAGTTACAATAATATCGATTTGATCGCGCTCACACACGACGTCCCGCGAATCGTCATAGATGAAGCCATGACATGCGCCATCTTGTCAAAAATGACAGTTGTGCTGTTTTGTTTTAAGTGACATCGAATCTTTAGTTAATTTAGATTTATTTGAAATAGACAAATTTAATATGGTGAATATAATATGTTTTAACGTTGAGTGAACACTTTTATCGCGATCACGAGCGTTCCGTATTGATGTGAAAAATGACGGTTCTTAGCTGTCAGAATCGTGATATCTAACTCGGAATGCAAAATATCGATGTGAGCGCTCACAGCGTTATTTTTCTAATTCGGAATGCGGCCTTAGTATAAGGCCGATCGCCGCATGATGCGCGCGCATTGGAAAACTGATTACGTTTCCCGCCATTGGCTAAAAAAAAATCTCAACTCGTTTTCACTGTTGAAATTATAGTTAATTATTGATTAAAATGACTACAAGTCCTAATTTTGTAGAAAATGATTCATGTTGTAACACCGCCCGATATAAAATGTGAAGCCCTTAACGTTATGGAAAGTTACTACCTAAAAACTCCAAGGACAAAATGTTTTTTTAGTATTATTTTCTTCATAAGTGTGTTGAAAAACGTCGTATGATACACGTGTCTATTGATGATTATCGTCCTCGGCTCTCGTAAAACCCTCGCCTGACGGCTCGGGTCTCAATGGCGCCTCAGCGGTAATCACCAATGTTATACACTTGTAATGTACTATTACAAGCGAAACCCCAAGATACTATACAGTAACCAAGCACAGACTGACATAGAGCCAGGTATATCTTTGTCAGCTACAGAACGAAGTCTTTTAAATATTTTCAGAAGCTTCCTTACGCGCGAAGCGACAGACTGAATTTGTTTTGCCCATGTCAGGTGTTCGTCTATGCTAACACCGAGATACCTGATACTCGCATTCTGCTCGAAAACAGGGCAGCTGCAACTATCCCCTAGACTATAATTGCAATGGTGGGATTGGAGTAGGTACAAGTTGTTTAGTTGTTTAGGAGCAGTTATTTTTTTGCTTACAGAGAAATGAAGCCACCTTGGTTTTTTTTTAATATTAAGGGTGAGCAGATTGTGTTGCAGCAAACTGGTAACGGTCTTCATTCCAGCCTCTGCGGCACTATAGGTTTCCTTCCAAGAGTTGCCATGGAAAATTATAGCTGAGTCATCAGCGTAAGCAGAAATTTGCGCGTTGGCCAAATTGAGTGAGCAGATTCCATTGACGTATAGGAGAAACAAGGTGGGGCCAAGGACACTACCCTGGGGCAATCCGTATGCCACGCTCGCAGAGGTACTTTGGAAATTACCCAGACAAACCTTCTGTTTACGTTCGGAGAGATAGGAGGTAAACCATTCCAAAGCAATACCCCTGATACCTAAACGTTCCATCTTCTTGATCAGTATGGGCCTGGATACGGTATCAAATGCCTTGGCAAGGTCAAGAAAGACGCCGACAGTTTTTGCCCTTGTCAAGGCTGTTAATGACATGATCCACCACCTTGGAGACTGCGTCCTCCGTTGATCTGCCATTGCGAAAGCCGTACTGGTTGGCTGATAGGAGTAGGTTCTTTTCTAAGTACGCCAATAGTCTCTTGTTCACCAGCTTCTCCAAAATTTTGAATAGAGACGTAAGAAGTGAAATGGGCCTGTAATTGGATGGGACTGATGCATCTCCAGCTTTGTAGATCGGGCAGATATTCGCTGTTTTCATCTAAACCGGAACCATTCCTAACGACATGCTCAGATTGCAAATGTATGAGATGGGACAGGCTAGGCAATTTTGAGCTAGTTTAAAAACACGATTCGGAATACCTCCCAGCCAGGAACAGAATAGTTTTTGAGGTTTGCTATAATAGAACCAACTTCTGTTTCGTCGGTTGGAGTCATGAAGAAGGACTGTGATAGAGAAGGGTCAGTGTTATCCAGCGTTAGTGCTAAGTTTGCTAATTCTAATTGTTTTTTTAGTTGAGTCAGGGACTGCTCGGCGAGTTGTATTCCCACATCAGTAAAAAAAAGTATTGGCCATATTCAGTGAGACAACCGGATCATAAACGCATTTTAGCACTCATACGTTCTATTTAAGCCACTATAAAGTCATAGAAGCCTTATTAAGCCCTACTTTAAGTGTTTTAAGGAAAAAATGGCAGACTCTCTAAAGCAGCTAAAGAAAGAAAATGATAATTCGACTATTTGATGTACAGTCGCCGGCAGGTCAAGCTATCCCAGACTGTCAAATTTTCCCAATTGAACATAAACCTTATTCCTTTGTAATACAGTTGAAAAACTATCAAAGAAATTTGACAGATTGGGGTAGCTTGATGTGCTGGCCTCTGTACAAATATTGTGTCAACAAATGTAAATTTTCAAGCAATCAGTTGACAGTTACAATTTCAATTTGTCAAATTTAAATAACTATGACGTCAGAAGTTTCAAAGCTGTAGACAATTAAATAGTTTCCGGTACGTAGTTCCGTGTGGTTCCACGTAAAAGAAAAGCACCATCCTATTTCTTCCCGTGGGTGTCGTAAAAGGCGACTAAGGGACTTACTAGAAAATGGGCAGCAGAGTACTCTATACATTTTACCACCATACTGCGATCGTCAAACCGCCTGCCAACCGTGGAGATTATGGCAAAAGCCCCCTTTTGAGAGAGGCCTACGTCCAGCAGTGGACGCCTTTCGGCTGAAATGATAATGATGATGATGATGACGTAATAATGTCTATAGTAATAATTTTTCGGTGTGTAGGCAGACATTTTTGTTTAACGATTCGATGTGTTGATAAATTTTTTGGATGACTTAATTAAAATGGCAACATTTTGATTTATAAACGACATATTAGTCATAGAACGTTTATATAACGTTTATGAATACAAAATGTTATTAAAGGCTTTATAAGGCTTATCGAGCAGTTTAACTAATGAATGTCTTAAGGGGCCAGCGTAGGATGAATTGTCCATACAAATGTAATAGTTAAATCATTTGCAATTTGAGCATTTTATCCACCATACTATGGTGATATTCGATTTCAGACAGTATTTATCTAGGTTCGTAGGCTTCGATCAATAATATTAATTCATAGGGGTTTTATTTCCGTGCTGCTAACACTGCGTCAAACAAATGGCTATGCTTTTTATTTGGTGGATACAATTTAAATACAGTTTTTTCCGACTTTTTGTAAGTAAAAATATTTTTTACCGGGCATCTTGTCCACGCTTAGCCGAAACTGGTGATTCCCTTTTATGAAACTTACTAAAATAAGAAAGCACTCCGTCCAAACTACTAAAGGTCAGTGAGAATAAAAGAACACAATGAGTTTGTACGTGTCAAAAATGTAAGTATATATTATTCACATTTTGTTTTCAAAAGAAATCTTAATTAAATGCGACGTCAATTCAACATCATCATAACATAGAAGAAAGTAAGCCACTTCGTGAGATAAGAAGCTACTCTTAATCAACTTATGACTTGTGCGGACTATACACGTCCGAGACCGTCGCCGCCGGTGAGATCCAGAGCCATATTAATATAACCGACTATGACATATTTGTATATGTTGTGTATGACATGTTTAACATATTTGTCAAATATTCACATTTTGACGACTGTAGCTGTTTAATAAAGCAGAAAATGTGCAAAGAATCGTTCTATAATTTGTCGGAGTTTCACCTGTAGCCTGTTGGTTTCAATAGGGCCCTGGTTAGACCGGTCGGCCGTCGTTTGAATCAAGAAATCCCAAAACAAACTTATATTAAAAGGACCTTCGCGCCTACACACCTCCGGAGAAATCTGGCTGTGGCTTTAGTCCAGATCTATCCGGCTGATCCGTAACGAGGGTCGCCCGCATTATATGCTTATATTTCGTCCAGAGCCAGTAGTGCATCGATTCCGACATTTGATCTCTTCTCTGATGATGACGTTGAAATTATCATTATTATAGCAATCGGTAACAAAGTATATTTGGTTGTACGGAATGAAAAATCTACTACCTAATGTTATTACAGCATAATTATGAAACATTACAATTTTTTTTTATCTGATTTCTCTTTGGAGTTTCGTTTATGCTAGCTCAATTAATAAAATACATAGCTACCTTAAATCTTACTCGATATTTGCTTACTTAAATATAATACACAATACTACATTACTAATAATTCGCTTATACATTTTTTTGTATTATTACACAAATGCATGTTTGAGCCAAATTGTCGCCAGTGCCTGTCTTATTGGCATACAAAAATCCATAATATCTCATGTTTAGTATAAAAAATAACGCACAAAAATGTTGCATACATTGCCTCATGTAGGTACAACGAACGCGTGTTGCAGACGCGTTCAAAAAAACTCAGAAATTACAAAAACCGATGTTACTTTCATTAGTGTAATACAAAACTCTCTAATGCACGCACAATTTTTTGGCGAAATGAAGACGCTTCCGCCCGGCCGCACGGTGGATCGAAAATCGGCTGTAGAAGACGTAGGATGTCGATTTCTTAAATGTTATTTTTTTTGCTGGAAATGGCTTCTGCTAATCATTACTGTTCTATAAAATGTCATATGAAGTAATTGTGTGCACAAATGGAAGAGTTATAAGATTATAAGAAAAAAATGTATGGAGCTGACATGAAAAATGAGGATATCTCTGGAATCGCAAGGTTGGCCGTTATATCCTTGCACACTGTTATAGTACTATTTATTTGTGAATTTTTGACATACTTAATATCGCGGCATCACTTGCGATTTTTTTTTTTAATCTTCAGAATTAAAAAAAAAATGTATATGATACATTTTAATGCTTAAATATGGCTATACCAAGTGTAATTTACAATATTTTTTATGCTTAGACCAAAACATTCTAAGAAATCACAAAGTCGTATTAACTACTTTGTGATTATTTTCACCAGAAAAAGCACTGGGTTTGCTACTTTCATTAAAACTATCGAAATGGCAATATATCACATTAAGGGAAACGACTATTCGAGAAGGTTCAAAGGAGATATATCCGTCTTACTATAAAGTGCAAAAAGCTAAGCTACAGTGCTACCCTCCGAAGACATTTGTGACTGTAACGGATTCATCTGCTAAGATTGCACTACAAGCGTTACTAGATTTAACAGTGAACATAATTTTTGAAACTATTCGTAGTCCTGATGCGATACAAGATAAACAATTATTGATATTAATATCAAAGTGGGGATTTGACGGTGCATCTAACCAAAGTAGATATAAGCAAAACATAGAGAGTGGTCAAGATCATTCCAGCATATTTATGACCTCTTTGGTTCCATTAAAGTTGACAGCTGACGGTGATACCGTATGGGTGAATCCAAAACCCTGCTCACCTAGGTATTGCCGTCCAGTCCAGTTTAGTTTTGTGAAAGAAACCAAATACGTTGTCATAAATGAAAAAAACTGCAATGGATAACGAAATTGAAGCTCTCGTTCCCTCAAAATGTCAAGGACATGAAATTAGTCACAAATTAATGATGACGATGATTGACGGCAAAATTTCTACATATCTGTCTGAAGCTAAGTCAAATGCGGCCTGCTACCTGTGTTTGGCTAAGCCTACAGAAATAAATAAGTTAGATGTCATTGCGTCAAAAACCATTTCTTCTGGTGTGTATGAGTTCGGATTATCATCACTTCATGCCCGCATTTATGTGATGGAATGTCTTCTACACATAGCGTATCGTCTCGACTTAAAAAAGTGGTCTGCAAGAGGAGAAGGTCATCAAGAGTTATTGCATTCACGAAAAAATGTCATTCAAGATCGATTCAAAGATGATCTCAAACTTTTGATTGACATCGTTAAGCAAGGATCAGGCACAACTAACGACGGGAACACAGCAAGGCGGTTTTTTGAATTTCCTGATAAAACTGCAGCGATCACTGGATTAGATGAAGACCTAATACGCAGATTTGCTGTGATTCTGCAAGCTATCACATCTGGAGAGATTGTAGACGTGCCGAAATTTAAAGAATACGCTAGAACAACCGCTGAAAAATACGTGGAACTGCACGATTGGTATTACATGTCATCAACCGTCCACAAATTGTTGATTCACGGAGGGGACATAATTGCAGAAAATGCTATCGTACCAATTGGAAGTCTTTCGGAAGAAGCTTCAGAGGCCTGAAACAAAGACTTTAGGAGGTTCAGAGAACACCATTCGAGGAAAAGAGTAGACAAGCATCAAACGAGGATATCCTCAATATGCTTATCGTCTCTTCTGATCCTCTAATTTCTTCCACAAGACCAAAATTAAATGCCCACAAGAGGCAGACATGCTTTAAGGAAACAGTAGAACTACTGAAACTTCAGGATCAGGAAGCTCCGACAGAGTTCTTAGAAGTTATATCTATTGTAGAGCCTGATTCTGAAGTGGATTCTGATGGTGACGAAGTATAAAATAAGTTAACTTTTATTGTTTATGTTAGGTTAGGTTAAGTTAATATTTTTTTTAATAATTTGCTTTTATTTTTAATCATACAATTGTTTACCATTTATTGTTATTGACTAATGATCACGCTTATCTAATTACCCTCATTATGGTACGTATCCTTTTAACAGATATATAGGTATTAAGTTTTATTAATCATTAGCTAATGTGGACTTGAGGCATTAGACAAGATTACTTCATAATTACCATGTCATTTCAAATATGTAGGTAATACGACTTTGTGATTTCTTAGAATGTTTTGGTCTAAGCATAAAAAATATTGTAAATTACACTTGGTATAGCCATATTTAAGCATTAAAATGTATCATATACTTTTTTTTATTTTGAAGATTTAAAAAAAAAAATCGCAAGTGATGCCGCGATATTGAGTATGTCAAAAATTCACAAATAAATAGTACTATAACAGTGTGTAAGGATATAACGGCCAACCTTGCGATTCCAGAGATGTCCTCATTTTTCATGTCAGCTCCATACATTTTTTCTTATAATCTTATAACTCTTCCATTTGTGCACACAATTACTTCATATGACATTTTATAGAACAGTAATGATAAGCAGTCATTTCCATCAAAAAAAATTACATTTAAGAAATCGAGATCCTATGTCTTCTACAGCCGATTTTCGATCCACCGTGGGCCTTGGCCGTCCACAGGCTGCCACATAAGATCCATACTGATTACCGTGTGTAGCTAGACACGGTCATTCTTAATTTTTGACGGACAAAGAACGTGTGTGATATGATATGCACAAATGAACACCGTCTAGAGATATTTTGTTTAAAAATCTTAAACTCATAAAATACTGACTGGTTTAAAATCTTTGGAAGAAAATCTTATTTTGTAGGTGTTTTTGTATGATTCCAAATTTGTTTTTGAAAAAAATAATTAAAGACAAAAGTTGCGCGGCATACTTACGAAATTCGAAGGTTTCAATTTACATATCACAGTTTTTGGTCATTTTAGGTGCCAAATTAACGTATTAAAACAAGTTAGCAGTTAATTTCGAATTTACGTCACCGTATGCATCATGCAACGGCGCCATTTAACGAGAGAGGAAATGTTAAGGGAAGTAGGCATGCTCCAACCCGGGTTTACTCAACGGAGTATTGCTGAGGAGGAGATTGGAACAAAACTAAACGTGATGGTTATGTTCACGTTATCGTGCTACTGAAGTGGTTGAAAGACACCCAGGCGGGAAGCGGATAACCACGCAACGACAAGACCGATTTTTGCAAGTTGTCGCGAGAGTGTCCAGTCAGAGCACCAGTTGCTTGTGAGTGAACCAACTGTGAGAACACAGCATGAAGCTAACCTTCATGCTCGTAAACCGCTTCGTACTCCATCACCACGCCGAGGAAATGGTGGACGAAGATTACAGTGGGTTTGTAAACATTGGCTCTGGGAAGATAACCAGTACTCTGTAGTGCTGTTTACCGATCAGTCCCAAATCGGTTGCCATCCTGATTCGCGAAAAGTACGCGTTTGGCGAGTTCCTGGTTGTGAAAGCCGTCTGCAACACCCTCAGGAAGTCCATCCATACCACGGCGGAATACTTATGGTTAATTGGACGGCGAATACCCGTCCAATTAACCATAAGTGTTAGTGGATAAAAACCTCGTTTGGATCAGAAACACCATGACCGCTGAAAAATACCGTAACCAGGTGCTAGTATCAATAGTCTACCCCCATCGACTACAAATGGGCCAAGAATTCACGGTCATGCACGACAATGCCCGTCCGCACACAGCGCGAGTGGTGACCAGGTGGCTGCAGAACCATGACTTATCGGTCTTAGACTGGGTCACGCAATCACCACACCTAAACCCCATATGGCACGCGTGGGACATGCTCCAAAGAGCTTTGAAGAATTTTCCTGCAAATATTGCGACTGAAGAGCAACTATTTGGCATCTTAGATGCCAAAAAAGTTGCTCTCAAAATTCTTGAACTTTGGGCCAAGTTGATAACTTGGTTCAAAGCATGAAAAACCGTTGCAGGACCGTTGTTAACGTCATGGGTGGTTTAACTGACTAGTGATTTTTCGCGTTATTGCAAAAAACGGAATAATTTCCTTATTTTTCACTTTTTTTGAAAAAAAAAAACACATTCTTCGTTAGTTTATATCATTATTTTACTGCGTCTTTATTGAAGTAAAATGATATTTACGCAAAAATCATATTTTCGATTAATTCTGAAGTCTAGTCTGATAAATGAGCTTTATAAAAATATGAACATGTTGTATGTTATTTATGGCAAATATTGAGTTATTTGAGAAACTCTGAAATATCCCTAGGCAGTGTTGATGTGTGTATAGCTATATTACTAAAAAAATATTGCAAGACTATACAGGGTGTAAGGGAAAGGCTTCCGAAAACGAAGACAGGTGATAGGGCTTGTGATTCTCGATGATTCGAGTGATTCTCGATACGATACCATAAAAATATCTACAATTTTTTTTTGTTACCTAATTTATTAAGCATTTTTTGTGCACCATGCTGTAAGAACAGTTAAATGAACCATTATTTGAGATTAAACACATTTATAAACAATTTCTTTACAACTCTAGCAAGCAATGTACCTATTCAAAAAAAAGTCAGCTTACGTATAACCGCGCTTGCTGAGAGCCGCGCGGCCGGCGACCCCAAGTTTACGCGGCGACTTTAGGCACAAACGGTTTAGGCATCCTTTAAAAAGCGCCGCCAAAATAAGTAGAAACATTACAAAAGCGTCAAACGTTTTAAATTGATGGACCATCAATTTAATTTCTTGCATTTAATAACAGTTGTGTACGTTAAGTCGATGATCAATAGTGAATGAAATAAAGTAAAAGATCGCCAACTTTAGCTGTGATTGACTAAAAAAAAATCATCGCGTGTACAGTTTTTTTAAGCAACTAGCGCGCGTGATTCAATTAAATATTTGAACTTTATGTCAATTTAATTAGAGTCACACGACGCGCGCTGGTTTATTGGAATAACTCCTTCATTTAGTAAGTAAACCCAAATAATTTAAAGGGGATAATTTAATTAATTTCATCTAAGAAACCCGTTAAATCTTATTTAAATATTTAAAAAATGAAAACTGTTTAAAGCATAAGTACAATTTCCTAACACTTTAAACATTTGCGCCTCGGTAATTTCTTGATCTTTGCATATTAAAAGACCCCGCGTCGCCGGCGGGGGCGTCCGCACGGTTATCGGCACCGCACTTAGGTGGCATATTTGATGTTGTTAGTACTTTTTCACTTTTCATGCTCTAAAATTACGACAGTATAGCCCTACGAAGCGGGACTAAAGTGACCACTTTAGTCTCCAGGGAGTGAAAAGTAATTAGTTTTTTTTTTTTTTAATTTCCTTCATGTGACATAGACAAACTCAAACAGTACGTATACTATTCTTATTCCTCCAGTAAATAAAACATTCGTAAGTTTTTAGGTAAATCTTCCGCGATTTTGGCGGTAAAAGATATTAGATATTATGTCTTTTGCTCGACGTCAAACTCTTCACTGTCACTGGACATTCTTAATAAATTTATTTTTATACTAAATTGACTATTTTTCTCGCAGTCGAAGTGAAAAGTACAGTTTGCACCTCGAGACTAAACGCCAACTTAATATTCCCTCGGTTTCATTGACTCCCTCGCACGCTCGGGTTTCAAACCACCTCTGGTACATTATGGCTTCGTTTAGTCCATCGATATAAAATATACTACATTTTCATTCCTTTCCGACTCAGTTCGTGAGCGAATGTGCGCGTGCGTTACGTCTAATCGATCGATAGCTGTTAAACCGTATTTAGTGTTATGTTGGTTTAAAATTTGTGTTTATTTATCTATTGTTACGTTTTAGTGCTGTTTTATTGTTTTTTGTTGTGTTAAACAATGCCTAAAGCATACGTGTACAGTGCTCGTGAATACGGCAACATGTTGATGTGTTTAGGAGAAGCCCGTGGCAATGCTTCTCTTCCGTTGAGGATTTACCGAGACAGATTTCCGAACCTCCGGCATCAGTCTGATTCTCGCATGATAACGGCAGCTTTTCAGCGAGTTTTAGAAAATCGGCCAATTGCTCCGATGGCGGCAGGTGGTGGACAACAAGTAAATGTTCAGACAGAGGAGCGTATTTTAAAAATGATTCGCTAAAATCCTCGCCTGGGCACACTGAAGTGCGGCGACATTATTGCAGCGCCGCCGCCGGGACAACCGACAGTCTCACACTGGACAGTTCACAAAGTCTGTCGCCGGAACAGAATGTGGCCCTACAAAATACACAAAGTACAAGCTTTGCTACCTAACGACCACGTTCGTCGTCGCGGGTACTGTCATTGGCTGCTAGATCAACAACAGAGTTCAGGCGCACTCTGTTATTTCATCACATTATCTGGACGGTCGAGTCCACATTCACGAGAAACGGGATGTGGAACAGGAGGAATGCTCATGTACCTACGGTCAAAAGGGAACCCGTCCGCCACTCAACAAACCGGCCATCGGACTCAATGGTCCGTCAACGTATGGGCTGGTGTTTTTAATGGCCGCACATCTGTCATCTTGTCAATGTTTAACAGTGGGCTACGAATGCGATTAAAATTCATAATTTTGTAAAGTGTTGTAGGGGTATTTTGAAATTGGCGTTTGTAAATTCCGTATAAATCCCGGGACTCGGCCGTACGGAGCGCTCGGCGCGTGCAACGCGCGGAGGCGTGCCAGTGACCTCAAATTTTGTACGGTTTCGTGTTAATGAAATATGAAGTCATGAAAATAACCATTTAAGGCGAAAGGTTATTGGTATTCGTTTGCATTTCGATTGTATATAACCTACGCTAGGCTTCGGAAGCGTTCCCCTTACACCCTCTATTATTATTTAGTAGTATTTAGCACACTTTCAAATTGAATAAATTGGCTATTCCTAGGCTAGAAAAAACTTCCAAATTATGTGGAGTGTCGACGATTTCCAGTATATTTATAACGATTAACAGGGTTGTAGCTTTAAAAGGACTTCATAAAAGTCTTTTAAAATTTGGCAAGCTAAGTCTAAAGATAGGATGAATTATACAAAACAGAGTTTAATTATAACTAACAATAATCCAAAACCCTGTTAAAACCTTCATGAAATCAGTCCCTAGTGTCGATCTCCTTTATAAATTAATTATTTCGTTTACATAATCAGCCTATAATATTCCTTCCTGCTGAGACACAGGCCTCTTCTCTTCGAGAGGGAGTGGGCTATAATGTACCATGCGGGCCCAGTGCAGGTTGGTAGATGTCACATGACTTCGAATTCTGGGTTCTAGGACATGCCGGTGTCCTCACGTTTTCCTTCACCGGTTTGAGAGCAGCGGGAATGAAATTATTTACACGTAAAACACCTGCTTTGGGTTCAAACCCACAACCTACAACTAGTAAGTCAATACCGTTACCCGGTCACCACTGTTCTCATTCATATATCATGCTTATTTCGTTTAATTCATTGTAATATACATTTTAATCAAAAATCACTTACATACGATCAGCATATATGCTGATGTCTCAACACTTCACGATTTCCCGTTTTCATAAACAAGGAGTAAACGTGTACTTCTTCGAAGAGAGACTAACCACGAAGCTATACTTTACGAACGCTAATGGACATACATACTTGCTGAACATTCATAAACTTAGTTCCTGCATGTTGTCTTTAGATTAATTACAATGAGAGAAACAAAAATATTTCAATGCATGAAATTAATCATGTAAATTACCCTGATGGGATTTTTAACGCAAAAACACATGCAAATTGTGTATAAATTTTATAAGAAATACGAACAGACAACAATGTTCAACTAGGTTTAAAAAAAATATTATTATAAAATTGTCAACATCAACATTTTATAAAATTAAAAAAACTAAATAGTCCACAAAATCGTCAAAATAAATATTATACAAATTGTCAAAATAAATATTATACAAATTGTCAAAATAAATATCATACAAATTGTCAAAATAAATATTGTATTAAATATCTCAATTCAAGATTATCTTTAGCCACTAATTGCACCCCTGAATAAAATAAATTCACTCACTGTCACAAGGGACCTTACACCGTAAACGGTCAGAAAAGGGCGCACAATACTTTAAGTAAAGCTTATAAGAAAAGAATATACTCTTAACTGTACATAAATATGTATAAAATGTAATTACATATTATTTTCATACAAAAATCACACACGTAAACGTCTGAAGCAAGGACAGATAATCTAGGACACATTTTTGTTGTCTGTCAATAAGGAACGAACACGTAAAACGACACGACGCGCAAACAGACGTCCGTCCGTCCGTGTTATAGATAGATTATTTAATTTGAGGTCCACAGTGGAATTCACGAACAGTCTTTCGTCTGCGTTGCTAATTTATAATAGTAAAAAAAAAACCTATATGTATTTATGAATACATACATTACAGGTAAGAAGTTTAACATTTTTGAATGAAAAAGCCGTGCAACTTAAATAAAGACATGTAATAAAATTTACTTAACAATAAGTACAATTATTTTTTTGCTACTTAATAAATTATGTTGAAGAACTTACGAGTTTACTTAAAAATGGAATAAAGAATAAAGTAGTTGAGACTAAACAAAATACCTTATGAATTTGGTTTTGCGGAATGGTTTTGAGGTACTTACCTATATTTATTTTTTATTATAAGTTACTTTGTCAATGTTTCTAGTTTTTTTTTTTTTTGGAAGAATGGCGTAAAACTAAAATGACATGCTGACCTGTCATTTTAGTTTTACGCCATTATATATTTGCAAGATCTCTGATTCTGGAATCAGAGATCTTGCAAATATTGAAAATACTATGTAAAATGCTGTTTAATCTAAAATTATAATTTTAGATTAAACAGCATTTGCAAAATCATGCGTTGAATTAAGAGGTCACGTGACATTAAATGTTAATCAGTGACGACTTCCGGACGACTTTGTTTCAAATTAAAAATAGTAACAAACTTTAGGCGCCATACATACAAGTTTCTTTTGCATTACAAATATAAATAGACGCCCTAAAAAGTAAAAGAAAATTACTACATCTTTACAAGCAGGAGCGGCCGCCATTTTTAATTTCGTTATTTTAAGAAGCCTTATAAAAATCTTGTACCGTAAATTATTTAATAATAGTAGTTCCATTCACGAGCTCAATTCACAATATCTAGCTAGAAGAATAAACAAAATATTTATATGTACTCATAGCTCCTTACCTACGAGTAAACATGAGAGAAATGCACATAATTATGTGTATTTAATTGAGTTAGCATTTGACGGTATTAAAGCACTAACACAAACACTGATAAGTTTTCATAGTTTGTGCTCTAAATGCTTATTTATTTAGTAAGGCGCACCTTACCGTTTAAACCTTATGAAAATTAAAACTTTTAAAGTATAAGAAATTTGAAACGCAGTCTAACAGTACCTATAATGTGGCGTATGCAAAGAAGAATTGAGAACCGCGCTCGAGGCATTGCGACACGCCATTGTTTAAGATATTCCGGTTAGAATCCCGACATTATTTTTGTAATTTCATTTAGAAACGCCTTAGTCCATTATTTATCTCTTAATTTAAATTTGCTAGCCTCTATACTGTGTTTTATCTGCCATCATTTCCCCGCCACTCTCTTCTGCGACTGCTTGCCTTTGCTGTAGAACATGTCTAGGAATAACCCTGAAAACAAAAGAAAAAAACATAATTAATGACCACGATGTTAACGCAAACTCGAAGCATTTATTTCAATTAAACCATTTACAGGTACGTTTGAATTGTCAAAGAGTCTGTCAGTTAGAAAGATGAAGCTAGGTGCCCATTTCGAAACGTAGAGAACGTGTATACCAGAGGGGAAAATAACGTTAGCCACTGAGCCACCCTGTCATCCAAATCGTATTGAAGTTGTCAAAGTGGGCGTGTGCACTAGACGATCATGACTGTATCCTATCAATAATTACCTAAGTAATTATCTTTGGTTTTTTTCTTCATATTTAATTGCATCGTTTATTTTATTAACATACATAATTGTTTGGAAACGGGTGACGAAGGCCTTTTCCCTGCAGTGTCACATTACAGGCTAGCTAGATTAGACTTCATAAATAACCTTTTTTTGTAATATGGCATCGCTAACTGATATTTTCCTTTAGAAACCGTTCTATAGAAAATTTCGACAGCGAAATATATCCCCTAGTCGTCATCTTCAAAGTCGTATTCACGCTTTCTTTGGACATATCACACCACGAGATGGCACATGCGCGGCATGCGTTGGACCAGTCAAGTCAAAACTGCACTCAATGGTCCACTCCACGAATGTACGACAAGGGCTGGAGTAACGGAGGAATGGCGACGGATAATGAAGCTTGCCAATGAAACAGCGGGTGAGTATCGGGAATAGGCTAATCGCGTCCGAAGATGGAATGCAATAGATGTTGGAAACTGACATCTTCAGTTTCGCAGGATTTATAGTAAATAAAAAAGAACCTGTTCGTAAAAATTAAATTACA
Source organism: Polymixis flavicincta (assembly GCA_949987655.1). Classification (NCBI taxonomy): domain Eukaryota; kingdom Metazoa; phylum Arthropoda; class Insecta; order Lepidoptera; family Noctuidae; genus Polymixis; species Polymixis flavicincta. Next base: position 32,468,533 of record OX465171.1, on the reverse strand, counting down.
TCGAGTTCGATTCCCGGGTCAGGTAAAGTGTTAATTTTTTTTCTGATTATTTTGTTTTTTTTTTCCTCTTAATTTGTTTAGGGGTTTTTATCTAAAGGGATTTGGTTTTTCTGTCACATGATTTTCAATAGCAGCCCGGAGTCCGGAATTAGGTGGTATGACACCCCCGTGCCTCAAAATACATGTAAACTTGCGCCCGATCTCCCCCGGTCATGTCGTATTGCTATCCCATCGGGTTATGATACTAAACGAACAAGGACTGCACCTCATCCCCGACGCTTTTGGCTAACCTCCGTTGAGATTGGGCGCCGCGCGATAAAGTCATACCTGAGAACACTAGGACCGCTCCGAACCACTGTCGTGGCAGCAACACGTTGCCGAATATGATGACGGACATCAGCACCGTGAAGAACTTCCTCGTCGTCGTCACCACAGAGCATGGGAGTGGGCCGTACTCTGCCACCTGGAAGTATGTTGTGAGTTGCGTTATACTTATGTTCCTGCTTTGTTAATCCTATTTAGCATAATCAGCCTGTTGTGTTCGCACTGCTAGGACTTAGACCTGCTCTCTGTGAGCAGCGGGCCAAAACCGACACGCTGGCAAAGTGCGTTTTGGTAAATGTCTTAGATTTTTGGTTCTAGGACATGTAAGTTTCTTCACGATGTTTTCTTCAACGTTGTGCGAGCAATGGTAATGAAATAAATTACACTATAGTAATGTGCCTCACCAACTCGCTGGACTGCCCTGATCAAGAAAGCTACTGAGTCCACCATGGTCCAGTGTACTCGCAACGTCTCCAACCGGCAGAAATGGAAACACATCGCTGAAAGGGCAATCCTCGGGGAAGTCAACCCACCGAACATCTCTCCGCGTACCTCGTCTGCGCAACCACGACCACTCTGACAAGAGTGTTTTTTACTAAGAAGAAGAAGAATATGCCTGCTGGGGTTCGAACCCACCACCTACATACAACACGTACAACTCAGCCCTATTAAAATTTGTTTGAAATATTCTATACCACACAATAAAATTCATTAATTTTATTGTGTTGTAGTTATGTTTGTGATATTCCTGAACAAGTCTAATAAATACTTTTTCTTTCTTTCTTTTTTTCGGGAACCCACGTGTTCTACGTAAAAATATTCCAGAAATTGTACGCCGACTACCACATTTTGATCCGGTAAGTATTAATTTTTTTTAAGTACTTCGCTTGTTTATTTTTTGCTTATTTTCAAAATGTTAATGTTATACCGGTGTGCGTGTGTTCGTAATTCTTCTCATCGTAAACGGCTAGTCCGATTTTAATGTTTTTTTTTTGGACCTGGGTGAAGTGTCGCAGCACAAAGTCTGCCTACCGGGTCCGCTAGTTATACATATTTTGATTGTATGTTTCATAGAGTTTTGGAAGGAAGTTCTTTAACGGAGATTGTTAGGAGCAAACTTTAAGAAATCGTCACGTAATAAAATGATAGAAGTGACGATTTCTATCATTTTTATGCTGGGCATAACGATTTTTCGTAAAATTATCAAAAGTCTTTTGTGATATGTAATAGAAAAAAAAGAAAGACAGAGAGATAGTTTTTATGGTTTCCGTGAGTGCTGAAGCCAATAGTGAGGTCAAAATGAAAATCCAAGATGACGGTTGCATCAAGTGTCATCATGGGTGTCGTTTCTCAGATTTTTGAGGGCGTTGAAGTCGATGGTGAAGTCACAATAACAATTCGAGATGGCGATTGCGAAAATTTTCATATTATTTAACATGGTTTTCATGGTTTTCGAAGGAGCTGAAGCCGATAGTGACGTCAAAATAAAGATTCGAGTGTTTCAAAGATAAATGACGTTACATTCGAAGTTGAATAAAAAGCGTAAGGAACTTCGTTCCTGACAACGGGGGTCCCCCGACCCCGTTACCAAATTTCTAGTTTGGACAAATCAATCGATTGAAAATTTCAGTGATTGGGCCCAACAGCGCCTATAAGTTACTGATGTTAATATTTTTTGTAGATAATGTCGTAAATGTACGTCGGTATGGGCGAAAGAAAGTAAAACATTACCAGAGCATCACCAAAAAAAAAGGACGAAACGTGGGATTGGCATGTATCAGACAAATTCTAGCAGAACGTAATTCCAACCAAAACTTACTTTCAATCAGCGTTAGAAGTACATAAAGAAGTATTTACGAGTGCATTCGTATTTTCATTGTTGTTAATTTTAGGAAATTAATGAAAAATGCCACCGCTGTCTTAAACAAATAAATTATGTTTATAATATTCCTACTGCATGTAGATAATTTTAAACTGTTTATACTTTCTTAGTGAGGAAGATAATGATTCAAAGTTTAGACAACACCTCGACAAAATCCGTAGTTCCAAATGTTGAAGAAGGACAATCAGACATGGTAAGAAAAATATGCTGTCTTAACGGTTCCTTGGACAAATTGTGAAAATGGAACCCTTAAATTCAAATTTCAATGTTTTGTATTTTAGAAAACTCTTTTTTATCCCAATTCAATTCCAATTCTCCCATTGTATTTGTATTATTTATTTTATTTTAAATACAGTTTTACAAATATGGGGCCCAGTCTCAATAGACTTTTTCAATTTGTTTTTGAACTTTCTAAGTTTATATTAGTTATTATTGACTAAGATAAATAAATTGAATTTTTGACTTCATTGATATGAAGTCATAAATTAAATTTCGAAAGATGCAAACTACTCGTATTTATGTAAAAATCTTCTCTCAATGTTATTGAATGTCTAAATGTACCATGCTTCTGACATGAAATTGTACCATTTTTGTTTATTGTGATCTAAACGAATATACACAAACATTCTAAACTTTTATTTCTCAACCATACCTAAATAACCTAAAAAATATAATCTAGGTATAGGATACTAAAACTGTACTACTACTACTGTGTACTATCAAAACTGTTTAAGCGATCACTACGCTCGAAATTTAGGCGTATGTGCGTGAACGGTGCATAGTATCACAATGAATTTGCCTAAACTCCAGCGAGTGAATTTTATGGACGGGCTCTTAAGGTTAATCTAGTCCACATTTTTTCCATACAAACTTCGGGAGGGTTTTACTCCACTGTTTGACAATGTCCATCAAAAATTAAACATGGTATGGTTTTGTCTCATTATTAATATTGTCTGTACGAAAACAGAATACTAAAATAAAAAGCCATTAAAAAGTTATGAGCCAAAAAAGATTAGTTTACTTGCTAATTTAACCCAACTTTGGGCGTGTTTAAGTAACAAAACAAGTGTAAAACTCCAAAACCAAGTCAGTACCGACAAAGTTCAATTATAGAAAAGTTCATTATATATACTTTATTGGTCATTGATTTATGCAGTGGTTTTTTATAAAACCCGATCTTCCGAAGGACTTTTATAAATTTTTTGCTATAAATGATCCTGCATCTCACTCAATAACGTTGTGCGTGTAGACTATCGTCTAACTGCTCATCACTGATACTACCTCTGTCAGACACGAAGCCTGGAGAGACAGCGTGCTTTTTAGCCAGGCTCACCAGTGAGTTGAGCCAACGAGTAGGTAGCAAGGTTAAGCAAAAAAATATGCAGGGAAGCTTGATTCAGGTGTCCGGGAGTGTATTCTTAGTATTTTATCTTTGTTAGCTTAGTTATTAACTTAAGAATCCTACGACCGAAGCTCGCAACTAGGATTCGGGCGGAGACAATATTTCGTCTGACAATTGCTATCGTTGCGCTAGTGTTAGTACCTGTCGAGGATACATACCTACAGTGAGCAGTACGATCACACAAACATTGACAATGGCTTGACGCGATAGCGCTACTAGCTACTGACCATTTATGATGAATTTGGATGTGTTCCGTAATACCAAAAATGATGAATGAAAAGTTATTGTATTTTAATATTTTTTTCGACATTTTACAACTTGATAATATGAGCTATGCTTCTGAGACAACAATATTACGGAAATTGTTGGTTATAATACCAAAAAAACAGTGAGAAAACATGTCATTTACGCTGTAAAAATGTGCGAAATGCAATTCGCTTAAACTTCATTTCAGGTAAGTATTTTGGAAAAAAAAAACCCTACGAGCCTAGATAAATACTGTCTGAATCCGAATATCATCATAATATGATGGAAATATGCTCAAGTTGCAAATGATTTAGGTATTACGTATGTATGGACAGTTCATTGTACGTAGGCCTCTTAAGTATGCGTGCTGTGAACTCCTATGTGATTGTGTCCATATTTTACATGTCATGTACTGTGTATAACTTCTTGCAGCCCCTAAATAAATAGAAAATTAACTATTGGATTCAACTCTTACCATATAGAATATGAACAACTGTCCCAAAGCGCCGACGATGGCTAGTCCCACGAGATATATTATTACTTCAGGGTACGTCGACATAAACACGACGAACTTGAATATTTCACCGCTCAAGAACACGCCCATCGACAAAATCAGCGATGACCTGAAACGTAAACATTTTTTTTTCTTATCTTTTGTTACAAAAAATCGCGTTATCTCAAAAAGTCGCCCTGTTTTTTGGCATGTTGTTAGGATAGACATCAATAATGTAAAACCAAGTTTGCTGCTTCCAAAGATGCCAGCATGGTGCTCAAAAAATCTCTTAATTTTCAGACTCCGTGCATTTTTTGTCTTATAAGTAACTAAAAGGCGTATCCTACGTGTAAGTCACCCCATACATGTTTAAAGTATACAAAATTTGCTACTATTTAAGCCATAGCTTGTCAAATAGGTACAGTGACCGGCACGAATCTTGACTGACTTGACTGAACCGCCCTTCAAACATTGTCAATTTTACAAAAAAGTTCAAAATTCAGTTCTATTTTAGCCGTTTCCCGAGTAGAATATTGGTTATAATCCTCATCCTACAAGGACAGTCCCGGGAGATGAAGGGCGCATCACTATAAATGTCGACTATCACTCATATCATGTTAGAGGTGGTCAAGGTAAGATGTTGGGCGTTCTTGTAAAACAGCCCGACCTTGTCGCAGCTACTACGTTTCTTAACCATGACGCTGCTCATAAGGAGGTAGATTTTGCTGGCACAAATGTCCTGTGGCAATATGTGGAGGGGAAAGGACGACTTAGCCCACATGCCGTGGGAACTGTCGCATCCGATGAGGCCTGCGGCGTCCCGCCACCGCCCGTCCGATACGTCGGGAGTTGGTAAGTTTAAAGTGGCAGCATGGCGCGGCGCGGCGCCCCCTGACGCAGGCTGTATGGGCGTTTCTTTTCCCTTTGTTTGTATGGGAATGCTCGGTACGGGCCACCACAGCCGTCGGTATGCGTAGCAGCGTCTGGCGCGACTCGTTTACGGGCCGTGGGAACGCTGATTGTCAGAACGAACGAAATCCTGAAGCTCTTAGATCACATTGTGCAAGGGTTCGGGATGATATCCAAGGGACTGATTTATGTGCGCGGCTTGTCACATCTATGTGAGATAGACTACGTGCCGTCATAGCTGCTGATGGTGGCTACACGTCATTAAAACCATAAATTATTATTAATGTTTTCAATTTCTATTTCAATAATGATTCCTATTTTTGCATTTTTAGTAATAATTTCGATCTCGCTTGGTTAAAATGCATATAATTTGTTTATGCCAATTAAAATTGTATCGTTTGTTTTTACAAAAAAAAAGTTTTCTATATCCATCCTAGACGACGTGTAAATCAATAAAATGTATGCTCTAAACCCAATCCAATCACATATGTTATCGACCCTGTGACCTATGCGTGCATGCAATTATAAACCTGGTGATAAGAATTTTTCAGACGAATACTGTAGATACTGGGATGTGCTTATTATATAGTACATCTGCCTTTCGCCAGATATGTTTTAGTTCCAGGTAAGGGGCAAAACAAGCAATGCTAACGTAGCGTAGCATCTTAAATCCAGTCTCCAAGTATCTACAAACCGTTGCGGAAACATTCGAATTTTGTAAATTCTGGTTGCCGCTGGCAAACTCTAAAACTTGATTTAAACGAGTCACGAGATTTTTTACATTTTCTCACTTTTGTTCTTTAATCAGCTAACCAAGTTCTCAGAGAAATGAATTTGAACGACTTTAACTTTCGGACCCAGGGGAGATCATAAATTATCTGATGTTGTAGAAAATATTTTCAACAATTCACGTGCCATCAACTTGGGTGAGCGACACCGCGGGCAAAGCTTGATATTTCTTTGCTGGCCAGGGTGCTTACTCTCGAATATAATTCACTGAGTCTAGCCAATCCCTGACGTTTAACTGATAATTCCAATGTCGATCTATCGGAATTATATTCCAGAGTAAGCACCCAGGTGCATATTACGTTTACGCAAGCGGAGTTTTGGGCACAGCATAAGCAGAGCTAGCATGAGCAAGATGGATATAAATTTCGCAAAATGCATGAAGTTTAACATCGCCATATTGTTCAAAATAGTAGGCTTAAACATAATGCTTTGGTTTGATCTGCCCAGCAACAATTTTATTTCAATAAAAAATATTGACACAACATACCACCAGTTCGTATTCAGCATCATAGCATATGCAGAAGGTGACGATTCGCTCTTTATGCGCTCCTGAAAACAGTTAAATATTTTTTATTTTATTTTTGAAAACAAGGGCTTTTATTGTATTTCCTACAAATTAATAGTGGATATTTGTAGATGAAATTTTAAAATACTACTGCCTGTACTGACAGTATACCCAGCAGACTCGTGGCAAAAAAAATTGACGTCAATGAAGACAGTCTGACAACCAGTTTTATTAAGGGGTATTATTACCCAAAAACTGGATTGTGGAGGTCAGATAGGCCTTCCCTCCATGTAAAATAGTGGTATACAGTTGCATCAGGTTAGACTAAAACGCGACCACAACATAGTTGGGAAAAACCTAGGCAGATGATGGAAGAGACAAATTATAGTAATGAGTTATGAAGATGAGAACAGCAGCTAATTTTAGCATAGCACAAGAAAATTAATATTGCAATAATATGTTTTCAAGAAAACATTCCCTCGCATTACAAGTCTTCCTTGCATTGATGAGGTCCTCCGTCTATATTGATATTTATAAGACTCCGATGCCTAAGGTTCGAAATTTCGAAGCAATATTTAAAAAATATGTTGAGTAAATTAGGTCAGAAACCTATCATGACCGAACTGCACTCTCAAAATAGAGCAACTCACAACATCAACACTCTAGCAATTGCAGTGATATTTAGTGAACCCAGTTTGTTTTAATGTAGTGTCATTAAATCGTTTCATCTTTTGCCATGACTGCGGAACCAATAGATTTTATGTTTGGAAAGCTTACATATTTTACATGTAAGTGCTGTTGTGATGTTAATCATATGATAATATCTTAATATCACAGTCGCTGCATGTTTTAGTGGGTAATTAGTAGCAAATAACACAATTCTAAAACATTGACATCCTTGTAAAATGAAAAGCATAAATGCACACGTTTAGCGAATATTGTAAGCAATTTTCTATCTAGCTTGAAATTGAGAAGATTAAAAGTCAGAATGTTTTCACAATAATATATATGTATCTACTAGTTTCTGCCCGCAACTTCATCTAGGTCAAATTTCTTGCTTCCCTGACCCACCCCGTCGCTCGCATCGAATCGCCTGGCCGTGAGAGAACTTCGTATTCGTGACGTTTTTTCGTTTTGTTCGGCTACCAAGGGCCATAGCGTGATATTATATACCCTATAGCCTTCCTCGATAAGTGGGATATCCAACTCTAAAATAATTTTTCAATTCAAACCAGTAGTTCCTGAGATTAGCGCGTTCAACCAAACAAACAGACTCTTCAGCGTATAGATATATCTTCTTATATCTTCTTATATTAGGTCTTTACCTATGAAATTGCCGTTCTGCAGTACTGGCCATTTCAAATCAAAATAATTTTTGTTTGGCTAAGAATTCTAATTTCAAATTAATTTTATTTTAAAAACATGGATTTTTTTTTCTAAAAGTAGTCATTTCTTTATTGATTAGTGTTACATTTTCATCGCATTTCAATCTTTTTCGTCATCATGGATACGTTAAAAATTCGAGTAATTATGGAATATGAGTACCGTCGTGGCAGCAACGCGGCACAAGCGGCACGCAACATCAACGACGTTTACGGAGCTAACACTACAAACCAACGCACCACCTGTTATTGGTTTGCTCGCTTCCGTTCTGGAAATTTCGACCTGAAAAATGAACCTCGCGGTCGTCCGAAGACTTTGGTCGACAATGACGAATTAAAGGCGATTGTGGAAGCTGATGATACACAATCTACGGCTGAATTAGCAGCAGCTTTCGACGTTAGCGTCAAAACAATATTGGTCCATTTGTGTCAAATTGGCAAGGTAAAAAAGCTTGACAAATGGGTGCCCCACGAACTCAATGATCGCCAGCGCGAAGTACGCGTCGAGACGTGCCTTGCACTGCTCAACAGACACACAAATGAAGGAATTTTGAACCGCATTGTTACCTGCGATGAAAAATGGATTCTGTTTGATAACCGTAAGTGCTCAGCAAGTTGGTTGGATCCTGGTTCAGCACCTAAACAATGCCCTAAACGAAAACTTACCCCTAGAAAAGTGATGGTCACTGTTTGGTGGTCTAGCGCCGGTGTGATTCATCACAGCTTCTTACCAAACGGGGTGAGCATTACTGCAGATGTGTACTGTGAAGAACTGAACACAATGATGGAGAAGCTGGCGCATCTCCAACCAGCATTGGTCAATCGCTCGTCTCCGCTGCTCCTGCACGACAACGCGCGACCTCATACTGCACAGCAGACGGTCTCCAAGTTGCAAGAACTGGGGTTGGAAGCTCTCCGTCATCCGCCCTACTCACCAGACCTTGCGCCTACAGACTACTACTTTTTCCAGAATTTGGATAACTTCTTGGCGGGAAAAAAATTTAATACCCGAGAGGCAGTACAAAATGCCTTTGAAGAATTTGTTGCCTCCCGTCCAGCTGATTTCTTTAAGAAGGGCATCAATAAACTGCCACTGCGATGGCAAAGATGCATTGATTGCATGGGTGATTACTTCGATTAACACAAATAAAAAATTCATGAAAAAAATTCGTTTAAATTTTTTCATACAAAACGGCAATTTCATAGGTAAAGACCTATTATATAAAAATGAATCCCTATTTTCCTTGGTCACGGCATCACACGTGAACGGCTGGACCATTTTTTTTTAATTCTTTTTTTTTTGTGTTTGTTATCGTCAAGAGAAGGTTCTTATAAAAGAAAAAAATAAGAAAGTTGTGCGTAACATATAAATTTTTTAATTCAATATTCATAGTTAAGACAGCACAACGTCTGTCGGGTCAAAATAGTGTAATAGCAGCAGATGCCGCATTTACTTGGCCAGTAAATGTAGTGCAGAAATTGCTAATTGTGTACATGTTAAAACTTGTGACTAGATTGTCAGCTTGGTTGGTTCTGTCTATAGAAGCCCTATGGCATATTAACATCATTGCAAAGAAAATAAAGCTTACCTGTACAGCACCAGTAAGCCCATCCATGGTCAGTGATAGTAAAAGCAGGATTTCCCCAATTCCAATCCCAGAAGACTCATCCACAGTTTTCTTGCCTTGGTCTTTGTACATAAACATGACTACACCAAGTACTATCAACAGTACAAATAGATACTTCTTCACTGGGTAGGATTTATGTCCAATGAGAACACCAAGTATCATCACTGGTATCGGCTTTGCTGCTTTGCCAACCACCTGAAATATTTATAAAAAAATCAAATACAAATTGGAGGAGATCAGACAGGAGCCTGTGAGGATGTCAAACAGTCTCTCCAAGGTGTATCTTATTGACCAATAGTAACTGGGTTGTGGAAGTCAGATTAGGCAGTCATCAGTCCATGTAAAATACTTGTATTCAGCTGCATCCGGTTACTAGAACCCAAACTCAATTAGAACAGGCTAGGGATATTATGTGTAGACCTATGCTTCACTTAAACTATAGCGTTTTTTACAAAAACATTCTTCTCCTTTTTAAACCCCGACGAAAAAACGACGGGGTGTTATAAGTTTGACGTGTCTGTTTGTGTGTGTGTGTGTAAGTGTGAGTTTATTTGTGTGTGTGTGTGTGTGCGTGTGTGTGTTTGTTTGTGTGTGTGTATGTGTGTGTGTATGTGTGTGTGTGTGTGTGTGTGTGTGTGTGTGTGTGTGTGTGTGTGTGTGTGTGTGTGTGTGTTTGTGTGTGTGTTCGTGTGTGTGTGTGATCTCACGATTCATCATAATCTGTATCGTTTTGAAACGGATTGTTAAACCATTGCTTCATTTGTTCGAAAAATGTGTCTGTTCGACAACATAAATAACGCAATGAATATTGTTTAACTGTGAAGACGAAACCAATTATGAACAATCGTGAGTTACGCAATTAGGGTGCAGGACGAGGATTTAGGATAAATTAGTAACAAACTTCACTGTGGGAAACATACGCAACGCTGCGCAGATTTAAGCCAGACATTAAGTTTAAAATGAAGGAAATAAAACTTAAACTAAAAATTTAAAAAAAAAACTACAAAAACTAAAAAAAAAATTGACCTTTTAAGTTGTAGGTAATATTTGGATCAAGGGACAGCTAGAGAAAATGCTAGGCCTCTTCTGTTTGGCGTTTTCATTAACCGTCAATGAAAAGTCCTAAAACTTAAAAGGCCAAAAAAAATTTTTTTTAACTTTGTAGAGTTTTTGTTTGTTTATCTATTAAATTGCTATCTCTAAATAGTATGTCCCAATACCAGTACAGTGTTATTGTTCAGGTAGTGGGTTTATGTTATGACAAACACATATAGTATTAACAATCTTACCTGTGTTGGGTAGTTGATCCATTGCAGAGCCATGTTTGAACAGACCATACCGAGAAGGTATGTAAGGGCTGATGAGAAATAATATACTTTTTTGGTTGTGTCTGATTCCCTCTTTCGTGATAACTGGAATGAGACAAATAATAATTATCAACACTTTTTAATAGAAATAGATTACGATTATAGGTAAGTACAGTAGGGCCTCGTTAATCTGGACTCCCGCTTGTTCAGTGATCGCTGTCCGGCCGGGAAACGGGGTTCACGGGGGAGGCGAGTGAAGGTGCGGGCTGCCATGAGCCAACCCGTCGTCCGTCGTCGCCCTTTTTGATAGGTTGAGGGGACCCAATGATCATCAAATAAGTGTGGCAGGAGCTAAAAATTGGGCTGCTGGTGGTGCCAACAGAGATTTACAAAGATATGACGTGTTATCTGATGAGGAGATTGTGCGAGCGGCAATGAGCGAGGACGATGAGCAAGATGACATCAATAGCGTTGAAGTTCTCGCCTCCGAAAAAGTTGGTAATTCAGAGGCAGTAGGAGCTTTAAACACTGCTTTAAAATGGGCTGAAGATAACGAATTTGATAGGCACGAAGTTATGTTTCTCCGTCGACTTAGAGACCGGGCTTTTGAAATTAAGTGCGAAAATTATAAACAGCAGACTTTTTCAAGAAGAATTAATGAATGTTTTGTTTTAACTTACTGTTTTTCTTAGACGGTTGTAATTTTATGCTTTAATTTAAAAATTGATTAAAGAAACTAAGGTTGAACATGTGTTTTATTACTATTTAATATGGCATACTATAATCTGGACACCTCGATAATCCACAAAGGGTCTTTTTTTTGCCTCTCCGGATTAACGAGGGGCCTACTGTACATAATTTTAAGAGAATATAAAACAGGAGATTATTTCTTATATTCATCTAAGAAGGAATAAGGACAGTGAGTGGTCAAACAAAAAAAAAATGTACCAGAAGTTATCTATTTCCTGATGCAGGCATACCACCAGAACCAAAGCTTATTGAACAGTATAATACTGTTTGATTTTGGCAAAAATAATGAATTTTAGGCCCATTTGCACCACAACATGTTACGGGATAAACAAATTTAAAACTTTATTCTGTTTCTGTCAATAGTTTGAAGATAAAATAGACAGCGCAAAGTTTTAGACAAATGTTTGGAGTTGAATGTGTTAGTGATATGTGGAACAAGTGGTCCTTAAGCTATAGTACTCACTATTTCATAGTCTAAATAATAAGGTAAACCAATACAACAAAACCAATACTGCATAATATTGAAACCCAAAAAACACTCTTGAATGAAGATATCTTGTTCATCAAATAAACTAAAATTAGTCAATTACTATGTAATTTTGCAAATAAAGAATTCCCAAATAATAAGTACTGTAATGAAACTAATCATTTAATTGTAAAAAAACATAAACACTGCAATGGTAGTTTTCTGTCCCGTTAAATCTAAAATAAAGGGGTTTAACAGGACTGGTAAGCCCTAAAGCGTCAGAGTGATAAAAAAACTTACACATACAGAATAGACTTAAACATATAGAAGCAACAAGAACAATGTACACAGGATTTTTTTAATTTTGATTTAAAAGATATCCTTGGAGTTTCTTGTCCTTGTTTAGCTTCTACTTTCTGAATATCTTCTCGACTTTTTGGTACTTCAAAAGTGCCTTTATATGGTTTAATTGAAATAAATGCATTGAGTTTGAACTTACCATTACAATTTGCATGAAGATGTAATTCACCACGCACTGAATCAGGACCAGCGATAGGGTACACGTAAACTTTTCATTATTTTCACCATATTTACCCCGCGTTATTTTCTCTTGTAGCATACCATAAATGAAATAGCATACGAATATTGCTCCCGCATATACTAAAAACCTAAATTCACTGCGGCTTTTAGTCATTTCGCCGACAGAACTGTGCCACGAAGCGACTGTAAGTAAAGATTATTTTTATTAACACAATACAGGATAAAAAATCACTTATTACAATATAATATTAACGTAGGTTTTTATTATCTATTAACTAAAATACCTTTATCTAAGGATCGGTTCAGCAAAAATAAATCTTGAGAAGTTTTATTTTGCAAAACCTCAACGTCCACCACTACACTTGACATATGCTTGAACACTTTAAAAAAAAATCGAAGCCGAACAATATTTCAATCAATTCCAAATCAAATCAAGGTCGAATAGCTTAATTGATACAGATATCTGTCCTCTTTACTCAAAATGAATTAGAAAGAGAAATCTTGTAAAGTTGTCATTCGTCCACGTGTGCTTTGACATGGCTTGACAACATGACAAGATTGACAAGTCTCAGTAGAACGTGCGTCGAGCATAGTGCTAGATACACACGCAGCGACTGTAATCGCCCCCGCGCCGCTGAGGATCTAACGATCACAAAGATTCGGGCAGCCACTTTGGTGCCACTAGCGACTACGATGGAGATCCACATATATTCAAAGTAAGCACCTCAAAAATGGTTTGAAAAATGAGGTAATATGGCCATAAGTTGTACGTTAAATACGTTCCTCATTGACATGTCATCAAGATTCAAGTGATAATCTTGTAAAAACTCATGATGCGTTCCGAAATTCAACAAAAGTGATAATATCGCGAACCCGACTAAATTGAATGGTCAAAAAATTTAAGCGCTATCAGATCATTAGTACTGATTTTTATTTTGGTGGGCTTCGCGATATTATCACTTTTGTTGAATTTCGGAATGCGACATTAGAAGTCGCTTTTCAAAAAACAAAATAAAAATGCGGACTTCCAGCTGTCAAATTCTTGCACGTTGCCAGCAGCGACATCTGAAGTGATCTAGTGGCAGTTTTTATCCTTATTGACATGTGAGGATAGTGACCTAAAGCGTTGGTGATTTCGGTGATTATTTAAAACATTTGATTGGCAAACCAATTAGTATTGCAAATTTTCATTAAAAAGTAAAAGATATATATTCTATTACATGACTTCCCATAACAGAATCGCTTTTGAACTCAAAGGTGGCTTGTTATTTTTTTAACAAACACAATTTTCTTTAACTCCACCCTCCTCAGTATGTACATACATCAATCCATACTATGGTCTATTTCGGGTCAGTTATGTTTTGGCATCTACAATGCCTACGCACTGACGCTCTATGAACTACGCACACACTGACGTCTCGCAAAATCCTGCATCACAGAAGTAAAGTTATCAGTTCCTCCCAAAAACTGTGTGAAATCGAGAACTCACACGCAGCCACTCTTATTTTTCATCAACGTGAATGGTCAAAAATGAGAATAAAATCAATTAATTGCTTAGAAGCTGGCCAACTTCTGGCAACTTTAGAGGAAACTCAAATCCCAAGAATTCGCCTTCATGCCTCCCCTGACCCGCCTCGATAGCACCGTCGCTTTCGATGACATCGACAAGGCCGAATGCATAGCCGACAGCCTAGAGGCCCAATGCTCACTCAGTTCTCAACCAGTAGACCAGGCACACCTAGCTGAGGTGGACGCCGAAGTCGAACGTAGAACCTCTCTCCTGCCCGTCGAAGACCCCGATTATCCATTACCTCTCGTCACCCCGGACGAAATTCACGAGATCATCAAAGGTTTGAAACCCCACAAGGTCCCCGGCGCAGACGGAATCACCAACAAGGTATGCCAAATGTTGCCCGCCCACCTGATCATGCTCTTGTCCACCATCTTCAATGGAGCCTTGAGCAACAACATTTTCCCGCAGGCATGGAAGCAAGCCACGGTCATCGGCATCCCAAAGGAGGCCACGAGCTACCATCCCATCAGTTTACTGGATACTCTGGGAAAAATCTATGAGAGGCTTATATATAAGCGTCTCAGAGACTTTGCCGAGACGAATGGCCTCATACCCAACGAGCAGTTCGGTTTCAGAACCCAACACTCTTGCGTACAACAGGTATGTACACCGGACCGTAGAACATGCCCCGCGAAGACCCCGAATTAACGATGACACCCCCGACCGTCTCTTGCTCGTTGAAGCGCTAGCCCGCGCCGCAGCTGAGACAGTAGAGTTAAATTCCCCGAATGTTAATAATAATGAAAATATTTTGATCCAGCCTATTCCTTGCTGTCCGCGCCCCTATTAGTGACGCCCTGAGCCGAGGCCCGTACCCCACATTGCCCGTGCCCTCAGCGTGCAGTCGCTTAGTAATGTAAGTAGTTTTACGCCCCTGGCTGGAGGCTTTATGTTTTTTTTAAGGCAGCCACAGGTAAGTCCGGTTAAGAAGTCACGGCCTCTCAAGGTCAAAAAAAAGCTGGCCATTTGCGTGTCCGACTGCGCACAGTAAGCATACCGCAGTCAGGATTCAATGTAAATGGTTGATCACAAAAACTTCTATCTCATATAACGCGATTTTTTTCAAATTACAGGCAGAGTTCCAACTAAGCTCTAGTGGTTAGAATTCTCATTGCAGCCATGGGTGCTAGCTGGCTGTGTAACTTACCGCTCGAGACTTTGAGGGAAAATTACAGAGGTATGAGGAGCAGGGTGTAAAGGCCGTCCACCTCCAGAGAAAATGAGGATTCCCCGAATATACGATTATTGGGCCTGGTGGCTACTGTTCGTTGATGATGTCGATACTACGTTTGATGTCGGGATATTGTTTGATACCAGATTATGTACCTAGTTTAAAAAAAAAAACAAACAAGTTTTTTTTGCAAAAAGTTTTAGGTAGGTAAGGCTTACCTTAGGTACAGACGCCAGCACATCAAGTTACCCCAATCTGTCAAATTTCTTTGATAGATTTTTATTTTAATCACTTTATGAGTAAGGTGATCATGGTCAAGGTCATGTCCAATTGGAAAAATTTCACAGTTCGGGGTGCAGATGTGCTGGCGACTGTACATACTCCTTTTTCAAAAATAAATAAAAAATATGATAAGTTCAAGAGATAAGTCTTTCTTGATACCCTTCTAAATACAGAGGAGTATGTTACTAATTAACTTCACTGACAGATTGCATAAGAATTTTAACTGAACCTGTAAAAGATTTGTTTACACTAACCAGTCTAACCACGTCTGTTAAAAAATGAAAAGAAATGCGCGATAGTTTTTCCACCCAGGGCGGTGCCGTGCCGTGCCAGCGCTGGCGACCGAACGCGGCCTAGAGTCCGATGCATGCCGAAAATAAATGATCTATGAATAAGGAACTAAAAATAAATGATTAATGAATAAGGAACTAAAAAAAAAAAAAATATTGACGATTGTTTTGTTTTTTATATCATTTCAATGGCGATAGCGTATTCACTTTTTTGAATTAAAAGTTGGGATTGTTAGATTAAAATATTGAATTGTATATGCTGAGAACATGAAATAATGAAGCATCCAAGTAAGTGTAATATTTTCCTTGGTATAAGAGCAATATACTAGACAATACATAACTATATTATGAATTAAGGGGCTGTGCGGTGTAAGTGTAAGTGATTATCTAGAAATTAATCTAGCGCCATCTGCCATGATTTTAACATACTTCGTACCATTATGTTTCGTTCTTCTGTTGTGCACAAGAGGAATTTGGTTATGGGTAAAGAAATAGAATATAAAAATAAAATGAGTAAAACCTTAATCTGCTACGCTAAAAAATTATAAAATATCCGTCATCGTGTTTGGAATATTAATTTCGTGGTAAAAAAACTGCTTTTCAGTTTTGAAATTAGTAGAATAAACAGAAGATTGAGTGTGGTCTAGTTTTGTTCCATTTGGCAAGAAATAATTCAACACTTCAGATGTCATAAAAGTCTGATTATATTTTATCTGTAACCGCGGCGCTGGATTCCAACTGGAACCCTGTAAAACAGAACGCAGTAAAAGGCGTCAAAAACAATTACCAAAAGCAACTCTATCGTGTTGTACAAAGGCATAAACTACAACACGAGTCATGGCCTTCAATTTACAAAAAAATGTTTTCCTACGATGTAGAATAGGTAAACGTAAAAGGTTATTTTTTATTGTTACTCGGCAGGCAGTCGGATGATTTCCGGCCAAAAGTTGAATTTAATATTACGTACCTAATAATTCACTATGGTATTAATTTTATTATGAAGTTGTTAAATCCACTGTTGAAAGATACGTACTTTATTCTAAGTTGGCAAAGTTTAGTCCAAGTTGTGATTTACTTGAGTGCAGTGTCGTTTCGTTCGAGTTTCTACTATTTTGGAAATGAATTAATGATAAAGTGTTATTTGTTGTGAATGACAGTTAGATTTAACATTTAAAGTTATGTTTCAAGAGAGTTTCTTTGCATGACATAATTGCGGCAAATTCAAGTGTTCGTGCGTGGTTGTTACAGGAATAATTTTCTAGTATGAGTCATGATCCGGATAACAATGGTTTCTGTTGTTTTAACATGAACTTGTGTTAATATATCTACATCTTGCTATTGCTGGTCAATACGACAAAGTTTTCTGAACGATATTCCAACGGTAACGGAATTCAAAACTTTTAAAAAGTAAGTCAATACTTTTGTTTTTATACATACGCCTTTGACTATTTGAGGATTACTTAAACTGCTATTTGTCCTGTTCTTACGTATATTATAATGTGTAAAACAACCTCAAATGCTAGTACATCTCTTAAAAAAAGGGTGGCCAGGGTGAGTAAATAGGTGGCTCGTATGTTATTTAAGTTAATCGTGTGACCTTCGTGTGACAAACGTATATAAAATGATGAGTGGTGTCATTACAAAAGTAAATAACAACACTAGTTAGAGTTACCACTAGGCACTAACTTAATTTATCACGAGAGTAGGTATATTTATGCTGTAAGTATGAGTCAAAGTTATTACTTCAAGTACTCACTTGGTATCTACCTAGGCTTGCGCATGATATTCGATACACGTTGAATAGGTACCGATTAAGTAGTAATTTATTTATTTTGAAATAGTAGGATTTGGTCTACCTACGAGTATTTCGTATGATTACCAAACATTCAATAGTTTCGAGGTCGACCGGTGTCTAGTTGGAAGAAACAAAATTGTCTTCCACTTAACCTAAGTAATAAAAGATACCTAGGTAGGAATGTGGTTATTTGGTATTCATTATGATGTTAGCCAAGCCACCAGGCCTGAGCTGTTGAGTGAGATTGAGAGTTTCTATAGACAGTTATACACGTCAACAAGAAACCGCGTGACGAATCTGGTAAACGACCCAAGAGCTGGATTGACCCGACACTATACTGAAGACATCCCGGACGTCAGTTTGTACGAGATTAGGATGGCTCTGAAGCAGCTCAAAAACCACCGGCACCGGGTGATTACGGAATCACGGCCGAACTCCGAAAGGTCGGCGGGAAACCCGTTCTTAAGGTCCTCCATAAGGTCTTTGATTCCGTCATACTCGACGGCAAAACGTGGAACAAAGGTGTGGTGGTACTTTTCTTTATGAAGGGTGACAATGCCCTTCTTAAGAATTATAGGCCAATATCACTTCTGAGCCATGTCTATAAAGCTGTTTTCGACTCATCACGAACCGTCTCGCACGCAGGTTTGACGACTTTCAGCCTCCCGAACAAGCCGGGTTCCGTAAAGGCTTTAGCACCGTATACCAGATAGGTACATACGGCGCGGCAGGTTAAACAGAAGACCGAAGAGTATAACCTACTTCTCTGTTTAGCGTTTGTGGATTACGAAAAAGCCTTCGATTCGAGACATGGGCTGTACTGCAGTCTCTCTAACGGTTCCAGAACGACTATCGGGACATCGAGGTGCTGAATGTCTGTACGAAAACGCCACTATGTCAACTCAGTCCGACTCCAGGGCCAGACCTCGAAACTTATCCTTCTGCAGCGAGGTGTGACACAAGGAGATGTTATCTTTCCGAAACTGTTCACCACTGCACTGGAGGACTGGGACAGGGACAGGTTTTGGACTGGAAAGAGGCTGGCATCAACATCAATGGCGAGAGCATCACTCACCTTCGTTTGGCCGATGATAAAGTTATCATGGCTGAGACCATGGAAGACGTCAGTACAATTCTCGATGACCTTAGTAGAGCTTTCAAAAGAGTGGGTTTTAAAATGAACTTGGACAAGACAAAGGTTATGTCCTATGCCCATGTAACACCCACTCTCATAACGGGCGGAGACGCTGTCAGTTGTGGACGAGTACGTTTACCTAGGACAAACTGGCCAATTAGATAGGCCCAACTTAAAGAAAGAGGTCAATCGTCGAATCCGACTCGGCTGGGTAGCGTTCGGGAAGCTTCGCAATACTTCTCGTCCCACATACCTCAGTGTCTCAAGACGAAAGTCTTTGACCAGTGCGTGTTGCCAGTGATGACATATGGAACCAAAACGTGGTCGCTCACAATGGGCCTCATAAGAAGGCTTATTGTCACCCAAAGGACAATGGAGAGGGCTATGCTTGGAGTTTCCCTGCGTGATCGAATCAGGCATGAAGAGATCCGCAGGAGAACCAAGGTAACCGACATAGCCCGAACAATTGACAAACTTTAGTGGCACTGGGCACACATTGCTCGCAGAACAGATGGCCGATGGGGCCGAAAAGTTCTGGAGTGGCGACCGCATACCGGAAGACGTAAAGTTGGAAGGTCTCCCACAAGGTTGACCGATGACCTTGTGAGCTGACCTTGACCATGATCATGACCTTGTCCGCTGGATGCAGGAAGCACTTAGGGAAGCCCTATGTCCAGCAGTGAACGTCTTTCGGCTGAAATAATGATGATGATGATGTTAGCTAAGTACGGTAGATACCTTGGTATCGTTTGTACATGAATACACTTCCGCTAATGCAACGTCTGGTCAATGAGAATTATGTATGAGTGATATTTCATAGTGTACTAGTTAGTGGGTTGTATTTACTAAAATATTGATATTCGATTTTGATAGTTTTTTTTTTTTTTGGGAAATCATCAAATAACTTCTCCCGATCTGGGGCTCTGGGTGGAGCAGGAGGGCGTGTCAGACTTTTAGCTAGCTAAAACCCACCTGTGTTCCCTCAGTAGCCTGTGTGCCAGGGGCCACGGTATCTCTTTCTAAAAACCCGCACCCATGGCAGCCATCGGCCCTTGCGGGCCCCATCACTTTGTGCTGACATCTCTTTGAGGCGCGCGTGGAACACAATGCACAGTCGACCTGGACCTGGTCCTTACCGGACCGCGAGCTACTCATTACTCGCCGTCCGCAAGCTCACGCCTACGGTTGCCGTGAATCAGCCTGGGATGCCTGACGCTCAGGGCGTCTCCTGCCCTGGGTAGGGCCGTGAGGGCGCATATACTGCCTTTCCCTCACGTGCGCCGCCTTGCTCTTCGCGAGCATCACTGCTTCGCAGAAGGAGGTGACGGCTACCCATGCACTCTCGCTCCGAACAATGGCATGGACCAGGGCCGGACGCGAGAGATCGCCGCCGCCGATCGCTTCCACGAGGACACCGCGGTGCTCCGCCCAAGCCGGGCAGAACTCAACCGTATGCTCCACCGAGTCCTCAGGGCGATCTTCGCAATGGAAACACCCGGGCGTTTCCTCTCGCCTTATGCGAAACAGGAACCTCCCGAAACAGCCAGTGAGGACCTGTGTCAGATGAGGACGCCATGCCGCCTCTCAAACTACTCCTCAAAGAGGGGACTTACCGCCGCAATCGTGGTGTGCCCAATTTTGATACAGTTAAAATAGAAAGATACGCATTTGAATCGGCACAACCACAAGGTCAACAAATACACAACATTCGTAGTGACTTACCGATTAGCTGACAATTAGCCTATTAGGAATGACACAAATCTACTCCATTCTCAACTCAAACAAAATACGAAAGCGCGATAACTGATCACTGCATCCCTAAAGAACGTCATAACGAATTCCGGCTGAAATAAAGCTTTTCTGCTTATTTTCTTCACCCCAAAACCGTGAACTTAGGGCAGCTTGACCCGAAACGATCGGCACACGGATGATTCGGTTTGAATGGTACGTAACGTAGGTACGACGGGGCCGATATCGTCATGCCCTGCGAGGTTAAGGCTCCTGAAGACCGTCACGATGCGACTGTACTAGAACAATTTGCATGAGAACTTCATGAAAATTGATCTACTAGACTCGCGACACGCTGTTGCGTCGTGCCAGTCTGCAGGAGTCTTTATGCTACAAAAATCTCGTAAAATTATGATAGCTGAAATGAAACATTATTGATTCGTGCTGTAGTAGTTTCGAACTAGAGTAGAGTAACCTGCCTACACCTAGGAAAGGTATTTATCTATTCGGGATAGAATTCCTTATTAAGGCTATCCGAATCTATAGATTCGGGCTTTCTTTTTACCCGACTGCGCCGGTAGGAGGGTTATCTTAATCGAGTGTATGTATATTTCTTTGTGACGCTCTGTAGCCTAAACGGGTTGATCGATTTTTGCTTGAGAGGTGCCGTTAGATTCGTCTTAGTTGTGAAAGGGACACCGGGTATATCAAAATTGAAACAAATTAAAATGGCTGATTTTTGGCGCATAAAAAAAAACTCTAATCCTATTGAAAGGGGTATCAAAATAAAGGGTGTCACTGTGAAATAAAAAACATTTACAAAATAAAAAAACCCGACTGCTTAAAAAGCGAACTTTAATCAAAAAAGATTTAAACAAGAAACTGTTTTTAAAAGGATTAGGTACTAACAGTCATACTTTTAATCCAGTCAGTTAATAATCCAGTCTAATGACTGAATACTATAAGCAATCCCATGCAGTCAGAGGCATCTTCTTAAATTTAACAATAAATACCTTCATTGCTTTCTGATGCTGTCGTGCTGGGAAGGTTCCTTTTCTAGCTTGCATAAAAGTTGATAAAGCGGAAGCATGCCTAAACATCTGTACTCATTATGTACGCCTATTCCATTACTGTAATTGTTAGAAAAGCACAAATATACATTTTCTGCCTCTATGCCTGTATTTGATTTTTAAACTTCCCACTAGATGGCGTTAAATACAAAAATAAATTTACACAAAAAACAAACTAGATGTTTGTTTGTCCTTCGTTCAAGTCGAAAGGAACCAATGAATTGACATATTTTACGGTGATAATTTAAGGTGTGAGTACTTTTATGTCATATTCTCGCATGAACATTTTTATCATCAATATATATACCTGGGAAAAACCGCGGTTAATAGCTGAAGTACATGAAATATTTCCAAAAATACAACGAACGACCGTTTGTTTGAACTTATATTCTTAATTTTTATATTTAACGCCATCTAGTGTCAAGTATACAAATCACACACTTATAAGCAAAAAATGTTATTTTACTTTTCTAGCAATTTACGACAATTTACCAGTAATGAAATAGGAGTACATAATGAGTACACATTCTTAGGCATGCTCACGACCTGTATAGCTACGATAATTGAGAGGTCCAATTTCTAATTAGTGGTTAATAGTGTTATTTAAAACGATTTTACTACTTTTATTTTATTCTATTTTTTTGGAAGAACAAACAATGACACATCATATTTTACAAATAAATAGTGTATATGGAGTTATATAAATGTGCAACCAACAACGTTCTCCACAGATACAAAAAAAGACAAAGACAATGTTGACAAAGTAAAAGTCGGGTAGAATAGATAAGAACATGAAATAAAATATACATAGATTGCAGCCACTAAATACTATGGAACACATATACAGACTTTAATACAATGTTGTTATTGTTTCGAGTTGTTTATTGTGTCAAGCAATATTTTTCTAAATTTTCCAACGGATCCACCGAACAGATCCAAGTTAGAGAAAAACTTATTAAAATTGCCTGTGACGTAGAGGTGCCCGCAAGCCTGCACTCGTACGACAAGACGTGACAGCGAAAACAGGTCGCGCGCGCACCCCACGTCCCTGAATGGTTCTAGGAACAACATAGCAGAACCTATTAGATATGTCCACACAATCATATGAGTTGTTACAGAGATCGTACAAAAACATAGTTTCAAGAAAGGTACGTCTAGACTTTAAAGTGAGCAAGTTATATTTCTTTAGTAAGTCGTTATAGGGGTGGTAAATACGACTTCTAGAACAACGGTAATGCATAGTTTTCAGGAACTTACGTTGTACACGCTCGATACAGTCAGTATATTTATTATAATAGGAACTCTACACCCGACTGCATATTCTAGTTGAGACCGGATTAAAGATCTATACAAATGTAAATATGTGGTTGGGTGAACAAATTCCGTGGCTGATCTTATCACGAATCCATACATACGATAAGCCTGAGCCAAGATTTTTATCAAAATATGCATCCAGGTGCAGTTTATCATCGAGCAGTATTCCCAGGACTCCGATTGTGTTAACTCTGGCCAAGGTTTCATTTTGTAGTGTATATGGGTGTTTAAATATGTTTTTATTTTTAGTAAAGCTGATACAGCAACATTTGGGAATACTAAGTTGCAGTTTTTTTTTCGAATAGAAACCATTGAAGGCTACTTTTTGTGTTCTATTTGACACATATGAGACGCACCAACGTAACAAATCCCCGCGGATACCGTTAAAAGCCAACTTCTGCAAAAGCGATCAACCTTGTCAAAGGCTTTTCGAAAGTCCGTGTTTACGGCGTCCACTTGAACACGAGAGTCCATACTGTTAAACAAATTGTCAGTGAAAGCTATCATATTAGTTGTGGTAGACCTTCTTTTTACAAACCCGTGCTGTTCCTGTAATATTTTGTCATGAAAACTACTATCTAAAGTTAAAATAAATGCGTTCATGGTCGTGCTACGAGGTACAACACTCCAGTTTTCATGCCTTTTTGCAAATGCAAGCCGGACTTGCCTATGGCACCGTTTCAACATAGGCACCTTCCTTGCTATCCTTCCGTGCAAATTTTCTTCTACCGGACGCCGTCGAATAGTGCGTGCCGAGAATGCTGCAGGGTTGTTTTCACCAAAATATTATTTTCTCAGCTGTTTTATTTTATTATAGCATAATTAAATTAATGAATTAAATGGGTTCTGGTCGATTAATAATAATCGCCAGCGTGGTCAGAACATGTAAATGCGCGCTTAGCCTTAGTATTTGTACAATAATCCTTAAACTGTGTGGGTGTGTAGTTAGCCAAGCAGATGTTAATATCTTCTTTGTATAAAAGCGGCCTTCCATGCAAGCATGAGATCGCTTCTAACCTAGTAAGCTGCTTACTTATCTGATTCACCTTGCAATGTGCTCGAATGTAGCTACATGATACAAAGTATTCGTTCTTGTAGTTATTTTTTTATCGTCATAAGTTCATAACTCACCCTTATTGTAGGTAGGTACTTAATATAACTTTTTTGACCATCTGTCAAATATTTTCTCGGCTTTTAGTCGAGTTGCACGAATTACTTTACTGACTAATGCCCACCCGTACTCTTTCGGTTGCCTGTGTGCCATGGGCCACGGTATCTCTTTCGAACAACCCGCACCCCTGGCAGGCCCTTGCGAACCCCACCAGTTGGTGCTGACATCTCTTAGAGGCGCGCGTGGAACACAACGCGCCGTCGACCCGGTCTTGGTCATTACCGGATAGCGAGCTACCCATTACACAGTGAGCTACCCATTACGAAAGCTGACGTCACGCGGTGTTCCCAGGCGGTCACCAATCCTAGTACTGACCGCGCCCGATTTTGCTTAACTTCGGTGATCGGACGAGAACCGGTCTATTCAACGTAGTATGGACGTTGGCAATACTACTGTCTTTACGTTTATCACAGCTAATTTGCTCCAAATCGAATGGTTTACCAAATTTCAACTTAATCGATTTAAGTTATTTGGTACACAATTATGTACGTATTTTCGTGACCCTAACACGGACATCTGACGTAATTAAATAAATTAATTTTGGTTATGAGGGTTCCTTTTGGGGGCAAATAAGAAAATAGAAACGAAAACTAAGCAATTTGTACCGTGTGAGCTATCAGAAAGAAAAAAGATAAAGTATTTTTAGACTCGCACAGGAGTATCACAAACTTAATTACAACACAATACAATTATTAGTAAAATAATTTAATTTAATTTAATTACAATATCTTTACATATATTTAATAAAAAGTCGGAACTCTACAGACGCCAGCACATCAAGCTACCCCAATCTGTCAAATTTCTTTGATAGATTTTCAAGTTTACAACTTCAGGAGAAGGTTCATGTTCAATTGGGAAAATTTGACAGTTTGGGTTAGCTTGATGTGCTGGCGTCTGTACATTGAATATTTTTTTTTTTTGCAATTTTTGCGAGGTCTGGGAACGTATTTTTATAATTTTTGGCTGTATGTCTGTCTGTTTGTCTGAATGTATGTTCCAGCGTGACGCCAAAACTACTGGATAGATTTGGTTCAAATTTTGCACACACATTCCCTATAACTCTGCGCAGGCCGTAGAGTAAGGGGATAAATTATCACACTATTTGCTATGGGGGATAAGCAATATTGCAATATATTTGTATTCTTTTATAGTTTACCGCAAATTTAAAAAGACGAGCCAAAAGTTTAGAATATTGCTGATAGTAACCTTTTACATGATTATCATAACGCTTTTATATTATCGAGCTAAACAGTCCATCACAACATTTATATGTTGGAAATTTTATTTGAGATTGTGCACTAGGGGGGCAGGTAACTCAACTCTTGTCGTTACAATAAAATTGCCCAAAGAGACTGTTCTCACGTTTTTTAAACCTTTTGATCTGCATTCACAGATTACGAAAAAAATACGGTTAGAAAGAAAATGGGAAATATATACCAAAAAAAATGTGATGCCAATCTATCCTGGCCGTAAAAACTCTATTGGACCACTGAGGTTAAAGTATTAGAAAACTTAGTTGGAAATCGCAAAAAATCTTATCTTACATTTACGTAGATCTATCTAGATGAGAGCGAACACACATTATTCGGGTGAATAGGGAATAAAGCAGATGGTTACAGATACCTAATTATGATTAACAACTCACTGTACCTTTAAGGAAACATCATCATCATCATCAGCCTATATAATGTTCCCACTGCTGGGACACAGGCCTCCTCTTGGTGAGAGGGATTGGGCCGTAATCCACCACGCGGGCCCAGTGCGGGTTGGTAGATGTCACATGTCTTCGAATTTTTGGTTCTAGGACATGCCGGTTTCCTCACGATGTTTTCCTTCACCGTTTCGAGAGCAGTGGTGATGAAATAATTTAAACAAAGTAAAGCGCCTGTCTGCGTTCGAACTCACGACCTACAACTCGTAAGTCGCAGCCGTTACCACTTGGCCACCACTGCTTTAAGGAGACAAGCAGTTAATCATGACATTTTCGTTGTGAACCTGTAGTTGTCAGTTAGATTGCCAACTATTCAGCTATTGATATTATTTACATTTTGTAATCCGAAAAATACTGGACGCTTATAATATTTCGTCGAATGTATCAATTTACTAATAAAGGCAACTTCTTAAGTAATGGGAAATTACGTCACAAGCACTTTAGAGTTGCTCAACATTTAAGGTCAGGTCGGACGGAGTATAAACGTAGGTATACGTACAAACAAAATATTTTCTGTGCTATTTAACTATAAAACCATAATGTAAAGTAGTTCAAATCACAAAACGAAATGTGTGTGAAATATGCATGTTACTGCAAAAGCTTTTAGTATTATTTTAACTTATATTTGTATTTGAAAGCACTGGTAGCCCAGTGGAAACGGCCACTACTTAGGTACTAGTTGTAGGTCGTACGTTTGAACCCAGACAGGTAGACGGCGACGAGACCTACGCTCTCGGACGCAAATAGCGGGAGGTTCACTATGAATATCGTAGTCGTGAGTCAGAATAGTTTTCTAAGAAACATTTTGCTTAATGTGATGTTCATGAGCAGTGGTGGCCAAGTGGTAGGTAACGGCTGCGACTTACGAGTTGTAGGTCGTGAGTTCGAACCCAGACAGGCGTTTAACTTTGTGTAAATTATTTCATCACCACTGCTCTCAAAACGGTGAAGGAAAACATCGTGAGGAAACCGGCATGTCCTAGAACCAAAAATTCGAAGACATGTGACATCTATCAACCGACACTGGGCCCGCGTGGTGGATTACGGCCTAATCTCTCTCACCGAGAGGAGGCCTGTGTCCCAGCAGTGGGAACATTATGGGCTGATGATGAGATGAGATGTTCATGTTTCTATATAATCAGACTGATGAAAGTTTTTGGGGTATTTTTTTAGTGAAAAGATAGTCCTTAATGGAAGGCTATTTAACACGTGCATACTCATACCATAATTATGGATAACACATAAGATAACTTAATTATTGATGCCAGACTTGGGAACTAACTAAATCTCAATCTTCAAATTTGCTAGCGAAGCATGGAACGAAGCATGATGGGGAAAAGAAAAATAAAATCAACGACAGCAAAATTAGGAAAGCTACAAAGACCCAAGATGTGGTGTTGAAATTAAGAACACTAAAGTGGAAATGGGCTGGCCATGTAATTAGAGGAGAAGAGAAATGGAACCCAAGAAAGGGAAAGACCAGACAGGGGAAACCATTCAGAAGATGGGATGGTGATGTGGTTAAAACAGCTGAGAACATGGACTAGACTGACGCGGGAGAGAGAAGATTGGAAAGTGTTGTTGGAGGTCTTTGCCAAAGGGCACACAGAATAAAAATAAACCTATATATAGAAAGCAAATATAAAAGATAAGAATGTATACTTATGTCTATAATAATGTATACTTATGGCTGTAAATAAATAAATAGTCGTATAATTAGGTAACTTGAAAATGTGATTTAATGTTCATGTATACATTTTAGTTATTATCATTTGATAGAGTATGTTTATGTATAAAACGGATATTCCAGAAAAAATCATGTAAATTGGACCACAGGATTCGGAGTAACAAGATATTTGGCAAAGGGTAAATGAACCAAACAACAGGTTTCAGAGTTTGTTCTACGAACTTTTATTTTGTGTAGTTAAGTAGAATGTTGGTGTTTTTAAATAAAGGTTCCAAAGATTTCAGCTAAGCGAAAATTACAAGTAATAATGGGCTCTAAAAACGCGATGCTCTGTATAGTAGGCCTGCATAAAAGGGGGCCATTTGTCGGCACTTGGTGGAGTCGTGTGGAGTCTGCTACAAACCTCAATGATCCAATCTGATCTGAATCCGATTGCGACAGCCGCCCGCTATTGTCCCTCTCGCATTAGTAGGATTCGAAAATCGAGACATACCGGAACCGGCTCAATTACCTACAATGCTATAAGCTATAACCCTCCTCCAGGCCCTAAGCCGAGGTCCATGCCCCATATGGGTACCCTAAGCGTGTTAGTTTACAGTTTTTCGAACCCTGGCTGGAGGCCTACATTTATAGAGGCAGTCACAGGCAAGTCCAGTTAAGCAACCGACAAGATCCTAGGTGATACGCGAGATGCCATCTACAAAAAAAAAACTGGTTATGCATTCACAACCCAGCTCCCCCAGGGATGCAATGCAATAACTAGGAAGAAACTTAAATCTACGAACAAGACTCAGGAAAGAAATCTGCATTTATTTCAACATTGCCTCCGCTTGCGATCTGTCTTATGTCCTGATTTCATTGTGGATTGTACCCACACAACATACGCATTCAAGGGTGCGTGGTGATAATATCAATCAATCGACTCAAATAGTAGGGAGCCGAGCGACCGCGCTTTAACAATAGTGGGAGATTGACCCCCAGGCGAATATGGGTGCTGGACGCGTCCCTCTCGTCCCCTGTAACACCCTTCTTAAGTACTATAGGCCCATCTCACTTCGGAGCCATGTCAACAAGTTGTTTTAGAGAGTCATCACGAACCATCTTGCGCGTAGATTTGACGACTTCCAGCCTCCCGAGCAAGCCGGATTCTGTAAAGGCACCGTAGACCACATGCACGTACGCTTCGGCAGGATATACAGAAGACCGAAGAGGCTAACGTAGAGTTGGAAGGCCTCCCGCAAGGTGAAGGTGCCGATTTTCAAAAAACTATTTCATAAAAAAATAACAACCTTCTTCCGAAAAAAACTACAAAGTGAAAAATTACTTTAATTTCATAAGTCGGTGTCTTTGGATAGGTATTTGGTTTTTTTTTTCACCGACTTTCTTTTCTTGAAAAAGTTTTTGTTTTCACTTTTTGGTTATATGTAGTACCTACCGACCAATTCGTATACCTTGCTCTGATACAACAGTGACAGGAAACAGTAGCATATCATCGAAGTACATACAGTGGATTAAAAACGTATTATCGAGGCTAATGCAAAAACTACCGAAGCAAAGTTAAAAAAAGTTTATCAAAAATAAAATTGTTTTTATCTCCATCCACATTTGACAGAGAAATCGGTGAACATATACTAAAAAAAAATATACGCTGAAATATAGAACCTTTCCATTGTCAGTTAAAAAGACAAAGACGAAAATAAAAACAAAGTGCAAAACTAATGCTGCTATGCCTGTACAATCGCTGCCAAAAGCTAGCCACCATTGCCAGCTGCGTGCAGATCAAGGGTAAGTTCAAAGGGTATCTTTTTGGAGTCAAATTAAAGTGTCCGTATGGATTGAGTAGAGGTAATGTCTCATATTTAATTAAATTCAGGTACCTACTACCAATATTTAGTAGTAAATTAAATTACCTGATTTTGTAGGCCCGATCCCGGAATTATAGTAAAATTTTTCAAAAGTTACAGGACGTTTGAGGTGGGTCCTCGATTTCTGGATGTCGACGACGTCTGGATTGAGGAGCCACCGTAGAACTCGAAAACTAGCCGATGGATATTTCTGATTTTTTTTTAGGAATGATTGGGTAGTATTTATGCGTAATCTGTACAAAAAGTATAAGGCATAGGTACTTTTAAGATTACAGGAAAATCGATAACAAGTCTTAGAATAACATGGTACATCTCTCAATTTTGTTTGTAAAAACGTACAAGCTTAGATTTGCAGTTGCAATGTATTGGAGAACATGTTTGCAACTACAATCATCCTTTTTTTAGTTCTGATTTGTGTCTATTGAGTTTACAAATATTTGCAAAACGTACATAAAAACAAATATTTGCAACTTACAATTAAACTTAACAACAGAAGAAATCTTAATACAGTATACAAACTAACACTAAAATAATAAACAATCTTAAATTGTTTCTACTACTACTACAACTACGGAACTATTCATTGTTGTATACCGCCTGAATTGCGTCCATTATACGCCCTTTGAAGTTGAACTGCCACTTTCAGACTTTCGTTACATATTTATTCATTGCTCCTTTGCGTCCTTTGCTCCTTTGCGAAGCGTGTTCTTCGCACACAAACTGTCTTATTTCCCAAGCCTAGAATGAATACTGCACAGAATATAGGTAACTACAGTTTAAATTTCAAACCGTTTATAGAACTTTGAGTAAACTAAGTAGCCACTAGTGTTATTGCTCGCTGCTTTGTATTTACAGGTCAGTTTAACTGCTGTCTTGTTTGTGTATATATTGCGTAAGCTTATTTGAATCTCGGAGGTAACTTGTTAGGTAAGGCATGACTAATAGAATTTATAATTTTGACGGGTTTAATTACCTCCTCTCAGGGAGAGGAGGCCTGTGTCCCGGCAGTGGGAACATTTAAGGCTGATTATGCATGCATTTACCTTATAAATATTTAATCGTTCTTGTCTTCTTAATTGTCTCATCTGCGGGTTAAAAGCCTCATGCGGTCCGAAAGGATGATGCGGTCAAAGACATTGTCGGCGATTCATAGCTGACAATGTAGGGATCATCATCATCATATCAGCCGAAAGACGTCCACTGCTGGACATAGGCCTCCCCCAGGCTCCTCCACTTCGACCGGTCTTGTGCTTCCCACATCCAGCGGATACCCGCGGTCTTCGCAAGGTCATCGGTCCACCTTGTGGGAGGCCTTCCTACTCTACGTCTTCCGGTACGCGGTCGCCACTCCAGAACCTTTCGACCCCATCGACCATCTGTTCTGCGAGCTATGTGCCCTGCCCACTGCCACTTAAGTTTGGCAATTCTTCAATTCAAATGTAGGGATACTCTAATAAATTCCGTCGAGTTATGCCTGCTTCATGTCAACCACATTGATGCCAAAATTACCAGGTTCAAGATCAGCTGGCATAATCATGTAGCAAAATTTTGGCCAGGCCTCGAATCCATGGCCTCATGCTATCACTTCAATTCGTCTCTTAATACGATTTGTTTCTTATAACAATAGGGTATTTTCCAATTTATTAAAAACTATTCTAATGAAGATTGGGACGAATTAACTAACAGAAAAATAAAAGTAAATTGATTTATATCCATTTTCTCAATTAAAAACGATTTAAATCAAATAGATTTAGATTAGAATTTCTTTTCCGTGGTTTTGAATTTACCGCAAAAACGCTCCTTACGATGACTTTTTATCACGTGACGTCAACTTTGTGTAAACTAAAGCAGTTAGTAAGTAAACAAGTGAGTGTCGTGTTTATAATTAACAAGATTTTTTATGGATAGAAAGTGAAATCACTGGTGTGCGGTGCCTCTGTGCACAAATACTTCTAAAACTGCCCCAAACTACTTAGTTTTACTATTTGTACTGGTGCTGTTTACACAAAGCTGACGTCACGATGTCACGTGATAAAAAGTCATTGTAAGGAGCGTTTTTGCGGTAAATTCAAAACCACGGAAAAGAAATTTGATTTTAATCGTTTGTAATGGAGAAAATGGATATAAATATTTTTATTTTTCTGTTAAATATATCGTACCAATCTTCAAATTAAAATAGTTTTTTCAACACACTTGCTCATAAAATGGCTCTAATTTCACTACAGTTAGGCACATAATGACACCTATTATCAAACTGTGACTTTTTCATTACTGTTATTCACTAGTGAGTTATAGAATTGGTTGAGTTGCTTTGTTCTTAGTGAGTTATAGGTTGTTTTTTGTTTGAGTTGCTTTGTTCTTAAAAACGATGATGATGATGATGATGGATGATGCTGGGTGATGATGGATGATGATGGATGATGATGGATGATGATGATGGATGATGATGGATGACGATGGATGATGATGAATGATGATGATGGATGATGCTGGATGATGATGGGTGATGATGAGTGATGATGTATGATGATGGATGACGATGGATGACGATGGATGATGATGGATGATGATGGATGATGATGATGGATGATGATGATGATGGATGATGCTGGATGATGATGGGTGATGATGAGTGATGATGGATGATGATAGATGATGATGGATGACGATGGATGATGATGGATGATGATGGATGACGATGGATGGTGATGGATGATGATGATGGATGATGATGGATGATAATGGATGATGATGGATGACGATGGATGACGATGGATGATGATGGATGATGATGATGGATGATGATGGATGATGATGATGATGATGATTTAGTATTATTTTCTTCGCAAGTGTGTTGAAAAACGTCGTATGATACACGTGTGTATTGATGATTATCGTCCTCGGCTCTCTTAAGACCCTCGCCTGACGGCTCGGGTCTCAATGGCGCCTCAGCGATAATCACCAACGTTACACACTTGTACCATAATGTACTATTATCAAATTGGAAAATACCCTATTGAAGTAGACTAACATTTCAATTTCAAAGAGTTTATTATTTGTAGTGATGCCCACTGATGCCATTTGGAGTGAAGCCTACATTTTTGGCGTTTACTGCATTTGTTTTCTGCCGTTTGTAACACAACATCTTATGCGTAACGCCTAGAATTGTCAGAAAAAGTGATCTAAGATTCAAATGCGGGGAGCAGACGATAGTCTACATTTCAATCTCACATTTACATAATTTGAAAGTTTGATGCCCTCGGTTTTAATAATCCCCCTTCGCCATATCATGCATGACTGCACTTTTACCTTTACCAATTAAAATCCTAATGGAATTTGTGAAACTTTAAATTACCTTCAGATAGCTTCAACCAATTGCAATTTGCTGCCCTCATGGAAGTACCCTAAATATTGATTCAAATTCATTTATTTGCCAGATATATAGGTTTACAACTGTGGCAGTGTATGATCTTATAACTATAATGGCCCCTACATTCTACCATCACATATGGTGTGCAAATATGTCTTTAATTGTATACATTACTTTTAATAGATAATAAAAACAGACAACGACGACACATAATATGACATGCATTAGGATTTTTAATGAGATAGTTATTTGTGCAACTAGAGAGCAAAGTCGTCGTTTTTGCATCTCGTGCCTTTGAATCCCTAAAACTTTGCGCTCGTGTAACACACATAACTTTTCACTTCAGCAGCGAGAACACTTTAGGAGATAAAATAATAAACAGGAATAGATTGAAATAACTGTTTATTGTGAATCAAAATAATTAACATTGTAGGTAGAGGTACCAATTCAATAAAATGGAACGTTGTAAAAGTTAAAACTTATTCAACTCTTTACGCTAGCCGCGAAATTTTATTCCCGCTCTTTTATCTTTTATTAAGGCGTGTTCGGAAATAGCACCCATGATATTTTATTATTCAAAATATATTACGTAACATTATTGAAACTAGAAATAAATATTTACAGGTTAAATATCAGTTTTATTTGCAGTAAATACTTATTTTCGTTTAAATACAACAATAAATTAAAAATTCAATAAATTACACTATAAGACATAATTATCTTTTTGCAAAATTTCTTTAGTTAGTACGAAATTCCGAACGTGTTTGTCTTTGAGGTCGAATTGAAAATCGGTACTTCGAAGGGGCTGGTCTTTGTCTCTCTCTCTTTATAATGGCGGGAAAGAGATAGAGTGTGAATGTTTCGAATTGTATGATTAACCCAAGGCTGAATAAGATATTTCTTTCGGCTTTCTGAAAACAAAAATTAAAAACTTACTTTGTCTCACTCAGTGAGCAAAATCGCATTTTGCTCACTGATTTCAGGCAGCAAAACCTACATGTTTGAGCTACTGAAGTGAAAAAATTAATTAATCGATGTCAAAGTTATACCTACAAGAGTGTCAGTTAAAAAAATAAAACGTCAGAACGCAATAATTATTTATTATGATTGTTAATGTCATGCTTATTGTAATGTCAAACTTTTGAGTGAGTAAAATTTGCACACTTTATAAATTCATTAGGTATTTACCAATTTTCATTTCAGTTTCCTTGTCTGCGACCTGTCATGGTATTCATTGAGATCGTTTCCTCTAACCATTGTTAAGTTTTTTTTTTAATATGGGAAAAAGTAAATCCTTAAAGGCAAAAAAAAAGGTAAGGTAATCCTTAAAGGTAATTTGTTATATACCCTTACAGCATTTATGTACGAGTTCCTGATGATGCCAATTAAATACTTTGACCAAAACGTAGGCCAGCCGTCTGGTCACGTGAAGAGTCGACCAACTGCTTGGAAAAATATGAGAGCACTCGGATCTCGGGTTCTATAGCAGCTAGCACCCTGGCGGTGACAAGAGCACGACGGATGATGTAATTGATGCTGGCGTGCCGTGCTATCCGGCCTGCACTCCTACTGCATCATAGGCCGTGGTGTCCGAGGTAGTCGACACGTTCACTGCATTGACAGCGATGCAGAGCCACGCAAGGATCGCCCGTCGCAGCCAAGTAGCAACCCGGAAGGTTGTATTACTCAGCATAGAGCTTATGTTGGGTGACAGTAGTGCCTGAAACCAGAGGCCTTACTCACACTCGCTCACAGAAGCGGGCACGATCAGCGGTATTGGTGGACATATAATAAGATTATTACGTACCAAGGTGTAGAGCGGCTCATCCCACTGTCTCTGGGAAGATGGGTTCACGGGCCGATCTGTATCCGTGCAACCATTTTCCAGGCATTTACCAAATCGTTCAAGCACGGTACTTCAGAAACAAGCAGAGAAGGTGTTAACATTTTCCAGCACAACTTTTCAGTGCTGTGGACAGAGGACAGGAACTAGCAAACGCAAGTTACTTTACGGAAACTGTTTCGACTGCCTGAACCTGGAAGCGAACCAACACGAATGCAATTCAACATCCTGTATGTTACAGCCACAATTTAAAAGGGCCAACCTTAAGGATTAAATATCTGTCATCATGCCGCATTCTCACCTCCACACCTACCAATCTTTGCCCAGGTTATGCTTGCTTTTGACCAACACTCACAAGAGTGCATATAGTTGATTATAAGCAAATCCAGCCATTTTTTGTTCGCGAAAAATGTTCGATAAATCACGGTACCTACGCTAACAACATAACATTCTAACAATCACAACCCGAGGGTTTTGAAAGTAATTTCTAATCCTATTGTCTATTCGTCATTGTAAATGGGTACGCAATGAACATGGCTGAAATGCCAAAATGTATTGCACTCAAATTGTTCGGTTGGGTGTCATGTGTGTATTACAAATTACCCCGATGGCGGCTAGCTCGAAAGCTCCAACTAAGCCTAGAATTAGTCTTTCATGGAACTTAATATTGCATTAAACATGATATTATTTTTGACTGAAATTCATGTGGTACTTAGTTATAATTATATCGTTTAGAATTAACAAGATTCAGTTCAATTGTCCAGTTTAATTAATTAATTTATTTGTTCACATGTTAGTAGGCATGCATTACAATTTTAATGACAGTATTAAGACATGCACCCTATAGGGGCATTGAAACTGTATATTCTTACCTAACTGTTAATTACATTACTTATTATGATATTGGTTCTAATTATTAAAATTCATTACATTCTACAAAACATAAATATATAATTCATAACGTTTTATTTTAATATAAATCATTATTATCAATCCGTTTTAGTCATGAATGTAATATAGATAGTAATTTTTACAAACTTTTATTTACTTTCACCTGTCCCGCTCTTGGTATCTATAATGAAATTTTGCATGTAAAATTTGACCTACTTCCCGGTTTTCGATTGAGCTGAAATTTTGCATGCATATGTAAGTATATCGCGTGACAATGCAATATTATGATGACATGGAGCTGTTCAGATGCTGGAGCTGGAAGGTGGCCATAGGAACTCCGCAATAAAACTACACAACCCCATCGAGTTCGGGCTCGTTTGATACGTATTGACGAATACTTTGATCTTATGTGATAACCAGGGTCTGATGCTGGAGCTGGAAGGTGACCTTAGATACATAACACTTTAAGTGCTCTAAACAACGCGGGTTCTACTAATTATTATGAGCTACATAACGGAAAAACGCTGCTACGATCAGGGACTTGAAACGTTTCTCAAAATAACGTTACGCGTAGTTCCAGTACCGATAATTTGTACCGTTCCACTGGTATCGTAACAAAATTCACTCCTTGGAAATAACGATACTGACAAACGGAACGAAATCTTACATTGTTCAATAACGATACTATCAATATATCGTTATTAGTATAACGATATAATAACGTTATTCATTTCGATACGCGACGTTGCAAGCTTCATGACCTTGGGCTACGTGCGGTGCGGCGAGCCGGCGACGCAAACGCAACGCATCCCTTCTACAATTTTCCGAGCGCAGTATGGCAACGTATCATTTCGCCGTGTTTATTTACATTACTTAACTCGTATCTGATTTTAATTCGTATAGTTTGAGTTTTGACAATTTCTCTTAAATCATGGGCCGTAAGAAGAACATTGTCTACAGATATTTTTCACTAAGCGACGACAAACACTCGAAAAATGTGATGTTCCAGGTTTTGATAAAACTCTTAGGTACAATTTTATATTGCTATTAATATTATTGATCGATGAAAGATGTTTTATAGTCTGCGACAGTAAAGTGATGTTTACAATTACAAGAGGCTTGTCGTAAGTGTTTTCCAAATACATGTCCTCTGCGGTTTAGTTGACGCAGGTATTGGACGCGAAAACAGGTTTAAACTTGCTCGCAAGTCGCAACGTGCAGCCGGCGAGCAAGCGGTACCTCTCGCCACGGTAATAATTTACATTCAGCCCCTTTTGGAAATGGGAAATATTACCTTGACGTCGCCCCTCACAAACCGCCGCCGTTCCCCGCGCACATCAAGTACTTGGCATTCGTTTTGTTTGTCATATCACATGCACGGAGTTACCATTACGGCGCAAAAGATCATTGATTTGGAGATTTTATGACGAAATATAAGGCGATAAATCTAATGAGGTCAGGTTATAATTTTACGAGTTCTTTTTGAGCATTGGCGTGCATTGCAGTGCCTACCTCGATAAATCACCTTAAGCCTGTTAATTACATTTTAGTGTGTGTGCCCTATAATTTAAGAAACTCACTAAATTATCATACTTACAACATAATATCTTCATAAAAACACGCGCGACAGTAGGCACTCGCCTGGTCGTCGGACGGCCTACTCGGCTCCCGTATTATTCACACAGTCATTGTCATTGGTCTTTGCACGTTCAAGTTAATACGACGAAATGAAAAATAAGTACGCTGTCTCCGAAATTATTCACGGCCGTACTAGAAGAAATCTTCAGAAAGCTGGCAGCAAGCTGAGCAGAGAGGGGCATTATGGTTGCACATAGGATATTATCCAATCTCCGTTTTACCATCTTCCGTTTCCGAGTTGACTCAGATGCTAGAAGATCTTAGCACGGCAAGCCTAGAGGTCGGACTTCAAATGAACATGTTAAAGACCAAGTTGATGACGAATAGCGTATATCTAAGGATCACCGTGGTGGGTGGGGAGGTTGAATATGTTGATGAGTATCTCTATCTATTTATTTATTTATTCATATAACAATTCGCATTGTGTCTAAAATATTTTGTACATTAATATTAACATAACAGAAAAGTAATAAATTATGAATTTCAATAA
Organism: Polymixis flavicincta; assembly: GCA_949987655.1. Taxonomy (NCBI): domain Eukaryota; kingdom Metazoa; phylum Arthropoda; class Insecta; order Lepidoptera; family Noctuidae; genus Polymixis; species Polymixis flavicincta. The sequence continues at coordinate 32,430,886 of OX465171.1, read as the reverse complement.
TAATAATAAAATCTAATAGTATTGTTTAAATTTAATGTCATAAACTAATTAATAAATACTAAAACTATGTACTATCTCGGCCAAGTAGTCTCTTTCCAGGCAAGACAAAATAAAGAAGTTGTAAGACTTACCGAAAATACCTAAAGATGTTGTACGAGCGATTGGGCCATGAAAAATTTAATGAAAGGCGACCTTCCTCTATCGCTCAAGAGAAGACTCATGGACGTATGTATTCTTCCCATTCTCACATATGATTCTCAAACATGGTTTTTGACAATTCAGCAGAGGTCCACGCTTGAGGTTTGCCAGAGAGCTATGGAACGGAGTATTCTGGGTATGAAACTTGTGGACCGGGTTAAGAATACAACAATCCGTTCCATTACGAAACTTACTGATGTCACTCGGAAAGCTGCCACGTTTAAATGGAATTGGGCTGGACACATCTGCCGTATGTCAGACGATCAATGGGCGATAAAGGCCTCCCGCCTTTGCCCAGCAGTGAGACGTTAAGAGCTGACAAAAAAAAAAAATTGTTGATAGTATGATAATTACACAACAAATATAATATAAGTAACATACAGGTATCATTATAATATAGAATCTTCCGCATTTCAAAATGAGGTAAATTTTCATGTCGTTTGTTTTGTCTCGCATAAACACGTTTGTGACAAATTTATTTGTTCAAAACCTTATAGATACTTTTCTTTTTAATATACAGTACAAAGTCGTTTACTCACAGCAGATTTGAAGAACAGCAAAGAAGAAATTCTAACCGAATTGACTTACGGTGCTCTAACAATTGTCTTACACGACCCACTAAATTGCAAATTCTTGCCAATTTTTGTACAATCTTGGTATTGCTGTCTATCGCATCTGGGTGCCTAATTTACAGCAATTCCAAGATTGTATAGAAATTGTTTTGTTTTTGTGTTTCATCTCTTTCTCAGTTATTTTTTAATGTTAATCTGGCAGTTTGAGTACTTTATGCGGCCTACCCAAATGTCCTCTCTTTGGTCAATTAACTCAGCCTATCGCAGTCCACTGTTGGACATAGGCCTCTCCCAGACTGCACCACAACACTCTGTCTTCCGCCTTCCGCATCCAGTATATCCCAGCCACCTTTTAAGGTCATCGGTCCATCTAGCTGGGGGGCGTCCCACACTACGTTTGCCGATACACGGTCTCCATTCCAGAAATCGTCTGCTCCACCATCCATCGGTCCTTCGACAAAAATGGCCAGCCAACTGCCACCTCAGCTTGATCACTCTACAAGCTATGTCGGTAATTCGGGTACTTTTCCGGATAAATTCATTGCTGATTTTATCCTTCAAAGAAACTCCGAGCATAGCCCGCTCCATAGCGCGCTGAGCGGCCTTACATTTGTGGATCAGCCCAGCTATCAGTGTCCACGTTTCGGCACCGTATGTGATCACGGGCAGGATGCACTGGTTGAAGACATTAGTCTTCAAGCATTGCGGAATAGGCGACGAAAAGACTTGACGTAGTTTCCCAAACGCTGCCCAATCCAACTGGATCTGTCGGCTTCTTTCACAAAGTTGTGTCTACCGAGCTGGATGTCTTGCCCTAGGTAAACATACTCCTTCACAACTTCGAGAAGCGACCCTTCAATGTGAATCCACATTGAAGGGTCGCTTCTCGGACTCGGCAAGACGTGAGAATTGCACATGAATTTCATCTTGTCCAAATTCATGCCGAGGCCAACCCGCCGAGAAGCTCCACTTAGGCTGTGCAGCATCTGGTCTAACTGTTCCAGTGTCTCTGCCATTATGACGATGTCATCGGCAAACCGAAGGTGTGAGATGTATTTGCCGTTAATAGTGATACCCTGTCTAGTCCAGTCCAACGTCTTAAAGATGTCCTCCAACGCGTTCGTGACTAGTTTCTGAGATATTACATCCTCCTGTCGCACCCCTCTGAGCGGTTGGATGGGAATTGTTTCCTTATCCTGGATCTGGACAGTCATCGTGGCAGCGTCATACAAACATCTCAACACCTCGATATGGCGCAAGTCAATTTGACATCGTTGCAGAGAGGCCAGAACTGCCCATATTTCGATGGAGTCGAAGGATTTCTCGCTGTCCACGAGCCATACACAGCGGTTGGTTGTACTCTTCAGTCTACAATTTTCCGAACAGTATGGATGTAGTCTACGGTACTGAAGCCTTTTTGAAAACCGGCTTGTTCTGGCGGCTGGAACTCGTCAAGTTTTCTGGCGAGACGATTCGTGACGACCCTTGAGAACAACTTGTAAACGTAGCTCGGTAGTGAGATGGGTCTATAGTTCTTCAGCAAGGTTTTGTCACCTTTTTTGAAGAACTGAATCACCGCACCTCTGCTCCACACCTCGGGTGTTGTACCCTCTTGGATGACGGAGTTGAAGAGACTCGCTAGCTAAGGAGCTCTGTCGTTATTCCGTCATCACCCGGTGCCTGGTTGTTCTTAAGCAGCTCGAGAGCCGTCCTAACCTCGCACTGGTCGATATCTGGGATTTCCTCCGTGTGGTGGCGCGTTATTTCGGCTCGGTGGTCACCTGCACATGTTCCGCTGGTTTTGCCGTCCGCATGTGTGCCCGTAAAAATCCTCAACTTCCTCGAGTATCTCGGACTTTGAAGTCACGATTCTGCCATCCGCAGTTCTTAGTTGCGTCAGATGGGACCTCCGTAATTACTGAGCGAACACTTTCGACCCTCGGTTTTGCTCAATCGCGACCTTAATGTCGCGGGTGTTGGAGCACTGAAGGTCGCGTCGCGTCAGCTTTCGTATTTTGAGGTTTAAGGCCCTCTTTTCTGACGAAGACGGCTGCGTGGATGGCAATTATCGTCTTTCCCTCATAAGTCCGAGAGTCTCCGAGGAAAGTTTGAACACCTTAATTTTTCGCTGCGGCGAGAAAAGTCTGCGGGACACGTCACGTAGTGCTTTGACCACCTCGTCGGCTTTTTCGTCAACAGTGCCTGAGGTTTCCAGTAGGGCGACTCGATTTTGAAGTTCCAGTTGGAACTTTTCGGATCCTAGAGCAGTTTGGAGCTGCGTAGGTCGGAGGGTAGGCCTCATCGTGCGGATGGCTTTCTTTGGTATTGTTCGTCTTCAAGTTCTGAAGAAAGAAGAATTTCTTACCGTATTGACTTACGGTGCTCTAACAGTTGGCTTACACGAGCCACTAAATTGCGAATTCTTGGCAATTTCTGTACAATCTTGGAATTGCTGCATATTGCTCAATTTACAGCTATTATATTCTTATACTTTACTTTTACTTTAATTCCAAGATTGTATAGGAATTGTTTTGTTTTTGTGTTTCATCTCTTTCTCAGATCGTTTTTATTGTTAATCTGGCAGTTTGAGTACTTTATGCGGCCTACCCAAATGTCCTTTCGTTGGTATTGTTCATCAAATCGTTGAGTCCTCAAGTACTGAGTTGAGCTGCATGATTTCTGATAAATGCGTACACTGATTGGACAGGTCCAGTCGATCTGTGTGGTTCTTTCCTCAATAGACCATTTCAGACACCAATCTACATGATATGACCAAGATTATGTCTGGACTTTAAAAGAGACTGTGACCTCTGAGTTTGTTTTAGCCTTTCTTCTCAGAGTAGTCAGATAGGAGACTTCATCTAGTTTAAAAAAAAATATGACTGACTTGTAAAAGTGTTTGTACAAACCTACTTACAGAAATAAAATAATTTAATAATCTATATAAATAAAAAGACAAGTCCTGACTGACTGACTGATTGACTGACTCATCAACGCTCAGCCCCAACCCTTGGACCTAGAAAGCTGAAGTTTTGCACGGAGGTTCCCTTTATAATGTAGACAAGGAATAAGAAAGGATTTTTCGAAATTCAACCCCTAAGGGAGTTAAATACGGGATGAAAGTTCCGCGCGGGCGAAGCCGCTGGCAAAAGCTAGTGTATAATATTTTTACCCCAACTAAACACCCGTAAGTAACGAGTACCTCGATAGTCATACCCACTTATTCGGCCGATAACGAGTACTAATAGAATGGCCGAATATTGCCGAGTACCTAGTAATAAATGAGAAGCGACCTGTTCCTTGCTAGTTGCCGTGGAAATGGGCTGAATGTAAACGGGGTAAAACTTTTAAATATCCACAGACCATAGGATCAATGAGACAAAATTAACAATGTATTCATTATTAAATAATTAAAATGATAGGTTACGCGCCGATGAGATGTATACATAAAAAGAAAAAGTTAAATTTGACACAATCACATGAATATAAAAGTAGGCAGATCATCACAACGAATCCTTCACAATTACAACTCACAACACTGTCGGAAAAAATATGCACTCTCGAACGATACAGCAGTGGCTTGTGCCAGGGGCGGGGCGCGCGGGCGACGGAGCGATGGTCAGCGGGAAAAGTTCTTAAGAATAACGTTAGTAATTAACCTGTAACGTTTCACCTGTAACGTTATTACAAGCGGATAAGCATAGTGTTACTGATACCTATAACGTTACTAATAATTTTGTTCCACGAAAATGATTTTCTATAACGTTTTTTTTTGTAACGTTATTTATATTTTTAGATCTTAGTATCGTTACAAATTTTGAAACGTTATATGAGAACATTAAGGGTAACGGAACAAAATTCATTTCGTTTTCAAGTCCCTGGCTACGATCTACCCCGCAGTAAATCCCGCATCATAAAAATACTAAAAAGTAAAAAAATAGTTAAAAGTTTTGTTTAAACAATCTTTTATTATTGCTTCTTAGCAAAACGAACTAAAACGTTAAAAAATAAATTAATGTATTTTTAAATTATTTATTTAATTTCTCATCAAAAATGTTGTGGACAGAAACACCTGAATCTAAAAATAGGCTTAACATTTGTGGGAGACTGGTGCCCGAAAAAGTCATAAAATACCTGTGTTACAGGTCACCAGGCCCCTAAGACTCATGGGTAAGTTTTTATCCAGTGCGCAAATTGTAACCATGAATTCAGCATATAAGTTTTTATCCAGTGCGCAAATTGTAAAAGTGAATTCAGCATATCATTCTAGAACCCCTAGCGCAGAAATTTTTCGCCGGTTATGCAAAAAAATATCAGCTGTTTCATAGAAAAGTGCAATACCTACGCGGTCAAAATGTATGGAACAGCTGATATTTTTTTAAATATCCGGAATTCTAGAATGTAATCTAGAATGATATGCTGAATTCATGGTTACAATTTGCGCACTGGATAAAAACTTTTCCTGTATAGTTAGATTATTGAACAAAATAAAAGTATGTGATGAAGTTGTGTCTGTTTCAATTGCGCGGCCACGGCGTAATTTCAAAAGAATAATTCTACACAGATTTGATAAAAATTTGGAAAAGTTGGTTCCCAAAACCATCAATTTGTAAAAAAAAAAATAGGGTTTGAACTTGGCCGCGCCATTGAATCACGGAGAACCGCGCGGCCACGGAGATCTTTAAGACTAAGCGTTGCAGAGACCTGAAATGTAGGTAAATTGTTAATCGAATTTGTTTTTTTTTTAATACTTATAGGTAGAAAACATTCCTTGGTTTATAAGTTAGGAGCTGCAACACTATAACCGCGCCATTGAAACGGTGAAAAACACGATATCGCCGATATCTCGCTGATTTTTTTTTTTGTAAAAATACAACAAAAAATCCTAGGTTTATATTTCAGGAGTTGTAGGGGGGGGGGGGGTCTTTCAGCTCGTAAAATATAAACCTGGGATTTTTTTATTCTATATTTTTTTACAAATTCATTCTATCATTAACCTAAATTTCAGGTCTTTGCAACGAGATCTTCGTGGCCGCGCGGTACTCCGCGTTTCAATAGCGCGGCCTTATAACTTTGACAAATTTGGGAATCAACTTTTGCACATTTTTACAAAATATTGGTAGAAATTAGAATTATATTTTTGAAATTTCGCCGTGGCCACGCCATTGAAACGGAAACGATGAAGTTTGCTAAAATTCTAGCGACAGTTAAAAAATTAAGAAAATAGAAAATAAATGAAGACTGGTCATACATAATAAGATTGTGAATGATTTAAGGCGTGTGTGTGAGTGTATGGGAGTGTGGATGTGTGTTTGAGTGCATGGCATGTCCTAGAACCGAAAATTCGAAAACATATTGTGACAACTCACAGGCCCGCGCGGTGGATCACGGCCCACTTCCTCTCACAAAGAGGAAACTATTCAAAACCGCCTTCAGATATTTTATTAATTCTCGCTCCCAGAATTTTGTCAGTAAAAGAATCAACAAACTACCTATATAATGGCGAAAGTGCATATTACAAAAGTACATAGGTACTTTGATTGATTCAATATTTAATTTCTTTGCAGAAAAATCGTTATGCTTTTTCCATAGAAAACGCCAATTTCATATGAAAGGACCTAATATAATAACTTTTCTCCTCGAGTAACCGATTTTTAATCGACGGGGAAGGAGGAGGTTCTCAAGTCGACGCATAATGTATTTTTAATGAAAGATAACATTGACCACGCATACTTTTTATGTTAAAGTTGGTCCCACATACAATTTAAAAATTAAATCCTCCCCTAAGAGTACAAAATATAATTTCCAAAAAATAAGCTGTATAACAACTAATACACCGACGGAAATGACACTGAAATGCAAAAATAAACCTTTTATTCTAACTTAACTTAAATTTGGATGCCAAGCTTCAGTGGGGCCCACATATAGCTAAATTGTCGAAAAAGCTAAGCTCTGCAGCACAATGCTGTTAGAAAATTCGTAATTAACTGATATAGAGAGCGGCTACCTTTTAGTGTAGGTACTTTACCTATTTTCATAGTGTAATGTCGTATGGTATTGTGGGGAAATGCCGCCGACATTCAAACTATCTTTTGTCTTGCAGAAAAGAGCTCTTCGAACAATTTGTAAATTAAGTCAGAGACACTCTCTCAGAGAGAAATTTAAGGAGATTAATATAATGACTGTGCCTTAACAGTATATTTTTGAAAATCTTTTATTGTTGTACCATCAACAAAGCTCAAGAAAATAGATGGGTCATTCAGATGTCAATGTATTAAACTTCCAAGCCATGTTCAAGATTCTGAGAAGATAAGCCTCAATAAATTTAAATCATTAATTAAACGTAAGTTGTGCCTGGAAGCCTTTTATACCGTTAAAGATTATATTGAGGACAAAAAAAGCTTGGGATTGACCTGCTCCAATTTTGTATAGGTACTGAATGTTGTTTTTTGCTAACCTGCATTTTGCATTTTGTGGTTCATCTCATTCTCAGTTCGTTTTAATGTTAATCTGGCAGTTTGAGTACCTACTTTATGCGGCCTACCCAAATGTCCTTTCTTTGGTATTGTTCGTCAAATCGTTGAGCTCCTCAAGTTCTGAGTTGAGCCGCATGATTACTGATACATGCGTGCACTGAATGAACAGGTCCACTCAATCTGTGTGGTTCTTTCGTCAAAATACCATTTCAGACACCAATCCACATGGCCTTCACATGATCTGACCAAGATTTTGTCTGGACTTTAAAAGAGACTTTGATTGACCTCTGAGTTTGTTTCGGCCTTTCTTCGCAGAGTAGTCAGATAGGAAACGCCGCCCTCATCTAGTTTTAAAAAAATATGATTGACGTGTAAAAGTGTTTGTACAAACCTACTTACAGAAATACAATCATTTATCCTGCCTCATTCATTTATATGCCTGCATCACTTTAGTACCTACATTTCGTTGATGCCAGCGCATCCACATCCCAAACTGAACATTTTCTCAATTGAACATGAACTTTACGCTTATGTTATAAAGTTGAAAATCTATCAAAGAAATTTGACAGAATGGGGTAGATTGATGTGCTGGCCTCTGTACCATCACACACTACAGGCGCCATTTAACTGGTTGATATCATTCTTGCGTGTATGTATTTCAATAACACGTATATTTGTTTAAATTCCTACCTAGACATAGGTACAACTACTCGGCTATGTGAACCCTTGCTCAACCGACTATGACGCAACGACCCTCTGTTCAAACAACACGCGTTCCAGTTACGTTCATCAATGTAGCCCTGTAATCGTGTAAAACTGTTCATTATTGTTTATTTGAAGGTATTTTTAAAACACATGCCACCATGTCGTAAGGAAATTTTTGACTTTTAGTAAAAAAAATATTTAAGTAATGTGCGCTCGCAACGCAAAAACAGAAGCCCAAAAAATTTTTTTCTTGTTTATTTTTGACGTTAATCCTACTAATATTATAAATGTGAAAGTTTGTGAGTATGGATGAATGGATGTATGTATGGATGTTGGTTACTCTATCACGCAAAAACGGCTGAACGGATTTGAATCAAATTTGGCACACTGATACTTTGTAACCTGGAATAACACATAGGATACTTTAAAAAAATACAAAAATACAAAATTTATTTATTTGCAACCAAGAATGCACACCAAGTTGTAGATTTCCCTGGCTCCTGCGCTAGTTATATAACTGTGTTGCAGGAGCCAGTGTCCTCCCGTAAAACATAGACACAGACACAGTGATCAGTTGTGTAATGATAATGACAACACAAAAAGTAAAAAAAAAAACAAAGCAAACAAAAAAAAAATACAATAAACATACTACCTTGAGAAAAAAAAATCATAATCACAAAACTATAAGCCCGGGATAAAAATAATAATAAAGATAATTTAAAAAAATCATGACAAAAAAAACAATTATAATGGTTCTTTTTTTCAAATAATTAAAAAAAAAACAATATTTTAAAAACTGAAAAACAATTTTTTTTTTAAAGAAAAAAATAACAATGTGAAAAACGGACTTTTTTCTTATTCATTTACAATATTCGGGAATGTGCGCGCGCGCGCGCGTGTGTGTGTGTGTGTGTGTGTGTGTGTGTGTGTGTGTGTGTGTGTGTGTGTGTGTGTGTGTGTGTGTGTGTCGGTGTGTGTGTGTGTGTGTACGTCGCCACTTATGCCTTCGACACAAGGTGCACTTGTAAACAGGCAATTATGTTATCACGTTACCACTGCTAGTAGATTTTCTACCTCTTCGTAGTTAAGCGACTTCAGCCAGAAGAAGATAACTTCCTTAAATTTTTTGTTGCCTAACTTATGTATAGAATTAATTTTATTGCATTTATTGTAAACGTGGGGGCAATGAAGTTAAAGTGTCTTTGTCCAAAAGCTGTTCTTTGGCGAGGAACCGGACAACGTACAACTCGCTTAGTTGACTCAGGTAGGTTTGGCACATACTTTTTGTGGTATCTACGTAGAATTTCACATACAAACATTTTCCTTACAGTGAGTACCCCAGCCTTCTCGTAAACATCGAGTGTTGAATGCCTGAACGGTAAACGCAATAGCACTTTTAAAACCGCACTCTGTGCCCTTTCTGCTTCTATAAGAAATGTCTTGTTTGTAACACCCCAAGCGCAAATGCAATATCTAACTATACATTCACATAATACGTACGAAGTAAGAGCACTTTTTCTGCAACATTACGTAGTTTTTTGAAAATATAAATCATTTTCCTAATCCTGGCCGCAGTAGCTACCACATGAGCTTTCCAAGTCAGTTGGTTTTTATCACGGTACCTACTACGTTCCTGTTGGATAGTTTTCGACCTCCGCGGGCGAAGCCGCTAGCCAAAGCTAGTGAGACCACTTATTTAACCCTTTATTTTGATACCCCACTCAATCGGTTTTGAGATATGAAAAAATTGAAGTCAATAAAAGGCGTAAAAAATCGGCGATTTTGTTTTTCTTCAATTTTGATGTACACATACGCCAGCAGGTGAAGCTATCCCAAACTGTCAAATTTTCCCAATTGAACATGAACCTTATTCCTTTGTGATAAAGATGAAAAACTACCAATGAAATTTGACTTTGAGATTAGGGTATGGGTGCATCATCATCATCTTGGGAAGTTTTACAAATAAAGTAAAAAAACAAAAACTCAGTCAGAAACTCAATTTTTTTTCGGTCTAATTTTTCCTAGACTAGTCCTTAGGTATATTGCCCGAAGCGCGAGTGCGCGTATAATGTAATGTAATGCATGATGCACACTTAAACACTAGCTTTGAAATCGTAATAAAATAATCAATAGAATTAGCATACAATCATAATCGAGATATAATCTCGATTGTGATTGTACCTAAATGTAATGCTTGGTCAATCCCTAGCATCAATAGGATGACACTGACAGCTCACTCCACGCTCACTCGGCTCAATTTCCCCGGTGAGATGGTTACAGAATAGCACGGCAGATCGCTAGAAAATGTGAAATAGCACATTTGCCCAGATGCCATTTATTGCATGTTTACGGAAGTGCCCTGGGTAATATTATCTTATTGTAGATATACCTACGAGATATTGCAGGACAGGACTAGGGGGTTAGGTATTTATTTCATGAATTTCATTTGGGTCCATTATAGTTTTAATTCATACTATTCATAGCCGTTAGCACCATAGTTCAGGGGATATTTAGAAAAATTTGGCGATGTCAGTCTCAAAGTCAAGTTACCGTTTAAGCTAAGCTACAAATTGCGTAACACACTTTCTATCACAAAATTAGTTTTTTTTAGAAATTTCATTACTGTACATGTGTAAGGAACTTCCTCTAATATCCAGAATTTGTGATATCTATGTATTTTGGAAAAACCCGTCTGCCCGACGCCGTAAATAATGCAATCAATGTTGATGAATTGTCAAAATGAATGGCATTGCCATTGTGTGCAAAGTATGCTAACGCAATACGCATTGAACCCACAGATTCACTAATGGATTTAAAATATTATATTATATGATTAACGGCGGGTTCGGATACCGGATAAACAGCTCGACGTACAAACTAAAAAAAAAAAAACAGATAAAGTTTTGTAACAGTGGTGACCTTATTTGCTCAGAATATCCGCCACGCCTTGGTCTCAGATAAAGCAGTAAATAGATATTTCTTATCAGTGCACGGTTTAAGCAGATTATAGCGATACGAACAGAAATGCATACAAAAAATACCAATCGCGTTTTTCATACACTATGTATGTATATAGGTATAAAGTGTAAAAAATCGCGTTAGACTAATAAGAACAGAAATTAATTTTCAATCACATCCTACGCATTGAGGTAATACATACCTATTACCTCAATGATCCTACGTCAATTTGTCGTGATAAAGCCAGCATACAACTGCGAAATAATGACAGTTGTGTCTTGAATATACGGCCGGACAATTTTAGTTCATACCTAGTTCAGTTGCTTAGCAATTAATTTCCATGACTTGACTGGAGTAGGTAGGAAGAATAATATACTACACCTAACCTATCGACGCCGGTTAAATTTTATTCAGCGGCTGTGATCTGCATTCTTAACAGAGTTGGTATTGCTCGAGCAAATCCAACTTTACATACCTAGAGCAAAATATTCCAAGCCAGTATGACCGACACAACCCCATGCAAGCTGAGACATTTTAAATTCATAATGGTATGCATTCAACTTTGTGTTAGAATTCTTTGACTTCATACTTCTGCTACATAACCAGACCCTATCGGTTTTCAAATACACTGCATATTTTTGTTCACTGGCCCGTATCTATTGAAATAATGGTAGTACTCTAAAAAAAATTTTTTTTTGTTAATGTTCCAAATTTTTGCATCAGTTCTGTGATATTTGGGCCCACAATTTGTCCGGCCCAGTCCCAAAGTTGAGCAGCGTTTGATTCGGGTCGCGCCCGCTTGGTAACCCTCCCGTTTGGCAGGCGGGGCGACAATTCGCGCGGCATCGTTTGCAGGCCACGGGGAGTCACGTTCGCCGCCGCGACTAGTAAGGAAGTCCGAGAGCGAAATGTTTTTATCAAAGTTATCTCGATATTGCTTAGAAAGTAATAGTTTTTTGGTTCAAGATATAATATTTTGAGGAGATTGTGGAGTATAAAGTTGAATAGGAATTGAGGTATAGATGGAGAATTCCACAAGAAGTACGAGAAAATCTGGAAATTTCATTTTAATTTCTTCCCACAATCACTTCACTATATGTTTATATTTATGCTGTGGGTGGCCAGACTTCCAAATAGGTGGCTTTGCTAGTATTTCAGCTATAAAAGTCTCGGTGTTCATTATTCGCGGCGAAAACAACTAAACTCGTTTGATCGCTGCCCTAGTCGCCGCGACTGCCGCTTGACGCCGTGGCTCGCGCCGTACTGATTCATGTATTTGTTTCACTCGCCGGCCGCGCCGCCGGTCGCCCGTGCCATTCGCTTGGTACATTCCGCCGGTCGCCCCGCCGGTCGCCGCTCCGCGTGGCTTGATTAGTACATTTCTATGCGTTTGTTTCAGTCGCTAGACGCCTCGGCGGTCGCACCGCGCGAATTTTCGCTATGGCGGGTGTCCCGTGGCCAGGCCGTAAAGGTTCGCCATCCCTGCACTAGGTATAGTTAATATAAGAGGCAATGTAAATATTTGTTTGAAATGAAATAAGTACCTACTCAATTTAAGACTTTTGTAGTGTATGGATGTATTTGTTAAATGTAATAATAAAAAATAAAAAAACATTTTTTAAACTAAGCAAAGGAAAAACAACAACATACGTTAGTACAATATACAATAGGTAAACTTACTTTATTCATTCCAAATGTGTCTAATTTTGATTTATACAAAAATAAAAAATCAAGTAAATAAAATGCGCATGAAACAACAATTCTTCACCCCTTTTATTCTTTTTTCAATACGCGTGGGCCATTATTACCTCCTTCTTTTGGTAGTCAAGCTAGTAATGAAATAAGTATATTGTAGTAAATTACGCATTATGAACTAATACGGGGTGTCTCAGTGCCGATTTTAAACTTTAAACACGAATTTCTCGGGAGCCTGCGGGGCTAGCGGGAGGGGAGTGGTAGCGTTCGGTCGGTGACAAGCGTGGATTTGTTAGTCACCATGTCGCAGTGGTCTGGCGTGCACCGCGCGTACGCAGTAGAGGCGTACTTTTGCAATGAGTTTTCGTTGAGTGAAGCACAGCGTAAGTTTTGTAACCGCAGGTCTATTTCGAGGGCGAAATGAATGATTCAGTAAACATCCTATCGCTCTAAACTTTTCTACCCACGACTTAATTAACTGAATACTCGGTGCGTCACTTAAACGGCGGATTTCAAAGCGGTTACAAAAGCGGTTTCAAAGCGCTTTCAAACTGTAAGACACAGGTATAATTGATGTGAAAGTACATTAACTATGTCTGTCTTTGTCTAACAGTTTCGCAAAGTATTGTCTCGAAACCGGATTTCGTTTACAGCTCAATAACAATCACTAAGGATCAGGGCTTACTCTTAACATTGTCATTGCACTACTTTCGTTAGAATTTTTAACTGTGATTCTCAAAAATATTGTAATTTACATAGTTTACTTAAATTGTGTCTATGCAGTATTTATACTTAGTCATTAATATGGTAGTTTTAAATGTAGAAAATAAAATGAACACTAAATTAATCCAGCACATCAGATCTTTTTACTCTGACGGTACTTTAATTTGTGCTCAGTCAGGTACGTAATATCTATAAACATAATCAATGTTTATGTGGCGTTGCCAAACGGGCGCGACCCGTTGAACCACGTCAACCATTTTGTTTTGGAGTGCTGTATTGTGTTTCGAACACGATCCGTTAATTTAATGCCTAGTATACCTACTGAGCTCCACTGCTCGTTGATAGACCTTGAGTTTGGACTTCGGGATGTTAGTTAAAGACCAAGTATATGTACCTACCCAAAGTTTAAGATGGGCAGAATATGTCCAAGAGCCTGCGTTTCAGTGCCATAGGCAACTCACCCTTGAATAGTTCCTGCATGGACCAGTAGCTTTTCCAGGAGTTTTCGGTTCGTGTTGTAATTTCACTATCTTGCCTTGCCTGGAGAGTGCCTATACTACTTGGCCCAATAATGTCACTCCTATCTCAAAGCTTGCATTGCCAAGTACTTGGAGCATCCGTTCAAGTTCAGTGGCTGAGAATGAAAAGAGTACAATGTCGTAGGCGAAAGTAGTTTTGTTAGTTTCGCTTCGCCAAGGACCATCGTGTTTGGCAGCCGAATTGAGGGAAAGAGGCATTCCTTTTTCGGCTGCCAACTTCCTGAAGATTTCGTTGAGGGTATTTTTTTATTTGATATAAGTAATTCTACTGAACGCCGCTCGTATCAAATTTCTCTTTTGTAGTCTGTAAATAATTGGCACACACAATAATTAGAAAGCGTTGTCCAACTTAAAACCTTTAGTTATAACGTCTAGTTTGCGGTCCGTCTGCGGTTACACAAACGGACCCAAATATTCATACATAAACCTTTGTCCTCTTGCATACTGACAATTCTGTGTTGGAACTTTTAATTAACGCTCTAGGACTGATTGTGCGGTAGGCTCCAATAACGTGTCGGGTATATTTCTTTAAAAAAATAAGCACTTACTTATTCCCCACCTCACATATTTATATAACCTGTCATTCAGTACAGGAGTTTTTCCTGACGCATTCATGCTGGCAATTGTTCACGCTGTGCAGAAATGCGGTGTAAGAGATAAACCTCATAATTACGACCCATATCAATCTTACCTACACTATCAAAACTGCTAGAAAGGCCCATGAATAATAGGCTCGTCAAATTCCTTGAGCGTAATCATCTTTTGTCTTCTAGCCAATATGGTTTTCGTTCAGAAGTGTCCACTAGTAATGCGGTTTTAGATCTCACTGTGACATAATACATTGAATAACATTGTGTCTCATCTAGATAATAATCAGTGTGTTATTGGCGTCTTCCTAGATCTGGCTTAGCCTTTGATACAATCTGAATTTCCGTGCTCATTGCCAAGCTTGAGAAGATTGGTATCAGTGGTGATCAGCTCTCACTTTTCACGTGTTATCTCACAGGAAGACCCCAATGTGTCAAAATAGGTGACTGGATGAGCAACGAATTTCCTATAACCTACGGTGTGCCCCAAGGTAGTATCATTAGTCCGACCTTGTTTCTCATCTATATTATTGACCTTTGTCGTCACATGCTTTCTAATGGATATATCTTTACCTACGTCGATGATACTGCTTTAATATTGCATGGGTATACCTGGAAGGCGACATTTCAATTCGCATAACTTAGACTCGACCGTGTTACTGGCCGATTGTCACAAAACCTACTCAGTCTAATTGTAGACATGACTAAATATCTTACCTCTCTGTCAAAAGTTGTTAAACTTGAATCATCCCATTTTTCCTTGATTATACATTCTTATAATCCATTACTACAAACACCATGCAGCTGTCCTTATCTTAGTCGCATAGATAGTATTAAGTATGTGGGTGGTCAGATAGATGACTCTTATCTATATCTATACTAATATATAAAAAGGAAAGATTTGATTGTTTGTTTGCATTGAATAGGCTTTCACTGTTGGGACGCTACACTATCCCCGGGTAACATAGGCTATATTTTATCCCCGTATTCCCACGGGAACTGGAACTACGCGGGTGAAACCGCGGAGCGCTGCTAATCATTTTATAATCATATAGACTTACTTGCCTCCCGATTGCGCAAATTGATATTTATTTTTAAGAATCTCCGCTATGTCGCCGACTCACAGGTGCTTAGACAAGTATATCTAGCTCTTGTCAGTCAGTTGCACAGTATTGTATAGTTGTTTGGGGTGGGGCACCAAAAATAGATTTGTTAAAACTGGAACGTGCCCAAATAGCGATCCTGGTCCCTTCCATAACAATTTCCTACCACTGAACTTTATGAAACTTATAAGGTCCAAACTGTTCGGAAATTTATCATTGTTAATTTAATTCTAACAGTCCACTCCCGCAATTACATAATCCCAAGAAGTTCGAAGCGTTGGGACGAAAGCATACAGTGTGGTCGCCCATTTCTGTTCATTCAAAGCTAGCTCATCGATTCTATATGATCCTTGGTCTTTATGTATACAACAGAGATAATACAATCCAACATAATATGTACTCAATGGTTAAATATAAATGCAAAACTACAATGAGGAACTGGCTGCTGGATTTGAACTATGAAGGTGCAGAAAGTATAATCTAAACCATTAAATAATTCCCCCACTTTGTTCTACTAATCAGCAAAAACACTTGCACCGGATTTACATGGACACACACAAAAAAACCCTCACACATTCACACACTACACACACAATCCTACACTAATTTCACCTTATGTTACACTTCACAAATGTAACCATCACTTTAAGTCTTACCTCTCTTTCAAATTATTTGCTAATAGTGTTATAAGTCTGAATTAAAATGCCGTAAAATATGATCATGTGTAAAGGGATGTGAGCCTGGAGATCTGTCTTACAGGTCCCGAACCTAGTTCAGACTCCAGCTCGCACAAAGGTTCTAGAATATGGCAAAATTGTATAAATACTACTGTAACAATGTACCTTTGTAAGATAAATAAACTATATATTATAATATAATACTGTATGTTTCTAAGTAAGAGTTATGACTGAAAATTACAGTTACTGTAGTTATACGTAGGTACGGGCCTTGCATCGTTTAGCGTAATCAAGTAATGTTTACAGTCTTTCATATTAATAATAACGACTTCTAGAATTTCAAAAGAATTTGTATGTAAGCATATATTAGTCTCAGTATCTGCCTAAAGCTATTAACACCGATTTTCTTAGAATATACATAATAGTGGTAATCTTCCTGTGTTCTTCGGGCAAGCGTGCCACACGTTATCGAATTTGTTCATTACGTAATCATAAATGCCGCCATTATTTGAGTAGGTATTGTGGTTTTTATCAATGAATTCCATAATTTTTATCATATCAATATGTACCTACATAGATATATTTTGTGATATATCTAATTGCTTGCGCCTCTCTTTTGCTTCCGGAATAGAGTTTGAAACTTCACGCGCTTATTTTAGTTAGAATAAAATAGTGAAGGTTAAAACTGTGTGCTTAGAAGAAGACCTAGAAAAACTGGAGCGGTGCGCCTATGTAGCAATCACTAGCTGCATGAGAACCACACCCACTGCTGCCCTACAGGCAATGCTGGGGCTGCTTCCTCTAAACCTTATCGTGCGGGAGGAGGCGGCCCTGGCTGCCTTCAGGCTCAACATAGCTGGAACCCTAGGCAAGGACTCTAGAGTAAAGCATACACGTATTAGGGACAATGCGATCAAACGACAACCAATGATGGCATCACCCTGCGATAAAACCCCGAAATTGCACTGCTTTCAAAAGCACTACAACGTGACACTCACAGAAGAACAGAATGATCACTCAGGCCCGGAAGAGCTAACAGTCTACACGGATGGATCAAAGACTGACTCCGGAACCGGAGTCGGAGTTTTCTCCCACGATCTCAACATACACATATCCAGCCCGCTGGGAATGTTCAACACCGTCTACCAGGCGGAATGTGTGGGCATTATACAAGCGGTACACGCGATAGAAGCCAGGAGAGTCACAGACACCCACATACGGATACTCTTCGATAGTGCTTCAGTTCTCCAATCCCTAGGAAAAAAATACATAACATCGAGTTTAATACTAGAATGTCACAATGCACTTGAACGAGTAACAGTTTCTAACCGCAACACTGTGACACTACAATGGATAAAAGGACACAGCGGATCACTAGGCAACGATGCTGCTGACGAACTGGCTAGGAGGGCATCCAGCGCGTCGGTCTGTGGACCCGAGCCCATAATGCCCATCCCATTTAACCAGATACGCAGGTGGCTTCAGGACTACACACACATACAAGCAGAGAGCTGGTGGACCTCGACACCAGGCTGCAGGCAGTCTAGGGAAGCAATGCCATCTTTGAATGGCAGACTGACCAGACGTCTGTTACGCCTGGACAGAAAGGACCTGCGTCTAGTGACTGGGACCATCACGGGACACTGCCCGCTAAACAAACACTTCTACACTATAGGCATAACGGACAGTCCCCTGTGCAGGGCCTGCATGGAGGCTGAGAAAACCGTCGCGCATGTGCTTTTCGAATGCACAGGCGTAGCCCAGATTAGGACAGAAACCCTCGGGGCACCCAGATCTTACACGGATGTTCTCAACAGACCAGGAGTTGTAGCCAACTTCTGGAGGGAGGTGGGCTGGTTGGAATAACCACTGACGGCCGCCATGGCTCACGCACAATGGTCCACTTAAAGGACTAAGTGCGGAAACCAAGTCCAATAACGTAGAACATAGAAAAGTGTGCTTTGATAAACACTCCTCTGTTAGAGTAATCGTATTTTTGTGATTTACCCTTTCGAATACAGCTATAAAAGTACAGAATGTTCTTTCCCCACTTTTGTCAGTCGGTATTCCACTTTTACGCAAGCGCCTGTCTAACGATTCCTGTACGCATCAAACATTTGAAAAAAAAATGGGCTGTTTTTTCACAAACAATATTGACAGCGTAACTGTAGGGAATCTATACACACTCCGACAAAAATAGAGGAACATGAAAAGGTGCCTTTTTAACCAACTTCAAAAAGGAGAAGGTTCTCAATTCGTCTAAAATAAAAACGGTTTAAAAACAGGGACTTACTAGAGAATGGGCAGCAGCGTTCTCTATGCATTTTACCACCACACTGCGATCGCTAACCCGCCTGCCAAGCGTGGCGATTATGGCAAACCCCGCCCCCCCAAATTTTGTTACGCGAGATCTCCGCCAATTGTGGACGGATTTCGATCTTTCTTATTTTATAATAGATAGAGTATGCTTCAGGGATGAATCCATTTAAATTTTAGCTAATTATGAATATCTTATCGTTGTCGAGCTTACATAAATAGCCCTTTGTCAACGTTGCAGGCGACGTGTTTACTCAATTAACAGCGAAAAGGCTAGAATAAACATTTCATCACAGTTTTCCGTTGTAAGAAATAAAAAGTCTGTGTAGGACTAGGTTATTCGTCCCGAAGCACTATAAAAGAAGCACGCTTTATCGTCTACAGTCTGCAAAAGGGAACATGGCCGGACCAACTCGGTTCACTATAAACATTTTATTAGATTGAGTGCTTAACGTCGTTTTACGGTCTCATCCATTTGCATGGTACCTACTGTAAAAAAATATGTACCAGTACATGCAAATGGACGTATTATAATTTTAATTTACAACAGTCGACATCGATCTAAAAAGTGTCTAAGTTTAACGGTAATGTATCATGGTTATAAATCATATTAGAACGCACTAATTTATTTCAAATACACGTGCGGTTATACAATTATTGCGAAGACAGAACTGAAATCATTTCTACATTTTCGACATGATGCTACGGTAATTTCAGACACACCAAACACATTGACAGTATTTATTTGAAACGTTATTAAATGAAAAATGTCCTTGTGTTAGTGAAAAACTTTTTCGACTCAGGTCGCCATGCCAACGGCCGCATAACACCTTGTAAATGTGATATTCCTAGACGTGTGTGTATTTGGAGGTTCTTCAAAGTTTTGCCTTTGATATGAGTCGAGGATTTTTGTGACGTGCCCAGCGTTAAGAAACTAAAATACAGATCCAAAGATACCGACTTCCGAAGTTAAAGTAATTTTTCACTCTGTACTGTATTTTTTTGGAAGTGGGTTGTTTTTTAGTTTTTATCTAGGAAACCGTTACTTTAGGAAAACTGGAGTCGAGGATTTTTATGACCATTTACATAAAGCTTTAAATGTCAATGTCACTGATGGAGGTGGAGTCGACGTGCAGTAGAGTGTAGGAAATAACTTGAATTTGGGGCGAGATTATCGTGGAAAAAGTTTCAAAATAGTTATCATATAACTATACATTAGCGTAAACTGCACAAAACATACGAGTACACACATATCTATTAGGTATCCGGATTCCAGAATCTCCCCAGTTTCCGGAATATTCCGCAAGTCTAATGGTGTATTGAAAATTAAATTGGCAAGCTTCCAAACCATGATTGGACATCGATTTATGTATCCTTACCTCTCTATATTCTATACTCTGGGTTGTGTTTTTACCTTCATTGGTGTAGATTTGGACATTACTTTCAGCTATAAAAGTTATTGTTAGTAAGTTTAGTGCAACTTTAGAAGAAGCATTTCTTTTAGGTTTTATCAATATCGCAGCAACCAGGTTCAAAATACTGATGCATTTGATGTTGTAAAATGATCAACAAAATAAACCACCAAAAAAAAAAAATGCACGGCTCAGCGGAATCATTTAATAGGATTTATTTAGTTGATTGAATTCCCTGTATTATCATTAGGTGCCTTCATAAATATTATAGTTTACGCTCAAAATTTTGAGACATTTTTGAGCTCTGTATTATCATGATACTATTTTATTTTACATATTTATTTTAAATAGGAATTCTTTTTAAAACAATTCACAAAAAATATCTGGCTCGTAATATTACAAATACGCCTTATTGTGCGACACAAAACTGAGCGTTTTATCGTGGTCCTACGTGTTTGGGCAGCGCCTTGCTGTAGCAATCAAATACATTTTCTCATCAACATCGTTAACACCATAAAGCAATCTCCACACTACACCTGCCCTGTTCATATTTGTTTGACATGTGGGCAGACTCCTTTATAGCTGACCTATTACTAATTTTAATCTATTTACTTTCGGATACTCGGAAAACGCCGCCACCGTTGATCTTGACAATGGCATCTGCCAACAAATCGAGTTGATAGAAACACACAGTCTGTAGGTGAAATAATATCTAGTTTCAAACTAAGTAATTGATGAAAAAGTTTTACTCAAATGTTGACTCAAAAGTTATTCTATAAATATAGAATTCCAAAAAATAATAAAGTATTTTCATTTGTTTCAGTTAAAAAGGAATCAAATCTTTCAGACAGAGTACACCGAAGCCTTGATACAATGGCAGAAAACAATAAGAAACGGGCTGGTAGTTTCCGCAAACTATTTCCAAATCTCTTCTTTTCTCATAAGTCTAAAGAGAAAAACGCAAATAAAGATTCAAATGCAAAAAGTGCCACAGAATCTTCTAAAGGTAATCAATATCAGAATCCTCGTTCGATAAAATCTGATAATAAAAATGGTCAAGGATTGGAAGATAGTGAACGTATATATGAAAATTTAACAACACATCGTCCTCAGAGTGATAACGAAACGCAAAGCAACGATATATCAAGCCATCACTCGTCCAGCAGCACACTTGTTTCGGAGAGTACGAAAAATAAATCGATCGACACCAACGAAATTTCGGAAGTAGAAAGTTTTTCTTACACGAACTACGCAGCAAGACCTCAAGTACCACCGAAACCGGTCAACGAAATGAAACGAAACTCACCGCACTCACCGAATCGAAGTAATCAAGTAAATAATTATGATAACACAGAATTTCCAGCCGTTTACTATCATTCTTTGGAGAAACTGACGGATAAAATATCGCCACTCGACGAAATTGAAATTTATAGAGCATCACAAGCACAAGCCAATCCAGCTTCAGTAGGAGCGGAGATAAAACGAGTGAGTACAAAATTTCTAATATCGCCCAAAAAAGAAGCAGAAGTACGGACAATCCAGCCAACGAGAGCTCGCAGTTTGTCTTTTGATAATAACAAAGAAAATGAGCAAGACATAAAGAAAAGTAATTCATACAAAAAACAAGAAAGTATTACAAAACCTTACAACTATTCAGCTCCAACGTCACCAATGCCAATTAGTCACAAAATACCGAACATGCCAAAAACTGTTTCCCCGTATGAACACGTAAGAAAGGCTATGATTGAGACAGAGGAGAAAAGAAATTCATTGAGTAGAACGAGTCTTCGCAATAAATCGACACCTTCTCCTAGATCCGAGTACGGTCAAAGAATGACGCCAACCCTACAAGAAAATTCAAAACAAGATTCGGCTGATAAAGAACAAACCAGGCAGAAAGTCGAAGCATTCTACTGGCAGAAGTTAAAAGAATTGAAACAAAAGGAAGATGAATATTTAACCAGACAGTCTCTGAACTCTTCTTTAAAAAGTCCAGCAAGATTAAAAACCTCCGCCAACTCCAATTGCAGTACACCGAACTCTTTCTCATACGTAATGGAGCCTAGGAGTTGTAGTCTGCCGCGTGGCAATGACCTTAAAAGTTACTCTATGAATCAGCCAATTCACACCTCAATGCCGTTTGCTAGAGGTGCTCCTGATAGGCGAACAGACACGTTCATTAAATCTCGAACTTCTTTTGATGATCCGGAAATTATTTACCGCCACCCGGAGAAACTTATTGCAAGGACAATGTCACCCGTGTTCCAAGAACGAAAAATGCCTGTTTATTACCGTGGGACTATACCTCATGATCAATCGAAACGCGTCAGTTTTGAAGAACGGTATGGAAAAGCTGGAAGTGGTGGTAAAAGTGATAGTGAATTAAAAGTGAACGATTTTAAAGTGCAAAACCAACCGCCACCGAACAATAATAAAGTTAGTGAATTATCATCGCGAGTGCCGCCGCGACCCCCTGTGCGGACCACCAGTGTGGGAGGCGGGAAAAAAATAGGACATAATAAAAACATTATACACGAAATCAATAAAAACATTATACACGAAACCAGTGTTGGATATTCACTGTGCTCAGAGTCGGAAAGTGGTTCTGAAGCCGGAGAAATACAGAGGATAATGCAGGACAACGCGAATAAAGGTAAGAACTTTAAAAAATGTTGTAGTTGATTTTTACCAACTTTGCTCTGATCTTCACAGGACTAGAAATATTAAAATGCACCAAAGAACCCAGATACTATTGGGTATTTCCCGAGTAGTACAATCCTACATACATTTATTGGATGTAAACTGATGTCATTTTGAGGTCATCTTGTAAGCATAATTGACAGACCAGCAAAATTTAATTTATTAGAACTTTTTTAGAGCGAGTGCTACAAGGGTCTTATGGTATCTGAATGACATTGAGAGGGTTGTTGGGAAATATTAGAGTTTTTTTTAACGAAATGTCGGTTTCTGTTTCGATTTAAACCACGCGTCAAAAGAGCCTTCTAGCGTGGTATCCATTGGTATTTAGGCCATAAATTATTAAAAATGTCAGTGACACTTAAAAAAAATTCGCCCCATTTTTCGAAGTTCTGCATAATCTGGATAAAGTTTAGATTCTAAGATAAATAAAATCATCCTCATTCACAGCAGAAAATAATTATAAAATTGCTTTTGTCAGTGGCTTCGCCGGTTTCGGCTAAGCGTGGACAAGCTTTTTGCTAAACAATATAACTAATTCTAAAAGAAATATTTTTGCACATCACATAGATGCCAGGTACACTTACGAAAAGTCGAAATAAACAGCACCCTAATTGCGTAACTCACGATTAATCATTATCCGTTTCAAGTTGACAGTGCAACAATATTCATTGCGTTATTTACGTTGCTGAGCAGACACATATTTCGAACATATGAAGCAATGGTTTAACAATCTGTTTCAAAACGAAACAGATTATGATTAATCGTGAGTTACGCAATTAGGGTGCAGTATTTAAACTGTATCCACCAGTTGATTACTGCATCCTAAAAGCATAGCCATTATGTTTAACGCAGTCTTACCACCAGGGAAATATAACATCAATTTCAGTCAATAATCGATTAGAAAATCAATTACGGTAGCCAAAAAAATATTGATCTGCAAAACGAGTACCAATCAATACTGTATGAGAAGATTATACTCATTTACACTGTTTCAAAATAAAACAAAGATTTTTTTTTAGTGTAGGTTTTTTTAATAGCGTTCTGGCCTCACCATTGTCAGATGAGGCCAGAACACTGTATCATATTATTATTATGGGTATAAGGTTGGAGGTAGGTTAGTTTTGTTATACTTATTGTATTCGATAGTCGGGGTGACATATACTTTCTAGAAAAAACCCTGTAAATAAATAAAGAGAAAAACAAAGTTATTAGTATTTTAACATATACAGGGTAAGTTTTTATCCAGTATGCAAATTGTAACCATGAATTCAGCATATCATTCTAGAACCCCTAGCGCAGAAATTTTGCGCCGGTTATACAAAAAAAACAGCTTTTTCATAGAAAAGTGACCTACGCGGTCACAATGTATGGGACAGCTGATTTTTTGTTGCATATCCGGCGAAAAATTTCTGCGCTCGGGTTCTAGAATGATATGCTGAATTCATGGTTACATTTTGCGCACTGGATAAAAACTTTTCCTGTATAACTCCTACTGTATCGCTTATAGAGATGGTCGATCCGGTTGCGGTTTTATAAGACTGAATCTTAAAATTAGTTTATGCAGCTACCAGTTGATATAGAAATAATATAATCACATTAGTTTAAAGTTAAATTTTCACATTAATTGTAAGGATTTTTCAATATTATCAGTTACACGTCACGTCACTCAATGGTCACATATAGAAAGAAGACTTTGGGCGTGTGAGAACATTCCTTTTTAAACGTTTAATTACTCCTTTTTTGTTTTTAAATTTCTCAATATCTATGGTATACTTATTTTAATTTGTTTCAAGCAATTAAATACGGACAAGGGCTTCGATATTTAAGGTATACAAACAACTGCAGCGCCTGCTGGCTGTGGGTAAGTGGGAGTCGGGTCTGTGGCTCTATGCACTACCGTCGTCGAACATTGGCACTTTGTTCGACGACACTACTTTCCGCCTCGTTACTTCCCTACGACTGTGAGCTTCTTGTTGTTCTCCTCATCGCTGTCACTGCGGCGAAGTTGTCAACACACTTCATTGACACCACGGCCTGTCTTGCAGCCGAAGCGCGGGCTGCTTAGTGCGGCACGCGAACATTAACGACATCATTCGACGAGCTCTTGTCACCGTCGGCGTTCATCTGTATTTAGAACCCAATGGCTTGGCTCACGACGATGGAAAGAGACCGGACGTCATGACTTTATTTCCATGGATGGAAGGTGGGTAGGCCTTTAGTATGGGATGCAACGTGGGTTGATACCCTTGCGCCCGCGCCATCCCATCTTCCTAGCTCGGTGTGCTGTGCTGGCGCTGCCGCTGCGGCTAAGGAAAACCTCAAACGGCGAAAGTATAACAACCTTATTGGTAATTATATTTTCGAGCCGTTTGGGTTTGAAACCCTCGGGCCGTGGGATCCGAGTGTTTATGCTCTCTATAAGGAAATCTCGAAACACCTGGTTGACACTTCCCGTGACCCAAGGACTGGTTGACACTTCCCGTGACCCAAGGGCTGGTTTCTACCTTGGACAGCGGCCAAGCGTTGCCATACAACGTGGTAATGCTTTCAGTCTCTTGGGAACATTACTAGTTGACAGCGATGCCGATGAATTTTTCGACACCATTTTTTAATTTGTTTAGTTAAGTTAGGTATATATTTGTTTTATTTTATTTATTAAGACCTAAGTGTACTTAAAATAACTTAAAATTAATCAAGATTTAACATTAAACCTACTGTTATTCCACCAATATGTCCACAGAAAGACAATGCTAACAAAATTATCCTTTGTCAATACTAAATAAATATAAATAATTAAAATCAGAGCCTAAAACAACTTCAAAATTCCAAGTAGGTGGTTCACAACAAAGTTTTTTTAATGTTTCTTTTTACATTTAATGAAGTCGGTTAAAAAAGGGTGAGATTTTATGGGAACTTTTCAACAATTCCATTGTTAGCGTAGTTACGATTTATTTAGTGGAGCACGATAATTTAAAACCCTGGAAGGAAAACAATGCTAAAAGTTAAACTTGCAAATTGGAACTAAAACAGAATGGAACACGCAAAAGCACTCTAATTGTGTTACACACTCGATATTGCAATTGTTTCCAGTTTGAATGTCCATGGGTGATTGGTGGCAAATGAATGTTGCGGGCGGATGGTGGTGTCTATAAAAGTGTGGACAAATTGGAGACGGAATGAGAAAACAAGATAAGCTTTAACATGAATTAAAAAGGAATGCAGGGTGTATAGGGACATAACTGCACTAGGATTTAAACGCCAAATTAATACGCTCGTTGCCAAACAAGAAATATAATTAAGTTTTTGTTTTTAAATATAAAAAGGGAGAGCGAATTATTTCTTTCATTTATTGGTTCTTGAAAAAAAAAACATGCATCCATCACTTTTTTTGTTGTAGTTTGCACGACTTACCACCCAATATGCGTAAATCTAAAATAATTCTTGTCGTGGCAAAAAGTAAGGGTCTCAGTCTCAATTATCGCTCAGCTGTTTATGAAAACTTGTCAAGTAAGGCCTGTTTTCTTGGCACATTTCCACATTTCAGTTACCAGAAACCCAACTACCTAAACACATAGTCGTGACTAGAATACGGCCTGTTTAGTGTTGGCGAGATTTAATATAAGTACAGAAAATATAATATAACACGTACAGAAAATTAACTTCGCATAATTATTTTAAATTAATTGCGACACTGGCGACACAATAAAGTGCAATTTAGGTTGCACAGCGCTAATTATCTTCAATTATATAATATTGACCCATTAGAAGTTGCCTCTCGTTCTATCGCGTAAGTCTGACGTTTCTGACTACGTTAGGGTTCATTTCTTTTAAATATAACTAATTAAACTAGCCCTGTACACATTTTTATTTAGCCTAAACTCCCCTGGGACAGTGTAGGCTAAATAAAAAAAAAAGAAAACTAGCCCTACTAGTCTAATTCGTTTTATGACTGTGCTAAATAGTGAATCTAATTCCAAGCTATAAACTAGTGGTCGCTCAGTGGTCGAAATTCAACCATTATTAATTAAAATTTTATTTTTGATCTAATGCATTATTAAATTAAAAAAAATACTTTGTTAAACTGTGCCAAACTTCATACTCCTGCAGCCGTGTAATTTTCATAAAAGATGAAGGTATAAGGTTTTTTCTTCAAGAATTAATACAGGATAAAGTTTTAACCTGTGCGCAAACCGTAGCCATGAATTCAGCATATCTTTCTAGATAGACGTAGCGTAGAGTTTTTTCGCCGGTGATACACAAAAAAATCAGCTGTTCCGTACATTTGGACCGCTTAGGTATTGCACTTTTCTATGAAACAGCTGTTTTGTCCGTCGAAAAATTTCTACGCTAGGTGGTCTAGAATGATATACCGGATACATGGTTACAGTTTGCGCACTGGTTAAAAATTTACCCTGTATATATAAATATATTATCTACATGTTAGTGTTTCTCTTCCGCTCTACGACCACAACCTCATTTCCAATACGATACACGTAAGAGGAGACAAGTAGAATACCTTCTACCTATGTCTCGAAAATTGTAATATTATTTTTCAATAGAATTCATAGTTTAGCCGCAAATCGCAAAAATACAATAAACATCAACACGTAAGTAATAGGTCTTTACCTATGAAATTGCCGTTTTGTATGAAAAAATTTAAACGAATTTTTTTCATGATTTTTTTATTTGTATTAATCGAAGTAATCACCCATGCAATCAATGCATCTTTGCCATCGCAGTGGCAGTTTATTGATGCCCTTCTTAAAGAAATCAGCTGGACGGGAGGCAACAAATTCTTCAAAGGCATTTTGTACTGCCTCTCGGGTATTAAATTTTTTTCCCGCCAAGAAGTTATCCAAATTCTGGAAAAAGTAGTAGTCTGTAGGCGCAAGGTCTGGTGAGTAGGGCGGATGACGGAGAGCTTCCAACCCCAGTTCTTGCAACTTGGAGACCGTCTGCTGTGCAGTATGAGGTCGCGCGTTGTCGTGCAGGAGCAGCGGAGACGAGCGATTGACCAATGCTGGTTGGAGATGCGCCAGCTTCTCCATCATTGTGTTCAGTTCTTCACAGTACACATCTGCAGTAATGCTCACCCCGTTTGGTAAGAAGCTGTGATGAATCACACCGGCGCTAGACCACCAAACAGTGACCATCACTTTTCTAGGGGTAAGTTTTCGTTTAGGGCATTGTTTAGGTGCTGAACCAGGATCCAACCAACTTGCTGAGCGCTTACGGTTATCAAACAGAATCCATTTTTCATCGCAGGTAACAATGCGGTTCAAAATTCCTTCATTTGTGTGTCTGTTGAGCAGTGCAAGGCATGTCTCGACGCGTACTTCGCGCTGGCGATCATTGAGTTCGTGGGGCACCCATTTGTCAAGCTTTTTTACCTTGCCAATTTGACGCAAATGGACCAATATTGTTTTGACGCTAACGTCGAAAGCTGCTGCTAATTCAGCCGTAGATTGTGTATCATCAGCTTCCACAATCGCCTTTAATTCGTCATTGTCGACCAAAGTCTTCGGACGACCGCGAGGTTCATTTTTCAGGTCGAAATTTCCAGAACGGAAGCGAGCAAACCAATAACAGGTGGTGCGTTGGTTTGTAGTGTTAGCTCCGTAAACGTCGTTGATGTTGCGTGCCGCTTGTGCCGCGTTGCTGCCACGACGGTACTCATATTCCATAATTACTCGAATTTTTAACGTATCCATGATGACGAAAAAGATTGAAATGCGATGAAAATGTAACACTAATCAATAAAGAAATGACTACTTTTAGAAAAAAAAATCCATGTTTTTAAAATAAAATTAATTTGAAATTAGAATTCTTAGCCAAACAAAAATTATTTTGATTTGAAATGGCCAGTACTGCAGAACGGCAATTTCATAGGTAAAGACCTAATATATAATACCCTTTTCCGAAACTTTCCTTCAGTAAGGTCGGTTTTCTGTCATTACTTACACCATTATATTATCCACATTTTTCGACCATTTGCATACTGCTAAGAATTTTCATACCATTCAATAGAATAGCACCATCCCATCTCTTCCCGTGGGTGTCGTAGTAGAAGGCGACTAAGGGCCTTACTAGAGAATGGGCAGCAGCGTTCTCTATGCATTTTACCACAATACTGCGATCGCCAACCCGCTTGCCAAGCGTGGCGATTATGGCAAAACAGGCCCTCTGGGCGAGGCCTATGTCCAGCAGTGGACGTCTTTCGGCTGAAATGATGATGAAGAATTTTCATTGGTCATGATCTAAACGTCAAACAAGTCATTCATTAACTCTAAAAATCTTCGTCTTCGAAGATTTTTTGAGTTAATGACGATTTTTTGAGTACGACAGTTCTTGCAGTGATAACTTCACCATCATTCTTTGAAAGTTATTTGATTGGATGTGAGCTTTTGTGATTTTCGGTACGGAGTTTTAAATCTTTCTTTTTGGTCTTTGTAAAGTTGTCCGACATAATCAGACGATTTTTTTTGCTGTGATAAATAAAGTTGCTTGTCTGTTAATTATTCCGGACACATTTTTATTAAATGTGGCGAATCAAGTTATGTATTAAGTATACTTTTAACCCCCGACGCGAAAACGATGGGTTGTTATGAGTTTGACGTGTCTGTGTGTGTGTCTGTCTGTCGCATCGTAGCTCCCGAACGAACCGATTTTTTTTTTAAGTTGATTTAGTCAGGAGTGTTCTTATACATGTTTCATCAAAATCGATTCAGCCGTTTGAAGATTATCAGCTCTTTTCTGGTTGATGAAGGGATTTGAGCATCTTCCACGGGTCTGATCAAGTCGAAATTTGGTATTCTATTACTTCAATGATATTAGACGAACAAAGTAACCTTGAACTGATGCTGGAGCAACACTTGGAATTTCCAGAATACCCAAGTTACTCACCAACAAACAGCAGAAGTATCGTGTTTGGGCTTACTGAAAAGGTCTCAATGAATAGGTTATAGAAAAATGATGATCAGGACGAAGATTGAGGATAAATTAGTAACTAACTTCACTGTGGGAAACATACGCAGCGCTGCGCAGATTTAAGCGAGGCATTAAAGCAAAGCGGGAAATAAAAGTTAAAAAAAAAAAAAAAAACCCGCCAAACAGAGGAGGCCTAGCATTTTGATTAGCCGTCCCCCGACGTGACAATGCCTTAGTAAAAATGTTACCTGCAACTGAAAAGGCCAATAAATATTTTTTTTTTTACCTTTTTGAGTTTTTGTTTGGGTTGGGGGTTTTTAAACCGTTTAATTTATGGTATCATCATACAAATTATGTGAGGTGGTTACTTTCTTTACCTCTTTAGAAAATTTGTCGAAAGTAGATATATGGTTAGAAAGTATTGCTTTTCCTTTGATTCCCATAGTGAAAAGTTTTGTAACAACTTCATTCATCCACTATTCAATTTCTTCACAATGCATCGCAGTTGCTAACAATGCATGAGCAAGTAGTTGTTTCCATTTAAAGCAAATCCAAAAAAAAAACATTGGATGCTGGTGACTGGATATGTATTTTATTTATTTTCTGTCATTGCCTTCCGAAATTAGAGTTATTTTTAGTGTTTAGTGTTTTTTCGGATTTCGGATGTTTTTTTTTTTTGGAAAACGTTTTATTTTTTTACTTTTTAGTTATAGTACGTCCCCACACATTCCAAATGTCATCATCTTTGGGGTCAAAACAATGCAAATTATGCGATAGCAGTAAACGCGGTTGATTTGCTGTCATTAACCCCCGACGCAAAAACTACGGGATGTTATAAGTATTTTTTGAAGAGTTCCGTTGTCGGGCTCCGAAACGCATGATCTGATCAATATGACCATTTCGGAATAAACCCCTTTCGAACAAAAAAGTTTTTGCAAATCGGTCTGGAATTACGCCCGAACCTCCACCTAACTTCTAACCGTTATAGACCGTCAGCGTCATGAGATGATAGTGACCATACGCAAATGTCTCAATAGCTTTAGAAAATATATGAAAAACATTGTTAATAACTATAAAATTTGAGGGTCGCCCTCGATTTCCCTGGGATTCCATCATTAGATCCTGACTTTGTGCCAATGGGACCACCTCAGGAGTATACTCATTCAAATAAAAAAAGAGTTTTGAGTCGGTCCACGAATGGGGGAGAAATCGGTGAAGTTACATAAAAAAATACATACAGTCGAACATAGAACCTCCTCCTTTTTGAAGTCGGTTTTGCTCCATCTGGAAGCGAGTTTATTTTAAGGCCTACTATCTCTTACCAGATTCTCAAATTTTTGAGGAATATTTGGTAGTTTCAATATCGGTTGCTTGCATGTGTTTATAGTATTTGAGTGATGTAAGTTTAAAGTAAAAAATTAGTACTCTGCATTGTACCGATTACTTCTGAACTTGTTTTGAAATGTATTCTGCGATTCAATTAATATTTGAAATTTCCGACCGTCAAAAATCTGTCTTTTACAGATTTTTGATCTAACTTTTGGCGTTTCAACTTATTTAAATTGAAAGATTTCGTTTCTTTGCGTTCTTTTGGCAAGTGACTTTGAAGTCTGAGTTTATTCTGTCGTTGATTGTAATTGTTGTGTTTGGGTTCCAACGTTAACACATTATTATTAATTATTCGACAGTAAGTATAAACAATTTGCCTTTCAATTAACTGAAAAAATCATTCAATGGATTTAAAATTTTAAATGAACTGGGAGGGTTGTTGTATTGCTGATTTTAATGATTATATTATAAATAAGTAAATACGTACATGATAGGGTCGCGAATCATATTTTTTTCAAAAACGTAAGTCAAATTCGAGGGCTTCCACCTTAATAGCAATGATATTCCGACAGGTAAGGTCAGCAAAAATGACGATTAACACCTCTTTTTAAATTATAATTGTGTAACAAAATATTTTTCATACATCATTCATGTTTCAATTAAACACGCACACATTCGCTTATAACAGATACGGACATCATTTTCATAAGAATGAGGTGCATAATGTTATAGAACACTAACTTTTGTTAGTAAAGTCAAAGTGTGATCTATAAATTTATTACGTTCTCATTTTCATCTATCATTACATAGTAAAAAATATTAACTATATACAATTTTCACGCCTTTCAGACAACCTCGTAATTGAATTTCCTACGTTCTGTTCAGAAATTGGGGCTTTCTGATGAGGAGGTGCACTATGTAGGATGGTAGGTATCTGCTTTATAGTGTTAACAGGAAAATAGGTGATTACAAACACCGTAAACTTTCTGAACAGAACGTAGGAAATTCAATTACGAGGTTGTCTGAAAGGCGTCATAAATTGTGTAAAGGGTTGATTACGAGCGCTAATTTATTCGATGAGGTGAATGCATCATTTATAATACTAAAGTCTAAGTTTATAATAAATTATAAATTTTGAACGCGTAGGTATTGCACTTTTCTATGAAACAGTTGATTTTTTTTTGTAAAACCGGCGACAAATTTCTACGCGAGAGGGTCTAGAATGATATGCTGAATTGGTTACAGTCTGCGCACTAGGTAAAAATCTACCCTGTATATATTATAATATTTAATTTTATATATAAAAAAAAAAATAACCCATCCTTATTAAAGGAAAAGTGCCAAGGTAGCTCGCGAAACTCAAAGTTTATTATGTTTTTTTGCAATTTGCAGTTCAGTGTCAGGCTGCATGTTCAACAAAATATGACGTGCAACCGTAACAGCTGTATTCATATAATTATAATAATAAAAATCATCAATACATCTCTCGTAAGTTCATATAAATCATATTGAAATAATATTTCCTGAAAAAATTCAGTTAAAGTTACGCTTGCCGCGGTTGGTCCGTAGATGGGTGACCATCTTTATTTAGCAATCGCATTAGCGACTATTACAGCTAAAGTACCGTACGGTGTTTTTTAAGAGACAACTTAGTAAACATCTTAATATACACGATGCTCAGTTCGGCTTTAGGTCACAGCTGTCGACTGAGTGTGCTATCCTGTCCCTAAAGCATACTGTCTGGTACTTTACGGAGAGAAACTTACGCCGGTACTGCCAGGGGTGCGGGTTGTTCGAAAGAGATACCGTGGCACACAGGCAACTGAAGGAACACGGGTGGGTTAAAGTCTGACGCACCCTTCCGCTCCACCCAGAGCGGGGGAAGTTATTTGATGATTACCCAATTAAAAAAAAAATATGCCGGTATATGCGGAGTTTCTAGACCTTCCAAGGCACCAAGATATGTTATACCTCGTTAGGTATTACGTATTGTGCTGGAGTGCACATTATAAAATATGTTTCAGTATTGGTATGGCCTATGTCCAGCAGTGGACGTCTTTCGGCTGATATGATGATGATGATGATGATTGGTATGGCCGAGGCCACCAGACCAATCATGTCAGATGGGCCAATGAGTTGTTTGAGGAATACTTTAGGTACCTACACTAATTGCGAAACACACTATCAATCACAAATTGAAATTTGATTTTGAAATTTGTCGGCACAAGGTAAATTAATGTTGTTGAACTGTGGAAATGAAAGCCATTGCTACTGTTAGTGTGTTACGCAACTACCCCGCAGGTTGAATGCGGAAAGAGACAGAATGGATTGACCTCGCCAGCGCTTTACAACCTGTATGTAAGCTAGCTGATTGTCACACACATGTTTGCTGACGTTCGTCTGTGTGGTAATAGTATTATTAGTTATGCGGACGACATGGTAGTGCTGTGACCGGCAATTAGTGCAATCAGGAACTTGTTGGCAGTCTACGAGACTTATACAGTAGCGCATGGAGTTGTGTATAACGTAAAATATATGTGTATCTATATTAATTTTGTGTTGAATGACATTAATTGTATGTACACACATCAACATCGTCTAGTGATATTTCGGTTTTTCTCAATTAAATCAATATTTGCAATAAATAACATACAACATGATATTTATAAAGCTTCAGACTACACTTCAGAATAAAACAAAAATATAACTACCTATTCGTAAATAAAATGTTATTTCAATAAAGACGAAAATTAAATAATGGTAATAACTAACGTTGAATGTGGTTTTCAAGAATAAGTGACGAGATAAGCGAAATTATTCAGCTTTTTGCAATTATTCGAAAAATCAGTAGTCAGTTAAACCACCCATGACGTGAACAACGGTTCTGCAACGGTTTTTCATAGCAACTTGCAAAAATCGGTCTTTTCTTTGGGTAGTTTTGCGCTTCCGGCCTGGGTGTCTTTCAGCCATTTTACCAGTAGCACGATAACGTCCCCATAACCTAGATATCACGTTTTTTTTTACAATCTCCTCAACAATACTACGTTGAGTAACTCCGTCTTGGAGCATGCCTACTGCCCTTAACATTTCCCCTCTCGTTAATTGGCACCGCTGCATGTTTAAAAAATCTAATTTGACACCAAATATTACAAAAAACTGTGAAATGTAAATTGAAACCTTAGAAGTTCATTAAAGCCGCGCATTTTTTTTTACTTTAATTAATGGAGGTTTGGGCATAACTTGGGCACGCTTGGGGGTCGATGTACTTATTACGCGCGTTGCTTCCCTGGCAGGTACGACGCGATCAGCGGAACACGATGCAAGGCTTGCATTCTTGACAGCCGGTGACGTAGATTCACTCGCCGACTGAAAACTGCAGACAAGCATTTTGTGCCCCACGACGTATGTTCATATTGGAGCCTTCCGGTGACCCACTTGTCGGAATAGCGTTGCGTAACAACGCCACTTCGGCTCGCAATTCACCAATGGTGACATCCGATGACTCCAATTTAGACTTCATATCAGCCAGGCTCACCTTCAGATACGTGATGTCCTTCAGCAGCCTGGTGACGTCGACGTGGTCGAAAGTGACAGGAGGCAGCTTGTGCAGCTCCTTCGCCACAAAATCTGGCACGTCATCCGGATCGGTCTTCTTCAGCAGGTCGATGATATCCTGACTTGCAGATCTGCAAGATGCTGACCTCGTCCATGTAGTCGTTCGCAATGACCTACTTCGTTGCCGTTGCGTACAAAATCGGGCAGCGGTTAGCGCTGCGCAAAACGCGAATAAAATATCAATCAAATATTCGTGCTGTGTAGCGCGAACGCGTCCGTTCTGAGCGCGCATCGCTACACTGTGTTTTACTACCTAAAGGCCAATTCCCAATACTTAGTGGGCAATGGCCTTTAGGCAGCAAAACAATTCTGACATCAGCGCGTAAACAAATTCGGCGTATCCAGTTTCCATTTCAACGCACGACAGACACTTTAAATTGCCGCCAATTTGTAAAACAAATGACATAATGAATTTATTACACATCTACAGATTCCCAGAGATTAGGAACTCTTCGGGGATCTGTAGATGTGGAATTCGATAGATTTTTCATCGGTTTTTACGGGCCTATTCTTAAAACTCTCATTGTGACTCCCGTATATTTTAACCATCGCTGAAAATTCTGAAATACCCTTATTGATCCTTCGACTGTATGTCAGTCTGTCGGTCGGACACAGTGGTTTAATTCAGAAACTGCTAATGTTATTGATTTGTTTGAAATACTTATAATCAATGTTTGTCCATTTACTTAGCACAGAATTAATTGAAAAAAATCAATGCGATGTGACCTGAAATCGCCGGTTGTTAATGTGGAGTAACTAAATCAAGTGGTTCATCATAATCATGAAAATACTTCATTTGCTTGTTCAAGTTATTGTAAACTCTACAACAACTGTAAATGCTCCATAGTTTTCGATCTATTAGGTATTACAATGTTTAACTTGATTAGGTAGGATGAACTACAAACGATTAAAAAAAAATACACAGTTGTCGCAAAATTGGAAATGAGAAAATTATATCTTACCAAAATAAGGAACCCTCGGTAGAAGAGTCAGACGCTCTTATGCCATCAGTATTTATTAATTAGCCCTTGGATCTGTCGTCAAGTTTTTTATTACTATGTCGATTGCACTTCTATGCTCTCTATTCGTTTATTTTTGTTTAATAGAAAACTGACTACGTTCTACTTTCATTTTAATGCAAATCATAACCTTCGTTTCTTTGTATTTCTTTTCCTATCGCAGTGAGCTCACATTTCATTTTAGATTACATATACTTAAAGCTAAAAGGATAGCGCGGTCTAAAGGACCTCACGCCTCCCTAGTTAATGTAGCTACCCCCAACTCATAAAACATATTTAGCAAATACCTAGGTACTAGAAATGGTCAACAGAAAAGCTATATAACCAAACCAATTCGAGATGAAAACTTTACTTGATGATGAACATTCCACCTCACATTTTCTCACAATTCTGATACTAAAAACACATTTTAAAAGAAATTATTTTTAAAATATTGTGGCACGCGATGTTGAAATAACATGAAGCGACACGAAAATCCTTTCACCGTTTTACATTAAAACGCTTTCGGAAAAATATTGTACTTGGCATAAAATGTTTGCAAGATATTTGCAATTCAAATAAAGCTTTTACCTATTAATTAAATCTTGATGAACAACTGAGTTTATTTGTATGTACATTTCTTTCTGTGTGTTTTTTAACTATTGAAACCATAGAAATCTAAAAAGTGAAACCCTGTTTTCACTTTGAGGTTTATTTAATTACCTATTGATGAAAATTGTTACCCGACTACAGCGAAGCAAAGAGAAAGGTAATGATTTTGACCAGTATGTATTTATGTATGTATGTTTATCTGACCTTCATAACTTCTAAGGTACCAGTTTTTGACAAATGAGATATCGTAGGAAGCAACGTGATCGTTCGCTGCATAGGTCTGGCTGTGAGATCAAATTCAATTAAAAATGGCGCCCTCTAGATAAAGTAATAACATAAATAAAAAAAATAGGTACATTTCAAAAATATAAATACACTTTATCGTGAGCTAACCCTAAAATCCCCAGGCACCGGTGTGGGGCCTTCATTGAGGCGCCGTAGCCGACCAGCCCGCCGGCTGAACGCGTCTCATAGGGTCATGCCCATCCGGATGATCAGGGGATACCGCACGATCTCCGGTGAGGTGGCGGGCCTACTTGCTGGATTGCCGCCATGGGATCTGGAGGCAAAGATCCTCGGAGGCAAAACGCCGGGGCGTAACTAACAGCAGACAGAGCTCTGGCGGGATCTCATGGCGATATGGAGAGTGCGATTATCGCAACCCAGTGCACCCAGGTACGTCACAATTGCGGCAAATTCAAAAGTTTTAGTTCATAATAATCATCATCATCAGCATTTCAGCCGAAAGACGTCCACTGGTGGACATAGGCCTCCCCCAGGCTCCTCCACCTCGACCGGTCTTGTGCTTTCCACATGTCTTTTAAGTATCAGAATTGTAAGAAAATGTGAGTTGGAATGTTCATCATATCCGTTGATAATAATAAGCATTTATTTACACAGACTACAAATGAGGTCCATTGTGCTACTAACAGTTTTACTTAGTCTATGTTAGTACTTAGTAGCTAAAACAGAACTAGTTCGATTAGCTTACGCCCACACAAGCGGACTATCTGCCCAGGCGGCTATTGAGTGAAGAATAATGTTGGAACTGTCTAGCAACCTGCGAAGTAAAGAGGCAGATTTCTTGCGCCATACTGCGTCAAAGCTGGCTCCCAATTCTGTATCGTTATAATGATTCCCCACGGAATCTTACTACGTTCTAACTACGTCAAAATCTTTTTTTAGAAACCAATGTAACGGTAAGGAATCGAAATTTCATATTCTGTATGTTCCAAGACAATTTGTCGATATTATTAATACGATATTAGCAGAATTTGGGAGTGATTGACGTGGTTACGAGTAAGGAATCGTTAAGTGGTCATAGTGAATTCAGGCCCTGTCAGTGCGCGTGTCGGCAAACATGGACGCACTGCAGAAGCGTGGTAATGCAAATTTAGATTTACTATTAAATTTTTACTGAGTGTGTTTATGTTATGGAACTCGCTTCTTATTTTGAAAAGACCCAAGTTTTTGCAAAGATACAAGATACTTTCTAAGATATACTAGGGGTGTTCAATAAAAAGTGATAATGAGTATGAACTTTGAAGCAGTCATATTTTATTGTTATTTTATTTTACGACAAAATCACCTTTGAGGTTTATACACTTTGGGCACGCCACGATTGCGGCGGTAAGTCCCCTCTTTGAGGAGTGGTTGGAGAGGCGCCTTGGCTTCCTCACCTTCCGCCTGAGGCAGGTCCTCACCGGATGCGGTTGAGGAGAATACGGTGGAGGTCTGCCCGGCTTGGGCAGAGCACCGTCGTGTCCTGGTCCAGGCCATGTTTTGGAGCGAGAGTGCATGGGTAGCCGTCACCTCCTTCAGCGAAGCAGTAATGCTCGCGTAGAGGGAGGCAGTATATGCGCCCTCACGGCACTAGCCTCCGCAGGAGACGTCCTGGGCGTCGGGAATCCCAGGCTGATTCCCGGCCACCGTAGGTGTGGGCTTGCGAGTAATGGGTAGTTCGCTGTCCGGTAAGGACCAAGCCCAGGTCGACGGCGCATTGTGTTCCACGCGCGCCTCAAAGAGTTGTCAGAACAAACCGATGGGGCCCGTAAGGGCCGATGCATACCAAGGGTGCGGGTTTGTCGAAAGAGATACCGCCGCTACTGAGGGAACACGGGTGGGTTTTAGTCAGTAAAAGTCTGACACGCCCTCCTGCTCCACCCAGAGCAGGAGAAGTTGTTGTTGATGATTTCTCACCCAAAAAAAAGGTTTTTAATTTGACATTTACTTACTATTCTTATTTTTATTAACGGCCGCGACTTACGAGTTGTAGGTCGTGCGTTCGAACCCAACCAGGCGCATTACTTTGTGTAAATAATTTCATCACCACTGATCTCAAACGGTGAAGGAAAACATCGTGAGGAAACCGGCATGTCCTAGAACAAAAAATTCGAAGACATGTGACATCTACCAACCCGCACTTGGCCCGCGTGGTGGATTACGGCTTTCATTACGGCCCACTCCCTCTCACGGAGAGGAGGCCTGTGTCCCAGCAGTGGGAACATAATAGGCTGAGTATGATGTATGTATGTATGATTATTTTTATTATATTTACAAGATATAACAACTGGATCTATATTTTTTTTTCGAAATAATGATCAGTTAATATAGTAAGTAAATGATTTATATAATTTTAAAGAAACTATTTTTAATAAGCATAACATATATTAAAGATAAAATCGTTTGTTAAACCAATCCAAAGACATAAAATCTATTTAGTCTAATATGATAGAACGCCTAGTAAAAACACAAAGCAAAGTTTTCCTGTTAAAAACATGCAACCAAGCATACACCATTCATGCAGCAGGCATGCAAACAAGCGTACACCATACATTGCAAGCAAGCTTGCAGAAAGCATGCACCATGCAGCAAGCATGGTTTCTGTCACGGCTCCGGCGCTGCAGGGCTCTGGCGGTCACATGCGAGCTTATCGTCGCGGATGTGTTTCACGCTTACCACCGCGGCTTCGGCTTGCTGGCCGGCCTCGCCGGCCAGTCTCAGCCGCGGCGGCGAGTGTAGAAACCACCTGCTCCTCAGATTGCGGCCCATCTCGCCTCTCCAAGCCTACGCGATTTTAAATAACACAGGGCTACCCCTGTGTTATTTAAAGGCAGACAAGACTACGTGGAGCCGGTTTTGCAGTGATTCGTTTCTGTCACGCCGCCGCTCTCGCAGCACGCTCAATCAAATTAATCGCAATAATATATATTTTAAATGATAGGCCTAATGATTTTCGATTAAATAAACGTTATATCCAATAACGATATACGAAATAAGTTTTAGAGTTTAAAAATGTTATATCTAAAGAAATTATATCAACAGTTGGTACTCGCGTTTATTTTAACTTGTGAACGTTATTGAAATGAAAATATACCAAATAACTTTATATGAAATGAGACGCACCCCTTTTTTAATGCCCAAATGTTCATGTATAATAACTATGGAGACTTCCTATCGAAATCTTTAGTTCTTCAGCTACAAAACGAAAACACGACGACCTGCCAAAACAATTCTTTCAACTTTTTTTTATCATTTGTTCGGTAACTGCCATCGTAGGGCGTCCCGAGCGCGGGTCGTCTTTAGTTACAGTTCTTCCTCTCGTAAACTCGGCACACCACCGCGCAACCGTAGAATACGGGAGAGCATTAGCCCCTAATGTTCCTTTCAAGTCTAGATTTACTTGCACAGTAGTAATTTTTTTCAGGCAGAGATTTTTTTTACGGTGCGAATTTCAATTTTATCCATTTTGCGTACCACGCTCCGACACGACGAAAACAAATGACTTCTATTTTTAAAATAAGAAAAAACAAACTATTTTTTTATCAAATGTCAGGGCTTTACCTGCCAGTATTAATTTTTTTGTTGTTCAAGTAGCAATTCGCAGTATGTAAGCATTCTAGGCACCCAGCGCGCTGATACTTTTTTCAGGGCAAGTAATATAATTATGATATAATTACAAAATCTCTAATATTTACGAGATAAAATAACTGAATCTATGTTTTTTGCCTTTATTACTTTTTATTGAAAACCCTTCGTAAAGAGAAGGCAGAGCTAGTATATCGTTTTCGTTGAATTTGTATCTAAGAGACTCGCGAGGACCCATTTCGTAGCTTGCGCGGATTGCCCTCTTGTATGTCTACCAATAATGTAGAAAAGACCTAATAACCTTCGCATGGTAGACCCCATATTTGGAAGTAGATAGCACAGGTAAAATTGGGTTACGAAACGACGGTAAGGTCAAAAACTGGTACCTTAGAAGTTATTTGCCCAGTTTGAAAAGTAAAAAATGCTACCATTGGTAAGCAAAACGATCCGTTTTTGTTTATAGAAACCGAGCAAAGATCTTTTTCTCTTTATGACTGTTAAATAGTTTCATCCATAGTCAAATTCCATTTTATTGGGAATTGTTATAAAAACATATTCAGCAACAACGAAGTTAACTATACAATGGCGTATAATCTGCATCGCTATCTCAAATTCTGCTGGTAAGCGCCTAATGTACGAGAGTATGCGATTATCTCTCATCTGCCTACATATTTTGAACAGGCGCTTATTCGACACATTTTAAGTCTATCGGTAGCACAATTCCACTAAATTATTGTAAATAGCTTTGTGACATTGACATTAAACTTTGATGTGAACACTTCTCATGGTTCTTTGGTTTTCTGGCCTTTGACCCAATGTTGTGATAGACCTTCAAGTGTCAAGTAATTAACACAATTACTTTTCTATTGATATCAGACTCATTGAGTCTTTAGAGAGGAACAGAGTGTAAAGTTAACTCATACCTACGGTAGGTAAAGGAGGGTCCTCCGACCAGACGGGTATTGTGTCTGGTGGGCAACTGCCCGGCAGTTGATGTCGGGATGTTGTATATATTCGAGTTTCGTGGTAAACTCTGAATGCACGATGTAGGATTTGTTTGCGTAGTTCGCATATGGCATTGTAGATGGCGCCACTTCTGCTTTTGTGTTTCAAGCTTTTGTTGCGAAGTATTTTTTTATGTAGTGCCGCTACATCACTCCCCCCGGAGACCGGAGGTCGATAGTGGGCTGAGTCAGTGTTGCTTGCCAGGGCCAGCTGTGGTTCCAGTGTGTCGGAACCGCGTGTTACCCATTTCGCGGTGAGTCGGAACTGTCTGCGGTGGTGCGAACCCCAGTGTGTCGGGGCCGGTGCTGCTCTGGTGCGTGCTGGTACAGCGCCGCGATGTGGCTGACTGATGTTGTCGACCGGGAGATCGAGCTCTCGGCCGCCCGAAGAGCAGTAGTGCCGTAGTCGCTTGTTGAGGCTGAGGGTGCTGACCAGGAATGTGCTTCCGCTGCATGCTGGTGGTCAGGGATACCCATTTGAAGCTGGCTGCTATATGTCTCGCTGCTTGAAAGCTTGAGGAAGTGGTCTTGATGATGATGGTGATGATGATGACGTCACGCCGAAGTGTTGCATGAACGCTGCGCTGACGTACGTTCTCGGGGTCACCAGTATAGAGGTATGAGGAACAGGGTGTAAAGTTCACTCATACTCTATTGTTAAAGGAGGATCCTCCGACCAGACGGGTATTGTGTCTGGTGGGCAACTGCCCGGTGTAGGATTTCTTTGCGTAGTTTGCATATGGAATGCCATATGCAAACTACGCAAAGAATATGCATCTACAATGGTAGATGGCGACACTTCTCTTTTTGTGTTTCAAGCTTTTGTTGCGAAGTATTTTTTATGTAGTGCCGCTACAAGTCTACCTAACAGCCGAGGGGTAGTAAACACTAATAGTTAAAAATTACAGGTGTTTTGTGTTTTCTTACGGTCTAATTTTCAAGTCGCTGTTAAGTCTCATGCATACTATTCTCTCTCGGTACTTTTAGGTGCAGGTTTTGTAGCTACATAAATTATTGTTTTAATGCTCATAAGCGCATAGTTACGATAAATCATCTAATAAATAATATAATAATATCATCTAATAATAATGCGAAAATGAGTTTTGTTACGGTTTCACGCTAAAACGGCTGAACGTATTTGAATAAAATTAGGCACATGGGAAGATCCTGAACCTGGGTTAGGATACTTTCTATCTCGATATTCCCACAGAATTTCTACTTACGCGGATGAAACCGCGGGACGCAGATATTGATTAAGAGCGCTGTCACAGGTCCACTAGCGCCACTCCTTTAAAAAAAAATTAGGTATCTCGTGACTGAAAAGGAATTATGAAAAATGGCTCAATTAGCTGTCTATAGTAAGTGTGTCTAGAACTTTCTAATACCTTTATAAAGTTTCGTATTGAGACACGAAGCAACAAAATACGATCTAGAGGAATGTGGCCGTTTTTCTTTAGATCGCATTTTGTTGCTTCGTGCTCGAA
This sequence comes from Polymixis flavicincta, assembly GCA_949987655.1. NCBI lineage: Eukaryota > Metazoa > Arthropoda > Insecta > Lepidoptera > Noctuidae > Polymixis > Polymixis flavicincta. The sequence continues at coordinate 32,388,389 of OX465171.1, read as the reverse complement.
AACCACGACAAAAAACAATGCAGCCGCTATCTTCAATTTTGACCTCATTATTGGTTTCAGTACCCTCGAAAACTACTCTCTTTCTCCCTCTCTGTGTCGTCTTTCTATTTTATAATAAAAAGTGGCATGGAGGGGGGCATAACGCTTTTTCTTTACGTAACGCTTTTGTCCGTTACGTAACGAAAAAGCGTACGTGACTAGTGAGATAAGTAAATCTACTTTCAGGAAAATTAAATTACCCATACCTGTCTTTAGATGCCACAGTGTTTGTTCGATCGTAAAAATACGAGAGAAATAGAGCGGGGTCGTGACTGGAATTCTCATTTCAATATTGTGTCTGCCTTCGAACAGTTGATCACTAGGTAGGTCATTTCAATCTGAGCTAGTCTAATGTTAGACTGATATCTGCGCTTCCAACCTGTTAGAAGACTTTGTGGCTATAAGGTTTTCTTTTCAAATATTATTTTTTTGTTTGTGAAGTCGTAAGTACCTGCTGAGTTTCTTGGAACATTTTGATACTTTCGTCACAAGAAAGATCAAGTTTTACCTCGATAGCCGGGAACTGTCAAAACATCTTTAGTTGCTGTTAGTCTGCCGGATCCAACCTAATTAATGTTAGTTTTTTCAACTAGACCGACATAAAGTCACATTGATAGGACACATATTACATTAATTTATGGTCGTATGGTGGCGTATTATTTTACTTAAATTCCTATCATTTGATTGCATTCCCATCTGCAAACAGTGCAAAGCACTCTAAAGTGTAGACAGGGCCTACGGGGAGTACCCACCTATTGTGTCAACAGCAACGTTTTGTTTATCCAGCCAGGGAGATTGAACAAAGCCAGTCGGTCACTTGTGCTGACTGTCGATAGATAACCGCAAGTACCATCTATAAACGAAAGTTTTATTTCCTAGTTTAGCTACAATACGTAGACGAAATACACTGAACTGAAAGAGACTGGCTTTGTTTGGTCTCCCTGGCTGGACCAACAAAACGTTGTTGTAGACACAATAGGTGGGTACTCCCCGTAGTCCCTGTCTACACTTTAGAGTGCTTTGCACTGTTGATAGGAAATTATAGGAATTTAAGTAGTTACCTTATGGTAAAGGTCGGCGCCGGGATAGTGTGTAGAGGCGGCAGTACTTACTAATAAAATTTGTAGCTGTAAGTCCTCCATGCTCTTAAATAAATAAATAAATAAATAAATAAATAAATAAATTGTGTCCTCGAAAGTGTGTTGAGAGCAAAACATCTGTCGCGGATCGGCCGTAAAAGCCGTCTGTTTTTATACTTTATCGATGACGAAGTGCCAGTAAACGGTGACACGCTAGGTTTGGATTGTGTAAAAAAAAAGAACATTGAAAAGTGTTTATTCACAGAAATTCAAATTAAATGCGGCCTCTACCACAACCGTAGAGGCGAATCCGTGCTCTGTGGTAATGGTGAACGCGCACTGACCGCAACACACGCGCCGCAAAACCGCAGTCTTCGGTTTTGTTGACGGCCTTGCACACCGCAATTACTGCAACGAATTGCACTGCACCTTATCAAAAAATTGTTGGCATTTTTATTTTATGAGTTCAAATTGTTTGAGTCGGCTGACGTAAGGTAATTTTGTTCTTCTAAAATCTCACAGTTACATATCGTGCCTCTGTTAGAGACCCATTCTCAATGACGCTGAGTTCTGTACGCGATCCCATACAAATACCTCTCTATACCGTAACTGACACTACCCCACATATGCCTCTTTTCTAATTATGTTTTTACACATATAGGTACCCTTTCATTTTCAAGAGCAAGACTCCAAGCCGACTTTGACGCCTCTCACTGGCAGGCCAGTGTGAATTTAATCCGACCAATTTTAGTCACAGATTTTGTGTTTGCTGTAACTCCTCGAGCTGTTACCTCAGAAGAAGGTAAGGCACGCCGGTACCGATGAACCGGTTATCTCTGGCCATAGTTTTCCATTTACATTTCCGTCCTGCGAGTCTCATCGGGTCTACCTCTTGACAACTCGGTGTACCACAGTTTTGGATACTCGATAGTTGGGCCAAATGTTTGTTGCCCAGTTTCAATTAAAACACTGGATCCTTACTTAATAACAATAAGATCTGAAATTGACTAGTGGCCTATGTTGTAAATTATTCATCATCATCATTATCATCAGCCTATAATGTTCCCACTGCTGGGACACAGGCCTCCTCTCTGTGATAGAAACTAACCGAAATGCTGAGCTAAAGTGCTAGTTGCATTATAGTACTTACTACTTCCACGTATACCAGTCACAAATCTGTCAAATCAAATGTATGTCATCCATATTGTTTATAAATTTCAACAACACAATGGGTGATAAATAATATTTGTAGTTTACCCTCGGCAATTATTAAGTTTTTCCATTGTTTCCGTTTATAATAATAATTTCTGAAGTGGTTTTATTAATTTTTTCATGTTTTATATTTCACAGTGTCTTTCCTACAATGTGATAAATTACGAAAACTTATGCACAGTCCTCTCGTCTCAACAGAGCGACAGCGACTGACAAATATGTTACTTACTAAACTCTATGGCGACTGACATAAATAAAACACGAAATGTACAAGCGACTGATTTGCGAAACAAAAATATGCTTGAAGTTCCCGTAACGTGCGACGGAAGATGACTTCTTCCTCGAACTAAGAACGTTGTAAGTGCAAATAGCTTGTAGTCTAATAAAATAAAAGGAATTTCAAATAACTTGCCATAACTTTTTCGCCTTGTAGTAATACAAGTAATCATCACATTATTATCCCATTAGTCATTAGCATATTCTGTACAAATTGAAAATACGTAAAAATTAGAACTTCGTGATGTTTTTAACGAGAAATTTTTTTATATTTCGTGTTTCTGTTCTGCGAAAAGTTTGAAAATATCATGTAGTTTACTCATAATATTTTTATTTTATGTGTAAGTCTTCTCAATTTCATGAAATATCAAATTGAAGATTGGCAATTTTGGTATATACCCCCTCTTAACTTGCTGAACCAAATAAATCAATTATTTTCATTTAAATTCTCAAACAGTTACAGCATAATATTTGTATGTACCTACATGTACGATAGGGCACATCGTAGATATCAAACGTGAAAATAGTTGATATAAAAAAACCACAAGCGCTACAGCGTACACTAGGTAATCAGCAACATTGTAAGCGTCACATTTATTTTAAAGAGTTCTGTCGAAAAGAGAGTCCGAGAAGTTCTGTGGTCGAAAAGAGATAGGTAGTGCACCATGCAAACGTCTCTAAAGTCAGTTAAGCACTGAGAGACACTAATTTCAATAAAACAGCGATAAATGCAATAAGTAACTTTTGAATCATAGCAACCCTCTTAAATGCGTATCAAGAACTGCGATGTAAAAAAAAACCGTCGGTCTTCGTACGTTGGGAACTTGTAATCAGCGTGTTGTATTACCTCGCAAATGCTAGGCATGAAGACACTATGTAACAATCGGCTAGTTTTCTAGAATCTTAGTTGATTACGTTAATATGTAAGTGTTGTATTTTTTAAATTAATATCTACCTACCTTGTTCACATGTGTCTTATATTGTAAACCATATAGTATACTGCTAACCAATTACTGTATTAACATAACGAGAGCCAGAAAATCATTACCTATTATTAAAAAAGAATACATAGGGGAAGCCCGGGCAAGAAGCATAGTGTGGGTAAGAAGAATAACCGATATTTCCAAAAATCTATAATAAATGGCGCTATCATACTTTCTCAAGTCATGACACAGCCGACCGGCTTCGCCATGACGGTTCAACGAAAACAATACGCGAGTGCATCTGTTGTGGAAATAAAAAAAATAGATTTTCATTGTTTTCTTACGATATCTGTGAAGGTTTGTTCACGAACTTTTTATATTACTAACCAGTTACCTATGATTAAGTTCTGTTTATTCAATTGCATGTTTATTTAAGTATATTTTGTGATTGTTACTTTTTATTTACCTACTAACAACATTTCACGTTTGATCTTGTTTCTAATATTGACGCATTGGGCAAAACGAATATGGGCAAAATGGATAGATATCCGTTTTGCCCGTTTAGCTATTTGATTTATCCCAAGTAATGAATACTTCATGTTTTAAATTGTGTTTAATTATAAACGCAAAAGTAATCGGGTAGCCTGGTCAGAAGATACATTAATCAGAGCTGTAGGAGCTGTAAAACATGGTGGGAATCAAGTAATTCGACAGCAAAGAAGATTGGGATTCCGGTTACAACTTTGCAGATACACGTGAAGACCAGAAATAAGTCGAACAAATTGGGGTGTTTTTTTTTTTTTGTGAAATCATCAAATAACTTCTCCCGCTCTGGGTGGAGCAGGATGGCGTGTCAGACTTTTACTGACTAAAACCCACCCGTGTTCCCTCAGTAGCCCGTATGCCAGGGGCTGTGGTATCTCTTTAGAACAAACCCGCACCCCTGGCAGGCATCGGCCCTTGCGGGCCCCATCATTTTGTGCTGACATCTCTTTGAGGCGCGCGTGGAACACAACGCGCCGTCGACTTGGGCTTGATCCTTACCGGACAGCGAGCTACCCATTAGGTACTTGCAGTCCGCAAGCTCATGCCTACGGTGGCCGGAAATCGGCCTGGGATTCCCGACGCCCAGGGCGTCTCTGTATCCTGTAGCGAAATTGGGGTGGTTTACAGCTGTTTTTAGTCCCGAACAAGAAGAACTTTGTGCATGTCTAAAAAAACTAGATAGCTATAGGAGGCAAAAGTCAGAGATGTTGACGTCTACTCTCGTCAAAACTGAGCAAGCGTTAACATTTGAAAAGGCAAATAATATGAAGACAAAAAAAACTGAGTCAGCAGGCCCCAGCGAAACTAAAAATAAAAGATCTTTTGAAAAACCGCAAAACAAACCCTAAACAATAATTTTATTGTTTATTGTGCGCTCAAAAATACGCTGAACCACCAACGGAAGTCTAGATTCAATGTAATCAATGCAAAAGTTGGGCGCATGAAGAATGCACTTCTTATGTAGGAGTTGGCAGCTACTTCTGTGATGAATGCGAAGACTTATCGTAACTAGATCTACATATCCTTTTTGCCCTTGGTGCGTAACCGTTTTGCCCGACCCCTCCGGGCAAAACGGATAATTTGATACTTTATGATAATGCTCATAATTATCATAGAAATTGCTTTTTTATTTTTATTTTAATGAGTATTTTCTAATGACGATTAAACATAGTACAAATTAAAAGTACAAATAGTTCTATTGATTATCAGGTTGTGGTTTTACTCACCACTTTTCCTTAACATATGCGTCTTGCCCGGGCTTCCCCTAATAATTATGCCAGATCATGGGGTAATTTTGTAAGAAAGTAATTTCGTATTTATTTTCTACAATGAATCCTCTTCTACCCCACATGGGTTTTCTTTGGGTATGGTGTTTCGTTAACATTCGCGCTAAGGGCTCAATAAGCGAGTTTTTGGTGCAATGAACTTTTATTCGTTGAGCTGCGTGATTACTGTCAATTGACAGGACAGGTCCACTCAATCCGTGTGGTTCTATTATCAAAAGACCTTAACAGGTACCAATCTACATTGCTTTTCAAATGAGCTGACCACGATTATTTCCGGATTTTTTGTATTGTTTATAAAAAGGGACACGTTTACAATAAATACCTTAACAAATAAAATAGAGCATAGTTGCTAATTTGCCTGAACTAGGTTGAACCTGTGCTTCAGGCTACAAAATGCACAAATACCTAATATAATAAATTAACAATGTGCATAAATAACTAAAATAGAACTTAGGTTAACAAAAGTAAAAATGCATGTTAGCGGTCTTTATTTGCATACAACGAGTAGATCTTCATTCTGTGCATAATCGATGGATAGTAAATGCTTAAGTACATTTTTTTTTACAGCTATGGTAATTTAATTTACTTCGTTTTCTATTTAATCTATTGTACAGAAATGGGCCTAAAAATATGTCACCGTAAGATTGTGAACATTATTAGTTGTTGTTGCTAGCGTGATTAAAATCTATCGAAGTGAAACTGTTAAATCACAATCTGTCACGCGTTATATTGTCAACTGTCCGAAGGAACACCTGTTTGGTCGGTCTTACAGTAGGCCGTTCTGTGTCCATAGAGTTAGGAATGAAACACAGGTTTCATTTTACTTCCAAAACAATTTTATGTAACTGAAAGCTAAAGCTGTGAGTTATTTTCAACACGAAATCAATTTACAATCACCAAAACACTGTTTACATTCTACAACAAACGAATTCACAAACAAGTATGGCGGCGCGGGGCTTATGCCGTTCAACCAGTCAGTGCGCGAGGTGCGTTCCGTCGCATGCCATTTCAAAATTTGACGGTTTCACTTTGATATAATTAAAATCTACCGAAAAATAATGCGTTAAATTGTAAGCAGTATGTTACGGTTCACAATCTTCCGACAGTTCACAATCTCGCAAGATAGTTTATAATCTAACGGTTTTTACAATTTTACGGTGACATATAAACATTGACATTGATGAATTTTATTTAGACAATGACAGTATTTTACTTTGTAAAGTATTATATTGCTTTATTTATTGTGTTCCGTGTGATGCCGGACGTAAAGAATAGCACCATCCCATCTCTTCCCGTGGGTGTCGAAGGGACTTACTAGATAATGGGCAGAAGCGTTCTCTATGTATTTTACCACCATACTGCGATCGCCAACCCGCCTGCCAAGCGTGGCGATTATGGCAAAGCCCCCTAAATTGGGAGAGGCCTATGTCCAGCAGTGGACGTCTTTCGGCTGAAGTGATGATGGTGATGATTTATTGTGAATGTGATGACAGTGTGGGTGTTTGTTTTTTTTTTTGGGATATTTTTCCTCATTTGGTCATGGTCTGGCAGTTTGAGTAATTTCCCAATTGTCCACTCAATATGTGTGGTTCTTTCCTCAAAAGACCATTTCAGCAATCAATCCCATGTGGATTGGTGTCTGAAATGGTCTTTTCGTCTTCACATTTTCTGACCAAGATTAAGTCTGGATTTTAAAAGAGACTGTGACCTCTGCGTTTGTTTCAGCCTTTCTTCTCAGAGTAGTCTGATAGGAAATGCCAACCTCATCTAGTTTTAAAAATATGATTGACGTGTAAAATATTTGTACAAACCTACTTACAGAAATTAAATCATGTAACATTTATTCGTGAAACGAACAGTTTGGTGAGTGCCTACGTAAAACTTAACGCCAATGCTCGCTGTCGAATGTTGGCGGAGAATACGATCCTTTAAGACATCGATATAATAACAAGGAAGTGATAAGTACTCATCATCATCATCATCATTCTCCCGCCCTTATCCCATTTTTTTTGTGGTCGGCGCAACATGTCTCTTTCTTCCACTCTTCTCTATTAGTTGCCATCTCGCGTTGCCTTTTCTAACCATATCATCATTCACACATAAATAATAAGTACTATTGTGCTTAATTCAATTCACTTTGCAGCGAACTGTTTTTTAATTTTCGATTCGTGGTTATCGAACCACTGACAATACGAGAGTTTTCCATGGGAATGCTCTACAATCTCAACGGAACCCTCAGAATGTTGGTATTGAAAACTGAGCCAAGGCTTCAACTTATAATAGAATTTTGATTAGTTGATAAATTTCCAAGTTTACGGATTAGGAGGGTGCTTTCCGACACAGTTGTTGAACTATAATTAAATAGTTTAAAGTGACTTGTTAATCTTGTTTTGTTTGGTTGACGCTCGCTCCTGTTTACATATTTTAGTTTGATAAATGTAGGTTCTCAAATTCTTGTTTGCAATTTTCACATTTTTGTAAATTTGATTAAACTATCGATTGTGACTTATAACATCACCCTACATAAATCTGTTGAGGTGTTGTTAAATGTAAATTATAAAAATAATAAAAATTGATGTTTTAACTAGAAATTCAATATTTTTGGGGAACCATTTTCTAAGGAGTTAATAGGGACGGAAGTTTGATTTAGCCCGTTAAATAACAAAAATAGAACTAAATTTTATAAAACGACCTTTGGTTAAGTTCTGAATGCTTGTAGTATATCGTGTTACTCCGTCTCTCCGCCACCACGTGCTCACTATTTCTAGTAGTTCGTATTTTGAATGAAATGTTTGACGTGGCAGGTGTTGATGGGAGCAAGTGGGGGTGAGTGCCAGCCCTGGGGTGGGCCCAAAGGGTGTCTGGCTTCGCTTCGAGCGTCCCGCCCGCGCGGTTACCTACTATAGCCGCCCGAAGCTATGTGCGCTGTACTAACACACTAACGATTGGGCCAACTGCGGCTTGTTTACATGTTGATTAACATTATTAGGACACAGAATTGGTGCTACTTGGAAATTAAACACTGATGTATTGTACCATTTCAGAGATTGAAAATCTGAGTCACTTTCTAACATTACTGCGCTTAGACAAGCTAGTCACGACATCGTGGCCTTAATTGAATCTCAGCGTTATGATTGATGGGATCGCCGCGCTTGCAGCACTTAATAAACGAGTTTTTTTTAACGTTCCATGCAGTCTTCAGAAGCTTGTAATAAATTGTTGTGCACGTCGTGTTCCCACATAAGGATTCTAATTCTAAAAAATTTGGAAAATAAGTCACGAAGCGTTTTAATTCGACTGAGCCTTACGCGGAGAATTTCTCTCAGCGTGTTTATTTATTACGTGATCTTCTAATAAAACAGAATATTATTGTGAAAGCTACTAAAAAAAATAAGTTATTAGACCGTACGTCTCGTACTTACAACGTACGTCTACAATGATAAGCAAACTAAAAAATTAAAAAAAAACAGGTTTTAAGTTGCAAAAGCTACAATGAGGAATGTGCTGCAGAAATATTTGCTATCGGAGCAAACTTCCAAAGTTTTGTGTCTAAACGTTTTGCGGAAGCCAATACTGTTATGCTGCTATACAGCAGCTTAACAGTATTTGCTTCCGCAAAAGAAATTTGAGTTGAATTAAGAACGCCGTAAAATTACTTTCATTTGAATAACAGTTTTGGCTTTATGTAAAATGTTTTACAAAAGCAAAAAAGAGACGAAAAATGTGGAAGTCAAGTTAAAAGCAAGCTCCAGCTCAATTTTGGTTAAAAGCACGTGAACAAAACCAAAAAGTGAACCAAAATTTGGAAAATCGACTTTATGGCGCGGGCAGTTAAAAGAGAAGCGTAAAAATGATCCTGATTAGATATCGAAACCTCGCATGACTGTCAACAGAGAGCAAAAATTGGTTGAGTGACGAAGTCAAATGGTTAAGTTTATGTTGCATATATTCGACGGGAAAACTTCTATTTCCTCGTTACGGCCATGGTAGCAGGACGAAGTTTCTTAAAGCCCACTGTCCATATACGCGTACCTTCATAGACTCGTGTTTGTCACTATACGCTTGGGTTGCTCTCGGTACCGTCCGAGACAATGGCACAGTCGTGTGTGTTATATACTACTGCTTTTCGTCTTTCCGCACACACTAATTTGTATGCAAGCGTCTCCGTGTAGGGATAAAGCTAAAGCGTCTGCGCTACTGGTTTTTGTTTAGTGTCGGCCTTTTTTTTTTTTTTTTTTTTTTTTTTTTTGGGTGGGAAATCATCAAATAACTTCTCCCGCTCTGGGTGGAGCAGGAGGGCGTGTCAGACTTTTACTGACTAAAACCCACCCGTGTTCCTTCAGTAGCCCTTAAGCCAGGGGCTGTGGTGTCTCTTTCGAACAAACCCGCACCCCTGGCAGGCATCGACCCTTGCGGGTCCCATCACTATTTGTGCTGACATCTCTTTGAGGCGCGCGTGGAACACTACGCGCCGTCGACTTGGGCTTGGTCCTTACCGGACAGCGAGCTACCCATTACTCGCCGTCCGCAAGCCCATGCCTACGGTGGCCGGAAATCGGCCTGGGATTCCCGACGCCCAGGGCGTCTCCGTATCCTGCGGCGGCTGGGGTCGCGAGGGCGCATATGCTGCCTCTCCCTCACGTGCGCCGCCTCCCTCTTCGCGAGCATCACTGCTTCGCTGAAGGAGGTGACGGCTCCCCATGCCCTCTCGCTCCGTACCATGGCCTGGACCAGGGCCGGACGCGAGAGATCGCCGCCGCCGATCGCCTCCACGAGGACACGGCGGTGCTCCGCCCAAGCAGGGCAGACCGCCACCGTGTGCTCCACCGTGTCCTCAGGGCGATCTTCGCAGTGGAAACACCCGGGCGTTTCCTCCCGCCCTATCCGAAACAGGAACCTCCCGAAACAACCGTGTCCGGTGAGGACCTGCGTCAGGCGGAAGGTGAGGACGCCATGCCGCCTCTCAAACCACTCCTCAAAGAGGGGACTTACCGCCGCAATCGTGGCGTGCCCATAGTGTCGGCCTTGATGTTGCGTCGATGCCACGTAGCACCGCTACGAAACCGCGTAGCAATTGTGTAGCATCGTGTAGGCGCCCCGACTCACGCAGGCGCTCTAGTGGTTTCGATATAGTAAATAACTAAATGGATTTGACGAGAAAACACTATTGTTAGGCCTTGCTTGGCTTAAAGCTTTTTAGCTTAGTCAATTTGGAACTTTATATGTAAAGCAATAGGATTTATATTTTAAGGAAGCCGACCAAACGATTGACCACGTGCGCAATTGCTTTAAGCGCTCGTGGCGTGTAGGAAATTGGTGCAACTACTAGCACAAGACCGGTCGAAGTGGAGGAGCCTGGGGGAGGCCTATGTCCAGCAGTGGATGTCTTTCGGCTGAAATGATGCTTCCTTTCTTTATAATTCCTGTTATTACTATTTGATTTTATTATTCTTCAATTTCAAATCTTATTTATTTTTTATTCGTCAATATACGTTTCAAATATACGAAAACCGCATGAAAATCTGTTTCGTAGTTAAGAAGAACAACGCAGTCAAATGATTTTGCCTTATAGGTAGGTAGTTTCTAGTTATTTTCATTTAGATGACATTTCATTGCAAATAATAAGCAAATATTGGATTTTTATTCTAGTTGTTCAATCATCATAACACAACACCGACTCTAAAACACATGTATGCCCCAACATTTCATTTATTTTATTTAAATTTATTTGTAACTCCTATTAATTTAATAGGGTTGTATTACTAACACTAGTTATAAGTTATTGTACTACTAACAAACTGCATCTTAGTTTTCATAAATTACATTTTTATTATATAATAATATTATTACGGACACACACCTCACTATGTATTTATTATTCTAGCGTATGGTACTCGTGGGTTGCAGCTGAAAATCAGCGTCAGGTGGTGCATTCTGTGTTGCCATCTGAAATTATGCTGAGCTGAGGCCCTTTAGGCATTAATAACATTGTTGTGTTTTATTTATAGTTCTAAGGTTTTATAAGCTATAATGCCAATAAACGCATTTTTCTTTATTTCTCCTTTTTCTTTCTTTGGAGAGCCATAAATAAATATGAAATGTATAGACGGATTTGCAAAATTCTTTTTTGTTTGAAAGGGTTTATTCCGATATGGTCCCATTTTAATTTCATATTGATCTGATAATTCGTTTCGGAGACAGACAACAGAACTCCTCAAAAAATTACAGCAAATCAACCGCGATTGCTGCTATCGCATAAATATGCATTGTTTTGACCCCAAGGATGATGAAATTTCGAATTGGTGTGGGTTAGGTACTATAGCTAAAAAGTGAAAAATAAAAACTTTTTCAAATAATCAAAAATAAAACCGACTTCCGGAAAAACACTACAAAGTAAAGATAACTTTAATTTCGAAAGGCGGTGACAGGAAATTAATTAAATACATATCATCCAAAGTCACCCACTTCGAAATTAAAGTAATTTTTCAGTTTGTAGTGTTTTTCCGGAAGTCGGTTGTTTTCTTTTATGAAAAAGTTTTTACTATTGCTGCCATAACAACAAGTAATTAAAATAAAATTAAATTAAAAGGGTCTTTTAGGAGAAAAGTGTTAAATATTGTACGGTGGTACAAAATCGTTCGTGAATCCGACAGGCGCTTGGCCACTGACTGCATCACAGTAAGAATGATGGCTTACACCCGGATGATTCTGATGAAATTCTGTTTGCTAAAAGCTTCCATGAAACATACAAAATTAATGAATAGCAATAGAAAAAAAAAGCCTAAATCTCGCCATTTATTCCACCTCAATGCAGCCAAACAGTATTTAAAGTGGACGACCGCCCGAGTCATTTTACGAAAGATATTTCGAATACACTGCAAACAAAAACTGAAATATCATCACAAAATATGTTCCAAACTAGTCTGTACCGCAAAATTTGCCAGTGGCGATACAAAAAGCCCTTGTGTAACTTTTCGTCTTTGTATTTTGAAATACAAATGAACGGTTAAACCAAAACCAAAAGGTTGAATGGTATAATATAAACACCGTCGTATCGTATTTTGTGCTAAATTGGGAACACGGTACACTAATGGAAATAATTCGCTGTCCATCAGTCTCCTCATTCTCTAAACTCGACGAATAAATATTTAGCACAGACACAATAGGTATTTATCACAGAGCTGGAGTATGAAAACGTATAGAACTTAGACGCTGGGAGTAATTTCAGGGCCTTTGCTTTCCAAAATTCTGTATTTCGGATTTCAACACAAAAAAATTTAAGTTCGTTTATCCTACTAATATTACAAATTTTGTAATATTAGTGGGCCCTGAAATTACTCCCAGCGTCTCAGTTCTATACGTGCTTAGACGCTGGGAGTAATTTCAACACATTTAATGTGAAAGTTGTATGTTTAGATGTTTGTTACTCAATCACACAAATACGGACGGGCGGAATGAGATGAAATTTGGCACACATATAGTTTATAACCTGGATTAACACATGATACTTTTTATCCCGGTATTACGTTCCCTTGGGATAATTTTTTACCTCCACGCGGGCGAAGCCGCTGGCAAAGGCTAGTTAAATATCAAATTCTTTAAAAGAAAATCAAGTTGCTCGTTAATCTAGCAAACGCTCATCGTAAATAACTACTTTCCCCAATTTTCATTGTTTGGCTCAGTTAACATAAATTTCCATTACGCGCTAAACTGCAAAATGGAAGGTTATCTTACTAAAATAACGTTGGACAACAAAGTAAATGTATTAGTGATAGTGACTATATTTTACAGTTGATACAAAGTGACTAGCCACACTTGTATTCATAGCTTCAAGAGCTCGTGAAACAAAACAAAGTATTTGTACTCACTTACTTGTGCTTATTTATAATAGAAACCCGGCTGACGTTGTCTTGTCCAAATTTGAATAGCAAACGTACATATTTTTCCACAAGTTTCAAAATTCCGGGAATTCAATTATTTGTCCTTAAATGCCTTATCGGCCAAATCAGCCAAATCGTTCCATTGATTCTCAAACCAAACAGCATTTTATTTTCATCTATAATTATAACACATTATAATGTGTAATGGATACATGTTGGCTGGTGCCTGTCCTGTAAAATGTGTGCGTAGTAGGCTAATCAAATATTTATTTCAATTTCTCTCTGATGAGCTAAAATGTTCCACTTGCAAATACTAAACGTTAAGATTTTACGGTGCAAACCTTAAATTGATACTGTGGGAGATAGATAAACCGTCCATTTTCGGATTTCGTATCCGACAAAAGTCCGAACGAGTGTATCGAAAATGGGCTGCAGCTTCTGTTCTGTTCTGAATTATCCTATAGGAATGCTTTTGAATACAATTTTAACAGCCAATTTAAACGGTATTACGGGATTAGATTAGGAAATATTTTTTTTGCTGTATTGGACTACTAGGTACATGTTTTGATCCGCGGGTCCGCTCGGTTACTTAAACTTGTCTAGGCTTGTTAGTTCTACAACGAACTAAAATTTGAAAATGTTTCTTACCGATTTATTTTTATTAATTTGGAAGTAGCCTATCTAATCTTAATCACATAAGCATAGCATAATGATAAAACGCGCGCGACGCTTCGCTTAAGCTTGATGCATATCATTTTGCTACACGAAAATTGTTAAAAGTGGTAATAACTGTAAACAAATATAATTTCAATTGAGTGGAGTGCTATAAACCCTGAAGCAATGAAAAAAACAGTGTGATTAAATACAATTTGAGACGAAATAAAATGGTTACGAATATTAATCCACCGGCCATTACATAAAGTGAATCCCTGACCTACACCAACGTAGTTGTCTATACAGCGACGAAGGCGGTATTAGTTTGGAATCTCGCATTTCTTGCAATAAACTAGTTTGTCAGTGGGCAGTCTTAATTTGGAATCACGGTTAACTTATTAACGCTTTGTTTACCACGACAATTGTAACTTAGTAGAATCATCGTAATGCACGCATTCAGTTGAAAAACGAATACGCAATTAATTAACTTGTGAAATGAGTTTAATACGATCTCCGACTAATGGCGGCAGCAGAAATGAAAATATGGGAAGTTCCCAACCGGACCTGTCAAAGCCAAATAAGGATTAGTTACAAATTATTACTAGCCGTAACTACGATTTATCATTGCAATTCCAAAAGTTCCAGGACCAAATTTCAACATTTCAAGGCCTTATCTTGTGTGTGTAAGTAAATACATTAAGCTCCCTAGAGTAGAGTTCAACCTTTGCCAAATAGCTTCAGCTTTGTTTCAATGGCACTTCGAGAGGACCCATAGTGATGTTTATTTTACAAACCGTTTTTATTCTATTTTATTCTAATATGTGCATTAATGCGTTTTCTGTGGTTTATCATTTGTCTTTGTCTGAACAGCGAAATTTTGTAAGCCGTTTTTGTTGTGTTTTTGTATCCGTTCATATTCATACACAAGCTTTCTGTATCCGTTCTTATTCTTACACATGATACTTTCAGAGCTTTGAATGACGTATTTATTTTTCAAGGATTCTGTTGGAACTGATATCATTAGATTGGATTCTTCATCGTCTTCGTTTATCTGTATTTAAGTAAATTGTGCACGAGACCATGCTACCTACATATATCTTTTTTATATGCCAAACGGGCAGATTAAAAAAAAATAATCATTAAGATCTTTTGTTTGCTGGAAGTATTGGTGTTGCTATCTATATTCATGATGATGATGAAGAAATTCATAAAATCAATAACGGGCTAACAATGGGCCAATGCAATCCACTGCGACATGATACTCTGAGGTCGTTGAGAAACTATATTTTGTGCTAGGTTCATACCTCCTCGTTTACCCGCGGAATTGTCTGCGTGCAGTGCTGAAATTATCCCATAGGGACGTACTGTTGAGATAATAAAGTTACATTAAAAAAAAAAAAAAAACGCAACTCTACAGTTATTTTTTATACAGGATAAGTTTTTATCCAGTGCGCAAAATGTAACCATGAATTCAGCATATCATTGTAGACCCCAAGCAAATCAATTTTCCGTCGGTTATACAAAAATTATTATTAAAAATATAGGTATTGCACTTTTCTATGAAACAGCTGATTTTGTTTTGTAAAACCTACGAATTTTTTTTGCTCTGGGGGTGTAGAATGATACGAGTATGCTGAATTCATGGATAAAGTTTGCGCACTGAATAAAAACTTTTCCTGTATGTATCGGCTCTTTAAGTCTAATATGAAATTGTAGGTAATATTATAATTGAAGCAATGTCGCGTCGTGCGTCAGGGGACGGCTAATGGATAAATAAAGTACCATCGGAGCTTAAAAGAATCCTATGTCTTAACTCAGGCCAAGGTATAACTGTGTGCATTTCATTTAATTGTATGCAGCTGCTAATGAGTGAAAGGGTAACAGATAGACAGACTAGAAAGACGGAGAGGTACTTTTTCATTTAAGGTATTAGTATGGATTAATTTTAATTTCCTCTGTTGTCATTAGTTTCGCCCCTAACGTCCGACGTAACTTTATATAAGTAGCAGGCACATGTACCTGTTCTCTACGAGTCCACGTATTCAAAGTTTATGCTAACAAGGTCTCTATATTCAGTGTAATTACATCAGCGAACTGAATAATCAACGTCAGTAACCCTGTAATCTACTTGAAATGAGACTACGACATTCTACTAAAGAGACAATGTAGATATGGGTTCTACCAAAGGCTCAGGTCAAACTACAAGCTAACACACAGCCCCCTGATGTTCTACCTACCTACCGCGGAATGCTAAGAGTTGCAACGAATTAATGTAAAACCTTCGTACTGTATATGATAATTATAGATGTTAGTTTTTTTGTCATCGACTTACGAAATTAATAGTTATTTCATTACAAGTGCGGAAAGGCTGTCATTGCAGAGTTCCGACAAATGTCTACCCGAGCCGAGGCGCAGCCGAAGGCGAGGGTTGACAGTCGGAACAAGTTGAAATTGGTACAATTTTTTATACTAACTGGGGAAGTTTTAGGTTGCATATTTACTGTTTGAGACAAACTATTATTAATTTCGTATGATTGTTCATGTATATTTGTCATACAATGGCGTTTGCTAGTTGATGGAATTGGATCTGATGAATTATCATTATCAACGAAGGTAGATGGACGAACGTTCTCTTCAACCTGTGAAGGAGACGGACTGGACCTTAAATTAATGGATTGTGTGATTTTTTTCCCAGTTTCTAGTTTGTTGTTTAATGAATCACCAATATAGCTTTCTGCAACTTTGTCTGATTTCCAACCTCCTAGTCGCTTTAAGGACGTCAAATTGGCTCCTGAATCTGCCAATAATGTAGCAGAGGTCCTCTTGAAGCTGTGCCCAGTATAATACTCAGCATCTGGCAGACCAAGAAACGTAGCTATTTCTTTTGGCATATTACCAAATTTGTTTATCCCGATTGCTTGAGCTGTACACTTCTCTTTTTGGTAATTTTGAAAAAAACGGTCGGTTTTTCCTTTTTGGGACCGCTGATTCATAATATTTTTGCACTATTCTAAGAAAATCTCCTTCAACAACAAAGCTTCTCGGTATCTTATTTTTTGTGTTCGGAATCTTGATTAGTAGCATTTTTCCATGGGCTTCAAAATCTTTTAAAGTAATATTGGCTAACTCCTCTCTGCGGCAAGCTCCAACAACGCCAAAAATCAGAGCAACGTACAAAAAAAGGGATTTGATTAATATTTTTTTAAATAATGATGTATTGTCTGTATTTTGCGATTTCGTAAACTGAATACTAAAGAAAAATATAAGTACTTATTAATAAACTACCTTTGTGGTTTTTTTCCCAGTTTCTAAATAACGATCGAACGAACGAAGGCTAAATAACGATCATCGGGAGCTTCGTTCAAAAACCTGTCCACTTCATTGGATGTTAATATTTTCGACTTTTTACTTGTAAAACCTTGATTGTCGTTTTAAGAAAGCATTTAATTTTGGGTATTTACTTATATCCACGTTATTCCTTATTCATCGAAAACCTCGACCATAATGTAGACGGTTTTAATTTTGCTGAGAGTTCGGAGAAGTATGCCAACATAACATTTTCTGAAAAACTATTTGCTTTTTTCTCTTCTCTCCACGCAATAAATTCATCGTACGTAGATATGTAACAACTTTTTGATTTTTCCGGTAAAATGTTCTCCGAAGCATTTTGTGCAATTATACTGAGTTCCGGTGGTGTTCATTCAAAAAAAATAGGGTCGAAATTACTCATTTTGTGCAACAAACAACTAAACTTGCAAAGAAAATTTCTGGAAAATGGCGCCAACCGTAGAGCAGAGCAGAGTAAGCAGAGCTATTTTTTTCTTCACCAATTTTGGTAGGCAAAGGGCTCATACGGCTTAGTCTTCAGTAGATTTTTTTTAAATTGATATGAAACGAAAATGAAATTTAATGAGATGAAATGAAATGAAACCTAACCTAACTCATTCAATTAAATTTATTTTAGAATTCAAACAATTCTTTTTAGAAATATGTATACGTATTTGCATGAATCACAAAAACTCTTTAGTAAAAACTTCATGGTTGGTTTTTCTTTTTAATAGACATTATTTTGACAGTTGGGAAAGAGAACGCACGAGTTCGGGAAAGGTAAAAAAAAAGCACCAGCATGTAATAGCCCACATCCCGAACGCTATACGTCCCTGCAAAACGCCACTTTTTGAGCAACTGTATTAAAAAGGTATTTTTCACTTTGTACTTAGTGTTTTTTTGGAAGTCTGTTGTTTTTTTTTTTGGGAAAACGTTTTTAATTTTAACTTTTTAGTTATGGTACCTACTCCACACTAATTCGAATACCTCTACTTTCTATGTAAACAACAGTGACAGGAAGCAGCAGAATGTCATCGAGGTATAAAAAGTGGATTAAAAACGTATTATCGACGCTAATACAATTTATAAACCAATTTTTTTATCCAAATCGGTTCGGGCGTCTTCGAGTAATCGGGGAAAATACATAAAAAAAAAAAGATTCCGACAAATTGAGAACTTCTTCCTTTTTAGAAGTCGGTTAAAAAAGGTTTGCCAGTTTTTTCCTCCACTTTTTAGTAACTTAGACCATCTTGGAGATTACGAGAAATGTATACTTTTTAACCGACTTCAAAAAGGAGAACATTATCAATTCGACACGTTTATATATTAGGTCTTTACCTATGAAATTGCCGTTCTGCAGTACTGGCCATTTCAAATCAAAATAATTTTTGTTTGGCTAAGAATTCTAATTTCAAATTAATTTTATTTTAAAAACATGGATTTTTTTTTCTAAAAGTAGTCATTTCTTTATTGATTAGTGTTACATTTTCATCGCATTTCAATCTTTTTCGTCATCATGGATACGTTAAAAATTCGAGTAATTATGGAATATGAGTACCGTCGTGGCAGCAACGCGGCACAAGCGGCACGCAACATCAACGACGTTTACGGAGCTAACACTACAAACCAACGCACCACCTGTTATTGGTTTGCTCGCTTCCGTTCTGGAAATTTCGACCTGAAAAATGAACCTCGCGGTCGTCCGAAGACTTTGGTCGACAATGACGAATTAAAGGCGATTGTGGAAGCTGATGATACACAATCTACGGCTGAATTAGCAGCAGCTTTCGACGTTAGCGTCAAAACAATATTGGTCCATTTGCGTCAAATTGGCAAGGTAAAAAAGCTTGACAAATGGGTGCCCCACGAACTCAATGATCGCCAGCGCGAAGTACGCGTCGAGACGTGCCTTGCACTGCTCAACAGACACACAAATGAAGGAATTTTGAACCGCATTGTTACCTGCGATGAAAAATGGATTCTGTTTGATAACCGTAAGCGCTCAGCAAGTTGGTTGGATCCTGGTTCAGCACCTAAACAATGCCCTAAACGAAAACTTACCCCTAGAAAAGTGATGGTCACTGTTTGGTGGTCTAGCGCCGGTGTGATTCATCACAGCTTCTTACCAAACGGGGTGAGCATTACTGCAGATGTGTACTGTGAAGAACTGAACACAATGATGGAGAAGCTGGCGCATCTCCAACCAGCATTGGTCAATCGCTCGTCTCCGCTGCTCCTGCACGACAACGCGCGACCTCATACTGCACAGCAGACGGTCTCCAAGTTGCAAGAACTGGGGTTGGAAGCTCTCCGTCATCCGCCCTACTCACCAGACCTTGCGCCTACAGACTACTACTTTTTCCAGAATTTGGATAACTTCTTGGCGGGAAAAAAATTTAATACCCGAGAGGCAGTACAAAATGCCTTTGAAGAATTTGTTGCCTCCCGTCCAGCTGATTTCTTTAAGAAG
The DNA here is from genome assembly GCA_949987655.1 of Polymixis flavicincta. Taxonomy (NCBI): domain Eukaryota; kingdom Metazoa; phylum Arthropoda; class Insecta; order Lepidoptera; family Noctuidae; genus Polymixis; species Polymixis flavicincta. The sequence continues at coordinate 32,368,697 of OX465171.1, read as the reverse complement.
GGCATCAATAAACTGCCACTGCGATGGCAAAGATGCATTGATTGCATGGGTGATTACTTCGATTAATACAAATAAAAAAATCATGAAAAAAAATCGTTTAAATTTTTTCATACAAAACGGCAATTTCATAGGTAAAGACCTATTATATATTTTTTATGTATGTTCGAGCATAACTCCGTCATATTTAGACGGATTTACCAACTTCTTTTTTTATTCAGAAGGGGTGTTTTTTTTTGGGTGGGAAATCATCAAATAACTTCTCCCGTTCTGGGTGGAGCAAGAGGGCGTGTCAGACTTTTACTGACTAAAATCCACCCGCGTTCCCTCAGTATCCTGTATGCCAGGGGCGGCGGTATCTCTTTCGAACAAACCCGCACCTCTGGCAGGCATCGGCCCTTGCGGGCCCCATCGGTTTGTGCTGACATCTCTTTGAGGCGCGCGTGGAACACAACGCGCCGTCGACCTGGGCTTGGTCCTTACCAGACAGCGGACTACCCATAACTTGCCGTCCGCAAGCCCACGTCTACGGTGGCCGGGAATCAGCCTGGGATTCCCGACGCCCAGGACGTCTCCTGCGGCGGTTAGTGCCGTGAGGGCGCATATACCGCCTCTCCCTCACGTGCGCCACCTCCCTCTTCGCGAGCATTACCGCTGAAGGAGGTGACGGCTACCCATGCACTCTCGCTCCGTAACATGGCCTGAACCAGGGCCGGACGCGAGAGATCGCCGCCGCCGATCGCCTCCACGAGGACAAACCGGTGCTCCGCCCAAGCCGGCCAGACCGCCACCGTGTGCTCCACCGTGTCCTCAGAGCGATCTTCGCAGTGGAAACACCCGGGTGTTTCCTCCCGCCTTATCCGAAACAGGAACCTCCCGAAACAACCGTGTCCGGTGAGGACCTGCGTCAGGCGGAAGGTGAGGACGCCATGCCGCCTCTCAAGCTACTCCTCAAAGAGGAGACTTACCGCCGCAAATTCAAAAGGGGTTTATTCCGAAATTGTCCCATTCAAATTTCATAAATAGATCTGATGATGAGTTTCGGAGACAGACAATGGAACTCTTCAAAAAATGACAGCTAATCAACTACGATTGCTGTTATCGCATAAATATGCATTGTTTTGACCCCAAGGATGATGAAATTTTGAATTGGTGTGGGGTAGGTACTATAGTTAAAAAGTAAAAAATAAAACGTTTTCCAAAAATAAAAATAAATAGACTTCCGGAAAAACACTACAAAGTGAAAAATTACTTTAATTTAGGAAGGCGGTGACAAAAAAATTAAACACATGTCCAAAGTCACCGAATTCCGAAATTAAAGTTAGTTTTCACTTTGTAGTGTTTATCTGGAATTTCGTTTAGTCTGGTCAATTTAGTTATTTCAAATAACAAAAACTCCCGGAAAGCTGAAATTTCGTGGAGAGCTTGGGTTTACCATGAGAAAGGATGTTTTAAAAGACCCCATTAATCCCATGTGCGCTATAAAAGTTATTCGGGGTCAAAGGTCAAAATTATAATACATAAAATAAAAACCAAACTACAGTCACTAACGTGAACCCTACGGGGTATTGTTCGCTGCTTACCACATCAAGTGCGTTATTTAATCTACAATTCTTTTGTTAAGCCACACATAGATTATTTTATTTTATTTTATTTATTTGGGACAAAAAACAGTTATACATTACATTTACAGAAAAAGTTGTTACATTAAAGTAGTAAAAACGTATAACCCACACTATTGTCCACGAAATGACATAAGATTATGAAAGCGAACGCATGATAAATGAAAACATACAAATTAAAATTAAAAACAAATTAAAATTATACACTTAGCAGAAAAACATTATCTAGTGGAAATATGGGGGTGCTGCCGCTAAAACAAATATACAACTACTGCCAACTGCTCAAAACAAATTATTCAAAACGCTATTTCATTGTCATTACTTCACTCCAACAAAACCACTACATAAAGAATTAAAACTAATGAAAATTACACATACATTCAAAATACAATACATGCATACTTATTCGAAAAATATTAAATAAAAACAAACATACAAAGGTTATCATCACAAAAAGTAAAAAGAAACACAAAATGAAATTAAGACATGAACAAGACATGCAATTACATCCACCGCGTACAAATTACGGAAGAAAAAGCATCATGTCTGAAGGGTCTCAATTTTACAACAAATTACCAAAAGATCTAAACGAATCAAAACCTATTTACACATTAAAAAAATTACTAAAACATTACATCATTAAAAACCCGCAACTACTACGCTAAGTTTGAGTCACTTCTAGCCACGCTTATCTGTGTTGTACGGAAACATGATTTTTGCTTTATGTTTTGAACCAACATTGCATTATTATATTTTTGACGACTACCCCAAAATATTGAATTACTTATGTTTACTTTTTGCAATACGCCCAACAAATTATTATATGTCTAATGTTAATATTCTCATGTAAGTGAATTTAATGAGAATAAATAATCTCAAACCGCGAAATTTGAGGTTTTTTGGGTATTATCGAAAAAGTACCTCGGACCAAAATTACCTTAAAATTGTCTACAAAAATAGTCCTTACGATTTTTTCTAAGAGTCACCATTTCTGAGATTTCGCGATTGTAAGAGTCACGTTATACATGATATGCACACATTTCCACGCCACCACATTTCCATGACAATGATTCGGGAATATCGTTATTTACATTGTCAATCATTCTATCCGGTGGGAGGTGCATAGTATTATCGAAAACACAAGATTGGATGTCTTCTCGAACAATGGCTGCCACAGCTTTCAAAATTTCCAACCGTTTTTCTTTTTCATCCAGTTTTTTTTTTGCCCAAACTTGACTTCGAATATCTTGGTAATTGTCGACAAAACAAATGAATTTTACTTTTCCAGGCTCCTCTGTAATAATAATTCTACGAGGGGTGTTCAATAAAAAGTAATAATGGCATATCAACTCCTTGAACAACAAAAACTAAATAGTAGCAGGTAAAGCCCATACATCTGATAAAAAAAAAAAAAAAAAATGATTTTCTTTTCTTATTTAAAAAATAGAAGTCATTTGTTTTCATCGTGTCGGAGCGTGGTACGCAAAACGGATAAAATTGAAATTCGCGCCGTAATAAAATATCTCCGTCTGAAAAAATGTACTACTGAGCAAGTAAATTTAGACTTGAAAGGAACATTAGGGGTTAATGCTCTTCCGTATTCTACGGTTGCGCGGTGGTGTGCCGAGTTTAAGAGAGGAAGAACTTTAACTAAAGACGACCCGCGCTCGGGACGCCCTACGACGGCAGTTACCGAACAAATGATAAAAAAAGTTGAAAGAATTGTTTTGGCAGATCGTCGTGTTACTGTTCGTTTTGTAGCTGAAGAACTAAAGATTTCGATAGGAAATCTCCATAGTATTATACATGAACATTTGGGCATGAAAAAAGTATCAGCGCGCTGGGTGCCTAGAATGCTTACAGACGAGCATAAACAAACACGACTGCAGATTTCTCAAATTTATTTGGAATTGCTACAACAAGATCCTGACCGATTTTTGGCTCGCTTCGTAACTATGGATGAAACATGGCTTCACTTTTATGATCTTGAAACGAAACAACAGACTTGGAAGAGGCCGTTATCTCCAACGCCTAAGAAGTTTAAGGCAATTCCATCCGCCGGTAAGATTATGGGCTCTCTTTTCTGGGACAGCCAGGGGTGATACTGATTGAATACCTCAATCATGGAGCCACTATTACGGGGCCCTTATACGCAGAACAAATAAAAAAATCTGCGTCAGGAAATACGCGAAAATCGCCGCGACAAACGTGCTAAAGTTGTGTTGTTTCACCAAGATAACGCCCCCGCACACAAGTCCCGAGTTGCGATGACTGCTATCCTAGATGCTGGATTTGAATTGATGGAACATCTTCCATACTCACCTGACCTTGCGCCTAGTGATTTCTACCTGTACCCGTGGTTAAAAGAACACCTGAGAGGTCACAAATATGGCAATGATGAGGAAGTGATTGCCGCCGTACGTGATTTTTTAAGCGATAAAGATGAAGATTTTTTCCAAAAATTTTAGGATTAGAAATACGGTATACCAAGTGTATAAACCTCAAAGTTATTATGTCGAAAAAAAAAAAAAAAAAAAAACTGCTTCATACTCATTATCGCTTTATATTGAACACCCCTAGTACTCGTAGTTCCTACTAATGTAAGAAAATAACATTTGATTACCAAAATAAATGTAATATTGAAAAATTAACATACTTTCATTTTCCAAGGTTCATGAATTGGTCGTAATGATCATTCCCTCACCTAAGTCGTTTAATGTAAATAATTTTTCAGTTGCCAGTGCGTACTACGGTCTTCGATGGGGGGTGGTACTTTGATATTGTGTAATAGTTGTTTTAAATATTAGGTCTTTACCTATGAAATTGCCGTTCTGCAGTACTGGCCATTTCAAATCAAAATAATTTTTGTTTGGCTAAGAATTCTAATTTCAAATTAATTTTATTTTAAAAACATGGATTTTTTTTTCTAAAAGTAGTCATTTCTTTATTGATTAGTGTTACATTTTCATCGCATTTCAATCTTTTTCGTCATCATGGATACGTTAAAAATTCGAGTAATTATGGAATATGAGTACCGTCGTGGCAGCAACGCGGCACAAGCGGCACGCAACATCAACGACGTTTACGGAGCTAACACTACAAACCAACGCACCACCTGTTATTGGTTTGCTCGCTTCCGTTCTGGAAATTTCGACCTGAAAAATGAACCTCGCGGTCGTCCGAAGACTTTGGTCGACAATGACGAATTAAAGGCGATTGTGGAAGCTGATGATACACAATCTACGGCTGAATTAGCAGCAGCTTTCGACGTTAGCGTCAAAACAATATTGGTCCATTTGCGTCAAATTGGCAAGGTAAAAAAGCTTGACAAATGGGTGCCCCACGAACTCAATGATCGCCAGCGCGAAGTACGCGTCGAGACGTGCCTTGCACTGCTCAACAGACACACAAATGAAGGAATTTTGAACCGCATTGTTACCTGCGATGAAAAATGGATTCTGTTTGATAACCGTAAGCGCTCAGCAAGTTGGTTGGATCCTGGTTCAGCACCTAAACAATGCCCTAAACGAAAACTTACCCCTAGAAAAGTGATGGTCACTGTTTGGTGGTCTAGCGCCGGTGTGATTCATCACAGCTTCTTACCAAACGGGGTGAGCATTACTGCAGATGTGTACTGTGAAGAACTGAACACAATGATGGAGAAGCTGGCGCATCTCCAACCAGCATTGGTCAATCGCTCGTCTCCGCTGCTCCTGCACGACAACGCGCGACCTCATACTGCACAGCAGACGGTCTCCAAGTTGCAAGAACTGGGGTTGGAAGCTCTCCGTCATCCGCCCTACTCACCAGACCTTGCGCCTACAGACTACTACTTTTTCCAGAATTTGGATAACTTCTTGGCGGGAAAAAAATTTAATACCCGAGAGGCAGTACAAAATGCCTTTGAAGAATTTGTTGCCTCCCGTCCAGCTGATTTCTTTAAGAAGGGCATCAATAAACTGCCACTGCGATGGCAAAGATGCATTGATTGCATGGGTGATTACTTCGATTAATACAAATAAAAAATTCATGAAAAAAATTCGTTTAAATTTTTTCATACAAAACGGCAATTTCATAGGTAAAGACCTATTATAAGGAAAGAAAGGATATCTGGTTGCAGTCGGTCGGGACCACAGGGTTACAAAACGTCAACCCACCTTCAAGCCCAGCTGCGACGCTAGCGTCCCACCCCGATGCGCACTGTTTTTGCCTTTATTTAAAATATAAATAAGATTTTATGTCCTCTGTGGTAAATTTACTATTACGCTGGATACACACACTCGTCACCTCACTAATTCTCTATGAAAAATATAATCTGGCAGCACAAAATTAAAAAGTTGAAAGTGAAGTTTCGAACTCGATGGGATCTGAGGGATTTTCGTGTTATGCTTTCTAGTTTTATAGTGTTTTTTCTTACTTTTTGTGCGTTTTCGATGTTAAGTGAATAAATATTCGTTTAAAAGTAGTTATTACATCGTTTTAGATAATATTTGCATCAAATAGCATCATAAAAATAGTTTTTTCGACAAAACATTAAACGTAAACAAACCGTTCCAACCAGTGTTCATTGTTGAGTGAATTTTGTTTTTTTAGTGTTTCACAGTGAAATAAGTGTGGTGTGGTGTTTAAAATGGTATGTAAACAACTTATTAATATAATCAGATTACATTTTCGTAAATTCAATACGTAATCTTGTTTTGTAAACCCTTTGAATGTTCGAGTGCACAAAACTGGAGTTGACCTTCGCGCGATATGAAGTTTGAGTTTAAATATTGTGAATATTTTGAGTCGGATTCCCAAAAAATACTGCTGTTCCATTGTTAGTCTATTCAATAAGTAAGCTCCAAAATTTTGAGCAAATTGAGACAGTATTTCTATGAGAAATCAACAAAACAAGGCAACAAAGACACAACCAGCCATTGTCTGTTATTCACATTGTTTATTGTTGTTATTTACATTACGACATAACAAAATAACTTCAAACGATTAATAGTAAGCTTTGTATATTCAAGAACCTATAAAACTAAACAATAAGTGGCTAGGAGGCAACAAAAACTCGAGCGGACATTTTTTATGTGCCGAACGTAAACATCTCAAGTGTCAGATAACAGCGCCGGGCTTGAGGGGCGCATGAAGTAATGCGTTTTTACGGCCTTGGGATTCAAATGGGATTTTATACAGTCGACAGTTTGGTTTCACGAAAGGTAGGTCGACGACTGACGCAGGAGTAAAACTCATAATTCACATTTTGGAATCCTGGGAGAATTCCCAGGACGCCATTGGCATTTTCTGTGACTTCTCAAAAGCGTTTGAATGCGTTGACCACAATTCACTGATCTGTAAATTACATCACTACGGAATTTGTGGACAGGCTGCTGATCTTGTACTTTCCTATTTATCAAACAGGCAGCAAAAAGTAAACGTTAATGGGGCGACGTCCTCGGGGTCTCTAGTTAAGATGGGAGTGCCTCAAGGTTCAATTCTTGGCCCTTTTTTATTTCTAGTTTATATCAATGACATTCCTTACCTGAACGCTAACTTCTCGGATATAATTTTATTCGCTGATGACACTTCTCTTATTTTAAGTATAGATAGAAAAGATACGGATGTCTTACATGTCAATGATAGTCTAGCTGTTCTTTCGAAATGGTTTGCCGCTAATAATCTTTTACTCAATGCGAACAAAACAAAATGTCTTAAGTTCTGGTTACCCAATGTACCCCAAGTAGGTCTAAACTTAAAACTTGATGGCAAGAAACTAGATGCTACGCAGTAAGAAAGCTAAGGCAGTTGACTGATGTAGCCACAGCAAAGTTAGTTTACTTTGCTTATTTTCACAGTATTGTCTTATGGCGTTCTGTTGTGGGGATCGGCAGCTGACGTAGATTCAATTTTCATTTTACAAAAGAGGGCAGAGAGAGAGGAGAGTCGTCATTCCCTCACATTATTTTTTAAAAATATTTTCATAATTCTCATAAAACGTAGTAGGTAACAATAGTACTACGAAATCCATAGAAAATAAATACAAATTTATTTCAATATTATTTGTCAGTTTATAATAACAGAATTTCGGGATTTCATGAGACCCCATTTAAAATCTTCATTTATATCACATTTACTTACTTTCAAGTTAGATTCCATAGGTGTCTCATACAATTTTGCATTTTTAATATTATATTTTTCACCTAAAGACTATGTAATTTTCCTGACACAATGTTAAAATATTTGTAGAGTTATCATAATCATATTCAATATCAATACCAATATAGCTTTTTACTTTATTTCAATCCTTCTTTTAAATGTATTATTCAATTGTTTCGCCTATACGCCCTAGGGCTTTCTTTTAATCCGTACAAAGCTTTATTTAACTTATAAACTTTATTAGAAACATCATTATAACCTTGTGGTTGTTTTACATCTATTCAAAACGGCTGTTTCCACATCCATCTGATGAATGTGTAGACTGAACTGACAACAATAAGATAACAATAATTTTAATGTTTGCATTTTGGCAACAGGTGAGTGTGTATCATCAATATAATCGTTTTGCTGAAAACCTCTAACTTCTAAACGAGCTTTAATAATGTTAGCTGGTTTCCTTTTGTAAACCCACTTCACATCTAGAACCTCTTTGCCCTTTGGTCTACTCACAAGGTTCCATGTATTGTTTTTAAAACGCTGCTCATCTCACAGTCCATTGTATCTTTCCATTGATTGGCCTCATCACATTGCATCGCCTCCTGAAAGGTACCTGGAATTATAGCATCACAAAAATTTGCACAAATGCAGTAATATCCGAATTCTTCATCAAATCTGTTTGGACATCTGACTGGTCTTTTTGCTCTTCCTTGTTCTTTATCATCACTAGGTTCATCATTCATCGAGTTGTCATCAAAACTTGGTTCTATTAATTGAGTCCTTTCCGGTAAGCTATTTTCCATTATTTCCTCTTCTTCTTCTTCTCTTTCTTTCTCTGAATCTGTATTTTCATTGTTATTCATAAACTTGACATCTTCTTCTGTAATATCAACATGTCTGACAACAATTATTCTATTCTTTATTTTTTTCTTTATTTTTTTTGCAGAAATTTTTCGCCGGTTACATAGATACACAAAGTACAGAAAGTAAATTGACAATGAAGGAAAATCTACACCGTACACTTGGACATGTAAATTTCACATACCTAGAAATCTTACGTGAGGAACAGTCACTGGAATGATATGCTGAATTCATGGTTAAAATTTGCGCAAGGGATAAAAACTTTTCCTGCATATGATATGGAGCCATAAACAAGACAATGTATTTTAATGTCACCAACCTTTGTGGCCTCCAGCATCCGTTCATCTCCAACTTTCACTTGCACTGTTTGTTCAATATTTTTATACTTTTTAAAATACTTGTCGCTGTTTATTATGTGGTCTGTGCAATAACTGTCAACTCATGTGGACTGTCTAATAACCATGTAATTTGGTTCTTATTTGATTTTTTTCACTCACGCTTGATGTCATGTTACTATGAATAGCTGAAGTTTGGAAAACATTTTGATCATTCTGTGTATTTGATGCACTATGATCAGTGTGTCTACCTCGACCACGATTATTAAATCCACGACCACGTCCCCGATGATTTGAATGACCGCTTCCTCTATTATAATTGTTATTTGTATTTATATTATGCTGTCCTCGATTGTACCAACAGTTGCGTTTTACATGGCCTGGTTTTCCACAAATGAAACATAAATTTGAGTTAGGGGCTGACTTTGTTTCTGTTTTAAAGGCGTTTTATTTGTCTGTAACTTTGACTTTTCTTATGGCTTTTGTGCCAAATATTTTATTTGTTAGATATTCCACAGTTCTTTCTTCTTTTGGCAACACAACCAATAAGTCTCCAATGTGACTACATTCATTGGGCAGTGCTCTTAACATATAATTCAACTTCTAATTTTCTGATATAGTGGCACCTGCCTGTTTAAACTCATTTACTGATCTTTGAAAATCATCAAAAAAGGAGTGTAGTTCTTGATAGTCTTTAAACTTTAAATTTTTAAGATTGTTTCAGTAAACTATTTGTAAGGATGTTGACCCTTTTATATACATGGAATCAAATTTACAAATTATGTCGTATGCCGTTTCACCCTCTGATATATATTCCAATTGCTTATTGTTATTGTAGAGCAGGAGGGCGTGTCAGATTTTACTGACTAAAACCCACCCGTGTTCCCTCAGTTGCCCGTGTGCCAGGGGCGGCGGTATCTCTTTCGAAAAACCCGCACCCCTGGCAGGCATCGGCCCTTGCGGACCCCTCGGTCACCCAGCGACGGGTCAACGCAGTGGCCCCGCCGCCTACCACTTTTCGGCCGCAGGGGATAGGGAGAGCGGCCAACGCTATACCGGCACTCCTCTTCCCCTGCGGCCCCACCGCGTCCGCCATCAAACGGTGGCGGCCCCGTCCAGGCCACGGAAGGGAAGAGTGCTACTCAAAAGTACCGGCACTCTTCCTCCGCCGCAGCCCGTCACCCACAGCCGCGATGCCTCCCATTCGACATCGCGGCCCTCCTCAGTTGGGGTGCACCTCTCCACAACCTACTGTTTGACCGCTACGTCGTCGGCTTTGAGGCAAAAGCCCTGACGAGCGGCCCCACCTTTGGGTTTCTCTTGGCTTCACCGTGTGTGGGACCACGGTTACTGAGCCTCCCCGCAACGACAATGCGGGAACCCAATCGGAGGAGAAATTACACCCATGATGGACAATTCGTAAAGTTTCGCTGCAGCCATCTTGGATTTTCCTTTTGACCCCACCGTCGGCTTTAGTACCCCCAAAAACCATGAAAACGACACCCATTAGGGAAAATTCGTTGTTTTTCGCAGTCGCCATCTTGGATTTTCCTTTTGACTCCACCATCAGGTTTAATACCCCCGAAAACCATGATAACGACACCCATGATGGTAAAATCGTAAATTTTCGCTGCCGTCATCTTGGATTTTCATTTTGCCCCACCATCGGCTTTAGTACCCCCGAACGAAACTCATGAAAACAGCACCCGTTTTGGAAGATTTGAAATTTTCACCGCTGTCATCTTAAATTTTTTATTTTGACCCCATAATCGGGCTTATATACCCCCAAAAACCATGAGAACAACACCATGTATGGAAAATTTAAAAAAATACGCTGCTGCCAGTTTGGTTTTTCATTTTGACCCCACCATCGGCATTAGAACCCCGAAAACCATAAAAACGACACCTATTAAGTTGAGGAGGAAGTGGCGCAAAAAACTTCCCAGCAGCACACCTATCTGTTCAGTTAGAAGAAGTTGATTCTATATAACCTAAATAACAAATGATTTTAAATACTATAACTACGACGCGACGGTTGGCGCAGTGGAAAACTCGTTGATTTTCGTAGCCGCCGTCTTGGAATTTCATTTTGACCCCACCATCGGTTTTAGTAACTCCGAAAGCCGTGAAAACGACACCCATGATGGAAAATTCGTAAATTTTCGCAGCCGCCATCTTGGGTTTTCATTTTGACCTCACCATCGGCATTAGTACCCCCGAAAATCATGAAAATTACACCCATTATGGAAAATTCGTTGATTTTCGTAGCCGCCATCTTGGATTTTTAATTTTTATATTTGTGACTTCGAAAACCAAATTACACATAATGTCGAAAACGGAAAGAAAATTAATAAAATAGTAATAAAATTGCAACGGTATGTTTTTGCACTCTAGATCTTCAACGCACTGCTTAGCACCGAGAGTTGAAATTCGAAACACTATTTCCAATGATATTATAAGTAAGTAGGTGTAGATATATTCCGTTTCGGAAGATCGAATGCTGTGTATGCAACCCGCATACACAGCATTCGATCTTCCGAAACGGCACAATAATGCACACATAGATAATATAATATTGCAATAGCACACTACATTACGATTAGACGTTAAATTTGGATGGCATGATTCAATTACCGCGGGTGAAAAAGAGATAAATATAATTTGCGACAGTACGTCGTCTCGTGTACTAGAAACGATATAGAATAATAATCAGATATGACATTTTACATCAAACCGTGATTTATGCCTAAAAATACGATTCACTCATGAGTTCATGTAGTAAAAATAATAAACTAGTAAAATTGCATTGAAAGTAGGTAGGCAGGTAAATAAAAAGTATTGTTGATTTTATAAAAATTTAACATCAATATTTAATATCAATAGATGAATCAGGTTAAGCTACGCTTGCCGTGGTTGATTCGTGGATGGGTGACTATCTTAAAATACCAAGATCCCTTCATGCCTCGGAAAGCACACTAAGCCGTTGGTCCCGGTTGTCATTTGTGGATCTTTGACAGTCAAACTCAAACTCAAAGCATTTATTTCAATTACCCTTTTACAGGCACTTTGGAATTGTCAAACAAAAAAAAGAATTATCAAAATCGAACTACTCTGTAAAAAGATATGCGTGGTCATACATAAAAAAAAAATACGCGTCGAATTGAGTAACCTCCTCTGTTTTTCGTCGAATAAAAATCGAAGTTGAAGCTAGGTACCCATTCCAAAACATAGATCTCTATGGAAAAGAACGGGCAAGAAACTCCAAGGACACTCTGGACATCATGGGTATTACAAAATCATGGGAACATTATTCTTGGTGCTATATGTGAGAACAAAGTAAAAAAATAAAAATTAGATTCTAAATAAGCCATGGCAGTTAGGAGATGACCAGTCTCAACCGACGGCACCCGTTCACGAACTTGACGCGTGGATCAGCATCATCCAGCTCAACCAGTTTCTAGGGAAGTCGTTACGGGTCGTCAGAAAACCCGAAACTCTAACAACCAGTCTTACCAAGGGGTATTACCTGGGTTGTGTAGGTCAGATAGGCAGTCGCTCCATGTAAAATACTGATTATCAGCTGCATCCGGTCAGACTGGAAGCCGACCCCAACATAATTGGGAACAGGCTAGGCAGATGATGAGTGCTGTTATAAACTTATCTAATGGCATCAGTGACCTTCTAATAAATTTAATTTATTTCTTTTTCATTTGTTGGAAATCTAGAAACAATTAATTAATTTAATACTTACACCTAAAAATATATTCTCCTTTACGACTCACTTAAATTATTAATGTTTTGATTTGAATTTAGTAGTGTATGTATGTATATATTTAATTTATCCAAACTCATCATAGCAATAATAATAAAAGTTACATGCCACCATTTGTACCTACCTACTGTGAGACTGACATATCTGTTCTTAAGCATAATTTTACTCTATGATCGGTAATATTTGACATCTATCAGAAAAGATCTGACGCCATATTTTACTACCTACTGTGAGACTGACATATCTGTTCTTAAGCATAATTTTACTCTATGATCGGTAATATTTGACATCTATCAGAAAAGATCCTGACGCACAGAACACTATTACTCTCTGTCCTGACGCCATATTTTACGAATTTATTGTTTGATTTTTGAAAATATTAAGATAAATTTACTTATGAATGATATGTGATTCCTTGAGTTTTAGAAGTTTTTCTTGTATAATTTGTGCAATATCTCATAACACACGACGGCATTTTCGGTGTTTTTGGGTCAGTTTTACTTTTAATTGCACTCCGTACGTGAAGTCCATCCGTTGACGTTGGCGACGCGACACTGACGTCCAGTTTGGTCACTTGTCTACATTTTAATGTGCCGCTTGCTGAGCTCATATAACCAATCTACACCTTTTTACACTTATAATATCATTGATTGTGTCGTTACACTTATAATATCATTGACTATTTTATTTACCATGCACTCTGTTGGATTCTCAATCTTCAACTTAACCAATATATGTTTAGATAATAGCTAAAAGTGAAAATATTATTTTTTAACGTTGCCCCTCTCTAGGAATTTCGCCTGTATTGTGGGTGCGTTTACAAACATTTAAACTCACATACACAAACAGCCAGACTCGGAACAACTACTTGTAGGTCATACCAATATTTGTAACGTGCGGGAATCGAACCCGCGACACGCAGCGCAGCAGTCAATCGCTAAACCATTGCGCCAACCGTGCCGTGCCGTTTGTTATAAATCCACGGATTCGAACCCACCACGTCGTGAAAAGGGTGCGGGGGGCGCTAACGTCACGGTTTTCGGCGCTCGGCGGTCGATTCACCTCATTTCCAGGAATTTGAATTCGCTGCGGGACGATGCATTCATCGCCGCTGCAATGTTATTGTTGGTGGGGGAGTCCCCGATGCAATGTATTGAAGGGTCGGTGGGTGGCTTGTCTGCGATGCATTCAGCGGGTTGTTTACATGGAGCGGAGTGGCGGGCGGGCGTATCGTGGCGGGCGAGCGCGCCGTGGCGGGCGGGCGCCCCTCGCGGTTACGGGCTGCGTTTAGCTCGCCTCGCGGGTTTCTTCCCGTGTAGGTATTTACTAAATTTTTGGTGTAAAGATGTGGCTGAGAGAGACATTTTGGTATACCACCGCGCAAGGTCGTTGCCCGCATCGATCGTTGGCGACAAGCCTAGTGTGCGCAAGTGCCGCAGCGCCCCTCCATGCTGTCCCCGCACGATCCAACATATAACTGCCTCTGTAGGTACGTTTTGCTTGAACGATCCTCCGACAAACACAAGCTACTCAGAATGTTTAGTTTCAAAGAGGGCGTCTGTGGGCGCAGACGGCGCCTCCGAGCTTGTTCTGACGAAAGAACGCCGACCGCGCATCAGTCGCTCCAAATAATTCGTAACTGTGATAAAAAAAACTCCAAAGTAATCGTTAGGTACACACAACACTACTAAGAAATACCTCCACTACTAAGAAATACCTCCATTAATATAGTAATTCTCCATAAAACTCCCAATATTTTCCGGTTATTCATGGGTGTGGTTTAATGACTTCTTTTCGCGAAGCGTGGTTGCCGTAGGGAGCGTGGAGGGGAGGCCACGTGATCTATTACTACGCTGCACACCTTGCCACCACGAGGTCGGCGATGCATCTGATTCTGCGCAGTGCATTTTCAGAGTTTAAGCTCTATATTCGCTTGCAGCGTGACCGTAGCGGTCGACTGAAATCAACCTTAATACAAAGGCCTTACGGTCGACATTTATCCTGAGCATTTATGCCGTTTCATAAATCACTCGATGCACGGTATTTATATCCCAGTTATATAAGCAAGACAGTTCAAATTTACTACGACTCAGTTCGCCGGCGTGCATGTGCGTCACGCTTTTCATTCATCCGCTACTACGGCGGGAAACACCTGTAAATATTGAACGTTTTAGGTTTCATTCATGAACTTCAGCATGTTTTGTTTACATAGCTGTACGCTATTATATACTATTATATCTTACCACATACTTACGACCAATATAGAAGAAAGAAAATTACAAAAACTGAAATTAAAAGAAATCATTCATACTGATTATTATTCACACATTCATGCATTAATAATCATCAATCATGTATATTCATGAAGTATAGTTTGCAAAACGTGTCGGATGAGTGAAAATGTGAGCATATTGTATTTAGTACACACCTACTGATTGTATCCGTAAAATGTGCTTAAGAAATGATACTGAATTAAGGTAAAACATTTTCTTATAATATTTTAATACGCGAACTTACTGTAATACCTTCTTTTATCAAGTCTACACAATGAGAAGCTTTGTTTAATATCTTGTTTACACAAGCTTACAAGAATAAAAAGCGGTGTAAAGTACTTTTAGTGAGACTATTATGTTTAAAACTCGGAAAAACACTTTATTTACCGCTTCTCATGCTCCTAAAAATAAATAAGGAAAATTATTTACAAAAATCAGCAAGCTTTTTTAGGAGAAATAATTATGACATTTTATAGTAGCTTTGAAAAATATACTAATCTAAAAAACCGAGCTTAGGACCGAAATATTAGGTAAGATTTTAGTAGATAGGTAGAGACTTTTTGCTATGCTGTGGAAGTATAGTTCGAGATGGCATACGATATTATAATACAGTTAAAAATACAGTTTATGTATAAAAGTCCTACTGGTATATGGTATGCCTCACATTACAGCTTTGGGCTGTGTACTGCAACCTTTAGCTGTAATATGGGTCATCCGGTTTTCGGAACAAACGACATAAACGTGTGCACCGCTGCTTATGAAAATTAAGCATTTGAAAGACGACATATTGTAAATCAGTGCTACGAATTTATAAAAAGGTAAGTTGCTAGTAAATCATAAAAAACAAAAACAATTTCGTAAAAAATAATGCTTCTAAGGAACAAGCATTGCTCCTTGTGTGTATATCTCGCAAAATAATAGTAAAAATCTGAGATTTGCTTAAATACTAGGATTAATAATTGCAAACGTTCGGATTATTGGGAAAAAAATCGTAATCATTCGAGATACTATCAGAATTATTGCAAAAATCCGGCAAGTATCAAATGTTCTTTGGAGACGACATAGAATACGTTTCGTAGCCGCTCGTAGCAGCGTAGCCGCGTAGCTATTAAGTTGTTCCCGCGAAATTTTAATCAACTTTCAGCCAAACATTTCAAGGTGAAAGTCTTTGGGCTGTGGACGGTTACGATCTGATTATGAAAAAATAAAAACAGATTAATATTAGTAACATATTTCGAATCTAGTCAGAAATAGAAAAGAAGTATGTGGCCGTGTATAATTACGGAGAAATCGGTTGTTATGGTATTTAATGTTTATCAACATAGCAAATGGTATCATCATAGTTTTTATTGTGAATGTGGATTGTATAAAGATTATATAGGTAGGAATGAGTGAACAGGTGATAAAGATGGACATGTATACAAATATATTGGGATAAGTACAACAAGATGGCAGTCGCTGACGGATATAAATTTACGTTTTATTTATATTACTGAGACAATCATAGACAGCCTTTAAATAAATGATTGTAATGTATTAAAACATTTACACCCTTAAAATATAGAGTAACTCCGAATAAAAGCAATTTCATTCTTAAATGACGAGCTAAGAGTTAGAACATTAATTTATCAATGGGATCTGGAATAGTCACCCGTAGCCAGTAGTCACCCTTAAAGGTTACTTGAACGTTAAAATGTATGTAAACGTTACCTTAAGGCGAACATTGCGTCCTTGTCCCCTAAATATCTCGCCAACCTGACACTTAAAGGCACATGTAACGAGACATTTTTGTTCGTTTAAGTATCCTCTACCCATCTACCTACCAGTTACATCGTGCACTACAGCTTTTTAATATCAGCATCGTTTTGTCAATAAGGTTATCTTAGCCATCCGTAGCTGCCCGTAGAGAAAACTTAGGTAACAATAATCGTTTAGCTACGAGTACATGGTGCCCTAAAGTTTCACAACTTGAATTAGTGAAATTTTTCTTCGTTTAAGTATCCTTTACCCATCTACCTATACTAATGTTATCGAACACCGCTACTTCTATAAAAAAAATATCAACAACGTTATGCTATTAAGCTTCTATTCTTAGCGCGAGTTTTATTTGGAGCGTGCAATGTATAGTAAACAACGCTATCACTCCGAGCCGTGAGCCCCGCAGCACGCCACCGATAAAACGGAGATAAGGCACCCACGCCACGTGAATGACGCTCTATAATAAAATATATTAAAATTTTCAAATGTACAACATAAAATATTAACGCAACTTAATTTATTTTCTCTAGTTTTTTTTTGTATAAAGTCTTGCTATTAGTGCTAGAATTGTGATTATCGATATTAAGGTAAGTAGTAAGAGTAACAATTATTTAAAACAATGGTTAAAAAACATCTTGCGTACTTATAAACTATATTAGACTATTTTTGCATGTTAAGGTTTTATTAAAATTGTTACTATTTTAGAATAGCAACCAGCACCCTAATTGCGTAACTCACGATAATCTGTTTCGTTTTGAAACAGATTGTTAAAACACTGCTTTTTATGTTCGAAAAATGTGTCTGCTCAACAACGTAAATAACGCAATGGACATTGTTGAACTGTCAAATTGAAACAGATAAAGATTAATCGTGAGTTACTTAATTAGGGTGCAGATGTTCAGTACCCGATTCTGACCGTTCAGCACGGACAATGCAAATTAGCTACTGTAAGTAGTATAATTTTAAGGAGTAGTCGACAGCATAAACTTTGCGAACAGATTACTCAATGTTTAGTGATCAATCTTCCATGTACCTACGTATGTAAAGTTAGAGAAATCATTTGCAAATCAAAATGACTGCTAAATTACATTGTTCGTGTATTCAAATCACAACATCCATTATTTGACAGTTGTACGTAATGTGAAAATACGAGCAATTATGCAAATTGACGTGAGGTGTAAAGGAGAAGGAAAACGTTGAAGAAATTTTTGTATTGAATACTCCATTTTTTATTTGATTAATCGAAAGCTCGGTGGTGACGAGATTTAAGACATTTGAGGTAAACATTTGGTATGATATTTTGATGTTTAAATAACAGTAAGTTTGTACATTGTCGTGATGGGCCAGTGGCTAAGGCTTACTTCTCATGCACGAGGTAATGGGTTCAATTCTTGGCAAGTACCAGCGTGACTTTTTCAAGTCATATCTACTCACTGAGTTTATCTTGGACATTACTGTCATTGGTAAAGGAAAAACATCGCGAGGAAACCTGGGGTTTTAGTTGGAAATCATCAACCTGTCTTTTGCAACCGTGCTATGCTCGTGCATTCTCTGTACGAGGCGACATTTAGAAGGACAGTAATAGGCTGGTATTATTAATATTTACTTTATTGGTATCATAAAGACAGTTCCTGTGGTTCTCGCTTACAAATACTTACACCCTTATAAGACGTGCTGAAGACGTTAGTGAAAATGAAAACTCACCAATCGCGGAGTAATTCATTACCTTATAACAGATTGAATTTCATCCGAATCCAACAAATGGTAGTAGATAGATATTAATTTACTCTCTTTTCAAAGATTCATATAGTTATTAAACATAGAGACAATAATTACGGCACGGTTGATGCAGTGGTTAAGCGACTGACTTCTCCGCTGAGTGTTGCGGGTTCGATTCCCGACAAATATCGGTAGGACCTACAAATAATTTGTAAGCGCACCCACAATACAGCCCGGAGTAATTCCTAGTTTGGGGCAACGTTTTTTTTTTTTAATAGGGTATTTACAAAACACTAAGATTGGCGGCTATACTAGGATACCCTGTATGACGGATCACCAGGCTCTTACCCATGCATTGATATTTTATTTATCCTTTATTTCAGGCAACTAAATCTCATAAAATGTTACACATATATAAGTATAATAAAACAATAACTATAAACTAAAAAATCTTAGATCTAGTGCCCACGAAGTGATGGCGTCGTGTTACGCTGCCAGGTGTCGCGTAATTGGCCGCGGAAACTCGGACACAAAAACAAAACACCTTTCGCCCAAAATTCTTCGAAGATATACCACAGTTAGTGCAGCACCGGTTCTCCATTATAAATACCTAGGACAAAATCAGTGCACGTAACCAAGGTAAATCGCAATGAGAAGATGGTAATTCCGTGCAAGCCGAGGTCAGTCGGAAGAGCAGAAACAACAGATATCCAGAAACAAAGCCAAAGGTCGTCGTAAAACACCACAAGAAACCACAAGTAAAAATTCAATATGCGAGCCACAAGAACCTACAACCTACTTAAATTGGCATGTCATTTTTAAAGGGCATGTTCTGACTTTATCATAGTAATTGACATAAATCCCGTAACACACGTAGCCATAGTATGTAAAAAAAAAACAAACATAAACTCAGCACTTTTCCTATGGGGGTACGCAGAAACTACAAAACGTCCAATACCACGACCCTTACTTATGTAGGTACTCCTTTTGCTTTAACCACGTTCATTTTCTAGTAATATAATATAGCATAATCAGCATAAAATATTCGCACTGCTGAGACACAGGCCTCCTGTTTGTGAGTGGGTGTGGGCCGTAATCCACCACGTGGGCCCAGGGCGGTAAATGTCACAAATCCACGAATTCTTCACCGTTTTGAGATCAATGCTGATGAAATTAAATACACAAAGTAAAGTGCCTGCCTGAGTTCGAACTCACGACCTACAAACTCGTAAGTTGGGTCCTTTCCCACTGGGCCACCATTGCATTGCTATCCTAAACTGAGAACCGATATATTGTGTTGTAAACATAAGGTATCAAATACATAATTGTTAGCTGTGCGTGGGTCTATAATAACAGAAAGTATATCGTAAAAGACACAAAAATATGTCTAAATATATTTTAAATTACCTTAATACAATAATGTGTCCAATGCCCATGTAACACCCACTCTCATGACGATCGAAGGCGCTGCACTCGAAGTTGTGGACGACTACGTTTCACCTAGCACAAACTGTCCAGTTAGGTAGGTCCAACTTCGAGAAAGAGGTCAATCGTCGAATCCGACTCTGCTGGGCAGCGTTCGGAGGCTTTGCAATATCTTCTCGTCCCAGATACCGCAGTGTCTCAAGACGAAAGTCATTGACCAGTGTGTGTTGCCAGAGATGACTTAAGGCACACAAACGTGGTCGATCACAATGGGCCTTATCAGAAGGCTTAAAGTCACCCAAAGACTCAATGGAGAGGGCTGTGCTTGGAGTTTCCCTGCGTGATCGAATCAGGAATGAAGAGATCCGCAGGCGAACCAAGGCAATCAAGATAGCCCGAAGAATTTCCAAACTTAAATGGCAGTGGGCAGGACACATTGTTCGCAGAACAGACGGCCGATGAGGCCGAAAGATTCTGGAGTGGCGACCGTAAGACGTAGAGTGAGAAGGCTGCCAAAAGGTGGACCGATGACCTGGTGAAGGCCGCGGGAATCTGCTGGATATGGGAACCGCAAGACCGGCCGAAGTGGAGGAGCCTGGGGGAGGCCTATGTGAAATGATGATAATGATGAAAAATGTGTCCTGCACTAAATATCTGTTTGATAATAGACTACTAATAGACTTAAGGCTTCTTCAAACAGGCGCGACGCGACCGTCGCGTCGCGCTCACTAGCCTTTACTTAGTAATTGTGTTATGTTATATTGAATTTCTCATTAGCCACCTGGCGTTTGGATACGTGCCCGGTTGATGGTAATAGGCTCGTCTCCATTAGGGGGCGATAATGTAATAACATGGGGCTTATACATAACTGGCGAAATGTGGGTGTACTATACTACTGCTGTCCTTTTACTAGACAGGCGTTAAGCACTAAAAGTTGTTACCGAGAAAATGGCAAAAAACGCGGGAATCTTTATTTCTTAAAAACTGTGAAACTTACGTTACTGATATTAGAAAACATCAATTGATATTTCTTTCTGTTTATCCTAAAGAATCCTTTCCAGTTGACGGCTCTCATATCTTGGGAACTATTTGAATTTTTATAATGTTTGTTAGACATAAAGATAGAGAATTGTGAACTCTTTTAGATTCTATGAAAAAGGAAAAATTGACTAAGTGAGGGTTAACTCCTTTCTGGTTAAAGGACGGCGATATAGGTATACCTCTGCCTTACCGTTCAGGGATTACAGGCGTAATGTTATGTGTATGTTGAACCAATCACTATTTCGAAATATGGATTATTTTGAAAAAAATATACTTATTGTTTCGTGTGTACTGTATACCTACCTGTTTTAAGTAAAGAAGGTAGGTCAGCTAGTCGTTTCGAACAATGAGTATGTACTACTTACCACTTTTTGCAAAGAATTGCAACATTAGTACCTAAAAAAAAAAAAAAAACTCACGGACTCAAAATAAAACAAACAAAGTAATACTCTTTTAAATTGATATTTTCCTGCACAGATGTGCGGGGAAATTAAAGGTGTAATGATAATTCAAATATAATTAAGTTTTGGTCCGTGCTGGGTCACATTTATCCATGTCCTTTGCTTAACAATGTATGTCATTTTTTTCATAGTCATTTTTTGTTGGCAATTGTCATAGTGCAAATAATTCGAAAACAAAGCTTATTTTAGCCACCCTCTACAAGCTATATATCGTAAGCTGATCGCTACTGGGTCAATGCCGATGTACCTAGGGCGACTAGAATCAATTCTATTTTTTAAATGTAAATGTTGACGTTCAAAAGTGCCTTTTAAGTGCCTAATTGAAATAAATGCTTTGAGTTTGACTTTGACCTACTGGTCAGTGCCAAAACTGCCTGATGTTTTCCTAATTTTGATTATTTAATAAGTATTTTTTTATTATGTATAAACTTGTTATTATTTTTTGACTATTCTAGAGAGTATTCTTGTGAGCTAGTAAAGAAAAGGACAGGTTGAAGATTTTCAACTCTCATTTTCAAAATATGTCAGTGTTCTTTACACTTTCAACAAAAAACAACACAAAATTAACACAATATTCACTCTAGCGAGAAGAATCTTCTGAAATTGTATTGCATTAACCTACGTTTGCCGCACACCGTACAATTAAAGTTTGTCGAAAACAAAACCGCAGACCATACAACTGCAGAGTTTGTCGGAAGCAAATCCAAATCCAATATCATTATAACAGCGAAGCCAGGAGAGTCCACAGATTTCACTATTTATTTAACAAATTTGTTTCCGATTTTCGTTCCTGGAAGTTCTGGGAAGAAAGCAGTTTCTGTTGCCCAGTATTTGCAGTTATGGTTCTGAAGAAGAGCCATTTTGTAAACGAAATTCTGTTGTTTTTAGGGTTCGGTACCTATGAAACAAAAAACCGGACAAGGGCAAGTTGAACTCACGTGGGGAGGGTTCCGTGTGATGTTATATATTACCAATTAAAAACATTTATTGTAAAGTAGGTTGCCAAGACTTATATAGGGTGAACTGGTAATTAGTGACCGACATTTAAACACATGATTGTACTCATCATTAAGAACAACTTTTGCTATGGGACCAAACCTGAAATCGCGAAAAAAAAAGTCATCTGTTCCCTACATTTTGACGAGTTATGCGAACATAAATGTAGGGAACAGCAGATTTTTTTCCCCTGATTTTCTTCACCATATACAGGGTAAGTTTTTATCCAGTGCGCAAATTGTAACCATGAATTCAGCATATCATTCTAGAACCCCTAGCGCAGATATTTTTTGCCGGTTGAACAAAAAAAATCTGCTGTTTCATAGAAAAGTGCAATACCTACGCGGTCAAAATGTATGGAACAGCTGATTGTTTTTTGTGTATCCGGCGAATATTTTCTGCGGTAGGGGGGTGGGGTCTAGAATGATATGCTGAATTCATGGTTACAATTTGCGCACTGGATAAAAACTTTTCCTGTTTATAAAAATTTCACGCTTAAATAGTTATCAGATCTAATGTAGAACCAAGCCCATAACTCTACAAAGCTTAACTGTGCCTGACACCTTAATCAAAATGTACGGCGCACAGACACTCATATGGGCTTTCGTATTTTGGGGTTACCCTGATATCATATATTTTTTTATATATTATATTTTGCAATTTACCATTTTTATTCAGGCAACGACGACGTTTTATTACAAGGGTGTTTTTTCTACTTGGGACAAATTCTGAACAGGTAATAATAATATGTGTTGATAAAGGGCGAAGAATTGAATCCTGAAGATAGCACTGTATTCTTGGGCTTAACTTTGGATGCCAAGCTTCAGTGGGGCCCACATATAGCTAAATTGACGAAAAATTCGTAATTTAACTGATATAGAGACAGCAGAAAATAGGTGGGTCTTTCAGATGTCAATGTATACGCTTCTATAATAAACTTCCAAGCCATGTTCAAGATCTAAGTCTCAATAAATTTAAATAATTCATTAAAGTAAGTTGTTCCTGAAAGCATTTTATACCGTTAAAGATTATATTGAAACAAAAAGGTTGGGATTGACCTGCTCCAATTTTGTATACTGAATGTTGTTTTTTGTTTTGCTCTTTGACATTTGATTATTATTAAACACACTTTGACATTTTGTTATTATTATACACACTTTGACATGAATATTTACTTAGGGAAGTATAATATTATTTTTGTTTTAATTATTGTGAATGTGAGGACTATGTGGTATTTTTGTTTTTTATTTTTGTGTTTCATTTCTTTCTCAGTTCATTTTTTTATGTTAATCTGGCAGTTTGAGTACTTTATGCGGCCTACGCAAATGTCCTTTCTTTGGTATTGTTCGTCAAATCGTTGAGCTCCTCAAGTTCTGAGTTGAGCCGTATGATTACTGATACATGCGTGCACTGAATGGACAGGTCCACTCAATCTGTGTGGTTCTTTCCTCAAAAGACCATTTCAGACACCAATCCACATGGTCTTCACATGATCTGACCAAGATTATGTCTGGACTTTAAAAGAGACTGTGACCTCTGAGTTTGTTTCGGCCTTTCTTCTCAGAGTAGTCAGATAGGACCTCATCTAGTTTAAAAAATATGATTGACGTGTAAAAGTGTTTGTACAAACCTACTTACAGAAATAAAATCATTTATCATTATCATTTATTAAGAATGGCAACACCGTGTCAAGTTACGTTTTCCAATTTTTGCGTAATTTAATCAGCGAATGCAATTTTAACCCAATTTTACAATAGTTCTTCAAAATACCCTAAACCATAATCTTGAAAATCACTGGAAAATTAATAAAAACAAGGCGGGCAGAACTAAAAAAAAAAAATGGACAAAAAATACTCCAAAAATCACAGGTGCTTTTTGAGGTGTTTTATAATCAATTGATATCAAACACCCCTTTAAAAAAATCTGCTTTTTTAGTTTGGTTTTTAAAGCGTGTTTTTTAGATTTTTTATCTATTATTTATTTTCTAATTTTTAGTTCTGCTGAAATCTGACCGTTTGAAGTGGGTCAAAAGGAGTAGGTTACAAACAAACATACAGGTGAAGCTAATAAAAGCATGTTAAAAAAGCCCATGCTACACCAAAATTTAATCAAAAACTGCCGATTCGTAGGTGGCATACGACATGGCATGGTGAATGTCACGTCCGAACATAATGAACACGAAATAGGAAAACCAAGAAATGTTGACCAGAGCAGCTGCACGTAATGTACACCTACTACCACCGGACTCTTCGCTCAGCTCCGCCTCGCTGCTACCGGTAACTAGCCCCACCGTGGGTGCTATGACGATACCGGTCACGATAGTTGCGTCGAGCCCGAGCGACGAGTATTTCTCCCCGCCCACAACGCCACCATCTGTTCAACGAAGGGGACGCCGGCCACCGGACGGCTTAGGACCTTGAGGCGCACCGGCCTCTGATACGGTCCCAGCTCCCGGCATAATTGTGCAGCGATTGTGCTTGAGATGGACACGATCCATTAATGAGAATGTCATGCGCTCAATCTATGGGGCTACAGAGGGGGGACACAATCTGACTGCGTACCGTGTGCGGATGCTCTCTCTGTTTCAGGTGCTTGAGCTAGCTGTCAACGTTTCGGCACAACGACTGTCGGATCAGGTACGGGTTATTCAGCATAATCATATGTTGGATGACCCAGTACCTAATTGATCGCCTACGAAATGAAATACAGAATAGCCATGTCATCGCTACCCCATTACTGAATGTTGTGGTACCACAGCTCAACACAGGTCAAATTGACGAGGGGACTGATGATGGGGCTACAAACGTAAGTTCCCAGTGCAGTGAGGAATTGAAAAGTACTTGGATGGTGCAATTCCGGAATATCGGTTCATTTCACCCGGACTTAGACCCCGCTTACCTCATTTGCCCATGCATAACAAAAATAGGGAACTGGTGGCGGTCCTGGATTCGCAGTTGTCAAATTATTTTGATGACTGTGAGGACCTCACCGGTACTCATTCTATTCTGTACTGCGTGGCTGTAGCAGCTTGTCGTGTAGCTCACGTCGAGTTTCCAAATTACTCAAGAGCTAGACGACCGAAACCAGTCGTACCAGCCTGGCCGTGCAGAATTGAACGCCGTATTGTTGGGGCCAGAGCGCTCATCGGCGAACTAATCTGCTTCAGAGAGGGCAATATTCGCCCTAGAGTGATGCGCTTTGTGAGGCAGGCATTCTCGGGGGCTGATGTCAGTCCTCAAGACTATATGTTCTGTGGCACAGAGCGTATCGACTAAGTGAATGAAGCACAAAGTGTATGTATGGGCGAACCGTATTTGTAGGTATAAGCGGCAAGTGGACCAATACACTCGGAATTGCACCCTCTGAAGTGATGAAAGGTGGGTATAAAAAAGCTTTGGAGTGACTGGATCAAGGTATGGCTGACACGTGACTACCGGGTGATGATTTCATGTGTTCTTTTTGGCATAGTATCTGGTCTGTGCCTGTCAGTCACACCGAAAGTTAATGGGCCCGGGTAGTCAAGCGAGCCTGCGATCCAATACCAGAAATGCGGGCTATTACCATCTGCCCCCAATATGTAGCTCTTGTAGTTCGTCCGTTGCCCAGCTGGGAGTCTCCAGGTATGGACGGGCTGCTTCTGGATTAAACTTCTGGAATAAATGGTTCCAAAGGTCGCACGTTCGTTTGGCGACTCAGTACCAGGTTGCTTAGGAAACTGGTTCGCTACCTCAGTTTCTAACAACAGGTGTTACCCACCTGCTCCATAAATTAGGTAGTACCGCGGAGCCTAAAAATTATAAGCCGATCACGTGATTAACGATGGTCTATAAAGTTCTTACATATATTTTGAGAGCTAAAATTTACAATTTGTTTGAGTGTGTTGCGCCACTTCTTCTTCCCAGCTAAAGCACTAGGAAGTGGTGGAGGGTGGACGTTGTGGGGGAGTGTCTTTATCAGAAAAGTGCTGATTATCAGCCTAATTTGAATAAATAACTTTTGATTTTTGTTTTTGAAATCACAAAGACACTAACTCCATCATGTCTGTCTCTCTAAATGGATGTCTAAACGAGTCCCGCGGACTAAGGAGCTGCTCCTCATTGATATAGCCATTAGCCAATGGCGCATTCGACATGTTAGATAGACTACAAGAAGGCCTATGATTCGGTACCACATACACGACTCATGAGGATGCTGGAGTTGTATAATGTATAAACAACTCTGCGCACATTCCTGATACCATGTATGGGGCAATGGAGGACGGTCCTTCGATATCCAGGATGTCGAAATATCCAGAGGAATAGCGAGCCAAATCTAAGCACATTGCTGGGGGATTCAGGTATAGGCTCAGGAGAGGTGGTCAGATTATATCTCACCTCCTCCATAGATGACCTACAACTCTTTGCTCCCAGCATTTTGCAACTGATGGCGCTACTGAAAGTAACTGAAACCTTCAGTTGCGCTATCAGGATGGAATTTGGTGTGGACAAATGTGCGGTCATGCTTATAGCGAGGGGAGATTGTGAATCCGTGGGAACCCAACTCTCGAATTCCATAAACCTTCGAGCCTTCTCCGCAGCCGAAACCTTAAGTATTTGGTTCTGTCTGAAAATTTGGGCATCAATGTTAATGACATGAAGCAATCGTTGAGAGAGCGCTTTTTTGGCCGCCTGAAGAAAGTATTTTAATGGTCTTTCATCAGGCGGAAACAAGGCCTTCAACGGTTGAGTCATGCCGGTTTTGATGTACTCTTTCGGCATACTCAAATGGATTCGAACTCGACGCCCTGGATAGGAGGGTCCGTACGCTGCAGATTGCATATCGAATACATCACCCATGGTCATCTGTAATGAGAATGTATATCCCGCGAAAGTGTGGAGGTCGAGGGTCCTTAAACGCTAAGACTCTCCACAATTGCAAAGCAGATATGCAGTCTCAGGGAATGTTTCCTAAAAGCCGACGTGGGGATGCATCGAGATGTGGTCGCGGCGGACAAGGGCCTCCTAAAGAGAACCGACGTAAGCCTGTGGTGCTGGATACTAATGATCGCATTGAGGTATGGCAGAGTAAGGAGCTTCACGGACGCTTTGGAGACATATAATTATATTGGTATGGCTTAGTTTTTCAACGGTATCTTTAATATGGTACATTTAATTCTTATAGACACACACACACAAAAGTTGGTTTTATTATATTGTTTGATCTTATTTTCTATATCTAGTAGGAGTTATTCAACTAGACGCAACAAGTATTATATACCCCGGATTTTCTAATATCTTGATTTCTGAAGATAATTCTTGGAGTTTCTTGCCCGTTCTTCTTAATTGAGCTCTACGTTTTGAAATGGCGAAATAGCTTCAACTTTCCAACTATCTGATCGACGATCGATCGAGGGATCGAAAGTTCCTGTAAATAGTTGAATTGAAATAAATGCTTTTAATTTCAGTATGAATCCATTTCCTGAAAAATTAAATGGTTAAAATTAAAAAGAATTAGTAGTAAATAATCTATTAAATTAACTGTCTGACAACCAGTCTTACCAAGGGGTATCGTATTACCTATATGGGTTGTGGAGGTCAGATAGGCAGTCGCTCCATGTAAAATACTGGTATTCAGCTGCATCCGGTTAGACTGGAAGCCGACCCCAACATAGTTGGGAAAAGGCCAGGCAGATGATGAATCTATTAAATTAACTTAAATCTCGAGCCCATTCAATATTATAATAACTGAAACGATCTGAACGATTGTGCATTAAAGCTTATGGAAATGCAGTATTTTCTATTAAAACATACGTAAAATCATGTAAATTAGCAATATCGACAAAATTACGGCCTTTAAAAAAAATCTTCGACTCGTATCTAGACTCTTCCGTGACAGTTTCATCGTTACTATCATTTTGCACAATTCAAATTCAGTATCTGAGTCATCATCATCATCTGCCTAGCCTTTTCCCAACTAAGTTGTGGTCGGGTTCCAGTCTACCCGGATGCAGCTGAATTTTACATGGAGCGAAATTTCGTACATTCAAATTCGGTATTTCATTCAATATAATTATAGCTTAGCTTCTTTTTTGATCACAATATAGCGTGATAGTTTTATTTCTATAGGTTCGTGAATAAGCCTTTCTGTATTTGTTAGTTGTTTGTTCAACGTTTCTTAAAGCACGTAGTTTAAGAACACCTATATGTTCTCTATGGCACATTTGACGACAAAACAAGCAAAATATAATTAGAATCACGTGTTACTTGTTACTTGCTACAATGTCA
This sequence comes from Polymixis flavicincta, assembly GCA_949987655.1. Taxonomy (NCBI): domain Eukaryota; kingdom Metazoa; phylum Arthropoda; class Insecta; order Lepidoptera; family Noctuidae; genus Polymixis; species Polymixis flavicincta. The sequence goes on along the minus strand of OX465171.1, from coordinate 32,340,036 downwards.
ATAACAGCCTTAAGAAACCTCTACAGAATTACCCCACATATTTGCAAAACCCTCACCCCGTTACTGCGACTAATTTCGATCTAGACGTCACCAGGGCAGCCTAACGTGCGTCTCCCATCGCAAAACTTCGCTAGCTGCGGTCGAGCGTGGCCTGCGGCATCCCGGTTGCAGTTCTTACTTAACCTAATCCATTGATCGGGTTGCCCTAATTTAGTTACTGCTACCAATTTGGATGTTTCGGAACCACCTTAAAACCTGATTCGTTAAAAATAGTAGTCACAGATTGAGAAAACGCCTGTAAAAACAAGTAAATCCGAAAATTACCTTTTGGTTCTTTCCAACGAGACTAGTATGTAACTTTGTACATTCATCTCCCTAGCGACTAAGCCGCTCGACAAAGAGTTTCTTTATTATTACTCACGGTAGGATAAAATATAACCAGCTAAGAGCGAGTCAGCCTTGCACAATTAGCGTTCCATCCGTAGACTATTTTCACAACATCAACAACAATGACAACTGCTCTATTTTTTTAAGTTATTATTATTTGACTAAACATTATTATTATTTGTATAGTTGAGATGTCAACTTTACAAATTATGAACATTTTAAGTTTAGGGGTCATTTTTGCAAGTATGGAGTAATTTTGGCGTAATTATATACTTAAATTAGCTTTTTTTATATTCAATCGCTCAGGCTCAGGCTCGCAAGCGCTCAGGCGCACATTTTAGGCTGAATCACTGTCTTTCAAGATACAGGTTACCTAGTTTGAGAGGCAGGGTTTTCCACATTGTGTACAGATTTCCATTCCTAGATTTGTATTGCATTGTGTTACTACCCAAGCTCATTTAAATTTTCTTTATATAAACTAGTTAAATCTGTATTTCTTTATGAAAATAAAGTTTATTTTTATTATATTTCTTTAAAATCACTGCACCAAATATTATACAAATATATTTTTACCATCCTTGGAGAAAATTGCTTTGAATTATATCTAACACGATACGTCTATCAAAAAATACAATTTTCTTTAAAAAAAAATGCTTGTGGCGAGATGCAGATACGCAGATGAGACCTAACATGTTAGAATTCAAATTCCTACATGGCAGTGATGTTGTAAAAACCTCTGTGACAGACGGACAAAAAAGTGATTTTATAAATGATAAATGATTTTATTTCTGTAAGTAGGTTTGTACAAACAACTAGATGAGGTCGGCATTTCCTATCTGACTATCTGAGAAGAAAGGCCGAAACAAACTCAGAGGTCACAGTCTCTTTTAAAGTCCAGACATAAACTTGGTCAGATCATGCGAAGACCATGTGGATTAGTGTCTGAAATGGACTTTTGAGAAAGAACCACACAGATTGAGTGGACCTGTCCATTCAGTGCACGCATGTATTCATACGGCGTTATCATACGGCGCAACTCAGAAGTTGAGGAGCTCACCGATTTGACGAACAATACTAAAGAAAGGACATTTGGGTGGGCCGCATAAATTACTCAAACTGCCAGATTGATATTAAAAACGAACTGAGAAAGAGATTAAATACAAAAACAAAAATACCACAAAGTCCTCACATTCACTATAATTAAAACAATAATAATAGTATACTTCTCACAAGTAAATATTCATGTCAAAGTGTATATAATAATAATCAAGTGTCAAAGAGTATGGTTAGCAAAAAAACAAAAAACAACATTCAGTAAACAAAATTGGAGCAGGTCAATCCCAAGCTTTTTTGTTGTCCTCAATATAATCTTTAACGGTATAAAAGGCTTTCAGGCACAACTTACGTTTAATTAATGATTTAAATTTATTGAGATTTAGAACTTGAACATGGCTTGGAAGTTTATATAAAAGTATATTTGGCATCTGAATGACCCACCTATTTTCTTGAGCCTTGTTCATCATACAACAAATTTGTGTTTGTTCCTAGTATTTATACTATGGATATTACTGTATTTTTAAACAATTTAATATTTTTATGGGCATATAAAATATTTTTTTAAAGATACTTTGAAGGCACAGGCAAAGATTCTGTTTTAACTTTTTCTGTTGGAACCCAAAAAAATAACTCTGCATGTCATGAGGATTTCATAAAGATTAATTGTACATAGGTCAAAAGGTCATCGTAAGAGTTAGCGCTTTTATTTTTATTTAACATCTCAAAACGCATAAAAAAACATATAGACTTAGACCTACACAAACACTTATTTATAACTTAAATAAATATTCAAAATAAACTTGCTACCAAAAATATTATGAAATTTGGACTGGCAAGGTTTAAAAATCTAAATGCTTTCAACAGCTCACACTCTAAAAACTAAGGAAATCTCTGGTATTCATATTTTTCCTATTTTAAAAGCGTCCGCTGCTGCGTTAAAAGCTTCCACTATTTATGCCAATCATAGCAATAAAGAATGCACTGCACTCAGTTTAAACGAACTCCTCGAGACAACATTGAAATGAAGCAAACACAAGTTCTGAATAATTCTAATAAGCTTTCACCGAGAACACTAATGAATGTGCGAGGCTTCAAGCATATTACGAACACCTCCGTTAAGTAAATGAGCTGCTGCAATATAAATTAGTTACTGAACTGATGCTTCATGTTTTCATGCTCTAGAAATTATTAATTACTTTCAGTAATGTTATTACGTGAATACGGAGAAATAATTAGAATGTGAAAACTTTGAACAAGCTTTCAGTCAAAAGTTTTTAGCAGCAATAATACAATTTAAGCGTAGTCTTTTAGCCTCGTAGCATGCTCGTAACTCGTAGGCTCGTGCCTACAAGCTACAAACACGCTACGAACTATGCTACGGTGACATTGGTTTCAATATTGACATTGGCTACGAAGCTGAATGTCAATATTGGACAAATGTCAGCAGGGGCGGAATGACAATATTGGACAAAGACAGCATGCAGCAGACGTGTTGATCCAATTAATTTTGTACCGGTTCGAAATACATCTACTTAGTTCAATTCAGTGTTGAGCCGTGTATGCTAAAATTAAAGAACGCAACCAATTTGTTTATGTATCTGTCCTTTATCGTATTTATTTTTCCTTTACGCATGTTTTGAAATAAAACCTGTGAAAAAAAAACATGCCTATTTTTTGTAATCACCTTTTTGTATAGAATCTAAGTCCAATTTTTACTTTATCAATACTGTTTTCCTTTTGTCGACTCACGGAGTCCAGTACGTACCTTTAAACTGCATGACTTATTTTTGTATATCTCATATTTTAAGTGAACTGTTTGTGTTCTTTATGAGAATAAAATTCTTTAAACCGAATTCGTTTGAGAAGTTCTTTTCATCTTATAAAAGGCAACTGTTTTTTTTTATTGTTATTATTATTTGACCCTAGAACCTGGATAAAGCAAGCTAAGTGACTTTTCTAAGAGATACACTTCAGATTTATTCCGAGTAATAATGAATTATGTCTGAGTGACTACGCTGGGCTACGATTAAAAATAAATTTACGCTACGGTTTACGATACAAATTTTATTTATAGCGCTGCTATTATTACCCAACTGCCAAGGAAGGGTTATGTTTATCGCGCAAATTTTGTTTGTAACTTTATCGTCCGTACCTTTCAAAAGCTGGCTGGATTTCGACAGTCAAGGTATCGTTATATTCGTCTCAAAAACCAAAGTATATTTAGAAAGGTGTTTGGAAATAAAAAAACTAAAAGTCGAATTTTTGGCGCGAATTAGTAATACATTAATTAAAAAAAAAAAACCAGACTTATTGGGTAGGGTATCAAAATAAAATAAATTCAAAGAGGATTACAAAAATATATGTTAGTTTGCTAGATTCTATAAAGTTACTACATCAACCACACGATCAAGATCTCTTGCAGAATTAATCCGCCTACGTAAATAGTACCTATTTTTCATTTCTCTGTTTTGTTTGGTATGCAATCAATCATCTCTACATTTTACCCGAATTATATAATTAACACAGTTTTTGTTCATAAGAGTGTGCCACGACTCTAAATAGTGTAAAATATGTAAAAGGAATAATTGAAAAATCAAATACCCGACTGCAAAGATAACAATTTAAAAGTAATGCACTAGAAACATCGAAACAGATTGAGAATAGACAACAAAATTAAGCTATAAACAATGTAAACTCTACTTCGGTTAAACAGATTATAAGTATTATGAACTGAAAGCCTTGCGTTTAGTAGCAGGCGGGCCCCAATTGCAAATTATAAACCGAAAGAAAATTGATCCGTTCCTCTTAGGATATCTGAGGATATCGCACGATGTACGGTGAGGCGGCGGGCCTCCTTGCCGGATTACCGCCATGCGATCTGGAGGCAAAGGTCCTCGCGCACATCTGGGAGTGGCGCGAGGAGGCCACACGCCGGGGCGTAACTCCGCAGCCGCGGGAAATCGCGGCACAGCGGACAGAGCTCCGGCGGGATCTCATGGTGACGTGGATAGTGCGATTGTCACAACCCAGTGCTGGGCACGCAACGATTGCGGCGGTAAGTCCCCTCTTTAAGGAGTGGCTTGAGAGGTGGCATGGCATCCTCACCTTCCGCCTGACGCAGGTCCTCACCAGACACGGTTGTTTCGGGAGGTTCCTGTTTCGGATAAGGCGGGAGGAAACGCCCGGGTGTTTCCACTGCGAAGATCGCTCTGAGGACACGGTGGCGGTATGCCCGGCTTAGGCGGAGCACCGCCGTGTCCTCGTGGAGGCGATCGGCGGCGGCGATCTCTCGCGTCCGGCCCTGGTCCAGGTCATGGCACGGAGCGAGAGTGCATGGGTAGCCGTCACCTGGCGAAGAGGGAAGCGGCGCACGTGAGGGAGACGCAGTATATGCGCCCTCACGGCACTAACCGCCGCAGGAGACGCCCTGGGCGTCGCGAATCCCAGGCTGATTTCCGGCCACCGTAGGCGTGGGCTTGCGGACGGCGAGTAATGGGTAGCTCGCTGTCCGTTAAGGACCAAGCCCAGGTCGACGGCGCGTTGTGTTTCACGCATGCCTCAAAGCGAGCACAGCGAGCACAGCGTCAGCACAAAATGACGGGGCACTACAGAATCAACAACACCCGGTAGCAACAACAGCACCCGGAAGGCGTTGTTATATTGGGCACGAAGAGCATTTTAGGCCTTCTGCGTAGGAATGTCTAACCCACAGGCTGCATGTTTAAAATGACTGACAGTATGCCTTGAAAAGGTTGATTTTAACCGGTCTCGTACATCTAGCAAACCGGCGGGCCAACATATTGCATCGGACCGATAATGCCCTTCGTTCCCGTTCCATATCCTGGTCATCATTCAGATGCTCAGTTGCCAAGGTAATTAAAACAAGGCACTCTGTTTAGGGCTACACCATAGAGTTACAACGGCGGCACTGCTCTATGTTTCTTTGTACTCACCCTGAACACCAAGAATACACTCTTCTTCACATTCTCCAAGAGGCCGTGTGTCATGGTGTATCCCTCACAAATCTCAAGCAATCGCCTGAGTGCCTCAATCGAGGGACTCAGCAGCACCATGTCGTCGGCGTGAGATATGATGTTTGCAATTTTACCATCTATCGAGCATCCAACCCCTGTGCTGCTGAGTTCCCCGATCATCTGATCGACATACAGGCTGAAAAGTGCAGGGGAGGACAGACCTTCCTGCCTTACGCCACACTCCAGCCCATACGTCTCAGACAAGACCATCTGACCTGGTAAATTTGATAGTTATACTAATACCTGAGCAGCTCAACTATCTCCTCAGATATATTATGTGAGTTAAGTTTTAACTAACACTAACAGTTTTTCATATATTTATTTACTGCATTTAGTTAAGACATCTCACAGGACACCTTTAAGGTTATCGCTTGCTTAACCGGGCTTAAACTTTTAAAACAAACGAAATAAAGCAATGTGGGTCAACTGGTTAAATATTTGATTGTTATCCGACGCGGCCGCCGGTACAATGTCACTGCTCCTCCCTTCTGTTACAAGCTCATAAATTATACAACAAAGGCGAGGACGGATCCGAATCGAGTTCAGTGGATCCAACTTTTCTACATTTATTTCTACGTGGGTGAGAGGGAGAGAGCTCTTCGTCCCCATTTTCCTTTCATACTTTTCGATATTAATGCTCAAGCGAACATTTTATACAAGCCTACAAGGTGGACCGACTGGTGAAGTTAGCGGAACCTGTAGATATCTATACAAACGTAATGTAATGGAGTCTGCCAAGGGTGCGGGTTGTTCGAAAGAGATGCCGCCGCCCCTGGCACACGGGCTACTGAGGGAATACGGGTGGGTTTTAGTCAGTAAAAGTCTGACACACCCTCCTACTCCACCTAGAGCGGGAGAAGTTATTTGATGATTTCCCACACAAAATAAATAAATAATAATAATGTAATTCGGTTAAAATCATTTCTAGGTTATAAGATCTACGATTTTCAATTCTGAAATACCCTAAGCTATGTATTCACGAGTGGACAAAGTCGCGCTACACTATATGTCTGTGTAGTGAGAGCCCGACACTTGACCGGTTTCTTTTTAAATTTTCATTTCGGTCAGTGCAGAAACCCACATAGTTAAATACTTAAATTTTCCGAAGCTCACGTTAAAAACAATGTGAAAATGGAATGCAATTTTTCGCTCCAGTCTTTTATTGGATTCTTAGACATTTTTTGCTTCGCTCTGCGCTCGCAAAAAGCCGGTCGATACTGCGGCATTTCGGTCCCATATTGTTCCAAGCCTGGTAAATATTGGTGGTTTCACTGGTTTTCTATTGAACTTGTTTCAGTAGACTCCAAATTCGTAAAATAAATCAACACGAGATTGGGCAAACATTCCCTAAAGTCCAATTTCGTTAGTCATAATCGTTAAGATACCTATGAAAAAATCTCTTCTCTTGATTGTTATTACATAAGGATCAGCTGTAGAGACATATCTCTACAGCTGATCCTTATGTAATAACAATCAAGAGAAGAGATTTTTAGAGAAGAGAATTAGTCATACTAATTTAGTGTTATTGAAATTTTGGTATTGCATCAATTAATTAACTTTCATTAAATCTGCGTCTTGCAAACAGGGCTATGGCAACTATATAATTATCCAGTATCAGTTTTTTCCGATGAAAGCACAGTCACTATCAATTCTATAAATAAAGATAGGTATGAACATGTAATTAATAATACAATCAATTCAGTAATAACAAAAAAAACGAAAAGCAAAAAATAATACACCTTTTTGGTTTATCCTTAATAACGAAGTTCGGAAGTCGGTGAGTTTGGGTATGTATTTTAACTTTATGTCACCGCCTTCCTAACTTCGTTATTAAGGTTAAACCAAAAAGCTGTATTATTTTTTGCTTTTCGGTTTAATTTTTTTGTTATAAGTTTTTATTTTATAATTTTTTGTGGCTATAATCTACTAATTACTACATCCTTAATTTTTGATTACTTTTTGTAAAACACAACTCAGCATTAAATAAAAATATGTGAGTGAACAATTAATCATCCTACCCGTAGGGTTTTTCTTTTCGGAAGATAAGTCCCTTTCCAATAAAAAAAGAATTATCAAAATCAGACTACTCTGAAAAAAGTTATGCGTATACAAAAAAATATATTAATACGCGTCGACTTGAGAACCTCCTCCGTTTTTTCGTCGGTTAAATAACGATAGTATAAATAATGTCAATCCAAAAAAAAAAAAAAATTCTTCAGTCAACGTTTAAACTGTTATAAAAGAGATAGATACAGCTAAATTTTTAGGTGTAACTTATTAATTAATGTCTGAACTGGAAAGCACATACGAATTAAAGAAAACAAGAATTAAATAAAAAAATATGTTCTTCTGCCTATGCCGTCTATAAACTAAACCCTATTATTATAAGCGCCAAATGTGCTTATAACTAACTGCCAGCCATGGTATTGTCGGCTCCGTATTGAGGTTTGGAGATAAATTTTGGGAAAACTCTACTAATAAAGAAATCATGTTTGAGTCACAAAAAAGGTGTGCTAGGGCTATGTTTGTTTTGAAAATAACTGATATTCGTTGCAAATAGTATTTTATTAAACATAACATTTTAAGTCTGCCTTCTTTATTTATGTGTGAAATAGCTAATTTTATATAAACCAATCCTAAGCTAATTGAGATCCTATCAGATGTTTCTATTCGTAATCGACGGGATAATAATAATTTATGCGTATCAATCACGGCATTGATGTGTAACAGTATTTTTTGTTAAAGCACCTTTATAGGTACATTATATAATAAAATCCCAAAACCCATTAGACAAATGCCTACTGCTCTGTTTAAAATACATTCAAAAAATATCTCATAGCCAAATGCTATTATACCATATCGGATTTTTAAGATTACCGCAATTTATTAAATAGTTTCCTATAATTACGACATTTTCAATTTGACCCTCAAACCTGTAAAAACAATACTGTTTCCCCTTTTTTTTTTATTAGCATTAGGACTAAATTATTAATTTCATAGTTTGTGGTGTTGGCTCAAATCTGTTATGGTTTATTATACCAATAATATGTTATTTTGTACGTCATAAATGGAAAAACATGCAGATCCTGGCTGCAGCATCAGACCAAGATTTCCATAATCTTGCATTGTTATACAGGACAGTAAGGGAAACGCTTCCGAAAACGAAGATAGGTGATTGGGCTAGGAATTCTTGATACAGTACCATAAAAAAATTTAGTTTGTTTTACCTGATTTTTTGCATTTTTTGTACACTATGCTGTGAGAACAGTTAAATGAACCATTATTTGAGATTAAACCATTTGAAAATGACCCCAAGTCCAGGTGGCGGGTTTAGGTTTAAGCATCCTTTATAAAGCACCGCCAAAATAAAATAAGTAGAAACATTACAGAAGCGTCAAACGTTTTAAATTGATGCAAAATAACCAGCTATTTCACACATAAAGCGCCCGGGTGTCCGGACGTCGGGAATCCCTGGCTGATTCCCGGCCACAGTAGGCGCGGGCTTACGGACGGCGAGTAATGGTTAGCTTAGCCGTCCGGTAAAGACTAAGCCCGGGTCGACGGCGCGTTGTGTTCCACGCGTGCCTCAGAACTGTCAGCAACAATTGGTGGGGACCGATCCTCAAAAAAAAAAAAAACCCACCACTTCTTCTCTGGTTATATGATTGAAGCCCAGGTAACTTTGAGAAAAATCTACAGCTAAGCATTCTCTTGCTGTTTTGAATTTCGCCCTAACGTGTTCTGAATATTTCGTAGCTCTCGTAGAACCATGTAGAACGCATGATGTAAATACCGAAAAATTTGGCCGATCACATCAATTACGAAGTTATGGGTCAAAATAGGATTTGTTTTAAAATAGCCGAAAAATGTTTTTATAACTGCGGACACAAAATTAATGGTATTGTAATAGGCAACATGCGAAGTCACTTCTGTCTGTCACTGGTCGTACCTGTTCGTCGCTGGCTTTCATGCTTTTCCATATTGTCTCGACTTTCGAGATATTTTTCTGTAAAAATGATAATGGACTATGCCTCAACATCAGGTACATAACAATACCACCGATGCTCCGGGAAAAAGTCGTGATGTCATCTTTTGTGCCAACGTGCCCATCTACTTCAACAAAGTATCCAAATAAACTGCTTTTGAAGTTTCTTCTGACCAAAATATGAGAGAAAAGTTCCAAGCTGCGAAGAGGGATGGTGATTAAAGATCATCATTCGATGCTGTGAAGACCACTTTGGCTTAATATGGCGATTATACTTGTTTGTTTTGTTTTTTTATGTCGTATGTTATTTTAATAAACTAATTTGGGGTGCTACACACCCCACGCGACAACTTATGCAACTTTATAGGTGCGCCCAATTAAGGGTTATGAATTAATTGAACTAAACTATATTATTGATCGCCTATTGGTTCGTTTATATATGTATTTAAAGTAATATGCAAAACCACACACTACCTGTTAAGAATTTATGCTTTAAGTTTGTACATAATTATCATAACAATACATTTACTATCATTACTATCATCTGGAGTTTTACTAAATTACCTACCAAGTGCTACAATATAAATTAAAATAAAACTGGAAAGTAGTTGTAAATAAGCTTAACATTGTAATAAATGATTATATTCAAGTATAAAACAGAGAATCAGGTAACATGCAGCCTGATGAGCCTTCCCACAGCTTCCGATACTGGTCACAACATACTCAGCCTATAAAGTTCCCACTGCTGGGACACAGGCCTCCTCTCTGTGAGAGGGAGTGGGCTGTAATCCACTCGAAGGGTTCCGTACCATCATACTGCTATCAGTATGGTGGTACGGTACCCTTCATGCCTTTTTCTTCGAGGCTGACTCGTCCTTGGCCGCTTTTTTTAACTCTTTGTCTATACTGGCCGAACTTTATCCATGTTCTTGAATTACGATTAATACAAACAACCACCAGAGTCTGTAACTGTCATCGACCACATTTTAACTTAATCTGTACTCTGAAATTATTATTACAGATATGATATTAAATCCACAGAAAACTATTTTGGTTGAAATTAAATTCAAACCACTCGGGTCACGTATACTGCAAAGCACCTCGAATAAGCAAACTGTGTTTTAAACTTTAACTTAATTATGAAAACTTTACGGTGGTGAACATTGAGTTAGTACCGCTAGTGATTTTGCAGAATGTAGGATACTGATTCTGTCAATTTGGAGCTCTACGTTCAGTGTGTCTGGGAGGAGAACTAATTGCTTTGTATTCTCTCGTTATCATCCTTGGCAGCCGCGTCAATGTGTGCCAGACGATTGTTCTGAGCTCCCGCAATCTCCGGCCACAGACTCTATAATAGTCTATTGATAATAAAACTATTCATTTTTAAGGCTTTGAAAGAATTCCCGTTGTCAGTTTATAAAGCATTTGGTATTTTACTGATGATAATATGGGCATTTTTGTAAAGTAAGTTTATTTGAAGAATGGCCGTCACTAAATTGTATTTTTTCCATAGCTCTCTATATTTTATTATTTAAAACCCCAATATTCGTACATCCAAACAAAATAATCTTTTCTACGTTTTATTAAAACATCAAGCTAGCATGTTCTTTCGTAAACAACGATATAACTGTACTGTAGTAATGTAAGTGTTAAATATTTTGAAAGAATACTGAAAACCATAATATGAAAAGTACTATGCATTTTTGAGATTTTACAAAATATAAAGTTACTCAACTATTAAATATAAAGATTCATTCGGTTTCTGACTGTCAAATCAAGTCTCAAGTAGGTAGTGAATCTATGTAAATCCATATTCAAGTCCCACGTCTGCTGCAGTGATAGGTAACCGCAAACTAACAGCCAATCAAGTCAGTTAACGTGATCTTTGGCTGCAGATAACGTCTAAATTGGCAGCTGAAAATCGAGATTAAGGCTCGCTTCCGTCTAACTACTGGATATTAATCGGTTTATTTATACGAAAATGTTAACCTGAATCCTAGACATATATATATGGGTGGGCTTTAGTTGATCATGTTGTCAGTGTCTGCACAAACCGTTGCAAACTAAACAAACAAAAATAGAGATCCAATTATTGTCGAATAATTCGTTTTAGGCTCACCGGTTCAATGTTAGCGAACTTTAAAAGATTATGTAATCATAAGTCAGGCTATGCACACTTGGGCACGCCACAATTGCGGCGGTAAGTCTCCTCTTTGAGGAGTGGATTGAGAGGCGCCTTGCCGTTCCGCAGGTCCTCACTGGACATGGTTGTTTCAGGAGGTTCGTGTTTCGTATAAGGCGGGGCACCGCCGTGTCCTCGTGGAGGCGATCGCCGCCGCCGGTGGAGATCTCTCGCGTCCGGCCCTGGTCCAGGTCATGGTACGGAGCGAGAGTGCATGGGTAGCGGTCACCTCCTTCTGCGAAGCAGTAATGCTCGCGAAGAGGGAGGCGACGCTCGTGAGGGAGAGACAATCTCTGCGCCCTCACGGCCCTAGTCGCCGCAGGATACGTCCTGGGCGTCGGGAATCCCAGGCCGATTCCCGGCCAACGCAGGCGTGGGCTTGCGGACGGTGATTAATGGGTAGCTCGCCGTCCGGTAAGGACCAAGCCCGGTTCGACGGCGCGTTGTGTTCCACGCGCTCCTCAAAGAGATGTTAGCACCAACTGGTGAGGTTCGCAAGGGCCGATGCCTACGAGGGGTGCGGGTTGTTCGAAAGACATAACGTGGCCCCTGGCACACAGGCAACTGAAGGAACATGGTGGGTTTTAGTAAAAGTTTGACATGCTCTCCCGCTCCACCCAATAACTATCGGAAATACATTGGCAAGGATGGTACGGTTGACATCTGTCCAACGTGTCGGGTGAATTAATCCAACAGATCGTTTCCGGTTGTTCTCGTTTTGCTAACGGCGAGTATTTGCAGACATAATCTAGTAGCTAGGATTATCCATCAGCAACTTGCTTTGCAGTACAATCTTGTGGAGTCTGAAGTACCATACCACAGGTATGTCCCGACCCAGTTCTCGAGAATGGTCAAGCCACAATGTACTGGGATCGATCTATCATCACTGACAGGACTATTGCAGCCAATAAGCCTGATATTGTGGCGATAGATCGACGAGAGCGTCGTGCAATGATCGTTGATATCGCTGTCCCTCATAACGAGAATCGCGTGAAAGCTGAGCAAGAGAAGAAAATCAAGTATCTTGAATTAACTCACGAGGTTGTCGACATGTGGGACATGTAGTTTGCAATAATTGTATCAATAATCGTTACAATAAATGGCCTAATAGCGAAGAGCCTCGACCAACACCTCAGGAGGCTCGCATTGCGCAGCTGGATCAAGGGCTTGATTCAGAAAGCAGTACTCCTGGACACGGCACGCATAGTCAGGAGGTTCCTTTCTCTAGAGCCCTGACCACCGGCATCTTGGACCCTGCTCCTGCTGCCAATGGGCCACGATTTTTTTATATTTTTTAATACTTTTGTATAATTTTTGAAAATAAATAAACTAATAACTTATAATAATGATAGTTATTATTTTTCAAGGCTTAAGCAACGATATGCCACGCACGTATAAGACAAGTAGTAGGGAAAATGGATCTATGATAGAGTAGGGGTCGACTGCTCCTACTATATTATAGATCCATGTTCCCTCCCACTCGTCTGTCGGTACACTTTGACTTTGAACTAGCTGCGGAGGTTCTATAATATAAGAGGTCAGCTTAAACTAGTTTTGTTTTTCAAAAGACCAAATTTTGATTTTATAACGATTTTATTCTAACATCTAGGTGTATTTATTTACACTTTAAGCACACAAATGTACAGAAGCGGACTTAATGCCATTAGGCATTTTACTACCAGTCAACCTTTGGGTGATGCAGAGAAAAACAGTGGTAGGTGCAATAAATTTGAGGAATATTTAACTTAAACGCATAAACCTAACTTAAACTATAAATATAATACATATATACCTAACCATATATAAATATAAGCACAAATAAATGTGCATAAAATACGAATTGACTAAAAACAAATAAGACAAACAATGAGATAACATTACCGTTGTAATGATACTGCCAACTTTTTGCGAATGTGCTCGCGAACTTTAAACTTGAAGGATAATCGGTTCGTTGCCATCCTGATTTACTACTGTATTAATGCGCGGGTATCGAGATTCAGTTTGCCGTAAGGCCTCGAGGGTGGAACTCGTGTCGTTTTTCACCGCGTCGGTTGGCCTGGCTGCGAAAATCAAGGTGTTTGACTATTTTTAGTCGCTATTACAAAGCTGTGTAATAAAATTAGTTGTCAAGAACTAAACACAGACAGTTGACAGTTTTTTTATTGAGAAACTAGCAGCGCTCCGCGGTTTCAACCGCGTAGTTCCCGTTCCAGTGAGAATACGGGGCTAAAATATAGCCTATGTCACCTGGGGATAGTGTAGCTTCCCAACAGTGAAATAATTTTTCAAGTCCGTTCAGTAGTTTCGGAGCCTATTCAATGCAAACAAACGAACAAACAATCAAATCTTTCCTCTTTATAATATTAGTCTAGATGTAGACAAGCGATTTCTATTCTACAGTTGAGTAGAAATAAAAAGCGTCATGCGAAGCCTGTTGGTGCAAAAACAATACTGTATCATTTTTTCTGTTCTTTTGCTTATATCTCGAAAATGGTGTGACCTGTCGCAAAAATAGTGAAAATTTCGACCTTCTTTAGTAAACCTACAAAAAAACTTTTTCCAAAAAAACAACCAATTTCCGGAAAAAGCACAACAGTGTGAAAAATAACTTTAATTTCTGAAGGCAGTGACAAAAAGTCCAGAAGTCGGTTGTTTTCTTTTTTGGAAAAGTTTTTATCCCACACCAATTCGAAATTTCACTATCCTTCGTCTCAACAATGCATATTTAAGCGATAGCAGCAATCGCGGTTGATTTGCTGTCATTTTTTGAAGAGTTCCGTTGTATGTCTCCGAAACGCATCATCAGATCCATATGAAATTTTAATGGGACCATTTTGGAATAAACCCTTTTCGAACAAAATAGAATTATCCGTTTCTATATGACGGAATTATATAGAAACGAAAAGAACATACATTTAAAATATATATCTAGAAACATGTCGAATTGATAACCTCCTTTTTTTTTTTTTTTTTTTTTTTTGGGTGGGAAATCATCAAATAACTTCTCCCGCTCTGGGTGGAGCAGGAGGGCGTGTCAGACTTTTACTGACTAAAACCCACCCGTGTTCCTTCAGTAGCCCTTAAGCCTCCTTATTTTTGAATTCGGTTAAAAAGTAAAAAAAAAACATTTTAAAACGTCGAGGCTGCCTCCGGCTTTAAAAAACAGTTGGTTCAATTCATAGTTTTGTAAAGATAATTTTAATTATAATTATTTTATTTTATTACAATTACTAAATAATATTAAAGATTCACTGAATTCGCATTAACAAACGTTTCTTTCTTATAAAAAGTTATTTTATTTCATTTTATTGAATGCTTTGTCTATGAATTCTAAGATTCTGTGAAGTACTATGTGATTTTTACGGGCATTCATAAGTTGTTCGCCAGATGGCGGCAGTAAAGTTTACGAAGTATAGTAGAGGTAAGGTGCGGCAAAGAGCGAGCGAATGCTCAAGGTTATTTTGCTCGGTGAACCGCCTTAATGTGATGTCAGTGAATCAAACAGCTTGTCAACTCCACCAGACCGTTCAGGATATTTTCCAATAACCTTTAAGTTAGAAAACAAACACACACCGCTATGGTATTACTATTTCTATGGTAAAGAGACGTCGATTTGGAAACGTTCTGTTTATCATATTGATGTGTACGGCTACACATCAAGCTATGCATTTCCAGTTGACGCTGATCTCTTAAGTTATATGTATGATTCACACATACGAGTATAACTTAAGAGCGCTGTCACAGGTCCACTAGCGCCATTCCTTTAAAAAAAAAAAATCTCGTGACTGAAAAGAAATTATGAAAAACGGCTCCATCAGCTGTCTCGGTATGTGTGTCTAGAATTTTGTAATACCTTTTATAAAGTTTCATATTGAGACACGAAGCAACAAAATACGATCTAGAGGAATGTGGCCGTTTTTCTTTAGATCGTATTTTGTTGCTTCGTGTCTCAATATGAAACTTTATAAAAGGTATAATAATAATAAAACTTTATAAAAGGTAATTCTAGACACACTTACCGAGACAGCTGATTGAGCCGTTTTTCATAATTCCTTTTCAGTCACGAGATAATATTTTTTTAAAGGAGTGGCGGTAGTGGACCTGTGACAGCGCTCTCAATACTGCCATACTTTTGTGTACGCACGGCTACACATCAAGCTATACATTTCCAGTTTACGCTGATCGAGCACTGTACGGAAATCCTATACAATGCGAGATCAGCTTATACTGGAAATGTATAGCTTGATGTGTAGCCGTGTGTACAAGAGATGCAATCAATTACGATAATAGCTTGACGGATTCAACCAAACATTTGTGTAGTTATGAAGTTTTCTTGATCATAACACTTAGGGGTTTGAGAACCTGTAATGATTAGTTTAACTGCTTCTCTTCATACTATCTACTACTATTGTTGTATGTTTTTCCAGCACAAATGTGGGTGGCCCATGTTTGGACTACTTACAGCTTATAAACGAAGGAAGAAAAATAGCAGACACAATGTCCGGGTCGTTCATAAGGTTCCAAAATAAAAAGTCATGTATTCATAGAATCAGCATTTTGCGAACATCAAAATAACAGAAGGCAGTGTCCGAAAGCGCCTTTCACCATTTGTTAGTACAGTCGCCAGCAGGTCAAGCTATCCCAAACTGTCAAATTCTCCCAATTGAACATAAACCTTATTCCTTTGTGATAAAGTTGAAAAACTATCAAATAAATTTGACAGATTGGGGTAGTTTGACTCAATACTCAAATTTTATTTGCCTTTTTGTGATCATTATGGACCCTGTCGGGCACAGCAAAAAATAGTAGGAGAGAGGAAGCTTAAATAAGTAGCTAAACTTACATTAATTTTATTGAGATAATCATGAGCTGTTATTAATTTTGAATTTAAATGTTATATGATTTAAATTATTATTTTCTTTTATTTTGTTAATTCAAAGTTATTCATCTAACTATACATTTTATTTTATTATTTTTGAAAAATTATATCAATCTAAGGATACTTTTATTATTTTATTGTTATTATTTTTTGTTTTAAGGTATTGACCATGAGTATATTGTTAGTTTATTTGTCGAAAATGCTATTGAGGGCAGTGTAAATTTATAGGTTTTTTTAAATTGTTTTGTCATTTATAAAAATTCAATTGTAATTATTTTATTGTATATACTGTAATTATATATTAATATGTGTCAATTCAAATACAAAAAATACTGTTTTGTGGATAACTGACTATAACATAGGTTTCTTTATAATTTATCGCTTAAAAATTAGTTAATACTATAATAGCATTTTTTATTAAAAATTGTCTTCGTTTTTTTTTTTAAATACATTTATTTTTTCTTCTTTTTATTAGTTCAGGTAGTTTGTTATAATTTTTTATGGACATTACATATGGGCTTGCAGAATGTATTTTTAGCCGAGAATGTGGAATATATAATCTCGATTTGTGTCGGAGTGTATAATGTGATTGTATATCCTCACGCTTTGTATAAAATTCTTAATACTTACGAACAAATTTGCAGGTTTCCAATATGCATATACTAGGGAGTGATAACATATTATAATTTTGGAATTGAGGTTTACAGCTGTCAGTTTGATCGATGTTTTTACTATGATTCTCACTAATTTGTTTTGGAGGGTAAATAATGTTGGTGCATCCGTGCTACTCCCCCAAAAGGTAACGCCGTAGCTTAGCCATGCATAAGCATACGCATAGTAGGTGGTGAGCGCTGTTTGAAGATTGGTGTTTTTTTTTATTTCACGGAGAGCATATGAAAAACTTGAAATCTTTGATCTAAGTTTTTGTGTGTGGGATTTCCAACTTTAGCTCGGAAGAAGCAAAAAACTTTCCAACAGCACATTTTCTCTAAGACATAGATCGATAACTTCCGTATGGTGGGAAAGGCTTATCCTAATGCCCGGCATCCGAACATGCTACGGTGAAGTTTTAAATACAACGGACAGCGTCGTTTGGTTCCCCGTAGACGTATTTTGTACGGTGTAAGCTCATTTCGAAACTTTTCTGAGAACATATGGTAGGTACAGTAGGCAAATTAGTAACACGCAGTATTTCAGCTACGAGCAAATGGTTTAATCGAAATAAATAAACCAGTTAGTCATGACACATGAGTTACTCGGGTTTATCGCTTCGAAATAAGTGGTAAATTTTTTATACGTGTAGAGTTTTTTTTCTTCTTAAAAAGTTTAGTTAACAACCCTGACTCCCGTTAGAGTGTGACTTTTGAAATGGGCTCGTTGAAGTACTAGTTATCTTCATACGGCGACAACAGGCAAGCAAACAAGTGGAATAAAATTCGCGTCGGGGCTCAGCATTCCCCAATACCAAGGGCATTTGAACTATCAATGGTGCCCTACAAATCTCCCTTCGCCATTGGCAAAATTGTCGCTGTGTAGGTATAGCGCGACTCAATTGTTTTCACATGTCGCTCAAATTTTCCAATGCAACATGGTTTTGGAGCCCTACGTTTAGGAAATACGTTAAATTACTTTGTTTATGTAGGTGTTTTTTCGTGCGTTGAATGTGCTGAAAAAATACTTTTGTTTCTAATTTTTTTACCAATAACAAACTGTTATTTGGAGGGACCCAATTTCCTACGTCAAACGGAAAATGAACGCGGTCAATCATACTTTCTATAGGTACGTACATAAATATTGGAGATTCGTCAAAAAAACTTTGATTTCTAAAACACTTCCAATGATATATTTTTTTAAACCTTTCTATTCTAACGGCACTTTAGCACTTTTAAGAGATAAATTATTAATCTCAACTATCGTTGTCAACATCAGCCGGCTTTGACTTTTGTATTTGCAAAGCTACCTCCCGGACTACTATCCCGTCACTTGTTAGGAACTAGTCTGTTCATCTTAGATTCGCACTATAAAATCGATAGTGTGTGGTTAACTTTATAACTTGTTTTTAGTTTTTGAGTTGATTATACCAACTGATTAATGTAGGTACTATTTGAAATGAAAATGTAACTAAATTAAGTGCAGTATATTTTTACTGTTAACTTTAAATTATTAAATAAATACTAAAGAAACTTTATGAATTTTGACCAATAATAAATACTTAATATACATACTTATATACTTAAACTTGTAGTTAGCTTATTTAATACCTACGAAAATTTAGACAGGCATATTTATTGGAGAAAAAGTAACCTGTATTTTTATAGGCATTTTAAGTTACACAATATTTACTTTTTTAACACAAAATATATTATTTGCCTACTATTGTAGGAACTTAAGAAATAAATACTACGAACATTTCTGTCCCTGACTTATTTAGGTGGCTTTAATTTTCCGACCAGTAAGTTGAAAATCTTGAGAAAAGTTTTTACCTCACAGCACACAGTCTTTCTCCTGCACACACAAACTCGCACTCAAAGCGGGCGGGCAGCGGGGGGTTCCTTTTCATTCTGCTTGCCCATTCGCCCCTGTGAATAATCCGCATGCTATCAGTTCGGATTTGTCCCCGTTCCGGGCGGTTCTGGGGGCAAAGTTACGTTTGACGATAATGTTTTCGAGAAGTTTATGAGAGAAAAAAACATGTGCGGTTATACAGGTTCATTTGTTTAGTTCAAGTGAGTTTAGTGCGGATTTTTTTCGTGTTTTGTGGTGAAGTGAGTTCTCGTAGCTACGGCTAAGAAAACGGTTTGTTGTTGTAGTGTTCATATTTAAATTGTTGTTATTACTTAAATATCTCAGACACTCAATTTATAAATAACAGATAAAGTCACTTCATTTTAATGTGTAATTTTAATAGCATAGTAATTGCCGATTTCGTGTAGAAGTTTTTCTTGAAGTTTTTGATTACGTGAACGCGAACGTCATTTTGAGTTCTACTCTGTTATTGTACAACGATACAATTAAATTAACAGAATAAAATAAATGCAAAAATCTCGTTGTTTCTTAAATGAAAATAAGAAAGACAAGCTAAACTGAATTTTAAAAAAAAAGTAAATATTAACATTGTGTTGATATTTTTATGAAGATCTATAGTAGTTTTATGGTCATGGCTTCATCCGCATGGAGGTCCCTTAAAACATTTCGAAAAATTATCTCTTGGAATCGTGAGATAGGGACGACGATATTATTATAATTCTTTCTTCTCTTCGTTGCTGTTGTAGCCTACATCTTGTTGTAGGTGCCATAGAATTTGATAGGTCTATTGAGCTGCTGATTGCGAAATACGTAAGAATAGCATTTCGCAGGCTGGGCGAATCTTCAGTCGTCCAATTGGTATTGTTCGGAGGGAAAAAGCGACCGTAGTTTTAGGGTTTCTTACGCAAAGGGTGTCAATGGAACCCTATTACTAAGCCTCCGCTCACCGTCCTGTCTGTCTGTAAACGGGCCTCGTCTCATAATTTGTAATAGATAGACAATTTTTACTGAGTATTTGTGTTTTGCCGCTGTAATAATAAAAATAAAATCAAGTAATATTCAAGAGGTCCCGGTCCTGGAATTTTTTACTTTATTTTATTTTATTCATAAAAAGGTTTCTTATAGACATTTGTCTTATGTTACTTGTTTTCTTGAAATATAAATAAATTGTAACGGTAAAAAAATAAACTGTAGCGGTAAACCCGTGACCTACTTAAAAAAACAAGCCATGTGCGAGCACTTACACATGGCAAAGGTATGGTTTTTTTTAATACGTTTTAAAGTATGGTCTTACTTGGGCACGATAGTAGGTTGTTTTGGTTTTCACTCTAATGAAAAAGATATATTATATTAAATTTTTGAACCCAGTACCGAAACCATGCCGATAGTTCCCGAACAAACCCGAGCGCGTGTGACGTCACAATGTTAATTTCTAAGTACTCATCGTAGCACACAGCTGATTGACTTTAAATCAATCAAATCTTCTTATTATCGTCAATATATTGATAAATCCCTCTCACCGAGAGGAGGCCTGTGTCCCAGCAGTGGGAACATTATAGGCTGATGATGATGATGATTGATAAATATATCTAAATTGTCCAACCTTAAGAGTTATCGTGCTTGTTTCGTACCTACCATTATGTACGAATACTACAAAAACAAATCCCCAAAAAATGTTTTTATTTGTTCCACAAGATGATAAACGTCGAAATAAATGGTTTCAAACTCCGGCGACACAAAGCATTTTTTTTTGTTGTGTAGACTTTGCGCACTGGTTAAAAACGTATCCTGTATATCACCACGCATAACTTTTTTCAGAGTTGGCCGATTTTGATATTTTTTTTTTTGGAAATTCTTTTTTTGTTATACCCCGAAGTTGGTCCCATATAAATTTCGAAATATGGTATGGTAGGAAAACGGGGGAATGATTGATTTTTTACTGACAGATTTTAATACTGAGTTGTGTATTACAAAAAGTAATCAAAAATGAAGCATGTAGTAATGAGTAGATTATAGCCACAAAATATTATATAATAAAAACTTTTTAACAAAAAATTAAACCGCCGAAAAAACTGAAAAGCAAAAACTAATAAACCTTTTTTGTTTAACCTTAATAACGAAATTCGGAAATCGATGACTTTCGATATGTATTTTAATTTTATGTCACCGCCTTCCGAAATACGTTATTAGGGTTAAACAAAAAAGGTTTAGTATCTTTTACTTTTCAGTTTTTTCGGCGGTTTAATTTTTTGGTAAAAAGTTTTAATCATTATCATGTAGAAGCCGTTGACACTGTGCTATTGAGAAATTCCTTTAATATTATGACGTCACAAACATGGTGACCAATCGTGGCGCATTGATTGCACACGTGCTTCTTTTTAAAATATTATCAATTTTAAATTGTTTGTAAATACTTAATAGATTTAAATAAAATAATAGTTTTTCTTTCATCGACTATTATTATAATTTATGACAAAGTAAAACTTCATCATAAATACCTACATTTTTTTTTCACAAACCCAGTTGTAGTTAATTATGATACTTACTAAAAAACTAATTTTATAAATATTCTCAAAAAACCATAATTGTTATTTCAATTGAAATTATTGAAAAATACATATTTCTGCAAAGAAAAAAAAAGTTTTATTTGTTTTTTAGCGTTGGTCTTTGGTATTTCCGCCCGAGTACTTTATCAAAATTGCCCCAATTTCCCTAAGTAAAAGAAAGTCAGCGGTTAATTGTTGTTATGTTTAAAAATATATTGGATTTTCATCTATCTATTTCAATTTTAAGAGACATGATCGATAATTTATCTACATTTTTCATATGGTGTGGAATCAAATCAAATCAAAATATTTTATTTCACATAAACCTGCATGGGCACTTATGAAACGTCAGAAGCTAGGTCAATATCGACGTATGTCACATTGGGCACCCGCTCCTGGCACCTGAGGTATTCTACATACGGCACCTATCAATATTTTTTGCAGGTGCCATTAGTATTAGTATAGGTTATTCCACAAATGGTACCTACGGATCAGTAGGTACTAAAGTTGAGCTTGGGACGTACCTACATTTTTTTATGGGACGTTAAAATTAAAAAAAATGTTTAGAATCAGTAGAGAGTTTAATAACATGATAATAAATATAGAGTATGATTAGCTAAGCACCACCAGTTACGTGCACAGTTATTTCTGACAGAGTATAAAATAAAAACTTACTAGTTTTAGCTTTTTTCGCTCGGTGGCCTGCCGACTACCTAACTAAATGACTTACCTCACGGCGATAGGGTAGAATTAGGGGTTCTGGATCACTTCTTCCTCGCGTTGCACAGTGTTTTGTGAAGCCCGATTTTCGGACATCCTATTTTTATTAAAATGGCCGACAGAAATAATCATTTAAATGCGAGATTTCTTATCCCCATTGAGTTACCAAGTCTAGTTTTTGAGTTATCGTTTTTTGAAAATCGTATTTTTCCCATCCGGATTTTAAGAAAAAAATTAATTACGGTTAAACTAAGCATGATACGACATAATGATGGTAGGTGCATTGATGGCGTATCTTATGCCGAGTACTTCAGTCCACAAATTAACCTCACAGCTTTGTTAGATCCAGATTTATACGAGTTTTTTGGTTTTTAGTTTTTATTTTTTTTCTCGAAAATTCTGCCATTTCGGGAAAAGTTATTAACACAGAAATAATTCTACTTACTTCCCCAATACACCACATAATTATGACATCCCAAATCCATGGAACTTAGAAGTTGTGCCCATTTAACTATTTTTGTTAGGGTTGTCAAATTTTTATCCTTATTTTGTGGATCAAATTTTTCGTAAAAGTACCACAAAAATACTTAAATAACACAAAATACCTGAGTTTACCTTTTAATGTACAGAGGCCAGCACATCAAGCTACCTCAAACTGTCAAATTTTCCCAGTTGAACATGAACCTTATACATTTGTGATCAAGTTGAAAATCTATCAAAGAAATTTGACAGTTTGGGATAACTTGACCTACTGGCGTCTGTACATCGATGAATAATATTTTATTTAGATACCAAGCTGGTATCCTGGCGTCTTCACATTAGATAATCTATACCACCGATTTTACTACCAGGTAGATATATTTATGACAAAGTTATATAAAATCTGGATATAAATAATTATCTGAGATTTTGACAACCCTGACGACGTAAAATCCGGATAAAATTTAAAATCGTTGTGGTTTCCAAGTTCCATGGAATTGGGATGTGAAATTTATGTGGTGCGTTGGAGAAGTTATCAAAATCATTTCTGTATAAATAACTTTTCCCGATTTGGTGGAATTATCGAGAAAATTAAGAAAATTTAAAAACAGAAAAACTCGTATATTTCTGGATCTAACAAAGTTACAAGGTTCATTTGTGCACTAAAATACTCGGCATAAGATACGCCATCAAGGTACTTAACATCATTATTTCGTATCATGCTTAGTTTAAATGTAATATATTTTTTTCTAAATATCGAGATAGAAATTGGTCGATTTTCAAAAAACTATAACTCAAAAACTAGACTTTGTAGCCAAATGGGGATACGAAATCTTGCATTTAAATGATTATTTCTGTCAGATTTTTCAATAAAAATGGGATGTCCGAATATCGGGCTTCATATTTAGGGGTATGAGGAACAGGGTGTAAAGTTCACTCATACTTATGATGGTAAAGGAGGATCCTCCGACCAGACGGGTATTGTGTCTGGTCCGGGCAACTGCCCAACAGTTGATGTTGGGATTTTTGTATATGTTCGAGTGCCGTCGAAAACTCTGATTGCGCGATGCAGAATTGCTCATATAGTTCGCCTGTGGCATTGTAGATGGCGCCACTTTTCTTTTTTGTGTTTTTCGATTTTGTTGCGAAGCATTTTTTTATTTGTAGTGCCGCTACATCACTCCCCCCCGGAGACCGGAGGTCGATAGTGGGCTGAGTCAGTGCATGTTATGCATGCTTGCCAGTGCCAGTTGCGGTTCCAGTGAGTCGGAACCGGGTGTCACATAGTTCGCGGTGAGTCGGAACTGTCTGCGACGATTCCCCAGTGAGTCGGGGTTGCGCTGCGTTATGCTCCAGTGAGTCGGATCTGGTACAGCGCTGGGTTGAGAGGTTGAGGCTGACTGCTGGCGTCGACCGGGAGATTGGGCTCTCGACCGGCCGAAAGTGCAGTGTGCTGGGCCATGGCTGCTGATGAGGCTGTGGGTGATGACCAGGCATGCGGTTCGCTGCATGCAGGTGGTCAGGATACCCGTTGAAGCCGTAGGGTGCTGGCTGGCTGTGTGACTCGCCGCTCGAAAGCTTGAGGAAGTGATCTTGATGTTGATGATGACGTCACGCCGAAGTGTTGCACGAAGGCTGCGCTGACGTTCTTTCACGGGGTCACCAGTATAGGGGTATGAGGAACAGGGTGTAAAGTTCACTCATACAATTGCTGGTAATGGAGGATCCTCCGACCAGACGGGTATTGTGTCTGGTCCGGGCAACTGCCCAACAGTTGATGTTGGGATTTTTGTATATGTTCGAGTGCCGTCGAAAACTCTGATTGCGCGATGCAGAATTGCTCATATAGTTCGCCTGTGGCATTGTAGATGGCGCCACTTTTCTTTTTTGTGTTTTTCGATTTTGTTGCGAAGCATTTTTTTATTTGTAGTGCCGCTACACATAAAACACTGTGCGTTGCACGGAATGGTATCCTGATCCCCCAATTCTTCACACATTTCATCTCATTAACCTCAGATATCACTTTTCATCTGATTAGAATTGAAATGTGTTTCAACCGGTCAGTGCGGCGGTCCTGTGATATAGAACCTCTAATTTTATAGACGGTTTTTTTTTTTTTTTTTTTTTTTTTTTTGGGTGGGAAATCATCAAATGACTTCTCCTGCTGAGTAGAGCAGGAGGGCGTGTCAGACTTTTACTGACTAAAACCCACCCGTGTTCCCTCAGTAGCCCGTATGCCAGGGGCCGTGGTATCTCTTTCGAACAAACCCGCACCCCTGGCAGGCATCGGCCCTTGCGGACCCCACCTGTGGTTGCTGACATCTTTGACGGCGCGCGTGTGGAACACAACGCGCCGTCCCGTCTACCACTTTTCGGCCGCAGAGGATAGGGAGAGCGGCCAACGCTATACCGACACTCCTCTTCCCCTGCGGCCCCACCGCGTCCGCCATCAAACGGTGGCGGCCCCGTCCAGGCCACGGAAGGGAAGAGTGCTGCTCAGAAGCACCGGCACTCCTCCTCTACCGCAGCCCGTAACCCTCAGCCGCGATGCCTCCCATTCGACATCGCGGCCCACCTCAGTTGCGGTGCACCTCACCGCAACCTACTTTTTGGCCGCTACGTCAATGGCTTGAAGGCAAAAGCCCTGACGAGCGGCCCCACCGTTGGGTTCCTCTTGGCTTCACCGTGGATGGGAGACCACGGTTACTAAGCCCCCCCGCAACGACAATGCGGGAACCCACTCGGGGGGGATTTTATAGACGGTTTACGATACAATTTGCAAAGCAGTTTGAATATTGTATTTTATTCTAGTGTTTCTACAGTCGCGGATAACTTTCTAATATTCGACATTCTTCATATTGGAAACAGGTGGCGCTGCTGTAGTTTTTTCAATCGTTAAGTATCCACTAGAAGGTCTTAGCACGCACCGCCAAAATACATTTTCACTAGTTTTGTAACATTTGAATTTTCTGTACTGTCTATTTTCATGGCTTCTAAAATCTTCTTCAACAAAGGCTTCCCTTTTTTGCTGAAAATGTAATAGATTCGTGGGTTCTGTTTGCTGCTACCGACAACGGGCTCCATTATTATAGTTTTATTATCACACTAAATATAACACTCCCGTGCCGTTACATCATCACCGTAATGTAACCCCACCCGCACCAGCCGCCCGACGAGGCGGTCTGCAATTACTCTTTCAAAGAGCTTGCCCACCTCGTCGAGCAACACGATGGCCCGGTAAGCGGACGGAGAGTCCGCTGGGCGCCCCGGCTTCTTAATGAGGACCAGTTTTCCCGTCTTCCAGCGAAGTGGAAACTGGCCCTCCTCCAAGCATGCGCTTAGGAGCCCTCTTAGTCGAGGCCCGAGAGCCTTCAAGGCCAGGACCCAGGCTTTTCCGGGCAAGCCGTCGGGTCCTGGGGCGGTATTCTTGGCATGCAGCCTACGTACCGCCACTCTCAGATCTACCTCGGTCACCTCTGGAGAGTCGTCGTCGTCGTCGGTGTGGTCCGCATCGGGCACCGCAGGAGGCGGAGCCATGGGCGAGGGAGCGTGCTCTCCTCGCGAGGGGAACAGAGCGCTCACCACGTCCTGCACGAGCTGGGGCGGAGACTCTGCGTCAGCGGGGGAGCCCACGGGCGGATTTTATCTCGCACCGTTTTGTAGGGGCGTCCCCACGGGTCTCTGTTCAGAGTCTCCAGCGACTCCTCGCGACAAGAAGAATTGAGGGATCAGGTTCACATTCCGTGCGACGCGAGGAAGAAGTGATCCAGAACCCCCAATTTTAACCTACTGCCGTGCGGTAAGTCATTTAGGTAGTCGGCAGGCCACCGAGCGAAAAAGCTGAAACTAGTAAGTTTTTATTTTAAACTCTGTCAGAAATATTTATGCAGAAAACTGGTGGTGCTTAGTAACTCATACTCTATATTTATTATCATGTTATATTAAACTCTACTGATTTTAATCAAATTTTTAATTTTAACTTCCCATAAAAATTAAACGTTCCAACACCACCAGTATTTGTGGAATAACATTTTAAATAATAAACCATTCCACTAAAGGCACCTGTGAAAAATATTGATAGGTGCCGTATGTGGAATACCTCTGGTGCCATTACCTTAGGTGCCGTTAAAGCGGGTGTCGAATGTGGCATACGTCGGAATATCAACGGTTTCGTCACTGTGAACAGAGGGGTGATTGCGTAATACACTAACTATCGGTAGGAATTGGTGTCATTTTGACAGTTCCACAACATTCATATCGTTGTTTACGCAACGTGAACATACAGACAATATTTTCGAACATTGAAAGAATGGAGAAGCAAATAAACTTCAAAATTATTCTGATTCTGATGAATAGTGTGTTTCGCAATCAGCTGTTTGATCCTTGTTCACGTTTATTGTTATTGATAGATGTGCTGGTATTTTTTAGGTTCATGTTCTGGGACGATAACTAGGTTATAACCTAACGGGCCTTTATTAAACCTGTGGCCAAGTAAATCAATTTGTTTTTTTAAGTTCTAAGATCTCGTCATTCTCGTCATCTGGTATTGTTGGTAAGCTACTAGTGGTGCCATCTAACGTTGTTTCACTGGAGTTGTATTAATCGATTACGGCTTCTGCTTTTTACTGTGAACGGGCTTTGCGAGTTCGCAACGGCAACGTCATGTTCTGGAAGAAGTTCATAGTTCTTAGCCAGTAGGTAGTTTATTAGTAAAAAATTTACATATGAGCCAATGAAACTCGAGCCAATTGTCTCCGCTTATTGTCTTGACCATTTCACCACTTTTGTATTAAAATTGTGACGAGTTTTAAACTTCACGCTTTATCACTTCCAACTTTATCAGAAAACATCAATAAGAAATCTAAAAAACTACAGGTACAAAAGAGAACCGTAATTTCAAATCAATTATGTAGGTAAATACTGTTTAGCAAAAATTTTTTTTTTAAAGATATGTTGTTAACAATTTAATTCCACTTTTATTCTCGATTAATAATAACGTATCATTCAATGATTGGGCTACCATTGGTATTCATAAAAGTTGAACACGGCTTTATGAGCTGTATATGAAAGGACTTATGTAAAAACTGCTGAATATGATTTACCAGGGCACTCAGAAAGTACAGCGCAAATTATTTTTTATGTATGAGAGACTGGTCAGTTATAATCTATTTTGAAAATATGATTATTTGTAAGTAAAAATAGGTACGTTACAATTTCAAAATTTCCTTCCACATTGTTTACGAGCTAATTTAAATGATCGTGTGTCATTAAAAAATGGATCTCCGCCGGGAACATTTAACGATCCATGTATTCATTTACACTTCAGCTAGATAGTAAATGCGAGAAGCACAGAACCGGTCGAAGTGGCGGAGTTTGGGCCTCCAACAGTGAAATAAAATATCTATGATCTTTAATAACCTCCAAGCACTGTTAAAACATAAGGAGCAATAACTGGTAGGCGTAATAAGGGTGTAGAACACCCACCTCCACCTCTTCCGCTCTAGGGAATAACTTAGTGCAACAAAATAGTATCGTAGATATTTTAACGTCATACTTATGAAAGTTAAAGATTATTTGTAAAATAAACTATTACTATTTCATAAAATTCTTCATAAAAGGTCTGATCTCGATCAATAAGTAATCGCCATTTCCAAAGAGCAAATTTTGTTTCACACAATTTGAACCGAGTTGAACCCGAACCCATCGATTGCGGCAGACATGAAAGCGCCTGATGAATGATCAAGTAAATGGAAATATATATCATTACGGCGAAATATTCGGGGCCACCCTAGCGCTTGAATGGCTGATTCCTGAAAATAGGCGTATTCAGTTGATTCTCTTGGGAATTTTTTTTCAATAGGTTTTCCACTAGTGAGAATTAAAGATTTAAAAAAATTCAAACACATTTTACCGATTAGCCTAGTCGATCACTTTTGATCGACCTGTTTCAAAGATAATTAAATACATTTAAACTATGTCAACAAAGAATAAAATAATTGGGCATTCCTTGCCCAGTTAAGTTCTGAAAAGCTAAAATTGCCCATTGTTATGATTTATTCATGCTGATAATTTCAGGAATTGTTTGGAATAGAAGGAAGGGCATCCAATAAGTACTGCACCCTGCCGGAGTACACCATATAAACAAGTTGTTAGTTTAATGTTTTCGTTAATTTTAGTAATGCTTCCTATCTTTGCCAGCTTTTCGAACAATTGATGGGCATCTCTGTATATTTTATAAATGTTGATAGCTCGTTGATAGCCAAGTCAAATTCAACGGCTTTGAAGATTAATAATATTATTTTTGGTAATTTTCGAAATCTTAAAGTGCCAGAGGACGCGGCCCCTGCCTAGAACTATTCAAACTCTCATCATGCCGCACCTACTAAGATATCAACTTTTCGGCCTGAGTAATACTTGCTCAAAATCCTCTGGGCTCGTACCAAAAGGATGATGACAAAAATATAAAAAAAACTCAGCAGGCGCGCAGCGCGTCGTTTATGAATCGTTTGCTTTCTAATGGCGAAATAACTAAAAAGTATCAGTTGTGTCCGTAATGATAATGTATTTGGTGGTTATTCGGATACATGTTCACCTGAAGTTGAGATTTTGACTAAAATGGAACGCGCTTTTATATCGAAAATCTCTTAATCTTAATTTATTGTAAAAAATAAAGTTTTAAGTAACACACACCACCCCTACTCTTACAGACACACCCTACATACACATATTTGCATCGGGTTAATTTTATATAAATATGCGTCGGAATAGTTAAGCAATGCTAATAATTGATAAGTCTCTTCCTTACTTTACACCTGATTAGTCATGCATTCCCGGTGCTGTTGGCATCCCGGGATTTTATACAAAAATATTTTTGAAGAAGCCGCTTTCATACTTTCATAACTAAAAATTAAGTGGTATCTACAGGTAAATAAATAAATAAATGTGCATCCGATTATCCGATCTCTAATTATAACACAGAAAAAGAATACGAGGATGTTGATTGCTGAGGATTTTGAAGAACGCCTAAGAACCAGACGCCACGATATCTGAGGATTTACTGAACTAAACGTAACGTTATCATTATAGTACACGGCACATACAATTCTCAATACTAGCCGTTCACTACCTACACTGCGCCATGCAATTTATGTAGGCTGTATTTTTTTTTACAAACAAACAAATAGTCCCACCTATACTGAACAGTACCAGTAAAGTTATAACGATACATATACGTTACGTTATTCAACCATTCAACCCCAGTTCAATTGACACCCCACACCAGCACCACCTACCTGTGCTCACTAGAACCACGTTTTTGTGACGGCACAAATTAGAATCATCTCCTGGACCAGCCTCCTGAATAATAATGGGCTACATCGTTAGATGGCGCTAAATTCGCTAGCGCAAATGAAAGGATGATGAAAATGGAAATGAAATTTGATTCTGTCTGTGTATCCGATTAGATATTCTAAGCTATGCACTAAATTTTGTTGCAGTTTTCGATACTTTTAGAGCATAAAAGTAGGTAGGTATATTCCGGAGGGTTTATGACAACAATTGATTAATATTTAACTTAGATTAATAAGCACAGAAATCTCGAACTTTCACATGCATTGCTTGAAGTTAAATAATGAGTACCTACCTAACGTCCGCTTAACCATACATTTTGACGTTTAAACATCTCTATTATTTCAGACAACGTGTATAAATTAAACTCTAATATCATCATGCTACTTCCCTTGTGTCCTCACTTTATTTGTGGTCGGTGCAGCGCGTACCTGTCCATCTTCAGTTGTTAACTCCTTTCTGGCCACGTCGTCTTTCATCTTTTCGTATGTCTTTAGTACTTACAATATTACTTTATAAAATATCCCACGACATGTCCGTCTTAAACTACCTTATCATATTTTTGCAGTCTACAGGTAGTAGGTTCTGTAGTACTTAAGGTAGTTGTACTAATATCAGTAGTACTATCTTCAGTGGAATTGGTATCTTCTGAACTTAAATCAACGGCGCGGCGTTTGTTCTTCTATGCGAATTCATGAGAAATCATCAGATGAGAATAAATAAATGTACGCCACCGATGCTCTTTCCTCTCTAATTAAATGGATGATGTCCGCGAGGTACCACTAGGTAATGGTGTTTTGTCTGTTTACCTGTACTGGTGAATAATTTAAACAACGTTCTTAGCTCATTCGCTGTCTCTTTTATTATTGAACTAAAAGTAGTTTTGTCTCTTTAGCCATGCAATAGGTGTTGTTAAAGATAGGTAATTAAAGGATTACATTAATAGACATGTTATTTACAGAGTTAGTTAAGGCGTATGACAAATGTATATATTGTCTTCCCATTTTTCTTTTCGAAACCGTTTAATTGTTCATAATTTAACTGAAGAACACAATAACCAAACCTGAGAGCAGTTCTTTTGAAGGACTTATGTTAAGATTTATAAACTACAGGTGCATAATAATCAATATCACAAATAAGGTTTATCTTTCAGCTTTGGGAGCTTTCGGGATGTGTCTTCAAAAATATTTCATTGGATTTTTATAATTTGACTGTAGTTAATTACTGTCGCGATTTGTAATCATCCTAATCCTATCCATAATCAGCCTATAATATTCCCACTGCTGGGACACAGTCCTCCTGTCAGTGAGTGGGAGTAGAACGTAATCCATCACTCGGACCCAGTGCGGGTGGGTAGACGTCACATGTCTTCGAATTATTTGGTTCTGGGATAACCCGGTTTCCTCGCGATGTCACAAAGTAAAACGCCTGTCTGGGTTTGAATCTAAAATCTACAACTCATAAATCGCGGCCGTTACCACTTGGCTACTTGCAGGTCATTTTAGGGCTATTTTTTTTTCGGGTTTTGGCTTCGCACGGTTTGTGCATTTAGCCAGTGTCAAGTAATTTTTCTTTTCAATCAAGTAAATGGCCCGATACCAGGCACGAAGTTACAAAAAATTCATAGTCAGTCAAGTCAAAGTTAAGTCAAAGTTATTGTAAAGCGGTAGTAACTTTACAACAACCTATTAGGAGTTTTTGGGGGGAACACGAAAAGTCCACGTTAGTCACTTATTTTCACCTTCACTACACTTGTGCACTCACACGAAACTAAATTGAATAATTCACTACCAAAATTATACAATTTAATTCTATTTCACGAAATTTCATGAAAATGAAAATTCGTGCGACATGTTCCAACGTGATCCCGCCAAAACTCCTTAGGGCTATTTATTGCTATTAGTTAGTTTGTATCATAATCATGGCGAGGTACTAGTGAATTTTGAACTTCGAATATCAATTACGGACACAAATAATTTGAGTATCAATTTTCTGTGTCAGTAATGATAACCGTTACGAATAGTCACTAGGCGAATGTAAATCTTATTTACACGAAGTAAATGCGTATTCATTTTTTTTTTGTCAAAATCAAAATATTTTATTTCACACAAACCTGCATGGGCACTTTTTAAATGAACAGATTTAGATGACATTTGGCACACAGATAGATTATAACCTGGAATAAAAAATAGGATACTTTTTATCCAGGTAATAAAAAATGTTCCCGTAGGATAATAAAAATTTCGACCTCCACGCGGGCAAAGCCGCTGGCAAAAGCTAGTCAAATATAGATATGAAAATACGGTTATATATATTAATATAATAATTTAATAATAATGAAAATATGTAGGTACTTATTCGTTTACCTATTTTTTATATTTTTAAATGTTTTTATGTAGGTATTTATGTTCGAACATTAAAAAATTTAAGAACATTTTAATTACAATTAAAAAATTTATAATTACCTATTATTCTTATGCAATACTTAACATTAAAATAACAGATATACTAAACCTAAATACACAAACCTCATAATATTTAATTATGGTATATACATACACACAAGGTGTATCGCACCACCTCTTATGGGGTCACTGTACTCATCATTATGAACAACTTTTCTCTTCTTTTTAGTCGGTACGCTCTTGGCAGAGCGGTCGTGGTCGTCACGTAGTCGTAGCTATGAAGGGGGCAAAATGAATACGCCTCACGATGACCCGCCACCTATCTCTACTGAAGGTCATCCTACTGCATTCGTTTATGGAGCTGCCCACAATAGATCCATCGAGTCGGTGATCTCCCGCGCGGTCTTGTACCTTCCCCCTTACCCTGGATGACGAGGCGCTCTATGGAAAGGCTCTCTTTGATCACGTCTTGAAACGTTGCCAAAGAAAGCTAGAATGCGACACTGTACTATAGAAAATAGGCGCTGCTTTATGCCGAGTTCTTGGAGTATGAAGACATTTGAACGAAACTCAGTCCATGAAACTCCAAGCATTACTCTCCAGCACCACATCGCCAGAGCGTCTATCTTTTTTCTTTCCACTTCCCGCAAAGTCCACGTTTCAGCAACGTAAAGAAATACGGGGAAAATAAGTGTTTGCATGAGCCTGGTTTTCGTGGTTTTAGTGATGTTTCCTTTCTCCATATTTTTTTCATCTTGTCCACTGATATTCGTGTGATAGCCATTCGTCGCTTTATTTCATCTATGCATCCACCATTGTAGGTTATTAAAGTTCCAAGGTATACGTAGGACTCGACCACGTCACAGTTCGCAATCTTGGTTACTTCTGGCGAGTTGCTGTTGGCGCGGTCAACAATCATCATTTTAGTTTTGCTGCGATTTATCTTTAATCCGAACTCTAAGCTTATGCGTTCCATTTTCAGTAGCAGTTCCTCCATATGCTGCTCACTGATTGCAAATAGAGTCGTATCGTCTGCACAGGACAAATTAGCAATTTTGTATCCACCAATGGTAACACCGTCAATCCAATCCTCTAAAGTTATGCGCATTATCAACTCAGTGTACGCATTGAACAAGAGCGGCGATACTATACATTCTTGACGGACGCCAGCACTCAGGTGAAAATTTCTGATGCTGTGCCATCCTCATACAAACGCCTTAGGAGGTGAACAAGGTGACTTAGGTGGGGTACCCATTTCTAACAGAGTTTGCCACAGTATCGGCCATTTCACCGAGTCGAAT
Source organism: Polymixis flavicincta (assembly GCA_949987655.1). NCBI lineage: Eukaryota > Metazoa > Arthropoda > Insecta > Lepidoptera > Noctuidae > Polymixis > Polymixis flavicincta. The sequence goes on along the minus strand of OX465171.1, from coordinate 32,306,188 downwards.
GCTTTGGAAAAGTCAACAAAGCAAATATAAGTCGGCTTGTTGAACTCTCGCGCTTTCTCAATGATCGCCGTACAATGAGAATTTGTTCCCTATTGCCTTTCCCTTTCACAAATCCAGCTTGTTCCAGAGTGATCTCTTTGGACAGGTACGTCTTCAGTCGCTCATTAAGAATATGTAACAATATTTTGCTTGCGTGTGATATTAATTATAAGGCGGTAATTGTTACATTTCTTTGTAGAGCCTTTTTTGTGCAAGGAGATAAAAACTGTATGCGTCCATTCCGTAGGCCCCTGTCTGCCACACTTTGTATGTGAAAATAGTTTGGAACATTTGTTATCCGCATTTTCCAAGGGCTTTAATCGTTTCAATAGGAATAGCGTCTCTCCCAGTCGCTTTCTTATTTTTGAGGTGTTGAATAACAGCCTTGACCTCAGACAGCAGAATGTAAGGTTCCAAATCCTCACCGGTCGGATCTGTGCATGGATAGTGACGTGCCTCAGGGTCTTGGAACAGAGATTGACTATACTATTCTTCCATGTTTCTGAAATTTGTTCTAGCTCGGTTACCACTTGGTTATTTTCATTTTAAATGGCCCGGGCCTTCGTGGGTAGGGATTTTATGATAACACGAATTTTGTGATATAGGTCCCTGGACTCGTGTCTACCAGCATGCGTCCCTATCTCTTCACACATTTTCTGTAGATAGGTAGATATTGTGGTAACGTCTGCAACACGCCTGAATTTAAAAAAATCTCCTACTAGATATTTTCTGAGAAATAAAGAGAAGGCTGAGTTAGTATATCAATTTCGTTGAATTTGTTCCCAAGAGACTCGCGAGGCCCCATTTTATAGATTGCACGGATTGCCTTCGTTTGTAAAATTAAAATTGAATCTACGTCAGTTGCCGATCCCCACAGCAGAACGCCAGGAGTCATAATACTGTTATGTGTGTTACTGTCTATAATATTGTGTGCAATAGTGCCGTTAAGAGAGGCCGTATACGAAATTTTGTGATTTCGCTTATTCACTTGATTTTAAAGACGTACTCTTGCAGTTAAAGGACTGCAGTTCCATAAGTTTTAAAGCACAACATGAAATCTCGTTCCAATAATTATCTAATGAATGAGTTCCTTTTTTATATTGTCAAGAATTTTACTTCGTGACTTGACTTTGTGAAATATTTTTGACTGCCAACTCTTCTTAAAAACTTTGCTTTTTTGCGGGAAATTTATTAATCTTGAACCTAAGTTTGTTCATACCGTTTAGAGGTTAAAACGATTCGTGTGTTATTCTAATCCTCTTACGAAAAATCACAAGACATTCGCCGGTTTAAGGTTGATTAATGAAAATAAACGACAAATGTTAAGAAAATAGCACATTCATTAGATCATTATAGAAATGATCTTTCCTATGGTGCATTAAGACTAATAGAAATACAGTATTTCAACTGTAAAATTGCAGCTGTAAAATCACGTAAATCAGCGAAATCGGAAAAAAATCGTACACGGCCTCTTTCACCACGAATAAGAGCCCTCAGAATCCACTCAAGATTAACTAACTACAAATTCCTGATTTTCTATTATCCAGGTATAGTGAGAAAAATACATGATAATATTCAAATACCTAATCGGCTTTAAAACAGTGAAACAGTTTAAAAATAACAAGTAATTTATACAATAATCAAAGACTAATTTTCTTATAATTATAGTAAAAGTTCAACGACAACAAAACCAGAATTGAAACAAACGAATACATACATATCTTATTAAAAAAAACCTTAGGATCACATTTATAAAAATTTAAGTGAATTTTGAAGTATTTTATGAAGATGTGCGGATATACTCATCAGTGTGGTGTAGGGAGTGAGAAAGTTAATCATAAACTAAAAAGTGTATCGCGTTATAATGTATAGTATAAAATAGAAAAATGTGTTGTGTAAGATGTGATGTGCTCCATATTGTGAATAAGTAACCATGTTAAGTCGTTGGAAAAGTAAAGATAAGTCTGAAAAGACATCAAAGTCATCTAGTTCTAGTGGAAAGAAGAAAAGAAAAGGACGGGATAATGGTAAGCAGTTGTTTATTATCTTGTTGCGTGTTCACGACACCGGCGGCATGGGCCATGATGGGCAAATACTGCGTGCATATTCCTAGTTGGTGACACAATTGGTTAATTTTACGCACCGCCGTCGTTGTCGCGTCCACGGTATTAAAATTAATGTAGCAAGTTTCAAATTTACAAAATATACAAAGAATCGTCTTTAAAAACTGGCAACAGGCGGATGAACATCAAAACGTACGTTTCGGTAGATACCTGATATAAATCTCTACATATTATAAAACAATGGCTCCTGCCGCGTCTGTTGTTCGCGATAAACTCAAAAACGACTGAACTGATTTTCATGCGATTTTCACCAATAGACAGGGTGATTCATGAGGAAGGTTTAGGTGTATAATTTGTTAAGGTTTTATGTAAATTGGTAAACGCGGGCGGGTCTTTTTACATACAGGGTGTAAGGGACAGCCCTCAGCAGACTGATGGGGTGAATACTAAACGTGTGCACCTCAGAACCGAAGCAACTAAACCATGATACTCGTATACAGTTAATAAGGTATTAATATTTGCAATCTGCTTTAACTCATGTAGCGCATATACTGATTTATTACCAAATGCATTAAGTTTACGCTACCTCACGTTAAGCAGGTGATAACTAATGTGTTGATAAAGGGCGAAGAATTGAATCCTGATAATAGCACTGTATTCTTGGGCTTAACTTTGGATGCCAAGCTTCAGTGGGGCCCACATATAGCCAAATTATCGAAAAAGCTAAGCTCTGCAGCATACGCTGTTAGAAAAATTCGTAATTTAACTGATATAGAGACAGCCCGCTTAGTGTACTTTAGCTATTTTCATAGTGTAATGTCGTATGGTATTCAATTGTGGGGAAATGCCGCCGACATTCAGACTATTTTTGTCTTGCAGAAAAGAGCTGTTCGATCAATTTATAAATTAAGTCCGAGACACTCTCTCAGAGATAAATTTAAGGAGATTAATGTAATGACTGTGCCTTCACAGTATATTTATGAAAATCTTTTATATGCCCATAAAAATATTAAATTGTTTTAAGAAATACAGTGTTATCCATAGTATAAATACTAGGAACAAACACAAATTTGCTGTACCATCAACAAGGCTCAAGAAAATAGGTGGGTCATTCAGATGTCAATGTATACGCTTCAATAATAAACTTCCATGCCATGTTCAAGATCTAAGTCTCAATAAATTTAAATCATTCATTAAACGTAAGTTGTGCCTGAAAGCCTTTTATACCGTTAAAGATTATATTGAGGACAAAAAGCTTGGGATTGACCTGCTCCAATTTTGTTTACAGTTTTTTTTTTTTTATATTTTTGTTTTGCTCTTTGACATTCGATTATTGTTATATACACTTTGACATTTGATTATTATTATATACACTTTGACATGAATATTTACTTTGAGAAGTATAATATTATTTTGCTTTAATTATTCGAATGTGAGAACTATGTGGTATTTTTGTTTTTGTGTTTCATTTCTTTCTCAGTTCATTTTTAAAGTTAATCTGGCAGTTTGAGTACTTTATGTGGCCTACCCTAATGTCCTTTCTTTGGTATTGTTCGTCAAATCGTTGAGGTCCTCAAGTTCTGAGTTGAGCCGTATGATTACTGATACATGCGTGCACTGAATGGACAGGTCCACTCAATCTGTGTGGTTTCTTTCCTCAAAAGACCATTTCAGACACCAATCCACATGGTCTTCACATGATCTGACCAAGATTATGTCTGGACTTTAAAAAAGACTGTGACCTCTGAGTTTGTTTCGTTCTTTCTTCTCAGAGTAGTCAGTTAGGAAACGCCGACCTCACCTAGTTTAAAAAATATGATTGACGTGTAAAAGTGTTTGTACAAACCTACTTACAGAAATAAAATCATTTATCATTATAATTTATCATTAATTCTTTTGTATAGTGTTTCAATCTGGGATTTCCATTTTAATTTGTTATCCACAGTAAGACCAAGAAATTTTGTTGTTTGCACTTCAGATACAGGTTCACCTTTAAAGTTAATCTCAGGCATAATTGCATTCATACGCTGATTAAAATGGATTATTTTAGTTATTGCAACGTTTGCCTTCAGATTATTGCTGTCTAGCCATTGAATGATTGCATTTACGTCATCTACTGCTTATATCATGCTCATAAGATATTCTGTCATTACACTTAATTGCTACAGTGCTGTCGTCAGCAAAGAGTGTCATTGAGTTTGAGTTCGCATTTGGAAGGTCATTAATGGAAATGATTGCAAATGCTCAATATACAATATACACTCAATATACCTCCTTTGGGCACGCCACGATTGCGGCGGTAAGTCCCCTCTTTGAGGAGTGGTTTGAGAGGCGGCATGGCGTCCTCACCTTCCGCCTGACGCAGGTCCTCACCGGACACGGTTGTTTCGGGAGGTTCCTGTTTCGGATAGGGCGGGAGGAAACGCCCGGCTGTTTCCACTGCGAAGATCGCCCTGAGGACACGGTGGAGCACACGGTGGCGGTCTGCCCGGCTTGGGCGGAGCACCGCCGTGTCCTCGTGGAGGCCACGGCGGTGCTACGGAGCCACGTGCTACGGAGACGCCCCAGGCGTCGGGAATCTCAGGCCGATTTCCGGCCACCGTAGGCATGAGCTTGCGGACGGTGAGTAATGGGTAGCTCGCTGTCCGGTAAGGACCAAGCCCAAGTCGACGGCGCGTTGTGTTCCACGCGCGTCTAAAAGAGATGTCAGCACAAAATGATGGGGCCCGCAAGGGCCGATGCCTGCCAGGGGTGCGGGTTTGTTCGAAAGAGATACCACAGCCCCTGGCATACGGGCTACTGAAGGAACACGGGTGGGTTTTAGTCAGTAAAAGTCTGACACGCCCTCCTGCTCCACCCAGAGCGGGAGACGTTATTTGATGATCTACCAAACAAAAAAAAAAAATTACCTCTTTGTGGGACACCATATTGTATTTTACGTCCCTCTGATAGGTATGTCTCCTCCATCTTAGTTCTGATATTAAGTCTATTAATTTGTGTATACTGAATGCGGTTTTTGACGTAAGTTTCAATTAATTTTAAGATGTTGCCTCTTATGACATAAGTCTCAAGCTTATATGTATAATAGTATGTCATGTACCACGTGATCAAAAGACTGTGTCATGTCCATAAAGATGCCGCAGATTGGTATTCGCCTGTCGACATTGGACGTTATGATTTCCAAAAAATCATATACATATAGCAAGGTTAATAGGTTTACAGAACTTAGCGATGGAAAGTTTAAAACGCACATCAAACGTATCCTTATCAAAAAAGCATATTATAAGATAAAAGACTACGTTGAAGACAGGGAAGTTTGGCATTAATTCCTTCTGCACATGTGGCTTCCCTGGTACCTCATTAACAGCATATCTATGTGAAAGTCTATTAACTGCTCTCAATGTTCTTTTTATTTTAACAATGCTGACATTTTCTCGTCATTATTTGACATTATACATCAATTTTAATATCAACTATTTTTTAGTGATTGTCATGTTAATCATGTCACTATGTTTAATTAGGTTCATTTTATTTATGTAGATTATTTTACATATTGTGAATGGGAGAACGTTGTAGGCCTTACAGACTGTAGATTTGTAGACGATTCTCTATTCTGGATTCGTCTAAGTTCCTGGTACTTATTGACAGGCCTGCACTGTCCTCCCATACATTTTATATCTGAAAACATTGTTAAAGCCAATCATTTTTAAAAGAGTAACCGTGGAGTTTCTTGCCGGCTCTTCTCCATAGGAAACAACATTTTAGAACCGTGCACCTAGCTTCTGACGTTTCATAAGTGCCCATGCAGGTTTATATGAAATAAAAATATTTTGATTTTGAATACTTTTGTTCTGTCTAAATCCTTTTTGTTCCTTAGCTAAAATGTTATGGGTTTCAAAATAATCAACAAGTTCATATATTTTTCAAAAATAAATTGAGTTGATTGACAGTAGAGCAATAGGTCTATAATTATTCATGTTTTCTCTACTCTTTTTTTTATAAATCGATTTAATAATTGCAACCTTTAATTTTTCAGGGTATACACCAGTTTCAATAGACAGGTTTAGAATGTAACTCAGAAGTTGCGAGATACATTTTGTTACTAGCTTAATGACTTTAGTGCAGATACCATCATAACTTACACTATTGATGCTTTTTAACCCTTTTATGATTTGTTTTACATCTTCTGGCAGACATGGCTTCATAAACATTGGTTTAAGTCTAGATGTTAGGAATGCTTATGCTGATCTTTGTGCATAGTATTCATGGTCGTTATCTTATCTACAAAATAATCATTAAATGCTTTTGATATGTCATACGGATTTGTCACGATATTATTATTTACTTTAATACAAGGGATAGATTCTTAAGGTATGTTTTGCATTAATAGTTTGCCATACGCCTTTTGCATTATTATTTGAATTTAGAATATTGTAGTTGTCAGTAGCTGGGTAATTTGTTTCTATTAGAAGAAAATAAAAAAAAGCATTACTTTTAGTAATAAATAATAAATTATTCTTATATTCCACATTTTACAAACGTATTTTTAAAGTTTTATAACGAATGACAAAATTGTTCAATTTAAAATTAAACGATTTTTATCATTCGTACTTTACGAAAAATCGTTCACTACCCAACACTATTAGTTTTAGTATGCTAAAATTATTATTTTTAGAACTGTCAAGTTAACTGAATACAATTTAAAAGTCGAACTATAGTTAGCCAATTTCAGCTCTATAGTGCTACCAGCTGTACTAAAATAATTCGTACACTAAGCCAGTACCATTACTCAACTTAGGTACCGTTTTAATTGAAGGTGTTTTTATAGGCAAATTCGTGTAGGCATGAGGTATATCGATGATTAGTTCAAACAAAAAATTCGAGAAACAGCGACTTTGTAATGTTTTTTTTTTTTTGCATTTGAATGCGGCAATAGAGTCCAAATTGTACCGTGAGAACAGAATGATTCCCCAATAAGTGTTACAATTGTAATATGATGGGTGATAAGATATTAATTATTATAAGTATGCACCGTACATATTTATATGTTTAATGACTACTCTTCTTACTATATTATAATCTGAGACACAAATAAATTAGCGCCAGAGTTGGGCAAAATTGTCTTTAGCTAAAGTAAATATTATAAAGTTTGTTGTCATGAGTCGAACGAAAACTAAAAATGAAAATACAGAGGCCAAGACTAAAACTACCGACTTGTAACTTGTTGGAAAGACTTAAAAAATGATTGACGCTTGTATCCTATGCTCCTTCGATAGTTTAATTCATCATCATCATTCAGCCGTTAAACATCCACTGCTGGTTAAAGCCCCTAAGCGTCGCTACATCGATCGGCTCTGTCTGCGCTACTCGCATACAGCCGATACCCGCGCACTTCACCGCGCTATTGATCCATCTTGTAGGGTGAAACCACGCTGCGCCTTCCGGTACCCCACGCGGTCGATAAATTATTTGATATTTTGTAATTTTTTATATAAATTGAAAAAAAAAAAAACTGGGAGATAATTACGATAAAACTTTAATGCATTAATTTCGGTCGTGCACGTTTTCTGTGACAAGCAGCACTGCCAAGCAATCTTTCTCCACCTTACGCCGCCGCCGCCGCCGTCGGTGGAAGACACGTCTTCATAGCATTATGAAAGAAGATGGCTGTGTATGAAGACTCATACATACATGCTTCGATTTGTTGACAATTTTAGTCCCATGCTGAACCCAAACCCTCTAGTCTCAGTTAGATTGGTTGCTTTGTTCGGGGCCAGACTACTGAGACTAATTTTGTGTCATTACTTCAAAATTGTTGGGAAAAATGTCGGTAAGATATTGTTATTAACACCATAATGGAAAAATCAAATAACAACCTACCAACTCGAGAATCGAACCCGGGACCCCACGTTCAGCAATCACGCTCGCTGCCTCAATACTGTTGTTGGTCTTAAAACGAATGTTAATAACCTCTTTTGATACACATGAATAACAATTCGTTTCAAAAGTTTTTTGTCTTATTATATGTTAAATTCTCAAAGACGGACGAATCAGATTCCGAACCAGAGGAAATGTCAATTCCTAACGATTGGATGTAGATCCACAGTCACATCAGTTTATTTATTTTTATTGAACTAGTTTTCAATAAAAAAAGCACAATTTTGCTACGTTATTGGGATCTTTAAAGAAGAATGGCAGATCAGTGTCGCTTGATTTCAGTAGCGTTCATGAATGAAAGGCTTTACTATGTACCTATGTATTATGTAGCATATTTTAATTAAGCTGCAGTAACGAAAAAAATATCATATATTTTATTAAACCTGTCGATCAAAACAGAATTATTTGCAATATTGAAAAGCAGAACCTATAAGTTACCATACTCACCAGAATATGGAATTTCTAATTCTATAATCCTGCTAATTAGCACGTTTGAACTATTGAGAGACTTGTACAACCTTTTTTTTTTGGAGGAGTATTACAGTAGGCTTAGCACGAGCACCGATTTGTCGACGGAAGAATAGATATGACTATTGTCTAAATGATGTCCAAAAGGATAAGATAGCTATGTTCTTCCATTAATTATCACAGTTAAGCGTTCTAAACGTATCAGGATTTTGTAGAGAATCGTTTAGACTTTGTGGCCGTCGAGTAGAAAGTTTGCTGTCAGTGTGATTCTGACAGTTTGGGAAGAAATATTCTTCTGAAATAGTCTACATATAAAAGGACCTAGACAAGAATCGTTAGACAAAATGACAGATTGTAGTAGGATATCTACGGTGCGATGTCAAAAACTGAGAAACGAAATGTGACTTTGTTTAGAAAAAGCCCTGTCTATTCTTCGTAGAAATAGAAAGCGTCAAGCCTGCAGGACAAGACTGCTATAACCCAGTTTTGTTCCATTAAATCTAAGACACGTTGCGGAAGCATTCACTATTGCATACAATTGAATTAAAGTTTACGATATTTAGAGTAACTTTGTAATTATGAATTAAAACGTTCAAGCAGCGAGTTGGCGACACCAATTTTATTTTACTGCCCAAAAAATAACTCCTTCAAAATTATGGGCAATCCAACTCGATTTATCAAAACGTCAAAATATGTTCCCTCTTTGCCGACGTGCCGGGCGCGCATGCCCGGAAACAGTCAAGATGGCGGCTCGACCCCGGTCAAGGCTAAGGTACCTCTGCTGCTAAAACTTCAGACAAAATAGTATCTTATAAGAAATTAAGGTAATATATTTAAATAATGTGTTTATTTTTTAGTGTACCTTTTTAACCATATGCAATCGGGACATAACATTCAAATATAATGTTTGTTGACTATATTGTCTAGTATCCTGGAAAAAGAAAACACGATGTTATGAAATTTTCTTGCTAAAGAAAAAATTCTAAAAAAATATTGCTAAGTTTCATCTCTGTTTATGATTGTTTTAGTCTCAAGGCGCAACGATATAAGTTATTCAATATAGTTTCCTATAAAACATAGAAAGTATTCGTATCTAAGTTTTTATAAATCAGGTTTTGTTTAAATACCTAATCCTTTTTATATATATAACAGACGGCGATCCGTTTTGCCACATACGTAATTTTTATTCCGAGCACACACTTATCACCATCCCTTCTTTTGCTTTTCATAAGTAATGTCATCACTCTCGTTTGTTCATAAATAGTCGCTCGGTGGCTCATCGATGATTTGTCTTTGTCACTTCGTACGTCACAAATCGGTGCGATAACGTGACTTAAATTATTGTGTTCACAGAAAAGGTTAGTAGTTAAGGTAATTATTTAATATAATGAGTGTTGGAAAGGTATTAACGCTGTGTGTGTGTCTATTCTTGTGACTATGAGCAATACAAAAAATTCTGAGCATAATAGTAGATGCCAAACTTCAGTGGGGCTAAAAAATCAAGCCCAGCGGGGTGGCTCAGTTCAACCGCCTACGCCATCAGAAAAGTAAGACAGTAAACTGACGTTGATAATAGAGCTCGGTTAGTCTGTACATTACTTGTTTTCACAGCGTTATGTCCTACGGTACTCTACTGTGGGGCAGAGCAGCTGATATACACTTGTACACTAAAAACAGTGATATTCACACCGTTAACACTAGAAATAAGGACAAACTACGTGCTCCCTTTCACCGGCTTCATAAGGCTCATAACTCATTTGTTGGGCTTGGTATAACCTTTTATAACAAGCTTCCCACTTCTTTGCTAGATTTGCCTTTTGATGCGTTTAAAGCTCAAGTAATATCCATCCTTTGTTTAAAGGCTTACTATTCCACTAACGACTGTTTAAATGACAAGAATAGTTGGTCGCTGTGATTAACACAAGACAATGTTTATGTTCTTTCTCCAGAATTAGCGTACCTAGTGACAGGTTATATGGGTTCATATAACTATTTAATTAAATACTTTTTTTTTCTCAATTTTATTGACCAAGTGATTTTTTATTTTTCTATCTATCTATTATGTCATTAGTTATGGACATGATCTAACAATAATCCAGCATTGCATATGTAAGCTATAGAGCCCTTTATACCAGGAGACTTTTATTTTTGGTAATATGGGTTATTGTTTATTACTTTGCATATGTGATGTATAGAATCAAGTCCATCCGACTAAACCGACAGCTGTGCTGCTGGGGAGTTTATTGCGCCACTTCTTCTTCCCAGCTAAAGCACTAGGAAGTGTCGAAGGGTGGGCGTTTTTGGGGGACTGTCTTATGTATTTTGACGTTCGAAAAGTGCTGATTCTCAGCCTAATTTGAATAAATGACTTTTGATTTTGATATCCAAAATATGTTTGTCCTTCAAAAACGTGCTGTTCGAGCAATTTACCAGCTAGGTGCCAAAATTTCCTTGAGGGACTGTTTTAAATATGTCGATTCTCAGGGTGGCATCACAATTCATGTAGGCCGACATCTTATAAATTAGGCAAAATATACACTTGTACACTAGAAACAGTGATATACACACCGTCAAAACTAGAAATAAGGACAAACTACGTGCTCCCCTTTCACCGGTATAATGTTCGTAACTCATTTATTGGGCTTGGTATAAATAACCTTTTTAACAAGTTTCCCTCTTCTCTGCTAGATTTCCCTTTTGATGCGTTTAAAGTTCAAGTAAAATCCAAACTTTGTTTAAAGGCGTACTATTCCATCAACGACTATTGCGATATAGTTATTATTTATCTATTTCATAGTTTGATATTTGCAAACATTTTATAGACTGAGATAAATGTAACAAAAACATAAAAAAATAAAAAATAAAAATGTATGTATAATTTATATTTTATAACAATTTTAGTATTGTTAGTACTAAAAGGACTCGGACTCGTAGAGTCCTGGGTAACCGGGCTCGAAGAAAAATAATAAACGTGCGTATAAATATAAACATCACGTTTATTTCACAAGTCCGCGTCTGTCAATAGAATTAAAGCTCCCGGAACAAAACCCATGTAAAATAATTTGACGTTCTTATTTTTGAACTTCCTGACTGCTCGTATGTACATAGACAAAGCCCAATCATTGGCTGCCCCTGCCAGTATGTGTGTGAGGTTGCCTTTGGTAGGCGAACAACCTTTACAAAATCTTTACCTAACTGATGCCTATGGCTGTCCTATCCAAAGGTTTTGTAAAGGACATAAGCAACGGGCAGCATTAATATTTAGGATGCTATTACTGTTGCTGCTGCTACCAGAGTAGTGAGTTTGCTTTTAAAAAGTAATCCGTATGCGCTTCAGCAAATATGCCAGACGCGTTGCAGCGCCACGGCAGCCACAACAGCATCCTAAAAGCCTTATTATACTGGATGTGCAGGGCTGTGTAGGATCGTTGCGTGTGTTTCACCCACAGGCCACTCGAGAAGAATCACTGGCAGAATGCCTTAAAAAGTGTTGTTTTGACCTCTTTGGCGCGAACCTACGAACGAGCATATTGCCTATCACCGCCAAAGCCCTGTGCTCCCGCTCTATGTCCGCGTCATCCTTAAGATCACCTGCCACAATAAAAGAAATACACACTCCGCTCAGTCACCACTACCTCAGCAACAACATTTGACGACGGGTTCAACGTCGACTTCACTGTAAAATATTCCCTAAACAGGTTGGCAATCATTTTATGATCATGAACGCTTTCAATGTTCACGGGAAGGCTAGGCCTCACATTCAGTTTATGGGTAATTTTCCAGAACGATTCAAACATTTTCGCCAAGTTTGGATGCGAGTAAGTCGGTTTTTATTTGTTGTTGTCTGTCTTGACACCATACTAATTTAGCCTTGAATGTTTTACGTGATTCTTACATCAACTGTCTAAGTACTATGTTGTGCGATGAATACCGCGAAAATTTGCACTGTGACGTTGGCATCAGTCAAAGAAACATAGCTAGCCTTGTCTATTCTGATCATGTTAATACGAAACGAAAGAGATAGGTTGCTTAGTTCCATAGAAAAACGTAAAAGAGCGCTCCCACAGATTATGTACCGTAGACAGTTTTTTTTTTTTGGTTTTTTCGCCAAAATCCACATCCTAAATGTAAGCCTGGCCTCGGGATATTTTCGCCGGCGACGTGCTTATTCCAGCCAGTCACCATAGCCTTTCTTTCTGGGACATTTTTTGTGATGAGTTGATGACTCTATAACCGCGTCAGTTAAAATATTTATGACGTCATTATACATTTTGTTAAGAATTACAAAATGATCACTATTACGACACAGTCACAACATTGTCCTAATGATAATAATGATACAATGTGTTATAATTGTTAATTTGTTCCATTTGTCTATCACCCCAAATGGAAAATTTATTTGAAAAACAGCTGTAAAGCATGAGCATCCTTCTACGAAACACAAAATATGCCTAATAAGCAGCGAAACGTCAAACAGACTGTATACAATTGCCGAGAGAACTAATCTGTGTAACTTTGAAATCTGTCACTATCGCAAACCTACATGTGGAATAGGGCAAATTCTTGACAAAATTGAAAGAAAAGTACAACACTTTACGCACTCGGATTACTGTGTTATCTATATTGGCGAGGAAGGCTTTCGCAAAACGAATAACTATTTAGAACTTGTCATGTTTTTGAGGGAAAAATTGTTACCATTGAATCACACAAACTTTATAATTTGTTTACCCACCTTTAAATATATTATGACAGATTCCAACATAATGTTTAACAGCCGTATAGAAACGTTTAATAACCTTCTTTATTTAGATATAAATACAAGTAATTATGCATACTTACTAGACTTAAATCTTAATCTACCTTATGATTATGAAAACTATAATAAAAATATGGAACTTTAAATAACTCTGGCTTAGAGAATGTTGTATCGGATTTGCGAGACCTTATATTTGGCCTGAGCAACCAAACTAGTACGTACTTCGTAAAAGTTAGCTGCCACCCTAAAAATAAAAATATTTTATCTGTAGATTCGCAACAACTAAATTCTCAGTTTTTTCTTTAAATACCTTACTATTCTACATCAGAACATAGCTGGGCTGATGAATAAAGTAGATAGTCTGACTGTAAAGCTGTTGGAATTGTCTGGCAAAGGATCAATAATAGATATTATTTGTATTACAGAGCACTTCATGCAAACTGGTTATGAGGATTTATTACACATTCCAAATTTTTGTCCAGCTGCTTTCTTCTCTAGAAATGCAAAGAGAGGAGGAGCGTGTATTTTCGTTAGAGTAGGATTGCAGTTCAATAGAAATACTGGACATATCGAAACAATCAGTTTCGGGAATTTTTGAATACTGCGCTGTGGAGATAATAGCTCATAAAATTATTATTATTTGTATATACAGAATTCCTAAGCCTAACTACGAAATATTTTATGAAAAATTGGATATTATTTTAACAAAAGTTTATATGTTATCAAATAAAAGGGTTGTCTTGTGTGGAGATTTTAATGTTGATGTTTTAAAAAGAAACAAGGCCACACTAGAATTTTTTCTTATGAAGTACTATCTAAAACTAGCTCTTTATACTCCCACAAGGTTAAGTAGTCACACCTGTATAGATAATTTTGCAACTTTAGGAAAGACTGCAAGGCTGAAGTTGTAGATCTGGTGCTTTCGGATCATACATCTCAAATAATTAAAATACCTGTTAAAAAAACATGTAAATTACAGCACTGGAAAACTAAAAAACAGGACATAAGCATGAATAATTTAATAACATTTAAAACACATCTCAGTTGTTTGTCTTTTATTCAAGTTTTTGATGCACAAGACGCAAATAAAGCTTTTGATAATTTCATGGATGATTTTTCTCTTTTTTATAGATTGTTTTCCGGAAAAAATTATAACCATCAAAACCAATAAAGAAACGAAATGGATATCTCGAGGAATAAAAATATGTAGCAAAAAGCAAAGGCAGTTGCTTTGGGCATATAGGTTAAATTTGAACTCACTGAATAAAAAAGTTCTTAAAAACCATATAAAACTTTATAGAAAAATTATCAAGCTGACACAAAGAGCACAAAATAATAATTTTATAAACACTGCTGAAAACAAATCGAAGGCTACCTGGCAAATAATAAATAAAACCAAACTGTGTTTGCCACAAGAGTCAATCATGTGCATAAATAGAGGTAATCTGTCGTTTACACACCCCAAAGACATTGCAAACGAATTTAACAATTATTTTACTGACGAAATTGAAAATAATACTAAAACTGACATCACGTTAAATAATTTTAATTTAAACAATCAGACATTGAATTCCCTGTTCATGCAACCTGTTACAACAGATGACATTATAAAAATAATTTATAGCCTAAAAACACAAACACTGTTGGCTACGATGCTGTTTCTACAAAAGTCATAAAATTCACTAAAGAAGTGATAGCGCCTCCATTAGCGCATATAATTAATTTGTGTATTGCTAATGGCATATTTCCAAACAGGCTCAAAATAGTTATAATAAAGCCCTTACACAAAAAAGATGACAAAACAGAGTTAAAAAGCTATAGTCCAATAGCGAAAATTTCCATTTTTTCCAAAAATTTTGAGAAAGTTATCTGCAACTCTCTTTACACTTATTTCGAAAAATTTCAATTATTTTGTCACGAACAAAAGGGATTTCGTAAGAATACTACCGCTAATATGGCACTCTTCGACCTATTAACAAACATCATGTTGTCTGTAGATGGGAGGAATCCAGTCTGTGCTATTTATACTGACATGACCTTTGACATAGTCAAAGGCCTGGATTGACCATAAAATTCTGCTACACAAGCTACATAGTTACGGTATAGAGGGAACATCCTTCAGTTACTAGAATCATACTTATGTAATAGACTGCAATACACAGAAATTTCTAGAATTTGTCTGAAAACTAAAATAGAAAC
Source organism: Polymixis flavicincta (assembly GCA_949987655.1). Lineage (NCBI taxonomy): Eukaryota > Metazoa > Arthropoda > Insecta > Lepidoptera > Noctuidae > Polymixis > Polymixis flavicincta. Next base: position 32,290,726 of record OX465171.1, on the reverse strand, counting down.
CATATATACATCTAAACCAAGGCATGTAAAATATGGTGTTCCACAGGGTAACGTATTGGGGCCGCCACTATTTCTAATATACATTAACGATCTCCCGAAAGTAACATCGAACAAAATGGTTCTCTCGGTCTATAATAGGTCTCGTAATTATTATGATTTGTCATAATAATTACGTGCAGGACATAAATACTTGTTTGCATGACATAATTAACTGGTTAAGTAATAATAATCTAGTAATAAACCTAAGTAAGACGAAAATAATGCAATTTCATCAACGCACCGAAAACCCAAATGTTAGTATTGCTTACCAAGGCTCTAATATTCAGGAAGAGACTCAGGCGAAGTTTTTAGGTATAGTGATTGACAGCAAACTCACTTGGAAACCTCATGTTGAAGTTGTGTGCAAAAAACTTAGCAAATCCGCGTATGCTCTCCATCAACTTTCTAAAAAAGTCAACCGTCAGGATCTTTTATCAGCGTACCATGGACTGGTTGCCTCGGTTTTGCAGTATGGCATTATTTTCTGGGGGCAGTCTACTGATAAGGAACAGGTATTTAAAATGCAAAAGCGATGTATAAGGTCCATGTGGGGTCTTAAAACAACAGATAGCTGTATTTCCTATTTTCAGTCTTTAACATTTTTAACGTTTCCTTCTTTATACGTTTTAGAAACTGCACTATTTGTAAAAAATAATCCACAATTATTTGCAAAAAATGTCAGCAGTTCGAAAAAATCCGATACGGACTCAATATGTAAACAAACTTTGCCAAGTGAAATGTAAAACCGCACCTATGCAGAAAAGATTTTTTGGTATTGCCCCACGTATTTATAATAAAGTACCTGATGTGATCAAAAATATGACTGTAATAAAATTTAAAAGGGCACTAAACCAAATATTAATCGAGAAAAGCTATTACACTATTGACGACTTCCTTAATGATAAATATCTGCACTGATTGATTATGATTGACACACCTACATGTTCCTATTCTGACACTTTTTATTATGATTGACATTTTAACATGACTTTTTTTTGACTTTACTGTAAAAATGTTAATAGTCTATTTTTTGTTTCTATTTTTGTTTTGTATTCTAATGATTTGACATTTATATTTATCAGGTATAACATTAATAGAATTTCTGTTTCGTTTTGGAATTTAATATTATTTGCATGCCCATGAGACGGTAGAATATGGAGGACTACTTTTTAGCAAAATATCTATGTACCATTTACCCATGTTTGCAAAAATAAATGATTTCATTTGATTTGAAACCGCATATGTTACGGGTTCAAATTTTGCATTAAGTTTATTAAGGTTGCATTCAATTATTATCAGAAGAAAGTGGTCGGACCAATACATGTCATGCTGTACCCATATTTTATTATTCGCCGCCAGGGCGGACTGTATGACTATGCACTGATCCAACTGCCTTTCACGTAAGCGTCACTAATAAAAGTGTGTGTATCGATTCCATTCCTAACAATTATACGTTTGCACAACACTAAGACTCCAAGAGTAATTACAGCAGAAAACGTACAATGTGCTCCCAGTATTACTTAAATTCTTAGAGAATACCTAACTCATAATTAGCGAAAGCACTTACCACCAAAAACACGTATATTTTTAGATCAGTTTTGCCACTCAATTTGCTTGTGGCATCTATATGGATCGTGTACATACCAAGGAAGTGCTTGCATAAGATACGTACTTTACCGTGTATTCATACGCTATCAGTAGGAATCACTTTCATTTTGACAGTTCCACAACATTCATGGCGTTGTTTACGTAGCTTACCAGACAATTTTTTTCGAACAAGTGAAAGAATGAATTAGCAGTACTTAACCTTCAAAATTCTTCAGATTCTGATCAATAGTGTATTACGCAATTAGGGTGCAGATCTTGGAATCATGTTTATTTGTTTCCAAACATAAGAATATTAAAATCAATGAAATCCAATAAAACTCCTGTACCTACCATTGGGAGCAGCCAAAAACTAAATCCCTCCAGTTCCATCATTTACAACTTTCATCATTTCATCATCATCATTTCAGCCGAAAGACGTCCACTGCTAGACATAGGCCTCCCCCAAACTCCTCCACTTCGACCGGTCTTGCGCTTCCTACATCCAGCGGATACCCACGGCCTTCAGAAGGTCATCGGTCCACCTTGTGGGAGGCCTTCCCATTCTACGTCTTCCGGTACGCGGTCGCCACTCCAGAACCTTTCGGCCCCATCGGCTTTCTGTTCTGCGAGCAATGTGCCCTGCCCACTGCCACTTAAGTTTGCCAATTCTTCGACAACTTTCATAAAAGTATCAAATTCATACTTTTGTTTTTGGTTCAACAGCGGTAGATTTTTCCGAAATGATTCTATTAAAACGTCGAGATCGTACAGAGTTCGCGTTGCACTATTGATTAAAAGCATCGTGCATCGGGCGATTGGGCGCGGCCGTGCCTAATTGAGATAACGCTTTGTTTGTCATCATCAAGCACATGTCCCCAATTGATACCTATTAACCTTCCTTCCCTTCCCAAATCTGACTTCAGCCCTTTCAAACATAAATAAAATCAAACCTGCCGATTGCAGAGAAATCCACTGTCTTCCTGTAGATTGAATTCCACTCGAATAGCTAGATTTGTCCATAACCGTTCCCCAGTTTATAGAACGTTGGATCTCCGTATGAGACCAGGCAAACAAAGTGGTTCGAGATCTAAGTTTTGTTAGGTATTATTATAGTTATTTGGGTAAACTGCATTGCAAGGAAGGCGAAGTCACTCAAAAATGTAAAAAAAAAAATGGCCAGAAATACAGCCAATTATATTTTCTGACAAATCACAACAAAACATTTGTGATAGTGCCACACGCGGCACCATAGTGTTATAAATAAAATATAAATCCGACTGACTGTTATGTATAAGGGTTATGTTTATGGCGCATGTCTACTGTGAGAGCCTGAGGGGTTCTATATACCGGGATCAAGTAATGAAACACTTTTTTATGTGATTTTATATCGATATTTCTTTTATTCAAAGCTTTCGTGTTGACAGTCTTTCCCGCATCAGCCATGCTGGTCACTTCGTTCCGAAGCAAGTAACCTTTGCTGGAATATTTGTAAGCTTAAATCTAAATCAGCTTGATGGGAATATGATTAAAATTAATTAATAGCCAGTCTGTATATCATAAGGTCGTCTATTGCAGGCAACCTCTACAGTGCAGTCTCTTTCGAACAAAAAATAATTATGCAAATCCGTCTATATATGACGGAGTTATGTCCGAACAAACAATTTTTTAAAAACATACCGAATTGATAATTTTGTAGTTGGTTAAAAATAAGAATATTTGTACTAAAACAACGAAAATTTGTTTCAGAAGAAGACTGGCATGGCGATGGACGAATGGATGGTAAGTCATAGCAACTAATATTATTACTTGCCTTCGTTAACCACAACGTAATAAGTGGCACCTAAGCTGAGACGTTCACATGCTTGAAGAATGTAAAAAGACAATGGGAAAAAGTGTTCTAATATCCACCACTAACGAGAAATCTCGTAGCTTCGGCTTCTCGAGCTTCATCGTAAACAGGCCAAGTGCATGTCGTGTTTGCCGAATTTATTTATAGTGATTTCTACTACAGGCAAGGGTAAAATGCTCTTATCGCGGTTCAATTCATGGAACGTGATACAATTTATAAAAGTGTTGTCCGTAAATAACCCAACGAACCATACAAATTTTCTTGAGCTGACAAAAGCCCTATCGAGAAAAAAGTCGAAGCATAGCGGAAACGATGCTATACTATGTCGAAAATAATATATATCACCCTCTATTGAAATATAAGCAATCTCAACATGAGCATGACCACTCTTACCATGACGATACCTCAAAGAAACAAAAAAAAAGCATCTGAACTGGAAAACAAAACAGCACGATTTAATTCAATTTTTAACATTTGTTGTGTGCCTAACTTCCATCGGAATCGTATTACCCAGTAACTGGGTTGTGGAGGTCAGATAGGCAGTCGCTCCATGTAAAATACTAGTAGTCAGCTGCATCCGGTTAGACAGGAAGCCGACCCCAACATAGCTGGGAAAAGGCTAGGCAGATGATGATGATGTGTGCCTAACTTCTAAGCTAAGTAGAACCAGCTCGGCAGACAACTAGTGTCTGGCGTAATTTTCAAATGAATCAATTTTAAGTTATGATGAATATAAAGCAGTTTACTGAAAAAGCTATTTTTATCAATAGAAAAAATACCGTATCAAACGCATAAAAAAGAGCACGAACAGAGATTAAAATTGCGGTAAAATAAGTTAAGATACATAAATCCTTATAATAATTTCATTGAGGAACGAATTCAAACGTCCAGAACTTTTTCTGAAAATGGGACCATGTAACAGTTGTTTCTAAAGCGCCGATGTAGAACGGAAACCTTATCAAGGAAGTAATTCTATTATACATACTCGTAGAAAGAAAATCAAACGTTATTGTCTAAACCATTTTAATTCTCAATTTTCGTGATGGACGGTCAAAGAAACTGACTTTTATCAGTTACTAGGGACGCTCGACTCTTGACACCGTTGCGTTAGTGTAGATGGTTTATTTTTAGCAACTCGTGTTGATTTCTAGCTACGCACTGCCGTACATCTGGGTTTGTTTTACGGGCGGTACAATCAGCGCGTTTCCTTCAGTCGTTGATACACGACGATTCGTGCGTGCTACGTCGTCATGGTTGACACGGGTGTTTCCATGTAATTGCGGATTAAGCTATAATAGTAACATCACTGCCAGTGTCTATTTAAACGAGTTCAAGTGAATCACTATTGTGAAAAATAACTGTGGTGTCATTCATTCATAACGAGTGCCATAAATATATTTTTACATGTGAATATTGTGTAAACAGAGTGTTAAGTGTTTGTTAATTTGTTTTCCATAATAGCTCACTACTATTCTTATGGACTGCCTGAGCCTGAAATGTACGAGGGTTGAGAGCAAGACTAAATGTTGATAAAACCGTTGCAGGTAAAATTTTGAATCAATTCATAAATTAATATTCCTGCTACTTCTTCTGTGCCAATTTGAATTATCGACTCGTTGTTGTATTGATCTAATTTTGATTCAATAATCCAATTTTTTGGCTTAAAACTGGTTCTTCTCAAACATCAAGAATCAAAAAGGTTTCACCGGCAGGTATATAATTAGCATTCCACTTCTTCTTAGAGAGTCGGTAGCATTCTACATCAAATCTGTCCAGAACTTGGCTATGAGTTAGTTACATTAGCAATGGAATGTTTTCGTTCTTTATTAGTCAATTCTTTATTTCATTCCTTAATGATGGTAAAACAGTAAGATATCATTGCAAAAACACTAACAACCTCATAAGAGGTCATTTTACTCATCATTATGACCAACTTTTACTATGGGAAGAAACCTGAAATCGTGAAAAATAAATTAGCTGTTCCTTACATTTATGTTCGTTAAGGGGGTGTCGGGCACAGCAAAATTAGGAGAGAGGATGAATTAGAAAAATGACGTAGAATTTCAAGTCATCATCATCATTTCAGCCGAAAGACGTCCACTGCTGGACATAGGCTTCCCCCAGTCTCCTCCACTTCGACCGGTCTTGTGCTTTCCACATCCAGCAGATACCCGCGGCCTTCACAAGGTTATCGGTCCACCTTGTGGGAGGCCTTCCCACTCTACGTCTTCCGGTACGTGGTCGCCACTCCAGAACCTTTCAGCCACATCGGCCATCTGTTCTGCGAGCAATGTGCCTGCCCACTGCCAGTTTTGGCAATTCTTCGGGCTATGTCGGTTGCCTTGGTTCTCCTGCGGATCTCTTCATTTCTGATTAGATCGCGTAGGGAAACTCCGAGCATAGCCCTCTCTATTGCCCTTTGGGTGACTTTAAGCCTTCTGATAAGGCCCATTGTGAGCGACCACGTCTCTGTACCATAGGTCATCACTGGCAACACACACCGGTCAAAGACTTTTGTCTTGGGACACTGTGGTATTTGGGACGAGAAGATATTGCGAAGCCTCCCGGACACTGCCCAGCCGAGTCGGATTTGACGATTGGCCTCTTTCTCGAAGTTGGACTTACCTAACTGGACAGTTTGTCCTAGGTAAACGTACTCGTCCACAACTTCGAGTGCAGCGCCTCCGATCGTCATGGGAGTGGGTGTTTCATGGGCATTCGACAGCAGTCAGCAAAATTTCAAGTAATTCAATATTATTATAAATGATTAGAAAGAAAGAATACCGTTTATTTGGACACAGTTCGTGAAACACAAAATACAATTTAAAAAAAAGTGAAAATAAATAACTGCCACAGTGTGTGCCTCACGGCTGCGCCATTTCAGCATTTATGCCAGACAGACTGATGCTGTCTGACGCTGGTTTTCTAATTAACCTTTAGGGACAAGTGACGAGGAGTACAAACAGTTTGACATAGGTACCTAATACATTTATTTTTTTACCTACATTCGATATGTAATTAGATTTGTGTGTTTAGGTATAGTACCTAGTCACTGAAATTTTATGTATTGCATATGAATAATAGGTACCTAATCATTATGAAATTCTTAGAAGCATTTTCGTTGTTATTATTAAATTATGTTATTGATTATGTAATCATATTTTCATATTTATAATTTACTAGCTGACCCGACAAACGTTGTCCTGTCTTAATTATGAATATTTAATTCGCATTTTATATATATAATATATACATATTTATGTTACGCGCAACTTTCTTCATTTTTTCTTTCATAAGAACTTTCTCCTAACAATACCAAATTAAAAATTGGTCCAGCCGTTCACGTGTGATGCTGTGACCAAGGGAAATAGGGATGAATTTTTATATACAGTCGTAGTCATATAATTAAGAACGCTTATTTAAAGGGAAGATTTTTCAAACTAACAAGTATAACGAATTGCATGTATTTTTTTTTTGTGGTTCTCTCGGTATCGCAAAACTTTTCCATACTAGCGGTACATTCGTTTATTCACATAATTGGCAAAAAAAAAAAATTGATTAACTTTATACATTAGATCTTTATCTAGTATTACTACTTACTGGCGGGTCACATAATTAAGAACGCTGAATAGTTTATATTTTTATTCAAATTTAAATAGACTAAACCCTGTGGCTCTGTGGTTGTCGGTCACTATTCGTATAACTTTAGCGCCATTTGGTGCTGTAAAAGTCTTAAGGTGATTGCTTCATTTGAAAATAACGGGGAAAAATTAAAATTGAGATGAATCTACGAGGGAAGTAACAATAAAACTTCGCGAGAAAAAATTATCGTATAAAAAGGTAGCCGACTATCTGCAATGCTCAAGAACGATGGTTTTCCACGCTGTGAAGCATTTTCCCACGTATCAAATATTAAATGTTTCGCGTGTACCTAAACAAAGAAAGTTACCTCGTCGAGATGATCGAAATACCGTTCTAATGGCAAAAACGAAATCTTTAAAGCGTCTAATGCGCGGAGAAAATAATATTTTGGTGAAAACCTTCAGCAATCTTGGCACTCACTATTCGAAGGCGTTTGGTAGAAGAAAAGTTGCACGGGAGGATAGCAAGGAAGATGCCCATGTTGAAACGGTGCCATGTCCAGCTTGCAGTTGCAAGAAGGTATGAAAACTGAACAGTTAGTCAGTGGAAAAATTATCTTTTTTCTGAAGAGACAAAAATGAACAGGGTATGTTCTGATGGAAAACGGTATTTAAGTGCCTACGACGCCCCCCGAACCTAAACCCAATAGAGCATCTTCGGTGAGCAGTCAAGAAAAAGGTTTCAAATCGACAGTGTGGCAATTTAAGAGGGCTATACGACGTTTTCTTTCTCTCTTGCGAAATGTCAAAAATTGATAGAATCAATGCCTCGCTGCGGCGACATGCTACTGAGTCTACTGACTATTAATGTTAGTTTAAAATATATTAAATTGCTTTTTTTTAAGCACTTTACATTCAAATGATTTATTTAGTCTAATTTTCAGATAAAACGACTCTCAAGCAGTTTCCTAAATCGTTCTTAATTATTTTTCCAGCTTCATTACATTGTAAGCGATTTTATTAAATGGTCCTAATCCCGTTTGCTCTATTCATGTGGCTATTTCAAAACATAACTAGTTACTTCTAAGAAGGAACACATAACTAACTACACATGACATGATTAAGATAAAAATAAAAAAACTGGAACTTCTAATTGTTCTTAATGAATACGCCTACGATATCGCGTGATTGTAATTTTAGTTGTACTACTGTGTGTAGTGTGTCTAGTACTATTATGAATATATGAATAGAGGTATTGCAACTACGAGTTTCTTCCACAAATTATCACAGACAATTGATTGAACCAGTAGATTAGCACCAGCACAGATGCAGTTTTTGCAGTTGGTTTTATACTTCATAGCATTCTTCATTGCCATTACATGAAATGCTTTTATATTTCCTGTTGTTACGTATCTCAATGTATGACGGTTCGTGTACCTATAATAATAGTGTAATAATTTGCATATTACAATATCATATACAACGTGTAACAGAAAGGGTTTATTTATCCAAAAGTGGTGTAGATTATATCAGGTCTTTTATGGTATAGAGTCTTATCAGAAGGCTATCTCGTAATTAAAAACGTTTAAAATAAAATGTCAAATACTTGTCGAAAATGTATGGTAAACTCGAGGTATTTTTGATAGATTGAGACTGAGATCAGACTGTGAACGTTCTTAAAATTACGAGAATCGGCCCTCAGGTATAAATCATTACTCGAAGAATTCACACCGAATTTTTGGTTTCGTAAGTTTATTGAATTCAAATCACAACAAACGTTTCACCGTGTCATCTTTTCACATTACTTGCTAATATTAGGTCCTTACGTCAGCGTTTTGTATTAAGAAATTTGCCCAAATCGAAATAAAGTTGCAAATCTAAATCAGGCTAAGATCTTTAGGCTAGAACTAAACAATTAAGAATTAGTCCCGAGTATTCCGCGACGTTCTAACTCCGATGCGATCAGACACTGACGGTCTTATTTATAAACGCCTTGTAACTTTTAATCAATTGCTAACTAACTGATTAGCAAAATTATTATTTATAAACGCCATTTAGCGCTATGAGGTCGCTAAGCAATTGATTTGTAGCTGTCATATTTAAACACCACCGTGCCCTGTTTAAAGCTTGCTAAGAGGCAACATGGCGGATTTTATTTTAATTAGCTTTTATTTTTCGTGCGGAAGCTCTCATCAGAGATAGTGATTATCCAATGTTATCCCATGTACCCCTCGTTTTATGACGCCCAGAGAGTACTTTATACGATACTGATGACGCCTTCTAGGGCCCAGAACTAAAGAAATGCCACGTTATGGCAGTCATGCACAATAAAACAAGATATTTTTATTAAAAAAAAAAACAATTTATTTCGATACGCAATAAAGCCATATTTGTGTTATAATTTCATTATTTTAAGCTATTGCATAGCTTCTATCGCGGGCCTTGAGCGTGGAGACCGAATCCAGAAATTCCGTAACGAAAATAACCTTACTCCGTTGCTATGCAACAGTCCGACCTGTTGCCTAGCAACGAAATGACATGTTAAAATTGCAATTTTGACTGCTTTATCTGAAGTTTTATACACAACATCTTATATTTATGGATAGTTTATGAAATTTTCTTACCGTTTTAGCAGTTTTTATTTACTTCGAAATATGTTCACTTCTCACTCTTACTAAAGCGGTTAAACTACGCTAAAAAGAGAAGCACTTGGTATTTATAATCCGTAAAATACAGTTGGTGGTTTGATAAGAACCAACATTTTGTATAAAGTGAATCCTATATTTGGTCGTGTTACTTATCTGTTACTGTCCAGTGACCATTATAAATAAACCTAAAATGTATTATATTTTTCTTTATGGCAATTTGTCCGAAGGCCCATATTATCTTTGGTTTGACGGAATTCATCGCAAAATATTCCAGGTTTATACGTTTGATAACCCAACAAAGATGAAATCAATTTTCTTGAGAGTAATTTGCCAGGTTTGAAATAAAAAATAATTTAAAAATATTTTGGAAAAATATGCAACCATAAAAACTACAGTGATCGTCTACGGACACCTTTGATCAACATTGTCTTTGGTTTGACGTTTGACGGGATTGGTCGCAAAATGTTCCATGTGTGTACGACCTTATCTTTATAGCAATAAAGATAATATTCAATTGAAAGTAATTCGGCTGATTTGTTTGTTGATATTTTATAAATTTCGTATTTTTGTAATTTTTGTAATGTTCGAAAGAAAACACTTTTCGTAAGAAATTACGAAAGGTGAACTGGTGAATAGTAATTGCATTTTTTTCGAAAGTGTGTGTTAGTGTTTACGGCGTATTAGTGTTTAATATTCAGTTTATGTATTAGTACAGTTTTTTAGTTTGGTTTATTCGTTTTATAGTTAGCTAGTTAGTTCGCTTAGTAGGTTGTAGCAGTAGATTTGGTATCTAGTTAGTTCGTGAATAGTAAAACGTTTGAAAAACAATTACCATTTCATGGATATAGGTGGTCACTACGTGACCTCCAATTAACATGTAAAGCGAAATTGTCAATTAAAACCAATCAATCTGCCTAGCCTTGTACAACTAAAATTATAACTGCATAAGTTGATAAAAAATGCTATGCAATAGCTTTACCGCGGCAGTCCCCGACACGTATTTTTTTTTAATTTCCAATTCTGCTTTGTCCAAAGACGGGTGCTATTGTTTTCTCATGACACTCTCATTCCTCATCTTTTTCACTTAAGCGTGGTGTCCCCGTTGCCATCTTTGCAAAGTTGAATAGTAATGGTGCTACGTGCTAAGTAGTGGCTTTCATAGGAGCAGTCAAAATTGTAACTGTAAACAAGTTTAATAATTGTTAAAAACACTGAAACCCCAATGCCAAAGCAATAGAAGTTATATAGAATAGGCACAAGTACCTACATATTATGTTTCTCAAAGAGAATATCCATGTTAACAAGTTTAAATAATATATAAATACATAGCAATATCGGCTACTGTGATATCATTCATTTGGTCATGGGAGTGTATTATTTTCATTGCTCATCTTTTTCACGCAGCATCATCTCCATTGTTGCCGTCTCAAGGTTGAATAGTATTGGTGCTACGTGCTAGTAGCTTTCATAGCAGCAGTCAAAATTGTAACTGTAAACAAGTATAATTTTATTGTTATTAAAATACACTGAAACCCTGCAAAAGCACTAGGAAGTTTTATAGAATATACAAACATTATATACGCATATGTTTTTAAATGATAATATCCATGTAAACAAATGTCGCGTGTGGTGTCCGGGCGTAAAAGAATAGCACCATCCCATTTCTTCTCGTGGGTGTCGTAGGAAGTGACTAAGGGACTTACTAGAGAATGGGCAGCAGCGTTCTCTATGCATTTTACCACCATACTGCGATCGCCAACCCGCCTGCCAAGCGTGGCGATTATGGCAAACCTCCCCTTTTGGGGGAGGCCTATGTCCAGCAGTGGACGTCTTTCGGCTGAAATGATGATGATGATGAAACAAATGTAAAGAACATGTAAATACATAGCTAATATCAGCTAATACGATAGCATTAATTCGGTCACTTTACAATAGAAACTAGATAAAAATTCAGAGGATACATTACCTTTTCCTGTTTACTCTAATCATGGGAGCGTATTATTTTCATTGCTAGTTTGCTTCCATTGCAAACACAATACAATAAACATAATAAATTATTTTAATCTATTCTATTTTTTTAAAGGTTCTGGCTCCATCGGTAACGTTCGATGATTTTGCCAATGTCAAGGTACGAGAAGGTAATGATATAATGAAATACAAATAAATCAATGAATTTTTTGACATAAGTCTGTCGAAATCACGACACACAGATACAAAAATCATGCATTTGACAACTTGATTCTTAAAATCCTGTTTTTAGGCGACTATTTTGATTATAATCTGTGCTGTACGCATAATTTCACCTGTATTTCGTTTCGCTACTAATCACCTGCAAACTAGCGTTTATAAATAAATAAAAATTAATCAATGATTAGGAGGTAACCAATTGATAAGCTGGACAGTGGTTCATCAGTGATTACCGAGTTTTTATAACTAAGGCTGTGAATGTCTTCCTCGCTGCAGCTTAAAAACCACAACTCTGTAGAAACGCGCTGTTGGTGTAGGCAGATATCATGTGATCTCACTAGTAACGCACTTACGATTCGTTTGGTACCCGTGTTAATGTCCGGATGCGACTCGGCCATCCTGCGATGCACTCGTCCTCGTGTGTTGCAAAATTCCGGCACAGTTTCTGCTCGTTTAATCCTTGGTCCTATGAACACTGATGAGATAATTCAATTTTGTGCTGCATGTATTATTATTTGGCTTAATAATGCTACTCCAGGCACAGGTCTGTATGTTTATATGCACGCAAACTAAGCGACAACTATAGGGGACCAGCGGGTAGACCGTGAGTCATATTGAAACCTTAATAGCCACACTTACTTGTTAACTGGTCATGACGACCTGCACCCTAATTGCGTAACTCACGATTCATCATAATCTGTATCGTGTTGAAACGGATTGTTAAACCATTGCTTCATATGTTCGAAAAATGTGTCTGTTCGACAACATAAATAACGCAATGAATATTGTTTAACTGTGAAGACGAAACCAATTATGATCAATCGTGAGTTACGCAATTAGGGTGCTGGATGTCTCGTTGTGATGGATTGTTGAGAGGATAGAAAGTAGTGGGATTGCATAAACTAGATAATTATATCGATTATCACATTTTTTTTAATATTTTAAGAATTTGCAAATTTTCCAGCATTGTTGACTGTTGCGACACCTCCAAATAATTTTCAAGTTTTGTACCTTGTTTATAGTTAGCTGATTAAATGCAGTAGTCTTACTCGTAATTTTTACGGTTAAGGGGAATCTAGTCGCGGGCTCGAACTCACTGGTGGGCCTGGCTTAAAAGCACGCTGTCTCACCGGGCATCGTGTCCGACAGAGGTAGTATCAGTGATAAGCATTTAGATGCTAGTCTACACGCACAACGTTATTGAGTGAGATGCAAGAATATTTATAATAAAACAGGCGCGTAAAAATGTTAGAAAAGTACTTCGGGTTATCGGGTTTTCTGAAAAAAAAAAAAAACACTCCATAAATCAATGATCAATTAAGTTTATTGAACTTTTCGATATTTGAGCTTTGTCAGTACCGACTTGGTTTCGGAGATTTTACACTTCTTTTATTACCTAAACACCCAAAGTTAGGATAAATTAGCAGGAAAAATGAATCTATGTTGGCTCTTAACTTTTTAATGAATTTTTATTTTAGTATTTTGTTTCCACACAGACAATATTAATAATGAGACAAAACCATACCATGTTTAATTTTTGATGTATCATTGTCGAACAGTGGAGTAGTAATACACTCCCGAAGTTTGTATGGGAAAAATGTCGACTAGATTCACATTAATGTCGTCGTAAAATTTTGAGATAAATGGTGTTAAAGTTCATGTTCATAACGTTTGAAAACGGTTCATAAACAACTCCATGCTTATTTTTTTACTGTGTGATAGAAATTTCTGATACATCGAAAGGTTTGTAAAAGTATTAGGTACTTACCCAAAAGAATAGCAATGAGGACCATTCAATTTGAGAATTTAGAGAAAAGTGATATTCAGTGACGAATTTTGGGTAATTTTCCATATACGTAGTCTCTGACCCAATGAGCCGAGAGCCGAGAATTTGAACAAACTAAAATGATGTCAACACATCATCTATTTCGTTTACAATCTCAATTGGCACTTGGCCTTGGGGCAAGTTCTAAATACGGTTATGACAAGAGTAAGTACGCTTGTTAAGACGTATAAAGCAAAATTGCCTATCAATTAGATTTTTCATGAAATTGAACTACATGATTTTTTCGGACTTTTTGTGCAACAGAAACACGAAATATTAATTTTTTCTCGATAAAAATACATCACGAAGTTACCTCTTATTTTCGCGTCTTTTCTATTTTGACATATTATGCTAATGACTAATACGATAAAATGTGATAATTACTTGTCGATATTATCCGTCGCAAGTTACGGGAACTTCAACTAGAGATTTTATAAAAAAATACCAATAGTCATAATTTAACACTTCAACAATTTGAAATGGTGCGAATACTTCACGTCATGTTTAGTTTGATTATGCTCTTCGTGCTCAATTAGCACGTTTTCACAAACAAAGAATTTACTCACGTTACTAAAATGACGACTTTTACCATAACGCGCATACTTCTCAATGTCTTCAGACCTAATATTATCAAGGTCAATAATGTCAACGTATTTGTCTTACCTTTCAGATAATGAACTAGGTTTTGTACCTAAATTAATCGTCAAAAACCGTATAATTTTGAGCTTGCTGTATATCTCCTAACGAGTCTTGCCACAAATTATTTTTATGAGTCTCTATTGCAGTTAACATTGACTTCAGCACCTTATTCTTTCCACTCGACGTGATTAACGGGGGGTTATCCGAAATTGCCTATTTCAGAATCCAATTCGTGTATGGCCCTGAAAAAAACATATGCAACGTAGATAGATCCTTGTTTGAGGGAAATTAAAGGTAGGTACAAAAACACGATAAATTGCAATTTGCTCGATAAAAAAAATCCGAAACAGGGTCGATTTCAAAACCATTTTCCGTCTCATTTCCTAAAAAGAGCACAAAATTATGTGAAAATTGCATGTACGATGAGGGAATCTTATATAGGAGGGAATTTAAAGGTTTATTTTTTTAGTTCAGTAGATTTCCTTTGAATAAACTCAAAAAGATCTAAATCCGGCTAAATAGGCTCGCGAGTCCTGCGGGACGTCACCCCGGGTGGACTTGTGTCAAAATTTTCGAAAACTCGCTCATTCTGCGCCTCTACAATAAAATCGAATAAAATAATAACAAATTAATTTATGAAATTGCGATAGCTCAGGAAAAATATCTTGTAATTATATTAGAGTTTTAATTCATAAAATTGTTTTCGAAAATGTGATTATTTCTGGGCAATATGATGACGTTTAATTGTCATCTTAAAATAGTGTTGACACATAACAAATTATTATCGATACAATAATAGTCAAGTGAGAGTCGTATTCGTCGTTTATGAAGAAGTTTGTACAAATCAGTTTTCTACGATTTTTAAATCAGTTTCATCCATATCAACTATGATATTTCCTCTCCACTTAACTATGTTCGCTACTGTCATATCCTACATTAATATTACATATTATAAATGTATCTGGTTGTAGGTTGTATACTAATAATATAAACAACTTTCACTCTGACACCAACAGAGAAAATTAGAAAAAATTGCTCAAACAAAAGTTCTATGCCACACTGACACGACCGAATGTAAGGAACACGATAAAAACTGTAATGATATTTCTCGAATAGCGGAGCTATATATTACAAGTTTTTTTCTCGAATCCGTGATTTTAAAATATTAATTTTGATGTCCTAAAATAATTGTTTCGATAAATTATAGCTGGAGCAGTAGGTACGTCACTAGACAATAAAGTACGGCAATTGTTCCTTCATTCGTAGCTCACAATATTTACGGTTCTTTCTGATCGATGGCAAACACCAAAAACATAAGAATATGGTTACAGTGTAATCGAAACAGCACGACCATTTTTAGCATATTCTACTTAATAAAAACCTGAAAATCAGGATCTTTGAAAATTCTGCCACTAAAGATGTAAATAAAATAGTGGATGAAAATTTGTATGGAAGTTTACCATTTTGACGAAGAGAAATACCGTCAGGCACACGGCTTGTCTACTTGATAAATTCTTGAATTCACTGAAAACTTACGCTAAGCCTTAACCACTGGGTCTGGAAACATGATTTCGATTTAAAGACATTTATTTTCTCAAAGAACAAATTGCACAAGGGTTTTTTTTTTTGTTTTGGATGGGAAATTATCAAATGGTTTCTCTCGCTCTGGGTGAAGCTAGGCTTGTCAGACTTTTACTGACTAAAGAATCAGTTCACGTACAGTTGTCCGTGTGACAAACCCGTAGCAATCATAATAATAGTAAAGCTGAAGGGTTTTTTTATATGTGTTTGAAATCGCTATCTCTGGAACTACCAGCCTCAGGCAAAACCTAGTTTTGAAACTAGTTGATTACATCGCATTAACAATTACATTAAATTACAACACAGCACATTAGCCGATTCCGATACCGGCACGATACCGGGGATCAGATTCTCGCTTTTACATAGAGTTGTTATTGTCACCTAAGTCGTCGCAGACAGTGACTGACACCGATATAAGCACAATAGAGGTGACAGAACTGGCCATTCTTTCACTTGCAACACACTTTTATTCGCACTGCCGACTTCGAGACGTCGGTACTTACTGTGTGCTGTGGTCGTTTGGTGAGTCGCGATGGTCATCGATATTCACCAATATCATCAGGCCGATAGTAAATATATCAGTTTCGAATCGGTATGTGTATAGCTGCCGACATATCGGTATCGGGTTGGTGTCAATATCTGATAATTTCTAAACGCTCAATAGGTAACTTACAGGACTCTTACCCTGCACAAGGAACTTTAAGTAATAATTTTAGTTTTACCATACCTTACCTAAAACTAAGGAAAACAATTTCAACTGAAGCAAAATAATTCAGTTGATCAACTGCAATATGTTATACTATGGCATGGATTTAATGGTTACCAGTTCATCGTAAATAAATACCTCGCGCTGCATTTGGGAGAGGCGGAGGTAGCGTTTCAAAGGCCCACAGGCCGGAACAACCTAGCCCTAGCCTTAAGTTTAATATAGGTTCAATATTTCCAACCGAAAAATACATGTAAGATTTCAACCGCTAATAACTACGACCCCCTTATTACTAAACAAGGTTTTCTTTAGGTATGGTTTAAACCACCGAGCCTGTTTTTGAAATGAGAACTTAGAACTGAAATAGAATTACAGCTCCTTTTACAAAACTGACAATTTAGCACTGGACTAACTTGTAAGTTTTGTAAAAGGAGCTGTTCTTATTTAAAAAACAGGCTCGACGGTTTAAACCATACCTAAAGAAAAACCTTGTTTTGTAATAAGGGGGCGAGAGTTTTAGTGCTAGAGTAATACATTTTTGATTGGTTTTGTTTTTGAGTTTGGGAAATCATCAAATAACTTCTCCCGCTCTGGGCGGAGCAGAAGGGCGTGTCAGACTTTTACCTACTGAAACCCACCCGTGTTCCTTTGTGTGCCAGGGGCGACAGTATCTCTTTCGAACAGCATCGGCCCTTGCGGATCCCACCAGTAGTTGCTGACATCTCTGACGGCGCGCGTAGAAAACAACGTGCCGGCGACCCGGACATTTTTTTAGTTTACCGTGGAGAAATGCCTACTGCGCTACAACAGGGAGGAAGCGCAGTTATTTGAGACTGTAACCCACTGAAACTCCACTGTGTCCACCAGTGCCGCTTGAGGCGGGAACACGGAAACGCGCAAACCATCCGCGAACCCGCCGCGGCTGTCTGTCATCGCACCCTCCTCGGAGGGGAATAACCCCTATTACCGGCGCACCAGGACACATGGCACGCCGTGACTACCCCAGAAACCAAATAGCATAAGGGCCCCAGACCACCCCGTGTGTGGCACCCTTGGTCCCCCTGCGACGGGTCAGCACAGTGGCCCCGCCGCCTACCTCTTTTCGTCCGCAGGGGATAGGGAGAGCGGCCAACGCTATACCGACACTCCTCCTCCCCTGCGGCTCCACCGCGTCCGCCATCAAACGGTGGCGGCCCCATCCAGGCCACGGAAGGGAAGAGTGCTACTCGGAAGTACCGGCACATTCAACATCGCGGCCCACCTCAGTTACGATGCACCTCACCGCAACAAAAAAAACCGCCGAAAAAAACTGAAAAGCAAAAAATAATAAACCTTTTTGTTTTACCTCAATAACTAAGTTCGGAAGGTGGTGACATAAAATTAAAATACATATCCAAAGTCTCAGTTTTTAACAAAATATTTTTGTTTTTATTTTATAATTTTTTGAGGCTATAACCTACTAATTACTACATGATTAATTTTTGATTACTTTTTGTAATACACTACTTGGCATTATAAATGTGAGTGAACAATAATCACTCCTATTTTCCCAACCTTAGGGTAGGTTTTTTTCCAAATTTATAAGGGACAAAATACCCTATCCGATAAAATAAGAATGATCAAAATCAGACTATTCTGTAAGCAGTTACGCGTGGTTTTACATTACAATCATTTCATCTTCGCTAACACAATAATTCATCTTCGCTAACATCTTATAGATTAGGCAAAATATACACTTATACACTAAAAACAGTGATATTCATAATATTAATACCAGAAATATGGACAAACTACGTGGTCCCTTTCACCGGCTTCATAAAGTTCATAACTCATTCGTTGGGCTCGGTATCATCTTTTAAAACAAGCTTCCCTCTTCTTTGCTAGATTTACATTTTAATGCGTTTAAAGCTAAAGTAAAATCAAATCTTTGTTCGAAGGCATACTATTCAATCAACGACTACTTAAACGATAAGAATTGTTGGTCGCTGTGATTAACTCAAGACAACGTTTGTGTTCTTTCACCAGAATTAGCTTACCTACTGACAGGTTATATGAGTTACTCCATAGCCTTGTTTGTTTTATTTGACTGTATAAACCATTTTTTTGTTTTTTATTTTTTTATTTTTTTTATAATGAAATTTCCATTTTTTGATGAAATTTAATTACTTACCTATTAGGTACTGTGTAGAGTCAAGTTCTTCCAACTTATCAGACAGCTGTGCTGCTGCGGGGTTTGTTGTGCCACTTCTTCTTTCCAGCTAAAGCACTAGGAAGTGTCGAAGGGTGGGCGTTTTTGGGGGACTGTCTTATGTAATTTGGACGTTCGAAAAATGCTGACTCTCAGCCTAGTTTGAATAAATGACTTTTGATTTTGATTTTTGAATCAGTGAGTGAATGATCAATCATCCCTGTTTTCCTACCCTTAGGGTTCGAATTTTTCGAATTAGTTCTGCTACTTGATACTAGATGGCGCTAGTGGTAACCAAACATTATCGTGGCGCGCAACAATATTAATAAGAGTACAAAATAGGCCGACTACTCGGTGGTATTAGTCGACTAGTCGCCGAATATAAATATGGCCGACTAGTCGGCATTCCCGACTTATCGGTGACTAAGTAGTCGGTACATCACTAATACGGTAATACCAACTTAACGCATTATAAATACTTTAAGTTTTAAATAAGTCGAATTGCGGTCTTTGTGCGATCACACACAGTTATTATTAAGTATATGTTTACCATGCCTTCAAAGGTCTAAGAAATTGTGTAGGTACTTATATCATTTTATTTTTATTATATACATAGATAATTATGTATAATAAAAAGTCACAGAGATATAGTTTTCATAACATTTTTCGAGGGCGTAAGTTTAAATATTCTATAGTCAAATTAATAACTTACCATATACATAGTAATCTGGTCTGGTCGTTTCGTGATACACGGAAAGGATATTTCCGATTATGAATACGAAAATGGCGAGGAGAAAGAAACAGAAGTAGTAGGAATCTCAGGAATTAAAAAATGAGTTTTTGTTTTACATTATTAAATAATAATAAAAAAGCATTATATTCTGACACTGAAATTTTTTACTAACAATTTTTTTAATGCAAGTAGAGCACAAAAAAAGATTGGCCATTTTTTTCTTTTTCCTTGAAATACTACATTTTTTTGAAGTGTGTTATTTCGATAAGTAAAAAAAAAATGTTCGCAAAAATGTTGGCAACCCTACCCACAGGACTAGCGTAAAGTGGGTCAGCCAAATTGGTACCTAATCATAAACACGTAGTGGGACACTAAACGCATATAGACGTCGCGCGTCGTAACACTTCTAGTGTAATAGTCTCACTTTTCGTCGTTTTTGGTGATTTGTATGTGCTGACAGGTTGTTTTGTAATTGTTATACAGGGGGCGCTTCTGACGGCGAGGCTGGTCGTGTGCCGTTTCGTGGGCGCAGCTCACGTCGCGACGATCCCCGGCGCCACACCCTCGCCGGCAACCAGCTGCTTCTCTACCCACACCACACTCCCGAGCATGTGGCAATCGAAGTAAGTCAACCGCTCTTGCAAAAAGGTAACATCAGATGGGTTGTGTCACGGGATCGCTGGCTACGCCGTAAAAATGTGTTTATGATTACCTACTAGGTGCTCTCATATCAACTTAAAAACTTTAAGTTCTCTTGATCAGTATCCTCAATAAATGTCTCGGTTATAGCCTGACCGATACCGCTGTACCGCGCCTTAGGAATGGGCGCGGTGCAACGGGGGAGCAGTGCAGGCCTTTGATTCGTCAGTGCAAGCCGCTCATTCGTCACCACTCACAACGTCCGTCCCCCGCCTTGCTGCGCATACCTAAGGCGCGGTACAGCCGTACGAGTATATAGGTCAGGCCATAGCACTACAGATTCTAAAAATAAAGTTCCCTGCCGCGTCTGTCTATCTGTTTGTTCGTGATAAACTCAAAAGTACTGAACGATAAAATTATACTGACCATTTTCACTAACGCTAAATATAGCAACATCTAGTTAGGTCATGTCCAACGTAAGCAGACCCTTAAGCAAGGGTCAAACCTTCTTGTTTCACAATTCGTGTCTCATATAGTACGTAACTCGTTAGCTTCGAAATCGGGGGGCACGGCAGTGCCCCCGCCAAGTCGAGCGCGCAGCAAACACTGCCGTACCATCCTTTACTGGAACCATTTCGCCGCATTTTCAGGCCCCCATTTGAGAACCTCTGGATAAGACCAGAACGCAGAAATTTTCGTCATCCAGTAAGCTTTAATCACATACTTAATATCCAAAATTTCAAGTGTGTATGTCACTTAGTTCCGAAGTTAAGCTAAAGCAAAGTTTCGCATTTATGACACTCACTTACTCACTCATGATCATCAGAATAGAACTAGTACTTCCCATAAACTCAGAGAGCTGAAATTTGGTACAGAGTTAGGGTTTAATGGCCACATAAAGGAAAAACTATAAAACTAGGATAATCGAAGATCTGGAGTATCTGGTGACCCTGATTAGAAAACACAAGAACCCAACCAAACTATTAGAGATCGACATACCGCCTTTACAAAAAAAAAATCAACTTGGTGGGCCGCTTCATATGATGTAAAAAATCGAAGGTCTGAAGTATCTGATGAAGAACCCTCAGCTGGTCTCAGCTGTATTAGAGATATGGTAATGCCCCCTTCTACTATTGGTACATAAAAAATCGACTGTCATTGCAAAAATCCAGCGTAGTGGGACACATCTTCTGATCTAATTTAATCTAGCCTATAGCGTCCCACTGCTGGGCGAATGCCTCACCTTCTGCTTTTAATACGCATATAAATAAAATTAAAGGAAAACTCTGGATAAAACTAGACTGGCTTTTATACTTATACTTACAAGTTTACAAGAAGAAATAGTCCAACGATTAACTTTATTCTACTCGAACATTACACAAAATAAATAAACAAATTACACTAAAATATTAATTTCGCTCAAAATTTGGTCAAAATATAATGCATTGGACTAAGAGTAGCGGTGATACCCGCACACGTCGCTAGGTAGCGCTGACTGTATTTTAAAAAGCGCTTACGTTTGTTTTTCCGATAACCTTAGAACCGGAAAAAATGAAAAGAAAGATTTGTAATAATAAAAAAACTACTCCTAAAAAGAAAAAAACTGTGTCAAATAAGAAAATCTAATAAAATAAATCAATATGCCCACGTTTCTACAAAAAGAAGTGAAATCCCACCAAAAACATTCTGTAAAAAACTAGCCAAGTCTCGATGGAGCTGCTTGTTCATCTCTAAAAAGTAATGAAATCTAGACAAAGTCGTGCCAAGTCTAAGGTTCCTTACTGCGATTTCTTTATTATTATAGTTAATGTTGTGTGACTTGGCCGTTGAAGGGTACACAAGGGTACAAAACCAGGTGCTCCATGACACCATTGCACCAATCTGTCGCCAGAACCGCTACCCATTGACGATGGAAAATTGCCACTTGGAAAACGTTGATTCAATAACCAGTCAATTGTAGGCGAAAGCTGCGTATTTCAATAATACTTATGTATAGGCGAGCCTGAAACAAACAGTATATTTTTTTCCCCAGTACAGACGGACTTCTAATCATTGATAGAAGTCCGTCTGTACGTCTATTTTATGTTAGATCAGTGGTCGATTTGACGCTCCAAAAAGAAGAGAGTCAATGCTGAATGCATGTGTTGCACAATCAACAACAGCCTAAAATGAGACACTAGCGTCCATTTACCAATACCAGTTATGGGCTATTATCTCGCTTAACAAACATAGGTAGTTACAACAGATATAACATTACGTGTAAACAAAATTGACTTGTACCCACTAACGTATGAAGAATGTTCAACGGCCAAGTCACACAACATTAACTATAATAATAAAGAAATCGCAGTAAGGAACCGTAGACTTGGCACGACTTTGTCTAGATTTCGGTACTTTTTAGAGATAAACAAGCAGCTCCATCGAGACTTGGCTAGTTTTTACAGAATGTTTTTGGTGGGATCTACATTTCTGGTATACCCTGGCGTGAGTTGAATTATATTTTCTTTTTACGTTAGTGGTTTTTAAGTCAGTTCGTTGCTCTTCAGTTTTATTAGAAATCTATTGCTTGGCAACTCGCAATAGTATCCCGCGAGGCCATGAACACTAATTATATCTAACTTTTGCCCGCGATTTCGTTCACGTGGGACCGTGGAAGTGCACAATTTACTCAAATACTAGTCACATTTTCTCTCATGCTATAGGTACTACAAAATGGGGGATTGTACTATTCTGGACCGAAATTATACCGCTGATTTCCTAAGTAATTGCGTTGTTCGCTGTTATTATTTCTAATCCTGTGAAAAGAAGAACACTAGATACCTACTCTTTTCACACCACTGACTTGCAATAATCTCAATTTACTTATTTTATGTCATGCAAACTTAACCTAAAGCAATTCATTAAAGCTCCAGGGCAATAATATTGTACTGAATTTCATAATGACCCGTTGGTCGATAATATGCTTATGGAACTTCAACAATTTTTTTAACTCTCTCTCTCTCTTTTTCTGCTGATAATGTTTACCAAAAAAAACATGTTTTGTATTAAGTACAGCTCGACCGGTATATATTACCATATTAAAGTACATTTCATAGGTTTTGGTAGGCATCTTCGAATAAAATAATGAAATTACGCAATTTAATAGAGATAGAGATCATTTTTCCGAATTTACGGGCATGTTTCTAACTAATGTTGCTATAAAAATCGTACGTTCGGGATTCCATAAAGCGCCCCGTGAATGTAATAGAACCCTGCTTCATCTCTAAATTAATAATCCACTAAATAAAAACATTATCCAAAAAAAAAAAACAACCGACTTCTGAAACAATACAATAAATAACTTTAATTTCGGAACTCGACGTCTGGGGATATGTATTTTAATTTTTTGTCACCGCCTTCCGAAGTTAAAGTTATTTTTCACTTTGTAGGGTTTTTCAGAAGGAATTCGGTTGTATTTTTTTTAGTTATAGTACCTACCCCACACCAATTCGACATTTCATCATCCTTGGAGTATCCTCAAAGTCAATCAAATCAAAACCAAGCATATTTATGCGATAGCAGCAATCGCAGCTGATTTGCTGTCATTTTTGAAGAGTAGGTACCGCTGTCTGTCTCCGAAACTCATCATCAGATCTATATGACATTTTAATGGGACCATTCCGGAATTAACCCCTTTCGAAGAAACAATTTTGCAAATGACGGAGTTATACCCGGAAATACATTTAAAAAAACATAACGAATTGATTACCTCCTCCTTTTTGAAGTCGTTTAAAAAACATGTAAAATGTTTCTTCCAATGTTTTTGAATGGGGGAATGATATCATAATTCGAGCTTAGACTGTGATAGTGTAAAGCTTAGGTTCTCCGTAAAAAGAAACGTAAAGATAAATCTACTCCACATTCATTCGTTCAGGAAAGTTTTAGATTAGAAGCTTTACCGTGCTAATACTTTTTTTTACAAAATACAGATCTGCTTAACTCAGAAGTTCACAATAAACAACTCGTAAGAAAACACTGACTTAGTATTTCAGTTTCTGCTGTTTCGTGTTTTTTTTTTAAATATATAAATTAAAAAAAACAAGTTATTTTCTCGCCGAAGTTGGCTAGGTTATCCTTTGTTTTTGTTTTATTTTTTTTATTTTGCATTTTTTACTAGCCCAGTTCTGCTCTTCCGATGAATCCACCAGAGTATGCCACTATCTGCAAGCTCCGCGATCACACACCAAGCAAGATCGTGATCAAGAAGGTATAATTTAGGGTTTGACACAATTTGTGTGCTACCATTTCTTATTATTTCGATGTTCCTATTTAACCCAAAAGTAGTGGTAATTAGTCGGTGTGCAATTTCAAATTCTTGCCAATATAATGTAATTTATTTGCTGCCCTGCTCGGCTTTAGGTATAATAATGCCCTGCTCACAACAAACTAACATTCAAATTCGCTTTTGTTGTTTTTTTTAATAATACAAACTAACTATTTCAAATTAAGTATGATTTCAGGTTATGGTTTTATTTCAGTAACTTAAATATTAAATAAACTTAGCTTGCTTTTTCTGCAATGCCTTGCTTCACGTACCTACGTTTAGTATATACAGATTTTATTTTGTAATAATTTACATTACAAATCAATATTAACATAATAATAACAATTAAGCAAGTACCTACTACTGTCTTGTGATTTAGTCAAACTGTAACTTAGCTGTCAAAAAATTAAAAAAAAATTGTTCTGGTCGCAGGTACTTATTCTTCCTAGCGTAAATTTATCACAGCTTATTTGTGTTCAAAATCTTTGAAAGTACAGTCAACAACAAAAGGTAGCCCGTTACGAAATATTTGAATTACTTACATTTTAATCTGAACTCAAATTAAGGCTCTTGTTCTCAGCGTGTCGATAGCAATCTAAATACAGTCCGTCCAGAATTTGGCACTTTTAGCAGCGTTCGTCAACTCCTGTAGAGTGCAGACAGTACGGCACGCTGGACAAGATATTAAATGCCCCATTGTTTGTGGGATAGCATCACATTTGCACTCCAAGGCGAAGTCATCTGTGACTGTCCAGCTTAGCAGGTTCGCTTTACTTCGGTCTACCTGCGTCCAAAGTCTATTTAAAAGCTTCCAGTAAACCCAAGGCAACTCATGCCCAGGTGCGAGATGATGCGAGCAGGTGGAACGAATGGGTGGTAGGGAACCACCATCTCGCTCAGGCTTACCATTTCCTGAGATTGTACGCCAGTGAGTGGGGTAAGGATAAAAACAGAAGAGCTGTATTTAGAAGGACTTGCACTATTTGTGGAACTTTCAATGGTGGGAAGGTACGAACTCAAGCAGGCACTTTACTTTGTGTCTCTCTCAAATCGGTTTAACAAAATAATGTTAACTAAGAACGACGAAAACTGTCCCACCGTAATACAGTTAACTAGTACCTACGGGGGTCAGAGTGAATCGGTTTCGTAATAACCTGAATGTAATTGTGCACTGAGATACTAATTGTGCACTTGAGATACTAATTGGTTATGTCTTTTAAGATTCGTTGAACGTAAGTAATAGTGTAATTTTTGCTTTGTAAGGTTATCATCATTCTTTTGGTAAAAATATTTATTAATTTATTTATATTTATTTATCTCAATACCAATGTTCTGATAACGGTGAGAAAACGATCGTGAGGAAACCGGGAATGGGCCTGTGTCCCAGCAGTGGGAACATAATAGTCTGATAATATTCTTACGCTTCTGTTATCATCTTTATTTTGCGTTACATTTTATTTTAACTCGGTATGACGTAGGTGTATTTTTCCGTTAAGTAAAACGACTTTTCAAAAATATTTTAAATTGTTTTGAAAAAGAAACGAACATTTTCTTTGAGCTCAAATCCATCACATCTTTATTTGGGGTACCGAATTTCCCTCCAGAGCTCGCCTTAACTTTCCACCACGCACTGAAGTATTCGTGAACCTTATGTAAAATAGGTACCAACAGCTAATTTATACGTTTTTCAGAGGAATCCGGGTTAGAGAATGATTGATATAAGAATTCATTCACTTACAGAAAACGGATAGGTAGCCTAAACTTAAACTGGTGGAGCAACAAGCATTAAGGAATTTTGATCATCCACCTTTCCTTATCAAATGAAAGTTTGGGTAGAAATCGAACTTTATTTAATTCCCATCGCGCGCACGGCTTGTACCATAATAATAAGTAAACGACGACTATGAAAAAAAAACACAGCTAAATAAAATCAATTATAAATCAGTAATTTACATTTTTTTTTAATATTTTATAATTCAACAGTAGAACAAAAAATTACTTTTCAGCATCGACCGCTATAAAGTCCATACGTCCCTCCTCAAGAGTGTCTTAAAAAAATCACATCTAATATAATATTAGGTCTTTACCTATGAAATTGCCGTTCTGCAGTACTGGCCATTTCAAATCAAAATAATTTTTGTTTGGCTAAGAATTCTAATTTCAAATTAATTTTATTTTAAAAACATGGATTTTTTTTTCTAAAAGTAGTAATTTCTTTATTGATTAGTGTTACATTTTCATCGCATTTCAATCTTTTTCGTCATCATGGATACGTTAAAAATTCGAGTAATTATGGAATATGAGTACCGTCGTGGCAGCAACGCGGCACAAGCGGCACGCAACATCAACGACGTTTACGGAGCTAACACTACAAACCAACGCACCACCTGTTATTGGTTTGCTCGCTTCCGTTCTGGAAATTTCGACCTGAAAAATGAACCTCGCGGTCGTCCGAAGACTTTGGTCGACAATGACGAATTAAAGGCGATTGTGGAAGCTGATGATACACAATCTACGGCTGAATTAGCAGCAGCTTTCGACGTTAGCGTCAAAACAATATTGGTCCATTTGCGTCAAATTGGCAAGGTAAAAAAGCTTGACAAATGGGTGCCCCACGAACTCAATGATCGCCAGCGCGAAGTACGCGTCGAGACGTGCCTTGCACTGCTCAACAGACACACAAATGAAGGAATTTTGAACCGCATTGTTACCTGCGATGAAAAATGGATTCTGTTTGATAACCGTAAGCGCTCAGCAAGTTGGTTGGATCCTGGTTCAGCACCTAAACAATGCCCTAAACGAAAACTTACCCCTAGAAAAGTGATGGTCACTGTTTGGTGGTCTAGCGCCGGTGTGATTCATCACAGCTTCTTACCAAACGGGGTGAGCATTACTGCAGATGTGTACTGTGAAGAACTGAACACAATGATGGAGAAGCTGGCGCATCTCCAACCAGCATTGGTCAATCGCTCGTCTCCGCTGCTCCTGCACGACAACGCGCGACCTCATACTGCACAGCAGACGGTCTCCAAGTTGCAAGAACTGGGGTTGGAAGCTCTCCGTCATCCGCCCTACTCACCAGACCTTGCGCCTACAGACTACTACTTTTTCCAGAATTTGGATAACTTCTTGGCGGGAAAAAAATTTAATACCCGAGAGGCAGTACAAAATGCCTTTGAAGAATTTGTTGCCTCCCGTCCAGCTGATTTCTTTAAGAAGGGCATCAATAAACTGCCACTGCGATGGCAAAGATGCATTGATTGCATGGGTGATTACTTCGATTAATACAAATAAAAAATTCATGAAAAAAATTCGTTTAAATTTTTTCATACAAAACGGCAATTTCATAGGTAAAGACCTATTATTTCAGTTTTAACAGGGTGCCAGTTTGATAAATTACTGAATCTGTTACTCATTTTTTGCACCTGAGATTATTGGGGCAACAAATTTGAATACTGTATTACTTTTTTTTGTTGTTTTATCATCCTCCAGGAGTTCCGTGTCTGTGGAACACTTTTGCATATTTTATTGAACATTTGTTCTTGTTTTAGCCCCCCATTGGTCGCTATGGGCCACCAACAAACAACCTGCTCTTCGATGACGACCCTGGCATCATGTCCGAAGTTGAAACCGCCTCAACTGGATTTCGACGAGGAGGCAAACAACGATCTTCACTTCCCGTGGTACGCACTCCAAGCAAAACATTGGAACGCCCATTAGGTTCGTATCAACAGCTGGAAATTATTACTGTGTTTTTATCAAGGTCTACAAGGCGACCAGAATATAGACCACTACAGGGATCCAGGAAAAGAAAAGAAACGAAAAGAAAGAAAATACACTTATTTAGCACAGACTAAAATACACACAATTATACAGCAAAAAATAAAAGAATAACAAAATATGTGAAGTACCAGCTCACCTACTTGCAACTTGTGAAAATTCATGCGTTTTAGGTATATCGAGTACTACTGGTTTATTATTCTTACAGGATATCTTAATATGGTAATTTATTTTATTTTTCGGGCATAAACTCGGCTCGTCATTTAAAATGTCTAAGTTAATTCTGAACAAACTATGTTCAGTAGGCCTACTCGCTCTCCGGTTAGGTATGCCTTAGTTTACTTGTAACTTAGCTTTATTTATATTTTCATCTTTTCCACATATTATTATATTAGTAGTATACATAGTATCTATTCCACTAGCTGTCGGTTGCTAACTACATAACTTGTAACTACATATAGCATATGTAATATATACAGGAAAAGTTTTTATCCAGTGCGCAAATTGTAACCATGAATTCAGCATATCATTCTAGACCCCCTAGCGTAGCAATTTTTCGCCGGATACACAAAAAAAAAATCAGCTGTTCCATACATTTTGACCACCATCATTTAATTACTTGTTGAATTCACCCGTTGTTCAAGTTAAAGAAGCAGTGGTAATGAAGCTTTTTGAAGTCGAAGTTTCGCGCCAATAGTGCGTGTTTACATTTTACTTTTCACAAGTATCACACCCACACACATCATGTAGATGCGATTTAAAATGTGACAAATAAGATTAAATATTAAAAAAAAAACAAGGAAATGCCCAGATCTTAACGTAATATACAAACACAAGTCCAGTATTACGTAATATTCATTACCACTACTCAATTTGTGTACAAAATCTCCGATGATTTTTGTTTTTTTAAATGGAAAAGATGTCCGAAAGCGATTATGCCGAACGATTTTTTTTTTTCGATGGATTCCATTCACTATTATGACGAATGTCAGAAATCAAATAAAATTGGTTTTAAACATTAAATACAATAAGCATTATTTATAATAATGTTTTATACTTTTCTAATGTAATTTTAATCTTTTTCGGATTTTAAATTGAATCCTACTCAACAGTCAGGACTTATGACCATAGGTATCCATGTCAATTTCACGCCAAATTGTTTCTTTAAATGAATTCAAATTCAGAATCCACTCGCTGTTCGGAATATTTTAATTAATTGGTCAAATATTCACTGTGGATGTTATTTTGATACATTCTTTAGCCTACCTAAAGAATGTATCAATCTAGCAAATATTTTGTTTGCTAATGATAATAAATTAATTGTACAACTAAGAACTATTTTCATAGTCATAGAATTTATTAATTAATATCCATTATCTCAAAAACAATTGAAGTGACTTTGAAAATCCTTTATCATTGAATTCCCCACATGCTTATGCGCATAGATTTTGTTTTCTTCCTCGGTTACATGAATGGTTTATTTAGCCGATTACAAAAATATTAGTGATGTACCGACTAGTCGCCGATTAGTCGGGAATGCCGACTAGTCGGCCATATTTGTATTCGGCGACTAGTCGGCTAATCCTACCGACTAGTCGGCCCATTTTTTACTCGTATTGATTGCTGCGCGGCACGATAATTTTTGGTTACCACTAGCGCCATCTAGTATCAAGTAGCAGAATTAATAGAGTCAAGATCTTTCTAGACGCGATGCTAGAATTTTCTAGAACTATCGACATTTGTTCAGTCAGGGCCGGTATGTACTCGAACATTCTAGATGCTTATACGGTAGTAGGTTCTGGAACTATCCGAGGGCCCTATAAAAGCGGGAACTGAGCGCGTTCCGGAGAGTAGATATTGGATAAGTGATAAATGCGAAAACATCTAAAGTGATATTCAAGTGCGACATAAGAGTGATCAGTAGTGCAATTGTGTTTTGTAATTAGTGTGTTTGAGTGGTTCTTAGTGTGTTTAAAGTGTAATTTTTGGTAATTTAGATTGGCAGTTTTTAATTGTCACGAACTCCAAACTCGTTACAATTGGTGTCTGAAGCAGGGATTAAAATCATGATTGATGATGATTTTGCCTAAAGACGACACGGAGGGTATCTATACCCGGAGTCAACGCCAGCTGGAGACGGACCAGAGACGATTCGGTAGAGCAATGCCACAGACGTCGGAGGGCCAGCTACCGACCACAGAGGCCGTCCCGTCCACAGCTGCTTCAGCATCATCAGCACCAGATTTTGCTGCTCTGATGATGATGCTGCAGAAGCAGGCCCGCCGACAGGAGGAGCAGACCCACCGACAGGAGGAGCAGGCGCGCCGCCAGGAAGAGCAGACGCTCCTCATAAAGGACCTTCAGGTAACCTTCGGGAAAGACATGAAGGAGGTGAAGGAGAAGGTTGCCCAGCATGACAACCGCTTGTCAGAAGCTGAAACTCAGATCAGCAAGTTTAATGACGTCATTGCTGATGTGAAGCAAGAGTTGGGTAACCTTAAACAAATCGAGTAAATAAGGCCCTGTCCACACTGCGATATTTTACCACACGATTTTTATTCTCGCGTATTTCATTTCGTAATTACACAATCTACGCACTGCAAATAAAATTTTCCAGGCCGAGACAAACGTCAAATAAACAACAGAAGAATTTATTGTAATCCAGTCTGGGAGGCCCGAGCGCCGCGTGTAGGCGGCTCTACGTGGGGAACGTGCGATCGATGGCCCTATAGGGGTATGAGGAACAGGGTGTAAAGTTCGCTCATCCTCTATTGAAAAGGAGGATCCTCCGACCAGACGGGTATTGTGTCTGGTCCGGGCAACTGCCCGACAGTTGATGTCGGGATTTTTGTATATGTTCGAGTGCCGTCGAAAACTCTGATTGCGCGATGCAGAATTGCTCATATAGTTCGCCTGTGGCATTGTAGATGGCGCCACTTTTCTTTTTGTGTTTTTCGATTTTTGTTGCGGAGCATTTTTATTTGTAGTGCCGCTACATCACTCCCCCCCGGAGACCGGAGGTCGATAGTGGGCTGAGTCAGCGCATGTTATGATGCTTGCCAGTGCCAGTTGTGGTTCCAGTGAGTCGGAACCGGGTGTCACATAGTTCGCGGTGA
The DNA here is from genome assembly GCA_949987655.1 of Polymixis flavicincta. Taxonomy (NCBI): domain Eukaryota; kingdom Metazoa; phylum Arthropoda; class Insecta; order Lepidoptera; family Noctuidae; genus Polymixis; species Polymixis flavicincta. Next base: position 32,259,325 of record OX465171.1, on the reverse strand, counting down.
GTCGGAACTGTCTGCGACGATTCCCCAGTGAGTCGGGGGTGCGCTGCGTTATGCTCCAGTGAGTCGGATCTGGTACAGCGCTGGGTTGAGAGGTTGAGGCTGACTGCTGGCGTCGACCGGGAGGTTGGGCTCTCGACCGGCCGAAAGTGCAGTGTGCTGGGCCATGGTTGCTGATGAGGCTGTGGGTGATGACCAGGCATGCGGTTCGTTGCATGCAGGTGGTCAGGATACCCGTTGAAGCCGTAGGGTGCTGGCTGGCTGTGTGACTCGCCGCTCGAAAGCTTGAGGAAGTGGTCTTGATGTGATGTAGATGACGTCACGCCGAAGTATTGCACGAAGGCTGCGCTGACGTTCGTTCTCGGGGTCACCAGTATAGAGGTATGAGGAACAGGGTGTAAAGTTCGCTCATCCTCTATTGAAAAGGAGGATCCTCCGACCAGACGGGTATTGTGTCTGGTCCGGGCAACTGCCCGACAGTTGATGTCGGGATTTTTGTATATGTTCGAGTGCCGTCGAAAACTCTGATTGCGCGATGCAGAATTGCTCATATAGTTCGCCTGTGGCATTGTAGATGGCGCCACTTTTCTTTTTGTGTTTTTCGATTTTTGTTGCGAAGCATTTTTATTTGTAGTGCCGCTACAGCCCTGTACGGGCCCCGAACTGGGCGGCTGACCTGACGGCCGGCAGCATCGCTGTCCTGCGGAAGCCGCAGCGAGCGATGGCCGTCAAAGTCATCAGGAGATATTGCACGATCTCATACGAGGCGGCTTGTGTACTGCCCGCATCCCCTGCCCTGGAACCTTGAGGCGAAGGTACTCGCGTCACTGTATCCGTGGCACGACGACTCAAGGGCGCGGGGCGAGTGGCTGAAGCAGCGACATTTGGAGTTGCGTCGGTCACAGCTTCGCGCAGCCCTGCTGGCAGAAGGCCGGCCCGGTCACCATCGGAGCGGTCCGGCGGGTGCTCGAGCGCTGGCTCGGGAGGAGGCACGGCTCCCACGCGCGCCTCTCTATGATATAAGGGGGAGTTTAACACCCGTAACCCCCGTACATTACGCAAGGTGGCCCACAGAGGCGGCCCGGCACTAGCCGGGATCGCGGGAGTCGCATCAGATCCCGTGATTCCCGGTGCAAATGTGGGACGGAACACCGGGGTGGTTTTAGTCAGTAAGAGTCTGACAGACCCCCCCCCCCACCCCTCCGGGGCGGAGGACATCGACGAGGATTACCGCCGTCATAAAAAAAATGTTACCTCTGTGACCAAACGTTTTCACGGAATCAAACGGTGCGCCTGTTTAATTTTTAAGCGACGAAAAAGCGGAGGAGGGTTACTCAATTCGACGTGTATTTTTTTTTAATGTATGACCACGTATATCTTTTTACAGAGCTGTTCGATTTTGATAATTCTTTTTTAATGGGAAAGGGTATACCCCGAAGTTGGTCCCATATAAATTTGGAAAACTCAAACTCAAACTCAAACTCAAAGCATTTATTTCAATTAGACCTTTCACAGGCACTTTTGAATTGTCAAACAAAAATCGAAGTTGAAGCTAGGTGCCCATTCCAAAAACGTAGATCTCTCTGGAGAAGAACGGGCAAGAAACTCCAAGGACACTCTTTTAAATCGTGGGTATTACAAAATTTGTGTGTGTGGGAACATTATTCTTGGTGCTTCTTTAAGTGAGAACAATGTAAAAAAATTTAATAAAATAAATAAAAAAAAAAATAAGATTCAAAATAAGCCATGGCAGATAAGAGATGACCAGTCTCAACCGACGGCGCCCGTTCACGAACTTGACGCATGGATCAGCACCATCCAGCTCAACCATTTTCTAGGGAACCGAATGATCCAACACACACGCCACCATCAGTGAGACATTTAAGTGAGCATGACATACTCTCAACTACCACGTTTTTTCAAGTCGACGTACATTAAAACAACATATTATAAGGATGCATGGTACTCACATTTACAAAAATTTGACAAAATGCTTCTAAATTATACAAAACTATAGTTTCAATCCTATTTGAGAAATTCATAAAATTTGACTTCCAAAAAGAAAGAAAAATATATAATAAGTATCTATTGAAATTTTAATAAATAATACTTGGTTCAGTAAAATCAAAAACAAAATCGTAATGTCACAAAATTAATAAAAATAGGAACAGAAATGTTCGCAATGTCAGAAAAATAATAATAATAGGAACAGAAGTGTTCGTAATGTCAGAAAACATAAAAAAAAAAGGGGAAGCATCTCTTCCAAATATTAAAATGTTAATTAGTAAGCCCAGGTGGCTGTGGAGCAGGACCAGCATTAAGCCAGGCATTTTTATCTAAGATATAATCATCTAACTTATAATATGCTTGTCTACATAGTGTGCGTTTAATGCATGACTTAAATTTATTTTCACTTAGTTCAAGAATATCGACTGGTAGTTTATTATAACATTTTACACAGTACCCCATAAAAGAAGTATGTACTTTAGACAATCTGAAACGTGGTTGATCTAATTTGTTCCTATTTCTAGTGTTAAAATTATGCCTGTCACTTATCTTACTAAAAAGATGTAGATTTTTCCGAACATACATAATGTTCTCATAAATATATTGAGAAGGTACCGTCATGATGTTAATTGTTTTGAACAGTTCCCTTAGAGATTCGCGTCTGCGGAGGTTGTAAATGGCTCTGACAGCCCTCTTTTGCAGAATAAAGATCGACTCAACATCCGCAGCCCGTCCCCATAGCAAAATACCGTAAGACATGATGCTATGAAAGTAACTAAAATAAACAAGTCGCGCGGTATCCACGTCTGTTAATTGGCGGATCTTCCAAACAGCGTAAGCGGCAGAACTTAGCCGCCCTGCAAGTGATGTTAAGTGAGGACCCCACTGTAGCTTTGAGTCAAGCGTGATCCCCAGGAAAACCGTTTGTTCGACGAATTCTATTATCTCCTTATTCAATACAACGTGACATTCACTACTTCTGACATTCGGCAACGTGAATCTTATGCATTTAGTTTTCTTTCCATTTAATACCAAATTATTTACAGTAAACCAATTATGGACCTTAACTATAGCGCTATTTACCTCGTCAAGCTCCTGTGCGTGTCTCTTAACTTTAAAAATCAGTGATGTGTCATCAGCAAATAACACCATTTGTGGTTGGTTTTTTAGTAAATGAGGTAAATCATTTATATATACTAAAAAGAGGAACGGACCCAATATTGAACCTTGCGGTACTCCCATTTTGACTTTTAAGCCCAAGGAATTCACACCGTTTATTTGAACTTGCTGCAGTCTATCATTCAAGTACGATTTTACCAAGCTAAGCGCAAGTTCACCCAGTCCGTAATGCTCAAGTTTCAAGAGAAGTGTTTCGTGATTCACGCAATCAAACGCCTTGGATAGGTCGCAAAAGATACCTATTGCATCTTGCGCCTCTTCCCATGCTGTAAAGATGTGTTTTAATAAGGTGACACCGGCGTCAGTTGTGCAACGTCCTCTTGTGAAACCATACTGTTGATCGTGTAGGATGTTATTACGATTAAAATGATTGAGCATTTGATTTAACATAACTTTTTCAAACACCTTGCTGAAAACTGGCAAAACCGATACGGGTCTATAATTATTCATATCTTTGCTGTCGCCAGATTTGAAGAGTGGAATAACTTTACTGTACTTCATTAAATCTGGGAACACCCCTTGATCTACACACAAATTAAATATTAACGCCAAATAGGGTGCAACTGTCTCAATAATGGATTGACATACTTTAGTAGACATGCCCCACAGATCTTCCGTAATTTTGATCTTAAGTTGCTTATATGTCTTTACAACGACCACAGGGTTTATATGTTTAAATTTAAATTCCACAGGACAGGTTGAAACATTCGCTCTTAATAAATCAATAGCAAGTGCGGGCGAAGAATTTAAAGTTTCTGTAGTTTTAATAGGAATATTGGTAAAGAAAGTTGCAAATTCCTGAGCAACATCGATGTTATCGCTAATGAGACCGCGGGAAGTGTCCAGTGTGTAATCGGTATTAAGCCTTTTGCTTCTGTTCGTTTCATTGTTTATAATTTTCCAAACTGCCTTAATTTTATTATCTGCTGATTTGACCTTGTGGCTAATGAATGAAGCTTTAGCTACTTTGCAGATATTTTTAAAAGTTTTAGAGTAAGTGGCAACATACTTAGTAAAAGATTCTGTGTTAATATACGGCTTAAGGCCATACAGTTCAAATAATCTCTCTCTACTTTTCCTGATGCCTTTAGTTGCCCAGTCACTAAATAAAAATTTAGGGCAAAAAGTTTTAGATTTTTGCCTAAAATAATTATTGAACTCTGTTTGTACTGATGAAAATAATTCTTTGTACAAAATATTACCATTATTCACATTTAGTCCCTGAACACTTAACCTGCTAATTAAAGCGCTATTAAACTTATTTAAATTACCCGATGTTATTGGTCTAGTTTGTCTCTGTACTTTTTGAATTGGTGTGTTGGACTCAAAAGTAACGGTTTGACCGCTGTGATCAGAAGGGAGATAATTTACAATGGCTTTATCTAAATAGTCGCAGTCACAAAAAACATTATCAATACATGTAGCAGTAGCCGTAGTTATTCGCGTTGGTTCCAAAAACACATTTGAAAGATTGAATGATTTAAAGAGGCTTAACAATCTGCTACTATTTGAATTATTTTCCAAAATATTAATATTAAAGTCCCCACAAATAATTACTGACTTATTACCAGTTGCAAGTTTTGCCAAAACATCTTCCATTACTGACTCAAATATAGAGTAGTTTTGGTAATTAGGAGGCCTGTAAACGCACACTATACAAAGCTTATCTAGCTCAACACACGACAGTTCAATGCTATGTTCCACTGATAGTTTAACTATGTCTGTACGAGTCTTCGATTTTAGACAATTTTTAATTAAGATAAGTGAACCTCCACGAAGCATGGAATGTCGGTTAAAGCAACTGCCCACACTATAGTTCTCATAATTAATTAACATTTCATAATCTTTCAACCAGTGTTCAGTTATACAAATAATATCAAACATTGTTTTTTCTAAAAATAATTCAATTTCTAATTGTTTTGAAGAAAACCCTTGAATATTTTGATGAAACAATGTCAAGGAATTCTGCTTAGCCCCTTTTTTACATTTAGGTAATTGAATGCTAGAAGATACCTTGTTGATGGTGAGCTTAAAAACATTATTACTGGTACCTTCTGTTGTCTTACTGACTAGTTTAAATTATTATCACTAACCACCTTAATATTAGGTCTTTACCTATGAAATTGCCGTTCTGCAGTACTGGCCATTTCAAATCAAAATAAATTTTTGTTTGGCTAAGAATTCTAATTTCAAATTAATTTTATTTTAAAAACATGGATTTTTTTTTCTAAAAGTAGTCATTTCTTTATTGATTAGTGTTACATTTTCATCGCATTTCAATCTTTTTCGTCATCATGGATACGTTAAAAATTCGAGTAATTATGGAATATGAGTACCGTCGTGGCAGCAACGCGGCACAAGCGGCACGCAACATCAACGACGTTTACGGAGCTAACACTACAAACCAACGCACCACCTGTTATTGGTTTGCTCGCTTCCTTTCTGGAAATTTCGACCTGAAAAATGAACCTCGCGGTCGTCCGAAGACTTTGGTCGACAATGACGAATTAAAGGCGATTGTGGAAGCTGATGATACACAATCTACGGCTGAATTAGCAGCAGCTTTCGACGTTAGCGTCAAAACAATATTGGTCCATTTGCGTCAAATTGGCAAGGTAAAAAAGCTTGACAAATGGGTGCCCCACGAACTCAATGATCGCCAGCGCGAAGTACGCGTCGAGACGTGCCTTGCACTGCTCAACAGACACACAAATGAAGGAATTTTGAACCGCATTGTTACCTGCGATGAAAAATGGATTCTGTTTGATAACCGTAAGCGCTCAGCAAGTTGGTTGGATCCTGGTTCAGCACCTAAACAATGCCCTAAACGAAAACTTACCCCTAGAAAAGTGATGGTCACTGTTTGGTGGTCTAGCGCCGGTGTGATTCATCACAGCTTCTTACCAAACGGGGTGAGCATTACTGCAGATGTGTACTGTGAAGAACTGAACACAATGATGGAGAAGCTGGCGCATCTCCAACCAGCATTGGTCAATCGCTCGTCTCCGCTGCTCCTGCACGACAACGCGCGACCTCATACTGCACAGCAGACGGTCTCCAAGTTGCAAGAACTGGGGTTGGAAGCTCTCCGTCATCCGCCCTACTCACCAGACCTTGCGCCTACAGACTACTACTTTTTCCAGAATTTGGATAACTTCTTGGCGGAAAAAAAATTTAATACCCGAGAGGCAGTACAAAATGCCTTTGAAGAATTTGTTGCCTCCCGTCCAGCTGATTTCTTTAAGAAGGGCATCAATAAACTGCCACTGCGATGGCAAAGATGCATTGATTGCATGGGTGATTACTTCGATTAATACAAATAAAAAATTCATGAAAAAAATTCGTTTAAATTTTTTCATACAAAACGGCAATTTCATAGGTAAAGACCTATTATTAGTATCAATACTAATTTTTGTGGTACTAATTACAGTAGACTTCGACATACTACTTATGTCTGAGTTTATATTAAAAGCTAATAGCCGTGCTATTTGACGTCTAAAACTAATAGGCAGATACGCAGTATCCCTAGTCGATTTTAATCTCTCAACAAAAGTGTTGGTGTCAAAAAATATAAGTTTGTCACTATAGCAATTAGCTAATAAATGCATATGGTTATTTAGCATATGTATATTATGATTTTGCCTACTTGACAAGTGCTGAAAGTATGGAAAAGCACATAATATTATTTTCTGGCACTTAATCTTCATGATTTCAGTGACACTATCAGTGATGTCATCTTGTTTTACATTAGTACTATTACCCACTAATACAGAAATAATTGCCTTTGGATTATATTTATTCCCAATTACTGATGACATTATCTCTTTGTAGGATTTTCCTGGCATACAATAATTAACAGCAGATTGACTCAGGTTGTTACTCAATAATTTACCTAACCCTCTCCCTAAACTATCTGAAAACATAACAGAACAATAACAAACTTTACTAGAACAGGCGAGGCCACAAGTCTCTGTCTGTGCTACTAGAGACGAACCTTGTACAACCTGTGGTGTCTCTTGAATGGTAAAACAGTCTCGAGCCCCCCCAGACCGGGACGGGTCCTCCGTTGCCTCAGGTTGGAGGGTCTCAAGGTTGGATTCCATTTGACAAGGACACAGAGTAGAGCCCAGAGTCTTTGGGTCCACTCTAGCTGGGTCATCCTTACACATTTTCACTAACTCATTTGCAGCAAGGATGTGTTCATTTATTTGTTTTTGAGAGCTCACATATTTAATATAAAGTGAATGTATTGCCTCTTCAAGTACCTCAATTTCAGACTGTAATCTTTGAGTGTCAAATTGATATATGTTTTTACTATTTTCTAATTTAATTTCAAAGTTTTTCAATTTATTTACTAGAAAACCACGTTCTTTCCTTAGTTTAATATTATTGGAACTGTGTTTTTGCTGTTTCTTGAATTTATTGCATCTATTTATGATTTTATTTAGTTTTGCATATTTTTTAATTTTATTTTGACCTACTTTATAGCTACTATTATTTATTTTCAATATAGAATCTTCAGTTAGGTCTATTGTTACTAAGGAATGAGGGTTACAATTAGTTTTAAATAGTTCATGATATAAGTTATTGGTTTCCTTAGCCTGAGTACATTCTTTTTGCTGCTTTAACTTATTAATTCGAACATTTGCATGAATTAATTCTTCTTCTAGATCCCTAACCTTACACAAAGCCTCCTCATACAAGTTACTGCAGTTATTGAAACCATCTGTGACCAATCGCAGATTGTCCCGTTCATCAACAACATCCAGATATTTTTGATGTAGGTCTACTAGCTCCTGTTTCAAGCTTGTATTTTTGAAAACGATCTTCTCGACTTCCTTCTCACTATCATCTATTTCCTGTAGCAGCTGAAAAAAATCTAACCCTAAGGGTAGGGAAACAGGGATGATTGATCATTCACTCACTGATTGTAATGTAAAACCACGCATAACTGCCTATAGAATAGTCTGATTTTGATCATTTTTATTTTATTGGATGAGGTATACCTCGAAATTGGTCCCATACAAATTTAGAAAAAAAACCTACCGTAAAGTTGGGAAAATAGTGGTGATGTATTGTTCACTCACAGATTTTAATGCCAAGTGGTGTATTACAAAAAGTAATCAAAAATTAATAATGTAGTAATTAGTAGATTATATTTAGCCTCAAAAAATTATAAAATAAAAACTTTTTAACAATAAAATTTTACCGCCGAAAAAAACTGAAAAACAAAAAATAATAAACCTTTTTGTTTAACCTCAATAACTACCTACAACTTCAAACTACCTGTGCAATTGTTGAGACTCATGTAGAAAGTCTGTAGTGAATAAAAAGAAATAAAAATCAAAGCTTCGGCTTCACCAAATCATCGTTTTAATAGTGTTCTAGCTAAGTACTTAGTATGCCGACTTACAGTAGATCAAGGAAATCCAGAATGTTCGTCTCTGTCAGGTTTTTTTATAGGTACCTACCTGTTAATAATAGCATTACAACAGAATAATGAGAAGTACAATTAAAACTGTCGTGTCTACCTATTCCTAACGAATAAAAGGTAAGAATATAATAGACAATTCAATTTAATTATTAGTAAGTAAACAAAATAGTGTATCTAGTTATAAAAAGGGTACCTGCCTAGAAAATACGTACTCAAGGAAGTGGTGAGAAAAGTAGTAGATAAAACTTGATGGTGGCGATGTCTTCAGTTTTAGTTTCAAATAGTGAGTTCCACTTGGTCCATATATTTGAGATGCCACTCTAGGAGCCGGTCAACCTTTTCAAGGTCATTTTCAGAGAATTTCGGTAGTAATTAAAGTAATTCATATCTTTACAAATAAAAGTTTTTTTTTTTCATAAAAATAACAACCGACTTCCAAAAAACACTACAAAGTGCAAAATAACTATAATTTCGGAAGTCGGTGACTTTGGAGGTGTAGGTATTTTAATTCTTTGTCACCGCCTTCCTAAAGTTATTTTGCACTTTGTAGTGTTTTTTGGAAGTCGGTTGTTTTTTTTTTTAAGTTTTTGTTTTCACTTTTTAGTTACTTACCCACACCAATTCGAAATTCATCATCCTTGGGGTCAAAACAATGCATATTTATGCGATAGCAACGTTCGCGGTTGATTGGCTGTAATTTTTTGAAGAGTTCCGTTGTCTGTCTCCGAAACGCAAGATCGGAGGGGCAATTCTGGTAATTTTAAGAACGTTCACAGTCTGATCTCAGTGTCAATCTGTCAAAAATACCTCGAGTTTCCATATACTTTTGACAAATTTTTGAAATTCGATTGCCGCCGTGTGACACTGCGAACGTTTATAATTACGAGAATTGGCCTAAAAAAAAAATCGACGATTTGTTTCATTCTTTCTTTATCTCTAGGTCTAGGTCTAGAACTACATGCTAAATTCATGGTTAGTTTATGCACTGGTTCATTTTTTTCCTGTGTTATGGTATGTAGTATGTACCTACTTACTAAAACCTGGCCACACAATAAAGTATTAGGTACCTAACCACAGCCCCTGGCATACGGGCTAATGAAGAAACACGGGTGGGTTTTAGTCAGTAAAAGTCTGACACGCCCTCCTGCTCCACCCAGAGCGGGAGAAGTTATTTCATGATTTCCCACGCAAAAAAAAAAAACCTATCAATCACGTAGATCGGATCGAATCATAGGACTGATGGGTTTTCGACTTAATTGTAAGCGCATTTGCGGATGTACTAACTAAGAGATTTGTGTTTCGTTATACAGGATAAAAAAAATACCAGTGCGCGAACTGTGACCATGAATGAATTGGAATGTATGCATGGAACAACAGATTTTTTTTTTTTTGTATAACCTACGAAAACTGTCTACGCTAGGGGGTCTAGAATGATGTGCTGAATTCATTGTTACAGTTCGCGCACTGAATAAAAATGTAAGTATCCTGTATTTAAATAGACATACACAATCAACACCTTGACTGCATTCTGTGACGTCCAAGATAAGCTTATTGTAATATTTTATACTCGTCGGGAGTTAAGGGCGCTATCACATTTTTGCTTGAATTTGAACGTTTTATTCGATGTTTGATGAGTGATTACGGTTTAGATATAGCCAAAAATTCAAAACAAAAATATGTCCTAGTAAATTTCATTATTGGTCTAGGGAGTGTTCTAAAAAATATATTTTAATTTGTTTACATAAGTCAGTAAAATCCTTGTCTCGGCAAATGATGTTTCATAAAATTGTACTTTTGGGCATCTTTAGATGCTTTATCACATGGAACATATAGCTTAGTAATTTATGAAAATGTCTATGGTAGGACTATACCTTGTTCTTTGGAATGCTCAAATCTTTTTTTTATGTTCATACAGTAATTCACCAAAAATAATTCCGTAAAATACAGAATTTATTATAATTTTTCGTCCGAAATTATATTTTCTATCTGTTTATGTTTAATCGAAATTCAAACAAAAAGTATTTTATAACTAAGGTTAATAAGTCAGCTTGCTAGAAAAAACTAAAATGATTATTTAAAACTAAAACTAATATGTTTAAGCAATTGTTGAATGCAACGCTGTAAATCAGTAATAAAACTCGGGACACGCGGGATTTAGCTTTTAGTCCGCGCTGGTTTGTTCCTGGGCGTCCAACGCATAGCGGATAGCATATGTGCGTAGCGTACTTCACTAGACACACACCCGCGATCGGCTACCACGCGCCGTATAATTTTCCTAAAATTGAGCACTTCGATTTGTAACAAGCCCTCTTAAATCTAGTTCTTAAATTTACGTACTTCGTTCCAAACTCCTCTCCTCTCGTTTTTTCATTAAGTTACTCTGAAACGCTGATAATTTGTTTTGTTATACCTGATGTAATATACAATATAGGTACAGCGAAAGGAACTTCGTTCAAAGTAGGAGTATCGCGAGACCCCTCGATTTTTTCCTTTATAAAGCATGAGTGAATAATGACGGTATTTTAAATAATAAATTACCAACAAGCTTCGCCATTTTGGTATGCAATTGGTGCCTATCTGACCTCCACAACCCATTTAACGATAACCCTTGATAAGACTAGTTGTCAAACTTTCGGGCTTCTTATGACCGTAACAACTGTCAATGGTCCAAGTATGACAGCCGGGACTAACGGCTCTTGATACGTGAAGATGATTACCCATCCACGGACCAACCGCGATCAGCGGAGCTTAACCTGATCGATCGAACCGTGCAGTTGTTTAATATTGAGCCAAGCCCCACTTTTGTCTTACTTAAATAATTAGGTGCTATTTACTGTCTTATTTATGAAATTCTGAACTATACGAATCGGATACACCGAACTTTAAAACAGCTACTTGTCCTTGTGAATGTCTTGCATCAGCTAAAACTAAATATTTTGTTACAGGCTTAGTGTTCCTTCAATACCGGAATGAAACCAAACGAGCCTTGCTGCCGAACGAAATAACTTCCATAGATACTGTGAAAGCGCTATTTGTAAGAAGTTTTCCGAAACAATTGACGATGCAGTACATGGACAGCCCGCTGGTCAAGATCTACATCCACGATTCTTCGAAGGATATGTTCTATGAATTAGAAGATGACAGGTTAGTAAACTCAACTTTCATTCAATAATTTTCAGGTTTAATGATGTACAGTAGATCTCATAATTGATTTACACTTTTGACAGCAATTCCCAAAAAAATACACAAATTGATCTTGTCGTTTACTGACGTGCAGGCAACATTTAGAATGATTAAACAATTAGGTACTAAATCGACTTTAACTATGTTATGAATAATACCGCTCTGGCACTGGCATTCGTAAGTTTAGTTAGAAGTGGGTATATTAATAAGATATTGAATATCAATTTATAGAAATGAAGCACAGCAGCAGAATTTGCTTAACGTTTCGAAACCCAAGGTGAGTTAATTTATATGCCGACAACATTCGTGTCGAAGCTTTTATGTTACAGCAGCCAACTTAAATAAAGAAATGGTGAACATTTGAAATTGAAACAGGAGTGAAACAGAAAGGTTTTACTCACTCGTAATTATTGTGAACGATTGTGTAAATGTAAGGCATGACACAAATATTACCAAAGAGTGATTAGGTCAAGGAATTTAATTGTGAAACAAATTGACACTCTACTTCAATTTGGGCAATGGACATGCGGCTATGGATTCCGTACCCATTTTTTAAAATTTAACTACATATTAAACACAATGAGTAACTTAGTCTAAAAAAAACCCATAACAAAAATAAAAAGCAACCTGTATAGGAATTTTGAGATCGACTAGAACCGTTCTTTATGAGCAAATTCTATAAACATGGCATGTGACTCACGTAGGTAAGGTACTTACTGATAGATGTTTACGGCTACCGTAGTTTCGCGTAGTTACGTGCAAATTGTTTTGGATGTACCTACATTATTTACTTAATAGTGAATTAACCCATTAGTGATTATGCAGTGTTATCGATCTAGTGAACGTGAAGATCAATACAAACCATCTCTGGTGTAATGATACAAATAAACGAACTTGAATTAAGACTATATAAAGGAATAAATGAAAGATATTGCCAATCTATATGGCTTCATATAATTTCGAAAAATTTGTCTTATCGACAACGAAATGAAAGCCAATGGTACTGATAGGCTGTTAGTGTTCAAGCATTTTGAAATATTCCGGTTTGTATTGGAACGCCCAAAAGCTTTTTCATTTCGTACGTGAAGACGAATCTACTTAGGTGGAGTGAATGTTATTGCTGGATATTTTACATAACAATGGCCTCTTCTACTAAGTACTGTGAAATATTTACATGCACACTCATCGATTTTCGACACAAACTATATCTTCTCAAATCTGAAATTCAAAACTTCTCACACTTGTTTTCGAAAATTCAACGGTATGTGAAAAGAATTACACAATAGGTTGCAAAAGATCCACTCCCGAACAAACTGCGCTTAATAAAATACACCGACATGTAACCTTTTTTACTAACCATTGAAATGAATATTCTATTCTATCTTCTCAAGCCACCATCCACCCATCCATTTCTGCATCTTTCTATCTTCTTGTTCTTAAACATAACTGGCGAAATGTGGTTGTACTTACTATATGTACACCTTTGCACATCCTTTCGGGTAAACACAGCGTGATGTTATGTTAAGTACTATCTTCGACCGACTTATAAATCCTACAGATGGCGCATTTCATGCTTCAATTTCGCCGTTTGGTTGGTCGCTAACCACATCGCCACACTATAAACACATTCGAAAATTACGGAATGCGATTAGTTCAATATTCAGATATAGTCGATCGAACGTCAATGGTAACACATGACCGTTACCTTGGCCTGGCCTAGCTCGGAGTTGCAACAGGATACGAGGTTTATACTGGATTTATTAGTTTACCCTTTCCAACCGAAAAAGTACCGTCGACCGAAAAAGAAAAATGCAGTAAGTAGGTACCCTGGCTCGGATGCAATGTGCAACTTGCACAAAAGCTTCAGAATTAAGAGACAAAGCAAGATTTGATGACTTAAAAAAAATAAAAAAATATTGTACTTATTTACAGGTCAGTTCCAAGTGGTATGTTGAACAATGTTTCGCGACCGTAACAATTATGTCTATAGAACGATCTAGGGAAGTGTAAATGTGCCTACTATTAAGTACCTACAGGTAGGTATTAATGCAAAGACCACACCACCACACCAGTACACCCTTACTGGTGTGGTGGTGTGGTCTTTGCATTTTCTCCTAAAGTATAAATAGGTACCTGCTCGCTGAACACACGTGATGGCACCTTGGAAAACCCTTGGAAAAAAAAATCAAAACTGTATGTTAGGATCATTGTAAACGGGCCACCTGTTTAATAAGTATGGACCTCCATGTCCTCCATTATTAATAACTGAATGGAAACTGTCACAAACCGAAGGAAATGCATAATGGAAATGCATGCATTAAGACATACCTACCTAGCTACCTTATGAATTATGAATTTGCATGTCTCGACTTCCTAAATTAGTTTCGATAAATACATCTGCGCGACAGCGTAAGTAGCGCAATTAATATATTTGATTCGTCAAAATGAAGTTCACTGCCATGAGGTATCTATAAGTGTTTCACAAGGACGATTACTTAAAGGGTACAAAGTTTTATTTCCGTATTTCTGAGCAGAGTAATAAACAAAACGTAATAGTATCAGTATAATAGGGGCACATACATAAACTCACACTTTCGCCCCATGGGTAGGCAGATACTAAAATATATATTGTGGAAAAATCTCGAATAATTTTCGCTATGGAAAATAGCTTCAAACATCACAGGAGGTTGACACTCTTACGCCATCTCCCCGTCACATCACAAACTAAAGTTCTACGTGAGACTTTGTAACAACGCCATCTTTTTGTAAACGCAGCAAACAGAAATTTGCCTTTTGTTGAGACTCTGTCCAACCAGAGTGAATTGTTTGTGTACGAGAAACCTTTTCCGTGGAAGAAATATGAAATTAGGAAGCACTTTCAATTTCGAAAGCATATACTTATTATAGCTCAACGTTTGTTGGTCATTTTTTTTATCAGAATCATTTAATACCGAAACTGCCGCCACATATCCCGCCACCTATCATGGTACCGGGTTTTTCGATGGAAAAATTATATTCCCGCCGATTTTTCTGAGAGATTTTTTTAATGAGAATAGATGCTAAGTGGGTTCTAATTGGGATGTTATTGGTTTAAGTGAACCTTACCCATTCTCACATTAAGTTAGGTACTTTGAAATTGACTTGTGTAACAAAATTGAAGGGGTGAGTGGACAAAGGTGTTATCTGACAAAACTGAAAAAATCTACTTTTTTAAATGAACATAAGATAATAAATCGACTGATGACCTCAAAACACGCCAATAATGATTCGTGTCAAAAATACAGACACAAGCAAAGGTGTTAATTGACAAACACAAATACAACAAGCTGTAATAGCTACCTTGATTTTATTTTGCAACACCCTTAACTAATTTTGAACGGTTTTTAGTTAACACCTTTCTCCACTCACCCCTTCAATTATGTACAGAGAAATTGTTTTTAAAGTTCCTCAGAAATGTATGTAAGTCAGTTAAAAGATATTTTTACTTCCAAGCTGTAAAACGAGAATGTGCAAAGAACTATGAATTTATGCTCTAAAGCTCAATAATAATACGATATAGAAAACACGACTTTTGCCAATTGTTAGTCAGTTCATTTCAAAGTTTATGACCGAAATAGGTCAGTATTCAGTAGGTACTCGGGTACCGAAGTTAAGGATTTTTTTGGCGTCTTAAGATAATTATACACCAATGGAGAAATCTTTTTAAGGACAACCTTTGCTCCTTACTAACACAGCTTTTGCGAATTGCAAGTATAATTCGGATTCTGACCTAAATATGCAGGTGACTACTTGAGCACCGGAAGCACACAAATCACAAAGTGCTTGAGACCGCGCTTTTTTTGGCAATTTATTTTATTTTCAAAGATTAACTGCACTGTGATTTTGAACATTGTTGTGGAACTGAAGTATTACTATCAAAATGGAGATACAACTCCAAATGGTATTAATCTACTGATTATTACCATAATTTATAGCGACGATGATTTCATTAGGTTGAAGTTTAGCGTTCTTATCAGATATTTAAGAAATAGTAAGGCATAAATAATATTGTAAAAACTGAAAAAGGGGTGCAGTAAAATTCATTTTATTTTTATTTTACCGAGAAAATTACAATACTTTACTTCAATAAATAATATTATTCGGAACTGAAATAACAACGCTTATTTCCTAAAATTCCTAAATAAGTAGCTCTTCCGGTATATTTCAATATTAATATCTAATCCTGTGAAGATCAGAAAAAACTTGTAAAAAAAAACTAAATCGAATGTAGTGTCTTACTACACATATATCTGCTTGAGGGTTGATTTGGGTCTCGATTCAGGCGAGTATGGATTGATTACCGCTTTGCAGTAAGACCAATGCCCAAACAGTATTGATTTTTAGGTATACTTAAACTGTGATCGATTGCTTGAAAATAAAACTTGACTGAAGCGAATGAACTTTTTAAAATTTTATGACCTTGAGAAAAGAGAATAATTTAAAATAATTAAGTACAATGTTCTATGACTATTGGAAGAGCAACCCCTGACTGAGGTCAGCAGCATTTTGCAGAAAGCGATCTTTTCTCTTGTAGTGACTTTGTATTTTCCTAGGTGACGTTCAGCAATATCTCCTGTGATTTTGCGCGCTGCAAAATCACAGGAGATATTGCTGAACCTATAATCGCGGCAAATCACGCTTGACTGCGAGTTGACTGTGTCAGCAGTTTCACGTTGACTGCGCCCTTCTGGCTGGCTTCCCCTGGCTTCCATACCCACTAAGTCAAAGTCAAAGTTAAATCATTTATTTCAATAGGCACATCAAATGCAGTTTTGTAACCGACGAACAAAAAGGAGGTTGACAAGTCAAAACGTATGAATACCTATACATATTTTTAATTTGTATGACCACGCATAACTTTTTACTGAGTAGTCCAATTTGGAACATTTTTTTTTTTTTACTAGAAAGGATATACTTCGATGTTGGTCCCAAATATTGAAAACAAAATCCAGTTTTAAGCGTAAAAAACTATCCCAAAGAAAACTTTTAAACAAAATATTAAACCGAAGAAAAAGAAACTGAAAAGCAAAAATAAACCGTTTAGTCTAACTAAGCTCCTAAATTAATGAACCGGCACAAACAATATGGCGCCTAGTTAAATAATGGCAGCTTAGTTAAATACATCTGCAGCGTTGATTGTTGTTTAAAAAAAAAACAATACAGCTGCACTAAGCATCTCCCCGTGTTTAGAAATCGTTTTTTTTTTCTAATTTCGCAGATTTACATGATTTTACAGTTAAAATACTGCATGTTTATTAGTTTCAATAAACAACATGAAATATCATTTCAATAATGAACTATTGAATGATTTTTGATTTTGATTGTTATGACGTATGAAACGGTACGCTACACGGTATGAAAAATACTAATTGTTGTGAAAGTCGTCTATGCAATTCATGAATCACATATTAAAAACATTATTTTTCATTTTGTTTTATTTAACTCAGTACTTCTTCTAAAGAGTTTTCTGAAATAAGTGGATATAGCTGGCTTATTCCCTAGTCTTTATTGGCTAGTGTTTATGGGTGCCAAAGTAAGTCGAAAGTTTATTAAGTCCCTCGTTTGTAACGCTTGAAAGTTTTGTTTTGACAATTTAACAAGTTTCATTATAAACTTCAGACTTTCATTTAACTCTATATAGAACTTAGCAGCCATTTAAACCTCAAATCTTTTATCGGCGAAGCAGACACTTCTAAACATTGTGATCCATCACTACCTTAATTTATACTCACCATATAGAGGGGGCAAGTCATGAGAACACGCACAGCACACCGTTTCGTACTTTTGTCCACAATAAACCCATCACCTATTGAAGTTTTCCGCGTTTATTTATTTTGTTGTAGTAGCCCAATAACCTACATTTATGCTAAATTTCGCGTTTCAACTGATTCAGGGGATGGTCAAAAGTCGCTCGATATGGTTCATGTATGGGTACTCCTCCTTACGAGTTCGTCAAAAAAAGTAGGAGTAAACGACTTTGGATACTGATTTAATCGCAATAAGATCTAAAATCTCCATTACGGACTTTCAAATGAACGTGGAATTGGTTAATTGGCTATGTTGTAATTTCTCTCCGCAAGAAAATTGACCGAAATGTAGAGCAAAGGCGCTAGTTGTACTATACCAATAAAACAATGATCAAATAAGCGTCTCAACAGTGAGACGGCGACTAATTTGTGAATCAAAAATATGCTGGAAGTACCCGAACCGAAAGGAGATGATTCCTTCACTGCACACACTTCACACATTCCTGATTCTTCCACTGAACTAAGAACATCGTAAGTGCTAAAAGCTTGTAGTAGGAAGTAATTTTAAAAAAACGCTTGCAGAAGTTTCCACCTTGTATTTATACAAATAATCATAAAAAAAATTATTCAATTAGTCATTAGCATTTAAGTACAAATCGAAAATTAGAGGTAACTTCGTGATTTTGTTTATATCATTTTTTTTTAAATAAAATTTGTGTTTCTGTTCTACAATAAGTGTGGAAATATCATGTAGTAACTCATATTATTTTTATTTTATACCTAAGTCTTTTCAATTTCATGAAAAATCAACTCAAGAGAAATCATGAATTAATAGTAATTTCCTTTTTCTTTTTATTCATATTGCTATTAAGCCAAAGATTTCTATTAAGTCAAAGAGGCAAAGCATCTTTCCTAACAGTATTTTGTCTTTACATTAAACACAATCCATTACATTGATAATTAAGAATAGCTGTGGTCAAACCAATTATATTTTAAAAGAGTAACCGTTGAGTTTCATGCCGGCTGTTCTCCATAGGAAACGACCAAAAAAGATACTCCGGGAGTGCCGACAAGTGAAAACTCGAACAATTACGTGTGTTTTTTGAATTGTCAGATTAAACAACGTTCAACGTACATTCAACTTTGTTCGTTCGTACATTTTGTCAGTGGTGTCGGTAACAGTGTCGCGAGTTTAACTGTTATTTCCCAGAAGTTTTTACTTTAAAAAAATGGTGTTTGGGCGTTTTTTGAGATGGGGAAAAACAATTGAACGCGCGACACTGTTACCGACACCACTGACAAAATGTACGAACGAACAAAGTTGAATGTTGAAGACTTGGCGTGTCAGACTTTTACTAACTAAAACCCAACCGTGTTCCTTTAGTTTCCTGTGCCAGGGCCACGGTAACTCTTTCGAACAAATCTGCGATCCTGGCAGGGCACGACTGAGGGTGCACCTAGCTTCTAAAGTTTCATATATTCATAAGGGATTTTAAGAAACTTTCATGGTAAAGTCGGTGACTTTGGATATGTAATTTAATTTTATGTCACCGTCTTCCGAAATAAAAGTTATTTTTCACTTTGTAGTGTTTTTCCGGAAGTCGGATGTTTATTTTTTAATGTTTTTGTTTTTCACTTTTTAGTTTTACTATCTACCCCACACCAATTCGAAATTTCTATATGATATTTAATATATCTATATGAAATTTTCTCACGGAGAGGAGGCCTGTGTCCCAGCAGTGGGAACGTTTATAGGCTAAGTATGTATGTATGTATGTATATGAAATTTTATAGATCAAAAAAAGAATTTTGCAAATCCGTCTATATATGACGGAGTTATGCCCGAACAAAATTAAAAAAGAAACAATATAAACGTGTCGAATTGATAACCTCTTACTTTTTGAAGTCGGTTAAAACATCCGAAGAATGAAAGAAAATACATGTAATTAGCACAGATTAAAAAGGCACACATTATACGAGTACAGCAATAAATAAAACAAAAATTCAAACCAACAAAAAGTGTAAAGTGCGATGTTAAAACTAGCATTATTCTATTTTGGCTTGAACTTCGTTTATGTTTGCTATCTGAAATGGACGCCAAATTAACAGAGACGTTTTATTCGGGTAGTGATAAGTGTTAACTTATATGTGAGTTATCACGAAATGAAAATTAATAAATGGAAGCACATCACAGAACAATTGAGAGGACGATGTTAACACCATTTAAAAAATTATTCGTACTTAATGTAACTGTCGAATTGCCTTGACATTGGGTGAGGGTGCCTGATGAAAATTACTGACAATTCGCCAAATATGTCCACCAGTCATGAAAATTTAGTGTTAATAAAACAAATTTGACAATTGTCACCATTCGCCTTTCAAAAGAAACTGGTACTCGGTTAGGTAAACAAAATACTCCACTACTCGGTAAAAATTATAAGTACTCAGCGCATCTCTGCTGTTGTCTGACGGGGACTCAGATTACGGGGACAGCGGAAATACACGAATTATTCAGGTCGAGGTGGTAGCCAAATCTGTGTTTATTGAGGTGGTTATGGTGGTCATGCAGTTACCAGCGAAATTCAATTCTTACATTTTTATCAATTTGCAGGTCAGTGTCAGAATTTATTATTATATTGATTAAAATGTGATCGCGACCGTACATAAATATGGCTGCTTTACAGAATTATAAAATGATCAATAAATATAAATACCCAATAAAAATGATCTCCTTTCGTTAACGTAATGTATTCTTCGTTTTTTAACTTAACGAACCAACTTAACTATAGGATTAATTTAATCTTTGTTATTTTAGCTTATAAGACTAAACAAATCCAAGTGACTTTGTCTTACAGCCACACTCAGAGACGCCTAACGGTTACTTAAGAGGCTCCTTAGTAAAAATTAAAAATAGTTCACTCTCAGAGTCAGTTAACGGTTCGTTAGTGGCCCTTACTGATAATTAAAGTGAAGTTCAGCAAGACCTTTACTTAACTTGTTAATGATTGATTTTGACATTTAAGTTTGTGGTTTTTTTAAACCAGTGTATTAGCTTTTGCATTTATTTAAAAGCAATAATGTCTGATTTTGCAGACTGTTTTGAGTTTGTGGACTTTGCCAGAAGATGTAGAGAAGTAGGACCGAGGCGGTATTTACGAGATTATTCTGATCCCTTTACTAAATACCTACTCTATTCAAGAATTCCATGCACCATATAGATTTAAATTTAAATATATGAGACGCCGGGAAACCCAATGCATGCCGTCTTTAATGTTTCTGGTGTATTTCTTCGTTGGTAAATGGGTAGTTGGTTTACAATCACACACAACACTTAACTCAAACCATTTATTTTCACTTAAATCTTTACACGCACTTTAAATTTTTCATAGAACAGCGAATCAGACAGTTTGAGTTACCTAAAAGGGAATGTAGGCGCCCATTCCAAAGCTAAAGTAGGTCTCATATGGAGAAGAACGGGCAAGAAACTCCATGGACACTCTTTTAAATCAAAACATTATGTTACAGAGGTTTCTTATTCCACAATTATAATTTTAGTCCACTTTCATAGCGATACTGTGCGGCCGCCATTCTCGACCATCCCCTCAAGTGGGCGGAAGTAATGCGTATCGCACAGAAAGAATCTTATTACTTAGTGTTATAAAATTTACTAACAATGGTGAAATGCTTATCAGTTAATTCTTTTACAGTTAAATAATGTTAATATTCACAAATGCAATGGCAGTTTAAGACGAAAGTTTAATTAGTAACGTCATTACTTTTTACAACACAAATATTACTACTTTATAACATTTCCGGAAGTTCAAGGAATTTAATCAAAGAACAGGTATTCATAAATAAATGTGTATAAATAAATGTGTGTGTAAAATAATCTTGCTACTTTATAGATTGTAAATTTTGATTGAAACTGATTTAGTTTTCGTATTAAAATATAACAGTCAGTTATTTTTCAGTCAGCAAATGGTTAGAATTAATAGTTACGCATAAGATTATGTTATAATCTTAACAGGTTGGCGCTTTCGCGGCGACATATACATTGTTGATGTGGCACAAATGAATGAAAACTCCAACAGCAATGGTTTTACAGTGCGACAAGCCTTGGTTGAAAGGTTTTTAACTTAAAATTGATACCTTTATAAATACAAATGCACAAATTAATCAAATAATTATACTCTTATTTTAAGTTTCACCAAAAAGCGTCAAATCAGGACGACTGTTTTCCAATAGATTTTTTAAATTCTTCTAATTCTAATTCTGTTTTAGCTTTTGCTAACAATATTTTGTTTCTCTCTTCCTCCAATAATACTGGTTTTTTTTTTTGTCGTACTCGCTAGGTTGTTATTTATTTGAAATCTATAGAAACACATCTGGTGCGGATAAGAATACCTGCACAAACTGTTATTACAAACTATTAAAAATATTAAAGAACTAAAAGGGAATGCAAATATGTTTATCAATTGGCTCCGACAAAGATCTTCGTTCACACTAATAACAAAACATTTCGGAAATAATTAATTATATTACAACGCTCGACAATAAACAAATACCAAAACTTCCCGAGTCGCTGTAAAGTCCCTAACATCTGGCTACTTTCTAAAATGCTTAGGTACTATATAAATGGCACCTATTTGTTTTCCAAGATCTTAAATAACACGTGCCTAGAACTATCTTTAATGTAAAGATTAACCAATAAAAAAACCTTAAACCATGGGAAATATTTCTACGAAGAATAGACAGTGCTTTTTCAATACAAAGTGACATTTAGTTCCTACATTTTTGTTATCGCACCGTAGATATCCTTCTACAATCTGTCATTTAGTCTTTCGTTTCTAACGATATTTGTCTAGGTCCTTATAAATGTAGACTATTTCAGAAGAATATTTCTTCCCAAACTATCAAAATCACACTGACATCAAACTTTCTTCTCGACGGCCACAAAGTATATAGGATTGTCTATAAAATCATGATTCGTTTAGAACGCATAACTGTGATTATTAATAGAAAAACATAGCTATCTTATCCTATTGTACATCATTTAGTTAATAGTCATGTCTATTCTTCTGTCGACAAATCGGTGCTCGTGCTAAGCCTGCAGATGAAATTTAAAATTCACAACACAAAACTTTCTCGCCCGGCGAATGAAACACAAACAAAAACATTAATTCATATTCTCCGTTTTGACATTAACAATCGGTAGTGATGTCATAGCAAAAAGGTCGCAATCGCTTTAATTTATTTAAATAATAATAATTGCATCGCTTTGTATTTTAGTGAAAAAATACATTTAGAGAACTGATTATCATTTATGTTACTACGAATAATAGTTTTCAACGTGTTTATATAAACTTTTTTGACGTTTAATATCAACTGTTTTAAATGTGGCTACACTAAGGCTTTATCGATATGATACCGATAAGACGATTTGGAGATGCCATGCCCTACGGATACTTAAATCTGTCGTTTGCTAGCGAACCCTTAAATTGTGTCTCTAGGTTTTACCGTTGATTAATGGATTTAATGCTACTTAATTAAGTAATCGTAAGGACTAATTTAATGAACTGTCTATACTGTCTTTCTGTCTATACTGTCTTTCAGAAAGACAGTTTAGACAGTTTAAAAAATATACTATAGATAGATAAAAAGTTACGACCCAGATTTGTAATAAAAATCTTTCTCCACACTTTTTATTCATGGTACCTACCTATCCCAACCAATTAGTAGGTATACCACTACTTGCTATGTAAGCAACAGTGACAGGAAGTACTAGAACATCATCAAGATACACAAAGTGAATTATGTACTTATTATTGTAGCTAACGCAAAATGTACAGACACATCAAGCTACCCCAAACTGACAAATTTTCGCTATTGAAAATGAACCTTACACTTATGTAATAAAGATTAAAATCTATGAAATAAATTTGACAGATTGGGGTAGCCTGATGTGCTGGCGTCTGTACCCATGCAAAGTTAAGTGTTTATATGAGACCACACCTGTCAAAAAAAGAATTTTGGAAACCGATCAACAATTGCCAGAGATGTCGCGGAACACATGCAAAAAAAGTACAGACGAATTGAGCACCACGTCCTATTTGAAGTAGATTAAAAACATAATCTAGATATAGGCTTCTCATGAAAACCTGAGGTTTGTCCCTTACGTTTTTCGATAATAATTTTATGTATGTATCGGCGGAAATTATACTATTATTTTGTACAATAATGGTCGATATTTCGATCGTCACTTTTATGGGAGGAATATATTGTGATTTGACAGTTTATGTTACGAAAATATGTCAAACCAAAGTTAAAGATAGACGTGTCAAACATGATATGTATTACATTTGTATGACCTACTGGCGAAATGTGCGCTAAAAGTTACAACTCTGCCTATCCCTTCGGGCGTTACAGGCGTAATGTTATGTTTATAAACATTACCTATCTAAGCGCTGAAAAACAGCCTTGACGCGAAGAACATCCACGCGTGTTCACAATTGTTTTGGCGGGAGCGAAGCGGACAGAGTTTGCGCGGGGAGATCACCCCAGAGGCGGGAGGCTCGCAATCAGTGTTCCACCCGACTTTGGCCCATCCATACATTCGCTCGAAGAAAAAGTTCTTATTTCGCGCTTCAGGATGAGGCCTAGTCGAAGTTTTAGCCACGTTCACGACTACCGTTGCCCGTAAGTGCCTTTATTACTTATTGTTTTGATTTTCCAATGTACACTTTCCGATATTGTAGCCTGTTCTATTTTTAAACCTTTCCCTACGAGTTGAGTGTTTATTTTGTTGAAAGGGTTTTCGTTAAGCTATACGTATTAAACAGTGATATTTTAAAGTGGTGTAATATTGGTAATAATGTGTCGATCACGTGATTTTTTGATGGAATCGCTTAGTGAAGTTATGACGGCTGTGGTGTTTTCTTCCTAGATTGTTTAATAACAATGTTATCATTCGTTTGTTTGGATGGTTCGTGCATTTATAGTACAGTGATTATAAGCACTACAAAAATGACCCTTACTGCTACGAGTTATAGGCGCTGTCAAAATTGGAATACCGTTAAATTACTTGAGTTTAGTTACTTATTTTCAAAATAGGGATTTATTTCATATTATTATAGGTCATCTAATGTAGATCTAATATACAGTGGGATATTATTGTGTTTACTGAGTGTTGGCTGATATGTAATGCTAGCATTCCTTTTATTGACGGATACACATCTTTTTCCACTACTAGCAACCATATGTAAAATGAAGGTGTGTTGATTTACTGTAAGAACACTGGTCTGTCTACGACTGATGAGCCAGAATCTTCAGATGCGAATAGTCTTGTACTGAAAGCCAATCCAGACACGATTATAATTGCCATTTATCGTCCGCCAAGCAATAAAAATATTGTAATTTTTTAAATTTCGCTCAATGAATGCCTTCTTCAAAACTCGTATTTTAAGAATGTTATCTTGGTTCGTGATATCAATATCGATATTGCACTCGGTATCCAAGACCAGAGACCCGCCGCCTATCTTGTTATGATTGCATTTCACGGCATGCTTCCAGCCCACACAATCCCAACTCACAGTCGTACATGTTGAGTCCATGTGATATTGAAAACAAGACTGAATGCTCATTGCTACGTTGCACGTTGATCAGTGTCCACTAAATCTAAACAACCTATTAAAAAACATACAGTCGTATAAATTCTGAAGGTTTAAACGAAAGCGTGACAAGTATTGATCTTAGTCCTATATATAACATGACCGACATTAACTTAGCAATAGATTTTTTAGAGGCTCGTTCTCTAAAGCCATAGATAGATACGCACAGTATAACAAGCACCGGACACAAAATAATTCTTAAGACCTGGATAACAAAGAGACTTTTAAAATGTATGCCAAACCGAGACAAACTTTATATAAAATCAAAGAAAAATCCGGGTAATGAAATTGTTTAATGCACATTTCGAAGATAAAGGATTTTTTTAAATAATATTCTTAATAAAGCTAAGATTGACTATGAAAAGGATATGATTAGGAAGGCTGGAAATCAACATCATCACGATCATCATCATTTCAGCCGAAAGACGTCCACCCTAAGCTTCGCCACTTTGACCGGTTTTGTGCTTCCTGCATCCACGCAGTACTGTCTGGTGTCGGACTAAAAGAATAGCATCACCCCATTTCTTCCCGTAGGTGTCGTAGGAGGCGACTAAGGGAACTCTAGAGAATGGGCAGTAGCGTTCTCTATACATTTTTAGAACCGTACTGCGATCGCGAAGCGTGGCAAAAATATATTATACACTCAGAAAGTCAGACCTACCAAACTTTCTCATCATCTCACACAATTGCAACTTACCATCCCACGACTCTTGTAACTAACTGTCCGCGTTTATCAAAAAACTAATACCATCAAATATTTGGGTGTTGTAATTGATAACCGGCTAAATTTCCAAACCAGAATTTGGTAACTTTTTTATAAATTTAAATCTCTTCGTCATAGTACTGACACTTCCATAGTTAAAACTGTTTACCTCGCATTGTGCCAATCCTTATTGTCGTATTGTATAAATTCTTGGGGTAGAGCCGCTAAAACTTACCTACTGAAACTGGAGAGAGCCCAAAGCCATATTAAAAGTTTGTTTATTCCTTCCGATACAATACCCTACGTTTGATTTATATCAGCGCTGTAAGGTATTGGCCGTTAGATAACTTTTTATTCTACTGACAGTTACTAAAAACCATTCGGAACTTGCTTACGACCCCAAAACAATATCTGGTAAGACAAGACCCACCGAAGTCTGCACGGCAAATAGATATAAGTTCAGTCTGGCACATCACTTTTACGGTTTCCTGGGACCATATTTATATAACAATATGAAATAGCAGCTACTGATCTATCCTCTTTCTAGGGCAGAATACATGTACAGAGTTTGTTTGTGACTTCAAGGCATGGATTACAATGCAACAGAACATCTATTAAAACACAATTACCACACACATACCCACCATCCCATCCCCTATGCTAACACCCACACTTACACACCCAAAATTAATATTATGCCACTTTTGCCATCAGAATTGTTTCACTTTAGTTTTAATTTTCCATTTTGTTTTACTTTTGTTTTTATTAATTTGTTATAGTGTTTTAATTATGTAGGTATAACCTGTATGTTTATTTAAACAGTCATTAGTCACAAGTGAGTTGTCCTCTAGGGAGGGTAAGACTGGTGATCTTTAATACAGGTTTTACCTACAAAAGACACCAATCTCTTTAAGTTGACGTTGACTTCGTATTGTGTTCGTAAATATGAGAGAATTATAAAGAATGTAATTATTTCATTATTTTTTTTTGATCAGATAGATCTGAATTTAGAAGAAAAGTTTCAACCCTGTTTCATTTTGTAAACAAAACACGGTAAAAAAAAATTAGAATGTGCCCTACATTTAGGAAAAATAACATGTTGCGGCTGGAATTGTGGGTATTATACTTGACCCTCTTTCTTTCTCATAAAATATAGGCACACTTGTAATCCCCGAAGGAGTAGCAGAGGGTTTAGTACTTATTCATATGTAATAGGGAAGGCTGATGGGCAAAAATGGCTTGATGCATTTCCATTACGTACTAATTTCACTTTTATACCAGTTTTTGAGTTAAGGAATCAGTAAAAAAATAGATAATAGAATAAATAGACTGATGAATTCCAAGCAGTTAAAGGTCGATTTTCAAAGAATCCAAAAACTTGTCAAGATTAGTAAGTAATACTTGCGTTTTAGGTTCAAATAAATCCGGGCGCGTTAAGATTCTTTCGTACAAAGTTGAACCCCGCCTAAACCCTCTTTGGGATAATTATAGTTTTGAAAACTAATAATGTCATCTTTATCAATTTAACGAAGTTCTATAGGGTTGCGGTAGGAGTTGACGCAAAAACGGCTGTACAGATTTGGATGGCGGGATTTTGGCTGAACGGACTTTTTATCCCGATAGTACGTTCCCATGGGATAATTTTCGAACTCCACGCGGGCGAAGCTTCTGGCAAAAGCTAGTCAGTATTATTATTATAAAGAGGAAAGAATTGTATGTTTGTAACGAATAAACTCAAAAACTACTGGACCGATTTCAAAAATTATTTCATCATTAGAATGCTAGATTATCCTTGAGTAAAATAGGTTTTATTTATTACTAAAAAGCGTGCTTTTAAGCCAGGCCCACCAGTGAGTTCGAGCCCGCGACTAGATTCCCCATAATGGCTACTATATGTAACCAAAAACATTTCCAAATTTAAAATGTTTGTATTTCTGAACTAGACGGTTTATCTTCAATAACACTAGCGGCCGCCCAGCGGTCGAAATTCGTTCATGATTTTTTTTAAATTAATTTTATGTAATTCTAATGCATTATTATATGTATAAAAATATTGGTTTTTTGCACTCCTCCTTCTCCATAAAAACTTTAACTGTGCCAAATTTCGTACTCCGTCCGCGTAATTTTCGTAAAAGGTGTACAAAGTTTTTGCTGCACGTATTAATATAAGGACGTATAATATACAGATAACAATGTTCTGTGTCTCTTGGAAAAGCAATCCCTGACTTATAAGGCCCGTATTACACAACGATCCGGTCCAGTTTTGTTTGACTGCGACGTTAGCTTACGAGGTGTTGGAAAAAAACCTTTTAAGACAGGTTACGGTCACGAAAAATATTTTTTTCAACATACAGTTTAACACTGACCTGCAAATTGCAAAAAACGTAAGTAAATTTGAATTTTTCGGACTATCCTGGAGCTTCCATGTGAGTAATCTTCGTCTTAAAAGCGTACCTTATACCGTACGTAATAGGATAGTTAGTTTGAGTGCTGTATTGGATTTATCTCAGGGCTTCCTGCTGGCCATTCCACTACTGCGATACTACCGTCACGCAGGTATTCTCGAATTATTCTTGCAGTTAGCACCACAGTGCACTTGCACGGTGGCACTTTAGAGGAGTCCGAGAGTATATATTTGATTGGATTTGTGTTTGTAGACTGGAAACGTGATTTTTTACTCCCCACCCTGTGTGGTGGCAGGGGACATCGACACACAAACTGCAAACATATTTTTTTTTAAATGGTGTCCTATTTTGACTGCGCAGGTATTGCACTTTTGGAGCAAACATAAAATTTTTACCCTACTGCGCAACGCAAAGGAGGGTATTGTGATTATCACCCTATGTACAGACGTACCTATGTAATATGTATGTGTTCATGTATGTTTGTTCATTTGTGGCACTATAGAACCAAACGCGTGGCCCGATTATGATGATTCTTACGGTAGTATATTTGTTCGAATCTTGCGAGTGTCACTTCAGACATGGCAGTAACCAAATTAAATTTGGCGACGACCAGACACCAAATAGCGAAAAATAATAATAATGAAACTCGATGAAGTATGTCAAGCTATATCATTGAATATCTTCTTCTTCGCAGTTGGAATGTATGCATGTTTTTCAATTAGAATGCAATGTTTTGTTCTTGGGATAAATGCATCCCAACTACGAAACCCTAATCACTAATCAGACAGCGCAACAGGTAGGTAGTAGGTACCCACCGGCTGCCGGCGGAATGACACAAGATCTCTTGATAAAACAATGGACTGTTAAATTTCATTTAACGTTAACTGTTATTGTAAAAAAAATGTGAAAATTGTTGTCATTAATTGGAGTCCAGCAAGCATTGGATGCTTTGGTTGATTAAAGAGGGCTGTTGTTTGTGTTTCATTGTATTTCTAGTAGCAGAAAATACCTACTAAGGTCGGTGAAACGGCCTACTGTAGAATCTGCAGTGCAAGCATGAAACTTTTTTACGATCGACATTAACATCAAACTAATCGTCTAGTTTAGGTGCCATTTTCATAGTTCTCGAAAATGACAATGATGACAAAATTTAAATCAAATTTCTCGGCTACCATTTAGTTGGTAGTTTGGTATACAAAAGGAACTGAACAAAATGAAAGAACCGTAAAAAATAAGAAATCTTTTCAATCATGCTAACTATAACATCTTTGAATTGTATAACCCCGCGACTGTAATTACAGAATCAGATAGTACCTACCCACTGCAGTAGAGTCAGTTAATAATTTTGTTATCTAATAAATCTATTGCAATACTACTGAAACATTGACAAGTACTAAAAATAACATTTCCTCTTGGTTATTAAATTATTATTTTCTGACACCATTTTGAGCATATTTTTTTCCATTAGTAAAGTGTTTTATTCAATCTTATTAATTTTGAAAAGTGCTATCAGTGAATAATATAAAAAGCTTTTGATTTCCACTGGCGACATCCGTTGTACTTAGAACTAATTTTTGATTTGAGATGAGATTACGATTCTTGAAGAGCCCACTACAAAACTAGTATAAACCTCTTAGTATTCTATTGAAACTCCGTAGGTACTACGCTTGTTCAGCTCATGGTCAATGTGTTACCATTATGAAATGGAAGATCATTCACAGAAGGCAATTGGCATCATTCGAAATTGCAACAATAGGGATTTGTAACTTTAAAACTTCAAATGCTGACACGACATAATTTGTCAAGACACGTAGCCAAAATTTTAGTTCGCCTAACTTTCTAACACCTTACCTATTAGAACATATGCCATAAGACAAGAGCTAAAAAAATAATCACGGATTTGTAACAACCTTTCAGCAAACTGCTGCACAAAAACCTCAATCGAAACTTCGAGATAAGTACTTCAGTCCGTGCTTTTTTATTTTGCAGAGCCCATCTTCGGGATATCCGAGACCGCTCTGTTCTGCGTCTGTTTGAGGCTACGGATATTGGAGGAGGTGCCTTTCCCGGTGCTGTCGGCGTGGGTTCCCTTGCTATGCCAGCTGCTGCTGCACCTCCATGCTCTGGACCACCGAGCTGGGATCAAGTACGTATCATCTTGCAGTCCTATATCTATATAAGTTTAAGATTTCCTAAGCTTTGGATCTGGATGCTTAAGTTTAGATAGCAAGATTATTCTTGGTATCCAAACTCGGATATTGTGTTTTTTATCACGTATTACGATTTTTATAAAACACAATATTCAATTTCCGCACGTATGACGGAGCGGTGGTGGCCAAGTGGTAACGGCCGCGACTTACGAGTTGTAGGTCGTGAGTTCGAACCCAGACAGGCGCTTTACTTTGTGTAAATTATTTCATCACCGCTGCTCTCAAAACGGTGAAGGAAAACATCGTGGGGAAACCGGCATGTCCTAGAACCAAAAATTCGAAGACATGTGACATCTACCAACCCGCACTGGGCCTGCGTGGTGGGTTATAACCCAATCCCTCACACCGAGAGGAGGCCTGTGTCCCAGCATGGGAACATTATAGGCTGATGATGATGGTTACGATTTTTAAAGTCAGTGTTCTGCGTAGTCAACGAATTTTCCTTGAAGTTCAGTATATCGAGCGTAACAACAACAGACACATGTAGCTACTGCCCAATGAAACACACCAGCACCACAGTATGGAGCATTTATGGCTAAAGCAGTAGGAAGGAAGTGTTGAAAGGCGGGTGTTTTTGGGGGACTGTCTACTGTAATTTTTGACGTTCAAAAAGTGCTGACACCAGCCTAGTTTGAATAAATGACTTTTGATTTTAATTTTATGGAAAGTAGACATGATCAAATTGTCGCTTAGCTCTGTGATTGAGGAATGGAGAAATATGTTCATTGAAATTATCTATAACAAAATTTTTATCCAATGAAGCAGATTAATTTCGCCTTTCATAAAATGTTCATAATAGTCGATTGAGGAAAATTTACCTATATCCAAGGCTGTACTTGTATCTAAGGTAAATATCCAAGGATATAAACTTGGATATTATGTTATTATAAACGGAGCAAAATTATGTGGTTATGAGGAAATCCTATTATTAGTAGAGTTATGATAACTTAAATTTTGCTAAATAAACGCATTACTGACATCATGTGGATATAATATCGATACAAAATAGAAAATATTCTAAAATTGTATCGCAGCTAAAAATACTAATTGATACGCTCATATACTCAGTGAGCCCTTCTTGTGATGTTCCCAAGGCTAGTAAATGCGACCAGGGGCCTTAGTCTGCTATTTTATAAATTCATCATTCCAACACGATCGTCATTTTGCTAAAAGTTCGTAATCTGCTAAATTCATAATGGTCGATCAGTGATCTGTCAATGGTCTCGTAATAGAATTGTGTTATAATGGCATTGTCGTATTGCCATTATTATAAAACCCGTTAGTAGAAATTATTTTCGAAAAACGACTACTATATTTGAACATTTACTAATGCCAAATTTCATTTATATATAATTTTAAATATTATTTATTAGTGTTATAAGCAATCTGAAGTAGTAGGAAGTTCGTAAATAGCAAAAAACTCACAACTCAATATGTTTTATCTGTTAAGCTGTCAAAGTCAAATGTGATATTACTGCTTACTGACGTTTATCTGTTTTTATTTCTAGCGGCTGGTGTTTGGATAGATATTCATTTACATTTGAGTGTTATTAGATTTTTGTTTAAAACAAAAGAGTTTGTGTGGAACTGTCAAAATTTTAGCTAATTACCGCGTAAGTCAGTCATTCTTTTGTCATTATGTACGAGATTACCAATAAATGCCATTTCTTTCAATGGAGTGTCAGTGGCTGACCATTGGAAAGTCATAATGGCGCCATTATATGTATTAGTAGATTACCAAACTCGTCAAAATCAACAATTATGAAATCAATGATAGACCATTCTGACACTATTGTAATAGCAGACTTGAGGCCCAGCTTGGATGTAGCGTTAAACCTCGTATTCACGGTAAACATTTGTTTAACAACAGTTCATCAACGTTGTTGATGAACGGCGAGAATGCTGCTGCAAACTTCGTTTAAATCAATATGGGTTGTCCACGCACGTAAAATGTTCCCCAATGAAGTAGTGTTGTTCTGTTCTCTGTATCTGGTGTATAGAATGCTTATAAACAGTTGCAAACACATCCACACACGTCAACATTTGTTGATAAACTGATGTTTTCGCTCGCCGGGCGTCAACTCTGCAACATGGCGTGGTCAACTCCGCAACACAAGTGTTGCGCGCAATATGTTGATTGCAACTCGGCAATATGTTTATGCAACCATGTTGCTAAACAAAATGTTTACCATGAATACGAGGCTTTATTGGTTACACGTATATGTATACATTAACTTAACTGAAACGTGCCAAGTGCCTAATACGAATATTTGTCGTTTCGCCCGCATCTAAATTGGCTTCGTACGTGTCGCCTATTGAAAATAATATTATTGAAAAGTGACGATTTACCTGACAGATTCTCTTTTGCTCAGTAGATTTTTGGGAAATTGTAAGTGCAGCAAGAAATTTTTTCTTAAGTACTTGTAACCTAACGTCTTTTTTTGAAAGTAGGCAACGAGTTAATACAACAGCTTCTATATTAATTTACCGTCTTCACTATTCCAACAGGATATCAAAAAACCAGCGTCAATTTACGAACGTAAATGAATGCGACTCAGAGCTACCGATAAATATCTACTTCTGAATTGATAACTCAGCGACCAATGGTGTAAATGGGCACCTCTATATATTTTAGAGGTTCAACCTGTGTCTGCTAATATAATTAAATTACAGCCTCAAAATTAGTCATCAAATTTCTTCAATCAACACCTGAACGAATAAATCATGTTCATTTTTCGTGCCGCGGCATCGGCCGCCGAGCGCCAGATCGCCTTTATCGTCGGTGATTAATTTGGGTTGGGTAGCAGTATGATGTTTCCTGATATACTTATTCATTATAGAATGAATTTTGTCTAGAAATGAGTAAATTTGAAAATTAGGTCAACTGAACGTTCTATAAGAAGAGCATTATACTAATTAATAATTATATGAAACGAACGTTATCTATACTCAACGTTCAACCAAACAAACCCTTCAGCTTTATAATATTAAATTATAGTACATTCACTCATCAATTACTTATGCTAATGTATAAAAATATAGGCGACTATATTAAATTATAGTACAGACGCCAGCACATCAAGCTACTCCAATCTGTCAAATTTATTTGATAGATTTTCAACTTTATACCGTAAGCATAAGGTTCATGTTCAATTGGGAAAATTTGACAGTTTGGGGTAGGTTGACCTGCTGGCGTCTGTACGTTGAAGTTGTTTTATAGATGCAGTTGATACACTTATTAGAAGCTGTCAATGCGTATACATATCACTTGTCATATTAACAGTAGCTTGTTTTACAATATATGTATGGTCGCTTCAAAAGAATTTATTACACGCTAAAGGTTCGTGGCTGACCCATTACTTTACCCCATTGTGTCTAGAACCACAATTAGTTTCAGTTTAGCCCTATAAAATATGTCTTATAACTGTAGTTAAAAATATTAGGTTGTTTTTATTAGTCAACTTAATCGTCACTCTCTTGTCCCTAACTCAATTAATTTGAGGTCGGCGCAGCATATCATTTTTTGCATATTGGTCTATTAGTCGTCATCTCAGTAGCCACTTTCTAGCCATATCCTCTTTCACACAGTCCATCTATCGTATGTATTCCCTCTACTCTTAAAGCCACAATTTTACCACCAGTCCTCTTAATATCGACTATTTTCTTTTTCATAGGATCAGAGCTACTTCAGCGAGCCTGAGATCGATTCGGAGTACCATCATCAGCACGTGCATAAAACCAAGGTAAGTTGGAGTTTCACGTCCACGTCCAACGTGGTACCATCAAAGGTAAGTCTGTTTTGTAATCTTCTATATTATTCCAGCGCTAGTATTTTCTCGAGAAATGTAAATTCATAATAATAGAAATGTTATTAGTTTAATGGTGTGAAGATAATAATGTGTTATCACCATACTGAACTACATCAAAACATCTGGGGGCATATTCATAAACCATGATTAAAGTTAAGAGAAGTTTAAACGTCAAAAATTTATGATAATCAGTCGCTAATCATTACTTAACTTTAAGCAGCGTTTATAAATAAGGGTCTAATGTGTAATCGTTTGTGCAAAGTTGTGACAAAAAAAAAATACACTTTATTGATTTATTTAAAAAATGGTAACAAATTGGTAAGATTTACTTAAAACTAAAGAAAAATCGAGTAACCATTTAATGCATTCTTATAACTACAATAAATAATATAAACACTCGATGTGTTTCGACACCCAATGACTAATTTACACATCCCAGACCAAAATCATCTGGCAGCCTCAAATCAATTAATTGTAGTACTTTTGATAAAATTAAATATTTTTATCTTTAACACTTAAAATAAATGGCGTTTATATAAGAAAGACATTTAAAAATCAATATTTAGTCGAAGATATAGCTTGCCTACTGCCGTTTGAAAGATTAATAATACAATAACCCTATCTGTATACAAACTTGACATTTATAAACGTTTTATAAGCATTAAAAATAATTAAAATGTCCCACAGACATTCAATGAAAAGAAAGAAAAAAAAACATCATTGAATATATTGGGATGAAAATACACCTGCACCTGAGTTCATTTCCGTTAGGACTATTTACTCCTAAACAAGTATTGACACAGTAAGTTTTCGGCAACTCTTCGCAAATATATACGATACGAACTGACGTTTCAAAAATGTATTGCTAACTAGTTTGTTCACCTTATTGATTTTTCCAACTAGTATAAAACCAGTCTTTACAATTTGTTAAGATGCACGCGATATGCGATACAGGTAGACACAACATATAGAATACATGTTTTATAACTTGGCGTATACGAGGGGTTACCTGTAGGATACTATAAAACGTTTATGAATAAGTTGGTTAGTCTTTGTACATTAAAGTTAGGTTCCAGGTTTATTTTAAAAAGCTCGGCAAATTGGTAAGCCCTTATAGTAATGTGCACCGCTGTACAGTTTTTTGGGGGTTGACCTCCAGGATATCACCAGAGCCTTCTTGAACGGCTCCGGAGCGCAGCCGCTGCATACCTGCATTACGGCCTTAACTTCTGCTTCGGCTGGCTCTCTCTCGTCAACCTGAAATATTAAATTTTTCTTATTGGATACTGTTTGTGCGTATTCAATTTGGTAGTCTATTCTATGCATGTAGACTTCTAGATTAAAATGCCGTTTTATTTTTTCATTCACAAAAGCCAATCAGTCGAATTCGTGGAGGAATTTAGCGTCCAATTTTTTTGAGGCGGGTGTCTTCACCGTGGTATAATTTCTGTTGTAATGAAGATTTTTATTTGAAATTTGTTTTTCTTACTGAATCTTGAAATAATAATAAAAAAACGTCAATAAAAATACCATCTTTTTTTAAACGGGCCGTCAACTTGGTAAACCCCTTTAGGGACTACTCACACTTATTCAGATAGAAAACAACGATTTCGTGTCACATTTCATACAAAATTGTTATTTTCTATGGACAAAGGCTGAACAGAGCTGAATAAATGTGAGTTTTCCCTTAAACAAAGCTTCTTAACTCTTACCAGTATAGGTTTTCTAATGTAATAATGTCGTTATCCATTTTCTATTGTCATCATTCTGCCTAGCCTTTTCCTAATCTCACCTATGTTAGAGTCGTTTTTTTTTTCCAATCTAATGGGATACCGCTGAAAACCAGTATTTTACATGGAGTAACAATTGCGCTAATCCATGATAATCTAATCCACCCCTTTGGTAAGACTAGTTGTCAGGCTTTCGGGCTTCCTTCTACCCGTAATGACTGTCCGCGACCATAAGTAGTATAATTGATACGTTATTACAATATTCCACGTAAAACACGCAAGTTTTTCGTTCATTAACACTGATACAAATAATTTAACGCTTTCTGCACTGGTTAGGGCTGATTTTCCAATACCCAGATAACTTTTATCTATATATTAGGTCTTTACCTATGAAATTGCCGTTCTGCAGTACTGGCCATTTCAAATCAAAATAATTTTTGTTTGGCTAAGAATTCTAATTTCAAATTAATTTTATTTTAAAAACATGGATTTTTTTTTCTAAAAGTAGTCATTTCTTTATTGATTAGTGTTACATTTTCATCGCATTTCAATCTTTTTCGTCATCATGGATACGTTAAAAATTCGAGTAATTATGGAATATGAGTACAGTCGTGGCAGCAACGCGGCACAAGCGGCACGCAACATCAACGACGTTTACGGAGCTAACACTACAAACCAACGCACCACCTGTTATTGGTTTGCTCGCTTCCGTTCTGGAAATTTCGACCTGAAAAATGAACCTCGCGGTCGTCCGAAGACTTTGGTCGACAATGACGAATTAAAGGCGATTGTGGAAGCTGATGATACACAATCTACGGCTGAATTAGCAGCAGCTTTCGACGTTAGCGTCAAAACAATATTGGTCCATTTGCGTCAAATTGGCAAGGTAAAAAAGCTTGACAAATGGGTGCCCCACGAACTCAATGATCGCCAGCGCGAAGTACGCGTCGAGACGTGCCTTGCACTGCTCAACAGACACACAAATGAAGGAATTTTGAACCGCATTGTTACCTGCGATGAAAAATGGATTCTGTTTGATAACCGTAAGCGCTCAGCAAGTTGGTTGGATCCTGGTTCAGCACCTAAACAATGCCCTAAACGAAAACTTACCCCTAGAAAAGTGATGGTCACTGTTTGGTGGTCTAGCGCCGGTGTGATTCATCACAGCTTCTTACCAAACGGGGTGAGCATTACTGCAGATGTGTACTGTGAAGAACTGAACACAATGATGGAGAAGCTGGCGCATCTCCAACCAGCATTGGTCAATCGCTCGTCTCCGCTGCTCCTGCACGACAACGCGCGACCTCATACTGCACAGCAGACGGTCTCCAAGTTGCAAGAACTGGGGTTGGAAGCTCTCCGTCATCCGCCCTACTCACCAGACCTTGCGCCTACAGACTACTACTTTTTCCAGAATTTGGATAACTTCTTGGCGGGAAAAAAATTTAATACCCGAGAGGCAGTACAAAATGCCTTTGAAGAATTTGTTGCCTCCCGTCCAGCTGATTTCTTTAAGAAGGGCATCAATAAACTGCCACTGCGATGGCAAAGATGCATTGATTGCATGGGTGATTACTTCGATTAACACAAATAAAAAATTCATGAAAAAAATTCGTTTAAATTTTTTCATACAAAACGGCAATTTCATAGGTAAAGACCTATTATAAAAGGAGAAACTGACTGAATGATCAATCAACGCACAGCCGAAACTGCTAAGACTAGGAACGTGAAATTTTACAAACGGCTTTCTTTTATAATTTAGGGGAGCACTAAGAAGGGGTTTTTGGAAATTAGACCTTTAAGGGGGTGAAAAGGGGGGATTTT
Source organism: Polymixis flavicincta (assembly GCA_949987655.1). Classification (NCBI taxonomy): domain Eukaryota; kingdom Metazoa; phylum Arthropoda; class Insecta; order Lepidoptera; family Noctuidae; genus Polymixis; species Polymixis flavicincta. The sequence continues at coordinate 32,221,391 of OX465171.1, read as the reverse complement.
GTTTGTATGAAAAAATCTTATTCCTTGAGTTAATAAGCTTGAAACTTGGCACAAATACTTATCTAAGTAAATTATAAAGTTGGTAATATATTGTTTTTCTAAACTACCCCCTAAAGGGGGATTGGGGGTGGCGAAAGTTTGTATGGAAGAATTTTAACGCGTGGTCTGATTAACTCGAAACTCAGTATTTATGTCTAAAATAAAATATAAAGAATAACGTGTATCAGAGTTTTTCGAAAATCTACCCCTAAAGGGGTAAAAAAGGGTAGTCCGTAATATTATAAATGTGAAAGTTTGTGAAGATGATTGGATTTTTGTTACTCAATTACGCAAAAACGGCTGAACGGATTTGAATAAAATTTTGCACACAAATAGATTATAACCTAAATTAACACACAGGATACTTTTTATCCCGGTAGTACGTTCCCGCGGGATAATTTACGACTTCCACGCGGGCAAAGCCGGGGTCGGAAGCTAGTGTTTTTTATAAAGCCGCAATTTTTATTCCTCAGATAAAAGTTATCTGACTATTGAAAAATCAGCACTTAGTGAAATGTTTTTCACAAAAACCAGAAATGTTATTTAATGTAAACCAACGATTTTCTCTTTTTTGCATGTGTGATTTTGTTGTTTTTTCACGGAAAACCAACAGCGGCTTTAACGTGTTTTCATTAAAAAGCAGCGAGTTGAATATTTTGTTTGGTGGAGAGTCGAAATAAATATTTTCTCTGAAGGATCAGTTTTAAACATGGTTTATACTGCCGTCCACAAGCTATAATGCTGTTAACTCGCATATGGTCGATTTTCGTTTTTTGATACCACCATAATCAGAAAACAATATCTCTATCTTTCTGTCTAAGCAGTATTTTTCTACTATTTATGGACGCCGAGAGAAAAAAATCGCCGTTAACTTGCCTTTTTTGATATGTTTACTACGCTAAAACGCAGGTAAGCAACATTACTAAACTAAGGGCTTATAGTTTACATTTTTATTCGAATTTTTACCATCCGCATCCGCATAACAAAATAGCATGATTTCATATTTTTCTGCGCTTTTTTGTCCATAACTCGAAATATGATTTTGTTGGTTAACGGCATTATAGCTTATGGACGGCAGTATTGTGTATCTCCCAAAATATTTTGTACTGACTTTATGATGCTCTCACGTAGATTGCATTTCTTATAAATTATAAATATTATTATTATAGTCTTTTATAAATTGCTGATAGGTAAAGCAGTCGATCTAACTCCAAACTTGTACTTGAACTTGTAAACTAACTTGTAATGTTGTAAAACGTTTCAAATAATGGACAGCGAAAATTATCAGATGCCTATTAAGTCGAAAGAATACCGGTTTTCAGCGGCATCCATTATGATAGGAAGCCGACCCTAACATACTTGGGTAAAAGCTTGGTAGGTGGTGATAATGACCTACGAGTCGGAACAAAATAACACGCCTGTACCAAAATGTGATATATTTATTGACTACTTCCTTACGTGAAAGTATTTTATGTATTTACAAACGTAACCTTAGTTTGATGCTAAGAAGTAATATTGCAATTGTTTAACCTAGACTGAAATTATTATACAAAGTCTTTGATATACAAATACACAACGAACAGGTCACCTGGCTGTCCCTGTTCTTATGTTCTGAAGTAACGACATTGTTACTGAAAGGGAGTTGTATTAAAGTGCGCGAGTCTATTGTATTATGGATGCGGAAATAAGTAGGTATCCTCTCTCATCTTTGAGAAAACAACGCCGTTGTATTTCATTATTTTATTTTAAGTCTTACGTTGTGTTATTATTGGAACAAAGTTTTTTAACAAAGCTCTATAACGCGGCTTGGAGTTGACTGGTAGAAAGTAACGAAACAGCGTTATGCTAAACTGTTTCCTACAAAAGTCCAATACCTATGCAGTCAACATTTGAACAGCAATTTATTTTTTTTATTTTTGGAGGAAAAATACTCAGGGTTGTTTAGAATCATGTAGGTACTTAATGTATGGTAATATGTCGCACGTCGCTATCCCTGCCAACCTGTAGATAGATTTAAGTTTCACCTAAAAGACATGAACGACACGATCGTTTTTAAAATCTTTTTACACACAAAACAGGTAATTACATAATTACCTATGTTTTACTGAATTAAATTATTCTATTCTAAGAACCTACCAACTAAAGATTTCTCAGTGTCGACAGGGGTTACCTAGAAATCGTTCAACCAGTTTTGTGGATGTGATGAATTGAACTTTTGGCTTTAATGACGAAAATGTTTTAACCAGTCAAAAATTGTTAGTAGAAGTTTGTTCTAGTTTAAAACTATTTCCCGTCGTTAAACCGATCAAGATTAAGAGAACATCATGTAGGACTGCGATCTACTTACTGTTTCCTTTTGCAAATTCTGCACTGGCTGGTTTCCGACAAATCCAGCGAGTCCATTCAGCAATGACTGCTGGAACAAGGCTTCGTCCTCCTTGTTGTCGTCGAGCAGATCGGGGCTCAAAAGAGCTTCGTCGACAATGGAACCATCGGACAAAGCGACTAAGCCCCGTTTGTCTTTCTTTCCTGTAAACCATTTAAAACCAATCATTTCGCGTGTTTAATATTACTCATCCGATTTTTTTGCAAGCATGATTTAGTCCTGTTATTATTAAACGATCGAATTCAAGTCGGAAAGTCGGAATCTCTTTAGCGACAATCATTGTCACAATAATCACATGTTTTGACAGAATGAGACTAAGATAAGAATTCGAGGACGACGTTCCTCAAAATACGGGAATCGGGCCTCTGCTGATAATAAATAGTAACACGAATCATATTATCCTACGGTATAAGTAACTCGCTAGAATTATCTCACGAGGATAAAGGATAGGGGCATAAAGTTATTTACAGTTGTAACTTGTTACCGGCGGATGTGTAAATATAAATAAATAGAAGGTCCTTATTTGGTACCATTTATTATTCGTTCATGAAATAATATCTCCATACAATAGTCGTCCCTATGAATAACTATTACAGGTATTCGAGAAACATAAGTTAATTCATTGAAATCTACTTCGACACCGCTTGAATGATTACCATGAAAGTTCGCACATATATTTTGAAAACTAGACCATAGTATACAATAGGTACCACACGGTTTTCACTCGTAATATCATGAATTAGTTAGTAGTTGCCTGATATGATGCTTTGATAAACTTCGACTTTGTATCTACTTTCAAGTTGTAAAACAAAATCAATTTCTAAAAGAAAACCCTAAAGCAAGGGTTCTGAACAATGCAAGTTTTAGAAAAATCTTGTAACCTTCCTTAACGTGTCTATGAATAATGTTAATGTAATTGTATTTATGGGGTAATTGGTGTTGCAACAACAACATACATCTCACGACAGGGCCACGTATCAGTTACCTACTCTTAAACGTATCTGCAACCATAATCCGCGAAATGACATACCTACCAGTAGGTAGTGTAGACACAATAATGATACTTTATGAAACTATTGCATACCTAGTTATGTGCAGTTTCATACTCTACTTTATCTACTTCCATTCATCGGGATTGGAGCTACAAAATAAAAGATATATTAAAAGAGTAAGAAATCGTTTTGAAATGCTAAAAAAATGGCGCGCCCCGCTTAAGCGTTCCATTAGTAAAAATAATTGATGGAAACTCATTGGTGATAATTACTTGGATTTGCACTGTATCGTATTGGTAAAAAAAAGTATTTATGCTAATAATTCGTAGAAGAAAAAAAAAGTGCGAATATATGATTAAAAAAAATCAGTGTTTTTTCATATATATATTTTAAAGTATGTCAGTATAAATTCGTTTTTAAGTGTACGATATGAGAGTTTATAAAACAGTTTCCTACACCACCTAACGACCTTGTGACATGTTTTTTTTCCTGAGAAATTATGAATTCGGAAATATAATTTAAATATTGTTTAGGTACAAAGTCGCATAATTATGAATATCCTCAGTTTGGATTGCCCAAGACATCATTGATCATCGGTGTCAATGATTCATTTAACATAAATGTAGATCCAAAATATTTGATGGAAAAGTGGAAGTTCCGGTTTCAATTGGCATAATAATATCAGGAAGATACAAATGAAACAAACGATTTTCGGGGCCAAAACAGAATCAAATGTGGGGTAAAAAGAAACGTTATTATTATGTGAAGCCAGGAATTTTCCTACGCCCAATGCGAAACAAATAGTCCGACCAAGACGTATCTGGTAACTATAGACTTATTAATTTATCTTTCGTAATCATAACATTAAATGTGAATATTATTAGCTCACTCTGCAGTGGCTGCAAAATTACTGTATTAGAATTATTAATACGCTTCAACTCAAAGTAGGACATTTCAAAGTTGACTCGGTTCTTGCATGTTAACTTTGACATCCCGTTTGCATTCATCATACAAATACTGCTACATATATTTTGTTTCCACGAGATACATGAAACTACACGCTATCATAATTAATGTAATATTCACAAACCTGTTGTTGCGAGTTCTTCTTTCAAGTCTTTTTCTGGATTATCTCTCTTGTCACGTTTCGAATTCCTCTTGAACAAATTATGTGACACTGTATCGTCAATATATTTGACATTAGCTGGGTTCAACAGGGACCCAGATAATACTACGGTAGTACCCTTCGATGGTCCAAGGGGTGACCTGGGAAAACCTTGACTCTGCCCAATCTGTCCTAGAGATGACACTGGGACCAGAGATATTTGTTGTCCAGGGTTACCGCTACCTAAATGGTCGGAAACAGGCTGTACGCTGTTCAACAGTTGTTCGGAAACAAGTCTATTGGCAAGTTGCCCGTTGATGTATCCTTGTTGGAGTTGAAGACCATTTGGCAGCTGGACAGGGACCATTTGTTGGGCTCCGGCTAAGTTTAGATTAGGCGCTCTTTGAAGCTGGCCACCGATTAAGAAGTTTCCGTTTCCAAGAGGAGTAGCCTGTGGTGCAGGAGGCTCTGTCACTGCCTCAGTAGAAGACTCCACGGGAGTTCCGTCGTGTCTGAAGTGGTGTACGTGGTGATGCTTGTGGTCTTTGTGAGCTTTTCCTGCAGTCAAGGCCACGTGGTACAACTGCAGCATTGTGATCTCGCCCAACAAACCGGATTGTCCTGCAACACGGTTACGTTATAACAGTTAATAAATAGTATGGCAGTAGGTTCTACTTGCGAAATTGCACGTTTCGTGATCCAACACTCACTTGCAACTGGTTCTATGTTATCTTTTTTGTAGAGCAGTGACTGGTCCTGGCCGGATATTGCTAAACCTCCTCCCTTTATGATGTGGCCGACGAGCTGGAATATATTGAATGAATGTTATTAGTGCCAAACTTTTGAAACAAACGTAAAAAGCTCACGCCTTTTTCCCATTGGAGTAGGCAGAAACTAAAGAATGCTATTTGCTACGATCCTTACATACTCTTTTTGCCCCGTTAAAGTTCATACTGGTCATACACGAATGCCGGTTGCGAGTACTACACACCTGAACCTTCTGAAGAACATCACCAATAAGGTCACTATATGTCCTCCGGGGGCGTTCCGTCCCGGCGTTTCCACTGACATCTACTTTGTTAATACCTTTTGTTAGTTGCTTATCATTCATCTTCTCAACATGACTAAAGCGTCTCTGCATAATCTTCTTTTAAACCGCACCATTGTTGTCTTATCATTCGTCACTCTATCATCCATAGTCATGTTGAAATAAAATGGTAATTTATTATGGCTTACTCTGTTGTTGAATCCTCTGCCAACACGTTCGCCGTTGACCCATATCTGCCATTCGCCCGTTTTACCGTTCCATGACTGGCACGAGTGATACCACCTGAGGAATATAGTTTGATTTTTTGAATCAGTGTGGTGGTCGGATACACCCTTATAGAACAGAAATATAATCATTTCATTCAATTAAAATTAACTAGGTCAATTACAAGCCTGAATTTCTTGTGTCACTGTATTAGTATTCAGGTCAGCTTGTATCCTATGATTGTCCACCAAATATGGAAGAAACCATAAGATTTCCCAGTGTACAAGTTTTTATATAGCTGTAATGATCTTTTCTAATAAAATGAATTATTCCTCATATAAATCACACCGAATAAAATGTTGTTTTTGTGGCTGATATTTTTCAAATACTAATTATTTTTACGAAATAGCTCAAAATCGGTCCTAGAAATATTCGGTATTACAAATTACGAGTATAACAGTTATGCAAACAGTGTACTAATCGTATGTACCTTAATAATCCAGTTTTGCAGCGTGTCAAACACAGTTAAAATTTATTAGTTTTGATCTCGGTTACCTAACTACGTTGTAACTGCATCAATCTTATAGCTGTTAATTAGCCATTCTTTTAGATATTTTAGTGTGGTTAAATACTGTAGTTTGAACGCCATGTTGGTAACACATCCGTAGATCTGAGTCTGAGTTTCCTTCGCAGTATTTTCAAGCAGTCAGATAAGCTTATTTTGTTCCTTTATTCATCCTAGTTCTTATTACTATACATTTTTAAATATTTTATAAAACAAAAATAAAACATTTAAAAATATATAAAATAGGGATCCGCCGGTATTGGGAGCAGGGTCCAGGCTACCGGTGGTTAGGGCTCCAGAGACAGGAACCTCCTCACGATGCGAGCCGTATCGAGGAGTACTGCCTTCTGAATCAGGCCTTTGATCCAGCCGCCTAACGAGAGCCTCGAGAGATGTTGTTCGAGGCTTTCGGCCATCAGTCCATTGGCTGATACGACAATCGGCACAATGATAGCTGAGTCCACATTCCACATGTCGACAACCTCGTGTGCTAAGTCGAGATACTTAATTTGCTTCTCTTTCTCAGCTTTCACGAGGTTCCCGTCATGCGGGATGGTAACATCGACTATCATTGTGCGGCACGCTAACCGATCTATCACCACTATATCAGGCTTATTGGCTACAATAGTCCTGTCAGTAATGATAGATCGGTCCCAGTACAACGTGACATGGTCATTTTCAAGAACTGGGTCGGGCACATACTTGTAATACGGTACCTCATAATCCACAAGTTTATATTTCAAAGCAAGTTGCTGGTGAATAATTCTGGCTACTTGGTTATGCCTGTGCAAGTATTCGCCGTTAGCCAGACGAGAACAACCAGAGATAATATGTCTGATGGACTCACCCGGAAGGTGACATGCCCGACACACGTCTACCGTCCCGTCCTTCATAATATGTCTCCGGTAGTTATTCGTCAAGATAACTTCATCCATAATTGCACAGACGAAACCTTCAGTTTCCCCGAAAAGGTCACCAAAACGTAGCCAGGATACGGACGCTAAGAAATCAACACCGGGCTCATGAAGAGCCCGATAGAAGCGCCCGTGCAGCTCCTTGTTTCGCCATACTTCCTTGCGGTCATCGGTAGTTAGTATTACAGGTTTGCGCCAGTTCTCTTTAGCCATGGATAGTGGGGTGAGTCCCTTGTCCACTGCGACCACATCACGGTGCATACCCACTTCGGCTTTTGTAAAATATTCCCTGAGACTGCATACCTCGCGGTTGTGGAGGGTCTTGGCATTCAGAAAGCCTCGACCCCCGCACTTCCGCGGGATGTACAGTCTCATCACCGATGATCGTGGGTGATGCATCCGGTTTGCAGTCAGCAGTGTACGAACCCGTCGATCCAGGGCGTCGAGTTCAGTTTGAGTCCATTTGAGTATGCCGAAAGAGTACATCAAAACCAGCATGACCCAACCGTTGAAGGCGCGCACCTTGTTTGCGCCTGAGAGAAGACTAATTAATACCTTCTTCAGGCGACCAAAGAAGCGCTCCTTCAACGATTGTTTCATATCAGCAGCGTTGATGCCTAACGCTTCCGACATACCCAAATACTTATAGCTCTCGGTTGAGGAGAGGGGTCTGAGGTGTATGGAATCCGAGAGTTGAATTCTCTCGGATTCCATAATCTCACCTCGTCTTACATGCATGACTGCACATTTGTCCACACCAAATTCCATCCTGATGGCGCTACTGAAAGTTTCAGTTACCTTCAGTAGCTCCATCAGTTGTAATTTGTTGGAGGCAAAGAGTTTAAGGTCATCCATGTAGAGGAGGTGAGATATAACCTGACCACCTCTCCTCAGCCGATAGCCTAGGCCTGAATCCTCCAGCAGTGTGCTTAGAGGATTCAGGGCTAAGCAGAACCAAAGTGGACTCAAACTGTCACCCTGAAATATTCCCCGTTTGATCCATACAGGCTCATCATTCCCTTGGATCTGTGGACATCCCGGATAGCGAAGGTGCGTAGAGTTGCATCAACCTTGTACAACTCCAGCACTCTCATAAGCCATGCATGTGGCACCGAGTCGTAGGCCTTCTTATAATCTATCCAGCATGTCGACAGATCCTTGCGGGATCGACGAACCTGTTGGCTTATGGCCATGTCGATGAGGAGTAGCTCCTTAGTACCGCGGGACCCATTCCTACATCCATTTTGAGAGGGAGACAAAATCGAGTTATTCTCAATGTGCGTGGTAATTTTCGCTCTCAAAATGGATGTAAGAAGTTTATAAACCGTTGACAAACATGTAATCGGTCTATAATTCTTGGGTTCCGCGGGACTACCTGATTTATGGAGCAGGTGGGTAACTCCTGTTGTTAGAAACTGCGGTAGCGACCCGCACTCTAAGGATGACTGGAATTGAGATGCCAGGCGACTGTGTGAACTACTTATCCATTTTAACCAAAAGTTATGCAGTCCGTCCGGTCCCGGTGACTTCCAATTCGGTAACGGACGGACTGCTCTAGCTACGTCTAGTGGCGTAATTGAACAAGGTTCCATTTCTGGTATAGTTTCACACACCCGCCTGACATCCTGCATCCAACCAGCCTCAGTATGACAGACGGGCACCGACCAGATGCTGCGCCAGAATGCACTCGTGGTGGCATCATCCGGGCGGCACACGTCCGTCACATTTTGTTCGGGTCGCTCCCAGGCTCTATATACCCACCTCTCATCGCTCTGGAACATGCGATTTTGCGCGTACCGATCAACCCGCCGCTTATACCGCCGAATACGGCTCGCCCATGCACAAACTTTCTGCTTCAGGAAGTCAATGCGCTCCGTGACATGGGACAGGTATTCTGGAGGACTGATTCCAGTCCCCGAGAAAGCCCGTCTCACAAAGCGCATCACACGTGGTCGTGTATTGCCCTCCCTGAAGCAGTATAGTTTGCCGATGAGTACCCTGGCCCCATCGATACGACGCTCGATCCTGCACTGCCAAGCTGGTGCAGTTTGTTTCGGTCGAGAAGCTCCGTCACATAAGCTTATTTATTATTACGATTGATCACACAATTTTCTAAGAAACCCAAGCTTTAGACACGATGACGGCCAGAGATTATTTTCTAGCCGCCTCTGTGTAACTGATAATAATGTATTAAAATTAAAAAATAAAACACTTCTAGTAACAACAACAGTCCCAAAATAGCCCTAGCTCTTGTACTAGGAATTCCTGTATCACAAGAGCCAGACCTCTCAATTTAGAAGATTTAGAAGCGAGATAGACAAAAATGAGATACTTAAGTTAAAATGATGGCATACATTAGAAGGTAGGTTTACAAAAGTACAAGAGAAAAAGAACCGAATAATAAATAAATTACCACTGCGTTCTATGGAGAGTGGGGGTAAGTGTGGATGGGGTGTATTTGTGTAAGTGGGGTGTGTGTGTTTATGTGTGTGGTGTGTGTGGTGGGTGTGGTAAACGTGGCTGGGTATCATGTAACGCTACCGAATAGATGTTCTGTTTCTTCATAGTCGTAATTTTCTAGCCAGTGATAATTTTTTTTTTTCGTGTAATACTATCTAAAAATACCTCTTTTAAACTTACAAGGTGTAACATAATAAACGCAAGTCCTGAAAGTAGTTTGTTCTTATTTGACTACTGAATCGATTTCAGTAACTTTTAATATAGTTATTTTTTTCAATAATTATGTATTTTGCCATACTGACCGCTGGTCGGCCTAAAGAAAATTAAATCTTATGATAACGCACAAACACAATTTTCTCAATAATAAATGTTAGCATTAAAAAAAATGGTCATTGTATTAAGCTTTGTAACTCAATACTATAATTGGGGTGTATGAGGCATTGCGTTAATTATCTTGCACATTGTTTGTGTGATATAGGTAGGGTTCTGCATATTTAGTGATAGTGAAATATTTATTGCTTTAAGCTCTTATTTATTAATTGTTTGCGAATAAAAAGGCTGTGACACACTCGTTTAATATTTTGCTATGGTCGCAACACCCGCCACATTACAACATGTCCAGTTCCGTTTTGGTAACATTTAGCACTTGCATAACATTGGCGGTTTAAGAAACTCATTGAATGACGTGTTAAAAATGTAATTTGGCAAAGTAACCGCTGTTTAAGAATGTAAGCCGGATACAGCTGATATGCTATTTACTAGTTTGTTTGTTTTTTGCGGCTTTTGTGGTAAGTAGGTACCTAAGTAAATATTTTGCTTCGTTTTCGAGATTATTTTGGCAGTAGCAGAGGCTGGGGTGATTTTGTAAGCCAAACCAGTCATTCAGTCCTGCTCATTGCGTTATTTACGTTGTTGAGCGGAGAAATTAGCAATGGATCAAAAAAAAACTTTAAAAGTCTCGTATTGTCATTGAAACTGTGTTACCAACGTAGGTAATTTGGGTAAGTTCGCTTACTTATCAAAATCGAAAATAATAGGTCTTTACCTATGAAATTGCCGTTTTGTATGAAAAAATTTAAACGAATTTTTTTCATGAATTTTTTATTTGTATTAATCGAAGTAATCACCCATGCAATCAATGCATCTTTGCCATCGCAGTGGCAGTTTATTGATGCCCTTCTTAAAGAAATCAGCTGGACGGGAGGCAACAAATTCTTCAAAGGCATTTTGTACTGCCTCTCGGGTATTACATTTTTTTCCCGCCAAGAAGTTATCCAAATTCTGGAAAAAGTAGTAGTCTGTAGGCGCAAGGTCTGGTGAGTAGGGCGGATGACGGAGAGCTTCCAACCCCAGTTCTTGCAACTTGGAGACCGTCTGCTGTGCAGTATGAGGTCGCGCGTTGTCGTGCAGGAGCAGCGGAGACGAGCGATTGACCAATGCTGGTTGGAGATGCGCCAGCTTCTCCATCATTGTGTTCAGTTCTTCACAGTACACATCTGCAGTAATGCTCACCCCGTTTGGTAAGAAGCTGTGATGAATCACACCGGCGCTAGACCACCAAACAGTGACCATCACTTTTCTAGGGGTAAGTTTTCGTTTAGGGCATTGTTTAGGTGCTGAACCAGGATCCAACCAACTTGCTGAGCGCTTACGGTTATCAAACAGAATCCATTTTTCATCGCAGGTAACAATGCGGTTCAAAATTCCTTCATTTGTGTGTCTGTTGAGCAGTGCAAGGCACGTCTCGACGCGTACTTCGCGCTGGCGATCATTGAGTTCGTGGGGCACCCATTTGTCAAGCTTTTTTACCTTGCCAATTTGACGCAAATGGACCAATATTGTTTTGACGCTAACGTCGAAAGCTGCTGCTAATTCAGCCGTAGATTGTGTATCATCAGCTTCCACAATCGCCTTTAATTCGTCATTGTCGACCAAAGTCTTCGGACGACCGCGAGGTTCATTTTTCAGGTCGAAATTTCCAGAACGGAAGCGAGCAAACCAATAACAGGTGGTGCGTTGGTTTGTAGTGTTAGCTCCGTAAACGTCGTTGATGTTGCGTGCCGCTTGTGCCGCGTTGCTGCCACGACGGTACTCATATTCCATAATTACTCGAATTTTTAACGTATCCATGATGACGAAAAAGATTGAAATGCGATGAAAATGTAACACTAATCAATAAAGAAATGACTACTTTTAGAAAAAAAAATCCATGTTTTTAAAATAAAATTAATTTGAAATTAGAATTCTTAGCCAAACAAAAATTATTTTGATTTGAAATGGCCAGTACTGCAGAACGGCAATTTCATAGGTAAAGACCTAATATGTACCAAATAAGAATATGATATTTTTAAAAGAAAGATTTGTTCATAACTCACAGGCCTACAGAAAATATATTTTATTTGGTGCAGCTCTGTTTGTATCTTTTTCCGATAAAATAGGTAAGAGACAGTACCTATATTGACATATGTCATTTTAAGTCATTAGCTCTAGTTTACCTACTACTCTTGTTCGTAAATTGCCATTGTTTGAATAAAACCTATATATTAATTTATTTACTTTAATAATGGCTAGTACGTCCAGAGGGGCAATTCTACTAATTTTAAGAACGTTCACAGTCTGATCTCAGTATCAATCTGTCAAAAATTCCTATACATTTTTGTCAAATTTTTGAAATTCGATTGTCGCCGAGATGACACTGCGAACGTTTTTAATTAGTAGAATTGGCCTTCTGATGTTTTGTTTAACGATCCTGATATATTTTGTTATGTTTGTGGTGAATACATACTGAAATATCAGCGTAAATCGAATACAAAACCGCGTGAAAGAAGAATATGAGTTCATTTTAATTCTTTTACAAAATATAAAATATATTGAACATAACTGGTTGTTCTGCATCAACTTGAAGATGGTAATTTTTTTATTGGGTCAACAGAGTGGTTACACTAAATACCCATGCTTTATTTGTCTCTGGGACAGTCGAGCCTAATCACATCATTGGACTCAAAAAGAATGGCCTATGAGAGATTCTCTTGTTGTTGGGGAAAGAAATGTTATAACTGAACCCATTACATACAAAATTAGGGCTAATTAAGCGATTTGTTAAGGTTCTCGACAGAAATGGCCAATGTTTTCAATTCATTTCACATATTTTTTTTTGCTTTAAGTACTGAAAAAATAAAAGTATTATCTTTGCTGGACCTCAAATACGTCAATTAATGAAAGACACCACTAATTTTGAGACTATGATTAATGTGGAAAGACTTGCGTAGAAATCTTTTGTCAATTTTCCTCGGAAATCATAAGGCTACTATTTAGAATTAGCAGAGGCAGTGCTGATTCGATTCCAAGATTTAGGCTGTAATATAAGTATAAAATTACACTATCTCAACAGTCATATAGATCAATTCCAACACAATTTAGGAGATCTAAGCGAAGAACAAGGGGAACGTTCCCACCAAGACATAAAAACGATGGAGAACCCAAGATACCAAGGAAGGTGGGACACCCATATGATGGCCGGCTATTGCTGGGAAATCACGCGAGATTGCCCAAGTCATTTTCGTTCGAGAAAATCACTCAAGACGGTTTCTTGAGCTTAAATGGCAATTTTTTTTTTATCCTGGGAATGAGAGCTGACAGAAAAAAACCGGTAACATTTTTGATATCGCCATGTAACACATAATTAAAATCAGGTCTAAAATCCCTGGCACCAAAATGGTTGAAAGCCAGTGAATCGATGCAGTAGATAGAAACAATGACGAAGTAATCAATATTTAACACCGTTAGCAAAAAATACGGGAGTTCGATGACTGTTAGAAAGTGCTCTTACGCATATTGCGTGCACATTGCCGTTACCGCAAGTTCGTACACAGAAAAAAAAAGAAATTGTCGTGCGTGGTCGCCATTGTTAATCGTCTTATGTAATACATGGATGTCAATTGAATGGATACAGAGAAATCCGGTAAATCACGAGTACGATGCAACATTTCTTATCGGTTTTGCGATGTTTGTTTTATTAAGTAACAGTATGATTATGTTATTTCCTTTCGACACGTTTTTACATTACTTTATTTCTGTCTTTGATCGTGTTTGTGGCAACTCTAATCTGCTGAGATTATTTTTGATTGTCAAACGAATTAGCAGTCAAAATAAACTGTTAACTAACTCATTTATCACACATCCTACACCACACATGTTTAATTAAAATGTAGAAGTATTTCTTCAAGTCTTTCTCTCTTCTTTAAGTGGTTATTTAACAAGAAAAATGTATTGGTCTGAAATATTCGATTATCAGATATCTTACAGTGCTGTGTAAGTAGTACTACTTATCTTGTCATTTTATAAAACGAAGGAAACCATTACATTGTCGTGGGGACGGTTTAAAACTCCAAAGTTATTTTTCTTCATTGGTTCTTACTTTATTATTTTAACACACTGGATTATCCTGACTCATAAATGTCTAGGTAAGAAAGGTATTATCACTCTTCCACTCCACAAAAACCATAAAAAATGGTGTATAATAACAATATTTTGTTTATCTATCCCGTGTATAGACTGAAGTTGGTTTGCCCTAAACTGAATTTGCATTGTCCTTATAAAAAAACAAACCCTACCCTATAAGCACGAACAGGGTGCCAGGGATATCGAAGCACAACTTGCGTTGAAATTCTCGGCTGTTACTAAAAAAACAATTTGCTGTTATACATTTTGTCTGCATAAGTACTGTACTTTTCTATGAAACAATAGTTTTTTTTATTTATTTTTTATTTTGCACATACAGTTACAGTTAGCGCGTCAATATCCCACCACCCTGTATTATCATGGAGATCGGAAAATCTCTACAAATAGTCCCCTTTTATAAAAGGGTTGTATTCTCATAAAGTAGGTATTGTGTTTACCGTCGGTTTTATTGAGAAAGAAAGAAGTTTCAAAGAGAATCATTAAATTTCCATAAAACCTACACGTCACAACAAACTACTTAATATTGTTTAGAGCATTGTGCCACCTGTTTGACCTTGTAATTATTATTCGATTTGACCTTCACTGGGCCAGCGTGGTAGTTTGTAGCCCACTCTCGCTCGAAGAGAGGAGGCCTGCTTAGCGAAGACGTATGTAATTTATATAATTTAAATAAAGTACTGATAATTTAATAGGAAATCAATTTCTTAAATGCCTCTACTTTAAAAAAATAATGGTTTGTGATACTTCAAGGAGATTGAAATTTTCTAACATTCAACTTGTGTAGCTATCGTGTAGGTCTATTGACCCAAAAGTGAAAGAGACCGTAACTGCAAACATTTAGCTTGCAAAACATGAGTGAAGACTTATATTAGTAGATGTCACAATATTCTAGAACGGTTTGGCTCAGATTTTATTTTTAACTTATTTTTAATGCGGTTAATAACGGCCTGGAGCACGCTTAATATTGATAGTCGATTTCACCATAGTTTTGGTCATTCTAGAACTTGCTTTAGCTCACACTCTACGCTCAAATTCCGTTGTATCGGACAAAGTTACGGGATTGGGAAGAATGGGAAGCAACTTAGGAATGACAACACGATTTGGCAGATGTCCTTACTCCTGATATATTTTTGCCCAACCGAAAAAGTTTATAATCGTGAGCATAGTTCTTTGCTTCATTATCGGTTAAGATACAAAAGTCGTAATATAACTCACAGTATTACCTACAACTGTCCGTAAATTATACGAATCGGCCATTAAAGAGTAGCCCCCCTTATAGGTAATGAGAGTTCTTATTAGTTGAGTCGAAAGGTATTTGAATAATTATTTTTTTACGTTGAGTGCATCAAACGAAACGTTTGAGGTTTATCAGCTAGTTCTGCGTTATGTATAATATTATGTCCTTGGAATCGAGAAGCTGCCATTAGCATCCTATTCCATTTGTTTTAGATACTGTTGCAAAGGAAGCACACAGTCATTAAAAAATACTTACAGTGTGTATAACCATGTCCCCTGAACAAAACTAGCGCAAGGTTTAAAACTAAATAATTCTGCTTAGTCATCGCTAGTTTTAAATATTTATAAACCTTACAATTTTTAATAGTTCCAAATGGCAAGTAAAGTAAAATAAGAGTTATGGGGGAAATCAGGACTAGTAGACTAACTTTTCATTTATTGGTCTATAGAGGTAATCCCTACTTAAAATATTATAAATGCGAAAGTATGTAAGTGGTCGTCATGAAATTTGGCAGAGACCATTGTATAGCTTGGGATATGGAGAAGGACATAGGCTACTTTTTTACGCGACCGACATCAACGCGGGCGAAGCCGCCGGCAAAAGCTAGTATTATAAATGCGATAGTAACTATGTATGTTACGCATAAAATTTGGTACAAAAATAGACTAGACATTGGGAAAGGATATGGGCTACCTTTTGTTGTAAAGAAGGGCATCAAGGGGTTGAAGTAGGGGATGATAGTTTGTATGGGAGTTCGTCATTATCGAAGGTAGAACCATGAAACTTTGTATTTAGGCACTTGATGAGAAATAAATTAAAATGTGTTATAGTGTTTTCGAAATTTCGACCTGCATGGGAAGGAAATAGGTGATAAAAGTTGCTATAGAAGGCCAAAAAAAATCTGTTTATGTTTACTTGTGTATATTTATCGGAAAGGTGCTCAAGGACAGACGCTTAAAGTAGCAGTAAGTGTACATTTAGAAAAAAAAAAACGGTTTTTCCCATGGGCAACTTTATAATTAAAGTAATTCATCTCAAATCTAAGGAATCACAACGAAAAGCAATCGATAATAATGTTTCACATTTGGGTATGGTAAATCAAAAAAATGTCATCGCTATTATAAGGCTGGCGACTGTGATTCTCAAATGTGATTAGATGACCCAAAACTCGTACTACTGACCAGTTTTTGGCAGCCAGTCTACTTAGCTCTATAGGCAACCAGCCCCACACGTCAGGGAGAGAGGCCTCGCCTTCGCGAGCATTACTGCTTCGCAGAAGGAGGTGACGGCTACCCATGCACTCTCGCTCCGTACCATGGCCTGGACCAAGGCTGGACGCGAGAGATTGCCGCTGCCGATCGCCCCCACGAGGACATGGCGGTGCTCCGCCCAAGCTGGGCAGACCTCCACCGTATGCTCCAACGTGTCCTCAGGGCAATCATCGCAATGGAAACATCCGGGCGTTTTCTCTCGCCTTATACGAAACAGGAACCTCCCGAAACAGCCGTGTCCGGTGAGAACCTGCATCAGGCGGAAGGTGAAGACGCCATGCCGCCTCTCAAGCCACTCCTCAAAGAAGGGACTTACCGCCGCAATCGTGGCGTGCCCAAGGAAACAATGTCTTCATGACGCAATTTTGTAGGTTAGTTCAATCAAAGTCAATGTAATGACAACTCATTACTTACCGTTCCGATATTGTCTAATACTAATAACTCTCCGTTACATAAGTTACGTTGTCTTTTTTTTTTTTTTTTTTTGGGTGGGAAATCATCAAATAACTTCTCCCGCTCTGGGTGGAGCAGGAGGGCGTGTCAGACTTTTACTGACTAAAACCCACCCGTGTTCCTTCAGTAGCCCTTAAGCCAGGGGCTGTGGTGTCTCTTTCGAACAAACCCGCACCCCTGGCAGGCATCGACCCTTGCGGGTCCCATCACTTTTTGTGCTGACATCTCTTTGAGGCGCGCGTGGAACACAACGCGCCGTCGACTTGGGCTTGGTCCTTACCGGACAGCGAGCTACCCATTACTCGCCGTCCGCAACCCCATGCCTACGGTGGCCGGAAATCGGCCTGGGATTCCCGACGCCCAGGGCGTCTCCGTATCCTGCGGCGGCTGGGGTCGCGAGGGCGCATATGCTGCCTCTCCCTCACGTGCGCCGCCTCCCTCTTCGCGAGCATTACTGCTTCGCTGAAGGAGGTGACGGCTCCCCATGCCCTCTCGCTCCGTACCATGGCTTGGACCAGGGCCGGACGCGAGAGATCGCCGCCGCCGATCGCCTCCACGAGGACACGGCGGTGCTCCGCCCAAGCAGGGCAGACCGCCACCGTGTGCTCCACCGTGTCCTCAGGGCGATCTTCGCAGTGGAAACACCCGGGCGTTTCCTCCCGCCCTATCCGAAACAGGAACCTCCCGAAACAACCGTGTCCGGTGAGGACCTGCGTCAGGCGGAAGGTGAGGACGCCATGCCGCCTCTCAAACCACTCCTCAAAGAGGGGACTTACCGCCGCAATCGTGGCGTGCCCAGCACTGGGTTGCGACAATCGCTCTCTCCATGTCACCATGAGATCCCGCCGGAGCTCTGTCCGCTGTGCCGCGATTTCCCGCGGCAGCGGAGTTACGCCCCGGCGTTTGGCCTCCTCGCGCCACTCCCATATCTGCGCGAGGACCTTTGCCTCCAGATCCCATGGCGGTAATCCGGCAAGGAGGCCCGCCGCCTCGCCGGAGATCGTGCGATATCCTCGGATCATCCTGATCGCCATGACCCTATGGGACGCCCTCAGCTTGCGAGCTGGTTGGCGCCTCAATGTAGGCGCCCGAGTTACGTTGTCTTCAAGTAGTAAAAATGACCCAGTTTAGAACTCGTTTCTATTAGTTACACGGAAACGGTGAAACCAGCAGTGTTTCTCGTCGAATTTATGCATTTATTTGCCCTATCGTATAAAATGGGTTTTATCAGTAGAATTTGCACGATTTTACATGCATGAAATGGTCGAATTGACACTTTGGGCGAGTAAATTCGTGGGAATTGACTAATAAGCCCAAAATGATCCGCACTGTCTCTTTGGTATCACAAACTTTAGAAAATACCATTTAATTGTAACTCCGTTGATCGAATAACAAATATGTACCAACTTGCTCCTACAATTCAAATATCCGTTTTCAGACGGGTAATTGCGTAATACAGTATATGTAAGAAACGCTAAAACGAACTGTCATTTCGACAGTTCCACAACGTTCATGGCGTTGTTTACGTTGCTAAGCAGACAATTTTTTCGAACATATGAAGCAATGGATTAGCAATATCTTTAAAAAAAATCAGATTCTGATAAATAGTGTGTGTAAACGCAATTAGGGTGCAGGTCTGTAATGTCAATGAAATGAAATTGGCATTGCAACAAGCGAGGCGTTTCGAAAACTGAATTCGAAGTTGGATTGGAAAACAAACAATAATTGGGAAAGTTTGTTTAGCAACCAATTAGGACGTTCCAGTGAATTGTTTAGAAACGTTTGGTGTACCTACAGATGGTCGTGCCCTTATTTAGAATCGTCCGCTAACTGGAGTAAGTGTTTTTGCCTTAATTCAATTAATCGGACGACACGGTCATTTAATTGAATGTAGGTACGATTATTTTTTATTTAAATGCCGTTACATATTTGTAACTGCCTATAACCATTTGGTAAAGCCGAACATTCATGCATTGATTGCATTTCTTCCTAATTAAGTTAATAATTGCGTTATTGTATCAGATGATTCAATTAATAAAGTAAGAAAAGAAACAATAAAATTAAATAATAATATTACGAGTATGTTATTGGTTTAATTATGTTCAATAATTCAATGAAGTACCTACCCGAAAGTTTACTTAGTTAAAATTGATGTTATATAGTTTATTATGTAACATTATTTTCCTAGTCATCATCTACCTAGCCCAGGGGTTGGCAATCTGCGGCTCGCGTGCCACATGCGGCTCTTTGGATGTGACGCTGCGGCTCTTTAGTTCCATACACAAATATTATTTATTCTCCCTTAACCTGGCGAACTATCAAACAAAAAAATGCCGAGTTTTCAAATGGCGTAGATTAGGCCACGCCTCTTTTCAGTAACCTTGCCTTTAAACCCCGATTTAACGCAATTTTACTATGAAACCAATAATAACTGTGACTTGTTTCGTAATTTGTATGATATTTTAAATTTTTGTGGCTCTTTAAAAACTTTAAAATGTTGTAAATTGTAATTTTTGACTCTTCCGACTCAAAAGGTTGCCGACCCCTGGCCTAGCCTATTCACAACTATTTTGGGGTCGGCTTCCAGTCTAACCAGCACCCTAATTGCGTAACTCACGATTGATCATAATTGGTTTCGTCTTCACAGTTAAACAATATTCATTGCGTTATTTATGTTGTCGAACAAACACATTTTTCGAACATATGAAGCAATGGTTTAACAATCCGTTTCAAAACGATACAGATCATGATGAATCGTGAGTTACGCAATTAGGGTGCAGATGCTGCTAAGTATCAGTATTTTACGTGGAGCGACTGCCTATCTGACACACATGATGATATAATGAATGTATGTTAAATATTGTACTTAAAACATTTAAAAAGGTGTAGTTTCTTGCCCATTCTTCTCCATACGAAACTACATTATGGAAGGGGCGACTAGAATCAATTCTATTTTATTATGAATGTTTACGTTCGAAAGTGCTTGTTTGAAATAAATGTTTTGACTTTGACTCTGACATTGGCCTCCCTTATTCAGTTACTGAGTATTAGGCACGATTCCTCTCGGTTTCGTCTCTAAGACTAGTCAGACTATAATTATGTTTCTAGTATAGGTATTATTAAATCAAGTAGGCTAGATGAAAGATAGGAAGTTCCTATTTTTCATATAACTACCTACTACCTAACTAGGTTTCTTGCAAATAGCAAAAAACGCCAAAAAAATAAAAATCGTTTACCTTGGCGCTTCCACCATTACTATACAGGGGCCATCCATAAATTACAACACGCAAATTTCGCATTTAATTCGCATTTAATAACCATGTGCATAGCGGTAATCTTGCGTGTTTTCTTCCCTATTTGGTTAGTTAAATATTTATCGAGAAATTACATCACTAAAAATTATAATTTGTCCGATGGGAAGGAAAACCAACTTCACTTTAGTTGACTTTCCCTTCTCGGTGTAATGTGAAAAGCTAGGCTATCCATTTCTTGTTTACATTAAACACGTTGACGTTTTAAAACTATTGAGAACCTGTCAGAACGCAAAGCTTTTCCCAGAAGTTTACTCCAGTCGAACTTACCGTGTGGTGAGTCATCGTAGAAGCTCCAGGATGGATCATATTAGTTTTGTATCAAGAGAGAGAACCGATAAGGGGCTCATTCTTATAGAAAAGAGGGCTAAGTCCTAACAGAAGGTACATCATAGGCTGATTACAATCACCGCTGGGAATCAGGCCCTCTCTCTTTGAGAAGGAGCCGACTTATATTCCAACAAGCGGGCCCAGTACGGTTTGGTCTTGGTTGGTCTTATAGAGATATTTAGTGTATTTACTTAAATTGTGTTATGTTCTCATAGCAAATTGTGACCTACTTATGCAGTTACAATGTAAGTATTGTAGTCGTCCGCGTTTTATCCGGCCCTATTTATCCTCGTACTGACTAATGACTGACCATAAAGCACACCGAACACTTCAGTAACAATATCATTACATCACAGCAATAATAACATGCTTTAGAGCTTTAGCTAGCATTCACTCACTAGGTACAAGATGTTTCTGCTAACGTGCATATAAGGAAACATAAACGCACGAAATATCACATTACGATGTAAAGTTTTGTAAGTAGGTACCTCGTATAAAATAAACTCAGTTTTCGTATCTGTCTGTGTAATGGCGCGGCTACACCTACGGGAAACGCCGTTGATTATCGCGATGTTGGACGTTAACCGTACGTGTAGCCACAACTTATCGCGATAATTTTACAAAGGCATTCACATTGCCATTTGACGTTACAAAACGTGAGAATTATTGCGATAAAGCGGCCATACTAACGTTTGTCATTGTCCGTGTTGTATATCGCGACGTTGGTTGGGCATTGACGTTAACCGTAGTGTAGCCACTGAATTTATCGCGTTAATTATCGAAATCTTTACCGCGTTGTTTATCGCGATGTTGGGCATTGGACGTTGACCGTAGGTAGTGTGGCCGCAGCATAACCGCTTAGTTCTTTTTAACAATACAATGAATTTTGATGCGTTTTTCACTATCAGTGTAGTTCGCGGCACGCGGTCACCTTCTAACATCAACAACATCTCATTGATGTAACGTATGCTGAATTTTGGAAATAAATTACTGATCGCGGCAAGTAAGTTGAAACGAAATCCTACATTTTGTTTTAACTTACGTGCCGTGATCTGTAAGAGAATGTATGTGTTTGATATTTAACTTAGATATGTAAGTACATTTACAACATTATTTTTATTATATGCGAAACCTGAATATAGTTTGTTCAGAATAAGTAACTGAATCAATTCAATCAAGAATAAGTAATCAAAAAGGTTTTGCAGGTGTGACGGAAAATGTTATCATCAGTTAATTACAATACAAGCGTCGTACGGTTAGGTTAGGTACGTATTGCCTCATTATCTATATAAATAAAAAGAAATGTCCTGACGGACTGACTGACTCATCAACGCCCAGCCCAAACCCTTGGACCTAGAAAGCTTAAAATTTGCACAGAGGTTTTCTTTATAATGTAGACAAAAAGTAAGGAAGGATTTTTCGAAATTCCACCCCTAAGGGCTTTAAATAGGGGATGAAAGTTCCGCGCGGGTGAAGCCGCTGGCAAAAACTAGTTATCTATTAACACAATACGACGATAGACGCGCGAGGTACGCGGGGCCGCCGCGTGCTGACCATGTTTGTGTAGCTAACCTAACATAACAAGCTTCTTTGTGATTTTTCATCATACAGTTTTGAAATTTTGTACATAACTTCTTTACATAAAAGTAGGGCTTCGCATATACTAAAACTAGGGTTGTATAAATATATCGACAGTATATCAGTACTCACATGGCACCCTAGTAGGTGTGATAAATAGTTACTAATAATAAAGCTGAAGAGTTCGATTGTTTGTTTGAACGCGTAAACTAACGGTTATTTTTATTTTATTTTTTGTTAATCGGTATCTTAAGGAAGGCTATACGCTATTTAACACCACACTGGGACGCTTAGGAGTCGAGCAAAAAGGAGAAAATAAACGCTAATTTACACCACGCTGGGACCTTTAGCAGCCGACTAAAAAGGAGAAAAAGTTAGAAAGAACGCTAAGCGAAAACAAAGTGGAAGGTCGAGCAGGCGATGCGATGCGTCGGAGTGAGTCGGAACAAGAAATTTCAGGCGGGCTAAGCCGCGACAAAAACTACGTAACGTACTACGTTATGCACAATTATGGTTATATATCATAGTGAGAGGCACACCTAACTATTTAAATCATTCAACACGCATACGAGTTTGACGTGCTAATCACGGCTGTCTATGTACAGATGCTTGTACTTAATGAGTTGGCGTGTGTTGCAGGTTACAGCCAATCAGAGCGTAGCGATTGACGAGCGAGTTAATGTGGCGACACACGGATGCGTAGAAATCACGCGCCCCCCTAATTGCACTATTGTCTTGTCGCAGCGATGAGAATTATACAGTATATTTGAACAGAAACCTTACCTGGTACAGAAAGTAGGACTTTCTAAACTTTTATAAAAACATTCTGCTTTGTAGGATTTGAAACTTAATGGAAATGACGTAAAAGTTAGGACATGCTGTTAGCTGAAATTGAAACTAAAAAAATTAATAAATTTACAAACACCGAATTTCTACAGCTTTCCTATGCATAACTGGTTTTTAAGCGTTCCCAATACTTACGCGTTCAGCTTTAGTGGATAGTTTAGCCTGAAGAAGGTCTGTCCATGCACGGCCATACTGAAGTAACTGGCCTCCACGGTGTTTGATATCCAGGCAGCAATCTCTCTTGGGCTTTCTCCAACTAGGAAAAAAATATGGAACTTTAATCAACTAGTATATGTTTTCAAGTTCTTCGACCCGAGTTGGTATGTACTATTCTAAGGCGCCATCTCCACGGGTGCCAAAACCGTGGCGATCGTCTCGCCCGCCGTGGCATTAAATTCAATAGAAACTCTATGAATCAATCTCCACACGGCGATATTATCGCAGCAATAATTCGAAGGCACAGTGTAACTTTAGCTGCGATTCTTTCGTCCGTGGAAATGGCGCCTTAGAAAGGTTTAAGCTGTTTGTCTTGCATCTATCAAAATATTTCAATCGTTTTGAAAAATGGTGTTCTAACTTTTTCTAAAATCTTTATTTCACCAGTAAAGCAAGGGTTTCATAGGATTGCGGTGAACATCACAAACCGTCCGCAATTTAGAGTCGAATGACGTCACTGAAACGTTTTTGACATAGAACAGTTAAACCTCGCCGCTCATTTTCATGATAACTGTCACTAAGCCCGTTATGTGGCGGCCACTGCAGTTACAGGATATCAAAGTTTAACAAGCACCATTCATTAATCCAAATTAATCCAATTCTAATTTGTATTCAGCCATTTCGTATTCATAATGGATCCGGGCTTCGGATCAAAGCCTAACAACGAGTTAAGGTGAAAGCTCTTACGTTTATTTCAATTTACATGTAATTTTCAAGCTTTATGTTCAACAAAATATGATTGACGGCTTTACATAATTATCTCTACAGAGTAAAAAACAAAGTTACTTTTCGTACGCTTAGATCTTTTCGACTACGCAACGGATTTTAATGCGGTTTCATCAATAGACAGAGTGATTCAAGAGGAATGTTTATATGTATATATAATACACCGACCTCCAGCCACCACACGGGCGAAGCCGCTGGCAAAAGCTGTTAATTCACAATACCACTCAGTAAGTTCGTTTCATTCCATTGAATGACATTTTCAATGGAATTATATGAACTTAGTGGGGAAATAAATTTTGTCGAATTTTTTTCAGTCGTATAAGCGTGAAAGGTTAGACTTACTTTCGAATTTATAGTAAGTATTAGTATGTATTAAATAAATGATATAATAATTTTAATGTTATGTTTTATCACAAGGGTTAGCCGAGTCAAGCCAGACAGACCCTCTGCTCACTCCTAAGTACCTACCCAGCTATTTCAGACTGGCCTTTGCTGACACAACTGTCTTCTGTTCCTAAAAAAAGAAGCTAGTACTATCTCACATGTTAATAATAGTCAAGCTCATGTCATCTTGAAACTACGTCTGTAGGTACTTAATGTTCGGCTTTCTATGGCAACTTTCGAGGGAACCTTACCTGGCATTTTATTCTTTAAGAAAAGAACTTCCAATAAATACTTTAGTTTTGGTATCCATTCTACACAAATTCGCATACCTTTACTTGCTAAGTACATAACAGTGAGACTTGCGAGGAAACGTACTATTGCAGCATCAACATAAACTAAGTGGAAAAAATAATTAAGTATTGAAGATAACAGAAAAACTACTAAGTAATCAGAATTTAACCTTGAGTCCTTGTCGTGAAGTATATAACCCTTTCAAATCAATGAAGAATTTTTTAATCGGTTTATAAATGACGGAGTTTTGAGGTAATGCAATCGAATTGTAACTATATTGTAGCCATTGAGTTAAATTACTTGTAGCACATTATGTTTGTTTATTCCCATATTGACATTAGTATCTAAGTCAAATAAAATGGGAGAGGGCGCTGACTCTTGACGTACAGGTACACCTAGTTCAGGAGTCAGACAAGTTTCTGTAACCTATTATGTCAATAAAGATTAATTTGAATTGAGAACCTCGAACGTTTTTGGAAGACGTTTAAAAAAATGTCCTTTGTCCTGCAACGCCACAAAATTAAATATGCGATCGCTATTAAGATGACACATAAGTATGAATATTAGGTTAATGTTAAAAAAATATTTAAATTTTATGTTAGTTTTATGTGAAACACGTATTTAATGTCCTTTCGATAATGTTATGTATCTATCGTAAATAATTTACCTTGCTTTTGATTTTGTTATTTACCTTGACATATTGTAACTGTATACTACCTATTTACTAGAATTAAAAATTCCAGAGAAAAACAGAGTAAAAGGTTCTCCTTTTACTCTCTTTTTCTCTGGATTTTTTTTAACAAAAATAACTTAATTGCTTTACGAGCTTGCGTTGTTAATTAGAATTCTAACTTAGCAGCGTGCTGCAGAAAGTTAACAAATTCAAAAGAGAATCTTCTCTTTTGAATTTGATAACTTTGAAAAGAGAAGATTCTCTTTTGACTTTGTTAACTTTCTGCAGCGCGCTGTTATGTTAGATTTCTAATTAACTGTAGAACGCAAGCTTGTGTAGCATTTAAGTTATTTTTGTTGTAGGTAATTGAGTAGGGTTGAAAATGCAACACCAACCGGTTGCTTGAAAACAATTGTTAATTGAATTTCCGAAATAGGTTTGTGAAGTGGCGAAACATTAGCCTGATACGGGTCCGCATTGGACCCGCGTGGTGGATTATGGCCCACTCTCTCTCACAGAGAGTAGGCCTGTTTCTCAGCAGTGGGATAATTTAACGCTGGTTATGCATACATAAGTATTTTTTTGTCCTTTTTACATTAAGTTTAACGAATATGTAGTTATCATGCTTTTAGAAGCTGCACCTACATTACATAATATAAAATAAGTTCCTTTAGCATACTTGCGGTGCAACTAGTCTCGTGACTACGCACATTACATTCACCCCTCTTGACAGATTACGACACTGAGTGTGTGACAAGTGTATGGTAATTACATAATCGTATCCAATATGGCGACAGGAATCGCACTATTTCAAGCAAAAGTTGTCCAAACCTAGTTTCTCTAGCTCTTTAACATGTGCCTACCTGGATATCTTCTTGTTTTTTTAATAATCTTATCTGCTGCTTTTTCACAAAAGAATAAATAACACAAATTTAAAAAGGTTTTCATTTTAATAACCGTTTTTCTCTATGACCTATAGTTTAGAACATACATAATATACTCTGTAGAAAAAAAAATCACCTGTAAACTTGTGTTACCTACTTATTGAACGTAAAAACGCAATTTATATGTTTAAAAAAAATCAAAGTGAGTAAAGCACAAACGCGCCATAAACGATTGCTAATCAATCAATGTAAAAAGCTAAATGCAATCGCTTTTGAAATAAAATTAAGATCTGCCCTATTATTGCCATAATTAATAACCACAACTCATTTAAAACTTTTTGGAAACCAAGTTTCTTGTGTGGAAATATTAGTAGGCATGTCATAGTGACCCCTTTAATGTTATGCCAAGCAATACGTTACGTTAAGTTAGTTAATACATAACTTTATGAATTGGGAAATCCGTATCGAGTTTCCTAATGACCTAATTATCTGGCGAATGGCGTCATAAAGAGGTGCACGCAGAAAAACGTATTATATACTTTAAAAGCTAGCTACTTATTACATAATATAATATCACACTTTATAGTACACCCACATTAAGCTACTTATTATGTCACCTAAATTAACCTAGTCACGGTCAAACGCGTTCGCGACTGTTTCTAAGACGCATAAACTGCAAATCACCGACACAAAATTACAAGACAGCTAAACGCAATACAAATTGTTGTGTGATGATCATAATGTATTTGTAAATAGAACATAGCAATTAAATAGTTTCGCAATTGTGATTGCAGTACGAGTATGTGCAAGGACCACGAAAATTGTAATAGACGTGCCGCACACACGTTCGAATGACTACAACCGAATACCAACCAAACCAAAATCGAATACAGAATACTACTCATATGTAAAGAAATCAAAAGTTCATTTCAAAAAAAACTTCACCGACTTCCAAAAATACATTTTAATTGAAAAATAACTAATTTCGGAGGTTAGTTCCTTTGGTTTCCGAAATTAAAGTTAATTTTCACTTTGCCTTGTTTTGTTTTTAAGTCAGTTGAGTTCTTTTTTTTCATATTCATTTATTTATTGTTTATAACGGGTAAAAGGCAGTTCCTATAATTAGCTATTATTGTATCACTGTAACATACCCCTAAGGTGTACAATATGTGTTTTCTTTCTACTAAACCGCTATTGTCTTTCACTTTCAACTTGTAGACCAGGGTCGATAATTTTTGAAACCAAAAAAGATATATAGTAGAATGAAACCCATTGGAAAACGAAGAGAATAAAACAAAAATGATAGAAAAAATAATTTACGGGCGATCTGAGATCGGGAAGTGGTTGGGGGTGAGTTTTTAAGGGTAAAAAACTTTTTAATAAAAAAATTAAACCGCCGAAAAACCGAAAAATAAAAAATAATAAACTAGCTTTGTCCAACCCCAATAACTAAGTTCGGAAGGCGGTGACATATAATTAAATACATATCCAAAGTCACCGACTTCCGAACTTAGTTATTGGGGTTGGACAAAGCTAGTTTATTATTTTTTATTTTTCAGTTTTTCGGCGGTTTAATTTTTTTATTAAAAAGTTTTTCTTTTATAATTTTTGTGGCTATAATGTACTAATTACTACATGCTTCATTTTTGATTTAATACACGACTCGTATTAAAATCTGTGAGTAAACAATCAATCATCCCCTGTTTTCTTACCCTTAGGGTTGGAATTTTTCTTCGAAATTTATATGGGACCAACTTCGAGGTATACCCTTTCCAATAAAAAAAGAATTATCAAAATCGGACTACGCTGGAAAAAGTTATGCGTGGTCATACATAAAAATAAAAAAAAATACGCGTCGAATTGAGTAACCTCCTTCGTTTTTTCGTCGGTTCAAAAAACGGTTCATCTCGATTTCCGGCAAAACTACAAGTCCTATGGAAAAAAGTTGGCAAAGTTGTAGGTAATAAAAAGATATACAACTTTTGTATTTACACTTTTTTCACATAACCTCAAAAATTTTGTGACCAATTCTAATAACCAAATATTTGGTTGTTTATTTTTACCTTTAACATTTATTTTTCACGTAATTTGGTGAAAACTTATCTTTTTGTGTCCCAAACAGTTTTTTTTTTAGATTTAGAATATTTATTTTTTCACCTTATTTTGACTCAAAAATTCTCCCGTCAAAATATCTGCTTTTTTTAAAGTCCATGGGCTTTTTGTTCGTTGAAATCTCTACTTTCTGATGGTGTAAAAAAACATTACTGTCTAAGTAAATGACAGTGACAGGCAGTTATTAAATATTAACATATTATTATGCTACTTATGTGGAAAAATACGAATGATTGATCTCAAAAACCACTGAACAGAACATGACCAAATTTATATCAATTTAAAAAAGCTAAAAGTACCTTGCAACACCCATTTTTACGTAGCTACACAAATAGAGCAGATTCATATCTTTCGGCTCATCGAACTAAAGTAACAAACGTGCCGCCTCAGTGCTGGAACCAAGTTTATTTAGGACAAATCTTTTGAGGTGGAATCAGAAGATGTACGGAATTCAAGCAATCAAGGGATTCCTGTTGAACGTGAATATTGAGTGAGACTGAATATATGCGGATGGAAATCCTCTCGAGAGTTTATTCAGATTGGAAGTAATTTCTGCGAATGATTATACTTGATATTATATATGTATATTTTTTGTGGTCACTAAAATCTCCAAGCAGCAAAATAGTTTTTCCTGCAAACAGTATCTGTATCAAAGTAGAAGTGTAAAATATAATTCTAATTGCTGAATGAATTACGGCTGGACGAGCAACCATTGCTTCTAGTTTCATGAATATATCTGTCACGGCAGGTCGGCAGCGTTTGAACTCAAAATAATGAATTTTGGGACTCACCTATTGACAGGGAATGCTTAGAAAGCTATTTGATGTTGGGAACACAAATTGAAGTACCTATGCCATAGGTCCTATGGTTTAGTCGAAATTAATATCTATAAGGAAAACAGACCGCAAACTAATTGATGTTTACTTTGCGCAGCTTTACCTATGCATTTCAACAGTTCCCAATATCCAAGCTTTTGCCCTCGGCTTACCACGCATGGAGGTTGGTTATTCATCTCATGGGAACGTACTACCGGGATCAAAGTATCCTATGTCTTAAGCAAAGTAATGGACAAGGTATCTGTGTGCCCAATTACATCCAGTCAGACAGACTTAACGTAAGTACCTAAGTCTGTCTGATTTTTAATGTTAGTATGGATGAAAGTAGGAACAAATAACAAAATACTCACTAGAATAAGAGAATAGAGGATGATCACTAGAGTGGTTGTGGAACTTAGACCACATGCAAAGAGTAAATTCCTTGAGGTCTGGTATTTCTTGCTCGTACTGCATGTACTGGTAGAACAGTTCCTGGTTCATGGAGACCTTGTGGATGCTGCAGGTGTCAGTCATCTGGCTCGGAGCACTGGACAAGCTTACTTTATTCCCTGACGCGTATTGCGATGGGAATGGCCTTCGATTCAGTATCTTCAATTGTGGGCTGGAAAGAAAAACAGTTTGAGAAAAGGAAATTATTGTGGAATTAACTGAAGTTAGCGCACTTTATTAGTTTTTTAAGATGAAGGTAATTGAAGGGTTGTTTGTTCATTCAACTATTTAATGGTTTTTAGTTATGGTTAATGGTTATAGTTAATTTCATATTTTGATCCGTGTGGTGCCGATCGTAAATAATAGCACCATCCTATTTCTTCCCGTGGGTGTCGCAAAAGGCGACTAACGCTCTTACTAAAGAATGGGCAGCAGCGTTCTCTATACATTTTACCACCATACTGCGATCGGCGATTATGCCAAACCACCCAAATTGGGGAGGCCTGTGTCCAGCAATGGATGTGTTGCGGCTGAAATGATGATGATGATAAAAAAAATATTTAAATATTTTGGTGCGTTCTTCCTGGTAAAATGCAGTGAATACTTATAAGCTTTTTACCCAGTGGATGCCAGGCGTCTGGCCAGAGTCAGTCAGTCAGTCAGTCACAGTTCAGGCGCAGACTCAGAAGTTTGCACCTGAACTATGAAGGATTATAATTTTTTAACAGCTGAACTGTTAAAAAATTATAATATAATTTTGTCTCTTACGGGCTGACCCGTCGTTGTCCTGTCCAAATGTCAATGATTCATACAAGCGTACCATAGAAAAAAGCACTTCAAGTTTTACCCGAATTTTCCAGTTTCGCCGGCAACCTATCTCATTTTTTCTTTCCGTTAAACTCTTTTTCGTACTAATACGAACATCCAACAAACAAAACCTAATTGGTAGCCGTTCTCAAGTGATGTATTTACCAATTAACATTATTTAATTTTAATTCATGGAAACTTACTACTAATGTGAAAAGGTGAAGTATTTACCTAGAGTCTAAAGATTTCTCCGAAGTATGGTAGGTGGAGTACATCACGGTAGACTCGGGTACGATTGGATGCCAGTCGCTCTCCCTCGCCATTGCAGCCCCGAAGAGCACGATAACGACGAATAATCGCATTTTCTGTAACAAAATAACAGCTTTAATTAAACCTAGGAAATTCGAAAGTGTTAAGTTCTAAAGACGGCTCTGTAGCCGATTCACATATGTTCTCGCTCAAATTTAGCGAATTTTTGATTTTTATGCAATAAAGTTATGAAAAACGGTGCAACCTGCAAGTACATGCAATAAAGTGCATAAAATACGAAACGTGCCAATTGCCTAGTACGTATTAAGAGTAATTGATTCGCCCACAACAAAGTTACTTCGTGCGAGTCGCTAATAAAAACAATTAATTATTTAAAAATATGAAAGTGTGTGTGTGTGTGTGTATTCCTGCAAGTCAATGAATGAGCCATAAAGACGTGTTAAATGTAATTAAGTTATAACTGAGATTAGCATGGCTTGACATGTTACCCCTATATTTGTCACATCCACGTCATTAATTATCATCGTATCATTTTGTATTCGATCATTTTAGTGTCATGAAAAATCTATAATCGTTGTGTTTTGATTTAACGTGCGAACATGCGGTTAACTTAGCCTACTTAAAAAAAGGAAATGGAAACGTTTAAAATCTTCCCTGGATCAGAATAAACGAGTTATTACAGAACTGGTATATTTTTTAGGCTGTGTCCGCCAATTATGATATCCGACACTTCGGCGTAGATAGCCGTGGAAGGAAAAGTATTCCGTGGTGTTTCCGTGATCGCCTTGTGTTCCTTTCTGACGGGTCTAGTAAAAACAGGAAAAATCAACAGAAAATTGACTACCAACTTAAATTGTCCGTATTTTCAAATTTCAAATGTAATTCTTTGGATGTTGTATGAAATCCGAAACGTGGTCGCTCACAATGGGCCTCCTGAGAAGGCTTAAAGTCACCCAAAGGGCGATGGAAAGGGCTATGCTTGGAGTTTCCCTGCGTGATCGAATCAGGAATGAAGAGATCCGCAGGAGAACCAAGGTAACCGACATAGCCCGAAGAATTGCCAAACTTAAGTGGCAGTGGGCAGGGCACATTGCTCGCAGAACAGATGGCCGATGGGGCCGAAAAGTTCTGGAGTGGCGACCGCGTACCGGAAGACGTAAAGTTGGAAGGCCTCCCACAAGGTGGACAGATGACATTGTGAGGGCCGCGGGAGTCCGCTGGATGCGAGAAGCACAGAACCGGTCAAAGTGGTGGAGCTTGGGGGAGGCCTATGTCCAGCAGTGGACGTCTTTCGGCTGAAATGATGATGATGAATGATGTACGAAATCGCTATAACAAGGCAAATGGTCTTAGGGTATCAAGTTTCTTAACAATGAATTTCCCTCCGTGTACACAAAACAAACACGTCACTAGCAGGCTTATCAGTATTGAAGTTGGAAAAGTTTCAGAGAGCCGTACTCTACACTAAGGCAGTAGGTACCTGCTTACAGCCAGGTAACTTCTTTAATTATTTGGGAGGGGAGGTTCTTTCTCAACTTCGATCTCGCTTGATAAAGCAGCGCTAATAAAGTACCTACTTTTATGTTAATTTCGAACCATTGTTTGATTTTTAATTAAGTTTTTCATTAACTTATATGGCACTTGATGATTGTGATTCTTTCGGTTTAATGTTTTTCGGAGTCGTTTCTTTCATTTCATCTTTTTGCTTAACATCCATGAAATGGTGTATTTTTTTAAAGTAGTAGTAGTTTCTCGTAGTTGGTAACTAAGTTTTATAAAGGAACCCGTCGCTTATGGCGTCTTATTGATCGGCCTTGACTCGTATGTTACTTGGGGTCGGTCAGCGCAATACGTTTTCTTGTTCCGTTCTTCTCGGTCAACCGTCACGTATCGTTCCCTCCTTTTTCTTGTATTTTATCTATCCTTTGCCTCTGTTACAGTTTCCTCAGTTTTTTTTTTTTTTTTATTTACATGCTATTAAAAATCATCCGTGTTCGCTAGTTAGTAACATTTTATATTAGCTCTCCGTGTGGGCAAAGCTATCATAAGTACTATTTTCGTCTGCACGTGCTAATATTGTGTGGTACTAAGTACAATATTGTTATCTCACTGAGCGACGCGCGCTTTATTGCATTGAGCAAGTGTACAAACACGCTGTGAATATCTGTTTTTCTTTCGCCTGGATTATACAAATACAAAATGTTTATTTCTGTACTTTCTGTACTATTATTCTAACCTATGTTGGCATTCATAATAATTGTATCAGTAGGTAGCTAATGTAGCTATATAGATAAATAAGGTATTTCCCAGGATGTGGGTGTCACCGGAACGCAGTAAGTTAGTTACTGCGGACTGCGGACATCGGAGCTAACCATAAGATAACCCCTGCATACAGGAGTCAAGACATTTCGCCATTGCTTTCGACAACAAGTACGCTAAGGAATCAATCGGTACCTACCTATAATTAGGGATCCACCTGCTTACAACTTGTTCTGGTTAAAATTGAAGCCATTTCGAAACACGAAAGACTAGGTTATGTCATCGTTATGCATGTTTAACTATGTGTAGGTATGTCATAACGTTAACCGCTGTTACTCCGTAACTGTCGACATCATCACGCGTGTTTCATTATAATATGTAGTAAACATACATACTACAATATATTGATCTACGAGATTTATTGCATTATTTTAATAAATTATCATATCGGGTTTTTTTTAAGCATTATGTTTTATTTGTGGTCTGTAAGTATTACAAGGTGAAATCAATTAGATGAGAAATATTCTAATCTTATTAGAAATTATATGTTCGAGCCGTTTGGGTCTGAAACTTTAGTATTATGAGGTCCGAGTGCCCACTTACTTTTTGAGACATTACCAAGAGGCTGGGCGACTCAACACGTGACCAGAGAGAGGGCTGGCCTAATTCTTGGCCAACGAAATGCCATACAACGTGCTAAAACTGCCAGCGTTGCATCTTTCCTGTTCTTGAAAATTATTTTTTTCTTTATATCCTTGTACTTAAACAAATATTTATTTAAGACTAAGCTTTTAAATTATGTAAAAATTTTAAAACCACAAGTTGAGATCGGTAAAAAAGAATCGGCATCTCGCCGAGCAGTTTCTTTAAGAATTACTAACTTATTTTTGCTGTCGATGAAATAATCATACTGCATGGGTAATTACTCCGTCCGACACACACTTGGTCAGTTATTTTTCTGACTTTACAAGTTCAAACTTCCATAATGACAAATGTTAGTATCTAAGTAGTTTGTTTGGTATAATACACAAACTTGTTAGAAACATTTTAATATATGGGACAGGCCCAGAGGGTTATCCCTGGAGAAGCAAACTTTTCCACTGGATATGATGATGACATTCCAAAGTTTAGTCGAACAAAGTAGATATTGATGGATATACCTAGAGATAGAGCGAGAGATTTTCAGTTTTAAGTTGGTTTGTTTTCCCATAATAGTACATCTATGATGGAATGACTGCGTGTTTGTTAGTTTTTTATACTGTTATTTTAGTATCGTTACATATTTCCATCTAGGTAGGTTTATTACTATAAAATAGTTCGTATTTCAGTCATTTTTTTGAATCCCCGGTGTTTTTATAAAACCAAATTGAGTTCTGTCAGATACACTGATTCCTAAGTTTGATAAATTCGTCTGTAAATAACGCAATGAATATGATTGAATTGGTAAAATTAATGGCATTGTTAATCAATCAGGTTCCTAAGTGACAACATTTTATATTTTCAAGATTGGTACATAAAGTAACAAATACGCATACAGGGGAACCTAATATAGGTTTTTTTTATCAGCTGTTCCATACATTTTGACCGCGTAGGTATTGCAGTTTTGTATGAAATAGCTGGTTTTGTTTTTTGTATAGACGACGTTTTTTTTTACGCTAAAATGATATGCTGAATTCATGGTTACAGTTTGCGCACTGGTAAAAAATGTACCCTGTATAAGCGTGTTAAAAACCTACGCCTTAAGTAGGATGTTCTAAGATAACCCACGAAATTTCAACTTTCTTATGTCTTTTGCAGTTTGCAAGTCAGTATCAGAATGTATGTGGAACAAAATATAATTTGCCACCAAAACACGCATGTTTTTGTTTTTATTTATTTGTATATGTTTTTATTTAAATCTAATCGTCTAATTTTATATTTAATCCGATTGAATAATTATTTCATAAAAAAAGTTATTCAGTGTCGTCGAATGATATTTTTTCATACTTAATAATTAGTACCTTTACTGAGTGCAAATATTGGTTAGAGTATTAGCTAATCAATATCCCGACCGACAAATAACTTTTCTGCAGGAATTCCTTGCAGCCTTGGGGGTTTTACTAACTGTGAAATGGAATTCGACGCACGGTACATAATAGGAATGCGAGATTGGTGTGGTTTTGAACTAATCGACTTTCTTACAAGATGCATACTGTATTCTTCTGAGTATGTGATTTTTTTATTATTTTGATGTTTGCAGGTAGAGAAAGGTAAGCAGCATAGTTATTGTCCAGAGTAAACTTTTAAGATGATAATGTATAACAGTCGTCCAGGTTCTCATTACTTTTTAATAAATGGCGTTATGGTCCTTGTCACCAACTTTTGTACATCGTTTAGGGCCGTTGCTAAATGCAAAAAGTTAAATTTAATTGAGGATCATTCTGATCAAGTTACTTACAGATATTTTCAAATACATTTTTAATTCCTAAGCGCAAAGTGCTGTGTCGTGTGTAGAGATCCAATTCACTCCATAACAAGTGGTCATATGCTGCCCGTGGATATACGAATGAATAAACCTCAAAAGGTTATACCTGATACAACCTGAGAGTCTTTGTTTTGCGATTTGCTACTTCAATTTCTATAGGCAATTTCCAATATCCAGCCCTATAGAAACGAGAATTGATCACCATTCGTTTTTAAATATTTGTTTACCGCTATTTTCTAGAACATATTATGTTCAAAGTTACTAGAGCAACATATAACAACAGTAGCATGGTTTTATAATGGTAGCATTAAAAAAAATCAGCTTGCTAGAAGAAGTCTCGAATATTCTAACGAGTTTAGACTTTCTTAAAAGTCGTTCAATAACTTTACGACAAAACTGCAAGTTGATAACTTAATCGTAAATTGATTTGCATTTTATTATTCGCTTATTTGGCTGATAATTGGATAAATTTGCCGCAGGATTATTTATGTACTAGTTACTAATGCAGATTGCATCACATTGATACAAATCTCACTGAAAGTGAACACGGTTCCGAAATGGCTAAAATGTCGTAAATCCGTGAATCTTTAACATGTAATAAAATAACGTACGATAACAAACCGGTAGTGTAAATATAGAGATAACATCAATCAAAGACGCCAGGCGATTGATTGTAACTCGGAGAAACACGGAACATTCTCTAATTCTATGTAATTTGCGCGAAAGGGAAATACTTTATTGGCTGTTACGGAATTATGCACTTTTGTTTAATCACCAATCTACACGATGATCGACTCGACTATGTTATGTTAGTTTAGTTTGCTGCAGTAGCTGTAATAAAAACGCATGTAGGTGACTAAGACCCGAGTTCACCAACGCATGGTTAATTTTAAAACAGCCGGTTAAGCCAAAACCGGCTGATTAACAATATTTTGCTGTTCACCATGCACTAACCATTGGTTACGTACTGTAATCGGATGGTTAGCTTAAACGACGTAGCCAACTCAGTTTAACCGTTGGTTTCTGCTTTCTGATTTGAAGTTTTGCATTGTGAATCACTTTTAGTTTCAAATTCAAGACGCTTTGAGTTACTTATTCTTTGAAGATGTGTTAGATGATTTTGAAGATAATATATAATTTTCCACACTCCCCGTATATTCCAACACGTCACAATAATTTCGAGGAATATGACGAAAAGCTTTTGGTACGAGATTTCGTACATACAAACGTAGAGAGTGCTCTGGAATTACTTGATTTAATTGAAAAGAAGTTTGAATAGCCAAGAACGTTTGCAGTGAGTGCCGAAAGCATTAAATTTGTCAGCCAGATGCTTCCGACCCCATTTTTTTCGGCATTTGTCGTAGGTAGCGTCTTTTACAAAAAAATGTTAAACCAATCGATCATTCGGTCATTTTCGACTCACTCATTCAAGAACGTTCGGTTATTTAACGGTTGGGTAGAATTGAATAGTGAACTCGAAAAAAACGCTGTTTGTTAAAACGCATGTTTAATACTAACAAGACGGTTACGTAATCAGTGGTTATGTTGTAGTTGGTGAACTCGGGTCGAGTGATGGTTACGGAATGAATAGAAGAAGAAAAAACCTGTTGCTTTGCCCCAAGTAACAAAGGACAAAGGACAAAGGCAGCAGATGAGAATGCAGTCGCTGTAGTTGAAGCATGATCTTAGTCTCAATATTTTACATAGCTTCAAATTGTTTTTTTTTTTTTTTGTTAGATTGTGCTCAACGTGTCTCAAACACATAGATATAATTATATTGTACCAATACGATTGAATCCGCACCCTAATTACGTGAGACACTATTAAACACAAACTGTATTATTTTGAACAATATGCTTCATAAATTTTCAAAATATTTGTCTGCGCAACAAAGCAAATAACGTATGGTTAAACTGTCAAAATGAAAGCCATAGCTACTGTTGGTGTGTTACGTAATCGTAACACACCAACTCACTCGTCGGTTATCCGGGCAATTCCGAAACATTCCAGGTTGGCACCTGAATTTTGCATTAAGTATTTAGAATGTCTAGTTTGCTTCATCACTGGAAATAGAGTAGTATTTAACGAACCTAAAATTGATTGGCAAATAGCAGCTATTTGCCAATCAATTTTATTAATTGTACCTATCATATCTACTCTGAATTTTGTCATTCTTTATTGAGTTTGAGGTCAAAAATATTAATTTTGATGAAGATTTTTGTACGAGTTTATCAAAAAGTGCGCGTTTGTTTTTATTATGTTACTAGTACGCACGGCTACACATCAAGCTATACATTTCCAGTATTAGCTGATCTCGCATTGTATAGGATTTTCGTACTGTGCGAGATCAGCGTAAACTGGAAATGTATAGCTTGATGTGTAGCCGTGTGTACCAACTTCATCGTTGGCATGGATATTAATGTTGTAAATTATTTCACGACTTATTATTAACTACACTACTGAATTGGCACACTGTAATGGTAGCTTAGGTAAGTATGTAAAGGATATCATGTCAATTTGTTTGAGCAGACGGTATCATTATTTGAAACAGACTACTCAAACAAATTGTTCTCTTTTTAACGATCAGCTGAAATCTCTGTTAACTTATTATAAATTATTATTAAAAATGTTTATCAATATAGTTATATTCTGCTGTCAAAGCAAGAATTGCAAAATAAACTTTAATATCGTATCTACGATATATTATAGCTTTTCACCTATGACTTCTGTGCCAACCACTGATTGCTTCACAGACACGGCACTGGTAAGGTAGGTAATTCGCTCGGCATTTACCGCTGCGGTCTAATTCTTGTAAAATCTATAATTTACGAGACTATCGGTTCATATTAGTTTCATGCTTTCTGACTTGTTGCAAATTTAAGATTAACTTTAAGTGAAGACAATTTAACCGACTATCTGATTTACCCACTTGAATTTTTTTTTATTTCTGAGAAAAAAAAATGCCGTAATTTTCTTATAATTGAATAAATAGATAATAACCAATACGCATATACCCTTGTAGAAACTATGACTCACGTATGAAATTTTGATCCCGTTTTGGTTTCCATGGGTTGCGGACCCATGGAAACCTATTCAATGGATAAAAGTAGCCTGTCTTATTCCGCCCATTTTTTAAGTATTAAAATGGATATAGTATTGTTGCGCCGCACAATGAATGTTTGGTTGCCACTAGCGCCATCTCTTATCGAATAGCGAAATTAATGGTCAGGAGCTTTCTAGAAAGTTCGATGCTAGAACTTTCTGGAACTATCGATATGTGTTCGGTCAGGGCCGATATGTACTCGAACATTCTAGATGCTTCTACGGTAGAAGGTTCTGGAACTATCCGAGGGCCCTATATAAGCGGGAACGGAGCGCGTCTCGGGGTAGTTCATTGGAAGCGATACATGCGAGAACATCTAAAGCGATCTTCAAGTGCGACTTAAGAGTGATCCGTAGTGCTATTGTGTTGTGTTATTAGTGAGTTTAATTAAAGTGTTATTTTTGGTAATTCATATCGGCAGTTTTTAATTGTCACGAACCCCAAGCTCGTAACAATTGGTGTCAGAAGCAAGGATTAAAATCATGCCGATTTTACCTAAAGACGACACGGAGGGTATCCGTACCCGGAGTCAACGCCAGCAGGAGACGGACCAGAGGCGATTTGGTGGAGCAATGCCACAGGCGTCGGAGGGCCAGCTACCAAGCACAGAAGCCGGCCCGTCCACAGCTGCTCCAGCATCACCAGCACCAGATTTTGCTGCTCTGATGATGATGTTGCAGGAGCAGGCCCGCCGACAGGAGGAACGGGCCCGCCGACAGGAGGAACAGGCCCGCCGTTTAGAAGAACAGCTCAAACGGGATAAAGAGGAGCAGGCCCGCCGACAGGAGGAGCAGGCTCGCCGACAGGAGGAGCAGGCCCGACAATTGGAAGAACAGCTCAAACGGGATAAGGAGGAGCAGGTGCACCGCCAGGAAGAGCAGATGCTCCTCATAAAGGACCTTCACGCAACCTTCGGGAAAGATATGAAGGAGGTGAAGGAGAAGGTTGCCCAGCATGACAACCGCTTGTCAGAAGCTGAAACTCAGATCAGCAAGTTTAGTGACGTCATTGCTGATGTGAAGCAAGAGTTGGGTAACCTCAAACTTGGGGATGGAATCGCAGCTCCCGTAGCTACAACACCTTCGCTACGTGGATTCAAAGTGCCGCCGTACGACGGGACTTCTTCCTGGTCGGCCTACAAAATTCAGTTTGCGGCTGTCATGAAGGCGAACGGGTGGAATAAAAGTCAGGCCATGACTGCCCTCACCCTAGGCCTGCGCGACCAGGCTTTAAATGTGCTGGAAGCTCTCGGTAAGGAAGTGACTTACGAGCAGCTCCTCGAGGCATTGGAGGCTAGATATGGCGACGCTCACCTGGAACAGGTGTTTCGTGCGCAGCTCAAGGATCGTGTGCAACGCAGTAACGAAAACCTGCAGCAGTGGGCCCTTGAAGTGGAGAAGCTGGTTCGAAAAGCGTACCAGTCCGTACCTGCGCTTAATGATGGGAACCTGGTGCAGGCATTCATCGACGGCATCCGGGACCTTGAAGTTAGAGCTGCTGTGAGACTCGGTCACCACGGGACGCTTAAGGACGCCTTGGCCCATGCACTGGAGGTGGAAGCTGTGCGGCAGGATCATCGTTCCCATCGCATCAGGGAGGTTGTAGCGGCTACAGTTCGCGATCGTAAAGGGTACAGCCCTAGGTGCTACGGCTGTGGGGAAAGGGGCCACCTTCGATCCAGTTGCCCTAAGCGAAATGCAGAAAGGGAAGAATTGCCTATCCGTCAGCGGCCAAGAAGATTGCCGGTAGCGCGTCGCGAAAGGGAAGCGGAAACCATGATTAAGGGAATGGTGACGGATAGCGTTATTGAACCTTCATCAAGTTCATGGTGTTCACCTGTAGTGCCTGTGAGGATGCTCAGGACAGACCTCAGCAACGAGTGGAAGGAAAGCCTACAGCGTGCACAGCAGGAAGATTCGGACATCAAGCCGATTCTGGAGTGGATGAAGGTCAGAGCTCCTAAGCCCAGGTGGAGCGACGTCTCAGCAATGAGTTCGGTCACAAAGAGCTATTGGGCCCAACCCAATGGGACAGCTTGGTGATTCAGGATGGAGTCCTGTGCCGTAAATGGGAAAATACTCGGGGAAACAGCTGTCACTTGCAAATGGTTGTCCCTAAATCTCAAGTACTGGATGTTCTGCAGCTGTACCATAATGGTTGTTCAGGAGGTCACCTAGGAGTAAAACGGACTCTACTGAAGATACAAGAACGGTTTTACTGGGTCCACTGTCGGGACGATGTCGAGGACTGGTGTCGCAAATGTACAAGTTGTGCAGCTGTAAAGGGACCTCAGACGCGTAGCAGAGGTGCATTGAAATTGTACAATGTTGGTGCACCATGGGAGAGGATAGCCCTTGACGTTGCGGGGCCGTTTCCGGAAAGTGAAAGTGGTAACAAGTATTTCATGGTTGTGATGGATTATTTCACTAAGTGGCCGGAAGTCTTCGCTATTCCCAATCAAGAAGCTTCTACAGTTGCAGATAAATTGGTTCATGAAGTCTTCTGTCGTTTTGGAAGGAATTTTGAGTCTCAAATATTCCAGGAAACTTGTCGAGTGATGGGTACTCATAAAACAAGAACAACTTCTTACCACCCACAATCGGATGGAATGGTGGAACGATTTAATCAGACATTAGAGAGGTACCTAGCAAAAGTTGTGGAAAATCGGCAACGAGATTGGGACAAGCACATACAACCGTTTTTGTTGTCATATCGAAGCGCTGTTCATGAAAGTACATCGGTGACACCAGCTTTCGCAAACTTTGGAAGGGAATTACGGCTACCTGCAGACCTGATTACCGGAATACCACCTGATGCCCCACGCAGTATAACCGATTATGCGAATGACTTGCGGAACAAGATGAATGACATTTATGAGCACGTCAGACAATCAGGCCAGCAAATGTCTGAAAAGATGAAAACCCGTTATAACCGCAAAATGAACAATAAAGGGTTTGACGAAGGTTCACTAGTGTGGTTGCACAATCCAGTCCGCAGCAAAGGGAAATCTCCTAAGCTTCAAGCTAACTGGGACGGACCGTACCGGATTGTGACAAAGATCAATGACGTTACCTACCGGATACAGAAAGGTGCAAGAGGTGCTCCTAAGATAGTCCATGTGGATCGACTGGCGCGTTATTATGGGGCCGATAACGATCGGGACGAGCATTTCTTAGGTGGGGGCAGTGTTGCGCCGCACAATTAATGTTTGGTTGCCACTAGCGCCATCTCTTATCGAATAGCGAAATTAATGGTCAGGAGCTTTCTAGAAAGTTCGATGCTAGAACTTTCTGGAACTATCGACATGTGTTCGGTCAGGGCCGATATGTACTCGAACATTCTAGATGCTTCTACGGTAGAAGGTTCTGGAACTATCCGAGGGCCCTATATAAGCGGGAACGGAGCGCGTCTCGGGGTAGTTCATTGGAAGCGATACATGCGAGAACATCTAAAGCGATCTTCAAGTGCGACTTAAGAGTGATCCGTAGTGCTATTGTGTTGTGTTATTAGTGAGTTTAATTAAAGTGTTATTTTTGGTAATTCATATCGGCAGTTTTTAATTGTCACGAACCCCAAGCTCGTAACAGTATGTTATCCTTCAGAGATAGACTTTGGTGGAAACAGCATGAAAATCGATGCAGTCGTTTTTGAATTTATCGCGAACAGACGGATAGACAAATAGACAGACGTGGCGAGGGACTTTGCGTTATAATATGTAGTGATTATGCATGGAAATTCGTTCCTACAAACATTATGTAGACTTCCAAAAAGTTTAAGTTTGGGATCGGTTGACTTGTCATGCACGGTCATCACCATGGGAAAAAATTTTTACGTCCTTTCTACACTTTCAAGTTTGTTTTGAAAAACGTATGGTTCCGTCTTTAATATTTACCTAGATAAGTTTATGCCAGGTTTTCTAAACCAAACGAATAAGATCTTTCATACAAACTATATCCCCCTTTTGACCCTCAAAGGGGTTAATTTTTAAAAGTCTTTTTGTCTTTTACATTATTTGGTTTATAGGTTATTTATACCAAATTTAGAGTTAATCAAGACACGAAGT
This sequence comes from Polymixis flavicincta, assembly GCA_949987655.1. NCBI lineage: Eukaryota > Metazoa > Arthropoda > Insecta > Lepidoptera > Noctuidae > Polymixis > Polymixis flavicincta. The sequence continues at coordinate 32,178,674 of OX465171.1, read as the reverse complement.
AAAATCATCCTTTGTAACTACCCTTTTTTACCCCTTTAGGGGTAAATTTTCGAAAAACCCTGATTCACGTTATTCTTTATTTTTGACTTTAGGTATAAATACTGAGTTTCAAGTTAATCAGACCGCACGTTAAAATTCTTCCATACAAACTTTGACACCCCCAATCCCCCTTTAGGAAATGACCAATATTATAATTTACTTATACAAGGTGTAACAGAGACCCTATTGCTATCCTTAAGCACTAAAGATAACAGCTGGTACAGAATCACTACACATAGTTTCAGCTCAAAATAAAATATCCTAAGAATTGATACCAAATTTTCGCTTTCATGTTTCTTAAATTCAAATCATAACAAACGTGTCACCGCACTACGTAAGCAATAACTTTCCACGTTACATGCCAATATCACGATAAATCTCTTCGGAGTGATGTGTTTATTTCAATTTGAAAAGTTCGGTTTCTGATATCAATGTATTAAAAATTCATAACTTCCGAACATGTAGAGATAGGATTAAAAAACCCTTCCGATATAGTTTGATATCATCCAAAGAAGCCGTGCCCTTGGTATGTATATATCCTTTCCGTTACACGCTGTATAAGTATTTGTGCCAAGTTTCAAGTTTATTAAGGGCCGATTTTTCAATCCTCAGTTAAACAGACAGATAGGGTTTATTCGATAGATAGCAAAAAAATCTGTTGTTCAATCGTCAGTTAGACTTTATTGGTCAAATAAGTCACTTAACTGAGGAATAAATCTATTTGCCTCTTTGACGGCCAGTTAACCGCTTATTCCATTGATAAATGACGTAGATGTTACTAAAGACGTTAGTCTTCGTGTTTTACAAGTTTAAATAATTAATAGTATTTTCTTCCATGCAGATTCTTTGCCTTTGTTGTAACAGCGTCAGTCTTTCTATTTTCTATTATTTGCTTATACATCTCGACTAAACTCACAAGTAATTCAGTAGTCATTCCTCAGCATTATTAAAGATTACTGAACGCTCTTTTTGTTTTCCATTATTTCAACAATTTAAAAATAACAAATAAACAAATATAAAGACCACACGGCCAGACTTACAACCTCGTAACGTATTAAAAATGGCATGACGCTGCCATCTGTTTGAATAACATTGAAAACAATAAAAAAAATAGTCCGTCCCGTTCTAACCTTCGTTTATTCTGTATATTTGTTTCACCTCCCTGAAGTTTGCGTCATCACAGATGAGATATTCGGTCAGGTAGTTATACCTAAGATAAATATTGTTTGAAAAACTGACAACCACTTATCCGACGAATAAAGAGTCTAATAACTTTATTCGTCAGGTAGCTATTGGTACTTTTATCTGACGATTGAAAAATCAGCCCTAACTCAAGGAATACATTTTTCAAACAAACAAAATCACCCTTTTTCATCATGAAATTTTGATCCCGTTCCCGCAACCCATGGGAACCTATTCCAGGGATATGACTTATTAAATGCACAATAGTATATATATGGATAATTATATCCATATGCATTAGCATTTAATTACTTTTAATTGTGTAATCGATTAGGTACTTATTCAATCGGTAATCTCACGAAAACTCTCTTTTTATATTTCTCCGCTTCTACATTGAGAATTGAGCTCATTTTTATATTCTACGATAGAAAATATGACTTTTTTTGTAGACCATATCTTTAGGTACTAGTTACATTTGGGCCTACCATTTTCCATGTCCTTTGCGTTTTAGCAAGGTAATATCCATCCGTCTTTGGGGTACTAGTTTTGAGATGCATAGAGAATCCATCTTAACATGAAATCATGAATGAATCATGAAAATAGTCACGAAATTTTCCTACGTATTAGCAAGCGCCAAGTTAAACATTACGAAGTGCAGTTGAAATAATTGGTAACTTGAATTCATAATTATATTTATTATATTCCCCGACTGTTCTGTCTGAAAAGTAAATAACAGTTGTGCATGAGAATTAGGTATCGGTAGTGAGGTGCCAACCTCTATTTTGTTTTACTCCAGTGACTAAACAAACGTTTATGGGACCATTCGTTTATGTAATATTTTAAACTATCTGTCGTGGGGACAGATAGTTTAAAATTAAAAAAAAAAAAAACATTACATAAACTAGGCTTGCTCGCATGAAAAAGATTTAGTTATTAAAAAAAACATAAGTTTATGTGTTTTTTTGTATTTGTAGGTAAATTATGTAGAAACCTACAAAATACAAAAAAATAATCTCATAAATCAGTTAAGTGAAAAAACGGTTACAGACACACAGACGCTACCTTTTATTTCAACATATTAATGGGTAACGATGTTGACAAATTGTAAAATTTTATGTGAGGTGCAGATTTATAAGATTGAATATATTAACATAATTTTTACATATTTCATCTCTGCCATGTGTTCTTTGAAGACCGACTTCATAAGATTACTCTCAAGTAGAGACATTTTGAGGCAATCAGATCTTTTCTCTTTGAAAAACGCCAGGAAATACTTCGAACCATTGTTCTTTTTCCTGCCAGTTTACAAGGCTTTGGAAATTAAGGCCCCTATTCATAAAAAATAACGAACATTTAAACATTTCTTCAAGGCTGGTTTCGTATTGAAAAGCAGTTTTAGGTCAATTCGAACTAAGAGAGTCGTAACGGTGATTTCAATGATTATAACTCTGAAAATAGGCACCTACACAAAATAGGTTACATATTTGTTACGTGCGCGTCTAACTATTTTATTACCATGTATGATTGAGCTGCAAATTATAAAAACTTATGAAAATTCAATTTTGCGTGCCTTTAATTTACGTAGCATTTTTGGTGTTCATAACGCACATATAATATAATTATTTAAATTCTGGAACGCTCAGAAAATAAAAAACGCAAACCTGATTTGATTCATTTCTGTGAAATTCGTCCCGAGCATGAACTTTTATCAAAGCCTAATAAAAAAGAAAGCCTGCACTCAAAGCTATCGGTAAGAGTTCCAATAATAATTAGTAACTACCTGTAATATTTAATGGTTCAAAAACACTTATATTTTTTTGTATTATATAAATATTATATATATTTCTAGAGCCAAAGATCGATATTGTAGGTAAACTGTTCAAAAACACATGGCTGTTAGTATTTAATTTATACTTCTGTCATGTCTAATTTCTTGGATTCAATGTTTTACCTCGTGAGAATATCAACCATAGAGAAGAGTAATATAGTGTTTTCAAGTACCATTAATTGTATGTGTAAGCTATATGATATTGCACGTAACTGCACCAAGCCGGGACTTATAAACAAGAACAAAGTAATTTGGTTAAAACAAATAAATACCCGTACTTGAATCACTGAACACTCGCTTTATTTTTTATAGACTCTAAAATATAATTATTACTCACATGACGTTTTTTATCTATACTGTGAAAGTAAACTATACGCGCTGTTTTAAATTACAATCGACATGAACTGATCACTTTCTCTTTAACCATTGTGAATTTAAATACTTTTGCACCGATTGTGTTTCAATCATTGTCCGTAGGCATTTAATACATACTACATAATATACTTACGACGCTGCTTAGTCTAGACTACAAAATTTTCGAATTCACATCAGTATCCCTGTTAGACGCACTTTCTACGACGTTCGGGGAAACTGGGCGGATACCTATGTGGGGCTCATTCGCTTTCATATAGGGGCTATGGAAACTACATCTACATAATGGCAGTACGTGTATCATCACCCCTAACGTGGTTTTAGTCAGGGATCTTGACGTATGTTGAATGCTCTGAATGCGGGCACCGAACTTACAATGTAGAATCGAAAATCAGTGAAATCGTTACAAAGCCACCTTTGACGGAACCGGTGGCTGCTTTTACACTTTCTGCACAAACTTCCGTCTAAGCTAGCAAACACGTCAGTGCAGTTGAACCAACATTTTAAAAGTTTTTACGTTATATACAGACTGAATAGACTACGTGAATTATGTGAAATAAACTTTTAAACTATGGATTTTGTAGCCAGCTTTGTTTCAGATTCTCAACATAAAACAAAAGATAAAAATAAAATGCAACTTCCAGACTCCGAATACCGGATAGCCGAAATTGTAATAGGATTTTAGATAGTCAACTTAGGGTTCTGCAGACAGACGCGACAGCGCGACAATACTGTTGTTTGTCCATGAAGTTTTCATAGATATTGTTATAGGAGAGTCGCTTCGCGCCTGTTTGCTCTAAGTTCTTGATGTATATGGACTGAGTTTGACTGACAGTAATAAACCACATTTGAAAATATTATATTCGTTTCACGCAATTAACTGAAGTATTATATGAAGAGATTGTGAGTTGCTTCATTTTGGCAGAACTATGACAAAAATTGGGTTTGAGAGCCATATACCTAGTACAAGACAAAGTTAGCGAAAGTACGTTTGAATGGATGTAATGCCTACATGCCTGCCTGGGTCGCTGCCTAAGGTATGCGTCTCAAGTAGTTGTGAACTTGGATCATAACTTTATGTATAAATACCGAACTTTGACTTTAAGCAAAAACTGAGCGGCAAATGGAGTATTTATGCAAGGCTCGTAGCAAGTGGAGTTCTATATTATAAACAAGTACCAATATATATAGGTATTATTGAAGAGTTGTCTTTTGTAAGTTTGTATGTAGTGAGTAATTTGTAGAACAGATGGTCGGATGAAAAAAAAACTTTTAGCATTTGGTATCCCAAACTTGAGGTAGTTTGTATCATGGTAACATCACGCTACAACCCTGAGGAGTCGAGAAATAAGAAATAAAAAGTTAGAAAGAACACTTAAGAGAAAACGAAGGAAAATCGCAGGCACCCGGGTGGTATTTTAAGTTAAAACAAGAAATATCACGCAAATGAAGTAACGGGCAGAGGTTTTAGTGTAAATAAAGAGAAAAATGGTTAAAAAGTCAGAACCTGCTTTTGGAGATTACCTTTTGAGAATTGATATCCGACACGTTACCTTTCTGGAATTTTGAAATATCCAATAGGTAACTACAAATTTACTTTCAGATACAGGTGTTAAATTTACAGTCTGGAATGTACACTTATGATTCCACATTTTAAAGATAATTATGGTGATAAATTATGTATCTCTGTGGTATAATTTCACATTTTTAATGCAAAAGATTTCTATGAATTTACTAATTCTACAACCCGTCTACTTGAGCCTAGTTTCAGGCGCAAAATCTAAATTTTAATTACCCTTTGTAAAGCACGGAGCAGATCCCCCGTGAAGCACAGTAAGGCACAACGACAAAAGAATGACCCGTTCCTTTTCTGCTTTAAAATGCTAACACAAAGAATTGGCAACACAATTTTAATTCGTATTTATTATTTTGTAGTTCAAATTTAAAAGGGATCATTGTACTCATCATGATGAACATTGTTGTCGCTAGCAAAGAGCACAGAAGAAAATGAGTTCACATAAACCGAAAAAAAAAATTGAACAAATAAAATGTTTTTGGCGCTGTTCATCAATGAAAACATATTTTCTGTGGGCACCTACGGAAACTATGTTGTTCGCGGACTTAAAATAATATTAACAAACTTTTCCACCGAACCAAACCAAAAACACAGTGCGGTTTGTGGAAGTATTCAGGTGCGGTTCAGTCAAGTGCTGTTGATATCAGTGCTCTGCTCTCTCTATTCTATATCCTCGCTCTTTCATATCAAAGATAAGGAAAAACCAAGCTTGTTTTAAGTTTTGAATGGGTTTTTTTTTCTTCTTTCTGCTGACCTTGCCCTTAGTAGGCTTTGCGCGACGGACAATTTTGATAGATGATCAAGTCTTCTATAATAGAAGAAAGTCGAGGTATAGGACATTGTACTAATTCCTCTAACAGTTTTAAGTGGTTGTTGAAGGCCCTTTGGAAATTTCCTGTTGACATCCTTCTAGTCTGGCTACTGTTAATTCTGGTCATTATTTGCACCTAAACTTTATTATTTTCTTCCTCTCGTTATATTGGAATGTATCTCTCACCTCTTTTGCGCTTGATACCTTTTCCACATTACACGTGTGTATAATCCAGTAAGCACCCAGGCGAACTGCATATTCTATGTTGTTAGATAATATTGAAAATCATAGAAAGTGCTGAGAACGAAAAATCAAAGAACGTCCAGTACTTAATTATTAGAATTAATACGAACCAATACAATCCCGTGAGGATCAAGCACCATATAAACTTTTAAATGTTGCCCAAACGCTTGCAAAACATAACCTTGTGTAAAATAATGCAACATTTCCTGTGATTCTATTCATGACACATCCCAGTTTTGGTCTCACGCTCCAAGTATCAGCGATGTCGAAGGCGCGCAATGAATTAACCGGGCCGCTGACTACTTGGTGATGCTGTAAATTATCTTATAAATAAACTTAACGGGGATAAAAAATTACCACGATAGATATTTAGAACTTTTGTGCTTAAACAGTCATTCTTATTGTAGTAAAACAATGTAACACTGCAAGAACTTCCATGATTGTTTCTTTCCATCCGGTTTTGTCCTTTATCGCGAACTACCCAGAAATAAGTTTTTTAGTCCCTGCTTTTCCCTTTACTTAATCATTTTATCTTAACTTCCATACAGGTTTGTATAATGTTTGCCGGGTTTTTTGTATTTAAAAAATTCTCTCAATTTACAGTACCTTCAATTTCAAATTGGACGCAGTAAGCTAGTGGCGACTAAATGCTAAAAAAAGGTTAGAACTGTGACCGTAAACTGAGCGAGTATTATACTAGTCAGATTGCAGTAACTAGGTTAGGGCACATCACAAAAAGACGTTCAATACTGGCTTGTTAATCCGTGTCGACAGGTCTAGGTCGGACGGGCTAGCACCACAAGGCCGAGTTAAACAGTCATTTACAGGTAGTCAGAAGGCGAGGGTTGTCACTTTTGTCAAAGCACTCGTGAACTGAACACGTCGTCAGCTATCCGCCGATCGCGTACTGACCACTGCCGGCTAAAATCTGTCATCATTGGAGATTGTCAGTTAATAGTAATTGTGATAGTCGCTGTTTTAGTTAGACTATGCAGATCTATGCATGGGCAGGTCGCCTGATTAGTCCGACCTAAAGATTTCTTTTTTTATTTAACTTTCTAAGTGGGTCACGGGGGTGTAAACCAATTGAAAGTCAGGTCGCGGCATTTTTCTTACGATAAATGAAGCTTTCTGTCCCCTGCGCTTCCATCTAAGTGATGAATATAAGTACCAAAATAATTCTGGCTGTGTCTAAAGTAGTATGTTCCATAAAACAGATTGCCTTTTGACAAATTGGAACCGTGCAACTGTGACATAAAATATTTTAATTTTAATTTTTTATTCGTCACCGAATAAAAAATTAAAATTAAAATATTTTGAAAAGTAATGTTTAAATTGCCTTTCTGTAAAACTTTTTCTACTTATATTGGATAATCTTCATCCGTCGGATTAAGGTAGGTACTTAGAAAAATAGTAACAAAGAAGAGATCGTTGAGATTTAATTAAAGTAACTTATAATGTAGGTCCCTAATAGGTAAGTAGGTTTATTCAGGTTCATTTAGGGCTCACTCAAAGCCAAATATTGACTGCTTACGTAATATCTTGTCAGCGTAAAGTAACCATTTCTGTTGGGAAATTTTCTCACCTACTTTAATGTAAGTAGGGGTATTTTAGGTACATTTGCTATACATAAGCTCAGTCTTCGAAGGTTTCATGATGCCATAGTAAACCTTCTGCCAATAATCTTCATGAGGCAGTGTTATAACATTATATTGTTTGCTATGTAAATTTGGATGAGCAAAAGCTTTGCACGGAGTGTTCGATAGCCGTCACTTAATCGTGTAAAGTGCTCGCTCAGCTCGTCGACTACTAATGACTATTCATGCACACCAGAGAGATTCAAGTGTTAAACTATTCCGCCCGGTCTGTATACGAATGCCGTGTTAAGTACTTGTCACATGCCAAAGAGTCTTCACGATACGTCTTTAATTGTCACGCTAGTAATTCTAAATGTGTCATATAGACTGAAAGAGGCTAAGTAATATCAGCTACACGGTCTATCGTTCAAGTTAAGCTACGCTTGCCGCGGTTGGTGGCTGGTGGTTGTGTGATCATCTTTACATACCAAGACCCCTCCGTGCCTCGGAAAGTAGGTCAAGCCATTAGTCACGGCTGTCATTTGTGGTCGTTACGGGTCGTCAGACGCTACCCAGTAACTGGGTTGTGGAGGTCAGATAGGCAGTCGCTCCATGTAAAATACTGGTATTCGGCTGCATCTAGTTAGACTGGAAGCCGTCCTCAACATAGTTGGGAAAACGCTAGGCAACTGAGACTTAACGATTTTCATAATATGTAAATGTATTTTTACATATTATGAAATATAATCTCAAAGAAAGTTGATGAAATTCGCTATAAAACGTTTTGAAGGCCGACCAGTTTGTTGAATCTATTGAATTCTTCCGGTGCTTATATTTTTCACCAAATAGGTAACTACCTCACTTCTGTCGTTGGTTCCGACATTCAGTTTTACTGATAGTGAAAGCATCTAGCGCCATTGCGAACCGAATTAAGTCTTTCGCACTGACGAGATTTACTGCAAATATTACATTTGATTCGCTCTCATAAAAAACAAGTTTTAAAGTTGCTTAGTACTGATTAATTGTTAGTTTTATGCAGTTAAGCTTGACGAATAAACCTGTCACACAGTTATGAAATCATTTGATTTATTGTAGAATCGGAATGCGCGTGTTTCGTTAATACTTAACACTTTGCCACGTAACATTTATTTGTTTTTGTAACGTAAAAATTATGTATGGTTACTGTAATAATATCTACATAATTATCAAGTATTTTTTAGGTTGCTGACAACGTAGTTTCCAAATAATTAATATGGAATACGCATCATTAATAGAATTGGTTTCCAATTCCGTAATGTCATAAACAAGCCTATGGAAATGAATATTTGGACTGATTATTAATGACTGTTTACATATTATAATTAAAGCTATTTTATACTAACAGTGTATTTCATTCATCGAATTATAAATAAGTATCGTTCTAATGCAAAGTGGGCGTTTGATTAGTTTCTAATGGGTAACTTAATTTTACCGTTTGCCTAAAATTAAAGTCATTCTTGAATGTCACAGTGCACTGCAACGGTATCTTACAATTACACAGTAACACTGCAATGGATAAAAGAACAAGGCGGATCACTAGGTAACGAAGCAGCTGACTAACTGGCTAGAAGCGCATCCAGTAGACTGTGGACCCGAACCTTTCATGCCCATTCCCTTCAACCAGCTCCGCATGTGGCTACTGGAGTTTACCCACACACAAGCAGAAAGCTTGTGGACCTCGACATCCAGCTGCAGGCAATCCAGGGAAGCTATGCCATACTTAGCAGGCAGGCTAGCCAAACGTTTATACGCCTGTTCCAGGAACGACCTGCGCTGGGTGAGGCGGACTATCACAGGACACTGCTGGCTAACCATGCACTTCCACGCAATATGCATAACGGACAGTCCTCTATGCAGGCTTGCAAGGTGGTTGAGGAAACCGTTCAGAATGTGCACTTTGAATGCCCAAGCGTCACCCAGATTCGGACAGAAACCCTCGGGGCATCCAGATTTTACACAGATGTCCTTAACAGACCAGGAGGCGAATTCTCAATGGAAAATGTTCAAAATCTAGTCGCACTCTCATCTCAGCCACAATAAAATATCAAAAACTTGTCAAAATATATGAAAATTTGAGGTATTTTTGACAGATTGAGACTGAGTTCAGACTGTGAACGTTCATAAAATTACGAGAATTGCCCCTCAAGAAACGTAATTTGGTTGAAATAACAACCACACGTTGGTCCACCTAAGCGACTAAGTGTGCAAACCAAACACAGATAGACACAGATAAGTTGAATATTTTGCATCGTAATTTTACGTAAATCCACAACGAGGATGCGTTCAGGTAGCTCGCGAAATTCTTATTTTCTTACGTTTCTTCTATTGGGCTGGCTATCCTGTCGCTTACCCATTAATGTAATAAAAAGTGGTTAATACACTTTGTGACGCAAGGATGAAATAGTTTCCTAAGGTCCGTTAATACTGGCTACTTCTGGGAAGTTGTTTGTAAGAAAATAGCTCATTAGGTCCCGTTAGCTCCTTTATCGAATAATTTAAAAACGATTTGAAAATAGCCTTATACAACGTGTTGATTTGCATCCTCGTCAAATTTCAGGAGGCTGTTATGAAAGACATAAATAATCAAATAAAATTACGATACTTGCTCACTAATGAATACACACTTGTCTTTTTCGTTATTTAAATTTAACAGTGTTTCAGAAAACACCTCTTTCAAAGAACAGAATCGCCCCGTTCCGTATGCGGTAGGCAGTGTCACACGACTATACCGCTGTGTGTTAAAGTACGGTATCACATGGGCCGCGTTTTGACATGCGAGTCCGAAAAAAAAAAAAAGCCAAATGCCGATTTCCGAAAATATGAAAAAAAACTACTTATTTTATGATTGATTCGTGTCGAGAATCATTAGCATAGTTACCTCCTTGAATTTGACGAGGATGCAAAACCACACGTTGTATTTGCATCAAATGGATAAAGCTCAGAATTATAGATTTTTAGATAACGGTACTGAGTAATTAATTACCTACTGGGGTGCTCGGTGAGTAAATGACAGCGGATTGCTACTTAGTACATATATGGTATTCAACATTGAATAGGTTTTTTACTGAACGGCCTGGATGACTCCGTCCACGGATGCTTTGACTGTATCAAAAAAACGTACAAACGTAACACGATACCTTTTCGTAAATCTGTACCCTCAGTTCTCCAAGAACAAAATACTATCTAAGTACCTTCTTGACCTGAGAAAGATCAGGACAGGCAAAAGTGGACCAGCTACAATAGATAATTCTTACCCTTTGTCTATGTGCAACGTTGCACTCTCCGGGTTTTCGACATCCTCGCGATTGCTACAGAGATCAAGCAACAAACAAGCATTGTTAAGCGTCGTTTTATATTTGTTATCCTTGACAAGCTGTTATCCTTAACTGGATGCATGCTGGAATCGTTTATTAAGTAATTTCTGTTTATCTCATTATTGTTTCTTAAAAATGGTTAATCGAGGAAATTCGTTGTTATAGCGAGCGTTCACATGCGATGCATTTTGATAATTAAATGCATCCAATTATTATTTTTGATTGAAGGCTATTAAAGGCTATTCTTAGGCACATTGGGTTTGTGTGTGAAAATCAAAAATGGTTTATTATTTTAACAAGTAAAACTTAACAAGTTTGGCGTCTTGATAGTAATCAAAAAACCTCTTTTTCTTTAATACATTGTAGTCGAGATAGGATATTATTATTTTTTGGGTTGGGAAATCATCAAATAACTTCTCCCGCTCTGGGTGGAGCAGGAGGGCGTGTCAGACTTTTACCGACTAAAACCCACCCTTGTTCCTTCAGTAGCCTGTGTACCAGGGGCGGCAGTATCTCTTTCGAACAACCCGCACCCCTGGCAGGCATCGGCCCTTGCGGGCCCCATCAGTTGTGCTGACATCTCTTTGAGGCGCGCGTGGAACACAACGCGTCGTCGACCTGGGCTTGGTCCTTACCGGACAGCGAGCTGCCCGTAACTCGCCGTCCGCAAGTCCACGCCTACGGTGGCCGGGAATCAGCCTAGGATTCCCGACGCCCAGGGCGTCTCCTGCGGAGGCTAGAGCCGTGAGGGCACATATACTGCTTCTCACTCACGTGCGCCGCCTCCCTCTTCGCGAGCATTACTGCTTCGCAAAAGGAGGTGACGGCTATCCATTACTCTCGCTCCGTACCATGGCCTGGAGCAGGGCCGGACGGTCAGGGGACGGCCAATGAAATCGCCAAACAGACGACGCCCAGCAATAATGAATGTAAGTATGCTATTGTAGAAAGGATAACATTTTCATTACTTAGTCGTCTCCCGACGTGACAGAGCTTTGATCAAAATATTACCTAAAACTTAAAAGGCCAATAAATATATTTTTTTTAACTTTTTGAGGTTTTTGTTTGGGTCGGGGTTTTTTTTACCTCTATTCATGTTTTTTCGCAACATGAAGGTACTTTTAAATGGAAGGTACGCACTATGTACTAAAAACGATTAAACAAACCTTTACTGGTTGGATAGTTTACGATACAGTGCTTACCGATGGGATTTTTTATTTTATTTGTACCAAAAACTAGTGCCGACTAAAAGGTATTAAAAATCGGAAAAATATTTTGACATTTTCGGCCACCGCCGGTCGCGTCCTTTGATCTCTGAAACAAATTGCATAGTGTGCCTTTACTGAATATTTGCTGTTACGGATCCTAGAAATCTATGTATATAAAAATGAATTGCTGTTCATTAGTCTAGCTAAAACTCGAGAACTGCTGGACCGATTTGGCTAATTTTGGTTTTGAAATATTTGTGGCAGTCCAGGGAAGGTTTAAACGATGAGAAATTATGGAAAAATTGCATGGAAAATCGAAGTAGCAACAATTTTATGAATTCCTACCGAGTTATGACAACCTGGTACTTTGAAGGCAAAAAGTAGGTAGTGTAGGGATTTTGTATGAATGACTATTGGACGGACAGGACAACGTCTGTCGGGTCAGCTAGTGTTTTAATAAAATTCCCTTGAATTGTTTAGAGCCATATGTTGAATGTTGGATTATACATTCAATCTTGCCTGCACTGGAATTTAATAGGTATTGAGAAAAGAAATGATTTATTTTTTTAACACCAGTATTATAAGTTTAATCGTAGATTAAAGAAAATAGGTCCTAGGACCTATTTTCTAGTTGCAATAGTTTTAAATAGAGTTAATTTTTTAAACTATACAGGATGGCAGGGACATCACGCACGCAACCATGCCATGGAACAGTAAATGATTCTGAACCCCCCAGAAGGCGTTGAAATTTGCCCACGGTTATTTAAAAACAAAAACTGTTTTATACATTTTGAGCGCGTAGGTATTGAAATTTTCTATGAAACAACAGATTTTTAGTGTTTGATAACCGACGAAAAATTTCTACGCTATAGGGGGACTCTTTTTAGTTTTACCAAAAATCAAGGTATTAGCTTAAAACATCACTGAGTTATAGTAATTATGACCCTTTGTAATACAGGATAACGTTTTTACCGTCAGGAAAATAATAAGGTGAGTTCTGTTAGTAACCATTAAATGATATGAAAAGTATCAGCGCGCTCCAAGCCCAGAATGCTTACAGACGAGCATAAACAAACAAGACTGCGGATTTCTCAAATCAATTTGGAATTGTTACAATAAGATCCTAACCGATTTTTAGCTCGCTTCGTAACTATGGATGAAACATGGCTCCACCATTATGATCCTGAAACGAAACAATAGTCCATGACTTGGAAGAGGCCGTCATCTCCAACGCCTAAAAAGTTTAAGGCAATTCCATCCGCCGGTAAGATTATGGGCTCTATTTTCTGGGACAACCAGGGGGTGATAATGATTGAATACCTCAATCATGGAGCTACTATTACGGGGCCCATAAACGCAGAGCAAGTAAAAAAACTGCGTCAGGAAATACGCGAAAATCGCCGCGGCACACTTGCTAAAGTTGTGTTGTTTCACCAAGATAACGCCCCCGCACACAAGTCCCGAGTTGCGATGACTGCTATCCTAGATGCTGGATTTGAATTGATGGAACATCCTCCATACTCACCTGACCTTGCACTTAGTGATTTCTACCCGTTCCCGCGGTTAAAAGAACAACTGCGAGGTCACAAATATGGCAATGATGAGGAAGTGATTGCCGCCGTACATGATTTTTAAGCGATCAAGATGAAGATTTTTTCAAGAAGGGAATCTTAGGATTAGAAAAGCGATATACCAAGTGCGTAAACCTCAAAAAAATAAAATAACAATAAAAAATATATAACTGCTTCATACTCATTATCACTTTTTATTGAACACCCGTACCTAGTAGATGCTCTCATCTAAGTAGTTATATCGTTAATCGGCGTTTTTAGCCCCCCCGCCCCCCTGGATCCGGGGTTGAGCTCAACTCTTCTACTCTTCTAACCTTCGTCCTTTCACCTATTTACACCCTTTTTTTCCAGACTGTAAAAAGTCATGCGGTATAGCGCCGCAGCACCCAGTGCAGAACTTTCCCCAACCAGACTTTACAAAACAAAGCACGTTTATCTCCCATTTTAACAAAGCACTTGACCTTTAACTTGACTTCGTTATAATACATAGTTCCGGTCATGGAAATTCATTGGCACAATAACCCGGTGAATGTCATTGTCATCGATTGGAACCACATCGAATCAAATAATCGACTCGATTGATAAATTCATATAAATTAAGTTTTTCGATCACAATTTAAAGTTTAGTTTTTTAGGACTTTTAAAACATTTGATTTTGTCGGGCCTATCGAGTATATGCAAATTAAAAAGGAAACTGGATCCTACTGGATATAGGTAACATTAATTTGAAAATGAAAATTTAGGGAATTACGAGTTTATATTTGTGAAAATATTATTTCACGCTGCCAAATGAAGATACGATTTCGAAAATATTTGAACAATATAATGTTTCAATAATATTTAAGTATCAAAGTAACTTATTTTTAGGTACTTCACGCAAAGCTGAAACACAAAAATTAATCAAGAAAAATCCGACTGAGACATGCACTAAAAATAAAACAACAAACTGCGAAAAACTGTTAAAAAAAAAAAAACAACCGACTTCCAAAAAACACACTTTTCACTAAGTGAAAAATAACTTTAATTTCAGAAGTCCACGGTCCACAAATGGGAGGAGTATTCGATGAACATACATTGAAAAAAAAACAGTCGAACATAATAACCACCTCCTTTTTGGAAGTCGGTTAAAAATGGACGAGGAACATAACTGTATATACTTAATTAAACTATGTAGTAGTACTTAATTAAATTAAATTCTTTAATTTATCTTTACATATAAATTATAGCTCAATCAGTTAAAATACGTGATTACCTCCAATTACGATAGTAGTCACCACAATCTATATACTAATAAAAAGAGGAAAGATTTTATTGATTGTTTGCATTAAATAGGCTCCGAAACTACTGAACCGATTTAAAACATTATTTCACTGTTGGGAAGCTACACTATCCCCGGGTGACATAGGCTATACCTAATTCATCCCCGTATTCCCACGGGAACGGAAACTACACAGGTGAAACCGCGAGGCGCTGCTATTCTAATAATATAAACGCAGTTAGATCGCTTTTAAAACTAACAGATATTTAAAAAAATAAAGACTAAATTCGAATGGACCGCCCCTACCCAATAGTTAATACCTAAATCCACAATCAGTTTCCGTATTGTGACTTGTCTACTTAATCACAACTCCTCGCGTTAACCAGCCGGATTGGGTTAGTCAACCTAGCTTAGTCTGTGGTATTATCGTGCAGTACCCGTCAGTCTCACACTTAACCGGTTTACCCACCAATGAATTGCAAATGAAATGCCAGTTGTACAGGACATAATACCTGAGTGAGAACATGCACCTTTTATTCTCAGCTTTTTCTCGTTTCAAGTTCCTACTTACCACTTATCGCTAGACATGTAATGAAAGGATAGGTACATTCAGATTACAGTCACAGCATTTAGTCGTGAGAATCTTACATCGCTACACATTGTGAAATTGTTTATGATGGCAATTTGGCCTGATATAGCATAGGTGGATGTAGCTCCACGCAAAATTCTATGTTTTTAATAGTAATCTGTATCAGTACTAACACTAGAGGATAAGATTTCTTTTTTAGTAACCCTATGATTTTTTCTGAAACAAAAATATACTATTCTAGTCTATCCTATTCTGTTTAAGCTGTATTCTGCGTATCATGTCTAAGCATTGAGAAAATAACATTCAGTTATTGTAATCAAATTAATTTATTCTCCTTAGAATGTGGTTCTCACCGAAACATTCAAGACATGTAGACGTACCTAATTGTATCTAGGTACGAACAGTTTTTAACTTGTACTACTTTAAATTTTATACATTACTTGTTAAATTAGTAACATAACATAATGTCACGCCTTGTTTTGTCGTGTAATAGGGGCGAGCCTATTGCCGTCAACCGCACAATCCTACAAAACTTTTCCCGACCTAATAATCGAAACCGTTTAAGAAATCGTTGATACAGCTATAGAGTATAACGTTTTGAAAATAATCTTCAGGATGCGTTTTATGCTGCGTTATTTTAAGTTTTATTCAAATGGTTAAAGTTAAAAAGGTCAACCATCAACTAGGTTATTTTTAGTGACTTTAATTTTAGAATTTCCCGGCATTATCCATTTTTAGTTATTTACCAAATAGCAACGGCATTTATTTTTCTATTATAGTATAGCACTAGTAACTGTGTAGTAATATAAAAACGCACATTTTATTACCTACTGGCAAATAAATCTTTGAACAGATTATACCATGGATATGATGAAATGATATAATACCTAATATTTATTATTATTTTTGGTATGCTAAGGTAACATTGATAGCATTGAACTCACTTTTCTTCATTATTAGTTGAAAAAAACAAACAATAAATTAGATAAGAAAAGTGAAATAAACTGAAACAAGTTGAACCAAATTAAAAACCCACTGATTTTTGAATTATTATGAAATAAGCGCTTCAATAAATAAAATCGCATTAGCAAAAAATATATAATCGCAATGCGAAAAATCTAAACTACCCTTATCTATCACGCAACGGTACACACTTATCGCACTAAATATTGAACACTTACGATTTAGCTGTCTCGAAATGGAATCTTGAAACGCGGGCGCACGCGATCGCCTTCTGCTAAGCCGGCTACGCACACACTGACCGCAAGCGCACGCGCACGTTCCCCACCTTAAAGGCTTTCTTCCGAATACGGTCCATTTTTAGAGATCACCGATTGTGCGACAGTGGCGTTGCGTCACAATGCGCTGTTGTAACAACACGGCTACAATTACACGTGAGCTCTTATTAAAAAAGTACTTAGTGCCACATATTAAGCATTCTTTGTCTTGTACATCGTTTACCATGACAAAATGAAAGCTGACTAGACAGAATTTAGACCTACCTCAATTTTTGGCGGGGAGAGCTTGTCGTTAACTTGCTCAGATAATGAGATACGATGTCCAAACAGGTTAGTATTAAGAGCTACCGGAAAGTGTTAAATTTCTGCCAGGGGTGCGGGTTGTTCGAAAAAGTTACCATGGCCCCTGGCACACAGGCAACTGAGGGAACACGGGTGGGTTTTAGTCAGTAAAAGTCTGACACGCCCTCCTGCTCCACCCAGAGTGGGAGAAGTTATTTCAGGATAACCCACCCTCAAAAAAAAAAGTGTAATATTTCGATATATTAAATTCTAATACAAAAAATCAACAATTTGAAGTACAGTGTGAACATTTTTAACCGACGAAAAAACGGATGAGGTTCTCAAGTCGACGAATATTTTTTTTTTAATTTTTAATTCACTCATTCGGAAAATGGCTCGGTAGAGGCTATGAATAAAGCGTTCAATAATAATAAAGCAGTGAAGTAAGTGGCATACGTAGAAACGCTTTAATGTAACGTCACTGAATAGCTTATATTAGGTACGTCTACGTTCATTTGAACTACTATTATTTGGCCTTTTATTAACTACATTATCAACCCGACCGATCTAAAACAAATGTATTTTTGCTGCAATCTAAATTGGTGTTAGTATTACGATATCATATTACTAGTGTCTTAAAAATGCGAAAATATCAATATTAATAATCATGCATATTCGCCTATAGGTAACGAGGAACATGTCATTAGGAAAGTTTTGAGTATGAATAAATGAATACAATTTTCTCAGGAACAATTTAGGAATAACATCACAAAAGATACGAAGATAGCTGCATAGCACTAGATAATAAACGTAAAAAAGCGTGGGCTGCTTGAAATTAATTGATTACAAAAATTCCTCAAAAAGCACCCCACGCTTTTTTACGTTTATTATCTCGCGTTACATTTATTTTTTAAGTCGGGGGTTTTTTAATTACTTTATCCTTTTTCAATTACTTTTTAACTGTCGTGGGCTTTTTCAAAATGTTTATTTTTTATTTTAAACTTTTAGAGAGCATAGATATTATGTACATAACATGCCGATCAAAATCGGAATAATAGTTTTGGAGAAAAATGGCAACATGGATTTGCACAAACAATGTTTGCTGCAGCGATTTTTTCTGAGGGAATTCCTTGTTAAAGGGTAGACTTTGATTCTCTTGTTTATATTATTATAAAGCTTAGAACTAATGAGGTTGTTAAGGGCACACTTTGCGCGGGCTCGAACTCACTGGTGGGCCTGGCTAAAAATCACGCTGTCTCACCAGGCTTCGTACCCGACAGAGATAGTATCAGTGGTGAGCAGTTAGACTCTAGTCTACACGCACAACGTTATTGAGTGAGATGCAGGAGCATTTTTGGCAAAAAAATCGGGAAAAAATTAAGAAAAGTCCTTCAGAAGATCGGGTTTTATGAAAAAACCACTGCATAAATCAATTACCAATAAAGTTTATTGAACTTATTGTTAATTGAACTTTGTCGGTACCGTCTTGGTTTTCGAGATTTTACACTCCTTTTATTACTTAAACACGCTCAAAGTTACGTTAAATTAGCAAGAAAAACGAATCTTTGTTGGCTCATAACTTTTTAATAGCTTTTTATTTTAGTATTCTGTTTCCGTACAGACAATAATAATAACGAGACAAAACCATACCATGTTTAATTTATGATGTACATAGTCAGACAGTGGAGTAAAACCCTCCCGAAGTTTGTATGGAAAAAATGTGGACAAGTGTCACCTTAAGGCGACATACCATCGCAAAGCTACAGAGTTTAGTCTTGCAGATGTTTTTGGAGCGTCGCTGATTAACTAGATACTGGCCCCCTTATTACAAAACAAGGTTTTTCTTTAGGTATGTTTTAAACCGTCGAGCCTGTTTTTGAAATAAGAACCTAACTGAAATCGAAATACAGCTCCTTTTACAAAACTGACAAGTTAGTCCAGTGCTAAATTGTCAGTTTTGTAAAAGGAGCTGTAATTCTATTTCAGTTCTAAGAAACCTTGTTTTGTAATAAGGGGGTAGGGGTCGTTATTAAGAATGTCAAAAGGCTATAAGAGTGGGGTAAAACCAAAAAAATATTAATCGATTGTGTGAACGATGATATGGCTACAAATGGACTAATAGACATGCATGAAAGATAAGGAACGGAGTATGATTATTTACCTGGACACTAACGTAAACACGTCTGCAAATTTTAGAGTCGTCATGATCTTTACTGTTCTCCCGTAAAATGTTGATCTGCTAATTATTCTTTGTTGGCACTTTTTTACGTTCACTGGCCGTTTATAAAAAAAAATGTCAATCATTACAAAAACGACGCAACGAAATCTGCGAAACTTAAGTGAAATCTAGTCGCGGGCTCGAATTCACTGGTGGGCCTGGCTCGCTGTCTCACCAGCCATCGTGTCCGACAGAGATAATATCAGTGATGAGCAGTTAGACGTTAGTCTACACGCACAACGTTATCGAGTGAGATGCAGGATCATTTATAGTAAAAAAGGCGCGTAAAATGTCCTTCGGAAGATAGGGTTTTACGAAAAAAACCACTGTATAAATCAATGACCCATAAAGTTTAATAAGCTTATAGATAATTGAGCTTTGTCGGTACTGTCTTGGTTTTGAAGATTTTATATTTCTTTTATTACTTAAACACGCCCAAAGTTAGGTTAAATTAGGAAGAAAAACAAATCTTTTTTGGCTCCTAACTATTTAATGGCTTTTTATTCTAATATTCTGTTCCCGCACAGACAATATTAATAACGAGACAAAGCCATACCATGTAAAAAAAATATGTAACATTGTCGAACAGTGAAGTGATACTCTCCCGAAGGTTGTATTCAAGAAATGTCGACTAGATTCACCTTTAGACCAAACTGTAGATAAGTACTTTGAGTTTGACGCTATGGATAAATATCTAAACCCCTTTTACGATTTCTGCCTCACAATAATAACCTGTATATACACAAATAAATATCTGGAAACTCAAGAGATTTCAACGTCGAAGTGTCGAGGACTGTCGGACTTCAAGACATTTGATCATGCGACAAGTTGCCCGAAGGCTGTGGACTAACAACCTACTAACCGTTCCTGTGCCTTCGAAGTATTGCACCCTAGTCATTAATTGCTGCAACGCTTTAATTGGATTATTTCTCAAACAGAACCAACCGATTGACATTTTAAACAACTTTTTATTCTACATTGCAATCAACGAGGAAATGTTCTTGTGGCTTTTCGGATGGTGGTAATCGTAAATGGAAAATAAACGTTGTAAACTTACCGTCACCGTTGAATTCAGAATGTATTATTTATAAGTTTTGTACATCTCTTCTGCATCCCAATTTTGCAACATATTTAGTGAAGACAAAACCATAAAATAGAACACCATTATCATCCTACAATGGTCCCACTGCTAGGACACACATAGCCTCCTCACTGTGAGAAGGAGTGCACGGTAAACCAACATGTGGGCCCAGTTGGTGGATGTCACTTTTCTTCGCATTTTTTGTTTCTACAACATACAAATTATATTCTGTTCTATATAATTGATAAAAGTGTTTCGTTGTAACAATACGTCAAAATACAAGACACCCTGTAGACTTGTAACTTGACGTACTTATTCTTTTCAGCACAGGATAGTGTGACTATTTGAAACAATTAAACACCCCTTAAAGACCATCCTAAAAATCATATAATTGGAGTTAACACAAAATTTATGTATTTTTGTAAATTTTCCTATATTCAACACTAAATATCACTTTTCTGTAAACTCTTGGGTACCTAACACAACCAAACCTAGCGGTGCAACCAAATGTTCTAAAATATCAAACAGTTAAAAGTTAAAGGAAGAAGTTTAATAATCATTTCATAAATCATCTACGTACTTGAGCTTTGACACCGAATATCTCAATTTGGATCTAGTATTAAGTTTATCAATTACGGCGACGAAATTTCTATATAATCAACTATCTAACGAGGTACAAAACCTTAAAAATATACTAAGAGATGCCGATGAAACAGTCGAAAATGCTGGGAATAGTGGAATTCACAAATAGTTTAAATATTAAAAAAATGAGTGATAATCGAATTAATTTACTGGCGTATGCCATCCCACCAATTTCATAACTCGCAATTTACAGTGGGCATACGTTAGGCACCCAGGTCGTCACGACCACTAGTGCTATTCTGTAAAAATCTAACCATGATACTCGTAATTTGGGTGAAGTGAGCTGTCATTAGCATCAATCCCTAGTGTCCGATGGAATGACAGCTCACTTCACTAATTTCTCACGGTGATATTTTAACAGAATAGATCGGCTGGCCACAATTTTCGGAGCGCCTTTTAAGTTTTAACATGACTAATTTGACACTTTCGAGAAAATAACGAATTCTAAGAGATTTTCATAACACATATCTAACATTGGGTTTCCTCGATAAATTTTCACCTTGGCCTTATGGGATGCTTAACTTTTGCAAATAGGTCTCACCATCACATCCCGGAAGGAATATGTCAAATTAAAAGTCAGCCTGTGTAGGAAGGGTTTTCTTGCCCAATGTCAAGTTGATAGCGTCAAAAGTAAAGTTTCAAAGTTCTTCGTTGTGGTTGTCTCTAAAAGCTTTTATTTTGAATCAAATTTAGCTTTCTCAAAACTACCTTCAAAAATGTAGTACAACTTATCAGTTTTTTATTTTTTTTAATTTTCATAATTTTTGTAATATTTAAAAAGTGTAAAAACCAGTTATCATTTTCCTTGTTTGTCTTTTTAAAGCAGAATCATTACTAAAATGCTTGAAAGGAAACCCGCAAGTTTACTATAATCGTACAGATAATCATAATTTGTAATAGTTACAATTACGAAACTTCCATACAATTAGTTTGGCACGGGCTAATGTAATAATTTCTCCTTACGTCACGATTGATCGCTAGCACGCTCTATAATTTAGTTGTAAATTCTCGAATAGTATCGAATTATGCATTGTTTTAGTGCCTATCCTTCGTATTACACGAATTTCGTTGAGTTCGTTGTGAATGCCTTTAGGATGTTTGTAACATTTGAGAGTTGGCACTCAAATATTGCGGTTCTGATCTTTGTAAATGAGCATTGTGAAGTTGTGATTTCTTCATCATTCAGTTATTGACCATTGGAGGATTGAAAGGGCAGTGAGAAGTCTTACTAACCCCAACTCTCTGCGATTGGTGCAAAATTCGCCCCAATGCTAGTATTTACTCTCCTGCAAACTTGGACGTACCTACCATGAAATTAGATTGATGTGTAAGAAACACATCAACATGGAAATAAATTAACCAAAGTGAATAATCATTTCGTCCCCATTGACTTCCTAGCAACAGTCGTCTTTGATCCGCTTCAATGTGGCCCATCGAATGTGAAACGTATTTTTCTATCTCTAAAATTTTAATACTAAGCTCCAAAGGTCAGTGCCAAAGCCAACATTAGTGGTCTATTTAAAGATCACCATAATATTGAATCAAACCGGATATTTTTGAGCCAATCCTTCAAGGCACACGCAAAGGTTGCTTACTTCTAGGGAAGCTCACATTAACGTCGAGAGCCACTAGACAGCGGTCAATCACGATGATGACCTTTGAAATATATTGTTCGTCTTTCAAAGGTCAGATAGATCCATCAATTATCAAGTTCAATATTTATTTTAAAGTTTCGTTAAAAGTCCTATGAAAATTGTGAAGTTGATAGTTCTAACCTGGTTCAGTGCATCAACGTATCTAAACTTATATTATTAAGAGAAAAGTTTTGATTTATGTTCGATGTTTATATGTTGGTTTGTTATTTCACTCTAAAAGAACTGAAGGGATTTGGATAAAATTTGCCACATGGATGAACATGACTTGGATTAGGACATAGGATACTTTTATCCCGAAATATATTATTAACGAAATAAACTATATTATTATGTAGATGTTTTGAAGTTCAGCTTTGCAACTACGGATACGTTCAACTAACTTTTTCTGTCTACATGACAATTCGATTTTGGGAATGAACTAAAGAGATTGTGACAGGAATCTATAGTTGAAATCTAATTAACTTGGCCGTTGCAGATGTCAGAAGTTTATGTTTGGTTACTCTGCATTGAAATCTAGCGAGCACGTTATTATTCCTCTTCGATGTGATTGCTTTGAATAACGGAACGCTGAATTAGTCCTTGGTATTCTCGACATGACAAACAGGGCGTGCTTCAAACTTGAATGCAATACACTGAGTTTGTATAATTATTACATCTTTTTAATTTTTAATGGTTCTGGCTAACTCTAAATAATGTTAGAATGAGTACTTCATCTTGGAGGTTATATATCGAACCAATTGCTTACTTAAAGCCATCAATCATCATGATCCGGTCCTTGTACCATGTAACTTGGTGTCGGCGCAATGCCTTTTTCTTCCGTTCTCCGCTATCCGCCGTCACCCTATCATCCACTTCTTTTTCTTTTATACCATCCCTTACACTAATAAACCATTTTTTGGAACGAACTTCTTTAACGCAGCTTGCGGTAGGAGTAAACTTGGGCCAATAAATATTATTTTTATTATTTTTAGAAGTTTTGTTTGGGTCGGCCAGGTGATGCTCCAGCATCAGTTCTAGGTTGCTTTGTTCGTCTAATATGATTGAAGTAATAAAATACCAAATTTCGAATGGATCAGACCTGTAGTAGATGCTCAAATCCGTTCATCCATCAGAAAAGAGCTGATAATCTTCAAACGGCAAAAAAAATCGCACCCAAATCGGGTCACCAGTTTAAGCGCGACAGTGTCGCAGACAGACACGCACATTGCGGTAAAACTTAAACACCCCTCTTTTTGCGTCGGGGTTAAAAACTAGAATAAACGCTATTATTCGAATGTGTGAGTGTAAATGTGTGATCATATCTGATCTGAATGAGCGTGAGTGCAAGGTTGTGATGATGACTGTGAGCATCTATAAGCGAGAGTATGTATGTACAGAACATGTAAGTGGTTCAAATGTAAGTGTGTAAAAAATATTTTACGATCTGAATAACCTTTTCTGGTTCGATATGACGAAGCAAGTTGAGTTAGCCTAGGCATACAGTCTCGATATACATAGCGAAGTTGCTAAAAAGACGGAAATGAATAAATAGTCATTTTAAAGATTTGTAAAATATAACATAAAAATTGGTTTCCTTGCAATCCCACATTGCAAGGAGGCCAATTTGTCAAGAATCAAGTGAAACAAACAGGAGGAACACAAGGCTACTATTAGAAATAAGAACTAGTTGTTGTCATTGGAAACTAAGGTATGTATTTTCTTTCAATTCCATAAATAGCCAAGGCAACAACCTCAAGCAGTGACCTTTTGCAATGGTAGATACATGGCTATATACTTAAGTATTTTATTATACATACAGATGAGAGGTGCCGTAATTTTTTCTTGACTAAAGGAGTTTAAGAATCTCGTGCATAACAAGTTCTGATACTAAACCCATTGTGCCACCCTATGTGAAATTTCAACATTTATTTACATGTTGAGATGTCATATTTGTACCATGCTTTTTTGGTTTCATTCGAGGCAGAAATTGAATGTTTATTCGTTTTTACAAATACAATTTCAGGGATAGTAAAGGCATGAGAAGGTTAATCATTTATACATAAATACATCAAACCTAAAAACAGACAGTACCAAACCACGGTAAACAACCACTATTGTCGGTAGATTAAGTTTTCAAATATATTATACCGTGTGGTGCCGGACGTAAAAAATAGCATC
The DNA here is from genome assembly GCA_949987655.1 of Polymixis flavicincta. Classification (NCBI taxonomy): domain Eukaryota; kingdom Metazoa; phylum Arthropoda; class Insecta; order Lepidoptera; family Noctuidae; genus Polymixis; species Polymixis flavicincta. The sequence goes on along the minus strand of OX465171.1, from coordinate 32,153,794 downwards.
ATCCCATCTCTTCCCGTGGGTGTCGTAGGAGGCGACTAAGGGACTTACTAGAGAATGGGCAGCAGCGTTCTCTTTGCACTTTACCACCATACTGCGATCGCCAACCCGCATGCCAAGCGTGGCGTCCAGCAGTGGACGTCTCCCGGCTGAAATGATGAATAAATTATACTTACAGCATATTTGCCCGTGTAGGTACTTGGTCTTTTACAAAAGTCCTCTGCCTGTGCCTTCCATGTTAACTGGCTCTATTAAGATCCCTTAATATTTAGAGATATTATTTTTTTCTACAGTTGGATATTGTAATTTATATTTATGGCTCTACCGGATGTCCGTTGGTAAAAGTGCATGATTTGTACATATGTTCGGGTCACTTTATTAAACTACCGAGTGCATTATTCATGGTTGTCATGGGGATAGCTACTTACTTATGCAACAAGTAACAACATGTATCGTGTAAACAGTTCATAGATTATTAGATTGAGTGAACTCAGGAGATGATAGTGTGCCATTTTGTCTAGGAATATTTCCGAGTCCAAGACAAAGTATCAGCAAAAACGATGATGGAAACCTCAAAAATTATATGGAGATGACAGCTCATGGGGGTTCCACATATATTTAGTGTGCGGACTCTTTCTGAGTCTTGGACAAAGTGGCATTATATCAGCGAAAACGACGCTGGAAAGCTAGTGAAATGTATTGAGCTGATTTATGCCACCGTATCGCGAGTCGTTGTAGAAATACAAAACGCTTTAAAAGCGTTTGCCCTTTGTATAGATCCTCAGGCATAGACAATAAAGATGATCTGATGCAGCTAGGTAGGATCGTGGCCGTATGAGACGGTCATTGGTTTTCGACTAAACAAGCCTAAATTAAGATAGTTTGTTTTCACGATGTTTTTTTTTTCATTGGTTGGCTTATTGACTTACACCAATGAAATTAGTGAACCTCCTCAGGTATTGCAAACACAGAAAAGAGGTTACATTTCCACATTCTCGTTGCATAATATTCTATTTATATTTTAAGTTAAATATTTATGAGTTATTATTATTCATATGCGCCAACAGCTGAACAGTTAAACTAGCTGGTTAAAATAATCAGCGTTATAAATTATAATGCAGTAGCATTAATGGGTTGGCATTACGATTGCTTAGTCGGTGGGTCTAGTTAGCTGAATTGTGTTGATACATAGATATGGCTATTCACTCCGTAGCGTTCCGTTAAGTGTGCATCGTACATAAGTACCTCTCACATATCTTTTGATGTAGGTAATAGAATTCTTCAACATTAGCCCCCTTATTCATAAACGTTGTTTAAATTTAAATAGTGATTAGCGTCTGTTTAACCATACATTTTTGACGTTTAAACATCATTTAACTTCAATCATCGTTTATGAATATGGCCCTTAGAGTTAACAATGCCTCAACCAAGCCCACTGTTACGTCGAATGCCGGTCGAATTATAATGACTTGTGATAATAAGATACAACGGTTGGGCTGATCTTTTATTTTTATTTACTTAATTATAACTAATAATCACTTAGACATCGAATCATGATGTCATATATATTAATACGTACAGCAAAAACTTTCTATCCCTTTTTACGAAAATTTCGCGAACGGAGGAGTACGGAATTTGGCACAGTTACGCTTATTTTAGTGCAAAAAGCTTATATTTTAATAATAATGCTTTCAAAATACATAATATTTTCAATGAATTATGGTAGATTTTCGAGTACTGGGAGACTACTTGTTATTATAGATGTTTCTAGAAATAGTAAAAGAAAAGCATACTTAAGTACATTTTAGCGCTGACTTTTGAAACTATTAATAAAAGTAGGTACTTATATTTTGCAAGATACATAACGTGTACAACATTCGTATTTTCCCTATAAGTCCCTAAAACGATCAATTGCATTTGTCAATATTTACGTGATTGATACACATTGATACGGAAATTGGTCGTCTACCAAATGCAATTGATAAATGTTAATGATAAATGATTTTACGTAAGTAGGTTTGTACAAACACTTTTACACGTCAATCATATTTTTTAAACTAAATGAGGTCGGCGTTTCCTATCTGACTACTCTGAGAAGAAAGGCCGAAACAAACTCAGAGGTCACAGTCTCTTTTAAAGTCCAGACATAATATTGGTCAGATCATGTGAAGACCATGTGGATTGGTGTCTGAAATGGTCTTTTGAGGAAAGAACTACGCAGATTGAGTGGACTTGTCCATTCAGTGCACGCATGTATCAGTAATCATACGGCTCAACTCAGAACTTGAGGAGCTCAACGATTTGAGGTACAATCCCAAAGAAAGGACATGACAGGGTAGGCCGCATAAAGTACTCAAACTGCCAGATTAACATTAAAAACGAACTGAGAAAGAGATGAAACAAAAAACAAAAATACCACATAGTCCTCACATTCAACAAAAATAATATTATACTTCTCAAAGTAAATATTCATGTCAAAGTGTAAATTATAATAATCAAATGTCAAAGTGTATATAATAATAATCAAATTTCAAAGAGCAAAACAAAAATAAAAAACAACATTCAGTATACAAAATTGGAGCAGGTCAATCCCAAGCTTTTTTGTCCTCAATATAATCTTTAACTGTATAAAAGGCTTCCAGGCACAACTTACGTTTAATGAATGATTTAAATTTATTGAGACTTAGATCTTGAACATACAATGGTTTGGAAGTTTATTATAAAAACGTATACATTGACATCTGAATGACCCACCTATTTTCTTGAGCCTTGTTGATGGTACAACAAATTTGTGTTTGTTCCTAGTATTTATACTATGGATATCACTGTATTTTTTAAACAATTTAATATTTTTATGGGCATATAAAAGATTTTCATAAATGTACTGTAAAGGCACAATCATTACATTAATCTCCTTAAATTTATCTCTCTCCTTAAAAGTGTCTCGGACTAAATTAATCGAACAGCTCTTTTCTGCAAGACAAAAATAGTCTGAATGTCGGCGGCATTTCCCCACAATAGAATACCATACGACATTACACTATGAAAATAGCTAAAGTACACTAAGCGGGCTGTCTCTACATTAGTTAAATTACGAATTTTTCTAATTGCGTATGCTGCAGAACTTAGCTTTTTCGACAATTTAGCTATATGTGGGCCCAACTGAAGCTTGGCATCCAAAATTAAGCTCAAGAACACAGTGCTATCTTCAGAATTAAAGCGATTGACTATGCCAAGTAATGCAGTTAAAGTGATATATTAATACAATAGCAATTAATCGTTTCGGGGACCCTTTACATCTAGGCCGCATTAAAGCCCAACCGTCTAATATTTGCAAATTTATTTCGAACTCTGACTCAAGGACGGCTCTAGGCGTCTCTAATCATCGGAAGGCAAATGCTAATTTGTTCTTTGGAAAACCGTCGAACAACAGACCAACTCCTTCATTAGTATGTTCGCAGACGCTATATATCCGTCGCGATCATATTTCGCGCATTTGATTTTCCATGCACTGCTTAGTGTTTTTTTTTTTTTTGACTCGCTAGGATACTCTCTGTTGGATTATCAACCCTCGGCTGCATGCCGAGAATTGAAAATCCAGTGCGCGATTAAATCCCGTCCAAATATTTTGTCAAATGATTCAAATGGACTGCCTACGTTATTTTCATCCTTGTAAATTTATAAGTAGGTAGTAGAGTATGGAAAATGTAGCAGATTTTCTTATATCTTATATATATATATACGTATATAATCTGAATCTCGGAAACTGCTCCAACGATTTTCATAAAATTTAGTATGCAGGGGGTTTCGAGGACGATAAATTGATCTAGCTAGGTTTCATTTTTAGAAAACGTCAATACCGAGCAAAGCTACTTTTTTTTTTTTTTTTTTTTTTGAATGCCATCTCGCAGTTGACCTTGAGAGGCCGTGACTGCTCAACCGGACTTTCCTGTGAAGGTTTTTAGGAATCTAAAAGCCTCCAGCCAGGGCGTAAAACCTACTTAAACCTAAAACGACTGCGCACTGAGGGCACCCCCTGTGGGGTACGAACCTCGGCTCAGGGAGTCGCTGGCGGGGGGGGGGGCAGCTAGTACTATCAGGGACAGGCTGGATCAAGGTATTATTTTCATGATTATTAGACGGGGAATTTAAAGCTACTGGCTCAGCTGCGGCGCGGGCTGGCGCATCAACGAGCAAGGGACGGTCGGGGGTCTGATCGCTACTCGGGAGTCTTCGCGGGGCGCGAGGACCTCGGCGGCGAGGTCGGTAGGACGGTCGTCGTTTGTTTTTGTGTACTGTACTGGTGGCCCTATTCTTTTCTTGGAGAACAGTGATGGGGTCGTCTGGGTCTGAGAGGACATGTTTCGGCCTGCGAATACTACTGATTCTACTGGGGACATAACTAGCGGCCTTCACAATCAAGGGATTGCGATGTATCTCGGCTTTATCGAAGAAACGCTTCGAGTTGCGTTTCATGAATTGAGCAATAGTGGGCATTTTCAGATCGAGATGGAGGATCTCGTTCCGAACGTACCATGGGGAGCCTGTGGCTTGGCGGAGGAAACGGTTTTGGAGGGTCTGCATCCTATGGATGTGTCGGGGGTGCGTGTGTGCAAAGACTGCACATGCATACGTCATGATGGGCCTTATGCACGCCGTGTAAATACGCAATTTGCACTTGAGTGACAATTTGCTACGTGCGTTCAGAACAGAATGCAACCTTCCGAGAGCGAAGGCGGCGCGTGAGCGCGCCTTCCTGATATGCTCAGAGAAGGAGAGGTGCTGATCTAGAATTACTCCAAGGTATTTGGCTTGCTTTTCCCAAGGGATCGGCTTGCCGAATATGGAGATGGCCGGGAGGGGGTCTTGGCGGCGCTGCGGTCTCTTAAAGAGAACCGCCTGGCTCTTGTCCGGATTTAGTTCGATTCGCCATTTCCTAAACCATGCACCGAGTACGTTGACTGCGGTCTGGAGGGATTTGGCTATCGCTTTGGAACTACGCCCAGAGTGGTAGATGGCCGTGTCGTCTGCGAACAGAGCCAACTGAGCCTTACCACTCTTGGGGATGTCGCTGGTGAACAGCGTAAATATGAGAGGGGATAGCACGGCGCCCTGAGGGACGCCGGCGCGAATCGGGTGGGGGGATGAGAGAGCCCCTTCGATGCGATAGCGAAAGGTGCGGTTCGACAGAAAATCTCGTAAGATGAGTACGAGTCGGTCCGGCACGCCGAGTTTGTACAGCTTGTAAATCAAGCCGTTGTGCCAGACCTTGTCGAAGGCTTTCGCTATGTCGAAAAATACTGCACCGGTCGCATAGTTGCGTTGGAGACCAACGCCTATATGCTCTACGATCCGGTGTACCTGTTGTACGCAACTGTGCTGGGTTCGGAAGCCGAACTGCTCGTTGGGTATCAGGCCTTTAGTCTCGGCGAAGTCCCTGAGGCGCTTGTAAATAAGTCGCTCATAGATTTTTCCGAGGCTGTCCAGTAAACTGATGGGCCGGTAGCTCGCGGGCTCCGTTTTGGGTTTGCCTGGTTTTTCAAAGCCAATGACCGTGGCTTGCTTCCAAGCTTGGGGGAAGATGTTATTGCTCAAGGCTCCATTGAAGATGGTGGTCAAGAGCATGATCAGGTGGGCGGGTAGCATCTGGATCACCTTATTGGTGATGCCGTCAGCTCCGGGGGCCTTTCGGGGTTTCAGACCCTTGATGATCTCGTGAACTTCGTCCGGGGTGACGAGAGGTAATGGATCATCAGGGTCTTCGACGGGCGGGAGAGAGGTTCTACGTTCGACTTCAGCGTCCACCTCATCGAGGTGTGCTTGGTCTACAGGTAGAGAGCTGGGTGTGCATTGGGCCTCAAGACTATCGGCGAGGCATTCGGCCTTTTCGATGTCGTCGAAAGCAACGGTGCCATCGGGCCGGGTCAGGGGGGGCATGGTGGCTATTTCTCGGGACTTGAGTTTCCTCTGGAGTTCCCAGAAAGCTAAGTGCGTGGGTTCCAACTCGCTCAGCATCTTGTCCCAGCCCGCGTCACGTAGCTCCGACATGCGTGTCTTTACAGCTCGCTGTAAATAGCGCATGTGAGCTTTGTTCGCGTCGCAGGGAAAGTTGCTGTAGGCACGAACGGCCGCGTTCTTCTCATTCAGCAGTTCGCGTACATCGTCCGGCAGCTTCCAGCGGGGGTCTTCCCCTACCGGAACCCGCCTCGAACAGTCGTTCAGGACAGATTGTACGTGACCCGTGAATGAGTCGATCGCGGCCGTTGTGTCCGCTAGAGAGTCGAAATGGTCGGGGATGGCGTCCAAGTGGGCGGATGTGTTGGATTTCAGCGAATCGCTTACTCTCCTCCAGTCTGTTACCACTTTGGTGAGCGGAGGTTGGTCGGTATCTGGGAGACCCGTGCGGGGGGCCAGATGCACGACTACCGGACGGTGGTCAGAGGTGAGCTCGTTTATTGCCTCTATGGAATTCAACCGTAGGTTGATCCTTTTCAGAATTGCAATGTCGAGTACGTCAGGTCTGTGATCCACTGTGTGGGGGAAATGAGTCGGCGACATCGGGGCGATGACGTCGAAGGACAGGGTCGAGCAGAGGTTGAACAGGTGTCTCCCTCTGGTCGATTCCCTGGAACTATTCCACGCGGGGTGTTTCGCATTGAGGTCGCCCGCTATGATAACGGAGTCGCTCATGCTCAACAGGGCGGTGAGGTCATTGGAGAACAGTTGAAAGTCCTCTGATTCGGTCTGGGGAGGAAGGTAGGCTGAGACTAGTGTGATGGGTTGATGACCCGTCATGCCCAGTCGGCAGACTGACACTTCTAATCGGGAGAGGGGGGGGGCATCCATAGGAATGCAGTGTAGGGACTTTTTGTAATAAATGAGAGTTCCACCCTTATGGCAATGTGCTCTGTCGTTGCGAACTATTTTATAGTTGGCAATTCTCGGGTCACGATAGCAGGGTTTTAAGAACGTCTCTTGAACTAACAGGATATCCAAGTGATGGTCGCGGAGGAACGTGGCGATCTCATCCCTTTGGGTACGGATACCGTTGGCGTTAAAAGTTCCTAGTTTTAGGGATCGGGGTTTGCAAAGCTACATCGCTCATCCAGATATTAAACTTAATAGAAGATACGTTGCAGTTATTTATTATACAAATTACAACGTAGTCGGTAAGTACTAAGTTCTCAGAACTCGAAATAAAATTCGAAATGCAACAATGAAGGATCATATATGCGTGGGTCTGAATGGTAGGAAATAAACCTTGTTTTGGTAATAAATCGTAGTTTCCGGAACTCATCATTACAAAGACAGCTTCAAAGAAGATTGCAGAAAATCTTATTTCACCGTCGCGTACAATACTTGTGTATAATAACTGCGAGTATTACGTCATAAGAGTTAGTGGATTTATTACAAAATTCTCACGACGGCAACTTAACAGTTGAAATATTTATACTCTAGAAATCGCACATAATTCAACAGTATGCTTATTCGAACTGTATAATTGCAACGTAACTAACTAGAATAGTAACTTCATTATTGCAGTACCTACCTACATTCAGTCATAATTACACAACCACACAGTTATTTAATAATAAAATGATATAATCATATCATACTTTTGCGAGTTCTTATATGCAAAGTTAAAAAGAAGAAAAATCTATACTTTCTCTTCCGCTGCGTTGAATGTTGACTGAACGTATTAGTCTTTTTTTTTCATACACCTGGTGTACTTATTCGATTCAATACACTGATTGTTTACTTTATCGAACTTTAATTAAATTTTTCCGTGACATTAATTTTTGCCAATCTTTTTGCTACGAAAATTTTCCAATAAGTAGGTATATGTATATAACAAAGACATAAATGTTTGATTTTTATTTAATGTGTTAAACAAAAACCCACTTATTACAAAACGAGGTTTTTCTTTAGGTATGGTTTAAACCACCGAGCCTGTTTTTGAAATAAGAACTTAGAACTGAAATAGAATTACGGCTCCTTTTACAAAACTGACAATTTAGCACTGGACTAACTTGTCAGTTTTGTAAAAGGAGCTGTATTTCGATGTCAGTTAGGTTCGTATTTAAAAAGTAGGCTCGAAGGTTTAAACCATACCCAAAGAAAAACCTTGTTTTGTAATAAGGGGGAAAAGGTTTTTAATTAAGGTTTTAACCCGGAAAGCATTGAAAGACATTCACGTTTAAGTGATTAATTCCCGATATATGACCATTTCACTAGCAATAATAAAAGCGTGCTGGTGGATTTAGCTTCGCAGGTTAAAAATCTTAAAGTTAAATGGCCCGGGCGAGTCTGAATACTCTGTGCCGAATAATCTCACAGTTTTGAATATAGCTCCAGGATTAAACTGACATCAACTCAAATTACATTGTGATTTTCCAGCTAAAGTGATCACTTAGCGTTGATAGTAGGTACCTCTAAGTGAAATTAATCTCTTGAAGACGAGTTGCTTCGTAATCCAAGTAAGGAGTGTTCGAGTTCATAAAGTGTAATAAAATGCTTGATCTTTCTACGTGAACATGTGGAATTTATTTAGGTAGGTACTGATGTAAAAATTGATCATACGGTACATAGGACTCTTCCTCTAAGTGCACCAGTCAGAGCTCATACCTTTTTTGTAACTTTCTCAATGTAATGTTTCATTGTAAGTTTATCACTAAGATCTAATTACAGAAATAAATATTGTTAAATAAAATGAATGCAACATTGTCCATAACTGTTTCAAATGGAAACATTCTCATGGTAATATATCAATGTCAAATGACTTGTCACAACCCAACATTCAAATTAAAATGGTTTTTAATAAATTGGAAAATACCCTATTGTGAGCGACGACGTTTCGGTTCCGTATGTCATCACTGGCAACACGCATTGGTCAAAGACTTTCGTCTTGAGACACTGCGGTATGTGGGACGAGAAGATATTGCGAAGCTTTCCCAACGCTGCTCAGCCGTGTCAAATTCGACGATTGACTCTTTCTCGAAGTTGGACCTACCTAATTGGACAGTTTGTCCTAGGTAAACGTAGGTACTCGTTCACAACTTGCAGCGTCTCCGATCGTTATGAGAGTGGGTGTTAGGTACATGGGCATTGGACATGATCTTTGTCTTGTCCATGTTCATTTTAAGACCCACTCTTTCGGAAGCTCTACTGATTCTCTCTCTCTGCTTTGTTACTAGTTTTCACTCCGCTGTTTTATCAAAGTAACTAAGTAGATACCCGTAAGATTTATGATAGGTTTGGGACCTATATAAATCTTCAAATATGATTTCATCAAACATTATTTCATTTCATAAATATTAAAATCTGTGTTTAAGTGGTTAGATTCATTTTGGCCTAAAGCTGTTAACTGTCTTGAACTAACATAATAATATGAATATGACCATTGTGTCTTATCAGTCATATGACAACCCAGCACTGGGGTCGCATGATGGATTATGGCTCACTCTCTCTCGCATAGAGGAGGCCTGCCTCCCAGCAGTGGGAACGTTGTAAGCGGATTATGCTAAAACGTATGCTATAAAAAGCAGATATAAATGCAAGCAGGCCATATAACTGCAAGATTTATTAAACCAGTCATGTAGTCAGTAAATATACTTGCATTATCATTAATATTAGGTATATTGAATCAGTTTTCATTTAACGTCTGGTTCGCGGTGAAGTAGATTTCCACACGGATGTGTTTCTTGCTTGTAACTTGTGCATATTTAAGTGTTTAGTTGGTACGACTTTTGTTATTTTATTAGTGGTTTATATGACTTCCGTGTTTAATAAATGAATCCGGAATGCTTCAGGATGAAGCGATATAAATTGATAGGTACACCAGAAATGGTGGAAGCCTCCAAGCGATTGCCACTTGCCTAGGCAAGTGAAATTAGGGACTTAGGTAATTACGGCGCGTTTTGCTCACAGCTTTGAGGTTGGTTTCGTAATCAACGGTCTTTTAACTAGATAAAAGACGCACTGTCGATCAATAAACTTTCAAAACCGTAATGTTGTTAATTACAGTTTTACGTGCAATTTCAACAGATTAAGGTGAATCTAGTCCAGATTTATCCCAAACAAACTTCGGGAGTGTTTTACTTCACTGTTCGACAATGTACGTCAAAAATTTTACGTTACGTGGTATGGTTTTGTCTCATTATTAATATTGTCTGTACGGAAACAGACTACTTAAATAAAAAAGCTATTTAAACTTAGGACCCAACAAAGATTCGGTTTTCTTGCTAAATTAACCTGTTTAAATTAAAAAATTGGGCGTGTTTAAGTAATAAAAGAAGTGTAAAATCTGAAAAACCAAGTCGGTACTGACAAAGCTCAAATATCGAAAAGTTCAATAAACTTTATTGATCATTGATTTATGTAGTGGTTTTTTTCATAAAACCGATCTTCCGTAGGACTTTTCTTAATGTTTTACGCGCCTGTTGTACTTACTATAAATGATTCTGCATCTCACTCAATAATGTTGTGCGTGTAGACTAGCGTCTAACCGCTCATCACTTAAACTACCTGTGTCGAACACGATGCCTGGGAGCCAGCGTGCTTTTTAGCCAGGTCCATCAGTGAGTTCGAGCCCACGACTAGGTTCCCCATAATATGAAATACATGATATACATAGGTACCTAGTAACTGCATGACCGCGACCATGGCAACATTTCATAATTGAACCGTACTAGCTCCATAATATGAGATGGGGCGGCCACTCAACGCGTGAGAATGAAACTAAGCTAATGCAGTTAGGGCTTCCATGATGTGGTTTGCACTTCGAGTGCGGTTGTAAACTGCCATTAATAATTAAACTGAATGACTTGCGAGCGTCGGAACGCTAAAACCTACCCGTTTTCAGAAAGTTGTGGTCTATTTAAGTGATACACAAAGCATCAGAGGCAGTATGCTATGTAAGTACCTACCTACTTACTTACGCTACAATCTTATTACAAACTCAAATCAAAAGTCATTTATTCAAACTAGACTGATGTCAGCACTTCATGAACGTCAAAATTACATAAAACAGTCCCCCAAAACGCCCGCCCTTCACCACTTCCTAGTGCTTTAGCTGGGAAGAAGAAGTGGCGCAACAAACTCCCCAGCTGCACAGCTATTAAGTTAAAAGAACTTGATTCTATACAATGGTAGGTACGTAATTAACCTTACGAAATACAAAACATAAAATTAAAATATTTACACTAAGTCAGCTAGCATACGCCAATACACCCAAAAACCATTTTTTTTAAAGCGCACGGCGTGCGCGGAGGCCGTCCAACTATACTCTTGTTGCATTGCATGTTGCGTTGCAAATAATTTGTACCCAGCTTAATACTTGGCTTAAGTAGCCATGTGAGAACTATTATGCCACATTCAACGTTTAACCTAGATAGTAATCATTCAATTCCCAGGAGATTACAATGTATGCTACGAATGTTTTGCGTGAGTACAGTTAAACGTTTGCTAGGCGAAAAGGAGATTAATTTTGGACTGTTTTCGAGATCACAAAGATATACTTTAGAGACGGCACAACTGTCGAGTTCGTTTGATAATTTAATGAATAACTTAAAAATGGTAGCCAATATAAACAACATTATTCACACAAATTGTTTATAATATGTCATTGTTATTTATGGGTGAGCCTGGGAGCTGTCATACAGGTTCCGGGCATGGTATTGACACCAGCGCTTGCTAAGGTTATCTTGCTGTTATTAAGGGACCAAAAATGTTTCAGTTTTTTTGGGAAATAAATATAAGTATTTTTCGCACATTGCTGAACAAAATACTGCTGGCATCGTCTTAGGGTGTTTAATAACAGAATCTACCCTCACAATCCTTTCATTTTGACAAATTTGTTTTGAAACATAAATGAAGTAATCGACTAAACCCCTTTGATTGCGACTCAGTCACACAATTGTAACGGTGTTATGTTCACATTCACAAGGACAATTAACACATTTCGAGGAATGAAATAATTACCGGGGCAGAGGAACCTCCCGTAAGGGAAGGTGGGAGGGGGGGGCTGGGTTGTCATCGTCAGCACGGTTTCGTATCGATCTTATGGATGTCATTACTAAGGAAGAACCATGATATTTTGCGACCACACCCGCTGTGGTCCCTCGGAGAGTTCTGCTGAGAGCGAACTTTCGTGTTTTTCAATTCATGAAAACATATTTGTGCTACAAAGGCTGCTCCAAGAAACTTCCGATTTGCAACTCAAAAAGAAAACAGTCTTGCAAAATTCCAATCATATCAGGAGCGCCAGAATTCAATCAGCGCTACCAGATTTTCTGAAATCGTTTTGAGTAAGTAGGTAGCGCGAAAATGGTTGAACATTTTCCGAGTTTCCGTAGTGCTGATTTGATTTTGACGGGACTTAAAGCCGCGTCTCAATAGGTGAGCCGAACACGAATTTATGTAGCGTAGATAGATTTAAAGCAAAATTCACAGATCGTACTTAAACTTTGCTAGGCTTTTTTTTTTAAGGGCTGATTTATCAATTGACAGATAACCTATACCTGAGGAATAAATATGTCGGTTTGACAGCTTTTGTATAGAAAATATGCCAAACTGTCAGATTTATTCTTCGTTTAATAGGTAAGTAAGCGTCGCAGTGTCTTCTGAGTATGTAGGTACTATTAATGGGGTATCGTGTAAAATAAGGGGTACTGTGTTACGCTGTAACTGAGTTGTGGAGGTCAGATTCGGGAGTCGGTCCACTTAAAATACTGGTATTCAGCTTCATCCCGTTAGACTGGGAGCCGACCCCAACATAGTTGAGGAAAGGCTAGGCATACGATGATGACGCAATTACGCTCCTTGTAATATTGCCCTACGGAACCTCGCCATTTTAAATTCATTTACAGTTTGTGCTTCACAATAGCCCTTCACAATAGAATGAATGATTTGATTCTGCTATTCAACTTATTGTTTCAACCCTCTGCTTTCCACTTGGTCACGATTCCGCTCACTTTGTGTCCTTTGTTCTTGGCCCTGTTTTCAATATAGCGTTTATAGTTTCTTGTGTTCAATAAAATTTAAAAATGCAATATTTGGTTTTAAGGGCATTTGTCCGCCACTGCCATCATCGGGAAGTCACTGGCAAACGACATTTTTTGAACAGGACCATCCGGTGCCGGCGAACGTCACAAAACAAATACCGGGCGAACAGTGACCGTGGCGGTGGACAAACTCCCAGCTTGGTGACGTCAAAATGCTTATTCTACAGGGTAAGTTTTTATCCAGTGCGCAAATTGCAACCATGAATTCAGCATATCATTCTAGAATCCCTAGCTCAGAAAATTTTCACCGGTTAACCAAAAAAAAAAATCTGCTGTTTCATAGAAAAGTGCAATACCTACGCGGTCAAAATGTATGAAACAGCTGTTTTTTTTTGTATATCCGGCGATTTTTTTTTACTCTGGGGGTCTAGTTATATGCTGAGTTCATGGTTACAATTTGCGCTCTGGATAAAAACTTTTCCTGTATAAGTATTATGACAGTTTTAGTGCTTTTAGTTATATGTTCTTTCACTTAAGTTCCTTATAGAAGCGAATATAGATGAACGACATAAAATGAAGTCAAGTAATAAACGCAGCTTGTCATTACATCCAACAGAAAACCCAATGCTCCAAAATATCTTCCCCAAAAGGCTGTTGATTTGCTGTTTTTATATGTAATTATAATCTATTATGCTAAAGCCTACTTTAGTCGTGATCCTTGCAAGTCCTTGCTATATGAACGATATTTGTACATGTGGGCGCATGTGGGGGCTTTAAATAATTAGTGGTCACTTGATATGGTTAGCCGCAACGTGCCAGTGGGCACTGAGCTACGTATAAGGGCCTATCAAATGTCCATGCTAGTCAGTATTCTGCTAATTGGAGGATATCTTAGAACAAGTTTACTTTTGTATGCTGTTATGTTTTTTTATGCAGTTTTTCATACAGAGAAGGCAAAACGTTTGATCACTCATCACATCACAATAAGTCTATACCTAGCTTTCCCACTGCTGGGACACAGGCCTCCTTTCTGCGAGAGGGTGTAGGCCATAATCCACTACGCGGGACCATCACGGTTTTGTAGATTGGTCACATAGTCACATGTCTTCGATTTTTTGTTTCTAGGACATGCTGGTATCCTCACGATGTTTTCCTTCACTGTTTTGAGAGTAGTGGTGAAGACTGGGTCTGAACGCATGACCTACGACTCGGTAAGTCAGGGCCAGTACCACTAGGCCACCACTGCTCGTACTGCGCTACTCTGCTTCGTTTGATCACTACCGTTGCTTAAAGATGATGGCGAGTCTGACAGAGTGAGACTTGATAGTTCACATAGAAGCCTGTGGTCCTCAAGATAAACTTAGAAAGTGCTTAGAGTTTTAATAGCTCACTTGTTACTTATAGGTTTCGATGTTCTCGAGGTTGAACAATGACATCAACATAACGTCATGTCTGTTTTCCGGCAAAGGTTAATGAGAGGTGTACCTATTGTCGGCTCACATTTCTATCAAATTTCCGAGTAGCAGCCCGATGTCTAGATTTGTGCACGTTGTATGTAATGGCAATAGGGTCGCCCTCTTTTACATCGGACTTAATCATAAAATCCAAATCTTATGTTTAAGTCCCATGTAAATCTGTCACATCTACATGTATACAGGATAACTTCAAAAAATTTCTGCGCTGGGTGGGGTTCTAGAATGATATGCTGAATTCATGGTTACAGTTTGCGCACTGTTAAAAAAACTTACCCTGTATAGGCGTGTTAAAAAAACTTTCTTATGTTTTTTGCAGTTTGCATATCTGCGAAAATTATAAATAAACTCTAGGGCCATGCTTTTTAAATACATTTATTATAATGTGTCCTTTATTCATGCCCGTAGATATGGTTTGCAGGTTTCTCGATCTGGCCGGATTCTCTAGCGGACAGATCTATGTAGTTCTTGCAAAACATTTACTTATGCATCACAAATTGGTAATATTGGTATCGAACGGACTAAGAATGGCATGCTATATAAAATACTACATGGTCTTGTTTGTGAAAGAAACATTGTCAGTTGTCAAATTGATTTTGAATAAACTAAAGAGAGATGGTGGCCTGTTCTACACATCTGTGTGCCAAATTTCATCCAAATCCATTCAGTCTTTTTTATGTGAAACAGTAACAGACATGCATACATACAAACTTTCGCGTTTTTATTATTAGTAAGGATGTTTATCAAGAGGCGTACATTTTGATATTTAAATTAGGGATGCCTCGATACACTTTTTTGCCGATACCATACCGATACCGATGCTCTTATAAAAATATCGGCGATACCGATACCGATACGATTATTGAATTCAAAAATGAAGGTAAAATAAATAATAGGTACACAAGTCAGGTTATTTTTTAAGTAACATAAAAATAACAAATAAGAGGAGAAACTAAATAACCCGTTTAAAACTATAGACAGGTTGAGATTCGTTAATAGTATATTTTAGTATGGTTAGTTTGTGCCTCGTTTGCAACGAAATAGACGAGACAACACGCGCGTTTACATTAAAAAATTTAAACGCGATATTTGAAAAGTATCGTTGAATCGGCCATAAAAATATCGCCGATGCCGATATTTCGGCAAACTTCGAGTATCGCCGATATATCGGCATCGGTATCGGTATCGGACTATCGGATGCATCCCTAATTTAAATAAGTAACTTGTTTCACTTTAGTTTGCGTAATTTATCAACTGCACTCTTTGTAGTTTTTTCTAAAATGAAACATGCGTCATAGGCATATGTAAACCAAGTTCTCATATAAAAGGAAGCTTGGATTCTAATAAAAAATTTTTTCTTCCTGTGCTGGTAGTGTAGCCCCATAAAACTGTGCTCTCCACTTTCATCAAGCATAGGTTTTCAGCCCATAATGGTCCCACATCTGGGTAAGGGCTCTCTGTGCGAGGGAGTGAACGATAATCCACGCGGGCCAGAGCGGCTGGTGGATGGTCTTTTATAATTTTCGCTTCTACAACATGCCAGTTTCCTCAAAATGTTTTCCTTAACCGTTTTGAGAGTAGAGGTGGTGAAATACTTTACACAAAGTAGTGGCTGTCTCTTGCATCAAGTGAAGAGAAATAAGTTAATATTCTTGAGAGCGTTTATCCCTCGTGGGGTGGCAACGGCGCATTTTTAGCAGTTTTTCGTAATTATTTCAATAAGTACAAACAAAAGTTAAAAAAAAAATCAGTCTAATAAATAGTTATAAAAATTGATTCAATAGTATAGGTACAATAAATAACAGTTTAATTTCATAATTTAATTCAGATAATAATAAGGTAAGGTCTTAAGGATTGGAACAGATTTTCAGTTTTGGGGTACCCAATTTTGGGCAAAGGCCCCCTCCATGCATTTCCATAATTTTCTATCTATGGCTGATTTATAATATTTACTCTTTATTAAAAACACTAGCTTTCTCCCGCGGCTTCGCCCGCATGGAAGTCGGAAATTATCCCGCGGGAACATACCGACGGGATAAAAAGTATCCTACGTGGTTTTGAGTTCATCAGACCGCGCGTTAAAATTCTTCCATACAAACTTTGACACCCCCCAATCCCCCTTTAGGAGGTAGTTTAGAAAAACAATAAATAACCAACTTTATAATTTACTTAGATAAATATTTGTGCCAAGTTTCAAGTTTATTGTTATGCATTGTTTAAAAAATGTGTTTGTACTTATATATTGTGGCGAGAAATAAATCATTATCTTATCTTATCTTATTAACTCAAGGAATAAGATTTTTCATACAAACAAATCCCCCTTTTCACCCCCTTATAGGTCGAATTTCCGAAAACCCCTTCTTAGTGCTCCCCTACATTATAAAAGGAAGCCGTGTACAAAATTTCACGTTCCTAGTCCTAGTAGTTACGGCTGTGCGTTGATTGATCAGTCAGTCAGTTTCTCCTTTTATAAATATTTCAACGTACTAAGTAATCCAAATAGAAAATAATTGACGGTATGTCGATTTTTTTAAGTAAATACCAAATAAGTTTTGGCTGAAAAAAAGTACTTTTGTTTGTATTTAATGATACAATTACGAAAAACAAGTATAAATGCGTTGTTGCCAGCCCGCGTGGATTGAATGCTCTTAATACAAAGTTATGAAATATATCTTCTTTTTGTGCCACAAAAATTCCCAAGGTTCGCGACTCCGATATGGTTTTAATACGAATGCCACTAAAACAATCATACACGCCTTTAGAACCTCCTCAGGCCTCCTCTGACGTGTTTTTCGAGGCCGGGTTATAAAATTGACCAGACGAATATAAATTATAATTGACATGTGAAAGCGAAACATGTAGGTATTTAGAGCAAAACGTCAGCCAATCTTCGTTTAAAATGTCTTTTAACAAAATTAACTTCACAATGTTTTCCGGCCATTTATGCCTTCCTGTGATTACCTATTGCGTTCAAAAACACCCAAACGTTATCTGGCATCCTTTACATGACATTAATTACTATCTGTTAGTACGAAATAGAAGCAGCAGTGTTTCTCAATCTAAATCTTATTTTATAATAATAAAAATGGCTTAGGTCAGTTTACAATCCATTTCGAATGTAGGTATTACAGGTTCCGTGCGATGCCGGGCGTAAAAGAATAGCACCATCCCAATTCTACCCGTGTGTGTCGTAGGAGGCGACTAAGAGACTTACTAGAGAATGGGCAGCAGCGTTCTATATGCATTTTACCACCATACTGCGATCGCTAACCCGCCTGCCATGCGTAGCGATTATGGCAAAACCCCCCTTTTGGGGGAGGCCTATGTCCAGCACTGGACGTCTTTCGGCTAAAATGATGACAGGTAAATAAATGATAATTATAATCTGCAAAGCCTTTTCCCAACTATGTTAGAGTTGGCTACCAGTCTAACCGGATGCAGCTGAATAGAGCAACTGCCTATCTGGCCTTCACAACCCAGTTATTGTACTGGGTAGTACGATACCACTTGGTAAGACTGATTGTCAGAATTTCGGGCTTCTGACGACCCGTAACGACTGTCAAAGATTCATAGTACTATTTACTAAAATTGTAAATGCGAAAGTGACACTGTCTGTCTGTTACGCTTTCCACTGCATAGCCTGGGATATGGAGAAGGACATAGGCTACTTTTTTACGGGTTAGCCGACATCCACACGAGTGGAGCCGCCGGCAAAAGATAGTATTTCTATAAATTGGTTTTAACAGACAGTTCTTACATCCAAAACTAGATGAGGAGAAATGGGTGAGGTAAAACGACATTGTTCGTCGACGATAAAAGTTGCAATACATTACCTAGTGACGGTAGTTTGACGGCTCTTTGATGTGGTCAAAGTGAAAAATATAATGTTTTAATTAAAATACGTAGTAATTATAATTCTATGGGTTTAATTGGAATTAAAATTATGAATTAGCTAACAAAAACGCCAAACCTGTCGTTTTTGCCTATGAATCACGCATTTGCTTTAACGCCCTCAATATTGAGTTCGGTAATGCAAATTCGGTTAATAGTCTTACATTGACCTTCCTAAAATCGACCTTTGGAACATAATTTGTGTCTTGTTGGAGCCGAACAGCATTTTCGAATTCAGAATAATATTTATCCTAAATTAAAGGCAAATTAAAATCATACAATCGTAATCGTAATTCTTTATTCATCTCAACATTCTAATATAATTTACAGGCACTTGTTTTTATAATGCATAATCTTAAATAGAGATAAATGTCTGACTTAGGAGGATCCTGAGTTACAGAAATTCAGATCACCTGGTTCTTCAGTATAGGACATGTTCATTTACAAAACGAATATACGACATTTTATAGATTTTGCTCATTTACTTGATCTCACAAACGTACTTTTACTGTTAAAATACTTGGGCACGCCACCATTGCGCCGGTAAGTCCCCTCTTTGAGGAGTGGCTTGAGAGGCGGCATGGCGTCCTCACCTTCCGCCTGACGCAGGTCCTCACCGGACACGGCTGTTTCGTAAGGTTCCTGTTTCGAATAAGGCGGAAGGAAACGCCCAGGTGTTTCCATTGCGAAGATCGCCCTGAGGACACGGTGGAGCATAGTGGTGGTCTGCCCGGCTTGGTGAAGCACCGCCGTGTCCTCGTGGAGGCGATCGGCAGCGGCGAACTCTCGCGTCCGGCCCTGGACCATGGTTCGGAGCGAGAGTGCATGGGTAGCCGTCACCTCCTTCTGCGAAGCAGTGATGCTCGCGAATAGGGAGGCGGCGCACGTGAGGGAGGGGCAGTATATACGCCCTCACGGCCCAGCTTCCGCAGGAGACGCCCTGGGCGTCGGGAATCCCAGGCTGATTCCCGGCCACCGTAGGCGTGGGCTTGCGGACGGCGAGTAACGGATAGCTCGCTGTCCGGTAAGGACCAAGCCCAGGTCGACGGCGCGTTGTGTTCCGCACGCGCTTCAAATAGATGTCACCGCAAACCGACGGGGCCCGCAAGGGCCGATGCCTGCCAGGGGTGCGGGTTGTTCGAAAGAGATTCCGTGGCCCCTGGCACATGGGCTACTGAGGGAACACGGTGGGTTTTAGTCAGTAAAAGTCTGACACGCCCTTCTGCTCCACCCAGAGCGGGAGAAGTTATTTGATGACGTCCAACCAAAAAAAAAAATAGTTAAAATACTGCATTTCCATGAGTTTTAATGCACAACATGAAATATCGTAAAATAAATTGATTGATTGATTGATTATCGTTTTCATTTCTCATACTCGGAAAGTAGTGTTTGTTTGATCCAAGTAGCGGGTGGAAGATGCTACCTCCCTCTTTTGGGCGGAAAAAACTCTTAGTAATTTCTTCCCACCCTTTAGGTGGGAATACATTTTAAAAATAGAACTAAATTTTGCGGTCTTGTGAGTGTTTAAACAGCCAGTGCGAATTAAAAAAAAGTACGCAGGTCCGCCCGCGGCAGTGACGCGGTTGTGTTCCAAAGTTAAAATTTTAAATAGACGGATTTGATTTTAATTTGACGGGATACTAACTCTGTAAGCTGTATCGAAATCTCAGTTTATTTAGACCAATATCTTATTAAAAATGAGTTCATGTGATTCTGAAATGTTGACCCCAGATTCTGTTAAAGACGAGGCAAATACAGTTATCGAAATACATACAATGACTTTATGAAGTGGCGAGCAGATAAGAAAATAAAATCTTTTTTCCGAAAGTGTATTTCTTACATACTTCAATAGACTATCTGCCAAAATAAAGCCTACTACGCTATGGAGCAGGTATTCAATGCTTAAGAGTACACTAAAAGTAGAACACAATATCGATATGAAAAGATTCCATAATCTAACATCGTTTCTGAAAATACGGTCTCAGGGGTTCAAGAGTAAAAAATCGAAGGTTTTCACCTCTTACGAAGTGGAAACATTTTTAAATGAAGCCCCTGACGAGATATATTTGGCAGTGAAGGTAAGCTACAAACGTTTATCTAGGTAGGGAGAGCTCTTTTACTCTAAACATAAAAGTCGATCCCAACGAGTTTACTCTGATATGTATTATAGATAGGTGTGCATAAAAAAAGGCAATCATATCAATCAAACACACTGACCAGATAGCGTAAATTGAGAATACAGACGTTAGATAGGCGTGCATTTCTGAAGTAAAAGATCGCTGCTTGTTATTTTATCTACATAGGTACATACCTAAAAGATTTATAGTAATGAAGAAATCATGTTTTTCACAGGTGGTATTGATACTCGTTATAAGCGGCGCCTGCAGAAGCAGTGAACTCACAAATTTAACAATTAACGACTTTGAAAATCAAGGCCAGTCATTACTCATAAAATTGACTAAAACAAAAACAAATATTAAGCGCACGCGCACGAGAAGAGTTTACACAAATATTGGAAAAAAAATATCAAATCGGATCGCTTTTTTCTCAATTACCAAAAGGGACAATGCTATAAACAAGTGATCGGTAAAATAAAATCTCAGGTATGTCGTAGCAAATAGCAACATATTTCAATTTACCAAACTGTGAACTGTATACCGGGCATTGTCATAGAAGAACGTCAGCGACACTGTTAGCCGATTCTGGGGCGAACTTGACAATGTTAAAAAGACATGGAGGATGGAAATCCAGCACAGTCGCGGAAGGCTACATTGAGGATTCTGTCCAAAATAAAACAAAAATTTCAAACAAATTAACTGAGACTATAAATTTACGCCCCACTTCGCCTCAACCAACTACTTCAAGGGAGTCTGCGCCATGGATTGCACCGTCTAATCAAATACTGGAGTCTCCTAGTTTTACAGCCAAATTTGTCATAAACATAGTCAAACAGCGTAAAAATTCCAAACAAAAATCTAAGTTTAAATTTCTCAAATTGTTCTAAGTTCTCAATTCATTTTAAATAGGTACTACTCATGTTATTATTATCAATAAATATTTTAGAAAAACTTCAATTTTTTACTTTCCTTAAATTCGAAATGAAAAGTAAAGTGCTCAACACGGTGACAGACATCAATTCCTACTTGGACTACAGCCGCCCTCGATGTGCTCGGGCGTCTAAATACCTCGTGTGGGAATTGATTTCTTTCGACCCTTGTATAGTAATCTACTATTCAGTTTTTCTAATGAATAAGCTCCTTTTTTTAAATCAAGTATCTTAATGCGAGAGGTTGTTTTGAGAGATTAATTGCAAACATGATTGGATTTATTTTTCAGGAAATGGTCGCCGGTTTGAAGTCGATTAATCAAAATTAAAAGTAGCTTATTTTCATCATTTTCCATGTGTTGCATTAAAACTTATCAAAATACAGTATTGTAACTTTAAAATCACGTCTATAAAATCGCGTAAAATAGCGAAAATGTTTTTTTTGTGTTTACGGCCTCTTAAGTATAAGCAAAACCTACAAGCTTAAAAGAAAAATGAATGATATGCATACGCACGTAACATAGTCACAGATTAACGTTATAACTATGGTCCTGTTTAAGTAAACACCGAGTTTAAGCTTACTTAATTCAACGCTAAACAAGTTTAAGAAACGTTCTTCGTAAGTTACGAGCTCAGATTGATTCGCAGGACGTTCTAAGCCTAATGGCGGCCTAAATAACTTGAGCACTGTTAACAGCATTGCGTTTCTCGATTTATACAGCCAGCGGTGACGGACAGTCCGTGATCTGGCAAGTCGTGTAAACAGAGTACCTCGTGATTACTATAACGAAACATAATAACGAGTTCCAATTATTTTGTAAGTGGACCTAAATCTTTTCGTTTCATACCTTGTTCCATCTTCGAATAATGTTGTTTGAGTCTTGTATACAACAAGTTTAGTTATTTTGATGATTTCACCCGTATCCTTGAAGATTTAACATAGATAGACAGTTTTACTTTTATGCACATGGGCCGAGAGATTGCTTTAGTTCTTTTCCGCTCACTTCTTAAGTTTTTAATCGTTTCCTGCTCTACAAGCCACTGAACTAAGACCATCAACCAACATTTTGTTGTTTGAAAGCTTGCTAATTGGCCAAATACTACATATGACTAACCACTTCCCAAGTTCCATTGCAAGCCATCTAAAACACTAAGGGACATCTAAATACTTATTTAGGTTAGCCTAAATAAAAACGCTAAGTAAAATTTTCAACTTTCGTTGCTGAGCTGAACGTTGAAAATGCAATAGTTCGCTAATTGAAAAAGGAAACTCAGCCCTACTATAGATTAAAAGATTTCATTAAAAAAAAAAACTTAATAAATAACAAGTAAGTAACAAGGTGCAAAATACGACTAACTTGAAGTCATGATTAAGTGTGGTTAAAGTTGCGCAGAAGGTCAACCAGAGAGTCGTTACTTAGCTTTTACTATGGCTAAGCATTATTTCTGTCTTGACCACATAGCTGTCAGTCGAAGTCAGAGGAAGTTATTGAAAAATCACTAAGACAAAGAGACGTGCTCAGTAATTTGTCCATGTAAATCTCGGCGTTGCAGTAAGCCTAAAAATATCATACTGTAAAAGCTTACTTCATAAGGAAACTATGAGCCTACTAAGTCTAGCGTCGCGCAAAAACAATGGCTACAGCAGTATGGGAAACCATTGAAACATTTGTTACTTACCTATGCAAAAATAGATTTTGCGTCATTTCGGCTGTAAATCTGCTTGTAATTGTAAGAAAACAATAAATCTAAGAAGTTTTAAATGATTAAGAAGTAGGCAGTATGCATCGAAAGTTGAGTATTGTGTACTCAACTTTCGATGCATACTGCCTACTATTTACAATGCATGGGAAAATAAATACGATGCCTTAGGCATGTTTTGTGATTTATCTAAAGCATTCAATTGCTTGCTTCATGAATTTTTAATGAGGAAACTCTGCCACTACGGGATCCGGAACACCTCTCTGGATCTTCTTATTTCATACTTGTGTAATCAGAAAAAAGATCTCCCTGATCCATAGTATCAATGGGAGTCCCACAGGGCTCAATTCTTGGTCCTTTCTTGTTTCTTATTTGTATCGATGACTTTCCTTACCTCATAAAGGATAATCATGATATAGTGTTATTTGCGGATGACACTTCACTTTTGTTTAAACTTAAACGTCAGCAGCTGGTTAATGACTATGTAAATAGCGCAAACTCAAAAGTAGTTCATATTAATAATTTACTTCTTAATTAAATAAAAACCAAATGCATTAAGGTTACGCCACCACACGTTAGGCAGATGAAAACGATAAAGGCGAAGAATTGAATCCTAAAGATAACTCTGTTTTCTTGGACTGAACTTTGGATGCCAAGCTTCAATGGGGCCCACATATAGAATTGTCGAAAAAGCTAAGCTCTGCAGCATACGCTTTTAGGATAATTCGCAATTTAACTGATATAGAGACAGCCCGTTTAGTGTAATTTAGCCATTTTCATAGTGTAATGTCGTGTGGTATTCTGTTGCGGGGAAATGCTGTCTACATTCAGACTATTTTTGTCTTGCAAAAAAGACCTGTTCGATTAATTTATAAATTAAGTCCGAGACACTCTCAGAGATAAATTTAAGGAGACTAATGTAATGACTGTGCCTACACAGTATATTTTTGAAAATCTTTTATATGTCCATAAAAAATATTAAATTCTTTAAAAAAATACCGTGATATCCATAGTATAAATACTAGGAACAAACACAAATTTGTTGTACCATCAACAAGGCTCAAGAAAATAGGTGGGTCATTCAGATGTCAATGTATACGCTTTTATAATAAACTTACAAGCCATGTTCAAGATCTAAGTCTCAATCAATTTAAATCATTCATTAAACGTAAGTTGTGCCTGAAAGCCTTTTGTACCGTTAAAGATTATATTGAGGACAAAAAAGCTTGGGAATGACCTGCTCCAGTTTTTGCATACTGAATGTTATTTTTTGTTTTTGCAAACTTATAGTCTTTGACTTTTGATAATTATTATACACACTTTAATTTGAACATTAACTTTGAGAAGTCTAATCTTATTATAGTTTTAGCTATTGTGAATGTGAGAGCTATGTGGGTCATAATTTGTTTTTTTGTTTCGTGTTTCATCTCTTTCTCAGTTGTTAATCTAGCAGTTTGAGTACTGTATGCGGCCTACCCAACTGGTCTTTCTTTGATATTGTTTATCAAATCGTTGAGCTCCTAAATTTCTGAGTTGAGCTGTATGATTACTGATAAATGCGTGCACTGAATGGACAAGTCCACTCAATTTGTATGGTTCTTTCCCCAATACACTATTTGATATTCCAATCTACATGGTCTTCACATGATCTGACCAAAATTATGTCAGGAATTTAAAAGAAACTGCGACCTCTGAATTTATTTCGGCCTTTCATCGAAAAAATATGTTTGACGTGTAAAAGTGTTTCTACAAACCTTCTTACAGAAATAAAATAATTTATCATTCAAGCTTAAAAAGTTGAGATAGAACCAATCGTTTGCGACGTGTCATCGCGCAAATAATTATGCGTTTACATTTCGAGAACATTAGGCGGTTTCAAAGGCAGTAAACTGAATAAGGGCACCCTCTAAATACAGGGTCAAATTAAATTACCTGGTAATACTTTATCCACGGGTATTACAATTAAAAAAAAACACATTCGATGTGTGAAAGTCAACCCTACTCGTAAACGTTCATTTATTTTGTAATTTTATAAACCTATGTTTTACGACTATACAAAAACCATAACATAACAGTCGTTTGGTGGCCTTATTGTGCTCATATCACAGTGTCATTTAAAGTTTTGAACATAGTTGAAATAAATAAAAAAAAACTAAAGTTATTCATTCGTTTTGTGAGCATACCACGGCAGTTACTTATGACAGGCCTGCATTGATTAACCATTGATTATTACAGCTCTCTTGTACTATCCTCGGTAACCAGCAAGCGAAGCGAGCCCATCTTTTATAAAAGTGAGCCGAACACGCTTACACAGGAAAAGAGCAAAACCGAGCGAAGGATTCTTGAGGGAACTCCTCTCACTAGGTTAGGTCAGGGTGCAGTAGTGACCAAAGGTTTTTACGAAATAAACTGCGCGCACTCGTACTGCGCTTTTTATTTTTTATTTATTTTACTGTCGGCAATTTAGTAGCTAACTTTCAACCAGTTGCAGAAAGGAAAAAGAACTTTTAAAGTGATGCAGGTGTTAAGCGAGGCAGTCTGTCACATTTTTGTTGCACAAAGCAACATTAGCGCCTAAAAGATCTTTGAATTGACATTTCTGCATTAAATTTTAATGGGTCAACAACCGTCCATTAGCCCAACATCAATTTGAAGTTCGTGAAACATTCGTGATTATAAAGTACTTTTAAAATTGGTGAAGTTTAGTCTATTGCAATATAATTTTATCGAGTTTTCCGTTGAATCTAAGTGGTAGTATTTCACGGCATAGTGGAAACCTACACACTACCGTCGTAATTGATATTATGTTCATGTATCATGTTGTGATAATAAATTAAAATAATTGTGTGAATTCAAGCGATATAGTGACACAAGCAAGGCGCGAGTAGATATAATCAACTCTGAGCAACCAGTCCATTTACTTTCATAACCGGGTACGAGATAAAGAAACATGCGGTTGTTTTTAAACAATCATCCGGCGTACTATAACTTTATTTTACGTGTTTTCTTCACAAGTTCATGCGAGCGGCTGACGCATAATCCCCTCTCCACCATGAAGCTGACAATTTTTTTGAAGCTCAGTATGACTATTTAGGAAAAGTTTCAGCCGGCGTAATAGGACTTAATTTTATTTTATTTTTCACCACTTCCGTAACCTTACAATCCTACACCCACCGCGGGTGCGCCAGCTGACGCTTGGTTTACTTATCAGTCATTAGAGATCTATTGAATAAGATGGCAACCGATCGGCGTAAAAACACTACCTAAAATGCAATGCTACCTCCCGGAATATACACAAACCTTACTATTGGGACAAATACGAATAAATGTACCTACATCTTTATGTATTGCATTTAATATTCTTATCTGTTGTATTGAAAAAGAAAAACAGTAACTCATTAATTTTACTTTTAACCCTTTATTAACAAATTACAAATAGTTTAAGAAAATAATGAAAACAATAATGGTACAGTTGGACGCACACCACTGGTAACCAAACCAGTCTAAGCTAGTACCTGTTCTGTTCAAACTCCTTACTACGCTAAACCAGTTCGAACTGTTAACGATCGACGTTCGAACTACTGTACTACTGAATCAATTTTACTATCTTTTAAAAAAACCACACAAATCAGTCGTCGTTTTCGGAAAAGAACCACCAAATAGTCTCACTGGTGTTCTGCTCCAATCTATAAACAGCATCGGGTTGTCACGTAAGTCAGAGTCAGCCAGCGAACATTTCTTATAGTTCTGCATGATGAACTCTATGCCGGCATTCTTCAGTCTGACCGGTGACACTATATGTGTCATGTCGATACTCTCATCGTGCTGGACGTATAATACACGATCTAGAAGATCTATATTCTTGCAAACTCTAGGACCTAAAGACCCTGGTACTATTGTATCGATATTATCTAAATTAGATCTGTATTTATTTATATCGGGTATATTTTCGTTTCCGCCAACAAAGCTTTGTTTATTTTGCTCTGCGTTCACGCCAATAACGTGACGTTCGTTCAATGCATTTCCTATTTTTACTTGTTTATTGAAGTTTTTCGGACTAGTCTGGCTTTTTCCTTTCATTGTCGCAGGGAGCTTTTCAGCCGGTGTGATTGTTTTGCTGTGTCTTGGTAAAAATCCGTGATTATATTTTAAAATGGATATCGAATTTTTGCTGTATTCGGATTGATTAGATACCTCCATTGCTAACGCCCGATTTTTTACTAGAGTTGGATCTTCATGCTTGTAGTTAAGTCGAATAGCTGGGTGTCTCTGGTTCAACTGGGCAATTGTTTGTTCTATAGCACTTTGACCATGTTCAGGGTTAAGTTTTACCTGGCGTGGTGTATAGTCATTACTATAGGACTTCACATTATGCCATTTGTTACCATTGACCAGACTTCTTGTATACATATCATTTTTTTCTTGTTCCTTCTCTGTATTATCTAAATCTGAGTTTTCCACAAAATATTCTAAAGACTTCAAAAAAGGAAGTATAGACAGCAAATTATTTGTTTGCAAAGTTAAATCCGCTGTATGTTTCTTTTTTGGTTTATAAACCGGAGAAAAATGTTTCGCATTGTTAATATTTTCGGAACTTCCATAACTTTCATTACTGTCCTGTTTGTCAACGTTTCTATAAAATCTGTGTTCTTGCTTTTTCTTTTTAACTCCTCTGTTTGTTACTTCAACGTGTATAGGTTGAGTTTGTGCATGAGATTTTAATATGCTATTTCTTATATCGTCTTCTAAAATTTGAACATTAATTTGAGGACTTCTTTTACTAGTTTCAAACTGCTTTTCTACTAAATTCCTACGTTGAAATTGAAAAGGTGGTCGAACCTTAGTAATTTTAAAATCAGATGCGTAAGGAAAACTGTCTGATATTTTTGTCAATGGGATAGTTTGAGGGACCTTTCTTTGCTCTCTGGAACGTAACTGGATATTTTTTAGGTAATTTAAAACACTGCCTGCAAATTTAGAACTGGTCCATTGACCATAAACCTTAGCATTCTTTTCTAGGGGAGGAGGTGTTTCGACCTCAGATAATTCATCCGAAAACTTTTTAGTAAATGAAGTTTTAAGGGGTTCAGTTGTGGCCTTAAATGTAAGCGGTAATTCTGGAAAAACTTTCTGCACATCCGAGGATCTCGCAAATAATGACGTGAATCTCGACACAGGTGGCGGCGTTTCAAACTCAGATAGTGTAAATGGGGCTTTGGTAGTAGGACCGTTATTTGGGCTCTTCATTTTGTCCGGAACCTTATATCTACCTGTGTGTTCATTATTATTTAGATTCCAGAAGGTGAGGCTATCTGATGTGTCAGGTTTATCAGTTATCGCTAATCCCATAAACTCTTTACGAAAGTCGTTAGGCATATCCACTAAAGAAGGTTTTCTTGAAGAAAATTCTAACCCAACTGCATGTTCGATATAGCTGTGGGGTGTCCTTAATTTTATAAAACTCTTTGTTGCATTTGTTGTTGTTGTTGGAAGCTGGGTTGTCTCAAAATTATTTTTTAGTTCTCCTGTTTGTAAATCGTTTAAAACGATATAATTCGCGTGACTGCTACTACTTTTCATTTTGTTTTTATGAAATCTTTTTTGTTCATAAAATGGATCGCTCCGAATTGTGTAATTCCTTTCAATAGTTGATACCAATATCATGTTTGTGCCAAATACTTCCCCGTCTAAGCCGTTTGGAGCACCTGTAATTTTGAATGAGTAAGCAATCTAGTATTTGAATTCAAGGTTGCTTTAGCTTTTGTTTTAGCAAATGTCTTACCTCCATCCGCTGTGCCGTACCCGATTATGACACTGCCGCCACCTGGCAGTACATATCCAAGGATCTGAAACATTAAAATATTGCAACTATTAAAAGTTGTTCGACAGTAAAAAATAATGTAAATACCGGCTGATTAACCAATAGGTACTACATCGTGTAGGTATCCTTGCCATAAAATTCGCTCATGTTGCCCAACACATTGTCAAGGTATTGACTAGCCGCAGGTAATCGTGATACTTTATGATGGAATGGATCTCTTTATGGATACTCGCGACAACCTTGTCTGGAGATATAGTTTCGCAAGAACTGTCTATGTCGATTTATCACATGTTTATCTGTATACTAAGTCGTGGCCGGAGTGACCTCAGCGATCCGCATAAAGTTATGCGGCCATTTTTCTTTTGCCTGAGTAATTTGTTCATGCATTTTCTATTTTGCCCATGTTTTTAATTTAAATTATTTATTTATTATAAACAGTAAAAGTTGTCAGCTGTAACTTATTGTATCGATCGTTAATGGTTATAATAGTTTGCTTACGGCTTGTGATGCCTGACAGGACAGGAGGCGGGAATCGACGTAGAGTGCCCACGCGCCAAAGTCCGATTGGTAGGACAAACAGATGTGTCGCCAAACGTCCTTAGAGATGTCCACGGGCGAACTCGACGTCACCTTCCCGTTGATTGACACGTTAATGTGCTTCCCTCCAGAGTCCAACCACAGCCTTACCACGCGATTGTTGCCTTTCGCTAAAACATTCGTCAAATGGTTGCATTAATACGTTGTTTAAAAAAAATATTATTGGGCCGTGAAGTCGCATATCGAGTGCACAAAATAAATTATGTAAGTATGTCTCCATATTAGCCCTAATCACGCGCAATGTTAAGAAATTCCTTGACTATCATGAACATTTTAGAATGTTTGAGCCTATTAACGTCAATATATTAGATTAGAAAAATAATTAAAGTTAACGGCCTGTAGCATGGTAATGGCTAATAAGAACAAGTTCCAAACAAACATTGCGAAATTTGAGGAAAATTGCAACAGTCTAATTGGACTTCTTCATAAATAGTTACGTGCTTAGCCTGACTTAGCCTAACTGCGGAAATTCTAGAATTCTCGTAAACATGTTTTAAATAAGACCACAATATGAATTCCGAGATCCGTTTCACATAACAATATAATAAAACTAAACAAACAGCCTAGCTGAGAAAGAAAGTATTGAAAATAAGGTCACACTACACGGTTTATTGTGACCTGTGAAACCCGAGACTACGCTAGAACACATCCCTCCAGTGCCCTACCATATCTGCTTAAGAAACTAATGATTGTGGAACAAAATCTTCAAATTCCTCACAAAATATTGGTAAGTAGGTATCCAAAATATCACAATGTGACATTCATAAAAGAACATTTCGCGAGTCCGGTTTATTGTTTTTGCCAAACACACACCTAAGGAGTGATGAAAATAAAGTAAACCATATAGGTACCAAGGCTAAAATTATGCAAACCTGGGCCTGCAAGCAAGTTCAGGTTTAAGGGGGTCAATTTAATTATAATCACGCAATCTTTATTTGCTCATTACTTTGATTTTGTGGTTTCACCAGCAGTGGTTTACTTTCACGAAACGACAACTTTTATGCCGGGACCATAATGAATAATAAAAAACTATAGTTGATACAGCTATAACATACTTACCGACGTATGTGAATATGCTCTGGTCTCCGCTTAGGTCATAAATACGAATCCAAGTGCAAATTGTAAACTCTCTCAGCGGCGGCGTCTCCAAATCATATTGCAAAAACTGGAAATACATTCTTAAAATCAATTAACACGCCTAAATATACCAAAACAAGCCATTCCTTACGTTGGAATTGAAAGTACGTTTGTTTTCACACAATTAGCACAGTACTTGATTAATGGAATTTCATGCCGACGTTATTTGTCGGCATAAAAAACTCGTTAAAATAAAGGCATGTCAGTTTCAGGCAACGATGACATTCGCATAAATTAATGACTTACCTGTCTACTCAATCTTATTAATGGATGGCGAATTTATACATACCTGTGCAAATCCTTTTTGTTTCAATACAATTTTATAAACTGGCCTATTAATTGAAAGTCCAGTTGAAGCGACACTCAACAGCACAATTAAAATGAACCACGGCATTATAAAAATTAAAACTGATTATTTAAATGGAGTAATGTCCGTGAAAATAAACGGAAATGTATAAACGGTCATAAGTATGCAGCAGGAACTAATCATAATCTAAACAATACTATCGTCGACGATTGAAAACGAGAATAACGAACGTCTGTTTATTAAATCTAACTATTTATTAGAAAGCCAACGAGTGCTTTCTTTTGAAAAACGATTTGCTAACTGACGACTACTTCCCGTTGCAGAGGGGCTGGCAATAGGCAAACGGCGACATAATGTTTGTAAACCACGATGCTATTTCTTACAATACATTGTTGTTATGATTGCGCTTCAGTAAATAATTGGTTATGTTCTGATAATAACATACCGGTCTCTCATCGACCTGATGATTTAGCCCATGAGTAATAAATAATAATCTTACACAAACACATTGTTTGTATACCTCAGAATGTTCAAGATTCCTATCATAATTTTCATCACAAAGCGTCAAATTTCTCTTAATATTTCATTTCGTATATGCTAGAAATGATGTAAATGTGTTTAATTGAAAACACAAGCGAACCTGTTACAATAATATTTTGTTAGAACATTGAATGAACTATGAACTATGCGTCATTGATGTTTTGGAACCAATTGGAAACAATGTCTTATGAATAAACTATTCAACTCTCCCACGCAGTGTAACCTTTCAGCAGACGTTGTGATAAACAAAAAAGGTTTATTGTTGTGTTGTCTTAATCAGCAGGTGAAGGCGCCTGCTTACTATATCGGGGGTCAGCAGCCGAACACCCTGCCACGCGGAGGCTCCATGCTGCGCGCGTACTCGCCCGCCGCCCCGCCCGTGCCCGCCGACCGCGTCAAGACACACTCCACTTCAGGTGAGGGTCTGCTCCTCAAATAACTTCAAATTTAATAAAACCTTAACCAACTAAAGAACCAAAGGCGGAGAAGGCTGACACTTTTTATTTACGCGCTAGTTGAATCAGGAAGCGAGCAAAATGAAACCATTGCCCTTTCAATTAGATTTGCAAGAAGTCGGAATTCTTCCGTACCCTGACATCCTCAGTGAAAAATCGTCTCTTGTAAATGTTTTTAAGAACAATTTTATTTGCTAAACTAAAATACGGGATCCATTTAGGATCTGGGACAGTTCCGGGGTTATTAAGTTAGGTGAAAGCGGTGTTTGTAGGTCCTACAGCGCCGGCCAAGCCGTTGCGCACGTACATCCCTGGCAGTGGGTCAGAACGCTGTTTCCCGTTCGCTGCGGCGGATTGCGCTCGGGGGGCCGAACAACTGTACACAATCCCCGGTAACCAGGCCCTCGTCCTACAAACACGTTACTTTCGCTTCTAAATCTTAATTTGCTAATGCTTTACCTTAATAAACTTTTAATATTGCGCTAATGAACGCACTTTTGATTTGTTTGATATTACATTTTTATCAACTGTCTCTACTTGCCCCATAGGATTCTATATTTACCTATTTTCAAAAATTAACTTTCCGAGATAGATCCCAAAGTAAGTAAAATTTTCAAAATTTATGCATATTCCTCATACCCTTAGGTGCTTCGTAATTTTTTGATTCACTCTAAATGTGTCTTTTCACAAATAAGTATTCTCTGGATACAAAATTACAAATCGTATCGTAAGGGTTGAATTCTATTGAATCAAAAGGCAACGTGAATCGTTTACTCGTTTTGCATTTACAATGGCACTATACGAGGGAAACACTGAAAGTTTTTAGAATAGGGCGATAAGAAAAACAGCCGATGAAAAATGTATTTAAATTTCGAATTAGGAACTGTTGAATTGGGAATCTGTATATCTGTAATGAATTCATACGTCGTTTCTTTTTACAAATTGGTGGCAATTTAAAAAGTGTATTTCGTGCATACTGTTGTGCGTCGAAATTGAATTGAGGTGAGAAAATTTTCGCTCAATGATTGATTACAACTATCGTTGTGGTCTTACTCAACAAGAAAATTACGATAGACTTGGATTAGCATTTCATGACGAACCCCCATGCAACGTGGTCAGCCATTCTCAGTGATGATTTCGTTCTCGCGAATCATTCTCGTCCTTCTAGGGCGACTACTGAAAATAACTTCAGTGCTTTGCGGCTTATGGCAGAAGCTGATAGATGGGTTACATGTCAACAGATTCGGGCAGCTTTAGGCATTGGTGTGAGTCAAGTACGAAAAGTCTTACATGAACATTTAGGCGTCAGAAAGCTTTGTGTTAGATGGATATCTCATAATTTATCGGAAGATCAAAAACGCCGTCTCATTTAGATTGGTGTCGCTCAATGCTTCAAAAGTTTGACGAAGTTGACTCGAATGCTGTACCTATATGACATCGTCACTGTTAATAAAAGCTGAATATATGTTACGAACCCGAAACCAAAAGACAAACTGCGAAATAGATGTTTCCATTCGAAGATTCGCCGCGAAAAGCAAAGAAGGGCAAAAGTCCTACCTCATTCATTGGACGGACGGGTAATTTCGCAATAATTGGCCTAGAAGATAAAATGACTGTTCCTGCAGATTGGCATGTCCGTCATTGTTTACCAGTTGTCTTAGATAATGTTAGACAGCGGTGCCCAAGAAGCAGGATCCTCCTCCACCACGACAACGCCAGACGAACTATCGAATATTTGTCTATCAAAGGCGTGGAGTTTGTGAGTCATCCTCTTTACAGTCCTGACCTTGTGACTGTTATTTATTTCCAAAAATAAAAGATAAACTTAGAGGAATTCGTTTTGCGAAACCTGAAGATGCCGCGGCTGCATTTGAAAAAGGAGTGGAAGAGATCCATAAAAAAGAGTGGGCCCACTGCTTCATCTAATGGTTCCATTGCATGCGACGGTGCTTAGAAAGGAACGGAGATTGCTTCGAAAACGAATAAATTTTTTAACAGGCTTCTTTCTACATCATTCAGTTTTTTATTTTCTAAAAACTTTCAGTGTGACCCACGTACTCACGTTTTGTAATAGGTACTTAAATTATATGTATTTTTAACAATCGCATGCTTTGATGATAATTGTATATTAGTTTCGATTACTTACTCGATATTTCTGTGAAATTATATCAACAGTTTGAAATAATTATATCGCTATTTACAGCCGGTGAAGGTTTGTTGGGGGTTATTGTTAATGAGCTATATTTGTCCAGGTCATGCCGAGGGGTACATGTCATCCCCGGAGCGCGGCGCTGCCAGGACTCAGTATGAAGACCCCTACTACACGCAGTACCTTGGCCCGGCCGCGGGGAGGACCAACATCGCTCCCATAATTGACGAGGAAACCAAGTAAGTCATAATTCATAAGAAATTCAGATCTGACTTGTAGTTATTTTTTCAGTTATATCGTGGTGCAAAAACAAAAACAGAAGAAGTAACTGCGAAGAAGTTTATCAGAAATATGTATTCCTCTTTCATGATGTAGAATTTCAAAGCCTTCTCCCATCACAGTGATGCTGGGCTCATAGACGATGCCTACGGCATGTACGGCAACCCCATCACCACTGCCCCGCGGCCTATGCCTCGCCCGCCGTACGACGCCAGGTAACTTCAAGAAATAGAATATCTACTATTTCAATGAGTTTCAATAATATCTGTAACAAATTGCTTGCTAAATTTCACTATTCAGACATCCCGTTGTTGCTGATTAAACGAACCAAGTGTTCGAGTGAAGGTGCTGAGCATATTGTGGCCACAATATACAAATATCACAAACAAAGTCAGTTTTATATTTAGCTGATATCTCCAACAAGAGCAGTGCGAATTTGGCCAAAAGCGATTTTTCTGCGTATCTCAAAAACACTAGATACAGCATATATTTTAAGTGTACCGAAGCATCGATCGGATTTCTAATTATGCTTTTATAGGCCGCAATTGGATGACATGCAACGCCTGCGCGTTGAGAAGATGGAACGGCAGCTAGCCAACTTGACGGGACTCGTGCAGAAAGCTTTGCAGGTTCCTAACCAGCCTGCCGCACCAGCAGCTCCTGCCCCGCGGCAGGACTACCAAGCTTATCATGTGCGACCTGCTACCCAAGGTGAGAGACCCGAATAACACATAACACTATTGATGAGTAATATTATCTCCTTGACAAAATGTATTAATAAAAGCGTTCAATACTTAAGTGCCAATATTTAGCACAATACTGTTGTCAAACGAACACTTCGTTGACACAGTGCAACATAGTTTAGTTTCATATAAGGAAATTATAGTTAGGAAAGTTTTGGGTATGAATGTCGAAAGCAGATAGTAGGGTAAGACTAAAGTAACGATAGATAGATGTGAGAAAGATGATATGGCTGGATAGGGGTGAGTAGTAGACTAATAGAGAAGTATGGAAGAAAAAGACATGATGCACAGACCCCATTAAATTTAAGTAAGGGCAAGACAGTTATGACAGTCTAACGATGTTTCAGCTAATTAGACACCTGGAAACTTGGAATCAAACCAGTTTATGTAACTGTTTTAATCTACTGTGGCTCTGCCAAACGGTTTAGTTACTCCTAACTTAAAGTTTCGTCCTGTTAATGTAGTTTGCGTTTTCCTGCACTCAGATGCGGCACGATTTACCAGCAACGAGAGACCGCCTAAATTAGGCAGAGATAAATTTCGTAAGTGTGATCGGAGGCGGTTAAAAAGTTAAAGCTGATGCATTGCTAGTGTCAAGTGAAAACATTGCCATTATACTCGTAACTCAACTCCCAAGACTGGCGAATATTAAGACAATAATTCTCCGCTACCAGGAAACAATTCCTTTAAGTAAAAGCTCATAATTTAAAAGGTTACGACGCTTAAGGTGAATCTAGTCGACATTTTGTCCATATAAACTCCGGGAATGTATTGTTCCACTGTTCGACAATGTACCTGAAAATTTAAACATAGTATGGTTTTCTCTCATTACTAATATTGTCTGTACGGAAATAGAATATTAAAATAAAAAGCCATTTAAAAGTTAGGAGCGAACAAAGATTAGTTTTTCTTGCTAATATAACCTAACTTTGGGCGAGTTTAAGTAGTAAAAGAAGTCTAAAATTACGAAAACCAAGTCGGTACCGACAAAGCTCAAATATCGAAAAATTCAATAAACTTTATTCGTCATTGATTTTTGCAGTGGTTTTTTCATAAAACTCGATCTTTTGAACGACTTTTGTAAATTTTGTATGCTCCTGTTTTACTATAAATGATCCTGCATCTCACTCGATAATGTTGTGCATATAGACTAGCGTCTAACTGCTCATCACTGATACTATCTCTAGCGAACACGATGCATGGTGAGACAGCGTGCTTTTTACCAAGGCCCACCAGTGAGTTCGACCCCGCGACTAGATTCCCCTTAACTGTGGTTTCTTTACCATTTCCAAACAGAGGACTACAACCTGGTCGTTTGACGTCACACTTGACAGCTGTAGGCAGTGGAGAAAAACAAAACCGCAAATGATAGGTTCTACCACATTCCATTACCAGCCGAGTAAATGCGATGGCAAAGACGCTTCCGCACATCTTGGCACGTGGGACAGGGAAAGCGTCACTTTCACGCCATCAATGTGTGCGGCTCGTAATTTGCCAAATGTCCTAAAAACCTATGACATTCGCAATGCATTTAGCGAACTACATCATTTTCACGCCGAACGCTTGCTTGCTAAATCGAGTGGTATTGTTCTTACTTCAGCTTTCTAAAAAAAAACATTGTTTTGGGCTCGAGTGCATTTGTTTTGTATTATACTTATGTATTGAAATTATCGTCATCTCATCTACCTGATACAAACAACAAGTTGAATTCATTGTACATTGTGAATTTTGACCAAATTACTGCTACTCTTATCATCTAAAATTCTAAATGATGAGTTGTATGAGTAAAAAGGTAGTTAAAGGCTTTGTTACGTAGAAAATAATAATTGCTGATTTGGATATAACGTTCGCCAATTCGTTTACGTAGTGTAGCCATCGTCTCGTGGTACATACATTCGCAAATATCAACTTTACTCACTGGTCACATCTCGTTTTGTTAATTTTGTAGAAGTCGCAACTTTTACTAAGTTGTACTGTTATATTGTTTGTTTTTAGTATGTAATGTTTGGATATTGACTTATGATTATTGTACAGTGCTATAATTTTTTTATCTCTTTATTTCCCCGATTGGATACCGAATGACCAAATTGAATTTGTTATTAAAATTACACATTTTTATACTTTCCCAACACATACATGATCCCTTTTTAACGTAGAATGAGTATTGCACTAGGTAGGTATGTATTTTTTTTCTTTTGCACACTCTACACCACTCAAGACTACTCAAATGACCACTATATTCTTAATTCCATACACCAAAATATTTTTGAAAATCAATTTCGTGCACTCTGCTATTGATTGGGTCTTTTTATTCGTTCTTATTTTATGTACAGACTGTCTCTGTACTTTTATTGTTATAGGATTTTAAAATATCGATGCACCGTGACAGAGATAAATTAAACTCTGCCGTTAATTATTATTATTATTGACTGACCAAATAAACATTTATCATTTCAGAAAAGTCTGTCTCTTTTGAGAAATCCGTATCATTTAGCGATGACCCTCCTGATATGAGCTCACCAAAGCAGCACTCACCACAGCACACAGGTACGCATACAATCATTGTTTATTTAAGTTTAAAGCCCTTGTTGCAAGTTGACTGCATTCGTAGTCTACGAGTATTTAGTAGTTAGGTAAAGGGTGCAGAAAGTATGGTAATTGAATCGCATAAACCCTCGGTGGTGGTTGTTATAATATAGAAGTACCTTGTATTTGTCGCGTATCTCTACTGCCTGACCAAGTCTATAGTCACGAGAATACAGAGCTTTGTACAAAGAACGTGTGTTGCCTGTATTGTATGGTTTTAATATGTTTTAACGTTTATATTGACAACCCTTTTGATAAGCCTTTTACACACAAGTCAACTCATCATATTTCATTTTATTTGATAACAATACCAGCAGTCAATCAAATCCCTTGTGTGAGATGTAATGATTCCCCACATTATACATACATTTATAATAAAGTCGGTTATTTTTGTTTGTTTACCAGTTAGTATCATTAATATCATTGACAACAGAGCCACATCCTTGGCTCTCACATTGACATTATTTACAATAACTTCCGAGAATGAAGTAAAAGTGTATGTAATTGTTTCTTTTGCCAACGTGATTAATATGATCGCACCATTCTCAAAGTCGATATAATCCTCTGCTGGTCATTTTTTTTTCTAATCACTGTCGTAGTTAATATCATAACCATGTTCATAATTCTTGTATTTGATTTCTTTCCGCTTACTTCTTTGCCATAACAAGCTGATTCCAAACCCACCAAACCGGCTATCAAATCTTCGACCTTGCCGAGGACGTCATCTCAAGGTAACTGTTTGATATCCATTGATATTTGAATAATCGTATTTTTATAAAATTACAAAGGTTTATCTACTAATGCCATTAGCTTTGAGTATATAGCGGTATAAATAAGTACTTAACGATTACATAATATACGTGATGGCGGATGTAGATGGCGAGAGGAGGATATTCAGAAACACGGCGACGAAAATACATCCATTACTTAGTTCAAATGTATCAATTATGCACATTGGTGCTTCCGTGTATCCTTCTCTTGTGGTGTAACCATTAACCAACGCAGCATTGTTCGACAAAAGCCTAGCAACAGCTTTGAATGATGTTCCTCTGAATGAAAACCACTTTGCTGGAGTAAAGCTAATGCAATTTAAAAACATCATGCTTTTATAACTAGCTTTCTCCAAAGGGGTTAACCTGGTAATCTTTTGATATATGGGAAAATTAAACGTTGTCTTACAGAGCGCGATCGTCTGAAGCCAGCTCCGCCGCCGAAACCTGCTGGACTGGTCAGCCAGCAACTCTCTCTAATACCTCAGAAGACTTATACCGTCACTGTAACTCCTGAGTTCCAAAGCCAGCTGCGATTGCTGCAGAAGCAAGGACACGATCTGAGGATTGAGGTATGTTGAACAGTGTGTTGAACTCGTTAGAATATAAATGCTCTGGTGCGAATTAACGCGAGAAATACAATAGCTTTTAGCGAAATTTTTAGCAGAGGCGATATTTCACTTGGATATTGTTATACGTTTGGTGTTAAGTATGAAATGATAATTTGATTCGCAGACCTGCAATATGCGTCGGTCGACTCTAACACACGCCATGCAGATGAGGCAACTTATGGGCGACGCTATTGTCAAGATTGGAGCTATTGCTGAAAGCTTCTGCGAGCTTGATCCCAACTCTGTGCGTATACAACTCTTTTTCTCTGATAGGTCCATAAAAATGTTCTGGTGTGTATGTATACCATTATTCTCTGCCAGCCTAGGTGCATCTCTAACAGAAGTTACCTCAGTAATCACTTCCTTATTCATATCCTTAGCTTCATCTTTCTAACTCACCGACCTTGACAATTCAAAAGTGCCTGTAATTGGTTTATTTGAAATCAATGCGTGAGTTTGAGTTTATGATCTTTCACACAAATCATCTTCTCTTTTATCTTTAGCTAACCAGATTCATACGTCACTTTTCTTGTCGCATGATTCTAAAGCTAGTCTATACTGGCTCTATTATGATTATTATTAAAATGGTGGTTGTGGTGGTTTCAGC
Source organism: Polymixis flavicincta (assembly GCA_949987655.1). Taxonomy (NCBI): domain Eukaryota; kingdom Metazoa; phylum Arthropoda; class Insecta; order Lepidoptera; family Noctuidae; genus Polymixis; species Polymixis flavicincta. The sequence goes on along the minus strand of OX465171.1, from coordinate 32,114,084 downwards.
AACTCTGCCGCGAAGAAGAGATCTATCGCCAAGATATGCTGCTGCTGGAGAATGATCTGTACGAGCTCGAAGCTACCGTCGAGCGCCTGCGAGGCCAGGCGGCTAATAGGTATAGGTAATCTTTAATCTAACGTCTTTCGGTAATAGCGTAAAATATTTTAAGGTCTGCTGCCACTCATTTCTTTTTTTGCAATATTTTTAGTTGGTGACATTGTAGTTCATATTCATGGACCCCTTAAAATATTTTACACAATTATTTTAAGACGTTAAATACCTAGGATAAGTTTAGTGATGGTAGGTTCTGGCACCATTCTGTATACCAGACAAAACTTTCAGAGATCACTGATCATAATCATAATATTTAGAAGATTCATGTTTATTGAAGAATCATATGACTTGTGAAAAAGAAAATGCATTAAAGTTGTACCTATAGGTTATATTCTTAAGCCATGAATTCGCTAGGTACCCTACCTCTGGGGGTTAAAATACTGTCCAGCTACACGTGTCCCCAGAGACATACCTGAAAATTACGCGTTGACACGGCGTAGCGAAGTTAGGCCTAAGTTATTACATATCAATTTGAACGGTTGACATATATTTTCTCAAAATGGCACTTAATATGATTCCAGGGAGACCCGTGTGAACATGGCTGACATAGAGCGCATTGCCATGGTGCTGTCGAAGAGCAGTAAGACGGTGGCTGATTGGAAACTCAAATTCCCAATTCTGCAGGAGACCATGAAGGCCAAGCTCGCTGCTGAGATGGAGAAGGTGAGAAAATCAGTTAATGTTACATTTTCGAACACATACATACACTCACCTACTCACGACTTACGTTTTGTGTGTCGTAGGTTTGAACCCAGACGTGCGCTTTACTTTTTTAACCGACGAAAAAACGGAGGAGGTTCGGAATTCGACAAGTATTTTTATTTTTTTTCAGAGTAGTCCGATTTTGATAATTCTTTTTTTTTATTGGAAAAGATATACCCGGAAGTTGGTCCCATATAAATTTTGAAGAAAAATTCCTACCCTAAGGGTAAGAAAACAGGGGATGATTGATTGTTTACTCACATATTTTAATACTGAGTTGTGTATTACAAAAAAAGTATTCAAAAATTAAGCATGTTGTAATTAGTAGATTATAGCCACAAAAATTATAAAATAAAAACTTTTTAATAATAAAAATAAACCGCCGAAAAACCGAAAAGTAAAAAATAATAAACCTGCTTTGTCCAACCCCAATAACTAAGTTCGGAAGTCGGTGACTTTGGATATGTATTTAATTATATGTCACCGCCTTCCGAACTTAGTTATTGGGTTTGGACAAAGCAGGTTATTATTTTTTACTTTTCGGTTTTTCGGCGGTTTAATTATTTTATTAAAAAGTTTTTTAATACATTATTTTTTCGGCACTGCTTTCAAAACGGTGAAGGAAAACATCCTGGGGAAGCCGGCATATCCTAGAACCAAAATATCTACCAACCCGCACTCTGGGCCCGCGTGCTAAATTATAATTCCGGCAATTGGAACATTATAACATGCTGACAATGTTACATGCCCAGAGCCTCTAAAGACGGCAATTCTAATACAATGCCTGGCACTGAAAGTGCGTCGGGCGCACGTCTTCTGTCGCAGACCACTTTCAAAGTCCTCAGTTTCTATACGTTGATTGTGTGGTAGTACGATTTAAAGTAACATGCTTGGTTTGTACAAAAAAAACAAGCGTATGCACTGCATACATACAGATATCATACCTAGAATCACGCGTGCGTGGGTATAATAATGATTGTACCCACAGTTCACCTACAACACGCCGATACGTAACACACTATCAATCAGAATATGATTCATTTTAAATGATATTGCTTATACATTGATTCATATGTTCGAAAAATTGTCTGCTCAACAACCTAAATAACGCAATAAATGTTGCTTATCTGTCAAATGAAAACCATTCCTATTGTTAGTGTTTTTCGCAATCACCCCGCTGTTCACGTTTTCATTAATTTGTTTATCAGTTTTGCCTTACGTGACGTATTTTCATGATTAATTGCCATCGCTTCCAGGTGGTCCGCAAGGAGAAGATGTTGGAGGAAGAGCCTGAGCGTCTGGAGCTTGCCTTGCGGCGTTGCAAGAAGCTGACTGGAACTCTGGTTACGCTCAAACGGTACGAACATTACTTTTCGCTTGCAAACCCGCCTGACGTTACATTTGACAGTTTATATGGAGAAGAAGTGCAAAAAGCTAATATTTTTTGCACTTCTTCTCCATATGTTTTATTTAGTTTTATTTAATAACTAGTGTCCGCCCGCGGAATCGCCCTCGTGGTAGTCGAAAATAATCCCGCGGGAACGTACTACCGGGATAAAAATTAACCTTTGAATCTGGGTTATAATCGATCTATGTGCAAAATTTCATCTAAATTCGTTCAGCCGTTTTTTCATGATTGAGTAACAAAGGCGCAGCCGTGAGGCACATATTTATAGTACCTAGTTATTTATTTTCACTTTTTTTTGCTATTTATTTTGTGTTACACGAACTGTGTCCAAATAAACGGTATTCTTTCTTTTCTTCAAACATCTTCATATACTTTCACATTTATAATATTACTAGCTTCTGCCCGCAACTTCATCTGCGTCAAATTTCTTGCTCCCCATTAGCGCGTTCAAGCAAACAAACAAACAAACTCTTCAGCTTTATAATATAATATATATAAATATAAATTAGTATAGATAGTAGAATCTATTAGAAATATATTTATAAATTGAAATAAATAATTTTAACTTTGGCTTTGCAGCTTGGCGTGCGTGCAGGAGCAGCGCCTGCCGCTGGCCGACGGCCGCGTGTCGCCGGTGTCGTCCCAGAGCTCCAGCTTCACAGCCGGGCCCTCTTCGGAGGAGTGCGTGTCCGACAGCCCCTGCCCCAATGCGACGGCTCACAACAAGGTATTTAAAGCAATTCACTTCTGAACTCTAGACAATAAAATGAATAGGTCTATTAAAAATAACATAAAATAGTTGGTGGTTGGTTTCCGCTCTTATTTAGATAAGTAATATTGCTATGGCCCCTCGTATTACTAATACATTACAATACATATACGTATCTCTTCCTGAATTCCCCATTAAAAGTTACATGAAGTATTAAAACTTCTTATTTGCAGATAGATTACGCAGAATATCTCATTATTAAGATAATTCCAGTTCCTGATGCTCATACTTATTAATATATATTATACTATGCGCTTAACAATTGCAGGTTTGCCAAGAGTTATAAAATTTGCATTTTTTTCCAACACTTCGATTTATTTGCGAAGTGTTCGTTTTGTTTATTTGCTCTTCATGTCACCACCTAGGTTTCACACCCGAACTAACATTATACCAACGATTGCTTCGTTTATACTGCATGTGCCCCTATATTTTTTCTGACACGAGAAATTAGCATGTTTTGTGCACCTGTTCTTTAGTATCCTAACCACCATCTTTTACGAGCTGACTATAGTGGCTTATTCTATTTTATTTATAGTCAAATCTTTTCCTATATACTTTAATAATCCATTACGCATTTTGGATATCCGATAAATTATTTAGTAAGTAGTAGTCCTGTGTATTCTGGGTGTTATCAAATTTATCAAAATTGGCCTCAAAATTTATCCTCACGCAAGTGGTGTTCATCAAAAGTCAACTAAAAACTAAATTGGCATACAAAATTTAAATTCGCATCCAAAAATATTACGACACACTCTAGTTTATATAAACGTACCTACGTACGTACTCAGCCTATAACGTTCCCACTGCTGGGACACAGACCTCCTCTCAGTGAGAGGGAGTGGGCCGTAATCTACCACGCGGGCCCAGTGCGGTTGGTAGATTCTAGGACATGCCGGTTTCCTCACGATGTTTTCCTTCACCGTTTGAGAGCAATGGTGATTAAATTATTTACACAAAGTAATGCGCCTGGCTGGGTTCGAACGCACGACCTACAACTCGTAAGTCGCGGCCGTTACCACTGGGCCACCACTGCTCTCTATATATACTAATATAGGTTAATTCGATTGATTTTAAATCTTGTCTTACGAATTCACTCTTGTCTGATAAGATTCGAGGACTGATCGTGTCTGGGGGCCTACTCTCTAACTCCCTCAACGAAGATACGGGCCCGTCCGAAAGTAGTTAGATACTTCTTAGTGAATCCCACAGCCAATTAACTAACATTTTTTGACGGGCAGAAACATATCAGAAGGCCAATTCTCGTAATTCAAAACGTTCGCAGTGTCATCTCAGCGACAATCGAATTTCAAAAATGTGTCAGAAATGTATGGAAACTCGAGGAATATTTGACAGATTGACACTGAGATCAGACTGTGAACGTTCTTAAAATTAGCAGAATTGCCCCTCAGGAGTAGGGACAGCTTTCAAATCGTGTTGTCATTCATTCTTAGTTCGGGCTCCAAAATAATCTTCTGTCCGTAAGTAATACGGAGATGGAAACGCCCGTTACTTCGACCGAAACGACGGACTTCGTGCTTAGGGAGTAGGCCCTCTGAATCGGAATAAGATAGACGTACGAGTAAATACATTTTCATTTTTTCCTAGTGCAATAAATAACTTTTAAAATTATTAAAATGGTACCGTACTTACAGAGTTGAGGTATGTAGTGGGAATACACAAATTGAAACCTTACGCCTTGTCAACACAAAATCATGGTAGGTATATATCTTGGAAATAGTTTCGGTACTAGATATCTAAATAAGATGATTCTGTCAACTATGTAGGTAGTATCAGAAATATAAGTGTTGCCGCACAAGTCTTGAAATATGCATTTCGACTTGTCCCATTCGGCGGGCGAGGTTTTAGCTAATCTTTTGTGAATGGGTTTACCGGAAGTTTTCTATGATATATCAAATCAGGCAATTTCATTATACAACGTGTTGTTTTGCATCCTCGTCAAATTCAAGGAGGTAACTATGCTAATGATTCTCGACACGAATCAATCATAAAATAAGTAGTTCTTTTTTAATATTTTCGGAAATCGGCATTTGGCATTTTTTTTTTCGGACACGCATGTCAAAGCGCGGCCCATGTGATACCGCACTTTAACACAGCGATATAGTCATGTGACACTGCCTACCGCATACGGAACGGGGCGATTCTGTTCTTTGAAAGAGGTATTTTCTGAAATACTGTTAAATTTAAATAACGAAAAAAACTAGTGTGTATTCATTAGTGAGCAAGTATCGTAATTTTATTTGATTATTTATGTCTTTCATAACAGCCTCCTGTTTGACGAGGACGCAAATCAACACGTATATAAAATTTACTACCAACTTAAATTGGCTGTGTATTCAAATCACTAGCTACTGCCGTAGTTTGTCAATTTTGTAAACAATACATTTTGCTTATTTGAACATGGACTGATAGATTCCGATACTTCATTTGGGACCTTTGGGATTAAATTATACTTCGGACAGGATCCCGTTGCGTCGTACCTGTTATAAATTAAATCTGACATACAAGTCAGTATTTATAACTGATCATCTTGTTCCCAAGATTAATTTACTAAGGCACTACTCATGTACTGTCCTTCCACGAAAAATTATTAATGCTTTTTGCTTATTTGAACATGGACTGATAGATTCCGATACTTTATTTGGGACCTTTGGGATTAAATTATACTTCGGACAGGATCCCGTTGCGTCGTACCTGTTATAAATTAAATCTGACATACAAGTCAGTATTTATAACTGATCATCTTGTTCCCAAGATTAATTTACTAAGGCACTACTCATGTACTGTCCTTCCACGAAAAATTATTAATGCTTTTGAAGTCACTTCAAAATCAACTTCATTATGACACTCTGCCTATCATTACCATTCATTCCGAACTTTGGTGAAGCTGCTTAATCGGTAGACAATGTGACAATGTTATTTTTAAAAGAGTAACCGTGGAGTTTCTTGCCGGCTTTTCTCCATAGGAAACAACAATTTGGAACCGTGCACCTAGCTTCTGACGTTTCATAAGTGCCCATGCAGGTTTATATGAAATAAAAATATTTTGATTTTGACTTGTAATTGAATATATTCCTTCCAGCCTAAGTTAGTGAAACTCATTTGCAATTACTAAGCACCCCATAAAACTTAGGCAAAAATTCACGGGATTAGATAAAGCATAGCTTTTATGTATTTTTGACAATTTTGCAGAGTTCATCGTCAATATCACTTTTCTGTAAACTCTCGAATTGAATCGCCTTCATTGCTATTCTATTGGGTCCCTGATACCGCAACAGCTTCTTAAACCAATTGTATTACTATAGTGTCGGTTCGCAGATTGGCATTGTCATCACCAGCTCCAGGGGCCTGGTTTTGCGGTTTCCAACCTGTTTGCCCAACCTGGTGCTTGTATTCAAATTTAAGGTTAGATTGAAGTATATTCATGAACAACAAGACGTAAATATTAGGTAATAATCCTACCTACCTATAACGGTATCGGTATCTTTAACGGCAATTAAAAATACCTCCTATGCTCTAAGACAGCACTAGTACCTACACATCTTTGCACAAAGTATGCACGCCCTGCTTTATAAATCTAAATACGAATACTTCCAATACCGAGAATGTTAATGTAAGACGCAGGTGTGCCATTTAAGACACAAATAGATGCCCACAACCAACGCGCTTCACAAAGTATCCATGAATATGTATCAGAAGCCAAAAGACTTTTATTGAAAATATTTGACGGTCGAAACAAGGTAAGGGCAAAAATAAAACATTATCATAACGATAAGCTCTTGAAATAAAGATCTATGTATTAGAGATTGTTAATAGCAATGCTGGAACTGAAATAAAAACGAATGAATTGCATCTATCTATCCACATAACGTTAAGTATTATAAAATAGAGTGTGACGTAATATTACAGAATACAACGAATCTTGACATTCTTTTGCACACATCCCTGCAACCAATGCACCATCCGTAAACGTTGCATTTTATAATCCTTGCTTTCGGAAAATAATGCCAATTTTAACAGTATGTCAAGCATATTCTACATATTTAGAAGGACCTGCCACTCAAAGCCACGCCCAAAAGTGTCATCCAAACTTGATTGTATAATTCGATTTTTAACTGTATTCAGTAACTTGACAGTTGAAGGATTACCAGATTTTGACCAAAAAAGAATTAGTGAGGTGGTAAGAATGAACGAAATTGAATGAACTTCAAATATTGTGCTTACGTGCAAAAAATATATTTTATACTAATTTATCTTAAAACATGATTACATGATTGTTAAAAATTGTAGAATTTGTTATATATTTTGTTTTTCAGTAGTTAGATAATTTATATATAGTTTTATTCTATTAGAAGAAAACAGAAGAAAGCATTACTTTAATTAATAAATTATTAATTATTCTTATTTTCCATATATCTTAAAAACAATTTTCTTTTTAAATGATTTAATTTTAAATTTAACCATTTTCATCATTAGTTGTTTACGCAAAATCGTTCACTACGCCAACACTATTAGTTTGAGTATGGTAACATAATTTTTATTCGAACTGTCAAGTTACGGAATATAAATAAAAGTCGAACTATAGATGTAAAAGTATCCGATGAAATAGGAAGCTATGATCCCATTGTAAGTTTCCAATATGATATGATCATGTGGTTTGACCAGGTCTTTTGACTCGCATAATATTTGTTTGTCACATTATTTCGTCACAATTTTTTTTTTTTTTTTTGAAATATTTATTGATAAAATTGGGCATAATATTGAAATATTAAGGAATGCCCGTTAATATTATAATGAGTAGTGTAATATTATAGTGAGCGCACTTAAACAGTTACCATATCTTGGAAAGTGAAATTGAAGAATTATAGTCAAGACAAAAGCTAATGAATTTAATGAGGCTTTAATGATATTCACGTTTTTTTTATTTTTCATGCTTTACATTGGCCTAACCTAGTCAAAAGCCTTTGATCATATATTTTTTTTAAGAATATTGCTAGTGGTTTTTATGGTATAATTAAGTGTGACATTTTACATCCTATTTATTACTGGTTGAAGTTTAGTTTCCCACAATTACTACACTCTCAATTTAATCATTTTGAAGAAATATTTTATTCAGTTTATTGGTGGGGAAAGAGTAACGACGTCTTCAGTAATTGTACTGCAGACTGCAGGGCTTGCAAATATTCTCAAAATCCAATGAAGAAACTTATGCGAGTCAAAGAGCGCCTTGTTGAACCACCTCACTGTAGATGTTTTGTATCACACGTATCTATGCATCTATCAGAGTATTCGTCGGCAGAGTCCTACGTTTTAGGCACCAGGAACAGGACAGGCAGCAGTCATGTCGCAGTAGAGATTACCTACGCCACACATTTCCACCTAACTCTTACATTATGATATTTTTATGTTGTGTCATTATTATCAAATTGTTTTAACAATGGATTTCATGGTCTTTTTTCCGTGATGGTACCCGGCAGTTCGCCTGGAGAGAGAGTCTTAACTTCAAGGAAGCTATTGTTGTTAACGAGTAATAAAATCTCTTCATAATACTATAATTATCCATTATTATTCATATACGTTTTAATTATTTATTTCTATATTTTTTATTCTACATCCGTATTTTTACTTTATTATAATTATTTTACTTTCAATATATTTACGTCTATTTTTATGTAATTTTATCACAAATTTTTGCTATATCTCTGTAGGCATGTTGGTGCACTGGATTTTGTTAACTACCTACGCTTTAGAAATAAAGTTAGTCCAAATTCGCCTGACTGACAGATTATGGATTATAGACATTTTGCATATTTTTGCAGTTCGAACAGTATTGAAAGAATCGGTACGCATGCTTACATATTATTAAAATAATATCTACTTAATTGAACCGTATGAATTATCAATTGATATACTAAAAACAATCTTGTAATTCTATATTTTAAAATTCAATGGTATCTTTGAAGCGATGAATTGGTAATTTCTGAAACAGCATTGTTTAGGTACAATTTAAAGACAACGTCGCTTTATTAGATATTAGTTGAATTTTAACATCTGACCATGACCACGGGCCAATGACATTCAACTTTCAACTGGTCCACCACTGTCCCTAGACCTATAATGTGTGTTTACTTAGTTAATGGATCTGGTGAAAGTTGATTGTACAAAAAGTCTTTCAATATTACAACTCAATTATTTTCAAAATGATTAATTAAGTTCACGATTAAAAATATAATCATTAAATTGGGCCTACTTTAATATGAAATGTGGGGAAGACCTGGGATAGCAAGACTTTTTTTTAGTTAGTAAATTGGTGCCTTGTAATGTATAATTAAAACACTTTACGTATCAAGCAATTCAATTCATTAAAAATTCTCCTTGATTTCCAAGTCTTTCAAGCTATAAAGATAATCGTTCTGTAATTAAAGTAAATCGAGAGATGAGGCACTGAAACATGACACATTTCTTTTGTCTTCAGTTTAAGTACCTGCGTATTGTTGTACTAGGTACTGACTGTTGCAAGCACCACGATTGTATAGGGTATTTGAAAGTCATTGCAATGTCTAAGTCAAAAGATTAAGAAAAGCTATCCCGGGACTCCCTTACAGAGATTCTGTCTGAATCGGAGGTTACATCGTGTCGCACGGTGCATGCGATCAGTTGTTTGTGTATTTTGATAGTGTGTAATAAATCGGAAAGAATGGTTCCTAAACTTGTTTGTCTGCAGAACCTCAGTTATTATTGTAGAATTTTCCATCAGGACCTAATTCTTAAAACTCGCATAGTTTGTGATCCGGCTCGGCCATTTTAGACAAACAACATAATTTCAATAACTTATGTGGTGCTTACATCCAAGTTTAAAAGCAAGAACTTTTAATATCACCGTCATTAATTCACGATTAAAGAGTGGTACTGAAGCACATAGTTATTCAGACGTGTGTTCATATTTCTTTCATATTTAATTTATGTTTTATTATTTCAATGATTTCCGTTTGTTTTCTGTTTCAACCATTAAATTATAATCATTTATGTATGTGTGTGTGTATGTGAAATATGAAAACAACGTCATTATCAATAGATTGAATAACAAGCATGTTGTAATTTCTTGTAGTGGCTTTTAAAACGATAGTTTGTGCATCTTGCTGTTTTCTATTCTGTTGCAGCGCATTGTCGATATCAGGAGCCGCTCACAGCCCAACACTTCCGGAACTTAATTAATTGCCTTAACAGACTTCCTTCACACTCCTTGCTCCTTTGTTCTATTAGACTCTATCAGTCTTGACAAGTCTTCAAGTTCTTCATTTACTTGTTTCTATCGGACATAGTCCAATGTCTTTATTCTTAATTATTGAAGATACATTGTGCTCCTTTCAAACTCCTTCAATTATATATCTATCCCTCTTTTATTAACAATAAAACTATATTAAAAAACAAAATTAACACACCATCGGAGCACAGGTAATTACTTAATAAAATTATATTTGCTTTGAAATATGTTCTTAGGTACAGTCGTTATGTAAATGTATAATAACACCTTTGCACATTGACAATAATGTTTTGATCATTGTAGAGATCGCAGTAGGTAATCCACTTTGAGCTTTTCTTAGACTAGTTTTTGATTAAAATGTCACTTTGACATTAGCTTCCTTTAGTACCTACCTATACTGTTGAAATAAATAAGTACATATAGTATCTAACATTATTATATACACTTTATAATTTTTTTGACTAATGGCAATATCATCACAATTGTTAAGAAGACTGAATACGTCTCTAAAATCTAAACACATACTATTCTATTCTGTATTCACCAAATTAAATTGTTGCGCTTAGTACCTATCTAATATCACGAAACCCAATAACTATGTTTATGTAACTGTTCATATGTATCTCTAATAATTACCAAATCTTACTTCTTCACCTTTATAAATCACGTTATTCCAACGTTATTCCACCACGTTTCGATTTACTTCCCACTAGACATAGGCCGCTCGTCTACACTTCCTTTTCTTTTTTGTCGTTGAATAAATGGTACCTAGATAACAATCAACTACAAAACAAAAAGTCTCGATAATTTAAACACTTTGAAATATTATATTATATTATCCAAACGAATTTTGTCTCTACTGTTATTTTTCAATAATATTCAAAGACAAAAAAAGAGGGGCATTCGCCTTTTTCGTTTCTATTTTATTATTTTTGAATGATTGTGGTCGCATTCAGACATAGTCTTGTCCAACTCTATGTGTCTTCAATGGACTGGAAACGGTGTTAAATGTTTTAAATAAGTGTTTATATATCTCTATATACTATATATGTATTAAAAGCGCGGTTGCAATATGCTTTCAAGTTTTAGTTACAAGCTAAAAATAAAACAGACGATAAAGTATTAGGGGCTTACTTGCAACCGCTCTTTTATAATGTCTGTTGGAGATCGGCGAGCACAGCTAGAAGTGCGTGGAATGGTGCGCAGGGCACCGGTGACGTGTGCGCCGGGCGAGGCGATGCGGCCCGGGGAGCGGACCTGCGGCCAGAAAACGCCCTCGATGCGCTACTAGACGAGCTGCAGACGTTTGCGAAGCCGACAGAGCGCGGCGGGCGGGGGGATGGGCCGCTGCGGCGCCTGCACTCGTACCCGAGTGGCAGCGACACTGACGCGTCGCCGCCGGTGCGCGCGCGCGGCCAGCACCCGCCCAAGCCGCCCGTGCCCGAGCGCCACCCGGAGCTGCTGGCCATGGCTGCGCGCCGCGCGCCACCGCCGCCGCCGCCGCGCACCACCTCGCGCTCCCCGCTCGCCTCGCCTACCTCGCCCGCCTCGCTGCCCCGCTGCCACCCCGACCCTGCCCTCCTGCCTCACCCCTCCGACCCCTCCTCCGACGACGACAAGGCCACCAACCGACACACGCCGCTCGAACAACGACACCAAGAACTGCTGAAGAAGCAGAAGGCGCTGCAAGAACAGTATGCGCGTCTGCAGATGATCCAACGGAGCGGGCCCACGCTACCGCCCAACGCGCAGCCAGACCTCAAGAAGACAGGCAGCGAGTCCAACTTGTTGACCAAAATGAACTTGAACCTGGCGCCCGCTGCGATATCTGGCAGCATGACTCACCTGGCCACCGACAATCACGTCGACGGACTATTAACGAACGACATAGACAAGCCGCCTGAAGCTGTGGCCACTACTAATAAGGTTTACGAGACTGACATACTGTGACCTTGTAGTCGATGCTTCATATCTGTCTAAGAGTTCGCGCGCATCAGGCGCGGGCGACACAAGCGCAGCTCCTCGGGGCTAGCAGTATTGTGGAGTACATGTGTGCTAATAACGGCTATACGACGTCTGGCTGTACAAAAGACAGCACGCGAAGTGTAGATAGTTCAAATTATCGCGACAATGTAAGTAGCCGTAGCGATACGCGGCCAATGCTTTAATCCGACCGGTCGCGTACTCGTGACGCATCAGCGATCGTAACAATCGCTCAATACTGACTGCCTAATGCGCGGGAGCTCCTATTTATACACAATTGTTAGTATTTAACTGAATTAGTATTATTGCCTATTGTATGTTACAATATAATTAGCTAATTCTATTAGGTTTGTTATATCGTTTTGATACTTGCTCCGATATTAAATAAGAATCCCACATGCTTTTCCCCAAACAACAATTTTCGAACAACTTCAACGGAAAATGAAATAATGATATTAAAAAAAAAATGGTATTTATAATTGTTCAACAAAAACAAAATAAAATAGGTACCCGTACTTGTTAACTTATATTCAAACAATGTACCTTATCACTATACTGAATGTGTAGCCAGTAATAATATTCCATCATAGCTATATCAAGTAAACACGAATCTATCTTGCACGACAGTCTTGTGCTATGAGTTCATGATACCTACTACAATCAGAACTCATAGAAACTTGTCTAGTTATCAATGTACATATAAATCACTTTTAGGTGTAACTGTAGGTACCCTATAACTTAGCTCCTAACATTTCTTATTACTGTAACGAGTATCACTTAGGAAACCTTTCCATACCGAGTGCCAAAATTCTTTCCCATCCATGTCTATTCGCTATATTTTCGGAAGTAAGCAACGATATTTAAAAAATCGTAAAAACGTACGAGGTCCGTGTTAATGATCCGCTCTCATTTCAGTGTTGACCAACAAAGAATGTTGAAAAAGTGCACATTATTAGAAATTATTAGACATCTAGGTACGAGTAACAGACTATCATGACGAGTTCTAAATTCAAAATCAATATCTTTAGCAAAGGAACTACAAGAACGAAAGAGCACTCAACTGAGATTGATTTGTTAAAACGGGCCCATACTCAAGGTTCCTTGAAACACCATCAGATACAACGAACAGTAAGTTGTATTTAATAACAAATGATACAAAATTACCTGCTACTAAATTATAGAAACTATTTAATATTCTTGACGGCGCGTAATAGAAAATATATTTATAGTCGCAATATATAAATTGACTGTGATAAGAAAAAGTTAACTAATTTAAATGCATAAGAATTGATCAAAATAAAATCGTGGCTACTTTCCTAACTTACATATTATATTATATCATATTATTTCTTTATAGTATGTCCATATGCATCTATATGTGTCCGTCTTCTCTCTAACAGAACTTTTTGATATAATTACTCATTTAGTCACAACCGTCATTAATATTAGATATTTATAGGCATTCACTCATAATCTAATCAAGAATTCTATCAATTATGTGCGTATGTATGTGTGTCAAAATTAGCAAAATAAAAAAGTCTTATAAAATATTGTTGTATAAAATAACCTTATTTTTAGACTCGAAATATATTATCTACATTAGAAAGATGGAATAGATCTAGATTCTAGAACATTTAATCATAGATATGTGTTATTCAAACTAAATGTTTGCGCTTTTTAAAAGTTCGTTGCAAAATCACACATACAATTACATATGCACTTATTAATACACTACATTATTGCGGAAAACAATTTTCACTCAAATTTTTAATATTTTATTTGCAAATAAATGATTGTTTGTGCTTTTTCGAGTCTTAATCGCTATACTTTTATGGATGCATTGAAATAGAAAATATGTCTAGCAAAAAATATTTTCAAAGAATAAACTAAGCCATTGTAAATGTAAATCACTACCTAATCTTACATTATGGAATTGTCTTTTGTTGTTTTTAACAAACGTTATGAATTTATTAAATTTTTTATCATGTTCATTCCTCTCGTTTGATTTGTTAAAATTATTTATCTAATGTGCCAAATTAATGCTTTTTTATATGAATATTTTTCTAGTATTTTTACTTAGTTTATTTACTTACCCATTTTTGAAGACGTTTAAAGCAAAAACTTAAACTTAATGTTTTATAGAGCTGTTTATTATTAATTTCGATGTTTTATCGATTTTAAATGATTAGGTATATTATCTGCAAATGATTTTTAGCTTAAAGCAACCTTATTATAATCTATTGTTAATATTATAATTATGATTAAGTACTATTTGTTTAGTTTTAATAAAAGATCATGTTAATTGTATTATAGTTAAATCAAGATAGCTTGAAAATGTTTTAATGTGAAATAAATAAATACAGAAAGTTTATTGGCATTTTAATTTTAACTTTCCACTTGTTTTATACCGCAGTGGTGCTTGCAGTGGCGGCCCAGTGGCAACGGCTGCGACTTACGAGATGTGAGTCGCAAATTCGAACCCAGACAGGTGCTTTACTTGGTGTTAATTATTCCATCACAACTGTTCTCAATACGGTGAAGGGAAACATCGTGAAGAAAACAGACAAGTCTTAAAACCAAAAATTCAATGTCATGTCATGTCACTTCTACCAACCCACACTGGCCCGCTCCCTCTCACAGAGAGGAAGCCTGTGTCCCAGCAGTGGGAACATTATAGGTTGATTAATTAGGTTAGCCCCGTAAACATGAATAACGATCGCATACTAAGTAGGTGGTAAGTAATGTATATAGGTACTTACCTAGGTACCTAAAACAAAGCCATCTAATGAATGTAAAAACGAACCCTCTTCAGGTTAAACTCTTAAAACAATCACTTTTTAAAAAGATTTATTACAATATTCATCTGTATTTAATTAACATTATTACATTGTTATTTAAAATAGGTACCTACATCGCCGTAGATTGAGTTATATAATTTAAATATCTGACCCAACAGACGTCCTGTCTTATCTATGAATATTGAATTCGCATTTTTTTTTTTATTAGTTTTATGGCCTGGTTACAGAGACCTTTTAGCCAAGTCTTTATTAAGAACGTATCATAGTCATAACAAAGTTATTGTAAAGCGGTAGTAACTTTACAATAACCTATTAGGAGTTTTTGGGGGAACACGAAAAGTCCACGTTAGTCACTTATTTTCACCGTCACTACACTTGTGCACTCACGCGTAACTAAATTGGATAATTCACTACCAAAATTATACAATTTAATTCGCTATTTCACAAAATGTAATGATAATGAAAATTCATGCGACATGTTCCAACGCGATCCCGCCAAAAAAACTCGAATTATATTAAGTTATTAAGTATATAGTAATAGATTATACGAACCTTCGCTTGACTGTATGGAACACAAAAAAAAAAAAAAATACCAAAATTGGTCCAGCCGTTCACGTGTGATGCCGTGACCACGGGATATAGGGATTCATTTTTATGTACTAGCTGACCCGACAGACGTTTTCCTGTCTTATGAATATTGAATTCTTATTCTTAGTCAACTTATTTTTTTATCAACTTCAATTGTTAAATTAAAAACATCTTAAGGTGAATTGAAATTAGAATGTCGGTTTTCACACTGAAAAACCGAATAGGTTGAATTCCATAATGTTGATTTAATGTAAGTTGCGTTAACCTAATATTATGTTTAAACAATAGTTGTTTTAAAACATAATATTAGGTTAACGCAACATTACATGACATTTATTTCTACAAAAATAAAATTGTTGAAAATTAAAAGGTTAAACCAACCACTAAAAGAGGTTAAAACGACACAATATTCGAATCTAAGTAAGTCTAACTGATAATATAGTCAAGTCAATATATTAACGAAGTAGAGTCAACAAAATAACTAAGTTAAATATACATAATCAGTTTAAACCAAACTGAACACAGGTTAAATTTACCTTTATAGTTCAACTATTTTTATTTTGTTAATTCAACAAATCATGTCGGTAGGTGCTATATTAATTTAAAATAAAGGTTGAAAAAAGGTTAAAACAACCTATTCGGTTTTTCAGTGCAGTTTAAAATCAAATCAAAGCATTCAATTTGTAATCTTCTATGTATATAATAATGAATCCCCTGAATGACCTGTTGCCTGTAGTCTTTTTAAGAATTCCAACGAATATAAGGAGACCTCTCAAAATCAAAAGATTTTATTTCACATAAACCTGCGTGGGCACTTATGTAACGTCAGAAGCTAGGTGCACGGTTCCATTTTGTCGCTTCCGATGGAGAAGAGCTGACAAGAAACTCCATGGTTACCTACTCTTTTTATATATATTTTTTGGGTTTTGGCTTCGCACGGTTTGTACATTTAGCCAGTGTCAAGTAATTTTATTTTTCAATTGTAAATGGCCCGATATCAGCATGATATCAGGCACAAAAAAGTCATAGTCAGTCAAAGCGGTAGTAACTTTACAACAACCTATTAGGGGTGTTTTTGGCGGTATCGCGGTGGAACATGTCGCAAGAATTTTCATTTTCATGAAATTTCGTGAAATTGCTAATTAAATTGTATTTTTGGTAGTGAATTATTCAATTTAGGTACGTGTGGGTACCGTGTGGTGCCGGACGTAAAGAATAGCATCATCCCATCTCTTCCCGTGGGTGTCGTAGGAGGCGACTAAGGGACTTATTAGAGAATGGGCAGCAGCGTTCTCTATGCATTTTACCACCATACTGCGATCGCCAACCCGTCTGCCAAGCGTGGCGATTATGGCAAGCCCCCCCCAAATTGGGGGAGTCCTATGTCCAGCAGTGGACGTCTTCCGGCTGAAATGATGAGTGCACAAGTGTAGTGAAGGTGAAAATAAGTAACTAACGTGGACTTTTCGTGTTCCCCCCAATCAATCAAATCAAATCAAAATATTTTTATTTCATATAAACCTGCATGGGCACTTATGAAACGTCAGAAGCTAGGTGCACGGTTCCAAATTGTTGTTTCCTATGGAGAAGAGCCGGCAAGAAACTCCACGGTTACTCTTTTAAAAATAATTGGCTTTAACAATATTTTCAAATTACAGAGATAAAATGTATGGGAGGACAGCGCAGGCCTGTCAATAAGTACCAGGACGAATACAGAATAGAAAATCGTCTACAAATCTACAGTCTGTAAGGCCTACAACGTTCCCTCATTCACATTATGTAAAATAATCTACATAAATAAAATTGATGTAGGTACCTATAATGTCAATTAATGACGAGAATATGTCAGCATTGTAAAAATAAAAAGAATAAAAAAGAACATAGTATTTCAGAGCAGTTAATAGACTTTCACATAGTTATGCTGTTAATGAGGTACCAGGGAAGCCACATGTGCAGAAGGAATTAATGCCAAACTTCCCTGTCTTCAACGTAGTATTTTATCTTATAATAAGCTTTTTTGATAAGGACACGTTTGATGTGCGTTTTAAACTTTCCATCGCTAAGTTCTATAACTGACTTTGGCAACTTGTTATAGAAGCGGATACTGTTTATTAGAAATGACTTGCTAGTTTTAGTCAGTCTAAATTTTGGAATCACAATTTCATCTTTACTACGTGTATTCAGATTATGGAAATCGCATCGTTTTTTGATAAGGCCTAAGTTTTTGTGAACATACAAGATATTTTCTAGGATATAAAGAGAAGGCAGAGTTAGTATATCAATTTCGCTGAATTTGTTTCTAAAAGACTCACGAGGCCCCATTTTATAGATTGCGCGGATTGCCCTCTTTTGTAAAATGAGAAAAAGCCCAATAGCTCCTAATAGGTTGTTGTAAAGTTACTACCTCTTTACAATAACTTTGACTTGACTGACTATGACTTTTTTGTAACTTCGTGCCTGATCGGGCTATTTGCTTGATTGAAAAGTAAAATTACTTGACACTGGCTAAATGCACAAAGCGTGCGAAGCCAAAACCCAAAAAAGAAAAAAGAAGAACAACCTATTAGGAGTTTTTGGGAGGAACACGTTAGTCACTTATTTTCACCTTCATTACACTTGTGCACTAACGCGTAACTAAATTGAATAATTCACTACCAAAATTATACAATTTAATTCGCTATTTCACGAAATTTCATGAAAATTAAAATTCGTGCGACATGTTCCAACGCCAAAAACTCACCTACTCTTTTAAAAATCATTGGCTTTTACTATGTTTTCAAATTACAGTGTTATTTTATTAGGAATGGGAGGACAGTGCTGGCCTGTCAATAAGTACCAGGTACCTACTTAGAGGAATGCAAATAAAGAATAGAAAATCGTCTACAAACCTACAGGCTGTAAAGACATGTTGAGTTTTAGAGGTTTGGTAGGTTAGGTATGAGGTCTTATAAAGAGGGTCGAAATTTTAATTATTTTTGCGATAGGACACACCATTTTCGAGATATAAGCAAAAGAAAAGATACAGTACTATTTTTGCACCAGAAGTCGAAGTGTTGGTGTTTTTAGTTCTTGACAACTAATTTTATTCCACACCTTTTTAATCGCGATTAAAAATAGTCACTCAGATTTAGTTAGCAAATCAAAATTATAGGTTGAATAGAATAATGAAATTGACAACAACAGAATAGCAAAATTGCCATTTTCCCTAATTTAAAAACTCAGTGCAATCTTAGTGCTGTCAAACTAAAATATACTTATGTTGTGTCAGTTTAGTGAATTACAGAATGAGAAATCGTCGTTTGACATGAATAAACTAAATTTTGGTGATTTTTAGTCTAGTTTAGAGAATTTTGTGACAACAGAATCGGCACCATTGTCAAATAAGGACGAGAATATGTCAGACATTGTAAAAAAGAAAAAGAATTACAAAAATTAACATTTTACACGTTTGATATGAGTTCTCTAGACTGGGTCCGTAGCTGCATAATAAATAATAAAGAAACAAATATAACGGCACAGGATAGCGTTTAGGTACCAGAAGTGGTAATACTGTAACTGACATATAGGAAGAAATACTCATATACAATAGGTACCTACATCTACGGCGAGCCTGACATCCAGAAGCACAGAACATTATGTAACCAGAGGGGCAATTCTGCTAATTTTAAGAACGTTCACAGTCTGATCTCAGTGTCAATCTGTCAAAAAATCCTATACATTTTTGTCAAATTTTTGAAATTCGATTGTCGCCGAGATGACACTGCGAACGTTTTTAATTACGAGAATTGGCCTTCTGAAAACAGCCACCATGCAAACATCGATGCGACGCTCTGCTAAAGTGACAGTAATCAGCCAGTGTCACTATCATTGAACCTCTTTGAAGACACTGGAGTCTCTACGACGGTCCACCGGCGTTCATTGTTGTTCTGGAATAGAGAAATATACAATCACTCAGTTATCCGCGAGTCAATCCTGACGATCAGGATGTAGTAATGCAAGAGTCACAGTAACCAGTCTTAGCCATCAGTCATCACATCAGTTAGGTAGGTATCTACTGAAAGCAGAACATCTCAGCTTATGTAGGTACCGGACAACGTGTTTCTCTCAACACCACCCCCTGGACCGTACAAGTGCGTCCCTTCAACCAGCTCAAACGAAGAGATAGATAGGCAAATTAGAAACGGGCAGAGATAATCTTGATGTTACACTGTAGGTAACCTATTATTACACTGTCCCCCACTTGACCTATTCGACTTTATTCTTGCCTCTCACAGACCAGCAAGAAGCGGAAAATAGAATGGAATTTAATATTTTGACTAATAGGGTTGATAAGAGTCAAATTATTTTTTAAAGAGAAATTTAAAACATTGAATTTTGAGCCGTTCAAACGCCACCATTTAGCGTGCGGTTTTGATGTCGTCATTGGCTGTGTCCCGTGTTTGTTTAATAGAGCGTTTCAGTTACTTCATACTTATTTTCAGTTACTTTTAATTAAACAAATCATGGAAGAAGTACCTAAGTAGTAAGAAGAAATAGTACATCCGATATTGTTTTTTCGTATTTCCACGCGATGCGAAATTACGAAAAAAATGGTGTAAGATGATGATGAGAAGGGATTATGTATCTCCATTATCGGTTCCGTGTGGTGCCGGACGTAAAAGAATAGCACCATCCTGTTTCTTCCCGTGGGTGTCGTAAAAGGCAACTAAGGGACTTACTAGAGAATGGGCAGCAGCGTTGTCTATGCATTTTACCACCATACTGCGATCGCCAACCCGCGCCAAGCGTAGCGATTATGGTAAAACCCCCTTTTAGGGCAGGCATATGTCCGGCAGTGGACGTTTTTCAGCTGAGGTGATGATTATCGGTTGTATTTTGTTGCGAAAATAATTTTAACGTATATGTATTATGCTATATTTATGTACAGCTTAGTGTGAATTAGTAGAAGATTCGGTCTAAAACTAACCCAACCTAGTTCACAAAAGTTCACTAAAAAAATTACTTTAAATGCTTCTATTTTCGGGAGATTGACCGATTGTGCTTTGACAAAACCAGTTTCTGTCATCGTCCTAGATTGACTACAAATATATATTCACAAGTAACCACACAGGAATACAGTTTAAACAATTTTTCTCCAATCTATCGACTCCGACGGTCGATAATTCCAATGACGTGACGTAACCATTGACGTCACATTTCATATCGACCAATACCGACGCGTTTTGTAATTTTGAATTTCCCTCCCTTATTTTTCACTTTTTATGTAATCTTTTCTGGGTAAATATTAACTAAATAAAAAAAAAAAACTTTTTAAGTATAATGTAAACACAATAAAGAATCTAGAAAAAAATATTTGAGACAAAGGATATTGGGCAAGATACACCCAGCTCCGCCAGCCATGTGTTAAATATGACTCGAAACATCTCACAATTGTAATAATTTTTAATTACGGTGCATTAAAAACTATCCCCGAGGTCATTACATAAAACCGTGTGTACAATCGCGACTTCTTCCGCACGCTCACCTTTAAGGCGATAATCGCGTAGCAAGGCTCACGACTCGATCACACAATGCATGCGTTTTGACCAATAGAATGCACGAAACATATTTTAGTAGTGTTCGTAGTAATGGTGTATAGAAGTGTGACACTCACACAGGCGCGTGCTATGTTCACTAGTTTGTGAGATTATTTTTGAATAGGCACGGCCGGTATGAGCTCTTTATGAATTATTGTTGTTGACAAGAAGTAATTTCGTACTCATATTTATCTTCTTTTTGGTTTAGAAAATGTATTATTGCTATTGCTTTAAGTTAAATGAAATAATTGTTAGGTTCTTAATGTGTTTTATTTTTATAGGTTTTAGGTTTGTTTTTTATTACCAGAGGAGAATAAAACTAATTCATGCCTTGCTTGACACGAGTCCAGAGAGACGGTGTCACTTTATTTTTTACCACAGGCAATAAGACATCACAACAGATCAAACAGTAATTGTAAACAGAATCTTATCGATTAGCTTAATGTTTTTTTTTGTTGTTAGTTTTTCTATTTATTCAGCTACTTACTAGCAGCGCTCCGCGATTTCAACAGCGTAGTTCCCGTTACCGTGAGAATATGGGGATAAAATATAGCCTTTGTCACCCGGAGATAGTGTAGCTTCCCAACAGTGAAAGAAATTTTCAAATCGGTACAGTAGTTTCGGAGCCTATTCAATGCAAACAAACAAATCTTTCCTCTTTATTATTAGTATAGATAGATTATTTATCAATAATTTGGAATAAAAATGTCAAACAACAATTTATATCTATTCTATCAACTTTAATATTTTCCTCTCTCCGACATAATAATGTTCCGTCAGGTCTATAAGTTTTGTTATATATGAACACTTTCACTGCCTCCCCAATTTTCATGATGTCCAATGGTTATGCGATACCGCCGACATACAAAACGCAGCGGACGCGCTAGGCACGTTGACCGGCACTGCATAAAGTTATAAAATGTTAATAATTATTGTCATTTCTGTAAATTCCGGTTAAGAAGTCACAGCCTTTCAAGGTCAACTTATTAATGCCACTTAAAAAAAAAACCTGTATTATCGGCGCGGCGCGGGCGTAAGAGGGACTTGTTACTTGCGCAGTTCTATTGAAAAGTAAAAATCTTCATTACAATGTGTTATAAACTTGAAAATATACAAAAACGAAGCAAGTTAGATATTTTGTTGGAAATTTGCAACATTTGTTATTATCTTTTTATTTTATTGCTCTATATTATGATTGGAATAACACAAATAGGTATACTTTGCGCATTTCATACAATGTTAACGGAGATTTTTGTTTACTGTTGTCGGAACTTTTCAACTGCAATAATAATACGTTCATTATCTATACCATTGTTATTTAGTGGGAACTTCTCAAAATCTGGTTTAACAATAGAATGGCTTAAAAACATACTTTATGGCCCTTCTATTGAAGGACCATAAAATACGTTCGCGAAATATTACAAAGAATTTTAAGGTATGCCTACTATTTTATTACCATGTTACCTATCTCGAATGTTTTGCAGGTGTTCCTTATAGGTATGTATATTTTGAATACTTTGAATAGTTCTAATATTCGTTTTATCCATTTATTTATTACACCTTTGATTTTTTATTTAATCATAACAGCAGTTTGTGCAGAGGTTGATTGGTACTAACACTAGATAATAAGTTGTTTTCATATTATGTTACTAACACTCTATGGTTTTCTTTTCCGAAATAAAATAAATATTATTATTTATTATTATTATAAACAGGCGGCTGTCCCTTTAGTGCACTCGTGCGCTGAACTACCAGATTTTAATAGATGTAGAAAGAATCACACAATGTTTAATAATCGCATTGTGGCCCAGTGGCCACAATGCGATTATTAAACATTGTGTGATTCTTTCTACATCTCTTATTCACAACCAGTGTTGTGGTCTACGTAATATTAACAAAACTGAGGAAACAATATAAGCTCTTTGCTAAACTATTAAGACTCATTTTCGCGGTACAGAAGATCTACAGTGAATGCTCATACATTTCTATGAGATCCGAGCTAAAACGCCTAGCGCGTGATACAGAAGATCGTTGACATAACTGTATGGAGCACGGAGTTAATACAAAGGTATGGAGCGTTATGGAGTAATTTGTCGATTCTCGTGCGCCGCACGGGGAACCGAAGTTTGTCGAATATTACCGAACGTCGCGTCGATTAGCGAGAGCGCCCGAGGTTTGGCAAAGTTTGCATGCCGGCCATAATGAATGACCGACTCATTATTGTCACTGCGAAGTTTAGTTTACGTGGAATTGAATACTATTGTTTATTTTTTGTTCGTCTAGATTTAAATTACTTACCTATCTGAAATAAATAAATTCTATTTATTTACTTATTACCCCTAATACTTAGTGAGCTAGTAAAGTGCACCACCAGTTCCATGACCTACCAGCCGCCACTGATCATAAATAAACGAGATTACACGAACAAGGTATCTTTCCAATGTCCGGGGCATGCTTTACAGGATGCTTACCGTTTTTTTTTTTTTTTTTGGGTGGGAAATCATCAAATAACTTCTCCCGCTCTGGGTGGAGCAGGAGGGCGTATCAGACTTTTACTGACTAAAACCCACCCGTGTTCCTTCAGTAGCCCTTAAGCCAGGGGCTGTGGTGTCTCTTTCGAACAAACCCGCACCCCTGGCAGGCATCGACCCTTGCGGGTCCCATCACTTTTTGTGCTGACATCTCTTTGAGGCGCGCGTGGAACACAACGCGCCGTCGACTTGGGCTTGGTCCTTACCGGACACCGAGCTACCCATTACTCGCCGTCCAGGATGCTTACCGTTGGGTGGTGCACAAAAGGCTTGCAAAAGCCAGTACGTTAAGATTGGAGTTTATGAGTGGGCCGTCTTTTAATAAAAGGTTGACAAACAATGCTATAATCAACGAGACAAGCGCGTTGCCCGCATTGCGTACGACAAGTATATTTTGACAAATATAACAATAACTCAGTTCATAGGCCACTTTAAAATTCGGAAGCATAACAAGTAATTAAACTGAACTATAATTTTCAATAAGAAATACTCCTTCATTTCTGAAATATAACAGAAATATTTTCAAAAAGCCAGGGCTGTGGGCCCCTGAAAAAATAAAACTGTCACTGTGACCGCAGTGAGAGTGAATGGATTGAAAAAAAGAAATATTAGCTATTAGTGAAATATATATTTTTCAGTTCGTGTTCATTTAATAATAAGCTGTTCAGGATTAAAGATTTCATAAGGTTGATATTTAAACCGTATCTGTATATTAAAACATTTTAGTAAAACATTTTTGTTTAAAGCGAAACTGTCGTCTGCAATCTTCGTGTGAAATCATACAAAATGTGTTAAAAATTTAAGAACAATTTTAAGGATTTGTAGTTGTGGAAAAGAAGCAATTTAATTTAGTTGAACTTATTTATTTTTAATAGAATGTTTCAAGATTTCAAAAGGAAATTTTAAAGATTCACCCAAAAATTAATATAAAAAATTACACAGAAATTATCATCAACTTGTATTTATCTACACTCCTACCGTAAAGTTATCATTAATAAATCAAAAATAGTGTCATAATGACAGACTAAGCACGGGCAATTCTAATGAAATTAAAAAGTTTTATTATAAATTTATAATTTTAGCACACCTTCCTTATGTTTACGTATTTGTGTTTTTTGCAATGTCTTCGCTACTTCTTCTAATACTCCTAGTAATTGTTCTAACTGAGACATTTTTTGTAAACAACAAAAAAACGTGATATTCTTCAAAATAACGTGATGTTACGATGCGTAGATTCCTTTTGTAATAATATTGTAAATAACTTGCACAAAAAACCCTCAAACACTGCTAATGACGGTCCGGGCTCGCTTCTTATCTAAGGAATGCAATGTCTTTTGTTCTCGACGCTCAGTACGGTGCACTGTAATCCGGCTCGATTTCGACCATGTTTTGATGGTAGTAAGGTTGAAAATTGTTTGTATGGATTTTTGTGGGAACGAAATGCGCGCTTTGTTGACGACGCCTTTATTGCGACAAAAAAAATGGACATTGGTTTGCGTCTCTATACGTCATGCATTCAACAGACAATATGGATTTGTGTGAATACACTCACACAAATACATGTTGTTTCTAATTGGGCGAAACCAGGAAGGGGTGTGGTTTGTCACTAGATGCGCTGCCACAGAAATATTTTCTTAAGTGAGCATGCTTAAAGTTTGTCGATTGTACGTATCAAAACTGAGTGAAATATTTTTACTAGTGGGTATCGTTATTTAATATTATTATTGACTTAATTGACGTGATTTTTTGCAAAAGATATGGGCTAGAGACACAGCAAAGGCTGGTTGACCATAAAGTCTCCTGCGCTCGTACTTACCCCCACCCATGGACCGTTTTCAAAACGGTTAGCTGGGTCGGCCGCGCGGTCGTTTTACCTCAGTCCGATCTAGCCTGTCCTACCAGCGATGCCCTAAGCTGAGGTACGTGCCCTTAGCCCTGGCTGCAAGCCTTAATTAATTTGGGCATGCCACGATTGCGGCGGTAAGTCCCCTCTTTGAGGAGTGGTTTGAGAGGCGGCATGGCGTCCTCACCTTCCGCCTGACGCAGGTCCTCAACGGACACGGCTGTTTCGGGAGGTTCCTGTTTCGGATAGGGCGGGAGGAAACGCCCGGGTGTTTCCACTGCGAAGATCGCCCTGAGGACACGGTGGAGCACACGGTGGCGGTCTGCCCGGCTTGGGTGGAGCACCACCGTGTCCTCGTGGAGGCGATCGGCGGCGGCGATCTCTCGCGTCCGGCCCTGGTCCAGGCCATGGTACGGAGCGAGAGGGCATGGGTAGCCGTCACCTCCTTCAGCGAAGCAGTGATGCTCGCGAAGAGGGAGGCGGCGAACGTGAGGGAGAGGCAGCCTATGCGCCCTCGCGACCCTAGCCGCCGCAGGATACGGAGACGCCCTGGGCGTCGGGAATCCCAGGCCGATTTCCGGCCACCGTAGGCATGAGCTTGTGGACGGCGAGTAATGGGTAGCTCGCTGTCCGGTAAGGACCAAGCCCAAGTCGACGGCGCGTTGTGTTCCACGCGCGCCTCAAAGAGATGTCAGCACAAAAATGATGGGGCCTGCAAGGGCCGATGCCTGCCAGGGGTGCGGGTTGGTTCGAAAGAGATACCACAGCCCCTGGCATACGGGCTACTGAGGGAACACGGGTGGGTTTTTAGTCAGTAAAAGTCTGACACGCCCTCCTGCTCCACCCAGAGCGGGAGAAGTTATTTGATGATAATTCATTAAGGTTTCCTTCGCTGACCCAAAGGGAACTAATTATTTTTGCTCTGGGTACATATCAACTTAAATTGGCAAAAAGTTATTATATTGAGCATGTTCGGGGGACGGGCACTTCAGTATTTCGCTTTACCGAGATCACAATAATAATTAAACACTGCTTAATTGATTCATGCTCAGTAAGTTAAACCTATTCGACTCAAAATATAAAGAGAACCCTCGGACAGAATTTGATGCACATTGGCACAGTGAGACATGGCTGTGATACCTTCCAAACAAAAGTAGTCTGAGCTGTGGCGGACGTGGGTGTGCCGTCCAAACATTTTTGCCCACCATCCTTTAAATTTTATGCATATTCCCTATTACTTGGATGAACATTTTGAAAAATCGTTCATTACACCTACGAAATTATCACGCACTGTAGTAGGTACCACTAACATTAGTCCCTAAATATTTGGGTAGGTACCTACTACACTACCCAACGGCAACGCCGTGCAAGTGGAATCGTGGAATCAGAGGGTCTATTCTGTAAGCACGAAATCCGTAGTTTCGGCCGATGTTACGGGCGCACGAACTCTATAACTCCTTCGGACATAAGATTAGTTCACGGTCCGAATAATGAATAAATGACAACACGATTTGACAGTTGTCCTTACTCCCGACGTGTTTTTCCCGTCCGAAAAAGTTAGGTACACACGGCTACGCATCAAGCTATACATTTCCAGTTTACGCTGATCTCGTACTGTGCGGAAATGTTAGATCAGCTTATACTGGAAATGTATAGCTTGATGTGTAGCCGTGTGTACCTAATTAAACTCTACCTACTCTAGGTAGAGTTCAAAACAATCCGTAAATTGTTACACTCGCTGCATCATCTTGAACTTCTTGCCTAGCCCACGTCCTGCGAGCAGTAGGTACAAACTTTACGTTCTACAGCCAGCCCGCCACGAGCTTGCAGTTCAATGTCATTTCCAACTAAGTCGACTATTTTCCGTAATTACGTGAGACACGCAGAAAGTTTCGCAAAAAACAAAAAAAAAAACTGTTAATATTTTCAAAGTACTCTCCACTGGCCTCTATACAAAGTTTCATGCGTCTGGACCAGTTTACGAAACACTTTTACCAGTCCGTCGCAGACGCCTCGTTTACTGCCTGCTTGAACGCTGACAGCGCATCTTCCGGCAAATTACGGTGTTATTTATCGCATAGGTACAGAGAACAGATAATAACAGATTAGAATAATTATTTATCTACAGTATGTCCGGTTTCGGACTGTACGAACTTAAAGGGGTGGTAGTGTGCTCTGTTCTATCAATAAAATTATTCTACATGTGGGGTCGGAACCCACACCCCCCTGAATGGCAGCCATTTTTGTGTTTGGTCGCCTTTTATGGAGCGACCATACTAAAAGTCCAATTAAAACTAAAAAAATACTTTTAGCAACGGAAAAGTATTAACAATGGGTTAAATAACTCAAATAGTAACATTACTCGTAAATGCTGCATCATCTTGAAATAAATGCTAAATCAGCAATCAAGCAACAATATCTCTTAAACCATTTGCCATAGAATCAAGTTTTTGGTATCATTGTTTAGGTGAACTTAACATCTGTTAGACGTGTAGAAAAAAAAGGCAGTTCCCTCGGGTGAATTTTGTAATAACCTAGATTAACCAAAAAAAACGATGTAATTTTTTATTTCAAGATGATGCAGCATTTATTGTTATTATTTATTTATTTATTTATTCACTCCAAACATACAAATATCCTCACAGGCTAGACCCAATGCGATATTGTACTAAAACTAACTACTTAATCATACAAAATTTCCACATCTTGTAGCATAACAAATTTTATAGGTAGCCTTTCAAATTCACCCAAAGCGCAACAGAATATGTCGATGTCATCAGCAATGAGGGTGATTTGAGTTATTTAAATCATTGTTAATACTTTTCCGTTGCTAAAAGTGTTTTTTTTTTTAATGATAATCGGGCTTTAAATTTCATAGTTACTGTACTTTTACAAAACACAAAAATGGCTGCCATTCAGGAGGGTGTGGGTGTCGACACCACATGTAGAATAATTTTATTGATAGAAAAGAGCTAACTACCACCCCTTTAAGTTTGTACAGTCCGAAACCGGACATATTGTATATCTATACTAATAATAAAGAGGAAAGATTTGATTGTTTGTTTGCATTGAATAGGCTCCGCAACTACTGAACCGATTAGAAAAAATATTTCACTGTTGGGAAGCTACACTATCCTCGGGTGACATAGGCTATATTTTATTCCCGTATTCCCACGGGAACGGGAACTACGCGGGTGAAACCGCGGAGCGCTGCTAGTATGTCATATAAATAATCGAAGGTATTAAGATCTCTTCTTGTTTTAAGTCGACTCCAGAGAGATCGGATTCGATGTCTGTGTGAAATCCTGCAAAAAGACTAGATTAAGTTTAAGTTTGCATTTTTTTTTTTTTGGTGGGAAATAACTTCCCCCGCTCTGGGTGGAGCAGGAGGGCGTGTCAGACTTTTACTGACTAAAACCCACCCGTGTTCCCTCAGTAGCCTGTGTGCCAGAGACAGCGGTATCTCTTTCGAACAACCCGCATCCCTGGCAGGCATCGGCCCTTGCGGGCCCCATCAAGTTGTGCTGACATCTTCTTGAAGCGCGCGTGGAACACAGCGCGCCGTCGATCTGGGCTTGGTCCTTACCGGACAGCGAGCTACCCATTACTCGCCGTCCGCAAGCCCACGCCCACGGTGGCCGGGAATCAACCCGATATTCCCGATGCACAGGGCGTCTTCTGCGGAGGCTAGGACCGTGAGGGCGCATAATTATAATGCCTCTCCCTCACGTGCGCCGCCTCCCTCGTCGCGAGCATTACTGCTTCGCAGAAGGAGGTGATGGCTACCCATGCACTCTCGCTCCGTACCATGGCCTGGTACAGGTCCGTAGTCGTAAAGAATCTGATTCGTCATCGGATTCGTCAAGTTCTGCAAGTTCCTCTGAATCATCCCCGTCGGATTTAGAGGTTGATCAGTAGGCTTAGCACGAGCACCGATTTGTCGACGGAAGAATAGACATGACTATTAACTAAATGATGTACAATAGGAGAAGATAGCTATGTTTTTCTATTAATTACCACAGTTATGCGTTCTAGACGAATCATGATTTTGTAGATACCTAATCGTAACTTTGTGGCCTTCGAGTAGAAAGTTTGTTGTCAGTGTGATTTTGACAAGATTTGGGAAGAAATATTCTTCTGAAATAGTAGATTGTAGAAGGATATCTACGGTGCGATAACAAAAATGTAGGAACGAAATGTCAGTTTGTGTTGAAAAAGCACTGTCTATTCTTCGTAGAAATACAAAGCGTCATGCTAAGCCCGCTGGTAGATAAATCCCGTAAGAGAAAAAAGGCGAGTAAGAAGAGAAAAAGTAAGCGGCATCATATAGAGCAAGGTAATCAAAAAACTTGCAAAACAGCACCCTAATTGCGTAACTCACGATTCATCATAATCTGTATCGTTTTGAAACGGATTGACACATTTTTCGAACATATGAAGCAATGGTTTAACATTGCTTCATATGTTCGAAAAATGTGTCTGTTCGACAACATAAATAACGCAATGAATATTGTTTAACTGTGAAGACGAAACCAATTATGATCAATCGTAAGTTACGCAATTAGGGTGCAGGTCAGTGATTTGAAAAACTTATACTTACAGCCTCATATCTAATTATGTATTATGCAAATGAAAATTATAAGTGGATAATCCGTTACACAATGAAGATAATTTCGAAATGGTACTTCAACGACCCGTTACCAAAAGGTCGTCTGAACCCGTTTCGGATCCTGTACCAGTTCAATCATTTGATTTTGATTTGGCAACGCAATTAAAGGAACCAGCTGTCACTGCAACTCTTTCTAATCAGTTAGATTTGCTCAATATTTTAACAATGAAAACTGGAATAATGTTCGCTATGTGGAATCACAAAAAGTTTATAATGATGTCCGGGATATGTTGACCTTGAAGTAAACGACGAAATCAAATCTTTAGAAAAAATTACCCATCTACCCTCTGCGAATAAATTTCAGGGAGCTGTGACTAGCGCTCTGATAATGCAAAGCGATGCTATGCAACAGGGTTTTCGACAGATAGTGGAATGGGCTAAGGATACGGGTAGCATGGACCCAGAACAACTAACATTAAAAATAAAAGAGATTTTTTCCGGTGATTATCAAAAGATTTCACGTGATTGTTTACAACTAGTTTGCGGCCGCAGGGCCGATATAATTGAACAAAGACGCGAAGTATTCATTAAGCAGTTAAGAGATAAGTTATTTAAGCCATATTTGAAGAAAATACCGCCGTCTAGTGATTATTTGTTTGATAAAGTACCTTTTAGTGAATTTATTAAGAACTAGCTGTGCCCGCGACTTCGTTCGCGTGCATGTCGGAAAACAATAATGTGTCGCTTTGACGGTGTAGGTACCACTCCTCCGATCTTCCGATCTATCCTGGTAGGAATCTACCACAGCTTTCCATTACTTTTGGCGTTCACGCTAAACGGTACGCCAAAATGTATGGGACTGACATTACCTGCGGAAAGGACACGGTAATGTCATTCCCATATATTCTGGCGTAGAGTTTAGCGTGAACGTTAACAGAAAGGTGTTTTGTCTAGGCCTGCAGGCGTCTTTAGGGGTTATAATGATATTGCGACGAAGTCTCACTCAGATTTTTAAGAATAAATATAGATCAAAGCGCCTGGTCGAGGCTCATTTTATAATAAATGTGCACCTGCCGTAGGTACAGTAAAAGCTCTTTATTCGCGAGGTATACTTTCCGTAAAATACCTACCGCGAATACAGAAACCGTGACTATGGAATGGTAATTTATATGGGATTATAGGGGATACGTTCCTAAGTGACAAAAAAAAAACAATTTAATTGAAGTTTTTGACCATATTGATTAATTGTATGAGCGTGATATGGATGCAAGCGACTCTCCAAGGCGTAAACGATCAAGCATTTCTATGCGTTAAACAGATTTTTTCGCGTCGAAAATCGTTTTTAAGTAAAAAAAAAATTTCAACATTTTGCAATAAATGGAAAGATGAAACAATAGGTAAAACACGCAAAGCGGCTCGTACCAAAGGATGGAATGTCTATTAAGTCGCAGCATTTATAAATGTGGGGGAGGCCTATGTCCAGCAGTGGACGTCTTTCAGCTGAAATGATGATGATGATGATATATAAATATACTTTATGGTGATGAGGTTGGTTTCATTATGTTTGTTTACATTCTCAAAAATCTTTTTTCAAAAAAATACCAACCGACTTCCAAAAAACACTACAAAGTGCAAAATAACTTTAATTTCGGAAGTCGGTGACGTTGGATGTGTATTTTAATTATTTGTCACCGCCTTCCGAAATTAAAGTTATTTTGCACTTTGTAGTGTTTTTTGGAAGTCGGTTGTTATTTTTTTGAAAAAAGTTTTTATTTTTCACTTTTTTGTTACCTACCATACACCAATTCGAAATTTCATCATCCTTTGGGTCAAAACAATGCATACTTATTTATGTGATAGCAACATTCGCCGTTGATTTGCTGTAATTTTTTGAAGAGTTCCGTTGTCTGTTTCCGAAACGCATCATCAGATCTATATGCAGGGCCCAATCTAAGGGGGGGCAAGCCGGGCAAATGCTCAGAGCGGCAAAAATGAGCGGCGGCAAAATGTATACTTACAAACATACCTACTCTCATGAATTTTTGTATACTTGTTCAGAAGCCGTAGTAGACTAACGTATGTGAATATTATATAGTTAAAAGAATATCACATAATTATGGTCATACCATCTTTGATGGTGTTAGTGCAAAGGGCGGCGAATGTTATTTTTGCCCGGAGCGGCTAAATAGCTAAATCGGGCCCTGTCTATATGAAATTTCAATGGGACCATTTCGGAGTAAACCCCTTTCGAAAAAAAAAAGAATTTTGCAAATCCGTCTATATACGACGGAGTTATGCCTGAACATACATTAAAAATATAAACATGTCGAATTGATAACCTCCTTCTTTTTGAAGTCGGTTAAAAACACCGACCGCGGCGAAGGCGGCTATTGTAGATATCAAAGGCCGAACCAATACAGCGGCGATATCATTTGACAATGTACTTTAGGCGAAGTTGTTATAAGGTCTATTTCACTTTTTTATAGTCCATCTGACGACGCGTTTACAAAGGATATTGGGTTGGATACCTATTGGAATCCTTTTTGTTATTTGTTAATATGTATGTACCGATGTATCGATTAGACCCGCAAATAAATAAATCTTTAGCCGCGGATATAGGAATTGGGTCGCATTTTTTTAATCCGCGAATAGTGAAAACGCGAATGAAGGAAGCACGAATAAGGAGCTTTTACTGTACTTACTCAATAAATCGACTGCGCGTCTGGTTGAGTGTGCTGAAGCATTATTCCACGCGGGGGCGGGCGCCTATCTCGGCCCGTACAGGCGCGTGTCTTTTAGCTTTGTTTATCAAACGTTGACCACTGAATAAAACCACAGCAGTGGGAATGCTCTGCACGGACTGCGATAGGCCTCGACAGGTAGCAGTGCAGTAACACCTGACGCCACCTGTCAGTTAACGGCCCGTGGGACCATTGCGTTATCACTATGAAGAAAGATCACGCTGTAAAGGTGGATACTGACCGGCGTCACGGGTCAAAATGCACCTAATATGTTACCAAGCAAGTATTCGTGCAGTCAGTAGTACCTACGGCAAAACATGCGAGCGAGCAACACTGATTTTAGCACACGGCGTAAAGACATGCTCGCTGCGAATGTTACCATTACCTACGCCCCGTAACGTCGGTCATTATCCACATTAAAAGCGCTGTTGAAAAAAAAACCAAACCAGGCAAAAAAAACTATTTAATTGTATAGCACGGGTTTTCTATGAACATAGTAAGTACGATGTTGTTGCTACGTAGTGCCATACCGCGCGCGCCCCCACCTCTCTCCCCGCTGCTGACGCAGGCAGCAGGAAGAGAGAGAGCCCGATCCCGAGGATAATGGACGTAACAGAGCGATCCTCCGCGACTCTCAGTTGCGATGCCTTTTTATTGTAAATTGTAATCAAAAATGTTTCCGTGTTTCTTTTGTTCAGCCATACATTTGTGGACCAATAAATAATTATATTTAAAGAAGCGACTTTAAAATTGTCAATATTTTACTATTGTGATCCTTTGTTGGAGATGCCAAATGGATAAATAAATACATTTTTAAACTTGTTTTAACTAAGAAAATGCTTCTCTGTAAGCGATGTTGCTCGGAAGAGCATCGACATAACTACAGTAGCCCGTGTGAAAACCTATCTATTTACTCAAATCCACCAGTAGTTATGGTCGCAATTTTGGATTTTTTTTCCTGACTTTCACCATCCAACCTCGCTTGAACCCCTCCCCACCTCGAAAACTAACATCACGAAAATTAGCACATAAGTATTTACAACTCTTTACTCCCAAAACTCCCATTATTTGAATCGAGTAATGCTGTAAACACGCATTTAAATTTAACATTATCAAATTTCGCGCGAAATCAAGTTGTTGTCTTTGCATGTATGTATTTTAATGATTTCTTTTATTGGATTCCGTTACTATGGATATGTTTATATTTATACATGATAGGTTCGTCTATTACATAATTTTTTCGAGGAAAATTGTACTTACCCGATAACATAACATATTTGATCACACGATGAGCGTCTTTACGTCACTCCAGAAGGTATTTGCAGAATACCAGCGCTGTTGACAATAGGTCCGTCCGAAGTCGCAGCATTTAGCTGAGCAAGGACCAGGGGGCTTACTCTTGAAACTAATTTTAATTTCAATCTAAACCCAATACAATTCCAATGTCAATTTTGCAGTCACGTGATTCGGTACTCTTGAACACAATAGTGTCAACATTGGATTGAAATTGGGATTGCCCCGCCATTATTTTATTCAACGTGAAGTTAGCTACGTTACGGGCCGCAATAGTGTTGTTCGACTCATTACAATAAACCGGTAATAGAGAATTAAAATGCTTTATCCTTTAAATAACGCGGCCAATAAATAAATATCTTATAGATAGTTGCTTAATTGAGTAATTGTGACGTAATCAATTCATTTGGGCGTAAGAAAATGATTAAAATCATAAAATTAACCATGACATTGGCTGCATGCGGTAGGATCGTTGCCATGCCCTACACTATCTACTAATAAAAAAGACGGCGTAGAAGGTCTCAATTTTCTATAGTAAAAGTAGTCAAGTTTTAGTTTGTGTAGAACAGTTATAAATTGTTCGCGTTTGGTTCCTTTGTAGTAAGAAATACCCAATGGCGTTCTTTATTTATGTAAAATAACAATATTGAGTGTGTCTAGTAATAATAAAAAAACCTAGAAGAAAACCAATGAAAATGTAGTGTGGTATATTTTCTCTTACATTAAATCTTGAATATCTTTGGAACCCGTGGTACGCTTTACACAATTCCAACTGTAAAAATGGTTTTATCCATAGATCTATCGTTTAAAACCAAAATAAATAAAAACTGTACATAAATAAGAAATCTCATTTTCAACTTACGTAATTATACGAGAACCTTACATTATTTTCAAATATTCCGTATAAAACTCAATTAAGTACAACTGGATTTTATTATGAAAACTATGTAGATAGTAATGAGATCAAATTAAATTAACTAGTTAATTAGAAACCTATACATTGAGTTGAGCCAAAATCTCTTAACATTTCTCGTCTTTGTTTCCATTCTTTTTTAGGGAATTACGTAAAACACTGTTTAATACTGCTAATCGTGCCATATTAAACTCCTTTTACTTGTTTAAAACCACCTAAAATGCAAAACAATTTCAAAAAAGTTACACTTTTGCTATTGGAAAAATCACAATCTACAAACAATCCCAGCGTAATATTGATGCAATACACAGCTGTCAAAAAAACTCAAGAGTAGCGATTACCGCGCGCCAAGCCCGATCCCGATTTCATTTAGTTCTCCAAAAAGACACGCAATTTAAACACGATTTGGCGCTAGCGTCGAACTCAAGAGTAAGAAAAGTCACAATTCCAATGTCGATCGATCGGAATTGAACTCAAGAGTAAGCACACTGTTCGTGCACAGATGCGACGCACGGCCTAGTTGTTTTTATATTTGTGATTTTGTTGAAATAAAAGTAGTCAGTAATGCACTCTGCTTTCGGCATTTTGTTTTTGTTTTCTCGTCTTGTTAATAATTATATAATTGCATGTGTCGTACGTAATTCATTTGTCTATGGTCGGTCCCAAGCCTTGACTGACACTATCAGTCAAGTCAATGGACAATATTGTAAAAATAATCGACTTGAATACGGGGCTTTTGGCCACATTGCATGTGTGCATTTTATTTCATAGTTGATTTTATTTTATGTAATGTGCGTTTTGTTTGTGCAGAATAAACATTTTTTCTTTCTTTCTTTCTTTCATGTTTGCTATTCAAACCTAGATGGCGTTACTGACGCTAGAGATTAAGAATTTCTATGGAGATGTTCCTCTAGCCGCTCTAATTTTGCTATATTATGCTAGATGGCGCTACTAAGACTTTTATCACAATTAAAAATGAGATTTCTTCCCCTCTATTTGTATTAATTTGATTGATAAAACTAATAAATATTTATCTAACATTGCATTCTAGGTATATGACTCAGAACACCACGTCAGTTAATATTATCACAACTTTTTATTTGAAATTCTTTTAGCTTTTTTGATTCGTGGGAATCAACCACCCAGTAAGTAACTTAAATGAGAATGACGTGTTAATATTAAGTATTCGTTAGTACCGTTTCACGCCAATAGATGTCACTAAGTGTTTCAACATTACGTAAATAAATTCTTCTTGAACACTTCAAATTATTTAGATAGGTTGACCAAAGCGATTGCGATGAAACAAAGACTAATATAAACTCTGAGTTATAAACAATATTTGAGTATGAAAGATAACCATATTAGTTTCGTTCTTTTGACATGATACTTGATCTATTCAACATAGAAACTGAAAAACTGAGCTACAGACAAAAATTTTGATAAGGGTTAAAATGTCATCTGTTGATTATCCCTTACCACCCCAAGCAATTATTTTCGAAATATTTTAAATGTACAGAAAAAGTTCCTTTACAGATTTATTATATGTATAGATATAGATAGATATAGATATAGATATAGATATAGATATAGATAATGGTGGAATTAACAAGATTTTTTATGCAAATAAAATTAACTTTTCTGGGCAAGAAAAGAAAACTCCCAGACCCCAGGCGGCGTAGCCTGGATCTAGTGGATTTCAATCGTCCAGTTGCGCTTCGGCACTGACGATGAACTATAGATTTCCTCCTCCTCAGAGTGCAGCCTTTTATAATAACTCCCGCAATGAACCCGTTTATTAATAATCCAAAAAAAATTCGTCCTCAACCGAGAGAACAACTGGGTGAACAACGGTTTTACCAGCCCCATAATTTTCGAAAAAATGAATCGCAAAACAATGCACAACGGGCAAGGGCTCGGCTAAATACAATAAAAGTTCTGACTGTGCTTACAAAATCATGTGGTTGGAAGAGAATGGGGGCACCAGAACCATTCATAAAAGTAGTGAAGGGTTATCGTATTCCATTTCAAAAGAAACCGCCTCTGGTCCCGCCAAGGCAGGTGAAACGTTGCAATCTTACTCTACCATCGCCAGAGATGGACAGAGTCATTCAAAATTTGCTGAAACCGTTTTTTTTAGAATATGCTCCCCTGACACCGAGTTCCATATCAAATTTCTTTCTGATTTCCAAAAGCGACGGAACCTACCGTCCCATTTTCAATTTAAAAAGCTTAAACAAATACTTGCAAATAAGCAAATTTAGATTGGTGATTTCGGTAAATCGAGTTCCCGATTTCATTCAGGAGAGGGATTGGATGGCCAAGATAGACCTCAGGCAAGCTTACAACCACGTAAATGTAGCACCCGCTCACCGTTGTTTTCTCCGTCTATTGTATCGAGATCGGTTACTGCAAATGACCTGTGTGCCATTTGGCCTAGCGACAGCGCCCAAAGTATTTGCATCGTTGACCAACTGGACCGCCGAGATTTTCAGGAATCTAGGCATTCGAGTAGTGGTTTTTCTCGACGATTATCTCCTAGTAGCACAGGATAGACTGACACTTATAAAACACGTCGACGCTGTTCTTCAAATTCTCAGCCAGCTGGGTTGGCAGGTAAACAGGGAGAAATCAATTCTTATGCCTCAGAAAATAATAGAGTATTTAGGTTTGATGTGGAATCCGTGGCAAAATCAAAAATTTCTACCAGAAAATAAGATTCAGAACATGCAAATCGTTTTATCAAAGTAGCTCCGGCGGCGGAAGGCATCTCTTCGAGAAATACAGAGTATCTTGGGCGTTCTGAATTTTGCTCGTCTAGTAGTTCCACTGGGTCGTTTGAATTTTCGGCACCTACTGGCTTATTGCAACCTAGTTCAAAAAATACCATTGCAGTCAAATAATCCCTTGTCTGCCGAGGTGCTGGCAGAATTAGGTTGGTGGAAGGCTGTGTAGAGAAATCCAGCCTTCATCCACCACAAGTAAAGAATTTTTTGACAACAGACGCAGCAGATACAGGTTGGGGGCGGAATTAAATGGTCTTCACCTATCGGGTAAGTGGACAAAAGAAGAAGAGCGGCTTCATTCGAATCTCAAAGAAATGTTAACTATTTTAAAATGTTTGATAGATTTCGGTCCGTCTCTGAGCCACACATCTCTGCTTCTGCAGTGCGACAACAAGGCGGTAGTAGCGTACTTGCGGAAGAAGGGGGAAACAAGTCTCGAAACTTGATGGATTTAATGTATCAAATTTTTGACATACTTCAGAAGTACGACATTCATGTTATCCCCATCACATTCCGGGCAGGTACAACAATGTCGCAGACCGCCTGTCGCGTATGTCTGTATCTACTCCCCGAATTCACCAATATTGTCTTTGCAAAGTGGGGTGTTCCCCAGATAGATCGTTTTGCCTCCAGTTCAGCCCACGTAGTACCTTGTTATGTAACTCTAGATCAAAGAGATCGGCGAGCATGAAGACACAACGCGTTCGCTTTCAAATGGGATTTCCGTTTGGCTTGGGTCTTTCCTCCTCGAAGTTTGATACCCCAAGTCCTGATGCATCTAAATCAGGCTCGAGGTGTATTCCTGATAGTTGCACCGGGGTGGCCTCGAGCATTCTGGAGAGCAGACTTGAAGACCAGAGCGATCGCGCCTCCGTTCACAATTCACAGGCTATCGAAGGTGCTAGTTGACACGAGGACCGGGCAGCCCCCTCCTCGAGTGAAGGAGCTGGTCTTAGAAGTATGGAGATGTGGATTCAGACCACCCGTCTGAATCCTTAGGTGACTGGTCTGAAGAACAAAAGTGTCTGCTGACAAAAGGTTGGAGGTCGTCTACTTTAAATACATATCGGCCAGCATGGCAAAGATGGTTGAATTGGTGTTCCACTTCTGGTATAAATTTCTCAGACCCTTCAGATAGTGAATTGGCTCGATATTTAGCGGATTTGCACCTAAAAGAAAAAAAATCTTATCGTACTATTTTAATTCATAAATCAGTTGTGTCCACTTTATGTAATACAAAGAGTGAGGCCCGATTAAGTTCAAACATTTTGGTTAAAAAAATGATAAAAGCTATAGCGTTGCAACAGTCTAAAAAGTGTCCACCCCCTGTTTCGGATCCTCAGTCTCTAGAAGGTTGGTTGGGCAGTAGAATTCTTCAAAATCAAAGTCCATTCGAAATCTCAAGAGTTTATGCAGTTTTACTGTTATTATGATCAGGGCGTAGGATACATGATTTAACGTTACTTAGCGTTTCGCCAGACAGGCGTATTGTATGTAGGTGAAAATAGCATAACGTTTTGGCCGCATTTTGATTCGAAAACTGACTCTAAAACTCATGTACAGTCAAGTTGGAAGTTATAGGCAATCTTAAAAATGAGGCGCTTGACCCGGTACTTTGGCTTAAAAAACTCATAGAAATTGGGAAACCGCGTCTTTTTTGTTTTTTTTTTTTGGGTGCGAAATCATCAAATAACTTCACCCGCTCTGGGTGGAGCAGGAGGGCGTGTCAGACTTTTACTGACTAAAACCCACCCGAAGCAGGAATTGAGGCTACTCCAGGTAGTTTTCGTTCTGCAGTTGCTTCACGAAGTTTGTTGGACAACGAACCTCTTGATGAGATAATGGCACGAGCTAGTTAATTGGAGATCTGCGAATACTTTTAAAAACATTACAGGAAAGAAGTGATGCCAGTGCAAGGAAGTTCTTGAATTCATCTTTTCCAGCCAATTAATTAATTACCTCTAATTAAATTGAATAAATTATTTTGTGATAAGGATAATCCTACAAGGCGTTTTAATTATAACAATAAGTATCGACGAATAATAAAAAGATTTACATGATTATGGTAAGTTTACACAAAGCTATTTCATGTTGAGGGATTCTCGAGGTACAGACGCCAGCAGGTCAACCTACCCCAAACTGTCAAATTTTCCCAATTGAACATGAACCTTATGTTTACGGTATAAAGTTGAAAATCTATCAAATAAATTTGACAGATTGGAGTAGCTTGATGTGCTGGCGTCTGTACGTATAGGTGGTTTATTTATTTTTTCAACACACTTGCTCATAAAATGGCTCTAATTTCACTACAGTTAGGCACATAATGACACCTATTATCAAACTGTGACTTTTTCATTACTATTATTCACTAGTGAGTTATAGAATTGGTTGAGTTGCTTTGTTCTTAGTGAGTTATAGGTTGCTTTTTGTTTGAGTTGCTTTGTTCTTAAAAACGATGATGATGGATGATGCTGGGTGATGATGGATGATGATGGATGATGCTGGATGATGATGGATGATGATAATGGATGATGATGGATGACGATGGATGATGATGAATGATGATGATGGATGATGCTGGATGATGATGGGTGATGATGAGTGATGATGGATGATGATAGATGATGATGGATGACGATGGATGACGATGGATGATGATGGATGATGATGGATGACGATGGATGATGATGGATGATGATGATGGATGATGATGGATGCTGATGGATGACGATGGATGATGATGATGATGATGATGATGATGATGATGATGATGGATGATGCTGGATGTTGATGGGTGATGATGAATGATGATGGATGACGATGGATGATGATGGATGACGATGGATGATGATGGATGATGATGATGGATGATGATGGATGATGATGGATGACGATGGATGACGATGGATGATGATGATGGATGATGATGATGATGATGATGATTTAGTATTATTTTCTTCGCAAGTGTGTTGAAAAACGTCGTATGATACACGTGTGTATTGATGATTATCGTCCTCGGCTCTCTTAAGACCCTCGCCTGACGGCTCGGGTCTCAATGGCGCCTCAGCGATAATCACCAACGTTACACACTTGTACCATAATGTACTATTATTTTTTATTGTCATGAATGTACTATTTTTAGTCGTTTATCTTAACTTTATAAATTAAATTAAATAATCATTTATTTCAGGAAATTATTCCCATATTAAGCGGTACAAATTACACGGAAATATAAATAAAAATTACATTCTAAGTACATTATAATAATATTACACATAAAAACATTGCATTACAAATATATATTTTTTATTGTCATTCACAAAACTGGTGTACAATCACAATTCCAATTACATTTTAAGAGTTACCATAAATACTTTTGATTGACATCTACTAGATGTGAATCTAGCATGCATATTTTATATAAAACACTAACAAATAAACATTTAACAAACACAAACTAAAAAAAAAAGTGAAATTTTTCATAGAAAATGAAAAAGTTTCGTAAAGATAAGTTAAATGTAAAAAGATTGAAAAGAAAATAATCATATAAATAAGACTCTAAGTTTAGTTCTAACTGAGGCTACAGAACCAGCAAAGACATCAATTTCTCCACGAATGGAGTTGGCAAGAGAAAGCATGCGGTAAATGGGTGAAAAA
Organism: Polymixis flavicincta; assembly: GCA_949987655.1. Lineage (NCBI taxonomy): Eukaryota > Metazoa > Arthropoda > Insecta > Lepidoptera > Noctuidae > Polymixis > Polymixis flavicincta. Next base: position 32,072,500 of record OX465171.1, on the reverse strand, counting down.
TTACCTATAATAGTTCGACTGCGAGGTAGGGCGAAAGTCCTTCGGTTAATTAAGCGGCTGCTGCTACGTGGGATACTGAATTTCACTTTTTCTAAAAGCTCAGGAGAATCTATTACACAATTTATTAATTTGTACAAAAACAAGAAATCTAAAGATTTTCTACGTGCGCTTAGCGAATTCATTTTATAATGACTTAGCCTAGAGCTATACGAGTTCAGACTGCGACATTTGTTATCTGAGTAACATAAGTGATACAGAAACCTTTCTTGAACGCGCTCTATCCGATCAGAGTGCACCTGATAGAAAGGGTTCCATACCGTACTACAATATTCCAGAATACTTAATAATAAATTAAATTTAATAAAAAAATAAAGTTACAGCACATTCACAATTCGTTACGTTAAAATTCATTCGATTCATTTTTTTTTTAAACAATACTTAATCATTTAATAAATGGTGACGAACTGGCATGCAGGTGCATCCACCTCTCCAACAACACCGAGTCCCATCGCTCGGACAATACGCTTAGGATACTGCCCAAGCAGCATTGCAAGCTGTATATAGGCTGTATTTAAGTTCTTTTTATACTATAAGCTGTATATCTGGCTGTATATAGGCTGTATAAGCGCTTATATAGCACTTATAAGTAAAAAAGGGGCACATTTTATGCAGCGTTTTGCGTTATAAGAGCTGTATAGTAGCTGGCTGTAGTAGCAAGAAAGAGGCTGTATAATAGCTGTATTACAGCTGTTAATCGGTGTACAAAGAAACCATTACACTACAGATATTATCTTATAAATCTCTTGTAACGAAAAGAGTTCTAAATAGGTTTTTGAAAAGAATTACAGAATAATAAAATTACGACGAACAGATTTTCAATGTAATATAAACGTGAATGGCGACATTATTATTTACAATATTTATCAGTGAGTAAAAGAAATCTTGGACTTAGATATGTGAAGGTGATAACTGCAAGTGCGGATTTAAATTTATTGTGAACCTGTTTATGTTTTCCGGCAAAATATTCAAGCGCCAGCAAAATAATCGAGCTGACATAAAGAAAACATACTGTTAATACGGTAAGTAAGTGTATAATTTTTTAGTTTAGTATAAAAAATATATAAAAGTTATAGATATGAGGGCACAGTGTGATCATTGTGCCCTCATATTAAGCTGATAATCATGATATGGCTTTAAATGTTATAAAATATTCCTTAAATTATATTTAAAATTTTGTTTTCATACATTCGAAATTACGAAATTGGCGTCAAATTGTTAAACAGCCTAAACGATTTTCGGAGTGTGTTATAGTCTGTGTAGCTGTACTAAGTAAGTTAAGGAGTATATTGTACAGCGTTTGGCTGTTAATCGGCTTTATAATAGAATATTTTATTACTTAGGCTGTATGTCAGTTCTCAATACATAGTTTATAATTTTATACATTCGAAATTACGAAAATGGCGACAATTTGTTATATAGCCTAAACGATATTCGGAGTGTGTTATAGTCTGTGTAGCTGTACTGAGTAAGTTAAGGAGTATATTGCACAGCGTTTGGCTGTAAATCAGATTTATAATAGAATAGTTTTATTACTTAGGCTGTATATCAGTTCTCAATATATAGCTTATAATTCTCTTTCGTTTCTTATAATAAATAAAAAACCCTGAGCCCAAGATGATGATAAGTACCTATTTATGATAAAACCAAAAGAATTAGCTGTTTAATTTTTAACCGACGAAAAAAAAGGAGGAGATTCTCAATTTGACCGTTTATTTTATACCTAAGTAAACTTATTGTAAAGTATTATTAGTGTGTTGTAAATATTATATCTGTTTTACTTTATTTTCAGGAAAATATGCAGTTTAAAATTATAAAAACCATTGAGAAAGAGCAAAACAGGCTTTGCATTGCACAAGTTTGTGGGAATCAAAAGGCGAGTTAAGATGGCCAAGAAAGCGATTAAACGTCAACAAATTAGTAAAGGATGAAACATCTCGGCCTTTAGATAATTGGCCCACTTCAAAATGCTGTATGAAAAGGCTATCATTATCGTCATATGATGAAATAGTAAGACAACAAGATCTTATGGTTCAAATAAATCATCAATTGAACTAATTGCGCTGCTGCAAGAAGAAACGTCATCATAAGGTTACGAAGGTTGAAATAAATCTACACATTTAACATAACTATTATGATCATTAATATCACTGTTTAATGTTTTTGCTACGGAACCCTCTTCGTTGGACGTCGACGGAATTGGCGGTTGACCGTTAAGTCTTATCGAGCGACTGTGTTATGAATACAAAATAAAGCTGTACTATAGCTGTCATTTATTTTATTAGTTTTGAAACGCCCTCATAGACAGAAATCATAAAACCACTGTATTTACAAGAGTGTCCAATTACGCCATAAAACTTAGTTTTACAATGGAGTTTGCATATACCATTGTACAGAAACAAGTATCAAATGATACTGTAATAACACTTAGAGCTGTAGTAAGTAAGTGATCACATGCAAAATACAGCTTGCATACAGCTATATCGATAAAACCAGATTAAAGTGTCAAGAAATAACTTAAGTTTTATATTAGAGTTTAAATATTCTGTTTAAATACCCTAAGCGTTCGCGGATCCCTTAATAAATCTTTTATACAGTTTGAGCTGTATATTATCTCATAAATCTTTCTTATAACTACTATATAATATTTTGACACTCTTGTAAGTCTCTAAAAAAACTCTATGTTCTAAATAGGATGGTTTATTGATGTTGAAAAAGCTTGCGTGCTGCTTGGGTGTTAGGGCTGCGTTGGAAGCGACTTAGTAGCGAGGCACTCCGCTTTCTAATAATAGCATGAAAGTCATCGGTTTGCGCCTGCGCGAACATCGTAGAAGCGCTGCAAAACCGCGGCAGCCCTAGCAGTATTCTAAACGCATTGTTGTACTGTACGCGCAAGGCACTGTATGCTCGCTGCACAAAGCCGGCCCATAGGCTGCACGTATAAAGACTGACAATATGCTTTAAATAAGGTCACCTTTACTTGTTCAGTGCAGCGTGAAATCCTACGTGCCAACATGCTACAGCGAACCGACAACGCCCTACGCTCCCGCTCGATGTCCTCATTGTCAGACAAGTTATCTGTGACCCAGTGGCCCAAGTACTTAAAATGGTAAACCCTATTCAAACTAGCACCACAAAGAGTGATTGGAGGTGTAAAAGAAAAACATTTGGTACCAGCTTTGAAAATCATATACTCACTCTTCTTAGGTTTGTACCTGACCCCTAGAGCCCCAGCATATGTCTCACAAATGCGCAGGATTTTCCGCAACCCCCCAACCGACGGGCTCAGCAGTACCATGTCATCCGCGTAGCTAATGTTATTAATAGGCACTCCGCCTATTGAGCAACCCGCATTAGCACTGCTGAGCTCGCCGATCAGCTGGTTCATGTACAGGTTGAACAAGCGGGGCGATGTTAACCCGCCCTGCCTCACACCGCAATCCAACCCGTAGACGTCGGAATATTGGCGGTCTGCCCTGCTTGGGCGGAGCACCACCGTGTCCTCGTGGAGGGGATCGGCGGCGGCGATCTCTCGCGTCCGGCCCTGGTCCAGGCCATGGTACGGAGCGAGAGGGCATGGGGAGCCGTCACCTCCTTCAGCGAAGCAGTGATGCTCGCGAAGAGGGAGGCGGCGCACGTGAGGGAGAGGCAGCATATGCGCCCTCGCGACCCTAGCCGCCGCAGGATACGGAGACGCCCCGGGCGTCGGGAATCCCAGGCCGATTTCCGGCCACCGTAGGCATGGGCTTGCGGACGGCGAGTAATGGGTAGCTCGCTGTCCGGTAAGGACCAAGCCCAAGTCGACGGCGCGTTGTGTTCCACGCGCGCCTCAAAGAGATGTCAGCACAAAAATTGATGGGGCCCGCAAGGGCCGATGCCTGCCAGGGGTGCGGGTTTGTTCGAAAGAGACACCACAGCCCCTGGCTTAAGGGCTACTGAAGGAACACGGGTGGGTTTTAGTCAGTAAAAGTCTGACACGCCCTCCTGCTCCACCCAGAGCGGGAGAAGTTATTTGATGATTTCCCACCCAAAAAAAAAAAAAAAAAAATTGACGTCGGAATATACCCCTGCCCATTACCGACACTATCTCACTCGGCACCCATCATTATAGCAATGCAATCGTAACTACATTGGAATTTAATTTTGTGCTTATTATTTTTAATCATAAATGGATCTAATTTAATTTATGCTTTTTACAACACATTTGCGTCCCGTTCACCAGGCGATAACAAACAAAGCCTCAAACTAGGTTTATATGACCCCGAATGAGGCCGAAGGACACAATAGCAGCGTTTTACCTTCAACAAAACTTTTGTTGTGTCCGGAGATTCATTCGGGGTCATAATTTTAAAGACTGCTTGGTTTTAGTGGTTTCTCAAGTTTTAGGTTTTTGAGGCCACAATGAACGATTTGGCGCGCTGCAGCCACCTGGTGAACGAGATCGGAAATACGTCATCATAGTGTTGTCAAGAAGAAGATAGTTGCATACCTACTTATAGATGTGACACGAAAACGGTAGATGGTAAACTCAAACTATGTTTCAATGACCCCGAATGAGTCTCCGGACACAACAAGCGTTTTGTTGAAGGTAAAACGCTGCTATAAGCTCGCAAACAATGTGGAAGGACCGAGGGAAATTTTGAAATTGGTACGTACCTACCTATTTTTACTTACAAATAATCATACGTATTTTCAAATTAGATTATAACTGGCCAGTCTCTCATACAGAAAAACTTTTTTTCGCAATACGTTCTGAGTGGCAGGTATGTTTCATTCGGAAGTCTGTCTCTCGTAAAGACGTACAGTGCGAGATAAGCGTAAACTGGAAATGTATATAGGTATAGCTTGATGTGTAGCCGTGTGCTGTACAGACGCCAGCACATCAAGCTACCCCAAACTATCAAATTTTCCCACTTGAACACGAAGCTTACGCTTATATTATAAAGTTGAAAATTTATCAAAGAAAATTGACAGATAGGGGTAGCTTGATGTGCGCACGTCTGTACATTTCCTACTAAATGAAAAGTTTAATAGGGAACATGCACGAACTATTATAAATGGTAGCATAAGTCGATACGAGCGCCACGGTGTGGTAAAAAATGAAACTTTTCTGATCTGTCATCGTATTGCCGTCAGTGTTTATGTTAATGTTTACATTATATTTAAATAGTTTTTAATGATAAAATATGGGTTCCGGCTGATTAATAATTATCGTTAGCGTGGTCAGAATATTCTGACATATGTCAAAAGGACAAAAACTCTTCGTGTCGAGGTCTTGAATGTAGAAGAAACAGTGAGAAATCATGAAAAAGCAGTAATAACTGGCAAAATTGTAGCCAAAACGACGATTTCTAACGGATATGATGGCAAAATCAAATCAAAAGTCATTTATTCAAATTAGGCTGAGAATCAGCAGTTTTCGAACGTCAAAATACATACCCAAAACCCTTCGCCACATCCTAGTGCTTTAGCTGGGAAAAAGAAATGGCGCAACAAACTCCCCAAAATATCTATAAAGTATTTTTTGAACTCATTGTACACGTATAAATATTTTGTCTATATTACCTATTATTTATATTTTCAGCTTGATTGCAATATAAATGTTAGAAGAGCACATTGCAAATGTTAGGCAGGTCTATCTGAAAAATGTAAGCACATCTGTGCTTTAATTTAAAAACTCTCCAGATAGTGTTATATCGAAAACTAAAATGTTTGTATGTTTATTTACAGATTTGTTTGCATTTAATAGTAGTACTAAATACAAAACTCAGGCATTTTTAAACGGTTTTATTTAGCTTGCCGTTTTTTCAAATAACATTATGGAGTAATTTCTAAATGTTTTGAAACTCATTCTTATACAAATTTTTTTACTGCACATATCGACTTTTGTCGTCTATCACGTAACCAAGGAAAGTGAGTAATATCCGTGGGAAAGTAATAGAATTTCACACTATTTGATTATTTTATTTTTCTTTGAAGGATGCTCCAACGCTTCCAGAAACACAATACATTTTCACTTAGTATTTGTTTTTATTTTGTCCCTTTTAGGATTAATTTGTTACGTAAAGTGTCAATTTCAAGTAATCATTGCGTATAACTTCGGATTTGCGCCACCAGATGGCAGACCCTTCGTCGTGTACGTTCCATAGAGGCACTTATCTAAGGTTGGCAAAACTGGGCGAGTGGTCGATCAATACTTTGTACTGTCGAAGCTTCGATGGTCGTCTCGAAAATTTAATTGCTTTCTGTTAGCAAAATAATATTCGTGTGAGCCGAACTCTGGTGAGTCGAAACTTTTACCTATTTATATTTGAAACCTACCTCTAAGGCGACTACTTAAAAGGGCAAACTGAAATGTGGATATCAATAACCTTTGATTTTTAATTAAACGCGAGTAGGTACGGAATGGATTCCGCCGGTTGGCAATACTGGGCGAGTGGTCGATCAATACTTTGTACTGTCGAAGCGTCGGTGGTCGTCTCGACAATTTAATTGCTTTCTGTTAGCAAAAGAATATTCGTGTGAGCCGAACTCTGGTGAGTCGAAACTTTTACTTAATTATATTTGAAACCTACCTCTAACGCGACAACTCAAAAAGCCAAACTGAAGTGTGGATATTTCATTAAACGCGAGTACGGATTGGCTTCCGCCCATTAGCGCCCATATTTAACACTGGTCATGCAGCATGGTATTAGCGTTCTATGCTGGTCATTTCTAAAGGCTTCCCGAAACGGTAATTTGCGATTGGTCAATTGTAATTGTAGTCTTTGATTATAAAACAAAGGCAGATAGACCGCGTGGAACACCAAGAGTGAGGCCAAAAAACCAAATACTAATGCGTCGCATTTATGTAACATACAATGCGACGCTTTGTGGTGTAGTAGGTACTCGAGTTTTGAATCGGTATTTGGTTTTATGGCTTCACTCTTGGTGTTCCGCGCGGTCTATCTGTCTTTGTTTTATAATCTGAGATTGTAGTAATATTGTCAAAACGCTTCAATTGCACTTAGACGGTAGACGATCAATGTGTATCAATCACGTTTCGGGAGGCCTTTAGCTGCCACCAGGGTTTATTTTAAATTATTTTATTTTGAATTGTTTTTTTTGTTTTGTTTTTTTTTTTTTGCAGTACTCAGGACAAAGAACGTGAACGCCATTTTTACATCGTACTCACTTAAAAATTACTCAATTAATTATGCATCATTTAATTTGTAACATATTGTAACAACTTAAAACCTTGTCCATGGATTTTCTTGCCTGCTCTTTTCCATAAGTGCCTACTGTGCTTTGGAATGGGCAACTATACTTGGACTCATTGAAAATTCCTAGCAGACTGAATATATCAGGCACGGGTGCCGCCAAAGACTTTGGGGGGGGGGGTCACAGACGAAGACTACATATTAATAGGAAAAGAAAAAGAGTAAATGAGACATTATTGCACAAAAAATTGGTTTACGTTTACGGCTTTGGGGGGGTTATGACCCCTTGGACCCCGACTCGGACCGCGCCTGGAATATATTGATTCATGGGCGTACCCACGGTGGGGCAGGCTGGGGAAAATAAATTTGTAAACGAAATTTTAGCTAGATTTAGCCAGAACCCTCGCAGTTTATAATTGAAATAAGGTGCAGTGCAGTAAATAAAACTTGTCACAGTAAATGAAAAGCATTTTTAGGACGCCTTTAAATTTTCCACGCGGCACCTACTACTTATTTTATTTACTTTTGCCCCACCCCTTAAAAAATGCTGAGTACGCCTATGTATTGATTCTTAAGTTCTGGAGTTTAGCCTCACCTTGACACAAAATCTAGATCCAGACCTGGAGCAGCGACAGCTTATTGTAAGATGCATCTGTTTTAACATGAGTTCAGGCCATGAATAATATGAATATGAATTCATACTCGTAGCAATCATCACTTACCGTCACTGTTATCATTAGAATATTATTGATATTATGGTTCCCGAATTTGTCTTTGATCCATTGGTTGATAGTCTCGGCTCTTTTGGACCAGAATGTTTTGAATACTAGGCAACTAACTGACTGTGAAAAATAGTTCTGTATAAAACCCATGAATATTAGAAATCATAATGAATAAAATATATTTTGTATCAATAATTTTACTTTTATTTAGTCTTGAAATAAGTATCTAGTTGACAACCAATTTATTGCAGAATTTTATTACGTACTATTCAAATGGCTTCTACAATTTTACAAATTCACAACACTGTTTAGAGTTAGGCTTAATGTGCTCACAGATTTTTTGTGTAAAACAACATGCCTTGTGTAATATTTTACCAACACTGCTTTCAAATCAGTGTAGAAGAACATTGTGAGGAAACTAACATGGCCTAAGAACCAAGCATTCGAATTTCGAAGACATGTGACGTCTAGCACTGGGCATAGTCGATTATTGCTCACTCCTTACAGAGAGGAGATCTATGTCTTAGCAGTGTGAACATTATTGGCTGATTATGCCTTATTCAGAATACTTCTTTTTTCTTCCGTTCTAGAGACTAGTAACTTCAGGAATAACTGCATTTGTAAAAGTGAAGACAAGTGAAATATTAGAAAAGCGAGTCTTAGCTGCAAGGCTTAGTACAAGAACCGTAGACAAGCGTTTTGTCGTCGGGAGAGTAGATACATGACGTTTTCGTATAGACAGTTGACAGTTTTTCACCAAGAAATGTAGACAAGCGATTTCTATTCTACAGTAGAGTAGAAATAGAAAGCGTCAAACTAAGCCTGCAGATTGTAAAACCAGGAATATCTGTATAGTGCTACATGGACTTGCCCTACTTAATATTCCATACCAGCACAATTATTACAGTTCTCACTATCTTTATTTGTTTTTAAACAAAAGCATACGCAGTATAGTCTTTTCTATAGTTTTAGTTTATTTTATGATTGAGGCAACAAACATAGGAAGTATCAACTAATGGTGCCGTGAGTTTAGAGAATTTTGTGACAACAGAATCGGCACCATTATCTATATTGGTGCCGATTCTGTTGTCACAAAATTCTCTAAACTAGACTAAAAATGGCTAAAAGTTTAGTCCTGTCAAACGACGTTTCCCATTCTGAAATTCTCTAAACTGACACAACTTAATTAAATTTTAGTTTGACAGGCACTGATGACGTTTAGTTACTCAATTTAGTTAAAATGGCAAAAAACTATTCTGAATGTGCCGTTTTTCACCTAAAAATTTGATTGTCAAACAAAATCAAACTATTTTTAATCGCGACTAAAAAGGTGTAAAGGACTAAAGTCTACAAAGCGCATTTCTCGTATTGTTCTTAAAACTTTAGGAATAATTATGGAAACAAACGTGATTGCAGCTGTTGTCGTTCGGCAGAGAAGTAAATACATTTTTTATTTTATTTAGTGGAATATACGAAATCCATTCGTGAAAACACTAAGGATTTTTGTACTGTACCTACATCTAAGTGGGAGCCTAAGTTCTTGTACAAAGCTATCTTATTATTATTACAGCTTTGTACAAAAACTGGATAAACCCACTTCCAGATTTTATGAAATAAGAAATAACTTTTTTTTAGAAAACTTCAAGAAAGGGTTCAGCTGAAAACATTGCGAGTTCATTCCAAACCTGAACATCAACACAAACGGAAATAAACTCCAAGACGTCCTTGATAGGGCTTTCCTACGGCGACGAGAATACCGGAGATTTTCAGCTTACTTAACGAAAAACCGGATTTCCTTTTCTCGAGATCATATTTTTATTAGTAAATTTACTTAATTACACTGAAATTAATAGGAAAATAATCATATTTGTATGAAAAAAAATGCTGTAGTTTTTTTGACTTTATTAGCAATTTAATTATTTATTATTGTTATTATAGTGTTATTAGTCTGTAAGCCTTCCGAAAATAAATTAAAGGTTTCTTTCTTATTGAAAACCGAAAAAATATCGCTGAAGTTTAAAATCGTTATCGGTATACAACCCTAGCAGGATCGCATTGATCACAGATAACAAAAGCAAATACAGATTATTATATCTTAGTTGATTAAAATACAGGGTAAGTTTTTATCCAGTGCGCAAATTGTAACCTAGAATTCAGCATATCATTCTAGAACCCCTAGTGCAGATTTTTTTTCCAGTTATACAAAAAAAAAATCACCTGTTTCATAGAAAAGTTCAATATCCATGCAGTCAATTTTTTGTATATCCGGCGAAAAATTTGTGCGCTAGGGATTCTAGAATGATATACTGAATTCATGGTTACAATTTGCGCACTGGATAAAAACTTTTCCTGTATAAACAACAATATAGTTTATGCCGTCATTATATTCACTATACCTACTTCATTTAAATAATTATTGAATTTAAGATTATTATTTGATTTTACTCAGGCTTTTTTTGCAAATCGGATCATTTCGTTCACTTTCATTCAATGTTTAATCAAATCTTGGTCTATTGTTTACTCAACTTAGCGATTGTCAAACATAAATTTAGAGAATCTTGTTTGCAGAACAGCTTTTAAGATTCTCCTAACTAAAATTAAGAAACTTTAGTCATAGTTTAGTTTAGTTCGGTGTACAACATAATCGGCACCATTTTTTTTTTTTTTTTTTTTTTGGGTGGGAAATCATCAAATAACTTCTCCCGCTCTGGGTGGAGCAGGAGGGCGTGTCAGACTTTTACTGACTAAACCCCACCCGTGTTCCTTCAGTAGCCCTTAAGCCAGGGGCTGTGGTGTCTCTTTCGAACAAACCCGCACCCCTGGCAGGCATCGACCCTTGCGGGTCCCATCACTGTTTGTGCTGACATCTCTTTGAGGCGCGCGTGGAACACAACGCGCCGTCGACTTGGGCTTGGTCCTTACCGGACAGCGAGCTACCCATTACTCGCCGTCCGCAAGCCCATGCCTACGGTGGCCGGAAATCGGCCTGGGATTCCCGACGCCCAGGGCGTCTCCGTATCCTGCGGCGGCTGGGGTCGCGAGGGCGCATATGCTGCCTCTCCCTCACGTGCGCCGCCTCCCTCTTCGCGAGCATCACTGCTTCGCTGAAGGAGGTGACGGCTCCCCATGCCCTCTCGCTCCGTACCATGGCCTGGACCAGGGCCGGACGCGAGAGATCGCCGCCGATCGGCACCATTGAGTGGAAACAAATATCCATATTTGCTGCAACACTAATGGTCAAGGATACCTGTAGATATAGTCAATTCAATTTAACTTTGTACATTTTGTTTTCTAAGGCGTGAATTACACAGAAACGGCGTAAGGTGAAGGCGCGGCGCAGGCGCAGCATACGATTCACATGTCTGCGCGATGAATTTCTTCACAAAATGATTAATGCTTACATATTTTTTTAGTTTTTAAGTCCTATAACTCGGTCTTGGGGAAAAATAAATATTGACGTAATTTCGTCAAAACTACGGCACGATATAGGTAGCACTGTCGGAACATACTACAAATTATAATTACAAATATCTGGATGACCATGTGCTGGCATCTGTGCTCACCGCGGCGCCCGCCGGCGCTACCCTGCACCACGCACATGCATAATAATGTAGTGCAGTGCAGTTGTTTCTCTCCAACACAGACACAATTGGATTAACAGAATAACAACTAGAATAACCAGCTATCTCTGTATTTTTAACAAGTCTTGACAAAAATAAATAAATACAGCACTGGTAAATTTAGCAGATTAGTTAATAGACCCACCTCCAATTTTAAACACAGAGCATAAAGCGTAATATTTTTTTATACGGAACTAGGGGTAGACGATATACATCGAGAGTTTGATGTTTTTTTTTTAATTTGTCAACATCAAATATACACCGATGTTTTTTATTCGATGCATCGAATAGGCAAACCTACTTTGAATACTTTGTAACAAGCTTTAATCAAAATTAAAAACCTACGTAAGATGTTATATTAAATTGTGGCTAATTCTCCCATCTACTATGCCAGCAGAGACGACAAGCCGTAAAAAAACTTAAAAATACAAAATGCAAATGGCCGTCCGTCTTCTGTCACTTGAGCTTATGACAAAAGAATTTTGTTTGTTTGTAAATTGAGGTTAGATCAGTAATTACTGTATCAGTAATTTTTAATGGTAGAAGAAATCAAGGATTTTTTTTTTTTTTTTTTTTTTTTTGGGTGGGAAATCATCAAATGACTTCTCCTGCTGAGTAGAGCAGGAGGGCGTGTCAGACTTCTACTGACTAAAACCCACCCGTGTTCCCTCAGTAGCCCGCATGCCAGGGGCCGTGGTATCTCTTTCGAACAAACCCGCACCCCTGGCAGGCATCGGCCCTTGCGGACCCCACCTGTGGTTGCTGACATCTTTGACGGCGCGCGTGAGGAACACAACGCGCCGTCCCGTCTACCACTTTTCGGCCGCAGAGGATAGGGAGAGCGGCTGACGCTATACCGACACTCCTCTTCCCCTGCGGCCCCACCGCGTCCGCCATCAAACGGTGGCGGCCCCGTCCAGGCCACGGAAGGGAAGAGCGCTGCTCAGAAGCACCGGCACTCCTCCTCTACCGCAGCCTGTAACCCTCAGCCGCGATGCCTCCCATTCGACATCGCGGCCCACCTCAGTTGCGGTGCACCTCACCGCAACCTACTTTTTGGCCGCTACGTCAATCGCTTGAAGGCAAAAGCCCTGACGAGCGGCCCCACCGTTGGGTTCCTCTTGGCTTCACCGTGGATGGGAGACCACGGTTACTAAGCCCCCCCGCAACGACAATGCGGGAACCCACTCGGGGGGGAAATCAAGGATATTGATTCATATTTAAAGACATTTTAAGTTTACTAACCATTTAATCGATTTTGTTAATTAATTTTAGTTTCCTTTATTTTTAATAAGTCAACAGTTCCAAAATTGTAAAGTTTAATAAAGGTTTTTGATTTGTACATTCTTTTATTTTATTTTAAAAGCTACATTCAAATCTAGCTTTTGTTAAAAACATAAAAAAGACAATCGATGTACGGAAACATGATGTATTTTTTGATAAATCGATAAAACATCCGATGCCCTATTCGATGCATTACATACATAACATACATTTAACAAAACATCGATGCTTTTATCCATGTCCATCACTAATCTGACCTGTGACATCATAGATCAAACACTAACTTTCTGCTTAGTATTGGATTTATCTAGAGAACCCTATTTTTTCCTCTCAATTTGTCTTCTGTAATTAGTGTTATCTAATACTTTAAACGAGCAATTGTTGTTTAAATGTATTTTTATAATCTGAATTTCAGAAACGGCTCCAATGATTTTCATGAAATTAAAGTATGCAGGGGGTTTCGGGGGCGATAAATCGATCTAGCTAGGTTTTATTTTTAGAAAACGTCACTTGAATAAAGATCCTTACGTCAAGTGAAATGACGACTCAGATGTCATTTCACTTGACGTTAGGGGGTCACAAGTGACAACAATGAAAATACTATTCGCTTTTCTTTCGTGCAAATATTGCATAGTATTGTGTGGCCATTTAGTATGACCATTTATAATCATACACCCGTCAAACTGATGTAGGTACACACTACATTTTGTATACCTATCTGGGGGTTCATTTACTGGTGGGGTGAGGATGTGAAATAATAAAATTAAGAAAAATCCCCGCTCTGATCCCGAGACATGTCAGGTCATGTCGAGGGTGTCACCCCTGTAGCGGTTTAGCACTTATTATATCAATTAAAATCATAATAATAAGGAAACAAATTTGTAAACACTGCACACATTACATAACCTCATTCCAAGTAAAATATTTCCCGTTTTGACATGACATTAGGTCAATCAGTCACATTCACTCACTCACGCATTCGAACTTCATTCGAGATTCACAGAGACAATAATAGACACATATTGATCATTGTCGATTGTTTCAAGAAACAAACAAAATTTAATTTTCCTTTGCATTTACCTTTTGTAAAATTTATATAGGTACCTACTTACAAACTCAGACCAAGATTCTTGGCCTGAGCCTACAAAAAGATATCCTATTTTTAAATTAACGTAGGTAGAAGAACCTACGTAATTGCTTTTGAATGCAATACATTCACAGCCGATAAACGTTGTCACTTGTCTTATTAATTTACTTGATTGTCGGTCATGAAAGGTTGGCGCCATAGATCATAATATTTTTTATCGGTGTCATGTGAATGTGGACTAAAACAAAAGTGAATTTTCACTTGAGTAAAGACTTTGACCCTGAAAACAAGCCCAGATTAGGTTTAGATTGGGTTTTTTTTTGACGGCGGGAAATCATCAAATGACTTCTCCCGCTCTGGGTAGAGCAGGAGGGCGTATCAGACTTTTACTGACTAAAACCCACCTGCGTTCCCTAAGTTGCCCGTGTCCCAGGGGCAACGGTATCTCTTTCGAACAACCCGCACCCCTGGCAGGTAACGGCCCTTGCGGACCCCACCAAATGTTGCTGGACATCTCTGACGGCGCGTGTGGAACGCAACGCGCCGTCGGCCCTGGCATTTTTTTTTAACGTTGAGAAATGCCTACTGCGCTACCACGGAGAGATAGCGCAGTCATATGTGGGACTGTTACCCACTGAAACTCCACGGTGTCCGCCAGTGCCGCTTGAAGCGGGAACACGAAAACGCGCAAGCCATCCGCGAAACCGCCGCTGCTGTCCATCACCGGACCCTCCTCGGAGGGAATAACCCCTATCACCGGCGCACCAGGACACATGGCACGCCGTGACCACCCCAGGAACCAAATAGCGTAAGGGCCCCAGACGACCCCTTGTCTGGCACCCTTGGTCCTCCAGCGGCGGGTCAGCACAGTTGCCTCGCCGCCTACCACTTTTCGGCCGCAGGGGATAGGGAGAGTAGCCAACGCTATACCGACCGACACTCCTCCTCCCCTGCGGCCCCACCGCGTCTGCCATCAAACGGTGGCGACCCCGTCCAAGCCACGGAAGGGAAGAGCGCTACTCAGAAGTACCGGCACTCCTCCTCCGCCGCAGCCTGTAACCCTCAGCCTCGATGCCTCCCATACGACATCGCGGCCCACCTCAGTTGCGATGCACCTCACCGCAACCAACTTTTTGGCCGCTACGTCGCCGTCGTCGGCTTTGAGGCAAAAACCCTGACGAGCGGCCCCAACTTGGGATTCCTCTTTGCTTCACAGTGGCTGGGAGACCACGGCTACTGAGCCCCCCCGCAACGACAATGCGGGATCCCACTGGGGGGAGGTTTAGGTTGGTTTAGGTCTATGTTTTCAGTGGGTAAGGTTGAGGGTAAACTGTTGTCCCGCTGGCATTAATCAAAACCTTTTGTATTAGGCGAAAAACCTTGCGTTTCACCAGTAACAACATTTACAATGAAATTTCCAGATTCCTTTGAGCAGCGGATTGTGCCTGGCTGAATAACCTGCCACGTGTGTAGGTACTCCGTTCTTCAAGTTATTAAACCACTCATCTATTAAAGAGAGCATGGTAAGCTATTTTCCAACCAGTAAATTAGAATATTCTAACAATATAACAAAAACAAAGTAGGTAAGTATTACTAGGACGTAGGAAGTAGGTACGTAGTAATAGGACATAGTCTAACAACACATCTGTTCTCCAACATAGGTTCTTTTCATTCACAACCATTCGATATGCTTCCGTACCGAATTGAACATCAATCAATGTTGTCGTAGGAGGTCCTACGAGTATAAACGCTGTTAACAAATCTGAAATCTGAAACCCAAAAAAATCATGAGCTTTAGTTCTTTTAAGTCTTGCGTAAATATTGAGCTTAATTCATTTTATTATTTCGCGCCATAATCCTACTTAAAATTACTATAAGTATGTACCTATGCAATTATAATTTGATTGTCATTCGTGGATCTTTGACAGTCGTTACGGGTCGTCAGAACCCCGAAAGTCTGACAACCAGTCTTAACAAGGGGGTATCGTATTACCTGGTAATGGGATATAGAGGTCAGATATGCAGTCGCTCCATGTACAATAATGATATTCAGCTGCATTCGGTTAGACTGGAAGCCGACCCCAACGTAGTTGGGAAAAGGCTAGGTAGATGATGATGATGTAATAACATTTTATACTTTATGTACAGTTACTTAAATAAGTGAGGCAATGAGTGAGGGTTTTTTTTTAATGAGAACCTCCTCTTTTTTTCGTCGGTTAAAATCACGAAAATTTTGTCTGTTAGTAATAAATAGGTGGCTGTTCTTTCATCAGCTGTTTGCTATCGAAGGCAAGGCAAATCAGGATATCGCGGTGTGCCATTTTCGATACGATAGCCTGCCGAATGGTTGTGAATACAGGTAAGGTTGGGCAGATGTGTGCCTTTAGTTTTAAGTTATTTTTAAGGTTTGGAACGCACTGCGATTAAAGGCAAGCGGATTTAAAACAAGAAGCTTAGGTATAGATAAAAGTGGAGGCAACACTCTAACCAAAGTGAAGACGGCTTTGGGCTCACGCTCTCTTTATGAATACATAGGTACAGAGGCCAGCACATCAAGCTACCCCAATCTGTCAAATTTCTTTGATAGTTTTTCAACTTTATTCCAAAGGAATAAGGTTTATGTTCAATTGGGAAAATTTGACAGTTTGGGATAGCTTGGCCTGCTGGCGACTGGACATAAGAGAGCGAAAACATGTAATCACTGTTTCGTTCTTATGTGTGTATTTAGAAAGAGAGCGTTAGCCCACAGTCGTCTTCACTTTGTTATTTTAGAGTGTTGCCTCCACTTTTATCTAGGTATAAGCTTCTTGTTTGAAACCGCCAAAAAGGTAACGTATTGCGTTCTATACAAGTGCACGCTCCAGCGAATTTTTCAGTGACATTTGCAACATTTGGCTAGCGACACGGGCCTAAAATAAAAGACGGACGTAACCTCGTCTTATTACGAGTGTTTTTTTTTGTGAATGACTTATCGTAGGTCAACCTAGACCCAACCTGATGTTGGGACTATAATGTTGGGAATAATCAGATGAAACGACTATGCTCAATGAAAGTACTGACCGCTGTGTACAATGTTGTTTTTGTAGCTCATTATTGCGTCTACAATTTATTTCTGTTATTTGAGGTCTGTTTGCACTACAAGTACATTTAGCGCTTAACGATTTTTAACATCGTCCTATTTTTTTCAATCGTGTGCAGTTCCCCCTTTTAGAGGTGGGCGCTAATGGTTTTTTTTTTTTTTTTTTTTTTGGTGGGAAATCATCAAATAAATTCTCCCGCTCTGGGTGGAGCAGGAGGGCGTGTCAGACTTTTACTGACTAAAACCCACCCGTGTTCCTTCAGTAGCCCTTAAGCCAGGGGCTGTGGTGTCTCTTTCGAACAAACCCGCACCCCTGGCAGGCATCGACCCTTGCGGGTCCCATCACTATTTGTGCTGACATCTCTTTGAGGCGCGCGTGGAACACAACGCGCCGTCGACTTGGGCTTGGTCCTTACCGGACAGCGAGCTACCCATTACTCGCCGTCCGCAAGCCCATGCCTACGGTGGCCGGAAATCGGCCTGGGATTCCCGACGCCCAGGGCGTCTCCGTATCCTGCGGCGGCTGGGGTCACGAGGGTGCATATGCTGCCTCTCCCTCACGTGCGCCGCCTCCCTCTTCGCGAGCATCACTGCTTCGCTGAAGGAGGTGACGGCTCCCCATGCCCTCTCGCTCCGTACCATGGCCTGGACCAGGGCCGGACGCGAGAGATCGCCGCCGCCGATCGCCTCCACGAGGACACGGCGGTGCTCCGCCCAAGCAGGGCAGACCGCCACCGTGTGCTCCACCGTGTCCTCAGGGCGATCTTCGCAGTGGAAACACCCGGGCGTTTCCTCCCGCCCTATCCGAAACAGGAACCTCCCGAAACAACCGTGTCCGGTGAGGACCTGCGTCAGGCGGAAGGTGAGGACGCCATGCCGCCTCTCAAACCACTCCTCAAAGAGGGGACTTACCGCCGCAATCGTGGCGTGCCCAGCACTGGGTTGCGACAATCGCTCTCTCCATGTCACCATGAGATCCCGCCGGAGCTCTGTCCGCTGTGCCGCGATTTCCTGCGGCAGCGGACTAACGCCCCGGCGTTTGGCCTCCTCGCGCCACTCCCATATATGCGCGAGGACCTTTGCCTCCAGATCCCATGGCGGTAATCCGGCAAGGAGGCCCGCCGCCTCGCCGGAGATCGTGCGATATCCCCGGATCATCCTGATCGCCATGACCCTATGGGACGCCCTCAGCTTGCGAGCTGGTTGGCGCCTCAATGTAGGCGCCCACACCGGCGCCCCGTATAGGGCCATGGACCGCACGATCCCCGAGTAGAGCCTCCGGCAGGAGGCGTTTGGCCCCCCTAGATTGGGCAAGAGCCGCTTCAACGCAGCCCCGGCCCGCTCCAGTCTGGGAGCCAAACGGCGGAAATGCTCCGCGAAGTTCCACCGGCTGTCGAGGACGAGTCCCAAGTACTTCATCGTCGACTCGACGCCGATGTGAACCCCTCCCACCGTTATCTGGGAACCCGTCGGTGGCGCATTCCGAGGACCATGAAACCACATGGCCTCGGACTTGTGCAATGCCACCTCGAGTCCCAGTTGCCGGATCCTATCGACGATTGTCGCAACCCCTTGTGTCCCTAAGTCGGCCGCCGCCTGGTACGACCTCCCTTGCGCCAGGACAAGCGTGTCGTCAGCGTAACAAACTACACTGACGCCGTCAGGGAGGTCGGCGCGCAGCACCCAGTCGTATCCGATGTCCCACAGATGCGGCCCCAGGACCGATCCCTGTGGGACACCGCACGACATCTCTCGCCGGTTCCACTCTCCGAGGTGACCGGGGTAGATGACGGCCCTGTCCGTCAAATAGGCCTCGACCACACGACAGAGGTAGGTCGGGCGCTAATGGTTGCAACACAGTTTTTTAAACTATCATAGCTGTTATCAAACACAAACATTTGTAAACCTGTTTTTAATTCCAATAAATATTTGATGTGATTTCATTTGAGTCAGCAGACAAAACGTTGGCATGGTTCAAACTTGAGACAGCTTATTGATTTGCCTAAGCAAATTTTATTCAAATACAGAAGGACTTGGTCGAGAGTCGATCACATTCGACGGATTGTTATAGGTAATTATTTCGTAAACGGGGAACTCTAAAAGAAAAACTATTTCAAAGAAATTTTTCATTCGATTTATTCATCTGTTTCCTTTGCATATACTATGCACTAATCTCGAATTCAGAATCTTAGCTTACTATCATATTTTGGAACTAGAAACTCAAAAACGACGTGACACAGTTGAAATTCAAGTACAGTCGCCATCAGGTCAAGCTATCCCAAACTGTCAAATTTTCCCAATTGAACATAAACCTTATTCCTTTGCAATAAAGTTGAAAAACTATCAAAGAAATTTGACAGATTGGGGTAGCTTGATGAGCTGGCCTCTGTACAACTAACAAAATTTTAGGACCTTGCATGCTTCACGTCTTTTTATTGTAAGAAACATTACGTCCGTCTTATTTTTAGGTCCGTGGCTAGCGCTTCGATAACGTGCCTCCTTTTTTATCTCAAAACACAGATTTTTTATCTCATTCACTTCGCATCGTGTTTGTGCATTTGGTCACTATTACTACAAATAAAGCGCACGTCGCTTCATAGGACAATAATAATATAATAGTAGGTATGGTTGAGCACGCCCAGCTGTCAACCACACTCGGTTTTTAAACCCCGACGCAAAAAGAGGGGTGTTATAAGTTTGACCACTATGTGTGTGTCTGTGTGTCTGTCTGTGGCACCGTAGCTCTTAAACGGATGAACCGATTTGGGTGCGGTTTTTTGATTCAGTATCAGCTAGGCGAGCGCAGCGGCAAGATGTTGTGTGCAGTGCTATGTAGGTATTATGTCGTCCGACTCAGAAACTACATCAGTAGATTACTTACAACAATTTATGTGACTAAAACGTAATTTATGAATTGAAAAAAGACCGGTGTTAAATGGCAAAACATTGAATCAAAACAGAAATAACTCCTACCGAAGCCGGGCCGGGTTAATATTGATAAACCCGGCTTTGTGGCAAGTTTTAACAAAATGTGTGCATGGAATGGGCAAGCCTGTCGAGAGCAGAGAAGAAAAATAAAGGTAAGTACCTACGTGATGCGAAACAGTTTAATTATTAATGTATAACTTTAGGATAGCATTGCAAATTTATACCTACGTATTTAATTAATAATATATTATTTAGTCATTTAATTATTACCTAATTTTTAGCAGATACTAATTTATTTAATAATTTTTACTCGCAAGAATCGCATCGCATGTCATGTGTAATCGCACAGATTAAGTTTTGTAATCTAACGGCCGTGCTTGATTACGTAACACACCATTAATTAGAATCTGAATCATTTTGAAGGTCAAATTCTTTATTTCATATAATTTTCAAAACATTGTCTGCTTAGCAACAACGCCAATGGCGTAAACAACGCCATGAAAGTTGTGGACCTGTCAAAATGTAAACGATTCCTACTGATAATGTATTACGCAATTATCCCTCTGCTTTATCTGGTAGATATATTTAGTACCTACGGAATTCAACTGTTTTCCTTGTTTCATAGATAAAGGAGAATGGACACCGAACTATGGGTTTCTGCCCTGAAGTCTTATGGCTATTCTATGAGAAATATAACAATGAAAAAAACTTATCAAGTGGAACCCTTGCTTCTAACACGACTTCTGCCAATTGTTAGTCACTTCTGAACTTCTGAGTAAATTACCTTAACCTTGGGCACCGATGTTAAGGAATTCTTGAGGCCCAATAGCCATAATAATGTACACCAATGTAAGTGGCTTTTAAATTTACCATTTTTTGCAAAACTGGTATTAGTAAACACCATTTTTGCCAATTGTTAGTTAATCCGGAGTTAATGACATAGATCGGTGACTACTTTAGCTAAACTAAGTTTAGGAATGTTCTTGGCATCCAATAGCCATAAGTGATATATCAATGGATAGTTATATGAGAAATATTTGTTACAAAAAAGAATTTGGAATAGACGGTAATTATATCATAACACTCTTGGCTTTCAGGGCAGAATTGCCTTATCTGGTGCTTGGGTGTGGTCTTATCAAATGTGTTAAAGTGGAAAGGCTTCATCACCAACAAATACAAACTGCATTCAGATCCTTCATTATAAATTGGTATCATATCAAAGAGGATGCTGGTAAATCCAGTTGGTTTGTTGGTGATGTCCTATCTTCGATCAACATTTCAGGCAACGCTGGCGTCTGTGCACTATTGCCAATGCTACTCGTAACTTCTGCACCCTGATTGTGTAACTCACGATTGATCATAATTGGTTTCGTCTTCACAGTTAAACAATATTCATTGCGTTATTTATGTTGTCGAACAGACACATTTTTCGAACATATGAAGCAATGGTTTAACAATCCGTTTCAAAACGACTGTATCGTTTTGAAACGGATTGTTGATTATGATGAATCGTGAGTTACGCAATTAGGGTGCCGGACTACGAATCAAACGCCTCGGCAATAATTGGTAAAATATTAAAAAAAAAAACTAGTAGATATTATAAATGCGAAAGTGAGTTTGTGTGTTACGCATTCATGCTAAAACGGCTGATTGAAATTGGATACAATTTAGCACATCTTTAGAACATAACCTGGGTTGGGACTTTTCATCCCGGTAGTATGTTTACATACCGTTCCGTGGAGGGTGGAAAGCATCCCGTTCCACCCTCCACGCGGGCGAAACCGCGGGAATAAGCTTCTTACTAGTGTACTTAATTAAATGATTCTGAGCCAGTGTAATCGGGCCTTTCCATTCGGGTCGTGGGGCTTTTGGGATCGGAACCGGAGGCTTTTGGGGTCGTGGCTTTTGAGAATAATTTTGGGACCACAAGAAAAAAGAAGTTAAAGTACAGTTAACAAAAAACCAGATATATTTTGATTGGATTGTTCCCAGTTTCACTTCGACGATTCTATTGTTCTTCTTTTCCCACCACGAAAAAATTATAACAATGTTTTAAATATTTCTAAATTAATTCCCAACGGGTTCACGAAATTTATCCAAAGTACAGTAAAAAAAAAACAAATTCTTGTTAGTAAAACAGTCAATCAGTAAATTTTTGTATGTTTTATCACTGTTCCTCGCAATCAAAGCACCTGCAGGCTGCATCTAATCTCTTCACCACCCTTGGTTGGCTAGTAGAGAATGCCTAAGGAATTAAGTGCGCCATTGTACCCATTTTTATGAGCGAGCTGACAACAATGTTAGGTGTGCTCCTACCGAGTTATGATGACCTGCACCCTAATTGCGTAACTCACGATTGATCATAATTGGTTTCGTCTTCACAGTTAAACAATATTCATTGCGTTATTTATGTTGTCGAACAGACACATTTTTCGAACATATGAAGCAATGGTTTAACAATCCGTTTCAAAACGATACAGATTATGATGAATCGTGAGTTACGCAATTAGGGTGCTGATACTACGACGGCGTACCTAAAGCGTGATACAGTAAAAAGTTATTGTTTATTATTTCATAGAACTAATAAACATTTATCCCTTAGCCAAGATTTATTGCTTACTACCTATAGGGAAAGTTTTTTTTTTAATGTCATCGAACCCCGTTGGGAAGTATAGTATAATATGAATTTGAATTTATCGAAAACATGAGACTCGTGGACTAATGGGAACAACCCTTTTGATCAACAATTGAATGAATTATCAGTAGCGGTACAAAATGAAGGGCAATATTATTTAATTACACTCATAAAAGGATAGTTGTAGCTTTAAAATAAAATAACAATATTTATTATCAATCGTGTATAAGAGAAGGGAGAGAGAGAACTATGACATTGACTATTGACATTGAATAATATAACAATAAAAATAGTGTGACATGTAGTAAGAACTTTATATGATATTTATGTAATTTTATTTTAATGACATGAATTATAATTCATCTGACAATTTGTATTTTTAGTCCTTTGACATTTGTACTACTTATTCTGAATTTATTTTATGATGTGTCATGTTATTTTAATAATTATACAATTAGATAATCGAAAATGTACCTAAATATTTGCACATCTTTTTAGGTAATGATACAGTGTACTTTATATTTATTTGTAACATCTCTTATACCTACCTCTAATATGCAAATAAATGATTTGATTTGATTTTGATGAAGAATATGATTTTCGCGCACGTAGTGCTGTCTTTCTCCCAATAAGCATAAATTGTTTCAATTAAGCTGTTTTAATTTTATTTTTAAATAAATTCTCAAGATTATTTAGTTTTAATTCTAACAGAAGGGGTGCCATTTTTTAAATAAAATTATTATTTTACCGTTTATACTCGTAAAAAGTTTTAGTTATTTGTCTAGCTTCAAATAAATTTAGTTGACCGTACTTTCCCAAGATATACCTTTTTTATTTTATTTGTGGTCCTAAAATTCCTACTACCTACTCAAAAATAATAGATACCTATAGGTGGAAACCGGGACCGCGGTCCCGGTCCCGAAAGCCCCACGACCCTCCATTTTTCTGTGCTGTGCGGACACAATTTGGAAAGTGTGTTGGTTAAAAAAAACGCTATGTTATGGATCATAGTAACATAGCGTTTTTTTTTTTGTCAATATACCTATTTAAACAGCACTGCGTTCGTTTAAACATATTTAAACAGCATGTAGGTATGTAGTTCGTTTTGTTATTGCTTTCAAATAAGTATATTGCCCTTAATAAGTATATAGGTTGCACAAATATATGCACGTATGATGAATAGTTGCACTTACTCGTATTTTCGTGACGCCAATCATGTATTCGAAGAGAACAAGATACTGATGTTGGCATTTTTCGTTTCAGAAAATAAATGCAAAAATGAAGGAAGATGGAATACATATGGAGATAGCTAAACAATTGGCGGCATAACAAGAGAAATCTGGAAAAAAAGGTCCTTCAAGTAAAAATTAATATGTTCTTTTCGATTCAAAGCTCTTCTAATTCCGACAAACTAGAAACTATCAAAATGTATCGTTGCGTGGTACTACTCAGAACAGTGAGGCTCATGTAACATTGCATAATCCATCACAGAATTCACAACACATCATAAATTATAGAACATCACCACAAAAGAACTTTCCTGGCGCCACCAATTCATCAGGATCTGAAAAACAACTAGGTACTTGATACTTCGATCAATAAGAATTGATACATTAAATGACAAAAGTAGAGGACAGTGACAGACAGCATATCATATTCAGCCTATAATATTCACACTGCTGGGACTAAGGCCTCCTCTCGGTGAGGAGTGGGCGAGAATCGACCACACGCCCCAGTTCGGGTTGGCAGAGTTCACATGTCTACGAGTTTTTGTTTCTACTAAGTACATGCTGGTTCCCTCAAGATGTTTTTCTTCACAGTTTTGGAAGAAAAATTATGGATAGTGAAATAATTTACATAAAGTAAAGCGCCTGTCAGCGTTCGAACCTACGACCTACAACTTATAGGTCGTACAGAAAATTCCAATTACCCAATAATCGGGTACCTATTCGTAGTAGGTAGGTAGCTATTTTATTTATTACAATTTGTGTGTACCTAAATAATATTATTTTATGTGGGTAGATCAATCGATTTGTAATTTAAGACAGATTTTTAATTGTTTTATTAAATAAAAAGATTGTGAGGTAAAAAATATACCTAGGTATTTTTATCCTGAAAATCAAAAATGGTAGTAGTACTAAGTAAGTATTTATTAGTATGTACCTACCAAACACGAAAATTTATTTTTTATGTTGAAAATATAAAATAATAGTAAGTCTAAGTACCTACTAGGGCACGCTCCCGGGAAATAGCGGTCTCTAAAATACCGGGAAATCCCGGGATTTTTGAAACAATCCGGTACCGGGTCTTCATCCCGGAGAACCGGTTCTTCTGATACTTTCGGTACTTTATTAATTTCTTTCTTTTTTCAATATACAGTAAAAATCGTATTAAATAAACTACCTTTTTATACAATAATGGCAAAGCTGAGAACATCGTTGAGTGACAGAAGCGTAAATGCTATAAGTTCCCTCAGAACTTATTACAGAGAAAAAAAGCCATGTAGGTAAATAAAGAAAAAAAAGGTCAATGAGAGAAATAAGTTGAGTTTTGATTTGTTTCATTTATTGCATTACTTTTATTTTAAAGAGAATTGTTATCCTCAAATTGTGTTGAATTAAAAAAAAATTCGTTATCTTGATCTCGAAAAACCATTTTAGTTTGGTTTTGCTAAATTTGTTTATTTAATAATACTTTACTTTTATTTTAACGAGAATAACGATTTTATCCTCAAATTTTGTTGAATTTTCCTGTTTTTTTGTTACTTTTTTTTTACCACTATAGTTTTTTTTGCTAATGTTTGTTTAGTGGAAAAAAAGTTATTACGTATCGAAAAAAGCCTTATTTCTAATTCAAAATATACCTCGAATTTAAGTCCTATTTGATAATTCTTACTAATTTGATATAAAAAAGCATTTAAATTCTGGTATGATTGTGCTCTGGTGATTAATGTCATTATTAGATTTACGAATTATGCTTACATACTTTTATTAAATCAAAAAATCAAAATCAAAAGTCATTTATTCAAACTAGGTTGAGAGTCAGCACTTTTCGAACGTC
Organism: Polymixis flavicincta; assembly: GCA_949987655.1. NCBI lineage: Eukaryota > Metazoa > Arthropoda > Insecta > Lepidoptera > Noctuidae > Polymixis > Polymixis flavicincta. Next base: position 32,046,829 of record OX465171.1, on the reverse strand, counting down.
GAAATTACATAAATAAGACAGTCCCCCAAAAACGCCCACCCTTCGAAACTTCCTAGTGCTTTTAGCTGGGAAGAAGAAGTAGCGCAACAAACTCCCCAGCAGCACAGCTGTCTGATAAGTTGGAAGAACTTGATTCTATACAATAATAGGTAAGTAATTAAATTTCGTAAAAAAATGGAAATTTCATTAAAATTAAAAAAAAATTGGTTTATACAGTCAAATAAAATAAACAATGCCATGGAGTAACTCATTTAACCTATCAGTAGGTAAGCTAATTCTGGTGAAAGAACACAAACGTTGTCTTGAGTTAATCACAGCGACCAACAAATCTTACCGTTTATGTAGTCGTTGATATAATAGTTTGCCTTAGAACAAAGATTTGATTTTACTTTAGCTTTAAACGCATTTAAATGTAAATCTGTGTGTTTCTACCTAATGAGTTCATTTTTGAACATATATAATTACATAATTGTATGTTCTCTGCACGCACACGTGCCCTTCATACAATAAATTAATAGCAACATTTGTACGTAGTAGTAGTAGTAGTAAGTACCGAAAGTACCGTATTTTCCGTTTTTCCGTATTAATGAGAAAAAAATGTAACAGCTATAATTATCTACTGTGGGCCCTCAGTCCGCACGACCAAGATGAATATTTTAGGGAATATTACCGAATTAAACGTTTATAAAAAATCGGACCAGAAATATCGACGCAATTTGAAGATACCGATTATTAAAGCTAGCTCCTCTATCTATCCTCGTCCGTGAGGTAGCGTTGCATTTTAGGTAGTGTTTTTACGCCGATCGGTTGCCATCTTATTCAATATATCTCTAATGACTGATAAGTAAACCAAGCGTCAGCTGGCGCACCCGCGGTGGGTGTAGGATTGTAAGGGTACGGAAGTGGTGAAAAATAAAATAAAATTAAGTCATAGTACGCCGGGTGAAACTTTTTCCATAAGTAAGCTTCAAAAAAATCGTCAGCTTCATGGTGGAGGGGGTATTATGAATCAGCCGCTCGCATGAACTTGTAAAGAAAACACGTAAAATAAAAAAAGTAATAATATGCCGGATGAAATTTAACAAAGTGATTGTTTAAATTATCAAAAGTACGAAAACAGCAATCAGCTGCGTAGGTAGCGGTGGAAAGACCATCAGCTGATGCACTAAAGAGACAGATTATTCGAGTAATGCACAGTTTCTTTCAGGGTCCAGCTGATTGAACTCCACTGTCCGTACCCAGCTGACTGATTGTTTTTGAAAACATAACTATTAAACTACAGTCTTGTCAAATTTCAACCGGCATAGTGGAAATTTAATGACAATCTCGAGAAATGTATAGCATGTTTATAACAATATTGTACGAAAATGCTTTATTTTACATTGGTGCCGATTCTGTTGTACACCGAACTAAACTAACTAAACTATAACTAAAATTCCTTACTTTTTACTATGAGAATCTAAACGCTATTCTGCAAAAATATATCTCCAAATTTAAAAACTATTTTGACGCAACTAAAATCGAATTTGACAATCGCGACTCGCACGTGCGTGGTATGTTTTGGCTTCGCTACGTGGTACTTGTTTGCCCTACCCCGTGTTTTTTTTAGAGCCAGCAGCGCGCCGGGGTCGGCAGCCTCGACGTGATTTATATGGAATTTTCACTTTTTTCATGGAAAATATGAAAAATTATTATCCACATGTTGAGTTTAATAGGTGTTTGGGGGCATCCTAAAGGGGGTCGAAATTTTCATTATTTTTGCGATAGGACACACCGTTTTCGAGATATAAGCAAAAGAAATACAGTACTATTTTTGCACCGAAGTCGAGGTGTCGGTGTGAATTTTAGTTCTTGACAACTAATTTTATTCCACACCTATTTAATCGCGATTAAAAATAGTCAGTTTTAGTTAGACAACCAAAATTTTAGGTTGAATAGAATAATGAAATTGACAACAACAGAATAGCAAAATTACTATTTTCACTAAACTAATAATTCAGTGCAATCTTAGTGCTGTCAAACTAAAATATAGTTAAGTTGTGTCACTTTAGTCAATTTCAGAATAGGAAATCGTCGTTTGACAGGAATAAACTAAATTTTGGTGATTTTTAGTCTAGTTTAGAGAATTTTGTGACAACAGAATCGGCACCATTATGAAAGAAATGCATAAATAAAATAAAATAAATAGCTTCTGCTCGCGACTTCGTTCGCGTCAAATTTCTTTGTTCCCCGACCCACCCCTCGAAACACCTGCCCGTGCTAGTACTTCGTATTCGTGACTTTTTTCGTTTTGCTCGGCTCCTGAGTGCCCTAGCGTGATGTTATATAGCCTTCCTCGATAAATGGGCTATCCAACACTAAAATAATATTTCAAATCGAACTAGTAGTTCCTGAGATTAGCGAGTTCAAGCAAACAAACTCTTCCGCTTTATAATATTACTAGCTGACCCGGCAAACGTTGTTTTGCCTCAACCCTTATCACTTAAGGGTATGGAAAATAGATAGTAGCCGATTCTCAGACCTACTGAATACGCGTATAAAATTTGGTAAAAATCGGTAAAGCCGTTTCGGAGGAGTACGGTAACTAACATTGTGACATGGAAATTTTATATATTAGATAAGTATGTACGAGTATATGGAGAGAGTAGAAAAAAAGTGTGTTCCTCTGTGGCCGGACCACAGTTTAGTACTCAGATGCGATTCGAAATAATACCTACCTAAAGTCTACTTTCATCGGAATATATATATATTTTTAGTATGTACCTCAAGAGATATCTTTTTAATTAACAATATATGTGGTCCGGCCGCCAGGCAGTGGCAGGGTTTATTGGACCATATTTGTCGTATGCAAGGTACTCTTTAGGTAGTTTTTTTCGGGATATTGATTTATTAATAGTTCATTATACTCTATTTAATTTGAGGTGGCGCGGCCAGAGAGCACTGCCTGGCGGCCGGACCACATAAATTGTTAATTAAAAAGATATCTCTTGAGGTACTAAAAATATATACATATTCCCATGAAAGTAGACTTTAGATAGGTATTATTTCGAACTATAGCATCTGAGTACTAAACTGTGGTCCGGCCACAGAGGAACACACGAAAAAAAAGTAAAATAAATAAAGAGTAAACAAATTTAAACTTGTCAACGTTGCGAAGCTCCGATAGCTCATTACTACTAAAATAGTATGTTTTTAACTGCCTTCAGTTATGGTATTGTTAACAAAAAAAATGATCATTAGTTGTTGGTTGGTTGGTTTGCTTTTTTTTTACAACTAGCTGACCCGACAGACGTGGCAGGACCACGTCGACGTCGACGACCCGACATACGTGGTCCTGTCTTAACTATGAATATATGTTACGCGCAACTTTCTTATTTTTTCTTACCTAAGAAGTTTCTCCTAACAATAACAAACACAACAAAAAAAAAAGTATAATTGGTCCAGCTGTTCACCTGTGATGCCAAGACCAAGGGAAATGGGCATTCATTTTTATATATTTAGATAAACTGGTAACCTCAATACAAATTTCTGCTTATTTTGTTTATTTTTCTTATTTGTCTACCATACTATGTTAAATCTTAACTTAAGTTGTGTCATAGGATAATTGCTTAGTTTCATAGTAATAAAAACATGATTCGCTAAAAACATGATTCGCTAAATTGTATTTAAATTATCAATCCTTGAAATGAATAATTAAATACTTACTACATAGGTAATAAAAATTAAAAATCCCTATAAATAGCTATAGGCATACCGGTGTCTTATCCAAAGGTACTATGAATATCAGATGGTGCTAGTTTCATCACGAACGCAAATGACTCGGTCCACGGAACAACATTGGTATCTATTTCAGTATAGTATAAAGTACTCCGTGCTGATTGTGTACGACAAAGAGACACGCAGACAGATGTTCCTTTGAAATTTTAGGGGAGAGGCTTATGTAGCCCGAAGCTTGTGTTATGGGCTCAAGCAGCTCCAGAATCTATCTCGAAAAATGTGTTTAAAAAGAGACAGCGTAGTAGCAATGCTCCAATATTTTTAACTTTTACTGCGTCAGTTGACGGTCTTTCCGCCGCTACCCACGCAGCTGATTTCGTACTTTTGATAATTTAAACAATCATTATGATAAATTTCCTTCGGCGTACTATAACTTTATTTTACGTGTTCTTTTTACAAGTTTATGCGAGCGGCTGTCGCATAATCCCGCCTCCACCATGCAGCTGACGATTTTTTTAAGCTCAGTAGGATGTAAACAATTTATGCAAAAAGTTTCAGCCGGCGTACTATGACTTTATTTTATTTTATTTTTCACCACTTCCGGAACCACCCACACCTGCACCCACCGCTACTTGAGCAGCTGACGGTTGTTTCACTTATTGGTCAAATAAGATCAACCATCGATGACAATATCAGCCGGCTTACTATGACTTTTGTATTTGCAACGCTACCTCCCGGACTATATGCAGTAGGTGTAGTGGCCACATCGTAGATTTGCTCATTTCGTGAAATGACCATAGCATAGATTTGCTCAGGAGCCGCGGAGCGCGCATTGACTATCGTTCACTCCCTTTGGAACGCGTCGTATGACAAGACGCGTTCCGACTCCGAAAGAGCGAGTGAACCAATACTATAGCGACACGACTCGTGTCGCTATAGTATTGGTTTAACCTATAAGTGGCTTTTTCAATCCTGACGGTCTATAAAAAAACACAATAGGTATGTACCTACTTAGCTACTAAAGTAGTTGATCAAATCGGTTGTCTATTGTTTGCCCGAAGATTATATGCCATAATCATCATTTTCCCGAATTTCATTTGCCCGAATGTTTCATTTGCCCTAAAAGACATATGACATACTTTTAATTGTCCGAATTTTAGATACCATAATATACGAATGCCATAAGTATTGTTTGCCTTATTTTTATGTGCCATAATAATTATTAGACATAATATTTAAATGGCATACAAAAGAAGAATTTTTGCGTGCTTTAGCATCAAATTTGTATTTGCATTAAAAAAGAAATTGTACTACCTAATTATAATTATATAGTTTGATTATTAAACTTGTTTTTAATTCTAATACTTACCTACTTATTAGCTTTCTGGCTTCGATGTCGATGGGTGCGCAATGTTTGGTAGGTATAATAAGAATAAACTTATTTATTCTGTGCATGGTTTTTTTTTCTGTGCATGGTTGATGGTGGGCTAGGTCGGCGGGGGCTCCTACTTCTGTGTGGTTTATAAAAGAATAACCACGAAGGGGATGGCCCCTTCTAACCCCTGTCCTGTCCGAGTCGGGGTGCCCTAAAGTCCCAATTGCATCCAATTTCTCTTGATATAAACAACCGTTACACACCCGATGTCGATGGCAAATTATGTTATGGCATATCATAATTATGGCATGTGATAATTAGGGCTTACAATGATTATAACAAATGATGTTATGGTAAGTGACTTTATGGGAAACAATGATTCTGGCACGTGCCTAATATGGCAAATGAGAGTAGGGCAAATGAGTATTATGTCGTATGATATTATGGCTGTTGACTATTATGGCAAATGATATTAGGGCAAATAAAATTCGGGTAAACGGCGGTATACCGATCAAATCGAAGTTTAATTACGCCAATATTTAGTAAACATTTCTACTAATTACCTATTGGCGTAATCAAACTTCCTCTACGTTTAGTATTTCAAAAGATATGAATAGTTTTAATTTTCCACAATTTTGTGTATGGGGTGACCATAAATAATTCAAATTAAGCTCATAAACAGAATTTTATTTATACATAAATCATTGTTCACCGTTTAGTACTTCAATAAAGAACACAATTTATTAAACACAAACATTAAAAAAAGAAAAATTAACTAAAAGCGGATTTTCCCAATTTACCGTTTTTAAAATCTCTAATTTCTAAACATTATCTCTATCTCTGTAGAGGATCGGGTAGTTAAGAGCGCTGTCACAGGTCCACTAGCACCAGTCCTTTAAAAAAATATTATCTCTTGACTGAAAAGTAATGATGAAAAACGGCTGAGAGGCTTAGGAAGGTTTAGGTATCCTGTCTTTTTGGGCTAAAGAGGCCAAAAAGACAGGATAACTAAAACTTTAAGAAAATTCAACGAATTGCTAAATTAAAAAGTAGAACTGAGATGTAGTATGGCGATTAAAGTGGCAGGTACTTATTATATTTAGTCGGCCTATTATTATATGACTTTTAATAATATTATTTTAACATTTGTAATAAAGTGTGTTGTTTACCTTTATTTAACTACCTAAACCTATGGAGTATAAGTACTTACGTACGAAAACATCATCATAATTATTTTAGCCGGATGACTCACACCTGTACATAGGCCTCCCACAAACGAGAGAATTTTGCCATAATTGCCACGCTTGGCAGGCGGGTTGGCGATCGCAGTTTGTTGATATAATGCATAGAGAACGCTGCTGCTCATTCTCTAGTTAGTCCATAAGTCGCCTTCTACGATACCCGCGGCGAATTAGAAAAAACATCATGTGTCCTATAAAACATAATATGTTTCTTTGTTTTGCGACAGGCTGGTCCGCCGGGCGAAAGCAGGGCTCGTCTTGAGCTGCAGGTGAAGCAGGCCGCGATGCTATCGGAACTGTACGACAAGCGGATCATATGCAGGAGGCTGGCGGCGGACCTGTCGATCTGCAACTTTAAATACGACCCGCCCGTGGAAAATTTCGACCACAGCAAGGTTATGGGTATGTGGCACTGTCTCATATTCATACTGTTTTTCGTCGTAATCAAAATCAAATCTAATAAAGTAATTTGTGTTAAATTGGCTTATGCGAATTTGATTAAATAGGAAATATTTTAAAACTAAGTTACAAAACAACAAGCAATGGGGTGGATTTACAAAGTTGTCGAAAAATCACGTGGAGGGCATAAAAAAAAAAATATAACTCGAGTATCGTAACTTGTTTAGATTTACAGGCTTTATATAAACATGTTTTATACAGCGCTTTAACCCAAACATCCTCAAAGATAGTGGTTTATTAATAATAAAATTAATACGCATATCAAAATCATCACCGTCTGTGAAAAAAATGCGACTCTTTACGTTTGCCGGCTACATACACGACTACCCGACGTGTCTATTAACTAGATTTTAATTTATGATTTACTTTTATCCATGTTGTATATTTCTTTAGAAAAGTAAATAATAATTTCTTCGTAAATTATATGATCAATAAATAAATACAATTTTAGCACCGAAATTCGTCAACACCGTCACGGAAATATCAAAGTGGAGGTAGTTCCGTATACGTAACATTTACGCGGCCCGCGATACCCCATCAGGCTTCCTCGTTTCAGAACTAACTCTGAAACGAGCCGCACGTCGCCATAACTCGCGCTCCAAGCGCAAAAATTTGCTGTGCGTGTCCAAAAATGTTGTTTAGACAAGGTTGCGTCATTCCCGTCAGGCTGTGGTTCAAAGTAAGTACATAAAATAACATTACGATTGATTTGAACATAATCTTAGTTATAAGTGAAGATGCAAGAGAAAATAGTGTTATCTTTCTATTAGATACTATTACTTTCCTAGAAAAGACGTAGCATCCTAATCGTCATCACCATACACATCATCACCGTTTAAAAATAATAAGCGGTGATGACCTCATGCGTATGGTGATGACGATTTACTTAATTTCTAAATTAATTAAATCGATTTAATAATTTGCTTGAAAGTTATACTAAGAGATTGAAGGTTAGTGATTGATTTATTATATACTTCCTACTGAAAACCGCCTAGAGACACTGTGGTAGATATAGAATATCAGGACCTCATCATCATCATCAGCCTTATAATGTTCCCACTGCTGGGACACAGGCCTCCTCTCGGTGAGAGGGATTGGGCCGTAATCCACCACGCGGGCCCAGTGCAGGTTGGTAGATGTCACATGTCTTCAAATTTTTGGTTCTAGGACATGCCGGTTTCCTCACGATGTTTTCCTTCACCGTTTTGAGAGCAGTGGTGATGAAATAATTTACACAAAGTAAAGCGCTTGTCTGGGTTCGAACTCACGACCTCGCGGCCGTTACCACTTGGCCACCACTGCTCATCAGGACCTATCCGGATAAAACCACTTGACAAACAACAGCACGCATATTCCACTGGCAGATCAACAGAATACGCACTCCATAGCGTGGTATCCACAACTGATTGCGCAGTGGACCACAAATGCTCGGCTCTGGTTGCTTTTCGACATGGAAGGTGCCTTCAACAAGATCATGTTCAATAGCATTAACATTGCCCTCGACACACACACATATAGACACGACTTTGAGTGGGTGGATCACCAATATGCTCAAATTGAGAGCAGTACAGGTCACCGTGAACGACACTACAAGAAAGTAGTGGCGAAGCGCTGCCCGCAAGGGGCCGTCCTCTCGCCACTTCTATGGCACCTGGTCGTAGACAGCCTCATAACAACAAATACCCGAAACGTTAAATGACAAATTTCCGTTTTGCCAAAGTGCATTCATCCTTAGGATAAAACCGCAACCTCTAAGCATGCGCCTCTTACCACTGTTGCCTGACACCCCAAAAACAGTGTTTCGTTGCTACACTATTAAACATCGCGTGTGCTGTTTTGCCACCAAGAAGAAATGTGACAGTGATTCTGGAAGACACTATCGTCATTAAAATTTTGCTGATGGTATGATCAGCCTATAATGTTCCCACTGCTGGGACATAGGCCTCCTCTCTGTGAGAGGGAGTGAGCCGTTCTGCACCACGCGGGCCTAGTGCGGATTGTTAGATGTCACATGTTTTCGAAGTTTGATTTCAAGGACGTGCCGGTTATCTCACGCTGTTTTACTGCATCCTTTTGAAAGCAATGGTGATGAATATAACACAAAGAAAAGAACTTATATAGGGGACGACAGGGGCGCGTCCAGCACCTATATTCGTCTAGGATAATCTCATAAATCTCCCACTATTGTTGACGTGCGGTTCCTCAGCTCCCTACTATTTGAGTCGATTGATTCCGCTGGCGACATATTATCACCACGCACCCTTGAATGCGTATGTGTTGTGGGTATACAATCCACAATAAAATCGGGGAGAGACGGATAGCGGAGAGTGAAACCAATGTTGAAATAAAATGCAGATTTTTTTCTTGAGTCTTGTTCAGATTTCATTTTCTTCCTATAGTAATCGCATCATGGGTGGCTGTGTTGTGACTCAATAAACAGGTTTTTTTTTTGTGGATGGCATCTCGCATATCACCTAGGAGGTTATCGGTAACTTCACTGGACTTGCTGTGGCTGCCTCTATATATGTATGCCTCCAGCCACGGCTCAAAAAACTTCAAAATAACACGCTTAGGGCACCTCCTATGGGGCATGGCCCTTGGTTTTGTTAGGACAACGCTGGGTTGAGGGGGCACAGCGGACGATTAGGGTGACAGGCTCAGCGACGCGGGCTCGTTCGAGCAAGGGTCGGGGCGGACATAGATTGGGATGTCGTGGCGGGCCTCGATGGGCGGAAGGACGGCGGTCTGTGTTTGTGTATTTAGCGTGCTGGTGAACTTGCTACACTCCTGGAGGAGGGTTGTAGCGTTGTCGGCAAAGGATCCGGCATGCCTCGTTTTACGAATCCTACTAATGCGGGAGGGACTGTAGCGGGCGGCTGTCGTAATCGGATTGGATTATTGAGGTTTGTAGCAGAGCCGACAAATGGCACGCCTTTTATGCGGGCCTACTTTACAGAAGTTCGCGATTTTCGAGCCCATTTTTACTTGTAATTTTCAATAAGCTAAATCGTTGGAGCCTTTATATCTATATAGTCAATCTATTTATTTAAAACATAAAAGATTATTACATTGATATAGTCACTATACCATGTTGTTAGGTTATCTAATTAGAATAGAATAGAATATTTATTTTACTAATTACGTAATAACTTCAGACAGAAGGATCCTTAAGTAGGGACGGAATAAAATAACCGACTTGATATTACATGGATCTCACAACTTTTTACTGTAGAAGAACTGAGTTTCGAGACTTGTTTTTTTACAAGTTGTGTCTTTAATGGCTTTACCCTTACACAAATCTCTTGTTACTTCGAAAACAGTGGTCCGATTTAAATGGTTTCTCCTGGAATATCCCTTTTGTACATAATTGTACCCTCTGAAATGATAATAAATAATTAAAATGTGTATTTTAAGAATACCCCAAAAAGTTAATTCAATTAGTCTGATTAGATTCAAAAATAAAAACGCGTGACAAAATTAATCTAGATAGACTAATTATTCGTAGAAACATGAACATTAACATTGGCATCACAATATTTTTTGGTAGGTATAAATTGCCCATTTTCTTGCTAACCGTATTCTTTTTTTTTTTCGAAATTTGTGAATGCAGATCAAAATGTTTCAAAAACGTTAGAACAGTATCTTTAGGCAATTTGTAGCGACAACGGTTGATTTACCCTCCCCCTAGTGCGCCATCTCAAACCAACCTGTAAATGTTGTGGTGGACTGTTTAGCTCGATAATAGAAAAGCGTGATGATAATCATGTAAAAGGTTTCATCTGTAACTATCTGCAATATTCTAACCCTTTGGCTCGTCTTTTTACAATTTGCGGTAAATTATAGAAGAATACTATATTGCAATATTGCTTAACTTCCATAGCAAATAGCGTGATCATTTATATCCTACGGCCTGCGCAGAGTTATAAGGAACATGTGTGCAAAATTTGAACTAAATGTATCTGCTAGTTTTGGCATGATGCTGAAACATACATTCAGACAAACAGACAGACACACAGACAAAAACTAAAAAAAAAAATTGGCATTAGAATCGTTCCCACCTCGCAAAAACTAAAAAAAGAAATATTCAATGTACAGATTTGACTTGGCTACGATTTTAATATATGTAGTGAGTAGTATAGATGTGCTGCATTCGAACAAATAATGTACTCCTGCCAGGGGTGCGGGTTGTTAGAAAGAGATACCGCCGCCCCTGGCACACAGGCTACTGAGGGAACACGGGTGGGTTTTAGTCAGTGAAAGTATGACACGCCCTCCTGCTCCACCCAGAGCGGGAGAAGTTATTTGATGATTTTCCACGCAAAAAAAAAACGCATAATGTACTTACTTCTTACAATAATCCTGCTCGTACCGCGGTAACGGATCAAAACGAATTCAGGATTTCCATTTTATTCTCATCTTAAAAATACTTAATTTTAAAATTTAATTATTTTACGTGGTGTTTGAAGTCCTGCAGAATATTGTCGAAATACGTATTTAATATTGGAGAAAACTCGATATCAGTAACGTGATAAATAAACTACCGTCGATCAGCTGATTCAAATAAGATCGTAGGAAAATCGCAATCTGAAGGGGCTTGAAGCTGAAAGCGAGTGTTTATTTTTTTGATGTTTAGCTTCTTCGGTTGCCGGTTTAGGTGTACATACATACCTAATCTTGCCGAGAAATCTGTAAATGCAGTTTTGTTTCTAAAAAAAATTATTAAGGAGTGTTTTCTTTGAGTTAAATTAGCTATCTTAAGGATTGAAAGTAGTTTCCCTGCAGGGTCCATTGATTTTATCCGCCCTGTGTACCTACTGTTGAAAAAATATATAGTACCTACCTACTTACCTACTCAAAATACTACGAATATATATTTTCAACACCGGAAACGAATAAAAAATTCCTTCAACCCTTTGACGACTACGGGGACACCAGTGTCCCAAATAGTAATAATTAAATAAAGCAGTAATTAAGAAACTAAATTTAATTTTTGGATATCAAACTAGTTTCTGAATACAGCCTTTTCATTTTTTATGCTAGCAACACAAAATAAAAAAGTCGTTCTTTGTCTATGGCTTTTGGAAACTGACACTTCGTTTGGCGCTGGGCACGCCACGGTTGCGGCGGTAAGTCCCCTCTTTGAGGAGTGGTTTGAGAGGCGGCATGGCGTCCTCACCTTCCGCCTGACGCAGGTCCTCACCGGACACGGTTGTTTCGGGAGGTTCCTGTTTCGGATAGGGCGAGAGGAAACGCCCGGGTGTTTCCACTGCGAAGATCGCCCTGAGGACACGGTGGAGCACACGGTGGCGGTCTGCCCTGCTTGGGCGGAGCACCGCCGTGTCCTCGTGGAGGCGATCGGCGGCGGCGATCTCTCGCGTCCGGCCCTGGTCCAGGCCATGGTACGGAGCGAGAGGGCATGGGGAGCCGTCACCTCCTTCAGCGAAGCAGTGATGCTCGCGAAGAGGGAGGCGGTGCACGTGAGGGAGAGGCAGCATATGCGCCCTCGCGACCCCAGCCGCCGCAGGATACGGAGACGCCCTGGGCGTCGGGAATCCCAGGCCGATTTCCGGCCACCGTAGGCATGGGCTTGCGGACGGCGAGTAATGGGTAGCTCGCTGTCCGGTAAGGACCAAGCCCAAGTCGACGGTGCGTTGTGTTCCACGCGCGCCTCAAAGAGATGTCAGCACAAAAAGTGATGAGACCCGCAAGGGTCGATGCCTGCCAGGGGTGCGGGTTTGTTCGAAAGAGACACCACAGCCCCTGGCTTAAGGGCTACTGAAGGAACACGGGTGGGTTTTAGTCAGTAAAAGTCTGACACGCCCTCCTGCTCCACCCAGAGCGGGAGAAGTTATTTGTTGATTTCCCACTCAAAAAAAAAAAAAAAAAAAAGACACTTCGTTTGGCGCGCTAATCGTATATTTTGTAAAAGTGTTTGGAAGTGTAAAACTGTTTTATAACCATTACAGTGTGAAATAATAGTTGACTGGTAAGTTAATTTTTATTTTATACCTACATATGCAAAATTATTATTTCTGTTGAGTATAACGATAAATTATTATAAACATAAAGGGACACCGGTGTCCCTGTGGCCGTAGAGAGATACTATTTATGAGGAATAGTTATCTTGTTGTACTGATTCATTAGTACAACTAACGATTTTTGTGAAATACCCTCATTTTTTATTCGTGTCGTTCCAGATTATGTTTCGCAAGGGTCTCGGCGTTTTCGAACTTAGAGAACATGAAATACAACAGGTTTTGATGGCTGATAATAGTGACGAAGAGGATGATTTACTGCTTGATGATGAAGATCAAAGGCTTTTGACACAAGACGTTGATCAAGGGATTATTGACGTGGTGATTGAAGATACGACACTTCAACTCACCGACTCAACAAGACCTGATCCTTCAAAGTCCACAGCAAAACCTGTGACCGAGGCACAGTGTAATCATCAACCAGTTTTCAAGTGGAGTCAGAGAACATACGTACCAAATGTTTTTAGTAACGTGGAATACGAATTCGGAAAAGCGCAAATTTGTCAAGAAGTTGAAAATGCACTATTGACTCCCTTCGACATATTCTGTTCAGCAACAAATTTTGATGATTTAGTACAATATATAGTATCGGAGCCAATACGATATGCTCATCAAAATGGACGGGAATTTACTGTAGAACTCGAAGAAATTAAAGCATTTCTTGGTATGAATTTGGTCATGGGCTATCATATCTTGCCATCATTGAGAGACTACTGGTCTACGGAATCAGACATGGCAGTACCTTTCATATCCAATGTTATGCCACGGGCCCGATTCGAAGAAATTGGCAGGAACCTACATTTCTGTAACAACGAAACAGTAAGAGACACGACTAGCCCTGATTATGATAGAGCATATAAAATTCGGCCAATAATAGATCACTACAATACTTCGTTTCAAAATGCCCTCAATAATACAGAAAAACAATCAATCGACGAGCATATGATAAAATTCAAGGGGCATAATGCAATGAAGCAATACATAAAAAATAAGCCAGACAAGTGGGGCTTCAAATTATGGTGCCGATGCGATTACGCGACCGGTTACCTATTTGAATTTGATTTATACACAGGCAAACGAACTTCTGGGATTGAGTATGGCTTAGGTGAATCAGTAATACTGCAGCTAACAAAAAAGGTCGAAGGCTTAGGATGTGAAATTTACATGGACAACTTCTTCAATTCACCTTTACTACAATATAAACTGATTTATCAGAATACCAACAGCCAGCTTGTGGAACAGTTCGAACTAACAGGAAACATCTTCCGAATACTGCACCTACTGACAAAACAATGAAGCGCGGCGATATTTACACAAGTTTCCATGGCATAAGTTACGTGAAATGGATGGATAATAAAGGAGTACATTTGTTGACCAACTTTTTGTCGCCTGTAGAAACAGACATCGTAAAGCGTCGCAAAGCTGGTTCAGCGGACAAAATTGACGTGAGATGCCCTAGAATTGTATCACATTACAATAAAAACATGGGTGGAGTAGACCTTTGGACCAACGTAAGGTGTGCTATGAAATAGATCGAAGATCGAAAATAAAGTACTACCTTCGACTTTTCTTTGATTTGTTCGATATATCAATAAATAACGCACACACCATCTACACTATGCTTCATATTCAAAAGCACTTGGAGGGACGCGTGCTGTCCACCCTACAGTTCAGACAGGTAGTCGCCAGGAGTTTGGTAAACGGCTTCAGTACCAGACAACGTGGGGTTCGTACTTCAAAAAAAAGTGCAGTGGGCAAATATGTGAAGCGGCAATTACCGACGCACCCTATGGAAAAATCCGCAACCAGAAAGAGATGCGTAAATTGTGCGAAATATAAAAAAGAAACTCGGGCAAATAATATTTGTGTTCTATGTAAAGTTCACCTATGCTATACCAATGAAAGGAATTGTTTTGCTCATTACCATAATTAATAAATAATATTTCTACAATAAAACCCTATTTATTTACATATTACGCCATTCCCAGTATACAAACCTAATAAAAGTAAAATTGAGATTGTTTGAGTGAAAAGTATCTCTTACAGACCATAGGGACATACGTGTCCCAGAAAATTCCAAAAAAACTATAATATTTTAATGTATTTTGATTTCTAAATTTATTTTTTAGAAGCCTAATGAGTCAATAGAAATAGTTAAAATGATAGCATAAAGTCTCATAACCTAATGGTCCTGAAAGGCTAAAAAAGTATGAACGTGCCTTTACACCAGAAGTTTTGACTGATAGCCCAAGATCCCAGAGCTTTCTGACATAGGTAACTTATTTTCACAAAGATGAAACCTTAGTTTCTGAATATTGGCCTCGTGTAATTATAATACCTGCGTGTTTGTGGAGTTCGCTCCGTGACACCTGGGCCTCAAGTCTGTTAATGCAATAGTGTCAGAATGGTCGATCATTGATTTCATAATTGTTGATTTTGACAAGTTTTGTAGTCTACAAATATAATGGCGTCATTATGACTTTCCAGTGGTCAGCCAATGACACTCCATTGAAAGAAATGGCGTTTATAGGTAATCTCGTACATAATGGCAAATGAATGACTAAATGCTAAAAATTGTACAGTTCCTAAAATAATATGTTAAAAAATAAAAATATATACAAATATACATATAAATGAAATCTAGCATGAATAAATGTTCAAATTTAGTAGTATTTTTTCGAAAATAATTTCTACAAACGGGTTTTATAATAATGGCAATACGACAATGCCATTATATTACAATTCTATTACGAGACCATTGACCGACCACTGATCGACCATCATGAATTTAGCAGATTACGAACTTTTAGCAAAATGACGATGGGATCGTGTTGGAATGACGAATTTATAAAAATAGCAGACTAAGGCCCCTGGGCAGGTACCAGGTGAGCAAGTTGCATAAAATTAAGTGTTACTTTACTTATTTTCACATGGCTGATTTTTATATATAGGGTGACTGGTAATTAGTGACCGACATTTATAGACATGATTGGACTCATCATTATGAACAACTTTTACTATGGGACCAAACCTGTAATCGCGAAAACAAAATCAGCTGTTACCTACATTTATGTTCGCACAACTCGTCAAAATGTAGGGAACAGATGTATTATTTTTTTTTTCGCGATTTCGGGTTTAGTCCCATAGTAAAAGTTGTTCATAATGATGAGTACAATCATGTGTTTAGGTAAATGTCGGTCACTAATTACCAGTCACCCTATATACAGGGTTACTGGTAACTCGACGTATTCCTTGCAGGACGTCATAGTAGGGTTAAAATGCAACAAATTAAGCCACCAAATGTTCTACCGAAATTCAGTAGTTTTTGAATTAGTTAAGAGTTTTAGTTTTTTTAATGAAAAATCCCAGATTAAATCATTTGAAACCAATTTAAAAATGATTTACGGCGCGACTGTACTGAAATTTAAGTTATTATCGTAGTTGACGCCGTAGCAGACCTTTGTTAATAATTAAAAGTTCAATAATGCCTAAAACTTTGGCAAATATCACTAACCAAACATTTATTTTTTTGTAATTTTTGCTATTACTTCATAAAAAATGTAGTCTAGTGCAAAAAAAAATACTACACCTGGTGTACAAATTACTAGGAAAATATCCTTGTCTTATCAGTTATTCAGAAAGGTATGATTGTCAATACATTTGCATGTGTGCCAGGGAAGAGAAGAGTTTTATGGGGGGCAGGTAAAATTGCGAGACGGTCAACCTATTGTTTCGTATTCGTATTATTCGTAGTTTTTACCTGCGCTTGAACTCCAAACACTCGGGGAGCTTTGTGATTGGTCGCTATTGTTCTCTCGGCATGACAGGGGGTGCGATTTTGCAAAATTTGGTCGTCAGCGTTAGTTAGTTTCAACTCTACGTCGCGCAAGTTCGTGTTTTGTTACTGGCTACTTCCCTAACTGTTGCTGCGTATCTTGCTCTTGTGCTGTGCTGTGCCTTCATAAGCGCTGACTATGGCTGCATATTCTAATCCTGAATACGCTGACATAATGTACTGTTACGGACTTTGTGACGGTAACGCTGCTGAGGCGCGGCGAGAATATCAACTTCGCTTTCCCAACCGCCGACTCCCCCACGTTAGTGTCTTCGGATCGACTTATCGGCGAATATCTGAAACTGGCAGCGTCCAAAGAAGCAGGCAAGTTGACACTGGTCGTTCCCGGAGATACACGGCTGAGGACGAGGAGCTTATTCTTCAACGTTTTATTGACTATCCTAACACATCGACAAACATCGTAGCGCGTGAGCTTGGTATGTCACAGTGGAAAGTCTGGTCTGTAGTTCACTTGTCAGGCCGACATCCATACCATTACCAACCAGTCCAGTCATTAGAAGAAGGAGATCCGCCGAGACGGCTTGAATTTTGTCGTTTTATGCTAAGTGCCGACGCCGACAGCGAAAACTTTTTAAAAAACATTCTGTGGACCGATGAGTCATGTTTTGATCGTGATGGTATCACAAATTACCACAACTTACATTACTGGGCACCGAAAGCAGAAGCAAACCCTAAAAAACTGAAACCAACCGCATCCCAGCGAAGGTTCTCGCTTAATGTTTGGATGGGTATTATTGACGACAAATTAATTGGCCCACATTTTTTACCCCGAACACTAAATGGGAAACTTTATGAAGATTTCCTCAGAAATCATTTATCAGCACTGCTCACGGATGTACCGGAAGAAAGAAGAGCAAACATGATTTACCAACATGACGGATGTCCAGCCTACTTGCGAATCACAATTCGACAATTGCTGGATGAAAACTATCCAAACCGATGGATAGGGCGCGGTGGGCCGTTTCCGTGGCCTGCACGAAGCCCTGATCTGACGCCGCTAGACTTTTACGTCTGGGGTCATATGAAAGATATAGTTTATGTGACCCCATTAAATTCAATTGAAGAACTAAGGGAGAGAATTACAAATGCGGCGGACCAGATGAGGGCAACAATAACATCAAGAATAACAAAAACCGAAGTCAGGAAGCGAATAAGAACATGTATTCGAAACCGAGGGCAGCACATCGAACAAGACGTGTGAAATGTGTGTAATTAAAGTTTTTAAAATTGATTAAAAAGAATAATAATGTTCACGATTTTGTTTTTGATTTTTCGAATAATCACCTTTTTGTGAAACGCACGCCTGTACTAAATCAAAAACGATTTTCATAATGTAGTCCATGATTTTGTATTAACTTTCATACCTTCTTGGATAGCTGATAAGACAAGGATATTTTCTTAGTAATTTTTACACCAGGTGTAGCATTTTTTTTTTTGCACTAGACTACATTTTTTATGAAGTAATAGCAAAAATTACAAAAAATTAAATGTTTGGTTAGTGATATTTGCCAAAGTTTTAGGCATTATTGAACTTTTAATTATTAACAAAGGTCTGCTACGGCGTCAACTATGATAATAACTTAAATTTCAGTACAGTGGCGCCGTAAATCATTTTTAAATTGGTTTCAAATGATTTAATCTGGGATTTTTCATAAAAAAACTAAAACTCTTAACGAATTCAAAAACTACTGAATTTCGGTAGAACATTTGGTGGCTTAATTTGTTGCATTTTAACTCTACTCTGACGTCCTGCAAGGAATACGTCGAGTTACCAGTAACCCTGTATATATTGTAGACTATTACTCCGAAGTAATATCATAAGTATCAGACGCTTTCCTTGGGCCGGAACTGTTGTCAGACGCTTTAAAACTCTACAAAAAATATTAAATGGACCATTTTGACAGGCGATCAGGTACTCAACTCGTGCTGCCGCTCATTCCACAGGACGCCGATCACGCGGTATTATTATAGTTGTACTCCACAAAAACGCAGGTATTATAAGTACATGAGGCCACTATTCAGAACCTAAGGTTTCATCTTTGTGAAAAAAAGTTATGTCAGAAAGCTCTGGGATGTCGCACTATGATGCCATAGCATGTATCCGAAATTCCAAACTCATCTGTCATAATGCGTTTCGAACTTCTCATTAGGTAATGTCAAAATAGTAATTTAATTCCTGCTTCAGCACTCACAGGAAAGGATATTGTCGGTTATGAATACGAAATGGCAAGAAGAAAGAAACAGCAGTCGTCTCTCATTGGAAATGAGCTTTTGATTTACATTCATTGAAAAATTTAATGTCAATAAATTTAAAGTAAAAAACCTTTTTTTAAACAAGGTTTTTTTTTTTTGTATTTTTACTTATGCATAAATTGTGTAATGACGTTAAGAGTTTATAGTTAAACTTTTAAAGGAAAAGTTTATTAGTTTTTAGCACATTTATTAGAAGCTTGTTTTGAAAAAGTATTTAACTTTTTTTAAACTTTGTTACTTTTCGAGTTATTCTCAGCAAACCCTTTCATTTCATACCCCTAATTTAGGAGTGTAGTCCGCCATCTTGGGTGTTTCGCCATGTTTGATTTAGAATAACGTCACACAGCCAACCATGCATTGTCATCAAAACTAAACGTAGGTATAAGTATACAAAATTTCAGCACAATCTGTTGAGGATATCTGCTTCAAGATTCCACTCAAACAAACTTACGTTCCAAGTTACATAAAAGCTTGTAAAAAGCAAATAATGCAAAAAAAAAAAAAACAATTGTTATTTTGGAATAAATATGTCCAACAAATATATCTTTGTTTATTATTGCTTTTTCCATGAAATAATATATTTTTTGGTAAGTACCATATTATTGTACTTATAGCTTATTTTGAAAAATCTAAACCTATTTCGTCGAAGAAAAATTGACCTCTTAGCAAGGTTTAAGCAATGTGAAAGCGGTAGTGTTTTTTTTGATAGATATTAATCAAGTGCTTTGCGATATCTTAACGCTAAATCATCATCATCATCATCATTTCAGCCGAAAGAGTCCACTGCTGGACATAAGCCTCCCCCAAAAGGGGGTATTTGTCATTATCGCCATGCTTGGCAGGCGGGTTGGCGACCGCAGCATGGTGGTAAAATACATAGAGAACGCTGCTGCCCATTGTCTACCCACGGGAAGAAATGGGATGGTGCTAAATATTCTTTTTCGTCCGGCACCACACGGAACGCTAAAAAGCGTTAATAAATAAGTCAGTTATTTTCTGAGATTGAATGAATCGTCACAATTAAAGTACCTACGTCTAGTGATGAGTTTTGTGTCAAGTAGGAATATTTTGGGGCCAATAGATGTCACTTTCGAAAAAAAAACAGATTGTTCATGTTACAATCTAGTCTTACCGTAGACCTACGGTAGGTCTAGATTGATGAATTAGTTAAGTTTATTTGTTAACGATAGATATACCTTGAAATTTGGAACACTGATTACATAATTAAGTTTTTTTTCTGTTGATGAATCCGATGCGTGGTTTAAGAGAAGTAAGCAGAGAAACAGACGGACAAAACCAGCAACTTTACTTCAAACTATTAAGAAATATTATATACATAGACAGGTATGTCAGATCTGTAGATATTATTAATACATACAGGGTATGTTTTATCCAGTGCGCAAATTGTAACCATGAATTCAGCGTATCATTCTAGAACCCCTAGCTCAGAAATTTTTCGCCGGTTAACCAAAAAAAAATCTGTTGTTTCATAGAAAAGTGCAATACCTACGCGGTCAAATGTATGGAACAGCTGTTTTTTTTTTTTTGTATATCCGTCTAAACATTTCTGCGCTAGGGGGTCTACAATGATATGCTGAATTCATGGTTACAACTTGCGCACTGGATTAAAACTTTTCCTGTATACATATGTGCGTCAACAACCGCTAGTGACACCTTATTTGGCACCAACTTTATCTACTTAGAAAACCCAGCGGGGTAATTGCGTAAAGTGCTCTTACACGGGCAATTTTTTGAGCAATTATTGCTCGGCAACACTAATGGATCAATCTGGATCAATTAATTGGAGCAATCTGGAGCAACTACAATAAATTGCCGATATTTTTCGGCAATATTGCTTCTGATTTGCCGAATTACATGAGTTGCCGAATATCCAATCGGTTTGTAATTGTTTGTAAATTTTCTTTCTATCTCGATTGTACGTATAACTTCGTCTCATTTTTGCGCGAGAGGAACCGGCCGGCGCGGGCGGTGGAGGCGTTGGGGCAGGCGGATTGACTAGTTTTTTAATTGCTCCATATTGCCCAAGATGGAACAATTATAGTTGCTCGTGTAAGCGCACCTTTACACACTAAAATTAGGAATGGCTTTCATTTTGACGGTTCAACATCATTCATTGCGTTATTTATGTTATTGGGCAGACAAATGTTTCGAACATTTAATTCAATATTGGTCTCAACATGATTCCGTTTGTGATTGATAGTTTGCTAGTGTGATATGCAATTAGGGCGCAGAATAACATTTGAATTGTAGATATACATATGTTGCATGCATTGTTTTGCTTAACAATGGTTGTACGCCATGAATACACCTTTTGTGATGGCTATGATCACGTTTTACTTACTCATAAGAAAGTACGAATGACATTAGAATGTGTTGTTCCAGGTACAGTTTGTAACATAATAGATGTGCCTGACCCAATATATTGCCATCCTCTGGAGTGTGCAGCTGGAGAAGAGGTACTTTCATTTATATTAACGTAGTATAAAATGAAGACATGTATTTGTGTACAAGTACAAACCCCTAATAATTGGCGTGTACATGTCCAAAAAACACTTCAAGCAATAAGTAGTTTAACCAACATGGAACCGAAAAATCAAAAAGTATACCTACCTTGTTGTCTAACTTTGTTCCTATAGTTCGACTTAAATTAAACCATTTTTATCATTTGAATATCAACTGTGTGGCCAAAGTAGTTGAAATATTGGGAATCACCTCGTCAACTGTGCTGTTTTATAGGAACAAAGAAAATAAGCACGGGCGTAGCCAGGCTTTAGTATAGGGGGGTCAACAAAAAAAAACAATAAACGTACATAAAATGACCCTTAAACAAGAAAAATATTAAAGAAGTAAAAAATACATAGAGAAAAAATGTCCTCGAAGGAATTGGGGAAGTCCTTTTTCGAGCAGTGGGACGGAATTAACTATAAGCTAAAATAAAAATACCATTTAAAAATCCAGAACACCGTATTTTTGAATGTAGGTAATAATAATAATTAGTAATCAGTGAGATATGCCGCACGCCTGTTCTTATTTTAACTCTATGAACTGAACTCTCCGGTTTTCTGAACTTTTCGGGGGAGGGGGTGTTTTGAACCCCCCTGGTTACGCCCGTGAAAATAAGCCTATCCACCAAAATGACCCAAATAACTTGGCCTGGAACTATCAATAAAAGATAAATATGACAATTATAGGTACTTTCTCTGCTATACAAAGAATTGTGCACCTACAGTTTTAAAGGTTAACCCTACAACTGTCAATATAATTAAAAGTCGAACTTTAAATAAGACGGTGCCACAGAGTACTGTATACCATACTGAACCTGGACGGTGCCAAACAAACAATCAACACTGCAGATCAGTCAATCCATTATTTTACTTTGCGCCTATAACGTATTGCGTGCATATTGCGTTTATTAATAACTAGCTTTTGCCCGCGGCTCCGACCCCGTGGATATCGGTTATCGCGTAAAAAATTAGCCACTGTCCTTCTCCATATCCCAGGTTACATCTCTGCCAAATTTCATGTCGATCGGTTCAGCGGTTTTGGTGTGAAAGCGTAACAGAGAGACAGGGTTACTTTCGCATTTATATTATTAAAGAAGAAATTATTTTTTGTGAACGAGATATAACAAAGACATCTTGATGGTTGTAGATGGTTCGACACGACGTCACATCAGGAGATTGAACCCGTTTGAAACAGAAATTAGCAATCGTTTTTCTTTAGGACTTCATTAAAACACTGTAGTTATTTTATTTTAGTTCTCCTCATGTAATGGAGGCTTGTTTTAACTTCTGAATCTGCTGCGGACTTTACTTTTCAGTTAAGTATTTTTCAACACACTTGCTCATAAAATGCCTCTAAATTCACCGCAATTAGGCACATAATGACACCTGTAATCAAACTGTGACTTTTTCATTGATATTATTCACAAGTCAGTTAAAGGGTTTTTTTTTTATTTCATTGGTTGAGTTGCTTCGTTCTTAAAAAAGTTTCGATACAAAAAAGATTGTGTTTAATAGTAGAAATAAATTAATGGACCTATTGCTTACTCATTTCATGCAACTTCGTATTTAAATAGATAATTTCAACTTGTAGGTACGTTTTTAATAAATAAAACTTTCACTCAGATATAACTTTTGTTTTCTCTGTAATAAAGAAAACTTCGAATTCCCCATTTTGTACGTGGCTAAAACGCTATCCGCGAAAAGCCAAAAAAAAAAAAAACATTGAGTCTATGGCCGATCGCCATTGTTAGATGCGCCCGGCCGCGCGCTAATGAAAACTGATTAATTTTTAAGCGAAAAAATTTCACAACTCGTTTTTACTGTTGAAATTATACTTATTTATGAATTAAAATGTCTACAAGTACTAGTTATGAAGAAAATGATGTTTTAGTATTATTTTCTTCACAAGTGTGTTGAAAAACGTCGTATGATACACATGTGTATTGATGATTACCGCTGAGGCGCCATTGAGACCTGAGCCGTTAGGTGAGGGTCTTAAGAGAGCCGAGGACCAACATTACACACTAGTACCATAATGTACTAACCTTTGATTTCTTTCAGTGTTAAAATCACAGTACTCTTTATAGTCATTACAGTAAGGTTGCTGCCAATGACGAGTCAAAACTCAGCCGACAGCCGTCCTCCTGCCCGAACGCAGCGCCACCTACTGGGTCCAATTGTATATCTAAACCATCCAGATAACCTCTCCAACACACACAAAACTTTACATCAAAATCGGTTCTGCCGTTTACGATGAGTTCAGTGACATACACGTACACACGGCTTCGCATCAAGCTATACATTTCCAGTATAAGCTGATCTCGCATTGTATAGGATTTCCGTACGATGCGAGATCAGCGTAAACTGGAAATGTATACCTTTATTTGTAGCTGGGTGTAGGTACCTACAGAAGAATTATATATTTTTAAAAGATTTCAGTGAGGTTGCTATTAGATTGCTGCTGTAAGTAAGTATACACGGCTACAGATCAAGCTATACATTTCCAGTTTACGGTGATCTCGCACTACGATATCCTATATCTACAATTAGAGACCATTTTATACTGGACAAGCTATACTTTCCACTATAAAATGGTCTCGTGTGTAGCCGTGTCTAGTACTGTGAAAGGACTGTAACCCGCCATTGTTGTGAGCGTCAAGATGACGGGATTAAGTCCCCAATTTGAAATTTATCACATTAAAGTGTTTGTACTACATAATTATGTACTATTTGTACCCCAAACCAGACATTTGTACCTCTTAAAGGAAGTAAGTATGTCAAGACGTACCTGGACCCGCCACTTTGACGTCAAAGTGGCGGGACCTTCTGGAAGCGCTACTCAAAGGCAGGTAATTCACACCCGAAGTCTTAGTACTACATATGTACAGGTATATACTCAATTTTCAATACAATTGTAAGTGCCAAATTCAAGTTATGTGATTAAAACATTGGCCTCGCCAATTTGATGATTCTTTTCATCGCTGAATTCATATGATAATCGTTAGAGCTCGTGCAAAATCAAATGTGGAAACTTAGTACGTCCTAAATACATGAAAGTGTGTAATCTTCACATTAATAACCTAACTACATCAAAAGTTATCTATCATTCATCGTATCGTTTATCTTTGTAATGGACACAGCTACTTCTGTAGAAATAAAACAAGCCAGGTTTTGATAATTAGGTATATTTATATATATTGATCCAACTACAATTATAGCTACAACGATAAAAGTTACATAAGTAATAAAAAGTTTGATTAGCTTGTTAATACTTATTTAGGGTGACTGGTAATTAGTGACCGACATTTAAACACACGATTGTACTCATCATTATAAACAACTTTTACTATGAGACTAAACCCGAAATCGCGAAAAAAAAAATCTGGTGTTCCTTACATTTTGACGAGTTGTGCGAACATAAATGTAGGGAACAGCTGATTTTTTTTTCGCGATTTCAGGTTTGGTCCCTTAGTAAAAGTTGTTCATAATGATGAGTACAATCACGTGTTTAAATGTCGGTCACTAATTACCAGTCACCCTATATAATGGGACAGATGTATGCAGAAATGAAACAAACAATCTTAATGATTCTGATATATATTTTGATCAGTGGAAATCCTAATTACTTTACGTAGTTTGTATTTGACGAGGTAATTATCTCATAAACGTTTCTATAAGTTAGGAGAAAATATAATTGAAACCTGAGGGAAGGTACTCGATTGCGTTTCAACCATACTTTTTGTCATGCAGGGCATCTGGATGCAATGGTATCAAAACCATAATAAAATCCTACTCACTATCATGTAATATACACACATCAAAAGTATCTAGGGATCAACATATATTTTTGCAATAACTTTTCTCCTGATTGATATTAATTAAAATTTTCTTTAAGGATTCATCAAATAAAGTGTTTTCGTTTGTCACAGTAACGATAAACCAAGTCACCTTTACATTAATAAAGAAATTTGCCATTTTCCTAATAAAGGGATTTTTGACATTTGAACCACTAACATTAAAGTTCGAAAAAAAGACTGAAATAACAGTTTTCTTTAAAATTTTATTGGGTAACTTAAACAATTAATAATCCGTGTTTCTACCGCGAACACTAACAACACAAGAACATCGGTTTGGCATACTCAAAATGAGTTCATCCAAATCACGCTGTGGAATGGCCGCCCATGTTCGTTGCAACAACAAAAAAAGGTCTTCTTGCGACTGGATACCCTCCATATTCGGCAGAGCTCTTCTCTGTAGCATATCCCATGCATGCTCAATCGGGTTCAAGTCTGGCGACTGAGCAGGCCAGGGCAGGACATTGATGTTAGCTGCGGCGAGAGTCTGTCTTACAACTCTTGCGGTGTGCGGTCGTGCATTATCATGCATTAACTGAAATAAGGGACCGATTTGCACTTGTAGAGGAACGATGACGTCTGATACAATCGTCTCAGCATAAATTTGAGCGTTGAGGTTGCCTCTGATCCAAATCAACTCAGTTCTTCCGCCGATCCAAATACCCGCCCATACCATGATGGTTCCACCACTATAAGGATGGACTTCCTGGCAGGATTTTAATCGCTGTTGGCGTCCAGGGGTTCTCCAGTGTCGTATACGTCTTGTATCCGGTCTCATACCAAAACGAGACTCATCAGAAAAGCACACGAAACGCCATTGTTCTTCTGCCCAATTTCTGTGTTCAAGAGCCCATTGATATCGAATCCTACGATTGTGCATTGCTATAGGTGGTACCCGTAGCGGTCTTCGGGAATGTAGGTTCACTTCATGCAAGCGGTTTCTGACTGTTTGGTCGCTAATTAAGTTCCCTGAAGAGTGATGAAGCCTCACGGCTAACATCATGGCGGTTATTGTTGGAGCTCTTCGAGTTAAGATTTGAATGTATCGGTCTTGTCTCCGTGTGGTGCAGCGATACCGTCCTCTATGGCGCTCAGCCACGGTACCAGTGCTTCGGTAACGTGTCCAAAGTCGACTGATAACACTCTGACTTGTATTCAGAGCTAAAGCTACAGTACGTTGCCGGGAACCAGCTTCTATCATTCCCACGGCTCTGAGCATTTCTTCCCTGCTTAAATGACGTCGCCGCTCCATAATAACGTTGGTTTTAATCAGTAGTAGGGAAACAGTAGCACTAATAATGTCTTCAATGCGTTGTATGTTTTTATAGGGAAAATATTGACAGCTTATTTTCATCTTTTACTCGAATTTGATTGAGAGTTCCTGATTCAAATTATGAAATGCACCAAAAAGGATCCATATAAATTTATAAAATCATAAATTTATTACAAAGCCACATCTCAATCTCAAGAAATCCGCATAAAAATGCTTGATCCCTAGACACTTTTGATGTGTGTATATTTTGAACTTAACAATCTGAAGAAGATTAAACATTTTCGAAATTCCGAGACAAACGTACATAGTGCCTAATTGTTTGATATACTCGTACGTGCAAAAATAAGTCTTATCAAACTTAATTTTTGTTCTATAATAAGTAACTTTTAACATTAGAACACTAAAGGCAAAAGTTATAATTGTAGTTGAATCAATATAAATATTATTATGAAAACCATTTTCGCCTGTTTCATTTCTGCATAGATGTGTCCATTTCAAAGATAACCTTGAATGTTATATATAACTTTTGATGTAAATAGGCTATGAATATGAAAATTACACATTTTCATGTACTTAGGACGTAATAAGTTTTCACATTTGATTTTGCACGAGCTAACGATTTTCATATGAATTCAGCGATGAAAAGAATCGTCAAATTGGCGGGGCCAATGAATGTTTTAATTACATAACTTGAATTTGGCACTTACAATTGTACATATGTAGTAGGTACCTAAGTCTTCGGGTGTGAATTACCTACGTGCCTCTGAGTAGCGCTTCCAGAAGGTCCCACCACTTTGACGTCAAAGCGGCGGGACCAGGGACGTATTGACATAGGTACTTCCTTTACCATTAGAGGTACAAATGTCTTGTTAAGGGTACAAATAGTAGGTACATATGTAGTACAAACACATTAATGTAACAAATTTTAAATTGGGGACTTGATCTCGTCATCTTGACGCTCACCCTTTGTTGCAGTTGTTCAAGGTGGTTGTGGACAAAAGGGAGACCGCCGCGCTTCTAATTAAAAAAGGAAACCTAGTAAGGCACACGGGCTTCCTACCGTTGGATATGAACGACACCCCAATAGTGGATAGAACGGTTGTGGAACGTGCCCAAGAAATTGTGAGTATAAAGCGGAGCCTGTGAATGGACTCCTTTCAGAGGCTTCGATTTCTTTTTCCGAAAAACAATTAGAAGCCTCTCTTTAACAACTTCCCGATTATATGTCGCATTATGGGTGGCCAAGATGCGAAACATCGGGTCTTCTTCACGATCATCCATCCATAACATAAAGACTAGGAGCTAAACTGCTTCTTTCTAGATTTTCACCCTTTTTGAAAAGGAACATAGATGGGTGGAAATAACTCCAAAGGAGTTTGAAAAAATTCCAAGGCCCTCAGCTTTCCAAAGCATGGTGTTTTTTTTTTAATGTTCGTTTATTTTCGGGTTCTTACACTCTGTGACGCGACGTTCGTGCTAGTTACAAAACACATACTTTACCAAACTGCATAATTATATTTTCTGGTTTACCTGTAGATTTAAATATCATCTTTCGTTCAATGACGAAATCGTACTAAGTATATTGTAAGTACTGTTGAGCCGCACGATTGATGTTTGGTTACCACTAGCGCCATCTCTTATCGAATAGCGGAATTAATGGTCAAGATCTTTCTAGAAAGTTCGATGCTAGAACTTTCTGGAACTATCGACATGTGTTCGGTCAGGGCCGATATGTACTCGAACATTCTAGATGCTTCTATGGTAGAAGGTTCTGGAACTATCCGAGGGCCCTATATAAGCGGGAACGGAGCGCGTCCCGGGGTAGTTTATTGGAAGCGATATATGCGAGAACATCTAAAGCGATCTTCAAGTGCGACTTAAGAGTGATTAATTGTGCAATTGTGTTGTGTTATTAGTGAGTTTAATTAAAGTGTTATTTTTGGTAATTCATATCGGCAGTTTTTAATTGTCACGAACCCCTAGCTCGTAACAATTGGTGTCAGAAGCAAGGATTAAAATCATGCCGATTTTACCTAAAGACGACACGGAGGGTATCCGTACCCGGAGTCAACGCCAGCAGGAGACGGACCAGAGGCGATTTGGTGGAGCAATGCCACAGACGTCGGAGGGCCAGCTACCAACCACAGAGGCCGGCCCGTCCACAGCTGCTCCAGCATCACCAGCACCAGATTTTGCTGCTCTGATGATGATGTTGCAGGAGCAGGCCCGCCGACAGGAGGAACAGGCCCGCCGATTGGAAGAACAGCTCAAACGGGATAAAGAGGAGCAGGCCCGCCGACAGGAGGAACAGGCTCGCCGTTTGGAAGAACAGCTCAAACGGGATAAAGAGGAGCAGGCGCGCCGACAGGAGGAGCAGGCTCGCCGACAGGAGGAGCAGGCCCGTCAATTGGAAGAACAGCTCAAACGGGATAAGGAGGAGCAGGTGCACCGCCAGGAAGAGCAGATGCTCCTCATAAAGGACCTTCACGCAACCTTCGGGAAAGACATGAAGGAGGTGAAGGAGAAGGTTGCCCAGCATGACAACCGCTTGTCAGAAGCTGAAACTCAGATCAGCAAGTTTAGTGACGTCATTGCTGATGTGAAGCAAGAGTTGGGTAACCTCAAACTTGGGGATGGAATCGCAGCTCCCGTAGCTACAACACCTTCGCTACGTGGATTCAAAGTGCCGCCGTACGACGGGACTTCTTCCTGGTCGGCCTACAAAATTCAGTTTGCGGCTGTCATGAAGGCGAACGGGTGGAATAAAAGTCAGGCCATGACTGCCCTCACCCTAGGCCTGCGCGACCAGGCTTTAAATGTGCTGGAAGCTCTCGGTAAGGAAGTGACTTACGAGCAGCTCCTCGAGGCATTGGAGGCTAGATATGGCGACGCTCACCTGGAACACGTGTTTCGTGCGCAGCTCAAGGATCGTGTGCAACGCAGTAACGAAAACCTGCAGCAGTGGGCCCTTGAAGTGGAGAAGCTGGTTCGAAAAGCGTACCAGTCCGTACCTGCGTTTATTGATGGGAACCTGGTGCAGGCATTCATCGACGGCATCCGGGACCTTGAAGTTAGAGCTGCTGTGAGACTCGGTCACCACGGGACGCTTAAGGACGCCTTGGCCCATGCACTGGAGGTGGAAGCTGTGCGGCAGGATCATCGTTCCCATCGCGTCAGGGAGGTTGTAGCAGCTACAGTTCGCGATCGTAAAGGATACAGCCCTAGGTGCTACGGCTGTGGGGAAAGGGGCCACCTTCGATCCAGTTGCCCTAAGCGAACTGCAGAAAGGGAAGATGGCCGGTCTCCAGAGGGTAGCGCGGCTAACAGCACTACCCAGCAGCAGCAGGGAAACGAGTAATAGCCAGGACTGCGGGGCGGGTGCTGGCTGATGTTCAAAGAGCCCCAAGGATTTCGATCACACAAACCCATGACGGGAACACCTTAATCATCAAGGGCGAGGTCAACGGAATGCCTTGTAAGCTGACCATAGACACGGGAGCCTCTCGTACGGTCGTCAGTTCCAAAGTTATGAGTCGGCTCCTTGGGGACTCCGCATACAACCGGGAACGCATTAATTTGGTGACAGCCACCGGTCAGCGCATACCCGTCCGTGGAGAGAAGGAGATGGAGTTGAAGCTAGGCAACAGGACCTACCTGCATAATGTCATCGTGGCTGATATAATGGACGATTGCATCCTGGGTCTTGACTTTATGAGGAAGAATTTTTGCGAGATTGACGTCAAGCAAGGAGTTATGAAATGTGGACGAGAGGAACTTTTTATGGAAGGGGCGTTATCAGGGAATGTGTACAGCCTTAAGGAAATTGTTCTTCCTCCGAGATCAGAAACGATTGTGCCGGTTAGTCTTCCTCGGAATCCTGGGCAAACTCATCGTTGTGTACTCGTGGAAAGGGTAGACAATGACCTTCCATGGAAAGTGGCACGAACTTTGGTCAGAGCCACCGACATCTCAGGGATACGTGTGCTGAATCTTTGTGATCAACAACAGACTATTGAAAAAGGCACACTGATTGGTACTTGCGAGGAAGTGGATTGGCTGCGTCAATGCAAATGCCTATCGACTAGGACCCCCAGCAAGGATGCACAAACGAGAGTGACCACACTTTTAGAAGAGTGTCGCAGCGCTCTGTCTCATAATGAAATGGCCAAGGCGAAAAAGATGTTACTGAAGTACGCCGAAGTTTTCTCCCTAAACGATAGTGACATTGGGAAGACTGGCTTAGTTCAACACAAAATAAATACAGGAGAAGAGTTGCCTATCCGTCAGCGGCCAAGGAGATTGCCGGTAGCGCGTGAAAAGGAAGTAGAAACCATGATTGAGGGAATGGTGAAGGATGGTGTTATTGAACCTTCATCTAGTCCATGGTGTTCACCGGTAGTGCTGGTAAGGAAGAAGGACGGCAGCATGCGGTTTTGTGTTGACTATCGTCGTCTGAATGACGTTACGAAGAAGGACAGCTACCCTTTGCCAAGAATTGATGACACTTTGGACATGCTTACTGGAGTAAAGTGGTTTAGCACGCTGGACCTGAAAAGTGGCTACTGGCAAGTTGAAATTGACCCCAAGGACAAGGAGAAAACAGCATTCTCGACAGGAAAGGGTCTGTGGCAATTTAAAGTTATGCCGTTTGGATTGTGCAACGCTCCGGCAACGTTTGAAAGGTTGATGGAACTTGTACTAACTAAGTTGATTGGCGATGCCTGTCTGGTCTACTTGGATGACATCATCATCGTAGGCCGTACATTTGAAGAACATCTTCAAAACCTGGAACGCGTGCTCATGAAGATCCAGAGTGCCAACCTCAAGTTGAGTCCGAAGAAATGTTCACTATTCAAACGGCAAGTTAGCTTTTTGGGATATGTAGTGTCGGAAGAAGGTATCCGCACGGATCCGGAAAAAATCGCCGCTGTCAAGGATTGGCCAGTTCCAAAAGACAAGACGCAGGTCAGAGCGTTTTTGGGGTTGTGCTCTTATTATCGGCGATTTGTTAAGAACTTTGCAGATATAGCCAAACCCCTGCATAAGCTAACCGAGGAGAAGCGACATTTCAGCTGGGATGAAAGTTGCGATTTCGCATTCCAGGAGTTAAAGGACCGACTTTGCAAAACACCTATTTTGGGGTACCCTGATACAGGCAAGGAATTTATAGTTGACACAGACGCAAGTGACATAGGACTTGGTGGTGTGTTGTCTCAACGAAATGGTGATCAAGAGGTTGTGATAGCGTACTTCAGCAAGTCGTTGTCAAAGCCGGAGAGGAACTATTGTGTCACGAGACGGGAATTGCTTGCTGTGGTAAAGTCATTGCAGCATTTTAGCAAATATCTTCTGGGGCGGAAATTCCATTTACGTACCGACCATGCTGCACTGAAATGGCTATTGCAGTTCAAAAATCCAGAAGGACAAGTTGCGAGATGGATTGAGCTACTACAGGAATACGACTTTGTGGTGGAACATCGCAGCGGGAAATCTCATGGCAACGCAGATGCATTGTCAAGAAGACCTTGTCCTGAAGACTGCAAGCATTGTACTAGGCAAGAGATTAAGGAAATGGTACCTGTGAGGATGCTCAGGACAGACCTCAGCAACGAGTGGAAGGAAAGCCTACAGCGTGCACAGCAGGAAGATTCAGACATCAAGCCGATTCTGGAGTGGATAAAAGCCAGAGCTCCTAAGCCCAAGTGGAGCGACGTCTCAGCAATGAGTTCCATCACAAAGAGCTATTGGGCCCAATGGGACAGCTTGGTGATTCAGGATGGAGTCCTGTGCCGTAAATGGGAAAATGCTCGGGGAAACAGCTGTCATTTGCAAATGGTAGTCCCGAAATCTCAAGTACCGGATGTTCTGCAGCTGTACCATAATGGTTGTTCAGGAGGTCACCTGGGAGTAAAACGGACTCTACTGAAGATACGAGAACGGTTTTACTGGGTCCACTGTCGGGACGATGTCGAGGACTGGTGTCGCAAATGTACAAGTTGTGCAGCTGTAAAGGGACCTCAGACGCGTAGCAGAGGTGCATTAAAATTGTACAATGTTGGTGCACCATGGGAGAGGATAGCCCTTGACGTTGCGGGGCCGTTTCCGGAAAGTGAAAGTGGTAACAAGTATTTCATGGTTGTGATGGATTACTTCACTAAGTGGCCGGAAGTCTTCGCCATTCCAAATCAAGAAGCTTCGACAGTTGCAGATAAATTAGTTCATGAAGTCTTCTGTCGTTTTGGAGTACCTTTAGAGATTCACAGTGATCAAGGAAGGAATTTTGAGTCTCAAATATTCCAGGAAACTTGTCGAGTTATGGGTACTCATAAAACAAGAACAACTTCTTACCACCCACAATCGGATGGAATGGTGGAACGATTTAATCAGACATTAGAGAGGTACCTAGCAAAAGTTGTGGAAAAACGGCAACGAGATTGGGACAAGCACATACAACCGTTTTTGTTGTCATATCGAAGCGCTGTTCACGAAAGCACATCGGTGACACCAGCTTTCGCAAACTTTGGAAGGGAATTACGGCTGCCTGCAGACCTGATCACTGGAATACCACCTGATGCCCCACGCAGTACAACCGATTATGCGAATGACTTGCGGAACAAGATGAATGACATTTATGAGCACGTCAGACAATCAGGCCAGCAAATGTCTGAAAAGATGAAAACCCGTTATGACCGCAAAATCAACAATAAAGGGTTTGACGAAGGTTCACTAGTGTGGTTGCACAATCCCGTCCGCAGCAAAGGGAAATCTCCTAAGCTTCAAGCTAACTGGGACGGACCGTATCGGATTGTGACAAAGATCAATGACGTTACCTACCGGATACAGAAAGGTGCAAGAGGTACTCCTAAGATAGTCCACGTGGATCGACTGGCGCGTTATTATGGGGCCGATAATGCTCGGGACGAGCATTTCTTAGGTGGGGGCAGTGTTGAGCCGCACGATTGATGTTTGGTTACCACTAGCGCCATCTCTTATCGAATAGCGGAATTAATGGTCAAGATCTTTCTAGAAAGTTCGATGCTAGAACTTTCTGGAACTATCGACATGTGTTCGGTCAGGGCCGATATGTACTCGAACATTCTAGATGCTTCTATGGTAGAAGGTTCTGGAACTATCCGAGGGCCCTATATAAGCGGGAACGGAGCGCGTCCCGGGGTAGTTTATTGGAAGCGATATATGCGAGAACATCTAAAGCGATCTTCAAGTGCGACTTAAGAGTGATTAATTGTGCAATTGTGTTGTGTTATTAGTGAGTTTAATTAAAGTGTTATTTTTGGTAATTCATATCGGCAGTTTTTAATTGTCACGAACCCCTAGCTCGTAACAGTACTAAGCAAACTTTATATGTTCGGTCAGGGTGGCGGACCAGACTACGTACAGTTCGGGCAAGATCTCCTCTCCTACGATCCGAAGTACCAGAAAGTCATCAACGCGGTGTTCGGCAGCACGCTGGTCGTCCGGGACTTAAATTTGGCGAGTCTGATGGTGAACCACCCGGACGTGCAGTGCCGCGCCGTCACGATGCTCGGCGATGTTATCGATCCGATTGGCTTGATGACCGCCGGCGCAGTCTGGGTCAGTTGTCTGTCTATAGTGCAATATGGATTTCAATGAACATGGGAGATGTAATATCCAGTACCTAGGTACATTTATTGTTAATTCCTTATTTCGCCACGTTCATTTAGATTGATGTCGCACTGCGCAAATATCCTGCAGACGTGTGACGGGTACTGAGCTCACTCGACTGATGCACATGACTGGTGCATGCATGCCATCAGTGGGGACAGGTCAACTCTAAGCTGCAATGCCCTGCATTGTTAGACTGATATTTGTGTACTTAATCATATTTTAACCAACAAATTGACGTGTAGGGACGCGGCTAGGTAACGATTAATAAGTGCGTAAGTAAGTATTTATTTGCTTACACTGTTATAGGTCTAGGTAAATAAATTAGTTTTATACGTTTTTGATAAGGTAATAATGAGACATGTTTGTGTCGGACCTGGTGCAATCATATCATATTAGAATAGTTATAAAATCCGTAACCCAATCATATTTAAAACGAAACAAGTATTTAAACCACAAACCACCAACTCACCCACCAACCAACCCTGGAAGTGAAGTCATTTTTGTCCCCTCTCCACGGTTCTCGTGCTAAGCCTGCAGGAAGAAGAATAGATTCGTGTTCTTTTTTTTGTTCTGTACTTTGAAAATATGATCCTAAACTTTCTTTCGAAATGCTGTTAACAAACTCTCAATTAGATCTCGACCTTATACAGCCGTAAGGCAGTTATGTCACCTGAAACAAAACACGAAAGCTAAATTATGTAAAGTGAAAATATAATCTACACGCACGGGCGAAGCCGCTGGCAAATGCTGGCTTAATTTCTTAAATTCATTTTCTTAATTTAATAAATAATAATCCTGCATCTCACTCGATAACGTTGTGCGTGTAAACTAGCGTCTAACTCTAACTGCTCATCACGTTCGACACGATGCCTGGTGAGACAGCGTGCTTTTTAGCCACGCGCACCAGTGACTTCGAGCGCGCGACTAGATTCCCCTTAAGATATTTTATCGACTGTTTGCCTTTTGCCAATGAAACCTACGTCGTGCATGTTTGCTGGTCGATTTAAAACATACCCATGTCTACGTAGTCTCAAGGGCCATATTATGTATATGACATGGGCACAACTACCGATACGTCAAGCGTGAGACGTACAATAGTATTGTATAATGGCGTCTTCACCAACTTGTTCACGGTCAGTTAACACGTAGGTATACATCCTCGATCAAAGGTGTCGTCATTGCACACGTTCTCCTTATGCAGCCTTATCATAATTTTGCTAGATATAGCACTCTAACGAAGGCATTTAAATTGTTTTTACGGTATATTTATATCGTAAACACACTAGCATCCCCTAAGTTTTCATTAGCGTAAGAACTGGCGACTTTCATTTGATTAAAGCCCAAGAAAATCATTAGTACCTACCTGTAACATCTTCAGTCATCTGGAGAAAATCTTCTAAATGAGGCAGATTAGCTTCCATCCTTAGATATTATTAACGCTACTCTTTGTTAAAGTTTTTCAGTGTAACATCACTAAACAAAACATTCGGCTGGTTACAAATGTTATGACTAATCCGGTAACACTTAGGTATATTTATGTATTAATACTAAATGTAAAGTAAAAAAAAACTGTACAAAGGGGTACTTAATGCCTGAGGCATTTTCTACCAGTCAACCTTAGGGTGATGCAGAGAGAAAACATGGCAGGTGCAACATAAGGGATAGGTTACTCGAAAGATAATACATACTAACACACAGATACATACATATTTATAACGAAAATAAACTTTGTCTTGAGAAATAACGATAGGTAGAGGAGAAAACGAATCCAGCAATTCAGCGCTGGGATGATTCTGCCAACTTCTTACGAATATGCCCACGTGCCTTTACTTTAAACGAAAACCGACTGGTTCAGGCCATCCTGATACTCAGAGGGAGCGCATTCCAAAGAAACACCGCCTGGACAAAGAAAGAAGATTGGATGAAATCAGAGCGGTGAGAAGGACATCGTAGAGAAAGTAGACCTCAGTGACGAGGTATAATTTTTTCTAAGAGAGAAGCCGGCTTTACTGATTTATCAAAATATAATTCATAAAAAACAAAAATGGTCGGATTCTGTAAACAAATTGAATAACAGTCTAAAATTAATATAAAGAATTAAATACAATAAAATTGAACAGCTGAAAATCAAATAAAATGTGCAATATTCTTCCACCTCGTTCTCGCTGACGCATTTTTTCTATATCCGTCTCTATCGTAACCCGTTGTACAACAGCTTGCTCTCATCCAATATAAAGCGGTGCCACGTGACCAAGTGAAATTATTACGGGATCGCTGTTGTATGAATTTTCCGTTCCCGATTATGAAGGACGTTTTAGCGCCGGGTTAATTTAGAACATTTTTTTTTTTTTTTTTGTAATAATACAAAGCTAAAACTAAGCGTTTTTGTTGTTTGAATGTTATGGAGAATTAATACCCGTAGTGTAACTTTATTTATTGGTAATAGTGGACACTATTGACGTGTCATTTTTCAAAAGCGGTAGAGATGCGAATCACCGAAGGGAAGCCGGTAGGAATCATGTTATATGGTGCTTTCGCCAATGGTATACCTACACGTCAAAATTGTTCGTGGCTCTATTGGGAATCGGCAAGTTGTGAAAAATTTAATTAGAGTAACGAATTCATGAAAACATTGTTGTTCTAGGATTTAAAACTTGCTAAAAGTCAAGTATACAAGAAGCTAAAGGCGGATTTGGACATCGCAGAAGAAGAACTTGCACAGTGCACTGCAGAACTAGCAGAGGCTGACAAAAAGTGAGTAGGGTCAAGTTGGGGACAGTGTAACAAAAAAGTCATTTGTTTTTTTTTTAAATACGCTTTGTTTTTCGTATTTTTATTTATTAGGTACCATAGAATCAGCAGTATTTAACCTTTATATTTAGGCTTAAAATTATATCAAAGTTATACTTAGAAACTACTTATTTTTTTAGTTTTTTCAGATCACCGATTTGTTATAGCGTGCCCCGGGGGTGGGGTACAGTAAAACAGCCATAGGGGTACAGTATAACAAGATGGAGTACCTACACTTAAACAGTAGATTTTACATAAATCAAACTAAAATAAAACAAGAGTGCAAATAATAGGTACTGGCACCCTAATTGCGTAACTCACGATTCATCATAATCTGTATCGTTTTGAAACGGATTGTTAAACCATTGCTTCATATGTTCGAAAAATGTGTCTGTTCGACAACATAAATAACGCAATGAATATTGTTTAACTGTGAAGACGAAACCAATTATGATCAATCGTGAGTTACGCAATTAGGGTGCAGATCCGATTCTAAAGGTAAATAAAGGACATTATTAACTTCACCACTTTTGCGGAGATACGTCAAATTCATCTTCCTCATCTTTTGTCGTTAATAAATTTCCAATACAATTCTCGAAAATTTTATTACGAACATATCTTTTTTTGGACGTCTCGTCATGTTTCGATAATATTATAGGTGGATCATATCCTATCGTACAACATGATGATTCACTTCAACCTCAGAATACAGAAAGAACCAGAAGCCGTGAGAGCGCCTAATACTGAAGCGACAAAAACTACTCTTAAATAGAGTAAGTTTGACGCGCAGCCGATTAGTCACTAATTCAGAGATGCCAGAACGTCCCAAAAGGGTCGATTTTTGTCCGTTTAGACATCTTTACGTCCCTTCGATGTCCGTTCATATATTCAGTCCCTTTTTCGTCCCTTTTCAAATAACCAACTACAATAATTACCTTATATAAAATACAAAAACGCGTTTAAAATGCAAATATCAAAACGCAGTTTTAAAAATTACAAAAATGCGTAAAACTTCAAATAAAAACGAAACGCGCGGCGTGTGAATGCAAAGTAGGATTAGTACAATTCGCTGGCCGAGACATGTTCTCTTAGATCCAGATGACCCCATTACTCTCCTCCAAGAAAGCAATAGGGCCACCAGTACAGCACACAAAAATTAAAAATGTTAAAAACCCCCGACCCAAACAAAAACTCTTAAAAGTAAAAAATAACATTTAAGTATAGACCTTTTAAGTTGAAGGTAATATTTTGATCAAGGCATTGTCAAGTCGGGGGACGGCTAATGAAAATGCTAAGCGTTTTCATTTACTTTACTTTTAAGAGTTTTTGTTTGGGTCGGGGGTTTTTTAAATTTTAAATTTATTTTTCATATCTTGCTTTTTAAACTTAATGTTTCGCTTAAACCTGCGCAGCGTTGCGTAGTTTTCCCACAGTGAAGTTTGTTACTAATTTTTATCCTCATTCCTCGTCCTGATCACCATTTATCTGTTATCTATTCATTGAGATCTTTTCAATAAGCCCAAACACTATACCTCTCCTGTTTGTTGGTAAGTAACTTGGGTATCCTAGAAATTCCAGGTGTTGCTCCAACATCAGTTCAACACACACACACACACACACATACACGCGCGCGCGCGCGCACGCGCGCACACACACACACACACACACACACACACACACACACACACACGCACGCACGCACACGCACACGCACGCACGCACGCACACACACACACACCATCAACAACACAATTTGTGATTTATAATATTTGTAGTTTACCCTCTGCAATTATTTAGTTTTTCCATTCTTAACGTTTTTAAAAATCGTTTCCTAAGTGGTTTTATTCATATTTATACGTTTTATATTTCACAATGTATTTTCTACGATGTGATAAATTACGAAAATATTATTTACGAAAATAAATTATATCTCAACGCAGCTGAAAATTCATGCGCAGTCCTCTCGTCTCAACAGAGCGACGGCAACTGATTTGCAGTGTTGCCGCAACTGAGTTCCCAAAAGATACATATCCAGCGCTGAAAAGGTACATTTTGGGGTAAAAAGGTACATAAGCAACGCTTTTACTAAAATTACTCACGTCCTTCCGACCTCGCCGCCGAGGTCCTCGCGCCCCGCGAAGACCCCGAGCTTACGATGAGACCCCCGACCGTCCCTTGCTCGTTGAAGCGCCAGGCCGCGCCGCAGCTGAGCCAGTAGAGTTAAATTCCCCGGTTTATAATAATAACGAAAATATTTTGATCCAGCCTGTCCCCACTTGCTGTCTCCCCCCCACCGGTGACGCCCTGGGCCGAGACCCGTACCCCACAGGGGGTGCCCTCAGCGTGCTTTTGCTTTAGTTAAGTTAGTAAGTATGTTTTATGCCCTGGCTGGAGGCTTTTAGTATCATTAAAAATGCCTTCACAAGAAAGTCCGGTTAAGAAGTTACGGCCTCTCAATGTCAACTTCGAGATGCCATACAAAAAAGAAAAAAAAACACTCACTACTGTTTCTCTCGCTCTCTTGCAATGAATGCGAAACAGGGAGAGACTGCCTGCTCGCCAGCATAAGTTCTATTTTTTGGATTCTAGGTGCGAGAAAACTTACTCTAATATTATAAAATCTCGTGTCACGATGTTTGTGGTCGCACTCCTCCGAAACGGCTATATTTGATAAGTATGAGAATAGGTCGTAAAGTATATTTCATACCGTTAAAAAAAAAAAAAAAATGGAAAACATTAAATTGTAATTTTGACAGGACAACGTCTGGCGGGTCAGCTAGTATCTAATGAATATAAAAAAAACATGCGGGGCAATCTTTGGGGATTGCCCAGTGATATTATAAGTGTATACTTAAAGTGTATACTTATAATATCATTGGGATTGCCGTTATAAGATAAAACTAAGTAACTTGTGAATTGTATCGTCGACCCATTAGATTATTATTTTTCGTTAAAGAAGTGTTTATGATCAAGGATTAAATTAAATTGGTCATTATCACTTATCACACCAAAAATAAATAAAAATCATAGCTCAACGATACAATTCACAAGTAACTTAGTTTTCACTTCTATCGGCAGTCCCCAAAGAATGTTTAGGGAATAATTTCTCATGAATTGTTTTATTTATCAGTAGAAAGTACAGACGCCAGCAGGTCAACCCAACCCAAACTGCAAATTTTCCCAATTGAACATGAACCTTCTTACGGTATAAAGTTGAAAATCTATCAAATAAATTTGACAGATTGGAGTATATATATATATTTATTTATTCAGACTACATGAGGTCCATTGTGTTAGTAACAATTTTACTTAGCCTATGTTAGTACTTAATAGCTAAAACAGATCTTGTTCGGTCGGCTAACGCCCACACAAGCGGACTATCTGCCCGGGCGGCTATCGAGTGCAGAATGATGTTGGGACTGTCCCGCAACCTGCGAAGTAACGAGGCAGATTTCTTACGCCATATTGCGTCAAAGCTGTCAGTGCGCGCGTCGGCAAACATCGTCGACGCACTGCAGAAGCGTGACCGTCGCAACAGCACCCTGAACGCATTGTTATATTGGATACGCAGAGCATTGCAAGCCCTTTGGGTATAACTGAACCACAGGGCCCCCGAGTACAGTGATGTGCAATACGCCTTAAAAAGGGCTATTTTAACTGCAACTGTACATCGAGAGAACCTGCGGGCCAGCATGTTCGCCCGGACTGACAACGCTCTGCGCTCCCTCTCTAAATCTAAATCGTCTCTCAGGGAATCTGTTACCAGATGACCCAAGTATTTAAATTTATACACCCTGTTTATTTAAGTAACAGAGGAGGGACCGTAGGTGGACATCTGGCACCAGACCTGAAGACGATATACTCTGTCTTTTTGGTATTGTATATCAACCCATGAGACTCCGCGTACGACTCACATACAGCCAGTAACTTTCGGAGAGCACTGATCGAGGGAGCCAGCAGGCGCCTGTACTGGCGTCTGTACTATCATGTATGTATACGGTGAAATACAATTTTCATTTATTGCGCTATCGTAGGTATGTACACAATTATTGCAATTTATTATTTGGCGGCGGTTTCAAAGTTTGGATGTTAAGTTGAAAAGGTACGTAAGAGGGACCTCATTACACATCACACATGGGAGGCTTAAAAGGTACGTCAAATATGTAAAATGTACGCTAACGGCAACGCTGCTGATTTGTGAAACAAAAATATGCTTGAAGTTCCTGTAACATGCGACGGAAGATGACTTTTTCCTCGAACTAAGAGCGTCGTAAGTGCAAATAGCTTGTAGTCGTAATAAAATAAAAAATACGCAACAAAAAAATAACGAATTTCAAAAAACGCCTCCACAAATTTTTTCGCCTTGTAGTAATACAAGTAATCATCACATTTTTATCCCATTAGTCATTAGCATAATACTTAAGTACAAATTGAAACTACGAGAAAATGAGATGTAACTTCGTGATGATTTTTTATCGAGAAAATTTTAATGTATCGTGTTTCTGTTCCACAAAAAGTTTGAAAATATCATGTAGTTACTCGTAATATATTTATTTTATACCTAAGTCTTATAAATTTCATGTAGTATGTATAAAACTACTTTCAAAATATTTAAACGACTTGAAAAAATGTTTGTTATCAAAGCAAACCGCATGTATTAATGCATGTATAGAAAAGGACAGTAACATTTTGATTTTATTATTTTCGTACCCCGAATACTCTCAACATTTACCCCGAAAATGGGCAAATAATGTCTGAGCTAGCAATATTACGCGTGTGGGAATGGGAAGTGAGGTGAGCGGGGATCACTTGTTTTGTTTTTGGACACAGCCTGCAGCTTGCAATATCAGTTGGACGGGGCTTCTGGTTCTTTCTGTATTCTGAGACTTCAACTTAGTTGTTACTATAACTTGGCAACACAGACGCATAACTAATACTACTACTAATATAGCTAGAACTCATAACGGACGTTGAAACCAGCACCCTAATTGCGTAACTCACGATTAATCATAATCTGTCTCGCTTTGAAAAATGTTTCTGCGCTCAACAACGTAAATAACGCAATGAATATTGTTGAACTGAGAAATTGAAACAGATTATGATTAATCGTGAGTTACGCAATTAGGGTGCAGTTTATACTACGACACTGAACTGAATACTAAGTATCTGTTTACTTCACAATCGTAGTGACTTCCCTAACACTCCGTATCTAAACGCAACCTCTTTCAATTCCGTTTACACACACACCAAACCTACATTACAAAACACATACATACACAGCTACATCACAAAACACACACACACCACATGTTACCGCCATATACATCGCTGATATCCAAATCTACCTACTTCAAATCTTTTGACTTTTAGTTATATGAGAATGTGGCGGTAGTAGGTACGTTTCCCATCAGTCACCTTCCTTCCTACTCATTCCTGCAGCGTCTACCATAGGTCAGAGCGAGACAGCAATACCAGGCTGGAAGAAGATTGACCTTAACGGACGCCATTTTCGAAAAGGAGAAGTTCGTTCTAATCCGTTGCCGCGAAAGCATCTCTCCGGAGCTTTACCGCTAATTTAGCTGGATTTCTTGATAAATCCAGATTTTCCGGTCTATATATGAAACTAGACCTACCTACTTATCAAGTTACACTGATTTGAAGTGCTGTGAAATAGGAATCGTTTATTCGTGAAACCACGCTGGCTGGCCGCGTGGTTTTAACCTACACATCGAGGACATACAAAGTCCTAGCAGCAGGAAGGCGACTCCAGACTTCTAGAAAGGTAAGGCGCTGCATCCTATGTCCTTCTCTTATTCCTGTTTCTCCATACCAAAAAATAGCCTCATTCCAAGTCAATGTACGCCGCCACATAAAGTTTATTACAGTCCACAAAACCGCCGATTCTCATAGCAAGGCTTTGAATCACCGCTCCAGGCTTTTAGAAGCCTGGAAAGAGCTGTTTAGACAATTCTAT
The DNA here is from genome assembly GCA_949987655.1 of Polymixis flavicincta. Lineage (NCBI taxonomy): Eukaryota > Metazoa > Arthropoda > Insecta > Lepidoptera > Noctuidae > Polymixis > Polymixis flavicincta. The sequence goes on along the minus strand of OX465171.1, from coordinate 32,003,830 downwards.
CCATTTCTTGGTAAATTTCCAGATCCCCCTCATGTTAGCGTTTAAAAGTTTCACAGTTAGCTCAAGGCGCTAACACCACACTTACTTCGCTAAACACACACACCTAGATACTAAGTAGATATGTATAAGTTAAATACGTTTGTATCTTAAGGACTCCTAGAGTGCTATGAGTGGAACGTATAGGTAATATAAAAAAAAAATGTACTTACGCTATCTTATTTTGAAAAAAAAAAATACGGAAAAACGATTACTGCTGCAGTAACGTTCTTCCAGCAGGAAAATTCTAAACAAATCGCACCTTTAAAGTAAAACCGTTACTAAACAAAATTCTTATAGAACCCTGCACTCAGATTTTATTGACAAAAATGGTGACTTTTTTCTACTATTGGCTCTCCTGTAAAATTTTATAATTTTGTTTAGTAACGGTTTCACTGGTGCGAAATGATCGGAGAGAGAAATATTGTGCACGGGCAGCTATTGAATCAAGATAGTATATTATATAGTATTTTCTGCTGCAGTAGGTAACGTTTTGCAGAATCGTGTATTTATAAAACCATTGTATGTGCGCCTGTAGAATAAACCATACACGAGTAGCTCTTTATTTGTGACAAAATTAGATTTAAGAAAACATGTACTCGTATAATTTTCAATCGCGCTTTTTTGAAAACCCGTAAAAATACCGTAGCGCCTAAATGAGAAAACGCTTATTATCTACTCTTCAAATTATGTAGGTACCTACACATTCATCATTTGTTGTGATAACTATGATTGGTAAAACTATGCTAAGGAGATTGTTCTTTTTTTTCTAAACCCTGTACATCATTAATCTAAAAAAAAACGTTTTTCTCTATTTATTAACACAGGTACGAGGCAGAGGAAAGGGCAAAGGCAGAGGAAAAGGAGAAGGCAGAGGAAAAAAGGAAGGCAGAGGAAAAGATGAAGGCAGAGGAAAAGATGAAGGCAGAGGCAAAGAAGAAGGCAGAGGAAATGGAGGTCTCAGAGGAAGGGGAGGAGTAAACAAGACAGGATGAGGCTGGAGAGGTGGTGGTTGGGTGCCCAACTGCGAGAGTTCATTAGTCAGACTTACCTCTTCGCACTCAAATGCTTATTTTTAAATGATAAACGCTATTATTTTAAATGATATACGCTACATAACTGAGCATTTACTCGTATTATTACTAACTTTAATCCAATTTAAATTGTACTCTACTGACTTAGTATGTCTTTTATATTCCATGTATTCATTCATTCCACCATGATAATTACATCATTTATCTGAATAAAAATTAATATTAAAATTCATTATTTTGGTTTCATTCAGGCCTAATTTTATTGTTAAATAATGTTATTAACTGATGCTAAACGACCTAGTTGATGACGCATTGGTCTCCGGATGAACTTGGACAAAACTCAGGTTATGTTCAACGAACACGTTACTCCGGGACCGATTGCTGTCAATGGCGGTGCTCTCAAGGTTGTTCGAGATCACGTTTACCTTGGGCAAACTCTGCAGTTTGGTAAGAATAACTTTGAGAAAGAGGCTAGCAGAAAAATTCAGCTGGGTTGGGCAGCATTTGGGAAACTTCGTCGAGTCGTCTCGTCGCGTACTCCACATAGCCTGAAGACTAGTCTTCAACCAGTGTGTCCTACCTGTTATGACCTACGGAGCTGAAACGTGGACACTCACGGTACGGCTGGTCCATCAATTCAAAATCGCTCAGCGAGTTATGGAACGAGCTATGCTCGGAGTTTCTCTGAAAGATAGAATCCGGAATGAGGTGATCCGGCAGAGAACCAAAGTTGTCGACATAGCTCACAGAATTAGCAAGCTGAAGTGGCAATGGGCCGGCCACATTAGCCGTAGAACCGATGACCGTTCGGGTAGACGTGTTCTTGTGTGGAGACCGCGAATCGGCAAACAAAAGGTAGGACGCCATCAGGCTAGGTGGAGTGACGATCTTCGCAGTGTTACTGGTAGCAACTGGATGAGAGTTGCCGAGAATCGAGCTGAGTGGCGTGCAATTGGAGAGGCCTATGTCTAGCAGTGGACTGCTGTAGGCTGATGATGAAAAATGAACTAGCTGTGCCCGCAACTTCATTCGCGTGGTTGAAGGAAAACAATAATGTGTAGCTTAGAAAAGGTGAAGTTACCACTCCTCCACTGAAATGGAAGAATCTTTTAATCTTGCCTGGTGGGAAGCACACCTGGGGCGCCTGGGGGTCCTCTACCACAGCCCTTTACAAATGCAGTCAATACGTCTTCATCAAGGTTTTGTCGTGTCTACCTATTCCTAACAAATAAAATGATAAAAATAGAGTAAACAATTGAATTTAATAAGGAGGGTAAAACAAAATAGTGAAGTTATAAAAAAGGATAGGTACAGTCGGCTCCACAGAAAACTCATCCCCTACAAAGGCATGTTGCCTTTGTAGTGGATGAGTTTCTGTGGAGCTGTGTGTACCTGCCTAGAAAATACGCACTCAAGGAAGAGGTGAGGAAAGTAGTAGGTAAAACTTGATAATGGCGATGTCTTCAGTTCTGGTGCCAAAAGTGCGATCCACCTAGTCCATAAATGTTTGAAGTGCCACTCTAGGAGCCGGTCCTCCTTTTCAAGGTAATTTTCAGAGAGGTTCGCTAGTAGGTAACCGTTGTCTTTGGCTGCCTTGAAGATTGTGTAGGTAATATTGATGCAATTATGGAAATATCGTGTTCTTCATGAGAACTTCGCTAGTAACCGTTGCCTTTTAGTTGACTTGGCAATTGCGTAACATTGATGCAATTATGGAAGCAACGTGCTCTTCATGGTGATCAAATATCTTTTTCTTTTTGATCCGACACCTTGAATCCCATCTGCTCAGCCCCGAATTGTTTTGCAGCTTAAGCTTGTCACATCCATCTCTTTATTCAAATCCTTTCTTTTTCGTTTTTCTCGCAGCCATAGATCATCTAACCTGCCAGCCAAGACGAATCTCCTTGATAAAAACCGAGAATGCGCTCAAGAATCTTATAATTATAATTTAGAATTCCATTATTTAGTAGACAACGTAATTAGGTAGAAAAAAAAAAACAAATTCAAGCTATCCAAAACGATATAAAATTATTTTTAGTAAATACAATCTTAATGCAAACTTCCTTGAATAGACTGCATAATTAAAAGAATAAGTAGGTATACATCAGTTTGACACGTTTGACTTAAATGTCATAACGTTAATATTAATAGGTACCTAAAAAGATTTTTATGTAACATACAATTACTTTTATGTAACATACAATGCGACGCTTTAGTATTTGTTTATTTTTTTGGTTTAGATTATAAAACAAAGGCAGATAGATCGCGCGGAACACCCAAGAGTCAAAAAAGCACATACTAAAGCCTCTCATTATTTATACAATGCGACGCTTTAGTATTTGGTTTTTTGGCTTCACTTTGGTGTTCCGCGCGGTCTAGCTAGCTGCCTTTGTTTTATAATCTGAGGTATAGATGTAAGAAAGTCGTAAAAGGATACTAACACAAAGATGATATGGATGAACGAAAAGGAAGCGTAAGTAGAGAGTATCAGTAGTAAACAGATACTATAGTTTAACTTTTAAACTTTAGTTCAACTTTTTCAAAAAACAAAAAAAAGACAACTGCCGTCCGAAAAAACACTACAAAGTGAAAAATAAGTTTAATTTCGGAAGTCGGTGACTTTGGATAGTTACCTATGTATTTTATTAATTTCTTATCACCGGCTGCCGAAATTGAAGTTATTTTTCCCTTAGTAGTGTTTTTTCAGGGTATCAGCACAGTTGCGCGAAAGACACTTGCGCGAACCCACATGCGCGAAAGACCATTTCCGCGTATGGACTTTTGCGCAAACGGACTGTTGCGCGAAGGGACACTTGCGCGACAAGACATTTCCGCGAACGGACGTTTGCGCGACTGGACTTTTGCGGGACTATACCTTTGCGCGAACGGACATATGCGCGAAAAACACTTGCGCGAAGGACACATGCGCGAAGCCGCTTGCGCGAAAGACACTTGCGCGAACGGACAGTTGCGCGAAAAAGTTGCGGAAATGAAATTTCTTCATAACATCACGCCTGTATTGTATCAAAGAGTTGGGCAGGGGTGTGGCAGACTGGAAATAAACAGTAAAATAAACAGTCCAATTAGACTTTAATAGCAATCTTCGTAGCCTTTTACGGCACATTTTTTAAATTCTTTCTTCATACTTGTTCGAATTTTCCATCATGGGCGTCGTTTTCAGGGTATTTGGGGGATCTAAAGCCGATGGTGGGGTCAAAATGAAAATCCAAGATGGCGGCCAAGAAAATTTTCGAAAATTCCAGCATGGGTGTCGTTTTCAGGGTATTTGGGGATCTAAAGCCGATGGTGGGGTCAAAATGAAAATCCAAGATGGCGGTGTCAAATTTTCCCAATTGAACATAAACCTTATTCCTTTGCAATAAAGTTGAAAAACTATCAAAGAAATTTGACAGATTGGGGTAGCTTGATGTGCTGGCCTCTATACCATCAACAAGGCTCAAGAAAATAGGTGGGTCATTCAGATGTCAATGTACACAGGAAAAGTTTTTATCCAGTGCGCAAATTGTAACATGAACTCAGCATATCATTCTAGTTTAGAAATTTTTCGCTGGATATACAAAAAACATCAGCTTTTCCATACATTTTGACCGCGTAGGTTTTGCACTTTTCTATGAAACAGCAGATTTTTTTTTATAACTGGCGAAAAATTTCTGCGCTAGGGGTTCTAGAATGATGTGCTGAATTCATGGTTACAATTTGCGCACTGGATAAAAACTTACCCTGTACGCTTTTATAATAAACTTCCAAGCCATTTTCAAGAATTAAGTCGCAATAAATTTAAGTCGTTCATAAAACGTAAGTTGTGCCTAAAAGCCTTTTATACCGTTAAAGATTATATTGAGGACAAAAAAGCTTGGGATTGACCTGCTCCAATTTTGTATTATGAATATTTTTTTTTTTTTGCTAACATACGCTCTTTGACATTTGATTATAATAGAAACACTTTGACATAAATATTTACTTTGAGAAGTATAATATTATTTTTGCTTTATTTTTTGTGAATGTGGTATTTTTGGCTCTTTCTCAGTTAGTTTTTAATGTTAATCTGGCAGTTTGAGTACTTCATGCGGCCTACCCAAATGTCCTTTCTTTGGTATTGTTCGTCAAATCGTTGAGCTCAAGTTCGTGTTGAGCTGTATGATTACTAATAAATGCGTGCACTGATTGGACAGGTCCAGGTGGTTCTTTCCTAAATTGACCATTTCAGACACCAATCTACACATGGTCTTCACATGATCTGACCAAGATTATGTCTGGACGTCTGGACTTTAAAAGAGACTGTGACCTCTGAGTTTGTTTCGGCCTTTCTTCTCAGAGTAGTCAGATAGGAAACGCCGACCTCGTCTAGTTTAAAAAATAATATGATTGACGTGTTAAAGTGTACAGAAATAAAATCATTTATCAATCTCGATTAATTTTCTGTCATTTTTCGAAGAGTTCCGTTGTCTATCTCCGAAACGCATCATCCATCATCATCATCATCTATATGAAATTTAAATGGGACTATTTCGAAATAAACCCCTTTCGAACAAAAAAAGAATTTTGCAAATCGGTCTTATGACTGAGTTATGCCCGAATCTCCGCCTAACTCCTAACCAACCGTTAAAGAGTTTCATCAGCTCAGCGTCATGAGATGATGATGACCATACGCAAATGTCTCAATAGCTTTAGAAAATAAATGAAAAACATTGTTAATACCCACAAAATTTGAGGGTTGCCCTCGATTTCCCTGGGATTCCATCATGAGATCCTGACTTGGTGTCAGTGGGACCACCTCAGGAGTATACTCTTTCAAATAAAAAACATATTTTGAGAATCGGTCCACAAATGGGGGAGAAATCGATGAACATACATTTAAAAAAATACAGTGGAACATATAACCTCCTCCTTTTTTGGAAGTCGGTGAAAAAGGAGGAATAATTGAATAAAAGACAGCAAAAGAGGACACACAATGATTTATTTCAATTTAACTTAATTTCAACATGATTAAGACTGGCTATCTGAAGAACTGGTTATCCGAGTATGAGAACAAGTTAATTGATTTGATTAATGATTTCAAGAAAGTGAACTCCATTTAGGTAACAAATGAAAACTTGTTCCAGTGATAAACAAAGTGAATGCATTCTAATAAAGTCTACCGAATTTTACAATATTCCAACAGAAGCAATAAAACACACATTACGCGAACAACACATAAAAAAACTCACAGCATTGACAAATGAAAGTTTTGAATTTGGCATGGAGCGGACCCGCCATAACAGAATGCCGATTTTGACAGTCAGAATTAAATACTTATCGCAAAAAAATTAAGTTAACATTGCACTGAAATGTGGAGGTAAACAAACTACAAAGAACATTAACAATTGTTTTTTTTTTATCCGTAGTCTAGCCTATTACCTCAGAATACGGAAAGAACCAGAAACCGCGTTCAACTGATTTTGCAAGCTGCAGGCTGTGTCCAAAAACAAAACAAGTGACCCCCGCTCACCTCACTTCCCACACGCGTAATATTGCTAGCTCAGACATTATTTGCCCATTTTTGGGGTAAATTTTGAGAGTATTGGGGGTATGAAAATAATAAAATAATTTTTTTACTGTCCTTTTCTATGCATGCATTATTATTACATACGGTTTGCTTTGATAACATAATTTTTTCAAGTCGTTAAATATATATTTTCAAGTAGTTTTATACATACTACAATACTACAATGAATAAAAGCCCTCTGTAGGTAATAAAAAGAAGGGAAATCAAAACTCTAAAATTGGCAACACGTACAAGATGGACCCATCTTCTTCTTAGCGTGTCGATAGCAATCTAAATACAGTCAGCCCAGAATTTGGCTACGATTTAGCACTATCAGCAGCGTCCATTAGCTGCTGCAGTGTGCAGACAGCAGGACACGCTGGACAAGATAATAAGTGCCCCATTGTTTGTGGGACAGCTCCACATTTACACTCCAAGGCGGAGTCCTCGGAGAATCTCCACCTGCGCAGGTTTTCTTTACTTCGGCCTACCTGAGTCCGGAGTCTATTTAAAGACTTCCAGGAAAGCCAAGGCATCTCATATCCAAGTGCGAGATTTTCTGCGGGTAGGACAAATGGGTCTGGCAAGGAAGCACCGTCTCGCCACTGGCTTAGCCGTTCCTTAGACTGTTTGCCAGTGAGACCCGACACACACTTTAAAAAGCTTTTGCGGCTTTTCAGCCTTTGTGACACGAGGATGTTATTATGCATAGGGTGTCGTGTGTCAGAAGCTATCTTGGCTCTTTCGCTTGAGCTTGCCACCGCTCTACGAATTTCTGGTGGCGCTACACCAGCTAGTGGATACAGCAATTGCACCGGGGTCGGTATGAGGCAGCCAGTGATGATCCGGCACGTTTCATTTAGAGCTATATCCACTAACTTTGCATGAGCTGAACGGCTCCATACGGGGCACGCAAATTCCACTACAGAAAAAGAGAAGAAGAAGAGAGAAGTCTTCGGAGGATGTTGTTCCGACTGCGCACTTTCTGCTTGATGTTCCTGCAGTTTTTGTTGAATGTTAACGACCTGTCCAGAGTAACACCAAGATATTTGGGGAAATTGCTGTGTTCAATGGGCACCCCACCCCAGACTATGTTAAGTTTGCGGCCCGCTTCTCTGTTGCGGAGATGAAATATGCAAGACTGAGTTTTGCTCGGATTTGGTTTGATTGAGTAAGCGAGGTAGTACGACGTTAAGTCACCAAGAGCGTCTGGCAAGTGGGCCTAAGCGGCTTCAATGGTGGTGGCTTGGGAGGTGAGTGCCAGATCGTCTGCATAGAGGAAGCGGGACGTGTTTGGGCTCGATGGTTGGTCGTTGGTATAGATGTTGAAGAGGAGCGGTGCCAAGACACTACCTTGGGGTAGACCGTTTTTCTGTGCCCTCCAAAGTCTTTTTTCCGAGAAGGTGGACCTGAAAACGGCGATTGTGGAGAAGTTCTCGGAGTATTCGAACAAATTTTTGGTCGCTGATCAAAGTCTCCACCTTCCACAGCAGCCGATTGAGGTTGATTGTATCGTAGGCAGCTGACAAGTCCACGAATACAGCACCTGTTACCATCCCCATCTCAAATCCATCCTCAATGTGTTGCACGAGTTTGAGGGTCTTATTGCAGCAAGATTTGACGGGCCTGAAACCAGCTTGCTCCGGGATTAATTTTTGGTCAATAACGCTCGTAAGACGGTTTAGCAGCAGTCTCTCGAATAGTTTGTATGTATGACACAGTAAAGAGATTGGACGGAAGTTTTTTGGGTCATCTGCTGGTTTGCCTGGCTTGGGTATTGCTATGACCTTTGATTTTCTCCAGAGACGGGGTACTGAAGCTGATTCCAGACAGTTGTTGTAGAGTTGCAGCAACCACGACACGGCAACAGGACCAAGCTGTTTTATTTGCTCAACTGAGATGGACCCATTATTCAGAATGACAATTACAAATTGAACAAATTATTCAATAATTAAATAAGACAATAACTGAATGCGCTACTTGCACATCATGAAAAATGTGATCCCATCCTATTTTTTTTTTTAGCTCGGCTGAATTTTTAGAGGTAGGAACGACGCAAGACGGCATAATTTTAAAAAATTGAACACCGGTAAAACACGTCGCGCGATACGACAGTCACAGAGTGACTGATTGGCTGCGCGGCAAACTACTCTATTTAAGAGTAGTTTTTGTGGCTTCAGTATTAGGCGCTCTCACGGCTTCTGGTTCTTTTTGTATCCTGAGCCTATTACTATGTGATACTACTGTGAACTGCTATATAAAACTTTATCATATTAGTGTAACTGTGACCCAATAACATACCTTAAGTTTTATTTTAATTAAACGAAAATATATGCAATCATTCTAAAGTTGAATGTAAGAGACAAACCTCAAGCAAATATTAAATAGAGCCTAGTTTTGTTTAAATAAAGCCAACCCTCAGGCAGTCTCCATATTAAAAATACCTGTTCCAGCTACTAATGGATTCGTCAAAAGCATTTGATCATGTAGTTAGACCATGATATAATATTTAGCAAGTTAGAACGCTATGGCATTAGAGGCAACATATTAACATTGATTGAAGAATAATTAACTGGCAGAAAACAAGTCACTGGCATGATACATACAATTTATCCAGAGATAAAAATAGAAAGTTCGTACACGTCTTCAACTAGATTAACAATATATGGGGTTCCTTAAGGAAGTGTCATTGGGCCCCGCTATTTATTTTCTATATACCAAATACGATAAGTATACCAAAATGCACTGAACATCAACCTATTCTATTTGCCGATAGCAGCATGAAAATGAGATACACTGTTCCCTACAATATTAATTAGTTAAGAATAAATTACTTAAAAATTAACTTAGATACTTAAAACAAAAATACTGGCATTTTATCAAAGAACAACTCGATCACGATAAAATTTTATGCATGAAATACAAAAATAGCGGACACCAGTTATTAGTTTATAGTAATATATCTCAGAAATCACACAACGTAATGATCAGTGAAATGTTTAATCAATACTCCTAAGCACTCTCAACACTTGAGAAAAACTGTAAGTGAGTCGGTCGTCCTAGTACCGTACAATGCCTACGCAATATCTACGCTATGGAATTATATACTGGAGAAATTACATCAATTTGAGACACTGAAATCGACACGACGCTACTATGCTGCAATATTAAAATTGAAGACAAAATGTTATGGATGATATACTAATAATTTAAATTTCTAGAAATGTTGTACGCTAAATTGTTTTCTGTGATTTCAAGATGAGTTAATTAAGACTGTATTGATTATGTCATTTTAATTTTAATGTAAGTTAATTATGTTTATGTTTGCTTAGACATTGATACTTCTACGCCGTCACGGTAAAATATAGTGCACCTACATAAGTACATATTTTGTTTACAACACCTATTTTTACACACACCTATGTTCAACAAATAAAAACGTTGACTATTAAATATAGAATTAGCATCTCAAAAACGTTTAATAGCGTTTCCTTAAAAACTAATACAGTTGTAAGGAACATTAGGGAATAAAGTAATAGTTCAAAATTACTAGCTTACATAAAAATATACTAATGATAAACATCATCTTCTTGTCCATGTCTCATGTTACTTCGGCTTGGCACATTATTTTAATTTTCCCTTCTCCCCTGTGTACCGACCGGTACGCTATCACTTACTCCCTTCTCTTTCATATTTACTTCATCCATTTTCACCACATATCCATACTTCTCATCTCCACTGCATGCATCCACTTATTATAATATCAGACCAATAAGAGATCAAAACTTATTTGTGCATTTGAATGCCCCTCTAAAACAAAATTTGGTACATAAACTGCAAAAAAAATCTTCAAGATTTTTAGCATTAAATCTCACTAAATTGTGGAATTGAACATCCTATTTAAAACTTACTGACTAAACTACAAAGATTTTCTATGAAATATTATTTGATTACGATATCGATAACATGGTTGTGTAAAATTTTCGAAAGCTAACTTAATCGGACCCTGTACCTTTTCCATTTATCATACCCACAAACCCATTCCATTCTTTCTCACCCTAGTTCTTTGACGATTGATTTAATCGCGCGACGTAGAGGCCTGAAAAAGATAAAAGTTACATTAGTTAGTTAACTAAATCTTTCACTTCTAAATGGAGTTAACAAAAACTGTATACCAACTGAAATGTCACAGTTATCTATACTAATATTATAAAGAGGAAAGATTTAATTGTTTGTTTGTTTGCATTGGCTCTGAAACGACAGAACCAATTTGAAAAATTATTTCACTGTTGGAAAGTTACACTATCCCAGGGTGACATGGGCTATATTTTATCCCGTATTCCCACGGGAACGGGAACTACGCGGATGAAACCACGGAGCGCTGCTAGTATTATATAAATTTAAGCCACATAAGATACAGGTCTCCGTACCTAGTTTAGGAGCCCGGAAAATAGACTATAATTTTAAACTTGGTAGTACAGAGGCCAGCACATCAAGCTACCCCAATCTGTCAAATTTCTTTGATAGTTTTTCAACTTTATTACAAAGGAATAAGGTTTATGTTCAATTGGGAGAATTTGACAGTTTGGGATAGCTTGACCTGCTGGCGACTGTACAACCCACTGTTTCCATATGCTATGTACTGTGTTTTTGTTTTATGTACTAATAAACTTATACTTAAATACTTGGACCAGAGACAGTGAAGTTTATTTATTACTGAACCACATAACGTGAATGTTCAATGGAACACCACGAAACTAATCTCACACGAAGACCTCATCTGATTATGGCTACAAAGCCGATCGCAGATAAAAGGAGAAGAAAATAAATAAATACTTGAACACACTACACTGCGCAGTTAGATAGAATCTTCCATCGCAATTGGTTGATAGGAATTTGAGGTGTACTATTACTGGATTATGACCACTAGTCGACAGCAAACCAAAGGATCAGTCTGGAATCATGCAATTTGTATGCTGTTAAAATAGGTTAAGGTTTCATAACATGCCAGTTTAGGTTTCAAACTCATTATAGAATATGTCCATAATTATAAAAAAGTTTAGACAAAAGCAGTAAGAAAGAAGAGCAGCGGTGGCCCAGTGGTAACGGCCGCGACTTACGAGTTGTAGGTCGTGAGTTCGAGCCCAGACAGGCGCATTACTTTGTGTAAATAATTTCATCACCACTGCTCTCAAAACGGCGAAGGAAAACATCGTGAGGAAACCGGTGTCCTAGAACCAAAAATTCGAAGACATCTGACATCTACCAACCCGCACTGGGCCCGCGTGGTGGATTACGGCCCAATCCCTCTCACCGAATGTGTCCTAGCAGTGGGAACATTATAGGCTGATGATGAATGGTCGCCCAGAGGTCGAAATTCGAACGTTATTCATTTAAAATATTTGGTATTTCTAATATATCATTTTATAAAATATTAGCTTTGTGCACTCCGTCTCCATATAAACTTCAACTGTGCCTAATTACATACTCCACTGCCCGCTTAGTTTTTGTAAAAAACGTAGGTAAACAGTATACAACAACAATTAACGCAAGATCTCATACACACCATTGAGAGTATTGAGTTAAAACCGTATTACACTGACAATGTTTTTTTTTTTAAGGTAACTGTTATTATTAAGAAAATCGTGTTGAATTATTTAATGCATTTAAAATTCAGTGTTTATTGCTTTGACATAAGATTGAATTTTATTTGGCTCAATTTCCCAAATATACTTTGTTAGTATCCTTTCATTTATCCTTACAATCATCATCATCAACATCATCATTTCAGCCGAAAGACGTCCACTGCTGGACATAGGCCTATATTCTCACAATGGGCAATGGCAATGAGCATCATAAGAAGGTTATAAGTCAGCCAAAGGGCAATGGCCTTCCAGGGAAACTCCATAACCCCCTGTTTATGCTTGGAGTTTCCCTACGTGATCGAATCAGTAATGAAGAGATCCGTAGGAGCACCAAGGTAACCGACATAGACCGAACTTAATTGGCGGTGGGCAGAGCACATTGCTTGCAGAACAGATGGCCGATGGGGCCGAAAGGTTCTGTAGAGGAGCCCGCGTACTGAAAGACGTAGTGTTGGAAAGCCACAAGGTGGACCGATGACCTTGTGAAGGCCGCAGGAATCCGCTGGATGTGGGAAGCACAGAAACGGTCAAAGTGGCGGAGTTTGGGGAAGGTATATCTGTAGCAGTCAACGTCTTTCGGTAACTTACTTGCAAAAAGGCAGGAGTGGGCGGTATCTTGACCACTTGCACCTTACTCATCTCCTTCAACTCCCTGTCAAAGTTCAGCAGCAGCGTGTGTTTCTTCCTCATCACTTGGGGACACATTATCATAGCGTTGGGTCCGTGACTTGGCTGAAAGAAAGTAAGGATTTATTTATAAAAGTCTACATAATAAGAATTTTGGATTTACAAACAGACAATGCACAGCCTAAACCGCTGGGTTTAGAAGCATGAAATTTCCTTAGAGAGTTCCTTATACAATGAAAGTGACCACTAAGGAAGGATTATTGCCTTCCTTCTTAAGCGGTTCAATACGGGATGAAAGTTTGTAATTTTTGCCAATGGGAATGAAATCCCATCGGGTACAATTACCAAAAGAGATAAACCAAGGTTGTTGGATATAGTTGAAATTTAGAAAGAAACCGATGGATGTTGACGAATAAAATTTAAATTAATTAATAGAAAACAATCAGTTCACTTATCAAATTAAATTTCATTTTAAAACATCCATAGGTTTCTTACAAAACTTCCGACGACCCTGGCTACTTATCTCTTTTGGTGACTGTACATTGCTTATACAATACTAGCTTTTGCCAGCGACTTCGCCCGCGAGGGACTTTCATCCCTTATTTAACTCCCTTAGGGGTTGAATTTCGAAAAATCCTTCCTTATTCCTTGTTAACATTATAAAGGGAACCTCTGTGCAAAATTTCAGCTTTCTAGTTCCAAGGGTTTGGGCTGGGCGTTGATGAGTCAGTCAGTCAGGACTTTTGTTTCTATTTATTTAGATTAATCTTAGAAAAAATGTAGACTTTAAGCCTGTACTAAGATAAACGTGTATCACAGACGGTATGTGCTACTACTAGGACAGACCATTTCACCATAGTCCTCATCCATCGGCTTCCCATCAAGCATGATCGAGGTTAAGAGCAGGCGGGTTTCGTGGCTAAGTAGACACATGTTATATTATTTATATCTACATATTTCCTTTTTGTTCTATATCTGTCCGTGACATCATACACAGCGGGCCCTATCAGAATACTAGCGCTGCGACACTTTTAAATGTCGCAGCATCATGCTGAGATAGTGGGCTTTTGGCTTCGTATAGGACTTTGTTTTTTATTTTACTTTTTTTTGTTGTTGTATAAATCATAAGTTAATTTTAATAGTAGTGTAGCATAATAGTGTTTTAGTTTTTCTTTTTTATGTGTTTAATTATCGTATTGTACTGTAGTAAGTTTGGGACATTCCTGTGCAAGTCCAATAAATAATTTTTCTTTCTTTCTTTCTTAAGTAACAGCCGCACGATGCAGGAATGGGGACCATTAATTTGACACCGAGACTCTTACGTTAAGTAATTGATTAACCGGCTGTAATTCGTGGATCTTTGATAGTCGTTAAGTGTAGTCCGAAGCCTGACAGTCTGACTACCAATCTTCGCGTTACCCAGTAATTGGGTTGTGCTTGTGGTACTTTCAAAAGCATGTGTGTAATCTAACGAAGATATGTATGACTTGAATGTACCTCATGCTGTAGCAAGTAGGGCCCGGGCTTCAGCTGCTCTAGCTGGCTGAACACGGCGAGTATTGAGTTGATGACCTGCCGTTTCACATCAGGGTATTTCTTAACGAACGTTTTGGAGGATAGCTTTTCGTAGTTTGCCACTTCACCCGTTCGACCGTTTATACGAACTGTGGAAAAATTGTCAATTTAGATCCATACATTATTATACATTAAAGACGCTTATTGTGCCTGCCTTGCCCTTCTCAACTACGCAACGGATTTAGATGCAATTTTCACCATGGTTTCTATATTCTTATGAAACTTACATTATGATAAAGGAATCTGGATGTTTTGTCAAATAATAAAAACCGTGCGTGTCGCTAGTAATTTATAAAAATATTTTAATATGGTAGGGCTAATTTTATCAACGAATGCCAGATACTTTCACCAGTTGAATAAAATTTACGTGTGAGTTTTTATTACGGATGCACTGCCAAAAATTTAAAATTACTTCTCGCATATTTTAATTGGCGTTAGAAAAATCAGCTCTTACGAGCCCTCACAACCACACCACATCGCTGTGAGAAAATGTTGGCAAGTAGTGGTAACGAAAAAAGTGTCGCTAGTTGTAGTTGCGTTGTGGTAACTTCAAAGTTTCGGTGTCGTTGAGTTGTCTCTAACAGTTGCGATATGAGTACGTTGTCGCTAGTGTTTTGCAAACAGAGCCCGATCCTAGCTTTCGTATAGGAAGCACACCTTGACCAAACGAACTCATGGACTTCGGAGAGGAATCATTTATGTTGCTATCTCTGATAATGTGTTCATTGAATATAATAAGATGTCAGGCGTCGGCAAAATAAAATTTATTGGGTACATCCTTTAATTAAAAACAAAAATCAACGCCAGTTTTGTACAGATTATCTTTCGCACGCCTGTTTCAAATACACGGCAAATTACGGACGTCTTCAATAAATATATATCTGTCAAGTCTCGTTGTCCGTATTTTGTGCAGACACAACGGCTGGCTACCTCACCACAACACTAAATTTATGGGGGGGGGGGGGGGTGGGGCACGGGGACGTGCGGGCCTTGTACGCACAGTGTCGTCGCGTCAATGCAATGTTGTTTTCAACGCAATGTAGTCTTGATGTGGCCGGTATCGCCCACACGATTGATTTTGACGGGCAAATGTGGTGCGTGTGAATAAACTTTTCATCTTTTATACGAATTAGCGCCGGTCCACGTTGTCGTTGTGGTGTGATTGTAGTGACGTATTTTTTTTGTTAGTGTGGGAAATCATCAAATAACTTCTCCCGCTCTGGGTGGAGCAGGAGGGCGTGTCAGACTTTTACTGCGGCGCCACGGTATCTCTTTCGAACAACCCGCACCCCTAGCAGGCTTGGCCCTTGCGGGCCCCACCAGTTGGTACTGACATCTCTATGAAGCGCGCGTGAAACACAACGCGCGCTCGACCCGTGCTTGGTCCTTACTGAACAGTGAGTTACCTATTACTCGCCATCCGCAAGCCCACGCCTACAGTACCCGCGAATCGGCCTGGGATTCGCGACGCCGGGCACATTTACTGCCTCTCCCTCACGTGCGCCGCCTCCCTCTTCGCGAGCATTACTGCTTCGCAGAAGAAGGTGACGGCAGCCCATGCCCTCTCGCTCCGTACCATGGCCTGGACCAGGGCCGGACGCGAGATATCGCCGCCGCCGATCGCCTCCGTGGTAACGCGTGTTTGGGCTCTTATTTTTATGCAATTAGATAAATAAAAAATACACAAACCGTTTACTAAATACGCGTTCTTCCTGAGCGTGAGTGACAGGGCCGTGCTTCGCACAGAGTCATGCGACTGCTCGCTCTTTCCTTTTTCTGACTGGTACTCTGGTATTGGTTCTAGAATTAGCTCGCCTGTTTCATCCTATAAGAAAATAAATTGCTATTTAACGCCTCGTGTACCCTAAACAGCCATCTAGGTTCACAAATCGGGTCGGCTATTAGGTCTTGGGTCGATTCCCAGGTGTGACAAAGTGTTATTCGGTTTTTCTAGTTGGAATTTCCTTGTAGTATGTAGCCCGAATTTGTGCCATTGAAGGTAATAGGCTCACAATGAATGGGACCTACAAGTTAACTGGCAAAATGTGAGTGTGACATTTGTACTCACCTTACATTTATGAGAGCAATGGACAATAAAATCATGCCTTTCTGAATTACCCTCCCTTCTGAACTGCCACCTTCTAAACGAGCGAAGTGGGGGCTTCCGTCGTACTGAGTCTATAAAGAAATATTACTATGATAGTGACACAATGAACTTTAGTCTGAAACAATCTTAATTTTGCCAAAACGCGGTTCAGAAATTCACATTTTAATGTCAGCCACAAAACTAGGTTACCATTTTCCAAAAGTTTCACAAGAGATTTGAGAATGCTCTGAATGAATGAAATGAATTTGAGAATAACACTGCTGTAGCTATTGTAATTATTAGGAGCAAAAGACACAGCTCCGCAGGCAAATACGACGTATCGGTACAACCGCGAATAATTTTATGCAAGAACCGTTAGCCTGGCAAAATAAAATGCTGTTCTACCTGTACAGGAGCAGCTATACAGTCTAAGGCCAGGCACAGCGAGACCCTCACCGCTGATCTTCTTATTTGCAGCCTCCGCGAGACCGCTGGCACCGTCCTGCTCAGATAGATCCGCCGTCGGCGACAGGTTACCTTCAGTCTCTCCACTCATACTTTCTTCTCCTTGTGGTTCACCAGACGTTGTGCTTGATGCCCCAAAGCCAGAAATGGGTGACACAAAACGAGTGTTTTGTGGCACAAAACTTGAGTTTGGTCTCACTAAAACTGCTTCAGGTGTGCCAAATTCTGTTTTGGGTGAACCAAACACATACAGCATATCGGGTGAAATTTGTAGATTCTCAATCCCAGCTGCCATCTCTACATCATCTCCTGAAAGTAAAGGAAATAAACTAAAATGTAAGCATTGTTTATACCCTCAAGATATTGAATTGTAAGTGAGAACATAGTACTAATATTATATTCTCACAGACAATTTATAGTTTGGTGCATGAATTGCTCAGACAAAAATTACTCTAGCTACTACAAAAGTTAAGCAAAAGCACCAAGTTCAGAATGTTAGAAAGAGTTTTATATAATGTTGGAAAGACTAAGCTCTTTGCTCTTCTCTTTACCCAAAAGAGATCAAACATACCTGTATTAACAAATAAGCTGCTGCCTACGCTTTGTGCTTTGACTTGTCGGTGAATTTCCGCTACCCTCTCTCTTTCCGTCAACCTGGTTATAAAATTGTATAATTATGACCAGCCCGCTTTCCTTACAAGATTGAATTGAATGGAATAATTCAAAAAAATGGAGTTGCCCCGCAGTGGGACAACACAGGCTAATAATAAAAATAAGATACACCTCGGTCCTACATTATTCTTGGTTTATAGAAACAATTTATGTGATATCAAGCTGCGAGAGCAGAGGTGGCTCAGTGGTGTTGGTCGCGACTTACGAGTTTGTAGGTCATGCGTTCGAAGTTCGAACCCAGCCAGGCGCTTTACTTTGTGTAAATAATTTCATCATTCACTACTGCTCTCAAAACAGTGAAGGAAAACATCATGAGGAGACCGGCATGTCCTAGAACCAAAAATTCGAAGACATGTGCCCCTAAGTCCCTAATAGGGTATTTTCCGATTTCATAAAAACTATTTTAATTTGAAGATTGGGACGATGTATTGAACAGAAAAATAAAAATAAATTTATTAATACACATTTTCTCCATTGAAAACGATTAAAATCTAATTAATTTTTCGTTGTTTCGAATTTACCGCCAAAACGCTCCTTACGATGACTTTTCATCACGTGAAATCGTGACTTCAACTTTGTGTAAACGGCACCGGTACAAATACTTAGTTTGCCGCCGTTTTAGAAGTATTTGAGCACAGAGGCACCGTACGCCAGTAATTCCACTTTAAATCCATTTAAAATCTTGTTAATTATAAAACTCGACATTCACTTATTTACTTACTAACTACTTTAGTTTACACAAAGTTGACGTCACGTGATAAAAAGTCATCGTAAGAAGCGTTTTGGCGGCGGTAAATCGTTTTTAATTGAGAAAATGGATAGAAATCAATTTATTTTTATTTTTATGTAAAATATCTCGTTCCAATCTTCAAATTAGAATAGTTTTTGAAAAATTGGAAAATACCCTATTAGGGGTGCGAGTTGTTCGAAAGAGATACCGTGGCCCCTGGCACACAAGCAACTGAGGGAACACGGGTGGGTTTTAGTTCTTCGATCAATAATAGTACTAGATTCCCGATAAGCGCTTCAAAAACGGCCCGAAAAATAAGACCACAAATACTTTTGTGGTCTTATTTCAAATTAGTATGGTCCAACCATAGCCAACATTAAGACGTGAAAATGCCGCAGTGCGCGTTCAAAAACTGTGTAAATAACCACCGTAACACCAAGGTTTTAGAAGGAATATCTTTTTTCCGGTAAGTTTAAATCAATAGGTGTTTTTCATAAAATAAAAACACAATTAAATTGTAAATATAATTAAATTAGCTAATATTATAATTGTTTGGCCAATGTTTGCTACGACGCACCAACTATTGTATCAAACATCGACTGTTCTTCAACAGGGAATGCATGGAGTAGTGTTGACATTTTATAATATTATGTTTATTTGTAGATTTCCTAGTGACCCATTTCGCTGTGTAGAATGGGTATCTATTGTCGCGAAAGAAAGAGGAGAAGAAATATTCAACCCTTGTAGAAAATTCGAGAATATGTTCGATTCATTTTGACAGATTCGACATAACTTGAAACACGCAAAGGCGTAGATTACTAAAAACAGCGTTTTCCAAATTGCAGGTAGGTAATTATCATAAAGTATTAAAATAGTTGCTGTAATATAACATTTTGATAAAATTTCTTTATAGGCCACATTTTCAGCAACTTTAAGTTTTAAAGATACTACGGGACTACATGACGTGCCTCGGGCTGATGCAGGTGGTGTCAAGCGACATTTTAAATTTATTGCTTTAATAACCTTTCTCCGATGAAAGGACTAAAATAAATATTTTTTGCAATGGTAATTAAACTTTATGTGTAAACATTAAGGTTTATAATAAACTGAAGTTGTTAATATTATTCAACATTTTTCTAAATGTTTACGTGTGTGCAAACATGGCCATGTTTGCACACACTTGAGCGACTTAGTTTTGTTCCTGATCCTTAATCTAGTACTATTATTGATCGAAGTTTTAGTTAGTAAAAGTTTGACAACCCTCCTGGCTCTCTCTCTCCCTCTGTTTTCTTTGTAACTCAATTTATAACAATATTGTTGCGCCGCACAATTAATGTTTGGTTGCCACTAGCGACATCTCGTATCGAGTAGCGGAGTTAATCGTCAAGATCTTTCTATAAAGTTCGATGATGTTCTAGAACTTTCTGGAACTATCGACATGTGTTCGGTCAGGGCCGATATGTACTCGAACATTCTAGATGCTTCTACGGTAGAAGGTTCTGGAACTATCCGAGGGCCCTATATAAGCGGGAACGGAGCGCGTCTCGGGGTAGTTCATTGGAAGCGATACATGCGAGAACATCTAAAGCGATCTTCAAGTGCGACTTAAGAGTGATCCGTAGTGCTATTGTGTTGTGTTATAGTGTGTTTAATTAAAGTGTTATTTTTGGTAATTCATATCGGCAGTTTTTAATTGTCACGAACCCCTAGCTCGTAACAATTGGTGTCAGAAGCAAGGATTAAAATCATGCCGATTTTACCTAAAGACGACACGGAGGGTATCCGTACCCGGAGTCAACGCCAGCAGGAGACGGACCAGAGGCGATTTGGTGGAGCAATGCCACAGGCGTCGGAGGGCCAGCTACCAACCACAGAGGCCGGCCCGTCCACAGCTGCTCCAGTATCACCAGCACCAGATTTTGCTGCTCTGATGATGATGTTGCAGGAGCAGGCCCGCCGACAGGAGGAACAGGCCCGCCGACAGGAGGAACAGGCCCGCCGTTTGGAAGAACAGCTCAAACGGGATAAGGAGGAGCAGGTGCACCGCCAGGAAGAGCAGATGCTCCTCATAAAGGACCTTCACGCAACCTTCGGGAAAGACATGAAGGAGGTGAAGGAGAAGGTTGCCCAGCATGACAACCGCTTGTCAGAAGCTGAAACTCAGATCAGCAAGTTTAGTGACGTCATTGCTGATGTGAAGCAAGAGTTGGGCAACCTCAAACTTGGGGATGGAATCGCAGCTCCCGTAGCTACAACACCTTCGCTACGTGGATTCAAAGTGCCGCCGTACGACGGGACTTCTTCCTGGTCGGCCTACAAAATTCAGTTTGCGGCTGTCATGAAGGCGAACGGGTGGAATAAAAGTCAGGCCATGACTGCCCTCACTCTAGGCCTGCGCGACCAGGCTTTAAATGTTCTGGAAGCTCTCGGTAAGGAAGTGACTTACGAGCAGCTCCTCGAGGCATTGGAGGCTAGATATGGCGACGCTCACCTGGAACACGTGTTTCGTGCGCAGCTCAAGGATCGTGTGCAACGCAGTAACGAAAACCTGCAGCAGTGGGCCCTTGAAGTGGAGAAGCTGGTTCGAAAAGCGTACCAGTCCGTACCTGCGCTTATTGATGGGAACCTGGTGCAGGCATTCATCGACGGCATCCGGGACCTTGAAGTTAGAGCTGCTGTGAGACTCGGTCACCACGGGACGCTTAAGGACGCCTTGGCCCATGCACTGGAGGTGGAAGCTGTGCGGCAGGATCATCGTTCCCATCGCGTCAGGGAGGTTGTAGCGGCTACAGTTCGCGATCGTAAAGGATACAGCCCTAGGTGCTACGGCTGTGGGGAAAGGGGCCACCTTCGATCCAGTTGCCCTAAGCGAACTGCAGAAAGGGAAGATGGCCGGTCTCCAGAGGGTAGCGCGGGTAACAGCACTACCCAGCAGCAGCAGGGAAACGAGTAATAGCCAGGACTGCGGGGCGGGTGCTGGCTGATGTTCAAAGAGCCCCAAGGATTTCGATCACACAAACCCATGACGGGAACAGCTTAATCATCAAGGGCGAGGTCAACGGAACGCCTTGTAAGCTGACCATAGATACTGGAGCCTCTCGTACAGTCGTCAGTTCCCAAGTTATGAGTCGGCCCCTTGGGGACTCTGCATACAACCGAGAACGCATTAATTTGGTGACAGTAACCGGTCAGCGCATACCCGTCCGTGGAGAGAAGGAGATGGTGTTGAAGCTAGGCAACAGGACCTACCTGCATAATGTAAGCGTGGCTGATATAATGGACGATTGCATCCTGGGTCTTGACTTTATGAGGAAGAATTTTTGCGAGATTGACGTCAAGCAGGGAGTTATGAAATGTGGACGAGAGGAACTTTTTATGGAAGGGGCGTTACCAGGGAATGTGTACAGCCTTAAGGAAACTGTTCTTCCTCCGAGATCAGAAACGATTGTGCCGGTTAGTCTTCCTCGGAATCCTGGGCAAACTCATCGTTGTGTACTCGTGGAAAGGGTAGACAATGACCTTCCATGGAAAGTGGCACGAACTTTGGTCAGAGCCACCGACATCTCAGGGGTACGTGTGCTGAACCTTTGTGATCAGGAACAGACTATTGAAAAAGGCACACTGATTGGTACTTGCGAGGAAGTGGATTGGTTGCGCCAATGCCAATATCTATCGACTGGGACCCCCAGCAAGGATGCACAAACGAGAGTGACCACACTTTTAGAAGACTGTCGCAGCGCTTTGTCTCAAAATGAAATGGTCAAGGCGAAGAAGATGTTACTGAAGTACGCCGAAGTATTCTCCCTAAACGATAGTGACATTGGGAAGACTGGCTTAGTTCAACACAAAATAAAAACAGGCGACGAGTTGCGTATCCGTCAGCGGCCAAGGAGATTGCCGGTAGCGCGTGAGAAGGAAGTAGAAACCATGATTGAGGGAATGGTGAAGGATGGTGTTATTGAACCTTCATCTAGTCCATGGTGTTCACCTGTAGTGCTGGTAAGGAAGAAGGACGGTAGCATGCGGTTTTGTGTTGACTATCGTCGTCTGAATGACGTTACGAAGAAGGACAGCTACCCTTTGCCAAGAATTGATGACACGTTGGACATGCTTACTGGAGTAAAGTGGTTTAGCACTCTGGACCTGAAAAGTGGCTACTGGCAAGTGGAAATTGACCCCAAGGACAAGGAGAAAACAGCATTCTCGACAGGAAAGGGTCTGTGGCAATTTAAAGTTATGCCGTTTGGATTGTGCAACGCTCCGGCAACGTTTGAAAGGTTGATGGAACTTGTACTTACTAAGTTGATTGGCGATGCCTGTCTGGTCTACTTGGATGACATCATCATCGTAGGCCGTACGTTTGAAGAACATCTTCAAAACCTGGAACGCGTGCTCATGAAAATCCAGAGTGCCAACCTCAAGTTGAGTCCGAAGAAATGTTCACTATTCAAACGGCAAGTTAGCTTTTTGGGATATGTAGTGTCGCAAGAAGGAATCCGCACGGACCCAGAAAAAATCGCCGCTGTCAAGGATTGGCCAGTTCCAAAAGACAAGACGCAGGTCAGAGCGTTTTTGGGGTTGTGCTCTTATTATCGGCGATTTGTTAAGAACTTTGCAGATATAGCCAAACCCCTGCATAAGCTAACCGAGGAGAAGCGACATTTCTGCTGGGATGAAAGTTGCGATATCGCATTCCAGGAGTTAAAGGACCGACTATGCAAAACACCTATTTTGGGGTACCCTGATGCAGGCAAGGAATTTATAGTTGACACAGACGCAAGTGACATAGGACTCGGTGGTGTGTTGTCTCAACGGGATGGTGATCAAGAGGTTGTGATAGCGTACTTCAGCAAGTCGTTGTCAAAGCCGGAGAGGAACTATTGTGTTACGAGACGGGAATTGCTTGCTATGGTAAAGTCATTGCAGCATTTTAGCAAATATCTTCTGGGGCGGAAATTCCACTTACGAACCGACCATGCTGCACTGAAATGGCTATTGCAGTTCAAAAATCCAGAAGGACAAGTTGCGCGATGGATTGAGCTACTGCAGGAATACGACTTTGTGGTCGAACATCGCAGCGGGAAATCTCATGGCAACGCAGATGCATTGTCAAGAAGACCTTGTCCTGAAGACTGCAAGCATTGTACTAGGCAAGAGAGTAAGGAAATGGTACCTGTGAGGATGCTCAGGACAGACCTCAGCAACGAGTGGAAGGAAAGCCTACAACGTGCACAGCAGGAAGATTCGGAAATCAGGCCGATTCTGGAGTGGATGAAGGCCAGAGCTCCTAAGCCCAAGTGGAGCGACGTCTCAGCAATGAGTTCGGTCACAAATAGCTATTGGGCCCAATGGGACAGCTTGGTGATTCAGGATGGAGTCCTGTGCCGTAAATGGGAAAATGCTCGGGGAAACAGCTGTCATTTACAAATGGTAGTCCCTAAAGCTCAAGTACCGGATGTTCTCCAGCTTTACCATAATGGTTGTTCAGGAGGTCATCTAGGAGTAAAACGGACTCTACTGAAGATAAGAGAACGGTTTTACTGGATCCACTGTCGGGACGATGTCGGGGACTGGTGTCGCAAATGTACAAGTTGTGCAGCTGTAAAGGGACCTCAGACGCGTAGCAGAGGTGCATTGAAATTGTACAATGTTGGTGCACCATGGGAGAGGATAGCCCTTGACGTTGCGGGGCCGTTTCCGGAAAGTGAAAGTGGTAACAAGTATTTCATGGTTGTGATGGATTACTTCACTAAGTGGCCGGAAGTCTTCGCCATTCCAAATCAAGAAGCTTCGACAGTTGCAGATAAATTAGTTTATGAAGTCTTCTGTCGTTTTGGAGTACCTTTAGAGATTCACAGTGATCAAGGAAGGAATTTTGAGTCCCAAATATTCCAGGAAACTTGTCGAGTTATGGGTACTCATAAAACAAGAACAACTTCTTACCACCCACAATCGGACGGAATGGTGGAACGATTTAATCAGACATTAGAGAGGTACCTAGCAAAAGTTGTGGAAAATCGGCAAAGAGATTGGGACAAGCATATACAACCGTTTTTGTTGTCATATCGAAGCGCTGTTCACGAAAGCACATCGGTGACACCAGCTTTCGCAAACTTTGGAAGGGAATTACGGCTACCTGCAGACCTGATCACCGGAATACCACCTGATGCCCCACGCAGTATAACTGATTATGCGAGTGACTTGCGGAACAAGATGAATGACATTTATGAGCACGTAAGACACTCAGGCCAGCAAATGTCTGAAAAGATGAAAACCCGTTATGACCGCAAAATGAACAATAAAGGGTTTGACGAAGGTTCACTAATGTGGTTGCACAATCCCGTCCGCAGCAAAGGGAAATCTCCTAAGCTTCAAGCTAACTGGGACGGACCGTACCGGATTGTGACAAAGATCAATGACGTTACCTACCGGATACAGAAAGGTGCAAGAGGTACTCCTAAGATAGTGCACGTGGATCGACTGGCGCGTTATTATGGGGCCGATAATGCTCGGGACGAGCATTTCTTAGGTGGGGGCAGTGTTGCGCCGCACAATTAATGTTTGGTTGCCACTAGCGACATCTCGTATCGAGTAGCGGAGTTAATCGTCAAGATCTTTCTATAAAGTTCGATGATGTTCTAGAACTTTCTGGAACTATCGACATGTGTTCGGTCAGGGCCGATATGTACTCGAACATTCTAGATGCTTCTACGGTAGAAGGTTCTGGAACTATCCGAGGGCCCTATATAAGCGGGAACGGAGCGCGTCTCGGGGTAGTTCATTGGAAGCGATACATGCGAGAACATCTAAAGCGATCTTCAAGTGCGACTTAAGAGTGATCCGTAGTGCTATTGTGTTGTGTTATAGTGTGTTTAATTAAAGTGTTATTTTTGGTAATTCATATCGGCAGTTTTTAATTGTCACGAACCCCTAGCTCGTAACAATATATATTGTGTGTAAATAACACTCATACCTACAAAAGACTTTGTAAAAGAAAGTTTACTAAAACCAACTGTGTCTTAACATCCACACAACACACATCATCTGCCTAACCTTTTCTTAACTATGTTGGGGTCAGCTTCTATTCTAACCGGATGCAGCTGAATACCAGTATTTTACATGGAGCTACTGGCTATCTGACTTCCACAACCAATTTACTGGGTAATACGATGCCCCTTGGTAAGACTGGTACTTTTGAATTGAATAAAAAAAAAAACAATGAACTAAAACAAACATTTTCCGACTGCTTTTTGCCTAAGCCATCTCAATAACATATTTTTAAATTTGTTCTCCTAAAGAGTAAAATACCCATTTATCTTACGTTTACGTACGTTATCAGCGCCTGTTCCAACATGTGTCGGAACGCTTTGTACGTTCTCATGGGCGCAGTCTCCCTGTGCACGGAGAACTCGCTGTCCAACACCAACACGTTCTTTATGGTTCCATCTAGTGACAAAATCAAACAAAAAATGTTTAGTCAGAAACACAGAACAAAAGCTCTTAACAATTGATTACAACCCAGGCAAAAATATTAACAAATAATTTAATTCTGTCTTATTTTTTCATTTATGTTGTTCAACAACATGACCCCTTTGTACACAGCACAGCACGGTTTCTTTTACGGTACGCTGTGACCTTGACATAACGCATTTAAACCATAGCTTTTCACGACAAGTAAAACATATGTGTACAAAGGGCCAGGAGCGCTGGTTGTCCAAACCCGCACGCCTAGAATGTTGACTATTTTTTTTTTTCGGAGAAGCCAACCTACTTACCAGGTTTCACAGTAGCACAAATAGAGAATGGTATCAGCCAGTGCCTGTTCCACTGACACAGGCATTTCAGAGCGTTTTCACTTGCAACAATATGCGTACCGTTGAATGCAGCGAAGCTTGCCAGTTCACGGTGTACGTCAGTGACGGGCAGCATTGATAGACCATTTTCATCTAAAACAGGAGAGATGGATGTTTCAACAATAGATCACGCTTTTTCTTTTTGAGGGTGGGAAATCATCGAATAACTTCTCCCGCTCTGGGTGGAGCAGGAGGGCGTGTCAGACTTTTACTGACTAAAACCCACCCGTGTTCCCTCAGTTGCCTGTGTGCCAGGGGCCACGGTATCTCTTTCGAACAACCCGCACCCCTGGCAGGCATCGGCCCTGAAGGACCCCACCAGTTGATGACTCTTTGTGGCTGGTTCTTAATCTTATTGTTCAAATATTAACAAATTATTTATTTCATTGAGATTCTTCCTATTTTTTTTTAACGTGTTTCCTAGTTTTCCTATTAATATCAATTAGGTATACCAAACGTACTGGAAGGAAAAGAAGACAAAGTTGTAAAGAAGAAAGTATGAATAGCTGGCATTGAGTTCAAAATTTGTAGTTCACTTACAAAGAAGAAATACAATGGTATGGCATATTTACATGGCAATATAATCTGGTATGGATGTTTCTGGCAAGGCTCTGGCACCACGTAAGGTCTGATGATATTGCTGTACTTGTCCATCAAATCTTGAAGCTGAACGTTTGGTATCTCTTCAAGTGTGACCTGAAAGTGGAAAACTTTGCTTGAGTATGACTAGAGTTGTTTGTCATGAAATTTGTTGATATGACATTGGTTGCTTTAACCTTGTTTTTTGGCCACTTGAGGTGAATCTTGTCGACATTATTTCCATACAAACTTGGGAGTGTATTCAAAATCAAAACCAAAATATTTTCATTACATATTTAAAACCTGCATGGGCACTTATGAAACGTCAGAAGCTAGGTGCATTACTCCATTGTTCGACAATGCACATCAAAAATTAAACATGGTATGGTTTTGTCTCATTATTAATATTGTCTGTACGGAAACAGAATATTAAAATAAAAAACCATTAAAAAGTTAGGAGCCAACAAAGATTCGTTTTTCTTGCCAATTTAACCTAACTTTGGGCGTGTTTTACGTAATAACAGAAGTGTAAAATCTGCAAAACCAAGCCGACAACGCTCACTTATCGAAAAGTTCAATTAACTTTATTAGTCATGGGTTTATGCAGTGGTTTTTTCGTAAGCCGCGATCTTCCGAAGGACTTTTCTTAATTTTTTACGCGCCTCTTTTACTATAAATGATCCTGTATCTCACTCAATAACGTTATGCGTGTAGATCAGCGTCTAACTGCTCATCACTGATACTATCTCAGTCGGACAGGATGCCTGGCGAGACAGCGTGCTTTTCAGCCAGGCCCACCAGCGAGTTCGAGCCCGCGACTAGATTCACAGTTATTCGTTCTAAACTAATCATGATTTTGTAGATAGTCGTAAATATTTTCCGTGAAAAATAATATATTGCATACGCAAATTCACATACTTATTTACTTTTTGGGTCCGTTATGCGCCCATGAAACATCAACGAATACGTCTATATTATCATAATATTAATGAACGCTAAAAATTAAAAATAGTTTACAGTAGGTATACTCACATTGATTAAATCCTGTCTAGGCTCGGCATGACAGTTACTACTACCATTTTCTAAGGTTATTTGAGCCGCTACATCATAACGTTTCGGTAACGCCATCATACGATGGGCTTTCACTTTGAACTCGGCCTCATACACTCTTTCCACATCAGACATAGGATAAATCACAGTGGACGCTTTTTGTTCTCGTGGACGCTTCCTTGCACCACACTGAAATTGTTTGAATGAGTAACAACCAGAATATAGCTTGTTGAATACATCAAAAAAATGATGTTGCAATTAGGGAATGCAATGTGGGGTCGGGATTGGTACTCGAGATCTCGTATGCTCAGTCTGGGGCTGAGATTGCATTGCCTAATATTGCAACCAAGTGGATAGATAAAAATCCTTTTAAAATTTACAAACAATAATACACAGCAGTGATGATAATTCTTGTTATTAGAGCTATATGGTCCTGTATCGATATAGACCTGTTGAACTTGTTAGAAATTAAGTAGCGCCGCCGCGCTCAATTTTGATACCTTTGAATAAAAAGGCAGTGGTAGGAGACGAGGTACAAATAATGTAAATTTAAGTGTTTTATTACATGGTGTTATATATTGTGACACTGGACATCATCAGCTGTTAGTAACATGGTTGGTTTGGAGTATTATTACCTGCCATGCATTGTCTTAATTAACAACCAAATCGAACTAAATAAATGAAGCACTTTATAAGATTAGCAGATAAGGTAACGGGTACATGTTCTTTAAGGGCACAAAACATGGCAAAGTTCAAATAAACTTACCCTTTTTTTCTGTATCATTTGTTTTGGTGCCTTCTTTTGCTTCTTTTTTGCTTTATTTTTTCTGTTGAATATTTCATCCCAGTTTATTTTGTTGCTTCTAGGAGAATCAGAGCTGGTGGAACTCATGGAGTCCATTTCGTCGTCAACTATGTCCTCTGTGGCACTAGGATCCACGGCTTCCTCAGATATGCCACGGGCCTCCGAAGCATCGCCATCGCCATCGCCTTCAGTATTCCTAAAAAACAAACATAGTTTGTAAAGCTTCATCTATCTAGTTTCTTGGTTGTTTTATTTTTAAAGTTAAATTCTATCCAAAATCAAAATAAAATGTCATGTATTCAAACTAGGGTAATAATCAGCACTTGACAATTATATTCTATGCAAAGTCGAAATAAAAATATTATAGTGCACGAGTATGTTTGCAGACCGTTGTACAGACGCCAGCACATCAAGCTACTCCAATCTGTCAAATTTATTTGATAGAGTTTCAACTTTATACCCTAAAAATAAGGTTCATGTTCAATTGGGAAAATTTGACAGTTTGGGGTAGGTTGACCTGCTGGCGTCTGTACTCGCTCTTCCGTCACTCTCATAATCCAATGGGACGGAAATGCGTCGCTACCGGAGAGATCAGCACCCTAATTGCGTAACTCCCGATTCATCATAATCTGTATCGTTTTGAAACGGATTGTTAAACCATTGCTTCATATGTTCGAAAAAAGTGTCTGCTCAATAACGTAAATAACGCAATGAATATTGTTGAACTGTGAAAACGAAACCGATTATGATTAATAGTAAGTTACGCAATTAGGGTGCAGGAGCAGGAACAATGGCTTAACGTGCTTTCCGAGACACGAGGGTATCGCACCGCCAACTTTCAAACTCCATCCGCAACCACGAGACCATCGAGGCAGAGAACTCACTGACTCATCAAAACGAAAAAAAAAGTCAGACTCGCACTTGGCTGGTTTTTTGTTTTTCTCTAGCATAAAAAGCCATATTTGCAAAGTTATAACACACCAGACTATTTTTCATATCATTGTCAATGGGAAAATAAACTGGATCTGCACGGTATAATAGTGCGTCAGGCATGTTTGCTGAATCGGCTACCGATAGTTTTTCAGCAATTATGCGAAAAAGAGCGGCATCATTGTTACACAGGATTCGGGGGAGTGCCAATAGCATCCTGAAGGTGATTGGGAATAGGCCAGATGGCGTTTTCCTGGAGTATTGGACCCCGTTTGCGGGTCTGATGCTGCAGGAAGATATATTAATTAGAATAATTGTGATTAAGTATAGGTACTAACATAGTGACGTAAGCTGTATTACTAACAAAGATCTATGGAACAAGTGTCTGAATTAAATGTTTAATAATAATAATATCAGAAACAGTTAAAGTTCTTATTCCCCACGCACAACGTGATGTTAAATTAATATATTTTTCGGAAAACTCAGAAAGGTCTATTATTATATAGTCGACTTTCTGTCAGTAGCAAGTTAGCAACAAAGCAAAATATTCTGCAAAAAGTGCGGAACTTCTATCGCAATAACGCCCAGGCTAGGTTAAATTATATCAGACGAAATAAAACCTATTTATATAACAGATAACTTGACTTTGAAGTTAAAACGCTTATTCTATATTGCGAGGTTTGCGAACGAAAACGGCATCAAATTCCGCTGGGCCGCATTTGAAACAATTTATCTTAGACAAAAAGGGAGGATCAACATATTCGTATAAAAAACGAAGCTGATCTAAAACTCAAATTAGCACAATGATAACTACTGGCCAGACATTTGCAAATCCCAGTTACTTTCACCTAAATATTCGTTTTGTTATTTTTTTTCTCTGCAATTGCTATCGTATTCTAAAACACTTGGACATGAACCAATCACACACACTCAATCAAAGCCATTTACCGGGGGGTTGTCCCAAATTGCCTGTTTCAGAATCAAGATTAAATGATAAAATTCGTGTATTTAGTTTAGTCCCTGAAAAAAAACATGTCATAGATAGATCCTTGTTTGAGGGAAATTAAAGGTTCAAAACACGATTAATTGCAATTTGCTCGATGAAAAAAAAATCCGAAACAGGGTCGATTTCAAAACCATTTTCCGTCTCATTTCCTAAAAAGAGCACAAAATTATGTGAAAATTGCATGTACGATGAGGGAATGGTATTTAAGAGGCAATTTAAAGGCAATTTTTTTTAGTTTAGTACTTAGTTTTTTTTTTTAATAAACTCAAAAAGATCTAAATCCGGCTAAATCGGCTCACGCTCAGAGTCTGTCAGAGTCCTGCGGGACGTCATCGAGGCTGGACCTGTGTCAAAATTTTCAAAAACTCGCTCATTCTGCGCCTGTACAAAAAAATCTAATAAAATATTAACAAATTAATTTATGAAATTGCGATAGCTAAAAAGTTGGAGCATCGCTGAGCTAAGTATATCGAACTAAAAGGAGACTATGTTGAAAAATAAATTGCCACTTTTACAAAATTTTCGTTTACTTTTTGTAGGCTAAGTATTTATTGAATGACCCTCGTACAACAAAACCGATTGCTTTACAATGGCATCTTCTCATCACTGTGATACGGACGCCTGTAACAAAATCATGAACCTCTATAGCATCGCTAAAAATAATAACTCAAAGCATCCGTAGTAGTACGTATCTGGAAAAACTTAAGATGGTTTCCAGGCTCATTTCACTAAGCTATCGTGTGAAATCGATATCATTATTCTGACAGACAGAGTGTTGGCTAAATGATGACAAACCGATATCGACTATGGAACGATATGTGACATACTCCAGCAAAAAATGACAAAATCAAAACGACGGCATTATATATTATCATATGTTAAAATCAATCTCCAATGTACGGTAGAAGAACCTAAACCAAGAGGTGTTAATATTCTACTGTTCAAAATTGCTTCCGACACTTTTAACTGGCTTCCTATAGATCCCTATCTTCATATTGTACCCGTGGATAATATTCTAAAGAAATTTAAAGAATGATAAAGAGAAAGGACGAAAAATATGATACCTATAGGAGATATCAATAATGACATAAAGCCTAATAGTACGGCCGCAGGAGTCCGCTGATGCGGGAAGCACAGAACCGGTCGAAGTGGCGGAGCTTGAGGCCTATGTCCAACAGTGGACGTCTTTCAGCTGAAATGATGATGATATAAATTTTACTGCAGAAATGGGCCTTTTACCTGGACGCACCCATCCTACAATACTTCATAATTGCCTCGATTACGTAATGATTAGTATCACTACTAGGGCGACGGTCTTGGTTATAGACTCCACCGTCAATGACTACGCCTCTGTAATGCTATGTCTAAGTAAACACGTGCCAAAAAAAAAAAAACCTCCGAAAGAAAAAAACCCTTCTCCTAAAAACAAGAATAATAAAAAAAGATATACTACAAAAGTAAACTATGAGGGCGCTGTTGAACAACAAAAACCAACGATGTCCACGGTACGAGTATCTCAGTCCTCAACAGTAACGAATGTCCCTAACCGTAAAGTAGACACAGGGATAACCTCCATCGAAAATTCCTGGCAGACCCAACAAAAACGGAATTATCGAGTTGTCATACAAGGTATCGTAATCACTGTGTAATCTCTCACTCAGGAAATCCCACTAATATTATATAAACTAGGTTTTGCCAGCGGCTTCGCCCGTCGGAACTTTCATCCCCTATTTAACTCCCTTAGGGGTTGAATTTCGAAAAATCCTTTCTTATTCCTTGTCTACATTATAAAGGGAACCTCTGTGCAAAATTTCAGCTTTCTAGGTCCAAGGGTTTGGGCTGGGCGTTGATGAGTCAGTCAGTCAGTCAGGACTTTTCTTTTTATTATTTTACTAGCTGTCCCGACAGACGTTGTCCTGTCCATCCAAAAGTCATTCATACAAAATCCATACACTACCTACCCTACCTACTCTACCCTACCTACCCTACACTACCCTACCCTACACTGCCCTACCCTACACTATCCTACCCTACACTACCCTACCTACCTACGCTACCCTACCTACCCTACACTACCCTACCTACCCTACACTACCCTACCCTACACTACCCTACCTACCCTACACTATCCTACCCTACCTACCTACCTACCCTACCTACGCTACCCTACCTACCCTACACTACACTATCCTACCTACCCTACCTACGCTACCCTACCTAATACCGGGATAAAAAGTATCCTATGTCCTTCTCCTGGCTCTAAACTACCTCCCTGCCAATTTACAGCTAAATCGGTTCAGCCGTTCTTGAGTTATAAGTGAAGTAACTAACACGACTTTCTTTTATATATATAGATTACTAGCTGACCCGACAGACGTTGTCCTGTTCGTCCAAAAGTCATTCATACAAAATCACTACCCTACCTACGCTACCCTACACTACCCTACCTACCCTACACTACCCTACCCTACACTACCCTAACCTACCTACCTACCCTACCTACCTACCCTACCTACCCTACCTACCCTACCTATCCTACCTACCCTACCTACCCTACCTACCCTACCTACCCTACCCTACCCTACCTACCCTACCTACCCTACCTACCCTGCCTACCCTACCTACCCTACCTACCCTACCTACCCTACCTACCCTACCTACCCTACCTACCCTACCTACCCTACCTACCCTACCTACCCTACCTACCCTACCTACCCTACCTACCCTACCTACCCTACCTACCCTACCCTATCTACCCTATTATCCTATCCGTGAAAATTTTCGTTTTTCGACAGCCAACTTCCACTTTGATACTTTTTTTATTTCTGAAACAACTGAACGGGATAAAAAGTATCCTATGTCCTTCTCCTGGCTCTAAACTACCTCCCTGCCAATTTTCAGCTAAATCGGTTCAGCCGTTCTTGAGTTATAAGTGAAGTAACTAACACGACTTTCTTTTATATATATAGATATAGATATATGTATATGTTATGTGTATGATAGTTCATTATGTTTAGATTTTTGGATATTTTGATGTTTATTACTCAATCACGCAATAACAGCAGAACGAATTTGGTTGAAATTTGGCACACAGATAGTTTATACCCTGGATTAACATGTATGATACTTTTCATCCCGGTAGTATGTTCCCGTGGCATAATTTCCGACATCCACGCATGCGAAGCCACTGGCAAAAGCTAGTTAAAAATAAATCACGATAGTTCGACTTAAAAAAATTCCAGGGTAAAGAAACTTGGAATACAATAAAATCCATAGTCAGTAATCAAACAACAGCTGACCAATTTCTACCTGCCTCTGTTGATGCATTTTTGGTGATTGATGGGTGATGTAAACATGAAGCATTGCAGAATGTTAACACCCGAAGACTTCACCGGTAAAGTTTAGATTTTCCATGACAGTGAGTATGATTTCGACATTTAATATCCGAGTTTACCAAATAGTTTAAACAGAGAGGAAATAACGCTAAGATAACCTTAACAAAATAAACATGGATTTGCAAATAGCAAACAATCAGAGAGAGAAAGTTAAAAACAGCAACTTGAAGAAACAATTGTCACATTCCAGCATAAAATAAATATGTACAAATCGGTAGGCGCTTTTTGAATAGCAGTAATAACAGTTTGTTTGCATCACCACGCAAATTCTATTCGCCAGTTTTAAAAACGACAAAGGTCATGTAGCACGAGAATCGGCTTAGCAAGAACATCTTCTAAGGATCATCTTCTAGATTCAAACGCAACAAGAAATAGCCCCAAACATGACGATAGCAATTATTTAAGTTACTTTTTCGAGCAACCTTTGCCAGATGAATTTAATTTACAGAACACAATAATGAAGCACCAGCCATCGTATTGAAATATTGTAGACAAAGGATACATGGAAATGGGTACAATAGTGGACGTTAGGACAGCTGAAACTCTCAATATAAATAAAATAAAAGATCATTGCGCGATTGACTTCTGCGCTGCGTGTTGCGGGTTCGATTCCCGCACGGAACAAATGCGTTTGTGTATGTCATTTTAAATGTTTGTAAACGCACCCACAATACAGGAGGAATTCCTAGAGTGGAGCAATGTTTAAAAAAGAAAATACTATTGAAACTGATGTATCATTGAACGCAAAAATGAATGACAAAACAAGAAAACACCAAGTGAACTCCCGCAGCCGCACGCGTTTTTTTTTTAGCGCGGGGCAGTTTTTGTTTCGCCTAAATGGTTTCTATGGCCAAGGTTAACCCAATATAGTAACAAAATTGGAAAATTTCCGAAAATCAAAATCGAATTTACCAAGTACCAAAAAATTATTATTCAATATTTTTTATCTTCTTTTCTGCACAGATTTCTCTTAAGCGTATCCTACGACTCCGCCCAAAAAACGACCCACTGACCAAATGTGAGCGCTCAGTTGATACTGAGCACTAACATTTTTTAACAACATTATTGATGTGATGCACACCTGACATTTTGAGTCCAGGGTAATTCGGAATAACCTGGGTTTTTCCTTGATTGGGATAGCTTGACCATGTATGTTATTATCTACTTCGGTGGTAAGACGTCTTTGAGTTAAATTACTGCTGTACTCTTAGGAATGCTCAGAGACCACACGTCAGCGCGTGGCACTGTTATTTACGCTTGATCTTCTTCATAACAACCACATCACTAAAGCAAACTTTAAAAAAAAAGTTAAATTTCAAGCCACCATTGCAGCCTACATCTTTGGCAAATTTAGAAACACCAGCATAATATGTATACTACCATAGAAACAAGTCTTGTCAATGGATGAATAGATAAATAAAAAAATAAAAATATGGTCTTAAGCATAGTAATATTAAAAATGAAGAGAAGAAATGATTCTCTATTTCAGTTGGCAAAAGTCAATGATGACAATCATGATGACCAATTTTTCTATACTTCTGACACTTGGGTGTAGAAACATTATTACAGAATTATAATAAGACTTTGAAGTTATTAAATCTCATTTTATTTAATGACTATTTAATGTAAACATCTCATACGTTACCCAAAGATCAAACAAACTTCATAGTACCTCATAGGAACAATTACGGGCCATAACCCCCTTAACTTAGCGAAGTCTTTATAATATAGGTGCCATACAGAGACCGCTTTGGAGGGGCTGCCTTGACAATGAGGATGAGACGGCTTGGCTTCTCAATGTGAAGAAATCCTCTAAACAATGAGGTCGCTCTGCGTAGCCTTTGAAGCTTCTGGGCTTTTGAAGCAGAGCTAAGTGGGCTATGTTAGCCAGAACTCCCATGAACAACGGACCGAATGAGACTCTAAGTGTGGAAAAGGGGGTCCCCAATCATCATCTTATAACTTAGCACATCCACCACAACTACATCACTAGCTACCTCACCGTGGCTAGGGTAAGAATAACTATGTCTTTGTCTTCATAGAAATGCGAATCTACAGGTCACTCCATGCTCGGGCAGAAGAGATTTCTAGTTGGATGTAAATAATTTTGTCTATTCTTGGTAGAATCGAGATAGAATTGCATGCTATGCCTGCAGGGTTGATATGAGGGCATCTATACATTCAACAATTTTAGCTTCTCATGCACGGTCTATCTTGCATGAGGTCTTAGTCATGCGGGACTGCTTTACCAAAACGAAATGTGCTAGGCTTTAATCAATCTATCACCACAACGCAGGCCAGAATAGTCTTGTTATTGATGATAAATAGATCTCATTAAAATGCCTTTTTTGACAACTGGGTGGGGCACCTAACTAATACCTATAGTATGGTATTTCAGGTTACCCAAGACTACATTTTAGAGCAAGTGCAGCATTTGTTATTATTATGTTAGACTTCGTTACTATCAACAGGCTCGACACCATTTAAATTGGACGTACGGCGAAATGTTGGTGTACATACAGCTCTACCTAAATCTTCAGGAGTACGTGTTATTTTATAGGATTTAATAATATCAGGAACACTACAATTACTCTAAAGGCGGCGCTGAAACTAGTAGAAGTAAATAATATGATGAGCTTACCGATTTGGTTCCTCCATCTTCAATCTCCTTCGTAGATAGAAAAGTTGTAATATTAAAAACTGTCGAATACTGTTTTTGAGTATTTTTTAATTCAAAGGACCTCAAGAACACAGTCACAGCACACTACGAAGACCCAAATCACAAACTACATAGATACCCGAATACCCGAATACTTTGCCCGAAACGATCAATAAATCAAAACAAAAATGGTCGACTTTTTAAAATTTCCTGGTCTGGCTACTGAGGCTTTTAAGCTACATTTTTAATTTTTAAATACATTTTTTTGTCACTTTTAACAGGATATCATAGACATTTGTGCCAATTCTCGTGTCACAAAATTCTCTAAAACTCGTTGACAGAGATTAATATTCTCTGTCAGACAACGGAACTCTTCAAAAATTTAAAGGAAATCAACCGCGTTTGCTGCTTTCGCTTAATATGCATTGTTTTGACCCCAAGGATCACCTTTCATTGCCAAGGATGATGAAATTTCGAATTGGTGTGGGGTAGGTTGGTACTATAACTAAAAAGTGAAAGGTAAAAACTTTTCCAAAAAAAAAAAACGACTTCCGGAATAACACTAAAAAGTGAAAAAAATACTTTAATTTCGGAAGGCGGTGACAAAAAATTAAAATACATAACTATCCGAAGTCACGAATACGTTTACAATGAAAAGAATATTTACTGCTTATCTCACTTCTGAGCCATGTCTACAACCTGCCAGGAGTGCGGGTTGTTCCAAAGAAATACCGTAGCCCTTGGCAGTTGGCACACAGGCAGGAAAACGGGTGGGTTTTAGTCCATAAAAGCCTGACACGCCCTCTCGCTCCACCCAGAGCAGGAGAAGTCATTTGATGATTTCCCCCAAAAAAAAATGCCATGTCTACAAGCTGTTTTCGAGAGTCATCAACCACGAAGAACTGTCTCGCGCGCAAGTTTGGCGACTTTCAGCCTCCCGAACAAGCCGGATTCCGTAAAGGCTTTAGCACCATAGATCACATACCTACATACGCTGCGGCAGGTTATACAGAAGACCAAAGAGTATACACTGCCTCTCTGCTTGGCGTTTGTGGACTACGAAAACGCCTTCGATTCGATCGAGACATGCAGCAGGCAGTACTGCAGTCTCTTCAACGGTGCCAGATCGACTATCGGTACATCGAGGTGCTGAAGTGTCTGTATATAAACGCCACGATGTCAGTCCGACTCCAGGACCAGACTTTGAAACCTATCCTACTGCAGCGAGGTGTAACACAGGGAGACGTTATCTCTCCGAAACTGTTCACCGCTGCACTGGAGGATGTCTTCAAGGTTCTGGACTGGAAAAGGGCTGGCATCAAGTACATGACTCACCTTCGGTTTGCCGATTATATAGTGGTCATGGCTGAGTCCATGGAGGACCTCAGTGCAACGCTCGATTACCTCAGTAGAGCTTCCGAAAGAGTGGGTCTTAAAATAAACATGGACAAGACAAAGGTCATGTCAAATGCCCATGTAACACCCACTCTCATGACGACCGGAGGCGCTACCCTCGAAGTTGTGGACGAGTACGTTTACCTAGGACAAACTGTCCAGTTAGGAAGGTCCAACTTCGAGAAAGGGCAGCGTTCGGGAAGCTTCGCAATAATTAATGATATTGAAAGGGCGAGTCTCGCTTCCCGAGTCGGTGGACAGCCTAGTGTGAGAGAGATCGCAGTATAGAATAACCTGCAGACATTATCGATCGTAAATCAACATAGGTTTGTACTTGTACATACATATTAACGTCCGGTGACGGTGGCATCGCACTTGCTTCCGCCCGCCACCCTCCGGCGTACCTACACCGGCGATGTGCGGAACCGCATCACCATGTTTATCTAGGTACAGAGGCCAGCACATCAAGCTACCCCAATCTGTCAAATTTTCCCAATTGAACATAAACCTTATTCCTTTGCAATAAAGTTGAAAAACTATCAAATAAATTTGACAGATTGGGGTAGCTTGATGTCAGGGGCGTAGCTACCGCCGTATTTGCCGTATCAATTATACGGGGCCCCCGGGCCACGGGGGCCCCCAAAGTGTGTAAGGAAAAAGAATAAAAACTTTCTAATTTATTTTATTTTACAAATGACAAAATTCTATAAAGCAATTCCTTTTTTTCCCGCCTTAAGCGTGCGTTCAAAAGTTGGCAACACTACATCGTTATGGCGGGCTGCGGGACTTCCCCGTTTTACTTACTTCATCTTCAATTCAGCGGGGAATCCCCGGGAATCCTTCATCGATATCGCGATGTACGTGTAGGTACGTTGTTGTACTTTGCATTGGATGTTAATTCAATTCAATTCAATTCAATTTATTTGTATCAGAGAAAACTCCATATATGGTAACAAAATACAAAAATAACATATAAATCATAAAACATAAAATTCATAAAAAAAATAAAAATCACAAAAATTGTTAAATGTGTTAATAACAAAAAAATAAAAAAAATTAAAAATAATAATAATATAAATGTACGTATAACTATGTTAGTATTGTTATTACCTATACCTAACTGATGCCTATGGCCGTCCTTATCCAATGATTTTGGAAAGGACAGTCAAATCGGGCAGCAAT
This sequence comes from Polymixis flavicincta, assembly GCA_949987655.1. NCBI lineage: Eukaryota > Metazoa > Arthropoda > Insecta > Lepidoptera > Noctuidae > Polymixis > Polymixis flavicincta. The sequence goes on along the minus strand of OX465171.1, from coordinate 31,964,561 downwards.
AACATTTAGGATGCTGTTGCTGCTGCTTCGCAGACGGTGCAGCAGCGAGTTAGCTTTCTTGCGCATGATGGCTTGAAATCCGTCCGTACGTGCTTCAGCAAACATGCCAGATGCGCTGCAGCGCCACGGCAGCCCCAACAGCATCCTAAAAGCGTTGTTATACTGGGTGCGCAGGGCTCTGTAGGATCGCTGCGTATGTTTCACCCACATGCCACTCGAGTAGAATGACTGGCAGAACGCCTTAAGGCTTATGTACACGCTAAGGACCTTCAGCATTTGGGCGGAGCTAACGACCCCTCTCCGCGCCACTCCGCTACCCGCATGCAACATAAAAGGAACGGCGCGGCCCACGCCGACATCACGCGTCGCTTTGCCTAGTATCGTCACAGAGTATCGAAATCACAGAAGGTCAAGTCATAGTGAAAGTTAAATTAATTTTTATGTATACCGCATATAAACTGGTTCAGTTTTGTTTTTATTTATTATCTATTGATATGGATGTTCTTTTCGAGCTATTGTTAGTAAAATTGTTTGACTATACCTTTAGCATAAATCAGCCTGACTTGAAACATGAGGTAAACGACTTGATGTATCTTTTTAGCTAAATTATATATAAATCAAAATGAACAGTTAAATGTGTTGCTAAGCGCAAAACTCAAGAATGGCTAGACCAATTCAGCTAATATTTTTTTTCAAATATTCGTTGAAGTCTGAGGAAGGTTTTAAGGACGAGCAAAAAGGTAGGTAGGTAGGTAGCGTAGGTAACTAGGGTAGGTAGGTATATAGGTAGGGTAGGTAGTATAATTAACACTAGTGTTTGTCATATTATTTGTATATTTTTTTATAAACAAATGGATTACAACTAAAACTCACTAAAATTTAATTTTCTTTCACCAAATATTTTTATTTTTTTGCTCGGTTGGGCTTCTTCATCATCACTTATTTCTCCGTGTTCACATATATTTACTTTTGGAAATTTTGACATCCAGACAAAATCTTGTTCTATGTTTTCTTTGTTTCCTTCTTCGATCTCGTTTTCTTCATTTTTCTCTTCCATCTCTTTTTCTTTTTTTCGTTCTATTTCCTTATCTTTGTCATTTTCTTCTTTCTCTTGCATATCGTCTTTTTGTAATTCATTTTCTTTTTTATTTTGGTTTAAATCTTTTTTTTTCTTTTTTTGGCTAATTTGGGTTTATTTGCGTTTTCTTCCACAGCTTTTTGTATATAAATAGGGTCTCTAATTTCCATTTTTCTTGTATATCTTGGATCAATAAGTTCCGGTAGTATGCAATCCAAATAAAACCTACTTAATTTATTTTCCATTACGTCTCTCCAGAAATTGTCGTCTTTTTCAATTACATCTATTTTCATGGGAATATTTTCACCCAGCCATAGTCCAAAAAGGCATCTTGGTTTTTTAGTTATGTGAAGCTGGCCCTGAATTTGGTAATACCAATTATGATTGGTATTAATTATAACTGTACCAGTTTTATCAGTTTTATAAAACGGTATTTTTTTTTTAGTAACTGCTTCGGTAAAGCTTAGTTGGTGAGCTGCAACAGGGCATTTAATTTCTACTACCATGTTCTCCTCGACACATATACCGTCAGGAGTAGCGCCTAAATAAGGTAATTCGTCGTCGATAAATAAACCGCATGGTTGTATATCTAATCCAGTGTCTTTTGAAATTTGATCAAGAGCATTTTTTTCATTTTCAGTGCCATGTTTTATTGATTTAACGTGGCTAATGCTATCTTTATATAGTAAATCTTTCACTAGGTTACTACAACTGATATTTGAACGCCTTTTTATAATTCGGCCGAAGTTTGAGGCTGTTAACAGTTTTCTTCTCAATTCCAGCCATTCACTGCATAAACTTTGTAAAATAGTCTCTTTTTCAATTTTTTCTCTTTCTTCTTTGCTTTTCTTTAAATTATTGATGAAAGTATTTTTTTCTCTCTCCATTATTTCTGGAACTATATCCTCTCTAGCACAATTTTCACCGTAATTAACATCTTCCCCTTTGCTAAATAATAATCTATTCCTTTTTCTCACGACTTTTGTTTTACAGTATTTCTTTTTCAGTAACCTTCTTTGCTCAAGCAGCTTCACTTTTCCTTTAGGACTTTTTCCGGTGGCATATTTATAAGTCGTTGATAATAATGCACGAGTGTTATAGGATATTGCGGCACCTTTGCATCTGTTTTCATATCCACCTTTTAGGCTGTAATTTATACGTTTTCCGCCAACTAGTTTAGCGATTATGCTATTGTAACTTTCAGCTTTATTACTTTCCACATTATGTATGAGACTGGGTGCGTGAGAGGCAACGTATGACATAATTTGGCAAATTTTGCTCCAAAGAGTGCTTGTCCTAAATTCATCATCGCTAGTGTCTTCCGTATTAGGTTTATTGCAGAAATATTTTTTGCAAGAACTATGGTCACCAAAGGCATGTATATGAGCCAGCAATATATCGTTATAAAGAAGTTCAACGTGCGCTCGTTTCTCAGTTTCTAAATCAGATGTTAGCTTTTCAATTGCCTTTTGTATTGAAAATCTAATTCCCTTAATTTTTTTATCTGTAATATTTTTTCTGTAACGCAGAGGATACTTGGTGTCAGTTTTCAATTGTGATAGCTTATTACATAAATTTCGCATTATGTGATTTTTGCACTCGATTTTTTGTACTGTTGTATTGCAGTATGGACGAGTTTGAAGGATTTTGGAATATGTGGCGGAATCTCCATCACTTATCATCCTTCCATAAATCAACTCGTGCATGTCAATGGAACATTTAAATCCTTCAACAAGTATAGATGACTCCATTCCTGTTGAAGGACCCGTATAGTTTTTAAAACATTTGTGTTCACGAGGTATCACTTTTTATACTCTGCCTGTGCGCAAATGCAACAGTATTTATTTTTTACACCAATGAACAGAATTTTCCCTGTTTTTTTTCCAATAATGACTGCTGCTCCTGATAATGCAGAGTAATTTTTTCTATAGGTGCGTTTACTCCAACAACCGTCGACAATAACATCAATAATAGATACACCATTTTCATCTATACCACCTTGCAGTAGGGCTAACTCTCGTTCTTCTTTCGCGGCATCATTCATTGTTTTTACTGAAATCTTTTCCCACATATTGGATATGTTCTCATGGCATTTTTGGTACATTTTAAGAGATATTGTAGGCAAATCTAAAGAGGCAGATAGCTCTTGGAGTTGTGAATGACCACAACCAATTGCTACTGTCCCTAACACTGCACAATTATTGATGTCCATTTCGCTACTTTCATCACTGGAGATGCAAAATTTCATGTTGCATAATTTGCATTGAAGCGTAAAAGTTGATTTATAACCAGTTAGTTTTTCAGAAACCATTTCCACGCTACCAAGACCACAATTGAAAGGTCCATGCGAAGACACCTCTTGCAATTTTGAATAAAATGTTTTCAAATTGAGGATTCTTCGCCCTTCAAGTTGAAATACTTTTTTAGAAGATTCGGCCGTGTCCACCTGTAAATACATAATATGATTTTGAGCTAAAATTAAATTATTCAAGATGTTTCAGTGCATTGTAAGATCAGATCGATGGTACATACTTCACAAGGAGCTGAATAATCTTCAAGGTCTTCGACAGACCTTACAACATATTTGTGAGACATAGCATCCGGTAGAGAACTTAGTTTTCGAATGCCCAAATCGTATTGTTCCTAAAATGAAGGCAGTATTGAAATATTTACTAGTAAAATAAAAATATACTAATAGAAAAAAACAACCGATTTCCAAAAAAACACTACAGAGTGAAAAATAACTTTAACTTCGGAAGTCAGTGTCTTTAGATCTGTATTTGAATTTTTTGCCACCGCCAAAAAAACGTAAACTATAACTTAACTAAAACTTAAACAAGAAATAATAATACATGTCCAAAGACACTGACTTGCGAAAAAAAAGTTATTTTTCGGAAGTCGGTTGCTTTTTAACCGACTTCCAAAAAGGAGACCGTTATAAATGTTCGACTGTATGTATTTTTTTTATGAAAGTTTTTATTTTACACATTTTAGTTATAGGTCCTATCGAACACCAATTCGAACTTCTATCATCCTTGGGGTATTCTCAAAGTCAATCAAATCAAAACAATGCATATTTATGCGATAGTAGCAATCGCTGTTGATTTGCTGCCATTTTTTAAGAATTCTGTTGTCTGTCTCCGAAACTCATCATCAGATCTATATGAAATTTAAATAGGACCAATTTGGAATAAACCCCTTTAGAACAAAAAAAAAATATGACGCAGTTATGCCCGAACATACATAAAAAAATATAAACATACCGAATTGATAACCTCCTTCTTTTTGATGTCGGTTAAAAATAATGCATCATTTGTAAAAAAAAAAACACTCACATTCACATCCAAATCAATGGAATCACCTTCAACTTCTCTGATGGAACTTACTGATTCACTAGATATATGTAGTGAATTTTTTATTTGATTGATCTCACCAAAACATTCCTAAAAAAAATGTTAATGTATGTATTATTATATTAACCCACTTTAGCTCGCATAGATAATAATAAAAAGTGATAATGAATATATAAATGAGTCTATTATTATTTATTTATATATATTTACTATTGAAAATAATTACGTCAGTAATCAATAAATAAACCAATTGCTAGCAATTACCTAACCTATAATCATAATTAATACCTACTTCAGGAGCATTTTCAGTGTTGGCAATGTTTTCGCCTGTAGTTGTAGCTGAACAAAATCTGCAATAAAATGAAACATGTCACAAAAAATAATTATATAGACTGAAATTCATTGCGTGGACGTGGACCTTCTGTGATCATTCACTACTCTATGACACACAAGCGTTATACTTACGACTTTGTTTGAATATAGGAATTTGATAAACAGTACCTATCTACTTTTATGAAAGGTAACTAAAGCTATAGTGTTTAATGAATTATGTAGATAAAACTTTACACTTACCTTGATAAATGTAAACCTTTTTGTTTGAAGTATTTTTTTACACCTCTCTTCATTCGTTTCTGTTTATTCCCCATGTTTTACAAACTAAATTTAAACACCTATAAAACTGTACAATAAATATTACTATAAAACAATTTAAAAACACATCAACCAACTCCACTATTCACAAAATTCAATTTTTTGCAGTAAAATTTACGATTTTATTACGTAGTGCTGAGCTCTCGCAATGTGACACACGTCCACCTAGCAACACGATGCGCCCCGCACTGAATTTGTGGGTAGTGATGCGTCCCTCACTCATGAGGCCCCTCATTTGAGGTACTCGTGATCGCAAATTGAAAGAGTTACTCGAATTTCAATATTGAACCACCTCATTCCTCATCACCCCTCATTGAAAAATTGACATTGACATTATTGACAATAGGAAATCGAGGCAAGCGAGTTCGTGACTCGCGAATGAGGATTGAGTAATTGAGTGAGCTCAGTGAGCGAATGAACCGACTCAAAAATTGTATGGAGAATTGAGAATGAGTGAGGTGAGGTGTGATCTTGAAGTTTGGACAACACCGTGGCACAGTAAACATTATTTAAAATTATTTCAGCTACGATTAATTATTATGAACTCTAAAAGCATTAGCATTAGATTGGTAATAAAGGGTCATTGATTCGTTTATTTTGGCGGTCTAAAATTTATAAGCGAAAGAAATTGATGTGTGTGAGAGAGTGAGGACGTGAATAATCGGATTATCGGAGAGTCGTGACTCGTGAGTCGTCGTTGCACCCGCCCGCCTCGCTCACTTGGAGCTTCGTTTGAGTTCGGCTCGGGCTCGCGAGTCGTGAGGCGAATACGCCGTCGTACGATTCCTCACCTCAAATGAGGGGTCCCTCGTGAGGACCTCACGAAGCAAATTGAGGGGCTCCCTCATCCTCACATAAAATTGATGAGTTACCCATCACTATTTGTGGGCGAGTGCGGGGTGATGTAGCCGCAGTCTTTAATCGGTTGCATTTTTATTTTATTATAACAAAAATAATACATATTTGTAAAAAGTAACAAAACCAAATTATTTTTCCTTATATTGCAAAGCAGCAGATATTTTTTTTTTACTCTTTTGTTAAAAAATGAGGGAGTAAAATGGTTTCATCTCAACGATTTGGAGGTGATTTGGCGTTTTTTTTTCTTATTATGTGATACCCATAGAGAAGTTATGCCTAAACCAAATGACGTAACATATTATGTAGATTACTACCTATTTTTTTCAAATGTAATTTCTTTGTAAATGCCGACGAAAAGTGGTTTCATCTGCATGCTGTTTTCAACCATTTTTCGAGAGAGCAGCCTTAAAAAGTGTAATTTTCACCTCTTTGGTGCAACGTGCGAACCTGCGAGCGAGCATATTGCCTCTCACCGCCAAAGCCCTGCGCTCCCTCTCTATGTCCTCATCATCCTTAAGGTCGTCTGTCACAATGTGACCCAGATACCTAAACCTGTCTACCACTTTTAAGGCTGACCCATTTAGCATGACAGGAGGAACATTTGCGGGATAGTATGCACCCGCTCTAAATACAACGAGTTCGCTTTTTTTGGAATTGTATTTCAGTCCGTGCGACATCGCAAATGCCTCACACTGTGACACCAAATTCCTTAATCCGCTGATAAACCACGGAGTGCAGTGCACTGTTTATTTACGCGCTTTATATAAATGTGCATTACATTGTAATTCAGTACAAACAATATTGTTCTTCTGGTTTAGCAGTATTAGTAACGATTTGTAAAAGAAATGAGTGAAAGGAAAAGAGATTATCCCAGCGGCGGGCGCGGCGCTGAGAAAAGAAAAATTAAACAGAAAAGGGACGAGGTTATAAAAAAAGTGCCCAAAATTTCTTAATTTTTTCAGAGACAAGATACTGTGAGTGATTTAGATTGGAAAGGTAAGTACTACACTACTACCCAACCCATTTATTAGGGGCCCGTAGTGATAAACAAGGAAATCTTTTAATTTCGGTCTGTCCATCTGTCCGTCACAAAAAGTTGTCTCCCCCCTCGATTTTCACAATTATACTGTTTTTAGGGTTCCGTGCCTTGATTAAAAAAAACAAAATTCTAACTTATCTATAGGATCGATTTGTTTTGTTGTTTGTTTATCAGTCCGTATCGTATCGTTGATTGCGTGTTGAGAACTTCAGATGTGCAGACTCGCTTTCGGGTTCTCGTTTTGTATGGCCACTACACTACGCGCTGCGTTTAAATAGCACGCAGGTGTATAGTAATGCACGGACGGGCTGCAGGTGATTTTGTATCTACTAATAGGTACGAGCACAATCCGCGTAGAATCTGTGTGCGTCTGAACTGAACACTCTCTAACTGTGACCCTTAGTAACGTTATTTATTTATATATAACTCTTTTTAGTTTAGTATCAAAGCATTCGTATTTATTTTTTAACAATTACTCGTTTATTTTTAGATTCTTCTGAAGCATGTTCTTCGTCACATATCCATCCGGAAATAGAAGAAAGCCAAGCACATACTTTATCGGATGTCCATCCAGAAATCGAGGAACCCCAAGTCAACGATTCTGATATATCTGCAGATAATGCAGATTGTAATATAATTTCATCAGATAGAGGAAATTTTGGTGACAATTTAACTGAATGCGAACGAAAAATAATTTTTAAATTGGGTCCATTTAAACCACAAGGACCATTTCCAAAAGTTTCAGAAAATAACCGACCTTTTTCAGCTTATTATTATTCATATTTCAATCAGGCAGGCATAAAAATTATAAGACCATGGTTATGTTATTCTAACGTTTTAAACAAACCGTACTGACACTTCTGTCGGTACTCCTCTGCTTGGGTTAACGGTGTTTCGGTTAGAAGCAATTTCACACAAACTATTCTTGACCATGAAAAGTCACAGCAGCATATTAGTGCCTCACTCTCTTATAATAATTGGTTGCAAGTAAATACCATCGATACTCTATTGAAAAGTGAAATCGATAGTAAAATTACATTCTGGAGAGATGTAGGTACTGCATCGTATAATTAATGTTATAATTACTTTGGTATCTTGTAATCTACCTTTGAGGGGGCATGATTCTGATTCTGGCAATTTTATGGCAATTTCACGTCTGCTATCTAACTATGATGCAACTTTAAAAGAACTTTTTCTAAAACCGAAAGGTGAAATAAATTATTTGAGCCCTACGATTCAAAACGAAATTATTAGTTTGCTTGGTACTAACGTTAGGAACAGTATTATCTCAGAAATTAAAAAAGCTCCATTTCTGACAATAATTCTGGATACAACACAAGACTTGTCAAAAATTGACCAACTATCTGTAGTTTTTCGATATATCTCGGTTACAGAAAATGATGATAATGTGCCTAAAGAAATAAAAATCTGTGAGTCCTTTTTAGGATTCATAGCAGTAACCGATTGCAGTGCTGCAGGTCTGAAAACTGTCATTTTAAATTTGACTAAAGAATATGGAATTGATTTGACTAAATGTAGAGGACAGGGATACGATGGAGCAAATGTTATGTCGGGTGTGTATGGAGGATTACAAACCCTAATAAAAGAGCATGCTCCAAATGCCGATTATGTTCATTGTGCTGCGCACGCTTTAAACTTGGTTTTGAACGATGCTGCGAGACATGTTCGTGAAGTATCGACTTTTTTCGATAATTTAGAAAAAATATAAACTTTTTTTGGCAATAGTATAAAACGCTGGGCTATGCTAAGTGACGATTCATCTGAAAAATATTTGATTACCCTTAAAAAGGTATGTCCTACCAGATGGTCTTCTAGGAACGACGCTTTATTAGCAGTAAAGAAAAAATTTTTACTAATCATGAAAACTTTGTACCAACTAAATTTAATTTCAAATAAAAAAGATGAACGTGAAGAATGTAAAAGTATAATTAATATTTTAGAGAGTTTTGATTTCTTAGTGCTCGTTACATTTTTTTCTTCACTATTTGAAATTATTAATCCTGTTTCTAAAGCTCTACAGCATGATAATAATGACTTACAGAAATCTAGTATTTTATTAAGTAATCTTTTAAATAGACTGTGCCAATTAAGAAATCAGAATTCATTTAATAGTTTGCTAAATGAATCCAAAGATTTAGCAAAAAAGTGGGGGGTAACAACTGTTTAAAAACAGTAGGCGAAAGATAACGAAGCGTTTTTTTGATGAGTTATCACAAGATGAGAGAATTTCCGACCCGGAATCCTATTTCAAAGTCAATGTATACTATTGCTGTTTAGATATATTAATTTCTCAAACTAAAGAAAGATTTCAGAGCCTTTGCAACCTGAGTAGTATATTCGAAATATTACAACCGGAGAAACTCCTATCTTCTTCAAGCGAAGAGATATTAAACGCTTCCGGAAAACTGTCTGCTAAATACAGTAAAGACTTAATCTTTGTGACCAAGGCTCTAAAAACATGCTTAAATTCTGAAATTAAAAAAAATTATTCCATTAAAGAACTCATTGAATTATTGCTAGTAAAATTCAATAGTCTTGCATCCAGTTTTCCCGAGGTAATCACAGCATGCTTTTTATTCTTGACCCTTCCAGTTACAACCGCAACGGCAGAAAGAAGTTTTTCAAAATTAAAACTAATAAAAAATTACTTAAGAACTTCGATGGGACAAGAACGGCTGTCAGACATCTCCCAGGGGGTATCAACCACTGACTTATAAATCATATGGACTTGAAATGTTTGACTATAGAAAAAACAGTTATACAAATATGAGGCATATCGACACCGAAATCATAAAAATGCTGTCATCTCTTTTTAACTTTCATAATTTTGCGTAAGTGAAAAAGGACATCAGTGTTTTTGACAGGTACCATAATGGCAACTCTTCATTCCTAGCGTCATTAAATACCTATTTGCGGCCGGGTCGCCATTTTATCCTCTCGCTGTTTGGTACAAAGTTGGGGTACGTCAACTGTCAAATGCTCTTGAGCTGTGGTTGTAATTTGTGAATTTGTGAGTAATTTTGCTGTGTTATTGCGTTTGAACTCGGTTCTATAGTGTAAATCGTCAAATGCAAGATGCTCAATTGCAATATAATCGGATGTGGCATTAAAAGAAGCGGAAATCACCCGAACATAACTTTGCACCAGTACGTACTTAATTTCAGCTGAAATATCTATAGATTTTGATAATAAACATAACATTCTGTATTTGTAGAAGAGTTTCAACAGTTTCCCTTCACAATTTCCCTTTTACCTTTATTATCAACAGTAATATTTGTACCTATTTCATAAAATCATTTTCTTGTTATTATAGGGATAGAGTAGTGCATGCATGACATTTTATATTTATCGATATTGCTATAATATGGTTCTTAATTGGTTTTTTGTTTTACTTTCCAGGCTGCCTGCTAATAAAGTAAAAAGAAAATTTGGCTAGAAACAATTTGTGCAGAAAATTTAAAGATGTCAACAAAAACAACTAATATTTGTTCTCTTCACTTTTAATTAAAAGTGTAATAGAAGTATACATGAATTTGAGATACAAATATTATGGGAAGAAATCTACTGAAAGAATATCACACAGAAATTACCTGAACAAAATTGTATGGTTTAGAAATGAATGAGATTAATTTGTTTAATATTAAATACTTTATTTTAAATAATTATTGTTGACTTTTAATTTAAACCCAAAATCATCGGCATTTTAGAAATGATAGGTGTTGAGACGTCCGTGCAGGGAGCCCATCGCGCCTTAATGGATTTAGAATGACGTCAGTTAACAGTTAGCTCACCATGCATTGGTGTCAATTCTGTTGTGCACTCGTCATTTCAGCCGAAAGACGTTCACTGCTAGACATAAGCCTTCCCCAAAAGGGGGTTTTGCCATAATAGCCACGCTTAGCAGGCGGGTTGGCGATCGCAGTATGGTTGGAAAATGCATAAAAAACGCTGCTGCCCATTTTCTAGTAAGCAAGTCCCTTAGTCGCCTTCTACGACACCCACGGGAGAGATGGGATAGTGCTGTCAAATTTAATTGAACTAATATTTCCATACAAATTAAGGGTAGGTGCACGTAATAAAAACATGTCGACTAAAAACACGGTGAAGCGTAGGCATAAGATTGACATCTCTAACTTAGTCGTTCATAGCTATAGCCGTACTTTTCTAGCACTGCCTTTTAGTAAAAAAAAGTGATAGATAGCGATACTCTAATTTTAGATTAGTAATTGAACAAGAGAATCGGCAGCAATGTCATCCAAACTAAACATGTACGCAAAATTTAAGCTTTTTCAAAAACCGGGAAGTGGGTCAAAAATAACTTTTAAGATTTGTTTACATAGTTAGTTATGTTGATATTGTACCGTGACACAATGAAAACATTCTCACAATCTTTTATCGATGTTATTGTAGAGAAACATCGATAAGGGGTGCCCTATTAGCCGCCATTTTATCTTCTCAAATAAGTGTAGGTATCCACGTTTTTCTTGTAGGTATGCCAAGTCCATATGATTTATACGTCAGTGGTATCAACTCTCTATTGGCCAATGTAGACAAGGTACCCGGGGCAGAAATATGACATTGCCAACATTAAAAATATTGTGAAAGACCCAAAAAATTAGGTCTTTCATAATACTTTATTTTTAAGTTGTAACACAGGTGCATTGTGTTTGTCTCGTTTTTTTTTTCTTTCTAAATAGTAGTTTTTAGACTGCAAATTTCCCAGTCAAATATAAATATTAATTAGATAGTAAAAAAGCGAATGACTGTTTGTAGTAATGCAAATTTTTTGTTAGTCTAAATTAGGTAATTTCATAGTAATATTATCCTAAATATATAAAAACCGAAAATATACTTAGTAGTTTTTTTGATCATTCACAGTGGCAACTCAATGTCATGAGATGTCTTTGAAACTGTTTTTGTTATGGTTCTAATACATTCTAAAGTAAAATCTAATCTACCATGCATCTTCAGGACTCGTTATATGTATAATAAACCCACTTTATTACTGTACGCATCGTAAATAACTAAATAACTTTGTGACTATTTCCAATGATCTGTGTATTGTGAAGTGCTGTGTACACCTGTGACGAATTCACCATTACGTACTCAATGCAAATGTAATTTTATTATGTTAATGTTTCTAGTGAATAAGTCGTTAGTGTACCTTGTATTTATGTAAATAAACAAAACCTACAGTTAATTTTATGTTTGAGTACATTTTGAAAATTGGTTTTTGTCTAACCTTATTGTTTGATTTAAGTAAATGTAGTTCAAAACAAACTTCTGGTTTAGTCTGAGGCTACTGCAAACAGATTGTAATTAAAGTATTTGAATGTAATAACATGAACACGGTAATAACAAATTGTAATGAAACTTTTGAAATAAATAAGAAACTACATAACTATTTACACACTATAGTTTTATTTTGTAAAATTCACTCTGTAGGTTTTTGGTAGGTACATTCTCTTGTAAGAAACTCAAATATGAGTTTTCTTACAAGGGAATGGACCTACCAAAAACCATGTTCAGTTCAATAGCCTGGGGATGCTAAGCAATCGTTTAAATTTACCGCCATACGAGTTCTTTTTCCTTGGGGCGAATATAGATGGCGCTCAAAACCTAGGTCTACTAAATATTGTATGGAGTTGGCATTCTTCTCCGTTAGGAGTATATGTGTTCTGTGGACATCTCACTATTGTCCATAGAGGCAGAAACTTTAGAAAAACTAAAATCATCATCAGCCATAAATGATTTAATAAATCAGTTTGCCGATAAAAAGGCAAGGAGAGTGAATATTTAAAATTCGATTTTTATTTGTAAAATGGGTAAATTATGTGATAAATAAATATTACTTCTCACAATATTTTTTTTCTTTTGTGAAAAATCTTTACCTCCATATAAGGGCCTCCAAAAAAATTTTTATACGGGGCCCCGACAAGGCACGCTACGCCACTGCTTGATGTGCTGGCGTCTGTACATTGTATTCTAAACCAGAAAAAAAACAAACGAAATCCAAAAAACATGAAAGTAAAAAAATATGTAGGTACTTTAATTTCGGAAGTCGGTGGCAAAAATCTTTCTATTTTTCTCTTTTTAGTCATGGTACCTACAATAACAATAACTGCACGGGTCGATCGACCAGGTTAAGCTATGCTTGCCGCGGTTGGTCCGCGGATGGGTGACCATCTTTACATACCAAGACCCCTCCGTGCCTCGGAAAGCACGTTAAGGGGACACTTTGCGCGGGCTCGAACTCACTGGTGGGCCTGGCTAAAAATCACGCTGTCTCACCAGGCTTCGTATCGGACAGAGATAGTATCAGTGGTGAGCAGTTAGACGCTAGTCTACATGCACAACGTTATTGAGTGAGATGCAGGAGCATTTTTGGCAAAAAAATCGCGAAAAAATTAAGAAAAGTCCTTCAGAAGATCGGGTTTTATGAAAAAACCACTGCATAAATCAATGACCAATAAAGTTTATTGAACTTATTGTTAATTGAACTTTGTCGGTACCGTCTTGGTTTTCGGGATTTTACACTCCTTCTATTACTTAAACACGCTCAAAGTTAGGTTAAATTAGCAAGAAAAACGAATCTTTGTTGGCTCATAACTTTTTAATAGCTTTTTATTTTAGTATTCTGTTTCCGTACAGACGATAATAATAACGAGACAAAACCATACCATGTTTAATTTTTGATGTACATAGTCAAACAGTGGAGTAAAACCCTCCCGAAGTTTGTATGGAAAAAATGTGGACATTAGTGTCACCTTAAGAATCCTACGACCGAAGCTCGCAACTAAGATTCGGGCGGAGACAATATTTCGTCTGAAAATTGCTATCGTTGCGCTAGTGTTAGTACCTGTCGAGGATACATACCTACAGTGAGCAGTACGATCACACACACATTGACAATGGCTTGACGCGATAGCGCTACTAGCTACTGACCATTTATGATGAATTTGGATGTGTTCCGTAATACCAAAAATGATGAATGAAAACTTATTGTATTTTAATATTTTTTTCGACATTTTACAACTTGATAATATGAGCTATGCTTCTGAGACAACAATATTACGGAAATTGTTGGTTATAATACCCGTGAGAAAACATGTCATTTACGCTGTAAAAATGTGCGAAATGCAATTCGCTTAAACTTCATTTCAGGTAAGTATTTTGGGAAAAAAAACCCCTACGAGCCTAGATAAATACTGTCTGAATCCGAATATCATCATAATATGATGGAAATATGCTCAAGTTGCAAATGATTTAGGTATTACGTATGTATGGACAGTTCATTGTACGTAGGCCTCTTAAGCCGTTGGTCCCGGCTGTCATTTGGGGATCTTTGACAGTCGTTACGGGTCGTCAGCTGCATCCGGTTAGACTGGAAGCCGACCCCAACATAGTTGGGAAAAGGCTAGATAGATGATGACCTACCTACCAATTCATATTATACTACTTCTTGCTGTGTAAGCAACAGGGACAGGAGATATTACCACATACACACACACCATCAAGATACACAAAGTGGATTATATACCTACGTAAAAACTGAACCAAACTAAGTTAATAAAATTAAATGAGGCTACCACCCCTGACGCATACTATCCATTAAAAAAATATTTTGATCAAAATATTACCTACAACTTAAAAGGCCAATATTTTTTATAACTTTTTAGAGTTTTTGTTTGTGTCGGGGGTTTTTTTTTTATATTACGTTTATTTCCTGCTTTTGAAATTGAATGTCTCGCTTAAATCTGCGCAGCGTTGCGTATGTTTCCCACAGTGAAGTTTGTTACTAATTTATCCTCATTCCTCGTCCTGATCACCATGTATCCATAACCTATTCATTGAGACCTTTACAATGAGCCCAAACACGATACATCTGCTGTTTGTTGGTGAGTAACTTGGGTATCCTGAAAGTTCCAGGTGTTGCTCCAGCATCAGTTCAAGGTTATTTTGTTACTCTAATATCATTGAAGTAGTAGAATACCAATCAGACCCGTGGAAGATGCTCAAATCCCTTCATCAACCAGAAAAAAGCTGATAATCTTCAAAGGGCTTAACCGATTTTGATGAAACATATTTAAGAACACTTGGTTGACTGGTAGAGAATGCCAAAGGCATTAAGTCTGCCTTTGTACCTTTTTGTGTGCGAGAAGTTTAAATAAATAAATAAGTAAACACTTCCGACTAATTCACCTTTCAAACAAAAAAAACTAAATCAAAATCGGTTCATCCGTTTGGGAGCTATGTTGCCTCAGACAAACACACACACACACACACACAAAAGCGCGCGCGCGCGCGTGCACACAGACACGTCAAACTTATAACACCCCGTCGTTTTTGCGTCGTCGTCGTTTTCAAAACCGATTCACAATTGCTGGAGATATCGCGGAACAAGACATCATGTTGTGCCGACCCCAAATTGTTGGGATAAAAGGGCGGGAGAATGATGAATGATGATGATATTGATCACGGAACATACATGAAAAAAGTGTAGGTAGGTACCTACTTACCTACTACTGATACACATACAAGGTAAACAAAAGTATTGACTAATATTGTTACCACTGACATTCGGCCAACTCCACTTTTCCTATGGTAGAATGTCATATGAGACACACTCAGTATGAATTCACTTCGAATGGACCATGTAAGCTTAAGCACAGCTCTCTCACGGAGAGTAGGTCTGTGTCCCTGGGACACAGACCTACTCTCCGTGAGAGAGCTGTGACTGTCCCAGCAGTGGGAACGTTACTTATAGGCTGAGTATGTATGTATATGTAAGCACATACCTTCTTTCTTAACTCCGTGGCACATACCTTCATTTAAAAAAATCTAAAACTTTTTTGTAACAAGGGTTTAACAAAATTGTCAAGTAATGTAAACTCATGTCATGACAGATCTTCGTTTAGCGGTGTTCTCACAAACTCCATCGATAGTTACAAGATGGTTGTCGATTGTCAACTTTAACTGACTTTAACACAAAAAACTGAATCGCGCTGTAAGCACTAAGTAAATCTGCTGTCGGAAAATCTTACAAATGTTTTATAATTTATTTGGTACCAAAGAAGTAACCTATTAGGTAGGGATATATAGATATTTACAACTGCAATACCAAGACATCGCGAGTGCTTTGATATTCTTGGAGACAAAGATGCACAAATATCATAAGCACATGCCTTTGACATGATAATTATGTTATGAAAATTACACTAATACAATATTGGCATATTTTCTAGGGAATTGATAAACATTTTATCTTAGAGACAAAAAGTTGCTGTGCACTCCCGCTATAAAACAAAGGCTTATAACATGCTAAAATGTGAAAATAAGACAAAATAAATAGAGAATTGTTAAATAAATTAAGTTGGTACTGAAAAATGCATCAAGTAAACTTTATTCACTGGGCTATTGCCAATTGAGATGAGTACCTATAGCCTGCAGTGTGGGGTCAAGCAGGGTATTTTGACTTCAATTTTTTTTATGGAGCTATGTAGTATAAAAGCAAGTTGGTCTGTAGACGGGATAGTTAGCTTTTAATAAAATCAGCTAGTTTTAAGCGCTATAAAACTCGGTATCAGGCTTTAGAAAACTATTATTTGTATGTGAGGAGCATGTGATGGAAGACAGTTTAAAATACAGTAGTAAAAAAAATGAGACACTTATTTTTGAAGCGAAGTTTTCAGTTTTTTTTTCCTCTGAGGCAATATCAAATTGTTCGGCTACCTTTTCACCGTGGACCTATAATACGGGCAAGACATGGAAAAAAGAGCATTGGCAGTCCGATGCAACATGTTTGGCCGTAGAGTTACGGAGTAAATAACAAAAATCTGTGTCAGCATTGATTACGGATATCTAAATTGTGTTCTATTTATGTTTGATATTTCCATTACTTAGTGCCAGTCCGGGGGCGATTGACCTGGCCCAGACGACGGGCGGAAGCGGGGGTTTTGGCTGCGCGGCGCAAGGGAATATGCACTTAGTACTTGTAGTGGGATATTGATTTATGAGGGGTCGTAGCATATTCAGGCCGGGCGGCCCGAGCCTAGCTAGCTAGGTATCAATAATTATTGAGCTCTGAACTACCTTGTTTGTTTACGTCCGGGCTACGATGCTTGAACAAAGGAAAGAGTTCTGACGTAAATCAATAAAAACGTATTCCAAAAACAGCCTCAGCTTCATTGAAAAATAAGTTTATTTGGCTAAATCGTTGTAATCCTTTGTTCAGACTCCACAACACTGTTGCACGTTACATTGACTATTAAACAATAGTTCGTATAATAGCCAAAGTAACGTGTAAAAATGGTAGCTTTCCTACTGAGGAAAGCTACCTTCACCTCAAAAAGTACCCCACGCTTTTGAATAGAATTTATTAACAAACATACAGATGAAGCTAATAAAAGCGTGTTAAAAATGGGTCAGCACTAAGAAGTGCCTTGTCGCAAACTCGCAACTCATTTTTTTTATTTTTTACTATATTTGATTTTATGTAGTTAAGTATGAATTATGGTGAAAGTAAGAATGCAGAGGGAATGATTACAACTTTAATTTGCCCTTTTGCATAATTTCAGCTAGAGAGAAGGTTGTTTATGTACATGTTTTCAGCGAATGTAAGTTGTCTGCTACCTATATGACCTCTATGTTACTACTACCTTTATGTTCATCGATTCATGCACGGAGCAAAGTGCACACTAATGAAACATTCTTTGTATTTGTGGAATTTATTATGCGGAGCACACATATAAACCTACAAGAAGAAAGGAACAGAAAAATATTTTCATAAAAAAAAAACCCGACTGCAAACACAATGTGGCGCCAAAACTCGGGCATTTCTTTTTTCAATTTTGGTATACCCAGTGTCACTCTCACAATTAAGACGAATCTAATGGCACCAAGCTGAAATCGATCAAGCCGTTTAGGCTACAGAGCGTGCCAAAGAAATATACATACATACATACATACACTCGAAAAACATAACCCTCCTTCTGGCGCAGTCGGGTTTCTAAAGAAATTTCTTCCAGCATCGCCGATGGAAAAGTAGATGACCTTTCTCTAGATCTTGCAATTCCTATGGTACACACACTATAATTAGGTAGGATAGGTACTGGTACCTACTGAAAACTGAAAAAGTTCTGCAAAGGAATATATGTATACAGAATGACACTGAATACTCATATTATTTCAATACCGGAATGTGTCCACTGTTCTAATCCGTAATTTTCCTCGTAGGGTGTAAAAGCAAATCTGCGCAGAGTGAAAGTGAAACCACTTTCTCTTTCTATCTGCGCAGGTAAAAGCGCGGGAACAACCTCTTAGTTACTTCTGTGTCACTGGTACGTTCACCGCTCCCAAGGAAGTTTTCCCTGCTCCGTGACCGCTCCCCATACAAAACAACGTGTTTTCGATTTGCGCTACTAGGACATCAAAACGTCGATGGAGACTACCCTTAAAATATATGGAAAGTATCCGCTGTTCGCATGGCACGTCAAACAATATTTATTTTTATTTAATTTACGTTTTTATGAATTATTTACTTGCAATGTAAGTAACTAGACATATTTCATAAATATCTTCCGATGCTTTTTGGCGAGTTTTTTGGCAACATATCCAAGCAGAAATTTTAACTTCACACGTGTTATTTTCATTTTAGTATAATTTTACTGAATATCTTAAGAAAAACACACTTTAAATAAAAATAAAATAGGACTAAGGTATATCAGAACACAGAAACATACAATTGAACAATGATTAAATGTTATAAAGGCAGAAAAATACATTTGAGTTAGAAATAGTTGGTTGAAATTCGTTTTCATCCAGTGCAGGCTCCTAAACATTTTAAAGAGTATTTATATCAAAACTGCTGCAGTTATATAATATTTCCAGAAAAGTTGCATTTTCTCAAGTTTTTCGTAAATCCGTCACGATTTGTCGGATGCAAACATGCTGCAAATCGTAGCGTATTGTATAAAACACATAGGGGGTGGAGCTTAACTGAGCTTGTACCGACACGAATTGGACACTACACATTAGCACAGTTTTGAATGTGTGCCTTTCTGGTTCAGTATGGGTGGTCAATGCACGTTTTACACTTCCTTGCAAAAAAATGGATGCATGTTTTGATTACAACAACATAGGTACCTACATACTTCGTACATCTAAAATACTTTTCATAACCTGCAATTCCAGATGTGTAGGTTTATATTCAAAGAGCTGTAGGTATATCGCATTAAATTTGTAGAAAGAAGTCAGATTAAGTTGTGCAATATTTGTTTAAAATAAGTACATAGTACAGTTAACAAAAATGCTTCTAGTATTACATCTCAAATCAAGCACACATAATTAATAATTTTACTTAAATTTATACACTTAGCTGTCACAAACAAACAAATCTTAGAATAGCAAAATAGGATTTCATCAAAAATGCACTTGAAAACACGTATTTAAGGTACAGTACAAATTATCAGTCAATATAATCTACATATTAGGGAAAATAAATATTAGGTCTTTACCTATGAAATTGCCGTTCTGCAGTACTGGCCATTTCAAATCAAAATAATTTTTGTTTGGCTAAGAATTCTAATTTCAAATTAATTTTATTTTAAAAACATGGATTTTTTTTTCTAAAAGTAGTCATTTCTTTATTGATTAGTGTTACATTTTCATCGCATTTCAATCTTTTTCGTCATCATGGATACGTTAAAAATTCGAGTAATTATGGAATATGAGTACCGTCGTGGCAGCAACGCGGCACAAGCGGCACGCAACATCAACGACGTTTACGGAGCTAACACTACAAACCAACGCACCACCTGTTATTGGTTTGCTCGCTTCCGTTCTGGAAATTTCGACCTGAAAAATGAACCTCGCGGTCGTCCGAAGACTTTGGTCGACAATGACGAATTAAAGGCGATTGTGGAAGCTGATGATACACAATCTACGGCTGAATTAGCAGCAGCTTTCGACGTTAGCGTCAAAACAATATTGGTCCATTTGCGTCAAATTGGCAAGGTAAAAAAGCTTGACAAATGGGTGCCCCACGAACTCAATGATCGCCAGCGCGAAGTAAGCGTCGAGACGTGCCTTGCACTGCTCAACAGACACACAAATGAAGGAATTTTGAACCGCATTGTTACCTGCGATGAAAAATGGATTCTGTTTGATAACCGTAAGCGCTCAGCAAGTTGGTTGGATCCTGGTTCAGCACCTAAACAATGCCCTAAACGAAAACTTACCCCTAGAAAAGTGATGGTCACTGTTTGGTGGTCTAGCGCCGGTGTGATTCATCACAGCTTCTTACCAAACGGGGTGAGCATTACTGCAGATGTGTACTGTGAAGAACTGAACACAATGATGGAGAAGCTGGCGCATCTCCAACCAGCATTGGTCAATCGCTCGTCTCCGCTGCTCCTGCACGACAACGCGCGACCTCATACTGCACAGCAGACGGTCTCCAAGTTGCAAGAACTGGGGTTGGAAGCTCTCCGTCATCCGCCCTACTCACCAGACCTTGCGCCTACAGACTACTACTTTTTCCAGAATTTGGATAACTTCTTGGCGGGAAAAAAAAATAATACCCGAGAGGCAGTACAAAATGCCTTTGAAGAATTTGTTGCCTCCCGTCCAGCTGATTTCTTTAAGAAGGGCATCAATAAACTGCCACTGCGATGGCAAAGATGCATTGATTGCATGGGTGATTACTTCGATTAATACAAATAAAAAATTCATGAAAAAAATTCGTTTAAATTTTTTCATACAAAACGGCAATTTCATAGGTAAAGACCTATTATGCTAATTCATTGTGTGTGCTAAAAATATTACGGATATGATTTCATATGTACCCAGCGCAGAAAACCCGTTTACTTAAGTAGGAAACAATATAAAGTGAAATTAATTTCCCTTCGATAGGTATAGGTAATTGTTTAATTTCTTCATACCATGCCATATAGGTAAAATTAAAAAAAAAAAACTACAATCAGAAGCAACATTATGCTTTGAATTCAAACGTATCGGATTGAATGCTCGCTAGTGTATTTTCTCAGTCTGAAATCCCGCGCCATAGTTATGTTAGTGTGCTACTCGTAGCTCTCTTTTTCTCTTACTATAGAATATAGCATCTTTCCCTTTTCAGCATGCTGTGACACACATATACGATTTATACGAACTACATATAAAGCACCCCTTTAAAGGGTCAAGAACCTCCTGGGTGATTTGCGTTCCTAGTACTTGTACGGCTGGGCTTGATAACGGCATCAACTAACAAAATAATAACTGATTTATACCGTTAATCTCGTTAACGTTACAAAAATTTAACGATATTTCATAACATTATCAGTAATATAACGTAAAATAGATCATTAACGTTAATTTTACCGTTAATTTAGCTATGTTACCGTCACTTGCCGTTTGCCGTGCCGTAGGTTTAAAATTTTTGTGCGCTCGCAAAATGATCCAAAATATGCATGACTAGCCTGTACATTTACTAAGGATTCCCTAAAGAAGCCAAGAAAATAAAGGAAATGATAAACACACCTAATTACCAATAAATAGAAATAACTACCTACGGCCGGTTTCTTCATCAAAAGTAACAGCCAAAGTAACGTCACAATCTCAAATTATTATTATAATTTTTTTGGGTGGGAAATCATCAAATTACTTCTCCTGCTCTGGGTGGAGCAGGAGGGCGTGTCAGACTTTTACTGACTAAAACCCACCCGTGTGCCTCAGTTGCCTGTGTGCCAGGGGCCACGGTATCTCTTTCGAACAATCCGCATCCCTGGCAGCATTGTGTGTGTATACGTGTGGGAGAGGCATCTTCATCATCATCAGGCGTTTGTGCAAAAGGTGTGTTTGCGCATGTTATACTAGCAGGTACATAAAAAGGTTATTGGTAAGTGAGTTTTAGTTTTTACATATGTTTCTAGTTCTTCGTAAGTGTGTGAAGCCATTTATCCGTGATCCTACGGCATTCTCGTAAGGTCAGTGGATATATTATTAATCTGTTTATTTACACGATTATACAAAGTGGAGCTAAGAAAGTGATATTGCCGCCGAACAACTTGAACTCTGGCAGATTCCACGTGGAAGACTCTATTCAGATCTGCGTATTTGAGTAGCGACAATAGGAAGGTCTGAGTGTTTACGCAACACTACAGTAAGAAGAAATGCGTGTCTGACTATTGGTAATTTGCAAAGTACGTATAGTTCAGTAGTTAGAAATCGAACAGGTTTGTGAGTCATGACTTTTAACACTGCTCTCTGTGCCCTTTCCAGATCCGTCTGGTTATTTTCTTAATGCTCCGGCATTAAGCACTTCCCTAAAATAAACTATCGCGGCCTGGGGTGGGGCCCCAGGCCGCAATACATTATTTTAGGATGGAATGTGCCAGAGCGAAGTATACTGTTCGTAGTGTGGCATAATCAGCAGACGTTACGCCGACGCAATTTTTTAAAAACTAATATTAATTTTCTGACCCTAGAAACCAGAGCCTCAATTTTATCCTTCCATGTCAGCGTACTATCAACCTGCGGGCCAGCATACCTATTATCCCTGACTAGGGTTGTCACCTTTTATTCACGCAGTTAAAGTACATTGGTTATTAAAGGTAAGAAAAAAAAAGTACGTAGTATCAAAATAAATTACAATTTATTTTTCTTTATTATTATGATTAAAACATATTTTTATTGCTTTTTGCAATTTGTATCAAATTAGCTCAGCAAATTAGTATCTCTACTAAACAATTTCACAGCATCAGCAGATCCGTTTCACCATCAAAATTACGTTTTGTAGGTGTATGTGGAGTATTCTTGTCCATGATTTACTATAGCATGAATCTATAAAACTCTAAATCGTATTCATATTGCACTCAAACCGCTTCGCACAAAACAAACAAGAAATTGTGACAATGACACTGACATTATAGATATTTGAGGTTAGGTTGCGTTCATAAATTGTTAAATAAGAGTGCCTTTGTGATGTGGCGCTGGCGAGTGGCGACATCGATTCAGCACCAATAGATAAATTTCGTTTAGCGAAAAAATACTTACGACTAAACTTTTCAAAATCCCAAAGAAATCAAATCATGTGAAATGAAGTATTTTGGTGTACTTTATTGTTCTCATAAAGTATAGAGTACAATTACCTGAAATAACGTACAATACTTTATTATAAAGTACGGGTGGCAACCCTATCCCTGACCGTCAACGCTCTGCGTTCCCTATCTATATCACATTCGTCGTTCAAAGAGTCCGTGACTATATGCCCCAGATATTATACAGAGACTCATCGAAATTCAGTCTTCAGTCAAAATGTGGCGGTAAGTATTAAAACGAAATAAATATACAGTGAATAAAACATAGACAAGACCCTAGGTAGTTGCGAACCTGCATGCCTGCGGTGCTCGACGCTGAAACCGTAATGCCCAGGAATTTACTCCTACTCATGCACTGAATAACCTTTCTTACTTCCTTGGCAGACACCCTGATAAGATTTTCTGGCGTCCGACCCTCCTCAGCATCAAACAAATCAGGCACTGGTCCTGTTTCAACGAAGGCTCCACTAGGACATGGGTTTTAAGTATATCTGAAATTTTCTTAGGCTCAGATACACCTGCCACAAAAAAAAAATGCCTGCAGTATTTTTTATAGACATTTTGCTTATTTACATTCCAAAATTGTGACAAGATTTAGAATTCATAACGCTACCTAAAGTGTCCATTCTAATTTGGCCTTGGTGAGTTTGACAACGTTTCAGTTTACCTACACTTACAAATCTTACGACTCAAACACATTTTATCGTAGGTATGACTTCGACGAGGCTCCCCATTCCAAGACCACAATTAATTGAAACTTCAATTTCGCTATACTGTGCGCCTTACTTCATGTAAGTAAGTTTATTCCACCCGGTCAACATTCTACTTACTATTACTTCGCCCTCTTTCAGACGTCAGCTACGCCACTTCACACAAAATATTAATAATGTTACTGTACATTACGTCCAGTCCTGCCCAATTAGTGACTTCACTTCATTTTTTATCGGCACACAGAGTATAGATTACAGAAAAATCTAACAATATATTGTTTCATATCAGAAGATGGATTATTCCTGTAATGTATACTCTGTGTGCCGATATAAAATGTTCTGTGTTCTGTGTTTCCTGCCACCATTCATCTCATATCGCAGCAACCGTTTTCCAGCTGCTACCGGCCACGCTGTGAAGATCTTCGCTAGTCTGTGCGTGTCCACTTTACGTTTGCAGGGTTACAGTCTCAAGAACGCAAATCCCAACGCCTGTATTGTAATCATATCTTCTAAAAACCTGTGAAATGCAGACGCTAACATATTATGTAAGTATCCTTCACACGTAGCTATAGCTGCAATCACCTTGTGTAAGGGGTTTCGTACTTTATATGCAAAGGAAATTCTGGAGATAGAGTAGGTATTTCAATGTCTTTTCTCTTCGGAACCCTAATTGCGTAACGCACTATAGATCACAATCTGAATCATTTTGAAGAATATCGCTGTTCCATTGCATCATAATTTTCAAAAAAAATGTCTGGTCAACAACGTAAAAAACGCAATGAATATTGTTGAACTGTCAAAGCGAAAGGCCTTTTCGCTTTGAGTTTAATCAATTAGCCCGCTGAATAGGTACCCTCATTAAATAAAAGACACAACTAATTGATGCTCAACGGTTTATTTTAAAATTACCTTTAAATCAATGTTATTTTGACTGACTGTAACTGATGTTCCGCTTAGGGGAACTTTATTGATTAAATTATGTTATAAATAATCCTAAATATTCACTTTGGTTCTTCAACGATCGATTTATGCGCCCGACGTATGTTCCTGGAAAAGACAATGGAGTATGTTAGTTAGTAGGTAAGTACGTAAATTGCTGATGGATACGACGTTCTTACTAACTACTAGAGTTGCATAAGAATAATCAGCCTACCAACATAGAAACCCCAAACATTTTTGACTTTTCCGCTAACACAATTTTTTTTTTTAAATGGCATCTCGTAGTAGACCTTGAGAGGTCGTAACTATTTAACCTGACTTGTCAGTGGTTGCCTCAAGAAATCTTAAAGCCTCCAGCCAGGGGCGTAAAACTACTTTTTCTAAGCAACTGCACGCTGTGGGCACCCCCTGTAGGGTACGGGCCTTGGCTCAGGGCATTACTGATAAGGGGCAGCAAGTTTAGACAGGCTGGATCAAATTATCATCATAATTATTATGTCTCGGGGAGTTTAACTCTACAGTCTCAGCTGCGGCGCGGGCTGGCACTTCAACAAGCAAGGGTCAGTGAGGGCCATCGTTAACTCGGGGTCTTCGCAAGGCGCGAGGACCTCTGCGGCGAATTTTTGTGCGGAATTTATGTGTGCGAACTGTACTGTTGGCCCTACTGTTTTCTTGAATTAGAGTAATGGGGTCATTGGGATCGGATAGAATCGCTACCTAACACTAATAGAATGTCATTTATTAAATGTAGGCCCTCACCTCAGGTCTATTTGTCAATGTACCAATTAGACAGTTTCAACTTTAGTGAAGTTTTAATGTACTGGGAATTGCCGTCAAAAGTGGTAAAGCTATCATTAAGTAGACTTTGCTTGAGACAGAATGAGTTCTACATTATGACGAACATACAGGTCACGATATTGAAACATAAGACGTAATTGAAATGTCTCATGTGCCGCCACCAATATCACTCAAAATGAAAAACAATAACGATAAAGTATTATAAATTATGAATAGGTGAAATAGGTGTATTTTGCATGCAACGCCATAAAAGACAAACAAAACCAGGGACTAATGAGAGAGAGAGAGAGAGACTATTCTCTAGAGAGAGACCATCCTCTTTAGAGTTCCAGGCAATTTCCGTTGCCTGTGATAACACCAAAATATTACAGCTGGTCTAACCTTATGATATCGGTATTTCTACCAGTTGAGTTGGTGAATCGAGGCGGTCAGTAGCTCCGCATAATATATTGACATTCACGTGCATCTGGTTAGAAAAACATAAATGATCATCAAACATTCAACAAAAAAAAAATGAGAGAAGATTCAGCAGCTGTACCTGGTGATATTGCTAATTCCAGTAATGGAGACAGTATATTTGCAATATATGTAATATAATACAACAACAATAAGAAATGAGTATACCTTGTAAAATAGGAAATCTGGCACCGGTGGCAGAAAATTTAAGAGGAAGAACTGCTGTCTGACATCCACATACTTACAACATAATACAAGACAATCATTCAATCTACGTCCTTCTTTTCACGGGTAGATTATACGGAAATGGGGGATGTATACTAACATAAAAAACGCTTTAGTATTAGTATAATCAAGATTTTAACATAGTTTCGAGCGCAAAAGTGATGATAACCTATAAAATTTAGATAGGTAATATTAAAGTTTTCTTGTCTGACCTATTTTAAATGAGATTGATTAGAAAAATCCTCTTTTATCTGCTTAGATACTTCTCAGTTAAAGATATTTGCGATTTGACTGTTTTTGACTTGCTAATGTGGTGACAAATATTTTGAGCATTTATAGTGGTGCCAGTTATAGCGGCATAACATAACGCCCATTGAATTTTTTCGGCATAATCAACCTATACCGTTTCCACTGTTGAGACACAGGCCTCCTGCTGTCTGTGAGAGGGACTGAGCCGTAATCAACCACGCGGCCCCAGTGCGTGTTGTTAGATGTCACATATCTTAGATTTTTGGGTTCTAAGACATGCCGGTTTCCTCACGATGTTTTCCTTCATCATTTTGAGAGCAGTGGTGATTAAATAATTTACAGAAAGTAAAGAGCCTGTCTGGGTTCGAACCTACGACCTTACATCTCTTAAGTCGCGGCTTTTATCACTAGGTCATCACTGCTCTGTTTGAATTTTTTACTCCTTGCTAAATATGTCACAACTAACTTATCATTAAGGCCTCTTTGCACCACACATGACTGAATACATTTCAGCGCTATAACGAATTTACTATAAGGCACGCGCTTTAACGAACTTCTTAAAGTCAAGGAAATTAATTATTAAGGAAAATTTAACAAATATGTTATTTGTATGAAAAGGCAAATTGACGTATGGTTTCACATTTCTTAACAATTGATGTCCCTGACTGTAGCTACTTGGTATATTGCGATATTTGCAACGTAAGTCTAACGTCAACACACTTTTTTTCGCAACTTCATGTTCCTGCCGTCGATGTACTCTTGCAGCGCCAAGTATATGAACCTGTACTGCATCTTATTCTGCACCATACCGTTCCGCTGTGCTCTCACCAGTTTCACCGTAGAATGGACGTCGATGTCACAGTTGAATCCTATAAAAAAAAAAATTGGTAAGACCCTGATAAGTACTCATCGGTTTCGCCAAGTAATTTGCCGAGAGTGCGTCTCTCAGCAAATTACTTGGCGAAAACAAAGAGCAATACAAACAACATGCTAGGTACGGCACAAATGATAAAATTTAGGTATTACCACAGAGCACCGAATCGCCAGTAACGTCTAGAGGCGGCAGTACTAATAAGATTCACGAAAATGTGACTAGCGAACAACTTGCATCTTCAAAGCCTTCAGTAACTTTATATAATTAGTGTCGTAGTGCGGGTAAACGGTGACACGCTTAGTTTGTATGGAAGGTTGTGATAATGGCACCTCTAGAATGGCCATAAAAGTATATCCGTGGTCCGTGGTAAAGGCTATTAAATTTGTGAACTGTCAAAAAGATTCGCCATGAAAAGATAAAGACTACAGTTATCTGTAATAAGCTACTTGTGTAAAAGAAAGAACTCCAATAAACTTAGAATAATATGGCCTAAATTAAAAAGTTCAAAAGAAAATTCTAGAACATGCCTAGGTAAGCTTAGGGAAATGAAACAAAATCGCTATTTGAACAATTGCAAGCAAATCGGTCATAGAGGTCCTAAAATTTTACAAAAACACTAGCTCTGGCGCAAAAATAATCGCAGTAAGTAATTTAAAAAATAATAACTAAGTAACATTCGCAACAGCACACGCAAATAAACTTATAGGAGCATAAAGTATTAAGTCTCACCAGATGTTTTAATTTTGTCAATAAGAATGTCGAGGACTATGAATGTGCCCGTCCTGCCGACGCCAGCGGAGCAGTGCACGCACAGGATGTTCTGAAACATTCACTTGAATATTATAGAAATGAAGATCAATCGTTATAAAAATAAACTGTTAGGGTCTTTAGCACAGCCGCCCAGCCGAAATTAAGGGTGTGACTGATATCTGCCACTTTAGTCTATTCGCGTTATGAAAATAGTAACTCATCGTTGTCACTCAGCTTAGCCACGCTCTTTGACCAATTAGATCATAGTAAATAAGAAAAACGTGTTCACATTGACCAGTTGAAGTAAGCCGTTCAGACATACACTATAATTTCTGTAGCTGTTACTTGAAGTGAAATAATGAATAAATAAATACATTTTTAAGGAACTAAAAAAAACAACGTGACCTCCAGTTATAAAATTGTACTGTAACTCTAGTTACAAAATTCTACTGTAACTTCAATTATAAAATTCTACTGTAACTACAGTTACAAAATTCTACTGTAACTCCAGTTATAAAATTCTACTGTTACTCCAGTTATAAATATGTGCATAACAAAAACAGCTAGCCTATTATTGATACACTGCAGGGCAAAAAGTCACACAGAAAAGGCATGAGCGCTAATCACCACGCTTGCTCATGGCAATTGGTGATTTCAGACTTATATTCATTATAATAATATACATAGGTACCAACACCAACCTGTTCTGGTGCATCTATGTCCTGTGAGTTCTTAATCATTCTCCTGTTGATGTCGTCTATAAAGGACAGCAATCCGTCTGGATCGCCTGGTGTTCCGTGATCGGGCCAGGCCTAGAAAATAAGAAAATTATTTTTACTGATTTATTTTTATTAAAGAAATTATTATATTAAGGCTAACAACAGCAGACTATTGTCCTGTTTATGCTAAGCTGCTCATCACAGGACAATATTTCTAGAGTTACCTCAAATGCAAGGCGTTTTACGTTGGAACTACAAATCAACTTAACCCAACCAATCGCAGTTCAATACTGGACACGGACATATCCCAAGCTGCGCCATAACACCACATCGGATGCGAGGGATGGAGGACCGAGTGGTGCTTCGTCTTCCGTATCCATGTCCTAGCCACTTTTTGAAAGTGCTTAGTCTATTTAGCTAGGAGGTTGAACTACGCTACGTTTGGCGAAACGCGGTTTCCACTCCAGGACTCGTCTGATCCACCGGCCATTGGTACTTTAACAATCATGGCCGGCTTAGCGCCACTTTAGCTTACTTACTCTGCAAGCTATGTCGTTGACTCCAGTACTTTTCCAGAATATTTATCAACCTTCTGAAGGCTTATGGAACCAAACTTTTTCCGGTGGCAGGAACTCGTCAAGTCTCCTGGCGAGACGGTTCATGTCGATCCTTCAAATAAAGGTAGTACACGTGGCTCAGAAGTAAGATATATCAAGTTTTTCTACGGTGGGTGGCTTGGACAAATAATTAAATCAGAGTCCATTTAAAAATGTTACTTACTGTGAACTGGTACTGGAAGACTGTTCGACAGCTCTTGTCGTCGCAGATGTCGAACTCCCTCAGAAGGTACTCCTCATAGTGTGTCTCAGATATGGACTTGACCGTGAGACCATCAAACCTCTCCTCGTGACCTGACAGGGGCCAGTAACGTTCGCATTTTTTCTGTAACGAGAGTTAACTAATGTTAGTTGATTGAATTGTATAGGCAAAGGAGAATATGACACGACCCATGAACATTTGGAAGAAGCAATACAATGATGTGATAATGCATCGCATCCTCTTTTGACAGGACAGAATAACTATTTTTTGATGATGCGAATTATTTGATTTGAATGCATTTAAATCAATCAGCTGAAGATCGTATAAAAATCAGGAGAAAGCACACATCAGCAAGTGTTCTTTTCTTCCTTTATCAGAGGTCACTAGATTCTACGTTCAATATTTTTTTCTTTCGATTATGTATAGGTTAAAAATGTGTGGGAGATGACATTACTTAAAGCTAAATTTCTAATCCAAATCAAAACGGTATGAAAGCGATAGTCACTTGTCAAGGCCCTTTGATACGTAGAAAGAGAAGTATGCAGATAAGCACATACCTTGCCATTTTCAACTTCGTTTGTGATCATAGCTATGACTCTAACGTCATCTTGCCAAATCATTCGCCAGAAATCATCCTTTGTGTTGGAGAGGCAGCCTTGTGCCGCGATGTATGTTTTGTCTTTCACTGAAATAAGATAATTAAGTAATAGAAATTAGTTAAAATTATTATACACTAACCTAACCTAACTTCAGAAGTGTTTCACCATGATCATCATCATTTCAGCCGAAAGATGTCCACTGCTGGACATAGGCCTCCCCCTAGCTCCTCCACTTCGACCGGTTCTGCGCTTCTCGCATCCAGCAGATTCCTGCGGCCTTCACAAGGTCATCAGTCCATCTTGTTCCGGAAGCCTTCCAACGCTACGTCTTTCGGTACGCGGTCGCCACTCTAGAACCTTCCGGCCCCATCGGCCATCTGTTCTGTGAGCAATGTGCCCTGCCCACTGCCACCTTTGTTTGGAAATTCTTCGGGCTATGTCGTTTGCCTTGGTTCTCCTACGGATCTCTTCATTCCTGATTCGATCACGCAGGGAAACTCCGAGCATAGCCCTCCCCATTGCCGTTTGGGTGACTTTTAGCCTTCTGATAAGGCCCATTGTGAGCGACCACGTTTCAGTACGTTTCAGAAGTGTTTACCATTTCTTTATTTGGACGGGGTTGCGAAATCAGCAATGATTTTCATACCTAACACCCAGTTTTCTCCTCATTAGTAGGAAAACTATGAACGCCTTTATCATTACAATTCTGTGCACTACAATCATTCAATCTGCTTAGCCTGTTCCCAACTATTTTGGGGTCGGTTTCCAGTCTCCCTGGATTCAGCTGAATACCAGTATTTTACATGGAGCGACTATCTGACCTCCACAACCCAGTTACTGTGTTAATTAATTACGGTGTTACAGTTAATTCTGTGCACTACAGATAGGCATTATATTGAGTCATTCAATGATTACACATAAAAATTTGTATAGTGTTTGACTGGTAAACAACATCAGCAACGATGATCTCAGCATCGCTGATGTTATTTAACTAGCGGGAGAAATTGGTAGTGTACAGAGAACAGCACATCAGGCCACCCAAATCTGTCAAATTTCTTTGATAGATTTTCAACTTTATTCCATAAGCATAAGGTACATGATCAATTGGGAAAATTTGACAGTGGATAGCTTGATATGCTAGCGACTGTACCATCAGTCGGGGAGAGTTGGGTTAGTATTCCTTTGTCCAAAGTGATTTCTTCACTCGGCTTACCTGTGACATCTCGGCAGAGATTTCCATTAATTTTGTCCAATTTAAAAGATTTCTTGACTTCTCTCAGCGCTTCATCTGACAGGGACTTGGTCACCAGTGGCGGAGCTTTCTTTGTTTCACAGTTGAGTATTAATGCTGAAATTAGTGTAAGAAAGATTTATAAATAGGTACTAGATCCTCAGATTATATAAACAAAGGCAGATAGACCGCGCGGAACACCAAGAGTGATGCCAAAAAAACAAATACTAAAGCGTCGCATTGTATAATAATTATATAATGCGAGGCTTTAGTATTTGTTTTTTTTGACTTTTGGGTATTACGCGCGATCTATCTGCCTTTGTTTTATAATCTAAACCAAAAAAAAGCGTTGCAGTATGTTATATAAAATGCGACGCTTTAGTATTTGGTTTTTTGGCCTCACTCTTGGTGTTCCGTGCTGTCTATCTGCCTTTGTTTTATAATCTGAGACTAGATCGTAAACATCCAAATAATTTTTTACCTATCTTCCTCAGGTACCAAGTCTAAACTTAAATGTCTCGAAGTAAAACATACATATTTAAATAGGACAAAACCGCATGTACGTGCAGATCTTTAATAGTGTTCTCTCATTGTTTCCATCATCATTAATATTCTGTTTGGTCTGACATATGACGTACCTAGGTATCCAGCTAATCTTCATTCAAAATAACCTTTATTGTAAACTAGCTCTGGCCCGTGGCTTCGCCCGCGTGGATGCCAAAAATTATCCCACCGAAGAGTACTTCCGAGATAAAAATAAACTTATTTGTTAATCCAGGTTATAAACTGTCTGTGTGACCAATTTCATCCAAATCTGTTCAGCCGTTTTTGCGTGATTGTGCAACAAACATCTAAATCCTACTACAATTTGAAATGTGAAAGTTTGCACAAGCATTAATTAGTTATTACATTAGTAAAGTATATGCATAGGC
The DNA here is from genome assembly GCA_949987655.1 of Polymixis flavicincta. Lineage (NCBI taxonomy): Eukaryota > Metazoa > Arthropoda > Insecta > Lepidoptera > Noctuidae > Polymixis > Polymixis flavicincta. The sequence continues at coordinate 31,932,166 of OX465171.1, read as the reverse complement.
AGAGACAGGTCTGCCTAGGTTTATTTAGAAAATTCTCAGGGTAAGGTTCCCCTGAGATTTTTTCAAGGGACATGCCCATTTTCAATGTGACTAAACAGCCAAATATAACATATTTTTCCTTGTACCTCCGAAATTCGGATCACGTAGGTTTCAATCAACGAGTGTTCGGTTATTAAGTCTGCACATATGTGATGTTATGGACGTAGCTACTGAGGAATACGGGATTTTCCCAGTCAATACCTACCATAATACAAAAAAACCATTAGGTAGGTACAGACTTTTTTGCACGGGCTACAAGATATCATCAAGAGCACTGATCAAATGCTTAGAAATCTCCGAATCTCACCAAACCATGTTTTTCCTATTAGAAATTGTCACCACAATAATTAGTATTATTAGATGGCTTTTAATCAGAGTTTATTTGAGAATACCTTGATAATAACAGGACAGGACCGAATAATCTGGAATCTGGTGGCAGAAACCTAGCAATGGAGTGGAAGAAACTTAGAATGGAAGTACCTTCGCAAAACTCCTTAAGGAATCTGCCCACCACATTGTACCATACCATGACCTTCCTATGAACGAAGCACGTAAAAAAACATGCCACGGACTAATGTACCTACTAGAACGGATCAACAGCGTGTCATACCCGTACAGTTTCCGTTCTTTCGGTTATAGTAGATAGTAGTTAAGTAGTTCACCTGTGTACCTATTTGCCAGTAAACCGAACTTCCATCGTTTCGACGAAGCGATGGAAATTTGGCAACGTTGCGTGACATGCAAGGAGCGTATCTGGGAGCCTACTCTTTAACTCTGTCAACGAAGATACGGGCCTGTCCGAAAGTAGTTCGTAACTTCTTAGTGAATCGCTGTTTGGACGGGAAAAATCATATCGGGAGTAGGGACAGCTGTCAAATCGTGTTGTCATTCATTCTTAATTCGGGCTCCAAAATATCTTGAGGGCTCATAAATATCAAATAATCTTCTGTCCTTATGTGATACCGTCGTTGGAAACGCTACGACTGACGTAGGCCCCTAGCACCGGTTAAATATTCTCGTTGTTGGTCGATGTCGAATAGTCTCCTACAAAGAAATTTTCTTATCTGACACGTTCCTATAGCATGGTAAAATACGGCGACTTGATACTGTGTAGTGGGCTTTATGTTATCAGCCTAATAACTCAGTCTTTGACATCCATGCTAATGTCCGTAACGCCCTTTAAACCGCTAACTATCTAAATAAATACATAAGTTGATACGTAACAAGGTGTACAAGTTTTCGTATAATAAGCCCAAGTTATAATATTGCTGACTTAGGTACCACTGAATGGAGCCTAATTGGTACCTTTTGCATGCTAAACTAACCGACATCTGGTTAATCATGTAAGTAGGTACGTTATTGGATTTTAAACTAGGTATGAGCATTGGTATTGAACGTTGCTTGAATGCTAGTTTTATGCATCAACAGGACAAACCACTGTCACATTTTATCGATATAGCGACAACTATAATGGAAAAGTTAAAACTGTACAGGATTGACATCATAATCAGCCCATAATGTTCTCACTGCTGGGACATAGGCCAGATCTCTGTGAGCGGGAGTGGGCCGTAATCTAACACGCGGGCCCATTGCTAGGTCATGCCGGTTTCCTCCTAATATTTTTCCTTCACCGTTTTGAGAGCAGTAGTGATGAAATAATTTACACAAAGTATGTTCGAACCTACGACCTACAACTCGCAAGTCGCGGCCGAGACTACTGGGCCACTATTGCTCTAACGACCGGTCCTACTCTGCTCTTACCGCGTGGTCCAGGACATACAATAAGTCCTACGTCTACCTTGTGGACCTCCGCTCTATACCCTTTTATTTCATCTACTCACATTGAACACTGTCCAGGCTTTCGTTGGAGGACTGTACTGAAGAGGAGGAGTCACTGAGTCTTGAGGATCGGACGTAGCTAGCGTTTATGTAGTCAGAATCCGGCCTGTTGTCTCGCCGACGTAACACCACACGGGTCTGGTCATCTGTAAAGATGAGGAGGATTTATAGACTGCAATGTTTTTGTAACGAAATTTTTGAACCCTGGGATTTTTTTGCCAGGCGGCTGATATTGCCTCACGAGCACATTTCTTGACAAATAATGCATCGGGAGGAACCAGTGACGCTAGAGTCTACGTGACACGTACCGTCTCTACTCCATGAATTGATTGCGGTAGGTAGTGCATCCTAAATGGATGGATATTGCCTATCACTGTTTCATAGGTATGTTCGAAAAATGTGGGTGCTCACCAATATAAATAACGCAATGAATGCTGTTGAACTGTCAAAATCCAAACCATTCCTACAGTAGGAATGGTTTGCATTTTGACAGTAGAAATCCTATTGTAAGACCTGCCCTTATCTCAATCCATTTTACGTTGACGCAGTTTCCATTATGTATGTTTCAATGTTACCTACTCGTTGGACAGACCTTATAAAAGCTGCAACACAAACGTCCATATTCCAAAGCTCCAGTGGCTCTGAAGACCACAACAAGTGGAGGCGCATCGCGAGTGCTTCGTCATCCAAAGAAAATGCATCATCAAAATCAAAAGTCATTTATTCAAACTATGCTGAGAGTCAACACTTTTCGAACGTCAAAAAAAAAAAACACTTATGACAGTCTCCCCAAAACGTCCACCCTTCGACACTTCCTAGTGCTTTAGCTGGGAAGAAGAAGTGGCATCGTCAACCACGACCATTCTGTCAAGAATGCACGACTGAGGAGGAGGATTTCAATGGCTTGGATTTCCACCATCGTTTCAACCACGGTGTGTGAAGTGGTTAAGGGTGGGCGTTTTTGGGGGACTGTCTTATGTATTTGACGTTCAAAAAGTGCTGATGCTGACACCGGCCTAGTTTGAATAATTGACTTTTGATTCTTGAAATGACTTTTGATTTATATAAACTAATCCCTATGCAATGTAGAACACAACAATAATTTATTATAAAACTTACAAGGTAAAATATTTCTGTATCTGTTCTTGGTCACGTTCTCTGGTTTGGTGCCCTCGAAGTTGGTGAACACGTGTCTGTCTTCTAACATCTTCAACGACTGGAATTCTCCGTCGAAACCGAACTTGTTGTCCAGCTTCTGATAGTCTTCGATCTCCTGGAAGCAAGAATTAAGGGTATAATTAACACAGTTTTTTTGTTGGAATACGTGGAATATCAGCTACACGTGTCGATGCATCAGGTTAAACAACGCTTGATGGGGTGCATACTGGGAATTCTTTTTTATTGATCTTTACATACCGCGACTCCTCCACTCCGGCTGTCATTCGTGGATTTTTGACAGTCGTTACGCGTCAGACATCTGAAAGTCTGACAACCAGTCTTACCAAGGAGTATCGTATTAACCAGATAATGGGTTGTGGAGGTCAGATAGGCCGTCGCTCCATGTAAAATACTGGTATACAGCTGCATCTGGTTAGACTGGAAGCCAACCCCAACATAATTGGAAGAAGGCTAAGCAGTTTGATTTAATGTGTATCTATTTTCTTTTGCTCTTTTTATTTAAAGGGCTGAAGAGCCAAAAGGCTGGTTCTGTTCGTCGGTCGTTAGTGCAGCTACGTACTAGGTAATGACTTGTAAGTTAATAGTTAACTAACTTAACATAACAATTATGTTTAATCTCATTCTAAAATCTCGTGAGTATTTAAAATAAAATCTGAGGTTTTCTTTTTTTTCAATACACTAACTTAACACAATAAAAATAATCTCAACTCTCAAGCATAAAATATATACTGCCCAACAATTGTTGCGTAAGATCGGCCAACATGACATTATCACATGCACAAATGCTATGCAGACACAAACGCTTACCATTTTTTTTATAAAATGCGCAGGCGCATGTTGGAAAAACACGTGCTCGTTTAATGGGTTACAATATCTTAAGCATGCCATGTTTTATTCAACCAGTCACTAGGCATAACAATAAAGCTCTTTGTCACAAACGAATGGTGATTGTATTCTTTGACATTGTCAGAAACGACATGTGGCGGGTTACGTGCCACAAATCAGGGCCTAGACAAAACACAATTCTGTTAGCGTTCACGCCAAACGCTACGCCAATATGTATGGGAATGAGATTACCTGCGGAAAGGTTACGTTGTGTCCTTTCAGCAGATAATGTCATTCCCATATATTTTGGCGTAGCGTTTGTCGTGAACGCTAACAGAAATGTGTTTTGTCTAGGCCTGCAGGTTCCCCATCAAAGGAAGGAAGTGTTTGTCAAAAAATCGCGTTGACGTGGCGCTAGCGCCGCGTCCTAAACGCGATTTTGGTTTCGATACAATTCGACCACATTCGCACAGACGTAAAAATATCGCGACGGGATTTTATCGCGCACTGGATTTTCAACTCTTGGTGTTGGACGGAGCACTGACAATCAACAGAGTGGATGCCAGTACGAAAAAAGCACACTGTTGAAATTCCCACTCTCGGTGGTAGGCAGAGCGTTGAAGATCCTTTGCGCATAAAAATCCCGCCGCGAAGTTGTCACGTCACTGTAATCGTGGACTTATGTCTCCCTCGCTTCTACGCAGCGTAAACGCAACTTCAACCAACACCAGACGCGAAGGGTCCCTTAGCACACAAGAAAGCAATTGGTTTGCTTCGGGTGGCATGTGTGACTTGCCAATGCATGGTACCAAAATTTGTCACGATAAAAATGTAAACAGAAGTAGGTATTGTAACTGCCTAACAATTGACAATAAACATAGAGGAGTTTTTTGATAGTTATAGCCTGACCGATACCGCTGTACCGCGCCTTAGGTATGCGCGGCGAGGCGGGGGACGGACGTTGTGAGTGGTGACGAATGAGCGGCTTGCTCTGACGAATGAGCGGCTTGCACTGACGAATCAGACTCTGATTCGTCAGTGCAGGCCTCTGATTATCAGAGGCCTGCACTGCTCCCCCGTCGCACCGCGCCAGTACCAAAGGCGCGGTACAGCGGTATCGGTCATACTGAATGTATGCTTTGGAACAGGTATACTATTTTTTAAGTGAAAATTTCTTTAGACGCGTTGGGCAAAACAATTGAACTCGCGACACTGTTACCGACACCTGACAACATGAACGTACGAACGAACAACGTTCACCGTACGTTGAACGTTATCTAAACTGATGAGTCAAAAAATATTTCCTGACGATCTGGCAGACATACATACATAATTGCAGATATTATACAAGATTAAGGTCCAAGGGTTCCCGCTAAATTTAAATTTTTCTTACGCTTATTGCAATTAACAAGCTGTATGTTCATTTTAATATGATACGCGACCCGACAAACGTGGCATTTAATAATTATTTATCTGTTATGTAAGTTCATTTAATTCCATTGAACAACTATTTCATGAAAAACTTTTAAAACTTGTAGTTTTGAATGATTATAAAAACCTACGTGTTACGTTCGCGAATGTTATTAAAATCAACATATAAACTTGCACTGAGATGAAAATATAAAAAATAAAACGTGAGCTGTATTGAATTTTGCGGATACCGTGGAGCTTCTACCTTAACATTAAAGTTGTATAGTTTAAGAGGTAATCTCTGGTATTACTGATCTGCACCCTAATTGCGTAACTCACGATTCATCATAATCTGTTTCGTTTTGAAACGGATTGTTAAACCATTGCTTCATATGTTCGAAAAATGTGTCTGTTCAACAACGTAAATAACGCAATGAATACTGTTGAACTGTCAAATTGAAACCGATTATGATGAATCGTGAGTTACGCAATTAGGGTGGATCACAAAAATATTTCACGAATAGAGAGCTAGGTCTATTCCCGAGTGTCATATTATACTTTTTATGCCTAACGACGAATAAACAGTTCCTGCTCGAACCTCCACACGGGTGAAACAAGTTTTACTAAAGTTCTGTTCTCTACCTGCATCTCCTGAACTTTGCGGTCGATGTCATGTGCTCGCAGCCTGGTCCCACTGACCGGCTGCAGTAGTCGCAGTACGTCGCCCGACGTCTCAATCATAGGGTAGGACCTGAAGTGCTCTATCAATCCCACCAGATCGTCAAACTGCTCCCCGCTACCCACGTCGTATTTGTTGTGCTGTGGACAAATGATTACTAATTTAATTAACTGATCAGGACATGAATAGTGGACTATCATATTAAAAAGGAAAGTTTTATTTCTCTCCTTTTGCTGGATGACGTGGGTGGCTGATTCCTTGACGCCGAGTCATCAGCCGCCCACGTCATCCTGGAATTCGAGGTCGTGGCTTCTCAACGTGAAGAAATCCTCGGAACGGTGAGGTCGCTCCGCGAAGCCTGTGAATCTCCCAGGAAGCTTCTGTGCTTTTGGGCGGAGCTAGGCTGGCCTTGTTAGCCAGAATCCCCACGCACAACGGACCGAATGAGAGTCTATATGCGGAAAAGGGTGCCCATCATCATCATCATCATCATAATCATCATCTTCCTTTATTGCACCCAGAGACCGTAATAACTACATAATATAAAACAAGGTCCCCCGCCGCAGCGTTTGTCTATCTGTTAGAGATAAACTCATAAATTACTGAACGGACTTGCATGCGGTTTTCACCAATAGACAGAGTGATTCACGAGGAAGGTTTAGGTGTATAATTTGTTGAGGTTTAGTTTAAATTGGTTTACGCAGGCGAAGCAAAAGCAAGTGATCTAATAAGTTAACCCCCGAATTAAACTGTGTTACTGTGGCCCTCGATCAAACGCATCCAGCGCGTTCGGCGCTCCGAATGGACCGACACCAATCCAGAGCCAATCGGAACGCCAAACGCGCTCGATGCGTTTGATACACTAGAGCCTCTGAAGTGTCGTCGATTTGTCGAGGATTGTTATGTGATTGAGGTACTTTCCTGCCAGGGGTGCGGGTTCGTTCGAAAGAGAAAACCCTGCCCCTGGCATACAGGCTACTGAGGGAACACGGGTGGGTTTTAGTCAGTGAAAGTCTGACACGCCCTCCTGCTGCACCCAGAGCGGGAGAAGACATTTGAAGATTTCCCAGCCAAAAAAAAAAATCGGAGTACTTTAAACCTACCTAAATAGATATTACTAATTCATTATGCATACTTAATAGCCACTAAGTTATTAGATCAATCACAAAGTTTTTTAATGTTACTTTAAAGAGAATCTGATAAAATAATAGAAAGAAATTGATGTTTACGTTATCTAGTTAATTGATTTCGAGCTGCATTTTTTAAGTATTTCTCCTCAAAGTTTTTGCCATTAGGTAAGTCCATGAAATTGAACTAAGGGTCACCTAGCTGTTCAAATGAGGACGAAAGAACATATTTTAAAATTACACAAGTAATGAAATGAGAACTTGCCAATAGCCTACTTAGTCGATTTAATAATTTACTGGAAAAAGAATTACAGGTGCTGTTACTAATGGATTACCTATTTTCAAAGTTGTTATGAATGTACAGAGCCCAGCCTGCACATCAAGCTACACCAAACTGTCAAAATTCTTAGATAGATTTTCAACTTTATAACATAAGTATAAAAAGTTCATGTTCAATTGGGACAATTTTACATTTTATAGCATAAGTACAAAAATTGAAGTTACTGAAAAAAATATACACTACGTTTTATGTATAAAGTGCAAGTGCCATATGTCATCATAACATACCATAGCAGTAGCACATACCAATGATAGAAGTGATCATGAAGGAATAATTTGTATTAATTGATATTTGATATCAATTTATCACCTTTGTAGGTAGAAACGTGTAAAGGCAAGGAACGATGTAAAGAATGTTTTAACTAGTATAATAGGTATGTCGCAAATGTCGGATAATTGATTAAACATGACGGGATTATTCATCTTGTTGGATAGGAGTTCAGATATTACTTAATCTCGTAAGAAATTGATGTAAGTATGATACATACTGGTCTAACTTTATAACACTGGTATAGTTCGCGTCAACTTTGTAACAATGGTACCCATAATTCACGTGAAAATTTATGGCAGCTCTGTGGCCCTAGTGTGAGTTTTATTTACCCATCTCGATCAAACGCCTCGAGCGTGTTCGACGCTCCGATTGGTCCGTCACCCACGCTGCGCAAAACCCGACCCCCCAACCCAGCCCCGCTAACACATGAATTTGTTTTGCTAGCGACATAGCAGTGGTGGCCCAGTGGTATCGACTTACGAGTTGTTGGTCGTAGGTTCAAATCCAGACAGGCACTTTAATTTGTATAAATTATTTCATCACCACTGTCTTCAAAATGGTGAAGAATAACATCGTGAGGAAATGCCGGTTTCCTCACGATGTTATTCATCACCATTTTGAACCAAAAATTTTAAGACATGACATTTCATCTACCAACCCGCTCTGGGCCCGCGTGGTGGATTACGGCACACTCCCTCTCACTGAGAGAAGGCCTGTGTCCCAGCAGTGGGAATGATATAGGCTGATTATGCACCGACTTGCCTCATGTTCCGAGCTATCATAAAAAATTGAATCGGGCGTTTCGGAATCACATTTCGCAGGTCATCCTAAGTAGGCTGCCTTAATAAGTTAAGGCCTCCAGCCAGGCCTTAATAACTTTAAAGCGAGTACACGCTAAGGCCACCCTGTGGGGTATGGACCTCGGCTTAGCGCATCACTGGTAGAGGGCAGCAAGGGACGGCCGAGTCTGTGCTTCGAAGACATATATGTCTTATATTACGTACGTGACAATAAATTATTTTGCCAAGATTCTGTAACCCTTAATAATTAGCTCTTGCATTTAATTAACAATATCTGAGTGACCGGTTTTTTTTTTGTTTGACGTTTTCTAAAAATGAATCAGAGCTAGTCCGATTATCGACCCCGAAACTCCCTGCATACTAAATTTCATGAAAATTTTTGGAGCCGTTTCCCAGGTTCAGATTATATATACAGGAAAATTTTTTATTCAGTGCGCAAATTTTAACCATGAGTTCAGCATATCATTCTAGACCCCCTACCGCAGAATAATATGCTGAATATAAAGTTAAAATTTGCGCATTGGATAAAAACTTATCCTGTATAGATACATGAATTGTTCGTTTAAAGGTATTAGATATTACTTAAACTATAAATCGTCTTGTCCATTAAGTACCGACCTTCTAATTAATATTTTCACACATTTTCCTGATTTCCCGCAGTTGAAGCGATAAGTTTTGTTATGTACAGACGCCAGCAGGTCAAGCTATCCCAAACTGTCAAATTTTCCCAATTGAACGTAAACCTTATTCCTTTGTATAAAGTTGAAAATCTATCAAAGAAAGACAGATTGGGGTAGCTTGATGTGCTGGCCTCTGTACATTTTTTCGTCTTAGATGGAGAGATAGACCTATGTTGAAACTGTTTGTACTCCTCGTCACTTGTCCCTTAAGGTTCAATAGAAAACCAGCGTCAGACAGCTTCTGTCTAGCATTAATGCTGAAATGTACCTTTTTGGCGCAGCCGTGAGGCACATATTGTAGTACCTTGATAACTATTTTCACTTCTTTTTGTTATTTATTTTGTGTTACACGAACTGTGTCCAAATAAATTCTTTCTTTCTTTAATAGATAAACCATTTATTTAGTGCACACAAAAGACAGCACGACACACAAAAACATAAAAATTACATGAACTCGAGCAAAAAGCGAGCGTATCGATGGCAAATAGTTCAAACATGTTTGGCGTAAAATTCAGCTACGCAGTCATAAGATCATCAAATGCACACTCCCCAAAATAGCCTTAGAATATCTTTTTAAGACTACAACGCAATTACTCTGGAAATTTACTTTGAGATTTGATCGCTGCTTTGGTGTGAATCTGTGATGATTATTTTATTCATCGCTGTCGGATTGCGGTGATTAATTGGACCCACCTTTACAAACTATTTTTATATGTATAAGTTTCTAGATAACACAAACCTTATTGGTATTTATAATTTTGGGGCCCTCTGGCGTTGAAACCCTCGGGCCTTTTTACTGACTAAAACCCACCCGTGTTCCTTCAGTAGCCCGTATGCCAGGGGCTGTGGTATCTCTTTCAAACGAACCCGCACCCCTGACAGGCATCGGCCCTTGCAGGCCCCATCATTTTTGTGCTGACATCTCTTTGAGGCGCGCGTGGAACACAACGCGCCGTCGACTTGGGCTTGGTCCTTACCGGACAGCGAGCTACCCATTACTCGCCGTCCGCAAGCCCATGCCTACGGTGGCCGGAAATCAGCCTGGGATTCCCGACGCCCAGGGCGTCTCCGTATCCTGCGGCGGCTGGGGTCGCGAGGGCGCATATTCTGCCTCTCCCTCACGTGCGCCGCCTCCCTCTTCGCGAGCATCACTGCTTCGCTGAAGGAGGTGCTTATGATCACTTTAAGGAAATTCGAAACGGCTGGTTGACACTTCCTGTAAACCAAGGGTGGTTTGTACCTTGGGCAGAAGCTAAGCATTGACATACACGTGGTAGTGCCACCATCAGGGTCTTGGCGTCTCTTGGGAACATCACCAGTCGACGGCGACACGTATGAATTTTTGACGCTATATTTTAATTTGTGAATAGTTTTAGCTGTGTTAGGTTATAATTTTTATATTATTATTTGATATTATTATTGTGGCGATCATGGCAAAACCCCCCAACCTGGGGGAGGCCTATGTCCAGCAGTGGACGTCTTTCGGCTGAAATGATGATTATTATTTAGTTGTTATTTACGTACGTTGTGGTATATTTATCTAAAATACAGAGCAGAAGGACACAAATAGAGAGTAAGTAGAAGGTCTGAGCCTAGTGATGTCTCGAAATTACAGACATTGGTATTTTTAAAAGCTGTTTTATCGATGACGATGAGTATTCATTTTCGGTTTCCTTCTGGCGTCGATCAGTCTGACGCACAATTCTTCCTCTACGTCACTGTCTTACATTTTGTGTGAACCATCACACAGCAAAGGCGCTAAAGCGTGCTTGGCTTAAAACCAATCAATACAAAAGAGGGAATATTTGTTTGTAAGTTTGTTTGTTTGTATGTAGGGGGTAATATCTTGATCTGCCAGCCATATTTTTGCAATTGTTAGCCCAAGGTTACTGGTTATTTGACCTAAGTAAAAACGAAGTAACAGCGCAAGTGGGCGATGGGATGCGACGCGGCGGGTTTGTAGCCAAACGTTCACGCGGACGTAGCTCTAGTACCTCATAAGGATAAAAACATAACCTAATAAAAATAACCATAAGTACCAAGGTACGTAGGTTTGTCAGTCTAGCCAAGGCCACTCCACCGTGATAATGGTCACGTCTATAGCAAAACGTCCTTCTTATTCCATGGTGTTTCCTTCTACGTTCATTACTATGCCAGCGCAGGCGCAGTCCATACAGTCACGTACGAATTCTGATCACGTTCAACTGTTTACTAAGTTTTATAGGAAAATTGTGCGTTTGTGGGATCTAATACGACGTCTTTGTTGGATCTTTGCCAGAGGATATTGTTGATGTTTTTTTTTTTAAAGTAATTTATGCGATTGGGTTACTAAAGTATCAAGTAGATTTATGAACAAATAACCATCTTTACATACCAAGACCTGCATGCCTCGGAAAACACGTTAATTCGTTGGCCCGGTTGTCATTCGTAGATCTTTGACAATCGATACGGGTCGTCATAAAACCGAGTTTGACAACCAGTCTTACCAAGGGCTATCGTTTTACCCAGTAACTGGGTTGTGGAGGTCATATAGGCAGTAGCTCATGCAAAATTACAAAATGATCTGTATATCTATATCTATCTATATAAATTAAAACAAAAGTTCTAACTGACTTACTGACTCATCAACGCCCAGCCCAAACCCTTGGATCTAGAAAGCTGAAAGTTTGCACAGAGGCTCCCTTTATAATGTAGAGAAGGAATAAGGAAGGATTTTACAGTACCTACAGTTTGTATTTAGGCATGATGCCGCTTTTAAACATTTTCATACAAAAAAACGCGCCTGCGCCGCGCCTTCGCCTACGCCGCTTCTGTGTAAGGGAGTTAATTAAGGGATGAAAGTTCCGCGCGGGTGTAGCCGCTGGCAAAAGCTAGTGATTAATATGAGAATAAAGTCCTGTTATACAGTGTCACAGTATAAACTTTCTGGTACTCTTTCAGATTTATACAATAGTGAAACAAAATTCGTATGAACGCTATAACAAATTAGTTAGTTCTACGTGGTCCTCACATGATCTAACCAAGACTATGTCTGGACTTTAAAAGGGACTGATCTCTGAGTTTGCTTCGACCTTAATTCTAGAAGTACAGACGCCAGTACATCAAGCTACCCCAAAATGTCAAATTTTCACAACTGAACATCAACCTTAGGCTTATGTGATAAAGTTGAAAATCTATCAAAGAAATTCGACATCTTGGGGTAGCTCGATGTGCTGGCGTCTGTACTTATTCAGATAAGAAACGCCGACGTCATCATTCAAAAAAATATGTGCAAAAGTGTTGTACAATCTTACTTAGGTACATAAATGTAATTTTTTATCTGTAATTGTAAGTTTGCAACGATGAACAGAGTCAGTGAAAAAGCCCATATCAGTACTTGGCTAGACTTGGCTACTTATTTCAAAATGCCAATTTTCCATTCCTCTAAGCATACACATTAACAACATACCCTACCTGTGCCTACACTAAGAAAATCTCATAGATAATTGAAGAAAAACTAGTTCAGAACACAGTAATGGTAGGTACATAATCAGGTCAGTTGCGTAGACACGCGATAGTGAGGTATTCACATTTCCCATGCTGTGAAGACTGTCATTATAGTCTAGTGTCGTGGAGGAGAGCATTTCGTTGTGACACGCACAATGATTTGTTGGCTATGCTCTCATACTTAGGTAATAAGAAAATATGTACACATCATCTGGAGATAAATGATTTTATATCTTTGTTAGTCGGTTTGTACAAAATCTTTTACACGTTCATCATAATTGACAAACTATTCATATTTGACTACTCTGAGAAGTAAGGCTGAGACAAACTTACAGGTCTCTTTTATAGTCCAGACATAATCTTGGTCAGATCATGTGGATCGGAGTCTTTGAAGGTCTTTGAATGGTCTTTGAACCACACAGATTGAGTAGACCTGTCCAATCATTCCCCGCATTTATCAGTAATCATGCAGCTCAACTCAGCCTTAAAGGAGCTCAACGATTCAACGAACAGTACATACCAAAGAAAGGACATTTTGGGTAGGCCGCATAAATTACTCAAACTGCCAGACCATGAATAAAACTAAATGAGAAAAAACACGAAGAATATGCCTATATATGTATAGGTATAAGTAAATATAACTAGTGAGGATACTAACGCTAAACCAGACATACCTACGTCACCTATGTCTAAAAGATGTCGCTTTAGACCATTGATGTGTAACTTTTTGACCCGGGAGAATGTAGGTACAGTGAAACCATACACTATCGACGACTAAGTATTTTTACGTTACTTTATTAATGTATATTAATTAAACAATTTAGTACACGATTAGCGGTCATCGCGTGTGCTCCTTCGAGCCTTTATATTAATAGTTATTTATGATACTAGTGCGGTAAGTTGGTTTTTACAAACGAGTTGACAAATGTAAGCCCGAGACGAAGTCGAGGGCTTACCATAGTCACGATTTTGTAAAAACCAATTTCTGCACGTGTGTCATACAATGTTTTTCAACACATTTGCGAGAAAATAGTACAATATGTAGTTAAACAAACCTATACATCATTAAATAGCGCTCTCCAATTTTGGCGGCTAGAGACCGTTTCCTGCAATTTGCGCCTCATTCAAAATATCAGGTGGAGTAGATTCCATATTAATATCAGTTTCGTCGCTTGAACTCATAATAAAAGTTTGTTTATAAATATCAGTCGGAAACTCGCAACAATCTTTGACGTTTCTATTATGAAAATGGCGCGAATTTACAAATGGCGCCACATGCCCGTGGTGAAAATTAGAACTACATCTTTCATCTCATTTACTCTTTATTATTAAAGTGAGACAAACGTATTGAGCAAAATCGTATCCAAGGAGGTTCGATCAGTCAGCTTATTTATTCTCGTAATGTGAAACTCCTTGGACGAAATTCTTATAATATTTTATAGAAATTAAAAAAAAACCGTAAAGAATGCGCACGGTGCCATACAACGAGATATGCGGTAAAATAGGTACTTAGGTGAGAGTACCTATTTTACCGCACGTTCCGTTGAATTAGTGCGTAATTTTTTACTTTCGAACCATGTATACAGGCATCGTAAATGCAGTTTTTGAGCAAATGTGTTGAAAATAGTTATTTATGATACTAGTGCGGTAAGTTGGTTTTTACAAACGAGTAGACAAATGTAAGCCCGAGACGAAGTCGAGGGCTTACCATAGTCACGAGTTTGTAAAAACCAATTTCTGCACGTGTGTCATACAATGTTTTTCAACACATTTGCGAGAAAACAGTACAATATGTAATTAAACAAACTTATGAGTACATCATTAAATAGCGCTCTCCAATTTTGGCGGCAAGAGACCGTTTCCTGCAATTTGCGCCTCATTCAAAATATCAGGTGGAGTAGATTCCATATTAATATCAGTTTCCTCGCTTGAACTCATAATAAAAGTTTGTTTATAAATATCAGTCGGAAACTCGCAACAATCTTTGACGTTTCTAATATGAAAATGGCGCGAATTTACAAATGGCGCCACATGCCCGTGGTGAAAATTAGAACTACATCTTTCATCTCATTTACTTTTTATTATTAAAGTGAGACAAACGTTTTGAGCAAAATCGTTTCCAAGGAGGTTCGATCAGTCAGCTTATTTATTCTCGTAATGTGAAACTCCTTGGACGAAATTCTTATAATATTTTATGGAAATTAAAAAAAAACCGTAAAGAATACGCACGGTGCCATACAACGAGGTATGCGGTAAAATAGGTACTTAGGTGAGAGTACCTATTTAACCGCACGTTCCGTTGTATTAGTGCGTAAATTTTAACTTTCGAACCATGTATACAGGCATCGTAAATGCAGTTTTTGAGCAAATGTGTTGAAAATATATTTATTTTGCTTTAAACTCAAAAGTAAGTATAATTGCCTATCTTCCAACCAAAGGTTTCATCCTTCATTAGGTATATCATCACCTCACCACCATCTGGTCTTTATCCGAATTAATTTGGGGTTGGCAAAGCATGTTTGCTTCTTCCATACTTCTCTATTAATCGTAATCTCTCAGTTGTTACCCCAGCACCCTAATTGCGTAACTCCCGATTCATCATAATCTGTATCGTTTTGAAACGGATTGTTAAACCATTGCTTCATATGTTTGAAAAAGTGTCTGCTCAACAACGTAAATAACGCAATGAATATTGTTGAACTGTGAAAACGAAACCGATTATGATTAATCGTAAGTTACGCAATTAGGGTGCTGTTTTAGTTACATCGTACTCACAGTCTCTCGTATCTTTAATACTTCTCTATTAATCAAAAACACTTAGTTGTTACCCCTATTGTAGTCACATCGTACTCACAGTCTCTCGTCTCTTTAGTCTTCCCCTACTCTCTTATTCATATTCAAAACATTCCTCACTTTTCTCTTATTTCATTGCCGGTTCCAAGACAGTTGTATCTTTTTAAGTTTGGAACTCGCCAGGCTTCTTTGCTTTGCTAGGAGTTTCTTTGAAGGATGAAATCAGAAACGAAATTATTCGGAATAGAACCGGTTATATTTAACCCCATTATGAGATGAATTTTCAAAAATCTTTCGTTGGTAGGTACTACATACGTTATGATAAGGAACTCGTGTGCAAAATTTGATGCCTGTAAGCCCAGTAATTGAGGCTGTGTGTGTGAACTTGCCATCAGGTAACCAATTTTTGTAATCAGAATTGGTACTTTCGGAGATATTCTCTTGTTTAAACAATCTGACAATTTTACCTCCTTATAATATTGGTTGGCACATTGCTCGCAGAACAGATGGCCGATGGGGCCGAAAGGTTCTGGAGTGGCGACCGCGTATCGGAAGGCGTAAAGTTGGAAGGCCTCCCACAAGGTGGACAGATGACCTTGTGAGGGCCGCTGAAGTCCGCTGGATGCGGGAAGCACAGAACCGGTCGAAGTGGCGGAGCTTGTGGGTGGCATATGTCCAACAGTGGACGTTTTTCGGCTGAAATGATGATGATGAATATTGGTTAAGATAAGTTTAAGTTAATGGATTTACATACTTTTATTTGCAGGTAGTGGAATGCGCGGGAAATTTTAAACATAACCTACATAGCTACCTACTTCCCTATATAAATGCACTCTCTCTCACTTCACACTTTACACAACTAATTATCACGCAATATACCTAACTATCGGGAATAAGCTGTTTGAAACCTCTTTCTTACCAGTTTTTTGTTCCACGCAATAAACAGCACACGCACACATGTTTAGTTAAAAACACACATAAGTTTAATCAGAAACACACATATTTTATCAAAAATAAATTATTAAATTATCAGATACTTGACACAACAAACTTACTATCCAATTAACTCACCAACTCGTGACTCTAACTATTCCACAGTTTCTTTTGTTTCACATATTTTAATCACCAACATCGGTTAAAAAGCAATTGTTCGCTCACACAGTAAAAACTATTTTATGTGGTATCTTCATTACGCGGAACAAAAGACGATACATTTTCTTGATTTATAAAACTATATAAAGGCCAAGAGTCGTACATTACTAAGAACTAACGTTTAATCATTGTGTTGTTTACCTTATAAATACTTAAATTTAATATGATTGTCAAACTGCTCACGTTTGCGCAGCTGTAGAACTTCACAATACTTGCTACGCGTCGCCTCTGCCCACCTAATAGGTACCTACATTTTCGTATGCACTATTGATGCTATACTTGTGCATATTATGAAATGGCGCTATAGACGTATCCATAGATAGCACTTAGAAAAAGAAAGAAAGAAAAAAGAAAGAAGTTATTTTTCACTTTGTAGTGTTTTTCCGGAAGTCGGTTGCTTATTTTTTGTTTATTTTTTTTATTTTTCACTTTTCAGTTATAGTACCTACCCCACACCAATTCGAAATTTCATCATCCTTGGGGTCAAAACAATGCATATTTATGCGATAGCAACAATCGCGGTTGATTTGCTGTAATTTTTTGAAGAGTTCCGTTGTCTGTCTCCGAAACGTATCATCAGATCTATATGAAATTTCAATGTGACCATTTCGGAATAAAACCCTTTCGAACAAAAAAAGAATTTTGCAAACCGGTCTGTTTACAGGAAAAGTTTTTATCCAGTGCGCAAATTGTAACCATGAATTCAGCATATCATTCTAGAACCCCTAGCGCAGAAATTTTTCGCCGGATACACAAAAAAAAATCAGCTGTTCCATACATTTTGACCGCGTAGGTATTGCACTTTTCTATGAAACAGCTGATTTTTTTTGTACAACCGGCGAAAAATGTCTACGCTAGGGGTTCTAGAATGATAGGCTGAATTCATGGTTACAATTTGCGCACTGCATAAAAACTTACCCTGTATAACGGAGTTATGCCCGAACCTGCACCTAACTCCTAACCGTTAAAGAGTTGTAGCTTCCTTCATCAGCTCAGCGTCATGGGATGATGATGACCATACGCAAATGTCTCAATAGCTTTAGGAAATATATGAAAAACATTGTTAAAACCATAACATTTGAGGGTTGCCCTGCATTTTCCTGGGATTCCATCATCAGATCCTGACTTGGTGCCAGTGGGACCACCTCAGGAGTATACTCTTTCAAATAAAAAAGAATTTTGAAAATCGGTCCACAAATGGGGGAGAAATCGATAAACATACATTAAAAGCAAAAAAAACATGCAGTCGAACATTATAACTTTCCTCCTTTTTGGGAAGTCGGTTAATGACACGCGGGGACGATAAATGGTTCATGTCATCCTTAAAGTGTCGCCAGCTGATTACACTTGATCCTGTATAACAGTTACTTCTTTTTCTTAGCGCGGTAAATGACTGTACCTAGTCAGTTGTTTTATTGTTGAAAACCTGCTTCATGAGTTTTCTATCAATAGCAATCTAATACGTACACAGTCCTTTCACAGTTATTTTACCTCTGTTAGCAGCAACCCAAAAGAACCTTATAGTAACAAAAACAGAGTCACTTTGTTTTGATAACGCAAAATTTGAGGTAAAATAAGTGTGAACGGACTGTATATACATTAATACGGCCCCTATTCATGAAAAATTAACTTTTATGAATAAGGGCCAACAGTCATGGGGAAATTATGGCACACATAATATTACGCAATTTATGTCATGTTGACTTTTCGGTGGTATATGTATTATTTAAGAGCGCTGTTACAGGTCCACTAGCACCACTCCTTTAAAAAAAAAATCTCGTGACTGATAAAAGAACTATGAAAAACAGCCCAATCAGTTGTCTCGGTAAGTGTGTCTAAAATTTTCTAATACCTATTATAAAGGTTCATATTGAGACACGAAGCAAAAAAATTCGATCTAAAGAAAAACGGCCACATTCCTCTAGCTAGATCGTATTTTGTTGCTTCGTGTCTCAATGAGCCGTTTTTCATAATTCCTTTTCAGTCACGAGATTATATTTTTTAAAGAAGTGGCGCTAGTGGACCTGTGACAGTCCTCGGCGTTGTAAACAAGAACGCTGTCAGCCCAAATAATACATAGCAAAAATGTATTGACAATGTATTTATCTAACATTTTCTGAGAAATCTATTGGTAAAATATATTTTTATTGAAATACATAATGATGCGTACTCGTACCTCGGAAAGCTCGTTAAGTCGTTGACCCCGGCTGTCATTTGTGAATATATATATATATATATATATATATATATATATATATATAAGGGTAGTCAAAAACCTGAAATCTGATAACCAGTCGTACCAAGGGTTATCGTAATACCCAGTAACTGGATTGTGGAGGTCAGATATGCAGTCGCCCCTTGTGAAAGACTGTATTCAGCTGCCTCCGGTTAGACAGAAAGCAGACCCCAACATACATACTTGTGAAAGGGCTAGGCAGATAATGATGATGAATGAACATCCAAACCTAATAATAAAAACGAATAGTACTTAGTCTGCCTTATAACTCTTTCCCAACAATTACTCACATAAATAATTGTTATTGCACATCTCCATTATTTATAATTATTATATAATTTTACATACATAACTCGCTGTTGAATAACAAATCTTGAAGGCCATAGTGATGCGACATAACAACATAACTACTTCATAAAAAACCGCGTAGGAGAAGTACACCATAACTTCGATCCAGTTTATAGAATACTAGCAACGCGCCGCGGTTTCACCCGCGTAGTTCCCATTCCCGTATACCCCGGGGATAAAATATAGCCTATGTCACCCGGGGAAAGTGTAGCTTTCCAACAGTGAAATAATTTTTCAAATCGGTTCAGTAGTTTCGGAGCCTATTCAATGCAAACAAACAATCAAATCTTTCCTCTTTATTAATAATATATTATATAGATGTCTCCTACGTGGGCTGTTGTATTATGGGATACTTACATTATTATGTACGTAGGTATATGTATATCAATTATTCTAAGTAGTTACACAATATCAGCTTTTGTTTGCGTTGAATAGGCTCCGAAACTACTGAACCGATTTGAAAAATTATTTCACTGTTGGGAAGCTACACTATCCCCGGGTGATATAGGCCATATTTTATCCCCGTATTCCCACGGGAACGGGAACTACGCAGGTGAAACCGCGGAGCGCTACTAGTGGGAAATATAAGTGAAGCTGCGCAGATTTAGGCGAGACGTTTCGATCGTAGGATTATGATTAAAAATGTAATTTTTATGCATGTTTATTGAATTAAACAAGATTACAATTACTCACCCAGACGGAGTGTCTGAGCGAGTAGTAATTGTAAATTTCTCGTTTATTTTTTGGGGTACATACTGCGCGAACGTATTGGTTATTGCAAAGCGTCTGTGTTAAGGGTAGGGTTTAGTTTTAGTGATGGGTTACGTCCAGTAGCACGTTCGAGTATCGAATTAAAGTAAAAAGGCGGACGAATCGTTTAAAAATATATAAAACATTATTTTTAATATGATTAAGCGAAATCTGAAAATAGTATAGGCTGGCTTGAAGGTTACGAAAACAAAACATGCAAATCACGTATCTATCACTATGGGATTGTACGAAGGGGACGTCGAAATACACTCTGTATAGGATAATGAAACTAGGTACCTATTATGACTGCATAAAGGTACTAAATGTTAAGCGTTTTACGCACATACGTTAATTAAAGTTAATGCATAGTAATTATCTTAAGGTAATTTCAGATGTTATGCTGTTTATTCATGTTATGCCACTGTGAATGATCTTTTTCAGGGAAGTAAGTATTAGCGATCAAATTACAGCTGTATGACCATAATGCAGCATTGCATTCAAAGCGGAAAATGGGTATGCCCCTTTATCCCTGGAGGCTTTTATTTTGGTACTTATTTCTGTTGAAGTTTTATATTTCTTCTTGAGTATACTTTTCAATGCTTTTGTTGGAATATTAGCATGTGCTAGCTGACATAATGGCAAATAATTCAATTTTCGTCGGTTATACAAAAAAGAATCAGCTGTTTCATAGAAAACTGCAATACCTACGCGGTCAAAATGTATGGAACAGCTGATATTCTTTTTTTGTATGTCCGATGAAACATTTCTGTGCTGGGGTGGGGGTCTAGAGCGATATGTTGAATTCATGGTTACAGTTTGCGCACTGGTTAAAAACTTATCCTGTATAGGTACGTGGAGCAAACACTTTGTACAACTTTTTACGAAAATTACGCGGACGGAGGAATATGACAATTGAAAATATGACAACCTCCACGCGGGTGATGTAGCAGGCAAAAGCCAGTATCTAATATTTTTTATATTCAACTCACAGTATTACCAAATAAGGTTTTATTCTCCGATTTCAAACTTGATTCATACCATGACGACTTCTAAGAATTAACATCTCATGCTCTTAATCCTGACTCACAAGTATTTAGCGAAAATTTCCAACTATAATAGGTACGCAAAACGATCAGAAACGTCTAGATATAGTAAACAGGTCTGAAATGCTAATGTCGTACTGTGCATGGATGCCTAGCATGAATGTGCGAATTAAACATGACGTATTAGAACTTTTTAAAATTATAAAGATACTCGTTCCACGCATTATAAACAGAGAATATTTTTATTTTGTTTTCCCTTCATCACTTTTATCTTCTCTCTTTCAGCCATCCACTTTGTAATTTTTCGGACTATGTTGATTACCGTGGTTCTCCTACGGATCTCTTCATTTCTGATTCGATCGCGTAGGGAAACTCCAAACTCCCCCTTTATTTGTATTTCCAAGTTTTGTTTTTGTGGTGGAGTTCAGATAGTAAGTGCATCCCGTTGTAGTTCAGATAGTAGTAGTAATTCGTAGCAGATAGTAAGTTGAAGCTAGATGCCCATTCCAAAGCTCCATTCCAGATCACAATGGAGAAGAACGGGCAAGAAACTCCACGGACACTCTTAAAAAATCAAGTTGGATATTACAAAATCTTGGGAACATTATTCTTGTTGCGTCTGTATGTGAGAACAATGTAAAAACTTTAATAAACGATTCTAAATACAAGATTAAAATAACCCCTGGAAGTTTGGAGATGAAGAGTCTCAACCGACAGCGCCCGTTCATGACCATGACTATATTTTGAGTTAGTATTTTCGATGAAAAAATCGTTCTAATTTACGCTACGCTTACCTACATGCTAAGGCCTCTGATTACATTAGTAGGTAACCGTATAAACTAGACAATATTCTAGTCTACTCTTAATGTCATAATAGATAAAACAACAACAGAATTAGAAACTGCGTCTTTGACTGTTTTCAAAACAAAACTGTATTCAATATTAATGAATAATTCAACGTCTATATTGGGGTCGGCTTCCAGTCTAACCGGATGCAGCTGAGTACTAATATTATACATGGAACGACTGCCTATGTGATCTCCACAACCCAGCTACTGGGTAATACTTTAACCATTATCAAGACTGGTTGTTAGACTTTCGGGCCTCTGACGACCAGTAACGACTGTCAAAGAGCCACGAATTACAGCCGGGTGAAGTAGATAAATGTTCAGACGTCATTCTTGGTCTTCACATGAACTGACCCAGATTATGTCTTGACTTTATTAAAGACTGTGTGACCTCTGAGTCTGTTCCGGCCTTACTTTTCGGAGTGACTACTAAAATATTTGAGTGTCTGTACAAACCTACTTACAGAAATAAAACAATTTATCAATTAAATGTGTTATTAAATCATTTAATACTTATAATAGCCGAGACCTGAAGCCGACTGTATGCTGTGGGTGGACTGTTGAGATACGTGCTAATTTATAAATCATCTCCATTGTTAATTGAGTCTACCATGCCTATCTTTGTGTTAGGTCATAACAATACACACTCCGTCCCATTACAAAATGAGTTCCAACTAATTAAAAGTTGAAGTCCATCTTTTGCATTATGAACTTTATTTCGACTGCGGTAAAGGTTTTTAATACAAGAATGACAATTTAGACTTGAAGTTGATGACAGTTTTGAATAGAGATACAAAAATTGGCGCTAACGGAATAATCTTATTATTTGGCTTATTCATTGGCCAAAAAATACGCCATAGTCATGCAACGTGGCAATGCGGCCAGCCTTTTGGGCACTTTTCCCATTGAGAGCGATGCGCACGAATTTTTTGATGCCCGTGATTGTTTTCCTTCTGTTTTTATTATGTAAATAGTGCATTGTGTACGTGTACTATGAATATAGTTTTTCTAACGTAGAAAAAGAAATTAATTCTTCTAATAAAAATAAAAAAAAACAAAGTAAAACACGAAGGAATATCGTTGAATTAAAGACGAACTAAGTGCGAATGTCACAAATGAAACTAAACGCGATAAAAACATCAGCCGCGTTTAAGAGCTGCCAATTGACAAATTTGTCACTGACATCTCTTGAAGGCAGTTTAGATGCACAACTAACACGATGTTACTTTCAAGCGTTTCAAAATATTTACTTCCAATCCAATATCAAGGAAGGTACTTAGTTAACTATAAGTATATAATGTTCAAAACGAATGTAATAAAATGCAATCTAAATTCAAATTAATTTACGCAACTTCTGCACGCAAAACTATTCACCTAATAAATAAAACTTAATTGTAATTTAAGAAAGAATACCTCGGTACCTTGCAATGTGCAATATCGTTAAATGGCAACGCTATAATGGATTTGCACAACATAATTATCGACTGAGTTATTTAAATAATTAACATTTTGTTGAGAAGTGTGTCAAAATCATGGTAGACGAGGCGGCAACCTCTGTGGTAACCTTTCTCGGTACCTCAACGAGATTTAGCGTGATATTCGGGGCGAGCATGTATTTATAAATGGTATTAGAACAATCAGCAATGATAAATTAATCGAAGGACACAAACCGACAATTTAGAAATGAGCACCTAGCTTCTGACGTTTCATGTGCCCATGCAGGTTTATATTAAATAAAATATTTTGATTTGATTTGAATTAAAAAAAAACTTGGTTTTTTTTGGTTTCGTCTAGTGTTAGCAAAAACCGGATAGCAAAACTTAAGTAGGTACTTGATTTATTTGCTCCAACTTAACATAAAACATTACCTACAATAGTACCACGAAATGAATTCCTTACTACGCATTTCGAACAATACATTTAAATAATATTAAAGCAATATACCACTATCTATTCAAGAACGCAAAACAATAATATGGAAATTAACACTATGTTCTCACATACGTACGTACTTTGGAAAACGTTTAAAAAATATGGACACACGTCAAGAAAATGATGCAATATAGTCTCGAGTGCGAAATTAAAAAAAAGAATTGACAGCTATGCGCGACGTTGTCAACAGGCTGCCCCCTTTTTAACATTTATTTCTGCAATTTTATAGTGAAAATGACTTACATGAGTAGGTATCGTCGGAAGTAAACTACACGCTGGAGTGGCTGCCGCGCAGTGTGCTCGCTTCGTTAGCTATATTTGCATATGTAAACATCAGACTTAGTCGTTCTGTATTGTGCTACGAATACACGGACGCCTGGGGTGAGGAACATACCACGTATTCATTTAGGGTATTATTATAAACGTATGTGCCTACATAATTATTGTGTAGGTCGGAAATTAGCAAGGAACTCTCTTAAACCAACATATAAGCTGTGACCAGCACCCTAATTGCGTAATCAATCAATCACACTAATCTGAATAATTTTTGAGTATATTATTTATAATTAAACCCAACCGACGATGTACCGTAAGCACACCGTAAGTGTAATAATGTCTACAATGATTATTGTGGTGAGAAAAAATTATATACTCATACTTACTTAGTTATTCTTATATTGCTACTCCATTACTCCATATGTTCGAAAAATGTGTTTACTCAACAACATAAATAACGCAACTCATATTGTTGAACTGTCAAATGAAAGCCATTCCTACTGTTAATGTGTAATGCAATACCCCACAGTTTTAATGGAGAGACTGTAAGAACGATTTTTTTTTTTTTGAGTTTTTCCCAACATTGAACTCGTAACGTCTACAGATAAATTTCAGCCTATTATTTCAGACAGCTTATCTATCTACTATTTTCTTGTATCAAGCATTGTAGTTTGATTTAGTTTTGCAGTTGTCAAGAAAATCTTTTTTTTTTCCGCGATTACCGCGTATAAATATTATTTTGAATTTGGAGCAGTTCTGTATCAGGCTGGAGGTCAACCTTTAGCAGTACATCTTGACCTCTGATGAATCAAAATATGACGTCATAAAATATGATTCCCATATTTTAAAAATAGGTATTCTTCGCAAACTGCTGTCCAGCCTTAAGGTCGGTGTGTCACGCGGTTTGATCTTGAAAACAGTCATCGATACAACCCACGCAATTCGTTTCCATAGCTAAGATATTTCTGACATAGACAAAAAATAATAATGTATTATTACAATGTCTTAAATAGTTTTATTGACCTGCCCGTCTAAGTTAGTTTGATGATACAGAAAGAATAATGTTCATCATTTAAATAGGTTCCATCTGTTCAGGTATATTTTTTTTAGCTTTAGAAGTAGTTTTAGAGTCCGTCCACACTACCAATCATAATCTGAAACATTTTGAAGGATCTAGCTAATCCATTGCTTCAAATGTTCGAAAAATCTGTCGGCTCGATAGCGTAAATACGCAATGAATGTTGTTGAACTGTCCCCCGCTGCTTTTGGGTCTTGTTTTTCTAGCATATTTTTTTGCTGTAAATCAGTTACAAAGTCTCCATATTACAAAAATGGTAGGTATGTAAATACGTATTCTTGACCGAAGTATCAGCATTGCCTTACAACGTGGCAATGCTGCCAGCCATTTGGACTCTTTTCCCGTTGACCGCGATGCTGACAAATTTTTAGATGCCCTGTGAATGTGATTGATTTCCCTCTTTTATAATTAATTATATGTACATATTATTATCTAATATTATTTGAAGTTTGTTAGCTCTTAAAATAAGCTTATAAATATTATATTATAGTATTTAATAAAGTACAAAATAAAATATCATTGCATAACCTAAGGTATTGGTTTCTGACATTTGTAGAATTATGCATGGTAACTTGGTAAGTAATCGTCTGGATATTTTAATGATTGCTCCACGGTATATTATACATATACCTACCTACGTTAATGAATCTACAGATCATAATTAAAATTGTATTTTCATAGGGGATTAACAGCAGATAAATTTTAAAGTTCAAGTCCAATTAAGTCTGTTTCTCAAGATTTGGCTCGGATTTTTATATAATTACCCATATTTCCATACTATCTACGGCTTATAAAGCAAAATTGTTTATAGAAACTATGTATTTATTGTATTAGAACTAAAATTAAGTTATTTATTAATTTAAAACGATCACAATGGACATTGTTTTATATGAACAAATTACATTCCAGCGTTTATTTAATGTATTTTACGCTTTATTCAAACTAGCTTCTGTCAGCGCCAGCGGCTTCGCCCGCATGGAGTTCGAAAATTATCCCACGGGCACGTACCACCGGGATGTAAAGTATCCTACATGATAATTCCGGTTATAAATTATCTGATTGCCAAATTTCATCCAAATCCGTTTAGCCATTATTGCGTGATTGAGTAACAAACATCTAAATATCCAAAAATCTATTTGTAATATTAATGCCCTTGCCTGCGGCTTCCCGTTAACAGATTTAAACCTAAACCTTCCTCATGAATGGGCACGCCACGATTGCGGCGGTAAGTCCCCTCTTTGAGGAGTGGTTTGAGAGGCGGCATGGCGTCCTCACCTTCCGCCTGACGCAGGTCCTCACCGGACACGGTTGTTTCGGGAGGTTCCTGTTTCGGATAGGGCGGGAGGAAACGCCCGGGTGTTTCCACTGCGAAGATCGCCCTGAGGACACGGTGGAGCACACGGTGGCGGTCTGCCCTGCTTGGGCGGAGCACCGCCGTGTCCTCGTGGAGGCGATCGGCGGCGGCGATCTCTCGCGTCCGGCCCTGGTCCAAGCCATGGTACGGAGCGAGAGGGCATGGGGAGCCGTCACCTCCTTCAGCGAAGCAGTAATGCTCGCGAAGAGGGAGGCGGCGCACGTGAGGGAGAGGCAGCATATGCGCCCTCGCGACCCCAGCCGCCGCAGGATACGGAGACGCCCTGGGCGTCGGGAATCCCAGGCCGATTTCCGGCCACCGTAGGCATGGGCTTGCGGACGGCGAGTAATGGGTAGCTCGCTGTCCGGTAAGGACCAAGCCCAAGTCGACGGCGCGTTGTGTTCCACGCGCGCCTCAAAGAGATGTCAGCACAAAAAGTGATGGGACCCGCAAGGGTCGATGCCTGCCAGGGGTGCGGGTTTGTTCGAAAGAGACACCACAGCCCCTGGCTTAAGGGCTACTGAAGGAACACGGGTGGGTTTTAGTCAGTAAAAGTCTGACACGCCCTCCTGCTCCACCCAGAGCGGGAGAAGTTATTTGATGATTTCCCACCCAAAAAAAAAAAAAAAAAAAAAAACCTTCCTCATGAATCACTCTGTCTATTGGTGAAAACCTCATGAAAATCCGTTCAGTAGTTTTTTGAATTTATCGCGAACAGACAGAAGCGGCGGGGTACCTTGTTGTACCTAACATTTTGGTACGCAATGTACGTACAAAGAATTTGAGAATTAGATCAGAAACAGAAGCTAATCATCATTATCATCATTGGCTGGTTTGTCTCACCGACTGCTGAGGATAGACCTCCTCCCTTTTTGACATGCTTCCCTGGTCTGCGCGAGTATCATATTCTGCACAGTTTTTCACAGCCATTCGATAGGCTACTGTACCGATAATGACACATTTCTATATACCTATAACAAATGATTCGTCTGGCCCCCGACAGCAAACAGCTATCGGAGGTATAGCGGTCGTCTATTTGATTTAATTAAACTGACAACATTTTCGGGTTTTTGGGTTTGTGAACAGCGTTTAGATAACTCCTAAGTACTCCTAACATTGATTGATTTTCGATTCGGTAAGGAATTGTATCGAATGGTTGTAAATAGCTAGTCTATCTTCTGTAGGCCGTCCCGTCATTAGTTTTCCAACACCCTATAGGTAGCCACGTCATGACCTGCCTAGCCTTTTCCGAACCATGTTGGGGTTGGCTTCCAGTCTAACCGGATGCATCTGAATACCAGTATTTTACATGGAACGACTGCCCATCTGACCTCCACAACCTAGTTACTGGGTATTACTGGGCAATACCATAACCCTTGGTAAAACTGGTTGTCAGACTTTCGGGCTTCTGACGACCCGTAACGACTCACTGAGATCCACGAATGACAACCGGAACCTACAAAAGCAAAATCAAAATCATTATATTTTTATTTCATATAAACCTGCATGGGCACTTATGAAACGTCAGAAGCTAGGTGCACGGTTCCAAAATGTTGTTTCCTATGGAGAAGAGCCGGCAAGAACTACGGTTAAACGTACTTTCAGAGGCACGGGGTGTCTTGGAATGTAAAGATGGTCACCCATCCATGGACCAACCGCGGCAAGCATAGCTTAACCAGCACCTTAATTGCGTAACTCACGATTAATCGTAATCGGTTTCAATTTGACTGTTCAACAGTATTCATTGCGTTATTTACGTTGTTGAACAGACACATTTTTTGAACATATTATGAAGCAATGGTTTAACAATCTGTTTTGAAAACGAAACAGATTATGATGAATCGTGAGTTAAGTACGTAATTAGGGTGCTGATCGATCACACCTGCGAATGTAATTACTTACTTGCAAGGCCCTTTATACCAAAGTTCCACATACCTACAATTTTGTTAGGATCACGACGTGATTCTGTGGTTAGGAAACTCCGTCTGATTTAAAAATACCTCAAAACTAACATGAATCTTCGTACCCACGTAGGTACTAACTTGATCTATTTTCAGCCCATTTTCAGTGGTTGTCAAGGCCACAGACTTGATAATCCTCTCTTTAGAGCCGTGTGACATGAAGTTCGATGTCCTCGCCTGTTATATGACACCTACTTATCATTCTTATGCAGATATAAGTAGGTATCGGCAATGTGAAACTGCGGTCCCACGGCCCGTTTTTGTAACAGGTATATCGCGCCAACTCAGGTCGACAGGCCGTGGGAACTGTCGCATCCAATGAGGCCTCAGATGGTCTGGCGTCATCCATCCGATCCCTCGAGAGTCGGTTAGATCAAAGGCTACTTTTTGTTTTGTTTATCAAATGTTAACCACTGAGTAGAACCAGGGCCCGATCTAGCTATTTAGCCGCTCCGGGTAAAAACAATATTCGCCGCCCTTTACACTAACACCATATAGTTAAGTAATGAGCTTGCTATTCCAAAGATGGGATGATATATGTGTGATATTCTTTTAAATATATAATATTCACGCAAGTTAGTCTACTACGGTTTCTGAACAAGTATACAAAAGTTCATAAGAGTATGTTCGTAAGTGTACATTTTGCCGCCCCTCAGTTTTGCCGCTCTGGGCATTTGCCCGGCTTGCCCCCCCCTTAGATCGGGCCTTGAGTAGAACTACAGCGGCTGCACCATTTGACATGTTCGAATAGCGGCCAACAAGCCGCGGCTCGCCGAAATAGGCCATGGGCACAGTCCGCACGGACCGCTATAGGCCTCAACAGGCCTAGCTAGCAAAGTATGGCGCGGTCTATCAGTTAACGGGTCCTGGGTGAGACCGCAGCTTTACTGATTCAGTTATATTATTGTCCGCAGATGGTTCTAGGTAATCTGGAACGATTTCTCAAAAATACCTACACGTTTTATTTGTTAAAAAGTTGGTAGGTACCTAATTATCAATTGAAATGTGAATAAATGAGAATCTGCGGAACTCTTTGGTTTATTAAAAAAAAAATACAAAGGTTTCTTTCGGAGAAGCTTTCCAGTTGTTTAATAAACTTACAAGGCAAATGTCTTATATTTTAGATCCAATTAAAAATGTTCCATTGCTATGTTTTCTAAGAAAACCACGTTCAAACATAATAAAAATAATGACGTAATTTAAAACAAAGCAGTTAAAATAATAATGCAACATCAATAATATCCTACAACGAACTGTGCCAAATAAAGTGTGTGTGGAATCTTTTTTGTTTGGCATGTGTGTGGGCGAATTTGAGCCCAATTTTATTTACCAACGACCGCTTGTATAATAATTGTAACAAGCAAAAAAGCTGCCAAGTGCGAGTCCGACTCGCTCACGAAAGGTTCCGTCCCACCATACAATATTCCCCCCCGAGTGGGTTCCCGCATTGTCGTTGCGGGGGGGCTTAGTAACCGTGGTCTCCCATCCACGGTGAAGCCAAGAGGAACCCAACGGTGGGGCCGCTCGTCAGGGCTTTTGCCTTCAAGCCATTGACGTAGCGGCCAAAAAGTAGGTTGCGGTGAGGTGCACCGCAACTGAGGTGGGCCGCGATGTCGAATGGGAGGCATCGCGGCTGAGGGTTACAGGCTGCGGTAGAGGAGGAGTGCCGGTGCTTCTGAGCAGCGCTCTTCCCTTCCGTGGCCTGGACGGGGCCGCCACCGTTTGATGGCGGACGCGGTGGGGCCGCAGGGGAAGAGGAGTGTCGGTATAGCGTCAGCCGCTCTCCCTATCCTCTGCGGCCGAAAAGTGGTAGACGGGACGGCGCGTTGTGTTCCTCACGCGCGCCGTCAAAGATGTCAGCAACCACTGGTGGGGTCCGCAAGGGCCGATGCCTGCCAGGGGTGCGGGTTTGTTCGAAAGAGATACCACGGCCCCTGGCATACGGGCTACTGAGGGAACACGGGTGGGTTTTAGTCAGTAAAAGTCTGACACGCCCTCCTGCTCTACTCAGCAGGAGAAGTCATTTGATGATTTCCCACCCAAAAAAAAAAAAAAAACCATACAATATTTTTTATTTACTTTAAAGAAAATAAACACGTTTCTATAAGTCCGGCGGTATGGAAACCTGGTCCTTTAATAATAATTATTATTATTAGGCATTAACGTCCCACTGCTGGGCAAAAGACCGGGTCCTTTAATTAGTGACTTTATTTTATTTGTTGTAGCAGCCATAGTTACAGACTGTGATACTGTGATTACGGTTCGAAAAACAGTCCTGTGACAGATGGACGACCGGACAACGGAGCCTTAGTATCTAATAAAGCAAGAAAATACGTTTACTTGAGGTAATAATGACGCAGAGAAAAAACACAAACTCAAACAACAACAGGTTTGGGGAAAAAATGCGTTACATCCACGCAAATCGCTCAGAATAATGCTATGACCCTATAAGATACAGAGGTGATGGTGAAGGTGATGGTTTTCAGCGACAGCCAGCGTTGACATGATAGCACCTAATAATGGGGTTCCGATGGCACCCTTTGTCACTCCTTTGTGTACGCAACCCTAAAAATTATTGTAAGTAACGAGCAAAAAGTCTTAATGCCCTCTGTTCTTCTTAATTTTTTGTTCATTACAGTCCATTGTTTTGAAGATTACGTGTCATTTAATTGATTAACGCGATCGCCTTGTTTGGTAGGGTATCACAAAGGGATTCAGATTATTTTTGGGCGCATCTGGAGTGAGTAATCATTTAATCATGTTTTGTGATTACAATGGTCTCTGTTTTGCAGCTAAAGTCGCGTTCCCAAGTGTTAAAACTGAAGGTGATAATTTTAAGAAGAGAGTTTAGACCACGTTCGCATGGACGTAACAATATCGCCGGTGTTCAACTGACTATAGATGACTCGGCGCTAAGCAATGGCTCAGCTAGGGTTGCCAACTTTTTCTAGAAGAAGTAGAGTATTTCTGAGTTCAGAGAGAGTAAATAAAGAATACACATTAATAAAATAGAGTAGGTGGGTACCATTTATTCATTTTTCTTTATGTTTTTTCTTGCACTTTTTACGGTACATATTTTTTTTGTGTTTTTACGAGTATGACTCTAAACATATTAATTCTACGTTAGTATAAGATCCGGAACGAATTTTAATCAATATTAATAAAGTATAAAGTCCTGTTCCTCTCTTCTCGTCACTTCACGTTCATGACCGACAATGATAAATAGTCCGACTCTTACAGTGGAAAATGTAGAAAACCCGCAGAAAAACCAAATCATAGGCCTCAAAAAAGTCGGCTTAAAAAAAGTGTATCTTAGCGTACTCTATTTGTGTTATAGATTTATAAAGTACGACCATAAGAAAAATAGTACCTACAATACTTTATTTTAGAGTACGGTTGGCAACCCTAGGCGCAGCGTAACACATTAACAGTAGAAAAGGCTGTCGTTTTGACAGTTCAACAGCATTCATTGCGTTATTTACGTTGTTGAGCACACAATTGTTTCGAACATATGAAGCAATGGATTAGCAAATTCTTCAAATTTTGATTTAGAATCTGGTTGATAGCGTGTTAGAGGATGTAGTTTATTCCTCCATGATTTGTTAATGTTTCTTTACTTTTATGCAGGAGACGTGATACAGATATCAATAAGGTATAATTATTTTAGTTTAATTTCTGATGGAATGACACATAAAGTATAACAATATCTTGATGTAGGATTGTGAGTGTTTCTTACTCCATCAATTATAAATTACTAGCTTTCGCTCACGACTTCACCCGCGTGGATGTCGGAAATTATTCCGCACGAACGTAGGTACTACCGGTATAAAAAGTATCCTATGTGTTAACCTATCTGTGTGCCAAATTTCATCCAAATCCGAACAACCGTTTTTGCGTGATTGAGTATCAAACATCCAAACATCTTCACAAACTTTCACATTGTTCAATGACAACAAAACACAGCATTCACTGAATTGTCTGTTAACATCAGTACTGGGGCCTTAGTCTGCTATTTTTATAAATTCGTCATTCCAACACGATCCCATCGTCATTTTGCTAAAAGTTCGTAATCTGCTAAATTCATGATGGTCGATCAGTGGTCAGTCAATGGTCTAGTAATAGAATTGAGTTAAAATGGCATTGTCGTATTGCCATTATTATAAAACCCGTTTGTAGAAATGATTTTCGAAAAAATACTACTAAATGTGAACATTTATTCATGTCAGATTTCATTTATATGTATATTTGTATATTTTTTTATATTTTTTAACAAATTATTTTAGGAACTGTAAATTTTTTAGGAATTAGTCATTAATTTGCCATTATGTACGAGATTACCTATAAACGCCATTTCTTTCAATGGAATGTCATTGGCTGACCACTGGAAAGTCATTATGATGCCATTATATTAGTAGACTACAAAACTTGTCAAAATCAACAATTATGAAATCAATGATCGACCATTCTGACACTATAGCAATAGCAGACTTGAGGCCCTGGTGATGCGATATAACGAACTTCCGTTCCGTCCCCATATTAAAAGAACAAATAAAAACATCAGCTGTTGCGCAACGCAACCAATAATTACATAAACCCGTTACGCGATATAAAGTAGGTATCAAGTTTTGGAAAACCCGAAAAGGAAGAAATAAATTATTTGACCGAACGAAAGTTACTTACCCAACTGGATATTGCCAATCGTTGGAATCTTCCATAATTATACTGAGTCATGGGTTTTTGACCACAGACTCCCGGTACTGCGGTCCACAAAACCACATCTTTGTTTTTTCCCCATTTCCTCCCATAATTTCATCCTTCTTCGAATAGTAATAGGTACCTAATATAGTTTCTCGCGACTGTCAATGAAGGTCCGTTTTGGCTAGATTTTCATTGCTTTTTATGTTTAATTGTGGTGGTAACTGCCAGAGTGCCAGTGACTTACTAATTCCTCATCAAAATATACTCAAAAATTTGCTGAAATCCGTCGTGAAACAATGGTTTTCATTTTACATGAACACTCTAAATAGTAGGAGCACAACATCGAGAGAGGAGGAAACAAATGGGGAGGGCTTAATCTTAAGAAGTACTCTTAAAATTCTTAAAATCACTCAATGACGTGCATCATGATCAATCAATCTGCTTCCCATCTCAGTGGATACCAGTATTTTTTACATGAAGCGACTATCTGACCTCAATAGCCGAGTTACTGGGTAATATGAAACCCTTTGGGTAAGACCGGTTTTCAGACTTTCAGGGTTCTGTCTGACGACCCATTTCGACAGTCGAAAATTAACGATCAACAGCGGGGACTAACGACTCAGCGTTGGGCACGCCACGATTGCGGCGGTAAGTCCCCTCTTTGAGGAGTGGTTTGAGAGGCGGCATGGCGTCCTCACCTTCCGCCTGACGCAGGTCCTCACCGGACACGGCTGTTTCGGGAGGTTCCTGTTTCGGATAGGGCGGGAGGAAACGCCCGGGTGTTTCCACTGCGAAGATCGCCCTGAGGACACGGTGGAGCACACGGTGGCGGTCTGCCCTGCTTGGGCGGAGCACCGCCGTGTCCTCGTGGAGGCGATCGGCGGCGGCGATCTCTCGCGTCCGGCCCTGGCCCAGGCCATGGTACGGAGCGAGAGGGCATGGGGAGCCGTCACCTCCTTCAGCGAAGCAGTGATGCTCGCGAAGAGGGAGGCGGCGCACGTGAGGGAGAGGCAGCATATGCGCCCTCGCGACCCCAGCCGCCGCAGGATACGGAGACGCCCTGGGCGTCGGGAATCCCAGGCCGATTTCCGGCCACCGTAGGCATGGGCTTGCGGACGGCGAGTAATGGGTAGCTCGCTGTCCGGTAAGGACCAAGCCCAAGTCGACGGCGCGTTGTGTTCCACGCGCGCCTCAAAGAGATGTCAGCACAAATAGTGATGGGGCCCGCAATGGCCGATGCCTGCCAGGGGTGCGGGTTTGTTCGAAAGAGACACCACAGCCCCTGGCTTAAGGGCTACTGAAGGAACACGGGTGGGTTTTAGTCAGTAAAAGTCTGACACGCCCTCCTGCTCCACCCAGAGCGGGAGAAGTTATTTGATGATTTCCCACCCCAAAAAAAAAAAAAAAAAAAAAAAACGACTCAGCGTGTTTTCCGAGGCACATAGGAGTCTTGATATGTAAAGATGGTTAACCATTCACAAATACATATATTATCAGCATGTATCGAGTCGTGTGTCTGTTATTATTAGCTAGCTACAAGATCTAGAAGCGTAAATTTATGCACAAGAGTTGGAACTCACCTCTGCGCGATAAGGAATGATTTAAAAAAACTCATCGCCTAATTGGGTCCCCCTAAAGCTTGAATGCAACTTCGTCACGTTTTCCGATGGAATATCTCATCTGGCGCATGGCTATTTGTCTACTCTTCCGTCGACAAAACGCTTTGCCTACGGTTCTCCTTTGCTAAGCCTGCTGGACAGGTAACATAGCAACATCAGGATACCTACAAAGAAGCTAGGGACTTTCCCAAGCTATCGACAATGTACACGTATGGGTAAAATGCAACATTATGAAATAGTGATGAGAAATTTTAAAACAAGAAGCATGTTACTGGCGTACTATGGAATTCCTCGTGCCACCATACATACTGTGGCACAAGGGTAACATGCAAGGTCGGATATGTAGGTGTATACATGCTCATGCTTGTATTTTTTTGCTTTTGTTACGCGTCGGTACCAAAAAAAAAAGTGTGGGTCAAGACGTGCGGCTCGTCGATCAATCGTGCCCCGGAAATACGCAATCTTGACCCATCAATGTTTATGTCGTACTACTTTGTAATTTATAAGTATTTCAAAATGCAGTTTTAAAAACATTCAATTTGTATGATGGCGCAAATATTTACTGAAGTATGTAGGTATGTACCTATAATTAACTCGTCTTCGTTAGCCTAGTAGGTAATTGGAATACCTATATAATTTTATAGGTGCATAATTACTATGCCAGGCGGTAAATAGTGACACGTTCCATTAGTCAGATTCTCTTTACTACACGAGGTGTACTTCACACTGAGAATGAATTTGTTTTTTTTTTTATTCTGAAAAACGATACGATGGAAAACTTTTTAGTTGGGAAGGAACTCTACTACCGATTAATTTACTTTTTCGGCCGGGTACCTATAAACATATTGGGAGTAAGGACAACTGTCACATCGTGTTGTCATTCATTCTTAGTTCGGATCACTAACTATTTGTTGTAATTACAGCTGAAACTACGGATTTCGTGCTTGGAGAGCTGTAGACCCCAGTCACTTATTTAAGGTCGATGGGACACCCGGAGGCTGTAGATGTTATCTTTGCCCCCCAACTGGGACAGCTTACCAATCTCCCAGCAGTAGCTGAACTATCTTAACTGAACTTTATGTAGATCAACCAACAAATCATACATAACCTACCTACAATGTAAACAAATAATGTAAATATTCTAATTTATTTCCAATTGTTGCCAATCATCAGCAATCATAGCCAAATGACAGAGGTCACTTTAATAGGTACCTACTTAGTTCACTTGACTCTCTGACCTATGATATAATTCCAGGACAAGAATGATAGGTACAGAGGTGGTATGTAAAGATGGTCACCCATCCGCGGACCAACCGCGGCAAGCATAGCTTAACCTGGTCGATCGACCCGTGCAGCTATTGTTATTGTAGGTGCCATGACTAAAAAGAGAAAAATATAAAGATTTTTGCTACCGACTTCCGAAATTAAAGTACATATTTTTTTACTTTCATGTTTTTTGGATTTCGTTTGTTTTTTTTTCTGGTTTAGAATACAATGTACAGACGCCAGCACATCAAGCTACCCCAATCTGTCATTTTTCTTTGATCGTTTTTCAACTTTAATGCAAAGGTATAAGGTTTATGTTCAATTGGGAAAATTTGACAGTTTGGGATAGCTTGACCTGCTGGCGACTGTACGATAGTTAATAATCTTGTTATTTGGAATAGGCAGTAGTTATGAAGACAGAATATTCGTAATAAAACTGATACAAAAATAACTAACAAAGTCCGAGTCAAATCATTTATTTCAAATAGCCACATATAATTTACTGGCTTTTGCCAGCTTTTCTCCGCCCCCGTTGGTGTCGGTTATCGCGTAAAAAAGCAGCCTATGTCTTTCTCCATATCCCAGTTTATATCTCTGCCAAATTTCACGACGATGGGTTCAGCGGTTTTGGCGTGAAAGCATAACACACAGGCGTACAGAGTTATTTTCGTATTTTTCGGATTGAACTTTCGAACATCGAAATTTGCAAATTAAAAAAAAAAATGATTCTGGTCGCCCCTTTCAAAGGATTCTTTCGTATGGAAAAGAATGAGCAAGAAACTCCACCGTTAACCTTTTAAAATGTTTTACAATACTTGTATTTTATGTCATACGTAACAAACAAAAAACATATTTAACAGCAATTTTTACATTTATCATCTTCGTGGAACCGCAGATTGAAATGCAAACTTTTTCTGAAAGTAGGTACAGACGTACAGTAACGAAATCCTCAGTTAAGATTCGTAATTTTCCTAATCCGCCATAACTGAATACCCAGTAATCAACGAATAAATTAAAAAATGTATCAGAATTTGTATAAAATTAACGGCCAACGGTAAATATGTAATTTTACGGGAACGATTTCGGCCACGATACGCAAATGGCGGCTCATCATCCCCAGAGCAACTTCACCCATTGATGAGTATTTCTTGTGTCAATCTCCACGCTCCAGTGTCAACAGGCAGTCCACACCTAACGCAAAATCTGGATGTGCATCTAGGTTGTGCGTTAGGTGTTGCATTGTTTTGTTTTGGCGCCATTTATAGACAGCCATTTTAATATAGTGCCATGACATGCTGGCTTCTCATTAGTGATATCAGTTTGTAAAACGTATGTTTTGAAAAGCGCCAAGGACGGGACGGGACGGGACGGGACGGGTTTAAGATATGGTAAAACTGGCCGGGACGTCTTCAATAAATAGTTAACAGACTCACCTGTCTCCTAATCATGACGTGGCTGACTCTCCCGCGAACCCTGACGGAGAGCACGTACTCCCCGGGGTGGGCCTGCGACTCCCTCACCAGGAAGGAGCCGTTCTTGCCCTTATCCATGATCAGGTGTTCCGCCTCCTTTGCTGACATCACTCCATGGAACCATCTGGAAAGATAAGAATTTAAAATTTAAAGAAAAATCTTTTTTTTTTTTGTATTAGGAAACCAGCCTATAATGTTCCGCTGGGACACAGGCCTACTCTCTGGAACAGGAAATAGGCCATTTATACACTGGTGGATCCATTAGTTGGTGAATGTCACATGTTTTCGAATTTTTGGTTCTACATAACAGTTTTCGCATTTTTTCCTTCACCGTTTTGAGAGCAGTGGAAATGAAATTAAATACACTAAGTAAGTCTGCCTGGATTCGAAATCACAACCATTACCTACTCATAAGTCTATCCTCATAGATGTGGTGTCTCTTTCACAAAAGGCATGTTACACGAAGTGTTGAAGTTGAAATGTTTTTTAGAAATACGGCAATTGCTCTGGTTTCAATCGCGTGGGCTTAACAGTTGTTGTAAGGGTCCTCTGTGGTTTTTTTCTCAAAAGACCATTTCTGATATCAATCTACATGGTGTTTACATGATCTGACCAAGATTATGTCTGGGCTTTAAAAGAGATTGTGACCTCTGAGTTTGTTTTGGCCACTCTTCTGCGTAATGTAGGTATCGGTAGGAATCGCTTTCATTTGGACAGGTCCACAACATTCATGGCATTGTTTACGTTGCTAAGCAGACAATTTTTTCGAACATATGAAAGAATGGATTTGCGATTACCTTCAAAAATATTGCAATTAGGGTGCACCAGGCCTAGACAAAACACATTTCTGTTACTGTTCACGCCAGACGCTACGCCAAAATGTATGGGAATGACATTACTTGCGGAAAGAACACGACGTAACCTTTCTGCAGGTAATGTCGCTCCCATACATTTTGGCGTAGCGTTTGGCGTGAACGCTAACATAAATGTATTTTGTCTCTAGGCCCAGAGCAGTCAGATAGGAAACGCCAACCCCATCTTTTTTTTTACTACTAAAGGTCTAAGAACGTGGTTTTCTCAAAGATTCTATGCCTCCTAGGTTCCCACTTATATAATAAAATAAATCGTATTGCAAAGATCTATCATCTAACAACAAAGGCTTGTAAAAGTGCTCTAGTTGAACTGAGACCTTTTTAGCACTTACTTATCTTTTTGTTCTATTGTTTTTATTCTGTGAGTTGATTTTTATAATTGTTGTTTTTATTGTTTTTTAATTACTGATGTTTATGTTATGCCCTATTCCTTACAGTTACTAAATAACGAATAATGTTTACATACCGTGTGGTGGGACCCTGGTGATTTGTTACACACGTATCCTAGTGCATACACCAGTTTTAGTTTTTTTGTGGAGAGAAAATAACATTATTTTTTATTTGAATTTAAAAATATGATTACCTGTAAAAGTGTCTGTACAAACCTACTTATAGAAATAAAATCATTTATTATAATTTATCATTTATCGATAGTTACATAACAATACGTAAGCAGTTGTGCTTCAGTACCCAGTCCTTGGAGTTCCTCGTCAGTCGTCAGTCATGCGACAATGCGACACAAAACGTTTATAAAAATAATCGATTGCGACAAAAAAGTCGCCTTGAGGTTGGAAGAAGTTGTACTGATTGATGGCTGCGGAATAAACCGTATTATGATGTTTTAAAGTAAGGTGCCTATCGATCTGCCTTTGATTTAGGAAGACCTGTGGGCGAGTAACAACAACAACGGTGCGGGTCAATCGATCAGGATTGCCGCGGTTGGTTCGTGGGTGGGTCACCATCCGAGGCATGAGGGGTCTTGGTATTTAAAGATGTTACCTACCCATCGACAGACCAACCACGGCAAGCCTAGCTTAACTTGATCGGTCTGTTCAATCGTGCTGTTATTAGTTATTACTTAAGAACCACAAGTCCCTCAAAAACATGCGCTCAATAATTTCATTCAAAATTTATTTCAGACATTAAATCCATACAAATCACACAAAAAGATCTTATTTCGAACTGCTTACAGTCTCTGAATAATAATTAACCATTTGTCAGTTTCATTGAACATACAGTTTACTTCGGGTTCAATGACCGACCTGGCTAAAGACTTGATTGTGTGAAATTAAACAAACAAGAGCGAAAAACGTACGGACAAATAACGTGTCTAATTTTCGCAAGAATACGTATCTACTTCGAGCGAGATCATTCAAATTTCCGCTAAGCACAGTGGGATTAAAAATGTGGACAGTTTCGGTCAAATTTTAAATACTTAGGCCACTGTAATATTGACAGAATTGTTCAATACAACTCTCTACGTGCTTATTAATTACGCTATTGAATGACAATTTCATGAAATCATGGTATTTTAGGTAAGTTCTAACACATAAGATGTTTTATTGCTGATTAAACTGTTACGATCGTGAATCATATTTTAATCAACATACAATCTAAAACTGGTGATGATTCTGTTGTGTACCAACTAAACTTATTAAAAGCTATTGCTCTATTTTTCATCTAGTGAAACAAGAAAGAGACGGAAACAAATAATCTGTCAAATTTAGGTGAATTAAGATTTTCTTCGACGCAGATAGCTTAAAATCACGCCAAATTCAGGGCAATCGAGACGTAATTTAATTTGACAGTTCTAAACGTTTATTTGTCTTTTTCTTTCGCGGTCTGTTAGTAAGAGATAGCAATACTCCAATTTTAGTTTAGGAGGTGAACAAAAGAGTCGGCACGGCACCACTGATTTGCATTCGCTTAAATTTTGCGGGCCACCTTGGCCTCTATTAGATGTCTTTGCAAGTAGGTGGGTACCTATAAGTACATTAATCATTATCATTTAAAACCCGTATACGTCCACTAGAGAACATTCTTTATGCACCACCCGTATTTGCAACACACCCAGAGTTATTTCTAGGCAATACTAGTTTTCACCTCGTTTGGCAGATTGATGATCATTTCATATGTTATCGGAGTTTTTTTATGCCTTCTTATCGTCAACGAATGAAACACCCCCTTGACTAGTAAAAGACGTTAAACTGACCTGTCAAAAATATTTCGCGTTCGCCATTGGAAAGGATACAATTAGAGTATACCTACATAGAATGATGCATTGAAAACGCCTCCACGAGTGAGAGAATAATGCCCGTTTTCTAAATGACATCTACATGTCATGCTGCGAAACTGCTCTGCTGGCCACTAAACCATCACTTAACTCAAACTACAAAGACAAGTGTAAGTTAAGGCACGAGCTAAGAAACGTATGTAGATCTCGGCCAAAGTTCAAAGTTAAAGGAGTCAGTCACCCTAGCACAATATCTCATCAATACTCATAATTTTGCTTTACTTGAATCCATTTGTTTACATGCTTGAAAAGATTGCAAGTACTACTTGACTGAACTCGATCAGCCACAAAAAATATCAACAAAAAATCTTGTGCCTAATTTGGAAGTAGATACTCAGGAACTGATTAGTTTTTTGGAATAGGTAACTTTTCCGGAAGCTATGCACTAGTATTTAGGAATTAATGAGAAGGTCATCCATATTATTTCTCAAATAGTCTAGCTCTAGAGTTCTCTTAGGTATAGTGGTCGGGTTGGATTCCCAGGTCGGGCAAGTGGATGTGCAGTTGGGTTTTTCTATGTAGAATTTCTCAGTAGCAACCCGTAGTTTGGATTTGTGCCCGTTTGATGGCAATAGGCTCGCCCCTTATTACGTGGGACTTAAGTATAACTGATGAAATGTGCCCAACCCTTCTAGGAAACAAGACGTGATGTTATATTTTATTATGCTCTTTACACAGGATCAATTTTTAACCAGTGCGCAAATTATAACCATGAATTCAGCATATCTTTCTAGACCCCCTCGCCAATAGCGTGGAAATTTTTCGTCGATTATAGAAAAATAAACTGCTGTTTCATACATTTTGATCGCGTAGGTATTGCACTTTTCTATGAAACAGCTGGTTTTCATTTTGTGTAACTGTTGAAAAATTTCTACGCTACGTCTAGAATGATATGCTGAATTTATTGTTACAGTTTGCGCACTGGTTAAAAAGTTATCCTGTTTATGTGGATTCTCATAATTACGGAACCTTTTGGAAGCGTATTTGAATATTTCCAGTCGAATCGAGTGCGAGTCTCCCGTCTCCCCCAACCCCTTATTCCCATTGATGATGATTACGTTTTACTCTAGTGTTGGCAAAAACTGGCAAGAGCGACCAATGTCGCTCCAAGTAATATAACAAGTGCGTTAACGATGAAACGCAATCGTTTCATCGTTAACGCACTTGTTAACAACAATAACAGCCTTGCTAACTCCACAAGGTCAAATTAGCATAATTATTGACAAGATATGAAAGAATGTCCTTTCTACTGCAATTACCTATATCAGAGCAGGATGTGCTAAAGAATTTCTTTTAAAAACCTGTCTTTTCGCAACAGTTTGTAGATATGTATTTATGGAGGTATACCTGCACAAGGCTGGAGAAAACAATTTTTCATGAGAGGGAATGAGCCGTAATCTACCACGCCGGCCCAGTGCGGGTTGGTAGATGTCACATGTCTTCGAATTTTTTAGTTCTAAGACATGCCGATTTCCTCACGATGTTTTCCTTCACCGTTTTGAGAGCAATGGTGATGTGATGTGAAATAATCTACACAAAGTAAAGCGTTTGTCTGGATTCGAACCTACGACCTACAACTCGTAAGTCGCGGCCTATACCACTTGGCCACCACTACTTAAGAATTAAGAGAGGAATATTGGAAATTTTTCGTCTAAAGTGGTTAAAGAGGGGATGAAAGTTTTTTTGGATGTTCGAATGGTTTTTTTTTTATCGCCGACGTGAAACTAATCGGGCATGAGGCTGGTATCTATAAATAAAGTTTACGTTTAAGTTTAAGTTTACTTTGTTATCGCAGCCTGGGGCGTAGCGTGATGTTAGTTTTCCTCAATAATTGGGCCTCAGATTATAAAACAAAGGCAGATAGACCGCGCGGAACACAAAGAGTGAGGTTAAAAAAAAACAAATACTCAAGCGTCGCATTTTATGGAACATGCAATGCGACGCTTTAGTATGTTTTTTTTTTTGGTTAAGATTATAAAACAAAGGCAGATAGATCGCGCGGAACAACCAAGAGTCAAAAAAACAAATAGGTACTAAAGCCTCACATTATATATATATATACAATGCGACGCTTTAGTATTTGGTTTTTTGGCTTCACTCTTGGTGTTCCGCGCGGTCTATCTGCCTTTGTTTTATAATCTGAGAATTGGGCTATCAAATACAAGAAAAATGTAAAAATCCGACAAGTCTTTTCAGAGAATAGCGTATTCAAACAAATAAACATATTTTTTTTACAGAAACCGCTGGTAAATTCGCCCGCGTGAATGTCGGTTATCGCGTAAAGATGTAGCCTATGTCCTCCATATACCTACCAGGCTATATTTCTGCCAAATTTCATGACGATCGGTTCCGCGGTACTGGCGTGAAAGCGTAACAGACAGACAAGTTACTTTCGCATTTATAATATTAAGTAGGGCCTCGAAAAGCACGTTAAGCCGTTGGTTCCGGCTGTCATTTGGGGATCTTTGACAGTCATTACGGGTCGTCAGAAGCCCGAAAGTCTGACAACCAGCACCCTAATTGCGTAACTCACGATTCATCATAATCTGTAGGTATCGTTTTGAAACGGATTGTTAAACCATTGCTTCATATGTTCGAAAAATGTGTCTGTTTGACAACATAAATAACGCAATGAATATTGTTTAACTGTGAAGACGAAACCAATTATGATCAATCGTGAGTTACGCAATTAGGGTGCCGTTTTACCAAGGGGTATCGTATTTTTTTTTTTTTTTTTTTTTTAAACGTGGGCAACGTTTAAAAAAAAAAAACTCATATTTCAATTACACTCTGGGTATTACCCAGTAACTGGGTTGTAGAGGTCAGATAGGCAGTCACTCCATGTAAAATACTGGTATT
The DNA here is from genome assembly GCA_949987655.1 of Polymixis flavicincta. Lineage (NCBI taxonomy): Eukaryota > Metazoa > Arthropoda > Insecta > Lepidoptera > Noctuidae > Polymixis > Polymixis flavicincta. The sequence continues at coordinate 31,888,642 of OX465171.1, read as the reverse complement.
CACCTGCATCTGGTTAAACTGGAAGCCGACCCCAACATAGTTGGGAAAAGGCTAGGCATATGATGAATATTAAGTAGGGATTAGTAGGATTAAGGATTATAGAGGATATACAATTTAAAGATAAAGGAAAAATAAGAAAAACTTGCAGTAAAAGGGGGCTATTACCCAGCATGCAACAGTTGAACGGACATTAAAAGAGTCTCAAAAATAAATTTCATTACCACAATCAAAATAAAAAATAAAATTTCAGGAAAATTGTAATTAAGTAAAAAACGGTTCACTATCAAATACATTTTACGTAGGGCTTATTTTTCATTCAAAGAACGCATTTCCACAGCATTAATTCTACTTTCATGCTTATTTTGCCACACCCAATATTCACAAATGATGAATACCTAACTGAGAGGTTAATTCGTTAATTCGTTTTGTGTCAGACAGTCATAATAATACACCCCCTTATTTATAAACGCTGCTTAAAGTTAAGTAATGATTAGCGACTGATTACCAATACATTTTTGACGTACACCTCTCGTTTATGAATATAACACCTCTTAACTTTAATCATCGTTTATGAATATGCCCGACAGTGTCAAGACGTAGATTGCATAATAATGACGATATTGTAGCTTTGCTTATTATGACGTAGGTATGTGTACAGCAAAACCACTAATGTATTCGTTTTATGGATACAAGGACCAACTACGTGTTTTCTATGTAGGTACTTCAGTGGTAGGACAGTTATAGTATGCTAATTTGTGAGTCAGTTTGTACCATCAATGGTACGTATATAACGTATACTCGACCTCATAATTACTTCACCACACCATAGCATGTGTCACTTGCAGGTTATAAATCTACAAGGTTTAATTTGTCTGTGTGTCAGTTACTGTTTCAACGTAACTTATTGAAGGTGAATTGTTGTTCAAAGTGGTAAAACATTTACGAGGTTGTCTATACCTACTACCTATGTAAAAGTGCTATCTAAATATGTGGCCACGGGGAAGGTTAGAGAACTGTGGGCCGTATGTGTGATTCATCATCATCAGCCTATAAATGTTCCCACTGCTGGGACACAGGCCTCCTCTCATGAGAGTATGTGTGATTGTTGATACAAAACTTTCTGTCAAAAATTCAGCTGAATTTAGCGTGTTCTGCACTATGTTTAAAGCCCCATTTACATGTAGTAAGTTTCTTGCCTAAAGCTGGCTTTGTACTGATGCGGATCTGCCCGCACCGAGGACGCATCATTTGAAAAATATCGTCCGTGGTAGCGCAGACACGTCCGTCGCGGTACTTCCTATCCGCTACGAGTCGGTAAGTTCAAAGGAGCTTGGCAACCTTCATTTTCACTTTGCAGTTTAGAATGACAAAATGGATCTAATCTCAAGACCCTCACAGACCCAGACAGAAGAGTCTTGAAGTGTGGTGCGTGGCTGTCCATCCGCCGCACACGTGCTGGTCGTCGACCGTGCGTGATAATCCACAATATCACGGCTCGTGCGAAGTCGGCTTCTGGCATAATAGTGAAGCAACAAATGACTCGCATAGTCTAAACACTGCTTACACTTTAAACTTTTATAAGGGCCATATTCATAAACGATGATTCAAGTTAAATGATGTTTAAACGCCAAAAATGTATTGTTAAACCATCGATCACTAATAATTAGTGATCGATGGGTTAAACAGACGCTAATCATTACTTAACTTTAACCAACGTTTATGAATAAGGGGGTTATTATTGTTGTTGCGACTTGCTTAAAACCACAGATAACTAAATCGCACTATGTGAATTTATCTTTTCAATCGAACCCAGAACTTATACACAAGGAAACAGGGCCGCTGCGCTAGTCAAGTTGCCATGTCGCACGTAATTAGTAAAAAAAAGATACGCTCTTATCTCATTGAGAGAAGTGGTGGGCCAGAGGTAACGGCTGCGACTTAATAGTTGTAGGTCGTAGGTTCGAACCCAGACAAGCACTTTATTTTGTGTAAATTATTTCATCACATCACCACTGCTCTCAAAACGGTGAAGGAAAACATTGTGAGGAAACCGGCATGTCTTATTATAGAACCAAAAAATCGAAGACGTGTGACATCTACCAGCACGCACTGGGTGCTCTCACTATATAATAAAGAGTTGGAAATCGAAAACCTACTACGGGAAACCACAAGAAATTTTAGATGTCTCTTACTATTATCAATATCAAGTTGGTATAATCTAGGAGTAACCCACCCACAAGGAAATATAGGTAAGAGTATCACATAACTTAAACGTTCATAACTCGTTATTAAAATACAATTACAAAACAATTATTGTCGTATTCCCACGTCAGTACCTATTACGAAAAAAACGATGGATTTTTTTGACATCAACAAGTTTTTCGAACTAGTGTGGAAAAATATATATCACTGAATAGAAAAGAAAATGTCCAATTTGTTTGTGGTCATAAGACACCAGACGGCATGACATTACTGCCTTGGAAGTTGGGTACCTCATGGCTCAAAACTTAGTTACCCACTACAATTCTGAGCCGTTTGGAGTCGAAACGCTTGGGTCATGGGGCCAGTGTGTGTTGTTAAATATTATATACTTATCCTCGTATTTAAATAAATATTCTTCAGTGGTCATATTCATCTTTTTTTCATTTGACCTTGGTACTAAGTAAAAATATTTTGGGTGGGTACAAAAACTATGATTATAACGTAAAAATACGGTCTTTTCTTTTGTGTCTTTTAGGTAGTTCAAATAATGACGTAACTATATTTTGTTGGTAGGTATGGAAGGTCAAAAACTTTATACATCTTATTTGAACTATATTTACAAGGTTAAAATTGTAGTAAATTACTTAAGCAAACTATTCATTTGACTACATCACGTTTGGTTCACGGCCGACCGATTTTATTTTCCTTATTTTTGGAAACAGTTCCCGCATAACAATAATAGGTATGTAATATTTACTTTTTTTGTGATTGACCTTGTATCTAATTAAAATAAAGTAAGCAACTTTTCCTTAACCATTAGCACAAAACAAATCCGGAATCACCATTTTTTTAAGATGCCGTAAACGAAATGTTTCCGATTTCGCTGATTTACGTGACTTTACAGACTTGATTTCACAGTATAAAATACTGTATTTCGATATTTTTTAATGCATAATATAAAATATCATTTCAATTTTGATCTAATAAATGAGCTACTTTTTTATTTGTATTGTTTACTTTCACTAACCGACCCCAACCCAGCGGGTTATTTTATCCCGATCCCGGAGGACCCCGATTTATTTTTATTTATTTAACCATTTATACACACTATATATCTTGATATTCTCAATTAAAAGCCAGTTTAGTTTTTTGAAACTAAACTGACTTTACTTTGTTTCCGTCAGCAGTGATATGTTGAATAAAATATATATTATTACTTACAAAAATTATAATACTTTAACGATCAGGAAAAATATATTAAGTCTTGCTTGGTTAAGGTAAACATTATAATCAGAGAATACAATATTGTATACTCTCCTAAAGCAACGAAAAATAAATTGGGTTTAAATCGTTTTTAGGTGAGAAAATGGATAGAAATCATTTATTTTTCTGTTATATATATCGTCCCAATCTTTATATTAAAATAGTTTTTATCAAATCGGAAAATACCCTATTATTATTACAATAGTTTATTTTATAATACTGAAAACCAAAATACTTACTTGTACATTGAATATTATCATAATTTAAAAAACACGATAAAACTGTCTCACTTTCATGACTTTTATTATGTAGCATAAATAAATTTAAAAAAAGGAATAAAAAAAATTAAAATGTTACAATACACTACTATTGTAACATTTTTATATTTTTAATTCGTTTTTTTTTTTCAAACTGTTATTACCTCTATTAAAACTGTTTTTCGACATTGTGACACAAAATTTCAAATAAACTACTTTCGTCTAAAGCAGGTATTACAACACATACATTTAAGCACATTTTATATCGGGCGTATGTACAAGTTGAAAACAATAGGAAAAAAGGAAAAAAAATGTCATCATATTTATCATATGTCCTCCGGGACGGGGCCTCAGTAGGTACTCAAGGAATATCCCAAAACGGAGAATTAGTTATAAGAGGTTTACATTATCACATATTTATGAATCATTTCGATGGTATGAAGAAATGTAATTGCATTATTGTAAAAGTCATATAAATGAACAATGTTTGAATCACTTTTTACCTTTTTAAAAAGAGAAAATGGGCACAGAATTGCTATTAATTTCGGCTACTCAGAACTCCTATTGATAAAAAATAAACTTTAGTTGAAAATCAATTCGTATCCTGAAAATAATTAAAAAGAATTGGTTGGAAAAAATGTTTTAAAACAACCCAAATCTCGCAAAGTAATACTCGAAAAAATTCAAAAAGTCTATCATTGATTAGATAGTAATTGAAACAAGATCATGTTGTACATTAAAACTTACGGAAAAACAATACTTTAACGTACGTCTGTAAAATCAAGTAAATTAGTGAAATCGAAATAATTTTGTTTACTATGGTATGAAGGCGTAGGCCTCTTAAATAACTAAGTTTTATTTAAGCGCATGGACGATGTTTCGCTTCGCGATACGACATAGTTCAGTCTACCAGGAGCCCACAAAATGCGAGAGATGTATTTTATACTATCACTGTTCGCGTCACTAATACAGCCCACAATATTGATCTGTTTTCCATCAGTCTGACCATCTGTTTTGTACTGTCCGGAGAGACTTCGTTTGTAGGCTGTGGTTTCATACATCAAACGAAATAGTAGTAGGTACCTAAGTACCTATAAGTATACAAGCAACTAGATTTTACCTGTATTTCTCTTGCACACCACTATCGAATTGGAATCAGGTTCTTGTTAATAGCTATATAATTATAATCACCAATAAATAATAGTTCACACGTTTGTGCATTTGGCATAACTATAGTAACAGTTCTGTGTGATCGGTAGACTATAATCTCGGACCGGTTTCTTGGTTTATTTAAGCACCTTGCGGATGTTGGGGTAAGCACACACTGAGGCGAATACCGCACATTTATTTTAAGAGTCAATACACCTTCAACTTGATTTTATCTTCCTATTTAATCTCGTTTCATATTCCGATTTGAAGATAAAAAAAGGGATGTTGGTAATGAAAATATTGATTTATCCGAATAATTGAAGGTGGAATGAATTTGAGTGTTAGTTAAACAATTTCGAAGACTTCTTTTTGATCGACATCAGGTTCGAAAATATTTATTTTATAATGTCAATGTTTTCACAAATACATACATGCAATCGCAGCGGAACATTTATAATTAGGTACGAGTACTAGTGGTTGCCCACTGGTCGAAATGTGGCCACGATTCATTTAAATTTTAAGTTTGAACTAATGCATTATTCTATAAAAATATTAGCTTTCTGCACTTCTTCTCCGTATACTTAAATTTTGACGGTGCTAAATGTCCTCCATCCATTGAGGTAATATGTAAAGTTAGTACATAATTATTACCTCAATGCCTCCATCCGCGTAATTTTCGTAAAAGGGATCCTTGCAAAGTGTTTTGTGCTTCAAACGTGAAGCACTCACAAAAATCTCCCATTCTTTGCATGATCTTCTAAATCGTCTATCTCTAAACTATAATTTAGAAAGACGGTTTATTTAAAAAAAAACCATCAGGCGACAATCCGACAATCTGTCAATTTTGTTAGTTATTCTATTCTATTTTTATTTAATGGCAATTAAAGCCGATATCGACTATTCTGCCAATGTCTAAAGTGAATTGGAAAAACAAGTGTGCATGATAAACCAACTAAAAGACTTTTACAATCACAAACACATGTGTTTTTCCCGTTTTTCCCTTCCCACAGATAGAAACTGTAAAATGTACTCTAAAATGATAGAACTGTAAAACGTCGAGAATGTACTCTGCAACTGTGCATAGACTACCTACTAATCAATTTTGTTAGTTAGATCTGCCTCAATATGCAGCACCTGTTGTCAAAATGTCGTCATTTTTGACAAATTATTCTCACAGTAGTTAGTAGTAATAGTAAATGGGGCTCGGAATTTCTGCTCAAAAACAGTAAGGGTCGTTAAACCGGACGCGAACGTTCCCAGAACCATCGAAAGCGAAAGAATCCTCGATGCGCACCTGTCTTTAGATCACCAAACTAGTCGGGCCAGTGCGAGTAGGCGCTGTCAGGGCGAGGAAGCGAAAGTTCCCTTTCGGGGAGACCTTCGGAAGTACTTGTACTTCGAGTTATGTGACCAATGAGTTGCGTTGCCACCGAATTGAATGAAGGAAATAGTATTGTTATTATTGCTCGTTCCGATTCAGGTATAACTATATTTACCTACTCCATTTTATACTTATTATAGGTATTATACTATGTACTTCGCCTTCGACTACGTCAGCTCTCGAAGAGTCCTGTGTCCCAACAGTGGTACTCGTAACATTTACATTATAGGCTGATCTATGGACGATGGATGTCTGTCTGTACGTTAAGTATCAGACCGATGGTATTTTATGTGTCAACATTCAACAAACGCCATTTCAGGAAAAGGAAATCAACACAAAATGGATGGATCATCAGTAAATACTAAGTGACTTGTAAAGAGACAAAGGGACATAAATTTTCACTTCAACGGACATAACTTCGCATGATACGTACACCGGTAACTATGCCGGAAACAATAAGGTTTTTAACATGTGTAATTAACTGCATATACAGGTTAAAATTGTAACCAGGGCGCAAACTATAACCATGAATTCAGCATAATATAAATCAAGATATCGACGCGTAGAAAGTTTAATTAAAAAAAAACTGTTCCATACATTTTGACCGCGTTTGTACCGACTGCTCTTTTCTATGAAATTTCAGTTGGTTTTTGGGGAACTCTTTACTAAACCTCCGCTGACAGTCCGTGCGTCCATCTGTCTGTCAATAGGCTGTATGCTGTATCTCAAGAACCGTAATAGGTAGACAATTGAAATTATCACGAAGTGTGTATTTCTATTGCTTAAAAAATAATAAACCTGCTTTGTCCAACCCTAATAACTAAGTTCGGAAGTCGGTGACTTTCGATATGTATTTAATTATATGTCACCGCCTTCCGAACTTAGTTATTGGGGTTGGACAAAGCAGGTTTATTATTTTTTACTTTTCGGTTTTTCGGCGGTTTAATTTTTTCATTAAAAAGTTTTTATTAACCCTCTTATTAAAAACATTGCTTAAAGTTAAGTAATGATTAACAGCTGTTTAACCATAAACGTTTATAAAATATGAGGATATCTAACTGTACCAAATTACATACTCCTCCGTCCGGGTAATTTTCGTAAAAAGGGGTACAAAGTGTTTGCTTCATGTATTAAATTATAGGTTATGTATAAGTCGCACCTGTGGCCACATACGTACAAAAATACCCGCATGAACGTTATTTATGAAATACAATCAACATTGCGAACGATTTTCTTTGTAGCGATACATGTAGGTAATTATTAAAACTAAGTCGAAAGTTTTTTTTTTAGGTGTGAAATCATCAAATAACTTCTCCCGCTCTGGGTGCAGCAGGAGGGCGTGTCAGACTTTTACTGGCTAAAACCCACTCGTGTTCCTTCAGTTACCTGTGTGGCTGGGGCCACGGTATCTCTTTCGAACAACCCGCACCCCCACCAGTTGGTGACTCTACTGAGCCGTGGGAATTACATTCTGAACTTGACAATCTGAGGAGATACTTACTTTTTCACTGAATACCATCAATCCTTTTCTCAACTATGTTGGTGTTGGCTCCCAATCTAACTGGATGCAGCTGAATACCATAACCTAGTTTACATGAAGCGACTGCTTATCTGACGGCCACAACCCAGTTACTTTGGTAAGACTGGCTGTCAGAGTTTCGGGCTTCTGGGGACCCGTACCGACTATCAAGGATCCACAAATGACAGCTTGGACCAACGGCTTGACTTCTTGAGGTACGAAGGAGTCACGGTAAGTAACTTGATGTACCTTAAGTGTTAATCCAGGTAAACGATATATTGATTCCGTAATATACTGTTTTCATATAACTCAACTGGTTTACGTGACGCACGCCACTAAAACTCCCAGTACCTATGCATGATTTTTACACAGAATTCGCAACCTGAAGTGGCAATGGGCTGGCCACATTAGCAGCAGAACCGATGACCGTTAGGGTAGATGTGTTCATGAGTGGAGACCGCGAATCGGCCAACGTAAGGTAGGACGATCTCAGGCAAGGTGGAGCGACGATATTCGCAGGGTGGCTGGTAGCCGCTAGATGAGAGTTGCCGAGAATCGAGCTGAATGGTGTGCAATTGGAAAGGCATAATGTCCAACAGTGGACTGCGGCTGATGATGATTCGCCAATATAGGTACAGAACACCCTAATTAAATAAGTATACCTACACCTAAACCCACCTCATGAATCACTCCATCCATTTGTGAAAACTCTAGAAATTCTCGGGACTCCCATATTTTGTGCAGATATTCCAAACAGATAGTCCTAATCTACATGTGAAGGGTTGGAATGACCAGCTACGGCCGCCATGATCTACGTACAATGGTCCACTGGATCACTAAGGTCCGTATCACCTAAGGAAACTAGTTTAGGGTTAAGTTTCCATTTTAGAAAGATCCTCAATATAAAATGTTTGATCATAATTCAGCTGACTTTATTCCACATCGTTGCTCAGTTCGTGAATTGAACCCAAGGTGTGGTTGAATATGTTTGCATCGAAGTGTGGTTCCGATTGCGCTTGAGCATACATTTTTGTCTTCTCAGTTTGTTGATTTCACTGTCGAGTTTTGAAACATTCTTGTGGATAGTGGAATTCAAGTATCAAGAATCAAAACGGATATTATTTGGGAAAGTAGATTATTTCAATAATATAGGTATAGCAAAGTTGATTCAATTAAAAGGTCGGACTTTAGCGTTTTTCTCAAATAGCTAAGAGATAAGTAGGTTTGTACACAGGATCCATAACGTTGCAAAAACTAAAAAAAAATGCAGGTTTTGCTGTGAAAATTAATTATATCAAATTACTGGATCCATTGAAAATTACGGTACATAATAATAACGCTGGGCTCATATGGTATCTCTTTCTAACCCTGTGAAGATCAGAACAAAATCTTTGATTGCGGCTTGGTCATCTCCTAACTTCCAGGGTTTATTTTTAATCTTATATTTATAATCGTTTCTTAATTATGTTTTTGCATTGTTTTCACACATTATAGAAGCAAGAAGAATAATGAACTCGGGATTTTGTCAAAAAACTCCAAGGACACACTACATACGTTGTGGCATGTATGGGCAAATAGCTTCAATTCTGACTTTTTGACAATTCAAAATTGCCTGTAGACGGTTTCATTGAGACAAATGCTTTAATACTGTCCTAAGTGCGGGAACCAATGCCAATAACATAGGTTCACCATTGTTTTAGACCCATCGAAACTCAGTATGCTTTTCACTGGTCGTGCCAGCTAGTTAGGGCCGTCGGTTTGGTATACCTATGTATGAAGAACGCTGAACGAGGTCCCAAATCGCTTACAATAACAATCATTAAAACAAAATACGAGTACATCATTTACCGGTCGATTGACGCAAGTACCACCTGATTTGTAGTTTTTAATGCGAAAATTATTTTAATAGTGTAATTATGCGGTGGTGCCGGCGACACCTTGAAACCTAATGAGTTTACAGCCAAATAAAGAGCGGTTTGAACAATAAGTAATAAAGAAAACTTGAAGGAAACAATGCAGTAAGCGACGAAGCACTTGGTACTCGAGACGACAGTCAAGCTATCCTTTTCTAGTTTTCGCTGAACTCTCATTGTAAGGAACAGCTATACAGTGCGGAGTCAGCTTATACTGGCAAATAGCTTGATGATAAAATTATAATGCCGTCCTGTGGAGGTTTTTGTTGTCATAGCAAGCTGGTCTACTGCCGACGTGGCTCCGGTCTCGTAGTCTAACTGCGTCTGTTTGGTTTTACGATGGATAATTACCTATTATCTATGGATAGTTGTAGGCTGTTACCCTTTGGATAGGTTTGTGGCTAAGTTACAAGAGCCGCACGGGTCGATCGATGAGGTTAAGCTACGCTTGTCGCGGTTGGGCTGTGGATGGGTGACCAACTTTACATATCAAGACTCATTCGTGCCTCAAAAACCTTACTAAGCCGTTTGTTCTGGATGTCATTCGTGGTTCTTTGACAGTGTTTACGGGTATTCAGAAGCCCGAAAGTCTAAGAAACTGTCCAGGAACTGGATTGTGGAGCACACAGTTATGCAGTCGCTCCATGTAAAATAATGGTACCCTGCTGCATCCAGTTAGACTGGAAGCTGACTCCGAGATAGTTGGAAAAACGCTCGACAGATTAAATTGGGCTGTTATCTTTCGCCGTGAATGAAGCATTGTATAACACATAGTACCCAAGTAATTAAATTTTTCTTACATCTTTAAGAAGTAAGAAAAACGTAAAAAAAAAACAATTTCGCAGGCTGGTATTAATTCTAATAAAAGTTGTCTGACCATTGACAAATTAGCTGCAAGTAGGATTTCGCATGACACCATTTTTGCGACTTCCATTTGGTTCTTATCCTGTGTTTACTCAGCTACTACACAAATTGAATTCTAAAATATGCACCGAAAGATTGTCCATGAAACATCATTTATCTATTGATTCAATCTATCTATTGATGAAATAATAATACCTATAAAATTACACAAACATACTTTAAGTATCAAAATATACTCCAATTATTGACCGTGAGACACATCCAATAGTGAAAATTTTATTAAAATCCGATCAGGGTGCTTACTCTCGAATATAATTCCGATAGATCGACATTGGAATTGTCAGTCAAACGTCTTGGAATTGGCTGGACTAGCCAATCCCTGACGTTTAACTCAAACAACTGACGTTTGACCAACGTCGATCTATCGGAATTATATTCCAGAGTAAGCACTCTGATCGGATTTTAATAAAATTTTGCGGCGTCTGTTAAGCGTCTGTCATTTTAGTAGGTAAAAAATAAAAGGTTACCTGGCGAAAGTTTAGAATCTGATGCGATGAGTACCTATCGATATCAAATTCAAATTCAAATAACTTTATTTTCTTTCACAAACAAGGGTATAAAAGCTTAAGAACTAAGTGACAGTAGTTTGTGAGAGACTGGTGTCTGCACTAGGAATACCTGTATCGCAGATCACCAGGGTCCCACCACACGGTATGTAAACATTAATAGTTATTTAGTAACTGTGAAGGAAAAGGGCATAACATAAACACCAGTAATTAAAAAACGATGAAAAAAATAAATAACAATGATAGAAATCAACTCACAGATTAAAAACAATAAGACAAAAAGTGTGAAATGTTTGTGTTCGGAAGCTAGCGGGACGGACTATTTTGGATGATTTGATATCAATCAAACAAAAACATAACAAAATTGGAATGACGATGATTTTTTTGTGTGTTATCCAATTGATATGACGTCACAAACATGACGTCTGTGAAGTTGTTTTAATTCTGTCCTTTATAATTATAATAATAAATATTAGAATCAGTAATATAAATAGAAAAGCTTTGCCATACATTTTCACCGCGTAGGTACACACGGCTACACAGCAAGTTATACATTTCCAGTATACGCTGGTCTCGCATTGTATAGGATTTCCGTACAGTGCGAGTAGCTTGATGTGTAGCCGTGCGTACGTGTTGCACTTTTCTATGAAACAGCACATTTTCCGATAACCGACGAAAAAATTAGAGGAATGGTGGCCCAGTGGTAACGGCCGCGATTAACGAAATGTGGGTTGCAAGTTCGAACCCAGACAGGCGCTTTACTTTGTGAAAATTATTTAATCTCGACTCTCTCTCAAAACGGTGAAAGAAAATATCATTAGAACCAAAAAGAAAATCGAAGACATGTGACATGCACCAACCCGCACTGTCCGCGTGGTGGATTACTGCCCGCTCCCTCTCACAGAGAGGCGACTTGTGTCCCAGCAGTGGAAACGTTTAAGCTGTTATGAACGCGAAAATTTCATCGCTAGGAGGTCTAGACGTGTGTGTCATGTGTAAAGATCGGATAATAGGATACTTACATATTTACCTAAAGTTAATTTTTGGTTATGAAAGTATGGAAGTGGCTTCTTAAATTATATTTTGTGTAAGAAATATCCCGGGATTCCAGGAACACCGGCAATTTATAAAGCTTTCTAGTCAGGTGTACCGTGTATAGTATGGAAGCGACTTCTAAATTATTAGGATTGTATTGAAATGCATTATTTTTTATTTAAAATTAACCCCGATGTTATATTTATGTGTATGTAGAGTGTTTAAGTCTGTAAGAGAAGGGGTGGTGTGAATTAGTTATAACATTTTTTTTAACATTAAATTAAGATTTTTTCAATAAAAAAGCGCGTTCTATACTAGCCAACACCTCAGCTTTAGGTGAATATGCATCCGAATATCCGATCTCTGGTCATGTGTCAGTTTTTTCTTCATGGTTTCAGTTTCCGCGAGTTGTTTGAGCTTTTTTAACAAGTAGGTACCTACATAAACAATTAGTAACGAAAACATTCTGCCGAAACCTTAACTCAGGTCCTTGCCGCACTCCAAATATAGCTGACGATGCAGTACACAGAGTCATTAAGACTCACGTGTAATGTTTTGCATTTGTTGCGTAATAAATGAATTAATCCAAGATGGAGGACAATTTCGAATGAGGTACTTGAATCTGATCCTAGTGTTCTTCTATCAGCTCAGTAGAGTACCAGCCCGAACTCTGGATTCATACCCGTTTGATGGCAACGACTTAAACATATCTGGCTGAAATGTGGGTACTTAGGTTTAGGTACCCATTAGGGAAAACACTGATGTAACCTGTGCTATCTATATTTTAATACGTGAAGCAAAAAGTTTTTACCCCTTTGTACGAAAATCACGCTGACGGAGGAGTATGAAATTTAGCTCAGGAGAAGGAATGTAGAAATCATTTTTTTCTTAAATTAATAAAATTTTGGTCGAATTTCGGCAACTGGGTGACCACTAGTATAATTAAATGTGCATGCTAACGTATTAAGAGCTACGTGTAATATATTGCGTTTGTTGCATAATTAATTAATTCAAGTTACAAAAATGATTGCAAGTTCAAGTTTTCAAAAATTATGTCTCACTTGTACCTATTTTTAATTTCTGCGTAGGTGCGAAACGTTCGATGGTCAAATCATTCATTTTGGGGTCCTGTACGTAGCCAAAGGTTGCCAACGGAACCCTATTGTCTGTCAGCGGGCTGTATCTCATGAACTATCATAGGTATTATAGGCTAGACAGTTGAAATTTTCGCACATTGTGTATTTCAATTGCCACAATAACAACAAAAAATAAACCCACTATCGTACTAACATTAATTGAAACTTTTATAAATTTGAATGTTTGTAATTACGCTAGAATGGCTATGTAGGTATGAAATTTGGCACACAGATAGCTGTTTATAACCTGGATTAACACATAAGAGACTATTATCCCCGTAGTACGTTCCCTTTGGATAATTTCCGAACTGCACGCGGGCGAAGCCGCTAGCAAAAGCTATGTAGTACAGACGCCAGCACATCAAGCTACTCCAATCTGTCAAATTTATTTGATAGATTTTCAACTTTATACCGTAAGTTTATGGTTCATGTTCAATTGGGAAAATTTGACAGTTTGGGGTAGGTTGACCTGCTGGCGTCTGTACACGACCCCTACTACCTAATATTATAAATGCGAAAGTAGGGATGCCTCGATACGCCTGTTTGCCGATACGATACCGATACCGATGCTCTTATAAAAATATCGGCGATACCGATACCGCTACTGATACGATTATTGAATCCAAAAATGAAGGTAAAATAAATAATACATAAGTCAGGTTATTTTTTTAAGTAACATAAAAATAACAAATAACAGGACAAACTAAATAAACGGTTTAAAACTATAGACAGGGTGAGATTCGATAATAGTATATTTTAGTATGGCTAGTTCGTGCCTCGTTTGCAACGAAATAGACGAGACAACACGCGCGTTTACATTACATAATTTTTAAAGCGCGAAATTTGAAAAGTATCGTCGAATCGTACATAAAAATATCGCCGATGCCGATATTTCGGCAAACTTCGAGTATCGCCGATATACCGGCATCGGTATCGGATGCATCCCTATTCGAAAGTAACTCTGTCTTTCTGTCTGTTACGCTTTCACGCCTAAACTGGTGAAACGATCGTTATGAAATTGGGCAGGGATATGGAGAAGGGCATAGGCAAACGCATACTTTTTACGCAATAACCGACATCCACGCGGGCGGAGCCGCGGTCAAAAGCTAGTAAAGTTATAAATCTTAGGGTTCCCCATCCAAAAAACGAGGTCAACAAAGTTGTAATACTAAATAGTTTAATGTGTGTAGGTTAGGTATAGCTTCTCTTAATCATCATCATCACCATTATTTCAGCCGAAAGACGTCCACTGCTGGACATAGGCCTCCCCGAAAAGGGTTTTGCCATAATCGCCACGCTTGGCAGACGGGTTGGCGATCGCAGTATGGTGGTAAAATGCATAGAGAACGCTGCTGCCCATTCTATACGCTACTCTTAATATTGATAAACTATGAAACCGTAAGACTAAACATTGTTACATCAAATATTATGATAATAGTATGGAGAAACGGAGAAAATGTTCAGTTAAAGCTACATAATCTCCATAGATTCACACGGACGTATAAGGGACTACTCACACTTATTCAGCTCTGTTCAGATTTTGGCCATAGAAAACAACGATTTCGTATAGAGTCCGAAAGATCGCGGCAGGATGTTGTCGCGCATTAGATTTTCAACTCTTGGTTTAACAACCGAACGTTGATAATTCAACAGAGTGCATTACGCGCGGCGAAAAAACAAACTCTTCGATTTACAGGCCTCGGCGCTAACCAGTGCATTTAATATCCAAGACGCGAAACAACCCTCCACGATATTTTTACGTCCATGTAACTGTACCGTAAGTGTAAATATCTATCCAATATTTTCTGAGATCAGCAGGCCTAGACAAAACACATTTCTGTAAACGTTCAAAATGTATCGGAATGACATTACCTGCGGAAAGGTTACGTCGTGTTCTTTCCGCAGGTAATGTCATTCCCATACATTTTGGCGTAGCGTTTGGCATGAACGCTAACAGAAATGTATTTTGTCTCTAGGCCCTGTACTTTCAAACAAATTCGACATCTGAGATTAATACTTTTAAACAGACAGACCCGATGAGCTGACTCTGCTTTGTGTATGTAGAGACGACAATCATTGTTCTATGGACACCGGACATATACCGCGTCAGCTCAGGTATTATACGAACTATATGTACTTACTTAATATAACACCTAACGTACTCCAATAGACACGCTATCTAATGGTGAAAATTTTAATAAAATTTCGTTCAGTACTTTTTGAAAATAGTACTTTAATTAAAACAGATGGCAATAATCCAGAAACCCACATTATCATTTTGTCAGACCTGGGTATCGAACCCAGGACCCTATGCTCAGTACAGTGACTGTGTATATTTATTAAATGCATCTGCTCGACCATTAGAATTGCTCCTCGTCTCTTTAGCGCAACGATACATGGTGGAAATGACAAAAACTAATATCGATTAGCCAATTTCGATGAGACAAGTTTAAATGCCCACCCCTAAGGGAAAAGGCGTGTACAGGGTAAAATTTTAACCAGTGCGCAAAAATTCAGCTTTTGTAGAGCCGATGACCGTTGGGGTAGACGTGTTCATGAGTGGAGACTGCGAATCGGCAAACGTAAGGTAGGATGCGCTCAGGCTCGGTGGAGCGACGATCTTCGCAGGGTGGCTGGTAGCAGATGAATGAGAGTTGCCGAGAATGGAGCTGAATGGCGTGCAATAGGAGAGGCCTATGTCCAGCAGTGGACTGCTGTAGGGTGATGATGAAATTTACTAAAAACTTATATTACCCGTCTATTAAAATCAAAACTGTAATTCTATGACATGACTTTAATATGGGGGATTTACACTAGATAGATAGACAAGACTCTCTATATACCTACACCATAAAAATTACAGAAATAAATGTAGACAGTTTACAATAGGCGGTACTATCGCAAAATGCGGTCTTTTACAGACAACCTAGGTCGATTTTCGTCCAGCGCAACGGCTGGTCACTTAGCAATTCGCTCGCAAGCCGAAATTTACACAGGTCGATAGAAATCGCAGGTGAAACACACACACAGTTCATTTTGCATCAAAATTTTGACCTTCGACTCGGCATTTTCTCGGTCGTTCGCTAAGTCACCCGCTGCCTACCTGTCACCGCTCGACAAAACTCTGAGTAGGATTGGAAATTGTGATCTTAGTCACATGCAGCCTAGCATAAAATTTCCATTTAAACGATTTTCGCCGTGCATCAAAAATCGTGTGGATATCTGCGTAAAGCCCGCATAACGGTAAATATGCGTAGTGTGTCAATGTTATATACCTACATCGGATTCCCCTGAATGTATAATAATATAATAAATTGTGGCTAAGTAATAACAGCCACACCGGTCGATCGATCAGTTAAGCTATGCTTGCCGCGGTTGGTCCGTAACCATCTCTACCTATCAAGAGGTCCCGGCTGTCATTTGTGGATCTTTGACAGTCGTTTCGGACATACTGTTCAGTCGTTCCGGAGATTAGCCGGAACAAACAGACACACACAAAAAATAAAACATGTTTCTTTTTTGTTTTAAGTTCCTATAAGTACTTTCATAAGCATTTAGTAAAAAGGCTGTTATTTGGATATCACAAACAGACACTTAATTTATTTTCGTATAGATTAAACCAATCGACCCTCGCAGTTTTGTTTAGTTTAGCCCCGACCTTCTCAACCTTCTGGGTTTCGTCATCATGGTCATTTTGTGTGTTACGATTAAAGGCTAAAGTGTAGGTGGTACACGTTACAGTGAAAGGTAAAGTTATATTTAAAAGTTATAAACTTTTTAGGGTTCCGTATCCAAAGGGTAAAACGGGACCCTATTACTAAGACTCCGCTGTCCGTCCGTCTGTCACCAGGCTGAATCTCATGAACCGTGACAGTTAGACAGTTGAAATTTTCACAGATGGTGTATTTCTGTTGCTGCTATAACAACAAATACAAAAAATAATAATAGAATAAATATTTATAGGGGCTCCCATACAACAAACGTGTTTTTTTTCTTGTTTTTGCTCAATATTGATAACGGCAACAGGGTAGACGCTTGAAATATTCACAGAATATTTAGTTATATATTTTCACATTAAAAATAAATAAATAAAATAAAACAAATATTTATATGGGGGCTCCCATGCAACAAACGTGATTTTTTTTGCCGTTTTTTATAGATAATGGTACGGAACCCTTCGTGCGCGACTTTGACTCACACTTGGCCGGTTTTTTTTAATCTATGACCACGTTCGCATGAACGTGAAAATATCGGGGCGGCATTTTATCGCGAACTGAATTTCCAACCCTCAGTGTCAAACGGAGCATGGAGAATCTAAAAAACTTTTGTCCAAAAAAAAGAAGGCGGTAACAAAAAAATTAAATACATATCCAAAGTCACCGACTTCCGAAATTAAAGTTATTTTTCACTTAGTAGTGTTTTTTTGGAAGTGAGTTGGTCTTTTTTTGAAAAAAGTTTTTATTTTTTACTTTTTAGTTATTGTACCTACCCCACCATTCGAAATTTCATCATCCTTGGGGTTAAAACAATGCATATTTATGCGATAGCAGCAATTGCGGTTGATTAGTTGTCGTTTTTTGAAGAGTTCCGTTGTCTGTCTCCGAAACGTATCATAAGATCTATATGAAATTTTAATGGAATTCGGAATAAATCCCTTGCGAACAAAAAAGTATTTTGCATATCCGTCTATAAATGACGGAGTTATGACCAAACATACATAAAAAATAAATATAAATAAACATGTCGAATTGACAACCTCCTTCTTTTTGAAGTCGGTTAAAAATCACACTATTCGATTTCAACGGCGATATTTTTACGTCCATTCGGGCGTAGACTAAGGGACTACTCACACTTATTCAGCTCTGTTCAGCTTTTGTCCATAGAAAACAGTGATTTTGTATGGAATTCGGTCTCATACAAAATCGTTGTTTTCAATGGGCAAAAGCTGAAGAGAGCTGAATAAGTGTATAGAATAGTACCTAATACGACTTGTATACTTGTATTCGCTATTGCCCGCGAAAGTCTTGTGCTGAACATGCTGCTGGCTAGCTAGACTCAGCAGATTATGCTGTGTGTTGTCTATCTGCGAGTGAATCATCTGCCTACTAGACTTTTCCCAAGTATATTGAGGCCGGCTTCCAGTCTAACCGAATGTAGCCGAATCAGACTTTCGGGCTGCTGACGACCCGCAATGACTAACAAAGATCCACTAATGACAGCCGGGACCACCGGCTTACTGTACATTCTGAGGCACGGAGGGGTCTTGGTATGTTGATGGTCTCACTCCACTGACCAAGCACGGCAAGCTTAGACGACCTATTCATCATCAGATTAATTATTCCTAATGATCAGAAATGGAAATATCTTCCTGGAAGTATGCGTACGGAAACTATAAAATCTATTAAAAATTCTAGACACTATCGTAAAACCTAACGTCGCAGTTGGTTTTATCCTAAATTGTGATGCAACTGTGACGTGGTGACGTCACACACTTAGTCATCTAATCAATGCGCTCTGGAGTGCGATGTGACGAAGTTTTCTACGACACGTCTCTGTATTATTTTATGACTGGATGTGTCTTGGAATATTTTACGTCGAACTTAGTAAAGAATATACATTTTTAGGGTTCCGTTATAGTCAAGTTAAAATCGTAGGTTTTAAGTCAATCAACACGAATTAGAGATTGGGAGCAATGATGGTCTAGTGGTAACGGTCGCCACTTACCAATTGTAGGTCGTAAGTTCGAACCCAGACAGGCGCTTTACTTTGTGTAAATTATTTTCATCACAACAGGGGCCTAAGTCTGCTATTTTTATAAATTCGTCATTCCAACACGATCTCATTGTCATTTTGCTAAAAGTTCGTAATCTGCTAAATTCATAATGGTCGATCAGTGGTCGGTCAATGGTCTCGTAATAGAATTGTGTTATAATGGCATTGTCGTATTGCCATGCATTTGTCATTATGTACGAGATTACCAATAAATGCCATTTCTTTCAATGGAGTGTCAGTGGCTGACCACTGGAAAGTCATAATGACGCCATTATATTAGTAGATTACCAAACTTGTCAAAATCAACAATTATGAAATCAATGATAGACCATTCTGACACTATTGTAATAGCAGACTTGAGGCCCTGCTCTCAAAACGGTGAAAGAAAACATCGTGAGAACCAAAAAGAAAAAGAAATCGTGAGAACCCGCACTGTCCGCGTGGTAGATTACGGCCCGCTCCCTCTCACAGAAAGAGTGGGAATATTATATGCTGATTATGGAAGATTCTATAACAGAACTGAACAAATGCAACATCCATACTAATCCAAATAAACGCAGAAGTAACTGTGTCTGTATGTCTAATTGTCTGTCTGTTACCTCGGATTTCGATGGGCATTGCGCATTACGCTAACAGTAGGAATTACTTTTTGACAGTTCAACGACATCCATTACGTTATTTACGTTGCTGAGAAAACAAATTTTTCGAACATTAATAATGTTCGAAAAATTTGTTTGAAGCCTTTGCTAACTAACGAATTTTTACTAACGAATGTGTATAATTTTGAACGAAACTGCTAATCCATAATCCATTGATTACCAGTTGCGTTCAAAATTCTACATATTCGTTGTGTAGTAGGTACGATCCCGTGTGATTATTTTCAAACTCAGAGAAGGAGAAACCGCGGACAAAAGTTACTCTTTTATAAATTATGACTATAATATTCAACTCAACTTGTAATGTGATAAGATAGATCTTAAATAAGAATAATGAATAATTCTTCGACCTCGATAGGTACTTACACGCCGGAGTTGCCGTGACCGCCAAAGTTGGCCAAACATTGGCGTTTCGTCACACCCACCCACGGATGACAAAATCGGAAAACCTTGTTTTGAGTTTTTGATACGAATTTGGGCTCATAAAAAGTTTCATTTTATTTGTTTTGCTTGCGTAATGATAATGACGTATAGTTACTTCAAGAACGGCAATTTTATAATATTTATTAATGATTGATA
This sequence comes from Polymixis flavicincta, assembly GCA_949987655.1. Taxonomy (NCBI): domain Eukaryota; kingdom Metazoa; phylum Arthropoda; class Insecta; order Lepidoptera; family Noctuidae; genus Polymixis; species Polymixis flavicincta. Next base: position 31,868,350 of record OX465171.1, on the reverse strand, counting down.
TCTTACTTTTTTTGTACCACCACAGCCCACAGCAGCAGTGGGGTGGAACATAAATGTAGGGAACAGCAAAAAAAAATTGCTGTTCCCTACATTTATGTTCGCATAACTCGTCAAAATGTAGGGAACACCTGATTTTTTTATTCACGATTTCAGGTTTGGTCCCATAGTAAAAGTTGTTCATAATGATGAGTACAATCGTGTGTTTAAATGTCGGTCACTAATTACCAGTCACTCTGTATATTTAACACATTTAACCTAGACTCTGCTTTCAAAGGAAGCATGAACAAACATCTTTTGGGCACGCTGGTTCCGTCATAGACCCCATCCCTTGCTTTTGAGCCTTCAAAATATTAGGAAGAGGAACCTCTCTCTAGATCTTGCAATTCCTACTCTAGACAGTAAAAGCACTCATGAGGGTACACACACTATGATTAAGTAGCTGCAGGTGCCAAGTAGTTCCCGGTGTCTACTTAAAATGACACTGAATACTATACACATTACTTAAATACCGGAATGTGTCCACTGTTCTAATCCGTAATTTTCCTCGTAGGGTGTAAAAGCAATTCTGCGCAGAGTGAAAATGAAACCACTTTCTCTTTCTACCTGCGCAGGTAAAAGCGCGGGAACAACCTCTTAGTTACTCCTGTGCCACTGGTATGTTCACCGCTCCCAAGGAAGTTTTCTCTGCTCCGTGACCGCTCCCCTTACAAAACTACGTGTTTTCGATTCATGCTACTAGGACATCAAAACGTCGATGGAGACTACCCTTAAATATATGGAAAGTATCCGCTGTTCGCATGGCACGTCAAATAAATATTTATTTTTATTTAATTTACGTTTATTAAAATTATTTAAACTTTTTACTTCCAATGTAAATATCTAGTTATGTTTCATAAACATCTTCTGATGCTTTTTGGCAACATGTCCAAGTATAATTTTATTTCACGTTTTATTTTGGTTTTAGGCATTTTACTGAGATACCTACATAAAAATATATTAGGACATAGATACCCTAGAACTACAGAAACATGAAAATAAAACATGACTAAATGTTATAAAGGCAGAAAAAATAACAGTTGTGTTAAAAATAATTTCTTGAAATAGATATTTTTCATACTGTGCAGTCTTCTAAGTATTTTAGAATGTAAATCTAAACTTCGGTAAAACAGGATTTTTCAGAAAAATTGTTTGTTTTTTGCCATTTTATCGGAAATCAGTCAACGTCACGTATGGTATAAAACACATAGGGGTGGAGCTTAACTGAGCTTGTACCGACACCAACTAGACACAACACATGCAGAGTTTTGAATGTGTGCCTGTCTGGTTCAGTAGGTATGGGTGCTCAATGCACGTTTTACACTTCATTGCAAAAAAGTGGATGCATGTTTTACACCATACGTTACATTACAACAACATACCAACCTCGTACATCTCAAACTTGTTTATGGTTAAATAAATTTATTTTTCAATAAGAAATTACAAAGATTTCACTTATGTACCTACTGTTTAAGAAATGGATTTCCGTAACTGTACGTTATACATACTTCTGAAACAGATTACTTCGAATCAAGTTCAAAGATTTATTAACGCATTTGTAGAAAGTAGTCACATTAGTATTATATTCGTTTATTATAATAAGCACATTATAAAAATCCTCATTTTATGTCCAGGCTGTCCATTGTGCATTCCAAGGTTGCCTGGAAGAGATCGCAGATAGCGATAAGGCCGACCATTGTATATTTTGTACGTACTGTTATTTGTTTTTTTTTTTAATGTATTTTTTGGTGTACATTAAAATAATTAGGTATCTATACTAATATTATAAAGAGGAAAGATATGATTATTTGTTTATTTGCATTGAATAGGCTCCGAAACTACTGAACCGATTTGAAAAATTATTTCACTGTTGGGAAGCTACACTATCCCCGGGTGACTTAGGCTATATTTTATCCCCGTCTCTACGCGGGAACGGGAACTACGCTGCACAGTGTTTTATGAAGCCCGATTTTCGGACATCCCATTTTTATTAAAAAAGCTGACAGATATAATCATTTAAATGCAAGATTTCGTATCCCCATTTGGCTACAAAGTCTAGTTTTTGAGTTATAGTTTTTTGAAAATCGACCAATTTCTATCTCGATATTTAGAAAAAAATATATTACATTTAAACTAAGCATGATACGAAATAATGATGTTAAGTACCTTGATGGCGTATCTTATGCCGAGTATTTTAGTGCACAAATGAACCTTGTAACTTTGTTAGATCCAGAAATATACGAGTTTTTCGGTTTTTAAATTTTCTTAATTTTCTCGATAATTCCACCAAATCGGGAAAAGTTATTCATACAGAAATGATTTTGATAACTTCTCCAACGCACCACATAAATTTCACATCCCAATTCCATGGAACTTGGAAACCACAACGATTTTAAATTTTATCCGGATTTTACATCGTCGGGGTTGTCAAAATCTCAGATAATTATTTATATCCGGATTTTATATAACTTTGTCATAAATATCTACCTGGTAGTAAAATCGGTGGTTTAGATTATCTAATGTGAAGACGCCAGGATACCAGCTTTTTTTTTTTTTTTTTGGGTGGGAAATCGTCAAATAACTTCTCCCGCTCTGGGTGGAGCAGGAGGGCGTGTCAGACTTTTACTGACTAAAACCCACCCGTGTTCCTTCAGTAGCCCTTAAGCCAGGGGCTGTGGTGTCTCTTTCGAACAAACCTGCACCCCTGACAGGCATCGACCCTTTCGGGTCCCATCACTTTTTGTGCTGACATCTCTTTGAGGCGCGCGTGAAACACAACGCGCCGTCGACTTGGGCTTGGTCCTTACCGTACAGCGAGCTACCCATTACTCGCCGTCCGCAAGCCCATGCCTACGGTGGCCGGAAATCGGCCTGGGATTCCCGACGCCCAGGGCGTCTCCGTATCCTGCGGCGGCTGGGGTCGCGAGGGCGCATATGCTGCCTCTCCCTCACGTGCGCCGCCTCCCTCTTCGCGAGCATTACTGCTTCGCTGAAGGAGGTGACGGCTCCCCATGCCCTCTCGCTCCGTACCATGGCCTGGACCAGGGCCGGACGCGATAGATCGCCGCCGGTGAGGACCTGCGTCAGGCGGAAGGTGAGGACGCCATGCCGCCTCTCAAACCACTCCTCAAAGAGGGGACTTACCGCCGCAATCGTGGCGTGCCCAAGGATACCAGCTTGGTATCTAAATAAAATATTATTCATCGATGTACAGACGCCAGTAGGTCAAGTTATCCCAAACTGTCAAATTTCTTTGATAGATTTTCAACTTGATCACAAATGTATAAGGTTCATGTTCAATTGGGAAAATTTGACAGTTTGAGGTAGCTTGATGTGCATGTGTACTTTACCTTTTAATGTACAGAGGCCACTCTGTACATTAAAAGGAAAAGTCAGGCATTTTGTGTTATTTAAGTATTTTTGTGGTACTTTTACGAAAAATTTGATCCACAAAATAAGGATAAAAATTTGACAACCCTAACAAAAATAGTTAAATGGGCACAACTTCTAAGTTCCATGGATTTGGGATGTCATAATTATGTGGTGTATTGGGGAAGTAAATAGAATTATTTCTGTATTAATAACTTTTCCCGAAATGGCAGAATTTTCGAGAAAAAAAATAAAATCTAAAAACCAAAAAACTCGTATAAATCTGGATCTAACAAAGTTGTGAGGTTAATTTGTGGACTGAAGTACTCGGCATAAGATACGCCATCAATGCACCTAACATCATTATTTCGTATCATGCTTAGTTTAACCGTAATTAATTTTTTTCTTAAAATCCGGATGGAAAAAATACGATTTTCAAAAAACGATAACTCAAAAACTAGACTTGGTAACTCAATGGGGATAAGAAATCTCGCATTTAAATGATTATTTCTGTCGGCCATTTTAATAAAAATAGGATGTCCGAAAATCGGGCTTCACAAAACACTGTGCGCTGGTGAAACCGCGGAGCGCTGCTAGTATATAAATAAAAATAATAGTGTTAGCAAAAATACTTAGGTATATCTAGAATCACATCTCAAATTATATACATTTTGCACACCCAATAATTTTGCAAACCAATTTAAGAATAACAAAATAGTTAGGATTAATGCTAACACACGTTGATACCTATCGGGACTAATTTGTGAATTTTGATGTAAGAGGTTAAGAATACTCGTATCACACTTAAGGCGCAGACAGCCGACTTTTAAGGACTTTTTATTGAAGATCACGCCTAAACGGCTTGTCTTATGCATTTGAAAAAATTATATGTGAAACTAGACAATTTTCTTCGTCATTTGATATGTGAATATTTTAAATAATATTTTTATAACATAATGTAATTAATTGGTAAAGTAATGTCTATCGCGGACATAAAAACGATAATCACGCAAAAACTATCGGGCGTATTTCCATGAAACTTTCACCATCTAAAAGAAAATTTAATCACCCAAAATTTAGTATACGGTTTTTCTTTGATATGTGTTTTATAAATCAACATGGGTTGTTTTTCGAAAAACTTGATGCGCGTTCAGGCGGGGTCTCTTGCGAGCGACGGGCGGCAGTGCATCGCTATAGGTAGCTGTCAGCTATCGTCGCCATCGTTTCAATATTGAACTACACGGTATGAAAAATTACAATGTATTTTTGTGAAAGTCATATAAGTACCTAAGTATACACAAATTTTATAAATCACTTTTTACCGCTTTCATATTCAGAAACAAAAAAAATGTTTACTTACTCAAATATTAAAGAAAATGCAATGAATTGGTTTTCATTTTGGCTACTCAGAACTCTCGTTCAAAAAAAAAAATACTACGTTAGGTAATAAACTTCAGATCAAAATAAAATACATCTCTCGAGAAAATTGGCAGTAATTAATCTTTCAAATCAACCTGAATCTTGCATTATAATTCTCGACAAAAATATAAAAGGAGCTCATTCACTTGATAATTATTGAAAAGATTTTGAATATTGTGCATTAAAACTTATGCACTGTTTTAACTGTAAAAGTACGTCTTCAAAATAAATAAGCGATATCGACAAAATTGCATAAAGAGCCTCTTAAAAAAATTCAACAATCAGAAGTAATAATTATGATATAAATTCAAACGTGTCAGATTGTATGCTCGCTAGTGTATTTCCTCAATATTGGTTTCCCGCGCGATGTAAATGTTAGTGTGCTACTCGTCGTCCCTTTTTCTCTTACCATAGAATACAATATTGTTCCCCTTTTCACCATGTTATGACGCACACCTATACGATTGGTTCAAACTCACTGAACGGATTTACCTCATTACCAGTACTGCAGTGCTTACCACCTTAAAAGCAACTTCTTGGATGATTCCTAGTACTTGTGCTGTCGGTATGCTGTTCAGTCTATGCTGGAGAGTCTAATACTGATCGTAAAAGTCCGTCTCCCAAGATAATTATATGGAATTATGGTGATACTTTTCTTTAAGAAGAGCGACAATGCCCTTTTTAAGAATTATAGGCCCATCTCACTTCTGAGTCACGTCTACAAGTTGTTGTCAAAAGTCATCACGAACTGTGTCGCGTGCAGGTTTTATGACCTCCAGCCTCCGAACAAGCCGGATTCCGTAAAGGCTTTAGCACCGTAGACCACATACAACCTGCCTCTTTTCTTAGAATTTGTGGACGACTATCGGAACATCGATGTGCTGACGTGTCTGTACCAAAACGCCTCTATGTCAGTCCGACTCCAGGACGGAGGTAGTATGTAGTATGTGAGACAGGGAGACGTTATCTCTCTGAAACTATTCACCGCTGCACTGGAGGATATCTTTAAGGGTTCTGGACTGGACTTGGTTGTAATAAACATTAATGGCGAGTAGCACTCACCTTCGGTTCGCCGATGATATAGTGGTCATGGTTGAGACTATGGAGGACCTTGGTACAATGCTCGGTGACCACAGTTGAGCTTACGAAAGAGTGAGTCTTGACAAAGGTCATGTCAAATGCCCATGTAGCGTCTCCTATCTTCATGAGAGTGGGTGTCCACTCTCATAAAAATCGGAGACACTACACTCGAAGTTATTGATGAGTATGTTTACCTAGGACAAACTGTCCAGTTAGGTACATAGGTCCAACTTCGAGAAAAAAGTCAATCGTCAAATCAGACTCAGCTGGGCAGCGTTCGGGAAGCTACGCAATATCTTGTTGTCCCAAATACCGCAGTGCCTACAGACGAAAGTCTTTGACCAGTGCATGTTGCCAGTGATGACATATTGCACTAAAAAGTGGTCGCTCACAATAGGTTTTATTACAAATCCCAAAGTCACCCAAAGAGCAATGGAGAGGGTTATGCTGGGAGTCTCCCTACGTGATTGAATCGAAAAAGAAAAGATCCGCAGGAAAATCAATTTTATCGACGTAGCCCGAAGAATTTCCGAACTTATGTGGCAATGGGCAGGGCACATAGTTCGAAGAACAGGTGGCTGATGGGGCTAAAGAGTGCTGGAGTGGCGACCGCGTAGTTACCGGAAGACGTAGGATTGGAATGACTCCCACAAGGTGAACCGATGACTTTGTGAAGGCCGCAGGAACCCACTGGATACGGGAACCACAGAACTGGTCGAAGGGGCGGAGCTTGGGAGAGGCTTATGACCAGCAGAGAAAGTCTTTCGGCTGAAATTATGATGATAATGATGTTGCCCATAGGAGTCTCTGTGCCGCGGAAAGGCCAAGCCGTACATTTTGACCAAGATGTAAGGTTTGGAGAGTTGGGGGCTTTGATCTACATTAGATCTGATAACTTTTTAACAGTGCAAGCGTTACTTCTTTAAGTCTTGGCAGAGTACTTTTCATGAAATATTTTTTTTGTGGGATTATTTATTACTTGACGTCATTTATGATCTCCATCTCCATCTAGACGGCTGCCCCTAGACAAAATCCCTAGCCACGCCCATGCCTGCACGGATGGTGCAATGGGATGACCAGTGGAGCAGACGAGGTTACCTTTACTAAGGTATGAAGACAGGCAATAAAAGAGTGCACCTAAATAGAAATAATCATAAAATAAATCGATACGTAGGTAATATTATTACCATGTGCCTATCAATAGATTACCATATTTATGGTGTTATATCACTATTATGTGTTGTTTAACATACCTACCTAATGAAATGCTATTTTAGTTTTTAAGATAAACGTGTTCGCTTCATTTTGGTTCGAATATGTAATACACTTGAATTTATGAGTTCATATTTGTTGATGTGTGGCGAAATGTGGGTGTTGTGTGGTTTAGTAATAGCTGCCCAGTAGGTACAGTCAACCTACAATCAAACTGCCTAATCTTTTCCTAACTAAGTTGGGTCGGCTTCCAGTGTAACAGGATGCAGCTGAATACCAGTATTTTACATGGAGTGACTGCGTATCTGATCTTCACAACCCAGTTACTGGGTAACCCGATGATACCCCTTGGCAAGACTGGTTGTCAGACTTTCGAGCTTCTGACGACCCGTAACGACTGTCAAAGATCCACAAATGACAGCCGGGACCAACGGCTTTACGTGCTTCCCGAGGCACGGAGGAGTCTTGGTATGTAAAGATGGTCACCCATCCTCGGACCAACCGCGGCTAGCGTAGCTTAACCTGATCGATCGACCTATGCGGCTGTTATTACTTGGCTACTTAGACTGTCATAATCTTTAAGAGAAAACTTGTCTGATAACTTAAAATTCAGGTTTCAATCGAATTTCCCACGACACCGTTTTTGGGTCATTCTCAGGAGACTCATTATTTGGTTGACTTCGGTGTCAATGTTTTTTTTAATTTAGACCTTGTTAACATGAAATATCAAATCTAGAGTTAATTTAAAGCATGCTAGTAGTAGAGTGTTAACTCTAGATTTGATATTTCATGCCTAAATTAGAAAACAAAAATGACACCGAAGTCAACCAAATAATGAGTCTCCTGAGAATGACCCTTTTACGCCTTCCATTAGGTTATTATCCTGCGTTTCCTCCGCTCCTTCACAAAGCATTCTAAAATAAGCTCCCAAGGACTCCCCAAAAAACATTCTATCTATTGGTGAAAATATGGGAAAAATCGAGTCAATACTTTAGGAGATTAGTACTTTAACACACACAGTGGCGGCAAGCTGACTGCGTGAAGCGTGAATGTAACGCTGATAGTGTACAAGATATTATTATATTATTTGATTTATACCCTCCGTACATTACGAGCGTCCGCACAGCTAATACACAATCTTTATGTATCAAATATACACCCAAATGATTAACCGTGACACACTCTATCTGACAGTGAAAATGTTATAAAATCCGATCGGTAGTTTTTGAGATAAGTAGTTTAAAACAGACGGCTCTCGCTATGTCACGTCTGTCACTTTACACTAGGTAAAAAAAGACAGAATCAAATTAAATGGGTTGGCGAAACTTCAGATTCTGATGCGATGATGGGTACCGATGATAATGAAAAAAAATTGTAATAACGTTTTTTTTTTTTCAATTTATATCTAGGTATATCTAACACAGCTGTAAAGTTTCTTAAAATAATTAAAGTGCATCCATACTAATATTATAAAGCGCAAAGATTTGTTTGTTTGTTTGCATTTGGCTCCGAAACTACTGAACCGATTTGAAAAATTCTTTCACTGTTGGGAAACTAGACAATCCCCGGGTGACAGGCTATATTTTATCCCCGTATTCCCACGGGAACGGGAATTACGCGGGTGAAACCGCGGAGCGCTGCTAATCCTTTATAATTACGTATATTAATACATATATATTTCTACTTAAATAAAAACCATGTTATCGAAAAAAAAAATGCAATAAAGCAATCAAAAATTCAACATAAGTTTTGAAGATCAAATGAATGACAAGTTTTGATGTTATATAAATACGTGCACAAATAGATGTTACTCATAAATATGTATTTAGATCCGCAATAAAACGTTTTTTAAATTGATTAGAAACGATGCTTGTATTCTATAAATAATATAAATTCCAACGTAGGTACGTAAATGTCAAGTTAATTAAGAATCAACAATCACAACATAGACAACGAGACGGAAATCTACCAGTTTGTACGGAAAAACTCATTTTGGTCTAATGTTCACCCAACTTCAAAAAAGAGGAGGTTCTCAATTCGTCTGTATTTCTTTTAGTACCGCGAAATCTCCAACAATTATGGGCCGATTTCTAAAATTCTTAATTTAATAAGACCGACTTCCGAAATCAAAGTTATTTTGGTTTCTTTTTTTTTTGGAAATCGATTGTTTAAATTGCGTACATAATAGCGACGTGCTTATGGTTATGTTAACTATAAGGAAAATGAACAGTAAACGAATACATATGTATTGGAAAATTATGTATTGTGAACTTTAATAATATGTCCATTAGTATGTGCATCACCATGGGAGTCTACGTGCGGAAAAGGGAGTCCCATCATCATCATCATCATCATCATGTGCATCACCATTTTCTTAATTATCTTCATTGTGTGTTATTTAATTTAGTACTTGATAATTTTACGGCCCGGGGAGGGTGTTCAGGGTGTAATACAGTGCCACGTAACCAGAACCACGATTTTTCTTGTCGACTTTTCGTAGGGGAATAATTATTACACTATCGATCTATCTATCTTATATATAAATAAAAAGAAAAGTCCTGACTGACTGACTGACTGACTCATCAACGCCCAGCCCAGACCCTTGGATCTAGAAAACTTAAATTTTGCACAGAGGTTCCCTTTATAATGTAGACAAGGAATAAGGAACGATTTTTCGAAATTCAACCACTAAGGGAGTTAAATAGGGGATGAAAGTTTCGCGCGGGCGAAGCCGCTGGCAAGAGCTAGTCATATTATATAGATAATATATAATCATACAACTAAGAGTCACAGAAATATTATAGACATTAGATATAGGTAATATAAATGACTTTATTGTGAACTTTGTTATATCAGAAATAGCCTACAACGACAAAGAGAATTAAACCACTATAGTCATTGTATCACAAACTTCGAGCTTGTGCCTTGTACAATTTTCACTGAGGGAAAAAAAAATAAGTATGTAATTAAAAATATTCCGCTAAGGTGCTCAGCTCGGTCCCCAGCAGGCTTAGCACGGGAACTGTCAAGAAGCGTTTTGTCGACGGAAGGGTAGCTAAAAATTGCGTTTCCGTGTAGACAATTGACAGTTTTTGTACCGAGAAATGTAGACAAGCGATTTCTATTGTAGGGTAGAGTAGAAATAGAAAGAGTCATGCTAAACCTGCAGGTTACCTATGAAAAGTGTTGTTGGGTTTTCCATTTTGAAAGTCTTCTTCTTTTCTTCTTCTGAGTCTCTTTTATATACCCGTGGGGTTACACACTGACACTAGGAATGGCTTGTATTTGACAGTTCAACAACATTATTGCGTTATGTACGTTGGGCTGCATCAATTGGGTACCCCCAGTTGTATTAAAATTTTAATACAACCGCGGTACCCAATTGATGCAGCCCACTGTATACGTTGTAGAACAGATATCAACATTTTTCAAACAATCATTAGAAGCCATTGTTTTAGTAATATCCTTTATAATGATTAGTAGTACGCAATTTAGGAATCCTATTATACCGCTGTGGGGGTCTCAGCTGTCACTCTTTCCCTCGAAAGCGTGTTAATAACATCGCGCCTGTACTCTACAGGCGCGATGTTATTATCACGCTTTTATTAGCTTGTATGTTTGTTTGTAAATCTGACCGTTTGAAGTGAGTCAAAATCAAGTCCAAAAAAGGAGTCTGTACTTTTTGGGACTTGATTTTGACTCACTGCAAACGGTAGACTTATCGAGGACCGTTGACAATTAAAAATAAAATAAAATCACGGTTTTAAAAAGCAGAAAATACCTAATTTAATTCTATTAAAAAGCGTGGGGTGCTTGATATTAATTGCTTATTAAAATACCTCAAAAAGCACCCCGCGGTTTTTAATAGAATTAAATTATTTTCTACTTTTTTCGTTTGATTTTTAAAGCGTGTTTTTTTATTTTATTTTTGTCGAGTTATAAATGTGAACGAATAACAACACAGATAAGGCACGGGTTTGCTTACAAAACAACACGAAAACAAGATTCTACTAGTCATAATACCAGTTTTTCGCCTACAAAGCCATTAAATTAAGGTACCCCGACCTCCCAAACTACCGCGATAACACTTATAGGTACGCCAAATCGACGAAAAAAACGTCAACTTCCTATGTTAACTCAGGTATAAACCTTATGCGTCGAATTGGTGTAATACTTGCGTACTTGTTCCAAGAAATTATGTCATTATTACCATTTTAGGATGTGCTTTTGCATTTTAATTACTTTACTCGTTCTTTGTGCTCTGTAGGTAGTAAGGTACACTTGGACAATTATGTATGTTACATGAATTTCAACGAAATTGAGCAGAAGTGCAAAGTCGATTAATCAGGGGCCTTAGTCTGCTATTTTTATAAATTCGTCATTCCAACACGATCCCATCGTCATTTTGCTAAAAGTTCGTAATCTGCTAAATTCATGATGGTCGATCAGTGGTCGGTCAATGGTCTCGTAACAGAATTGTGATAATGGCATTGTCGTATTGCCATTATTATAAAACCCGTTTGTAGAAATGATTTTCGAAAAAATACTACTAAATTTGAACATTTATTCATGCCAGAATTCATTTATATGTATATTTGTGTATATTTTTTATTTTTTAACATATTATTTTAGGAACTGTAATTTTTTTAGCAATTTGTCATTCATTTGCCATTATGTACGAGATTACATATAAACGCCATTTCTTTCAATGGAGTGTCATTGGCTGACCACTGGAAAGTCATAATGACGCCATTATATTAGTAGACTACAAAACTTGTCAAAATCAACAATTGTGAAATCAATGATCGACCATTCTGACACTATTGCAATAGCAGACTTGAGGCCCAGATCGCTTTGTTTAGTGCAACGTGAAACTAGTTCTGTTGCACTTGCACCTGTTAAAAGGTAATACTCAGATAGATATCTATGTTTCTGGGCAATACATTGGACGAATTTTACAACGAAATTTATTCATCATTGATGTACACACGGCTACACATCAAGCTATGCATTTCCAGTTTACGCTGATCCCGCTCTGTACGGAAATCCGAGAGGAAATGCGAGATCAGCTTATACTGGAAATGTATAGCTTGATGTGTAGCCGTCCGTGCGTACCTACAAAGGCCAGCACATCAAGCTACCCCAATCTGGCAAAATTCTTTAATAGATTTTCAACTTTATTACAAAAGCATAAGGTTCATGTTCGATTGGGAAAATTTTACAGTTTCGGATAGCGTGATTGATGTGCTGGCGTCTGTACTTACACCAAAAGATAAAAATAACCAAGGTCGTCGGATATTGGTAGTTAAAGTTTATTAAGAAACCGAGTTATAAATATAATTATGTCTTCGAATTCTTTATATGAACTGTTTTTTTTCCTAATAATTAAATTACATTTTAATAGAAAACATACATCGGTTCCTTAATATACTCCAGCTATCCGATGGTGACCCTGGTTATTTATCCGATGGTGACCCTGGTTATTTATCAATTTTGGTGACCGTACATACAATTGATTCATCAGATCTGTTATAGCTTTGTATATTTTAAACAGGTGCAACTAAATCTGTTGCACCTGTTAAAAATACTAAGTAAATTATATTTCCGTACGGTTGTGATTTTTGTCTCGGTTCACGTACATACGCGGACATTGCGGGTCACTTTTCACCCTTATGTCTTAAGAAATAAGGTTGAAATAGGTCAACTGTATTGACAGTTTACCACGCGGGTGATGGTCTTCGGTGGTACCTCCCTACCTAAATCACATTTAGCATATCCTTTATTTTCGATCTACCGCGATATCTACCTAAATTATCACTGAGAAGTCACAAAGGCACTAAATTTAGTTGCTTTAACAACTCAGAAATCTAGACGCAAATTTTATCCTGTTTCAAGCAACTCTAATCTGCATCTCTATGTATCGATAGATATGTCCTTATCGTCCTGACTTTATTAGCAGTAAAAGATCGTCATGATATGACAAACAATAATAATTATTATCAAGATATCGATAATTCGATATTTTGTTGACACGATTCTGTTCTGTAAAGTTAGGTAGAAACCGAATGACTAACGAAGTATTAGCTGGTATCGAGTTCGCTATATTGCAGTACCATCCCTACATGGTGCAGCCATCCAGGACACACGGATGACTAAGAGAATGTCGTCACAGCTGTCTTGTACCTTTTTTGGACACGCCTTTATCAAAACGAGAATCCGCTTGCGCATTCCGAGGAGTTGAACAGACTTGGGCCGGAGCAAGTAGCTTTTATTATGTTTATTTGGAATATTTTTGATGTCCATTGGTATTTTATGAAAGTACCTAACTGGACTTTAGTTATCATAATTATTAAAGTTGTCTTCGTTACCTGAAGTATGCAGGTGCAGGTGTATGTACTCAGAGCTTTAATCAATTCGTAAAATAAATTTAATGGAAAATTCTGCTGTGCTAAATGCTGTGTTTATGACTAATCAAATAATTTACATAGGTAATATTACTAATCACAAGCCAATGTCAATACACTTATTCCTAGTATCTTAACGTAGATAAAACTGTCATGGGAAAAATACATAACAGGTGCAAAAAGACTAACCTGAGAGAAATATTCTTCCCGTCATTGTGATCATTTTTTTGTACTTGCTGGATCACTTGAGGGCAAAATTGTTTTTTTCGCATCGCATGTATGTACCCCCTTACCTTAGGTAAACCACTAATATTTCACGCCAAAAAAAAAGGTTTTCCAATACAAATTTTTGCTATATTTACTTTGATGTTGCTGCAGAATACGTAGATGACGGATTGTGATGGGTTTTTTTTTTACCTACACCCTGTAGGTACACTCCACCCTGTGCACACTGTATGCTTGTTTATTTTCCTATGTAGGAATCGCATCTTAACTATGAGATCTAATAAATCTTATCTAATAATCTACAGACGAAAATGCGACAAACAGATAATTGGAATATTAAATAAGATTATCGCAAGCCATAATCATTAATCATAAATAAACACAAATGTAAACAAGACTTAATTTATCACTTTTCACACAAATTCCAAGACAGTCCTATGCACTGGAAAATAGGCTTGAAAAGTTGATAAACTAGCCCCAAAAGAGTACAAAATCACTTACTTTTTCAGCATGAACGCCTTGCTGAGTTCCTTGAGGACTGTGGAGACGATGGCCCCTGCAGCCGGCACTGCCAACACCGATGCGTCCATGCAGGCGGAGAGCGCGGCTGGCGCTAGGACACCCAGCCGACACAACCTTGGATTATCCTTAGACATCACTATAGTCTTCAACTCTAGACAGACCACTTGAACCGTCTACTAGTCGTAACTCGTAGAGTTTATTACTCGTAACTCGTAAGCGCACGACCGTTACCGCACAGCGATCCGCTTCGCACGCAACTTTAGAGCTGAATGTTGTCTTGATCCGAGTCTGCGCGGGCGCAGGTTCGTGACGCCCTTACTACGGCCCGTCGAGCGAGTTTACTAACAAAACCACGCGGGGAGGGGCGAGATCCTCGACCCTCGGAAGACGTCCAGCTACGCAGGTGACGTGTAATGAATGCACTTAATGGGGTTTTACGCTCTGCGAAAATTATTATCAATAATTATATAAGTGAAGAAGTTGTCCAAGTGATTCTGAGATGTTGGGTGCGTAACTATCAATGTATGCGTGTGTACGTACCTAGCTATAGCTACTTACAATTTAATACAGTCCACACATTAGAAGGAAAAGATTTTTAGTGTCAATATACGGAGCGAGCAAAAAGGACGTTGTTTCTGTTAATAACCAACCCTTCAAACGAAAAGCAACCTAAACTGCCTAAACATATGGTCCATAACGAGCCGGATTGTGTCACCTACGAGCTTCGCCGTGAGCCGTGAGAACAAAAGAACGCATTCCTTAGATAAGGATTGGCCCGGTGATCGGCAACTTACACGTGTTGAGACGATTTTTTACAACTAATTAACGAGTTTTAAATTATTACGGTGACTGACTGAGTGAATAAATTGAGAACTATTTAGTTATTTACGAGTGTAGCCCTTTTAATAACGTGAGATTACTTATGTGAGTGAGAGACTTGAACAATCAGTGTTATACGAGACTAAATAACTATAATAGTGAGTGAGTTGGGATTAAAACAGTGACGCGTCTGTTAATACAAATACAATGGAGAAGTTAGTTACATTACAAGAACAACTGATGAACAATTTGAAGACAGCCGAACGAAATTATAAGAAAACACCAAAAGAAAGGATAAAACGACCTTATTTGGAAACGAGATTGGAGGTACTTGAGCAACAATACACAGAATTCAAAGAGGGACATAAGATTATAATTTCTTCAGCTTCGAAAGATAAAAAGGAAGCATATTTCACCGAGGGCTATTACGAACAATTTGAGGAACTGTACGTGCAATATAAAACTAGTTTACGTGAAGCATTGGAGCCATTTTTGACACAGCCATTTTCTCAATCGCCAATTGCTTCAGCCGCTAGTAATAATGATAACAGCTACAGTGATGTTGAGCTACCACGTATCACACTACCTACATTTGGAGGTAAATATGAAGAATGGCAAACGTTTTATGATATGTTTTCATCACTAATTCACAACAATAAAGCCATTACGTCAGTTCAAAAATTACATTATTTGAAAAGTAACTTGTCGGGTGAAGCTATGAATCTTTTACGAAACTTTGCAACTACTGAAGCAAATTATGAGGAGGCGTGGAATCAACTAGTAAAAAGGTATAATAACAAGCGTTACAACTGCAATACTATTATGAATAACCTGATTGGACTTAGGAAAATAAATACTGAATCGGCTAATTCTATAAAACATTTACTAGACACGACATCGACTTGTTTAAAGTCACTGCAGAATATAGGCATCAAGACAGATAACTGGGATGAAATAATTGTTTATCTAACGGTCGCAAAGTTGGACGCGGAATCAATAAAACAGTGGGAACAGTATCTTAATACTTTATCGAGTGATGGACTGCCCACTTGGTCGCAGTTAAAAGACTATTTAGAGTACCGATTTAGATCTTTGGAAATGATTGACTCCACAACTCAACGTTCAACACAGACTGTAAAGCCTGCACAGAAACCAAAAACCTTCCACACGTCAGTTGATAACAAACCAAAGTCAAATGATGTTGAGTGTGCAATGTGTAACGAGAAACATTATATTTACCATTGCAAACGTTTCGGACTTATGACGCCGAAGGCAAGACAAGAGTTCGTGCAAAATAAGGGATTGTGTTTCAACTGCCTGTCACCCACACATTCTGTCATCAAGTGTCGTCAGTCAATAAGCTGCAAGAAATGTGGTAGAAGACACCACACGTTGCTACACTTCGAGAGAGAGAAAACCGAGATCGCCAAACAAGCAAGTGAGGTAACAGTGTCACCGAGTGAACAACACGAGATGGCGAGCGCACCACGAGGTGATACCCAAATTACTACTACATTTACTAGGGAGGAGCTGCAGCCTGCCAGAGTACTTCTTGCAACGGCGATAATTAAGGTATTTAATGCACAAGGTTGTAAACAATATATTCGAGCTTTATTAGATCAAGGGTCTCAAGCCTCGTTAGTTACCGAGGCTACAGTTCAGTTACTTGGGTTAAAACGCATACCAGTAAATGGTTTTGTGTCGGGGCTAGGAGATGGTCATGCGAGAATAAAACACAGAGTTTCATTTCAAGTGGAATCACGCCATAATCCAGCGAATTTTATTCAAGTTAACGCATATGTAATGCATTCTTTGACATCTATGCTTCCCACAGCCAATCTGAAGACTCATGAGTGGGTTGAAATTGATAGTCTACCTTTAGCAGACCCCACCTATGCAACACCAGGTAAAATCGATATGTTGCTGGGTGCGGAAGTCTATGGAAATATATTGCTTGACGGTATTGTTAGGCAATCTCACGGGAGTTTAATTGCACAAAACACACTTTTTGGGTGGATTATTTCAGGCAAAGTGTCAAGAGCACCTCATTCGTCGGTAGCAAGTAATCTGACTAGCATGCATGTACATTTAGAAGAGACTGATTTACTTAAGAAATTTTGGGAAATGGAGAACGAACCTAACATAATACAAAAGGAGATGACTGGAAATGAGAAGGTATGTGAAGACTTATTTGATTTAACCACGGTTCGAGATGATAGTGGAAGATTTATAGTAAGGTTACCTTTTGCGACTGATGATCCTCAGTGTCAGTACGGTCAGTCAAGACAGCGAGCTATCAAAATGTTAGAGTGTTTAGAGAAAAGGTTATCACGTGCTCCTCGGTTGAGTATAGAGTATAATAAAGTATTTCAGGAATATTTAAGTTTAAATCACATGACGGAAGTAAATGAGCAAGAGATAGAGAATCCACGAGCAGTCTATCTTCCTCATCATGCAGTGGTGAGAGAAGATAAAGATACGACAAAGGTGAGAGTTGTTTTCAACGCGTCAAGCAAGGGAAGCAATAACGTATCATTGAATGACGATCTTCTTGTTGGACCTAAGTTACAACAAGATCTTAGGCATATCCTAATGAGATGGAGAAACCACAAAATAGGTCTAGTAGCAGATATTACAAAATTCTATAGAATGGTCCGAGTTGCTGATGAAGATACTGATTTTCAGCGAATTGTATGGAGATTTAATCCATCTGAAGCTATACGTCATTTTAAGCTTGTGAGGTTAACGTTTGGTACGGCATGTGCGCCATACTTAGCAGTTAAGTCTTTACAAAGACTAGCAGAGCTGGAGGAACATAAATACCCGTTAGCAGCAAAAATAACGAAACTAGACTATTATATGGATGATTTGATGTCAGGCGCTGAAACAATAACTGAAGCATTACAGATACATTATGAGATGAACGAGCTTATGAAATTAGGTGGATTTGAACTCCAAAAGTGGAACAGTAACAGTGAAACCTTTCTAAAACACATAGGCAAGAGTGGAGAACAATATAGTGACCAAAATACACCAATTAAGGTAAATAACTCAATTAAAGTACTCGGAGTAAGCTGGTGTCGGAAATCTGATCATTTTGAATATGTCCTCAACTTACCTGACACTAAAGAGGAGCCAATCACTAAACGACAAATACTGTCTGTTATAGCGCGACTATATGATCCGTTAGGCTGGATTGCGCCCGTCGTAGTTGTTGCCAAAATCTTTATACAGAGACTTTGGAAATCAGGCCTGGAATGGGATGACTGCTTAACGGAGGATCTGCTTCAACAGTGGTTAATTTATAAAAATCATTTAATTGATTTAAGGGAGTTTACCATACCAAGATGGTTAAACGTCACGCGAGCCTCTAAAACGGAATTACATGTGTTTTCAGATGCATCACAAGCAGCCTACGCAGCTGCCGTTTACATACGAATCACTGATGAATCAAATAATGTACATGTACATTTAGTCACTGCAAAAACTAAAGTTGCACCAATTGATAAGGAAGTTTCGATTCCACGATTAGAGTTGTGTGGGTCAACTTTGGCTGCTAAACTTATATTTGAAGTGTCGCAGATAATGGAGATACCCAAGAAAGATTTATATGGATGGACAGATTCTACTGTTGTCCTAGCTTGGCTCAAAGGAGGTTCAAGTCGCTGGACGACATTTGTTAGTAATAGGGTGTCCACGATTTTAAATATTTTAGATTATGAACAATGGGGACATGTCTCCACTGATACGAACCCAGCCGATTGTGCGTCACGAGGGTTACAACCGCGAGAATTGAATAACCATCCATTATGGTGGAAGGGACCTCAATGGCTGGCAGAGAAAAATATAGAAAAGGTCAACACAAACGTAATAGATACACAAGAAGAAGAGAAAATCAAGTCTTTAATTGTTTCATCTAATATTAACGAGTTATGTGTTTGGTTTAGATTTTCTTCGTTAACAAGATTATTAAAAGTTATATCATACTGTAGGAGAATATTGACTTTGAAGTTACCTAAAAGTGAACGACCGTGTTTACCTAAATTTATTACCGCAAACGAATTAAATGATACTTTAATGGCAATGATTAAAATAATTCAAGAACGCGTGTTTGAAGTTGAAATCAAACAGTTAAAGACTCGAGGATGTGTATCTAAAAAGAGCTCCTTACGAACTCTTTGTCCGTTTTTAGATCAAAAGGGGATTCTAAGAGTAGGTGGCCGCATAACACATGCAGATGCGTGCAATGATACGATACATCCGATAATTATGCCTGCAAAACATCATTTTTCCATGCTCATAATTATCGATGCTCATCACAAGACATTACACGGAGGTCCACAGGTTATGTTGAACCTCTTGAGAACAAAATATTGGATACTACGAGCAAAGGAACGTGTCAAGAAGTGTTATAGAGAATGTGTAGTTTGTTTAAGGTACTCCACAAGGAAGTCAGTACCATTAATGGGTTCGCTTCCAGAGGCAAGAGTACAACCCAGTAAACCATTTAAGTCTACTGGCGTAGATTATTGTGGTCCGGTGAATATACGTTTCTCACCCGGTAGAGGCTCTAAGTCATACAAGGGCTATATATGTCTTTTTGTATGTATGGTAACACGAGCTGTACATTTAGAAGCTGTTACTGACTTGACAGCTAAGGGCTTTATCGCGGCGTTCAAGCGTTTCACTGCGAGAAGGGGCCACTGTCAAGACCTGTATAGTGATAATGGCACTAATTTTGTTGGTGCCGACAAACAAATGAGAGAAATGTTCAACAATGCCAAGTCGGCCCTTCCAAAGGAAATAGCGGAGTTGCTTACGTTAGAGCGAACAACGTGGCACTTTATACCACCACATGCCCCAAATTTTGGCGGGTTGTGGGAGGCTGGCGTTCGTAGTACCAAGACACATCTACGTAAGGTAGTCGGTAATGCTACACTTACTTATGAGGAAATGGCGACAGTTTTAACACAAGTAGAGGCGTGTCTAAATTCACGGCCTATAACTTTACTCAGTGACAATCTCAATGACCCACTACCCTTGACACCAGGTCATTTCTTGATAGGCGAGCCGTTAATTAATATAGCTGATGAGGATTATTCTAAATCAAATGTAGTAGGTTTAGACAGGTGGAGACTTACTCAAAAAATTGTAAACGACTTTTGGAGTAGATGGTCAAAAGAATATCTAGTAAGTCTTAGCCAAAGGTATAAGTGGAATACAAAAGGTACTGAACCAGAAATTGGTGATATTGTCATCTTAAAAGAGGATAACATTCCTCCAGCTAAGTGGATTCTTGGTAAAATTATACAAAAACACACCGGTCATGACAACGTAACCCGTGTTGTGACTGTTAAATGTAAGACAGGCGAATATAAGCGTCCACTTAGTAAGATTTGCGTTATAACTAAATGAAGAATTTACTTGTACCTATTGTTTTAATTAATTTTACACTTTTCTTTATTTTTACATTTATAATTGATATTTACCTACTTTACAAACTGTGTATACTTATGTTTCGTGCCTTTACTACATTGATTTTGTTTCATTTCTTGAAATTATTGTAACCAAACGGTGGGCGGGTCAAACTTATTTAGTATAGTTACCTAGTTTACTATTAATGTGTACTATTAATTATAGTTATTATTATGTTATATTTTGTTATCGTGTAATCGGTATTATTACTTGCCTACACTTTTGAGTTTATGGGTGCACTTATGTTTGAGGTACTTATACGTACTATTTGTTGTTAGAAGATTTTTTTGTTTGCTTAACTCACCAGTTTGACATCGTTTGTGTAGATTATGTAAAAGTGACCTTTAAAGTCGTATTATGTGCTGACTTTGATTATAAGTTTAATTGTGATTAAAGAACGATGTTCTTTGGTGGGCGGAATGTCCAAGTGATTCTGAGATGTTGGGTGCGTAACTATCAATGTATGCGTGTGTACGTACCTAGCTATAGCTACTTACAATTTAATACAGTCCACACATTAGAAGGAAAAGATTTTTAGTGTCAATATACGGAGCGAGCAAAAAGGACGTTGTTTCTGTTAATAACCAACCCTTCAAACGAAAAGCAACCTAAACTGCCTAAACAAAGTAACTGTTATATTGGGTATTTCTTTAGCCTTTAGTCATGCTATGGACGTGTTCATTACATATCTATCTTGATTATTTGTGGAAATCTACTTTTTGAATTGCAATAACTCGAATTATTGCATCTTGTGATGAGTCTACTACTTTACTGTGTTTACGCCCTTTTATACCTTTAAACTACAATCAGCTTATTATGTTCCCACTGCTGGGACACAAGCCTCCTCTCTGTGAGAGGGAGTGGGCTGTAATCCATCACGCAGGCCCAGTGCGGGTGGGTAGACTGGTGGACGGGTGGTAGTTTTAGGATAAGACGGTCCTCTCAATGTTTTCCTTTTTCCGTTTTGAGAGTAGTGGTGATGAAATAATTAACACAAAGTAAAACGCCTGATGATATGGTTAGAAATTGACGATCGACCTTTGTGGACCTTGTACCAACATCAGAATGATATACACTAGAAGAGTAGGTAATGCTCAAGGAGATAACAGCGATAATAAACTCATACACGCAAAACCACCTAAATACGTGCTAGGCTTAATGTAAGGTTTATGGCAAGCAAGATTACCACTGATTGTCGGTCTAGCCTTTTTCCAACCATGTTGGCGTCGACTTCCAGTCTTACCGGATGCAACAGAATAACGCCTACCTATCTGACCTCTACAGCCCGGTTACTGGAGAACACGGTGCTCCTTGGTAAGACTGGCATAATAGATATAGGTACCTGATAATATCCATATCACCCTCTTTAATAAAAATAAAATTAGTGTTCCTTATTTAAATGTAATGGGGAAATAAATTGTTAACTTCATTGCGCGATATTCTAATCACCATTTTCCTTGGGGCCTTGTAAAGAAGTCTTGAAGTCAACCAAAGGGCAATGCAGAGGGCTCTATGCTTGGAGTTTTCCTACGTGATCGAATCAGGATTGAAGAGATCCAAGGCAACCGACATAGCCAAACTTAAGATGCAGTGGGCAGAGCACATTGCTCGCAGAAGAGATGGCCGATGGGGCCGAAAGGTTCTGAAGTGGTGACTGCGTACCGGAAGACGTAAAGTTGGAAGGCGTCCCACAAGGTGTACCGATGACCTTGTGAATACCGCAGGAATCCGCTGGATGCGAGAAGAACACAACCGGTTGAAGTGGCGGAGCTTGAAGGAGGCCGATATCCAGCAGTGGACGTGTTTCGGCTGAAATGTTGATGATGAAAGTCCTTGTTTGAAAGTTGCGAGGGACAGTTGCATGAAATGGCAATAACCCGGAAAATTGACGTAGTGTATTAACTAATCATTATACAATCACAGTAACAAAAACAAAAGTAAAACACAGCAGAACTGGCTTTGCCTCTAGAAAGCCAGTTTTACTTTTAAATCTAAAAGAAGAATCCGAAGGAAGGTAAATAGATTTAGCGTCTATAGTGAAATACCTATGATTTTGATTATGACATGACACGATGGGTGCTAAAAAACTGGTGTTAGCAATAGCTTTTTATAAGAAATACTTCATCCGGGAATTCCTGCCAAAGAGCAATGCAGTTTGCACAATATCTAATATATAAAATTTCCATGTCACAATGTTAGTTACCGTACTCCTCCGAAACGGCTTCACCGATTTTTACCAAATTTTATATGCGTATTCAGTAGGTCTGAGAATCGGCTACTATCTATTTTACATACCCCTGAGTGATAAGGGTTGTTCACTAGAAATTACCTGCAAAACAACGTTTGCCGGGTCAGCTAGTTGTATTTATATATAATTACAAACCCTCTTATATAAACGCTGCTTAAGGTGATACAAGTCCACATTTTTTCCATTCAAACTTCGGGAGGGTTTTACTCCACTGTTTGACGGTGTACATGAAAACTTAAACATGGTAAGGTTTCGTCTCATTATTAATATTTTCGGTACGGAAACAGAATACTAAAATAAAAAGCCATTAAAAAGTTATGAGCCAACAAAGATTCGTTTTTCTTGCTAATTTAACCTAACTTTGGGCGTATTTAAGTAATAAAAGAAGTGTAAAATTTCAAAAACCACGTCGGTACCGACAAAGTTCAATTACCGATAAGTTCAATAAACTTTATTGGCCATTGATTTATGCCGTGGTTTTTTCATTAAACCCGATCTTCCGAAGGACTTTTCTTATTTTTTCCGAATGTTTTGCTATAAATGCTCCTGCATCTCACTCAATAACATTGTGCGTGTAGACTAGCGTCTAATTGCTCATCACTGATACTATCTCTGTCGGATACGAAGCTTGGTGAGACAGCGTGATTTTTAGCCAGGCCCACCAGTGAGTTCGAGCCCGTGAAAAGTGTCCCCTTAAAATTAGGAGATGTTTAAATGCCAAAAATGTATGGTTAAGCAGTCGCTAAGCTAAGGAGTGCAGAAAACTAATATTTTCATATAATAATGCATTACTTAATTCTAACTTAAAACTTAAATGAATTGCCAGGGGTGCGGGTTTGTTCGAAAGAGACACCACAGCCCCTGGCATACGGGCTACTGAAGGAACACGGGTGGGTTTTAGTCAGTAAAAGTCTGACACGCCCTCCTGCTCCACCCAGAGCGGGAGAAGTTATTTGATGATTTCCCACCCAAAAAAAAAAAAAAAATTAATGAATTACGGTCGTAAGTACAGAAAACATAAAGTCTCCTTGTGGCTTAGTTATAACAGCCGCCCGGGTTGATCGCTCAAGTTACGCTATGCTTGCCGCGGTTGTTCCGTGAATGGCTGACCACCTTTACATAACCTAAGTGCCTCGGAAAGCACGGAAGAGAATGATAGTCGAAATGGGTAATCAGAAGCCTTAAAATCTGACAATCAGTCTTACCAACAGGTATCGTGTTTCCCAGTTACAGGGTTCTGGAGGTCAGATAGGCAGTCCTTCCGTGTGACATACCTACTGGTATTCAGCTGCCTTCGATTAGACTGGAATACGACCCTTCCATAGTTGCGAAAAAGCTAGGTAAATGATGAGTCAACTCAAACTCAAATAAACCAGTTACAGGCACTTTTGAACTGTCAAGGTCGGTGAGTTAGAAAGATGAAGCTAATTGCCCATTCGAAACCGTAGTAGGTGGAGAAGAACGGGCAAGAACTCCATGGACACTACATAATACATCCAATACGACTGTATTTAATCCTGAGCCAAACTGACTATGAACGCTACAGATCAATCAAGCTGCCATTATTTTATTTGGGGCCCTATCTTTGTTTCAAAGTCAGACTACTCAGTAAAAAGTCATGCGTGATCAATTGATCATACATAAAAAGTACACGAGAACTTGAGGACCTCCTCGTTTATTTTCGTCGAAAAAGAAACAGGTACGCGTCGATTTGGGACCCACGCATGATTTTTTATAAACGACGAAATAAAGTAGGACCTTTGTTTCGTTTATATAAAATCATGCGTGCCTACGTGACAAACGACAATATTCCTAATGTCTTTAACTCCTTCAAAGAATCAATGAGATTTACAACAGGTCTGTGCAACAGGAAAGAAATTCTTTCCACAAAATTCCCCTGTGCCCGTCATTGATGAGGAAAACCAAAACTCTCAGCTTAGCACTCGCAGCAAATCTTGCGTAAATGTTATAATGATTGCATATTCAGTGTAATCTTTCGTTTCATTTGAATTAAATTAAGAATCAAAATTGTTTAGTTCAATAAACAATGAAACTACCCCATGCAGGCTCCTTGTGCACGGTCTCATTTAAGCGAATAGTTCGTTCGTGGCTACATTTTGAAGGTTACTTAGCGTTTTATTCGTACTCGCTTCATCGGTCATTTATGCATCACCTTCATTCATTCTTTGAGGTTTGAACCCATCTTAATAGTCGTATCAATGGTTCCAAATTACTTGAGTTTTGGGCAGCACTCAGCTATTTTGACGTTAAGAACCTGCTACGTAAGGGGGTAATAACACGTATATGTGCAACTTATGACCGCAATCTTATTTACTTAAATTCTCTGAAATGGTCGTTTGTAGATAAAAAATAGGAATAATTAGCCTCTAACGCTCCCACTGCCGAGACAGATAGAAATTTTATTGAATAATTAATAGTGTCCTAGGTATATTCTCTCTAATAGAAACGTTGTCTCAACCCGAACCAGACCCACATTGAGGCAAATCTCATCGCCTCCTCGCCATCGTCTATGTCGTTATAAAGTCTAATTCAAATTATTACGTTGAATTGTGTTTACGAGTAGGTTCAAAACTAAACAGGCAGACTTTACTTTGTGTAAATTAATTCATCACCTCTGCTCTCAAAACGGTGAAGGAACTGATAGTGACGAAACCGGCATGTCATAGAACCAAACATTTTAAGACAAGTGACATCTACCAACACGCACTGGGCCCGCGTGTTGGACTGCCCACTCCCTTTCACCGAGAGGAGGCCTGCCCAGCAGTGGGAGCACTATAGGCTGGATATGTATCCAGTAGAGGCAACTTCGAGTGTTCTTTATCCTCGAGTCGAGGCGGCTCAACTCGATACACAGTTTAACTTAAGTGATAATGTTCGCTTCTACATATATCCGCATGGATAGATGCACAATGGTATGGTTGATGACTGACTAACAAGCATGCTATTGTTTTATTATTCCATGGCCTCTCATTATGACGTTTTCGTTTCACACTCCTATTATCCTGTGCCACAACACAATTTAGCCTGTTGTTTATACCTACTTTAGATATTAATCAATAACAATACGTCATAATATCTACTACGATAATATACCTATATATCTAGTTAATTATGAAATTATTTCTTAGAAAAAGATATAGATTACATCACACGTTAATTATGTCACTGTTTCCTTATTAAAATATCTATGAAAATATTCTCATTGTTTTTACCTTATTAGTAACTTCTGCAAAACGGGCAAAGGGCAAGTATATTACTGTATTTTAAATTATTAACGATTATCACTGACACCTGCAATTATTATTTTAATAATAAATTAACAGATAATTCCGTACATAATAATTGCGTTTCTGCGTGTTCGCGGGACGTCAGCGACGCGGACCGAACAAGAACTTACTGAGATTGATGTAATAGGTTTTCCTGTAAATAACGCATTAAGGATGTTAAAGAATCTATTCTTGAAGTAGTTTGAATCAATAGAAAGAATTTGAACTTGCCTTAAACACAACGGACGCCTAATTTTGTTTGAAACTAAACAGCAACAAAGACTGGCCCTAAAAATCCGATAATTTGGTACAGAACATTTGTCATATTAAACATTCGGAACAATTATTCCTAATTCCCAGTTAGCTTCAAATTGAACCACAGTTACTGTGGTACATCATAGTAGAGACGTCAGAAACACCGTTAAGTTTCTGGACATTGACAAAGTGACCGCCAAAGAGGCGTATTGTATCAATCATACAAAAATATTGGATTAGCTGTATTCACGCCGGAACGGTTCAACTCACAAACCTAACGCCATAGGCGTTAGGTTTGTGAGTTGAACCGTTCTCACAGTTACAATAAATAATAACTCTACCGACTTATTATTTATTGTAAAGACGTAGACAAACGACTTCTTATGGTTGGACTCCGATTTCTGTCTGCCAAAATTGACTCAAGAAATCGGTAGAGTCGGTGTCCTATTTTACTGACTAGACGGATACCAAGGAACTTTGTCGTGTCAATTAATTTTATTGGTTGGTAATCAACCAGTCGGCGAGGAAGCAGTGGCAAGGGGTCACTTCCGGCTTGGATATTTGCAACAGTCGCATAGTTTCATATGCTCAGCCATTCCACCGACAAATCTGACGTAAAGGTATCTTCTGATCTGTTTCTATGACTAAAGGTTTAAAATATAGTAATGTTGGCCTGATTTAGCTACAAGTCAAAGTAATTTATTGAAATCTAAAATATTTAAAAAAAAATAAAGTCTTAAAATAGTTGGGCACTAAAACGTTCGTTCGCATCGCTGTCAACAGGAAAAGTACCATTGGCAGCATTGCCACGCTGTAAGATAATGCTGATTGTTTGGCCAAAAAATAGGCCAGTAGGGCTGGCATCTCTTCGGTAGGTCCCACAGAGTTAGTGGCCTTAGAAAATGGCAACCTGACTGGAAATATATGCTCAAGAGATCCTTTATGAGTATGCAGGGCCTAATATGAGTGAGGGATAGCCCGGCCACACACCGTTTGGGTCGCACTATAGTAAATTCAGGAGGTTGGTATCAACTCTTGATCTCAACCCGATCGAGCACGCCTTGGTTGAGCTCGAGAGGGTGATCAGAAACAGCAAACCAACTCCCATCACCGTCAGGGTTCTAAAACAGGCCCTGAAGGAAAAATGAGACAATATTCCCCGACATCGCCTCTGAAACCTAGTCTTTATATGCCAAATTGGCTCGAAACTGTAATCAGGAGCCCGAAGAGGCAATACCAGTTATTAAAACGTAAATAAGGCGTCAAACATATGTAAATGTTCTGGTGAATCTTTCAGGCGCTTGGGATTTGTTTTACGGAACGCTCGTAACTTTCACAATCCAAATATTATTAAACTGTTGTACACTACTTTGGTTCGCAGCAAACTCGAGTCCAGTGCCTGTGTTTGGCATCCCTATGCCGTGACCCAAACACCGATGCTGGAAAAGGTACAGAAAACTTTCCTAAGATGCCTTTTGCAAAGGTCATTAGATACTTTCCTTAGATGTACCCTACTTAGGGTTTAAAATCATTGGAGGTGAGGAGAGGTCTTGATCAGCTCACGGCAGCCTATAAGACATTACGGGGATGTATTGACTGCCCAGAGGTCCATGGCCTTTTTTGCCGATTATTGGTGCTCGACAAATACATCGGATACCGTCAGAGCCGCCCGCCGTCGCTGGCACATCTGTTTTTTTTTTTTTTTGGGTGGGAAATCATCAAATAACTTCTCCCGCTCTGGGTGGAGCAGGAGGGCGTGTCAGACTTTTACTGACTAAAACCCACCCGTGTTCCTTCAGTAGCCCTTAAGCCAGGGGCTGTGGTGTCTCTTTCGAACAAACCCGCACCCCTGGCAGGCATCGACCCTTGCGGGTCCCATCACTTTTTGTGCTGACATCTCTTTGAGGCGCGCGTGGAACACAACGCGCCGTCGACTTGGGCTTGGTCCTTACCGGACAGCGAGCTACCCATTACTCGCCGTCCGCAAGCCCATGCCTACGGTGGCCGGAAATCGGCCTGGGATTCCCGACGCCCAGGGCGTCTCCGTATCCTGCGGCGGCTGGGGTCGCGAGGGCGCATATGCTGCCTCTCCCTCACGTGCGCCGCCTCCCTCTTCGCGAGCATCACTGCTTCGCTGAAGGAGGTGACGGCTCCCCATGCCCTCTCGCTCCGTACCATGGCCTGGACCAGGGCCGGACGCAAGAGATCGCCGCCGCCGATCGCATCCACGAGGACACGGCGGTGCTCCGCCCAAGCAGGGCAGACCGCCACCGTGTGCTCCACCGTGTCCTCAGGGCGATCTTCGCAGTGGAAACACCCGGGCGTTTCCTCCCGCCCTATCCGAAACAGGAACCTCCCGAAACAACCGTGTCCGGTGAGGACCTGCGTCAGGCGGAAGGTGAGGACGCCATGCCGCCTCTCGAACCACTCCTCAAAGAGGGGACTTACCGCCGCAATCGTGGCGTGCCCAGGCACATCTGTTTGCGCAACTGCCATGTAAAACTGTCGCCAGAGCCGAATCCCCAGTCTGTCGTACCCTAAAGATGCTAAATGCCCTTCTGAATGTGATGTGTTTACGGATGAATGGAATAAAATTATGCGTAAGTAAGTAAGTAAGTAAGTAAGTAATGCTTTATTTGCTAAAATGTAGATGTACAAAGTAGTATGATGTTATTATTAATGTGGCCCATTTACATTCTACCATTACATGTGGTGTGCAAATATTTAATTTCCGAATACATTAAATTATTCAAAATGTCATAATATTCCTTCACTAAACGTTACAAAAAGTTCTAATTAAATAAATCAATTGCAAATATTTAAGTTCACAACGCATTACATAATTTAAAAATGTCACAACACTACATCAGTTAGGTACCATTATGATTGATAATAAAAAATGTCAGATTTTATGTCAATGATAATGTCAAAATAAAATAGTAATAATAAGTAAATGTCAAATTAAAAAATAAATAAAATTTATATAAACCAAAATTGACATTACTTTCTTTCTTCGATAAGTGACACAAATTCCTCAACAGAGTAAAAACATTTTTCTTTAAGCCACTGAATCAGCTTTTTTTTAAACATAAGGAAAGGTAGTTCTTTAAGGCTCCGTGCACTAAATTAAACGATTTTGGTCAATTTTGATCACTTGTTGTGAGTTAGGGAAACGAAATTTAGACATTTTATTTTGTTATTATAATAGTGGAGTTCTAATTCTTGCATGTGGTGGAAAGGGATTTTTCAAATAACTTATAGAATAGTGGAAAATCACCAATATTCACAGCCCCTTTTCCGAAAAAGTGACGAGCGAGTGATGTTTGGCTTCGTGTTACAAACAACTACAAAGAATTCTGGACATAAAAAAAATACAAGTAACATCATTGGTCTACTTGCAGATAGCGGAACCACTTTTTTGACTTTTATACGAAATATAGCAGAAAATAAATATTGAAATAACGTAATTTTTAGGAAACTGCTAGACGAATAAGTATTTTTTTCTATTACTTAAAATCACTTTATTGAAATTTTAAAAATTATGTATTAATCTTAAGTTAACCATTGAATATAATCTAAATTTTATTTTTATAATAAACAACAACTTCATTTCGTAAATAAAAGTCAAAGTGAACTATATAATCGACCGCGCAAAATCGATCCCGTCAGAAACGACCGGGCCTTCCCAGCGTGAGGACGTATCACTTTGCATCGCAGGAGTCACATGGGCTCCTGCGATTCTACGTAAAAATATTCCAGAAATTGTACGCCGACTACCACATTTTGATCCGGTAAGTATTAATATTTATTTTAAGTACTTGCAAAATGTTAATGTTATACCGGTGTACGTGTGTTCGTAATTCTTCTCATCCTAAATGGCTAGTCCAATTCTAATGTATTTTTTTTTTTGGGTCGCCTCTATCCTTCTTAGCTTTTGTTGGACCTGGGTGAAGTGTCGCAAGAAACGACTTCGTACCGGGTCCGCTAGTTATACATATTTTGATTGTATGTTTAAAAGATTTTTGAAAGGAAGTTCTTTAACGGAGCTTGGTACGAGCAAACTTTTAGAAATCGTCACATAATAAAAATGATAGATATGACAATTTCTATCATTTTTGTGCTGAGCTGTGGGAATTTCAAAAAGTTTTTGTGTTGTAATAGAAAAAAAAGAAAGACAGAGAGATAGTTTTTATGGTTTCCAAGAGTGAGTGAAGCCCCTAATGAGGTCAATAAGAAAATCCCAGATGACAGTTGTGAAAAGTTAAAACAGTGATTGAGCCCAACAGTGCCTATAAGTTACTGATGTTAATATTTTTTTTAGATAATGATGCCGATTCTGTTGTCACAAAATTCTCTAAACTAGACTAAAAATCACCAAAATTTAGTTTATTCCTGTCAAACGACGATTTCCTATTCTGAAATTGACTAAAGTGACACAACTTAACTATATTTTAGTTTGACAGCACTAAGATTGCACTGAAATATTAGTTTAGTGAAAATGGTAATTTTGCTATTCTGTTGTTGTCAATTTCATTATTCTATTCAACCTAAAATTTTGGTTGTCTAACTAAATCTGACTATTTTTAATCGCGATTAAATAGGTGTGGAATAAAATTAGTTGTCAAGAACTGAAATTCACACCGACTACTCGACTTCTGGTGCAAAAATAGTACTGTATTTTATTTCTTTTCTTTTGCTTATATCTCGAAAACGGTGTGTCCTATCGCAAAAATAATGAAAATTTCGACCCCCTTTATAAGCCCCCAAACACATGTAAAACTCAACACGTGGATAATAATTTTTCATATTTTCCATGAAAAAAGTGAAAATTCCAAATAAATCACGTCGAGGCTGCCGACCCCGGCGCGCTGCTGGCTCTAAAAAAAAACACGGGGTAGGGCAAACAAGTACCACATTGCGAAGCCAAAACATACCACGTACGAGTCGCGATTGTCAAATTAGATTTTAGTTGTGTCAAAATAGTTTTTAAATTTAGAGATTTTTTTTTTGCAGAATAGCGTTTAGATTTTCATAGTAAAAAGTAAGGAATTTTAGTTATAGTTTAGTTAGTTTAGTTCGGTGTACAACAGAATCGGCACCAATGTCGAAAATGGACGTCGAAAGAAAGTAACACATTACCAGTGCATCACCAAAAAAAAAGGACGAAACGTGGGATTGGCATGTATCAGACAAATTCTTGCAGAACGTAATTCCAACCAAAACTTACACATTCTTCAACGAAGCCATAGGGCTTCGTTTCAAGAACGTGTTAGTTTTTACTTTCAATCAGTGTTAGAAGTACCTACATAAATAAGTATTTACGAGTGCATTCGTATCTTCATTGTTGTTAATTTTAGGAAATCAATGAAATTTCGCCGTTGTCTTATATAAATAAATTATGAATTTATAATATTCCTACTGCACTTATATAATTTTAAACTGATCTTTCAGAGTGAGGAAGATAATGATTCAAAGTTAGACAACACCTCGAAAAAATCCGTAGTTCTTGATCGAAGGTAGTTCCAAATGTTGAAGAAGGACAATCAGACATGATAAGAAAATATTATGCTGTCTTAATGGTTCCTTGGCCAAATTGTGAAAATGAAACCCTTAAATTCAAATTCAAATTTCAATGTTTTGTATTTTAGAAAACTTTATTTTTTATCCTAATTCAATTCCAATTCTCCTATTGTATTTGTATTATTAATTATTTTATTTTAAAAACAGTTTTCAAATGTGGGGCCCAGGCTCAATAGTTTTTTTGTTTTTGTTTTTGAACTTTCTAAGTTTATCTTGGCTATTATTGACATCGATGATGTCACAATTAAATTTCTAAATATGCAAACTACTCGTATTTATGTAAAATGCTTTCCTCAATGTTATTGAATGTCTACATGCTTATGACACGAAATTGTACCATTTTTGTTTATTGTGATATATATACTAAACGAATATACACAAACATTCTAGACTTTTATTTCTCAACCATACCTAAATAACATAAAAAATAAAAATCTATAGGATACTACAACTCTACTACTACTACTGCGTACTATCAAAACTGTTTAAGCGATCACTACGCTCGACTTTTAGGCGTGTGTGCGTGAACGGAGCACACAAACATAGTATCGCAATGAATTTGCCTAAACTCTAGCGAGTGAATTTTATGCACGGGGCCTTAAAGGCGTTTGGTAATTTATTGTATACCTTAATAGGCATTATGAACGAATTTCTTTTATATAAATCGAGCTTGCATTGTGGCAAGCACAGCCTATGTTTATCTCTAGAGGCAACATTCCTTTTGGTATATGTCTGGTGTTCTGTGAGGGAAAGTATGCAAGGGAGTCCACTGTTCCATGTTAGTTTTTAATTTAATCATAGCATTTATTATTTGCCACATTATAATATTGTTTCTACGTTAATTAATGTAATTGCTGTTACCGTTTGAATTAACAGTAAATTAAATAAATAAAAATGTTGTAATTACTTACGAGTTTTTGCAAACGTTCCTAATGTACTACAGTAAACTGTAATTTCAAAGATATTTGATGCGTTTGACTTCCATAGTTTGGGAAAAATTGCAATTTTAAAAGAGTGTTAGGTACCAAGTATTGATTGCCAGTGTCTATGTTGTACAAGCCATCCAGTAGAGTTCGTTACGAGAGCAGTAGATCAATTCATTCTACATAAGTTTGCCTACAAGAAGTCAAAATACTTGGTGTTTCCATCTGCGCATCAATAGGTCGCTGTTATTATCCTCATTACCGTACCGACTAGGATAATAAGCGCGTAGGCTTGACGTCTTCATTTATTAACTTGTAATCGTTGGGTTTTGTACTCGACACGGTTTTCTTACCCACTTTTTGTTAAATAAGGCCTTTCAATCAATTTGTGGAAGCTGTTCTAAGAAGGCCGGTTGTGTTGGATGCATTTTTGTACACAGCAGCAGGTAGCTGTTTAGGCAGCAGCTGTATGAGATGCAATCGAGACTGTTCCAAAATGTAATCAATTGTAAGTAATGAATTCCTTGGCATCACTTAATATTATATTTCGGCGAAGCGGTGCCTGGACCTTTAGTGACCACACACAAATGTGTTATTTTCCCTTCATTATCCCATATGGTAAAACAATGGGAGTCAAAGCCAGTAATAGTCAGGGCCGATTATGACACGAAACCTCAGCATTTTAGGCGCGTAGGTATATTTAATAACGAATTTCTTCGCATCGCCGATCCGCGCCGCGCCGGCCGCGCTTCTATAGCAAAGTGCGTTCAGTCAGTTTAGCAGCTACATTTTGAAATAAGTATGAATTGAATGCGAGTGTGACGACGAGAACTGCCGCTCGAAAACTTACTATAAAAAATACCGAATTATTATAAGTTTGCACACAAATATGATGCAGTCTCATGCAGTTTCGTTAACATTTATTTTAGACTAGCTTTTGCCAGCGGCTTCGCCCGCGCGGAACTTTCGTATTTAACTACCTTAGGGGTTGAATTTCGAAAAATCCTTCCTTTTTCCTTGTCTACGTTATAAAGGGAACCTCTTTGCAAAATTTCAGCTTCCTAGGTCCAAGGGTTTGGGCTGGGCGTTGATGAGTCAGTCAGTCAGGACTTTTCTTTTATTTATACAGATCAATCTCTGATTTGACTGCTTGAAAAGTTGCTTTGAAAATTTCAGCTCTGCAAACCGGCACCCTAATTGCGTAACTCACGATTGATCATAATTGGTTTCGTCTTCACAGTTAAACAATATTCATTGCGTTATTTATGCTGTCGAACAGACACATTTTTCGAACATATGAAGCAATGGTTTAACAATCCGTTTCAAAACGATACAGATTATGATGAATCGTGAGTTACGCAATTAGGTTGCGGGGTTTCAACCTTTTTCATTGTTATTTTACTATCTCTCGGTACTTCAAAAAAATTATGCAATTATCTGTTTTTATGAATAAGAACCGGGCGTTTAAAGGCTCAAGATTGTCACACATGTAGATACGTTTGACAGAAAAGCCTACCTTTTTCTAAATCTGCATGTACCCATAGGCCAAGTTGGGTGGCTCTAACAGGTTTGTACCAACTGTAGGTAGGTAGAGGTAGACTGGTATTAGAATGCAATAAATCAGTGTGGCGGCGACACTAGTCAACGCGGATTTCAGTCTACTTACCGCAATGACGTGATGGGTTCGTGAGGAGCATGCATAGTAGCTGCATAAACCAACAAAGGGACTCAGTATGAGTAACAGAGATGCTCCTTGGCGAAGGTCAGTGAAGAGTCACGTGGATCCGCCACGTTTCTGTGGCTCACGATAAACTGCAAAAGTAAATTCAAATTTTCTAACGTTTTTGCAATCTGCATGAACGACAATTTTGTGAAAAAGTCATTGAATGGGATTAAAATATGAACTAGGAGGGTTGATTGATAATTTGAATTATTAGAATACCTACTATAAAGACATATTTATTAGTTACAGCCGAAAATTTAAGAAAATTTTATTTCGCGGTCTACCTTAGCGCATCCACTTTAGTGAGAGCTTCTTTATTACAGAGCATTATTTCTGGCCTTGTGACAATAATATCAACATCACAAAATATCAACGAGAAGCTAAAGCTAGCTACCTACACATCATAGGCCAGATCCAAGCTTCTCGCCACATCGACCAGTCCCGTGCTTCATGTATCCAGCGAATTCCTGCTACCTTCACTAGTTTCTCTTCTGGCAAACAATTAGAAATCTTGACACCTGATAACCAATGAACTAACAGTCTCCGACATGGTATTAGTGAGTTAATAATAATATGGATCTGTATTGTTGATTGAATGTCTCGATATAAGACAATATCGACGTATCCTGAACCGTCAAATGCACCACCAACCAGGGCGTAGCATGACCAATTCCATTTCTATTCTACCAAAAATAGATAAAGTTATTTCTATCGAACTCGACATATCGATTCGGAGCGCAGAGTGACCCATAGACTCACAATTATGTGCAGACAAAGACAGTTATTGCAACGGGGAGATAGTCATTACTAGCTTTAAAGCTTTTTTTTTACAAACTACGTTTTCCAATGTTTCATTATTTGTTTAAGTTCGTACTTAGATAAATAATGAAACATTGGAAAACGTAGTTTGTTTTGTATAAATCTTGTATTTACTGCAACAACAAATTTACTAATCGTGGTTTGGAAGAACTTTCAGCGAAAAGAGGATGGCACTATGGCAACAGTAGCACCCGACATGTTTTTAAATCAACTGGTACTCTTTAATAATAGCAGTTTTGGAAGAGTCACTACAATTTTGCCAATACCACGTACGTCTAATGTCTCTCATTCGCGTGACTGATGGTCTACATCAGTCAAGCGAATGAAATTGGTCAGTGGGAAGAAATTTGGGCCATAAAAATATAAAATTGAATTGTTTAAATCAATATTGATTCTTTTCTGAGGTGATGTAAACTATTTGACACAAGTAAAGTTGATATTTTTTTTGCCCCCAAGTGTAAAAAGTAGAGAAAAATTGGGCGTCATGCTTGACATTTGTCGACTGAAGAATATAAACATTTCTTATCTTCAGTTTCAACATCACCATGCTAATGATGACGATATAAATCTTTCTACAATTTGTCATTTTGTCTATTCTTCTGTCGCAAAACCTGGCTCTATAGTGGTCATGCTACACGTGAAGCCTAACTTTTGAACACTAAACACTTGTATATAGGGGCAGACTAGATATACCTACTGGACGGCACGGACATCGACGCGCAACAAGTAACGACATTTATTTTTTCAAAATTTCAACGTGGTTTGGGTTTTCAGAATCATATCCTGAAGCCATGGTCACAGGTTGCACATGCCTTCCACCCTGTTTTATAGAATCCGGAGAATATAGTGACGTAACTTGGATAAGGTCAGCAGAGCACTGGGATGCGAATATATTAGATACATCCAGGATTAAGGTAGGGAATAAAATCAATTCTGTTGGAACATGTACACCTTAGTGGATTTTATATTTATTAAACTTTTTACTAATATAGATAACACTAAATGTACACTCATCTTATTTCTTAATAATTAATTTAACCATAACTAACCTCCGCGTATATAAGCTGTTAAAAAATTAACTTTTACAATTTCGTGTACCTACTTGCTCGGTATCAAAAAACCAATATATTGAAAAAAAAAATTGCGGTTTAAATTTTTCACACAAAAACAATTTAGTAAAATATTTTTACGAACACTGTACACAGGGCTGCGCACACGACTCGGCGCGACCGTGCGCCACCGCAGCTGTGACAACAGCGCGATTCCCGCTACCCCTTCCCATCCGCTTCAGACACCTGGTATCTGTGGCGCGGTAAAGGGTTTGTCGCTCTGCGTCATTTCGCAACTTATGTGCACTTGCGCTGTTTCGTAAATTAGATACCTCTACCGACCATAATGTCATTTACGTACACAAATCGCGAGTATTTAGATAGGATAGTGTGTTACTTCACGACCGGTGAAAGCTTAGCTGCAGGCAGCACGTAATCGGTAGCGTGAACTGTATGGTGGCCAACGACGAATGCCTACTATCCACACCATCCTGGAGGTCTACTAGCGTTTATTGGACCAGGCCAGTTTCGCCCTTGTCAAACAGATGCAGGCCACAGCTCTCCGGTAACGTTGAAGAACGAG
The DNA here is from genome assembly GCA_949987655.1 of Polymixis flavicincta. Taxonomy (NCBI): domain Eukaryota; kingdom Metazoa; phylum Arthropoda; class Insecta; order Lepidoptera; family Noctuidae; genus Polymixis; species Polymixis flavicincta. The sequence continues at coordinate 31,831,322 of OX465171.1, read as the reverse complement.
TGTTGGACTACTTCAACGACAATTCACACGGGACTTAGGAATAAATCACGTTAGTTACGCGTGGAGAGTACTACACGAAGAAGGCCAGCACCCGTACCATTTTGTACAAGAGTACAAGAACTAATAATCCCCACTGATTACGAACCACGGCTGTCATCTACCCCGGTCACCTCGGAGAGTGGAACCGGCGAGAGATGTCGTGCGGTGTCCCACAGGGATCGGTCCTGGGGCCGCATCTGTGGGACATCGGATACGACTGGGTGCTGCGCGCCGACCTCCCTGACGGCGTCAGTGTAGTTTGTTACGCTGACGACACGCTGGTCCTGGCGCAAGGGAGGTCGTACCAGGCGGCGGCCGACTTAGGGACACACGGGGTTGCGACAATCGTCGATAGGATCCGGCAACTGGGACTCGAGGTGGCCTTGCACAAGTCCGAGGCCATGTGGTTTCATGGTCCTCGGAATGCGCCACCGACGGGTTTCCAGATAACGGTGGGAGGGGTTCGCATCGGCGTCGAGTCGACGATGAAGTAAGTACCTAAGACTCGTCCTCGACAGCCGGTGGAACTTCGCGGAGCATTTCCGCCGTTTGACACGCCCTCCTGCTCCACCCAGAGCGGGAGAAGTTATTTGATGTATTCCCACCCAAAAAAAAAAAAGCTTCGATTCTGTAAGTGGTTGGTGGACGAACCTGGTCGTAAAATTCATTAAGCTAGATAAGTTCAATAAATTTCCAGTCTAAAGTCCAAAAAATATGCTGGGGAAAATTAGAATCAGCTGTTTAAGTAGGTAGGCATTGACGTCGCGCGGCTGTCTGTAGGACACGGTCACAAAATAAAGAGAGTACAGAAGGCAATCACATGAATGTACTTCGATTTTCATACCTACGCTCGGCAGTCGCGCTAGGGTTGTTAACTTTGGCTTATGCACAAAAAACTATCGTGGTAGTGGCACTCGTATTTAGGTCTTTGCCATGATCACAGTTAATCTCAACTCTAATAGTTATGATCGGCGACGGGCGGCTACGCGGATGGCCCGGCCGGCTCGCCGAGCAGTTCTATCTTAACTATTTATAATGAGGAAGATGAGCGTATTTTTTAGCTTATAAGTACAACAATGAATACCTAATATAAATTGTAAAAATACTACAAGGCCACGAAGTCATTTTCGCTTACCCACAACTAACTAGGTATTCTGTGTTACGTTAAAACTCTCACCTCTCTGGTCAACTCAACAACTGGTAGCTTAACAAAAGACAATTCACAGTTTAATGTTGAATTTAAACAACCGTCCACTGAACAGTCATAGTAACTTTTTTTGTTGCTCCATTTTTGCATTTCACAGACGCGTGTCTCAGGGGATGGCACTCGCGCGCGCACTGGTCCCAACCGGTCCGAGATATCGTGTCCGTGAGCGGTGTCTATGTGTGCGTTGCTCGAGCGCACTTTGTATGTAGATTGCCTTCTGTACTCTCTGTATTTTGTGACACGGTGTACGGTGCGCATGTGCATTTTTAATAATTACCGCGTAGTGAAAATATTGCATATATCTTTGGAACCGATTGTTATTTATAGATATTTTTTTCGTAATAATTTTTTTTATGTCATTTTATACAACTACTTAAACTTAAGGTTAATTTTTAACATCTTATATAATACTAGAGAAAAACCTAACGTTGCCAGTCGACAGATCGGTCGTCCTTAGTCTAGTCTACTCTTACTTCATAAATATCTTATCTCGTATCATGCTATTATTACTGTCTAGAGACGGCATCGAACCAAAAGAATCTTTACTGACGGTTAAATCTCTTAAATCCATACGGCTGGGTATTCTCTCGGGGACACTCCATTTTAAAGACTTTGGACTCCAGTCTAGAGACCTGGGTCTCCTCTTGGTCTCAGCGACACGCGTCAATTGTTTTCTGCTGATGGTGTACAGCCTGTCATCGGAGTTGGAACGTACTTTATGGGTACTGATCGTTTCTCCGTCTATTCCTTGAAGAGAACTGGGCACTTCCAGGAAGCTTGGTCTTCCTGAGAGCTGTCCTAACTGTCTTCTCTGGTATCTCCTTCTTTGCCCATTTCCTCTCTCGTTCTCATCTCTCCTCGCCAGCCAATAGTAGTGCGTGATGGGGTCCCGCGGGCCCCAGTGTCGAGACGGCTTCAATGATGACTTCAGTTTCTGCGGAAGAGTAAACATTTCCTCTATAACAGGAACTAGTGAAGAATTCTTAGCATGTGTCGCTAGACAAGGTTGTGGCCTTAAAATTAAGGCAATAGGAAAAGTATATTAGATGCCACTTAGGGAAATGGCGTCACATTCGCACTCGCATACTAAACGTCCTATCTTCGAGTAATAAGGAACTCGATTTAATGATTCACTAAATTGCAATTGAGTAGGTAATTAAAAAGGTAGGTGTCTATTTTTAAATACGATCGCTGGTTATGATAATGGAATACGTAATGTACAGTCGCCAGCACATCAAGCTACCCCAAACTGTCAAATTTTCCCAATTGAACATGAATCTTATTTGTTTGTGATAGAGTTGAAGATCTATCAAAGAGATTTGACGGATTGGAGTAGCTTGATGTGCTGGCCTCTGTACTAGACCTATGAATTAGTGTATCTAGCACATTGATTCTGTGGGTTATCCTTATCACGTTAGTTACAATTAAAATTCTTCAATTTTAAGGTTTTCTTGTCATGTTTATGCAGCAAATATTTATATTAGGTACTTAGGAAAGTTCCAAATAAGTATGACATTTAATTTATTGACGACTACGAGATCCTTTATCGCTCTTCCAGCCCATACATGCCCCAAATTAAGAACCAAGAATCTAAGCATATATTGCACACTGTCGCAACGCTATCTTTTGCTAGAGCAATATCATGCAAAGCAATGGATCACACTATTATTAATGTTAATCTCGGTATGACCCTTGACGCATAGTTATGCTGGAAAGCCCACGTCAAGAAGAAAAAAGATGAACTCGACCTCCGATTCAAAAGAATGTATTGGCTGCTTGGAAGAAACTCCATGCTATCCGTGCAAAACAAATTATTGCTTTACAGACAAGTCCTGATGCCAGTTTGGACTTATGGTATTCAGCGGGGCTGCACCAAACAGACTAGTATATTAATTATACAACGATTCCAGAACAAAGTGCTAAGGGAAATTGTAAATGCACCTTGGTACATACGAAATAATGACCTCCATCGGGACCTAAAAGTTAAGTTCATCGCAACAGTGATCCAGAAATTTGCAGAAGCTCACGAAAAGAGACATCATCAGCATGTGAACGTCAAGGTAATCCAGCTTCTCGACCGCACAAACATAATTAGAAGACTAAAAAGAACAAAACCGTTCGAGGTAGTGTTTAGTGTTAGTGAATAGTGTGCAGTGCAAAAGTGCAAACAAACACAAGAACGAAGTGTATTCGCCTTAATGGAGACAATAAGAAAAGTGCTATTGGACACATTCTTAGTAAAGACAATTTAATAGTTAAGGTTATAATTAAATTACTTATTAGTCTATCTATAGGGCTAGATTGTAATAAGATTAGGGTCCATCCTATTGATGAACCCTAGGACAAGGGAAAAAAAATGTTAATTATAAATAACAAGTGGTTACTTTTATTCTTTTTAACTAAAACATGAAAGTAAATCGTCATTAGCGTTATAGCAAAATCACCATATAACAAAAACTACAAAATTCATTCGCTTAGCAATCAAAAACAAATATGACACATACTACACACAGTCAAAACACGAAGTAAGGCAACCTCACATATTTCTTACCCCAAATAAATCATATTGAACCTGCTTCGCTACAGCAACTGAACCAAATGCAATGATAATGAGGAATGCCAATGCAGCAGTGGATATCATGGTGAGTGCTGGCCAAGGAGCATCGTACCACGTCTCGCCTTGGATGAAAACCATTGTCATCCACCAGACAGTGAAGGGTGCTATGATTCCTGGAGCAGCACACCAACCCATTACCCAGAACCTTGCGAGCTCGGAGCCCGTCAGGAATTCCACGTCTTCCACGAGAACTTTCCAACCTAAAAAGTAGAGAAAAAATTAAGTAAGCGCAGTTGGAGTCCGTGTCGTTTATTTTCGTGAAAACGTTAGGTCACAGCTGCAACCACAAGCTCTAACTTAACTTTACCTGGCGAGAGTAGTTCAATAATCCTAAGTCCGTGCTAGCACGTTCCTAGCCACTATCACACATTGCTTGCTCCATCCCAACTAGTGTAGCGAGCACAGTTTCGTGAAGAGCGAGCGAAGCGAGCCCGCAGGTGACACGACTGGGCAGAGCGCGCTTATTTAATGGTCTTAAAAACATACCGGTACTTTAGTGCTTTAATGATCTGTGGAGCGATTCTATCAACTTCCTTGGCTAATTCTTCATACTCTTCACTAGTTAAATGCTAGGATATTGAAAAAAATTGAAACCGAGGGAGTGCAATTACGGGATGGGCCTTGCACTCTCTCGTTTTTTTTTTTAATTAATACTCAACTGCCGTTGAAACATAGAATATAATTGCTGAGTCCTTCCACAAAAAAAAAATTCTTCGACCCTACATGGTGAAAATTGCTTATACATAGACTACACGGTCTATTACTGACCTCATTATTTAAATAATGGAAGGATCCCTACAGTAAAAGAATCCTAAATCATCCGTTATCCGACAGAGTATGTGTTTGTATTATTGTACTATTTATAAGGGTGACCCATTGTAAGGCTCACTCACCCTAATATTGCGCCAGCTGCTTATTCAGCTGTTTTGTTATATCTTATAATCTCCCTTTTCTTACAAGTGTCTATAAGAGACTAAACATCATGCTAGCGGCGAGTAGGGGTCATGAGAGAAAAAATCTCAATCAATCCAGCTTTTTGTAAAATCACAAAATGATCTACTGGTGTCAACTCTGATCTAATGTAAAGAAAGAAATAACAGCTTAAATGCAAAAGGGTTGGAGTTTGCAGTGTACTACGTATATTACCCTTTCGAACGATATTCTAGCCTATTTCCACTATGTATGTATGGGTTGGCTTCCAATGAATCAATTACCGTAATTAATTACCGTATATAAACACGAAGGCCAATATTTCTAACACAGTGGCGATACTGACGAGGAGGGGCACAGCGTAGTCTGCCAACAGAGTGAGGGCTGGCAGTCTGCCCCACAGCACAACCAGGCTGAAGAAGGCACCAATCAGAGACCCCGCAAAGGAGACTAACCGCCATTTTACACCGCCGATGCGGCGGAAGTGGTCGTATATGGGGTACAGGAGAGCGAGCTGGAAATTACAAAATAATTAGTAATTAAATGTCCAAATCATATGTCCTACACTGTATTGTTTACTGTAACTGTATCTTTTTGTTTGTATTTAAAAAAAAACATCTAAATTCAAATGGTCGCATACGTCAACGACATTGTTTGATACTGCGCCACTTTCTTTTTTTTAGTACATAACATCTATCAATAATCAAACTGGATTAAAACATAAAATACTTTTTCCCGACAGTACGTACAGGAACGTTCCTGTGGGATAATTTCCGACCTCCGCGCGGGCAAAAGCTGGTATTTAATATAAGATAAAAAGATGTGACACGCTTATAATTAAAAGTATCCCATGTGTAAATCCAGGGTACAGACTATCTGTGCGCCAAATATTATCGAAATCCATTCAGCCGTTTTCGCGTGATTGAGTAAGAAACATTCAAACATGTAAATATCCAAACTTTCACATAGTAGGAAGTAGGATTTAGGATCTCCAACAAAAAATAAACACAATATATTACCTACATGTAAATAAAGGCCAACATAAACTGCTTCACCTATGGCAAATCTACGCAAACAAAGTTGAAATATTTATGACAGTTAAATATTAAACATACCATAGTAATGAATCCAGAGAAAAGGAGAGTAACGAAGATCATCACAGGCCACGCCAAGTCAGCGTTTATGTCATCTCCGAGCTCATAAGCCTGGACAAGCACTGCAAAAACACTGGTATCCTTATCAGGTTCGCTTATGGAGAACCAGAACACCACACCCAACCAATTTGACAAAACGTTCGCTACTACGAATATCAGTGCAGTCCTGAAATAGAAGAGATGATGATCGATGTGTTTTGTGCTGGAGATAATCATACGCGATTGCGCACTGCATAAACAAAGGCCTGCTCTTTGTGAGAGGGAGTGACCATAATCCACCACGCGAGCCCAGCGCTGATTGGCAGATGTTCACATGTCTCCCAAGTTTTGGATCTAAGACACGTCGGTTTCCTCACGATGTTTTTCTTCATCGCTTTGAAAGCAGTGGTGATGAAATTAAATTTGCAAAGTCGCAAGTCACATGCCTGGGTTCAAACTCACGACCTACAACTCGTAATTCGGGGCTGATACCATAACCAAAAAAATATGATTCCAGCTTTATCTATACATATTATATTTATTGGAATAGTACAGACTTTACATACTTTATAGAAATAGTACGACAGAAGATACGCATCATCTACATCCTCCCAATACATTCGGGATCGGCGCAACGCCTGTGGTATCTTCAATTAGCAGTGGATACTTAGTTTTCTAATTTAAGGTTTGATAGTAAGTGTTCAGTGTTCGTGATGTTTTTAATAAATAAGTTACTTATATTGACAATTTTAATGGGGTGTAGACATGTATTTTTTCAACTTCATATAACGTTACAAATCGATTTCTTCCATAGTTTGCTAAAAAGGACAAGCTAGCAAGTTTCCTCTATTGTTATACCCATTGTCGGGATCAGGCGACCGGATGCTATCCATTAGATCAGATCCTCAATTGATGCTGCGCTTAGTGCAGTATCAAATAGTGGAAGATCCTAGAATAAACTACGATCTAATAGTAGGTATAGCTCCGTATGATTCATGGATTGGTTTTCCTTGTATTTGATGATTGGTCTTGGGAAGTTATAATTTTTGAGGCAAGTCTCACTTACGTTGCTTGTTGACTGTTGTCATATGCCTAGGCAGTACTTTTCTTTGAGTATATTTAAATAAATACTTATTTAGGAGAACTTTCTTTCTTACTTTACTGAAAACTCCATATTTCAGGGTAATACGAATATCTAAGATATCAATGATGGTATTTTCTTCTAAAAAGACACAGAAATATAATATCTAAGAAGAACAAAGTACTCGTCAATAACTTACCACAGCACATTTGTATTGGCATAAATTGTGTCGCCAGACGAGATGAGGTACCCACCAGCTACCTGGGAGGTCAGCAACGCTTGTACAATCGCTCCGTGCCAAATTCCAGGCTCCAGAAAACTCTTCCAGTCAATGGCTTTAGAGAACGTAGTCAATTTTCCCCCCGTACTAATACACGCCATTATAACCACTCCGAGGATTACCACGACAGGACCCAACACGTAGAATATCCGTTTCATCAGTTTTACCGGATTGTAAAAACTGAAAAATATTCTGTTGATAAAATTGTTCTTTGTAAAGTAACGTCATTGAAGCAAATACATCTGTTAGTCGTATATTAGTCGATGTTCACACGGAAGTAAAAATACCGCGGCGTGATTTTATCGCGCACTGGATGTCTCTGCGCATCGGTCCCTACTTAAGTGATTGCCCACACGCCGTCGCAGAGAGCAAATAGCACTGACCACCTTGTTCTCATTTCTTGATTCTCCCTCTTCCCCTATTTATCTAGCTCCCCACTTTCAGTACATTTGCGCAAACCACAATAGAAATCTACGCTCATCGCACCATCGTCTTCTTCAATGTCCTACTCACCGCACAGACTTCATTCACTCTTCTTTCTTCGTCTAGTCTATCTCTCCGTGGATTGCGCTCCCCAAGAAATCAGGATGGCAACCAACCGATTGACCTTCAGAATTAAAGTTCACGAGCACATTCGTAAAAAGTTGGCATTATCGATACAACGGTAGATAATGTTTTCTCATTGTTGGTCTCATTTGTTTTTAGTAAATTCGTTTATTTATGTATACATATTAATCTGTGCTTATATACATATATAGTTAGGTACTTAAATATATTGTATTTATAGTTTAAGTAGTTTTGCATTTATACTTATTCGTCTAATTTATTGCACTTACCACTGTTTGTATGAGCTTTGGGTCATGCAGAGACAAATAGTGGTAGGTGCAATAAATTGGAGGTCGACTGGTAGAAAATGCCTATGGCATTAAATCCGCCTCTGTAGGTGTGTGTGCATAAAGTGTTACTTATATAAATAAACTGAACATTGAGAATACAAAAGAGTATGTGGCGCCATCTACAATGTCACATGCGAACTACGCATCAAAGACTTGACGTCACACAAATCCTACAGCTCGCAATCAGAGTTTACCGTGCGACTCGTATTTATACAACGTTCCGATTTCAACCGTCGGGCAGTTGCCCACCCAGACACAACACCCGTCTGGTCGGAGCATCCTCCCTTTTCCATAAAGTATGAGTGAACTTTACACCCTCTATAAGTGTATATCAGCGCGTTGAAAAAATACACTGTTCGAATTTCAACTCTCGGCGCTAAGCAAAAATTGTCCCGCCTTGATATTATTGCATCCGTGTGAACGTCGACTGAGGCATGTTTCGGTAACACATACAATACATAAATAATACTAATACATTAATTTATTGAAACAAAAACTCAGTTTATAGAAACTGTGTTCGATAAAAATGTCGCAGTCATTAACGGGCCCTTTAGTTTTGCTTCTGTCTCGATTTTGTGAACCTTCACAAAATCGAGACAGAAGCAAAACTAAAAACAAAATTAAAAATAAAATGAAAACATTAAAATTAAAAACTAGAGACTTAAAATTAAAAGTAAACAATAAATAACAGAGTCTTCAACTAACTGACAAGTTTTGAAGTATTGTCATTAAAAATGTATTTTCCTATGGAGAAGGGATGACAAGTGATTCCAACTTTTACCGTAAAATTGTTGTACAGGACGGCGCGATTTGAAGGACTGCTTATAAAATCAAAATCAAAAGTCATTTATTCAAATTAGGCTGAGAATGAGCACTTTTCGAGCGTCAAAATACATAAGACAGTCCCCCAAAAACGCCCACTCTTCGACACTTCCTAGTGCTTTAGCTGGGAAGTAAATATATTATATGATAGGTACCTACTCTTCACGCCTAAACGATTAAAACAGGTTATATAATTAAATAATGGATTCTATACTTACATAAAAGGAAACACTATCCATAGGACTACTATGATTAAAGCTACAGCTAAGTAATATTCTGGTCTCTCGCTCACAGGTCCCATAAATGTATCCCTGGAACAAATATAAATATCTTGAAAAACTAACTTTCCTCTTTTTCCGACTCCAAAAAGAAGGAGGTTATCAATTCGACGTTTTTTTTTTATGTATGTTCGGGCATAACTCCGTCGTATATAGACGGATTTGCAAAATTCTTTTTTTGTTCGAAAGGAGTTTACCCCGTAATAGTCCCATTCAAATTTCATATAGATCTGATGATGAGTTTCGGCGACAGACAACGGAACTCTTCAAAAAGTTACAGCAAATCTACCGCGAATGTTGCTATCGCATAAATATGCATTGTTTTGACCCCAAGGAGGATGAAATTTCAAATTGGTCCACAGATAGTAGGTTGGTAGGTAACTAAAAAGTGAATACCAGTATTTTCCATGGAGCGACTGCCTATCGAACCTCCACAACCCAGTTACTGAGTAATACGATACCCCATGGTAAGACTGGTTGTCAGACTTTCGGGATTCTGCCGACCCGTAACGATTGTCAAAGATCCACAAATGACAGCCGGGACCAAGGGCTTAACCTGCTTTCCGAGGCACGGAGGGGTCTTGGTATGTAAAGATGGTCACCCATCATGGACCGACCGCGGCAAGCGTAGCTTAACCTGATCGATTGACCCGTGTGGCTGTTATTACTTAGCCACAAGCCCCTCTAGGCTATAGACGATAAAAACAAACATTCTAAAGTTTTTGAAAATACTAAATTCCTGGAGCCATTCTTCACGAAATGGAATCAGTCAGACCAATAACTTAAGCTAAAATAGAAAAGAAAAAGAGAGCCCGTTTTATTTCAGGTTTTTATTTCATATGACTACAGATTTGAAATACTTACTTGAGACACGTAGATGCGTTCACAGTATTAACATATTCCTCCTGAAAATTAATTATTAGCTAGTGTTAAGACTTGACAATGCATCGATATTTCTTTAATATATGTTAGTTTAATAATAACGGAAAATACACAAAAATCTTCCGGAATAAATTTACTAAATGATAATAAAAACCCCATCAAAATCCGTTGCGAAGTTTAGAAGAACAATGGGGTCAAACAGACACTGAAAACTAGGTACTGGTTTTGTAATGCTGACCGTTAAGACATTGTCCTGTTTCCTAGAACTTGATCGCTGAGCTACGTAGCGGGCTCAACTGCGTATCTAAACCACGGAAAAAAATCTATAGATGATGGCGAAAACCGCATCAAAATTTGTTGCAAATTTTAGGATAATAGCGTGGTCAGTCAGACAGACAAAAAAGCGACTTTGTTTTATACTATTTTGAGATAAGAGAAGAGAAGAGATGAAATTAGAGATAAAGCTATGAGAATATAGAGATAGAGATAATGTTTAGAGATGGGAGACTTTAAAAAAGGTCATTTGGGATAATCGGCTTTTAGATTTTTTCTTTTTTTATTGTTTGTGTTTAATGTATTGTGTGAATTGTGTCCTTTATTTAAGTACTGATTGGTGAAGAATGGTTCATGTGTAAATAAAGTTCTGCTTATGAACAGAGTTTGAATGATTAATGGCTTAGTATACACAAAATTGTTAGGTAAATTAAATTTATTCATATATTCTGAAAATCGGAATATAGAGGAAGCTTACGCCAATATTTAATAGAAATTTCTACTAAATATTGGCTTAATTAAACTTAGATTTGATCAACTAGTTTAGTAGATACGTACATTTGTTTTTATAGACTGTCAGGATTGAGGAGCCACATACAATTTGTATTACCGGAATTATGAAGCTTGTGCATTTTATTTTCATAATACAAATCAATAACTTATACAAAAAATCTGTTTTAATTGCTTCATAAGTTTCCGAAAAACAGCGCGGATATTAATGGATTTTTCAGATAAATCAAAGCACTGTAGCTATCTCAAATTTAGTCGTACAAAAGCCATTTTTTTCTACAGATTACGCATAAACACTACTAATTTCTACCAAATTTATAAATATCTGTCAGCTAGTTTTCGAGTACTAAGGTGGCTCTTCAATCCAGATGTCTGAATTGAGGAGCCACCTTAAACTACATGTATCTTTAAAGGGTTTTAAAGGCCCGTAAATTACCCGAATTTCTAGAAATTCGGGTAATTTACTACTAAATATTGGTAGTACCCGTGTTTAAATATGAGACATGGCACCTCAATCCATACGGACACGATATTTTACGTCCGTGCGAACGTACCTAATTAGATCTGAATAAAAAAAAACTCACTTGTTCATATACCAGGTCCATGCATTCCCAAAATGGCAGGGAATTACTTACTGTATAAAGAAAATAAGTTGCTGTCATCGCTAAGAAGACGATTGAGTACAGTGAGCCCAATAATGATATCAGTAACCTCAGGTATCCCACACCTGGAAGAACAAAAAACCAAATAAAAGTATCCTGATATTATTATTATTTTTAAGTCTGTCAGAATCTCTAAGGTACAGAGGCCAGCACATGAAGCTACCCCAATCTTCAAATTTCTTTGATAAATTTTCAACTTTTTCACAAAAGTGTTGTTGTTCAATTGGGGTTGATAGTTTGGGATAGCTTGATGTGCTGGCGTCTGTACTAACCTACAAATTGATTCATTCCTACGACTTCGATGATTTGTAATTGACTACGATTTCGTATCGATTACAAATCATTGTCATATTCATTGTAGTATTTTATACTCAGTCATAACACAGTCATCAGATAGTACTAATTTCTTAGTGGTAGGTAGGTAAACCCCAAGCATTGTAAAGACTGCTAGGTCCACGCATCAGGGCTAGAAATTCGGTTCAGAAACAATTATTTGTTTATTGTTGTTTGAATAAAACTCCTAATCGTGACCTCATTTTCTGCATTACGAAAACGGAAAACTTTGTTTTTGGTGGTCATAACAAAAGATCAGCGTAGAAAATAATAACCCGCAACACTTTTCAGAAAGTGGCATTCATACCTCTAAATAAAGGAACTGCCCTCCAAACTCCGACTGCATCTTGCTGGCTTAGCTGCCCGACCGATAACTGCAGCAAGGCCAAGGGCAGCGCCACGATTAGCAGTGCCACGGTCACGGCTACTGCGTACTGGACCCCACCGTGGATAAATGCCGCGCGAGGACAGAGCCAGCTGGCGTGGAAACTCACTGCCACTGCCACCGTGCATACATGTGCCCGGAACAATGGCCAGCTCATCCATTCCTGGGAACCATTGGCAATATTACCACATATTTTCAACGTAGGAATAGTAACAAAAAAAAAAACAAAAAAAATATATTATTAGTACTTGTTAATAAAATGAACTAAAAAGTTAAACATAATTTAATTTCAATTATTTAATTACAAGCGTGTTACATTTTGATGGCAGGGGAAATAAAGAACATCTCTAACCGTCAATACTCGTATGTAACACGCTTTTATTTAAACAATTGAGATTAAATTATCGTTTTATTATAAAAGCTTGTTTTAAAAAGGGTTTTTTTTTTAATATTTATTTTTTATTTTTAACTTTTTAGTATTTATGATGCGGGATTTACTACGGCGTAATTCGTAGCAGCGGTTTTCCGTTATGTAACTCGAATGAATTCGTAGAACCCACAGGTGGATGTGTTGTTTTGAGCACTTAAAGTGTTATGTATCTATGGCCACTTTCCAGCTCCAGCATCAGACCCTGGTTACCATATAGGATCAAGGTACTCGTCAATACCAATCAAAAGAGCCCATACTCGATAGTATTTTTTTGAGGGTGGGATATCATGAAATAACTTCTCCCGCTCTGGGTGGAGCAAGAGGGCGTGTCAGACTTTTACTGAAATCAAACGAGCCCAAACTCGATGGTGTAGTGTCGTTTTATTGCGATGTTCCTATGGCCACCTTCCAGCTCCAGCATCAGAACAGCTCCAGGTCATCGTAACATTTAATTGTCACGCGTTATACATATGCATGCAAAACTTCAGCTCAATCGGAAACCGGAAAGTGGGTCAAATTTTACTTGCAAGATTTCTTTACAGATACCGGGACAGGTGAAACTAAATAAAAACTTGTAGAAATAAAAGAGATTTAGATGATTGGTTTATAAATGAAAGCCGACTAGCAACAAATATTTACAACGCAGATGTGAATGGGACCGACAGGAGGGGGACATCCTAGAAGGGCATACGCTGACCTTATCTTTAGGAAGGTCGGTGCATAACGCTCCCAACCGCTGTGCATGTTTGACGAAGCGAATTAATATTTGAGCATCGTTACTGGTGGCGTTCTGAAGTTTCTGCCTTCTCCATGTAGGTACGTATTTTGAACGTGTTTATTGAACTGGTTTAAAAAACATCTAGAATGATTACTGAACTACAGTTCGCATACGCCATGGTCGATTGTCACCAGTAGATTTACCACAATTGGCGATTTTAGCTCAACTATATTTTGCAAACATATTGGACTTCCTTATTGCCGGTACTGATGATCAGGGCCCGATCTAGTTATTTAGCCGCTCCGGGCAAAAATAATATTTGCCGCCCTTTACACTAACACCATAGTCATGAGCTTGCTGTTCCAAAGATGGGATGATATAGTTTACGTGATATTGTTTTAATTGTATAATATTCATATACCTACCTTAGTCTACTACAGCTTTTGAACAAGTATACAAAAATTCATGAGAGTATGATTGTACGTTTGCATGTTTGTTAGTATTTATGTACATACCTACTTAAAAACATGCAAACGGTGCAAAATTTCACGGGTGCTATCATTCTGTATGTACAGACGCCAGCACATCAAGCTACCCCAATCTGTCGAATTTCTTTGATAGATTTTCAACTTTAAAACATACGCATAAGTTTTATAATCAATTAGAAAAATTTGACAGTTTGGGGTTGACGTGCTGGCGTCTGTACATGCAGGGTGATAGCACCCGTGAAATTGAACAACTTTCTTCAAGGAACATAAGTAGGTCAAAATAAGAAAAAATGAAATCGGGCCTCCGATACAAAATCGATCAGCTGACTGTTGATTTTGCATGGGAGGTCCAAATTTTTTTTTTTCATATTTCGACCGACCGACAGATAATTTTGAGGAATTTTGCCGCCCCTCATGTTTGCCGCTCTGGGCATTTGCCCGGCTTGCCCCCACTTAGATCGGGCCCTGCTGATGATCACTAGTTTATGACGTAGTGTAAGCAAGAGCTAGCTTTTTCATCTTACACATCATCACCAGCTCACAAGTTAGACCGAGATGGATGTTATTGTGGAAATAAGACAGAATATCCAGGAGAATTTTGGGAGGGACACGAGGCCTAAGAAAGGGTGAATTTATTCGTCAATAAGCACCTATAAGGAGTTGAATTCTAACTAGATTCCAAGCTTTATTAGTTATAGCACATAAGTGTGTCTATCATAGATCATTACTGTAGATGCTTGACTTCATGAAGGTCTTATGACTGTAAGTACCATATACCAACAGGATCGGCATGTCTTATGATAGAAAAAGTACTAGAAACTTTGTAAAACGTTGAATGGAGACATGAAAACACTCCAAAATTTTTCCAGCGGCTTCGCCCGCGCGTTAGGTTCAAAAATTATTCACGTAAGTACAACCGGCATAAAAAAAAACGTGTTTTAATCCAGGTTATAATCTATCTGTGAGCCAAATTTCATCCAAATCCGTGATTTTGCGTGATTAAGTAACAAACATCTAAACATACAAGTACAAGTAGGAAGGAGGATTCAATCTTTCTCTCAAGTTTGTGTAGTAGATACCAATTTTGTGTCATTCACATTTTTAAGTACTATCTACATCGCCTAGGATGTGTTATTATAATAGATTAAATTTGCATTCATTGACGCATTGCAATAAGTACCTATCTATGCTTAGAAAAAATCATACCTAAATCAAAAAAGTAATCTGTACAGATCATGAAATACCTACTCTGTGTATAGAACAATTGTAAAAATAGACATAAAATCACTGAAAATGTGACTGATAGTGATAACTTAAAGCTACATGTTGCATCATTATTGTGTTAGAACTACCGTAACCAAGCAACATAAAACAAAATAATAAATCAAACATATGTAGGTACCTTTATTTTGTAAGAACTGACCATCTCCAAACGGTTCTTGCCCAAATCCACTAGGAACACATGACACCTAAGTGTAACGAAACCACGACTGTTGACATAATAACACTGCACCAGAACTCACGAAGATTTAGCAATGGTCTAGATAACCTGGAGATAAAGCACCATATCTAATGGACGACACAATCGATCTGTGAAGGCGGCTTATCAGTAGCAGTGTTGCTCTCAAGTGTTCCGTCGTTATCATGCCACGACCAAGATACAACGAGCTAGGAAATCGCGCCCAAATTCGTGACTCACACGACGGTATTTTGAAATTAAATATTAGATGTTTTTATTCTCCCGTTGACTGTCTTATATTGTTTACTAACAAACCGTAACCTTTTATGAGCTTAAATCACTACGTTTGACAGATGCAGGTGAGTGGTTACAACATACACGTGCTAGAGTTATCATTTAGTAATTATAAATTATAACGACAATAATATTTACTTACTGTCCAATGTTTATTTTCTAGATCATGCGTTCAAGTCAGAGCATTCATAACCATCGATAATATTCGAGGTTTTAAAAGCAGTCTAGAGGGACAGCTTTTTAAAAGCTCATATGTAGATTCACCATGTTGAGGTTTTACATGGTGAAAGTAGATCAGTAATAAAAGCCTACTGTAACGGGTATTTGAGCAGAACAGATATGCAACAATAATAATATAAATATAACGATTTGTTCCAGTAAATACATTCCAAGCTTTTATCAAAATTGTTGTAATTTGTAATCCAATCTATGATTGGATACTGATTTGCAATCATCCATTTTCTGGAATCCTAATCGTGTCATTAACAATTCAGTGAAAAATTCATGCAAAATGAATCACTCTGAAAAGTTCCTTTACGTGATTTATATTACCTAGGGTTAAGTTAAATGGAAACTCATGTCATAAGTTGGATTGGATAAATTTGGATAAATTGGAGAAAATGTGATTGTTCGTAAATATTTGCTATCTTTTTAACGTTAAGGAAATAGTGTTTCTCTAATAGTAGTGTAACAACAAACAAGGTTTACTACGTACCTCGGTCTCCATTGTTTAGTAATTGAAATAATGCTCGACCGGGCGGCGCAGGCGACTGACAGTGAGCGTGTACCAGACACCGTCTGTGGGACACGAGGGATAAAAAAAAACATCGGCATATTTTGCGTTACACAAAAAAGTTCCTTCGATACGATTAACTAATATTTATAAATCGTACAATAGAATAAGGTGTCAGATACATAAAACTGAAGAATAAAACCTAACACACGTTGTCGTTACCACCAACTAAAAACTACAGACAAATCATTTCTCAGGGGATCAAGTAGAATTCTTCTCTTTTTGGAGTCATAGTAATCACATCAGGTAATTGAATAATTTTCCTGAATATTCTTTTAAGTTTGTATTTTAATAAAACGATAGGAAGAAACTAGACTCTAAATTAATTAAATTTTGTTTTTGTTTTCGTCCATTTCTGCTGCATTCCTTTGACATTATTAATAGGTCTTTAAAATTTGGTTCCGTTCTCATGGTACGATTTAGGAATAGGTACCTACTTACTCAACAGGCCCGAATAAAAAATAAAACATAAAACCTTTATTTCGGACAACAACCATAGTGTTAGTAAGCAGAAATCTTATGACTATGTTACGAGTAGTAAAGCTTAATATTATTACTTTGCAACAAGATTATTCTGAGAGAAACATCTAAGAGTCGTAATCTCCCAGCTATGATTTTCAGGACGGAGTTGGGGGTCGCCCGCACTCTGCAGAGCAATAAGGCAAACTTCTGTCTAATGATGGCATGGAATCCATCAATGTGACTCTGCGCGAACACAGCAAATGCACTGCATAAACCATTATTGAATTGCACTCGTAGGGCGCTGATTGCCCGTTGGGTATAATTTGTCCACAGGCTGCACGTGTAGAACACCTGGCAGTAAGCTTTATAAAGAGTTACTTTAACTTGTTCTTTACACCGTGCAAACCTGCGTGCCAACATATTACATCGGACCGCCGCGCCGGCGTCCAACGCTCGCGCTCAATATCCACCTGGCATTCGAGGCCGCCAGTTAGGTACGTAATGCCCCAGGTACTTAAATAGACGGACCCGTTTAAGTTCGGTATCTTTCAGGGTTATTGTGGGCTCGGATTCTGGGCATTTGCCACCGTCAGCCTTGAACACCAGGAACTAGCTTTTTGCGACATTGTACAATAAGCCAAGCGCCTGAGCATAAGACTCACAACACCTGGGTAGTTCTCTGAGCGCCCTGACCGTTGGGCACAGCAGCACCATTTCGTCAGCGTAACTGATATTATTGACGCTGACGTCATCAATGTGACATCCGATTTTGTTACCGCTAAGCTCAACGATCAGGTCGTAGATGTAGAGGTTAAAGAGCTTTGGTCACGCTATCCCCCCACCCCACATTCCAGAGTATATGGCTCAGAGAACTTATCAGTCCACTCACACTATTTATCTGGTTGTAGTACCAAAACTGGAGGATAGGTACGCAACAGTTCAGCCGGCACTTTTCTCTCCCGTAGCTTCTCCTACATCATATCATACGACACCAGGTCGAAGGCACGGGAGAGATCTAGAAAACAAGCATACACTGGTGTACGACGTTTTGTGTAGTATTGCACCGTATGCTTAAGGCCGAAAATCGTAGTTTTAGTACTTAGGTCATTACGAAACCCAAATTGCGCATCGTGTAGGCTTAAAAAACTGTCTAAACGCGCATCCATCTGACTGTCCAGTATCTTTGCGATAATCGTAGCCAGGGAGAAGGGCCGATAGTTGCACTTGTCAGCCACGTCGCCAGTTTTATTTTTAATAATCGGCACTACGACAGTTCGCATGAGATCATGGGGGAGGTATGAGTGACACATACAGAGCGAATAGAACATAGCCATAAGGCTCCTTTCATTCAGCAGCCTGTCGCCGGTCCAGTTAAGCATTTCACAGTTTTGCGTGTGCATTCGACCGGGCTGAACGTATACATGTCATGTACAGTCAAGGATACCATTAATAAAAAAAAGGTTATTTTGATTTCTGTGCTATATCATCACAACAAAAAACGCCGTGCTAACCGAAAAGGAAAATTATTCATGCACCTTCGGAGCGTTTGTTGAGTGGTGCATTCTTATAGAGCGGTATTCGCAACTGCGAGAAGATGAAAATACATTTTTCAATTATTTTAGGATAAGCATATTGCAACTGATTTTTATAATTGAAAACAAAAATAGCACATACTGGTTTACTCCGAATCACAAAAAAAGTGTTGTGAAATCAAAATCAAACGAGTCTTCTGTATCATAGTTGTCGGTGGAGCACGATGATGCACTCACAGGAGATACTTTCGAAGTACCTACTAGGCATGGCTGGACCAGCACTTGTAGATGGACGCATGCTTGTAATCTGAACCATGCTTGTAGATGCCCCCATATCTGTAGATTGGCACGGGACTTAACTGGTACATGTATCTTGGTTAATTCCAACGAGTAATTGTAGAACCTGACTACGAAAAATATTTTTTTTTTTTCATAGTCTTGTTTTCTAACTGCAGGGAGGATTGAATTGAAGAATGCCACGTCTTCATCAAAAGCAAGATTTTTAGTAGAATTCCACATCTCAACTAACTGTTTCTCAAACGTAGTAATTTCCTGTGTATATTTTTTTTACTTCTTTTATTACGGACGTTCGACAAATCGTTTTCTGGGCCCCGAGAATCATTTTGTGTCAATGGATTGTCAGAAGTTTGTGCATTTTCAACAGACTCGGATTCGGGAACATCGCTTAAATCGGTCACAGGGTCTAAAGAAAACATACAGTCAGCAAAAACATATTTTCTTTTAGGGATAGTTCCAGAACCCGATTTCTTAATTTTTACTGCCGTTTTGTAACGTAGGTATTGATCTCACGCACTTTTCCACCTCTCATGTAAACTCTACTACTTTTACTGAAACAATTTTTATATAAATTACGTACGTTACAAAACGGTAAACGTGTTTCCAGAAACACGTTTACCGTGTTTCCAGAAACACGTTTACTGATCTACACTAGGTACCTACTCTTATCGTATAGGTATTTCTATAACCACTGCGAAGATCGCCCTGAGGAAAAGGTGGAGCACACGGTGGCGGTCTGCCCGGCTTGAGCGGAGCACCGCCGTGTCCTCGTGGAGGCGATCGGCGGCGGCAATCTCTCGCGTCCGGCCCTGGTCCAGGCCATGGTACGGAGCGAGAGTGCATGGGTAGCCGTCACCTCTTTCAGCGAAGCAGTAATGCTCGCGAAGAGGGAGGTGGCGCATGTGAGAGAGAGGCAGTCTTTGCGCCCTCACGACCCTAGCCGCC
The DNA here is from genome assembly GCA_949987655.1 of Polymixis flavicincta. Classification (NCBI taxonomy): domain Eukaryota; kingdom Metazoa; phylum Arthropoda; class Insecta; order Lepidoptera; family Noctuidae; genus Polymixis; species Polymixis flavicincta. The sequence goes on along the minus strand of OX465171.1, from coordinate 31,811,576 downwards.
GCAGGAGACGGAGACGCCCTGGGCGTCGGGAATTCCAGGCCGATTACCGGCCACCGTAGGCATGAGATTGCGGACGGCGAGTTATGGGTAGCTCGCTGTCCGGTAAGGACCAAGCCCAAGTCGACGGCGCGTTGTGTTCCACGCGCGTCTCAAAGAGATGTCAGCACAAAGTGACGGGGCCCGCAAGTGCCGATGCCTGCCAGGGGTGCGGGTTTGTTCGACAGAGATACCGCAGCCCTTGGCATACGGGCTACTGAGGGAACACGGGTGGGTTTTAGTCAGTAAAAGTCTGACACACCCTCCTGCTCCACCCAGAGTGGGAGAAGTTATTTGATTTACCACACAAAAAAAAAAGGTACGGAGCGAGAATGCTTGGTAGCATTCTTCAGGGCCGGACGCAAGAGATCGTCGCCGCCGATCGGCTCCACGAGGACACGGCGGTACTCCGCCCAAGCCGGGCAGACCTCCACCGTATTCTCCACCGTGTCCTCCAGGCGAAGCCACGGGGTGGTCTCGATTTGTAATGGATGGTCGCCCATCCACGAATCGACCACGGCAAGCATCGAGCCCAATCGAGCCGTGTTTGTGTTATTATTTATCCAGGAGCCCATCCAAAACACGCAATTCAGAAAAGGAAAGTCTTATAATTTGATTATAAAATATTTATTTAAAAAATACTCAACATAAAAATATCTAAGTATTACGTTACAATGTCAGTGACCTCTTATAATATGACTAGTAATCCAAGTAATGTACGGACTTATAGCGGTCAATACTCCGACTGTATGTGACCGCTTTTTTGCCTCCACTGTGCAGTCTCTTGCTTCGTTCACGCTGGTGATGGCAATGATACCCGAGGGATGGATGAGTGGACCCCCAGAGTCCCCCGCGCACATGGTGGGGTTCTTGCCACAGCGCTGCGCCACACACATCGCCGGGTACAGGTGCCACAACTTGGGGCACTCAACTACGACTAGATCTAACACTTTTAGTGGCCTCGGCGGCGGCGGTGGGTGGTCTTTCTTTCCTTTATGCTTAGTTATAATCACATTGAGTCCGTATCCCACCGCGTTGGCTGCCTGCCCCTTCACGGCTGAGAAGTCCACCGCACTCACCTTTGCATACTGCTGCAGTAATATCGACTCAGTGTTCAGCATACCTATGTCGTTTTCGATTAGTATTAATTCATCTACAATAATCCCCTTAAACGCTGGGTGTTTATACTGGGACAATATCGCAAACAAATCATCGTTGGGCTGCGTTCTTATCATATTCTTATGTTCTACGCCGGGATGATTGGCTGCATATCTATCAAGGAATTGGATGCAGTGTGCGGCTGTCAGGGTCCATGTCGCGCTCAACACTGAGGCGGTGCAGAACGTGATGCTTCGAGTCCGACTGAATTCACTCGCATTCACGGGCACCACCTCTAATTTGACAACATACGGGAACTCATCATGTAACGCGTCTCTGCCTCCAATGATACGCAATCCTGACTGCGCCACATGCACTTTAACCAACGAGACCAATAACACAGTTCTCATACATAACTTGCAATAACTCATTGTTCCTGATTTAACGACCACACATTCAATTAGGTATAATAATAATTTCCGCTACATTGTTCAAACATAACTTTTCATATTTTGATTGAATTCATCGTATAGCATGTTTTTTCAGTATTTTCTAAGATTTAAATTTATTTTCCACATAAAGATTTTTATATCACGGTAGTAAACGAAAGCCAATATCAACAAAATATGTATGTAAGTAAGCATTCTAATACAAAATGCATTGCATCGCGTACATATTATTTACATACTGTATTTTAAGAATTAGTTGCGTGCCTTCAGGTTTGAAACTGGAAAGCGTTAGAGTCGCTAGAAATGATGAATACCCGTTCATAGTGAGATTGGAAAGCCGGATTATATTAATATTTGGTGACAAAATTAGTGCTGAGAATAATGTTCACATATGTACTTGTGTCGCCCTGAGCCCGTCGTGGACGCTCACAGCCGGCCACTGCATCGCCAGCGCCGGCCCGATGAAGGACATCTCAAATAACCTGAGAATCCAAACAGTTGTACGATATGGATCTACCAACAGTACTACGGCCGAAGTGATATCGACCATCCTCCATCCGAGCTACCATGATCCTCTACTAAAGATGCATAATGACATTGGACTACTGCGAACTGAAATTATCCGGCTGCAGAAGTTCGCTCTCATAAGCACAATCGATATCAACACTTTGGGTGGCTACGAGGTCACTCTAGCAGGTCACACAAACACTAATGGGTCTCTGAAGATCGGAGCAACAGATATTTCGACTAAGAGGTCGCCGCCACAGTTGCTGAATCTGCTTGTAGTGCGATATGATAATAAAAATGAATCAATGCTTCCAACAAAGTGCGTGGCGAAACGTTGTCTGTCGTCGTCGAACCCGTGTGACGCGGACTCGGGCGGGCCCATGCTGCACTCCACTGGTGTCGTAGGCATCAGCACCTTAAGCCTGGAAAATATTAAATTGTGCTCCGCAGTTAATAAAAATGGACTGATCAGGATGGAATTCATAACCCCGACGAAACCGCACATCAAATGGATCAATGAGAATGTGCAGCGTTCCGATTTTTAAGGATAATTCAATTCCTAGTATCTTATTGCGTAAAGAATTGTTCTCGTTTCGAGTTTTACACGTGTTGTAAATGGAACTGATTGTGACATTTCGTATTTCTTGCCCAACCACATTCATATTATAGAGCCGTAGCGAATGCACTGCGCACGCGCTGCTTGTGGATCACCGTCAATAGTCTTGGAAACATGGCATCCTTATTGAAAGTTGTATAAGACTTGTTTTGTTTTGACACTAGAAGACCGCGAGGTGGTCCAACCATAATGCAATATACCCAATATATTAAAAATGAAAAAAAAAATACTTAACATTGTTACAACTATGTGTTTCAAATTACTTCATTTAAAATTTTAAACTTCCCTACAGGGCATCAAGAGTAACAAAAAACTATGTATGGATTTTATGATTTATTGTAAAATAATTATTATCTATACACTATATTCATGAACTACATCAAAAGTAGGTTCTAAGGTGCAATGATTGATAACACGGTTACATTTTGTGTAAACTGTCAATTAAAGTACAATAATAGTATTACATCAATATTTTCATACTATGTTTTCAATGACTATTTTTAATAAAACTAACAGTAAGAAACAGCGGTATTGAGAAATGTCATCGGAAGAAAAGAGCTTTGGTACCTACTTTAAAGATCAAAGATCAGGTGGTACCCACAACAGCTTCTATTTAAACTTAAGACTTGACATTCACTTCCCATTAATATATTCGTTGACTGCATGTCATCAGTTATCATATCACAATGACGATCACATTTCCAAAAATAACGAAAATCGATTCACTTTTAACTCAATAATAATTGTAATATTAAATTTAAAACATTAAATTTATAAAATCAAAAGTAAGTTAATCACGATATAACGTTGTAAAATCATCATCAAAAAGAGATTTCGATAGTATCTATCTAATAAATAATCAATATTGTTTTATTTAAATTATACGCTTATAATTAGACCACTTAGGTTGAAAATACAATAATAATATCATACTTATGTTCTCAAGTTCTTTATACTTTTACACTTGTGTAGTATTTTAAATACTATGGGGCTGAGAACTAGATTTGCCCCTGCGACAAAGACAGACATCGCCTTATTTTACCCTTAATTTTCAAACAACGACCACTCTAACCGATTTTCATAATTCGCTCCAATAAACATTTTTGTCATACTTCGTTCGAAATTCCACTATCAAGTCTTCAAATGCAGTCTTATACTAAGATTACAGTTTCGTTACAACGAACTCACTCCATTTACCGAAGGGCCAAGACTGGGATTTAGAGAGCTGTATTTTAATCTATTTTACGGTATGTTTGGACACAAGTAAAGCTAAGTACTAACGTTTACTTTCGTTTAATTTAAGAATAAGAATGATTGCAGCAATGTTGCGTTTTCGCTGGTTTTGTCACAAGACTCATAAACTAGATGAGATATTGTATTGTAAATAATTTTACCAACTATTAATATGTTATCATGATAAGTTATACATCCAATTTATTAGTACAACAACAATAAGACTCTGCTATTCCTACGATATCTATGTATATTATAATATTATTAAAAGAAAATATAATATTCAGTTTGAGTATAATGAGCAGTGAAATGTTAATAAAATTCAAACCCAATCCCTCTTATTACACAACAAGGTTTTTCTTTAGGTATGGTTTAAACCACCGAGCCTGTTTTTTAAATAAGAACCTAACTGACATCGAAATACAGGTCCTTTTACAAAGCTGACAAGTTAGTCCAGTGCTAAATTGTCAGTTTTGTAAAAGGAGCTGTAATTCTATGTCGGTTCTAGGTAGGATACCTAAAGAAAAACCTTGTTTTGTAATAAGGGGGAATATGTCTATGTAGGTCAGTTAAAAATCGGAATCAGACCGTCGGAGCACACGAGGTGGGTGTATCTATTGTGCATTTTATCACACAGTTCATCTGGGAGTCTGCGTATTAACAGCATATTTCAGCCATAACATAAGAAATCTCAGAACTTACATTAATGAAATATAAATTGGCATAGTGTAAATAAATTCCTTATTTTTTTTTTTTTATATCACGCAAATTAGATCAAGCAGTTTGACTGACCGGCGAGGGGGTTATTGTACTAAAACAGCATAAAATATAATACAGACTTAAACTAAGTTTATCTTCCTAAAATAACAGCCAGAAAACTGACCATAGTAATTATGTCAGTCTAAGAGGAGTAAAAGACATCCTAAAGATATGGACTAGGCTTTCGTCAAGTGGATAGAACGACAACATTGTAGAGTCACAACAATTACACAGTGGACATAGAAGATCGTAGATTTACGTCAAATACGAGAAAGAACTATTGAGCTAACAATAATAGTACATAGACACGTAATCAGAGATAAAATGATACATATTTATGGTGACAACACTGAGATTTTTCTGGTTTAAATATTTAATATACTTAGTACACAATATCGATTTTACGTAAAACTGATAAGTTCAATAATCATTCTACAATATCTTCATGAACAGGGACAGAATTACCGGTATTTTATCTATAACGTTACCAATTACCGTTATGTTAACGATAAAAAGTAGCGATAATAATACCGTTACCCAAAGTCAGTTTACGTTATCTAATTACCAGTATTAGTATCGGTAAAAGTAACAATTCTTATACCGGTAATTTATATGTCTATCTCTTTCTAACTATGACGGTGGGGAAACTAGCATCTTTCAGTGTGTGTACAGAAACAATATTATATTCGCCGAACGTGCGACTAACTTCGACGTGTATACAATATTGTTTCTGTGCTGCAGAAAATTATAATAAACAGGGTAGTAGGGAGATCAATGCAAAAACTGAAACCATGAATGACTACTTTCGGCGTGTATACAATATTGTTGCTGATTCTCTTGTACACCAAACTAAACTAACTAAATGATAGTTTACTTAGTTTGTTTAGGCTATGAGAATCTTAAAGCTATTAAAAAAAACTAAGTTAGTTTAAAAATAATTTTGACACAACTAAAATCGAATTTGATAAACGAGACCCCACGTGGATTTTTTTCGACCTGGTACTTGTTTACCTTACACCGTGAATATTTTCGAGCCAGAGGCGCTCAGGGGACAGCCTCGACATGTTTTATATGGAATTCTTCACCTTTTGTATGGTAAATATGAAAAATATCTAATCTCTATCAATATCTATATCTACATGATGAGTTCTCGGAGTTTAAAGGGGGTCGAAATTTTCATTATTTTTGCTATAGGACACACCATTTTCGAGATTATAAGCAAAAAAAAAAAAGATACAGTACCTTTTTTTGTAAGCACCAGAAGTCGAGATGTTGGTGTGAAATTTAGTTCATGACAACTAATTTTATTTCTAACTTTTTTAATCGCGATTAAAAATAGACAGATTTAGTTAGATAATCAAAATTTTAGATGAAAAACGTCAAATGCAGAATAGCAATAGAATTGAATAAAAATGACTCAAATTAGCTGCGACCAAATATCTGTTTCTATGAAACAAGATATTCCTGTCTCCAAAGAGGTATAGTCGCCCACATGTTTCTGGGTACAATAAAATGTACCTTGACAGCGCTTTTATGAGGCACGTAAGATATGAGAACGGTTTTAATATTGTATCCAGAGATGTATGGTCGACTGTAACTACATAACGACATAAGACTAATTAAAAAGTAACAATACTTATAATAATACGGTTTAAGTTGAAAGGTAGGTAGGTTTTTACCTTTGCTTTGAAAACGTTGAAATATCGGTTCACTTCTTTCAGCCCATAATAATATTTTTTACACAAACAACAAGATAATAAATCAAAGGCAGTAGAGGTAGGAACGTTCGGCATACGCGGCGCGACGTTTGTGTACCGTATGATTATGAAATGAAACACGCGCGAGCGCGAGTCTTATCGTATTCGTATCCTTCCGATCGACGTAACATGCGTTTTTGCTGCTCCCCTTAGAAGAGCCGAACGCAAGGCGCGTGAAGCGCTTGGTTCGGTTTGGCAACGTCGCACAAAATGTTGGTTCTTGTTAGATTTTAGCGAATTAACGATATTGGTAACGCTATTTTAATACCGGTAAATCCTATGATTTAACGGTAATTTTGACGTTAAATATTTAACGTAACGGAACGAAATGTTTTGGTAGTTGTACCGGTATTTTATTGGAAACATTAACCGTCCCTGTTCATTAATATGGTAGAAACATGAGAATGCCTACATTGCCGTAATTTCGGTCAGTTAGTCCTATGTCCGGGGTTTATTAGGTTATATTATTGTGGTATTTGGATTTCTCATTTATTTTATCTCATCAAGCGTGTTAAAATTGAGTATTTAGTTATTTTGTTAAAATTGAGTTATTTTCGTGGGGCAACTATGGATGCTCGACGTTAACTTTTGATTAAGAACATTTTTGATTGTAAAGTGTTGCGCGTCATGTGACGAGCTAGTTAACACCGTGATGTGCGTAAGCAACGTACTCAAAGTTCCACGGAAATAGTTGCCTGAAATATTTGAGGTGTGTACTGGACACATATCACATCACAACGATAAATATTTTACAATAATAATATCGTTGTGACGTTTAGTTTTCGTAATTTTATTTCGTGTTTTAATTTAAAATTTCGTATTTTTGTCATAAAATCTTGCATAATAGGTATTTTATAACTTTGAGTCAATAGTCCGTTTAATTGTTATAATATCGACGTAATTTAGTGGAATTCGTTTACACTTGACTATGGCACAGCCAAAAAGATGTTATCTTCGTATTTGAGTTATTTTTGTTCGTCGTTGTGTAGTTTGTGACACTTGTTTATAAAAATGTTTACTGGCCATAGCGGTCGGAGCCTGGTGCTCTATGATGATCGCGTATGGCACACTCCATTATTCAGAAGCCCTGTGCATGCCGACACACGCCACAGCCGAGAGCAAATTCTTCGCCAGTTTCTGGATGCTGCACGTGTAGAGGACATTCATCTGACGAGCCGGGTAGTTGTTCCCCTTTGGGCCCTGAAGACAAGTTATAAATACTTTATCATCGTTGTCCCGGCCTTGTGTGAAATAATATAATAATGTAGACGTGTGTGAGAGTAGAAGAGTAAACAAAATATACAAAACAGACACCAATTCACAAATTTTAATTTTAACATACAATTTGAGAAAGAAACCACCGTCGACGAGCTAAACAGCGAGCAGAGCTAGAAATAGGTTGGCGAGCAAAGATGAGCGAGTCAGTAGTTCGGATAGTTTTGTCGCTGGGGTATGAGAGAGAGCGACGAGTAGAATGACTGCTCAGTCACTTGCTGGTATGCGTCAAGCGAGCGACTTCCAGTGAGAGTTCTGCCCGCCAAGCGAACGTTGCTGAGCGACTATTTTCTTTGATATCTCTTGTAGTTGCGACAAACGAGTACTCGCCGGCAGTGTGAACCAATGGATTCATAGTTTATCGCGAACTGTTCACACTGCCGGCGAGTACACATTTTACTTGAACACTCGCTGAGTACAAACGCATTTCACCAAGTAATCGCTCGTCGCCGTCGAGCACTCGCTGCTCGTTGCTTGCCAACTTGTTTTTAGTTGCTACCTCTACTCGCTTCTAGTTAATCGCCGGTGGGTCGGGTGTAACTAGATTCTGGTCTGTTTTCGCTAATCAGTCGATATTGATCGCCTCAAAATGTAATCGATGGTACATACTGATCGATGCTCATGGTCAATCTATCATCAATCGACCATAAGACTTCAATTTTATTTTGTAGCTGCTAACTTTATACCATGTGAGACCAAATAGGTACAGACGAGAAGATATCGCGGCAACATTGGATCGCGCACTGGACTTTCGACTCAATGTGTTGAGCCGAGCATTGAGTATTCAACATCAGAATGGTGCATCGCAGCGCGTCGCAGAATCACTCTATTTTTAATTCTCGACGCTAAACAGTGAAAGAAAGAATACCGTTTATTTGGACACAGTTCGTGAAACACAAAAAAAAGTGAATATAAATAACTCCAATCCAACAGTGTGTGCTTCACGGCTGCGCCAAAATGGTTCATTTCATCATTAATGCCAGACAGATGCTCTCTGACGCTGGTTTGCGTCAGTGCGTGGAACATCCCGCCTCGATATTTTTCCGTCCGCGCGTACGTGGACCTATGCTGCAAAAGATATTGATATTATTGCTTTTTTGTCGTACGTACCAGCGGGGCACTGCGGTAGCATGTGCTTAGGGATGCTGGTGACACGTTGGAAGTCGTCGTGACAAGAGTTGCAGAAGTGCGATGTGCCGAAACAGAAGAATACTGCCACCTGTAATATGACACAAACCTGTTTGACTATTGGTTCACAAGATTATTTGAACTGAAAGACAACATGGAGTACCAACCATATTCTAAGTTTCATTGACAGATAAAATGGAATTGCTTTAAATATGGCAGATGGTCCTTCTTCAGCCAAGTTTAAGGAGATGTATGGTAACCAACGGCCAAAAAAGTGATGGTGCAGAGATATTTTAATCGTTCGCCGAAGTGTAGTTAGCTCGTAGCGAATTCCAGTACGTTCGTAAAGTTGAACTTAGCGTAGATTCGTCTGTTTGATTTCAAGTTTTACCTTAAAATATATTGTACTTACAGAGCAGCAGTATCGGCACTTGTACTCTAAGAAGTCTGCACCGTGCTTGGGACACGTGCGGGCGCCGGCGACGTCGCTGCAGCCACCGCACACCAGTTCAGCGGGCTCCCACCAGCCGCTTGTCTCTGCCTCGCAGCGGGCCAGCCCGCCAAAATATGCCTAGACCCAAACATTTTACTTATAAAGTAGGTACTTTTATAAATCCAGAAATTCTGATCCACAAGAGACAGGCAAGCGCCTGGATTGAGGTTCACCCTCTAAAAATTTGCAAAGAATAGTATGACAAAAAGGTGAAACTAGTTTGTGGTTAATCCACGTCGACCATTCGATGGAAGATCCGCCAATTAACAGAGGTGGATACCGCGAGACTGGTCTATTTCAGTTACTTTCATAGCATCATGTCTTACGGTATTTTGCTATAGGGACGGGCTGCAGATATTGAATCGATCTTTATTCTGCAAAAGAGGGCTGTCAGAGCTATCTACAACCTCCGCAGACGCGAATCTCTAAGGGAGCTGTTCAAAACAATTCACATCATGACGGTACCTTGTCAATACATCTATGAAAACATTAGTATGTTCGAAAAAATCTACGACTTTTTAGTAAGATAAGTGACAGGCACAATTTTAACACTAGAAATAGGACTAAATTAGATCAACCACGTTTCAGATTGTCTAAAGCACACACTCCTTTTGTGGGGCACTGTGTAAAATCTATATAAATAAAAAGAAAAGTCCTGACTGACTGACTCATCAACGCCCAGCCCAAACCATTGGACCTAGAAAGCTGAAATTTTGCACAGAGGTTCCCTTTATAATGTAGACAAGGAATAAGGAAGGATTTTTCGAAATTCAACCCCTAAGGCTATTTAACTAAATAGGGGATGCAAGTTCCGCGCGGGTGAAGCCGCTGGCAAGTGTTATAATAAAATACCAGTCGATATTCTTGAACACAATGAAAAGAAATTTAAAACATGCATTAAACGCACACAAGCACATTATAAGTTAGATGATTATTTCGTAGATAAAAATTCTTGGCTTAATGCTGGTCCTGCTCCACAGCCACCTGGGTTTACTAGTTAACATTTTAATATTTGGAAGAGATGCTTCCCTTATTTTGTTTTTTCTGACATTACGAACGTTTTTGTTCTTAGTATTATAATTTTTGTGAATGTTTTTTTTACTGAACCGTTTTATTTATTGTATACTTCAATATTTATATAAATTGTTTTTCTTTCCTATAGGAAAACAAATTTTGTTAATATCTCAAATACATTGCAAACTATAGTTGTGTATAATTTAGAAGCATTTTGTTAAAATTTTGTAAATGTGAGAACCATGCATCCGTTTATTGTGTTGTTTTGATGTGAGTTGACTTGAAAAAGCATGGCAGTTGAGAGTATGTCATGCTCACTTAAATATATTACTGATGGTGGCGCGTGTGTTGCATGATTGCATCATTCGGTTCCCTACAAAATGGTTGAGCTGGATGGTGCTGATCCACGCGTCAAGTTCGTGAACGGGCGCTGTTGGTTGAGACTGGTCATCTCCTAACGGCCAGGGCTTATTTTTAATCTTATATTTAGAATTGTTCATATTTTTTTACATTGGTATCACATACAGAAGCAACAAGAATAATGTTCCCAAACATTTGTAATATCCAACTATTTTTTTAAAGAGTGTCCGTGGAGTTTCTTGCCCGTTCTACTCCATTGAGATCTACGTTTTGGAACGGGCGACTAGCTTCAACTTTTTGATAATTCAAAAGTGCCTGTAAATGGTTTAATTGAAATAAATGCTTTGAGTTTGAGTTTGATATTGATCGCCTTATAACAAAATCGATCGTCGATGGTAATTCATGCTCGCACATCACTGAATGTGGCGAAACGTGGTTGTACTCTAGGTACTCCTCTGCCTTTCCCACCACAGTTGTGAATTTATGATTTTACCACACAAATCGATCAGAAAGGTCGAAACCGATCGTAATCTTACTTGCACAATATGGCCAAAGTTTGCATGATCCACACCACCTTCAACACAATATCAACACTCACCTTCCCGCACTTATGGCACACATAGTACGCATATCTCTCCATGGCATAGGTGGCAGGATCTGGCAACTGCTTGCCTTTGGCGCCGCCAGGCAAGGCACAACCCTCGTATTCCAGCCGCATCAGGGCCTTGCGCTTTACTTCGTCGTATAGCTGCCGGATTGGAGCCAGCAACTCCTCGAGTGTCCAGTGACTCATGTCTTCCTAGAATTGTTATTTGTACCAATAAGGTACACTTTTTAGCATAAAGAATTGAGTTAATAGTTGTCATTTCCGTACAGTCATGGTCAAACCATGTGAGGAGGTAGTAATTTTAAATATGCTTAGATCTCTCAATGATTTCATGTGACGAAAATGCGGTTACTTAAACAAAAATCTGTTGGCATATCTCGCGCCAACTCGTGAAACCTGGCTGCTAATCAGAATCCGAACCAGTTCTTCTAAGCTGACTTTTAGAAACTGAATGTTATACCTACCACTTGGTAACCGGCAAAAAATAATCATTTTCCCGAGAGTGTTATATGGTATCGAGGGACAAAGGGGTCAGAGACAAACAGGGGACTATCTACATATATACTGACGATCAACTTACCTTGCAGATGGGACATTGTGCGAAAGAGAACGTTATCCTGGGGCCAATCCATTTGTTGGCGAGGACTTTCTTGCAACAGTGTAGGTGGAACACGTGCCCGCATTTTAACTGCAAATAAAACAAAACATGCAATCTCCCACTTTAAATAATATAATATTAATATTATTTAATGGCCTAATAGCGAAGAGCCTCGACCCACACCTCAGGAGGCTCTCATTGCGCGGCTGGATCAAGGGTTTGATTCAGAAAGCAGTACTCCTGGACACGGCACGCATAGTCAGGAGGTTCCTTTCTCTAGAGCCCTGACCACTGGCATCTTGGACCCTGCTCCCGATACCGGTGGGCTACTATTTTTGTATATTTTTAAATGTTTCTTTATATTTTTATACTAATATTTAAAAACGTAATTTATGGTACTTCCTTTCTTTTTCTAAAATTGTTTGTCCGAAAATCATTATTCATAACACTTTTGCTATAAACTTAAGTAACCATAATGTTAAAAATTTCTAAATTTTGTTTTACATGATTGTCTTTCCTTTTAAAACTATTCTGTCATAATATCGAGTACTATATTAATTTAATGTCCTAATTTTGCATGAAATAAAGTCATTTGTTCTAAGTATTGTATTATTTAAAGTGTATTATTCCGAATGTTAGTTTAAAATAAAATTGTTAGTCCTAAAACATTTGCAAAAAATTAGATTATAGTGACGGAAACGGATCGCTGTAAATCCGATTCCACGCAGTCTTTTCTGCCATACCCTTAAAGTGTAATTTAAAATCGCGTAGGCGCGGAGGGGCGAGGCGGCCCGCGAGTTGAGGAACAGGTGGTTGTAACGCTCGCCGTCGCAGCTGAGGCTGGCCGGAGAAGCCAGCAGCAAGACAAAGCTGCAGCGGTGAGCGTTAAATCATCTATGACGATCAGCTCACGTGGGACCGCTGGAACCCCGCAGCGCCGGAGCCGTGACAGAAACCATGCCTGCTGCATGCTTGCTTGCATGCATGGTGTTTGTTAGTTTGCATGCTTCTTACAGGGCACTACACAACAAGTGAACTATCTCGAACTATGTCAGTGACATTGACGACGCCTGTACAGTGCCAGTATGGGGGGATGGGGGGGGGGGGGGGAGTTTCGAAATCCAAGTACTTTTATACATGTGCGGTCAACTTTACTTTAGTTACCGCACAGTACCTAAGACCTTACCCAAGGTATAGCAGATTGGGGGATAGTCAGGAGCAAAGTGAGGCTTACGGCCAGCAGTGGATGAAGTCGGGCTGAGAATGATGATCGTGAAGGACTTACCTGTAAAGCAGGTGCAGCCTGCAACGGATCGGTAAAGCAGATCATGCACATGTCATCGGCATCCTGCCGTAAAGGCGTGGCTTCATCGGCGCCTGCGCACCCGAACAAGCACGGCAGACACGTGCGCTCGGCACGGACGCCGCCGCACAAGTGATTGCATGGAAGCACGCGACTGCACGCCTCCTTGCCGTGGTCCTGAGTTAGAGCTATGAGATTAAAGACGGCCAGATTTTGACAGAACTTTTCAACACCTAGTAGGTAATAAGTCAACATCATGGGAACATATAGCCGAATATGTAGATATGATGTTAGTTAAATAAAAAGACAGTTAAATCAATCGACTATCCTAAGGACGTTTTCATACACTTCCGGTTATACGAAACCGAATAAGCGCACTGTTTAGTCGCGTAAGTTTGTGACGATACGTATGATATTAAAAGGGAATGTGGACTGATGGATTCACCACCGCGGTCATGATGACCGCTTGCAGCCAGTCAGGTCGTGGCCAAGGGCATAGTTGCAACTGTATGCTCTTGCTCGTACTTATAAATCAAATCAAAATCAAATATTTTATTGCAATCCATAATGTACATACACTTACAGGTGTTAAAAAATAAAATAATAGAACCAATTATGGACCATGTCGGGCACAGCAAATTTTTAAATAACTTCGTCATTGGGTACACCAGAGGCCCAGATGTATTACATCTAAGTCAATTTTGATGTGGTTTTCAAATCTGTTACTTAAGCATCATGATATTTTCGGCTACACTACATATAAAGAAAAGTCCGTTAATTGGCATAAGGACAAAAACACTTTAAAAAAATGAAAATAGGACCACTTCGCTTTAATAATAATCTTCTCTTCACTTTAATAATAATAACTAACCTGGCACTGCTGATCAGCACACACGTTGCCAATAGCCAGTAGCCCGGAATTGCCCCGAGTGCCACAGAAGCGGCATGTGCCCGCTAATCCTGGCGGACCAGGCAATATAGCCGCGCTTTCTCCCGCGCCGTTGTCACATACACCGCTCTCCATTCCTCTAAATTCGGCTAGTCCCTTGAAAGTGCGGCGGTCGACTAATAGAAGTAACCAGAAGAGTTTGGCTCGGCCGCAACCTTCGTGGATATCGATGCGAATGGCGCTTTCTTCCTCTTTGCATATCTGTTGAAGATATGTATGTTATGATTTTTATTAAGAACAATGAATAAGCGCGGTCATAAGAGTTATATGCGTACAAGGTACTGTTTTAAAACAATCTTTTGCGGCAGATAGACAAATCACAGATGATGCTACCCTCGCTGGTAAACGTCAGTATCTGTCTGTCTGTTGAATTTTTAGTAGGATACTAACAGTATAAGTGAACAGTGGAAGGCGGAAAGCTTTGACCCAAAAATTTACTTCTTTCGTCATAAGTGGGAAAAGGGTATCATCATCATTTCAGTCGAAGTCCACTGTTGGGCATAGGCCTCCTCCAAATGGCGAGGGAATTGTCATAATCGCCATGCTTGGCAGGCGGGTTGCCGATCGCAGTATGGTGGTATAATGCATAGAGAATGCTGCTGCCCATTCTCTGATAAGCCCCTTAGTCGCCTTCTACGACACCCACGGGAAGAAATGGGATGGTGCTATTCTTTTACGTCCGGGCACCACACGGAAAAGGGTATTATTATTATTATTATAGGTAAACAATACCAGCGTCGATGTGATACCTAGCGGGAAAAATCTCTTCCCATTTTTACACTTCCTGTGTTTCACTTATTTGTTGAATGTCTTCTGTAAGAAGGTTGTAAGTAATACATAAAGATAATAGTGACCTGTCGATGGTGCGTCCTAGCTGATCTGTTGAGATGCAGGAACCGGTCGCACTCGGAACACAGTGGGCCACAGCTGCGGCAGTCGATAACTGCCGCCGTGGTGCCATCGTCGTGGTTTGAGCACAGTGGGCGCCCGTCTGACTCGCCACGGCGAGAGTCGCGGCCGTCGCCAGTGCTGTTGATACTACAAAATAGCTTGAAAATAAGTAAAGACAATAAAGCACAGATACGTGTTGGCAATGAATGAGCTGGTAAACTCACAAAAAAACAACTGTGAGCAGTGTCAAACACCATCCAATGTACCTACACCGGATTGTTCATTGACAACATGCAAATCCACCTTACCACAGCCCTGTGTTGATTTGAGCTATCCTGATATTTACAGTTCCAAAAAACAGTGTAAGCCAATTGAAAAAAATGACATAGTGTTATTCTGTGATGAAATTGGAAAAGAGTTAGGCGATTTGTTGACAGAGGAATATCCAGGACACTCTATAATAAATTACTGTATGCCTGGTTGTTCATTATTTAATATTATGAAACAAATTATTAAATGTAATTTTAGCCGAGACACCACATTAATAGTTTTTATGGGTAATAGGGGAAAAGTGAACAAAGGAGAATTGCTCCAGTATTATAGAACCCTGAGTAATCTTAGTTTAAGAAAAATAGTTTTGTTTACATTCCCATATAGCAACGGTTTGCCACAGGAAGAAAATAGGTTAAGATATGAGATAAATATGACTTTATATAATTTGACTTTTAATAATAATTTGTTTAATCTAGTTGATACCAACAATTATGTTGGTAATAATTTGCATTTGACAAAAGATAGATATAATATTGTGATGTACTATCTTTCTAACTATCATAGAAGACAGATAGCTGTGTCGCTATCATATTTTTTTTCTATTTCAGCCAAAAATTTGGCTAAACAACTTGCTCCTTTTGAGCAATGCAATGAAATATTAAACTGTACTGCCAATAATTTGGCAAATAATTTTGACATTGATCTTCATTTAAATTAGAAAGTAAGACAATGGAGGCAACCTCTTGCAAAAGTGTAAAAGAATTACATGGTATCAACCTGGTGCATCAAAACATTCAAGGGTTTTTGAACAAAGATTTAGAAGTCGATTTATTCCTTAATTGTAACAATATAGATATTCTTTGTATGACAGAACACTGGCTTAAATGCCACCAGTTCATGTTTAATTTTAATAATCACCAGGTTGGTAGTTCGTTCAGCAGAGTAAATGCTATACATGGTGGCTCATTAATTTTAGTAAGTAACCTGTTACAATTTAAAGAACGTAAGGATATTGTGAGCCTCTCTGTTGAGCGGACAGTTGAAATAGCCTGTATAGAATTGGAGCAGTTTGTTGTATTAAGTGTGTACAGACCACCTTCAGGATTGTATGACTGCTTTGAAAAGGTAATGGATGAAGTATTACACAAGATTTGTAACTCAAACAAATCCATTATTGTTTGCGGTGATTTTAATGTTAATTTATTGGATAACTCAGGTTATTGTAGTAAAATAATAAGTTTATTTCAGTCGTACAATCTTGTAAACTTATTTATGGAGCCCACAAGAATAACCCCTAGTAGTGCCACATGCCTAGATAATATTTTTACAGATGTTGTACCGAGCCACAAAGAAATTATTAATTTATTAGATTCTGATCATTGCGGGCAACACATTACCATTAAAAATCAAAATAAAAAAATGGGTAAAAAGGATATCATTGTTAACCCCAAAACTGCATTTCGCCTAGAGGCCTTTAAAATTAAACTCGAAAATAAATTACCAGTTTTGTCTGCAAATGCTGATCCTAATCATCTATATGATGATTTTTTTAAGATATATTGTAAACAATTTAATTCCACTTTTATTCCCAAGACTATCTCGATTAATAGTAACGTCTCTTTCAGTGATTGGGCTACCATTGGTATTCATAAAAGTAGAGCACGACTTTATGAGCTATACGATGAAAGGACTTCTGTAAACACTGCTGAATTTAATTTATATGTTAGGAATTATTCCAAATTATTTAAAAAAGTTTGTTGGATGGCCAAGTCGCGTTATTTGAGTTCAAAGATTAAAAACAGTAGTAATGTAATTAAAACGACTTGGAATATTATTAATAGTGAAACGGGAAGGTCTAGCAACCGAAATACTGACTACAGCCTGTCTATCAATGACAACATAATCACATCGGACTCGCAAGTTGCCGCGGCTTTTGAAAATTTCTTTACAGATATTCCCGTTTCAACTACAAAATCACTAAACTCATCACCTTCAGTTGCTGAGTCTTTGCTTAAGGAAAATGTTAATGTTTGTGATTCAGAATTTCATTTTGAACATATTAGCTGTAGAGATATAATTAAAACCTTTCACACTTTAAATGTAAAAAAGACTGCAGATCTGTGGGGTAATTCTGTAGAAGTTGCTAAGTCTATTATTGACATTGTAGCACCTACTTTAGCTCTTATATTTAATAATTGTATAGACTGTGGGGAGTTTCCTGACCTAATGAAGAATAGTAAAATAATACCTTTGTTTAAATCAGGTAGTACATCAGACCCCACTAATTATAGACCTATTTCAGTACTACCTACCTTTAGTAAAATTTTTGAGAAATTAATTTTAGACCAATTGCAAAGATTTTTTAATAAACATAATTTATTACATAGCAAACAGTTCGGTTTCACAAGGGGTCGTTCAACTACCGATGCCGGTGTTGAACTCTTAGGGCATATTTACAATGCATGGGAAAATAAATACGATGCCTTGGGCATCTTTTGCGATTTATCTAAAGCTTTCGATTGCGTGCTTCATGAAACTCTAATCAGGAAACTCCGCCACTACGGGATCCGGAACACCGCTCTGGATCTTCTTATTTCATACTTGTGTAATAGGATTCAGTGTGTTGATGTAAACGGAAAAAGATCTCCGGGATCCGTAGTATCAATGGGAGTCCCACAGGGCTCAATTCTTGGTCCTTTCTTGTTTCTTATTTATATTAATGACTTGCCTTACCTCATAAAGGATAATCATGATATAGTGTTGTTTGCGGATGACACTTCACTTTTGTTTAAACTTAAACGTCAGCAACTTGTTAATGACGATGTAAATAGCGCAATCTCAAAAGTAGTTCACTGGTTCAATGTTAATAATTTGCTTCTTAATGAAAAAAAGACCAAATGCATTAAGTTTACGCTACCTCACGTTAAGCAGGTGAAAACTAATGTGTTGATAAAGTGCGAAGAATTGAATCCTGAAGATAGCACTGTATTCTTGGGCTTAACTTTGGATGCCAAGCTTCAGTGGGGCCCACATATAGCTAAATTGTCGAAAAAGCTAAGCTCTGCAGCATACGCTGTTAGAAAAATTCGTAATTTAACTGATGTAGAGACAGCCCGCTTAGTGTACTTTAGCTATTTTCATAGTGTAATGTCGTATGGTATTCTATTGTGGGGAAATGCCGCCGACATTCAGACTATTTTTGTCTTGCAGAAAAGAGCTGTCCGATCAATTTATAAATTAAGTCCGAGACACTCTCTCAGAGATAAATTTAAGGAGATAAATGTAATGACTGTGCCTTCACAGTATATTTATGAAAATCTTTTATATGCTCATAAAAATATTAAATTGTTTAAAAAATACAGTGATATCCATAGTATAAATACTAGGAACAAACACAAATTTGTTGTACCATCAACAAGGCTCAAGAAAATAGGTGGGTCATTCAGATGTCAATGTATACGCTTTTATAATAAACTTCCAAGCCATGTTCAAGATCTAAGTCTCAATAAATTTAAATCATTCATCAAACGTAAGTTGTGCCTGAAAGCCTTTTATACCGTTAAAGATTATATTGAGGACAAAAAAGCTTGGGATTGACCTGCTCCAATTTTGTATACTGAATGTTGTTTTTTCTTTGTTTTGCTCTTTGACATTTGGTTATTATTATATACACTTTGACATTTGATTATTATTATATACACTTTGACATGAATATTTACTTTGAGAAGTATAATATTATTTTTGTTTTAATTATTGTGAATGTGAGAACTATGTGGTATTTTTGTTTTTGTATTTCGTCTCTTTCTCAGTTCGTTTTTAATGTTAATCTGGCAGTTTGAGTACTTTATGCGGCCTACCCAAATGTCCTTTCTTTGGTATTGTTCGTCAAATCGTTGAGCTCCTCAAGTTCTGAGTTGAGCCGTATGATTACTGATACATGCGTGCACTGAATGGACAGGTCCACTCAACCTGTGTGGTTCTTTCCTCAAAAGACCATTTCAGACACCAATCCACATGGTCTTCACATGATCTGACCAAGATTATGTCTGGACTTTAAAAGAGACTGTGACCTCTGAGTTTGTTTCGGCCTTTCTTCTCAGAGTAGTCAGATAGGAAACGCCGACCTCATCTAGTTTAAAAAAATATGATTGACGTGTAAAAGTGTTTGTACAAACCTACTTACAGAAATAAAATCATTTATCATTTATCATTTAAGAAAAGATTTAAATCTTAGCAAATTTCGTGATGTGTGTGTGTTTGTTTTTGATTGACTACTGGGTATCCCTAGGCTAGTTCTTTATAACGTAAAACAGATAAGCTCAATCTATCCACACGGATTTCAATATAAAGGTACGAAGGCGGACAAAATGTCTAAGGCATTATGCCTTAGGTTCGAATTCCCATTATCTTTGTATGCCGTACTCTTGATGCATCAGCGGTTGCCGATTTATTGACCACATTTTTCTCACTCTACGGAACGATATTTCTTAGCGACAGAAACTTCGGATAGGTTCAGACAAAGGCGAATTCGGACGAATAATTCATACTCAGCCCTTTATGATAACACACAACTAAGGAACATCAAGGTTTAAGCAAATGCTAATACAACACTTACAGTTCCACATGTGACTGCTCAGTAACACACAGAGCCGCCAGCGCCACCCACACGGTGGGCGCGGCGACGCAGCGCGTGGGCCGCCGGTCAGACTCTGACAGCTGCGCCACGGCGGACACGTATGTAGCTAGAGCCTTGCGGGTTTCTAGGCCCCAAGCTGGCGATATTTTGTCCTGAAAAGTTCACACGAGTCAGAGCCGAGTTTATCCATTAAAACATATGTAGGGGGCGCGACCTAAGTGGTACCTGGTGGGATTATTTACGCTGCTAAGTTAAACACTCAAATAAGTTTAAGAGGTTTATTGCTAGAGATAACAATGTACGTTAGGCACTATCGCTAAAATGAACGAAATGATGGAGATGAATGCACCCGGTTGCTGTCGGTAATGCACTGAGCTCGCGGCGCAGTTAGTGCGACCGCATTGTATCGCTAGGTCAGCAAACGTGGTCGATTGCAATAATTGCATCGAACAACATAAGTACGCTAAGAAGGCAATGAATATAAGACAAAAAAAAAATGCATTTTCTGGAGGTATTAATTAAAGACAATGATTAGATTTTTATACGATGCTTTGTTACGCCTTTACATTAAAAAAAACGGCTGAATGGATTTTGATGAAATTTGGCACGTGGGTAAACCATGTACTGGATTACGATATAGGATATTTTAAATTCCAATAGTCCCATAAACAGTGGGACGCAGTTAGTATTGCATAAACAAACATACCTCAGCCATATCCGACAGTAGTTTCGCGACTAAATGCGCGTGTTTCTTCGTTGTTTCTCCTCTCATGAACCAGGTCGCAGGCGCCGCTTGGCCAACGCTTCCTCCCATCGTCACCGAGGAAGGGGTGGCGCTAGTGTTGCCCTTCACCTTCACTTGCACGGTGATCGCTTTGCCTAGGTAGCATACTAGATGGTCTAGGAGAGTCACTCTGGAACTAAAAATGGTTTAATGATATTTTTGGCAGGCATAGACATTCACAGATAACAGGCAGCAGGGTAGCCCGCGAATTTCACATTTTGAGCAATGTTGGCCCAGTGGTAGTGGCCCCAACTTACGAGTGGGTTCGAACCCAGGCAGGCACGTTACTTTGTGTAAATAATTTCATCACCACTGCTCTCAAAACTGTGAAGGAAAACATTGTGAGGAAACCGGCATGTGAGGGAACCGTAAATTCGAAGAAGTGTGACATCCTCCAACCCACGCTGATCCCGAGTGGTGGATTATGGCCCACTCCCTCCCACAGAGAGGAGGCCTGTATTCCAGCAGTGGGAAGTTAAGGCTGATTATGCTCAGTATCCATCTTAAAGAAACCGAGGATCACTTATTGTTCCCATCAACTTAAGTTTAAATAACCACACGATCCCTGTACTGTTGCTTGCACCCATGATCATGTTTTGCCTGGTTACTTTGCGCGCTATTGTAAACGGCGAATAGAAAGAGAGAGAGAGAGAGAGTACCTGAGTGTACTGTAATTTTTGAAGAACATTGGAATGCAAGGACTTTAGAAACTAGTTCAATGATTCCATGAAATACCCCAAAAATGAGCATTTTAATCTTCAAATTAAAATTACATTTGTCAATAAATGTAAGAAACATAGATTCAGAATATTATAGTTTTCTTACCTTGCATTAAGGTCACTGCCGTAATTTACAGCTGCTAACATCTTTTGTGGGGGTATTTCTGTGATCATGCGCCTGAGCAGTGATATCACCTAAAAACAAAACCTTAGTAGTTATTTCTATAATATACTTATAAAAAGAATATCTGGATGACCGAGCTTTGCTTGGTTTTTTTATTTTTTTGTTTGACGTTTTCTAAAAATGGAACCTAGACCGATTTATCGCCCCCGAAACCCCCTGCATACTAAATTTCATGAAATCGTTGGAGCCGTTCCCGAGATTCAGATATATATATATATATATATATATATATAAGAATTTCTCGTTTAAAGGTATTAGATATTATAATATTTTAGAACTAGATGAGCATAGCGATTCACTTCCATCCGATAGGTGGTCGGTTCGAAATTACTCATTTTTTATTATTGAGTTGCCTTGACGGAGACAGCAAATAACTGTCAGAAGAATGGCGGTCCTCTATTGAATTTAAAATAACAAAATGATTGGGCTTTTAACTTTTAAACAGCCTATATAACTCCCTTTGAAAACATTGATTGATGTTCGATTCAGCATGAGAGAGTATTAAATATGTTTGAAAAACTATGGAGGTCGGTGTTCCCTGACCTGAGTCTTAAAACAAACAGATCATGTGAGTACCATGCAGATTAGTGTCTGAAATGGTCTTTTGAGGAAAGATCCACGCAGATTTTAGTGAATCTGTCCATGCAAATGACAATCACACATCCTATTAAACTGATGTTACGGCAGGAGGAAGGTCGGGTGTTGCTCGTTTCAATCTATATAAATAAAAAGAAGAGTCCTCACTGACTGACTGACTCATCAACGCCCAGCCCAAACCCTTGGACCAAGAAAGCTGAAATTTTGGACAGAAGTTCCCTTTAAAATGTAGACACGGAATAAGGAAGGATTTTTCGAAATTCAACCCCTAAGGTAGCGTGCGAAACCGCTGGCAAAAGCTAGTCCTCAATAAACTGATAAAATAGATGTGCTTACCTGTCGTTGCACTCGCTCGCTGCCTGTGTGTAGGAGGGCCAGCAGGTCAGCCAATAACTCTGTTCGCTGAGCTAAATGTGCACGTCCCACTGCACTGCCACTGAGTGCCAGCAACTGTAATATTTTGATTGAGTAATTACTTTGCTATGACTCAGTTGAGTAAAACAAAATACATTCAGATGCTGTCTTAGGCTGAATAGCGAGCCACCACTGTCGAAACCGACGCGTGATCGCCACTCAAGTATATCGTTATGGCTCTCTCCTCGCCATTTGCGTTATAGTCTGTACCGGAGCCCTAGCCAACTACAATATTCTCTAAGAGACAATGTCTTGGCTACGCTCTACGATGGGGTCGTCGTCGAGACAGCCTTGCATGAGATCGACCGAGCGTGCAGCGCTGATCCTAACGGTATTCACTAATGCAGTTACGGTCGTCAACGAACTCAAGGCTGTAATCTCCCGTCACTGTTTTGTATACGAATAATTAGGCCATGCAACATAATCATTTAAATAATTAGGCCATGCAACATAATCATTTAAATCATAATCATCAATTACGAGTTTTATGGGTTTAAAATATTTGAGTTGAGTAGTTTTAACTCACGGCCATTGCAGCCTAGAGGTAGTTCGCTGCTTAGTGAATACCATCGTTGTTACTCTACGCAGTTAGTAGTGACTAAACTAAAACTTACCAACGACAGCATCTCAAAGCAGTAGTTATCCTGCATGAGCGGCGGCGGCCTGGCAGGCTGTTCGTCAGCGGTTCGCTCGGCAGCCTCGGCACACAGTAATGCCGTCTCCCAATCATCCCGCACCCGTGCTGCCTCGCAACCGATGGCGGATACTATGTGTGTCATCACCTGGTGGATAATAACATAGTGTGAGTCGAATGGACCAAAAACGCTTCTTTTGAACCTGTACATTAGACTACCCCAAATATACAAAGTAAATAACCATGAATACGACTATTTAGCTGGTCGTATTCATGGCAATATCGTATGAATAGGTAACGCTAGATCGTTAATGATTGTGACTGTTACCCCATCTTCTCCCATTTCGAAACGCATGATCATCCTAGTTACCATGCTGCTGATAAATAAATCAACTTGACTTCGGCTTAAACTTCCTCCCTATGTAACCAAAGTACTTATTGACCGATTGGAGATGTAACTATTTTTTTTAGTCTTCTGATAACGCGTTTATGCGCCGACAGTCACTGTCTACTGAATACTGTTCCTTCCTATCAGAATCACCAAATAGGGAAGTCCATTACACGACAGAGGCAATCCATAACTTGAAGTATTGGTCAATAACGTGTAAACTTCAGAAAGGATACGTCATATACAGATGTTTTCCTGGATTGCTATAAAAAGATCTACACAAATTCTTTAGGAAAACAACTTATAAATAATTTCAACAATAAAATGTACAGCCTGTAATAGACACGCTATAATATGTAATAACACAAAATCATGCTAAGTTCGATCACATACAACATAATTTTTTAACCAGGTATTGCAATTTCTTATGAAACCATGGAAAAGTGTATATATACCTACGCGGTCAAAATGTATAGAACAGCAGATTTTTTTTTTTAATAACCTACGCAAAAAATTCTATGCTAGGGGTCTAGAACGATATGCTGAATTCATGATTACAGTTTGCGCACTGGATAAAAATACTACCTGTATACTACCTTCTAGAACCACATAATTAGTTAAGTGTATACGAAAAGAGTACGATCGTTTTTCACACACGGAAATCATATTATAAAATAAGCCTGCTTTAAAAGGCTGAAAAGGTAAGAAAGGCATTACATGCTACTATAGCATGTAATGCCTTTCTTACCTTTTCACACGGCTGAATGAAATTCGATAAAATTTGGCATACAGGTAAACCATTGCCTGGGTTAGGATATGTATGATACTTTTATTTTACTAGGTGGTACGTTCCCATGTGGTAGTTTCTGACTTCCAGGCTGGCGAAACTGCGGGAAAAAGTCAGTAAAACATAAAACATAGGTACCTGTCTCTGTAGAGTGGTAAGTTTGTGTCCAGCGAACAGTATGCCGACGACATGCTCTCTTAGATCGCTATCATCTGCCGCAGCGCCGTCTTCTACTGCGGCCGCCGCCTCCGTGCCCGACTCGCTGCCACTGCGGTCCCATTCTAGCAGCTTGCCGAACACCTAGAAATGAAGAAAGTTAAAATAATCAAAGTTTTTCAGAAATATTTAGTTTTCTCAAAAGCATTTCTATGTTACTAACAACTACATGGATGTATTTGAAAACCTGAAATTAATTAATATAATATGTAATAATGGTAAAGTAATCTAATATTATAGAAACAATGAAGTCACTGTGAAGACGAACATAATAATTATGACTCTAACGTAGATTTCGTTCGAACGTACGAAGATAGTTCTTTAAATTCAAACAAACGGAGTAATAAAAAAACTTCTTTCTTTTCTCCGTGATTCAAACCAAACCGCATGTTTAATACGCCCTGTCGATATGACGTTTGTTAATCTTCCTTCTTCCAGGTACCTATTTAGTTTTGATCTGTTTAGTTCACCCAAATTCTGGTACCTCCACAAGTAGGGTAGACGTCTAGGAATATTTGTTCCCTATTTGGCTGCTACGTTACGATAGTCGTTATTTATCTACCGTTTCCAACCCACATAATCGAGTACTATCCATACTAATATTATAAATTCAAAGTTACTCTGTTTATAAGTTACCTTTTCACGCCTTAATCACTGAACGGATTTCGATAAAAATGGCAAGGAGAAATTTGGGGAAGGACATCAGCTACTTTTGTCCCGGTAGCAGATTCCAATGCGATAATTTCCGATATCCACGCGGGTGACGCCGCGGGCAGAAGGTAATCTAATATAAATGGGTAAACTTACCTGTGACGTAAGCAGTCGGAACACCCTCAAGGTGTCAGCCTCAGACAGTCCATGCAGTACGTGCGCCGGAGTGGCCGCGGCCGACGCTAGTGGTGTCGGCGAGCCGAGAACTCGCACCTGTCGTACTCGCACCGCCGGCTCGGGACCACGCAACTCGCAGCGCACCCGAACTGCTGTGCTGGACCCTCCTGAACGAGTAAATAATTTTATCTTAAAGTGAGAAAGTAACATTAGCTGATGAGATGACTCTAACAGCTGTAACACCAATTAAATTCAAGATCTTGATAAACGAAATGAACTTTTTCTGTTTTAATTTGAATGAATGTGAATATAGTACATAGTATGAATCAGAATTTTTTTCCAGGTTTTTTACAGAGAAAGAGTCTATTTTTGTGACCGTCGCTGTCTAAATGTCAGTTTGTCGTAGGTTAACGCTTCTACATACATTTTCGTGTTTTTTATTTTTTAAATAATATTGCAGTGATGTAACTTAAAGCCTAGAATCCAATATGATGAATAGATTTTTTCTATTTCATCAAATCCAAAACCTTATTATTAATGGCTCAGTCCATATTTTACTATGTAGCCCGTAAATAACTCCTAAAATAAGCCTAGATTCAGTCTGGTCGCTTATCTGGTTTAGAGCGGCCGGTAACTCTTAAAATAAGCCAATCCACTATTATGTTGTTTTAGAAGATTTCGTTCTGGGAAAGTTGTATACGTCCTGTTTGGTGAGTGGTATGGACACAACGTCCAATTTAAGAAGTATCAGCTCCAGATGAACTCAAATAATATTTTCACATTCCCCATTACATCCCGTGGGTGTCGTCGAAGACTACTAAGGGACTTACTAAAGAATGGGCAGAAGCGTTCTCTATGTATTTTACCACCATACTGCGATCGCCAACTCGCCTGCAAAGCGTGGCGATTATGGCAAAACCCCTTTTGGGGAGGCCTATATCCAGCAGTGGTCGTCTTTCAGCTGAAATGATGAATATTTTAACAATGCATCATACTTACTGCATCTATGTGACCATAGATGAAGGCCACAGTCACATTAAGTTTATTAGTGAAAATATATTTTCTCTTTGATTCACAAGTACACCTACAATCTCTGTATACATTAACAATAATATCTTTCGTAAATAGAGAGAATAAATTCTATCGATAGAGAGAATAGATGTTGTATGTTTATTATGAAGTTAGTGTTCTTTATTGAAAAAATAAAATTTTGTTATTACTTGGCATAGTATAGCAGAGCCAGGTGGCATGCTTAGGGTCCACCTCCACGTCCTGCATGTGGAACATCTCGCTGGAGCTGCCGCTGTACAGGAACGATACCAGCAGTGTCTTGTTCTACAATGTGCGAAAAATACTTGTTTTAATTCTCTATAAAAAGGTAGGTACAGTGTTGGTTCATAATTAACAGCAAGATAACCTTAGCACGCGCAGGAGTCCATACTGGGTTCAGAACCTGTATAGACTCCAGACTCACACCCTCATAAATTACAATGGCCAATTATAAACAATTTGTGTGATTAATTTAACGCAACGCATTGTCACCACTGCCATAACGTGATTGATGCATGATGTATCATTCATAGAGGTCACAAAGGTCTGCAAACGAGTTTAAAAAAACATCACACGTAATATCTATACCCCCCTACCCATGCTGGCAAAAAAAAAAAGAAAAATAAATTTGATTTGATTTAACTTCTTTGGACGCTATGTAATAGTACATTATGGTACAAGTGTATAAGGTTGGTGATTACCGCTGAGGCGCCATTGAGACCCGAGCCGTCAGGCGAGGGTCTTAAGAGAGCCGAGGACGGTAATCATCAATAGACACGTGTATCATACGACGTTTTTCAACACACTTGTGAAGAAAATAATACTAAAAATCATTTTGTCCTTGGAGTTTTTAGGTAGTAAAATTTCCATAACGTTAATGGCTTCTTATGTATATCTTATATCGGGCGGTGTTACAACATACATAATTTTCTTCATAACTAGTACTTGTAGTCATTTTAATGAATAAATAACTATAATTTCAAGAATGAAAACGAGTTGAGTTTTTTTTTTGCCAATGGCGGGAAAAAGTAATCAGTTTTCCAATGCGCGCGCATCTAAAAATGGCGATCGGACTTATACTAAGGCCGCATTCCGAATTAGAAAAATAACGCCGTGAGTGCTCACTTCGATATTTTGCGTTCCGAGTTAGATATCACGATTCTGACAGATAAGAACCGTCATTTTTGTCATCAATACGGAACGCTCGTGATCGCGATAAAAGTGTTCACTCAACGTTAAAACATATACATATTCACCATATTAAACTTGTATACACCACACATTTTTTTCTTCTTAGATAGTAGCACTATTTCAAATAAATCTAAATTAACTAAAACTAAATTCGACGTGACTTAAAACAAAACAGCACAACTGTCATTTTTGACAAAATGGCGCATGTCATGACGTCATCTATGACGATTCGCGGGACGTCGTGTGTGAGCGCGGTCAAATCGTTATTATTGTAACTCGGAACGTGGCCTAAAAGAATGACGTTTCTTTTTTTTATGCTTTTCGCGGATAGGGCTTTAGCCACGTACAAATTGGGAATTCAAAGTTTTCTTTATTACAGAAAAAAACAAAAATTATATTTGAGTGAAAGTTTTATTTATTAAAACCGTACAAGTTGAAATTATCTATTTAATCACGAAATTGCATGAAATGAGCAAGCAATAGGTATATTAATTTATTTTCAACACACTTGCTCATAAAATGGCTCTAATTTCACTACAGTTAGGCACATAATGACACCTATTATCAAACTGTGACTTTTTCATTACTATTATTCACTAGTGCGTTATAGAATTGGTTGATTTGCTTTGTTCTTAGTGAGTTATAGGTTGTTTTTTGTTTGAGTTGCTTTGTTCTTAAAAACGATGATGATGATGATGATGGATGATGCTGGGTGATGATGGATGATGATGGATGATGCTGGATAATGATGGATGATGATGATGGATGATGCTGGATGATGATGGGTGATGATGAGTGATGATGGATGATGATAGATGATGATGGATGACGATGGATGACGATGGAGGATGATGGATGATGATGGATGATGATGATGGATGATGATGGATGATGATGGATGATGATGATGATGGATGATGATGAATGATGATGGATGACGATGGATGATGATGGATGACGATGGATGATGATGGATGATGATGATGGATGATGATGGATGATGATGGATGACGATGGATGACGATGGATGATGATAGATGATGATTGTGGATGATGATGATGATGATGATTTAGTATTATTTTCTTCGCAAGTGTGTTGAAAAACGTCGTATGATACACGTGTGTATTGATGATTATCGTCCTCGGCTCTCTTAAGACCCTCGCCTGACGGCTCGGGTCTCAATGGCGCCTCAGCGATAATCACCAACGTTACACACTTGTACCATAATGTACTATTGTACTATTGAGTACGACCTTTTTTGTATCGAAACTTTTTAAGAACAAAGCAACTCAACCAATAAAAAAAGCTATAACTCACTAGTGAATAATAGTAATGAAAAATTCACAGTTTGATAATAGGTGTCATTATGTCCCTAATTGCGGTGAAATTAGAGCCATTTTATGAGCCAGTGTGTTGAAAAAGTAATATTCCAATTATATAGTATCATAACCTCTCCATTCAAGCTCAGTTTTGTATCATCAACAATAAAGCATAAGTTTACAACTCGACGACCCAAAACAGACTTTCATCCTCGTAGAAAGATGAGCCCTCCCCGAAAGAAATGGTAGTGATTTTTTTTTTTTTTTTTGGGTGGGAAATCATCAAATAACTTCTCCCGCTCTGGGTGGAGCAGGAGGGCGTGTCAGACTTTTACTGACTAAAACCCACCCGTGTTCCTTCAGTAGCCCTTAAGCCAGGGGCTGTGGTGTCTCTTTCGAACAAACCCGCACCCCTGGCAGGCATCGACCCTTGCAGGTCCCATCACTTTTTGTGCTGACATCTCTTTGAGGCGCGCGTGGAACACAACGCGCCGTCGACTTGGGCTTGGTCCTTACCGGACAGCGAGCTACCCATTACTCGCCGTCCGCAAGCCCATGCCTACGGTGGCCGGAAATCGGCCTGGGATTCCCGACGCCCAGGGCGTCTCCGTATCCTGCGGCGGCTGGGGTCGCGAGGGCGCATATGCTGCCTCTCCCTCACGTGCGCCGCCTCCCTTTTCGCGAGCATCACTGCTTCGCTGAAGGAGGTGACGGCTCCCCATTCCCTCTCGCTCCGTACCATGGCCTGGACCAGGGCCGGACGCGAGAGATCGCCGCCGCCGATCGCCTCCACGAGGACACGGCGGTGCTCCGCTCAAGCAGGGCAGACCGCCACCGTGTGCTCCACCGTGTCCTCAGGGCGATCTTCGCAGTGGAAACACCCGGGCGTTTCCTCCCGCCCTATCCGAAACAGGAACCTCCCGAAACAACCGTGTCCGGTGAGGACCTGCGTCAGGCGGAAGGTGAGTACGCCATGCCGCCTCTCAAACCACTCCTCAAAGAGGGGACTTACCGCCGCAATCGTGGCGTGCCCAAAGAAATGGTAGTGATCAAATTCGTTCTGCCTGTTTGTTACCACATCACGTAAGACGGTGTTTGAACCATTTATTTAGTTAGAACCACGAATACTGTATGCATGCGTGTACTCATATCTATGAGTGTGTAACAAAATTATAAGAAACCTACAAAATCTATGTATACAACTAGCTAGTCGGTGTCAGCATTAAACCGTAATAGGCGACCAGTTTTAAGTTTATCTTCGTCTCTACAACGAGACATCCAGTTTTCACTTACCACAGTATCTCTCGTATTATCAAGATGCACGCATAAGATATGCGGGCGGTCATCCGGTGTGCCTCCAGGGTACGCCATTTGCACCCATTTGGCTTTGTTCCGGTCTTCGTCACCAGATTCCCAGAAGGTCTCAGTACTGCCATCAGTTAAAGCCCCCGCCATTCCTTGGCGGGAAGACACGGTGATGTCGCACCAGCTTGTTACATCAGGGCAATTCCACACGTAATTCTCCTGGCAACACATTTGGGAGATGTTAGTTTCCTTTTGCTGGACAATAATACTTAAGAGGACCTACGAAGTACGTGTAATACTTAAAACTATCTTATCAATATATCCTTGTTACCATTATTCATGCATTTTTTTTTTTTTGATAAATTGGTATTTTCTGTACTCATTTGTCTGTATTTTGGATAATGATAAGAAGTAACATGAATTTATTGTTAGAATAGCCAATACATGACGCAAATGCGGGTATCACCTTTCGAAAACGTTGATCACTTTTGAACTTTGTCACATTAAACTCGTTCGTTGACGTGTCACTTTTACGACGTCGCCATTTTCATTGTGTCATATGACAAGGATCTATGTTTTCGTAAGTCGAGCGTACATTTGTAAATATACGGTTTAGATGATACCTTATTGAGGTAGCTATGGAAGCTCTCCTGGATGGCTCCTAGCAGACCTTCTTCGTACGCGCCGTCCTCAGAGTGCGACAGAATCTTGCTGATCACACTGAACACTTGCGACCTATCCGAGCAGCGTGAACAGTTCGCAATGGTGGTTAGATACATGAAATGATAATTATGAGAACAGCGAAACGAGATGAGAACTAAACTGTTTGCTATGGTTATTGTCGTACCAAATGGTGTACGATACTACACTGTTTACTTTTACAATGTATTAAAACCCCTATAAACTAGTATTTATCTTCTATCTATGGTACTATCTCATCTGGCGTTGGCATAACGTAGGCTTTCGTAGAACGCTAAGGAAGCGCAGGCGCATACCGTCGCGCCATCAACAACGTATACGCGACGCTGGCGCAGTGTTTGCATTTACACAGCATAAACGAGACGCCAAAGGATACGTTGAAGACTCTTACTCCGAAGATACTCGTCGAATACTTTTAGCTGCAACTCACCACCTACTAAATGCAATACCTACTAAATACAATAAGAATGTTACCGACAACAATACAACCGATCGATACAACAAATGTGAAAGATTAAAATGTAATAATTAGGGTGAGACTCGTAGCGAGACCTTGCGTGAAGTTGAATGTTCTTGACGCATAACTACGTTTGCATGTTTGTTACTCAATCACGCATAAACGGCTGAACAGATTTGTATGAAATCTGGCACACAGATAAATTGGAACTTGTATTAACACATAGGATATATTTTATCCCGGTTTTACGTTCCCGTGGTATTATTTTCGAAACCCACACGGGCAAAGCCGCTGGCAAAAGTTAGCAATGCTACGGGTCGCACCGTGAGGAGGTTTCTATTTCTGGAGTCCTGACTACCGGTAGCTTGGAACTTGCTTCCGACACCAGCAGACATTTTTTAATTGTTTTTTTTTTAATGTTTTCATTCAATAAACATTTAATAGTATATGCAAAATGGAAGTAAATTTATAAAAGGAATAATAAATTATATACTTATAGTGGTACGTTTTATGGAAAACCAGAATCAAACCGTATAACAACACAAAATGTTAACACAGTTAAAACCGTTGTAAAGTAAAAAGTATTACCTATGAAGGAACGTTCTATCATGCGGTGAATAGTGAAGCGCCCAGCATCTGACAGCTTGCAGGCCCGCGGCGCTAGCCGGCGGCAGAGAGGGAGCCAGGGCGCTGACCGAGCCTAGGAACGCGTGGAATGCTGCGCGGGCTCCCCTAGCGGATCGGGCGCCAGGGCAGATCGCAGAAGCTGATGCGGTTGGAATCACGCCGCGAGGACTCTCGTTTGCTGCGTTCTGCTGTTATTATCGGTTATTACAGAATCATATTTATCAGTTCCATTAAAAACAGCACAGAAGGCAATTCATATGTTTAGCAGCAAAACAAAGTAATACAAGGCATCCTACTAATATTAATCCATTCTCCCCTGTGACCCGTCACGCTATCATTCCCTCCCTCCTTTTTCATATCATTCCTCACACGATCCATTCATCGTTTCTTTGGCGTTCTTGTCCCTCTCCATTCATCAACATTTATATTCATCATGTTTTTCGAAAAGCGAAAATGTATTTATTAATTTGTTTTGCATTCACGCCGCAACGAGACAACGGGTCGACCTGATTTTCCCGGTAGAATCGCCCAAATGGAACGAAGCCGTAGACAAAAGCTTTATACAATAAGAATTATAATGGTTTACCTCTTTATTATCGTCGAGAGCGAGACTGGGCGGGGGCACGATGCGCGCGAACTTATCAAGCGCGTTGCAGAACCACCACATAACGTCATGCACGCACGTCGGCTGTGTCGACGAACGAAGCAGCCAGTTCATTGCCTGAAAGAGTTATTATTTAAAAAAAACCCGGTCAAGTGCGAGTTGGACTCGCGCACCGAGGGTTCCGTACAAACCTGTGGGTATATAAGTAAAAGTTCAAAATTGTCAAAAATATTTTTTTTTTTATATGACGAAACTAAAAATTTACGGTTTTCGTAATTTTTCCTATATCTGTACTATAAGACGTGACTTCGTACAAAATTTCAATATTCTAAGTTCACGGGAAGTACCCTGTAGGTTTTGATTCCCGTGCGAGTTTCGAAAATTTGCAGAAATCTGCGGCCTAAATGGCTGTATCTTTTGATTGCGTTGACTTAGAAGGTTGATTTTTCTACAGCTTCCAGGGACAGTAGAACTAAGTATCATATAGAAATTTCCTGAGAAAAACGGTCTTGACAGACGGACGGACGGACGGACAACAAAGTGATCTTATAAGGGTTCCGTTTATTCCTTTAGAGGTACGGAACCCTAAAAAACAATACAAGAGCATAATTCATGAATAAGAAAAAAAGTGATAATTATGTTTCACAAATGCAAATTTGGTCAAAAATAAAACTTAAAGAACTTAATACCTTTTCTGAGAAAAGTTGAAATATGATGGAATTCGGTCACGTAATGAATGTTAAACGTGCGCGTGAGTTTAGTTAACTAATTTCAGGCCTTAAAAGCACTCGATAAGCACCACGGGCCGAGGTCACAAAATTGGAAAAATATGGTTTTTAATTTGAAATTGGTGAGATAAAAGTTGCGGAAAAA
Organism: Polymixis flavicincta; assembly: GCA_949987655.1. Classification (NCBI taxonomy): domain Eukaryota; kingdom Metazoa; phylum Arthropoda; class Insecta; order Lepidoptera; family Noctuidae; genus Polymixis; species Polymixis flavicincta. The sequence goes on along the minus strand of OX465171.1, from coordinate 31,777,917 downwards.
AATAGGAACCGCCACCAACGTTTTTAAGATTTGTGGCTCTTCTAGTAAAGCTGGTCCAGAATAGTATTTAATCCTTATACGAAAGTACATCAATTGGCGTCATACAAATAAGTTTTTCTAGCCGACTGTACCATTGTTCCAAATTCTGTCATTGCTGTTAGCTATTTCTCTAAAAGTTGAGAACAGTCTAGTCCTATGAAAATTTTTCCGTAGCTACTTTTCGGAATCTCTAAGAAATATTTCAGTTTTGTAAATTTCCTCACCTCAAAAGCATACTGCCTCACAGTATTAATGCGAACAGCTGCGTCCATCTTCTGCCTGTGCGCATGCAGGTCTCGCTTTGCGAGTATGAAGGCCATAACGGGGCTGTTCATTAGGGATTCCGAGTCCACACGCGGGGCTTCGAAGGCGGAAAGAGAACCGCCTGCAGTTGACTCGCCTCCACCGATGAGGCGGCGAAGCGAAGCGCTGGGTTGAGCCAAGAGGGAAGACCCAGCGCCTAGGGAGACATAGAGTATAGTTTATAATGGTGATCTGACGTCACTGGTTGAGTAAACTAATTTCAATCAGATTTAAAGAGGTATGAGGAACAGGGTGGGAAGTTCTTTATCCTGCATAGGATCCTCCGACTAAAAGCGTGTTTTGTCTTTATTGTCGTCGACGTCCACTCTGGTCGCGCGATGCAGGATTTTGTGAGACATTACTGAGGTGCATGGTTCCGTAGATTGAAAGTAACAGTGCACCGTTTACTAGTAGAAATAGGGTATTTGACGGCTATAAAAAAATACAAAATTAAATACCTATATTAAAGAAGTCGATTTTCAAAAAGGTTTTTGCTGTTATTGCTTTTGTTCGGTTTTGAATTTATTCTTCTATCCTTGTCGCGCAAAACGTACATTATTCTGAATGGCCTAAAGTAACTGGCTTTTTATTGTGGCTTAATAATGCTCTAAATTTAAAAAAAATCTATTGAAAAATAAACAGACAAAAAACCCTTTAAGATGCACTACGACCCAATAAAGGAATCCAATGGACGCGAGCAGCGCAGGTTCGGCTATTGTGGCGATGCTAATCAAAGGCCTATCTCAAACAGTAGGTCTTTCGGCTGATGATTAAGTTCATAAGCTTACCACTGAGCGTATCCTGGTCCATGGGAGTGTCTCGAGCGAGAGGAGGACGCGCCGCGTTGGCGAGGTCGCGGTGATCAGCCTGCCCCATTGACACGGAGCGGTGTACCCTCGGCCAGTTGGAGCTGCCGTTAGTCTCCATGCCACCGAAAAGTGATGCCTGTAAAGAATCGCCCACTGTACCTTTTTGTGTTGTAAATAAAGTTACGTATCACTATCGGTGTGACCGTAAAGTATGAAGGTTTTCCAAAAGCCTACTGTACTTACTAAAGGCGCCACAGCCGGTGGCATAGGTCTGCCCAACGAGTGGTACCTCGCAGCGTCGGACGCGGCATAAGTCTTGGGGGCAGCCCCTAATGCCGGCAGACATTGGAAGGGTGGTGCCGGTTGCCATACGCTGCCCGGGGGTGTGGGCGGCGAGCGGGACGCATTGTCTGCCCATGCCGCCATGCTGATTGGTTCTGAGTAACATGGACAGTACGCGTCAGCTAGGTAGTTACTACATAAAAAAATACTGGTTTCCAGCTCCAACTGGTTAGCTAGGAAAATTCTAGGCTGATGATGATAGCTCTGTTTTCAATGAGGAATCTAAAGGTAATTAAGGAAAAGTCTTTTTTAAAGGGGTCTTAGGAACGCGAATCGATGAGAAATCTTGGGAGTCAGAGAAAATAATTGCTTAGCCGATTGACACCATTCGTTTATTTTGGCGTGTCATAGCTGTTTTACATAACTGTCAAAGAATGATAGTTGTTATTTAAGTCGCTAGTCAATTAGCTTAAAAAACGATTTTCCTGACTTAACAAGCGGTCTGAGGTAAAAGGAACGTATGCATTTTACGTTGATATAAGCATTTGGACGTCATATGATTACGTTCCATAATTACGTTCCATAAAACATTTAGGGTCAATTCTCACAGAGACGCGACACTGGGCGCACTTTTTAAAATTGCAACCGAATTCTAACTTATTTACAACACGAAAGGGTATAATTTCACTACGAGCGCGAAAGCGTGTTGAAGAACGCTGAGATACACCGTGTTGTGCAGCCCATATACCATATTGTGAAGTAAATAATATTTATTTTATATCGTTATCTTAAAAAGTGCGCACAGCGTCGCGTCTCAGTGTGAACTGACCCTAACACAATCGACTGGACTACTCAGGATAAAATATAAAATTATCACATACCCGGGGTGGTCAGAGGTGCTAGATCCAATAGGAACACAGCATTCTCCTTGATAGTGTTATGGTCGATGTTGATTGGCTGTTCTAAGCGGTCATATACCACCATCTCGGCCCGACTCTTGGCTTTTCCTTGGCGGATCGAGGGAGCACCCTTTATCGCCTTATCGTAACATTTTTCGCAGAACATGTACCAAAGCTGGTTAACTGTAAATAAATTGTATGTTAACGTTAATGTAAAAATCGGAACGTTAATGAACGTGCGAGTTGAACTCGCGTATACAGGTTTCCATACGATGAAAATGTTATCTACCATGTTTTAATTTTTAATCTGACTTGTATTTCTGCAAACTCAACATTGTAGTAAAAAAACCTGTTCGTACAGATGTTTTTTTATCTGTACCAATCAGTTTGTGGTAGTAGTGTAGAAAATCAGGACTAAAATCAATACATTATCTTACCCTGGGCCATCTGGCCGCATAAGGCCGTAGGGCACGTGAGGTCGTCCTGTGCTAACGGAGTGTCGATCTGCTGGTAGGTGCCGGTGCGGTCAAAGCCCTTGAATGTGGCGGTCTTGCAGCCGGGGTGTGCATTGCGCATATGGGCGGCTAGCGGGGGAGGCACGTTCGCGCCGCCGCATAACTCGCATTGTACTGAGACAAGTATTCATTGGTTCAAAATTATGATTTTCCTTTTTCAGCATATTTGAGGACGTAATGACTGCTTCTAAAGTCCCGATCATCGTAGCAACCTAACTGGGCCAAAGTTCTAGTAAACTAGACGAATATTGTAACATCAATTCTTTATGATGATGATTTGTATGATTAATTACACTAAACACGGATCAAAAAGAGTACGTATTTGGCCTGAATGTATGCACGGGCGCACTAGTATATGTTTGAAATCGCCATTTGCGCGCTGCGCTTGCACTTAGGCCGAACACTTTCAAATTGTGTTAAGAAGGTGTATTCTGAATGTTGGCACGTTGCAAAATAGCTGTCAAATATTACTAAATAAAATTATGAAATATCGCTTTAAGATTCAGTCAAATATTGGTGAGTTAAACAGTTACAGTGAAATTTTTACAGCTATTTGCGACGTTTTTAGTTTTCAGCAAGCACTTTTGCACTCAGTTCCGGGTCAGGGCTTTCCAAGGTATTTGCTGTGCAGGCTCAGAGTAGTTCCTACAAAGTATGCTTCTGTTCATCAGTGCGACCATTCGTATGCACCTAACAGTCGTTTCAGACCCAATGTATCCGTGTAACACATGCCCACAAGTGGGCATGTGTTACACGGATAAAGCAACCCCGCCAGCAAACAAGTGGGTACTTTCTTTTAAAATGTATAAAAGCAATATTTTGTTTATGACCTTAATGAAATACTAAACCCGGAAAACCGCGAGCCTGGAACGTCTTGATACAGAGTTGCAGGAACATCGACGCGCAACCTGTTACCAGACTTCAGTACACGATTCTCCCCCCCCCGAGTGGGTTCCCGCATTGTCGTTGCGTGGGGGCTCAGTAACCGTGGATTCCGGCCACGGTGAAGCCAAGAGGAACCCAAAGGTGGGGCCGCTCGTCAGGGCTTTTGCCTCAAAGCCGACGACGTAGCGGCCAAAAAGTAGGTTGCGGTGAGGTGCACCGCAACTGAGGTGGGCCGCGATGTCGAATGGGAGGCATCGCGGCTGAGGGTTACAGGCTGCGGTAGAGGAGGAGTGCCGGTGCTTCTGAGCAGCGCTCTTCCCTTCCGTGGCGTGGACGGGGCCGCCACCGTTTGATGGCGGACGCGGTGGGGCCGCAGGGGAAGAGGAGTGTCGGTATAGCGTCAGCCGCTCTCCCTATCCCCTGCGGCCGAAAAGTGGTAGACGGGACGGCGCGTTGTGTTCCACACGAGCGCCGTCAAAGATGTCAGCAACCACCGGTGGGGTCCGCAAGGGCCGATGCCTGCCAGGGGTGCGGGTTTGTTCGAAAGAGATACCACAGCCCCTGGCATACGGGCTACTGAGGGAACACGGGTGGGTTTTAGTCAGTAAAAGTCTGACACGCCCTCCTGCTCTACTCCAGGAGAAGTCATTTGATGATTTCCCACACAAAAAAAAAAAAAAAAAAAAAAAAAAAAGTACACGATTCTGAACTCTTACTCTTGTGTTGACATTTTTGGTCTTTTTTTTTTTTGCTGTTGCATACATTTTGACCATGTGAGTATTGCAGTTTTTAATAGCTGTTGCATACATTTTGACCGCGTAGGTATTGCAGTTTTTAATAGCTGTTGCATACGTTTTAACCACGTAGGTATTGCAGTTTTCTATGACAAACCAATTTTTTTTTTTGTTTCTATGCTAGAGGTTTCAGAATCATGTACTGAATCCATGGTAATAGGTAGCGCATCATGTCCCTGCTACTCTGTAGACAGTGTCAGGCCATTCCAGGCTCGCGGTTGTGCGAGTTTAGTGTTAGGCCGTCTAGAATCATGTACTGTTTTCATAGTTCCTATGTGCACGACACGGGACGCACGATTTGGGGCGTGGTGTAACCTAGCCCTGATTTGTGTAAATAGAAGAAAATTTTATAACATTAACAAATCTACTTCAAAAATTGTTCTAAATAAGGCACATAAATAATAAAACACACATAACTGTACACCTACAGACACATACATAAAACATATACACATATACCTATGCACCTAAACACATGATAGCACAGACATTTCCAATCATGTAACTTAATTAATATTACTGTATTACGACTTACTACCTATGCAGTGTGTAATCAATCTGCTTAACTAAGTGACTTGTTAATGGAACCTTGTGGGAATATGTAGTTCTAAGGTTGAGGAAGACTATCCGTTCGTGATACAGTTATATACTAATACGAGAGGATAGGGCGAATCAGTCCGAAGACAACCAAGCTATCTTTACAATCTCCCATCTCACATTCTCCAACTGTTGTCTACTTTTTAAAGTCGAAATAATTTTAAGCGATTTTTGACTATTTTGTGTTTATTATTAAGTTACTCTGTATGGTTGTCTCTCATTCGTTAATAAAGATTATGATCATGATTTATTTTAACATCAACAAAATCATCAAATATAATAATATAATTACCACAGTAAGGTGTACTGCCGACGCGTGCATTCCATTCCCTTTTCTTGCGTATACCGCTATGTGATCTTGGTTCCTCGTTTTCATTCTTCTCATTATTTTTCAATCTAACAGAATAACACCTGTTTAGAAACACTATTCAAAGGACTATTTAATTATTTAATCAGTCTTTTTAATTTAAATAGTATAATTTCATGACTCAAACAGAAATGAATCATTTCATGAATCAACTAATCCAAATACCAAAACTTGTATTGTTGATTCTAAAACTAAATTCTTCCTTCTAAAACTAATGTAAGGACATTAACTGACGTCGCGACGCTATCAAGTTTAGTTCCTGGAAGCGGGATTCTTGGAAGAACGGTTTGTTGTTGGTATTATGGAATTTATTAATAATAATCGCGTAAAAGTAGTAAGAAACGTGAGCGAAACCATTATATTCGATATTACTTGTCAGTGGCAGATATCAGTTGATCGGCGTCGTAGAGCGCGTCCCACAGCGCAACCAATGCACGCAACGCAGGTGGCAGCACGTTCACAACGTAACGCGAGGATCCCGCTGCAAAAATAAACATTTTAGGGAAAATAACCAGTACATCACTCACCTTCGATTTCCCGATGATATAGTTGTCATGGCTGAGACGATGGAGGAGTTCAGTACAATGCTCGATGACTTTAGTAGAGCTTAAAATGAACATGGACAAGACAAAGGTCATGTCGAATGCCCATGTAACACCCACTCTCATGACGATCGGAGGCGCTACACTCGCAGTTGTGGACGAGTACGTTTACCTGGGACAAACCGTCCAGTTAGGTAGGTCCAACTTGGAGATAGAGTTGAATCGTCGAATCAGACTCGGCTGGACAGCGTTCGGGAGGCTTCGCCACACTACAGTGTCTCAAGACGAAAGTCCAGTGTGTGTTGCCAGTGATGGTACAGAGGCGTGGTCGCTCACAATGGGCCTTACCAGAAGGCTTAAAGTCACCCAAAGGGCAGTGGAGAGGGCTATGCTCGGAGTTTCCCTACGCGATCGAATCAGAGATGAAGAGATCCGCAGGAGAACCAAGGTAACCGACATAACCCGAAGAATTGCCAAACTTAAGTGGCAGTGGGCAGGGCACATTGCTCAAAGAACAGATGGCCGATGGGTCCGAAAGGTTCTGGAGTGGCGACCGAGTACCGGAAGACGTAGAGTGGGAAGGCCTCCTACGAGGTGGACCGATGACCTTGTGAAGGCCGCGGGTATCTGCTGGATGTGGGAAGCACAAGACCGGTCGAAGTGGAGGAGCCTGGGGGAGGCCTATGTCTAGCAGTGGACGTCTTTAGGCTGAAGTGATGATGATGAATGATGAAACAAATTATCATAACGCAATTAAACCTAATCGGGATATACTGGATTCCAATGGACTGTGAAGTTGAATATAGAATTTTGATTCAGTTCGTGTCTTATTTCTACAGGTTATGCAGGTTTTCATGATCCCCTTATCGACCTGTAGTCAAAAACTCTCTTTTTTGGCTGCAAACTATTTCTTTAATATATTTTGGAGACCAAAATAACGCATTTAAGATGTTAATGATAAATAAACATTGTTTCTTTCATGAAATTCTTACGAACCTGGTTCATTGCTAGGTCCTGGCATGTTGTCTTCTTCTCGTATCGGAATATCGAAGTCCACCTTGCGCATGCGACTGGTACTCGCTTCTACGCCGGAACGCGTCAACGTTTCTAAAGTTGTAGGGTGGATGCGGAGGTAGAGACCTAAGGACGAGGGATTTCTTTACTGTTTTAATGATACTTTAAAAAAAAAACAAGTATAATGCGAAAATAGAGCTGATTGTTTGGTAACAACCGCGAGTGGTTCCCCTCCGAGTGGGTTCCCGCATTGTCGTTGCGGGGGGGCTCAGTAACCGTGGATTCCGGCCACGGTGAAGCCAAGAGGAACCCAAAGGTGGGGCCGCTCGTCAGGGCTTTTACCTTCAAGCCATTGACGTAGCGGCCAAAAAGTAGGTTGCGGTGAGGTGCACCGCAACTGAGGTGGGCCGCGATGTCGAATGGGAGGCATCGCGGCTGAGGGTTACGGGCTGCGGTAGAGGAGGAGTGCCGGTGCTTCTGAGCAGCGCTCTTCCCTTCCGTGGCCTGGACGGGGCCGCCACCGTTTGATGGCGGACGCGGTGGGGCCGCAGGGGAAGAGGAGTGTCGGTATAGCGTCAGCCGCTCTCCCTATCCCCTGCGGCCGAAAAGTGGTAGACGGGACGGCGCGTTGTGTTCCACACGGGCGCCGTCAAAGATGTCAGCAACCACTGGTGGGGTCCGCAAGGGCCGATGCCTGCCAGGGGTGCGGGTTTGTTCGAAAGAGCCCCTGGCATACGGGCTACTGAGGGAACACGGGTGGGTTTTAGTCAGTAAAAGTCTGACACGCCCTCCTGCTCTACTCATCAGGAGAAGTCATTTGATGATTTCCCATCCAAAAAAAAAAAAAACCGCGAGTGGTTGCGGAAAAAAAACACGAATCTTTTAGTACATTGGCGGTTTTGCTACTGCACCTATGTTGCCGCGGGAAGTTGCGTTGCAAACCGTGTCCCCAAAGCACCGCACTTGTCAAAGCCTCTTTAAGGAGCGCCAGAGTAACCCGCGAATTACAAATATTCTTACGTTACGTACTGACCTGCAAATTGCGAAAACATAAGAATAGGTATTTGAATTTCGCAAGTTACCCTGACGCTTCCCTTTTATTAATCGTTGTGATTGCTATCCGAAAGTATACAGACCACGACGTGTGCCGCGCCAGTATCGCGTCATTGTGAGTCCAGCTTTACCTGTTAGGATACAATTTGTCTCTCCCCTTCACGTGTTAGAAGTAATTACATAATTATCCTTACCAGCATTGGACACTTCGACGGAATGTCTCTGATGTCTGGCGAGCGTGACGTCATGCGCGGGCCGCGTGACGACCCGGGCGCCCTGCTTCGGTAGCTGCGGGTGGAACTTCAGGAAAGCAGCGCAGGCGATCGCGTCATGGACTATGCCTGAGGAAATCATTACTGTATAGTAACTATCACTGACCACCGCAATTACTATAAGAAAATTCTGAACGATTATCAAAATGCCATTATTCTTAGTTGCAATTTATTATATGTTTTCATGTAGTTTAGGATAAGTGCATTTTCCTAATATTTGATAATGAAATGAAAAACGACAGCACAGAATCGCCATTCCAGCAGATGTAGGAGACACCAGGTCAATAAAAAACTTTGACTTTGACATGGACCGCATTCATAGCCGTCGGTTTAAAAAAAAACTGTCGTAGTGCGAGTAAACGGTGACACACTTGGTAGAAAGTGCTGACAATGCCGCCTCTGGCAGCGTCTCCGTGCTCTATGGTCACTATACAATACATAACTAACTGGATTCAGAACTAAAACGTAAAATTTTCTTCTTTTTGTGAACCCGTAATTTTGATTTTAGTTTTATTTGCAATCAACTTATTTTTTCGTTTTGGTTTTGTGTAGGTTCAAGTTAAATTAACTTTATTTTTTAAGAATTCTAAGCACGATACTCGAGCAGTGATTTGTAAATGCGTTTTTGGGGGACTGTCTTATGTAATTTTGACGTTCGAAAAGTGCTGACTCTCAGCCTAGTTTGAATAAATGACTTTTGATTTTGATTTTGAAACGTTTGCGTTGAAATTTTCTGTTGGTGGTGGTAAATAAATGAAATAGGAAAACCCAATTCTTTAACAAAATTTCAAGTAACCTCTAAGAAATAAACGAAGCCTTAAAAATAACCGCAGAAACAGTTCTTCGAAAAGTACCTCTTATCAATTTGTCACACTTATTTGAAAATAAGTCATTATTCATTCCAAATAGTTTTGCAACGAATTACTCATATTTCGTAGAAGGCTCTAACTCAGTTTAACTTCATACGAAAATAGTATGTTTTCGCTATGTTTGTGCCGACTTGGTAGTAAAACAATCTGTAAACATAAAACTCGGAGATCGCAATAACTTGCTACATCGTCTAACAACCACCGCATGGGGCGCCTCCGCACAAGTTCTCCGGATATTGGCATGGCTCTCTGCTTTTCGACTGGAGAATTTGCGTGCTCTAGTGCGGCGCGATTGAAATTGTGACTTCTCATACAACCCCCTCCAGCTGACTATGTTGAGCCTGCAGAAAAGCTTCTAGCGGGCCACCACCTGCCATGGGTCACCCGGAAATCTCTTAATCGACTAAGAAGCCGCCTACAACCGCTGCCGGTACAACTTGGTGAGGTGGGGGTACTCTCGATGAGATGAAGTGTGACTGTGGAGCCTCATCACAAACTATACCCGTCCTCTTGTCGTGCTCTCTTTGCAATAAGACCTGCACTATGAAGACCTTTGCGAGGCCAACGATGACGCTGTCGAAGTGGCAGAATTCTGGTCCAAGCTCGTTTAAAACCAACAATCAGCATCATCGACACGAAGAAGAAACAACTTATTGTTTTGTCTGTGTTTAATCACTATATTACCATCAAGCAACACTTTCATGCGGCGTCGGAAAGCCTCCCACAACGTGGACCCATGACCTTGTGAAGGCCGCAGCAGCAATACGCTGGATGCGAGAAGCACAGGACCAGTCGATGTGGCGACGCTTTCGGGGGAGGCTTTCGTCCAGCAAACGTTTTCCGATTGAATGATAAACACTTTAACTATGACAAAGAAAACTATACCTTCATGCCACAGCAAAGCAGCAAATACCGCTCGCAGGCACTCAGCCTGCGCAGGACTAAGCGCATGCTTTCGAGGTGGCGGCGGCGCGGGCGCGGATCGAGACGGCAGCGGTGGTGGTGGTGATGACGAGCGCTTGTAGGCGCGCGAGCGACTGGCGAGCCGCTCGCGAGCCATTGACTTTGGGCTGAGTCGAACTGGAGAGTCCTGGCCACAGAAACGTATGAAGTTATCAATGTTTAAAATCGGCAATAGATCACCACTCAGGCAACTTAAGAAGTACAGTCAGCGTCAAAAATATCGGGACGAACAGACTGTTCTAAATTATCTCAACAACTAAGAAAATTAAACTCTATCCCAATCGGATAAAGTTCTTGTCAGAATGACAGTTGTCGTGTATTGGCTTCATTTTGAAACATTCCTTGTGTCATTGAGTTACTGTTTAATTTTCATTTTTGTTTAGATCATTTTGCAGTCTGTTCGTCCCGATATTATTGACGCTGACTGTACAACGAACGCATATAATATAATTACATTTTTTATATTTTAATTGTTTTTTTTTTTGATGATTTTTGTAAAAATATTTAAAAATATACTTAATATGTATAAAAGAAAATAAACGAAATAATTCGAGACTCTCGTTAGGCGGCTGGATCAAAGGCCTTATTCAGAAGGCAGTACTCCTCGATACGGCTCGCTTCGTGAGGAAGTTCCTGTCTCTCGAGCCCTAACCACCGGTAGCTTGGACCCTGCTTCCAATATCGGCGGGTCCCTATTTTATATACTTTTAGAAATTTGTTTTATAAAAACATTTAAAAATGTATTATAATAAGTACTAAAATGAATAAAGGAATAATACAACTATATTATAAAATTATAATATACCGGAATTCACTTTTATTGAAAGATTATCAAAAAGTAAATACATAGTGAAATATTATTGGCGGACGTCTCAAGCATGCTACAAGAAGACGTTACGCTCTAAATCCAACACGAGTTTGGACAAACTTGTAGGATTAGTAATCCTACAAGTTTTTCCAAACTCGTGTCTATAAATTGTAAGATTGTAAAATTGTATTTAAACAAATCATACATCAATTTAAGACGTCGTGACTTAGCCCAAATGGTTTGTGTTAGGTATTAAAAAAGAAGGAAGACGGAAAATAGTGCTACTCATACATATACATAATTAATTTTACTCTTACATATTTGTTATTTCTGTGTTACGTGATTTTTTACGTGAATTTTTGCTTAGAGTTAGTTATATGGTTGCCTTCTCTGATTTTCCATATATTTTATATGGAAGATCACACTGGAGGTTTGATAAGCGTGAATGCCATGAGGCAATCTGCGAGCGAGATGAATGTCAGTCAGGAGTACCTACTCATAGTACGTAAAACGTTCCTGAATCTATACAAATAAAAAGAAAGGTCCTGGTGACTCAACAAGGCCTAGCCCAAACCTTTGGACCTAGAAAGCTGAAATTTTGCACAGAGGTTCCCTTTATAATGTAGACAAGGAATTAGGAAGGATTTTCTTGAAATTCAACCCTTAAGGGAGTTAAATAGGGCATGAAAGTACCGCGCGGGCGAAGCCGCTGGCAAAAGCTTGTAATCTATATACTAATAATAAAGCTGAAGAGTTTGTCCGTTAGAACGCGCTAATCTCTGGAACTACCAGACTCTTAGGGGCCGAGCATAAAGAAAAAAAAGTCAGAAAGAACGCCAAGCAAAAACTAAGTATCAGCGCCTGCAGGCGATGAGGCAAGGTCGGGGGAACAAGAAACTTCATGCGGACGAAAAGAAGCTAGTACCTGCATACAGGATAAGTTTTTATCCAGTGCGCAAATTGTAACCATGAATTCAGCATATCATTCTAGATCATGATTGGCAACCATCTATGAGAGGAGAGTCATGAAAATATAGGAAAATGCACCCCACGCTTTTTACTCTGAATTGAATTATTGACTTCCTACTACTGTAACATAAACTCTTTGTAATTAAAAATTATTTTCTACTTTTTAGTTCGGTCAGCAATAAAAGCGTGTTTTTTTAGTTTTTTTAAACTATTATTTTTTGTATAACTGGCGAAAAATTTCTGCGCTAGGGGATCTAGAATGATATGCTGAATTCATGGTTAAAATTTGCGCACTGGATAAAAGCTTTTCTTGTATAAACACTACAACTATTCATTGATTATGCACAGACAGAAGATCTAGTTGTTGTCTGCAAATAAAACCTAAGTTCTATTTTAGTTATTACTTCATACAGATTGTTAAGTTATTACATAAGTATTTGTGCAATTTGTAGCCTGAAGCACAGGTTAGACCTAGTTCAGGCAAATTAGCAACTGTGCTTTATTTTGTATCTTAAGCTATTTATGATGGTTTTTTTGTTATTATTATTTTATTACTGAACAAAACACTGTTGCGTTATAATTTCATTTCATAGATCCAATAGATCTAAGGAATTAGGTAGTATTTACCGTCATTTATCTCACCTTCAATAGAATACATGTCATTATCTTAAATGGACGTAAATGTTCACTTTACGACTAACGATACTTTTACCTGTTCGTTTATTAATAATAGTCACCGGAACAGGTTCATATTGTACTCATTCAAGCAACATAAACTTTTTTTTACGAAGGAAGTTTTAAAGCTCTAACGACATAATAACTGAATACCAGTTATCTTAATCCTTTATGAGTCATACAGATAAGGTAAAACAGCGATAAAATTGCTAAATTGTTGACATTCCAGTGACATTAGCAACGTTCTAGTCGAGATCCTGGGTTCGATTCCCAGATCGGGCATTATGTTATTAGGTTTTTCCATCTATAATTTCTCAGTAGCAGCACATAGTCTGGATTTGTGCCTTGTTGATGGCAATAGGCTGGCCCCCTATTACATGGGACTTAAACATAACTGGCGAAATGTGGGTGTACTATAGGTACACCTCTGGCCAACCCTTCGGGTAAAAAAGGATGCAATAAATACATACACAAGTTCGTACCTTCGACGTTCCAATGTAGAGCTGCATGGCTGACAGACTCGCAGCCTCGCTTCTGTCCGGCGAAGTCTGAGTGCCAGTCTGAGCTACCTTGCTGTTGCGGCTCTCGATGATAGGCTCTGGTTCAATCTCAGTCTGTAAACACGATAGTTCACAATCATAATCATCATCATCATCATTTCAACCGAAAGACGTCCACTGCTGGACATCATCATCATCATCAGCCTATAATGTTCCCACTGCTGGGACACAGATCTCCTCTCGGTGAGAGGGATTGGGCCGTAATCCACCACGCGGGCCCAGTGCGGTTTGGTAGATGTCACATGTCTTCGCATTTTTGGTTCTAGGACATGCCTAGGACTGTGCGAAATGAATGAAAGTCAAATACCCAGTAATTGCTTCCGGTCAGCTTTTGTCCTACGACCAACAAATATCTGAACATGTGTATAGTACCCCCACAATACAATAACGTTTGGAATATAAGCATCGTGCGCTAATCGGTCATCGTTCTGCGTATACCTACGAAGCTGAGCCACAGTGCTGGTTTCCTGCGACAGCCACCGGGGACGCAAATCGTCATATGATCCGAAATCAGGACCGTTCTTTGGGAGAGCCGTTGAGATCCCAAAGTATAGGCCCTGATTTGCCTACATCGTTACTCATCCGTTGAACTGATATTATGAATCATTACTTGTTCTAAGAATACAAGCTGGATTAACTCATGAGTTTTGAATCAAAATGAACAATGCAATAATAATTGACACAGTAATTACTGACTAATTTACTTTTTCGATTAAAACTTAGGAGCGTGTAGTATAATAATGTAGTGAAGAACATTCAGTAGATCTATACCTTATTTGGAGGGTATCATTACCCCAATTTGATAATTGTAAAGAACAAAAAAATTATTCGTCTTAAATTTTCATATCGCAGTTTTCTTACCGCAATTCATAAACAAAAACCAAGTAATAATAACTATATTTAGTCATAAGACAATTACCTCGATGGTTAATTGTCTAGAATCTTTTAGGTACAGTCGCCAGCAGGTCAAGCTATCCCAAACTGTCAAATTTTCCCAATTGAAAATAAACCTTATTCCTTTGAAATAAAGTTGAAAAACTATCAAAGCAATTTGACAGATTGGGGCAGCTTGATGTGCTGGCCTCTGTACCTACGAGACGCACTAGTCTATAAAAAATAATCCCCATTTCCATTGGTCACGGCATCACACGTGAATGGCTGAACCAATTTTGCTAATTCTCTTTTTGTTGTGTTTGTTATTGCCAGAAGAAGGTTCTTATGAAAGAAAAAAAATAAGAAAGTTGCGCGTTACATATATTCATAGTTAAGACAACGTCTGTAGGGTCAGCTAGTAATAATATAATAACTATATTTAGTCACAACAATGACCTCGATAGTTATTTAATTGTCTTGAGGAAACTTAGCTACCTACGAGACGCACTAAGTCCACATTCGCACGAACGTATAAATGAGAGAATACAGGATATTTTTTTAACCAGTACGCAAACTGTAACCATGAATGATATGCTGAATTCATGGTTATTGTTTGCGCACTGGTTAAAAACTTACCCCGTATAGGCTGATTACGCTAGGTATGCCAATCGACCCGAATAACCTAGCATATTGACACTTATTGATTTTGTCGTTGGTCTGATGGTCGCAAGCGCTACTGTTGAGCTAGGGAGCCCGGGTTCGATTCCGAGGTCGAGAAATGTGTTATTGGGGTTTTCCCAGATCAGTGCCCGGTTGATGGCAATAAGCTCAACCCCTTACATAGGACTTCAATATAACTGGCGAAATGTGGGTGTGTCTACAATTAGATACATCTGTGCCTAAACCCTCGGAGAAATATGTTATACTATCTTCCGCCCACGGCTTCGCCCGCGTGGAAGTCGGAAATTATCCCGCAGAAACGTACCACCGAGATAGAAAGTATCCTATGTGTTAATCTAGGTTATGATCTATCTTTGTGCCAAATTACATCCAAATCCATTCAATAGTTTTTGCGTGAAAGAGTCATAAACATCCATACATACAAACTTTCGCGTTTATAATTTTGGTAAGTATTATTTGTTAATTGACACCAACCTCTTGTATAGCGTTGGCATCTCCGTTGTCACCAAACCGTTGCTTGACAGGCGACCACCATTCATCGCTGTTGCCGTTACTGCGCCGCTGTGCACGTCTGCAATACCGAAAGGGTTTTTAAATCAACATCCGTGTGTAGCGTGCTTGAGATTTGATATGTTTGTGTTTTTTTTTTTTTTTTTATAATTGTGCAGTGAAGTTTTAACCCTAAATTAATGAGTGCTGCTTATTGAAAAGCCATAGGCATTTATTGCCATCCAAACATTTAAAGTCCTTTTTGACTGTCATGGTTAAGTATGTTTTTATTTTAATGGGTACATGGATAGAGATTTATAGATAGAAATATTGTCAATCAAGTAGTAACGTAACACTTGAACAACAAAAACCGTTATTATCATGGACGTTTAACAGACTGTACTCGCTATTGTACTTGGGTTTGGGCTAAGTAACAATAGCTGCACAGGTCGACCGATCAGGTTAAGCTACGCTAGCTGCGGTTGGCCCGTGGATGGGTGACCATCTTTACATACCAAGACCCCTCCGTGCCTCGGAAAGCACGTAAAGCCGTTGGTCTCGGCTGTCATTTGTGGATCTTTGACAGTCGTTATGAGTCGTCAGAAGCCCGAAAGTCTGACAACCATTCTTTACCAAGGGGTATCGTATTACCCAGTAACTGGGTTATGGAGGTCAGATAGGCAGTCACTCCATGTAAAATACTGGTATTCAGCTGCATCCGGTTAGACTGGGAGCCGACCCCAACATAATTGGGAAAAGGCTAGGCAGATGATGACTCGCTATTGTACTTGTGCAAAAGGACTACTATTAAAGGTATTCTTCTATGTGCTGGCCTAAAACTTCGCCACTTTCATGGCGTCGTCGCTGGTCAATTTGCGTGCATTTTTTGGGGCACCAAAAGCTGTTCAGCTGTCGTCGAAGTGCTCCGATACATACTTGGGTGAGGAAGCAGCTGAAGATGTGGCGCTTGCTTCATCGCGTATCATTCGGCTTCTCTTGCTCGGGTCTGACGAGCCCGGCAACATGAACGAACTGCCATCGGGCTGGACATGGGAAGAAATATTCAAATTAATCTGATGATTAAAAGGATTCATCGTTTCTTAAGCATAATACGGTCAGCGCTAAAAAAATTTTTTCAAGATCGTAAATCATCAAATAACTTCTCCCGCTCTGGGTGGAGCAGGAGGACGTGTCAAACTAAACGCTAAACGTATCAATAATTTTTTCCGTCTCTGTCATCTTCAAACAATTGTCAGAAATGGAACGATATTTTAAAACTATATGTTTTTTTTTTACGTTTAATGAAGTGTTGTGCAAACGGGTCATAGTATGCTGAGAAGATGAATTGGTATTATATAAATAACATTTGTTTTTATCAGAGTTCGACGGTTAAGGCAAATCCCGTCTCATGACAAAACGAGTCATAGGTTTGATATTTTTACATCCGTGGTCTTATAAATTTAACTTTGTCGGAATAAACTTCGTTAAACATTTTGTTAATGATTTAAACCTGAGTCTTATAAGAATCTCGTTACGCAATAAGGCCGATGGAGTTTTAGATAAACATTGGCTTTGTAAAGTGTCGTCTCTGTCGCTAATACCTGTGTGGCAGTCACTTTGTAAAGTGTCGTTTCTGTCGCTAATACCTGTGTGGCAGTCACTTTGTAAAGTCTCGTCTCTGTCGCTAATACCTGTGTGGCAGTCACTTTGTAAAGTGTCGTCTCCGTCGCTAATACCTGTGTGGCAGTCACTTTGTAAAGTGTCGTTTCTGTCGCTAATACCTGTGTGGCAGTCACTTTGTAAAGTGTCGTCTCTGTCGCTAATATTTGTGTGGCAGTCACTTTGTAAAGTGTCGTTTCTGTCGCTAATACCTGGGTGGCAGTCACTTTGTAAAGTCTCGTCTCTGTCGCTAATACCTGTGTGGCAGTCACTTTTTAAAGTGTCGTTTCTGTCGCTAATACCTGTGTGGCAGTCACTTTGTAAAGTGTCGTCTCTGTCGCTAATACTTGTGTGGCAGTCACTTTGTAAAGTGTCGTTTATGTCGCTAATACCTGTGTGGCAGTCACTTTGTAAAGTCTCGTCTCTGTCGCTAATACCTGTGTGGCAGTCACTTTGTAAAGTGTCGTTTCTGTCGCTAATACCTGTGTGGCAGTCACTTTGTAAAATCTCGTCTCTGTCGCTAATACCTGTGTGGCAGTCACTTTGTAAAGTGTCGTCTCTGTCGCTAATACCTGTGTGGCAGTCACTTTGTAAAGTGTCGTTTCTGTCGCTAATACCTGTGTGGCAGTCACTTTGTAAAGTGTCGTCTCCGTCGCTAATACCTGTGTGGCAGTCACTTTGTAAAGTGTCGTTTCTGTCGCTAATACCTGTGTGGCAGTTACTTTGTAAAGTGTCGTCTCTGTCGCTAATACTTGTGTGGCAGTCACTTTGTAAAGTGTCGTTTCTGTCGCTAATACCTGTGTGGCAGTCACTTTGTAAAGTCTCGTCTCTGTCGCTAATACCCGTGTGGCAGTCACTTTGTAAAGTGTCGTCTCTGTCGCTAATACTTGTGTGGCAGTCACTTTGTAAAGTGTCGTTTCTGTCGCTAATACCTGTGTGACAGTCACTTTGTAAAGTCTCGTCTCTGTCGCTAATACCTGTGTGGCAGTCACTTTTTAAAGTGTCGTTTCTGTCGCTAATACCTGTGTGGCAGTCACTTTGTAAAGTGTCGTCTCTGTCGCTAATACCTGTGTGGCAGTAACTTTGTAAAGTGTCGTTTCTGTCGCTAATACCTCTGTGTGGCAGTCACTTTTTAAACCTCATTAACTTCATCTACCTGTCCTTGTGCCATGTTACTTGGGGTCGGCGCATCACGTTTTCTCTTTCGATTCTCCCCTGTCAATCGTCACGCCATCATTCACTCCTTTGAAAGTCATATCCTTCCTCACACAATCAAAACTCCATGTGTGATATTAACGCCCGAGGATAAGTCCGTGTCATAGAAGAGCAAAATAGTTATAATTACCTCTATTTGTCCATATGGGAAGCTGCTTTCATCAATACAGGTTATTTCTGTAACAAAAACGAAAAAAAAAAACATAAGCAACAGGCCTAGGAATAAGACTGTTTTCTTCAAATAAATCATTATTAACAACTAGCTTTTGCCCGCAACTTCGTCTGCGTCAATTTTCTTGCTCTCTCCACCCACCCCGTCGCATCGAATCGCCTGGCCGTGCCAGTACTTCATATTCGTGACTTTTTTCTTTTTGCTCGGCTCCTAAGAGCCTTAGCATGATGTAATATAGCCTTTTTTGATAAATGGGCTATTCAACTCTAAAGTAATGTTGCAATTCGACCCAGTCGTTCCTGAGATTAGCGCGTTCAACCAAACAAACCCTTCAGCTTTATATTATTATTACTAGCAGCGCTCCACGGTTTCACCCGCGTATTTCCCGTTCCCGTGAGAACACGGGGATAAAATATAGCCTATGTCACCCGGGAATAATGTAGCTTCCCAACAGTGAAAGAATTTTTCAAATCGGTTCAGTAGTTACGGAGCCTATTCAATGCAAACAAACAAACAAACAATCAAATCTTTCCTCTTTATAATATTAGTATAGAATGTTAATATAATATATAAGTATAGATAAAGCTGAAGAGTTTGTTTGAATGCTCTAATCTATGGAACTACCATTCAGATAAAAAAAATTGCCAAATTCTTGAAGAACACACGCTAGGCGCCAAATATCCGGAGAAAAAGTCAGAATGGACGCTGAAAACGAATGGCACGGGCAGGCGATGTAATGCGACAGGGT
Source organism: Polymixis flavicincta (assembly GCA_949987655.1). Lineage (NCBI taxonomy): Eukaryota > Metazoa > Arthropoda > Insecta > Lepidoptera > Noctuidae > Polymixis > Polymixis flavicincta. The sequence goes on along the minus strand of OX465171.1, from coordinate 31,758,865 downwards.
GCGTATGCCTAATGCTGTCCAGTAATGGTCACAGCTGCCCTCTGCAGTTTCTCTGCTACAGTCTATTCTACCTACAGTTTATTTCTTGGGGATTCATTTAGCAAACAATATATCTGTCGAAGTTACATCCAGAATATTGTTCGACAGATATTTCATTTAAATTGGAAAATATTGGAATGCAGTGTTTCTTTAGGGACTCTAACTTCGACGTTGTGGTTCCAATACTTAACAAATTCCTATGCCTTGTTTATATTTTTTTTTCCATACTGTACCATAACAATGAATTAAAAAAGAAAAATGCGTTTATTAATTGGCGTTGGGGATAAGCCTGTTTAATCACTGAATTTCCTTACCAGTTAATATGCCGTCGTCATCGTCTTGTGACCACGACGGCATGTCGCCTTGTACGTCTCCACGTGCGTCACCTTGTGCTTCGCCGTAGCCGCTCCAAATGCCCGTACATTCAGCCTAAATTCAAACAGTTTAAATAACATGAGATGTCTTCGAAATCAACAGCAGGCAACGCTTCTTTTATGTAGATATTGTGTGCAATATTGTTGCGTGTGAGTACTGAACAACATCACCAAGCGGCTAGCTTTAATATGCCCGCAGCGTACCGTCACTTTTACGGCCATACATATTATGTGTTAAACTAAATATTGTCTGGAAAGGTTTATGAAACTGGGCCGGTTGAAAAAAAGCGCACAACGGCAGACGCGATTAAGAAGGATGAAGGATGCCTGTACCGAGCGGTCCACACTTTCGTCGCGATTCTCAGCATTTAGAGAACGGCTAAGAAGAAGATAAGGGTACCGAGGCGGACTTAATACTATAATGTCTTTTAGTATTGCATTTTAAATGCGAACCTGCGGCGGTGTGGTAGGCTCCACAGGTACCAGCAATGCTCTGTCAAGATGGCGGTGGTGCTGTAAACACCATGCCACCTCACAGACCCCGTCCGTGTAAGCGCGCACGGAATCTACGCTTAATCGCACCCAAGTGCCGTCTTTGTTCACAACCTGTAAAATAAGGCAAATATAGCAGGTGTTCCACATGTCTAAACCTTTTATTTTTTTTCGAAAATCTTCTGCGTTTTTACAGCATGTTGTCATGTTGAATATATTTTTCACACATAAGATTCCCAGCTTTTGGGCAGCTTCAAATTCTGTGTGACTTATCGTATGATAAACGAGCGATTCGCACCATCAAACTGGAAAGTTGGTCAAGTAAAATATTAAAAACCAAAACTGAATTGAGAAAAACCAAAAATATTAGTGTCGACACCCGTCAGGAACGAAGTTCCTTACGCTTCTTCTTTAACTCCGAATGTAACGTTAGTATTACCGAAGAAGATAGAAACCATGAAAACAATCTCAGTCTCTTTCTATTATATGTAATACAATAACACATTTTCGTTACGTGACGATTTTTACTATTTTACTCCAACCGCAAGCTGCGTTATAGAACTTTGTTCCAAAAATACGAACTGAAGAAAATTCTGCAGATGAACAAACTCACTTCTTCAACAAATGCGATGTTAGCATTAAAAGGTATTCGGCCAATCTCTTCGGCCTGCAGACTGGGACTGGCCCTCACACGTAGACCCGCGCTAAAGCGAGAAATGAAGCGCCGCAGCTTCGTCGGCGGCGTGGGCGGGAGCGTACCCCCGGCCTGCACGGCGCGCTCCGCAGGCTCTATTATACTCTCGGCCACTTCTACTGTCAGTTCCTGCAATTTAATCAATAACGTGCGACGTAATTGCAATTGGAATAAAATCGACCGGCGATAGTATCGAGACACGGCAGTTCGGAGAAGAACAGGGCGAAATACACTCGTGTGTTATCTTCCAGCACGCTTGGCATGACGGTTTCTATTTCTACGAAGAATAGACACAGCTCTTTCTGTACAAAGTTACATTTCGTTTCTCCATTTTTGACAGTGCACCGTAGAAATCCTTCTACAATATGTCATTTTGACTTTCGTTTCTAACTATATTTGTCTAGGTACTTGTTTATGTAGACTATTTAGAAGAAAGTATTCTTCCCAAACTGTCAAAATCACACTGACAACAACCTTTCTACTCGACAGCCACAAAGTGTATAAGGGTTATCTACAAAATCATGATTCTTTTTGCACGCATATTTGTTATAATTAATAGAAGAACAAAGCTATATTCTCCTATTATACATCATTAAGTTAATAGGGAATTATCAATGAAAGGGTTGGCCTTGACCAAACAAAAATAACGTAGTTAAAGCAAAAAATATTAACAATTTGTTGTTTTTCATAAAATAAAGACATATACAGGGTTATTGGAAAAACACCAAGAACCTCTTAAGAGGTCATTGTACTCAACATTATGAAAAACTTTTACTATAGGATTAAACCTGAAATCGCGAAATAAAAAATCAGCTGTTCCCTACATTTTGATGAGTTATACGAACAGAATCTTCCCTCCCCTTAATACTCCCAAGTATTAAGGGTGGGGAATATCGCGCGGCGGGTCTAACTTCGCTTGCATCCAAGCAATAATAATAAGGCGTAGTCGACGGAGCCCTGCTATACGGGGATGCAAGTTCTAAATGGTTTTAAAAAATCACAAAGGGGATAGTGGAGTCTTTGTACTCCTATTAACATAACCGTTTTACTATGTTATTTTATTTGGTGTATTATGTTGGTTTGGTGCGTAGTGTAACATAGGTTCGGAGACTTTGGGGACGCCATAGTGTCAAACAATAGTTATTCGTTGCTGCAAACAAGAGTGCGATAGACACTCGACTGTGAATAGTGAGTACATACAATAACAACTGCTGTCCTGTCAGTCAAACGTCACTTAAATTCGTTGACGTTTCGTTATCCACAATATTTTAAGAGTAGGTATAAATAAAGTTTTATTATTTTTAATTGAATACATTATAATAGCATTATAATTGAGTTATTGGCTGAAACAGCAATTTAAAAAATTATTGAAGTTAAAAACTTACAATATTTATACTAATAACCATGAAAATTCGCTATCACTTTGCCTGAACATAAAACGGAGTACCTAACGAGTAAAATTCATACATTATCCGTGGTTCTTTTTTTTTTTTTTTGGGTGGGAAATCATCAAATAACTTCTCCCGCTCTGGGTGGAGCAGGAGGGCGTGTCAGACTTTTACTGACTAAAACCCACCCGTGTTCCTTCAGTAGCCCTTAAGCCAGGGGCTGTGGTGTCTCTTTCGAACAATCCCACACCCCTGGCAGGCATCGACCCTTGCGGGTCCCATCACTTTTTGTGCTGACATCTCTTTGAGGCGCGCGTGGAACACAACGCGCCGTCGACTTGGGCTTGGTCCTTACCGGACAGCGAGCTACCCATTACTCGCGGTCCGCAAGCCCATGCCTACGGTGGCCGAAAATCGGCCTGGGATTCCCGACGCCCAGGGCGTCTCCGTATCCTGCGGCGGCTGGGGTCACGAGGGCGCATATGCTGCCTCTCCCTCACGTGCGCCGCCTCCCTCTTCGCGAGCATCACTGCTTCGCTGAAGGAGGTGACGGCTCCCCATGCCCTCCACCTGCCCGCCTGTACCATGGCCTGGACCAGGGCCGGACGCGAGAGATCGCCGCCGCCGATCGCCTCCACGAGGACACGGCGGTGCTCCGCCCAAGCAGGGCAGACCGCCACCGTGTCCTCAGGGCGATCTTCGCAGTGGAAACACCCGGGCGTTTCCTCCCGCCCTATCCGAAACAGGAACCTCCCGAAACAACCGTGTCCGGTGAGGACCTGTGTCAGGCGGAAGGTGAGGACGCCATGCCGCCTCTCGAACCACTCCTCAAAGAGGGGACTTACCGCCGCAATCGTGGCGTGCCCAGCACTGGGTTGCGACAATCGCTCTCTCCATGTCACCATGAGATCCCGCCGGAGCTCTGTCCGCTGTGCCGCGATTTCCTGCGGCAGCGGAGTTACGCCCCGGCGTTTGGCCTCCTCGCGCCACTCCCATATTTGCGCGAGGACCTTTGCCTCCAGATCCCATGGCGGTAATCCGGCAAGGAACATTATCCGTGGTAAAGTGTCAATTTAATTATGGAAATAATTTTATTTTTCCTTAAACTTATGGATTTTTACACTAGACTAGGCATATTTACGAAGTGGTAAATTTTGGGTCAGTTTTTACCTTTGAACAACACGGTAATCTTATAACTTGTAAGGATCACGGTCGATAGCGCAATAGTTCGCGGAGACGGCCATTTGCCTAAGAAATGAGCATTATGAGCATGACGCGTGGGCAAAAACACGCCCCCTGCCACGTCTGTTTCTTTTTTTATTTCAATGGTTAAGACTTTACATTTCAAAACTTGCTAAGTTACATATTCAGTAGAAGCGAATCCTAAAATAAATTATTTCACCTTCATAAAACTTGGACTTTGCATCTATAGAAATATCAGTTATTTTTATCGTCGAAATCTACGATGGTTTACCGACCTCAAACCGTCTTTCTAGTGGTTTTTGTTTCGTGTTTTCGGAGTAAGATTACCATTTCAGCTGATGTCCATGTTAAAAGTAGGTAAACATTCAGAAATGCCTGCCGATTCAGGGTACAAACTACATAGTTGCGAAGAATCAGTATCCAAATCGCGACAAAAGTTGAAAGTATTAATCTAACCTGTGAGGCTGGGTGATCATCGAGGGTGCATCTGAAGATATAAGCTCCAGAAGTTCTTGGGATCCAGACCGCTGCATATGACCCGTCAGGATTCTCTCGCACCGGCAACCGCTCTGCCGGGATCCGCCCGCCATGGACGAACGCGCCACCTATAGCACCCCCGTCACTCCACGACTCGCTAGCCAAGCGAAGCTCTTCGAACGAAAAGTCTTGATAAGCCTGTAAAGAAGGAACCGTTTTATATCACGTGCTTATGTTGCTTTCGGTATCAAAACGGCAGCAGCTGCGTTGCATAAAAAGTATTATAGAAATTTCAGTTTGATACCTCCACGCGTTCCTGAGAAAAACGGTCTTGACAGACGGACGGACGGACGGACGGACAACAAAGTGATCTTATAAGGGTTCCGTTTTTTCCTTTAGAGGTACGGAACCCTAAAAAGACTTGTATTGTTAATTGGTCTTCTTCCCTAGGTGAAATCGGCATTTTCGATAATTTTTAGGGTTCCGTACCTCTAAAGGAAAAAACGGAACCCTTATAAGATCACTTTGTTGTCCGTCCGTCCGTCCGTCCGTCTGTCAAGACCGTTTTTCTCAAGAACGCGTGGAGGTATCAAACTGAAATTTCTAGATGATACTTAGTTCTACTGTCCCTGGAAGCTGTAGAAAAATCAACCTTCTAAGTCAACGCAATCAAAAGATACAGCCATTTAGGCCGCAAAATTCCGCAAATTTTCGAAACTCGCACGGGAATCAAAACCTACAGGGTACTTCCCGTGAACTTAGAATCTTGAAATTTTGTACGAAGTCACGTCTTATAGTACAGATATAGGAAAAATTACGAAAACCGTAAATTTTTAGTTTCGTCATATAAAAAAAAATATTTTTGACAATTTTGAACTTTTACTTATATACCCACAGGTTTGTACGGAACCCTCGGTGCGCGAGTCCAACTCGCACTTGACCGGTTTTTAAACATACAAAGTGTTTAATTGTTAACGTTTGTTAACAATTTATGGAAAATGGTGCGCTCGCGCTCGTTTAGTTTCTTCCGCGCGCAGTGCTAGCAATGCACGCGCAGGTGTACCTAAATAAAGACACTGGAGAATCGCTAAACAGCCTATATAAAAACTATTGGCGGAGATTGAAAACAAAACTAAGGAAAATACACTAGTGTGCTAATGTAAAGAAAAAAACACGAGTGCATAATAAACTGAATTATGAAAATAAAAGTGTGGCCTTAAAAGTCACTTTACAAACAAGTGTGTTCAACAGTCCGAGACGGCCCGCTTTCTATGTACATTATACGTATATTTTACTATCTCGTTAATCAAGGACGATTATGACCCGGCAATTAACCTACCAAGACAAGACCCAAGAAACGACTCGTACTATATTCATAATATTGGTGAAAATTCTAATAAAACATTTTCCCCATGGTTTTGTCACTAAAAGCGAAAAGATTATATTTTTATTATGGAGAGGTGTGCAAGTGCATGTAATTAGCGATGTCTATCAATTATTAATTCACTTTACTATAACTTCATAGGTTCTGTCTGTGTTTACTACCACGGCACAAACGTTTTTGCTTTTGCCTTAATAATTACTCAATCTTCCCTTCTTGCCCTGTTCACGTTTCTTCTTCCTTTAGATTCGATACAACTCGTATTTTTTTTAGAAAACTAAAAATATTACGAGTTGTATCGAGTCCCCTTTCTTTGTTGTTTGATGTTTACGTCGACCCCATTAACGGAGCCTATTATAAAAATGCGACATAACCATTTCTGTCTTGTTTTACATGCAGAAAATTGTTTGTAACTGCTACGAAACTACACGTGAATGCATTTTCTTGGCATTCTTTGAACAGACTTTATCCTCTGTCATGCATTTTCTTGAAATTCTGTAACTATTCTTGTATTTGTAAGCTAACTCATTAAGTTCAATATAGTTTTTTGTGTTTACTCGTCTTTTTTATGCTTTTGCCTTGGGTTGAAAGAATCTGTTGTTCTCAATTTTTCGTCTTAGACGAGAGACGCAAGTCAAATTCTTTAGTTGCCTATTGCCGTAGTCATGAAGGAGTTCGCAAATTAACGAGGCATGTCATACAGAATCTCGGTCAATCTCGCATCCACCACCACTTTTATTGGCGCTAACTTCATCTGAAACCTACACAGGCATAATCAGGGGAATTAGTTACGTAAAACATCCACTTTGTCCAGTGCTCATTCCGTGGATGTTCAGGACACTCGCACATGAACCTCTCGCAACCGACACTAACTAGTGATTAGCGGCAGGCAATGGAACACTGGAAAGCTGGTCCTGCTAAAAAAAGAAGGGCGTCCTGCGGACTCTCCATTCACTTACCGGCCCACTGTGTTGCTGGATGAGGTGGAAAAACTCTTCGAGAGTATTATTGCAGACCACCTCATCCAGCACATGGCACCAAAAGGGGCTGGATCTGGCGGATAACCAGTTTGGTTTCTTTCGGGGGCGCTCTACAATACACAGAGTAAATTTTAGAATAGCTATTTCTCAGAAATGCTGAATATTAGGGAAAAGGTGTTATAACCATTTTTGTAGATTGCATGATCTACAATTTTGGTCAGTGAGCTATTTATATCATAAAACTAACTTACGCAAAAAAAAATTGGGAACTATGACCTTGCATAAAAAAATGGCACACATGACATGGGATGGATGGGTGGGGACTTTTCATAATTTCATTATAATGAAATATCCCCAACGTTCATGTAGAAAATCAGATTCTTGGGAATTTATGCACGGGTACCCCTTTTTTTCGGGCTAACTTGACCGGGCTATAATAACGGTGTACAGCATCTCGCCTCGGCTGTAGCATTTTCCCAAAAAATAAAAACTAATTATATATAATAAGAAACATAATAGGGAGTACCTACAACACGCACTTAAACAAAAAAATAATTTACAATATCAAAAAACCCGACTGCCTAAAAAGTGAACTTTAATTTAAAATTTTGATTTTGATTACTTATAGTATTCAGTCTAATAGTGGACCTTTTAAAAACAGTTTCTTGTTTCCATCTTTTTGAATTAAAGTTCACTTTTTAGGCAGTCGGGTTTTTTATTTTGTAAATGTTTTTTTTATTTCACATTTTTTAGTTAATAATATAATTATTGTTGACGTTCATCATCATCATCATCATCATTTCAGCCGAAAGACGTCCACTGCTGGACATAGGCCTCCCCTAGTCATGGGGGGTTTTGCCATAATCGCCACGCTTGGCAGGCGGGTTGGCGATCGCAGTATGGTGGTAAAATGCATAGAGAACGCTGCTGCCCATTCTCTAGTAAGTCCCTTAGTCGCCTTCTACGACACCCACGGGAAGAAATGGGATGGTGCTATTCTTTTACGCCCGGCGACACATACGGGACATTGACGGGATGTTGACGTTAATGAGACCTATTTATGAAACCCTTTATTTTGATACCCCACTCAATAGGGTTTGAGAAAAAAAAATTTTTTTTGAAGACACTATATTGCGCCAAAATCGGCCATTTTATTTTATTTTTCAATTTTGATATACCCAGTGTCACTCTCACAATTAAGACGAATCTAACGACATCTCTCAAGCTGAAATCGTTCAAGCCGTTTAGGCTACAGAGCGTGCCAAAGAAATATACTTACATACATACACACAAAAACATAACCCTCCTTCTGGCGCAGTCGGGTAAAAACACTGCTAAATTGCTTTTAATTACTTCCGTAGTTCGACCGGGTTTCAAACTAAATTACGAATGATAGGTGAATTTTGCCTATAGGTAGATTGTTTAAAAATTACAAGTGTGTGGGACGCAAAACGCGTCTAGGTTGACCGCTGCCTACCATGCCAGTGCGTTTCAGTATGAAAAAACCATCAGTGAGTCTCATAACGGGCGTGCGGTGTGGTTCCTAAACATGATTATACCGCAATAATTACCTTCATCATAGTAATGGCATGGAAGCACATGGTTTCTCTTACGGTGGGTTGGTAGGGCACGTCGGGGATCTTGTTGCGCTGGTTCTCGACGTTCGACGAGCGACCGGAGCCGGCGCACAGCCGTTGAACCACTACCTGCAATAAAAAAAAATACTTTTGAATATGTCTTTGCGGTTGGGCGGCTCTGCCGCGGCAGTCTGCGGACTGCCGTCGCTTTAGGAATTGTACCCTAAGGCTCACACTCCAACGCGGCGAAGCGGAAGAAAATATCACGCTTACTTACTTACTTACTTACGCTGACCCTAATGTGTATTTTGCCTTTAGTAGTATTCGATCTGAGTTAAAAGAACGTTTTGATTGTGCATACAAAACTTACACGGCATCAATCGAAAATCGCATTAGAAGTAACCCACTTCAGTTTTGGCAGTACATCAAAAGTATTCGGTCCAAGGGTGGCTTTGAGCCCACAATGAGTTAAACAAATAAAACCTTCACCGGCAGTGACGCGGCCAATGCCTTTGCCTTTGTATTTTTCTAGTGTCTTTGCCACAAAACCCTAAGTTGGATGCTGATAATGTCTTACCTGTTGCAGCTACAACTGACAGGAGCTACATACACATTGAACATTTTACCATCTCTCAGGTTAAGTACGGAACTCGTAAATTAAAACCGCGTAGCTCAGTTGGCCCAGATAAAGTTCCACCATACATTTTTATAGGCTGTGGGGATTTTCTTGCTCTTCCACTCACCTATAAAATGAACTTAGCACTTCGAAGTGACATATATCCCGACTATTCCCGACCAATGGAAGGTGTCTCGAGTTACGCCGATACCGAAAACCAATAATAAGTCCACGGTTGAGGAACATCGTCCTATTGCCGTTTTGTCGTGTCCGGCCAAGGTGTTTGAAACAATTGCGCATAAGGAAATTTATCACCAATTAAAATCCCACTTATGTGAAACAACATGGCTTCCGACCAAGTCGCTCAGTCGAAACAAATTTATTGTCACTCGTCGATTGCGTCTCGAAGGGTTTGGATAGGGGGCATGAAGTGGATGTTCTCTATTTTGATTTTAGAAAGGCATTCGATGCAGTGGACAATGATATTTGACAGAGCAAATTACAAGCCATGGGAGTCACACCAAAGCTTCGGCGTTTTTACGCGAATTATCTCTTGAACCGGAAACAATTTGTTGCTCATGGGTGCTTTTTTTCGGGTTCTTACCACACGCGATCTGGGGTGAGTCTAGGATCAGTTCTTGGCTCATTACTTTTTCTTTGAATGATCAATGATCTCGTCAGTGTGGTAAAACATGCTAAATGTCTGCTATATGCGGACGATTTAAAGTTAGTACTCGAAATTACCGAAAATTGCACTCGTGATGATCTTCAAAGCGACATTGACCGAGTCTTACAGTGGAGTCTAACTAACAAATTGTATTTTAACACTAGTAAGTATTATTGTATTATTTTATGACGTTCAGCCGGAAATCACGACCTAGTCAAGCCGTATACACATTGGGTGACACAGTTGTAACTCGCGTATCCAAAATCCGTGATCTTGGTGAGACATTTGATTGTCAACTGACATTTCACGAGCACATCTCCTCAGTGGCCGCCGAGTCATACAGACGACTGGGCTTTGTCTTGCGTAATGCACGTGACTTCCGTAACCCTAGCATCATCAAAATATTATATAATTCCCTTGTTAGAAGTAAATTAGAATTTGCAGCTTGTGTTTGGAGTCCATATGAATCAACACACACCCTAGTAATTGAAAAAGGCCTTCCTATGCTACTTGTATAAGAGAAACTACGGGTACTATCCATTTATGTACCCCACGGATTTTTTAGGGTATTCTAGGATATAACTCCTTTGCTATCCGGCGGTCTCGAACGCAGATCATCACTGCTCTGAAAATTATACGGAATGTAATTGACTCCCCAGAATCGCACAACATACTATGCACATTTTATGTCCCTTACATAAGCCACCGGTCTAACCGCCGGCACAGACTATTCGCGACTGCACAGTGCCACACGGTGTCCCGTGCGCATTCCCCGCTGTGTCGCATGAGCAGCGCAATCAATGTCCTTATTTTTGACCTACCCGATTGTGACGTGTTGACCAACAGATTCAACCAAATCATGTTATTGTGCTCGAGTTTTGTGAAAGACATTGTGTATGAATAATTTGCATGTCCTAATAATTTGTATCCTAATGAAATGATTTTTTTTTTAAATTTAGTTTTATATTAACGCTGTACCTACCTATCTAGATGAAATTGTATTCATATAATAGTTATGAAATTAATTAATTACTGTTACTGGTGTATAATCGTTGTATTTAATAATAATAAATAAATCAAACTTTAGCCGGGAAGGGTTTCGTGTACGAGTATCCGAGTCATAATTACTGTTTCGAATGATAAATGAAATAAAATCTGCCTGTATTCGTGGAAAACAGAAGTGTAGCTATATTGCAACTGCTTTTGCTCTCGACGAACTGATAGTTAATTGTTAAAATAAGAGTAAAATAAATATGTAGGTATGACATCATCATCAGCCTATAATGTTCCCACTGCTGGGACACAGGCCTCCTCTCGGTGAGAGGGATTGGGCCGTAATCCACCACGCGGGCCCAGTGCGGGTTGGTAGATGTCACATGTCTTCGAATTTTTGGTTCTAGGACATGCCGGTTTCCTCACGATGTTTTCCTTCACCGTTTTGAGAGCAGTGGTGATGAAATAATTTACACAAAGTAAAGCGCCTGGCTGGGTTCGAACTCACGACCTACAACTCGTAAGTCGCAGCCGTTACCACTTGGCCACCACTGCTCTCAGGTATGACATACGGTGATGTTATCGTAGTAGGTATGGATACGACACAAATGACCAAGATAAAGGATCAGATTGTTTAAAACGTTTTAGATAAACTGCAGCTACAAGCCGGCACTCCCAATCGTCTCGCGACTAGGTACTCATAAACTCCGAGTTCGAAGATCGCGACCGAATCTATGTCAATGAATATCAATTACGGACAGTCAAATTAGGATCACTCAATATGACATGATATTCTGACGGCCATATGTATATTTTAATGCAGAAAAAACAATTAGCAGTACCTACCTGGAATTAATGCTGTTGGTGAAATTATAATATAACAAACTGGAATTCTGCAAATCAATAGTAATTAATTAATTATGATTGAGATTTGTAGATTGAGTTTCAATAATTATTAGGAAATATCTAACACCATTACCAGAACCTAGTTAACCTATCCTTTACCTAGTTCGTGCAAGTAATGTTCGTCAAACTTGCAATGAAACCTTGGTCATTCATATTTTTCTAATAACCAATTAGTACAATGAAAAAGAAAATTAATTCTTACTTTAGTAGGTACCTATAAACGGTAAACACCAAAATATGAGATTTTGTAATACATATTTTTAGAAAATATGCAAGTTTTATGCCAAATTATTACAGAAAACTCTTTAGTTTTTCCTGAGTAAAGGAACTCGGTAAAAACTGATGACTATTGGCAGAAAGCACAATCGACTGTTTTGACAAGACTTGAATTTGAACAAACAGGTAAACCATTACGTGTCGCTTATATTATCAAAATTAGTTTAAACTACTTACGCTACAACTAAGACAAAATGTACAAAACGACCAAAAAAATATTAGGTAAGTAAAATACTCTCCGACCCCAGCCTTAATGGTTTTAAAACTTGTTGAATGCCGGTTCGAAAAGTAAACAAACAAATAAAGAATATGTAAATGTTGAGCTGTTTGTGGAAGAGTACCTTAGTAGTTACCATAGTATTTACACAAGAGGCGTTGCCTAAGAACAAAAAATACTATAACAACCAACTTGTCAAGGAATAGCGCGATATCTGCGCGTCGCGTCGGTGATTAATAACGAGCCTAATAGCAGAACAGGACACACAAGGGGGTGGCCTCATTGAGATGTACAGTCGCCAGCAGGTCAAACTATCCCAAACTGTCAAATTTTCCCAATTGAACATAAACCTTATTCCTTTGCAATAAAGTTGAAAAACTATCAAAGAAATTTGACAGATTGGGGTAGCTTGTTGTGCTGGCCTCTGTACCACATACTGACATAACACTACGAAGTGGCCAGCCTTCAAGACCTTTTCACTCTAAATGCCAACAAATATTTACGTGGGCATTCCCTCAAAGAAAAAGGAAAAAAAACATTAAAGACAAAGCCTCTTGTCTTACTGAGTTGTAACAGCAAAGGCCCCAGTAAGATGTCGTGATGGCTACCACAGTAAACTGCTTCAAGAACCGACTTTTTAGACAGATTAAATATCTCCCAAGCTAATTTGATACACATGCATCAATTAATTAGCTAGCTGCTAGTGTGTCTAACCAAATCATAATAATTGCACAAACATACAATCAAAATCGCCTGTACGAGTTTCATAACACACTAAGAGTCTTTTTCTAGGTTATCTATATCTTCTATACATATAATAAATCTGTAAAGGAACTTTTTCTGTACATTTAAAATATTTCGAAAATAATTGCTTGGGGTGGTAAGGGATAATCAACAGATGACATTTTAACCCTTATCAAAATTTTTGTCTGTAGCTCGGTTTTTCAGTTTCTATGTTGAATAGATCAAGTATCACGTCAAAAGAACGAAACTAATATGGTTATCTTTCATACTCAAATATTGTTAATAACTCAGAGTTTATATTAGTCTTTGTTTCATCGCAATCGCTTCGGTCAGCCTATCTAAATAATTTAAAGTGTTCAAGAAGAATTTATTTACGTAATGTTGAAACACTTAGCGACATCTATTGGCGTGAAACGGTACTAACGAATACTTAATATTAACACACGTCATTCTCATTTAAGTTACTTACTGTGTCTGTGTTATTTCAAAAAGTAATGATACTGATTACTAAAATCGCTTTCCGTTGGTGGTTGATTCCCACGAATCAAAAAAGCTAAAAGAATTTCAAATAAAAAGTTGTGATAATATTAACTGACGTGGTGTTCTGAGTCATATACCTAGAATGCAATGTTAGATAAGTATTTATTAGTTTTATCAATCAAATTAATACAAATAGAGGGGAAGAAATCTCATTTTTAATTGTGATAAAAGTCTTAGTAGCGCCATCTAGCATAATATAGCAAAATTAGAGCGGCTAGAGGAACATCTCCATAGAAATTCTTAATCTCTAGCGTCAGTAACGCCATCTAGGTTTGAATAGCAAACATGCAAAGACAACAACTTGATTTCGCGCGAAATTTGATAATGTTAAATTTAAATGCGTGTTTACAGCATTACTCGATTCAAATAATGGGAGTTTTGGGAGTAAAGAGTTGTAAATACTTATGTGCTAATTTTCGTGATGTTAGTTTTCGAGGTGGGGAGGGGTTCAAGCGAGGTCGGATGGTGAAAGTCAGAAAAAAAAATCCAAAATTGCGACCATAACTACTGGTGGATTTGAGTAAATAGATAGGTTTTCACACGGGCAACTGTAGTTATGTCGATGCTCTTCCGAGCAACATCGATTACAGAGAAGCATTTTCTTAGTTTAAACAAGTTTAAAAATGTATTTATTTATCCATTTGGCATCTCCAACAAAGGATACATTACCTACACAGGAACAATAGAAATCACAATAGTAAAATATTGACAATTTTAAAGTCGCTTCTTTAAATATAATTATTTATTGGTCTACAAATAAATGTATGGCTGAACAAAAGAAACACTGAAACATTTTTGATTACAATTTACAATAAAAAGGCATCGTAACTGAGAGTCGCGGAGGATCGCTCTGTTACGTCCATTATCCTCGGGATCGGGCTCCGTCTCTTCCTGCTGCCTGCGTCAGCAGCGGGGAGAGAGGTGGGGGCGCGCGCGGTATGGCACTACGTAGCAACAACATCGTACTTACTATGTTCATAGAAAACCCGTGCTATTCAATTAAATAGTTTTTTTTGCCTGGTTTGGTTTTTTTTTCAACAGCGCTTTTAATGTGGATAATGACCGACGTTACGGGGCGTAGGTAATGGTAACATTCGCAGCGAGCATGTCTTTTCGCCGTGTGCTAAAATCAGTGTTGCTCGCTCGCATGTTTTGCCGTAGGTACTACTGACTGCACGAATACTTGCTTGGTAACATATTAGGTGCATTTTGACCCGTGACGCCGGTCAGTATCCACCTTTACAGCGTGATCTTTCTTCATCGTGATAACGCCATGGTCCCACGGGCCGTTAACTGACAGGTGGCGTCAGGTGTTACTGCACTGCTACCTGTCGAGGCCTATCGCAGTCCGTGCAGAGCATTCCCACTGCTGTGGTTTTATTCAGTGGTCAACGTTTGATAAACAAAGCTAAAAGACACGCGCCTGTACGGGCCGAGATAGGCGCCCGCCCCCGCGTGGAATAATGCTTCAGCACACTCAACCAGACGCGCAGTCGATTTATTGAGTAAGTACAGTAAAAGCTCCTTATTCGTGCTTCCTTCATTCGCGTTTTCACTATTCGCGGATTAAAAACATGCGACCCAATTCCTATATCCGCGGCTAAAGATTTATTTATTTGCGGGTCTAATCGGTACATCGGTACATACATATTAACAAATAACAAAAAGGATTCCAATAGGTATCCAACCCAATATCCTTTGTAAACGCGTCGTCAGATGGACTATTAAAAGTAAAATAGACCTTATTACAACTTCGCCTAAAGTTCATTGTCAAATGATATCGCCGCTGTATTGGTCCGGGCCTTTGACATCTACAATAGCCGCCTTCGCCGCGGTCGGTGTTTTTAACCGACTTCAAAAAGAAGGAGGTTATCAATTCGACATGTTTATATTTTTAATGTATGTTCAGGCATAACTCCGTCGTATATAGACGGATTTGCAAAATTCTTTTTTTTTTCGAAAGGGGTTTACTCCGAAATGGTCCCATTGAAATTTCATATAGACAGGGCCCGATCTAGCTATTTAGCCGCTCCGGGCAAAAATAACATTCGCCGCCCTTTGCACTAACACCATCAAAGATGGTATGACCATAATTATGTGATATTCTTTTAACTATATAATATTCACATACGTTAGTCTACTACGGCTTCTGAACAAGTATACAAAAAATCATGAGAGTAGGTATGTTTGTAAGTATACATTTTGCCGCCGCTCATTTTTGCCGCTCTGAGCATTTGCCCGGCTTGCCCCCCCTTAGATTGGGCCCTGCATATAGATCTGATGATGCGTTTCGGAAACAGACAACGGAACTCTTCAAAAAATTACAGCAAATCAACCGCGAATGTTGCTATCACATAAATAAGTATGCATTGTTTTGACCCAAAGGATGATGAAATTTCGAATTGGTGTATGGTAGGTAACAAAAAAGTGAAAAATAAAAACTTTTTTCAAAAAAATACCAACCGACTTCCAAAAAACACTACAAAGTGCAAAATAACTTTAATTTCGGAAGGCGGTGACAAATAATTAAAATACACATCCAACGTCACCGACTTCCGAAATTAAAGTTATTTTGCACTTTGTAGTGTTTTTTGGAAGTCGGTTGGTATTTTTTTGAAAAAAGTTTTTTGAGAATGTAAACAAACATAATGAAACCAACCTCATCACCATAAAGTATATTTATATATCATCATCATCATCATTTCAGCTGAAAGACGTCCACTGCTGGACATAGGCCTCCCCCACATTTATAAATGCTGCGACTTAATAGACATTCCATCCTTTGGTACGAGCCGCTTTGCGTGTTTTACCTATTGTTTCATCTTTCCATTTATTGCAAAATGTTGAAATTTTTTTTTTACTTAAAAACGATTTTCGACGCGAAAAAATCTGTTTAACGCATAGAAATGCTTGATCGTTTACGCCTTGGAGAGTCGCTTGCATCCATATCACGCTCATACAATTAATCAATATGGTCAAAAACTTCAATTAAATTGTTTTTTTTTTTTTTGTCACCTAGGAACGTATCCCCTATAATCCCATATAAATTACCATTCCATAGTCACGGTTTCTGTATTCGCGGTAGGTATTTTACGGAACGTATACCTCGCGAATAAAGAGCTTTTACTGTACCTACGGCAGGTGCACATTTATTATAAAATGAGCCTCGACCAGGCGCTTTGATCTATATTTATTCTTAAAAATCTGAGTGAGACTTCGTCGCAATATCATTATAACCCCTAAAGACGCCTGCAGGCCTAGACAAAACACCTTTCTGTTAACGTTCACGCTAAACGCTACGCCAGAATATATGGGAATGACATTACCGTGTCCTTTCCGCAGGTAATGTCATTCCCATACATTTTGGCGTACCGTTTAGCGTGAACGCCAAGAGTAATGTGTTTTGTCTCTAGGCTCTGGACTGCATTCGAAAGCTGTGGTAGATTCCTACCAGGATAGATCGGAAGATCGGAGGAGTGGTACCTACACCGTCAAAGCGACACATTATTGTTTTCCGACATGCACGCGAACGAAGTCGCGGGCACAGCTAGTTCTTTCATATGTTCGGTAAAATTGCCTACTTTTTTGGGAAATCATCAAATAACTTCTCCCACTCTGGGTGGAGCAGGAGGGCATCTCAGACTTTTACTGACTAAAACCCACCCGTGTTCCCTCAGTAGCCTGTGTGCCAGGGGTGGCGGTATCTCTTTCGAACAACTTGCACCGTTGGCAGAAAATTGTCTACTAAGCAATTTAAACAACGTTGTGGAACTGTCAAGTGAAAGCGATTCCTCCTGATGGTGTATTACGCAATTACCCCTCTGTTCATTCTGTGGATCACCAGAAAACTATCGAATATAGGTACCATACCTATAAATTCATCAATAATAGCGAAAATCGCGGACGATTCTGAATTCACACAAAACGTCCAACGACTGTCATACTTTTTGTCTCGACGAAGTCATTGAACTAGGTGATGTATCATATTAATTATCGATAACATTGCTTAAAGTGAATTTAATACACATTTATAGAAATTAAATAATATCGTAGATGTATAACGGATTACCATGTCAGGAAAAAAATAGTCCTCTTTATTGGAAGAAGAAGGAGAAGAAGCCTTTGGCGTAAAAACTTTGCAATTTCCGTTTCATAAAATATATTTTTTACATATTATGCGATATCAATAAAACTTCTAATTTGAATTCAATTTTTCATAGTTAAAACAAACATACATCATCAAAATTCAAAACATTAAATCTACTCACTCTATGCGCGGAAATAATGTAACTATAATAATTGTAGCATCCATTACCCTGAACTTAATTCATACAACTACAACACTAAATTAAATTAAAATATTTAAACTTCAAAAGGATATTATTGTCGCACCTTTGGCAAACAAAGAAACCCCAAAGTTTAGTACGGTAAATCAAAGTCAAAGCATTTATTTGAAATAGGCACAGCACAACGCACTTTCTAAGTTCAACGTTTACATTAAAATAGAATTGATTCTAGTCACCCCTTCCAAAAGGTAGATTCGTATGGAAAAATATGGGCAAGAAACTCCACCGTTACTCTTTTACAATATTAGTAGGACATTCTTTATACAATTATATGCGAAGACCCAGAATAAAATTACCATACCACCCAAATAGAATCATACCAATCGAAGTAATAATATTGCGCATTGCATCCAATCAAGTGATCTAAAGTTGAATGTTAAAATTCCACAACGCTAACGCTGCCGTCTTTTAACTAGAAAGGAGTTAACCCTCACTTGGCAATTTTTACTTTTTAATAGGATCTAAGAGAGTTCACAATTCTCTATTCTTTCTGTCTAACAAACATTTTTACAATTCAAATAGTTATGAGAGTTTGTAGGACGTTAACTGGAAAAGATTCTGTACGATACTATACTATACTACAGCTTTTAAGAAATAATAATTCGCGCGTTTTTTGCCATTTTCTCGGAAACAACATTTAGGGCTTAACGCTTGTCTAGTTAAAGGAAGGCAGAGCGGCGAAACCGACGTCAGTTTAACAACCTTTTAACGCAACAACAAAAAAATGTGCACAAAGATGTCTTTAAAAGGAAAGCTGCCTATTTCATGAAAAAGTCATTCAATAACAATTCAATGATTACAAAGAGGGTATTGATGATGTTAATGATTATAATTCCGTACCAGCACCCTAATTGTGTAACTCACGATTCATGATAATCTGTTTCGTTTTGAAACAGATTGTTAAACCATTGCTTCAAATGTTCGAAAAATGTGTCTGTTCAACAACGTAAATAACGCAATGAATACTGTTGAACTGTCAAATTGAAACCGATTATGATTAATCGTGAGTTACGCAATTAGGGTGCTGTTCCGTTCCATATTCGGTACGGTCGCGAATCATATCATAATCAAAAAAACTACCTGCCATTGACCAGCAAATTGTATAAAAAACTTAATAAAATTTTAAATTTGCAAGCTACCGTCGCGCACCCTCCTTAACCTCCGAAGAAGCTGTGGCTTTTGGCACCTACGTCTACATATTTACTCTGTTTAGCTGACGAAAATCTAAATCGGTGATTCATAAAAAGAAAGTAAATCGAAATCTGTAATTTTTGATGAATGAAAATACATAAGTACCTACATATAAAAATAAAAGAAGTTATGTTGCAGCCCGTTCGAGCGATGTCGAGTAGCCGTAGACCCTCTACGCCGTAGGCGTATATAGAAGAGTAATCTTTGTTGACAATATAGCTGGAAGATTTTCTTCATAAACTTTTTAAAGAAAGTATGTACCTAATAATCAAACCTGCTTACAAAACATGGAGAAATACACACAGTACTAATTAGTTTAATTAGTACTGTGTGTATTTGATTGTAAAAGCAAGACTTAATTGAAGTGCTACGCAGCCATTTATGTAGGGGAATTTCGCAGTACTCCATGTTTACTTGGAATATTGACCACAAGTTTCAACTATTTCAACAATCACACGGACAACGAGCAGCCTCGACACAATGTAGGGTAGCCGGGGGTTTCGTCAAGCGAGAATGTTCGCAGTTCGAGTCGGAACATTCTCGTTTGACGAAACCCATAAACAAAACCGATGCATCGCGCTGGCCCTTTGCTAGGTGATGCCTAAATGGCAGATAGCATACTATGCAGTCAAATCATTCCCACTTCAGGGAATTTTCAAATATGTATATACGAGTATACAGTTCAAAGACGATAAAACGGCCATAGAAGCTAGGAATTTCACACTCGCGTATCCAGTAAACGTCGAAATTTGTGACGTCCATTGAAAAACTGAAATTACCTGAATCAGCCTGGCTCACTTTGAGTTCCGTACCAGAAAATTGACGGATGATAACTTTTAAGACTTTAAGGATCAAGGAAAAGGTTTTTTTTGCACATTTCAAGCTATATGTATGTATATTTTATTTTATTTTAATCATAAAAACTAGGTTGCGGCTTCTCCTCGCGTGTCGGAACTCGGAATTTATTCCACGCGAACGTACTTATACCGGGATTATAAGTACCGTAAGTTTTAATCTAGGTTATGAAATATCTGTGTGCCGATTTCATCCAAATTCGTTCAGCCTCTTTGCATCCAGAATATACATCCAGACAAACGGACAAAAGATATACAGGGTAAAATTAAATTAGCTGGCAATACTTTTCCCACGTGTGGGTATCGATATCGAAAATGAATGAAACAAAAAAAAACTTTTGAACTTTGTTCAGTACTTTAAATTACACTATGACATTGTTATGTTACGGAAATTCGTAAAACGATTACGTATTCGTAAAAGATGCGCGTATATTTCGACGAGGTTCGCAGACCGATAACGAGCATTGACCTTCGCCCATCGAATGAAGATCTGTTTTTTTTTTCCTTTTCGTTAGTTTTCAATATCGATACTCAACACGTGGGTATAGTAATGCCAGCTTATTTAATTTTACCCTGTAGGTGTAGCCGCAAGAAAGCCTTTTGGCTGAAATGATGTAGGTATAGATATCTTGTAAAGTTTGAAACCCACAAAAATAGGTCTTTACAACGATCATCATTTCAGCCGAAAGACGTCCACTGCTGGACATAGGCCTCCCCCAAGCTCCACCACTTCGACCGGTTCTGTGCTTCTCGCATCCAGTGGACTCCCGCGGCCCTCACAAGGTCATCTGTCCACCTGTGTTTTACAACGATACACAACAATAATACATTCTAATATTTTCAAAGCGTTACCAAACCAACCACCAGAGGCATACAAACAAACCATGTTTGCGCGGACGAGGCGGCACAAACCTATGTCGATAGCCATCAGAGGTGAACATTTTTGTGTGTTTTTTGGTTTTGCTGCACCTGTACGCTAACGGCGCAGTGTAATATTGGATAGATTCTGTATTATCTACTGTAAGACTGGAATAATTAAATTTAATAGCGAGAAGCTAATCGACTTTTGTAGCAACAACAGTACGTGTACACTGTACGGTGAGAACACCCTACAGTGTATACCGTACGTCAGTTGCAAAAGTAACTAATCATAAATACTTAAATAATTATTATTCAATTATTAGCAACATTTTGGACACATTGCTCGCAGAACAGATGGCCGATATGGCCGAAAAGTTCTGGAGTGACGACCGCGCACCGGAAGACGTAAAGTTGGAAGCCCCCACAAAGTGGACCGCTGACCTTGTGAGGGTCGCAGGAGTCCGCTGGATGAGGAAAGCACAGAACCGGTCGAAGTGGCGGAGCTTGGGGGAGGCCTATGTCCAACAGTGGACGTCTTTCGGCTGAAATGATGATGATGAATTAGCAACAGAATTATTATCTCCGGTTTTTTTTTATTGATATATTATATCGTATTGATGATTTTCTATACTAATATTATAAAGAGGAATGATTTTGTTGTTTTTTTGTTTGTACCGAATAGGCCCCGAAACTACTGGACCGATTTTAACCATTTTTCATTCATAGCTCACTAATTAGCTACTTAATTTCAATAAATTGTTCTTTATGATAAAATAAACTGTTTTAACAAGAAGTTATTATTAGTTATTTTTATACCTACTTCATAAAATTATAACAAATAACATTTTGTAATCACTTATTTATTCTTAATCCTTTATTTAAATAACAAATTGCATTATTATTCTCGTTTATTAATATATCGAATAATAAAAGGACAGATGAAGATTATTGTTGAAAAGAAAATTAAAAGTGTCATCGCAAAATTTGAACCCAGACCTATGAATTTCTTAATCAAAGACGATACGCTGCGAGCTACCGCCGGGACGGACTTGATATGAGTAAGTGAATTTTAGCAATGGTATCAACCGACCAAGGTCATACGTAATTACGTACTCTGCCACGGTATGTTTTTTGTTTCATTCGACGCCAGTGGGTGAGTTTTGTGGTGACCGTTCTGGTTCTGTGTTGATACATCACATAAAGCTGTAGCACTTAAAGTTGTCGCTGTAAGTACGGCCTGGACCGCGAGTTTATAGCAATATAACCCTTAGTATGCTAATTGACTTATGATTCCTTACTATATTTACATAATATGCTTATTACGTCTTCACGCAAAAACTAACTAACCGATTGCGATAAAACTTGATAGGTACATACTCGTAAGCTGTTACGAGTACCTATAGCTGTTATTTCTTATTCCGATATTCCCAAGGAATAATAAAATACGCGGGTGATACCGCGGGGCGCTATCTATATAATCATACGCAAAGCAAAAACTGGCAAACGTGGCAATATCACCATACCTATCAGGTAGAACAATAGCCTACTGGCCACAAAGGGTTTGGTACCTGGAACCATAGATAAAACACAAACCCCCTTATTACAAAACAAGGTTTTTCTTTAGGTATGGTTTAAACCTGTTTTTTAAATAACAACCTGACTGTAATCGAAATACAGCTCCTTTTACAAAACTGACAAGTTAGTCCAGTGCTAAATTGTCAGTTTTGTAAAAGGAGCCGTAATTCTATTTCAGTTCTAAGTTCTTATTTCAAAAACAGGCTCGATGGTTTAAACCATACCTAAAGAAAAACCTTGTTTTGTAATAAGGGGGTAAATGTACAATAGATGGGCCACTACGGTTTTCGTTTTGTAAACTGAGTTCCCCAGAAAACAGATGGCGCTGCATGTCTCTCTATGTTCTTCATTCACTAGGTGGCTGTTTTAGTTTGTTTTTTAGTATTCAATTCTTTTATTGAAGAATTATGGTTATTTATTTGTGTGGAATAAATTAATTCTTGTGTTTATAATAAGAGTATGATAACAACATCATAATTTAAACACACAGAATCATCATCATCATTCCAGCAGAAAGACGTCCACTGCTGGAAATAAGCCTGCCCCAAAAGGGGGGGATTTGCCATAATCGCCACGCTTGGCAGGTGGATTGGCGATCGCAGTATGGTGGTCAATTGTATAGAGAACGCTCCTGACCATTCTCTAGTAAGTCCCTTAGTCGCCTTCTACGACACCCATGGGAAGAAATGGGATGGTGCTATTATTTTAGGCCCGGCACCACACGGAACAAAAACATACACAAAAAAGCCACATAAATAAATGAAACGGAATAAAATGGTAGATTGAAATTAAATATTACTAAGGGCTAGGTTGTTCCGGCCTGTGGGCCTTTGAAACGCTACCTCCGCCTCCCCAAAATGCAGCGCGACGCATTTATTTACGATGAACTGTCAATAATTTAGCGGAAAATCCATGCCATAATATAACATATTGCAGTTGATCAACTGAATGAGTTTTGCTTAGGTTCGATATTTTTTCCTTAGCTTTAGGTAACTTACCCTATACAGGGAACTATAAGTAATATATGTATTATCAGATATTGACACCAACCCGATACCGATATGTCGGCAGCTATAGATACACATACCGATTCAAAACCGATATATGTATTATCGGCCTGATGATATTGGTGAATATCGATGACCATAATGACTCACCAAACGACCACAGTATCGACGTCTTGAAGTCGGCAGTGCGAAAAAGTGTGTTCAAGTGAAAGAATTCGAGAAAGAGGTCAAGAACACAATAATTACATTATTCCACACAATGAATAATAATAATTCTTCAATAAAAGGATTGTAAAATTATAAATAACACATAAATGTTATTATTTAGTTTGAATACTAGTGTTACTGGTAGCTCTATCTATCGGCAAAAAATTTAAACTAAGGCCAAAGTTTCTGTACTCCTAGCCTCAGATGGCAGCACTATCAATTATTAATATTTTGATAAAAGCTAGTGTATGGAAGTTTCTTTCCCCTGCCTGAAACCTCGCTATTGAGAGAGGTATTCTGAACCGCACTGATTCTATCAGAGGCTTACCAGGCGTGTTACATGATTGTATGTCATGGTGCATTGCAAATATATTTGGACGGCATGTTCCTTTCAATGTATGTTACATTCCATGTTTCGTTTCACCTACATATGTGTACCTCCATGAGTAATTTCGTCGATTTTTTTCTTGGCCGCAATAATGAGTTTAATAGTAACATTACACATTACAGCTAAACTTACCTCTACTTTCAGAGCTGGTGAAGACACGTTTTCACCGTATTGATCGCGGACGAGTATTGGCAGCGTGATCTTGGCTGATGGTCGCACTGGCTGCGCGGGCGCCTTCAGCTCGCACTTCGAAGGTTCGACGCGCGACGTGGGAGCCAGCCAGCGAGCTAATCGGCCGCCCGCCGTGCTCTCCGCGCCGGCCACAAAGTCAGTGAGGAACTGCCGCTCTGTCGAAACACACCTGTCAACAACAAAAAAAAAAAATAGACAAAACGCAAAAGAGGGAGTGTATTGAGCAACCGTGCTGATCCATGCTCGTGCCTTCTCTGTATGAAAAGTGGCCTCTGGTATGGGACACTACAAGGCTGGTATTATTTACCGGTTTTTAAAGGCGCACTGAAAACTAACTATTATAAGTTATAACGTAGCGCCTTATGAGCCAGATATGTCAATAACTCCAACTTCGAGACCGTGTCGTAAACCACAAGAAATAATGACATAACTTCAGTGCAATCACTCAACCACCATAATACTACCAACAAAACTTTAAGCCTGTTCTTCAGTTCAGAAACAAAACATTCTCATTAAAATATCAACAGGTGCAACAAGTAGGGTACGAACTTCAAAAATGCTTTCAGTTTTCGACGTGCAGTCTATTTATGCATACAGATTTGCTGGATTTTTGGACTTCGAAATGTGTGATTAATTAAACAGACGATCGAAATAGTAATTTTCGATTTAAATTCGCAGGAAGCTGGCACCTTTTTTATTGAAATCGCAGCATAGCGAGAAACGATAATGATCATCAAAAATCTGAATGCACCTTATTAGAACGTCAGAAAAACTGCCCACCCACATACCGTTAGACTTAACCAAATAAAAGGCTAAGTACTTCGAAGGCTCACTTCATTGCAAGATTTAATCAGGAATTTTTGATTGACAGATGTAGTTAAGTCTGATAACACACTGCTAGTGTAATAAGGTGTTGGAGGCTCAACTTCGGTAGTATTCGTTAAACAACCATGCCCCTCTCAGACAGTTTCAGGTTGTTACTATCCGGACTTAACCAGTCGCTTAAAAGCGAGTCGGACTCTCGCAATTTTTCAAATTCCCGTACCATTTGCATAGTTTAGACTAGATTTTTTCAGACTAGTGTTGGCCCGCGGCTCCGCCCTAATGGATGTCGGTTATCGCGAAAAAAGTAGCCTATGTCCTTTTCCATATCTCAGGCTATATCTCTGCCCAATTTCATGACGATCGGTTCAGCAGTTTAGGCGTCAAAGCGTAACAGACAGACAGAGTTACTTTCGCATTTATAATATTAGTAGGGATTTTATGCTTTGCTAACTTCGGAGATAAAGGATGTACAAAGTTTGTATTTCACTGATATTTATTCATAAGTTAAAAACTATGCGGCAAGAATGGAAATAAAAATATAATTTATAATGTGCAAATTAAACGGTGGAAGGTCCGAAGCTACTGTACGCCATTCGATATTTGTAAACCTGCGAACTACTTAACCCACCGTGCTACAATTTCTGTTAAACATCCAACAGTGCGCTTTGCTAATGCAATACTGTTTTTTTTTTTTTTTTTTTTTTTTTGGGTGGGAAATCATCAAATAACTTCTCCCGCTCTGGGTGGAGCAGGAGGGCGTGTCAGACTTTTACTGACTAAAACCCACCCGTGTTCCTTCAGTAGCCCTTAAGCCAGGGGCTGTGGTGTCTCTTTCGAACAAACCCGCACCCCTGGCAGGCATCGGCCCTTGCGGGCCCCATCATTTTTTGTGCTGACATCTCTTTGAGGCGCGCGTGGAACACAACGCGCCGTCGACTTGGGCTTGGTCCTTACCGGACAGCGAGCTACCCATTACTCGCCGTCCGCAAGCCCATGCCTACGGTGGCCGGAAATCGGCCTGGGATTCCCGACGCCCAGGGCGTCTCCGTATCCTGCGGCGGCTGGGGTCGCGAGGGCGCAGATGCTGCCTCTCCCTCACGTGCGCCGCCTCCCTCTTCGCGAGCATCACTGCTTCGCTGAAGGAGGTGACGGCTCCCCATGCCCTCTCGCTCCGTACCATGGCCTGGACCAGGGCCGGACGCGAGAGATCGCCGCCGCCGATCGCCTCCACGAGGACACGGCGGTGCTCCGCCCAAGCCGGGCAGACCGCCACCGTGTGCTCCACCGTGTCCTCAGGGCGATCTTCGCAATAATGCAATACTGTTTAGGCGTCTATTTAAGAGGCCGTTTACGATTTATTTTCCGATTTCGCTGATTTACGTACATATGGACGTAATAATATTACGATCCTTCATGTTGTGCATTAAAACTTATAGAAATATAGTATTTTAAACTGTAAAAGTGCGTCTGTAAAATCAAGTTAGTCGGCGAACACATTTCGTAGGCTACAGGCTTAAATCAGTTCATTTTACATACGTATTTACTCAGCTGTTACATCATCGTAGGTAACGCAAACTACCTTTAGTTTGCGTTACGTAAACAATAGAACATCAGACCACCTAAAAAATTGGACTAAAATACTTTAATTCAGTTTACGAACGTTTCCGAGTTTTGAAAGTTATAATTAAAACGCAGTGAAATCGCAGGAGCGCAATCAAAAGTTAGCATAGCATTCAATGAAAGTATTGAAACCCTGGGTTTGAAAGCTTTCGTTTTTTCGTTATGGTCAAATTAAATTAGCTGGCAATTCTTTAACCACGTGTTGAGTATAGATAAGAAAAACTAATGAAACATAAAAAACTACTTATTTTTTATCAAGCTATTGCATAGCTTCTATCGCGGGCCTTGAGCGTGGTGACCGAATCCAGAAATTCCGTAACGAACGGAACGTAACACGGGGGGTGTTAGGTTATTTTCGTTACGGAATTTCTGGATTCGGTCTCCACGCTCAAGGCCCGCGCTAGAAGCTATGCAATAGCTTAATAAAAAATAAGTAGTTTTTTTTATGTATGTACTCCGACCGTAGCAACAGGTCGGACTGTTGCATAGCAACGGAGGAATGACATGTTAAAATTGCAATTTTGACTGCTTTATCCGAATTTTCATACACAACATCGTATATTTATGGATAGTTTATGAAATTTTCTTACCGTTTTAGCAGTATTTTAGCCATTTCATACAAAATACGCACACGAAAAGTCACCGCAAATATTTTATGATTTTATCTGACGGCCATTTTTTCAACTCAAAGAATTTTTTCCGTAAAATATATGCGTAAATATATTAAACTGCAATAACTAATGAATAAATAGAAAGTTGATTAACTTTACATACGTATTCATGCTTGAAATATGCACTTTCAAAAACACTCAGCACAATCGATAAAACGAGTAGCACGCATCCGCGCCGTACCAACTGTCAAAGTACTATGTTCTGCGATGAATACCGCGAAAATTTGCACTATGACGTTGGCATCAGTCCAAGAAAAATATCTAGCCTTGTCTATCCTGATCATTTTAATACAAGAACGAAAGAGATAGGTTGCTTAGTTTCATAGAGAAACGTAAAAAAGCGCTCCCACCGGCGCTTTTATCACATCGGTATAAGTTAACAAAACAAAAAATAATACTGCATTTGTGATAATAATAATAAAATGAATGTATATAGAGTACTCACTAATTTTCTTTCACTATTTGTTCGTGACTTTCTTCATTAATAAATGCACTTTGTTTATTCATATTTAAAACACTTTGTACACAAATTATACGAGTACAGATATTCACTGTTGTACATAGATGATAAATACCTATACATGACTTTTTGAAATATCACGCTTGTCTCTTTAGTTCAGCAACCCGCCTTTAGGTGGCATTGGTTGTATCGGCGTTACAAGTTGATAAAAATGCTATGCAATAGCTTTACCGCGGCAGTCTCCGAGTGCCACACTTTTTTAATTTTTTCATATTTCGAACTTGGTTGAAAATTTTAAATGACACAGTGACATGTAGAGTTTGTAAACTCGGAGTTCAATAATTAATAATCGAACTCATACTACGTCAATAAAAACTAACATGGTGATAGTTAACCAGGCAATGGTGCCGATTCTGTTGTACACCGAACTAAACTAACTAAACTATAACTAAAATTCCTTACTTTTCACTATGAGAATCTTAACGCTATTCTGCAAAAAAATATCTCTAAATTAAAAACTATTTTGACACAACTAAAATCGAATTTGACAATCGCGACTCGCACGTGGTTTGTTTTGGCTTCGCAACGTGGTACTTGTTTGCCCTACCCCGTGTTTTTTTTTAGAGCCAGAGGCGCGCAGGGGGGCGGCAGCCTCGACGTGATTTATATGGAATTTTCACTTTTTGGATGGAAAATATGAAAAATTATTACCCACATGTTGAGTTTTAGAGGTGCATGGGGTTTTATAAAGGGGGTCGAAATTTTCATTATTTTTATAGCGATAGGACACACCATTTTCGAGATATAAGCAAAAGAAAAGAAAAAAAATACAGCACTATTTTTGTACCAGAAGTCGAGGTGTCTGCGTGAATTTTAGTTCTTGACAACTAATTTTATTCCACACCTATTTAATCGCGATTAAAAATATTCAGATTTAGTCAGACACCCAAAATTTTAGGTTGAATAGAATAATGAAATTGACAACAACAGAATAGCAAAATTACCATTTTCACTAAACTAATAATTCAGTACAATCTTAGTGCTGTCAAACTAAAATATAGTTAAGTTGTGTCACTTTGGTCAATTTCAGAATAGGAAATCGTCGTTTGACAGGAATAAACTAAATTTTGGTGATTTTTAGTCTAGTTTAGAGAATTTTGTGACAACAGAATCGGCACCATTAGTATTTTTTGAGTTGGGATCTTCGGTTTGCCGATGATATAGTTGTCATGGCTGAGACCATGGAGGAGTTCAGTACAATGCTCTATGAATTTAGTAGAGCTTAATGAACATGGACAAGGCAAAGGTCGTGTCCAATGTGTCGGAGGCGCTGCATTCGAAGTTGTGGACGAGTACGTTTACTTAGGACAAAACGTCCAGTTAGGTAGGTCCAACTTGGAGAAAGAGGTCAATCGTCGAATCAGACTCGGCTGGGCACCGTTCGGGAAGCTTAGCCATATCTTCTCGTTTTACCGACATAGCCCGAAGAATTGCCAAATTTAAGTGGCAGTGGGCAGAGCACATTGCTCGCAGAACAGATGGCCGATGGGGCCGAAAATTTCTGGAGTGGCGACCGCGCACCGGAAGAGGTAAAGTTGGAAGGCCTCCCACAAGGTGAACCGATAACCTTGTGAGGGCCGCAGGAGTCCGCTGGATGCGGGAAGCACAGAACCGGTCGAAGTTGCTGAGTTTGGGGGAGGCCTATGTCCAGCAGTGGACGTCTTTCGGCTGAAACGATGATGATGAATGGTGAGTTGAAAACATTGCAGTTAAATCGACGAAAAACAAAATATAATTGCTTTGTCTGTGCCCTGATGTGTCAACCGACCAATATTGAATGAACGGAAATTGTATACCCATCTCTTTAACACTTCATTACGAATATACGAGAGGCGTTCAATAAAAAGTAATAATGGCATATAAACTCCTAACAAAAAAGTAAATACTGGCAGGAAAAGACCAGACATTCGATAAAAAAAAAAATGATTTTCTTTTCCTATAAAAAAAAAAATAGAAGTCATTTGTTTTCGTCGTGTCGGAGCGTGGTACGCAAAATGGATAAAATTGAAATTCGCGCCGTAATAAAATATCTCTGCCTGAAAACATTTACTTCTGTGTAAGTAAATCTAGACTTGAAAGGAATATTAGGGGTTAATGCTCCTCCGTATTCTACGGTTGCGCGGTGGTGTGCCGAGTTTAAGAGAGGAAGAACTTTAACTAAAGACGACCCGCGCTCGGGACGCCCTACGACGGCAGTTACCGAACAAATGATAAAAAAATTGAAAAAATTGTTTTGGCCGAGCGTCGTGTTACTGTTCGTTTTGTAGCTGAAGAACTAAAGATTTCGATAGGAAGTATCCATAGTATTATACATGAACATTTGGGCATGAAAAAGTATCAGCGCGCTGAGTGCCTAGAATGCTTAAAGACGAACATAAACAAACAAGAATGCGGATTTCTCAAATCAATTTGGAATAGTTACAACAAGATCCGCCGTCATCTCCAACGCCTAAGAAGTTTAAGCCAATTGCATCCGCCGGTAACATTATGGCTCTCTTTTCTGGGACAGCGGGGGGTGATAATGATTGAATACCTCAATCATGGAGCCACTATTACGGGGCCCTTATACGCAGAACCAATAAAAAAACTGCGTCAGGAAATACGCAAGTTGTTTCACCAATATAACGCCCCCGCACACAAGTCCCGAGTTGCGATGACTGCTATCCTAGATGCTGGATTTGAATTGATGGAACATCCTCTATACTCACTCACCTGACCTTACGCCTAGTGATCTCTACCTGTTCCCGCGGTTAAAAGAACAACTGAGAGGTCACAAATATGACACTGATGAGGAAGTGATTACCGCTGTACATGATTTTTTAAGCGATCAAGATGAACATTTTTTCAAGAAGGGAATCTTAGGATTAGAAAAACGATATACCAAGTGTATAAACCTCAAAGGTGATTATGTCGAAAAATAAAATAAAAACAAATAATAATTACAAGTTAAGTTTTTATTCAGTGCGCAAATTGTAACCATGAATTCAGCATATAATTCTAGACCCCTTACCGCAGAAATTTTTCGCCGGTTATAAAAATAAAAATC
The DNA here is from genome assembly GCA_949987655.1 of Polymixis flavicincta. Lineage (NCBI taxonomy): Eukaryota > Metazoa > Arthropoda > Insecta > Lepidoptera > Noctuidae > Polymixis > Polymixis flavicincta. The sequence goes on along the minus strand of OX465171.1, from coordinate 31,727,998 downwards.
TGCTGTTTCATAGAAAAGTACAATACCTACGCGGTCAAAATGTATGGAACAGCAGTTTTTTATTTTTGTACAACCGGCGAAAAATTTCTGCGCTATAGTCTAGAATGATATGCTGAATTCATGGTTACAATTTGCGCACTGGATAAAACTTTTCCTGTATAACTGCTTCATAATCATTATACTTTTTATTGAACATCCCTAGTACGTAACATTCTTTTGTCTGAGAATTTTAAAAGAGCCTTTAAAAAAAATGATACTTATCTAAACTAATATTTATGTATAACTGCTTCATACTCATTATCACTTTTTATTGAACACCCCTAGTACTCGTACATAACATTATTTTGTCTGAGAATTATAAAAGAGCCTTTAAAAATGATACTTATCTAAACTAATATTATAAATCCTGTCCCTACTTAATCTAATTGATTAGTGATTGTCCATTGTTCAGCCTGAAAGTGCAGTAAAAAGAGGGATACGTGGTGCGAATGTTTCAATTAAGTAAATTAGCATGACAATATTTATAAGAAAATCAATGCCGCCGAAAAGCCGTAATTCACACATCCGAACATTCCGAATACCGTGAACACAGATTAACATAGGTTAGTCTAGAAACAACTTATTTTTAATTTAATTAGTAATGGGTTTACGGGTCACTCCAAAAATACCTAGAATGTATTATAAATGCATTTCCGTTAAAACTAATAATTGTTAAACTGTATTAATTAGTGTAGTTACTGAACAGTGGTAATACTCGTATTTTTCTAAGAAAAAATGTGGTTAGGGAATGTTTTTATGGCCGCCTATCCGGGCAAGTTACAATGTAAGTTATAAAAATTATATGTATTTTCTAATATTATCTTTGACATTACTGACATCTGAAGGAAAACATCATGAGGAAACCTGAATGCCAATTCTCAGCCGCTGGAAAAAGCTAGTACCAAAATAAAAGCGTTCTGGTGTAAAGGGCATGTTTATTCATCATCATCAGCCTATATAATGTTCCCACTGCTGGGACACAGGCCTCCTCTCTGTGAGAGGGAGTGGGCCGTAATCCACCACGCGGGCCCAGTGCGGGTTGGTAGATGTCGCATGTCTTCGAATTTTGGTTCTAGGACATGCCGGTTTCCTCACGAAGTTTTCCTTCACCGTTTTGAGAGCAATGGTAATGAAATAATTTACACAAAGTAAAGCGCCTGGCTGGGTTCGAACTCACGACCTACAACTCGTAAGTCGCGGCCGTTACCACTTGGCCACCACTGCTCTGCCTTTTTTTTATTAACGACGAATCGACGATTAATTTTATGCTACGGGGTCTGGAATCATATGCGAATTTCATGGTTACAGTTGGCGCACTGGTTAAAATTTTATCCTGTGTGTAATGCAATGATGTGGGAAGCACAAGACCGGTCAAGTGGAGGAGCCTGGGGGAGGCCTATGTCCAGCAGTGGACGTCTTTCGGCTGAAATGATGATGATGATGCAATACTGGATTATGTTCACATAGCTGTTACGACCCGAGTTACAACTCGAGGCCACAAATGGTAACCTAGGACCATCAACGTAAAATAAATAAAACAAGAAGGTAATTTTTATAAGTAACAATAACAAAATCATGGTCAGCAAGACGACCAGTCATCACAAGCAGATCAAATCAAATGTCACATCCGTGTAGTTCTTCCCTCAAAAAACCAATTTAGACACCAATCTACATGGTCCTCAAATGATCTGACAAAGATTATTTCTGGATTTATAAATACACATTGACATTGATGAATTACATACATACAATAACATGTATATTCAATTCGTGAAGTATTAGGTATATTGTTTTAATTATTTTGAATGTGAAGACGAAATATATGTGGGATATCTTCTTTATCATTTATTTTAATCATGATCTGGCAGTTTGAGTAATTTAAGCGGGCTTCCCAAATGTCCTTTCTTTGGTATTATAGTTCGTTTGGTATTTTAGTAAGTTTGGTAGTAGAGTTGAGCTGCATGATTACTGATAAATGCGTGCACTGACTGGACAGGTCCACTCAATCTGTCTGGTTGTTTCCTCAAAATATCATTACAGATACCAATCTACGAGTACATGGTCTTCATATAATCTGACCAAAATTTTCTGATCTTTAAAAGAGAACCTTTGATTTTGTTTCGGCTTTTCTTCTCAGAGTAGTCAAAAAGGAAACACCGACGTCATCTAGTTTATTTATTTACTTATTTACTATTAACACTTACAATTTTTTTTACAGGTGGGAAACCTAATATGTACAACAATGTAGTTATGATTTTCCCACTTAGAGACGTTACCCGAAAACGAATCCAATACCACCAGTCCACCACCAACAAAAAATAAATATTTTTAACTGTCCTGACTGACAGTGAATAATCACATAAAAGTAATAAATAACTAAGTAAGCTTTTCACAATATGGGTATAGGAGTGTTCGTACAAACCTACTTACAGAAATAAAATCATTTATCATTTATATGGTAACACCACATTTATTAGATAGTTTTTCTGTGACTTCATAAGTGGGTTACCAAAAGATAATTTTATTAACAGTGGCTATCCGTCGTTTCCAATGTCCATGCTTTCAATAAATGTTCTCGCTCGTTACTATTCCGCCAAATTAAATGAATCATTAAGTGGGTACTTATTGATAATGTGATCGAGGTGAAAGAGAAACTAAATTGCCTGGCTGGTAGAGAATTTTCTAACTTAGCGCATAAAACAGGTACGTTCGTAAGGGAATTACTTATATTATGCAAGCTATCCGAAAAGAACGAATTCCGTTTATTTGGACACAGTTCGTGTAACACAAAATAAATTAAAAAAAGTGAAAATAAATAACTAGGTAATACAATATGTGCCTCACGGCTGCGCCAAAAAGGTCCATTTCAGCATTAATGCCAGACAGATGCTGTCTGACGCTGGTTTTCTAATGAACCTTTAGGGACAATTGACGAGGAGTACAAACAGTTTCAACATAGGTAAATAAATATTTTTATACTTATAAATAAACGCATCATATAAACTTACAAAAACAGAATAAAACGAAAACAACAGGAGCTCAGCGAAACATACGTAATAACGTAAAACGTTATTTCATAGCAGTATAGGCCTATACTGTAGCTCATGGTAATTACTATCGAACTGCGGTCGCCGGTACCTACAGTCCGTTTTTAATGAACTACCGCTTTTAATCATTCTTCAATATAAATCCAATATCAATTTATATTGCAGGATAAATTGTTCCAAAAATGTGGTAAATTAATATGTTTTTCGCAAAACATCCACATTTGATCCGAAATTAATTGGACGAGTGCGTGCATCGAAATACCTTGGTAAAACTAAAATACTCCGAAAAGCAATTACAGCAATCATTGAAAATTTCATGGAATTCATACATTCCCCTAAGTACCTGGTATTTATTGACAGGCCTGCACTGATCTATTATCACTGTAATTTGAAAACATTGCTAAAGCCAATTATTTTTTAAAGAGTAACCGTGGAGATTCTTCCAGCTCTTCTCCATAGGAAGTGACAGTTTGGAACCGTGCACCTAGCGTCTGACGTTTCATAAGTGCCCATGCAGTTTTATGTGAAATAAAATATTTTGATTTGATTATTGAGTGGAAAATAAAATATTTATTAGCTAAACGGCATAACAGAACTAGCTGAACTCATCTAACTTTTTCGCCCTCTAATTATCTGTCTCCACTTATTAATTACTGCTTTATAAAGATATATAACATGATACGAGTATAAAACACATCGACGACGTGTAACGAAGATTGAAAGAAAAATATTTTGTGGCTTCGAAATCGCATCGCAACATAACAACCAAAAAAATAAACGCAAGGGTCTAGAGGAGCGTTTAGCCCAGTTTTTAAGACGTCCTTTTGTTTGAAATAGGAACGCAGTCTGCATCTTTGACAGTCGTTACGGGTATTCAGAAAACCGGAAGTCTGACAACCAGTCTTACCAAGATGCATCGTATTACCCAGTAACCGAGTCCAGGTCTGACAGGCAGCCGCTCCATGTAAAATACTGGTATTCAGCTGAAGGAAAGAGTTCGAAATTGTGTTACTAAATTAGTGTGCCGATTGGACTGAAACCGACCCTAACAAAGGGTAGGACCGGTAGATGCTGATTTGCGCATTCATCAGGTAATTACGCGCTAGACTCTTGAGGAGTGCATGGGTTATGATGTGAGTGCATACGCTGCGCGCAGGGTCGCCCGCTAAGTGGAAGCACGGCGACCTCTATATCTCGACGCGTAGGCATGTGCAAGTGCGCGTAGTTTATCGATGAAGTTCTTTTAAAATATATTAATAATTAAATAAAAGTCGAATATTAAAAAAAAAAAAACCAACAACAAACACAGTATGAAAAATTATTGCATAATGCCGAAAAGGGACATTCCATAAGAGTAATGTAATATATTAATATGTGAAATAGGTACACAAGGATTGGGATTGAAAATAATAATAGGGGTTAAAGACACTTCGAACTGACATAAAATCTTCATGGTGTGAGATTTTTGTATGAAACTTTTTTCACGTGATATTTATGGTTTAAGAACTTTATTATAGTTAAGAATTAACAATAATTCACTTACTGAGAAACTAAATTTCATAAAATGTTATGAGCGTACAATAACTACGTAAAAATTAAAATAGGAAGGTAGTGACAAAAAAGTTCATATCAACTAATCACCAACCGAGTAAACACGGATCTAAAGCTAAAGTTGATGTACTACTAGATGTGGCATACATGGCAACGTACTAACTGATGTTTTTATTATAATACTTTACATGGACATGTTTCCTAAAGCCACTTTATTTTTTTAAGGTTATGAATTCGGTGTGTTTAAATATTTTTCTTTATTATAATAATTGTTATTGACACATAATATAGGATTTAAGTTGTTTTTTAAAACTAAAAATACTTTCCGCTTCTTTTATTCATATCATATCTATGAGGTCCTTCTTTAAAAAAATGTGCAACATTCGATTTTCGACTTACCTACAGTTGTTTTTTTATTCAGATTAGACGTAAAGATCGATACTTCGAAAATCCGAGTTATTTTTTAATACGAGTCCAGAGCAGGGTTGCCAACATTTTTTCGACGAAATATAGTACTTTTCGAAATAACCTATAAAAAATATAGTTCACTTCCAAAAAAATATAGTATTTCACGGAAAAAGAAAAAATTTAGCATTTTTTGCACTACTTGCATTTTTTTAATTTTTTTTTTATAAAATTGAAGTGTTACAATATAACGCGGCAGAAACGGCTCGCAAACTCAACGTTGCGTTTGGAGAGGGGACTGCTAGTGAACGCACCGAGCGTTTTTGGTTTAACCGCTTTTGTAAATAAATAGGCACTTCGACTTGAAGAGCGAACCATGTGGTAGACCGCCCACACAGGTGAATAACGCTGAATTGAAGGAGATGGTAGAAGCCGATCCGAGTCAAACTACCCAGGAATTAGCGGCATGGTTTAACGTTACCCTACCTACAATATTTACTCATTTGCATCAAATCAATAAAAAAAATAATGGTTGCCTCATGATTTGACTGAACTGCAGAAACAAATGCGTGTTGAAACTTGTTTTGCCTTGTTGAATCGGTACAGAAATGAAGGAATATTGGACCGAATTGTGACATGTGACGAAAAGTGGATTGTTTACGATAATCGTAAGCGAAAAATGCAACGGCTGTTCCCAGGTCAAACGCCGCAACAGTGCCCTAAAGTAAAGCTTACCAGTAAAAAGTTAATGGTAACTGTTTGGTGGTCTCTTCATGGTTTTATTCACTATAGCTTTCTCAGGTCTGGTCAGGTAATAACAGCAGATGTTTACTGTGACGAACTTCGAACAATGATGGTGAAACTGGGAGTGAAACAGCCCCGACTCGTGAATCGATCTTCACCATTATTGGCTCCATGATAACGCAAGACCTCACACTGCACGAGAAACCGTTGTAACTCTACAGGAGCTGCGGTTAGAAACTATACGTCATCCTGCGTACTCGCCAGACCTGCTCCAACGGACTACCATTTGTTTCGTGATTTGGACTATTTTCTACGTGATAAAAAAGATTCTTCGCAGGATGCAGTACAAAATGCTTTCACAGTTTGTCGAATCTAGATTCTCAGAGTTCTTCGGTAAAGGCATAAATGAACTTCCGTTTAGATGGCAGCAATGTATAGATAATGAGGGTAAAGATTTTGATTAAATAAATATGTTTTATCTTGGAAAAAAACGAGTTTAAATTTTTCAGTACATATCGGCAATTTCATACTTTAACCTTAATATTATTTATTTTAACATTAGGCACAAGTAATCAAGTACTATGTAACAAGAGCAATGGTGGCCAAGTGGTAACGGCCTCGACTTACCAAGTTTATAGGTCGTAGGTTCGAACCCAGAAAGGCGCTTTACGTGGTACAAATTATTTCATCACCACTGCTCTTAAAACGGTGAAGGAAAACATCGTGAGGAAACCGGCATGTCCTAGAACTAAAAATACGAAGACAGGTGACATCTACCAACCCGCACTTGGCCCGCGTGGTGGATTACGGCCCATAAGTGGGAACTCACCGAGAGGTGGCCTGTGTCCCAGTAGTGGGAACATTGTAAGCTGATGATGATGCAAAGGCGGACTTCACAAGGAATACAAATCTGAAACTAGCAGTGCTCCGCGGTTTCACCCGCGCACTTTCCGTTCCTGTGGAAATACGGGGATAAAATATAACCTATGTCACCCGGGGATAGTGTAGCTTCCCAACAGTGAAATAATTTTTCAAATCGGTTCAGTAGTTTCGGAGCCTATTTAATGCAAACAAACAATCAAATATTTCCTCTTTATAATATTAGTAGATATAGTATATATGTACAGATTAGCCTGTGGTATTGAATGTAGGTAATGTAAACAATAGATAAAAATCAGTATCATAATATGAGTAGATCAAATGTGATATTAAAGTTCTGTTAATAGTCCCCTGCGACATACCGTATTAAAAAAGGAACATTAAAAAACTTTAGGATGAAAGTCCGTGCAGCGCGCCACATTATAACCCTTTTTATATTACCTACATACTTACTATCTATTTTCCGACATAGATAGTACAGAGCTTACTCTGTACTGTAATAATTGTAATTGTGTAATTATATTGGATGTAAGTACTTACTTACATCCAATATAATTATGGACGAAAATAATATCGTCTACCAATAATTAGCATCATTATTTCAGCCGAAAGACGTCCACTGCTAGATATTGGCCAAGGCCAAGGTCCACCAGTTCGACCGGTTCTGCGCTTCCCGCATCCAGCGGACTCCTGCGGCCCTCATGAGGTCATCGGTCCACCTTGTAGGAGGCCTTCCAACTTTACGTCTTCCGGTGGGTGGTCGCCACTTCAGAACTTTTCGGCCCCATCGGCCATCTGTTCTGCAAGCAATGTGCCCTGCCCACTGCCACTTAAGTTTGGCAATTCTTCGGCCTATGTCGGTTGCCTTGGTTCTCCTGCAAATCTCTTCATTCCTGATTCGATCACGCAGGAAAACTCCAAGCATCCCTCTCTACTGCCCTTTGGGTGACTTTAAGCCTTCTTATGAGGCCCATTGTGAGCGACCACGTTTCGGTTCCATATGTCATCACTGGCAACACGCACTGGTCAAAGACTTTCGCCTTGAGACACTGCGGTATGTGGGACGAGAAGATATTGTGAAGCTTCCCAAACTCTGCCCAGCCGAAAAAAATCACGATTACCCTCTTTCTCGAAGTTGGACCTACCTAACTGGACAGTGTCTAGGTAAACTTCAACAACTTAAAGTGCAGCGCTTCCGACTGTTATAATAACAAAAATAATAGTGTGAAATATTTGAAGAGGAACCAACTATTACTATGGCGCCAAGACTGATACTAAAAAAACAGGTGACTATTGTTTTATTGGAAAGGTAATGCAGTTTTGCATGACGCAGTAGCTTTTCTAAGTCTACTAACTTTCGCGAAGGCAACTTCAAAAATGACGATCTTCAACACAGACTTTCATCCCCTATTTTTTAGAGAGGATTTTGTTTCAAAAATCATTCTTAATTTCCTTCGTTATTACTATAAGGAATTCTTGTGCGAAATGTCATGGTTTACACTAATAAAACTACATACTTATTTACCGTGAAAACACATTTAATCAAAGCCTGGGGAAAAATCTAGTCGAAATTCTACAGTGCTCTGTTAATACAGCGTGAATAATTAATTGTAATTTTTCATCGTTACCATCTCATTAAAATCATCACGTTTTAGCATTGAAAATCCTAATGGTGATAACTAAATAGTGTTTTGAGTGTTAATAATACAAATGAAATAGCATCATCGATATCTATAATAAGCGGGGCCGTCATTGCAAGGCATCACTAGCACATGGTGAGAGACGGCGATCCGAGTGATACCGTACCGTGCCAGCGCGCCAGTCTGTGCATGACGCTCGACGCGCGCGGTTTCTCGCGCCCCAGCGCGGCATCATGATGCCTCTCTCGGCATTTCTCGCGCTCGCAGTGCTAACTATTCTTACAAATGGTGAACCTCAAACTGGAATTTGTAACCTGGACTTTTGTAACTGCGCACCAGACACTCACCCATCATGGATGATCGTCAACTGCACTCTCAAAAATGATCAGGTACGTCTTACTATATTCGTATGTTACAAACAAACAAAAGTGAACGTTCTTTGCCAGATGTACGGTCAGGCGCCCTCAGTTATTCGGACATTAACTTATTTCTAGGAATACAAATTGTCAGAAAAGTTTTCCGCTTAGACAAAAGTTTGTTGAGCGGAGTTCTTTGTACGGAGAGTCACGTTCACTAATCGGAAACTAGTTTAATTATTGCTAATGTAAATCAAACATATGATAAGTAGCCCTTGATAGAAGGAAACGATAAACAACGGAAGGAGCTCTTTCTGATTCTCAGCACGTTGAAACATGTTCAAGACACATTACGACAAAACCATGGAGTAAATGTTGTGTTAAAATGAACAAAACGTCATGCAACAGTACTAATTTAATGTAGAGTAGCATTTCAAAAATAGCAGCAAGCCAACACCGACACATCTGAAATGGAAATTGTTTCGTTTTGAATCACCCTAATTTACCTACGCTACGTGATCGACCAATTAATAGAAACTAGTGCTCGCCCAGGGGTCGAAATCAGACCATAAAAAAAAATATGCACCTATTTCTAATGCATTTTTATATAAAAATTAGCGAACTGTGCCAAAATCTCATACTCAAAAGTACAAAGTTTTATCTTCACGTATTAATTAATACATGGATTAAATCAATAGTTGAATATTTTGGATGCAGCTGGATTTGGGAATATTTTAAAACTTGGGTTTTTTTTTTAACGAGACTCAATAGTTTAATATTGCAGAAAATTAGAATACAAAACGTCGAACTTGTGCCAATCATAACATAGAAGAAATATTATTTCCTGCTTTTGTTACATCAGTTCCAAAGTGCAGTCTGTAACAGTGTCCGAGGGAATTGACATATTACTTATGTATCATGACTTTAAGCGGTCTAGTAGTCGTAAGCGAAACTGTTGACTATGAGATCCTGGGTGCGATTCCCAGGTAGGGCAAAGTGTTACATGGGACTTAGACATATATGGCGAAATTTAGGTGTACTATAGGTAGGTCCACCTCTGCTTAACCCTTTGGAGATTACAGCCGTGGTATTATGTTACGTGATGTCCTTTATATTATAGGTTTATTTAAGTAAATATCTTATCCTGACCAAACCATTATTTTTAAACAAACCTATGCCTATTGCAGGCAGAGGTGTACCTACTTAACAGCTCTGCCCAACCCTTCGGGGAAATAAGGTGGGAAATATATTAAATTTTTAAGCTCAAGTCTTTTAAAGTAGAACCTAATGACTTAACAGCTTGTACAGGTCAAAACAGCTGCATTACGATATAAACAAACAATCATCAGGCCGCAGTTGCAAACAAGGTATGGCTGCAGCAAAAAATGTAAATAAAAAGACGCCTACCTGGGTCCCGAGCTCTCTACGCATTGTCTGCACTCACAACAAGGACCAAGGCACGCATCGATGCAACAAAATTAATTACGATACTTATTTTACCCACACCTACAGTATACATCTTGTTAGCACAGTTTAAAAAATATTTTTCTTTTATGAGTCATTCAAATAATACACTTTATCGAGCTGTAATGATCTCATTACTCATACACACAACGAATGCTAAATTACATGGACAACCATCGTCTTTGTTAATATGTCGTGTCGTGTCGACTTTACTACGTACTAGAGGCCAGATTTCTATCATAAAAATATAATCTTAACTGCAAAGTCAATATTTAAAAACCGCGTTGTTTTCAACTTGATTGATTTGGTCGTTTGCAGAGAATACCTAGAAATGTGCCTATACGTATATTTTGCTACAGGGAGCTATATTATGATCAGCAAAGGCGTAAATGACAAAGGGTAGAAGAGGCCACATATAGGTCGCCTAACTGATCCTTTGTATCGATAACTTTGTAAATACCTACAGACGGCCAGGCGGTTGGACACCAAGACATAGGTCCGTATCGGCCCGCGCTCTCCCGACCCGGCTATTTGTGGTGCCGGCGCACTCGCAAAATTCAAGTCTAGTTCATACACAAATACATGCGTCCATGTAGACGTCGACTCGCGGATATTCTAAATTAAAATATGTTTCGCATGAGAAGGAAACCGGCGTCTCGCATCGAAACAATGTCAAACAAACAGCGCTCAGCGAAATATTGGACACGGTTCAAAAACCTGAAAAAAATATAGGAATATATGTCAATGACCGTTGCGGTATTGCTTCCATTGTAGATACAAAAATTAATGAACGCATATCTCAACAATTGTTGTTATGCAATTTATCTACCAACAAAGTATTTTTGCGATGGCAGATTATGTTTTCAGATAGCGTACGGAAGATAAATACTTAAATAACACTAATAACACGAAACAGATAAGTTAAAATGTAAACGGGGATAAGTGATAACAAACCCGAGAAAATAAAGTTCAAAATTCTTAGAAATTTTAAAATATTAATGATTGTCTGTGAATCATTTTAATCACACTGCGCATAAAAACAACAGTGAGGCCATTTCATACGAGCTAACGGTACATTTGGATAAATTGATACGTGTGTTAGTCCACGCCAACACACAAAAGTGCCCACCGACTGTAGCATCGAATAAAACAGGAAGTTAATTACTGTCGCAGTATGCCCTCGCGGGACTATTGTCTACTGGGCGAGGACCCGACATCTGCATGCAGGCGATGTACAAACAACAACCGGCCGATGCCAATCTGTCTATATTTCCATTAAAAATTATAGGTAAACGTATTAGCGTCTTTAGTAATTAAACGTAGATGAAAGCTGTCCATCGTGGCGATAATAATCAATTTCTCAGCAAAAAATTTAGCAATTTATGAAATCCTTTTCAAAACTTAAAACATCATTTGGAAACCAACTGGAGGATACAAGGTGATCAACAGATGCAGCTAGCTAAGACGGACTGCGGAATCCTGACACTCAAGTTACTGCACAAGATGAGACTAGAACAACGGTCGAAATATGGATATCGAAAAACACGAAAAAGATAATGATTCGGTGCCCCTATGGCACGAAAATGGCAGTGGACAGAGTATTTGGCAGAATGGTAGCCGGGAGTAAAACACCCTAGAAGAACCGAAGCTATACTTAAAATGCACATGGAAGCTAAATATTTCCCGTGAAAACAAACAATTGACTCTTAAACTGTAAAAGGACACTAAAATACGGATGAGAGGAGTGGTGGGCCAGAGGTATCGCCCCCGATTTACGAGTGTGTAGGTCGTGAGTTCGAACCGAGGCAGGCACTTCACTTTTGTATTTACTTACATCACCACTGTTCTCAAATCCGTGAATTAAAACCGGCCTGTCGAAGACTGTCCACTGCTGGGACACAGGCCACCTCTCTGTGAGAGGGAGTGGGCCGTAATCCACCACGCGGGCTCAATGCGGGTTGGTAGATGTCACATGTCTTCGAATTTTTTGTTCTTGGACATGACGGTTTCCTTCACCGTTTTGAGAGCAGTGGTGATGAAATAATTTACACAAAGTAAAGCGCCTGTCTGGGTTCAAACTCACGACCTACAACTCGTAAGTCGCGGCCGTTACCACTTGGCCACCACTGCTCCTTATACTATTTATAACATTTATTAATAACACCCGATTTGTCGTGGCAATTCCCAAATTGTCTTTGTAGTAGTGTGTCTAAAAGTTTATTAATGAATTCCGTGATGGCCAAGAGGATAAGGAATCCGCTGCTGCAGCGCGAAATATTGAATTCGACTCTGGCAATTTTACCAATGAGACGTTTTTAAGCTAAGTTAACCTTAGTTATCAATGATCATGAAAACAAAAATTCCGGAAACTTTCAACTAGTAACGGTCTGAAATCGCGACACACTCTTATCAGGGTGCTTACTCTCGAATATAATTCCGATAGATCGACATTGGAATTGTCAGTCAAACGTCAGGGATTGGCTAGACTCAGTGAGTCCAGCCAATCCCTTACGTTTAACTGATAATTCCAATGTCGATCTATCGGAATTATATTCCAGAGTAAGCACCCAGGCGTAGGGATTGTTACTCGATCCTTCTTTGTATGAGAAGTAGCGTTATCCTGCTACGGGACAATTATAGGCTGGTAGGTATAGTTTTGAATAATTGTAGCACAATGATACAATCGAATTGTATCGGAACTGCCGGACCCTACGAGGATATGGTAAATGAAAATAAAATTGCACTCGCAACTCTATTGAAACAGACTTATTGAAAACTAGCAGCGCTCCGCGGTTTTACCCGCGTAGTTCCCGTACCCGTGAGAATACGGGGTTAAAATATAGCCTATGTCACCCGGGGATAGTGTAGCTTCCCAACAGTGAAATAATTTTTCAAATCGGTTCAGAAGTTTAGGAGCCTATTCAATGCAAACAAACAAACAATCAAATCTTTCCTCTTTACAATATTAGTATAGATTAGTTATGAGGGAAATGCAAACTAGTTTCATTCGCTGTATGAATTCAAAATTGCCACTGCGTGACGAAAGGAAGCCGGATTCTGACTTAGTGAATGCAAAACATACGCTTTAAATGGAAGAGCGGTGTTTAACATAAGTAAAACAATAAAACTAGTCAACAAGCCCAGCGATAACATTTGACACAAAACTTTTTTTAAATTTCAAGGACAAACAAAATAACATAATTGAAAAAATATAGAGTTCATAATGTGTAGATCATCATTACATGCCAAAAACGAGGTGTAAAGATGCATAAAGTACACGAGCTTGTTAGTCAACTTCAATATGTGGGAGATTATATCGCAATGGAGCGTCGTAAAAAGCTTACGAGCTCCACGCTTACAACTGTTGCTCGAGAAGCCGGGTAACTGCATCTCGAGATATTAGAACACGAAGGGTGGCCTCCGGGACCGACCTGTTGACAAATGTTCAATGTAGGGCCGCCTTTTGAACTTTGCATGCTACCAGCCTTTAATTAAGTCTTTCGGTGTCTTTGGCATTCTACAGTGTAATGAAACTACAGCCAGCATTGTGCTCGAGTCGGAAAACGCAACAAACAAAATCACATTTGAATACTCACCAACTAAGCTGTTGATACATTCGCATTCAATTTCAGTTATTTACATTGAGAGACGGCGCCTTACTAAAAATAATCCAATCTATTGTAGAAAAAATAAATAAAACTAATCATACGAGCCGGTCTCAGCACGCATCGTGAACGCAGCGCGCCCGGGCGGGAGCATCGGACAAACCATAAAAAAACGTAATGAGAGATCGCTTCCTGCGACGACCGAGGCCTCTACTACGGTATTCTGACACAAACACCACATCGGACATTAGTAACGTTTTACGAGATTTTATGAATTCCCGTTCAATACTGGATGCAACATGCATGAAAAATAACCTTTTGATTTTACTGTACATACGAGCTTGTGGTACTGTAAAAAAACAATGAATAATGAAGATTTTATTTAATTAAGTAGGTACATGTTTGCAGTTGAAATTACCCCAACAAAACCGCATTTATTCTGTAAACAAAGGCCACCCTGCTGAATTCGGAACAAAGTTATTTTGACTATTTTTGACACATCGTGCAAAATACCAACAGCAAATTCCGGATATTTTAGCGTGTACACTGGATAAAATTTTAACCACTACGCAAACTGTATCCATGAATTCTGCATATTATTCTAGACCTACAAATTTTATTATATTTTAATCACAACTGACCGCAGCGATATCACTTTGTCATTTTATCAAGCAGTAGAACATCAGTGCAAAGGGATAAATCTTATTTAAAAAGCCTCGTAAAACTTTCTATGACGTTTAGGGCGTGTCGCAACATCATTAAAATGTAGCCACTTCTGGATAGAGCATTTGAAATGGACCAACATTTATGAGATTTAAATGGCGAAGCAATTGAAGGAAGTCTCAGAACTAAACCTAGATACTCGTAGGCACTAACCATAAGAAAAAACTTATTTAGTTTCAAAGTAAAGCTATTTTAATATTGATTCAAATAAATAAGGACCAGTGAGTGGAAAATAAAACAAACTTCACGACAGAAATGTAATCAGTATTACCGTGTGTATATCAAAGTGCGCAAATCGCATTGAAGTAGCATTTCGCTGGACGTTCTTCACTAATATTTATTCCAAGAGTAGATAAATGTTTATATTATGCTCATAATCTATGTTAGTGTAAACGGAAACTTTACTAAATAAAATAAACGCAAAAGGGGAAAAAAATTATACATTGAAAACTGTTTCCGTACATACTATGTACAAACGCCAGCAAATCAAGTTACCCCAATCTGTCAAAATCTTTGATAGATTTTCAACTTTATTACATAAGTATGAGGTTCATGTTCAAATGGGAAAATTTTACAGTTTGGGGTAACTTGAAGTGCGCCCTCGTACATACTTTTAAAGCTTTGCAGTAAAAGCTTTCCGAGTACACAGTTAATAAACACTAATAATATTGATTAACTGTACACTTGTTTGTGGAAAAACTAAGTTTTCAGGCTTCCGGGACAAAAAATGCCCATGTAGAATATTTTATTATGAACCGATAAAAATTTGAAATTTCTGTTGAACTGCATTTTCGAAAAAAATGTTAGTTGGAAGTTTCTAATGATCAGCACCCTAATTGCGTAACTCACGATTGATCATAATTGGTTTCGTCTTCACAGTTAAACAATATTCATTGCGTTATTTATGTTGTCGAACAGACACGTTTTTCGAACATATGAAGCAATGGTTTAACAATCCGTTTCAAAACGATACAGATTATGATGAATCGTGAGTTACGCAATTAGGGTGCTGGATCGGACGATTTAGTAAAAATATGGATATCTAATACATGAGCCAAAAGGTGCTGAAATTTTCATGAAATTTAAGTAGCTACTAGTATTGTAGGTACTTTAATAGATGAGCGAATTTTTTTTGTAAAAAAATCTTTCGAGTGTTTTTTGTTGACTCTGATACCAAACAGGGATAGATATAGTATAGTAAAAAAAGGTAGAGGCAGTATAGTCATTGTATTATGCTTTTAACTCAATACTCTATTGGGGTGTATGAGGTCGTGTAACCTATGTTACACGTTGTTTATAAAATGCCTCTCGCATTTTTTCATATTATAAAACCAAGCATAAGAGGTACAAAACGAAATTATATAACGCGATTTCTCTTGTTGCATGGAGTTATCATTACTTTCGGTGAAGGGGCCAAAAATGAGAGGTATATAAAAAAATAATTACAGTTACATGCATTATTTTAATTAATGACGGTAATAAACAAGAAAGAAGTTAATGAATATTAAACACTTACCACCATTGCAAATTAGTGTACTTATTGATCCCTATTATGTAATACCTATTGTGTCATTGTTCCATTCATGACTAATAGCGAAAAAAATTGAAACGTCGATTAACCTGAATACCTATGTTTGACGAGATATCGGGAAACAGTTAGCTTAAAAAATGACCATTGAAATACAAAAAACTGCCTTAGGAAATATTAGGTCTTTACCTATGAAATTGCCGTTCTGCAGTACTGGCCATTTCAAATCAAAATAATTTTTGTTTGGCTAAGAATTCTAATTTCAAATTAATTTTATTTTAAAAACATGGATTTTTTTTTCTAAAAGTAGTCATTTCTTTATTGATTAGTGTTACATTTTCATCGCATTTCAATCTTTTTCGTCATCATGGATACGTTAAAAATTCGAGTAATTATGGAATATGAGTACCGTCGTGGCAGCAACGCGGCACAAGCGGCACGCAACATCAACGACGTTTACGGAGCTAACACTACAAACCAACGCACCACCTGTTATTGGTTTGCTCGCTTCCGTTCTGGAAAT
Organism: Polymixis flavicincta; assembly: GCA_949987655.1. Lineage (NCBI taxonomy): Eukaryota > Metazoa > Arthropoda > Insecta > Lepidoptera > Noctuidae > Polymixis > Polymixis flavicincta. The sequence continues at coordinate 31,711,494 of OX465171.1, read as the reverse complement.
TTCGACCTGAAAAATGAACCTCGCGGTCGTCCGAAGACTTTGGTCGACAATGACGAATTAAAGGCGATTGTGGAAGCTGATGATACACAATCTACGGCTGAATTAGCAGCAGCTTTCGACGTTAGCGTCAAAACAATATTGGTCCATTTGCGTCAAATTGGCAAGGTAAAAAAGCTTGACAAATGGGTGCCCCACGAACTCAATGATCGCCAGCGCGAAGTACGCGTCGAGACGTGCCTTGCACTGCTCAACAGACACACAAATGAAGGAATTTTGAACCGCATTGTTACCTGCGATGAAAAATGGATTCTGTTTGATAACCGTAAGCGCTCAGCAAGTTGGTTGGATCCTGGTTCAGCACCTAAACAATACCCTAAACGAAAACTTACCCCTAGAAAAGTGATGGTCACTGTTTGGTGGTCTAGCGCCGGTGTGATTCATCACAGCTTCTTACCAAACGGGGTGAGCATTACTGCAGATGTGTACTGTGAAGAACTGAACACAATGATGGAGAAGCTGGCGCATCTCCAACCAGCATTGGTCAATCGCTCGTCTCCGCTGCTCCTGCACGACAACGCGCGACCTCATACTGCACAGCAGACGGTCTCCAAGTTGCAAGAACTGGGGTTGGAAGCTCTCCGTCATCCGCCCTACTCACCAGACCTTGCGCCTACAGACTACTACTTTTTCCAGAATTTGGATAACTTCTTGGCGGGAAAAAAATTTAATACCCGAGAGGCAGTACAAAATGCCTTTGAAGAATTTGTTGCCTCCCGTCCAGCTGATTTCTTTAAGAAGGGCATCAATAAACTGCCACTGCGATGGCAAAGATGCATTGATTGCATGGGTGATTACTTCGATTAATACAAATAAAAAATTCATGAAAAAAATCGTTTAAATTTTTTCATACAAAACGGCAATTTCATAGGTAAAGACCTATTATATAAGATAAAACAATTAATGTTTTTTTTGTGATCAAGGCCCATTTCAAGAGTCAGACAAAAAGTTGAAAGTAACCTTATCCCTATCAAAGAACGGAAATGCAGATTGCTTAAGTTTTACTGCCAAAGGCCGTTGGTCCACCACCATTTTAACGGGACGTCAACGAAACGCTAACGAGAACGAGATGACGACGCCGAAACAGCGATGCATTTCGATCACGCCTCAAGGAAAGCTATGGATGACGGCTATGATGGAACGAGCGTGCTCAAAAGATGCCCGTTCACTATTTGTTTGGTAGGCAGACGGCATAAATGTCAACACGCGTGTCCACCGCACGCCGTTCGAATTTTCTCGTTTCTCGTTGACGTCCCGTTGACGGTGGCGGGTGGACAAACAGTGTAAGGAATTAGTTATTAAAACTTGTGTTTACGAAGCTCTAAATAAACTTAGTGATTTGAATTTACTTACACACACATCAAAAAAAGTTTGTGATCATAAGCTGATATAATTTTTTTAAATTGAACCTTACCAAGAAAAAATCTTTGTTGTGTTTTCTTGAAATATAAAGAGCTTTAAATAGAGATAGCTAGCCTCGATACGGAATCACGGCGTTCTAGCTCCAATCATAATACCACCCCAAAAGGACACCGATTTCCGCCTTGCTGAACTGTTCCAGTGGCAGTTCTTTGCCTTTCACGGTTTCCTGGTCTTCTGCAGACACAGACACGTCGGTTATCTGGATGAGTACTGATTCGCGATTCATCAACGAAGAGACAGTTTTGCCAAATGTTTTCTTCTTCATTTTGCCGAAGCCTAGTCCACTGCAATCTCCGTCGTTGTCGTTGCCGGGAATACAGAGGAGCTCGCCAAGACCTCCGTGCTTGTAATCCAACCTGGTGCAAGCAATTCCGAATGGTCTGAGTGCTAACTTCAACCCAGGGGCGGCCCGAACTTCTGCTTTTATTTTAGTAGCATTGATTTGGTCACGGGCTGCCAGCAATCTAATATAGCGCTTTTGGGCAGGAGTCAAAACATTTGGGCGACCACTACGGGATCGGTCAGCAAAATGACCCATCCTGTGGTACCTCTGCAACGTGTTCACGAGACTTCTGATAATCCTCTTGGCATTTTTTCAATCACTACTTTCCGCGAAAAAGTATTTTAAATTTGTTAAAATTGACTAAATCAGATTTCTGAATGAGCGTAAGCTAGGACTGAAAGCCTTTTTTTATGGAAAAATAATTGAACTGTTTTATTGTTGTATAGCCTAAACCCAATGATATTATAAATGCTTATAAAATCATTGCCTAAACCTATATTTTTAAATAAAGAATCTAAAAAGAAGGAGAAATTATAAAGTAATCTACCATAACAAAAAATATTTCGATTTTTCAAAGTGATCGCACACTTTTTTTTATAAGTGTATGTAGTCCGTACTGGGTCAGTGCATCAAAGTGGAACAGCTATGTTTACCTACATTCATTGGTCGTGGTTTATCATTTAAAAATGATCTTATTGTAAAAGGACTCTTTAATTTCATACTAAAACAATACATTACCTACCTAACCGATTTATATAATTCTTTACATCTTCGAGTACATAGGCGTTTTTTTTTTTGGGAAGTATACTGTTTGATAACGAGAGTGTGCGCTGATACCTATAATTACAAGATATTTAGTTGTCTTAGCTTAGGTACTGGCTGCAACTCAAACATACAACTCTACTTAACTTAGGCCAATTTTTATTGTAAACTATATTCCTACTTGAAGGTGGAAATAAACCATTTTTACTGTGGTGTCTTTTCCACGTGAACCAAGTCGCACACACAAGCACTAGCTTGTATAATAATAATAATACTTACTTATTCCACATGACGGGAACCTCGTGAAAGCTGAGAAAGAGAAACAAATTAAATATCCTGACTTAGCACACGAGGTTGTTGCCATGTGGAATATGAGCTCAGCTGTAATTGTGCCGATAGTCGTGTCAGCCAATGGACTGATGGCCAATAGCCTCGATCAACATCTCTCGAGGCTCTCGTTGGGCGGTTGGATCAAAGGCCTGATTCAGTAGGCAGTAGGTACTCCTCGATACGGCTCGCATCGTGAGGAGGATCCTGTCTCTGGAGCCCTAACCACCGGTAGCTTGGACCCTTCTCCCGATACCGGCGGACCACTATTTTTATATTTTTAAATGTTTTTTGTTAAGTTACTTTTATAAAACATATTTAAAAATGTAATTAATAAGGATTATAAATAAACAAAGGTCATAATACTTATAAAATTGAACGAAAAATGCTTCAAAGGCAACTCTTCAGCAAGGAGAACACAAAGCAGTGGAAAATTAGGTTATCAGGGCGCATGAGCCATCCCATGCCGTGCTAGTTGAGGAAAAATGAAATTACCAGGAGTTTCGAAATGCACGATAATCTGATAAACCAGCTCGGAAGACATAATATGAGCTAAGATTGTAATTTAAAAGGTATACCTATTAATAGTCTAACAGTTTTCCTGGAAGTTTTTCGGCGAGACCATTATTTCAGTACTAACCGCGCTTAGAGCGGCTCTTCCACCATATACCAGGAATTTCGTCTAATATTAAAATCAAATGACTCGATACACCGCCACGCACTTTGCTACGATGTCTATCTGTCGAGCGAACCCACCGCTTTCAACTCGACTTGTCAACTCTTAAGTATGTAAGCATTTCGATTTTGAGTATCCTGTCTGTTCTTCAATTTGTGAAATTCGTTTTACGCAGGACGGCTTCCAGAAAAAGATTTATAGATCATGTAATATTTTGTATATTTGCATCTATGAATGCATCTGCGAAAAGGTTAAACGGAAAACTAGTCATTGCTTGGATATTTTTTACGATTTTAACAAATCTTATGCTTTCTTAATTTCGTTACAGCTTCTTCTCATCTTTAGTTTATTGAATGTTGGTGTTCTGGAACTAAGTACTTTTTGAAATTATAGTTAATACCTATTGGTTTAAACTCCCCTTGTTGTGCAAACATGTGCTATTAAGCTGAACGCTCTGCAACTTTCCCCGAATCTATTGTTCTATGAACAAAGTATCCAAACGTCCGGATTGCTAAACAAAAGTCGAAAGGCTGTTGGGAGTTTTGTAAACTTTTGGTGTTAGGTGGCGAATTATGTTTTGCACTGAACATTTACGAATACCTTCTATCATCACAATCTACCTATAACGTTCCCACTGGTGGGACACAGGCCTCCGGTGGTTACTCGGTAAGAGGATGTGGGCCATAAACCCACCACGCGGGTCCAATACGTGTTGGATGTCACATGTCTTGTTGGAATTTTTGGTTTCAGGACATGCCGGTTTCCTAACGATGTTATCCTTCACCGTTTTGAGAGATATGGTGATACAATAATTTATAAAATGTAAAGCGCCTAATGACGCACATTGGGCCTCATAAAAAAGCCCAGCCAAAGAGCAACCGAGATGGCTATGTTTGGACTTTCCCTACGCGATTGAATCAAAAATGAAGAGATCCGTAGGAGAACCATGGTAACCGACACAGCCCGAAGAATTGCGCAACTATGAGAGGGAGCGGGCCAGATTCAACTACACGAGCCCGATGCGGGTTGGTAGATGTCACATGTCCTCAAAGTTTTAGTTCTAGGCCATGTCGGGTTCCCCAGGATGTTTTCCTTCACGTTTTTTAGAGCTGATGAAATAACTTAGAGACAGTAAAGCGCCTTCCAGGGTTTGAACCTAAGACCTACAACTCGTTAATCGCGGCCATTACCACTAGGCCACCATTGCTTTCATTACTGAGTTAAGTACGGCGAACTTAATAAGAGGAGTGCCTATGCCGCTGTCCGTTCACAAGATAAGTTTAAGCTTAAAACTCATAATCAAGTCACAAACTGTTACCGTCTGTATCAGTATTCGTTGCTGGTTAAATTTAAAAGCGCATTTCACTAAATTGCAACTAATCAATCAGCCAATCAATTAATACAACCGGATTTAAATGAATACGCAAAATTAAATTACGGGGAGGAACTGCTTAGTTTTGTGCGACACTATGAAAGATTTTCAACAAGATAAGTACTTCTTACGTGGAAATATATAAAAAACCGGCCAAGTGCGAGTTGACCTCGCACCCGAAGGGTTGCTTACCACCGTACACACTAAATGATTTAAAAAAATACACGTATGTTCTATGGGGACCGCTTTGTTAAATTATTTTTAATATTGATCGTTATAGCTTCTATAAAAAGCACACTCTTTGAAAATGGCTTTAAACCTAATATTTTTATTAATTTTTATTATTATTGGTCGTTATAGCTTCTATAAAAATAAACACTCTGTGAAAAGGTCTCGCCTTGGTCCGCCATTTCTTTTTTTTTTCTCAAAATCCAAATATTTTATTTCACATAAACCTGCATGGGCACTTATGAAATGACAGAAGCTAGGTGCCTAAATGGGTATCGCACGATACTATGTATATAGATAGAGGACATATACAGGATACGTTTTTATCCAGTGCGCAAATTTTAAGTGCAATACCTACACGGTCAAAATGTATGGAACAGCAGATTTTTTTTTTGTATAACCGGCGAAAAAATTGCGGTAGGGGTCTAGAATGAATTATGCTGAATTCATGGTTAAAATTTGCGTACTGGATAAAAACTTATCCTGTAGAGGACCAAAAAATGTCCGTGATATCTTAAAGGGTATACCGCCGTTTACCCGAATTTGATTGATAGGAACTGATTAAATGGACCGATTTGGTATTATATGGATCCCATAACTTTTTACGATAGAAGAACTGAGTTGCGAGACTTGGTTGTTTTTAGAATTTACGTTTAATGGCATTCCGATTTCCTCCTAGCTCTTATAGTCCACTAGGTTGTGCTCGCCGTACTGCCCGCGTGGACCTCCACGGTGCAAATGTTCGTATGTAAATTATTTGCAGTGATTGGTGAATCGATGTTGAAGTTTAATTTATTTCAGATTAGCTGTTGCCCGCGGCCTCACCCGCGTCAGTGTCGAAAACTATCTGGAACAGGCTTCTCTAGCGCAGGGAATTAAAATGTTCATACTAACTTCTACCCCCTATTTCAACCCTTTACGGGGGAAGTCTCCTAAAATCTTCTTAGTCTCCTACTCATAATCTACCTCTGTGCCAAATTTCATCTTCAAAGGTGCAGTATTTTTTTAGATTTCGTGAGTTAATGAATGTACGAATGAGTGATCTTTCGCTTTTATATGTATAGATAGATGTATACTAACATTCAGGGACTGCAATTTATATAACCCAGAAACAGTTATTAAAATAGTAATATTATCTACGTGAATTAACACAATTAGTTAGTAGTCATCCGCTACACTATTATTTTGGACTACACAAACACTAAAGTCTACGCAACGCTACGTCAAAGTAAAGCTCGTAGCAAAATAATTCACAGCGGTACGAGAAATGAAGCTCGTGTAAATGTCCACGAAACGCTACGTGAAAATTTAGTTTGTATCAAAACTCTATGCAGCACTACGAGCGAACGTAAGCTGTTGTAATAATGTTTTGAACAAGGGATTTGTTCAAAACATAACAGCTTAAAGTCAGGAATTATAACTTGTACTGATGGTCAAACACTGCATCACTGAGTTTCTGCCAAGAGTGGTGCTTATCTAAACTAGTGGTAGGTTTAAAAAGAAAAGATTTGATGTTTAGTATTATACAAAACATCAAATCTACAATGTATCTCTATGTTTGTTACGCTTTCACGCTAAAACTGCTGAGTGTCGCACTTAGGCTTCGCGTACATTCTTATAAATACTCCCAAACGATAGATCTCGGTCAAATTAAAATAAAAGGTGTTTTTAAACGTTCAAAATCTAGTTGCAGTCTCATCTCGCCGAAAATCAAATGTCTAAAACTTGTTAAAAATGTACGGAAACTCGAGGTATTTTGTACAGATTGAGACTGTGAACGTTCTTAAAATTACGGGAATTGCCCCTCTGATTGCTCCGTTTCTACAATAAACCGAAAGAGTACGCGGTAAATAATTTAAATGGCATTCAAAAATAGCGGACATGTATAGTCTGTTCTTATAACAATTACTGTAGTAGGGCAAAGCGGTACTAGTATTTGAGGCCCTTCACTTCATAAACTTGACAAGCTCTTCTAATTTTGATGAATTTCACGAAGTAGATAGCATGTGAGTAATAAATATTCTTGAAAAAATGTACTGAAGGCGTTGATTACGGCTCCAGTTGTTCGCGATTTGTCCTCGCATGTGTATTTATGCAAGGTTGAAAGGCGAATGTAGAATTTATGACCTAGAAAGGTATTTCAGGCTGAGGCCGCGGTTCCCAACATGTTATTTCACTATCTCGCTCGGCTCCTTGCTACGTATTACGGGCTAAGCAAAATAATTCATTTACTTGGTAGTTGAATAAAGCATGCCATAAAAAACATAAATTGAAAAACAACCAAGTCTCGCAACTCAGTTGTTCTATCGTAAAAAGTTGTGAGATCCAAATAATACCAAGTCGGTCCATTTAATCAGTTCCTACTTAAAGATCCTTCTGTCTTAAGTTATTACGTAATTAGCTAACCTAACAACATCTTATAGTGACCATATTAATATCAATATTAAAAATATTTTATGTTTTAAATAAATAAATTGATTTGGCCATCGCATGGTGCCGATTCTGTTGTACACCGAACTAAACTATCTAAACTATAACCAAAATTCCTTACTTTTGACTATGAGAATCTTAACGCTGTTCTGCAAAAAATATCTCTAAATTTAAAAACTATTTTGACACAACTAAAATCGAATTTGACAACGCGACTCGCACGTGGTATATTTTGGCTTCGCAACGTGGTACTTGTTTGCCCTACCCCGTGATTTTTTTTAGAGCCAGAGGCGCCCAGCGGGGCGGCAACCTCGAAGTGATTTATATGGAATTTACACTTTTTGCATGGAAAATATGAAAAATTATTAGCCACATGTTAAGTTTTAGAGGTGTATGGAGTTTTATAAAGGGGGTCGAAATTTTCATTATTGTTGCCATATGACACCATTTTCGAGATATAAGCAAAAGAAAAGAAAAAAATACAGTACTATTTGTGCACCAGAAGTCGAGGTGTCGGTGTGAATTTTAGTTCTTGACAACTAATTTTATTCCACACCTATTTAATCGCGATTAAAAATAGTCAGATTTAGTTAGACAACCAAAATTTTAGGTTGAATAGAATAATGAAATTGACAACAACAGAATAGCGAAATTGCCATTTTCACTAAACTAATAACTCAGTGCAATCTTAGTGCTGTCAAACTAAAATATACTTAAGTTGTGTCACTTTCGTCAATTTCAGAATGGGAAATCGTTGTTTGACAGAAATAAACAAAATTTTGGTGATTTTTAGTCTAGTTTAGAGAATTTTGTGACACCAATGTATCTTTTTTTAAATTAAAAACACAATGTATCTCAGAAGTAATACATATTATATTAAATTAGATTGTTTAGTGCGATTGCCAAGTCAATTTATTTATTTAAAACATAAAAGATTTTTATGGTATTTGTATGGTATGATATGGTCACTATAAGATGTTCTTAGGTTAGCTAATTACGTAATAACTTAAGACAGAAGGATCTGTATGAAGGAACTGATTAAATTGACCGACTTGGTATTATATGGATCTCACAACTTTTACGATAGAAGAACTGAGTTGCGAGACTTGTTTTTTTTTACAATTTATGTTTTTGATGGCATCATATTTTGATCAAAGCGTTGTCACGTCGGAGAACGGCTAACGAAAATATTATCCTTTCTACAATAGCATAGTTACATTAATTATTGCTGGGCATCGTCTGTTTGGCGTTTTCATTGGCCGTTTCATTGGCCATCGTTTTTTTTTAATTTTTATGCCCACTGCCACTTAAGATTGGCAATTCTTCGGGCTTATGTTGGTTGCCTTGATTCTCCTGCGGATCTCTTCATTCCTGATTCGATCACGTAGGGAAACTCCGAGCATAGCCCTCGCCATTGCACTTTGGGTGACTTTTAGCCTTCCGTTAAGGGTCATTGTAAGCGACCACGTTTCTGTGTCATAGATGTGCAACACACACTGGTCAAAGTCCTTCGTCTTGAGACACTGAGGTATTTGGGAACGAGAAGATATTGCTAAGCCTCCTGAACGTTGCCCAGCCGAGTCGGATTCGAGGATTGACCTCTTTCTCGAAGTTGGAACAGTTTGGTTTCAGTTAACTTTACATTGTTTAATGGCCTTAATGGGGATGTGTTTATGTAACCCCCAACACAAATAAACGATTGTTCAAATAACAGTTTTTATCATTTGATCAATACTGTCAACGAGATACCGCGTTGGTTGGAGCGCTACATTATATGAAACGGTTTCATTGTTTGCCAACAAGGTCGCAACAGAAAACTATTATAATACCAATTATGTATACATAATTATGTGATTACATAGGTTTAAAACTTTTATAACATGCAGGGAGCACGTTATAAAAGTTATAGAAATATTTGGACGGAAGTAGAAAACAATCAGAATGCATGGAAATTTTCTTTTGAAAACACGAATAAAACGTAAACCACGGTATCCAATATGGACTGCAGACGCTGTGATATTTGTAAAATCTTGAGTAAATTGTCTGTAATTGGAAATCAGCGCCAACTCGTTTCAGTACTGACTCAAATGACTCAGTTACACTTGAACCGAACAGTGTAGTAGCTTCGCAATATCCAAACCAATTTTAACATTATGTCATTGTAGTAGAGTTCATTTTCTGCCAGACATTCATGTGTAGACATATGCTGGCGCTTTACGACGCAAATCTGGCTAATTGACGTCCAATGAAAAAGGTGAACACCCGGTGCCGACAGGTCACCAACTTTACAAGTAGGTCAGATTCAGACTTACAACGACCACGCATGATGTTTTTCAAAAAGAGTAAAGTTTTATAGAAAGAACAGTCCCGTAGCATTGATGAAATCGTGCCTTGTGTTGCGGTTACATGGCTAATCAATTGTTTCTCAACTTTATTAAACTATGCGTTGGCATTAGTGGCATTGATTATACAAAAGCTGGGTACTGCTTAATGTTTACTGACATTTACAGCAACAAAACATGACGTTTCTGAGCACTATTATTTGCGATCACAAATGCGGCAGATTGTAAATACTTGAGCGCAGTAGTATTGAGATCGCACCCACCTATTGTTTCAATTGACTTATGCCCCATCGGTTGGCCGAAAGTCTCCGGGCATTGTGTTCACCTTCCGTCGAATCCACCTAGTTCTGCAACGTCCACTGGCAAAGTAGAGCACGACCTAATGCTAGCCTGTCATTAGTTTCGGATTTGTGACATTATAAGTAACAAGTAAGTACAGTGTAATTGCGAGCCGCGTTATAAGAAACAAGTCATGCTGTTCTGACCCGCCGTATGGCAACCCAACTAACAGGTTTCGCACGCAACAGAGCTGACTACAGACTTAATTCGTCGACCACAACATGATGTCTACGAGATAGTACATTATTTATATTTAATATTTTCATTTTCCTCCAAGTTTTATCGCTGATTTCTTGTTTCAATAGCTTTTAAGCTTTGTGTTTTATCTGAACGTTCTATAAAGCTGAAGCTGACAATCTCTTAATGGAAATCCGGTATCCATCAATATAACAGGAATAAAATGCGATTTCCGCTGCAGGTTGTATACCAGTGCTACGGCGGCTCTTGGCACACTCAACTGCGTAAATGATGCGGATATTACGTACGCCTGATCATAAATTAAATGTATGTCTCAAGTAACATTTAAACAGGTATCCGAGTCTGAAGTGGTCGAAAATTGGCTGCCGCCAGTACTTGAGTATCTCGCGGTCATCTCAGAACTTAATGCCGTACATGGCAACACTTACAAAACTGCACAGGCTCGATTGTGACTCACGCTGATTGAGTACACAACATCGGGACACATATGCGAGCTTTATCGCCTTTCTGTGAATGAAAAAACTGAATCGGAGATTCTTTTTGGCTGATGACCATGAAGTTTTTAACGTAGCTCAGTTGACGAGTTTTATTTAGTTTTTAACATTGAAAACTTGACCACAGCATGGTTTGCGAACTATATTTAAACCAATAATCTCGGGCGTTTGGCATAGATCTGTTTCTGTTCATTTAATAATATAACACCGTTGAGCATCCGCCATAGCAGCGGTATATACAAATACATACATAAGCTAATTATTGTGGAACTGCAAATGAGTAGGTTTACGCTATCTACACTACAATTAATGTTTGCAAAGAAAACAAAATATAATATTCTATGACAAAAGCTAATTTGAAAATTATCACCATGTTAGCAAAGTACTACCGAATATTGAGAATATAGAGGGATTCGTTCAAGTAGTCGTCTCTGACGAGAAATCCGATTGGTGTCGGTTTGTGTGTGTCAGTGTGTTTATTTTTATTAAGCTGCGCGCATGTGAGAGCGGACGTGTCATCTATTCGTTTCTTTGTAGATATACATGGTTTGAGTCCGAAGAAGAGGCAACTTTGGTAACTATTCTTACTATTTCATTTTACAGTGGGCAAAATTAACAGAGTTCGTTGGAACACATACGTAACAGTTATGAATTTTTCGTAAAGCGCATTGTTCTACTATCTTACGCGCTGAGTCATATTCGTTATCTATGTTAGTGGGAATGAATGCCAGCGACTCGATAAGGATACTGTACAAGAAGCCGCCATTAGTCGATAACATAGCGTCTAGAATGGGGATTGTTCAAAATAATATTTAACTGGATAACTGATAGGGATAATAGGTGAACTGAAAAGTGAGTGTGGTTATTTATTTGGTCAAGGCTAAGCTAATGCCATCAATGGTAGCGCAGCAGTGGGCGTTTGGGTGTACTCCCGGCGAAGTCGTTCGCTTTCCCCACATCATGCGTAATTTAATCAGTAGCCCGTATCCGTTGAACCCCTCTACTTAAGGACCACCGGAATCGTTTATTTTGTTTCAATGTTAGTGCACAAGCTAGCTGCATTCTATGGGAATGAGAATAGTATTGGAATTTATTACCTACCTAAGGTATAGTCTATTCAAGAAACCTTCTTACCTAATTCTTTTATTGTAAAGGCTCATTATAGTCTAAAGATCGTTTAACGTCATTAGTGTACAGTACAATAAACATGTGTAGAATAACATTGTTATCGGTTGAAACAAAGCTTCAGTTATGAGCCACTTAGTATTGTCTTACTTGCACTCACAGGTTAACGTTTAACATAAACATGACCTGATTTATTCATAATATAATTAATACGTTCATACTTAGTTATTCATATTAGTCATAATTGTAAAATTGTTTTGAGAACACGAAAGCATGGAAAGAGAATTACAAAATAAAGCGCAGCAGATGTTTTTTAAACTCATAGCATTATGACGTCAGTTGCGTGTAATAATAATACAGAAAACGTCTGCGGATAGTCATACAACAGATATGAAAACAATGCTTGTGGTTTGCAGAGACTGAATTTATCCGAAGACGATCTACCGGAGACCACGGCTGACCTGATAATGAGTGGTGCCGGCAATATCATGTTCGGCCCTAACTCCCTGTCGAATCTGCGGGATGCAAGGCGCATTTATATCACCGGCGCCAAAATGGTCTTCATGAGGGCACACGCCGCCTCTAACCTGGATGTGCTTCATCTACACCTGGACATACAAAACTGTGATATCTTCCGTATTGAAGAGAAAGCCTTCATTAACATCAAAGGTTAGTAGTGAATTTGAACTTTCAACCTTTTTTTGCAATGCGAGTTCTGCTGCCCTCTGCGATTGATACCGCTCCGCGTAAGTTAAAAAATCTCATCAAAAACATAAATGTGAAATAAGAGCCAAGTTCAATATTGAATAATGCGTCGTCCTCGACATCACCAACAAAAGAATCGAGATCTAATATGGGTGCCAAGTTCTGGGTTCACTTGGGATGTAATTCAAGCTCAAGATTTGACTCGGCCATTTTTTACGTACAGGCTATTTATTGAAACTTAGTGTACACCAGGCTACACATCAAACTATACATTTCCAGTATAAGCTGTTCTCGCATTGTATAGGATTTCCGTACAGTGCGAGACTAGCGTAACCTGGAAATGTATAGCTTGATGTGTAGCAGTGTGTACTTCCTGTCTGTACTGGACTTATACTATTAGGTTGATATATTTGATTTGTTGGTTAAAAAAAGTCAATTCTTGAGCTTGAATTACATCCCAACTGAACACAGGATCTCGATTCTTATGACGGTGAAGTCGAGAACGACGCATTATTTAATATTGAACTTGGCTCACATTTTACATTTATGTTTTTGATGGGATAAGTACCACTACTTTTTGTAAAGAAAGTTAAGTAAAACATATGTATATTTCAATCTAACACGTGTAGTACCTAACTATTATCTAATCTGTGACGTAACTTTCATATTTGACGTCATTATCACTTTGTTGACACTAATTTTCAATCATTTTCAGTTTTCAGATTTTTTCCTTTGTATTTGCATAATAATCTACTTTGGTAAAAAATATCAAGTTTCTAGGTCATCTAGAAGTGGGTTAGGTTTTTAGTGAAAAAACCGGTCAAGTGCGAGTTGGACTCGCGCACCGAGGGTTCCGTACAAACCTGTGGGTATATAAGTAAAAGTTAAAAATTGTCAAAAATATTTTTTTTTATATGACGAAACTAAAAATTTTCGGTTTTCGTAATTTTTCCTATATCTGTACTATAAGACGTGACTTCGTACAAAATTTCAAGATTCTAAGTTCACGGGAAGTACCCTGTAGGTTTTGATTTCCGTGCGAGTTTCGAAAATTTGCGGAATTTTGCGGCCTAAATGGCTGTATCTTTTGATTGCGTTGACTTAGAAGGTTGATTTTTCTACAGCTTCCAGGGACAGTAGAACTAAGTATCATATAGAAATTTCAGTTTGATACCTCCACGCGTTCCTGAGAAAAACGGTCTTGACAGACGGACGGACGGACGGACGGACGGACGGACAACAAAGTGATCTTATAAGGGTTCCGTTTTTTCCTTTAGAGGTACGGAACCCTAAAAAAATAAAAACAAATAACGGTTAAGCAAAATTATTGAAATTTTAAATTCTATAAAAGCTAGGGGCCAAATTTCATGTATGTAGATTAAATAGTTTACGAGTTGTGAAAGGGTCAAAAGTATCTCGAAATGGTTCGTGTAATATTATTATTATTATTAGCGCTTTGCCAGTTCCTTTTTTTAACTTGGCTGGACACCTTTCCGCGTGTCTAGATCTTTTACATTTTATTATATCGATGTGATTACATACTCTGAAGTGTGCTCCATGTCACAACGGGCCGATAAATTGATTTTCTTGTACAAATAAATAGGATTTGAAAGTGCAGATTTATAGGCAAAACATAACTTTATGCACAAGCGGTCAAACCATAAATTACATTTTGTAATTTGGCAATTCTAATCCTTGTGAGTAGTGGTAAGTTAACTAACAACATGATGATTTCGTTCACTAGGAATTGAGTTTTAGCAGAATAAACGCAGATAATTCTGTAGGTAATCGATTTTTAGCAGAATGTATGATTATGAAATCCATTGCATTTTCGTTGCAATACATTGGTCTAACGTGGTTGCCAGATTATCACTCACGAATTAGTCAATTTGCTGTATTATCTTCTAGTGTGACTTGATGTGTGTCTTCTTCTACATAGAGAAGTTTTGCTTTATTTTTAATCGATTATGAGTTCTATTGAATTAGTTTAAACGAGAGAGATAAGTGCATTTTTGGTGTAAAGGCTTTCTCTAGCAAGTTTTGCTGCGGGTATCTAAAGCAATCCTAATGCAATTATGTTGTAGCTTAGATTGTAGCCGGTTTAGGTCGGTGGCCAGATAGTGGCGAGCCGCCGGATGGGTCCGATTATCAGGTCGTCGGCCAATATTCAACTAGAAGGACGACGTTCATTATTTTATTGTACTGATCGTGCATGAAGTCTTGAGTTGCGGTTATTGGATGCATATATGCTCCATATGTTGGTGTTCCACTTATTTTAACTATACATACGGTACCTATAACTACTGAAAGGCTTGATCAAATCTCAGATAAGTAAACTAACCGGCGGCTATTATTTGACCAAAATTGCAACAACATTAAAAAAAACGAACACTAGATTGGTCTTCAGATCAATCATTAAAAAGCTTTTCGGTTTTTAGGGGTTATCTTACATCGCCATATAATTATATTATACTTTACAATAAACGGTACAAATTTTCTGTGAGAAAACCAGAACTTAATCTCGTGTCATCCGAAACATACAAAATTATATTAACAAAAAGGTTTAGTACAATAAATGCAGTGTCTGTGTACAGTCTGTATTAGACATGGGCTATCGGGCGTACGACGAGGATCGCTCACAATTGTTCCTTTGTTGTGCAACGAAGACAAGAAAAGCAAGCTAAGAATATGAGTTCGAGCACAATTATTCTGATTTTACCACATCACTGAGTCAGTATCAAGTAATTCCATCGAATGAAACCAGGACATCAACTTTTATAGGCCTTATTAAATAATCAAGGCGTTTGACTGATCTAAATGAACGTATATATTATTACACGTTATATTTCGGTACTAGGTTATTTGAACGTGTTTGAATTACAAACTTTATCTAAAACTTTTAAACACGACTTTTTACAAAATCGCATGCTATATATTTATAACGCATATTCTTATATTGATTGACTGATTGGAAATCTCATAGAACGTTCAGGAACAACGAAATGAACACATTTACATTTATACTGAAATGCTAGTTGCAGACAAAGAAATTTATTGAAAACAAGATTTTCACGCTGCTCGATGTCTTGGTAAAAACTTTTGTAACAATTCAGATACCAAGGCAAGGTTTAGAGAATTTGGTGGTGTTATAATCGAATATGGATATCAAACATAACCGAACAAAGAAATACACAATTTTTTAGCCTAGAGACATAACGTAAAGATTCAAGGGTTAGTCAGTGCTATTGACAAAACACCAGCGTCACCTGTGAACAACAAAGACCAAATTGAAGTATTGTCTTATTACGTGTTCTCCCCATCGGAGAGCTGCGTTAGCACAAATACTTCACGCATTAGTGGCTGACAAACCCGCTCTTATTGTCCTATACCCGCATGCTGTACACTGCATCGCTTATAATTAATTTTACACAATACGATCGTCTCGTGTTCTGGTTAAATACAGATTGGCGAGTTTAATTAATGAGAAGCTAAGTTAGTTATCCATTAGTGATTGTATGGTAGCCCTAATGCACCAAATGATGATTAATTCAGCTTTAACAATTCAAAACATTGCTGAAAATGCCAAAACTGAAGTTGCGAATGTTTTAGCAAACATTTTAAGAACTCTTGACGTTATTGAGCGTCGGTTTAATACAATCGATTCATAGTTTGCAAGTTTCAAGATTACCTTCGTTCTGGACTGAGGTAATCTTACGACTTGCACTATACAACTTATATAATGAAACAAGTTGGCTATTAACAGGACTTCAATATGTTCAAGTAAGTACCTCGTCTTTTAAAGTTCAGGAAAATTTGTGTCATCTAAGGGAATTGAATGTTTTCTATGAGAGCTTGCTCGCATGCTTTATGGTTATTTCGCGAATTCGAATCCCACGATCTTACCACTAGTCATTTAACCATTTTTTTTTCCAATTTTACTTGCTTGAAGTTCCACATGTCAATGATGTCGAAAGCCCAAAGGTGTCCTGAGTGGTATTACTTCTTCGCTCTAGTATCAATGTCACACATTCTCAAATGACTTGTGTATTAATTCACAGAGCGGCGATTAATACAGAAACGACGTCGTACCGTCTATCCTGCATGGCATTATGTACGCTTAGGTGAACCCCATTAATTTTTCCCGGTATAATAATTATGTTACAAATTAACTGACGAGGTCTAACTTAACCTCATCTTTAGAACAAAAATGGCAGTTCACGATTATTTCCTGTAATGCACATAAGTTCCAGCGAGCGTATCATTAGAAACGATGTCGCAACATGTGGACAGAAGCTGTGCACTGACGCACATAACATACCGCGCCGCATAACTACTTGCCGACAAAAAATATACAATATGCTGTAACCATTCACCCAAACAAAATATAGACTTGGCAAATGATCGTCCATTCAAAAGTAGACGAAATCAATAACTACAAAAAAATAGGAACGCCAAAATGCTCGCTGCTTCGGATATAGGTCTTTTGCTAATATTTTAATTCAAACATTTATTTCGGCCAATGCGGCCTGAGTTATATCCGACGCGAAGGCGGAATGTATCAATAAGTAAACAATTTCCGTACAGATTCTCAAGTGTATTAGTTTGAAGTTTTACAGGATTCTGACTTGAAGTATTACATTGAAGAAATTAACACCTTTCGAGGCAGAAGACGAGAATTTTAGAAAGGCTAGCTAACAACTAATTATGTGTAATGTTATCATAGTCTAAACAAATATACCACAAAGCGGATTTTAGGGCGGTGGTGGCGGTGTGTGTCCACCACGTTGCCTCGGGATAATATGGGAAATGGTTGCGGCCTCAAAATAAACCGGCATTAAAATTACCCACATATTAACAATTTTGTTCACTTATAGGAAAACATCTGAATCTAGAAAAATGCGTTACTTATCTCAAGTCTCTTGGACAGTTACCTACCGCATATATAACGATCAGATTTGCCAAAAGAAAGTGTCGTCATTACAGCAACTGTCTAGTCTAAATAAATAATATGAGTGATGAAATTGTAATCAATCGTAACAAAATATCAGTATGAGAGTGATGTATACCTACGAGGTTTTGTATGATACCAGCGAGCATAAGGTACAAAGACGGCTATCAAATTGTGTCCATCTTTTGTCTATCATTTACTGGAAGTTAGCCATTTTACACAGATCTAGTTGTTTACTTAGTTCATGAGTCATCAGTTTGACAAGAAACCGACTGGGTAACTCGTTGTTTCTAACTTATTCATCAGTTTTTAGGTCATATATGGTTATTATAAGATTATGTCTAGAGTACTAAGAGTTTTTAGGTTCTCTATCATCAATTCATCAGTGAGTTGAGTGTGAGTTCGATGAGTTCATGCTCTAAAATAAATTATTTAAATAGGTTTATTTCATTTGCACCGTCACCATCGATTACTTTGAAATGCCTGAATTATGTAAGGTAACTAATTTAAAGGTATTTTACAAACCTTCACATTTCGTTTTAAACTTGGGGCAGTTGCCGACTTTAAATTCCTGATAAATGTCTACCCTGCTCTAGTTCAATCAATCCTTGGTTAGGTATTGCGTTCCGCTCGTAATATCTTGAGAGTAAAGTGGACCGACTGGTTGAAAAGTCTATCATATGATGCAACTGTAAAAATTATGGAACCTTCACACTACCACTCTACCCTGCACCACACCTGAACAGACACAGTTTGCATTTTTTTTAAATTCAAAAACAAAGTTAGCTAAACTGTAATGTCATAGTTAAGCCTGGAATAATGTTTAGCCGAGCATTGATAGCCTACGTGAGACAGTTTTTAACTTTTACAGCTATCATCGTTTCCATTGTAATTTGTTGTAGTACCAAAAAAAAAA
The DNA here is from genome assembly GCA_949987655.1 of Polymixis flavicincta. Lineage (NCBI taxonomy): Eukaryota > Metazoa > Arthropoda > Insecta > Lepidoptera > Noctuidae > Polymixis > Polymixis flavicincta. Next base: position 31,692,870 of record OX465171.1, on the reverse strand, counting down.
CTTTAAACAAGAATATTTACGTACCTAACGACTATGTGGTTTCCAAGTCTTAATCAATAATTCATCATCATCATCATTTCAACCGAAAGACGTCCACTACTGGACATAGGCCTCCCCCAGGCTCCTCCATTTCGACCGGTCTTGTGCTTCCCACATCCAGCGGATACCCGCGGTCTTCACAAGGTCATTTTTGGGGGGTTTTGCCAATCAATAATTATGTGACGGGAATAGGTATACGATGAACAAACGCTTGTTTTGGATAAGGAAAGTAAATGACAGTAGTGTGCTGATGATATGAGTAATTTGTTGACCACAGCTCGCATTCATTCGATATCTCCGCACACATATGTGAAGCTACTTACAACTTTAATAGGAGCTAAGAACAAAAATATGCAGTTTCGAGCCCGGCTTATGGCAATAGGGCTTGCCCCTGCCCCCTTGCTTGTTATATACAAGGGACTCAGACGTAACTGGCAAAATGTGGCTGTAGTTCGTATACATACACTTTCCTTCCTTCGAGGAATAAAGAGGTGAAAGTGCAAACTGATAGCTTTAATTAAAGAATCACGTTATTCAAACAATAAAGTATATTTCGCAAGTTGTACAAAGTTTCACTTAGGTACACTACGCACAACATGGCCTGCGCGCGGCTGGGTGACTAATTCTGGACTATTTCTGTGTCCCCGCCGTTCATAAAGGCCTACATATACGTATGTGTATTAATGTGTTTGCATCGCATTACTGTCGAATAACTCGTCGCATAATTATGTGCTTAACATCTGTTAGGTATTGTGAAAAGCGTCGTTTTGCGTCTTTCTTAGTAACTGATTAGAATAACCGTTCGAACTAGGTTGAACAATTTAACTGATAACTCTGTGGCAACAGTTAGCAAAATATGTTTTTGTTCTCTTCATTCATGGAAACAAGCACTTGGTTTTGGGGATAACTTATAGTTCCTTACTTATTTGTTATAGTTATGAACTTATGAGGTTCAGACACACAGTAAGTATCAATTTATGATTAATGTCGCGTATAAAATAGTTGGAGTTAGTAGAGTATTCATTTGCTGGTAACTAGAAGCCTGTAGGAATTTATATTGTTGTCTTGTTATCTGTGCTGGCTAATATGTTAGCCTTTCTGAGAAACAGGGTTCTGGATATCCCTGACGTTATGAAACTCGAAACCTAAAGGTAAAGTAGTTTTTATTAAACGGTTCCCCTTTCCTGTAGCCAGAATGATCTGAAATTTGGTACATACCATTGGTTTTGATGACAATACAATTTCATATAGACTCAATGTCCATCAATCTAGAGTCTAGGGCATTGACTGGACTAAAAATAAAATCGTGGGATGTAATGAAAACTGAGTAAATACGTAAATAGCCGTTGATGAACAATTTGGAACCGTGCACCTAGCTTCTGACGTTTGATAAGTGCCCATGCAGGTTTATGTGAAATAAAATATTTTGATTGATTGATGGTTTAGAGCAGCGGTCGGCAACACGCGGCCCGTGTATTTTTTGTAAAAAAGTAATAAATGGCTAGTTGAGAGCAGAATTAATCCAAGTGACCTTTTTTGACTTTTCAGATATTAATCAAAACGCGTTTTTATTGAATATACGAGTATTTAATAGATTCGTCGCAAAGTTTTTATGTTTTATGATAGATATTAATCTAAGTTAATCTTCACTAGAATATTATGGTGTTGTAACCAATATTTTCAAAGTTATTGTAATTTTTATGAACTTGGATCACTTCTGCTATTACAATAAAATATAATAATGTTACTGCAGAAGGGAAATCAAAGAACTTTTATGTGAAAATCACTTTATTATTTATTTAAAATTATATTATATCTTATATCTAATCACTTTCATCACCTTCCACACTTGGTAGCACATCCTCCTCTTCATTTTCAGCTACATTGTTCCTTCTTCCAGTATGATGAGGTCAGTTTGGATAAAACTGATGATCTCAAGTTTCAAGTTTAATTCATCAAAAAATGCATTTTTTTTTTGTCTAGTACATACCCTCTAATTGAGCAACATTCTCGGAATGTTCCAGACTGAAATCGTCACTTTCAGGCACCATAAGACCAATTCTCGTAATTAAAAACGTTCGCAGTGTCATCTCGGCGACAATTGAATTTCAAAAATTTGTCAAAAGTTTAGGGAAACTCGAGGTATTTTTGACAGATTGACACTGAGATCAGACTGTGAACGTTCTTAAAATTACCAGAATTGCCCCTCATATCTATTGAACTTGCTAAAAAAGAAATGAGTAACAATTAGGACAACACGAGTCAATAGTTCAATTAATACCTAAGAATAATAAAAGTCCTGGTACATACCCTCTAATTCAGCAACATTCTCGGAATGTTCCGGACTTAAACCCTTAGCTTGAGGCACCATATCCCTTTTTTTTTCTTTTTTTTGTGTGGGAAATCGTCAAATAATGTCTCCCGCTCTGGGTGGAGCAGAAGGGCGTGTCAGACTTTTACTAACTACAATCCACCCGTATTCCCTCAGTAGCCTGTATGCCAGGGGCGGCGGTATCTCTTTCGAACAAACCCGCACCCCTGGCAGGCATCGACCCTTGCGGGCCCCATCGATTTGTGCTGACATATCTTTGAGGCGCGCCGTCGTCCTGGGCTTGATCCTTACCGGACAGCGAGCTACCCATTACTCGCCGTCCGCAAGCTCATGCCTACAGTGGCCGGAAAGCAGCCTGGGATTCCCGACGCCCAGGGCGTCTCCTGCGGCGGTTAGGGCCGTGAGGGCGTATATGCTGCCTCACCCTCACGTGCGCCGCCTCCCTCTTCGCGAGGATTACTGCTTCGCTGAAGGAGGTAACGGCTACCCATGCACTCTCGCTCCATACCATGGCCTGGACCAAGGCCGGACGCGAGAGATCGCCGCCGCCGATCGCCTCCACGAGGACACGGCGGTGCTCCGCCCAAGCAGGGCAGACCGCCACCGTGTGCTCCACCGTGTCCTCAGGGCGATCTTCGCAGTGGAAACACCCGGGCGGTTCCTCTCGCCTTATCCGAAACAGGAACCTCCCGAAACAACCGTGTCCGGTGAGGACCTGCGTCAGGCGGAAGGTGGGACTCCATGCCGCCTCTCAAGCCACTCCTCAAAGAGGGGACTTACCGCCGCAATCGTGGCGTGCCCACATCATATCCCTTGAGCTTGCTAAAAAAATACCAATCAAAGATTAGAAAGCTTTTTGCTTTCCCAAGAGAAAATTAAATGTAACATTTTGTACTTACATGCAATTACACTAATAATTGGGGTATCCGTACCCGTGCTATTTTCAGTTTTGTAGGTTTCCAGCGAAAGCAGCTTGCACTATCTTTCTAGACCGTAAAAACATTTTCTAATCAGTTGAAAACGACACACACAAATGGCAATAAAAAATGCCTTATTAAAAAAAAAAAAAAACTTTGCCCCACACTAGGAATTTCTCCTGTATTGTGGGTGTGTTTACAAACATATAAACTCACATACACAAACAGCCAGATCCGGAACAACTACTTGTAGTTCATGCAAATATTTATTCCGTGCGGGAATCGAGCCCGCGACACGCAGCGCAGCAGTCAATCGCTTAACCACTGCGCCAACCGTGCCGTCGCCTTCAAACAGACAGTTGTTAAACCATAAACCATAGCATTTTTTTTTTAAGTTGTTGTGTTATAAAATCACTGTTCAGCATATTACCTAAAAATATATTTTTTCCCAAAATTGGAACATAGTTTGTTCGAATATCAGAAAAGTAATAATAAAGTGATCCAAGTGACCGCAAAAAACATAGAATTATTATAGCACTTTATGTGCATATTACTAAAATGTGATCCAAGTAACACCTATGGAAATGGATTACTTCTGCACTGTAATAACATTTATTGTGAAGTGATCCAAGTGCAAACAATGAACATGGATTATTTCTCCACTGAGTCAAAATCACTGGTGAAGTCATCCAAGTAGCATACAAGTCACTTGGATCACAACTCCACTAACAAATTATGTTTTTAATGTGTATGCAGAAATGTCAAACATAGGACTTTGTTCAAAAAAAAGGCTCATACCACTTGGATTACTTCTGCACTAACTAAGTTTAATCCCACGGAGGGCAAAAAGTGACTTAACTCTGTTTTGACGAAAAGGTCACTTGGATTACTTCTGCTCTCAACTAGCCAAATGTCAAAATAATTGCATTAATTAATGGATAAGCGCGCCTCTTAAGAACGCGCTTCGCTCTGCCCGTGAAAGAACAAATGAGCAAGCAACACGCGGGAGGGGTGCGGGCGGATTGGCATAAATACGCTGAATGTAAGGCTTCAAGGTAAAAACAAACTAATCTCTGATATGCACACAGACTACGTAAAGGCATTCCAAATGAAAAACAAACTATAAAAAATATTGATGAAAAAAAGTTAGATCATTTTCCGAATTGTAAAAAGGCTGTCGACGAAGCTGGAATTAATTTTCATCGGAAAAATGATAAAATGAGAGATATTTTGATACAACTGCAAACTCAATTCAGCGACAGATTTGATGTTTTTGAGAAAGTTTCGAGCAAACTGAAGATTTTTGCAAACCCTTTTTCGTGTGATATTGAAGATGTACCGAGTCATTTATAAATGAACGTGATTGATCTCCAATGAAATGATGCTCTCAAAAGCTCTTTTTATGACATCAGTGATCTTGTTAAATTTTATGACAGCTTGCCATCTGATTTTGACGAATTGAAAAGGTTTACTCAGCAGTTCATTACAATTTTTGGTAGCACTTATTGCGAACAAACTTTTTCAATCGTCAGTTATAGAAAAAATAAATATGCCTTTCGTCTCACAGTGAGCATTTGAGACCCATTCTACGAATTGCAACCACAAATATGACTGCTAACATACAAGAAATAGCCTCCCAAATACAACCTCAGACATCACACTGAACTTTGTATAAATGCAGTTACCTATTTATTAGTTACATTGTAGTTTTCAGTTGTGAATGATTTACGGTGGTTATTTTTCTAGCTATAGAGCCCAAACGTATAAACATAATGTAAGTGTTTTAACAATTTTCATTAGTATTTTTATTTTTTCTGTGGGATATGACCAATTATATATAGGTATATTGGGCTTCTGGGGTTAATATCACAAGTGCGGGCCCGCCTTTAGTTTATTTTGTCAACTTGTGGCTCTTGCCTGCCAAAAGGTTGCCGACCGCTGGTTTAGAGAAATAACACGCGCCCCATGCTTTAATTGTTTAGTCTAATCAATGCCCTAGATGGTTGAGGAGAGTGGTGTGATGTTTAGTACCTAGGGCCTAACTAATAATTTTCTAGCTTTTAGTACATAATCCACATCATAACCACCTTTCTTTAAAAAAAAAACCGTATTTAACTTAGAAAAGTTTTATTTATTTTTTATTTATAAAAGACAATGGCGACACAAGAACACTTCGCTAAACTTTACAAAGTATTCATCCGAGAATACATCGAATTCAGTCACATGAATGCAGTGGAAAAATCTGGCTCGCTGGACCAAAAGATGCTTACTGAACTAGGCCTCCACTCAGTCGCTTCTCTGATAACAGGTCACTAAAACTGCATCTATTTGAACACTGGCCTTATCAAGAACCTCTCGGACGTGAGAAGTCCCATAATTTGAATATTGATAAATTATTAAATAAAAACTTGCATATTATGGTCGGTAAGGAGGTTATTAGCGTTTGTTGGATATTGACCTTGGAAAACGACTAAAAGGGACCTTGATTGAAATGAGGTCAGATAAGTTAAGTTTCTCTTTGATAAGTTTCGGATAGCCCGCATTCATGAAGTCTAGTTCTTAAAAGTAACTTTTGTCAGCTGTTGCATGAGTATGCAACAGGTGTCTTAATTGTGCCCAACCTACATTGGTGGTATCTACATGGTCCTAGGTTATCATTTGTGGCCTCGAGTTGTAACTTGGGTCGTAACAGCTATGTGAACATAATCCAGCATTGCATTTATGTAAGCTATCACGCCCTTTATACAGGACGCTTTTATTTTAGTATTATGCTTTATTTACATTTTTAATTTTTATTACTTGTAATTGAGTTAAGTTTTCATTTTATTTATTGGTATATTGGCATGGCTAGCTGTCTTATGACAAATTATTTAATTAATGTTCCGTGTCTCGTAATGTTTATTACTTTGCCTATCTATGTATAGAATCAAGTCTATCTCTGCCAGGGGTGCGGGTTTGTTCGAAAGAGACACCACAGCCCCTGGCATACGGGCTACTGAAGGAACACGGGTGGGTTTTAGTCAGTAAAAGTCTGACACGCCCTCCTGCTCCACCCAGAGCGGGAGAAGTTAAGTTTGTTGCGCCACTTCTTATTCCCAGTAAAGCACTAGGAAGTGGTGAAGGATGGGCGTTTAGGGGGACTGTCTTATGTATTTTGACGTTTTAAAATTGCTGATCTCCTATTTATATGTGCGGAATCCCGGCCTCATTCGAATAGTTCGAGTAAGGACACCCTTGATTAATCGCGTAAGATCAGTACAACCAGTCCCATAAAGCATACTAGACTTTGCCCAGGTATAAGTCAGGAATTATTCAACCATATCATTAGTATGGATTATTATGGAGGAAACCTTAGCTGTGTGTGACTTCAATTACCCTCCTGTCTTGTATTGGCATAAACTTTATGAGAATATGAACAGATGATACCGCGATAGTAGGTCAGTAGACACACGTCTGCGAAGTTTTTCTAGCTTATTGTATTTCACACTGAATATTATATTACAAGTCAATGATTTGAAAAAAGAAACCAAGTTTCACTGAACTGCTTAGGTGTGGAACCCTCGGTAGACGAGTCCTGACTCGCTCTATCGTTTTTTTAAATCCCTCAGACGATATCCTGTCCAAACACCACATTACAAATCACAATCCCATCAAAAGGACTTCCAGTTTTTCCCCTCTTCTCCAATATTTGGGAATTGTTTCCAATTCTGTTATGCCTTAATTAATGTAACATTTCAAAACAAAAACTTGCCAGATCGGACCGGGTGGTCCGATTCTTAAGTGACGCGCTTACCAACGTACAGCATTTAATTTTTATTTATATATATAGATAGACTAGCACTTCGGCTGCGAGTTCTTCCGCGCAGATATTGTATTTTCTCCTACTGACTTTAACACCACCCAATCGCCCTTTGCGAGGGTTATAAAAAAAAAAGTTTATGATTTACTAAGATAAGCGTCCGTGCCTAGTTTCCAGTTTATCAAGGAATATGATTTTTTATACAAATTAAATCCCCCCCTTTTCACCCACTTCAAGATCGAATTTCCAAAAACGCATTCATAAATACATTTTATACAATACTAGCTGACCGGGCAGACGTCGTCCTGCCCAAACAGCGCTACCTGCCGGTTCCAATTGTTAATCTAAACCTTCCAGGAACCTACTCAAACGAATACCAAAATTTTCTTTAAAATCAGCAGAGCCGTTTAGGGGGAGTTCAGTGACATACACACGTACAGAAGAATTATATATCTAAAGAAGATAATATATACCTATATCTACAAGAAAAAATATATAACGCCACTAACTATTTACACTACCTACGTACTTTATATAGATAGGTTTAACATTTCTACCACTAATTTACAACTTTAAACTTGACTGTAAATATAGGTACCCACTATACTGCAGCCAAAATTTAAGGACATTTTATTCTTCTCCTTTACGCAGGTTACTGGAAACCAGTTTCATTGATTCCAATGCAATCTTTTCTCGACTGGTGGCGCGGCCGCTTAGTAAGACCTCTCGAAATCACCAATCGCTATTCTTTGCACTCTAGCAACACGTATTGTGAGATCTTGTTGGCTGGTCAACTTCGACGCACTCATTCAACTGAACTTAAGCACAGTTATGTTTTATTCACTTGTTAATATAGGTATTGCATTTAGAAAGATTTCTATTGTAAATGCCAATCCTACATTATAATCAGCATAATGTACTCGTAGAAGTGAAATTGTGACTTGTGGCTTTAACGGGATGCAATACTATAACTTATCTTCCTTTCGGACCTACCATCGAGCACGAATATGCTGAGATTTACATATATAGCGAAGATGAAAGTTATTAGTTCAAGTCCATTAGTTTACACCTCTGGAGTCGATAGATGTCGGTTAAGGAGCGCCAACACGGCAGTCCGCGGATTGCATCTAAAAATACACTATTTCCCCGACTCGATATTAGTGTGCCAAAGGATAATGACTCACGAAACAGGAGGAGAGTGTAATACGAAAGCTTTCATTTTATGGCTCAGACAACAGAAGCTATTCGATAACTGTATGCCGATTGTATTTGCTGTGCCCAAACTACAGAGTCAAATACGAATAAGCTATTTTCATAAGCAATTAACAATATGAAAAAGTACATAATCGAACATATTTCGTAAATTCATCAAACTTGTTACGGGGAAGGTATATCATATTGTTTACAAAAGCATTAACAAAATAATATTAATTGATTCCAGGTCCACTTTCCGTAACGATTGAAAATTGCGACACCGTGTCGACGGAGGGACAAGCTTTTTCTTGGCTGCTCAACGTGAATATAACAAATGTGGGGACCCTGCGACTAGGACCCGGCTCCTTTGCCCTGGACCGCTCTGCCAGCAACGTTGGTGAGCACGGTCCCGGGATGTCGGTCAGTATATCTTCATTCCAGCCAACTACTACGCAAATTGAGCGCATAGCGAAATATAATGCAGATGCGAATACAAATAAGCTTTAATATTTACAACGTCGGGAACTCAACCACAATTCTCATGATAAACTATTTCATGTTGCAGATCTGGATGAAAAACGTCACTGTTCCCGCCATTCCAGCTTTTACTTTTGGATCGTCTGCTGCTGAAATTGTTCTGGATAAAGTTAAGATATATGAGATATTCGCAGGAGCCTTCTCCGCCAACACATACAACATCGTGATGGCGCTCAATTCCTCGGTGGCCAACATCGATGAAGATGCCTTCTCTCAGCGATCTCTGATTAACAACCTGTATTTTTTTGGCTGTAAAATCCAACAAATCGCTTCAAGAGCCGTTCAGTCGGCCGTCGGAAACCTTAATATTTCGTACACACTGTGAGTATTTAATAACTTATTGATTATTCACAACAAAATATTATCTAACCAGGGCCTGATTTCACTATGACCACTTAACGATTCTTTACTCGTAACTACGTCCATCACATACGAAATCTGCTAATATCGTACCAATAATATCGACAAATTGTCTTGGAACATACAGAATATGACACTTTGATTCCTTACCGTTACATTGGTTTCTAAAAAACACGATATTGACGTATTTTGAACTTAGTAAGATTCCGCGGGAAATCATTACAACCATACAGAATTGAGGCCCTGCTGGATATATACGATCATATATGGATAAATATTGTGTTTCATAACATAATCATGTAAAATCCTAGGCACCGACATTAACTGTTAAATTATAATAAGTTTTATTTTCATTGCAGGATTGAAAATATGGACACAGGAGCAATCAACATAACTGTAGCTTCCGTTGTAATCCGAGACACCGAATTCAATAAACTGATGGAGCGAAGTATTGAATTGTCTTCATGGAATAAACTACACATGGAGAGGAACTCATTTGACGAACTCGTACCAAATGCAATAGTCGCTTTGGATACAGTGACACACGAACAATCTGGACATCGTCTAACTTTTATTGAGAACGAAATTGAGACGGCCCATCCTAATAGCCTTAAATTCATTGGCCAAGCTCACAAACACGCAGCGTACTCCGTGTTATATAAGAACAATTACTTCGGAAAAAATTGCTACTGCAATATAAGTAACTGGTTGAACGAAGTCTTAAGCACTGACACAGGTGAACCTTTTAAGACAGAAAGTCATTGTACAGTGGACGAGTTCTTGGCACGCTGTTTTAACGAACCAGAACAAAATGTTTTTTTCCATAATTTCCTTGATGAAGTATGTAACGAAGACTCACTTATTCTTCACTGTAAATCTTTCCTGTCAGGGGCTGATGGAACTATCACCAAAATAAAGAATCCTAGGTTCCCTCACAAGAACAAGCACGACCAATTAATCAGTGAGCGAGATAAGAAGGTGATTGGAATAGTCATAGTAACCTGCTTAGGCTGTGTGGTTATTGTGATGTTAATCAGTTTTGTAAGATGGATGCGCCGCAAGGGCTACTGTATCAATGTGAAGAATTTACTTATTTCTTGGAACTCGTCTTGCGGCTCCTTTTGCCAACGGATCTGCACATGTGGTGCAGTGACCGGTATGGATAATGCACGATCTATTTCGCGACTTTCAGTAAATGAGTATTCTGAACGTCATTGCTTGAATGAGCCAACACGAGTCCAGGAGAGAATGCAAGAAACAACCTTAACTGTTGCAATTGAACCGACTGAAGATAAAACTACTCAAACTTTACCTGAGGAGCTGAGTAAAGAACTATTGGAGAACCTGAAACAGAGATTGGAAAGTCCGGAAAACTACACAGAGGCTCGTGAGACCATCGAACACTTATATGTGCTTACTAAGCTGGAAGAAAATCGCAATGCAATTGTTCCTAAAACGCTAAGTGAAGAAGAGAATATTTATGAATTGCCGTTCCAAAATACCACTCGTATTGGAAAGAACAAAAAACCAATGGTTAGCATTGGAACAAGGACGCCTTCTTTAGACAAACTCTTGCCTCTATCACCGTACAACAGACCAACAGCCTTGGTTCATGAGTATTTCGAGCCAAAAGATTTTGCTGTGCACCTGTATGCTGAAATTGCTAATAATGAAAAAGAAAAGAGGACACTTCTGGGAAACATGCCTGATATTGTTGGAGAACAGGCAGTGCCGCGTGGTCCATACCTCCGTGCCGTGCGTGAAAAGCAGAATTCTGCTTCATGTTCCCCAGCTATCCCACATTCAACATCTCGGAAGAACCCAAGCGGACCCCAAGGCATGTCTACCACCAAATCGAATTCGTCTAACACATCGGCCAAGATGATGAACCGCCCTCTGCCGGAGAAGCCCATCACCCTGGACCTGGGTGAGGGAACATCCCTACGGCATGGCTGAGGGTTAGCCCCCGCGCTGCCGACGCCAGCGCTAACCGACAGGGCTCCAAGGACATACCCTCGCAAAAAAGCAAGTCGCTCGCTGCTGTCGTCAACCCGGCAATATGACCAGGAATTCTACATGAACCTTGATCCCTGCGTAACAAGCTAAACGGGCGGATGATAAGGACGCGACAATCGAGATGATGCTTAAACATTTCTTTGCTGTGATATTAATTTTGTTTACTTTTATGTGTAATTATTACCATTGAGTGATGTCTTGCGCCAGACACTGTTGTACGTTTATTTGTAAATAATTTATGAGTTGTAATTAATTCTTAATGTTGAACCGAGCAAAGGCGTGATCCAATGATATTGCGCGAGCCTGTATTGGGTTCGTTTCTTGTTTAATGCTTTATATGTTGACGCTTTTTATTAAGGATGTAATGTAAAGTCGCAACATTTGATGTTTCCTTATCATACAATGATTCTACAAACGACAGCTTTGCTAAAAACACTTATAGAATTTCTAACATTTAACCAATTTTTTAAATTAAATATGTAGTTGAAAATTTTAAAATATGATATTTAACCAGATTGAACCGTTCTAAATGTGAATGTTAAATAAAGTAGAAATCAATTGTTCAAGTCGAAATGTTGATGTCTTTATTGCATTTATTATCATTGCAAGTATAACATTTTAAACCAACCAATGTATTTTATGTCTCTAAATGTTGTAGATTATTTCTTAATAATATTATCCATCGCCAGCTGTTGTCCCAAAAAGAACGTTAAGTCAGTAGAAGTAATGAGATGATATCATACAATGATTCCTCTAACGACAGCTTGGTTAACAAACACGAACTACATCGTCATTAAAATAAAAAATAAAAATGTAGTGCATGTAGTGATTTCATTCTAGAATTAAACAACAATATTTAGCCAGATTGAATCGATCTATATGTGAATGTTTAAGTAGAAATCAATTGTTCCAGTAGAAATATTGATGTGTTCACTGCATTTATTATCATTAACCGTACCATTGAAATACTATGTCGTATGATCCATTCAACTATGTTATATGTTAAAGTTTATCCCTAAATAATATTATCAACCCCCAGTTGACGTCCCAAAGGTTTATCATACGTAGCAGTAAAACATTTTAACCCTGCCATTGTAATTTTGTCTCTGAATCATTTATTTATGTATGATAAATGTTACAGTTTATCCCTAAATAATGTCATCAACCCCAGCTCTCGGCCCAAAGGTTAGTGAATCCTCTTTAAACTTTTATTTGATTTAGTTAAATCTATCAAATCATAGTAGGTTTATGTATTTCTATAAAAACTTACATTTCAAAGTATACAAATTAAGCATGTGTTCACTTTCGATGAAATTTACCCCGATGTACGGAGCTCAACTATCAATTTATTATTATCAACTAAGCCATATTTTAAGATGTTTTTTTAACATAATAGATCCTATTTATTTTAGTCCTGAATCTGTCCTATACATACCTAAATGTTAATAATATATAGAACTTATTATAAGTAAGAAATAGTTTTAATTAAATTATTAATATTGATGTGTCACTGAATCATTCTTTTTGCCATAAAATTATCAGTCGTAATATATATTATGTTTAATTAAACCGAGAAGATAAAAATATTATTATGTTATTTTGAGAGTAGATTGCAAGCTTCTCGAAGAAAGAAGTTTTTTCCATTGTCATAATAAAGTGAATGTTATGTGAAATGCGTTGCTTATTTTGTATCTTAACCTTTGACTAGATTGCCTAAGTAATCCAGACATCTCATAACTGACTTAGATCAGAGCTGTAGACTCAACTTCTACCTAGCCTTCCTATTCCCAAGTATGTTGGGGTCGGCATCCTGTCTTACCAGATGTAGGTCAATACCAGTATTATACATGGAAAGACTGCCTATCTCACCTCCACAACCCAGCTACACTGGGTAACACGATACCCATTGGTAAGACTGGACGACAATAATAAGTATATCTCAATAAAACTTTAAATATTACCAGCACCCTAATTGCGTAACTCCCGATTCATCATAATCTGTATCGTTTTGAAACGGATTGTTAAACCATTGCTTCATATGTTCGAAAAACGTGTCTGTTCGACAACATAAATTAATGACGCAATGAATATTGTTTAACTGTGAAGACGAAACCAATTATGATCAATCGTGAGTTACGCAATTAGGGTGCAGGTCGTGGTGTCCCCTTTATAAATCGGCTTATAATCGTATGGATAACGGAAATCAGGCGGCACCTATCAGATTTAATCCTTTTTTACTTTTCTCGGTCGAAGCTATATAACCCCCTGGATGGCTCACTTAAGTCTCGAATGGATGCCTCGCCGGGGGCTTCTTTTAAATGTACGTTTTTCTTTTCAATTGGAGCATTTTACACAGTGCAACAAAAAGCAAGATGACTTATAGTAAATAAGTGATCTTGCAGCTCACTCAATAATGTTGTGCGTGTAGACTATCGTCTAACTGCTTATCACTGATACTACCTCTAGCGGACTCGAAGCCTGGTGATACAGCGTGCTTTATAGCCAGGCCCACCAGTGAGTTCGAGCCCGCGACTAGTGTACCCTTAAGGGGAACCTAGTCGCTATGGATGAGACAAAATCATACCATGTTAAGTTTTGGTGTACATCGTCAAACAGTGGAGTAAAACCCTTCCGAAGTTTGTATGGAAAAAATGTGGACTTGTTTCAACTTAAGGTGCTCAATCATATTTTTAGGAGCCCAAATAATTGATAATTTTGCTTCTTCATTATGGTCATCTCAAGATCGAATCTTGTTTTTTGTAGTCTGAAATCTCTCTATTGTTCTTTGCAAGGCAAAAAGTCTAATTGGTGGAGGTTTTTGTAAAGATATTACACGACAATGAAACGATGTGAAGTTTCCCTGTTTTCGGAAAATCAGCAAAAATCCTTTACAAACAACTTAGATAATGCAATCGCAAACAAGTTTTTTTTTTCTCTTACCGGGATCGAGACTGAACGTTTAGCATCGGTTACAAAACAATAACGTGTAATTTTTAAAACAATAACGCCTGTTAATTCAAATAAGTAAATAAATAATTAAGATTATTACTTTGCAAAGAAATTTCACAAAAGTTTGGACATACAAGATTGGTTCATTAAATCATTACTTACCTACCTACGAGTACGTGGTAAAAACGATAAGTTATTTCTTTTCGTATATCTTATCGCTCTTTATCACAAACCCAGTTTTATTTGTGTTTGATACGTATGTGCATAGTAGCTACAATAAATACATAATCAACGTTTGTATTTATCACCGAGTTTTGAACACTGCAAATACTTAGTTCGACGATAGTGTGTCAAGTCACCTGTTTACATAATCTGTGCGATACTGACTGTACCTAAGTTCACGCAAAGCAAACAAATATAATATTTTTAGCAATTTTAACCCTCTGTATGGCGCGATGTGTTCCACGCGCGCCTCAAAGAGATGTCAGAACAAAGTGATGGAGCCCGCAAGGGCCGATGCCTGCCAGGGGTGCGGGTTGTTCGAAAGAGATACCGCCGCCCCTAGCACACAGGCTACTGAGAGAAAACGGGTGGGTTTTAGTCACGAGAGTGAAGTTATATAACAATTTCCCACCAAAAAAAAAACCTTGTCCGGGTGACAGGCAACGTCATTTAAATCGCCAACATGTATAGAGCATTCATGGTGGCCAAGATTTCGTCCAATTACTGCGTGAAACATGGCTTGCATTTGGAAAAAAGGCCGATAATTATACAGATTGAAATTGAAAACTTGCGCCGAGTCGATATAGGAGGTTCAGTAACTGTTACATGATCAATACTTATTAATTATCATTTTCCAAATCAACTTGAAAAAAATCGTGTAATTATACGACTATTCACATTTCAACAACATAAAGTGAGTTCGTTTTTAGGTAGTTGACTGACGAAGAGCACAATTATGTCGTACTAACGTACTTTAACTATAACGTCGTACGTAATAACGTGAACGCCATCACCCATTGACTATAAAGTGGATTTTATCAAAAGTGACTGTGACACACACAATACAGTAGGTTATTTCTATCGATCTGCGGTCACCAGTATGCAACAGGTTGTTAGCAGGTACTTTGCCGCAAACGTGCTCTACCGGGAGGTAAGCTAGCGCCATTTGATCCGATAACTAAAGGTGCTCATAAGAAGACATCCGCAAACGAGAACCACAAGCGGCAACGACATCGCCCAGTCACAACCACCGCCTGCAGTGACACGACTGGTTTCTATGAAGGTAATTCTATTAATAATATTAGATAGGCAATGACTATCTAGAAGCTGAAGAAGAGAAATGCTGCTGCCGTCGAAATTCTCGTTCATCTCCAACACACTTGACACCAATGACCCACCGGTGCTGACAAAGAAAATAATAAATGACATCCCTTAATATTTTTTTTTAATTCGAACGTTGTTCGTGGCCACTGGCTTAAGTGGAACGAGTATAATATTTTTACTCATCCAGGCCTTAACGCTAAAACCTTCTTAGTGAAAGTAACTACTTATATGAAATAAATCTTCACGAGGTAAAAGGAGTCCGTACAGAGCCAGCTTGCCGTCTGACAGTAAAGAAGGCCCCATTGACTAACAGCCCACCGGCAGATATTCACCTGTTAGTTACTTATTAAAATCAAAACACTCGATTACGTATTGTTCATTTAAGATAAGCAAAAAATTTACTGGACTCAAACCTATAATACGTAAGAATCTCTAGATTATATTATCATATTCTTCGTTGCTGGACTTCACTTCGTTGGTGTCATGGAGACACCACCGGTGCGGGTGGCAACCTGGTGGTGTAACGGAGAATAAACAGAAATTATGGCTCCGCGTTCGGAATTAAAACCGCAGCGGCACGTCGAGTTGCTGCAAACGGTCGTAGCGATGGTGCGACATTGCCTCTTGCGGTTTGCGGTCGCCTTCAGAAGAGCACCTTAACACTGGCGTGCTTATGGAACGACGGTAAGGCCCGATACAAGATAAACATGCGTTATACACATACATTTTAGAGCTTACATGTTAGCAATATTCCCAATAGCGCAACATTTCGTTTGTGTAAGACAATGAACCTTTCCAAGGTACAGTGACGGAGGTAACCGACTTAACCCGAAGAATTGAAGTGGCAGTGGGCAGGACACATTGCTCGCAGAATAGATGGCCGATGGTGCCGAAAGGTTCTGAAGTGGCGACCGCGTACCGGAGGACGTAGAGTTGGAAGGCCCCCTTGTAGGAGACAAGGGGTTTTGACGCAGAATGTGCACATGACGCAAAATGATCACTTCGCAAAATACGCACTTCGCAAAATGGGCATTTCTCAAAATGAGCTTTTCTCAAATTGTGCACTTCTCAAACTGAGCACACACACAATGGGTCAAAATAAAAACCGTTAGCTTACAATTAAAAAGAAAATAATGTATTGCACGATTTTTAGAGCCATAACAGTAGTTTCTTTCTAAAAAGTAATCACGTTCAGGAAATGTTTGATTATTTTGTATTTTCAGTGCACGTCAGCTATCCAGATAATATACGAGTAAGTACTCCAGCCAGTCATTGTAGCATGCTGTGCATTGCATCTATCTGTATTTTTTTTATTCATTATCATCATGATTTCAACCAAAAGACGTCCACTGTTGGACATAGGCCTCCTCAAAGCTCGTCCACTTCGACCGGTTCTATGCTTCCCGCATCCAGCGGACTCCTGCGGCCCTCACAAGGTCATTGGTCCACCTTTTGGGAAGCCTTCCAACTTTACGTCTTCCAGTTCGTGGTCGCCACTCCAGAATCTTTCGGCCCCATCGGCCATCTGTTCTGCGAGCAATGTGCCCACTGCCACTTAAGTTTGGCAATTCTTCGGGCTATGTCGGTTACCTTGGTTCTGCGGATCTCTTCAGTCCTGATTCGATCACACAGGGAAACTCCAAGCATAGCCCTCTCCATCGCTTTGGGTGACTTTAAGCCTTCTTATGAGGCCCATTGTGAGCGACCCCGTTTCGGTTCCATATGTCATCACTGGCAACACGCACTGGTCAAAGATTTTCGTCTTGAGACACTTCGGTATGTGGGACGAGAAGATATTGCGAAGCTTCCCGAACGCTGCCCAGCCGAGTCGGATTCGACGATTGACCTTTTCCTCGAAGTTGGACCTACCTAACTGGACAGTTTGTCCTAGGTAAACGTACTCGTCCACAACTTCGAGTGCAGCGCCTCCGACCGTTACCAGAGTGGGTGTTACATGGGCATTGGACATGACCTTTGTCTTGTCCATGTTCATTTTAAGACCCACTCTTTCGGAAGCTCGACTGAGGTCATCGAGCATTGTACTGAGGTCTTCCATGGTCTCAGCCATGACAACTATATCATCGGCAAACCCAAGGGGAGTGATGTACTCGCCATTGATGTTGATGCCAGCCCCTTTCCAGTCCAGAACCTTGAAGAAATCCTCCAGTGCAGCGGTGGAAAGTTTCGGAGAGATAACGTCTCTCTGTCTAACACTTCTCTGCAGAAGGATAGGATAGGTTTCGAGGTCTGGTCCTGGAGTTGGACTGACATAGTGGCATTTTCGTACAGACACTTCAACACCTCGATGTACCGATAGTCGATCTGGCACCGTTTGAGGGACTGCAGTACAGCCCATGTCTTGATCGAATCAAAGGCTTTTTCGTAGTTCGTAGTTTTTGGTAGTTCCACCAACGCCAAACAGAGAGGCAGATTGTACTCTTCGGTCTTCTGTATAACCCGCCGCAGCATATGTATGTGGTCTATGGTGCTAAAGCCTTTACGGAACCCGGCTTGTTCGGGAGGCTGGAAGTCGTCATACCTGCACGCTAGACGGTTCATGATGACTCTGAAGAACATTTTGTAGACATGGCTCAGAGGAGAGAGGGGCCTATAATTGTTAAGAAGGGCATTGTCACCCTTCTTAAAGTACCACCACAACTGTGTTCCAGGCATGTGCGGCGTATTGCCCTCGAGTTTAACTGAATCAAACAGCTTCTGAAGGGCCTTAAGCACGGGTTTCGCGCCGGCCTTTAGGAGTTCAGCTGTGATTCCGTCATCACCCGGCGCCTTGTTGTTTTTGAGCTGCTTCAGAGCCATCCTAATCTCGTACAAGCTGACAGCTGGTCAATCTAACTCTTGAGTCGTTTGCCAGATAAGTTACGGGTTTTCTTGTTGACGTGTATAACTGTCCATAGAACCTCTCAATCTCTCTCAACAGCTCAGGCTTGGTGGACACGATCCTGCCTTCAACGGTTTTCAGTTTCGTCAGCTGACTCTGCCTAATAGACATCCCTAGCAAAGACCTTTGAGCCAGTATTCCGCTCTATTGCGTCTTTAATACATTCCGTATTAAAGCGGCGGAGGTCGCTTTTCAAAGACTTAGAGATCTGTCTATTAAGCTGCCGGTACTCGAGCGCATCGTCTGAAGACTGCAAGACCATCTCGCGCCTCTCCTTCATGAGCTGCAAAGAAGGATCAGAGAGCATCTTATTTTTATTGATACGACAGGTCTTGAAAAACTTAAGACCCGACCGTATGGACAGTTTCCACGAACCTATCGTTAAAATCGTCCACAGATCTCCCTAGACACTAGAAACTGAGTTGAAAGTTTTTGGAGTTTTGGACTTGGATCGGTGCTGGACGGAGCGTAGACTTCATCAGCCGAGATCTTTCCAGCTTGATATTGAGATTCAATGTGCCTCTTACCAAACGGTGATTACCACCAGTTTTCACCGCTTTGATCACAGAGACATCATCGAATACTTGCCTCTTCGTCGACATTATGAAGTCAATCTCATTTTTGGTTGCACCATCAGGACTCTGCCAGGTCTACTTAGTTAGTATGCTCACGTTTTTTGAAGAAGGAGTTCATCATAAAGTATTTTTCTATTATATATTATTATTAATACATACTTATCGCATTGATCACGATTACAAAGAATACAGTTTTCCATACGAAAATATAGGTAGGTATGTATTATTTCGTAAGTTTTGTACTAAATTTTCTCAAAAATAGGAAAATTTGGAAGTATATTAAATACTGGATCCATATACAGGATAAGTTTTTATCCAGTGCGCTAACTGTAACCATGAATTCAGCATATCATTCTAAACCCCCTAGCGCAGAAGAATGACTGCTGAAGGCATTAGAAATTTATCCAAGCAAAAACAAAAGCAAAAGGAATTTAAATGCCTATGAAACTCGATTTACAGCCCACAGTGCGCCGCGTTTGGCGTCTGGCTGTCTATGTGAACGCCATATACTCAAAAACTACCGAGCGGATTTTCATACAGTTTTCACCAATTGACTGAGTGATTTATGAGGCAAGTTTAATTGATTAAGGTTGGCTGAAATATGACGATGATTGTTGAAGATGTCCGAAAAAATCATGCCGACTGGGAGTTTTACTGGCGAGCGCCGCGTAGAATAAACAATGTATTCCGGAATCAATTAGTACATTATTTACCTGTATTAACACATACGGGTCACTTATACTTTAAATCCCGGTTGTAAGTTCCGTTCCCGTGATAAATTTTCCGACATCCACACGGGCGAGACCGCGAGCAAAAACTAGTATAATCTTAAAAATACGAGAGCACACGTTGTTATAGGATATTCTAGAGATAAGGCTATTACGTGCCATGCTGCCGTGCATTACTGTTTAAAAGATTAGGTTAGTTTACCATTAAGATGTACATCGATATTGGTGCCGATTCTGTTGTTCACCGAACTAAACTAAACTACTCGTATCACTAAAATTTCTTGCTTTTGTATATGAGAATTTTAAAGCTATTCTGCAAAAAAAAAAAAACTATAAATTTAAAAATAATTTTGACACAACTAAAATCGAATTTGACCGCACGTGCTACTTGTTTGCCCTACCCCGTGTTTGTTTTTAGAGCCGGAGGCGTGCAAGGGGGGCAGCCTCGACGTGTTTCATATGGAATTTTCACTTTTGCAATTATTACCCACATGTTGAGTTTAGAGGTCTACGAGTTTCATAAAGGGGGTTGAAATTTTCATTATTTTTGCGATAGGACACACCATTTTCGAATTATAAGCAAAAGAAACGAAAAAGAAACAGTAGGTACTGTTTTTGCACCTTGTTGCTGTGAATTTTAATTCTTGACAACTAATTTGATTCCACACCTTTTTAATCGCGATTAAAATAGTCAGACTTAGTAAGTCAATCAAAATTTTCGGTTGAATAGAATAATAAAATTGACAACAACAGAATAGCAAAATTGTCATTTTCACTAAATTAATAACTCAGTGCAATCTTGGTGCTGTCAAACTACAATATAGTTAAGTTGTATCATTTTAGTCAATTTCAGAATAGGAAATCGACGTTTGACAGGAATAAACAAAATTTTGGTGATTTTTAGTCTAGTTTAGATAATTTTCTGACAATAGAATCGGCACCAATATTTATCTTTTCAGTGTTTTGAAAAGTTACAAAGTGACTAGAAATTATTATGTTCAATAGTAACATATATTTTTCCGTTGTCCCTAACTAAATAGATACTTACACCCACTTAGATTTTGTTTGGTGGTTCAATTTTAGGACAAACGGTACTTACTAGTTTTCATTGATCGTTAAACGAACTGCGCCCTTGGTTTTACCCGCATAAATTTCAATTCCGTGGGAATATCGGGATAAAAGTCTCCTATGTCCTAATTCAGGTTATGGCATAGTTATGGTCTACCCAGGAGCTAATTTTTTTCCAAATCCGGAGAACCGTTTTAGCGTTAAAGCGTAATTAACAATTAATACATACAAAAAATCAAGTATTTTCTCTTTAGAATATAAATTTAGCTTACAGATAATGAAACTATACAATACGATGACATTACATATTAAAACTGTCCTACTAATAAGCTCATTATAAAAGACATACCCCCTTATTCATAAACGTTGCTTAAAGTTAAATAGTGATAAGCGTCTGTTTAACCATACATTTTTGACGTTTAAACATACTTTAACCATCGTTTATGAATATGGCCCATAATGTCTAGGTAAATCCTTACAAAACCTATTATTAAACTATACTTTAAAAATGATTTCAGATGGATCAGTAACATTGGTAATAATTTGGCCCGTAACGATGATGTGATGTAATCTGAAATTAGTACATCCCGCACACACGCATGCTGTTACAGCTATTTAGCGGATTTTTTAGTTTCTTACGAAACAATGTTAACGTGAGACATTGGTGCCGATTCTGTTGTACACCGAACTAAACTATAACTAAAATTTCTTACTTTTTACTATGAGAATCTAAACGCTATTCTGCAAAAAAAATATCTCTAAATTTAAAAACTATTTTGACACAACTAAAATCGAATTTGACAATCGCGACTCGCACGTGGTATGTTTTGGCTTCGCAACGTGGTACTTGTTTGCCCTACCCCGTGTTTTTTTTAGAGCCAGCAGCGCGCCGGGGTCGGCAGCCTCGACGTGATTTATATGGAATTTTCACTTTTTTCATGGAAAATATGAAAAATTATTATCCACATGTTGAGTTTTAGATGTGTTTGAGGTATCGTAAAGGGGGTCGAAATTTTCATTATTTTTGCGATAGGACACACCGTTTTCGAGATATAAGCAAAAGAAAAGAAAAAAAATACAGTACTATTTTTGCACCAGAAGTCGAGGTGTCGATGTGAATTTTAGTTCTTGACAACTAATTTTATTCCACACCTATTTAATCGCGATTAAAAATAGTCAGATTCAGTTAGACAACCAAAATTTTAGGTTGAATAGAATAATGAAATTGACAACAACAGAATAGCAAAATTACCATTTTCACTAAAATAATAATTCAGTGCAATCTTAGTGCTGTCAAACTAAAATATATTTAAGTTGTGTCACTTTAGTCAATTTCAGAATAGGAAATCGTTGTTTGACAGGAATAAACTAAATTTTGGTGATTTTTAGTCTAGTTTAGAGAATTTTGTGACAACAGAATCGGCACCATTGTCGATTGAATGGCAACAAATGGCTTTATTCAATCATTCCATTCCGGTTACAATGTCAATTCCTATACTGGGTTTCATCGATGCCAATATCAATCTAGTACAATATTAAATCAAATATTGCCCTTGATTTAGAAACAAGATAAAGAAACAAGACTATGAATCTCAGATTATAAAACAAAAGCATAGACCGCGCGGAACACCAAGAGTGAAGCCAAAAAACCAAATACTAAAACGTCGAATTATACATAATGCGAGGCTTTAGTACTCGTATTTGTTTTTTTTACTCTTGGGTGTTCTGCGCGATCTAACTGCCTTTGTTTTATAATCTAAACAAAAAAAAAAAAATACCAAAGACGCTTTAGTATTTGGTTTTTTGGCCTCACTTTTGGTGTTCCGTGCGGTCTATCTGCCTTTGTTTTATAATCTGAGCTATGAATACTTTTGCTTCCGAACCAGACGTCGCTTCGGAACGATCGAGAATTCCATACCGTAAATACATATCATTCATTCTTAGTTTAGTTTGCGATTCAGTAACATTTAGTACATTTTTTTTTTATATTTATAAGAGCACTAGTGACCCGGCTACGCTTCGCATCGGTGCAATTTAGTGATGTGGTGACATCGACGTGTCAAAGCATCAAGATGTGTTCAGTAAAATATTAACGTAGGCACTTATTAAACCTACATGTTCCACTTTTGATCATGGTCTGGCAGTTTTGGTAGTTTATGTAACCTAACCAAATGTCCTTTCCTGGGTATTGTTCGTCTAATCGTTGAGCTCGTTAAGTTCTTAGTTGCGCTGCACGGCTACTGACGAATCGTCGTCGCCGTGATTGGATGGACATCTTGAAAAACTTAAGACTGCGCTTAACAAAACTTTTTCCTTGGTTCAAGATCTATGAGTATGACAAAGTTCTTAACTAGAAGAAATACTATAGAAAGGTAGATATGTATTAACAATCGGCCAAGAGCGAGTCGGGGTCTCACAATATAGGGTATCATGCCAATATAAAGCTAAACTCATAAGTTTAACCACTTGTTTGACACACGCGTTTTTCTTTCCGTGAAAAACTACGATTTATTCGCAGTGTGTATGGAATAATAAGGAAGCTTGTTAACGACACCTTTTCTTTACGGTTTATACACCGTACCGTCTAAAGGCTTAAATATTCGGTTTTGCCTTTTTAGGTTGGAACCCTAAAAAGTAGCAAGTGTAAAAGTAGTAGTAAGTGTTCAAAGCACAGTAAACATTCGGGCCGTGAATCGGAATCGAATAAACAAACACTCATGCGTCGGTCGTAACGTAAACTTACGGACAGCATTCAAACTTACGTTCTATCGGAAGCCTGCACAGTGTCTCCATTATGCTTTTTGAACAAATATCGCCCATCAATATGTTGTATTTTAAACTCTATTGCAGGAGTCATAAAGGTGGTCGACTGCAGTCGTGTTACAGAAGGATGAACTTGTTTATTTTTGCGATAATTAGGTAATTCAAATGCGGTTAGTTACGTGTGTTAGACTCGGTATTTGTGGAAGAAAGTGTGAATAAATTTGGATGGAGGTGTATAAAACAAGCGTTATTTTTCTTATTTCTGTGAAAAGTAATCTAATAAATCACTAATATCAGGAAGTCAACATAAAATAAGTGGCAAAAATACGTATAAGTATTGAAACCAACTCTAAAACCACTGCTTACAATTTTACCAAATATAAATGGGACCACTCTATCCCTTTGAAACAAAGAAGAAATCGGAAATCGTTTTGAAATCAGTTTAAATGGCGGAGCTGTAAAACATTTTTTTTACAGCTCCGCTGCATTGAGAACCTGGTTAAACGTATTTATTACATTTGCGTAAACGTAGCTTTTATGAAAAAAAAATTGTAACTCAAAAAAGATATTCAGTCAAATTAACTACCTACCTAATTTACTACGCAGATGCTACACACTACCCGATTTGTTAATCGACTTCCAAAAACGGAGGAGGTTATATGTTCCACTGTATGTATTTTTTTTAATATTAGGTCTTTACCTATGAAATTGCCGTTCTGCAGTACTGGCCATTTCAAATCAAAATAATTTTTGTTTGGCTAAGAATTCTAATTTCAAATTAATTTTATTTTAAAAACATGGATTTTTTTTTCTAAAAGTAGTCATTTCTTTATTGATTAGTGTTACATTTTCATCGCATTTCAATCTTTTTCGTCGTCATGGATACGTTAAAAATTCGAGTAATTATGGAATATGAGTACCGTCGTGGCAGCAACGCGGCACAAGCGGCACGCAACATCAACGACGTTTACGGAGCTAACACTACAAACCAACGCACCACCTGTTATTGGTTTGCTCGCTTCCGTTCTGGAAATTTCGACCTGAAAAATGAACCTCGCGGTCGTCCGAAGACTTTGGTCGACAATGACGAATTAAAGGCGATTGTGGAAGCTGATGATACACAATCTACGGCTGAATTAGCAGCAGCTTTCGACGTTAGCGTCAAAACAATATTGGTCCATTTGCGTCAAATTGGCAAGGTAAAAAAGCTTGACAAATGGGTGCCCCATGAACTCAATGATCGCCAGCGCGAAGTACGCGTCGAGACGTGCCTTGCACTGCTCAACAGACACACAAATGAAGGAATTTTGAACCGCATTGTTACCTGCGATGAAAAATGGATTCTGTTTGATAACCGTAAGCGCTCAGCAAGTTGGTTGGATCCTGGTTCAGCACCTAAACAATGCCCTAAACGAAAACTTACCCCTAGAAAAGTGATGGTCACTGTTTGGTGGTCTAGCGCCGGTGTGATTCATCACAGCTTCTTACCAAACGGGGTGAGCATTACTGCAGATGTGTACTGTGAAGAACTGAACACAATGATGGAGAAGCTGGCGCATCTCCAACCAGCATTGGTCAATCGCTCGTCTCCGCTGCTCCTGCACGACAACGCGCGACCTCATACTGCACAGCAGACGGTCTCCAAGTTGCAAGAACTGGGGTTGGAAGCTCTCCGTCATCCGCCCTACTCACCAGACCTTGCGCCTACAGACTACTACTTTTTCCAGAATTTGGATAACTTCTTGGCGGGAAAAAAATTTAATACCCGAGAGGCAGTACAAAATGCCTTTGAAGAATTTGTTGCCTCCCGTCCAGCTGATTTCTTTAAGAAGGGCATCAATAAACTGCCACTGCGATGGCAAAGATGCATTGATTGCATGGGTGATTACTTCGATTAATACAAATAAAAAATTCATGAAAAAAATTCGTTTAAATTTTTTCATACAAAACGGCAATTTCATAGGTAAAGACCTATTATATGTTCCTCGATTTCTCCCCCATTTGAGGACCGATTCTTAAAACTCTTTTTTTATTTGAAAGAGTATACCCCTGAGGTGGTCCCATTGGCACCCAGTCAGGATCTGATGATGGAATCCCAGGGAAATCGAGGGCAACCCTCAAATTTTGTAGGTATTAACAATGTTTTTCATTTATTTTCTAAAGCTATTGAGACATTTGCGTATGGTCATCATCATCTCATGACGCTGAGCTGATGAAGGAAGGTACAACTCTTTTAACGGTTAGGAGTTAGGTGGAGGTTCGGGCATAACTCCGTCATAAGACCGATTTGCAAAATTCTTTTTTTGTTCGAAAGGGGTTTATTTCGAAACGGTTCCATTTAAATTTCATATAGATCGGATGATGCGTTTCGGAGACAGGCAACGGAACTCTTCGAAAAATGACAGCAAATTAACCGAGATTGCTGCTATAGCATAAATATGCATTGTATTGATCCCAAGGATGATGAAATTTCGAATTAGTGTGGGGTAGGTACTATAACTAAAAAGTGAAAACTAAAAAACTTTTTTCAAAAAAAAAATTGACTTCCAAAAAACACTAGAAAGCGAAAAATAAGTTTAATTTCGGAAGGCGGTGACATGAAATTAATAAAATACTTATCCAAAGTCACCGCCTTCCGAAATTAAAGTTATTTTTCGCTTTCTAGTGTTTTTTGGAAGTCGGTTGTTTTTTTTTTTGTAGAAAAAAGTTTTTATTCATATCATCATCACCACCATCATTGGCAGCCTAGTTTCATCCACCGCTGAGTATAGATGATGCGTTTCAGAGACAGACAACGGAACTCTTCGAAAAATGACAGAAAATTAACCGAGATTGCTGCTATAGCATAAATATGCATTGTTTTGACCCCGAGGATGATGAAATTTCGAATTGGTGTGGGGTAGGTACAGAGGCCAGCACATCAAGCTACCCCAATCTGTCAAATTTCTTTGATAGTTTTTGAACTTTATTGCAAAGGAATAAAGTTTATGTTCAATTGGAAAAATTTGACAGTTTGGGATAGCTTAACCTGCTGGCGACTGTACTATAACTAAAAAGTGAAAAATAAAAACTTTTTTCAAAAAAAAATACAACCGACTTACAAAAAACACTAGAAAGTGAAAAATAACTTTAAGTTCGGAAGGCGATGACAAGAAATTAATAAAATACACATCAAAAGTCACCGAACTTGCGAAATCAAAGTTATTTTTCACTTTCTAGTGTTTTTTGGAAGTCGGTTGTATTTTGTTCTTTTTTTTTTTGAAAAAAGTTTTGATCTATCAAAAGACTGACTGTGTCGATTCGGGCGACATAGCTAAAACGTCTACGAGTACATCGTAAAACTATCAAGATCTTGACCTTTCACAAAGGCCATCAAAGAATTCACCTTGGAAGTTCCTAAGCGGATGATTGAGATAAAAATGTTTGGTTACGCTGATAACCCAGTGGCAGCAGTGACCTGTCGTGTCAGCAAGGGTAGCGTTGCACGTTGGTGTGCGTGCGGTACCGAGTTTAACCCACACCTAACCCACGGTTATCCGCCAAGTTTAAGCAAATTACGTTAACTTCAGATGTTCGTAATTCTCTCTTGTTTCTACATTACAACCAACAATCGAATTTAGTGTTTTATTTATATTTTATTGATGCTTCTGAAATTGATACCAGAATTGCTTTTCCGACTAAATTGCTTTCGAATCCAGGAAATATTGCATGTACTCGGTCGAACAATATTGAGTGGTTTAGTCTATTGAAGGTGAAATAAAAATAAAACCAAATACATACATATTTTGTTCTCTATTCATCTCTTTGTTTATCGGAAATTGGTTATGTGGCTATGGCAAGTCCAGGAAATACTAGCTTATTGAAGTCATAGAGGTGTCGTTTAGTGAAGTTTTAATAATTAGTGGTGATCGCCCAGTGGTCGAAATTCAGCACTAATTAATTCATTTGAAATTTAATTCATTATTATTATATTAAATAAGTATAGCCTTTTGCACTCTTTCTCCATAAAAACTTTCAACTGTGCCAAATTTCATAGTCCTCCACCTGCATCATTATCGTAAAAGGGGTAGAAAGGTTTTTTTGCTAAATGATCTCCCAGTTCTGACACCTTTAAAGCTTAACGTGGATGGGGTAAGGTAGCTCGCGAAATTCAAATTTTCTTCCTTCTTATGCAATTTTCAGGGCACTGTCAGGGTGTACGAGTATGTTGATTAAAATATGGTTCTCGACCGTAAAAAATTAGCTTAACACAATATTATTTGAAAAAATTACCAATACAACAACCCTTTAATTACTTTTTTTTTAAGCTATTGCATAGCTTCTATCGCGGGCCTTGAGCGTGGAGACTGAATCCAGAAATTCCGTAACGAAAATAACCTAACACCCCCCACTCCGACCGCAGCAACAGGTCGGACTGTTGCATAGCAACGGAGGAATGACATGTTAAAATTGCAATTTTGACTGCTTTATCCAAATTTTCATATACAACATCGTTTTTTTATGGATAGTTTATGAAATTTTCTTACCGTTTTAGCAGTATTTTAGCCATTTCATACAAAATACGCACACGAAAAGTCACCGCAAATATTTTATGATTTTATATGGCGGCCATTTTTTCACCTCGTGGAAGTTTTTCCGTAAAATATATGCGTAAATATATTAAACTGCAATAACTAATACATAAATAGAAAGTGGATTAACTTTACATACGTATTCATGCTTGAAATATGCACTTTCACTTCAAAAACACTCAGCACAATCGATAAAACGAGTAGCACGGATCCGCGCCGTACCAACTGTCAAAGTACTATGTTCTGCGATGAATACCGCGAAAATTTGCACTATGACGTTGGCATCAGTCCAAGAAACATATCTAGCCTTGTCTATCCTGATCATTTTAATACAAGAACGAAAGAGATAGGTTGCTTAGTTTCATAGAGAAACGTAAAAAAGCCCTCCCACCGGCTCCCATAAATAAAATAAATAAATAATTATACTTGCATTAGTTGATAAAAAAATGCTATGCAATAGCTTTACCGCGGCAGTCTCCGAGTGCCACATGTATTTTTTTTTTTAAGTGGGATTATATTGAAGATTTTAATCATTTTAATTATGTTAATTCAAACGTTTTACGGTCGCGAATCATAACTTAACGCACATACAGCCTGACACTGACCTACCCATTACAAAGAATGTAAAAAAAAGAAATTCTCGGGCTACCCTGGCGCTTAAAGACCATGTCGGCCTGAGACTTCACCATGGACGATACAAATTGCCGCAACTAAGCTTTCGAAATAGTTGCGAGAACCAGCAATTCGTGACTCGATGAAATGAATAATATAGGTGATCATAATTCGCAGTAGCCCGGGTAATTATTACAGTTTAATAGATAGAGAATAGAACACCGCATTTATACCAGTATTTGATAGTGCAATTTGTTTCTGCAATACCGTCGTGAATAATTGGCTCGTTTTCAAAGGAAAATTACGTTGAACGCATGATTTAATTATGCACTGCCAAGTGAAACGGTATGATGTCAGTTTATTTCGTAATTGCCGCGAGTTGGAGTGTGTCATTGAATCTGACTATGGGTCGTGACGTGACTGCTCGTGTATATTTTCCGTTGTAAAACTTTAGCACAGGAATGGTAAATCGTACGAAATTAAACAAATGCAGTTTGAATTTCGGAACCGACTAAATTCCCGGAAATAAACCAAATGCAGGTTCTTTTAAAATCGCATTTAAAATCTCTTTGTAAATTGCAGTTTGCTCGAGATATTATGATCAATCAAAAGCGAGGCATACATTATTGAGGCTCAATCAGGCGGTGTGTACCTATGCACTTTACTCGTCCTAATGGGGCTTATGAGCATAAACCATAAGTACCGCGTGGGGTGTTCAATCGCTATCTCAAGATACCAGAATACAGAATGGCAGCCAACTTATGTAGAGAGAAAAACCGAGGTGGAACTTGCATCTTAGTTAAAAAGGAACTCATTTTCAATGAAGTATCCATGGTTAAACAGTATGCATCAGTAAATAGGTACATTCGAAATTTGTGGCATTGAGTTAACTAACGAGAAACTGTTGATAATATGCATATACAGAACACCCCAGTCCGACCCCAACCTATTTTTAACTAATCTAGATAGTTTCTATACCAACCCGCACTGGGCCCGCTTGGGGATTACGGCCCACTCCCTCTCACGGAGAGGAGGCCTGTGTCCCAGCAGTGGGAACGTTATAGGCTGAGTATGTAAGATAGTCTCTTACATGCGATTCTCAAAAAAACCTTCATCACGCATAGTTCTAACAGGAGACTTTAACATAAACACACTAAAAAAAGGTAGAAACACCAACGAATTTTAAGACTTTGCAAACAACCATCATTTAAAAATACATATTGATGAAGCTACTCGTAAATCCTCTTGTAATGACCATTTATTGAGTAAATTCCCAGATGCATGTAACAGTACTCCCACTCTATCTCTCTGACCACGAAACAGCACAAATGATAAGCTTCTCCTTAAAACGCCGACCGATAAAAGATGCAATTTATTACGTTTACAAAGGATACAATGTCCATAAAACACACAAGTTCAAGAAATGTCTACAAAGTTCGTTTTGGTTAGAAGTATACATAGAAAAAGATGCAAATAAAGCATTTAATCATTTTCTATCAGTAAAGATAATGATAAATCGAAACAAAACAGTAAAACAAACATGGATAAGTAAGGGCCATAAGCAGAGTTCTAAAACTAAGAGATTTTTGCGTTATCAATATTATAAGAAGAAAACTCAACCCAACAAAACTAGATACATGAAATAATAAAATTTGTTACAAAAATCTATAATGCTGTAAGAAATCATCATCGTCATCATCATTTCAGCCGAAAGACGTCCACTGCTGGACATAAGCCTCCCCCAGGCTCCTCCACTTCGACCGGGCTTATGCTTCCCACATCCAGCGGATTCCCGCGACCGTCACAAGGTCATCGGTCCACCTTGTGGGAGGCCTTCCCACTCTACGTCTTCCGGTACGCGGTCGCCACTCCAGAAACTTTCGGCCCCATCGGCCATCTGATCTGCGAGCAATGTGCCCTGCCCACTGCCACTTAAGTTTGGCAATTCTTCGGGCTATGTCGGTTTACCTTGGTTCTGCGGATCTCTTCATTCCTGATTCGGTCACGCAGGGAAACTCCAAGCATAGCCCTCTCCATCCCTTTAAGCCTTCTTATGAGGCCCATTGTGAGCGACCACGTTTCTGTACCATAGGTCATCACTGGCAACACACACTGGTCTAAGACTTTCGTCTTGAGACACTGTGGTATTTGGGACGAGAAGATATTGCGAAGCTTCCCGAACGCTGCCCAGCCGAGTCGGATTCGACGATTGACCTCTTTCTCGAAGTTGGACCTACCTAACTGGACAGTTTGTCCTAGGTAAACTTACTCGTCCACAACTTTTGAGAATCGGTCCACAAATGGGGGAGAAATCGAAAAAACATACATAAAAAAAATACGTTCGCTGGAACACCTCCTCCTTTTTTGGAAGTCGGTTAAAAAGTTCAACAAGTAGCACAAACTAAGTTTTTGGGAACGAGTATAGACGAATGTGTAGACTGGACAGCTCAAATTGATAGTGTATGTACCAAAATCAATAAATTCGTATACGCTCTTAGACGGGTTAAAAATGTTACAAACATACAAACAGCTGTAATGTCCTACTGTGCATACGTGGAGTCCTCGCTTTGATATTATTTGGACTAATTGTATGGGGAAATAGTACCGACCATAACAGAGCATTTATCGCTCAAAAGAAATGTGTTCGAGCTATTCAGGGCATTCCACCGGACGTATCTTGTCGACCAATATTTAAAAAACTCGGTTTGCTACCACTACCTACACTATATCTATAAGAAACATGTATGTTTGTACGGAAACACAAAGATTTATTCAGAACAGCAGCGGAAGTAAGCTCTAGGAATCGGCGTGACAAATTTAGACTTGTTTTAGATGAATTCACTCGATTAACAAAATATAGTAAAATCTGTGTAGCTATTGGCTGTACGTATTTACAACAAATTACGATGTAAATTTAAATTACAAAATAGCAGACTGTTCAAAATTCCCTTGTTAATATGGCTAAATGATAATAATTTTTATAGCATTAAGGAATACTTTGAACATAAGTTGTACTCATCATTTTGCATGCTTGATGATGTATGATCTCATCCTTAACCCATGTAACACCTTTGTATACCATGTTTTAGGCAAATAAATAAATAAAAAGTAATAATTTGCATATAAACTCCTTGAACAACAAAAAAGTCGATACTGGAAGGTAAAGCCCAGACATCTGATAAAATAAAAAATAAAAAATTACTGATTTTCTTTTCATAATTTAAAATAGAATTCATTTGTTTTCCTCGTGTCGGAGCGTGGTACACAAAATGGATAAAATTGAAATTCGCGCCACATGAGTAACTAAACGGAACAGAGACAAACCTTCTTAGGAACGAGTAAAATTGTTACCTATTTTGGTAGGGTTGACACAATACGTGAAGACAAATTTAACAACACATATGTTAAATAGTTTTATTATTCAGTATGATAGAATACTTTACAAAGTACTTACTCTAATAATTTTATTTTTATAATTTTTGCTTTTTAATCATTTATTGTTTCTTTTAATGGTGTGGTAAATTCTGAATCTAACAATTTTTGTTGTCTCCAATCCCGATTGTCATTCGTAGATCTTTGACAGTCGTTACCCGACGCCAGAAAATCTGACCTTCGTTTTGCCCAATAACTGGGTTGTTGAGGTCTGAAAGGCAGTCGCTCCATGTAAAACACTGGTATTCAGCTGCATCTGTATAGACAGGAAGCCGAACCCAAGCTAGTTGGGAAAAGGCTAGGCAGAGGATGATACCTATATTCTAAGTAACTATTTATTTAATTTAAAGACTACTAGTAGCGAGAAATAAGAACGATGTAGGTATTAATGATAAATTTTCATTAAAAATGCTTTTTAAACGCGTATTCAAACTTTCATGTTAATGCTACAATAGCTATTGAGGAGTTCCCTCGTGAGGAGACTATCCTGTCTGCAGCAGCTGTTTATGGTGAAGATCATGTTATGCAAACAAAATTAATTTTAAATACAAAGTTTCGAGTCCATGCTACTAACCTAAACTAACATACTAGTATTATAACCAGTGATCGGAATAGGCTGACTATATTTGCCTAAACTTCGGAGAACAGAGACAGAAAGTGGAGACTTCCTTACGACTATATTTTTTTCCCGGGATTCGGGAAAAATCTTCAGTAAGTTGAAAATAAGCTTTATTTAAGATGTGTAAAAGCTATTTTTAACTAAACTTGCAACTACCAAATTAGGATTAATTTTTCAGGATTTTCAAGTAAAATCCAGAAATAAATAATCTAACTTTAATTCATGTATTCGAATTATATTTACGATCCAACTAACCGTTGTATCAAATCAAAAGCTATTTTTAACTAAACTTGCAATTACCAAATTTTCGGGATTTTCAAGTAAAATCCCGAAATAAATAATCTAACTTTAATTCATGATTTGATACAACGGTTAGTTGGATCGTAAATATAATTCGAATACATCATGATTTTAAGCGATCAAGATGAACATTTTTTCAAGAAGGGAATCTTAGGATTAGAAAAACGATATACCAAGTGTATACGCCTCAAAGGTGATTATGTCGAAAAATAAAATAACAATAAATAATATTAGGTCTTTACCTATGAAATTGCCGTTCTGCAGTACTGGCCATTTCAAATCAAAATAATTTTTGTTTGGCTAAGAATTCTAATTTCAAATTAATTTTATTTTAAAAACATGGATTTTTTTTTCTAAAAGTAGTCATTTCTTTATTGATTAGTGTTACATTTTCATCGCATTTCAATCTTTTTCGTCATCATGGATACGTTAAAAATTCGAGTAATTATGGAATATGAGTACCGTCGTGGCAGCAACGCGGCACAAGCGGCACGCAACATCAACGACGTTTACGGAGCTAACACTACAAACCAACGCACCACCTGTTATTGGTTTGCTCGCTTCCGTTCTGGAAATTTCGACCTGAAAAATGAACCTCGCGGTCGTCCGAAGACTTTGGTCGACAATGACGAATTAAAGGCGATTGTGGAAGCTGATGATACACAATCTACGGCTGAATTAGCAGCAGCTTTCGACGTTAGCGTCAAAACAATATTGGTCCATTTGCGTCAAATTGGCAAGGTAAAAAAGCTTGACAAATGGGTGCCCCACGAACTCAATGATCGCCAGCGCGAAGTACGCGTCGAGACGTGCCTTGCACTGCTCAACAGACACACAAATGAAGGAATTTTGAACCGCATTGTTACCTGCGATGAAAAATGGATTCTGTTTGATAACCGTAAGCGCTCAGCAAGTTGGTTGGATCCTGGTTCAGCACCTAAACAATGCCCTAAACGAAAACTTACCCCTAGAAAAGTGATGGTCACTGTTTGGTGGTCTAGCGCCGGTGTGATTCATCACAGCTTCTTACCAAACGGGGTGAGCATTACTGCAGATGTGTACTGTGAAGAACTGAACACAATGATGGAGAAGCTGGCGCATCTCCAACCAGCATTGGTCAATCGCTCGTCTCCGCTGCTCCTGCACGACAACGCGCGACCTCATACTGCACAGCAGACGGTCTCCAAGTTGCAAGAACTGGGGTTGGAAGCTCTCCGTCATCCGCCCTACTCACCAGACCTTGCGCCTACAGACTACTACTTTTTCCAGAATTTGGATAACTTCTTGGCGGGAAAAAAATTTAATACCCGAGAGGCAGTACAAAATGCCTTTGAAGAATTTGTTGCCTCCCGTCCAGCTGATTTCTTTAAGAAGGGCATCAATAAACTGCCACTGCGATGGCAAAGATGCATTGATTGCATGGGTGATTACTTCGATTAATACAAATAAAAAATTCATGAAAAAAATTCGTTTAAATTTTTTCATACAAAACGGCAATTTCATAGGTAAAGACCTATTATATAACTGCTTCATACTCATCATTACTTTTTATTGAACATCCCTAGTACATATTCCAGAACAGAAGATTTACGTACAGTTTACAGTTCACGTGTATCACGATGTGTCGTCATTTTACATTTACTACTCGCTGTTGTTACTAGGTTTAAAGAATACTTACGGACGGGGTCCCATATTTGCTCGATAAGAGTACAAAGACGACAACTTACTCTGGTAAGTATAATAACGAATCCTTGTTTGTTATGGGTCGTAGATTTTTAACAAATATAAGCGTAAAAATTATGAAAAATACATAAACTTACACAGGTGTTTATGTGCGGGGCTTGTATTACAGTCAAAAATTAAAGCCACAAAAGCCGAGGTCACTTCAGCAAGTGTCACATTACAGCCAGCACCCACAAATGAGTCAGTCAACTCTAGCAAACTGTTTAGTTTAAATTTTGGAAAATAATTTACATTCAACAAAATAAGGAAACTTTGTAAGCATGTAGGTACTTGTAGTAGATGAAATACCTAATATCAGCGTTTCCCAACACTTTGAAATTGTGTTTGAAACAAGGGAGAAAAATAACAGCATTAAAATATGCTTCTCAATATAATTTTAAACGGAATTGGAATATTGTAAAAAAGAATTAAGTAACCATTCGCAAAGCCAGCTAAAGGGGGATGCGCCGAGGTAACCGGCGAAATTCAAAGGAGACGGGCGAAAGTTGGGCCTGATGTTACATTTACGATTACTGCATTATTATATTTAGATGTTAAATACTTACATGCAATTTTTTTTTAATTTATATTTAATAACTTTTCTTAAAAATACCATTAAAAAAAACTAACATTTTAAGACTGATCCATGGTACAAAAAAAAAATTGGATGTTATTGGTTTGTAAAGTATAGTAATAAGTTATTCTTACACCGAGCGCTCACGTTATTGTTTAAAAAAGTAATTATCAGATTTTATTGCAGACTAAATTTGTAGGACGTTGATCACTCATTGTATTTTTCTTCGAAATCCGTGGTCGATGAGGCTGAGGTAAGGCGAGTAGGCAAAATCCGTTGTAAAAAATGCGTAGGTTGTTCATTTCTTTTTTTCTAAACTAATATCCGTCATAATCTTATAAACGTAGCTAAAGTCCATTCTATTCTATTTTTTTATTATGGCAAGCAAAGCCAATGTCTAAAGGGAATTGGAAAAGCATGTGTGCGTTATTTAAATTGGGATTAATGTTAATCTTGTTGAGTTAGTACTGGACTGAAACAAACAAAAAATAAATACATACTAAAATATAATTGTTAGAACATTAAAAATACATATACCACATAAACACAGATTGAGGGAGTAAATCATAATTTATATTATTGTGACGGATGAAAATGATCAGCGCCACAAGCAGTTTAGGAGAGGAATGAGTTAAAAGGGGAAATTTATCGGAAGAGGGGTAGGTAAAGTCGCTATAGAATACTAATCGAATAATAATTTCAGCACAAGAAAACAAAAAAATATCCATTGCCGCTCAGAGCCAAACGAACGAAGCAAGCGAATGACGGAATGACTTGTTTGACATTTGACCTGACAATGACACGAGTCCACTTTGTTGCCTTTATAATAAAATAAGATGATCGATTGTGAAATCGCTTTAATAATCAATTTATTTTTACGACTTTTTTAGAAACTTTGGTTAGTTCTTGTGTCACTAGGGAACCATCATTTAAAAGTAAGTTTACAGAAGACAACACTGAGTCACTTAAACTCACTTTATATATATTTTTTTCGTTTTCAACATCTGAATTCGATTAACTTATTTCATCTGGCAACATTTAAATGTGAAAATGAAGTCAGTACTTATTATTTTCTTAAATATTTAATTACTTATCCCATGGTAAAACTGCGCAATATTTGGTTACAAAAAATCTTTTTTATTTTTTAATAAATATTTCATTCCTGTAACGTTAGGCTCGAATTCGCCCGTCTCCTTTAAATCATCATGTGATTGTTTGTTTCATTCATTTGTTTTGTTGTATGTTTATAATGTGTGATGATTGATGAAGTTGTTACTATAAATAACACATTAAATAAAATTAATGACTTTTATTTCGTTTATCTCAGTATTCAGTACTGTCTTAAATCTATGCATTCCTGCTTCTACGAGTCTCTTTTTTCTAAAGCATATTATAAATAATAATATATGTTGTCCTGTTAAGTGCGTCTGTCTCATTATTATAATTGTTATTTAGTGACTTGTATATGTCTGTAGTCTGTGTGCGGTTCGACGTCATTAAATATTTATGAAGCCGCGAATCATATTAATTTCGCGTGAAAGATTTCGATGTAAAATTTTTTTTTAATAAGTAT
Source organism: Polymixis flavicincta (assembly GCA_949987655.1). Lineage (NCBI taxonomy): Eukaryota > Metazoa > Arthropoda > Insecta > Lepidoptera > Noctuidae > Polymixis > Polymixis flavicincta. The sequence goes on along the minus strand of OX465171.1, from coordinate 31,655,965 downwards.
TCTTCGAGGTTCTTCAACTACTATGGTGAGGGATAGGTCTTAAAATATGCTTATGAATAAACTGGTTAACCAAAAACACAAGATAAGAAAATCATAAGATTGATACTGCTCACAGGGGGAAAGTATAACTCCATAAGTTACGAATTACGACACCTATATGGAGCGTTGGTGCCAGGTACCAGGTATACAGCGTCTGGTTAAAATTATGACAACGACCTCTGCACCCTAATTGCGTAACGCACGATCGATCATAACCTGAATCGTTATGGAACCGATTGCTAATCCATTGCTTCATTTGTTCGAAAAATGTGTCTGCTCAACAACGTTAACCACGCAATGAATATTGTTGAACTGTCAAAATTAAACAGATTATGATTGATCGTGTGTTACGCAATTAAGATGCTGGGGTCACAGTTTTGTCTGCTTCTAGTATGAAGCGGTGTTTTTCAGTTAGACGAACACTGGATCATCAAATAGCTATTTGTATTTATTTGTTACGATCTCACAAGTTAGCTAGGTAGGTATACGCCACTTCTGGATGCTAACCCTTAGGTGAAACCCTACACGCAAATTAGGTAAAGGTTTAGTATTTGATGGAACGCAATGTAACGCAATGGAACGTAATGTTTTTCTAGATTTTCATTAATCTTTACAAATGAATGAAATTGAAGTATATGTTTGTAATGACAAAATAACAGATTTGAAGGTATAATACCTATACGGTACTTATAACAAAAAAAATATGTCTGTCTGTTTCTTCCGGCTAACCTCCGAAACAGCTTGACCGATTTTTGCGGGACTTTCCCTGGTAGACATTTATTTTGATGTTATAAGGAGAAACACGTTTTTTGTCCCGATAGCACGTTCCCGTGGGATAATTTTTGACACCAACGTGGGCGAAGCCGCATGTAGCAACTAGTGCTTCAATAAAAATCGTGATCAAATTGAATGGTAAAACGTTCAGCAGGCCTAGACAAAACACATTTCTGTTAGCGTTCACGCTACGCCAAAATGTATGGGAATGACATTACCTGCGGAAAGGACACGACGTAATTTTCCAAAGTGTCAATTTCTTTGAAAAATTCGTTATTATATAACACACTGTGAATTAAAGGCGTACCTAGAGCGAAGGTCACTCGAGCCGAGCAAGCGCTGGCGCACCTCTCGGCCCGCTTGAAGTCTCGTATCAGTCGCTTGCGCGGGAACTGAGCGTAACTGACGCGCGCGTTGTTGCGCATTCCACATTATATGCTCATTTTAATTTCTGAATTATAGTGTTATATACTGCAACAGTGATATGTAATAGTTCCAAACCATTATTTAAAACTCCACTACTTATCGAAATGTTTGTCGCGTGTGTACAACAGTGATTTTGCGTTTTGTTTACCTATAATCAGTCGTTTGAGCTAATCATTGAACTGCTCTCGTGAGGTGGGTATTATTATTGGTTTTTTAACGTCCAAATGTTGTTTATTAAAGTTGGCTCGAGATCAAAGTTTTGGAACAAACACGTGGCTCTTGAATATCATAAGTAGCTAGTTGTTGTGCGTCAGTACTGAAGTGTATGAACACTAGGAAACCAAGCGGTGTAAATTGATTATCTATCACGTATATGCGAACGAATAATCTTGACTTGTATGCATTTTATTTATGTTTCTGTTTGCTACATCTAAAATGTCTGAGTCATCTGTGACCTGCGTGTGAGACATAAGGAATTCGAACTGTTTTTCAACCGGTCACTTTGGAGAAAGGGATGCAGTTATTTAAAAACTGACGTTCAGTTTCGCGCAACTAAATTAAGCTGTCAACATTTTTAAAGTGCGATATACATATGAACTGTGAAGCTGCTCCCCTGCATTTTACGACTTAGCAAATTTTTCACAAACTTCACCATCTTTATGAACAATACCTACGTGTACTAAGAGCTGCGACATGCTAACATTTCGCATGCGTCATGTTTTATCTGATTACATAGAACTACTTATGATAAACTACATTCTATGAGTGGTTCATGGAACGAGTACATCATACATAACACAAGCGTAGCGGGGAAAGTGCCGACCCATCCCGTGTCCCACAGAGTGCTGTTAAGTGTAAACAAACTGACACCGAGTTTTGAGAACTGTCGATAGTGTAAACGGACACCGACAAACGCAGGACTTTATTGGACTTATGTAGGTACGACTTTATTATATCGGTCATTCAGTAACTTAGGCTTATAAGACGATTCGCATGAATTTTACTGGCCCGAATCGGGTGAATCGACAGTTAAATAAATTATATTATTTTCTATAGGCGACTCCAATGAAGTTAATTTATTTATGAGCGAATCGACAACTCCAGAAATAAGTACGTATAAGGCAATTAGCACGTTTTGAATTTTATTGCGTGTACTTACTGTGACGTTTTCTCATAACTTGTTTGCATAAAAATGTCTATACACTCCACAAATAAATTGATTTCGTGCGAATCGCCTATATAAAATAATATATTATTTCAAATTGTGCGAATCAACTAATAAGCTAACTACTACTAACTGTAGGAAATGAAAGCCCTAATCACGTCATTTCATTATTTAAGAATCCAGCAAACTAATAGAATATTATTGCACTAATAATAAGAATTTGCGCCTGCATCAAGTGCAACTTTTTTTTTTTTTTTTTTTGGTTGGGAAATCATCAAATGACTTCTCCTGCTGAGTAGAGCAGGAGGGCGTGTCAGACTTTTACTGACTAAAACCCACCCGTGTTCCCTCAGTAGCCCGTATGCCAGGGGCCGTGGTATCTCTTTCGAACAAACCCGCACCCCTGGCAGGCATCGGCCCTTGCGGACCCCATCGGTGGTTGCTGACATCTTTGACGGCGCGCGTGTGGAACACAACGCGCCGTCCCGTCTACCACTTTTCGGCCGCAGAGGATAGGGAGAGCGGCCAACGCTATACCGACACTCCTCTTCCCCTGCGGCCCCACCGCGTCCGCCATCAAACGGTGGCGGCCCCGTCCAGGCCACGGAAGGGAAGAGCGCTGCTCAGAAGCACCGGCACCCCTCCTCTACCGCAGCCCGTAACCCTCAGCCGCGATGCCTCCCATTCGACATCGCGGCCCACCTCAGTTGCGGTGCACCTCACCGCAACCTACTTTTTGGCCGCTACGTCGTCGGCTTTGAGGCAAAAGCCCTGACGAGCGGCCCCACCTTTGGGTTCCTCTTGGCTTCACCGTGGCCGGCATCCACGGTTACTGAGCCCCCCCGCAACGACAATGCGGGAACCCACTCGGGGGGGATCAAGTGCAACTTAAGAAACGGTTCCGGAATTTTCAACAATGTGTCTATTATGTAAACCACTACGAAAATACCTACTACAAAAATTGTATTGAACTAGTTGAATGTAGCACTGCATAAATGCAGCTCAGTTGGAGCGGGAAATAGTCAGTTAACGCTTAATGAAATAAAGTGAGATTGACTAAGCTGCTGATGTCGAGGATTTAACCTTTTTAGCGTTGTTCCGTTCTACGCTATATGTTATTTGTAACGAACTAGAAATGGCCTGAATTTTTATGCGATAGCCACACATCAAAGTTGCAATTACGTGTGCAGTTTCAATCTATAAATCCGATCTGTTATGTTGTACGTGACGACTTGAAACAATACTTATATATACTCCACATTATATCGCTCTAGAGTTCTGGACCATCAGGAAAAAGTCACAAACGACATCTTAGGAATGTAGAACTTTGAAAATCTTCCATCTTTAATGGAAAAGCCTGTGCCCCATTACATCAATGACATTTCTAGGGTGCCAAGAGGTTAGATGTCTGTTGGGTTCCTACGATTCAATGGTTGCTCCATTTCATTCAAGCCGAGAGATATGCGACGCTTTCGCCTGCATGACGGCCACCGCTCGTTGTCCATTGCAAGTCACAAAGCGGGCAGACACATACCATAAAGAAGCTGTAATACAAATATTTATGCGCAATAAAACTCTTTGGTCAATTTTACATTGTAATAAAAAAAAAATTGTCTGAAGGAGGGTGTTTGATAAACAAATTACTAACAGGAATATTCATGTGTGTGTTCCGTGTGGTGCCAGACGTAAAAGAATAGCACCATCCCATTTCTCTTCATTCTTCTGCGATCGCCAACCCGCCTGCCAAGCGTGGCGATCCCCTCCCCGTTAGGAGGAGGCCTATGTCCAGAATTTGGTAACAAACAGTTTAGAATAGTCATAAACAAAGCCTTTGAGTAAGTGTTTCCTTGTAGTTCAGTTAATACTTTAAAATGCTAATAAAAATCTAGAGGACTTTGGAAAGAAAATTCGTTTTCCCCCCTAGTATAATAAACAGATCACTAACGAAACACTGATTTCTTGAGTGTACAAGAAATACATAGTTCGCGAAGAATGTCTAGTATCTCAACGTATAAAACAGTGACTATCGCCTTTATTTATGAGTTAGTAATTAACATGTAATTGAATTAATTTTGTTCCGAAGACTTCTGCGACACATTCAGCCGAAATTGGGACTATCATCTAGAGTGGGAACTACTGAGAATAAAGGTGACTACCAAGTTTAATGCCATCATTAACCAAATCAGGTCACATCGGTCAATTGACCTTAAGGATGATGAGGTCACTGGAGATAATCACGTCGTGTGTAAAAATCCTAAGACGTAAGAAAATCACGTTAACAATACTATACTCGTATTAGACTTTATACAGCGGGGTATGAAGACTGCGGTCATGATCTTGGATGATATTTATCATCAACACAAAAACAGGATTTGTTTGAACAGTCTCCAAATAAATTGATGAATTTCATTTTAATTCTACATATGGGGTTGGTGAGTTCGAGACGGTGTACTTACGGCCCATTATTTATGAAGTTATACACAATTCTACATCCTGCAGACTCTTACGCACGTACGTGCGCAAGAGTTTGCGTTCCGCATTAAGTTTATTTGCTTTCAATAAACTAGTAGTCAAGCGCTCCGTATTAATAATTGTAGAGGGATTGCAATTTATCAACATTTTGGTATGGTTATCAAACAATTATATTGCAGTGGTTAGTTGAGCAGTAGTTACAAAGTATTGCTTTCTTGATATTTATTTTCATCTTTTTTTATTAACAATTGGGCATCCAAGGTACTCCGTCCATATTGAATGGATAAGGCACGATGTGCCTCATCATCATCATCATCATTTCAGCCGGAAGACGTCCACTACTGGACATAGGCCTCCCCCAATTTGGGGGGCTTGCCATAATCGCCACGCTTGGCAGGCGGGTTGGCGATCGCAGTATGGTGGTAAAATGCATAGAGAACGCTGCGCCTACGATAAACTAAATATAGTAATATATTTATCGTGTATCAAATATCAATGTTAACCCTTAATTAGTCGCATGGGTTACCGCACTTTCATGTTAAGAAAAAGTACTTACATTTGTTGAAACGTCCAGTAGCTTCACAATACGACTGTTAGATTATACTTTAGCACAGATAAGGCTGCTGCAACTGCAGAATGCGTCGCTACTCTCTTGACTTGTGAGGGTCCATGCGATGCCAAAAATTAGTGGTACGTTACGTTACTTTTTTGAACAAGGTATGTTACTCATATCTATTGAGTTTGTTCAGCGAATTCACCTATCAATTTATAGTAATTTCACTTTCTTTTATAATAAAACATTATTAAATGCAAAAGAAAAAGGGTACTTCGCCGTAGCCGGGAAAAATAGTGCTTAAAATTTGAAGTTATTTTTATATATTTTTTTTGCATGGGTTGAGAAATATTTTAGTTCAAGGTGTATTTATCATATTTATTGTTTAAATTTAGTATTTTCTTAGAATGTGTAACTAATAATTGCAGAGTCATAACATAAATTAGTTGAAATTTACCTTACAAATTGGGGTCTGTATAGACCCCATGCGAGCAGTTACGTGATTTCCTTCATGCGAGTAATTTAAAGTTTAAGTAAACGTGAAGTCACTACAGGGATCTAGCTATAATATTTCATTCACTGAAGGACAACACGGTTAAGGAATGACGTAACCAGTGAATAATCAACGACGTTTTATTAGAAGCTCTAGTCTACGAAACTGTCTGTTACCGTATTGATAGCAAAAGGAGCGTGTTAAAAGTATGTAGGTACGTAAACAATACCTATGTGATATAAGGCTTTATTTATAAGCGTTGATTGTTTTTGAACAATAGGTATATTCAATGCTAACCGTAAAAGCGTTGTTTAGTGTCAAGTAATTAGTGCAGACCAATAGATACTGTATTCCGGGGCATTTAGGTCAAATTAACTTTTTGAAACTTTTAATTAGGCCCAGCAATTTGTTTTCTCGGTTCGGTTTCCGAACCAGTCAGCCCGGTTAAATATTATTTAGCTCTATTTTCCTGAATAAGAATACACGCAAACCTGAAAGTAGTTTGTTTTTAATTGACTACTGAATTGATTTTAGTAACTTTTAATATCAATATGCATATAGGGCTTTATTTACTTTTTAGAGCGTAGAAATCAAAAGTAAAAATGAGAGGGAAAACTGGAATAATCCAAAGTGAAAAGGGGACTTTCTGGATTTTTGTAATATCAGGGTTCAGTTTTCCCCCTTGAGGGAGAATCTCTCAGGGGGGAATAGTGGAATAACTTAAAATGAAAAGGGGACTTTCTGAATTTATTTTAAATTAGGGTTCAGTTTTCCCAAAACGGGTTAAGCCGTTCTCGAGTGTTACTAACCAGACTTGCAATTTGTGTTTTGTTGGCCCTACGCAATTTGGTATGGAGCCGCTGGGAACAGTTTTTAAACGACTTCAAAAAGGAGGTTATTAATTCGACATGTTTATATGTATAGATCTATTTTTTTATGTATGTTCGGGCATAACTCCGTCGTATATAGACGGATTTGCAAATGTTATTTTTTTCGAAGGAAAACCTCCTTCCTCCGAAAAGCATCATCAGATCTATATGAAATTTTAATGGGACCATTTCGGAATAAACCCCTTACGAACAAAAAGAATTTGCAAATCCGTACGGACTTATTGCCGAACATCATCATCATCAGCCTATAATGTTCCCACTGCTGGGACACAGGCCTCCTCTCGGTGAGAGGGATTGGGCCGTAATCCACCACGCGGGCCCAGTGCGGGTTGGTAGATGTCACTTGTCTTCGAATTTTTGGTTCTAGGAGATGCCGGTTTCCTCACGATGTTTCCTTCACCGTTTTGCCGAACATACATAAAACAAAACAATTACATGTCAGATTGATAACCTCTTTATTTTTGAAGTCGGTAAAAAAGAACCATTGATTTTTGTTACAAATAATATTGTTCGATGTTTAGATATTCATATCATAGAAGAATAACAAACCAAATATATTTTTTCCTCATATTGTTTAGTTTAGTTCATACAAAACTTATTAACCAAGAAAAACATTTTATCGAGTGACATTTTCGCAACATGTACAGTTTGTACACAATTCTATTCATACCTTTGACACAGTAGGTCATCATCATCATCATCTCAGCCCAAAGACGTTCACTCCTGGACATAGGCCTCCCCCAGGATGGGGGGTTTTGCCGTAATCGCCACGCTTGGCAGGCGGGTTGGCGATCGCAGTATGGTGGTAAAATGCATAGAGAACGCTGCTGCCCATTCTCTAGCAAGTCCCTTAGTCGCCTTCTACGACACCCACTGGAAGAAATGGGATGATGCTATTCTTTTACGCCCGGCGACACATACGGGACACAGTAGGTATCGTTTTTAAATTTCTTTTTCTGCTGGGGTCGCAGTTTTAAACTAACCTACGTTTCTACATTTCGTTACTGGCGGGGTCCTGCGGGGTCGTAGTTCTAACCTAACCTACTTTTGTGGTAGCGATTTGTAAGTGTAATACAATCTGTCATTCACCGAATAAGTACAAGGACAAGCTTACATAAATATTTTCATAAGCTTTTGTGACAGAGAAATAAACAATGCAGTAATCAGGTTGCATATGATTAATATGAAACCTGAAGCAACCGATAACAAAGGTGCAACGAACATTCTTTGAGACGCCATTTTTTATTAGTTATGTTTTACTGTTGGTGCTAACGAAACGTAAAGGCATTTTAATTTACATAACATGACGCCTCTCTCCTCCAAAGAGTAAAAAGAGGTGTTGTAATATGGAAACTTAGCCCGCATTTCGTTAGTTGCAACTTTAAAACCCAATGTAATTAGGGGCGAGCCTATTGCCGTCAGTCAACCTGGGACAAATACCCGGCCTGAGAATCGAACCCAAAAACCAACATGTCATGAGCAGTCTTTCGAAAGTAGCCGTCAGTCATGAACTCATGACGCTTACCTACGAGGCAGTAATGGCAGTATTTAATTAAATTCAAAGCATAAATTAGTCTATAATGTTCCTACTGGGGCACAGATCTCCTATCTCTTATAGGGATGGGTCCGTGGTCCACCACGCTGGCCCAGTGCAGGTTGGTAAATGTCACATGTCTCTGAATTTTTGGTTCTAGGAAATGTCCTGGAATCAAAACTTCGGAGACATGTGACATTTATGAAAACAGCAAGCATTACATGGAAACGGTGAAGGAAAACATCGAAGAAACCTCATTCCGTTTATTCAATGTTTTCTTTCACCGTTTTAAGAAGTGGTAATGAACGAATTTATACAAAGTAAAGCGCCTGTTTGTGTCCGAACCTACGACCTAAAACTCGTAGGACGCGGCTGAACCACCACTGCTGTCTTTCAAATTCAAAACAATGTTTAATAAATATTTCCCAATTAAATCTGAAAGATATTTGAGAACATAAGTTTTAGAGCGACCACAATTATGTGGAGAGATAATTTGATTTAAGACAAAAATCCGCTTGTCATAAGATAAACATTAAGGCCCTTATTCATAAAAGTTATCGAACACCTAAACAGCTGTTGTTTAAGTCTGGTTTCGTATTGAAAACCAGACTTAAACAACTGTTTAGATGCTCGATAACTTTTATGAATAAGAGCCTAATAATCTGAACCTGATATTAGTAAATAAGATAGCATCTGGCTAGCTATAGCCTGGCCGATACCGCTGTACCGCGCCTTAGGTACGGGCGCGGCGAGACGGGGGAGCAGAGCAGGCCGCTGATTCGTCAGTGCAAGCCGCTTATTCGTCACCACTAACAGCGTCCCGTCCCCCGCCTCGCCGCGCATACCTAAGGCGCGGTACAGCACTATCGGTCAGGCTATAATACTATACCTTTATATTATGTATTTGCAATTTTCGATAAAAGACAAGCATTCATTTATAATAGATCAAATGATGAGTTAAGATGCAATGGACCAATTTATAATAATTTAATTTTGTCTATTTAATACGCCGTTGAAGCAAAACATGAATGAACTAATTTAATGTAACATCTTGCATGCCATGTAGGTATACCCATTTTTTGGACAAATAAAAGTATCTTATCTCAACTGTAACCATATGACTGGCTACTTTATATCTGCCTACGTGGTGGCTAATCTAATCACAATGACTCGGTTTCGCCTCTCAAATTAGGTCGCATTAAAACAATTATGTACGTCTATCCTGCCGCCTAATTTTGTAACACGATATCAGTCTGAATCATTTTGATAGATATTGCTAATACATTGATATGATCATCTTTCATATGTTCGAAAAATTGTCTGTGGAACAATGTAAGTTACGCATTAAATGTTGATGAACTGTCAAAATTAAAGCCTTTCCTACTGAAAGTGTGTTACGAAATTACCCCAAACAGCGTAATAAACAGATGATAACACTGACGTCGTGTTTGTACAGTTTTACAAACGGAAATTATGGCCAACTCATAATCAACGTACGACACAACGAGCGCTTATTCATACTTTTGGCACCACAGAACTTCCAAAGTACCTTGCGTTCAAACTATGTGAATAATTTTCGCAATAAATCCCGGATTTTACTAGGAAAACGTGCTGCGTACTCTTTCAGTAGTAGCAAACTCGATAGCTTGCATTGAGTCCTCAAATAAACACAGATAACTCGAAAAGGCTTATACAGTATTGCGAAGGTCCCTAGGTCAGCCTAGATCAGAAGGTGGAAATTGGATATTTTAAAAACCATGACATCACAGGCATTCGGTTAACTTAATATACAATTCACAAAGTCATTTAAAGTTTTGAAAAAATTTAGGATATCGATACCCTGTATATGTATAGTGCAGAAGTAATTCGAATCACAATAACTAAACCACACAGGAGAGAGTCGTCACTTATTTCAGAGCAAACTGTAGAGACGCGTATACTTCAGTGCCGTTTTTAACGCAAAAAAAACCTGGATCGTAATTAGCATATGCAGCAGACGCTTGAAAGATAAAATTCCCTTTAATGTAATAATAGATGTATATTCTTACACTACACTGCTATATTTAAGTAAACTCACGACCGAATGCGTGCGAGGGTGCAGCCAGGCGATCGAAAGTTCTGCGACACCGGAGCAAACGTGAATACCACTTTTTACACGAGTACCGTTTAAAACGGTGATGGGAACTTTTCAAACCATATTTTTGACGTTTCCGCTAGTTCTAATAAAGTTGTGAAATCACTGGTTAAATTTCAGTTTCATCCAGTTAGAAACCAGCTCCTACATATACACACCGGCACAATTAGCGGAACAGAAAAAAAAGTGAGACTTTGAGATAATAACGCATATATTTGACGAAAATGTAATTAGACACAAAATAACAAAAGGATTAACATCTTTTAACAACGACTTTGAAAAGTCTTCGTTATTTTTTATTGAAAAATAAAGAAATTTGAAATAAGTGAAATTTTTAGATGATTATGAACCATCACAAAAAATAAAAAAAAGTAAGCATTAAATGATTTAACAATAAAATTAAAGCAAAATTAATAACGAGTGTTTCCCCCTCTTGCTCTGATTACGGTTTCCATTCGTCTGGGCATGCTACAGATTATGTTATCAATGATTTCTTGAGGCAACCGCTCCCACTCCTCAAGTAATGCGTTTCCAAGTTCATTCAGATTGTTGGGGGGTGGCATTATGGATTTAACCCTTCTTTTTAGCAAGTCCCAGACATGCTCTATCGGATTCATATCGGGGGAATTTGCTGGCCACTGCATCACCGGTATACCTACGTGGCTCAGATATGCCGGTACCGATTGTGCACTATGAGCACGAGCATTATCTTGCATTAGAATAAAGTCGTCACCAATAAATGGGGCAAATGGTACAACATGTTCTTCTAAAATGTCTCTGATGTATCGATCTGCTGTCATGGTCCCTCCTGTGACTATCACTAACTCCGTGCGAGCTCCCAAACATATCCCTCCCCAAACCATAATCGAGCCGCCACCATAAGCCACTGTGTATTCAAAATTAGACTGTATGTGGCGTTCTCCTTTGCGTCTCCATATTCGCTGTCTCCCATCGATCTGTTTTAAAAGAACTCTGCACTCATCAGTAAAGAGAACCTGCTGCCATTCGTTCAAATCCCAATGACGATGTTCTCGCGCATAGCTTAATCGGTTTACGCGGTGACGTCTCTCAAGTTTTGGGCCTTTGGCAGGTATATACGACCCTAAACCAACTTCTTCAAATCTCCTGCGCACTGTACGCTCACTTACTCGTACTCCTCGAACGTCTTCCAGTTCATTTCGAGCTTGTACAGCCGTTAATCGCGTATTCCTACGAACTCCAAGTTGTAAAAAACTGTCATCTCGCCTCGATGTACATCTTTTTCTACCTTGATCCCTCCTCCTCACAAGAGAATTAGACGATCTGTACCGCTGGATGCTGCGATGAATCGTTGATACTGGTCGACGAAGCCTTGAGGCAATCGATCTATAGGTATGGCCATTTCTTCTCATTTCATCAGCCCTAATGATTTCCAGTGATGTTAAGTCAGGCATAATAAAGAGCTTTTAATAAACAAAATTGCCTATAGAATAACAAATTTATAAAAAACCATTAAGTGCAATTTAAAAAAAAATTACAATTACGTAGTTATTACTCGAACAAGTTGACAAAACGTATTGTTCGGGAAAATAAAACAAATGAATGAAAAAAGTGTATGTCATCTAATTTTCTATTTTCAAATTTGACAATAAATTAAAAAAAATATCATAACTGGCCAGTTCCTCAAGTAAAAGATTTTAAAATCCTGCTTTTTTTGTGTTCCGCTAATTGTGCCGGTGTGTATAGTTCCAATTCAAACATGTTGTACATGAAAATGAAATATCATCAAACTAGCGACAACTTCCTGCTCTACACGGATTGAATGACTTGGCAAAGCAATATATAGGTATACGCATTTATAAGCCTTCCGGAATAAGTTCCCAAAACGGTATTTAAAACCCATTCAAAATTCGTTGTGGAGTTTATAAGAACAACGCGGTCAAGGTCACACATACAGACACTAAAAGTGACCTATATATCGCAAGATCGAAATCATAGTTTTGAACTTCTGAGCTTGTCAAAAACATAAACATCTTCCCCCTTATTACAGAACAAGGTTTTTCTTTAGGTATGGTTTAAACCTTCGAGCCTGTTTTTTAAATAAGAACCTAACTGAAATTGAAATACAGCTCCTTTTACAAAACTGACAAGTTAGTCCAGTGCTAAATTGTCAGTTTTGGAAAAGGAGCTGTAATTCTATTTCAGTTCTAAGTTCTTATTTCAAAAACAGGCTCGATGGTTTAAACCATACATAAAGAAAAACCTTGTTTTGTAATAAGGGGGCTTAAGTTTTCACAAGCTCCCTCGAAAACACTCCGTAGGTAGTCCTACAGCGGTAGTGTTCTGAAAGGAGAATTGTTAGTTTGGCCCATTCATTCAGACTTCAGTGTCCACATTAATTTAGGAGAGTTTGTATACAAAACAATCCAAACCTATTGTTTGTATTATCCTCAGCTCAACTCGTGAAGAGCCTAGAATATTTACAATTTACGGTTTAATTATTATTTGAGATTCATCAGAGAATTGCAAGTAATAATAAATCGTAATTTATCTAGGCCATAAATTCCATGGTCGTGCTAACTATAAAGCTTGGTTAATGAACTAGGTTTCAAGGCTATAAGTACCTACCTACATTGTTTACACCTATATTCATTCAACTTTGTTCTCCTTTGTATCTCTCCGACATTTGCGTCCCAAATGACTAAAATAAAAGCATCTTATGACGTATTGTCTGCATCAACGCACGTCTAGTACGGTTAGGGAACTTAGGTTTGGTGCGAGCTTTCAATCTAACAAACCTTATAACTTGGCATTAGCAGATTTGGTAAAACAATGGAGCACTGGTCTAATTCTATTAATTTTGCAACAAAAAGGTATATCTGTTCGTAATAACGGGTTTTTAACAAGTGGGCTGAATACTAGAGTATCGTGACACGACCCTTTTGTTCAGAAAATTCTGGTTGTCGCGTGAATGCAGCCGCTCCCAACAGTTTTAGTAGTTTCATTACAAAGAGATCTTTTTATGCAATAACGCTTGTGCCACAGTACTAAAAAGTTGTTCTAGATCTCGCCTTGATTCACATTACGATGTTAATGTAGGCGAGATTTAGAAGCTAATCTTTGTTTCGATTTGATTTTATTGACTGCCTTTCAGATACTGTTTAATGCATAAATAAACACAACGACATGGCTGGCGTTATCATATTATATCAGGAACGCTATCTCCCTATTAGTCTTGCTAAATTCATATAGATACCTACAACGCAACGCTGAGTAACACGCAGGTTTGCAGGCAACAAACAGTAGTATAGTTTAATACCCAACACACTCATACAGGCACGTCACTGGCTTCAACAAACTAAATTAACATCACCCGGTTAGTCAGGTACCGTAACACGCTGTTATAAGACGTTCTTACGCTTTTTAGCGAAAATTCTTTATTACAAACGTAATTCGTCGATTCCGAATATCTATCACACTACTGGTTTCAAGAATTATACGCAGTTTGATTACTGTCCACTATCTGAGGTTCTGTAAGTCGCACCAGTACTGTACCTACCTCCACGTATCTGATAACAGCGGTCGCGATAACGACCGATACCTAGCTGACTCAGATTGACTTCATTAGCCCGTGAATGCGTTGGTCTATTCGTTACATTGGTATTTGGTTATAAAATACGAGGAAAACTCATGTTGGTGAAGTGAATAATAATGTCTGTTGTGCATAACTAGGAGTTGATGCAAATTGCTAATTATTGATGTGTTCATTGTTTTCAGTGCGTGAATAAAAGAGTGAGATGGTGACGTGAACACAGCATGCGCTGGTCGAAGTGGTGGTGGGTGGTGGTGGCGCTACACGCGCGCTCCCTCGCGGCCAGCACGCCGACCGTCTGCGAGGAGGAGGCCTGCCGCTGCGATCCCTTCACCAGAGTCATATGCACATGCACCAGGGAATATCCCGTACGTAACGTTTATAATAGGCATTTTGTTCTTTCCAAGCTTCTGTTTCAAGAATGATCTAATGTAGAGACAGTGACTCACATCATCTTTAAGATGATATTAAAATTACCATAAAATAGTGATCACTACCTGCGTATGTTAATATTGTACCTATTCGCGAATAGGGTTACCAACTTTTTCTAGATTCTAATAAATATCCCTGTTCTTCTTTTCTCGCCACTTCACAAGTGGAAAATATAGAAAAACCGCAGAAAAACGAAATCGTTTGCCTCGAAAAAGTCAGTTTAAGGAAAAAGAGTATTTTGGCGTACTCTATTAGTGTTATAGATTATAGAGTACACCCATAAGAAAAAGAATATATTTTAGAGAACGGTTGGCATCCCTATTCTCAAGGTAGGTAAGCGAATCATACAACACTCTACAGGGGCCTAAGTCTACTAATTTATAAACGTTACAATGGTCTCTCAATGGTGTGTTTTTGACAGTTTTTGTATGGCAAATCTGTCAAAAACTTACCATTGAGAGACCATTGTGACGTTTATAAATTAGTAGACTTAGGCCCCAGGTTTCATGTTATAACGCTCGTAGAAATAGTTGCTAGGAAAACGGTAATTTCTCAATAGCGTTAATTTACATTTGTTGCAGGAGGTGACCCTACGGCCATACGGAGCTTACAGAGTTCCATCTACTGCTACTGGTATAATTATCGGTAACTGTTCTCGGGTTACCTTCCTGCCAGACACAGTTCGGAATCTTATACAACTCCGCAATATAGAACTAAGAAATGTGGATCACGTTGTCATTAACGACGGAGCGCTATCTTGGTCACCGTTCTCCAATCGGAACGAAATGAACCCAGGACTACGGATCTCGATACACAATTGTACGATAGACGAGATTGCCTCTCACGCCATACAGGGACGTGTCAACGATATCGTCATCAGCAACAGCACAATCAAGGTCTTGAAGCCATTCGCTTTCTCCAGCCTCTCAGGAGTCAACAACATTGAATTGTCAGACAATGTCTTCGAGAACATCGAAATACAAGCTTTCAAGAAATTTACTGTGGATAACTTTGTACTGCGCGGCGGCAGGATAAACACGCTACCGAGCAGGTTTCTATCAGACGTAGAAGTGACCAATCTGTTCCGGATGGAAGGAGTTACTGTTAAGTACTTGTATAGTTTAACTTTTCTTGTCAATTCACCAAAGAGGGTCCTCATAGAGAGTAACAACATAGAAACATTGGAAGGAGACGGATTTCACATAGTTACGAGAGGACCAATTACATTTAGGAATAATACCGTGACCAATTTGAGGAAAGGTGCGTTTTTTGGATTCACTGTGGACTTGGAGATAGCTTCGGTCATGGGGCCGCAGGAGTTGCTGATAGATAACAACACTGTGACTAATCTGACGCCATCCTCATTAATGTACAACCGTACGAGACTGACTTTAAGAGTAGACGGCTTGAACCTCAACACATCCTGTGCTTGTGAAATCGCCCACAACTGGCGTGAAGTGTTAAAAGAACAAGGCGGTACTATAACGTGTTGGTACGAGCTCGAAGGCTACTACGTATCGTTGCCGACCTACGTGGACAGTAGATGCGGCCCGTTCAAACAAACCTTCTGGATATTTGTGGTCATAGGTATCATTATTGTGTTAGTCTTAGCGGCCATAGCCATATTCTTTATAGTTAGACGAGAAAACGAAAAGAAGAAGAAAGTGCAGATAGTCATGCCAGATGGAAAGACTTACAGGGAAACGGAGTTCCATATTGTTGTCGAGAGAGCAGAGCTCCTGACTACAGATTTATGATACGTTTGTGTTGCGAAGGCAATGTTGATCTCTGTCATTGTGTAGGTATCTGGTGACAAACAATAGATAACTAGTTCGATGAATTGAACGCTTTGTGATTAATCTGTGCTTTCAGATTTCTACCTCAGGGGCTCAATACTGCTACACAATACAGGGTGGCACGGACATGGACGCGCAACCTGTAACAATGGATTCAGTACACGATTCTGTTCCCCGCTGAGGTATTACTATATTACATTTTTCATCGGTAAAAAAATACTGTTCCACACATTTTGACCGCGTGGGTATTGCACTTTTCTAGGTTACAGCAGTTTTTTTTAATAAACTTCTAACAATTTATAAGCTATAACGTCTAAAATCAAGGCAACTGTTTGCGCGCCGATGTCCCTGTCACCCTGTATATACATTAGGTCTGGCTATCTGGCTTTGACAACCGTTTTCACGACACGTTTTTGATGTCGCGACCTCGGCACGCGTTCGCCGCGTGGCTCCAACTTCATGTTATTAAACGTAATTGTGGCAGCATCAGAGCTCCACCGCTCCGTCATTATAAAAGTGCCAACATTAGTTTTACACAGATCAGTATTACGCGATGTGGTGTTGCAAAAGATACTACTTAGAT
The DNA here is from genome assembly GCA_949987655.1 of Polymixis flavicincta. Taxonomy (NCBI): domain Eukaryota; kingdom Metazoa; phylum Arthropoda; class Insecta; order Lepidoptera; family Noctuidae; genus Polymixis; species Polymixis flavicincta. Next base: position 31,639,103 of record OX465171.1, on the reverse strand, counting down.
GTTTGTTAATGGTAGCGTTAAATTATTGTGATTAATAAAAAGTACAACGAGTATTGTGTTTTATTATGACGTATCTACGATAGATGATAGCTGTGCGCATGTTTAGCGAATATGGCGAAATTTACACCTATAATGTTAGTATTTAATGACCCAGTGCATTGCGAATGTGACGCAATGACGAACAGGTTAAAACTGACTATAAAATTGCGTGCGTTACTCCAGAGATGTTGCGACCTACTAGTTGACGTAAAACTTGGATATTAGCGTATTTCTAGTAGTTTTGCAAAAGACAGTATGTGCTCGTATGACACAGAATAATAAGAGACGTAACTACAACGCTCTTAATCGTAATTATAATTGCTGACATGCGACCACTTATACATTAGACATAGTTGTTGCTTTTATGTTTATACACAACTCAATTTATAGTTTTAGATACTGTTGATAGTGCAGCGCGCACCTCCTCATAGTCTCATTTTTATTTCGTCTAGTTTCTTTAAACACTATAATAATTATATCAACTGTAATGAGAGTTTTAGACATTCTGTCAGCATTGTTTTTGTGCAGCCTTATAGCACGTTCTGTAAATGATTTAACTTATAGCCACTTTATACCTATAGGTGCGGTTATTCTATTAGCAATATTGTATTATCCTACTAGGTATAGGTATTAACCAAGTGCTGCGACTTGTGCACGTTTTTGACATTTTACGACTTGACCTATAACCATTTGAACCAAGACGTGCTAATCTATTACGAGCCATAATGGCTAGAAGTAAGGGGACAAAATGGTTTACTAGTGAAGTTGCCGAGTGTACACACTGCGCCTTTTACTGGTTTCAAACAATTGTCGAGAAGAAATAAATTTTCTATCGTCACAACGGTTGCATTATTGGCGGTTATAACAATGAGCCCGTATACCTCTTGGTAAAGGTAAACAAACCTCTTAACAATCTTTAATGCTTCTTTGTGAGAGTATTTGCGATTGGGAAATAAATCAGTGGAAGTTAAGTTAATGTTGCCGATTCTTTTGTTCCCAACTTTTGGTACGACCTTAAACTACAATAAGAATATTGCTGTGTCTTACTGACAGACTGCGAAAGAAAAAGACAAGTAGCGATGGTTTGAATTTGGCATGGTTATCTTATTTCATTAGAAGGAAAAATATAGCAATAGCCTAAACTGAGTAGTACTAGTAGTTGGTGCAGCAGAGAATCATCACCATTGTCGTGCTCTGCCAGGGGTGCGGGTTGTTCGAAAGAGATACGGCCGGCCCTGGCACACGGGCTACTGAGGGAACACGGGTGGGTTTTAGTCAGTAAAAGTCTGACACGCCCTCCTGCTCCACCCAGAGCGGGAGAAGTTATTTGATGATTTCCCACCCAACCACCCATTATATATTCCTTGACTTTTGGCAGCCCTACACAGAGCAGTAGTACCTTTTGATTAGGGACACGGCATGAATGTTCGTCTGTGTCAGCCATCGAGCGTATTATGATGTTAATGTTCATGATATGCATAGTTCTAGATTCTGTTGCGGCCACAATAACAATTCACACACTTACGGTTCTCCCTCGATGCTTAATCCTGTGTATCTGTAGGATTATATGTCATACATATTTCATTCATATCACATACTTACCGTAGGAGAAGACCGTTGAGAATTCCTTGCTGTCGTCTGCAGAGGCTAGCTTAGCTAACAATGGGCCTATTATGGTAGCATGCATATCTATATGGTGGAGGCGTTTATGTACAATTTATACAATAAAATGAAGATCGTGTCTCTAAGGTCTCCATGCGATGTTTTTCTAATGATTGCTGATATTATCTAAGTATTCATGATTTTTTATTCAAAAAAGCTAAATTATTATTACTCTTTTATTGATGAAATATTAAACTCTTGGCACTATTTTCTGTGGAAGTTCTTCAAATAGGAGACGAATATTTGGAGAAAAATTCCTCTTAAGCATATTAACGTTTTGGGTCATTTCATTATATACGAGTGGCATAGACGCATGGAAAACAGTTTTCGGAGTGAACTTATGCTCGACAAAGACTTTTATTCATCCCATCAAATTCGAAGGGACGAATTTATGCAAACGGCAATATCTTAATTGTCTTTGCAATAACATGTATTTCAACGTCGAATTCTTCAGTCATCACTTGCATGAAATATTAATTTACAAAATAAAACAATGTATCGCCCATCGGAAACAAAAACATTACTGTTTCAATTAATAATAGCTGCCTAACATTCCTCGCGATGCAATAATACACGTCGTTTATGTTTGTAAACAATTACAACTATGTGGAATGTAATTACTTTGAATTCAGGAAATATAATGTATGATGATTATACTCGTATAAATAACTTACGAGATTTACCGATAACATAATTGCTATAAACTTGTTCAATAGAATACTAACGTTTGTCGTTAAATATAAGTGCTTAGTGTGTCTTCAATAGTTATAAACTGTAAAATGTCATCTTTATAAATGCGAATTCTATTACTGCTAAGCCATTACGGTATTTGTTATCAAGGACTTTTCGAAAATTATTTTTATTACGCCACAACGTTTTAACTATTGTGGCTATAAGAGTAGTGGAAAAACATAAAAAAACGATGGATGGACTTTGAAGGAGATTTAATGGCTAGAAAAGGGGTGAGTACCGAGATGACGACTAGTAGAGAAGTACCTATGGAACAAAAATACATTTTGAACCGATCGAAATAAATTAAGATAGGGATAAGAAAATTATGATGATGATGCCATTCATGTATTCCTCGATATAACTTTTGTTTCCAATGTGCAATACTGTTAAAATTAAAACTTACCGTAGCAGCGGCTGTCCATCCAGAACATGATGTATGGAAGGAGGCGAGGACAGTTCCAGTCCTCGGGATAGCAACAATGTCTCACTCCCATCGTGTGAGGGTTCTCCTTCTACCCCGGGGCTACCGCCCATCATGGCGTTGACTTGAACCTCCACCAAGGTTGCTAAGCAAACAGAGATACAGTATTATGTTTAAAAGACATGCAGTAAAAGAAGGGTGAGGCTTTCAAGTGTGGCGATACTTAAATTCCTATAAGTGCGATCCGGTATGGTAACAAAAATGGATTAAAACTTCAGTATTTTAATCTTTGTAAAAATAAATGTACTCACGGCTACAAATCAAACTACACATTTCCAGTATAAGCTGATCTCGCATTGTATAGAATTTCCGTACAGTGCGAGATCAACGTAAACTGGAAATGTAGCATGATGTGTAGCCGCGTCTACCTGTATTCATTTTTTAATTGGTATGAAACCTTAAAAGCTTCACGAAATGCAGATATGCGACGCATCGGGTCATTTAAAAAAATTTCTTTATCGAATTTTGTTGCTGACTGTACGACTGGCCCACCGCCTAGTGGTCGAGATTGGACCTGAAAACGGCTTTCTGCACTCCTTCTCTATGTAAACTTTAATTGTAGCGAACTTCATAGTTCTTCGTCCGCGTAATCTATACATATATTAATACGTGAAGCAAAAACTTTGATCCCCTTTTTACGAATATTACGCGGATGGAGGAGTATAAAATTTGCCACAGTTTAAGTTTTATGTGGAGAAGGAGTGCAGAATTCTATTATTTTGTTTACAAAATTTATTCCCCTTTTTTCTTCCTAAATAAAGCCTCTAGAGCAATTTTGTTTCTTCGTAAAATCAAGATCTGCTATAAACACGTCCCTGTCGTTTTCTTTTTTTTTCAACAACTAAATAGTAAAGAAAATATGACCCTCTAGAAATTACAAAAAATGCCCTATTTTTACCGCCGTGATTAGAGGACTGCCAGACAAATAAGAAAAGTTTATAAAATTTTAAAAAATGATTGGAACCTAAACATACTCTTTCTTAAAATGTTAATGTAAAAAATGATTGAATCAGCTCAGTTTCCGAGGAGAAAAAAGGGGAATACGAAACGTCGATCTCGTCAAAAATGTTGTGATAATTTCGGTCTGAGCTGCAGCGCTGTCCCTATCACACACTACCGCCCCCCCCCCCCCCATCTCCTCTTAAGGTCGAATTTCTACCACTGGGCGACCACTAGCTTTCGTAAGGGTACAAAGTTTTTGCTTCAAGTAGTAATATATACCACTAAAATGCAATGCTAAAAATTACTGAGTACAGCAATAGAGCTCATGCACTGCTTAGTTTTGGATATAAATGGCAACGTTGATTAGTATGCCGCAAAGGAGGTGAGTAAGACCACAATGGGATCCTTACACCTGCATCGATACATTCTGCTCACGGTTGGAGTTCCCATCGTTGTGATTTGGAACAATATAGCATTACACAAAAATGAATCATTTATCTGATAACCAACCACATTTGTGATTCAACCTCTTCAGAAACGTGTACCTTATCTCGGGGCCATAAGATTATAATTTGGAAATGATGTATTTGAGAATATTATTCATTTATTGTTGTTATAAATGATGCTCGTCTAACCTGTATACTAAAACTAAAACGTTTCAAATTCATACATATTTATGAAGTGTACCAAAATAATTGTATAAAAATTCTAAACTTTCAAAGTATTTGTTTGTTAGCTATGTTGTTATACTAAAATTAATCTTATTATAAGACACAGAAAATATTAAAAGGGTTTAAAAACTTAGTTTCAGAAATAACTGGAATAAAAATAGAACAAGCCTCCTTTGTTATATTATTCCCATTTATAAATAACAGTCGGATTGCTGGCGCTAGTGAACTAACCGCAAATGAATAATTCGTTCATTCAAAACATTATCAGCTAAAACAAGAAGCCATTAAATGGAATCATGAAGAATATATTATAATATACATCATGATAGTTTAATACAGAGAAACAAGATATTAACCTTGAAGTTTTATTCCTTTACCTATTATTATTATGCATAGTAATGTTATGTTAAGCAAAATGAATACCTATTAGTTGTACAACAACATTCACAAGATATTTTATAAGTTAATATCACTAATTTATACAAGATAAATTTATTACATATTTTTCTAGACCCCAGTGCAGAAATTTTTCGTCGGTTATCCAAAAAAATATATTTTTATTTCATAGAAAAGTGCAATATCTACGCCGCGCCGTCAAAATGTATGGAGCGCAGATATCTTTTTTGGGTCTAGAATGATATTACGCTGAATTCATCGTTACATTTTGCGCGCTGGTTAAAAATGTATCCTGTATATTTTTTCACACTGAACACAAAAAATGTGTGTAAATTGTCTTCTGAATACTGTCTTGCGTGTAAAGGATCTTGGGGGCACTGCAATTAACCGTTACATGCGCTTGCGAATTCTTATACATTTTCAGCTTCAACGTTTTCCTACTTTTTAGATCTATTTGAATCAAAAATAAATGGTTGAACATAAAAGATTCTACCGTATCTAGCCTGTAGTGTCCCAAATGCGAGGCATTAGTAGGCGTAGAAATGATCTTGTATTACTCACAAGCTATGGCTATGTACTTGCTGAGTGCTTACTGTGTACAGCACCCTAATTGCGTAACTCACGATTCATCATAATCTGTATCGTTTTGAAACGGATTTTTAAACCATTGCTTCATATGTTCGAAAAATGTGTCTGTTCGACAACATAAATAACGCAATGAATATTGTTTAGCTGTGAAGACGAAACCAATTATGATCAATCGTGAGTTACGCAATTAGGGTGCCGGTTTATCCTATCTAACAACATAAGTTAACCTTATGGTACACAGAGTTACATGGACTTCAAAGTAATGTTACACAATCATATACTTACACAAAGAAAGAGGTGGTATCTCGATATCCGGAGCCAAGAGTTTGGATGCGCAAGCGGCCCCTGCGTATACCAGTTCCATTTCAAGAGCCACCAGCCCGATGCGTTGAGTGGTGAGGGGCGTATCTTCGTAACCCACGCATAGGCACCGGAAGCCAAAGCGGTTGTCTTCGCTAAAAATGGAGTATTATTTTTATTGTATTATATTTAATAAATAATTAATTATAATGTTTGCAAGCTATCACACGACGGAAACAGGTTTCCGGTATTTTTTAGGTCTAATTTGGATAATGTAGCCTATTTGATACCAAATGGTCAGTGAGTTTAACTATTAGTTTTACTCTTTTATGTCTATCATAGGATTTTTTTTTTTGGGTGTGAAATCATCAAATAACTTCTCCCGCTCTGGGTGCAGCAGGAGGGCGTGTCAGACTTTTTCTGACTATAACCCACCCGTGTTCCCTCAGTAGCCTGTATGCCAGGTGCTTCGGTATCTCTTTCGAACAAACCCACACCCCTGGCAGTCTATCATAGGCTCAGTTCTAATATAGGTAGTACTCCACGAGTAGCTCGCGGTTAAATAATAACAACCACACGGGTCGATTGATGGTTAAGCTACGCTTGCCGCTGTCGATTCGTGGATGGGTGACCATCGATATGGTCACCCATCCACGAATCGACAGCGACATATCGACATAACTCCGTGCCTCGGAAAACATGTTAAGCAGTTGGTCCCGGCTGTCATTTACATATCATTGCCGGTCGTTACTCGTCAGAATCCCGAAAGTCTGACAACCAGTCTTACCAAGGGGTATCGTATTACCCAATTAGATGGGTTGCAGAGGTCAGATTGGCAGTCGCTCTATGTAAAATAATGGTAGCTGCATGCGGTTAGACTGGAAGCCGACCCCAAAATAGTTGGGAAAAGGCTGACTGATTGACATTGAGGATAGTATCCCATTATGCGCAATATGATTAATCTTCCATGCGCCCTTGTGACCTGTCGGTTATCAACTTATCACATTCTCTCTTTTAATTTAGATTTTTGTGTATATTGATAACTCGGCGCAAAAGCAGTCTAATGGAGTGAAAAAAATTGTGTTCAGCGGTATAATAAAAACTAGCTGTTGTCCGCAATTTCATCTGCGTGTTTTTTGTGTTTAATATTTCCCAGGCTATCAATCTGTTAAATTTCATAACGAACGGTTCAGTGGCTAAGCGTAAAGAGGTAATGGTAAAGGTAAGTTTACAGACAGAGTTACTTTAAAGACTTACTTGTTAGACTTATTGAATTCAGTCAAATAGTCGGATGCTGTCTCCAGTGAGAATATTACTTCATTTCCTGGCACCAGCAGTGCCTTCTGTGGCCAGTCGCTGGCACTGCAACAATAGGATGGATGAATACGAGTTCGTTATACACGGTTATTTGAAAAACACCAACAACCTCTTAAGTGGGCATTGAACCCATCATTATGAACAACTTTTACTATGGGACCAAACCTGGAATCACGAAAAAAAAATCAGCTGTTCCCTACATTTTGATGAGTTATACGGACATAATGTAAGGAACAGCTGATTTTTTTAACCATATCTGACTAGCTTTTGCCAGCGGCTTCGCCCGCGCGGAACTTTCAACCCCTATTTAACTCCCTTAGGGGTTGAATTTCGAAAAATCCTTCCTTTTGCCTTGTCTACATTATAAAGGGAGCCTCTCTGTAAAATTTCAGCTTTCTAGGTCCAAGGGTTTGGGCTGGGCGTTCGTATGTCAGTCAGTCAGTCAGGACTTTTCTTTTTATTTATATAGATAAATAACGAAAGTGAACTTCTTCTTGTATACAGAATCTGTTGATAAACCTTTTATAAATAAAGAACACCACAGTATTTACACACAATATAAATAAACTCACGCCTTGTTCCTACGGAGGCAGGCAGAAACTAAAGAACTTTATCTGCTACGATCTCTACACGCTTCTTACTTTATGTGTTTTTATCTTGTATGACTGAAAACAGTTTTCTTAGTTTCCGATAATCCGGTTCTTTGCAATGTCTTTGCATTTTCGCAAAGACGACAGACTCGATTTCTCTAATTATTCTCGCACTTATACGTGATTGTTCAATACATCTCAGTAGAATACTTCAATTAAATTAGCTACACTGTTGCTACCGGCTGCAAGTCCCACTCTTAGTGTGCCTTAACTCAACAAAACGTACGTTTAATAAGACCATAAAATACACTTATAGCTATACAAGAATCTTTTGGCGCGTGGCCAATATCGGAACTACGCAGCCATCTTGTTTTTTTTTTTCACAATACCAGTGGTTAATTGTTTTCCAAGAACCAAAAGATCATTGTAGCACTGTGTAACTTACTCGTTAGCCAGTCGAGGCGTCACGCTGATGTAAGAGCAGTTATAATGCATGCACACACCGTCCGTATCAGGTTCATCGTTTAATTCTTCGACCTCGCCTTCATTTGTCAGCTGAACTAGGCGCTACGATAAAACAAAAGAAAATTAATATTTTTGTTTCCGTCGAAATGTTCTCCATACCATCTATATCATGATTTCAGCCGAAAGACGACCTCTGCTGGACATAGGCCTCCGCCAAGCTCCTTCAATTCGACTGGTTCTGCGCTTCTCGCATCCAGCGGATTCCTTTGGCCTTCACAAGGTCATCGATCCACCTTGTAGGAGGCCTTCCAATCCTACGCCTTCCGGTACGTGGTCGCCACTCCAGAGCCTTCCGGCCCCATCGGCCATCTGTTCTGCGAGCAATGTGCCCACTGCCACTTAAGTTTAGCAATTCTTCGGGCTATATCGGTTGCCCTGGTTCTCCTGCGGATCTCTCCATTCCTGATTCGATCACGTAGGGAAACTCCGAGTATAGCCCTCTCCATTGCCCTATGGGTGACTTTTAGCCTTCGGATAAGGCCCATTGTCAGCGACCACGTTCCAGTACAATATGTCATCACTGGCAACACGCACTGGTCAAAGACTTTCGTCTTGAGACACTGCGGGATGTGTGATGAGAAAATATTGCGTAGCTAAGAACAACAGCTGACTAAATAACGTTTTTGTGATATTTTTCAGTTGGTCCCATTATAAATTAGTACTTGAGTTCCTCCTGGAAAGAAGTCAATAGTTTATATTTCCCCCAATTTATAAAACCACACCTGTATTCCCAGAAATGGTACGCAGCTGATATAGTGAGCCCCATGCAATAGGGAAGCCTGCCGGTGACAAACTTGAGGAGTCTGTCACCACGAAGACTCACAATCAAGAGAAACTGCAGCCATACGGCGACGTCCGCAGAGGATGAATGGGTCCGTGTGGAAGTTATGCGACCCCATGCCTGGTTGGAGGAACCTGACTAACTGCGCAAATGATCCAACGCCCCGGACAAAGGTAGTTAAAGAACACCACATGGTTTTAGTCAGTAAGACCCCTCAGGCGCCACAGGGCGGAGGACATCAATGAAAATATCCCGATACAAGCAGAAAAAACTAGTAGTAGTAGTTTTTGCAACATCGTATATTACTATAATCAAAGACACACATGAATCGGACATCTTGAAGATGATACAAAAAACCGCACATTAAAACAATGTTTTTTTATGTGTCTTGTACTTTTTCGGTTTTAAGAAATCTTTTTTTTTTTAAGTCTTTCAAATACTTTATCACGGTCTCAAATCCTGACCCCAGCCATCTCATTCCGGGACGGTAGACGACACACAAACAGTTTAACAGTCAGGTTAAAATACATATGAAGGGCAAACATCTAGAGAAGCTAACATCGGGACAGGTGTTGTGATGATGTTACATTCAAGAGCAAAGTTCTCAGACAAACAAATTTCAGGAGCTATTTACACTAGAAACTAGAAGTCTACTTGGATGATGGGAACCACTAAACTGGTTCTAAAGAATCGAGGAAATCTACAATGAATGAAGTTAGCTGAGCGTAGTTCGATTGCATTCAGAACCCAGATAAAACTGTGGCAAATAGCTGAAAATTAATGAGAAGTTTTGACGTTATACTCACTTATATTGAGATATTTGAATTATTATCTGTTTGGCCGACTGAGTTGGAGCCTGTGCTATGTAGGACTAAATAAAAATGTATATAGAATCATGCCATACATTTCTAAACTTCCAAGGCAATTCGATAGCTTCCTTTTGGGGCCCTTTCTTTCTTTTCTGTATTTCTCTTCAATCGGTGGGCGTTATACCTTATTGGTTGTTTACGAGGCAATCTCTTTTTCGTTCCACTTAGATGTTAAGCCGATACCAGAAGTTCACTCGAGTGAAAGGTGAATTATCATTTTTGTTTTGTCACACGACACTGAAACAGTTATGTAGCTATGAACATTCATATGCTCCTTTCATTTAATTTTTCTATCTAGTGCCGAAATTTTACATCATTGGATCGGTTCAGTAATTACTTGAATTTACACTTATGATTAATTTTATGTTCAGATGTTTCGCTTCGAGTGAAAGACAAAAACTAACAAAAAGTAATGCGTCTGATATCGGCTTTGCATACTGGCCCTGTCTCCCGAGTCCAACTCTAGAACATTAACTCTAGTATATCGTAATAGGCATTAGCACTTAAATGAATGACGTGGGTGATGGACGATTTTCTACCTTATATACCTTTCTGAAAGGTGGGTCTGAGACCCGAACTTCATTGGCACAATGGCACCGGTGTTTCGGAGTTCCGGCCACGGCGTACACGGTGAGGGAATCTTCTGGCTGTGCGGTGATGCTTCGGGGGTCCATTTCTAGGACTACCCAAGACACGCTGGTTGGGAAGAGGACCCTAGAGAGAAAAATAATGATTCTGTTTGGACTTTTATTATAAAATAGATTTTTTTAAGCAAACATTCAGACACTAATTTTACAAACATCCTACAAATTACGATCTCCTGGTTAAGCCTGCATTAGTAGACCATTCCAGGTCGAAACAAGTCGGGTTCGCGCAGGATTTGTGTTAAAAAGTAACACATGCACATAAAGAATAATACATTATGGTACAAGTGTATAACGTTGGTGATTACCGCTTCTATAAATCTCTATCTGCCATCATCAGTAGTCATCACCACTTATCTAATTTGCTCTGCTTTTTTCTAGTTATGTTGTGGCAAGCCACACCTGCCGCATGTGTTATCAAAATTAGGACAAAGTAGCAATATATTATCTTCCAAACAACAGTAACCGGTGCTGCGGTAGGCCCAGAAGGAAATGGCTTGACGGAGTTAGAATCTTACCTAAGGGATGACGCTCTAATTGCAAGCGATGAAACTTTGAAAGACTCAACAGGCTCATAACCATAATAGGATAGTTATGAAACAACCAATAGGGTAGTTGCCAATTTAATAAAAACTATTTTATTTTGAAGATTACGACAATATATAAAAAAAAAATGTGTCCATTTTCTCAATTGAAAAAGATTAAAATCAAATTTATTTTTCGTTGTTTTGAATTTACCGCCAAAACGCTCCTTACAATGATTTTTTTACACGTGACATCATGACGTCAGCTTTGTGTAAACGGCACCGGTAAAAATATTTAGTTTAACGCAGTTTTAGAAGTATTTGTGCACAGAGGCACCGCGCTCCAGTAATATCACTTGCTATCCATTCAAAATCTGACATTCACTTGTTTACTTACTAACTACTTTAGTTTACACAAAGTTGACGTCAAAGGTGGTCACGTGATAAAAAGTCATTGTAAGGAGCGTTTTGGCGGTAAATCCAAAACAACGAGAAAAAAGTGGATATACCTAAATCAATTTACTTTTATTTTTCTGTTGCATATTTCGTCCCAATCTTCAAATTAGAATAGCTTTTAATAAATTGGACAATACCCTGTTGGAACCGTGCACCTAGCTTTTAACGTTTCATGAGTGATGGGCACTCGTAGGTTTATGTGAAATAAAATATTTTGAATATTATTTTTGATTTTGTTCCAAACCTCATATTAGTGACGGTGGCTTGCTTGTAAGGATGGTCGCTCTCAAGCCACGTGTAGTAGTGGCCCGTGGTTGTGGTGCATTCCTCTAAATTCGGGACAAGCAAGTTCATTGCCGCAATGTGCGGGAGTAGCTTGTGAATCATCTCCAGTATTTTGATGACGCTCTGTAAGATCAATAATTAAAAATGTGTTATTTAAAACATAAGATGATGTTTCATTTAAAATAATAGGGTATTTTCCAATTTATTAAAAACTATTTTAATTTGAAGATTAGGACGAAATATGTAACACACAAATAAAAATAAATTGATTTAATCCATTTTCTCAATTAAAAACGATTACAATCAAATTTGTTTTGAATTTACCGTCAAAACCCTCCTTACGATGTGTTTTTATCACGTGACCACACGTGACGTCATCTTTGTTTAAACGGCACCGGTACAAACACTTATTGTGGCGCAGTTTTAGAAGTATTTATCCTTAAAAATCTTGTTAAATATAAACTCAACAATTCACTTGTTTAAAACTGCTTTAGTTTACACAAAGTTGACGTCACGAGTGGTCACGCGATAAAAGTCATCGTAAGGAGCGTTTAGGCGGTACATTCAAAATAACGAAAAATAAATTTTATTAGAATCTTTTTTATTTTAGAAAATGGATATAAATCAATTTATTTTTATTGGGTTTGGCGGAGCTTGGGGGAGGCCTATGTCCAACACTGGACGTCTTTCGGCTGAAATGATGAGTGCTTGCACCAAAGAGTTTGTCATTCAAGCAGGAATTAAACGTCACCAAAACCGTTCTCACCTTAGAATCATCAACACCATCCAAGTTGGCGAGAGTATACGGGATCAGAATATTGATAGCCGGTGATGTCTGCAAGACACTGGCATTTCTCCTCAAGTCTTCAGCAGTGAGCTCGTTGCGAAGAGAACAGAACAACTCAGCTGATCGATCCATGACAATAGAGGCCACGCGAAGAGTGATGGAGCGGAGCGAGCAGAGCAAACTGTCGGCCGATTCCGAAGAGTTTGATAAGGTTTTCGATGACCTGAATGTGAATTAAAATAAAAGACTATAGTTTAAGGTCTACGAATTATTTTTCCTAGAAAATATCCTAGTTCTTATTGACAATAGAAGAATATTTTAGGAATGACATTGATGTTTGCTTATTTGAACTGGGTACTTTTTCAGTTTTCTAAAAACTATTTATTCCTTTATGCATAGCATCAAGCATCTACAATAGATACATGTCATAAGACCAAGTAGCCGCACACTTACGTATTAGTATCAACAATAGAAACGTACTACAATAACTGTTATTTTACTCAGAATTATTATTGCGTCGTAATGTCAATACCGTAGAATGACATGCAGCCATTTTCTTTAGAGTCTTTTCACGGTTCTGATATTGCTTCACTGTAAAAACCACAGTGATTTTTACTGTCGTTAATATAAGATTGCAGTTGGGCTGCCGCTGGTGATAAGTCTGTCAAAATAAGATTGCAGTTGGGCTGCCGCTAGTGATAAGTCTGTCAAAATAAGATTGCAGTTGGGCTGCCGCTAGTGATAAGTCTGTCAAAATAAGATTGCAGTTGGGCTGCCGCTAGTGATAAGTCTGTCAAAATAAGATTGCAGTTGGGCTGCCGCTGGTGATAAGTCTGTCAAAATAAGATTGCAGTTGGGCTGCCGCTAGTGATAAGTCTGTCAAAATAAGATTGCAGTTGGGCTGCCGCTAGTGATAAGTCTGTCAAAATAAGATTGCAGTTGGGCTGCCGCTAGTGATAAGTCTGTCAAAATAAGATTGCAGTTGGGCTGCCGCTAGTGATAAGTCTGTCAAAATAAGATTGCAGTTGGGCTGCCGCTAGTGATAAGTCTGTCAAAATAAGATTGCAGTTGGGCTGCCGCTACTGATAAGTCTGTCAAAATAAGATTGCAGTTGGGCTGCCGCTACTGATAAGTCTGTCAAAATAAGATTGCAGTTGGGCTGCCGCTAGTGATAAGTCTGTCAAAATAAGATTGCAGTTGGGCTGCCGCTACTGATAAGTCTGTCAAAATAAGATTGCAGTTGGGCTGCCGCTACTGATAAGTCTGTCAAAATAAGATTGCAGTTGGGCTGCCGCTACTGATAAGTCTGTCAAAATCATAGTGATCTTTATTTTCGTTATAATAAGGTTAATGTGGGATAGCTACTATCAGAAGTAAAATAACTATGAAAGGATTTATCTACATCCAGAGAGAGTCAGACCGAATTAAAAATGTGATACGAAAAGACAAAACCCTGAGAAATGTGGGTGTAGTGTAAGTACACCTCTGCCCAACCCCCTTCAGGGAAAACAAAGAGGGATATTATGTGTGAGAAAACCATAAAATAGCTAAGCCATTATAAAGGTTGATGTCAACTCGGCATTGGTAAAGAGTATGCTATTGCTTTGTTATTTAGTAATTATGTATACGTTCTATACAGCCGCAGCTGAGAAAGGTATTGTGTCCTAACTTGATCAAGGGAAGACATGAGCATGAAATTTTGCTTATAATTGCTCCTATTTAGTTCGTTCGTTTCGGTTAAGCAGCGTCGGTATCTCTAAAAATAATATTATACATTTTTTCTATTTTGCTAAATGACCGTCTTCTTGACCACGATCTTGCCTCATGGAGAGCGATGGATGATAATGTAACGAGCGTGTCCAGAAGATGCCTGTTCACTCTTGCTTTGTAGGCTGGGTTATAGGTGGAAGGGAGCATAATTCACTTCAATATTTCAATAAACATACCCATAATAAACAAGGCTGGGTATCTGCCCCCTTGCTAACGTGGTGCCGTTGAAGCTGAGTGAGCAGGAGGCGAACCGGAAGGTAGTCCCATCAGGTCCCTTCACAGACGGTAAGCCGCAGTCACCGTTGGATGTACGCCCTCCGTGGTTGCATAGACGTATGGCGTAGCGGAGATCCTCCTGTACATAAGAATAAGTACTTTATAATATTATACTAGCGTACTATTTTTACTTTCGATCATTTTATCGGTGTCGTGTAAACGTAGAAAGAAAGAAAAATTAACCTTCGACTCGACCAATTAATTTAAGCCAAATCTTTCGTGTTCCATGGCCTATAGAAGTCCAAAAGATAAGATACCTTCAAAGAAACAGGTCGTTCGAATTTGATCTGTATCGTGTCGTGTTGCAAGTCTGCTGCGGTGAAGTTTCCGTGAGCGATCTCCACGCTCACCCAGCAGTGCGTCGGGTTGGCTTCGTCGGCTGATGCACGGAGCTGTTACGAGAAAGTACACAGTTAAGAGTCTTCCAAAACTACAATGAACACATAAATGTGAAATGTAACACACGTTGTACCAAATGCGCCTAGTAGGTGTGAAAATGAAAATATGTACCAACTATAAAGGTCATATTCTATTTACTAGAACAGCATCAGATGGGTACCACCTCAACTGAAAAATAGTATGAAGAACCATGAAAAATTAGATGGTTTTCACTTCTTTCAAGCAACAACGAAGCAAGGAAACGCCATATTTTTTGTAGTTTATGGCCACGGCTGTCAATGTTGGCATAGGCTGCTTTAAACCCTGAAAAGCCCTATCAAAGCTACAAAATTATAGCTATGACTCTAGCGTGTTCTAACAGGAAGCAGTCTGCGTCCTATCAGCTATCAAGTTATTGGTGTATCTGTTACCCGTATATCGTGCAGTAATTCGAGCGAGTACTCGTAGTTGCCGAGGGCACCAAACACGCTTACTCCGACGAGCGTGTCTCCGTCGTATCATCTATCACAGCTAAAAAGATATTGGTGAATCTCTTACCCGTACATCGTGCAGTAATTCGAGCGAGTACTCGTAGTTGCCGAGGCCACCGTATACGCAGACTCCGACGAGCGTGATGCCAGGGCGGTCTACCGTGAAACAGATGGCGTCCGGACTGCCGTTACCGGTGTTCCAAGCCCGGGATTGGTTCACACGCATGAAGCGCGATGGGGTTACCAAGTTATTCACCGTGTTGGAGTCGGTGTCCTCCTGTAATGAGAAATATAACATTGTTGACGCACTCGCGTATGCCCATGGAGGCGAAAGTGGTGTGATTCTCAAGACAGAGGTACATAAAACAGAGTTTTTTTTTTGCGTCATCTAAATAAAATCCTACCTGCGCCTGCGTATTCTGTTTCATCTACGCTGAGACTAATACAAGACTTATTTTAAAAGCGCTGACCATTTGCAGCACATGTAGAGTAATCATACGTCCGAACTTGTACTGACATGTTATTAAATTATTCTATCCTATATTTATTATTCTAAAAATGAATAAAAGTAAGATGTCAGGACTTTTTTATAATCAACCGGCTACTTCTCAGACCTTCCAAATTTAGAAATGGTACCCTAAAAACTTGGGTCAAATGTCCAATAACAAGTCATCCTATGCTCCCCGCATGCAAAAAAACTCACCCGTATGTTTGTGGCACTGGTAGAAAGTTCGGCCACGATCCTGGCAATAAGTTTGCAGCAAAACTCCGACAATTTCTCATACTGCTTAATCTCGCCGTGGTCGTGCGGTTGTCCGCACTGACGTGTCATCATCTGCTGCTTGATGGGCATCATCACGATGTCTAACATCCGTGGTATCACGTCTAGTAAGTGCCATTCGGTGTGGTTTGGCTTTGTATCTGCTGGATCCGGTTGCTGTAAAAGTAAGTTACGATTGAATGTTTTATTGAAATGAAATGTTTATTGATCATTTAAGACACTATTACACGTCGAATATTTTGTTGGTCGTTATTTAAAAAAATAGTGGGAATTTCCTAGCCTGAAGAGAAAAGAAATGCTGAAACAAACTCACAGGCCTCTTTTAATTTCAGTATTGAGTAATAAAACTGAGAAAAGGCCGAAACCTTTGGCAAGTACCCGTTTGCAATAGCCAGGGCCAAAAAAATTTTTTTCTCTTTCTTTCTTAATCTCAAACTTATAATTTTCTATTTTCTCTATTATGAGTATGAAAGTAAATAAATCTTTTTAAGTATTGTATGATTATAATTGGTGTTTAATCGTGTTTAAACTACTAAATATAAAAATAAAATAAATACTGTATTTTTTGTGATGATCCTGAGCATTGATAATTTTGTCGTGCGTACATATTCACCAATGGTATTTACAGATATCATAGTAAAAAGTTTATCATTTACAGTAACAAATAAACTCACCTTCGGGGTATTGTTGGCCCTAGGAGGTATTGGGGGCGGTTTCTGCGCGTGCGACGATCTTGGAACTGTTGCCGATTTGGATGGAACCTCCTTGAGTACCTACCCATAAAAACACATTAGATCGCTAAAGAAATGCCCTATGTCAAGAGATCTGTTCAGTACAAAATGCGTTCAATTTTTTATTATTATAATAGTCGATGTTATAAGGTTAACGATGAGACTGAACAAATTCATTGCTACATGTTCGCAGTATGATCGCCAAAAAGATCAACATTTATCACCATTCTTACCTTGCTGTCCGGTCGCCGGTTCTCGTGTGTGTTGATATAGCACTGTGTAACCGGAACCACATATTGTAATACGTCACGCAAACTACGCGACGCGCACATGGCCGCGCAGGTTGACGTCAATTCACGAATCTGTGATGGCGGCACTATACCTTCCTGTAAAAGCATGTTCATTAATATTTGTAGGCAAAAATATTAACGAGAAATCGACATTCTAGTAACCGAGCGCCAATATGATATATCGACCTTTGAAAAAGACTCTAGAAAGACGATCTTTTTTTTTTTAACTACCGAGCCATATTTGTGGATATTTCATTAGTCAACGTACCTTGACGTTAAACAACATAGCGCAGAGATGATTCCATTTCAGTGTAGGAGTTGGAAAGAAGGCATGGAAGCAAGCTGTTATCGTATCATGAGCTTCTTTCAAGATCGACGTGGTAAGCTCTAAAGCAAATTGTACGTAACAGACTCTGTGAGCTTTGCTTTTTCCCGGTTTTCTCGGCAACATGGAGCACGTTGGCGTCTGATCTGCCATTATCGCCTGAATCAGATTCCGTACTTCAGCAATAGCTTCGCAATATGACAAGTACTCTTGAGAATTCCGCTTCCTATTATTTTGGGGGTATATTTCATTAATGTACGACCGCACGAGTCTCAAGCATGCCCTGATAACATACACCAGTCGCTTCTGATGCTTCATTATGGTCAACTTCTGGTAGTTTATCGGGACCAGTCCATTTGTTTCTAGGATGATTTCTTTGAAAGCATCCCAGCTCCATTGTAGCAAGGTTATGAGTGACTTGAAGCATGGTACAGTCACTTTTCTGGACAAGTTTTTGGTTAGAACTATGATCGGTTCCCCAAATTCGACTACTTTGAGAGGTAACGCGTGGTCTGGGCTGACGGTATTGTAGATAAAAGACGGAATTTGTCCAGCGTTCACATCAGTGCCGTTGTTTGATTTCTTGGAGGTTTTGAAATGAAAACCTATTTCGTCGTTGATGACCATTGCCTGGCCTGAGGAGCCGCAATCCGAGGACGGTCCACTTATGCACGCCCATGCGACATACCATCGGTTTGCCTGCAAAGAAGATGTATAACTATTGAGATATCTGTCAGAATTACAGTTAAACTATCACAGTAGTCAAGAAGATTGAAGATGAAGTGATAAGTATATGCCAAGGTTAGTAACAGCAGCAGCGACCATATAACCCATAGATCCCTAATAACAGGCGACCGATGTCTGTCAGCACATCAGACTTATAGATCTGATAAAGGTCACCACTCAATAATTTCGATTCAGTTTCGACCACTACTGTGAGCCGTAAACACTTCCGCATTAGTAATTAAAAATTGGTGAAAATAATATTGGCCCCTTTGCGTTGGTGTGGGAACAATAGCCAAACTTCGAGTTTCCGTAAGGATGGCATAACATTCCATCGGTAAGTTAATAGTTACATAATCATAATTAGATTTATTTTCTGATATTATTTATCGAAATTCATCTTATACTAGTCATACTTGTAGATGAAAAAAGGTGCAAGGACTCTCGTTGATGTCTTTTATGTTTGCGTCCCTTTCGTCTGAATATAATTTTTTAGCTATCTCTTTTCCTCTATTATTTCGTAAACATAACTAGTGATACACCAAATCCTATGACACAAATAAAATTGTTCGATAAAGCAAAAACCTATACCTACTATTTATATGAAGATCTTTTGAATCTCTAATTACAATACACATTAAATTAATTGTGGAACGGTGATTGATTTTAGGTACCCACAAGATCCTAATATAAAAAATAATGGATTATTGCAACCAGGCGAGAGAACTGGTTCCCAACAACACATAGTGTAATATGTTCACGGCATTTTGCCGAAGATTGTTTTAATATAATATTAAGAAATAGGAAGTTAGAAAGCCAATTAAATATAGGTATTTAATAAACATTTTATTTTGTACAATTCTAACAAAAATATCGATACCTTCGTGTTTTATTTAAACCAGTTCCATCTCTAGTGAGACGTAATGACCTTGGTAGGGCCAATCAGAATGCAGTACCCCGCTTCCTCACACCTCAGCTAGTTGACAGAATGGTTGGTGGTGCGTTAGATCAAGCATTAGGCGTGTATTGGGTTATAAGGTCGCTGAATAGCAGCAGTCACAACACGCAGTAGCGAGAAGACATGAGACACAATATAGACTTCCTGCCCGCATGTTCACCGTCTCCAAAGTTTTATTATAATATAATTACGATAGAAGCGACAAAGCGACCAACATTATAATAAAATCTACTTAGTACTCGGTAGTATCTACAGGTCGCACCTCGCTCAGTTTACTTGTCTCGTGTCGTATGCCTCACATGATATTTCATATTGAGTTCAAAAGAAAATTGTTTCCAAAGTAAAATAAAATTGCGCATTGTGATAATGCAAGTCAGTGATAAAACGAGTGGACTTAACTAGGGTTCATTTTCGTTCGTATTTTATAACTTACCGAGTAATTCCATAAAACAATTTTCTTAGTCAAACTACCCCATGCGCTTGGTAATCAAAGCTTGGTGTAGGTAAAAGAGTATTGTCTAAAACTTCTGTAATTTTGCTATTTATGGTAGAGGTGTTATCATGACATGGGTCACAATTTTTCTATATAATGTCTTCTGATAGCCTTTCTAAAATGATAGTACCTTAAATCTCTTTGACCGCCACGTATCAAAATTGGCATGGTTTCACTCACCGCCAGCGGTACAGGGTTGTCAAACATGACAGGGAAGCGATCTCTAGGTGGACACTCAAACACGATCTCGTCGCTCTCGGTCAACAGTTCACCGTCACCCTCCTGATCACCGCCTTCCACTCCAATGTCATACAGCTTCACTTTAGCAGTGTAGTCGCCGCGACCGCCGTACAGACCGATACCAGCTGGATACAATATTATTTATTCTAAAATTGTTTATTACGCAGTATACAATTTTTATCCATATGATAAGAAGTTTAAGAAGTATCGAAGCGTAATGAATTGGATATTACATCCTAACATAGTATAAAACATTGCTGAGATCTTTTAAACTAGGCAATTAGGCTTTTAATGCGGTTTTCATCAGTGGACAGGGTGATTCAAGAGGAAGGTTTATTTGTATAATACACCGAAATCCACGCGAGTGAAGCCGCTAGCAAAAGCTAGTATCAAACAAATGAGTAAAATATCAGAGAAGAAATAAAATATCCAAGTTTAAAAAGACAAAAGTCATAGTATCCAAATCATAACATTTTGTAATTTTTGTCAGTTGTCTTTATGGTTAGTTTATTTTAGTTTATTTGTTGTTATTAAATCGTTTTATTTTGTACCATTAATGTTATACAGTGCGGATCTCCGATCCAATAAACATATAAAAATGGATTTGCGGTACAAAGGCCGAGAGTCGCGATATTTAAATGTACAATTATCCAGTGCATTTTGGATCGTTAGTTCCGCAACCACCGTGCTTATTGGCTAATATTTTATTTATTCTTCAACTGTTGGTACCGGTGCAATAGAAAAGTTGAAAAATACAGCGTTAACATGATCGTCTAAGGACTTGCGCACGCGCACACTATTCAGAATATCTCCATTATTGGAACTGATATTTAGACAAAAATATCAGTTCCAATAATGGAAGACTATCAGACCGGAAGCCGACCCCAACATAGTTGGGAAAAGACTAGGCAGATGATGATGATGATGATTTAGGCAAAAATACCAATTCAACAATTATAACTGTAGAAAGGTCTTAGTGAATGTCAATGAACACAATTTTCAGTTACACGTCTTAATATGACACACCGCATTTAAGGCAAGTTCGGCTTTATAGAGCCTCAATACATCCACGCAAAATACGCGCTTAGACGTGGTGTTGCGGCCACCAGATCGTAAAACTATAACATACTAATAAGTCCTGATTATTTATGTTTCAAACGAGTTTAACTTTAGCTTACCCAGTAAGATGTCAGTGTCACACATGAAACGAATAGCTTCAACGGAATGTCCCGAGTAGCCCCAACCGCCGCCATTACTATCAAACCTGTTCACGGTCTGATAGTCTTCCTTCACCGGGAGTATAGGCGACCCCAAGTTATCTCTTTTCTGATCTGATGAATGCAACCTAAAATGAAAATATAATTGTAGTGCTATGTTCATAGAATTAAAAAACTTACAATAAATAAAGCCTAGTGTATTCACGGTAAAGTCGCAAAACATTGTTCGATAAACTCGATACAAGTTGCTGGCAACATTGCATAATACATTTGTGTGCAACATGTTTTAAGTAATGAAAAATTATGTTGTATTACTATTATCGCGG
Source organism: Polymixis flavicincta (assembly GCA_949987655.1). Taxonomy (NCBI): domain Eukaryota; kingdom Metazoa; phylum Arthropoda; class Insecta; order Lepidoptera; family Noctuidae; genus Polymixis; species Polymixis flavicincta. The sequence continues at coordinate 31,617,515 of OX465171.1, read as the reverse complement.
CTAAACTATATCGTTCCCCACGTACCTGATGTCATGAGCGTAAGTCAAAGAGTCCAAACAGCCCAATAGATGCAACGCAGCATGCATCCTAGTAACAGTGTGGCCAGAAGTCGACGGTATAGCTAACTCCTGGTTCAATACGGACATATTCGACAGAGCTACATTATCAGTCGGTCTATCTTCATCTCGGCATGACAGGTCAAAATTCTCTAAGTTCTTGAAATCTTCCAAGCGTTTCATGCTTCCGTAGTTTGGGTACTCAAACTCGCCCTCACCGAAGTAAGATTCAGGATCGTTGCAACATTTTTGGAGTTTGTGTGAGTCGAAGGCTAAGATGTTGTAGCATTTCATGACCCTCATCTGAGGTTGGTAACACCAGAGTACATCGTATAAAGGGTCTAGGCAAGCGAGACTGTTGACGAAGTCCACCTGTTCGGAACCCGTCCATGTGTTGCATGAGCCATCCATTTTATTTATGGTTATGCATTTGAATGTATGTTCTGGCCGGTTTGGTAGGATTACTGAAAAAAAAATAACTACAGATATAGCAGTTATTTTTGTGCTCCAGTACCACAATCGCAAATAAGGAATCGGTATGGTGTTTTGTTGTGTCCGGGCGTAAAAGAATAGCACCATCCCATTTCTTCCGCTGGGTGTCGCAGGAGGCCACTAAGATACTTACTAGAGAATGGGCAGCAGCGTTCTCTATGCATTTTACTACCATACTGCGATCGCCAACCCGCCTGCCAAGCGTGGCGATTATGGCAAACCCCCTTTGGGGGAGGCCTATGTCCAGCAGTGGACGTCTTTCGGCTGAAATGATGATGATGATGGTGTTTTGTTTGTCTCTGTCTGTCACAGCTACTTTGAGGAACTTACTAACGCTAATCAACACAAAAAATAGATAATACTTACCGATGCTATTAGCATTAGATGTAATAGTTGAACTGAACAACGTATCCGTCTTGATAAGCGCCTGGTACACATGGACGAAAGTCTGGTCTCCGGAGGCAGACACCCACATTGCCTTGCAGGAGTGGCGCGGGCCAAGGCGGGGGACGCGGCCGGGAGTCGCGTACCAGATAGGGCTGCGTTCTGTTCGTAGGGGCTCCTCCATACGAGGGCGACCAAGCGAGCCTTTCTACGGTGTGAAAAGAAGAATTGGTTACTATATTGATAGATCTTGAGCATTTTACTTTTTATGGATTTTGAACACTAGATGATGCGACATCTAGCGGGATAAATAGTTAGTATTTATCCCTGCATGATATGTTAAAATTACATAGTCGAAAGAAAAAGTTAGTGCTTAGATAAAAATGAAACTCACTTTTATCACACTAATTACGAACTAGATGGACCGGTGATCTGGAAAGCAGGTAGGAAGGATGGCTGAATGTTGAACACGCGCCTTCTTCGCAAGGGGATTGGCAAAACCTACAGAACGCCACCCTCTACGATCCTTGCATACCATTTCTACTTCATTTACGTTCACACATCTGCAGGCTTAGCACGAGCACCGATTTGTCAACGGAAGAATAGACATGACTATTAAATAAAATGAGTACAATAGGATAAGATAGCTATGTTTTTCTATTCATTATCATAGTTATGCGTTCTAAACGAATCATGATTTTGTAGATGATTCCTACATAATTTGAGGCCGTCGAGTAGAAAGTTTGTTGTCAGTGTGATTTCGACAGTTTGGGAAGAAATATTCTTCTGAAATAGTCTACATTTAAATGGACCTAGACAAATATTGTTAGAAACGAAAGACTAAATGACAGATTGTAGAAGGATATCTACGGTGCGATAACAAAAATGTACGAACGAAATATCACTTTGTATTGAAAAAGCGCTGTCTATTCTTCGTAGAAATACGAAGCGTCATGCTAAGCCCGCTGGTCATACAACCACGTCGGTCGCGAGTACTACGCACCTGACCTTTCTGAAGAACATCACAAACAGGGCCAGATTTAGAGGTCTGGAGGCCTCGGGGCAAAAAAGGAGTGGCGGCCCCCAAATTATTTCCTAAATAAAATGAAAAATTTATAATTTATTGTGAAACCATGTAGATTCTTTTAGTATTTAACAAACATATATATATATATAAAAGGAGAAACTGACTGACTGATCAATCAACGCACAGCCAAAACTACTAGCACTAGGAACGTGAAATTTTGTACACGGCTTCCTTTTATAATGTAGGGGGGCACTAAGAAGAGGTTTTTGGAAATTCGACCTTTAAGAGCATTCATTCCACGTAGGTTGGCAACGGCGTATTTATAGCAGTTTTTCGCGATTATTTCATTAAATACAAACAAAAGTAAACATGTTTTTCAGCCATGCACTAGATCATTGGTATTTTTTTGTTTATATGCTATTTATTTGCAGTGATTTTACTATTTAATTACAAAAATCGACATACCGTCAATTATTTTCTGTTTGCATTATTTAGTATGATTAAATATTTTTATTAAAGAGTAAATAAATGTTAAAAATAATCATGAATACAGAATATCTAGTGCTTGGCTGAAAAAAAATTGTACTTTTGTTTGTATTTAATGAAATAATCACGCAAAACTACTATAAATGCGTTGTTGCCAGCCCGCGTGGAATGAGCATTCATTCCACGCGGGCTGGCAACAACGCATCTTAAGGGGGTGAAAAGAGGGGATTTTGTTTGTATGAAAAATCTTATTCCTTGAGTTAATAAACATGAAACTTGGCACAAATAATTATCTAAGTAAATTATAAAGTTGGTAACTTATTGTTTTTCTAAACTAAAGGGGGATTGAGGGGTGTCAAAGTTTTGTATGGAAGAATTTTAACACGCGGTCTGATCAACTCGAAACTCAGTATTTATACCTAAAACCAAAAATAAAGAATAATGTGTTTCAGGGTTTTTCGAAAATCAAGCCCTAAAGGGGTAAAAAAGGGTAGTTAATTTTACAAGGGATGATTTTACTGCGTGTCTGGATTAACTCGAAAATTGGTATAAATAACCCTCTATGACTCAAATAATGTATAAGAAACAAAAGAGTTTAAAAAAATTAACGTCTTTGAGGGTGAAAAGGGGGATATAGTTTGTTTGAAGAGTTTTCTGTGGAGAAGTAAATAATGTACACATATATCTGAGTCATATTATTATAAACTTGCTGAGGTGGTTTTGTGTGAAGGATAGTGATCACATGACTTTATATTGTTGAAGTCAAAAAGCAATATTTATCCTACTAATATTATAAATGTGAAAGTTTGTGAAGCTGTTTGGATGTTTGTTACTCAATCACGCAAAAATGACTGAACGGATTTGGATAAAATTTGGCACACAGATAGATTACAACCTAGATTAATACATAGGATACTTTTTATCCCGGTGGTACGTTCCCGCGGGATAATTTCCGAATTCTACGCGGGCGAAGCCGCGGGCGGAACCTAGTATAAATATAATCGGAAACAAGAGTTATCTGAAATAAAATTTTAGCGTTAACGAACGGAACGTTCCGAGCTTTTTTCGCCGAAAAATCGTTGATGATTTCGTCGAAGTCCAGTTCTACTAAGTACTAAGTCTATTTCAATGCTCAGGAGAGAAAGCTTTGATAGACGGTATTGTCCCATCGCCGTTCGAAGCCTATTTTTATAATTTTAACTAGCTGTCCCGACAGACGTTGTCCTATCCATCCAAAAGTCATTCATACAAAATCTATACCCTACCTACCCTACCTACGCTACCCTACCTACCCTACACTACCCTACACTATCCTACCCTACCCTACACTATCCTACCCTACCTACCTACTCCACCTACGCTGCCCTACCCTACCTACCCTACACTATCCTACCTACCCTACCCTACACTATACTACCCTACCTACCTACCCTACCTACGCTACCCTACCTCCTACACTACACTACCCTACTCTACACTATCCTACCTACCCTACCTACGCTACCCTACCTACCCTACACTACCCTACACTATCCTACCCTACCCTACACTATCCTACCCTACCTACCTACTCCACCTACGCTGCCCTACCCTACCTACCCTACACTATCCTACCTACCCTACCCTACACTATACTACCCTACCTACCTACCCTACCTACGCTACCCTACCTAATACCGGGATAAAAAGTATCCTATGTCCTTCTCCTGGCTCTAAACTACCTCCCTGCCAATTTTCAGCTAAATCGGTTCGGCCGTTCTTGAGTTATAAGTGAAGTAACTAACACGACTTTCTTTTATATATATAGATTTTCATGTTTGTACAAAGATATATGTAAAACGGCGCAAAAATATCAAAGGAAAAGTTGTTTACTAGTGTTTACTAGTCGGAATTTCAAAGATTTTTTTCTCCGAAGTCTCTATTGTGGGGGCCCCTCTTTTGTGGAGGCCCCGGGGCTGTAGCCCCGGTTGCCCTCCCCTAAATCCGGCCCTGATCACAAATAAGGCCACTAACAGCTTATGCGGCGTTCCCACTCACAATGAATGTCAATAATGATGATGACGACTACAAACCTGATAATTGCCGAACGTGTAAAGCTCTCCCTCTCTGGAAAGCACTGCGGTGTGATTGCTGCCGGCAGTGACGGACTTGGCCTTAGGTAAGCGCACGCGCACGAGTTTATGATGAACCGCTGTGTCACCAGCGCCCAGCTGGCCGTACTGGTTCGAACCGAAGGTTAGGACTTCACCTGAAACAAATACTACCCTCAGTTAATAAGTAATAAAAAGAGAACATACGAGTAGTTTATTGACCTCAATCACCTCACCACTGGCCAACTGGTAGTGGCTTTGTGCAAATTAAAACATTTTACTTTCTAGAGATCAATCATTCCATAAGGGATAAACATAATAATTTCATGGCATACGGAACGGCTCTAAGAGTAGGAGAGTAAAAACTGACGGCTGAGCGACGTCAGTTTTTACTATCTTATTATAACTGACACAATAATGATACAAGGGCCGCTAAAGGATATAAAACGTACCGGGCTTCATTTATAAACGTATCTCTAAAGGAATGTTAACGCCTGCTTAACCATACATGCTGACGTTCAAACGTTACTTAACTTTAAGCAACAATTATAAATGAACCCTATTACATTGCTACAACGAGCTTTTGTTGAGCTAATAACGTTGATTGGGGAGCATTGTCAGTAAATGTTTTTTGCAAAACGTTTGTGAAATGTCGCTTCAAATGTATTAAAAAAAATATGGCGGGGTTTCTTCCGAATTTTTTCTCCCGCCAAAATAACCTTGTGTATTGGGCGATGGTTTCGTTAACTTACCATGCTCAGTGAGTAACACAGTGTGGTGCAAACCACACGCTACGGCGACAATGCGGTGCCCACCAGGTATGGCGACACGCGCTGGCGGCAAACAGGACACTTTGATACTGGCATCGCGATCTACCTCGGAACTGGCTGCCTGGCTTTCGAACACCGAGAAGCGAACGTTTTCTTTCTCTAATAAAAGAAAAATAAAACATAAGTTTTGGCTGTTAATTCGATTATATCGCGAACATTGAGAATTTTGTCGTGCATTACCCCCTCCAATCCATTCGAATTCACGTAGGATCAATACACGAACCAATGATTTCGAGAGAGTAGGCTGTCTATGGGAACCCATGTGCCGGAAGTTGATGAGTGAGTTAGATGGGGAGTTCAGGACGAGCCCAGGACACTGAGCTGATTACGGGATGATCAATCCTATTTCAAATTTAAGTTATTACCAAGCAGCTAGGGCATCTAGACAACTAACTATTTTTTTTTTCCTAAAATTTATATAGCTTAAGTCTACGAAAAATGATAGAATGCTCACCACTCCTTGAATCTAGTAAAGCGAAGACTTCAGCGATGTCATCAAGATCTGTGACAGAAGGCTCGTTTAGACCCATAGCCTGCTTACTATCTACTTGAATAGTAACATCATATTCTACTGAGCCCACGATTTCGATCGCATACCAATATATTAATAACTAACGAAACGCCCCGCCTTTGCAGGAGTGTACAGCTGTGGCGTGCACAGTTTTTAGACTGGGTAGGCAGAAATTAATTAATTAAGGCAAAATAAACACAGAATAACCGATTGCTGTACCTACACAGCATGCAACCTGTGAGGCAATTAAAGGAATAATTTTGTTGTGTATTGAATTTGACATAAACAGTTTTATAGTGTACGTTATCGAGACCTGTGACAGTGTGTCTTAGTACTCACTGATTGTTGTACTGGTATGTAATACCAGTATATTTTGTAACATAAACAAACTTATATCCATAAATTATAGTCTTCTTGAGATAGCTTACCGCTTTTTCGGTCCACTCTTGCGGTGGCTCCTGCACAGGCGTTATCAAGATCTGCGAAAATGATGGCACATGCTTTAGTATAACGGCTTAAACTTTTACATAAGTTACATCTATATTTAGCGCAATATAATTGTAATTTAAGTAAAAGAATTTATTATTTATGTATTACTAGCTTTTGCCAGCGGCTCCGCCCACGTGGATTTCGCGTAAAAAGTAGCCTATGTCCTTTTCCATATCGCAGGCTATATCTCTGCCATATTTCATGACGATCGGTTCTGCGGTTTAAGCGTTAAAGCGTGACAGACAGACAGAGTTACTTTCACGGGATCACGGGATTACCAGCACTATCACTTTTGCTGGTTCCATATACCAACCTAGAGATCTACGTAACATAAAGAATGCTTACCGCTTTTCCTGTCGACTCTAGCCGAAGCTCCGCCACAGGCGTTATCAAGACCTGCGATAGTAACAAGAATACTTATTTAGTACCACTGCTTATTGAGCTTATAATAATATTAACTTGTTACCTATCTGCTTTCTTAGAGCGAATTTCACCCATGAAAGTGAACGTGTTCAGCACATTCAAACCGCGTAAAGGAGCTGTTATAGAATATTGACACTGACAGCTCTCGAACGAACGTTGCTGATCTCGTTCAATTTCATTGGTGAAATCCACACTTAGTGAAGCATAGAAAACTGGGATCTATGTAGAAATAATCCTGACGGTATTTTGAAGTGCAGTCCTTTACATCATGACAACTCTTTGCCTATTTATGCTTATCTCCTGACTAGAGGGTTTAGCTCGTCTTCCTTTTCTAAAAAAACATAGATAAAATCACGCCTATGTTCCCATGGGGGTAGGGAGAAACTACAGAACGCCACACCTGTAACGATCCTTACATAGTAATTTTGCTTTTACTTTACCTATTCGAACTCATAGCTATGTAACAGAGAGATTGCTCACCGCTTCTTTGGTTGACTTTAGCAGAGGCTTCTCCGTCGCCTTCAAGATCTGTGGTAGGTACGACGGAATGACATTTAGGATGTTGGGAGGACTGGTTACACGAAATTATGTTCGTACAACGGTGTTCTTCGAGTCCGGCGAAATATTTTTGGTCGAATTTCATTGCGCGGACCGTTTTTGGCAGATTTTTGGCCTGCCATTCATTCATTTATAGCTGACACGAAAATTCCCTTTGTATAATAGTCATAGTCCTACTATATGTTTTCGTGTGTTTTTTTTTTTTGGTTGGGAAATCATCAAATAACTTCTCCCGCTCTGGGTGGAGCAGGAGGGCGTGTCAGACTTTTACTGACTAAAACCCACCCGTGTTCCCTCAGTAGCCCGTATGCCAGGGGCTGTGGTATCTCTTTCGAACCAACCCACACCCCTGACAGGCATCGGTCCTTGCAGGCCCTACATCATTTTTGTGCTGACATCTCTTCGAGGCGCGCGTGGAACACAACGCGCCGTCGACCTGGGCTTGGTCCTTACCGACAGCGAGCTACCCATTACTCGCCGTCCGCAAGCCCATGCCTACGGTGGCCGGAAATCGGCCTGGGATTCCCGACGCCCAGGGCGTCTCCGTATCCTAATACTTTTTTTGTTTGTTTAGAAACCGAATTATTAAGAGGGCGTATATACCAACATTGCCTATCTTCAATTTGATTTTTCATGAATTTTATAAGACTTAGGTATAAAATAAAAATATTATGAGTAACTATATGATATGTTCAAACTTTTTATGGAACAGAAACACGATACACTACAATTTTAGACATTTTAATAAGGCATTTTTTGTCATTTTTAGACGGTCATATTTTCTTTACTAATTAGTTGCTGAGAAAAAGAAAATGACAGGGACGTACTCACAGCAGACATTGATTTTATGAAAAAAAAAATTGCTCTAGAGGCATTATTCAGAAAGTAAAAAGGGGAATACATTTGTATGGAGAAGCGCACGCCCTGTTCCCTCAAACCATATCGATCTAACGCATAGACCGCGTTCAGCGCTCCGCTTGGCCCTGGATTAGTGAAGGACTATTTATCGCCTATTGTTGTATATGTATTTGTATTTCTACTCTGCGTGGTAAATATAATTTACTGCACGGAATTACAAAATGATCAAATTGACATGATTTATATTTCTGTAAGTAGATCTTTTAGGACACTGATCCTTGAGAAGACATACACTCAGAGGCCATGGTCTACTACTATAGTTTAAATAAACGATCAGCAAATATAAAACAGTCAACCGTTAAAGCGAAAAAAGTAATTCGATATTCGACAGAAAACCACAGAAATACATGTTTTTAAACTGAATATTGAAAATAGCAAACCCTCCATATTGGTAATTTCAGGAATCAGGCTTGCCTACTTTGGGGTTGATGTTAAATAAGTCGTGGTAATAAAGTCTGAAATGTATTTTTTTTTTTCATTGTATCAGAATACTCAGTACTCACCATTTCTGGAGTCGGGCCTGGCCGAAGCCTCGCCATCATCATCAAGGTCTGTGACAGTGACAGTGGAGGGCCGCTCCGGACGACTTGCCACGACAAACGCGTCAACGCATCGGCGGCAAACACCGCACACGGCACAACCGCTGTCGCCTTCGCCGCAGCCGCATTTTCTGTTGTTGAGGGAAGCATCGATGTTGTAAATAAGAGAGAGATCGCGTCGATAAGACAACGGAAGAACTTGCCGATTTTGTATTAACTACCGCAATTTCAAAATTACAACACTATGCAATTGTGTGAGAATGCTTAATACAAACGTGCAATGAAAGGCGCACTAATACAAAGTGCGGCAATACGAAACATAGAAACATTGCTTCTCTGCTGCGCGCCGACAATGCTAATTTATGAAACACCAATATTTCCGGAGCGCATACTTCGTCAAGTTTACCTGTATATTATAATATCGATGGTTAAAATAGGCTTTTCATTGACTACGACACTGTTGCATAATGGTATCATGCTTTCAACACGATGTCACGGCAACAAATTGATGTTGTATTGAGCTAAGTATTTCTGACAATGATGTGTGCTGGCCAGTTCTCGTTTGATTTTTTATTTTTTATTTTTATTTAGCCTACACTGTCCCACTGCTGAGCAAAGCTACTCGTTTGATTAGTGACAAATATTTTATTTATTTATTCGGAAGACGAGCACCCGAATTTAGGAACACACTCACAATCCAAAAGATTTCAAAGGAAATTACTAATCCGTTGCTTTATATATTTGAAGATCTCCGTCTGTTCAACCAAGCAAATAACGCAATTAATATTGTTGAACTGTCAAAAGGAAAGGCATTGCCACTGTAAATGTGTTATGCAACTACCTCGCTGATTGATTACAGACTAGTTCACATTCGTCAATGATCTCCAAAATTAGAAATAAATACATACTCTCCAGGCACTCTATTGGGCAGGTGCGAGCAGTGGCACGCACTAGAGAAGCCCGTACAGTCGCGGCACACGACACACACGCGACAGTAATCAGTAGTCCACGTATGTGATGAAGTGCACAGTCGGGTATCTTCTTTGGTTTCGCTGCGGCGACGATGTGTGTACATTTCTGATAAACAATAAAACACGAGGTGTCATAAGACCCACCACATAGGAACTACTCACACTTATTCAGCTCTGTTTAGCTTTTGTCCATAGAAAACGACGATTTTGTATAGAGTCCGTTCAGCTTTCCGCAGCTGAACGGATGCGTACGTATCTTATACAAAATCGTTATCGAACAGAGCTGAATAAGTGTGAGTAGTCCCATAACCGTCATTTACAGTCTGTACGGTTAACTACAAAAAAATGTTATATTTCCATATAGGCAATTTTTGTCTGCTTATTGCAAGATAGAATCTGCTTAACCGACTCAGCATCAGGCACGGTCCGAGGGGGGAGGGGCGTCCTAGGTGTCATGGGACCCCCCCCCCAATCCGTAGGTAACCTTCTTAAAATAGTAATATCCTAGTAAGTAAGTAATAGTAGTATCCTGGTAGTACGTGTTCTTGGGATAAATTCCGACCCGTACGCGAGCGAAGCCGTTGGCAAAAGCTAGTACCTATTTAATAAATACATATTCATTGCTCATGAGTTTTTTGTGCAATAAAGTCTAATTTACTATTTTTTATTTTCTTATTAATATGTAGGCTTTGTCTATGACTCCCCCCAAAGTTTTTGGCTACGACCGCGCCTGCTCAGCATTATTTATATACCGCGTGAATACCGCAGTGTTCTGACTTGATAAAGGAGATAATTTGAAAATTGACCAATATTTTATCCTACAGAACAAGATAATTAAATAGTCTTGATTAAATAGGCTTATGTGTCGTCAGTAAGTCGGTGTTTTATCAGTCTTAGACCTTTAGTAAGTAGATATTCCAGGTCTTCAACAATTATACAATACCTAGTGACCGTTGCAACGATTTCGTAAATTACAATAAGCCTTTTTATTGGAACGGCACTTCCATCTTAACCCATAACTGAACAAAATAATAAAATTGCATTAATAACTTACTCTCTTTGGTATATCCAAATTCGCGTCCACACTGGCCTTTGTTGTTGATGCCAAACGTGTAGACTTGTCCAAAGTTCGTCAAAACAACCGCATGAGCTTTGCCGAGAGCGACCTGGGAAAAAGACCATTAAATTTAGTATTATTAAGTTGCATAAATTTTCAACGATCATATTGCATGATCGATCTAAACCTGTGGCAGTGAGTCGGGTAAATTTAAAAGAAACATATAAAAGAGTGTCACTGAATTTGCGGGTTTCTATGATCCGATTATGTCCTTTCAAAGATACTGCCTCTCGAATGTCGTGATGTTGAGGATTTTCATCGAGAAGCTATTTTTTTCGATCGAATTAAACTTACTTGCACAACCCTCTCGTGTCGCAAGCCTAGTACTTGTCCCGCCGTGTCACAGTGTTGCGTGTCTTTGCCAAACATCAGCAAATGTCCCTGCCTCGTCACTAAGGCAGTTGAACCGTAGTTGCATGCGGCATACACAACGAAGTGGCCTTCCGCCTGGAAAATAACGTTAAATTAGATTTGCATGTCTAAAAGCGTGGCCAAAATTGGAACTAATGTTTACCAACAACATCCTCTTGTTCAAGCGCCAAAATATTCTTGTAGCATTATGTAGCAGTATGTGTAAATAGAAGAAATTATCTACAACCCGATTCGACTCACTGCCGGACACTTACTTATACAGGTAAGTGTATTACAATTTGCGTACTGGATAAAAACTTTTCCTGTATAGGTATCGTCTATGATCGTATGTGTAATAGTAAATATCTGGATGACTTTTTTTTGTTTGACTTTTTCTAAAAATGAAACCTAGCTAGGTCGATTTATCGCCCCCGAAACCCCATGCATACTAAATTTCATGAATATCGTTAGAGCCGTTTCCGAGATTCATATTATACATATATATATACAAGATTTGCTCGTTTAAAGGTATTAGATTACATAACTTGTATGTGTGGTGCAAACTGTTAATATAAGTTGGTTATTAACAAATAATACAAAAAAAAATCCCCGAATGGTTAGGCAGCGGTGTATCTGTAGTCGACCCACATTTCGCCAGTATTGTACTAAGGGGCGAGCCTATTTGCACCGACCGGGCACAAAATCCAGACTCCGGGCTGTTACTAAGTAATTCCAGATTGAAAAACCCTTTACCCTACCCAGTAATTGAACCCACTATACGATTATTCGATCGTTCGGTATAAGTACTCTCCTGGACGAACTTCTGCAGAAAGCATTCTCCTGCTACAAAACTATTGACTACCTTTGCCCCACACTAGGCATTTCACCTGTATTGTGGGTGCGTTTACAAACATTTAAACTCACATACACAAACAGTCAGACCCGGAACAATTACTTGTAGTTCATACAACTATTTGTTCCGTGCGGGAATCAAACCCGCGACACGCAGCGGCGCAGCAGTCAATCGCTTACCCCCGCGCCAACCATGCCGTGCTTTCTTCTTACCTTGAATATCTTCTTGGGGCGAGTGGGTTTGGGTTGGCGTCGGTGTTTCATGGCGTCGCCGTCCTCACCTCGGCGTGCGATGCCCGTGAACAACGCCGACCCATTGTCCAGCACCAGGACAGCGTGGACACCTTCGTGACCTACCGCCACCTACGACACGAAATAAACTTTCATAAACATCTCCGAATGAAGGCTTGTGTGAAGAAGGGAGTGAATCATAATCGTGGCCGCTGACAGAGATAGACATCTTGCGCCGACCCCAAGTGTCAAGTGTTTTATTATATCTCAAAGGGAAGGCAGCGTTTTCGTTTTACTTTTTCAGACATTTTCAACCAATTTACAGAAAACCTTATAAAACAAAATATACCTTCCTCATGAATCACTCTGTCTATTGGTGAAAACCACATGAAAATCCTTTCAGTATTTTTGAATGTATCGCGAACAGACAGACAGACGCGGCGGGGGACTTTGTTTTATAATATGTAGTGATTATAGTAATAGTAAGCGAAACCGGGTGTATGATACCCGTTGTAGCTGTAGCTACAGCGCGAGTTCGGAACGTTTCATTTCTATAAATACTTCTGTTTTATAAATGACAAGTTTCTGACCGCAACTTCGTTCACGTAGATGTCGTAACACACTACACTGAACGAAAATAACAGCCACATTTCACGCGCACCCTGTTATTTTCACATTTTCGCTTAGCGTTCTTTCTACTTTGTTGTTGCTTAGCTCCTAAGGGTACCTACGCACTATGCGGTTAGCCGGAATGCGGTCACCGGTCCGGCTCAGTTTTGATTGCGTTAAAGAACCCACCTCAAGAATTGGGCTATCAAATACCATCATAATGTTTCAAATCTGACTGGTAGTTCCACAGATTAGCGCGTTCAAACGAACTCTTCAGCTTTATTTTATTATTAGTATATAGATATTTAAATAACTTCGCTCTAGTCTTACCTGTACAACTTTGCACCTCTTGACGTTAGGTGCTTCATTCCGGGAGAATATGGTCTCCTTCATAAGGGTCCATCGACCGGTTTGAGGCGCAGCTGCCTTGTAGCCAAGACTAGTGCCTTTACCAGTGTAGTATACCTGAAAGAAGGTTAAGCATAACTGAGACGCCTCATTTCCGTCCCACTGCGAAGCCAACATTGCAATTTATTAAGTGCTTTGTAATGTTAGTATTAGAGAAAATTTGGTCAGACGTTTAAATAAGTTCATTTTGACTGTAGAGAATTGTAACACACTTGTAAACTTGGCAAGCAGCGCCATTAAGGATCCTACGACCGAAGCTCGCAACTAGGATTAGGGCGGAGACAATATTTCGTCTGAAAATTGCTATCGTTGCGCTAGTGTTAGTACCTGTCGAGGATACATACCTACAGTGAGCAGTACGATCACACACACATTGACAATGGCTTGACGCGATAGCGCTACTAGCTACTGACCATTTAAGATGAATTTGGATGTGTTCCGTAATACCAAAAATGATGAATGAAAACTTATTGTATTTTAATATTTTTTTCGACATTTTACAACTTGATAATATGAGCTATGCTTCTGAGACAACAATATTACGGAAATTGTTGGTTATAATACCAAAAAAACAGTGAGAACACATGTCATTTACGCTGTAAAAATGTGCGAAATGCAATTCGCTTAAACTTCATTTCAGGTAAGTATTTTGGAAAAAAAAAACCCCTACGAGCCTAGATAAATACTGTCTGAATCCGAATATCATCATAATATGATGGAAATATGCTCAAGTTGCAAATGATTTAGGTATTACGTATGTATAGACAGTTCATTGTACGTAGGCCTCTTAAGAAACGAAATCTAAAGAAAATTATTTCTGCAAGTTGATCTTCTAAGATACTTTTAAGAGTCAATTCAAGTCAACAGTCAAGTCAGTCAAAAGCAAAAGTAAAAGAACTTGGTCATATTACTTGCGACACTTAGGACTACACACCTTTCCAGAAGCAGTGGTCAGAAGCGCAAAATCTTGTCCTCCATGAATGCTCAGGAGAGGATCTTCATCACAATCATCAAGCTGCATCGCTATTGGTGCATCTAATTCCACCGTTCGCCGTGACAATCCATCTTCAAACGGACTCCGGCCGAGAACCAATGTCCTGCGCCTGAGCAGATGCACGTTTATCTCTTTCAGTGACGTCAGCGTGGTGGTAGCCGCACCTTCGTTCCGTTCCGGCAGAGCGTCAGCGTCATACATTCGGATTGTAAGGTTGTCCTGTAACAAATAACGATACAATAACATGATGCAAAAGCACAGCAAAGCATAATCGTCATACAAAAACCACCACGCGGACTCAGCAGTACGAATGTTAGATTAGATTTCTGAAAACATTACCTATTAAAATGAATCTATTTTCAATTCTCATGTCAAATGATTTTTGTTACCAATCACAGCAAATAACGTAAGATCGGACAACCAGTCACAGCAAATAATGTAAGATCGGACAACTTCCGAATTCTGACATATTATTATAACATAGATATATTTTTTTTGCTAATCAAGAATTCCGGAATTTACATTTTATAAAGTCAAGCGGCGGATGGGAAAGAAAAGTAGGTGCTAACTTAAAGTAATTGTCAAAATAAATTGTACTTACAAAATTGGTTAATAATATCAGTCCTAGTTGTGTTCCGTCCGTAAAAACAGCTGACTTAGGTTCAACCGGGGCCGGCTGACCAGGATCCAGTCGTATCATGTTCCTCACTTCCAAAGTCTCTCTATCTATTTCATAAACTTCAGTCTTTTTCCTGCCTATCCTTAGATATAATTTATTCTGCAACATGATAAAGATATTACATTCGTTAAGTTTCTGAACTGAAATGAATAAAGAACGTTACGAGTACTACTTCAAATTAACTATTTAGGTATAACTCACCTTACAATAACCTAGCCAGCCATGCCGATCGCTAGCAAAGAAGTCTGGCTTGTGCAAATAAACATGCTGCCTTATAGAGCTGCCGTACCCTGATCCAATCTTCAGCAGGCCTTTGGACGTAAATACGTATAAGAAGCAGCCGTCGGAAACTAAGGAGCGGACCACAAGCTCGCCCGAGGTCAGTTGTGCAGGCAGATCGACGGGGAAGCTATTGACCAGACACTGGTGGGGGACGCCATAGTTCAACCAGAGGTTGCGGGACGGAGAACCGAGTATCACGGATTGGACGCTCCGCTGGAGAGTGATTAGGTTTGCTGGTATCTGTAAATAATAGTTTTATATTTGTAATTATTACGTTGTAGGAGCAGCCAACAGTCCTTAGAAGCTTTTCTACGAATAAGATGCGTGCGCGCTTGCCCTCCGGAATTATACTACGCACGCTATTTTGAACTGCATTTTGGTTGCATTTAAGTTGATTATCAATTAATAAAACTACTCAAGTATCTTGTTGGTCTATCTGCACTAACCCTTAGAGAGGACCTCGTAGTGCTAGTGTTACTTATATCGAGCCGAGAGACCTTACATGTCATAGAACCGAAAAAGAATATTTCCATAGTAAAGTTCAAATAGACATATAAAGCCACTTTTGAACGCCGAAATTAACAATAAAATAGAATAGAAAGTAAAACACGGAAGAGAAAGACCAGTGGAAGTGCAATGCAACAAAATTAGTATAGGAACCGCTGTCGCCAAACTCACACAATTAAACCGATAATCATATAATGCACTACAAAGAAACAATTCGTTTGATTTGTCGTTTTACTTTTAGTCAAAATTAACATAAGCCACAGATCCTACGTCTGGAAATAAACCTTCATAATCTACAGATAGGATTTATTTTGATTTAGCTCAGAAAGTATTTACAACGTTTTATAATCTAAAGTCGAACTAGATTCCATTGCCGAGTAAATTCCGCTGCTCGACCATAGATGGCAGTATTCTCAGCGGTCGCAATTTTAAACTTAATTGTGATAACCATAAGATTGACATTCGGGTCGTAGGTTGATATCTAGTGCTACTAATTTTGAATTACACTATCGATTTCGATAGATATATTTTTCGAATTAAACCAGAAGTCGAGTAAGTCTTGTTGGGAGTTCAGTAATAAAACTGCAGGAAGAATGACGCAGTATTATTTGAAAATAAAAAATATATAATAATTACGTCATTATGTAAAACTTACTAACTAAAACTACTTTAATTTTCGCTGTAAAGCATCTATGCAATCTAATACACTTCCTAAAATAAATTTCGTGTTTGAATTTTAAGCAACCTATATTTATATTGTATGTTATTTTGTGTTTGACTAATTTTCTTTTATAGATATCCATCGATAAAACCAACATCCGCCCTGACTAAATCACTAATTGAGTAGCGAAGTACTTTCTAGAACGAAATAGCGAATATAATCAATCCAAAATAAACTTTATTTTAATGGCATAAGGTCGATTTTAACTAGACGTTATATTAAATTATTAGTAAATTGAAATTAACTAAGATTTTATTAGGAAACAAATAAAACCGTACTTATCGATGGTGCAAAACACCTCCATTTTTAAGATTTATTCTCCTATTTTGCGCTGCAAAATTGAACAATACGGCATAGCTACGGAAAAATAAATTTGTCGCGAGACTAGCAACTCGACGCGCTGTTAGAACACGTCCTAGTCGTGTTCTAACAGCGCGTCGAGTTGCTACTTACTTGGTCCTCCAAGTAAGCATTACAACGCTTATTTGTGACACGCGTGCCACGCCTACTTTGCACTTCCACTGTTTTTTTCTTTTCCGTGAAGTAAAATGACACATTAGCTACTTTGATTCGTTAGTTCTAGCTACATACCTGTAGGTCTTGGTCGGAGAGAACAGATGCGGACATAATCAGAGATGCCACAGCATTTAGGATGAGTTCAGCTTCTCCTCGGGCAACTGAGAGGGCTATGAGGCAGGAGCTACTGAAAGCAGTCAGATTGCTCGGTCGTTCTATAGAACCACCCGGCCCGCTGCCACTGGCGACCTCCACCAGCATGGTATGGAGGTTTATAATTATCTAAAAACAGGACAATTCTTAGAAATTTTAAACAACAGCTCTTCATACGAACAACTATATTTTTCAACGCTCTTAGGAGACTGTCCCTAACTTTCGTTAGGAACAGTCTCCTAAGTCTTCCTGTAGCTTCAACGGCTAAGGTACATCCTTACGGTTTTTTGTTTTTAATGCCAGACACAATAACCGTCTGAACAGAGGATCCTCCCTTTTCTATAGAGGATGAGTAAACTTTACACCCTGTTCCTCATACCTCTATACATATATGCATACTTACATCAGTAGGTTCTTGTGCCAGTTCTTCAGGCGCATGTCCCTGCAGTACGTCCAGTAAAGCAGAAAGAGCAACTTCACAGAATTGTGCATTTGTGGTCCGCGCTTGCGATATCAGGGAGAAGACGGATTTAAGGCCTATTCCTGTAATCTGTGAACAAATAACAAAACAAGCGTCTAGGGATATTTTCAGATTTTCTCAATTATCTCAATAGGTATCTATACCAATAATAAAGAGGAAAGATTTCATTGTTTGTTGGTTTGCATTGAATAGGCTCCGAAACTACTGAACCGATTTAAAAAAAAAATTTCACTGTTGGGAAGCTACACTATCCCCGGGTGACATCCCCGGGTGGCTATATTTTATTCCCGTATTCCCACGGGAACGGGAACTACGCAGGTGAAATCGCGGTGCGCTGCTAGTTTGTTATAAATAACATAAAAAAAATGTATATATTTTTATGTACCCATATTGTAGGAAAACATAAAACTTATTATTAAACATATACCGCCATCTTTATAAGTCCGCCAGACCGCCACATTGGCTGTCTCTGAGGCGCGCGTGGAACACAACGCGCCGTCGACAGATTTTCATGTTATAATAAATAACATGTCTTGGGCACTAAAGTTGTAACTTTTTTGGTCTTCCTGTATAATAATATTAAATTCCCTATCGAATAACATCATTCACAGACCTGCGGCCAATTTCGGCAACTGTCCAAACTCAAATTGAAAGTTTCAGCAGATACGCAAAAATGATACGTCATGAGCTAAATATTTCTAGTAAATATATTAACAAAAATATAGCATATTTATGCATACCAGACGAAAGTATATATTATAAGCTCTGGAATGGTATAATACTTGTATTGTTTCCATTGCAAGCTCACCAGAAAACAATTGAGAAAAAAATACTGTGTTAGTTTTTGAATCATCGTACCAATTTAGATGCTTTTTGCTATGAACCAGTGCCAGCCATACACATTTTATGTATATTATAGTAGATTAACTTCTTCACAACAGTTTGAGGTATAATACAAGTACCTGCGCCGATTTTTACAAAATGTATATAAAGAGCCTGGCCGGCTCTCTAATGGTGCGGCTACACCTACGAGAAACGCCGTTGATTATCGCGATGTTGGACGTTAACCGTACGTGTAGCCACAACTTATCGCGATAATTTTACAACGGCATTCACATTGCCATTTGACGTTACAAAACGTGAGAATTATTGCGATAAAGCGGCCACACTAACTTTTGTCATTGTCCACCGTGAGCATATTAGCGGATTCTTTACCGCGTTGTTAAACGCGATGTTGGGCATTGACGTTGACCGTAGTGTGGCTACTGAATTTATCGCGTTAATTAGCGGAATCATTAACCGCGTTGTTTATCGCAATGTTGGGCATTGACGTTGACCGTAGTGTGGCCGCAGCATTAGGCACCTGCACACAGTGCTACAGCGCGGCGCTGGTGGCTGAATTTACGTTTCTGCGTACTCTGATAGACAAGAGTCGCCTATTCATAAGGAATTACTTTTATAAACGGTCTCCCAGATATTCATACCTTTGGTAGTTTGCTCACTGGTACTTGTGATGAGTCTTCGGCGTCACTGTCATCAGATAAGTCGGCGCTTCCTTGAAGGTGCCGCCAGCGTGCGAGGATAGACTTCCGAACGCTGGCGTACACCGCAAATTGTGATGGGTTGGCTAGGAGTGCAGGCGCATAACAAACCGCTAGTGCATTGGCCGCTTTTAGTCGCCGGAGTTTTTCTTTCTTACCTATCCGCTTATGGGATTTTCTTTCTTTCCTAGAATTGAATTTTGACTTAGAATAATAAGTGCCAGAACTTAAATAAAATTAGCTAACACAAAAGATACATCCGGAAAAGTTACTGCATCGCTAGTCTAGTGGTGAAACATGTCTCCAAGCGTGCAAGCGCTGATAGTTACTGAGGTTTCCGATTATCAACCTGGAATCTGGATTTGTGCCTGATTATAATGTCAGTAGTCCTTCCTCCTATTACGTTTACTATACACCTCTATCTATCCTTTCGGAGAACATATGTGTTATCTAGATCTCGCTAACACTTTTGTGATGTACAGAGGCCAGCACATCAAGCTACCCCAATCTGTCAAATTTCTTTGATAGTTTTTCAACTTTATTATAAAGGAATAAGGTTCAATTGGGAAAATTTGAGTTTGGGATAGCTTGACCTGCTGGTGACTGTACTTTAAAACTTACTTTACAATATCGTTTAGTACATATATAATATGCATTCAGAGTCACCTACCTAACTAAACCTTATAGGTACATGGAACGCAGCTGTGTTGTTCCCACTGCTGTGACAAAAGCGTCCTATCTGTGAGAGGCCATATTCCACCACAAGGGCCCAGTGTGGGTTGGTAAATGAATTACAAAAGTAAAAAACTGAATTGGTTCAACCGTTTTTGAGCTATGATGCCACAGACAGGCTCACAGATACCCACGTTAAACTTATGACAACCCTCTTCCACTGAGGGGGTTAAAAATACAGCTGCACTAGGCTGGAAGCCAACCTAAACGTAGTGGGAAAACCACTCTATTTGATTTGGTTATTGTTGAGATTCTTGGTAACAAGTGTAAATTAATAATTGCATAATAAATTTTTTAAGTTGTTTCATGGGCTGTTTGAAAACTGTTTGTAATGTTGTCTGTGTCCCAGCAGTGGGAACATTATAGGCAGACTATAACTATAATTCATTGAATTCAACTTTGAGAAGAACATAGTAGTTGCAGTGGGACACTACTTTTGTTTGATGTATTCTCCTTCTGTTTGCGTCAATTGACTATGATACTACTGACAACAACCAACACTTTTTGTCATACTAATTTATGATTATTATGCCAATCTCCAGCCAGTTTTGCTGGTTAGATATTCACACCGCAGTTATGGCATCCGAACAATAATCTGCTATCACAACTACACAGACAAAAATTGTTTCCATTGATATAATCTTCCCTTTGCTGTATGAAATTATACATACAGTGAGATTCTGTAGAATATAGAATACACTTACTTGGTGCCACTCCAACATAGTGCTCGAAAATATTTCTTATAGTTCTCGGGTTCCATGCATCTTAACTCCGGCACTTGCATCCTTAGAGCCATGGTGGTCTTATCTTTTTACTTCTGCAATATTATGATTGTGCATCACGTTGAAATCAACAGCTAAGTTAAGCAATATTTATTTTAGTTTCGCACAGCATTACAACTTTATTGTATTAATTTGCTGAGCATATAATAAACATTTGTAAGTATTATTTTGGCATTGGCAAGGTTTCATCCCTTGCCACTGTAACACTAACAAATATTTCGATTTGGGATGTTTTGCGAAATATATTTTGCAAAACATCCATAGTACTTTATTTTTCAAAAACAACTATTTGATTCACTTTTATTTTATCCATGCAATTTTTCAAAATAATTTTGTTGTTAAATATATTTTATTTTTCATGGTTCATGGATGTGTGACACGAAATAGTTTTAATGCATTGTTGATTCACAGTTTATTTATACATGCAATATTCAACAATGTTGTCAAATACATTTTATTCCTTTTTCATGAATGTATGATATCAAATAGTTTTATTGCACTTTTGATTCACAGTCTATTTTTACAAGACTATTTTAAATATGATGTTAAGGTCTTGGATTCCTGAACATTCTAGAACAACAGCCAGCAGTATTTTTGTTTCTTCATTAAAAATCGCAAAAGCTGTCCAATCTATAACTAAACGCAATTTTAGGCATAATTTAATGTTACAAAAACACCTTTTTCGCAATTAGATTTTCACTGTGTACATTGCAGTATATTGATCTGTTGAGTTTGTACTCTGTATGTAATGCAACTGTATTATTTTATTCGTAATTTAATCATATTTTTATAGTATACCTGACGCACTAATAACCACATTCTGTTTGTTTTACACATATTCCGCAAAATGAAGTAATTTTTATTAATTCAAATCTTCCAGCATTCAAGGTTCAAACGAATTCAAACGAAGTTTGTCGTAATGTCAAAAAATCAATAAACACTCGAAGCCAGTGAAGTGGGTATTGAATCGGTATTTCGGCAATAACCGTAAAATGATCCAAATATAAAAAGTGAATAATCGTGTTCGATTTTGGAAGATTATAATGAGTGAAATCTCTGCGTCTCTAACACAATTTTAATACACTTGAAACTTAGAGCATTTAACCTAAATTGAAACAAATTGGAAAGCTGAAAAAGTATTTCCAAAAAAAAACAATGACAGGCTTACGAAAAATGTAACCTTAATTCGGAAGTCCATGTCTTTGGACATGTATTTAATTTTTTTGTCAGTACTGTTAGCTTGTATCTGGTAACCCTACTTTTTACATCGACTAATTCTCGTATGTCACTCAATCGGTTACTCGTTCATCGTGACATTTACGGTCACCCTCTATGGTGGACAACTGACAGCCGGCCTTGGCCGGCCTTCTTGATCGAGACGCCGAGCAGTAAAGACATATTTTTATTATCAGCATAACAAATTGGAGTTATTTTAAATATTAGCTAGTAAGTACAGGATTTATTATTTTGGTGTTAACTGTGTTATTTACAAATATTGTTGAGAAGGAATTAAATATGTTTCTGTTTGAGTAATGTTTTGTGTTTTCTATTGCGAACCCCTTCATTTCTGAGCTGTGGCTAACAGTTCAGAAGTGGGATCGTAAGAGAATTCTCATAATTTTCTTATTTTCACGTCCACAACGACCTTATTATAACAAGGACTATTAAAACGTAATCGTTAGTGGTATGATTCGAAAGATTTTTACGGATTTAGAACATGCATATTTTATTTTATTTTCCTACATTGTTAAAATTTGAAAATGGAACGTTACTATTTACTTAATAAAATAAAGTAAGTTCTGGAAAACAACTTGAATATGAACGATTAGTACTAATTATCATAATGAATGGATTTGAGAAGTGAAAACAACAAAATAAATCAATGTTGATGCCTAGTGGTTACTTATACTTAATCCTGTTGTGCATAATTTATTTATTTACTGGTACCTCTGTCCAATTTGGTTTGAAGGAAGCATCACATTGTGACATTGACCTAGTGAGTTTATTTAAATTTAAGAAAATCATAGCTGTGATTTTTGTTGGTGGCTAAATGTACGTACGAGTACTTCATACCTTCAATAGGTTTTGTGACTTGATCGTGGCCCGGTCCACCTACACGGACTGAGAATATAGATACAAGTGGTATATGGTTAATACCATACGAGCATGTATTAAGCTGTCGGTTGTAAGTTTCAGATACACATTCGTATTGGATACAACCGAGGGGAAGGGTTGTTATTCAATATGGATAAGGATGAAGAGCCCAGGTTTGAGGGCGGAAGCGAGCCCAGGTTTGAGGGCAGGTGTGAGCCCAGGTTTGAGGGCAGGTGTGAGCCCAGGTTTGAGGGCAGGAGTGAGCCCAGGTTTGAGGGCAGGAGTGAGCCCAGGTTTGAGGGCAGGAGTGAGCCCAGGTTCGAGGGCAGGAGTGAGCCCAGGTTTGAGGGCAGGAGTGAGCCCAGGTTTGAGGGCGGAAGTGAACCCAGGTTCGAGGGCAGGAGTGAGCCCAGGTTAGAGGGCGAAGAAAGGAATATGGATAGCCGGAATAAGGAGTGGGTTACCAATGGAGTGGCAGCAAGGACTGAAGACCGGACATTGCGTTCGTCAAGGGACCGGAAAAGACGGAATATCATCACGGATTCGGACAGTTCATCGCGTGATGGAGCAAGCCGCGAAAGGTCAAGGAAATTCAGAAGAAGATCACGTGCAAGGAGAGGCGGCACCAAGCGAACGGAGCAAAGCAGCGACAGCTCGGGTAACTGTGAGACAATCCGAGCTAATAAATCTAGACGGTACAGGTGTAGAGAATCGCAAACAAATGTATTATTAGATAAATTTTTGTCTATCTTAAGTAGCGCCAAAAGTTCGGAAAAGCCTAAGTTGTCATTTAATAGTAATGTTTTGCCGGAATTTGACCCCCTAAGTAAAGAACAAACTATGTTAGTATGGCTCACTAAAGTAGAAGAATGTGCTGAAATATACGGTTGGTCTGAAAAGGAAATAATTCACTACGCTCTTCCTAAACTTTCTGGGGTAGCCAAAACCTGGTACCAAGGTTTACCTTCTCTTCTTTATAGTTGGGGCGAATGGAAGAAAAAACTAATTGAATCATTTCCTTGTCGCGAGGACTACGCCGAACTCTTAACAGAAATGTTGGCTAAGCGTGTTAAGTACGGCGAATCATTGGAGCACTATTATTATGCGAAATTGAATTTATTAAACAGATGTAAAATTTACGGTAAACAAGCAGTAGATTGCGTCTTATACGGAGTAGATGATCGTGCTATTAGAGTTGGTGCGCAAGCGGCTCAATTTAGTGAACCAGAACAAATTTTAAAATATTTTCGAACGGTAAAGGTAGGTCAGAATAGAGAAGCGTTTGAAGCTAATGTCAGAAATCGGAACGATCGTAAAGCCTCTTCTAATACAACGTCTCGGACTCAGAATCCGAAGTCTGGTACGGTGAATTCTCACATACGGTGTTTCAATTGTAACGAACTTGGTCACCCCAGTTTTAGATGCGATAAACCCTCTATTAAATGTTCGTTATGTGACAGATTCGGTCATCAAGCTTCTAATTGTTATAAAAACAAACCTAACACTGATTCTCCTAAAAACGAAACCCAACTGAAAGATAAAAATGAAAAACTAGTATCAGAGGTAACAATTGATAGGTCTATTGATAAATACATTTTAGATATTAAAATTAATGGGAAAACAGTAAAATGCCACGTAGATTTGGGAAGCCAGTGTACGCTTATTACAATAAGCAAAGCTAAAGAACTTGGCGTGGATGTAAAGTGCCCGCCTAATCTACCCGTGTTGAAAGGTATAGGTTCAAATCTGACTGTTCCATTGGGTGTAATTACTGCCGAAGTTGAAGTTCAGGTTATCAGAAAAACTATAGACATTTACGTAGTTGAAGATCACGTACTGAGTCACCCTGCTCTCTTAGGACACTCGTTTACTGAAGTGCCCGATCTTGTTATTACGAAAACCCCAACTAATTTAATATTTAAAAGAATTGATTCTACGAAAATACACTTGCTATGTTATGATAATGTTTCCATTCCGCCGTCTTCGTTGCATTTAATACCAGTAAAGTCTGAACCATCTTTTAGTGGCGATGTTTATGTACGAGCATCCCTTAGGGAGTTAGATGGAAGACATTATTATCTTTTATCGGGTGAATATAACATCAAGGAAGGGAACGGTTCAGTACTTGTATATAATGTGTCTGGAAGCGAAATAAACATCTCTAAAAATTCTTTATTGACTCGTTCTATTAAAAGCGAATATTTAGACTCTTCAGAAGTTCTTAATTGCTCTCAATTGTCTTTCAAATCTGTCGATTCTAATGAACTAATTCGGTGCGGTGCAAAACTCAATGACGAGGAACGTTTGCGGTTACAACAGCTATTAAATAAATATCAAGATTGTTTCTCTAAAGGCTTAAAAGATCTCGGGTTTACTAAAGTAACAGAAATGGTTATTGAACTGGAAGATGCCGAACCAATCGTGTATAGACCGTATCGTTTGTCTCATGCCGAAAGAACATTAGTAAACGCCATGGTTCAAGAGATGATAGATAGTGGCATTGTGAGGGAGTCTTCTTCACCTTATGCTAGCCCCATCGTTTTAGTTCAGAAAAAGTCGGGAGAGAAACGGTTATGTGTCGATTATCGAGCGCTCAATAGGAAAACAAAAAAGGACCATTACCCCCTTCCTCGCGTCGAGGACCAACTAGACCAACTGGCAGGCAACCAACTATTCACGTCTCTCGATTTAGCGTCAGGCTATTACCAAATTCCGATTAGTAAGGAGTCTTGTCACAAAACAGCCTTTGTTACCCCAGACGGGCAATTTGAATACAACCGCATGCCATTTGGTCTAGTTAATGCGCCTTCCGTCTTCCAAAGGACCATTAATAAAATTCTTCATGACGCTAAAATCAAATACGCAATCGTCTACATGGATGACGTCCTTATTCCGTGTAAAGATGTCTCTGAGGGTTTGAAGAGATTAGAGGAAGTCTTACAACTTCTAAAGCAAGGAGGCTTAACACTCAGGCTCAGTAAATGTAATTTCTTCCAAGATACTATAGATTTTTTAGGATTCGAAGTAAATTCATCGGGTATTCGTCCGGGTGATAGGAAAACCGAGGCTATTTCAAAGTTTTCTAGACCCAAAAACATACACGAATTAAGACAATTTCTGGGGTTATCTGGTTTCTTTAGGCGGTTTATTAAAGATTATGCTTTAATAACTTCCACGTTAACGGACTTATTAAAAAAAGACGTTGTTTGGACCTGGGGTAGCAACCAGGAAGAATCCTTCAACTTGGTCAAAACGTTGCTCACGCAACGACCATTATTGGCTTTATACGACCCTAAAGCAATAACACAATTGCACACCGACGCATGTAAAGATGGGCTTGCAGGTATACTGTTACAGAGTGATTCTTTAGGCATATTTCATCCGGTTTCATACTTTAGCCGCAAAACTTCCGCCGATGAACGCAAGTTGCACTCATACGAACTTGAAACTCTGGCAGTGGTAGCATCGTTGAGTAGGTTCAGGGTATATTTACTCGGGATACCATTCAAAATTTATAGCGACTGTAGCGCTTTAAGATCTACATTCGTAAAACGCGATCTGATCCCGCGAGTTGCACGTTGGTGGGTCCAAATACAAGAATTCGATTGTACTATTGAATATCGACCCGGTTCGCGAATGACGCACGTTGATGCGCTGAGCCGTGGACCGGTTGCGGCTCCTGAACTCGAAACACATGTATTAGACGTCTTAACTATTGAAAATTCTGATCAGAACTGGATTGCCACCGTGCAAGACGCGGATGATGAAGTACAGAGGATTAAAAATATATTAGAGGATAAAACTACAGATTTAGTCATGGATATTCATAAAAATTACAAAATTAAGAACGGTCGTATATATCGTATGATAGGAGACGAGATTAGGTGGTTGGTACCAAAGGGGGTACGTTGGCAGATATTGAAACGTAACCATGACGACATAGGACATTACGGGTTTGACAAAACTTTGCAGCGTATACAACAGCATTACTGGTTTCCTAAAATGCGTCGATTCGTAAAAAAATACGTGCAGTCTTGCTTAGAATGTGCCCATCATAAGACTCCAGGTGGCAAACGAGAAGGCGGACTGCACCCGATTGAAAAAGTCAGTGTCCCTTTCCATACTGTACACGTCGACCACTTAGGTCCTTTTATCAAGAGCAAGAAGGGTAACTGCTATTTACTGGTCTTGGTGGATAGTTTTACGAAATTTGTAAATATTAACGCTGTCAAAAATACTAAGTCCCTCACTAGTATACGCGTAATAAAAGAACAGATACGTTTTTTCGGGGTGCCCACACGGCTGATATCCGATAAAGGAACTAGTTTCACTAGTAAAACGTTTAAGGAATTTACAACACAATATGGAATTAAACATATTATAAATGCAGTAGCAACACCTAGAGCAAACGGACAAGTTGAACGGTTTAATAGGACTATCTTAGATGCGCTTTCGACTTGTACTCATAACAAAGATGATAAATCTTGGGATGACTATATCTGTGACATTCAAGTAGGTATCAATACCACAGTACATAAGGTTACCCATAAGAGCCCTTCCGAATTATTATTTGGGTTTAATATTACTAGTAAGTCGGAAGGTATCCTGAACCCCGTTATATCCGATACCACAAATTTTATTGACTCGGAAGACTTGAATAACATAAGAGATAAGGCAAGTTGTAGTATACAGGCACAGCAATTAAAAGACGTCGAAAGGTTTAATAGACATAGGAAATCGGCCAAAACGTATAAGGTAGGAGACTTGGTCCGCGTTGAAAGGCAAGTTTCTCATGATGGTCAATCCCAAAAGTTAGTGGTTAAATTCCAAGGTCCATATCGTATAATGAAAGTACTTCCCAATGAAAGATATATAATTGAGGACACTCCTATGACACGCAAACACGGCCGTCGATACGAAGCCGTGGTAGCTATAGATAAAATACAGCCTTGGCTAACATTTAGCAGAAACTTAGAAAGTAGTGACGATGAGGATAACAACAGTAATGGTAAAGAACAGAATGAAGTTGAAAATTAAAATAAATGATTTGATTTGTATAGTAATCATCATGTTGATTTTAAAATATGAATTGAGTTAAATTTTAAGAAATAGTGAATAATAATAAGCAATTGTTTAGAAGTATTATTTTAATTTTAATTAAAAAAAAAAAATGTAATTAAGATTATTTTTAGATAATGAACTGAAACTATTATAAAAATGGTATAAATAGTTATTTTTGTTTGTTGAGTATTTTTTATTTTATTTTTTTGTTTTGTCTTTTTTTTTCTCTTTACAATTTACACGAGATTGTAAGCGCGAGGACGCACTTTGAGCAGGATGGCCGAGCTGTTAGCTTGTATCTGGTAACCCTACTTTTTACATCGACTAATTCTCGTATGTCACTCAATCGGTTACTCGTTCATCGTGACATTTACGGTCACCCTCTATGGTGGACAACTGACAGCCGGCCTTCTTGATCGAGACGCCGAGCAGTAAAGACATATTTTTATTATCAGCATAACAAATTGGAGTTATTTTAAATATTAGCTAGTAAGTACAGGATTTATTATTTTGGTGTTAACTGTGTTATTTACAAATATTGTTGAGAAGGAATTAAATATGTTTCTGTTTGAGTAATGTTTTGTGTTTTCTATTGCGAACCCCTTCATTTCTGAGCTGTGGCTAACAGTACCTTAAGCGCTTGCTGTAAGTAAGTAAGTAAGTAATGCTTTATTTGCTAAAATGTAGGTAAAGAATGTAGGTAATGTAATTAAAGATATTTTTCCCTTTGTTTTTTTGGAAAAAGATTTTATTTTTCACTTTTTAGTTATAGTACAGACGCCAGCACATCAAACTACCCCAAGCTGTCAAATTTCTTTGAGAGATTTTCAACTTTATAACATAAGCTTCATCATAAGCTTATAAGTGATGTTCAATTTGGAAAATTTGACAGTTTGGGTTCTATTCTATTCTATTTTTAAAGGTTCTGGCTCCATCGGTAACGTTCGATGATTTTGCCAATGTCAAGGTATGAGAAAGTAATGATCGTAAACTGTTACACAACTATTGATCAGTGTTTGTAGCGGTGACATCCATGGATCCCCATGCTAAAAAAGGACAAAACATTTATGGTTAGTAAAACGTCACAAAATAATTGTTAGAACATTCAATAAGTATATGATAAGTAAATAGAAATATCAACTATAACTGGATTTTATTAATGCTAATGAATTTATAAAGGGTTTTAACTGCAGGGGTATGGGCTAGAGATAGTAGGAAAGGAATGTTAATTGGGCGGGGAACATCAGGAGGTAGTATGTCGTAAAGGGGAGTGGTTAAACTACTGTTTATATGTCTGTGGGTTAAACGAGGACAAGAGAAAAACAAGTGTTCCAGAGTACCCTCATCCAGACCGCATTCACACAATGAGGAGTCCCTCACGTGGATTTTGGCCAAGAAAGACAGTTTGGGTTAGCTTGATGTGCTGGCGTCTGTACCTACCCCACACCCATTCGAAATTTCATCATTTTTGGGGTATTCTCAAAGTCAATCAAATTAAAACAATGCATATTTATGCGATAGCGGCAATCGCGGTTGATTTGCTGACATTTTTTGAAGCATTCCGACGTCTTTCTCCAAAACTCATCATTAGATCTAAATAAAAAATGGAACTTTTCCGATATGAACTCCTTTCGAACAAAAAAAAGAATTTTGCAAATCCGTCTATTTATGACAAAGTTATGCCCGAACTTACATAATTAAAATAGGTATGTATAAACATACCGAATTCATAACTTCATCCTTTTTGAAGTTGGTTTAAAAAGCTCTAAAAATGGGTACGGCTCAAGTACACCACAGACACGCGTCAAATACTGCGTTACATTACTAAATGAAGTGTACTTATTTAGAATCGTACTTGTAATGAAAAATGGATCCTTTAATCGTAAACGCTCGTCGCAATAGTTGAACCCAGAATAACCGTTCAAATCCTGCCCCAAGCGAAAATTGACTCAGAAAAATGTACTGGTAATGTCGGTGTACCCGTGTACCAGTGTTGGTATCATCCCCCACAGCTTCAGTAGATCTGGCTAGACCATTACGGCAGATCTGTATTGTCAACAGTTGCAAACCAAGGTGAAAGCTAGTCACCGAGACTGTTCAATTGCTCTACCTCACTGCTGCTTCAGGACCACGCTAGACCCACAGACCCACACATAACAACGCCAGCACATCAAGCTACCCCAATCTGTCATCTGACAACTGTGTGATTTTCAACTTTAATACCCAACCTTCATGTCCAACAGAGGTAGTATCAGTGATGAGCAGATAAACGCTAGTCTACACGCACAACGTTATTGAGTGCGACGCAGGATCATTTATAGTAAACAGGCGCGAAAAAATTTAAGAAAGTCGTTCGGAAGATCGGGTTTTATGAAAAAACCACTGCGTAAATTAATGACTGCGAAGATCGCCCTGAGGACACGGTGGAGCACACGGTGGCGCACTGTGGATCGAAAATCGCCTCTAGAAGACTTAGGGATTTCAATTTGCAAGTGCCGGATTTTTTGCCGGTTATCGCTTCTATTAGTTATTACTTTATTCAAAAATGACACACGAGTTAATTCTGCACAAAAACGAAAGAATTATAATTTTTTTACGAAAAATTTGTATGAAGCTAGTATGAAAAAGTTAATTATCTCGTAAACAGCCAGGAAAACCGTAATATTCTCACAGGTGGTTATAGTACTAATTATTTACGATTTTTGACATATGTCATATAACGGTTATAGCTGCTGATTTTTTTTTTAAATCGTCAAAATATTTTTATTTATTTTTACGTATGAAACGGTTCCTTTTAGTGACTAAATTAAGATCATTGTTAATTATGAAGAATTTTACTGAACCAAATATTAAGAATATATAAAACGAGATAAATATTAAAAAAAATAGAAAAAAAAAACAAATATTATTCATTTTCCTTATCTTTGTCGTTGTCGGACTCTGATTGGATATATCTAAAAACTCGAACTCACTTTCCTGAAACTGAATTAAGTCTAGAGTTTCAGCAAAAAAGCTCTGCTTTCTCTTGGCATCTAACTTAGGCCTTTGTGCACTTAGGAAAGGATCCGAAGAAACAACAAGCATATTTAAGATATCTTGATTAGACTCTTGCCTGCTTCTTTTGCGCGAATGATGTTCCCGGAACCTCCTAAAATCTTTGTTTCGAGACTCTGAGGCTTCTTCCGAGAGAGTCCCAATCGGCACAACATCATTTTTCTCGATTATATCAGCCCCGTTTATAAATAATTTATGTACGGTTGACGACATGCAGTACCAGTCGTACAATTCCACGTACTTTTCTGCTGTTTTGCGGGCAAAATCTTTAAATCTTATTACGTCGATCTTCTCGCCAGATGTTATCGCTTGCAAAATCACAGCAAATCTTTTAATAAGATCTTCGTCCAACCCGGTAATAGCTGCAGTTTTATTGGGAAACTCGAAAAACTTTCTTGCGGTATTCCCGTCATTGGTAGTTCCCGAGCCTTGTTTCACAATATCAATCAACAGATTGAGCTGATCTTTGAATTTATTTTGAATACATTGTTTTCTGTTCTGCAACATTTCTTTGTCCTCATTACTTCTCGCTGCCCACCGTTTGAAGTCGAGCTTGTACGCAACATGTAACAAACATTCCATACAATTTATGCGTGCGTGTAAGGATGACAAGCCAAATTTGTATATGTCAGCACACACAGTCTTTGATCTAAGCGGTTCATTTCCGTAGGTTTTGCTAAGCACAGGTAGCACGATGCATTTGATCTGGCCTCAGAAAGGTACGTGCAGACTTTGGCGTCGATCATTGTCATCATTAGTTGATGAGTCACCATGTTATTATTACTGCACTCTGTAGGGATAAGGGCCTCAATTTCATCATCCATTTGTATTTTGAGACCAATGACAACTGCTTCACTCTCCTTTACAAAAGTAAACTGAACTGGACGACAATACAAAGTTGAGCATGGTTTTGGGTTCGTCCATACAGTATTTATTTATTTTTCCAACTTACAACTATCATTACAGGTGCACCTAATGCGATAGTGTACATCTAAATTCTTAACTTAACTTATTTCTAACTTTTCATTATTTTTTATGATATTTAAATTTTGTAACATATTACAAATAATGCATTTTTTGTGAACTCACTCAGAGAACAACTAAATAGGTCCGTGTCAATAGCTATGAGGTTGAGAGTGCGGAGCGCACGCGTCAGTGGCGCCTCACTCAATAGATTGGTCCGAGCGCGCGGCTCCGCTAGCAGCCGTGGCTGTCGTCGTCGCCACACGTACCTGTCCGGAACACACAAACCTATGTGCCCTAAAATGTCCGCATTATGTACCCACCCTCTAAGTACCTTGAATATGTACGAGACGAGTGCGAGATCCCTCCTGACCCTCAGTTCGTTATATCCAACCATACCCAAAATAAATAAAGTCGGGTACATAAGCGGATAAAATGGGTATACACCATATAAGCGCTGGTACAAGTACCTCACAAACTTGTTTTGTACTCTCTCCAGCATGAGTCTATATTTAGATTCGTGTGGAGCCCAAATGACTGCGTTACATTCTAATTGACTTCTGACCAAACTATTATATAAGGCGATTACCGCTTTTATGTTTTTAAAGCCCCGCACCATACGGAGCATAAAACCCAAATTACGGTAGGCTTTTCTGCAGCAGCTTGTGATGTGATCTCGAAACGTTAGCCCCGTGTTGAATTTCACCCCTAAGTCCCTAACTTCCGTAGCCCTAGCCATTGGCAACCCGTCTATATTATACGTATATGGAATAGGAGTACGCGCGCGAGAAAAAGTGATTGTAACGCACTTCGAGATGTTGAACTGCAAGACGTTATCCTTGCTCCAGGTCACCACTCTATCTATGTCTCTCTGGAGCTTGTCACAGTCCTCCAAATTCCTTAACTCCCGCGACAGCTTGAGGTCATCGGCAAACAGCAAACATTTGGCGTCTTTAACAACTTCTGGCAAGTCATTTATCATAAGAATGAATTGCAAAGGCCCAATGTTACTGCCCTGACTCACCCCAGACCTGGTAAAATATGGGTCTGACTTGTGTCCCGCATATTCTACGTACTGTTGCCTACCGCTCAAGTAACTTGCAAAAAACCTTAGCAGGTGTGGAGTGAAACCAAAAGCCGCTAACTTTTTAAGCAAAACATCATTATTAACCAGATCGAACGCTTTTTTAAAATCGAAGTAAGCGGCATCAGTTTGCCCTCCACTGTCCACTGTTGGCACAAGATTAGCCATGTAGCTCAGGAGATTGCTAGTGGTGCTTCTTGCTGGTCGAAACCCGTGCTGAACGTCTGAAAGCTGTATTATCTCCATCTGTCAGTTTTAGTGGCACCAAGGAGGTCATGAAAATGCTTGCATCATCTTGCTCACCCTCCATTTTCTGCTTGTGTCGGTTTTGGTTAGAAGCACCATCAAATCCCCACTTGGATATCAGCTTTAGCGGCTTATTTTGCACATCGGCATAGTCAGAAAGACTTTGAAGGATCCTCGTCACCGTGATGTCAAGTAAAGCTTGAAGTGTAATCCTAGCCGAGGAATCCGTAACTGACACTGATTGCTTCGGAGGGTAGCAATCAAGCTTAGTTTGTTGCACTTTATAGTAGGATGGATAAATATCCTTAGCACCTTCCCGAACGGCAGCCTCTCGCAAAGTAATATATTGCCACTTTGACAGTTTTAGTGAAAGAAACAATCCAAGCGCTTTCTCCGGTGTAAATATGACTGTTTTCACTGGTTTCTTAAGCGTCTCTTTAATTTTTACGGCTGATTCAGGATTATTCATCATGTATTCGATCACAGATGCGATATCCTCATGCCCTTCTTCTTTTAAACGCGCTGCAGCTGCATATGCCAATTCACTGGAGTTTTCGCCTGCATGATCATCAGATCTTCTCTTTTTCTGTTTTCTTCCCAAATCTTCGAATGGTTTTCGGCACCTTTTTGTCATTGTTCCAACAGAAGATGATGACGACGGTTCTTGAGAGTCTGATCGTGCTCTTGGTATCTCATCAACAGTTGGTTCTTGATTAACTAAAGTTTGCACACAACTTGGCCAATCAATATTTGCCTGCAGCCAATTTCCGTACAGTCTTCTGAAGTGATCAAGGAATCGGTTGGATTTCTGCCACCTCTGCAAAGCAGCTCGCGTGAATTTCCGACAAAATTCTTTGAGAGTTACTCGATCTTCGGCAGAAAGGCAATCGCGGGATATGCGGGATACAACTGCACCAAACAATACTTCATGATTAAATGAAGTACTCTCACTTTTTAGAAGAACAAAGAAGTCTAAATTGGTGATTAAACTTTCCATTTTAAGATGTTATAGTCGCAGAGCAAAAATTTGGTGTTAGCAGTTACACAGTTGTGAACAATCTAAATTATAGAGCAAAATGTTAGCGGCTTTATTGCAAAACATCGATCATTAGTTAACTACCCTCATTAGAGTTTTAAAAGATGTGCTAATGAAAATGTATAATCGTCAAAAACATTTCTGAGAACTTAACACTACTAATCAACAAATAAGCTTACTTATCAGAAATCATTTACGATAATTTAATCACCAATTCAGACTTATTAGAAGACTAAATCATTGTAATTACTTAATCACTTATTTTCAGACTCACTAGAAGACTAAAACATTTGTTATTTGGTATTTTGGTTGTGTGTAAAGTTTTAAAACTCATTTTGTATTGATAAATATCTAGCTCAAAGATAGTTGTCTAAGTGTGGATGTACTATAAACCTCTGACTACTCCTTCGGGAATATTGGGGTGATGCTATTTTATGTTACGTGTTGTTAAAAGTCTGTGTTCCTCAACTTAAACACTAAAAGGAACCGTTGCATATGTAAAAATAAAAATAAAAATATTTTGACGATTTAAAAAAATATATCAGCAGCGATAACCGTTAAATGACATATGTCAAAAAATCATAAATAATTAGTACTATAACCATCTGTGAGGATATTACGGTTTTCCTGGCTGTTTACGAGATAATTAACTTTTTCATACTAGCTTCATACAAATTTTTCGTAAAAAAAAATATAATTCCTTCGTTTTTGTGCAGAATTAACTTGGGTGTCATTTTTGAATAAAGAAATAACTAATAGAAGCGATAACCGGCAAAAAATCCGGCACTTGCAAATTGAAATCCCTAAGTCTTCTAGAGGCGATTTTCGATCCACAGTGTGGCGGTCTGCCCGGCTTGTGGAGGCCATCGGCGGCGGCGATCTCTCGCGTCCGGCCCTGGTCCAGGCCACGGTACGGAGCGAGAGTGCATGGGTAGCCGTCACCTCCTTCAGTGAAGCAGTGATGCTCGCGAAGAGGGAAGCGGCGCACGTGAGGGAGAGGCAGCTTATGCGCCCTCGCGACCCTAGCCGCCGCAGGATACGGAGACGCCCTGGCCGTCGGGAATCCCAGGCCGATTTCCACCGTAGGCATGAGCTTGCGGACGGCGAGTAATGGGTAGCTCGCTGTCCGGTAAGGACCAAGCTCAAGTCGACGGCGCGTTGTGTTCCACGCGCGCCTCAAAGAGATGTCAGCACAAGAAATGATGCGGCCCGCAAAGGCCGATGCCTGCCAGGGGTGCGGGTTTGATCGAAAGAGATATCACAGCCCCTGGCATACGAGCTACTGATGGAACACGGGTGGGTTTTAGTCAGTAAAAGTCTGACACGCCCTCCTGCTCCACCCAGAGCGGGATAAGTTATTTCCCACCCAAAAAAAAAGAAAACACACCCAAAGTTAAGTTAAATTAGCAAGAAAAACGAATCTTTGTTGGCTCATAACTTTGTAATGGCTTTTATTTTAGTATTCTGTTTCCGTACAGGCAATATATAATGTTTGATGAACATTGTCAAACAGTGGAGTAAAACACTCCCGAACTTTGTATGGAAAAAGTGTGGACTAGATTTAGGGTATTTTTCAATTTATTAAAAACTATTCTAATTTGAAGATTGGGACGAAATATGTAACGAAAAAATAAAAGTAAATTGATTTATTTCCATTTTCTCAATTAAAACGATTTAAATCAAATTTATTTTTCATTGTTTTGAATTTACCGCCAAAACGCTACTCACGATGACTTTTTATCACGTGACGTCAACTTTGTGTAAACTAAAGTAGTAAGGAAGTAAACAAGTGAGTGTCGTGTTTATAATTAACAAGATTTTTTATGCATACAAAGTGAAATCACTGGTGTGCGGTGCCTCTGTGCACAAATACCTCTAAAACTGAGCCAAACTAAGTATTTGTACTGGTGCTTTTTACACAAAGCTGACGTCACGATGTCACGTGATAAAAAGTCATCGTAAGGAGCATTTTGGCGGTTAATTCAAAACAACGAAAAATAAATTGATTTTAATCGTTTTTAATGGAGAAAATGGATATAAAATAAATTTATTTTTATTTTTCTGTTAATTATATTATCGTTCCAATCTTGAAATTAAAACAGTTTTTATCAAATTGGAAAATACCCTATTGAGAAAATTTGACAGTTTAGGGTAGCTTGATGTGCTGGCGTCTGTACTATAGTATTTATCGTGTTATTTTTGCCATCGACACGCTAAAAAGAAGTACTGTATATCATTTTTTTTTTGGGTGGGATATCATCATCATAAACTTCTCCCGCTCTGGGTGAAGCAGGAGGGCGTGTCAGACTTGAGCCTGACGCGAGAGATCGTGGCCGCTGATCGCCTCCACAAGGACACGGCGGTGCTCCGCCCAAGCCGGTCAGACTTCCACCGTATGCTCCACCGTGTCCTGAGGGCGATCTTCGCACTGGAAACACCCGGGCGTTTCCTCCCGCCTTATCCGAAATAGGAACCTTCCAAAACAACCGTGCCCGGTGAGGACCTGCGTCAGGAGGAAGGCGAAGACGCCACACTGCCTCTCAAGCCACTCCTCAAAGAGGGCACTTATCGCCACTGTCATGGCGTGTTCAATATTAATATGGCTCAGGTATATATGTATATTATTTACTTCTCCACAGAAAACTCTTCAAACAAAGTATATGCCCCTTTTCACCCTCAAAGGGGTTAACTTTTTCTTGTTTGTTTTACATTGTTTGACTTATAGGTTATTATACCAATTTTTGAGTTAATCAAGATACGCAGTAAAATCATCCCTTGTAAAATGAACTACCCTTTTTTACCCTTTAGGGGTAGATTTTCGAAAATCCCTGATACACGTAATTTTTTTATTTTTGTTTTTAGACATTAATACTGAATTTCGAGTTAATCATCTGCGCGGTAAAATTCTTCCATAAAAACTTTGACACCTCCCAATCCCCCTTTAGGAGGAAGGTTTGAAAAACGATAAATGACCAACTTTATAATTTACTTAGCTATGTATTTATACCAAGTTTCAAGTTTATTAACTCAAAGAATAAGATTTTTCATGCAAACAAAATACCCCTTTTCACCCCCTTACAGATCAAATTTTCAAAAACCCCTTCTTAGTGCTCCCCTACATTACAAAAGGAAGCCGTGTGCAAAATTTCACGTTCCCAGCCCTAGTAGTTTCGGCTGTGCGTTGATTGATCAGTCAGTCAGTTTCTCCTTTTATATAAATATATAGAAGATAGAAGCACCCACACACAAGCCGAGAGATGGTGGACCCTGACACCAGGCTGCAGGCAGTCTAGGGAAGCAATGCCATCCTTGGATGGCAGGCTGACCAGACGTCTGTTACGCCTGGACAGAAAGGACCTGCGTCTGGTGACTGGGACCATCACGGGACACTGCCCGCTAAACAAACACTTCTACACAATTGGCATAACGGACAGCCCCCTGTGCAGGGCCTGCATGGAGGCTGAGGAAACCGTCGCGCATGTGCTGTTCGAATGCACAGGCGTAGCCCAGATTAGGACAGAAACCCTCGGGGCACCCAGATCTTACACGGATGTTCTAAACAGACCAGGAGATATAGCAAACTTCTGGAGGGAGGTGGGCTGGCTGGAATAACCACCGACGGCCGCCATGGCTCACGTACAATGGTCCACTTAAAGGACTAAGTGCGGAAACCATACCAAATAACATAGAAGATATAGATAGATAGAAGATATAGGTATAGCCTGTATAGATATAAAAGACTAGCATTTGCCAGCGGCATTCGCCCGCGTGGAGGTAAAAATTATCCCACGGGAACGTACAGACGTCAGCACATCAAGGTACCCCAATCTGTCAAATTTCCATGATATATTTTCAGCTTTATTCCAGAAGCATAAAATTCATGGCTAATTGGGATAATTTGGGGTCAGTTTTTCCATTGCTGTCCGTCGAGTTGGGGTTGATTTTTTATAGAAAGTTTACATTATTATAAGTATCAACATCCGGGGGCGCATTCCGTATTAGAAAAATAGCACTGTGAGCGCTCACATCGATATTTTGCGTTCCGAGTTAGATATCACGATTCTGACAGCTAAAAATGTCAACAATACGGAACGCTCGTGATTGCGTTCTTTCACTCAGCGTTAAAACATAGGGCGCATTCCGTATTAGAAAAATTCCGAGTTAGATATCACGATTCTGACAGTTAAGAACCGTCATTTATTTCATCAAAACGGAACGCTCGTGATCGCGATAAAAGTGCTCACTCAACGTTAAAACATATTTTCACGAAATTAGACTTGTACGAGTACACACCACACATTTCTTCTTCTAAGATAGAAGCACTATTTCAAATAAATCAAAGGTTAAAGATACGATGCGAATCTAAACAAAACAGCCCAACTGTCATTTCTGACAGCGCTCACGGTGATATTAGTAAATTTCATGGTCGGCGTTTTCGCAAGATGGCGAATATCATGACGTCATCTATGACATTTCGCGAGAAATCGTTATCGCGCTCACGTCATTTCAGAACGGGTGTGAGCGCGCTCAAATCGATATTATCGTATCTCGGAACGTAGGATGAATACCAATTATTTTTGCAACGTTGATGTTAATCCCTACCACAGGTTAGATAGAATTTTCGCCATTGAACGTTTCGTTTTACGACGTCATAAATTCGGCAACATTTTATTTTCATATAAATTTACATAAATAATTATATTTTGTACTAATTTCAATAGTTTTGATGCACACATTATATTTAACAGTTTATATTTAAATTACAGCATTATTTTCATTACGAGCTATTAAAATTAAAATGTGCAGTGTTTACCGTCTTTTGCCGGCTCCTGGAACGAAACGTAAAACTTTTTTTATCAGTTTGTATTAGGACAGGACAGATACCAAATAAAATAGGTCACTTTCAACTCATGTCAAAAAACCGAATTGTTTGACCCCAACTTCACCCGGTACGAGTCTGTCCTACCCCTAGAGTGTTTTTATAGAGTTGGAGGCGCGTAGGGAGACCAGCCTCCGCCTGCTGTAACAAACCTCGCCTCCGCAGCTTCGGCTTGTAGCCTCATCCGCTCCGGCTCGTCCGATGCCTACGATTTGTTACACAAGGGTGTAGAGGCTGCTCTTCCGGCAGCGCTGGAAAAGTTGCAGTCTCAAAATAAATACAGAAATCCCTCTGAATCGGTTCAAATATCTTCAAAATTAAAAAAAAAACTACAGGGGGCTCCGGAACTTTTCCTTTTAAGGGGGCCCCCACCCTTCTTCCACCCTCGATTTGACGAATGTCAGTGGAAAATCGTATCATATCCCTTTTATTTATAAACGTTGCTTAAAGTTACAAATAGCCAAACACCTAAACATACAAACTTTCATATTTTAATAGGAAGTGGGATTGTATGTTCATCAGCTACAAATCTAACCTAAAAATGTACAGAGGCCAGCACATCTAGCTACCCCAATCTGTCAAATTTCTTTGAAAGTTTTTCAACTTTATTACAAAGGAATAAGATTTATGTTCATCATCATCATCATCAGCCCTATAATGTTCCCACTGCTGGGACACAGGCCTCCTCTCGATGAGAGGGATTGGGCCGTAATCCACCACGCGGGCCCAGTGCGGGTTGGTAGATGTCACATGTCTTCGAATTTTTGTTCTAGGACATGCCGGTTTCCTCACGATGTTTTCCTTCACCGTTTTGAGAGCAGTGGTGATGAAATAATTTACACAAAGTAAAGCGCCTGTTTGGGTTCGAACTCACGACCTTACAACTCGTAAGTTGCAGCCGTTACCACTTGGCCACCGCTGCTCTCAGATTATGTCAGATTTATGTTCACTTGGGAAAATTTGACAGTTTGGGATAGCACGACCTGCTGGCAACTGTACCTTTAACTTTACTCGAATCATTTGATCGTAATTTATACTTCAGGATACCTTAGCAGAATGAAACTAATCAATCAAGATGCGTCTTCCACCTCCAGAAAGTTAATTAGCACGAGTTCTCGAGTTTTGGAAGCTGTTCTATATCGTCTTTTAGAAAGGAATGATTACCATTGTTTACAACAAAATACTATATTCTCTAGTCGGATGAAGTTCAAAGTTTTAATTTATGAAAAGATCTTTAGCATGCATGATAATTGTCATTTTCTGTGATTCATGTGATACTAGCGACACCTGTGCCAAAATAAATCAGTTGTCTTCTGGAAACAAGGAACCCACGTCCCTTGTTCTAATTTATTTTATTGATTGAATGATGTAATAAACGGGAAAATCCTTTTAAATTATTGATTTATTAAGTATTTTAGTCGATAATTTCAATCAATTTGTCTTTTAGTCCAAATTCGTTACTTTTTACCGGTTTTTAAAAGTTTGAACAGCCCTGGCGCGCCATTGTGATTTGTGGTGGTTGGTGTTGGTGTTCCTCGGTTTGTCAGTTTCGTACAGCTTGTGTGTTTTTAATAAGATTAGGGACAGTAATGAATATATTTTTTACGAACGTTATACTACAAAAAACAAAAGTGACAATAATGCGTGCCGAACCTTTTATACCTGACTAACGAGCTGCTTTGAGTCACCACGGTTAGTTCAAATTGATGGCTGAGGTTATTTGTTGTGACATACCTAGCTATATAGCTGTAACAATTTGTCATCAGCGTTTAATAAAATTATCGTTCAAATGTTACGAGATATACATTAATTCAGCTTTTTTTACAATCTGAACTATTGAGCACAGTTCATTGAAAGTTTATGCATGTTCTTTCATGATTTTACACAAGCGCCGCTACCTTTGGCGTTGGACGTAAGCTTTACAAAGAACTTAAGTTTTTTTCTCACTCTTACAGTCATTTGTGTTCCTGGCATCTGAAGTACAGTTTGATTAATTGTAGCAGAGTGTGTATTCACAAATTAATTCCCAAGTTAAATAAGTTTTGCACCTATCATAGAACTTGTGTGCAAGTATGAAAGAGCCTCAAAGTAATATAATACTCATCTCAGTGTCAACAATTACTTGCTGGAAGAAACATTGCTAGTAAACAATGTTTACATTTTGATAACAGAATGAATTATAGTAGATGCAGTCCTCACTACTTTTACATAAACTTCAATTTTTATTTTTTTGGTTACTGACCATGTCAGATGTTTTGAACTGTTTGACTTATTTTGGGATGTTCAGACAATTTTATATATCCAGCATTTTATAGGAGTTATTAGACCAATTTGAATAAATTAATAATTACTGAACATCACATTTCAACAACAATATTATCTCTTTGTAATTATTATACAGCCCCGGCAACATCAGTTTTATTTTTCTTGCTTTATTAAAGAACAAACAAATGTTTGAAGTTTTGTTAAACTATAGTTCACAACCTCAAATGTATTGTGCACTTTTTATTTACTGTTTTTAAGCATGTTCTTTTAATTTATTATTTCCAGAATTTCTAAACTAATCATTCTAGATATATACAGTAAAGTTAATAACTGATTGCATATATGTCTGTGACTTACATAAATAAACTCCTAAATAAAAGTACATTGTGCTCAGTTGATTACATTGCCGCAACAAAATAAGTCTTAGCTATAAATGTTTAAAAGTGCAAGCAACAAAATGTGATTTATTGGAGCATTTTCTTAACATTTGTGTTGTACCAATTCATTGAATATTTCCTCAAGGCAACTTTGTCTAGCAGTGGAAGTAACCAATTATTTTGGTACACTTATCACAAAGTATGGCCGTGAGTCATTGTAGGTCAACTACTTAAATTTACTCATTAATTTGATAAGCTTATTGGGTAATCAAGCCAATTAGACTTTTACAAACATTAATTGTTAGGAATCCATACCTCCTTCCTGATAACTAATGCTAATAGAATGGATGTGCATCCTTTATTACATTGTTACATTTATATCATAAATAATGTTGCTAATTCAACACTGACACTGGCCTGTGTTCAGTAGAATATGTACTGTAATAAAACCTTACAATAATCTTTAATGTGACCTTATAGAATGTAGAAATTATTATATTTAGAAAAAAAAAAAAACAAGACAATATCAGGAAAAATAATTGGTTCCAGCAAGAAATCAATTTATTTTAAATGATTTTACCTAAATATGCAAAAAACTACTAACAACTAATGCAATAGGTAACAAGCACTTCTTATTTGTATTCTTTGCATGTGTAATGGCAGTCAATCATAACTTGCTAATGTGTTTTGTTTGAGAATAACAAACATTGTAGCATTGACTCCTTCCAAGTAAGCATTGAGTTTCTTGTACTCTTGAGCTAATCCATAGGTGTGTAAGTACCTAATTTATTTTTTACAACATAAATTATCAAAACTGACATAATGGTGTCAGTGCTGATTTGTGTTGTTTATTTTTTATTTATTTTATTTGAGTACAGAGGCCAGCACATCAAGCTACCCCAATCTGTCACATTTCTTTG
This sequence comes from Polymixis flavicincta, assembly GCA_949987655.1. Lineage (NCBI taxonomy): Eukaryota > Metazoa > Arthropoda > Insecta > Lepidoptera > Noctuidae > Polymixis > Polymixis flavicincta. The sequence continues at coordinate 31,574,805 of OX465171.1, read as the reverse complement.
ATCGTTTTTAACTTTATCACAAAGGAATAAGGTTTAAGTTCAATTGGGAAAATTTGACAGTTTGGGATAGCTTGACCTGCTGGTGTCTGTACTTAAAACAAACCATATTTATTATTTCAAATATGTATTGCATTTTATTTCTAGTGTTGTTTAATAATATTTACTAATTTATCTATGTACTTCTCATTAGTATTTTTGGTACTGCTACCATAATTTAACTCAAACTAGTATCTACTATGGGCTGTCTCAGCCGAAGAACACTAATTTTGTGCCAAAGGTAACATACATTTGGTCTTTGTCGTAAAGTAAACGTTTTTTTTACACAGGCATCTTCAAGGTGGTCACTGAGTAGGGGCAGCGATGGAGGCTGGGGCGCGCGCCCTGGACGTGCTCCCGCTACTCCAAGAGCGGGTAGCGGCCCTGACCGGCGGCCGCGACCGCCGTGGGGGGCCTATTATATGGTTCCCGGCGAATTCCAGGCGAGACCGAGTCGCGCCAGATGACTATAGGCGTTTGCTGCACTACTTGATCAGTATTACTAGGTAAATATTATATTGTTATTGTGATCGGCCGCACAGAGCGACTAGCCCTATGCCGCATCAAGATGGTTGACGTTGGCTCTTTGAAATGCTCACTGCTGCTGAAATATACGCAGTCTCCACGGACGCAAGATGCCACTTTCGTTTCAATAGGAAACTCAAGCATAACCCTGCGTCCTAACCCAGAGCGACTGTCCCGCGAATACACAATAGGGTATTTTCCAATTTATTAAAAACTATTTTAATTTGAATATTGGGACGAAATATGTGACAGAAAAATAAAAATAAATTGATTAATATCCATTTTCTCAATTAAAAATGATTAAAATCAAACTTATTTCTCTTTGTTTTGAATTTACCGCTTAAACGCTCCTTTCCTTACGATGACTTTATCACGTCACATATTTCGTCCCAATCTTCAAATTAAAACAGTTTTTAATAAATTGGAATATACCCTATTACACGATTGTTTACCTGAATAATGACGAGCGAGTAGGTCATAATCAAATAAACGAGCGCTACTGTCGCTTTCGTTTACGATGCAGTTTTATAGATGTTTTTTGTCACCTTTTGTGTTTGTTGTTCTACTTTATCCACCTATTAAGCCAGCCATGGCTTGGATAAGCCTAAACTTGTTTGTACTAAAAATGGAATGTTACAAAATTGGGGTACCACTGTTCCTTTTTTAAAGTAGGTCAATAGAGCAGACAGTGTCAGGTAGCTAGGTCTTATGAATTCTATTTTCGTTGGGAGTTCAGAGGGTAACATGGTACCGAAATAATAGCTAATACTATGTTACTTAAGGGAATCTCAATACTGCTGCAAGTATCAATCCAGTGTTTCTTAGTTTCTACTAAGAACGCAAGGCAAATAATGGGTAATTTCATTAATTAACATGAAGCTTGAACAATAGGGCTCAAGGCGAATTGTGTACAGTATAGTAGCTTTCCTGTGGTTAGTAAATATTCCATTCAGCTTAATTTGTTGTCATGAGTACTGTTTTGCTGAATTACCGTAGTCCACATTCATGATAGGTATTGACATCAATATTTCTAAAGATGACTGCTATATTTGGAATATAATATTTTAGTAGAGTTCCACATAAATTATTGAATGATTTGAAGTAATAGTCACAGTCGGACAGTAAAATGTTGTTACAGTAAGTAACTAGTTGTTATTAAATTGTAAGTTACAATTTACATAATCTGTAAATTCTCTAATCTTTTGTACTTGATTTTAGTGATTCGGTGAGGTCACATGGATTTACAATACTGATTGATATGAGAGGTTCAGCATGGGCAGCAATAAAACCTATCCTAAAAGTTCTGCAAGAACACTTCCCTTCATCCGTCCATCAGGCACTGGTAGTTAAACCTGACAATTTTTGGCAAAAGCAACGCACAACAATAGGAGCACATAAGTACAAGTTTGAGGTAAGTCCTAAAAAGAAAAAAATATTTTAAAAAAGGAAACTTATATTTTTGATATAATTATGAACAAAAATTATTAATTGTTATTTGATAAAGTGCATTCTTTTTCAGACTACAATGATTAGTTTAGAAGCACTGCCTAAAGTGATAGATATTTCGCAACTTACACCCGATCTAGAAGGTACACTGCAATATGATCACGCGCAATGGATAGACCTTAGATTGGTAAGCATATGCATACATTATTCGGAAGTCTAAATTGCACAATTACAGGAATTCGTTGTTGAATATTGTGAGTAATGCTATCGTACTTCCCATATTGTTCACACCTTTCGGTATGCGCCATACGTGCGCTGACGCACACTCAGACACCAATGACGTCATAATCATCGCGTTGGTGAAACTGTTTTGGAGCATGTGTATAAATACTCAAATTATAACTATGTTTCCTCGATTTACGAGGCGCAAAACCTGATAAAATTTGTAGCTTTTAAAACAACCTATTTTCTCTGCATACCAACTTTTAGCGGTGCTGTAAAACGAATGCGCTAACTTTTGTAATGATAGAAACAGTCAACATGTTTCGTTAAAAAAGTGTAAGCCATTAAGTCGGCGATTTGGTGAAATGTTTCTGCTATTCATTCCACTCGCCACCACTCCTCGTCACTTCGTAAACGGGACGTAAATAGTGCGGTGTCTGAATATTGTTAGTTGGATACCCATATTCAGTGAGTGAAGAAGTCATACCTAAGCGAAACTCACGTTTGTATCGGACCTTTATTAAGTTCAGGGTATAAGTACTTTCATTGTGAATATATCCCGGGGTTTTGTTTGTAGGCTTTGGAGGAGCTAATGTGGCAAGCTGGTGAGCTGCTAGATAGGCTCGATGACCTGCAAGAAGATGTCGCTAGGGCAGACTTTGCTGATGATGTCACGGGCGCCAGAAGAGCAATCGACGCGCACGCAGACATCAGCAAACGGCTCGCAAAGGTGCCCGTCGACGAACTGGAGGGCCAAGGTACATAAATACTCTAATTTAAACACGATCCAACAGTATGTTGGCTCTGAAATCTAAAAGAGCTGCCATAATAGTTCTCAATTTTGCAACGATTACCTGTTCACTTTTTAGCTTCAGACGTAATTTCAAAGGGGTAATTAAACTCTATAATCAAATAGTTAGAAGTGTTAAATGCGTTTATAATCATCGATCGCATAATTACGTATCCATATACGTTTAAAGTATGCACATAATAAATGATAAAGTGCATTAGAAAATGTTAAATTGCGGAATTGCTTGTCTATTTATTTTTGATTCATATAACGTTTGTCACGGTTGAGCGGCGAGCTGGCCGGCAGAGCAGGTGGTCAAGTTGTTATATAACCTCAGGTTTCAGCGCGTCGTGTCTGCGCACGCACATGCTGTAGTGGAACACTGAAGGGTGTCGTGTTATGAATATTAGTATTAGTGATGTGTTTCGATTGTTTGTGGTGCTCTGAACAGCCTGGTACGATAGCGTTATTAAAATATTTTTCTAAGGTTGCATGCACTCTTTTATGTCAAGGTATGATTGTTTGGATAAGAATAGCCATAACAGTGCAAGAGGGTAGACATCGCTTTCATGGCCTCCGGCTCTCTCGTTATTTCGACGACTAACGTTACACTTAAGGTGGAAGCGCCAGGGTAGCTTAAGAATATTTGAATTTCGCGGGAAGTCGTTTTTTGGAATTATAATTACTAGTGGCCGCCCAGTGATCTAAATTCCACAATAATTCCAAAATTACCAGACCAAAATATTAGCTTTCTGCACTACTTCTCCATGTAAACTTTCAACTGTGCCTTCATACTCCACGTAATTTTCGTAAAAAGGGGTACAATGTTTTTGCTTTATGTATAAATATATAGATTAAAATCATCCATACAGTCCTCTACGTTTATTTTATTAAAATATAAATGAACCTCGCAGGTTGTGTTTACGATTTTAATTATGTATGGCCATATTTGTTATGGTTGCGAGTCATACAATCGGATACTGACCTGCGAATTGCAAAAAAACGTTCATTTTTGTGGGGTACCTTAGCACTTACACCTTAAGAGATACCATTTTCAACTGCAGTATACAGGATTAGTTTTTATTCAGTGCGCAAACTGTAATCATGAATTCAGCATATCATTCTAGACCCCCCAGCGCAGAAATTTCTGCATTAGAATGATATTCATGGTTACAGTTTGCGCACTGGATATAAACTTATCCTGTATTATCATATAGAATGCATAAAAATAACTTTTTAATTTATTAGATGTACAATGTGAAGACGATTCCGTGCTTAACTTTTCGTGTTGAAACATAGTTAAAAGAATAAACCATACTAATTTACATGTGTAATGAGTATGACTTATAATGACTCTCGCCTATTTTATATTTCGTCGGATTACGGACGGTTGCATTTGCACAAGACAATGTTGTAGTGCATTATCGTTACATATGCACTTAAAAACATATTTACTATGCCATTCTTACATGAAAATGTTCTGTCGTAGTGATGAAAGGTGATAAGCTAGTAAAACAATACACAATCTGCAACTTTCAGTCGTTTATGATTGCCGCCTCGAACTCGTTGCGGTTTATAAAATCTTCCATAATGAGTTTCTGCTTGATTTGCGATTGCATTGACCGACTTAAAATAACAGAGTAACAAACAGCAATATTTACTTTTGCACCACAATATAATACAGCGTTATCGATAGTGCTCTCATATGTTTATGTTCGGTACTAGTTAAGTTCGCTGAGAAACAGGTGGCCAGGGTAAAATAGATAAAATACTAATTAATTGCTGCAAGCCAACAGACTTACGCTCGATGCTACATCAGGCTGTTAAGATACTGCTAGAACAAGCCAATTGGTGAAGCATCTTGATATCTTCTATACTGTTTACATCTTAATGTTGAGACTGGAATTGAAAACCTACTGATCGAATTGTTCTTCTATGTGATTATGACTGCCCTATCTTGAAGAAGAGTTGGTAGTGAAAGAGTTCTGGCGGAAAGATGTAATTGCTAACGACCTTACATTAAAAAACGCATTATTTATTCAGGCGAACGTGTCCTACAACGCTTAGAAACAGCGGAAGCTGTCTGTTCCGAGGCTAGCGGCAGCGGAGGTGAGGCCGCGTTCCACTGCGGCTCGTCGGGCGCCGTGCGCGCGCAGTTGTCCGCCGTGCGCTCGGCACATGCGCATGCGCACAAGCTCTGGCAGCACAAGAAGATGCAGCTCGATCAATGCTTCCAGCTGAGGTTGTTTGAACAGGATTGCGAAAAGGTTGGTAACTTTGTTCGATATTCATCAGGCAAGATCGAATGGTAGACTCAAAGAAAAAACCTTTTGTTTGACTAGATTTCAATATCATCATAATCATTGACAGCTTTGTTCCACCCACTGCATGGGTCTCCTCCCTTTTCTGCCATAATTCCCTGGTCTCTACATATATAACTATCGAATAAATGTTGGAAGAGTGACACGCAAACAAATGTGCTTTCGAAAACCAATTAGAGTTATATCTTTGGCAAACTCAGTGTCACAAATCGCTCATAAAAATACTCGTACCTTCCCCAGATGTTGGAGTGGATAGTGAATCACCGCACAGCATTCCTGGCGACGTACGTGGAAATAGGCCGCTCGTGCGCCGCCGCTAAGCGGCTGCAAGAGGAACACGCCAGGTAACTACGCTGCTAGACCCTTAAGGTGAAAGTAGCCCACAGTATTCAAATTTTCTTATGTATTTTTGCAACTTTTTAGGCCTGTATGTGGTTGAATGTTGATCAGAATATGATACATGACTAAGTATAAAAAAAGACTTTTAGAATTGTATTATTAATCAATACAACTCTCTAAGGCAGAATTGGCATCCAACTGCTTGATTTCATGAAATAGTCATTCAATAGGATAATTTAGATTGCAAAAATTGTATGAAAATTTGAATTTGGCTGGCTACCTTAGCACATGCCCCATAATATGCTACATCGAGTTTTAGAAAAGAATCTACTTAATACACGCAGACTTATCTGTGTGACAGTCTCTTTTAAAACTTGGTGTGTCTATATTATTTTATTTATAATACGCACATTCTTAACTTTGTTACATGTGAAGGCCGTATTATCTGCTACGGTTCTACTACAAGATCTTATGTTAGTATCAGCACGTAGGATAGACAAAACAAACTGATTTAAACTCTATTAGAAATGTAGAAAATAAACGCCATTTTCTCTAAAAGTAATAATATTATGATAATCTCCCTGCTCTTACTTCTTTATGAACGCACATAATCTACTGGTTTGTACGATAAGATATTGTAGATGTTGAATAGGCTAAAATACTGTAAAGATCTTGAGCACGTGACGTTCAATAGATTCTACCTCTTTTTATGGAAAAATGCATGAGCATGAATCAACACGAAAATCCCATATCTTAGTTATAATAATATAAACATAGAAATCATTCATTATTTTATTGTATTTATTAGATTTTTTGCCGAAGGGAAGGGAAGGATATCCCATCGCGCACGGTTTGTCTTTATATAAACCTAAACCGTGGATTTGTTCAGATTTGCAGCTGCGTGTACGGGCGGTGGCCGGCCGAGCGTGGCCCGAGTCACTACGGCTGCTCGTCGCCTCGCCGACAAGCGACACTACGCCGAGGCCGAGATCTCGTCGCTTGCGCACCGCCTCGAACGGGCTTACAAACAACTTTCCGCTGGTTAGTATCTACTTTGTCGTGATGCTCCAATGCTAACAGGTACCTCGTATATGAAGTTCCGCGATAATCCAAGATGCTCCGACTGGGCCCGGCTTCTAGAATATGAACGGCTTCTAGGGTAGCAACCCTGTATACCTTTGAAACTGGCCGATGTTTTTACAATATCAAAATTTGTGATCGGATTTTACGGTGCACTTACTGGGATTTATGATAGATAAGCTACATAATCGCGGTGTTTCAGGAATTACGAATGTGCCATGTACGATTAAGGGCGAATTTCACCACTTTTATACCTAGAATAAGTGTTATCCTGAGAATAAATTTTGAATTTTTGACAGATTTTCCATAGTAGAATTGTCAGACGTAAATTTTATTCTACGGATAAAATATATCGGACTTTGGTAAAATCAGGCCTAAATAGGTCAATTTTATCATAATCCCAGTTATTGCACGTCTAAATTCGATCACTGATCATAATAATTGAGTTCCTCAACTCTATTCTTGAACATCGCTGACTGGCGGTCATTGTGGACTTATGGCCTGGTTATCTGATAATGGCAACAAACAAAGCAAGCATGTCTCGGTTACTAGTGCTTGTTCCTCCTGGGTATGAACAAGGGATAATCACCGGTCGGTATTATCAATAATCGTTACGACTTCCGTATATTGTCGCCTTGTTTTAAAATAATACTATAACACGACGCCTTCCGCCATCTACTTGATTGTGTGCACAACACTACGCCACCCGAGTAGATCGCAACACAAACAAGATCAATCTTCTATCTATCTATATATATAAAAGGAGAAATTGACTGACTGACCAATCAACGCAGAGCTGAAACTACTAAGACTAGGATCGTGAAATTTTGCACACGGCTTCCTTTTATAATGTAGGGGAGCACTAAGAAGGAGTTTTTGGAAATTCGATCTTTAGGGGGGTGAAAAGGGGGGATTTTGTTTGTATGAAAAATCCTATTCCTTGAGTTAACAAACTTGAAACTTGGCACAAATACTTATCTGAGTTAATTAATTATAAAGTTGGTCATTTATTGTTTTTCTAAACTACCCTAAAGGGGGATTGGTGATATTGTGGTCACGTGATAAAAAGTCATCGTAAGAAGCGTTTTGACGTTAAATTCATAACAACAAAAAATAAATTAGATTTTAATCGTTTTTAATTGAGAAAATGGATATAAATCAATTCATTTTTAATTTTTCTGTTACATATTTTGTCCCAATCTTAAAATTAAATAAAATTAATTTTAATAAATTAATAACAATAATAATAATAAATGTTTTTTAAATTTATGTTTTATAAAAATATTTAAAAATGTATTTTATAAGTACTAAAATGAATAAAGGAAATAATAATAATAATAAGTTTATTGATCCAAAAATATACATAGACACAGTTTGTATACTATTTAGTTACATGCTAAGACTTAATCAACTAACAATGGACACAAGGGGTGAAAAAACAATTGTCTATATTAACAAAAATTAAATCCTGGATATAAATCAATTCATTTTTAATTTTTCTGTTACATATTTTGTCCCAATCTTAAAATTAAATAAAATTAATTTTAATAAATTAATAATAATAATAATAATAAATGTTTTTTAAATTTATGTTTTATAAAAATATTTAAAAATGTATTTTATAAGTACTAAAATGAATAAAGGAAATAATAATAATAATAAGTTTATTGATCCAAAAATATACATAGACACAGTTTGTATACTATTTAGTTACATGCTAAGACTTAATCAACTAACAATGGACACAAGGGGTGAAAAAACAATTGTCTATATTAACAAAAATTAAATCCTGTCTCCTAAACTAGGGATGGCCTGTATCTTAGGAGACAGTGATTCGACCGAACTGAACTGTAAATTATGTTTCGAGTGTCGTTGTTAATCTACCATGAGACAAAAATGTGAGTTAGCTGAGTAAGTAATTTAGATTTATTAGAGCGTGGATGGATGGAGAACTTGAAAAAAGAAATTGGAAAATACCTTATTGTAGTATCTCTAGTCAGTATTGACTTGGCTCCAAATTTCTTAGGATTTAACTAGTTGCCAGCAACCTGTTTATGTTTCGACTTCGGCAACTCTCGTTGTATTTTCTGATTTCTGTTTCAAATGATGCAGATTATAGTCATAGCCATATTATTGCTAAAAACACAAGAGTCCACAAAGATAACTTGCAAGAACATAACCAGGTTTTATGCGTATTGACGTTCTTTTAAATCGTCAGCAAACATCTTTATCTTTTGAATCCTAGTGGTTGCAAGCACTACTGCTGTGTATGATGTCCTGGGTTCGATTTCCAGTTTGGGTGAAGTGTTATTGTGATTTTTTAATTAGGTATTTCTTAGTAGCAACCCAGAGTCTGAATGTTTGCCTGGTTGATGGCAATAGGCTCGCTGCCTAAATATGTGATACTTAAACACAACTGGCAAAATAGGGTTTTTTCCAATTTGATAAAACCTATTTTAATTTGAAGATTGGGACGATATATTAACAGAAAAACAAAAATTAAATTATTTATATCCATTTTCTCCAATAAAAACGATTAAAATCAAAAATCGTTTCGGTTTAAATCGTTTTTAATTGAGAAAATGGATATAAATCAATTTACTTTTATTTTTCTGTTACATATTTCGTCCCAATCTTAAAATTAGAATAGTTTTTAATAAATTGGAAAATACCCTATTTGGGGGCGTACTATAATACACTGCCCAACCATTCGGGAATTACAGGTGTGATGTTATGTTATTTGAAACGTAAAATAAACATTTTATTTGGCAGGTCTCGAGGAGCGCTCAGCGGTCCTATCCCTCTCCGTTGTGTTTCACCATAAAGCGGAGGCCTATGTATCAGCGGTCGGGGGCTGGGGTGCGCAGTGCGCAGTGGCTTTACAACTGGCGACGGGCCAGGGCGGGGCACCCTGTAATGATCCGAGAGCGCTTGAACAACATGCGCAAAGGCATCGGCAGCTGTATGAGCACATGTGCCAAGCTTATACTGAGGTTAGTTCATATAACAATAGATTGCTGCAAGTGATATTGAGCCTATTATATGGACTTAAACATAACTGGCGGAATGTGGGTGTACTAAAGGTAGGTACACCTCTGCCAAACCCTTTAAGAAAACAAGGCGTGATGTTGGCTGTGTATGCTTTAAGGACTTTTTGGCGCTTGAATGACATTGACTGGGGGCGTTTTTGAATACATAAAATTTGTGAAATTATATATCACATGAAATTATTATCACATTTAATCTACGAGATCCTTGTACATCAAAAGATCCTTGTACATCTGTAGCCCAGTTCTGACTAAACTTAAAATAAAGTATTACTATTCTTAACATTATGAGAAAAAGAGCAGATATACACGCTGAAATTTTAATGGTTGTTTTCCCGCGGCAGAACAACTTGCCATAAGGAGTCCCTTCGAACCATAGAGTAAAAGTAAAAAAAAAAAAATTTTTTTGTTTTGAAATAATAAAAAAAATATTCATCAACTCGAAAGCGTGAGAATCAATAGTAACACTGGAGGTAACTTGTAGGTATTACTCGAAACGCACGCGCCGCCGCACCGCCGCGCCGCGCCGACAAAGGAACAATGATGCATAAATGTTCAAAGCAAAATAAACTCTCGCATGTGGTACTATGTCATAAATTAGTTTTCACGCAACAACACAAAACAGCCGCGGCGCCGACAAAGAAAAGACCGATTTATAAATGTTCAAAGCAAAATAAGCTCTCGCGTGTAATGATACGGCATAAACTACAAACTAACAACAATTACAAACCAAGCAGCGCGCCGGCTTCCCATTGAGCGGGACGGCGCGCGGCGCCGGCGGCCGGCGCACTTAGTTTTCCCGCGAATGTCGTACGTGAAACACGCGTTATCAGTGCAATGGATCGCCATTACAATTATTGCAATTTGGAGTACGTCGCTATGGTGCATCTGTACGCTAGGGCTGATTATGACACCCTTGATGCCCGTCGACTTTACGCGGAGCTGCCACACTTGGAGTCGCTTCGTCTTCGGCCATCGGCCTGGACGATCGTAGCAGCGACACAGCGGCTACTCGACGATCATGAGCAGTTCCGGACATCAGCAGTTGCACAGGGCAGAGGTCGATCGGCCGTTATTTCGCCAGAGCTCGACGAATAGATCATCGAGTACTTCGAACGGGATCCTCGGCGAAGTACACGTAAGGCTGCGGGTAGGTTTGGCGTAAGCCAATACTACGTCTGGAAACTACTCAACTCTGAAGGACTTCATCCTTATGATTATCGCAGAGTTCATGCCCTCCATGAAAACGACGCGCAGAACAGAATTACTTTTTGGCAGTGGTTAATCGACAGTCAAAATGCGAACATTTTGTGGACAGATGAAGGAACTTTTACGCGAGTTAGACTCGAACATTTTTGGGCGTTAAATAACCCACATGTTATTCGCGAGTGTGCGCATCAAGAGCGTTTTAGTGATAATGGGCCCGGATAATAAACGATCCACAGAACAATAGAGCCCAAATGTGGCGAATCCAACGCAACCTGAAGGCTCCAATACAGAGACTCCCCCATATTGAGGGTTGCAATAGTGAGAAAGAAACCATCGACGCCCTGGTCGACGCAGCGATCGTCACAGAAGCCGATATAAACAACGAAGATAAAAGCACAGAGAAGACCACACCGTTCCAGCCTCTCGACCCCACTTCCATAGAGGAAATCAGACTCGCGCTGAGACGCTTTAAAAATAAGAAGGCGCCTGGCCCGGACAAAATCAAAGCAGACGCCCTCAAACTCGGAGGTGACCCCTTCCTCACCAGGTACAAAGTGATAGCTGACTATCTATTACTGACAGGTTATTATCCCAACAGATGGAAAATCGGAGAGTGCATCTTCTTACATAAAGTAGGCAAGAATCACCGGGACGCCAAATCGTACCGACCCATCACTCTCCTAAACATCATGGGTAAACTACACGAACGCCTGCTCTTGTCACGCCTGCGACAGACGGCCGACAGGCTCCAACCGCCGTTCCAACATGGCTTTACCAAAAACAGAGGAACAGGTACCCAGATCCTTCGCACTAGCAAATTCATCACAGATGCACTGGAAGCGAGGGAAAGTGTGGCCATGGTCCTGACGGATCTTTCAAAGGCCTTCGACTCAATAAACCACGAAGGTCTGATGAAGAAGCTTCAAACAACTGACGTCCCGAGCAACATCATCAAACTAATTGAGAATTACCTGAGCGGTCGCAAAACGTACGGACAATTCAGAACCACCAACGGCGACGAAAAAATAGTGCCTCACGGGGTCCCCCAGGGCTCTATCCTGGGTCCCGTTATTTTCAATCTGTACGTACACGACGTTTGGGACCAAAACGACCGTATCCGCGGACTCAAACTCTCCCAATACGCCGATGACTTGTGCATCCTTAACAGGTCTCCCGACCCGAACTTCGCGACACACCGCGCGGCCTGGGCCGCCGACACCGTCATCGACTACTACCGTCGCTGGGGGCTAAAATGCAACGTAGACAAAACGGAGTGTGTCATGTTCACTCACAAGAGAAAGTACCGCAGAACTATTCGCATCAAAGACGAGGTAATCGAATATAAAAATAGCATGAAATATCTGGGCGTACACTTAGACAAGACCATGACCATGGGTAAACAGACGGATTACGTCGTGCAGAAGGCACGACGAGTACGCGGCGCGCTAGCCCCTATCATAGGCTGGCACGCCAAGACAGATATTACTGTGAAACTTGCTGTCATTCAGGCCTGCCTACTTCCAATATTGGATTATGGCGTGGTACAACTACTCTCACGTTTCAGTAAGAGCAACCTATTAAAAATTGAACGCCAGTATCGAATGGCTCTCAAGACCAGCGGACAATTCCCACGACGCCTAGAAACCTCACTACTCTGGGATATGCTCGATTGGGATCCATGGCACCTCCGTGCTCAAGACCTAAACGAGGACATGCTACGCCGACTCCGTGAAATGCACATCGAGGATCTAGAAACCCCTGGTGACGCCTACTTTGGATACGGACAGCACAACCCCCTCTTAACTAATACTAGACTAGGTGAAATCAACTATGTGCAAATACGAACAATTACTCCATTACCGTGAAGTGTAAGTACCTACTCGTACTTTTGTAAATTGTGAACATTTAATTTAAAAGTAGGTAGTCAAATTAATTAAAATTATTGTAAATAAGTTGATTCAAATTTTGAAAGACGCCTCAAACTTTTTTAGGTATCTAAGTCCGAAAATTATGATAAACTTGTTTTTATTAATTAATTTTTATGTTAATTTCTTGTTCAGTAAATTGCAGCTAAAAAGTATTTATGACGGTCCTAAGCTCGTAAAAGTATGAAGGGAAAATTTGAATAGCTTGTTGGGTACAGCTTATTATCAAGAATACGATTAGCTGATTGAAACGCACGCGGGTCAACGGCCGCGCGGCCGCTCGGCGGTGGCGGGCGCCCGGCTTGCGCAGAACGTAGATAACGGAACTATTGGTTCGTGGTCGCTTTCGAGTTTTGTTTTTCACAATGGTTAATCTGCCATTTTTTGTTTCTAATATTTTATTTGTTTATTAAACTATTGTATTACCAAGACAAAACCATTTCGCTGCGGGAAAACAACCATTTAAATTTCACCGTGTATGTGAAAGACGATTTGGCTAGGATGAAAGTAAGCTCTACAATAAAGGCCAACAGACAGAGAAGAAGCTGCTGGTCTAACCCCAAATGAATTGGTAAAGGAGCAGAAGGATAATGAATGAAATAAGGCAGTCATGATGCTCTATCTCTCCTCTAGCTCCATAATCGCGTTAGTTGAACTGTTTTTTGTTGAATTGTTTTAGGTCCATTCCACAAGTAAAAAGCTCTTGTACCAGCTGGATCATCTTGTTCAAGTGTGCCATCAAACTGATCCCGCTGATATGGTGAGAATATATTTATTATTTACTAACTGACCCGACGGACGTTGTCCTGTCTTAACTATGAGTCTTAAAGTTAATATGGTCGTTAAGTTAATAAAATTTTCTAATTTTACGGGTGACTTTTTTAAATTTTTCATTTCATAATAATCTTTTCCTGAGAATAACAAATACAACAAAAAAAGAATTAGCAAAATTGGTCCAGCCGTTCACGCGTGATGCCGTGACCAAGGGAAATAGAGGGATTCTTTTATTGAGTCAGTCAAATCAAGGAAGTGGTAAAGAGCGGGGGTTTTGGGTACTGTCTTATGTTATTTTGACGTTCGAAAGTACTGATTATCTGCCTAAATTGAATAAATGACAATGGCTTTAGTGATATATTGGTTATGATGGTTCAGTTCGCATTGGATAACGTAAGTACGGATTGGCAAACTGAACTGAGCGGTACGAGATTTCAAAATTCTGTAACATTAAAAGTCTTAAATTCATTAATGTTTGTCAAGACCACACAGCCTTAACCGCTGGGAATGGAATCATGAAACTATGCACCCTACACAAGGTGGGTTTTTGAGACGGCAGTAAGTATAGGTACATACGCCAGCACATCAAGCTACCCCATTCTGTCAAATTTCTTTGATATTTTTTCAACTTTATGACATAAGCATAAGATTCATGTTCAATTGGTAAAATTTGACAGTTTGGCGCTGGCGGCTACCTTAACTGTTGTAGTTACTTACTTACTTACAGAAAAATGGTCATATGAAACTGTCTTAATTTTTTTGAGAAATTTTGATGCCGATCACAGATTTTGGAAAAATACATTCAGCAAAATAATGGGCCATTTCGACAAAAAATTTTTTTGGTGATAATTCATTCTATTTATACAGATAAATAAAATTGGAGTGTCTGTTTGTAATATTAAAATTACCAGCTTTTTATTAAATGCAAATGGACGGATATACGATACATATGCTGTACCGATGTTGATGGGACTTTCACTGGAAAATAGCTGATGTAATAAGGAGTAATTTAGGCTACTTTTATTTTAGAAATTGTTAAAAACCACGCGGACGAAGTCGCGGGCACAGCAAATTTTTTATAACGATCATAAAACAATTTTGGGACCAACTGAGGTTTGAGTACTCAACCTACTAGAAAAGTTAAAAAAAAGCATAAACCCATGCCCTGTATAGTGTATAGGAATGGTTTTAAAATGAAAGTTGGGAGTCTCATTTCCTATAACCAGCCAGTTGAAAAAGGTCCAGTTGAAAACTAGCTTCAGGCACTATAGTGTGGCATTTTTGCTGAACGGGGTCTTTTTGGCACAGCCGGAAGGCACACTAAGTGTAATGCTAGTTTGTGTCATCTCCCCTTTAACTTTCATTATATTTTATTTTACTCATTCTTGCTGTATATTGTGTGCCTTAACGTCTGTGCTAAATAAACGATTCTCTTCCATCCCGTTTTACTATGACTCTGGCCTCTAGAATCTACTGGTCTCACAACGCCTTGCTGCGTCTTCCGCGTTCAAGATATTCCGATCATTAATAACTTTCACCCCAACAGATCGACGGCACGGTTAGCAGCGCGGGCAGTAGCGGTGGCGACCCAGCTGCTGACTACAGTTCCGGTGCGAACCACGTACTGGCCGTCATTCACCAGATACTAGGGCACCACAGAGCATTGGAGGCGAGATATCACCAGGCTAGGCTAAAACTGCATCAGAGGCTCGCCTTGCTCTTGTACAAAGAAGATTGTAGGCAGGTGAGTGGTTTAGCGGAATCAGGCTATAACGTTAAAACTGGTCGGAGAAAACCTCCTCTCTGAGGGAGTAAGCCATAATCTACCACGCGGACCTAGTGCGGGATGACACATCTTCGATTTTATGTTCTAGTGATGTACGCTGGATTCCTCACGATGTTTTCCTTCACCGTTTTGACTGCAGTTGTGATGAAATGAATTATACTAAATGAAGCGCTTTTCTGGATCCAAACCTACGACCTACAACTCCGTAAGTCGTAGCCATTAAAACTGGGCCACTACTACCCCAATTCCACACGCGCCCTAGGGCATGCTGATATTAGCAATAGGACCAAAAAGGATATCGTCACCATGTGAGTATAACAACATACATTTTCACTGCAAGAAACAGATACATGAATATAGGTCGTGACCCATAAGTTTGTCACGGCACTAGAAGAGACGTAAGACCGATGGAAGATGAAGAATTTGCCAATGAAAAGATTATTTCAAACTGAACTTAATCATTAAATTAGAAGTTTTAATGGCAATGGGCAGGTCATATAGTGCGCAAGTCTAACAATGGTTTTAGTAGACAAACTCTCCTCCATATCTATTCGGCCCAGAACAAAAGTAACAGTTGTAAAAACCTTAGGAACTACTGCCGTAGTGGACATCACTTCGCTGATGCGATGAATATGAAACTTGCACATCCATAATTATCATCTGTCAAGATAGTACTCAATCGTACCCTTCGATTATAATAATATATAAAAGGAGAAACTGACTGACTGATCAATCAACGCACAGCCGAAACTACTAGGACTAGGAAAGTGAAATTTTGTACACGGCTTCCTTTTATAATGTAAGGGAGCACTAAGAAGGGGTTTTTGGAAATTCGACCTTTTAGGGGGTGAAAAGGGGGGATTTTGTTTGTATTAAAAATCTTATTCCTTGAGTTAATAAACTTGAAACTTGGCACAAATACTTATCTAAGTAAATTATAAAGTTGGTTATTTATTGTTTTTCTAAACTACCCCCTGAATGGTGATTGGGGGGTCTCAAAGTTTGTATGGAAGAATTTTAACGCGCTCTCTGATTAACTCGAAATCACGTTGGATACTTTTTATCCCGGTAGTACGTTCCCGCGCGGCTTGTCTTGTGAAGCCGCGGGCGTAAGCTAGTAATAATATACTAGTCAGAAGTTATATGTACACGGTTATGAATTTGATGTCGTATTGCCATGCAAATGCTTAGGAAATACTTTGTGTTGGCCTGGGCTTCACATATGTAGAAGTAATAATCCTATAAAAGCTTTTTGATATTTAATATCTTCATGATGGATTAGAATACTAAGATTACTGAATATGGTAATTATGGAACGAGAGATAAGAAAGCATCATAAAAAAAAAAACAATACGTATGATTGTACAATCGTACTAATATTATAAATGTGAAAGTTTGGATGTTTGTTACACAATCACGCAAAAACAGCTGAACGGATTTGGATGAAATTTGGCACGTAGATAGTTTGTAACCCGGAATAACACAGGATATTTTTTAACCCGATAGTACGCTTTCGTGGGATAATTTTCGACCTAAACGCGGGCTATGCCGGTGGAAAAAGCTAGTACGACTATAAAAAAAATACTTTGTTACAGGTCCTCGATTGGTTGGCAAATCACGGTGAAGTATTTTTACAGAAGAATACTGGAATAGGAAGGAATCTCCATAAAGCTAGAGTTTATCAGAAATCTCATGAACATTTTGAAAATGTTGCACAAGTAAGTACCAACGAATGTGTGTAAGATAAAAGTATTGTAAGCCACGCCTGCTACTCAAAATAAATACCATGCATTGGATCTTGAAGTCTGGTTACAGAAGTACCGGAGCGGTTGAATGAGTTGGTACTGTGGGAACTCTGCTGAGCTCCCAAGGTACCGGTAGTTGTAGTGTGTTTAAAATAAAAGAGTTGGTGGTCTTTTAACGGTGGGACTCCACCTTTAATCAAGAATTAGCTCATGCGGACGTCGCGCCTGACAATCGAATGAAGCTTCCGCAAAAAAAACTAAGTAAAATAATTTGACATTCTAAAGATAAAAACTTCTCGATTATTCAAACATAGACAATGCCTAAATATTGGCTGCCAGCAATTATGTGAGATCGCTCGTGAGGCGAACAACCTCTACAGTACTCTCTAATCTCCTATTTATGGTCTTCTATAGATATGAAACCTGCATTACGGTACAACTTTTCCCCAAATATTATAATCTCACTTTCTATCATCATCATCTACCCAGCCTTTCCCAACTACGTTGAGATGGGTTTCCAGTCTAATCAGATGCAGCTGAATACCAGTTGCTAATGTTTGACATAGAGTGATGGAGCGACTGCTTATCTGACCCCCAAAACTGAGTTACTGGATAACACTTGGTAGGTTGGTCGTCAGACTTTTGGTTTCCGGTGAATCACTAACGTCTTAACGTGCTTACCGGGGCACGGAGTGGTCTCGATAAATAATGGAAGGTAACCCATCCATGGAAAGACCTCGGTTAACGTAGCTTTACCTTGAAGATCGACCTTGCGGCAGTTATAACTTATCCTTTTCATTGTTATCCAATAGAACACATACACGAACGCAGAAAAGCTTCTCGCCGGCGCCGAGGAACTGGCCCGGTCTGGCGAGTGCGATCCTGAAGAGGTGCTGGGCGTGGCACGAGAGTTGGAAGCTCACGTCGCGGCGTTCGCAGCTCGTGTCGACAGGAGAAGGCGGCGACTCGACCTCGCTGTGCTCTTGTATACGCATGAGAAAGAGGTTTGTTGTGTTTTTGATATCATAAACAAACATACATAGATCCCTGCTACGATAGTTTTTTTTTGGGTTGGAAATCATCAAATAACTTCTCGCGCTCTGGGTGGAGCAGGAGGGCCTGTCAGACTTTTACTGACTAAAACCCACCCGTGTTCCCTCAGTAGCCTGTGTGCCAGGGGCGGCGGTATCTCTTTCGAACAGTTCGCACCCCAGGCAGGCATCGACCCTTGCGGGCCCCATCAGTTTGTGCTGACATCTCTTTGAGGCGCGCGTGGAACACAACGCGCCGTCGACCTGGGCCTGGTCCTTACCGGACAGCGACCTCTGCTACAATAGTTACATCTCCTTTTGCTCTGTCTACGTCGATATGTGGTCATACACGCACACTAGTCGCGAGTTCAACGCAACTGGCTTTTTTGAAAATCATCACCAATAAGGTCGTATTCTACTGTTTTCTATCATACATAACAGCATATGGCCAATAGGCTGTAGGCTAAGGCTGATATCACAGAATCAAGTATTACTTAAAACAAGTTTCGATCAATCAAATAAAATTAAACTATTTATAAGTAATGCTTGAGTAAGTTGGAGTGAGTGAATTAGAAGCTCGCGAATGTCGCGGCGTTTGCAGCTCGTGGTCTTGTGTACGAGAGTCGAGAAAGAGGTTGTTGTGTTGTTTATGATCGAGCATTAAAAAAATCCCGTCAATATTCACCCAGCGGTCTCCAGTATCTATGAGAGTGGTTATTTACCACGATGGCTCAGTGTACTCACAGGGTAGTGGACCGTTCCTTTATATAGTCGTTAAATTGGGATTGAGCCGGCTTTGTTAGCCGTATGCCGTAGTAATAAGCTGTAGACAATAACCACTGTGGATGTGGGAAACAGCAACCACCAGACAGAACTGTCCATAGCGCAGTGCAAGGTTTACAAGTCGCAAGCATTGTGTCCTGAACGGTGAACGTCATATTATCGTATCACTTTGAACAAACGTGCCTGATTTTACCTGGACGAACGCCAGGTTTTCTACCGTGAGCGGAGCAAGCCTTGTTGGCCCTAGCTTAGTCTTTCACTAACATTTCTATGCTAACAATTGCCAAGAATATCTATTTTATTTAAAACAAGATTTCGCTTTTCATTTATTTCTTTAGTTTTTTCTCCAGTCGATTCGCAATAAATCTTTTCCTGGCGTGACGTTTATAAACCTGTGGAATGTTTAAATAGATAATAACGTGTTGCAGAAGAAAGTCACCTTGAAGCAGTTAGCGTATTCATCTCACTTTAGGCTTCACTTTTTCATATTCGTGTATAAAACCATTACTAAATACATGGAGATAATGGTATTCCGAGCTTTGGCACGGAAAACAAAAAAAAAAAAAATGCTTTATTACGTGCGTCCAGATGCGCCATGTAGACTCAGGGTAATTAATTGCTTAGAGAATTTTTACCTTACGCCAATTTGCCGTGTTATGGCCATTTCATGCAGCTCTCAAAATATCACAATTGTGATATAAATAACCAAATTGTTGAAAAATTGGTTTTCCTGAATACCTATAAAAAACAAAATCTTGTCAATACACCAATATTTCAACCCGACATGGTAATTCAAACTTTCCTGTATTAGCTGCTGCAATGGCTCGAAACATTGCGGAGTGGCGGCGGGGTCTGCGCATCGGACGACACGCCTGAAGCTGCGAGACGAGCGCTCGACCAATGCGCGCAACATCGAGCCGCCAGCCTCGACGCCTGCGCAGCTACCATCGCGCAGGGGGAAGCACTGTTGCAAGACCTCCGGTAAGTCATACTAATAAGTAATAATATCCTTTGAGCCCAATTTCGGTCACGCGGCCAGTCTCAAACTCTCGACGCACTCTAGCCAAGTACGCAGGAGAGATTATAAGTGCACATGCTTGTGCGCGTACACAGGTGCACTCCCTCTTTATCTTAGTACAATGAGACGGGAAACGACGCAGAGATCGGGCGCAGGACCAACGTCCTTACGTGATGTCACACCTTTAACTTCCAAACTCCGAGCTGCCACTGAGAATGAATTGAATTTCCTAATGGGAAAACGCAAAGCAATTATGATCTTAAGAACGAGCTAGTTTTTAGGGTTCGTACCCGAAGGGTAACCAACAAGCCTCGGCTGTCCGGCCGTCCGTCTGTCTGACAGCGGGCTGTATCTCATGATCTATAATAGGTAGAGAGTTGAAATATTCACAAAATGTGTAGGTATTTATGTTGCCGCTCTAACAACGTAATATATATTAAAAAAAAAAAAACAAAGTTAATTAAAAATTAAAGAGGTGTCCATAAAGGAACTGTGTTTTATGGCGTTTTTGCCTTGTGGTACGGAACCCCTCGTGTGCGAGTCCGACTCGCACTTGTCCGGTTATAATTTTTATAATTTGATTTTGATCAATCGAGAGAATTTTGCTGTAAGAGGTTCAGAATATCACATATTTACGAATCGTTTTAACGTCTACACGGTATGAAAAAATACAATACATTTTTGTGAAAGCCAAGTAATAAGTAATAAATAACCCCCCATCCTGGGGGAGGCCTATGTCCAGCAGTGGACGCCTTTCGGCTGAAATGATGATGATGATGAAGTAATAAGTGATTCATACAATGTATGAATCACTTGTTACTTCATTCATATTAAAAAAAAAAATACAGGAAAAGAAAATGAAGCAGGCATAGTTCTAGTTCACGCCATTTTACTCGTGAAAACGTTCGGTCACACACACAGGGTTAACCTGACCTAACCTAGTGAGAGAAGTTGCCTTAATAATCTATAGTCATTTATGCCAGATACAATAACGCCAAGCTTGCTCTATGCCGACTATAAATTAAAGGTCACATTGACATCAAAGTAATCTAACTTAACGATGGGATTCTCTAACTCAGCCCAGTGTAGCGAGCACAGTAACGTGACGAGTGAGCGAAGCGAGCCCACAGATGACACGAATCCGAAGAACACTTATTTAAGCAATGAGCGAGCGAAACGAGCCCCCCATAAAACAAGCGAGTGTAACACAACTATATTCTAAAATCGAGCGAGCCAACTAGCTCCACGCGTGAGCTTTCCATCCAGACCAGCAAGCGGAGAGAACTTTTTCCATAACAGCGAGAGGAGGAAGTCTTGTCTCAAGACCAGCGTGCAAAGTGAGCCTACCTACGCCACGATTGACAGCACAGTAGCTGGCGTTCACTATTTTTGAACCGACGAAAAAACGGAGGAGGTTACTCAATTCGACGCGTATATATTTTTTTTTTTTTATGTATGACCACTCATAACTTTTTCTAGAGTAGTCCGATTTTGATAATTCTTTTTTATTGGAAAGGGTATACCCCAAAGTTGGTCCCATATAAATTTTGAAGAAAAATTCCAACCCTAATGGTAAGAAAACAGGGGATGATAGATTGTTTACTCACATATTTTAATACTGAGTTGTGCATTACAAAAAAATTAATGAAAAATTAAGCATGTAGTAATTAGTAGATTACAAAAAATTATATAAAAAATAATAATATAAAAGGTGTGCACGCTTCGTTCGCTCATTGTTAAAGTAGGCTCGCTAAATTCGGTTTGAGGCAATAGGTGCTCGTCGTAAGCTTTCACCAATAATGATGTTTCTCATTTCTGAGCAGATTTGTAGCCAATATTAGACGACATTGCTATTTGCAGCAGATTTTCTCACGGTTTCAGTTAGTTACTGCCGTAGCTATTGTATTTAGTCGGCACTAGAAATGTTAGGCTGATTGCATTCCTTTTGATGCAAGCGGGTATCCGCTGGATGTGGGAAGCACAAGACCGGTCGAAGTGGAGGAG
Organism: Polymixis flavicincta; assembly: GCA_949987655.1. Classification (NCBI taxonomy): domain Eukaryota; kingdom Metazoa; phylum Arthropoda; class Insecta; order Lepidoptera; family Noctuidae; genus Polymixis; species Polymixis flavicincta. The sequence goes on along the minus strand of OX465171.1, from coordinate 31,552,724 downwards.
CCTGGGGGAGGCCTATGTCCAGCAGTGGACGTCTTTCGGCTGAAATGATGATGATGATGATGCAAGCTTTTTTCGATTGGGATTTTTCATTTCTGAGCATATTTACGTTATTTCCTGCTTTTTAAACTTAATGTCTCGCTTAAATCTGCGCAGAGTTGCGTATGTTTCCCACAGTGAAGTTTGTTACTAATTTATACTAAATTCTCGTCCTGGTCACCATATATCCACCATTATCTATTCATTGAGACCTTTTCAATGAGCTCAAACACGATACTTCTGCTGGTTGTTGGTGAGTAACTTGTATATCCCGGAAATTCCAAGTGTTACTCCAACATCAGTTCAAGGTTACTTTGTTCGTCTATTATCATTGAAGTTATAGAATACCAAATTTCGACTTGACCAGGCCCGTGGAAGATGCTCAAATGCCTTCATAAACCAGAAAAGACCTGATAATCTTCAAATGGCCGAACCGATTTTGATGAAACATGTCTAAGAACACTCCCGACTAATTCACCTTTCAAACAAAAAAACAATCAAAATCGGAACATTCGCTCGGGAGCAATTTGGCAAACAGATAAAATAAAACCTAGATTAACACATAGGATACTTTTTATCCCTTTGGTATGTTCCCGCGGAATAATTTCTGACTTCCACGCGGGCGAAGCTGCGGGCGGAAGCTAGTAAACTATATTTTCCATCAACTCATTTTCCCGGTCTATTGTGTTATACAGAATCTACCGTGATGATGATGACATATTGAAATGATTATATAAACATAACATGCATATAATTATATCCATATTTCGCGGACCTATTAGCCTATTATTAGGATTAATCAAGCTCAAATCCAGACTCTGGGTTGGTACAGCGGAGATTACTTATAAAAAGTGATGATGTAACCTTCTTACCTTACCCTACCCTTTCCTATCAACGCCTAAACCTTTCCCAAACAACCAAACGCTCGTCGGTTTAACTTTTTTATCAGAAGACAGAGTAGAAACACAAAGATAGTAGTTAGGTGTTGCCTGTGTACTCGGTATGTGTATCGGAGACTGGACAACTCGGACCACAGAGCACGGAGACGTCACGACAGCCGCCGCTAGAGGTGCCAACGTCATCGCTTTCGATATAAATCAGGCTTCACCTTTTTATTTAAATACTTTCTTGTAATATGATACTTACGTCAAAAGTTTTGGTATACGAAATCACAACACGATGCTGCTTTTTGTATAGGTATAAATTAATACGTGAAGCGAAAACTTTGTACTCCTTTTTACGCAAATTACGCAGACAGAGGAGTATGAAATTTTTCGCAGTAAAAGTTTATGTAAAAGCAGTCCAGAAAGGTAATTTGTTCAGATGATAATGCATTAGAAATACAAAGTTTTCAATGAATTATGCTCGAATTTCGACCACAGGGCGACCACTAGTTATATTTACTCCAAAACGTGCGAATCTGTGCGAATAGAAACTGACGGCTCGTGACAGCATTATTTGCGCATAACGCAAATTGCATTAGTAGGTAGGTAGGTACTGTCGTCTCGTCGCTACAGTTTGGCGGTTCCGTGCTCTGTGAGTCGGAGCGTGCGATTTTCCACAGCCAACGTGTATACTCCATTCTGTGCAAACTTACGTGTGTCTCGAAGCCCAGTATCTGTTGAAGAGATAATAGTTTCCTTACGCCACTCGCCCTATTCAGACACAGGCACAGTGGCGCTAACTTAGAGTGCGACGTGTTGGAGAAGTGTTTTGTATAGCCCAAAGTTCCGCTATTCAATTTAGTTTCTGATAGAAATAAGTTTCAATTTTAGCATCGCATTTAGCTTAGTGAAAATACCTTTTATTCATAGAACTATAGAACCAAGACTTTGAAATTTATACCCCCGAGAAGCCTCACCAGGGACAGAAGCACCGATCTTATTCTTGACCAAACTCTGAAATATTGTACTTCCTACAAAATTTTATTTAGCAGCCTTAATTTTCACTACTTTACGGTACTCACTATAAAAATACTTAGGTATTATTCCTGTGACATCGTGGCTATTAACGTGCTAACGATCGTGAGCATACAAATACTTGCAAATGCACGACCTGGAAGCGGCAGTCTCGAATAATAATATGCGTGCTACACCTCGCGTTGCTGAACTTACAGTGGTGTAACAGTACCTGGTGACGTCTTCCTGGGATGATGATAAATCTTGCAACGGGTGTACTTTCTGCAGTTCTTAGATTGGTAAGTAAGATTGTTTGGAAAAGCATGCGGACGCAAAGCCGCGCCCGTCGCGCCGCGCTAGACCTCTCAATTACATATTGCACAAGCTAAGGTTTACCCTCGCTGACTTTGGGGCCGTCAGTTGGCAGGTGAAAATACCGCATAGTAAACTGGCTTCGTAAAATTAGTTTTAAGATGGTCGCGTTAAATTGATTCTTAATGCATTACTTAATAATAACAGCTGCACGGGTTGATCGAACATAAAGCTACGCTTGCCGCGGTCGGTTCATAGATAGGTGACCATCCATTCATACCGAGAACCCACCGTGCATCGGAACCGTGCCGTTGGTACCGGTTGTCATTCGTAGACCTTGGCAGTTGTTACGGGTAGTCAAAAACCCAAAAGTCTGACAACCAGTCTTTCCTAAGGGTATCGTATTAATTACCCAGTAACTGGGTTGTGGGTGGCAGATAGGCAGTCGCTCCATGTAAAATACTGGTACCTATTCAGCTGTATCCGTTTAGACTTCAGTTTTAATAAAAAATGATAAGTACTCTTCACATATTTTTAAATTTATGGCCAAGACCATGTTTCTTTTAATTTGTGGACGTATACTCCGCGTCTCATTTTGTTCAGACAAAATGTTTGTAATGCAGCGTGATTTGCATGAAAATCCTGGATGTTTCGATATTAAAAATGTGTACACAAAAGCCGTCGTAGTCACATCGCTCTCGGGACGTTACACAACGGTATGCGACCCAATTTCTAAGACGAACGCGCATTGCCGGAGCGTTACACTGTTTTCAGTGAAAATTCAAGTGAAGACGGACACGCGATGCAGATATGTGGCTCGAACAATGTATAATTTATCAAAGCGTCTTACCGGATGAGAGATGGCTGTCTGTGCGTAATTTTTGTCTTGCTCCGTTCCGAGACTGTCGTTTGCGTAGTCAGTACATCTTTGAGGTACGAGAAAAATGTGACGTTAATGGATAATGTATTTTTGTATGGCTCTCGTCTTACATCAAATACCTAGCCACTGCGATATTTTATATACATGTTAACGTCTATACTTTCATAAATCGACGGTCTGTAGGTTGCTGAGGCTCTGGAACAAAAGCTGTGCATGAAAGGGGGCTGCGCTTTGTTTGGTCTATCACAGACGTCAACTACCTACTTGTTGGAAAATGTGACGTGATACGGTTACCTAGACGTGATACCTATAGTATGTATAGCAGTGTTTTGAAGTGCATAATGAAGTAATTGTTCCATAGAAAATGATTCCTCCCGTACCTACATTTCTGTTCGTACGCTGTTTTCTTTCAATGATGTCTATTGCACTTTAAGGGAGTCCGATAGGATTGTAACAAGTTCTATTTCATCTTTTTTATTCCGATTTGGGCATCGTAAGCGCCTGAGGATTGGTATTCGTGCCAGAAGTGGTTGCTCAAATACTATTTAATTACTTAATTGATTTTCAAACTAACTAATCAAAGTTGTGAAGGTGCAAGCTGTGGTGGTCTAGTGGTAACGGCTGCGACTTACGAATTCGTAGGTTCGAACCAAGACAGTATTATTTGATCATCACTGCTCTCAAAACGGCGACGGTAAATATCGTGAGGAAACCGGCACGACCCAGAAAAACAGAATACGTAGATATGTGACATCTACCAACCCGCATTGGGCTTGCGTGAGTTACGGCCCACTACCTGAGGTCTGTGTGACTGTGATTATGCCACAATATGAGGATTATGTCGCATGGAGGTCGGGAATTATTCCACGGGAACGTACTACCGGGATAAAAAGTATCTATCTGTGTGCCAAATTTCATCCAAATCAGTTCAGCCGTTTTTGCGTGATTCTGTAACAAACATCCAAACATCAACACAAACTTTCACATTTATTATATTATAGGAGGATAAAGCGTGTGGCTTGCAAAAAAAAAAAAACCCTGTTGCATAGGTATAACCTCTTTACGTATGAAGGTTTATCCCAGACGAGACGAAATCTACTTTTGTGTATACTGCTTCTGCCGACCAAAGAACCTTCGACTATGAAAAGTATTTAGTAATAATAAAGTATTAGCACGTCATACATTTATATCGGAATCGGCACAGCTCACTAACGGATATCATTACCTGAGGGAACCCTCATTAGCATCGCTCTAGGCGGCCATTCATTTCCTTCAGAGGTTCTGCAACAACGATGTGTTGTGACATATTTTCCTTTCCGGATCACACATTATCAGAACACACCTCAATGAACTAAAACATCGTGGGTTGGTAATTATATAAAAAATCTTTATATTCTTGAAGCAAATCAAGCGAGAATAATATTTCACTAGCACTTTGTCAACTTATGGCAAAATCCCCCCTTTGGGGGGAGGCTTATGTCCAGCAGTGGACGTCTTTAGGCCGAAATGATGATGATGACTTAGTCAACGACTTCCTCTGCCCTGGAGTTTTACTCTTAAGGCCTGCGCAGACGAGGGACTATTTGCGGGGTACTTTTTGTCCGCACACGAAGGATTAAAAGTACCCCGTAAATGCTTGGAATATCTTCGGGGATTGTTGTCCTCCGCGGACAAAAGTCCTTCGTCTGCGCACTCCTTTAAGGAGAGTTCGAACTCCAAAGTTTCGGTCTAAGTTACGGGTGATTCCTATTTCGTATCGCCTAAAGATATAAGATTCGTTTGGGGCCCGACCTAAGAATGTATAACACTCGTCACTCCCAACGTGGTTTGTCAGTCCTATGGTCAGTCCGAACAAGTTTTAATCGAGTCTCGAGTTCTCTCCGAAGTTCCGAAATGAACTAACCCCAAAAATCTGGTCTTATTTCTTGTAAACATCTTATGTGCAATATTCAGCTTTCCAGGTTTGGACTGGGCGTTGATAAATCCGTCAGTAAGCGAGTCATGACTTTTCTTTTTTATTCATCGTACATAATTTGTTGTTTCCGGGAAATTAAAGCTAAGCGTAGCTCAATGACAATTCACAAAAAAGCAAAAAACGATTAGAATTTCTGTTCATTTTGATCATACTATTCATAAATTTTTCCTTTGATTGTCTTTAAATTTTTTCCCATTGGAACTCACGCATATTCCACGCTTAGGTGCATGTTGAAAACACTGCATCCGTATCCCGTAATAAACTGATATTTTAAGCTACCTGTAAGTAGTCTGAATTTTGATTGGTACAGGAATTGAGCGACTGAAGTTAATTTCTTTTGCGGTACGGATCCTATCACAAGTCTGTGAACTTTATTATGAACTGTAAAACAGTTGGTTAATAAACTGGAAAAGGTACGCCATTTAAAACTTTTACAACAAGCTAATATATATTTTTATCAAGTTCATAAACAACAATATAAGTTTATGAAGAATATATCAACAGGCAAACTAAATAAAAAATCGATCATATACAAAAACGGTTGCGATCAATTTCGTTAAATCCTCTGTGGACCTACCGAGACAAGCCCTAACTAAAAGGCCGGAGAACTCGAAAGCTTCCGTCGCACGCTCGCTTCTTGCTCAACGCGTAAAAAACTAGCTGTTTCGTTTAGCAAGTTTGCAATACGAAATTGCTCTATGACTAAGTTTCTAGTCCTTAGGTGCAATATTTCTGATTTTTAATTCTGAGTTTTAATGAGGAAGCAAAAAGTTAAAAACTTCATGACTGTCTGGGACAAAATAAACTGAACAGATTACTGTGTACTCTAAATGTTGTACTGAATTATCTAAATTAGGACGCAACAACTTTTTAATCTTAAGTATGTGAAGCTATTAGTATTGCATCTAGTAAGGAACCTACTCCTTTTATAGCGATACTCGTTTGTAAGGATTATAAATAATTGGTTCGCGATACAAAATGAATCAGCCCCTGTCCGACTTGTTTACCGTAACAGGAAAAGCGGACGCGGTGCCGGCCGCGGGTTCCTATGGGACGGCAGGGACGGCTTGCGAATGAGGCTGTAGCGCCACGGAACCCACCGACACCACCTGTCTACATGGACAACTAGCACAGTTATTACCATTTTTGTTGCACTTATGAAGTGACTCACACGAAACCTTCGATATAGGAGTACTGTAAAATGTCATTAAAGTTGCATTATTCAATGTAGTGTACTGGTAACTTCTGCTTGTGTTACTGTGCCTATTCATGTATGCCTGTTATTGGTGCGCTAGGTTTTATTAGGCTCGTGAAGCTGCTGTTACGTATCTTACGGTCGTAAATAAAGATAACGTAATGCCCAATTACTATATAATTGCATAAGCAACACTCAATGCACGGTTGTTTATGCTGTTATAGTCTTGTTAAGTAAACATTTGTATCGTCACACATTATTGGTATGTGAAAATACAAACGAAGCTTGGCTTATGCAATCCATAATTCACGGCGGCTCTAAATAAAAAAAAAAGCAATATAATAAATATTAAATAAAGTCTTAAATAAAACAACGGAACTCTTAAAAAAATTACAGCAAATCAACAGCGATTGCTGCTATCGCATAAATATGCATTGTTTTGATTTAGCTGCCGAAATTAAAGTTATTTTTCACTTCGTAGTGTTTTTTCGGAAGTCGGTTGTTTTGTTTTTGGAAAAAGTTTTTACTTTTTTAGTTTTGGTTAGTGACAGGGTCGATCTGATTATTCTGTAGTCGGATGGATAGTTTATATTTAGTATTTCCTCCTCGCATTTCGTGTTGGTTTTGAACCTCTGACTGAAGTCTGAGGAGTGTTATATGTGTGTATCTGTGTGTCCGTCTGTGGCATCGTAGGTCTCAAACGGCTGAAGCGATTTCGTTTTTTTTTTGTTTTCTTTGAAAGGTGACTTAATCGAGAGTGTTTTTACTCGTAGCTATGATGCAAGAAAATCTGTTCATACATTTAAAGATTATCAGCTCTTTTGTAGTTGATGAAGGGATGTGAGCATGTTCCAAAAGTCTAATCGTGGCGAAATTTCCCATTATATTACTTGAACGATATTAGTAGAACAAAGTTACCTTGAACTGATGCTGTAGCATCACCTGGAATTTACAGGATACCCAACTACCTCAACAACAAATAGCAGAAGTATCGTGTTTGGGCTCATTGGAAAGGTCTCAATCAATAGGTTTTAGCTAGAGGGTGATCAGGGTCTGATGATGGAGTAGCATTATGTTTAAACAAACTGCGTTTTTTTCGAGTTCACTATTCAATTCTAACCAACGGTAAAGTAACCGAACGTTTTTGAATGAGTGAGTCGAAAATTACCGAATTATCGAATAGTTTAACTTTATTTTGTGAACGACGCAACAACAAATGACAAAAAAAATGGGGTGGGAAATAGGTATCCGGCTGACAAAATTAATGCTTTTGGCACTCACTGCAAACATGCTTGGATAATTAAACTTCTTTTCGATTAAATTAAGTAGGTACCTAATTCCAAAGCACTATGTTTGTATACACGAAATTTTGTCTTTTGTCGTCATGATCCTCTAAATAATTGCGCCGTGTTTGGAATATGTGAGGAGTGCGCAAAATTATTTATCTTCAAAATCATCTAACACATTATCCTCTTTCAAAGATATAAGTAACTCACAGCGACTAGCATTTTTATTATTTGTAACTAAAAAACTGATTCTCAATGCAAAACTTCACATCAGGAAGCATAAACCAATGGTTAAACTGAGTTGGTCACGTCGTTTAAGTTAACCATCCGATTACTTAAGGCGACGATAGCTGACAGCTACCTACAGCGATGCACTGCCGCCCGTCGCTCGCAAGAGACCCCGCCTGAACGCGCATCAAGTTTTTCGAAAAACAACCCATGTTGATTTATCAAACACTTAGCAAAGAAAAACCGTATACTAAATTTTGGGTGATTAAATTGTCTTTTAGATGGTGAAAGTTTCATGAAAATACACCCGATAGTTTTTGCGTGATTATCGTTTTATATGTCCGCGATAGACATTACTTTACCAATTAATTACATTATGTTATAAAAATATTATTTAAAATATTCACATATCAAATGACGAAGAAAATTGTCTAGTTTCACATTTTTTTTTTTCAAATACATGAGACAAGCCGTTTAGGCGTGATCTTCAATAAAAAGTCCTTAAAAGTCGGCTGTCTGCGCCTTAACCAATGCTGCGTGGTGAACAGCAAAATATTGTTAAACAGCCGGTGAACTCGGGTCTTAGTGTACGGCGAGTTGCCGCTATTTAGAGCCAACGCCAAAACCAATGAGGCGTCCGTCGCGACAATAATAAAATGTAATTTTATTTTTCTTTAAACACCAAACGTTATAAAAATATATTTCAAGTGCAATGTCCATTTCAAATGTATGTAACCTATATGTAAAGTTTTGATTCAGTCCAGTTGCTTTTTTGTATTATTGTTTGTAAAAAGGATTGATTGTGAAATACTGTGCGAATAAAAATGTGTGTATACATAGAATTCAGAATCTCAAATAATTATCAAGTTTTGGGAAACAAATTCCAATGTTATAAATATAGGAAACAACTCAAAATTTATTTTAAAATAAATCGAAATTTACTAACGACCTTTTTTGACGATCAATTTGACATGTTTTTTTTATGTACCTATGTTTGTTTTTTTTTTTTTCGAAACGTTTTTAATCCGAAATGGTCATTTAAATTTCACATAGATACGTTTCGGAGACATACAACGGAACTCTTAAAAAAATAACAGCAAATCAACCGCGATTGCCGGTATCGCATAATTGTTTTGACCCCAAGGATGATGAAATTTCAAATTGATGTGGGGTAGGTACTATAGCTAAAAAGTGAAAATAAATACAACTTGCAAAAAAAAAAAACAACCAGCTTCCGAAAAAACCACTACAAAGTTAAAAATAACTAATTTCGGAAGGCGGTGGCAAAAATTTAAAATACCTACATATCGCTGCCCTAGTTCAATAGTAAGATATGTTGTTCAAAGTATGTTTTGAGTTATTCATACTTTTATGATTTTAGTGTCAATATTTCACTCGTTGTTAATTGAAATGTGTTTTTATAATTCCATATAAGGACATTTGAAGAAGTCTCAGTGTAGAAATAAAAGAAAAGTAAAAACCTTCCTGACTTTATAAATATCTTAAGATGTCAGAATCTTGAACTAAAGGTCGGTAAAAATATGCTTAAATGTCTCAGTGAGACATTGAAATTTAGGCACTTTGGTTGCGTTTTATAAATAACCGATTTTTGAACCAGACAGAAGAGCAAATTTTTCACATGAAACAAAACTTATCTCAATTTTGTTTATTTTTAAGATATCTTACTGTTGAACTAGGGCAGCGATATATCCAAAGTCACCGACTTCCAAAATTCAAGTTAAACTTTATAGTGTTTTTCCCGAAGTCGGTTGTTTAATTATAAGTTTTTTTATAAAAAACTATCAATCTTATAAAAAATCCTGTACGTAACGCTACAAAAGATGCTAAATTTAATGACAGTATATTTACTTGATTACTGAAGTAGGTACTTAAATATAGGTAAGCTGTAAAGTGATCCTAGACGGAGTAGACGTGTTCATGAGTGGAGACTGCGAATCGGCCAACGTAAGGTAGGATGCGCTCAGGCTCGGTGGAGCGACGATCTTCGCAGGGCGAGAGTTGCCGAGAATCGAGTTGAATGGCGTACAATAGGAGAGGCCTCTATGTCCAGCAGTGGACTGCTGTAGGCTGATAATGAAAGTGATCCTGTGTGAAGGAATTATTTTCCAAGGTAAAATTATTTAATGAATGTTGCAGAACATTTTAAGCATACGTTTTCAGTCAAAATCCTGTGTAAAAGTCATGGCGGCCTCCCTATCCCTAATATTTTAAATTTTCTTTTGCACTTGCTGCTGGTATTGAGAATTTTCACCGTGCGGCATTTTCTTTAGTAAAATTTTGTCGAGCACTGCCGCCTTCGCCGGTTACAGGCTCGACGGCTGGCGGGGCGGCTGCATCTCGCAGTCGTCACTCGGGAAAGAGCGCGGTGTGACGTACACTGCGCGCTCTAAACGCTACGGCTACGCGTTTTCGCGCCAGACATTTTTATTCGAATGTACTTCCTTTTTATTTCTCTAAGTTTTTAATTATTTCTGTTTGCTTATATATTAACTGCCAGCATTTTTAGAATCAGTATAGCGTGCTTGTTCTGTGTATCATTTATTATTGTGAACAGTGCAATTATTATTTCCACATTTTCATTAGTTTGTTTTGGACGCTAACCGAAGAAGCGTTGCGACAAACTCATGACTGACGGTTAATATTTTACCACGACATAGCAGAAACCCCGAATTATCAATTATATGATCTACAAGATATTCTACATTACGGAAAATCTTTTTAAATTAGGTATTCATCGACCTTGAATTTGCTGGAAAAATTGTTTACACCATAACAACACAATGTTTTGATGTGTAATAATTTTATCGATGTGACTACCGGGCTTGCTATCGATGGCTCGATGGTCAGTGCTAACGGTCTCCTTTTAATTACATCGATAACACTGGTAGCTATGATTGAATTTCCGTCGAGGGGATTTAGTTAGTGTTGCGGATGACGGGTAAGGTACCTACTCATGTAATAACGGTTATTTGCAACTTTACTACCCTAAACGACTACTAAATTAAATTGTAGATACGGCATTATAGTTAAATAGTATAAAGTTTACCATTATAAATTTCAATCATTAGCTTTTTTTAATAAACGAATACAAATATTCGTTGTACGAATTTGTGTTACGCAAAGAAAATTCATTTGTAAAACGAAGTTTGGTCAATTTTCCTGTATTTATTAAATTACTAGTGACGAATGACTCACATGAGTGAATTAACATCATGTTGTGAGACTTAATTAATACCGGAGAGCGATCAGAAAATACATTTATTTTAAGTAATCGTAGCCTGGCTTCTTTATGGGCACGCTCGTTCCACCATAGACCTCATCCATCTCTTTGCATTAAGCGTAATCGAGGTCAAGAGCAAGCTCGACCAGCAAAAAAAAAAAACAAGCCCCTCATTCGACAAAAACAAATACAAATGGATTTTAAACTTAGGGTAAGATCGGATCTGAAAAACAGCGGCAGTTTCGTTTCGTGGTTTTGATAGAGGACGAGTCGCCCTATGTTTGGTTGAATTAAGCAACTGCACGCCTCGACAAACGGTACTCCCCTTTTGCTTTGAGCCGAATGAATCAAAAAGATTTTCATCAATGTCAGTAGGGTACATTTCAAAGGGAAATCAAAAGCACCTAGAGCTTTTTACATTATTTTGTATTTGGCATGAATTGTTTAGAATAAATGTTGTAATTGCTGTTATGAAGTAGGCACTTTATTTATTTTTAAGTTTAAAGTACTTTAAAGCTTAAGTATATGAAAATATTGTGGTTCTGACAATCCGGAGTCGGCGTAAAATAATCAAGGTAATCTACTCCAATCAATTATTTGGTTGTTTTAGTTAGGAACTAATATTAAGTATTACCATTTTGTCCCAATATGTTACAGCTTTAAGACTGTTTCAGAAACCAATATCTGTTTAATTAGAATATCATAAAACTGCAGCACTGGAGATTAAATTTTTCATCAAACACGGCGCCCGCGCCCGTTACTATGTCCGTGCGTCAAACGCACTAAAAAGCCCAGAAATTCTCTTTGTGGCCCGTCCGCAATTTCAATCGATTTTACAATAGCTACAGACGCCAGTACATCAAGCTTTCCCAAACTGTCAAAATAAATGTTCCCAATTGAACATGAACCTTATTTTTTAAATAAAGTTGAAAACTGTCAAATAAATTTGACAGATTGGGGTAGCTTGATGTGCTCGCCTCTGTACCTTCCTTTTCATAACAGCTCTTTCTTACGTAGCTGTATTTCACGAACGAAATTAAATAAACAAACGCCATTAGTTATATTAATTGGTGCTAATGTTTATAGTTTTAATCAAGTGATATGACCAGTGGTGGCCCAATGATGTCGACCCCGACTTACGTGTTATAGGGTAGGTCATTAGTTTGATTGAATCCAGACAGGCACCTTACTTTGTGTATTTAATTTTATCACTGCAGCTCTCAGAACGGCAAAGGAGTTTACCATCGAAGAAACTTGTCCCACAAACAAAAATTCGAAGACTAGGTAACACCCACCAACCAACCCGCTCTGGGCCCTAGGCGTAGTGGATTACAGCCCACTTCCTCTCACAGAGAGGAGGCCTATGGTCCAGCAGTGGAAACATAGGCCGATATGATGTTTATAGTTTTAATAGGTTCATATCACACGTATTTTTTATAATTATTCCAAATTTTCATTATTGCACATATCTCTATTTGTATCTGCATCTGGTTGACTGGTAGAAAATACCTTTGGCATTAAAGGGAAGGCGCCAGGGTAGCCCGCGAAATTAATTTTTTTCTAAAAAATTTGCAATTTTCTGGTCAGCGTCATGTTTTATGTTGAATTAAATATGATTCACCGTAAAAAATATATATTAACAGAATTAAAATCATTAACATAACCCTCTAAGTCCATATATCGAATGCCATTGAATTACTGTTTCATGAAATAGTTATTCAATGGGATGATATGAACTAAAGGAAATTTGAATTTCCCGGGCTACCTTAGCGCATTCCCTTACGTCCGCCTCTGTACCTACATATGTGTGCACAAGGTATTGAATAAATACATAGACTTCCCGATATTGGAGTGCAGAAACATTTTCTTGATGGCCGAGATGGGAGGATTGGGGAAGGGGTGTTGCATGGTTGAATAGCAACAAAGCGCCACGACCATTTCATCATGCTTTTCATTGATAGAGTTCCAATACTGGTCCAGTGGGTTGTCGGACATACTCTATGAAGCAAAAGGTTACGGTTTCGTAACCTAGAATCTATCGAGAATCTATCCATGTTTATTGATTAAAGACAGAAAATACGATTCTGCCTAAACAGCAAAAAAGAAAAAACTTTGAAGCTATGATAAACAGACCACGATGCTCATGCTTATTTAAGATACTTTGAAGTCATTCACGACTTCACATAGGATTAGTTTAGATGAAGCATTATGATTAAATAATAACTTAAAATGAAAATACTGCAAAACTTCTCCATCCCTATTAAACACCTACCCTTTCTGTTTTAAATAATGATGTGCTATCCCTTCCGCTCGAACATTCCGTATGTTGTCTTCGGGTATATTTTTCTTTATTAGGTGCTCCCTTTAGACATTAACATACTCATTTTCAAATGACGTAACAAGTGCTGGCAGAGGCGCATCTTGCAAATCGTTTAACAGTAACGAACATTTCATTTCCTGCGTCCTTTCATACATATCAAAAGTTATTTATTTAAACTAGCCTGAGATTTAGCACTAAACTTTTTGAACATCAAAAATACATATCTTAAGTAGGAATGAACAAACACCCCAACAGTTGACAGAGTCTGCTCAGTCGGAACTTAATTGAGTAAGTCGACATACGAAGCACAAAACATTAAATCAAATTATTTGTAGCTTCTGCCGCAGGAAATCGCGGCACAGCGGACAGAGCTCCGGCGGGATCTCATGGTGACATGGAGAGAGCGATTGTCGCAACCCAGTGCTGGGCACGCCACGATTGCGGCGGTAAGTCCCCTCTTTGAGGAGTGGTTCGAGAGGCGGCATGGCGTCCTCACCTTCCGCCTGACGCAGGTCCTCACCGGACACGGTTGTTTCGGGAGGTTCCTGTTTCGGATAGGGCGGGAGGAAACGCCCGGGTGTTTCCACTGCGAAGATCGCCCTGAGGACACGGTGGAGCACACGGTGGCGGTCTGCCCTGCTTGGGCGGAGCACCGCCGTGTCCTCGTGGAGGCGATCGGCGGCGGCGATCACTCGCGTCCGGCCCTGGTCCAGGCCATGGTACGGAGCGAGAGGGCATGCATCATTCCATCTCCATATCAGGATGTTCCAAACTACGACATGCGTTTTAGTGAATATTTTCTTTTTTTAATTATTCGTACAAAATCATTTTACTTTTTAAATTTTATTTAAATGTATTGTAGTCATCGTATCGTAGTTGTAAGACGACTAAAAAGTCAACGGTGTATAGATATGTCAGCTAGCACACGCCAGTATACCAAAAAAAACATTGAAAACAGAACACAATAATAAACGTAACCAGAACTGAACACCTAAATAAAGCCCCCAAGCATAAATGACTTGCTTCGGTCTTCTGTAGATGCAGGCTCCGTTGAAGCTCAAACGGATATGGGACTGTCAAAGGTACTTGACCCATGGTAGATCTAGACACAACCAAAGAGATTAACGCAATGCATTAAATTGATTAGTCCTCAATAGTAAACTGGATAACACTGTCTTTTAACCCACACCCAATGAAATCTGATCTCTCACGACTGTAGTAACCTCTATTTGTTTTATATAATATTTATACCAATTGACATTGGAGGCAGTAAACTTCACAATAACGAGCAGTCGCGGTTTTGCTCTTTGGTTTTAGGTATTTGGAACTGGTACGGTCGGCAGCATATTAAGTTAAACCAATTAAATAAAAACCTTAATTTTTGCCACAGATGAACGACACCTTTTTAAGTAATTTTATTATTTACAAATTGGGATACTTATAAAAACTTTATCCAAAAAAAAAACAACCTACATCCGAAAAAACTGAAAAAAAAACTTTCGGAAGGTGGTGACAAAAATTAAATTACATATGTGATTCAAAGACACCGACACTTAGTAGTGTTTTTTATTTTCACGTTTTGGTTATAGTACCTACCCCACACAAATTCGAAATTTTATCATCCTCGGGGTATTCTCAAAGTCAATCAAATCAAAACAATGCATATTTAAGCGATAGCAGCAATCGCGGTTGATTTGCTGTCATTTTTTGAAGAGTTCCGTTGTCTGTCTCCGAAACCCAACATCAGATTTTTGCAAATCCGTCTATATTTAAACATACCGAATTGATAACCTCCTCCTTTTTGAAGTTGGTTAAAAATGACCAAAATTCCGAAATTATCAGTACCTTGTTGTTGCTGAGTGTAGCTAACTGTGTGGTTATACTTACCAATACATAGTTCACCATAAACGGCAGTGGAATTTCAGAAATCTGAATTCTTAGCTTAGTTTCAGTGCAGACTGCCATTCAATCTAGATCCAAAAGGCTGCAAATACCTATACAAACGAAACGTCACAGTTGACACAGTGATTGACCTATTAATTTATTTCTATGTTATGGCAGTACAAGTTATTACGCTGGCTTGTGTGTTTGTTCTTGCCAGATTGGTCGGAAAAGACAAGACTTAAAAAGAAGAATATGGGGTAGACCTTTAACCAGCAGTGGGACAATACAGGTTAAAAGCGCGAGAAAGAAAATACATTTATTTAGCACAGACGAAAAGATGCAATATAAAATAAGTCCGACAAATAAAAAAATGAAATCAAATTAAAAGTGTATAGTGCGATGTAAGAAATTAGCAGGAAAGTGTGCCTCACAGCTACGCCAAAAAAGCCTAGTTTAGCAAAATCGCCAGAAAACCATTGCTCGATGCTGGCTTTCAACTGGACCTGAAGTATAAGGTGACGAATGTAAATTAGGTTTTTACTGCAACCTGACGTGTGCATGCATGTCTTAATAAATAAATTCTTCTCATATAAAAATAGGTTACTATTTTATATGAGAAGAATTAAGACATGCATGCACACGTTTTTTTTTTTTTTTTTTTTTTTTTTTTTTTGGGTGGGAAATCATCAAATAACTTCTCCCGCTCTGGGTGGAGCAGGAGGGCGTGTCAGACTTTTACTGACTAAAACCCACCCGTGTTCCTTCAGTAGCCCTTAAGCCAGGGGCTGTGGTGTCTCTTTCGAACAAACCCGCACCCCTGGCAGGCATCGGCCCTTGCGGGCCCCATCATTTTTTTGTGCTGACATCTCTTTGAGGCGCGCGTGGAACACAACGCGCCGTCGACTTGGGCTTGGTCCTTACCGGACAGCGAGCTACCCATTACTCGCCGTCCGCAAGCCCATGCATACGGTGGCCGGAAATCGGCCTGGGATTCCCGACGCCCAGGGCGTCTCCGTATCCTGCGGCGGCTGGGGTCGCGAGGGCGCATATGCTGCCTCTCCCTCACGTGCGCCGCCTCCCTCTTCGCGAGCATCACTGCTTCGCTGAAGGAGGTGACGGCTCCCCATGCCCTCTCGCTCCGTACCGTGGCCTGGACCAGGGCCGGACGCGAGAGATCGCCGCCGCCGATCGCCTCCACGAGGACACGGCGGTGCTCCGCCCAAGCAGGGCAGACCGCCACCGTGTGCTCCACCGTGTCCTCAGGGCGATCTTCGCAGTGGAAACACCCGGGCGTTTCCTCCCGCCCTATCCGAAACAGGAACCTCCCGAAACAACCGTGTCCGGTGAGGACCTGCGTCAGGCGGAAGGTGAGGACGCCATGCCGCCTCTCAAGCCACTCCTCAAAGAGGGGACTTACCGCCGCAATCGTGGCGTGCCCAGCACTGGGTTGCGACAATCGCACTCTCCATGTCACCATGAGATCCCGCCGGAGCTCCGTCCGCTGTGCCGCGATTTCCCGCGGCAGCGGA
This sequence comes from Polymixis flavicincta, assembly GCA_949987655.1. NCBI lineage: Eukaryota > Metazoa > Arthropoda > Insecta > Lepidoptera > Noctuidae > Polymixis > Polymixis flavicincta. The sequence continues at coordinate 31,535,940 of OX465171.1, read as the reverse complement.
GTTACGCCCCTGCGTTTGGCCTCCTCGCGCCACTCCCACATTTGCGCGAGGACCTTTGCCTCCAGATCCCATGGCGGTAATCCGGCAAGGAGGCCCGCCGCCTCGCCGGAGATCGTGCGATATCCCCGGATCATTCTGATCGCCATGACCCTATGGGACGCCCTCAGCTTGCGAGCTGGTTGGCGCCTCAATGTAGGCGCCCACACCGGCGCCCCGTATAGGGCCATGGACCGCACAATCCCCGCGTAGAGCCTCCGGCAGGAGGCGTTTGGCCCCCCTAGATTGGGCAAGAGCCGCTTCAACGCAGCCCCGGCCCGCTCCAGTCTGGGAGCCAAACGGCGGAAATGCTCCGCGAAGTTCCACCGGCTGTCGAGGACGAGTCCCAAGTACTTCATCGTCGACTCGACGCCGATGTGAACCCCTCCCACCGTTATCGGAACCCGTCGGTGGCGCATTCCGAGGACCATGAAACCACATGGCCTCGGACTTGTGCAAGGCCACCTCGAGTCCCAGTTGCCGGATCCTTTCGACGATTGTCGCAACCCCTTGTGTCGCTAAGTCGGCCGCCGCCTGGTACGACCTCCCTTGCGCCAGGACTAGCGTGTCGTCAGCGTAGCAAGCTACACTGACGCCGCTAGGGAGGTCGGCGCGCAGCACCCAGTCGTACCCGATGTCCCACAGATGCGGCCCCAGGACCGATCCCTGTGGGACTCCGCACGACATCTCTCGCCGGTTCCACTCTCCGAGGTGACCGGGGTAGATGACGGCCCTGTCCGTCAAATAGGCCTCGACCACACGACAGAGGTAGTAGAGTGCCTCCCTTATGCAACTCCAGGGCAGTGTGTTGAAGGCATTGGCGATGTCTAACGACACCGCCAAGACGACCCCACCCCGGGCCACAGCATCCCCCGTCGTGAGGGCTCGCACGCGCATGATGGCATCCACCGTGGAGCGCCCCCTGCGGAAACCAAACTGGCTCTCCGCCAAATCCGGCCCCACTGCATGCACACGTCAGGTTGCAGTAAAAACCTAATTTACATTCGTCACCTTATTTTACGAAGTGAAAAGGCTGATAAATAAATGAGACTGATGCATGATCATCATCAGCCTACAGCAGTCTACTGCTGGACATATTGAGGCGTTTCCTATTGCACGCCATTATGCTCGATACTCGGCAATTCTCATCCAGTTGCTACCAGTCACTCTGCGAAGATTGTCGCTCCACCTAGCCTGAGGGCGTCCTACCTTACGTTTGCTGATTCGTGGTCTCCACTCAAGAACCGTCTAACCCAACGGTCATCGGTTCTACGGCTAATGTGGCTGGCCACTTCAGGTGGCTAATTCTGCGAGCTATGTCGACAACTTTGGTTCTCTGCCGAATCACCTCATTCAGGATTCTATCTTTCAGAGATACTCCGAGCATAGCTCGTTCCATAGCTCGCTGAGCGACTTTGAATTGATGGATCAGCCGTACCGTTAGTTTCCACGTTTCGGCTCCGTAGGTCATAACAGGCAGGGCAGCATAGTTCCGCAGCGCCGAAATAGTCTTCAATCAGTGTATGATTGAAGACTATTTTGGCTCTGCGGAATACGCTACGAGAAGACTCGACAAAGCTTCCCAAACGCTGCCCAGCCCAGCTGAATTCTTTTGTTTTCCTCCTTCTCTAAGTTATTCTTACCAAACTGCTGAGTTTCCCAGGGTAAACGTATTCTCAAACGCCGACGCATGATAGACCTTCATTAATTGTAAATAAAGGAATACTTCGAAAAGAGCCAGAACAAAAATCTGTTTTAAAGCTAAGTTATTATGAAACTTATGGAGAGATACCATTGCCCAGCTGTTGGTTGATTTAAGGTTACAGGTAAAAAGTTAGTAAGCGAAAGAATAAAATAAAAAAATGGATGAGGAAAATATACGAAATGGGTTTCCGTTGGGAAAAATTTGCTTCAAAGACATTATTCCCTCGACACCACTTACCCATTTACACAACTAGATTTATCAGAAAAATTAAATACGCTTACAATACAATGCACGTCTGCCCTTTCAATACTTACTAGTAATCCGCGTATGTATATAAATACCTACATAAACAAAAAAGTCCTTGTGAGGTTTCGAATGAACGCTGTTGTATACATACAAAAACTGATTCAATAAAAGGAGTAAGTACTTTTTTTTTTGTTTTTTCAAATATGACTCTTTGTCCAAATAGGTACCCTAGTTCTGATAGGTCCAGAACAAAGGCTAATTGCTAGTAATGTTAGAAGCCAGCTGTTATAAAAAAACCGGCCAAGTGCGAGTCGGACTCGCTCACCGAGGGTTCCGTTATTAAATATGATGTAACTAAATTTGCAATAATGTGTATAAAACCTATTGTGTGTACTACTAGGTGTATTGAAACTCTAGTTACCATTAAAGGTAAATTGCGGTTTACGATTTATGACGTATTAAAATTAAACTACTTACTAGATCTCGTTCAAACCAATTTTCGGTGGAAGTTTACATGGTAATGTACATCCTATTTTTTTGTTAGTTTTATCATTCTCTTATTTTAGAAGTTATGGGGGGACACATTTGACCACTTTGGAAGTGTCTCTCGCGCAAACCATTCAGGTTTGAAAAAAAAAATGATATTATAAACCTAAATATCATTTTTGAATACCTATCCATAGATACCCCACATGTATGGGTTTGATGAGTTTTTTTTAAATTTTCAGTTCTAATTATGGGGAACCCCCAAAATTTATTGTTTTTTAGGGTTCCGTACCTCTAAAGGAAAAAACGGAACCCTTATAAGATCACTTTGTTGTCCGTCCGTCCGTCCGTCCGTCCGTCCGTCCGTCCGTCCGTCCGTCTGTCAAGACCGTTTTTCTCAGGAACGCGTGGAGGTATCACACTGAAATTTCTATATGATACTTAGTTCTACTGTCCCTGGAAGCTGTAGAAAAATCAACCTTCTAAGTCAACGCAATCAAAAGATACAGCCATTTAGGCCGCAGATTTCCGCAAATTTTCGAAACTCGCACGGGAATCAAAACCTACAGGGTACTTCCCGTGAACTTAGAATCTTGAAATTTTGTACGAAGTCACGTCTTATAGTACAGATATAGGAAAAATTACGAAAACCGTAAATTTTTAGTTTCGTCATATAAAAAAAAATATTTTTGACAATTTTGAACTTTTACTTATATACCCACAGGTTTGTACGGAACCCTCCGTGCGCGAGTCCAACTCGCACTTGACCGGTTTTTTTTTCTATTTTTGTGTGAAAATCTTAATGCAGTTCACAGAATACATCTACTTACCAACTTTCAACAGCATAGTTCTTATAGTTTCGGGAAAAAGTGGCTGTGACATATAGATGGACAGACAGACAAACGGACATGACGAATCCATAAGGGTTCCGTTTTTTGCCATTTGGCTACGGAACTCTAAAAAACTGCTTGAAAGCACTTTAGTGAATGGCACCCCATTACATTGAGTGAGTACCGTATGGTACCATGCATTGTGGGATTTTAATAGAGCTAACATTAGTAGCGAGCTTGTGTCTAAAAGGTTTTAAATAATAAAAAAATATAGCTATAAGTATTTATCCTACAAAAGTACTGACCCAGAATGGTACTACTAAACTTTAAAGCTTTCAGGGATATCTTAGGGCCTATGCACACGGTTTTTTGTGCGCTCGTCCTATATATTGCAGAGGTGTTCACACAATCGCGAATTGTTTCGGAGCTCGTCGCGCTCTCAGCGGTATCTTAAAGACTTTGGAATTCGTGCTTTATGCGTAAGAATATGTCCGATATAAAAGAGGCATAAATGTGACTGTACGACGAGGGTGCCATTCAAAGGCTGCTTGAACGAGATCACTGAGCGATGAATTTCGTTTCATATGAACGCGCCATGGGCTCGGACGGCGTATTTTCTTCCTTAAAAAATAAGAAATATTTGCAATTGCAAATCAAACACGCGACGACGACTGTAAAGAAGCGTCAGACATTTTTATTACGACTATCAGGAATTATCTAGACACACTTGAAGCTCAGTGGACGAATTTCATATATCCAGAGTTCAATAAAGTTGTATGAAAATGTTCACGTCGTTGCCGTCGGATATAATATCCTATTTACATTTCTTTTTCTAATATATAATAATAGTGTATTGACGGGTCCGGATATCCGTACACTGATTGCTGAGAATAATGAAGATTGCCGGGATAGCAACCATTGAGTTAGAATGTTTGTAGGTACCTCAATGCCAGCAACAGAGATAGCGCCGCACGTCGGGTGTAAGGCTAGTTTCTCATCAGCTGTCAGCGAGTATTGATACCATCATGAACTTATAGTTTCCTTAGCCCACATAACGGATATTACGGCGCCGTAAGATTTTTATTTTTTTATTTTTGACAAAACCGCTTCGCTGCAACAACTAAGGTTCAAAATAGCAATGTGTTTGACGTTAGTTGAATGGAATGGCAACCAAAATTAAAGTAATTTTACAGTTTTAATATAACCAGTGGTCCCAGTGGTCGAAGTTCGACCATAATTCATTTAAATCAAAAATATCATCTTTAGTGCCATTTCCATATAAACATTTTCTGTGCCAAATTTCATACTTCTCCGTCCGCCTAATTTTCGTAAAAAGGGGTTCAAAGTTTTTGCTTCACGTACTCGTATATAATATACAAGGTGTAACAGAATAGACGCAAGTCCTGAAAGTAGATTTGACTACTGAATCGATTTCAATCATTTTTGAACAGGATATTTTTTTTTTTTCGAAAATTATGTATTTTGCCATACCTTACGCCGATTGAGCCAAAGATGATTCAATCTTATTTCACGGAAATAAGACTGAATTTTAACCCATTCTTGACCACTGTACCAATTTGGGAACACTTAATGAGGATAGGAAAAAGAAGTTTTGACAGTTGTTTAAACTTCTTTTTCCTATCCTCATTTATTAAATGCATAAAGTAATGCTAGGGTCAACACGATTTTCTTAATAATAACAGTTAGTTTTATAAAAAATAAGTTGCGATCAATGTTTTAACTGTAGCTTTTAATTTATATCTATGTCTTGCGTAAATTATGTTTCACTTTGTGTTCAGATAAAAAAATGCACAGCTCAGTGGAATATTTTTTAGGTATTTCTTTAGTTCATTGTATTCCCTATTGTCATTACATACAATTTATGATAGTTTATGCTTAACATTTTAAGTATTAGGATATATTTTATATATTTTTTGGGCTCTGTTTAACGATATCGTGATAATATTTTTATTTTATTGAAATATTTTTGAATAAGCAAAAATTGAGTGCATTGTCAATGTTCAAAGAAAAGGCTTAACATTGACAATACACTAAACTTTTTCAGTTTTGTACCAATACGCGTAACGGTGCGACAAAAAAGTGTGTAACGGTGTCCTACCTTTGTGCAGCACCTTAAACTAATTTCCATATCAATATTTCTTAGACATGGATAAATAATTGAATATTGATTGAAACAAAATATTCTCTTCTTGAATCTCTTTATGCGAAATCAAAAGTCTCAAGAGATTATTGAGTACCTTAAATTCCGTCACCACAGAATACTTAATTATGCTCGCAATTTATTAAAATATGCACCTGATCACTGGCGAATTTTCTGCTTAACTTGCTAAATGTTTTAAAAGGCTTTCAATCTATGAGATACACCTTGTTCAAGATACTTAAGTAGGATATCTTTTCAACAATATTCTTTAAGTAGTAACTAAACCTTTGATCAAGAGGGAGGAATTAATTACACTCCGTATCTTTTTAAATTAGGGTAGTACAAAGAGAAAATATTATGTTGTTGTTTTGGAGCCAGTCGCTCACCATCATTTCTTTTGTTATTGTTCCAAATTTAAAATCAGAATACAAAAAAAAAAAAAAACAGTATGCCATCTTTTCGCGTCTCTTAGGGGGAAAACTAACGTGGAAAAACAATGTTTGGAGAAAAAGTTTATTAAGTAATAACATCAACCTCTAAGAACGACGGCCTTCATGGGGTTCGGCATGGAATTAGTTAATTCAAAGCTCTGCCGTACTGTGGAATGTTCTCCTATCTTTCCAGGATGCCAATTTTCAGCTCCTGCAAGATTTGTGGAACTGGTTGGCTAGTTCGAACGTTTAATTTTTTATTACGGTTCTTAGCAACGTTGTGCATGACAAAGACCTCAGCGCTCATAGCCTGCGGAATATTGAACAGATGTGGATTTGTTTGCACTTGTCTCTAAAGTCTACGTAGGCCCCTTTATTAGACTGCACTGACCAGCGTCGGTCAACATTAGCACGAGAAAGTAAGTAAGTAATCCTTTATTTGCCAAATAAGCGTCTAGCGTCATGCTTGTTAGTTTAACTTCCCTTATAATGCATTGTTTAAAAGGAACTCTAGATTCTAAAATATATTTTTGCCAACGGTTTTTCGCTCGTTAGCAGGCATAACCTTTCTCTTAGATGTAATCGATTAATGCTACCTGACGAAAGTAACGAGAACCCAATTTTATGCTTTGTTATGCAATCGTTGAAATCATTGTTAACTAACAAGCAAATCAGTTGTTTTTTAAACGTAATAACACGGGTTAGAGTATGACGGATACACAGTGAAATTGACATAACTTTTATTAAAAGTTCAATATTTTGGTACTTATGGGACTTATTCGTAAATTTATACCTATGTATCTTAAAACTACACCGCAATCTGCTCCGCTGCATCCGCTCTGTCACATATGACAGGTGACGAAATACTAGGTAGTTGAAGGAATTCGGGAAGTCTTCCGCCAAACATTCGGAAGCCAAAGATTATTATTGTGTAACAAATAAGAAGAATCTAAAAGAATAGAACCTTGTTGGCCGGTTTCTGTACTTGCAAGACAAGAGAAGTTTTTACCAACTCAAAGAAGAGAAAAAAATCTGCTTATCAAAAAAGGAAAAACGACTAGACAAAATACAATTGCCCAATACCGCGTCCTGCACATGGCACAATCAGTATTTTCCAAAGTCAGTCCACTTATACAATAAACGGTGTATCCAGTCATTCATATTTCTGCTCCGTAATAGACGGTGTAGTGATTGTGGTCGGGAAGTCGACAACAATGAGCGTCGGGTCGCGGAGAGTGATTTAAATTGTCTCACAATCGCCTCTTCCGGTCGCTGCTACGGTTAAGGACGCGCGGACCCCCGCCGGCTGCCCGGCACAGGGGCGGCGAGCAACCAGACCCCACCTACGTGCACTTCGATTGTACTGATACAAATACCCTCTCGACAAATAGTCTCGATTGTTCCAACTCGACACTGCCACCCGGCTGCTGTTATTAAATTACGTTATGGAAAATCACTATATTGGCCGCCGATATGGGAAAAATTCTCTTACCAACACAATTCGAAAGTACAAATATCTATCTTTGTTTATAATCGATTGCGTCGTTAATCTGACTGTCTGATTTGTATTATTATGAAGTCAGAACTCCTTCTCACGGTTTTGTTTTATTGTGATTGTAATGGTATGTATGAAGCCATGTTTTCCTGTCTTTGAACGCCTTCTAATAACTTAGGTTTTATTTGAACCGACAGAAACTTTCCTCACTGCTGTTGTTTTACGTACTCTTGAGTATCATAATGGTAGTATTACTCGTGCAATTAATCGATTTAATCAATAATGATTTTATTCACAGACCTTGGACCGTCTGCTAAGTAGATAAGTACCTACTTGAATCAGTATTTTTTTAGTTTCTTGATGCAATCGCAAAAAGGTTTTAAAAAAAAAGTTTGCGCGGGAGTTAATCATTATGCGCTGGATTGTTGGCGTCGTGGCGCCAAGAGCAGTGTCGCCAGCCCTGCCCTCGTTCGTGTATGTTACTCCAGCAAGAAAGTGACTCCTAGACTGATGTGAGTGGAACGTATAATTAGTGCGTAATCTGCTGTAAATGTGCGCCAAATTAAACATTTGTGCGCTTTGTGGTTTTGGAAAAAAACGAAAAATACGATTCCTGCTGGAGTAACGTTGTTCCAGCAGGAAAATTCTAAACGCATGATCGGAGAAAGAAATATTGTGCATGAGCTTATATTTTTGCAAAAATATTTACCGAAAATAACTTGTGCGTCTTCAGGTTTTCGAGTTATTACAATTCCTGCTGGAGTAGCGTTTTGCAGAATCCTGTACATCTAAACACATTGTATGTGCGCCTGTAGAATAAATTTACACGAGTAGCTCTTAATTTGTGGGTATTTGTGACAGAATTAGATTTAAGAAAATATTAATAATTTTCATGTTTTTTTTGAAAATCCGGAAAAATATTGTAGCGCCTAAATGAGAAAACGTATAAGCTCGCAGAAAACTGTATTTGGTCCTTCTTGACGCTTCTAATAACCATAAAAACTTTCAAAAGTGTACATGCATGCGTTATAGAATAATATTGTTAAAACAGCGCTGTCATTACTTTGATGGCAAAATATAAGAAACCGGCTCAACCCAAGATGTGTAGGTGTAAACCAAAAATTAGTGCGTTTTGTCAAAACTATGTAGTAAAAATATTCAGCGTGGAATGTGAAAAAAAAACCGACTTCCAAAAAACAAACGAAAGCGAAAAATAACTTTAATTTCGGAAGTCGGTGACTTTGGATATGTATTTTATTAATTTCTTGTCACCGCTTTCCGAAATTAAAGTAATTTTTCGCTTTCTAGTGTTTTTTGGAAGTCTGTTGTTTTTTTTTTGAAAAAAGTTTTTATTTTCACTTTTTACTTATAGTACCTACCCCACACCAATTCGAAATTTCATCCACCTTGGGGTCAAAACAATACATATTTATGCTATAGCAGCAATCTCGGATAATTTTCTGTCATTTTTCGAAGAGTTCCGTTGTCTGTCCCTTTCGAACAAAAAAGAATTTTGCAAATCGGTCTTATGACGGAGTTGTGCCCGAACCCCCACCTACTCGTAACTCCTAACCGTTAAAGAGTTGTATCTTCCTTCATCACCTCAGCGTCATGAGATGATCATCATCTCATGACGCTACACCATACGCAAATGTCTCAATAGCTTTAGAAAATATATGAAAAGCATTGTTAAAACCTACAAAATTTGAGGGTTGCCCTCGATTTCCCTGGGATTCCATCATCAGATCCTGACTTTGTGCCAATGGGACCACCTGAGGAGTACACACTTTCAAATAAAAAAAGAATTTTGAGAATCGTTCCACAAGTGGGGGAGAAATCGAGGAACATACATAAAAAAAATACATACAGTGATAAAAAGTCATCGTAAGGAGCGTTTTGGCGGTCAATTCAAAACAAGGAAAAAATAATTTGGTTTAAATCGTTTTTAATAGAGAAAATGGATATAAATCAATTTACTTTTATTTTTCTGTAACATATTTCGTCCCAATCTTCAAATTAGAATAGTTTTTAATAAATTGGAAAATACCCTATTACGCTCGCAATTTGTAAATGTACAATTTAAATGCATTGTTAAGGCACTAATCGATAAAATAAAAATATTGTTTTTTTTGTGATTTATTTGCACTCTAGAATCTAATTCAGACACTTTTCAAAAATGGGTGTAATACCCTCTTGTGGTATTTAAAACATTTAAACTTACACCCCCTTATTACAAAACAAGGTTTTTCTTTATGTATGGTTTAAACCATCGAGCCTGTTTTTGAAATAAGAACTTAGAACTGAAATAGAATTACAGCTCCTTTTCCAAAACTGACAATTTAGCACTGGACTAACTTGTCAGTTTTGTAAAAGGAGCTGTATTTCAATTTCAGTTAGGTTCTTATTTAAAAAACAGGCTCGAAGGTTTAAACCATACCTAAAGAAAAACCTTGTTCTGTAATAAGGGGGACATAGTTTTTCAGTCATTTTCTTTCTGTCCAAAATACATGGCGCCTTCTATTTTGTCATCTTGAGTAAACAATCCAGATGACAAAATAGAAGGCGCCATTTTAAAATAGAAGAGTAGTAAAAATCGATAGATAGTAGTTATAATCGAAGAGGATAGTTCAAGAGGAAACCCTCTTGAACTGTCCTCTTCGATTTTAACTGTTACTTGCTCTGTCTTTGGGAGTTTATCTCTAGACACTGGCACATCTAAAGTTATCGTAACTTCCCGGAAGACTTAGCAGCGGCAGGCTTAGCACGAGAACCTTAGAGAAGCGTTCTGTCGACGGAAGTGTAGACAAAAATGACGTTTCCGTGTAGACAGTTTTGAACCGAGAAATGTAGACAAGCGATTTCTATTTTACAGTAGAATAGAAATAGCAAGCGTCATGCTAAGCCTGCTGCAACATGGTCGTTAACAAATCGTCATGGATTTTTATATCCATTTCATTCAATTTGTCGACAGCTTCAAAAAGGAATCAAGATGGTTATAATATACCTTTTCGTTTTCAGTCATCCTGTGTAACATGAGACTTTTCATCAAATTGGATTTCTTAGCAGGTCCTCTTGCCTCAAATAACCTCTCCAATTTTAACCATATATCTCGTGCAGTCTCCACTCTTTTAAAATGACGAACTACAGTTGGATGCAGTGCCAATATCAACTCAGGCTTTGCTTTCTGTCAGCCGTCTGCCGTGTCGATATAGCAACATCGGTAGTAGGCTTTCGCTTTTCACCACTTACATACTCCCAGAAGTCATTCTTTACTAACAATACTTCCACCTGTACCTTCCAACTATCGTAGTTATCTTTTGTTAATAATTTGATCCGTACATTCGAAGACATTTTTCTTCACAATTGAACTTTCAAAAATTATCACAAACACAACATACTTTACTGTTCTGGGTGCCCTGAGCCCATAACCTTTGGGTAGGTCTGCGTAGGGAAATAACAGCAAAATACTATTAAGCATATAATTAGAAAGTATACATGTATCAAGTAACAATCCCTCTCACCGAGAGGAGGCCTGTGTCCCAGCAGTGGGAACATTATAGGCTGATGATGATGATGATGATGATCAAGTAACAAAAGTAGTCTGTCAACACACACTGTGTCGACCCAGGTGGTGGCCAGTGTAGATCTGTACATGGTGGTGGGGGTGGTATATCTTCAACAGTCTCATACTGTCTTCACAAAAAATCCCTTGTGTTAGTTTTTTTAGCGTTTCTTACGGAAAGGACGCCCGTCGTAACAATATGACACCCGAATAGTAAAAGTAATTGCCCAATCCAATTATCCAATAAATTAGTTACATTTTTTTTTTCACTTTTATTTCCACACCTGAATATTAGAATACCCAGAACCCGATAGAACTCCTGAATGTCTTATAACTACCTGTCTGTCCGTTGTTACCGTTAATTAACTCATCCACCCCCGTGTCAAGCTGAAATTTTTGTGTTTCTGTTTGTATTCTCCTGTTTCTAGTTGTAATAGCCCTACCATATAATCATTTAATTACAAATGCGGAACCATTGTGCCGCACATAATAATTATCGTATTACGGGGTTCATATGGGGGAGAGAGAGCTCATGTTGAAGTGATGCGGTCGGGCAATATGTGAATAGAAGTGTTTTTTTTTACCGACTTCAAAAAGGAGGAGGTTCTACGGTATGTATTTTTTAAAATGTATGTTCACCTATTTCTCCCCCCCCCCCCCTTTTGTGGACCGATTCTTAAAAATAGAATAAAGCAGTAGGAATGGAAACACATTGTTTAGCTCTGCTATTGTTGTATGTAGGGAATGCAAATCTCGCGAGATTGGGGCTCAAGCGAGATCTCGCGAGTTTATGAATAACAATACTGCGAAATCTCGCCGATTTTGTGATCTCGCGAGATTGGCAGTTTTGTGTGTTTTTTTTTTGCAAATAATCAAAATATTTGAAAAAATTAAAACATTTATTTTCACTAATTTTTTCAGTAGACTTTTATGCATCAAGCATCGTTTGACGTATCTGTCTATAATTTTTTAGTAAACTTCTAAGTAGAAAATCTCCCTGCATAAAAAAAATACTCTCTCTTTTACCGCGACTGCTACCTCAGGCCGCCGCCTCCCGCGCATCGAACGAAACCGATAGATCTCAACTCCGTCCGTCTCAGTCCGCGCTTCTAATAAGACGTTTTTATGCTCGAGTGCAATCTCGTTAAACTCACGAGGTCTCGCCCTTTTTTCGTCCGAGATCTCGCTAAAAAAGGCCGAGATCTCGCGAGAACGAGATTGCATTCCCTAGTTGTATGTTTCGTATTGATTTTTCATAACAGGAAACTATTGAATGCGCTTCTTGAATCATGCATATTTTCTCTTTAATTCTCAGTTTTCTGAATTCTGCCATTTCACTTTTCGGACAGTAAAAAGGTGAAGCCATTGGGCGATATGAAATGCCAGAATTGCTCTATGCATGACAATTTTTTCTATCTCGATTACGTACTGAATTATGAATGGCGCAGAATTGACGGGAACTGTTGGTTATGTTATGTGAATGAAAGTAAGTTCCGTGTAAGTAAATAAATAAAAAATCCTACGGTTCCCGTTTAGCAATTTAAACTACGGCTTTTCTACTAACATCCAAATCTTAGTGCATCCACGTTTGTGTGGTGATAATATTCCCTGAAGTTATATTTTCACATCACAGCCGTCAATTACGTTCTGTACATCAAACTTATTTACATATAGCATAAAAATAATTGCTGAGAAACTACATTTATTTTTGGTGTCAAAATTTGCTTGCTTGTTTGCGGTAGTGCGCAATATCATATAACGTACGCAAAACGTACAGGGGTCAGACTCGTTTTCATAAAATAATGTCAGTAAAAGTTGGAATTTTGACCTTCAATATCATCGTAACCGGAAAATTTCCAGTACAATAAAAATGATTTGGATATTGACGGAGAGAACACGTGGAGGCTTCGTTAAGTGTTTTTTTTACACCCGATGTTATTTTCCCTTTAAAATAAGAAAAACGCACATATCTAGTATATCCTCTCAGTGTCTTTTCCATATGAAAACCATACTTTATTAACATCGATTTGAGATTTCATCAACTACAATTTTGCCTATCCGTTGGTCCGCTTTTGAATAATCCTTTTCATGTGTGTATACAAATTCAATTAGCGTGTGCATTGTCCACGCTTTGCATGAACGTTTAAATCTGTGTAACAATTTATATATTCCGACGCTCTGTCAGGGCCAGCTCGTGCAATTTGCGTAGTCGTTATAGAAAGTAGCCGATTCTATGTGTTGTTTGTATCAAGTGTAATGTGTTTTCCTCCTTTTCTTTTTGTTACCTGGTGCTGGTAAAAAGTGAGTTGCGCTGCTGAATCATCCGATTATATTCGATGAAATCCCGAATATGGATTATTTATCCGTACGCAAAATATACGCGCTTTGACGTGGACTTGCGGACACCAGCGGGTATTACCTATAATACCTACGGATTAATTGTTTCCATAGTGGAGAATATCAGCCCCGTCAATAGAACTAGAAAATTTAACGGATAAAATCTGATTAAATTTGGTTTGCTGGCAACCAAAGATCTTTTCAACGAACTGTTTTACTTTAATTTACATTCTGTCATGGGCCTTATCAAGTAGTCTACAAGTTCTGCCTTCTCGAAGTCGTCTGTCTATGTTGCTCTATTTACTGATTCGTGGTCGCCGGCACCATTTCGCTGTGACTTGTTCAATTTGTCCGTAACTCCGGCTCTTCGATAATCACGATCGACACTATCTCTCTCGTTTTCAAAACAAACAAGATTTTTGCATCACATCTTATTATCTTAATGATACGGCTTATCTTTTAGATGCGAATAGCATAGCCAGCACCCACCAGATGACTTGTGCTCCATCAGCGTCAGTCATCCATAGCCACAGATCTTCCAGTCTATGTCCAGAAATGGGATGGTGGACAAGGAATGTTATGACGTTAATTATTATACAAATATGATTACGCTATATTTAGTGGAAACACTTTGAAAGTTAAGTAAAACTATTTATAGCACGATAAGTTCTTGACATAAACGAGAAAATAATTATAGAACACCCTTAAACTCGTTCCGCCAGGACACGCCGTAGGCAGCTGAGACGTCTATAAAAAGCGGCTTAACTGCCTGTTAGATCTGTTCAATAGTTGAGTAGCGTCCGATTGTTATTAATTTGGTCTGTCGCTTTGTTACAATTGATATCTGATGCCCTTGGCGCGTTGACGTAACCGCTACTGCAAGAATGCAAATGCGGAATGTGTTTATCAAAAAAGTCTCCACGTACGGGAGTGCACAGGCGGCGGCCGTAAGTACGTCAACACAATGGTCGCTACTGACCACCATACAATTTGTTTTATGATAATATTTTCAAATCCGCGTACCATCTATAACATTTTAAACTTCTCTTAACTTAAATTTATCCGGTACTTAGATACCTCTATTTGACCTTTCATTAAAGTTTTTAGGGTCCACGCACCATCCCACTTTCTACTGACCCGTATACATCTCCTACTTGACCGTTTCGATATTGCAATTCTATGCACAAATTGGTTTCACTTTTCCATGTTCATTGTTGCTATTCCCCGTTGTATTTTATTACTGTTTTCTGCTTGACCGGTATTCTGAATTACAGCAATGAGGTCCTCAACAATATCCTATAGCGCAAGACTACGTTAGAAATATAAATACGGTACGGCGGCGTCACAATGAATATGTGCAGTCGAGTAAATAGTTACCGAGACGGGGCGTGCGGCGTGCGTGGTCCGCGTCAGGGCAGGAAGGCGCCCGATGCTTACTTTTTAATCCCGATGCGCCGTTGGTTTACGCCATTAAAACCGGATATAAAATGTCCGTCGGTGAATGCGTTTTAACTGCCCATAAAACTAACACTGAGGCCTAATTGTCGAGTGGCTAGGAGTCCCTCCTCGTTCGAGGGCTTCTGTTCGCGTCATGAGCAGAATTTTTACGAGGTTCAATGGTCATTAAATTAAACACACAACAGAACCACATGTTTGTCAAACCCCTTGCGTACATGATTTAAGTTTACAACTATATTCAACAGTTATCGCCCTTTGATTCGGGTGAACGGGCGTTTTGTGGATGTCTTCGTTTATCGTGATAAGATTGTTTCTTTTTAATAATGAATTACTTTCTAATGATCTGAAATTTCTGAGCACTGCACCACAATGCATGTATTCACTTCTAAGGTCAAATAGCACAAATGTCTTAGTAGATGGAGAAAGGAATTACATCAGGAGGGTTAGATATGTAAATGTTCTCACTACATTGTCTTTATCACAGTCAAGCATGATTGTAACAAAATAATAATTTCATTTACATTGAAAATTGCTATTATTAAAGCTAGTTAAAGATCAAGTCATAGTTACTTACAATATTTTTTTTAAAGGAAGAACTCGCTTTCATTTTGTCGTAAAATAATGTTACGTGTAGCCATTTCAGCAAGAAAAATGTAATTACCATTAAAATTGTGGCGAGGTGCAAGGATAGGAAGGTCAATAGATGTGACATTTTAATTACTAACGGTCTTATGCATTAAAAAAGCTTATTGAAGGTTTAAGACACTCATTAGTTAAACTGCGTGATAATCCTATAAATGTAAAACCTTTCACAAAATTTGTATTCATAAACATTCTTTAATAAAATTAACTTGTCGTTTATTAATCAAAATGTTGCCATTTAAATGAAGTCATCCAACAAATTGACCAACACATCGAATTGTCAAACGAGAATGTCTGCCTACATAAATTTGACAAATAATTAGAAATTTTAACTGTCAACTGATTGCTTGAAATTTAACATTTGATGACACACCACAATATTTTGTACGTCAAATGGTCATATGTCATTTTCTTTGCTATCAATCAGCTGCTTTAGAGAGTCGGCCATTTGTTCCTTAAAACACAAGTTATATATGTATTAAGTTATAGAACGATTTTGTGCTAGAATGCATTTATGAATAAAACTTTTTGACAGCCAGACTTTAGCAAGGTTTTAGATGTTCGGTAACTTTTTATGAATAAGACCGTAAGTATTTAGTATGCGTCTGTATAAAACACTTTCATAAATTCTCTTTTCAAAAGCTTTAATTGTAGCGTAGTCTGTTCCGTGTGGTGCCGGATGTAAAAGAATATCACCATCCCATTTCTTCCCGTGGGTGTCGTAAAAGGCGACTAAGGTACTTACTAGAGAATGGGCAGCAGCGTTCTCTATGCATTTTACCACCATACTGCGATCGCCAACCCGCATGCCAAGCGTGGCGATTATGGCAAAACCCCCCCTTTGGGGAGGCCCATGTCCAGCAGTGGACGTCTTTCGGTTGAAATGATGATGATGAAGTGTAGCCTGTAAGGTACGGAGAAACCTTTTTGCTTTCTTGAACTTTACATCAAAGCTGGCGCACTCCACGTATTGTTTTGGATAAGAACGAAAATGCAGGAGTACTCTGCAAGTAGGATTATAATATGAAGACAAAACCAAGATATTTGAACGGTGCTTTTGTAAAAAAACTCGAAAACAAAGGTATTTAAGTCCCCCAGGGAAACGCTCCGAATGGTTACCTAATGCGGCCCCTATCATTTTGGATCCTCTGAACGTAAAACGATTAACAGAGTCGAAATCATGAAAAGAAAACACGATTAACAGGCTGTACCTGTGTGAGTGAGCTCGACTAGTCACGCGCGGTTGGTTGGAAAAGATCAGAAACCGTGTAACTCGGAATTCTCCCAAGTCGAGGTATTTCTGTAGCATCATCCCGACTAATTCAGATACAGTTTCTCCCCAAACAGTGGAAGTGTTGTGACACAACTAGTTCATCATATGAATAGTGCATAAGAACGAGGCTGGCACGAATATGGTGGAAATCTCTCGGTTCCGATTGGCCGCCGACGCGTGCGGAATGCGCCTCGCTCCGGCGACACTAGAAACCGTCGTGAGCGCCGGAATGTTCGCATCTCCTTGTCTATACATGATTAACAGTTCCATACTTAAGATATAGCTTCCTTCTTCAGGTAAGTTGGGAATGGAAACCTACGTGTTATAGTTGCGACTGCTTGAAGCTTTTGCAGTCCCGAGATCGGTTATTCTGTCGTATTTGTCGAAACTGTCACCTTACAAGCTTTTTAATTAATCTTGTTTTCCATACACACCTTAATTCGTGAAAAGTAGAGGTGAACCTAAGTTTTCAATGCCACTTATAGTATACAAAACAATGGCCAAGTAGACAACTTCATAATAACAACAAACTTTTGTTGTGTTAACTACTGAATTATAGGTGAAAAGCGGCTTTTACAGCTTTTACTAGGGTTGTGCAGTCATAATATAATATTATTGTAAATTCAAAGCTTTCATTGTGTCCGTGCGGCATATTATAGACTAAAGCGCACATTTTTATAGTATGTCGTGATCATTGTCAGAGATGGTAGCACGATTGTACCGAGCAACTGGTTTTGTGTGACAAGTAGGTAGTGTTATGTTAGCAAAATATAGGAATTGCGGGAACTTTCTTCGAATTAGGCACGCAGCTCGCGTCTCGCTGGTGCCTAACGTTATCAACATTTACAATCGGCGTGCGCACACATAATATCGTTGTTGTTAGTCGGTTACTCGTGTCAGAGTAATAAGTGCTCCTCACTCTTACTCCAACGCTAGCGAGAATCTATTGTTTAAATAAAAGGGACCACATCGACCGTTTCAACCGCATGCCGGACGAACTTGAAGCTACATAGTACAGGATTAGATTGGAATCTGGGGATAGTTTGTTAGAGTCCCGGTAGACAAGAGATTTTCTGTACGACTCCAATACTTTGTAGAAATTGAAAAAATAATAATATACGAATGCAACGAAAAAGTACAAAACAAGGTAATTTTTCAAACAGGTTGACTTTCAATTAGTTGCGTCAAATCTGAGAGTAGTCTAATATAACTGCCACCAACTGCATCAGACTAATTGATAAGAATAAACCTAGTTATAATATTACTAGATACTCCTATTTCCATACTTAAAATTATAAAGCAAAATATCAACTCTACTGGTAAACGAAGCTTATAAAATGTGCCAGTGTTCTATTCTTTGTATTGTTTGAAACACTACGTACTTCAGAAACCGACTGCTGAGTCTAGAAAAAACATACAATATTCTGCTTTGTACAGAAAATTAAGGACCCCGCTACGGTTCCGGAGATACTATTCGCCAGAAGCGAGGCGGAGAGCTAGCTTATGCTTCAAGTAGGACTAGATGTTCTGCAATATATCTATATGAACAAATGTGTGTGTTTTCACTTAGCTCAATAGTAAATTCTTGTATATCTATATATATATAAAAGGAGAAACTGACTGACTGATCAATCAACGCACAGCTGAAACTACTAGGACTAGGAACGTGAAATTTTGTACACGGCTCCCTTTTATAATGTAGGGGAGCACTAAGAAGGGGTTTTTGGAAATTCGACCTCTAAGGGGGTGAAAATGGGGGATTTTGTTTGTATGAAAAATCTTATTCCTTGAGTTAATAAACTTGAAACTTGGCACAAATACTTATCTAAGTAAATTAAAAAGTTAGTAATTTATTGTTTTTCAAAACTACCCCCTAAAGGGGGATTGGGGGGTGTCAAAGTTCGTGTGGAAGAAATTTAACGCGCGGTCTGATTAACTCGAAACTCAGTATTTATACCTAAAACCAAAAATAAAGAAAAACGTGTATCAGAATTTTTCGAAAATCTACCCTTAAATGGATAAAAAAGGGTAGTCCGTAATATTATAAATGTGAAAGTTTGTGAAGATGATTGGATCTTTGTTACTCAATCATAGAAAAACGGCTAAACGGATTTCGATGAAATTTGGCTCACAGATAGATTATACCCTAAATTAACGAACGAACAGACAGGATACTTTTTATCTCGGTAGTACGTTCCCGTGGGATATTTTCCGACTACCACGCGGGTGAAGCCGCGGGCGGAAGCTAGTCAGGAATAAAAGAACCTCCTACTTAGTTAAGAACGATTATCCACATATTATAATAAAGATAGCGAACTATGTGAAATAAAAATGCAAATTGCGCCAAGTTGACAACACCTGTTGTGTTTGGAGTGGCTAATACATGACAGCTTCTAAGATAGTGTTAAAACTGGTACCGTTACAGCGTTAACTTGATTGCGAAGTCTGTCACGCAGCCTTGCAAATACGCTAATCATTAAAATTAAGGTAATTTGTCGTAACCTGGTTGGACGGCCCTCGAAGACAATGACGGGATGTTGTCCGCGCGCCTTGCGAAACTTTACGTCCCTATAGGTACCTATAGCGAATAAAACGATAATAATTAGAAATTAAATACTTAGGTACGTATAGTCGGGCAAATAAACTGTTTACTGTTGTTAGTTAGTTTGTTTGAGTCACTACGTTAATCGCAGTTTGTTTAACTAAAACGAATCATCCAGCACCCTAATTGCGTAACACACTATTAATCAGAATTTGAATCAATTTGCAGGTCATAGCTTATCCATTGCTTCTTATGTTGGAAAAATGTGTCTATTCCACAAGGGAACTGAACTGTCAAAATTAAAGCCATTCCTACTGTTAATGTGTTACGCATATAGTTATCCCGTAACAAGTTCGAGATGGAAGCCGACAGGCTGGGTTGCTGCGGCATTTAGAAAATTACTTCAAGTCTTCTTGCCACCTAAACCTACCACACTACTGACGGACTAAGGTCATCATCTAATGCGTCCTGGGCCTGCCCATTATTACATATAGTGCCGAAACGTGGTCATTGATAGTCGGGCCCGTCAGCCGAGTCAGCTAAACCCAGGGTTTCTTTGAAAGATAAGATCAGAAAATTCATTATCTGGAAAGGTACTGGAGTAAAAAGCCTAAATTGCAGGGTTAGCAAGCTGACTGGCAGTATGCCGACCATGTCTGCCGAAAGACCCACTTCCGCTGGAGCAGACGAGTCCTATAGTGGAGACCGAGTTTGCCCTCAAGCTAGTTGAAAGACTTAAAAAAGTTGTCTTGGAAGAGGCCTCAGTCCAGCAGCGGACTGCAATAAGTTGAGTTCATTCATTTTTTGATTCCAGTATTCTTCAGCTCGTTTAGAAGTGAAGTGCTTAATGCTTTAAGTGCTTTAAACGCTGTGAGCAGAAATTACTACCCTCAATGTCTGCTCAACACACTTCACTCGTTTAAGGAGCTTATTGCGAGTTTTGTTCAGCGGAACAATCTTATTTCTTTGCAAGCTTGAAAATTCACTACATGGAAGTTCTTTATTGTTTCGTGTGATACTACATGGCTTCAGTTACATGTAAAATGTGTTTAAATTGTTAACAAATGATGGTTTTGAAACTCTTCTAGTGTGACTAGTATTTTTTTTTTGTAATTTTCTCTGAAACGACTAAAATGAAAATCCAAAACAGTTTGTCAGTTAAATGACTGAGTTTTAGTCATCTTGGAGGGGGTTGGCTTAGGGGGCTTACTGGTGGAATGATGGATTATGTTTCATAAATTAGAAACAATAATTTACCAACAGCCACACGTTAAGCTACGCATGCCGCGATTGATTCGTGGGTGTGTCTCTCATCTTTACGTACCAAGACCCTTCGTACCACGAAAAGCATGTTAAACTGTTGATCCCAGCTGTCATTCGTGGATCTCTGATAGTCGTTACGGTTCGTCAGAAGCCCGAAAGACTTACCAGTCCGAACCAATCTTACCATGGGGTAACACGACATTGTTATAAAATACTGGTATTCAGCTGCGGCCTACTGTACCTACATACCCTAAGCAAAGGGTTTTGTTAGAATACCTACTACTTATCCTTCGCGGTTTAAAGTGTTTGTAATTTACACTTTCGAATGTTACCGTCCCGTTTTACATGTCTTTTGTATCCGAGGCTGGCACACAGCCAAGTTAACTTGTTATTAACTCAGCGAAGAGATGTTTCTCTCACATTCTGTGCGTGTTTACACATGCTTAGGATGATAAAACATCTTTTTGTCTAATTTTCATAATGCCACTATTATAATTGAATCAGAATTACAATCCCTATTATTACGTCATGTATTTATAAACAGATTTGTACAGTGCACGGGATTGAATCGCACCTATTGAATTAATTGTGAGATAACATCCAAGAG
Organism: Polymixis flavicincta; assembly: GCA_949987655.1. Lineage (NCBI taxonomy): Eukaryota > Metazoa > Arthropoda > Insecta > Lepidoptera > Noctuidae > Polymixis > Polymixis flavicincta. Next base: position 31,514,866 of record OX465171.1, on the reverse strand, counting down.
AAGCAGATCGTTGTAAGAAATTCACTATCCAACCATAACATAACAGTAGGCGCACACGCATTGTGGGTCACCGTCTGGTTTTAATAACTATGCTCAAGTAATTTCTACCCATAACAACCTTATTACGTGCTTAAAATGTAACTGTTGATTTAAGTGCTGGCAATTAGTATTCGCAGTGTCAGTGCAGTGATTTCTACGACGATTAGCTACGGTTAGTGTTAACGTATCTGATTGCGCCGGTGAAATGAACATTTTTGTGCAAAATGCTCAAATATCATCGGCGCTCTCACAGGCATAAATCGCCGGTACAATGTTTACGATGGAGGTATGGTTTTTTTATTTTTGTTTTTCTCAATCTAACTATTGGCACTGTCTCATTTCCATACTTAACAGTTTTGTTACACTGACATGAAATACCGCATGCTATATTTTGCTCTAAGTATACGTCGCAAGGCAAACATTGGGGTTGGTTAAGTTGTTGTCGCTACCAACCGTGCGACTTTCCCTTAGCGGTAGAAGCAGAAACTCATGTTGAAGTTTTCTTCACAATATCTCTTTACTTTTTCTATTGTGTTTAATACCTACGTCGCGCTGATACCTCTGCCACTAAATTTTGATTTATACCTGTAGAACCTTATCCTACTATAAATGCTTCTCAAAAGCTTGGCATGACTACTGTTATGGCAGCCACGCAAGATCAGAGCGTCATTTTATGCTAACCACTGGAGGGAAAAGAGCGGTGGATTTTCTGTTCATTTTTATTGGGATAGCGAATGAGGTGGCCCATATGGCCACCTCATTCACTCAGCTGACGCCGTTGCACAGTGTAAAATCTGATAGATATAACCATGTAAATACAAGATTTCGTATCTCCATTTAGCTAGAATGTTCAGTTTATGTGGAAAATAATAATAAAACATAATGATAATTTACTTATTTTTCACTTCAACTTACATACATCGGTGTAGCCCTGGTTCTTGTACTAAGAGAGTGCCTGTATCTCAAGAGCCAGAAAAAAAGAGGAATAAATAAATAAATGTAAAAAAAATCGTCAAGTTTTCATCGTTCATTAAAATCGTTATTCTCCAGATATTTATAAACTAAACGTAAACTAAGCATGACTTAAAAACTACATTACTGTGACGCTACGACCAGTGGCGGATTTACCAGTAGGCTGCGTAGGCTGGAGCCTATGGCGGCAAATTTTAGGGGGCGGCAAATTTGGCTCAAAAAATGTTTGCCTTACAAAAATAAAAAAATAATTATTTAAACGGAGAAAATAAGTCTCGAAAATTTAACAAAATTGTAATATGTTAGTAGTATATCTACAATATACCGAATACTCCAACATCTGTAGGTGAAAAATTACTAGACGCTGTGTAAAGTGGACTTCATTGTGAAATTGCTTTTAAAGTCCAATAGCATTTCAATATCTTATCTTTATTTAGGCGGAAAAAGCCATTTTCTTGGAAAAAGTTTATCGTAATGATTTAGAAAGTGACTTAATTATGGAATGCGTACACTTTGAATGACATCAAAAAAAAAAAAAAAATCTGGATCATTAAAGTCTATCATCGTTCCTGCGAAAACAGAGTTTGGAGAACAATTATCTAAAAATCGATTTAGTACTTCGCAACGTACACCAGCAACAAATTTTTCGGGTGGGTGAAGCTTTTCTTGCTTTAAACGTGTGAAGAATTATATACGATCGACTTTAAGTCAAGAAAAGCTAAATGCTTTAGTCAGAACTGTGGTGGTTCTCCCCACAGGAAGGGCAGACCTTCACCGTGTCCTCCAGGCGATACACACAATGATGACACCGAGGCGTTTCTTCCCGCTTTGTCCGGAACACGAAACTTCCGAAACAGCCGTTCCCGGTGTGGACCGGCGTAATGGACCGCACGACCCCGGAGTAGAGCCTTCGAGAGGAGGCATTTGGATCCCTAGATTGGGCAGGAGCCGCTTTAAGGCAGCCCCGGCCCACTCCAGTCTGGCAGCCAAACGTCGGAAATGCTCCACGAAGTTCCACCGACTATCGAGGACAAGTCCCGACATCATCATCATCATCGTTGACTCGTCGCCGATGTGAATCCCTCCCACCGTTATTTGGGAATCCGACTATGGCGCGTTTCAAGGACTATGAAAACACATAGCCTCAGACTTGTGCAGGGCCACCTCGAGTCCCGTTTGCGAGATCCTTTCGATGATTGTCCCAACCTCGCGTGGCGCTAGTTCAACCGCCGCCTTGTGCAACCTCTCCTGTGCCAGGACCAGGACCGTAGCAAATCACGCTGACACCGCTAGGGAGTTCGGCGCGCAGCATCCAGTCATCACCGTTGCCCACAGATGCGAACCCATGGTACGGAGCGAGGGTGCATGGGAAGCCTCCTTCTGCGAAGCGAAAATGCTCGCGAAGGAGAAGGTGGAGAGTATGAGGAAGAGGCAAGGATTGCGCCCTCGCGCCTCTAGCCACCGCAGGAGTCGCCCTAGGCGTCGGGAGTCCATAGCGGAGTCCCGACCACCATAGGGGCGGGCTTGCGGACTTCGAGCAATGGGTAGCTCGCCGTCTGGTGAGGACCAGGCCCCGTGCGACGGCGCGTTGTGTTCCACGCGCGCTCAAAGAGATGTCAGCATCAATTGATTGATGGGTCCAAAGAACAATTCATTGATTGATGGGTCCGCTAAAGCCGATGCCTATCAAGGTCAGGTCAGGAGTGTACTGTGCCAAATCGAATGCCAAAGGAACACAGTTGGGTTTTAGTCAATGAAAGTCTGACACGCCGTCCTGCTCCGCCTAGAGCGGGAGAAGTCATTTGACGATTTCCCATCCAAAAAAAAAGACTTTTATCGACTTTAGATTACGAGGGCGGGTCAATAAGTCCGTGACTTTTGGAATAAAACACAGATTTTTTTATAAATAAATCATTTTATTTTTCAACGTAGTCTCCCTTGAGCTCTATACACTTTGTCCAACGCTTCTCTAATTTTGTTATCCCTTCCAAAAAATACGATTTGTCGAGGTCCTCAAAATAGGCCTTTGTTTGCGAGATGACTTCATCATTGGAGTCAAATCTTTTTCCACCAAGCCATTTCTTCAGGTTTGGGAACAAGAAGTAGTCACTCGGAGCCAAATCTGGAGAATAGAGCGGCTGAGGTAGCAATTCATAGCCCAATTCATGGATTTTTGCCATGGCAACTGCACATGTGTGCACCCTTGCATTGTCTTGGTGGACAAGAACTTTTTTCTTGGCCAAATGATGTCGGTTTTTTTTCAAATCGTCATTAAAGCGATCCATTAAGTTGGCATAATATTCCCCATTGATTTTTCTTCCCTTTTGAAGGTATTCAATGTGGATTATCCCACGTGCATCCCAAAAAACAGTCGCCATAACTTTATTGGCTGACAAACCCACCTTGGTCTTCTTTGGCGCCGATTCACCCTTAGAAACCCACTGTTTTGACTGTTGTTTGGTCTCTGGTGTGTTGTGATGGATCCATGTTTCGTCCACGGTTACGAAACGGCGCAAAAACTCCTCCATATTGCGATTAAACAACGCCAAACCTTCCTGTGAAGTTGTTACACGATTGCGTTTGTGGTCGACTGTGAGCAAACGCGGCACCCATCTTGCGGAAAGCTTTCTCATGCCCAAGTGATCATTCAAAATTGAAACCACTGAGCCATGCGAGATCCCTAAGGCTTCCACAATCTCTTGCACTTTCAATCTTCTGTCGGCCAACACCATATCGTGAATTTTTTCGATTGTTTCGGGTGTAGAGACCTCAACTGGGCGTCCAGGACGTTCGGCATCTTCAGTGCTTGTACGGCCACAACGAAATTCAGTAAAGGGTCATTCCATTATCGCGGGTGCAACATTTAGACGCATGTTTTAGTTTCATGTGATTAAATAAAAAACATTTTTAATGAAATTAGTCTTTAAACGACTACATTTTAATATTTTCACTCTATATTAGTTTGCAAGGATCTTAAAACAATATTTTAAAAGCCAGGAGGAAGGTTCGAATGGCCATCGCGGGTGCAACAAATTTGGCCCAACCTTTCCAGATCATCGACAAAAAATGAATAAATCTGTTAATTGTGATACATTTAATATGTTATGCCTTAATATTTTGTAAGGTGTTTAAGTAACAAAGCACATAAAATAAAAACTCTTAACAAAACAAAAATAAACAATTAATTATTCATTTTTAAATTAATCGCGGGTGCAACATCAAATTATCGCGGGTGCAACCAGTCTAATTTAAGTGAATATAAACATCAATTTAACTTATATAGGAACAAAATGAGAGATCAAACCATATTTATTACTAATTAGTATACTTTTGTTGTCGCTTATATTAATTATTTCTTTTCAAATACCTCAATTTTCAACGAAAATTCTATGAACATATTATTTCCATCGGTCTTCTTCTCCGGCGCATCCAACTTCGCGATAATATAATCAAATTGCACGTCTATAGTAAACGTGCAATTCATGCGTGACATCAACGATTTCTGTGAAACGCGCTCTCTCGCGTCCGGCCCTAGTCCAGGCCATATAGGTCGCCACATAGGGACGGAGCGAGAGTGCATGGGTAGCCGTCGCTTTCTTCTGCGAAGCAGTGATACTCGCGAACAGGGAGGCGACGCACGTGAGGGAGAGGCAATATATGCGCCCTCACAGCCCTAGCCTCCGCAGGAGACGCCCTGGGCGTCGGGAATCCTAGGCTGATTCCTGGCCATCGTAGGTGCGAGCTTGCGGACGGCGAATAATGGGTAGCTCGCTGTCCGGTAAGGACCAAGCCCGGGTCGACGGCGCGTTGTGTTCCACGCGCGCGTCAAAGAGATGTCAGCACCACCTCGTAGGGTCCTCAAGGACCGATGCCTGCCAGGGGTGCGGGTTGTTTGAAAGAGAGACCGTGGCCCCTGGCACACAGACAACTGAGGGAACACGGGTGGGTTTTAGTCAGTAAAAGTCTGACACGCCCTCCTGCTCCACCCAGAGCGGGAGAAGTTATTTGATGCTTTCGGAACCTACAAAAAAAAAAAAAACCATTGACATCTCGACATCGGCATGAAGCTCAGAATTTTCTATTAATTTCCGCCTATATTTCTGCGAAGCAGTCTTATTGTGTTGCTCTGTTGTCATTTAACTAATATTTCTGTAAAACACACAGAATATAATAAAAACACACGTGTTAAATATATATCATCAATCGTATTCAGCATATATTATTAGTCAAGGCATATCAAAACAACAAAATATGTAATTAATTACACAAAAAGGATATGTGACAAAAAGTTGCACCCGCGATCTGACATCAAGATCGCGGGTGCAACCAATTTCAGTTATCGTTTATTTTAAACTAACAATAACTACACTCTTAAAAAATATTAATTTAAGTTAAGTTTTGATTTCTTCTTACTTTTGCAAAGTTTCAGAATGTTAGCTCTTTATTTCTGTGAATAAAGTAAACTTTTATATCTTTTGTATCGCGGGTGCAACAAGTTAACAGTGTATTCTAGCAGTCAATAATTCTTAATAAATAACAACATATACTTACATTTTTTGTATCACGAGGATAAATGAATATTGTCACTTCAAGTTTAGCTGGTAAAACATACCCTCAAACTGTCAGCAACACCTGTTCCGCGCCAGTGTTTCTAGGTATGATTTTACGGATTGTACCAACTCTTCGGATGGTAATACTTTCAAACGCGCCAAAAGACCAAATATGGAATAAAATTAAATTTTAATTAATTGAATAATAAATTTCGACTTTCTTCTTTGCACTAATAACAAAAAAAACAACTAATAGTGCGATTTAAAAAATTAGGTCAGGAATCGTCTATAGCGGAATCGCCCTAAACCACTTTTTACCATTGAAATCGATGGTGCAGAGTCCCCATAGTATTTATCAAGCTTAGCCTTGGTCTCGGTAATGGTTTTTTTCGCAAAAAATAATGCTTAATAAGCACACGAAATTCACTTTTTTCCATTTTTTCCTCAAATTACTGGGTAGTCTGATAAAGATAGCTGTCAAACACAAACTAACTGACGCAGCAAGTTCAAATTTTGATAGGAGTCAACTGACAGATGCCTGTTGACAGGAGTAGTGTTTTTTTTCAGTAAAGTGGTCAGAAATTCAAAAAGTCACGGACTTATTGACCCGCCCTCGTATTTTGTGTAAGCTGTGTTCATATTGTGTAAGTAGTTTTAAGGCTTACCTTATCCCAACTCATAAGTAGTGCATGATTGAACTTTTCGTAGCTCAGAAATATACCCAAAGACTATTTCTTAAGTAAATTTCACTAAATCGTAAGTTGTAAGAAAAATCTAGGAACTGACTCAACAGTGCCTTAGTTTACAATCATACTAATAACGGGAAAAAACTGAAGTAATTATGACGATAGAGCACACATCTTATAATTGCAATTTTATTGACGAAGAAAATGAAACGAATATTATTGTAAACTAGTGTATTGGATAGTAGGGGCGGCCAAAATTGAATAGCTTACTGGCGGCAAATGTGTAAATCCGCCACTGGCTACGACGGCTTCACTAATTCTGCATTATACGAGTGTCATAACTCATTCCAATTCTACGTCATCTAGAAATCACAACCTTTTAAGTTAGAGAAACGATATACACACATCAAAAAAAGTTTGTGATCACCAGCATTGATTGACATAATTTTTTAAATTGAACTTTATCAAGAAAAAAATATTTGTTTTAAATAGAAATACCATGTTTGAAATTAAAATATAAAACTATTTATAAAAAAATAATAATCATAACGTAATTGTAACAGAAATTTGATAGAAAGAAAAAGATTGTTTAACCAAACTTATACAACAATTTATTAATAAAAGGCTAATATTCAATATAATATGGCTCGAACACATGCGGTGATCCTCCTGGGCATGCTGAGAATCAAGTTATCCTGCACTTCTTGGGGTAACGTCCCATTCTTGAATAACTGCTTCCCTGAGCTCCAAACAGCTCGCCTAAGAGCATCCCACGCGTGCTCTATTGGGTTTAAGTAAGGCGAGCTGGCAGGCCAGTCTAATCTTGTGATGTCGTATTCTCGGAGAGCAGCATTGACTCGTTGAGCTCGATGGGCGCATTATCATCGAAAAGTACAATTTGGTGCCCATGGTTTACTCGGAATGTTCTGACAACTACATCAATAGTAACTGCTCTATACATGTCTGCTGTCATGATTCCTCGATACGGGACCAAAGGCGTTCTAGCTCCAATCATAATACCACCCCAAACGAACACCGATTTCCCGCCCTGCTAAACTGTTCCAGTGGCAGTTTTTTGCCTTTCACGATCTCCTGGTCTTCTCCAGACACGGACACGTAGGTTATCTGATGAGTACTGATTCGCGATTCGTCAACGAAGAGACAGTTTTGCCAAATGTTTTCTTCTTCATTTTGCCGAAGCCTAGCCCACTGCAATCTCCACCGTACTCGTAATCCAGCCTGGTGCAAGCAATTCCGAATGGTCTGAGTGCTAACTTCAAGCCCAGAGGCGGTCCGAACTTCTGCTTTTATTTTAGTAGCGTTGACTTTTGGGTCACGGGCTGCCAGCAATCTAATATAGCGCTTTTGGGCAGCAGTCAAAACAGTTGGGCGACCTCTGCAGGTTCGGTCAGCAAAATTACCCATCCCGTGGTACCTCTGCAACGTGGTCATGACACAGGATTGGGATATCAGCAACTCTGCGTGGTATTTCTCTCGTGGTGTATCCTTCTTCCCTTAAAGTTACTATTCTTGCTCGTAAAACTTCTGATAATCCTCTTGGCATTTTCTCAATCACAACTTTCCGCGAAATTTCCGCTAGTGTCAAGTAATTTTACTTTTCAATCAAGTAAATGGCCCGATATCAGGCTCGAAGTTACAAAAAAGTCATAGTCAGTCAAGTTCATCAAATCAAATTGTAAAGCGGTAGTAACTTTACAACAACCTATTAGGAGTTTTTGGGGGGAACACGAAAAGTCCACGTTACTCACTTATTTTCACCTTCACTACACTTGTGCACTCACACGTAACAAAATTGAATAATTCACTACCAAACTTATACAATTTAATTCGCTATTTCACGAAATTTCATGAAAATAAAAATTCGTGCGACATGTTCCAACGCGATCCCGCCAAAAACTCCGACCGAAAGCCTTTTAAATGGAAAAACAATTGAACTGTTTTATTATTTTATATTCTAAATCTATATTTTTAAATAAAGAATCTAAAAGAAAAAATCATAATTATAATCTACTGTAACAAAACGGATTTCGATTTTTAAAAGTGATCGCAAACTTTTTTTGATGTGTGTAGGTACGTTCTTTTTTGTCATTTTTACTACGGAATACTCAAAAATAATATGAGCATAAATTTCAAATATAAATGATGTTGCAATAATCAATAGGTATCGATTGAATATTATAGTAAAAAGAAATTTAGCAACAATAGTTAATTTGGAATAACTTCTAGATTTCATGGAATTGGGATGTGAAATGTAGGTGTGCTGGGGAAAGAGAATAAGTTTTCCCAATACAGAAGATTTGTCGAGAAAATAAGAAAAACGAAATACCACATAACTCATTCATATATGTATATATCTGAATCGAAGATGAAAGATGCGAGGTTCATTTGTGCTCTAAAATACATAAAAGCAGCATAAGAGATACCGTTGATACTTCTTACATCATTCTTGCGTATCATGCTTATTTTAAAAAAAAATTACGTATTTATTCATTTTTTTGCCAGATTCTTTTCGATATCCAAAATAAAAATACCCTATATATAATATCCGGATACAAACCTTGCATCTTAATTATCAATCTATCGTTATTTTTTTAACATTTAAAGTGGAATGGCCGAAAATGGTCTTTTTAAAACACTGTGCATCAGATCACTGCTGTTTTGGCAAGGTGGAAGGGTGAGGTTTTGCGGAGTATCCTCAGCAGGCTTAGCATGTCACTTTATATTTCTACGAAGAATAGACAGTGCTTTTTCTATACAAAGTGACATTTCGTTTCTCCATTTTTCACATCGAACCGTAGATATCCTTCCACAATAAGTCGTTTGACTTTCGTTTTGGAACGATCATTGTTCAGAATAGTCGACATCGGCTTCGCTTGCCATACTAAAAAATATAATAGAATAGGTAGTTTTATATGTAGACTATTTCAGAAGAGTATTTTTTCCTGAACTGTCAAGATCACACTGACAACAAACTTTCTACTCGACGGCCACAAAGTATATACGATAATGTACAAAATCATGGTTTCCTTAAAACGCATAATTGTGATAATTAATGGAAGAACAAGCTATCTTCTCCCACTGTACCTACTCATACATTATTTAGTTAATAGTCATGTCTATTCTTCCGTCGGCAAATCGGGGCTCGTGCTAAGCCTGCTAGAAGAAGAAATTAACGCCACCCTCACGATTGGAAATTTCTCCTGAAAGGGGTCCACTAGCCTACAGTGGGTAAGCACCTATCGGAGCCAGGGCGTAGAGTTCAAGAAAGAGACTTGGTCAAGACGGAGGTTCCACAGCCATTTCCTCAGGTAAAATCGTTCAGTCACCAGACCACTTAAACAAATAGGAAGGAAAAGGGTTAATCCCGACAATAGTAGAAATGTTCAGTTTAGGTTTTAATGAAAACATGAAGCAATCGTAATCAGATCATAAAATTCGGCGAAAAATCAGATAGAATTAAGCGTGCAACATAACTAGGAATTCCTAAAATCGCATAACATTTACAAACATGTCTGTGCGAAGTGTACATGATATTCTGTCAAGCAATTATCGTTGTATATAGTGAAGGAGCCCTCAACAAATTGCTACGTTATTTTGCACGATTCGGAAATATATAATTCATTCATCAAACGACTCCTTTACATCTAAATTTCCACTATAGAGTAACAAACAGTCTTCAATTTTTTGTAAAATTTGCTTTAATTGGTTAATTAATGCAGGTTTCATTGTTGCAATATTATAGCTGTAATTAAGATTTTTTACACGGACCACTTACTGATTAAAAGAAAGTTGATTTATTTGAGACACTAATACTGTGTAACTCACTTATTAAAATGACTTTTAACTGATGTTGACTGAACGAAAGTGACAGTGCGTGTTGTAGCCTTGCTTCTTGTTTTACCCATACATCTTAAAACTAATGGGCTGTCGGTATTTATGAACCACAGCACTGTTGGCCAACTATTCTTTAACCAGAATCTAATAAATAATATTTAACATAAAATCTGTTTTGATTTTTTGCAAATGATAAATGTTAAGTAGGTTTGTACAAGCACGTTTACACGTCAAAAATATTTTTAAACTAGATAAGGCCGGCGTTTCCTATCTGAATACTCTGAGAAGAAAAGCCGAAACAAAGTCTCTTTCAAAGTCCAGACATAATCTTGGTCAGATCACCAGTAAGTGCACGCATTTGCACTGATCGTGCAGCTCAAAGATTCATCATAACCTTTACCAGTCTGGTCCTAAAAAAAGGAAAATGAAATGGCTCAGTACTATAATGCTTCGTGCTCATTGGATATACAAAACACTTCGTTTATTTTTTTTATCTTCTAAATGAATGGCTTTTCTTCTCATGCTACTGACAGATAAAATACCGAGTAAGTAGATTTTTCCGAACATAATGTCAATAACAGAAACAAGTCATTGTCAGGGCAAGTAAGCCATTAAAATACGCTGTTACCCGTATTACGAGCATACTTATTCTCATATCGACAAACGAGATTTTCAATTGCAGTATGCAATGAGCTTGTTATAACTTTGCCCGTAATTGTTTTATGCGACAGTTCGTTAAACCTGGAAAGTGGCTTGAGGCTTCATCATTCCGCAGACACATTTATAACATACTTTTACATGTCAATGTTTTATGACGTCTTGACACATGGCGTTTTGTTAATTGGTTAATGATACCGAAAGGTGTTTAAGTAAAATTAAACTGCTAAAGCCGGATAATGTTTGCATACTTGTAATGACTATAATTTCTTATGTTACTTTTGGCGACGCCTTTTTTGTGTTTCGTTTTAAGATTTAATAGTTATCCCAGGACTTTTTTTAAATCCAAACCACTATCGAAAATTAAATGACCCAAATAAAAAATTAAGCACCCTTCATATAGCACCTACTTTCGAATATTTCGATCTTAACAAAAGAAAGTCGATGTTATTTTTTTTTGAAGTCGTAGGATAAATGCATACCTACTGAGCGAGAGCCTCATGTTGAGTATTGTTTTATCGTCTGCAGATCATCGGGAGATTCGGATGCGGCGAGTACTGCCGCCGTAGAAACGACCTTGGAACGACTTAGAGGCACTCGGGGCGCCCTCGAAGAGCTGTGGTCCGATCGGGAAAGAAGACTCGAACTCACTCTGCAACTCAGGCATTTTGAAAGAGACGCTTTAGAGGTAAGCAACTAACTACTTTTATAATGTTCGACGTAATATTGAAGTCATTAATTAGCATAAAAGTACGCGCGCAGACCTAAGTAGAGTTGCGGTTCACCATCCGATGATGTCAATAGAACATTACAAATAATTAACATAGTGTAAAAAGGAGTTCATAAAATTACGGTAGGTAATTGAAAAAACGAATACGAAACTTCAAACTCGTTAAAACTTCCTTACACAGCGTGCTGGATTGCCGATAGCTTTAGAAATATACTTCTTAGCCTACCATATGAAACAGCCTATATGATTATGAAAATCTGAGTTTGATGAAGTTCAATTCAGAACTTTTATAATATAGCCGATGAGTTGAACGGGCTTAAAAGGACGCATGGTATTGATTGGTCCTGTTTTATATGAAACGTTTATAAATAAATGCAGTTAGTTTTGACGGATTATGAGGGTGGGAGGATTTGTATAGGTAGGGTGGACCGCCCGGGGTGATGGACAGGGGTTGGTCACTCCGTAGTAACAACCATAACAGGATACAAATTGTATTAAATTGATTACCCTGGACTGACCTTGATTGAAGTACGCACTCATTTATATTAGCGAAATTCATTTGTTACATTTTTGAGATAGAGGCTAATAGGGAATTTTCGCAAGTGTGAGTTCAACTCAATTGTATGCCGATAGTTAAAAAAAATTGCAAAGGTTTTCAGATACACTAAACAAGTTACTAATCACTTCTAACATCATCTGTCTGCTGCTTATATGCTCAAAAATCAACAACTAACCAGAAACTAGCAAATTTTCGACGATTCTAATCTTTCCAAACTTCCGTTCAAATTGTTTGAGGCTTTGAATAAAAACACGTGCTGTGGCGACTGGTTAATTTAAAACAATTTATTGGCAACGATCCAATGACATCGGTTCAGGCCACTGCACACCACGCTACGCGAGGCGCTGCACAATCGGCCACTGCACACTGATTGCCATCAGCTTTTCATACACCCGTGAAGGCATATGATAAGAACCTGAGCGTAATCTGTCATAACATAACAATACCTCAACAATAAAATACACCGCAATGCATTCAGTTTCCCGTATTATAGTGCTTATTATCCACAACCAATCAAGCCATAAAACAATGGGCTCGTAAATGCACTATTTATGTAAACAAATAACGCAGTTTTACAGTTATAAGTCATTTTTAAGTAACTTGTGTTACGTTTAAGTACCTATGTATTTTTTTTTAACATTTATGCAGCCTGTATATTAAACACTGCTAACTACTATAAACAATGGAAGTACTATTGCTTACATCATACAAACATATATGTGCAAACAATGAACACGCGTATATCAAGCAAAAACGTAATGAAAAGGTTATAAACCTTTCAACCGCGCTCCTTAGTTGTAACATGTCCGTGACCTCATATTAAAAGAATCGTTAATCGTTATACCCTTACACACGTGTATTTAATATTGTATAAGTACCTATACAACCCATCTAGGGATGCTTACGATTACACAACCTGATTTGATAGACTATGGCAGACATGTCTGTTGTTGACGTATCCTGCACAATATTTCCGCTCTATTATTTTTGCAAAGGTTTAAAAAAAAATGTCTATGGAAATGAAAGTTTGTTGTATTTTGAATGGTAACATGATTGAAATACATACCAACCGCCCAACATTTAATTCTCTTATTTTGTTTTAGTTATGTAATCAGCAGTAATCGGAATAGGCTGACTATATTTGCCTAAATTTCGGAGAACAGAGACAGAAAGTGGAGACTTCCTTATGACTATATATTTTTTTCCCGGGATCCGAGAAAAATCTTCAATAAGTTGAAAATAAGCTTTATTTAAGATGTGTAAAGGCTATTTTTAACTAAATTTGGAATTACCAAATTTACGGGATTTTCACGTAAAATCCCGAAAAAAATAATCTAACTTTAATTCATGTATTCGAATCATACTTAGGATCCAACGAACTGTTGTATCAAATAACATTACGTTTTGTCAATAAGTATTTTCGGGATTTAACTTTTCCCGAATCCCGGGAAAAAAATATAGTCGTAAGGATGTCCCCACTTTCTGTCTCTGTTCTCCGAAGTTTAGGCAAATATAGTCAGCCTATTCCGATCATTGGTAATCAGCTTAGAATATAAATTCCGTTGGATTGGAACACGTTTAAAGAGATCTATTTCCAATGGCTGATTTAGAAATTTTATTAGTGTGTGAATGACACAATTTCATTGCATTGATCAATTTCTTCTCGCGGAACAGCACGCACCTATTGAGTCTGCCGGTGTGCCGACTATTGGGATACGTTTACTCAAACTGTTTCTATTACATTCTCAAAAAGCTAGCCTGGATGCAAGCTTGCATTTCTTTAATTACATTTTTGATATGAACCCCTTTATTTATAAACGTTGCTTAAAGTTCTGTAATGATTAGCTACTGTTTAACCATAATTTTTTTTTACGTTTTAACATCTCTTACTTGAATGAAAATGAGACTTTGACCACTCAGTTGTTTATTCGCTCAGGGGTAGTCGTAATAATGTCTAGTTTATTAGCTTATATATTTTTTAGATATGATATGTGTAATACTGATTCCGATATTTATTCTGCTTATTTATAAACAATTATATTTAATTCTGTTTCATTTTTTACAGGTGTCGTCTCGACTCGAACTGTGGGGCGACGAGCTCCAGCGCACTGAACCTCCTCGAGACCCTCAACAAGCTGAACAGGCGCTGGCTGCCCACAACGAGAGTGTGGCTAGAATGCAACATGCCACCTTTCAGGTCAGTTATTATCTTCGTCATTCTTCTGTCTTTATCCCCATTTATTTGGGAATGGCGCAGCATGTCACAGTGCAACAGCACATGTCACAGTGCAGAGCAGTGATGGCCGTATATTCGAACCCAGACACTTTCAGTCAATCAATAAACTCAGCCTATCGCATTCCACTGCTGGACATAGTCCTCTTCCAGGCTGCGCCACAACGCTCAGCGAGGCACTTTAATTTGTGTGAATTATTTCATCACAACAGGCGCACAAAACTATGACGAAAATAATTGTGAGGATGTCTTGAGAAAAATACCGAAGACTTGTTTCATCCAGCAACGCGTTCTGTGCTCGCAGGGTAGATAACGGCCCACTCCCGCTCACAGCCCATATCCTAGAAGTAGGATCATTGTACGCTGATTAATTAACTTGCCTTTTTCTCCGCAATTTCTGAATTTATTTCAATTTTATCTCCTTTCTAGCCATTTAATTTTTCACACAATCTATCCATCGTTAATTTGGCCTTCCCTACTCATAAAACCATCCATATTTATTACTTTCGGGTGAGCATGCACCAATCACCGACCAACGTGTAGTCTTATAAAACCATGACCATACTAAGAACCTTGTCACATTACGATGCAAATGAAGACGTCAGAGATGACGCTTTAGTAACGCAATACACTACATAAAATAAAGCTATTGACATCAATTGACAAGGAGCTCTCGGTCATTTTCGTTACAACGGTTTATATCTCAGAATCATGATGAGATACAACACCTAAAGAAGAAACACTAAAGCGTTAAGAAGAGATCAGCGGTGAAGGGATCTACAGATATATCAAGACGTGTCGAAACAACATCATAATAGTTTGAATTGAAAGATTCATTCGAGTGTCAACGAACCAGGGGGGGGGGGGGCGGCTGGTACGTTGATATGCATTACATGATATTGTAATGCAGGTTTAAGCCGTTTCGCATTTGGTCTTAGCCGCTTAGTTTTTCAAATATATTGTAAACTAGCTGACCCGACAGACGTTGACCTGTCTTA
The DNA here is from genome assembly GCA_949987655.1 of Polymixis flavicincta. Lineage (NCBI taxonomy): Eukaryota > Metazoa > Arthropoda > Insecta > Lepidoptera > Noctuidae > Polymixis > Polymixis flavicincta. Next base: position 31,499,587 of record OX465171.1, on the reverse strand, counting down.
ACTATGAATACTGAATTCGCATTTAAAATATATTTTACTCGCAACTTTCTTATTTTTTTTTTTTTTTCATAAGAACCTTTTCCTGACAAATTACAAACATATAAAAAAAAATTGCAAAATTGGTCCAGCCGTTCACGTGTGATGCCGTGACCAAGGGAAATAGGGACTAATTTTTATATATACATAGATGCAGTATGTATAACATAAACATAGACTTGTGATGGCATTTTAAACCATTCCCACTTCAATATTGAGGTTGAGGATAGTTGAACCACTACGCATATTTTGTTAATGATGTGAATTGCTCTTAACATCGTGACTGGCGATCAACCATCCGGTCAAACTTCAAAGCAAGATTAAACTGGGCCCAAATCCTTAATTAATTACAAGTCAAATGTAAGCAACAGTTACCAACTAGTTGCATTGCACATATTTCACACTTTCTGTTTTTTCCTCACGTACATCGTCTGAGTACGTTCGTTCTGTCTAAGATTCCTCCTTCGCTTCACGACAAGCTAAATCAAGGTCAAGAGCAGAATAAAGTGTCAATGCCATTACTGTTCCGTTGCGAAAATGGGATGCTGCTATTCGTCCTGTTTAACTCAATTGCTTTCTGACATTGAATCGTCATTAAAAAACTAGGTTTTGCCCGCGACTTCGCCCGCTTGGAGGTCGGATATCCCACGGGAACGTACTACCTAGTTTTTACAGTTAAGTTGTATTTTATTAGTTTGAATATACTACTGATCTTTTTTTTCACTTCGATGTCCCTGCCACCGTGGATGAGATGGCGGTAGGCCCCGGACCATTTATAGACATGTATAAAAGCAGGTTTTAACCACTTTGTATCTATATTCAGGTGGTCCAGCAAGGTCAGGAGCTCGCGGCGGCTATCGCAGATGCGTCCGATGTAATGGCGTCGAGTGGCTCCGACGGCTCCGAAGCGGCGCCTCTTGACGCGCAAGCGCGCGTGCAGCTGCTGCTGGAGTTCTTGCACGACAGACAGCTGGACCTGGAGGAACTAGCCGAAGAGAGGCGTGCGCGGTTCGAGCAGTGCGTGCAGTTAGGTGAGGGTCTTTGGATGTATCATACGTTATCATGGACTGATGTCGTTGCAGCTAGGAGACGAAGAGGTCGTCAGCGTAAAAATCCAATGTATCCGCTGAAAGTTTAAACACGCTTTGGTTAGGTTCATCATCATCATCATTTCAGCCGAAAGACGTCCACTGCTGGACATAGGCCTCCCCCAGGCTCCTCCACTTCGACCGGTCTTGTGCTTCCCACATCCAGCGGATACCCGCGGCCTTCACAAGGTCATCAGTCCACCTTGTGGGAGGCCTTCCCACTCTACGTCTTCCGGTACGCGGTCGCCACTCCAGAACCTTTCGGAACCATCGGCCATCTGTTCTGTGAGCAATGTGCCCTGCCCACTGCCACTTAAGTTTGTCAATTCTTCGGGCTATGTCGGTTGCCTTGGTTCTCCTGAGGATCTCTTCATTTCTGATTCGATCGCGTAGGGAAACTACGAGCATAGCCCTCTCCATTGCCCTTTGGGTGCCTTCTGATAAGGCCCATTGTGAGCGACCACGTCTCTGTACCATAGGTCATCATCAGGTTGATTAGGTTACACTGTCGGAATCACAGAATAAAGAAAATTTGTGACATATTCATCTGAATTGAAATGGTTTCCTCTTTCTAAATAGAAAAATAATCCATGAAAATTAATGTACATAGTTGAAAAACATGTGATTTCAAGTTAGAATTTCTGGTGTAAGTATCATCACAAACACAAACAAATTGCCATGCACAGGTTCGATATCGGAACCAGTTGTTTAAAAAAATCAAATTTTTTTCAGTAGAAGTAGCTTATTATTAGGATAGATCATTACAAGCTACTTCTTTTCCTTCTTTTAGCTATCGGAAGCTAATGCATTTAGATTTAATAAACGAGGAAACAATGCTCGCGATAACTAGGTAAAATCTAATATAATGTTTAACAAAGTAAGTTTTAAAACCTACTATTCTATTATGCTGGGCTAATAACAAGGAAATAGTTATTATTGTATACATAATCATAGGTTAGTTTCTATTTGACAGGGTTGTGAGTGTGTGTATTTTTCTGAACAATGGATCACTTTTTTTGGATTTTACGCCACAGTGGTATACACATTTTATACACGCCTCTGGGAGACGAAGGTAAATTTACATTAGAAATCACTTGATTCATAAATATGCTAGTTATGACGTCTTCGCTTACTACATTTTATAGGTTTTTTGTCTTAATCTGCTTATAATATTCCCACTGCTGGGACACAACCCTCCTCTCTCTGACAGAGTGTGAACCGTAATCCACCAATTATAGTTTTTTGTTGTTGTTTAATAACGTGGTTTTAGTAAACAAAGTCGCTTCTCTTTTTAAAATAAGAAAAGACTAGCTGGGACTACGGCATCACTCGCATGAGCTAAATTGCAGACCAAAACCGTCGTGTATTAGCTCTCTAACAGTAAAGTAGATGGAGAAATGTTTCATTTGATGATGTGTAAAGTATTGAAACCAATGAAATGATGGAAGCATTTTTTTAAAGAAAGTTGACTGCAATGGCGTGGCTACTGAGGTGACGTGAAGTATGGAAGACGAAGAGTGATATGTACAGAAGGACGATCAAAAAGTAATGTTATTTCTTTTAACATAAGTGCGTTTCTTTAAAACGTTTGGAGACACATTTTAAGCAAGTTGGTGTAGGAGACTCCGTGCAACAAAACACAATCGAAGTAAAAGTTCTAATTGTGCTTGTGAAAAAGGAAAGAAAGGTAATGATGAAAATGCATTAAATTATTTGCAATTTTTTATAGGTCAATTCCAAAAGGACGCTGCTCAAGTTGTCAGTTGGATACGTAACGGCGAAGCTATGTTGGCTGCTTCGTTCTCTATTCCCGGCACACTGTCAGAAGCTGAGCAGTTGAAACGAGAACACGATCAGTTCCAAGTGGCGGTGGAGAAAACCCACGCAAGCGCTGTGCAAGTCAAGTATAGGGCTGATGCGCTGAGGGCAGCCAATCATTATGACCCTCATACGATTCGGTGAGTACTGTACTATATTTTTATCATCAACTTCCTGCCCATGTTACTTGGAGACGCCGCAACACGTTCTCTTCTTCCATTCTCCACTTACCGCCTATTTTGAATAATAGACATTCACTCCCTTCTAATTTCATATCATTCTGAGGAATGATTGATGTATTGTGTGAGCACAATACATCAATCTTTTCTTTAGCCTTCCTCGCCCTCTCCAATCATCAACATTTATATACATCATTCAGAAAACTATGTATTTACTGACCCAATGACGTGGTGTTACAGAAGAAATGTTTTTGTTGAATATCATATATTTCCATATACTCATATATTTACGCCATAATCGACGTAACTTTATTTAAATGATAGGACTAGGACAGTACAGACTTTCCCAACGTTATTTCTTATCATAAAGACGGTACGTAATTTGTTATTACGGTGCTATTTTAAATTGACACTGTAACAGAATTGTTATAAAACTTTGCTGTCCTCGGAAACGGGACTCAGGACACAAATTTCATTTAAAAAATATACTTTAAAATGCTTGTTAGTGCTCATAACGGTCTGAGCTTACTCAAAATAATTCAACAACGTTCTAGCATTTACCAAGAACGGCACGAAATTCATTAAATCAGTAATAGCAACGTACCAAAATTAAATACGCAAAACACTTTGTATTATGTTTTGTAAATCTAAGAGCTGAAATAATCGATATTTTACAAAAGGTTCAACGAATCTGTATTAGTACGGGTCTCTAAAAATTATGTGATTGCATTGTATGATAAAATGGTTTTGGCAAAGTGAATTGTGACCATTGATAGGCATACGATTATTAATTGCACTTAAAGATTTCGCGAAAGTCAATCTTGTCAATAAAGAAAAGGTATCCGGCACAAACTGTTTAAGAATAGTTAGTTTAAGGTGGGTTAAAATATTAAACAGTCAACAAAAAAAAAAAAAAAATACTCAGACGGGTGGCTAACTGCCAAACTGGCGAACGATTAAGTAACAACCCCGTGTGAGGGCTTTTCAATGCAAAAAATCTGTACTAAAAATAAAGCTGAAGAGCTGTTTGTTTCTTTAAGGGGAATCTAGTCGCTGGCTCGAACTCGCTGGTGGGCCTGGCTAAAAAGCACACTGTCTCACCAGGTTTGGTGTCCAACAGAGGTAGTATCAGTGATAAGCAGTTAGACGCTAGTCTACACGCAAAACGTTATTGAGTGAGATGCAGCACCATTTATAGTAACACAGAAAACAAAAGTTACGTTAAATTAGCAAGAAAAATTAATCTTTGTTGGCTCATAACTTTTTAATGGCTTTTTATTTTAGTACGCTGTTTCCATACAGGCAATATTAATAATGAGGCAAAAACATACCATGTTAAATTTATGATGTACATTGTCGAACCGTGGAGTAAAACACTCCCGAAGTTTGTATGGACAAAATGTCGACAAGATTCACCTTAAACGCGCTTGGCTCTTGAACTACCACTCATATTTGTTTTTTTTCTAAAGCATTTAGTAGCTCAATTATTGAGGAATTTATTTTAGGCTTGTATTACCGTCATTCTCTAACGAACCAAAAATATTTTTTTTTTTATCAAAGAACGCTAAGTGAAACGATGAAAGTGGAACGAAAATTTATCGCGGTCATCGGGCAGAAGCTAGTGCATAATAAAGCACCTTGCTATCAGCTAACGAACCGACTGGTGGCGTGTTGGAAACCCAAAGGTTCGATTCTGTTCACCTATTTTAGGATTAACGGTGTATCATCCTGACCGACAAATCCAGTACAGTAATTGCATAATACTTTATATTTCGTTTTCCTTATGAACAACAAACATAATTGTTAATTATAATGTAAGGGCATTTGTCAACATTTACCTCTTGGGAGTTCAAAGCAGCTGCAAATAATGAGTCTTCTTCAAGGTTGATTTTGCTGAAGTGAAGAGGCGGCCCACGAAGTTTGTTAAAAGACTCATTGCTACTCGACGGTCTATTTACACAGTCATCTCTCCGTTTTTTTAAATGAAAACTTCCTTAGGCGTGTTGGGCATTTTTTGGGATGGCAAAAACAATTGAACTCGCGACACCGCTGATTTTTAGTAGTATTTCAATAAGTTCAATCTTTGCCATAACCCAAAGCAACAATCAGTGAAAATGAAATGATGCGCGTTAGAGTTAAGGCGTACCCCACAGACGACGCGAAGGGGCAGCACCCGGGTGCTGTGGGAAATGGACAAGGGTTGTCGCACCAGAACGGGCGGGTGCGACGTAAGACGCAAGCTCGGAGTGCGAGAGAAGTTCGATTGAGGTGTGCGAGCTGTGCGAGCTGTGTGTGATGTAGGTACGACGACTGGAAGAGGAAGGGAACTAGCAGATGTTTAAAAAAGGCGAAGACTGAACATAGCGTGTCTGCAAGAGACGTAATGGAAGGGCGCGAAGGCTAGAGAGATAGGAGAAGGATATAAGTTTTATTATGGCAAGCGAAATGTATATGTAGGTATAGTTTTAGATAGTCAGTTGAAAGAATGTGTGGTGGATGTTAAAAGAGTGAGTGATAAGAGTAGGGGAGACCAAAGAAACGATGGATGGACTGTGTGGGAAGTGTGCAAAAAAAAAAAAGACATGTTGTGCCGACCCCAAATAAATTGGGATAAGGGCAAGAGAATGAATGATGATTAAATTATTACAAGTATTCAGTGTGTTCGCACGATAATTAATAGTCGAAAAATACCTTGTTTCCCCCTTTTCTCCTACTGATAATGAGCCTGGTGTATCCTGTTTGTTAGTGGAACTGAAAATAATTAATAATACATTTATTATAAAATTAGTAGGTACCTACCTAAAAGTAATGCGCCGCATAAAAAGGCTGAAAGTCACCTAAAGGGCAATGGAGAGGGCTATGTTTGGAGTTTCCCTACGCGATCCAATCAGAAATTAAGAGATCCATAGAAGATCCAAGGTAACCGACATAGCCCGAAGAATTCCCAAACTTAAGTGGCAGTTGGCAGGGCACATTGCTCGCAGAACAGATGGCCGATGGGGCCGAAAGGTTCTGGAGTGGCGACCGTGTACTGGAAGACGTAGCGTTGGAAGGCCTCCCACAAGATGGACCGATGAACTGGTGAAGGACGTAGGAATCCGCTGGATTCGAGAAGCACAAAACCGGTCGAAGCCGCGGTGCTTGGGGGAGGCATACTCGTATGTCTATCAGTGGACGTCTTTGTCTATAATGATAATGATGATGATAACATGATAAGAAAAACCCGACGAGTGGATAACCTCCACCTTTTTTACTTTGATATTAGTCTGACCGAGGGGTCTAATATTTCCCAGTAACTGGTATGTGGACGTCAGATAGCAACATGGTTGGGAAAGGCTAGGCGGATGATGATATTAGTCTATGGTTGAATGTGCTGTAACTCATTGGTGCGAACCTACTGCTGGCGTCAGCGTTTTTGTGTGGTTAATTAAAGACTAGTGATATTACAATGTTTTGTTAATAAAATATGATTGTTACAGAGAAATCTCAGAAGAAGTAACAGAACGGTGGCAGCGGCTAGTGACATGCGCCGAGGAGCGTCACAAGCTAGTGACGGCATCGCTGAACTTCTACAAGACAGCTGAGCAAGTGTGCTCGGTGTTAGACTCGCTAGAGCGTGAGTACCGGCGTGATGAAGATTGGTGTGGCTCCGCAGCAGCGCCGCCCGCTGACGAACAGACCCTACAGCTCAACATTGACAAAGCCGCGCAGGTAATACTACCACAACTGTTATTATTATTATTTATTAAGAACCTCCCACAGCAAGGCAAAACGTCCCACAGCAAGGCAAAGGCGTCTACTCTTTTTACTTCTCTCGATGTAAGGCGACTCAGAACCAGTCTTTCTTGAAGGAATTTAGCTCATCCCGCCATCTCGGCCTGAGCCTGCTGCAATGTCGCTTGCAATTAAGTGGGACTCATTGAGTCGTGAGATTAGCCTATTGTTCGTCTGACATGAGGCCGATGTGCCAAGCCGAATTCCATTTCACCACAACTGTAAAGCTTTTTAGCGTGTTGTTGGCAATCTAAAATGTGTCAGCCTGGGACTTTCTACCTCATCAGTAGCCTACGACCATTAGTTTCGCTAACATGCAGGTGTTAGGGTACGCAGGACATCATGTCAAATATCGCATCTTTTGCGTAACAGCTGAGCAAGTGTGTATGAGAACTATTTGCACTCCAAGTCAATGCTCCAAGTTGGTACATCTAAACCTGAGACCGAGTATTGCTAAGGGGGAAGCGCTAAGCTAGCGCACAAAATTTAAATGTTGTTCAAAATATGATTCGCAACCATAACAAATATGCCAAACGATTTAGACATTGTCACCGGGCAAAAAAAAAAGCAATTTCAGAATAAAAAAATTGCGAATTTTTTTTTGGTCCAAAACTTCTTTTTTTCGGGTGCGAAAAATAATAATTTAAACCGACAATCTGAGGGGCTTGTGGCTAGGTGATAACGGCCGCACGGGTCGATCAATTGGGTTGAGCTGGGCTTGCCGCAGCTGGTCCGTGGATGGGTGACCATCTTTACATGCCAAGACCCCTCCGTGCCTCGGAAAGCGCGCTGGGCCGTCTATCTGACGTTCAGTTTTACCAAGGTGTGTTGCCCAGTGGCTGGGTTGTTGGGGTTGGATTGGCGGTAGCTCCATGTGAAGAACTGGTATTGGGCTGTGTCCGGTTGGACTGGAGTCTGACTCCAGCATGGTTGGGAAAAGGCTAGGCAGATGATGTAATCTGGGTCCTCATATACAGACAAGGACTACAGGCCGAAGACTTACACACCATTGGTAAAGGCAAGCAACACCGTCTCATGAGTTGCTCCAAGTGTGGAGTAGCATAGGATAGGTATCTATGGTGAGAAGTTGAGAACCAGCGTGCATTACGCGTGCATCAGGGCGATGTGTTTGTGGTGTAGCCTTCATGTCCTACATCGTGGTGAGTCTAATCAATTTCGCAGACTCAGTTTACTAGGTTACGTGGTTATTGACTTAGGAAAGTTTACTGAAGTACTTTTTACTGTTTCCTTAACTGATGATGTAAAAAGAAATGTTAGGTCCATAGATTGAGATTATTGAGAGAGTAGGTACCACTAATGAAAGGTCATTAATGACATTGTAAGTTATAGCATCTCAATTGGTCATGAAAATAACCTTTGTTTATAGAGATTGTGAATTGCTGAACCATTGAGAACTCGATGCCTAATCTTAACAAAACTTTACGAAGCTTGATTTTTATGGCGGCTTTAAGTCTTTGTAATGTAGAGGCGATTGCGTCTAGCCTATTGTAACACCGGATAAGCAACATTAGTACCAAATAATAACATTTTTGACAGTGTAACGCTCTCACCGTATTTCAGAGAGCCATTGTTGGAGGTATAAACACAGTCATACTTGACTACGGCGTCTTCGATGTTTACGTCGATGAAGCCGTAGCTGTGATGTTGTCGACTTCTCGGAATCGATAGAACAAGTTTTGCTTGACACTAAACACTGTGCTCAATTCACTTACTAGGTGATAATCAAACAAATTGCTCTTGTTCTAAAAGTGTTTATCTAGTTCTTAGCGGAAATGACGACCAAATAAGCGTCAGCCATTAGATCAAGTAGGTACTACCTCCCGAAACTGTAAAATAGCTTAGACAGTTCATGTCTCTAGCTGCGTATTTTCGGCAGTATTAATAATATGTGCCAGTCGATGGAAGTTCAAGCAAACAGAACTGGTGAGCAGCACCGTGTGTAGTCTTACACGAACCATTTGGAGCAATTTTTGACCCCTCTTAACTCAAAAACTATTTTACATAAACATGTCAAACTTGGCTCACATTGGCGGTGGCCGTGGACCAGCGGGGGTGGGGTGCGGTGCACACACCTCAAATCAAACGGTTATTTGGATATTAACGCCCAAAAATCGTGTTTTTTTACCTATTATGGTAAATCGTGTTTTTTTACCTATTATGGTAAATGTTAGTTTAGAAAAGCCCAAGCAAAAATTAATTAAGAGACATTGGTGCCGATTCTGTTGTCACAAAAACTAGACTAAAAATCACCAAAATTTAGTTTATTCCTGTCAAACGACGATTTCCTATTCTGAAATTGACTAAAGTGACACAACTTAACTATATTTTAGTTTGACAGCACTAAGATTGCACTGAATTATTAGTTTAGTTTAAATGGTAATTTTGCTATTCTGTTGTTGTCAATTTCATTATTGTATTCAACCTAAAATTTTGGTTGTCTAACTAAATCTGACTATTTTTAATCGCGATTAAATAGGTGTGGAATAAAATTAGTTGTCAAGAACTAAAATTCACACCGACACCTCGACTTCTGGTGCAAAAATAGTACTGTATTTTTTTCTTTTCTTTTGCTTATATCTCGAAAACGGTGTGTCCTATCGCAAAAATAATGAAAATTTCGACCCCCTTTATAAAACCCCAAACACCTCTAAAACTCAACATGTGGATAATAATTTTTCATATTTTCCATGAAAATTCCATATAAATCACGTCGAGGCTGCCGACCCCGGCGCGCTGCTGGCTCTATAAAAAACACGGGGTAGGGCAAACAAGTACCACGTTGCGAAGCCAAAACATACCACGTGCGAGTCCCGATTGTCAAATTCGATTTTAGTTGTGTCAAAATAGTTTTTAAATTTAGAGATATTTTTGTGCAGAATAGCGTTTAGATTCTCATAGTAAAAAGTAAGGAATTTTAGTTATAGTTTAGTTAGTTTAGTTCGGTGTACAACAGAATCGGCACCATTGTGTGTGATTAGTACTGATTCCTCAATATGTGCTCACCACTTGAACTGGTGATAGAAAAAGTGGCAAGTTCAGGTTCTAGATGTTTAGTGAAGTAAAAGATAAGAGAGTAGAATGTAATAATTAGTTAAAATAAGAGTGAATAATAATAAATAATTGCAGTTTTGAAGTATGAATTTAAAAATTATAAATTATACGTAGGTATTCGTCTGGCAAAAGTGTTTTTTTCTTCACATTATGCTATAAAATCGCGCCCTAACCTAACTTAAATACACACAGACAGCCAAATGTCCAAACAGATTGGAAAAAAGAGTTTTAATTTAATACATAAATTAGCGGGTTAGCTCTACAAACCTACTAATTAGTAATCATTGTAATCATTGAAAATAGAGTAGAAGGTCACTAACTGTGGCATGTGCTACCATGGCAACTCCATAGTACAGGAGTTGATGGATGCTGCTGAAAGTGCCAAGCTCGTAGCCAAATTCTGGGCTGACTGTATTTGCAATGTTGCAAGCCCAGACGTTTCAACACGCTAAGAAGGAGAATTTGTTACTTTCTATTATTTTCAATGATTACAATTATTGTAATCATTGACAGAATTTACTTTTGTAAATTCTGGCATTTCTTAACGACTCGATTTATACTACACCTTTCGAATTTTGTTTAAAATGATGCCTTGTCTTAATATTAAAATTATTTTATCCGTTTCCTTCCAGGTGGCAGCTTTGATAGTAAAACATGGTGAGCAGAAGGAGGCTTTCTTAAAAGCTTGCACATTGGCGCGACGTACTGCCGAGACATTCCTCAAGTATGCGGCGCGGTCTGCGCAAGTTCACGGACAGACCGCAGCGGCCAGCAAGGCTCATCATGAACAGACCAGGGCTATACTTGATACACTGCTGGCACAAGAGAACAAGGTGAGGAACTAATCGTCTACTAGAGATAATTTAGCCCCTAGGCATGCGAGCAAATCAACCAACCGAAATGAATTTTGTAGGGGACTCTTCAAAGAAACCCCAAGTATGCTGATACTTTAGTTAAACATGTATTACTTTGATGCGAAACAAAAATGCAAAATATGACAAACAAGTGCAGACCCTTACATCTAATGACGAATAATTAGTACTCACAACGTCGACGTTCTATTTCATAACGAGCAGGCGTTGGGCTCGAACCAGTGATCTATCGTTAATCTGATGTCTAAAAACTAAACTTTGAACTAGAACTTTACCGAAAATCTGTTGCCTGAAGATTATCACCTTATTTACAAGTTCAATTATTATGCAACTCACGAGATACGCTTCACCTTGTTTTGCCTGAAGTAGGATGGAATTAAACAGCTTCTGAAAAGAACGTAGTAAGTAGTAAAGGTTCGATTTCGCGGCCGCGTTCAGAATTTCAACCGTGATTCCGTCAACACACGTTATGACGTGTGCATTGGGGATGCACAGGTGCAAAATTTTAATGTAACTTCAGATGAGGTTTGAGTATTATGTACTTTGCACAGTGGCGTGAAGTCCATAGAGATAGAAAGACACTGCCTACCCTACCTAAATCAGATAAATATTAAAAAAAAAAAAAAAAAAAAAAAAACTGACAACCAATCTTACCAAGGGGTATCGTATTCCCAGTAACTGGGTTGTGGAGGTCAGATAGGCAGTCGCTCCATGCATAATACTGGTATTCATATCATCCGGTTAGACTGAAAGACACCGAGCCACCATACATACAAAGGAACCGAGATAAGGTCTGCATGACCTACTATGTTAATAACCAATCCTTCATTTACATAAAGATAAATCTTCAGATATCATGGTACACACAGCTCCACAGAAAACTCATCCCCTACAAAGGCATGTCGCCTTTGTTGGGGATGAGTTTTCTGTGGAGCTGTGTGTACAGTAGGATCCAAAAGCGGAGTACCAATCTCAAAAAGTAATAGATTGACACTACGGTTTAACTTACGACCTTCTTATATTAAGTAATTTCTATACTGTAGACACACACACTCTCATACGTCTACAAATGATTGTATTCCATAAATTCAACCGTTAAAGTAAATGACGTGATAGCTTAGTGGTTCCTGAACTTGGATTAGCGCCATCGTGCGCAACGAGTCTCGGGTTCGAATCCCACGCGCGGTGTGCTAGCCTTTTTATTGTTTTAAAAATCGCTTTTGACTATAGTTTCTTGTTCTATTCGTCTTGTTCACTAAACTCGTAAAACTTTATCAATATACCCACAGAAACCTAAAGAAATTTAAATGTTAGTTAACCTACGACTCATTCGACGTGACATATAGAACGGTGTTGGTTGTTATTGTGTGCTAGTGACGTGTGTTTAATCTATTAGCGGTCTTCTAGTTCATTTTAAAATGTGAGCAAATTGAATAATAGAAATGAAAGCGAATATTATTGCGCTGCATAAAAGCGGACTTAAATATCACAAATAACTGATGAAACCGGCCTGAGTGTGAGTATTATGATTTAATTATTTTATTAAGCACTTATTTAAAGTTTATCTGCTGATCCTTGTAGTAATTTTTAAACGTTTTATAAATATCATAACGTCTAAATAGAAGAAAAATATAAAATTTCAAAGTAAATTTATTTCCTAGATTAAATATTTATGTGAAATTTGTATTTCAAATAATTTTGTTTCTAAATAGTAATACATATTAGTATGTATTTTGTTTAGTAGCCTAACAGTACCCCTTTTTTGTTTTAGTGAAATACTGTGAGTCAGTGGATGAAAAGATATGAGGAAGGGGGTAGCCTTGCCCGTCGAAAGCAAAGTGGAAGACCCCAGCTTATAAAAGAAAGCGACAGCACAAGTGGTTTCAAAAAGACAAGACATTTTGCCAAATTATTCATAGTGCGCTGTGCACTCCACGCAGAAGGTTTGCATCATGGAAAACCAGCTCAAAAAACATAAACATTAACATTAAGATATAAATTAGAAATATTTATTATCATTGACTTTTATTGATTTTAGTAATATTCACATAATATTGTGTCATATCCGTAATATGGATTATTTCGAGGTATAGTTTCAATCTTCTTTTCGTAATGAAAATGATTACTTAAGCTATAACTTCGATAAGTCCTATTAAATACAATTTGTTAACTTTGAGGTTTGAGAGAACTAACTCACTCGCAGTAGATTTATTCCAATAGTAGTACTACTGAGTCATTTAATTGTATTGTGACAACTTGTCTGCATTTGTTATTTTTACGTGGGTAGATTTGCGTAGAAAAATGAGATTTCTTTAGAGTACCGCACATTGTAGTAATTACAGCACAATATTATTATATTACTAAGATACAATAGCCTGATTATCATGGTTCACCAATTAGCTACTTTACTTCAATAATTGTTCTTTATGAGAAAATAAACTGTTAACAAGAAGTTATTAGTAGTTATTTTTATACCTACTTCATAAAATTATAACGAATAAACATTTTGTAATCACATCATCTTCTTAATCCTTTGTTTAAATAATAATTTAAGTAACTTAAAAAAAAACATTCTCGTCTAACGAATAATATAAGAACTGATGAAATTGTTGAAAAGAAAAATAAAAGTCTCTTCGGGAGATTTGAACCCAGACTTTTGTGTTTCTTAATTTAATGACAATACGCTGCGAGCTACCGAGACTTGATATTAGAACGTGAATTTTAGCGATCGTATGAACCGACCAAGGTCATACGTAGTTACTACGTAACACAGTACAGACAGAGACAGAGTACTCTGTGCGACGGTATGTTTTTTGTATCTTTCGACGACAGTGGTGTGTGAGTACCTACTGTGGTGTGCGGTCTGGTTACATCACTTATACACACAGCTGTAGGTACGGCCTGGATCGCGAGTCATAGCAATATAACCCTTAGCATGAGAATGGACTCTTGACCGCGACCATACATCTTAGTGCATACCCTCCCATGCTCGCAACGTGCTATGTCCAGATGATTTTACCGAATTTAAAAGTCGAAACTTACAATAATCGTGTTGAAAACGTTCGATTTTTCTCAACTATCGTAAAATAAACGACGAAAGGGGTGAAACTCATCGATTACCCCACTTGATAGGTTAAATCTAGGTAGGCTTTTCAATTTCAATTGTGTGGTGGAACATTTTAACTAGGTGTGGCTGCACTGCAAGTAATTCTTTGAATAATTTAGCAGGTATCGTACTCTTGTGAAAATCGATGACTGATACGTCTACTCCGGAAATTAGTTTCATAAGACGAAAATGCGCATGCCTTGTGTTGGTCGCCTTTGAAATGCGATTAATGGATGTTGTAACTGTCACAATTACATACGGTATCGTTATATGCTCTTAGAGATGATGAGTATTTTCAACAAAATTAATGTCATGAATTAGCATTCAATTTCAAAGGCGTACTTGATAAAAATAAAACATTAACGGTACTTTAGCTTACCAAGGTCGATAGGACTGGTTTATAGAATTAAATTGTTCACAGGAAATGTAAAAATAACCATGAATGGAAACCCTTCAGAGATATCAATCGGATGTTTTCATAGCAAAGCAATTTTTGCGCATCGCTGTTATTAAACACATATTCCTTTTCTTCGCGACGATCTCAAATTGTTTGTTTGTTTACACAAGAATTAACCATTCCAATTATGTCACATGAAAACATTTGTGCGAATCGTAGGATTTATTGGAGGGTTATTATTAGTTGTGTGTGGCATTGGCAGTGTCAGTGTCGTCGCGTTAGAATGGAGTCGGAAACAATAAGGTTTTGTTGAATGGCGCGCGATGCAATCTCGATGGCAAACTACCATGAGCCTCGGGCGTCAGCTCACTCATATACCATGTGTCTAGTTCAAGCGCGCGCTCTGTGTGAACATGATAAAGAGTTTTGTAATGGTGATATTACAACCGGTATATTTCATGCCATGAAAAACTATCTCGCAAGTGTGTAAAGCCTGGAAAAATAAATGCGTAATGGCGTTCAATCGAAAATATGATTTATGATAGTGCTAATCCATTCAAATCTTGGGTCCAAAATTTTTGAGAGTCAGAAACACTTGTGATATTTTTCGCGATACAAACTAATTTAGTAAGTCAGCAATTAACGTTTGGAGATTATAAAGCCGTTTTTTTCGATAGGTTCTGGAACACTGGACAGTCCGTAAGAAGCGTTTAGAGCAGTGCCAACAGTTCGCTTTGTTTGAGCGTTCGGCGCGCGCTGCTGTTGAATGGATCAAAGAGACGCAGGAGCGTTGCGGCGCAGCGGCAGCAGCGGCTGCTGGTGGCGTGGCGAGAGAGTCGCGCGAGCGGGTGCGCTTGCTTGCACAACTAGCCGATGGACTCGTCGAGAAAGGACACCCGCATGCCGTTCAGATCAAGGAGTGGGTCGCCGCTGTTGATGCCAGGTTATTACAAGCCAAATTATTCCATTCATTGCCATTCTTCAATTCGTATTTTTTGGCCAAGTGTCAACTAATACACAAGTCTACTTTCATTACTTTTATTGCGCGATAGAGCGATGGTTGATAAACCTTGCCAAATGAGTAAATTAAATCATTTAATTAAGTGCAATAATTTATACTTGGTGTGTATTGTGCCCAGATATGCCGAGTTTAGCGGATCAATGGAGGGCGGTGAGAGCGAGCCTGAGAGTGACTCGGGCGTGGCGCCGTCGCTAGCGTCTTCCCAGTCGGCCGAGAACGACTCGCGCGCAGAACCGCAGCCCACAACCGTCGGTGACGACAAACGACGCAGCGCCAGACGCAAAGAGTACGCAATATATTCTTTAAAAGAATAAGTGATGATTAAAGATGTGGTGACAAAAATGTAAAAGAGAATGCATACTTAAAATATGGTTTGGTCATGTTGACAGGATAAATACAAGGTAGATGTGAGTGAAGTGTAAACGAAACAAAAAGAGGATAAGGATCGTAGCAGGTGGCGGTCTGTAGTTTCAGTTTACCCCCTCGTAGGCCTTACAGACTGTAGATTTGTAGACGATTTTCTGTTCTGTATTCGTCTAAACACCTGGTACTTATTGACAGACCTGCACTGTCCTCCCATACATTTTATTTCTGTAATTTGGAAACATTGTTAAAGCCAATTATATTTTAAAAGAGTAACCGTGGAGTTTCTTGCTGGCTCTTCTCCATAGGAAACAACAATTTGGAACCGTGCACCTAGCTTCTGACGTTTCATAAGTGCCCATGCAGGTTTAAGAGATTTTATTTTTTTTGATTTCGTGAAATAGGCATGTTGTATGTAAATTAATTATTTCAGGGACTGATTACCATAAAACTTTTTATTTAATCTTGCTTCTGAACTGACAGTTGTTGCTTTGTCATTTAGGTTCATAATGGCGGAGTTGCTGCAGACGGAGCGAGCTTACGTCAAAGATTTAGAGACGTGCATCACATGCTACCTGCGAGAGATGCGCACCGACCCAGGCGCTGTACCGCAGGCGCTGCAGGGGAAGGTATGGTGAATAATGCAATAGAGAAACAGGTCCCAGGTACGGCACGTACCGCACGTATGCCATGCATTAAGAAGTCTGAACTCTTGATTTCGTTGCATACAACTATTAATTAGAAACAGACTTATCGTTTGCAAGGCATTATACAATATGTGTACTTATGTGTTTCTAATGCATAGTTTTTGTTTTCTTTTCCTTAAAAATGTGATTCTAACCGAATGTATCCCTTACCTGTAATACTTTCGCCTTGAATAACAAAGTCACCTAAATACTCAAATCAAAATCTTATTAACCGACTTCAAAAAAAGGAAGACATGCATTCGGCGGGTTTTTTTCCCCACCGATGCCTGTGTTTGCTAGACTGATTTACGTGATTCTTTTTGCATTTGGAAGAATAAACTTAAAAAGGGTTCCCATGGTTGGGCCGGCTTCGAGTCTTAACCGGATGCAGCTTGATACCAGTATTTAACATAGAACGAGTGCCTATCTGACCTCCACAACCCATAACTGGGTAATACGATACCCCTTGGTAATACTGGTTGTCAGACTTGCGGGCTTCTGGTGACCCGGAACGACTGTCAAAGATCCATAAATGACAGCCGGGACCAACAGCCAACAGCTTACCGTGCTTGCTGAGGTACGAAGTGGTCCCATATAAATTGTATTAACTCTTCTTGAGTAGTTTTTGAGTAAGCTTCAATAATACGTATTTTTCCACTTTGTGTGTGTTGATGATGTTATCATAACCTCCTGAAACTTTACATTAAAAGTAACGATATAAGTACGAATTTGTGTGGGGTTGGTAAAACAACTAAAAACAGAAATAAAAGAACATTTTCACAAAAACAATCCAATTCAAAAAAGAAAACTGTATGAAGAGAAAAATATCTAAGTCAGTTTCTTTGGTTTGGTGTTTACTATGTTGCCATCAACTTCTGAAATATTAATATTGCATCCAATACTACCCCACTCTACGAAAAGAACGACCATTTCGTTCATTTGTAGGGTCCCACTTCAACATAACGTAGTATCACGCCCGTAGGTCCAAGAATTAGGCAGAGGCATGGATAGTACACCCACATATCATCAGTTAAGTTTAAATCCGATGCAATAGGTGCGAGCCTATTGACATCATCCTGGCACAAATCCAAACTCTGGTTTGCTACCGTGTAATCCCAGATGAAAAACCAATAACAATGACGTCCATGCAGTCATCAGTCTCCATTTTACTCGGAATCTATAATTTTCATTATATCAGTAAGAATTGTTAAAAAAGTCAATTCGCTTAGAAGCGTGTGACCTTTTGTGTGATGCCATAATTAAAAATGTTCTTTCGAAGTGATTTTGCTATTTTAGTGAATAGTTTTGAGATATTTTCGGTTATAACCAGAGATCGGATTTTCGGATGCATGTTCACCTAAAGCTGAGGTGTTGGCTAATATAGAACGCGCTTTTTTATCGAAAAAATCTTAATTTAATGTAAACAAAAATTACTCACACCACCCCTTCTCTTACAGACTTGCACTCCACATACACATAAATATAACTTGCATCGGGGTTAATTTTAATAAATATGCATCTGAATGCAATCTTAATAATTTAAAAGTCTCTTCCATAATATACACCTGACTAGAAAGCTTTATGAATTCCCGGTGTTCCTAGAATACCGGGTTATTTATTAAAAATAATTAAGAAGCCACTTCCATACTTTTATAACTAAAAATTAACTTTAGGTAAATATGCATCCCAATATCCGATCTCTAGTTATAAACGCAGTAAAAACTAATATTGTTTCGCTTTTATTTCTGTACAGGAGGAAATCATATTCAGCAACATCGAAGAGATCCACCGGTTTCACGAGCGCGTGTTTCTGCGTGAGTTGGACAAGTACGAGACCATGCCGGAGGACGTTGGCCATTGCTTCGTGACGTGGGCGCGCGAGTTCGACATGTACGTGTCCTACTGTCGCAACAAGCCCGACAGCAACGCCGCGGTTGTGCAGCATGCCGGGGACTACTTTGAGAGGTAATAATCATCATTTCAACCGGAGGACTTCCACTGCTGGACATTTACCTCTCCTGAGTTGCTCAACAACACCATGTCCTCTGCATCCAGTCTGCCTCAGCCATCTTTTCAAGGTCGTCGGTCCATTTAATTTGAAGAATTCCCATAGTAGGGTCCCAGGGTTTATCTAATTCATCGGCCGTTGTTCCTTTGACACTCATGGCTAGCCCACTGGCACTTCAACTTGCTTACTCTGCAAGCTATGCCGGTGTCGGAGATAATAGTACTAACGTCCCACAGGGCAAAGGCCTTTTCTAATATAGAGAACAGAACATTGCTTAATACTGGTTAGCGATTTTAGACTAACATAAACTATAACTCCTGGTTAAACAGTTGCATAAGATGCGAGGGCTGAACCACGAGGCAGACTATGACAATCCCTACTAATATGAATTCAGTAGAATATTGATTAATACACAAGATTTGTTGGTGGGTATCGTATAATATCATAGAACTTAAATAATACTTAGAAAGAAAGAAAGAAAATACATTTAAGTAGCCCAGACTAAAATGGCACACAATATTCAGCAAAAAATATGCCTAAAACCTGCCTACTTAACAACGTGACAACAGTTTATCGGCCTTAAACAATGTCGTCTGTCACATTCTCTCAATAATTCAGGTATAAAAAATAATAATCGAAAACAGTTCTCTGAAGAGGGGAGGGGGTCAGGTAAACTAACTAAACTTTCGTCATAATGCGATACTAAATGCTGTCCTATATTGTTTATATCGCTCTTAATACGTCACTACTGAACTTTGAACCAGACCTTGAAATGTACACGTATGTTTCACCGCGTCTTCTTAGAAATAAACCACGGAGTAATGAAAGAAGTGGAGATGCCGCAAAAGCATAATGTTTTTAGAAAATAGCGTCGCCTGAATGCGGGTTGGGGGGGACGGGATAGGGCACACCGCCCATTTTTTTTGTAAATCCATCTAGCGGTGAAAGGAATTATGACATGTGTAACTGAAATAGCTGCTTTTCATTTTAGTTCGTCGACTGGCCACTATGGAAAGCATGACGCTTTATTCCAGAACATTCTATGTACGTTAGTATCGCGGGACCACATTATGTATTACACAACTGAAACAAGTTTCCTGTTTTGAAGTGTTTATTTTTTAATTTTGTTCCCCGAGAATATAGGGTACACACTAATAGTAGGGGAGGCCAAGAGGCTAAATAGGGATTTACTCGAGCGTCGTGGGGACCTATTAGATTGTGAAGGTTAGATGCTAAAAAGAAAAAAAGTTTATAAGATGTATACTATTTCACAGAGCAGTGGTGGCCAAGTGGTAACGGCCGCGACTTACGAGTTGTAGGTCGTGAGTTCGAGCCCACTTTTTGTAAATTATTGGCGCTTTACTTTTTGTAAATTATTTCATTACCACTGCTCTCAAAACGATGAAGGAAAACATCGTGAAGAAACTCTATAACAAAAAATTTGGAAGACATGTGACATCCACCAACCCGCACTGGGCTCGCGTGGTGGATTACGGCCCAATCCCTTTCACAGAGAGGAGGCCTGTGTCCCAGCAGAGGGAACATTATAGGCTGATGATGATGATACCATTTCACTCCCCGAGCTTGTACAGATTAAAAAATATGAAAAAAAAACATTTACAAAGAAATACTCGAGTGTTTCAGATATTAATAGTGTATGCGCCCCCCGTGTTTCTGATAACGGAAAAATATTAAGCTGCCGGTTTGCATGGCCGGGGTGGCCTTACGAAGGGGTAGAAAAAAGGGAAAAAAATATTCGAGCGCGTCAGAAATTGAGAGGGGATGTTAAGTGAACCCTCCAGTAGCTTCTATTCAAAAGACTGACGATTTGGACGCGACCAAAAATCGTGGCCGATTTTTTAAAATGCAAAAAATATCGTGACCTTGAAATACTCGAGCGCGTCAGATTATTATACAGACAATTCATCTTGATGACCTTGTCATCCTGACCCATAATCTGACAATTGTGTGGAGGAATTTCCTTAATCTGACGGTTTGCTTTTTTATTTTAATTCATCTTGTTTCATGTATCAAACTATGTAAGTTATCGATTAAATAACTTATAGCGAGCAAAATAAACCTATGTAAGTAATTTGATACGAAAATTGGTCATAACATGCAATGATAATGATAAAAACAAGATTAATGAGAAGTGGTTAGAATGCATCTCTTCGACGACAGATGCCACTACTACAATCTGGCGATCAAACGAGAAAATGTGATTTAAAGTGAAAATATTAATTTTAATCAATCAGTTTTAATCTTGAACAATTTTTGCATCAAAAAACAGCTCACTTCATTATTAAACAATTAAAAACTATGAAAATACAACAGACCATAACGAGATAACAATTTACTCAAAACAAAGGCTTTCGGCTCCGCCCACTGTAACGTCATGGCCTTACTGAAGGCGCTCGGCATAATTGCCTTGCGGTATCTCCGCTTTTTTCAGTACTCCGTGTACTATGGAGACGGTGCGAGAGAGTGAGAGATAGAGTGAGAAGGGCAGAGTGGCGCGAAGTGGGAAGTAGTTCTCAGTGGCTGCATGCACCCCACTTTATAATGACTTTAGCTACTTCGGCTTGTACAAATCGGCAGATTATGTTATTTCCGTGATTCATGACTAATTTCCTACAAAATAAAATAAAAAATAAAAAAATAAAAACCTCAGTTTTATATTTGGATATTCTCGCTCGAGAATATCCAACTGAGGTTTTATTTTTTTGCGACTTTCTGACTCCCATTTCCTTATGTCACGCTCAAGTTGACAGAGTATTGAAATGCACACTTTTCTGCATGTAATTAACTTACCTGATCTTAATCTGACGCGCTCGATTTTTTCTAACGATCGATTTTTTTTACTAATCTGATCGGCTGCCCTGGATGTTCGACCCTATATAAGGAGCTCCAATATGGTCGGAGTATTTCACAAGGTGCAAGGTTGCTCCCCTTATGTTATCCTGCTGCGCTCGAGTAAATCCCAAAATCACCGCTTGGGCTCCCCTGCTATAAACAACACTAAAAAAAACAACACTATCCCCCGACTCTACTAAGCCTTGATTAAATTATTACCTACCACTTAAAAGGCAATTTTTTAGGTTAGTTTGCGTATGGGAAACATACGCAAACTGCGCAACAGCGAAGTTGAAAAGAATAACAAAAAATTATAAAGCAATAAATTACCTGAAGATAGTAAATTCTATAAAATAGGGTCTTGCTAGCATGATGCACACATTTTTATTCATCTGTTAGGACCGACTATTTACCAACAGATGGCGCATTTGCCTTATTTTATATTCTTCATATTTCATGAATCAACGTTTGTATTTTATCTATTAAGGCGACACTTTGCGCGGGCTCGAACTCACTGGTGGGCCTGGCTAAAAATCACGTTGTCTCACCAGGCTTCGTATCCGACAGAGATAGTATCAGTGGTGAGCAGTTAGACGTTAGTCTACATGCACAAAGTTATTGAGTGAGATGCAGGAGCATTTTTGGAAAAAAAAATCGCGAAAAAATTAAGAAAAGTCCTTCAGGTCGGGTTTTCTGAAAAAACCACTGCATAAATCAATGACGAATAAAGTTTATTGAATTTATTGTTAATTGAACTTTGTCGGTACCGTCTTGGTTTTCGAGATTTTACACTCCTTTTATTACTTATACACGCTCAAAGTTAAATTAGCAAGAAAAACGAATCTTTGTTGGCTCATAACTTTTTAATGGCTTTTTATTTTAGTATTCTGTTTCCGTACAGACAATAATAATAACGAGACAAAACCATACCATGT
Organism: Polymixis flavicincta; assembly: GCA_949987655.1. Classification (NCBI taxonomy): domain Eukaryota; kingdom Metazoa; phylum Arthropoda; class Insecta; order Lepidoptera; family Noctuidae; genus Polymixis; species Polymixis flavicincta. The sequence goes on along the minus strand of OX465171.1, from coordinate 31,477,379 downwards.
TTTATTTTTGATGTACATAGTCAAACAGTGGAGTAAAACCCTCCCGAAGTTTGCATGGAAAAAATGTGGACACGTGTCACCTTAAATAACTTACAGCGAATAAAACAAACCTATGCAAGTTATTTGATCCAAATATTGGTCACATAATATGCAATATCTGGATGACCGAGGTTTGTTCGGTTTTTTTGTTTGACTTTTTCTAAAATGAAACTTAGCTACATCGATTTATCGCCCCCGAAAGCCCCTGCATACAAAATTTTATGTAAATCGTTGGAGCCGTTTCCGAGATTCAGATTATATATATATACAAGAATTGCTCGTTTAAAGGTATAAGATTAACAATGATAATAACACAAAATCGGTGAGAAGTGTTTGGAATGCATATCTTTGAAGAAAGATGTCACTATCTTCAATCTGGCAATCCAACGACAAAATGTGATTTAAAATGATGGACCTACACCTGAAATGTTCATGATCCTTCTCCTGCCCTTACTCCAATTTATTTGTGGTCGGCGCAACATATAATTTTCTTCTACACTTCTCTATTAGTCGTCATATCCGTAGTTGCACCCTTTCTAACCATATCACCATTCACACAGTCCATTCATCGTTTCTTTGGTCTAATTGAAGACCATGGCTATAAGAATTTATAGCCATCGACCATCATATTCAAAACTTTCCTCACGACATTTTCCTTATTCCTCCGTACCACATGCCCATACCATGACAACCAACTCCCAAACAAGATTTCAGTTATCGGTGCCACATTCAGACTTCCTTTTATGTACTAATGTCTTATTCGATCCATTCCTGTAACACCATACATCTCTCTAAACATTCTCATCTCAGCTGCATGTATTTGCCTTTCATTCATTCCTTTTGTGGACCAACATTCTGGCCCATACAAGACAGCAGGTCTAACCATGGTTTTATATATTTTCCCTTTAAGTTTAAGGGGAATGTGGGAGTCGCAGATTGATTCCGCGACCTGCCACCATTTCCTCCAACCAGTGTTAATTCTGTGCTTAACTGTCCGCCATCAGTGTTTCAGTTTTGATCTTGAACAATTTTTGCATCGAACAACATTAAAGCGCTCAAACAATTAAAAAACGATCAAAATACAACAGACCCGAACAGGATAACGATTCACTTTAAACTAAGGTTTGCGGCTCCGCCTACTGTGACGTCATGACCTTATTGAAGGCGCTCGACCTAATTGCCTTGCGGCATCTCCGCTTCTTTAATTGCTCCGTGAAATAAACGCATCTATTAATTATGTATCGCATTTACGAGTTTGGTTGAAGTTCATGAGGTAGGTATTCATGACGAATGGTGTAATTGAAAGCTTTTGTTAAGTTTTGTATGTACTGGATCTGATTTGGTATCTTTTGGATAATCCGATGCAGCCAGGATTGAACTCTACAAGACGGAACATCTTAACGGATTTCGTATCGTGTTGCTTGGTATACAAGTTGGTAATGTTGTTTTAAGTCCGCCTATGCACAAACTGTGCCATAAAAAAAAAAAAAAAAACGATAAAATTATATTGCACAGCAAATTCAATGTGACAGCATTTTAATCAAAACTAATTCACAAAACAGTTATAACAATTTTATATTACACAATCATGTCTTACATGAGTAACTTAGCTTGACTTGCAATATTTTTTACATCTGTTTATTATTTAAACTGTGATGGCTGTTATAATAACATGTATAACTTATTAGACTTACCTCATACTTATGGTTTTAGGTTTTACTAGGTAAGCAGTGCAAGTGTTCATTGGGTTTCAAACATGGCGTTTAATAATCAGTCGCGCACATACTTTTTTCCATATCCGTATTCTGTATAAATATCAAGCATCTCTATAGCTTTAAAAAAGTAGTAAAATACTATCAACGAATTGTTTGCGTGAATACTAATAAATATTCATCTCACTGCTCCAATCATTCCATCACTCCGAAAACCGCGATAAACATTTGCGCTGTGTTGAACGGGTATTTATATTACACTGCCCAATTCCCTCGTACTAGGGTAAAACTGGGACGTGGTGGTAGGTTTCAAATAGTGCTATTTCATTTAGGTACTGCTTTGTGAATAATAAATACCTGTAAGTCCGTGTTCACACGATTTTTTTAGAGCACGTAATCTTCAAAACACTTCTTAGCGTCGAGAGTTGAAAATTGAGGATTGTGTTTTTACGATGCGCTAGCGTTCCTGTTGGATTCTCAATGTTCAGTCAACATCGAGTAGAAAATACATTTTTACGTCCGTGCGAACGTGATCTAACATTAATCTTACCTATTGTCCAAAACAACATGTCTCGCTAACCCTGAGAAACAGGGGAACTGAATCCTTAAAACAATAGCTCTATTCCAAAAAAAAAAACAGAGGGCTGCAGCAATATATACTTTTACTTGACTTTTAGCTTTTTGATACGAATGTTAAAGATGTCTGCGGTCTAAAGTTATATTAGTGTGTAGTAAGCATTAGATGGGAATACTGCAGCTACTATAGTTACATTTATTTGTGGCCACCGATAAACTACTTCACATTTAGCTCCCTTATCGAATCAAGTGAGTCTTGTTATTTTGCGTTGCACTCGTATAATTTGGGTATATGTAGGATACGACAAATCTTCATAGTTTCCTAAAAATAGCATCAAAGGTGAAACATTCCAACTGAGACACTCTTTAACTTCTATTTGGTACTGACCATTGATTTGAAGACTGGACGATTAAACGGTTTGTTATCATCTTATCATCCTTTTAAAGGATAGCTCCATAGAAACAGTTTCACGTCCCGAACAATAGACACTTATCGTTCTAACAGGCGTCATCACCATTCGTTCTTTGAACTGACAAACGTTAGTTTTCGTCGTGCATTTTAGTTCTCGACATACAGATGCAGGGATATCGCATTGTGTACACAACAACAATAGTTATTCTACTAAAAGATTCTCTTATCAAAATCATTAACTAAGCAGTATGGATATTAGTGGTCATTTCTTTCGGACTGTGGCCTGTGCTTTAGTTTCTACATCATCGTCTTCTGTGACGCAGGGTGCAACGTAAGAAGAAGTTGGAGCACCCTCTCGCCGCCTACTTGATCAAGCCGGTGCAGAGGATCACCAAGTATCAACTGCTGCTCAAAGACCTACAAGCGTGCTGCGCCGAGGGGCAAGGCGAAATCAAGGTTAGTATTAAATATTCCTGTAATTAGACATCGTTCAAAGCTTGTGAAACATAGGTATATTATCAAGGTGTGTCTCATAATACACTCCTCACCAAAAAATTAGAAACTACTGCAAGTGCTATTTAGGCAGCATTTAAATAAAAAAATGGGATTTTCGTATTTTCATCAAATAAAATGAATGTAGAGATTGTTTTCAATGTGTATTCCGTCGGAATTTATGCATTTTACCTCAATTTTTTTGCAAAAATGTCGTTTTTTAAATAGTGATTGATAACTAAGCTCTGTGATATACTAACAAACAGATTTTTTCCTAACAAATATGGATATCTCGTCCATGGAAGTCGCCCAAGTCTTGGTGTTGCTAGATTCTGAGCATAGTCAGCGTGTTGCGGTTGCACGATTGCAGCTTAGCCTGTCTGCTGTTAATAGAGTGTACCAGCGTTATCGGGAGACTGATATGTTTACTCGACGTCCAGGATGTGGTAAGAAAGAAGGTGTATCGAAGAGAGGGAGAGCGTTTTGCACAGTGCTGCATTGAATAATGAGTCTAACCGACTCTTTCTTCAATACAGCACTGTGTAAAACACTCTCCCTCTCTTAGGTGGCGCTTCATAAGCGCCGGTAGAAAAATCTAATTTGCTTTTGTATCTAGACCTCGCTTACCTTTATTAAATGGGGCACGTTACGTCGAAGAGTGTCTGAAGCCTCGTGTGGTACCCTAGGCACATTTTACTGGCAGAGAGTATACCGCATGCATTGTTAATGGATTCCAGCACCCTAATTGCGTAACTCACGATTAATCATAATCGGTTTCAATTTGACAGTTCAACAATATTCATTGCGTTATTTACGTTTTTGACCAGACAAATTTTTCGAACATATGAAGCAATGGTTTAACAATCTGTTTCAAAACGAAACAGATTATGATGAATCGTGAGTTACGCAATTAGGGTGCTGAGCGAAGTCGGTATTACGGTTATGGACTGGCCAGTAAGAAGCCCGCACATGAATCCCATAGAACACCTATGGGATTAGTTGAAGAGAAGTGTGTTCTTCAATGACAGTGCTTCGAGAATGGTAAAATGGTTCTTCGGATTTATGTACAATTGTATAATTTAATCTGCACATTGATTACTCATAAAGATCGCAAATACTGACGTAAATACGTTTATCTTCATTGTTAGAATTTTACTATAAATTAAATTTAATAAACACGGCACTAGGTCAGTTCAACTGTGATTTGTGATTCATACTTGTAGGTACAGTTTTAGAACAAAAATATTTGACGCACTCGAACCATTTTATTTTTAGTATATTTTGTACGAAATTTAGAATCAAGAAATATTTATAACACTGCAAGTTTTCTCTTGTCTGTGCGGATTACGACTATTTTCAAAACATAGGACTGATGCCAAATTCTATTGTATAATTTGAATCATTTGCTTTAATAAAATAAAATTTGCGGTGACCACGTAGTGCGCGTGTAAGACTTAGCGATACAGATTTTAACGGTAGACTTTGATCCGTTTACAAACATTAGTCACAAAAATTTAATTTTGTTGTGTATCCTTATTTTTAAGAATAGTGTTATTAATCAGTATGGGGAAAAAAAGCTTTCATTATAGCGACGAAACATAATTATCCTGTTTGTCAATTAGATGGAATGGTCAACTGAATGTGCATTTAATAATTTTATTATTAAAAATCTAATGTTATCATTGACCCGTCGCTGCCGGGCGCAGAAATCGCCATACACTGAACTTATTTTTAGGTGAAGGCATTTTTATACCTGTGAATAATCAGGTCTTTTTTTAGCCCATCGGTTTAGACAGGGTAGTACCTAGTCGAGGTCTTTATTTTCTTTTTCTCTTCTTGTGCCGTTGGGGGTTAACCTTTTGTGTCATCTAGTCCTGTAATCTTCTCCTTATATAAATTTAAACGACGTACTACGTCCTTTGTCCCTTAATTTCAGTGATAGTGGATTTTCGGGCACCTAATACAAGGCTAATTTTGATGTTCCACATAAATACAAATTATTAGTAAAAAACGGTCGTTTATCTTATTTTTGCGTAATGTACTTCAAAATAACCCACAATATCTTTTATTCAGGGTCAACTGCACTCATCATTTGTTCAATACCCGTATACCACTAAAAACGTACACTCATTTCTACGTTTTGGTCATGCAATATGATTATAGTACGTAATAATTTATCGGAAAACGTAGGCTTAAAGATTACGGGTAGTGATAAGATAAAGACGACCGGAAAACTCAAGTCTGACGCTAGACGTTACCGCGACAATATATTACATACAATTTGTGTGAAAAATATAATAAAACCAAGGTAAACGCGACTACGAAGATTTTTATCTGTTCTTACAATTTTGACTAGTGTTAACTTATAACTGGCTGATAACGTCTTTCAATTGTTGTGTTTACTCATTAAAATATCTTAGACAGGTAAGAAACAATTAACAAGAAATTAAAATACATCAGCTTCTGCCCGCGACTCTCTCTCAGTCTGCGTAAAATTTCGGCCCCAACCCACCGCTTTGCACCTCAATGATTCATTGCCCGTGCGTGCTAGTACTTCGTTTTCGCTTGGCATTCTTTTTTATCTTTTCTGTTTTCTCGTTTCTCAGACCGGGTAATTGCAGAAATCAGCACGTTCGAACAAACAATCTCTTCTCCTTTTTTATTATATGTGAGATATGGTGTATTTAGCCAGCAGTTACGTTTGAGTTTACTAATTGGACTGGACATCCTTTACACTAGCCGCCATTTTTGTAAACGAGTTGCTTCAGTTTCACGTAACTAATTGGCAGATAAGATAAAGTTTTTATGGGAAGGTGAAGGACTTAGTTATTTAATCATTAGCAGGCTAGTTTATAACGGAATAAATAATTAGTCATGTTCTCACTGGAGATGTGACGTGTCCCAGTGGCATGCTATGTGTATTTATAATGTATTTGCATTCAGGGATTTTTTGCATAAATAAATGTGTTGGTTCACGAAGTCTGATGCATATTGCGGGAGTTTGTTTATATATGTATATATATTTGTTCAGTAAACGGGGACTTTTCTACTATTAGCCATAATGTCTGCATTACAATGATATTTACTCGACCGTATCGGTGCAAGGAACACAAAACTGTTACTTACGGGAATGAAGATCCTTCACAGCTTCAAACTTGTAAAATTTGCTGAACATGGATTTAGACAATTTCGAATGATCTTTTGTTTCCAGCGCTGGGTCGGAAATAGTAAGGTTGCCTTAGCTAATAATTCCACCACCTGCGGCCGCAAAATGGCTTGAAAGTACTATTGAAATAAAAGTCACAAGCGGAACGACCTTAGAGTGAATGCTCTGTGCAATTAGGCCTTCAGTACAAAAGAAAGGTTATAGTCTTACGGGCGTGTCGATTATTTTGAATGTTAGTTTAAAAATGGACGAATCTTAATTTTTTACCGATATATGTTTTAGTTAATTCCATTTGCAAAAAAAGAAACTATGTAACTCGAACTGATGCAAACGTGAGTTTTAATGAATACTGTATTGGTTTTAGAATCAGATTTTCTTCACCAAGTTCTGTTTGTTAATTCACTTTTTTAAATTGATTTAGGAATGAATATTCTCCGGAAATGTTAGTATAGTAATAAAGCTGGTTCACATTGTCCTTGATGATTCAGGACAATATACAGTAAATATTTCCGAACGGTCTGCCAGTTTCGCAGACTGATTATCACTCGTCAACGAGGTAATGGTAGTAGTGTAAACCCATTACGTTGTATCAGACATTTGTAGTATTGTTTAAAGTCAGTGGACGTTGGATTTGTTTGAGATTAAACAACTAGTTCACTTAGTGGTCATTAACAATAGATTTAGTTCAATATTTTCCTCGTGACTCATCCACCTTACGCCCAAGTGGCACAGTTGGTTCCTTTCGGACGTATTCGCGCTTCGCACGTCGCGTTAGTGTTCTGTGATTATTCATTTAAAAATAAGCAAAATGTAATGGTTTTCTTCGGAGTGGAAGTGCTAACATCGATCATGTTGAAGTATTATAAAAATTCAAGAGCAAACAGGATCGGACCGCTCGCTCCTAAAAATGTACGTATATTTTTGTTTGATGTCACATTAATGTGCAATGTTGTTTTGATACTCATGGGTAGGTACTGATGGCAATGCTCAGCTTATGTTACTAAAAATGTTCTTTTATGTGTATTTGAGGGTACTACCTACTACTATTCAGATATTCCATATTATTAAATAGGAACAACAAACAGCAAAACAGTTCTGGGGACTGCATAGCACAATAAATTTTCAAATCAATTCCCGCAATCAAATATGCCATTTAAAATGTTAAACAAAGCCATTGCTTCTAATAGATATTGCTCCGCTCTCTTCAATAAATTTGTATTTACTGACCAACTGGATATACTGTAGATAATTTTCATGGCACCTATACTTAGTGCATTGCACGATGAAATGCAGTAGGATATGAAACAACGATATCCGAAATATTTCTTTCATCGCTTCTTCAATTCTATTTTATATATTGACAAAGCTTTGCGTCGGAAGGATGATTGTAGTGACTACACTCACGTCAAACATAAGTCATCAATCAAACTAGACAAAATGGCGGCAATGTGCGAATGCAAATAATTTATGACTTGTTTTGTAATATTCAACTTTATTGCCTGTTCAGCTGTCCTATACCTACATCTAAGTACACATTTTCCTAATATTGTTTCTGTTTATTTAGAAACACTGATAAACCATTGAAACATGTGGTTTGTAATATATTTTATTAAAGGGTCTTCCACGGTAGGTAAATAAATCATCGCTTCGCCTAAAATCCTATATATGCGCGTTATACTTATAATGTAGAATTATTGACTGATGGATTATACTTATGCATTGTCCAGTCGCGTACTCACATCAAAAAAAGTTTTTGATCACCAGCATAAGCTGATAAAAAAAAAGAACTTTATCAAGAAAAAATTTTTCATGTGTGTTTTCTTTAAATAGAAATACCCTGTTTGAAATTAAAAAATTAAACTATTTTTGATATATTTTTTTAGTAATTAATCATAATGTAATTGCAACAGAAATTTGATCGAAAGAAAAAGACTGTTTAACCAAACTTATACAACAATTTATTAATAAAAGGTTTATATTCAATATAATATAACTCCTCCCCTGGCTCGAACACATGCGGTAATCCTCCTGGGCATGCTGAGAATCAAGTTATCCAGCATTTCTTGGGGTAACCTGTCCCGTTCTTGATTAGCGGCTTCCCTGAGCTCTGGCACTGTCTGGGGACGTGGATGACGGTTCCAAACAGCTCGCTTAAGAGCATCCCACGCGTGCTCTATTGGGTTTAAGTCAGGCGAGCCGGCAGGCCAGTCTAACCTTGTGATGTCGTATTCTCGGAGAGCAGCATTGACTCGTTGAGCTCGATGGGCGGGCGCATTATCATCGAAAAGTACAAATTGGTGCCCGTTCTGACAATTATATCAATAGCAATTGCTCGATACATGTCTGCTGTCATGAAGCCTCGATACAGGTTCGCAGACGTTCTAGCTCCAATCATAATACCACTCCAAAATGTCACCGATTTACCGATTTGCTGAACCGTTCCAGTGGCAGTTCTTTACCTTTCACGGTCTCCTGGTCTTCTCCAGACACGAACACGTCGGTTATCCGGATGAGTACTGATTCGCGATTCGTCAACGAAGAGACAGTTTTGCTTAATGTTTTCTTCTTCTTTTTGCCAACGCCTAGCCCATTGCAATCACCGCCGTTGTCGTTGCCGGGAATTCAGAGGAACTCGCCAAGACCTCCGTGCTCGTAATCCAGTCTGGTGCAAGCAATTCCGAATGGTCTGAGTGCTAACTTGCTTTTATTTTAGTAGCGTTGATTGTTGGGTCACGGGCTGCCAGCATTCTAATATAGCGCTTTTGGGCAGCAGTCAAAACAGTTGGGCGACCACTGCGGACCACGGCTAATGAAAATGGCGTTTTCATTGACCGTTCCCCGACTTGACAATGCCTTGATCAAAATATTACCTTCAACTTAAAAAAATTTACTTTTACGAGTTTTTGTTTGGGTCGGGGGTTTTTTAAATTTTATTTTATTTCTTGCTTTTTAAACTTAATGTTTCGCTTAAACCTGCGCAGCGTTGCGTAGTTTTCCCACAGTGAAGTTTGTTACAAATTTTTTATACTCATTCCTCGTCCTGACCACTATTTATCTATAATCTATTCATTGAAATCTTTTCAATAAGCCCAAACACAATACCTCTGCTGTTTGTTGGTGAGTAACTTGGGTATCCTAGAATCCTGTCCAGGTGTTGCTCCAACATCAGTTCAAGGTTACTTTGTTCGTCTAATATCATTGAACTAATAGAATACCAAATTTCGAGTTGATCAGACCCGTGGAAGATGCTCAAATCCCTTCATCAACCAGAAAAGAGCTAATAATCTTCAAACGGCTGAACTGATTTTGATGAAAGATGTCTAAGAACACTCCCGACTAATACACCTTTCAAACAAAAAAAAAACAAAATCCAAATCGGTTCATCCGTTCGGGAGCTACGTTGCCTCAGACAGACACACACACACACCCGTCGTTTTTGCGTCGGGGGTTAAAAATAGTTGCAAACTATAGATTTTCACAGATTATAAAGGAAAACTGCTCTCCTAGTTTTTTCTAAACTAAAACACTATTCATATTAAACGCCTAGTACAGATATATTCACAATAATCTATATAAAATACCTTACACGTAGAAAAGTTCAACTTTTTTAAACCTTCATATTTTTTGTCCACTGCTGCTAAGCAACATGCGCCTTTATAATTTTGTTTCTAGAAGATCAGTAGTATTCAATGATTTAAATTTGACATCTGTACATTCTGGGGTACAAGCCCATACAATTTTTGGCCATCTTCTTTGGCAGGAAGATATAGTAGTATTCTGGAAAGGTACTTTTTACAGAGGAAAAATATATTTTCTAAGGTGGGCAAAAAAGTGTTTATGGTGGTGGTGCATTGCCCACCTTTGCGGGGGGCAAGAGTGGGCAATGCTCACCCTAGAAAATTTACGTTATATTCAAACCAATTTTTCTTCATTGTTCACTAGGACGGTCTGGAGGTTATGCTGTCAGTGCCGAAGAAGGCCAACGACGCTATGCACCTGTCTCTCCTCGAGGGTTGCGACGTGCCCACCGACAGTCTCGGCGAGGTGGTCTTGCAGGATTCCTTCCACGTGTGGGACCTCCGCCAGATCATCAAGAAGGGAAGAGAGCGACGCGTCTTCCTCTTTGACTTGCATCTATTACTCGCTAAGGAGGTCAAGGACTCACACGGAAAAGCGAAATACATTTACAAGACCAAGTTTATGGTGAGTTTGTGATCGGTTATACTAGTTTTAGGCTCGTCTACTTCTTTTCTTATCGGTGGTATGCGCGATCGATAGCTTGAGCTCATTGGAACTATTTATAGTAAACAAAAGCTGAACCAAATAACAGCAACGTCACTATGAAATGTTTTGTTGGCAACATGTTTACTACGCAATCTGTAAGAAATATTGCCAGCAACAAGTAAAATGTTTGCCGTAACTCAAACATACGTTGCTGTTACAATTTTGTGCAACTTTAGACACATATTACTAGGTTATTACTAATTTTTTTCGCTGTGCAGACGTCGGAGCTCGGTGTGACAGAACACATCGAAGGCGATGAGTGCAAGTTCTCAGTATGGACCGGCCGCGAGCCATTGGTGAGTGACTGCCGCATCGTACTCAAAGCTGCGTCGCTCGAAGTCAAGCAGACTTGGGTGCGACGACTCAGAGAAGTTATACAGGTACCTACCTACACAACTACACAACAACCAACTTCACAAATAATTGCAGTTCAAGGTTATTTGGCTCTTGAATAATTTAGTTCCCAATTGTATTGATTGAAAGACTGCACAAAGCTTTAATCGGATTGTCCTGTAAGAGCTTTGATTTTATAAAACTGTAATCCAAATGTGTATAACAACTTACCTATTCAATATTTAAGTTCTGTCGTAAATAATTATAAAGTCACCAATGAATTAGTAAATTGTTCATTGATTTAAATAACCTAATGTTTGTTTTTCATCTAATAGGAAACGTACTTCAGTGGTGCTTTGCAGCAACCACCGAGAAGTCCTGCCCGCGTTCGGCCCACTAGCTCCCAGCGATCGAGCAGGTAAGTCATATCTTACAAGAATCTTACTGATATTTTTTTGGAAATAATCTTAACTATAAGCAACTTGCAAACAGGGATTTGAATGCCTTGTGACCTCTAAAAATAAACAATACTGGAGGACAACGATATCATAGAGTAGTTATTGATTGGGACACTAAGCCCAGAAGTGATGTGGAACATCTATAAGCCATGAGAAAAGGGCTCTCAAAATCAGTTTCGTAAACTATACTTTTTATCTTCTTATTTACAAGTCTTAGAAGAAAATCTGCGCTGCCTTTGTTCGCCCTCAGTTTAATCATCGCAAATCGCTAAACGTATTTATATTTAAAAGCACTTAACACTGAGTTTGTTTACAGAGACCTGGATGACACAATACTAGACGAAACGACGGAGAATCTCGACCGAAACTCGTTAGCGTCTTTCGGAAGTGGAAACACCACTGATTCCGATAAGGTAAGTGTAATCGGATAATTAAATGAGATATACTATTGTCAGCTTAGCTTTTTCTTAATATTGTCTTCGTGTTCTGTTTAAATGGACGTTAGAAATGAAATCTTTACACAGTATTTTCAGATAAATAATATTGTAACAAAGGGGTTCAGCGTGGACTTTGAGAAGAACTGAATTTTCCTTGAGGAACCGTCAATTATCGGTTCAATCGATTGGTTTATTTTTGTTACCTTCGCCAGTCCCAGGTGTAGATGACGTCACTGTCCCAATAATGTCTTCTCTCTTGGATTACGCCATTTACTGATTTACATCGGCAAGGTATTGACAAATCAATTTTTGACATTTCGCAAGAAATATAGAGTTCTATTCTTCTAAGAAAACGTCGTACAGCTCTCTGAAATTGCCACTCTGTCGATTTAGAACCTTATTCTTGATTTCGCACCAAAGATGCTCTATTGCGTTTAGATCTGGGCTGCTGGCTGGCCAATCTAAGACAGAAACTGATTGCGATGTGAGAAGTTCCTTAACGGTGCGTGCAGTATGCTTTGGATTATTTTCTTGCTGGAATGTCCAAATAACCGGAACCACGTCTTCAGCATAAGGCAGCATTGTTTCTTCCAGTATATTTTATATTGGAATTGATCCATGTTTCCTTGTCAGCTTAACAGGTCCAACACCATGTCCAGAAAAGCATCCCCTAATTTTCACATTTCGCCCACCATGCTTTAATGTCTTTTTTGTGTACTTAGGGTCGAAAGCTGTATTCGAAGGGCGTCGTACATATCGCTATCCATCAGAACATACCTTGTTTATTTTTGTCTTGTTAGAAAAAATAAACTGTCTAACTGTAGTTTTCATCCCTTCTTGCAAATGCAAGCCGGGCTTACCTATGGCGCCTTTTCGACGGCAGTAGCTTCCTTGCTATCCTTCCGTGCTACTTTTCTTATATCAAACGCCTTCGAATAGTGCGTGCAGAGATTGCTGAAGGGTTGTTTTCACCAAAATATTCTTTTCTCAGCTCATTAGACCCTTTAAAAGGATTTTGTTTTGCCAAACGAACGATATTTCGATCATCTCAACGAGATGACTTTCTCTGTTTTGGTACACATGGAACATTTGAAGTTGTTTGATACGTTGCAAAATGCTTCACAGCTCACAGCGTGGAAAACCATCGTTTTTGAGCATTGCAGAAGGTCGGCTATCTTTTTATACGACCAATTCTTCTAGCGAAGTTTGATTATTACTTCCCTTGTAGGTTTATCACAACTTTAATTTTTCCCCATTATTTTCATATTTCATAAGACTGTTTCAGCACTACATAGCGCCAAAACTATAGGAATAGTGACCTAAAAGCACAGAGCCACAGTGTTCTCTATTTAAATTTGAATAAAAAAAATAACTATTCAGCTTTCTTAATTATGTGACCAGCCAGTAAGTAGTAATACTAGGTCCAGATCTAATGTATACAATTTATCATTTTTTTTGCCAATCACATTGTATATCAACGTATCTACCGCACCGCTAGTATGGAAAAGTTTTGCGATAGCGACAGAACTACAAAAAAAATACATGCAGTTATACTTGTTAGTTTGAAAAATCTTGCGTTTTTAATTATATTATCACCATTGTATACATATATCCTTCATCAGTTGCAGACAATCGCTGTTTTCTTTTACAAAAATATTTACTTAAATTCCGGAACGACGGACTCCTTTAGAAAACGACAACGTGAGTATAGGTCCTTAAATATCCTATATAATAAAAAGAATGTCAGCAGGTAGACGATTGAAATGCCAGTTCCATAAACAATTCAATTGTTTGATCTGACTGAGTATTTCTTAACTAAACTGCACTAGTCTGATGCACGCATACCTGTTTTATTAATAAAGAAACGTTCAATTTCAATAATTAAAAGCTGTAGTTCCAACGCTCGCTCTGAGGTGGCAGAGCCTAATCGAAACCATGACCATAACGGAATCGGCTAATATAAATTGGCACAGAAAAGTGCTCCTTTTTGTCACCGAACGAACACAAATGGCATACTTTTGTGCGTATTTGTCGGTGTCTGATACGTTCACGATAGCATCATGGCATGGCACGGTGTAATGGGTAAACGTTTTTACAATCGAGTTATGACCCGGAGATTGTAGTTTTACAGACAATAACCTAAATAAGATTCATCAATCCATGCAAGTTTCTTTTCCTCAGGTTTTATAGTTGTATTCTATACAATACTGTATTAAAACGTGAGAAGACGTTTATTTTACTAAACTTTTTCTATCGACAGCGAAGATGGTGTTTAAAAGTTCACACATTTAAAATCTATGGATATTTTAAATATTGTGAAGAACCCGATATCCATTTTATCACGGTTGTGTTTATTTTTCAAGAGTCTGACACAAATCCGTCAACCTAATTCTCACTCGCACCCGAATAACCTTTCTAAATACCTTCCATGATGCGAGCCTGTTTGTATGACACACACATTAATTTAAAAGCGAGTTCGGTAAGCCCGATCACCCCGACTGTCCTGCCGCCCACTTAGCAAACTATTGAGGATCCCTGCAAACAAGCTAGTCGGGCACAATGATCGAAGCTTAATAAAATTAGGTACTTAGGCCCTTATTCATAAAAAGTTATCGAACATCTAAACATTTGTTTAAGTCTGCTTTCGTATTGAAAACCAGACTTAAACTATGTCGAGTAGCTATCAAAACGATGTATGCAAATCAAAAGGGGTGTCAGAATCGTAACTCAGAGGGTACCTACTATAATGATATAAAAGAGGCAAGTTTACTTGTTGTCCCGGTCGTCACTTAACTCTTCGTTCACTAAAGATTCAATTTGATCGTGTACCCTTTGTACTATCAATAAATGACTTCTTGTGTTATTTATGCTCTGTGCGTACAGAGCTAGCGAGCTAACTAACTTGCGAGTTTCGACCATAATATTATATACTAAATGCAAGTGAAACTAAATACTTATGTCCGTGGAGCTCATAAATAAGCGAGCACTATGCAACTCGCGTAAACCTCTATACCAACTCTGCATCAGATAAGAAGCTTACAGAAACGAAAACCGACAGTACCTACGAGTCAGACTCGCGCATAAGGCTTAAGAGGCCTACGTACAATGAACTGTCCATACATACGTAATACCTAAATCATTTGCAACTTGAGCATATTTCCATCATATTATGATGATATTCGGATTCAGACAGTATTTATCTAGGCTCGTAGGGGTTTTTTTTTCCAAAATACTTACCTGAAATGAAGTTTAAGCGAATTGCATTTCGCACATTTTTACAGCGTAAATGACATGTTTTCTCACTGTTTTTTTGGTATTATAACCAACAATTTCCGTAATATTGTTGTCTCAGAAGCATAGCTCATATTATCAAGTTGTAAAATGTCGAAAAAAATATTAAAATACAATAAGTTTTCATTCATCATTTTTGGTATTACGGAACACATCCAAATTCATCATAAATGGTCAGTAGCTAGTAGCGCTATCGCGTCAAGCCATTGTCAATGTGTGTGTGATCGTACTGCTCACTGTAGGTATGTATCCTCGACAGGTACTAACACTAGCGCAACGATAGCAATTTTCAGACGAAATATTGTCTCCGCCCGAATCCTAGTTGCGAGCTTCGGTCGTAGGATTCTTAAGTAATTACCTTAGTAGATTTAGTTTTGCCTTTCCAAAGTTCAATTTTCATTGTTTGGGACCATAACGAAGGTTATTTTGTAAGTATTTGCTTATTTCTAAAGAGCTGCTAGTTAAACACATTGTTTTATTTTTCTCATAACATTTACATAAATAAGCCGACCGGACCCCAACATAGTTGGGAAAAGGCCAGGCAGATGATGATGATGATGATTTACATAAATATTGATCAACTAGAAGGCCGTAATAGTATTTTACGGAAAATGTTCAAAATGAATAAAAAACTTTGCGTCGGAACTAAAGATAGAAAACAATTAAAAAAATATCCAGTAATCAAAATCAAAAAATATTTCAGCTCTTGTTGCAATGAAGCGAATAATTTTTTTTGTTATTTTTTTCCAATTCAATAGCATTTCCAATTCTAAATGTCAAATCGATAGAATTAGTCGTACCTAATCGTTCAGTCGAGTCGTTCCGTGTGATGCCGGACGTAAAAGGATAGCACCAGTAGTGTCGTAGAAGGCGACTAAGGGACTTACTAGAGAATGGGCAGCAGCGTTCTCTACGCATTTTACCACCGTACTGCGATCGCCAATCCGCCTGCCAAGTGTGGCGATTATGGCAAAACCCCCCTTTCGGGGGAGGCCTATGTCAGCAGTGGACGTTTTTCGGCTGAAATGATGATGATGATGAGTAGTTCCTGATATAAGCAGCTATGAAAGACAGGCGGACGGAAAGACAGACTGATAAAATCGCATTACCATTTTGGAACGGAACTCTAATAATGCCAGTATACCACGTTCGACGGCACTGTAGCTTTTAATTTTGAAAAGGATTGGGTTTTGGTTTATTCAACTCCCATTTTTGTTTGTCCAACTGCACGATGACACGGCGGTGCTCCGCCCAAGCCCGGCAGACCTCCACCGTATGCTCCACCGTGTCCTCCGGGCGATCTACGCAGTGGTAACACTCGGGCGTTACTGCTTTTGCAGAAGGAGGTGATGGCTTCCCTTTCTATATTTATAAAAATGTGATTGACGTGTAAAAAAAAGTGTTTGTACAAACCTACTTACAGAAATAACATCATTTATCATTAGGTATCATGCACTGGACCAGGGCCGGACACGAGAGATCGCCGCTGCCGATCGTCTCCAGTAGTTTCGTTACCTTACGGAGAATAGGAATCTGTTGTTCGGACAGTAAAGTGGTTACTGATAGACTTGTCTTTTCTTAGACCCACATGGAATGCTGAAATTGACATTGTTTAAAGAACTCTATAATCAATTCTCGTCAACCCTCGAAACTATTATACAATCTGAACCAATATTCTGCACATATTTTACTCAACGTTACAGCGAAAAATGAAAATACCACAGTAATAAAAATCTATGTAAGGTTTTCTAAGTGGGGATGATTCAAATAAAAATCCGATACGGTTTGTATGTGATGAAATATTCACGGAATCGGTACACCGAGTACTCGCCATACACGCATTAAGAGGCCGTATACAAAATTTTACCAGCATTGCTGATTTATGCGATTTTATACACGTAATTTTGCAGTTAAGATACTGTATTTCTATGTATACGTTTTAATGCACAGCATGAAAAATCATTTCAATAGGGTATTTTCCAATTTATTAAAAACTATTCTAATTTGAAGATTCGGATTCCGTCCGAATCTTCAAATTAGAATAGTTTTTAGTGCATCAGAAAAATAAAAGTAAATTGATTTATAATTTTCTATCCATTTTCTCAATTAAAAACGATTTAAACCAAATTTATTTTTCGTTGTTTTGAATTTACCGCCAAACCGCTCCTTACGATGACTTTTTATCACGTGACGTCAACTTTGTGTAAACTAAAGTAGTAAGTAAACAAGTGAGTGTAGTGTTTATAATTAACAAGATTTTTTATGGATAGAAAGTGAAATTAGTGGTGTGCGGTGCCTCTGTGCACAAATACTTCTAAAATTGCGTCAATCTAAGTATTTGTACTGGTGCTGTTTACACAAAGTTGACGTCACGATGTCACGTGATAAAAAGTCATCTTAAGGAGCGTTTTGGCGGTAAATTCAAAACAACGAAAAAGAAATTAGATTTTAATCGTTTTTAATGGAGAAAATGGATATAAATAAATTTATTATCTTTTAAATATATCGTCTCAATCTTCAAATTAAAATAGTTTTTATCAAATTGGAAAAAAGCCTATTATGATCTAATGAATAAGTTACTTTTCTTTTTTTCATTTTGATTAATCGACTTCAAACCGGCGACTGTTTTGTGAGTTGTGCTGTAAGACATTTAGAATATCATATAATAATTTACCAATCGTTTTAACGTCTACACAGTATGAAAATATAAAAATGTTGTGAAAGTCATCTTTACCACGTATGAATCACTTTTAACTAGGATATTAAAAAAAAAAAACATGGTAAAAAATATTTAACTTAATCAATACAGAAAATGGGCAATGAATTTCTGCTACTCAGAACTTTCGTACATAACATTTACAAACACAAATAAACTCAAGAAGTTCAAGATCAATCAATACATATCGCGAAAATAAAAATACGAAGAATTGGTAGAAAATAATCTTTCAAAATAACCTAATTCTCGCATTATGTTTCTCGACAAAAATAATAAAACGGAGCTTCATTAGTTAAAAATTGTAAACGATTTTTCATGTTGTGCATTAAAACTCATGGAAATGCAGTAAATATTTCAACTGTAAAAGTACGTCTGTAAAATCAAGTAAATCAGCGAAATCGATAAAAGTTCGTATACGGCCTCTTAAGGATGGTTCTAAAGCTCTCGTCAGGCGGGTCCAATTATCGGAAAGATCATCTGTGTTTATTGTGTAGGTTCACGTGAATTTTGCAGCAATCTGCTTTATGTGCACCACTGCTTACGGCGAAACACCAATATTTAGTGGTGTCTTTTCTGGGTGTATCCAGTAACGGCACTTCCAACTGCGTACGCCTATATTTAAGTTAGTTGGCTTGTGGCTAAGTTATAACAGCCGCACGAATTGATCGACCAGGTTAAGCTACGGTTGCCGCGGCTGGTCCGTGGACGGGTGACCATATTTACATACCTCCGTGCCGCGGAAAGCACGTTAAGCTGTTGGTACCGGCTGTCATATTTGTGAATCTTTGACAGTCGTAACGGGTCGTCAGAAGCCTGAAAGTCTGACAACCAGTCTTACCAAGAGGTATCGTATTACCGAGTAACCGGGTTGTGGAGGTCAGATAGGCAGTCGCTATATGTACGATAATAATTACTATAAAATGTAGTCTGTGGGCTGAAAGTGTTTTGCTGGACCTTAATTTAGTTCTCGTCCATCTCCTGTCCTTTTACTCGCTTTATTATAACAACATAAAATCTTACGCACTGAACCTAAAAATCAATGAAAGTGTTTGACAACAGCAGCTTAATCATTATTGGGCATAACACAAAACTCTGTTATTGATTGTCGAGTTGTTGCTTACCGGGTAACCTTTCACAACAATCTATTACTTATTTATCTAACTTGATTTGCTAACACGCCGGGGGTGAGGACAAGGGCAAGCCCCCAAACCTGGATGACGGAAGGTGATTACGTTGATCTACGGCGATCGTTTCACGTCGCGGTTCGAACAAATGTCACGAACGCGATGGGAGACGTCCGCTCCTTTCGGCTCCACCCGATATCTGTCTGTAAGCACGTTTCTACAAACAATCTGCCACAAATTCATTAGTTTACTATATGGTTACCATACCAATCCATTAAATCCAATGTTTATTGAAAGCATTAGGGTAGTTGAAGACTATGCTAACATTTGCATTATTGGCTATATAAGGTCAGGCAGGTAGCCTACCTAGCTTTCGTGAATGAATGTTCGCTGTCGTTGCGTAACAAAAGGTCGTGGTAGCGCCAATAACTAGAAAGTACAGAATTTTCTAAACTAACAAGAACTTTTACATTCAAACATGTATGTACCTATATGCTTAACTTATTTCTTTACTAAGATACGGAATCCTCTATGCGCGAGTCCGACTCGTTCTTTGCCGGTTTTCTTTTGTATTTACAACTTTGAATTCGTCAAAATAAAGTAGGTACAAAATACTAAAACTTGTTCGAAGGTCCGGACTAAAGTTAGCGCTCGATTTGTAATAAGACGGAGTTTGTTTTTTCTATTAAGTTTTTATATTTTAAGGAATCATTAATATGGCAGAGCTCATATTATCCGCCGCTATAAGAACCTCCTTCAGAGCTCGTCTTATATAATTATATAAACAAATAAAACAGAATAAGAGAAGACATTTTTTAATGCTTTCCATTACTTTCTAAAATAATAATCTCCAACTCTTGAAAGTCGTCTCACAATATCAGCCCTAATTAATTTAATTCCAAGTACCTGTACAGTCGGTACCTACAAGTACCGGTTGATGGTCGCTAACCTAAAGGCTGGCAAAATAAATCAAAGGTTCATGTCATTCAGAAAAAAAAAACTTCTTACCCGAATTTAAAGGACCCTTTTTTTATTGATCACAATATTATAAAAGTATCTACCTAAAAATATTTAAAGGAATCTAGTCCGTGAATGGCGTTGCGAGCGTGTGACGTCAGAATGAACGGGGGGAAGCGAGCGAGCTACCCTGAAATCGAAACGTTTCGTTAAGTACCTATACCTAAAAGGCGGCTCCATAGACAAAATACAAATGCGGGAGACGATTGCCGGGCGATCTTAGACAGGAAAAGTTTTTATCCAGTTCGCAAATTGTAACCATGAATTCAGCATATCATTCTAGACCCCTACTGCAGAAATTATTCGCCGGTTATAAAAAAAAAATATCTGCTGTTTCATAGAAAAGTGCAATACCTACGCGCTCAAAATGTATGGAACAGCTGATTTTTTTTGTATAACTGGCGAAAAATTTCTGCGCTAGGGGTCTACGAGTACAATGGTATGCTTTTTTTTTGGTCGGTAATCATTGACGTGTCCTCCTACAATGGTATGCTGAATTCATGATTACAGTCCTGTATAAAAGATAATTACCGTGTGTGGTGCCGGACGTAAAGAATAGCACCATCCCATTTCTTCCCGTGGGTGTCGTAGGAGGCGACTAAGAGACTTACTAGAGAATGGGCAGCAGCGTTCTCTATGCATTTTACTACCATACTGCGATCGCCAACCCGCCTGCCCAGCGTGGCGATTATGGCAAAACCCCCTTTTTGGAGGAGGCCTGTGTCCAGCAGTAGACGTCTTTTGGCTGAAATGATGATGATGATGATAAAAGATAATTTGCAAAGCGATGCATTACCACACCGTATCCGTAAGCCATCAATTTAATCTAGGCGTTTGCCTCATGCGACGAACTGGAAAGCATACGGCTTTTTATTTTTAATAAATTGAAGTCTGGATTTGTGCCCGGTTGATGGCAATGGGCTCGCCCCCTATTACATGGGACTTAAAAATAACTGGCGAAATGAGGGCGTACTAAAGGTACACCTCTGCCCAACCATTCGGGGAAACAAAGCGTGATGTTATTTTAAACTGAAGTCAACTTGCAGAAAGACTATGTTACGTTTAATATTCACGGTTAATATTCAAGGTCGATAAAATACCTTTCTATTGTTTTAGGGAGTCTCGTTATGCTTTTTCGTTCCACATTATTGCTCAAACATTTTTGTTTATCGGTTCTACTCGACTCAAAAACAATATAGAGACGTATAATCCCGAAAAATATAGTAAATATTTTTATACCGTCAACTTTATTGGCATTGGTTTGCTTGTTGACCTCTTTATTGCATAGAAAAAGGATGAATGCGAACTAACGACAAGCGTTCATGATTGCACTCTGTCGACGCTTATTGTAGATATAATCCAGCGTGTTAAAGTTCATATTGAAACGTTCGTGCAGTCATACCTACCATACCCTGATAATGATATGTGATAGGAAATCATTTTCATTACGAGTACATCGTGTAATTGACATCATCATCTGTCTAGCGTTTTCCCAATGTTGGGGTCGGCTTTTAGTCTGATCGGATGCAGCTGAATACCAGTATTATACATGGAGCAACTGACTATCTGACCTCTACAACCCAGTTAGGTACTGGGTAGTAAGATACCCCTTGGTAAGACTGGTTGTCAGACTTTCGGGCTACTGACCCGTAACGACTGTCAAAGATCCGCAAATGACCAACGGCTTAAAGTGCTTTCCGAGACACGGAGGGGTCCTGGTATGTAAAGATGGTCACCCATCCACGGACCAACCACGGCAAGCGCAACTTAACGTGAAGGATTGACCCATGCGGCTTGGGCACGCCACGATTGCGGCGGTAAGTCCCCTCTTTGAGGAGTGGTTTGAGAGGCGGCATGGCGTCCTCACCTTCCGCCTGACGCAGGTCCTCACCGGACACGGTTGGTTCAGGAGGTTCCTGTTTCGGATAGGGCGGGAGGAAACGCCCGGGTGTTTCCACTGCGAAGATCGCCCTGAGGACACGGTGGAGCACACGGTGGCGGTCTGCTAGGCTTGGGCGGAGCACCGCCGTGTCCTCGTGGAGGCGATCGGCGGCGGTGATCTCTCGCGTCCGGCCCTGGTCCAGGCCACGGTACGGAGCGAGAAGGCATGGGTAGCCGTCACCTCCTTCAGCGAAGCAGTGATGCTCGCGAAGAGGGAGGCGGCGCACGTGAGGGAGAGGCAGTCTATGCGCCCTCGCGACCCTAGCCGCCATAGGATACGGAGACGCACCGGGCGTCGGGAATCCCAGGCCGATTTCCAGCCACCGTAGGCATGGGCTAGCGGACGGCGGGTAATAGGTAGCTCGCTGTCCGTTAAGGACCAAGCCCAAGTCGACGGCACGTTGTGTTCCACGCGCGCCTCAAAGAGATGTCAGCACAAAAAATGATGGGACCCGCAAGGGCCGTCAGTCGTATCGGCTTTCGAGTGAAAACTTATTAGTTACGTAGGATGGCAACTTGGCAAGACTACACGTAACGTCCGGTACTGATCGGAATTATATTCGAGAGTAAGCACCCTGATCTGGATCACATACTATCAACTTCGCAATAAATTACAATCAAAACATCTGTGTCGTTGCGAAGGTGATGGATCAACGGAACGTCTAAATCTAAGCTTTTGCGTTTTATCTTTATTTTAGTTATATAAAATCTAGAGTGTGTTACGGTTATGATATGAGTGTGACATCACTGAACATATTTTTTGTTTACTATTCTTCAGTTACTCCATGTAAAATACTGGTATTCAGTTGCATCCGATTAGACTGGAAGCCGACCCCAATATAGTTGGGAAAAGGCTAGGCATATGATGATGAGTCTTTGGTAGAGACTTAAGAAACAGACAGCTGTTTACCCTATGGGCAAATTGAAAGTATATATTTTTGTTGTTGATATTATTCCATTATTAAGATCGTTTAAGGCCCTGAAAATGTTTTAACATAACATACCGCTATTGATATGCACATAAATATGTAGTATTTGGTTAGATAACGCACAAAAGCACTTTCCTTCGCTACTTAAATTCCAATGAACTAACCCCACGCCCTAGGGAAATAACAATAACAAGGGGTAGAATAGAACGGCCCACTGGCTAGTTCTAAATAAATCAAAGGTGGTTTCCCCATTACTACTCAACTAATTTTCAAAGCATGTGAAAGGGTTGCCCGTCATAAGCCTTTTATTTTGGGTTAAGCCAAAGGGAACTATAATTAAAGACTGCTTCAGAATACCTTTCTGAATTGTGGGCTTGCGTGTGTGTATAGTCCCCGTTTGGTGCCGGGCGTAAAAGAATAGCACCATCCCATCTCTTCCCGTGGGTGTCGTAGGAGGCGACTAAGGGACGTACTAGAGAATGGGCACCAGCGTTCTCTATGCATTTTACCACCATACTGCGATCGCCAACCCGCCTGCCAAGCGTGGCGATTATGGCAAAACCCCCCAAGAGCCTGGGGGAGGCCTATGTCCAGCAGTGGACTTCTTTCGGCTGAAATGATTATGATGGTGTGTGTATAGCCTTTCCAGGTACGATACCAATATTTCAGATTCCTAGGATGGTTGTCACCGACTAGCTTATATGGTGAATGGTGACAAAGGGAAAACATATCCAAAAATTTTGAAGTATTTGTCTGAAATGATGCACAGAGTGGCAATTCCATAGAAATCATAACGAAATTCCACCAACTTTGAAGTGATAGCTTTATGAAATGTAATCTTAATAATAGCCAACCCGTTTGCGTACAACATTCTACTTATATTAGGAATGCGAAAGTTAGTATATTTGGATATACAGGATGTTTGGCAGAACGTTGAACATACGAAAATGGTGGTCATCTGCTACTTACTCAGCTCTAATTTATTTGGCCCTGAGCCCCAGGATATTTTTTTTTAAATTTGTTTTTGCTTTCTTCTAGTTTCACCACTTTCTTAACTTTAAAGTGTATTTTTGATTAAAAATAGGTAAAACAGGCAATTTTTTTTAACTCCTCAGATGTTTGCTAGAAAAAAGTTACGAGTCCCCAAACTTACAGAACGATGTAAAAAATACTTAAATCTTATTTCAACTTGCGTTTAAAAAAATATCCAGGGGGCATGAAAATTGAATCTACGTCAGCTGTCGATCCCCACAGCAGAACGCCATAAGACATAGTACTGTGAAAATAAGCAAAGTAAACTAACCTAGCTGTGGCTACATATCGTATGTGTACTCCCATTGTTAGCGTTCTGCGATGTATACTTATTTCGATTCGATCGCCTTTAAGTAACGAAGTAAATAGTATATCAATTTAACCAGTTTCAATCAATCTGTAATAAATATAACTACTGATTTTAAAACAACTAAGAGCTTAAAAGTTTTAAAGTATAAACATTTATTGGGGCTATCTTTTAATTTACTGGATACCTACTCTGAAAATAAACGGTCTTATTTATAAACGCTATTTAGCGCTATGAGGTCGCTAAGCAATTGATTTGTAGCTGTCATACTTAAGCACCACTGGTGCCCTTTTTAAAGCTTGCTTAGAGGTAACATGGCGGATTTTATTTGGATCAGCTGATCGATTGAATAGGATTTTTGTGTGCTTCAAGGTTATTTTGTTCCTATTATCGAATTGTGCCATAATAAATGTGGACTTCGACAATATTTTACGGGATTTAAGAACGACACCGAAGAATTATATGTACATAGAGTATAACGGCTACTGCGTTATAATTAATTCGGTCACTTTACAATAGAAAGTAGATAAAAATTCAAAGGATACATTACCTTTTCCTGTTTACTCCAATCATGGGAGCGTATTATTATCAATGCTAATTTGCTTCCATCGCAAACATAATGAAATAAACATAATACATTATTTTATTCAAATACAAATAAGTCAATGAAATTTTTGACTTATGTGTGTCGAAGTCACGACAGATACAAAAATCGTGCTTTTGACAAATTCATTCTTAAAATCCTGTTTTTAAGGCTGCACTAGTCGCAGGCTCGAACTCACTGGTGGGCCTGGCTAAAAAGCACGCTGTCTCACCAGGCTTCGTGTCCGACAGAGGTAGTATCAGTGATGAGCAGTTAGACGCTAGTCTACACGCACAACATTATTGAGTGAGCTGCAGGAGCAGTTATAGTAAAACAGGCGCGTAAAAAGTTTAGAAAAGTCCTTTGGAAGATCGGGTTTTCTGAAAAAAACACTGCATAAATCAATGACCAATTAAGTTTATTGAACTTTTCGATAATTGAGCTTTGTCGGTACCGACTTGGTTTTGGACATTTTACATTTCTTTTTAACCGACTTCAAAAAGAAGGAGGTTATCAATTCGACATGTTTATATTATTTTTTTTTATGTATGTTCGGGCATAACTCCGTCGTATATGGACGGATTTGCAAAATTCTTTTTTTATTCGAAAGGGGTTTACTCCGAAATGGTCCCATTGAAATTTCATATAGGTCTGATGATGCGTTTCGGAGTCAGACAACGGAACTCTTCAAAAAATTACAGCAAATCAACCGCGAATGTTGCTATCGCATAAATATGCATTGTTTTGACGCCAAGGATGATGAAATATCGAATTGGTGTAGGGTAGGTAACTAAAAAGTGAAAAATAAAAACTTTTTCAAAAAAATAACAACCGACTTCCAAAAAAACACTACAAAGTGCAAAATAACTTTAATTTCGGAAGGCGGTGACAAATAATTAAAATACACATCCAAAGTCACCGACTTCCGAAATTAAAGTTATTTTGCACTTTGTAGTGTTTTTTTGGAAGTCGGTTGTTATTTTTTTGAAAAAGTTTTTTATTACTTAAACACGCCCAAAGTTAGGTTAAATTAGCAAGAAAAACGAAACTTTGTTGGCTCATAACTTTTTAATGGCTTTTTATTTTAGTATTCTGTTTCCGTACAGACAATATTAATAATGAGACAAAACCATACCATGTTTAATTTTTGATGGACATAGTCAAACAGTGGAGTAAAACCCTCCCGAAGTTTATATGGAAAAAATTTGGACAACTGTCACGGCTGAACGCATAATTTCACCTGAAGTTCGTTTCGCTACTAATCACCTGCAAACTAACGTTTATAAATTAAGAAAAGTTAATCAATGATTAGGAAGTAACCAATTCATAAGCTACACAGTGGCTAATCAGTGATTAGCGAGTTTTTATAAATAAGGCTGAAAGTGTTTACCGAGATGGTGTAGATATTGCTCACGCAAATAAATATTCACGTCCGCTGACTACTCTGTCGGGAATCGGCACAGTCGGATACTGACTTATTTACCAGTTGCATTATGTTAATAAATAGCAGGACCTACAGACCACCCTGATTCTTACATCTCCTTTTGATTCTTTTATGTGCACACATCTGATCACACACGCATGCCGGTCGTAAACTGAGCTTTTGAAGAACACGACCAACGTTTAGTTAGTCGCCTTCCACTCACACTCTTTTAAATTTTTGTCATTGCATCTTTTACCGCACTGTTACCTTATCACGCCATCATCATTCCTCAGCCTATCATCATTCATAGTTACACCACACATGCTTTGCAAAGAACGCAGTTCCATAGCATTTATTCCACATGCCACTTTTGCCACACCGTTGTAAACAGCCAGTCGAACCTTTTTTGGACATCGGCTGATAACATAATTTGACAACCTGTTATTGCCCTGCTGCTTACAAAAGTTTCTTCTCACAAAAAAGGCAGACTGCCCGTTTTTCAAGTTTCTTCCTGAGGGTGCATGGTTCTAAGCTACCAAGCCATACCAGCTGCCTCTTAAAGTTCTTCGCAAAGGGAGGACTTATCTCTGCAAACCAATTACTAAGAGTATAAAAACTTATAACAAGGTCGGATACATTTTTTAGGCTTCTGGTTTAACGCCAAAACATGCAAGTAAGAATTAGGTATCGTATGACATAAGAGGGCGGCTATTTACCGTCCTATGCTATTGCAAACGGTTAGTATAGCA
Source organism: Polymixis flavicincta (assembly GCA_949987655.1). Lineage (NCBI taxonomy): Eukaryota > Metazoa > Arthropoda > Insecta > Lepidoptera > Noctuidae > Polymixis > Polymixis flavicincta. Next base: position 31,450,358 of record OX465171.1, on the reverse strand, counting down.
TAGGTTTCTTCCAAGTAAGAGTAACCGTGGAGTTTCTTGCCGGCTCTTCTCCATAGGAAACAACATTTTGGAACCGTGCACCTAGCTTCTGACGTTTCATAAGTGCCCATGCAGGTTTATATGAAATAAAAATATTTTGATTTTGATTTTGAGTACAAGGACTGGTCAGGGTCATCTTTGACCTGATCGCGAATAACGGGTAAGGCAATAACCTTGTCTATAAACGCTTCAGTGCTAGCATCTAAGTAATATCTATATAAGAATCCTTTAATTTTGTCTTTAATTCTATTTAACTCTATGTATGTAATACTTGATACCTACTTACAATTTGTTATTAATGAATAGTTTCGGTCTCAAAGGTCGCTGACAGATAAGAGACATGATTTTGTGTCGCGTGGGCATTTCCCAAATGCTGATATTGAACTTTAAGGGTCAAGCTAATTTTATGGTTGTACTCGCCTTATTGATACTTAAAACTGCGGTTTTCTTGTGGTCTGAAATATTTAATCACACCTGACAAAATGTCCTTCTATTTGTTTTGCTTATAATGACTTTGATTAAAGTCGAGGTTATAGGTAATTGGCGCCGTGTACCCAATACCTTTGCGGTGACAAGTTGTACCGAATCCGCCTTGAAGGATTTGCTCGCGTGAGGGGGGACTTAAGTACTGAGATCGTCGATCTCATCTTGACGGTGACAATAATGATATCACCGCACTCGGATAGTTTCGCTGCTAACAGTTGATATGAACTTCTATCATTCATGAGATTTCCACAATTTCGGATTGTTAATCAACATTCTGACTCATATCGTCCTCACCCTAACCTTATGGTAAAATGACCTGAAGTTAAATTTATTTTCTGCAAATGAAATGTATCATCATTAGCTCGGCATCGACACTACCTAAAAGCGTCAATCAAAAGTTGTGTCTCAACGGTTTCGCAGTCCACTAGCCGCATAAGGGGAGCGGAGCCGCCGTCGCTTACGGTGTCAACCGCTTCTCCATCCGCTACGAACGGATTAGGTTCGTCCTTCGCACGACGCTGCGGCGTGTGCCTTTGTGGAATAAATTCGGGAAATGTAGCTCGATACGGAGGCTGCGTAGTGAGTGGACGAGGCAGGCGAGAAGAAGCGGGCGGCGCGGGTGAGACGCGCGCTGTCGGCAGTGGCGACAGCGCCGCGCGCCGTGACGGACGGAGGTGTCGCGACCGCACACGCGCGCCGGCACGTGTCGGCCGGCGCGATGGGGACCACCCCGCCGCCAGCCGCCGTCAAACAACATAAGAGTAGGCGGAAGATCTCCCTGCCATGGTTCCGCCAGAGCTCAGTGAGCGCGCCCCACGCGATGCTCTCTCGTCAGCACACCATCGACACACCGAGCTCGTTCCACGCGCGCCTGCTGAAGGGCAACCGGCAACGCCAGGTGATACAGCCTCCCAGGCGCCGAACGCAGACAAAGTGATGCACCTACCCCCGCCGCCCCTCGCCGTACCCTGCCGCCCCACTGCACGACCGACGCACTGCAGGCCACTCCCGCGCTTGCATTCACGTGCACACGCATCCTAGATCATAACACCAGTCACCACTCCACTAACCGACATCCACTACGTCGCTTTTGCGTTCCGAGTTGGGACTGCTTGCGGAATTGGCAGCGTTTCGGTTACAAAATAACAAACAAGCCGCTGAAAACAATAAGCAAAGCACCTTTTTACTAAACTAACAATACTAAGTGCTGGTATGAATGTGAATCCATTTTGTAACATTTGTTCATCAAATTAATTGAAAATTGAATAATATTATTTGCAACATTTTCATATATCATCACTTCATCATAAATGTATGTACAGTGATCAAAGTTTCAGTGACTAAATTCATAGAGAATAACGAAAAATTGTGTCTGTTCCCTCTTAATTTTTATATTTTCTAATATACATATATCCAAAAGTTTAATATATTCGGAAAATTTATACTTACATTCAAACATTTTATATGTTCAAAAATATTAACATAAGTATTCGTTTTTTTTTAATAATGTTATACTTGGAAATGAATGTTGATGTACATACACGGTGTATATTCGTTTATTCATTTTGTATATTATACTTATTTTTGAACAATTTTATAAAAGAAAAAAATTACAATAAAAACATTGTCTAGTGTACATTTATTATTACTTTTTATATTATTTTTGTCGTTATCAAAATTATTTTTTATTTTTACCATTTGGCACAATTATTCGTATTTCAGTTATTATTTTCCACTCGCAGGGCTACCCCATGATGAAAGCAGAAACTAGCTCATTGCACCACATACATTGACAATTAAAAGCAGATGGGAAACGATAAACGTTCATAAGTGGTGTGACATAGTGGCAATCTTGGCCAATTGACCAAGATAACGAATCGGTTATCTGTCACTCTAGCTAATACACCAGCCGATAGTGATGAACAAACTCACAGCCCTGCTTAAAATTTTAGTAAATACTTGTAACTGCTTCTACTAGTGGGAATGGACAATCAGAATAATGTGTTCAAATAAGGATGCATGATGACCTTCACCGCTTTCAAGACAACAAGGAAAACGGAAAAATCTAAATATAAACAAGTTACTACTACAGCACTGCTGGGTGGAAGCGCTAACTAGCTGCTAATGAACAAGTGAACATTTATGTTGTATGGCTCAGCTATCATATGGTTTTTTTACTACTCTGCTTCGACAGGTTCACGTAAATTTAAAGAATGGTTGCACCACCCTGGAATTATACTTCTTCGTCGTATCGATGATTCCGGTTGTTGGTTTTAAACATGCTTCGTTCAAAATTCTGCCGCTTTGACAGCGTTATCTTGGGCCTCGCAAAGGTCTTCCATAGTGCAGGTGTTATTGCAAAGAGAGCACTACAAGACACGGGCATAGTTTGCGATGTGGCTCCACAGTCACACTGCATCTCACCCTGGAATTAAATATCCATGATGAAAATTCTCACGGGATCTTTAAAGTTGCCGAATCGATGGATTAAGGTGCCAACTTCTGTCAGGGGTGCGGGTTCGTTTGAAAGAGATACCACAGCCCCTGACATACGGGCTAATGAAGGAACACGGGTGGGTTTTAGTCAGTAAAAGTCTGACACGCCCTCCTGCTCCACCCAGAGCGGGAGAAGTTATTTGATGATTTCCCACCCAAAAAAAAAAAAAAAAGGTGCCAACTTTCTACATTTAAGTGATAGTTTTCAATTGTAGGAATAGTTCGAACACTCCATAGAAGCACTAGCTATCTGTTAGATTATATAAGTCTACTAGCTTTTGCTCGTGGCTTCGCCCGCGTGATTGTGTCCTAACCCAGGTCATGGCCTATCCGTATGCCTCTCATCAAATTCCGTTTAGCCGTTAAGGCATGAAAAAGTATCAGGCAGACTATATTTCAAATTCCTTAAATCGCATCAAAATATGTAGGTAAGTACACAAAAATTCTAGTATTAAATACATGTGAATTTTTAAATCTTCCCGTAATTTAACCCTTCGGGGAATGATTTTACAAAAACGTTAACACACAACACAATTCTTTATTTCTTACAAAAAGCATTTTGAATTTAAATATCCCTAATTTAAGAATTGCTGGGTTTCCCCATATAAACTTTCAATCCCTGTATCACTAAACACATTCAGGATTTATTTTGTGACAAAAAGTAGCCTATGTCATACCTTAGAATACCATCTGTCTCCTTGCCATATTTTATCGAAATCCATTCAGTGGTTTAGTTGCGAAAATGTAACGTACAAGCAGACAGTTACTTTCGACTGTTAACATTAGTATGGATTGATTCCTGGGTAATGTGTCGGGCGACAACGTTGACTTTATACTCGTATGTAACTAGCTGACCCGGCAAACGTTGTTTTGCCTTAACCCTTATCACTAAAAAAAAAAAAAAAAACCCTTATCACTTAAGGGTATGAAAAATAGATAGTAGCCAATTCTCAGACCTACTGAATATGCATATAAAATTTGGTATAAATCAGTAAAGCCGTTTCGGAGGAGTAAGGTAACTAACATTGTGACACGAGAATTTTATATATAAGATATATCTCAAGAGCATCAGGAAAACGTCCGGAGATATCGGAGCGTGAAAATAATGTGAACGAATAGATCGGAATGTAGCCAAAGAAATGTGTGGAAAATTATGATGCGCACATGTCGTCTGAAAAGTGTTCAGAATTATAACAACTAATAGAAATACAACGCAATTCAACAGTAGTTATCATACAAGCTACGCTACACACCATTTTCTTTTAAACGCATTTACGACTGTATTCTACTAACGCGAACAAAGGCAATAACATCTAAAGATTTGTAAAACCGCCGCATGTACTCCGCTAAGCACATATTTTAAACTAGCTTTTGCCAGCGGCTTCGCCCGCGCGGAACTTTCATCCCCTATTTAACTCCGTTAGGGGTTGAATTTCGAAGATTCCTTCCTTATTCCTTGTCTATACTATAAAGGGAACCTCTGTGCAAAATTTCAGTTTTCTAGGTCCAAGAGTTTGGGCTGGGCGTTGATGAGTCAGTCAGTCAGTCAGGACTTCTTTTTTTATTTATATAGATAGATAGATACTGAATGAAGCTCATAGCCTCGTAATGAGGTTCTCGACACTACGGATATGAAAAAGTTGAACTTCAGAACTTTCAGTTCATTTTAATTATGTGCTCCAATTGATTAAGTGCCTCACCTTCACATACGTGACCGTTTCACCTTTTACGGCACGGGATCATGAAAGACGTCTAGTTCAAACGAAGTTTTAAGTTTGATTATTGTCACCCACCGGTGTGCCATAATTGATTGCCTGAGGGCCCCTCAACCACGGAACCCTCCAGTACAAATGCTAATAAAAGTCATGAACGTAAGTGCCATTCTGAAGTTTGGGACAACATTAATGGCTTCATTCGTACAGACACACAAGTCATGGACTCGGTATAATGAATTGCCTTTACTCAAAAAGAAAACGAGGCTGACTACTTATCTCAAATTAGAAAATTAGTTAGAAATATCATTAAAACGAAACAAGCAGTATGTTGTAAGAAAATTAAGCGGCACAGTATTATTTAATGTTAGTATCAATTTAAGGGTTATGCGATGCGTGTTTTAATCAAAACATGCTACGCTTGTTATCAAACACATCGCGCATCGCTGCCAACTTCAGAGCAGGTGTATTCTGTTATAAAAAGACATTACATCTTTGGGTGAAACGCAATAAATAAAAGTAGTTATGTAATGATCAATGGAATGGTTTGATTTTTAATTATAGTCTTCGTAAAATTGGGATAAATACGATATCATGATCATGCCGACATTGCCGACATAGTGTTGTTTAACCGACAAATAACAGTTACCTACACATGAAATAGTTCATGTTTGGCACCCAATCGTCCACGTCGATAATAAAGTCAAATCTATATACCTGTGGCATCAACACCTGTCCTAATTTAGTTGTTGGGAAACAAAACATTGATAGGTACGTTTGCATTTCTATTCTAGTGTTCCCACATAAGTAAATGACTGGGATTGTTAAGTAACATTCGAGCAAAATGTTTTCGACGTAAACAACATCTACATTATGATATTAAATCGCAATTCTCGTATCCAACCCAAGTTCTTAAGTACCTAATTCTTCCACATACTTGCCTGGAATTGCCAAAATACAATTCAAATTAGTATCGATTTCGATTAAGTCGCGTCAGTATGTCGGTCCGAATGTTTGCGTCTTTTACGAGGTGACACAGATCTGTGAATACTTGCGAGAATATCGGGCTAGTAAAACAGGGATAGTGGACCCCTAGAGACAAGTACTATAGACTCAAGATTGTCCCAAAAGGTTGATGCTGATCAATCACAACAATCTATCTGACGATCAATTCTTCGTTTTTCTTATTTGTTCCGTATTTCTCGAATTGGAAATCTACGTTTAGAAAGGTAGTCAAAAGGAAGTCTACCAAACATGTATTCAATATTTGGTAGGTCGGAAGATTTAGAAGACCTACCTTACATTTATGCGAAAGTTCCGAGACAGTTATGGAACATAAAACGTATATGAAAAAAGCTATAGCCTTACATAACGATAGTGTCTAGAACTACATTTTTTTCTTTAAGGATTTTCCTAGTATCCACATAGGCATTATCTACATTATAATTGGGAACAAAACCTGAATCAAAATATCTGTCAGAAGAGTACTAACCCTGGAAAAATAGATAAAAGTCTTCAATAATGTTCTGTCGTGGAATGTCATTTCAATAGGTGAAACCGATAATAGCTACGGTACGACTACGAGTTGAACCTTAAATGAGTAACCGTAAGGTTGTGAGTCCCAACCCTAGCTAATCCGGACTCTGGAAGTCCGCATAACGATATGAGATTGGTTTTCTTTGAATATGTTACGGCTAACAACGGTGTAGCCGTACTCAAAGAAAATAAATCCCACTTCATGTTGTCACCAGCTGAAACATTTTCAAAGGATACGCAATCGTTGTTTCATGGCAATGGCAATTACAGAAATAGAAATCATCAATTTGCTTGTAATGTGCCTGTACAGATAAAATGTAATGTTTATAAATAGTCCCGATACATTTATGAGATATGTAAATATAGGCAGGTAGGTGAAGCTATACATCATTACGTAAAATAGCGTAACGCGTCAATGCCTTGCATTTTGATAAATGAGCAATATACATACATTGCGTTACTTACGTTCTCGAGCAGACGAAGTTTACAAACAAGTGAAGCAAATTAGCAATGTCCTTGCATTAAAGTAGGCAAAATCTGAAGGAAATTGTTCACACCATTGCCCCTGGTACTATACAGATATAGTGCAATTTCAAGTAAAAGGCAATTTTGATGTAGACCAGAGAGCTAACTATCAATATTAAGTTCTACATTTATATTCGGAGGTTCGAACATCTTATCAGTATATTGTTAGCTCTATCCATTTATGCCATATTAAAGGCAGTAGCGGTAGATGTCATCTTTAGAGTATGTATATGTTTTCTTTTTTTTTCACTTTTTAGCTGTAGAATGATGAAATTTCATCATCCTTGGGGTCAAAACAATCCATTTATGCGATAACAGGAATCGCAGTTGATTTGCTGTCAGTTTTTGAAGAGTTCCGTTGTCTATCTCCGAAATGCATCATCAGATCTATATGAAATTTAAATGGGACCATTTCGAAAAACCCCTTTCAAATCCGTCTATATATGACGGAGTTATGCCCGAAACCACGTTTAAAAAAAATGATAACCTCCTTTTTGAAGTCGGTTAAAAATCATCAATACCACGCTTTAGAACCATTTAATCCCATTTACTGACAATTTAATGTGAAAATCGAATACCTTAGCGCATCCACCATAACTACATGCAGCACCTCTGTTTTTATGGAAAAAATAACTGTCTTTGTCTGTAGGTATAGAAACACGAGCCTACAGGTCGCCCCGTACTCAGACAGAAGAGATGTCAAGTTGGATAGGAAGAACTTTGTCTATTCTTGGTAGAATCGAGATAGAATTTAGATAGAATTAGTCTTGCTACGCCTGCTGATGCTGTTTGTGTCTTCACATACAGCATCAGCAGGCGTAACTTATAAAACTCCGCGTTTCAGCAATTAAACAAGAGTTTAATTACTGAAACGCGTAGTTTTATGAGTTGTTTTATCATTTTCGGCAATTTTCTGGTGTCAGACTAGAATTTTGGATTATGTCAATGTTAATAGTGCAGACAAAGCTGATTACAAATGTGGTAACGTAAATTTAAGTAACCGAAAGTGCCCAATAATAACCCTGCGCTTAGAAACAGCTTACTTTCAAGTATCGGAATTCAAATTAAATTAAAGATAAATCATCAATCAATTAAAGATAATCACATTTTAGAAGCAGTAGCTACCTACTTCAAAAAGAGGCATAGGAGTCTTTTAGGCTAGTTATGCATGTCTATTTTGGGCAAAATTTGCTGTAAAAAATATGACGTGCTTGTGAACAATCTCCAACAAAAGTATCAGCTTAGTCATATTTTGAAACTATAGCTAACTTTAAAATTGTGTTCGTTTCGCATTCAGTATCCCCTTATTTATAAAATATTGCATTTTTTTTTAAGGCAAACAAATAGATACATTTTGTAAACTATCAAGTTATCAATCTACAGCGTAGTAGTAGATCCTGTGATGAACTTAATCTGGTAAAAAAACTTTTCTTTAAACAAGCTTTTTTGCAAATGCGCTAAAAAGAATTAAAAAAAAACTTTTCGTTTACACTTTCTACTATCAACTTACCTATAACGTCATTACACAATTTATATGATACTAGCAGCGCCCGCGGTTTCACCCGCGTAGGTCCCGTTCCCGTGGGAATACGGTGATAAAATATAGCCTATGTCACCCGGGGATAGTGTAGCTTCCCAACAGTGAAGTAATTTTTCAAATCGGTTCAGTACTTTCGGAGCCTATTCAATGCAAAAAAAAAACCAACAATGAAATCTTTTCTCTTTGTTATTAGTATATAGATAAAAGCTTGTCGCAAGATTTAAGTACTTACTTAATTACTTCCACTAATTAAAATCACCCGCCAACCGACCAACCCGCACTGGGCCCGCGTGGTGGATTACGGCTCACGGAGAGGAGGCCTGTCTCCCAGCAGTGGGAACGTTATAGGCTGAGTATGCGTATATGTGAATTAAAATCAATCAGATCAAGTTATTTAATTTACTGGTTTTATCTACAGAGGTAAATCTCGCGTATAAATTGTGTAATGCTAATGACGTTATAAATTAATAGTAAAAAGTTTTACTTTTAATTAATTTTTTACTTTATATATAACGCTGGACAGGTTTCTCAGTCTGGTCATTTCATTCAACGTACAATTTTTTAAATTTTGTTTTTAACCTTGGGTGTTTGGAGGAATGCGCCACTTTTTTCAGCTTACTTGTGCCTTACGAAACACAGTTCCGGGTTTTATTTTGGAGTTACCCTTCTCCTAGACAGATTGAAAACCTATTCTGTTGACGCCTAGCTCGCCAAATTACACAAGTCAAAGCGATTCTACAGACAGACTCGAACAATTCGACCTCAATATCATAAATGAGGACTCCAAAAACCCCGGCAGGGTTAGCATGATGCTTTCTATTCCTACTCTACCGTAGAATAAAAATCGCTTGTCTACATTTCTCAGTACAAAGCTGTCAACTGTCTACACGGAAACGTCATTTTTGTCTACTCTTCCGTCGATAAAACGCTTCTACGGTTCTCATGCTAAGCCTGCAGTACACTAAAATTTCAAATGGATTGGAGCAAAATAATTTAACTCGCATTCATATTCTCAGCAAGCCCTTTCATTTAATACACATATTGTAGGAAATCATAAAAAGCTTAGTCCGCCATCTTTACAAGTTCGCCACATTGGATTTAGAGTGATGTCACTTTATTTTTCGAGTTATTCTCAGCAAGCCCTTTCATTTGATACCCATGTTGTAGGTGTGCATTAAAAATAATAGTCTGTTATCTTAGGTGTTCCGCCTTGTCGGATTTAGAAAGACGTCACAAAGCTAACCATGCATTGTCATCACAATTAAACGTGTATACAAAATTTCAGCTCAATCGGTTACGAGGGTCATTCAATAAATACCTACTTAGCCTACAAAAAGTAAACGAAAATTTTGGAAAAGTGGCAATTTATTTTTCAACATAGTCTCCTTTTAGTTCGATACACTTAGCCCAGCGATGCTCCAACTTTTTTAACCCGTCCGAAAAATAGTTTTTGTCAAACTCTGCAAAATAGGCCTCCGTGGCGGCGATGACCTCCTCATTCGATCCATATCTATTCCTGGCGAGTGATTTTTTCAGATTAGGAAACAGAAAGAAGTCACAAGGGGCCAAATCTGGAGAATACGGTGGATGGAGCAGCAATTCGTAGCGTAATTCGACCAATTTGGCCATGGCAACGGCAGACGTGTGAACCGGTGCGTTGTCGTGGTGAAACAGCACTTTTCTCTTCGCCAGATGGGGTCGTTTTTTCTTTAATTCGGCGTCGAATCGGCCCAATAAATCGGCATAGTAAACCCCTGTAATTGTTTTACCCTTCTCGAGGTAATCGATGTAGATCACACCTTGTGAATCCCAGAAAACGGTGGCCACATCTTTTCCGGCCGATTTTACAGTTTTTTGATTGCTCCTTGGTCTCTGGTGTGTACCAGTGGATCCAGGTTTCATCGACGGTCACAAAACGACGCAAAAACTCCGCTGGATTCCGCTTAAACAGCGCCAAACACGTCTCCGATGTGGTCTCACGGTTGCGCTTGTTTTCTGGTGTGAGTAAACGCGGCACCCATTGCGCCGACAGCTTTCTCATGCCGAGTTCCTCGTGAAGAATATGATGCACTGTTCCTTCTGAAATGCCTACAGTCTCAGCTAGCTCCCGAACCTTCAATCGGCGATCTGCCAATACGAGATCATGGATTTTTTTAATGTTTTCCTCCGTAGCAGCTGTTTTCGGTGCACCTGGACGTGGTTCATCAAAAACCGACGTACGGCCACGTGCAAACTCGTTGAACCAATTCTTGACGGTGGCCATCGATGGAGAAGAGTACACAGCATCCAAGCGCTCTTTGATTTCGATGCGCGTTTTCCCTTCCAAAAATAGGAATCGAATCACCGAACGATATTGCTCTTTTTCCATTTTTGTAAAACCGATCGACACGTTCGCTTCCATAAGTTGTCAAATTAAAACAAATGAAGGGATTGGAATGAAAATTTGAAAAAAGAATTAAAAAAGAATGTGCTACACTGTGGTAAAACTCTTTTGAAACTACAGCGCCCTCTGGCGATGAGGAGGTACTTATTGAATGCGCCTCGTATATTTAGCTGCTTCAAAATTGAGTTGCAAGATTCCACTCAAATAAACATGACTAGTTACATACCTATATACATTTGCAAGTTAAATAAAAGCTTAGTAAAAAACAAACTTAGTTTGGTGGAAAGTGTCCCTACTCCTGCACATTTAAGGACGTAAAGAATGATACTGAAGCTGCTATGTTATATGGTATACTAGCTTCGCCGCAGCTTCGCGAAAATTATCCCGCGGGAACGTACTACCGGGATAAAAAGTATTCTATATATTAATCTAGGTTATAAATCCGTCTGTGTCAAATTTCATCCAAATCCGTTTAGCCGTTTTTGCGTGATTGAGTAACAAACATCCAATCATCTTCACAAACTGTCACACTTCTTTCACGGACTACCCTTTTTTACTTTTAGCGGTAGATTTTCGAGAAACCCTGATACACGTTATTCTTTATTTTTAGTTTAAGGTATAATTACTGAGTTTGGAGTTAATCAGACCGCGCGTTAAAATTCTTCCGTACAAACTTTGACACCCCCCAATCCCCCTTTAGGGGGTAGTTTAGAAAAACAATAAATAGCCAACCTCATAATTTACTTAACTTAGTATTTGTGCCAAGTTTCAAGTTTATTAACTCAAGGAATAAGATTTTTCATACAAATAAAATCCCCCCTTTTCACCCCCTTAAAGGTCGAATTTCCAAAAATCCCTTCTTAGTGCTCCCCTACATTATAAAAGGAAGCCGTGTGCGAAATTTCACGTTCCTAGCCCTAGTAGTTTCGGCTGTGCGTTGATTGATCAGTCAGTCAGTTTCTCCTTTTATACATAGATAACATTTGCCAAATTTTTATGGTACTTAAAAATGCGATCGGTGTTCATCGGTCTTTTCATCAAATTTGGGCATCCTTTATAAGGTATCCCGCTAACATAATCACAAATATTCTGTGTTTGTATTCAAGCCGTTCAGATAAAAAGCTAAAAAAATCAAGACGCGACTCGCAATGATTGGTTAAAAAAGACTGTCATTTTTCAATCTGTCCATAACCACCATCTGCGGTTTGGTTGTCTTCCTTTGTCCTTCTCATTCTGTGAAGCGGAGAGTCTTTAAAAACGAGTGAGCGTTACTTTACGTGGGTGACTGAAACGAGTTTTATGTTTGATTTTAATTAATTTTTATCATTGATTCATGTCATCATCTGCCGAACGTTTTCCCAACTATATTGAGTTCGGCTTTCTGTCTAAGCGAATGCAGCTGAGTTATACCATTTTACATAAAGCGACTGCCTATCTAACCTCCACAACCCAGTTTCTGGGTAATACGATACCCTTTGGTAAGCTTGGTTGTCGGACTTTCGGGCTTCTCACGACCTGTAAGGACTGACAAAGATCCACGAATGACAGTCGGACCAACGGCTAACGTGCTTTCTCAGGCACAGAGAGGTCATGCTATGTAAAGATGGTCACCCAACCACGGACCAACCGCAGCAAGCGTAGATGTCAGCGAAACAGCCTTAGGTGATAAATTAGGTATTGAAAGTCAGTTCATAAATGGCAGTTTTAAGGGTGCCAGTCGGCCAGTAATTGGATCAAGAAATTCGATGTTATAAAGTAGATGAGCCTAAAATCAGAATATATTTATTTGTAAATAATGTAGTTTTCCATAGAAGTTAATCTATTCCAGCCATATCAAACTCAAACTCACTGGTGGGCCAAACGCGTAAGAACCGTAGAATAAGTGGGCCGCAAAACCACACCATAAAGAAGCAAAAAAAAGACGTAATTTTCATAATTAATAGAAAAATGTGTGACAATATTTTCCCGAAATTCGATATATTTTGTCAAGGGCACCAAGACTGGCAAATTTTTGGTTGAAATTGATCTGACATTGAATTTCTATGACTTCCACCCGGTCCAGCTTTTAGCATGCGATTTCAAGAGGCTGTCCGTAAAATTAGATCGGGCCGCAGGCAAAAGCTACAAGGGCCGTATACTCGTACATCTATACTAATAAATAAAATTGCAGTGTCTGTTCTAATGTCAAAATTACAGCTTTATGTCAAATGCATATGAAAGTATATAATTACAATATCTACTTATTAAAAAAAAACTGTCTGTTCCGACTAATCTCCGAAACGGCTCTACCGATTTTGATGAAATTTAGTATAGGGATATTTCGAACCCTAGCCAAGGACACAGGCTATTTTGATCGACATACCACGCGGGCGGAAACTAGTAATTTAATAAGTGCTGTACGTTCCACCACAACATAATCATGTGGTGTATAAATATTACAGTGTAATTTTTAATTAAATATAGTTGTACACACATAACGGTTCTATTCAGTCCATTTTGAATATAACCGTATTTAGTTTAAAACATAAAACAATATTGAAAGAACATTTTTGAAATGCTCGTACGAGCTGTAAGTCAGGGACCGAATTACCGGTATTTTTTCTAAACCGTTACCAATTACCGTAATGTTTACGATAAAAAGTAACGATAATAATACCGATACCCAAAGTCAGTCAGCGTTATCTAATTACCGAAATTAGTATCGGTAAAAGTAAAATTTTCTTTTACTGGTAATTTATGCGTCTATCTCTTTTTAACTATGTTGGTGGGGAGACTAGCATCCTTCAGTGTATACACAGAAACAATATTATATACACGCCGAACGTGCGACTATCTTCGCCGTGTATACAATACTGTTTCTGTGCTGCAGAAAATTATAAAAAACTGTGTGGCAGGGCCATTAACGCGAAAACTGAAACCATGAATGGACTACTTCCAGCATGTATACAGTGTTATGCGGCAGAAAATTATAATAAACAGGGAGGAAAAAAGTAGGTAATTGAAAAAATAAATACTCAAATTAGCTGCAACCGAATATTTCTATAAAACGAGATATTCCTGTCTCCAAAAAGGTATAGTCGCCCGCATGTTTCTGGATACAATCAAATTAACCTTGACAGCGCTTTTATGAGGCACGTAAGATATGAGAACCGTTTTAATATTGTATCCAGAGATGTATGTTCAACTGTACCCGTAGGTACAGTCGAACAGGTAAAGACATGAGACTAATTAAAAGTAATAATACGGTTATAATAATACGGTTTGACTTGAAAGGTAGGTAGGATATTACGTTTGCTTTGATATATCGGTACAGTTCTTTCTCCCCATAATAATATTTTTTACACAAACAAGTTGATAAATCAAAGGCAGTATACGTAGGTACGTTCGGCGTACGCGACGCTATGTTTGTCTACCGTATGATTATGAAATGAAAAACGCGCGAGCGCGAGTCTTATCGTATTCGTATCTTACCGATCGTCGTAACATGCGTTGGTCCTACTCCGCATAGAAGAGCCGAACGTAAGGCGCGTGAGGCGCTTGGTTCGGTTTGGCAACCTCACATAAAATGTTGCTTCATGTTAGATTACCGTGTAATGGTAACGCCATTACGCGATCGGTAAACCCTATGATTTAACGGTAATTTAAACGTTAACTGTCTTATTCATAAAAGTTATCGAACATCTAAACAGTTGTTTAAAAGTGTGGTTTTCAATACGAAGCCAGACTTTAGCAACTGTTTTGATGTTAGATAACTTTTTATGAATAAGACCGTAAATATTTAACGTAACCGAACGAAATTTTTTGGTAGTGTTACCGATATTTTATTAGTACCGGTAACCGTATCTGGCTGTGACCTACTTCCGCCGCTTCACATTCACTTCGCATTGCCAATTAGTGCGAATTCATCTCCGTAATATTGTACACTGAGTGAGCACTACAGGTTGATCATTATAATTAAGTGGGGGCAATGACAGGTGATCGCGTGACTCTTATTTGTTCTACTACGACATAAATGTTTATCAAGTAGAGGCTTGTGTGTTACACAATGACTGGTTCGGATTCGGGCTTCAGAAAATGACGTATCCTTTAGCATCAAAACCTCTCATTTTTTATGCTAAAGGTGCAAAATAGGCAGTAAACTAGTAAAAAGTAATGCCTTTTTGACTACTGACGGAAACTCATGTTTACATCACTCAGAACTAGGCTTTATGGTTTCTCGAGGTATTTTACTTCTCGGGTCTCGAGAAATCTCGAACTTGATTTTTCGGAACTAACCGGGAAACCGATTTTTTTAAACGAAAATATAAAAAAAAAAAAACGTCGTTAAAACACACAATATCTATTTGGAGAAGAATCAACAAAATCTTGTGTCAATGACAATAAATTATACACTTCTTCATAGAGAAAAGAACTTTTTTAGAAATTTTTGATGTGTTAGGTTCAAGTTCAGATTGGTTTAAGCTTTTTTCATTAGTTAGTTAGTTCTTAGTTCGAACTTGTTGTTTTTCGGTACAATCAAAGCATGCCGTTCTGCGGGGTTAATAGCTTCAACATAGGAATGGATTTTGACAGTTGCACAACTTTCATAGCATTATTTACCAACGTAACATGTCACATTTTTCAAACATATGGACCAATGGATTTGCAATAACCTTCAAAATGATTTAGATTCTGATATAAATACTGTTGCGCAATTAGGGTGCTGGTGGCGGCGGGGCGGTATCTTTTGAAATGCCGCAAACTAGGAGCTTCGGTCAAACCAAACATTTCTCGAGTTCTCGACTTTTCTCGATCTGAATTTTTAAGAAACGAAAATTACGATTTTCCCGTAAAGCCTACACAGAACGTGCGATAATTTTTGACAATGTAGGATCTTTGTAAGTATTAATTAATGTACATAATCATATGAGATCTCCAAATCATTTTTCAAAGGTTTTAATGTTTCATGGATCACAAAAAATATAATGACAGTTAAATGATTAACTATTTTATTTCTGTAAGTAGGTTAATTTGTACAAACAATTTACACTTGAATCATATTTTTTTTAACTAGATGAGGTCGGCGTTTCATATCTGATTACTCTGAGAAGAAAGGCCAAAACAAACTCAGAGGTCACCACCGTCACTTTTAAAGTCCAGACATAATCTTGGTCAGATCATTTGAAGATCATGTGAATTGGTGTCTGAAATGTTCTTTTGAGGAAAGAAGAGGAAATAACCACACATATCGAATGGACCTGTCCAATTAGTGCACGCATTTATCAGTAATCATGCAGCTCAACTCAGAACTTGAGAAGCTCAACGCTTTGACAAACAATACCAAAGAAAGGACATTTGGGTAGGCCGCATAAATTACTCAAACTGCCAGTTGTTTCGGCTCACTAATAATGAGTCATATACAGGCACAAACTTAGTTCTCACTTCTTTATGTATTACTATATGGATAATGATATTATACATTTTTTAAATAAGATGTTATTAATCATTAATGCATTTATTTAATTAAAAACGGCGTTTGCCTCTTAAAAGTGTGTAATGCTAATGACGCAACAATTTCTAAAGCTAAGCACCTTTGACTTGTCCGTTTGGGAAATGTATTATTCAGTATTGTCAAAAGCTTTTACAGCATAACTGAATATAACATGTCTTTGATAATGAATGTCATGAACACTTATTTCAACTCCGTCCTTAATACATAGCTTATGTATTAAGGACTTATGTATTAGGTGCCTGAATATTTAACCTGTACCTACGTTTTCAGTTCGCGTGTCTAATTTATACAGAAAAGCAAGTCATAGCCAACTTCCAAACTTGTACAGGGAATATCAATTTGCGTGGAATATCAAAATGTATACTTAAACATCACGAGCAATTACTGACGCCATGACACCCACCCTAGGGACAGACATTTATGGAGTTGACTTTTTGTAGAAAGTAGTATTTTAACCTCGTTAACTAGCTTTGAATGCTTTAAGAGGCCGTATACGAAATTCGTTGATTTACTTGATTTTACCGACATACTTAACAGTTAAAATACTGCATTTCCATTAGTTTTAATGCACAGTATGACAGATCTTTCAATTATTTTATCTAATATATTTTTTTTTGTCGAGAATTATTTCTCGAAAAAAACCAATGCGAGATTTCTAAGTAGGTATGGCTTTTTTAAACATGAAAGTGGTAAAATGTGATTTATACATTGTACAGATGACTTTCACAACAATACATTGTATTTTTTCATACCGTGTAGACGTTAAAAGATTCTTACGAATCGTATCGCATACGTATACTCCAACGTAGGCATGGGCTTGCGGACGGCGAGTAATGGGTAGCTCGCTGTCCGGTAAGGACCAAGCCCAAGTCGACGGCGCGTTGTGTTCCACGCGCGCCTCAAAGAGATGTCAGCACAAAAAATGATGGGGCCCGCAAGGGCCGATGCCTGTCAGGGGTGCGGGTTTGTTCGAAAGAGATACCACAGCCCCTGGCATACGAGCTACTGAGGGAACACGGGTGGGTTTTAGTCAGTAAAAGTCTGACACGTCCTCCTGCTCCACCCAGAGCGGGAGAAGCTATTTGATGATTTCCCACTCAACAGCAAAAATCACTGAACAGTCGGTTTGACGTCGATTAATCAAAATCAAAACGTAAAATTTAAAATTAGTTTATTCATTAGACAATAATTGAAATGATGCACCACAGGAAATGTGGTGCATCAAAACTTATAGAAATACAGTGTTTTTACTGTAAAATCACAGCTTGATAGGTCGCCGTCTGTACCACGTTTTGTATAAGCAAAATAAATAATTTACAAAATACTTTAACGGACACTAAACATCTAAAGGTGTAATAACAATAAAACTTATATTGTGTCTCGTAGTGTCCGTCGACCGATTAATGTCCCCAATTGTCCTTTTTTTTTGTATTGTTCGTCGAATCGTTATGCTACTTAAGTTCTGCGTTGAGCTGCATGGTTACTGACAAATGCGTACACTGACTGGACAGGTCAACTCAGCTGTGTGGTTATTTCCTCAAAAGACCATTTCAGACACCAATTTACATGGTCTTCACAAGATCTGCCCAAGATTATGTCTGGACTTTAAAAGAGACTGTGGACTCTAAGTTTGAATCGGCCGTTTTTCTTGTAGTAACAGGAAACACCGATCTCATCTCGATATAAGATCATGATTGACATGTAAAAAAGTGTTTCTACAAATTCACTTACATAAATAAAATCATCGATCATATCAAAAAATAAAACTTTACTTCGACTCATAGAAGTATACATAAATATTTACCTCATTACTTACTTTACAAAAAAAAAATGGCAGACTTGCTTTCCCATTTCTTCAATAAAATGGCGGAAATTGAGAAAACGGTCTGGTGAACGGCTTATTACTCTTATTGGCAGTTGCATTTTTCCGTTGGAAAAGGAATATTTATCATTGAATAGAAATCTATACATATATTTATTTGCAACGAATGTAGGCACAAAAATCTGTAGTTACTGTTTTTTTGGGTTTTGGCTTCGCACGGTTTGTGCATTTAGCCAGTGTCAAGTAATTAGACTTTTCAATCAAGTAAATGGCCCGATATCAGGCACGAAGTTACAAAAAAGTCATAGTCAGTCAAGTCAAAGTTATTGTAAAGCGGTAGTAACTTTACAACAACATATTAGGAGTTTTTGGGGGGAACACGAAAAGTCCACGTTAGTCCCTTATTTTCACCTTCCCTACACTTGTGCACTCAAACGTAACTAAATTGAGTAATTCACTACCAAAATTATACAATTTAATTCGCTATTTCACGAAATTTCATGAAAATGAAAATTCGTGAGACATGTTTCAACGCGATCCCGCCAAAAACTCCTTGTTACTGTTTGTGCGTGCAAAATACATTTATACAGATTATCCAAAAATCACAATTTGAATAACATTTAGACATTGTCCCCCTTATTACAAAACAAGGTTTTTCTTTAGGTATGGTTTAAACCATCGAGCCTGTTTTTGAAATAAGAACTTAGAACTGAAATAGAATTACAGCTCCTTTTCCAAAACTGACAATTTAGCACTGGACTAACTTGTCAGTTTTGTAAAAGGAGCTGTATTTCGATGTCAGATAGGTTCTTATTTCAAAAACAGGCTCGATGGTTTAAACCATACCTAAAGAAAAACCTCGTTTTGTAAAAAGGGGGTGTAAGTTCGTAAACTTCATTACTCATTTTTTTTTTATGTTTATTTGTTCTTTAATAAAGATTTAAAAAAAAAATGAGGACTGGAGAAATGATTGTTATATGCTCACAACAAGCACATACATGTTTTTTTTTTTTGCATGCACATTGGGAATTCACTTTCCTACTGCAGAAAACATCCCTTTGTTTTCATTCCGAATTTGCCTGTTTCAGAATCCATATTAAATGTTCAAATTAGTGTACTGAGGTCCAAAAATAATTACATGTTATAGTTACCTACATCCTTGTTTGAGGGAAATTAACGGTTCAACACACGATTTATAAATTGTAATTTGTTTGATGAAAAACAAATCCGAAACAGGGTCGATTTCTAAACTATTTTTCGTTTCATTTCCTACTTGCAACACAAATTAATATGAAAATTCCATGTACAGTGTGGTAATCCTATTTTTGGGGGAATTTAACGGTTTAATAGATGTTTTTTGAATAAACTCTAAAACAGTAAATAGGGCTAAATCGGCTCGCACTCAGTCTTGCGGGACGTTGTAGAGGGCGAACCTTTGTCAAAAATGTCAAAATTCCGCTTTGCCTGCTGTTGAAAAAAACTAAAACAACAATACATAAAATACGAAATTGCGACTGCTGAGAAAAAAAGAGTACTAAAATACTTTATATTATAGTTTTAATTCATTACATTGTTTTCGAAAAGTAGATTATTTATACTATGCAGTATGAGACGTTTAATTGACATCCTAAAATAGTGTTAATATAAAAAACGTTTTTCAAAAATAAAAAATAAAAAAAACAACGCGACTTCCAAAAAACACTAGAAAGCGAAAAATAACTTTAATTTCTGAAGTCGGTGACTTTGGATATGTATTTTATTAAGTTCTTGCCGCCTTCCGAAATTAAAGTTATTTTTCGCTTTCTAGTGTTTTTTGGAAGTCGATTGTTTTTTATTTTTATTTATATAAAGTTTTTATTTTTCACTTTTTAGTAATAGTACCTATCTACCCCACACCAATTCGAAATTTCATCATCATTGGGTTTTTTTTTTTGGGTGGGATCTCATCAAATAACTTCTCCCGCTCTGGGTGGAGCAGGAGGGCGTGTCAAACTTTTACTGACTAAAACCCACCCGTGTTCCTTCAGTAGCCCGTATGCCAGGAGCTGTGGTATCTCTTTCGAACAAACCCGCACCCCTGGCAGGCATCGGCCCTTGCGGGCCCCATCATTTTTTGTGCTGACATCTCTTTGAGGCGCGCGTGAAACACAACGCGCCGTCGACTTGGGCTTGGTCCTTACCGACAGTGAGCTACCCATTACTCGCTGTCCGCAAGCTCATGCCTACGGTGGCCGGAAATCGGCCTGGGATTCCTGACGCCCAGGGCGTCTCCGTATCCTGCGGCGGCTAGGGTCGCGAGGGCGCATATGCTGCCTCTCCCTCACGTGCGCCGCCTCCCTCTTCGCGATCATCACTGCTTGACTGAAAGAGGTGACGGCTACCCATGCACTCTCGCTCCGTACCATGGCCTGGACCAGGGCCGGACGCGAGAGATCGACGCCGCCAATCGCCTCCACGAGGACACGGCGGTGCTCCGCCCAAACCGGGCAGACCGCCACCGTGTGCTGTGCTCCACCGTGTCCTCAGGGCGATCTTCGCAGTGGAAACACCCGGGCGTTTCCTCCCGCCCAATCTGAAACAGGAACCTCCCGAAACAACCGTGTCCGGTGAGGACCTGCGTCAGGCGGAAGGTGAGGACGCCATGCCGCCTCTCAAGCCACTCCTCAAAGAGTGGACTTACCGCCGCAATCGTGGCGTGCCCAGCACTGGGCTGCGACAATCGCACACTCCATGTCGCTATGAGATCCCGCCGGAGCTCTGTCCGCTGTGCCGCGATATCCCGCGGCAGCGGAGTTACGCCCCGGCGTTTGGACTCCTCGCGCCACTCCCACATTTGCGCGAGGACCTTTGCCTCCAGATCCCATGGCGGTAATCCGGCAAGGAGGCCCGCCGCATCGCCGGAGATCGTGCGATATCCTCGGATCATCCGGATATCATCCTTGCGGTCAAAACAATGCATATTTATGCAATAGCATCAATCTCGGTTAATTTGCTGTAATTTTTCGAAGAGTTCCGTTGTCTGTCTCCGAAACGCATCATCCGATCCATATGAAATGTAAATGGGACCATTTCGAAATAAACCCCTTTCGAACAAAACAAGAATTTTGCAAATCGGTCTTATGACGGAGTTATGCCCGAACCTCCACCTAACTAACTCCTAGCCGTTAATGAGTTGTACCTTCCTTTATCAATTCAGCGTCAGGAGATGATGACGACCAATATTCTGTCTCAATAGCTTTAGAAAATAAAGGAAAAAATTGTTAATACCTACAAAAAAGGGCTGCCCTCGATATCCCTGGGATTCCATCATCAGATCCTGACTTGGTGCCAATGGGACCACCTCAGGACAATACTCTTTCAAATAAAAAATATATTTTGAGAATCGGTCCTCAAATGGGGGAGAAATCGAGTAACATACATGAAAAGAAACATACAGTGGAACATATAACCTCCTCCGTTTTTGGAAGTCTGTTAAGAAATTATTTCAAATAAACCGTTAACAGGCATTTCTGAATTTTCAAAAAGTCGAGTTAGACACATTGCAAATTTATCATCGATAAAATCATGGTCCAGTGCGAGTTATATATATTTTTCGTTGTCGTTTGTCTTCTACAAAATAGTTGGCAAGTGGCAACGGGCACTTGTATACTTGATAAAATTCTTAAATTCACTGACAGACAACGCACAACCTTCGCTGGGTCTAAAAGCATGAAAAACTGTAGATAAACATGGTTTTCTCCTAGAATTAAAATATTCATGAATTGACACGTTCATAAAATGTGGGTGTTATTTTCGTAAATTGTGGTGCCTTACGACGTACGTAAGTAAGACACATGCCCATGTGACGGTAGAACATGGAGGGCTCTTTTAATAGAGTAGATATGTACTAGATACCCATGTCAGCAAACATAAATGATTTGATAAAACATCCCTGTACACTACGTTTATAGTTTTGCTTTCAGCAGTTAAAATATACGCAGAGTAAGAACTGTCGATGGTCAGATAAACGCATACGTTTCGTGTCCACTAAGCACTTTTACATTGTGTTGTTATTGTCACCTAAATCGTCGCAGACAGTGACCGACATCGGTATAGGCACTTTATTTACCGGCGAAGACACAGTCCGGGGTGAGACTAGAATTATTTTTTCACTTGAACACAACTTTTTCGCACTGCCGAAATCGAGACGTCTATACTTAGTACCGTAAAACGGAGTGAATAGACTGCAGGGGTGAATCGAAACGAAACGAAAGTGGATTTTAATGTTGAAATTAGATAGTTTGTAGCCAAAACGGACTCTAATGTGTTTACTGTTTTATAATAAACGATTAAGTGCCTTTGCTGGCAGAAAACGATCATAATTTTAACAGTAAAATACACTTAAAGTTTCGTTTCGATTCACCCCTGCAGTCTCTATTCACCCCGTTTTACCTATGATCATTTGGTGTGTCGCGATGATTATCGATATTCACCAATATCACCCGGCCGATAGTAATTATATCAGTTTCGAATCGGTGTAGGGATAGCTGCCTACAGGTGGTGGGTTGGGGTCGATATGACAATGGTAATGTGAAAACGCTCGATACCTTACCGGAACCTTACGGGCCACTTACCCTACACAGGACATTTTAAGTAATAATTTTAGTTCTACTATAAAAAGTAAACATAAGGAAAAAAAAATCGAACCGAAGCAATCTTAATTTAGTTGATCAAATATGTTATAACTGTGGCATGAATTTTCCGCAACATGGTCGGCAGCGCATCGTAAAAAAATACGTCGCGCTGCATTTGGGGGAGGCGGAGGTAGCGTTTCAAAGGCCCGCAGGCCCGCAAAAACTTAGCTTTTATTTTAAAGTACCCTTTTTACTGATTTGTTTTCCTTTGAATCCAGCTTGGGGAAGGACTAATTAATGTTCCTTCAATTCTCATCTAGATATATTTATTACTAGGACCTTATGCAACCGTTGGGTTTATATTCCAGTTCGCTTTTCCTTCAAAGGAAGTCATCTTTACATTAATATAGACAGTGACAGGGACATCGACGTGCAAAATGAAACCATGAATTCAGCACAAGATTATAAACCCCCAACCGTAGACATTTTTCGTCGGTTATCAGAAAACAGAATTAGCTGTTTCATAGAATACTCCAATTACCACGTGGTCGTAATTTCTGGGACAGCTTTTTTTTTTTACCCATCCGACGAAATTTTTCCACGGGTGGTTCAGAATCATGAATTCAGCATATCATTCTAGACCCCCGCTGAAATTTATCGTTGGTGATACAAAAAAAAAAACAGCTTTTTTATAGAAAAGTGTAATACCTACGCGATCAAAATGTATGAAACAGCTGATTTTTAAAAGAATGAAAAGAATCCTTTGTTAGCTTTTCTGCGAAAAATTGCTAGGTACAAGCGAGAATCTCTGATTTATTTTCCCGTCAGAAAACAGTCTTGCATCTCTTTTAATAATCAAAGCAACGTATTCCCGTCGTAGTTCGATGTCCCTCGGCCGACTGGAAAATGTATTTAAACTTTTTTACCTGCCGCCGCCGCCGCGCCGTGTCGGCCATTGATTTTACCAAAAGGGTTCCAGTCTGCCAGCTAGTTGAAATACTTATATGAGTATTGTAGTGTGGTTGTGTGTCTGTAGGTACTTTTGCATTCAATTATGCAACTTTATGAAATAAAACTTTATTATTATAAATTATGTAAATAATTTATTAAACTTACACACACATACGCACATTTTATTATTTTATGACTTAAATTTAGCAGTCTTAAATAATATAATGTAAAAGTATACTTAGAATATATAGAAAAGAAAAGAATTAAAAAAAAAAGACTGAAATTAAAGATCATCATCTATCTCTTGCCTATATCAAGTAATTGGGGGTCGGCGCGACAATTCGTCTTATCCCATACAGTGAGTAGGTACTACGTTACCTCAGCACACCGCCCATCTTGCTATATATGATCTTTTACTTAATGCAGGATGGTCTACTCAAAATTACTTCTATAGCTATCGATATAAGCACATTTTTAATAAAGGCGTACCGACAGCTTTTGTAAATAATATAATTGTCTTGAGTACCTACTCATGCTGTTGTTATTATTACTTAAAGTACCTACTTTAAGTAATAATAACAACAGCATCGGACTTCTCATAGTTGAAGCTTCGAGCATTCTCAGAATATCGTTATCTTGGAATAATGTCGCGCTATTATTTTTTTCGAACTCACGACCTTACAACTCGTAAGTCGCGGCCGTTACCACGCGTTAACCCAGCCAGGCGCTTTACTTTGTGTAAATTATTTCATCACCACTGCTCTCAAAACGGTGAAGGAAAACATCGTGAGGAAACTGGCATGTCCTAGAACCAAAAAATTCGAAGACATGTGACATCTACCAACCCGCACTGGGCCCGCGTGGTGTATTACGGCCCAATCCCTCTCACCAAGAGGAGGCCTGTGTCCCAGCAGTGGGAACATTATAGGCTGATGATGCTGATGATAATTTTTTTATCCACCTTTTCTGCCGCACAACAAATTGCAAAGCTTTCATTATTCTTCAATAATATTATACAAATTTCATGAGATGGCTTCGGAGAAAAACAAACTTACCTTAAGTAGTATAATTTTTCTATATCGATAAACACTCAAGTCGATTAGGTACTCACTTCAGGATGGCTCGTTTCCTTTTCATAAGTAATTTCTTGCGTTACTTTAATCTAGTAATGGACCTTTGTGAAAAATTGTCAACGAATAACTGTCAACAATATTTTTAACTAAATAGGGTGTCAGGGACATCGATGCGCAGGCTGTTACCAAGGATTCAGTACATGACTCTGTACCCCCTGCGTTAATATTTTTCGTAGGGTAAGTTTAGTTAGCAGCAAGCTTAATGTGCGTGCTGTCCTGTATAGATATCACTAGGTAAACGTAGGTACTATCGCCTGTTATTATACTTAGCACCTGAATTCACCAGATAGTAACTCAAAGTTATTCTGTTGAGTGTTTTTTTTTTTCTATTCGCTTCATATATCAATGAAAGCAAAAGAAAACTTGACCCTTTTATGATCAAAAGAAATAAATGTTCAGAAACTCGAAACTCCCAAACTGATATTTTCGGATATCGAAGTTGTATTATAAAGGGAAAAGGCCCCATGACGTGATCGTAGGTAAATGGTAATGTAGGGCGGGCCTCCACAACTCGATCAACTTTTATTAAAATGTTTCCATGAAGCAATCACCTCGTTGGTACTAGATATGACCAATTATCACCTGTGCGGGATTCGTCGCAACAGTCAGTGTCGTTTGTTTTTTTCAATGAAAATTTCATGGATTTTTTTCTATAAGTGTCGGGTCCTCGCCTCTTTTAAGAAGCCTTTAAAAGCTTGTTTTATATATTACTTACTGCCTTCTTTAAATTCACCTCTGGGTTATTGGGAACAAAAAATACATTCAAAGATAAACAATTTTAAACCGTGATAGCTACAATAGTTAAAATTGCGGCGTGGTTGGTTTTTCCTAGACTAAATACATAACAGAGGTATTTCAACAAATAGTTAAAGAATATGAAATAATATAAAAATACAAGTACAATTTGAGATAAGTTATTCTTTTGCAGTAAGTGGTTTTAGTAAAATGTCCAGTCTGGTAAATGAAGTACGTGTAGATATTTTAATTACTTCTACCTACTACCTTCATTACAGAACTAACAGAACCACTGATATAGATATACCTAGATAACGATATCACGATTTGCATGAAAACCGAGCGTGCCAGTTTTTGAATACCTGCTATGACGTACCAAGCACTATTTACTAATGGGTAAACCAAAGCTATTCAAAGGAAACCTGTCTCTATTGGATTCTCGATACTCGGTTCAAAACAGAGTTATACAAAAAAACCAGTACGCGAAAAAAATCCGGCCACGATTTCATTACGACCGTGTGAACGCCGAATGATACATTTAGTAATCGATTCTGTGATATTAGATTCTGTAGTACAAATAAATTAATAAAATCAACATTTAATACTTTTACACACTTTTAATAAAAGCTCGAAAAGGTTACGTACAGTCAGTCTATAACAGTCTATAAATTCGGGTCGAAAAAAGTGTTCCAAATGAAATATACAGCTATGAAAATGAAATATTAACTTGATGACACAAGGAATGTTTCAGAATGAAGACAGTACACGACTACTGTTATTCTGACAAGAACTTTATCCAATTGAGATAAAGTTAAATTTTCTAAGTTGTTGAGATGATTTTGTAGTCTGTTCGTCCCGATATTTTTGACGCTGACTGTACCTTATCAATATAATAACTTCATTCGTTGTGTTCTTCAGTACCTACATCAATAGCTGGATATGCTGCTTTTGACAATGTTCGATTCTTTTTTCTACACGTTGTAACGCCTCATACACCCATATTAGAGTGTTCAGTTAAAAGCATAATATCGTCGACCGTAGGTTCAATTGTCGTAAGGGACAAAATACGATTTTTCAGGAGAGGCCGACAAAGTTTTTTTTCGGACTAAATCACTCATAACTTTTTTTTAAATTAACCTTTTTCGGATCTGATTTCACATATAATCTTGTATTTTAATGCTCTATTTACCTGTGTATTTGAATAAGTTAGCAATTTAAGAAAATAGACGTCCCTTACATTAAATTGACCTCTACGTTGGATCCAATATATTAATGACAAAATAGTGTAAAGGACTCGTTGAAAAAATGTGTGAAAAAAATACAGTGTAAAGAGATTATTGACAGTAAATGAAGTACCTACACACTTTTGACGTACGGATTTCTTAAACTTGGAAATCGTTATAAAAATCATTTATGAGACATGAAAAGTATTAGAACCGTGTGTGTTTTTTATGTTTAGCTTACATTCAATGTTTGTACATTGTAATAGCCAATTTCTCAAACTGTGGTAAGGGTCAATTATGTCAAATATTTATTTTTTGAGATAATAAAGGCGTTAGTGTAAGGCCAGTTTTATTATGGTTTCTTCAAAAATAAACCATGTAATGATAATTCGTTGATCGGGAAGACCCTTACCTTATTTGAAGTGGATCTGCGGCGGTAATTACACCATTTCAAGTTGCTATATTCCATAGTTTTTCAGATACATTGTTTTTATGGGGCTGATTCGAAATTTGGATCCAAAAATCAGTAGCGTAAGGGACATTTTTCTTGAGCCAGAATTTTTTCATAGACACCATTCGAAAGAGCGAAAAGTTCTGAACAAAACTGTATACTCAACTCATTTTGGGTATTTTGTCCCTTACCCCATTGAACCTACGGTCGACGATATAACGACCAATACTAATTTTTATAGATAACCATTATTTTTTGAGAAAACTGTGTTGACCGTAGCAATACTATTAATTTTTTTGCCCTAATTCATAAAAAAGTTATCGAACATCTGTTTAGATGGTCGATAACTTTTTATGAATTAAAATTTACATATATTTCCTAAACATTAGTTTGAATTTTTTTGTTGGCTCAATCAGCGGCCAGTATGGCAAAATACATTTAAAAAATACTGTATTAAACGTTACGGAAATCGATTCCGTAGCCAATTATGAACAAACTACTTTCAGGACTTGCGTTTATTCTGTAGCACCTTGTATATTATGTTAATTATTTAATTGAATATCTTACAATGGAGAAATTTTACAATTGAGCTTCTTAAGCTATGTATCAACAATTGATAAAAAATTCGCTACTGGCTAATATAGGTACTTACACAAACGTCCGCTATCGCGTGTCTATTTTATACAGGAAAAGTTTTTATCCAGTGCGCAAACTGTAACCATGAATTCAGCATATCATTGTAGACCCCCAGTGCAGACATATTTCGCCGGTTATACAAAAAAAATCAGCTGTTCATACATTTTGACCGCGTAGGTATTGCACTTTTCTATGAAACAGCAGATTTTTCAGTTTAATGGAACCTGGTGGTGTTTGCTGAACGATAGACAAAGACGAGGCCGAGGTCAATATCAAAGCTAGTATAAGCTAGTTTCATAGAAAGCAATTTGGTTATAAACTGCAGATTTACACGACCTTCATCTCATCCATCTGCTAAGCGAGAGACGGCCGCGGAAGCGACACATCAATTTGTGTATTTGTCTATCTGACGAGCGCTTTCGTAATACGCTTCGGAATGTATGACTCATTTAAATGGACTGACGCTCTCAAAAATTTTACTCGGATTTTCGTATCATAACAACAATATTTTCCTTCTATTATGTTTTGTAATTTGAGTGACCACCAACGTTACAGTCGAACATAATATAGGACGGTTACTGAAAACCACTAGAAACGTTATCTAAATATATATTGCCTTATCAGTGTCCGTATTGTTGTCGACAGTGGACGTTATCTCCTATCTGGCGAATTCTGTTATCTGTAAACTCGTATCTAGCCACAATCGATCCTGCCCGAGTACCTATGCTGCTCATCCTTAAGAGTGACGTAGGTACTCCGGCAAGATCGATTCTGTCCACCAAATTCGATCGAAGTTTAACGCTCGTCTATGTGCACAACACCTAGGAATCATGACAAAAGTGTTATGTTTTAGGTGTGGCTCTGTGAGTACGAGTATGACTCAATTTCCAGAGTGCCTGTGCCTGGTCTTTAGGTTTGGGTTTGTCTATTTTCTAGTGCACTTAGGATTTCATTTTCGATACACTTCATATATTTGCCTAAACAGGGTCAAATAAAATTAGCTGGCAAAACTTTCCCCACGTGTTAGGTATTGATATCGAAAAAGAAATTTCATTAAAAAAAAAAACACTGAAATATTCATTTTTTTGTATCGTCATCCGACTTCGTTCAAAACTCTAAATGACACTGACATGTTGTTTCGGGAGGTTTCTGTTTCGGATAAGGCGGGAGTAAACGCCCGGGTGTTACTACTGCGTAGATCGCACCGAGGCCACGGTGGAGCATACGGTGGTCTGCTCGGCTTGGGCGGAGTTCCGCCATGTCATCGTGGAGGCGATCGGTGGCGGCGATCCCTTGCGTCCGCCCCGGGTGCATGGGTAGCCGTCACCTCCTCCGAGGTGGCGCACGTGAGAGATGAGAGAGGCAAAATATTCGCCCTCACGGCCCTAGTCGCCGCAGGAGAAGCCCTGGGTGTCGGGAATCGGCCTGGGATTTCCGACACCTAGGGCTTCTCCTGCGGCGAACGAAAAATTGCAAAAATAGCTAATCGATAATGGGCATTGACCTTCGGCTATCGAATGATGAATGAAACGTTTTTTGTTAGTTTTGTGGAATAATGACGCTGATAGCTTTGAACGCGGGTTAGATGCGCTCATCGCCTTCATTTTCGTTGTTGAAATTCATCCTTCTTCTTTAAAAAAATGATGCAATAGTTTACAGGTACAGAATTATCGCGAAGACAACTTTATTACTCCCTAAATTTAAAGGTATTTTCCCTTCCGCTGCGTAAACATTTAATTCAATAAAAAAACATGTAGAATAGGTACGCATTTTGACATACATACACATAACTAATCTATAATTTCTCTTTGTTTAGGCTGGTCCAGAAATGACGTGGGTGTTAGCTGAACACAACGCTTCAGGCACAGGAGAACTATCCGTGTCTAAAGGACAGCAAGTTGAAGTGGTAGAGCCGTGGCAGGCGCGCGCTGATTGGTGGGTGGTGCGCGTGCCCGGCGAGCCCCCGGTCGAGGGCGCCGTGCCAGCACACGTGCTCAAACTACAGCCCCATCACCATCCACAACAGAAGACGTCGCCGTCACGCCGGCCGTTGAGCCAGCCCTGCGATGAAACTATAGGTCAGTTGCTACTATTAGTCTAGTTGATGTAAAACTATCTTAATTTTTACACTCGTGTTCCATTTATAAAGGGGACAAAATAAAAAGTATTCTATTCTAATTACATTTCGCGTCAGAAGTATATTCCGTAGTGTGAAAAATTCCGGGTAGAAACATGCCGGCCGCGGTTGCTTAGCATCAGCATATCTATTCGCTACCACGCTTAAAATAATTAAAAAATACATTATATCTGGCAAAAACAATACCGACAGCAACCCAATACAATACGCAAACTACTACAAACATGCTAAAACTGCAAGTTCGTTCTAACAGTAGAATTTTGTGTATGTAATAGTTTAGACAGTGTTTGGTCAGTCTGTTCATAGCGGTATTGATTTATGAAATTGTAACGCACACATCAAAATCGGATATAAAAACAAATAGGTGCAAGAGGGAAGCGCTCTGCCAGGGGTGCGGGTTGTTCGAAAGAGATACCGCGGCGACTGGCACACAGGCAACTGAGGGAACACGGGTGGGTTTTAGTCAGTAAAAGTCTGCCACGCCCTCAGCTCCACTTAGAGCCGCAGAAGTTATTTGATGATTTACCACCCTCAAGTTTCTTTTACAGACAACGTGTCATGAATGTGCACACATATGTATAGTTTTGGCTTTTATTCACCTGTGAAATGCTGCAAAAGAAATGAAGCCTATGAAATGTTAAAAACATAACACAGAAACATACATTAAAAAAAGATACAAACAGTCGAACATATAACGGCCTCTTCTATGGATGTCGGTTATAAAACGAACGTCACAAGTGCATTGGTAGTAAGGTTGATTTGTAACTATCGCGCATGATAGTTTTGAATTGGTTAAAGAAAGTAAATAATTATACTAATGAGATGCAGTAAGTAAAGACCCCGCCGGAAGTTCGATTCTACGGACTGCGGACTCGACGCTAAATGGAGCTGTTTCGTAAATAAATATAATTTTATCATTTATCTGCGCTGATTTTGGAGTTCGAGTGTAGCTTGGGAAGGGGATAATAGAATAGAAATAGTTTGGGAGATAAAGTGAAAACGTAATGTTTAAAAAAAGTGTCTGACAAGGTGGAAACTTCCTCAGAGTTATTTCAAAAACTAAAACTACGCAGAAGTTGTAAGGCAGAGAGTTTGCTGCTTGTCCATAGACTGGTTCTACGCTAATTAGCTGTCAAGAAAACTTGCCTTTTTACCTAACTGCAGGCATCGCTTAGCTTATACTTACATTTGTTATACGTTCACTGGATTCAAGTGAATTAAGTAGCATATTATTTTAAAACAGTAGGTAAATATTTTCAGGCTTGAATTAAAACGAAATAAACACCCTTATTTTCTTCAAAATTGTGAGCATATGTAGTCAGAGATAAAATTTCGCTACGTGTCGCTGAATTTCTCACCTGAGATGTCGCTTAATGCGAATGTAAATTTTATAGATACCATTTCAGTATGCTATTTGATGCCCCGGCTGCAAACTCGCTAGGCACTTATCACGCTTACCGCTTCCGATAATGGTAGATTTGTTAGCGAAGCTACTCGCGCTGGGATTTGAAACTACAATTTGATCACGATTCAATAAACTCTTTCCTACCTGAAAATATAAGTGCCGCTAACGATTACGAGTGCAAATTTGAAATAACATATTAAAAAAAAAAAACATGGAGAATCTCAATATTACTCCTTCTACATGTAGTACATATTACCTCAATCATGTAAAATTGGTTCTTGGTAGACATCTAAAAACTCAACAGAATCTTAATGAAACGTTAGACTACTTTTAACCTATAATTTTAAATCATTTCTAACGAGAATAGCATGAGTACACTCACATGAAATATACTTAGTCGTTCTTCCTACTTGATCCCAAGCTAGGCTAAGTTAAGATCAAGTACCTGAAGACGAACATCTTGCAATTAATCGGGCTACTCATGTAAACTTTTTAAGATTATTTGTTTATATTTGTACAATATGCTCTACGCTTGAGACCGGCTTCCTGTTCACAACTCTGTTAAGATCGTGTTAGTAGAAATTTGTGAAAGAGTCTGCATTCACAAAGTTTTAATAACTTTACGAACTTCGTATGTATGAGGAACAGTCACTTGAACAAGTACAGCAAAAAACTATTATGAAGCCTACATAGTAAATATAGCTGAGCTAAATCATTGCGTTGACTTAAAAGCTTTTTTTTTTTTACCCGCCCAGTGACCGCTGACCTTAGTATTAGATTTAGATAATTATTAAGTTTAACTTCACACCTCTGTTCGTTCATGAGAAAAAAGTTCTTGACAGACGTGCAGCGAAGTGACAACAAGGGACAAAAAACTTTGATCATATATGGGTTTAGTATTTTCCTTTAAAGGTACGGAACCTAAATACAACTATGAACGTGGCGCATAACTCCAGACAGTCTTGAAATCTAGACTCGGTCTAATTTAGATCCAATTTTCATTACATAACAACCTTGATATTTTTACCAGATTGAGGATGTCTTCTTGGTTTGACTTTTAAGAACTCGTGACTTTGCTAACGACATCTAGTTCCTGCTCGTCACAGGTACCACTCTTGGATTCTTATTCAGTAAACGACCTGTTTGCGGATGAATGGACGAATATTTTAATTGGCATGATAGAAGTACTGTGAGAGGGATTCATGAAAGAGACGTTATTATTTTTTAATGTTTCAACATGAACTTAATATTTTTTTGTTTTTATTGCCGTAATTACTTTTTAAACTTGAGATAGTAAATAAATCAATCAAAACTTTTCACATATGGGCAGTTGGGCGGATCAACTGCGAGTATTGTGACCGAAGATAACAATAAATGTACATAGTCAGTGTCAAATTGTTGTCATGCATGCGTGCTTTTGTGACGTATCGACTATAGAGACACATCGTTGACACGCCGCTTTGCGCGCTGCATATCGTGATGAAAGTTTCAGTTTTAACAGCGCTTCAATATAGTGTATCTGTATTCGAAAGCCAAGGCAACTTGTTATCGATTAAGTTTCCTGTTATTTTCGTAATTCTTTTTTAAAACACCGTAACAACGAATTCACCCCTGCCTCCGTTTCACCCCGTTTAGCGGTAGTAGTAAGCCAGTCGATATAGACAACTTTAAGGAAAGTGAAAATTAAGCGGTTGACGAAGTTTGATGATACTCAGCCTCTAGTGACCTGGAAACTGAAGGTTAGTACAGAAGTTTACTCGAACTTGAGGCTCCCCCACAACAATATATCGCAAATTTATAAGCACAGCCTGATGCCGACACGTGTCTGGAATTAACTGGCAATTGTGATGTGATAGTACCGGTAATCGGTATCATTTAGGTTACTTAAAATCTAGTCATATAATAAATTAGTTAATAAAGAAACGATTATTATGATAAGGTATAAATATCGGCATTGCAGACAGAATAAAACCAGTTCGCAGCCTTTTTTAGGCTTATGCGACGCGGACGTAGTTTTTTAAAATATTTTTAAAGATGATAAACTATTGTACTCTGTGTACAGTAGCGGTCATAAGTGGACTAGCAATCTCAAAAATCAATAGATTGATACTTCGGTTTAACTTACTACCTTCTTATGATAAGTAGTAAATTCTATATTATAGACACACAATCTCATACGTTTACAAATGATTGTATTTCATAAATTCACCCGTTAAAGGATATGGCATGATACTCGTAGCTAGCGGTTTCTGTACTTGAATTAGCGCGTTTGTGCATAGCGAGTCACGGGTTCGAATCCTACGTGCGGTGATAGTTTTTTATTGTTTTAAAAATTACTTTTGGCTATAGTTTCTTGTTCTGTCCGTCTTGTTCACTAAACACGTAAAACTTTATGATTATACCCACATAAACCTAAATAGAGAGTCTCAGTAGAGCTTCTGAAAGAGTGGGTCTTGAAATGAACATGGAAAAGACTAAGGTCATGTCAAATGCCCATGTAACACCCACTCTCATGACGATCGGAGGCGATACACTCGGAAGTTGTGGACGAGTACGTTTACCTAGGACAAACTGTCCAGTTAGGTAAGTCCAACTTCGAGAAAGAGGTCAATCGTCGAATCCGACCCGGCTGGGCAGCGTTCGGGAATATATTATCGTCCCAAATACAACAGTGTCTCAAGACGAAAGTCTTTGACCAGTGTGTGTTGCCAGTGATGACCTATGGTACAGAGACGTGGTCACTCACAATGGTAAGGCCCATTGTGAGTGACCACGTCTGAAGTCAGAAGGCCTAAAGTCACCCAAAGGGCAATGGAGAGGGCTATGCTCTGAGTTTTCCTACGCGATCGAATCAGAAATGAAGAGATCCGCAGGAGAACCAAGGCAACCAACATAGCCCGAAGAATTGCCAAACTTAAGTGGCAGTGGGCAGGGCATATTGCTCGCAGAACAGATGGCCGATGGGGCCGAAAGGTTCTGGAGTGGCGACCGCGGACCGGAAGACGTAGAGTGGGAAGGCCTCCCACAAGGTGGACCGATGACCACAAGGTCATCGGTCCACCCACATCCAGCTGATACCCGCGGCCTTCACAAGAAGGCCGCGGGTATCAGCTGGATGTGGGAAGCACAAGACCTGTCGAAGTGGAGGAGCCTGGGGGAGTACGTCTTTCGGCTGAAATGATGATGATGATGATGAAACCTAAATAAATTTAAATTATATAAAGGTATAGTTAATTTACGACTCATTCACCGCGACTAAATAGAAAGTTGTTGGTTGTTATTGTGTGCTAGTGACGTGTTTTCGATCAGCGGCGATGATCTCTCGCGTCCGGCCCTGGTCCAGGCCATGGTACGGAGCGAGAGTGCATGGGCAGCCGTCACATCCTTCTGCGAAGCAGTGATGCTCGCGAAGAGGGAGGCCGCGCACGTGACGGAGAGGCAGTATATGTGCCTTACACGGCCTTAGTCGCCGCAGGAGACGCCCTGGGCTTCGGGAATCCTAGGCTGATTCCCGGCTACCGTAGGCGTGGGCTTGCGGACGGCGAGTAATGGGTAGCTCGGTGTCCGGTAAGGACCAAGCCCAGGTCGACGGCGCGTTGTGTTCCACGCGCGCTTCAAAGAGATGTCAGCACAAACCGATGGGAAGAGATACCGCCGCCCCTGGGACACAGGCTACTGAGGGAACACGGGTGGGTTTAAGTCAGTAAAAGTCTGACACGCCCTCCTGCTTCACCCA
Source organism: Polymixis flavicincta (assembly GCA_949987655.1). Taxonomy (NCBI): domain Eukaryota; kingdom Metazoa; phylum Arthropoda; class Insecta; order Lepidoptera; family Noctuidae; genus Polymixis; species Polymixis flavicincta. Next base: position 31,415,308 of record OX465171.1, on the reverse strand, counting down.
GAGCGGGAGAACTTATTAGATTTCCCACCCAAAAAAAAAACAAAAAGCTGTCCGGGGAGAATATATATAATATTCTTCAACATAGCTAATTTGTGACTTGCCTATGTTTATGCTGCTTGTGGTTCCATTGCATTACTTTTGTTTTTTCAGGATTTAATTTTGGTCCAATTTTTCACTCTCAGATGCTAGTTCGTTTAACATTATATTTAGGTCTCCTGGTGATTTTGAGAATAATACAATATCATCGGCAAATCTTAAGTGTGTTAGTGTGCGGCCGTCGATATTTAAATCCAGATTTCCCATTCAAAGGTTCTGAAGATCATTTCCAAAATAGCGGCGAAAAGTTTTGTAGAGAGAGGATCTCCTTGTCTTACTCCTTTTTGTATCTTAAATGAATCTCCTTTCTTTTCTAACCAATATTATATATTTTTGTTCTATCCCTTGTTCTCTTAGCGCCAACTCAATCCTACGAAATGCATAAATGTTTCCTAGATTGCACGTATGTATAAGCAGCAATCAATTAGTAGCCCTCAGTGTGTCCGGTTTGCCGGTTTGTTGAATATCTCCGTCCCCGGTGATACATATTGTGTTCGACAACAATGAATCTTGTACACAATTGGTTAATTGGCTTACCTCAGCAATGGTTTATAGAACTCGATGGGCGTATACAGACCCAGCTCTGTAATCGAGGCACGCTCCTAATTACGAATGCCTGATTAATACTTGGCGGACTAATTATGCAGTTCTCAAGTGCTGCTTGTTACATGTATATTTGTAGTTGTCGCAAATTGGTAAATCTAACCCAATTATCACAATGTGTACCTAGGTAGGAAGTAGGTACTAAATTAGAAACGGGTATTTTAGAATACTAAACTATTTATGAATTCAAACAGTTAATATTGTAAGAAGTAAAATCTTTTTTTAAACCATGAACGGCAGCGCAGGCTGTGAGGTCAGCACTTGTTCAGACAATTAACAAGTAATTTTTTTTTTTTAAACAACTGCTTAAGAAGATAAAGTTCATACTATTTTGAGGGCTCCGTCTGTTATCAGAGTCGCCTTTAATTTTCCTAACGTAGGCCATGCGTATTTAAACTCTGAAGACAGAACTTTGCAATTTGAATATGTTTAACGGAAAGCAGACGAGGCAAGGCAATATTAGTTATTGTTTTGTTGATGGATGGCTTGAAAAAGAAATTATATGACTTACTGCAGTGGACCCCTGTGGAAATCGCCGTAAATAGCGAGTTGTAAGGTCGTGCGTGCATCATTTCGAACCCAGACAAGCATATTTTTGGCAACTCTTGCACACTGCTACTCCAAGCCCTTGTAAATTATTTCATCACCTCTGCTCTCAAAATGGTGAATGAAATCATCGCGAGGAAACACCCATGTACTAGAACATTCACAAAAATTCGAATACATGTGGCATCCACCAACCCGAACTGGGACGCCGTGGTGAATAACGGATACTTCTTCTCACTGAGAAGAGACTTCTGTTCCAAGCGGTGGGAACATTATAAGCTGATTATTTATAAATATAACATTTTATTTTAGGTTGAGTAAATATTTTTAATTAAGTTATGTATTTTAATTCCCGGCACTAAAAGCAACACAGTTTTGCATACTCCATTTCATTTATTGGCTTTCATGGCGACGTAGGTACATGTTAAATAGAAGCAGCATTTTCATTTGTTAAGCAAACCACAATTTAATCCATGGTATTATGGTTCCGTATCCAAATGGGTGGCACTCCCCAAACATTACCCGGCGCTGAAAAAACATATATTTTAGGCATATGGCGTACTGTTGCATGACATAATTAAAAAAATGTCGATGTGACTGTTTTATTCAAGTAGGTCGCATCCAAAATAACCAATAAAAAGACCCCCCCACCCTAACTCGTAACGTTAATGCTAAACGGTGTTCAATTGTACAAAAACGTGAAGTTCGTAGAACTCACAAACACTTGTTTATTTAAAAAAAAACTTTTCTCACTTTTTTAAATGGATATTTTGTGTTCCAGCCGCAGAAACAACTCGCAGTGTCTCTAAGAAATATTATGAAATACAAACAATTTTTTGCCGTTAATAAAATCAATATTATGTATTAATATTTATCCTGACTACGAAACCCTTCACTGTGCGTGGTCCGACACGCACTTGACCGGTTATTTCGTTTCATCATAAATCAAATTGTAAGAGCCCTCAGGCTTTACCGGTTATTGCCGTGATTCCATTAAAACGATGCAACCATATTCACTCTTTTAAGTAATTAAACACTGCCCAAATATGTTACCAAAACGCGGTGGTGTTTATTTTACTGTAATTTCATTTCGTTAAAATTCTCGATGAAAGGTTTTTTTTAAGAGTTGGAATTCATCAAATAACTTCTCCCGCTCTGGGTGGAGCAGGAGGGCGCGTCAGACTTTCACTGACTAAAACGCACACGTGTTCCTTCAGTTGCCTATGTGCCAAGTGCCACGGTATCTCTATCTAACAACCCGCACCCCTGGTAGGCATCGGCCCTTGCGGACCCCTCCAGTTGATGCTGACATCTCTTTAAGGCGCGCGTGGAACACAACACGCACATCGAACTACCATTACTCGCCATCCGCAAGCCCGCGCCTACGATGGCCGGGAATCAACCTGGGATTCCCGACGCCCAGGGCGTCTCCTGCGGCGGCTAGAACCGTGAGGGCGCATATACTGCCTCTCCCTCACGTGCGCCGCCGCCTCCCTCTTCACTAGCATTACTAGGAGGTGATGAATTTCGATGCATTCTCGCTCCGAACCATGACCTGGACCAGGGCCGGACGCGAGAGATCGCCGCCGCCGATCGCTTCCTCAAGGACACGGCGGTGCTCCGCCCAAGCCGAGCAGACCTTCACTGTATGCTCCACCGTGTACTCAGAGCGATCTACGCAGTGGAAACACCCGGGCCTTTTCTTCCGCCTTATCTGAAACAGGAACCTCCCCAAACAACCGTGTCCGGTTAGGACTTGCGACCTCAAGCCACTCCTCAAAGAGGGGACTTAACGCCGCAATCCTGGCACGTTCCCAACGATGAAAGATTATTTCGAATTACACACATAACAACGTCTAGGGATATTGCGGATTTTCCCAATTAACGCAATAATATCTGGATGACCGAGCGATGCTCGTTTTTTTTTTTTGTTTGATGTTTTCTAAAAATGAAACCTAGCTAGATCGATTTATCGCCCCCGAAACCCCCTGCATGCAAATTTTCATGAAAATCGTTGAAGCCGTTTCCGAGATTCAAAGTATGCTTGGTTTCTTTTTTTTTTGTATGACGTTTTCTAAAAATGAAGTCTAGCTAGAGCCGTTTCGGAGATTCAGATTATATACATATAAAAACAAGAATTGCTCGTTTAAAGGTATTAGATTTGCTATGAATAACATACAGCATGTATAATATATATTTTTATCAAGCTCATTTATCGGTCTAGACTTCAGAGTTAGATAAACATATTATTTTTGCGTGATTATAAAATTTTATTTCAATGAAGACGATTTATTTCTACGATTTCCTCGGCGTAGTGCGAAGGTGTCTACGAGGATGAAAGTTAGCTGCATGCAGTCTTCTCCTCACAGTATGGTCACTCACAAGCAACTGGTGCTCTGAGCGGAGCCGTTGAACCAACTGCATGGCCGTAACAGTTGGTCGTCTTCTCGCGGCAACTTGCAAAAATTGGTCTTGTGGTTATGCGGTTCCCGCCTGGGTGTCTTTCAGCCACTTCACCAATAGCACGTGACCAAAACCACGTGATATCACGTTTTGTTTTAATCTCCTCAGCAATACTCCGTTGAGTAACCCCGGCTTGTTGCATGTCTACTGCCCTTAACATTTCCTCTCTCGTATATGGCACCGCTGCATGATGCATTCGGTGGCATAAATTCGAAATTAACTGCAAACTTGTTTTAAAACTTTAATTTTGTACCAAAAATTACCAAAAACTGAAATGTAAATTGAAACCATCGAACTTCGTTAAAGTTATGCAAGCAGGGGTGGCTTGTGGCATGCCTACTGCCCTTAACATTTCCTCTCTCGTTAAATGGCACCGCTGCATGATGCATACGGTGGATTAAATTCGAAGTTAACTGCTAACTTGTTTCAAAACTTTAACTTTTTACCAAGAATTACAAAAAAATGTGATACTCGTATGTAAATTAAAACCATCGAACTTCGTTAAAGTTATGCCCCGCAAATCTTTTTAAATTTATTTTTCGAATGCAAATTTTTGCAATCATCCAAAAAGGCCCACAAAATAAGCTTTCTTCCAAAGATTTGAAAACCTGCCAGTATTTTCTAAGTTTAAGAACTTTAAACAAAATATCCTTAGACGGTGTTGATGTGTGTATATAATCTACATATTATGTGCCTACCTACCTGTGCTAACTTAACCTATAGATTGTTAAATCCTCTTAAACTCGCAATTTAATTGATTCCAAGAGAGTTTCAATAAACACCTTTTTTTTCAGGTAAGTCTCATCTCGCAATAGCGGGCACTTCTACAGTAGGTAAGTAATTTATCTTTAGTTAAAAAGTATGAAATACGAAAATATGCTCATATGAAAGATGTGGTCGTATCCCTAACAAAACAAAACATTCTAACAGTGGTAAGCCATCTCGATAATGTGACGTCACGCGGTCACGCCTATCACCAGCGGACGATCAAGACGCTTCCAATGATAACTTATTTGTCAAATTGAGGTAAAAAGTTCAGAAGATATGACGGAACAGTTGAACATACATATAGTTCGACTTTTAATTGTATTCAGTAACTTGACAGTTGAAGGGTCAGGTTTTGACAAAGAAAGATGGTGAGCTGGTGCAAGAATGAACGAAATTGAAATAATCTACTTACAAGCAAATTTTTATTTTAAATTTAAAAACATGACATGCACTATTAAACATTTTAGAATTTGTCAAATTATTTTGTTTCTCAGTAGTATGGTAATTTAAAATAAAACAACTTAGTTAAGGGGAATTTAGCTGGCTCGAAATCACTGGTGAGCCTGGCTAAAAAGCACGCTGTCTCTCCAGGCTTCGTGTCCGACAGAGGTAGTATCAGTGATGAGTAGTTAGATGTTAGTCTACACGCACAACGTTATCGAGTGTGATGCAGGATCAGTTATAGTAAAACAGCACCCTAATTGCGTAACTCACGATTCATCATAATCTGTATCGTTTGGAAACGGATTGTTAAACCATTGCTTCATATGTTCGAAAAATGTGTCTGTTCGACAACATAAATAACGCAATGAATATGAAGACGAAACCAATTATGATCAATCGTGAGTTACGCAATTAGGGTGCAGGAGCGTAAAAATTTAGAAAAGTCCTTCGGAAGATCGGGTTTTATGAAAAAACCACGGCATAGATCAATGACCAATAAAGTTTATTGAACTTATCGATAATCGAACTTTGTCGACCCTCCCGAAGTTTGTATAGGAAAAATGTGGACTTGTTTCACCTTAAAGTTGTGTATTTGTAAATGTGGAAGTTTGTATGTTTGGATATTTAATTGTTTGATTGTTTGCTACTCAATCACGCAAATACAGCCGAACGGATTTAGGTGAATTTTGGTACACAGATAAAATCATAGCCTGGATTAACATATAGGATACTTTTATCCCGATACCTAATACGTTCCCGTGGGATCATTTCCGACCTCCACGAGGGCGAAGCCGCTGCCAAAAGCTAATATTTATTACTCGCTTCCGCCCGCGGCTTTGCCCACGTAGAAGTCTGAATTTATCCCACGGGAACGTACTTCCGGGATTAAAAGTATCCTGTGTTAATCTAGGTTATAATCTATCTGTGTGCCAAATTTCATCCAATTTCTTCAGAATTTGGATGAAACGGCTGAAGCCGTTTTTGCGTGAATGGGTAACAAACATCCATACATCCGTACAAAGAAACTTTCGCGTTCATAATATTGGTAAGGATAAAGGTAGGTGATACTATGAATAGAATAGAAGAATTAAGGTATAAATCCATACGACACAATATAATTATCATCTTCTACTTTGAATACGTACAGACGCCAGCACATGAAGCTACTCCAATCTGTCAAATTTATTTGATAGGTTTTCAACTTTACACCGTAAGCATAAGGTTCACGTTCAATTGGGAAAAATTGACAGTTTGGGGTAGATTGACCTGCTGGCGTCTGTACATACGCAAGCACTCCATGACGAAGGGGTCAAATTACTAAGTTACTCGCGTCAGTTACCACTTGGCCACCACTGTTCTCAATCGTTCACTACCCCAACACTATCAGTGTTAGCATGGTAACATAATTTTTCTTTGAACGGTCAAGTTACTAAAGTTGAACTATAGGTACACACCATTCAAAATGATTAACCTCCTTTTGGCTTCCCCTTAATCGGGTAAAAAGGTAGTCTCTATTTATACCTGTAGGTAAATATGATTTCGCTCGTATTCAAAAGTGCAAACGATAATAAAAACCGGGCTCTCACTTACATCGCCACACAGGTAGGTACGTTGCCCAGCGATCAGCAAGCTTTCACCCTTATTAAGCAATATCATCCGTCAAATATAACACACTACTTTTTGGGGTGAGTTCAAGGTTGGCGAGGGGACGGAAATCGATATTATGTGGGTCAGTTTCATGTGTGCAAAATCAATAAAATAATGTAGCTGTAGGTACTCGTATAGTGCAAGCACGGAAATGTCGATTTATGTTGGTAGGTAAGAGTTCTAGCTAATTTCATTTTTGGTTTAGTTTGTTACCTGTCTTGTTTGCCTGTTTTAGTTTAGTTTTTTTTTAGTTTTATATTTACTTAGTTTTCGGTAAGACTCTATAAATAAATAAACTCGATCTAAGCTGGAAAATAGCTAAACGATAAGTTGATTCAGATTTTATACTCAATCTCTCAATCAAATTAGTGTAAACTTAGAACACCTAATAATTAATTAGTTTTGTTGTTAGTAAATAGCTGTGAGACATGGCTGTTGGACTTTCGTCGGGACCCCAACTGTCGCCAACCGGTCCGGTGCCATATTATATCAATCTATGCTTGAAGATTACCTGCGACATCTAATCAGAAATGCAAAATCCGCTAAAGAACCAAAGTTACCCGACATAACCCGAAGAATTGCCAAACTTAATTAAGACTCAGCACAGGATAAATAAAAATAACATGATGTTATTGATGTCGAAAAATCAGTACTTAGCTGTTGTAATAAGACCCAATTAGTTCCTCGAAATGTTCCGATTCGGTTCAGTTTTGTCACAGCTGCTCGGTCACTGCCACATGATACGGTACGGACGGATCTACGATCTACGTCACCGTAGTTTCTCTCACGAACTCTGAACTCTCTCGATTCGTTTGCCCTATATTTGCCGCTTTTTTATTAGTTTTCTCAATTTCTTTGTTAGAAATATATACGTTATTTACGATGTTAATAATATTAAACTAAGTTGGCAATTTTTTTTTAAATAAGGCAATTAAAGTAGATTTTTAATTGAATTCTTAACTGATAATTTCCCACGCAGAATTTTTCACTCGCTGTATATTTTATTGTATTTTGCATTCAGGTCATGCAATATTCAATTAAACAGTGGCATTACAGCCTGCGGAATTTCTTGGAAAACGGGAGGTGTGTCCTGATGCTCCGCCCACGGTACAACCCCTTTTATTAAAAAATGGCCGACGTAATAATTACGTTTGCACAAACTGATAATTTTAACGGAGACACACGAATATGTCTTGTATGTTTGATGACGCCGGACCGCCTATGACGTTCGATTGATAGATTAATCAGCTGCCGGCGTGCTATCCTCGCTGTGTTTACAAATAATTGGGAAAATACATTGCGGGATAGAGAACTTACTTGCGTCAAAATAAACTCTGATTTAAACTATAATCGCTAGGCGTCGCAAAGCGATTTTTTTTTTTAAAATCTTGGTTTATTTTTGTTTATCCTGTACCAAACATTTAGATAAATCATTTAATGCAGGCAACAAATACCCATATCATAAATACCTTGTAGACTAACATACATAATCAACCTATAATGTTCCCACTGCTGGGACACCGGCCTCCTCTTTGTGAGAGGGAAGACTAACATACATAATTATAAAAACCACGAAACATAACACTACACTTGGGAGCTAGATTTCAGTGGTGCTTCCCTGTAACGTCTGTACATAACTCTTGCCGGCCAGAAATCTGAGCTAAGGAAGACAGCCCTCTACATCGCGGGAACTTGCAGCATCTAGAACTTAAAATGTATAGTCCTGGTTGATTCCAACCGCGACAGCCGTCGGCAACAGCGCGTCAGCAACTTCTTGGCACCGATTTGACTTTGGCTCCTCCTGATGATGTATTGGAGGAGCTTACCTCCCGACGTCTGTGGGTCCAACCGGGGAATGTACATGGCGTAGCATGTGGGCACTGCAGCGCGGATATCCTCACTTGTGGGAGCGGTACCGCGTTTGTGGCGGTTGCGTCGCGAACGACCCCTCTTGCCCTCAACCAGAGTAAAACTATCCTCATCCACTGCACTGGTTTTAGCAGCCGGTGCCTTCCGCTTCTATGTCTCAACAACAGATGCCGCACCAGCAAGAGTCACCCGAGAACTTTGAGGTAGGCGTGTAGCCTTTTTCGCGTAAGTTTCCTTACGTGGCCGTGTCTTTAGCTTTGTAATAGGTCTTTACCTATGAAATTGCCGTTTTGTATGAAAAAATTTAAACGAATTTTTTTCATGAATTTTTTATTTGTATTAATCGAAGTAATCACCCATGCAATCAATGCATCTTTGCCATCGCAGTGGCAGTTTATTGATCCTTCTTAAAGAAATCAGCTGGACGGGAGGCAACAAATTCTTCAAAGGCATTTTGTACGGCCTCTCGGGTATTAAATTTTTTTCCCGCCAAGAAGTTATCCAAATTCTGGAAAAAGTAGTAGTCTGTAGGCGCAAGGTCTGGTGAGTAGGGCGGATGACGGAGAGCTTCCAACCCCAGTTCTTGCAACTTGGAGACCGTCTGCTGTGCAGTATGAGGTCGCGCGTTGTCGTGCAGGAGCAGCGGAGACGAGCGATTGACCAATGCTGGTTGGAGATGCGCCAGCTTCTCCATCATTGTGTTCAGTTCTTCACAGTACACATCTGCAGTAATGCTCACCCCGTTTGGTAAGAAGCTGTGATGAATCACACCGGCGCTAGACCACCAAACAGTGACCATCACTTTTCTAGGGGTAAGTTTTCGTTTAGGGCATTGTTTAGGTGCTGAACCAGGATCCAACCAACTTGCTGAGCGCTTACGGTTATCAAACAGAATCCATTTTTCATCGCAGGTAACAATGCGGTTCAAAATTCCTTCATTTGTGTGTCTGTTGAGCAGTGCAAGGCACGTCTCGACGCGTACTTCGCGCTGGCGATCATTGAGTTCGTGGGGCACCCATTTGTCAAGCTTTTTTACCTTGCCAATTTGACGCAAATGGACCAATATTGTTTTGACGCTAACGTCGAAAGCTGCTGCTAATTCAGCCGTAGATTGTGTATCATCAGCTTCCACAATCGCCTTTAATTCGTCATTGTCGACCAAAGTCTTCGGACGACCGCGAGGTTCATTTTTCAGGTCGAAATTTCCAGAACGGAAGCGAGCAAACTAATAACAGGTGGTGCGTTGGTTTGTAGTGTTAGCTCCGTAAACGTCGTTGATGTTGCGTGCCGCTTGTGCCGCGTTGCTGCCACGACGGTACTCATATTCCATAATTACTCGAATTTTTAACGTATCCATGATGACGAAAAAGATTGAAATGCGATGAAAATGTAACACTAATCAATAAAGAAATGACTACTTTTAGAAAAAAAATCCATGTTTTTAAAATAAAATTAATTTGAAATTAGAATTCTTAGCCAAACAAAAATTATTTTGATTTGAAATGGCCAGTACTGCAGAACGGCAATTTCATACGTAAAGACCTAATATTTTGAGTAATTGTGTCACTAGCTGCTTGTATATCGCGGCCATTGCTTCGCGTTTGCTTCGCACCATCCGTCTCAGTAACAGTTTCTCTGACAGGCGAAAAGTGCCGCAGCGCTTCGACGCACGTTCACATTCCGCGAAGGTTTACGGTGTTGCTGACGCAGCGTTAGTACTACGTAACACCGATACTTCTTACCTTAGTTTGGCAACGGTCTGTTCTGAAGTCTCGAGCTTCTTGTTAATGAGTCCGACTTCAGTCCCGAGTGATGTTATATCCGTTAGAAGTCTTGTGACGTCCACATGGTCAAACTTCACTGGCGATAGCTTGCAGAGTTCTCTCTCCACGTATGTTGGAACATCATCTGAATCCATATCTTTGAACACTCGTAAAATATCCTGCACCCTGTCCGCCTCGTACTCTTGTGCTGAGCCTGATGTTGGTCTTAGCGGTCTCGCTAAGCACCTTCTTAGCCTCCAGGATCTCACCTTCTTTGTAGCTGGGCATGAGCTTTGCGCCAAAGAGAGCTCATCCATCACATCTAACTTATTCTGCACAAAGGCGAGCATTTCGTGAACCACAATGGAATCACAGATTTTAGCCTGCACCATTGCAATAATTCACGTGTAATTAGTTACGCATCTAGGTTACCAATGCGTTTGCGCTGACACGTCCTTTCATGTTGAAGGCTCGGTCGAACTGGAAATACCACGTTTGTTAGTAGTTAATAGGAATGATGGGACTCGTTAAGCTTTTGTGTTGCTCACCTAATATTTTGAGCTTGGCCGCGCATTAAGATAATAATAGGTCTTTACCTATGAAATTGCCGTTTTGTATGAAAAAATTTAAACGAATTTTTTTCATGAATTTTTTATTTGTATTAATCGAAGTAATCACCCATGCAATCAATGCATCTTTGCCATCGCAGTGGCAGTTTATTGATGCCCTTCTTAAAGAAATCAGCTGGACGGGAGGCAACAAATTCTTCAAAGGCATTTTGTACGGCCTCTCGGGTATTAAATTTTTTTCCCGCCAAGAAGTTATCCAAATTCTGGAAAAAGTAGTAGTCTGTAGGCGCAAGGTCTGGTGAGTAGGGCGGATGACGGAGAGCTTCCAACCCCAGTTCTTGCAACTTGGAGACCGTCTGCTGTGCAGTATGAGGTCGCGCGTTGTCGTGCAGGAGCAGCGGAGACGAGCGATTGACCAATGCTGGTTGGAGATGCGCCAGCTTCTCCATCATTGTGTTCAGTTCTTCACAGTACACATCTGCAGTAATGCTCACCCCGTTTGGTAAGAAGCTGTGATGAATCACACCGGCGCTAGACCACCAAACAGTGACCATCACTTTTCTAGGGGTAAGTTTTCGTTTAGGGCATTGTTTAGGTGCTGAACCAGAATCCAACCAACTTGCTGAGCGCTTACGGTTATCAAACAGAATCCATTTTTCATCGCAGGTAACAATGCGGTTCAAAATTCCTTCATTTGTGTGTCTGTTGAGCAGTGCAAGGCACGTCTCGACGCGTACTTCGCGCTGGCGATCATTGAGTTCGTGGGGCACCCATTTGTCAAGCTTTTTTACCTTGCCAATTTGACGCAAATGGACCAATATTGTTTTGACGCTAACGTCGAAAGCTGCTGCTAATTCAGCCGTAGATTGTGTATCATCAGCTTCCACAATCGCCTTTAATTCGTCATTGTCGACCAAAGTCTTCGGACGACCGCGAGGTTCATTTTTCAGGTCGAAATTTCCAGAACGGAAGCGAGCAAACTAATAACAGGTGGTGCGTTGGTTTGTAGTGTTAGCTCCGTAAACGTCGTTGATGTTGCGTGCCGCTTGTGCCGCGTTGCTGCCACGACGGTACTCATATTCCATAATTACTCGAATTTTTAACGTATCCATGATGACGAAAAAGATTGAAATGCGATGAAAATGTAACACTAATCAATAAAGAAATGACTACTTTTAGAAAAAAAAATCCATGTTTTTTAAATAAAATTAATTTGAAATTAGAATTCTTAGCCAAACAAAAATTATTTTGATTTGAAATGGCCAGTACTGCAGAACGGCAATTTCATAGGTAAAGACCTAATATAAAAAAAAACACGGCATGCAAGTGTTTGTCTTAATAAAATAAAATTACTACCAAAGTGCTGACCAGAGCTTAATGCTTGCCTACGACTCGCGTATTTTAAATAGTTGTCTGTAATTAAACATTATTTAGCGAAACATGCTCCTAATATTCACGCCATCATGGAACTGATTTTGTCATAAAGCTAAGACGATGGGATTATGTAAATTCTCACAGATATTATTCATGTTATCTTGATACGACGGAACTTTGTATGTTAATAATATTTTACAAATAAAAATACGTCAGTTTACTACCTTCGTTTTTTATGTTTCACTTCGTGTCGTATTACCTACTCGCTAATGGCGAAAAGAAAATGTAGAACCTACTGAGATTAATTTTTATTTTCCCGTGGCATAGTAGCCCAGGGCGGAATCCCGTTGTCTGCAGTCTTTAATAAAATTAATATTGTCCTTCTCAGAAGTATTCACAAATGTGCCTAAGGTTATCTTGGGTGTGGTTGTTTTTCTCACCTAATGTTCAAAAACCTAGTTAACAAAAAAAAAATATACCGCCGAAAAAACTGAAAAGCAAAACATAATGAACATTTTTTGTTCAACCTTAATAACTATGTTCTTAAACTAATGTAAGTATACCTAAGTAATAGGGTATTTTCCGATTTGTTAAAAACTGTTTTAATATGAAGATTGGGACGATATATTCAACAGAAAAATAAAAATAAATTTATTAATACAAATGTTCTCAATTAAAAACGATTAAAATCTAATTTATTTTTCGTTGTTTTGAATTTACCGCCAAAACGGTCCTTACGATGACTTTTTATCACGTGACATGTGAACACATGTCAACTTTGTGTAAACGGCACCGGTAAAAATACTTAGTTTAGAGCAGTTTTAAAAGTATTTGTGCACAGAGGCACCGCACACCAGTAATTTCACTTTCTATCCATTAAAAATCTTGTAAATTATAAACTCGACATTCACTTATTTATTTACTAACTACTTTAGTGTACACAAAGTTGACGTCACGTGATAAAGTCATCGTAAGGAACATTTTGGCGGTAAATTCAAACAACTAAAAATAAATTTGGTTTAAATCGTTTTTAATTGAGAAAATGGATATAAATCAATTTACTTTTATTTTTATGTTACATATTTCGTCCCAATCTTCAAATTAGAATAGTTTTTAATTAATTGTAAAATACCCTATTATGAGTCGGCGCCAAACAAACAAATTAATTAATTAATTACGTAAAGCGTGATGCACGGCGGCGGCGCGGCGCGATACGCCCCTTTCGCCGGAAAATACCGAGCGTTCACGAAGTTAGTGTTAGCAACCCGAACTCATACATGATACACGTGAGCACACGTCATTGCGAGTGGTCGTGCGGAGAGCGCATTTTTTGGAATATTAATGTTTATCGCTGGAGATTTCATGTTGCATTGTTAATTTCATCTGGTTTTTTGTTTAGATAATCTAGTAAAATTTGTTCATTGATTGTTTGGCGCCGACTCAAAATTTCTTAGGTATACTTGCATTCGTTTAAGAACTTAGTTATTATGGTTAAACAAAAATGGTTTATTTAGTTTATAATTTTTTGTGGCTATAATCTACTAATTACTACATGCTTAATTTTTGATTACTTTTTTAATACACAACTCAGCATTAAAATCTGTGAGTGAACAATAAATCACCCTTATTTTCCCACCCTTAGGGCTGGTTTTCTTTCCAAATTTATTTGGGACTAACTTACCTATACCCTTTTCATTGAAAAAATAATTATCAAAATCGGACTCTGTAAAAAGTTATTCGTGGTTATACATAAAAAATACGAGTCGACTTGAGAACCTCCTCCGTTTTTTCGTCAGTTAAAAACTTATTTGAACACCTACCGTGTTCAAATAAGTTTGACGGCATTATCGTTATGTGTATATATCTGTTTTATGCATGTTGTCTTAACCACTCTCAACAGTAAAGAGAACGCCAGTTCACCCTCCTAACTTTAGGGGAATAGTCCTGGATGTCGGTCAAGGTTACGGACTTTTTGGGGTCTCTTAAGAAGGTAAAGCGTAAGGATAACCATTTTGAAAGGATACTCCTTGCTTATTTTGGATTTATTTGAAATGTTGCGTATTTTATTTTAAAGTTAGTTCGGTGCAAGCGCATTCTCCTTTCAAGTCGATTGGATGAGTGAAAGGGATTTAAATTACCTAGAGCAATAATAAATTGAGCTTATTATTTTTAAAATAACTGAACAGAAATATGAAACATAAGTAGCTATAGGAAAAGTAGTATAAGGATATAAAAGGATATAAAATCAAAGTGATTAGATTTCAATAAACTGTTCCTCAATAAAGCTTATTTTCTCTTATAACTTATGTATCGCGTATTTTCATTTGCTTGCCATAGAGACGTTTGTTTGATGGTGCGTCAATATTTTACGAGCACTTTGAACGGATTTAAGCTGGTGCAGTGATTATAAAACAGCCTGTGGATACGGCCCCAGGCTTACGGGCTATGCAAGTTTAGTTTTCCCGGCGCTCAATACGCTAAATAAACAAATTATTTAACGCTTAAGATGGATCTTAGCGGTCTTAACAGACTGGTGAAACTGCAAGTGGCTTTATACATGGATGTGTCATTGCTAATTCTATCCAACCCTTTCCGCACTGTGAAAGCCCTCGTAACGTTACTAACAGCGTTCTTATCCGCTTCGCTGTGCCTTTGGATACACAGATTTACAGTAGGTACCTAGCTACCTGGGAACGGAACTAAATACGGAACAATATGCATTTTCGTATAAAGTGGTACAAAGTTTTAGCTACACGTTTAATAAATACATTTGGTTACTAATGGTCGTCCAGCGGTCAAAATTTGATAATTCATTTAAATAGAAATATAAATTTTTATATTAACTTTCTGCACTCCTCTATACAGGAAAAGCTTTTATCCAGTGCGCAAATTTTAACCATGAACTCAGCACCCCTAGCGCAAAAAAAAATCTGCGCTAGGGGTTCCAGAATGATATGCTGAATTATGGTTACAATTTGCGCACTGGATAAAAACTTACCCTGTATAAAGTTTAACTATGCCAAATTTCATGCTCCTCCGTCCGCGTTTTTCGTAAAAACGGGTACATTTGCTTCACCTATTATTAGATAGAAAATTCATCACAGCTTACCATAAACATCAACATCAAATCAACTAGCCACGCGCTTTCAGGTATTTCATATTCTTATAATACCTATCGCTTGGTATTTTGCGATGCCATTTTACATATTAAACTTTATTTTGTATACCTTTGTATTGTGTTACTTTAAATTCATAACAAAAATTTGCTTCTATATGTTCCCAAACGGCTTTTAACATAAATAGATTAAAGCCTGTATGCGCAAATATTAATAAGAAAACCCACGCTGAGTTAGCGGTTTTAACAATTTACATTAAACCGAACTGCCGCCGGCGTGTGTGCTGCATTGCAATGATGGCACCCTTGCACACCTTCGCTAATCTAATGCAGCAAAAGCTGATACGGCGGGCGAGAGGGCCAGGTGCGCTGAGTAACGTAATTACAATACCAATCAGCGCTAAAACGCCTATTGCGTTATTGTCTTCGACCAGATCAAATTTACAAATTAATACGGCTTGTATTGTCAAATGAACGGAAGCCTTAAAGTGAATCTAGTCGAAATTTTTTCCATACAAACTTCGGTAGTGTATTACTCCACTGTTCGAAAATATAAATCAAAAATTTTAAACATGGTATGGTTGTCTCATTATTAATAATATCTGGATTACCGAGCTTCGCTCGGTATTTTTTCCTTGTTTGACGTTTTCTAAAAATGCAACCTAGCTAGATCGATTTATGGCCCCCGAAACCCCCTGCATACTAAATTTCATGAAAATCGTTAGAGCCGTTTCCGAGAACCAGGTTATATCATGATTATCATCATTTCAGCCGAAAGACGTCCACTGCTGGACATAGACCTACCCAAAAGGGGGGTTTTTCCATAATCGCCACGCTTGGCAGGCGGGTTGGCGATCGCAGTATGTTGGTAAAATGCATAGGGAACGCTGTCCATTCTCTAGTAAGTCACTTAGTCGCCTCCTACGACACCCACGGAGAGAAATGAGATGGTGCTATCCTTTTACGTCCGGCACCACATGGAACCAGATTATATGTATACATTAATACAAGAATTGCTCGTTTAAAGGTATTAGATTGTATGTACGGAAACAATACTAAAATAAAAAGCCATTAAAAAGTTAGGAGCCAACAAAGATAGTTTTTCTTACTAATTTAACCCAACTTTGGGCGTGTTTAAATAATAAAAGAAATCGTTACCGACAAAGTTCAATTATCCAAAAGCTCAATAAACTGTATTGGTCATTGATTTATGTAGTGGTTTTTTCATAAAACTCGATCTTCCGAAGGACTTTTCTTAATTTTTTACGCGCCTGTTTTACTATAAATGATTCTGCATCTCACTCAATAACGTTGTGCGTGTAGACTAGCGTCTAACTGCTCATTGTTGATATTACCTCTGTCGGATACGATGCCTGGTGAGACAGCGTGTTTTTTAGCCAGGTCCAACAGTGATTTCGAGCCCTCGAGTAGATTCCCTTTAAGCGAGTTCTCACTTTGATTAACAATGCTGTGGTCGACGATCGAGTACTCTTCCCTAGAACTCACCTCTCGATTTGCGGTTTATCGGGGTCTCCATATAAGTATCGGGAAACAGAGTCCGGTGGGGAATTTCAATTCATAGCTGTACCCTACCCACACTGAACAACTTTAGATATACAATATTAACTAAGTACTGGTCATTGAGTTACAATGTTACACGGTATAGGTGTGATGCCCGCAGCCTCTCACTACATAGGTATTGATTTCATCATTTGGGTTGCGGCGAGCGATATTGTGCCTTGAGTCTTTAACACAGCTGTGGTTAGCGCTCCACTCAAATGTGATTATGTCACTTTGAAACACGCTCTCCGACTTACCGCTCTTTAGGATTTTGGTGCTTTCAGTTACTACTATACCTATAGGGAAACAATTGGGTATATCCGATCGGTTTGAATTTTGAATCGATCGTCGTCAGTAGTGACATCACTGACATCTTTAAGCACATATTTTCTGCTGCATTCTGCACCAGTCAGACATGCAGGTGTAGGTACTGTTCGCATAACTCGCCAAAATATAAGGAGCAGCTTTTTTCACAATTTCAGGGTTGTTCCCTTATTAAAAGTAGTTCATAATAATATTGATGAGTATACGTACAATGACCTCTTTTTAGGTTTTCCGGTATTTCAAATACTTTTTGTAGCAGACAATATTCTTCAATAGGTATGTTATTTTCGATCTTCTGATTGAACTTTGTCGTGGTCGGCTTTCGGTCCATCCGGATGCAGCTGAAAATCAGTACTTATTTTACATGGAGTGTCTGTCTTTCGGACTTCCACCTCCCCGTTACCTACTGAGTAATACGCTACCTCTCGGTAAGACTGGTTGTCAGACTTTTGGGCTTCTGAGTACCAGTAACGACTGTTTTCTCTTTGGATCTAAACCAAATAAAATACATTCCAAAATTTCGATAGCGAAGAACCGACCCGTGATTTTTCGTATCAAGCGCACTAAAAATTCAATTGGAGTTGGCGAATAACTGACGAGAGCCGGGTTCGTATCGTTAGGTAATAAATATTGAGCTCAAATTGCTTGTTGCCTAGTATCAAGAGGGGAATCGCAATCATTGTGTACGATAGATCCTAGTTAAACGATATCCTCACAGCTAAAACTGTTATTGTTCCCATGTCCTTACAATAGGTACTTCGCTGCAGGTTTAGAATGAAAAAGAAAAAAAAAACATTGTTGATTCTGCACAAACAAAACATGCAACTCTTCAAATCAGCGTGTATGCTAACTTTTGTTTTCTGGTTAGGTAGGTAAGTACATGTATGTACATACTAAAGATTTTCTATTGCCTTGCGTATTCTCGCCTGGTTGAGACTCGCACAGATCAGGACCCTAATGATGAAGCACACTCATCATCTGCCTAGTGTTTTACCAATTATGTTGGGGTCAGCTTCCAGTCAAACCGGATGCAGCTGAGTAGGTACCAGTATTTTACATAAATCGACTGCCTATCTGAGTTCCACAACCAAGTTACGGGGTTATACGATACCACTTAGGAAAACTAGAAGATGCCCGAAAGTCTGATCTTAGTAAGACACTAAGGTCAGACTTTCGGGCTTCTGACGACCCGTAACGACTTTCACAGATCTACGACTGACAGCCGACACCAACTGCTCAACGTGCTTTCCGAAGCTCGCAGGAGTCTTAGTATGTAAAGATGGTCACCCATCTACGGACCAAACGCAGCAAGCGTAGTTTAACTTGACCGATCGACCCGTAATCACTTAAGCCTAAGCTGAATCATTTTGAATAATATTGCTAATCCATCGCCGAACCTATTCGAAAAATGTGTTTACTCAACAACGTAAATAAAGAATGTCGTTGAACTGTCAAAATAAATGTCATTCCAACTGTTAATGTGTTTCGCAAGTACCCC
Organism: Polymixis flavicincta; assembly: GCA_949987655.1. NCBI lineage: Eukaryota > Metazoa > Arthropoda > Insecta > Lepidoptera > Noctuidae > Polymixis > Polymixis flavicincta. The sequence continues at coordinate 31,396,669 of OX465171.1, read as the reverse complement.
TCAAGGAAGCATGACACAAAAGAGAGGAGGCCTGTACTCAGCAGAAGATGGAACAAGGCTGAGAATGATGTTGATACGTTGTTGGTGTAAAGTACAATAGACAGCTTTCTACGTAATAAGTAGATGTTTGTTTGTTTGCACTTCTCACTAACATCAGTAGAAACAATCGCTCTAAGTTCCGCGGACTTCTGCCTCCGATCTGAACATCGGTAGATCTAAATAAAACCACTATTACGATGCTATTGTTATCAGTCGTAACTCTAGTAAGAAAACCGTCTACACCGTGTTTAAAATAAACGATTTTTCAAAACATTTACCTAGCACTGACTGTGCTATTATAAGTCGGCCATTACCGTCTGTCGGCTTTAATTCTTTAGCACAAAAGGATTTTTTCTACGAATGGTCCCTTGTGGAGAATCGGTAAAAATACAGAGAGAAGGAAATAAAAATTGCTACAAAACAGACAATATTTTCTCTTGTAAAATTCTGCCTCGTAAATCGTAATCGTGAGTACGTATGGTTATACAACAATATTGTAGTTATACTCGTCTAAAAATAAGATGCGGGTTATTGATAAACACTATGTTGGTGTAGATAGATAAATATTTTAGAGAGACTAGCTCGACTTTCATTATGTGCACTTGAGTGAGGGGCAAAAATAAAGGTTAAAAAAAACGATGATAAAAGAAACTGAAAAGTAAAAATAAACGTTTTTGTCTAAATAAGCTCCTAAATTATTGTTAATTCCTAATTCGGAGTCGCCGTCGCCGCCAAACAAACAATCAGCGCTGCAGATCAATCAAGCTGTCATTATTTTACTTGGCGCCTTAATGTTATTTTTTAAGTAACTATTAATTTACATTAATGTAGGAGATTAGTTAGAGAAAAAAAATTTGCTATTCAGCATCTTTTTGCGACGGTTTATTCTTATTTTAAAGTTGATTTTTTGGGATTTGAATTTTCAATTGGGACCAACTGCGAAGTACTTACGAGTATAACATATTTTTTTTTTTTTTCTATAAGTCTTGTATCGTATTACTTACATAATCAGTTAAAAATGTGTCGTAATACGAGTAGATAAAAAGGATACGCACCGACGGAAAAAAAAAGCAGGAGGTTATTAACCTCGTGCTTTTTTTTGTCGTGTATAAAGTCGCGGCCGCCGTAAGAGGTAAAATCATAACAACATTTTCAACCAAAGTGCATGCAGTACGTTAATAATATTCCCTATAATTTGATTAGGGTGGTGTATCGAGGCTCCCAAGTGTAACTCAATAACTTGGTAAAATCTCAGATGAGCCTCTGGGTCTCCTAGGAAATCATGTCTGAGTTTGACCCACTTGAGTAAAAGGCTTTCTGTAATTATGAGGCGTTGACTGCCGGGTACTCACTCCTCCGTTCTTTGATCTATTTGTACTAGGTAGTTGTCTAAACTAACGCCAGTTGTATTTAAAGAATTCACTAGGATTGTAAAAAGATAAGTTCTCGCTTTGTTCGTTAGATTCAAATTAGCCAATTCGTTTTAAAAGATTAACTGTGAGAATTAGGCAAGGACACATAGTATTGCTGACTGGTTCACACTTATCTATCGTTTACTGTACTTTATAAAAATGGTTACCCAGGGATTTTTTGAAGTGGATGTGTAGACCACTTCCCCGTATAAGATAGATTACACATACTTTTAGAAACACTTCGTTTTCAAATTGATTAAAATAGTTCTGGCGAGAGTCATGCAGTAGATGGTAGATACAGACTAACCATCTAGTTTGGGGTTCACTGGCAAATAATATACTGTAGCTGTAGGTAATATTTAAGATAGTCATGCATGTCTTCTCAACTTGATATTGACCAGTGCTGGCTTACTGTATTCCCTGGACAATAAATAATTTATATTTTCTGTCAAATTGAAATTTAATGAATGAATGATGATGAAGCTGATAACTGTTGCCAAATTATAATAGTTAAAACTTACAAACAACCCTATTCTTAAGTACAAACGATTCTATACCGAATAAATGGCGTTGCTTGGCGGTGGCATATAATTAAATACAAATCCAAAGTCACCGACTTCCGAACTTAGTTATTGGGGTTGGACAAAGCAAGTCTATTATTTTTTACTTTTCGGTTTTTCGGCGGTATATTTTTTTTTTTTTTAAGTTTTTATTTTAATTTTTTTTTTGGCTATAATGTACTAATTACTACATGCTTAATTTTTGATTACTTTTTGTAATATGTAATACACAACTCAGTATTAAAATCTGTGATTAAACAATCAATCATCCCCTGTTTTGTTACCCTTAGGGTTGGAATTTTTCTTCGAAATTAATATATGATAATATGGGACCAACTTCGGGGTATACCCTTTCCAATAAAAAAAGAATTATCAAAATCGGACTACTCTGGAAAAAAATATGCGTGGTAATACATAAAAAAAAACGCGTCGAATTGAGTAACCTCCTCCGTTTTTTCGTCGGTTAAAATAAAAGACAGTCTATTGCGGAAAAGCAACGTGTTTTAAAAGTTTATGGGCGAATATCCATAATTTTCGGTTTTATTACTTAGTTAAGTGTAAAACAGTCGACAATTTTTGACTTTTTCGTGGAAATATGGCTGAAAACTACATTCAAAGCATTCCGAAACTAAAAGGTCGCGAAAATTATGATGAGTGGAGTTTTGCTGTCGAGAATCTGTTAGTACTTGACAACCTCGTGAACTACATAAAGTTGGAGCCAGAGGCTAATTTCGAGGTAAAAACATCAGATGACGCAAAAACCAAGGCGAAGCTAGTTTTGACCATCGATCCTGGATTATACGTGCATATAAAGGAAACAAAAACATCTTTGGAGTTATGGACAAAACTGAGAACCATGTTCGATGAGTCAGGTTTTTCTCGTAAAATAACCCTACTAAGACATTGAATCTCGTTACGGAAAGAAAATTGCGATTCTATGATTTCATACGTCACACAAGTGGTCGAAACGGCTCAGAGATTAAAAGGCACAGGACTTACAATCACCGAAGAATGGGTAGGATCATTATTATTAGCAGGTTTGCCAGAAAAATTCGCACCGATGATTATGGCCATCGAGCACTCAGGAATGCAGATGACCACCGATGGGATTAAATCCAAGTTGATGGGTACGGAGGTTTCAAAGAATGACGCAGATTCCAGCGGCGCAGCATTCGCTGGAAACAATGGGCGAAAACAGAATTTAAAATAACGAAAACGGGATGTCATCGACAAACAAAATGACAGGTGACAAGATCATTTCTTGTTACAAATGTAAACAGACGGGTCATTACCGAAACCAGTGTCCATTGTTGCATAAAAGCAAACAATCAAATGCTTTTAGTGTGGTATTTTTGAATGGAAAATACAGTAAAACGAATGGTAAGTAGATAGTGGCGCAAGTGCACATATGACGGCTAACATAGAGTGGAATAAAAAACGCGAATTTTACGCCATGTTTATCAGAGATCACCGTCGTGAATAATATGAAAGTGCCAGTTATGTGTTCCGGAGACGTACAGATTTCGACTAATTGTAACTACGATATCATGGTTAAAGATGTGCTATGCATACCAAGCTTAACAACGAACCTGTTTTCAGTGAGCGAACTAATCAAAAACGGAAACAAGGTTGTTTTTGAAGAAAATCAATGCTACATTCGCAACAATAAGAATGTGTTGGTGGCCACAGCAATGTCACCAAATGAAGTATACAAGCTAAATATTAAAGTAGCAGATTGTATGCTGTTAGCACCTGCTGTAGCAAGTGCAGAGCTTTGGCACAGGAGGTTAGCACATATTAACAGCAATGATTTAAATAAAATGAAGAATGGCATTGTGGATGGATTATTTTATTCAGATACTAGTGAAATAACCATTACTAAATGTGTGACCTGTTGTGAAGGCAAACAAATGACGTTTCCATTTTATCATCTTGGACAAATAAGTTCAGAAACACTACAGATAATACATGCCGATGTATGTGGCCCCATGGAGACCAAGTCCATAGGTGGTACTCAATATTTTGTCTTGTTTATTGATTATCACAGTCGTATGACCTTCCGATACTTCCTCAAATATAAGAATGAAGTCTTCAAAATATTCAAGAATTTTAAAGCAATGGCTGCAAATCAGCAGAACAAGAAAATAAAAATATTGAGTGAGTTTTGTAGTGGTGAGATGGAAAATTACTTACACAGAGAACGAATTATCTACCTTGTACAGAAAATTGTGCAGTAAACATTCTAAATCACAAGCTTATTGGAAGCCTTATGCATCTGGCAGTTTTAACTAGACCAGAATTGTCATATTCTCTTAGTTACCTCAGCCAGTTCAATGACTGTTACAATGAAACTCATTTAAACTATGCTAAACGAATACTAAAATATTTATAAAAAAAACAAACATTATTATTTAACATATCATAAGGATAATGTAGAGCTGACTGTTTTGTTGATGCAGACTGGGCTCGCGATAGTCTAGATCGTAAGTCTCATACTGGGTTTTGCTTTGTAATGGATGGTTCTGTGATTTTTTGGCAAAGTAAAAAACAAAAGACTGTCGCCTTATCCAGCACTGAGGCCGAATATGTTGCTCTTTCAGAGCATCTAGAGAAGCTATTTACTTGAGAATCTGATGTATGAACTTACTGGTAGAAAATGTATGATTAATTGATAGAGAATTATGATTAAATGATTAATTGTAATATGATAATCAAAGTGCTTTAAAATTAGCATCAATTCTTCAGGCACATGCTAGGTCAAAACATATTGATGTTCGGTTTCATTATGTTAGAGATGCAGTTAAAAATAAGATAGTTAATATTGAATACATTTCAACTCGGGAAATGTCCGCTGACTTGTTTACTAAAGGTCTTTTGTCAACTAAGCATTATATACACATGTTAGGAATTAAAGCTAAATAAAAAAACATGTTTTTTGTTTAGAAATTCACATTTATTTTGTCAAGTGTATTAGAATATATTTAACAAGAAAAAAAAATGTGTAACACAATCTTTAGAAAATAAAAGACAGTCTATTACGGAAAAGCAACGTGTTTTAATATAGGACAACGTGGTCAGTCTCAATTTTGAAGGATAACATGTTATAACATAACTACATTTTTTGTTTACGGAAAATGCTTCTGCCTGAGCCAGGAATCGAACCCTTGTGTAGTGAAAAGTGTAGTAGCCCTAAAGACAAATTTTATACTTGTTATGATTTTCAACGGGTAAATAACATCTTCAAACTAACGCCACCGCTCGTACGCTAACTAAGGCATCCGTGCTTTTGTGACTCTCGGGATGTGTTTGCTATTTTAATTACAGTTACGGAACTAAACAATTAGCAAATTAAACTTTGTTATCCTAAGATCAAGAACTTGTTAATTAATGCACCCTAGACCACAGTTATTGGATCAATACTATTGAACTACTCATGATAATATTCCTATCTCGCGGTCCCTCAGCGGTCTCGGTATGCATGCAAACCACGCCGCCAGGCTCTATCGATCGCTTATAGCTAAACCATACATCAATATTAGGAGACGGGCGCATGAAAGACAACTGAGGGTGGACTGGCGTAACCTTCTGTTTGGTAGTGCGTCAATTTAACTTTAAACACTGATACGACTACAAGGTAGGTAGATACCCTCTACCCGCTAAACGTTTTGCACTCCAAAGGTAGACGTAGAGGAAATTATAAAATTAATTTAGATCTTTTAAGCTTTGTGCGTTTGAATAAGGATTGCCATTTCATATACAGACTACGTGGAGTAAATACAGGTACAAATACGGGAAAAGTTAGCTTTATTTCCGTTTCTTTACAAACCAACTGATCACAAGCTCATAGGAAAAGGTAAAGAATACAGAGTACTTACTCTTTATTCTTTAAAATGCAACCAAAAAGCTATTCTATCCTTTTTGAAGTTAGTAATATACTAAACACACTTTAGATGAGAAATAGTCTGTTATTGGACAAGATTTTATCAATGCTGACCTGAGCATGTGCGGTACAACCGCATGAATACAATATTATCTTGTTCCTGGTGAAACGATCGTTAATATTCCACTTATGGATCACGATGATTCACTCTGCTCTGAAAATACCGGCCAAGGTCTCAGTGATCGGGCGAGGTTTGCTATGAATGAAAACGAAACTACTCAGTAGTATTGTTTATAATTATAGTGGCCTGATTTACTACTAAAAACTGGCCAAGTGCGTGTCGGACCATGCACATTTAAGGGTTCCGTAGTTGGAATGAATTTATCCCAAGAACAAACTTAATGCTTTTTTATCATTATTGCTGAACGAGCTTGCTCTTCACTTCGATCATGCCTGATAAAAAGCGATTGTGTTTGAAAAACATGTTCTACTATACATTCCAACTGCAAATGTAAGTTGGTCGACTATTACTCGTTAACTTGTAAAGCCTATTTAGCTGTGATAGTTTTACTTTTAACTTCGTTATATATAGGTACTTCAACCGTGATTTTTATGCTGGGATGGGGGAGACCACTTGTCTCTTGAAAAAATGTTTACTTTAAAGCTTAAATTTTCACAAACAGATTCCGTAATTGTATTTCTTTTTCACTAACCTCGCAATATGTTTGAAAGACCTATCATCCAACGACACCTCGCACCACGGAGTAGAAGATAAAAAAAAAAAATCTCACTTCCAAAAAGAAAATCTAAATTTTATTTTACCACTTTGTCGGCGTGACTAATATGTATATAAATATCCATGCCAAATTATAGGTTTCTAGTACTATTTTGATTCAAATTTTGCTTGAATTGTCGAATGTCACTGTTAAGCCTTATTTATTTACTTCATTAATTCGTCGTCTACTATCTCAAAACTGTCGGCTTCTCTTAACTGTATCTACCTTTTATTTAAACGATGAAATGTTATTTGTTTGCGTTTTATTTTCAATTTGCTGTAACGTGTGGGTTGAAGTTAACCGGGCGCGTAAACCTAGTTAGTTAGGCACTTCACTAGTGAGCTCACGTTGGACTCGCAGTAATAGTAAGTAGAAGCGGTAGTACTACATAGTGTACTGTATTGGTTAACAGCTGCTTGTTGTGAATGAATAGTATAAATATATGAAGCACATCTTTGAAAATAAATATGTTCATAAGTTAACTTTCACATTTATAATCTAAACTAATATTATAAAGAGGAACGATTTGATTGTTTGTTTGCATTGAATAGGCTCCGAAACTACTGAACCGATTTGAAAAATTATTTCACTGTTGGGAAGCTACACTATCCCCGGGTGACAGGCTATATTTTATCCCCGTATTCCCACGGGAACCGGAACTACGCGGGTGAAACGGCGGAGCGCCGCTGCTAGTATTATATAATTAGTAATGTTTTAAAGTAAATGTATTAGTTTTCGATATCGATACCCAACACGTGGGTAAAGTATTGCCAGGTAATTTAATTAGAACCTATATTTAAATATTTAACTTTAATACTTACAGCAAGAAATCTCGACGTTTTACCTTATCGCCACATTATTAGATAGGTCCTCTGCAAAACGAGGGCCGTCGTTGCGCACTCGAATGCAGTAATAGGTCAATTCACATCTGTCATCACCAAAACGTCAAAAACGTATCCTGTCAGGCGGATACAAGTAGATCACAGATGTGTAGGTCTAGGAGGTCAGACGGCCGGGGAGCAAATCAAATGCTTCCTGTGCAAAAGGGACGATGGGTTTAAAACGTCATTATTTCATTTATTTATTTGTTAGGGAAAACAAACTATTGTACATTGTAAATTACATCATTACATCTAAGATTACAAAGCAATTGGAAGTGAGTGAATGTACAATGAAAGACGTTTCCAAAGATAACCTGGGTTAAAGGAAAACTTTTTTACCAATTGCTGGTTGTTCTTTTTGTACACCAAGGAAACGCGCTTGAAAATAATGCAATTTTAAACGTTAGGGGAATTCTAATTTCAGTTCATTGTTGCTGAATTGCTATGGATTGACGGACAGGACGAAATTATACGGGCTTCCGTATACGCTCCTTGACTATACGGATTGTAGGGTTGTCCACAAAATATCGGTTTTGCGCCAATTCTAAGACTTTTTCAAAGAACGGTATTTTAGGAAACTAAGATTTCGTTATCAATCAATCAAGTTATTTATTCAAACTTGACTGAAAGTGAGCGCTTTTTAACGTCAAATATCTTAGGAGCTATTATTCGATTTAATATTTTACCTACGATTCATAGGTAGGTACAAAATATTGTCCGATGGTACCGATTGCGTGACAAAAGCCCTTGTTTTACACTTAGTTAATTTGTCAACAATTCATCTATACATAAACACACGCCTTCTTCTCATGGGGGTAGGTAGAAACTACAGAACGACACCTGACGCGATCCTTACATAGGTACGTCTTTTGCCTCGTTTGTACATCTGGTCATACACGTAAGCCAGTTGCGGGTACGGGGCCGTACCTGACCTTTCTGAAAAAGATCACCAATAAGGTCACTTCCCTATATTCCTCCAATAGTCCTCCTATTGCGTGTCCTCCCGGTGTTTTACCTCAAATTAAAATTTTGCAAATCAGTGGACCCGCGCTTGAATTTTTTTTTTTCGCGCGCTTTAGTTTTCATGTTGGGTTAACTCCTTCAAGATATTTATTTAAATTGTGTGGTGTAAAGGATTATCATAATGTGCATGAAATGCTTAAGGTAACTGACGTATTTAAATTAATAAGGATTAATACTGTATCCGTCTAAAAAGCTTTCCAATGACCACATTGTACGTGAACATTTTTTTTTTTTTGAAGTTACATCGTGTATGAGTAAGCTATAAATATAAATATATTATATTTTCTACAGAAAAATCCGCGTTGACAATATCTATAATTATATTGCCATCGCGGATATATTTTTTTTAATCTATAAAAGAGAAATATCCCACTATACATTGTTTTTTTTTTATCTCAAAGGGAATTAGGCAGCGTTTTCGATTAAAGCTCCCACGCGGCTTTATTTTTTCCGACATTTATAATAATGAATTATTGTCATATTTTTCGTTTTCAATATCGATACACAACACATGAGTAAAGGATTGCCAGCAAATTTAATTTGACCCAGGGTCAAAATAAATTACATGGCTATATTATATTATTAAATCTTTAGGCAACTAAGGCCCATAGACAAAGTACACAAAATAATAAACGAATACAAACTAAAAACATCAGTACAAAATCTATTTACTACCTAAATAACCAAACACCAAATAATCCATAATAATCAATTTATTTTTCTTTTTCGTAGGAAAAGCTAACATGTGTATGCTTTGTATCACATGATAGTTATACCAACGATATTATTAACCAAACCCTGAGTCCGACATTTTCATATAGACATGCGCCGTGAAACTAGTCGTTTTGGAGAAAATTAGACAATTTTAGAAAATGTAAGGTAAACGCGTAAGCGCTGTTTATCCCTGTTATGCGGCCGGGACGTAGATCTACGCAAAACAATAGAAACATTGTTCTGACTAACTGTAGCTTACAACAGGTGAATTAAATAGAGGGAATCTATCCTAACTGGATTGAAAAAGGTTCGCTCGTTTTACAGGTTTGAAATAAACTAACTTTTTGATGATATACTTTCTGGGTCAACAACCTCGGGTGTAGTTACTTGAAGTTTGAATTGAGATCAGATTTTTTGTACGTATGCCATTACATTTGTATAGTCACCAAAAAATAACAATGTAATAAGCTGATATTTTAAATGGAATTTCTTGTTTTGTTCGTCACGCCTGCGGAGTTCACCTTAACCTAACTAATGCAATTTGATCCTGTGGAAGTAGGTATAATTAATATACAGGTTGTGGCGTAAATAGTGATCCATCCACCGTTAAGGATTCGATACACCAGATAATTTACTATAACATATTACAATTTGAACCAAATGTAGAAATAAATGTTTTTTTTTCCATAATGTTCTTAATTTACATTATCTGGTATATCGAATCCTTAACGGTGGACCACTATTTACGCCACATCCTGTATATACAAAATTATAAATACGTAAATAAATCTGACCATAAGTCCCAAGAAATTCTTCTCATTGCGCCTCCAGGCCTCCTCAAGTGTATATAACTCGAGGCGACATCAGATTTGGTTGCAGATTCCCGACTAGGTTACATTAATTGATTGTGGTATGAATGAACGTTTCCGCGTCGTAAAATGTCATCTCTAAACACGCGGTCGACGTTAAAGACTATTTGTTATTGTCAACATGACGCTGAACACGTAACAATTGTAAAATCGGGCGTCCGCGATCATACGTCGTCAGTACGCTCCCCGCTGCCCGACACTATACAATTATTATTAGTGTCGCGACGCGTATATTCGCGGTTAAATAAGACACAGTGCAAAGAAAACCAGCCCGGAAACTTGTTGTCTCCGTGCGGCGCGGCGTTCCTTAATCACGCGTTGTTCTTATTTCGTTTTATTTTATGGCTTTTCTTTATACATTTTTCATATGTCGTAGAGTGACCACACATGATATACATGAGTAGGTACCTAAATACATTAACTTTAATGCAAATTGTAACCACATTGCTGAAATCATTTCCCAGTATTTCCTAATTGGAAGTTTCAATTAAACTGTTTTAGTAGTGTGTATCACGAAATTCACGAAGCTCACAAACACAACGCTGTTATGATGGACCAATAGTATTGTGTCCGTGGCACGTAAGTGTAACCTGTGCGCGTGTGTTGTGCATTGGCCGTTGGTGTGCCTTGTCGTCGGTACTGCGGTACGGTGGTAGAGGTGTTAGCGACAATGGATGGGCGTGCTTTACCCGGGCAGGGGCTCGGCACGCGCACTCCCGCCCGCGCCGCTCCTCTGACCCGCTGCGCCGCGTCTGCTCTCCTGTTGAATGCTTGCATCCCCTGCACTAAGGCACGCCTCCCGGATCCCCGGGATAAATAAGACATTACGCGGATGCGTTCATAACTTGTTCTACTTCCGGTGTGATTGCACGCATTGCAACTGTCCGCTCTCTGGTTCCGTAACCAGTCCCCTCCCACTTAAACTCTGTTAAAATTGACTTCAACACTTTACTGTGTTGATTTTGTTTTAAAATTTAAGTCGTACATTAACGGCCTCAAAATTTCTTCTTTAAAGACGTGTTTCCGTTTTGCTTTTTGTCCTGTTAGAACGGACTCCAGTTCGTCAACCTTCAGTGACGATGAATACGATATGTCCCCACCAACTACAAGTGATTTGTCATTTTGCAAACCACCAGCCATGAAAGAGTCATTTAATTTTTTTATTTCGAATCGTAACGTGAATAACGGACGTAATGGGAATAACAACGAACCGAGTTGCAGCAGCTCCAGCAATAACAACTCGAACAATAACCATCATACTTTTTCTGATTCTTCTACTACTAATGGTGGCACAACAGGTAAGTTTAAAATAAAACAGTCTATTTTATGCGGTATAATAATTCTTTCTCGTAAGATATTTAAAAAAAAATACTTTAGATGAGTATGTTAAAGATAGCAAATACCGAGATGCTGTTTTGAATAATGAAAAAATTTGAAGTAGGTTCTTAATTAAATTATTTTTTTAACTGTGTAGCCTAGTAATAGGGTGTTTTTTTTTCTTTTGGGTAAATCGTCAATAACTTCTCCCGCTGGGGGTGGAGCAGGGCGTGTCAGACTTTTACTGACTAAAACCCACCCGTGTTCCCTCAAAAGCCTGTGTGCCAGGGGCGGCGGTATGTCTTTCGAACAACCCGCACCCCTGGCAGGCCTAGTAATAGGGTTGGTTCACTATGCGGTTAATCTTCGTATAGTGGTGTGAAAAAACGCGCGTTACACAAAACAGAGGCGAGTGAGTCATCCGGTTTATCCCAAGCCCAGTTACTTGTAAAACATAGTATTATATGTATTACGATTCTAGGATCGATCTCTGTAATATTTGTAGCCTCCGGATCATAAACCGCGAGTGTGCATCAAAAGTTGTGACAATTGCTTCCAATAAGTCTTGTGAAAAACTTTTCAAACACATGTCGTGTATAAAATATGTAGGGATCAGATATCCGGTTGCATTAATCCCCTAAAGTTGATTTCTGCCTAAGAAATTATGGAAAAATTTCAATCATGTGTCTTGTTTAAAGTTTAGATTAATTTTGAATGAATCCAGACATACAGTAAAATAAAGTCTCCGATTTTCAAAACCCCATAAAGATCTCGTTAATCTTGATTTTCTGTCAAAAGTATCAATTAATAAGAGGTTTCGAGGTTATCCGACCACCCGGTATACTTCCATACAAACTTTAACACCCTCTGAGTGGTAGTTTTGAATAACTAATGGTGACAAAAGTGATTAATAAGATTTGTCATATACGAATCGCCTCCCCCCTTAAAAGTAATAATTTCCAAAAACACCTTAAAGTTCGCCTTTCTAAACTTAACCCTTGTGCGAAGGTTCTGATGTCAGTCAAGTCAGGCATTTAGAACTTAGCTAGCAATTTCATTCGCGTGTATTTCGTACTTTCTCCCACAAATTTAACTGAACGGCATAATTAAACTTCGAAAGTAGACCTGACGCAGACGACACAAAAGGAAGGAAGTCACAAAATATTATTTCTCGGTGAATGTACCAATGCGCTTCCCTACCTTATTTTAATTAATAAAGTCTTCCTGTGCATAATTCAGTTGTTTAAATTAAATGTAAGCCATACATTAACAAAGTATCAATCTGTATACTCACAAATAGAATAATAATATTGAAATTTTTGATTGTATTTGTTCTCATTGTATCAGTCTCATAAAGGAATAGTATTCTTTACAAAGTCTAAAAAACCAGAACGGCAACGTTTGTAAATTGTTTACCGAGACCTCAGTTATTTGACGCTTCCCGTACGGTCTGCACCGGAATTCGACTGTCTAAAATCTAAACATACGGGCAACAATTCGTTCTTGCCTATTAGTGATCCAATGATTTATTTACGATCAGTTTTGTGATCATTTCGTTCCAATGCTGTAACTGTCCAATGGGACGTGCGGGCGCGCCAGCTACCATATTTGAAATTGAATAGGCGGGCACGAGTCTTGCACAATAATGTCCGACTAGTGAACTCGTGGCCGGCGCAGGAGGAGCGCCGGCGGCTCTCCGGTCCGTGCAGTCAGTGGCCATCCTCGCATCTAACTCTGATTGATGATTGCAACGGTGCGTGTAAATGGATAAAGACAACGGTGTGAATCGTTGCGTAGAGCGCCCGCGGCCCACTTACGACGACGCGGCTCGCGACGCGGCGCTATACCGGAATAAAATACCTCCAGCGCGAAATAAACACGAGTTGGTTCCCATTGAACGAGGCACGGTTTACGGTGTCATCGCAATTCACAAAACATAACCGGAACATTAATACGTAATAACCGCAGTCGTAGCACTCGTGCAACAGGCGTGGAATCGTAAAGTTTTGTGCCTCATTGAACGATCTGCTATACATCCACGTTTACGCTGTGAATCTACTGAATGGGTACGTTATTTGTAATTTTATTAGTATTCTCTTTTGCATGTCTAGTATTTATACAAACTTCCTGATGATTTTATGAATAAAAAATTATGTGTCACGATTCGGATATCGGCATATCAAGAATCCAAGTCTACGCGTCTCAATCTCAATCCAATGCTTGTTTCTCTGCGGGGCTCTCATGCTTATGAACAACATGTCGCTTTATCTGTTAATCAACAACTTCGTCTTGTGTAATACTCTGCGTGTCTTATGCAAAAAATGTCCTAACACTTGAGTCGCTTGCCTTTGAAGCACTAGACGACCAATTTCCTAATGCATTTTTCTTAAAAGTAGATCTTCAATAATTTGTTAACATTCATTAAAAGGTTAAACTGTCTCTTATACAACTCTCGTCGTGAAAGGTATCGTAGTTGAGCTAAAAATAAAATACTCAAACAAATTTCGACAAGTTTTAATAAAGAAACAGTACCGGTTCATTCACGAATGCTCCTTGTTCGTGCAATTTCTTTTGTGTCACCCAACATTTTCGGAATTTCAAAATAGGTTAGTCCCTTTTAGTTCTGAAAGTATATTGTGCAAGGCATAGCGTCATGGAATGGTCGATCGTCTTACCATTTCAGCATAAATCATTCTCTGATGCAGCTGTTCAATGAATCACCTGTTATCTCCACTCTCATTCGATACACCTATTAACAGAATCTCCTAACGCCCGTTTTATCTTCTGGCGATTTGATTAATCTTTGTTTTTCCTTTAAAATACGATCAATTATACCAATATGATACAAGACCTCGACTCCTGTATAAAGTGTCACGACCGGGGAGGTCGTCCCGGTCCCGGCGTCCACTGGTTGACGTTTATCATCCCAGACCCGAGGTCTTTAATCTCTTTGCTCTTGTGTACGAGTAAGTCTATAGATCCTTGAAGATATTGCCGAAACTGTGTGTGCAACTCATATCTAAGCACAAAATCTCATCTTAATTATTGTTTTTTTACTATAAACACTAAACATACCTTGTATAATCCCTCCCAGATAGATAATATAATCGAATAGTAACGATGGAGATGTAAAAACCCCAATGCAAGTAAATTCCCAAGCTTTATTCTGATGCAAATAGAAAAAACATTGAATGCAAACCGTCTGATTCGTTATCGAAAACTTTTTGGAAACATAAACCAACAAAAAAATAAAAAAACCTGGCTACGGTTTTTTGTCACCGTAGGATTTTGTTTTCCAAATAAAATCCCGATGAATGAATTTCGAGAGTTATTTCAGCAACGACGGCAATTTCGAGAGTTATTTCAGAAACGACGGCAATACCCTGCCGTTCGGTACTAACATGAAGGGTCCTTCGCTTTTCAAAAATATATCGGATTGTTGGCTGCCGATTCCAAGTTGATTACTGGTTGGTTTCCTTTTACATATGTGCTCTAAAACAATAAGCACACTCGATCGAGCACACCGTTGCGTTTTATTCATACTTACATTTAGTGAAAAAAGAAAAAGCGCGTTTTGATGAATATTAGGTATGTCCAGTTTTTCTTCATTTCTCTTTATTCAATTCGCATGCGGTATTTGAGATTACTGGTTACATGAATTTAGACTACAGTTCGAATGCACAAGTACAATATTGCCTTTTATTAAATTTATTTCATTCTTTGGAAGCTTGGCGTCCAAGAAAATAAATATATCAACAAACGTCCATATTAAAACTATTCCCAGCCAATGTCAGCCTACTTAAAACGCCGTGAATTACATAGAGTACAAGGTTAATTTTCGTTTATTTGATAAGTGTGTCAGTCCTACGACTACACGCGCGCAGCGACGGCGCCTAGAGCGGACTCGATACCGCCGCACGCGCTCAAAATAAGCTTTTATATTATTTTAATCCACGAACTGTGTCATAATTTTGAATATCACACTTATACTATTTCCGCTAGCTGCTATGAAATTAGTTATTTTACCTGCGCTTTTAAATACTAAACAAATGGTGTAAATAAAACATGTTCACGACATTCCATATCAAAGGGAGAACTCATAAACGTTCGTATCCTTCACGGCATTTATTTCAGTTAAACCATTTGCAGTCGGTCAGTCAGAAAGATGTATGAATGAAGAAAAACGGGCACGAAACTCCATAGACACTCTTTTTACAAAAACATTGTCATTTGTCATAAGGTGCACAAAGAAAGTTGTTGCCAAATCATCAAAATCCCACACTCGCGATTTTCAGCGCAGATATAAGAGTGCAGTACTTACCTACGGAGTGAAAATGACATCCCGCGCACGTTACCGCCGAGTGGTGAGATTTTTTGCATTGAAGCTAGTGGTCAAAACGGGAAAAATTTATATTGAGTATAGATACCATACGAAATGATTCTATTACCTAAATAGTACCTCAATTGTCATGAACTCATGATTTTATGAAATAGTCATTCATTAGGAGAATAGGTATGAATTTTAGAGGGTTTTAAGAACAATTTTAATTATTTTAATTCTGCGAACACAAACTTGAAGCAGGAAGCCAACCTCAATATAGGTGGGAAAAGGCGAGGTAGATGATGACGATGTGAACATAAACTTGTTATGATCGCTAATCATATTTGAATCAACACGCAACATGATACTGTCCTGCTAACTGCAAAAACCGTGAAGAAATGTTAATAATGTTTCATCCAGACGCTTACACCTCTTTTTTTGGGTGGGAAATCATTAAATAATCTCCCGGTCTGGGTAGAGCAGGAGGGCGTGTCAGTCTTTTACTAACTAAAACCCACCCGTGTTCCCTCAGTAGCCTGTGTGCCAGCGGCGGCGGCATCTCTTTCAAACAAATCGCACCCCTGGCAGACCCTTAATTAATCAAATCGCCACACGTTAACGTTTTTAAGGCGCGGCGTTCCTATTTTTATTAAGTGTAAAGTTGAACTTACATTCGACTTCCTAACTTACAGTTGAGCAGTCCTAGCGTAGTAGGAAGCTGCAATAGAATAAGAGGCCCAGTTAGACTGGTTTAGTTACCACGAACGCGGTCGACTGTGGAACACCATACACGGGTGTAGTGACGCAAACGTTCCGGAATTCAACCTTAACATTGCAGATGAGCGCCGTGATTTAAATATAACTTCACATCTGTACTTGTACGAACTTTTTGTTGCCAGTACAACAATGCAATTTAAACTCTATTCTTTACTTGTTAGAGTTGTAAAGGACCTGGTGATGTTGAGTGTGGAGTGGTTTAGGCTCAGAGGTAGGCCACAGAGCCGTACGTAATTGCCACTCGGCCATTAGGTTACCTGCTCCAGTTACAGTTACTAGCAAATATTGCATTTTTTTTTTTTTTGTACTTTTGAAAATAATACGAGACTTGCAACAAAATTTTCCCCTAAAATGCATCATAACAATATAGTCCATCGTTTCTACCTTTTATGAGAACATACTGTACGAACAGTAGATTTCCATAAAAGGTTAGAAACGATGTAAGTATTCCTATAAACTGTTTTGGAAGCACTGGTGTAAAAATAAACTACTCGCCCGGGGACGAACCCATGACCTACAACACTCGTAATTCGCCGGACCGTTAAAATGATTTTTTTTTTGCATTCCTTCAACCACATAGGTACATATGTTAGCGTCTAGAAATGTCTTATATGCAAAAGGAGTTTAATTATTTTTCTATGATTTTTCAAACAAAAATGTATTTTAGTTAAAGCCGCAGAAAAAAGCATGCATTTTTGGGAATATCAAATGACTAAGTGAATAATATAGACAATTCAAGAGTTGCCATTAGCGATATTCATACTATTCTTGTATATACTTGTAAGTCCACATACAGGTTCAAAATATTCTTTTAAAGCAGTTACTAATAACCATACTACAGTAATAATAAAAACAAGTGTTATGTTCGAAAATTAGTTTAAAATTACTTCCTGCAATTATATAACAGGTGCTTCAATCATAATACTGTGCAACAATTCTTAATGTTATGGCAACACTAAGGTTACGTTCCGAGATACGATAATATCGATTTGAGCGCGCTCACACTCGTTCCGAATTGGCGTGAGCGCGTTAAATGTTTTAACGTTGAATGAACACTTTTATCGTGATCACGAGCATTCCGTATTGAGGACAAAAAATGACGATTTTTAGCTGTCACAATCGTGATATCTAACTCGGAACGCAAAATATCGATATGAGCGCTCACAGCGCTATTTTTCTAATACGGAATGCGCCCATAATAAAATGAACTGTCACTGTCAACTGTCAAGGAAAGCAATCTGTCACTGATGCTCCTGCGCTTTTCGTGGCGGTCGTGTTCGTGTTCTTTTTAACCGACTTCAAAAAGAAGGAGGTTATCAATTCGACATGTTTATATATTTTTTTTTTATGTATGTTCGGGCATAACTCCGTCGCATATAGACGGATTTGCAAAATAATTTTTTTGTTCGAAAGGGGTTTACTCCGAAATGGTCCCATTGAAATTTCATATAGATCTGATGATGCGTTTCGGAGACAGACAACGGAACTCTTCAAAAAATTACAGCAAATCAACCGCGAATGTTGCTGTCGCATAAATATGCATTGTTTTGACGCCAAGGATGATGAATTTTCGAATAGGTGTGGTAACTAAAAAGTGAAAAATAAAAACTTTTTTCAAAAAAAAAACAACCGACTTCCAAAAAAACATTACAAAGTGCAAAATAACTTTAATTTCGGAAGGCGGTGACAAATAATTAAATTAAAATACCCATCCAAGGTCACCGACTTCCGAAATTAAAGTTATTTTGCACTTTGTAATGTTTTTTTGGAAGTCGGTTGTTTTTTTTTGAAAAAAGTTTTTATTGCTATTTTGTTAGTTCTATTTGACTTGGATTGCTTATGGACAGATATTCGCTTTGCTTTGTGTGACCTATGCGTGCCTAAAGGAATCTGATCTAGCTCTTCTACGTGACTATGTTTTGACATAAAACATAACCTAAAAAAGTTCAAATTGAAATATCTTTTTTTGGAAGCCTTCTCGGGACAAAATTCTTTTATAAAGTTACTCAGAGACTGACGCTTAACATTTTAAGATATTTTTGACAAATAGACGCTACCATTTCTTCTCAACTAATTTTATGTATGAACGTCTGCCATTGTTCTTTGGTAAAAACGCATTGAGAAGATATTTTTTTATTATGGGATCCCCCACAAGCTTATGTGCTTTGAATCATGTTTTCTCATCACTCAGTTACATGTGTGGGGATAGCCTGTTTTTGCTGTAATTTAATTATTATTTTTGCGATATTGCAGTGTAGTGCATCGGTGGTTTCCAATTTACATCGTTATACTGTAAATAAGATAAAAATACACCCGTACGGCCGTGTAGACGGACGTGACGAAATTATAAGGGTTCCAGTTTTGCCATGTGGCTATGGAACCCAAAAATTACAGCGCAGAAGCGTAGAGCAACAAGCGCTCACGATGCGCACCAGGGCCTGAATTCACTATGACACTATAACGATTCCTTACTCGTAACCGCGTCAATCAAACACGAATTCTGCTAATATCGTATTAATAATATCGACAAATTGTCTTGAAACACACAAAATATGACATTTCGATTCCTTACCGTTACATTGGTTTCTAAAAAAACGATATTGACGTAGTTTGAACGTAGTAAGATTCCGCGGGGTACCATTATAACAATAGAGAATTAGGGCTCTGCAGAAGTAACATTAGAACGTGTTCCGCGTACGTCAGAAGATGCGTGATGTTTATGTTTTGTACATCATTCTATGCTGAGAGAAAATTCATGATTCAACCAAACAGCATACCATAAACTGACGACGGCAGGTACACATAGAATGCTTATTGCTTAAACAATTTTACAAATTAAGGCATGTCATCATCATCATGTACAAAAAGTCCACTTCTCCAGTCTAGAATTGATCTGGTCAACTTGACAAACAATAACAGCCTGCAATACCTGTTTACCTGCACATATTCTATTTTACCTCATTAGCAAAATAGTAAATAATTCAGGCAAAACCCATCTATCTATACAACTTTATTTTTAGTATATGCGATACCCGAAACACGTGTTTAGTATTTTTGTTTAAAGAATCATGTCCAAAATTTCATAACTGTATCCTGAAAAATCACAAAGTTTTATGCTATGCGACCCCCGCGCCGCCCGCGCGTCTAACGTCGTATTGTGCTCATTGATAATCATGAGGCAGTAGGTATCTAACCGTACGGCGATTGTATTGTAATTAACTGGTGCTATCATTTTCCATCACACCTGCAAAAAAACTTTTTTGGGATTTTTTTTTAAATCGATTCCAATAATTTTTACGACGTGTAATTTTTTTTGTTCCCAAAAAGTTTTACGGTGTAAAAATTATTGGAATCGATTAAATTAGATTAGATTCTGAACTAACTGTATTCAGGTTTCGCATATACTAAAAATAAAATGAATCCCTATCTCCCTTGGTCACGGCATCACACTAACGGCTGGACCAATTTTGCTAATTCTTTTTTTTTGTATTTGTTATTGTCAGGAGAAGGCTCGAAACCGAGAAACGCTCGGGCCATCCAAATAAATATTAACATCTGGATTACCGAGCCCTGCACCCTAATTGCGTAACTCACGATTGATCATAATTGGTTTCGTCTTCACAGTTAAACAATATTCATTGCGTTATTTATATTGTCGAACAGACACATTTTACGAACATATGAAGGAATGGTTTAACAATCCGTTTCAAAACGATACAGATTATGATGAATCGTGAGTTACGCAATTAGGGTGCAGGTCGGGTTTTTTTTTTTGTTTGTAGTTTTCTAAAAATGAACCCTGGCTAGATCGATTTATCGCCCCCGAAACCCCCTGCATACTACATTTCATGAAAATCGTTGGAGCCGTTTCCGAGATTCAGATGATGGTATATACCTCGTTTTAGATTAGATAAATGTGAAGTTCGGCTGAAATGACGATTGACCAACGCTGTCAATAATAATAAATTGTAACAATTGCCATAAATAACTGTCTGAATATCAAAGTAAACAATTATAATCTTGATGAGATCTCATATGTATTCAATTCGGACTGTTTAAACTGGCTATAGTAGCTATCCCCTTTAGCAGCCGTAAAACTAAGAACCCTTATTTATTTAAATCAATCCTAGAAGTGCCAGTTCATTGTTCCCATTTAACTTGACTAATGAGACAATAAGTACGCAATACCAAGCTTCCTTAGTTTTCGAAACTGTTGAACGCAATGTAACCGTACCTACGACTAGTAAGTCCAGACAGTATACACGCTTGAAAATGTGACGTTAAAGCATTTCTACAAAACAAAGAACACAAGGCTGAGCAACAATACAATTTGAAAGCCCTTAAAGAGGGAGAAGATAAACAATCGGCTGCTTGAGAAACGACGCCGTCTCTCACAGGCATGACAATGAAACCATAATGTTTTTCTTTGTCAATCGCAGCCGCAGTAACACGGTGCGGTGTGAAAAAATTACGATTGGGCCGGACGCCAACCATTTTCGCACGTCCGTCTAATCGGTAACAAATAGATTATAGATATCGTTACGCTTTTACTGCTTGCCAACCTCACACTTTTGTTATGGCTTGTTCATGGTATGTAGTGAAATCCCGTCTATACTTAGCTACGCTAATCTCGGAGCTATCGCGTCTATGCGTTCTAGATGTCCCGCTGATGTCACTGATCTGTCTTTATAAAAATCATATTGATTTTCCCTCACTGTCCGCCTGTTGGGGCTAACATTATCATCATCATCATCATCAGCCTATAATGTTCCCACTACTGGGACACAGGCCTCCTCTCGGTGAGAGGGATTGGGCCGTAATCCACCACGCGGGCCCAGTGCGGGTTGGTAGATGTCACATGTCTTCGAATTTTTGGTTCTGGGACATGCCGGTTTCCTCACGATGTTTTCCTTCACCGTTTTGAGAGCAGTGGTGATGAAATAATTTACACAAAGTAAAGCGCCTGGCGGGGTTCGAACTCACGACCTACGACTCGTAAGTCGTGGCCGTTACCACTTGGCCACCGCTGCTCTCAAACACTAACATTATGGCAAAGGTCAACCATATGCGGGCTTTAATAATTTACCTGAGCCTGTTAAGAGCATTTAACGATACAACTGAAGGATTACTGCTTACTAACAAACAAGAATAAGCTTATTTATTGGCATGGAAACTCAAACCGCCCATCTTTTAACAGCGACCCGCCTCGACTTCGGGTGCAACAATGTACTGAATTACTTATGTACTCGTATCAGAACATACAAATTTCTATGCTATATCATCAAACATATAAAAAAACTAGCTTTTGCCAGCGGCTCCGCCCGCGCGGATGTCGGTTATCGCGGAAATAAGTAGCCTATGTCCTTCTCAATATCCCAGGCTATATTTCTGCCAAGTTTCATGACGATCGGTTCAGCGGCTTACGCGTGAAAGCGAGACAGACAGATAGACAGACAGAGTTACTTTCGAGTTATTTATAATATTAGTAGGGTATGGGAAGTAGGGATTGGTAACGGTTTTCACAATCATTTAGAGAATTTATTTTTTCCGGAATAATTTCTCTAAATAATTGCGAAAACCGCATCAAAATCCATAGTGTAGTTTAGAAGAAATAGCGATCCAACAGACAAATACGGATAAAAGTCACAAACTAGTTTTGTTAAAAACATCCACACCACACATCTCAACGCAACTGACCACTCGGACAAATCCGCTGCTCAGTGTACAGATTGTTCTTAAAACAACTATCGTTGATGTGAGTAAAAATAAGGCGCATCCCTTATTCTATTTAAAACAGCCAGCTACAAATTATCTTGTTTTGTTTAAAACACCCACACACACGTCTCTGTCAAAATATGACTTCATGACAAACGTATCGTTACGAAAAATCCGCTGCTGACCGTTGCTCAGTGTACATATTCTGTTTTAAAAACGACTATTTCTCGTCCATTTATCGTTTTGATGTGAGTAAAAATAAAGGTCACATCCTATAATCTATTTAAAAGAAGCGTCAAGATCGGCGATCTGGGGCCGGACAGAAGCCCCTGCGAGAGAATCGATAGATGAGGCTTGTCTGAACACGCCGCCCGATTCCGAAGCCGATCTCACGGAACACTGCTTTCGGCTACACTGAGGCTTTACCAATAGACGCGAGACACTCATGTTTTTATTATTGGAAAATGTATTTCAGCTTTTACTCGATTGATATCATTTCATGAAGTGATAACAGCTTTTATCGAAACATAATAACAATAGTAATGTGGTGTCAATTAAACAGCGCATGATAATGATTAATTCCTGTCCAAGAGACGAAAAAACTTACAAAACCTTTTGAAAACAAATATGAAATTCGTTTCGCTAATTTACGACCAATAAATAAATCAGCGAAAAATAAAATTAGCTTAATTAGACGTGTGAATAATGAATGAACAACACTAACGGATGCGCGGCCATAGCGTGTCGCTTCAGGCAGTCGCAATCGAGGCGAGCAGCCACCGCCCCACATGTTCCTCTGTTCGTGGTGTTACAGAGCGCTGCTGTTTCTTACAGGTAACATAACTAACATTGCCATCCATCCCTGTAAAAACCGTTTAAAAAAACAAAGATTTAATTTTGTTGATTCACCGTAAAGCGTTTAGCTGGTTCTTTGTATACAATAACCATGTGGTAATAGTTGAGAAGGAACACCGTCACGTGCCAACACTACGTCATTTTTGCCGCTTATAAACTGTGCCACAACAAAAGTAAATTGTCGATGCAATCTCATTCAATTAGCGTAACATGTTTTAGTTTCCTTTCGTTAAGTCAACACTCGATACTATTAATCCGGCAGCGAACTGTTGTGTTGTTTTCGAGTCAATTTGTTGATCATACAAAGACTAGATTTAACTTGCGTTCACACTGTGTTTTACTCGAATATTTCGCGCGCGCTTCGCTGGAAGACACCCTAAAAATTTGTTGTTCATTAAGCTCTGAGAGCAGTGGTGGCCCAGTGGTAACGGCCGCGACTTACGAGTTTATAGGTCGCGTGTTCGAACCCAGCCAGGCGTATTAGTTTGTGTAAATATTTTCATCACCACTGCTCTCGAATGATGACGGAAAACATCGTGAAGAAACCGGCATGTCCTAGAACCAAAAATTCGAAGACATGTGACATCTACCAACCCGCACTGGGCCCGCGTGGTGGATAACCGCCCACTCCCTCTCACGGAGAGGAGGCCTGTGTCCCACAAGTGGAAACGTTATAGGCTGACTATGTATGTATGTGCTGCCACTTCATATTGTCCAGTAACATTCACTTCTACTCTACAATCACTTTAATATCACGACCATGTGCTACTGCGACTACTTAAACGCTTCTTCGATATACCTAAAAATGGTCGCATAGGTGTACCCCATTTGTGCTCAGTTATATTACAACATGATATTTAAAGATACTGTTGTGAAACTATAGGTACTGACATTTAGGCTAGGCGTTTTCGGTGTGACTATAACTTGAGCTTGCCGACAGACCTTCCGAACACGGACATCTCAATATTAGGTCCGCACGGACATCATTTGGTGCCAATGGAATTGCGGCACGCATACCTTTCGTGTCCCAATTATTATTGTCCGCATTCTGATCGTATCTGTTATCATTTACTATATACCGTGTTAGGTTAGATCGTACAATGCTCTGACCATTACCGTTGTTGCAAGATTAACCTTTCCTAAGCTTAAGATTTTCTGTCCAGTCCCTATTCGCCACCTATCATAACGCGCAATAACTATATTACCTACTCTCATCCAAGAGGTATACATATTTTCCTTAAAACTATATTCACATGGCATACCAAGTCCAGAAATGTAATCAGAGAACAATGTAAAACATCAAAGGGTGAAAGGGGGAATTATTCCGGCTCGCCAAAACTTCTAATTCTGCACGCCAAGCTCCCACATTGACCGCAGACTGGGATTATTATGTCAGTAGTTAGATACGAGGCACTCGGTTGGCTGACAGAAATCCAATATGCAAGAACCGTCGGTGCAATTGAGAGTCGAATGTACAAAACTAAGAATTAACAGATAGAAAAAAAGAAATAAAAGGGGAATGCCTAAAAACTGCCTGAAATGGACAGAAACTACTAATAAATAGTCCTTAATTCTATTGTCCCGTATGTGTCGCCGGGCGTAAAAGAATAGCACCATCCCATTTCTTCCAATGGGTGTCGTAGAAGGCGACTAAGGGACTTACAATGGGCAGCAGCGTTCTCTATGCATTTTACCACCATACTGCGATCGCCAACCCGCCTGCCAAGCGTGGCGATTATGGCAAAACCCCCCATGACTGGGGGAGGCCTATGTCCAGCAGTGGAGGTCTTTCGGCTGAAATGATGACGATGATTCTATTAAGAATATAATATGTATGACTAGCAGCGCTTCGCGGTTTCACCCGCATAGTTCCCGTTCCCGTGGGAATACGGGGATAAAATATAGCCCATGTCACCCGGGGATAGTGTAGCTTCCCAACAGTGAAAGAATTTTTCAAATCGGTTCAGTAGTTTCGGAGCCTATTCAATGCAAACAAACAAAAAATCAAATCTTTCCTCTTTATAATATTAGTAGGTATAGATAAAATAATTATCAAGTTTGTTTACCTAGGGTGAAATTAAAAGGATAATTAAAATATTTAACTTGATATCCGTCTAATTCATTCTTACTTTTATTGAAGGTCAGGGTTAATTTGGCATGATTAACCAACTTTCAGCCAAACAGGAATAGTCAAATAATCCGTAACGAAAAAATTAAATCTTTTCAGTAAAAGAGATGAAAGACACACCCTTGGGACTAGAAATAGGGACCAATTACTTCAGTCAGGTTTCAGACTGGCTAAAGTAGACTCATCCTTCATGGGGTGATGTTTAAAATCATCATCATTTCAGCCGAAAGACGTCCTCTGCTGGACATAGGCCTCCTCCAGGCTCCTCCATTTCGACCGGTCTTGTGCTTCCCACATCCTTCATTTCTGCAGTGGCAACCGCGTACCGGAAGACGTAGAGTGGGAAGGCCTCCCACAAGGTGGACCGTTGGCCTTGTGAAGGCCGCGGGAATCCGCTGTTTAAAATGTTACAAAAAAATACCTCCCCACACTCAAACTGAATGAAAATTAATTTTTAATCTAGTATAAAACGCACACTATCAGCCATGCTTATTATAAGTTGGGGGATTACGCTAACATAAATGCTTGGCAAAACGCTGCTTGTCCTGCTCCACAAGGTACCCTAAACTATTCGTAAATTAAAATAGCATTTGAAAACATTTTTGGGGTTGCTGAAGATTGTGAAAGCTAGAAATCTTTGCATTGTATAAGTTCAAACTTTTAGTACCTGTTGTATATTATTTTTAATATTTTTTAAACAAACTGTAATAATTGCATAGCATATGTATGAGCACTATATTCCTACTATAAAGCTAACATTTACAGGGTACGTCTTTCATTGACTTGAATGTGCTCTGGCAGCTGAGAGTATATCATGCCCACTCAAATGTCTCGCTGGTGGTTAAGTTCCCTTCAAAATGTTTGAACTGAATGGTGCTGATGCATACGTCATGTTCGTGAACGGGCGCCGCCAGTAGGGAGGGACTGGTCATCTCTTAGCTCCCACGGCTTATTTTAATTTCTGAATTCTTATTTTATTTCTGTTTTAATTACGGACAGTTTTAATGTGCACGTCTTTTTACATTGTTCTCACATTGATAATTTCAACATAATGATGTAACCAACTTTTTGTAACAAAATCTTGATTTTAAAAGAGTGTCCATGGAGTTTCTTGCCCGTGCTTCTCTTGGGGCAACTAGCTTCATCTTTCTAACTCACCGACCTTGACAATTCAAAAGTGCCTGTAATTAGTTTATTTGAAATTAATGCTTTGAGTTTGAGTTTGATATGGCAACTGGTCTTTGATGACAATATGAGAATTGTGCTATGGATTTCGTTTGTCGACTGCTCACGTCGAATGGATCATTGGAATTTAATGCCACTTTTGGAACAAAATAATTATCTCCCGTGTTACTTATTCGATTGATTGTATTCTTCATAAATAGGTGACTGATAAATAGGGATTTATGCGTACAACGATAAATATTTATTTTTATAATTTTCTCGTTTATTCATTTTAATACTTATTAAATTTAAATATTTTTGTAAAACATACATTTAAAAATATATAAAATAGTGATCCGCCGGTATCGGGAGCAGGGTCCAAGCTATCGGTGGTTAGGGCTCCAGAGACAGGAACCTTCTCACGCTGCGAGCCGTATCGAGGAGTACTGCCTTCTGAATCAGGCCCTTGATCCAACCACCTAACGAGAGCCTCGAGAGATGTTCGAGGTGTTCGACCTTCAGTCCATTGGCTGATACGACAGTCGGCACAATGACGGCCGAGTTCACATTCCACATGTCAACAACCTTGTGTGCTAAGCCGAGATACATAAATTGCTTCTCTTTCTCTGCTTTCACGAGGTTCCCGTCATGCGGAATGGTAACATCGACTATAATTGTGACGCGCGCTAACCGATCTATCACCACTATATCAGGCTTTGGCTACAATAGTCCTGTCAGTAATGATAGACCGGTCCCAGTACAACGTGACATGGTTATTTTCAAGAACTGGGTCGGGCAAATACTTGTTATCCGGTACCTCTGAATCCACAAGTTTATATTGCAAAGCAAGTTGCTGGTGAATAATCCTGGCTACTTGGTTATGCCTCTGCGAGTATTCGCCGTAATCCAGACGAGAACTACGGGAGATAATATGTCTGATGGACTCACCCGGATAGTGACATGTCCGACACACGTCAACCATCCCGTCCTTCATAATATGTTTCCGGTAGTTATTCGTCAAGATAACTTCATCCATAATTGCACAGACGAAACCTTCAGTTTACCCAAAAAGGTCACCAAAACGTAGCCAGTATACGGACGCCCGGATAGAAGCGCCCGTGAAGCTCCTTGTTTCGCCATACTTCCTTGCTTCCATCGATAGTTAGTATTACAGGTTTGCGCCAGTTCTCTTTAGCCATGGATAGCGGGTGAGCCCCTTATCCACCGCGACCACATCACAGTGTATACCCACTTCGGTTAAAAAAAATATTCCCTGAGACTGCACACCTCGTGATTGTGGAGGGTCTTCGCATTTAAAAAGCCTCGACCTCCGCGCTTGCGCGGGATGTACAGTCTCATCACCGATGGTTGTGGGTGATGCATCCGCTTTGCAGTCAGCAGACTCAGCAGTGTACCGACCTGTCGATCCAGGGCCGAGGGCAGGCTCGAGTTCAGTCTGAGTCCATTTGTGTATGCCGAAAGAGTACATCAAAACCACCAATTAATTATTATTTAAATTATATTTGCCTTTGCTTAAATTTTACAAAATATATTAAACATAACTTCATTCCCCCAGGGTTCAAGACGTCCGTTTATTATTTTTAGACTTTATGTAAGTAAGTAATCAAAACTGTACTTTTATCTGTTCGATAAAAGTAGCGTTAACACAAAATAGCGTTTCATTTCTAGTTTCTAAACAAAATCTGTATAGTGTATACCGGTAATTGATTTTTCATTATAATAAAGTGTATTGTCTGTTGCAGAAGCCACAAATTCGGACCCTGGGGGGAGCGTCAGTGCCGCCAGTCCCGTGAAACAACGGAAAGCGTTTAGCGGGTGAGTGATTTAAGCTATCGTTATTGTTCTAAATAAGTATAATATGAAGAATCATGATTCAGAAGTACTGGTAGCTATCGGAACTGCGGGTCACTGTGTTTCTGAATCTGTGTGACTCTTTTATGCCATGTGAAGTACATACAAAGTGGGCAAGCCACGGCTGCGGCGGTAAGTCCCCTTCTTTGAGGAGTGGATAGAAAGGTGCCACGGCTACCCACCTTCCGCCTGATGCACCTACATCACCGGACACGGTAGTTTCGGGAGGTTCCTGTTTCGTATAAGACGGGAGGAAACGTCCGGGTGTTTCCACTGCGTAGATCGCCCTGAGGAAATGGTGCAGCATAACGGTGGTAGTCTGCGGCGCGGCTTGGGCGGAGCACCGCCGTGTCCTTGTGGTGGCGATCGGCTGCGGCGATCCCTCGCGTCCGGCCCAGGTCCAGGCCATGGTATGGAGTGAGAGTGCATGAGTAGCCGTCACCTCTTTCTGCGAAGCAGTAATGCTCGCGACGAGGGAGGCTGTGCACGTGAGGGAGAGGCAGTATATGTGCCCTCACGGCCGTAGCCTCCGTAGGAGACGCCCTGGGCGTCGTGAATCCCAGGCTGATTCCCGGCCACCGTAGTTGTGGGTCAAAGTCAAAGCATTTATTTCAATTAGGCATTTTTAAGGAACTTTTGAACGTCAACATTTACATTAAAATAGAATTGATTCTAGTCGCCCCTTCCAAAATGTAAACTACATTACATGTATGGAGAAGAATGGGCAAGAAACTCCACTTTTACTCATTTAAAATGTTTTATCTACAATATTTAACATAGTACATTCATTATACAACCTTATTTTTAGTATATGCGAAACCCGAAACACGTGTCTAGTATTCTTATGTAAAGAATCTTATGTACAAAATTTCAAAGCTGTATCATGGAAAATCACAAAGTTATAAGCTTGTTTTGTTACCTAGTTGTCTACACAAAAATGGTCACCATAGGCACCACGCGCCGCCCGCGCGTCCAGCGTCGTATTATGCTCATTGATAATATTAGGCAGTAGGTACCTAACCGTATGGCAATTGTTCTGTAATTAACTAGTGATAAATAAAATAAAAATGGGAAAAAATATAACATGGTGTAAAAACTACTGGAATCGATTCAGTTCTTTATTCTGAACAAACTATATTCAGGTTTCGCATATACTAAAAATAAGGTTGTATAATTATGTGTGAAAACGATGCACCCAGAATAAAATTACCACACCAAAATAGGTAACAAACATACATACAGGTGAAGCTGCGTGTAAAAAGAAAGCAATTGAAGCAATACGGATAAATTATTTTTTTATGATAGACTAGCTGATGCTCGGGGCTTTGCCCGCGTGGATGTCGGTTGTCGCGACCAAAAGTTATCATGAAATTTTGATCTCGTTCCCGCAACCCATGGAAACCTATTCCAGCGATAACAAGAAGCCTATGTCTTATTCCGCCCATTTTTTAAAGTATTAAAATGGATATAGTATGTTATTCTTAAGAGATAGACATATGCCATCGCGGAATTTTCTGTAGACCTTGTATAAGATACACAATTTCACCATACATCATTTTTTAAATCTCAAAGGCAGCGTTTATGTTGAAAGCACCCAGACGGCTTATTTTTTTCCGACACCTCCGACAAATATCATTATATTTCAGCCAATGTACACAAAAACTTGACAAATTATATACTAAAACCTTCCTCGAGAACCACTATATATTGGTGAAAACAGCATGAAAATCGGTGCAGTATTTTTCGAGTTTATCGCGAACAGACAGACAAACGCGGCAGGGCTTTGTTTAATAATATGTAATGATTATGCATAGAAATTTGTTCTTACAAACATTATGTATAGACTATGTAGACTTCCTAAAACGTTAACTTTAAGTTTGGGATCGGCTGTCATGCACAGTCATCACGAATTCACGATGCAAAAAGAAATAACGCACTTTCTACACTTTCAAGTCAGTTTTGAAAAATGTATGATTCCATCTTTAATATTTACCTAGATAAATAAGTTTATGCCACGTTATCTAAACCAAACGAATAAGATCTTTCACACAAACTATATCCCGCTTTTCACCCTCAAAGGGGTTGTTTATTTTTTGAGGCTGGGAAATCATCAAATAACTTCTGCTCTAGGTGGAGCAGGAGCGCCCTCCTGTCAGACTTTTACTGATGAAAACCCACCTGTGTTCCCTCAGTGTGCCTGTGTGCCCCAAGGGCCACGGTATCTCTTTCGAACAACCCACGCCCCTAGCAGACATTGACCCTTGTGGACCCCACCAGTTGGTGCTGACATCTCTTTGAGGCGCGCGTGGAACACAGCGCGCCGTCGACCCGGGCCTGATCCTTACCGGACAGCGAGCTGCCCATGATTTGCCATCCGCAAGCCCGCGGTTTTGATCAGTATGTTTCAAAATATTCAAAAACTTTTAAAATTGATTAGCCAAAGCGCTTTACGAGTATGTTAGCTTTAAAATAAAATCTGCTGATGATGAAATAAAAACGACCTGTCAAATAATAAATAATGAAACAGGTAGAAAAAAACAACGTAATAATAACAAAATACTGAATTTAATTTAGAGACTGCAAATGGCTCCATAAACTCATAGAAATAGCTCAGGAATTTGAAAATATTTTTGCTAATATTCCTGTTAAACTAATGAAGCTTTAAATTCCTCACCCGCGCGTACTGCTGGTTTACTTATAAAGAATGTAAGGGCATGCTCTTTGGAGTTTAGGTTTCAGCATACCAACCCCCAAGCTGTTATAAAAGCTTTTGAAGATCTTAAAATTAAATCAACAGAAGATCTTTGGGGAATTTCTATAAAAGTCTGTAGCGCTATTATCGAAACCATTGCGCCCTATTTAGCTTTCATATTTAACACCAGTGTAGACCAAGGAGTCTTCCCGGATCTCATGAAACTCAATAAAGTAGTTCCGTTGTTCAAATCCGGTGATAGTAAAGAACCCAACAATTATAGGCCTGTGTCAAGATTCCTGTACCTGAATCCACTATGACCACTTAACGATTCCTCACTCACGTCAATCACACACGAAATCTACTAATATCGACAAATTGTCTTGGAACATACTTGGATTCCTTAGGGTGTGTACAGATCTGGCGAATGCGCCGCTCGCGTGTCGCCCGCGAGGGTCGCGTGTTCTGCGCGCGTGCTGCACGCGTGCAACTAATGCAACTGTTTGTTGCGCCTCTCGCGTGCAACTTACAGAACGCTCGAATGGTGCACGGGAGCTGCATGCGTACCGCGCGCGTGCAGTTTGCGTGCATGCACGTCAGTTCGCTGTTATTTTCAACCCTCAATTTGTACTTGCTTTTAACGATGGCGGACGATAACACGATTGCCACCATCATTACTGCAACATCAGCTATTTAATTAGTAAAGTGTTTAGAAGAAAAGAAAGCGATATTGGTGGCGGATTGCATTTATATTATCATTAATTTTTCACGCGCGCGATTGGCGCACGGACGGCGTAGGAGCGGTGCGCGAACATTAAATACACGTGCGCAAAACGCGTGTAGCTCGCGGGCGGCACGCGAGCGACGCATTCGCCAGATCTGTACACACCCTGGGAATGTCACGTGATAAAAAGTCATCGTAAGGAGCGTTTTGGCGGTAAATTCGAAACAATGAAAACGAAATTTGATTTTAATCGTTTTTAATTGATAAAATGGATTTAAATAATTTTATTTTTATTTTTCTGTTAAATATATCATTCTAATGATTTTGATTTTCAAGCCTTGAGCGGCACCAATCTATACGACTGCGTTTTTGATCTTCCGACAAATTATGAGATATCCATCTAGTACAAAGCTTCCTGACGCCTAAATGTTCATGTAATAATTTTTTACTTGACTCATACCAATGCCTAAAGCTGCCCGAATCTATTGATATGTCACACATCTGTCAGCTTCTATCATTAGCCGCACAATACTCACGTTATCTTCAGTAGCCGCCGTAGAACGACGTCCATCTCATAAATCATCCGTTAGTATGCTTCGACCACGTTTAAAGTCATTAAACCAGTTGTAACAGTGGCACGGTATGGGACTTCTTCATGAAATGCTAATCGAAGTCTATCGTGTTGGGTAAGACCGCAACGAAAGTCGTAATAAATCATTGACCGAAAATTTTCTCTAGTGAAATCCATTTCGACGCACGTATGACAGACACTAAATTGCCGCCAATGTGTAAAAAACAACTGACATATGAATTCATAACACAGCTACAGATTCCCAAAGAGTTACAAACTCGATTTTTTTTTTATCGGCTGCTTTTCTTACTGGCCTATGTCATGATGGCTCTGTGGTTAAGGACCCGCCTGTCGTGCAAGAAGTTGCTTTTTTTTGTATTTTTTCCCACCGCAGGGCAATGGCCCCCGTTTCTCCTTTCCACTCGTCTTTGTCTTGAGCTAGTATGACCAATCCTCTATGTAGGCGTCACGCTCGTCCCGCCTCATTCGCTTGGGTCTGTCTCGATGTCACCGGACGTTTTCTAGGACCTCCAGTCTATCACCCCCGGGTGGTAGATTAGGCACTATGACTCTTTCAACATGCGGAAAACGTGTTCGGCCCGGTCCTACTTAAACTTGACTGCTTTTTGGGTGACGTCGGCGATCTCCTGTATTCCTATCACGGTCAGTTAATCTGATTCCAAGAATGCTGCTCTCCATTATTCGCTGACAAACCTCAAGCTTGAACCTTTGCTGAATGGTCAAATATCAGGTTTGAGCGCCGTATGTTGGTGTCAAATCCAGGCAAGTACCAAAGTGACTTGTAATTCATTTGTACTGTCAAGTTTATCTTGGACATTACTGACATCGGTGAAAGAAAATATCGTGTGGAAACCTGTA
The DNA here is from genome assembly GCA_949987655.1 of Polymixis flavicincta. Taxonomy (NCBI): domain Eukaryota; kingdom Metazoa; phylum Arthropoda; class Insecta; order Lepidoptera; family Noctuidae; genus Polymixis; species Polymixis flavicincta. Next base: position 31,363,500 of record OX465171.1, on the reverse strand, counting down.
CTTATAGTCAATATAAGTCTGAACTCCCCGTACCTTTTCTGTATGAGAAGAGGCCTTTGCCCCGCTGTGGGACAGTAATGTGCTATTATTACTATATTATCTAGGCACTTAGGTAAGCAAATGTTCAGTACATTGCTCTGACCTTGCAATTTCAACCTGATACCTCTACTTTTAACCCCTACTACTGTACATTTGTGAAAACAAATAAATATGTATACTAAGTGATCCTGTAAAGGTTCCGTTTGTCCTCATGAGATACGTAACCATAAAAATCAGCATGTAGATTCTGTTTCTGAATCTCCAACAATACCCTTATCTATTCGTTATTCAAAATGAATGATTCGTCGTTTCCTATTTGTTAGTCATCTTTTATCTTAGTATGGTTTTATCTAATTCCTCGGACGATACGGAGCGCGCGGTTCTGGCGCAGTTCAGTTGCTCAGTGGTGCGAAGGCGTCGCACGCGCAGTGAGGATGCACGCCGACGCGGACGGCTCGCGCCTCTGTTGTGCCAACTGTTTCCATCATATCAGGTTGTTTGTTTCACCGACCGTTATCTTCACTCCTACACCTGAATTCATTTATTCATATAATCAATTCTGTAATGGTTCACGCTGTGTGCCGATAATGTGTCAGTGTCCGCGTTCAAACTTGATTGCCGTGCTGTTGTTTGCAATAACCGAGGTGTTATGGGAATGCATCATATTGATGACTTAAGTTACGGTTTTCTAGAAGAGCGGTGACCGCTTCATGCGGCCGGAATGTCCGAATACACAATTGTACGTTTTTCGACACTTAACTGTCTAATACGGGTGAGAATGACAGAATTTCATGACGTCCGTTATAATATTAAATATGACGAAAACGCTCTTCTAGGAAACCGTAGCTTTAAGGTCGCAAAAACATTACGTAAGGCTTTGACGACAGTGAATAACATTTTGGTGTTATTTTTTCGATCCTACCAGCTCAATGAACGCTGCAACCACTGTTTACTCTATACTCGTATTTAAGACTGACGTCGTGGCACTAGCACCTTTTCAGGAGCCCGCCTTCTAATTTTAAATCCTACCATTTTGTATTCGTTAGTACAGTCTTGAAGTGCAAGAATTAGGGACATGGTTTTCGATGAAGTTCAAGACGTCAAGTTTGTATACTGCGTGTATTCAAGTTGTGTAATAACATTCGATTTGCGACTTGTATCAAGCTTGTCTCATCTGTTTGTTTTGAAACGGTGGTAAGTTAACAATCGGCACAGCTAAGTTATTGTTATTTCACAAGCTGTCTTCGTTGTTCAACAAGTCACGCAAAATAAAGTGCTTGAAATTTCCTGTTCCTGGTGTAAACTACTGATGGGTTATTTATAACATGCCTTATTTTAATTTCCTCGTAGTTAACTCCGGCTTTGTTTGCGAATCATACTCGTTTGCTCTTTTGTCTTGTGCTATCAAACATAACAATGAAAGCAACTGAGCGAGTCTGTGAGCTTTCAGTTGCTTGTTTCAGTGTACGTGCCGAAAAAGCTAATAATCTCTCGTTGAAATAGGTTAATAATTATACTACTACGTCGAGTAGGTATCACACAGCACCCTTAAGTCACTCTTATCAACTATGTACAATTCGTGTTATCTAATCTTGTCTATTCACACTGTACATACCTTAACTAGAGATAATTAAATATTTCGTAATGTATTCACATCGACATACAACTCTGTGAGCTTAGTACCTGCCAACTGTAACTGAACGATTTCCATCGATTTACCGAATACTATGGTTCTAGCTAGGTGAATGTTTACAGTAATGTACGACGACAGGTCGGATGAGTTCATTACCTAATTGATATGTAATTAGGGTGTCGTTGATGGTCGCATCGCGTCGGTGTGACAGCGGTCACCGGACGGCCACGCTGACGACGACGTAATAGCGTCGCGACTCGCGCGACCTATACATTCGCGCTCATTACAATTACAACATTATCACGACTGTATTCGTCTGATACCGCTCCTTGTCGACCGTCCCCCGATCAGATTATTTACTCCTTCGAAATAGAACTTAGATAACAGTGTTTGTGCACATTTTGCATGTGAGTCAGTGTACACGTGATCGCAGCAGTGAACGTGTGTGACAGTGATGTTAGCGCGACGCTACAGCGATGTGGAATCAAGTTGTTTGTGTGAAGTAAGTCTCAAGTGATGCTACCGTGGTGTGATGTGATCTGGTGCGGGTTACGCAGCGCGGAGTCCGAACTGTGATTGTTGCAGTTGGGATATTTTCTGTCGGCGGTCGCTGGGACTCCGACCGCAATGCGGTGACGAGTCCTTGGTTAAGTGTAGACCTGGCCACTCGTTCACACTAAGATAACATACAATAAAATAATTCACACATGTTATGTGTTAAATACACGTTATACTGGTCCACTTAATATATCGGTACGTACCTTGTATCAATGTCATTAATCACAACCATGAAACCTTTTCATGTGGGTGATAACAGTCTCGGTTTATTTTCAATGTTTCAAAATTGAAATGCAGCGTAGTGTTTTGTGATCATGAAAAATAAAATGTAGCACGGCCATTTCACTCGTTTTATGAAGAAGCAATTTATATGCAACATTCTGCTAATCCAATCAATCAATGGTGATATGAGGAATACATATAGTTCACAAACTTTAAGTGGGGAATTATTCGTTGGTAAATTTATATTAAGCGGATAACTTTTCAATAAAATTAAAGCTTTCTTAGTAACGTTTATTATTATAAACGTTACTAAGAAAGCTGTAGCTGTAGCTGAGTGCTGTGTGTGAAATAGTATTTCCTATTATCTATTCCTATAATTAAGTAAAAATTCCGCTGAACAGAACCGGCTGCATCCCGGTGCAAACTTCGGATAAGTATTTTTCAGTTTTATGAAGTCGTACGTCTGTGGTTTATCTCTTATTCCAACTAGCCCCTTAAAACTTCTACGTATCGTATCCTTATCCGCTACTCCTGGAAAAAATGGAACTTTTCATGTTTTGCATTTCTCTCGTGGAATAAATTAGCTACCTACCTTTACCTACCTAGGCGGTCTATCTTATTTATTTACAAATACTTACCTACTGCTGTAATCTTTCCTTGAATTTCCCTTTGCAGCCATCTAACTCATTATTAGTCTTTTAACTATAATTCCAGTTAGGGTTACCGTCTATCCGGATTTTTCTGGACTTGGTCCGGCTTTGTTATTTGTCATTCATCAGATAATGGCATTTGTAAAATGCTCAGTGAATTCTGAAAAAAGGAAACACGTTTTTGTTTGCTAATGTGCTTTTTTTCTTACTTGTATCTTCTTTTACTTTCCAAATTTTGAAATGGTAACCCTTATTCCGGTTTATATTATGCTGTAATTATGTCATTCACATTCACAATGAAGCATCTGGTTTAGACTTCAATAGCAGAAAGTTATGATATGAAAAACAGATTACTTTTATAGTTACCACGTTTTAATACTAATGGCAATGCGACTGATCTTTTCTTATGAAGACCTATATGCGTGTCTACAGACAAGATAATACTCTTAATCTTAACTTTGCTGATAAACGTTTGACGTTCCTACGTTGTTTCAATAATAGCTAGGTATAGTGACCTCACAGAGGATGTCCCATGCGAAGATTGAAAATTGACGCCATCCCGACGACAGCGACGCGCCACTCGAATTATTTTAAGACCTCACGTTGCTTCCGTGGTTTACACTGAGTCCCAACGCCCGTGTGATTAAAGCGAAAATGAACCAATGTGTCTGAATAATCCTCACACGGCGTGTTTATAAGAAAATAAGAAAATTCATCACCCCTACCAACACAATAAAGCTTTGTTTCATTTGGTATCAACATGTGATAAGTTAAATAGTCAGTACTCAGCTGTGGATATTTCACAATCTTGATTAGATTAAACGCACCTAATTGGCCTCAACGCTGTATTGATGATTGCGGGTTGTTTAACTGTATTGACATTGCCTGAAAACCAAGTCTTCTGGTTTTTCCGACTGCTATACGTAATATGTTATTAGTTTATGTCAGAAAATAGATTCAAACTGTCGTTATGGATCTTGGGACCTCAGTTACAAGTAGGTGGACAGCGTTTTTGTCCGCAGACGTCATTATGCCGATGATCAACGGTATCTGACAGTAAAATCTTGTGAGTGTGGAAGTCTCTGCCTGTCACCCCCCTTCCACTTATCCCCGTCAGCCTTCTGGGCGATAAGCGTCGCCTTCTGGGCGCGCTCGTTCCATCATAGACCTGATCCATCGCTTTCCACCGACACAGGCGAGATCGACGTCAAAAGCAGGCCAATTTCGCAATAAAAATATATTTTAAAATGCTGACTGCATCTATCAAGATAATGCTCAAGATAGAGGTTATCGTAGACACACCGGTGATCATTGATACAAATGATATAATTCAAATTTGCAGATACAATAATACACATCATCATTACCTTAGTACACACGGCTACACATCAAGCTATACATTTCCAGTTTACGCTGATCTCGCACTGTACGGAAATCCTATAAAATGCGAGATTATCTTATACTGGAAATGTATAGCTTGATGTGTAGCCGTGCGTACCTACCGTCATTTATTTCCAATGGAAATTATACATTTTATGGTCTTTGACTGCTAATATTGTTGACGTAGATGTATTGGCTTAAAACCGTAGGTAGGTTTAGACTTAGTCAAACATTTTAATTTTAATGATGTGATTAAAAATCACCTATCCTTTGTGTTTGAAAACTTCATGTTAGACTTGCTATATGGAACAAATATGTGGAAAACTATAATTAATAGTTACGAACGATATGTACACACGCATTGCGGTTTTCGTATTGGATTACATTTATGTGTATTGTGGTCCATAGCTGGCCACGGCCAACGCAAGGCGCTGTGCCTAAATCGATGCAGCTGTGAAACCTTCATACAACACTGCATTGTTTAACATCTATGCTTGTTACTGAGCTGACCACAGTCCAGAGCATGTCTACGGATACCCGAACATGTCCGCTTAAGTGGGCAAAATCAATGATAGTGTTTCAATTTGCGGCTGCTTTGATTTATACATCGTTGGCACGGTTCACACATGAATACTACTACTATATTACTACTATATGTAACTGATCGGTACAGCATAAAAAACAAAAGCAGGAAATCTCCAATATTCTTTGCAACTGTCGGTGCATTCATAGTTACCTGATATTTTAAATGACAAGGGGGCTTGACTGCTTCAACGCTTTAAATTTTTCGACACTGTGAACATAGAAGGACGTACACGTCGTTCATTTAACTAAGTTCATCCGGAGTTGTTGTGCCGGGAATAATGAATTCAGTAGTAAAACAAACGTGTACAGTTAAATTGAACGTATGTAAATGAATTCAATGCAAAGCCTCCCGAGTTGTTTTCATTTTAATTACTTTGCTTTAGGTACGACCAAACCTTTCCTACCGACTGACGATATTTGAATTTAACTGCAACTTTATCCGTAAACGCTCGACTATTCCATTAAACTTCACGTGATTAGTTTTGTTTTACGCGTAAACAGCTTGTCACGTTCCGGAAACAATAAAATGATAAAATAGTACTTATAAAAGTTACGTCACAAAATACAACTGTGAGTTTTATGTGTCAGAACTTAACATGGACTCAAATTTTAAATTATTACAGTTAAATATATCCGAGATGACTTTGACAACGTACATCCAAATGATGTGGGTTATCTTCTTTTCCAGTCTATTTTATTCGTAATTTAAAAGTTGTTGATTGACTGACATTGTCTTTTCTTCGGTACTTAGGAAAAGATGGCTGGGGCTTCGCAAACCGTCTCAGGGGAAGACAGAAAAGGGTCCGAGCGGAGCACAATCTCCCGCCACTACCGACAAACCCGCACTGAAGAAGATACCATCAGACAAGAAGCTCAAGGTATGTTTTTGTCCACTTCAAACTTTCCCAGTCATATTCGCAGGAACAATACGTCATTCTTTGTTACGAAAACAACGCTGCCTGAGAATAAAACGGAGTTTACACTTTCAAGCTAAAATGTAGAAAATCCTGCGGGATCCAGGTCCAGTACTACACATACTTACAGTATTTTGATAAAGCTAAATTACGGCATCAGATGCCCAACACAAACGTTTATTATCTTCATCTAAATTCAAATAATGTACTTAATTATAATATGGCTTACGACTTTGTTTTAAGTATTCAGCAGAAATATTTGTTCCAATCCTTCGTAATTTCGTCTTTACCTTACGGTAGCTTCACTTTAGTTAATTGATAATTGGTTAAAAAAACCAATTTCTTGCGGTTGGATTCAGTGTTGGTTCAACACCGTGTTCAAATAAAGATAAAGAGAGTGGTAATTTTGTGCAGCTTCCTTATGGGGATAATGGACGCGGCGAAGACCCAGAACCTGGTGTGAGGGCGGGTGCGGGCGCACTCGATGAGGCCGAAGATGAGGCCGCAGACGTGGAACTACCACCGCCCATGAAACCTATACAGGTAAGCTTGTAATTTCAACCCTTATTATGTATGCTCTTTGACGAACAGTTTCGTTTACTAATCCCTTGGTGGTCAAAGTAAAGGGGCCGCCTCTAACACAGCAGGACTTACAGTTACGGTGGAGTTTTGGAGCTTTGATCTTTAAAAATCTTTGCTTATTATGATTAGGTACTTATTTAGTATACGATCATAAAAAATGCGTTTATAAATAAGAATTAATCTACAGATAATAGAACTGACGATCCACTGACTGTTTAGGGGTGTTGATAGGCCGCTAGCAACTATTAAGCAAGTTTCGAGCATGAGCATGCTCGAAACTGAAATAAGTAAAGTTTCCGCCAGCTAGGACGAGTGTCCTTGCTGGCGGAAACTTTAGTTATTTACATCAAACTGTTGGCAGTTACAGTTACACAGTTGTAACTTGTCACACTTCAACGTCGCTCCATCGTTAAGAACTCGTTGATAAAGTACGACTTAACGATGTCATTTAAAACGGTAACGTTAAAGCGCTTTAAACATGCTAGTATAACTTGTCACAGAAGCGCATGAAGCAGCTGAAAGTTCTCAGTTAACGGAGATAAAGTTGAATATTTACTGCAGCGTTCACACCGGCTCTGGCCGCAAGGGCGCGGGCACAAAGGCACGTGACGAAAATGCGGTTATACAAGACCCCGAGCTGTTAACTACACACCGGGCAAGTGAAATCACCGCATTGAGTCATTGTTGCCTCACAAAGTGTTTGCGTGTACCTTGGTGCCACAATAACAGACACAATTTACGAATAATTAATTATGATGTCAGGATATTCATTAAGGCCCTTATTCATAAAAGTTATCGAACATCTAAACATTTGTTTAAGTCTGTTTTTCAATACGAAACCAGACTTAAACAACTTTTGAGTATCTTCTACTGGGCCGCGAATGAAATGAAAGGCTTTGACGAAAACTAATCAATTTCAAATACAATAATTTGTGGTATGCTCGTCTTTTATGTGTATAAATAACCTTTTATTCTCCTATGAATAAATCAGGCAAACCGCACGAAATGATTAACCCAATGAGATGCAAAAGCGATCGATACACAGACAATTACTGGAGATCGCAGATGTCGATTAATAAATATTGTTATATTATTTTCCTCGAAGGAATAGGATATTTTTCAATTTATCAAAAACTATTCTAATTACCTCCAAAATCCTCAATAATGACTATCATAAATATGTACTATTTAAAAAAATATGATTTGTTCCGCCATTTACAATTTCATTTATTTATTTCTAAACTCCGTAATAAGTTTGGTACGTACTCATACTTTTGGTCCGAAAAGTATCAACTTTGTCCAACCACAGTACAGATCATGCCGTTCAATTTATTATTATTTTGATCGTATTTATTTTTTACAAGAAAGCGAAACACCCGTGCTTCCTAAGGCGCGTCTGAGCGCGGAATGACAGACCGCGTTTAGGAAATGTATGAAGAAATTTGAGAGCAATCTTTATTTTTCACATAAATAAAAAAGTTATTTAGTTAATTACAAAATATTTTGTTTAATGCTTAGAGGACTACATAACCCACAATTTCTTATTATTTTGGAGTTAAAATATGCAGTTGATCTAGCTATAATGGTTCCTATTCAGACCCCTTTTGTGTCATTTTCTGCGATTATTGTAGTGGTGAAAACGTACTTGAGTGATATAGGGCTATGCAATTTTTATGGTGTCAGTGTGGAGATGACTATATTATCTTTAATTTAAGACCATAATTGCCTCACAGTTGTGATTCCTCTTCATGTCCAGTTCCAGTGGTATTTGTAGAAAAATGTGACAGCGTCATTAATCATTTTTAATAGAGAAAATGGATGTAAATAAATTTTTCTGTTAATTATGTCGTTCCAATCTTCAAATAAAAATAGTTTTTATAAAACTGGAAAATACCCTATTGGGGGAGTCCTTTTTCGAGGAGTGGGACAGTATAAACTATAACCTAAATAATTAAAAAAAAAAACACGTTACAAAACTACAAACCTCCGTATATTTTAATGTGGGTAATAGTTAGTAATCAATGAGATATGCCGCACGCCTGTTCTTAATTCTATGAATGTTTATATCTGAACTTTTCTGTGTTGAACCCCCAAAACACCCCCTGGCTACGCCCGTGATATTTTATACAAATCAATTAAATTACAAGTAAAACCATAGAGGAAGGATTTGGGCGAGGCCTTTGCTCAACAGTGACAGTCATCATCATCATCATCAGCCTATAATGTTCCCACAGCTGGGACACAGGCCTCCTCTCGGTGAGAGGGTTTGGGCCGTAATCTAGCACGCGGGCCCAGTGCGGGTTGGTACATGTCACATGTCGGCATGCCGGTTTCCTCACGATGTTTTCCTTCACGGTTTTGAGAGCAATGGTGATGAAGTAATTTACACAAAGTAAAGCGCCTGTCTGGGTTCGAACTCACGACCTACAACTCGTAAGTCGCGGCCGTTACCACTTGGCCACCACTGCTCGCAACTATGACAGTAACAGTGACAGTGCAGGCTAATAAAAAAAAAAACATCTTCATAACTCTATTCTGAATTATTCTAATGTAATTTTCGGTCACAGCAGCGAATTACAAAAATTAAGGGATAAACAGTGGTGGTTAATAATGAAGAACGCTTATTTAAAAGGAAGATTTGTTTTTAACTAATAAGTATACATGCAGCATGTACTTTTTTGTATTTCTGTCGGTATCGCAAAACTTTTCCTTGCTAGGGGTATATAAGTTGATACACATGATTGGCTAAAAAATAAATAGATAAACCTTATACATTAGATCTGAACCTACTTATTGTCTGGTCACATAATTAAGAAAGCTGAATAGTTTAGTTTTGTATTCAAATTTAAATAGAGAACACTATCGTTCTAGGTTCGTATAATTTTGGCGCCATTTAGTGCTGTAAAAGTCTTAAAGGCGATTGCTTCATATAAAAATAATGGGGAAAAATAAAAATTGTAATAAATCTACAAGGCAAGCAATAATAAAACATCACGAGAAGAATTGATCGTATAAAAACATAACCGACCATCTTCAATGCTCAAAAACTATGGTTTTCAACGCTGTGAAGTAGTTTGCCACGTATCAAATGTTCCGCGTGTACCTAAACAGAGAAAGTCATCTCGTTGAGATGATCGAAATATCGGTCGTTTGGCAAAACAGAATCCTTTTAAAGGTTATAAGTGTCGGGTCAATCTAGCCCGTGTGTCGTTTGCCAGTTTCGTAACGGTGTTACTTGTTTACGTGTGTAACTGTTCATAGAACCTCTCGATTTCTCTCAACGACAACAGCTCAATCAAGTCAACGTCCTATCCTGTCTTTTCTGTGTTTCCTGCAGGCTCCTCCGATTGTTCTTCAAGACAATGTCGTTTCTTCTTGTATAAATATATCCAATGCTCACATTGGATACCATGTGCCAAACAAAGTCGATGGTACGAAGGCACTTGTCGACCACACATAACACACAAGCTCGCTCCGTCAGTCACTATGCATAAACACTAAAATTGTATTTTGTGCACAATCAGGGTTCGCAGTCTGGTGTTATGGAAATGGGTCGAATATTCGATTATCGCAATTTTTGCATTCGAATATTCGAAATAGTTTACTATTCGAAATTCGAATGCAAGCCCGAGTAACTAAGGGTTTTTTGATCCAACAGCCTGTATGATTGACAATGAATGTACTTTTGTTTGTTTAATTTTCCGAAAACTACTTTTAACCAACATCTTAAACCAAATGTGGGTACCTACCGCTTATTTATCGATATTACGGGTGACGTAACGACCACCAAAATTAGATCGTGTTTAGTCTATAAAAATGGTTTGTTTTCCTTCTTCATACACGTTATACGTTAGTGAAGTACTGTGGTAGCAGAGCCGTACAAATAAATACAGGAAAAACAACTTTATGAAAAAAAAGTCGCCGCTTAACAGCTATGGGGCATTTATTTATTAATAATTAAATAAATTAGTAGGTTCTTGATTCGAAAACATATAAATGACTTACATTAGTACATTATGTATGATGCCAGTTTGTAATGATCAATTCACACGCGTTTCATGTGACGTTTTTCAACACACTGCATGGCTTGGTAAAAACAGACACGTCGACATTTTTGTTAATAATTAACCATAGAACGAAAACGTTAAGAAATATTTATCCAACTGGCGCACTGGTTTTGCTTTTTCCGCGTGCCGCGCTAGCGATGCGCGCTCAGGTGTAAATGAAGGCACTGGTAAAACCGTAAAACAGCCTATATAATGTGTAACATAGCAAACGCAAGACCTCACACCCCCCAATTAGAGTACTGAGTTAAAAGCATAATCATCATCATCTGCCTAGCCTTTTCCCAACTATGTTGTGGTCGGCTTCCAGTCTAACCGGATGCAGCTGAATACCAGTATTTTATAAGGAGCGAATGCCGATCTGACCTCCACAACCCAGTTACTGGGTTATACGATACTCCTTGATAAGACTGGTTGTCAGACTTTCGGGCTTCTGACCGACGCGTAACGACTGTCAAAGATCTACGAGTGTCAGCCGGGACCAAAGGCTTACCGTGCGTTCTGAGGCACGAAGAGCACTTGGTGTGTAAGGATGATCACCTATCCAGAGACCAACCGTGGCAAGCGTAGCTTAACCTGATCGATTAATCCGTACCTACCGCTGTTATATCTTAGCCACAAGTTAAAAGCATAATCATAATCAGCCTATATCGTTCCTATTGCTGGGACACAGGCCTCGTAGTTGGTTAGAGGTCACATGTGTTCGAAGTTTTGGTTCTAAGACATGCCCGTTTCCTCACGATGTTTTCCTTCACGGTTTTGAGAGTAGTGGTGATGAAATAATTTACAAAAAGTTAAAGCGCCTGTCTGGGTTCGAAGGTTCGAACCAACAACCTAGAACTCGTAAGTCGCGGTCGTTACTACTGGGCCAGCATTGCTCTCGATACAATGACCAAAACAATTTTTTTGTTACTATTATTATTTAGGAAGTAGCGGTCACTCTAGTATATTACTTTATGCATTCATTATTGAGTCATATTGCCTCACAATTTAATTTTGTTTGGCTCAATCGCTGGTCACTACCTATGGCAAAATACATAATAATACTAAAATTAAAAAAAAAAACATCGAAATTCACTGAAATCTATTCTCTAGTCAATTATGTATAAACTATTTTCAGGACATGCGCTTATTCTGTTACACCGTGTATAAAAACTCTTTGCAGAGAATGAAAAAAATATTTGAAGCAAAAAAATACCAGTGTGGTAATGTAAAGTAAATAACATGAGCGTAATAAGCTAAATGCCTTGCCGTAAGAGTCACTTTACAAGCAAGAGTGTTGACAAATTAAACATGATGCTACTTTAACTCTTCAAAACAATCGGACGTTGCACTAATTGGCACTCTGCTACTCGTAACTAGTCCTCACTTCACTGAAGCGTGCCGGTAACAGGTTGTGCGTCGCTCTCCCTGTCGAATGTCGTGTTGCCTTTTTAACCGACTTCAAAAAGAAGGAGGTTATCAATTCGACATGTTTATATTTTTTTTTTTTTTTTTTTTATGTATGTTCGGGCATAACTCCGTCGTATATCGACGGATTTGCAAAATTCTTTTTTTGTTCGAAAGGGGTTTATTCCGAAATGGTCCCATATAAATTTCATATAGATCTGATGATGCGTTTCGGAGACAGACAACGGAACTCTTCAAAACATTACAGCAAATCAACCGCGAATGCAGCTATCGCATAAATATGCATTGTTTTGACCCCAAGGATGATGAAATTTCGAATTAGTGTGGGGTAGGTAACTAAAAAGTGAAAAATAAAAACTTTTTTCAAAAAAATAACAACCGACTTCCAAAAAAAACACTACAAAGTGCAAAATAACTTTAATTTCGGAAGGCGGTGACAAAGAATTAAAATGCCTACACCTCCAAAGTCACCGACTTCCGAAATTAAAGTTATTTTGCACTTTGTAGTGTTTTTTTTGGAAGTCGGTTGTTATTTTTTTGAAAAAAGTTTTTATATAAACATAAGTATTAACATTTTCTGTATTGTGTCAGAACCCACAAGCCGTGCTCCAAGCACCGCAGCCTGCCGTGGTCACGTCCGCCCCGACAGCGCGCGTAAGTACCAACACCTCTACTACCCACCACGGTCACTATGCAATATTCACTTACATACTACCTTTATTCTTGGGATCTGGTACTTTTACGGACATTACGCAAAATTTTTTCAGAACTCTTTGGCAATGGATGGTCTCGACAGTAGTGCGGCTTCAGCCGATATTGATGAGATCATGCAAATCGTCAAAGAAAGAATGGTGCGACTCTATCTCAATGCATGATGTTTGCATGTTTGGTTTTCTTTCCCTTGTTTTTGTTAGTACCCGTACTGTTCAAAGCGTCAAAGGCAGTAATGGGCACTATAGTGCCACGTGACGCTTCCGTGTTTGTCCTTGATTAGAGTGCAAGTGGTTTCAGTGATACCATAAATCTGACGCCATTCTATTGACGCCATCCTTGCCGCAACATTCTTTGACTACCCTCCAGAATTATAATTTACATATCATGCCATTCAGTTTCAAAATCAAATGAAAATCACTCTATCTAATTAAAAGAGACGATTGATTTTTATAACACACCATACCATACCATAAAACCGCCGTTTTCCTATTGAGAGATAAAAGTTTGAACAGTACGTGGTACGATATTACCGTAGTTTTATTTTCACCCATGTTTTACTTTGATTTCATCAGCAAATATTTAATTTAGTGTGTGACCTTTTGAGTTGAGTTCGCAGCACATTTTATTTGGTTAAATAAGCGCGAGATCGCTTCGCCATGCATGTCTGTCGTTGAAGCTTCTTATTGACTTTTATTTTGCACGTGTTTTTTATGTTGTCGGACAGCAGCCCCGCTGTTGACTCAGTATGATTTAGCTCAAGCAGGTAACGTGTGGCGCCATTGCCGCCACTTGCAATTTGCATTGCTAATGATATTCTCGTCCATTGACCGAATGTTTTCATCCATCATATTTCAGAGAGTAATTTGATTAGTCCAACGATTCGCTGCGTATTCATCACACGTGCATAATTTCTCTTCGCACCGTTGTGGTTATGACGGATTCGTTAGGGTCAGCGACATAAGTCGGTTTAACAATAGTCCAAAGTTTCAGGAGATTATGAATGGAATTTGGCTAACTACAAACAAGTTTGGAACAATGTATTTAAGAGTTCCGAGATTAGCATTATGATTTATATTCAGAATAAGACTTAGGGTTTACAATATTTAATTATAAAAAATCCGAATGATCGTCATCGACTTATGTCGCTGAGTGTCCATGAGTCAAAATCAAAAGCTTAAAAAGAACAACATCTGTTTTAGTTAGAAACCATCCAGCAACGAAATTTACTGAAAAATTCCGTTTAAAAACTAAAAATCTGTGAATAGGAACAACATGGCGTTGCATCTTCATCTGGTAAAAGTGGGGAGGTGGAGGAGGAGGAAGTGCCGGTCACTCCGGGCCCGGAGTCTTGCGAGGCGACGCTCAAGAAGCGCGAGTACGTTTTGCGTGAACTCGTGGACACAGAGGATATATACGTGTCTGATCTCCAGCTCATCTGTGAAGGCTACATGAGACACGTGCAGGAAAGTCAGACGGTACATCCCATTTTTGTAATTATAATTTATTATTGCTTGTATTAAACATCGTTTTTTTAAAGATAGTGGTGCTTCAGAAGGAGCCTGCACTTACAAAAATGTAAACTAATCTTAAACTTTGCAACATGGCTCTTACTTACAATGAGAATAACTTGGTGAACCATTAAATTGATGAGTTTTTAATGTGAAGGACCCGAATGCCGAGCCGTGTCTGCCCGACGGCTTGCGCGACCGTCGCCACCGCATGATATTCGGCAACATCGAAGCTATCTATGAATGGCACCGCGAGTGAGTACTACACCTTAGTTATTATTATTTGTACAGTACCTTTAATATAATGGCAGTTCCTAAAACTCAACAAAACAATGGGCAATAAGGCCGGTTTTTGTGAATATAGGCTGCCCATCTGCGGAATCAGAAAACTTGTAATGGAGAATTAGAGTTTTGCTATCTGTGTAATACTTCCGATTACACAGATTACCCTGGAGCAGAATTCTGATATGTCTACAGTAACTTGATGTGCATTATGCGAATGTGCCACAGCGCTATGCGATTGTTTTTTTTTTTTTTGTTTCAGAGCTTTTTTTTGCTATAGAATGATGGATTTTGGGAGTAATAATAATAACTTAAACTCAGCCAATTTCCTGATTTGAGCAGTGGTGGCCAAGTGGTAACGGCTGCGACTGACGAGTTGTAGGTCGTGAGTTCGAACCCAGACAGGCGCTTTACTTTGTGTAAATTATTTCTTCACCACTGCTCTCAAAACGGTGAAGGAAAACATGTGAGGAAACCGGCATGTCCTAGAACCAAAAATTCGAAGACATGTGACATCTACCAACCCGCACTGGGCCCGCGTGGTGGATTACGGCCCAATCCCTCTCACCGAGAGGAGGCCTGTGTCCCAGCAGTGATAGGGTGATGATGATGATGATGATGATGAATTTCCTCGCCATTTATTATTTAATTAAAATAATTAGGTATCATCAGTTAATTTAAATTGATGGGAATTTCAAAACCTTTTGCTATGGGTAAAATGGCTAAACGATTTATTGAACACTCCGTATATTTGTAGTTGTAAAACTAGGTACACATAAGTATTTGAATGGTCTAGTGGTTGCAATCGCTACTGCTGAGTATGTGGTCCTGGGTTCCATTGCCTCGTCGGGATATGTCTGGATTTGTGGCCGTTTGATGGCAAATGGACTCGCCCCCTTACATGGGACTAAACAAAACTGGCGAAATGTACTCTGCCTAACCCTCCGAAGATTATAGCCGCAATGTGTTATGTTTTATTTTATTTCGTTGCAACTGGTACATATTTAGGAAGAGGACGTGCTGGCGACGCTGTTAATAAGAATTTATTTAATTTTAACCCCACGCAATTTAACTTCTACATACAACAAGCATACATGATGAAATTTTGGTTTGTGCAGTAAATTTGTCAGGGAGTTGCATCTGTGCGTGGAGGAGCCTGAACTGCTGGGCCCGCTATTCCGCCGATTCCTGGAGAAGCGCATGTTCTTATACGAGGCCTACTGCCGCAACAAGCCGGTGTCCGAGTACATTGTCTCCGAGCATGACAGTTACTTCCAAGAGCTGCGTGTAAAGCTTGGTCAGAAGCTGCAGGTGCGTTGGAACTTTGTTATAACACATAAGTGCGACGCTGATACACGAGCTAGGTTAGTTGACCGATTTTGAGAAACCGATTAATAATAGAACGTGGTCTATTTCCCTCAAACTATTAATATTTTGGTAAAATTGCAAAATTGTCGCAATCGTTTTTTATAAAGCTTTGATACAATAATAAAAATAAAAACAATTAAAAAAACATGTTTTCGGAGGGGAACAAACGACGTTTGTGCCGGCTAATCTCTGAAACAGCTGGAACAATTTTGATGGAGTTTGGTTTTATTGATATACAGTCTACGGTCCATGTAGTTCTACAACACAATATTCTTAAGGTATTTTTCAGATTGACAAAGTGACTTAATGAACGAAAGTGCAGCTTAGACGTTGACATGTAGACGCTGCGCTAGCGTCGCGCAGTCGACACTCTATCAACAATATGTCGCGTTGATACAGCTTTGGCGTCGCACTTGCGCACTGTTTATGCTGGATAACGCCAACGCTGGACCAACGTTTAATGCAAAGACATTTCTTTAAATATGTATAATAAGATTCAATTATTTCTTCGGTTTTCTTCATCATTGGTCGTCTTTACTAAGTCCGAACTTGGTAATCGAATATCAAATATATTTTGTTCAATACATTTTTGTTAAATATTTTCGTGTATCAGTGTCTGACACATAGAAGCATAAGTAACCCTCTTTCACAAAAAAAAAAAAAACGTCTTGCACAACCTCGCATGATCATAAAAAAAATGCACAGTGCAATGAGTGGCAATACCTTTGGCGTAATAGCTTTAAAAGTTACGACACTGCATGAGAGCAATTTCACTGAACCAAACCACTCCTGCGCCATGTAACTTTAATTATTATCGACCTTTCAAAAACCATGGCTTACAATTAAAACTTACTTACTTAAGAAAACTAATACTTTATTAATTATCACTGCCAACTAATTTTAACCGCATATTTGAAAATTTCATGGAACATTTTTTCCTGCGAGCGCATCACGTGCGGCAGACAACATTCATCAATACTTGGGTGACATGTGCTTGATTGTAGGTCCGCCTTAGGGAACGGGCTTCCCTCCCCGGGGCTCGCTTAACTCTGTCTCAGGTACCATTAGAGTTCAATATTTAACTATCAAGCAATGCTGGTACCTGTGTGTCCACTACAGTCCCATGAACTGAACTAATTGGCAACTCTATTATTTCAAACGATATACACAAAAAAATTATGAGAAGCATTGGAAATTCAAAATTGGGGTTTTGATACAATTCTGGTGTTACCAGCTTGCTCTGAGTATTGTTTTTTACTATTCGGGCTGGGTTAAGCTGCCCTACCCGCTAGCGTCTTTAGTCTGACATACGATGAAGGTAGGTATGTCAGTACAAAGTGTATGTCCAGCACGCAACACTTCGAACCTCGCAGTTTAGTTGCGTGCCATATATGTGACAGTTATTAACCACTTTGGTGGCGATGTACGTGACGGCAGGTATTTCTTTGCATGACAGCCAGTCTCTGTGTTTACCACAAACACGTCACGTTTATTTTCTCACGTCACACACTTTCTAACACGTTCGTTATGAAATGATTGTTGTCGCTTCTTGTGTTTGCATGTTCGCAATGTGTCGCAGTGAAGCGCACGGTTGATATTATATGCGCCTGTCGTTTTTCAGCTCGGTGATTTGCTGATTAAGCCTATTCAGCGTATTCAAAAGTATCACTTGTTGGTGAAGAAGATTCTGTATTACTCTGAGCACGCCAACGCCGCCCCGCATGTGATCGCGTCGCTGCGTGAGGCCGTCGAGTGCACGGACATCATACCAAAGAACGCCAACAGCATGATGGACGTCGGCCGTCTTCAGGGATTCGCGGTACGAACGCACTTAATTATACTTTAGCTGTAATGCCAAATGTTTCAGCCAATGCGATTTTTTTTTGTTTTGATCTCAACAGCGAATCTTGCGAAGCAATATAATTGACTGCTATAGCCGCTCTGTGCAAAGTGCCAGCCATTGAGCCATTGCCACGCCCATAAGCAACGAGATACAGTAGTGCTATTCTGTAAAAATCTCACCATGCATACTAAGATGAAGTGAGCAAATACAATGACAGCTCACTTTAAGCTCACTTCACCTATGCTCTCACGGTGAGAATTTTACAGAATAGCCGAGCTGGTGCTTGCGCGTTTATTTAGTAGACGTTGGTCATACTTTGATCGCTGGCACTGTGGCAGACTCGGCCTCGGACATTCTGGTGTTCGAGTCTCCAGAGAAAAACCGAGTAAAGAATTGAGCGAGCTGAAGCATTGAAAGCTAGGGTCAACAGCGAGCTGCGGCTTTAAAATAAACAAATATACTTTCATCTAAACGACAAAACGTGAGCAAGTTTACAAGAGCGAGTTGCCATTTACAGGGCAATATAACCGCCCAAGGCAAGCTGCTCATCCAAGAGTGCATGATGGTGTCGGATGTGTCGGGAGGCAACGACAGGGGCAAGGAACTGCAGGTGTTCCTGTTTGAACAGTGCATCATCTTCAGCGATGCCGTCGGCAAGAAGAGCCAGTACAGCAGCCCCACATACAACTACAAGGCTCACATTCAGGTTTGTTTACCATGCTCTTTGTATACAATGTGTTATTGATATCGATTTTGCTATGGAAGCTTAATAAAGCCTTTGTCTTTGTCTCTCTATATCTAAATTCATTATGAAAATGTCATTTTACCCTTGAAAACGTAACAGACAGATACTTTCGCATTTTTAATCTTTATTAAGTATCAATCTTTAGCACAATATTAATTTGGTGTATCACATCGATCAGGTCAACAAAATGGAAATGGAAGAAGTGGAGGCACATGCCGCGTTCATAGTGCGCACAGACGCCGCCACCAAGCCCAAGATGTCATACATGTGCCGTCCGTCAGAGGCCACACGCGCTAACTGGGTGTCAACACTAACCAGCATTCTGACGCTGCAAATGAACTTCGGCGCTGCTCTCGAGAACCCGGGCGCTTACCTCAGGGAACAGTTGACTCGCGAGCCGGCGCGCGACCCCGCCGCGTAAGTAGCGTACAAGACGCCACCCGGACGCTTCAATACCCAGTATTTAACTAACTTATTTATTTGCCTATACTAACAGTTACTGATGCCAACTACCACGCGTATGTAACAATTTCTGCTATCCCAGGAAAGAGCTTCAATAACATCAGTTTGAATGTAAAGTACCGATCCGTATGCTTGACTGGTTTCAGTAACGGCACCTGTAACAACTAACAACTGTATTTATGTATCAGATGCGACTCTGTCATCCATCCAATAAATCTCAACTCTGACTTTCGAATAACCTAAAATTGTAGTTATAAAATCACGTATGAAAAATATCTCATATGTCGTCGGCGGACTGCCAACTAGGAAATATGAAGGTGCCGACAAACTACTTCGACATGGAATCTAAAGCTTAACATCTGTCATGCTTGCCATAAGCAATATCGTCTAGTTTATCGGCGTCATTTAGCTGTCATCGTGTACCTCACTTTATGGTTAACTACTACTAGAATAGGCTCGGAGTGGTATTCCACCGAATTATGTGAACAAAAAGTTAGATCTGTAGTAAACTGATAGTGTTATGAATATATTGGTAACAGCTTTGCTCCAATTTGGAGATGTATGAGCGAGCACGGTGAAGGGTTGAACTCAACGCACAAGTGGCTAATGGATAACACTGCACAATGCACACACTCGCAGGAGCGCTGCGTGCTTCAAAGGTACACGTCTACTCTAGTGCACATACATTTGTATCAGCACACACATTACTCTATAAACGTGACTACTTCGAATTTGTAGCGATCAGTTGTACTACTTTAACAGAACAACGTTATTAAGAACTTCCAGACCTGTGAAAGTGCTTGATCCTGTAAGATAATAAAATCGCTAGTGAATAATGAGGAGATGAATTCGATAGTAAAATAATATAATTGATGAATCGATTGTGTACGAAGCCAGTGGGGGCGGACACACGAGCGTGACAGACGTTTAACAACGTCGATTAGCGGTTATTATATTGTCCATGTTAGGTTAACAAACACTGGAATTGATATTTAGATATACATTTATTTAGATAATTTTAACGTTGAGATAGGTACCTAATTATGTTAAAAAGTAGCAATAATGGTGGAACCGTTGATCGAATTGAGTCAGCGGACCATCGGGCTGTGGTCGTGACAACGTCATCACTGCGATCTCAGATCGACATTGTAGTGATTTGTCGTCATTATCAATCTGTCGGATTAAGAACAGATTAAGAGTTGTGTCAGTAATGCCTTGGACCGCAACACGATCAGATCTAGCAATAAAACACTGCCATTAACAATTGCATTTAGTGATCATTGCCCAAATTTGTGAGATGATTTTTAGTTGTTAGTACAATGATTAGATTTAGATGTAAGCGTCTGCCAATGACGTTAGAACATTGAACACTTTCCATATTGTATTCATTGCAGCAAGTGTTAGAGCACGACCAATCATTGATACACGCGTTATGTAATAACGTGACTAAGTAACCGCACAAAGACGAAGCAGAGAAGGCAGCAGCGGAGCGTTGGTATGCACTATGCCGTAGAATATAATTGCTACGGAACTGTACTGGCGTTGTATATTGTCCAGTACTGCTGCTTTCACTTCGCCTCTCCAGGCCAGATCTCACACCTGACTTAACGGAGTACCCCAAACTTGACGATTTCTTGGAGAGTGAGTTCATTGCTATCTTCGAACACACCGACATAAATCTCCTAGCATCAATGAAACACTTACCTATCTAATAATCTCAAGTTGCTGAGTAATCAATATACACATTGGCTACATGTAATCTATAGTAAGTTTTCAAATGTATGAAAAGAAAAATTGGCGCCACAAAACCTTTAACAAAGACGCGCGGGAAATATTGATAAGCAGATATCGTACCCACCTTCTGTATCCGAGATGAGTGATGTTCATGTAATGTTCTCAGCATACTCGTGAAGGATACGCTTTCTTAACCCTGACTTCCTTCGCTACGCTGTTAGCTGTAGATTTGTTCGCGTGAGTTTAACGCACCATCTCTGAAACTCACTAACTTTTGGAATGCTGCATCGTTTTGTATCGCACCGATCAAACGATTATTTAACTTTTCGCTTAGTTGTTAAGTAGGAATCGAAGAAGACTGGATATAAAGGAATGAACGATATTTTGAATGGTTGGACTTAGAAGGTATTGCATGCTTAGGTAAGTCACATATACATTTCACATACATATTATATAGTGCGCGATAGGGATAGTTGTAGACGCCCGACGTACACTCGAATATTCAAACCTAATCACCTACGGATCACACGTTATCAACGGGACACCGCACCCGAACTTACTCTTTCACGAAAGTGACATAATTATTAGGTATTTAACTTCTTTACAGTACTATTAGCTCCCGATCGACGATCGTTGAATGTTTACTAGCTATAATTAAATATTAATCAACACAGAATAATCGTTACTACTAATATGATTTAACACGAAGGAAACTTTTTATTCAAACAGTAATATTATAAAGTATGTCAAACTCAAATCAAACCCCGATACAAATTTCCAATTTACAAAATTAAAAACAAACCCTTTGTTTAGAGAGTTACTATCTAAATTATTCACGTATAGGGGCCAACTCTTGTGTTCGTTTGGTTTGTCCATAAATAGGTTATACTTCACCCCATCATGATTGTATTTAAGAACATAAATCGCAGGTAGTTTTAAGAATTAACGATAATATTAACATGAAATGCTTAATGAAATCAGCTTTGGATGTTATAATATTAGTATGTAAGGTGCTAATTAAGTTATGTATTGTATATTGTTTGCTAAATTATGCTAAGCTACCGAGGACAGAAGAGATTAACAGTTGATGTACTGGAACTGCGCTAACGCATTTCGCTTGAGAGTGAGGAGGCACGCGGCACGTAGAATAGTACGCGTCGCAGCGCGTGATCTTGTCTGTCCACAATTGGTCGCGTGCCTCGCCGCAGAAGGTATTAAGTTATTAACTAACATTGTGACGCTGAGGAGAGCCTCGCTTTTAGAGAGGAGCTGACCACGCTTCATTAACGCTATCTAGATAATTACTCACTTAATTTTAGGCTGTATTATGATTTTAGATTTAATTAATTTGAGGCGCGGCTTATTTGCCGTACATTTGTTTGTAATTGCGCAATAATGCGTTATATTTTTTGCTTGATTATAACATTGTGTAAACGATACTTATTCATAATTCATAATAATCAAATGTGTAGTTTCAATTCCACGATGTTATACGATCGTGGCTATCATGATCTGTACTAGTATATATTTTAGTATCTACAAAAGTATATCTACTTTTGCTATCCAATTTCGACCAAAAAGTTTTAATTTCTTCAAGTGTCACGACACTTAGGTATTATAGTTTTGTAACTGTTCGTATGTATATATCGCCTATCGGATCCTAAGTTATGTATATAATACTAATATCTAACTATCACTGTAATACTTGACTATTATGTTACCTGAGTAACCATTAAATGTCAATAAAATATGCTTGTGGTTTTCTGCTTTTAGTCCCGCATGCTTTTTTATGTTTTCGTTTATAATTTGGGGCCCAGCTTTGGCTAACTGGTGCTGACAGACTAACACGGAGCCTAGCGCTGTAGTTTATAACACTAACTTACTAATTAATATTAGTTTAACAACACCTAGCTATAGCGCGCTCTGATATGTAGTGCATAATAATATAAATATTTTAGTCATTTATCAACGTCTAAACTAACAAAGAAGTAACTTGGACCAGCCTTCTTACACACTAAGATGAAACATTTTTTTTAGTTTTATATCCCCTTTTTGTTTTCACCCTTATTACGAGTACTTTCTTCTTGAAAAACTTGAATTTAATTACTAAAAGATAGTAAACTAAACGATAGTATTTACCCTCAAAATGTTCCAAGTTCTACATGGTAAAAATTGGTTAGAAAACACATAAAATTTTAACATTGCCCATGCTTTTTATTCAGTATGACACCGCAGAGATGCAAACTACGCAGCCTAACATAATGGCTCCCAGCTAAAGCACAAGGAACTGGTGAAGGGTGGGTGTTTTGGGGGACTGTCTTATATAATTTTGGTGTTACAAAGCTGCTGACTCTCAGCTTAGTTTGAATAAATGACTAATTTTTGATTTTGAACAAAAACTCAAAGTAGAAAGTACTCGCCCACACACAGTGAACAAAAGCTGGTGCACCCGTTTTTATTTGTTTTATTTTGATTTTAACATTCCTATTCCCGTCCCGATAGTTTAGGCGAGGGGTGGTGCGGGCTTCGCAAGACAGAGAGCGTTCCGCCGTCTTTAGGCGGTCGCCTGGCGCCCGAACTTCGGCAACGGGCCCAGCGCCCTCACGCCAAGGCGAATACTATCAACCTACCGACGACGACTATACGCGCCGATGAGCGGAAAAAGGGCGGCGGCAGTTCTGCTGTCAGTCCCACCTCGCCGCCGCAAGCCAATGTAAGTATACGACACTAAGTAAACAATGGCTGCCTATAGTCTGTCGGACAAATCTGTTTACATGGAAAAGCTCACGATACAAACCAAATATTGGCGAACGACGAATACGTGCTGTTAATTAAAAACTTAAGAAATATCATACAGCATGTAAAATAATTACTGCAAGAACTCATACACCCTTAAGAGTATTGAGTTAAAACCATATTACTATGACCAAAATTTATTGTTTTAAAAACTAACTGTTATTTCTAAAAAAAAAACACCATTTTAACCATCATTTTATGCATTTTAATTGAGTCTTAGTACTTTGAAATAAGATTGAATTTCATTTGGCTCAATCGGCGGTAGGTATGACAAAATAAATAAATATATAAAATATCCATATTATAAGTTAGGTACTGAAATAGATTCTGCACTCAAAATTTCAGGACTTGCGTTTATTCTGTCATACCTTGTATTTCGTGACGGCAGGCCTACAAAATTTAAATGAATGTCAAATAGTTAATCAGCTAATCGCTTATAAATCGGAGACATAGTACAAGTCACTCCCCCACAGAAAAATATACGCTTCCAAAAGTAAAGGAATCATGAAAACAGGTATCTTGAAAACCCAGACCAAAACTTGACACGTTACAGCCTTGTATGACGGTAAAGGATGTTGGCAGAACCTTAATTTTGAGCCAAAGACATCCATGTAAACACATTTAATCGACAGGGTATAAGTCCAACAATATGGTACTGCTTGAAGGCGCAAGGTGGGGCTTGATAATTTACTGAGATACCTATAAATTTAGTTGCAAGACCTACGAAAACACTTTAAAAACTTACTTTAAGAAAAACAGTAGCTAACGTTGGTCCTCATTTGGAGGATCGGATCAGCTTTTGGCTGATAATGATGACTTACAGCTGTGACAAATTATTATCATCACCCAAAAACCGATCCCAGTCACATCGCACTCGGCGGTACTCTTCAACACGCTTTAAAGCGCACAACACATGCGGTCACGGGTCATCGCATCGTTTCTTGGTTCCTCCCCTGCTGATCCGACAAAGGAGTACCTACAGTAGTGCTGGTAGTGCACACTTTCTGTCAAAGGAGAATCATTCCAAATAGGCGGTTGTGAACCTAAGAGTATGTAGGTTACACAAGGCGATTTGATATGGTGGCTAACTGCAACGGCGCAGTGACTTCAAATTCATCTTACTGCATGGTCCAAAAAGTCTGGAAAAAATAAATTTTAAAACCACTTCATGGTTTTATAACTGGTGACTAAGCTATTACGGGTATTGGGTTTAGCTTGCTGCCCTATACTACTATATTCACATAACTAGTATGAACAGAATAAGGGAAATATGTTAATACGTAAAGCAAAAACTTTGCACCCTTTTTTACGAAAATTACACGTACGGAGGAGTATGAAAGGAGACGGGGATTTGTGGGCCTGATTGTAATAAGTTGAGGTATGGTTTAAAAAAGGGTTATATTTTTCTGTTTCGAAATGTGAAAAATCAGCCCAACAATATGGAAAATGAGAAATCCAAAAATTAAGTTAAGATGACGAATAAAATGAAAATCGATTAAATTATATTCGATTAACGTGACAAAACTCATAGTATAAAAAAAAATGCTTTTACTAGATCATTAATTCAATTACAATAATCAAATCTTTTAGAATTAACGTATTGTATAGTTTAAACAAATTAAATATTTACGTAATAAAAATTAATCTTAAAATCGATTCACGTTTTTTAATCGATTATGTTTTGTACTTTTAGTCTGTGCTGTCATGAAATCCATGACACTGACAGACAGTGACACTCACTCACTCGTTTCGTTTAATGCGTGTCGCTATGTAATAAGATAATATATTATTATAGTTCCTCCTGCACAATTCCTAGATGACATTCTAATTATAATTGAAGATTAATAAAAAAACATCATCATCTCCTTGCATATGATTTTTAACTTACTCTAAATATAATTGACATCCTATATAAATAAGAAATCGTCATCATCATCATCATCATCATTATCATCATTTTAGCCGAAAGACGTCCACTGCTGGACATAGGCCTACCCCAAGCTCCTCCACTTCGACCGGTCTCGTGCTTCCCACATTCAGCGGTTACCCGCGGCCTTCACAAGGTCGTCGGTCCACCTTGTGGGAGGCCTTCCCACTCTAATAACAAACAATAAATAACAAATGTCGCACTTAAAAAACGAGATGTTAAGTAAGGATTGTTACATAACCTCACTTTTACTAAATCTCTTTTAACTCAGCTCTCAGATTGCCAAAATCCGCAAAATTTTTAGTGATGGTTTGATAATATAGTAACTGTCATTTGACACCAATTTCATCTTTTTACATCCAGGCCTAAAATTGTATGAAAGCGTATTCGTCTCCTTTGAAGAAGGTGTGCAGAAAGCTTATATTTTTGATGAATGTTGATAAAATTTTAAATGAATTATGGTCAAGTTTCGACTATTGGGCGACCACAAGTGAAGAGTACTTGCATGCACTCAACGTTGTAGCAAGGTTTATCCATCAGCAACTTGCTCTGAAATACAGCCTTGTGGAATCGGTTCAGGTGGAGATATAAGCTATATAATGGCTAAGAGCTGAGCTCAAAAAAAATCGATAAACACTGACGTGCCTATTGTCTTTGATATGGATAAATGAAGTTACCAATAAAGTATATCTGAGGTGAGTTATTAAAAAAAACATAACGGCGAAAAGAAAAGTATGGGCAAGGGGCAATGGGGTCATTCAACATTCAATTTGGAGCGTAAATCAAACATTTACTTATTTAAACATGAAACTTTTCAACATTAATAGTTAAACCATGGAATCTACTATATCGACGGTGCCAAATGTCGTACGGGTTTTAAGCGTCCCTTACATTTGGATTTTTCGCTCTACTACTAACTTCTACAGTCGTTTGACATTATAGCAGATTTAAAAAAAAACTTGAAACGACATTGATATCCCCCAAAATAGTCGCAACGACGTCACAATTTAACATTCAAAATAATTTACGTCGTTAAGTCAGGAGATTCCTATGATTAAAACACTGAGTGCGATCTGGATAAGGCCTACCACACACACAAGCTTCACCACAGTTCTGCCTGCGCAGGCGGGTTTGTACACGGAACACCATGTACGAATCGGCGAGTTTTACTAACCACACGCACGGTGTTCCGTGTACAAACCGGCCTGCGCAGGCAAAACTGTGGTGAAGCTTGAGCGTGTGGTAGGCCCATAAGGGGGAATAAGTCAAAACAGGTGCCACAGTATAATTATTGGTATCGATAAATCTGTATGTTTGTTACTTGGAACATAATCACAGCCGTTTCTACCGATTTACCGAAATTCTGAAGTACTTGATACCGACAGTGGTAATCAGGGACATTTATCGTTGATTAACGAGCTATTTGAGGCTTCTGCTGAAAACTCCCTCTCGAGGAGAGGAGGGGCAAATTATGATTATGCTATTCAATGTTATGTAAGTACGTAAGTATGACCTAAGTGGGCTTAGTAGGCAAGCAAATATCCCATTGAGGGTCTTTAAAATACCTATAGGTCTTGTAAGGAATGGAGTTTCTGCAGGCAGGGTAATACTCACACACAAGATTATATTACAGTCGTTGAAATCCAGGCATAGTTCGCCGAAAAAGCTATATTTTTAGCCCTTTGATTGGTATATTAAAGAACATAGTTGTTGTGTCAGTACTACAATTGGCATTGTCAGTATTGGCTTTAAACTAATCGATAATATTCGCAATTTTTTTTATTTTAATCGCCGGTAACAAATCAGGCTTATTAGGCGTCGCACATAATTATCAAGGTAATTAAAGATTGTAGAAACAAATTATATTTGTCTAGATCGCCAATACGTTTTATGCACTGATTGCAATTATTATCAAGTGTACAACTATAATCTTGTACGTACTTCAATGTTATTATTATCAGCTGTTGGCAACTATCTGACAATTGTTCTGAAAATTAATGCTTATCTGGCTTATGTAGGCGCCTTATAAATCATAATAGCAAATCATCATCTGCCGAGCCTTTTCCCAACTATGTTGGGGTCGGCTTCCAGTCTAACCGGATGCAGCTGAATACCAGTATTTTACATGGAGCGACTGCCTATCTGACCTCCACAACCCAGTAACTGGGTAATACGATAACCCTTGGTAAGACTGGTTGTCAGACTTTCGGGCTTCTGACGACCAGTAACGACTGTCAAAGATCCACAAATGACAGTCGGGACCAACGGCTTAACGTGCTTTCCGAGGCACGGAGGGGTCTTGGTATGTAAAGATGGTCACCCATCCACGGACCAACCGCGGCAAGCGTAGCTTAACCTGATCGATCGACTCGTGCAGCTATTTTTACTTAGCTACAAGCCCCCCAATAATAGCAAATGAGAATCATAAATAAATACATTTGAGAAGAATATGTTTAAAAATACCAATATTAGAATGACTAATGAAAGATTATAAATGTAATATAAAAAGAGAGTTTTATTTATTGTATATATTGTGGTCTTTGTTTAGGGAAAAGCGATTGATATAGTACTAATGTTTATAGCCATACATGTACTCTAGTTAGAACGAACGGAAGCCATAAAGACGTAACAGACATGTATTTTATTTATTCCCTGTAGGTACACTAAAAGTCTTTTTGATTTAAATTACAGTAAAATTTTATATAAATGAATGGTTGTTGTTACGTGGGTAATACGAGCTCATTTGAAAGCATTGTACTGGCACTATCACGCCATCAGTATACCTACGATATATCGCTATTGTATTTTATGAGCTTTGATTATTTTAACTCACTTATATTTTATCTTTTATAATCTTGGGCGTTCAGCTTCTTCTTGGTTGCATGTCTTATTTTAACGCTTGTCTATATTTCTTTTGTTGTAGGTATGATATACACGGGAATGCATTTCTAACATAGACTGTGATAGCGGGCCGTTTGACTGACGCGCAACTTATGTGCTAAGTGATTTGGAATAACCACCGTTGACTTTAAGTTTTAATTTATTGATTGTAAATAGTAGTTGTAACGTAAACCGTACGATGCCGACGATGGAGCGCGGGTGAGCATGCATGCGACGCTTTTGACGCTTGTGGCGTAGAGACGACCGCTCCCCGTCGGTAGTGCGTCTTCACCGTGTGCACACGACAGGGCCTGTCCAAGCGGCCGTGGGGGCTCAAGCTGCGGCGCGGCACGGGCACGGGCGGCGGCGCAGCGGCCGCGGGTGGGGCGGGCGAGCCCGGCGCCGACGGCGTGGTCACCGAGCTGCGCGCGCCCGACCTGTCCGAGCCGGCTTGTGACGTCACCGTCGCGCCCGGCGCCACCGCCACCATCTCGTGCCGCGCCGTCGCCACCAGGGCATCCGCCTCGTGGCGTAAGACGGCGCCTGAGACCCGAGCGCTGCGACACGGCGGCCGGTTCGCTATCTCGTTGAGTCCGGACGGGCTCGCAACAATGACTATACACGCATGCCGCGCGTCCGACGCCGGTGTGTACTGCTGCCTCGTCAGCAACGAGCTAGGTGGCGTGCAAAGCTCGGCGCGGCTGACGGTGGGCGCGGGCGGCTCGCCAGGCGTGCCCGCCGTGCGTGCTCACCCTGGCGGCGGGCTCGTGGTACAGTGGGACGAGCCCGCGCCGGCGCACCTGGACTACTGCCGCGTGGGCGAGGGCGAGTGGCGGCGGGCTACTGAGACTCCCGCCGCCGCCAACACGCTAGCACTGGAGGAACTTCCTGCGGGACAGTACAGCTTCCGACTGATCTGCACGCGCAGTGGCGCTGCCGGGCCGGCGTCTGGGGCGGCGGCGTGCGGTGGCGGCGGCGCGTGGCAGCGCGAGCAATTCGCGCGCCGCTACAGCGTGGAGGAGGAGATCGGTCGCGGCCGCACCGCGCGCGTACTCGCCGCGCGGGATACCGGCACCGGACAACGAGTAGCATTGAAACAGGTAACAATAATTAAAAACTTTATATTTCACATAAGTTAATTAAAAGAGATGACTAAATAGAAGTAAGTATAAACATGGTACCTAGGCAAAATGTAATGCTGAATAGTTGAATATTTCATAAAAAAAGTTTCAAGAACTTTTCATATTTTGAAAATAAAATCGTGTAACTCCTACATCATATAAGAAACTGCAAACAAATAACATTGCTATGTACTTTTATCGAGGCTTTTGGATGTATATCTCAACTCCGTCACCTAAGCCTCCGGATCAACCAATCTCCCTACTAGTGACAACCCATCAAAATCTGTTTGTTGATACATCCGTACAAACAGACTTACAGACAAACGCGCCAGAGGGACTTAGTTTAGTTAGTATGTGGTGATGGATAAATCCTGCCTAAACTAGATAACGAAACGCACTGAGTAACCCAGAACATAAAAGATATAGAAATAAAACAACAGAAATGCTATTTATTTATTTATTCGTTATTCTGTGAATTTTACAAGAACATTCATCTAAGAGCCTCTTCACACTAGCGTTTGTCGCGGCGTGCGCGCGCGCATACGTTCATCGAACGCCTACGCTGGGCAAACGCTAGTGTGGAGGGACTCTAAAAATGAAGCCGGAGCTGAAAATGTGTTGTGGTGTCTCGCCCGCCCCAGATACAGATCACTGTCATGACATTACAGCAACAGCCCAGAGTTTTATTAAAGATCAAAGATACATTTATTTGTATAAACATGTGTAACACAACAAACGAGCAAATAAACCGCAGAGCGTTCAAACGACGTCTGACGTCAGCTGACGTTGTTTTTTTATAGAGATGGGATTGAACATCAAGTATAACAGGATCGATAAAGTAATCGAAAGGGTTGAAAGAAAAAAGAAAATTAGTTTTTGTCAAGCATTATTCAGTTAATATTTGTAATAGATTAAACGAAGAAGCACATTTTGAATCGTTGTTATTTTTATTTAATTTTGATTAGAATAAAGTGGAATTGAGTGGAGTTTATTGTCACTTTCATCAACCTTATTTTTCGAATCAGAACCTTGTGAAAACAAAATAATAAGCAACAATACAGGACATTGAACAGAAATCCATAGAGCCAAAAACACTAATTGCCAGTTGTTCTCAGAAAATAAATCGTTTTGATACCTGTTATAAAAAAAAATCGATATAAGTACAGTTTCGATTTGACATTCTGGAAAAACAATATGACCCCTCCCTAGCTAGCAGTTTTGTATTATTTGATGTTTCCCCCTAACCTTGTTATGTCAATCAAAAAATGCTTTAAAAGCAATTAAGATTCTTTATTCAATTCACGAAAGTTCTCGGAAATTATTAAACACTAAATAATTCATGAAAATACTTAAAAATGACGACTAAATGTGAGATTCCTATAAATTCTAGGGGCAGCATTAAGCCATCTCCATTCTTAAATTGAACATAAAACTGAGTTTAATGTTGCAACTTGCAGGTGTTAGCTGGGCGCGGCGCGGACGCGATGCGCGAGTACCGCATCCTGTCGCGCTCGGCGCACGGCGCCGTGGTGCGCGCGATGGCGCTATTCGCGGAAGTGCCCCGCGCGGGGGCTCACACTCTAGTCCTCGAGGTGGTCACTGGTGGCCCGCTGCTGGAGTGGGCCGCGTGCTCGCCGCACATCTACACGCAGCAGATGGTCGCGCACCACACGAAACAGCTGCTGTCTGCGCTAGACTGGCTACACACCATTAATGTTGCACATCTTGACGTTAGGGTGAGTTTTAAGGAATCTTATTTATGGCTTTATTACTTTCTGCATACTTAAATAATTATGAGCAATTAATTAAAATTTAACATTATCGAGCAGGTGTTGTGAAAGTAATTTTATTCCATCTTTCCAGCCTGAGAACATCCTAGTAGAACTAGGCGGCCCTGTTCCTCAGCTTAAGCTAGTAGACCTGGGTTCGGCAGTGGAGACGGGTGAGGGTGGGATGGGAGCGGCGGGTTCGGGACGAGAGGTGCTGCCGCCTGCGCCGGCGCAGCTCGAGTTTGCGCCGCCCGAGTGCGTGCTCGGCCGGCCCCCCGCAGCCGCCTGGGATGCCTGGGCCGCCGGCGTGTTTCTATATGTGTTTTTGACAGGGGTAAGTGCTACTATTTAATTTTTGTACCGGTATAAATAAATACTTCGTGCAGCTTTTGTTTGATCGCAATATTTCTAAAAATAGTTTATTTATCAAA
This sequence comes from Polymixis flavicincta, assembly GCA_949987655.1. NCBI lineage: Eukaryota > Metazoa > Arthropoda > Insecta > Lepidoptera > Noctuidae > Polymixis > Polymixis flavicincta. The sequence goes on along the minus strand of OX465171.1, from coordinate 31,331,883 downwards.
GCAAGCAACTGTTCGTTCTGCTATAAGTTCACATCAAATGTTCTAAACATGTTCTAAGCTCGACTTTTGAATGGCATATTTTGTATTACTTATATTTTTATGTATCACTCAGAATAATCCTGGAATACAATTATCCCATTCTGTGTCAAACTACAGCAGGTACTTAAAATTTGCTAATAACTCCCTAGCTGTCGCCGTTCCTGGACGAGTCTATAGAAGAGACCACAGCCAACATCATAAAGTGCGACTACTGCTTCCCCCCGGAGCACTGGTCGGGCGTGGCGGAGCGCGCGCAGGTCATGATCCGCGGCCTGCTGGAGCCGGCGCCGGCGCGCAGGCTGGCGCCCGGCGACGCGCTGCAGGACACGTGGTTTGACGAGGTCGGTGTTGGTACATACTAATCATAACTAAACACTCACTCTATAAAAAGTCTGGAAGGAATTTATTTGATCAATGAAATTACCTAAGAAACAGGATGGAGGAACGTTTAAAAAATATGCCTGTTTTCATCGTACTTAGTGGCGTTAAACTTTGGTTTACCGTAGAATGCCAAATTCTAAAGTTAGCGTAAATGGTTTTCCAGGCACCAACAACAGCATTATCGGCAACACAACTAAAGACGTTCCTAGACCGGCGGCGCCCGGCGGGCCACGGCAACGCGCTGCACTCGTTGCGCTCGCCCAACGACACCTGACACAGTGACGCACCCGCCCGCGCCGACCCCACACCGGGACCACACTAGCCGCACAACTCGATGCATATGTGCTGCAACTACACAACCACCCATCACTTACTATCGCATGTGATTCGTTACCATGTGTTGCATCATAACCACACATTCGACTACGTTAGGCATTATTCTTGAATATCATGTCATAGCGTGTATGCATCGACTTCTCGTACGACACGACAAGTGAAGCGTCACTTCTTGAACTGATTTTATCTGAAGCGATATGAAAACATTGCTCTGATCAATGTTTTCACTAAATAACCATTTTTCTTGTAGCTAACATTTTATGTGCAAGTAATTAAGGAACAAAGGCGCAAGCCAAATGTAGATCTTATTCAATATTCACTCAATAGAATTACGTTATTTTCTCTTAAGCTGTAGTTTACTGTAATTGTTCTATAGTCAATGTGCCCACCTATTGAGTTTGGTATTTTAGTTATTTGAAATTTGTTCGCAACTTGTTTGCTGAGTTTAAACATATTTTATTGGGAATTTCCACCAAAATGTCTGCCGCCAACAGCATGACTAGTCGTAACTTCGACGTCGACAGGCCGCGTATTGTAAAACAAGTGAACCAATCAAGAATTGTTGGCGATTTGTAAAGTTTAAATAATATTCCTAAAGTGGCCGATTTTAAAGAAAAGTGTCTGTGATTTATGCTAAAAATGAAGTTTTCATGCTTATTCCTAATCGTATCGTATGTACTTGTTAATAAAATTAATAATAAATTGATTATGACCTACGGATTGTATATAGAATCAAGTTTTAGTGCGTCATTTTTATCCTAATTTGTGACCAAAATGCAATGTTTTAATCGTGTATGTCTGATGTATCACGACGCATTATAGTATATACGTGAGATATTATGTAGTACCTATATCATAGTTTTAACGACGCATTGTACGCCGCTAGACTGCCGTTGAGCGCTCTGCCGTGCAACAGATGCCTTTCCAATGAAATTAAATGTAACCCGTAACCTTATATATTGTAAGTAAAGTATTACTTTGGATAATTGTAAGCTTTTATCTCGGTCGGATATGAATACAGAAACAACTATTTTAAAGGAAACACTAAGATACTGTATAACTCACAGTCAAAACTATTAACCGATGTCAACTAGTTGAGACTGTAAAAATCTGTCAATACCCTTTTTGCAATTACCAACATAAACCCAAACCATCTCATACCAAAACGAATTACAACAGTCCAAGCGCAAACATTCGAGGCAGTTGAACATTTTGAACTTTAATCTGGCAAACGTCAAGTTCTTAAAACAAAACTATCAATGAAGACTTGGTCAGTGTTATTAAGGAGTTTGAAACTGGCAGATAAAGATCGAAATTCAAAAAAGGCTTACTTAGGGTCTATGTAGATAAAAATCGTTTTGCGATAAGGTCAATGTTGAATTGTTGTTTAAACTGTTTACAAAATATGGTTTTATTTTGTGAACAGTTTATTAGAAACAACAATTTTATGTAGTAATTCTAGATTATAACTGAGACTAATTAAAACTGGTTTATAAATGATAAAATGCGTTTTTAATAAGGGTTTGATTGATTTTAGTCAAGTGGTTCTGACCATTTGAGAGTTTTGACTTTAACATAAAAACAATATCTGCTTATTTTATTGTAAACCGAATGACATGGAAGTGGGGTGCTTTCAGAATAATAATATTAATATGGAAACTTCTACACATTCACAACACTTCTACAACTTATAATTATTTCATACATTTACGTCATTTTCAATACGAGTTGTTGGAACTTGAACGACGCCTTAATGATCTGTGATCAATATGAATATATTTATAAAACTTTGAAAATATTTCATGCTAAGTTCTCAGTTCCTGCAGCATCCACTTTATTAAGGCGTTCAGCACTGTCTAATGCACGCACAAATCTTAAGTACATTGACGCAACACTTCAAACAAATAGCTATTTCAACTGAAGGGATCAGACCCAAGTTTTGTGATCTAAGTCAATAGTGAGAGCAGAACATTTGTGAAACAAAAAATAACTGCTCATGTTTGTAGCGTAGCCTTACTTCGCCAGCTCAGCTGCGTCAGTGTTGCCCGTGTATCATCTATGCTTTCTTTCATTTGCCTTACCACTGTGCCTACAATATGTATCAATAGCCCCCTTTACACGCACGCTCTTCGCGTGTACTTTGGAGCGTACAGTATTGCGCGCGGGAAAACCTTTCGCTTTCAACATTTTCAAATGCGCGATTTTTCATGATTTTTGTTTCATGCGCGCTTGAGCGAGTGTGTAAAGTCAGTTAATAAGTAGCCAGCTACCCGCTAGTGTCATTTCTAGATATCATATATTATTGTCTAAAGCCGATGTAAGTATATAATAAAATCGTATTACATAATTTTGAAAAAAAAAAAAACTTTTTATCTCTCAATTATTAAACATTTACAGGTTTTAGGTGGGATACAGGGGGTACAGGAGGCAATAAAAAAGTTTACTTCACATTGAAGCAAAATTCATTTATTCGTAACTGGACAAACATTAGCCTAATAATAATTATACGAAAAGTGACATTTTACAATAATAGAGATATCCTAAAGAAGACTGTGTACGATAATTCGTTTCACTGTCACGTGGTGACTTATTAGAAAGTAATTTACTTCATTTGGACACTAATCTGCTAATCAGATACGGTCGTGAAGATTAAGTCATTAAAATTAAAATCATTTATAAAACACTTATAAACCGTGTAGAATTTAATACAAAATGTAAACATTTCGCTTCATTTTTTTTTATAGCTTTGGAAGAAGACTATCTTAAAATAGATTGAATGAACAAATTTGAAAATAAAACGACGTCGATAACGTAGTTCTTTTTTGTTATAAAACTAAATGTGCACTGTACAGATCTCCGAGGAAAAGTTAAACGCTTCGGCTATCATCATAATATTAAGCATTTACAACCATAGAATTACTTCTACAGAACTTAGTGGTATAAAAATATAATTTCATTTGTTTCGCCCATTTATATTATTTAATACTGGATATTATTAAAAATAATAAGTTAATAGTTAGATCCACCTGTAACAGACATGGATGTTACAAGTTCAATGACATGAGACTAGTCATCTAACACTGACTTTATGAAAAATTAAAATAATTCAGCAATCATCAGAAATCTTAAATAGACTACACACAAAAAGACGGACGCAACATCACACGGAACACTTCAATAAGATACATTTAAAAATAGACATTGATTTCGTGTAAATAAAATATATTATAAGACTTGTTAAGAATTATTTAGCCCGCTTAAACTGCAGGTCCCAATCAAGTTCTAAATGCAGTACCTAGGTTCCTATCACAAAGTGAAACTAGGAACTTCATCTTTTGTTAATTTGAGATTGGTCTAGAACTTAATTTTGGCTTGAAGTTCGGCCATGAGGGTCGCAGACTGAAAGACCTGCTGGCTCTCTGTGTCGGTCAGCGGCTGTCGGATGACGTCGAGCACACCGTTGCGGCCCAACACGCACGGCAGCGATAGGAAGACCTCGTCCTTGATACCGTGCTCACCCTGGAACAGTAAAGAAATTGGTAAAAATAAATTTATTAGAATCAACATATTAGTCTAACAACTAACAATAAAGTAGATACTACGAGTTGTGATAGAATAAATGCAAGTCCTGAAAGTAGCTTTTCAGTCTAAGACAATAAAGGTCTTTATTATTATTGTATGTAAAATTTAAGAAGATGCTGCCGACTGCATGATATTGCTCATAGTATTCAGTCCAATAGTAATCCTTTTAAAACAAGTTTCTTGTTTTCGTCTTTTTTAGGTAAAGTTCTCTGTTTAGGCCGTCGGGTTTTTGTTTTTTATTTTGGAATATTTTTTAACGCATTGAAAGTAAATTCGAAGGTCATCACATTATTGTTAATAGCGCCTATGTGGGCCTGGCTAAAAATCACGCTGTCTCACCAGGCTTCGTATCCGACAGAGATAGTATCAGTGATGAGCAGTTAGACGCTAGTCTACACCCACAACGTTATTGAGTGAGATGCAGGAGCATTTATAGCAAAACATTCGCGAATTTTTTTAGAAAAGTCCTTCGGAAGATCGGGTTTTGTGAAAAAACCACTGCATAAATCAATGACCAATAAAGTTTTTTGAACTTATCGATAATTGAACTTTGTCTGTCTTTGACTTAGTTTTGGAGATTTTACACTTCTTTTATTACCTAAGTTAGGTTGAATTAGCAAGAAAAACGAATCTTTGTTGGCTCATAACTTTTTAATGCCTTTTTATTTTAGTATTTTGTTTCCGTACCGACAATATTAATAATGAGACAAAACCATACCATGTTTAAGTTTTGATGGACACTCTGTCAAACCGTGGAGTAAAACCCTACCAAAGTTTGTATGGAAAAAATGTGGACTTGTTTCACCTTAATAGTTTATTTAAAATAAAAAGTTGTGGTCATTATATTATGTTTTTAACTCTATACTCTAATTAGAGTGAGTGAGGTCTTGCGTTGATTATGTAACATGTATATGAATAGATCAATAGATAATTTTAAGTATATTTATAGGTAAGTACCGGTAGACCAGTACCAAAATGTGTGTGAAATTAATACTGGGTACCTAAATATCAATAAAATTATATTGTCATATTAACAATGTAATGAATCGTAGCTTCCTCATCACGGGGAATCCCATTCGTATTTGAGGAATATCCAGAACGAGACAAGTTGGGAATGTTGCCAATAAAATTATTGTTGTTATCGTTTCGGTTAATACACCCGAATCTACGGAAAATAATTAAAATTTTCCATAAATAATATGAGGTCATGGTCAAGCGCGATAAAATTAAATATTTCCTTTAGAAGAACGTAAATTAAATTAACAATGTCTACCTGAACACAAGTAGTGACTGCGTGCACACTGGTGGCGTTGGTGAGGACAGCCTTGATGATCTGTGTGAGGGAGAGGCCGATAGCCCAGGAGGTGTATCCCTTCAGCCTGATCACCTCGTACGCGCTCTGCACTACCTCGGCGTGAGTTTCCTTCCAGTGTTCTTCATCGCAGTCCAGGCCGATGTTCTTGTTCAAGTCCCGAAGCCTAACACCAGCGATGTTCACGCTAGACCAGACGGGCACTGTGGAAATGAAACATTATGATCAGTTTAGTTTGTTTTTCATCCCATGAATAACAACAGACTAAATCACGCCATGCTCCCGATGGGTTTTCCATCGGCAAAATTTTCGAACCACCATACTAACTTCCAACAATTCATCCCATTTAGGAGATTTTTTGTTTGGTATGTAAAAATGGTTACCCATCCACGAACCAACCACGGCAAGCGTAGCTTAACCTGAGCGATCGATCCTTGCGGCTGTTATTACATAGCCAGAAAACTTGTATACAGTATAAGTTTATGTATATGGTCTTTAAAATGTATGTATATGGTCTTTAAAATGTATGTATATGGTCTTTAAAATGTCCTCGATATCTCACCGCTGCTGTCTCCATGTTCTCCGATGATGTAGGCGTGGCAGGAGGTGGGTGCGATGCCCAGTTTCTGCGACAGCAGGTAGCGGAATCTGCCGGAGTCCAGGTTAGTCCCGGAGCCGATGACCCGGTGCTTTGGCAAGCCACTGATCTTCCACGTCACGTAAGTGAGTACATCCACTGGGTTGCTCGCGATTAGCAGAATCGCGTTCGGACTATATTTAAGTAGCTGTGGAAATTGTTAATGTTAGTATTCGTTATTTATTTATCTACAAGCCGTGCGGCCGTCCGATGGGATTCCCATCGGCAAAATTCCATACAAACTAATATTAGTGCTCACTTTCGTTAGGTATTTTTGGAACTCTTAGGCATTTCATTAGTCTACACTCAGCGGTTTAGGGTGTGCGCTACAATATGTCAGTGAATTTAAGACATCTGTTAATTAAGTAGATAAGGTCGCTGAGCGATGTACTCAGGTCATAATTTATTACAAGGTATACCTATTGTTGAACGTTGCTTCTCTCTAGCTTTCGTACAGCGTCAATGTATTGTTATTAATGCCAACCAGTTTACCCTACGCACGTTACTAATGAAGTCCTAATATACAGGGTGCCATCACCGCGCAGCCTGACGGTGGATTCAGCACATGACCCTAATTCTAATTTCGGGGGTTAATAAAAAAAAAAATGTCTCGTTTATTTTAAATGCGGGTATTTTTGCGCGTTGGTTCTCCTTCTACTCTTCGCAACGGAATTTAACGCTGGTTTCTTAGATAATTTATTTGAATCATTCACTCGCTAGCATATAATAAAGAAATCTCGATGTTTTGTTAACTCATAAAATAAGTAGGCGCAGTTTAGCTTCGTCTGCTTCCAGTGTACCGGGATGTTTTCTGCGTTATACGAATTCATAACTTTTGCCTGCAGTCACAATGAGACATTATAGGCATATTATACTGTGCCTTAAAATTGATACAATTAAGTATGACCTATATTTTGAATGATCAACCATTACTCTAGCATTGAAAGACTCGTAGTTTTTAGCGGTTGAAATCTTACATGTTTTTGTCGATTAAAAATATTGAACTCTTACCGAGAACACCGAGCGGGTCGCATATACAAAAAGTCGACATACACATGGACGTAATAACATCTCGCTTCAAAATCAAATAGTGTGTTTTTTCGACGCGCTGAGATGCACTCTGTTCGATTCTCAATGCTCCGTTCAACTCCGAAACTTGAAAATCGTGTGATCGTCGACTAATATAGCTATTTCACTTACTTTAGGAACAATTCCCTTGAGAACTTCAACGTTCCTCTGCACCAGGTTGCGTCTGTCCTCACCTTCCTGCTGCCTCACGCCGGCTGCTATCACGCAAATCTGGGAGTTCTCCGTTATTGCGTAATCTGTGGTATAAACACAACATATACTTTAAAAAAACCGGATAAATATGAATACATAACATTACATCAGGCCTGTAGATAATAGGTAGGTACTGGGAGGGTTATGTATGAGACAGAGGTGTCTATTTAAACATAACTGAAGAAATTATGTTTTTAAGTCCCACGTAATAGAGGGCCAGCCGATTGCCATCAACCCGGTACAAATACAGAGTTCGGCCTGTGCTACAAAGAAATTCCTAAGGGACAGAAGAACCGAAAAACACCATGGCCGACATGGGAATCGTAGCCAGCGGACCTCATGCAAGTAGCGCTTGCGTCCGCTAGAACAACCAGGCAGTCGCAATATGAAAACTTTATAATGGTGTTATGCAGTGAAACCTTTTATCTAATTATTCCCATTTACCACAACGAAATTATATAGGTACCTACTTACTGCAATTTTGTGAGCACATTTCGTGCAGTAGCCGAGCGTAGGTACCCGACGATCTCTTCAATCTTGCAACAACATTGCATGACTTACGAGTACCTCCACATACTTGCCAACGTTGCTGCCTATATTTTAGGTACCTACTAACCTATTTTTTGGTGTTGTCTGTTGATGGCAAGTCTTCGTGATGTTGATGGTAGCTCAATGCAAATCATGCGACTTACAACCTTTAGGTCTTAGGCTCCAACTCAGACCCGCACTAAACGAAGTAAGTATTATGTTTCCGCTGATCTCAAAACATCATGAGGAAACCATCATATCAGAACCGAAAATTCAAAGACTTATTACCTACATTCAGTAAAACGCTCTGCATGGGCCCGCGTGGTGGGTTACCTGTGGCTCGCTCCCGCTCACTGAGATGGGTCCTGTGTACCAGCGGTAAAAACAGGCAAAAAAAAATACTTCATCATCATTTCAGCCGAAAGACGTCCACTGCTGGACATAGGACTCACCCAAGCTCCGCCAATTCGTCCGGTTCTGTGCTTCCCGCATCCAGCGGCCTCCTGCGACCCTCACGAGGTCATCGGTCAATAAATAATACTTAGGCTAATTATTGAGGTGGCATCAAAATAACTATTTATAGGGTCATAATATCCGTCATAATTGTACGTATACCGTAGGTTAATAAAAAGTACGTATGGTGAGTGTCACATACCTGTGCCGGCCTGAATGTTGTTGTTGAACAAGAAGGCGGACCCGTGTTGCAGGTCCATCATCTCTCCCTTCAGTTTGTCCGCGTTCGTGTCCACCAGCACTATGTTGTTCGTCACACCCTGTAGCAAACAATAAAACTGTTATCAGATCAATCTGTACATTCTGTGAATATCACTTCGAAATTTGAACGTGAATCGTGAATCCGCGATGATGCATAATGATGAGTTCAGTTTCAACTTTACGGAATGGCACTTGTACACAATTGTGTTTAGGATTATAAGAATATACCGCATAGCAGAGAGAGTAGTGGTGGCCCAGTAGTTTCGGTGCCGACTTGCGAGTGAGTCGTGAGTTCGAACCCTAGCAGGCACTTTATCCACTGCTCTCAAAACGGGAAAATCATCGTGAGGAAATCGGCAAATCCGAGAATAAAATGTTGAAAACACGTTCAACCCCGACCCGTACTGGGCCCACGTGGTGGATTATGGCCCACCTTTATCACGCTGGTAGGATCCTCATGCCTGTGTCCCAGCATTGGGAACATTACGTATAGGTTGATTATTTTTATCACGCATAGCATGTTACTGCATGGCTTGAATAGGAGTCCTGCTCAAGTCATTGTGCGTTCGTTTGGCAAATGCTGGGTAGTCAGCCACATAACCAACTTGTTTACTGACTATTTGGCTAATCTCACCAAGACGTAAGTACACGACCTTATCCAATCTAGTCTGTCTAGACTGTTCCCAACTATGTTAAAGTTGGCTTCCAGTCTAACCGGATTCAGCTGATTACCAGTATTTTACACTAGCTTTTGCCAGCGGCTTCGCCTGCGCGGAACTCAATTTCATTTACCTAACTCCCTTAGGGGTTGAATTTCGAAAAATCCTTCCTTATTCCTTGTCTACAATATAAAGGGAACCTCTGTGCAAAATTTCAGCTTTCTAGGTCCAAGGGTTTGGGCTTGGTAGTTGCAAGCTTAGTTAAGAATAGCTTTTACATAAAGCTTATTTTCAACTTACTGAAGATTTTTCCCAAAACCCGGGAAAAAAAATATAGTCGTAAGGAAGTCTCCACTTTCTGTCTCTGTTCTCCGAAGTTTAGGCAAATATAGTCAGTCTATTCCGATCACTGGCCATAATATTTCCGTTAAAACAAGTTATGAAGATAAATCCACATACACTTATAGCGCAATAAATTGTCACTACAACTTTTCGTCCCAAAAAACTAGGCAGTGTATTAAATATCGGTTAACAGGTTAAGTCGATCGATAACGGTATCACAGATCTATAGGCACTTAACTATATCAGGATTACTTTTATGATTTTTTTTTATTGACCGCGACCAATAAATAATAAATGGGCTTTTTCAGCGTAGCATAGCTGCATAGCATATCAAGTTAGCCGCAAGATCACAATTAAATTAAATAAGTAGGTAAACATTGCCCGAATAAATCGTTGCACCTATTTGATATAAAGTAGATTTCGATCTAAGTACATAATATATAGGTAAGTAGATAAGTACTTATTGAAAATAGTAACTTAAGTAATAGATAGCATATGAAATTTCTAAACTATGAGAATTTCGGACATTTAGAATCCTGCTTACCTATTCTGAACACGAAAGGGGAAGGTCAGGCAAAGCTAAATTGTAGGTAGATGGCGATATCATAGCTAGGTCACGACAGCCTACAATTAATTTGACATTTCGTTCATTCATTACATTTCATGGATGAGTTTGGTTTTATTTCACTATATTGTTATTTTCGGTGATTATAATATTTTAAATCAAGTGGAACGTGGGAAGTGCCAAAATTTTAAACCTTAAATATTTCCTCATAATCACTTTCTTCAAAGTGTTTCAAACGTAACGTTAAACTCTGTTTAATTGAAAAAATCTCTACGAATTGCTTTAAGCCACAATAATCTTCTAATTTTCTCACAAAATCTTCTTGTTGTATGTATAGGTATAGCACTCGCTCACCACACGATCACTCCTATTTATGTCAAATCTATAAATTTATTACTATCTACTTTTGGTTTACCGGAAACCATAATTGTGTACATACTTGGGGAAATGGTGGACTCGAGTTCATAATAATCAGTCATTTCGGAGTATTTAGGAACACAACAACGCGTTATTTTCGCGACAGCAAAAATTAAACCACCTAACGCCTTGTGTTATTATCTTGTATTGGGAATTAGCTACGATAGGGCCATTTTGACAGTTTGCCTTCCATAATAGATCATTAGCAGGTACTTTTGAGTTGTCAAAACTCAAAAGGAGTCGATAAGTGAGAAAGATTATCTGCACTGGAAGAAAGGGCGGAGTCTTTCGACCGTACCCTCGTAAAAACATGCATCGAGCTTCGCAACGTACCGAAGAGAACGAAAGAAACGAAAAAGATGCTATATGACTCCTTGCTGGAATTATCAAATCAACTCGAAATGAAACTACAAGTCTATGACATACGCGATGTTTCACGACAGCCTACAAAAAAAGAATCCCCAAATTCTACCCTAAGAGTCGAATTTACGAATACCCTGATCAAAACAAACTTTTTGTCAGCTGTTAAGGAACACAATAAACGAAATCCAAACAACAAGCTAAACTCAACTCATCTGGGTATTGAAGCTCCAAAAACGCCAACCTACGCTGCAGAACAATTAACTCCCTACTCTAAACGACTTTTCTATCTGGCTCGTAACTATGCCAAGATGAATCAGTACATGTTTTGCTGGACTGCGGACGGGCGCATCCTGATGAAAAAGAATCCGGACAGCCCTGCTATTGTAATCAAAAGTGAACTACAAATTCAAAATATGTCTGTACCGCCTGCACCTAACAACGTATGACTAATTTATTCTCTAAGAAATTCAAGTTCTCTGTTAACGGTTATTTCTACCACTACCTTTTATTATGTTCATACTTTTCGTGCTACTTTATTTGAGTCAGTTAATGTAAACTGTTGCACACAAAACATCTCAACCAAAAACACACAATTTTGACTTCATAAAACCTATTTCTACCATATGGTTAAAACACTATAAAACTACACATTTCTCACTCATACTAACCGTCCCAAAGTTCGTACTATCTTATTCCTATAGCCTTATTTACTACACTCCATTACCCTTAATTTTAACAAGCAACGTCTAACACTATCAATGATGTAATGTCTGATCTCGACCAATTTTCTGTATCTGAGACTCACATTTGTACCCCCGAAGAAACGAAACTACATGTTAAAAATGGAAGCGTCTGGTTTACTACATTAACGCAAAATATCCGGTCCATAAACTGTAATTACCTAAATCTTCAAACCCTAATTCACCGTATGAATATTGACTGTGATCTTCTGGTTCTTACAGAGTGCTGGCTACCGTGCTCGAGTAACTCATGCATTCCCACTCTACATAACTATATCACACACAAAACAACAAAACACCTTAATCAGAGTGACGGGGTAGTCGTCTATGCTAAGTCAGACTTAATAGCTTTATGTGAAGAGCCTGACTTTCTTGGCTCCGCCTCGGGCTTACTTGTAAAGGTAAATTCTGAAGTGGCTATACTATGTATCTACCGCTCCCCCTCAAATGACAACATTAATTCGTTCCTTACTGCACTCGGTAACATTATTCATACCCTCAATTCCTTTAAATCGGTTATCATAACTGGAGATATTAACCTGGATATTAAACCTCATACCCAAGATTCACGATCCCACGAATATCTAAATGTCCTGGCGTACCACGGATTCTTACCAGCCCATACACACCCCACGAGAGGCAACAACTGCTTAGATCACATTATGATTCGATCCACAGCTACTATTCTTACTCTAGTCTACGACACAACGGTAACAGATCATTGTGCTTCCCTCTTATGTGTAAATAATAAAAATAAAAAATCTGAATCAACTCCTACAAAAATGATATCCAAGGTAGACTATAATGCACTTGATGAAACTATGAAACACCTAGACTTTACCCCCATTCTCCTTATCTCTGACCCAGACGACGCTATAGACAAGCTTACACAAATAGCAAAAAATGCCATAAATGAGTCCACGTCACTTGTTAAAGTCCCAGCAAATAAAAGGATATTGAAACCGTGGATTACTCCAGGCTTGCTGCGTTGTATCCGGAACCGAGATTCTCTACACAAAAAAGTCAAGCAGTCACCAGACAATCAAACTCTACTTATCACATACAAGCGATACAGAAATTTTTGTGCAAACCTTTTAAAAAAAAATTAAAAGAATATTTGATTCCGAAGAACTAAATAAGGCAAACCACAACCCTAAAAAACTATGGGACACTATAAAAAACATCACTCATTCACAGAAAAAGAAGCACTCCTCAAACCAGCTATTAACTCACTCTCACTCGCCCAGACAGTCTTGCAATGATGTAAACGAATTCTTTGTTAACATCGGGAAAAAGCTTGCAGAAAATATAAAGAGCGCACAATCCCACTCAATTCCCTCTCATACTACAAATTTCGATAAATCTTTCGTGTTAGAACAGACGGATTCTGATGAGGTCTTAACTACTATTAACCAGCTTAGGGTTAATGCTGCTACTGGTTGGGATGGCATATCACAAGCTTTCTTGAGGAGATACGCACGGATCCTCGCACCTATACTATGCCACATTTTCAACCTCTGCTTTCAATTAGCTATCTTCCCCTCTTCTTTCAAAAAGGCAATTATTCATCCTATATTCAAGGGTGGAGACGGGACCTTGCCAAACAACTATCGTCCAATAGCTGTCCTAAGCGCACTATCTAAGGTACTTGAACGACTCATTAACAAGCGATTAGTCCAATACCTCGAACACTTCAAACTTTTGTCACCCCAGCAGTTTGGCTTTCGAAGGAACAAATCCACTTCTGAAGCTGTCCACATGTTAGTTGACAATATAGTCCAGAACCTAAATACCAAAAAAAAGGTTCTCACAATATTTTTAGATCTCGCGAAAGCATTTGACACCGTTCCCCTCTCCATTCTTCTACTCAAGCTTGAATGTTTAGGTGTCAGGGGGTCTTCACTTGATCTCTTCAAGAGTTACCTTACTGATCGTTCACAGTTAGTAACTATAGACAATTATAAGAGTGATGAACTACCCATACACTATGGTGTACCCCAGGGTAGCATTCTGGGGCCCACACTCTTTCTTGTGTTTATAAACGACCTCTGCAATCTCCAAATTCCAAAAGCCACAATAGTTTCTTTTGCAGACGATACTGCCATCACTTTCTCTGCAAACTCATGGTCGGAACTCCAAGTTGCTGCACAACACGGTTTTAATTCCGCCTTGAAGTGGCTTTCTTCTCATACCCTTACTCTCAACGCCAACAAAACAAACTTCATCACTTTTTCAATGAGCAATGCTTCTCAGCCAAAAACTTCAATCTCTATTAAAGCTCATTCTTGTCCCACACAATCTCAACCTAATTGTCAATGTCCTACCTTAATCTCTGTAGACCAGGTTAAATATCTTGGTGTAGTTCTGGACAAAAACCTTAATTTTAAACCCCACATTATCACTATTTCTAGTCGCATACGAAAGTTAATTTATATTTTTAAAATTCTGCGACAAGTAGCCAACCCGTTAATTATCCGAAAAGTTTATTTTGCTCTTTGTCAGTCAATTCTAATCTATTGTATCTCATGTTGGGGTGGTGCTGCAAAGACAATACTTAAGCCTCTGGAGGTCGCACACAGAGCTATCCTAAAAGTGGCTACGTTCCGACCGATACTCTCTCCAACTTTTGAACTGTATCAATCATGTAGCGTACTTAATGTAAGGCAACAATACATTTTACACATAGTCCTTCTCCAACACCGACGCACACATTTCAAAAAAATCTCCAAGCGCCGCAAAGACCTAATCTGCACAATACCACCTACACGTACAGCATTTATAAAAAAAATTGCTCTCTACCTTGGCCCATCACTTTACAATAAAATTAATGCTAAAATTCCGATTTACGGTTTAAACAAAAATAACTGCAAAAAGACTGTTCGCTCCTTCTTGCTAAACCTTAACTACGACGAAACCGAAGAGTTTCTAAAGAAGTGATCACTCAAACACACACATGCATCACACACTTCATACACTAGCGAAACACTCATCACTAACAATAAACTCACCACACAAACATACTAAACATTATTTTTTTCTCGAAATTTATAAGTTTTAAGTTTTATTTTTATTTTTTAAATACGTAAGTAGTTTCTAAATTTCTTACTTTTATATTTTATGATTGAAGTTTTTATTTTTACTGTGTTTGTTGTTTAATAGTCCTGAATTGTCTCATAGCTTGTAGCTTGCTGTAATGATTACTATTTCTTTTAATAATACATACTTACACGTGCTATCTATAAGTCAACCATTTATGACGGGGATCGGAACTGTTTCTCCTAAACACAGGTTACTTCGTAACCTATCTAGGAGAACAGTACGGCACCCACTAACTAGATTAAGAAACGTATGCCTTTACTTCATATTATGTTACCTTGCCATGTAATCTAGTCCTAATTGTACAATAAACAAATAACAAAAAATAACAAACAAAGATGAAGACAGTTGTTCATCCGTAATCAAGGTAAGTTCCTATGGAGAAGAACAGGCAAGAACTGCAAGGGCACTCTTTTAAATGGTATCCTTAACCTAACACTAACTGGTCAGGACACAAATTCCTTAAAAGGATAAAGAGAACATACAATCGAGCAGGTAAAATCTATATAAACTCATGGTCTCAATATCACAGTTCTATATTTGTACACTGATTAATCAGAAATTATGTCAGCAATCGTATAATGGCTGGGGCGTCATTTTTATAATCACAAATTTCCGACGAGCAACTGATAAGATTAGAGGGGCTGCACCGTGCACGCTCAGCATGAGTGGCTGACGAAGCGAACACTGGTTATGGCCATGCCCACACTAGGCACTTCGGACGATATCTATAAACTTTTCGTATCCTATGCTATGGCTTAGATACTTATGATCCCGGCTCTATCTTGCATTTGTAGTTTCATAGTTGTGCGACATATGTTGAGCGTGGTGGCCCAGTGGTAACGGTCGTGGGTTCAAACCCAGACTGGCGCTTGACTTTGTGTAAATTATTTCATTACCACTGCTCTCAAAACGGTGACGACAAACATCCTTCCTTATTATTATAAACGTGAAAGTTTGTATGTATGGATGTATTATGGATGTTTATTACTCTTTCACGCAAAAACGGCTGAATGGATTTGGATGTTTGGCATACAGATAGATTAACACTTAAGGGTACCTTTTATCCCGGTAATACGTTCCCGGGGAATAATTTGCAACTTCCAAGCGGGTGAAGCTGCGGGTGGAAGATAGTATGTATAAAGTGTGGAAGACGACATGTCCTAGAATTAAAATTCTATCATGCACTGAAGTAAGCCCATAATCCTATATGAAATAACCTACATCAAATAAGCACAATAAATCGGATTAACAAAAACTGGCTTTCCATCAAAGGAAGGATGCGAAAACCATCCGCGTTCCTCGCTCCGAATGACTCTTCACCAAATCGGAGCTCCGAACGCGGGGGATGCGTAAAGTCGGGATAGCACTAGGGCTTCGGAGCTGTGCGATGACGCGAAACGGTGAGTGAGTAAAAAATTCTGAAAAATAATTGGCCAAGGATAAAGAGACACTCTTAATTCAACCAATTCAAACTGGTATGCTCATTTAGTCGTGTTCATCGAACAATGAACCACAAATGAACTAAGCGTCAAACGGACGCCACAGACGTCAGTCAATAGTTAGAACGAGTCGTAACATTAATAGCCCACAGACGACCATACAACACGACTGATCACGCCTTTTAGTATTTATTGCATTGTTTCAATGAAACTGTGCTCTATCTATGGCTAGCTGCAGTAAATAAGTCGGCAGTTGTTTAGCTGAAATTAACATCTGGAGTACATCCCCGAAGGGTTCAGGCAGCGATGTAGGTATATACACACGGCTACACATCGAGCTATACATTTCCAGTTTACGCTGATCTCGCACTGTACGAAAAACCTATACAATGCGAAATCAACTTATACTGGAAATGTATAACTTGATGTGTAACCGTGTATACATGGTACAGGTCCATGTAAATGCCGTTAAATTATAGTGTATCATAAAACAAATTTTAATATTACTGCAAAACAACGAAAAATTTAATGATTTTAGGCCCTGGAAGTCTGGCAGGTGTTTGTCTCTCAGTCTTCTATCGGGAAGGACGTGCCCGGGGCAAGGATAACTTCGCGCATTGGATCATCAACGCACTGGTTAGCGTTGAGAGTTGAAAATTGAACAGTAAGTATGGTTTATCGACGCGCTGGGATGCACTCTGTTGGATTCTCAATCCGAGAGTAGAAAATCTAGTGCGCGATAAAATCCCACCGCCATATTTTACGACCGTGCGACGTGGTCTAAAGAATCGAATTTTCCACCGACACACCGACATCACTATACATAAGGGGCCATCCATAAATTACGTCACACGTTAAGGGGTTCAACGAAATGTGACATTGTGTGACAAGGGACTTTGTGACGTCACATGTTAAAATGTAAAACTCTACATTTATATACAGGATAAGTTTTTATCCAGTGCGCAAACTTTAACCATGAATTCAGCATATCATCCTAGACCCCCAGCGCATAATTTTTTTCGTCGGTTTTATAAAAAAAAACAGCTGTTTCATAGAAAAGTGCAATACCTACGCGGTAAAAATGTATGGAAGAGCAGATTTTTTTTTGTAGAACTGGCGAAAAATTTATGTGCTGGGGGTCTACAATGATATGCTGAATAAAAACTTTTCCTGTAAACTTAAAAATATTACTAACTCGATCTATATTTACAAGGCTTATGTAGGTTAAAGCCGTAGGCGAATGCTGTGTTTTAATTTAAAAAAAAAAAAGTGGAAAAACTGCTGCTTTAATTTAATTACTTCTAAATATTCAACAACAATAGTTTAACCTTAGTCGTTATATTTAGTTTCGATATACGTGTTGTTCTTCTGTTCTACCAATACCTGGAAATCGTCCACCATCATCAGCACTTACAAACCATAACATAAAGTACACACACAACACAGCCGTCCACAGAGAGGACGCCTGTGTCCCAGCAGTGGGAACATAATTGGCTGATCATGCTTATGCTTATCCTTGCTTCTTAGGCCCTGGGTTCTTTGTTGGCCTAGTGACTAATGGGGCAGTCATAGCACCTAGTAAGCCTAGAGCTAGGTACATGGATTAGAAGTAGTCAGTGATCACTATGGCAATTGGGGGAGATATTCGACAAGCTTAATAGTCAGTGATCACTATCGCCATTTGGGGAGGTATTTGACACACTGCTGTCTGCGACTTCGCATGAAATTTCGTGCCCTGACAGTAATATGTCCCCGATCCATCGCGGTGCATCCCATCATCCACTCGCGCTATTCCTTCGTTTTCGCTTAACGTTCTTTCTGACTTGTTTTGATTTCTGCTGGGCTCCTAACGTACTTAACGTAGCGTGATGTTTAAAAAAATATCGACTGGTAGTTCCAACGATTACCCCTACATACAGACTTAAAAACAAACTTTACCTTTTTATATTATTAGTAGATACCTATGTAGATTGACGTCAACACGAAAGCATGGAGTGTTGCTATCTCCATAATCTAAAAATACTACAAAACATCTGGTCAAGTGCGTTTATTCGCAAGAAGCGCAATGACTCACAGTCGTATATCTCTTGATTTTTTTATAGGATAGACATAAATATTTTGTTTTCGAACCAACACAGACAGAAGTTTTTTCGAGTTTTTACTCAAAATAATGGTTTGTAATTGCAAGAATGAGAAACGCATTGAGCACATATTTCACTGGAATTGATAAATTACAGTACCCGAGTATCTATACTAGATATTTCTGAGGTAAGTATTGTGTAAACGATTTATACCTACTTAGCTATCTTCTAATCGGGACTTCGACCGCCTGAATTTTTTTGTTCCCCGACCCATCCCGTCGCATCGCATCGCCTGCTCGCACGCAAAAACGCGGAAAAAACGGTAAGCGAAAACGAAGTAGTAGTAGTAGCACTATTACCACTATTTAGTAATCTGTGCTATTACTTAGTTTTCGCTTACTGTTTTTTTCGATATTTTTTTTTTGGTTTTGCTCGGCTCCTGTGAGACCTAGCGTGATTTTAAATAGCCTAAAGCCTTCCTCAAGAATTAGGCAATCAATACCAAATTTTTTTTTTCAGATTTAACCGCGTTCAAACAAACAAACAAAAACCAAACATACTCTTCACCAATATTATTGATACCTATAGAAGATGTAAAGTAAACAACGATCAGAAGGCCAATTCTCGTAATTAAAAACGTTCGCAGTGTCATCTCGGCGACAATCGAATTTCAAAAATTTGACAAAAATGTATAGGAATTTTTGACAGATTGACAATGAGATCAGACTGTGAACGTTCTTAAAATTAGCAGAATTGCCCCTGAGGTACCTATGCATTGACCTTTTCAACTTCAAAGCTTGGTCTGGAAGACACATGAAAGTGGTTGGGTAGACTCGACGTAATTGCTATGGTTACTTAGCGGAGTCGTGGCTAATTAATTCCGGGGTAACGTTCGGTGAACCAACTAATGATGAAAAATAATGTGAAGTCGTGGAATAAACAAAGTGACTATAATCAAGTTACAACTGTCATTCTTTAACATTTGTATGAAATGGCTATAAACACGGCAAATTGGTGTAGGGTGTCAATTTGCTTACCAGCAGTTAATTTCCCTAACTGTACCTACTTATCGAATGACAGTATTTTAATCGGCATTCGCTGCTGACCGTGCATGAAGGAAATAGTTCCCCTAGGGTTCTAAGAAGCGGCCACAGATCAAACTGTGGACATGTGGATGCAAACGACAACAGCTGGTTTCGTGAAAATAAATGCTATTAAGTTGCGATGCTCATCAAATGGAGTTGGGCAGGACATCTAATGAGACGAAAAGATTGCCGATGGAATAAAGCTGTGACCAAATAATAATAATTTGGCGACACAGTTGGCGTAGTGGTTAAGCGATTGACTGCTGCGCTGCGTGTCGCGGGATCGATTCCCGCACGGAACAAATATTTCTATGACCTACAAGTAGTTGTTCCGGGTCTGGCCGTTTGTGTATGTGAGTTTTTAATGTTTGTAAACGCACCCACAATACAGGAGAAATTCCTAGTGTGGGGCAGCCTTTTTTATAAAAAAAAATAGTCGCCAAGGTTAGGCCAAAGAAACCATGGTCGTCCCAAAGCGCGTTGGCTTAATGATATCGTAAAAGCCGCAGGAAATATCTGGATAAGGGACGCACAGAACCGGGAAATATGGCAGAAAAAGAGGCCTATATCACAACAGTGGTTGATCGCGGGCTGAAACGTTGAGGGTGATGCATCAAAATCCTGATGTATTTTTTTAAATAAAACATAATGGACTCTATTGTGGTAGATAACAAATGCCTAGGTACCAAACGTACTTATAAGCGAAGGCTTACTACAGACAAATAAAGTAAAGCAAACACCTGGGATTACCTCGACGAGGGAATATCTCTCTTTCAGTTAAACAATGATAAACACTATTCCTATGGCGCAGCGTTTACTATAGCTAAGCAAACCATTGTGCTTTGAACAATATTAATTAATATTCGCAATGCTGCACGCTAATTAGTAACGGTATTTATCCTGTATACTGCCTCCTACCATGTTAGAATGGAATTGTTGTTTTTGTTTTAGGTACTTACTAAATTTTGTAAAGTTATTTTAACTAATAACAAAAAAAAACCAATAAAACATTAAAAATTCAATTAGGTACCTATAAAAGTCAATAAATGTTTTAATCCAAGTCGAACAAGTACCTACTTACATAACTTCCGTAAACGAAACCACTTTAATGATTTAAACGTAACTGCAAGTACCTACTTACTTATGAAATTAATTAGGTAATTCAATTAAGAATTTAATATTTTCACATAGGTAGGTTATGTGAAAATATTAATTAAAATAACTGTAAAACTATACATATGTAAAGTCTCGATTTATAATAGAGAGCCTCCGTAAAAAAACATCACAATAATGGAAAAAAGCCTTTAAAAAACTAACAACATTATATCTAATACAACATGGCGGGAAATTGTACAAAAAACTGTGCACAATCAAACAAGGAAAACCGAGTCTTATTTACTTCTGGATGAGCCTATATATGACTAGCTGACGTAATCATGGTTCAACGGTGAGGCTATAAGTAGGTTTGTATGTACCTAAGTGTACCTAGTTATACGGTAACAATCGCTTGCAACACTTGAAATCGTGTGGAAATACCTGAATACATTGTGTAATCTACAAACAGTTATTTTCTTAGGATGTATATCCGTATTGTGACGTTCAATAATACCTTTCTATACATAAATACAAAAAATTACAGAAGCACATATGTATTTAAATAAATAAATAACAATACCTAGGTACTATTATTGTACCTTTTATCCTTCGCGGAAATTCATTTCTTCAATTGAATATGACCAACTTGATCAAATTTCCTTTTGACAATAGGTACTTGATATTTTAAAGTATTGCTACCGATCCTATCCATAAAATATTATAAATGTGAAATTTTGTGAGCTTGGATTGATAGATGTTTGTTATTCTATCACGCAAAAACTGCTAAACGGATTTGGATGAAATTTGGCACACAGATAGTTTACAACCTGGATTAACAAATATGATATTTTTAATCCCGTTCGTTAGTACGTTCCCGTGGGATAGTTTAAGACCTCTACGCGGGCGAAGCCGCTAACAAAAGCAGGTTTGTTATAAAAATAGCTTAGAAAATATCTACAGAATATTTTTATTTACTGTTTAGAGATTTTATCAACAGTCACTAGACAAGTGCAAAAAACACCAGAATTTTATTCGCAAAGCAAATTAAAATGCAAGTTACCTGTGTAAGCAGCGAGAAGACCGTCGCCATGCCGACTTGTCCAACTCCGACCACCGTCACTTTGTTCCCAGTATCCACAATCTTCTCCTGCCGAGACTGGAGCAGTTTCTTCACAGTCGCCATTTTACCTAGCAAGATATTAAGATGCGAGGTTAATATCGACTCCTTCTGTCGAGATCTCTTCAGGTTGTTAATCACTACAGTCTGCACCAAGCGCCTCATGGTGCGGCTACGGCAACAGCTGGTTAGATTCTGTCGGAGCGCGGGATTTTTTGTTTGACCGTGGCCTTCGCACTATGTAGTTAACTATCAACGTATTACATCATTTTTATATCAAACTTTATCCCATGAACATTTCCTTATTATTTTTAGTGTTTGTTTGCGTTTATTTTTGGGCATGCCAACGTCATGAAAGTTAAACGTGTGTGTGATTCAGCATGCATATTCCCCGAAGCCCTGCAGCGCCAACTGCGATAATACATGTACCTACATATTTGCATACTTCTTAGTAGTATGTACCACTATTACTACTACTAGTTACTCTACTTCACCAAGAAACCTAAACAATTTTCGATTGCGAGCAGAGTCTAATGACCAGTGATCGGAATAGGCTGACTATATTTGCCTAAACTTCGGAGAACAGAGACAGAAAGTGGAGACTTCCTTACGACTATTTTTTTTTCCCGGGATCCGAGAAAAATCTTCAGTAAGTTGAAAATAAGCTTTATTCAAGATGTATAAAGGCTATTTTTAACTAAACTTGGAATTACCAAATTTTCGGGATTTACACGTAAAATCCCGAAATAAATAGTCTAACTTTAATTCATGTATTCGAATTATATTTACGATCCACCTAACTGTTGTCAATAAGTTATATTTCAGGATTTTACGTGAAAATCCCGTAAATTTGCAATTTTTTTTCGCGTGCTTTAAAAGGAGCTACAGTCGATTACGCTGCTTTACTTGATTTAAAAGACGTACTTACTTTCACAGTTAAAACACTGCATTTCCATAAGTTTTAAGGCACAACATGAATTATCGTTTAACTATCATCTAATGAATTTGCTCCTTTTAATTTTATGTCGAGAATTATAGTGCTAGATTTAGGAGGTT
The DNA here is from genome assembly GCA_949987655.1 of Polymixis flavicincta. NCBI lineage: Eukaryota > Metazoa > Arthropoda > Insecta > Lepidoptera > Noctuidae > Polymixis > Polymixis flavicincta. The sequence continues at coordinate 31,309,015 of OX465171.1, read as the reverse complement.
TTTAGATTATTTACCTACTGTCAATTCTGTTTTTGTTTTTTGTGCATATTGAACTGAAGTTTATATATCTCTTGTTTTATTTTCTTTTTTTAATGAGAGTTTTGAGTAGCCGAAATAAAAACCAATTTTTGTCAATTTTCTCTAAAGTTCGACTAAGTTCAAGTTTTTTACTGTTTTTACGAGTATTAAAAGTAGTTTATACAATTTATACCTAAATAACTTTCACAACAATAAATTGTAATTTTTTCATAACGTGTAGACGTTTAAACGATTCATAAATATGTGATATTCTAAACCTGTTAAGGAAATATCTCAAAATAATCGCCGGTTTGAGATCGATTAATCAAAATCAAATAATAAAAGTACTATTACATTGATTTGATCACGATTGAAATGATGTTACATGTTTTGCATTAAAACTTTTAAATCACGTAATCAGCGAAATCGGTAGAAAAGCGTTTACGGCCTCTTAAGTTGAGGCAGCGCAATAAGTCGCATCACGAGCAAGTGAATTGAAAAACAAAACAAATTGAAATCTCCTTTTCGCGTCTATCAGATAGGTATCTTCTGTAGGTACTTTCTTGATGCAGTATTAAACAGGTAAAAGTAGGTAAAGATGCACCTATCTTGTAGTAGGTGTTGCCTATTGCAGATATACCTACATGGTCTGGTCATCAGACGTGTGACCCGAGAGGTTTTCGACAGTGTAAAGGCTCCCTCAAACAGGCGCGACCCGAAACCAGTAGAACAGTTTCTATGAAAACTTCATGGAATTTGTTTCACCCCGGAATCGTATCACATCGTTGCCTCGCGCTTGTCTACTACCTAGGTCCTAATAATGTTGTCATAGTATACAATGTTTGAAATGCCCGCATAATAATGTGTTCCTACACGATAGTCAGTAGGTATGTTTGTTTTGGAGTTTTCGGAAACAAGTTTTTATTTAAATATTTGATATTACACACGCCAAAATAAAGTACTTCCACGGCGGGACACGTACCTAATGTTTTAAATCTTTCCTCTTGTTAGGGGGATAAAACGAATGGAAATAAAAACTTAGCTAGGAATGTTAAAATACGTAGCGTAGTACTTTACCTATTCATTCGCAAACAAAAAACTAAAATGACAGCCGGCATGTGCACTTCACCCTTGCGATGTTGAAAAAGCTAAATACATATTATATAACAAACGTTATAATTGAACAATTAATTATTACAGTATTTAGTTTCCCTTACATGCACTTTTAATATGGAACTACAGTATGCGAAGCTTACACAATGGTAGATTCTACACCATACAATGAAAGTGTATGGAGTTCCACGAATTATAAGGACAGCTGCAACTTGCATTCTATGCAACGTCAGCTGTACTCAATTCTGCAAGCTCACTAGAATACAAATAAATAAACTTACAGCTGCCATTCTCGTTGCTGTGATTGTTAGAATTATTCTGAGCCATCTCCGAAATATTTAAAAAACAGTATGATTTAAAAATTATCGAAACACTAAGTTATCTTCGCGTAGATAAAAACGATATCTCAAACAGAGATACAAAACATGTGTTCACTTCTCCACTGTCAAGGATTGACTGAATGAGTGGATCAAACCGGTCTTCTTTTATGTATGTTTACTGAATGAGTGAACGACGAAGCGAATGAGTGCCGCCATACGATTGCGTGCGCGCGAAAAGGTAGGGTGCGTCCGTTACGCGCATGCTCATTGCACCAGAGCCATGCCATGTTGGGTGAGTCAAGGTCAAAAAGGTCACAGGAGCAATGTTGGGTGAGTCAAGGTCAAAAAGGTAACAGGAGCAAGGAGACATGGGTTAATGGCCCAAGAAAAAATTGTTGCTAGTTTTGCATTTGTTTATTTAAGCGAAAGTCAAAACTCTTTAGGAAGACTTAAATGTACCTACAGGATAAAATTTATGTAGGAAACTGGTACCTAGGTATCTCCCTCAAAAGATTCAAACAAATTAGCAACAAAGAAAAACGACAAAAATAAAAGATTCCGGGAATGCAAATTTTGGAAAACTTTCATGTCATCATTTGTGTTAACATAATGAGGACAGTATTAAAAAGTTGGCATGCCTTACTGAACATAAATTAAAATCATTCATGTTGTTAATTACAAAGAACTGTGTCAGCTGTTTTATGATTCAATAAAACATTAAGTACCTACCGATTTTTAAGTAGGTACCTACTTTTAGCTCCATTTTCAGGATTCAAAACAATGCATCATCAATGACTCGTAGAATAGTACCTAATGATCAAATAAGTAGGTAAGTAGTTTTCCTTGAAAGTTTGTAGGTAGATAAAGGTCACCATTACCTGTAAGGAGCCTGTAAGTATTGTGTAATCTTTGGTAAAAAAAATCAGTCAATTATTTTTCAGTTTTCTCAAGTCATAACATTAAGTGCCACCTAAGTTGGTACCAAATACATAGTTTGATCTCCCATCTAAACGTGCACTACCTATTTAATATAGGTATGAAAGATGTTGAACGAAGTTTCAATAAGTTTCGCTCTCGTGCAAGAAAATGACACCCTACTCTTTTTACCCTAGCCCAGATGGTGCAGGTACCAAAAGATGAAAGTAAACTTACTACAGGTGTCTGCCGTTGTCATGCCGTGAGTCGGGTCACGTAGTTGCCAGCAACACGGCAGTCATGGCAGATATTGCCGGAGCGGCGGCGTGCGGTGGGTCGCGTCGGTCGTCGCCTCGTCGTCGGGCCCGCCGGCTGCGCGTCAAGGTGACCTTCAACAGCTTGTTTTGGACGCCTCGCCATGGCGCATGCCCGAATTAATACCAAGCCCCCACAAAAACACACCATAAACCCCAAACATACGATCTCTTTTACAACAACAACACATTTTTATTACTAGACTTCAATTTACGAAACTGCTTCGTGAATCTCCCGCCCAATTTCGGCTTTATAGTGCTGCGCCATAAGATCTGAGGTTGAATAAAACTAGTCTAGAATCCAGATTATTATGGCTGAAACTGTTGGTAATAATAAATAGTTGTGTCTGCGTTGAGAATTTTTAACTGAGGTCAGTCACCTTCAATACATACATAATCCAATTTGATTGCAAGAAATAAAAACTGAAAGTGCTGATATAACTGAGTTTAATTCCAATAAGTTTTGTTTTGTTCTATACTCCTATAATTTCTGCCTTGGCCCTTGGGCAAAAGGCAATATTTGTGGGCTTCACTTTGAGGGACACTTAATTTTGCCAACTCCACTAATAATTAAGTATAATATCCCGCTATATCAGACGCGTAAATATAAATACTATTACACAAGGTGGACAGATGACCTTGTGAGGGCCGCAGGACACCGCTGGATGCGGGAACCACAAAACCGGTCGAAGTGTGCCTACGTCCAGCAGTGGACGTCTTTCGGCTGAAATTATGAAATACTATAAACTTTGTAACACAATAATATACTTAGTAGGGGAAACTATTAAAAATATTTTCATTTAAGTACTCTATATAGCGGGACCACTATTAATCTCATATAATTTGAACGCGCGGGTATTTTGTAACTTTAAGGAGAATGGGCACCGAACTATGGGTTTCTGCGCCAAAGCCCAATAGCCATAACATACATCAACGGAAAGAGCTTTTCAAGCAGAACCTTGTTTGCTACTAACGCGACCTTAGTCAACTGTAAGGTACTCAATTTGGAGTCCTATTTAGGAATTACCTAATTAGGTGACAACTTGGGGTAATGTTCTTGGCACCCAATAGCATTGATAATATCAAGGCTATTGGGTGCCAAGAACATTCAAGTTCCTTTTAGTAACAAAGTAATTCGGTTTAGTGTATTGGCCAAGTCTTGTCGGATGCCAGACTTGGCGGTCACGGAATATTTCTCTTGGCATATATCTTAACGTTATTGGGGGCTCTCATTAATTAATAAATTTATATCATCATGTGCTTTTCAAACATACAAATTGGCATGCTAGATGCCGTTTTAAGAACAATGTAAATACGATTTAGTCGAAGTTTTTATCCAGTGCGCAAACTGTAACCATGAATTCAGCATATCATTCTAGAACCCCTAGCGCAGAAATTTTTCATCGGTTATACAAAAAAAAAAACAGCTGTTTCATAGAAAAGTGCAATACCTACGCGGTCAAAATGTATGGAACAGCTGATTGTTTTTTGCATAACCGACAAAAAATTCTGCGCCTGGGGTTCTAGAAATCATCCCTCTCGCTCCGTACCATGGCCTGGACCAGGGCCGGACGCGAGAGATCGCCGCCGCCGATCGCCTCCACGAGGACACGGCGGTGCTCCACCCAAGCCGGGCAGACCGCCACCGTGTGCTCCACCGTGTCCTCAGGGCGATCTTCGCAGTGGAAACACCCGGGCGTTTCCTCCCGCCCTATCCGAAACAGGAACCTCCCGAAACAACCATGTCCGGTGAGGACCTGCGTCAGGCCGAAGGTGAGGACGCCATGCCGCCTCTCAAACCACTACTCAAAGAGGGGACTTACCGCCGCAATCGTGGCGTGCCCAGCACTGGGTTGCGACAATCGCTCTCTCCATGTCACCATGAGATCCCGCCGGAGCTCTGTCCGCTGTGCCGCGATTTCCTGCGGCAGCGGAGTTACGCCCCGGCGTTTGGCCTCCTCGCGCCACTCCTATATTTGCGCGAGGACCTTTGCCTCCAGATCCCATGGCGGTAATCCGGCAAGGAGGCCCGCCGCCTCGCCGGAGATCGTGCGATATCCCCGGAATCATCCTTAGGGTCAAAACAATGCATATTTATGCGATAGCAGCATTCGCGGTTGATTTGCTGTAATGTTTTGAAGAGTTCCGTTGTCTGTCTCCGAAACGCATCATCAGATCTATATGAAATTTATATGGGACCATTTCGAAATAAACCCCTTTCGAACAAAAAATAATTTTGCAAATCCGTCTACGGAGTTATGCCCGAACATACATAAAAAAATATATAAACATGTCGAATTGATAACCTCCTTCTTTTTGAAGTCGGTTAATAAAAGAGTTTTTTTTTTTTTGGTTGGGAACTCGTCAAATAACTTCTCCCGCTCTGGGTGGAGCATGTGTCAGACTTTTACTGACTAAAACCGACCCGTGTTCCCTCAGTGGTCTGTGTGCCAGGGGCGGCGGTATCTCTTTCGAACAACCCGCACCCCTGGCAGGTAATATATTCGGGAAGCACAAACTTTGCAACCCTTTTTACGAAAATCATGCAGACATAGGAGTATGAAATTTGGCACAGTTATAGCTTAAATGGAGAAGGAGTTCAGAAAAATTATATTTTTACTTAAAAAATCATCAGAAATACAATAAGTTTTAAATTAATAAAGGCCGAATTTCGACTACTGGGCGAACACTAGTAACAATTATTACAATCTTCAAACGATTAAAGTAATAAATAAAAATAAAAAAATAGTAGTTAGGCACGTGTGTTACATATAAATAAAATAACTAGGATTTAACAAATTATAAAGTATTTATTAAGCCACGAAAAACAACTTTTCACACTCTCTTAAAATCATGTCAGGGCAAAATGCGCATATTTCTTTAATAAACTTAACAAAGAATTCTAAACACAATAACACATTAAATAAGAACTAAAGACATGAGAAAACAACATTTTTAAATTATAAGTGAAAATCATGGATATTTTTAAGGATTTCTCATCAGTTAAATAATTTGTTAGTGAACGATTGCCGTTGCAATACGTTCTCCGCGCCTCTGCGCAGGAGTGAGGCTTCCTGATCAGTCAGTGTCTGCCGGATGATGTTTGTAATTCCTGCTCTGCCTATCACACAGGGCAACGAAAGGAACAATTCATCTCGTATCGAGTGCTCGCCCTGGAAATTGTACAAAACGTTCGTTAAATATTCCAGTCTAATCCTCAAAACGTATTATAAGATCCACCACAAGGATTAGAATAGGAAATCAGCATACCTATTCACAACCATTCGATACGCTTTCATACCGAATTGACCAATAATCATACGTGAAGCAAAAAAATTGTACCACTTTTTACGAAAATTATGTGGACGGGGGAGATTAATGGTTTTATGGAACAGGAATGCAGAAAGCCAATATTTTTGTATTACAATGTATTTCTATTTAAATCAATTATGGTCAAATTTTGACCACTTGGTGACCACTAGTATCTATATTTATGTATATATTACGAGGTATATACACTATATGCGCTGTTCACAAATCCAAAACCCGAATATTTTGTCAGTTTAAATCATATAGACGACCACTATTCTTCCGACAGCTGTTTGCTGTTGGGGGCCAGACAAATCAGGTTATCGGAATCAGTTATTTTCGATACGATAGGCTGGCGAATAGTTGTGAATAGCTATGCTGGTCGGAATTAGTCTTCGGAATCTGATTTCATTGCATTGACTTTTGTATTCTGTTTCCGCACCGGCATCATTAATAACACTGATCAACAGTGGCCACACGAACTCTAATGGGTGATCGTGTTTTGACTAACTACCCTCATTACAAAAACACACTTATTGTGTTCCAATCAACCTCAGTTTTCTTGTGATGAGGTCATGTTCATTTTCGGTATTTTAGCGACAAACGCATTTGCACGGCTGTAAAAAGCTTGCTTTATATTTGCTTTTGTAATTAATTTAAATTGTTTTGGATTTAAAAGCCTGGTGATGGGTTTCTTCTGCCACTCCTATATCAAATTAGACCATACGGAAAAGATTGTAAAGGCGATGGATCGCCATGGAAATGGATTTTTATATTTAAAAGATAAATTTCCCAAAATAAGCAATGCATAATACAATCAAAGAATTTTCCTAGGTCCTCAAATCAGGGAATTAATAAAAGATCCGAAATTCGAAGAAAAATTTCATTTTAGAAAAAAAAACAGTTTGGCAATGCTTCAAGAACGTGGTTGCAAATTTTTTAGGTAACCATGAAGAGTGAGAACCATCATAAGCTTTGGTTTGCAATATGTCGCTTGAAATACATTTTCAAGACTCACATCTGAATTGTTTTCCTAAAGAATTAAGGGGTCGTAAGTGATGAGCATGGAGAAAGGTTCCATCAGGACAAAGATGGAGAAGCGTGACCAGGGTAGATGCAGTCCAAGGATGTTGGCTGACTACTGCTAGACGATCAAAAGGGACCAACCGCAAGCCAAATATTCCAGAAAATCATAGTCCTTTTCTTTAGTAACCACATTAATCACATATTAAACAGAACTATTAAATATTTTCTTTGTAATTGATTTTTCTTCACCGAATAAAATTGAAATGTGATTTAAAAAAACAGCTAATACATAGTATAAACAATAAAAAAGTTCGTGTGGCACAGCGATAGTTATATTTTGCTAACCAGTGTAATGAGACAAAACCATACCATGTTTAATTTTTGATTTAATCAAACAGTGGAGTAAGACACTACTGAAGTTTTTATGGAAAAAATATCAACTGGATTCACCTTAAACTTGCTCAAAAACCCTCTGAGCTCGACTTTACAGGGTGTAAGAAGACACATCACGTAGCCGTCAACTACGCTTTCTTTACATCAAAATATATAACATTGCACAAAAATAATTGCTGGGAAACAAAATTTTCTGTTTGTGGCAGTGCGCAATATAACGCACGCAAAACATGGTGTTTATGAGTGCATGTAACGGTACAAGACAAGGGGGTATTTAAACTTGTATTTTATCATTAAAATGTATTTTCGTAAAAAAAAAAAAACTGCCAAAGTTGGAATTTTGACGTTCAATATCTCCGTAACCAGAATTTTCCCAGGTATGGTCCAGTACAAATAATCAAAATTTTATTGCCGGAGAGTACAACTGACTCTCGGCTTCGTTGTGTCTTTTTGCACCCGTTATAGGACCTATTCCTAATTTGATTGTATTTTCAACATACCTTCGCATATGTAGAAACCGGGAGCACTGTGTATGTGTTCGTAAAGATCGCTCTGCAGATCTCTGCTACAGCTAGACCTACAGACCATGACACGGTGCCCTTCAGTTGGCGCACCATCTCATCAGTCCTCATAGCTTCCTGGAACACCTCGTTCCACATCTCAGGGTCCGAGTCTGTACCTGTCAGTGGGTTCAGATCCACGAGGCGAACACCAGCTACGTTCACGCTTGACCACACGGGAACTACGGAGAAAGTACAAAGTGAGAATTATTGCTTAATAAAATAATATTCTTGAAATTGCGTGTTCTGAAATATGATTGAAGCCAGTAAATGTATGGAATCTGTCTGGTACCCGCTCCAATACGAATAGACATCATTAGAAATGCATTATCATTTAGAACTAAAATTCCAATGGCCCCCATTTCTTGGTTTCTTGTCCGATTAGAGTAATACAGGTTGATAAAATACCTACGAATTATGCTCTCTGCCCAGTGCCCACTACACCGTACTATGTCCGTGCTATGAACGTATCAGGGACATAAAGAGACATGACACGGACTACGGTCTCATGAATTATGTGCTAAGGAGCCCACTAAAGCGTATCAACAGCGTTCATACCCATGCATATGGGCTTTAGTGACCGTAGCATCCACGTCGGATCCGCATACCATGTGAGTAGCGTCCGCGTAGTATCCGCATAGCATCCGCGTAGCAATCACGTAGCAACCGCGTTGCATGCGCATAGCACCCGTGCAGCATCCACATAGCATCCGCGTAGCACCCGCGTAGTATCTGCATAGCATCCGCTTAGCATCCGCACAGCAACCACGTAGCATTCGCGTAGCACCCGGGCCACAGCTGCAGTGAGCTGCACATCCGTGTAGTACCCGCGTAGCACACGTGCAGTGGCGTGCAATCCATAAAGACACTGGCTACCCTACCTAAATCAGATATTTAATTAAAACTAATATTATTTTAAAAACAAAAAAACTTTATTCATCAGCTCCACCTGTCGACCGTCGGTCGTATCATTAACTAGTATCATCGATACATTATCCGTTCGTTCGTACAATTTGACGCAACTTCGCATTGCGATGCACTAGCGCCGCGTGTGCCTCGGGAGAGACACGAACTATTCGCGTCTTAATGTTCACATGTGTGCTCTCGTGGTCATGCAGATTTATTGGGTGTGCGTTACAATACGTGGTACACAATGTAACAAATAACGCACACAACCGTACAGGGTAGTCACTGGCTTTTTACGCTTTAAAGTCAATCGTAAATTCAATACAAAACAATTTGATTAATTTAATTGCCACAAAGGTTGCATGCTGTGTACTGTACTGTACTTTACCTACCGTACAGCTTTTTTTTACCTTTTTTTAAATTTCTGCTCACCCTTTCTAAAAATTCTGCGCACACCACTGCATCCGCGTAGCATCCGCATAGCATCCGCGTAGAGTCTACATAGCATCCGCGCAGCATCTACATAGCACCCGCGTAGCATCCACATTGTAACCGCGTAGCATTCGCATGATATCCGCATAGCATCAACATTGCATCAGCATAGTATTCGCGTAGCAACCGCGTAGCAACCGCGTAGCAACCGCGTAGCAACCGCGAAGCAACCGCGTAGTATCAACGTAGCAACCGCGTACCATATACATAGCACCCGCATAGACACTGCCTTTTTCTAACCAGACTTTTGGGCTTCTGACCAACCATAACATCCGGTGTGTGAAAGAATTACAGGATAGCCACTATTTTGCAGCTGTTAAAGTCATCGCATAACCTAGCATTCGATCAGCAGTTCAGCACCACCTCACCTCATTAAAAATTTCATTGCGATTGCGATCCGGTGCCAAACTGAAATGTTCACTCCGTTAAAAATACAAAAAAATACATTACCGTTAAAATAAGGGGGGGGGGGGGGTTAAACTAAAGTGAACCCATGATCGGTTACTGGGTAGCGTGTGATGACAACACATTCCTATGATGTTCAAAACGGCAGTTAATTATTTAAAGAAAGTAAAGTAACTTGGTATTTGGGTAATGCTAAAACTGACATAACATAATTTTGATATATGTAGTATAACTCTTAACGGACAACGATTTGAAACTAGCCGCTGTAGTAACTTCTATATATCTTAGTCAAGGAAAAGCAATCACACATGGCTTGGAGGGGGCACCAAAATTTCAACCATTCTTTAGCTACCGGTATCGGGACTTCGAGGCTAGCATAAGTGTAGGTACTGGTGTCAGAAAAAACTCAAAAGCAAAACCTAAAATCATTATGAATATTATCATACCGCTGTTATGTTGGCCATGTTCTCCAATAACATACGCGCTGCAGCACTCAGGTGTAACTCCCAACTTGGCAGACAGTAGGTACTGGAATCGAGCTGAGTCCATCAACGTGCCAACTCCAATGATCCGTTGTTTCGGGAAGCCAGTCAGCCGCCAGGTGGTATGAGTCAGGACGTCAACTGGATCACTCACCACTATGAATATGGCATCAGGACTGTGCTTCGCTAGCTGGTGGAGGAGAACAATAATCAATTAAATCATTATTTTTGTAGCGTCTTGTGCAAAACTGATACTTTTGTCGAAGTCTTTGCCGACACTTGTGCAGTTGATAGTGACTATTGACACCTTTGTTCTTTAATGATCGATTACGATAATGCTTGTGCTAAGTCTGCTAGTGCCGGAAAAGGCAGTACATAAATTAAAAAGTCGAACAGTATTTGGTTTATGAAATTATCTACTACTATCTGATTAACTCACCTGAAGTTAACCATAACTTATCTAATGGGGAAACAGGCGATATATTCTTGAAGAAAGAAAGTAAGTACCGGTGTGACGATCGCCCTGGTGATGCCAGCACTTCGAATGATAAAATCCTGATCTCTTTCGTCCTTTCCTTTAAACGTCCCTGTGGTGACGATGCACACTTTCGAGTCGCGAGTGTCCGCAGGATCTATGTGCAATACAATTTATAGTATTTAGGTGATATTATGAGGTTCACTACAGGTGTTGGTTTGGTCTAAGTATCATCCCGTCCATTTCTACGCCTCCATGAAGTTTTCGTACCTATGCACTTTAAAGACTTACTTTACAATTCGATTTTAGACAACAAAAAATCGTGAAAGAATATAAATAAAATTGTGTTTTTTTTTTTTTTTTGTAATCGTTGCTATGCAGCCAGGAATGTTAAAAAGTTGTTAGAAATTCTTTAACTCTTTTTGTCGCCTGGACCTTTTTGCATAGTTTTCACCTATTAGTTAAGTCTTCTACTTATTCTTGTGTAACTAACAACTAACTTTCTTGCTTTCTTTCGGATGTCGTTAAATCTTTCATTTTCGTGACGTAACGCTCTGTAATTGTACGTGACCGCTTTTCCAGGACACCGTAGCTTAACGTTGAATGTTTCAACAGTCCGGTCATTGAGACCAAGGGCGGATTCAGGATTTATTTTTAGGACATGCACATGAGCACTGAGTTTGGGAGACACTTCTTAGAGTCTCCCAAATCTAGTATCGTACTATTATCCTGTTTTTGGGATTCATTATTTTTCAATGAGATTTAAAGAACGCGAAAAAAAAAACGCGTGCGGTAGGGGTTCCCTGTCAGGAACGAAGTTCTTTACGCGATACTCGCACGCACACACACTCGTATACAGGGACATCAACGCGCAAACAGAAATCGTGAATCACTTCATGATCCACCTAGAATATAAATTTTTCGCCGGTTATCAAAAAATACGCGGTCGGTATGGCAAAGCTATTTATTTTGTTAAATAACCGATGGAAAATTTCAACGCAGGGGGTTCAAACTCATGTTCTGAATACGAGTACATGGTAACGGTGCATTGTTGGCATAGCAAACCTTTGTGCCCGAGTACGAATTGACTGCACCACTTTGAACATGATTAGTTCTTTACCCCACAGCTGCTGAAGATATAGTAGGTGCTTCTTCAGCGTTCCTTGTTGAAGCAACGTCTTGATGGATATGCATTGAGACCAGTCCATCAGCGGCGAGGTGTCAATTTTACTAAGAGAGAAGCCGAAGCGAAGTCGGTATTATACCCCCGTGAGGGTTGGGCACGCCACGATTGCGGCGGTAAGTCCCCTCTTTGAGGAGTGGTTTGAGAGGTGGCATGGCGTCCTCACCTTCCGCCTGACGCAGGTCCTCACCGGACACGGTTGTTTCGGGAGGTTCCTGTTTCGGATAGGGCGGGAGGAAACGCCCGGGTGTTTCCACTGCGAAGATCGCCCTGAGGACACGGTGGAGCACACGGTGGCGGTCTGCCCTGCTTGGGCGGAGCACCGCCGTGTCCTCGTGGAGGCGATCGGCGGCGGCGATCTCTCGCGTTCGGCCCTGGTCCAGGCCATGATACGGAGCGAGAGGGCATGGGGAGCCGTCACCTCCTTCAGCGAAGCAGTGATGCTCGCGAAGAGGGAGGCGGCGCACGTGAGGGAGAGGCAGCATATGCGCCCTCGCGACCCTAGCCGCCGCAGGATACGGAGACGCCCTGGGCGTCGGGAATCCCAGGCCGATTTCCGGCCACCGTAGGCATGGGCTTGCGGACGGCGGGTAATGGGTAGCTCGCTGTCCGGTAAGGACCAAGCCCAAGTCGACGGCGCGTTGTGTTCCACGCGCGCCTCAAAGAGATGTCAGCACAGAAATGATGGGGCCTGCAAGGGCCGATGCCTGTCAGGGGTGCGGGTTCGTTTGAAAGAGATACAACAGCCCCTGGCATACGGGCTACTGAAGGAACACGGGTGGGTTTTAGTCAGTAAAAGTCTGACACGCCCTCCTGCTCCACCCAGAGCGGGAGAAGTTATTTGATGATTTCCCACCCAAAAAAAAAAAAAAAAAAACCCCCGTGAGGGTATTAGGGGTGCTCGCCGTTTTTGTTGTTTGAACATTATGGTGAATTAAATACCCGTAGTGTTACTATATTTTTTGACGATAGTAACCACTATTGACGTGCCATTTTTAATAGCGATAGAGTTGGCGATGCGAATCCCCGAAGGGAAGCCGCTTTCGCCACTGCAGTCCAATCAGATAATTCTATTTATTTTACTTAAGCCGTATGGGGGGGGGGGAGGCGTGCGCCTACCCCTAGGATCCGCCCTTGGTCGAGGGAATGCCCATCAGTGAGACAGTTCTACCTAATAAAGATCAAATTCGCAAAACATGTACATGTTTGTATGAACGTATGAAGCTGTCAGTGTCAAGAACGACCATGTATCTACTCGTCCCACGACACGCGACGAATCTTCCGTCAGATGTGTGATTATCCTTAGGAACGCTGTTCGGCAAGCATTGATAATTAATTAGATTACCTTTACTAGAATGGATCCTGGGATTATTAAGAAACAGGGCGCTTGACTGAAGATCCAAATGTTCACCCCGCAATATGTCTTCATTCATATCAATCATACAAATGTTGTTTGTAATTCCCTTGAATAAAATATTTAATGTCAGTAGGTAAACTATATCAAAATATGCGTCTGTTATAACCATAGAATCGATCAGTTTATTTTTTCTAGAGGTAGGGTACCTATATAATGTAAAATTACCTTAGAAAGTAAACTGAACACTATAGCAATTCCCGTATCATCTAGGCCGACGATGCTCACTTTGTCGCCTGCGCCGAAATGTTTGGGCGAGTTACAATTGAACATTCTCGCTAGAGTCGTATACTGTTTGCAGGCAGGTTCTTTTTCTGGTTCAGTCCCGCTTTTACTGGTGGTGCTTGGGCATTCTGAATAGTTCCTACGTCTGGGTTTGGTATCTGCGAAATAAATTCTTAATGGTCATTCTTCTTCTCATGCCGTGTGTACTGTGTTCCTATCTTACTACATAGGTGCACAGTGCTATTCTCTAAGGAGACAGCCTAGCGGGCAACGCTGTTACCACAGCGGCGACACAACAGTGTGGTATTCACTAAGCTGCGAGTAGCGCTCAAGGCTGCGACGGCCGTGAGTTAGAACTACACAACTCAAATATTATGAACCCAGCTACGAAACTGCGACGGGAGCGTACTGATAGAGTTCGTTGACGACCGATGAATATCGTTTGTATAAGTGATGCACGCTCGATCTCAAGGTGGGCTCGGCGACGAGCTCATCGTAGAGTTCAGCACAGACATTGTCGCTTAGAGAAGAGCATAGCAGGACTATGATATCAAAGACGGTCAAACTTTCTGCTGGCAAGACAAAATCGAGATACAGATCGTTATCGTTACCCATAATTCTAAATTACACGAATAGGAAAACAGAGGGGTAATTGCGTTATACCTTATCATTAAAAATCTCTTACATTTTGACAGTTCCACAACATTCATGGCGCTGTTTACGTTGCTAAGCAGACAATTTGAGCACACAGGATAAGTTTTTACCCAGTGCGCACCGACGAAAAATTTCTACGCTGGGGGTTCTAGAATGATATGCTGAATACATGGTTACAGTTTGCGCACTGGTTAAAAACTTATCCTGTATGAAAGAATGGATAAGCTGGATGAAAGAATGGCTAAGAATGGATAACCTTCAAATGATTCAGTATCTGATCAATAGTGTGTTATGCAAGTAGGGTGCAGGATCCCAAAAAGAAGGTATTTTGACGTAAAACGTCTTTTCGTCGGTGGTAGGTACCTAACTCCAATATTTCTGAGTGAGAAATTAATGTTAGATTTTCAATCTGCATTTAATTCTAGAGAACCTTATGGTGGAATTATTCTATGAAATATTAATACTAGGTACAGTAAAAGTACAACTGAAGTGGACAAATGAAACCTCTAATTTTGATTAACGAAGATAAGTTTTATACTAGCGACAGCATAAACTAAAATTGACCTGATTTTTTTCCATTTTTACAGCAAATTCTCTTGTGCAAAAATATAAAACATTTAAAAAAATACAACCGACTTCCAAAACAAACACTAGAAAGTGAAAAATAACCAATTTCGGAAGGTGGTGCCAAAAAATTAAGAGACGTGAATCTTGGGAAGCAGTTTGATTATCAGGTGGGATAAATAGAGCACCTCAGGCCTATCCTATGATAGCGACGTCGGTCGAAATACTGCGACTGCTGCAGCTGCAGGCAAGCAACGGAAGCAGACTGCGGGCATTGTAGGAGCTTCAGGAACATAATTTTGTTAATTTAGTTTTACCTGCATGGAAATTTCCATCAAGAGTTTCCGACTTAGCCCACATTCGCAAGGACGTTAAATCATGACGGGTTTTTATTACTTACTAGATTTTCAACGCTCCGCTAGGCGCCGTGAGACGAAAATCCAACAATGTGTTTTTTCGACCCGCGGCGATGCACTCTATGAGGTTTCCAATGCTCGCTCAACGCCGTAATTTGAAACGAAACATTAAAAGTCCATGCGAACGTGAGCTTAGGGTTTTAAACCAAGGAATTCGATTCCGATGGCTGACCTCGACGTCTGGTAGGATAAAATTAACAGTAGCTAGTATGGCGACGTATTAGAATATACACACACCTACATATATATCTATGCCTACACCCTGAATTTTCCTTAAAAGCAAAAAATCATTTTTCTTAAAGGCTTTTCTCTTTTTTTGGAAGGAGGCTTTACCATGTTTACTGCCACAGCAAAAGCCATTGGTACAGGTAAATACATAACGGTATTTGTATCTTCGCAAAAACTTAGGTCTTTTCCAAAAAAAGATGCGATTTCCAAATCTAAATACACGCAGCAAAGATGAAATTGTGATTCCAAAATTTAGATTAACTAAAACTAGCAAGTCATATCTAATAAACAGTATCCGCTTCTATAACAAGTTGCCAAAGTCGGTTACAGAACTTAGCTATGGAAAGTTTAAAACTCGCATCAAACGTGTCCTTATCAAAAAAGCATATTATAAGATAAAAGACTACGTTGAAGACAGGGAAGTTTGGCATTAATTCCTTCTGCACATGTGGCTTCCCTGGTACCTCATTAACAGCATAACTATGTGAAAGTCTATTAACTGCTCCCAAATTACAATTATCTTTTTTATTCTTTATATTTTTACAATGCTGACTGATGCTGACATATTCTCGTCATTACCTAGGTATTTGACATTATACATACATTTTAATATCGACAATTTTTTTGTGATTTTCATGGAAATCATGTCACATTTTATTTATGTACAATATTATTGTGAATGAGAGAACGTTGTAGGTCTTACAGCATCCAACCTCTAAGTTCCTGTTACTTATTGACAGGCCTGCACTGTCCTCCCATACCTCATATCACTGTAATTTGAAAATATACCTATATATAAAAAAATGATTTCATTTGATTTGATAGGGCCAGTTTATTGCCATCAACCGCGTACAAATCCAGAGTCTGGGCAGCTACTGAGACATTCCTGATAAAAAAAAACTAGATTACAATTTCCCCGGCAGTAACCCAGTTGCGTAACAGACTATTGATCATAATCTGAATCCTTTTGAAGAATATACTTAGTTAATATATTTCTTGCATATACAGGATACATTTTTAACCAATGCGTAAACTGTAACCATGAATTTAGCATATGATTCTAGAACGCAGAAAATTTTCGTCGGTTTTACAAAAAAAAAAAAAACTGCTATTTCATAGATAAGTGCAATACCTACGCGATTAAAATGTATGAAAAGCAGCTGATTCTTTTTTGGTTACCCAGTATGTATTTCCACGCTAGGGGTCTAGAATCATAAGCTGAATTCATGGTTACAGTTTGCGCACTGGTAATTTTTTTATCCTGTATACGAGAAACTCTGCTGAACAACAATCCCGGCTTATGAGACACAATTGATTTTCCATTGTAACCCGCGCTGGGCTTAACCGGCAATATCTGGATAACCGAGTTTTGCTCGGGTTTTGTTTTCTAAAAACAAAACCTAGCTAGATCGATTTATCGCCCCCGAATTCCAGGACCTCATGCAGGCAGTCCTTATAAACCCATATTCAGTACTGGACGTTTATGGCGAGTAAGGATTGAATTCCGAGTTAGTATAATTATCACACCGCCAATAGCAATCCGGTCGCTGACCTCGACGTCTGATGTCCATTGGATTGAGTTATCTTTTTATTTTGTGGCAAAATCTGATTGTACATTTAGTCAAAAATAGTGAAAGCTCATAGCCCAAAGTAAAAAAAAATTGTCATTCTCAAGGGTCTTCAGTTATTCCCCAAAGTGTGGATCACTCAGTTCAGACATTTTGCAAAATCGGTCATGAGCTAAATCTCAACAAAAACTTACTCCATTGACTAAATTTATATCTCAAATAAACAAATATTTGAGATATAAATTTAGTTAACAAATTGTCACAATGTTTAATAAAATCATCAAGCTAATGCAAATCATAAAGCTTCTATCACAGTATCATTGGAACACTCAGTACAAACACCATTTTGTTTGAGAGATCGTTGTTATAAGGTTTAGGTTGACTTTTTCTATATGTCTATTTTTATCCTAAAATTTATGTTCCGAATATATTTGTACAATAAATATCATCTTAACACAAATACCTTTTGTTAAAAAGTTAGGAGTAATTAAATGTTTTTAAATTTGCTGAAGTGAGTGATTCTTATGAATACTTATTGGTATCTACCTACTTCATTCATATTGATTTACACAAATTACGATCAATTTTTGTACAACTTTATGACTAAAGTTTTACATAAAAATCATTAACATATACAGCTTAATTTACGAGATATTAGATTTTTAAAACTGCAACGAAGAATTCAGCATATCATTCTAGACACCCTAGCGTAGAAATATTTTTCGTCGGTTAGACAAAAATATCAGCTGTTGTATACATTTTGACCGCGTAGGTCTATGAAACAGCTAATTTTTTTTTTTGTATAACCGACCAAAAATGTCTACGTTAGGGGTCTAAATTGATATGCTGAAGTAATGGTTACAGTTTGCGCACTGGTTAAAAAATTATCCTATATACCCTTTCCGTTACACGTTGTATAGTCATGTTTTAGCTATAACAAATAGTACAGCAGCATTACAGGCATCCTTTTTGGAACAGCTGCAGCCGCCGTGGATTATTTTAAGGATGCAGATGTGATCTGAGAACGTACGTAAATACCTACTTACATGACATACCTAACTAAAAATACTTTTCCTTATTGCAGCTTTTAAGCCGCGTCCTTTTTACGGCAGAAAAGATCAAAAAGTCCCAGCAGTGCGTAATGATGGAATGGGACGGATTGCTTTCTTATTTTTTTTTTTGGAAAGAATCCAGAAGGCACTAATATGGACACTCAAAAGTGTTTGTAAGTTGTTTGATGGCGAGTCCGGAATGATTTAACTAGGTACCTGAACCGTGTATCTCTTCGTAGATACCTCGGTCTGGTTGTTTTTTTTTTGTCTGACTACAAACTTGGTAGATTTACTCACAAGATCGATAAATGCAGGGAACATTTGCACTCATGCGTATTGGTCCATTCTCAGCTAACAGCGGAACAATAGAACAAAATACCCGAAACATTTCTTCGAAAATTTTGCAGTTCGTGTCGTTCGTGTTTCTTTGTTGTTTCAGGAATATTGACAGTTTGTGACAGATTCCGCGGTTTCGTCTTCTAAAAGAATATTGGAATGATCTCAAGCTGCCACGTAGAAAAATGAAAGAGATTTAACACGCGAACCATAGTGCATAGATGTACCTAGATTTGCACGACATATATTTTTATGAAATCAATGCAAATGGCGTCGCCACTTGGTTGAAAATGATTAGACCTTTTAGGGAGAACGTATTTAAAGACTATCAATCATATTGTTTACATTACATAAGATAATCAGTAGAACCTTCATCGACTTAAAGTAGGGAAATATCATCAATAATCGTCGTCCAATATCTTAAAGTTCAATAAACTCACCGTCGTCGTTGCCTAAAAATAGGCACAACAAATCTTTGGCCCCGAATGGTAGACACAGAGGAAGACGGCAAATGGCGTTCTAGGACAAAGAACACCCAGTTGCACAAAGACAAACATTAATGCCACATTACATAAAATGGATCATTAACGCTAATTATTTCATTATTTAAATGATGTTGCTCAAAACAACCACAACTTTATTTTCAACAACAAACAACTTTCCGCAACGAGTTAATGGAAGATTAAGATTTAATGACGACTTTAAAAGTTCAAGTTTGTTTCTGCACCTGGCTGTAAGGAAGGATCTGTGATCATCAAGCATTAGTAATGGGAATAGCTTACGGAATCAAGTGACTTGCGTTAACAAGACATTCTCCACAGAGAAGTGGTGGCCCAATAATAGTAAATGCCGCAACTTACGAGTTGTAGGTCGTGGGTTCGAACCCACACAGGTGCTTTACTTAGTGTAAATTACATCAGCACTGCTCTCAAACCGGTGGAGGAAAACATCGTGAGGAAACCGGCTTCTTCTTTTTCTTTCACGGGGAAATCCTCATGGATACCCACCGTCTGAGGACGTGAACGGAGGGTTATGTCGGACTCCTACCGAATAAAACCCCACTCTTCCTTCTACCACCATAATATATTCTGATATATGGTGGTAGAAGGAACAGTGGGGTAGTAAAAAGAAATAATTTAGCTCAACTTTGTGATTATTTTAAATTAAGATTTGATTATAAATACAATTTATCAATCCTTAATTTGCGTTTTCATTACATGTAGCACTTGTAGAATAATGCTACGTTTTGCGAAAGGTGCAATAAGAGAAAGGTGAATTACCTATGAGAAGTGTGCATAGGGTAGACCGGGCGCAATAGTACCATTTTCGAAACATCGGTTGATTACACAAATTTAACTGTCGCTTTTTGTTTTAATTATTATTATTTTACAGCCTTGGTTTATTATCTACCGAAGAAAACATCTAAAGTTGGCCTAGATTGAACAAAACTTGGTCAAAATTGACTTTTAATGAAATGATAGCTAGTGCTACAAATGACCCTCTTTAAGGGTTAATTGTACCAACACTGCATAGGGTAATAAAACGCAAATAAAGGTATAAATCACATTTTCTCAGTCATTTATTTGAAGTCTTATGGGTTTATAATAATTCTTAAAAATTAGAAACAAAAATATTTTGAGATCAGAGTTTTAAATCAACACAAATGTGAAATAATAACATTAACATAACAATTCTTCACTTCGAACAAAAATAAAATAAGATTTTATTAACATAGAATCAACTTTGGTTCACACTTCGCATATTTGCTGTTATCTAGCTTTATAACCATTATGAAATAGAAGTAATCAACAAAAATATATTAGTATGGAGGTACAATTGACCCCTGGTACAATTGACCCTCATATAATATTAATTACTGATTTAAAAAAAAAAAATAGTCAGATTCGCAATTGTGACAAACATAACCTGACTCCTGAGGTGTACATTCCTCGTGTGCCCATAATCTGCATTGAGCGCATTGGATCCACATTTCGTTAGGGCGGCTGGCACTATAAGGTTCCACACATACAACACAAAACCATTCTTGTTCTTCTTCACTGCTTTCAGAGTCATTTTTTGCTGCAGTTTTCTTTTTCTGGTTGGAATCACATTTTATCCCTTTACATTTCACCGGGTGCTGTAGATTCTTTTTAATTTGTTTAGCTTTCTTTCTTTTTTCAGCTTCCTCTGCTTCTTTTTGTATAGCATCCTTTTCCGGGGTATCGGTGTATATTGCCGTTTGTCGTTTTTTTCTGCCGCGGTTGGTGGTTTTGCGTGGCGGCGCCTTTGGCAGAGGGCGAACTACTTCAGGAGAGAAAATGAAGGGTTTATTTCCTTTAGATGTAGACGGTTTGGGGTCGAGTACAGGAGTTGAATGGGAAGAAATATTTGTTACTTCACGTAATGGTGTGCCAAATCTTAATCTTGTAAGTAGTTCCATAGATTCAATGTGGGATGTATTTTGTTGGGATTCCTGTCCTATATCCAAAGGATCAACTGATTCCAAAGCGTCTCCAGGCATAAAAGCAGGCATTAAAGTGGCTGCTTCTGACGATGAACTTGGCATGGCATGGATCTCTTTTGGCGTCTCTTGATCTGTAGATCCCACAGGTGGTGGAGACGAAATTTGTGGAATTATAGGTTCAAGATCTGATTCAAAGGGAATACTTCCAGTTCCTGATTCGGGAGGAGGCCTTTGGAGGCTATTAACAGCAAGCAAAGGTCTGTCTGTCACATAAGAAGGGCCAAAATCGGTATCATCAAATATATCTCTATTGTAGGGACAGATTCCTGTGCAACGAAATCCAGACTGAATATTTCGAGGAGTAAAAGCTAGAGGGAAGGAAGTAGCAACAATTGATGGAATATGGTAAATAGTCATAGTTTGACCAGGATTGTTCCTCATCCATGCATCACAAGCGGTGTATACATGTTTTTTCAGAGGACCATGTACAGAACGATCAAGTGGCTGCAACTTATGCGAGCAGTGCGGTGGAAACGATAAAACTATTATTCCATTTTCTTTACAAAAGTCTAAAGCTTCTATTGTTATATGCGATGGATGATTATCAAGAAGTAACAGCACTTTGTTATCAAGAGACACCCTGGTAAATGATTGGAAATGTTTCAAAAATTTCAGAAATTGGGTCGCTTCCATCCAACCTGACGCATTACCAGCACCTATACAACCCATTGGACCATCTCTGATGAAATGATCTTGGTATCTCTGGCGTGGAAACACGAACATCGGAGGCAGAGCATTACCAACCGCATTTACAGCCATAGCTACCGTAACAAGTGTACCGCGCTCTGCTGACGTCAATGCTCCTACTTGCCGTTGTCCTCTCCTAGCAATAACGCGATTCGGTTTTTGGACGGTCGTAATGCCAGTCTCATCCATGTTGTATATATCTTTAGCATCAAAATTATAGCGATCCATTACTTTGGCCAGGTTATCAAAAAATGCGTTGACATTTGTCTTATTGAAACTCGTAGCACGAGCAAGGCTAGTGGCTTGAGCACACCTTACCGAAAGTTTCGAGTTTCTTTTCATAAAAGATGAAAACCAATCAGGCCCTGCCATTCCGTTTTGATCCCAGGACTTTGGCCTTTTCAAATCAAATTTAATAGCCAGATCAAGTGCCAAGCGTCTTACTTCTTTTGGCGTTAAACCATAATAAATATCTGCTGTTCTCACTAAATATTTAGCTATGATTTTTTCTTGCTCTTCAGTAAATACTTTCGTTGCTGGATTATACCCCATAGAAATAAATTCGTCAGGATTAGCTTGTCTTTTACGTTTATATCTTATAAGAGACACATGACAAACGTTGAACATATTCGCAGCAGCGCGTATGCTACGCCCTTTTAAAATCTCATCATATGCTTGTTCATACAACAAAGTATCTCTTGACCCACGGTCCGTCTTTTTTATTCTATTTCGTGGCATCTAAAACAAAAACATATCTAATGAGTAATTGCATATTTTAAGTACCTATTCATCTTTTTACTCTATTATTACCACGGGGTTAGTTCTACCATGGGGTGAATTGTACCGGTACCAATGACCCCGGCAATGTTGGTACAATTGCACCAAAGTAACTAATTTAGAAAAACATCTAATAGTCACATAATTCTAAACTTATAGTTTCCATTTTTATCCTAAATCAAAAGTTTAATATTCGTCTAAACCGGCAACAACAATTACTTGTTGAAAAGAATCTGTTAGTACGAGTTACAGCCAATAACATTTTACGTAAAAACTTACCGCGGCTTGCCGAAAATCAAAAATTCTCCACTACCACGTCCGTTTCACAGCGCGCGCGCCGGCGACTGAGGGGCGCCTCGGGGCTCAAGTAGCGCTTGTGCTGCCGCACTCACACATACATAATTGAGCTCAGTAGTAGAAATATCGTTGATGGTACTATTAACCCGTGTTACTACTGTACCCGGTCTACTAATAAGTTGTATTTTGTGAAAGGTACACTTTGAGAATGGTACCTACGTTTTGCATATGGGGTGCATTTTGCAAATGGTACATTCTGCGACTGAACCTGCAAAAGTCCGCATTTAAACTACTCGGAAGAATATTATAAAACAGCACCCTAATTGCGTAACTCACGATTGATCATAATTGGTTTCGTCTTCACAGTTAAACAATATTCATTGCGTTATTTATGTTGTCGAACAGACACATTATTCGAACATATGAAGCAATGGTTTAACAATCCGTTTCAAAACGATACAGATTATGATGAATCGTGAGTTACGCAATTAGGGTGCTGTATCTGCCCGCCACTGCGCTCGCGTGAAATTTCTGGTTCCCCGGATCCAAACCGTCGTCGGCGTATCGTATCGCCTGCCCGACGCCCGTCCGCACTATGACTTCTTGAGTTCTTTCTGATGTCATTATGCTCGGTTCCTTAGGGTTAACCTTCGCCAAGAATTAGGCTATCAAATCCTAAAATATTTTTTCCAATCCGACTGGTAGTTCCAGAGATTAGGAAGTTCAAACAAACAAACTCATCAGGTTTACCGTTAGTTATATAAATAGATATTCCCAGACATATCACCTACACCAGCAGGCTTAGCACGAGCACCGACGTCGACGGAAGAATAGACATGACTATTAACTATGCACAATAGGAGAACATAGCTATGTTTTTCTATGAATTATCACAGTTATGCGCTCTAAACGAATCATGATTTTGTAGATTATCCTATATACTTTGCGGCCGTCGAGTAGAAAGTTTGTTGTCAGTGTGATTTTGGCAGTTTGGGAAGAAATATTCTTCCGAAGTAGTCTACATTTATAAGGACCTAGACAAAGATCGTTAGATATGAAAGACAAAATGACAGATTGTAGAAGGATATCTACGGTGCGATGACATAAACGGAGAAACGAAATGTCATTTTGTATTGAAAAAGCACTGTCTACTCTTCGTAGAAATAGAAAACCTGGTTCTAAGCCTGCTGCTGTAATCATCATCATATCAGACCACTGTTGGACATAGGTAGGTCACAAGCATTGTAAATAGTTCGTCTAGCGGTCACGTCGATCGATTTTGCGCTGCCCGCTTACAGCAAATTGCGGCGACCTTCACTAGGTCGTAGCTCTACCTTGTGGGGGGACGTGGCATAACATCACAGTAAAATAGACTGTGATAACATAATGGTGTTGTAATAAGTGTGACCGGTCGGTGCGGCGACCTATGGGGGAGACCTTATGACCTGCGGTGGACATATTACGTCGCGTAGTGTCGTCGTCTCAGGATTCCTGCTGCTTGAGATTCGAGTGTCCATAGAAGCTCCAGGGTAGCCGTAATTCAAATATTGTTATGTATTTTGTAATTTGCCAAGTGTAAGAAAACTTGAATTTTGCAGGCTACCTTAGCGCACCATACACAATGTCTTCAGTTTGAGTTTTCAGCTGCGTAGGTACGTGGTAGGTACGGAGGCCAGCACATCAAGCTAGCTACCCCAATCTGCCAAATTTCTTTGAGAGTTTTTCAACTTTATTGCAAAGACATAAGGTTGATGTTCAATTGGAAAAATTTGACAGTTTGGGATAGCTTGATGTGCTGGCATCTGTACCTACTTGTGAAATTGTGCCTACGTGCTCGATGAGGAAAACGCTTTCGTCTGAGATGCGAACTATGATAATAAGTAATTCGCTATTTTAGCAATCTGACTCACGGTCGCGGCGACCGGTTACTACGAACTGAATACTACACACCTACTACAGAATAGGTACGTGATAAATATCGTCTACACACCGTCTATGCGTATAACTGTGTCATGCGAACTTGAAACAGATGATTGTACTGTCGAATTTGTTATGAAATTCGGGCGTAACTTCGTGTAGGTATCGATTTTGTTAAAAAATATATTCCGGTTTGTTTGTGATTGAAATTGATTGAATTGTAACGGTGTTTTTTTAACCGCCTATGCAAATAGAAGGGTGTTAAAAGTTTGCCCGCTATGTGTGTCTGTCTGTGGCACTGTAGAGCCTTAATGGGTGAATCGATTTGGGTGAGGTTTTTCTTATTTAAAAGTAGGTTTTCTAGCGGTGGTTCTTAGACATGTTTCATCAAAATCGGTTCCGCCGTTTCAAGATTATCAGCTCTTTTCTGATTGATGAAGGGATTTGAGCATCTTCCACGGGACTGTTGAAGTCGAAATTTGGTATTCTATCACGTAAATGATATTAGACGAACAAAACAACCTAGAACTGATGCTGGGGCACAGTGGCGTGCACATAGTTTTTAGATAGGGTAGGCAATTAAATGAATCATGTTGTTTGGTACTGAATTGACGATTGAATTTACCTTTGTTTGTATGAATAAAATCCGGTGTACAACTAGTTATACATGCTGTATCAACACCTAATATAATCACATCTTCTTAGTTAGTACGCGCCTCGGGCGGCCCGCGCTGATACAGCATTCGCGAAAGCGGGCGCATGTTATGGCTAACACCCGGCGACACGCATCCGTAAGATAAGGCCTTAGTTTAATAAGAACCGTGCATTAGATTTAAGTTTAAGCTAAGTTAGTCCGCAATAAACCGGTCGTAGTTGGGGGACGTTCAATGAAAACGACAGACAGACTGATAACATTTACATTAGCTGTCCCCCGAAGTGACAATGCTTTGATTATTATACTTTTAGGAACCAGAAGTAGAGATAAATAAAAAAAAACAATAATCACGCAGATTCTAATAGGTTTCTTATATTCGTTAAATTGGAAATAAACACATCAAAATCACATAAGCAAACAACCGTTAATTTTAATACACATGTACAAATTCAATAATAACAAAAAAAACAACGACAAATATCAAATAGCGATGATCACCTGACAACCTTTCTGTTTGAGAGCCGACCGATGAAAAGGCCGATCTACCCACAGGACGGTCCTTTTATAGTGTGGCTGTCAGATGATGGCACGAAATGCTATCTGTCATGGCGTCTATCCTAATACGGCCTCTCCTGACCGTGCACCGTCCTCGGGCACATCTTCGTTTGTATTTTCATCGCGATTAGCCATGGAGTTCCCAGGAGGAGCTGAAGAAGGCCCTGCTTCAGCATCATCCATGTCATCTTCGTCAGTATCTAATAAGAAAAGTAGAAATTAATTAGCATTTATAATAATGAGTAAATTCCTATGCTTTCATTCATCTCACAGTCAAGGCCCTCATTCAGGTGAAACACACTTATTTTTTCTTATTGTACTTCTAATCATTCGTCATTAAACCACTCATCATCACACATGAAAATCTTTTGATCATTCGTCTCTCCTATAATGTTAGCGTACAAGAACAAGTCCACACATTTATGTTTATATAGGACTCCAGTAACACATAGGCACACTATGTGTCTACAGAATTAGTGTAGAGATACACATACACAATAAGTGTCTGCAGGACTATTGTCCAATACACATATAAAATATGTGTCTGCAGGACCTGAACGTCCAATACACATACTCAATATGTGTCTGCAGGACCGATGTCCAATACACATACATAATGTGTCTGCAGGACCGATGTCCAATACACATAAATAATGTGTCTGCAGGACCGATGTCCAATACACATACATAATACGTGTCTGCAAGACCAATGTCCAATACACATACTCAGTGGGTGTCTGTGGGGCTCACGTCGTGTGCTCCGGTACACAACATGACCGGTTGGCCTTTCCACTTACAACATCAGCCAGATACACACCAGTTATGCGTTATTATGTAGCTGAAACATAAATAACAGTTAGACATTTTACTTACTCTCAAAGAAAGCAGTACAACTCTCAGGACACCACTCTCCCTTCCATGGCACCATATACTGGGCTGCCGCTTGTGTGGTTTTGCCACGAGCACCACCCAACAGTTTGAGCTCATAGCGATTACTCGGCAAGACTTTTATCACACGATAAGGGCCTCTCATTCCAGAGTCCAGTTTTCCCGTTGATTGGGAGTACTTTATAACGAATACCAGATCTTCAGCCTTGAAAACTCTAGGAGGGTGTCGGTGACGATTGACATGGGAATCTTGTCTATCTTGGTTTGCCTTAAGCAGGTCCTTTGCTCTACTCCTGCAGATTTCTCGCCATGCTTCGCGATTGGGGTGTGCATTGTCGACTGCCACGTCTCTGATCAATGCACGGATTACAGGAGTGGTTGCATCAGTGCCAATTAGTAAATTTAATGCTGACAATTGGGTAGTCTTTTGTTTCGTTATGTTTAGAACAAGTTGAATTTTCCATAGTGAATCAGACCAAGATACATTTTTATTACGACTTTCAACACGAATTAAATTTAATACAGTTCGCACATAGCGCTCGGCTTGACCATTGGCATGGTGCATTTCAGGAGTTATGTGGTGGAGGGTAGAGCCTAATTCTGATACCCAACTAGTAAAACCCGCGGCTTCGAACATGCGACCACGGTCGGAGACTATTAATTTAGGGACACCGAATAGGGATATTGCGTTATTAAAAACGCGCTTAAGTTCGCTCGTGTCTTGGCGATAGATGGGGTAAAGTAGGCAAAATTTTGTAAACGAATCCACCAGCACAAAGACGAATTTATAGCCGTTTGATTCCGGCAGTTGGCCTAGCACATCAACATGTATTGTATCGAATGGTACTTCAGACTTTTCCCATGAAGTAATAGGTTGATGTGGAGCCCTGGGAACTCGTTTTTTTGAAATGCAAATTAGGCAGTGTGAGGTGTATTTACTAACAAATTGTTTTAGGCCGGGAAACCAGAAATGCTTTAAAATTAAATCAAGGGTTTTATCAGCACCGATATGTTCATGCTCATCGTGGAATAATCTTAAAAGACTAAGCCGGTGTCCCTTAGGAACGAAACACAAAAGCCTTGACTCTTCACCGACTGGTGAATAACGGTAATATAATAAATTATTTTTACACACATAACGATGTGCGTCTAAGTGCCCGTCACTTAATTTTTGTATAAGATCCTTAGTCTCATTGTCGGCTGCCTGGGCCATTTGTGCCCAGTTCAGCGGTCTATCGATCTGGTTTACCTGCACGACTGGTGGATTCCTGCTCAAATAATCTGCATGAGACATCATTACGCCTTTTCGGTATTCTATAGTGAAAATAAAATCTTGCAAATAAATCCACCAGCGTGCCACGCGTGGAAGCAGATCCTTCTTGCGCTCAGTGGCCTTCAAGGCATTGCAGTCCGTTACGATTTTGAATTTAATGCCAATCAAGTAATGTCTAAAATTCTGCAGTGCCTTGACGACCGCTAGTGTTTCCAGCTCATAAGAGTGGTATCTGCTTTCAGCGCCCTGAGTAACCTTGCTAAAATAGGCAACCACACGTTTATTACCCTCCCCGTGTACCTGCATTAATACTGCCCCATAACCAACACTACTTGCATCTGTGTGCAATTCAGTGGGCAGTTTTGGATCAAAAATTGCAAGTATGGGCTCACTTGTCAACTGTTTAACGAGATCTTGGCGGACTTGCTCTTGTGCAGGTCCCCATTCGAATTTAACGTTTTTCTTTGTGAGTCGTGATATACTAGCAGTTTTTGTCGCGTAATCTTGGATATACCGCCGAAAATATCCCGCTAAACCCAAAAATTGTCTGACCTGTCTAACATTACATGGTGTGGGTGTGTTTGTTAACGCCTCGATCTTTCGAGAGCTCGGCCTAACCTGACCATGGCTTATAACTCTGCCCAGATACTCTACCTCAGTAGTTAGGAATGAGCACTTTCGAAGATTAATCGAAAACCCCGCCTTGGAAAGTGTTTCTAGAACTTCGCGCAATAATTCGATGCCCTCGTGGACTGTCATACTCATTAGGAGCACGTCATCTATGTACACTAGCACTTTTCCCGATTCGATTAATTTTCGAAGTGTTTTATTGATAATCCGTTGATATACCGTCGGGGCATTACATAAACCGAAGGGCATTTTTAAATACTCGTAATGCCCCTCCGGTGTAACGAAACCAGTTTTGTGTATCGAGCTATTTTCAATTAAAATTTGGTGAAAGCCCGAGGCCATATCAAGGCCCGTGAAGTACTTTGAGCTGCCAAGACGGTCTATGTGGTCTTCTATTAAAGGAAGAGGGTAGCGATCTTTAACGGTAATACGATTTAACGCCCGAAAGTCCACACACATTCTGTCTGCACCATCCTTCTTTTTAACGAGAATGATGGGGCTCGCGTACTCTGAATTGGACTCCCTAATTATTTTTTTGTCTAATAAATCTTTTACTATCTCGCGTACCTTTAATTTTTCCTGGTATGATAATCGGTAGGGATGATAGGCTACGGGAACATCACTAGTCAAATTAATTTGCATTTTTCCTGTTTGAACTGTTGTAGTAGCGGTGCCAGATATTAAATAGGGTAGGAAATCGTCTATTACTGCTAGTAGACATTTTAAATCTTCACCTTGAAGAGGTGTATTAACTTTAGCATCGGATTCAACAACATTTACTTTTAATGTTTGAGAGGAACGTGTCAAATATTGCCCATTTTTTGTCCTAACAAAAGTTACTCCGTCCCTATTGAGGACATCTGTACCGATAATGACTGGCGTATTCATACAAGAAGCGGGTACGATTACGAAATCGACTTCAAGCGCAATGCCGCTAAACTCAACTGTAAGCGTAACATACTCGCGAGCAATGATCCCGTCGTAACTAATTCCCTTTAAAACACAATGAGTTGGTTTACGGAGGCAGGAGAAGAATTTAATAGTGTCAGATGAAATTAAGGACACATTGATGGCGCCACTATCTATCAAAACATCCACCGGTATGCCTTGTATCACAGCAGTACTAATATCATTATTACCTGTGGGAGTTGACATTTCTTTACAGAGGTTGACTTTCTTTTGATTTTTGTTTTGTCCCTCCGATCGTAATTTTGTAAAACACTCACTTTCTTTATGACCGTTCTTTTTACAAAAGGCACAAGTAGTCTTTGATGAACTATCGTTAGGGCTTTTACTCTTTTTAGGACAGTTAAAATTTTTGTGGCCAGTCTGATTGCAAGTAAAACATCTAATTTCGGGGTGATCAAGTCTCCGTTTCTTTGCTACGCTGCTAGTAGAAGGTCCGCGATTGTCAACTTTGCCGCGACTAGGCTTGGTGTAAATAGCTAAAAACGAAACGATATTTTCCGTTGTAAGATCGGCATTCGCAGCCGCCGCACGAACTTGCGCATCGCATATACCGCGTATCACTATTTGGACCATCAGTTCCTCGCTTATACCCTTAACAATGCGTAGTCGCAATAACGAACGACGGGCATATTCTGCGTAAGTTGAAAATTTTTCAGAAGTCGTGTTGATAGCTTCAAAGAGTATATTAGCGTAATCAAGTTTTCGCGGACAAAGAGACATAAATTGTTTTGAAAAGTTAGACCATGAACGATCATTAGTGGTCCACTCATTTAACCAGGACCTAGCTTCGCCCTTAAGACAATTAGCAACTCGCGACAAACATTCTAAATCAGTCCAATGATTTACTAACCTGGCACGTTCCACCTCATCGCACCACACCTCAAAGTTGTTTACAGCGGGATCAAAGTTAGACACGTAATAATTTTGCGGTTTCGTTCGGATAGCAACAAGCGCATCCGCCAGTACTTTTGCTGCAGCTGGCGCACTATTATCCAGTTCATCCCGTTGAGGTGTGTTGCCATGATTTGATAGCACTGGTGTACGTGAAACACTCGCGGTACTTTCCTCAATGGCGTTTAATCGCGTCATAATCGTACTCAACGCCTGTTTTACAGAACTATCGCGACTACGAGACCGGGGGCGACGCGACTGGGAATCACGCTGGTGTCGACGCGATTTTTTGTGCCGTTTATGTATTCTAGGAGGTGATGTTTCGTTGGATGTACTACGCGAACGAGATGGTCGAGGCATTATGAAATTTTAAATTAACGGTTGTCTTGCTTTTTCAGCGGCTTTTGAATTTAAATGGGCACAGGCTTATCCCACTTCTGATTTTAGGAACCAGAAGTAGAGATAAATAAAAAAAAACAATAATCACGCAGATTCTAATAGGTTTCTTATATTCGTTAAATTGGAAATAAACACATCAAAATCACATAAGCAAACAACCGTTAATTTTAATACACATGTACAAATTCAATAATAACAAAAAAAACAACGACAAATATCAAATAGCGATGATCACCTGACAACCTTTCTGTTTGAGAGCCGACCGATGAAAAGGCCGATCTACCCACAGGACGGTCCTTTTATAGTGTGGCTGTCAGATGATGGCACGAAATGCTATCTGTCATGGCGTCTATCCTAATAATACTACCTACAACTTCTTATTAAACTTAAAAGGCTAGTAGGTACATTTTATTTGTTTACTTTTTAAAGGTTTTTGAATGGGTCAGGGGTTTTTTTTTTATTTAACTTAAATGCACTACAAATAGCCCGCGACCAATTCCTATAAGTACATTAAAAAATCCACCTCTTTGCGAAGCAATGATTAAACATCACAGATTGTTTTTAACTACATATCGTTTTATTTTTCTTAATGAACATTTTGTTTTTGCCAACTTTGACCTATAGTTATGGGTAATTACGACACAATTTATCTTTCTTAGTCAGTTTGTTAGCAGTGGTTGGCTGTTAGCGATGGTGGCGGACGAGTTGTAGGTCGCGGGTTCGAACCCAATCAGGCACTTTACTTTGTGTAAATTATTTTATCACCACTGGTCTCAAAACGGTGAAGAAAGACATCGTGAGGAAACCGGCATGTCCTAGAAACAAAAATTAGAAGACAAGTGACATCCGCCAATCCACTTATGGCCCGCGTGGTGGATTATGGCCCGCCCCCTCTCAAAGATTGGAGGCCTGTGTGTCCCAGTAGTGGGAACGTTTTAGGTTGATTACGCTATTTTTATTCTTGGTGCTAATTCAACCAAATTGGTGGCAAAAGGTCATTCAAATACTTTTATCGCATTTTTGCGCATCATTCTCGGATCATTATGATATGAGAAAATGAAAATAAAAGATTTTAATGTGCTATTTTATTATCGATGCGTGTTTCACCATAGACAAACGAATAACCTCAAATGACCTCAGAAAATATTTTAGTTTTAATTGGGTCTTCAATTTTGACATTGACACAACTATAAACTTGTGACATTACTTATTTACAAAATTGCGTTTTAATTTATTTAAACTATTTTTTTTTTAAATAGATTTGACGTGTTAACTATATCTTACATAAAAAGTTAATGTTTAAATTAATAACTGAGGACTGCATAGAAAATGAGTAGCTGGAGGAATGCTGGTCTAAAGTATGTTTACCAACCATATTTAATTATCTACTAGCCCGCGTCTTCGTTCGCGACAAAGTCGTAAAACACCACAATATACCTAGGTACTGAAGTAACAGCTAATGTTTTTATGAAACTATCCTGTTTGTATTCAACATTTGTAATTGTAGCCACCGCAGCCAAAATATAGAGAATTAGTGTCCATGTGAGAAGCAGCTCGTCTTCAGGTCGACGCTCGCAACCTTCCGTAGCAATTTCCCATTGCTTGCGAAGTTTTTCATTTCGACCGAGTTGCCTTCCTAATGGCACAACAATAGACTGTTGCATTCTTAGTCAGATTATTCTCGACGCACGGCTATCACTAAAACAGTATACCTAACAGTAGATTGTAAACACACGGCATTCCTTTTATTATTATCTATCGTAGAAGAAAAAAGCGGCCTTTATCAGTAGAGGCATATTTTATAAATGTTTTTTCTATGTACGTTCTACAAACTATCACGTACCTAATACTAGTATTACGAAATGTTAAAAAAGAACCACAAAATATATCAGCATGACGCTTTCTGTCTCTTCTCTACTGTAGAATACAAATCGCTTGTCTACATATCTCTGTGAAAAACTGTCAACCGTCTAAACGGAAACGTCTTTTTTGTCTACTCTTCCGACGACAAAGCGCTTGTCTACGGTTCTCGTGCTAAGCCTACTGGTGGGAAAGCGAAGCAGCCCCCGAATCGCTAAGCTATTTCAATCAACTCAGCCTATGACAGTTCACGGCTGGGCACTGAACATAGGCCTTTCCCAGGCTGTGCCACAACCACAACACTGTCTTCCGCCTTCCACAGCCAGTCTGCCTTTTAAAGGCTAAGCTACATAATATTTGCTTTGTTAAAAGTTGACAAAAGTATTTTACGTTTTTATAGATTTCATGCTTGGTTGTTGAGCTCCATATCTTTAAGCATGATTCTACCGAATACTTAATCATAATAAAAAAAAAAAAAAAAAAAATTCTGAAACTATCTGTAGATAATATTCTAAATTTTAGGCTCGTGTCATTACAATTAGCGTTGAAGCTATTCTGGTTTAGCAGAATACGCACATATAGCAATATTGCTCATCCCCCATATCAGATAACATAGTTTTGTAGCCTATATACTCATCAAACTCATAATAAATATCTACCTCCCTAAGCAAAAGTTTGAACTAAATCTATCCGGTAGTATGCGTGATGCTGGAATACCTATGTTTAAGATATGAAATAATATGACCCGCTTGGAATTAATTTAATTACAGATAACTTTGGTTATAAATTATTACAATTTGAATAGATCGCACGGTACGGAATCTGTAGGCGAGTCATATTATTTCATATCTTAAACAACAAACATTCAAACAAAAAATCCAAAAACTATCGTTTCGGAATTAGATTCGTTCCCCCACCTCGGAATAATTACCTACTTTTTTCATAAATATTTATTACCTATCCTATAATTTTGACTTCGCTACGATTTTTAAGATAGTTAAAGAACTTCTTAACATACGAGTATATTATTACAGAGAAAAATTCAAGTCGCTTTTCGTGTCTGTCTGTGCAACCGCGATGTTTTTCTAAGTTAAGTCATCATCAACTACCTAGCCTTTTCCCGACTATGTTTTGGTCGACTTCCAGTCTTAACGGATGCCGCTGAATAGGTACCATAGTATTTTACATGGAGCGACTGCCTATCTGACCTCCACAACCCATTTTTTATTCTATGCTAAGTATGTAACGGATTATGATGCGGTATTCACTATCATCTACAGAATGTATTCCGGAAATAAATTATTGCGTGTATAATTCATTAAATAATCTTACATTAACAAAGAAACCTCGATGTTTTGTCAGGTCGAAAGAATCTTGCGCAGCAGGGGTCACTAGTCCTAGCAGACGGTCACTAGTCCTAGTTAATCGACCTGCACCCTAATTGCGTAACTTACGATTAATCATAATCGGTTTCGTTTTCACAGTTCTACAACATTCATTGCGTTATTTACGTTGTTGAGCAGACACTTTTTTCGAACACATGAAGTAATGGTTTAACAATCCGTTTCAAAACGATACAGATTATGACGAATCGGGAGTTACGCAATTAGGGTGCAGATTTAATCATGGCATAATTGGCCTTTGACATACTAAATACACGCCAACACGCCTTCGCGGTGAACCTACAGAATCAAATCTGCTACGATCTTTGCCTACACATGTTGGTCACTGTATTAGCTTTCTAAGTTCACCAGTTAACGTTTCAATAGACATAGGTAGGTAGATACATAAACTCACGCGTTTTCTACATAGGGGTAGGCAGAAACTACAGAACGTCAACTGATACGATCCATACAGTCTGACCAGACCAGACCGTGTATGACCAGATGTATTCAGAACATCTGGTCATACACGCTCGCCAATTGCGAGTACTATACTACGCATCAGAACGTTCAGAAGAACATTTCCATAATAGGTGTGAGAAGAGATGGTGTAAGATGTCCTCATAAGGCGTCCTCTCCTGGCGTTTCCACTCACATCGGCCTTGTCAATACATTTTGTTCGACCCTTGATTCATCCCATAACATGACCAAACCATCTGAGCATTCTCTTTCTGTGCATCATTTCAGTTATGTGAATTACTCTAACATAGCTGCGGGCGTTTTACGGAGATGTCTTAAAGGCGAGCAGAAGGAAGTCGCCATTAAACGCGGACAGACTTCCATCCGGTATTTCTACTGGTTTAAAGGAGAAATGTTAGGTAAGTAACTTTTCACGTCACAACGTGGGAAAGATTCTGTTTGTCATTCGAAAAGCGGCGTGCTTAAGGTGACACTTGTCCACATTTCTTCCATACAAACTTCGGGAGGGTTTTACTCCACTGTTTGACTATGTATATCAAAAATAAAACATGGTATGGTTTTGTCTCGTTATTATTATTGTCTGTACGGAAACAGAATACTAAAATAAAAAGCCATTAAAAAATTATGAGCCAACAAAGATTAGTTTTTCTTGCTAATTTAACTTAACTTTGAGCGTGTATAATAATAAAAGGAGTGTAAAATCTCGAAAACCAAGACGGTACCGACAAAGTTCAATTAACAATAAATTCAATAAACTTTATTCGTCATTGATTTATGCAGTGGTTTATTCATAAAACCCGATCTTCTGAAGGACTTTTCTTAATTTTTTCGCGATTTTTTTGCCAAAAGTGCTCCTGCATCTCACTCAATAACGTTGTGCGTGTAGACTAGCGTCTAACTGCTCATCACTGATACTATCTCTGTCGGATACGAAGCCTGGTTAGACAACGTGATTTTTAGCCAGGCCCACCAGTGAGTTCGAGCCCGCGCAAAGTGTCCCCTTAAGTGCAAATTTATCCGCTAGCGTGGAAATAGTTTTTGAAATTCGAACCTTTCCATTATAATTTTCTATACCGCTCCGCGTCCACTGAAAGTGCATTAATATAATAACATATTTCATGACCGTGCACCAACCACATTTTTAGAATAATCGAACTGCCCACCACCACAACATACTTAGGTACAGCATGTAAAAATATATTCGTCTCTATTCAATTCACTTTCCTTAATTTCGTTTGTTTTTTGATAAAATCGTAAGAAATCGTAAAAAAAAGAGCGAGTCCAGCAGCGACGAAGATATAAATTTATCATCTGCAAAGCTAGTGCATGATGGCGAATTGAGTTATCTTTCGGGAAAATCCCGCAAAAAGTACATCATCATCATCATTTCAGCTGAAAGACGTCCACTGCTGGACATAGGCGAAGTGGAGGAGCTTGGGGAGCCCAAGCTCCTCCACTTCGATCAGTTCTGTGCTTCCCGCATCCAGCTGATTCCTGCGGCCTTTACAAGGTCATCGGTCCATCTTGTGGGAGATCTTCCAACGCGGTCGCCACTCCAGAACCTATTGGCCCCATCGGCCATCTGTTCTGCGAGCAATGTGCCCTGTCCACTGCCACTTAAGTTTCATAAAAGCGTACAATTTGTTCAATGCATGGAGACATTCTTAAGGCGTGATCAAACGTTTTCGAAGACTACAAGGCAATGCTATCATATTTCATTGAACTACACTAAGTAATTGAAACTATATTGTTTAGGCTGTTTTTCTTGCACTTAGTAATTACCTCGCTGTAATGAGGTGAAAAATTGTGTTTCGCTCGGCAGCAAAGGTATTCTGCGTCTCGTACCTTTGAAACCCCAGCTACGCTCAGGATTCTATATTTGAACTACACGTTTCGCTAATAGTTCAATCCTATAACCCTTCGCTTGCTGTTCCTAAGTTCCTAGGTACTCGCGCCAAAAAACAACTTTGCAGCCTTGCATGACAAATAACTATTGTTTCAAAGGACATCATTCATTTCGTACCCAAAAATCAAAGACCCAAAATCCAGATTTTTATGAGATCTTGAACATTTTCTAATTAAAACAACGAAAGTCTACAATTGGTAATTCCTAGGCTCAATTGAGTTTGGTAAAAATTTGCTAACAATACTAGTTTAAAAGAACAAACAGTTATTGGCCATGGTATACGTAAATGGACATGATAATAATTATCTTTACCAGTGGGCGCCCAGTTGTCGAAATTCGACCAATACTAAATTATAATCTAGATTAACACATAGGATATTTTTTATCCCGGTGGTGGTACGTTCCCGCGGGTTACCTAATTTCTGAACTCCACGTGGGCGAAGCCGCGGGTGCAAGCTAGTTATTATATTAGAATATTAGCTCCATATAAACCTTAACTGTGCCAAATTTCATTCACCTCCAAAGTTATTGCTAAATGTTTATGATATGTTTCTCAAAATAAAACCGTTTTGTTATTGTGGCCGGCTCTTTTATTTTTGGGAACAAAATGTTGGGTGTCCTTTATTCCACATCCGCCTTACCTTTTTAAATGGGATTGGCTTCTAAAATATCCAGTTGGTCACACAGCCAGGTCGCAAGAGTTCGCTGGTCGCGAGAAGCACAGGACCGGTCGATCTGGTGACGCTTGGAGAGGACCTATGTGCAGCAGTGCAGTTCTTTCGGCTGAAATGATGATGATATCCATCCGTGGCAGTTATCAGTATTTTAGATGGGGCAACCTTTATTTTGGTATGAGACGCCACCCAGCTCTATGTAACGACCATTTACAAAACATTGTAAGACTGAATGCAAGACAACTAGGTGCAGCGACCCAACTTGGGTAAGGTCAAAATCCAGCAGTAACATTCGATGGGTTATCTATTTTAAGTAATAGCTTCTGTTCGCAACTTCGTCTGCGTCAAATTTCGTGCTTCCCCGACCCACCCCGTCGCATCGAATCGCCTGGCCGTGCGAGTACTTCGTATTTGTGACTTTTTCTTTCTGCTCGCGAGATGTTATTTAGCCTACAGCTTTCCTCGATAAATGGGCTATCCAACTCTGTAATAATTTTTCAATCGAACCAGTAGTAGTTTGAGATTAGCGCGTTCAAGCAAACAAACAAACGAAGTTTTCGGCTTTATTAATATAAAATATATATATATATATTTACAAGATAAGAAAAGATGGACATTTTTGGGTACCGTCATTTATCCTCTGCTAAATAGCCTGCGTCTATGAAAACCCGGTCGGCGTCTGCGATTCGTGGAGTAGCACCGATCATCGTCTTGAAATGACGGTCGTAATCTCGACCTAATATATGGTTGAGATCTGTATCAATAATTGGTCCAGCACCCTAATTGCGCAACTCACGATTAATCATAATCGGTTTCAATTTGACAGTTCAACAGTATTCATTGCGTTATTTACGTTGTTGAACAGACACATTTTCCGAATATATGAAGCAATGGTTCAACAATCCGTTTCAAAATGAAACAGATTATGATGAATTGTGAGCTACGCAATTAGGGTGCAGATCTCATACATAGGTCATATCATAGATAACCGAGCTTCGGGCCGAGATCGCCTGGCCCACAAGATCTGGAAAATGCCTCGGGATCTCGATACCACTTAAGATTCGAGTTCGCATTCTCTAATATATCGATTAAAATTTGATCTAATTTGTTTCAGCTGAAGGGGAGAAACCCAAACAGTTAGAAAAAGAAAGAACCTGATATTGTACCCAACGTTACCTATTTTATAAAGATAACGTTGGGTATAAAAACGTTAGAATAATTTATAATAGCATTACTAATTTAGTACCTAGATATTATAATACTTTAGCGTTTAGTGGGTAGTTATTTTATATTCCAGGATGATGTTCTTTCAACTTCATCAATGAATATAATTATTATGTTCTTGTTATGTAAAATAACAGCATATATTTAGGTTTACATACTTGGTAATTAACTTCGTTTTTTATATATTAGCGTTTAGTGGGTAGTTATTTGATATCCCAGGGTGATGTTCTTTCAACTTTATCAGTTAATATAATTATTATGTTCTTGTTTTGTAAAATAACAGCATATATTTAGGTTTACATACTTGTTAGTTAACTTTGTTTTTCAATAAAAAGTACAAATTAATTTTAATTATCGTTTTTAATTCCATTGTCAGTACAAATCCGGTTGTGGTTTATCATTTAAAACATCTATTTTTAACCGACTTCAAAAAGAAGGAGGTAAAACATATGTTCGGGCATAACTCCGTCGTACCTATGTAGACGGATTCGCAAAACTCTTTTTTTGTTCAAAAGGGGTTTATTCCGAAATGGTCCCATTAAAATTTCATATAGATGGGGCAATTCTAATAATTTTATGAACGTTCACAGTCTGATCTCAGTGTCAATCTGTCAAAAATACCTCGACTTTTCATACATTTTTGACATTTGCTTGTCGCTGAGATGACACTGCGACTAGATTTTGTACGGTTTTAATTACGAGAATTGGCCTTCTGATGTTGCGTTTCGGAGACAGACAACGGAACTCTTCAATAAATTACAGCAAATCAACCGCAAGTACTGCTATCGCATAAATAGGTAATTGTTGATGATTAATGATTTAATATGCATTGTTTTGACCCCAAAGATGATGAAATTTCGAATTGGTGTGGGGTAGGTAACTAAAAAGTGAAAAGAAAAAACAACCGGCTTCCAAAAAACTACAAAGTGCAAAATTACCTTAATTTTGGAAGACGGTGACAAATAATGAAAATACACATCCAAAGTCACCGACTTCCGAAATGAAAGTTATTTTGTACATTTTTAGTGTTTTTTTGGAAGTCGGTTGCTATTTTTTGAAAAAAATTTTTACTTCCTTTGTACAGACGCCAGCAGGTCAACCTATCCCAAACTGTCAAATTTTCCCGATTGAACATGAACCTTATTCCTTTGTGATAAAGTTAAAAAACTATCAAAGAAATTTGACAGATTGGGGTAGTTTGATGTGCTGGCCTCTGTACCTATAATTCCACGCATGTTGCGCCATCTATTGGTCTAGTTTCCAAAACTTAGTTGTATCATGTTCTGCGTAATTTATACTTAACCTACTAGATGGCGCTGTTGTTAAGGGTATGCGGAAAGGCAGCGCGCGGAATACCTTTCCTTTTTGATTGATGTGTCAGGTTGTATGCTATGCTGATTTTTATACGATCCATATTATTACTTCAATTTCAGAATTCATTCTGATTTGGGGCTTTCGCCATAAACAAATATGAAATGCACTAAAATGCAATTAATCAACATTTTAAGGCTGGTTTTGAGGTGCTCTGATCCATTTCCCAAACAAAAACACACATTTTTAACAACATTTTATTACATTAATAGCACATTCAATTAAATAAAAGTAATAATACCTATTCAGTCAAATTTGCCATACAATAGGTAGTGGTATAAGCCGGCTTACGCATTGAAAGACCGCTAAAATCAGCAAAACAGTTGCTTTACGTCAAGTTGAAATTCGTTAAAGGCTTAGATCTATAACCCCGGTACTACACACATATCAATCTTGCCACCCGGCTGTGCCGAATTATGCCGACAGAACAGGTGCGTGGCACGCCTGATGCTCTGGCAGAAGAATGCAAGGTAGATGGACTCTGAATTACAAACACATTCCTCCATTCGCCAAGTCAACCTTAACTCGTACAGACGTACCGTTTGTAAATTGAAGCAGCCTTTTCAAATAAGAAGCCAGCTCATATTTCTTATAGGTATATAATTAATACAATTTTTTTTAAAAGACTACAAATCTTTTCTTTACTGTTGGAAGGATTTGCTGAGATTATAAAGTGAGGCTCTCATATTACATTTTAATCTTGGTTGTTTAATGGAAGCATTTGAGTCATGGAAAACGGGCCGAAGTAACCTTATAATGCCAGGTACTGATTTGTGAAATGTAACACACGTTGAAACAAAACGCCTAGTTGTTGTGTTACATTTCTAGTTGCATTGCAACTGCCTTAAGATGCTTTTGGGACTGCCGCGCTAGTGTAGTGCGTCTGGTATGTTCGCTTTTGGGCATAGTGATGATATTTACGCCAAAACGCGCATAAAAAAACCATCTTGTTAAGAGCGCGGTCTAGTTCTAACAGCATCCTAAGTATGCTCATAGAAAAGTACGACGCACCTTGGTTGTCGCACGCTGTGGTGGTGCTGGTCAGCAGACACCACACCTATCCTTACAATTTTCTTTTTATTCCTGTTTTCAGTGTTTGTTTATTAACAATCGTTTTTAAAAACATTGTTACTAACAATTGGGCCTAGTTGCCATTAATAAACAAATATTTTTATTGAAAAGAAAACTTCGTTGGGCATTTTTTGAGATGGGAAAAACAATTGAACTCGCGACATTGTTACCGTTACCGACACCTTTGTATTTAAGTATGTACATGTATTGTGTATGCACGTAGATAGATACACAATACACATGCATTTACAATAGCACATTAAATGAAAATTGTAAGTTTAATAACAATTACTTCATATATGTTTTCACTTCTGTCGGCACTCCCGGAGTGCCACTGTTTTTTTTTTTTTACTACATGAAGGGTGGCACATCGACGCACAAACTTTTACCATGGATTGAGCGCGCATGATTTCAGAAATTTTTCGTCGGTCATCAAAAAATAGGCCGCTGTTCCATAGAAAGTCCACATACACCACCGTACGCCATCTATCATACGCGGTGAAAATGTACGGAAGGATGATAAAAATAAAAATTAACTTACAAAATTTTCGACACAGTGGGCGTCAGAATCATGTACTGAATGTGGTAGTCGATATCCTTGCCACCCTATATATTTGGACGGCTCATTTGTGTTACATTTCACCAATCTATGCTATATGTATATACTATATTAGCTTTGGGCACACACGAAATTCGGCGAGCCATACTAATAGTTTTGGCACAATCTTTGGAATTCGATGTGCCATGCAATTTGGGGACAAAATTAGGAAATTGATGTGCCTTTCGCGGCAACTACACCGCCACATGCGAACTACGCATCAGACACGTCACGCCAAATCCTGCATCGCACAACTAGCATATACAAGGTGTAACAGAACACACACATGACCGAAAATACTTTGTTCCTAATTGACTACTGAAACGATGTCAGTAACTTAATATAGGTATTAAAAAAAAAAAAATTGCCTTAACTACCGGCGATTGATCCAAGGAAACTTCAATCTTATTTCAAGACGGTAAGACTCAATTTTAAATGCATAAAGTAATGATGGGGTCAACCCGTTTTACTTAATAGTAATAGCTTTAAAAAAAATAAGTTTTGGTCATTGTATTACGCTTTTAACTCTATAATCTAATTGGGGTGTATGAGATCTTGCGTTTGTTATGTTACACGTTGTATACAACGTCCCTACATCAATCGTCGAGCGGCCCACTAGACCACAACACTCGCCTGCTCAGAGGATCCTCCTTTTTTAAAAGATAATCGAGTGAACTTTACACCCTGTACCTCATGCCTCTATGTATATGCCTGTTAGAATTTTTACGGTAGTAGTGCTTTGCTACTGTGTGCCATCACTGTTTCTATGCATGCAGCCTTTCATTACAACAATATAATAAATGTAAACTTAATACAAGCAATGCAGAGGTAACTTGTTACATTATAACATAAGTATAAAGGTCAATAGAATACATTCCAAATACAGTTTGAATAACTATTTATTTTATTGCTTTTCGTTTTTTTGTATTGTAACTATGCAGACTTTGTATTCACGTGAAGTGCCGTAAACGATCAAATAATCTACAGTAGGCGGCCGTTGTCAAGGCACATGTGGTGGGAACTCAGTCTGGTTTCGTCATTTTGTGGCAATATTTTGTTTCAAAAATTGAAGAGCTTGTGGCTAAGTAACAATAGCTGCATGGGCCGATCAATCAGGTTAAGCTACGCTTGCCGCGGTTGGTCCGTGGATGGGTGACCAAGATTCCTCCATGCCTCGGAAAGCACGTTAAGCAGCTGGTCCCGGTTATCATTTGTGGATCTTTTACAGTCGTTACGGGTCGTCAGAAGCCCGAAAGTCTGA
Source organism: Polymixis flavicincta (assembly GCA_949987655.1). Classification (NCBI taxonomy): domain Eukaryota; kingdom Metazoa; phylum Arthropoda; class Insecta; order Lepidoptera; family Noctuidae; genus Polymixis; species Polymixis flavicincta. Next base: position 31,266,358 of record OX465171.1, on the reverse strand, counting down.
CAACCAGTCTTACCAAGGGGTATCGTATTACCCAGTAACTGGGTTGTGGAGGTCAGATAGGCATTCGCACCATGTTACCAGCATGTATCCGGTTAGACTGGAAGCCGACCCCAACATAAGTGGGAAAAGGCTAGGCAGATGATGATGATTTTGTCTAAAAAATTCCAAGGCATTTATGACATCCAAAAACACCCGCGTCCACTCTCATACATAAAGCCTGTGTTCCCATGGGAGCTTTATAGACTGATTACACGCATTTCCAACGTATTTGTTCGTTTACAGGGCGCTTCATTTAATTATAGTAAGTATTACATTGTTCTAAAATCTGTTCAGAGGACATGTAAATTGTTTATTGGTCTTGTGTCGTTGTAAACTTGTAAACCATATAATATTACTAGGCACATTCTAATTATAAACAATTATGATATATATTGTCTGTATAACATGGAATTACTTCTTATGATCTATCTACATATTAACTATTATATAAGATGTGGTGATAAGGAAGAATTTATTTAAAACATTTCAGTATGGTTAGGGAGCTTTGCTTTAGCTTTTTTACCGCCAGAGCGTAAACGCATCGGCGCCCCTCCCACGTCAAACCACAAATTCGGAGCAAATGCCCACAAAAAAAAAAAAAAAATTGGTATTCCAAAATTTTATCGATAACCAATTAATCATTGGTTTCGTCCCCTATTTTTTTAAATTAAATATTACTCGTAACATCGTTATTTTATTTTATTTGACCCTAAAATGTTGTTTTCTTGTCGGCATCAGCCGACGGTGGCGTGTTTGGCACGTTGTCATTTGTCAACTATACCCGAAGATGGCAGTCAAAAGGTTAAAAATGCCACACACGTTATGATTCTAATGTAGTTTTTTTTTTTTTTAATACATGTAAGACTATTACATAATATTTTATTCTTCTAAGAAGTCCTTGAATACTTCTAATACTTAGTAGGTTTACATATAATTATTTTCTATTGCGATCGATAAGAGTTAATTCATATTTCCCAAAAAAATCCGTACGGGTTTGCAATGTTAACTATCCTAATTATAAGTGAGAATGTCATTAGCACCAAGTCAATGGAAATTCGTTTTGTTGATTTGATGACATCCTATAACTACCTTTTTTATTCCTAAATGGGCCTACTCTTGAGAAAACTTAAGAAAACCAAGTAAACAAAGACTTCTCCCGAATAAATCATATGTCGACACATTTGCATAGGATTTTTTGAACTATACGCTGTGTTTCGCTAAGCTCCCTAGCCAATATGCTGGGCCATTATAACATTCGTAATTTTGTTTGATATTTTGTAACCATAATAAAGGTACTGTTTCATTCATGCGTCGGGTGTGCATGGAAAGTCGACCCACATTCGCTGTGTGTGTCCCTTTCGACTACAGTAGAAGCTAAGCACGGGAGTTTGTAAACCAATAGCACAGTTCACTATGACGATCATTTTTTCCCCACTCCCCAGCAAATAACGGCGATATATGGCACGTTCTCATTAGGTTGGTAGCGGATGCATCAATCGCATTTAGTTTATGGAATTGATAACCCCGATATGTTCGTTCACATTAGGCAATCGAGTGCGTTACCACGAAATGCTGGTGGGGTTGTGTACGAATACGGCGAACCTGTCCACATTATGATTTGATATTTCTACTAGTCGGTCACCGCAAATGGGCTGCGATCGAATACGGCCCAACCGAGCGTGTACATGACGTCATAAAACGCATCCGTGCTTAGCGAGTCCATGCGCATGAATGGAGCAACGTCCTAATTATCTCCATATTATTACAGATAGAGTGAATGACGTTAATACGATTTAAAAATAAATAAATCTTACAATATAATATACACGAGTTGAGCTAAGATCTGATTTATATCTAAATTTCTAAATACTACAGCCGGCGCAGCGGCTAAATATGTATAATAAAAGGAGTAATGATATTGACTGCATTTTTACTTGAAGTTTACTCCAAAATGAAGCTGTAACTAGTAACATTAATTTCTTCATTTCAGACTTTGTTGTAGTCAAATATATATTTGAATATTTTCGCAAAAATGCAGTAGTATATAATTTTATTCATAATAGGTTACTTTCTACGATGAAAGGGACAAGTGTCCCCTCCCTCAATTTGTTTCAGACTAATGTCATCCTATCTACAATCAAATATTTCATAGTTAACATACATAATATAAAAAACATACATATTTTTTTGTTATAAACGTCAATAGATTTATAAAATATATTAAGATCTCGAGATAATGAAAATAATTTCGTTCTTATTATACATAAGCCAGGAACTAATATTATGACACATGTAATAATAATTGCAATAATCAATAAGCTACTAAAACATAATATAAGTTTAATATTAATAATATAGTTATACATGAAACACTACTTCACCGATATAATATCACCTAGTTATAAAATTGCAATATTAAAACGTTAAGTTACACCTTCGTGAAATAACACGTGTAATAATAATAACTGCAATAATCAATAAGCTGTGAAAACGTATAAGTGTAATATTTATAATACAGTTTCACATGAAAAACTACTTCATCGATATAATATCATCTAGTTATAAAATTGCAATGATTAAAAAGTTAAGTTGCACCTTCATAAAATTCTAAACACTTTCTATATTTTTGACATGTTTATAGAACACACAATTACATGGTATGTGTCGCTTATCACGGTGAGACGTTGAATAAACTCACTAATCAGACACATATTGCCAAAGTGAACGATTCAAAAAGAGTATTAATAATTTACTATTTATCCAACTCTAAAAGTGGATTTTATAAAGTCCATCAAAATAGAATGTTCCCATAGTAGTTACACTGCTTAACCGTTTGGACCGTTTACAAATTCAGTGGCCATTCCAGATGTCTCGTGTGACCAGACTGTCTGGGCGCTGGACACTGAATTGGTAACGAATGCTTTACCTATTGATCTTCGTTCTCTGTATCGAGCCGTTCAGCCTCGGTATTGACGACCTGGCTCTCGGCGTCGGCGTCGGCGTCGATGGCTGGCTCGGCCCGTCGGCATCGTGGGATAACGCCGTTGTACTCGCACATGCCGAAGATCAGGACGCCGAAACCAATGAGATGCTGCCAGTGGAAGTCTTGCCACATTACTGCCAGCGATACCATCCAGATGACGAAGGTCCTGCGGGAACGTGTGGCGTTATAATGGAGCATATTTACTTTATATTTAGGTGGTAATAGTTTTGATGGATGGGGCTTGTGGCTAAATCATAACAGCCGCGACTGTCATTCGTTGATCTTTGACAGTCGTTACGGTCGAATCAGCCTTACCAAGGCGTATTGATCATCTCAACGAGTGAAAACATCGAAATACCCTGGAACACAATAACGGAGGCATAAAAACTGACCGCTGCTCAGGAAACTGATTCTTCAGCCAATTTAATCAAGAGACCATCGCTTAGCTCTTGCTAACCTACAAAAGGCTCAATCGCGGGCCCAAAAGCGGGCAACCAGATAATCGAAATAGGCACAAAAATAATGCCAGACAACACTCCAAAAGGTTAAATATCAGGAAGAACAAAAACATGCAGAGCCCGCTACACCGGACTGGGGACATTTCACACCGCAAAACGCATGCAAATGCTCGAATCGTTTTACAGGAACAACAAACAGCAAACAAAACGCCTAATAACCGCCGCCGCCGTACATACCGGTGTTCTTTCGCGTTTGAACTAAATATGAGCCTCAGTTGTAAATTTGCTTCCCAAGATGTTGGACCATACGACTGCCGTTAGCATAATTGCTGCAGCACCGGCTATGTTATTACTGACAAAAAATAAAAGGAAAAACAGAAGGCGTTGGTGGCAGGTTCCGTTTTTTTTAAATAAAACAGAATATAGTACCAGAGTTGAAAGGCCACGAATTAAGAGGCCACTATGCAATTATTTTTCAAATTGAAGGTAATCAATTTTTATTCGTCCACTCCATGTCAACACGAATTTAGTCTCCGGTATTTAGAAACAAACTGAGCGGGTATGTTGGTGACGAGACGCGGGCGGGGAGAGGGAGGTGCACCGCGATTACGGCGCGTAGCTTGCGTGCTAGCGGCGTACGGACGGCGCAGGGGCTGCGTACGAACATCATCATCATACTCAGCCTATTACGTTCCCACTGCTGGGACACAGGCCTCCTCTCCGTGAGAGGGAGTGGGCCGTAATCCACCACGCGGGCCCAGTGCGGGTTGGTAGATGTCACATGTCTTCGAATTTGTTTGTTCTAGGACATGCCGGTTTCCTCACGATGTTTTCCTTCACCGTTTGAGGGCAGTGGTGATGAAATTATTTACACAAAGTAATGCGCCTTGTTGGGTTCGAACGCACGACCTACAACTCGTAAGTCGCGGCCGTTACCACTGGGCCACCACTGCTCCCGTACGAACATGAAAAGCACGAACGCAGTTCGCAAACGGCTCGCGAGCGGCGCATTCGCCAGGTCTGGACACACCCTGAAACGCAGTCTTAGTAAGGGGTACCGTGTTACCCAGTAACTGCGTTGTGGAGGTCAGATAGGCAATCGCTCCATATAAAATACTGGTAATCAGCTTGTTTGACTGGAAGCCGAAACCAACGTAGTCCGGAAAACGTTAGGCACATGATGATGATTGACAAAATTAAAGGAAATTACGTGATGTGGGTAAGCAGGTTTTATCATAGCATACCTGGATCAGCCAGTAAGTATAGTATTGGTTAAAAGGTTACCTGATAGAATCTAGGACCATCCTTGTGGTGGCTGACATTTCCTTGGTGACGCTGATACCGGCGAAGTTGAAGAATGCAATCGAAATGATAGTGCCCAATGTTGCCACAAGAATCAGAGGGTTGTTGCCTGAAAATTAACACATTTTTGGTTTAAAAGAGTGTCCAGTGTCCTTTCCACAGCAACCCACGATGCCTCGGAATGGGCATTCATGAAATTGCAAAAGTGCCTGTAAATGGTTTCATTGTGATGTTTTAAGTTTCACAGCGCCTCTATCTTCTCCAATTCTTCATAATCTGCATATAATGTATGTTTGCTCTGCTGGGAGCTGTCACAGGGAGTGGGCTGTAATCCACCACGCGAGGTCAGTGCAAGAGGGTACTTGATAGGTGTCACATGACTTCGAATTTATGGTTCTAGGACATGCCGGTTTCCACACGATGTTGTCCTTCACCATTTTGAGATTTCACTTATTTCAAGACTCGAACGTCTGGATTCGAACCTACGACCTACAACCTACTCGTAAGTTACAGCCGTTACCACTGGCCTAACTCTGCTTAAATCCTTAGGGAAAAATAATATTATCTCGAGACTAACGCTAGAATATCACAATGCACTTGAACGAGTAACCACTATCGTGCCTATTCCTTACAAACCGGTACGCAGGTGGCTACAGGAGTTCAACAAGTTCACAAGTGGAGATTAGGTTAACCAGACTTTTATCACGCCTGGAACGGCCTTCGCCTGGACGGGGTCCATCACGGGACACTGCTCTCTAAACTAACACAGGGCTTCCATCGACGCTGAAAAAACCGTTGCGAATGTGCTCTTTGAATGCACAGGCGACACCGAGATTAGAACAGAAACCATTGGGACACCCAGATCTTACACAGATGTTCTTAACAGACAAGGAGACGGAGTGAAGTTTAGAGGGAGGTGGGATGGTTCGAATAACCACCTACGGCCGCCATGGCTCACGCACAATGGTTCGCCTGCAGGTTTAAGTGCGGAAACCAAACCCTCTAACATAGAACATAGATATTACCGAATCGAATGTGCTGATCCGAATAAGTGTACAGCACGCCTAGCATAATTGAAATAAGTGTGTAGCACGCCTGTAATACTTGAAATTCTGCTCTAAGGCTATTTCAGACGCATACCTACTATACTTATTTTCTCCCCTATCTTTGTATTACAAACGGAAGTACCCCCGACTTCGTGAAAAATTTCACTCAATTTCCCAACACGCCGCGACGCATCTCATCGCACGCCCGCTAAATATTTTTTTAATGCAACAGGTAGTTCTAGAGATTGCCCCCTACGCCCATACATATAAAATTACAAACCCTTTGTTTGTAATTTTGTCGACAGCATGACTGATTTTGGTACTAAAGTTAAGAATATCCATGGTAGATAATTATTTTTCAGACCTACTTTGACAGCCTATAGCTCCGATACCCCATAGATTTGGAGTATGTGACTTGTATAGGGTTATTTCGCTCGTTCTGAGCAATCGCCGATTAATTGCTTAGAACATTTTGTTCGTTTCGTTTTCTGGGTTTTGATGTTTGTGATACCGTCTCCTGTAACCTTTTTATACTACTACCCTAAGCTAAAATCTATCTTGGAACTATAGATGGCACCTCAGTGACGGTTAAACTACGTAAGCAAACTGGAAACATGCTAGAAAGCAATACCATATCGCTTACACATGGATCTGCGATAAGTGTGAAACAAAGAAATTAGATGGAATCTTTAACTACTGCTTTAAATGGTCATAAAATCGGATATACTATTATATAGGTACAGAAATGTATCGTCACAATGGTATCAAAAAGTAGTTTAACAATGGAATACATTACGATACCACAATTTTACTAAACGTTTATAGGTTTTACACACTTTTAGGAATAAGGATGCGTCTTTTGTCTAGCATTAGCACTGGTTTCCTAGCTGAGTTCGAACCCACGACCTACAATGAGTCACTGGCAACCAATGCTCCGCCTTATGCCTCAAAGTGTGATAAAAACCTATATAATAGGGTGCATCTAAGGACCGTTTAAAATTTTTGAGCTCACCGATCTGCACTAATCCATCGATGGCGTCTTCCACTGTGCCTCTGGCGTTGTTTCCGAAGTGTGGGGGAGCTGGCGTCCAATAGAACACAACCAGGAGTGACGACAGCACCGAGAAACCGAACACGCCTTCCCAGCCAACAGCTTGCAGCGGTGGAATGTTTAGTCCTGGAAATTGTGATGGAGAGAATATTTAAACTTTTATTTCGCTAGAAAGAAATACATGTATTTGCACTGTCGAATAAATGTTTTCTATTCTATTCTATATTCACTGAACGTGACGCACAAAGAAAATAATAAGAACACGCACGAAAAAAGCACAAGTTGGGGAAAAATATGCTTCACAGCGAGGCAAAACAGCCAACGCCCAGCATGCTTTGTTGCTGTGCTATGCTGTGTAAGCATTGCGTGTTTATTTTGTAAACTCTCTCTGGGTTCACAAGGTTGATAAAAAAAGAACTACTTTGTTCTTGGTATTTTAACCATTGTACAGTCGCCAGCAGGTCAAGCTATCCCAAAATGTCAAATTCTCCCAATTGAACATAAACCTTATTCCTTTGTAATAAAGTTGAAAAAATTTCATAGAAACTTGACAGATTGGGGTAGCTTGATGTGCTGGCCTCTGTACTGTAGCTACGTACTAAAAATTTTGAGATTGTTTGGCAAAGCGTAATTTGCATGTTTGGTATATAATATTTTGCGAAAGTAATTTTTTTGTTCGCCTAGAAAAGAATGATTCATATTTTTAACCGCACAAGTAACTACATCATTAAATTTAATATTCTCCGGACATTTCTTCCGTGAGTACATGTTTCTATTGTCTGTTATAAAATCCGTATATAATATATTTCTACTACATATAAAACCATGTCCCGCTTTATCAAGCACGTTAGTGTACCTACTTCCAAACGGGCGTGTACACTGATACAATTTGATAGGTCTTGAATATTCAATAAATCTGTATAATTTTCCCATGAAATATGATATATAATCGTTTTTTGTATACATACTGAGCCTATTACGTTCCCACTGCTCGGACACAGGCCTCCTCTCCGTGAGAGGGAGCGGGCCGTAATCCACCATTATCGTTTTTTGTATATAAGAAAAAAATTGTTAGTCATTGAAATCAAAGACTTGCAAACATTTTTCTGAAACTTTCACATATTTCCATATGTTCGAAAAATGTGTGCTCAAAACAACAGATATAACGAAATGAATGTTATTGCTGTCAGAATGAAAGTCATTCCCACTGCTGTGTGTTACGAAAGTATCCCTGTAAGATACCAATTAGGTGTTAGTTTAATTTTATCTCGGATTGGAAGCCTATTTGCATCAGACTCAAGACTGCTTGAAAAGTGATCTTGCTTTTGAACTTCTTAGTTGCAGTTTCGTAGTTAAACGGTTGGCACCCTTTAACTACGAAACCCCCCCAAAAAAAAAAACAGAATGTACGTTTCCCCGCACCACACATAATCAAAAAGCCTTACCTGCAACGTATTTCTCTTCATACACCATTTGGCAGGCGGAGACGACCTGCGCCACAATGATGAGCAGGTCACCGGTGATCAGACTGTTCCTGCCCTTGGCCTCCCCTGGAGACTGGTACAGGGCATCAGTTACTCCTACTACCACGAGACCGATGATCACGCTCACTGAAAAGGCAAGGAAAACTCATTAACAATACCAGTTTTTATCAACGTGATATATCCCACGGGTTACGTGTGTTGCCGGACGTAAAGAATAGCACCAACCCATCTCTTCCCGTGGATGTCGTAGAAGGCGAATAAGGACTTACTGGAGAATGGGCAGCAACATTCTCTATGCATATTACCACTAAACTGCGATCGCGTGGCGATTATGGCAAACCACCTCCTTTTGGGGGAGGCCTATGTCCAGCAGTGGACGTCTTTCGGCTGAAATATCCCACAAGGACGGTGCATTTTCCGGGATAAGAAGCTTATGTCACTACTTAAAATTACAGGTTTTTTTTCTGGGTGCATACTTATATAATTTTCCTAGGATGCGAGTGAAACAACGGGGATCAGCAAGTTGTCTAATCTACTCATAAACATCTGAAATTCATTCATTCACTGACAGATCGCTGGGTTTAGAAGCATGAAAGTTTGCACAAGAGTTCCCTTATTTATCAAAAGTGAAGAATTTTTTGTAAATTCATACCATAAATGGTTCAATGAATGTCTCAATGGCAGTTCGTCATTTATGCCGAATAATCCCATCGGACTCACGGCTTGTATTTCTAGAAAAGATATAAACATTTTCCTCTATTTGCGAATAAAAAGAAGGTAAGCGACAACATTTCAAAGAGAAAGGGCGTTGCTATGTTATCGGATCGAATAAAGTAGTACAAAAATAGTAAAATTGATGCCAACCAATTATGCGTATCCGTCTAATAATTGGCCATTATTATAAAGGTGGAGGCGTGTTGCTAAAGAGTCTAATAAATATTTTTTCTTTCTTTTTGCGCCAAGGTGGTTATTTTTGGGGCTGACGACTGTTGTGAGGTTCAGAAAGCGCTGATTCTCAGCATAGTTTGAACAAATAAACTTTTGATTCGAATTCTACCTTGGTGGTCACCGCTTTTCACAAATTATCCCCTCATGATGTTTCTGATTTTCTCTCCGCAGTCGACTCATTTTCTCTTCTTTTCCTTTTTTTTTCTCATTTTACACTAGAAAACGAAAAATAACTTTAATTTCGGAAGGCGGTGACAAGAAATTAATAAAATACATATCCAAAGTCACCGACTTCCGAAATTAAAGTTATTTTTCGCTTTCTAGTGTTTTTTGGAATTCGGTTGTTTTTTTTTTTTGAGAAAAAAGTTTTTAAATGTTGACGTTCAAAAGTGCCTATTTGAAATAAATGCTTTGACTTTGACTTTGCACGCTCAAGTCAATGACTAATTCTGTCCAGTGCTTTTGTGCCAACTAACGTAATTAAGTACCGAATGGCATAAATTACATAGCGAAATGAGACAAACAGGTATGATCGGCTATCAGGCTTTAGCTATGGCGCTAAAAACGTCATAGTCAACGCTTTTGTTACATATAAGAATGCCAACTAACGAAGTAAGTGCTTATGCATATAGGTAAGACTGTCTGAGCGCAAAACAAACTGAGCTGGTCGCGGTTGGTCCGTAGATGGGTGACTACCCCTTGTACCGAGACCCTTACGTGCCTCGGAAAGCACGTTAGCCGTTGGTCCCGGCTCTCATTCGTAGATCTTTGAATGAATGAATGAATGTCTTTATTTGATAGAAACATGGTACCTACGTAAAGGATATTATTTAAATATTTGGTTAGTCTTAACGGGTAGTCGGAAGCCCAAAAGTCTGACCACCAGTCTTACCAAGGGGTATCGTCTATTTGACATTCTGGTAAGTATTCAGCCGAATCTGGTTAGACTGGACGCCGACCCCAACATAGTTGGGGAAAGGCTAGGTAAAGAACATGACGATGAATGTATTCATTTCAATTTAGGTCACGTCGCGCGACTTTGATTGAAAATACGTACTTTATTAAGTACCTACAGTGATTTAAATTAACCATACGTCATCGTGAGATAACGTACCGTTATATGATTTATTTGCTGGAACAGGCTTTGAGTAGTTTCCATAAGATTCATTTTACTTGAAATCAAGACTGCAAGTAAGATTATAGTTTCGATGCAACCACAATGCTCAAATGCTCAGTTTTCATCGCAAGTGGTAACTCATTACAATCAATTCCAAATAAATATACAATGACTCACTTGAGTAGATAATGTTACAAACGGAACGAGCAAACATTACATGAATCACTCGACACAGATGTTAGGTTCATGTCAGCATATACCTAATGTACCTATTCATTATTACATTGACTCTAAACGTACCTACATATGTACATTTTATAGGTTTACTTGGCCAGTACTTATATTTTAAGTTTTGCATAGAATACTCATTTAAATTTGAAAACACGGAGGAATATGTACCTACCTCCATGCAAGATTACGCTTTATTTAGGCGTAGGTGTTTAGGTAGGTGTCCCCTTGTTTTGCAGACAGAAATTTCATAGAATTTCGTTTCCCAGAAAATGTTTAATACGAGTATAATATTTAGTCATTCTATTTTTATTTCGAATACTTATTATTGTTTCAAAGACTATTTTTACTTGAATGAATCATATTTCACAGACAAATTTTTTTTTCACATTTTTTTGTACCTATTACAAACTTATCAAACAGTAGAATTACCTATTTTTTAACGAATATTATTTTTGTTAAGTGTATTTTTTCATGGTGTTTTATTTCATTTGATAACATATTTCTGAATGTTTTAAGTACCTAACTAAGTGCTAAAAGACATTTCATATCAAAGTAGAATTTTGAATACTTCGCATGTTTAAAAAAAAGTTTGTTTGCTTGAATTCTTCTGTAAAATAAAATTATTAGTCATATAGGTACTTAGTCGCAAATTAAAATTAAAATATTGTCTTAGAAAGTCAATATGTTGGTGCTACAAAAGTTAGTGACAGAAACGAATAGCTGCAAAACCCCTAGTGTAATTTAAATCCGCGTAGGAGCGAGGCGGCCCACGACGAGCTTAGGAGCAGGTGAGCGTGAATACCATCTGCGACGATAAGCTCGCGTGGGACCGCTGGAGGGAAAGAAACCATGCATGCTGCATGTTGCATGCTTGCATGCACGCTGCAAGCTTGCTTTCACGCTGCATGCTCGCTTGAATTGAAACGTTTAGAAACTGTCACTTGATAAAATGTTATTCATGGTAATAAGTTTTACATTAAATAAACCATATAAGGATAAAGAATACTTGATTTGTTATTCTATAATATAATTACTCTAACATTAAACTTTATGTGAAACAAAAATCTTCAAAGTAAATATTCTGCGTATTGATATTCTATAAAACGAAAATATGAGTTTTTTTTTATGTGAAACAAAATTCTATTAAACTATTAGCTATAAAACAACGTACAACCGTTTAGGTAGCATACCGTAACTATCTAGGCACGTGAGTAATTTATGCGGTCTACCCAAATATCCTTTCTTCAGTATTGGTCATCGAATAGTTGAGCTCCAAAAGTTCTGAGTTGAGCTGCACGATGAAGTGACAAATGCGTGCACTGACTGGACGGGTCCACTAAATATGTGTGGTTCTTTCCTAAAAGGCCATTTCAGACAAATCTACATGGATTTCACATGATCTGACCAAGATTACGTCTGGACTTTAAAAGAGACTGTGACCTTTGTAAACGCGTTTGTACAAACCTACTTAAATAAATAAAACTTATTTTAATATATAGCGTATGTTTTGCCTCTGTCCTTGTCCCATTTTACTTGGGGTTGGTAGACGCAACAACGCAGTTGTCCGAAGGAATGATAACGTGACGCTATTATTCATTTTGTTTTCACATAATCCATATATCTTTAATTGGGCTTTCTTCTCCCTCTCCATCCATCAACACATATATTATCACAATTTTATTATCATGTGTTTCTTTCCTCCTCATCACATGTCCATATCAAGTCAAAATGCTTGTATTATACACTTATACCTTCCGGAAGCAAATGGCAAAATGGTAGTGAAAACCGTATCAAAATCCGTTTAGTGTTTTAGAAGAAGTACCTAAGCGCAGAAACAGACCGACAAAAACATACTTTATCCAAAATATGTAGAGATGTAATAATAATAAACACCAACATCTGAAAAGGCTCTCGTTAGGCGGCTGAATCGAACTTCTAGTTGCGGCTCCTTTTAGTAAAAGATTACTTTTTCTGGAGCCTTGACAACCGGTAGCTTGAATGTTTTTTTTTGTTCAAATATTTAAAAAAGTAATCTATACAGGGTAAGTTTTTATCCAGTGCGCAAATTTGTGCATAACATTCTAAATTTTTCGCCGGTTATACAAAAAGAATAAAAAATAGCTGTTTCATAGAAAGGTGTACCTACGCGGTTAAAATGTATGGAACAGCTGATTTTTTTTTTCTAGAATGATATGCTGAATTCATGGTTAAAATTTACGCACTGGATCAAAAGTTTTCCTGTATGTATGAATAAAGCACAATAATAATTTTATTATAATACTCCTTGAATCTTCTCCAAGCAGGCTCTGCCAGGTATGATTTAATTACACCATCAGATAAAAAGAAAAACATCAGAGGGGCAATTCTGGTAATTTTAAGATCGTTCACAGTCTGATCTTAGTGTCAATCTGTCAAAAATACCGCGAGTTTCCATATACTTTTGACAAATTTTTGAAATTCGATTGTCGCCGAGATGACTCTGCGAACGTTTTTAATTACGAGAATTGGCCTTCAGACTTCATAATAAACCGAGAATATTCTACCAAGGCGCCGTATAGTGCATAGATTCTTAGAAAACATCCCCATTATAAAATACCATTCTAATAATAAATGACATTGAAGGAGGAATCTCGCTTCTCGAGTCGATGGACAGCTAGTGTGAGAGAGATCGCAGTATAAAATAACCTGCAGACATTATCGATCGTACATCAACATAGGTTTGTACTTGTACATACATCGCAGTGCCCAATTATATTAACGTCCGGTGAGGGTTGCATCGCTCTTCCTTCCACCCGCCACCCTCCGGCGTACATCGGTCAAGTGCGTACGATGTGCGGAATCGCATCACATACACATCAAGATACACAAAGGGGATTGAATACGTAACATTGAAACTTACGCAAAAACTACCCATGAAAAGTTAATAAAATTACATGGGTGGCCCTATATTAATTTTGAGGCATACCTCTACATACATCCATTAAAAAAGAATTTTCGAAATCGATGCACAATAATTTGCCACTGACTGAATATAATATCTAACTATCATAGTTAAGTCAACATAGCAGCTTCTGTGTTCTAAAATTTAATTAGATCGCTGGTGTAAACAAAAGTTGCTTACATTTATATCGTAGTATTAATTATTATTCAAATAAATAGATTTATCATGTATGGTAAATACTTTTTAATTGATTCGAATCGGACATTTAATTTCGAAGTTATCACGGGTAATAATGTAATACGTAAAAAGTCTTAGAACTGAAATATACCTAAAAGACTTTGGTTTATCTTCCCCCAATCGCTCACAAAATGCTGTAGATACTGTACAATTACAATCGTAATTATGTTAACGAGTTGTCTGAATTTGTCAATAAAAATATCAAAATTGGTAGCTGACCAAAACATTGTTTCATCATCATCTGCCTAGCCTTTTCCCAACTATGTTGGGGTCGGCTTCCAGTCTAACCGGATGCAGCTAAATACCAGTATTTTACATGGAGCGACTGCCGATATGACCTCCACAACCCAGTTATTGGGTAATACGATACCTCTTGGTATGACTGGTTGTCACACTTTCGGGCTTCTGACGACCCGTGACGACTGTCAAAGATCCACAGATGACAGCCGGGACCAACGGCTTAACGTGGTTTCCGAGGCACGGAGGGGTCTTGGTACAAAAAATACTACCAAGAGACATTCAATGCTACAAGTCTATCGACACAGTGTGCAACATCGAGGACACTGTACACTACCCTCAATAATTTTTTAACTCTTTTAATCGATCTGCACCCTAATTGCTAATCGATCTGCACCCTAATTGCGTAACTCACGATTAAACATAATCGGTTTCAATTTGTCAGCTCAACAGCATTCATTGCGTTATTTACGTTGTTGAACAGATACATTTTTCGAACATATGAAGCAATGGTTTAACAATCTATTTTAAAACGAAACAGATTATGATGAATCGTGAGTTACGCAATTAGGGTGCTGGTCTATCTCCACACGTACTAAAGTTAGAATCCCCGTAATGATATTAAGAAATTTTAACCCTCCAAGTCTGTTATGGCACAAGAGTTTTAATCAAAGAACTTCGAAACAGTGTCATTGTACCCACCATCATCACCGGGCCCGCAGCCGGACAGCTCGCACACATTCCGCGTATTCCAATGATACCAACCGATTTGTCATTATCATTTAAGAGGCTTCAGTTACAGTAAAGCCGGCTAAAGTATCATTTTCAAACACTTATTAGTTTAGCCCAGGAACGAACATGTTCACGGGGGCCTTAGTCTGCTATTTTTATAAATTCGTCATTCCAACACGATCCCATCGTCATTTTGCTAAAAGTTCGTAATCTGCTAAGTTCATAATGGTCGATCAGTGGTCGGTCAATGGTCTCGTAATAGAATTGTGTTATAATAGCATTGTCGTATTGCCATTGTTATAAAACCCGTTAGTAGAAATGATTTTCGAAAAAATACTACTAAAGAACATTTATTCATGCCAGATTTAATTTATATGTATATATTTTAACATATTATTTTAGGAGCTGTCTAAATTTTAGCAGATTACCCCCTAAGTCAGTCATTCATTTGTCATTATGTACGAGATTACCAATAAATGCCATTTCTTTCAATGGAGTGTCAGTGGCGACTCACTGGAAAGTCATAATGACGCCATTAACTTAGTAGATTACCAAACTTGTCAAAATCAACAATTATGAAATCAATGATCGAACATTCTGACACTATTGTAATAGCAGACTTGAGGCCCTGGGGCCTTAGTCTGCTATTTTTATAAATTCGTCATTCCAACACGATCCCATCGTCATTTTGCTAACAGTTCGTAATCTGCTAAATTCATAATGGTCGATCAGTGGTCGGTCAATGGTCTCGTAATAGAATTGTGTTATAATGGCATTGTCGTATTGCCATTATTATAAAACCCGTTAGTAGAAATGAGTTTCGAAAAAATTCTACTAAATTTGAACATTTATTCATGCCAGATTTCATTTATGTGTTTATATTTTTACATATTATTTTTTGACATATTATTTTAGGAACTCACAAATTTTTACCAGATTACCCCCTAAGTCAGTAATTCATTTGTCATTAAGTACGAGATTACCAATTAATGCCATTTCTTTCAATGGAGTGTCAGTGGCTAACCATTGGAAAGTCATAATGACGCCATTTTATTAGTAGATTACCAAACTTGTCAAAATCAACAATTATGAAATCAATGATAGACCATTCCGACACTACTGTAATAGCAGACTTGAGGCCCTGGTCGAATGCTTCAGACTTGAGGCCCTGGGGCATTAGTATGCTATTTTTATAAATTCGTCAGACAACACGATTCCATCGTCATTTTGCTAAAAGTTCGTAATCTGCTAAATTCATGATGGTCGATCAGTGGTCGGTCAATGGTCTCGTAATAGAATTGAGTTATAACGGCATTGTCGTATTGTCATTATTATAAAACCCGTATGTAGAAATGATTTTAGAAAAAATACTACTAAATTTGAACATTTATTCATGCCAGATTTCTTTTATACCGGATGACATTTTTTAGCGTCTGGACAACAATATGACGTGTCGTGTAAGTAGAATAGAACTCATATACGCCAACATTTCCCTGGTACCATTGATTTAATAAAAGTTCCGAATATCCTTAAAATACATGAAAAAGAATACATCCTACGACACTCGCGTAAAACTAATAATAGCCAAAATAGTAATAGTAAACGAGCGTCAGCTGCGATCACCCATGAATGAAGCATGATGAAGTGTACATCTTTGCAACTGATCCCTACACACACATTTGCGCACATACCTACACGCGTCACCGTGCTGTGTGTAGTTGTAGAAGGCAAATAATTTGATACACTGTGTGACGCGTGTCTTGAAACCGTAAACAAAATAAATTACGTCTCGTAAGATCGGTGAAGCTTTGATAGAAATGTAAACAAACCTGTTGATGTTAAATTCTTATTACAATCACTGACATTCATCTGTATTTCGAAGGTTTTAACTTGATGTGTAAAACAAAAGAATCCTAATAATTATTATTGTAATCTAAAACCATTGAAACAAATGCGTAGTGGACTAAGCGAATTGCCTAAAAATTCGGTAAGAATAAGACGGCTCGTTTAGTGAAGTGGTTAAGCGATTAGCTGCGTGTTCTTTTATTTTATGTGGGTTTTGAAAACTCAACCAGTGCTAATTGTGTACGTTGTAGATAAAAACGCGGGTAAATATGGACTCGTCGGTCCATAGAACGTTCGCCTGCGGGTGGTTCCGCAGCTAACGACAGAACTCAATACGAGGTCCACGGTCCAGAGCATGCAAAGCTTGCACGCGTAAGAAGTGGTATGGATGCATATCCATTGAATGGAGTAGCTTCCATACCACATACTGGTTTACGCCAAATCGACGAGCTGCTTGCCGGGTGTTCCTCCACCTCGGGTGTCGCTGGAAATATTCCAGGATGGCGTCTTCGACATGTATGGACAAGGGTGGCCGGCCTGTGCCTCTGGTATGACCGGGAAGCTGAAACTAGCCATGGTCATGTAACCGCTGATAAGTGCAGAATATCAAGTCTGTGCTGTGGTTCCGGGGGTCAGGGATTCCGTGACGTCTAAGGGATTGTAGGTGTTCGTCGGCGTACATTCGTCTCGCACAATTTAAATTTTCACCGGACAAAAAATAATACCTCATCATGGCAAGGTACTCTACGCTGGAGCATGCGTACATCATTACGAAAACAATCACTGGGCAGTTGAAGCACACGCGGAAAAAACAGCGATCGACGTCACGCTGTGACTAATCGCAGGTGACTGGAGAAACGAAGAGCGGCGCGCGCGGGCGGGACGGGGTGCGCATGCGGTGAAACGTGAGCGTTACCTACGCCTGCGAAAAAAGCGGCCGGCTTCAAAGGATTGAATTTCGCTACGAATTTTCATTGATAATTTCTGCGCGTAGAGTAGGGTGCCTAATTGCCTATAAGTTGGGTTTTGATATTATTTGATGTTTTTTTTTTGTTTTTTTACTTTCAATTTTTTTTTAAATTTTATTATGAAAACATTACTACAAATAAGTAAAAGTATTCATTGATAGGTTAATTTCATTTTAGTTTTGAAAAAATAAAAAAGTTTAATTTCTGTGCCACATGCTTCTACTCCGTTCACCTATTATACCCTATTTTTTTCCAGACGCTAAAAAAAATCAGCCTGTATGTATATAAAAATATAATAATAATAATTTTTTTTAGCAATTAGTCATTCATTTGCCATTATGTACGAGATTACCTATAAACGCCATTTCTTTCAATGGAATGTCATTGGCTGACCACTGGAAAGTCATTATGACGCCATTATATTAGTAGACTACAAAACTTGTCAAAATCAATAATTATGAAATCAATGATCGACCATTCTGATACTATTGCAATAGCAGACTTGAGGCCCTGGGGCCTAAGTCTACTAATTTATAAACGTCACAATGGTCTCTCAATGGTAAGTTTTTGACAGATTTGCCATACAAAAACTGTCAAAAACACACCATTGAGAGACCATTGTAACGTTTATAAATTAGTAGACTTAGGCCCCTGGTCGAATGCTTCTACCATGCATGGGAAACTATACGTTGCCTGTCTCGCGTGGAATCTCCGGAAAATCAAATTATTTTGCTTCAAACGAATAACATCAAATAGTTTAAATCGAAGTCTTGCAATGATTCTTTATAGGTATTATTCACATTTCATTCTTATTTTCTTTATTTTATATAGTTATAATATATTTTCCATTTTTATTTCCTTCATCCAATATTTTTATGCAAATGAAATGTTAGTTCTGAATGGCGCGCAATTGGAGAGGGCTATGTCCAGCAGTGGACTGCTGTAGGTTGATAATGATGATGAAATGAAATATTAGCTGTGAAATATTTTATTACTGTCTCCATTAATCAAATCCTACTCTAATTGTGAAAGTTAGTAAGTATGTACATAATATGTTTGTTACTTCTTCACGCAAAAACTGATTGACCGATTGCGATGAAACATGATAGGTATGTACAGACGCCAGCACATCAAGCTACCCCAATCTGTCAAATTTCTTTTATACATTTTCAACTTTAGCACTTTAGCATAAGGTTCATGTTCAATTGGGAAAATTTGACAGTTTGGGGTACCTTGATGTGCTGGCGTCTGTACATAGCTGTTCCGTATAGCAGTTACTTTTGATCCCGATATTCCCACGGAATCGAAACCTACGCGGGTTTATATGGTAGCAAAGCAACAACTGCAATATCAAAACATCGCAACTGCCTTGCGATCTTAGAGACAAAGATACTGAAATATTTTATGGACATGCTATTGACATGGTAATTCATGATTACAAGAAGCACATATTGGCGTATTTGCTAGAATAATGATAAACATTTTTAAGTTGGGCTATATTATTGGGTAGCTTTTAATAACATCCACTACTAGCTTTTGCCAGCGGCTTCGCCCGCGCGGAACTTTCATCCCCGATTTAACTCCCTTAGGGGTTGAATTTCGAAAAATCCTTCCTTATTCCTTGTCTACATTATAAAGGGAACCTCTGTGCAAAATTTCAGCTTTCTAGGTCCACGGGTTTGGGCTGGGCGTAGATGAGTCAGTCAATCAGTCAGTCAGGACTTGTCTTTTTATTTATATAGATATAGATACCAATGATATGGTGCTAATGAGCCCATTGGTCTCAGACTTCAGAAAGGTGTTCGACGTAAGTACGTGAGGCGTATGTGGTGGAATACGGTTTGAGATGGTGCTAAAAAGATTGAGTTACTTATTTTTAGAGCAAGGTCCTCAGATTTTTTTCTCTCAGGCAATGTCTCAACAGTTCAAATATCTCGGCCAGTATTGGCAGTTCGATGCATTATGCTTGTCTGTAGATTTGACGTTAAGTTACAGAGTGGGTCACGAAAATCTGTGTCAGCATTGATACGGGTTTCTAAAATCATAATAACAACCGTGTCCTTTTATGTTTCATATTTCAATAACTACGTGCAGTCCGGGGGCGATTCACCTGGCCCAGATGATGGGCGGAAGCGGGGGGTTTGGCTGCGCAGCGCAGGGGAAGGTATGCACTTTGTATTTGTAGTGAGATGGGATATTGATTTATGAGAGGGTTGCAGCATATTTAGGCCGGGTGGCCCAAGCAGAGCTCGCTAGGTGACCTGATAATTTTACTCTCTAACTTTGTTTGCGTCCGGGCTACGTACGATACGAATGAGTTATGACGTAAATCAATACAAACTTTACGTGTTCGGTTCAGATTATGAACGTGTTGCACTACCTAAAACGTATCTTGAAAACAGGCTAGTAGCTTCATTGAAAAATAAGTTTGCTTGGCTAAATCGTTGCATTCTTTTGTTCAGACTCCACAACACACTGTTGCACATTACATTGACTATTCAAACTATGGAACACCACAATTTTATTGTTACAAAGAAACATTTTAGATCTACCGAAGTTAGGTGCCAAGTCTTAAAGTATCTAGGTACTTATAAATATCGATCTGCTCTTTATATAACGTGTAACAACGTTAAATGCGCAAAACCTCATACACCCCAATTTAGAGTGTTGAGTTAAAAGCATAAAACAATGACCAAAACTTTTTAATAGCTAACTGTAAGTATTAAGAAAAACGTGTTGACCCAAGCATTGCTTTATGCATTTAAAATTAAGTCTTATCAAATTGAAATAAGATTCAATTTTCTTTGGCTCAATTAGTGGTAGTTATGGAAAAAAAAAAAGAAAAAAGAAATACCTATGTTAAAAGTTACTGAAATCGATTCACTAGTCAATTAGGAACAAACTACTTTTAGGTTTTGCGTATATTCTGTTACACCTTGTATACAAAGACACTCAAAAAGAACGTACTCTTTATGGCGAACTGATAACAAAGGAAAATGCTATTTTCACAGTAAACTGTTCGATCACCAGTGATCGGAATAGGCTGACTATATTTGCCTAAACTTCGGAGAACAGAGACAGAAAGTGGAGACTTCCTTACGACTATATTTTTTTTCCCGGGAATTGGGAAAAATCTTCAGTAAGTTGAAAATAATCTTCATACTATAAGATGTGTAAAAGCTATTTTTAACTAAACTTGCAATTACCAAATTTACGGGATTTTCAAGTAAAATGCCGAAATAAATAATCTAACGTTGTATCAAATCATGAATTCTCTGTTCTCCGAAGTTTAGGCAAATATATTACCTATTCCGATCACTGTCGATCACAGAATAATTCCTGTACCAACTTTGGCAATAAGTAACCAGTCTGGCACAGCGGCATGCAAATCGAGATGCCTATAACCAGTCGTGGATAGGTCGATGATGAGCGTTGCACATAGTTATTACTACAGGTTTAGGGCATTGGATATACCTATACAATACTGTTTGATTTACCTAGAGATGGCTTTGGCTTCCTATTAGACTACACATTGAAGTTTGCAACAGCATCCTGAGTGTGATTGCGGACATGAATGACTGTCCCTTCTTTCAAAATTGTGTTTATGTGTGAACTAACATAGTTTTAAAGCAATATTTTTACTAACAAAATTAATCATGTTGTTTGAAACAAATTAATTATGTATTTATACTAGCTTCCGCCCGCAGCTTCGCCGCGTGGAAGTCGGAAATTATCGCGCGGGAACGTATTACCGGGATATAAAGTATCCTATGTGTTAATATCTAGGTTTATAAGCTTTTGCGTGAAACAGTAACAAACATCCATACATATTTTTCGCGTTTATAATATTAGTAAGTATTAGGTTGTTATGAATTGATGAAGATTTCTGGCGTGACCCTAGAAATTATTGGCAACCTTCCAGGAGAAAGTGCTCATGAAAGTAAACTATTTTTACCCTCGGCAACTCAAGCTGTTGCATAAAAAATCAATATTAACCAACCCAACAGGTGCTTTTTTCGCTTCGCTAGTCCCTCAAAGCTGTTCGTATTCATGAGCACTTTCACCCCCTTGGTAGGATGCCAACAATGTCAGGTTCACCACGGTAGAATTATACAGCGAAGAAGCACATATTGAGATGGATTTGTGGAGTCATGAGACTGGAGGAAGTAAGAAATGAGCGTATTTGTAAGATGAAATTTGAAAGTGGCGTCATGACGCTGGTCCTGGCGCAAGGGAGGTCGTACCAGGCGGCGGCCGACTTAGGGACACAAGGGGTTGCGACAATCGTCGATAGGATCCGGCAACTGGGACTCGAGGTGGCATTGCACAAATCCGAGGCCATGTGGTTTCATGGTCCTCGGAATGCGCCACCGACGGGTTCCCAGATAACGGTGGGAGGGGTTCACATCGGCGTCGAGTCGACCATGAAGTACCTGGGACTCGTCCTCGACAGCCGATGGAACTTCGCGGAGCATTTCCGCCGTTTGGCTCCCAGACTGGAGCGGGCCGGGGCTGCGTTGAAGCGGCTCTTGCCCAATCTATGGGAGCCAAACGCCTCCTGCCGGAGGCTCTACGCGGGGATCGTGCGGTCCATGGCCCTATACGGGGCGCCAGTGTGGGCGCCTACATTGAGGCGCCAACCAGCTCGCAAGCTGAGGGCGTCCCATAGGGTCATGGCGATCAGGATGATCCGAGGATATCGCACGATCTCCGGCGAGGCGGCGGGCCTCCTTGCCGGATTACCGCCATGGGATCTGGAGGCAAAGGTCCTCGCGGAAATGTGGGAGTGGCGCGAGGAGGCCAAACGCCGGGGCGTAACTCCGCTGCCGCGGGAAATCGCGGCACAGCGGACAGAGCTCCGGCGGGATCTCATGGTGACATGGAGAGTGCGATTGTCGCAACCCAGTGCTGGGCACGCCCTGATTGCGGCGGTAAGTCCCCTCTTTGAGGAGTGGCTTGAGAGGCGGCATGGCGTCCTCACCTTCCGCCTGACGCAGGTCCTCACCGGACACGGTTGTTTCGGGAGGTTCCTGTTTCGGATAGGGCGGGAGGAAACGCCCGGGTGTTTCCATTGCGAAGATCGCCCTGAGGACACGGTGGAGCACACGGTGGCGGTCTGCCCGGCTTGGGCGGAGCACCGCCGTGTCCTCGTGGAGGCGATCGGCGGCGGCGATCTCTCGCGTCCGGCCCTGGTCCAGGCCATGGTACGGAGCGAGAGGGCATGGGGAGCCGTCACCTCCTGCAGCGAAGCAGTGATGCTCGCGAAGAGGGAGGCGGCGCACGTGAGGGAGAGGCAGCATATGCGCCCTCGCGACCCCAGCCGCCGCAGGATACGGAGACGCCCTGGGCGTCGGGAATCCCAGGCCGATTTCCGGCCACCGTAGGCATGGGCTTGCGGACGGCGAGTAATGGGTAGCTCGCTGTCCGGTAAGGACCAAGCCCAAGTCGACGGCGCGTTGTGTTCCACGCGCGCCTCAAAGAGATGTCAGCACAAAAAATGATGGGGCCCGCAAGGGCCGATGCCTGCCAGGGGTGCGGGTTTGTTCGAAAGAGACACCACAGCCCCTGGCTTAAGGGCTACTGAAGGAACACGGGTGGGTTTTAGTCAGTAAAAGTCTGACACGCCCTCCTGCTCCACCCAGAGCGGGAAAAGTTATTTGATGAATTCCCACCCAAAAAAAAAAAAAAAAAAAAACCCTAGGCGTCAATGACGGAAAAATTGAAAGGTACTCGTTTGGCTGGGTATGGGCATATGATGAAGTGGGATGAAAGACAAGTAACAAAAAAGAGTGATGAAAATAAATATGAATTGAAATTAAATTGAATGGGTTTGGTTGTTGGAGTTGGGATGAACTTATACAAAAAACAAATTCAACATTGTAGATGAAAAACATGTTCTTGTACAATATTAATATGTATTACCATTTCATAGGTTTTCCTGAAATCTATAAATACAGAACTACTTATGTATATTCTATTATTTTTTTCTATTTTTTTGGTTCGGTTTTTTTCAAGAAAAAGGAAGTGGTCAACTTTCATCAAATACCACCAACCAGCTTTAAAACTTTAAAATATATTTATGAAATCCTCACAGTTGGCCCTTTCTTTCATGTGACATATGTCACACAAAACATTGTTTTCAGTTTTCTAACAGCCGAATGTTTGCATTTAAATAAAACGCTGTTATTATGACATTACAAACAGACAGTTTATAGAAGATTGATAAAATGTACCTAAACGCAATAAATTCGCCGTGTTCAATCAAGCGCAACAGACAGCGCGAGTTTCAAGATAATATGTAATTTAAACATGCAATATTTTCCACAAAAGAAGAACCGAAAACTCACAGTCGCACACATACACAAAATCAGAGGCAGTACCACCGTACATGAGTGAGTGTTGCACTTTTGAGCGAGAAAATAAAGTTGTTTTCGTATTTCGAACACGTACGGTATAAATAAAATAAAAGCTGGTTACACTGTATTACACAGCATGTTTGGTTTTTCGACTGTCATCCGATATTTTAATTATGCTGTTTGTATATAGATACGAGTATTTTATGTTGTACTAGACTATGAAAATCGGACCATTTTAGTTTTGGTTTAGGTGTGTGCATTTATGATACTTAGTTTTATCGCGTGGAAGTCGATAGACACGAACGATTGACTTACATGTAACAGCGTCATTAATTAATTAACACCCTATTTTACCAATATTAGGTACTCTACACGCTAATGTGCGTTGATGTTTTTTTTTTACATTTATTTACATGTAGGTATGGGGCGAACGAACTCTTATCAAAATATACCCCTTCACAGAATGCAAGGTGTATTCCTGTTCCATTGCATGCATTGTATCTATGCAAATTGGAAAGAAGTTTCCCAGTAAAATGTATTTTTGACATCCAGACGGACCACCGACAAACCAAAATGACGAAACTGTGAGTTAAAGTTACAGGAACGAATAAAATTATTTACAAACGAATAATTTACAAGGGTTCCATCATCCCCCCCGAGTGGGTTCCCGCATTGTCGTTGCGGGGGGGCTCAGTAACCGTGGATTCCGGCCACGGTGAAGCCAAGAGGAATCCAAAGGTGGGGCCGCTCGTCAGAGCTTTTGCCTCAAAGCCGACGACGTAGCGGCCAAAAAGTAGGTTGCGGTGAGGTGCACCGCAACTGAGGTGGGCCGCGATGTCGAATGGGAGGCATCGCGGCTGAGGGTTACGGGCTACGGTAGAGGAGGAGTGCCGGTGCTTCTGAGCAGCGCTCTTCCCTTCCGTGGCCTGGACGGGGCCGCCACCGTTTGATGGCGGACGCGTTGGAGCCGCAGGGGAAGAGGAGTGTCGGTATAGCGTCAGCCGCTCTCCCTATCCCCTGCGGCCGAAAAGTGGTAGACAGGACGGCGCGTTGTGTTCCACACGCGCGCCGTTAAAGATGTCAGCAACCACCGGTGGGGTCCGCAAGGGCCGATGCCCGCCAGGGGTGCGGGTTTGTTCGAAAGAGATACCACAGCCCCTGGCATACGGGCTACTGAGGGAACACGGGTGGGTTTTAGTCAGTAAAAGTCTGACACGCCCTCCTGCTCTACTCAGCAGGAGAAGTCATTTGATGAGTTCCCACCAAAAAAAAAAAAAAGGGTTCCATCATGCCCACCGACGCTTTTAAAAAAGAAACCGCGTCGGGCCAACGACAATGTAGGGTTTCGTAGTCGGGGTGAATTTATTCAAGATGAACCTTAGCATTGTAGTAGAAACACTTAAATTGCAACATTTTCAACTGCAAATGTTTTCCTGTTATCTGTAGGTATAGAATTATTTTTTGACTGTTTTTTCAAAATTTTAGGCGCAGTCGTTTCTGGGTGATCGATGGGGTAATGGTGAATATTCACCTATTTCCTAAATAACGCTACAATATCTTATTTTAAAATGATAAAATATACCTATTGAGATTTGCATGTTATTTTATAAATTTTATTAATTGCCTCCCAAAAGTGATACGTAAGTAAGTAAGTAAGTAATGCTTTATTTACCAAAATGGAGGTGTACAAACAAAATTCATTTATTTGCGTTACATGTCCGTGGCGTCGATTGCCGTCGTATACCAATTTCAACGTTATCGGTTTGTTCGATTCGGAGTAAACTGGCTGTAACACACAGATAGACACACGAATTTTCCTATAAGGGTTCCGGTTTTTCATACGGACGTTTGGAACCCTAAAAAGGGGTTAATAATAGCGTGACCGTTGACAAGGGCGAATAAAACATGCTGTCGACCCCAATTAACATGAAACAAGGTCAGAAAATACGAAACAATGTTTTTTCTTGATTTACTGATAAAGATAACATTAACTTTATTCTTTAGTTACAATTTTAATATTTAACTGTTAACCTGTATTTCCTTTTGATTTAATATAGGTACGTTAGTTGACCTGATTAACACCTTACACCGATGCTAATTAATTTATTACTTGATTGAATTTTATTTTATTGTGGGATTATCCTACTGGTAGGTATAGCGTTTGGCTTTCACCTTATTTATCCGTTATCGACGACTTGATAGTAGAAATCGAACTCTGCAGTTCGACGATAACGTCAAAATGTCACTAGTTTTAGGAGAAGCAAGGGACTTCAGAAAACACAACATAACACGCGATGTATATTACCCATTTCTTGGTGAAGTATTTTTCCACTATAATATACAGGAAAAGATTTTATCCAGTGCGCAAATTGTAACCATGAATTCAGCATATCATTCTAGATCCTCTAGCGCAGAAATTTTTCGTACGTTATACAAAAAAAAAATCTGCTGTTTCATAGAAAAGTGCAATACCTGCGCGGTCAAAATGTATGGAACAGCTGATTTTTTTTTTGGATAACTGGTGAAAAATGTCTGTGCTAGGGGGTCTAGAATGATATGCTGAATTCATGGTTGCAGTTTGCGCACTGGATAAAAACTTACCCTGTATAATACCATTTTTCAAAAGTTGCACTTCATCTAATGTAGGTCAAAATACATAGTAGGTACCTATGTCAGCATTTCATGTAATAGCTAAGAGTTAATATCATTTTAATCTGTATGTATCTGTAATCTCAGATGAATATGAAATGCGTCTTTGGAGAGATATCTGCCCTGCTAATTGTAAATGCAGCACTTGCAAAAAAACGGTTTCGAGAAAAACGCAGAAATCTAAAAGTAAAATTTTCATGCAAGTAATGTTATCAAATAAACATACTTCCAGTACCCAAATATTTTTATTTTTCCCTCTTTGCCTCTAAGGGTGCCATTTCTGCAGAAAAGTGAAACCTAAACGTGTCGATTACTGCCGATACAATTAGCAGTGCATATATATGTACTGCAAAGTCCATATATCTCCAAGTGCATGATTGATAATGATTTTGAAAAGTTATGGACCTACGTATGTAAACTTTGTATGTAAGTATCATACAGGGTCTCCAGTTTGCCAGAAATGGGTAAAATAAAAAAATAAAGGTAAAAACTTTTTAACAAAAAATTAAACCGCCGTATTTTATAATTTTTTGTGGCTATAATCTACTCTACCACATACTTAATTTTTGATTACTATTTGTAATACACAATTCAGTATTAAAATCTGTGAGTAAAGAATCAATCACCCCCTGTTTTCCTAACCTTAGGGTTGGTTTTTTTTTTCGTAATTTATATGGAACTTCGAGGTATAATCGGTCTACTCTGAAAAAGTTATGCGTGATCAAACATAAAAAAATAACAAAATACGTGTCGACTTTAGAACCTCCTCCGTTTTTTCGTCGGTTAAAAATTGGTACGTATCAATGGGCGAGTACCTACCTACGTGAGTACGTTTGCATGTTGTCCTTATTTTGTTTGCACACATATTTGCTAACAAATCGGCGATTGTTTTGACAACATCTCGTTAGTTTACGTCTCCTTGTCTTGAATGTCTTACATTGTTTTGTATGACATCGCCGTTTCTCGAAGCGAACACCAAACATCATGTGAGTAAGTAATGATCCGTCTCAAAATATGTAGATTAATAATGTTTATTGTAAGTACACACCATCTGGCCCGACAGAAGATGTCCTGTCCTCAATAGTTCATACAAAAATCCCATAGAAAATAATGACGTTCAGTTTTCCCGAATTTGAACATCATTAAATACATACATTACATAAAAACTTAATATGATGATAATTTTAATTAAAAGTTTAAATCATGATCATCATCATGATGGTGATATAAACAGCTGGACATAGGCCTCCCCCAAAAGGGGGGTTTTGCCATAATCGCCACGCTTGGCAGGCGGGTTGGCGATCGCCTCAGATCATAGAAAGATATGATCTGTGGCGATCGCAGTATGGTGGTAAAATGCATAGAGAACGCTGCTGCCCATTCTCTAGTAAGTCCCTTAGTCACCTTCTACGACACCCACGGGAAGAAATGAGAAAGTTTAAATAATTCGACATAATTATTTTTAAACAGGTTGCGAGATGACCTATTCGCACACCGTAAAGTCTTGTACGAGGTGGCGCATCGCTCGTGATAGTGCTCGGGAAACACTGGGAACATTGAAGAGGCCTTAGATCAACAGTGGCACATTTAAGACTATGAAAAAATAAACCATTGAGAGAGAACTCACCATTAAAGAACGCCATGCAACTAGAGAGAGAAGCAACGCCGAAACCCTCTAATTAGATCGAAACTTAACAAATCCCAATCCTATCCCCAATGAACGTCAAACCGAAACAAAAGACCTGATATTTGCATAATTAGAAACCAAATACTGTTTGTGGCAACGTAAACATTATGGCAAAGCAGACAGGTGCGCAAACAAGTTCTACATAGATATAGCCATACACCTTCGTACTATCGAGAATTCGAGACTAATTACTTGCATGTAGCATCAGCGGCTCCCGGGCAGATCGATATCGTTCCGAGTCACGCCCTAAAGGGTTACAAACAACTACGCTGCAGTTTAATTGAATATCAAAAAGTCGCTGGGAAAATAATTTCGATAGAGATGCGTCCCTAAAATGTGTTGCGCACCAGATAAGTATAAAAGATATAGATACAAAAATCCTTTATAACTGAATGGGTCTTTTGTAGATTAGTGTTGACTTTTTAAACGGTTTTATTTAGCTTGTCCTGCTAGTTGTTGTTTTTTGTTAGTTTGGGTCAAATTGAGTAGGTACTTGAAATTTTACGCCCTTCCTGTTAGCAGATTGATTTGATATTTGGTAGGTACACACCTTTTGTATTGATAACAATAAAACTTAAAAAAAAAAACTAAATAGAATGAGAAATATTAAGAAACGAAATAAAAACTAAAAACTTGAAAACAAAATAACGTTAAAAGGCAGACTGAACTAAGAGACATTTTATGAACTACTGAGAAAATACTACAACACAATATACCTATGTTCCGAATAAAAGGGCTTATTATTAAGTAATTAACGTGTAGGAAAAAAAGTAAAGAAGATTAGTAGAAACCACGGGGACGAGCGGGCTTTCTTATCAGCAAACTTTTTTAGTTTGTTTACAAAAAAAAATACTAAAACCTAGGTCGGTTTTAGTAAGATTAAAATCAAAGATTAAAATTAAAATTTTCGGAAAACCCCCGCCTAAAAGGAAACGAGTTTTTTAATTATAAAACACCTATCTAAGAACCATCGCAGACGAATCACATTTATTTTACAGAAAACCGCATCTAAATCGGCCAATACCGGTTCTGGCGACAAATGGGAACATTCGTTTCGTGCACACACAATTTGTCACCCTAAATGCATACACCTTCCCCGTTCCGTCATAAGTAAAAACCTAGCAGTCCTTGGACATTCCGCTTAACTTTGGCAGCAGCCACCCAATAGCAACCTTATTGCAACGATATAGAGATCAATATGATTTTGACAGTGATGGAAATCAAAGTTCAACAACCGAGAAGCGAGTGCCAACAACGACGCGTAAATAACATATTGGTACCTAAACACAGTTACACAAAACTGCAATCTGCTCTACCCCACACACACACCCGCTACTGTTCCAAAACATTCACGTCGCCAATCGCCAGGCAGCGCTCTGTGCGATAATATAGGTGTAAAAGTGCTGCTCAAAACAACGTATCTAGACGTTGCAAATAAGGACCGCACGTCCTGACACTTTTATAGGCCTGAAAATAAGGTTTAAATTACAGTTGTGGACTAAATCTCGTAAAACGCAACTCCTAAGTTCATATAACAAATGAACGCACGCCCTGAAAGTGTTGAGATCAGGCAGAAATTGAGTACGTTTCTTTCTTATTTGTTACATAGGACTATTCACCACTAACTTTACTTGCTTTTGCAATCGTACGTAAACAACCGGATATTCAGAGTAGAGATTAACCGGTCATCCTCCACCTGTTACAACATAAAAGCAGAAACGCCACAGTGCCAGCGCCGACCTATCAAATACCGACAATATTCTCTTTGCATCCTACACTGACGATACCGCAGCCCTTAGAAACGACCATGACTCAATTAAATCAATGCGATTGCTACACTGCCATTAATAAAACGAACATAACACTAAATCTAATTGAGAGATTCAGAATAATGCGCGAATTCTATTAAAAGTTTTAAAAGGACTATCACTAAGCGTTAATTTGGGGACGTCCTTTTCACAATACTATGTAATCAGACTTCTATGTTGCATTTTAACTACTAACACCAGTTATAAGTTATAATATTGTTTACTATCACGCTGGATCATTTTAGTTCGAAAATAAAGAATATTATAATTACTCTTCCTATAACTAGTACTTACATATTCCAATCCACTCCCGGCGTATGATACGTCGGTCCAGGAACGTCATGGACAGCACAGCAACGAAGACAATGATGGATCCCCGGAACATTTGGAAGCTGCTCACGTATGTCAGCGTCAGACCGATGTACATAATCGATGTTCCAATCTATATGGGAAAAATAAATAAAAGAGTTATAAAATAACATTTCAGAATTACGTTTATCCATTTTATTAGTGAGGGCCAAACGCGCAATGGCCTTTGTGTGAGGTTCTTTTAACCATATTGACTTAACGCATCGACCGCATTCGGTGCTCCGATTGGCCATTCACCAATCCAGGGCCAATAGGAGCGCCGAACACGGTCTATGCTGGGCCTCAGATTACAGTGAGAGTGAGAGACCTAAGTACGAAAGTAATGAACGAGTAGGTGAATTTTTGTATTGCGTTGCGAATCTGCGCTAGCCTTCACAGTGAGGTTTTCGCAGACCAATAAAAGAATCCTAGATCTAATGGTTCAGTACTAACTAGTGGGTTGTGGAGGTCAGTTAGGCAATCGCTCCATGTAAAATAGAGGTATTCAGCTGCATCAGCCGGGTAGGCTTTTAGTCTAACCAACATTTATATTGGGAAAAGGCTAGGCAGATGATGATGATGATGATGATAAATCATAAACACGAAATTCTGACGGGTGGCAAGGTGGGAATCGGCATTTAATAAAAACATTTTTGCTAAAAACCGACATAAAAAAAAAAACTACTAAATAACTTTCGGTAGTCTTTGGATGAGTATTTTAGTTTTTTGCCACCGACAGTGTTTTGTCTGTTGTATTTAGCAAAAAAGTTCTATTGTTCACTTTTAGTTATGGTACCTACACTACATACCCCAAAATAATTGTATACCACTACTGACCAGGGGCCTAAGTCTACTAATTTATAAACGTTACAATGGTCTCTCAATGGTGTGTTTTTGACAGTTTTTGTATGGCAAATCTGTCAAAAACTTACCATTGAGAGACCATTTGTGACGTTTATAAATTAGTAGACTTAGGCCCCAGGGCCTCAAGTCTGCTATTACAATAGTTTCAGAATGGTCTATCATTGATTTCATAATTGTTGATGTTGACAAGTTTGGTAATCTACTAATAAAATGGCGTCATTATGACTTTCCAATGGTTAGCCACTGACACTCCATTGAAAGAAATGGCATTTATTGGTAATCTCGTACATAATGACAAATGAATGACTGACCTAGGCGGTAATCTGCAAAAGTTTTGACAGTTCCTAAAATAATATGTAAACATATATACATTTAAATGAAATCTGGCATGAATAAATGTTCTTTAGTAGTATTTTTTCGAAAAAAAATCTACTAACGGGTTTTATAATAATGGCAATACGATAATGCCCTTATAACACAATTCTATTACGAGACCATTGACCGACCACTGATCGACCATTATGCATTTAGCAGATAACAAACTTTTAGCAAAATGACAATGGGATCGTGTTGGAATGACGAATTTATAAAAATAGCAGACTAGGCCCCCAGCTAAACTGCAGTGTAGATATAAGAAGACGATCAGAAAGAACAGAATATTGAATACCTACCTAAAACGTTTTTGAGTAGGCACCTAAGTTTTAAAAGTAGTTCGCAAAGGCAGTCGGAGAAGGATTATAGTATTATATCCATCCCTATCTATACTAGTATAAAGAAAAGTCGCGTTTCGTGTGTTTAATTAACCGCTTAGAAGCATTTTGATGCAGTTTTTACCATAATTTACGAGCCAGTGGTGTAGTTAGTCCTAAACGGGCCCGTATGCATATGTCCTTTTTACTCAGTCTGCGGTGCAGCTCCAAATTTTGTTTAAAAAATGCAATACCCTCTGGTATTCCTTTATTTTAAACAAAATTTGAAGCTTTGATGTGACCTCGAAAATTGTATCATTCTGGACTAGAAATGATTTAGATTTTATCATAATTTTACTATGGCAAGGCGAAACTCGAAGCTCAAAAATTGTAAAAGGTTGTTCCATCTTGTTCGGATACGTCAGATATTCTGTCATTTTACAGTTGAATGGAAGTGCTTTAAAATTGAATCGCGCCTATAGCTTTTAAGAGCCCTGAATTAAATCACGTAATTTTTAACATTTATATTAGGTAAATTCATATAATTAAGTATACAAGAATTTGAGGTACATACAACATACCAAAAACCATAAAGTAGAAAAAAAAATCGTTTGTATAGTTTATATTTTAATAATTAATAAAAAAATGTGTGACAATTTTTTCCCGGAAATTCGACATATTTTGACGAGAGCACCAAGACTGTAAAACTTTTATTTCAATTGGGTCTGACATTGAGTTTCTAGTTCTACCACCTGGTACAGCTTCCAGCGTGTGATTTTTCATATATTTCGGAATCGCGGCAACGCGGCAACCGACGGCGAAAGCAACGTTCAAAGTTGGTCGCTGTACTCGCAGTTACAAGGCTAGGGCACATCACAAAAAACGGTCTAGCATCTTAGCATACCCACTTAGTATTTTTAGACAACCGAAATTAAACTTATTTGAGGATCACAAAAAGAGACTCATTAGATTAGCGTGTCCATTAATGTTTGGAAAATCTAAATGGGAATTATTTGGTGTTTGATATAAAAGACATGCCACAAAAATATGTAACCATTTCTACGTAGTTATATTTGGATTATCTAGATTGTAGGACATCTGTGCCGACGCGTACCTTATTAAATCAACGTCGGTTTGACGTCTGCGCAGTTGCAAGCAATGCAATATTATGTAGGTAGGTATCGAAGTGCTCTTATTGATTTATCAGCAACGAATCTACCTGGTACCTGGATATTTTGCTTCGACCTAGTTTAGATTCAGGGCACTATAAACTTTGCTACAACGGTAGAGGCGAAGTTCTACGAAACAAACATACCTAAGATCTTAAACACGCGTACTATGAATGAACACTGTATAGAAGGTAAGCTAAGCGTACGTAAAGTTGTGTCGCCGACTCGTATCGTATATTCCAGTCAATGAAAATTGTGTCAACTTTCATTCAATGGGATATACGACACGAGTAGGGCGTTTTCATGAATGGATACTTCGCAAACTGGGATGCAACAGGTACATACTACAACAATTTCACAAAGACACCAGCCGGTCGCAATTGCCTGTTGCTCGGAAACGCTTAGCAAGAACACTATACGGGACTATGTAATTACAACGTCTGTAGGTAAGTTGTAACTACATAATAACGTCAATGGCAGCAGAAGGAACTTTGAAGCGGATTCATTTGATAGCAGTAAGGGCGGATTTTGTAAGTCTAGTGTTGATTGACATGTGATTGACCGTACATTATGGTTCCGTGCATGCGCACCGATGACTTTTGCGCAAACGTGTTTGTGTGGACTGGTCAGTAGTAATACATTATATTTATACCCGCGCAATTAGTGCTGAGCTTAACTTTCGGCTATCAGCCTACGTGTGCTAGTGCTACACTTGTTCGCGTCGGCACGATTTCACAGAATCGGGTAGCCAAATCGAATATACAAGATGTAAAATAATAAACGCAAGTACTGAAAGTACTCTGTTCATAATTTAGTACGAAATCGATATCAGTAACTTTTTAAAATTCATCTAAAGAAAATCAATCTGATGACTATTAGAGTCAATTTTCAATGCATAAAGTAATGCTAGGGTCAACACGATATCTAATCTAATACCTTCAAACGAGCTACTCTTGTAATATACATATACAGGGTGTTTGGCAGCACGTTGAACATACGAAAATGGTGGATAGGTGGGGTCATCTGCTACTTACTCAGCCCTAATTTATTTGGCCCTGGCCCCCTGGATATTTTTTTATTTTATTTTTTTGCTTTCTTCTAGTTTCATCACTTTCTTAACTTTAAAGTGTAATAATCTTTATTAAAAATGTATAAAACAGGCAATACATTTTTTTAAATCTTTAATGTTGGCAGATTCTTATACAATTATTGCTTTCTTCAGATGTTAGCTAGAAAAAAAGTTATAAGTCCTCAAACTTACAGAAAGATGTAAAAAATACTTAAATCTTAATTTCAATTTCAAAAAAACCAGGGGTCCAGGGCCATATAAATTAGGGCTGAGTAAGTAGCAGATGACCCCACCTATCCACCATTTTCGTATGTTCAATGTTCTGCCAAACACCCTGTATATATGTATATTACAAGAATAGCTCGTTTGAAGGTATTAGATCAGATATCGTGTATATTATTTAATCTGAATCTCGGATACGGCTCCAATGATTTTCAGAAGTATGCAGGTTGTTTCTGATCTAGCTAAGTTTCATTTTTAGAAAACGTACAAAAAACCCGAGCTAATCATGCAGATATTTCTTAATAATAACAGTTACATTTAAAAAAAAAAAAAAAACTTTTGGTCATTGTCTTATACAGTAATAATGGTGTAAGAAGTCTTGCGTTAATATAACAATATGTTACCTGTTGTATACAATGTGTACTTAACTGAATTAATGCACATTATGAAAGTGGTTTGTTCAGAATTCTATATGGAATCGATTTCATTCATTTTTTTAATCGGTAATTTTTATACAATACAAGAACAACCGACTTCCGAAAAACACAACAAAATTAAAAATAACTTTAATTTCGGAAGTCGGTTTCTTTGGATATCTTAGTTGTATGACACCGACTTCCGTAATTAAAGTTATTCAGTTCAGTTTGTACTCTGTGTTTTTTCGTAAGTCGGTATTTTTTTTTTTGGACGATGCTTTTATTTTTCAATTTTTAGTTTTGGTACCTAAGTACTCCACACCAATTCGTATACCAATACTTGCTATGTAAACAACAGTGACAGGAAGCAGCAGCATATCATCGATGATTAAATGAACGTGGATTAAAAACGTATTATCGAGGCTAACGCAAAAACTACCCAAGCAGACCCCCTTATTCATAAACGCTACTTAAAGTTAAGTAATGATTAGCGACTGATTAACCATACATTTTTGACGTTTAAACACCTCGTAACTTTAATCATCGTTTATGAATATGCCCCAGAGTTAATAAAAATATGGGTCAATTGTGGATGAATTTCAAAAATTCTTTTTTCAATGGACAGGGTATGCTTTAGGTGTCGACCTAAAGCATACCCTGTCCATTAAAAAAAGAATTTTTGAAATTCATCCACAATTGACGAAGATATCGCGTAACAAACACACAAAAAATACATACGAATTGAGATACCTCCATTGTAAAGTCGGTCAATAATAATTCATCATCATCATCATTTTAGCCGAAAGACGTCCACTGCTGGACATAGGCCTCCCCCAAGCTCCGCCACTTGGACCGGTGCTATGCTTCCCGCATCCAGCGGATCCACCTTGTGGAAGGCCTTCCAAAAACAAATAAGACTACGTAAATTACAGTCACACTGCCGCTGTACAGGCAAAGTAAACAAAAAAATTACGAAGTACCTACTAAGCTAGACCATTTACATGTGCGGTAGTGTGCGTACGTAGATTAGTATTGTGACCCTGATTTTCTCCCACAATCAGTGAGTAGGTATAGATGGTTGTATGACGCTGCCAAAACGTCTGACACAGGATACGAAGACCAACTACGCAGAGGGTTGAGACTGGGGCATGTGATACCCGAATAATTATGTTAATCAATCTGTTGTCTTAAGACACAGGACTGAACTATCAACGTGCACGGCGAGTAAATCTCACATTTTCGCGATGCCGCTGACATCGTCATAATGGCAGAGGGAGCTAAACCTAATGCTGCACAGCCTATGAATGAAATTAAGCTTGTGTGCTGGTTGGCCGCGGCAACAATGTAGACAAGACTTAAGTCAGTTACAACAACTTACCTACTCGTTTTGCTAAGTCTCCACGTGGATTGGAAGATTCGCTAGTCGAATTTGTGAAGGATATATATCTATCTAGGAATCATGGTCACTACTTTGAGAGAGAAGCTGGCAGAAATTGGGCAGCGTTTGGAAAACTTCGTCACCCTTCGCCTATACCGCAATATTTGAAGACTAGTGCGTTCCTGCTATTTAAATTACGCTCATACATTTTTTTTCAAATTCAGTGTAAATATTATGATCATAACATGATTCACACACACACTGAATGGATAGGTCCACTCAATCTGTGGTTCTTTCCTCAAAAGACAATTTCAGACACCAATCCACATGGTCTTCACATGATCTGACCAAGATTATGTCTGGACTTTAAAAGAGACTGTGACCTGAATTTGTTTCGGCCTTTCTTCTCAGAGTAGTCAGATAAGAAACGCCGATCTCATCTACACACACCGGCACAATTAGGGGAACACAAAAAAAAGGTTAATTTTTTCTAACATTATCGGGTATTTTTATAAGTAGTTTTTGTTTAAGTGTTAATAACTTCATAACAGATTGTTTTAAGTAAACTTATTATATTAAACTTTAATTTTAAGTGTTTTGACAAGAATTTATGGTTGTTTAAGAATTTGCTCACTTAACGTTTTGTACTCATTCTGATAAGAACTTTAGTGGATGCTGCGAATAGGGACTGTGGGTCATTTAACTGTTTACATTTGAATAGTGTACATTGTTCTGATACAAAATGAGTGATTTACCAGCAACTTCTGTGGCTAGGGCTGTAACCATGATCGAGGAAGGGCACACCTATCGCTCAGTCAGTCGCGCACTGGGTGTATCGACATCGCATCGGTGATTCATCGCGTCATCCGACGTTATAGGGAGACTGGATCGTTCGTGCGCAGACGAGGACAGGGCAGAAATCGAGCAACTAGCGCCTTGGATGACCGTTTCTTGGTCATGCAGACTTTACGAAATCATCGTCAAACAGCTGTCCAGACCCAAAATCGTTTAGCAGAAGTCCGTAACGTCAACGTGAGTGAAAGGACTGTTAGAAGACGATTGAATGAAGTTGGCTTAAACTCGTACGTGCCAGCAAAGGCCCCAAAACTCGAGGTAGCTCATCGTGTAGCAAGATTAGCATACGCTCGACAGCACCAAGATTGGACTAATGAGTGGGGCCGTGTTTTGTTCAGTGACGAAAGCCGATTTTGTGTAAATTTCGTGGATGGGAGGGAAAGAATGTGGAGACATCGAGGGGAACATTATCACCAAGCAAATTTCACTGGAACTGTGTCGTATGGGGGAGGGTCAGTTATGGTATGGGGTGGCATATGTTTGGGAGCCCGCACGGAGCTAGTGATCATCAGTAATAGATCGCTAACTGCACAGAGGTACATTACAGAAGTCTTAGAACCCCATGTCATGCCTTTTGCCCCATTCATAGGCGAAAATTTCATTTTCATGCATGGTAACGCACGCCCTCACACTGCGCGTATAGTGAGTGACTACCTTAATGAAGTAGGCATCACTCAGATGAACTGGCCAGCGCGATCACCGGATATGAACCCGATAGAACATGTCTGGGACTACCTGGGAAGAAAGGTTCGACAAAGAAATCCAGCCCCTAATAATGTGGAGGAACTTAAATTAGCGTTAGTGGAAGAGTGGAACAATTTGTCCCAAGAAATCATTGATAACGTTATCCGAAGCATGGGAAATCGTGTACAGGTTTTAATTAGAGCCCGTGGCGGCAATACCCGATACTAAAACTCCTTTTTTTGTGTCATTTTTGAAAATGTTTACAGATTTCACTTTTAAGGAAAAAACGTTTTCAAACGGTTAAATTTTTTGGTTAGTGTAATCACAATATTAATCTTAAGTTCGTGGTGTATTCCTATATTTCGACACAAATGTTTTTTGTTTATGAAATAAATGAAATGAAATGAAATGAATGACGTTCAATAGGGTATTTTCCGATTTCATAAAAACTATTTTAATTTGAAGATTGGGACGATATATTTAACAGAAAAATATAAATCAATTTATTAATACACATTTTCTCAATTAAAAACGATTAAAATCTAATTTATCTTTCGTTGTTTTGAATTTACCGCCAAAACGCTCCTTACGATGACTTTTTATCACGTGACATGTGACGTCAACTTTGTTTATACGGCACCGGTACAAATACTTAGTTTGGTGCCGTTTTAGAAGTATTTGTGCACAGAGGCACCGCACACCAGTAATATCACTTTATATCCATTAAAAATCTTGTTAATTATAAACTCGACATTCACTTATTTACTTACTAACTACTTTAGTTTACACAAAATTGACGTCACGTGATAAAAAGTCATCGTAAGAAGCGTTTTGGCGGTAAATTCTAAACAACGAAAAATAAATTTGGTTTATATCGTTTTTAATTGAGAAAACAGATAGAAATCAATTTATTTTTATTTTTCTGTTAAATATCTCGATCCAATCTTCAAATTAGAATAGTTTTAGAAAAATTGGAAAATACCCTATTCTCATTTTTAGTCATTTTGTTTATTTCTTCACGTAGAAGTATTGTGTGAGTCACTTTAGCGTTTATTTCAGTTAGTTTGAGTGCAATTAATTATTGATTAACTAAAAAAAATATGTGCTAAGTACATAAATTTGTTAAGAAAAACGACCTTTTTTTGTGTTCCCCTAATTGTGCCGGTGTGAAAAGAAAATATGATTGACGTGTAAAAGTGTTTGTACAGAGGCCAGCACATCAAGCTACCCCAATCTATCAAATTTCTTTGATAGTTTTTCAACTTTATTACAAAGGAATAAGGTTCATGTTCAATTGGGAAAATTTGACAGTTTGGGATAGGTTGACCTGCTGGCGTCTGTACAAACCTACTTACAGAAATACAATCATTTATCATTCTACTTGGGGTGTTCGGTGGTGTGCGTTAATTCCGGGAAATAGTGTATTTTGCCGCCCGGTTGTACCGAATCGTGCAAACTGGAAAGAGTGGGTAGCACGCCTCACAGATTTTGGCACGATAGTCATGGACCGTCCTTTTTTATGAATTAACGGTGAAGTCCAGTGACAGGTAAGTGTTGACAATAGCGTCTCTACCCGTACCGACGGAGGCGTCTCCGTGCTATGTTTTATCAACAAACGCTACGTATGGGTGTGGTATGCAAACAAATTGAATAAGTATCATTTTCAAGAAGGTTCGATCAAAATTGATTTTTATATTAAATAGTATTTTTATTGCAGTAAGTGGATATTTATAGACATTTGGCGATTTCAAAGGCATTGCCTGTGACATAATTTTACAGCAATAAAGCCTGATGCTAAGAGAGACAAAGAGACATTAGGTATAGTATAGCGGAGAGTGATGACAAATTCCCTGTAATCCCGTTGTGCTCGTAGGACAGGGAATTTAATAAAATAATTAAAAATTACTTCCCGTTGTCCCCTGGATATTATTTTAATTTTTTTTTGCTTTCTTCTAGTTTCACCACTTTCTTAACTTTAAAGTAAAAAATAAATTAGGGCTGAGTTCCAGAAGCAGTAATGCTCGCGAAGAGGGAGGCGGCGCACGTGAGGAAGAGGCAGTCTATGCGCCCTCACGGCCTTAGCTGCCGCAGGAGACGCCCTGGGCGTCGGGAATCCCAGGCCGATTTCCGGCCACCGTAGGCATGAGCTTGCTTGACGGCGAAAAATGGGTAGCTCGCTATCCGGTAAGGACCAAGCCCAAGTCGACGGCGCGTTGTGTTCCACGCGCGCCTCATAGAGATGTCAGCACAAACCGATGGGGCCCGCAAGGGCCGAGGCCTGCCAGGGGTGCGGGTACGTTCGAAAGAGATACCGCAGCCCCTGGTATACGGGCTACTGAGGGAACACGGGTGGGTTTTAGTCAGTAAAAGTCTGACACGCCCTTGAAGTTATTTGATGATTTCCCACCGCAAAAAAAAACCCACCTGTCCACCATTTTCGTATGTTCAAAATTCTGCCAAACATCCTGTATATGATAGAAAGGCCGGCACAGTATTGTTACACGCAGGACATCGATTTACGAAAAAATCTACTTCTAAAAGTAAACAATTCTTCTCTGTTTTAAACTAAAAAGATTTTAGTTTCATTTTAGTTTTAGGCATACCGCGCTAAATTACCCACGTTTAAAACACCTAAAAATGTAAGTGGACAAAGATACATGAAATCTTAACTGTCCGTTGTCCACGTTGCACTTAAGGTGAAACAAGTTCACATTTTTTCCATACAAACTTCGGGAGGGTTTTACTCCACTGTTTGACAATGTACGCACAGCTACACATCAAGCTATACATTTCCAGTATAAGCTGATCTCCCATTCTATAAGATTTCCGTGTAGTGAGAGATCAGTGCAAACTGGAAATGTATAGCTTGATGTGTAGCCGTGTGTACATCAAAACTTAAACATGGTATGGTTTTGTCTCATTATTAATATTGTCGGTAAAATAAAAAGCCATTAAAAAGTTATGAGCCAACAAAGATTCGTTTTTCTTGATAATTTAACGTAACTTTGGACATGTTTAAGTAGAATGACTGAGTAAAAGAAGTGTAAAATCTCCAAAACTACGTCGGTACCGACAAAGCTCAATTATCGAAAAGTTCAATAAACTTAATTGGTCATTGATTTATGCAGTTGTTTTTTCAGAAAACCCGATCTTCCGAAGGACTTTTCTTAATTTTTTACGCGCCTGGACTGATCCTGCAGCTCACTCAATAATGTTGTACGTGTAGACTATCGTCTAACTGCTCATTACTGATACTACCTCTGTCGGACTCGAAGCCTGGTGAGACAGCGTGCTTTTTAGCCAGGCCCACCAGTGAGTTCGCGCCCGCGACTAGTGTACCCTTAAGGGGGACAACGGTAAGGAAATTTTATGACATTCTGTTGTTACGGGGACAACGGAAATACACGAAAAAACGGAAGCTTAAAGCATCCACCCCAATATAGTTCAAATCAAGCTATTTACAGTAAGTAGTGTAATAAAAATAGTAGTAAAAAAATACATTTTCTGTTATTACTATTTCTGATACAAATTCAAAACACTAAATCATAATAAAGGCTTCTTCAAACAGGCGCGACGCGACAGCGCGACATGTCGCGGTGGCGATTCTGCGATAATCGCGACGCAACCCCTTTCAGACAGGCGCGACAACGCGTCGCGCCGCTACGACTCGTGACGCCGCGACGTCGCGAATCGCGCGCGACGAGTAGCGCGACAACAATGTTACATTTTGTATGGTGTCGCGGCTGCGCGGACGCGACACGCGCCGTCGCGCGCGAATCGCGCGCGACACCGGGTATAAATAGCGGTGCATTCCAAGCTGAGCTCAGTACTAGACGAACTTTCGTCAGAGGACAAAGGTAGGTCTGTGCCCGTTTGCGGCGTGGGGTTAGGTTAGGTTAGGGTAGGGAGGGTGAGGAGGGTCTCTCCTCTGAGGAGGGATTTCCTCTTAGGAGGGTCGTCCCTCTGGGGAGGAAATTCCTCTTAGGAGGGTCGTCCCTCTTGGGAGGGATTCCCTCTGAGGAGGGTCGTCCCTCTTGAGAGGTTGTCCCTCCGAGGAGGGCCAAACCTCTGAGGAGGGCCCCTCTCCGAGGACCTCTCTCGAGATCCGTGTCTCCCTGAGTTAGGTGAGTTTTTTTTTTTTTTTTTTTTTTTTTTTTTTTTTTTTTTTTTACGGGAACCGGCCGCTGCGTCGGTGACAGTAAAGGGCAGCCACGGCTACTGAGCCCCCTGTAATGAACGCTCAACCCACCGGGGAGGTAGGTTAGTGACCAAACCTACCCCTGGTGGGCTAAGTACGGTAGGAATACAAACGTTTCTTCTCTTAGTCTTCAATTTATGTAATTTCGTAAAAGTAGTCGCCTGCAACTCATTTTATGATCCAAAAAAAAACTGAGCGTTTACTGGGCGTGGTCTAATCCACTTGGAATAATATTAAAAACATAGATATTTTATGAAATAAAGTTAGCGTGAAACAATGATTAGTGTAACTGGGCGCTTTTTAAACCCTGGAAAAGATTCATATATACAGACGCCAGCACATTAAGCTACCCCAAACTGTCAAATTTTCCCAATGGAACATGAACCTTAAACTTATGTAATAAAGTTGAAAATCTATCAAAGAAATTTGACGAATTGGGGTAGCTTGATGTGCTGACGTCTGTACAAAAGCCAAGTTCTATATATCGGTTTCGGCCTCATCGTCCAAATTTTGATTAATTATTATTATGACGGCACGGTTGGCACAGTGGTTAAGCGATTGACTGCTGCGCTACGTGTCGCGGGTTCGATTCCCGCACGGAACAAGTATTTGTATGACCTACAATTAGTTGTTCCGGGTCTGGCTGTTTGTGTATGTGAGTATTAAATGTTTGTAAACGCACCCACAATACAGGAGAAATTCCTAGTGTGGGGCAACGTTTTTTGTAAAAAAAAAAAAAAAAAAAAATTATGCTTTGTGCAGCTCTTGAAAAATGTGTGCGAAAATCCTTATTCCTAGATTCAGAGGCTTCCTCTGACAACTTTCCACTTGTTGGAAGTAATCCGAACCTACTTTAAAAGTATAAATAAAGCCCAGCTTTTGCCCGCGGCACCACCCGCGTGGATGTAGGTCATCACGTAAAAAGTAGTCTATATCCTTTTCCATATCTCAGGCTATATCTCTGCCAAATTTCATGATGACCAGTTCCGCGGCTTAGGCGTGAAAGCGTAACAGACAGACAGGCGGTCAGTCAGACAGAGTTGCTTTCGGATTTATAATATATTACTAGAGATAATCCCCCTTATTACAAAACAAGTGTTTTCTTAAGGTATGGTTTAAACCACCGAGCCTGTTTATGGAATAAGAACTTAGAACTGAAATAGAATTACAGCTCCTTTTACAAAACTGACAATTTAGCACTGGACTAATAAGAGTTTGATCTGCGAATTCTTTGAAATACCTAAATTCCTAAACTCCGCAGAAGGGTATTATCCTTCTGCGGAGTCCCCTCTCCGAGGAGGGACTCCCTTCTGAGGTGGGTCCTCTCTCCGAGGAGGATCCGCTCTCTGAGAAGAGTACCCTTTTCGAGGAGGGTCTCCCTTATGAGGAGGGGAGACTCCGAGGAGGGTCCGGAGACGGACGTCCGCAGCAGATTCGCGGATGTTCTCGTGTCCCCGTCACAAGCGGCACATTTTTTGTCACTAAAACTCCACAGTGACCTCCAGTGCCGCTTGTGGCTGGAACACGGGAACATTCACGACCCTGCCGCTCCGTCCGACTAGAAAACATGGCACGCCGTAACCACCCCAGGGACCAAATAGCACACGGGTGCCAGACGACCCTCTGCATGGCACCCTTGGTTCCCCTGCGACGGGTCAGCACACTGGCACCACCGCCTACCAGTTTTCGGCTGCAGGAGATAGGGAGAGCGGCTATACCGATACTCTTCTTCCCCTGCGGTCACACCGCATCCGCCATCAAACGGTGCCGACCCCGTCCAGGCCACGGAAGGGAAGAGCGCTACTTAGAAACACCGGCACTCCTCCTCCGCTGCAGCCTGTAACCCTGATGCCTCCATTGAGGTAATATGTACTAACGTACAGTACATATTACCTCAATGGATGCCTCCCATACGATACTCAGTTGCGATGCGCCTCACCGCAACCTACGTTTTTGGCCGCTACGTCGTCGGCTTGGCAGAAAAATTCCTGACGAGTGGCCCCACCTCAAAAAATATCTTGTAATTAGTTTTAATTAATAAAATTGTCTCAGAATACAGAAATTGTTTTCGAAAATGTGATTATTTCGAGACAATATTATAATGACGTTTAATTGTCATCTTAAAATAGTGTTGACACATTACAAATTTACTATCGATAAAATAATAGTCAAGTGA
The DNA here is from genome assembly GCA_949987655.1 of Polymixis flavicincta. NCBI lineage: Eukaryota > Metazoa > Arthropoda > Insecta > Lepidoptera > Noctuidae > Polymixis > Polymixis flavicincta. The sequence goes on along the minus strand of OX465171.1, from coordinate 31,222,171 downwards.
GAGTAGTCTTTAATTTTTTATCGCCGTTTATGAAGAAGTTTGTACAAAACGCAGTTTTCTAAGAAGTTTTTAATCAGATTTATCCGTGATAGTTCCTCTCCACCGAATTGTCTTCCCTACTATCATTTCCTACATTAATATTAAATGGTATACAATGTGTCCGGTTGTCGGTTGTATACCTAGATTTTTTCTCGAATCCGTGATTTTAAAATATTGGCTTTCAATTTTGAATTCAAACACACAGACACTGACACACGCAAACAGTCACTGTCACTATTGTATACGATAAAATATTATAACGTGCTTGAAAAATAGCGCCGTGCTAACGCAGTCAGGTTATGCGCTGACAGCATAACTCGGTGCTCATGTTCCCAATCAAGTTCGTATCTATGCCATATACTCGCATCTATGACACTTGGTAAATAGTCCAATGCGTCCGTAATCCGACAAGACCGGGGACGGTTATATACAGGGTAAGTTTTTATCCAGTGCGCAAATTTTAACACAAAAAAAAAATCAGCTGTTCCATACATTTTGACCGCGTATGTATTGCACTTTTCTATGAAACAGCAGTTTTTTTTTGTATAACCGGCGAAAAATTTCTGCAGTAGGGGGTCGAGAATGATATGCTGAATTCGTGGTTAAAATTTGCGCACTGGATAAAAAAAAACCTGTATTATGTACTAAATTAATTTTGATGTCCTAAAAAATAGATTCGATAAATTACAACTGGAGCAGTAGGTTCGTCACTAGACAATAAAGTACGGTAATTATTTCTTCATATGTTGTCACAATATTTAAGGTTCTTTCTGAGCGGCGGCATCATAAGCAAAAGAATATGGTTACAGTGTAAGCGAAACAGTACGACCATTTTTAGCCTATTCTCAAAAAAAAAAAACAAAATCAAAATATTTTATTTCAGATAAACCTGCATGGGCACTTATGAAACGTCAGAAGCTAGGTGAACGGTTCCAAATTGTTGTTTCCTATGGAGAAGAGCCGGCAAGAAACTCCACGGTTACTCTTTTAAAAATAATTGGCTTTAACAATATTTTCAAATTACAGAGATAAAATGTATGGGAGGACAGCGCAGGCCTGTCAATAAGTACCAGGTACTTAGACGAATACAGAATAGAAAATCGTCTACAAATCTACAGTCAGTAAGGCCTACAACGTTCTCTCATTCACAATATGTAAAATAATCTACAGAAATAAAATTGATGTATAATGTCAATTAATGACGAGATTATGTCAGCATTGTAAAAATAAAAAGAATAAAAAATAACATTGTATTTGAGAGCAGTTAATAGACTTTCACATAGTTATGCTGTTAATGAGGTACCAGGGAAGCCACATGTGCAGAAGGAATTAATGCCAAACTTCCCTGTCTTCAACGTAGTCTTTAATCTTATAATATGCTTTTTTGATAATGCGTTGATGTGCGTTTTAAACTTTCCATCGCTAAGTTCTGTAACTGACTTTGGCAACTTGTTATAGAAGCGGATACTGTTTATTAGAAATGACTTGCTAGTTTTAGTCAGTCTAAATTTTGGAATCACAATTTGATCTTTACTACGTGTATTCAGGTTATGGAATCATTCATTATTCTACTTAACCAACTCATAATCAGCCTATAAGGTTCCCACTACTGGGACACAGTCCTCTCTGTGAGAGGGAGTGGGCCATAATCCACCACGCGGGCCCATGAAAATTTGTATGGAAATCCACCATCTTTGTCGAAGAGAATACCGTCGGGCTCACGGCTTGTTTACTTGATAAATTTCTTAAATTCACTGACAACTAACGCTTAGCCCCAACCTCTGGGTCTGGAAGCATGAGTTTGGTTTAAAGACATTTATTTTCTCAAAGAACAAATTGCTCAAGGGTTCTTATTGCAATGTTAAAACCATTGCATTTATAATTTTCACCTAACAACCGCAAAACCTGTAACTAGTGCTATATTTGTAACTAGCTTCTGCTTGCGACTTCGTTCGTGTGGAAGTCGTAAGACACCAACGACAACCACGGCCCTAACCGCCGCAGGAGACGCCCTGGGCGTCGGGAATCCCAGGCTGATTTCCGGCCACCGTAGGCGTGAGCTTGCGGATGGCGAGTAATGGGTAGCTCGCTGTCCGATAAGGACCCAGCCCAGGTCGACAGCGTGTTGTGTTCCACGCGCGCCTCAAAGAGATTTCAGCACAAACGGATGGGGCCCGCAAGGGCCGATGCCTGCCAGGGGTGCGGGTTTGTTCGAAAGAGATCGCAGCCCCTGGCATACAGGCTACTGAGGGAACACGGGTGGGTGTTAGTCAGTAAAAGTCTGACACGCCCTCCTGCTCCACCCAGAGCGGGAGAAGTTATTTGATGATATCACACACAAAAAAAAAAAACACATTATACAAGGTGTAACAGAAACCCTATTGCTATCCTTAAGACACCGATATCAGCACAATAGAGGTGAGACAACTGGCCATTCTTTCATTTGATCACACTTATTCCCACTGCCGACTTCAAGACGTCGATACTTACTATACTGTGATCGTTAGGTGAGTCGCGATGGTCATCGATATTCACCAATATCATCAAGCCGATAATAATTATATCGGTTTCGAATCGGTATGCGTATAGCTGGCAACATATCGGTATCGGGTTGGTGTCGATATCTGATAATATGAAAACGCTCAATAGGTAACTTGCAGGACACTTACCCAACATAGGGCATTTTAAGTAATAATATTAGTTCTACCATAAAATGTAGGTACCTAAAAGTAAGGAAAAAATATCGAACCTAAGCAAAATTAATTTAGTTGATCAACTGCAATATGATATACTGTGGCATGGATTTTCCGCTAAATGGTTGGCAGTTCATCGTAGGCTCCGGGAGCCGCTCACACTAGGGTGCCGTACAGGGCCATCCATCGAGTGCACCACCCCCGTGCTAGGCCGTCGGCACTCCGCACTCGGTCCAGCCAGATTCCGACTTCGAGTGGAAGCTGTGCTGATCAACTTCGGGGCAAGTCGGTAGAAGTGCTGGCCGAAGTTTCACCTAGCCCCCCGCCGGTGGTCGATGGTGGGGTCCATGAAACTCCAGGGCTTCCATCTTTTCGAGCGCGACGCGTCCTCCCGACAGCACATAAATGCGCAAAAAAAAAAAAAAAAAAAAAAAAAAAAACTATCACTCAACTCAGGGAGACACGGATCTCTCAGAGAGGAACCCTCCTAGGAGAGGGATCCTCGGAGGAGGAATACCCTCCTCAGAGGAGTGGCCCTCCTACTCGGAGGGGTCCCCTCCCAAGAGGGTCGAACCTCCTCAGAGGGACGACCCTCCCCAGAGGAGAGACCCTCCTCGGAGAGGGTCCCTCCTCACCCTCCCTAACCTAACCTAACCTAACCCTACGCCGCAAACGGGCACAGACCTACCTTAGTCCTCTGACGAAAATTCGTCTAGTACTGAGCTCAGCTTGGATTGCACCGCTATTTATACCCTCTCGTGTGGTGTCGCGCGCGATTCGCGCGCGACGGCGCGTGTCGCGTCCGCGCAGCTGCGACACCATACAAAATGTAACATTGTTGTCGCGCTGCTCGTCGCCGCGATATCGCGTTGTCGCCGCGATAACGCGTCGTCGCGCCGCGACGCCATACAAAATGTACCAATTTGCAGTCGCGCTAGTCGTCGCGGGGCGACGGTGTCGCGGCGCGCCAGATCGCCCCTGTGTGAAGTGTCGCGCGCGTTTTCATAGAAATTGTTCTAAGGATATAAATCGCCGAATCGCACGCGACCGTCGCGTCGCGCTAGTGTGCACGAGCCTTAAACGTCCATAACGCAAGATAGTATCGGTTATGCATTTATGACGTCACAGCATCTAGCTTGTTCTCATCTAGCTTTTTATTGCCATTGCTGCGATAAAATCAAACGCTGTTTATATTTGCTCACATCAATAAATGGGTCCATAGTACATAATTCTACGATAGCAGTTCCTTTCCATGTCTAAATTTAGCTAAAGATGACCCTAAGCCCGTATTTCCACCTACATGTACACTTCAGCAAAGAATGTCTAAATATTATTTGAAGTTGCAAGATATTAACATAATTTCAAGATTAACCATAGGTACTTAAGTTTGCCAACCCTGTTCTATTTTTAACCTGCAACGGCAATGCCAAAGAAAAGTTATGGCTTTAACAGGCTATGTGTGTGTTTAGTTTATCTGTTGGTAAAAAAACAAGTTTTTATTTTAAACTCTCACATTTTTCTTAGTGTTATGAAGTTTTTTTGGCAATGTAAGGATACCTATCCCCAGACTGGCGTCAGAACATTCGCGATTATTCTTAATAGTACAAATTTATGGACGCTATCGGTTATATCGATAATTAATAAACTGGTGTTACCACACCAACGGTAATTAAAATTAATTTAGCTTTAGCTTCTGAAAATATTATGATAAGCATCGTTTTTTTTTTACATTGTTCTCACATACAGAAGCAACAATAATAATGCACCCAAGATTTTGTAATATCTAACTTGATTTAAAAGAGTTAAGAGTTTCTTGCCCGTTCTTCTCAATTGAGATCTACGTTTGGAATGGGCAACTAGCTTCAATTTTCCAACTGATCGACTTTTTGATAGTTCAAAAGTGCCTGTAAATGGTGTAATTGAAATAAATGCTTTGAGTTTGAGTTTGAAATATAAATGGAAATATGCATATTTTAAAAAACACAGTCTCTCCGTGTGTTTGTCCTAAAGTGTGGATGTCGCATCGAGCGTCAGTCTGTGCTATAAATAACTCGATAACCATAGAATCGATCGTTTTTAGCTGACTATTGCAACGAGGAACGTTTCTGAATTATTGATTCATAACGAAATTGTTTATTCTGTAAATAGGATATTAGAATCACGTTTGGAGATCATAGTAGCTATTGCCAACGGTTTCGCCCGCTTGGAGGTCGAAAATTGTCACATGGGAACGTATTGCCGGTATAAAAGGTATCATATGTGTTAATCCAGGCTATTTAATATCTGTGTGCCAAATTTCATTAAAATCCATTCGGCCGTTTTTGCGTTGTTGAGTAACAAACATTCAAACATGTAAACATCCAAACTTCCACATTATAATACAAGGTGAATTTTTAGTCGCCGTTTAATTTTTTCAGGATGATAGTACCCGCGAAGTTGAACAACTTGCTCCAAGGAACTTGGGTCGTAATCAAAAAAAGAATCGGACCTCCCATGCAAAATCAATAGTCAACTGATCGATTTTGTACGGGAGGTACGATTTTTTTTTGAAGTTTAAAATTTGATTCACGAGTGTAACAAATATTATTTACAGAATTATAATAATTAAAATCATCATTTACTTTGTGGAAGCTTGTAAATGGCAACTGTAAGCACTAAATGTTATATAAGTACATATAGCATGATTCTCGACAGTAATACGTATGGCTGATGTAAACATCATTAAAATCATCAATAGTTACAATGACAACCCCCTTGAGTTCATTTAATCCCAATGAATGACTATTTCATGAAAAAACCACTCAATAAAATTAATGAACTAAGAGGCTTGTATTGATTTATTTATTCTTCAGAAAGCTTACCTAATTTCTAGGTAAATAATAACATTTAGCGCTTACAGTTGCTATTTACAAGCTTCCACAAATTAAATAATTATTTTAATTATGTAAATATATATTTGTTAAAGTCGATATTCAAATTAAAAAAAAAAAAACTACCAGGCACGGACTAGCCAACTTCAAAAAACGTAAGACAATTTGAATTTTGCGGGCTACCGTGGAGAAGAATTAAACTGAAGAGGTTTATTACGACTTTCATGAAATCTATTTAAAATAATTAGGTGGTACTTAATATAGCAATGGTTGTGTAACTACTTACAAAAGTTAAGTTTATCTTACCAGGTCGAACATTGCGGCAGGCATCAGGATAACCGGATTGAAGTTCTGGTTGCCATTCGTGAGAGCATGGCCACCGGTGTCCTTGGTCTTGTATTGGATCAGCTTGAAAGTTAGGAGGCACAGCATTTCGCCAAGAAACATAGCCGTGGCCTAAAAGGGAGGAAAATAACTCAAATTAGATATACAAATAGCCTTGAGAAAGAAACATGATTATGAATATATAAAAATCTTTATTACAGAACTTACGAAAAGAAAAAAGAAAATTAAAAGGGTGGTTAAAATGCTCATCAAGAATTACCTGCAGAAATGGATGTTCAAAGGGTCTTGTCTGCCCATCGGACCCTTTGGCTTCTAACTTGTCGGCCCATTTGGTACTCAAAGAGTTAATAGACCCCGTCACTACCAGCATTACTGCCAGAAACTTTTGGTACCCGGTCCATGCCATCCTGTGAAACAAACTTGACGTTAGTAAAAAAGTAATTTTAATGCCCTTATCCTGCTTGATGCGCTTTTTATTTAATTGGTAGACAGTGACCATCTTCTGTAATATAGAAATGGCTAAATTGATATGTATTCTTCTTCGTTCCATCAATGCTGAGGATCGCGACGACATACAACGGGTCTCCAAGTTATGCGATCTTTTGTAGTGTAGACCACTCGGTAGATGTTACCTCCAAGACCCCTCTTGATTACATCTGACCATCTTGTCGGTGCTCTGCCTTGAGCGCGTTTTCGTTCCACCTGGCCCAGTATCCTTTCCAGACCATGCTTAGGTTTGCTAATTCATCGAATAACTTCTTCCGCTCTGGATGGAGCAGGAGGGATGTCAGACTTTTACTGACTAAAACCCACCCGTGTTCCTTCAGTAGCCTGTATGCCAGGGGCGGCGTTATCTCTTTTGAACGAACCAACGCGCATCGAACGCATCGTGCTACCCATTACTCGCCGTCCGCAAGCCCACGCCTACGGTGGCCGGAAACCAGCCTGGGATTCACGACGCCCAGGGCGTATCCTGCGGCGGTTAGGGCCGTGAGGGCGCATATACTGCCTCTCCCTCACGTGCGCCGCCTCCCTGTTCGCGAGCATTACTGCTTCGCTGAAGGAGGTGACGGCTACCCATGCACTCTCGCTCCGTACCATAGCCTGGACCAGGGACGGACGCGAGAGATCGCCGCTTCCGATCGCCTCCACGAGGACACGGCGGTGCTCTGCCCAAGCCGGACAGACCGCCACCGTGTGCTCCACCGTGTCCTCAGGGCGATCTTCGCAGTGGAAACACCCGGGCGTTTCCTCCCGCCTTATCCGAAACAGGAACCTCCCGAACAACCGTGTCCGGTGAGGACTTGCGTCAGGCGGAAGGTGAGGACGCCATGGAGGCGGCATGGCGTCACTCCTCAAAGAGGGGACTTAGCGCCGCAATCGTGGCGTGCCCAGCACTGGGTTGCGACAATCGCACTCTCCATGTCGCCATGAGATCCCGCCGGAGCTCTGTCCGCTGTGCCGCGATTTCCCGCGGCAGCGGAGTTAGTTACGCCCCGGCGGCGTTTGGCCTCCTCGCGCCACTCCCAGATGTGCGCGAGGACCTTTGCCTCCAGATCCCATGGCGGTAATCCGGCAAGGACCATGCTTAGGTGAACGCATAATACAGGGTAAGTTTTTAACCAGTGCGCAAACTGTAACCATGAATTCAGCATATAATTCTAGACCCCTAGCGTAGACATTTTTCGCCGATTATACAAAAAAAAAACAACTGTTCCACACATTTTGACCGCATAGGTACTGCACTTTTCTATGAAACAGCATATTTTTTTTTTGTATAACCGACGAAACATTTCTACGCCTGGGTGTCTAAAATGATATGCTGCATATGAGGTTACAGTTTGCGCGCTGGTTAAAAAAATATCCTGTATGTCCGAAAAAGCTGAGGGCACGCCCTTGGCATATTCAATAGAGAAATGTTATTAAACAGTTGACGAATAGGTACATGACGGATAAAACTTTAAATAGATTTAGGTACGGGTTACGTACTCAGAGCTTCCTCTTTTTTTTTATCCGGCCTAATCAAAGGCTTTTTGTTTATTCCAGTGACATTATCTCGAATCTTTTTATTTATTTTGAATTGTATTGTAAAATTACACAATAACTTGACATGACATGATTATATCGATGTATTACCTTTTCCTTAAATAATTTAATTCTACTGTTTTTACTACCTACCTATTCGTACTACTGCAATCTGACTAAATGTGACTTTATGTGTTATTGTTTATTATTTATTTATTACTGTTTGACATCATAATGACTTGACAAAATCTTTATTACTGAAATGTGTTATATTGTGTTTAAATTCGTCATAATAACATTAGTTTTCGTTAATTATGCCCGCCGCCGGAGATAAAATTATGACAATCATAAACTCAACAGCAAACCAACATTGTGTTTTGCAGTGCCCTGACAACCTTCATGTACAAAAACCGACAGTAATATTGTAAAATGTGTGATGTGCATGAGAGCAAATAAATAAATAAATAAAATAAAATATAAAAATCATGTTGAGTTACTCTAGTATATTAGCTGTACTTCAAATTATAAAGAGGTAAATGTGTTTGATTGTGTATAAGTTTGTACGTACGGGATAATCTCTAAAACTACCAGTGGGATTCGAAAATCTTATAGCATTTGATAATCTAATTCTAGAGGAAGGTTATAGGCCATTCACCATCACGCTATGACACTAACAAGCCGAATAAAAAAGGCAGAAAGAGCGCTAAGAGAAAAACGAAATTGATGCTACTCAATATATTTTATGTTCATCATAATAAACCTACAATGATCCCACCGCTGGAACAAAGGCCTCCTCTCGGTGAGATAGTGGGCTGTAATCCACCAAGTAGGTCCAGTGCGGGTTGGACGATTTCCAATGTCTTTGAATTGTTGGTTTTAGGACATGCCGGTTTCCTCACTATGTTTTCCTTCACCGTTTTGAGAGCAGTAGTGATGAAATAAATTGCACTAAGTAAAGCGCCTGGCTGGTTTGAAACTTATGACAGTAGCCATAACCACTGGGCCACCACAGCTCTCCTATATTGTTTTAATATTTTATGTTAAAACAAGAAATTCCATGCGGAGGAAGTTCTGGGCAGAAGCTATTAAAATATAAAAACAGCTACAATCATGAAAAAAATCTTTTGTACATCTGGAACTTTCCTCTATCATAAAATAAAGTTTTAGTATTTGAATTTAATAGGTAGAACCCGAGAAGTACAATGTTTATAAAATGATAAACCCAGTACTTGAAATGATGTATTTTATATTTATCGGATACATAAACAAGATAGTTTATGAAGTATGCATGTTATCTAAGATAAGTACCTATTGATATTCAAATTGTATTTTACATTTACATTACTTCGTTTTTGTTTAACATTATTTCTTTCTTTTTCTGCGTTTCTAAGGGTCCTAGCGTGAATTCCTTCAGCTTTCCTTAAGAATTGATGCAAAAAGATTGCTCTTAAATCGGACTGGCAGCTCTGGAGATTAATGTGTAAAAAAAAAAAAACTCTTCAGTTTTGTTTTTAGTATAGTCTGTTAAAAGATTTATCTTGTCTGGATCAAATAAACAAACTATGATACATTTTCCTAATAATGATATCTCACAAGCATTTTTTTTTTTCAGTTTTCATCTGCAATCAGCTTTTAAGCTATATTAGCATACACCTACAGGGTGACATGTTAACTGTGGTCCAAAATGTAGAGATCTTTGTCACATTTCCTTTACTTAATTTTAGTGGCTGACAATGTGGAATAAAGACAAACAAAATTGTTCTCCTATGAGCTTTGTTTCCACCTAAACAATACCTATACTAATGAACATACATCTATGGGTGTTTTGGAAAACCCTTTTTTTTAAAGCCTTCTGGCTTCTTAAAAAAAAAAAAAACGCCCACTGTAAACGGGGCCTCCCTGTGCAATCTTTTATCACAGATTCAGTACATAATTCTGAAATCCAATCGAAATTTTTCGTAGGTAGTTTATAAAAAAATACATTTTGCTGTTCCATAAATGTTGACCATGTAGGTGGTGCACTTTTCTATGAAAGAGCTGATTTTTAAAACATAACTAACAAAGAATTTCTACGACTGGGGACTAGAATTATCTGCTGAATTCATGGTTACAGTTAGCATGTCAATGTGCCTGCCACCCTGTATACATTATGTGTTGCAATGATTGTGGCACACTTTCCAACTCTTACTCCACTTTAATAAATAATTGCAAAAGTGACTAGGCCAATAACATAAATATAACATAACAAGCAACAGTGGACCTGTTGCTGGTTTTTGCTACTGATTGGCTTGAGAAAAGAGTGAAGCGTGTGTTTATGTTTCAGACTAATGTTTGAAACATAAACACATGCTTCACTCTTCTCTTCATTGTTCTCACTAAACAATGTAATTTAAAAGGATGACTAGAATGTTTTCTGGTTGATTTATAACCTTTCAAAAACATGTATAGTCACCGAAAGAGCTAAGTAACCAGGGTCATTGGATTTAGCTGAACTTTAGTAAGAAACCAATGAATCTTTTAAAATGTAATGTCATTTGATAAATGAACTGTTTGTTTTCCATTAATTTAATTACATTTTATTTGAAATGATCACTTGGTTTCGTAACTTCCAACTATATCCGATAACGCTCCATGTGTCTCTTTTGGTGACCGAACATAAAAAAACCAAATTTTTCAAAGGTTTTACTAACAATTTTTATTATCTAAGTTATTTCAGTATAATAAGAACTTTAGGTACAGAAAGAATAGGTACCATTTATTTTGACATAGTTCATGAAACATGAAATACAATAACAAAAAAAGGGATGTAAGTAACTAGATTCAAGAGTGTGTGCATCACAGCTGTGCCAAAAAGGTTCATTCCAGATTGTAATAATTTAATCATCATTATTATAATAATATTTCAAATTGGTTCAGTAGTTTCGGAGCCTATTCAATGTAAACAAACAATCAAATCGTTCCTCTTTATAATATTAGTAGATTATTAGTATGGACTAGCTGACCCTACAGACATTGTCCTGTCTTAACTATGAATATTGAATTTGCATTACACACACAACATATGTTATGCTAAACTTTCTTAAGAACCTTCTCCTGAGAATAACAAACACAACAAAAAAGAATTAGTAAAATTGGTCCAGCTGTTCACATGTGCTACTGAACAAGGGAAATAGGGATGATTTTTTTTATATATAGATACAGTTTAATTTAGATACTCGACTAGTAAATGTATTTTATGTACATATCAGAACAATTTTTACAATGACTGAACAATGTTCCCCATTTATATGTACATATTAAGATCTGTAGAAAATTTAATCAAGGACATTGTTGAATCTGCCTCTGTTTTGATAAAAAAAGAAAGGTACCTTAGGATTTGTTTGAAACAATACGTACTTTAATGGTATGAAACAATTGCTACTTTTGATATGATTTAAGTCATTATAAACAAAAGTTTAGTGTCAGCTCAATTTTATCATATACGGCATCTTGTTTATATCAGTCATAAAAGATTATAAATGAAATTAGGTCCAGAGATACACTTTGCAGAGATGTCATGTTAATGAATTATTTTACTAAGAATAGAATAGACGGTAACAATTTGTTTTTTAGTATTCTAACAAAAGAATAACAATGACATAAAAGTTTTGCAGTTTTTTGTCGTCGCAGGCCGGAACGAAACAAACTAAAATCAAGAAAATATTCGTAGTCTCACCTGACAATCTAAGTTTTTCCACGGAAAACAACACTTATTTACTCCTTAATTTTAACTGATATAAACCTAAAAATCGCCAGTGAAGCACCCAAAAGCACCGTTGCCCACTATAAATAAGGTAACGACTACACAAGACAACAAGACAATGACTTTCGGACTAGTAATAACGATGCGGCATTTCGTATTTGACATAACGTTAAACGTAATTCAAAGAACAGTGTTGTCAGTTCACCATTTTGCCAGATTAAAATATTCGTCTCTATGGTGAAATTGTAAGAAATCGCTCAATATTTTCGAGTAAAGTCTCTCAATTAGCTCGATTACAATAATGAAAAGTTAAAATTAAGTGTGATTTAATATTTCGTAGCAATTCTTACACAGAGCCGAGATAAAATTAAAATATGCCAGCACTAATTGTTTTTTTTTCCGCTCTTTCGGTTAGGCCGATATCCAACATATTACCGTGAGTTTATAAAATATATTCCCGCCGCATCGTTTGCGTGGGAGTCGTCAAACACCATAATATACATACATGTATATAAAAATAACGGCCACATTTCCTGCCAGTGCAGTGTAATGTCATAAATAATAAAAAAAAAAACAAACTCCTATTCTATTGTTTCTAGTTTAGAAAAAATAAAATGTGTACGCAGCACATTAATACAACCCTATGCATTAGTCGATTCGTTGGCTAGTACTAACGAATTGACTAAGCGTAGGGCTGTTCGCTGTCGCTCACACCGCAGCATTTTTTTTTCTTTTGCCATTTTTATACCTGTCGTAACTTCTAAACGAAAGGTCCTATTCGAATTATGAAATGAGAAAAACTACATGTACAGACGGCAGCAGGTCAAGCTATTCCAAACTGTAAAATTTTGAACCTTATTCCTTTGTGATGAAGTTGAAAAACTATTTAAAAAAAATGACAGATTGGGGTAGCTTGATGTGCTGGCCTCTGTACACACTCTACACATCAAGTTATTCATTTCCAGTTTAGGCTGCGCTGATCTCGCACTGTACGGAAACCCAGAGATCAGCGGAAACTGGAAATGTATATAATATAAAATAGCTTAATGTGTAGCCGTGTGTACAGAGACCAGCACATCAAATCTACCCCAATCTGTCAAATTTCTTTGATAATTTTTCAAACGTTATTCCAAAGGAATAAGGTTTATGTTCAATTTGACCTGCTTGACATAACCCCCACATTTTAAGGTACCTACGGAATATGTTCTGTGTATACTGTGTACGAATATTTTATGCCATACCTAGTCCTCGACGCTTTGGATAAGGTACGGACTCGTACCGAAAAAGACGATTGTGGTTTAGCGCGAGATAAGAGAGAGAAAACATATCAATATCTCGTTCTTTTGTGTGTATTTAGAAAGAGAGCGTGGTCCACAGTCGTCTCTACTTAGGTTTTGAAAGTGTTGCCTCCACTTTTATCTTAAGGCGCAGACAGCCGACTTTTAAGGAAAAGTCCTTAAAAGACAAGCCGTTTAGACGTGATCTTCAATAAAAAGTTAATGAAGATCACGTCTAAACGGCTTGTCTTATCTATTAGAAAAAAATATATGTGAAACTAGACAATTTTCTTCGTCATTTGATATGTGAATATTTTAAATAATATTTTTATAACATAATGTAATTATTTGGTAAAGTAATGTCTATCGCGGACATAAAAACGATAATCACGCAAAAAAAGACAATATATTCACCAAAAATTTATTACACGGGTTTTCTTTGAATTGTGTTTGATAAATCAACATGGGTTGTTTTTGACTTGATGCGCGTTGAGGCGGGGTCTCTTGCGAGCGACGGGCGGCAGTGCATCGCTGTAGCTAGCTGTCATCTATCGTCGCCTTAAGCTTCTTGTCTGACGGGCAACTTCACCCTCATGCGCTCTCATTGGTCAAATTAAATAGCGCGCGTTTCTCCGGCTTCCTGTAACACAGATCCGTCCCATTTCACGATTTTACTCCTACAGATTGCAGGAAAGCGAGAGGAAAATGTTACACGTCATCATAAATTGCAAGATGATTCATTGCAAGTTTGTCCCGCTGCCTCTTGGTCTATCTTTATTACTCTCGCGCGTATATTGTTTACGCACATAATAATAAATGACGACTGCTGTTTGATCGTGGTCTGACGGTTGACATAATACTCGTATTTTGAACGTGTCGATTGTTGTGTGCACCCACATATCCATTCGTATAGGCATGTCACTTGGCTCCGCTGCGAGAAATGCTGAAATCGACATGCAGAGATTGGCTCAACTTGATTTCGAGAAAAGTCCGAGTCGGACGACGATATCTACATAATTAGATTCATTTATTTGAAGATTTAATTGTGTTGATGATCTGTTTCAGTAGACACAAAATGAATACTCGTAATAATGTCTGAACTCGGAACACAGTGAGCACACTGGTCACACTATATTGAAGACCTCCGAAATCTATCAATGGCAAATTATTTTTTTGTTACGTAGGTAATGCTACCTGGTATATCTAAAGTCCTTTTCCTTTAAACTAATGTCAATCGAATTAGAAACTAGGCCAATTTAGTTGAGGTAACTACATGGGCTATAGGTACATAGTTTTTTTATGACATCCGATAAATATTTGGGCTCTTAAGTCTTTTAAGAACTAGAGGGACTAGAGGGGCTAAGTTAATAACAGCTGTACAGGCCGATCGATCAGGTTAAGCAACGCTTGCCGCAGTTTTTACGTGGATGGGGGATCATCTTAACATACCAACCCCTCCGTGCCTCGAAATGCAGTTTAAACCGTTGGTCCCGGCAGTTGCTCCATGTACAATCAGCTGCAAACGGTTAGACTGGAAGCTGACCTCAATACGGGCAAAGGGTAGGTAGATGATGATGTCTTTTTACTACCTAACACTATTTTGTTGAGTTATGGGCCTACCACACGCCTAAGCTTCACCACAGTTTTGCCTGCGCAGGCCGGTTTGTACACGGAACACCGTGCGTGTGGTTGGTAAAACTCGCCGATTTCTACAAGCTGTTCCGTGTACAAACCGGCCTGCGCAGGCAAAACTGTGGTGAAGCTTGAGCGTGTGGTAGGCCTATTACTTCCACAGTGCTGTTAATGAAAATAACACTGCGTGATTTCACAATTGTGGAGGTCAGATAGGCAGTCGGTACATGTGAAATACCTACTGGTATTAAGCTACATCCGGTTAGACTGGAAGCGTAGCCTTTTTCCCATGTAAGAGTCGGATAGTTGGGAGGGTGAGAGTGAAGGATTAGGCAAATTGGCTAGTTTTTACCAAACAGATTCAATTGTTTAGGAATTCTTGTTTGAAAAGATTAAAAAAGTATAATTTTTATTAAATGTTTATTTTTAAGAATAATTTGCTATGATATAATATTGGTTTCACTTATTTAGAATATAATTGTATCAACTGTAGGTAAATAAAGCTAAGCGTTAGGATTTTATGAGACTAAATAAATAAGTGTGTGCTCTTGTCTTCTCTTCAAATGACGATGCACTCGTGCGGGAAGACCTTGCCGCGTATTGGCACTAAGGGACAGGCTGGAAACAAAATAATGTTTTGTTAATTTCAAAGTTCAGTAGATCCCAGCAGGTACATAAGGCCAGCACATCAAGTTATCCCATACTGTCAAATTTCTTTGATGGTTTTTCAACTTTATAACAAACGAGTAAGGTTCAGATTCAATTGGGAATATTTGACAGTTTGGAATAGCTAGGGGATATATACCAGTGTGGCAATGACATCGACGTGCAAACTGAGACTATTTTATTTTAACACATGATTTTAACGTTAAATGTCGTTTATTAACCAAATAGTGTTCTTACATTTACTTATAACTAAAGTAAAAATAAACTGCTTATGGGAAAAATAATTTTAACATTTAAATTCTAAGCGGACAAAAAATTTACAAAAAAACGTACTACGACCACGGGCGTAACGTAACACACCAGCAATCAAAAGCTGAATAATTTCGAAGGGATTGCTAATCCGTTGGTTAAGAGCGTTCTCCCGACGCGGGCTGGCAACTGCGCATTTATGGCGGTTTTTCGTAATTATTTCATTAAATACCAATGAAAGTATTTTTTTTTTCAGCCATGCACTAGATCGTTGGTATTTTCAAGTTTCTGTTTTACAGTTATTTTGGTATAAAACTCGACATACCGTCTCAGTTATTTTGTATTTGCATTACTAAGTACGATTAAATGTTTTATTGAAGAGTAAATGGTAAAATTGATTATAAATACCAACTATCTGATCTAGTGCTTGGCTGAAAAAAAAATGCAATGATTGTTGTTGAACTGTCGAAATTAAAGCCATTCGTAATGTTAGTGTTTTACGCAATTAAGTTTCAGTACAGACTGTTTCGGCGTTCAGATAATGGACATTGGTCATACACGCAAATTGTACCTCCTACTTACTTATTCGTTTAGAAAGACTTGGTAGAGATGGGGCTTTATTCTAGAGTGTGGAATTTATTGTCGTCACTAGATAATATCCACCAAAGTCATTTATTACACAAGGTCCGAAGAGTCAAGAGGTGTCCCTGGTACACGACCCAAATTTCGCCAGGGCCCTAATTAACTATTACCACTTAACGCTTCCTTACTTCGAAACCACGTCAATTCCTTAGATCACACACGAATTCTGCTAATATCGTATTAATAATATCGCCAAATTATCTTGGAGCATACATAATATGACATTTCGATTACATTACCGTTACATTGGTTTAAAACACGATATTGGCGTACCTAGTTTGAACGATTCTGCGGGGAATCCCTTGTAGTAGGAGTAGGAGGCGAGTTTTTTTGCAAACAATCGCCACAATTCCAGACTCCGGGTCGATGCTGAGAAATTCCCGGTTATAAAACCCAATAACACTTAACCTCATGCTTAACAGTAGCTCTCGTTGGTAACAACGAGGAAGTCCTTTTGTGTTGTGAACCTTAGGCGTTTCTTGCTTTCGTTTTTAAAATATTTTATGCGTAACTACGACGCTATGATGATTAAGGATGGCTCTAGAAATCTGGGGTATTAAGGTATTTTAACTAGATTATTTGGGGATCGGGCCCGCAAGGATCGTGCCTTTTTTTATTTTATTTTTGGCTTACATGCATTGCTAAGGACGTTTGAGTAAGTTGTGAGCTCGATTCTCTGGTCTGGCAAAGTGGTATTGGGGTTTTGCGGCTGGAATATTTCAGTAGCAGCCTGGGGGTTAGTTTTGTGTCTGTTTGATAGTCATATGCTTGCTTAGGGAGCAAAGGGACATGGGACTTTAACCTTACTGGCGAAAAGTTGGTGTAGTTTTAGTTCACTTAGCAAAACCCATTGAGGAAAACAGGCCTGATGCATGATGTTATGTTGTTCGTAACTTGTAATAAAGCGTTCATCCGGCGCTGGCTGGCAACATCGCATTTCAAGTGAGAAAGTAATTTTTTTTTTCAGCCAAGCACTACATCGTTGGTATTTATAAGTTTGTATGCTATTTTTGTTAGTTAGGTATTTTAGTATTTACTTATAAAAATCGACATACCGTCAATTGTTTTCTATATGCAGTACTTATTACGATTTAATATTTTCATTTATGAGTAAATGTTAAAAAGTAATTATAAATACCAACGAGCTAGTGCTTGGCTGAATAAAATATTATATTTGATTCATATTTAAGCAAATTATTACGAAAAACCACTCCTATAAATGCGACATTTCCAGCCCGCGCGGGATGAACGCTCTTACTTTTTTAGGACTACCTTTCTCGCATTGCTGTCCATAAAATCCGGTGCCTTCACATTTGCAAGTATAGCCTGGATCTTGCATCGTTTGTATACAAATCCCTCCTAAGCACGGCAAACGGCTGCAAGCATTTGCACTCCTGTCTGTGAAATTAAAAAGAAATGTGATGAGAAGAATATTCTATTGACAGGTCCACTAAACATGTGTGGTTCTTTCCTCAAAAGACCATTTCAGCCTTCAATCTACATCTTCTTTATATGATATGATCAAGATTATATCTGGACTTTAAAAGAGACCGTGACCTCTTACTTTGTTTCGACCTTCTTGTCAGAGTGGTAGTAGAGTAGAAAAAGCAGAGCTCATTTAGTTTAAAAAGAATTTATGGCAGTATCCTCCTTTCTACTATAAACCTATTGGTTAATTGAGATGGTGCGTGAGGTGCCTGTGGTAGCTGCGCTTTGCGAGATGGGTGTGCTGACGTTTTCGGGGAGCTGACTCATTCGCCCGTTGACATTCGTCAAAACCTGTCCCGCAACACGCACCTCCTTCAGGTACCGTTTCAACTAACACGATTGTACAGAGGCCAGCACATCAAGCTACCCCAATCTGTCAAATTTCTTTGATAGTTTTTCATTTTTATTACAAAGGAATAAGGTTAAGTTCAATTGGGAAAATTTGACAGTTTGGGATAACTTGACCTGCTGGCGACTGTACATAATATGCTCAGATTCACCTTCAGATCGGTCTATATTGATTTGACCAAGACCCTAGCCGTGTGTGACCTTTCAGGTTTCAGGTGGATGGCCTACGACCAACGACAGCCTGAATTATTAATATCAAGCAAATTGTTGAAATTAAAAAAATTGCTCATTTAGGTTAGGCGTGTGCATTGTGCATGCTTCCGGTCTGACCCACCTGGTGAAAGTTTTTCTTCAGCTCTATCTCTCCACGTAAGGTACCCTGAACTCGATTAGGTCAGACGAATTTGAAGGTGGAACTGTTCAAGTAGCCTTTAAGGCTTCTACAAATGCGACACTTGGCGTCGCGCGCTAGTCTGCACGAGCCTTTAGGGTTAAATCGAAACTGACGGGTTCTTTTGTTCAGATCAAGCTCACCACGTATCGTGGCCTGATTTTGAGTATGGTCACATGTATTTAAAGACAGAACTGACTGTAATTTTATAGCTTTTACAGATGTAGATCGGCGTTCCCTGCTTTTCGGTTTTTAATAATGATATTGATCAACTCTCCTGTTTACCTCTCAAGGCATTGAGACAGGCCCGTCGAGTCCTGTAGACATATTCGCTTCTACAGCCGAACCCACAGGTGCAAGCAGCCCCGTAGATCTTGCAGCCATTGTGAGCCTGGTCTGCATCGCAGGCCCAAGTCGTCACTGAAAATTATAACAAAAGTACAGTTAGCAGTGACGAAAATATGTTTAGTAGGAGGTAATGAGGCACGAATACTGGATACCTACGTATTCTTCAATATTGATGCATGATAATGGAGAGGGAGAGAAAGAACAATCGCAGCTTTTTTTTAATGAAACACCAGATGTTTAAGTATATTTCTGAGTCGGTAGTGTCGGTCCTTTAATAAAGCTTTTGCCCTGCATGAAAGTGCCTCGGTCCGTCAACTTAGTCTCTCCTGCAGGCCTAGACAAAACACATTTCTGTTAGCGTTCACGCCAAACGCTACGACAAAATGTATGGGAATGACATTACCTGCGGAAAGGTTACGTGGTGTCCTTTCCGCAGGTTATGTCATTCCCGTGAACGCTAACATAAATGTGTTTTGTCTCTAGGCCCAGACCTGGGGGCTTACTCTTGAAACTAATTTTAATTTCAATCTAAACCCAATACAATTCCAATATCAATTTTGCAGTCACGTGATTCGGTACTCTTGAACACAATAGTGTCAACATTGGATTGAAATTGGGATTGCCCCGCCATTATTTTATTCAACGTGAAGTTAGCTACGTTACGGGCCGCAATAGTGTTGTTCGACTCATTACAATAAACCGGTAATAGAGAATTAAAATGCTTTATCCTTTAAATAACGCGGCCAATAAATAAATATCTTATAGATAGTTGCTTAATTGAGTAATTGTGACGTAATCAATTCATTTGGGCGTAAGAAAATGATTAAAATCATAAAATTAACCATGACTTTGGCTGCATGCGGTAGGATCGTTGCCATGCCCTACACTATCTACTAATAAAAAAGACGGCGTAGAAGGTCTCAATTTTCTATAGTAAAAGTAGTCAAGTTTTAGTTTGTTTAGAACAGTCAGATATTGTTCGCGTTTGGTTCCTTTGTAGTAAGAAATACCCAATGGCGTTCTTTATTTATGTAAAATAACAATATTGAGTGTGTCTAGTAATAATAAAAAAAACCTAGAAGAAAACCAATGAAAATGTAGTGTGGTATATTTTCTCGTACATTAAATCTTGAATATCTTTGGAACCCGTGGTACGCTTTACATAATTCCAACTGTAAAAATGGTTTTATCCATAGATCTATCGTTTAAAACCAAAATAAATAAAAACTGTACATAAATAAGAAATCTCATTTTCAACTTACGTAATTATACGAGAACCTTACATTATTTTCAAATATTCCGTATAAAACTCAAATTAGTACAACTGGATTTTATTATGAAAACTATGTAGATAGTAATGAGATCAAATTAAATTAACTAGTTAATTAGAAACCTATACATTGAGTTGAGCCAAAATCTCTTAACATTTCTCGTCTTTGTTTCCATTCTTTTTTAGGGAATTACGTAAAACACTGTTTAATACTGCTAATCGTGCCATATTAAACTCCTTTTACTTGTTTAGAACCACCTAAAATGCAAAACAATTTCAAAAAAGTTACACTTTTGCTATTGGAAAAATCACAATCTACAAACAATCCCAGCGTAATATTGATGCAATACACAGCTGTCAAAAAAACTCAAGAGTAGCGATTACCGCGCGCCAAGCCCGATCCCGATTTCATTTAGTTCTCCAAAAAGACACGCAATTTAAACACGATTTGGCGCTAGCGTCGAACTCAAGAGTACGAAACGTCACAATTCCAATGTCGATCGATCGGAATTAAACTCAAGAGTAAGCACACTGGTTCTTAGGCACATTTATTTTGCGTTTAAAGCAATCATTTATTTATGCAACTGCTTTATCTATGTCTATAAAAAATAATGTAATACGGAGCTTGTCGTGTATGGGTGTGACCGCTTAATCCTTCTAAGCTACACAAACCCAATAGATTTTAATGCGGTTTTCACCATTATTGTGAGAAATGATTCCAAAAGGTTTATGTGTGTATTACGTTAATATTTAAGGTAGATGAGATAAGGTAGCCTTGGTGTGTTCCGTTTTGTGCAATTTGCAGGTGTCTGGTTGTATCTTGACTAAAATAAGGTTCACGAGTGTATGTATTTACGGAATTATAACTATTAAAATCATCAAATCATCATCTCAAAGTCTTGACTGACTGACTGACTCATCAACGCCCAGCCCAAACCTTTGGACCTAGAGAGCTGAAATTTTGCACAGAGGTTCCCTTTATAATGTAGACAAGGAATACGGAAGAATTTCCGAAATTTTCCGCTCGCTGGCAAAAGCTAGCTTCAAATAAACCAGTTACAGGCACTTTTGAATTGTCAAGGTCAGAGGTCAGTGAGTTAGAATGATGAAGCTAGTTGCCCATTCCAAAGCGTAGTGAGCACCTATGGAGAAGAACGTGCAAGAAACTTCATGGATACTCTTTGAAAATGACGATATTGTTACAACAAGTTGGTTACATCATTATGTTGAAATTATCAATGTGAGAATGATGACGTGCACATTAAAAGCGTCCGTAATTAAAACAAAAATAAAATAACAATTCAGAAATTAAAATAAGCCGTGGCAGCTAAGAGATGACCAGTCCCTACTGGTAGCGCACGTTCACGAACATGAAGTATGGATCAGCACCATTCAGCTCAACCATTATGAAGGGAACTTAATGATCCAACATACACGCCACCACCAGCCCCCCCGAGTGGGTTCCCGCATTGTCGTTGCGGGGGGACGTAACCGTGGATTCCAGCCACGGTGAAGCCAAGAGGAACCCAAAGGTGGGGCCGCTCGTCAGGGCTTTTGCCTCAAAGCCGACGACGTAGCGGCCAAAAAGTAGGTTGCGGTGAGGTGCACCGCAACTGAGGTGGGCCGCGATGTCGAATGGGAGGCATCGTGGCTGAGGGTTACGGGCTGCGGTAGAGGAGGAGTGCCGGTGCTTCTGAGCACCGCTCTTCCCTTCCGTGGCCTGAACGGGGCCGCCAAAGTTAGATGGACGCGGTGGGGCCGCAGGGGAAGAGGAGTGTCGGTATAGCGTCAGCCGCTCTCCCTATGCCCTGCGGCCGAAGAGTGGTATACGGGACGGCGCGTTGTGTTCCACACGCGCGCCGTCAAAGATGTCAGCAACCACTGGTGGGGTCGTACGGCCCTAACCGCCGCAGGAGCGCCCTGGGCGTCGGGAATCCCAGGCTGATTTCCGGCCACCGTAGGCGTGGGCTTGCGGACGGCGAGTAACGGGTAGCACGCTGTCAGGTAAGGACCAAGCCCAGGTCGACGGCGCGTTATGTAATTGTGTTCCACGCGCGCCTTTTAGAAATGTCAGCACAAAATGACTTGGCCCACAAGGGCCGATGCCTGCCCTTGCGGGTTTGTTCGAAAGAGATACCACAGCCCCTGGCATACGGGCTATCGAGGGAACACGGGTGGGTTTTAGTCAGTAAAAGTCTGACACGCCCTCCTGCTCTACTCAGCAGGAGAAATCATTTGATGATTTCCCAACCAAAAAAAAAAAAAAAACGCCGCCACCAGCGAGACATTTGAGTGAGCATGATATACTCTCAGCTGCCAGAGCACATTCAAGTCAATGAAAGACGTAACCCTGTAAATGTTAGCTTTGTAGTAGGAACATAGTTCTCACACATATGCTATGAAATTAATATAATACTAATAGTTTGAATTTAAACAATGCAAAGATATCTAGCTACAATCTTCACTGGTTTTGTTATCTACCACTGTCATGCGGCCAACTGTACCTATTGCAACATGTCGTAGGAATATCGTACAAGTTGCTACTCGTAGAACTTGTAAAACGTTTGAACCTACTACGGGATGTTTTATCTTTAACTTCCGTTCATTCCGATTTAATACGTCCTTTGTAATTTAAAAGTTCTCTTTAATTCTATTCAGTGTTTAACAAAGTTATTTATTCGTTTCTTGGGTAACATTTAAAGAATGAATGGAACATATTTAGATTTACACAGTTGCACATAAAGAACAAAGGCAGAATTTGGTCTGGACTTTTTTTTGGCGTCCATAGATTTCATATAATAGGTCTTTACCTATGAAATTGCCGTTTTGTATGAAAAAATTTAAACGAATTTTTTTCATGAATTTTTTATTTGTATTAATCGAAGTAATCACCCATGCAATCAATGCATCTTTGCCATCGCAGTGGCAGTTTATTGATGCCCTTCTTAAAGAAATCAGCTGGACGGGAGGCAACAAATTCTTCAAAGGCATTTTGTACTGCCTCTCGGGTATTAAATTTTTTTCCCGCCAAGAAGTTATCCAAATTCTGGAAAAAGTAGTAGTCTGTAGGCGCAAGGTCTGGTGAGTAGGGCGGATGACGGAGAGCTTCCAACCCCAGTTCTTGCAACTTGGAGACCGTCTGCTGTGCAGTATGAGGTCGCGCGTTGTCGTGCAGGAGCAGCGGAGACGAGCGATTGACCAATGCTGGTTGGAGATGCGCCAGCTTCTCCATCATTGTGTTCAGTTCTTCACAGTACACATCTGCAGTAATGCTCACCCCGTTTGGTAAGAAGCTGTGATGAATCACACCGGCGCTAGACCACCAAACAGTGACCATCACTTTTCTAGGGGTAAGTTTTCGTTTAGGGCATTGTTTAGGTGCTGAACCAGGATCCAACGAACTTGCTGAGCGCTTACGGTTATCAAACAGAATCCATTTTTCATCGCAGGTAACAATGCGGTTCAAAATTCCTTCATTTGTGTGTCTGTTGAGCAGTGCAAGGCACGTCTCGACGCGTACTTCGCGCTGGCGATCATTGAGTTCGTGGGGCACCCATTTGTCAAGCTTTTTTACCTTGCCAATTTGACGCAAATGGACCAATATTGTTTTGACGCTAACGTCGAAAGCTGCTGCTAATTCAGCCGTAGATTGTGTATCATCAGCTTCCACAATCGCCTTTAATTCGTCATTGTCGACCAAAGTCTTCGGACGACCGCGAGGTTCATTTTTCAGGTCGAAATTACCAGAACGGAAGCGAGCAAACCAATAACAGGTGGTGCGTTGGTTTGTAGTGTTAGCTCCGTAAACGTCGTTGATGTTGCGTGCCGCTTGTGCCGCGTTGCTGCCACGACGGTACTCATATTCCATAATTACTCGAATTTTTAACGTATCCATGATGACGAAAAAGATTGAAATGCGATGAAAATGTAACACTAATCAATAAAGAAATGACTACTTTTAGAAAAAAAAAAACCATGTTTTTAAAATAAAATTAATTTGAAATTAGAATTCTTAGCCAAACAAAAATTATTTTGATTTGAAATGGCCAGTACTGCAGAACGGCAATTTCATAGGTAAAGACCTAATATATGGATCAAAATTAATTAATTTTTTACGATTTTTCAATTATTCACTCCTTCTCGTAAAAGCCGGAGTTATTTTATGTTTATAAAAGCTTATCAAATGATGTTTGAATTAGTTACATTCGAAATGTTTCCATTAAATAGTGGTGTGAGTACAAATAGTATGAATGCAATTTGATCTGTATCAATAATTAAACGAAAAATCGATTTAATCGACCGATCGGTCGACCAATGCAGAGTTGGTTTTGTTTTTAACATTATTATTGAAATGCTCTACTCTTTCGTCTTTAATCAACTGATATCTTTGAAGAAATTCTTCTACTTTGAAATCCAATTAATAATGGATTAAAATATCACAGGATTGTTTCAGTTTTGTATCGATTCTTAAGAAATTGAATCGAAACGTGCAGCACTACTTTTGTCTTTGACAGTGTATCTGTGACATGTCTGTGGTTGTATTGTATTGTCTGTCAAGACGCTACAGAATCCTTCCGCGTTTTTCATCTCGATTGTGTTTTGTGTTTCTATTTGGCTTTCTTTGTATGTTTACCCGACCTGTACTGTTTATGGACTGATCGATACTGCCCTGTGTGACTAGTGCGTGCCCTTAGGACTCCGATATTGCTTTTGCGTGACCCTAAGCTAATCTTACTGTGCTCCGATTGTGCCCAGTGAATTGGATTTTTGTTGTAAGCCCGGAACAAATTATAATGGCACATTACGATGGAAGTCATCGTCGCACGCGCATTTTATGTGTAAACTGCAATAAAATATATTTCAAGTTTTCCAACATAGCGATAGAGGAACATAGCGATTTAATTCTGTTTGCCTTGGGGACGTAACAAATAAGACAAGCTCGGTCTTATTACAGCGAACATGTACGTTTCCAAGGCAGATACAGAATAGAGGTGAATAGGGGCGAAATTATAAATCAAAATGATTATAACCTTAGAGGTAGTTGACAAAAGACCCTTATACGAGGGAAAATAAAGTCCCGACACATATCACGGAAACAATATTGTGTGTACATTTTAATTAAAAATAATATTCCTGGCAGAACCGGTATAATTGAATATTGCTGTAGTTGTTTAGTTGGCCGGCGCACTGTAGGCTGCTGCGCACACACTATGACCTTAGTGTGGTACCTGGGATGGGCCAGACATCAAGAACATATCTCAGCACCAGCAGGTTTTCTTGATGAGATAATAATACGAGATGAGGATGAGGAATAAAATGATATGTTTCACAAAATGTGTTTTTTTTATTTGCCCTAACATTAGGTATTATACCTAACCCTGTTTTAGTGTTTACACCGAGGGTTTTTTTTTTTTTTTTTTTTTTTTTGGGTGGGAGGGCGTGTCAGACTTTTACTGACTAAAACCCACCCGTGTTCCTTCATTAGCCCGTATGCCAGGGGCTGTGGTATCTCTTTCAAACGAACCCGCACCCCTGACAGGCATCGGCCCTTGCGGGCCCCATCATTTTTTGTGCTGACATCTCTTTGAGGCGCGCGTGGAACACAACGCGCCGTCGACTTGGGCTTGGTCCTTACCGGACAGCGAGCTACCCATTACTCGCCGTCCGCAAGCCCATGCCTACGGTGGCCGGAAATCGGCCTGGGATTCCCGACGCCCAGGGCGTCTCCGTATCCTGCGGCGGCTGGGGTCGCGAGGGCGCATATGCTGCCTCTCCCTCACGTGCGCCGCCTCCCTCTTCGCGAGCATCACTGCTTCGCTGAAGGAGGTTACGGCTCCCCATGCCCTCTCGCTCCGTACCATGGCCTGGACCAGGGCCGGACGCGAGAGATCACCGCCGCCGATCGCCTCCACGAGGACACGGCGGTGCTCCGCCCAAGCAGGGCAGACCGCCACCGTGTGCTCCACCGTGTCCTCAGGGCGATCTTCGCAGTGGAAACACCCGGGCGTTTCCTCCCGCCCTATCCGAAACAGGAACCTCCCGAAACAACCGTGTCCGGTGAGGACCTGCGTCAGGCGGAAGGTGAGGACGCCATGCCGCCTCTCAAACCACTCCTCAAAGAGGGGACTTACCGCCGCAATCGTGGCGTGCCCATTACACCGAGGGTTAGAATTTATTTGGGTTTTTCTCATTTTATCCGTAAATACTCTTATCCTCACTTAGACCACACCACATTATCCATTTCTTTATGATTTAATTTCAATCTGCGATGTTTTATAGGTAATTGTTGTTTGACGTTCATTCAGAACCTAAAAATTCAAACACCGAAATCTTTTTTTTCCGGCTTTCCCAATTCAAAATAGTCTCATTTATATCTAGAATATTCTAGAGCTAACGCCCAATCTTTTAACATATTTTTCATAACGGGACGCTTCAATTTGATCCCAGACAATTCTTAGTATGGAGAACTGCCATTGTTCTTTAAATCTCTTTGTTTTTATTCAGATTAGGTAGGTAGGTACAGAGGCCAGCACATCAAGTTACCCCAATCTGTCAAATTTATTTGATAGTTTTTCAACTTTATCACAAAGGAATAAGGTTTATGTTCAATTGGGAAAATTTGACAGTTTGGGATAGCTTGACCTGCCGGCGATGGTACATGAAAAAAAAATTACAAGTTTCATATTAGATTATGTAAATCTTTTGAGAATAAATGTCTTAAACCGTAAACTAAAACAAAGCGTCGTAAACTCATCCGCATCGCTGTTGACTGGTAATGTACCCAAGAGTTTCGTTTCTTAAATTACTTATAGCCTATTCAAATCCTCGTTTCTAATTTATGAACCAACCAGCTTCAGCTAGGGACTTCGTTTTCGTGGAAACGTGGAAATCGTAAGATACCACAATTTAACAAAACAGTAGTCACATTTCCTGCCTGTGCTATTCCTTCTGTTTTGCCTAGCGTTCGTCCTGACTTTTCTTCTTTTTACTCGGCTCCTAGTGCTGAGGGGTCGTACCATGATAGCATATAGTCTATGACCTTCTCATGAAATGTATATTTAAATGCAAAAAGAATTTTCAAATCTGACTGTTTTTCCAGTGATAAGCGCGTTCCATCAATCAAACAAACTCCTCAGCGTTATTATAAGTATCAAAAAAAAAAATCAGCTGTTCCATAGATTTTGACCGCGTAGGTATTGCACTTTTCTATGAAACAGCTGTTTTTTTTTTTTGTATAACCGGCGAAAAATTTCTGCGCTAGAGGCTCTAGAATGATATGCTGAATTCATGGTTAAAATTTGCGCACTGGATAAAAACGTATCCTGTATACAATATTATTTTTAGTATATGTGAAACCTGAATACAGTTTGTTCAGAATAGGGAACTGAATCGATTCCAATAGTTTTTACACCATGTTATATATTTTCCAAAAAAAAAAAAAAAAAATTATCACCAGTTAATTACAAAACAATTGCCATACGGTTAGGTACCTACTGCCTAATATTATCAATGAGCATAATACGAAGCTGGACGCGCGGGCGGCGCGTGGTGCCTATGGTGACCATGTTTGAGTAGACAACTACGCCTACAAAACAGGCTTATAACTTTGTGATTTTCCATGATACAGCTTTAAAATTTTGTACATAGATTCTTTACATAAGAATACTAGACACGTGTTTCGGGTTTCGCATATAGTAAAAATAAGGTTGTATACGTGAAGCAAAAACTTTGTACCCCTTTTTACAAAAATTACGCGGTCGGAAGAGTATGAAATTCGGCACAGTTAAAGTTTATATGGTGAAGGAGGGCAGAAAGCATTTATATTCTTTACTATTGTAGATTATAAGACCACTGGGCGACCACTAGTTTATGTAGGTATCCTTCGCCAGAACTTGCCAAATCTTATTTTTTTTACCTTTTTTATCTCACTCGTGAAGGTCCCCATTAACCTCCACGCTTCTCAGTAAGTTCAGTAACTTGACAGTTCAAAGCAAAATAATGTTACCATACTTATTTATCATTCGTTATAAAACTTTATAAAATCATTAATTTGTAAGATGTGGAATATAAGAATAATTAATAATTTATGAATAAAAGTAATTTTCATAATTTAATTTCTTCTAATAGAAAGAATCTAAATAAATTACCTTACTACTGAAAAACATAATATATTCGAAAGCCTATTAGTTTATTCCAAAAAAATATTTTGTTCAATGTTGAACTAAAAAGGGCTTGTAGCTAAGTAATAACAGCCGTACGCGTTGATCGATCAGGTTAAGCTACGCTTGCCGCGTTGGCCCGAAAGTCTGACTACCAGTCTTACTGAAGGGTAACGTATTACCCAGTAACTGGGTTGTGGAGACCAGATAGGTGGTCGCTTCATGTAAAATACTGGTATTCAGCTGCATCCGGTTAGACTGAAAGTCGATCCTAACACAGTTGGGAAAAGACTAGGCAGATGAAAATGTTTGAAAACTAAATGGCGAATTTTGTTTAGATCGAAAATTGCATGCTATAATTGTTTATTTTCCTTGGTGCAAATTGACAGCTACTTTGTAATTAATAAATTTCTGTATCTATATAAATAAAAAGAGAAGTCCTGACTGACTGACTGACTGACTGACTCATCAACGCCCAGCCCAAACCCTTGGAGCTAGAAAGCTGAAATTTTGCATAGAAGTTTCCTTTATAATGTAGACAAGGAATAAGGAAGGATTTTCGAAATTCAACCCCTAAGGGAGTTAAATAGGGGATGTAAGTTCCGCGCGGGCGAAGCCGCTGGCAAAAGCTAGTTATAAATATTAACTCAAGTAACCAAGAATAAAACACGGCATTAGTTGTTTCACTCTTGTATAAAGATGGTCTGTTTTAAAAGTGACCATCTCTATTTAAATTCAGCTCTCCTTACTGATAAACTTTGAAAGATCTTAAACAGTAGTAAAAAGTAATTTAATCTATACTAATAATAAAGAGGAAAGATTTGATTGTTTGTTTGCATTGAATAGGCTCCGAAACTACTGAACCGATTTCAAAAATTCTTTCATTGTTGTGAAGCTACACTATCCCCGGGTGACATAGGCTATATTTTATCCCGGTATTCCCACGGGAACAGGAACTACGCGGGTGAAACCGCGGAGCGCTGCTAGTTTGTAATAAGACGTATTGTTATTAAGGCATATGTAGATTTGAGTGTAAGATGTGAAAGAAAGGAAGGAGGCGTTTGCCTAGGAGTGAGACAGCGCAGACTAGAAAAAAAAATTGGTAGGTAATTGTGGCAAATGTTGCGATTAGATGAGATGAATTTGACTAAGTATCAAAAGGCTCTTGGATTTATATTCAAAGGTAACTCTTAGGTTTCAGAGGCCTTAGTGTGAGCTTCATATAACCATCTCGATCAAACGCTCCGAGCTTGTTAGGCGCTCGGATTGGCTCTGAATTCGTGACGGACCAATTGGACCGCCGAAAGCGCTCGAAACGTTTGATCGAGATGGTTAAATAAAACTCACACTAGGGCCACTGTTCATCGTTATTGACGGTTCAGATCGTCGTACGTAAGTATAAGTCCCAGTCAAATGGTAGGTATACCTAATAATAGACCTGACCTAACCCACTATAAATGCCATTATGCAATCTGCAACGTCCCTCCATCCTTGCTCTCGTTGGGTGCATACAATATCAATTGCCAATTAGAGTCTAGTGCGTCGTCTAACACTGACCTATATTGCCTTGATTGATCCAATTTGTACGGGAAGTGCAACGTAGGTACCGAATGCCCAGCCCATCCTTGCGTGAGAAAAGTGGCGTTCTGAATTGTCAAATTGCTTTTGTATTTTGCATTGCAAGCAAATGTGCCAAGGACTGTTGGACAGATAATCTCCTGGGCGATGATTTTTCTGGACCTGGAATGTGCTGGCACGTTGTCATGAAGCATTCACTAATTCGCCAGAAAAAACAAAAAAAGAGTTGTGTAAAAGTTATGGGGGACCTTCACCAGCGGGATAATAGGTACATGGGTACATGCTAAAAAAAGGAGATTCCGCAAGTTCTGGATATTTTTTAAAGTGAAACTTCTTTACGCACGCTTGACTTGGGGAGTAAGCTGGCGAACGCGTGACGTAAGTGTTACGAAAAGTGTGATCCGGCGAGGCGAACGGGAGTTGAGTGGGGGATATAAGCAAGAGAAAGCAGTGCGCGCGCACATTTTCTTTCTCTCTTCCTCTCATAGCCAAATACGTTCCATATGTATATATACTTACATGTATATATTGTACACACACATATATATACATACAGATGGAGCGAAAGAAGTTTCACTTCAGTCGTGTGGTCATAAGCACACTCGGTTTTTTATGTTGACGTAAGCTTTTGTTTTATAATTACCAGACCAAGCTAACCGCTAGACTGTTTGTTGGAACTTGAACAAAACGGCTGAAATACAGTTAACCATCGAGCTGACCATTGTCTGTATTATTTTTGGTAATTTGTAAGCTGTCACGACAGAACGAATTCCCATAGCAAAGGCACCAATTCACTCGGCAACTTGCCAATTTTCCTTTCCATAAAACCTAATTCGGAGTAGGTACTAGGAACATTTAAAATAGACCATTTCAGTCACGAATCTACACGATCTGACCGAGATTATGTCTGGAATTTAAAAGAGACTGTGGTCTCTGAGTTTTTTTCGGTCTTTCTTCTGGGAGTAGTCAAATAGGAAACGCCGACCACCTAAATTTTTTTTTAAATGGTTGTCTTGTAAAAGTATTTGTACAAACCTACTCATAGAAATAAAATCATTCATCATCCCTAATAATATTATAAATGCGAAAGTTGTCTGTCTGTTACGCTTTTACGCCTAAACCGTTGAACCGATAGTCATGAAATTTGGCAGAGATATAGCCTGGGATATGTGGAAAAGGACTTAGGCTACTTTTTTACGCGATAACAAACATCCGCGATGGCGGAGCCGCGGGCAAAAGTTAGTCTATACTAATATTATAAAGAGGTAGTTTGTAAGTTTGTATGTAGGGGGTAACCCACGGAACGAATGGTCCAAATGTATTTTTTTTTCATTTGTTGGAACCTGCGTTATTTTGTGAGTGCTATAGCACTCAGGCTATAAATTATATTTATATCTTGCATATTAGCCGAGCTATCACAATTTTTGGTTAACCATGCGGATTAAAACAGAGTTATTTGCATGGCCGCGTAAACAGTTGCATAGAATTGAAAATAATGATAAACGCCCTAAATAGTTCCACAAAAAAGTCTGCAGCACCATATTTCTCTCTTTTGTATTTTAGCAGATATACTTAGTAGCTTTATGTATTAAAAAGTATTTTTCGATTTACTTACGTTTGTATGATTTTTTAAACAACCACATATTAATCCTTATTTAAAAAAAAATATGTTCACAAGAATATCATAGAGATAAGATTTGCCTTTTACAGTATGTCAATTGGTTAAATAGTCACGAAGATAACACGCGTTACGGAATCTAGTTCTGAGCATTCTCTGCGCTGCGACTCGCTAGCCAAAGTGACTCGGAAGTCTAGCGCTGAACGTGCGCAGCGTCTCTCTGAATTAAGGCAGTATGTCTCTGCAAACGTTGATATATCCGTACAACATCAGAGAATTGGCTACTTTTGTAAAAAAAAAATGCAATAGTTAGTCAGTTAGTTACAGGCTTCTGATGCATTATTGACAACGTAACGAACCATTATTTTGGACGCCCCAGATGGCGCAGGGAAAACATTCCTCACTAATTTAATATTAGCACATGTTAGGCAATACGGAGAAATAGCTCTAGCAGTAGCTTCTTCAGGGATTGCAGCTACTTTATTGAGCGACGGTAAATCTACACACTTTAACTTCAAACTCCCACTGACAGTTTCATTACAGCAACAGTCGATATGTTCGATATTCAAAAATGGGCCCCTTGGTCAGTTGTTACAAGATACGTCGCTGATAATATGGGACGAATGTACAATGACTCATAGAGCTCATGTTGAAGCAGTGGATCGAACACTTAAGGACTTGAGAAACTCAGTCGCTGCAACTCATAGATGCAGTTCATCTATAAGTTGTTGCAGACTGTGAACTATACGACTCAGACTGTCATTTATAACGATTTCCGCAGCGTTAGCGCCCAAAGCTGGAGAAGAAAAAAGACCCGTTTCCAACTTTAAGCAGCTGTTGTGGAAAATCGTTATCCGTATTTAAGATGGGGTGTCAATTTAGAGTTTGAATTATATTCAATAGGGGCGATGATTTTAGACACGCCTTGAATTATCAAGGTGTGTCTAAAATCGTTGCAGGATTTGCATCTGTAGGATTGCGGACATCAGGCCGCACGTGTCTCTTTTGTGGCGACGGGATGCGTTTAGCAAAAGTCATCAGCAAACACAAAAGTGACACCACCCATGACAGTGTTCCCTCTTTGAGGAGTGGTTTGAGAAGCGGCATGGCGTCCTCACCTTCCACCTGACGCAGGTCCTCACCGGACACGGCTGTTTCGGGAGGTTCCTGTTTCGGATAGGGCGGGAGGAAACGCTCGGGTGTGCATACGGGCTAATGAAGGAACACGGGTGGGTTTTAGTCAGTAAAAGTCTGACACGCCCTCCTGCTCCACCCAGAGCGGGAGAAGTTATTTGATGATTTCCCACCCAAAAAAAAAACACCCATGACAGCGACTGAGTTTCTCAAGTCCGTAAGTGTTCGATCCACTTCTTCAACATGAGCTCTATGAGTCATGGTACATTCGTCCCACTTTATTATTATTTCGTTTATTTTCTTTTATACATATTCAGTATATTTTTACAAAAATGATTAAAAAAAAACATTTAAAAATATAAAAAATAGTAGCTCACCGGTATCGGGAACAGGGTCCAAGCTACCGGTGGTCAGGGCTGCTGAGAGAGGAACCTCCTCACTATACGCGCCGTGTCCAGTATAACTGCTTTCTGGATCAAGCCCTTCATCCAGCGGCCTAACGAGAGCCTCCTGAGGTGTTGGTCGAGGCTCTTGGCTATAATGCCATTGGCCGTCACGACTATCGGCACAATGACTGCTGTATCCACATCCCACATGTCGACAACCTCGCGTGCTAGATCAAGATACTTGATTTTTTTATCTTGCTCAGCTTTCACGAGGTTCTCGTCATGTGGGACTATGCTATTATGATTATTACGTACCTAGGCATTGTGAGATACGGGGTGTACTTAAAGAAAGGTGGTTTCAGTACCTGCGAGTTTCGGTCAACTACCATATAGCTTCAGGTGTGCTCCTATTTATGATGTCTGCTAAGAAATGTTCAATAATTTATTTCTTTCAACGACGCAAAGACATAACACAGTCATAGGTATATTTAATAAGTAATATTTCAGACCAAAGCTTCTCCCAGATTAGATCAAACTGGTGTGATTTATCTTTTAATTTATTGAGGTATTCAGACGACTGAAAGTTTAACAATCAATTGTAAGGGGTGTTGTATTACCCTGAACTGGGCTGTGGAGGTTACATTAGCAGGACGCTTTATGTCAAATACCCGTACATATCGTAATAATAATATGTACTAAATACATTAATTGGCTATCGTCTAGCCTAGGAACGATACAGTCAATGAAATCAATAATTTAATTTTACAAATATCGCCGGCCTAGTCAAAATTTACAAGTCCAATGATACAGTGTGTAATATCAAAGATGGAGTCCACTATCCGCAAGATTTTTTTTAAATCCCTTAATACATCCGGGCTGCCACCTCACGAACTGCTATTGAAAATCGGAAC
Organism: Polymixis flavicincta; assembly: GCA_949987655.1. Taxonomy (NCBI): domain Eukaryota; kingdom Metazoa; phylum Arthropoda; class Insecta; order Lepidoptera; family Noctuidae; genus Polymixis; species Polymixis flavicincta. The sequence continues at coordinate 31,188,360 of OX465171.1, read as the reverse complement.
CTCTATCATGCCTCTTAAGAAATTTAAGCCTACCTAACCTGTGCAATGGCACAAGGCTACTAATAAAATATATAAAAGATAACTTAATTACAGTGACCATTCTCATCGGATCAGGAGCTGGCCACCCAGCGCTGATCCCGAAACTTCCAATAATTCCCACGGAGCAGCCTAAGTATATCGTTCAAGCGACGAATTTTGTGATGGCTCATACAAAAAGTACAGAAGTGATGTAGATGGATCTTTGCAATGCAGAGCGGCCCGTCCTTGATTTCATATCTAGCCTATACAGTTCCCACTGCTGGGGCACAGGCTTCCTCTCGATGAGGGGGAGTGGGCCGTATCTAATCCACAACGCGAGCCTAGTGCGGGTTAGTCGATGTCACATGTCTTCGAAGTTTTGGTTCTAGGATAGGTTGATTTCCTAACGATATTTCCTTCACTATTTCGAGAGCAGTGGTGATGAAATAATGTTCTCAAAGTAAAGCGCCTACCTGGTTTCAAACCTACGACCTACAACTCGTAAGTCGCGGCTGTTACCAATGGGCCACCACTGATCTCAGTTTTCCATGATTTGCGCCTTAAAAGTAACCGCATCTCACTATTAATCATGAACCGAATCTATTAAGGACAAAAAATAAGAAGAAGCATATGATTGTACCACCACAAATTCACAGCAAACTTATACCACCTACTCGTATGACTTGGAAAAATATAACAGAGATCTTAGCCCAATAAGGAACAACAGAAGTTAGCAAAAAAATCAAATAGGTACCTAGATAGTAAAAGTGCCAAATAAGACAAATACAACCCGGGTTCTTAAACAAATATGAATGATCTCTGCGAAACAGATGATTTTTGATTCAGAACTTCGAGGTGCCTTTAGAAACTTAACCGGTACATTTTACTAAATCGTTCAAGTTACTTGAATCAAGATCACATCGTAAAGTAAAACGATGCATAAAACACTCCTCGTTTTACCCGAATGAACCCATGACCTCTCGATATCTAACTACCAAACAAGAGACTTGAGTATGCGTAGCGATAATACATTTATTACGACATGATAATTGTAATAAAACACTAGAATTAAGTAGTAATATAAAAATATTTTAAATTAAAACACACATAATTAAACATCGAAGTTGTAAAAAATAAGAAAATGAATCGGATCGAAATTGGAACGCCAAAATCAATTCGCTGTTGAAAAAACATAAAACGCATTGGCGATTGCAGCAATAAGCAAGGTACTTACATAAGGTGCAAGTGAGGATGGCGATCAGGAGCAGAGTGTTGGGACGCATGGTAGCTGGTGTGCGCTCGGTGAAGTTCCGAACTGTACTGGTGTACCGATACGAGCTTCCTCCGACCAGTGTGAACGGCCGTCATATCTCAACGTATCTATCCCATTTAATTAACACCCCTAAATTCGAGTGAGGACTGTCTGATATCGCGCTACAATATTATTTGTTTTAATTACAGTTAAGTAAAGGCACTTCATTGACTATTAAGTCGTTCCGACCAACTATAGATAGTGTAATTGTCAAGGTATAAACCAAGCGTTTTATTGATATGTATAGGTATGCACACAGTATCCTAAATAACCAAAAACATCTTTCCATTCACCAAAGCGTTATCGGATCTAGTATTGTGTGTGCTTGTAGCTTTTTGCTCATCTTTGAAAATTACCTTGAGAAGAAGATACGTAGGAGACTCTTCAGCCATCAAGATTCGTCCTAGGGCTGTTCTTGGATGATTTCCCTGTTGCTCAGCTTTGCCCTCTATTGCGACTTTCTTGATTTTTTCAACACCAATCAACAATTTCTGAAAATTAAGGAAATATAAACACTTGTTACATAAACAAACAAAGCGCTGTCTGTAAAAAAATAATTAGATCATCGTCGAGAATAATAAAAGTAGGTAGGTATACTGTCAACACAATCTATAGCGAAGTTTATAAATGTTTAAAAATTATTGTTTTTATCTGTTGTGTGGCAATGAAAATATTGTCGAAATCGCAGGTCACTGTCCTCACAAATATCGTGTGGGGATAATGCAATTTATTTATCAATTTTATGAAAGGATTTAACATACTGTCTTATCTGTTCCGGCTCCATATATTAAATGTAGCTAACCCAGAGAAATTAAAACTTCTTATAATGATCTCATTGTGATTAGAAGCCTACTAATACAGGAAAAGTTTTTATCCAGTGCGCAAATTTTGAACATGAATTCAGCATATCATTCTAGACTCCCTCCTCCTACCGCAGAAAATTTTCGCAGGCTATACAAAAAAAAAAAAAACATTTGGGCACTGGATAAAAACTTATCCTGTATTATAAATATGAAAGTTTGTATGTTTGGATGTTAAAAACGGCAAAACGGAAATGGATGAAATTTGGCATATATAATTTCTAATCTTAACCCCTCATAGGGATTAACAAATAGGATATTATTTATCCCAGTATTACATTGCGTTAGGATTATTTTCGATCTCCACGCGGGTGAAGCCGCTTGCAAAAGGTAGTATTTTCATAAAAGTCGAATTAAAGCTCATTCGTTATTAAAAAAATTGGAGTATTTTAGCTGAACAACACCACGTTCAAATATTGTTCATGCTGAAGAAAGGATAATCACAAGCAGTTTATTCTTCATAATTAAGGGGTTTGTGGCTAAGTTATCACAGCCGCGGTTAAGCGAAGCTTGGCGTGGTTGGTCCATGGATGTGTGTCCGACCATCTTTACATAAAACACGCTATGCCGTTGGTATCAGCTGTCATTTATGGATCTTTGACATTCGTTACAGGTCGTCAGAAGCCCGAAAGTCTGACATCCAGTCTTTCCAAGGGCGTATTACCCAAATACTGGGTTGTGCGTGCAGGTCATATAGAAAGAAAGAAGGCAAGAAAGAAAATAGCACAGACTAAAAAGGCACACAATATACAGCAAAATAATAAAGATAAAAACCAACAAAAAGTGTAAAGTGCGTAAAAGTGTGAATCACGGCTGCGCTAAAAAGGCCCAGTTCAGCATAAATGCCAGACAACTAGTGCCTGACGCTGGTTTTCAACTGGACCTGACGTGTGAGGTGTCGCTTTATGTAAAATACTGGTATTCAGCTGCTGCTGAATAGCCGGCTAGACTAAAAGCTGACTCCAACATAGTTGGGAAAAGACTAGGCGGATGACGACGACGAATGAATGAATGAATTTGAATTATGCCAAGATTGGATCATCATTATCAGCTTTCTGCCCTTGTCCCGGGTTACTTCTGGTCGGAGCAATAAATATTCTTCTTCCATTCTCCCCTTTCAGCCATCACACTATCATTCTTTTTCATATCATTCCTCACACAATACATCTTTGCGAAGATCAGATCATCATCATTCTCCTGCCCTTATCCCAATTTATTTGTGGTCGGCGCAACATGTCTTTTTCTTCCACACTTCTCTATTAGTCGCCATCTCCGTAGTAACACCCTTTCTAACCATATCATCATTCACACAATCTACCCATCGTTTCTTTGGTCTCCCCCTACTCTTATAGCCATCGACATTCATACTCAAAACTTTTCTCACGAAATTTTCCTCATTCCTCCGTATCACATGCCCATACCATGACAACCGATTTCCGCACAACTTTTCATTTATCGGTTCCACTTTCAGGCTTCCTCTTATGTACTCATTTTTTATTCTATCCATTCGTGTAACCCCACACATTCCTCTTAACTTTCTCATCTCGGCTACATGCAATTGCCTTTCATTCATCTCTTTTGTGGCCAACATTCTGACTCATACAAGACGGCAGGTCTTACCATGGTTTTATATATCTTCCCTTTAAATTTAAAGGGAATATGGGAGTCGCAGATTGTTCCCGTGACCTGCCGCCATTTCATCCATACGGTGTTAATTCTATGCTTAACCGTCCGATCTACTTTGGGCACGCCACGATTGCGGCGGTAAGTCCCCTCTTTGAGGAGTGGTTTGAGAGGCGGCATGGCGTCTTCACCTTCTGACGCAGGTCCTCACCGGACACGGTTGTTTCGGGAGGTTCCTGTTTCGGATAAGGCGGGAGGACACGCCCGGGTGTTTCCACTGCGAAGATCGCCCTGAGGACACGGTGGAGCACACGGTGGCGGTCTGGCCTGCTTGGGCGGAGCACCGCCGTGTCCTCGTGGAGGCGATCGGCGGCGGCGATCTCTCGCGTCCGGCCCTGGTCCAGGCCATGGTACGGAGCGAGAGGGCATGGGGAGCCGTCACCTCCTTCAGCGAAGCAGTGATGCTCGCGAAGAGGGAGGCAGCGCACGTGAGGGAGAGGCAGCATATGCGCCCTCGCGACCCCAGCCGCCGCAGGATACGGAGACGCCCTGGGCGTCGGGAAAAGCCCAAGTCGACGGCGCGTTGTGTTCCACGCGCGCCTCAAAGAGATGTCAGCACAAAAAATGATGGGGCCCGCAAGGGCCGATGTCTGTCAGGGGTGCGGGTTTGTTCGAAAGAGACACCACAGCCCCTGGCATACGGGCTACTGAAGGAACACGGGTGGGTTTTAGTCAGTAAAAGTCTGACACGCCCTCCTGCTCCACCCAGAGCGGGAGTAGTTATTTGATGATTTCCCACCCAAAAAAAAAAAAAACCGTCCGATCTACTTCGCCATAAGAAACCGAAAGAATACCGAAAGTTTGAGAAGACCGGATAAGGACCTAATATCAAACCCTGTGGTGACCCAGTTTTTACTAACGCCCAAACCTTGAGTATGTTACTAAACTCCGCGCGTAGATGCTGGTAAATTTTTTTTGTCTCTGGTTATAAAAAGCTGGAGAAATAGGAGGCGTGGTTTTTGCAATTTAATTTATAAATAATACTAGCTGACCCGACAGACGTTGTCCTGTCTTAACTATGAATATATGTTACGCGTAACTTTCTTATTTTTTTCTGCCCTAAGAACCTTCTCCTGACAATAAGAAACACAACAAATAAAGAATTAGCAAGTAGAATTGGTCCAGCCGTTCACGTGTGATGCCGTGACCACGGGAAATAGCGATTCATTTTTGAACCGACGAAAAAACGGAGGAGGTTACTCAATTCGACGCGTATATATTTTTTTTTTTTTTTTAATGTATGACCACGCATAACTTTTTCCAGAGTAGTCCGATTTTGATAATTCTTTTTTTATTAGAAAGGGTATACCTCGAAGTTGGTCCCATATAAATTTCGAAGAAAAATTCCAACCCTAAGGGTAAGAAAACAGGGGATGATTGATTGTTTACTTACAGATTTTAATACTGAGTTGTGTATTAAATAAAAAATTAAGCATGTAGTAATTAGTAGATTATAGCCACAATTTTTTTTAAAATAAAACCTTTTTAATAAAAAAATTAAACCGCCGAAAAACCGAAAAATAAAAAATAATAAACTAGCTTTGTCCAACCCCAATAACTAAGTTCGGAAGTCGGTGACTTTGGATATGTATTTAATTATATGTCACCGGCTTCCGAACTTAGTTTATTATTTTTTGTTTTTTGGGCGGTTGAATTTTTTTATTAAAACGTTTTTATTATGCTTATACTCGTATAAGAAGAAGAAGATGTAAACGTTGTTAGTCAAAACCCTTCGGCAAATCGTTAATTAAAGATTTTAATGATGCTACTTATGAAAACTCTTATTTAGGTGTTCAACTGTTTTTTTTTTTGGTGGCAAATCATCAAATAACTTCTCCCGCTCTGGGTGGCGTAGAAGGGCGTGACAGACTTTTACTGACTAAAACCCACCCGTGTTCCCTCAGTAGCCTGTGTGCCAGGGGCCACGGTATCTCTTTCGAACAACCCGCACCCCAGGCAGGCATCGGCCCTTGCGGGCCCCATCAGTTTGTGCTGACATCTCTTTGAGGCGCGCGAGGAACACAATGCACCATCGACCCGGGCTTGGTGGGTTGCGGTGAGGTGCACCGCAACTGAGGTGGGCCGCGATGTCGAATGGGAGGCATCGCGGCTGAGGGTTACGGGCTGCGGCAGAGGAGTACCGGTGCTCCTGAGCAGCGCTCTTCCCTTCCGTGGCCTGGACGGGGCCGCCGTTTGATGGCGGACGTGGTGGGGCCGCAGGGGAATAGGAGTGTCGGTATAGCGTTGGCCGCTCTCCCTATCCCCTGCGGCCGAAAAGTGGTAGGCGGGACGGCGCGTTGTGTTCCACGCGCGCCGTCAGAGATGTCAGCAACCACTGGTGGGGTCCACAAGGGCCGATGTCTACCAGGGGAGCGGGTTGTTCGAAAGAGTTACCGCCGCCCCTGGCACACGGGCGACTGAGGGAACACGGGTAGGTTTTAGTCAGTAAAAGTCTGACACGCCCTCCTGCTCTACCCAGCGGGAGAAGTCATTTGATGATTTCCTCACCAACAAAAAAAAACCTTAGGTGCTGAGCCAAAAGAAAAAAATGCACGAATACGAAGTACTCGCACGGCCAGGCGATTCGATGCGATGGGGTGGGTCGGGGGCAAGAAACTTGACGCAGATGAAGTTGCGGGCAGAAGCAATTTTATATAAAACTAGCTGACCCGGCAAACGTTGTTTTGCCTTAACCCTTATCACTTAGGAGTATGGAAAATAGATAGTAGCCGATTCTCAGACCTACTGAATAAGCATATAAAATTTGGTAAAAATCGGTAAAGCCGTTTCGGAAGAGTATGGTAACTAACACTGTGACATGGAAATTTTATATATTATAAGATAATTGATTTGAAACGTGTGCAAAATGGGATAGAAAGAACTAATTATCATTAGTGATTATGCGGTTTCCGATATGTTTTATTGATTATTTATTGTATTTGTGAACTAATAAAACATGGTGAGAAATACTCGATACATTATCTAAACATAAACTACAAGTAATAAAATATCACAAGTATAACCTATATCAACTAATACATCAAATAGCATCACCTACGTATTTATAAGATTTTTTTACTATTCCATGTTCTAATAGGTTAACATATTTATGTTGTGCAATGAAGTAGCAACTTTTTTGTCCTTCCTGCATAATCATAATTATTAAATTTCCTATCAAATACAATAATTTACAGATCTTCGGCAAATTTCGGCAAGTGTCAAAACTCTAATCGAAAGTTTCAGATACGCAAAAATAATGTTATGAGACAAAAATATAGCATATTTATGCATACCAGGCAAAAGTATATATTATAAGCTGTCTGGAATGATACAATAAATACTTGCATAGTTTTCATTGCTGGCTCATCAGAAAATAGTCGTGAAAAAAATAATTAAAATGAAGATGTATTTGTGATAATTTTTAAATCATCGTATTTCGATGCTTTTTGCTATAAACCAGTACCAACCACATACATTATTTTGCAATAGTTTGAGGTATAATACAAGTACCTGCGCCGATTTTTACAAAATGTATTTATGGCCAAACTCTCTCACCTCCACATAGTGCGGCAGTCCGCCTACCCTTGGCTACGGTAGCGGCCAAAGTTACGGTGAGGCAAGCGGTGCTAAGAATCTCCGGAAGAGATCTGGCTACCACAACAAACGAAAACTGCATCTGGTGACGTACACTCCGGACCGACGAGAATATTACCGAACTCGAGGAAGAATTGAGCAGGTTACAGTGTATAATAGGGTTATCTGAAGTCCGAAGAGAGGGGGAGGACTCGATAATCCTCAAATCCGGTAATCTGTTCTATTTCCGGGAGAGCGACCAGAAGTCTCAAGGTGGTATCGGGTTTATTGTCCTTAAGTTCTTGTGAGCAACGTGGTGAAGACTTGTGTCGACCAGGGTGGCGTACCTCTAGCTCAGATCAGCATATCCGCAAGATATTCGCTGAAGGTCATACAGGTCTACATCCCGACCTCGTCACACCTCAACGATGAGATGGGGACCATGTTTGAGGATATATCCAAAGCCATACACTGCTCTAAAATCACTCGGGTCACTCACTGGCCAGTTTCATTGAGAAGGAAGGTCTCTTTATGATGAACTCCTTCTTCACTTTATATAGAATATCATTGTTATGATCTCTCATTTATACTGTCATATATGCAGTACCTGAAAAGTTCTTGTTTGCTTATCAAATTGCTTAGTTAATCCCGCTATATATATGAATACCAACTAAATAGCAGATAATTTAATACGCCCCTATACTTGTGGTTTTCGCTTATTAGAAAACACAATAACCAGATTCATTTTCCTCTTGTGTTTGTGTAATTTTTGATGAAGTATAAGTATGTAAGTAAGTCATAATGGGTCTTTAAAATATACTTACCGTGATAATCACGATTAGATTGCGGACCGTAGAATAATCCATGTCATTTTAATTTTATTATTCTATGTGGTGATGCTCGGTTTCAGGAGGGCTATGTCCTGAAAGACGTTTTTAGCCTGAAATAATGATGAGGAAAATAATCAATAAAAACATAATTATTTTATACTAAGATTAACGTACAACTAGGGAGCGGAGTAGTTACTGGAAATTCAAACTCTGGGGCGAGTTAATTACAAATTTAGTAAACCTCTAAGACGGCCCATTGAACGTTAATTCTTCACAAAATTAATTATGCCATCGATAGAAATATGCATAATACATACCTGAATAAACACATAATGTTTTTTGTTCCCTTTGATCACCAAATGCAAAGAGTACCTACTCTAGGATACCGGACCGAATGACCAATCCCACGTCAAGAGACTTTCCACCCTTCCACCCTATGAATTCAAGTGTTGCCAACTGCTACCTTTAGTTCGTAAGTAGCTAGACTCTTGCAAAAAGTTCCTAGTTGGTCAGATTTTTTTATTCAAAATGTTGAAGGTAGGTAAATGCCATTTCGCTGAGGTGTACGTTACATTAATAATTGACAGATTATTACAATCGTGTCTCGAACCAACCTCGATTTTAAATAATCAGCAATCATTTTTATTAATAACAACTTAGTAATTGCAAGTGCAACCAATGAAAATAGGTGAAGAGAAAGATGTTGACGGCTGCGGTTTCATATTTTGCATTGTTATTTTTTTTAGGTACAAGCTACTGACATCGAAAAATAGCTAGCTACAGCTATAAAGTTGTCAAGTTGGCAAAGCTGCTGGGGTGTAGGTACAGTCGCCAGCAGGTCAAACTATCCCAAACTGTCAAATTTTCCAAATTGAACATAAACCTTATTCCTTTGTGATAAAGTTGAAAAACTATCAAAGAAATTTGACAGATTGGGGTAGCTTGATGTGCTGGCCTCTGTACATATTCAAAGCGTAAATACCACAGGTGGCTACCAGCAGTTCTAATTATTAAAATAACCATAATAAAATAACAAAATAGGAGGACATTTTCGGGCAATATTGTTTGTTTACATTTAATTAATTCAATACATATCTAAATATGATAATAATAAAACCTTAAACAAATAAAATTGGTAAAACTTAGTAAAGCCTAGCAACACTTGAATATTAACGCCATCTACAACACATTACAGGTACTGTTTAAGCTTTTAGTCTGTAGTAGCCTAGTAAGAGTGGGTAGTCCTGCTGTAATGCATTAGTGCGTAGATAGATGGCATTATTCTAAAGAGAAATACCTCCTGACGAGTTCTGTTATCCTGATACCAAAAGAGAAAACTAGTCGTAATTGGAATTGGGTCAAACATTGGCCATATTAAGCCAATGTTTGTCCCACCATACATTTTATTGAGCCAAATGTTTGAACCAACCCTTCGGAATGTCAGTGCCAACACGGACGCATGTGCAAAATAACTGAGAACATTTTGCCTGGCATTTGATCTTTGTTACTAGGATGGCAGAAGCTTTGAGGAGTTTAATTTTGATCTCAGTAGCCGAGGAGGACGTACGGTTGCAATAATATACATAGTTTTGAATACATTTGTAGTAAGCATCGTTACGGCCACGGGTTACGGCAACCGACTCTTTTCATCTTTAGTTATGCGATCGGTAATTTACGACAGCGGGCGTCTGTGACTATTAACGAAACTGTTTTATGTCCAACCTAATTGCCATTCATAGATTTTGGAAAAATGGTACTGAGACGGTATAACGTGAGAATTGATATTTTTTGTAGATTTTATCTAGAAAAACATCAATCATAAAGATTTAATTTTATGCTGCCAATCGATGTAGTTTCGTATTAAAATATCTGTCTGGAGGACGATATGCGGGGGTAATTTGGGTACCTACATACTGTAAAAATCTTCTCTACATTTCTTTGTGAACAATGAGGTACCTACTGTAAAAATCTCTACATTTCATTGTGAACAATCACCAATTCATCTGTCATTAATCACATCCACGATCTTGTACAACATTTATATGCTACAGTGACAGAGTCATGTCATTTAATTTATATAGTTTATAATATACTATTTTTGGACTTATTTGTCATTTGCATAGATGTCATGTGAATGCGAGAACAGATTTATTGGCCATTTCCTATTATTTTTTCGCACATCTGGGAGTGGCGCGAGGAGGCCAAACGCCGGGGCGTAACTCCGCTACCGAGAGAAATCGCGGCATAGCGGACAGAGCTCCGGCGGGATCTCATGGCGACATGGAGAGCGCGATTGTCGCAACCCAGTGCTGGGCACGCCACGATTGCGGCCGCGATCTCTCGCGTCCGGCTGGTCCAGGCCATGGTACGGAGCGAGAGTGCATAGGTAGCCGTCAGCTTCTTCTACGAAGCAGTAATGCTCGCGAAGAGGGAGGAGGCGCACGTGAGGGAGAGGCAGTATATGCGCCCTCACGGCCTTACTCGCCGCAGGAGACGGCCTGGGCGTCGGGAATCCCAGGCTGATTCCCGGCCACCGCAGGCGTGGGCTTGCGGACGGCGAGTAATGGGTAGCTCGCTGTCCGGTAAGGACCAAGCCCGGGTCGACGGCGCGTTGTGTTCCACGCGCGCCTCAAAGAGATGTCAGCACAAACCGATGGGGCCCGCAAGGGCCGATGCCTGTCAGGGGCGCGGGTTTGTTCGAAAGAGATACCGCCGCCCCTGGCATACAGGCTACTGAGGGAGCACGGGTGGGTTTTAGTCAGTAAAAGTCTGTCACGCCCTCCTGCTCCACCCAGAACGGGAGAAGTTATTTGATGATTTCCCACCCAAAAAAACAGGTGAAAAATGTCGCCAGCAGATTTAATTACGTACATCTTGTGTACCTATGTATTAACAAATAAATAATGAAAACAAAATACCGGGACAAAAATTTATTGGGCATAGTACTCATGAATATGAGCAACGTTTACTATACTGCCGTCCTTTAACTAGAGAGGAGTTTACCCTCATTTGGTAAATTTAAACTTTTTAATAGAATCTGAGAGAGTTCACAATTCTCTATCTTTCTGTCTAACAATCATTTTTACAATTCAAATAGTTCCCAAGATATGAGAGTTTGTAGGCCGTTAACTGGAAATGATTCTTTAAGATAAATAGAAAGAAATATCATTTCGTCGGCCTAATTCGTTAACCAGCTAAGTCCATTTTTTGGCTAAATTTACTTTTTATACCAGTTAAAAAGTTCAATCTAATATCTACCGTTTCGTTTAAGAAATAAGTGCGAAATTAGCCAAAAAAAGGTGACAAATGCTATGCCCGAAAAACTGCTTTCTGAACAACAGTCAATCTCCACAACTAAAACCTGCTAAATCCTGTTGGGACCTCAGTTTTGTACTTTTTCAGACTGATTTCTAAATATTGTTAATTTCAGATTTTTGGATAATTTTCCAAAAATCTGAAATTAACAATATTTTAAAATAACAGTCTTTCTGTTTTATTATTATATTTAATTTTCTTTTTCGATATATTCACCTGCAAGCCTAATACATTTTTCAGATCTTTCAATAAGCTTATGCAAATCATCAAAAAACAAAAAAAAATCCTTAAAATACCTTAAAACTGCGTCCTTCACTTGAAAATTTCTTGCCACGAAGTTATTTTTTCATGTTTGAGAACAGATAATAAAGGCAGGGGGCCAGATCTGGACTATATGGGTAGTTAATTACATATTTCGAAGCCAGACTTGTGTAGGGCAGCCAGGGCAACACGGCTCTCGTGAGCAGGCGCATTGTCGTGCGAGAGCAAGATGCCTTTTGTCAATTTTTCTCTTTGATAGCTTCCCTCAAACGCTCCAAAATTGACGCACAGTATTCTCCGGTTATATTAAACCCTTGTCCTTATAATCTATCAGCAGGATTCCTTCAGTATCCCAGAACAGTCGCCATGAGTTTTGCAGCCGACTGCGACTCCTTGAACTTCTTAAGCGGTGGTGTGCCTTTTTTATACCACTGCATAGTCTTGTTTAGATTCAGTTTCATAATGATGAACCCAAGTTACATCTCCAGTCACAATTCGACTAGGACGAATAACGAAGACCAAGAGGGGTACCCTCTTGGTCTTCGTTACAGAGGTCCAAAAATGCACGTGCACTCTCAGCGCGCTGTTGCTTTTGCGGCGGTGTGAGCATTCTCGGCACCCATCTTGCACTTGACCTTAGTCATACCGAGATGGTTATGAAGAATTTGTAAAAATGGTTTTATCGGATATTTCAACCATTTCTGCAAGCTGTTCCATTTCTGCTAACCTAACTTCTTAAGACGAGCGTCTTCCAATATTATTTTTTCGACTTTAGCGATGATTTTTGGTGTGGTCACTTCGATGGGACGCCCAGGCCGATGATCGTCTTCAAGTGATTCTCGTCCTTGCTTGAATAGACGATGCCACTTGTAAATCATGGTTTTACAAGGGCAAGTGTCTCCATAAACGGAGAACATCTCTTTCCTAATGGTTTGGAAGTTTTTCCTTGCTTGGTAAGGAAGTTTATAACGGCGCGTTGCTAGATTTTTTCCATTGTGAATGCTGCCTTCCCGATTAAGTTGCTTGGTTGATGGTAGTTCATCGTAATAATACTCGGTATTTATACTGATAGTGAATCACTCAACTCGTTGACGTACTAATGAGACCCCTCTTCAACCCCGCCATTCCGCGAGCTTAAAAACGCACCCTCGTCGTAAAACAATATTAAATAGCTGTCATTAATAATTATAAAAAAATACTTAGGAGTATCCTGTCAATATGTGTTGGTTTTGTAGTATTACGTGTTGTACGACACGTAATACTACAAAACCAACACATAACAACGTATATTAAAACTATTACAGATTGTTTATGAAAAGAGTATATCTTAGATATTTTAACCCTGTTTCCTATTAAAGAAGACTGATTGTTAAATTTTTATTAATATTTTTTTTGATTAGGTACTGATTGAATTCGTTTTACTGCACAATTGATTAATCTATACACCATGCTCAATTTTTATTTTATTTAGAAAACTGCTAAGTCCTCAAGCAAATTGAAACTTCACCTCGACAAACTGCTGAATAATAATGCTTTTCTAAATTTTATAAAATGTGTATAAGTTATGCTGCTACATTTATTGTTAAAATATCAAGAAAAATTATAGAAACCAACGGGATTTTCAGAATTTTGATTGATAAATTAATAGAGATATAATTCAGATTTTTCTTTGTCCTGTAAACTATGTCAAAATGAACTTAGCAGGTTAGCGAATTAGGCCGACGATTTGATGTGTCCTACAATCACTAACTGGAAATAATTATTTAGGATAAACGGAAAGAAATATCAATTTATGTGTCCTCCAATAAGTATCGTAAGTATGACAGTTCCCCCCCGAGTGGGTTCTCGCATTGTCGTTGCGGGGGGCTCAGTAACCGTGGTCTTCCAGCCACGGTGAAGCAAAAAGGAACCCAAAGGTGGGGCCGCTCGTCAGGGCATTTGCCTTCAAGCCGATGACGTCGCGGCCAAAAAGTAGGTTGCGGTGAGGTGCACCGCAACTGAGGTGGGCCGCGATGGCGAATGGGAGGCATCGCGACTGAGGGTTACGGACTGCGGCAGAGGAGGAGTGCCTCTTCCCTTCCGTGGCCTGGACGGGGCCGCCACCGTTTGATGGCGGACGCGGTGGGACCGCAGGGGAAGAGGAGTGTCGGTATAGCGTTGGCCGCTCTCCCTATCCCCTGCGGCCGAAAAGTTGTAGGCGGGAGGGCGCGTTGTGTTCCACGCGCGCTGTCATAGATGTCAGCAACCACTGATGGGGTCCGCAAGGGCCGATGCCTAGCAGGGGAGCGGGTTGTTCGAAAGAGTTACCGCCACCCCTGGCATACGGGCAACTGAGGGAACACAAGTGGGTTTTAGTCAGTAAAAGTCTGACACGCCCTCCTGCTCTACCCAGCAGGAGAAGTCATTTGATGATTTCCCACACAAGAAAAAAACCTCTTAAAACAAAGTATCATGTTTCCATCTTTTTTAAAGTTCACTTTTTAGTCAAGCGGTTCTCTTTTCGATACAGCGACTTAGCCCTGACCCCCCCGACCCATCTCCATGTTCGGCAAGCCGATCCCTTGGGAAAAGCGAGCTAAATACCTATCTAGGAGTGATCATGAATCAGAACCTCACCTTCTCTGATCTATCAAGAACCTTTGGTCTCGGAAGGCTGCACTCTGGTCTAAATGAACGCAGAAAATTGTCACTCAAATGCAAGTTGCGGATATACACGGTGTGGAATAGGCCCATCATGACGTATGCATGTGCAGTCTTTGCACACACGCAACCCGATTCATCCATAGCATGCCGACCCTCCAAAACCGATTCCTCCGCCAGGCCACCGGTTCCCCATAGTTCGTTCGGAACGAGATCCTCCATCTCGATTTAAAAATGCTTATTATAGCCCAATTTCTCAAACGCAACTCGAAGCGTTTTTTCGATAAAGCCGCGAATCACCGCAATCCTCTGATTTTGAAGGCCGCTAGTTATGTCCCCAGTAGAATCAGTAGAATCCGCCGGCCGAGACATGTCCTTTCCGACCCAGATGACCACATTACTGTTCTCCAAGAAAATAATAGGGCCACCAGTAGAATATACAAATACAGAAAATCGTCCTTCCGACCTCGCCGCCGAAGTTCACGCGCCCCGCGATGACCCCTAGTTAACGATGAGACCCCGACCGTCCCTTGCTAGTTGAAGCGCCAGCCCGCGCCGCAGCTGAGCCAGTAGAGTTAAATTCCCCGATTGATAATAACAATGAAAATATTTTGATCCAGCCTGTCCCCACTCGCTGTCCCCCCCACCCCCCACCAGTGACGCCCTGAGCCGAGGCCCGTACCCCACAGGGGGCGCCCACAGCGTGCAGTTGCTTTAGTTAAGTAGGTTTTATGTCCTGGCTGGAGGCTTTTAGTATCACTAATAATGCCCTCACAGGAAAGTCCGGTAGAGCAGTTATGGCCTCTGAAGGTCAACTGCGGGATGCCATTCACAAAAAAAAAAAACGAATGAAAGGGGTCTCCAACTAAGAAACGTGTTTTTTTAGGCGTTTTTTGTCTTGTGGTACGAAACCCTTCGTATGCGATTCTGACTCGCACTTGGCCGGTTTTTAAATCAATTTACGTGTTCAATAGCAATTTTTCAGTACCCTGAAAGCAAACCGACATTACAGCGTTTGAAAAATGTGTGTTGTGAATGAGAGCAAATAAATAAATATTGAGAAACACTCAATACTCATATTTGAATACACTCGCCTTTTCGTGGATCGAAAACTATCCACGACTGACGTATATTATATATAGGTAATGACTGTGTTCTGTGTGACTGACCGTCTCGCGGATAGTTTTCTGCGTTCAAATACTAGGAACGCAGACCCATGCAGAGGTTGCAAACTAAAAGTAATCCCGACCAGCCCGAATAAGATAGAGGGAGAGAGAGAATATTATTTATTGAACACACACATAACATGCTAGTGTGTTCATTATTTGTGGTGACGTTTAACATAGATACTAAGAGGGGAAGACAGAGTTTGTGCCATATATCTGTCTCTTTCCCTTTCACACAAGTAGCATCTACAGGATAAAGTTGTAAGCAGTGCGCAAACTGTTACCAGGAATTCAGCATATCATTCTAGCGTAGAAACTTTTCATCGGTTATACAAAAGAAACAAAACAGTTGTTTCATAGAAAAGTGCAATAAATACGCGGGCAAAATGAATGGAACAGCTGATTTTTTTTTTGTGTAACCATACGAAAAATTTCTATGCTAGCGGGTATGATAATGATATGCTGAATTCATGGATACAGTTTGCGCACTGGTTAAAAATTTACCCTGTATACGAGTATTTCTCTGTCCCCCTGAATGGCATACGCAAATGTATTGATTGATTGAAGAGTGCATAAACACATCTTGTGTATAGTCGAGGTACGGACGGAATACTCCCGTCCTTTATTGTTTCAGGTTATCTGTATCTATTACCTCTCTTAAACGCGTAGTTCCACTGACTGCCACGGTACTCCTCATCTATTTGACGCACACATACATTTACTTAATAGTTATTACACACACTTGGAAAAGCAATAATATCGTCGCTTTGCTGTGAGTTGTGACTGAATTCCTAGTATTGTAACAATCTCAAACAGTCATATTTATTGTAAGTACCTATTAGTTTTAACTGTTTACAATTTCAGGATATCAAATTTGAATTAGATTTTCTATCCCACTTGGTTAATTCTCCGGAGATAGGAACCTCCTCACAATTCCAGTCATATCTAGGATGCTTCCGAGTCAAAATTAAAAAGTTAATTTTTTATTTCAATTTTAATGTACAGACGCCAGCAGGTCAAGCTATCCCAAATTGTCAAATTTTCCCAATGGAACATGAACCTTATCCGTTTGTGATAAAGTTGAAAAACTATCAAAGAAATTTGACAGATTGGGGTAGCTTGATGTGCAGGCCTCTGTACGGTAATTTTATAGTAATTATTTTTTCAACACACTTGCTCATAAAATGGCTCTAATTTCACCGCAATTAGGGACATAATGACACCTATTATCAAACTGTGACTTTTTCATTACTATTATTCACTAGTGAGTTATAGCTTTTTTTTTTATTGTTTGAGATGCTTTGTTCTTAAAAAGTTTCGATACAAAAAGGTCGTGCTCAATAGTACAAATAAATTAATATACCTATTGCTTGCTCATTTCATGCAACTTCGTAATTAAATAGATAATTTCAACTTGTACGTTTTTAATAAATAAAACTTTCACTCAAATATAACTTTTGTTTTTTTCTGTAATAAAGAAAACTTTGAATTCCAAAAGACACGTCATTCTTTTAGGCCACGTTCCGAGTTACAATAATATCGATTTGACCGTGCTCACACACGACGTCCCGCGAATCGTCACAGATGACGTCATGACATGCGCCATTTTGTCAAAAATGACAGTTGTACTGTTTTGTTTTAAGTCACGTCGAATCTTTAGTTAATTTAGATTTATTTGAAATAGTGCTACTGTCTAAGAAGAAAAAATGTGTGGTGCATACAAGTTTAATATGGTGAATATATGTTTTAACGTTGAGTGAACACTTTTATCGCGATCACGAGCGTTCCGTATTGATGACAAAAATGACGGTTCTTAGCTGTCAGAATCGTGATATCTAACTCGGAACGCAAAATATCGAAGTGAGTACTCACAGCGTTATTTTCTAATTCGGAATGCGGCCTTAGTATAAGGCCGATCGCCATTTTTAGATGCGCGCGCATTGAAAAACTGATTCCTTTTTCCCGCCTATGGCAAAAAAAAAAAACTCAACTCGTTTTCATTGTTGAAATTATAGTTATTTATTCATTAAAATGACTACAAGTACTAGTTATGAAGAAAATTATATATGTTGTAACACCGCCCGATATAAGATGTGAAGCGCTTAACGTTATGGAAATTTTATTACCTAAAAACTCCAAGGACAAAATGATTTTTTAGTATTATTTTCTTCACAAGTGTGTTGAAAAACGTCGTATGATACACGTGTCTATTGATGATTACCGTCCTCGGCTCTCTTAAGACTCAATGGCGCCTCAGCGGTAATCACCAACCTTATACACTTGTACCATAATGTACTATTTCAACACACTTGCTCATAAAATGGCTCTAATTTCACTGCAATTAGGCACATAATGACACCTATTATCAAACTGTGACTTTTTCATTAATATTATTCAGTCGTGAGTTAAAGAATTGGTTAAGTTGCTTTGTTCTTAGTGAGTTATAGGTTGTTTTTTAATTGGTTGAGTTGCTTTGTTCTTAGTGAGTTATAGGTTGTTTTTTAATTGGTTGAGTTGCTTTGTTCTTAAAAACAACGATGATGATGATGATGATGATGACGATGACGACGGTGATGATAACGACGATGATGACGATGAATGACGTTGACGATGACGATGATGATGACATGACGATGACATGACGATGACGACGACGATGATGACGATGACATGACGATGACGACGATGGTGATCACGATGACGATGACATGACGATGACCATGACGATGACATGACGATGACAACGATGACGATGACGATTACGATGGATTACGATGACGATTACGATTACGATGACGATGACGATGACGATGACGATGACATGACGATGACGACGATGACGATTACGATGACGATGACGACGACATTGACAATTACGATGACGATGACGACGATGACGATTACGATGACGTTGACGATGACGATGACGATTACGATGATGATGACGACGATGACGATTACGATGACGTTGACGATGACGATGACGATTACGATGACGTTGACATGACGATGACGACGGTGACGATTAAGATGACGATGACGACGATGACGATGACGATTACGATGACGATGGTTTACGATGACGATGACGATTACGATGACAATGACGATGATGACGATGACATGACGACGATGACGATGACGATAACGATGACGATTACGATGACAATGACGACGTTGACCATGACGATGACATGACGATGACGATGACGATGACGTTGACGATAACGATGACATGCCGATGACGACGATGACGATGACGATTACGATGACGATGACGATGACGATGATGATGATGATTTTGTAGTATTATTTTCTTCGCAAGTGTGTTGAAAAACGTCGTATGATACACACGTGTACACCAACGTTACACACTTGTACCATAATGTACTATAATTTTGATTAAAATAAAAATATTCTTATTTCGATTATGATTTTGTTTTTTGATTGTTAAATTTTCTATTCTCTTTTCGATTATGATTTTGTTTTTACTAAATGTTTTGTCTTTTGCTTCTAATTAATTTCTTTATCCTCAATACGAGTAAAAAATCTTGTTAAAACGTATATTTAAGAAGCAGTTTTTTTAAAGTACGAGTAAGTTCTGTGTAAGCCTGTAAGTGACAAATTCAACATAACTCAATGCCAATGTTATTTTTATTATGCTAATGTTTGGGGCCATTCAAGTATTACGTAAGCAGATTCTTTGTAATTTGTATAAATAAACTTAAAAGCTTTACCTCTTTATTTAATTATTAGAATCTATAGATCTAGATCAGGGGTCTCCAAAATTTGAATCATAAAAAATTTTTCAGTATGTTCCAAGAGCCAAAAGAGTTTAAATTTTTCTGATTAACCAACAAAAACCAAAAAATAGAAAACTCGTCAATATTTTTTTTAACTAGTTGAGGTCGTTATTTTCTGACTACTTTGAGAAGAAAATCTGAAACAAATTCAGAGGTCACAATAATCTTGCTCAGATTTTGTGATGAGCATTTGGATTGGTGTCTGAAATTGTCTTTTGAGGAAATAATCGGCTCCTGACTCCAACAAAGTAATAAATTACTAATTTCAAACATTTAATTATTAAAAACACGGTGACAAAAAACTAAAATACAAATCCAAAAACACCGATTCCCGAAATTCAAGTTCTTTTTCACTATGTAGTGTTTTTTTCGGAAGGCGGTTGATATTTATTTAGAAAAAGTTTTTTACGCTTTTTAGTTATTAGTAGGTACTTATACCCCGCACCGATTCGTACACCACTACTTGCTATGTCAACAACAGTAACAGGTAGCAGCAGCATATCATCGTGAGGTGCAAACAGTGGATTAGAAACGTATTATTGATGCTAACGCGAAAACTACCCAAGTAAAGTTAATAAAATTTATAAATAAAACCCTATAGACTAAAAATATAATTTTCGAAATCGCTCTACAATTGCCGGAGATATCAGAACATACATACAAAAAATAACATTTATCTACAGATGAATTGAGAACCTCCTCCTTTTTGAAGTCGGTTACAAAATGTACAATTACGTTCATATTACCCCAAACTGCCTGTTTCCTTATTCCACACTTGGTACCTGTAAGTATTTTTTTTTATAATTGCTCAATTAAGTTGCCAGCATTGCAGCGGCACCCTTTCTTTACGCTGTAACCGAATACCTGAGCGAAACACGGAACACCACATTCATTTTTGTAATATAATTATTAGGTAATCATTATGTCCTCTTAATTTTTTTTTTTTATTTGACTGCCTCGCTGGTGGGCAAAGGCCTCCTCCAGCAGGCTTAGCATAACGCTTTCTACTTCTACTCTACTGTAGAATAGAAATCGCTTGTTTACATTTCTCGGTGAAAAAATTTCAACTGCCTATACGAAAACGTTATTTTTGTCTACTCTTCCGACGACAATACGCATGTCTATGATACTCGTGCTAAGCTTGAAGTCCTTCCAGGAACTCTTTTCCAGCGCCACCTCGAACCAGCCCTCGCGGTACGCCTTCACCCTCCGCATATACAGCGCCCTAATTGCGTCACACACTATTATTGGAATGTTATTGCTATTCCAATGCTTCATATGTTCGAAAAAATTGTCTCTTCAGCAACATAAATAACAAAATGAATGTTGTTGAACTGTCAAAGCCATTCCTGCTGTTTGTTAGTTTGTTACGCAATTAAGCCTCAGAGAAATCAACTCACAACCTAGGATACCAGTCTAATCGAGTAGAAATTTCGTATTTATATTTTATTTCGGGATAAACAAACAGGAGTACAATTAAATGTTAAATATAATATCTTACTAGAACAAAACACTTATTACTACTACTAGCAACATTATCCGTTTATTACCTACTAATTTGTTGATTGTTAATGCTACGTGAGATAAAAACAAACAGGATTTATGAGTGTAAGGAGTGAAATAATAATTGATTGATTGATTGAATGAATGCTTTATAGTAATGTTCTCATTCTCTTCATGGATAGAAAAAAAAAACCCGACTGCCTAAAAAGTGAACTTTAGGTAATTAAAAAAGATGGAAACAAGAAACTTATTTTCGTTTTTCGCATGCAGTCGGAGGCAATAAAGATCTTTATTGTTAAACTAGCTTCCGCCCGCAGCTTCGCCCGCTCGGAAGTCGGAAAATATCCCGCAGGAACGTACTACCGGGATAAAAAGTATTCTGTATATGTTAATCTAGTTTATCATCTGTTTGTGTGTCAAATTTCATCCAAATCCGTTTAGCCGTTTTTGCGTGATTGAGTACCAAACATCCAATCATCTTCACAAACTTTCACATTTCTAATGTCACGGACTACCGTTTTTTACTTTTAGGGGTAGATTTTAGAGAAACTCTGATACACGTAATTCTTTATTTTTGGTTTAAGGTATAAATACTGAGTTTGGAGTTAATCAGACCGCGCGTTAAAATTCTTCCATATAAACTTTGACACCCCCTAATCCCCCTTTACCTACCCCCGTAGTTTAGAAAAACAATAAATGGTCAACCTCATAATTTACTTAACTTAGTATTTGTGCCAAGTTTCAAGTTTATTAACTCATGAATAAGATTTTTCATACAAACAAAATCCCCCCTTTTCACCCCCTTAAAGGTCGAATTTCCAAAAACCCCTTCTTAGTGCTCCCCTACATTATAAAAGGAAGCCGTGTGCAAAATTTCGCATTCCTAGTCCTAGTAGTTTCGGCTGTGCGTTGACTGATTAGTCAGTCAGTTTCTCCTTTCACAGCCGAAACTACTAGGACTAGGAACGCGAAATTTTGCACAAGTCTAATAGTCATCCTTTTAAAAGAAGTTTCTAGTAGGTTTTCTAGTAGATTTGTAGGCAATTCCCGACGTAAAAAAAAATGCCCGTTTTTTTTAACGTCGAGGTATGCCTACTGCGCTCCCACTGGGAGAGCGCAGTTTTGTGGGTCTGTAACCCACTAAAACTCCACGGTGTCCTCCAGTGCCACTTGAGGCGGGAACACGTAAACGCGCCAGACATCCACGAACGGAATAACCCCTATCATCGGCGCACCAGGATACATGGCATGCCGTGACCACCCCAGGAATCAAATAGCACGACCTCGTGTCTGGCACGCTTAGTCCCCCTGCGACGGGTCAGCACAGTGGCCCCGCCGCCTACCACTTTCCGTTCTCAGGGGTAGGGAGAGCGGCCAATGCTATACCGCCACTCCTCCTCCCCTGCGGCCCCACCGCGTCCGCCATCAAATGGTGGCGGCCCCATGCAGGGCACGGAAGAGAAAAGCGCTGCTCAGAAGTAACAGGTAGAATTATTTTTTTCAAATATTGCCATGGCCGCGCCATTGAATCGAACACTATTATTTCATTAAATACAAAGAAAACTTATAAACAGGAAAAGTTTTTATCCAGTGCGCAAATTTTAACCATGAATTCAGCATTTCATTCAGCTGTTCCATACATTTTGATCGCGTAGGTATTGCACTTTTCTATGAAACAGCTGTTTTTTTTTTTTTATAACCGGCGAAAAATTTCTGCGCTAGGGGCTCTTGAATGAAATGCTGAATTCATGGTTAAAATTTGCGCACTGGATAAAAACTTATCCTGTATATTTTTGCAGCCTAGCACTAGATTCTTGGTATTTATAATTTTTTTTCAACATTTACCCTTTAATAAAAATATTTAATAGTGCTTAGTAATGCAAATAGGAAATAATTGGCGGTATGTCGATTTTTATGAGTAAATACCAAAATTACTGTAAAAAAATAACATAAGCACAAACTTGTAAATACCAATGATCTATAGTGCTTGGCTGATTTTTTTTTTAATTTTGTTTGTATTTAATGAAATAATCACAAAAAACCGCTATAAATGCGCCGTTGCCAGCCCGCGTGGGAAGACAGACTAAAACTGTTTATACTGACTAAAACTAGCAAGTCATTTCTAATAAACAGTATCCGCTTTTATAACAAGTTGCCAAAGTCAGTTACAGAACTTAGCGATGGAAAGTTTAAAACGCACATCAAACGTGTCCTTATCAAAAAAAGCATATTAAGAGATAAAAGACTACGTCGAAGACAGGGAAGTTTGGCATTAATTCCTTCTGCACATGTGGCTTCCCTGGTACCTCATTAACAGCATAACTATGTGAAAGTCTATTAACTCCTCTCAAATACAATGTTCTTTTTATTTTTACAATGCTGACATAATCTCGTCATTAATTGACATTATACATCAATTTTATTTAGGTTCATTTTATTTATGTAGATTATTTGACATATTGTGAATGAGAGAACGTTGTAGGCCTTACTGACTGTAGATTTGTAGACGATTTTCTATTCTGTATTCGTCTAAGTACCAGGGTGCTTACTCTGGAATATAATTCCGATAGATCGACATTGGAATTATCAGTTAAACGTCAGGGATTGGCTGGACTCACTGAGTCGAGCCAATCCCTGACGTTTGACTAACAATTCCAATGACGATCTATCGGAATTATATTCGAGAGTAAGCACCCTGGTACTTATTGACAGGCCTGCGCTGTCCTCCCACACATTTTATCTCTGTAATTTGAAAATATTGTTAAAGCCAATTATTTTTAAAAGAGTAACCGTGGAGTTTCTTGCCGGCTCTTCTCCATAGGAAACAACAATTTGGAACCGTGCACCTAGCTTCTGACGTTTCATAAGTGCCCATGCAGGTTTATATGAAATAAAAATATTTTGATTTTGATTTTGAAGAACGCTCTTAAAACCGGTCAAGTCGTTTCGGAGATTATCCGTAAAAAACAAGCGGCCCCAAATGTAATCATTGTTTTTTTTTTTGTTGGGTTTATGCTTATAATGCATTTAGTAGAAATCTGTACGCAGGGGGTCTAGCATCATGTGCTGAATTTACGGTTACAATTTGCGTGTCATGTCCCTGCCACCCTGTAGATAGGTATGTATTTACTTGTATAGATGAAAAGGTGTTTGAAAATGAAAAGATAAATTGAAATTTTTCTTTCATTTCATTAATCATTTCTCATGACATTTTCGGAATCCAGAACAAATAGGTATTCATAATAGCACCATTGGTCGAAAATATTGAAAGACATAATTAAACCATCTGTTGTTTCATACATGTTGGATAACGATACATAAGCTCATGTGATCCAGTTTGAACCCAAAACACACGATAGCATTACGCTGTGTTTATTATGTGCCACCCGATGAGTGCTCCACTTGACAAACACCGGATAAGCAGTTTGTTGCGCAGCCAGCTCTCAGCTTTGTGTATGTACACGTACGGCTTTAAATGCGCCTCCACATTTCACTAGCATCACGGAAAACGTGACAATTTATGTTCACAGTAGTGTATTGAGTATTAAAATTTAATCCTCAATACGGTACCACTGTCACGATTTGCCCATAAATGACAAAAATGCAGGTAGTATTCGCTAACTGAACAACAGCACGGGTCATTAGATATCTACGCTACGCTTGTCGCAGTCGGATGGTGGATGGGATGTAATCCATTACAGTTTGAGACCCCTCAGTGCTTCGAAAAGCACGTTTTGCTGTGAACAGCAAAACGTGCTTTTCGAAGCACTGATTTACCCGTCCCGTGATGAATCACGGGACGGGTAAATCAAAATCAAAAGTCATTTATTCAAACTAGGCTGAGAGTCAGCAGTATTCGAACGTCAAAAAAAAAAAACACATAAGACAGTCCCCCCAAAACGCCCACCCTTCGACACTTCCTAGTGCTTTAGCTGGTAGGTAGTCAGACGCCCAAAGGTCTGACAACTAGTCTTACCAATGGGTATCATGTTATCCAGGGTTGTGGAGGTCACATAAATAGGCATGCAGTCGCTCCATGTAAATTACTGGTAATTTAGCTGCATCCGGTAAGACTGGAAGCTGACCCCAGCATCTTTGGGAAAGGCTAGATATATTGATCGAACAACATCAATAAAAAACCACCAATTACAAAAAATATAAGGTTTTTATTTCTAAAAATAAAAGTTACCTATAATTAGGTACATGGTTTTAGAATATACATATAGTTAGGCTATTTGCGAAGACTTCATTCCATTCAACTGTTACCCGACGCTAAGCGTAAGGAGGGTTATGATTTGCGATTCGTATAACAGGAGCAACACGTCATAACTTAGCTATTACGTGTGACTTCGGTTATTCAAATACCGAAAAAAGCGACATCAATGTAATTTTTAATTGGCGTTTTTGTCGTGATTGGCTAAAGACATTTTGTACTTTGTGAAAAAATGGTTTTTAAGAGTGAAAAAATGACGTTATTTCGCTCAGTACGTATTCACGACTAAACGGAGAACATACAAAAACTTGAAATTTAAAAAAAATATTAATGTCATCATTGATCTAAAATATTTAATAGATGAACTAAACCATCTGAGGTGTTTCGTACAAGTTGGAGAAAGGTGCCTTCTCTCCTTCTTGCAGCCAGTTATCTTTTGAATATGAGTTGTCGTGTTTTTCAACGACGTGGAAGGTATACGCTTGACGACTCTTGTCTGATTTGTTTGGGGCACTTTTGTGGACGACGTTGCCGTGAAGAATGATGCAAGTACCTGGAAAAATTAATGATGTTGTTAAATACATATCTAGTAAAGTGGAGCCAAACGGAAGGTATGTAGGTTGAAACCACTGAAGCCCAATAGAAAGGAGAAAACAACATAACATAATATTACATTACACCTTCTTTTCCCAAAGGTTAAAACGCATTGTGTTCCACGCGCGCCTTAAAGAGATATCAGCACTTACTGTTGGGGTCTGCAAGGGCCAATGCTTGACAAGGGTGCGGGTTGTTCGAAAGAGATACCATGGCCCCTGGCACACAGGCAACTGAAGGAAGACGGGTGGGTTTTAGTCAGTAAAAGTCTTACACGTCCTCATGCTCCAACCAGAGCGGGAGAAGTTATTTGATGATTTCCCAACCGGTAAAAGAAAATAACCTACATTTCGCCGAATTGCCATCAACCGAGCATAAATCCAGACACCTGGCTGCTACTGATATATTCTTGATAGGAAACCCATTAACACTTTGCCTGTCCTGGGAATAAAACCTAGGACCACGTGCTCGGCAGTATAGCGCTTGCGGCCACTACATCAACGAGGCTGAGAAAGTTAAATCTATATAAATAAAAAGAAAAGTCCTGACTGACTGACAGACTCATCAACGCCCAGCCCAAACCCTTGTACCTAGAAAGCTGAAATTTTGCACAGAGGTTCCCTTTACAATGTAAATAAGGAATAAGGAAGGATTTTTTGAAATTCAACCTCTAAGAGAGTTAAATAGGGGATGAAAGATCCGCGCGGGCGACTCCGCTGGCAAAAGCTAGTTATAAAATATATAATGTATAATTCTCACTGTTCACCAGCAGGAGGAATTAAGGAGGAATAATTAATTAGGTTCCGTGTGGTGCCGGACGTAAAAGAATAGCACCATGCCAGTTTTTCCCTTGGGTGTCGTAGAAACCAACTTAAG
This sequence comes from Polymixis flavicincta, assembly GCA_949987655.1. NCBI lineage: Eukaryota > Metazoa > Arthropoda > Insecta > Lepidoptera > Noctuidae > Polymixis > Polymixis flavicincta. The sequence goes on along the minus strand of OX465171.1, from coordinate 31,161,713 downwards.
GACTTACTAGAGAATGGGCAGCACCGTTCTCTATGCATTTTACCACCATACTGCGATCGCCAACCCGCCTGTCAAGCGTGGCGATTATGACAAAAGCCCCCGTTTGGGGGAGCCTTATGTCCAGCAGTGGACGGTGACGGCTGAAATTATGATGACGATGAATTAATTAAGGAGGCAGCAAGCTGGTCTTTAGACAAGCCTCCTCTCTATGAGAGGGAGTCGGCCGTAATCCAACTCGCGGGCAAAGTCCGGTTTTGCCATAAATAGAATACCACAATTTATCTTATATAACCTTCAGTTGTAATAATCTCCAATTCTTGAAACTGAAGGTTAGGTACAGCAAATCATAAAACTAGTATTCATAAACTTCTTTTTACAAAAGTAGTATTTGATAAATAACTTGGCAGAAATTTCTAACTATAATTCAATTTCATTTTGTAATTTTCTTCGACCTAGATGAAATCGTTTGTTATTGTTATTGCGCGGAGTTTTATACCTAATGAGATTGGTCTTGAAAGAAAAGCAGTAACTAGTACCTAGCCGAGAATATTTACACTGTAAACTAGTAACTTGTATTTGTTATTTAATATTTTATATAGATAGATATCGATTTTGTATACTACGCATATCTGTTAACTGAGTTTTCCGAATTAAATCCTTTTCTTTATTGGAAAGGGTTATACTTCGAAGCCTGGCCCCATTTAACATTTTATTTAAAAAAAAAAAACCATCCCGAATTAAGTGTAGAAAAAATATCCCAGAAAAAAAAAACATTTAAAAGCAAAACTAAACCTCTTGGTCTAACTAAGCTCCTAATGGAGTACTAAGTTACTCGTTTTGAGTCAGCGCCAAACAAACTCAAGGGCGCCAAGTAAAATAATGGCAGCGATTGATCTGCAGCATTAATTGTTGCGTTGGTTTTGGTTTACACGAACAGGAACCTTCATCATCAGCCTATAACGTTCCCACTGCTGGGACTCAGGCCTCCTCTCTGTGAGAGGGATTGGGCCGTAATCCACCACGCGGGCGCAGTGCGGGTTGGTAGATGTCACATGTCTTCGAATTTTTCGTTCTAGGACATGCCGGTTTCCTCACGATGTTTTCCTTCACCGTTTTGAAAGCAGTGGTAATGAAAATAATTTACACAAAGTAAAGCGCCTGGCTGGGTCTCGTAACGTTACCACTCGGCCACCACTGCTCTTAACAGGAACCTTATTGTCACAAAAATAAAGATCACTTTGATTTTGACAGCGACGCAAAATCAGCCCTCAGAATGGGTAAAGTCAGGCGAACTAATGATAGGACTTACCTTTGCTCACAGGAACTGGTGTAAAACTAGACTGTGGATAAATTGGAGCTGGTTTGTCGTATATCAATGTTTCTTTGCTGGTCTTGTCTGGATTCCGTATCAGTCGCCTGTGCACCCCAGACTTGTGGGACCCTGGGATCACCCATAGACAGCCATTTTGTATCGTGGCGTGTTCTAAAGCTATCCAGAAGCCGATTGGAGGCACTGGTTCCGTGTGCAGGTATGTTATGTCTTGGTGTGGCGTTACTGTGAAATGGAAAGGTTAAATTAATGATAATATTTTGTACAAAGATTTATAACAAAATAGGGTATCTAAATAACATAATATTTGTATTCGAGATGACCCTGGTTAGAAACAGAACCTGGTTACTTAGTAAAATGATTGAATATTTCATTTTATTGAGCAAATTAATTGCTTCTGCTGATACTAATTGTCATGGAATAGGTTTCTAATGAATTCCATTGAAAGCTCAGAGCTTTCTATACTCAACGGAAATTAATACTAAGAACTGATGGCACGAGGCGCTCCAGAGCTTCCGAGAAAATTTATGGAAATATGTTTTTTTCTTCATCGATCGGTTCGTGGATTTCTAATTTATCTTTTGTTTCTTGCTTTTAAACTTTAGAAATAGTAAGCACGCAACGATCGACACATGTATCGTTTAAATGTTTACGGCTGTGAAGTGTGTAACTAATTTATCCTCGTTGCTACTCTATCATCAAACCATTAATACATATTAATTGAGACCTTTTCAATGAGCCCAAACAAGATATGTAGGTACTTCTGCTGTTAGCTGGTGAGGAAGTTGGGTATCCTGGAAATTCCAGGTGATACTCCAGCATCAGTTCAGGGTTACTTTGGTCGTTTTATGTCATAGAAGTAAAATAATACCTAATTTCGACTCGATCAGACCGTGGAAGATTCGGGAATCCCTTCATCAACCAGAAAAGAGCTGATCTTCAAACGGCTGAACCGATTTTCTTGAATCATAGCTAAGAACACTCTCGATTAAGTCACCTTTCAGATTAAAAAAAAAAACAAAAACTGATTTAAAAGAATCCAAATTTGTCTGCTCATCATCATCATCATCATCATCATGTCAGCCGAAAGACGTCCACTGCTGGACATAGGCCTCCCCCAGGCTCCTCCATTTCGACCGGTCTTGTCTTGTCTTGTCTGCTCAACAACTCAAATAACGCAATGGATTAATATATTTAAAAAAAATCATAAAATGAAAACTACTAGACCAAACTATGTTACATTTTTATGGGATCAACTGGCAACTACTCCGCATCAAACTAAGGAAGAATCAAGTAAATCGGATCATAAATCTCAGCGTAATCGGTGTACATACATAAAAAAATACCAATCGAATTGAGACCAACCACCAATGAAACCAATACGAACCAATATGATACCAATTGAATTGATTACTGCTGATAAGTTACGCTCGCGCCTTCTAGGCAAGCGTGCACCATCATCCACCGAACTAAGTGGTCATCCGGTGAAACAGAGGTCAAAAAGGGAGCACATGAATAGAAAAAAATGTAGGTAGATTTCGTTCCAGAAACATACCTTCACCACCAACACCAGGGTTCTTGTAAATGTACATGGACTGCACCACTACTGGTTCTCTGAAGGCCAATTTTTGGCAAACATTCTTCACGCGATCGCAGAACGTGTAACATCTGAAGATGGGGTGCTGAAGATGCAACGCGTGACCAACCTATAAACAGATTAAATGGATGCAGGGTCACCAAAAGAGATAAATGTAACCGGACGTCGGATATAATTAATGCTTAGTAAGAAAACGACGGAAGTTTCCGAATTAAATAAAATTTAATCAATAGAAAAACTCGACTCAAAATCAAAAGTTATTTATTCAAACTAGGCTGAGAGTCAGCACTTTTCGAACGTCAAAATTACATAAGACAGTCCCCCAAAAACGCCCACCCTTCGACACTTCCTAGTGCTTTAGCTGGGAAGAAGAAGTGGCGCAACAAACTCCCCAGCAGCACAGCTGTCTGATAAGTTGGAAGAACTTGATTCTATACAGTAATAGGTAAGTAATTAAATTTCATCAAAAAAATGGAAATTTCATTATAAAAATAAAATTAAAATAAATTGTTAATTCTTCACATGACCAAAGGGCTGGCCTATTTATAGGCAAAAGAATAAGCATTGCCACACAATGTGGCAATGCTGCCAGCCTTTTGGCCACATTTCCCATTGACAACGATGCGGACGTATTTTTTGATGTCTCATGATTATTTTCTCTTTATATAATTGAGTTTAACATAGTTAAATGTAACGAAATAAAAATAAGTGGGGGATCTTCGGAACAAATAATCTGATAAAATAAAATCAATATTAAACGAACAGTTAATTTATAAATCAAATTAAATTTTATTCGAATGCATCCATCGGTTTTTTACTAGACTTCAACTATCTCCGCATCCCCTTTACTAAAGGACATAGTTTTATTTGTTTCTTTGTTTATAATATCTAGAAAATTATAAAAAGTAACACAACAAAAATACTTATTATTTTAAAATTAATTAAAAAAAAAACTTAATTTAAATAGGTATATTATAACAGAAAAATAACAAAAAAAAAACCTTGTACTATAACTTTTGTCTTTTTGTATGTACTCGAATTGTCCAAAATGTTTTATGCTCCGTTACTTCGTAATACTTTTTAGTTATGTGGGTATATCAAAATGCAGCTGATGAGAATCTAAGAGATCCCTCTTATATTCCCATCAGCAGCGGTGTGGGGTTACGTGAATGGATACAACAAGAAAAGATTATGTAAGAGGAAGTGTGAAAGTAGCAGCGGAGAATGAAAAAATGAGTAGAAATCGGTTGTCATGTGATACAAAAGAATGAGAAAAACTTTTTAATAAAAAAAATTAAACCGCCGAAAAACCGAAAAATAAAAAATAATAAACTAGCTTTGTCCAACCCCAATAAATAACTTCGGAAGTCGGTGACTTTGGATATGTATTTGATTATATGTCACCGCCTTCCGAACTTATTAACTATATACTTAAGTTTTTATTTTATAATTTTTTGTGGCTATAATCTACTAATTACTACATGCTTAATTTTTGATTTAATACACGACTCAGTATTAAAATCTGTGAGTAAACAATCAATCATCCCCTGTTTTCTTACCCTTAGGGTTGGAATTTTCTTCGAAATTTATATGGGACCAACTTCGAGGTATACCCTTTCCAATAAAAAAAGAATTATCAAAATCGGACTACTCTGGAATAAGTTATGCGTGGTCATACATAAAAAAATAAAAAAAATAAAATATACGCGTCGAATTGAGTAACCTCCTCCGTTTTTTCGTCGGTTCGAAAATGTGAGGAAAGTTTTAAATATCAATGTGAATGGCTATAAGAGTAGGGGAAGACCTAAGAGTCGATGTATGGACTGTGTGAAAGATGATTTGGCAAGAAAGGGGTGACTGCCGAGCTGACGAATATTAGAGAGAAGTATCGTATTCAGAGACACTTAGCCTCGGATGCATGTGGTTGGACAGATAGCCAACTCCAATGTTGTTGGGGGCAGCCTTGCCGCAAATGATGATGAGGATACACTTCATACTTACTTTATTTAGTGACATGCTTGGGTCTACTGTGAGTTCGCCATCAGGTCCTACTGCAGCATCCTCAAAGAAATAGCTGATATTGTCGTTGCTCTTCAAAAAGTAGTCGTCTTTAAGTTGCTGAAAAACAATTGTGACTTTTTGATAAAAAGTGCCTGCGATTTGTTAAAAAAAAATGTTATTATGGCTTTAAAGTACATACACCATCAGCACATCAAGCTACCCCAAACTGTAAAATTTTCGCAAATGAACATGAAACTTATGCTTACGTGATAAAGTTGAAAATCTATCTAAGAAATTTAAGAGTTTGGGGTTTCTTGATGTGCTGTGTCTGTACATATTTCTGCAACTGCCCGTCTTCGAGAGGGCTTTGGCTGTAATCTACGACGCGGGCCCAGTGCGTGTTCGTAGATGTCACGCCGTGTGGACATGTGTATATGCGGGTACGAGTATCATCACGATGTTATCCTTCACCGTTTTGAGAGCAGTGGTGATGAAATTATTAACACAAAATAAACCGCCTACCTGGGTTTGGACCCATGACCTACAACATGTAAGGCGGCCATTACCACTGGGTCACCAGCTCTGGCCCACACTGCTCTACAGTTTAAAGTATTTGTTGCTTGTGATTGGTCTCTGCACAAGATCATAAAGCAGACAGTAATAAATCATCATCTATCCAGGGAGAAAAAGAGAAGAGAAATGTACGGACTATAATTTATGAAGAATAGGTATTTACCGATTTTTCAGCATTAACAGTAGAAAATATGATCCTTTCTTCTTTGCTAGGTATGTTCTTGGTGAACTCCAAACCAGCCTCCAGCATTTCGTCACATTCTGATGGGGCCAGGAAGCAATCTAGAACCACGTAGCCATCTTGTTCTATCTGAAACGTTACAAAGTATACTTTATTTATTGGACCTCATTTAATGGTCAAGGTAGGCCGAGGACCTGGTGAAAGTTGAATGAAACTACCAGATGCAAGAAGCATAGGACTAAGCGATGTGGCGACGTGTAGCTGAAATGATGATCATTTTACAGTGTCGTTGGAGTAAATGTTGAGAGTGTTGTCCTGGGTTGGATTGGGCTGTGTCATCGGGTTTTTACACGTACTTAGTGGTAATACTTCGTATTATATAATAATAATTGTCCTCCAGACCGAATTTCGGCCATGGCGACCAATCTCCGCGAAAACGCGCTACGCACTATAATATGTAGTGGTACTACAGTGCACAAATGTATAATACTCCTCCACACCGAATTTCGGTCATGGCGGCCAGTCGCGGTAGATATTATAGTACACAAGTGTGCGCGCAGACACAGGTGCACTGTCTCTTTCCTCTTTCCCATAGCTCGATGGCGCGGCAATCCGACACGACCGGAGAGAGATCGGGCGCAGGGCCAAACGATCACACCGCCAGTTTCCAAACACCGGGTTGTTACAAAAAAAAAGAAGCCTAATATCACTTTGCCCGACCAGCACCCTAATTGCGTAACACACGATCAATCATAATCTGTTTCATTTTGACAGTTCAACAATATTTATTGCGTTATTTACGTTGTTGAGCAGACACATTTTTCGAACATACGAAGCAATGGATTAGCAATCTATTTCAAAATTATTCAGATTATGATTGATAGTGCGTTACGCATTAGGGTACTGGAAATCGAACCTCGGACCCCACGCTCAGCAGTCGTATGCGACCACGAGAGCAACTGTGCTATTAAAATAATGTAACACACGTTGAAATAAATTCGCAAGATTCTACAGTCTCCTGAATTTTAGTTTTTTTTTAATGTTCTACGAATTATGTACTGAATGCATGGTAACAGGTTGTGCGTTGATGTCCCTGGTACCCTGTATATAGATAACAAGCGAGATGTTATGTGATGTTCCATGTTGTTTTATGTAAATTCTGTCTTTATTTACTTGGAATTTAACATAGTATTAAATAACATCATTCTACTCCACGACCTGGTTCCCTGAATCTAGCCTAGCTAGTTTTAGCCTGCTATTCTAGGCAGAAACTCAGGTACATCTAGACAAATTGTAATAGACTATAAATTAGACAAACACAGAAATAGCCTCAAATATATGTATAGTTTGGCGAGAGTATTTGCGACTAAATATTATATACAGGAAAATAATAATGACAAGATTTTAAACTTATTCTAGCGTTTCAAGTTACAGAAGTTCTACAGATTTTCTGTTTTATTAGTAGGAGATTTAAAAATAAATATGAATAATAATAACTTTGTAGCTGATATAATACAGTCAGTCACCGTTGTAGTCCATATTTTTATTTAAGGCTAGGTACATAGGTGCTGTGCTGGCTATGAACGAAATTATTTAGTACTAAATGATCATAAGTTTTGATCCCGTGGAAATAATGGGATAGCAGAAGTTACTTATGTCCTCATCCAGGTCATGGTCTACCCATGTACCAAATTAGGTACATCCAAAACCGATTCGCCAGCGCTGTTTTAGCGAGACAGTGTAACAAAGAAATATGCAAAAAAATTAATATTATCTCTTTTAAATATTAGTTTAGATGATAATGTACACGGACATCGCTCTGCTGAATTATGACACATTCCTAACAATACTAAAAGTACATAATACTAATACCAAGCCTAAGAATTGGTTTTCGAATTACTTCGACAAGAATTCATTTGATTATTTATCTGACTTTGTTTCATATTGTGGCTCCACATTGACACAATGCTATGGAACAAAAATGTTGTAGATAATATGAAACAATTTTTTGGCGATGTAAAGGCAAAATTTTATTTTGGCGACTTTTTAAGGATCACATTAATTATTTTTTATGAAACGTTTAACGAGGTTACCACCCCACCGGCAACAGTAATCATGTTGTTTATGTTTGTGTTAGAGATGCGTGCGCGCACGTTCTATTGCCGCCCGCCCCCACGTGGTGGAGCTATTTTTGTACGCTTATTTCAATATCGCGACGCGGAGGGCCTTGGGTACCGATAGCATAGAAATATATAGGTATTTTAAAAATACATACTTTTACGTGATATTAGTAATAAACAAGTGCGAGTCGGACTCGCGCACCAAGGATTCCGTACAAACCTGTGGGTATATAAGTAAAAGTTATGGTATTTTAATTATACCGCCACAGTAAAAAATATATGGGCAAATTTAGATTTTCGCGAATACTTGTAAGTACCAAAATTTACCTAAAATTTTAAAGTTTTGTTTTTTTGAATTTTTCCTTTATGCTGCTGACTGATGATTCAGAGTTCACGGGAAGTACCCTGTAAGTTTTGATTCCTTTGCGAGTTTCGAAAATTCGCGGCATAAACGGCTGTATGTTTGGATTGCGTATGCTTAGAAGTTTGGTTTTTTCACAGCTCCAAGGGACAGTAGACTTGAGTATTTTATTTCAATTTCAGCTTGATACCTCAACGCGTTCCTCAGAAAAAGTGTCTTGACAGACAGATAGACGGATGGGCGGACAACAAAGTGATCCTATAATAGTTCCGTTTCTTCCTTTTGAGGTAGGGAACCATAAAAAGTATGTAATTTCAGCTGTCACGGAACAAGTAATTTTATGTTTAATTATTTTATGATTACCTATCTAGGTAATTAGTTATTTTTCTATCGGTAGGTACTATTTACTTCATAAACTTGTTAGCATGTTTTGTTTTGCAGGAAGCACTTTATTTTACGCAATAATTAAATTCCCATAAAGTACCTGTGCCAAGTATATTTTTTCGCGTTTAAAATAACTATTAAACTGTTTACGGTTTTGACTATAGTCAACTGTTTTCCGATTTGTGTCGAACAAAGTAAACAATTATTTTATGTTACTTTTGAAAATACATCAACAAAAATTATTAGTCATAAGAATTTAAAAAACAAACAAAAAGTTAGCTACAGTCAACCGTCCAACAGAGGTAGCACTTGCACTTCGAAAACCACCCTTAACGTTACGACATAAATGCCCTGTTAATGACAAATTGTGACCACAACTGTGCGGTTGACTGTACCTACATAATATTTACCTAACGATGTGATTTTGTAAACAGTCCAAGCTTTTTTATTGTTGCTTTAAACACACATTGACATAATGGTCACGCAAAGCAAACGTTTGGGGCTGTTTTAGTTCATTCGCCAAACAATCGCATAACATTATTATTAAGATCAAATCGCGGAGCGTTTAGCCAGCACTGAAGTGATATATTAAATTATATTTTTCTTATTATAACCTTTTATTTCATTAATATAAATAGTTACATTTCATTCGTTACCTTGCATAAATAATTCGTATTTCATTATAAATTAATAAAGAAAATAAATCATAAAACAATAACAGTACTTATTAGGTAATATCATGCATCTGTTACAATTAACATTATATCGTCTTTAAACAATATGTCCGGTTTCGGACTGTACAAAATCAAATCTATCAATAAAATTATCCTACATGTGGGGTCGGAACCCACACCCTCCTGAATGGCCGGCATTTTTGTGTTTTGTAAAAATATAGTAACTTTGAAATTTAAAGCCCAATTATCATTAAAAATACTTTTAGCAACGGAAAAGTATTAACAATGAGTTAAATAACTGAAATAATAACATTTATTAACAATGAGTTAAATAACTGAAATAATAACATTTATTAACAATGAGTTAAATAACTGAAATAATAACATTAAATGCTGCCACACCCTCCTGAATGGCCGCCATTTTTGTGTTTTGTAAAAAATACAGTAACTTTGAAATTTAAAGCCCAATTATCATTAAAAAATACTTTTAGCAACGGAAAAGTATTAACAGTGAGTTAAATAACTGAAATAATAACATTAAATGTTGCATCATCTTGAAATAAAAAAATTACATCGTTTTTTGGTTAATCAAGGTTATTACAAAATTTACCCCGGGGAACTACCTTTTTTTGCTACACGTCTAACAGATGTTAAGTTCACCTAAACAATGATACCAAAAACTCGATTCTATGACAAATGGTTTAAGAGATATTGTTGCTTGATTGCTGATTTAGCATTTATTTCAAGATGATGCAGCATTTGAGTTATTAATGGGTTAAGAGGCCGAAGTGAAATGTAAACATTGCCAGTTTACATGTGCTGATCGCGTTCTATTTTATTGGTTAAATTCACTCTCTCTGCAATAGAGTGAACTTTAGATTGGTGAGATGCCCTCAAGCTAGGATCAGTGACCACCTTTGCAGTTGCAGCAGCAGGTAGGTAGGTGTTTGACGTTTTCTAAAAATGAAACTTAGCTAGATCGATTTATCACCCCCGAAATCCCCTGCATACTAAATTTCATGAAAATCGTTGGAGCTATTTCCGAGATTCAGATTATATATACAAGAATTGCTCGTGTGTATATTGTTTGCGATACGCTAATGATGATCCTACCGCGCGATCACATTTGCAATAGTCTAATTTGGTTACATGTCTATACTACCATTAAAGTTTTTAAAAAGCGTCAATTTATTACTTTATACTCAGATTGTTAGAAGCATAAGAAGCAAATATAAATACGTGACGTTTGTTAATATTGTTATTTCAGTGAGCGGCGTCAGTTTCGTGTTCTTGGTGATTCACACTATAAAAATATATTCACTTCATCTTGGTTAGCGAAAATACAATAGGGCTCTCGTGTTTATATAGCGAGTATTCAAATGTGCTCATCTTCCTATTGCCACTGTTGATACGTTGAAGAGTTATTTATTAGCTTATGTATAATCAGCCTATAATGTGTCCCACTGATGGGACACAGACCTCCTCTCTGTAAGAGGGGGTCGGCCGTAACCACGTAGGTTCGGCGCGGATTGGGTGGTGTCACATGTCTTCGAATTTTCGGTTCTAGGACATACCGGTTTCGTCACGATGTTTTCCTTCACCGAGATATAATATTGGTCAGATCATGTGAAGATAATGTAGTTCTTAAAGTTGTCTTTAGAGGAAAGTGCCACACACATTTGACCAGTCAATTCACTGAAAGCTTTTGTCCGTATTAACGTAGATGTCACATATCTTCGAAATTTTTGTTCTAGGACATATCGGTTTCCTCACGATGTTGTCCTCCACCGTTTTGAGAGCAGTGGTAGTGAAATAATTTACACAAAGTAAAGTGCTTGTTCGGGTTCGAACCCACGACCTACAGTTCATAAGTCGCGGCCGTTACTATTGGGCCACCATTGCTCACTGGTGCTCTTTATTAAACTGAGTTCAATTACCCCAGAAAAGCATTGCGCATTCATATTTTTAGAAACAAAACATAATGTCAGAACATATATTAAAATAACGAAAGACACGGAATTTTTTGCGTTGAATTGCTTCTTCATTTTCTTGTGAAACCTTTGCAATGTCCGCATAGTGTGGACCAGCAATTAAGACCAATCATAGTAATTAGTGGCACTCTGGGAAAAGCTCTTTAAACCGCCTTGGGTCGGTATCCGTAAAATTATTAATTTGAGACAAAGTCCACAAGAAATTTCGTGCCGACAGAAGTAAATCGCTTAAGACATTAATTGACATACCTACTTCTTTTGTTTTGTGTAAAAGGTATTATTTTTCTTTGTCATAGTGTTGCGGTTCAAGTTGAATCTAGTCGACCTTATTTCCATACAAACTTCGGGAGTGTATTACTCCACTGTTCGACAAAGTAAATCAAAAATTAAACATGGTATGGTTTTTCCTCATTATTAGGTAATATTGTCTGTGCGGAAACAGAATAGTAACATAAAAAGAAATTTAAATGTTATGAGCCAACAAAGATTCGATTTGCTTGCTAATTTAACGGCAAGTTTTGCAACTGCAACGTGTTTAAGTGATAAAAGAAGTGTAAAATCTCCAAAACCAAGTCGGTACCGACAAAGCTCAAACATCGAAAAGTTAAATAAACTTTATGGGTCATTGATTTATGCAGTGGTTTTTTCATAAAACCCGATCTTCCGAAGGACTTTTCTTAATTTTTTACGCGCCTGTTTTACTATAAATGATTCTGCATCTCACTCAATACCGTTATGCGTGTAGATTAGCGTCTAAAAATATTTGATGTGTTATCACAATCATGTTAACAACCTGATAAACATAAGCTTAAGGTATGAATTAATGAAGTGCACCGATCCCAGGGTGGCTTGACCAGACTAGATTAATCGAATGAACCCCAAGATTTGCACTAGCCCCTGGAGCCTCATGCTTCATGGTACTACAGAGGCCATTGCATATCAAGAAGTAGATCGGGGGCGCTGTAATGGTCAGGTAGACGTGCCCTTAACTTCTTTTTCCTTTTGATTTAGGGCAGATTTTTCAATAGTCAGATAACTTTTATCTGAAGAATAAATCTGACAGTTTGCCAATATTTTCTATACAAAAGCTGTCAAACCGACATATTACAAAAAAAAAAAAAAAACAGCAACACTACCCGAATAATGTAAAAAGAATCTAAGAATTCCTCTGCCTGTCGGTATCTATGAGTAGGTACAGACGCCAGCACATGAAGCTACCCCAAACTGTCAAATTTTCCCAATTGAACCATAAGCATATGTAATAAAAATGTACCTAAATCTATCAAAGAAATTTGACAGAGTGGGATAGCTTGATGTGTTGGCGTCTGTACAAATGCAAAATGTAAACCCACATGGATTCGAATTGGATACATTTACATGAGTGTTCTCGTTACTACTCGTAACTACTCTTAATGCTAAATGGTGAGTGAAGAAAACGTGTGCAAATTCAATCATTTCATCTTTCTCCTGCCTTTATGCCAATATAATTTGGGGTCGGCCGGCAAACAAGTCTTTTTCTTCCATATCTCTCTACCATTAGGCGTAACCCAGGAGGGGCACGGCCAATAACAGGCAATAACAGTTGCACGGGTGGATCGATCGAAGCGTAAAGACGCTTGCCGCGGTTGGTCCATGGATCGGTGACCATCTTTACAAAGCCCCTCCCTGCCTCGGAAAGTACGTAAAGCAGTTGGTCACGGCTGACTGTCATTCGTAGATCTTTGACAGTTACGGGTCGTCTGAAGCACGAAAGTTTTACAAACAGTCTTTCCAAAGAGTATCGTATTGCCTTGTCACTGGGTTGTAGTCGCTGTGTCGCTCCATGTATAATACTGGTACATCCAGTTACACTGGAAGTCGAACCCAATATGGTTGGGAAAAGGCTATTCAGATGATGGTGACCTCTCCACCAGTCGTAATCCCGGTGGTAGGAACACCCTTTCTATCTAGCCATGTCATCTTTTTTTGTACTGTTCATCCATTTTTCTTGTTATTCCCATCTAAATTCATACTCAAAACTTTCCTCACGATGTTTTCTTCATCCTTTCGCATCACATGCTCATACCATGACAATAGATTTCCACACAATATTTAAGTAGCCGGTGCCACTTCCAGACTTCTTCTTTTGTCCTTTTGCATATTTCTTTGTAGCAAATCAAATATTCAAGAAAAATAGTACTTAGCAATACTTTTTTTTTTTTTGGGTGGGAAATAATCAAATAACTTCTCCCACTCTGGGTGGAGCAGGAGGGCGTGTCAGACTTTTACTGACTAAAACCCACCCGTGTTCCTTCAGTAGCCCGTATGCCAGGGGCTGTGGTATCTCTTTCGAACAAACCCGCACCCCTGGCAGGCATCGGCCCTTGCGGGCCCCATCATTTCTTGTGCTGACATCTCTTTGAGGCGCGCGTGGAACACAACGCGCCGTCGTCTTGGGACTTAGCAATACTTCGTTCACTATTTTGCCATTTCCCGTATAGACGGGCATTTCAACAACACACGTAACCTTTGACAGCTGTTATTGTACTTTTGTACCTACTCATATTTCTTTGTAACAAATCCAATATTCAAGAAAAATAGTACTTAGCAATACTTCGGTAATTATTTTGCCATTTCCCGTATAGACGGACATTTCAACAACACACGTAACCCTTGACAGCTGTTATGGTACTGTCAGCACTATACTTAGTTTTTGAGTGCATGTTCCAAGTAATTACTCAACCCTGTACTTTGAATGTCAGACATGTACCTACCTAATAAGATCAAAGACTTGCATCTGCTCGCACAATTTTTTTAACGGCCATGTAATTATTTCATCTTCATTCAACGTGAATTTACCTCTGAGGCAAAAAGTTTAACTAGGTACGATTATCTTGAAAAATATGGAGTGTTTTTTTTTTTTGGGTGTATTTTCTTTTAACGTATCTGGCGCAGCTAACTAAAAGTTAATAAGAGAGACACGTAACGTCTATTCCAAAGGTACTCTTATTTTGAGTGTACTGTGTGTGTTTCAATTCTTACACAATAACTAATTAAAGAGAATTACTAACATATTTATGTATTCAGAAGGTTTTAGCTTTGTGTCTCACCACGAATACCAAAAAAACATTGTTTGAATTAATTATCACACCTAATTAAATTGTAATTGAAAACCCATCAACGGAGATTGAGGTTTGTTGTAAATGAAAATTAGAATTCCGGGTAAAGATATTCAGATAATAACATTAATCCAATCAAAGTACGCAAGAAATGGCAACGGATGGTAGGTTAAGTTTTTGGCAGATCATTTTCAAACAAACCATAATGCAGGGTGCATTTAAAAGTTTTAACATTTTATTTAATTACTCTATTATAAAGTGCTTGGTTTCAAAGTTGCCCTATAAAGGAGGTGCACCTTGTTCGTTTAATTATGGAATATTCTTAACTTCCATTTTTCTATGAAGACCTTTAGACAGGTTCCTTCCTTTGATGGAAAATATTATTTAACATTTGTGCAAGAAAATAAGCTTCTGCATCTGATTAGTTTCCACAAAGCCCGTCAAAGTCTCCTGACTTTGTTGGAGAATCTTGTGGTACCTCTAAGTAGGTGGAATATTCTTTATGTAATTAAAACTTCGTCGGTTTAAATTAATTAAAGAATATTCCACCTTATTACAAGCACAGTTTTAGTTACTACTCGCTTTTGCCAGTGGCTTCGCCCGCGCGGAACTTTCGTCCCCTATTTAACTCTCTTAGGGGTTGAATTTCGAAAAATCCGTCCTTATTCCTTGTCTACATTATAAAGGGAATCTCTGTGCCAAATTTCAGGTTTCTAGGTCCAAGGGTTTGGGCTGGGCGTTGATGAGTCAGTCAGTCAGTCAGGACTTTTCTTTTTATCTAAATAGATATAAAAATATAGTTCTAAATTTATAAGGATTAACCCGACAGTCATTCGTGAATCTTTAACAACAGTCATTACGGTTAGTCAGAATCCCAAAAGACTGACAATCAGTCTTATAAGGGGTTTCGTGTTACCTAATAACTAGGTTGTGAGGTAAGATAGGCAGCTACATCCGGTTAGACTGGAAGCCAACCCCAGCATACTGGGAAAAAGGGTAGGTATATTGATTAAACCTTAAAAAAGTGTCTACTTGATTGAACAGATGTGTTGTTTGTTAGAAACATTTGGAGGAGATGCTTCCCTTTTTAAAACGCTTTTAATAGCTTCACCTGTATGTTTGTAAGCATGTTTGTTTGTAACCGACTCCATTGGACTTGATTTTGACCCACTTCAAACGGTTTTTTTTTTTTTGGTGGGAAATCATCAAATAACTTCTCCCGCTCTGGGTGGAGCAGGAGGGCGTGTCAGACTTTTACTGACTAAAACCCACCCGTGTTCCTTCAGTAGCCCTTAAGCCAGGGGCTGTGGTGTCTCTTTCGAACAAACCCGCACCCCTGGCAGGCATCGACCCTTGCGGATCCCATCACTTTTTGTGCTGACATCTCTTTGAGGCGCGCGTGGAACACAACGCGCCGTCGACTTGGGCTTGGTCCTTACCGGACAGCGAGCTACCCATTACTCGCCGTCCGCAAGCCCATGCCTACGGTGGCCGGAAATCGGCCTGGGATTCCCGACGCCCAGGGTGTCTCCTTATCCTGCGGCGGCTGGGGTCGCGAGGGCGCATATGCTGCCTCTCCCTCACGTGCACCGCCTCCCTCTTCGCGAGCATTACTGCTTCGCTGAAGGAGGTGACGGCTCCCCATGCCCTCTCGCGCCGTACCATGGCTTGGACCAGGGCCGGACGCGAGAGATCGCCGCCGCCGATCGCCTCCACGAGGACACGGCGGTGCTCCACCCAAGCTGGGCAGACCGCCACCGTGTGCTCCACCGTGTCCTCAGGGCGATCTTCGCAGTGGAAACACCCGGGCGTTTCCTCCCGCCCTATCCGAAACAGGAACCTCCCGAAACAACCGTGTCCGGTGAGGACCTGCGTCAGGCGGAAGGTGAGGACGCCATGCCGCCTCTCAAACCACTCCTCAAAGAGGGGACTTACCGCCGCAATCGTGGCGTGCCCAGCACTGGGTTCCGACAATCGCTCTCTCCATGTCACCATGAGATCCCGCCGGAGCTCTGTCCGCTGTGCCGCGATTTCCCGCGGCAGCAGAGTTACGCCCCGGCGTTTGGCCTCCTCGCGCCACTCCCATATTTGCGCGAGGACCTTTGCCTCCAGATCCCATGGCGGTAATCCGGCAAGGAGGCTCGCCGCCTCGCCGGAGATCGTGCGATATCCTCGGATCATCCTGATCGCCATGACCCTATGGGACGCCCTCAGCTTGCGAGCTGGTTGGCGTCTCAATGTAGGCGCCCACACCGGCGCCCCGTATAGGGCCATGGCCCGCACGATCCCCGCGTAGAGCTTCCGGCAGGAGGCGTTTGGCCCCCCTAGATTGGGCAAGAGCCGCTTCAACGCAGCCCCGGCCCGCTCCAGTCTGGGAGCCAAACGGCGGAAATGCTCCGCGAAGTTCCACCGGCTGTCGAGGACGAGTCCCAGGTACTTCATCGTCGACTCGACGCCGATGTGAACCCCTCCCACCGTTATCTGGGAACCCGTCGGTGGCGCATTCCGAGGACCATGAAACCACATGGCCTCGGACTTGTGCAAGGCCACCTCGAGTCCCAGTTGCCGGATCCTATCCACGATTGTCGCAACCCCTTGTGTCGCTAAGTCGGCCGCCGCCTGGTACGACCTCCCTTGCGCCAGGACCAGCGTGTCGTCAGCGTAGCAGACTACACTGACGCCGCCAGGGAGGTCGGCGCGCAGCACGCAGTCGTACCCGATGTCCCACAGATACGGCCCCAGGACCGATCCCTGTGGGACACCGCACGACATCTCTCGCCGATTCCACTCTCCAAGGTGACCGGGGTAGATGACGGCCCTGTCCGTCAAATAGGCCTCGACCACACGACAGAGGTAGGTCGGCATCCGGTGATACCGGAGTGCCTCCCTTATGCAACTCCAGGGCAGGGTGTTGAAGGCATTGGCGATGTCTAATGACACCGCCAAGACGACCCCACCCCGGGCCACAGCATCCCCCGTCGTAAGGGCTCGCACGCGCATGATGGCATCCACCGTGGAGCGCCCCCTGCGGAAACCAAACTGGCTCTCCGCCAACCCACTTCAAACGGTCAGATTTAATTTAAAATTTGTAGACTTATCGAGGACCGATGACAATTCAATAATTTCATGTTGCCAAAAAAAAAAAAAACGAGAAATCACGCTTTTGTAGTTAGCAGAACTAAACAATAGAAAATAAATAATAGATTTAAAAAAAAGCACGCTTTAAAACCAAACTAAAAAAGCAGAAAATATCTTTTTGAAAGCGTGCGGTTCTTGATATTATGTGATTATAATCAATTATTATCAAGCACCGCACGCTTTAAAAACAATGTTTTACTACCTGTGTTGCCGGACGTAAAAGAATAGCACCATCCCATTTTTTCCCGTGAGTGTCGTAGAAGGCGACTAAGGGACTTACTAGAGAATGGACAGCAGCGTTCTCTATGCATTTTACCACCATACTGCGATCGCCAACACGCCTGCCAAGCGTGGCGATTATGGCAAAACCCCCTTTTGGGGAGGCCTACGTCCAGCAGTGGACGTCTTTCGGCTGAAATGATGATGATGAATAATAACTCAAAAAGCACCCCACGCTTTAAAAAAATATTCTCTCTTTTTTAGTTTGGTTTTTAAAGCTAGTTTTTATTTTTTTCTGTCATTACGAACTTAATATTTATTTAAGTATCATAAAGTTTAAACTTTAGAATACTTCAATAAGCACTTGGAAGTAGTGAAGGGCGGGCGTTTCGGGGACTGTCTTTTGTAATTTTGACATTCAAATAGAACTGACTCTTACCCATTTTGAATAAATGACTTTTTGATAGATAATAATGATTTTCGTTCTTTTTGGTAGTATTTTATTAATATCTCAAAGCAAATTATAATAATTTAGTAGCATTCATTTTTAAAGCCCTCTAATACCTAACATATTCTTAGCAGTTGCTGGAAATTCATACCAATTATTTCCAAGTTCCAAGACTTTCACAAGGTAGGTAAATCGGTACGTTTGACGACATTCGCAAAAAAAATAATATGGTATCATGAAAGTTAGATTTCAGTTCTTACATAGAAACTGAAAAGGCTTTACAACTATTTGCGGGTATTCTACGTACTCGTTTATGAAATGAAAAACAAATTTATTTACGACTAGCAGCGCCCCGCGGTTTCACCCGCGTAGTTCCCGTTCCCGTGGGAATACTGGCCTATGTCAACTGGGGATAGTGTAGCTTCCCAGCAGTGAATTTTTTTTTCAAATCGGTTCAGTAGTTTCGGAGCCAATGCAAACATACAAACAAACAATCAAATCTTTCCTCTTTATTATTAGTATAGATTGAGTTGAAAGGACGCATATGATGTGCTGAAATGATCTTTAAATATGAAACCGTTCAAAAGACATTCTGTTCAACTAGTTTTTTGGTATTATTAGACTATAATAAAATGTCTTTGTGCCTTCCAATGGAGCGCATTAGATATGCCTATTGTTGTCTAAGATCAATCAGACGCACTACAAATTTTGTAAATGTGCCTACCAAGAAGTCGTTTAGTGTCTAAGTTATTGTGATGTATGAGAGAGGCTTGTAGCTGAAGAATTTACAGCCGTTCAGGTCGATCTATCAAGTTACGCTACGCTTGGCGCGGTTTCTTCGTGCATGAGTGGGACAATCTTTACATACCAAAGCACTTTAAGCTGTTAGTCCCGACTGTCATTTGTGGATCTTTGACAGTCGTTACGGGTCGTCAGAAAGTCCGCCCGAAAGTCTGGCAACCATTATTACTCAGTACCTGATTGGGTTGTGGAGTACAGATAGGCAGTCGCTCCATGTAAAATACAGGTATTCAGATGCATCCGGTTAGACTGGAAGCCGACCCCCATAGTTGGGAAAAGGCTAAGCAGATGATGATATAGAAGCAACAAGAATAGTGTACGAAGGATTTTGTGATATCTTGAGAAAGGTGTCCTTGGAGTTTCTTGCCCGTTCTTCTCCATAGAGTTCTACGTTTTGGAATGGGCACCTAGCTTCAACTTTCTGATTAATAGATCGACTCTTCGAAAGTTCAAAAGACCCTTTAAAAGGGTGCCAGAACAGTTGTTATTAACGTCCATAAAACATATTCTATAAAAAGAAAAATACGGGGTATTGAGGTTCATGTCCATTTATGATCTTGCGAGGTACACAAGGAATAATTGGAAGTGATACACGCCACAAATGACGTCATTACAGAAAAATCTAGACTATGTAGGTGCTTGAGTCTAGAAAAGTTGCATGCGTTTGTTGTGATAACAAAAGCTGGTGACTGAGAACACAAGAATTCGTGTTCTATCCTACCACATGTTCAAAGCTTGTGTATTTTTTGTTTTATGCGTCCGACTTTAGTTGCAGAAAAGCATTAAGCAACTGTTACACTACAGGCGATTAAGCGAGTAGACCTAACAGCTTCAGGCACTCTGGTTGTCTGGCATATTTTGTGAACTGGGCCTTTTTGGGGCAGCCGAGGCAGGTGGGTCACAATGTAATGTTAGTTTCTGACATCGTACCCGTACGTTATACTTAATTCTATGCTAAAATAACTGTATTTTATTTTCTTTCTTTTCTAAGTTGAAAGGAGCTGGCGAGCAGCGAGTGCACGTTGACAACGAGTGATTACTCGCTAGTTGGTATGAGTATGTACCAAGCGTTCATCTCTCAGCGAGTGTCTTGCAGCTAATCTAGCATTTTTGAGCGAGTAGTGTCTTTGATAACTCTTGTCGCTACGACAAACAAGCACCTTTCGGTGTGAACAGTCAGCGATCCAGTATTAATATAAATAAATACTAATTATTTATTGCCATAAAATATATACCTACAGTATCTCTTTTACTTTAACTCCGCCGTTGTCGGTCCCAAGCCCGAATGAGAAAGGAGGAGGGTTGGTATGAAGCAGATCTACCCACGCCGTAAAATAGTCAACGCCGAGTATCGGGCGGCGGTAATTAACCCGACAACCCTAAGAAGACCTAGCGTCCACGGGGCGGTAACCAGTGACCGTGATGACCTAAATTCCCTCTAAAGACTGACGCGGAAGGACGTGGGAACCCACCGCGCTCATCTTCCCATGATAACCCCCCTTATGGAATCAGTAACAGAGAGAATGAGTATGTTGGGCGACCCTACTAACCATCGGGGCCACCCAGTACCCGGGCTGGATGGTGTGAAATTGGCGACCGAAGCTTCTCCTGGGGCGAATCGACAGGCTTCAGAGAGAAGAGATGCTACTGTCGGTACCACAACATCCAAGATAAAGAAGACCACAATACGAACTCATTATCGCATTGGCGCTTGGAACGTCCGAGGTCTGCTGACAGCGGGTAAACTGACCATCGTAGAGAAGGAAATGGAATCCCATAACATCTCCATTCTAGGCGTCAGTGAAACACACATGCGTGATAATGGCCACTTCACCACTGCGACAGGAAACACCATGTACTTCTCAGGCTGTGAAAAATCGAGCAGGAATGGGGTCGGAATTATACTGCCGCCACATATGATCAAATATGTCCTCGCTTATAACCCGGTGTCTGATAGAATCCTGACAATGAAGCTGAACACCAAGCCCTGCGTACTGAATATTATACAAATATACGCACCGACAGCACAAGCCCAAGAAGAGGTAATTGAAGACTTTTATGGGAAACTGGAGGATACTTTGAATTCAATTCCTGGCCGGGAAATTAAAATAATTCTTGGTGACTGGAATGCCAAAGTCGGTAGTACACTTGCTGACGATCATATCAGAAGCACACTTGGAAAATACGGACTTGGCACTAGGAATGAACGGGGTGAAAAACTGATCGAGTTCTGTATAGATAGGAAGCTCAGTATTATGAACACGTACTTCCAACATCATCCCAGACGTTTATACACATGGAGATCTCCAGGCGATAGGCACAGAAATCAAATCGACTACATCATTCTAGATACCCGCTGGAGATCCTCGGTCTCCAATGTGAAGACCTTTCCCGGCGCAGACTGCGGCTCTGACCACAACCTGCTCGTGGCTAATTTTTCGCTACGATTAAAGGCGGCTAGACGTAACCCACCAAAGCCCAGAAGCTTAGACCCCGCTGTGAAACCAATCTTCCGAGAGGCGTTAGAGGCGAAACTGAAGGACAGCCCAACGCATGAACACGCTAACGCTGACACTCAGTGGAAACACTTGAAAGGTCATATTACCGACGCACTGGACCTGGTCTCTAACAAAAAGAACACAGTGCTGAAGAAAAAATGTTGGATTTCCGATTTTTCGTGGGATCTTATCCAACGCAGGAAAGACTTGAAAACTAGAGGGCTGCAAGATCGTGCAATAATGGCTGAATACTCTGAGCTTAGCAGAACCATCCAAACCAGTTGTCGCCACGACAGGAACAGTTTCATTGAGGGCATCTGCAAAGACATTGAGAGACATTCGAATAAACTACAAACTGCAGACCTTTTCAAGAAAGTCAGAGTCCTTTCCAAGCAGTTCAAAGCTAAATCATGGGTCATTGAAGATGCCGATGGCACTGTACTACATGAGCTCGATCACATTGCCGAGAGATGGCGTTCCTATTGTGAGCAGTTGTACGCAGGTCCCCATTCAACCCCCGGAGCTGGTCCGGATTGGAAGGATCTAGAACTGGAACCCATGATTCTCCGCTCCGAAATATCTTCTGCTATACAGTCTCTTAAGAAGAAGAAGGCGCCAGGAAGTGACCAAATAACAGCAGAGATACTTGAGGTTATGGGTGACATGGGCGAAGAGACACTTTTCAGGATCTGCTCACACGTTTGGATAAACGGTGATTGGCCGCAGGACTGGTCAGAATCCGTTATTCTTCCGCTGCACAAGAAGGGGTCAACTAAGATCTGCGGCAATTATCGTACCTTGTCCCTCATCTCACATGCCAGTAAAATCTTGCTCCATATTCTGAATAATCGCATCCGCTACTACCTGGATTGGCAAATCCCACAGGAGCAAGCAGGATTCGTGAAGGGTAGGGGCACTCGAGAGCAAATTCTCAATATCAGGCAGCTTGTTGAGAAGGCATACGAATTTGACACGCCAGTGGTAATGTGTTTCGTCGACTACAGCAAAGCTTTCGACAGTGTCAACTGGGATTGCTTGTGGAGAGTCCTGCAAGAACTTGGAGTACCAAACCATCTCACCGCCCTACTCCGCACCCTGTATGGCTCAAGTCAGGGAGTCGTAAGAGTCGACAAAACTACATCTAAATCCTTTAGATTTCACCAAGGAGTGCGCCAGGGATGCATTTTATCGCCCATTCTGTTCAATTTCTATGGTGAACACATCATGAGACGTACCTGCGAGAACTGGGAAGGAGGCATCACAGTTGGTGGCATGAAAATCACCAACCTGCGCTACGCTGATGACACTACTCTTCTTGCAGCGAATGAGTCGGAAATGGCTGCACTCATGGACCGGATGGAGCAGATTAGCGAGGAGATGGGACTCTCTATAAACAAGTCAAAGACCAAGGTCATGATTGTGGATAGATCTGGGAAGCTGGAACTTACTGGCGCTTTGGACCTAGAAACAGTGGACAACTTTATTTACCTGGGTTCCAACATCAGCAACAATGGTTCTTGCGAGAAGGAAGTCCGCAGGAGAATTGGCATGGCTAAAAGCGACATGTCTCAGCTTGGAAATATCTGGAGAGATCGCAACATTTCCGTAAAAACTAAAACCAGACTGGTACGGACCCTTGTCTTCTCGATTTTCTCGTATGGCGCTGAGACTTGGACGCTGAAAGCTGCTGACCGAAAACGCGTTGACGCTTTTGAGATGTGGTGCTGGAGGAAGATGCTGCGTATCCCCTGGACAGCATATAGGACAAACGTCTCCATACTGCGAGAGCTCAAAATCTCCTCACGGCTGTCATCCGAGTGCCTGCTCTGCGCACTCTCTTGGTATACTTCGGTCACATTGCGAGGAAAGACGATGGCAACCTGGAAAGGTTAATCGTGAAGGGCAAGGTAGACGGGAAAAGACCTCGAGGACGCAGCCCAATACGATGGTCCGACCAGATCCGCACGGCCCTTGACTCCACAGTTCACAGCGCCCTTCACACAGCCAGTGACAGAGAGAGATGGAGAAAGATGATCCGAGAAAAGGTGATACTGAAGGGTGGTCACGACCCTCAGCATTGAGGAATACGACGCAAGGAGGAGGATCTCTTTTACTTACGCGGGACCAACAATCTTTTAGGAACCCGTTGATAGCTTAGTTGCTTCCTCGCATCGCCGGTGGGACAGGTGCCTTAGATAGATTAAGTAGGTAGGTTTTGCGTGATTTCCTTCAGTATCGATGTTTATTTTTTATAAGAAATGTCAGATGTGAGGAACACAATCACAAAAACGGGCATACCTACATCTAACGTTCGTTGATTGATCAATTTCCTATCAAAGGTCTATGTAGATATAGAAACAAGAATCATAATCGGGTGAGTACAAAATTTATGGCTCATTCTATTGTTTATCATTTATCATAATTGTGTTTTAACTTAAAGAGCTATACGATAGTCATTAATGAGTCGCTAGACCAAGTACCAATTAATAAAAAGTTAAATAGTCACAAGTAGATATCGTCTAATTAAATACTGCACGCCCTTACACAGCTTGTTGCGGCTTATTGGTCTATTCGTACCCATTAACTCACCCAAATCGGGCGAATCCGGCGGATATATTGGTGTGGATCGACTAATAAGCCCTTATTGTTTAAATGTTTGTACGCCTTGAAGTTTTAAATTAAGTAGACGATCGCTGGTCTGGGTATAGAAGATTCATCCACACTAGAAATTCGTTAACGTTCTTAAATGCCTTGATATTTAGAAACGGTGCAATACTATTATGAAGAGCAATTTTAGCGTTCAAGAATTTCATCATATTTACCTTGATTATTGAAATGACGTGTGCAGCATATACAGGATAAATTATTATTAGCGTAATGCTCAGCTCTGCCCACGGAAACACTACGTATATTGGCTTGGCTAGCTCTGCGAGTTAGGGATTACTCACATATATAAACACAGCTAAATAGTTTCTCATAATTCATGAGGAAAGTTCCTAAAATACTGAACGCTTTAGTTCGAATAATGACACTCTGTGACCAAACGGTTGGCGTGACGACGTTTGTATCCGCGTCACGTAAATACTGAATTCAGCTGAAGTTTCAAGAAACAGGACTGACCCATCTTTTATATCGGAAATGTCAGTTCTCGGTTTCCAATAGAAGCGTATTGCTGAGACGAACGAGCGATGTTAACGTAAAGTAAATTCTAACTATTTTTAAACGAAAATAGGTACTATTTCTCGACCTGAGACGCATTAGGTCTGATATGGAATTTCACAAGTTTAGAGGAGAGCCAAAATAAAAATCATGACAAAATCGTGTCATAACTATTGTTCATTATCGATTAGGCTAACAAAAATTGTATAATGTTTTAGATAAATCTTATACCTTTCTATCAGTATAGTAATAAAACTAGTCCCAGTATTATAATAATATTTTATTAATCAAAAATTATTTTGTGGGTGACATCCAACTTTATGCTTGTACAGAGTTATTAAAAGACCAATCCTTTTAACTGTATTTACTGATCCAACTTTATGTCTGCAATTTTTTGTAATTTAGTTAAGTCCGATCTTGTAATATATCTATGTACGTAGCATTTAAACTAATTAATATGAAGTACATAAGGTCGGAATTAATCAGATTAAATTTAAAAAAATCAAAGCTAAAAACATAATGAATTTCAAACTTATCTTTAAACTAAAAAATAACAGCACAATACGTTTTCTTAGGTAAAAAACAATAAAAAATTATAATTATTAAATTTAATCAACTTCAGGAAAATCTGCTGACTCTCGGAATGTTTAATTTTTTTATAATATGTATGTTATTCCTGTGGAAGCAGTTGTAAAAAACTCATCAAATCATTGCATTTTGCAGGGCTTTTCAGTTTGACTTACACTAGGTAAATGTTCACCGGGTACCGAATTCATCATCATCATTCTGCCGAAAGACGTCCACTGCTGAAAATAGGCCACCCCCAGTCTCCTCCATTTCGACTGGTCTTGTGCTTCCCACATCCAGCTGATACCCGCGGCCTTCACAAGGTCATAGGTCCACCTTGTGGGAGGCCTTCCCACTCTACGTCTTCCGGTACGCGGTCGCCACACCAGAACCTTTCGGCCCCATCGGCCATCTGTTCTGCGAGCAATGTGCCCTGCCCACTGCCACTTAAGTTTGGCAATTCTTCGGGCTATGTCGATTGCCTTGGTTCTCCTGCGGATCTCTTCATTTCTGATTCGATCGCGTAGGGAAACTCCGAGCATAGCCCTCTCCATGCCCTTTGGCTGACTTTAAGCCTTCTGATAAGGCCCATTGTGAGCGACTACGTCTCTGTACCATAAGTCATCACTGGCAACACACACTGGTCAAAGACTTTCGTCTTGAGACACTGTGGTATTTGGGACGAGAAGATATTGCGAAGCCTCCCGAAAGCTGCCCAGCCGAGTCGGATTCGACGATTGACCTCTTTCTCAAAGTTGGACTTACCTAACTGGACAGTTTGTCCTAGGTAAACGTACTCGTCCACAACTTCGAGTGTAGCGCCTCCGATTGTCATGGGAGTGGGTGTGACATGGGCATTCGAAATGACCTTTGTCTTTTCCATGTACATTTTAAGACCCACTCTTTCGGAAGCTCTACTGAGGTCATCGAGCATTGCACTGAGGTCCTCCATGGTCTCAGCCATGACGACTATGTCATCGGCAAACCGAAGGTGAGTGATATACTCGCCATTGATGTTGATGCCAGCCTCTTTCCAGTCTATAACCTTGAAGACATCCTCCAGTGCAGCGGTGAACAGTTTCGGAGAGATAACATCTCCTTGTCTCACACCTTGCTGCAGAAGGATAGGTTTCGAAGTCCGGTCCTGGAGTCGGACTGACATAGTGGCGTTTTCATACAGACACTTCAGCACCTCGATGTACCGATAGTCGATCTGGCACCGTTGAAGAGACTGTAGTACAGCCCATGTCTCGATCGAATCGAAGGCTTTTTCGTAGTCCACAAACGCTAAGCAGAGTGGCAGGTTATATATACTCTTCGGTCTTCTGTATAACCTGCCGCAGCGTATGTATGTGGACTACGGTGTCAATCCGGCTTGTTCGGGAGGCTGAAAATCGTCAAACCTGCGCGCGAGAAGGTTCGTGATGACCGAATTCGCTTAGAAGCATTTTGGATGAAAGATATTTTGGTAATCTCTTCTGCAAATGTATTTTCATAAAACAATATTACGGGCTGGTCTTGTTTAATCTAAAGAGATAAATAAATTTAACATGCTGATATTTTAAAATCTTTATTCTTCTTTCTGGAAACAAAAAGATGATTAATTTTTATATAAATACGTAACGTCTTTAAAATTATGAATTTGCATATCATAGACGTTAAAAGTTCTCCTTCCTCCACAAGTTCAAATAAATTGTCAACAGTCTCGGGGTATGGCAATCTGCATTGTTTTCAATTGCTTTTTCTTCGATTTGAGAGTGTATTTGATCGACTTCCATGTGTGTATGACCCTTCAGCTAATTTATGCTGAAGGGTCATAAATAAAATTTATTTATTTTATTTATGACCTTCAGCATAAATTTTTAGTTTATTATTTTCAGTTGAGGATGTATGTGCAATACCCACATGTAAGCCATCACGACCATCAAATTTCGGTTTTGACCCGCACAGTTATCAGACCACAGAGTTAATTCCCTCACGTTAGTAAGATTTTCAATATTTTCTTCAACTCATCGAATCAGACAAGAAGCAATTTCGTTTCCTCCTCTGCCACCTATATTTTCAGACTATTAAATGTATGCAGCTCTATTAGCTGTAGAATCAAATATTTTCAAATTTCGTGTCCAAAGCTTTCATAGATAAAAAGGTTTACTGTTAGTTAAATTCGGTGTGGCCAAACACTTCTGCAAATAAAACATCAATACTTTTTTTTCACCTGAACTTGATTCTGTTTCTTTTTTATCTTTTCTCTTCAATATCTTTCTTCGGCAGTCTTGGTATGAATTTCCTTTTCTTTTTCTATATTATTAGCTTTCTCTCAAATGCATGGCAAGGATCACAAGTGTCGACTGGCGGTAGTTTGAAGCTTAAATTGAACTAGGTGTTAAAAATATTTCGGTACAGCCATTCTTTGGCTACCAAATTTAGAGAGATTTCTTTAGATTCCATCATCTCATTATAATGTTTATACGTAGTAGGGATATTTAAGTATGGTCCTAAAAACGCTGATAGGTCAAGCCATAGTGCGCCGAAAACGGCCGAGTGACCGGCGATAATGTCCGATGTCACTCTATCGCGTCTGTGTGCGGTCACAAAGTCAATGGAATAGTGTTTCTTTTTCACATGTGCATTTCTGTACAACGATAAAGTAGCACTTTTTAAAGGCATATGGACTAATAATGTTTGTAGACCTTAACCAACCAAATATATTTTTTGAGGCATAACAGTATATCTCAAGGCATGACATTTGATTATTTAATTTCAAGAAGCATAAAGTTCTATCTGACGATACGTATTATTTTTACCAAAAATCCTTGTAGAATAAAGTCGATTGACAAAATAGTCCCTGCCTTACGCGTAAAATAATTTAAAAGCATGAAAGCTGAAGTCAATGTTCGACCTTCTAATTATACGAAAATTTTAAGCATAAGTACTGTAGTTGCTATCAGGCTTTAATCCACGATATAAATTCAAAAACTCGACAGATCCGACCTTATGAATTTGTATATCTATCAGAAAAAAAAGAGATAGAATTATGATTGTTATATGCTTAGAAAGAGCGCGAGATGCCGGTTTCAGCTGACTATTAAAGTTATTTTGCTCCGATCTCGACATTCGACCTTATGCGTCTCAGGTCGAGATTTATTCTGTAACATTTTCGTTTAATTTTTATTTTAGCGACAAGCAAATTGTATCAATAAAAAAAACATTATTCATATCTATGGGTGCGACTAACAGTAGGTCCGCATAGATGAGAATAAAGTAATAGTGTACTAAACTAAAACTTTTTCATTTTTTAAATAATTCCGTTTTGCGTAATGTTTACGTCGCTCGTTCGTGTTACTTCCTTAATCCTTCAGTAGAGTTGCAAAATATATGTTCTTTTGAATGTGTAAAGTACGTATACAGGGATACGGAGAAATATTTCCATGCCAAGAGGGAAAAAGTTCATAATTTCGAATGATAAACTATTTCATTTGAACTGAACGACCTTGACATTATAACACCTTAATTGAGGAATATGTATTATTTGCAGCTTTTTGTGTTTGTTTAGTTATGAGGTCTTAGTGGTGGTTCAAAACGTTATGTTATTTACAAATCATCTGCATCATCACCATCATTTCACTGGTCTTGTGTGTGCTTCCCACATCCAGCGGATTCCCGCGGCCTTCACAAGATCATCGGTCCGCCTTGTGGGAGGCCTTCACACTCTACGTCTTCCAGTACGCGGTCGCCAATCCAGAACCTTACGGCCCCATCGGCCATCTGTCCTGCGAGCAATGTGTCCTGCCCACTGCCACTTAAGTTTGGCAATTCTTCGTGCTATGTTGATTACCTTGGTTCTCCTGCGGAGCTCTTCATTCCTGATTCGATCACGTAGGAAAATTGCCAGCAAAGCCCTCTCTATTGCTCTTTGGGTCCTTATTACAAATGGTGCAACAATATTTTTAACCAGCTTTTTCCAGTGGCTTCACCCGCGTTGTGGTCGGAAATTATCCCACGTGAACGTATTAATTAGATAAAAAATACTCAAAATCAAAATATTTTTATTTCACATAAACCTGCAAGGGCACTTATGAAACGTCAGAAGCTAGGTGCACGGTTCCAAATTGTCGCTTCCTATGGAGAAGAGCCGGCAAGAAACTCCACTATGTGTTAATCCAGGTTCTAAATGATCTGTGTGCCTAATTTCATTCAAAAAGGTTCCGCCGTTTTTGCGTGATTCAGAAACAATCATCCAAACATTAAAAAAAAACTTATACCTACGTTAATATAATAATAATTGAATAATTGTCTTTATGCTCTAGAAGAACTGTGATTTTAATGAATTGTAATTTTGAAATAAAAATTTTGTTTCATTCTGTTAATTCTAATTTATTGATCTAGCCATATTTTTATTTATTTTTGAATTTATTTGATTTAATTTTATCAATCTATGTTAATTTGTATTTTTATAATTTTTTTTTATTGTTGTAATTGATTTTTTGTTGGTTGTAAATATGTAATTTGTGTATAAGTTCAGATACAAGTTACTTGTTTTATGAATAAATGACTATGACTATGACTATGACTATTAATACATTTATTATTATAATTTATGATTATACTAGGTTTATGTAAGATAACATCACACTTTGTTTCTCTGAAGGGTTTTCCAAGCCGTTTCTCCACTATATTGGGGTCGGCTTCCAAGCTAACCGGATGCAGCTGAATACCAGTATTTTACATGGAGCGACTGCCAATCTGACCTCTACAACCCAGTTATACGAAACCAGTTATATAGGTATACGAAACCCCTTGGTAAGACTGGCTGTCAGACTTTCGGGCTTCTGACGGCCCGTAACGACTTTCAATGATCTACGAGTGATAGTCGGGACCGTAATAAAGACAACATGAAGAACACACTTGATGAAGTTAAAATTGATATGTTTAATGAGGTTTCTACGCGTATACATTTACAAATATTTAAATTGGAAAAGAGAATTGCAAGCAATTTATTCGTATATTTCCTCAGCGTATTGCCTTACGCAGTCTTAGGGATGAGCTTGACATAAAACACCTTAAAATGGTATACTATACTCTAATAGAAACAAGGTTGAATACAGTGTCCAGTTTTGGGGAAATAGTTTTAAATATAACTGGCTTAGCACGAGCACCGATTTGTCGACAGAAGAATAGACATGACTATTAACTAAATGATGTACAATAGGAGAAGATAGCTATGTTTTTCTATTAATTATCACAGTTATACGTTCTAAACGAATCATGATTTTGTAGATAATCGTAAATACTTTGTGGCCGTCGAGTAGAAAGTTTGTTGTCAGTGTGATTTTGACAGCCTTTGAACTCCAAAAGAGATCCATACTAACCATGGTCCGGATATCACAAATGCTATCACATCACATCACAAATGATATCACAAATGCAGCTGTCGGCCAAAAACGAAATATAACTTGCATCCTAAATAAAACCCTCCAGGCATAAAGGGCGTTCCCACTACATGTGCAAAATTGTGGGAATGTTATCGATTGATTATAAAGCAAGAAGTATGATAAGCTACGAAGTTATGGCTGCTTGTGGATTCCCCGAATAGATAATAGGCATAAGTCTGAAACTGCCAATACGTCTTGAGCAAGCGTGCCAGTGTCACAGACTGTTTGGGAGGCCTTCCAACGGTAAATCTTCCGCTACGCGGTCGCCTTTCCAGAGCCATTCGGCCCCATCGGGAATCTGTTCTGCGAGCAATTTGCCCTGCCCACTGCCACTTAAGGGTACACTAGTCGCGGGCTCGAACTCACTGGTGGGCCTGGCTAAAAAGCACGCTGTCTCACCAGGCTTCGTGTCCGACAGAGGTAGTATCAGTGATGAGCACTTAGACGCTAGTCTAGACGCACAACATTATTGAGTGAGCTGCAGGATCAGTTATAGTAAAACAGGCGCGTAAAAATTAAGAAAAGTCCTTCGGAAGATCGGATTTTCTGAAAAAATCACTGCATGAATCAATTGACCAATTAAGTTTATTGAACTTTTCGATAATTGAGCTTTGTCGGTACCGACTTGGTTTTCGAGATTTTACACTCCTTTTATTACTTAAACACGCCCAAAGTTAGGTTAAATTAGCAAGAAAAACGAATCTTTGTTGGCTCATAACTTTTTAATGGCATATAGTATTCTGTTTCCGTACAGACAATATTAATAATGAGACAAAACCATACCATGTTTAATTTTTGATGTACATAGTCAAACAGTGGAGTAAAACCCTCCCGAAGTTTGTAAGGAAAAAATGTGGACAAGTGTCACCTTAAGTTCGGCAATTCTTCGGTCTGCGTCGGTAAGGTACCTTGGTTATTCTACTGATCTCTTCATTTTTGATTTGATCACGTAGAAAAACTCCAAGCATAGCCCTCTCCATTGTCCTTTGTTTAGCCTTCCAATGACGCCCATTGTGGGCGACCACGGTTAAGTGCCATAGGCCGACTATCCTTTAAAAGTACAAAGGAATATTTGTAAGATATGTACTGGGGTTATCACCTTGTATATCCCGTTTGTTCTACATACCTACTTAATTCAATAAATTAACACAGTCAGGGTTTAGATAAACTGAGTCTCATTATTTATGTATTTCCTTTTTATCCCGATGGTTAATAATTATATACATCTATACCTGTAAGTCTATACATAATACAACAAAGTCGATATCGTGTCGATATAGCCTATGTAAAAAGAGGTAACATTTGTGAGTATGTATGTAAGGGGTAATCTTTGTAGCTACTGATCTTATTCAAAAAACTTTTCACTAATGGAAAGTCATAGTATTAATATATACTATAGGTATAAATAACTCTTTCACTTTTAAAAAGTTATCAGATCTAATGTAGAGCCAAGCGCTAACTCTGCAAGCTTTGTCTTGGTCAAAATGTATGGCTTGGCTGTTTCGTTGAACTATTTCATGACACAACATTAAAGACCTGTCACTTTATTCCTTACTATAACCCCATAGAAAAGTAGGTGGGGGCCGCGAAGCCATGCCGTAAATTTTGGCCAAGATCTAATGTTTATAGTGTTAGGAGCTTGGCTCTACTTTTTTAAGAGTGAAAATGTTGTGTAATGCAGGCAACCTAGTTTACATGAAATGTTTTTGGTGGTTGGATATTTTATACGTAAGTAGATAAGTAAATCAACATAATCTTAAACATTTGTGTAAATGTTGGAAATAAAAGACGTAGGTTAGTCATGGCGTAAACGTACGGCCTTTGACCTTATTATCATACTCGTCTTGTATTAAAATGAGGCAATTTGAATTTAATATGTTGGCAACAACTCACTATTTTCATACATAATTATGGTTTAAAGTACTTCATTGGTGTGTGATATTGTGGTTCTGTGATAAAGATGACCTCGAAATTGATTTACTTATCATTGTTTGTTTGAACAATGAACTTAATTTTAGTCCAAAAAGGTACGGTAATTACTAGATTGATTGTACAGACGCCAGCACATCAAGCTACCCCAATCTGTCAAATTTCTTTGATAGATTTTCAACTTTAAACCATGAGCATAAGGTTCATTTTCAATTGAAAAATTGGAAATTTTACAGTTTGAGGTAGCTTGATGTGCTGGTGTCTGTACATCGACCGGTCGACCCACTATGGAGAACCGTGAATGTTAAAACAAAATAGGACGGTTATAGGCTCATAGGTATTAGTTCACAATAATAATAATTGTACCTAAGATATTTGCACGCCATGAGAAATGGCAGACATGTCGTGAATCACTCTTTATTTTTAAGATCTTGCATGCATGTATTATTTTAATTATGTGTGTTAACACATGTTCAAGCACATAAAATTTCTTTCTTTCTTTCTTTCTTTAGGGGCAATCTCGTCTCGACGACAATCAATGTCAAAAACTTTCCAAAAAGTTAGACGAATTCGAGATATTTTTGGTAGATTTCGATTAGAATGTGAATATTTTTTCAATGCCCTCTTGCCCCTCTGTTAGGTATTTTGTTTCAGCATAAATAGTTCACGACTCTCGATCACGAGTTCACGACCCACTGTTTGAATTGTAATTATAAAACAATAGCATGGGGTTAGTTTTGATATTTTGCACTTGATCGATCATTTCGCTTAGCCTTTTCCCAACTATGTTGGGGTCGGCTTCCAGTCTAACAAGATGTTGAGAATGTGACTCCCACAACCCACATACTGGGTAATACGATACACTTTAGTAAGATAAGACTGGTTGTCAGACATTCGCGCTTCTGACGACTATGTGCGATACGATATATGTGCTACTGGGTGGGATGACATACCCAATAATATACTTAAAAGATTTAGATACACACTTGCCCCTCCGCTAACCCACATTTTTCAGCTTTGTTTAACTAATGGAATATTCCCCAAACTCCTTAAAAAAGCGATGGTTACTCCTGTATTCAAGTCAGGAGACAAAAATTGTGTGGATAACTACAGACCCATTTCAGTGCTAACTGGACTCTCAAAAGTTTTAGAGAAAATTATCAACTGTAGGTTGATAAAATATCTGGAAGATAACAAACTACTTTCAGATAATCAATTTGGATTTAGGCCCAAAAGATCAACTGGCCAGGCAGTACACAAATTAACTGATTATATTGCTACTAATCTAGATAATGGTACCTATGCACACAATTGGTATCTTTCTAGACCTCGCCAAGGCCTTCGACACTATTTCTTGTACTTTACTTTTGCACAAGCTTGAAACACTAGGGATAAGAGGAGCACAACTTCTACTATTTGCTGATTATCTCAGCGAGCGTTATCAAAGTGTAAAAATAGGTCAGTATACAAGTTGTGAACTTAAAAATAGTGCTTTTGGCATTCCACAAGGCAGCATTTTGGGGCCCACATTATTTTTGGTCTATATAAATGAACTGTGCAGCCTGCCACTTCAAAATGGTGTCATAATGTCTTATGCTGATGACACCGCTCTACTGTTCTCAGCTAAATCAAGAGCTGAGGTCTATGAACATGCTCAAAATGGTTTTAACATAGTGTCCGATTGGCTCCATAATAACATCCTAACATTAAATGCAGATAAAACAAAATACATTTTATTTGCAATGAGAAACACTAACATACCGCTAAATAATCTAAACATTTACGCACATAATTGTAGCACTTACGCTGACACTGCATGTTCTTGCACTACTTTAGCTAAAGCTGACCATTTGAAATATCTAGGTGTCACTATTGACACGAATCTAAATTTCCGTAAACATATCGATTTACTATGTGCTAGAGTGCGCAAATTAATATATGTTTTTAAGAATTTACGGAACATAGCCGACTATAAATTAATTAAACAGGTTTATTTGGCTTTGTGTCAACCCATTCTTAGCTATTGCATAACTTCATGGGGTGGTGCAGCAAAAACAATTTTACTACCTCTAGAGCGTGCTCAAAGAGCAATTCTAAAGGTTGCTACCTTTCGCCCTTTTAGATTTCCTACGCACCAGCTCTACATTGCATGTAATGTACTAACAGTTCGGCAATTATTCATTCTAAGCATCGTACTTCACCAGCACACTGCACTTCCTTTTGACCCAGTACCTTCCGACAAGAGAAGGAAGGATTTAGTTTGCATAAAGCCTCAAACTAGACATGCGTTTGCTAATCGATTTTATGTGTATTTAGGTCCTTTTCTGTATAATAGACTTAACAACAAATTAATGAGCATATATCGTTTGAACAATAAAAAATGTAGTGCTGTGTTATCAGAATACTTAGCGTTACTCAATTACGCAGACACAGAAAAACTTCTGGAAATTATGTCATGACAATAATTAATTATTCCCTCGTAAGTATTTACTTTTGTAGTATTTACATTGGCTTAGTTACAGGTATTAATGTTTAATTACCAATATGCTTTATCTCATAGTTGCTAATAGATTATTTTTATATAAACTTAATTTTAAATGATATTGACCCAATTTAATTGAAATGTAAAGTGATGGCCCGAAACACAGGTTTCTATAAACCTAGATCGGGTGAGTCGCAACCTAACTTTCTAATTCCGGAACATTATCACTTGCACTTGTAAAATATATATTTTAGAAATAGTTTATTTTTAGGCACTATAATTGTATGGTAATTTACTACTGTTGGCTAAATGTACTGTTTTTGTATACGTTTTTATTAAATAAATAAATAAATTGAAATTGACTCGTAACGTCTGCAAAAGAGTTACGAATGACTGCCACGACCAACAAGAGCATAACGTGCTTTCCGAGGGAGGGGTTTTGTATGTGAAGATGGTCACCCATCCATGGACCAACCTCGGCAAGCGTTGCATAACCTAAGTGATCGACCCGTCCGGCTATAGTTACCTAGCCACAAGCCCTTTGCACTACATGCGAGTACAAATACAAAAAACAAATTAAGTCAATAACATTATAAAATAAAATAAATCAAACAAGCTCATTTAAAATAAAATAAATAAATAAGCTCTTATTTTTTTTTATA
The DNA here is from genome assembly GCA_949987655.1 of Polymixis flavicincta. Classification (NCBI taxonomy): domain Eukaryota; kingdom Metazoa; phylum Arthropoda; class Insecta; order Lepidoptera; family Noctuidae; genus Polymixis; species Polymixis flavicincta. The sequence goes on along the minus strand of OX465171.1, from coordinate 31,126,068 downwards.
AATAAGCTTATTTAATTTTGTGGCGATATGAAATACAATGAGAATTAAATAAAATAGGATTTATAACACACTTATAAACATACCACTTAGGTATTACATAAAATTTTAATCAAGGAGGATGCGCAAACCAGGCTCATAAAATTGAAATATTCTTTTATTTTATTTTATTTGTAGGTTAGTTTCAGGTTATATGGTGATTAAAATATGAATCGCGGCCATAACAAATAAATTTAAATCATCAATACAGCCCACTAAGATATTTAATTTGATTGAATGAGAATTATCAAAAATGAAAACATCAATAACTATAATATAGTAGCTGACCCGACAGACGTTGTCCTGTCTTAGCTATGAATATTGAATTGGTATTACTATACAAACTTTGTCCTGACAATAAGGAACACATAAAAAAAGAATCATTCAATTTGGTGCAGTCGTTCGGAAGTTATGCGCGTACATACATTTCGGTGATTCATTTTTTATATATAGATATAGATAGTAAATTAAAATACTATAAAATAAAAATACTACAAAATCTATATATATAAAAGAAAGTCGTGTTAGTTACTTCACTTATAACTCAAGAACGGCTGAACCGATTTAGCTGAAAATTGGCAGGGAGGTAGTTTAGAGCCAGGAGAAGGACATAGGATACTTTTTATCCCGTTCAGTTGTTTCAGAAATAAAAAAAGTATCAAAGTGGAAGTTGGCTGTCGAAAAACGAAAATTTTCACGGATAGGATAATAGGGTAGATAGGGTAGGGTAGGTAGGGTAGGTAGGGTAGGTAGGGTAGGTAGGGTAGGTAGGGTAGGTAGGGTAGGTAGGGTAGGTAGGGTAGGTAGGGTAGGTAGGGTAGGTAGGGTAGGTAGGGTAGGGTAGGGTAGGGTAGGTAGGGTAGGTAGGGTAGGTAGGGTAGGTAGGGTAGGTAGGGTAGGTAGGGTAGGTAGGGTAGGTAGGGTAGGTAGGGTAGGTAGGGTAGGGTAGGTAGGGTAGGTAGGGTAGGTAGGGTAGGTAGGGTAGGTAGGGTAGGTAGGGTAGGTAGGGTAGGTAGGGTAGGTAGAGTAGGTAGGGTAGGTAGGGTAGGTAGGGTAGGTAGGGTAGGTAGGATAGGTAGGGTAGGTAGGGTAGGTAGGATAGGTAGGGTAGGTAGGGTAGGTAGGGTAGGTAGGTAGGGTAGGTAGGTAGGTTAGGGTAGTGTAGGGTAGGGTAGTGTAGGGTAGGTAGGGTAGTGTAGGGTAGCGTAGGTAGGGTAGTGATTTTGTATGAATGACTTTTGGACGAACAGGACAACGTCTGTCGGGTCAGCTAGTACTATATATAATAACATAATAAGTCCCGTAATAATAACGATATATGCAGTTACAGCTAGTTGCAATGAAAATTGCAAATGAAAATTTGAATTTGGCGGCATCCCTGGTGCTTCCCCCATAACAGGTAAGCTCGTTTGAGTCCCAATTTTTATTTTTCGTGCCAAACTAACAACACAATATCGGCCCGCGAGTCTGACTTGCTGGTTTTTGAACATTCCATCTTAATACTTGTACAAACCTATATTTTGTATTGGATGGTTATCGTATTTATTAATGGTATAATGTGTCACCAACTCACCAGTATCGCAAGTTGATAATGGACCTTGGCCTTGTATGGCACTGCGCAACAAATTGTTGCAAATAACGCTTTGTTTCAAACTTATTCAAATAATTGTAAATGTTTCGTGGATGTATCAAATAAATAATCAAAAATTTTATTAATTAAATCACATAGGTGTTTTTATAATAATAGTGGAGGTATAATCTCCAATATATACGTCGAAATTTAAAATTAAATATATATTTTTAGATACAAATAAATGTTTAGTACACATTTCACACAACGCAATCAAAATAATGTTTGGTGCTTTGACTACAGACCATAAATTATTGCACGATTAAACAGTATCATGTAAAATTTCGGCATAAACTATAGCAATGCAGAACCACGAATAAAAATACGAGTATATAAAAAATAACATACGCCTCGCCATTGACACAGCTTTGAAAATAAGAGGAATAAATACCTGATTCCAAATAGTGTCGTGCATGGTTGTAGCGTGATCTCCAAAATATGTAGAGAAAAATACAGGGCACCAACAACGAGCGGCTACCACAAAGAACAAGTCACAACTAAACCAGCCTGACTCGCCAGTCGCCCGCTCGGCGAATCAGACGAAGCACAACTCCCACACGTCGACTACGTCACAACACTCCGAAATACCGCATACACCGTCCGTCTCATGCCCCAGCGATGACTAAACAATCATTTAAAGCCAGCGGTGTACGTTACTCAGCAAGTAACGATATATCAACAGCTCGGATGCGCCCGCGCCGAAGGGAGCGCGGGGTCCGCGATGCCATCTGTGAACGATTGACGTTTTTTGCGACATGCCTGTTATTTGAAGAAGTTGTTACATTCCTTTTTAAGGAGTGCATAATTAGATCATGACTCACATAACGCAGTTTGGTTATGATTATGACGCCTCGTGAGCAACGACAGATGCACTATCGCTTTTGCCAATCACCGTAATTTATTGGCGACATATTGTAATCCCATATGCCACCGATAAACTAGCTCTCTATTTTGTTATTTGTCTCCCGAACCGATAATATTGGACTGATCATATTTTTATGCATACCTATTATGCGTCGGATAGTTTGCATGTTGTAAAATCAGGAACGATGTATACCTGCCTAATTATGTCGATGAAGAAACAAGTGACGCGGTGTAATACTGATTTAGCTGATAAATACATTATATCAGCCTAATCAGTTTTACAGAATTTGATGATACAAAAAAAAAAATAACCGCCAAACTTCAACTTCAAAAAACACTACAAAGTTAAACATAATGGTCCCATTTACATTTTATATCTATACTAGTTTATAAACCTTATTAGAGACTAGCATCATGTATTTCGGGCATTATAGTATTTTAACTAGCCCGTATTTTTGCAAATTCTCACATTTAATCTTCAATCGGCTGATCAAGTTCACAAAGAAGTGTGAACTGATAGGAATTATACTTAAAATTTTCTTGAATTTGATAGATTTTTGCCGTTGGGACTCAGGAGAGATCTTGAATTACAACTATATATGTCTTTAGTTCATATTTTTTACAGATGCCCTTGGAATCCGCTGGATGCGGAAAGCACAGAACCGGTCGAAATGCCGGACCTTGGGGAAAGCCTATGTCCAACAGTTGCCGTCTAGCGGCTGAAATGATGATGATGTTTATTGTGTCATTTGTGGTCGCGAGCATTAAGGGAACGGCGAAGAAAAATAATATACTAGAGCTCATACTTGCTCACTCAGTCTATCCTATGCGGCTGTCCACAACTCACAAGGTAGTCTGATCAGTATCTCGGAGTCTATGTAGATAGTTCTTTAAGCTGGAAACATCACTTTAGCAATCTCATGTCGCACGTCCGCAAGTGTATGAATTTTTTACTAACTAAGTCACTCCGCGGGTTACCTTACCGTCAAAATTGTTTAACTTGCCCTGTGTCAAAGCATAATCAAATATTGCATCACAGTGTAGGGTGGGACTCCCAAGACCAACCTCTTCCCTCTGGAATGAGCACAGAGAGCTGTCCGCAAGATTATGGCTTCAAAGCCGTTTAGATGTCTCACCTTAGCTCTTTACACCGAATGTCTGGTGAAACAAAACTCTTTGTTCTCGTCACTATTTTGCGCAAACTTCCCTCTGTGGTATTCATGCCAAATGCTACAAAACCGCTTAGGTTCTACGAGGTATGTTCAAATGGCGGATGTAGAACGGCCCTTGTTCAGCGTCATTGTGATATTCTGTCTAACTATTTAAATAATAATATAAATAAACTATGCGCCATTGCTCACATGTGCCTAAATGGATGTAAGACCAAGGTCACAAAGTGGTTATTGGCAGTTATGATAAGTCTGAAGATTTACTACTTAAATCTATCGCTTAACCTAATGTAAGCAATCCTTACTAATAAAGTCATATACATTTAAGTAATTATATTTATTACAGACTCAGAAACACAAGTTTTCACCCTTTTTATTTCCCTCTCCATTACATATACATACCCCTACTTAGGTACTTCAATAGACCACATCATAGTTGCTTTTACTGGTTATCTTAATAATAATATATTGTGCTTGTCTTACAACTACTGATATTATGTATGTTCAAATCATAGGCGAGGACGATGGCACCCTGAACACAAATTAAATCTTACATTGGGTGCCAGAGTTCATCTAAAACAGTCTTTCCCTTAGTTGCAACGCTGCATAGTGTTTAGATAGGTAAGTGTTTTTGTACAGACGCCAGCACAGCAAGCTACCCCAAACTGTCAAATTTTCCTAATTGAACACGAACCTTATTAGTCTGCTACGCTGACGACACGCTGATCCTGGCGTAAGGGAGGTCGTACCAGGCGACGCGGCGGTCGACTTAGCGACACATGGGGTTGCGACAATCTTCGATAGGATCCGGCAACTGGGACTCGAGGTGGCCTTGCACAAGTCCGAGGCCATGTGTTTTCATGGTCCTCGGAATGCGCCACCGACGGGTTCCCAGATAACGGTGGGAGGGGTTCACATTGGCGTCGAGTCGACGATGAAGTACCTAGGACTCGGATAACGAGACCTAAGAGGAAACCAATTAAACAGCAACATGTATTACAGCAGAGCAAATATCTACTTGAAAATAGCCCGCCATGAGATTCGCCGGTGATGCTCGATCAGAACCACCCTGGCCGCGACGTCGTTCACAATCGGCCTAAACTGTCACACAGGCTTCCTCTCTATGAGTGGAAGTGGGCCGTAAGCTACCACGCGGACCCATACCTTAGAGCATTTATCCTACTATGCTCTAAGACCCATACCTACTAGGCCGTACTGGGACCACAGATGTCACATGTCTTCAAATTTTTGGTTCCAGGACATGCCGCTTTCCTCACGATTTTTTTCTTCACAGTTTTGAGAGCAGTGGTGATGAAATAATTGACAAATAATAATGCGCCTGTCTGGCTTCGAACCTACGACCAAAAGCTGCGTTGAGGTCGAAAATTATGCCACGGAAATGTACTATCGGGATAAAAGGAAGTAGGTATCCTATGTATCAATAACCATCTGTGTGCAAATCGTAACAGCTTTTTTTGCGTGATTGAGTAACAAACATACAAACTTTCAAATTTGTAATATAAGTAAGATTAATATCATTTAAATTATTGTTATCATTAATTAAGTGTTACTATTAACAGTTTATTTTTATTATCTTTATATTGTCAAAGTTAATGTACAGTCGCCAGCAGGTCAAGCTATCCCAAACTGTCAAATTTTCCCAATTGAACATAAACCATCAAAGAAATTTGACAGATTGGGGTAGCTTGATGTGCTGGCCTCTGTACCTGGATTACAAGTAAATGATGTCATCTCCTATAATTGGAAGCACTCACAGTATTTGTCCCTACTTAAAGTATACTTGCATGTAATTGTGTAGCCTCTGTTGGAGATGCAATAAATAAATAACAGAGCTCATAAAAAAAACCAGGGCGATTTTATTTTCCCATCACCACTCATTTCTTGAAGAGGCGAACTTTTACCAACCGTTTCGTCTTTTGCACTGAAGATCAAGAGAAAAACTTTTTCTTTGCCAGGGATCCACACAGAACTTGCGGGGTTATGGAAATCCGACGGGGTACTGGAAGCGTACTCAGGTATTGTGCAGTTTAAAACTGTACGCTCCACTGCTAGTTGCATACACATTTCAGATGTCTGCATATACTACATTTTTGTGGAGGGGCGTGCAGTTTTCAATAAGACGATCTCTACGTCTGTTAGAGGATTGCCGACATACTTTGCTTACCCCCTCACGACAGAGGATCAAGAATGAAACAATGGATGACACGCTTAATAATTTTACTGGAAGCTGTAGTACTTTGAGCGTGGCTTTAAATGCCCGGGAAAACTGTGAGAGACGGAATAAATGACAGAGATTCCTCATGTTCACTCGTAACGGAAATTGGAACTCACGTCGTTTTGAATTCTACTTTGCAGGTTATGGGCTATGCGTCAATCTTTACAAAAGTTCATCCTATTATATAGCACGATTCCTCTGACGATTTCAATAAAGCTCCGCTAGAGGCAGCACTAGCGGGGGTACATATGTTTTGATTTCGCTATGAGAGTAACGTTAATCGTACATTGTAAAAATGAAATTGTCGGCTTGCCCGTGGTTTACCTGTTTCAGGTAATAAAAATGCACTCGTCGTCGTTGACAATTAGTTTTATTTGCTGTCGGAGATTTAAATATTGAATGTACAGTCGCCAGCAGGTCAAGCTATCCCAAACTGTCAAATTTTCCCAATTGAACATAAACCTTATTGCTTGGTATTAAAGTTGAAAAACCATCAAAGAAATTTGACAGATTGGGGTAGCTTGATGTGCTGCACCCTAATTGCGTAACTCACGATTGATCATAATTGGTTTCGTCTTCACAGATAAACAATATTCATTGCGTTATTTATGTTGTCGAACAGACACATTTTTCGAACATATGAAGCAATGGTTTAACAATCCGTTTCAAAACGATACAGATTATGATGAATCGTGAGTTACGCAATTAGGGTGCTGGTTTCTGTACGTAAGATTTTTTGTAAGTGCTTTCTTTTAATAAAAAAATTGAAAAATACATTGTGAACGGTAATGATTTTTTTTTAATCGGATCTGACTGCAGTAAATGTTTAAAGGGCAGGTAGGTACGTATGAAATTCCTCAATCTAATTTCATTGAAATCATTCACTTTTCGTTCTTCAAATGGAAGATATTCCATGTTCAACAAAATCACTTCAAGCCTTCCTCTATGCAGCGCTTTTAAGTTTCCACAATTAGGAAGACATTCATCATCATCAGATAAGGTTTTATTTAGGTTCAAGGTATTATCAACAGGACCAGAAGTGATATAATTAATCATTGTAGCATAACAGAAAGTATGAGGAGTAGTCCAGGATGGGAAAATTGCCCAATTTGAAGAAGGAAAAGTGCAGGATTTCTATGATATTAGATTGAGGAATTTCATGCGCAGGTTCCTGTTTATCCTTTTAATATTTACCACAGTCCGATCTATAATGATTTCCAAATATTAATTTATTATAAGACTTTTATTGATTTTAAATAATATTTATCAAATTCAAAAGTATCTAATTTGCCTCAAATAATTTTGTATCAGTGTATGTAATGACGTTTAAAAAATATCTCAGGGATATACCAAAAAGGGTACCTAGTCTTTTGTAAATGAATTGCTTGCATTCATCTAATACCTTTAAACGAGTAATTCTTGTAATTATGTGTATATATCTGAATGTCGGAAACGGCTCCAACGATTTTCATGAAATTTCGTGTTCAGGGGGTTTCGGGGGCGATAAATCGATCTAACTAGGTTTCATTTTTAAAAAACGTCAACAAAAAAAAAAATACTAGGTCATCCAGATGTTTTTTATATACGCAGAATAATTGATAAACGCTCACTTTTGTAAAGCTTACCCATTGACTTATGAGAACAAATATTATGTACTTAATTTTTATTTCTTGCTATTATTTTTTCGGCTACATGGTTCTGCACATCAGGTCAGGGCAACTCTCTGATGATGTGCTGTGTTGTGTACGTTGTGTTTAATAATGTGTGTGGACGTGGCATGGCTAAGGCTACGCTCTAGCTGTACTTTAGCGCGCATTATTGCACCTACAGAAGGCCTAGACAAAATACATTTCTGTTAGCGTTCACGCCAAACACTACGCCAAAATGTATGGGAATGACATTACCTGCGGAAAGGACACGACGTAATCTTTCCGCAGGTAATGTCATTCTCATACATTTTGGCGTAGCGTTTGGCGTGAACGCTAACATAAATGTATTTTGTCTCTAGGCCCTGCACGGACCAATCGTGTGTTTGATCGGGGCCACTGCCTGGTAGCACGGGATGTGTTCTGGTTGACTAAATGAAACCAAGGAACGTGATTTCTCGGTAATTTAAATGAAGCAATGTTTTCATAGTCTTTCCTTATTTATTTATTTTTGCTACCATTATAACCTATTTTAAACGTTCCCATAAGCCTCTAAAGGGATGTCTCTGGGATTTTAAGTGAATATAGTTAAGGAGTTTTAGTATGTTCGTTCCACCTGCTGAGAATCTCGCACCTGGACATGAGCTACCTTGGGTTTCCTGGAAGTCTTTAAATAGACTCAGGACTCAGGTAGGCCAGGGGTCGGCAACCTTTTGAGTCGGAAGAGTCAAAAATTACAATTTACAAAATTGAAAAGTTTTTAAAGAGCCACAAACATTTTTATATGTCATACAGAATACGAAACAAGTCACAGTTATTATTGGGTTCATAGTAAAATTGCGTGAAATCGGGGTTTAAACGCAAGGTGACCGAAAAGGTGCGTGGCCTAATCTACGCCATTTGCAAACTCGCTATTTTTTTATTTGATAGCTCGCCAGGTGAAGGGAAAATAAATAATATTTACGTATGGAACTAAAGAGCCGCACCGTCCTATCCAAAGAGCTGCATGTGGCTCGCGAGCCGCAGGTTGCCGAGCCCTGAGTTAGGCCGAAGTAAATAAAACCTGCTCAGGTTCACGGATGACTCCACCCTCGAGTGTAAATGTGCTGCTGCTCTGCAAACAATGGGGCACTTAGTATCATGACCAGCGTGTCCTGCTGTCTGTACGCTACAGGATCTGATGGACGCTGCTGAAGGTGCCAAGCTCGTAGCCAAATTCTGGGCCGACTGTATTTAGATTGCTATTGACACGCTAAGAAGAAGAAAAAGAAGTATGTTTTAGTTGGTTATGTTTAAGCCATGGTTGTTGAATGAGTTACTAGTCGTTGGATTATGATAATGGGCGTACTTGGTGATTTCACTGGGTTTTGGGTGGATATGGTTCCTACTGGTTCTGAGTGATTCACTAGTCGTCGGTCGGATAAATCGTTCTAAATGTGTAGTAATGTTAACTGATTGAGTTATCGAACTTGGCCAACAATTTATTTTTGCTTGGATTTGTTCGTGGACATGAATTTATGTTTAATGATATATGATTTTGTTTCTGTAAGTGGGTTGGTACGAATGTTACTTATTGATGTTTTGATACCCACTATGATTGTTGTTATGATTCCATTTTATTTTATGATAATTATGTACTGTTAGATACCTATGCGGGGTGACCAGCATAACACGCAATAATCTCTTATATTGGATACGTATTAATCGGTAATCATCATATACAGGAAGAACAGTAGAAGGGTACACGTTATAACACATATATATAGGATTTTACATATCCATAAGATAACACAACACAGGTTAATTAACGTGATAGTACGAGCACAACATACGACATACAATAAGCATTATAAAAACACATAAATCCTATGCTAATACACTGGGAGACTGGCTAGCTAGTTATAGGGTACATCGCGACTAATAGTGGACAGCGGAGCCACTATTTCACAAACACATATTCTTGATGAATACTTGGTGACTATTTGATGACTAGTGGTTTTAACATCGACCCTCAGACCAACAAACTTTTTTATTTGTCTGAGTATCGTCCTTATATTATATTTTTCCCATAGTGCAAGCCGCATTCATAATTATCTATTCCCGGCCAATCTACTATTCAGGAACGCGAAATTATGGCTTTCTCGGGGAGCATGTTTCGACTTGTCGAGCTCTGGTTAACACGTGTAAGAAAGTTCAAGAATTTACTGATTTTACTGAATTAGCGAGACGTATCGTATACTACCTACTTGTATGTATACCATGATGTTTTAACTGTCCATGATAATTTTAGGTAAATTCAATCTACTTTACATCTGATTACTATGAATAGGTACAGTAAATAGGTAATGCGTTACAGGTAATTTGTACAGGTACAGGTGATTATTACATTAAAAGGAACATTCCATATTAACAATAGCTCGCTTTATTGGGCTTCGCCTACAGTTGCTTAATGCTTATTGTGCTGGATCATTGGTATAGTAATTGAGTATAACTAGCTTTGAATTCAGATAACGATCTCCAAGCCTGACTAATGTATAAAGATTGTGAATGGATTATGCTCCAAGTACGTCTATAAAAGAAAAAGCTGTTCTTCGGTGAGCGCATCCCCCGACCGTCCCTTGCTCGTTGATGCGCCAGCCCGCGCCGCAGCTGAGCCAGTAGCTTTAAATTCCCCGTCTAATAATCATGAAAATATCTTGATCCAGCCTGTCCCTGATAGTACTAGTTGACCCCCCCCCCCCCCCGCCCCCCGCCAGTGACTCCCTGAGCCGAGGTTCGTACCCCTCAGTGCGCAGTCGTTTTAGGTTTAAGTAGGTTTTACGCCCTGGCTGGAGGCTTTTAGAATCCTAAAAACCTTCACAGGAAAGTCCGGTTGAGCAGTCACGGCCTCTCAAGGTCAACTGCGAGACGCCATACACAAAAAAAAAAAAAAAAAACTGTGAACGCATCACTTGGGAGCGGTTGAACCGATTTGAGTACCGTTTATTTTAAATGTTTGTTACGGTCCGAATTGGGTTTTTAAGGAGGGAAAGATTGGAAAGTTTGTATGAACTCCAGACCATAATTTGATATGTTAACAAGACTGTTTGTCGGATCGGCTTGTGTGCAGTGATGTGCCGTGGGAACATTCCCGTTCCCAGTAACTTCCCAACGGGAATGTTCCCGGGAATGTTCCCATGTGCCCGGGAACATTCCCAGTTAGTGGGAACACTAACACAAAAGTTAAAGATTTTTTCTTTTTTTAACTTTTTAGATTAGGTTTCTTATCGCATGTTTAAAATAATAAAAGATAGAAATTAAATGCATATCTTTTACACCCACAATGTGTTACTGAGAATTTTCGGCAGTTAATTGATGTAGTTGGAGAGTTAACTGATAACAAAAAAACTATCCTTTTAACTGTGCAGGTGTGATGCTAATTTTGAGAAATGTTATTTACTTATCCTTAGTGCATGATTTATGGCTCCAAGTAACCGGGTCGGCGTAGCAAACAATCCAGACTGTAGAGACATCCCAACAAATTGGCCGCTCAACTCACAATACCAGCTTGTGTCAGCAGACTTAAAAGACGCAACATCCTACAATTGGATAACTTGGAGAGAGCGTCGTTATTCATATGAAAGTTGCTCCTGATGAGGAAGAACTCTTCCCTGCCAGACCTTCCTACAACTCATCTGCTCATAGTTTTTAAAAACTGATTGCAAGATAAAACACAAAAAAAAAGAAAAGAATAATGTATTCTACCAGTCTATTTAAATAACGTTTCAAAATATTGTACATAATCTCTGAACGACGGGTTGCGGGTAACGATGGGTTCGTGGAAACTGTCCATACGGTCGGGTCTAAGTTTTTTAAGGCCCATCGTAACAATAAAAATAAGAGGCTCTCTGATCCTACTTTGCAGCTCATGAAGGAGAGGCGCGAGATGGTCCTGCAGTCTTCAGACGATGCGCATGAGTACCGGTAGTTTAACAGACAGATCTTTAAGTCCTTGAAAAGCGACCTCCTCCGCTTTAATACAGAATGTATTAAAGACGCAATAGAACGGAATAAAGGCTCCAAGGTCTTTGCTAGGGATCTGTCTATTGGGCAGAGTCAGCTTACGAAACTGAAGACCGATGAAGGCAGGATCGTATCCAACAAGCCTGAGCTGTTGAGAGAGATTGAGAGATTCTATGGACAGTTATGCAAGTCAACAAGAAACCCCGTTACGAATCTGGCAAACGACCCAAGAGCTAGATTGACCCGACAGTATACTGAAGACATCCCGGACGTCAGCTTGTACGAGATTAGGATGGCTCTGAAGCAGCTTTAAAAACAACAAGGCGCCGGGTGATGACAGAATCACAGCTGAACTCCTAAAGGTCGGCGGGAAACCCGTTCTTAACGCCCTCCAGAAGCTGTTTGATTCCGTCATACTCGAGGGCAAAACGCCACAGGCATGGAACAGAGGTGTGGTGGTACTTTTCTTTAAGAAGGGTGACAATGACCTTCAAAAGAACTATAGGCCCATCTCACTTCTATGCCATGTCTACAAGATGTTCTCCGAAGTCATCACAAACCGTCTAGCGCGCAGGTTTAACAATTTCCAGCCTCCCGGACAAGTCGGGTTCCGTAAAGGCTTTAGCACAGTAGACCACACACATACTCTGCGGCAGGTTATACAGAAGACCGAAGAGTATAATCTGCCTCTCTGTTTAGAGTTTGTGGACTACTAAAAAGTCTTTGATTCGATCGCGACGTGGGCTGTACTGCCTGTCCCTCCAACGGTATCTGATCGACTATCGGTACATGGCGGTGTTGAAGTGTCTGTACGAAAACGCCACCATGTCAGTCCGACTCCAGGACCGGACCTCGAAACCTATCCTTCTGCAGCGAGGTGTAAGACAGGGAGACGTTATCTCTCCAAAACTCTTCACCGCTGCACTGGAAGATGTCTTCAAGGTTCTGGACTGAAAAGGGGCTGGCATCAACATCAATGGCGAGTACATCACTCACCTTCGGTTTGCCGATGATATAGTTGTCATGGCTGAGACCATGGAGGATGAACATGGACAAGACAAAGGTCATTTCCAATGCCCATGTAACACCCACTCTCGTAACGGTCGGAGGAGCTGCACTGAAAGTTGTGGACGAGTACGTTTACCTAGGACAAACTGTCCAGTTAGGTAGGTCCAACTTCGAGAAAGAGGTCAATCGTCGAATCCGACTCGGCTGGGCAGCGTTCGGGAAGCTTCGCAATATCTTCTCGTCCCACATACCGCAATGTCTCAACACGAAAGTCTTTGACCAGTGCGTATTGCCAGTGATGACATATGAAACCGAAACGTGGTCGCTCACAATGGGCCTCATAAAAGGCTTAAAGTCACCCAAAGGGCGATGGAGAGGGCTATGCTTGGAGTTTCCCTGCGTGATCGAATCAGGAATGAAGAGATCCGCAGGAGAACCAAGGTAACCGACATAGTCCGAAGAATTGCCAAACTTAAGGTGAACGCAGACTTGGCCGCACCGCACGCGCCGCAGTTTTCGCATTCGAATTCTTTATATGAAGTTCTATGCAACCTCGCACACCCACCCGCGTGGCAGTCGCCGCAGTCCCTGAAACGACCGAACTCCCCAAGCCGCAGCTGATGACGTCACCAACGCCGGCCCGCACGCAGCAGACGCTGTGGCTAGCGCGGCGCGGATGAAGTCTTCGCATCTACGGCGCGAGCCGAACCGGAGCTGGAGGATGTGCATTGTGCGTGCGCAATTGGAAAAGTTTATTTTGTGTTTCTGCGATTGATTTATGTACAGAGGCCAGCACATCAAGTTACCCCAATCTGTCAATTTTTTTTGATAATTTTTCAACTTTATCACAAAGGAATAAGGTTCATGTTCAATTGGGATAATTTGACAGTTTAGCATAGTTTGACCTGCTGGCGTCTGTACTTACAAGAATCTTACAAGAATGGACGATTCTACTTTAATTACGTTGGTTCAAAAATACAATGAGCTATAGAATGTACAGAATGAAAATTATATGAACCAGCAAAGACTAGAAAACACTTAATTTAAATTACAAACTGAATGAAAGAAATCAAGTGCGATGCGTGCGGCGACGCGAACGACTGCAGTGACTGCGGTGCGGATAGATGTGCGAGGCCATTAACAAAAAGCAATGACTGCGGGGACTGCGGTGCGGCCAAGTCTGCGTTCACCTTTAAGTGGCAGTGGGCAGGGCACATTGCTCACAGAACAGATGGCCGATGGGGCTGAAAAGTTCTGGAGTGGCGACCGCGTACCGGAAGACGTAAAGTTGGAAGGCCTCCCACAAGGTGGACCTATGACCTTGTGAGGGCCGCGGGAGTCCGCTGGATGCGAGAAGCACAGAACCGGTCGAAGTGACGACGATGATGATGATGATGATGATGATGACGAATCTCTAAACCTCCTAGTCTCCTACATTCGAATTTTTTATTTACCTCTTTCTAAAATTAATACAATGAACGACAAGTTACTAAATGAGTACTCATTACATGTCAAATCTACTTACTTACTAAATCTTACCAGTAACTTTGTATGTTACTAAATTTTTACTTTTATTATAATTCTATGTGGTTTCACCGACACGTTCCCAGCAATTGGGAATATTCCCGGGCACTGGAAAGATTCTTTTGGGAACATTCCCACTTTGGGAACATTCCCGGGAACGGCACATCACTACTTGTGTGTAATGTTTCAGGGAGGTGTGACATTTGCTGTCGAACATGGCACTAAAACTATTTGATTAAACTAAATTACCTAGTTAGTTATGATACCCCTTGGTAAGACCTCTTGGTAGGGCTTCTGACGGCCCGTAATGGCTGTCGGGCATCCGCCAGTGGCAGGCTGAGACGAACGGTCCGAGGCACGGAGAGATCTTGGTAAATATGTAGGTAAGGATGGTCCCACGTCCCACGGACCGAAACAGTATTTTAGCTTTAAAGTTTCAAGTTTATTTTGATTTAATGTGTTTTGGTATTGCAAGTCTGCCATAATAATTGTCTAGCCTGAGGTACTGTTCTTAAATTTTTGGTAATACGTCTTGTGATATGGGTAATTTAATGTTTTTGTTATTCAACAGTTCAATTAAGAGGGACATATTAAATCTTGTCTATACTTTCTAGATATTTTTATTTTTACAACGTTTATAAAGTTCAATGACGTCACCTTTATCACAGTCTATAAATCATATTTTATACTGTGCCTTTAAATGTATGTACTGTGAGAACTTAACCAGCTTTCAGAGTACCGGGATGATTCAATTAAAAAATCATTAATTTTATCACGGTCGTTTCTAGCGTTCGTGTTTACTGATATTGGTATTGACTAACTGGTATTGATATAACGATTAATGACAACAAAGGCTAGGCAGGCGATGATGATGATTTGCCTTAGTATCTGATTGACCATGTATGTAGTTATGGTAGTTATATACGAATACTCCTGATGAATTTTTAAAGACAATTTGCAGTTTTGAAAATCCATTAGTGCCTAAAGTGTTAAAATGTTCGCGAACCCATAACTCGTTTTCGGTATACTATAGATACTCATAATAATTGGTTGCTGTAAAGAAAATTGACATGTCGAGTAGGATTTAAAACAGGAATTTAGGTTTTGCCAGTGCAGCTAAAATGATTGTCTACGACTAATCCAAGGTAGGCGTGATGCGATACTTGATCATTTGTGCGATTATTCTGAGGTTCGAGATGCCTAACTCATAAGAATACAATAATAATTCACTAACATGAAAATATTAAAACTACGAGTATAATAACAAGTCAATATTGTGGAGCGTTTTACAATTTTTTTATTGAAAACTAGATATTTGTACAATATTTATTTTGTGGGTACACGACCTCAAACATCAAATACAAAAAGTAAACAAGTTTCTAGAGGTGCCTCGACAATGGGTCTTTGTAACCTGAAAATAAATGGTTTCATAATGTTATGAATGTTCGCAAATTTTTAAAAAACAAATAAAATAATTACCAGTTTTAGGTACTTACTTAAAACAATTTTGGTACATACCGTCAGATAATATATTCTCAATCGGGACATGTTACATAAAAGTTATTCTGTGCAAATTATTGTGTATAATTTGCACAGAATAACTTTTGTTCTTTTTGAAACATGTCCAAATAATTATGAGTTTTAAAGTCAACATTATTTAGTATAGTCTGATTTAAGGAAAACCAACAATTTCTTCATCAGATTTGACTATTGTGTTATTCGTCATAACGCACGCGATCATGCGAAAATCAATAGCTCTGAATCACGTTAGTTTTGGTTAATTTTGGATATCTGAAAGTGGACTCCTAAACCACGCGGTTTCTATCTGCAACTTTTCAAATACATTTTCGGTGTTCGCTCATCATGGCGCAACTACTCAGCTATTAACTCTTCGTCCTGTATACCTATGCTAGGTCAAAAACCTCTTGACCATTCATTCATATCAATCAATCATCAAAAGTAATTTATTTAAACTTGGCCAAAAGCCAACACTTCTGAAGGTCAAAATCAAATATCTAATAGTAGAGGGGCAATTCTCGTAATTTTAAGAAAGTTCACTGTCTGATATTAGTATCAGTTTGTCAAAAATACCTCGAGTTCCTTACATTTTTGACAAGTTTTGACATTTGATTGTCGCCGAGGTGAGACTGCGAACGCTTTTAATTGCGAGAATCGACCTTCAGGTATGTAAGGATCGTAGTAGGTGACGTTCTGTTTGCCCTCACTTTTATTATTATCACACTTAGGTACATCGCCATGGAAAAAAGACCCAAGTTTATGTAGGTATATGTGTTTGTTTAGAAAAGAAATGAAAAAGTTCTTTCAAGGAGGATAGCTCATAAAGTAAAGATGCTTTATAAAAAATAAATTGACATTTAAAGTTTATTATCGATCGCATGAAATTGCATTTTTACTGATTTTTTGAAATGTTGTTAGTATTGATACCAAAATCGAAATCGGACTTCTATCAGCTTTAGCTTATAACTTCAAAAAAAAGTGTGTCATTTCATTTCATTTATTCATTAAACAATTTACATTATTGAATACACATGTAATTTACATACAAATAGAGAACAGAGAACTATGAATTATTATTTAGCCTCCAAGTGAAATTCAAGTACAGTGCTAAAAGGTTATGAATCTAATGGCAAATAATTTTTAATATTATGTTGCCGCCACCACTATGAACGCGGGGTGGGCGGGGCAGCGAACGCCACGATCGACTCGCTAGCGCGACGCGGAGTTAGAGACCAGCAAGACCGCCGCCAGTGCGCATCTAATTAAGATTAAGATTTAGACCTAATTTTCTACACCTAATTAATTAATTTGTAAAGTCAGAAATATAGTCATCAGTTGTTAAAGTACCATCAAAATCGTTTAATTGAAGAAGCACCCATAAGAAACCCAACATAGAAAAACTGGCGACCGTGACAGGAGTTTCAAATGTTTTTGCGGAAAAGGGCTGATGTTTTAGAATCAATCCACAGAACCAGTTCTCCCTCTGAAAAACCTGAAACGAATAAAAAGTTAGATAAACAACAAAAATCATTTGTAGCTTCTGCTTCTGAGTCAGGTGCTCGGAATGCATCAAAAATAAAATGTTTATTGTGTAGTGGTGAACATCGTATTTATGCATGTAAGAAGTTTCTTGATATGTCTCCTGAATTGCGTTATACTGAAGTTTTAAGGTTGAAGGTGTGTGCAAATTGTTTTCGCGGTGGTCATTTTGCAAGTCAATGTCGATTAGGCCCATGTCGAGAATGTGGTCGTCGACATCATACATTATTACATAGGTCTAAGCCAGTTACGGCAAATAGTGTTGTTCAAGTAAATTAAGTTAA
Source organism: Polymixis flavicincta (assembly GCA_949987655.1). Taxonomy (NCBI): domain Eukaryota; kingdom Metazoa; phylum Arthropoda; class Insecta; order Lepidoptera; family Noctuidae; genus Polymixis; species Polymixis flavicincta. Next base: position 31,108,612 of record OX465171.1, on the reverse strand, counting down.
TGAGGTAACGAACACTAACGATCCAAACAATGATAACAAAAATGCACATTCGATTTCATTATCCTCCTGTGTAACAAGTCAGGTCTTGTTATCAACAGCAGTTGTTAAAATCGTGGATGAGAAAACGAATCAGTGCCATGATGTACGGGCCTTATTAGATTCAGGTAGCCAGTCATCTTTTATAACTAGTTCATTAAAAAATAGGTTAGGGCTTCTGAGCCACAAGGTACCATCGGTTAATGTAACAGGTATCAACAACATGTGTTTCAATACAATGGAAAGGTGTACAATTACACTGAAGCTTAAACAGTTGACAAAGAAAATAAACTGTTTAACAATAAATCAAATATCTAAGAATTTACCTTCTGAAGAAGTGGATATTGCAAACTTGAATATTCCACAAAACATACAATTGGCAGATCCGACATTCTATCGTCCCTCTCATGTTGAATTGTTACTAGGGGCAGACGTTTTTTGGGATCTGATTATAGCAGGTCAAATAAAGCTCGGACACAACAAACCAATGTTAAACAATTCGTCATTAGGATGGTTAGTGGTTGGTCCGACAGTGTGTGTCAGTTACGACAAAGGTAACAATGTAAACTGTAATTTTAGTCATGAAATAAGAAATCAGTTACGTAAGTTTTGGGAACTTGAGGAATTACCACCTAAGTTACCCTGGAATCAAGAAGAAACATTGTGCGAAGATCATTTCGTAAAAAATACTCATAGGTTAAGTAACGGTAAATTTTGCGTAAGTTTACCGTTGAAGGGTGATCCACAGGACTTGGGTGATTCATTGTCAATGTCATTTAAACGGTTAATCCAGTTGGAAAAACGGTTCAGACGGCAACCTCATGTCAAACAACAATATAGTGAATTTATTCAAGAATATAAAGACTTGGGCCATTTGTCAGAGATTGAGAAACCTCCAGTGGCCAATTATTTACCTCACCATCCAGTTTTACGGGATAAAAGCGAAACAACAAAATGCCGTGTTGTTTTTGATGCTTCGGCAAAAACAACTTCAGGCCTTTCACTTGATGATATTTTGATGGTAGGGCCTACGATTCAGGAAGACCTCTTTTCAATTCTCGTTCGCTTTCGTCAGCATAGATTTGTATTAATAGGAGATATTGAAAAGATGTATCGCCAAATAGCTCTCGAAGAAAAGCATAGACATTTACAAGTGATCCTTTGGAGGAATAATGAAAATGAACCGTTGCAATACTTACAGTTAAATACAGTCACGTACGGAACTTCTTCGGCACCATTTTTAAGTGTCAGATGTTTATTCGAATTGGCTGATTCTTGTGATGATGAACTCATAACCAAGATAATAAAACACGATTTTTACGTTGACGATCTGTGCACTGGTCATCAGGATCCTAAAAAATTAAAATACATATTCAAATCAATAAAGAAAACATTAAATACAGCTCAAATGAATCTACGTAAAATTAAATCTAATTGTACTAGCCTTTTTAGTGATGATAAAATGTTTCACGAACAAAGCAATGTTGAATTTAATAAAGAATGTAGCACACTGGGAATAAAGTGGAATCCGTCAACGGACCGATTAATGATAAATCTGCCTGATTCTAAACAACACAATTATGAAACTAATAAGTGTACAAAACGTATCATTTTATCTCTTGTCGCAAGTATATTTGATCCACTTGGAGTTTTTAGTGTCTGCACAATATTGTTGAAGAGTTTATTACAAGAACTTTGGTCATTAAAATTGCAGTGGGATGATGATGTACCTATCAATATAAGAAAGTTATGGCAAAAAATGTTTAAGGGTTTTCGTACACTGTCCTTATTCGAAATTGAACGTTATGGTATGTGTGGTAACCCAAACCAAATAGAAATTCATGTATTTTGCGATGCATCGTTAAAAGCATATGCCACTTGTATTTACATTCGCAGTATCGATGATCACGGTGTAGTTTCTGTCAAGCTTCTCTGCGCTAAAGCTAAGGTTTCACCTCTAAAGGCAATTACGATACCTAGATTAGAATTATGTGGTGCCCTACTCGGGAGTCGCCTCTGTGACAAGGTCACGAAAGCCTTACGGTGCAATGTTGGTAGATATGTATATTGGACTGATTCGCAAATAGTCTTGTCATGGTTAAAAACAACCACACCTGCGAAATTAAAAACTTTTGTCTCTAATCGTATCTCAGAAATTACTGATTTGTCTCGTCATGGTTTATGGAGATATGTTCCATCTGCTCTGAATCCGGCAGACCTAGCTTCACGAGGTCTGTTACCGGAAGAACTGCCTGAAGCCAAGTTATGGTGGAACGGACCATCCTTCCTGCTCGGTGATGAAACAGATTGGCCTTCTCAATCGTTAAATACACGCGTAGATTTACCAGAAATTAAGGTAGCAACTGTGACACTAGAGCAACCTGACAAAGATCTTATAGACATGGAAAGATTTTCAAAATACAACAAACTAAGAAGAACAGTTGCTTTCGTGTCAAGGTTCATTCATAATTGTAAAAATCCTATTAATAAGATGCAAGGTTCATTAACAGTGATGGAATTGCAAAGGGCTGACATCAAGCTGAGTTCCCTTGCACAACTAAGGTCATTTGGAAGTGAGATAAATTCTTTAAAAAGGGGTAAACCCATTAATATTAAATCAAAAATTCTAAGTTTAAATCCATATCTTGACGCGGATGGTGTTATGCGCGTGGGAGGCAGGTTAGATAATTCTACATATGATTACAATAAAAAACATCCCGTGATTGTTGATTCAAGACACCACTTAACGAAACTTTTATTTGAACATTATCATTTACAGTTATTGCATGCAGGCCCGCAGCTACTCCTTTCAAGCATACGCGAAATGTATTGGCCAGTAGGAGGAAGACATGTGGCACGGCAGACTTACCGAAACTGTGTAACATGTAGACGCGTGAAGGGAGAAGTTGCTGGCCAGATTATGGGAGATTTACCATCTCAGCGAATAACACCAGGTTATCCATTTCAGATTACAGGAACAGATTATGCTGGCCCTTTTTATATTGTAAATAAAAAGGGCCGCGGTGCAAGGTTGCTTAAAGCATACTTATGTTTATTCATATGTTTTAAAACAAAGGCAGTTCACTTAGAACTGGCGGATGATTTGAGCACTGAAAGTTTCATTCTAGCATTCAGACGATTTATTTCAAGAAGAGGGAAACCTCTCGAAATTTTTTCCGATAACGGAAGAAACTTTGTAGGGGCTAGTAAAGAGTTAGGAAAATTCCTTGCCGAATTAAGTGATTCTGTATCAGACAATTTTTCTAGCGAAGGTATACAATTTAGATTCTCACCCGCTTACTCACCAAACTACGGTGGGCTTTATGAGGCCGCTATCAAATCGGCTAAGTTTCACATCAAACGTATTGTGGGAAATACACACTTAACTGCTGAAGAACTTGCCACTGTGTTCGTCCAGGTCGAGGCAATATTAAATTCTCGACCTCTTTATCCAATGTCGTCCGATCCTCACGACCTTTCCCCTTTGTCCCCAGGGCACTTCCTCATCGGAAGACCACTAACGTCACTGCCAGCTCCAGACCTACGAGAAGTCAAGACCCATCTACTGCATCGCTACGCCAAAGTAGAGCAAATGCGTCAGCACTTTTGGTCACGGTGGAGCCGTGAATACATCTGCGAACTTCAGCAGCGCACAAAATGGCTTGTAAAAAGACCAAATTTACAACCAGGACAACTAGTGCTGATTAAAGAAGAGCACAGTCCACCACTCAAATGGCCACTTGGGAGGATCAAGCGGTTTTATCCTGGGACAGACGGCTGCAGCAGGGTTGCAGACGTAGAAACCACAAAGGGGATCATTCGCCGCGCAATCACACGACTATGTCCCCTTCTGGACGAGGACACTGAAGCGCTTGAAGCCCCCTAGGCCTTCAAGGGCCGGGAGATTGTTGCTGCCACCACTATGAACGCGGGGTGGGCGGGGCAGCGAACGCCACGATCGACTCGCTAGCGCGACGCGGAGTTAGAGACCAGCAAGACCGCCGCCAGTGCGCATCTAATTAAGATTAAGATTTAGACCTAATTTTCTACACCTAATTAATTAATTTGTAAAGTCAGAAATATAGTCATCAGTTGTTAAAGTACCATCAAAATCGTTTAATTGAAGAAGCACCCATAAGAAACCCAACATATAATATCAAACAGTTTTAAATATAATGTCAACCAGTTTTCTATATAATGTCAAGCAGTTTCAATTGGATTCTAAATGATATAATATCAAAATAAAAACTAGATCATTTGTTATCGTGTATATATTATTATGATAAAAAGGCTTTTTTTAACAAGTGGGTGTTATAAATTAGGAACTTTAGAACAGAAGGTAACTTATTAAATATCTTTAAAGCTTGGTACTTCGAGCATCAGTTCTAGTTTTAATCATTTTCTCAAAGAGTTTTGATAGGGTTTAAAATTATCGCCACATTTCCTTATCACCCATAAGGAAATGTGGCGATAATTTTTCGCATCCAACGGAAAAACCTAAGTAGGTGTAAACCTAGGTAGTGTGCTAGATTTTGCAATCGTACTTCTGTAGGTTTAATAAAACCGAGATACAGCACTTCAACAATTGCCCATTTTTATAAAAAGATCAAAATTATAGCTTAACCTTAGTACTTTACAACTTCTAGTTTAGCTAACTATTAATATACTTTCTACATCTGTCATGCATGACTTTTCTCTCGTATAATGAGTGTTTGAACCAATGTACTGCTCGAAAGACGGCTAAAACCAAGATTTTAGATAAACCTTTGATTTGGGAAAACGCTAAACAAAAGATGATTGGAAAAGCCCACAATTTTTTTGTCAGACATAGAATAAAAGGAATTCGTTTATTTTGGCACAGTTCGTGAAACACAAAAAACAATAGGTAACAAAGTGATGCGAAGATGCTGTCTGACGCTGGATTTCCAATGAGACTTTAGGGACAAGTGCGTCGCTTTCATCTTGAGACACTGCAGTATTTGGGACACTGCGGTCTTAGCGATTATTATTGTATTATTAATATTTTAGGGTCCGTGTGGTGTCGGACCAAAAGTATAGTACCACCTCCTTTCTTCGCGTGGGTTTCGTAGGAGGCGAATAAGGGTATAAGAGAATGGGCAGCAGCGTTCTCTATACATTTTTTAAACCATACTGCGATCGCCAACCCGCCTGCCAAGCGTGGCGATTATGGCAAAACCTCCCAAAATTACAAGCACAAATAATAAATGGCCCCTAGTGCCCGGCGGCCCGCCTACCCTTGGCTACGGTAGTGGTCAAGGCCACGGTGAAGCAAGGGGTGCAAAGAATCCCGGAAGAGATCCGGCAACCATAATTACCGAAAACTGGACCTGGCAACATATAACACGCGTACACTCCGGACCGAAGAGAAGATCGTCCAACTCGATGAAGAATTGATCAGGTAGATGGTATCTGAAGTCCGACGAAAGGGGAGGTCTCGATAATCCTCAAATCCGGTAACTTGCTCTATTTCCGGGAGGGCGACCAGCAGTCCCAAGGTGGTGTCGGGTTTATTGTCCACAAGTTCCTTGTGAGCAACGTGGTGAAGATCGAAAGTGTGTCGACCAGGGTGGCGTTCCTTATACTCAGGATATCCGCAAGGTATTCGCTGATTGTCATACAGGTTTACGCCCCGACCTCGTCACACGGACGATGAGGTGAAGACCATGTATGAGGATATTTCCAGAGCCATCCATGGTTCCAGAACTCACTTCGCCGTTGTCATGGGGGACTTCAACGTGAAACTGGGCAAACGAAGCGATGATAAGTTGCGAGGCAATTTGGAGTAGGACGCAGGAACCACCGGAGTCACCTAATGGCTAGTTTTATGGAGAAGGAAGGCCTCTTTATGATGAAATTCTTCTTCAAAATATGAGCACAGGAAGTGGACCTGGCAGAGCCCTGATCATGCAACCAAAACAAAAATGAGATTGACTTCATTATGTCGAAGAAGAAGCAGGTATTCAATGATGTCTCTGTGATCAACGCGGTGAAAACTGGTAGTTAAATCGTAAGAAAACTCAAAATATGACCGAGTCCAGTAGCAATGAATATATAAATTTAACACGTGCAGAGTTGATGCAAGTGGTACAATTCTGAATTGAGTTTTCTTCCGGAAAAATCGTGTGAAAGGTACGTACAATTTGTTCAATGCTTGGAGATATTCGAAAGGCGCGAAAACGTTTTCGAAGACTAAAATTCTACAATACTTCATTAGACTACACTAGTTATATAAACAACGGTTTTTCTTGCACTTTGCATTTTCCTCGCTGTAGTGAGGTGAAAAGTTGTGTGTTTCGCTCGGCAGCAAAGTTATTCTGCGTCTCGTACCTTTGACACCCTCTCTATGCTCTGGAATCTATTAGATTCGTAGAATCCTTCGCTTGTTCAGGTTCAATACAAGCACATACTCGCGCCAAAAAAAAAACTTGGCAGCCTCGTATAACAAATAGGTATAACAAAGTATATACCTATCTATCTACCTCGTATAACAAAGGGTAACTAGGTACAATGTCGGAAAGTGGCAAAAACATTAAACCAACATACGAGTATGTACAATAAATCGACTTCACTTTGTAGTTTTTTTTTCGTGAAAAACGGTTGTATAAAAAAAAAATCTGTTTAGATTATTACTTGCATAAGTATTCATTTTCTAAAGAAAAACGTGTACATTTTCCTTAAGCCTCATACGTGCTGAGCAGCACAGGGCGAATATTTTATTACAACTTAAAATGCCATTCTTATTCATGACACTTATTATCCACAGAACCAATATGTACGTATCTTGCAGAGGACATGCCACGCTTATAAATATTAATCATTCGTGTTGTAAAAGCGTATCGGAAACAGCACCTGGCGGCTGGAGCTTACTGAAATACGCTACACGCTGTAGAGGAGCGGGCTTTGCGGCCAGGGGCGGGTGGGGCCAGGGGGGAGGTACAGCTCCCTAGATCCACCCTCCCTTCGCGAAACCCTGCCACTGTTTCGGCGACTACGGCCCGAGTCGGTAGTCCGCTAGCTCATCTATCCATTGCGCGAAAGTTCTACCGGCCTTCATTGAATTTTCTTCTCTTCCCGCCAATCGGGCCGTTCCAAGTGAATGGCCCAAGTTTTTTTTTGCAGTTTCCCAGTAATATATATCATACAGTGATTTGTTCAAATTCGCAATCATGTCGCTCGTTATGAAATTAAACCGTTTTAAAATACTGAAGTGTAAACGTGAGAAGTTCGCACGCATCGACTTCCGAGGTGAGTTCAGTTTTGGCGGTTAATGCTGTTTTTTTTTTTATTATTTGTGCAGAGCTTTTTAATATTATTTTCAAGTGTAGTTTTTTTATGTGGTTTGTTATTTTGGTTTCTAATATTGTTTTACTTTAGTAAAATATTTTATTTTATTAATTATGTTGTGGTTATATTCACATATAAGTAACGTGTTTAATAAATCATTTTTTATCGTCTAACTCGTTTTAATTACGCTAATGCAATCAGATATGAAAGGAAAAATATATTTTACCCCATAATTAACATGAAACGGTGAAGGTCGGAGCTGTTTTGATAAAACGCTATGGATTGCGGTAATTCTTTGTTTTTCTATGTAATGTTGCATATCATCGTAACAATGAATTCAACCGTGATCCATCGTCGACGGCATCGTTTAACAGAAGTTGAGAAGGTAATGTCGAGCTACACCCTGTATGCTAAGGACTTCGCAATTCATCATCATCATCTGCCTAGCCTTTTCCCAACTATGTTGGGGTCGGCTTCCAGTCTGACCGGATGTAGCTGAATACCAGTATTTTACATGGAGCGACTGCCTATCTGACCTCCACAACCCAGTTACTGGGTAATACGATACCCCTTGGAAAAACTGGTTGTCAGACTTTCGGGCTTCTGACGACCCGTAACGACTGTCAAAGATCCACAAATGACAGCCGTAACCAACGGCTTAACGTGCTTTCCGAGGCACGCAAGGACCTCGCAATTAACTAAGACAAATTACCGCACCCACTCCTTGAATAATTACGCCAAGACCCTCGAGGCCAAGACAACCCTTCCTACCTAAAATATCTCTTACAACACCTTTCCTGACCAGGAAACCTTGTTTTTCATAATAATTGCTAGCTAATTAAGAAAGAAAGAGAAACATATTTTATTTAAAACCCGCACAGGAAAACAAACCGTAACAAAGAACATAATGGTGAAATACAAACAATAAAATAACTAAATAGTGAAAAACAATAAAACAAAATAAAAGAGAAAGACCTGTGCGAGACCAAAAAGGCTCCTATATCTCAGCATAATGCTGCGATATTTGTAAAGAAACAGCTACAGCAGCGCTGGTATGCCACGGACACACTTACGGACATAATAATTAATCCACTAAAGGATTACAAAAAGAAATAAGCATATAAAATAATTATTATTTCCTTTTTTATTATTTTAACTACTTATTATAGTACATTTTTGAATATTTTTATAAAATAAACATGTAAAATATATAAAATAGTGATCCACTGGTATTGGGGGCAGGGTCAAAGCTGCCGCTTGTTAGGGCTCCAGAGACATGAACCTCCTCACTATGCGAGCTGTATCGAGTAACCTTCTGAATCAGGCCAGTTGGTCCAACCGCCTAACGAGAGCCTCGAGAGATGTTAATCGAGGCTTTCGGCCGTCAAGTCCATTGGCTGATACGACAAACGGCACAATGACAGCCGAGTTCACATTCCACATGTCAACAAGCTCTTGTGCTGAGATATTTAATTTGCTTCACTTTCTCAGCTTTCACGAGAATTCCGTCATGCGGAATGGTATCATCGATTATCACGGCGTGCTAACCGATCTATCACCACTATATCAGGCTTATTGGCTACAATAGCCCTGTCAGTAATGATAGACCGATCCCAGTACAACGTGACATGGTCATTTTCGAGAAATGGGTAGATAGATAGATAGATAGATAGATAGATAAGATAGATAAATCGTTTATTTGGTGCATATAAAAGACACAACACAACAAACAAAGCACAATGAGAATAAAATTAATTACACGAAAATAACAAGGTGCCAATACACTAAGAAAAAAAAGAAAACAGGTTGACATAATTATAGTGATGACACTTTAGGCTATGACACAGTGATTTAAACTTTAACATTCAAATGAAATAACGTGCGGTGGGAGTGCAAAAGCGAGGTGTTGCGCACATAGTTGTAATACGGTACCTCAGAATCCACAAGTTTAAATTGCAAAGCTAGTTGCTGGTGAATAATAATTATCATTACGAGTTTGGGCTTTTATCAGGACTATTTATGTGAAAAATCTACTAATAGATAAGTGCAAACAGGACGGGATAGTTCCTTTCAGCGAAAATATATCGTTATCGAACTTTTTTTAAATCTGATATAATTATGATGGATTAATAAATTTACTCATAAATACAAACATGCCAACAGAAACCTAAAACTCCTTTTTTCGGGCAGTCATGTAAAAGAGAATAGGCAAACTTAAAGCATTTATTTCAATTAAACGTTCACTTTTGAAGTGTCAAAGAGTAATTCAATTGGTTTGAAAGATGAAGCTGTTTGCCCATTCCAAAAGGTGAACTCTATGGACCAGAACGGGCAAGAAACTCCAAGCACGCTCTTATAAATCAAGATACTACAAAATCTTTGGTAACTTATACTTGTTGCTTCTATTACTGAGAACAATGCAAATAAATAAAACCTGGAAGGAATTCTTCTACTTCTTTTGTTTTTGTGTTTCATCTCTTTCTCAGTTCATTTTTAAAGTTAATCTGACAGTTTGAGTACTTTATGCGGCCTACCCAAATGTCCTTTCTTTGGTATTGTTCGTCAAATCGTTGAGCTCCTCAAGTTCTGAGTTGAGCCGTATGATTACTGATACATGCGTGCACTGAATGGACAAGTCCACTCAATCCGTGTGGTTCTTTCCTCAAAAGATCTTTTAAGACACCAATCCACATGGTCTTCACATGATCTGACCAAGATTATGTCTGGACTTTAAAAGAGACTGTGACCTCTGAGTTTGTTTCGGTCTTTCTTCTCAGAGTAGTCAGATAGGAAACGCCGACCTCATGTAGTTTAAAAAAATATGATTGACGTGTAAAAGTGTTTGTACAAACCTACTTACAGAAATAAAATCATTTATCATTCATCGTGTCGATGATTCCAACTGTTGGTTTTAAACAAGTCTCGACCAGAATTCTGGCATTTCGATAGCGTCATCGTTGGCCTCGAAAAGGTCTTCGATAGTGCAGGAGTTATTGCAAAGAGAGCACGACAAGAGGTGGGGTATAGTTTGCGATGAGGCTCCACAGTCACACTGCATCTCATCGGAATACCCCCACGTGACTTAGTTGTACCGGCAGCGGCCCACCTGCCTTCTTAGTCAATTAAGAGATTTCCAGGTGAGCCATCGCAGTTGGTGGTATGGCATGGCAATAAGTCGTAAAATGCAGCTGGACGGCGGCCATTCACGAACATGACGCGTGGTTCAGCACCATCCAGCTCAACCATTTGCAACACCATATTTGTCATCAGTTAAAGATGATGGTTGTTTCTGAAATCTTTAATATCTACCTCAGCTTTGATCATAATAAATAAATATATAAATAAAAAACTTTTATTACAAATAACTATAATAAGAAAAAATATTGATTGGCGTCAAATTAAATTTTCATGCTGAAAGTTGAACTATTATTATAAAAAAAAACTCTTACATTAATTAATTGTAAGTACCGTTCGGAAACTATGTATCTTGAAGCAACTATACCTAAGTATGTAGATACCTTTACTAAAATATCTTCTCCAAAATGAAGCAAATTTTAAAAGGCATATCGTCTCTTACACAAATTATCTAAAGTAGAAATTAACTTCTCTCCAGCTGAGTAATGATTAACTATGCCATAAAATACACGAAAAGTAAACAGATCCTCTTCTAAATTGAAAGAAACAGAATATCTTTCATTTCGTAAAAATAATAATATTCGAATGTTAAAGATATCGTTTGTTATTTCGGCCTTGGTAGGTTCTTGGAATTTAATTAGGTGCCTTTAACATTAGCAGGACAAAGAATGAAAGGACAGGACGATATCCTTGGAAAAAATATATAATTTAACTATTGTAAATAGGTATTTTGGTATTCACTATTTTGTCCATACACGACGCTATAAGCTTGTAAAGTAGGTCGTAACTTAGTACTTCGGCAATAATGGACAAGTATGTACTTAGAATTGCGATAAACAACGTCTGTGAACCAGTCTTCCCGAGGGTAACGTGTTACCCAGTAAGTGATGGGTTATTGATGTGAGATACGCGGCCACTCCACGTAAAATACTGGGATTTAGTAGCAATAACTAAGACTAAGTCGACTAAGGAGCAGTGGTGGCCAAGTGGTAACGGCCGCGACTTACGAGTTGTAGGTCATGAGTTCGAACCCAGATAGGCGCTTTACTTTACGTAAATTATTTCATTACCACTGCTCTGAAAACGCTGAAGGAAAACATCGTGAGGAAACCGGCATGTCCTAGAACAAAAAATTCGAAAACATGTGACATTTACCAACCCGCACTGGGCCCGCGTGGTGGATTACGGCCCACTCTTACGGCTCACTAGTGTCCTCGGTGGTCTCCGGGACATACAGCATGCACAGTGCCTTTTTAGGTATGTCGGCTTGGGGCCGAACGGTGAGCTTGGTCCCCGGGAGTGGGGACGATATGTTGTTGACGACCCCTTTGAGCCAAGCCAGTGTGAAGTCGTCCTCGCACCATGTTTTGAGGACGCCTTCGGCGAAATGTGCCCGGCCTCTGAAGTGGATCGCGGTGTTCGTGTCCGTTTGTTCAGGAGCTGCCATCAGCAGAGCCCGGAGCTGGTTCTCTATCGTTTGACGGATCCCCTCCGCTTGCTCTTGCGTCATGTCCGAGAAAGGCTCGGTCATGACGGCGACACACAGCTCGTTCGTTCTGAACGACGCGGCCGCTTCGGCGTAGCTCACCAAAGTTCCGTCAACCATACGGGAGCGGGCAGGCTTGCTCTCCTTGCTCATCCCCGTTGGTGTGACTGAATCTTCGGGACGCGTACGCTTCTGCGCCCGGGTCGGTGGTACCGTAATGGTGTTTTTATGTTGCTTGCGTCCTCTTGGCCTCGTGCTACGCTTGCGCTTAGTGCCGGTGGCAGCCTCGCCTTTGGGCGTCTCGGCCGTTACCAACACCGCCTTGTGGGACGTCTTCTTGTTTGGCACTGTTTGCCAGTTTGATTCTCCTGCCATTGGGGCATTGGCCAGGCTCGTCGGGTTCCTGTTGTGGCGCATCCCTTACGGTTGCCTCCCTCATCGCATCGTTGGACGCAGCCGAGCGTTTTTGTGTATCGGGTGCATCTGTGGACGCAGCCTTAGGCGGTTGTCGCTTAGGCGCATCCTGAGACGCAACCCTTGTGTCGGTTACAGTAGGCGCATCTGAAGACGCGGCCTTTGGTGCGTTGGTTTTTGTAAGCGCATCCGACGAGCGGGACGCAGCTTGTGGTTTGGTTGTTTTTAATTTGGTCTCTTTATCCATGGGTTTGGATGTTAAAGATTCACCGTTGGAGCTCTCCATCCGCCACGGAGCCCTCAGTCGGGGACGTCGCTCGTTCAACGAGCGAACGCCAGAGCTACTCCTTCGGTATTGGATCAACCTAGTAGGAAATTGACGAGCCCGCACGCGCCGGAAGATCACGGGACTGTTTACGACACGAGACTATGCCGCAACTCATCCCGAGACCCCACGCCGCGACGGCTGCCCTCCCCCACTAAGCCGACCCTCGCATGACATCCCGCTTATGGGATGCCTCAGCCAGTTGATCGTGGATAGCTACCCCACGACCTCCCGTGTAGGAGGAAATCCGGGCCAAAGTAGTGTGTTGTGTGCAACCTGCTCCGCTCAACTACCAGGATTCCTTCATCCCAACGTACGGGTCCCCGCGCACGGCACAAACACGCGGGAGGTCATTGCTGTCCATCATCTGCTCTTGTTCGACGGTGGACACTCAGGGGCATGACCTCGCCACCCCCGAGTAATAATATATTGATATACTTAATTATGAATGAACAAGCTTTTGCCAGCAGCTTTGCTCGCGTGGAGTTCCAAAATTATCCCACAGGGACGTACTACCTGGATAAAAAGCATCCTATGTGTTAATCCAGGTTATAAACTATATGGGTGCCAAATTTCATCCAAATCCGTTCAGCTGTTTTTGCGGGATTGAGTAACAAACATTCAAACATCTAAATATACAAATATACAAACTTTCACAGCTTTACTTCTGTGGTTAAAAGGAAACAGAAGATTCTGTGTAGGTAGTTGTACACGTAAACCCAAAGGTGGATTAAACATACTCGTATATCTCAAATGTATCAACTTTAAGCTGACATCGAATGACGCGCAGGTAAATAAAACACAAGTGCATATTTGACTTTGCGATCAATAGTTGCATTGCATAAGGTCAAAACAAAAGAGCTCATTCGCTGGTTGTTTTTTTTTTTCAATTATACTAGTTGAACCCAAATTCGTGTATCATTTAAATGTGCCGTACCCGTACAGTAGTATAGAAAGAAAATCAACAAATCCTTGTTCAATACATGATGTTTGTTTGCCAAAAACAGTAGTTGTTATATCCCAGTTTTTTACACGTTTTAAACATAAGAATTACGTTTGTCATTAACATTTCCGTCTCACTGAGAGGAGGGCCCTCTCAGTGAGACGAAAATATTGTTTCCCAGCAGTGGGAACATTGTAGGCTGATTATGCATTAATATATTATTTATTAAAATAATCTCACGACGGCATGTCTGCCTTTTTAGAGTAACATTAAAACGGCAAACGGCATACCCGATGGCGATGAGAATTTTATTGCCCTTTGGAGAGCTTATTCTTTGTGAGAAGTTACAATTTAATAATTTCCCAACTTTACTCTTTAGGAATATTAAGCAGAAAAGCGTAAATATTCAGTTGGATGGTTTTCATCACAAATCATATTGAGTTAAAAGTTATATTCAATAGTAAATGAAGTAAACCCTTATTTTGATCAGATGTCTTCATATAATTACGAACTCCAAACTATAAAATACAAAAAAATTAAATAACGTATCAACTAAATTTAAATTGAAGGTCGAACTTTGACCTTAAAATATACGGAAAATTATTAAAAAAAAACTCAATCAACTCAGCCTATCGCAGTCCACTGCTGGACATAGGCCTCCCCCAGACTGCGCCACAATACTCTATCCTCCGCCTTCCGCATCCAGGCTGTCCCAGCCACCTTTTTAAGGTCGTCGGTCCATCTAGCTGGGGGTCAGGAAGGATATAGAAGGATAAAATCAGGAATGAAATTATCCGGAAAAGAACCGGAGTTACCGACTTAGCCTATAGAGTGAGCAAGCTGAAGTGGCAGTGGGATGGCCATGTTTGTCGAAGGACCGATGAACGGTGGAGCAGACGAGTCCTGGAGTGGAGACCGCGTCTCGGCAAACGTAGTGTGGGACGCCCCAGCTAAAAAAAATTACTAAGGCGCTTGAAAATGATAAAATTATTAATGGTTTAGGATTCATACTTCAATGCATTATTATGAGTTCGATGAATTTCAATACCTCCTAATCATCCTCCTCCTACACATTACTTCTACATTGTTTGGTATCGCTTCCATCTTGATCTTCTTCTGAGTTTTTGCCGGCATCGCGGTTAATGGTGTCTTTATTCGTACGACATCAGTTTCGCAGGTTTTTATATTACCTACTACCACCTTTTGACAGCGGCTTCGCCCGTAAAACCGTAACAAATTATACGCATAAACGTTCCTCGTGAACCCCTAGGTCAAATAGTGAAAACCGCATGCAAATCCGTTCAGTATTTTTTTGAGTTTGTTGAGAAAAGACAGAAAGTCGTGGCGGGGACTTTGTTTTATAATAATGTATTGATGAATATAGTGATTTAACACACACCTTAACAACACCTTACATGCATCCGTATATCAGGCTTGGGGCTGCTAAAAATGTAGAATAATTACCATAGATTTGTTTTGTTTGCAATTTTATACATTTAATAATTTTTTTTAAATCTTTTACAATTTGGCCATTTGACATTTTACATTTTATTTTTATTATTATTTTCAATGATTTGTTGAATAATTTAAATTTAATTAATCACAATTTTGTTTTGGGTTTTTATCTGTCGTGTATTTAAAATAGTTTATAATTTATTTGTATGAGTGTGAAGCTATGGACTAGTTACTGTCGTGTCTGAAATAAATAAATATAAATAAATTAAATAAAAATGAAATAATCAAAAGCTTCATCAACGTCTAATCACTTTTGTGACAGCCCGTCTAAGATTTGCATGATTTCCAGGCATTATCATTTTTGAGAGTTTTGACATTGAATATTTTTTTCGATCGCTTCTGTATTCCGATTACCAGAGGAAGTGCGAATTCGCTTTGGTGCCATGAGTATTAAGGGGACGTGAACAGTTGTGGTCTCGCGCGTATAGATGCGGGCTGCAACACATTTTTTTACATGAGTTTGATGATTTTTGAAAAAAAAAATAACGGAAATAAACGGAAACATAGGGGTTTTAAAAAGTGATATTTGGAATAGTCAGTAAAAGTCTGACACGCCCTCCTGCTCCACCCAGAGCGGGAGAAGTTATATGATGATTTCCCACCCAAAAAAAAAAAAAAAATGTTACTGAACGGGCGATTCTGTTCTTTGAAAGAGGTGTATTCTGAAATACTGTTAAACTTAAACGAATAAAACAAGTATTATTCATTAGTGAGCAGATATCGTAATTTTGTTTGATTCGATATTTATGTCTTTCATAACAGCCTCTTAAAATTTGACGAGGATGAAAAACGACACGTTGTTTATATATCTTTTTAATGGACATGAATTTTCATAAAAACTGCAATAATGTAACCCAAAGTAGCAAAATAGGTGTGTCAGATAGAACAACTTTATGCCTTCAAAGTACC
This sequence comes from Polymixis flavicincta, assembly GCA_949987655.1. Lineage (NCBI taxonomy): Eukaryota > Metazoa > Arthropoda > Insecta > Lepidoptera > Noctuidae > Polymixis > Polymixis flavicincta. The sequence goes on along the minus strand of OX465171.1, from coordinate 31,092,544 downwards.
AGGTTGTCATAACTTGGTATAAGCACACCTAACATAGGTAGCTGTATTAGCTAGAAAAGTACAGTAACTCTTTGAATATTAGTGTATAAGAAAATGTTTTCGACATAAAGACGAAAAGTAAGCTGAATAAAAGCTTTTTAAAAGCAAGAAACTCGGTGCGTTGAAGCGGAGCATACGGTTACCGCACTTCAATAGAATACCGACTTAAAAAAAACAAAAGATACATCAAAATGGAAACGAAACAAAAGCAGAGCAGCTAAAGACGGCAAACAATGCAGTTTTAACATTTTCCTGCCTCTGTATTCCTTTTTCTAATAGAGGTTATGTAAAAGTATGGGTTATGGAAATGCCATTTCCTTACGCAAAAACAAAAAACAACTATATCTTACTAATATTATAAATGCGAAAGTTACTTTGTCTGTCTGCTAGCTTTCACATCTAAACCGCTGAACCGATCGTCATGAAATTTGGTACACATATAGCCTTGGATATGAGAAATGACATAGGCACCTTTTTTACGCGATAACCGACATCCACACGGGCGGAGCCGCGGGCAAAAGTTAGTTTACATATTTTTTTAAATATCGGTATACCTACTCACAGATTCACTTCTGCCTGTGTCCCTGAGGTATACAGGCGTGATGTTATGTGAGATATTATTATTGAGTACAGTATAAATGTATGTATATTTTCATACAATTTGCCAATCAACTTGAAATGCAACAACTACAACGCGGGCGGAGTTGGGGTAACAGCTACTCATTAAATAAACGTGAAATCATAAATAAACAACCGCACAGACCTATGTCCCTGGAGCTGAGGACTGTACTGTTCTGATTGTATCTTGGTTTGTGTTTTCTGTTATAATGCACAATGAAAAGCACACGGGTAATTGCACAACATAAATATATTTGCAATGAAAACGCCATCGAAAACAAACTCTATTTTAGCCCTTTGCATTTCGGATCATAGTAACCTTGCCGCGTAGGTTGCGTGATATGTATTAACTTTTAACAGAGGTACTAACTGAATGCATACTCTAAGTGCATACATTAAATACAGCATTAAATAAAAATGTTGTTTCTAGCAAACTAGACAACTTTTTTCCTTGTACAAGCAATACAATAATGGGCCATAGATGAAAGATTATCATGACTTCTCATTGTCTTACAACTGAGAACAAGAACTAATTGGAGAAGCCGGTTAACCCGCAGATACATATAGACCTGAGGTTGTCAGTTTCCTTCACTAAACTTGCTTTAACTTGCCCAACTTCTGTTTCGGAAGCCGCCTTGTTGCACAGTAGACAATAGCCACATCCTAGGTATATTTAAATTAAATCTCTTTTGCAAATAACAACTCCACAAAATTTTATCTATTGCAGAAATTTAAAAAGAAACACAAAAATAATGTTTCAGTAATTTATACAATTTTCAGAATCACGGCAAAAAATATTGAGGTACATACACAAAAAATGACAAACATTTCGAACGAATAGAGAAGTTTCCTCGATTTTTCGGAACTTTCTTATTATAAGGGATAGAAGTGGACTTTGTTAGTGTGAAATATTTTCTTGACTCTCGGCGGTTTGTGATAGTAACTAATATGTGTTTATGACTCATTTGAAACTTACGTATCTATACATTACTATACTATACTATTAGTAGTATAGTATAGTAATGTAGTAGTGGAGTATAGTATGTAAACTCTTACATTTATAATATTAGTATTATAAATGCAAGAGTTTTTATGTTTGGATATTTGTAAATTTTGATGTTTGGATGTTTTTTACTCAATCACGCAAAAACGGCGGATAAAAATTTGGCACACAAATTGTTTGTAACCTGGAATAACACTTATGGTACCTTTTATCCCGGTAGTACGTTCCCGCGGGATAATTTCGGCCACCACAGGGGAGTAGCCGCTGGCAAAAGCTAGTGTATTATAGAACAAAGTCGTTTTTCGTGTTAGTCCGTTAGACTCCTTAGTTTTTTTAATCTTCACAATGAATTGATGATAATGGTGTGGTTTTTATTATCATTTAAATAATTTGTAACGAAAGGTGGTGGTGGCGGTTTTGTGTGTAATTCATTAATATTTTACTTCGAGACACGGATTTGACAGTCATGATGACAGATGGCACAGAAATATTGATGTTTCGATGTCATGACGTTAGTTGATTGCACCCGCGTGAAAAATATGGACATATGTTACATATCCATCGATATAGAAGAGGTAGAATACCTACTCTTTATTATAGTACACACGGCTATACATCAAGCTATAATTTCCAGTAAAAGCTGATCCCGCATTGTAAAGAATTTACGTACAGTGCGAGATCAGCGTAAACTGGATGAGCGTAAGCTTGATGTGTAGTCGGGTGTAGGGACATCGTACAAATTACAGATACAAATGTGGTAGTTTTACATCGGGTGATACAATGGGCGGTCTTATCGCTAAAAGCGATCTTTTAAAGACAAAACTTTGGATGGATTAAGTTTAAGACTATATAATACGGTAGGTACCCTGTGGTGTACCATTGTTTCATATACTCCTCCATCCGCGTATTTTTTGTAAAAGAGGATACAAAGTAGAGAAGTAGAATATATAGAAGTTATATAACAATAATAATCATGAAACAATTGGAAATAACAAAAAGAACAGTGGCACTCTGGGAGTGCAGACAGAAGTGAAAACTTGAACAATTACTTGTGTTATTTTTTGAATCGTCAGGAATTTTTTTTGAATCGTTAGATTAAACAACGTTCAACGTTGTTCGTTTGCACGTTCGTGTTGTCAGTGGTGTTAGTAACAGTGTCGCGAGATCAATTGTTTTTACACATCTCAAAAAAATGCTCAACGCGCCTAAAGAAGTTCTCACTTTCAAAAAAAGTGGTGTTTAAGAAGACATAATTATGTTTTTTATCATATGGGCAAACATTGAGCACACCTTATCGCCACGTAGTCCTAATCCTAACACAAGCATGCTATTTGCTTAACAGGATTCTCCCCATTGCAACTAGAATAAGCTATTTTAAGTTGATGCAATAAACATTCTTAATTTTTTTTTTAAATTTTTTAACGTAGTCATAACTATCATCATCATTTCAGCCGAAAGACGTCCATTGCTGGTCATAGACTTCCCCAAGCACTGCCACTTCGGCCGGTTATGTGCTTCTCGCATCTAGCGGAGTCCCTCGGCCTTCACCAGGTCATCAGTCGTGTTATCAACGACAAAACAGGCTTGGCTAATATAGTATCTGTTTATTACTGATACTGTACTTATGCTTCTTTTTCATTCATCCACATCGTTTTTATGTTTTAGTATCCTTTTACAACTTTCTTACATTATTATATTTCGCACTTTGTTTTCTGTGTAACCTGATTTTACATTTGATTTTTCCATCTTTTTACATACATAGTAATATTCTTGTTATGACATTTAAGTCAAAATGTCTACTTATTCTTTTAATTATTATCTATGCAGTCTATTCAAGGAAGGTTGCATTAGGATTGTTTTTACTAAAAATAATTTTATATCGTTTTGGATAGCCTATTTGGTTTTTTCTACCTAATTACGTTGTTTACTAAATAACGGAATTCTAAATTATAATTATAAGATTCTTAAACGCACTCTCGGTATTTATCTAGGAGGTTATATACGTCTTGGCCGACTAGACCGGCAGGTGAGATAATATATGGCTGCGAGAGTAAACGAAAAAAAACACAAGGAAAGGCTTTGAATAAAAAAGATGGATGTGATAGAGGGGGCTGTCAAAAGAAATCGGGGCTAAGCAGATGGGATTGTGAGTGTCGGATCAAGGATAAAGATATTCGATCAACATGAAAAACAGGTTGTTTCCATAATTGCATCAATGTTACGCAATTGCCAAGACAGCCAATGACAACCGTTACTAGCGAAGTTCTCTGAAAATGACCTTGAAAAGGTGGACCGGCTCCTAGAGTGGCATTTCAAATATGGAATAAGTGGATCGCACTATTTGACACCTGAATTCCAGACCTGGCATGACGCCATTATCAAGTTAAGTGGATCGCACTATTTGACACCTGAATCGCAAGACCTGGGGCCCAAGTCTGCTATTTTTATAAATTCGTCATTCCAACACGATCCCATTGTCATTTTGCAAAAAGTTCGTAATCTGATAAATTCATAATGGTCGATCAGTGGTCGGTCAATGGTCTCTTAATAGAATTGTGTTAAATGCCATTGTGGTATTGCCATTATTATAAAACCCGTTAGTAGAAATGATTTTCGAAAAAATATTACTAAATTTGAACATTTATTATTTATTAACCCGCCTGCCAAGCGTAGCGATTATGCCAAACCCCCTTTTGGGGCCAGCAGTGGACGTATTTCGGTTGAAATGATGATGATGATGCGGTTTAGGCGTGAAAGCGTGACAGACAGATAGACATTTACTCTCGCATTTATAATATTAGTAGGTATGAATATTACGAAAGAACCCGTTTTCATAAGCTCTATTTAATTAAAATGACTAAATACGTTTGAAAAGGGAACTAAAGGTGCGCTTACACGAGCAACTAAAATTGCTCCATCTTGGGCAATTTTCGTCAAATATGACGTCACTACTACATCCAGCAATTGAGGGCAATGGCAACATGTAGCAACCTGTTGCCAGAGATACGGCCACACAATATGGAGTCATTTAAAAAAAACTAGGCAATTCGCCTCCTCCGCCGCCTCCGCCACCCGCCGGTTCCTCTCGCAAAAACGAGACGTAGTTATACTTCCAAACGAGATAGAAAGAAAAATGAGTAAAAATTTCCAAAACGATTGGATATTCGGCAACTCATGAAATATATGGAGCAATCAGAAGCAATATTACACAACAGTAAATTGGCGAAACACATCGCCAATTTGCTGTTGTTGCTCCAGATTGCTCCACTTAATTGATCCAGATTGATCTATTAGTGTTGCCGAGCAATAATTGCTAAATAAATTGCCCGTGTAAGAGCACCTATACAAATATTTTTTAAAGTTTATTTGATGTCATTTCGCAGAAAGCACACGTTGCAATATTATTATTAAGTGAGTTGACAATGTTTTTCACAGCCTTTATCCCCGGGAGTACAGGTCAGTTCATTTATTCATAACGTATTACCTCTGACCGCCGCTTTCATAAAAATAAAATAAAAGCTTGACGGTATACGACCTACTTAAGGTGCACTTATTTTTTTTAAATTAGTTTTTAAATTTTGTTTTACTTGTGACGCTATTTTAACTACGAATAATGAAGACAACTGAGCTAGGAAATTGTTTTAACAGCTTTGGTGAGTTGGAAAGTTTATACAAATCTTAATAAAGAAAACCGCTCGACGAAGGGTTTTATTACCACAAGGCAAAAACAAAAAAAGGACGTTTCTTGAATGGAGGGGCACTCACTTTATTTATTATCTTATGTTCTTTATTTCACTTAGTACACATTTATATTACATTTTTAAATATTAATATAAAAAATATAAGAACATTAAAAAAATGAAAAATAAAATAAAATAATCTTTATTATTATTATTTTATTATTATAGGAATACACTTTTTGTGAAAATTTCAACTTTCTACCTTTAATGGTTCATGAGATACAGTCCGCTGACAAACAGACGAACGGACGGACTGCGAAAGGTTAGTAATTCCATACCTTACATGTAATGCTGTTTGTTGGTACCTACGAGTAAGTGTCACTTCAGAACGTCTGGCTCTTGGCAAATTTTTGTTGTAAAATACCTAATCGCAATAGTTTGAATAGGGATTGTGCGGAAGTTGCCGAGAAATTTGGAAAATTCAAGAAAACTGCAGGAGTATTTTCGTGTTGTTAAAATTTTGTAGAAAAACGTCTGTCGAGTGAGCTAATTAAGTCGTTTTGTGTGATCGCGTCGTTCTTCTAATCTAAACTATGCAACGGATTATTATGCGGTTTTCACGATGATGATGGGACTCCCTTTTCCGCACGTAGACTCCCATTCGGTCCGTCGTGCGTGGGTATACTGGCTAACAAAGCCAGCCTAGCTCCGCCCAAAAGCACAGAAGCTTCCTGGGAGCCTCACAGGCTTCGCGGAGCGACCTCACTGTTCCGAGGATTTCTTCACGTTGTGAAGCCACGGCCTCGTATTCCAGGATGACGTGGGCGGCTGATTCCTCAAGCGTCAAGGTAGCCCCTGCAAAGCGGGCTGTCTGTGGCGCCTATGTTATAAAGCTGTTTGCTATGGGGGTTATGGTCCGTAATTGTTCCTATGATTATTCTAAAGTTATTTCAACTTAGGCTAAGAAGTTTATTAGTTAATCGGTTTTCACTATAACTTAGAGAATTTATTCCAAATCGTTATTCGTGTAAGTATTAGTAATAAACTTACAAATAATATTATTAAGATAGCTCGATGCTTTGTCAAGGCGATAAAACCTGGCAAAGCAGATTAGGAACGCTTAAAAATTGTCTTCATTCCCTTCTTTTTAAAAGTGTTATCACAATTTGTTGTAATTGGATGAAATTAAATCCCTTATTGGGAAAGCAGCTTCCTGTGACAACCAGCACCCTAATTGCGTAACTCACGATTCATCATAATCTGTATCGTTTTGAAACGGATTGTTAAACCATTGCTTCATATGTTCGAAAAATGTGTCTGTTCGACAACATAAATAACGCAATGAATATTGTTTAACTACTCGGGTGATCACGGGTACTCAGACTACCCAAAAAATGTTATCACCGAGCGATCGTGGGTACGAGTAGTACCCAATTTTTTTTTGCAAAATGGCGTAAATCGCACCCCTACCCACTTGGAAATTAATTCTTATGTCTTTTATTTTAATAGTTATTTCTCCTTGGCAGCTTTTCCACCTTGTTCTCTATGAAATAAGCAAAATTTTAAGATACGACAACACTACAAACATTCACTCAAATTTGAACGAAAAAATACTTTTGAACTGTCAGTTATTCGCGAACGTCAGTGTCGAGACGTTGCATTTGGCGCGCAATATTTTCTAATAAGATTATTTTTTTTCTAATAAGATCAGTGAGAATTTTATTTGTGTGTGCTTATCAGTTATTCCCGGTGATAATTTGTGAAAAATTCAAGTCGGGTACGTAATTTAGTACGTAATATCAGTGATATTCCGCAACCGGTAGTTATGCTTTACCGTCATTCAGACCTAGCATTCAGGGTTTAACCTCTATCATAATCTGCCAAGCCTTTTCTTAAGTATGTTGAGGTCAGCTTCCAGTCTTACCGGATGCAGCTGAATACCAGTATTTTACAAGGCGTGACTGCCTATCTGACTTCCACAACCCAGTTACCGGATAATACGATAGGTAAGCTTTGGTGAGACTGGTTGTCAGACTCATCAAGAGATCGTCCTCTATACAAGTGAATATTATGGGAATGATTTGTTCGTTGTAGGTAGATAGTAAATAATGATCTTTATACACTTCTTAAAACAAAACAAAATTGATACATCCTTGATATGAAGTTAGGTAAACACAATCAAGGCACTTTGTTCAATCAGATGGCGGTAATATAACGATTTAAGTTCAAGCTGTTTGCTTCATAAATTCATATTTACCTAATCGTCCTACTCCAAGAGCTCATGCTAAATGGATATAAACACTTAAATTTTACACTCTTTGCATTAAGGTTGGGACATATTGTCGAAACTAGGTCCAGTTTTTCACGAAAAGTGTAAAGGAGTTTGTACACTACGCGGAACCATGGCATTACCGTGCTACGAAGGTATCAGGCACGCACGGAAAGAAACGTGACACGGACTACTGTGCCCACTAGAACGTATCAACAGCGTTTCATACACGCCCGCTGTAAATATTCTCGTCGACATTGTTGGCACCCTGTGCATGGCACATGAAGATGTTGGTCGGTGACGGAACAGTTTATTGAAAAAAAAAAAAAAATGCCTGACACGTTCCTCGCACGGTCTTGGTGATACGATGTAGTGTGCAGACTCCTTTAAGGGCTGAACTTTGAAACTAAAATATAAAATAATGTATTTCGATTCCTTAAAAAATCACGACATTTTTTAGACACGTAACTGAATTTCAGCCAATGTGGTTGTTACGTATTTATTTGAAGCTATTTCCCTAGACATCTCGTGTTATGTAAGCTGTGAGTATATTAAATTAACCGGCTTTATGGACCGTAACACGGGTATCAGTATTTTCTTAGCAGAGGTTCTAAAGATAGTCGTATTTTTTTATCCAGTGTACCTAATTCTAAATTAATCCCGAGTTCAGAGCATCATGCTATTTACTGACTTGCTTAATCAGGATACAAACGTATCCATGATGTATTCCAATTGAAATTTCGTAAGTGCATAATTCAATCGAAGTGCTCAATAAAGGGGCACTTTCCGAGTACCAATTGCATCTGACGCAGTGTCATATGCGTCCAAGCTCAGCCTGCATGGCTCCCTTTAATCAATTTTGTGGTTTGCGCCGCGGACACATGTGTCATGCATAACGTAATTTTGGGCACAGAGCCTTTGACAACGCAGCGCCGGGTTGTTGTGTATGTTTCAATATAGTACAACCTTCAATTATGCACGCTAAATGGAGGACATATTGAGAAGCATACAGCTCGAGGGCAGATAACGGATGTCAATTTTGTATAATTAGCTATGGGGCAGTGATTGGCTTTGTATCTACCTACCTGTTTCCCTCTGATGAGAAATGGCCTCCCTCTCTCTTTTACATACAATTCTATCTTTTGATAGTGCTGGCCAGCACTTTCGGTAGGATTCAAACTCGTCCCGCCATCTTCGTCTCTGCGTATCCCAATGGCATCGTACGTTTAGTGGGTGTATTTCTTTTACCCCATTTGTCATATTCTGACGTGCAGCAGACATGTGTGTTGTCTTCCTTACGTGGTCGTAAATTCGAAGCCCCAGGGATATTCCGCTCCATGTAACTGTTTGTTTAAAAGATTTTAGTTTGAATTGAATTAGGAAAAACGCCATATGAAATTAAAAAAAAATTACGCGTATGCGTTAAATGCGTATAGTAACAAATATCAAAATGGAGTTTAAAAGACAAATGAAAATTGTAGTAAAGTGAAATTAAACGAATCAACAACCGCTCAAGGAATTCGTTTAATTCCTTGAGCGGTTGTTGATTCGTTTAATCTAGACACAGTAGGCAAGCCACTGCAGGAAGCAAACAGCTTGTTACATAAGACAGACAAAATCTAAGCCGAAGCTTCCTACAGAACGTAGTTTCGTTTATGCAAACGTTGCCATCAAAGAAGCTTAAGTTGTTACCTTGTTGAGTCGGTGGAAGCAACAGGCAAACCCAACGATATGAAACTACTGAACCACAAGTCACACCGCAAGCTTAACAGACTAGCTCTGGTAGCTAGGTAGCTATCAATTGGTTGAGTACACAATTATGGGGACAACCAGCAACAAAAGTCGTTAACTCTTCGGTTTTCTAAATTCATCCATTGGAAGTCAAGCCTTTTCATAGAGATTGAGTTGTAAAAAAACATCTTTTTTCGAGATGAAAAATAAAATCGTTTTTTTTTTTTTCTGAAGTACTTTTTTATGTGAATAAAAATATGTTGTGGTGGTACTTTTTTGGGTGGGTAATCTTCAAATAACTTCATAACTCTGGGTGGAGCTGGAGGGCGTGTCAGACTTTCACTAACTAAAACCCACCCGTGTTCCCTCAGTTGCCTGTGTGCCAGGGCGGCGGTATCTCTTTCGAACAACCCGGACCCCTGGCAGACATTGGCCCTTGTGGGCCCTATCAGTTTGTGCTGTCATCTCTTTGAGGCGCGCGTGGAATACAACGCAATATCGACCTGGGCTTGGTCCTTACCGGACAGTGAGCTACCCATTACTCGCCGTCCTCAAGCCCACGTCTACTGAGACCGGGAATCAGCCTGGGATTCCCGAAGCCCAGTGCGTCTCCTGCGGAGACTAGAGCCGTGAGGTCGCATATACTGCCTCTCCCTCACGTGCGTCGCTTCCCTCTTCGCGAGCATCAATGCTTCGTAGAAGGAAGCGACGGCTACCCATACCATACTCCGTACCATGGTCTGGACCAGAACCGGACGCGAGTGATCGCCGTCGCCGATCGCCTCCACGTTATCGTTAAATATTACGTTTGTTTTTTTTTTTAGGAAGAACCGTTTTCTTTTGGGAAAAATATGACAATATTCATAATTGGCAACACCCACAGTCACTGAGTTTATCACATAGGCATATATATTTCTAAATGTTTAAATAAATCACAATCTTTTTACCGACTTCAAAAAGGAGGAGGTTCTTTATTCGTCTGTGTGTTTTTTTTTTACGAGATATCTCCGTCAGTTAAGGATGAATTTTGAAAATTATTTTTTACTGGATAGGCTATGCTACAGCGGTGGTCCCACATAAATTTTATTAACTTTAATTCGGGAGTTTTTGCGATAGCCTCGATAATACGTTTTTAATCAACTTTATGTACCTCGATGATATGCTGCTGCTTCGTGTCACTATTGTTTACATAGCAAGTACGAATTGTGTTGGGGGGATAAGTATCATAACTAAAAAGAGAAAAATAAAAAAAATCTACAAAAAAAAAAAAAAAACTTCCGAAAAAACACTACAAAGTGAAAAATAAATTTAATTTCGGTAGTCGGTGTCTTTGGATATGTATTTTCGTTTTTCGTCACCACCTTACACCACTGACTTAAACCACTGAGTACGATCAAACGACCTGAGTGTGTGTGTTTGGTTAGTATATCTGAAACGTGGACTAGCTAATTAAGGATTAATCTGTGAGCTCGGCTTCCGCGGTGTTGCTGCAATTGGAGTTGGTTGATGACACATCATGTTAGGGCTGACATTCGAATATTCGATTTGTGTCGAATATTCGAACAAAAATTCACGGATATTCGACAATTTGCTGAAGCTTGAAGTCAGAACTATGATGTGCACACTCGATTTTTCAAAGCTGTACCTAGATCGTACAATCGTCCTATTTAAAATTACGCGCCTCTACTATATTTTTGATGCATATGATTTAAATGTGTACGTGACAAATACAATGCATACTCGCATTCGTGTTTAATAATCCCCTGTTATGTACCTAACTGTTTTGTAAGGTACTAATATCCCTGCGTGAAAATTATTACATGAAAAATAATAGTAGTTCATGAAGCTATAATATATTAGTGGTAATACATCTGACTCGTTTGTTGACAGAATGGTTCAAATCACAGATAAGTCACAGTGTATCAACTCACTCCAAGTTTGGGGCGGTCGGAACGAACCGCAGGGAAAATGTTGGTCCACTGTAGGGGAAAATGTTGCTACACCAGAATAGTTGCCCCAGTGGTAAAGTTGCCGTATAATTAGTCTAGTTTCGCGAATGAAACACATGCTTATTACGAATATTTTGCATGGAGCAACCGCCTGCGACCAATATAAATATTGTAAGAATAAATAACGTCTCCCTTCGAATGAAATCATTAGTATTTAATTCAAAAAGAATAAAGGCGGATCAAATATAGGGTAAAACCAGGATAGTTGCTCCAGGGGTATAGTTGCCCTATTGGTAATTACCCTAGTTTTGCGGACGAATCCCATGCATTTTATTTATTAATCTACCGAAAACCTCTCCCACTACCACAAAGTTGATCGTGTCTTATGTCTCTTAGATTGCATGGGAAGGCAAAATGCGATCAACGTTTTTGCGGGATATATGTCCTGTTTCTCGGCGGGGCATCTATCCTAAACGTAATTTATATGGATTATGCAACTATGTTGGATAGATGTGTCAAGTTATAGAGGTGCGCAAAAATCGCTAAAACCTACTCTTGAAATATTAAAAATAATTAATATTGTTAAAGATGATGTTTTATATTTATTAAATTCTATACCGTAATCTGCCATGTGAAATAGTTAATTGCTTATTAGTCTATTTTTTTGTTTGAGTGTGGGAAATCATATAATTTTAATAACTTCTCCCGCTCTGGGTGGAGCAGGAAGGCGTGTCAGTCTTTTACTGACTAAAACCTACCCGTGTTCCCTCAGTTGCCTGAGTGTCAGGGGCCTCGGTATCTCTTTCGAACAATCCACACCCCTGGCAGGCATCGGCCCTTGCGGAACCCCCAGTTGGTACTGACATATCTTTGAGGCTAGGCTAGATTTTAATAAATTACTAAGAACTTTAGATCCTATTGGTAAAGAAAAAGAAAATATTGGTACTCATGGATTCACCTTTGCGGAGACAGGGAGACAGGCGTGCTGTTTTGTGAGATATTATTATTGTGTAAAATATAATAGGATGTATATTTTCACAGAATTTGCTACTAAAATACCTCAATCGACAGTTTTCATCAAAACGTTTCATTAATATTTACATAGAATATAACCGACGAGTACGAGAGGTAATTGGAAATGTAGCCCGCTGAGGGCTGTCGAACTGATTTTCAACATGTTTTTGAGCATAGCCCATACTGGGGCGAGTAGGTTATTTTAATCATTAAGAAGACACGCTAACAAATTAATTGAGACCGGTATCACATCTCCACCGAGAAACCATAGCAGTGACACCGCAGTAATTCCATTATAACTTGTCTGTTGTACGACAAGCAAAACAAGCGATACTGCCTGTTCTAACGCACAAAGAATAAGATTCTGTCGCTTACCCACGTGATTTTACAGTTCTGCAGGCCTAGACAAAACAGCAGGTAATGTCATTCCCATACATTTTGGCGTAGCGTTTGGCGTGAACGCTAACAGAAATGTATTTTGTCTCTAGGCCCTGGCCGGTAGCCGGTTACACCACCGCGCTAAGCCCGCTATTTGGTTGCGGTGCCGCGTTTGTTACGCACGTTTCTGTGCCAATCGACGATTTTATTAAGATATTTTTTATTGTAAAATAGATGTTTATAATACGTAAAACGAATATAAGAGTTCCGAAGTAGGTCTATACTGTATTTAATAAGTCAAAAGCGACGACGTTTTGCTCATATTGCTACAAGTCAACTGACTCTCATGATATTCCGCTGCTCGAATCGTGACATAATGTAGTCATTTTTAGTGGCGGAATTCACTAAGCGCTATCCTGTCATTATTTGCGCGGTGGAGGTGTGCTAAGGTCCTAAAACGATCAGCACGTACAAATTTTATCCCGCAACACGCGCGGGATTAGCCTCAGATTTACCAAAATATCAAATCATGTTGAATTTCAGTTTGACAGCGCTCAGCGAGCTCCATTTCCAGTTTAACGTAGTAGAAGTCGAATATTTTCCTATGAAAGGTGAAAACAACGAGCATGTCAAAGTGCCAGTGGTTGAAACATGAATTTAATTAGAACTGCCAGCCTGCCAGCGGTATGTTATAATTCAAATATTGTAATATTCAACAGATTTTTGGTGTTGTTTGCATTTGAAGAGTTAAGTGGTATGTGGTTGTTTAGTAGGTATGTTTTGCCCAACATGTTTTCAGGCTGTAGCGATCCAATGCTGGACATTATTTATTAAAATGAATTATTTTATATATTATACAAGTGTAGCAGAATAAACGCAAGACCGGAAATTAGTTTGTTCCTGGTTGACTACTGTATTGATTTCAGGTTTTCTTTTTTAGATTATGTAATTTATACCTACCGCCGATTGAGCCAGAGAAAATCCAATAATATTGAAGAATGGGAAAATATTCCTCAGCATATGCTGAATCTGGTACTCAGCATACCAAATCTTGTAGAATCCGTATTGAGAGCACACGTAGGCAATACAAACTATTGAATGATAAAAAAAATCAGTTTCGTGATTTAATAACGTGAGTTCATTGTTATTTGTCCAAATAGTCCAGATTATAAAATAAATATTACCTAAATTGTTTGAAAGAAAAAATAAACCACTTGATTACAATTCAAATCAAAATCAAAAGTCATTTATTCAAACTAGGCTGGTGTCAGCACTTTTTGAACGTCAAAAATTACAAAAGACAGTCCCCCAAAAACGGCCGCCCTCCACCACTTCCTAGTGCTTTAGCTGGGAAGAAGGATTTAAGTGGCTCAACAAACTTAGATTTCCATAAATTGTTCTCTTGTATTTTCATCACTTCTGGTAAAAAGAAGTATTAGTATAAGAATTGATAGGTTACAGCAAAGCCATAGGAACAAAATCAAAAGTAATTTATTCAGACTAGGTTAAAATTATCATTTTGTGAACGTCACAAATACATTAGACGGTCCTTCAAAACGTCCGCCATTCACAACTAGTGCTTTCTATGGGAAGAAGAAATGGCGCACCAAACTCCTCAGCACTACAGTTGTCTGTTCAGTTAGAAGAACTTGATTCTATAAAATAGTCTATAAAGCACAAAACGTAACATTTAATTACACAGGCCGACAAAATTTGACGAACACTCTTACCCAGAAACCAGACTATACTTTTCCGAAGGATTTTGACGCGCTGAATTTGAATCTGTCCTCAAAATTGCTCTATCACGTCAGGGTTTTGAGATATCCTAACCTAAAAGTGCAAAAAATACCGTTTAATCCCACTTTTGAGGTTATGTAGCACGGCCGATCCTAGTTATTAACAAAAATTATTGATAGCATCTCAAAGGACTAGTCTTGCTCTTTGAAATGACGTTGAGTTTACTCAAATATCTTTTTTTTTCGCTGAGATATCGCATTTTGAAATTTTCATATGCATTTTCATATATTTTCGTGGAAAAATCCACATATATGAAAATTTGAAAAATGAGAAAAAACGGTATTTTTTGCACTTTTAGGTTAGGATATCTCGAAACCCTGACGTGATAGAGCAATTTTGAGGCCAGAATTGAATTCAGCGCGTCAAAATCTTTTGAAAAAGTATAGTCTGGTTTCTGGGTAAAAAATTGTCGGCCTGTGTTATTATTTGCCATGGTGTCATCTAGCACACGTCAATTATTATCTACCGATACCTACAAAAATATTGAAAACTATTTATTTATTAACTCAAGCTGAAAAAAAAAATGGTAACGAAAACAATCTTTAGGTCCTTATAAATATTATGATCATAAAGATCATCTATATAAATAAAAAGAAAAGTCCCGACTGGCTGAATGACTCATCAACGCCCAGCTCAAACCCTTGGACCTAGAAAGCTGAAATTTTGCACACAGGCAAAACCTCCTTCCATATTTTTCGATATTCAACGCCTAAGGGAGTTAAGTAGGTGATGCAAGTTCAGCGCGGGTGAAGTCGATGGCAAAAGCTATTATTATAAAGAGAAAGAGCTAATTTTGTGAGTTTGTGAGTATGCGAATGGTAATCTCCAAAACCTTTTCTATCATTATGTTTCCGCCACAGACGGAGCAGGTCACTTCTAAAAATCAACCTCTTTTCTATACCTATTTAAATTTTACTTAGAGGAAATTACTTCACTTCCCGGTCTTCTCTCTTGCAAGAAGGGTCGTTGGGTCAATTATTGTGTAAACATTTCTTTGGCCTCTTGAACTTTAATTACATGGATTAATAATTGGCTGTATCCATTTCGCCTTGTTAGGGATAATTGTTTGTTTTGTGTTTCCTCGTTAATTTATTTTTAATTAGCATATATACAACTAGCTTCCGACAGCGGCTTTGCCGGCCTGGAATGCGGAAATCGTCCCGCGGGAACCTACAACCGGGATAAAAAGTATCCTATGTGTTAATCTAGGTTACGAGTATAATCTATTTGTGTGTCAAATTTCATCCAAATTCATTTAGTAGTTTTTGCGTGAAAGAGTAACAAACATCAATATATACAAACTTTCGCGTTTATAATATTAGTAAGAATTTGTGATCACGTGTGTGACTCTGTGCGTACTTATATTTGTAATGTGGCTAAAAATGTCTTCCACAATCAGTGTGACTAATTTAATCAATAACAATGTTGAGTAAGCATTAGATACCTAGCCGACCAGACAGACGTTGTCCTGTTTCCGAGACCGCTGTTGCAGCGCCACCTACCGGGTCGAAATGTGAATCTAAACCATCTAGGGACCCACTGAAACACACACAAACTTTCATCAAAATCGTCCAGCTTGGCGTTCAGAGACGTACACACGTACAGATGAATTGCATATACTTACTTAAATATAAATTTAAATAAAAACTCAGATTATAAAACAAAGGCAGATAGACCGCACGGAACGCCAAGAGTGAAGCCAAAAAACCAAATACTAAAGCGTCGCATTGTATAAAATGCGAGGCTTTAGTATTTGTTTTTTGACTCTTGGGTGTTCTGCGCGATCTATCTGCCTTTGTTTTATAATCTAAACAAAAAAAAATTACTAAAGCGTCGCATTGTATGTTACATAAAATGCGACGCTTTAGTATTTGTTTTTTTTTGGCCTCACTCTTGGTGTTCCGCGCGGTCTATCTGCCTTTGTTTTATAATCTGGTATAAAAAAGATAATATAACGCGAACCTTATAGAACCGCTCCCGCCACAATCCACTCGTCTTAGAGCAGCGAGCGTCCGCTTCTGAAATGTACACGTGTGAGAAACAAACAACGCGTGCCCTTTTTCGACTTGAGTCATCTGACATCCGTCAAGGGTTAAAATCATTTAAAATGACCATTTTGATTGCAAAATTTGTCCACACCCGATATTTTATGATACAGTTATTTTTACTATGTAAAAACTACCTATTAGTACTCTGATGTATATTATCTAACTATATAACACACACATCTATATCTGTTGAGCATAATAAATTCTTTATATTGCTTTGTTCTCATCAAAGTCGGATAATCTCCATACAAAATAATTTGTCCTCTTCACGGGCTACGTTACAAAAATCATCTGAATAAATTTATTAGCTACAGTATTTACTTATTCATGAACTTTTTGCCAAATCGTTGTTGATGGCCCTTGATTACGGTTAAAAATATTTTTTATTAATTACTTAAAATATTTAAATTTTGGGTTCAAAATAATGTCCATTATTTTGATCATTTTTGTTATTCATTTTTGTAACGCCCAATTTGGTAATATATAGAATTTGTAAAATGGCAACACTCAAACTATAACGAGCCAATCACATGCCAGAATCTAATATGAGTCGGCCATTTTGTCCTCGAGTGAAAATAGTGAATAACGTATGTTTTTTTGTCGGCGAGAAAAATTCCAATTATAAATTATCTGTTTTGTTTTGTTTCTAACAACGCAGGTAAGTGAACACTTATATTATTAAATTAAGCAATTAGGTACTTTATTGTTGACATTTATTGAAATGCTAGGTGGTTGTAACTCATTGCGATTTCTGTTTGGCTTAACGTATTTGAAATTACTTTCAAAGTACAGCAGTTTTTCATTTTTGTTATGATTTAATTACGTTACAAAAATGAAATAACAAAAGTGAAATAAAGACGCAATCACATTGCTGATAAAATGTTATTAATAGCGCGTGATTTTAATGTTGTATAAAATATGTGAGTGAATTTTCGGTGTATATAATATGGGTCCGTATGTCTTTCTGTTTGTTATGTACAATGTCATTTGTTAGCCCTTATTTATTTTATATTGCACACGAATATTTATATTTCCGTGTTAGAAGCGCCCGTAGTCTTTTTTTTTCGTGGTGGTAATCCTCGTGGATGTCTTCCGCCTTGTCCGTCATGTTCTCTGCCCTGAAGTGGGCGGAGGGGTCTGTCAAATTCGTACCCACAAACAGGTGTTCACAGGTGCACACTAACGTCGACAGCTGCGGGTTGTAGTATGACTTCCGCTTTCTTGGACTAGTGTTGACTTCCGTATAAGAGAGGTGCGTTGAGATGGCTAATCCGTCGACTCTGGAACTACATCCGTAGCCTAGTGCAACTAAAAGTGGCTTCGGTGACTGTTTTTTTTAAAGTTATCATTAAGTATTTATTTTGATGACCTACATCAAAATAAATACTTAATGATAACCTGGCTCAGAACGGACTTTATAAAAAATAATGATGCAGCGTACGATTGTGTTAGAAAATATAGAAGTTTTTTTTTTATTTTGCCCTTTTTTCAAGTATCATGTTTATGTTATTAATGAATATTGTTGACAAGAATGTCCATTTATTTTTGCATTGTTGATTTATTTTAGATTGATAACTTTATATCTGAGAATAATATTCTCAATATGACTATTCTTAAACTGATAAGATAGGCAACTCATATAACGTTGATCTCTTTTTATTGTCGCCAAAGGAAAAAAAAAGTTTTTCAGAGATTCTAATTTCCTTATAGATTCCTCATAATTAATTAATAAAACAAATGATAAAAAAGAAATAAACAGTGAAATTGCGAAACACCATATGATAAATCAATAAAATAAATAACAGTCAGATAATAATGTGTATTGTAACCGAGCCCTAATATTTCTTTTTTGTTATTTTTTGTTACGCGTTTCATTTTTGTTACATTTCCATTTTTGTTTCATTTTTGTCACAATGGTCATTTTAAATGATTTTCACCCTCAACTGGTAAGGTAAAAGGAAACCTTTATCTTAAAATTTACGAACCTTTTATTTTCGCCCCGAACCCTAATAGTGTTTTATACATTTATAATAATATGTTACACTTATAATAGTGTGTTAAAATATTTAATATGCATTGTATGAATTATGATTATATGTTAATATTCTAATTGAGGGGTTAGGTGGTGTGCGTTAATTCCAGTTTATGTTGAAAATAAAATATATAGGGACCTATACTATTATCGATATCATGAAAAAATGGTTGATTCATTCAAATTGAGTGATTTAAGTGAACCGTGTAGGTAATGAATGATCGATGACCACAGTCTTATACCTTTTTTTTTGTTTTCGGGGAAACCTTCAAAAGGCACCCGGACTTTGAGGATAAGACCGGGGAGTGTGGGATTTTTACCTCACTAAAACCACCCCGGTGATCATTTTCTACATAATTATGGAAGGGGCATCGCTACCTCTCAAAAGACAGATCCGAAGCCTCCTCTGTGTAACGTCTATTAGGGCACATCTCTGAGGGGACTGTAAAGGGCCCGAAACCGACCTCTGCAAGTGCGCGAGGCAGAACTTGACCACTGTGCTCCTTTTTCTCTGAGGTTACTCAGTGGGTGAACAGAATCCCCACTCTGAGCGCCCGCGACCTCAAATTCCTGCCTGCCTTTAATTATGCAGGCGGGCTTTCGGCGTTTTAGGCATCGAGGCGGTTATCTCTCCGACGCCTTCTTCTCCGAGTGGGATCAGCTCGCTCACGATCCCGCTCGGCAGCCTATTGCTGGACCATCACGGTCTCACAGAAAGAAGCCATTTCACAGACTTATACCTACATAATGTCATGGCCGAAACAAAACGATCATGTGCAAATGTTATACATGGTGCATTTAAAGCGTTCTGACCTAGATTTTGAAACAATCACCCTTTTTAGTTCAACTAACTAATTAACACAGTTTTTTGTTTATTTTTCGTGTTAGAATACAGCTTTCTTTTGCCAATCATTTTATGTCAGGCGTCTATAGAACTAGTTCACTAACGAATTTCGATTTAAATCATTAGCGTTACCTAGTAGGGCTTGACTAGATTCAGCAACGTTAATAATTCAATGTTGCGGCACAACACGCCACTAGGTCTGGCAGCGGTTGGAACCAACTTCAAAATCACTAAGACTGCGGTGTGAACAATGTATTACTTTTAAAAGGTATGGTGCTTAGTTATTAGTTAGGTCGTTA
The DNA here is from genome assembly GCA_949987655.1 of Polymixis flavicincta. NCBI lineage: Eukaryota > Metazoa > Arthropoda > Insecta > Lepidoptera > Noctuidae > Polymixis > Polymixis flavicincta. The sequence continues at coordinate 31,072,843 of OX465171.1, read as the reverse complement.
AACGGAGTAGGTTAACTAAGAAGCTTTTGGGAGAATTCCACGTACTAGCCTCTATAACCGGCCCAAAAGCTGTGACACCTACATAACATAGGTATCGGTACACGCGCACGGACTTACAGACTGAACGCTCAGAGACCAAAAACAATACCTTTTCCGAAAAAAGGGTTAACATTACGTTTTCCGAAACCAGGAAATATCGTGAGCAAAATGAACTCAATTCATTGATCATAAACCTTTAATTTACTGAGTAATCTCTTTAATTTCAGTCTCTGTAATAGTACGTAAAGCAAACTTACGTACCTATGTAAAAGAGAACCTCATGGCAGATGTCTCATTATTTCAGCTTGGAATAAAATTTACTGAGCTGAAAAATTAACCCTGCATCTTATACCTGCGTCGGTCCCACAGACTAATTGGCGCCAATTACTGCCACACGTGCTACTCGCAAGAACGCACTTAGAGCTCTAGAATAAACGTAGCAACGAATCAGGCAGCTAACAGGATTTCTATTTATTTTAGATGAGTAGGTATCACTTGTTAATGTGATATGACTGATTCAAATTTGATTAAATGGGTAAGTGTACAAGCACAAAAATTTGATTGCTTTTTAATAAATAAATAGTATTTTATTGCAGGTAAAATACCCAAATAAGAAGATATTTTAATACTTACATAAAATAAGCTTGATATTGTTAAATATGACTAATTACTAAATAAATAACACCAGTGTCTAGATATTTATAAGGAGAAACTGACTGACTGACTGACATATCAACGCACAGCCGAAACCACTAGGACTAGGAACCTGAAATTTTGCACACGGCTTCCTTTTATAATATAGGGGAGCACAAAGAAGGGGTTTTTTGGAAATTCAACCTTTAAGGGGGTGAAAAGGGGGGATTTTGTTTGTAAGAAAAATCTTATTCCTTGAGTTAATAAACTTGAAACTTGGCACAATTACTTATCTAAATAAATTATAAAGTTAGTCATTTATTGTTTCTCTAAACTACCCCCTAAAGGGGATTACGGAGTATCATAGTTTGAATGGAAGAATTTTAACGCCCGGTCTGATTAACTCGAAACTCAGTATTTATACCTAAAATCAAAAATAAAGAAGAGTGTGCATCAGCGTTTTTCGAAAATCTACCCCTAAAAGGGTAAAAAGGGTAGTTAATTTTACAAGGTATGACTTTACTACGTGTCTTGATTAACACGAAAATTGGTATAAATAACCCATAGTCCAATAATGTAAAAGAAACAAAAGACTAAAAAATTATCCCCTTTGAGCGTGAAAAGGGGCATATAGTTTGTTTGAAGAGTTTTCTGTGGAGAAGTAAATAATATACACATATAACTAAGCCATATTATTACAAACCTGAACCTTACTGAGGTGGTTTTGTGTGAAGGATAGTGATCACATCACTTTATGTTGTTAACGTCAAAAGAGAAATAAATATTTATCCTACTAATATTTTAAATGCGAAACTTTGTGAAGATGTTTGGATGTTTGTTACTCAATCACGCAAAAAGACTGAACGGATTTGGATGAAATTTGGCACACAGATAGGTTATAACCTAGATTAACACATAGGATACTTTTTATTTTGGTGATACGTTCCCGCGGGATAATTTCCGCCTTCCACGCGGGCGAAGCAGGAAGACTTGTCTCGAGACCAGAAGTGAGCCTACCTACGCAATGAGTGACAGTGCAGTAGGTGGTGTTCACAATTTTCTAATGTGTGCATGCTTCGTTGGCTCATTGTTACAATAGGCTTAATTCAGTTTTCTTCTAAAAGGGACTCGCTTCGCTCGCTCTACGGATGTGAAAGTGTGCTCCAACCACTCGTTGGGATGTTAATCTCGCTTCGCTCGCTAGTTTTGGTAAAGCATGCTTTGCGTGCAGGTGTTGCGTGGGCTCGCTTCGCTAGCTCTTCCCATGTAGTTACCCACTCATAGGGTAGATCAGCTCGCTCCGCGCGCTCGTCGTGGTAATGGGTCTGCTTCACATGCTGGTCTTGAGTGAGCTCGCATCGCTCGCTCTTCCCATGTAGTTACCCACTCGTAGGGCTGTTCAGCTCCCTCCGCTCGCTCGTTTTAGTATTGGGTCTGCTTTGCGTACTGGTCTTGCCAAGCACTCGCTTCGCTCACTCTTGCAACAAGCGCGTTCGGTATACTCCGCTCGCTCATTGTAGTGCTCAAGCTCAAGTAAGCGCGCTCTGGTCAGTCCTAGCGTCATAGGGATGGCAATACACTGTACTTTCTTCATTCGCTTTTTTTTGTGAGAGGGCTTGCTACGCTCGTCCTTATCGTGTGAAAGCGCGCTCGACTCACTCGACTGTAGAGGATGGGCTCTCTCCGCTCGCTAGTATTAGGTGCTTTATGATCTTGTCAGTTAACGCTCTTCTCGTTCATGTCACTGGCTATCTCACGTAAGCGCTCACTTCGCTCGCTCTTCTATTGGGTAAGGGCGCTCACTTTCTCGGTTTGTAAGAAATGTTCACAGTTCAAATCTAACCTGCCTTACCGAGGTTTGGTATAAGTGAGCTGCAATTATCCCTGGCTGTGCAAGCCTTTCCCAATATTTTTGGTAACTCTTTCTTTGCCCCAGCAGCAGTGCTTTATTAACTCTTGACAACGACACCAGAATCAGTGTTCTAACTAAACCCATTTTTGCGCTACACGAATAGGAATTTTGACTCATAGTGAAAAATAGAGGGTCGCGCGCATGCGCATGCACACACAGTGTGACGTCATGGGCAAGTGATGATGACCTATCTTTTAGATGCTCAACTAACTCTAGTATTAAAACTATCGTAGCTATTAGCGGTTGAAATCTTACATGATTAGGTCGGTCAGAAATATTGATCTTCAAGTCCAAATATATTTGTTGTTCATGCTTACGGGGATAAATGAACATTGGCATAAATTAACATTGGTTATTTTATATCAAGCTACTGATTCTTTAATTACAAAAAAAAAAAAACTTGGTTGTTAATATTAGAACAAGATAAATGAAACACCTGTAGGTAGGTATATCGATCGATGTTAAGTCGGAGGCAACGACCCGAAGGATCTGTGAGCCGAGATTAAAAGTTTTAATAACGTATTAAGTTCTAATTTACCCAAGTAAGCGAAGTTGCGTGAAGGTACAGAGGGCTAATTGCGTAATATACTATCATTAGGAATCGCTTTCATTTTGTCAGTTCCACAACATTCATGTCGTTGTTTACGTTGCTAAGCAGACAAATACTTCGAACATAAGAATCAATGGATTTATTGAATTATTAGTGTGTTACGTGATAAGGGTGCAGGTTACAGCCACACAAGCGATAAGGCGGTCCATTGACTATTTTGCAGAGTTTGTTTCTTTTTTAATATATTATTGTGGATTATAATAAAGTACCCTTAAAACCCATAAAAACTTTGTACCCCTTTATACAAAAATTACACGGCTGCAGGAGTATGAAATTTGGCACAGTTTAATGAAAAAAAAGTGCAGAAGTATGATGATTTATATGATAAAAGTTAGTCTCGAGTTGTAAGGGAAATAGTTACATATATTGAATTACTATAACACTAAGACAACAGAAATAGTAAAAATGGTAAAACTATATAATTAACTTCTTCGTAAAATTGTATAGTAAAATGGTAATGGTTATGGTATGAGTACGAGGTGTCACTAATGAGATCTAAACGCGAACTGGCCCATGAATAGGGTATTTTCCAATTTAATAAAAACTATTTTAATTTGAAGAATGGGACGATATATTTAACAGAAAATTAAAAATAAATTGCTTTAAATCCATTTTCATAATTAAAAACGATTTAAATCAAATTTTGTTTTCGTTGTTTTGAATTTACCGCCAAAACGCTCCTTACGATGAGTTTTTATCACGTGACATCGAGACGCCAACTTTGTGTAAACAGCACCGGTACAAATACTTAGTTTGGCGCAGTTTTAGAATTATTTGTGCACAGAGGCATCACACACCAGTAATATCGCTTTTTATCCATTAAAAATCTTGTTAATTATAAATTCGACATTCACTCGTTTACTTACTAACTACTTTAGATTACACAAAGTTGACGTCACGTGATAAAAAGTCATCGTAACGAGCGTTTTGGCGCTAAATTCAAAACAACGAAAAATAAATTTGATTTAAATCGTTTTTAATTAAGAAAAGGGACATAAATCAACTAACTTTTATTTTTCTGCTGCATATTTCGTCCTAATCTTCAATTTAGAATAGTTTTCAATAAATTGGAAAATACCCTATTGGTGGACGAGCGAATGTGCATTCATGCGTTCGATGTAATTATGCATTTTCGCTGAGTGTTCGATTAAAACTCGAACAACTTAAATTCCCGCAATAAGAATAGATTCGTAAAAGAATAAACTAGATAGCTTTTTATTATTGTCAAGCTACACTACTGCTTAGAAACAGCCGTAGTTTTACAGTAATAATAATCATTTAGATGTAATGGCTATTTCATCGTTATTTGTTTGTTAATTAGGTACCCAACATATCCGTTGCCTCGGAGGTAAGTTTCCAGACTATGGAACCATGCAACTGGAACAACAGCGGAAACTGTATTTTTAAACGATTCAAAAAAGGAGGAGGCACATTTCGACTGTATGTTCTTTTTTTTTTGTATGTTCCGCAATATCTCCGTCAATTGTGAATCGATTTTCACAGTTGTTTTTTTTTATGGATAGTGTATGCCACAGGGTTAGTCCAGTACAATTTTTATTAACTTTGCTTGGGGGTGTTTTACGTTAGCTTCTATTAATACGTTTTTAAATCCACTTTGTGTGTCTTGATATATGGTCTAATACTTCTTGTCAATGTTGTTAATTTAACAAGCAGTGGTTTACGAAATTGTGTGGGGTAGGTCCGATTACCAAAAGAGTAAAAAAACTTAAATAAAAAAAAAGGGCAAGAAGGGCAATGGAGAGGGCTATGCTCGGAGTTTCGCTACGTGATCGAACCAGGAATGAAGAGATCCATAGGAGAACCAAGGCAACCGACATAGCCCGAAGTATTGCCAAACTTAATTGGCAGTAGGCAGGGCACATTGCTCGCAGAACAGATGGCCGATGGGGCCGAAAAGTTCTGGAGTGGCAACCGCGTACCGGAAGACGTAGAGTGGGAAGGCCTCCTACAAGGTGGATTGATGACCTTGTGAAGGCCGCGGGTATCCGCTGGATGTGGGAAGCACAAGACTGGTCGAAGTGGAGAAGCCTGGGGGAGGCCTATGTCCAGCAGGCGTCTTTCGGCTGAAATTATGATGATGATGATGATGTGTAATTAATATAAGTCTCGCTGTTGGTCTTATCTAGATTTTTTATCTTTTTTGATTTGACGCAAGTGCTTCAATGTCCTTTTTATACTAACTCAAAGGCCCACAGAAAGCTCAGCCGTAGATTGAGTTGGATCCGCCTCCACTATCGCCTTCAATTCGTCGCTGTCGACAATGGTTACCGGCCGACCGCGAGCCTCGTTCTTCAACTCAAAATTTTCAGATTTAAAACGATTGAACCAATAATGGACCGTGTTTATGCAACCAGTATTATGCCCGTACCTACACGTCGTTAATGTTTCGTGTTGTTTGCAAAGCGGTATTTCCACGTAGGAAGTTATATTCGAAAATTGTACGAATTTTCAGCTAATAACTAGCACAATTTCACAAAAATCTAAAAACAAATGACTGTATTTGAAATTAAAATAACAAGCCTTTCGAATAAAATTTATTTGAATTTCGAATTCCGCGCCAATCCAGAGATAATTAAATCTGAAAATGGTGGTTATAAAATGTGCAATTACATAGGTAGACCTATTATTAAGTATAATAGAATAGTAGATTAAAGTTTAGCTGCATCCGCGATGAAAGCCAAACCCTTAATAGCTATTTAGGGCCACAAATATAAAGTAGGTAATTGAGAATTAGCGGTATGTTCAAAGCAAAACACAATGCTTTTACGTATTTAAATCTACTCCAAGGAACATCACACACCACATTAGTTCCTTTATGTATACAAGTTGAAGATGTAACAGAATAAACGCTTATACTCAAAGTAGTTTGTTAATAATTGACTGCTGAGCCGATTTCAATAACTTTAAATGTGGGTAGTTTTTATTCGAGGGGCTTGTAGCTAGGTGGTCCTTGTGGCTAAATAATATTAGCCGCACGCGTCGATCAATCAGGTTAAGCTACGCTAGCCGCGGTTGGTCCGTAGATGGGTGACCGTCTACATACCAAGACCCCTCCGTGCCTCGGAAAGCACGTCAAGCCGTTGTTTGAAAGCACGTTAAGCCGTTTGTCCCGGCTGTCTTTCTCTGACAGTATTTAGAATCTTTGACAATCGTTACCAACTCGCACTGGGCCCGCGTGGTGGATTACGGCCCAATCCCTCTCACAGAGAAGAGGCCTGTGTCCCTGCAGTGGGAACATTATAGGCTGATGATGATGATGATGATGATGATGATGATGATGATGATGATGATGATGACAATCGTTACGGGTCGTCAGAAGCCCGAAAGTCTGATAACCCGTCTTACCGAGGGGTAGCGTATTATTCAGTAACTGGGTTAAATATACTCTAATTGGGATGTATGAGGTCTTGCCATAATTATGTTACAAGTTGTTTATCTACGTGCTACATTACTTTGGCGATGTGGGTCATTAACAATTCACCTAACGTACAGCGCAAGTGCGATGCTCCTGAATAGACTATGTCCTATGTGCCAGACTCTAGAGTGTCCTAAATGTCTGCTCACACAATGCGACTGACGTAAATATGGCCACCTACTGGGCCCAAACATGTACCGTCAAAACGAAAAGGAAAGAAGAAAGATGTAGCTTAGTAAATAAATCAATAATAAATCACGCCAGATTTTCCTGAAGGGTTTGGTAGAGGTGTTCGTATAGTACACCCACATTTTGCCTATATGTCTCATATAAAGGGCGAATTTAAGGGGCGAGGCAGTTGCCTTAAACTGGCAGGAATCCCGACTCCGGGATATCCTCTGCCACTGAAAAATTTCAGAGAGACTAACCCCATAACTATAACTCTTTGCCCGACGTTGGAGTAGACACTACGATCTCATGTTCAGCAGTACGACGAACCAGACAGTCATAAATTATTCAATTTAAATAAATAAATCAATACAATTTTTAGTTGGCTGAATGCAATTTTGCAGCATCGATTACAAGCACTCAACGATCAGAATTGTCTAGCTAAACATATTGTAAGATCTTACGAATTGATGCGCACTGACGCGTCACAAGTCAACAATTTCTTTCTATTTAGGTACCGTCTACCGTCCCTTTATTTTTTATCTCTTGTATCCTAAATTAAATATTTATGAGAACAGTGACCTTTCGAACATGTCGCGCCTTTGGACTGTCTAAAATATTGTAACCTTTTTCTTGCCCCTCTTTCCAAATAGAAACATGAAAATAAGATTAGGATTTTTGTAGATTTACCATACTGCCCTGCTAAGCCCGAAAGCGCTAACTCTTTTGCATATATTTGCAGGCGCTATCTATATTAAAACAAAAAAACACTAATTAGTTTTTGTATATCTCAATTTTTCAAAGATTTGGTGGCATGTCGTTTTATAAATTCAAATAGTCGTATATTGACATAGGCTAGAAAGGCTTAAAAATACTTGACAACAACTTTATTCAATTTCTAAAGCAATAAGCGGTATATTAGTATATATAGTATTCATCTTTTGAACTAGTAGCATTTACCTACTTAGCGCTTTTGAGCTAAGTAGTACCTAAATGCGGGTATTATTAGTTACCTAAGGTTTGAAGTTTGGCTCTACCTAAGCATAGATAAATTAAAAAGACTTTAATTTAAATAATACTAGCTTTTGCCCGCGGCACCACTCGCGTAGATGTCGTTTACCGCGTAAGAAGTAGCTTAAGTCCTTCTCCATATTTCGGCTGAAATGAAAATGAGTCCAGCACGTCCAGTTTGAAGTTGAGAATGCGCTTCCTTAGTAGCAGTGAATGTATCGTTCCGTAGCAGAGAGCGTAGCCTTTCGTAGCCGTTTTCGTAGTACTTATTTCGTAGCGGGTCTCTTAGTTCACGTTATCGTGTTACTACTAAACTGTGGGTTGAGCGAACGAGTATGTTTGGATAAAGGAGGCCCCTAACTGTTTAAACCCTTTGCTAGCGATAATACAAATAAAAAATGCTGCGATAATTTACTTTTTTTTCTTAAATTGACCGAGATCTATAGTTTCAGAATATTTTTACGGAAATAAACGTGGAATCTAAATGCGTCACCTAGATTGAGTCCTGCCATTGTTCTTTAATTAATATATAATAATTAAAATGTTAGTGTTAATGTTAGAACCTGGGATGGCTAACCTTTTTTTTTGTGTGGGTAATCATCAAACAACATCGGCCCTTACGGACCCTACTAGTTGGTGCTGACATCTCTTTGTGGAACACAACGCATCGTCGACCTGTGCTTGGTTCTTACCGGACAGCGAGCTACCCATTAGTGGCCCTCCACAAGCCCGCGCCTACGGTGGCCGGGAATCTGCCTGGGATCCGAACCGCCCAGGGCGTCTCCTGTGGCGACTAAGGCAAGTAGAGTCATCAAAAGAAAACATACATCGGTTTCTTACTTAACTTCAACTATATCTGACGACCCTGGAATGGATACAAAAGCTCACCTACAATGAAACCGAAACACTTCTAAAACCTGGACACACACACCTGTACACATGTACTCACAATCACACCGACAGCCTACACTTTCTTTCACTCACATATACTCACACACATACTTATACCTACTCATGCACATACTTGATTTTTTGAAAGTTGAAACGCAAATCTAACTTTAATTTAATAATGTAGGTGTTAAAGTTATTTATTTAAAAACACATTTTTGTTTACTTAACTAACTTTATAAACATTTTTCGATAAAATAAATTAGGTTAGAAGGTTCATCGTCTAAACCTCAAATATCTCTCGAGGTTATTCATTGTAAGGCCATCAAATGTAAGCAACCCCTTAACTGATACCAAAGGGAGAGATAAGTAGGTATGAGAACGGATTTGCAACGTGAAAAGATGCATAAGTAGTATAAAACGGGAAATTTTTCGCCCCTTTTGTATATGAAGATGGATGATAGAATATGTTGAGAGCAATGAACTTTGCGTAAAAGCTCTCGAATTGGCTTATCTATACCGTGAAGGCGAGTAAGTACATTGTATATTAAGGAATGAGAAGGTAAAGCACATTGAGGTCAATGAATTTATAGCAAATGAAATGGTCGTGAGTTTGAACCGGTAGGCACCTTCCATAATTTCATCATCCAAAAATTCGGGTCTCAAAACGGAGGAAAACCTCATGAACAAATGCTTCACCTCAGGAAACGTCCTCTTATATGCTCTAAAAAGGGGCAATCTGAATGAGATTATGTTCCAGGTTGATTAATAAATATGTAATGTCTTAGTCACGCGACATGTCATGTTTATTTTCAAAGAATTGTTTATTGATTGTTGGACTAGTTGCGCTACTGCTAAACATGAGCTAGGTTCGATATCCGGGTCGGGTCAAGTGGTATTGGGTTTTCCATATAGAAATTATTCACAATAGTTTCCCGGAGTTTAGACTAATTTTTTTTTTTGGGTGGGAAATCGTCAAATAACTTCTCCCGCTCTGGGTGGAGCAGGAGGGCGTGTCAGACTTTTACTGACTAAAACCCACCCGTGTTCCTTCAGTAGCCCGTATGCCAGGGGCTGTGGTGTCTCTTTCGAACAAACCCGCACCCCTGGCAGGCATCGGCCCTTGCGGGCCCCATCATTTTTTGTGCTGACATCTCTTTGAGGCGCGCGTGGGACACAACGCGCCATCGACTTGGGCTTGGTCCTTACCGGACAGCGAGCTACCCATTACTCGCCGTCCGCAAGCTCATGCCTACGGTGGCCGGAAATCGGCCTGGGATTCCCGACGCCCAGGGCGTCTCCGTATCCTGCGGAGTTTAGACTTGTGCCCGGTGTTACATAAATGACAAAATGTAGGTGTACTCTAAATACATCTCTGCCTATTCTGTCATAGAACACAAGCATGATGTTGTTAAATTCATTAACAAAATGCGCCCACTAAAATCTAACACTCCATAATCATTAAATAAGAAACAAAACCCAATAAAATAAATATCGGGTCACGTACGCGGATCACGTGGCAATATTGATGAACGAAACGGTACGACGATTCAATTTCCCCGAGACAGGGCTATTTCCGAACAAAAAGTTAGCCTTCGGAAACGAAAATCTTGTCTTGGACAAAAAAACATTGATAGAGAATTTCGGAGTTTATAGTTAATTTTTATTAAGATAGATATAAGTCTGATATCGCTTTTTTTTTCATAAAACAATCTCTCCCGCTCTGGGAGGAGCAGCAAGCCCTGTCAGACTTTTACTGACTAAAACCACCCGTGTTCCTTCAGTTGCCTGTGTGCAAGAAGACATACCGTGGCCCCTGGGCCACGGTATGTCTTCGAGCAAGCATCGGCCCTGGCAAGCATCGGCCCTTGCAGAGCCCACCAGTTAGTACTGACATCTCTTTGAGGCGCGCGTGGAATACAACGTGCCGTCAAGCCGAGCTTGGTCCTTACCGGACAGCGAGCTACCCATTATTCGCCATCCACAATCCCACGCCTATGGTGGCCGGGAATCAGTCTGGGATTCCCGACCACCATAGGCCACCGACCTGTGGCAACTAGGTCATTTCCTCTGCAGCGTAACAATAACAGGTTAGTAGCCAATAACGCGGGCGCTGCCAATAGCTAGTATAGAATATTTCTTCCTAAATTTATTTTTTCATAGTCGATCAATCGTTTTACGTGGTCTATAATTTTTTTCACTTCTTCTCTCGTATCAAACGTACGAGTAAGTAGAGAGGCAGCAAGCGATGTTGCTGGTGAGGTCTCTGACTGCTTTTCAGAATTGGGCTGATATTTCACACGTCAGCCTAACAACTTTCCACAGAATACCCAGTTAGCAGCATTGCAACCGTTTTAATTAATTTGCCGTCGAAACCATAAACTTCCGCTGTCGACTTAATTGAAACTACATATTATGTCTATGATTCGAACCTCAGAACAATAATTCGAACTACCAAACGAATTACATTTGAAAACAAGATGGCGCGAGCGTATGACGTCAAATTGCATAAAACCTGTCAGACACAGTTTGACTGGCGAAAGAGGGGAGAATTCTAACTTGTTAATTAAATCTAGTTTAGCCTCCCGTGTTTTTAAAAGGAACCTAATTATTGCGTAATGGCATTTTAATTGTGATTTACCGTTTTTCTCTTCAAAAGTTGCAGCTGAGAATACCGATTAGATACCTACTGGGTAATGCCTTGTGGTTATGCAAATCTTCTCTCTAGAACCGAAGCAAATAACCAGCAAGATTAACAATAACAAATAATAAAAACCATAAACGATGGCAAATATTAAGCAACGAATCTTTTTATATTCAAACTTTGTTTTTATTTTTCCAATCATATTTTTTTTTGTTTTCTCTTTAATATTTAAACTCTAAAATTGCACCTTTTGCATTCAAATGTTTCTTAGTCTGTAGTCCGATCGCATGTTTTGTAATTATCCTAGGTATATAGGGAAGCCTATTATTGGCCTTAAAACACTGAAACACATACTCTGTAACATACTATATGTATCGGTATCTGTAACATATTATAACTGTTGGTTGCCTAAATAAAGAATAAAAAAGCGGCCAAGTGTGAGTCGGACTCGCCCATGAAGGGTTCCGTAGCAGCAAGTAACATAATACGATTAATGACGTATTTAAAAAAAAAACTACTTCTAGTAAGTAGTCACAGACAGACATGACGTATCTAAAAACGTAAAACTATGAAAATGGATGATCGTTCAGCATACCTAAATGCTATAAGGCAATGGCCCACTTGCACAAAAAACAATAATCAATACTGGAATGAGCTAGATAATCGGTGTTTCATAGGCCCAATGACTTAAATTGTACAAAATTAATGTCCTAATAATGTTCATCCATTCCGAAATTCAAAGGACGCAGGCAGCACCGCACTTACCGCTAAGTAGGTAGGTACTTACAAAGGGAAAACAAAAGAAATTGGTAACGCTGACACAATACATAGATAAACAATACTTCTTCCTTATTAGGGTGAATGTTATGGCTGGAGGCAACTTTTCTGAATTTTACATGGGCGTTACATAATGTTAAAATTCAGCGAGTGTCCTTCTTGTTGTTTTTATTATTTTTGCAATGATTTTACTATGATTCGGTTGTTTTGTATCAAATCTATTCTTGAAAATGCTAAAGAGTCGATTATTTTTCACGAATATTGTTGTTTCCAATATATTATTATAACCTTTTTATACGGATTTATTCAGTTTTTTACGCAGTTCTTTATAATTATTTTTTCATGTGAGTTTATCGTCGTTCAGTATAGCTAAGAACTAAGCTTTATTTGCTTCTTCAATATTTCAGTCTTCGTAGTTAATACTAACGTTTGGGATTTTGCACCGTTGATGGTTTTTTTTTTTTTTTTTTTTTTTGGGTGGGAAATCATCAAATAACTTCTCCCGCTCTGGGTGGAGCAGGAGGGCGTGTCAGACTTTTACTGACTAAAACCCACCCGTGTTCCTTCATTAGCCCGTATGCCAGGGGCTGTGGTATCTCTTTCAAACGAACCCGCACCCCTGACAGGCATCGGCCCTTGCGGGCCCCATCATTTTTGTGCTGACATCTCTTTGAGGCGCGCGTGGAACACAACGCGCCGTCGACTTGGGCTTGGTCCTTACCGGACAGCGAGCTACCCATTACTCGCCGTCCGCAAGCCCATGCCTACGGTGGCCGGAAATCGGCCTGGGATTCCCGACGCCCAGGGCGTCTCCGTATCCTGCGGCGGCTAGGGTCGCGAGGGCGCATATGCTGCCTCTCCCTCACGTGCGCCGCCTCCCTCTTCGCGAGCATCACTGCTTCGCTGAAGGAGGTGACGGCTCCCCATGCCCTCTCGCTCCGTACCATGGCCTGGACCAGGGCCGGACGCGAGAGATCGCCGCCGCCGATCGCCTCCACGAGGACACGGCGGTGCTCCGCCCAAGCAGGGCAGACCGCCACCGTGTGCTCCACCGTGTCCTCAGGGCGATCTTCGCAGTGGAAACACCCGGGCGTTTCCTCCCGCCCTATCCGAAACAGGAACCTCCCGAAACAACCGTGTCCGGTGAGGACCTGCGTCAGGCGGAAGGTGAGGACGCCATGCCGCCTCTCAAACCACTCCTCAAAGAGGGGACTTACCGCCGCAATCGTGGCGTGCCCAGCACTGGGTTGCGACAATCGCTCTCTCCATGTCACCATGAGATCCCGCCGGAGCTCTGTCCGCTGTGCCGCGATTTCCCGCGGCAGCGGAGTTACGCCCCGGCGTTTGGCCTCCTCGCGCCACTCCCATATCTGCGCGAGGACCTTTGCCTCTAGATCCCATGGCGGTAATCCGGCAAGGAGGCCCGCCGCCTCGCCGGAGATCGTGCGATATCCTCGGATCATCCTGATCGCCATGACCCTATGGGACGCCCTCAGCTTGCGAGCTGGTTGGCGCCTCAATGTAGGCGCCCACACCGCCCCGTATAGGGCCATGGACCGCACGATCCCCGCGTAGAGCCTCCGGCAGGAGGCGTTTGGCCCCCCTAGATTGGGCAAGAGCCGCTTCAACGCAGCCCCGGCCCGCTCCAGTCTGGGAGCCAAACGGCGGAAATGCTCCGCGAAGTTCCACCGGCTGTCGAGGACGAGTCCCAGGTACTTCATCGTCGACTCGACGCCGATGTGAACCCCTCCCACCGTTATCTGGGAACCCGTCGGTGGCGCATTCCGAGGACCATGAAACCACATGGCCTCGGACTTGTGCAATGCCACCTCGAGTCCCAGTTGCCGGATCCTATCCACGATTGTCGCAACCCCTTGTGTCGTTAAGTCGGCCGCCGCCTGGTACGACCTCCCTTGCGCCAGGACCAGCGTGTCGTCAGCGTAGCAGACTACACTGACGCCCCTAGGGAGGTCGGCGCGCAGCACCCAGTCGTACCCGATGTCCCACAGATACGGCCCCAGGACCGATCCCTGCGGGACACCGCACGACATCTCTCGCCGGTTCCACTCTCCGAGGTGACCGGGGTAGATGACGGCCCTGTCCGTCAAATAGGCCTCGACCACACGACAGAGGTAGGTCGGCATCCGGTGATACCGGAGTGCCTCCCTTATGCAACTCCAGGGCAGGGTGTTGAAGGCATTGGCGATGTCTAATGACACCGCCAAGACGACCCCACCCCGGGCCACAGCATCCCCCGTCGTGAGGGCTCGCACGCGCATGATGGCGTCCACCGTGGAGCGCCCCCTGCGGAAACCAAACTGGCTCTCCGCCAACACCGTTGATGGTAGTGCATAACTTTTGTCATACCTAGATTTATTACTAAACTAATATTATGTAGCCAATTTATTATGACATGTAATCAAGTATTTAAATAATTTTCAAAATGATTACACAGAAGCATTTTGTTTCTTCTCACTTTCGGTAGATCGTTTTTTTTTTGTATTTAAGAGATACTATTTATTTCTACTTGAACACCTATAGTTTTTAGTGTTTTGTTAGTATATTGGTGTATGCTAGCTGCTATATGGCCAATTTAATGAGTTTGTGTTTCATAATGTTAATTATCTTCTATTGTATAGAATCAAGTTATTCTAACTTAACAGAGCTGTGCTGATGGGGAGTTTGTTGCACAATTTCTTCTTCCCAGCTAAAGCAGAAGTGGTGCAGGGCGGGCGTTTTGGGGGGACTGTCTTATGTAATTTTGACGTTCAGCCTAGTTTGAATAAACGACTTTTAATTTGATTTGATATATTTAAAAAAGTGGTGGCCCTAGTACGCTACCCTGTGGGGCGCCATATCATAATGTATCTCAGTTTTGGTACTTATATGTTTTCTAATTTTATCTTCCGAAATATTCTAGAAATATTATTAATTAAGTACGATACTATTAGCAATAGGTTGTTCCCTCTTATACCATAACTATCTATTTTTGTAACAGAATGAAATGTTCCACGTAAACCTTATTTGAACCATTTCATTCTGTTACACCATTTGCAAATAAATTATTAAATTAGCAATACACTTGCAAGTTAAAATTATAAGAGCCTATGGTTGTGCCGGTATTTATTTAGCTAATTTTATTACTTTTATAGAAATTCTATCATAACTATCGAAAGGTACCTATTTGTGTTTTAAGGCTGCTAACTATTTTCATTATTTCATCAATGGTAACAGGTTGCATTAATAGTGAAATTAATGTTCGATAGCTTACATTAATATAACTCAACGTGAATTCATACATTGTCAACTGGTTTAAATAGGTTCATAAATCTTATTTATTATTTATTTATCCATTTATTCATACACATATGTATAAACAGACAAAAACGAATAGAAAAATACATATAAAGATAATGCTTATTTCTAGAAAAATATCTTCCAGCACACTTGCGATAGGAGAGAAGATAAAAGTAATGTGCCAGTACTCCTGGCAATTGTAACATCTCGTTACTAGTGTGAAGTCTCGTATCGGGCAGGACGTCAAATTTATTAATAGTCTGTATTGGGTGATGATGGCCTTGCGTATGATAGCTGGAACTTCTATAATACAGTTACAATTCTTAGCATCTTTCCCGCCAGAATTAGTTTTATTGAGGTCAAAAATATATTATATCTATGGATATAATAGGACGTTGGTCGGCCAAGTTTTGTACCTAATACATTTATCTATAAATGTAATTTCCAGCCATCGATGTGGGAACTCCTGTTACTATCATGCGAGGTTTACACTTTTTAGTTTCATCGACGATAAGCCCTGACGAAGCTGGACTGTTTGCTTGAGCCTATCTAGATTATCTTTAGTGTAACTGCTTAATATGAGTCCTCCTTTCCCAATTTTGCGCACGCCTCGTACCTTCAGCTTCATTTCTTTATGGTATATGATTTACTGGATCATTCTTGGTTTCGCCACTGATCTTTGAATTGTCTCTAGGATAAATGGCCACGGAATTAAAAGTATTAGGACGATCAAAGGTGTACATTGTTCTCACATATAAAAGCCACAAGAATAATGTTGCCAAGCTTTTTTAATACTTAACATGATTTAAAAGAGTGTCCTTGGAGTTTCTTGCCCGTTCTTCTCCATAGAGATCTACGTTTTGGAACGGGCATCTAGCTTCAACTTTCCAACTGATAGATTTTTTGACAATTCATAAGTGCCTGTAAATGGTTTAATTGAAATAAATGCTTTGAGTTTGAGTTTGTTGATTTAGAAGTTGACTCCTGAATCCTCTGGTTCATCGCCATTTGACAATTTGATAGGTCATGGTTTAAGGGAAGTTTGGGTTTGTATTGCTTTTTGTTTTAGCGACTGGTATTGAAAACCATTTGCGAAACTCCATGTACAACTGTCCGGCAAAGATTCCTTATTTTTATCTTCTGATCAGCGTTTAGCTTTCCCTCAGAAGCAATTGCGAAAACCTCATTCAAGGTCTGCTCAATAGACCCATCCAGTTCTGAATCTTTGGAGTGGACACAACTTTATGTTTCTCATCATGGCCCTGTCTTGGTTGTTGGGGCAGTGTCCGTGCCGGTGTTGGTACCGGGATTGGAGTCAGTGGAGTGTTTTTTTTTTTGGGTGGAAAATCATCAAATAACTTATCCCGCTCTGGGTGGAGCAGGAGGGCTTGTCAGACTTTTACTGAGTAAAACCCGCCCGTGTTCCCTCAGTAGCCCATATGCCAGGGGCTGTGGTATCTCTTTCGAACAGACCCGCACCCCTGGCAGGCATCGGCCCTTGCGGGCCCCACCATTTTGTGCTGACATCTCTTTGAGACGCGCGTGGAACACAACGCGCCGTCGCGTCGACTTGGGCTTGGTCCTTACCGGACAGCGAGCTACCCATTACTCGCCGTCCGCAAGCCCATGCCTACGGTAGCCAGAAATCGGCCTGGGATTCCCGACACCCAGAGTCAGTGGAGGGTTACGTCGTATCATTGCGCTGCGATTAAAGTGGCTTCCTTATATCAGTTTATAAACAATAATATATTATAGTCAGACCATTATTTGAACTTTTATCACTATAATGTTTATTGGATTGTTTACACGCTGGGGCACTGTTTACGCAAGCGTAAATTTATTTTACTGATATCGTGAATGCAAAACAATCAATAAATCATGAACCGTAATGAGTACTTAGACAGATGAAATTTACATCCTACTAATATACATATGATAGTTTGTACGTAGTAGATGTTTGAATTACTTAGATGTTTGGATGTTTGTCACTCAATCACGCAGAAATGGCTAAACGGATTCGTATGAAATTCGGCAAACAGATAGTTTATAACCTGGACTAACAGTAGCACATTCCCGTGGGATAATTTCCTAACGCCACGCGGGCGAAACCGCTGGCAAAAGCTAGTATAGCCAACTAGTCAAGTCAGACCTTAGGCTTTCATATGTTATCCTAACTTGTAAGAAGAAATTATATTTTAAGTTGTTATAAAATATTTTATGTTGTTATAAATAAATTTCAGGACTTACCATTGAACTTTGAACCCATTTAGATCTCACTTCTTTTGTCGTTGAAGTCAACAACCAAAGCATATCATTGAACCTGGCTATCATTTCACATTTATGATTTTGATGGATATTTTTTAAATTTATCTCATAGCGGCAACAGAAATATACAATATGTGAAAATATTAACAGTATGCCTTTTACGAATCTAACATACAGCCCACTGACAGACAGATCGGCGGATGAACGGACGGACGGAGGGTCCCGTTGACTACCCTTCTGGTACGGGACCCCAATAAAAAGTGGCTTGTGAATGTAAACATTTATCTCTAAGGGAGATCTCAAAGGATAAATATTATTTAAAAATAAATCCTTTGTTTTTTAAATAGAAAAAATCCTTTGTGTAGATATCGAAAAAAAGAAAATTGAAAGCCCGGGGCTGTCCTAAATTCGACCTTAGCCAGCCTCATAAAGGTTCTAATCGCGATGATAATAATGTCATCCACCAACTGGCCTGCGGTGGACCGACACTTTGTTTTTCAGTGCTTTATCAGCTGGGAGATTTTTTAGACTTGAAGAACATTTCGGACTTCTAAACCTACCAACAGTTGAATCGTTGTTATGTCAGGGATATTACCTAAGAGAGCCCCTCTTAGATAATATCCCTGGCATAACAACGATTGTGGCATAAAATCCCTGACATAAAATATTACATTAATTTCGGAAGTCGGTGTCTTTAGATCTGAACAGAAGTTTTTTTTTTCACTTTTTAGTGATGGAACCTATCCCACACTTATTTGTATACCACTAGAGACTGGCCAGGATAACAGTTGTGACAGAAAGCAGGTATTAGAACATACACAAAAATTACTTAAGAAGCCAGTAAAATGTAAATGGGACCACCCCGGAAGCCTTACGTAATTAGTAAAAAAAACAAAATCAACCCACTATTGCCTGAGATATCGTGGAACATACATACAAAACAAATAGACGAATTCAGAACCTCCTCCTTTTATGGAGTCGGTTAAAAATAAACCGGCAGAAATACTATACGAAAGGTTTTCAGTATTTTTTTAAAGCAACGAAACGTTGTCTCATGATTTTACACATTCAAAATGTGTAGGTATTTGTTTTTAGAATACGGAGGTATTAACTTCCAAATTACAAAGCCACAAACCACGGTTTAATTAGCGCCAGAAGGTCAGTGCCTCCTTAAGTTGGTAGTAAATTTCCAAGGTAGGTAAATAATGAAATTCCCTGACTTTATTTACCTATCCTCATCTATAATACATTACATATATAGTTTTAGTTAAAGAATCAGTTTTCAAATGAAGGTTTTAATTTAAATCTTTATTCATTTGTTATTTTTTGCTTGTTTCAGGTTCCGGCAAGTTTACTTCAGTGCTACCTAACGGAGATGAAATCATTTACATCAACCAGGTACGTTTACTTTGAATATAATTTCCTTGAACGGGTACTTTTAAGGTGGCCAACTTTTTTTTAGAAGAAAATAAAGCATTCCGAATTTCATCGCTCAAGATCGGCTAATGAGACACAATTGATTTTCTATTGTATTGGAGCCCCAAGGCTCCGCGCCGATGTCAATCGATTAAGAGAGCGTAAATAAATAGTACAGACGTACCCACGTACGTAGGTAAGTCTTGTCGTTCTATTTCTAAATTTTATTGTTTTTCAAAGTAGCTACCGTCACTTTAACAGACACTTATTCACTTATTCATGCGCTCAAACCACGCATTCAACCAAAGATTCCACTTCTCTTCGGGGATAGAAGTACAGATTTCTTCCCAAGCAGTCAAAATCTCTTTGTCTGAAGAAAACTTGCGTCCTTTTAGTTGATTCTTGACATATGGAAATAGGGCGAAATCACAGAGTGCTAGATCGGGACTGTAGGCTTGGTGATCTAATAGTCCAATACCGGAAGACGCCAGAAATTCAGCAGTTTTTTGGGTTCGATGAGCCGGTGCGTTGCCATGGTGAAGCAGCCATGAGCGCAGTTGGCTTTTTGGTCGCAATTCCTTAAGTGTTTGCATCAGCGGGATCAAGCACGATTGAACATACCGTTCAGCAGTAGCACTACGTTGCATACTTGCGTATCTAAAGGAATGGTCTTTATTATACCACGACGGCAAAAAAAAACAACATTTTTTTTTCGACGAACGGCGACCGCGGCAGACGTAGCGATCGACCCGTACGGTTGTTGTATAAAATAATGAGGGATAGTGAAATACCTACTGCATCATTTTCAAATCCTTTTAAATATTAAATAATGTTTATCACATTAAACATACCATCAACTTATAAAATATTCGTTAAGGATATTTATTAAAAGCAACCGGACAAAAATTAAGTATCCGTGTAAACAATTGACAGTTTTGTACCGATAAATGTAGACAAGCGATTTCTATTCTACGGTACAGTAGAAATATCCCGTTGAACCTTATGATTTCTCCAGTGCGACAATGGGATACTTAGTCCACGCTCAGGACATAAAAATATCGCGGAATTTTTCATGTGCGGGATCTTTAAGGTTCTGCTAGTTGAAATCGAACAAAATCAAAATCAAAATACTTATTTCATTTCACATAAACTTGCATGGGTACTTATGAAACGTCAGAAGCTAGGTGCACGGTTCCAAATTGTCGCTTCCTATGGAGAAAAGCCGGCAAGAAACTTCACGGTTACTCTTTTAAAAATAATTGACTTTACAATGTTTTCAAATTACAGTGATGATAGGTTGACAGTGGAGGCCTGTCAATAAGTACCAGGTAGGTACTTAGAGGTAATAAGAACATTATGTCTCCCACCGTGATGTGGTATACAGGTTGATCTTTTTCTTGCGTTCAAACAAAGATGAACTTAACACCTATAAAACCATATATGTGTAGGTGCAGCCCTGATCATCCCCGTATGACATTCAATAATTAATTAACAACGCTCACACTGTTTCTAGTACCTAGCTAATTGTTTATCTTAATTAGAGCTTGACAGCGTAATTCCTGGCACTCAATTATTGTAAGTTAATCGCACCGAGAGATGCATTCAATACGTTTCAATTAATGTAAATCAATTCAATTCGATTAGTTCATACATATCTGTACATAATATATAACAATTCATTCATAATATATAACAATTCACATTATGTTCGACTAAAATCCAGCATGTAACAAATGATTATATATTTGTAAGCAGGGTTTCACAACGCTATTTGCTTCACAACTTGATGAACTTTATCGCTTACTTGATCTTATTTCATAAGACTCTATTGCATAAAATTCAAGAAGTGCCAATTGCCTAGTGCTTTAAAAATTGTATTTCTGTAGTTGTCAGTTAGCCCACAAATAAATAAAATTCGTGCGAGACGCTTAAATAAAATATTTAATATTTAAAAGTGTCGTCTCGGTCGAGTGAATTTGTACGAATCTTTTAATATAAGCCATAAGGTTACATGAGCAACTAAAATTGCTCCATCTTGGGAAATTCTCGTCAAATATGACGTTACGACTACATGCAGCAATTTAGGGCAATGGCAACATGTAGCAACCTGTTGCCAGAGATACTGCCACACAATATGGACCAACTTAAAAAAAAATAGGCAATGCGCCTCCCCCACCACCGGCCGGTTCCTCTCGCAAAACGAGACGTAAACTATAAGTACAAACAAGTTAAAAAGAAAATTGACTAATAATTTCCAAACCGATTGGATATTCGGCAACTCATGAAATATATGGAACAATCAGAAGCAATATTGCCGAAACACATCGGAAATTTATTGTTGTTGCTCCAGATTGCTCCACTTAATTGATCCAGATTGATCCATTAGTGTTGCCGAGCAATAATTGCTCAAAAAATTGCCCGTGTAAGAACACCTTTATGTTAGTGATGCAGATTCACTACCCTCGGTGTTTAGTTGGCCAATTAGTACTATCATGCATCTACCTTCTTATTCTATGGTCTTTATAATAGTCTACATTTCGCTGTACTATGATTTATATTTTTTCAAAACAGAATACATATGTATGTATATTCTTATATGATATGTGTATTTATAAATTAGATTAGGTATAATTTGTGCTATTATGTTTTCCCTTCTATTAGTATTACACGCGTTGTCTACATCTCTGTTATCTTCTCTCCTATCGCAGGTGTGCTGGAAGAGATTTCTGTAGAAATAAGCATTACCTTTGTACGTATTTTTCTGTTCCTTTATTCTTGTCTGTTTATATGTGTGTGCATAAATGGTTTAATAAATAAATAAATACATTTTTATTCAGAATTAAAATGAAAAATACATAAATAACAACTTTAAACCTAATTATTTATATTTTGGGTCCGATCTTGTTCAATGTGTCAATGGACTCTTTCCCAACTATGGTTTAAATCCCCAAAAAAGGTCGAGCTTTGGTTAATTTTGTTTATCAAGTGGATACACTTCGTCAATTTTTCACCTACCCATTTCATACAACTGTCAAAAAACGACAGTTGTGATTTGAATATAATTAGGACAAATTAAGTTCTCAGTCAATTTTATAAATAATGTAATTTGCATTCCATTATCCCGTATAAAATTCCAGTTCCTTACAGAAGTAGTTTTGCATTTTTATTCATGTAAATTTTAATTGCATGTCTTGCAGGTTGTAATGAGCACCGACAGTAAATAAACAAGCAGAACATAATTATGTCTAGCAGACTTTCCATTGGTACAATAAAGTACAAGACGCAAGTTAGTTGGGTAGGACGCCTGTTGAACTTGAGCCGGCAGCTGACTTTGATGTTAAGCTAATGGCCACGAAGTGCAATCTTGCAACAAAAGCCACTGAAAGAGAAGAAATAAAATACTATAAACTAGCTTTTGCCAGCGGCTTTACCCGCATGGTGTTCGAAAATGCCTCCAGTCATCAACTAAATGCAAAAACTTTAAAGCTAGATAGCTATGTTCTTCTATTAATTATCACAGTTATGCGTTCAAGACTAATCATGATTTTGTAGATAATCGTACTTTGTGGTCGTCGAGTAGAAAGTTTGTTGTCAGTGTGATTTTGGTAGTTAGGGAAGAAATATTCTTCTAAAATAGTCTACATATAAAACGACCTAGACAAAGATAGTTAGAAACGAAAGACGGGATGACAGATTGTGGTAGGATATCTACGGTGCGATGTCAAAAATGGAGAAACGAAATGTCACTTTGCTTTGAAAAAGCACTGTCTATTCTTCGTAGAAATAGAAAGCGTCATGTTAAGTCTGCAAATAGACAGCGTGGCAGTAGGGGCGTTGTTTTATATGTTAGTGATTTATAGGTATTTGCGATGACTTATGTAGTCAATTACTTCAGTAGACCTTCCGAAGGAGTGTGTCTTAAAATGAACATGGATAAAACGAAGGTCATTTCAATGCCCATGTAATACCCACCCTCATGAAGACAGGAGACTATACAGTCGAAATGGTGGACCATTATGTTTAGGACAAATTATCCACTTAGGTGGGTCCAAATTCGAGAAAGAGGTGAATTGTCAAATCCGACTCCTGGGCAGCGTTCCCGAAACTATACAATATCTTCTAGTCCCAAATACCACAGTGTCTCAAGACGAAAGTCTGACTAGTGCGTGTTGCCAGTGATGAGTTATGGTACTGAAACTTGGCCGCTCACAATTGGCCTCATTAGAAGGCTCTAAGTCACCCAAAGGGCAATGGAGAGGGATATGCATAGAATTTCCCAACGTAATCGAAATCAGGGAATGGGCGTTATGATGTATTATGGCAGTAATTGAAACTATTATAGTATTATCGAGTTAATTACAACATTCTGGAAATAATTTGCTGATTTCTACCGATTTCTTCCTATTTATGTAGGTAAAACTTGTGTTATATTGATGGCTCCGAGTTATTTGCATGAATAGGTAAGTTTTGTTTAACAAACATAAATTTAATTTGTTAACTGGCCATTCGAGAGAAAGATAAAGTCCAATAAAAGATAATTAGAGGGAAAAGCGAATTCGTGTTGTTTAAAGCAAGAATTGTGGTAAAAAGTAAAACGAAGAGACTTAATTCTCCTTTAATTTTTATGTTATACTCAGAAGATGAGAGAAATATTAAATTAGACAAGGTTAGACAAAACGAACAAACGGGTGGTAATTTTGTATAAATTAAGATTCCGTTTGTTTTTAAACAAAGCCGATGGAGATTGTAATACAGAGATATTAGCCTCGGATATGGAGAAAGACATAGGTTACTTTTTACGCGATAACCGACATCCACGCGGGCGGAGCCGCGAGCAAACCCATGTAAGATATTTCGTGTAGTTTTTTTTTATATCTGTGTGGTCCGTCACGCACTTAATCGGTACTTTTCTCAATGAGTCTTTGCGAGAGTATAATAAGCGAACATAAAAATGTAAATATGTTATTTTATAGGTACACAGTGACTGAGAAAACATAAATGAGATAACATAACAACATCCCGCCTTGATAACCCCGAAGGGTTGGGCAGAGGTGTACGCTTAAGTCAAATGCAATAGAGGGCGAGCCAATTGCCATCAATCGTGAGAAATTTCAGATAGCAAAACCCAGAAACACTTTGACCGACCTGAGAATCGAACCCACGACCTCATGCTCAAGCAGTAGCGCTGGAGACCACTAGACCAACGAGGTAGATAGAGAAGATAGTTATCATTAAATCAATGCTGAAGATAATATAATAATTAGAGCTAGTTTAATACCAAATGTGCTTAATACCTACACATAGGTAACCTATAAATTTAAGGGGTTTGTGGCTAAATAATAAACAGCACGGGTCGATCGATCAGGATGCTTACTCTGGAATATAATTCCGATAGATCGACATTGGTCAAACGTCAGCTGGTTGAGTTAAACGTCAGGGATTGGCTGGACTCACTGAGTCTAGCCAATCCCTGACGTTTGACTGACAATTCCAATGTCGATCTATCGGAATTATATTCGAGAGTAAGCACCCTGGTCAAGCTAAGCTTGACGCGGTTGGACTTCTGCCTAGCCTTTTCCCAGCTATGCTGGGGTCGGCTTCCAGTCTAACCGGATATAACTGAATAAGAGTATTTTACATGAACCGACTGCCTATCTGACGTCTCTACAACCCAGTAACTGGGTAATACGATACGCCTTGGCAGGACTAGGTGACAGACTTTCGGGCGTCTGACGACCCGTAACCACTATTAAAGATGACACCACAAATGACAGCCGGGACTGATGGCTTAGCGTGCTTTGCGAGGCATGGAGTGTTCTTGTTATGCGAATATGGTTCCCCATCCACAGACCCAACACCGCCGACCTGTGCGCCTGTTATAACTTAGCCAGAAGCCACTCAGAAGCCCCCTTCCTCAGAAGGAATCCAATATGGACTCAATGGAATAAATAAATCAATTGTGTCAAGTTAAAAGCAAGATCGCACTAATGCAAAAAAGTTTTATTGGCATTGCCCCACGCAGTAACCGCTGTTATTAATTTGCCACAAGCCCCCTTTGCCGTACAGTACGGCAATAATAATCTTGTATTAGTATATCCAATACGTCGATTCGTTGTTTGACTGGCCGAAATTTCGGTAGCAGCGCAGAGACTGCTTGTGTGCCCAATTTATTGCAATATTGTCGCCCCCTCGAAATGATTACCCCTGCCTCACTTCAGGGAACTCACTACAGGCTTCATGTTATGCAGATACTGTTGAACCCCGCAACTCTTCGCTACCGGGACCAATGGGACGCAGCTGAAAATAAATGGATAACCTAAAAGGCCCACTTCACAACAATCAATCAAAATAAATCAAATCATATATTTTTTTGGCAAAATGGGTAGGGGTATAGATGTTATACAATGTTTTTTTATAATGTTCTCCATGCTCTGCCGTCACATGATCATGCAAAATTTACACATAAATTACAAAATACTTAACAATTTTTATTACAAAATTATTAAATTGGAAAATTATTTTAACCGTATTTTCAATGTCAAGGAATATTTAGTAGTCAATAGGTAATTAAATAAGTGTCGGGGTGAATAGTGGATAATTAAATAAAAGTCCTAGTATAAATAATAGTTGACAGTTTTACATGTCATTTCTATGATTGTAAATCTGATTATTGGCCATAAGGATTCCCTTTTAGATATTCCTATAAAACTTTCGTTCTACAATTTTAAGACTGCACCTTAATTGCGTAACGCACCATCAATCAGGATCTGAATTAATTTGAAGCATGTTAGGTACTAATCCATAACTTCTTAAGTCCGAAAAGTTCGTCTGTTCAACAACTTTAACAACGCAATGAATGTTGTTTAACTGTCAAAATGAAAGCCATGCCTACTGTTAGTATCTATGTTACACAATTACCCGTCTCCTTTTATTTTAAATTCACTTGAATTATTAAATCTAGCCCGAATTATTTTTGAAGTGAAAACTTCTTTAGGTGCGTTAGGCTTTTTTTTTAAATGGGAAAACAATTGAACTCGCGCCACTGTTACCGAACCCACTGACAATATGAACGTACGAACGAATGACGTTGAACGTTGTTAAATCAGCATTGTTATTTTGTAACGATCTCACTCCGTGAAGTGAGCATGGGGTGAGCTGTCCGTCTCATTCCACCTGATGCTTGGTCAATCCCTAGCATCAGTGGTATGTATGACACTGACAGCTCACTCCACGCTCACTTCACGCGGTGAGATGCATGCTGACGATTCAAAAATTACTTCCAGACGATTCAAAAATTGTTCAAGTTATCACGTCGGTTGGCACTCCCGGAGTTCCACTGTTTTTTTTTTTTGCTAGCTTGCTTGATTCCCTTTGGCAGATAACCTTTAAGGCTCCTGTAGACACATTGCGACAACGCGACGTGAAATTAGTGGAACAATTTCTATGAAAACTTCATGGAAATCGTTCTACCATGATTCTACCACAATCGTGCCGCACCGCCGCGTTGCGCTTATCTGTGAAAGACTTTACAGTATCTAGCTACCAGAGTTATAATCGAATAATTAACCTTACACAAGCTCACGAAATTTTAAAAAAATCGCGTCACTTTATCTTCGTTGAGTATAATAGGGTCAGAACGGCAATTGCTGGAACAGTTGCTAATTGTATAAAGTATTTAAAAAAAGAACAAAAAGAATTCTTAAAAATCTTTCATATCGCTGTTTCATGATTTATAAGATTTTGTGACACATGAGAAGAAAAATAGAACTTGATCCTCCAGAAAAAATCCACATTATAGAGTCAACTATCAAAAAATAAACCCTTCGTGAAACCCCATTTCATTTTAATGAAATGAAAATAACAACCTCAACGGGCGCAAGGTTCCGAGATTTCTAACCTCACATGAAAGAAAACGCTCATTTATTATGAAAAGCTATAGAGATTTCAGTAGCCTACGATCTTGGAGTAACCGCTAGTTAATTATTAATGAAGGTCATTCTGCGTTGGACATTAGGTATTATTGCGAACTCCTTCATATACAATGCAGTGGTTTGAAATGAGATCTCTGAATTAGTTAGTGGCACCCGGCCATATAAACCAACTGTTGATGTGAAATTACACACAGAAACTTTATTAACGCGCTACGTGACGCCAAAGATACTAGCTAAATACATTCATTTTGAATCCCATACATTTCTAAATACATTCGTAATTATTTAAAAAAAAACGGACATAGTTTTTTTTCCTTAAAGTTTGGCCCGAAAATTGTATGCCTGTTTTTTTAATTAATTTAAAATAAAAACTATTTTTCTGCCAGCCTACTTAATGTTGGGTTCCCTTTGGCAGATAACCTTTACAGTACTTACCACAGTTATAATCGAATAATTAACATTAGGTACCTATGTTTACGGAAATTAAAAAAAAAAAAACATGTCGCTTTATGTTCGTGGAGCAGTAATAGGGTCAGAACGGCAATTGCTAGAACTGTGATCATAGTAATATCTTATCATATTTTTCTACAAAGTATCTAAATTGGTACCTACGTAGATATATATGCTTACCTCTTGTAGACTTTCGCGGAATAATAATATGATCTCAAATCAAAATCAAAGAAACGGCAAGTGGGTTTTTTCTTTGTGTTTTTGTGAGTGTACGGAAACCAGCATTACGTGTTTACTCGGTTTCTTTCTTTCTCATTCATTTCCCAAGAATCACTTCGAACTTGTGACAAAGGAAATGGAGTGTAGGTATCTTGCATGCCAGAACATGTATTTTTTACAAGAAATTTCTACAAAGAAAAAACTGTAAACCAGAATGAAAAAAAAAAACTTTTTATAATTAGATTTTCTAATTACGCTTTATATGACCGTAGCTTCAAAAAGTACTAGGTAAGCCCAACATAGCTATTCACAGCCATTCGATACGGTTCCGTACTGAATCGAACATCAATCAATGGTATCGTAAGAGTCCTCTAAACGCTGTTCACAAATCGAACACCCAATATAATTTTGCAAATTTAAATCAAATAGACGCCCTCTATTCTTCTGACAGCTGTTTGCAGTCGTGGGCAATTTTGATATTTTCGATACGATGGCTTGTCTAATGCTTGTGAATAGCTACGATGAAAAAAAATTAAAACCGACGAGGGTTTCTAAACTTTACTGTAGTTACCTAAGTGCCTAATTTACGAGCATAAAAAAAAACTAAAAACTTCAAATTCCGAACGCAAAGTTCTTTTGATTTTTTGAATATTTACCAATGATTCTGTTTTGATAACTAAATTGCCTGCTACCTGTATCAAAATTCAAAACGGTATTTTGTCCGTAGGCCCTTAAGCCTTGCTCGTCTCTAATTAACTTCCTCGGAAATGCAATTACAGAATTTAATCCGGTCAAAGAAAAAGGGGGCATAGTTTAAGACATTTTTCGAAGGCGTCGCAACAGCCTAGGCAATTACTATTACGGGCCTCTATCTTAATAGGAAATGTAATGGTGAAATTAGACGGTTATTACACCAAATTGGTTCACTAAATCTATTAATCAATCGTATCGTAATCAATTAATCATGCAGCTGAATATTTCACATGGAGCTACTACCTATATGAACCCCACAACCCAACCCATACTGGTTAATACGATACCCTTTGGTAAGACTAAGTAGTTTGGCAGACTTTCGGGATTCTTACGAATAGTAGTGATCGTCAAAGATAATAACTATAGACTGTTTTTTAAACACTTAGAAAAATATACATAAGAACAGAAGGATCAAGGAAATATTGAAGGGTGACCTAATGACTCCTAAACTAGGCCAAAAGCCTGTGTTTTAGAAGTCAAACTTCCTCCAGGTGTAATGGCATAAAGCTGATTCAACAATTTACATTAAAACACAATGCCTTAATTTAAATACAGTACACAGACAATTGCAATAAAGATAAAGATAATTTTATTTTGCAAATATGGGTATAGCAGATAACAAAAAGGATTACAAGATCAGCCATATTTTACTATGTAGGCATGCAAAAGGTACACAAAAAAAATTTATAAGAAAAATACATACTAAATTACAAAATAAGAACTAGTTCTCGGTTTCGTCATACGTTAACTTCTGCAACCAATTTGTAAGTTTCGATTTTATTTCATGTTTACTCAGGAGGTAAATAGGCATAAGTTTTTGTATTTTATTATACAGGCGAGAGTTAGTTGCCACATATTGTTGGCTGGCAAACTCGGAACGACATTGGACTAAATCGCACACGGGAGTGCCTTTGCGTATTTTCAGCTTAGCATAATCTAGGTGTACCGTAGAGTATTTCCGCAGTACAGCGCGCAGCACAAAAAGCTATCTCACAGTCAAAGCTTTGGCTTCTGTATAAAATTGATTGGTCGAAAATACCTGCGCATGACTTTCAAGATCGCCCAATGACCTCTTTCAAATTTAAAAGGTTTTGTAGGTTCCGCCCCAAACTGGGATACAATATAAAATAATGGACTGGTGAAAGATCTGGTAAACTATCAAAGCTAGATCAATATTGACAGAGTACCTAAGTTCCTTAAAATATAAATTAATTTTCTGACGCTTGTACACATAGGGTTTCGATATGAGGTTGCCAGCTAAGTTTGTAATCAATGTGGGACTCTAAATATTTTTTGTCTGGGACCTACGACAGAAATGGGCAGCTGCAATTGAGTGCTTCACCTAAGCAAATCCAGATTTGCTTTAATTTTACCTGATTCTGGTGGAGGATTAATGTATTATGTTAGAGAAAATCGAATGCCCTTTGTCTTTAGATTTTCGCTACCCCCAGATACCGCAGATCCACGAAAGACAGTGGGAACCAACGGCATAACGTGCGTTCCGAGGCACCAATCGTGGCAATCTTTAATCTGAGGTGGCAATGACCCGCACAGCTGTTACTACTGCCACAACCCTTCCGTAATTGTTTCAGCTGTATCTGCACAAATTAGCGCCAAAGAATCATTGAACCGTGAGAAACGCTTAGTTTTACTTCGTATGTACCTAATACGAGTACATCCGTGATGGCATTATTTCTTTTTATACGACATAAAAAAAAAACCACGGCTAAATCTGAGGGGCAAATCTGGTAATTTTAATAACGTTCACAGTCTGATCTCAGTGTCAATCTGTCAAAAATTCCTATACAATTTTTTTAAATTCGGTTGTCGCTGAGGTGACACTGCGAACGTTTATAATTAATAGAATTGGCCTTCTGATTAATGTTAAGTTCCTTTAAACTGAGCAAAGAAGGTGTAGTTTTTACCATTATTTAGAGAATATATTCCAAAGTTTTTCTGTAACTATAAATTGAGCCCTATTAAACTTCCCTATCTTAAAGAAATCTGGAGATGTTTTGTTGACCGTGGTTGAACCGTGCGAGTTTTATCAATCTCTAAAACCGTGCGAAAAACGAGAGGGTCGGTAGTAAATCTATAAAAAGCACGACGTTACAGGATTTTTTCCTCTTCTAGACGTTGATAGTAATTCTGTTACTTGTTTACGACCTTTTATCTCCGCTTTTAACGTTTTTGTATACAAATCACGTTCTATCCGTGATGGACTCTGAGAATAATTACGGTTTTGTTATTAGCTGTCCCGCGGCATTGTCTGTGCAAACAAAATTTGTTTTGAGCCCCTTAAAAGGTCGATTTTTTAAGAGTAAAGTCTTTTAAATTAGAATACTTACAAAAGTAACTTAATAACTTATTAGTGGTCGTAACGCCGGTGACATTTCTTGTAGAAAGAAGAGTTTAATTTGCTTTGGTACCGAAACTTTGATAGCAGGCTCAAGCATCTAAAAAGAGAGAGCATACAAGCACGGTACAAGGTCAGATGGTTTCCCCGTTCTGTAGCCTCATGGTAAGAGGGCATTACATTCTCATTGATGGATCGTCTCCATCTCATGTGCTGCCCACTTCAGCCGGGATATGGGCAGCCGGCGACTTCCCCGTCGTGAAGCAGGTGGGGTCATCGTGGGCAGGAAGAAATGTAAACGGCATGTCGCTCGACCTCGCAGCAATCTACTGCAGTGCAGTGTTCTCACAGCGCGCACAATGGCGCTGGGTACCGGCGGCGACGAGGCGAAGCTGAGCAAAGGTTCCGGAGTCATTAAGTCTTTCATTTTCTGTTTGTTGAGGGAAGAGAGAGTGCACCTGTGTCTGCGCACACACTTGTGCACTATAATATCATCTCCCGCGCCGGAAGCTAGTCTCCGTTGAGATTAGCCGCCTTAGCCGAAATACGGTTTGGAGGGACTATATTTGCTGTTTTATCATAGACGAGCTTTTGCCAGCGGTATCGCCCGCGAGGAACTTTCATCTCCTATTTTACCCCCTTAAGGGTTGAACTTTGAAAAATCATTCCTTATTCGTTGTCTACATTATAAAGAGAAGCTCTGTACAAAATTTCAGCTTTTTAGGTCCAAGGGTTTGGGCTGGGCGTTGATGAGTCAGTCAGGACTTGTCTTTTTATTTATATAGATAGATATTATGCAATGGGCCCGTTTGTACAAATGTCTTTATTGCTATACAATAAATGTTACAGGAAAAAAATAACAGTACAATAATTGTGATGCTGGGAATATTACGGTTCTAACAAAATTCGATTAATTTAATATACAATGTTTATTTGGTAACTTCATATAAATACTTTCCTAATTGACATGCAGTAAATAACACAAAAATCAGACGAAAGAAAACCATTTTTTTTAAATAATAAGGGTATAAAATAATAAAAATGAAATAGTAGGTACGCACGGCTACACATCAAGCTATACATTTCCAGTTTACGCTGATCTCGCACTGTACGGAAATTCTATACAATGCGAGATCAGCTTATACTGGAATTGTATAGCTTGATGTGTAGCCGTGTGTACCTGTTTAAAATTAAAAAAAATCCATTCCAAAAAAAGGCATGTGAGTTGAGTACCTACTTAACTTTAATTTTGGAAGTCTTTAGTAGTTGCCAGCCGCGACTTCAACCGCATGAAATTTCTTGTTTTGAAATAAAATACATCCTATGACACTTGGTTAAATACAGTACCTTCACATTAGTGAAAGAATTTTCGAAATCAGATCAGTACTTCCGAAGTTTAAGTATCTTAACCCTAAATCTAAACTTACAAATAGCTTAGTTAAGTATATAGAGACCATCGTATTATGGCAACTCAAGGTAAAGTAGAAAGTCCTGTACATTCCTTATTCTTGTGTACTGTATGGAAATATCTTTTTTAAATCTCCTTTATGAAATGTAAGCCCTAAAGGCAGTTCAGGCAAAGAACGGTTGCCAAAGCAAAACGTTTCAATGAGCATACACTTACGTTATTAGACCTTTGCCATTCAAGAAATCTGCCATTAGCCATTCCCTTTTAAAATTCAAAGGTTTTCTTAAGTCCTTCTACGTTATCATCACAAAATATCAAAGATACATAGTCAATACACATACGGGTACATATTAGGTAGGTTTCACATAATTCGTAGAATTCGTAGTCCCTACGTTAGTTTCCTACGCATTGAAAACATGTATTTTGCCATTGAGATAGTACTGCTACAATTTAAATCGGTGGTTCTTTAGTTGGGGAAAATACAGTCTCGATTCTATTTTCCGAACTCGTTGTACTTATATATATCCAAAATACCAAAAATTTGCTTAAATATTTATTTTCCGCTGTTCAGAAAGCTGGGGTTTAAAATATGTTGCAGTACCTTTTATAAATAATTGTTGTCATGGTATGAGCATGTGATACGGAGGAATGCGAAAAATGACGTAAGGAAAGTCGATGGCTATAAGAGTGGGGAGAGAACTAAGAAACGATGGATGGACTGTGTGAAGGATGATATGGTTAGAAAGGGTATGACTACGGAGATGACGACTATTTAGAGAAGTGTGAATAAAAATAAAGAAAATAAATAAATAATAGTTTAAAAAAACTAAAAAACACGCTTTTTATAGAAAACCGAACTAAAAATTAGAAAATAAATTTAAATTAAGAGTAGTGTTAAAAATTTCAATAAATATAAATTAATAATAGTGTGAATAAAAAATGAAAAGCGTGGGGTGCATGGTGTCAATAGTTATAAATATTTTATTGACAGATATGAGTAGAGTGATTATCATTTTGATAATATATTAAAAAGCACCCCACGCTTTTTATTTTTGTTGTTCACACTATTATTAATTTATATTTATTGAAATTTTTAACACTATTCTTAATTTAAATATATTAAAATTTACTTTCTATTTTTTAGTTCGGTTTTCTATAAAAGCTTGTTTTTTAGTTTTTTTAAACTATTATTTGTTTTGTAGAATTAAAATTCTCCTTAGTATTCGAAAAATTTTCAATATTAGAGAAATCGGCTAAAGATAATTATTGGAAATTAAAATTAACATCAAGTCCTGTCTTATTGACTGTAAGAAAAATTCTAAAAAAAAAATCGTTTCTTACCTTATCGACTTAAATTAACAAAAATCATATTTTGCAAATTGAAAAATGGAATAATTTTATCAAATTAGAGTATTGTCATCGGTCCTCGATAAATCTACAAAGTTTGAACGAAATCTGGCCGTTTAAAGTGGGTCAAAATCGCGCCCAAAGAAGTCGGTTATAAACATACATACAGGTGAAGTTAATAAAAAAGCGTGTAAATAAAAAAAAAGCGTGTAAAAATGCTGTGCCGACCCCAAATAAATTGAGATACGGGCAGGAGAATGATCGATGAACGACCTTTTATAAATAATATGAAAATCTCATTTTTATGTAGGTAAGTTTTACTGGACCCTGAAATTTCACCCAGGCACCATCCAAAGTTCCACCCAAAATGTAAATTATAATTGGTCGTCAAGGGCATTGGCATACAATTTACTGCAGGTTACACTGATGACACCATTACATTCACTACAAGAATTATTATTATTATTACTTTAAGAATCACACTTCGACAATCCCACGATAACTAATCATCAAGTAATTTCTTATGCGAAATGCAAAGGAAATTGACTTGATTGTTTTCTTTTCTTTTGTCTTCCACGATTTGTGCAATTAATTTAGTTTTATTTTTATTATTTTATCTCAAGAAATTTTAATTAGTGTGGGTTAGAATTTACTGTGGTAAAGCCTGATCATTTGAAGATTTTTTGCATTTTTTTATGGTTTAAGAATTTTCTATTAATCACTTATTGAGAAAATAAAATACCATGTCTTATATTTTTCCCTAATCATGTACAGGCAATTTGTATTTTTAATTAGATAGTCTTGAGTAATTACATTAGAGTGTTTATAAAAGTATAGAGTGTGGTTGAATAAAAATAAAGATTATGCGTAGTTCCGATTGTATCGGATAAGTGAATGGTTACAACTCGATCAGTTAATTCCGTCAATGTCATCAGGTGAAGGGTTGAATATACCTTATTTCTGCGGTAGGTTTACAGTGGCCACCATAATATTACAGAGAAGTTTAATAGATGATGCTTTTTTGCTTTGAATAAAACAGAATGATTAATAAATACACACACACACAAAACACACACACACACATCACACACCCACACATCCCCATAAAACTAGTTATTATTCTTATTCCTTCTCTGTCCATGCTGTAAGATTGTGGAACTCACTTCCGCCTAGCATTCGTGACTTGAAAACTATCTCCTTATTCAAATGTCGAGTAAAAGAGCATTACCTTTCCTCATAATTGCGTTTTTATATATATATTTATTTATATCTGTTTATATATTTTATCATTAAATATGTATTTATATAAGTATATGTAAATGTTCTGCATTATATGTGTAAGTATATTTTAGTTTAAGACGTCACATATTCTTATTTCCTTATCTTGTTCTCACACACTATTGTCTACATTTCTTTTTCATTTCTCCTTTCGCAGGTCTGCTGGAAGAAATTTCTAAAGAAATAAGCAGTGCCTTTGTACTCACTTGTTATTATGCCGTATCTCCTATGTATTTTACTGTGTGTACATAAATAATAAAATAAATAAATAAATAAATAAATAAATAAATTGTAAAGTAGACACTCGAATGTCTTTGTTAATTTAAATGATTATTTCCAAAGCATATTTTTAGAACGGTTTTTGTAAAAAAAATATAATCTAGAAACATTCATTGTGTCACTCCTTCATACAGTCACTTTTTTTGTGTTGTCTTCGCACGGTTTGTTCATTTAGCCAGTGTCAATTAATTTTACTTTTCAATCAAGTAAATGGCCCAATATCAGGCACGAAGTTACAAAAACTCATAGTCAGTCAAGTCAAAGTTATTTTAAAGCGGTAGTAACTTTACAACAACGTATTAGGAGTTTTTGGGGGGAACACGAAAAGTCCACGCTAGTCACTTATTTTCACCTTCACCACACTTGTGCACTCACACGTAACTAAATTGAATAATTTACTACCAAAATTATTGAAAATGAAAATTCGTGCGACATGTTCCAACGCGATCCTGCCAAAAACTATTCAGTTACTTGTCACTCGTCACCATCTAGATTTCGTACCTTGCAACTCTCAAAATGGCGCTGACGTAGCTAGTTCCCAACACAAGCTGTTGTTGTTGAATTCCTAAATACTTCGAAATTGAAGTCCATCATTATGCAACAGACGGAGAGTTAATATTTTATCCGTAGTGTTAAAAAAACACTCCTCGTTACCATTCACAAAAATAAAACCACACTTCATCAATCGCAACACAGCCACCGAAGAGGCCACAACTTAGTAGCTTCTTCTTATTGGAAGAAGCCGTAATCTGATGATAAGATTTTCAAGCATTTAACTTCAACATTGCCTCCTCCCTCTTCGCTAGATTAGTACAACGTACGCTACCGCGTCTCCCCGAGGTTCTTGTAGGTTGGAACTTAACACATTCGCATTCAAGGGTACGTGGTGACGTGTGACGCCAGCCGAGTCACTCGTCTAATATAGTAGGAGGAACGAAGAACCGAAAAAATAATATTGTAAAACTATGAAAAAGAACACCTACTCACTTTGTATTGAAGTTGTGGAGCAGATTGCTATTAAATTTTAACATTGTTTACTTTAAATATTTTGCAGCAGAATAATTTGTAATTTAAATAAACGCACACACGCACACGTATAATGAATAATCCCGCCGAAAAAAATTGTTTGACCTTGGATCATTTTGAAATTGTGTTGACATTAAGCATGAAGTTGCCCATATACTTAAATACCCACAAACATTTTGGGAAAATTAGACGTCTTGTCACTTGTCACCATTTTAACTTTACACTTTAACATTTATCATGACGGTGCAACAGCAGGTAGTAAGATTCTATGGTTATTATTAATGTTAATATCAAATTAACTTTGACGAGAACTATACGTGTAACGTAGCTCTTGATGCAATTCACTCGTAAAGTTTATGTAAATGGAGAACGAGTGCAGAAAGCTAATATTTAT
The DNA here is from genome assembly GCA_949987655.1 of Polymixis flavicincta. Lineage (NCBI taxonomy): Eukaryota > Metazoa > Arthropoda > Insecta > Lepidoptera > Noctuidae > Polymixis > Polymixis flavicincta. The sequence goes on along the minus strand of OX465171.1, from coordinate 31,036,306 downwards.
ATCCAGTCCTCCAGAAACCAACGTTCGGTACGGGAAATATTATAGTGCACTAGTGTGTGTTCTGACGCAGATGCACTCTCTCTTCCCACTCTCGTAGTTCAATGCATTTGAAAAACATTAGGTTTGAAATGAATTATTGTCGAATTTCAAGCACTGGGCGACCACTCTGGTAGATCTACTCTAGATTTTTATAACTGTCTGCAGCCAACCTTTCTTCCACAGATATGCTAATCTGTATAACGACGGATATCCAACAGGTTCATCATCCACTTTCATTTCATCGGTTCACGGAAAGACGTCCACTTCTAGACATAGGCCTCCCCCAGGCTCCTCCACTTCGACCGGTCTTGTGCTTCCCACATCCATCGGATACCCGCGGCCTTCACAAGGTCATCGGTCTACCTTGTGGGAGGCCTTCCCACTCTATGTCTTCCGGTACGCGGTCGCCACTCCAGTACCTTTCGGCCCCATCGGCCATCTGTTCTGCGAGCAATGTGCCCTGTCCACTGCCACTTAAGTTTGGCAATACTTCGGGCTATGTCGGTTGCCTTGGTTCTCCTGCGGATCTCTTCATTTCTGATTCGATCGCGTAGGGATACTCCGAGCATAGCCCTCTCAATTGCAATAGGTTCATTTGATTTGAAGTGCATAGTTTGTACAAATTCTGCTCTAAAAGGGTTTAAGAAATAAATGAAAGGCTTTAATACATGACATGCAGAAAGCGCATCTTTATACCACGTCATACCCGTTTCTAGTCCAGCCCTACTAGGTCACGTTAGTTGTTATTTAAATCGATATTCGGTAGCAATTACTTTAACTTGTAATGAATAAACTATTACTACTACTATGAGAATAGTAGTATTTTTACCCTACTTTAAAAGATTCTCAATTTGACTGTTTCTTTTTTGTATTCTTATGTCACGCGATAACTCCGCCAATGGAAGATCTATTTGGAATTTGTTTAAATGGATTGGGAATGCTTCAGGGGTTATCCTTTATAAATTGTATTTAATTATGCTTGGGTAGTTTTTGAGTTCAAAATTACGTATGTTTGTGTAGACTTATTGACGCGCTGTCCCGAGGGATGGGGTTGGATCATCTCCCACGAAATCATCCACCTTAAAACTGTACTTGAGCCACAGAGCCCCCAGTATATACAAAAATGTTAAGAATACAGGCAGTCATGGGGACTGCCGTGCCGACAGAATGAAACACTTCAAACTATAAATTTAACATTAGTTTCTAAATTTTCAATGAAATAATTTTCAGGCTCGCTTCGCTCACTCTTGAATTCTACATACTCTTGATTTTTAGCTTTTCTTCAAATGTCGATAAAATACCTAATTCCTAGTTCTTTTGGTATGGATTAAAAGAAAGTCTAACAAAACCGAGTGTAAATTTTCGAGCTCGCTGCTCTCGCTCTTGCATTCATCATTTGCCTGGGTTTTACTGGCAAAAGTCTATTGGAATTACTCCTATTTCCATTTCAAAATTAAAAAAAACCCGAACCTGACTGAGGCGGTTTGTTAAAATTTTTGAGCTCACTTTGCTCACTATTCTCAACCTAGGTTCTTACGCCTACTATCTATCATTTTTTAACTTATTTTATTTTCAAGATTTTAGTTTTTATTTCGTTACTTAATATTTTTCATCGTTTTTTTATTATTAAATTGTATTGTTATCAAAACTAAAGGTAGGTACCAAATATCAGAACAATCTGCCAACAGGAAGGGGGTAAAACTTCAAGTACAAAATTTGACCGAAACAAACAAAAAACAACAACAAACAGGGCTAGCTAAATAAATCCGTTTAAAAATACTGCGACCAATATTAAGTTCCAACATAGTTAGTACAACAAGTAGGAACCTACCCTAGCTAAAAGCGGCGATCCTGATTGGCTTAAGTAATGGAGCTGGAGATTTACATACATGAACATTAACATAACATCACGCCTTCCCGGTTAAACAGAAATATACTTACTTATAGTAGGTACCTATACCCACATTTGTCCAGTCATGTTTAAGGCCCATGTCATAGGAGGCGAGCCTATGTCACCAACAAAGTACAAATCTGTTCTATATGCTTCTTCTGTGAAACTTCTGGTGGAAAATACAATACCCGATCAATTAATGGTTAGTTGAGGGATCTACTATCGACACAAATACTCTTTTTGAACACGTAAAAAGAATTTATGTCGGTGGTATTTCCTTCAACTAAAAATTGAAAAACAAGTATGATTTCGGAACTCGGTGGCAAAAACCAAAATACAAAACCAAAGACAGCGACTTTAATTACTTTTCATTTTTAGTGTAGTGGATGTCGGTTGCTTTTTTTTTTGTATAAAAATACAAAAATTAATTATTTTTTTGTTATCAAATAAACAATAAACTGCCGCTGCAAATTAGAGACGCGAAATTATTCAAAATAATAGTCTAATATGCTTTTAAATTAATCTTTTGTACATGATCGTTTTGTTTAGGGTTTCCCAATATAAACGTCTTAGAGAGTTGTTTTTTGTTGCTAAGTTAGTCATAAATATTCATAAAACCTAATTTCGGTTGCAAGCCTCCTATCCTATTTGTACGGTGAACGAGCGTCTAAAAACTGTCAATGTAAACCCTAACTTGATATATCGTATTATTTTCTGTAGTCATAAAATCTAAGCTAAAGTAAAGCAACAAAATGGATACTCGCCAGTTTAGTAACTTATTCGATACTAACTTTGACAGCTGCTTCGCCCGCGTGGTGTTCGGAAATTATCGCACGGGAACGTAATACCAAGATAAAAAGAACTAACCTATGTGTTAATCCAGGTTATAATCTATCTGTCTGAATAAAAAGACATCCAAATCCATTCAGCCGTTTTTGCGTGATTGAGTAACAAACATCCAAACATACGACCTTTCACATTCATAATTTTAGTAGGAATAGTAGGATATTAGTAGGATTCTATTCAATCTAATAACTTCAAATTCGAATTCAAATTCATTTATTTTCCAGAATATAGGTTTACAACTTTGACAGTGTATGATCTTATAACTATAATCGCCCCTTTACATTCTACCATCACATATGGTGTGAAAATATGTCTTTAATAGTATAGGTACATTACTTTTAATAGATAATAAAACAGACAACAACGAAACATAATATTACATGCATTAGGATTTTTAAGGAACAAATTAATTAATCGATGTCAAAGTTATACCTTCTCGAGTGATCAATTTATAGAGATGCTTGCCCACACAAATTTTTAATTTAAAAGTAATCAAAACAGTGTCACTTATTGGACAAGATTTCCATAATCAGGAAACCGTAATTATTTTGCCCTTACCCCAATTTTTCCCGTGGGATTTTATTGAAATTAAGTTCAATGTATTTCGGCTCTTACACTTGCCGCTATAATCGTGGAGTCACAGGAGAGATCTCATCATTTCTTCGAATATTCCGTTAGTTCAACACCTGTTTAATGCATCGGTTTCTTTTGTCCTCAGCGCTTCGAATGGGTGGTCAGTCGCCCCATAGACCCCGGCGAGGTGGTAACTCTACATTTGATGGGCCGCGGCCGCCTTGGCGCCGCCAAAGTCATTGGGGTGTACCGCCTCGGTCTAGAGATCGTGGTCAACGACGGTCAAATTGCTATCACCGACTCACTCGTCGATGACCGGAATAAGCCAGTTCCGGTAAGTACTTTAAGATTTTCTTTTTTGACAAACCGGAATAAGAAGGTTTTGCCGAAATTAGTCACACATCACTCTGAAAAGTGATCTTATCGTTGGCGATGTGAACCAAAAAGATGGACACCATAGATCTGCCAGCGTTTTTCGAGTGGCAGTAGCGGATTCCGTATTCAGCTAAATAGGCTAGGCTACCCGCAGGACACGAGCGCCTACGCTCATGTATGTACATGTTGGAGAAAATAATGTAGAATTCTGTGATTTGCCGTTGGTTTTGAAAGCTGCCTGCCGTGACGTTACTAACACTGAGCATGGCTCCTTTATTTGTCTAAAAAACCTACCGTACGTACGTACTTTCGAAATTTGAAAGAATATGACAGTTGGAAAGGTAACAAGTGACAGCTATGTAGGCGAGGTTGATATTGGATAAATCTTAGGTAACGTTATTGTTCCTCTACTGTACCGTCCGCATATCGAGTTTTGTGTGATAATCATGATATGTGCGCGTATAGGTTCTACGTATATACGTACAGGTTTATTTATGCACTCGTAGTTTTCCAATTTTCTGCCACAAAAACGAAAAATTCATGTTTCGCTTTGGTGTTGTTGGAACTTAATTATAGTCTACTCTTAAAAAGAGATCATAATTGTGAGGTTTCCCGCTGCAGCAAAAGGTTCAAACTCAAAAATAATTTATTTATGAAATACACAGTAGTACAATAGCTTCTGCCCGCGGCTTTGCTCGTGTGGATGTCGCCAAAATAAGCAGGCCCAGTTCAGCAAACATGCCAGACGATTAGTGTCTGACGCTGGTTTTCAACTGGAGCTGACGTGTGAGGATGTAAAGCAGCTTTATACCAATACTGCAGGTGACGCGTGTATGCGTACTGGAATAAAATAAATTTGTGTCAAATAAAATAGTAACATAAATAGGCAGTCGCTCCATGTAAAATACAGGTATTCAGCTGCATCCGGCTAGACTGGAAGCCAACCCCACCGTAGTTGGGAAAAAGCAAGGCAGATCATGATAATGAAGGCAACATATAGACAGAGTTACATTCGAATTTATAATATTAATGTGAATGAATGTTATACTGCAGACAGGTACCAAAACAAGGTTTTCCATTGATTTCAATGAATCAGCAAAGGTGTGACGTCACAATGAACTGTCCATTGGAATAGCTTGCATGAATAAAATTAATCAACTGTTCATAGTTTTCACGAAAGGTTTTTGATTAGACGTTAGTAACTGTTGACAAAAGTATTAATACAAAGAAAACTAAAAAATAAACAAAAGGTTTCCATTCAATGGGCGCAAAAATAAACTTTCTTTATTTAAACCTTTTGAAATAACAGTAAATAGTTTAGTGTATCTTTTATTCATAGGGGTGAAGCCGGGAGAAATGTGACGATTGCAAATTCACTGCATAGCTTCTGTGGACCCTTGTCTTTGCAATAGGCGCCATTTTCGCGCCATTTAATTTTGCTTTGACATCGTTCTGTGCTCAATATGGAAAAGATAGCATATCGCATTATTTTCGAATACGAATTCCATCGTGGCACTAGCGCTGCAGAAACAGCTCGAAGGATTAATAATCCCCCCCCCCCCCGAGTGGATTCCCGCATTGTCGTTGCGGGGGGGCTCAGTAGCCGTGGTCTCCACGGTGAAGCGAAGAGGAACCGCAAGGTGGGGCCGTTCGTCAGTGCTTTTGCCTCAAAGCCGACGACGTAGCGGCCAAATAAAAGTAAGTTGCGGTGAGGTGCACCGCAACTGAGGTGGGCCGCGATGTCGGCCGCTCTCCCTATCCCCTGCAGCCGAAAAGTGGTAGGCGGCGGGGCCACTGTGTTGACCCGTTGCAGGGTGACCGACCGGTCCGCAAGGGCCGATGCCTGCCAGGGGTGCGGGTTGTTCGAAAGAGATACTGTCACCCCTGGCATACGGGCAACTGAGGGAACACGGGCGGGTTTTAGTCAGTAAAAGTCTGACACGCCCTCCTGCTCCACCCAGAGCGGGAGAAGTCATTTGATGATTTCCTACCAAAAAAAAAAAGGATTAATAATGTGTACGGAGAAACCATTGTAAAAGAAAACACTATACGTTTTTGGTTCCAACGCTTTCGTTCTGGAAATTTTGACCTCCAGAACAAACCTCGTGGACGGCCGGAGACCCTAGTTATCAATGAGGAATTGAAAGTGATCGTGGAAGCGGATCCACCTCAAACCACGTCAGAGTTAGCTGCAGGCTTCGGTGTGAATGATAAAACCATTTTGAATCATTTGAAACAAATTGGAAAAGTGAAAAAGCTTGAAAAATGGGTACCGCATGAACTAAGTGAACCAAACCAAAAAACACGCGTCGAGTGCTGCGTCACGTTACTCAACCGTGACTTCACTAATGTCTAAACTTGCCGTTCATAACGTACTGATAGGTACATTGGAAATAAATACATACCTACCTTCTTATTTCATGAAAACATGACAAACACATTCGAGTTTCACTAAAAGTTCGGATTCTTGTTATCGTTTTGGAACGTCGAATCAAACCAGTGAATCATGTGCGACAGTAATTTTCTAAAGCTTGACGTATTATTAATTTATGTCTTATAAACATTTCAAAAAACTAATACGTTCAAGTTAATAAACCCGGCTTTAGGATTAGCTGACCACAACAGTAAAATAATTTAAACCTTGCGTAGATGATACACCGATGCGAAGCACTCCATTAGCTGTCAGTGTTAATGGCAAACAGAGTTGTATGCTTCTTAGAATAGACGAGGCTTTGGAGGTTTATAGCCTATCTAAAGTGCGTTTTCGATTGCACAGCCTCCAAGTGCAGGGTTTGCACAACAACACTGTTGTCGTTGCGTAACTATAGGTACCTAAACTTAATTGTCTAATCCTTACCTAGTGCGCATTATGTTGAGAAGAAAGTAGGTAGGTAATTGTGAGGAGGACAATGTTGCTAAATCACTGTTACTTTAATTACGTGAACAACGCATACGTTTGGACGTTTTATAAGCATGCTCAGTTTTTGTACACACTTTAGAACATAATTCTTAGTGTGTCGATGGCAAACAAATCATACTACAGGGTCAAATTGAATTAGTTAGCGAAAATCCGCAAACATGATGGGTAGGTAGCGATATCTTAACATGATCAAACAAAAAGGTAATAAATTTGACGAGTTTTTTGTTGGAGCTGTCAATCGCAGGTAGTGTAGTCAGTTGAAAGATTACTCAAAGAAATCGTCTTTTTTTAATACTGTTGAGTATTTAAAAAGAAATAGTTTTCTTTGAGTACTCTTCACAGACATGATGGAAATCTATATCTACATTAGATAAAATAAAATATTATATATATTGTCAACTCATACTTCTTGTCACAAAATTGCCCCAAAAACCCAGCATAAATTTATATTTCTTAATTTGTTTGGCCCAAACTTCATCAAAGCAAAAACTGTTACACAACTTTAGAATCTAGAGAATGTGCAAATAGAGACCTACCTGGTCCATAATTGATACAATTGGGGGCCTATGTCTCTTTGCTATCTTGAATGCCAACACAGATGCGTCGCAAAGCCAGTACCTAACTAATTTATAAATGACTTGAACCAGTCTGGGTAGTGTATGTCAAGCTTAAGCGGATAATGCATCTAAGGTGACTCCCAAAGTTGTTATTCGTCATTTAAACAGCATAATCAGTCTATAACGTCCTCACTGCTGGGACACAGGCGTTGTTCTTGAGGCAATGGCGTAATCCACTGCGCTGGCCCAGTACGGGTTTGTGGATGACTATCCTAGAACATGCCGGTTTCCTCACAATGCTGTCCTACACGTGCTGCTGTGCATACAGTACACGGACGTTAATTTGGCACATCGACCCTCAAAAAGATAATAGAAAAGAATAGAATAGAAAACATTTATTCGACACAGCCACAACACCACAGCAACATGCACACTTTTTTTAAGAAGTGAGTAATAAACATACCTAATAATAAAATTGCAGTAACAATATTGTGCTGACCGTGCTCATACCGAAAGGGTTACCAACTCAGCATTTGCTCGGCGTCAGACACTCAGCGCTAAGATGGTTTTCAGTTTACACCCCGCAGCGACAAACGGACGTAGGTAAATAAAATAGTTACTTGAATATTAGTAATAAAAATGTTTAAGAAAACCTAAATAAATAATGTAAAAGATTTTTTGTGTGCTACTCATTTCAGAGTTTTTTTTTGAAATACCCACGAATCTACAATATAAAATAGCGCCGATAAGACTGATAGGCATAACCGACAACTAGGAAGCTCTTCAGAGCTGAGATTATTTTAAATTCTGTGAGCTACGATGTCGCAGAGGGTTACGACTATATCCGGTAGCCGGAGCAAATGTATACACCTAAGTAGATAATTCCGATCGTTTATTGTAACGGTTCTTACCTTAGAACCTTCAAGATTTCCCGGATGAACTGTTTCGCGATGCACCGTGACACTAGTTTCCATGTAAATCTGGACGTACACACTATTCTCATCGATGTATCGCCAGTTAAGGCGGAGGATTCTTGAAAACGCTCAAAAAGGCGATTTTTTAAACCAGTGTATCTCGTTAGCCGTAAAAAAAATTGTGATATTTTCAAGTCTTTTTTGCATACAGTGATGGAACTCAAAACATAATTAAACATACTTTAATGCATCAAAAAAATCATCAAGGTCACCTCTTAATTATCTTTAAAACCAGTTTATTTCTTCAATAACAATTATTATGATAATTACAAATATACCATAAAATTTCAAACGCCAAACTGCATCCAGTGATGGATTATTTTTTACCAAATAGTTAATATCTAATTTAATAAGATTTTATTTGCATTTTTACGACAATGCTTGCTCATTTATTATTCGAATTTACTACAACAGATTTTAACCCCTATCGGATTGGAGTAAGAACTATTATCGCTCATAATGACAATACGACTAGTAGGTACATTCAAAATTACCAGGGCCTTAAATGCTTCCGTAACATGTTTCATGAGTTACATAAGTACGTTATGTAGATATCAGAACAGGATAAATTCATTCCCTTTGATCTCGGGCTCGCAAACAGGATTGACCACATCATACGCGGTCCGTAACCACATCTACTTTATCGTATCTATATAGAATTACCTACTGAAACACATGCTCTCCTTAATTAAACAAAATGGACGAATTTATGGTTTTGAACTAAATGTTACTTTACTCCGCGTTTATTGATTAACGGATGAGGTTTTGAGCTTTGTCTCGTTACTTTGTTTATGGTGTACAATGTATCTACACGTCATAACTTAACATCGCGCCTGTTGAACCCGAAGGGCAAGGCAGAGGTAACTACCTAACCTACACGGTACACCCACATTTCGCTAATTATGATCGTGTTATATTTACACAATTATAGTAGCGATATATTCGCTTATCTTTCTAATAACTGACAATACATTAGGATCAGATGGTATTCGGATGCATCTGGTTAGACTGGAGGCTGACCTCAACATATTTGGAAAACGGCTAGGCAGATGATGATGATGTTAGGTGCGGAAAATTAAAACGTCATCAAGAGTTTCGCTTCATCTTCATAAATTATAGCTAGCTAGCCCAGGTCGATGGCGCGTTGTGTTCCACGCGCGCCTCAAAGAGATGTCAGCACAAAGTGATGGGGCCCGCAAGGGCCGATGCCTGCCAGGGGTGCGGGTTTGTTCGAAAGAGATACCGCAGCCCCTGGCATACAGGCTACTGAGGGAACACGGGTGGGTTTTAGTCAGTAAAAGTCTGACACCTCCTGCTCCACCACGAGCGGGAAAAGTTATTCGCTGATTACCCACGCTCAAAAAAAAAAACAGTAGTACCTATTGCGTCATATTGCAATTCTTCTGGGAGCCATCTTGATCTAAGGGAATTGCAATGCGATGCAACATCCGTGCCACGTTGGAAAACGACTGTTCTGGGACAACGCAGTTTACAATTCCCTATCCCATGTATAGGTACATTACTAGTTTTGCCAGCGGTTTCACCCGCGTGCATGCACGTCAAAAATTATCCCACTAGAACGTATTGCCGGGATAAAAAGTATCCTTTTTGTTAATCCAGGTTATAAACTACCTGTGTGCCAAATGTCATTCAAATCTGTTCAGCCGTTTTTGCCTGATTGAGTAACAAACATCTAAACATACAAACTGCACTTTTATAATATTAGTAGGATTTAAATGCTTGGTGGTTTCTATTTGTAGCTATAATGCCTTCTTTGTTCGCGCATGAATATATTGTAAAGTAGTCCATTTCGGTCACTAAACTCTTACCCCCTTATTACAAAACAAGGTCTTTCTTTAGGTATGGTTTAAACCTTCGAGCCTATTTTTGAAATAAGAACTTAGAACTGAAATAGAATTACAGCTCCTTTTACAAAACTGACAATTTAGCACTGGACTAACTTGTCAGTTTTGTAAAAGGAGCTGTACCGTATTTCGATGTCAGTTCGGTTCTTATTTAAAAAATAGGCTCGAAGGTTTAAACCATACCTAAAGAAAAACTTTGTTTTGTATTATGGGGGTTAGTGTTACCTGAATTTCTATAATGTTTTTGTAGCTATTAGTTGAGTGTATAGGTTTGGTGGTAAAACCACGAATCAAATTCACATTATCATTTGAATAGTTTTTAAACGCAATACAAAAATTTGTCAGCCATTTCGATTTCAATTTACTAATGAGAAAAAAAAAAGTCATTTTTCCACCCTTGTCCGGTAAAATATCTACGAAATGTCTATCATCACCATCATCATCATCATTTCAGCAAAAAGACGTCCACTGCTGGACATAGGCCTCCCCCAAAAGGGGGGGGTTATGCAATAATCGTCACGTTTGGCGGGTTGGCGATCGCAGTATGGTGGTAAAATGCATAGAGAACGCTGCTGCCCATTCTCTAGTAAGTCTCTTAGTCGCCCTCTACGACACCCACGGGAAGAAATGGGATGGTGCTATTCTTACGTCCGGCACCACACAGAACCGTCTATGTCCGAAATGTCTCTACAAGAATGTAGGTAATTTAAATTCTTTAGTAGACTCGCTTGCGTAGCTTATGAATAATGATAAAAGGTCATTAAAGAGCCAGACCTGTCGACGATGCAGACAAAATAAGCAAGCTGAAATGGAGTAGACGTGTTCTTGAGTGGAAACAGCGGAACGGCAAACGTTAGTTGTGTCTCCCTCAGGCTAGGTATAAAGACGATTTTCGCAAGGCAGCTGGTAGAGGCTGAATGAGAGTACTGTGGAGTAGACGCCTATGTCTAGCAGAGGACTGCTGTAGACTAATGATAGTGAATATTAGGTCTTTACCTATGAAATTGCCGTTCTGCAGTACTGGCCATTTCAAATCAAAATAATTTTTGTTTGGCTAAGAATTCTAATTTCAAATTAATTTTATTTTAAAAACATGGATTTTTTTTTCTAAAAGTAGTCATTTCTTTATTGATTAGTGTTACATTTTCATCGCATTTCAATCTTTTTCGTCATCATGGATACGTTAAAAATTCGAGTAATTATGGAATATGAGTACCGTCGTGGCAGCAACCTGGCACAAGCGGCACGCAACATCAACGACGTTTACGGAGCTAACACTACAAACCAACGCACCACCTGTTATTGGTTTGCTCGCTTCCGTTCTGGAAATTTCGACCTGAAAAATGAACCTCGCGGTCGTCCGAAGACTTTGGTCGACAATGACGAATTAAAGGCGATTGTGGAAGCTGATGATACACAATCTACGGCTGAATTAGCAGCAGCTTTCGACGTTAGCGTCAAAACAATATTGGTCCATTTGCGTCAAATTGGCAAGGTAAAAAAGCTTGACAAATGGGTGCCCCACGAACTCAATGATCGCCAGCGCGAAGTACGCGTCGAGACGTGCCTTGCACTGCTCAACAGACACACAAATGAAGGAATTTTGAACCGCATTGTTACCTGCGATGAAAAATGGATTCTGTTTGATAACCGTAAGCGCTCAGCAAGTTGGTTGGATCCTGGTTCAGCACCTAAACAATGCCCTAAACGAAAACTTACCCCTAGAAAAGTGATGGTCACTGTTTGGTGGTCTAGCGCCGGTGTGATTCATCACAGCTTCTTACCAAACGGGGTGAGCATTACTGCAGATGTGTACTGTGAAGAACTGAACACAATGATGGAGAAGCTGGCGCATCTCCAACCAGCATTGGTCAATCGCTCGTCTCCGCTGCTCCTGCACGACAACGCGCGACCTCATACTGCACAGCAGACGGTCTCCAAGTTGCAAGAACTGGGGTTGGAAGCTCTCCGTCATCCGCCCTACTCACCAGACCTTGCGCCTACAGACTACTACTTTTTCCAGAATTTGGATAACTTCTTGGCGGGAAAAAAAATTAATACCCGAGAGGCAGTACAAAATGCCTTTGAAGAATTTGTTGCCTCCCGTCCAGCTGATTTCTTTAAGAAGGGCATCAATAAACTGCCACTGCGATGGCAAAGATGCATTGATTGCATGGGTGATTACTTCGATTAATACAAATAAAAAATTCATGAAAAAAAATCGTTTAAATTTTTTCATACAAAACGGCAATTTCATAGGTAAAGACCTATTATAAAGTCCAGCCCCGAATTGTGAACTTTGTAGTATTTAAATATAAGCTAATAGTAATAGATAACAAAGACATTTATTTTATAAGCCTAATAAGGAGAGAAAAACGGGTTTACAAATGCATTATTAAATTACTATATCCTTATATTTAATAGGCTTAGTACATGCACGTTATGTGAAACTCCTGACACCCCTAGGACATGTCCTGTATGTCAGGTGTCAGTACTGGCTATGTATATGTCGCAGTATGATAGATAAAACCGTAATATACTTATATCCCTAGGGATATAAACATATGCCGTAACATAGTTATACGAAACCGATTCATTACTATCTTACGGCCGCAATCTAGTAATATGTTTATTTGACTAAATTAATCTGGTTAAATTGTTATGAATCTACCCTAGAATCAAATAAAACAATATGTTGGTTTTATAAGAAGTCATTTACAATGATAAAACTAATATATAACAGATATTAAAGAAAAAGTGGGGAAAATTCAATTAATACCTATGTATCATGGCCATATCGTAGATTTGCTCACTTCAGGAAATGCTTGAGAGTTTTTTCTCGAGAAGACGATCGACGTCAAGGGCACCCCGAGGTTCGGTTTGGTTAGGTTCCTTTAAACCCTGCAGACAGAAATAGGAGCCCCACGCAGTGTGGCTCCGTCAACCTGACGTCGACCGTCTTCTTCTGTAATATAAGAACCAGAAGAAGACGAGAATTTCATGAAATGCGACCATTTCATGAAATTCTCGAGCATTTCATGAAGTGAGCAAACGACAGACTGGTCCCAGTCTGTCGTATGCTCACGCGCAAGCGAGCGACGTGCGGGGTTCACAAACACAACGAAGCCTCCGCCGCCGTCTCCGTCGCACCCCCGTACTACACTCCTACAATTATTTCACTAAACTTAATCAAGTAATATAATTATATCACTAAACTTGAACCGTATTATAATTACATTCCTAGTAAGATAGTAATGAATCGCTTTCGTATAACTATATTACGGTACATAATTATATCACTAGGGATATAACTATATTACGGCTTATCTATCATACTGCGACATATACAACAGAATGTATGCAAACAGAGAGTTACCTCCATTGTAAATAGCGACTATAAAAGTTACAGTACTCAACATCAAACACCCAATTAATACGACCAAAATGTCAACACAACATTTTGCCGAGTTTAAATTAGTAGGTACTTGACATCGCTTTTCAAATATGTGGCAAATGGTTCTATGTAAATATAAAAACCGGTTTTTTGTTTCACCAGAAGCCGCAGCTTTTTTTTTTTTTTTAATTAATGAACATGGCTCATATTTTTGTTTACTCAATTAGCACCTTTTGGTAACGCTTTCCAAATATGTTGGTACATTTATGGCAAATTGTTCTATGTAAATACACAAACGGACAGAAGCTACAGCTTTTTTCAATGAACATGGCTCACTCAGAGCAGTGGTGGCCGAGTTGTCCAACTTACAAGTTACAACATGGTCGTAAGTTTGGACCGAAGCAGGCGCTTTACTTTTTATAAATATTTTCATCAGCACTGCTCACACAACAGTGAAGGTAAACATCGTGAGGAAACCGGCATGTCCTGGAACCAACAATTCAAAGACATGTGACATCTACCAAGTCGCAATGGGCCCGCGTGGTAGACAACAGCCCAGTCCATCTCGGAAAAAGCAGGACTGTGTCCCAGCAGTGGGAACATTTATACTAGTCTGACTAACTTTTTCCAGCAGCTTCGCCCGCTTGGAGTTCGGAAATTATCCCACGGGAACATACTACCGGGATAAAAATTCTATGTGTTAATTAAGGTTATAAACTAGATGTGTGCCAAATTTCATCCAAATTAGTTCAGCCGTTTTTGTGTGATTGAGTAACAAACATCCAAATATCTTCACAAACTTTCACATTTAAAATATTAGTAGGATTATTCTATTCCTACGCAGAACATTTCAATTCCGAATTAAACAACCAACCAGGGGTGCGGATTGTTCGAAAAAGATACCGCCGCCCCTGGCACGCAGGCTAGTGTTCCCTCAGGAACACGAGTGGGTTTTAGTCAGTAAAAGTCTGACACACCCTCCTGCTCCACCCAGAGCCGGAGAAGTTATTTGATTTCCCACACAAACAAAAAAAAAACAACCAAGGCGGCGTGTGGAACACGGATATGTATGATATATTTGACACCCGTGTTCCTAACGCCTAAACTATCTATCTTCTATCTACTATATCTTCTTATATATAAAAATGAATCCCTATTTCCTCTGGTCACAGCATCACACGTGAAAGGCTGGATCAATTTTGCTAATTCTTTTCTTGTTGTGTTTTTTATTGTCAAGAGAAGATTTTTATGAAAGAAAAATAATAAGAAAGCCGCGCATTCAATATTCATAGTTAAGACAGGACAACTTCTGGCGGGTCAGCTAGTATAATATATACCTATGTCAAACAATAAGTACTGAAACGAATTGTCGCTATCTTCTCTAAATTAATATTTTTACCTCATCTATCTTCTATCTCTATATATAAACATCAATTGCTGTTTGTTAGTCTCCGTGAACATTGTGAGGACCCAAAGACGTAATACACGTAGAAGTACTGCAAGGGATCAGCAGCGTCTCAACTTGAGGCATTCTGGATTCTGTTTATGAAGCTCCATACTGCAACTCACGCTTATAAATAGCAGTCAGCAATTCCAAATTTAGCCAGCCAAGGCGCCTAGCGAGGCCTTACCGTCGGACAGCGTTGGGTTGACAAATTGCGTAACTCACGATTAATCATAATCTGTTTCGTTTTCAAACGGGTTGCTAAACCATTGCTTCATATGTTCAAAAAATGTGTATGCTCAGCAACGTAAATAACGCAACGAATATTGTTGAACTGTCAAAATGAAACCGATTATGATTAATCGTGTGTTACGCAATTAGGGTGCAGGTTAACAACGACTAGAAGAGGTGAACTAATTACGTACCTTTAATAACAATCACAGCAACACAACAATCAGTACTTCTTAATGTGCATGGAATTTTGTAAAGCTATCAAAGCCAGATCAACGATTCAATCAGGGGAATGAACTGCGTAGTGTCGTTAATGAGGTCAGCTCCAGCTGAAACTAGCCATTGCACCGTTAATAAATTCCCTTTGTAACATTCAAAGGTTTCAACTCCGAACGAATACGATTTGCCTTCTATTAGAATTCGATTGCAATACCAATCTAATTGAAATGCGTTTGAATGGAGACTCACGGCATCTGCACACTCAGTTGAAGAAATACTAATTGGCCACTTCAGTTTGTCATCCATTTTAAACAGGTCACTAAAATTAGATTAAAACCGTGAATACAATTTTAGTTCTTGAAAACATTTCGAATTTAAATCCAAATGGCCATCGGACCCATCCACTTAAATCATCCAATTTGGATGTCAATGGAGATTAACGAATTGGCTTTTCTTACTTGATACAAGAGTAATAAGATAAGATAAGAGAGTAATGGTGGCCAAGTGGTAACGGCCGCGACTTACGAGTAGGTCGTGAGTTCGAACCCAGACAGGCGCTTTACTTTGTGTAAATTATTTCATCACCACTGCTTTCAAAACGGTGAAGGAAAACATCGTGAGGAAACCGGCATGTCCTAGAACCAAAAATTCGAAGACATGTGACATCTACCAACCCGCACTGGGCCCGCGTGGTGGATTACGGCCCACTCCCTCTCACTGAGAGGAGGCCTGTGTCCCAGCAGTGGGAACGTTATAGGCTGAGTATGTATGTAACTTGATATAATAAGCCGATAATCCCGGCTGATTAGCTGGTTATTAAATGTGATATTAGTTTTCACAGATGTATACAAAATATAATGGATTCAAAGAAGCAAAAGGTCTGTTACCGACGCCATTTCGAGTTTTTAACGTACGTTAAAGTAAAAGAAAACACGTGCCCGCTGTAGAAAACTTTTTAAATGTGTTGCCAAAATAGTGGTTTAACGACGTGCAAATAGTAACATGCAATTTTCCTCGGAATTCAGCTGGAATGACGAACAGTTAATAAAGAATAGAATAGTGTATTTCTAAAACATACGAAGATCTTAACTCTCTTCTTCTTATCTTACTGTACGCTATGTTTTGCCATTATTGGCATCATCATCATCATCATCAGCCTATAATGTTCCCACTGCTGGGACACAGGCCTCCTCTCGGTGAGAGGGATTGGGCCGTAATCCACCACGCGGGCCCAGTGCGGGTTGGTAATAAAACATTATTGGCATATAAATATTAAATTACAATGATAAAATTACTATATCTACTAACAATACAATATCTACAAACCTTTGTAGTTACCCTTTTTTGCGAAAATTCCGCGTTTATTACAAATCTAATGTAATAATAGCTTTCTGCAATCTAAACTACAAACTCGTCCGTCCCCACAATTTTCGTAAAAAAAGTGATACCTACCAAGTGTTTGCTTCACGTGCATACTTGTGGAGCAACACCAAAGAAGGTTGTCTTATTTAGAGAAGCTTTACGTTTCACAAGGCATTAACATCTTTTATGAAGCATATTCTCATGATACTCGTACAGTATTTAGCTGATGTAACATGTAAATCTCCAGGTTCAGGGTTAAGTTTTTTAACGTTCTGATTGTTTTTTTACGTTCCAATGTGTTTCCGGTTACTGTGTTGACCATCCATTTTTAAAGCATACTGGGAGTTGCTTGAGGCGTGAACGAACGTCCGTCTTATGTTTTAACATACTAAGGCCTCAAGCTTTTAAATACGAAAGTTCTATGTTTGCTACTTTTTATGTCACTAAAACAATGTTTTCAAAAAGGTATTTTTGTCATATATTTTCACTTGAAATCAAACAAAACAATGTCTGAAACACAATGTGCTTATCTGAAAACGAATTGTTTCGGGAGAGATCGGGGGAGATCGTTTGTTCTGTTGGTACCTACTTGTTGCGTTCAAACGATGACAATGGCACGGATAATGGCACGGTTGGCTGGCAGCCAAGTACAAGAAACTAAAAAGTTTATTGTTCTAGCAACGATGCTACAGGTGACTGTCTGTAGTGATGTAGTCATATCGTAGAAATAATTTGAAAAGCTTCAGGGATTTTAAAGAGTAGATTGTTGAAATCGGTTACGAATCTCAGCTTTTGAATGGGAACAGCAGAGACTTATTGTTATAAATATTATACTGAGCAGCCAATATGCCTCCTAATCATACACTGATAATTGAGGAAAGTGTGTGTCCGTAATAATCAATTAGGAGAGTAAAGCACACGACGGTATCGATATTTGGTATACGTGGACTCTGCAATGATTGTACCGATAAGCGTTGCAGTAAATAGCCTGATAGCGGAGAGCTTCGACCGACACCTTAGGAGGTTCTCATTGCGTGTCTGGGTCAAGGGTTTTGTGATTCCTCACTATAGGTATAGCCCTGGCCACCGGCAGCTTGGACCCTGTTCCTGATGCTTACGGGCCACATCGTTTTTACATTTTTAAATTTTTCGTGCTTCTTTTTCAAATTTTAAGAAATATTTCAAAATAGTATGTATAAGTTAAGGAAGTGAGTAAATAAACGTAAATTAAGCGACTAAAAAAATTAACACTTCCATAGAAGTTAATGTCGGCGCGACGAGTGATTTACATCCCGCATCCCGCGCGTGGTTGGCTTCAGTTTGCCCAGAGCTTAAATGAGAGCACGTCGCCGCGCCACCTTTAGTTAAGAGCATAACCATGCACCGAAGTCTTGGAAATGAAAATAAGTGAAAAGCTAATTATAATAAACTACGAATGTTAGGAGTTTTCAACTGCAGTTAGGCGGCAGTTTTAAGAAACTCCTACATATGTAAATATAGGAATTTGAGTATAGTACTGAAAAATTTAATCACTTTGGTTTTGAGCTCGTCAATCAATCTGCCTAGCCGATTCCCAACTATGTATTTAGGGTCAGCTTCCAGTCTAACCGGATGTAGTTGAATCCCAACATCTACATGGAGCGACTGCCTATCTGACTCCACAACCTAGTTATTGGGTATGCGATTTCCTTTGGTAAGACTGGTTGCTGACTTTCTGGATTCTGACCACTCGTAACGACTGTCGAAGATCCACGAATAACAGCTGGGTCCATGGGATTTTTGAGGTACGAAAGGTCTTGGCATGTAAAGATGGTCACCCATCTAAGGGTCAACCGCGGTAAGCGTAGCTTAACCTGATCGATCGAAACATACAGTTTAATTACTTTGCCATAAGGGCCTAATCAGGTGAAGTGGCGTGGACGCGCTACCCGGCCGCTGTACTGTGAGATTACTCGACACCATATGCATCGAATCACATTCGAAATGCATGAAGCGGCGTGAGCGCGCGGCCATGCTGCGCGCTTGCACCGCTTCACCTGCTTAGGCCCTTAGCCCTTGAGCTCTTACGGGGACATAATTCCTGCGTAGTACGGTATAGATTCCCGTGCGCAATAGCTAGCTTTGTCTTACTAATTGCAACGCCTCGTAGGTGACCTCATCTAGTTTTTTCTATATACGAGTATATTTTCTGACGTGTAATTAAGAGGCCATTTATGATATTTTTAGAAATACAGTATTTTAACTGTAATATCGCGTCTATAAAATCACGTAAATCAGTGGAATCGGAAAAAAATCGTATACGGCCTATTATTACTCGTTTTTCAGATCAATTTATCAACACATACCGCTCATTATATTAGGTCTTTACCTATGAAATTGCCGTTCTGCAGTACTGGCCATTTCAAATCAAAATAATTTTTGTTTGGCTAAGAATTCTAATTTCAAATTAATTTTATTTTAAAAACATGGATTTTTTTTTCTAAAAGTAGTCATTTCTTTATTGATTAGTGTTACATTTTCATCGCATTTCAATCTTTTTCGTCATCATGGATACGTTAAAAATTCGAGTAATTATGGAATATGAG
The DNA here is from genome assembly GCA_949987655.1 of Polymixis flavicincta. Lineage (NCBI taxonomy): Eukaryota > Metazoa > Arthropoda > Insecta > Lepidoptera > Noctuidae > Polymixis > Polymixis flavicincta. The sequence goes on along the minus strand of OX465171.1, from coordinate 31,017,031 downwards.
TACCGTCGTGGCAGCAACGCGGCACAAGCGGCACGCAACATCAACGACGTTTACGGAGCTAACACTACAAACCAACGCACCAACTGTTATTGGTTTGCTCGCTTCCGTTCTGGAAATTTCGACCTGAAAAATGAACCTCGCGGTCGTCCGAAGACTTTGGTCGACAATGACGAATTAAAGGCGATTGTGGAAGCTGATGATACACAATCTACGGCTGAATTAGCAGCAGCTTTCGACGTTAGCGTCAAAACAATATTGGTCCATTTGCGTCAAATTGGCAAGGTAAAAAAGCTTGACAAATGGGTGCCCCACGAACTCAATGATCGCCAGCGCGAAGTACGCGTCGAGACGTGCCTTGCACTGCTCAACAGACACACAAATGAAGGAATTTTGAACCGCATTGTTACCTGCGATGAAAAATGGATTCTGTTTGATAACCGTAAGCGCTCAGCAAGTTGGTTGGATCCTGGTTCAGCACCTAAACAATGCCCTAAACGAAAACTTACCCCTAGAAAAGTGATGGTCACTGTTTGGTGGTCTAGCGCCGGTGTGATTCATCACAGCTTCTTACCAAACGGGGTGAGCATTACTGCAGATGTGTACTGTGAAGAACTGAACACAATGATGGAGAAGCTGGCGCATCTCCAACCAGCATTGGTCAATCGCTCGTCTCCGCTGCTCCTGCACGACAACGCGCGACCTCATACTGCACAGCAGACGGTCTCCAAGTTGCAAGAACTGGGGTTGGAAGCTCTCCGTCATCCGCCCTACTCACCAGACCTTGCGCCTACAGACTACTACTTTTTCCAGAATTTGGATAACTTCTTGGCGGGAAAAAAATTTAATACCCGAGAGGCAGTACAAAATGCCTTTGAAGAATTTGTTGCCTCCCGTCCAGCTGATTTCTTTAAGAAGGGCATCAATAAACTGCCACTGCGATGGCAAAGATGCATTGATTGCATGGGTGATTACTTCGATTAATACAAATAAAAAATTCATGAAAAAAATTCGTTTAAATTTTTTCATACAAAACGGCAATTTCATAGGTAAAGACCTATTATTTGCCTTGCCTCCCAAAAAATACCGGTTGGTATACATCGTCGTGCAAATAGTTCCCATACATTCAGTACCTCCATGAATCTGAACCTTTTCACCGTGAAGTTTTTCGTCGATAACTAATAATTAAATATGCTGTTCTATACATTTGGACCGCGTAGGTAATGCACTTGTCTATGAAACAGCAGATATTATTTTTTGGAACCAGCGAAAAATTTCTACGTTAGGCGTCTAGAATCATGTGGTGAGTTTTACTTTAAATTTACAGCTTACACGTCAATGGATATATGCAACCCTGTATTAAAATAAATGGACTCGGATTCCATTTTTCATTTTAACCATTCATATCCACGGTTTATTGACTCACGTCACGTCCCATGCTCACGTCGCGTCGCAACGTAATCAGCAATTTTTTTTTTTTTTTAAAAGGCTCTCTAAGTGCCCTAGTAATAGAGTCGTGTGATGGTTACTGCGGTCTGTTTCGATCCCCCCTAAAAAATATGATTTTTTAGACTTTTTGTTTTGTAGACCACTTTCTGTTTTATTAAGTACCTGGTACTTGTTGACAAACTTTCACTGTCCCCCATACCTATTAACACTGTAATTTGAAAACATTTGAAAAGTTAACCGTTGAGTTTCTTGCCGGCTCTTCTTCATAGGAAACGACTAATTGGAACCTTGCTTCTGACGTTTCAAATTGTGTTTTTTTTTAATGTTTTGTCAATTACTCGGATCCGGTTTTATGAAAGAGCGAATTAACCGAAACTGGAAATTTGATTCTGGACCGCGATAAGTTTTAGTTGTAATTTTACTAAGAGAATTCATGAGTTAATTTTAAATTTGGTGGGTGGGGTTTGCGGGGTGGGGTTGCCCACCCCGCCAAATTGGGGGAGGCCTATGTCTAACAGTAGACGTTTTTCGGCTGAAATGATGATGATGAAGTTTTAACTCATTTCATAGACAGTGGTAATGCAGCCAACGATGTTTAATGGGTTGGATTAAGGTCTTAAAACCCATTGATATATCAACAAACCGCCACCCCAGTTGACTCGAGTGATCGCTCAAGGTCTACTATAATTGACATTGATACATCTGAATTACATAAATAAATAAACTTACACCTTCTTTCTTTGGGGGTGGGCAGACTCTACAGAACACTACATGCAACGATACTTACATCCTCCGTTTGCCTCTTACGGTCAGACGCACGCCGCCCGGTGCATCTGAATTAAAGTATTAAAATGAACCATATCTGCATAATGTGTTCACGTGTTTATTTCTGCGACACAGTTGTACGAGTAACAAAAGCATCACTGTGCGAATATCACCGCGGGTTTTTCTGCAGTGGAGATGTCGCAAAATTAACGCGTGAGCAGACCGTGAGGAGGATTAATTTACATTACTTGAAAAATAAAGCTAAAATACCTATAACCTCCTGATGGTTTGTGGACCAAACCGTCAGGAGGTTATAGGTATTTACCTTCGTTTTTGCTTTTAACGACTAGTACCGACTTCATTTCCAACAAGCTCTCGGGCCTCGATGTAACAATATACTCAATATCCCAATGTCAATACTAGACTCGTTTCTATCTTGTTGACTAATATTTTTTTTTATATTCTTTTGTTGATAGTTCGTGCTCATAGTTCAGGGAAGAGACTACAGGGAAAATTTCAAAAAAAAAATTTTTTTTTCGAAACTAATAATACAAAAGGGTTCAATATGCCAATGTCAATACTAGACTCGTTTCTATCTTGTTGACTAATATTTTTTATATTCTTTTGTTGATAGTTCGTGCTCATAGTTCAGGGAAGAGATTACAGGGAAAATTTAAAAAAAAAAATTTTTTTTTCGAAACTAATAATACAAAAGGGTAGGTACTTACCCACCTACTAGATGTTGGACAGGCTTTAGACATTAAACCACTTTAGTTACTTTTCCCCACCTAAGAATACGGCGCCAATACAATTATTTTTCAGTAGGTACCTACGCTACGTCTCACACTGTAGGTATCTCGACTGGGCCGAATCCTGACTAGTAATGGCTGAACAATAGCTGAGGTATAAAGTATGCGTAAGCACCTAACAAGCATCATGTTACATATGAAACAAAATATAAACAATATTTTAACGAAGACAGTACAAAGTTTACTTAGGTCATATTCGCAGTTACTTTACTTTGTGGATTTAATTTCAAAACCACTGCCCTCAAAACGGAGAAGGAACACATCGTAGACAATGTCCCAGAACCAAAAATTCGATGAGCCACCAAACCGCACTCGGCCGCGTGGTGGCTTAAAGCGTACTCTCTCTTACAAACAAGAGGCCCACGTCCCAGCAGTGGGATCATTATATGCTAATTATTATATTCGGATAAGCAATTCTTGGGATATAGTCGCACTAACGCACAGCAGACTTAGCATGACGCATTTGATTTCTACTCTACTGTAGAATAGAAATCGCATTTCTAAGTGAAAAACTGTCAACTGTCTATACCATTTTTGTCTTCTCTTCCGACGACAAAACGCTTGTCTACGGTTCTTGTGCTAAGCCTGCAGACTGTTAAAGAGATGTTTTCTTTTTTTTTTCTTTTTTAAAAACTTTGCCCCACACTAGGAATTTCTCCTGTATTGTGGGTGCGTTTACTAACAATTAAACTTACATGTACACAAACAGCCAGACCCGGAAAAATTACTTTAAGGTCATACAAATATTTTTTCCGTGCGGGAATCGAACCCGCGACACGCAGCGCAGCAGTCAATCGCTGAACCACTGCGCCAACCGTGCCGTTATTTATTGCGTGCAAAGCTTGCAAAAGATTAAAATCGTTCGATTTGCCCTCACAGTAGGTACGAGTATTTATGTACTGTGAGGCGCGACTTATGAGTCGCGTGGGTGTCAATGTCAAACTGAGAATAATGAGCTCACGCATCCCGTAGGTATGTAGCGTTACCATGGTACTCATGTCTATTGCGTGTGTCAAGAGGTGTACCATCGAAACAGAAACGGGAACGTCTTTTGATGCGGTGAATTTAACGATTTATATCTTCTGTACCTACCTATCTACTTACAAAGAGTATGTGCCAGACTTAAATAAACTAGTTTTGTGACATTTTAATATATTATGTAGAATAAGGAACCTAGCTACCACCGATATTTTATAATATATTTAAAGTGGTAAAAACGTATTCAAAATTTGTAAATCCGCACAGTGGGCTGTTTGTTCACACAATGTTATTTAAAATGTTTCAGTTTACTTTAATTTGTTGAGTATTGTTTTCTGATTTGATTACTGTTGATTGAAATACAAAATAGGGATTCATAGTGTGTACAGCCGCATAGTTGGCTGTTTGTTAACACAAAGTTATTTAAATTGTTGATTTTACTTTTTTTTTCACTTTAGTGATTTAAATAAAAACTTAGGTATACATACTGTGAGCAAGTTTATCATCAGCATCATTGGCAGCCTTGTTCCACCCATTTCTGAGAATAGGCCTCCTCTCTTTTGTGTTATGCTTCCCTGGTGTGTGAAGGTGTCATCTAAGAGTTCCCAGCGATCTTCTGTAGGTCGTCCACCCACCTAGTCATTGGTTTGCCAACGGTCATTCTACCGTTTCCCGGCAACCATTCCATTCATAAATCTTTTAGGTACCTATTTAATTTTCGTTACAAATCACGGATATATCATTTTGTATATTTGTTTTCTGAATACACAACCAGCCAATTAGAGAAATAAATGAGTATCTTGGGACATGAAATATAACCGACATTTAGTTTACCTGATAACCTCCATTAATCACACAACGCAGCACTTTTTGTAACCTCTACAAATATGCTAAATAAATTTCGGTAAGATTTTTCAAATCCAAGCCCTTCAAACTATAAACACAGGGTATCATTGTGTATTAGATTAGTCGTAATTTTTAAACACAGTGTTCTAGTTGGAGTGCGTAAATGTGCGTGTTGGACTACAGTGAATTAGTATATTGGTCATTACATGCAAACCAGGGACCGGCCGGATACTCGTTGAAAGGGTTTTTGAAGGGGTTTTTTTAAGCGCTTAAAAAATAAACCCTTTGATACATGTTACACCCTCGAATGGGTGCAATGTAACCCCTTCCGAACAAGTTAACCTTTTAATCCCTGTAACACTGTAACAGGGTAAGCCATTCCATTCCAACACATTGTAATATCCACTCTTTGTAATCGACATTAGTTTGAAAATTGTATAACCACGACCGCACGTGACATCTTTCTGCCCGGCGGCGCCATGGTTGCATGTACCGAGCGACTTGTAAACATGGAATTCTAATTATTGCCTATATGATTTTACAGTTCAATTTTGTTTGTCGCACATGCTAAACATTGTAATAGACGTACTTATTTCTTTTTCGTGTCTATACTTGTTTACATTCTCATCATTCGTCATTTAATTTGAAACTCGGACGGAACTACTTAGCTGTGTTTTTGTTTAAGTGTGTGTGGTATTACCACATGCGTAATTACTGCCTATTATATTTCTTATTATAATATTTAGTTTCTTTTTCTGTGAAAATGCCACAGACGAGTCGAGATCCTGGACACCGTATATAGCCCAGTCAAATTAGCCCGAAAAATAGGTGTACTCTTGCATAAATTCCCAAGAAACATAATTTCTGCATGAACGTTAGGGATACCATTATATTGATACGGTGAAAGTCGTCCCCATCGTTCCTCTGTGTGCAATTTTATACAAGGTTCGCAAAGATGTTTTATTTTTTGCGAAACTGTTAGTTTTTTGATAAAATTAGCTCACTCACAAAAAATGTAGATCATGCAATTATCTAAGTACAGAGGCCAGCACATCAAGCTACCCCAATCTGTCAAATTTCTTTGATAGTTTTTCAACTTTATTACAAAGGAATAAAGTTTATATTCACTTGGGAAAATTTGACAGTTTGGGATAGCTTGACCTGCTGGCGACTGTACATACATAAATTATCCTTACACTTTATACCCTAAGATTCAACATTTCTGAGAAAAAGCGATTCTAAAATATACTCTTTGGCCGTCAGAGCACCCCCTACAGAAACCAAACCGGTTCCGATCAGGGTGCTTACTCTGGAATATAATTCCGATAGATCGACATTGATAAAACGTCAGTTGGTTGAGTTAAACGCCAGGGATTGGCTGGACTTACTGAATCTAGCCAATCCCTGACGTTTGACTGATAATTCCAATGTCGATCCATCGGAATTATATTCGAGAGTAAGCACCCAGATTAGATCCAGCCCCTCTCTTGCCATGTGCTGAATGAGAAGGTTTGCAATAATTCTCTCGAAGAGTTTTTCCACCTCATCCAGCAACACAATGGGTTGGTAAGCGGATGGAGAGCCCGCAGGTGCCCTTCTTTTTTTTTAGCAGGACCAGCTTTCCAGTCTTTCACTAGCGTGGAAACTGGCCCCTCTCCAGACATGCACTCAAGAGTCCTACTTAGCGGGGCCAGAGAGCCTTGATGGCCAGAACCCATGCACGGCCAAGAATGCCGTCTGGTCCTGGAGTGTTTTTGGCCTTAAGCCTTTCTACTGCCGGTCTCAGTTCTACCTGGGTCACTTCAAGCTCGTCGTCATCTTCGTTTTCCGTGTTGGGCACTATAGTAGGCGGAACCATATTAGGTGATGTGTGCTCCCCTTGAGAGGGGAATAAAGCGCTCACCACTCTCTCTAGCAGCGCTGGACCTAACCAAACCAAACGGTATGGTCACCCCCACGTATCCCTTTCTAGAATTGCCAGCAATGTATCATGAGCTTCGGCCCTTGCTCGCTTAATTTCCAGCTGAAGAGCCTTCTTAAGATAAGATAATTTTTTATTTGCCAAAACATGAGTATACACACACATAGCATGCAAGATGTTACGTCAAATTATGATTAAGACAGTCATGTTTTGCCCGAACGGCGTACAAATATAAGATGTCGGACGCTACACACCATCAATTGATTCTAAATTCGTCCATTAGACACAGCAAATTATATTTCAATTAGCAATCCAATTTACCACCCACCACCACCACTCCGCCACCGCCACTTTGTACACTTCACACCGTTCCGCCTCTCTTACTAGCGCTTCTGGTGTTCGTCGGCGCATTCGTCGGTGCCTAGTGTACGGGCGCCACGCCGCTACGCATGTTATGTGCAACTGCGCAATATCTTGTGACGTCCAATACACCTGGTGCCTGGTAGATAGAGACTGAACGCGGACCAACACAGCATCACAGATTTGGGTTATGGCCTCCCGGAACCATTCTGCTTCGTCGTTAATATCGATAGACCTGACTGGTGAGTCTAACCAGGCATGCACCATTGAGGCCACCAGATGAGCTTCCTGGTTCAGTCGCTTGACCACCCATCGTCAACAGTCATCCTCAACCCTGGCCGGGGCCGCTTGGACCGGGCCACTCGAAGTCTGGGCGGAAACATCAAACTGGATGTATCTGTGGTCCGACAACGTCTCCACCTCCTACAATACACGCCAGTCCTGAACAGAGCATGCCACAGCAGGACTAGCAAACGATAAGTCCACTATAAACCTACCCCACTGCTGCACATATGTCTGAACGGATCCCCGGTTTAGGAGCAGTAGGCCTGACTCCATCGCCCACTCTTCTAATAACACACCCCGTGCATCCGTTGCTGGGGAACTCCAAGTTGTGAACTCGGCGTTGAAGTACCTCACGACAAGGACGGGGTGAGGACGGCTTCGACTGACGACTGGGTTCGATTCCGAAATAAAGTCTCAAAGTCAGCGAAAGGTCGGTTGGGTGAGGAATAAATCTCCACGACCATATTTTCGACTAGGGCTGCCACAAGCCCCCCGAGTGGGTTCCCCCCCCGAGTGGGTTCCCGCATTGTCGTTGCGGGGGGCTCAGTAACCGTGGATTCCGGCCACGGTGAAGCCAAGAGGAACCCAAAGGTGGGGCCGCTCGTCAGGGCTTTTGCCTCAAAGCCGACGACGTAGTGGCCAAAAAGTAGGTTGCGGTGAGGTGCACCGCAACTGAGGTGGGCCGCGATGTCGAATGGGAGGCATCGCGGCTGCGGGTTACGGGCTGCGGTAGAGGAGGAGTGCCGGTGCTTCTGAGCAGCGCTCTTCCCTTCCGTGGCCTGGACGGGGCCGCCACCGTTTGATGGCGGACGCGGTGGGGCCGCAGGGGAAGAGGAGTGTCGGTATAGCGTCAGCCGCTCTCCCTATCCCCGGCGGCCGAAAAGTGGTAGACGGGACGGCGCGTTGTGTTCCACACGCGCGCCGTCAAAGATGTCAGCAACCACCGGTGGGGTCCGCAAGGGCCGATGCCTGCCAGGGGTGCAGGTTTGTTCGAAAGAGATACCACAGCCCCTGGCATACGGGCTACTGAGGGAACACGGGTGGGTTTTAGTCAGTAAAAGTCTGACACGCCCTCCTGCTCTACTCAGCAGGAGAAGTCATTTTTGATGATTTCCCACCCAAAAAAAAAAAAAAAGCCTGCCACAAAGCCCCGTCCCGACTGAAGGTCTCAAGGGATAGAGTGTCAGCGGCCAGCCTCAAGATAAGTGTCACCAAGCCATCAATGTCACCCATCCTGTCATCCTTGGGAGGAACAAAGGATGTTTCGGCGGCGATGGCAACGTTGATCAACCACTTCGCCTTGCCTGGAGCAAAAGGTCCTGAGCCCAAAAGGTGCAAAGATTGATATTGGCTTGGGAGAAGACGAAGGTCTGGCAATTACTCAGTAACTACTGCCTCCCCGTCAGCCCTTTCCTGGGCGTTATTGCGCGCGGGCGGTGAGCGAGCTGACATCGAGGGCCCCATGTTACAATTTGAATCAGCTTTTTTATCCCTCGTGCATGCCTTGCTGCCCGTCTGGTGGTCAGCCGGCCTGATCAAAGGCGCTAAAAAAAAAACGCGTCAAGTAGACTACCTCGTAGGTGGCGTGGAAATGTGTGCATATTATGGGGAATACAACTTTAGTAAATTTTAGAATCGATTTTTCTCAGAAATGGTGAATCTTAGGGGATAAAGTGTTCCGGCTAGTCCCGGGATACCGTCCGAACTCCGGTGAGGCAGCGAGCCACTTTGCCGGATTGCCACCCTGAGATCTGGAGACTTCGCATGTGTGAGAGCGGCGCGAGGAGGCAAAACGCCGGGGCGTAACTCCGCCGCCGCAAGAAATTACGGCACAACGGACAGCTCCGGTGGGATCTCATGGCGTCATGGAAAGTGCGATTGTCGCAACCCAGTGCTGGGCACGGAGGGAAAGAAGGGTCTCGGCGTCCTCACCTTCCGCCTTACGTAGGTTCTCACCGGACACGGCTGCTTCGGGAGGTTCTTGTTCTGGATAAGGCCGAAGGAAACACCCGGGTGTCCTGCCGCATGTCCTCGCGGAAGCGATCAGTGTAGGCTATCGGCGGCGACGATTTCTCGCGTCCGGCTCTGGTCCAGATCATGGTACGGAGGAAAATGCATGGGAAGCCGTCACCTCCTTCAGCGAAGCAGTAATACTCGCGAAGAAGGAGGCGGAGAGCGTGAGGGAGAGGCAATCCTTGTGCTGTCGCGCCCTTAGCCGCCACAGGAGACGGAATGGGCGTCGGGACTCCGTAGCGGACTTCCGCCACCGTAGATGCGGGCTTGCGCAGCGAGCAATGGATAGTTCGCCGTCTGGTACGGACCAGGCCCGGGTCGACGGTGTATTGTGTTCCACGCGCACCTCAAAGAGATGTCAACAATAATGAAAGGGGTCCGCTAGGGCCAATGCCTGCCAGGGTCGCGGATTTGTTCGAAAGAGGTACCGTGGCCCTGGCACAGGCAACTGAAGGAACACGGGTGGATTTTAGTCAGTAAAAGTCTGACAAGCCTTCCCGGTCCGTCCAGAGCGGGAGAAGTAATTGATGATTTCCCATCCAAAGTAAATTTTTATAGATTCATAATTGCATGATCTACAATTTTTATCATAAAACTAACCGTTTCCCAAAAAAAAACAAAAAACCCATTTTAGCGAACTTTGACCTTGAATGGAAACAAATTGCACTCAGGGGATCGATGGAGAAGTTTCATTATAATGGTATCCCTAACATTTATGTAAAAATTCAGCATCTTAGGAATTTATGCAAGGGTGAATGTCTATTTTGCCCGGACTATCGCTTATCTATCGTCACTTGTTGTCAAATTCGTAATAACTAAATAAAAATAGTAAGTAAGACAATGAGGCGCCACACCGCCGCGCCGCGTCGCCGCTCGGGTACAAGTTTAGGATTAGGTAATTCAGGGTAACACGAATAAAAGCTTTTCGTGAAGGTAACCCCTTCAAAGGCTTAAGACATTGAAGGGGTTAACCCCTTCACGTGGTTACCATAATAAAGGTGTTAACCATTTCGCTGGGTTTCGCGCATGAAACTCGAACAAAAGGTAACACTGCGATATGAATTACCCCATGTACGGGTTACCCTGTCAAAAGGCTTAACTCTTAAGCGGGGTTGTCCGGTCCCTGATGCAAACGCGTAATTTCAAGCCTGCCTTTTACCGAATGGTTAAACAGCCCGGCAAGAGAATCGAACCTAGGTCCTCGTGTTTAGCTGTAGCAATATGTGACAACAAAACCAATGAGACAGTGTAATAAGCTGTATCAAAGCAGTTTAGAAACAGCCGCATGTGTCGATCTGCAAGGTTAAGTACCGCTTGCCGAGCTAGTTCGGTGGATGGGTAGCCATCCATTATTCATTATGTATTGTACATTTTGGCTCCTTGACCATATGGTGAACATTTCAACAATCACAGGCACTGTACAGACGCCAGCACATCAAGCTACCCCAAACTGTCAAATTCTCACAATTGAACATGAACCACCGCTGGCCCCTATAGGGGTTATTACAATAGAACATTAATTGTGTCTCATTAGCCGGTCAGTATTTGACAGATTAAGCTTACGTAATAAAGATGAAAATCGATCAAAGAAATTTGGCAGTTTTTTTTTTTTTTTTTTTGGGTGGGAAATCATCAAATAACTTCTCCCGCTCTGGGTGGAGCAGGAGGGCGTGTCAGACTTTTACTGACTAAAACCCACCCGTGTTCCTTCAGTAGCCCTTAAGCCAGGGTCTGTGGTGTCTCTTTCGAACAAACCCGCACCGCACCTGGCAGGCATCGACCCTGGCGGGTCCCATCACTTTTTGTGCTGACATATCTCTTTGAGGCGCGCGTGGAACACAACGCGCCGTCGACTTGGGCTTGGTCCTTACCGGACAGCGAGCTACCCATTACTCGCCGTCCGCAAGCCCATGCCTACGGTGGCCGGAAATCGGCCTGGGATTCCCGACGCCCAGGGCGTCTCCGTATCCTGCGGCGGCTGGGGTCGCGAGGGCGCATATGCTGCCTCTCCCTCACGTGCGCCGCCTCCCTCTTCGCGAGCATCACTGCTTCGCTGAAGGAGGTGACGGCTCCCCATGCCCTCTCGCTCCGTACCATGGCCTGGACCAGGGCCGGACGCGAGAGATCGCCGCCGCGGTGCTTCGCCCAAGCAGGGCAGACCGCCACCGTGTCCTCAGGGCGAGAGTGAGGTAGCTAGATGTGCTGGCGTCTGTACTTAGAGTTAAGTACAGACGCCAGCACATCAAGCTACCTCCTAATGTTTATGTATTCTAATAATGTTTTTAAAGCAAATTTGTATTATGCTTTTGTTATGAACTTCTCGATACGTAGATACGAGTTAGGTATATGACAGTGGGCAATAGTTTTTCTTCTACCGACTTGTTTTAAGATAGTTCACTTGTTGTGTAGTCAATCACACAATAGCTGCTCCTTACCTGGTTTAACATATTGGATACTTTTATCCCGGTAGTAAGTTCCCGTGAGATTATTTTACTGATTTATTTGTTGTTCAATATTCCGACATTTTTATTCAATAATCATCTGCCTAGCCTTTTCAAAATGTTTATATACAAAATGTTTTTATTTAGTTTTAAATCCTTTTTTTGTCTAAATATTTAGCATGAACAATAATTCAAAGCCAATTTAATATTCCCGGGTAAACCGTAAATTAACCTCAATACAAATCCGTACTAATAGGATTCATTAAAACGGATGAGTAAAATCCGTTCATTAGGAACAAATGGTTTAATTAATCGAATGTTACTGTTTCATTTAGCTTTTGCACGTGGCTTTGCCCGCATAGAGGTAGAAATTATAACCGAGATAAAAAGTACCCAAACCAAACCAACGAAATTTCATCCAACATTCACACAAGTACACAACACAACATAGCTGATAAAAGTACGGAGACTGATTACAGTTAAACAAATAGAAAAAAATAACATCCAAATCCGTTCGGCCGTTTTTGTGTAATTGAGTAACAGACATCCAAACAAAAACTTTCAAATTTATATTCATCATCATCATTATCAGCCTGTAATGTTCCCACTGCTGGGACACAGGCCTCCTCTCTGTGAGAGGGATTGGGCCGTAATCCACCACGCGGGCCCAGTGCGGTTTGGTAGATGACACATGTCTTCGAATTTTTCGTTCTAGGACATGCCGGTTTCCTCACGAAGTTTTCCTTCACCGTTTTGAGAGCAGTTGTGATGTAATAATTTACACAAAGTAAAGCGCCTGTCTGGGTTCGAACCTACGACCTACAACTCGTAAGTCGCGGCCGCTACCACTAGGCCACCACTGCTTTTCGTACATTTATATTATTAGTACGATATCAGGGTTGTGGTTATTATAGTAATCATAATCATCAGCGTACATCTGTCCACTGCTGGGCATAGGCCACTCCAATTTCACGCCATTCAGCTCGATTTTCTGCAACTCTCATCCAGCTGCTACCAGCTACCCGGCAAAGATCGTCGCTCCTCCTAGCCTGAGGACGTCCTACCTTACGTTCCTCCGATTCACGGTCTCCACTCAAGAACACGTCTACCGGAACAACGGTTATTGGTTCTACGGCTAATGTTGCCAATACCACTTCAGTTCCCTAATTCTGTGAGCTATGTCAACAACTTTGGTTCTCTGCCGGACCACCTCATTCCGGATTCTCTCTCAGAGATACTCCGAGCATAACTCGTTCCATCGCTCACGGGACGACCTTGAATTTATGGACTAGCCGTGCCGTGAATGTCCACGTTTCAACTCCGGAAGTCATAACAGGCAGGACGCCCTGACTGAAGACGTTATTCTTTAGGCTCTGCGGAGTACGCGATGAGAAGACTCGACAAAGCTTCCCAAACGCTGCCCAGCCCAGCTGAATTCTTCTGTTAGCTTCCTCCCCAAAGTTGTTCTTACCAAACTGCAAGGTTTGCCTGAGGTAAACGTATTCTAGAACAACTTTGAGAACACTGTCATTGACAGCTATCGGTCATTCGGTCGGCATTGTAGTAATAGTAGGTATTAATGATTTGTAGACTGTTAAGTACGCAATTTTCAGTCTCACTGGGACATGACCTATGCGTGACAATAACATCAACAGTGTGTAAGGGCTCATAGCTAAATGATAACAGTTGCACAATCTAAGGTTAAGCTACACTTTTAGCAGTCGGTTCATAGATGGATGACCATCCGTGCTTCGAAAAATATGGTTACCCATTTATCCCGGCTGTCAGTCGTATATCTTAGACGGTCATTACGGGTAGTCAGAAGCCAAAACGTCTGACAACCGTCTTATCAAAGGGTGTCGTGTTACCCAGTAACTGGGTTGGGGAGGTATGACAGGCAGTCACTACATGCGAAATACACAAGGCCCTCAACGTGATGAGCTAAGCAAGCCTAGCGGTTCAAATAGGTAATACAAAAACGATAAAGAAGATTACCATCCACACGAAAAGTGGAAGAAGACAGTCTTGACAAACCTGTAATTTAGGACCTACTCCAGCTATTCGCGAGCATTACTGCTTCGTAGAAGGAGGTGACGGCTACCCATTCTCTCTTGCTCCGAACCATGGCGTGGACCAGGGTTTGATGCAAGAGATCCCCGCCGCCGATCGCCTCCACAAGAACACAGTGGTGCTCTGCCCTAGCCGGGCAGACCTCCACCGTATGCTCCACCGTGTCTTTAGGGCAATCTACGCAGTGGAAACACCCGGGCGTTTCCTCCCGCCTAATATGAAACAGGGACTTCCTGATACATACGTGTCCGGTGAGGACTTGCGTTAGGCGGAAGGTGAGGACGCCTTGGCGCATCGCAATCTTAGTGTGAAAAGAACATAGATATTGGAAATGAGACACAAGATAAGAAGGAGGAGTAGGAAAGTTGAGAGGAAGAAAAGCGTAGTCAAAGCGCGCAAACCTCTTCTTTGGCGAATGGGCATCCACTTCGGCTTAGACCGACAAATGGTCATTATTTATAATTATATAATGATTTCCTGAGGTTGAAAATTAAACGGATACAACTATTGAGCAGTCTGTCGAGCTTATCCAGCAGAACCACATTCAAATTGAAGTAGCATACTTACCTTAGTTTATGAAGCAAGTTCGGAGTAGGTACCTGCACAATTGCATGCATTTTGCCTCGCTTCGTATTTAATCCTCTTTGAAAATGGGAAAACTATGAAGCCGGTACTTACTGCAAAGATATTTGATTTCAAAGGATAGTGAGCGTATTGTGTTTTGTCCTCGTTTCAAAGCACGGAGTTAAAGTGTTTCAAAGAATTATGTTGGTCGGCACATTTTTCCACCTCTGGAAAAGGTAATTGTGAAAATTCCACATATTGGTGCGTGTCACGTCGGTGCAAACAAATTGGTAAAGCCCTAAGGTGATGAATGACACGCTGAAATTTGAATCAATTTTTGGGTTAATTAAACGTGGACGGATTTTTAAGGTTTATTTTGCACTTATTGGAACCGTGTCTTCGCTCGCATGAATGTGTAATAAATTGGAACAGTTTTTTCGTAAGTAATTAATCCAATGACAGTTTAATTAATTGTCAATTTATACTAAGGTTAGGACTCGATATAAACTTTATTATATAAAAAATTAAATAATATATGACCACTCCCGGGCCCGTGAGTTATGTTTGAGTAATTTCAAATAAATAAGAACATAATCAGCCGATCGAAGAACATTTTTTTTTTTTTTTTATATTTATTATTTTGTAGACCAACGGACTAATTTAAGAATATTGTAACTAACTAAACTGTTTACAATGTATAAGTATAATGTCTGTAAGTAAATGTGCATGTATGGATATTACGAGAATATTACTTTATTGTTAATAACACACTTTAACTGTCGCATCACAAAATATGAAATTACACAATATCAAGGGACACAAAGCACGAACGTTTCCGATTAAACCTAAATGAAAAATGAAGTTCAATATTAAGTCGAGGACGAATTTCGAACATGTCTCGCCTTGGAAATGAGAATGACAGAACAAAGGATGGATGTCAAAGCCGCAAAGCCATCGAGCACAGAGCCACTGCATCGGAGGGAACGGCCGGAAGGTATAATGCGTTGCCTTGTTTGTCGTTTCACTCTTCGACAATGGCTTTGTAAGCCCTGCCTCGTTCAGCCCACAATTGCCAATATTGAAAGCGGCTAGTTGATTCTTTTGTATCCGACGAAGAAAGGACTTTTACTAACCATCTTGAAGAGCTTTTAGGTATGGTTAAATATATTTATTTGATAAAAGTTTGTAAAAAATGTGTAATACCCTATTCTGTTTTTAGTCGCATATTTTGATTATAACCTGTGTTGAAGGCATAATTTCAACTTTATTCCGTTAAGGTACGAGCAACTAAAATTGCTCCATCCTAGTCAATTCTTGTCCACTACGACGTCATTACTACATCCAGCAATTTAGGGCAATGGCAACGTGTAGCAACCTGTTACCAGAGATACGGCCACACAATATCATGCAATATGGAGCAGCTTAAAATCTAGGCAATAAGCAATATGTGGTCATAACAAGTCATAGTATCATCTGAGAACATTTATGTTTAATTAGTGCTCAAACTATTGCCTACGCCAAAGCGCGCGTGGCATGACCACTTCGATCACCACTAATCAGGAACTGTTTTCTATATCTTTTCGCCAAAAATACGGAAACTCTTTCTTTTCTTAATTTATATAATTGTTGCTACAAACTGTTTTTTTTTTTCGTATTTTCCTTTCGTAGGTACAGTATGATGTTAGGCGCGCTGATGAATTAAACAATCCAACGGACTATCTGGTAATTGCTCACTTTAGTATAATTTTAAATTACGATCCATCATCATCATCTGCCTAGCCTTTTCCCAACTATGTTAAGGTCGGCTTCCAGTCTAACCGGATGCAGTTGAATACTAGTATTTTATATGGAACGACTGCTTATTTGACCTCCACAACCCAGTTACTGGGTAACACGATACCCCTTGGTAAGACTGGTTGTCAGACTTTCGAGCTTCTGACAACCCGTAATGACTGTCAAAGATCCATAAATGACAGCCGGGACCAACGGTTTTATATGCTTTCCGAGGCACGGAGGGGTTTTGGTATGTAAAGATGTTCACCCATCCACGGACCAACCACGTCAAACGTTCCCCTCTTTGAGGAGTGGCTTGAGAGGCGGCACGGCGTCCTCACCTTCCACCTGACGCAAGTCCTCACCGGACACGGTTGTTTCGGGAGGTTTCTGTTTTAGATAAGGCGGGAGGAAACGGCTGGCGGGTGGAGCATACAGTGGAAGTCTGCCCGGTTTGGTCGAGGCTCCGCCGTGTTCTCTTGAAGGCGATCGGCGGTGGCGATCTCTCACGTCCGGCCCTGGTCCAGGCCACGGTACGGAGTGAGAGTGCTGTAGCCGTGATCTCCTTCTGAGAAGCAGTAATGCTCGCGAAGAGGGTGGAGGCGCACGTAAGGGAGAGGCAGTATATGCGCCCTCACGGCCCTAACCTCCGCAGGAGACGCCCTGGGCATCGGGAATCTCAGGGTGATTCTCGGCCACCGTAGGCGTGGGATTGCGGATGGCGAGTAATGGGTAGCTCGCTGTCCGGTAAGGACCAAGCCCAGGTCGACGGCGCGTTGTGTTCCACGCGCGCGTCTGAGAGATGACAGCAAAACCTGATGGGACCCGCAAGGGCCAATGCCTACCAGGGATGCGGGTTGTTCGAAAGAGATACCGCCGCCCCTGGCTCAGAGGCTACTTAGGGAACACGGGTGGGTTTTAGTCAGTAAAGGTCTGACACGCCCTCCTGCTCCACCCAGAGCGGGAGAAGTTATTTGAAAATTTCCCACCCTAAAAAAAAAAACCCTCTCGGGATTACAGGGGTCGTCCCTGTAATCCCAGGAGTGTTACACGAAAGTGTACCTGCAGTTCACCCAATTTTCGCCAGTTATGTATAACTGTCCCATGTAATACGAGCGAGCATATTGCCAGTAAACGAAAACATATCCAATCTCCGCGGACTGATACTGAAAAATTCTTAATGGATAAACACAATAACACTTTGCCAAACATAACGAATCTGCCAATGGCTAACAATGTTTATGAAACTGTGATTAATTTCACAATTTATCAAGAAAAATATTTCATTAGCCAGATTTGAGCTCCCTAACTCAAATCAGACTCGTGTCGGTTTGATAAAATATGTTCAGCAGGTTGAATATGTCTGGCAGAGCCACAGACTAATTTCTGAAGGCAACACAGTTCGTGCGCTTTAAAATTAAAATGTAAATAAGAAAATTAAATATGTAAGCTTACGGCTTGGATTTCAGTTTCAACAAAGTTTAATTGTAGATGAAACCTTTTTATAGTACTTTTAGGAGACTTTAAATGTATATTTAAATTATTTGTGGTTTTATATTTTGAATGCATTACAATTTACAACTATGATCAACTATGAACAATTGACCTTGGTTCATTAAATAGGGTATTTTACTATTTATGAGACAAAATCTAAAAATATATCATTGAGACAGATTTCAGTTTTTTAAATTTGTTTTTGAACACTATGAAATAGTAGCCGCCATGTTATTACGTCATACCGCTGTTTAAACTTACGAACTGAACAACTGTACTTTTATTATTTTCGCAACCAAAGTAATTTTTATTTGAGTATCTTACATTCAGAAACAGTAAACCAACGATAAGTGGAATAATAACTTTTTTTTAATTATAAACAATTATCTTACAAAATATCAGCGCATTTGCTTACACGGCAAAGTGACGTCATACCCACAGAGCAATAATATGGCGTCCACTGCGTCCAGCGTTTTCGTCAAATTACGCGCGTGTAATATGAAAATGTAAAATTTAAATGCATTTTTGTAGCACTAATCGATTCTGTAAAAAAGTGTTTTTAGTGGTTTCTTATCAAATCTAATTAAGACACTTTTTTTTGAATGGGTGTAATACCCTATTTTTTTGAAGGTATTAATTACCTGTCTCCACAAGGTGGCAACAGAATGTTGTAGATGATTGATAAATATGAAGAACTTTTATTCCGAGCTTGTACTAATTGTAATAATTTGCTAAAGCTTTTATAGTAGGTAATATATCAGCTAACCGCCTCGACGCCTAAAACGCCGAAAGCCCGCCTGCATAATTAAAGGCAGGCAGGAATTTGAGGTCGCGTTCAGAGTGGGGATTCTGTTCGCCCACTGAGTAACCTCAGGGAAGACGGAGCACAGTGGTCAAGTGCTGCGTCGCGCACTTGCAGAGTTCGGTTTCGGGGAAACCCCTTTACAGTCTCCCCAGAGATGTGCCCTAATAGGCGTTGCACAGAGGGGGCTTCGAATCGGTCTTTTGAGAGGTAACGATGCCCCTTCCATGTGTAAAAGATGATCACCCGGGTGGTTTGTGAGTGAGGTAAAAATCCCACACTCCCCGGTCTTATCCCCAAAGTCCCGGCGCTTTTTGAAGGTTTCCCTGGAAAAAAAAATGGTAATATATCAGTTAATGTAACAAGACAGCGTAACACTGCGTTACTCAGTCAACTTTTGTGTTGCCCAGGTGCACAAGGCTCAACGCTAAATGATTAATGTTCCCTTGAAACCGTTCTGAACTACTTGCGTTCCACGTTAAGAGTGTGACTAGATACTGCGATAACTAGCCTGCTGTTAGCATAAGGCTATGAGATAAACTCTATTTCGTATTTAGAAGATGGAAAAAAATTAAGATTCACCTAAAAAGCTGACAGAGCGTGTCATCATGTAAATTGTTGGTATTAACTCAAACTCAAAGCATTTATTTCAAATAAACCAATTACATGCACTTTTGAACTGTCAAGGTTGGTAAGTTAGAAAGATGAAGCTAGTTGCCCATTCCAAAGTTACCCATGGAGAAGAACGGGCAAGAAACTCCGTGTACAATCTTATAAATAATGATATGTTACAAAAAGTTGGCTACATAATTATGTTATCAATGTAATAACGATGTAAAAAGACGTGCGCATTAAAAGCGTCCGTAACGAAAACAACAATTTACAAATTAAAATAAGCCGTTAAGAGATGACCAGTCCCTACTGGCGGTGCCCGTTCACGAATATGACGTATGGATGAGCACCACTCAGTTCAACCATTTTGAAGGGAACTTAATGATCCAACATACACGCCACCATCAGAAAGACATTTGAGTGAGCATGACATACTCTTGCCAGGGCACATTCAAGTCAATGAAAGACGCACCTTGTAAACGTTAGCTTTATGGGTAGTAGGAACATGGTGCTCACACATATGCTTTGTAATTATACAATATATAACGAAAACAATGAACATATACAATGCAAAAAATTCGAAGATATGTGACATCCTCCAACTTGCACTGGGCCCGCATGGTGGATTACTGCCCAATCTCTCTGACCGAGAGGAGGCCTGTGTCCCAGCAGTGGGAACATTATAGGCTGATGATGATGACGATACAATGCAAAGATTCTAGCTTTTATAATCGTCAGCAGCTCCAACAATGTTTTTCAATGCTAATCAAATTAGTTTATGCGACCTTGTGGAGCTGGTCAAGCAGCGTTTAGCCAAGCATTTTTGTCAGCGACGTAATCTCCCAACTTATATTATGATTGGCTGCATAGTGTGCGTTTTATACAAGATTTAAATTTTGTTTCATTCAGTCGGAGTAGGTATGTGGAGAGGTATTTTATTGAAACATTTTAAAAAGTACCCCGTGAAAGATGAATCTACTTCAGCTAGTTTGAAACATGGTTGAACTAATTGGTCACTATTTCTAGTCCCAATGGTGTGTTTTTCACCTCTTTTACTGAAAAGATTTAATTGTTTCCTGACGTTCATGATGTTCTCATAGATATAATATATTGACAAGGTACGGTCATGATAATTAATATCTTTGAACAGTGTTCTTGAGAATGTCGCCTACGGAGGCCATATATTGCTCTGATGGCTCTTTTCTGCAGAATTTACATTCTGCCTGCAGATATCGAGTCTATTTTTATAGATTCGATATCTGCAGCCCGTCCCCATGTAGACTAATTTGATTTCATTCAAATCATTTGGTAGATACGCGTAAAATACAAAATATCTATTTTATTATTTAACACGTTGAACGCCGCTTTGATTTTTCAGTCTTTCTGTTTGGGCCGTGGGGGGACATGCAATAGTTCCGTTGGAGCCGCGGGGGGCAACATTTAACCGCGAATCAGAGAAGATTTTCGGGCACAGATATTATGAAGCCATTATGTTTTTGACATGACTACGGCCCTGCAGACAAATAAATTGTATTTGTTTTTTTTTTGTAAAAAGTATGACATATAATTTCGGGACAAGGCTTGTTTATGAAAGTTCCAAAGGAAAAACTGTGTATAATAATGTCTTATTTTATAATTTACACAAAAGTACTATTTATAATGTGTTGTGAAATACTTTATACTGTTACGATTTACTTTAGAATCTGGTTAAAGTTGTACCACTTACATACTTAGCTGTTAAGGTTTAATGTTTCGGCAATAGTTTTATAAATTTTACTACATGTTTTCAAATCAGAAATATAATTATTAAAAAAAAAAAAAAAAAAAAAATCACTTTACATTGAGATCAATATCAACGTTACTACACCTATTATTTTTAATGAATTTTACGAAAACAATGAATGAAATGGAATGAAAAACAATTTAATTTACGTATACAAATAAACAGAAGATTCGATACGTAATCAATGTATGTAGTTCAAACGGTCACTGCGCGGGAGCGCGGAAATCGCATATCGCGACGGCCTGGCTGCGGCCGGCAGGACATGAGCGGGGATGACCGCCACCCCGACCCCCGTGGCCAACACGAACACAAGAACATTTACATCGGAAAGCTCAACCGAGCCTGACCACCGATCTGCCATATGCGCGTGTTCTGCCAGCCAAAATCCTGGAGCCTGTCAAGTAGGTACATTCGTACCTTAACTTGCAAAGCCAGATCTTGGTCACTCCAAATATAACTTCTTAATATTAAAATTGAGAATCCCATTGCACCTATTTGACTTATCTTTTATTTGTCATCTTTGCCTACAAATATATAACTCCAAGAATGGTTGGCCTACAGGATTGCGATGAAGAAGATCGAATCAAAAGAATCCAGTGAATATGCCATTTTAGGTAAAAAAATACTGGATAGGTATGAGGTTCTACCAGAATGTCCGGGGATTTTTTTTTTTTTGGTAGGGAAATCATCAAATTACTTCTCCCGCTCTGGGTGGAGCAGGAGGGCGTGTCAGACTTTTACTGACTAAAACCCACCCGTGTTCCTTCAGTAGCCCGTATGCCAGGGGCTGTGGTGTCTCTTTCGAACAAACCCGCACCCCTGGGAGGCATCGGCCCTTGCGGGCCCCATCATTTTTTGTACTGACATCTCTTTGAGGCGCGCGTGGAACACAACGCGCCGTCGACTTGGGCTTGGTCCTTACCGGACAGCGAGCTAACCATTACTCGCCGTCCGCAAGCCCATGCCTACGGTGAATGTCCGGGGATTAAAAATATATTACAACGAAATCAATTTAGTAAAAGTCGTATTTTATGATTTTGTATTAGTCTCTTAATTTATTCCTATCAATGAGACTACAAACTTTCCGACGTCAAATCTCTAAGCTAAGCCTCTGTTCTTTTTCTATCCATTTAAATATGAAATAGAGTATCTCAATAGAAATATAAAACCACCAACTTATAAAATATTCGCTAAGATTAGATGTCAAAGCCAACTGGACGGAACCTCTACACCTCCTTGTATTGATCAATAACTTGTATGAGTGGTGTAAACTGATTATGTAAGTTTGTTATTAATACAAATTATTAATTAAGTATTAACAACAGTAACGGGAACAGCGTGTTTTCTCTAGATTGTAAAAGTGTATAGTGTAACAACAAGTTTTCAAAGCATTCTTATTATAATTACTAATAGGTAATGTTTCTTCGGTATTTCTTGTTTAATCGTATCTATGTTATACAATGCTTTGATTTGTCATAAAAATCATAAATTTCACCGCGCTGTCTTTCAGCCAATTAAAACAGTGTTTTAGTAAAATTTATTAGTGGATGTATCTGTAGTATCAAAACAAAATAGTCAAATGATATAACTTCGGTAAAACGACACATTTTTGTGGCTCCTCCATCCTGACGTACTCTAGTAAATATACCTATGTTTGGACGTAGATACTAATGTAGTTCATAAATTGGATAATAATAGCACAGACAATAAATAGAAAATGCTACTAAATATTGGTGAAATTTAGCATCCCTTTCATTCATTATCTACTTATTTCAAAAGTTCCCTTTTAATAATGTAAAAAATCTTCGGAAATTTAGTGTACAGGCTGGCCCCAAATAACTCAAACTGTGATCATATATAGAGTATTTCATTGCACAAAAATCATTCGCTACCAGTCAGTACTTAAATAATGAACAGTTATCAAACACAAGTAATAAAATAAAATGTAAACTAACAAAGGAAGTACCCAAATGGCCTTTTCTTAATTATATATAACCTAACAATGTATTTTTAAACACCAGTGTACAAAAAAATCGCGGTTAGACGTGGAGTAATGGAGTTGCAGACATTATCTCATTATACCGCCATAGTAAAAAATAAATGGGCAAATTAAGATTTTCACGAAAACTTTAAACAATTATCAATTTTAAAAAAATGGATTAATTATTCCTTTATTTGTGCTGTAAGACCTTGCTTCGTACCAAATTTCAGGATTCTGAGTTCACTGGAAGTACCCTGTAGGTTTTGATTCCCTTGCAAGTTTTGAAATTTGCGGCATAAACGGCTGTATCTTTTTTAACCGACGAAAAAACGGAGGAGGTTACTCAATTCGACGCGTATATTTTTTTTTTTATGTATGACCACGCATAACTTTTTCCAGAGAAGTCCGATTTTGATAATTCTTTTTTTATTGGAAAGGGTATACCCCGATGTTGGTCCCATACAAATTTCGAAGAAAAATTCCAACCCTAAGGGTAAGAAAACAGGGGATGATTGATTGTTTACTCACAGATTTTAATACTGAGTTCTGTATTACAAAAAGTAAACAAAAATTAAGAATGTAGTAATTAGTATATTATGGCCATAAAAAATTATAAAATAAAAACTTTTTAATAAAAAAATTCAACCGCTGAAAAACCGAAAAGTAAAAAATAATAAACTTGCTTTGTCCAACCCCAATAACTAAGTTCGGAAGTCGGTGACTTTGGATATGTATTTAATTATATGTCACCGCCTACCGAATTTAGTTATTGGGGTTGGACAA
The DNA here is from genome assembly GCA_949987655.1 of Polymixis flavicincta. Lineage (NCBI taxonomy): Eukaryota > Metazoa > Arthropoda > Insecta > Lepidoptera > Noctuidae > Polymixis > Polymixis flavicincta. The sequence continues at coordinate 30,993,305 of OX465171.1, read as the reverse complement.
AGCAAGTTTATTATTTTTTACTTTTCAGTTTTTCGGCGGTTATTTTTTTTTTTAAAGGTTTTTAATTACGTTGACTTAGAAGTTTGTTTTTTCACATCTTCAAGAGACAGTAAACTTGAGTATTTGATATGAATTTCAGCTTTATACCTACTTCCACGTGTTCCTGAGAAAAACGGCCTTGACAGACATACAGACGGACGGACGGACAACAAAGTGATCCTATACGGGTTCCGTTTTTTCCTTTTGGAGGCACGGAACCCTAAAAAACGCTGAGGGAAAATGAAATTATGTCACATTTTATGAAATTAGCTCGGTATCAATTTGTTGTAGTAATAAAAAAAGTTGGAGTCGCCCATAACACTTTTTTATTTATTTATTTATTTACAAACACACGCTACCATTACAGAGTCCCAATTCGGTTAGTTAACCATTCTTGCAATTTACAACATATAACCATGCCACATAAGATACACAATATGTTTATATCATTACAATCATTGATAGGTACTACATACTCTCTAAGTTCAAATTGCCCGAGATTATTTTTTTATGAAATTATGACATTGGAGGTCAATTGTAACATAATGAATTGAATTGATTATTTCGATCATTATATCCCTTCCCTCGATCATTAGATCCCTTCATATTTAAAATAACAGCACTAGCTATTGGCCGCGCCATTGTTCATAATTTCAATGCATAATAAACTTACGTTTTCTCCCATGAGGTAGAAGCAAAATAATGCTAAGTTATTCGGTTCTTACATACCTACCTACTCCTTTTGTATCGCCTACATTAATAATTACCCTATGTTTGTACGGGTTTCTTTCTTAACTTTAATATGAGTCTTTTTTAATATTGTGTGCATGAAATGTTACAGGTTTACCTGCGATGGTCTCATCTAGAACATAGTTTCGACCCTGTTTTATGTCCGCTTTGCAATATTAAATTCCTTTAACATTAATACTGTTCGTAGCTACTCGTATTCTATGAAACGTTTGAAATGCGTTTCTCTTAATACATGATACAAACATTCTAACTTACAACATGATACAAACATTGTGAGAAATTCCTTTTGATATCACTAACGTTATTTTAACTACTTTCTCCTGGACATTGCCCGGGATCCGCCTCGTACCGTATCTAAGTAATTGGAGGTCCTCGTAGGGTTCTCTCAATCATCATCATCTGCCTAGCCCAGGGATCGGAAACCTTTTGAGTCGGATGAGTGAAAAATTACAATTTACAAAATTTTAATTTTTTTTAAAAGCCACAAAAGTCTAAAATATCATACAGATTACGAAACAAGTCACAGTTATTATTGGTTTCATAGTAAAATTGCGTGAAATCCATTTTTTTTATTTGATAGCTCTCCAGGTGAAGGGAAAATAAATAATATTTGCGTATGGAACTAAAGAGCCGGAGCGTCACATCCAAAGAGCCGCATGTGGCTCGCGAGCCGCAGTTTGCCGACACCTGGCCTAGCCTTTTCCCAACTATGTTGGGGTCGGCTTTCAGTCTAACCAGATGCAGCTGAATAACAGTATTTTACATGGAGCGACTATCTGACCTCCACAACCCAGTTACTAGGTTACACGATACTCCTTGGTAAGACTGGTTGTCAGACTTTCGAGCTTCTGATGACCCGTAACGACTGTCAAAGATCCACGAATGACAGCCGCGACCAACGGCTTAACGTGCTTTCCTAGACACGGATGGGTCTTGGTATGTAAAGATGGTCGCCCATTTACGAACCAAACTCGGCAAGCGTAGCTTAACCAGAGGGGCAATCAGCTTGGGTGGAGCACCGCCGTGTCCTCGTGGAGGCGATCGGCGGCGGCGATCTCTCGCGTCCGGCCCTGGTCCAGGCCATGGTACGGAGCGAGAGGGCATGGGGAGCCGTCACCTCCTTCAGCGAAGCAGTGATGCTCGCGAAGAGGGAGGCGGCGCACGTGAGGGAGAGGCAGCATATGCGCCCTCGCGACCCTAGCCGCCGCAGGATACGGAGACGCCCTGGGCGTCGGGAATCCCAGGCCGATTTCCGGCCACCGTAGGCATGAGCTTGCGGACGGCGAGTAATGGGTAGCTCGCCGTCCGGTAAGGACCAAGCCCAAGTCGACGGCGCGTTGTGTTCCACGCGCGCCTCAAAGAGATGTCAGCACAAAAATGATGGGGCCCGCAAGGGCCGATGCCTGTCAGGGGTGCGGGTTCGTTTGAAAGAGATACCACAACCCCTGGCATACGGGCTAATGAAGGAACACGAGTGGGTTTTAGTCAGTAAAAGTCTGACACGCCCTCCTGCTCCACCCAGAGCGGGAGAAGTTATTTGATGATTTACCACCCAAAAAAAAAAACCAGAGGGGCAATTCTACTAATTTTAAGAACGTTCACTGACTCAGTGTCAATCTGTTAAAAATTCCTATACATTTTTGTCAAATTTTTGAAATTCGATTGTCGCCGAGATGACACTGCGAACGTTTTTAATTACGAGAATTGGCCTTCTGATCGATTGACGCGTGCGGCTGTTATTACTTAAGGTTACACACAGGGTTCTCAATATCGCAAAAATATATGGCTGCTTGAAAATATTCCGGAGGATGAGGTTTTTGCAACACTATTTCAATGCCTACCCGACTCCAAGTATCTCACAGAAACGTTTTACGCGATGGAAGCATTTCAGTGGCTTCCGACCTTGGAATGATACGTTCCAACTTTCATAACTTATTAAAATTTAAAAAGAAACGTACCCAGTAGTTTTATCAGGTTGTGAAAACCTGATAATGATTTTACATAAAAATGGACTCAAATATTCTTTCAATAAATTAACGGAAACTTTGTATGCCGTAACATTTTTTTACTTGTGATTTAGTTCTTTTGGTACAAACAGCTACAAAAGTTGAAGATTTTTCGGAATTTTATTTTAATAACAAATAACCTAATTATATTAATTATTATAACACCAGTTAAAAGCTTTGGAGGTGTAGAAATCGGATAGTTTTGAATTATTTTGAGCAATAAAATTAGGTTAACTTTGTTAAACTTTCTAAATATCTTAAATTGCACCATCTGATGAAAATTTCGAGTAGGTAAGAATAGCAATTGATAAATGACTTTATTTCTGTGAGTAGGTTTGTGTACATACACTTTTACACGTCATTAATTTTAAACTATTTTATTCTTATAAATATATTTATATTTTTAATATTCAAAATAAACTAAACGAGGTTGGCGTTTCCTATTCGAGTTCTCTGAGAGGAAAGACCGAAATATACTCATAGGTCACAGAACCTTTTAAAGTACAGACATAATCTTGGCCAGATTAGGTGAGGACCATGTAGAATTGGTGTCTGAAAATGGTGATTTGATGCAAAAACAACACAGATTTGAGTAGACCTATCCAGTCAATACAAGTATTTGTCGGTAATCGTAGGTAATCAGTTTTAGAATGCTCGATTAATTAATTAATGGCTTTATAAACTAATTTGAGCAATCAACGATTCAAAAACACCAGTTCACCACTAATCTGGTCATTTTCTTGTTTTTTTTTAGCCATTGACGAAAAAGAGGGGCGTTATAAGTGTGTTGTGTGTATGTGTAGAGCAGTGCTGGCCCAGTGGTAACGGCCGCTTCCTACTTACGAGTTCGTAGGTTCGAACCCAGACAGGCGCTTTACTTTGTCTAAATTATTACATCACAACTGCTCTCAAAACGGTGAAGAAAAACATCGTGAGAAAACCGGCATGTCCTAGAGCCAAAAATCGAAGACATGTGACATCTACCAACCCGCACTGGGCCCGCGTGGTGGAATACGGCCCGCCTCCTCTCACAGAGAAGAGGTCTGTGTCCCAGCAGTGGCACATTAATAGGCTAATTATGCTGTGTACCCATGTGTCTATGTGTGGCGCAATAGCTCCTGAACGGATGAACCGAGTTTCATTTTTTGTTTAAAGACTTAATCGAGAATGTACGAACACGCTCGATTAAGTCACCTTTCAGTGTCGATTAATTATTGCTGGGCGTCGTCTGTTTCGCGTTTTCATTAGCCACCCCCGGATTCGACGATGCTTTCATATAAATATTACCTACAACTTCTGATTAAACTTAAAGGGCCAAAGCATAATATTATTTATTTACTTTTAGTGGTTTTTGTTTGTGAAGGGGTTTTTTTAATTTAATAATACCTATTAGGATATTATATTATTAATACTTTTCGGTTGTAGGCACAACATTGTTTTTAATAATGTAGTGGGCTTACATGGTCTTAAACATATGTCACTGTTTCATGTCGTGTAAGACGTAAAGAATAGCACCATCCCATTTCCATACGTGTCCTAAAAGGCGACTAAGGGACTTACTAGAGAATGGGCAGCAGCGTTCTTTCTTAACGCATTTTTCCACCATACTGCGATCACCAACCCGCCTGCCAAGCGTGGCGATTGTGGCAAACCCCCCAAAAAAATTAAAGCACTGAACCGGTCGAAGGGGCGGTGCTTGGGGTAGGGCTATATTCAGCAGTGCACTTGTTTAGGCTGAAATGAAACATAACACTGCTGGGTAGTATTTTGTGCAACTTTTTCTTCCCAGGTAAAGCACTATTAAGTGGTGAAGTGTAGTGCAGTCGGGGGACTGTCTTATGTAATTTTGGCGGTTAAAAAGTGCTGAGTCTCAGTCTAGTTTGAATAAATGACTTTTTGGCTGGAAAAATGCGGGTGTAGTACCTATACTCCTCTGCCCCATCCAACCCGAAATGTTACACTTAAATGTATGTTACAGAAAATCCTGAACTAAAATATTAATTCAACATTTCTTTCTTCACTCAGTATAAATTATTTAGGTACCTACTTCTGATTTGAATAAACAATTCTGTTGACACGGAGATTCGTAGAATAATATTATACCTACTCTTAAACCAAAATTTAAATTCAGGGGCAAACCGTACCTCATTATGGAATTGTAGAATGTATCGGGATAGGATAGGAAACCAGTCGATGAGTGATAAATGAAGTAGGTAGTTACAGTAAAACTATTTTCTGAAACTCCCTCGGGAATTATCGCATTTCCATTAATATCAACGAGATTTCCTCCCATTATTAAAATAAATTACACTAAGTTAAAAGAGTATTAAAAATATTAAACTATAAATATAAATTGATAATTAAATATAAATAATCATTGAGTATTAAATTATAAACAACTCTAAACACTTCCAAGTCGATTGAGAGCGTCCAATTTGCACCAAGTGCAAAGGGCAACTGATATAAATCCGAACACGAAGTTTGCTGAGGGACATGTGTGGAAACAACTCTAAACACTTCCAAGTCGATTGAGAGCGTCCAATTTGCACCAAGTGCAAAGGGCAACTGATATAAATCCGAACACGAAGTTTGCTGAGGGACATGTGTGGAAACAACTCTAAACACTTCCAAGTCGATATGAGAGCGTCCAATTTGCACCAAGTGCAAAGGGCAACTGATATAAATCCGAACACGAAGTTTGCTGAGGGACATGTGTGGAAACTGAGCCTGGGGAATGTTGATTTTTTTCATTGATATTTAAACTTTACATAGTATGAAACAAAGTCGCTTTTCGTGTTTATACGCTTAGAACGTTCAAACTACGCGACGGATTGCGGTTTTCATCTGTAGACAGAGTGATTAATGGGAACGGTATATATGTATAATACACCGTCCTCTACACGGGCGGAGGCACTGGCAAAAGCTAGTCTTAATTATAAATCACTTAGAAACTGAAATTCTTTTTCCTTTTTTTGATAACATTCTTTGGATGTACGAGTATTTGGTAGGCAGACATTGTTTCATTTATTTCCACCGTCTTCAAAGACTCACGTTTTGTACTTTGAAGTGTTTTTTTGAAAGTCCGTTGTCAATGCCTTTCTCAACGATGTTGGGATTGGATTCAGTGTAACTGGATGCAGCTTAATACCCGTATTTTACATGGGGTAATAAATGGTAAATGATTTTATTTCTGAAAGTAGGTTGTACAGTTAGTACATATTACCTCAGTGGTTGTACAACCACTTTTACACGTCCATCATATTTTTTTAAACTAGACGAGGTCAGCGTTTCCTATCTGATTACTCCGAGAAAAAAGGCCGAAACCAAACTCAGAGGTCACAGTCTCTTTTAAAGTCCAGACATAGGTAATCTTGGTCAGATCATGTGAAGACCATGTGGATTGGTGTTTGAAATGGTCTTTTGAGGAAAGACCCACACAGATTGAGTGGCCCGTCCATTCAGTGCACGCATTTATCAGTAATCATACAGCTCAACTCAGAACTCGAGGAGCTCAACGATTGCCAACTGATCTCTATAGCCCCGTAACGACTGTCTAAGATCTACGACAGCTGGAACCAGTGACTTAATGTGCTTTTCAAGGCACGTAGATGTTTCCATTTATAATTGATAGTCATCCATCCACAAACCGACCGCGGCAAGCGTAGCTTAAGCTTCGATCAACCCGTGTAGCTGTTAGTATTTAGCCACGAGCTCCTTTTGAAAGTCTGCTGTATTTTTACCTCATCATCATGATCATCATTTCAGCCGAAAGACGCGCATTGCTGGACATAGGCCTCCCCCAAAGGGGGTTTGGCCACAGTCGTCACGCTTGGCGGGCGGGTTGGCCGCGCCGAAGTGGGTGTCTAATTAAATTTTTGGACAGGCAAAACAAATCGGGCAGCGGACAAATCGTGTAGTATAAAATAAATAAGACATTTTAAAAAATATCTCATTCGCTCTGTACCTACTAAAAAATTCACTTGCGCGCAAGCAAGTGAATTTGTTGTGTTCTCGGTGTATATATCCAAAAACTTGGCTGCTTCACGGAATCAGTAGGATTTTCCTTTCACGAACTTCACAGACTTGATACCCTACTACTTTGAATCGGCTTTTCCGGGTTGGTATTACGGACTTCGATAGTTCTATTTTTTCTATAAATAGGTTCCGCTGTATATCATTATTTCTGTTATGTCGGTTTATTTTTACATTGGAAACGTAACTCGTAAGATAAATTGTTAGTTTAGTGATATTTATTTTAGGTGTATGTAAATATGTATGATCCAAGTGTGTATGTTAGATAATTATTTGTTTAATTAATTTAGTGAATTATTGGTTTTGGTCACAAATGTAGTTTATTTTCCCTTTTACTCTTACACACGTTGTCTACATCTCTTTATCTTTTCTCCTATCGCAGGTACCCTGGAAGAGATTTGTTTAGAAATAAGCATCACCTTTGTACCTATTTTTCTGTTTTAATCTTCTTGTCTGTCTATATAGTGTGTACATAAATGGTGAAATAAATAAATATTAGTTGTCTGAACATTACCTACCAGATTGCAAAAAAATGTACAGTCAAATGTACACCACAGTCTCTAATATAAACTAACCTAAGATTCAACCCAATACGGAGACGCCCTGGGCGTCGGGAATCCCAGGCCGATTTCCGGCCACCGTAGGCATGGGCTTGCGGACGGCGAGTAATGGGTAGCTCGCTGTCCGGTAAGGACCAAGCCCACGTCGACGGCGCGTTGTGTTCCACTTGCGCCTCAAAGAGATGTCAGCACAAAAAGTGATGGGGCCCGCAAGGGCCGATGCCTGCCAGGGGTGCGGGTTTGCTAGAAAGAGACACCACAGCCCCTGGCATACGGGCTACTGAAGGAACACGGGTGGGTTTTAGTCAGTAAAAGTCTGACAGGCCCTGCTGCTCCACCCAGAGCGGGAGAAGTTACTTGATGATTTCCCACCCAAAAAAATAAAAAAATAAAAAACCTTAGATTCAACCCTATGTAATTTGATTATGTAGGTGTCTATTAAATAAAAACTAAGGCAGCATATACCGCAAATATTTTAATCTGACAAATGACACTAGTTTCCAAATTTTAGTTGGGTCAAACCTGTAACTGGTTTATGAAATTATGGGCCCCACGATGTAAGGAAAATTGTCAATCCCCTTTCAACCGATCGGAACCTAGCTCAGAAATAGGAATAAACTTAAATTGCCGTCTTCCAATAATCGTTTCCAGAAATGGCACCAAATATTAAAAAAAAACATATCACATGGGACCCTTTGCTAATTTGTCTAAAGAATTCACTTTGAAATACAAAAACCGAATAAAAATACAGAGTAAAATGAATAATGAATACCGTGTGCCACATTTTTTTTTTATTCGTTTGATCGTTGTAAGAGCGTATTCAGCCGGCTCACAGTTATTTTACCTCTGATAGCAGCGACCCAATAACAACCTTATCTTAACGAGAATAAAGAAAAATGTTAAATTGACAGACTTATTAGTGGCAGCAACCTTAAAACAACGTTACTGAAATGAGAACAAAGATCACTTTGATTTTGACAGTGACGCAAAATCAGAGGTAAAATATAGGTGTGAACGGACTGTAGGAAGATGGTCTTTATTCCCGTGTCAATCAAATGACTGGTTTAAAAAGAAGTGTTCAAATGAGTCAAGTAAGTTGTTAAATTCACGGAAAAATCTGATCGTCCTTTCCAAGTATGTTCTGTGAACCTTCAAAAACGAGACAGCTATATTTACGTCAATATTACACGCTTAAGCTATACATTTCCAGTATAAGCTTATCTCGCATTGTATTATAGGATTTTCGTATAGGATTTTTTCGTATAGGCTATCTTATAGGATTTCCGTCCAGTACGAGATCAGCGTAAACTCGAATAGCTTGATATGTAGCCGTGTGCACGTATAGAATTTCTTGACCACTGAGCTCGCGTAGGTACTATGCGGCCGTGACCACGGGTCTTATAAGACCAGTTGCAATCTTATTCGTAAAAAGACAAACTCGAAGACGTACTGAAAGTATTCATTTCAACTAAACCATTTAATTACTGGCACTTTTTGTAAGTTACAAAGTTAAACTAATTGCTCATTGCAAAACGAAGATCTCTTTGGAGAAAAGGGGCCAGAGATTCTATGGATACTGTTATCAATCATGATTTTAACATTGCTTTAATTATGGCTTGTATACACGCCAAGGATCTTCAGCATTTGGGCGCACTAAATTTGTGGGCGAGTGCGGGGTGATCTAGCCGTGCAGTCTTTAATCGGTCGCATTTTTAATTTATTTTAACAAAAATAATGCATATTTGGAAAAAGTAACAAAATCAAATAATTTTCCTTTGTATTGCAAAGCAGTAGACATTTTTTTTAAAACTCTTTTGTTAACAAAATAAAGGAGTTTTCATCTCAACGATTTGGAGGTGATTTGGTGTTTTTTTTTTCTTATTATTTGATAGCCATAGAAAAGTTATGCCTAAACCAAATGACGTGTAGATTACTAACTGCTTTTTTTAAATGTAATTTCTTTGTAAATGCCGACGAAAAGTGGTTTCATCTGCATGCCGTTTTCAACCATTTTTGAGAGGACAGCCTTAAGAGAAAAGTTGAAAAGTTTAGCCGCAACTCGTCGAACGACCCGTAGTGAGCGAGGTTCTTTATCGTGTCCAATCTTCTGAACGACCATTATCGAACATTTTACACTACATTTAACTGGTCCTCATTTTCCCGAAAATATTCTTTCATTGAATTTTTCCCAACAGTCGGCGCTGAGTAAGCACACAATGAAAACGTGAATAAATTATTATTATATTTTGGCTTGAAAAGTCAGATCAGTAAAAAAAGCAAAATAAGTTCTTTATTTGTAAAACTGGCCGATACTTTGGTTTTATATTAACAAATTTATGAAAAGTAAAAAAAAACCTCTTTAATATTTTCAGAGTATTAGCGATTTTTGCGGACCTTTATATTTTGGCAAATCTAACCCACATAATATGGGATAGTTGCCTAATTCATATAAATTACATTTAGGATACATTCCCCATGCAGTCGCACAGAGACATGCGACACGATTAATAGTTGGAGAATCGTTCGATGAATTAATAAAATAGCATGCAATTTATACGATTATATATGATTATATATGATTTTTTATGTTTTTAATTGCCACAAAACGTCGGCGCCTGCGTCTCATTACCTACTTGTCAAAGCGGTTGCATAGTGTAATAGTTACTAATGGCATAGATAAGTAATAGATGTTACGTAGGGTGTACACACGCGGATTACAATGTTTTTACTATTTATGTTGTTACATATTTATTTTATTTTTCAGTTACTGGACACATTTTATCTCATTTATATCTATTTCCTTTTTGTTGTATATCTGTCCGTGACATCACAGCGGGCCCTATCAGAATACCAGCGCTGCGACACTTTTAAATGTCGCAGCATCATGCTGAGATAGTGGCCTTTTGGCTTCGTACAGGACTTTATTTTTTATTTTATTTTTTTACTTTTTTGTATAAATCTTATGTTAATTTTAATAGTAGTGTAGCATACCTAGTAGTGTTTTAGTTTTTTCTTTTTTATGTGTTTAATTATCGTATTATATACCTAGTAGCAAGTTTGTAAGATTCCTGTGCAAGTCCAAAAAATAATTTTTCTTTCTTTCTTTCAAAATCGAGTAATTCCAATCGTGGCAAATATAGCCCTGGGACACTTATCCTGGTTTTACTCTACTCACCTAAAATAATGAGGTCTCAGATACCTAAGTAACTATTAAGTTATTTTAACTATTAATTGGTTCATAAAAATTGAAAGTAAAACAAAAAAATCTTTAAAAACAAGCTTTTAGAATAAAGTAAACGTTTACTTTAAACTTTTTACTGCCAACTAATAACGTCATTACACAATTTCTATGATTTAAAAGCTTGTCGCGAGATTTAAATGTGTATGTGTGTGTGTTTTAAATTTCCAAACTAAGTAAATACAAGTACTTAACTCGTGCCACAAGCTTTTGTAATCTAATATATAAAATTTCCATGTCACAATGTTAGTTACCGTACTCCTCCGAAACGGCTTTACCGATTTTTACCAAATTTTATATGCGTATTCAGTAGGTCTGAGAATCGGCTACTATCTATTTTCCATATCCCTAAGTGATAAGGGTTAAGACAAAACAACGTTTGCCGGGTCAGCTAGTAAGTATATAAATTGTGTAATGACGTTATAAGTAAATAGCAAAAAGTTTAAAGAAATAGTTATTTATGATACTAGTGCGGTAAGTTGGTTTTTACAAACGAGTAGACGAATGTACCATAGTCACGAGTTTGTAAAAACCAATTTCTGCACGTGTGTCATACAATGTTTTTCAACACATTTGCGAGAAAACAGTACAAAATGTAATGATGTCAAACTTATTCATCATTAAATAGCGCTCTCCGATTGTGGCGGCAAGAGACGGTCTCTTGCAATTTGCACCTCATTCAAAATATCAGGTGGAGTAGATTCCATATTAATACCTACCATATTATAAGTTTGTTTATAAAATATATCAGTCGGAAACTCGCAACACTCTTTGACGTTTCTAATATGAAAATGGCGCGAATTTGCAAATGGCGCCACATGCACGTGGTGAAAATTAGAACTACGTCTTTCATCTCATTTACTCTTTAGTATTAAAGTGAGACAAACATATTGAGCAAAATCGCTTCCAAGGAGGTTCGATCAGTCAGCTTATTTATTCTCGTAATGTGAAACTCCTTGGACGAAATTCTTATAATATTTTATGGAAATTAAAAAAAAAACCGTAAAGAATACGCACGGTGCCAAACAACGGGGTATGCGGTAAAATAGGTACTTAGGCGAGAGTACCTATTTTACCGCACGTTCCGTTGTATTGGTGCGTAATTTTTAACTTTCGAACCATGTATGCAGGCTTCGTAAATGCAGTTTTTGAGCAAATGTGTTGAAAAAGTTTATTTTATTCTTTTTAGCGCACTTAAATAAAAGCTGGTTTTTAAAAAAGTTTTTCAGTTTAATGTTCTTTTTTTTATATTTTTAGTCATTTTTCGAGTTATTCTCAGCAAGCCTTTTCATTTGGTACCCATATTTGTAGGTTTGCATTAAAAAATAATAGTCTGTTATGTTAGGTATTCCACCATGTTGGATTTAGAATAACGTCACACAGCATTGTCATCCAAAATAAACGAAATTAATACTATACAAAATTTCAGTTCAATCGATTAAAGATCTCTGCTTTAAACATGAGTTGCAAAATTCCATCCGAACAAACATAGTGACATAGGTATATACATTGTAAGTTAAATAAAAGCTTTTAAAATACCGTCGTAATTATTGTTTTAAGTAAATTAATTGTTATTTTATATTAATTAAAGGTCAAATATGTACATTACAAAGGTACACCAAAGGCTTTAGGAAAATCGACTCGCTTGAGGGTTACAAACAAACGAATTCAAAGGATCTCCCACGTACCTATATTTTTGTAGCACATAATAATAGACCCACAGATCGAATTTAGACCTCAGCAGCTAATCTCAACAGAGATCTACGCGGGAGATATTATAGTGCACAAGTGCTTGCGTAGACGCAGGTGCGCTCACTCATCCCTCACTCTCATTCGTGCGATGGGATGGCACGCCAACACAACCTGAGAAAGATTATGCACAAGACCGGCTTCATGTGTTTTCCGAGATATGGGGTATCACACACGCACAGGCAGTTATACCACATACATACATACATATATAAACCAACGACTTCTTGACTTGGGGAACAATTAGCCCGTGACACTCGCCCTGAGCGCACGTGCTAATTGTTCCTGCCTACCGCTGCGTGACTCATCCTCCGCCGCCAACCTGACTCGCCGCGCCCCGCTGCGAACACTACGAATTAATAATCCAATTAATTTAATTATTGACTGGATTATTAATTACAACAAAAACTGTCTTTTTCAAGGCAAACATCTGTTTCTTTACGGAAGTAAATCGTCAAGTAAATTCACTTGGCCCCTTCTGGGTAAAATCCACAGTTTCGTGGTTCTCGGTGGAAACCTTACGGTGCCAACGAAACCGAGAGGGTGTTGTCCCAACACACCCGCCGAACCTCTTCAAGGCAAGGCAGTGAATTGGACGGGTCCCAGACCGACGGCCTTGGGGGATCTCCTAGTCGTCACTGGTGACAGTGTTCCTTCCACAGCTACACACCTAGTGTCTTTGGGGCGTGTCTACGCCCCTCGCGCTAGACTGACAGGGCCCTGTTGCACATTAAGATTGGCAACAGGTTTACAAGCTTAGGGCTCACCCGAGGTACACATCTCCCTGTCTATACCCGACAGGGAGGAATCACACATCCCCGGGCATCCCCCCGGGGAAGTAGACGTTAGGATTGTTAGGAGAAATAGGGACTTAGGCTCACTCCTTATGAGTGGGAAGTAGGTAACACCCCCCCCTACCCTTCAATCATGGAAGTTCCCAAGGAAGCCTTTTGGGCGACCTTGAGGACGATCCTTAAGGACCCCGAGTCCCGCGATATAATAAATCGCATGTTAGGCCATGAAAAGCCAACTTTTCCCGCCGCGTCCGCGACCGAAAATAAACCCGCGCCCGTTGTTATAACTTATAACGATTCCCCGGCTTCACCGGCCTTGGCAACCCCGCAATCCCAGGAGCTTTTCTCCGACGCAGCGTCCGACCTTATGGACGCTGAAGACTGCCCTTGCACCCCCGAATCGCCAGGAACAGCTTGTTTCTCTTCTCCCTCCTCGAACGAAGAGGAAGTGGCAGTGACTCAAGTGACTCAAGAAGAGGGCTTCACCCCAGTTGAGTCAAAGTCGAAGGGGAAGAAGAGAAAGAAGAAAGTCTGCGATTCCTCGCGATCTTCTAAAATTACCGCGCTCGTAACCGACCGCCCCCCCACCCCTTTCCCGACCGAGTCGACCCCCGCGACCCCCGCAACCCCCGCGATCCCCGCAACCCCCGCGACCCCCGCGACTAGGACCGCGACCGCGCCCGCACCCACCGCCGTACCCCGCGCCGCTGCGGGGAAAAAGGTGCCCGTTCCGCCCCCTGTCTTCATCCAAGACAAGTCAAAATGGACCGACGTGTCCAAATGGTGCTTAGAGCAAAAGATTGCCTACACCAGCGCCCGCACCACCCTCCAAGGGATAAAGGTAGCGATCCCGACGGCTAGCGACTACCGCAGCCTTACCAAACTCCTCCGAAACCGTAACGTGTCATTCCACACGTACGCCCTCCCAGAAGACCGACAGACACGAGTTGTCTTAAAGAGGGTTCCGGTCGAAATCACCGTGGAAGAAGTCAAGGCCGACCTTGACTTTCAAAACATCCCGTACACCGAAGTGCACCGGATGCACCGCGCCCGCCGCGGAGTGCCATACGACATGGTGCTCGTAGTCTGCCCGCCCTTTGAGGGCCATAACCCGATATTTAATCTCCGTACGATTTGCAACCTGTCCGGCATTCGGATCGAAAAGCCCTACAAGACGGGAACAATCGGCCAATGTCACAGGTGTCAATTGTACGGACACGCGCAATCGCACTGTTACGCCACCCCTAGGTGCGTAAAGTGCTTAGGTAGCCACGGTACAGCGGATTGTACCAGGCCCAAGGACCGCTCCTTGTGCACGGAACCGCCGAGCTGCGTCTTATGCGGCGAAGCCGGTCACCCTGCCAACTATAGGGGGTGCTCGAAAGCACCCAAAACCACTTCTCCCAAGCTGGTGAAGCGTGCCGACGCCCGCCAGCAAAGGGAAGCCCCCTCAGGGTACCTCCCAGATAGGCTCAGTCCCCAGAGACCGAGCCCCTGGAACTTCCTGAACCACCAGCAGGCGTTCCCTGCGATGGCTTCAGCCAGGCCCGTCCCCGCGCCCATCCCTCAGTCCAAGAACCCGGGTTCAGGCGCTCCCGCGCCCCCTACCGCACCTCTTACCGCGACCACCGCCGCCGCGCCCCCCGCCGCCGCGACCCCCGCGTCCCGCGACCCCCGCGTTGGAGCACGCCCCGAGGCGCGCCCCGCACCCACTTACGCCGGTCCCATGACCATGTCCCCCGCCGTCGTGCATCAAAAGCTCGATAACGCGTTCTTCACTTTCTGCACCCCCCGTGCCCATCAGATGGCCATGGAGGTAGATGCCGCCACAAAGGCAGGCGATATCCTTAGGATATACGCCATCTATGATGCGTACCCTGACATTACGCAAGCCCTTTTAAACGCTAGACTTTCCGTGAACCACAATGGATAATACGGCCCCTACGCGTACTAAACCCCGATCCCTAAAACTAGGAACTTTTAACGCCAACGGTATCCGTACCCAAAGGGATGAGATCGCCACGTTCCTCCGCGACCATCACTTGGATATCCTGTTAGTTCAAGAGACGTTCTTAAAACCCTGCTATCGTGACCCGAGAATTGCCAACTATAAAATAGTTCGCAACGACAGAGCACATTGCCATAAGGGTGGAACTCTCATTTATTACAAAAAGTCCCTACACTGCATTCCTATGGATGCCCCCCCCCCTCTCCCGATTAGAAGTGTCAGTCTGCCGACTGGGCATGACGGGTCATCAACCCATCACACTAGTCTCAGCCTACCTTCCTCCCCAGACCGAATCAGAGGACTTTCAACTGTTCTCCAATGACCTCACCGCCCTGTTGAGCATGAGCGACTCCGTTATCATAGCGGGCGACCTCAATGCGAAACACCCCGCGTGGAATAGTTCCAGGGAATCGACCAGAGGGAGACACCTGTTCAACCTCTGCTCGACCCTGTCCTTCGACGTCATCGCCCCGATGTCGCCGACTCATTTCCCCCACACAGTGGATCACAGACCTGACGTACTCAACATTGCAATTCTGAAAAGGATCAACCTACGGTTGAATTCCATAGAGGCAATAAACGAGCTCACCTCTGACCACCGTCCGGTAGTCGTGCATCTGGCCCCCCGCACGGGTCTCCCAGATACCGACCAACCTCCGCTCACCAAAGTGGTAACAGACTGGAGGAGAGTAAGCGATTCGCTGAAATCCAACACATCCGCCCACTTGGACGCCATCCCCGACCATTTCGACTCTCTAGCGGACACAACGGCCGCGATCGACTCATTCACGGGTCACGTACAATCTGTCCTGAACGACTGTTCGAGGCGGGTTCCGGTAGGGGAAGACCCCCGCTGGAAGCTGCCGGACGATGTACGCGAACTGCTGAATGAGAAGAACGCGGCCGTTCGTGCCTACAGCAACTTTCCCTGCGACGCGAACAAAGCTCACATGCGCTATTTACAGCGAGCTGTAAAGACACGCATGTCGGAGCTACGTGACGCGGGCTGGGACAAGATGCTGAGCGAGTTGGAACCCACGCACTTAGCTTTCTGGGAACTCCAGAGGAAACTCAAGTCCCGAGAAATAGCCACCATGCCCCCCCTGACCCGGCCCGATGGCACCGTTGCTTTCGACGACATCGAAAAGGCCGAATGCCTTGCCGATAGTCTTGAGGCCCAATGCACACCCAGCTCTCTACCTGTAGACCAAGCACACCTCGATGAGGTGGACGCTGAAGTCGAACGTAGAACCTCTCTCCCGCCCGTCGAAGACCCTGATGATCCATTACCTCTCGTCACCCCGGACGAAGTTCACGAGATCATCAAGGGTCTGAAACCCCGAAAGGCCCCCGGAGCTGACGGCATCACCAATAAGGTGATCCAGATGCTACCCGCCCACCTGATCATGCTCTTGACCACCATCTTCAATGGAGCCTTGAGCAATAACATCTTCCCCCAAGCTTGGAAGCCAGCCACGGTCATTGGCTTTGAAAAACCAGGCAAACCCAAAACGGAGCCCGCGAGCTACCGGCCCATCAGTTTACTGGACAGCCTCGGAAAAATCTATGAGCGACTTATTTACAAGCGCCTCAGGGACTTCGCCGAGACTAAAGGCCTGATACCCAACGAGCAGTTCGGCTTCCGAACCCAGCACAGTTGCGTACAACAGGTACACCGGATCGTAGAGAATATAGGCGTTGGTCTCCAACGCAACTATGCGACCGGTGCAGTATTTTTAGACATAGCGAAAGCCTTCGACAAGGTCTGGCACAACGGCTTGATTTACAAGCTGTACAAACTCGGCGTGCCGGACCGACTCGTACTCATCTTACGAGATTTTTTGTCGAACCGCACCTTTCGCTATCGCATCGAAGGGACTCTCTCATCCCCCCACCCGATTCGCGCCGGCGTCCCTCAGGGCGCCGTGCTATCCCCTCTCATCTTTACGCTGTTCACCAGCGATATCCCCAAGAGTGGTAAGGCTCAGTTGGCTCTGTTCGCAGACGACACGGCCATCTACCACTCTGGGCGTAGTTCCAAAGCGATAGCCAAATCCCTCCAGACCGCAGTCAACGTACTCGGTGCATGGTTTAGGAAATGGCGAATCGAACTAAATCCGGACAAGAGCCAGGCGGTTCTCTTTAAGAGACCGCAGCGCCGCCAAGACCCCCTCCCGGCCATCTCCATATTCGGCAAGCCGATCCCTTGGGAAAAGCAAGCCAAATACCTTGGAGTAATTCTAGATCAGCACCTCTCCTTCTCTGAGCATATCAGGAAGGCGCGCTCACGCGCCGCCTTCGCTCTCGGAAGGTTGCATTCTGTTCTGAACGCACGTAGCAAATTGTCACTCAAGTGCAAATTGCGTATTTACACGGCGTGCATAAGGCCCATCATGACGTATGCATGTGCAGTCTTTGCACACACCCACCCCCGACACATCCATAGGATGCAGACCCTCCAAAACCGTTTCCTCCGCCAAGCCACAGGCTCCCCATGGTACGTTCGGAACGAGATCCTCCATCTCGATCTGAAAATGCCCACTATTGCTCAATTCATGAAACGCAACTCGAAGCGTTTCTTCGATAAAGCCGAGATACATCGCAATCCCTTGATTGTGAAGGCCGCTAGTTATGTCCCCAGTAGAATCAGTAGTATTCGCAGGCCGAAACATGTCCTCTCAGACCCAGACGACCCCATCACTGTTCTCCAAGAAAAGAATAGGGCCACCAGTACAGTACACAAAAACAAACGACGACCGTCCTACCGACCTCGCCGCCGAGGTCCTCGCGCCCCGCGAAGACTCCCGAGTAGCGATCAGACCCCCGACCGTCCCTTGCTCGTTGATGCGCCAGCCCGCGCCGCAGCTGAGCCAGTAGCTTTAAATTCCCCGTCTAATAATCATGAAAATAATATCTTGATCCAGCCTGTCCCTGATAGTACTAGCTGCCCCCCCCCCCGCCAGCGACTCCCTGAGCCGAGGTTCGTACCCCACAGGGGGTGCCCTCAGTGCGCAGTCGTTTTAGGTTTAAGTAGGTTTACGCCCTGGCTGGAGGCTTTTAGATTCCTAAAAACCTTCACAGGAAAGTCCGGTTGAGCAGTCACGGCCTCTCAAGGTCAACTGCGAGATGCCATTCAAAAAAAAAAAAAAAAAAAGACTTGGGGAAATTACAGAACGCCACAAACTACGATCCTTACACGCTACTTTTTCTTTTGTAACACAATCTTAATTAAAGGTAACATTTAAATGCCATCGGAGAAAGGCGAGAATTTACATAAATTCAATATAATTTCAACACACATACACGTGTATTGAAATAAATAATGTGAAAGCTTTTAAAAGTAATTAATAATCTTAGCTTAGCGTGACCACGCATCCTTTTATGGAATTAACATAATATCGTACTTTTTGCAATTTACATTGATGGTAACAAATAAACATTTATACAAATGAACTCCCACCTCCTTGCTTGCTTACTTACCACCTGCCACGATCCTTACTTATCTAGTTTGTAGAAAAAAATTAAGGGTTTCATAAATAGCTTGCAAAAATTAGGGCAACTTGGATGTTTACATGTAATTTGGAATGAAAAATGCTAAAATATTAAAAAAAAAGCAACAAAATTGTCAAGGTTACAACATAAACTACATGATTATTCATTAATTATATCAAGTGTGTATGGCAGACAACTACGAAAACTAAAAATTAAAATAATAAATAAAAAAACAAAACCCGACTGCCTAAAAAGTGAACTTTAGGTAATTAAAAAAGATGGAAACAAGAAACTTTATTTAAAAGGATGACTATTAGACTGAATACTATAAGCAATTGCATGCAGTCGGACTAGTCGGAGGCAAAAAGGTCTCTATTGTTAAATTTAAGAATATGCCTGTGAATGAGTTGTTTTGTTGCATATGCACTGCGTATGTGTGTGTTGAAAAATGACTCGAAAAGAGTTCGCCGTATCACCCACGAACGAATGAAGTCGCGTGATGTGACACTAGAACATGTGCTTCCTAGGAATACTATGGGCAAGCAACAGTTAGCGACGGTTTGCCAAATTATATGAAATAAATTTCACCGCCCTTAGCCGTAATGTCACGTAACTATATACCGAGATATCGTCAAGAGGCGGTCTGCCCCGGAAAGTTAAATGATTTTATTGGCACTTATTGGGGGTTGCCTACTTCCTACAAATATGGCGAGGCGGGCAATGACTGATCCTTGCGTTATGCTCGTGAACAGGTGCTGCTTGTGGTGACTGGTCGTCTTGCTGACCATGGTTTTGTCAATGTTTCCCTTTATTTTACACCGAAGATCCTAGCTTAACATTTGTTACTTCACGTTAAATCTAAATGAACATAATGTTCCGTATGGTGCCGGACGTTAAGAATAGCACCTTCCCATCTCATCCCGTGGGTGTCGTAAGAGGCGACTAAGGGACTTACTAGAGAATGGGCAGCAGCGTTCTCTATGCATTTTGTCACCATACTGAACCATACCAAAGCCCCCCAAATTGGGGGAGGCCTATGTCCAGCAGTGGACGTCTTTCGGCTTTAATGATGATGATGAACATAATGCAGCATTGCATATGTCAGCGGCCACACCCTTTATGCCTGAAGGCTTTTATGTGGGTATTGAGTTTTGTTTACGTTTACTGTTTTGTTTTTACTATCTGTAACCTGCTTGAGTTTAGTTACTGTGTTTTTAACCGACTTCAAAAAAAGGAGGAGGTTATATGTTCCACCGAACGTTTTTCTTTAATTTTTATGTATGTTCCCCGATTTCTCCCCCATTTGTGGACCGATTCCTAAAATTCTTTTTTTATTTGAAAGAGTATACTCCTGAGGTGGTCCCATTAGCACCAAGTCAGGATCTGATGATGGAATCTCAGGGAAATCGAGGGCAACCCTCAAATTTTACAGAACAATGTTTTTCGTATATTTTCTAAAGCTATTGAGACATTGGGTATGCTCATCATCATCTCATGACGCTGAGCTGATGAAGGAAGGTACAACTCTTTAACGGTTAGGAGTTAGGTGGAGGTTTGGGCATAGCTCCGTCATATATAGACCGATTTGTAAAATACTTTTTTTTTTTAGAAATGTGTTTATTCCAAAATGGTTCCATTTAAATTTCTTATAGATCTGATTATGCGTTTCGGAGACAGACAATGGAACTCTTCGAAAAAAGACAGCAAATTAACCGCGATTGCTGCTATCACATAAATCCTATATTATGCATTGTTTCGACCCCAAAGATGATGAAATTTCGAATTAGTGTGGGGTAGGTACCATAACTAAAAAGTGAAAAACAAAAACTTTTTTCAAAAAAAAAAACAACTGACTTCCAAAAAAACACTAAAAAGTGAAAAATCACATTAATTTCGGAAGGCGGTGACCAGAAATTAATAAAATACATATCAAAAGTCACCGACTTCCGAAATTAATGTTATTTTTCACTTTGTAGTGTTTTTTTGGAAGCCGGTTGTTTTGTTGGTAAATCGACGTGTGCTATGTTTTGTGTTTGGTAATTTTAATTACTTACATATCTATTGTTGTATAGAATCAAGTTCTTCTAACAGACAGCTGTGCTGCTGGGGAGTTTGTTGCGCCACTTCTTCTTCCCAGCTAAAGCACTAGGAAGTGGTGAAGGGCCGGCGTTTTTAGGGGGGACTGACTGTCTTCCGTAATTTTGACGTTCAAAACGTGCTGACTCTTAGCCTAGTTTGAATAAATGACTATTGATTTTGATTTTATAGTACCTATGGGCCCATGTTCGGGATGTAGTATTCCTGCACAATACAGAATATACAGGGCTCAAATTAAATTAGCCATCTTAAACAATGTCGTTTGGCTAAAACATTTTTGTCCATGGGCAAAGCTCGTTATCGATTAGCTGTATATTTTGTAATATTCACGTACTACCTCTGTCGGACACAATGCCCGGTGAGACAGCGTGCTTTTTAGATAGGCCCACTAGTGAATTCGAGCCCGCGACGAGTTTTCCCTTAAGGAAACAATGGCCGACTCTCTACACCAGTCGATTAATAAGAAAATATCATTTGACCGTACCAACAAGTACCAACTTGAAAACAATCAGTTGAAACTTATAATTTCAAATTCATTGTCAAATTTAATAACAATGACGTCTTTGGGAAACTTAAATAGTATAGCTATAATTTTAATGAAAAGTCAGATGCGTAAAACGTGTGCTTGATTTATTGTCCTCTTGTTGACAGTTATGACATTGACAGTACAGAATGAAATACAGATAAAATATAAACCAAATGTTGTGTAGCAAACAGACGTCACCGAGTTAGAAGTGTCGAAACTATCTGTATAGATAAATAGTTTACAGAACGTAATAATGACTTTAGTCACAATTATTCGGTGTGTAAACAGACATTCTCATTTGACGATCTATGTTTCGGTCAATTTGTTGAATGATTTAATTAAAATGGCAACATTTTGATTTATAAACGACATGTTAGGTAAAGAAACGTTATTGGAACTTATAAGAATTCACAATTTTATCGAGGGTTGTATCGGTTAACGGAGCACTTTATCTAATGAATGTCTTATTTATACCTTCGATACGCTTGTATTATGAATAAGACCGATATTTTATACGTCGTGAAGAGAATTATTATCTTTATATCGAGCTGAGTGTTCAAATAATTTTAATAACCACAATGAAATGATATTGATGATTCATCGTCATTATAATGTCTGTGGCTTCCTTATGTGCCATACGTTGTTCCCCTCGACCTTCTGTAGGTCGTCCATCCATCTGGCTGTTGGACGGCCAACACTCTTTCTACCGTCTCTCGGCAACCATACAATTTGAGCTAGGTGCTCAGTAAATATCGAATGGGTAATTATCTATTTCTAACTGCAGCTGTATTTTACTTTTACGATCTATACAACTATAGCTTTAGTGTTTGCGAAACCCGAAACACGTTTCTAGTATTTTTATGTAAAGAATCTATGTACAAAATTTCAAAACTGTATCATGAAAAATCACATAGTTATAAGGTTGTTATGTTACGTAGTTGTGTGCACAAACATGGTCACCACGCGGAGGCCCCGGGCCGCCCGCGCGGCCAGCGTCGTATTGTGCTCATATCATTAGGTAGTACGTACCTAACCGTACAGATAAACATACACAAAATAGTAAAAGGAAAAACAGACAATGGTGCCGATTCTGTTGAACACCGAACTAAACTAACTAAACTATCACTAAAATTGCTTACTTTTGGCTATGAGAATCCTAAAGCTATTCTGCAAAAACATATCTCTAAATTTAAAAACAATTTTGACACAACTAAAATCGAATTTGACAATCACGACTCGCATGTGATACGTTTTGGCTTCGCAACGTGGTACTTGTTTGCCCTACCCCGTGATTTTTTTTAGAGCGTGCATGGTCGGCAGCCTCAACGTGTTTTATATAGAATTTTCACTTTTTGTATAGCAAACATGAAAAATTATTACCCACATGTTGAGTTTTATAGGTCTTTGGGTGCTAAAAAGGGGGTCACAATCTTAATTATTTTTGCGATAGGACACTCCACTTTCGAGAAATAAGCAAAAGAAAAGAAACAAAAGATACAGTACTATTTTTGCACCAGAAGTCGAGGTGGTGGTGTGAATTTTAGTTCTTGACAACTAATTTTTTCCACACGTTTGTAATCGCGATTAAAAATTGTCAGATTTAGTTAGAAAATCAAAATTTTAGGTTGAATAGAGTAATGAAATTGACAACAACAGAATAGCAAAATTGAAATTTTCACTAAATTAATAACTCAGTGCAATCTTGGTGCTGTCAAACTAAAATATAGTTAAGTTGTATCACTTTAGTCAATTTCAGAATAGGAAATCGACGTTTGACAGGAATAAACAATATTTTGGTGATTTTTAGTCTAGTTTAGAGAATTTTGTGACAACAGAATCGGCACCATTGTTGTTCGTAGTGTGACAGAGCATATCCACATATCGTAAATATTCACCAAACGAGGATAAGTAACCAGCACCCTAATTGCTGTAGCGTAAAAAAAATAAAAGTGTGAGAGAAACACAAACCGCTACTTAATACGTTTAATTTTGATTTTTTTTAAAAAAGGTACAAAACAAGTAATTAAAATATAAAAAAAGTTAAATTATCTATTTCTAAAAAAAAAAGATTTTTTTTTCTTTTTGGGACCTTAATGCGTCGAGGTGGGTTTGCTTAGTGGAAAACGAAAAAATATTATTGAAAGTATTATGAAAATATTTTAAATCTGACCTAACAAAAAATCGATTGCAATCGGTTAAAGTTAGGGGAGTAAGCAATGTAAGTAATTTTAATCGCGAAAACACTAAGAGAAACCAACGCGTGTTGATAGGCCTTAAGTCAGAAAGTTGTTATTTTTTTGACATGAGAATTTTTGATAAAAATTATATAAATCGGCTGCACTTTAAAATAGGTCTCTTGCTGCGAAAAACACGGATAATTGCTGGACTGCTGAACACGTCTGTCGGGTGAAATGTAGAAATCAGGGAACCACAGAACTGCGGCGTCCGCCTCTAACTCGAACACGTCTCAATCCTTGTAGATAGTCGTCTCGGCACGTGAGGTGTTTGGATTACGGGCGAGAGTATCCCGACCTCCGTCGTCGATAACTGACGTCGCTTGGCCGTAGGGTGGAGCCAAAAATCGGCTTGTAACGGGATCTAAACAAAAAAGAAACTTCAGACCACCGATACAAGCTGAATCTTTGATTAATTATGAATCTAAAGTGAAATAGATCGAAAAGAAAAAAAAACGACAGTACATACCAAATTAACCAGAAAATCACAGGGTCACTGTTATACTAAACTTGTGCTAAGATACTTTATATTATTAGGTTTGCACCAACAGTAAAACCTTTACCAAACACATGAAAATTTTCAATATTAAACACAAAAAAAGATAAGCTCGACCATTACGTATCGGGTCCCAAAAAAGCAATGACATCGTCTGAAAGGAAACAACCGACGATTTTTTTCGGATTCCTGGTTCAAATGAGAATAACAGCTATGAAGAAAAATTTTGTTGAAAAGTTTGGATTAGGATTGGAAGAGGTTTTAACCGTAGCGATTTTACGCTACAGTACCCCATTTCCAGTAAAAAAAAAAGAGAGTTGCAACACTATTGAAAGGTGAATGGCAACCCTAAAAGAAAGGTGAGTGATGACCCTAAAAGAAAGGTGAGAGACAACCCTAAAAGAAAGGTTAGAGACCATCCCTAAAAGAAAGTATCAACCAGATTGACAACACTAGAACAGATCAACAACACAATTGGGATAGAATCAACCCTATAAAAGAGTGATGATAACCTTAAACAAACTAAATAAACTAGCCTAACTAACCTTAAACTAAATAGATCAAATCAACAACATCGAAGTGCAGCTGATACTGAATAAAATTGAAAGTCGGCCTTCAGTTTAGACGTTATCAGTGCGAGCTTCAGATGCGTCTCCTAGACCTACGAGTTATCTAAGAACTAGAAGAACAAACGACATGAGAACTAAGAATCCCATAAGTATTCAAGCACAAATACTACTAAACAACAAGTCAAAGAAACGACTTGGCGTCTATAATGCAACTCGAATACAAGTCAAGTCAAAGAAACAAAGAAAGACTCGAAGTCAAACAAAGACTCGAATTCAAACAAAGACTCGAGTCAAACAAAGACTCGAAGTCAAACAAAGACTCGAAGTCAAACAAAGACTTGAAGTCAAACAAACGACTTGAAGTCAAACAAACGACTTGAAGTCAAACACACGACTTGAAGTCAAACAAACGACTTGAAGTCAAACAAACGACTTGAAGTCAAACAAACGACTTGAAGTCAAACAAACGACTTGAAGTCAAACACACGACTTGAAGTGAAAGACACGGACAGGACTTAAGTAAAAAGGGGCTTAAGTCAAAGAAGACAAAGGACATGCAGTCGAAAAAGGAGGACATGCAGTCAAAAAAGAGGACATGCAGTCAAAAAGAAGACGTGCAGTTAAAAAGAGGACGTGCAGTCAAAAAGAGGACGTGCAGTCAAAAAGAGGACGTGCAGTCAGACAGGAGACTAGCAGTCAAACAGGTAGACATGCAGTCAAAAAAGGTAGACATGCAGTCAAAAAAAGGTAGACATGCAGTCAAAAAAAGGTAGACATGCAGTCAAAAGGGAACATGAGACGTCAGTCAAAAAAAATATGCGACCTCAGTCAAGAAATAGACCATTGTTTAAGCATCTTTCAACACGTGCTTAATTAAGTCGACTTTCAGCTAAATAGATGCTTAGAGTCTGACCCTTCAAAACACGGATTAAATATGAGGGTTTATTTATGCCAAGGGAGGACAAATTCGAGACGAGTTAAGTCCGACTTTCAGCCAAATAGATGCTTAGAGTCTGACCATAGCACCCGGAAGAATCCATAAGGTCTTCCCTATCAAACAAAGAGGTTGTGTGTTTAACCAAGAGGCTAAACTAATATGAATTAAACTTCATATTTGAAAAGAAAAAGTTATTTTTTATATCTAAGGAGTACTGTACATTTATTTACATTACTTGAAGAAATGAAGAATGCTTTTTCAGAAGAAAATAAAAAACTTTACAAAAACAGAAGAGGAGATCTGTTCAGTGTTGACAACAAATAAAAGAGAAGTTTGGTAACACCATAATTAGTGATAAAAATTTCCGTCATCGCCAAGGGGAAAAATTTCATCATCGCCAAGAGTCTATGAACAAAGTCCCAACACTAAAGTTACAAATAACGCCATCTGTGTGCGTAAGCAAAAAACAGACAGTAACCAAAAATTGTCGGCTAATAAATAGTTTCCTTCGTAGCAACTAGATGTCGCTATTTGGATCCGCCTAAAGTAAAATACTTAAAAATATTTCAAATAAGCTGTAAGCTTAGGTAAATAATTTTTGTTATAAAGGGAATAAAATACTATGTGAAACTAACATTCCAGATGAAACCAAATAAAAATCGGACAAGGTGTGTATAAGTTGTTGGAAAACCGTATCAAAATCGGTTCAGCCAAACGCGAGAAAATCGCGGACAAACATACCAACACAGGTCAAACTGAGAACCTCTCTTTTTTAAGTCGCTTAGCAAATTGTATGAGGGAAATTATACCGAACTCTATTTAATGAGTTTATGTTCTAAAACTTTAATGTTGAATTATGAAAGTGAAACAGAGGTTCGTCGTTCGATAAAAGGCGTACCATTTATCGGCACTTCTGTGGCAGAACAGCGGTCCGTGGGTTCATCTGCCATGTTAGAAAACACATTCACAACAGACGATTCCAAAGAATACACAAAACTGCTGTCTGCTAGTATGTAGTTGGAAAGAGACCAAATTGAGTAATGTGCGCTAAGTATCAAAAAATAGTAGATACTAGCAAACAACAGGAAAGCAAACAGTTGGGCAAAGAATAAAAAAAAAGGTAGACACTAGCACACGACCGTTCAAAAAGCTTACCTTTGGTCACGACCCCTAACCATCCACACACCAAACACACAATACGGGAAACTAACTACAACTACCTACAGGGATCAAATAAAACTCGGGAATAAATATGTATTTTTTGGGAGAAAATAAAAGAATTGGAAATTGGGTATAGTTACAAAGTTAATCTTTAAAATTATATTTCACAAACATCACTCAATTAAGCAAAGAACATAAATTCCGTTAGCAGTTCCGTAGTCCAGTCGTATGAATCGGGAAAACATTCAAGACAGGTAATCCTTTTAACGTCTACACCGGTATCTGACCAATTCTAAAACCTGAAACTCACAATTAGAAAGATGAAAATTAAAGATTGCTCTCAAGAGCAACCACACACGAGATAACAAAAAAATAGGTATTTCAGTAATAATTAATAAGAAAACTTACTTTAATTCGGGCGCCATAATGTAGCGTAAAAAAAATAAAAGTGTGAGAGAAACACAAACCGCTACTTAATACGTTTAATTTTGATTTTTTTTTAAAAAGGTACAAAACAAGTAATTAAAATATAAAAAAAGTTAAATTATCTATTTCTAAAAAAAAATGATTTTTTTTTCTTTTTGGGACCTTAATGCGTCGAGGTGGGTTTGCTTAGTGGAAAACGAAAAAATATTTTTGAAAGTATTATGCAAATATTTTAAATCTGACCTAACAAAAAATCGATTGCAATCGGTTAAAGTTAGGGGAGTAAGCAATGTAAGTAATTTTAATCGCGAAAACACTAAGAGAAACCAACGCGTGTTGATAGGCCTTAAGTCAGAAAGTTGTTATTTTTTTGACATGAGAATTTTTGATAAAAATTATATAAATCGGCTGCACTTTAAAATAGGTCTCTTGCTGCGAAAAACACGGATAATTGCTGGACTGCTGAACACGTCTGTCGGGTGAAATGTAGAAATCAGGGAACCACAGAACTGCGGCGTCCGCCTCTAACTCGAACACGTCTCAATCCTTGTAGATAGTCGTCTCGGCACGTGAGGTGTTTGGATTACGGGCGAGAGTATCCCGACCTCCGTCGTCGATAACTGACGTCGCTTGGCCGTAGGGTGGAGCCAAAAATCGGCTTGTAACGGGATCTAAACAAAAAAGAAACTTCAGACCACCGATACAAGCTGAATCTTTGATTAATTATGAATCTAAAGTGAAATAGATCGAAAAGAAAAAAAAACGACAGTACATACCAAATTAACCAGAAAATCACAGGGTCACTGTTAAACTAAACTTGTGCTAAGATACTTTATATTATTAGGTTTGCACCAACAGTAAAACCTTTACCAAACACATGAAAATTTTCAATATTAAACACAAAAAAAGATAAGCTCGACCATTACGTATCGGGTCCCAAAAAAGCAATGACGTCGTCTGAAAGGAAACAACCGACGATTTTTTTCGGATTCCTGGTTCAAATGAGAATAACAGCTATGAAGAAAAATTTTGTTGAAAAGTTTGGATTAGGATTGGAAGAGGTTTTAACCGTAGCGATTTTACGCTACATTGCGTAACTCACGATTCATCATAATCTGTTTCGTTTTGAAACGGATTGTTAAACCATTGCTTCATATGTTCGAAAAATGTGTTAGCTCAACATCGTAAATAACGCAAGGTGCAGGGATCATCGGATAGAGTTGAAGTTCAGTTATAAACCGATGGATGTTTTCGAATGAAATTTAATTTGACAAATGAACTGTTTGCTAAACTTTCAATAATTTAATTTGACAAATGAACTGTTTGCTAAACTTTCAATAATTTAATTTGACAAATGAACTGTTTGCTAAACTTTCAATAATTTAATTTGACAAATGAACTGTTTGCTAAACTTTCAATAATTTAATTTGACAAATGAACTGTTTGCTAAACTTTCAATAATTTAATTTAATTTGAAAACATCCATCAGTTTCTTACTAAAGTTCTCTTCCTTGGTGATCGTACATAACACAAAACATACAGCGTCAACAATAGCGGGAAGAACAGACTGTTGAAAATGATCTAAACAACTTTGAAAATTAAACATTAACTCAATGACACAAGGAATGTTTCAGAATGAAGACAGTACACGACAACTGGCATTCTGACAAGAAGCTTATCGAATTGAGATAAAGTTAAATTTTCTTCGTTGTTGAGATCATTTTGAACAGTCTTTTCGTCCCGATATTTAAGACGCATGACTACATGTAGGTACATACAATCTGAAAAGTTTGTTCACAGTCGGTAACCTTCATGGTTTGTGGGTTGTTGTCAAATAATAACGACCGCACTAATCGATCGAAGGTCACCCATCCTTGGATGGTGAATAATTTTTCGTGCATGCTGTTTGGACGGTGCCAGTAGTTGTTGCTTTCATTATATGGTATGCCACAGGCTAAAAACTTGAAGCGTGTCAATGGCCTCCCCTCCACTTACAACCAGTGTCCAGAATCTGGATTTCTGTCAAGTTTATATTAAACTTAATTTGAATGTAGGTGTAGGTACCACAACTGTCTATCGCTTGGGGGTTAAAAGTCGTGATTTTATATAAACACAGACACAAAGATCGTTTATACCTGCTGCTGAAGTTCGTCTGACTGTACCTACTATGCGGCATCATAAACGAGCCAACTGTTGCGCATCCAGCAGAATGGCTAATATAAATTGAATAGACATGCCAGAAATAACAAGGGACGCAGTTTATAGGTCATTTTCATCTTTTGTACATATTTTCGAGAGGGATTTTAGACAGGTCTACATTAAAGAATATTTACCGTAGTTTTTATAAACAGTATGCTTTTAGTCCAGTGTTGTATTGTTGACACATTTTTATGCCGTGATTTCTCGCGCGTCATCCTAATAATCCTACTAATAACGTACATACATATTCAGCCTATAACATTCCTACTGCTGGGAGAGGTAGTGGGCCGTAATCCACCACGCGGGCCCAGTGCGGGTTGGTAGATGTCACATGTCTTCAAATGTTTGGCTCTAGGACATGCCGGTTTCCTCACGATGTTTTACTTCACCGTTTGAGAGCAGTGGTGATGAAATTATTTACACAAAGTAAAGCGCCTGTCTGGGTTCTAACGCACGACCTATAACTTGTTAATCGCGGCCGTTACCACTGGGCTACCACTGCTCTTTTATATGTGTTAACATAAGATATTTTTTATCCCGGTAGTTTTAGCCAGCTAGTTTTATACATATAAAGAAAAAATACCGTTTATTTGGTCACAGTTCGTGAAAAACAAAATATAATAACAAAAAAGAAGTGAAAATTAATAACAACAGTGTGTGCCTCACGGCTGCGCCAAAATGGTTCATTTCAGCATGAATGCCAGACAGATGCTGTGTGATACTGGTTTTCTAATGAACCTTTCAGGACAAATGACGATGAGTACAAACTGTTTGAAAATAGGTATCTAATACATAATTGTTATACTTATTAATAAACAAGCAATCATATAAACTTACAAAAGCAAAACGAAAACAACAGAAACTCAGCGAAACCAAAGAACTGAACTAATAAAACTGTATTTAAACTTCATAGGGCTTTATACAGCGTTTTATAATTCTAAAGGTTGTATGAAGTTTATACGACTAGGTACCTATACATAGGTATGTGCTTAACAATAATGTTAAGCATATCGATATATTGATACCCTACGTCGATTTGCCGTGTTCTAGCCATTTTATACAATTGTCGCACAATGACAGTCTGTCATGATTTGAATAAACGAACAATTTATTATGGTAGTCAATTTTCTTGACAATGAATTTTCTGACTTTTGACACACTAGTCATGAACTCATGACTAGTAAAAACTAGCCGGGCATTAGCCCGACACTAGTCGCGACTAGTCAAAATTTACTCCAACTCTAGTTAGACTAGTCATGACTAGTAAAAAAGTAGTCCTTTATTAGTCTGAAACTAGTTCCGTTATCTTAAGTGCTTCTTCATCTTTTATCCAGAAGCTTTAATTTTAAGAGAATAGTTTCCCATCTACCATTACCACGGAGCTCGTTTGCTTGTTACAAGATTCTAGCCATTTTTAACCCTCTTGCCTAATTGAAAATCTTGCGTTTATTTAGAATATGAATATAATTGCTGTTTTGTACTTTTGAGCGCGTAGTTATCGCAGTTTTTATGAACAGCAGATATTTTTTTTACAATCGACGATAAATTCCTATGCTAGGTGGTTTAGAACCTGTGCTGTGTATGCTGAATTCATGGTTTACTGCGCGTCGATGTCCCTGTAACCCTTTATAGGATGAAATTTTCATAGCAATCAGTCAAGCGGTGGTTTTGGAATTTATCGATCTCATATAATAACTTAATAAATAAGAAGATTTAGAATCAAATTTTACATTAATCCTTTTTTTTGCAGGCCTTCGTCGACATGGAAGTGTATTACAACCCGCCAATTGGAGAAGCGATTCCGGACACACTTCTCAAACCGGAGGTGCGTTCCGCGAAGGCTGCATCGTACAACATCAAAAAACTTCATGGCATCGGTCCTGTGCTCGTCCACGGCCCTCACACTCAACTCGCTGAACCATCTACATCAGGCTTTCCTGCAATGTCGGGATCCTCTGGGGGATCCGTCGCAGAAGCCTCTCCTAAGGAATCAACAGAAGTGTTGGAAGATGTGCAACGCAACATCGAAAATATCGAGCAGTCTCTTCGTGAGGTTACTGTAGAAGTGGAGGTACCGGAAGAGACACGAGCACATAAGTTTAAAACTGCAGGAAA
The DNA here is from genome assembly GCA_949987655.1 of Polymixis flavicincta. Lineage (NCBI taxonomy): Eukaryota > Metazoa > Arthropoda > Insecta > Lepidoptera > Noctuidae > Polymixis > Polymixis flavicincta. The sequence goes on along the minus strand of OX465171.1, from coordinate 30,961,877 downwards.
GCGTCTGCTCAGGTAAGATTCTTGAAATTATGTTACTGGAAATTACATTATTGTTGATGTGTATCTTTGGCTTACTCGTATTAGTTGACTCGACGAATAAAAATGAGAATTAAGAAAAAGGTACGAAAATGTACTTTATTACATGAAGTACAAACTATGCCAATTGCCTAAAACGTGCTTCTGACATTGCCGATTCGCCCACAAATAAATTGACTTCGTGCAAGTCGACTAATATGTAAGCCGTATATTTCATCCAACCAATGATCTATACCCAACTGTTTTCTAAAACGTATATCTTCTGTAACGTTGGACAGGCAGACCTACTCTATACATATAATGTGTATCTTTATTACCATTACATTACCACGCTTTCGGGTTTGCTGAACAAAAGAGGTACCTAACTAAATGCGACGATTCCATATTCGCGCTTCGATCTTAGGGTTTGGATACCTACACAACAGTTTTTTATAAAATATAGTTTCCATAAATTCCATGTTTTTTAAATAATATAGTTTTGAATTACATCCATTTGTTGAACAAAGGCGCGGATTCACCCTGGGTGGAGGAGGAGGAGTCAGGGCGGCCGCGTATGACATGCCAGAGCGCAAACGACCATCTACTCTCAAGACAGTGAAGACATTAATGGGCATTGGCAAGGTTCGTCCTCCTCGCTATAGCAGCGATGAGGAGCAGGGACTGCTGGATATTGCAGCTGCAGGACCGTCCATGGAGTCAGACCGCCCCGTCAGCCGGACTTCGCCATCATCAGAAGAAGTACTGGTCGATGTTCACTCACCAACTGATTCGCGGAAGATTATAAAGAAGTAAGTGTAACGAATTGCTTGAACTCCTGAAATAGTTTGTTCGTAATTAACTTAAAAAAAAAACTTATATTAAAAATTCAATTCAGCAGAATCGATTTCAGTCATTTTTGACGGAAGTTTTTTTTTTAAATTATATATTTTGCCATACCTACCGCCGATTGAGACAGAGAAAATTGAATCTTACAGTAAAGCAATAGGACTCAATTTTAAATGCATAAAGTAAAGTCGACACGATTTTCTGAATAACAACAGTTGGCTTTAAAAAAACAGTTTTGGTCATTGTAATTGGCGTGTATGTGGTCTTGGTCAATTATGTTACACTTTGTATAATTCAGTATAATTGGTCCAATAGAAATAAACGGTTTACCTTTAACCCTAGGCGCACTTTCATCGAGACTGGAATTCCATCTGCGCAGAAGTCAGCTGACTTCCAAGTGTGTGTGACCATCATTGAGGCTCGTCAGCTAGCCGGCCTGAACATGGATCCCGTCGTTTGCGTGCAGATCGGCGAGAGTCGCAAGTACACCAGCGTCAAAGAGAGCACCAACTGTCCTTATTACAACGAGGTAAGGTTCTACTTTCAATGCCATTCAATTTGGATGTAAAAAAAGTCAAAAGTCAAAGCATTTATTTCAAATAGGCACTTAAAAGTCACTTTTGAACGTCACATTTACATTAAAATAGAATTGATTCTAGTCGCCTCTTCCAAAATGTGGTTTCGAATGGAGAAGAATGGACAATAAACTCCACCGTTACTCATAAAAAATAATAAACTAGTCGGTGACTTTGGATATGTATTTAATTATATGTCACCGCCTTCGGAACTTAGTTATTGGGGTTGGACAAAGCTAGTTTATTATTTTTTACTTTCGGTTTTTCGGCGGTTTAATTTTTATGTGCCATATAAAATTAACAAAATCAGAACAAGGTAAAATATTAACATAACGCATAAGAAGAAAAACACAATACGCATAGCAGGTATAAACATACTCGTGAATTATTCTTAACCTTAATTTATCAAACATAATGTTTGTATGTTTTCTTATAACTATTTAAATTAAACATCTATGATTTATTTTATCTATGTCAGTGCAGTTACGGATAGGATTTTTCCATTTACTACTGGCGGCACCGCCGACAAATGTCAATTGTCACAATAAACGCAATTTTGTTAATACCCTCTTCAACGTTTGCGCTGTTTTGCTTTCGAACATTCGGTTTTCGTTCGAATTGTGTTCATGTTTAGGCTTATATGTTCACCTATAGGTATGTTGTATCATAGCCCCACGCGCGTGCTCCATTTTTTTTGTAAACTGTGTATAACATAGGTACTTACGGAAAATGGACCTTTTACAAGCAAGTGTTAACTGTGGTATCACAATTAGAGAACGCATCAGACGGCATGTAATATTATCATTGATGTGACTGATCTTTTAACTTAGTGGTTAACTTTTGAGGCAAGTTCTACTTTAATTCAGTAATTCCTACTAAAATGTTTAAGAGATATTTACCGCATATTTTCACGTCGCGTCGTGGTCAAATAGGTTAATATTTTATCATCCCAGTTATCACCTCATTGCTGTGTCTGTGGTGCCTGCTACGACAGAATAAGAAAATGCCCTGCAACCAATTCAATTCAAGGAAAAGGCAAATTGGTCACAACATTGTTTGTTATGGCTTTGAAAACACATTTCGGAATTGAGCCCTCTCGTCTTAGTTGTACCATCTTGGCATTACCTGAAATACTATTAATATTAATGTAGATAAAATACCTTAGCAGTAAAGTAAAAGTCAACTTTATTAATCCTTCATATTTTTAATTCCCTACTGCTGTGCAATATGCACCTTTATAATTATGTTTATAGGAGATCAGTACGATTAAATGACATAGATTTTATATCTGTACATTCTGGGGTACAAACCCATACACTTTTTGACCATGTCCTTTGTTTTATGAACTTTATACTGACTTTACATTACATTAATTATGGAAACAAAATAATGAAATTATGAAGTGTTATATTGGAAAACAATAACTTAGCAATTGATTCCCGTGACTTCGCCTACCTAAAAACAGCAACATACCTACTAGCGAGACCGTCTTTGTTATGACAAAACAACAGTAGATCTATAAGTACCTATGCGTCTCCTATTTAAGACTATGATCCACATATCGTGGTGCTCACTTGGCACGTTTTACATTACCAACATAATTTCTATAACCAAACCGAAATACGCTAAGCTCAAATTGAGACGAGGATTATGAAATTATAAAGGTTTGAACCCTCAATTGAGGACAGTTTAATTGATCGGAATTTCATCGCATACGCGTATTTCGTAACTGTTTGCAAATTGCCCAATAATAATTTTCTTATGAATACACTATGACAGTCCCATTAAGGCGCTGTCCAAATTTAGGACACCGCAAAGCCCTTAGTTTGGCATATTGGTACATATTACAACCCAGAAAAATAATTATTGAGTGTATTAAAATGTCTTTTCAAAAATATTCATAAATAGAAAATAGTATCATGATAAAAAAAAAAAACTCAAAATTGTAAGCGTAAACTAAGTATCATATTTTATGTAATGATAATAAAGGGAATTCTAAATATTCATAATAGAAAATAGTATATTGATAAAAAAAAATCTCAAAATTGTAAGCGTAAACTAAGTATCATATTTTATGTAATGAACCCAACAATGTAAACTTGTTCCGCTGACCCGTGCATTCATATTTTTTTTAATTTTCCTAATTAAAAATGCTAAATTACATTTTAGTGGTCATTCCATTTAAATAACATCAAACGCTTCCTTGTTTTGAAGCTTATTTGTTGCAGAGACACGCTATTTTTAAATACTAAAAAAAATCTTCTTACCGTGCCTTAACCCATTCTAGACTGACAAACTAAAGTATTACCTACAGCTCAGTTACAAAGTAATTATTATTAGTCAGAACTAGTAGGCGGGTAGGCACTGTCATGCGTGATAGTTGCATAAGATGAGAATTTTAAACAGTCTGTAAGTGTCCTAAGAGCATTTAGTGCTACATAGATTGTTCAGATAAATCAAAGCATTATTTCAAATTCAGCCGTACAAAACCCATTTTGTTGTACAGTTTACGCATAAACACTACTCATTCCTACCAAATTTTCAGAAATATCCATCGGCTAGTTTTCGAGTTCAATCCAGATGTCTGAATTGAGCTGCCACATTAAACGTTCATTCAACATTTCAAGGGTTTTTCTATAAATTCCAGGATCGGGGCTAGAAATTCGGCTAATTTACTACTCAATATTGGTAGTACCCTCGTTTAAATATGACACATCGCTCCTCAATCTATATGGTCACAATACTTTATATAGGTAAACAAAATACACTACATATTTTCTTTACCAACGTATAATACGGTATATGACTAATTCCTGTATTCGAACTTTCTACGCTTGTATACATATATCTAAAAGGATTTGCATGATTAACTCAATCGTCAGTCATGCGAACTTCAATAATAATCTTTAGTTTGGTGGAATCAAGCGTGAAGATCGTGACAGCTAATTGCTTGATTAACACAAAGTTGCGTCGTACGGAATAATATTATTACACTTCTGCAAAATACTAACTTTCGTGTTCATAAAAATTATCGAGGATCTAATAGAACCTTACAAAAGTGAGTGGCCCTAGTGTGAGTTTTATTTAACCATCTCGATCAAACGCTTCAAGCGCGGTCGGCGCTCCGATTGGTCCGTCACCAATTCAGGGCCAATCGGAGCGCCAAACGCGCTCGATGCGTTTGATCGAGATGGTAAAATGAAACTAACACTAAAGCCTCCGGTGATCAAAAAGTGTTATTCATAAACAAATTTTAGCACTTATACGTTCTATAAAATAATAATTTAACTCATGCAGTCGGAGGCTATGATGATGCCTCCGACTGCGTGAGATTGCTTATAGTATTCAGTCTAATAGTCATCCTTTTAAAAACAGTTTCTTGTTTTAATCTTTTTTATTTAAAATTTCACTTTAAGGCAGTCGGGTTTTTTGATTTTGTTAATTATTTTTGATTTCACAGATTTTAGTTAATTGAATTATTAAAGAAATACACATACATACATACACTCGAAAAACATAACCCTCCTTCTGGCGCGGTCGGGTAAAAATACTATAAATTTATAGAAGCCGGAACGCAACTATTACAATGTTTTAAAGAATAATGGCCAAATTCAAAATCAATTAGTTGCAAATTTGAGTAAACAATGTACAGATGTTTTACATTCATGTAATAGTTGTATTTCACATTCTTGGTAACAACATATTTCACCTTTCGGCATGCAAACTAGATAGAATAAAAACCCAAAAAAATAAATAAGAATGAGATGAATAAAGAAAGAAAGATAAAGTATTTATTAGACTCGCACAGGAAAATCACAAACATAAACACAACACAATAAAATTAAACACTAAAAAACAACTACGCTACGCTAGGTATGTACTTAATCAAATTAAAATTAGATTTATACATAAAAAAGTAAAAATAAAAACAAGATCCCGTACGAGTCCAAAAGGCCACTATCTCAGCACGATGCTGCGACATTTAAAAAGTGTCGCAGCGCTGGTATTCTGATAGGGCCCGCTGTGATGTCACGGACATAATCATAAATAAAAAGTAACAAATGAAATAAAATGAGATAGGTAAATGTGAAATTACTAAAAACTAAACAATAATGCTTATATGGTAAAATCATTGTAATCCGCGTGTCTGTACCCCACGTAACATCTACTTGTCTAATGCCTTTTGTGACTGTGACACTATGGCATTGCTATGACAAGTAATAACACTTGTTTAAAAATAAATCTTATACTTTATCCTGGAAATATTCAGATACACTGTATATGCTTTATTTATCAAAACCTTCTTCGTTTTTTTTACATCTTAGGCGATGACGCTTCCATTAAATATTTAGGCAGGTGACTGTAGGTATACTTACACGGGGAGCCATGCAAAATATACTGTTATTTAAAAGAGTTGTTCTATTATTTGGACAACAGATTTTACTGTTGTGTAGTTTACTTCAATATTTTTCAAAGAAAGTAATGATAAATCTTATAAAATTAATCATTTTATCAGTAGCTAGAGATATTTAAAAATTCTTTTCAACTTTTCTACATCAGCTGATTAAAAAGAATATTACCTACAAATATTGTGTGTCGAGTTGATTCTCCCAATTTCAAATAAATTGTAAAAATTAACAATGACGATACCGCGTCAGAACTGTCGAAACTGTATATACAATAAATAAAATAATTTACAGTAGGTAATCTATAGTAATAATAAAGAGGAAAGATTTGATTGTTTGTTTGCATTGAATAGGCTCCGAAACTACTAAACCGATTAAAAAAAAAACTTTTGGGAAGCTACACTATCCCCGGGTGACATAGGCTATATTTTATCGTCGTATTCCCACGGGAACGGGAACTACGCGGGTGAAACCGCGGAGCGCTGCTAGTAATTTATATGGTCAAAATTATTGTGACATTGTATTGTGATGATGTGTTAGTCTACATATTTGCAGGATGACTTCATCAAAATGACAACATATTGATTTCCAAACGATGTATTAGTTATTAAAGAACTTTTACAAATACTAAATTTTATCAAAGGTTTTTATAATTTATCAAGCACAAACTTAAACCTTCGATAAACTTTTTTTATGAATAAGACCGTAACAATTCAAGACATGTTTTAATATAAACTTTTTTTTCCCCAGTACTTCGTGTTCGATTTCCACATGCCGCCGGTAATGCTGTTAGACAAGATTATCACTCTCTCGGTAAGTGTTTTTTTTTTTAATCTTTTTCTTCCCAGCGACGTATATATTTTTTGCGGCGCGCGAAGTGCTTGCGTGGTTCGTAAATAAAATAAAATAAAAATAGCAGCGTGGTATAATTACAAATGAATGATCCTCTTCGAATGACCGTGAGCGACGAAACTTACGGTAGCGTAGGTTAGTGCTACGAATTTTCGTAGCATATAGCTACGACGGAGCGTCGTAGCCTCGTAGCACTTGTCTATAGCGTAAGCAGACAGTTCATACGGCGCTGCCTGTTCCATACTTTACGGTAAAAGGATAGATTCACACGTTAACGTGTACTAGTTGTTCCAACAGTAGTTTATATCGCTACAAACAAATGAAGTATGAAGCTGCCACGTCAGTCCAAAATTATACCGTTAAATACATGTCAAATATCGTATTGAATCAACGGCGTGTGAAAACAGCCTAACTGAATAATGAATTATGTTTCATAATGTTTTGATACATAGTAACTTGATCGTAAACGACATAAGTAAATAAATTAAAATCCCGTTGCTAATTAAAAACACAATTCAAGGTTTGTTTACTAGGGCTAACGTTTACAAAGTAAGTATATAACGAAAAGTGTCGTAAATATTAATAGCAGACACCATTAGGCGTAAAGCAAAAGGGACGCCTTTCAGTAAGCACCACTCAAATATTTATTTCAGTAAATTTAAGTTACATATTTTTTTTTCAAGACTGTATCAATTAATAGCACTGTTATCAGTACGTAATCTGCATATGTAAGGGATACATAATTATTATGTGCTATATAAATTATAGTTGGATTTTGATGCAGTTCATTCAGAGAATTCGGAATTGATTGGAAATTGTAAATTAAGAGAATTTATTCTTTATTAACTTTTGCCAGCGGCTTCGCCTGTGTAAATCGTCGGAAATTATCCCACGGAAGCTCACTACCGGGATAAAAAGTATCCTTTGTGTTAATCCAAGTTAACTATCCGTATACACATGGCTACACAGCAAGCTATACATGTCCAGTATAAGCTGATCCCGCATTGTATAGGATTTTCGTACAGTTCGAGTTCAGCGTAAACTGGAAATGTATAGCTTGATGTGTAGCCGTGCGTACCACAACCAAATCCATTCAGCCGTTTTTGCGTGATTGATTAACAAACATCTAAACTTTCCCATTTATAATATTAGTAGGAAGTGGGATACAAGAGGTGGTGCCCAGGAACCAAAACCAATAACATTGAGCTTGCCTGGGAATCGAACGCGACATCTGCGCATCGCTGATTAATGTCACGCCTAATAGCATACATATCTATACATAATACCACGTGTGGTGACGGACGTAAAGAATAGCAACATCCCATTTCTTCCCGGGAGGCGACTAAGGGAAAGTACTAGAGAATGGGCAGCAGATTCTGGCAAATCCCCCCAATTGGTGGAGGCCTGTGTCCAGCAGTGGACGTCTTTCGGTTGAAATGATGATGTTGATGAATACCACTATCATTATTTCGTTTTGTGGATCACAAGAAAATAGGGTCTTAGTATATAAAGATGGTCACTCATCCACGGGCCATCCGCGGTAAGCGTAGCTTAACCTGATCGAGCAATCCTGCCTTTTTTTAGGGTGGGAAATCAACAAATAACTTCTCCCTCTGGGTGGAGCAGGAGGGCGATCAGACTTTTACTGACTAAAACCCACCCCTGTTCCTTCAGTTGCCTGTGTACCAGGGGCCCAGGTATCTCTTTCGAACAACCCGAATCCCTGGCAGGCATCGACCCTTGCGAACCCCACAAGTTGGTGCTAACATTCTTTGAACAAACATTATATTGCAAGTTATATAAAAGCTGGTAAAAAGAAAGCAATTAAAGATTGACTACGTTAAAATTAATAAAATCATATGAAGCTCTGGCTACGAAGCGATTGCGTCAATGTTTGGCATTATTTGGTAGTCACGTAACTATTATCGCTAGTTTAGTTAGAACATCTCCAAACAAATTGATTGATGTAACAGACACGACTGAATTTCATGTCCCACGTAGGATTTGCTTGTGTAAAGCGTCCCTTTGTGCGGTTTTTTTATTGCGCGCAGCGGATTTTCAACATGGAGTGTTTTAAAAACACTGAAATGTTTTTTTTTTGCCGTAGTTGGGTTCACTCTGTTGGATTTTCAACGGTCGGCCCAACTCCTAGAATTGAAAATCTACGCGTTACCAAATTTCCCGTACGAATGAGGAACAACTACAGCACAGATACGCCTGGGCGGCCTCTGTTGGCGCAGTTATATCGTGCTGTGTGGAATTATCTGTACTGAATTCCCTCACTTGACTAAACTGCTTATTCGCTAGGCTTTTGGCATATCAAAGTTAAACATTCAGTGACCAATTTGTGTGCCAACCTAATTTTATCACGGAGCACATTAATAATTCGTCGTACGGTGAAATGAAGCCATTTTGTATTCAAACACAAGGTTGAAGGGTAGTATAATATTTTTGTCCCTTCGTTTGTCATTAGTTGATTCATGACACTTGCGAAGATACGTTTGGTTATGCCATTGGTGTGTTTGGGTAGACTTACTGGGTTTGAAGAAAGGATAGTCCAATTTGGTAATCCAACACACTACTCAACACTCTTGTTTATACAATTTGGAAGGCATAGTAAATAGCGAGTTTGTTTACACAAGCAGTGACCACGAGAAAATTCGAACAATAAATAGTTACACAGCGATTTAGCGCGAGTACATCAAGATCTCAATAGCGCGAGCGAGAGTGCGTCAGATGTAACAGGTAGATCTTGACTGGCAACCCGCGAATTATGAATGCCTGGTGAAGAAAATAAATGCGTGCGCGCAGCAATTTCACGCGCCTTGGACCAAGGGACACAGCAGGCGACGCGTATGTCCAGTGTACTACTATTATAGTGACGGACGGACCGTACCTACGGTAAACGTGAGAGTATGATAGAATAAAATGCTTGTAAGAATTGTTTAGTGTTGCATGTTTATTAATTAATATAATGTATTACATATTGTATGCTTTTTAGTGTAGAACGTATATGATATTATGTATATATTATAAAAATAATGTGAGTCACCTACATACATTTTTTCGGCGATCCGCACGAATTTACTCGCCCGAAATGAGCGAGAATATAATAATGTGGTGGAGAAAATAAAAGATTTTATTATATTATGTTGTCCAGTTTCAGTTTTTATTCGGTCAAATTTCGGAAGTTCGAGAAGCTTCGTCCCACATACCGCAGTGTCTCAAGACGAAAGTCTTTGACCAGTGCGTATTGCCAGTGATGAGTGTGATGACATATGGAACCGAAACGTGGTCGCTCACAATGGGCCTCATACGAAGGCTTAAAGTCACCCAAAGGGCGATGGAAAGGGCTATGCTTGGAGTTTCCCTGCGTGATCGAATCAGGAATGAAGAGATCCGCAGGAGAACTCCGAAGGAGTCTTTCGGCTGAAATGATGATGATGATGATGAGGTCAAATTTCAGTCGATTATATCTCGGAGCCTAAGTGATTAAGATACGTCTTGTTTCTGCATAATACTTAGTTCATCCAAAGCGCGACGGCAACAAACTTGCGTCTCAATACGGGAGGGGTCGCAGGGCGTGGGGACTACGCCACGTGGCCCGACTCCGGCGCACGGGTCGTGACCCCAGTCAGTCAGCTGTCAGTCTCAGCGAGCGCACGTAACGCCGCGTCGCTCATTTCTCGCGAGTATTTCTTTTTTTAACTTTCTCGTTTATTTCATATTTAAGTCAACTACCCATGGTGACAACGGTTTAACTCTTAAATCCTGTATAAGTAATAAAAAATAATTATTACAGTATTATTCTAGTTAATTAATTTATCGAATAATAAAAGAACAGATGAAGATTATTGTTGAAAAGAAGAATAAAATTCTCATCTCGAGATTTGAACCCAGATCTATGATTTCTTAATATAAGACGATACGTTACCGGAACTTGATATGAGAACGTGAATTTTAGCAATGATATGAACCATCCAAGGCCATGCGTAATTACGTACTCTGTGCGACAATTTTTTTTTTTTTTGTCATTCGACGCCAGTGTGTGAGCTCTGAAGTTCACACAGATGTAGGTACGGCCTGGACCACGCTTTTGTAATAATATAACCCTTAGTATGCTACTGCGCTTATGACTCCTTACCGTACATATACGATTTTAAAAAAATCCGTGTGTGAGTTAAAAGTAAACACAGAAACAACGGCAATTTCATTTCAAATATGTCCCCATGTGTACTCGTACGTAACGCACATCAAATGCTAGTAATGTTTTAAATTCAGTAGGAACACACGGAACCACGGCACCTCAATTTGCATTCATTACAATTATGTGCCATTGGTTTCACTTCACTATGTAAATTGCATTGTTGATCCTGTAATGATACGTATTGCCTTTCGTGCAGACAGTCCGTCTATTCGTTTCCAAACGTCACGACTATTCGTTTACAAACAAAGTGTTTCATAGAACCCCGATCCATCTTTTGAAGTGAATGTTTAGCAAAATAACGTCAACCGGAATGGCTCGTGGGTAAATAATCCATATTAATATTACAAATGCGAAAGTAGCTCTGTATATCTGTCTGCCTCTCTGTCTGTTTCACGCCTAAACCGCTGAACCGATCGTCATGAAATTTGGCAGAGATTATAGCCTGGGATATAGAAAAGGAGATTGGCTACGCGATGACCAACATCTTCGCGGGCGGAACCGCGGGCAAAGCTAGGATGTTATAACTACCACACGACTCGACCAAAGGTCGGGCCGTGGGTGAGAGATTTATTTTCTAAAAACGAAACTTTTCCTGTATATTAGGGTGAAATAGAAGATGTAGGTTGTGTAACAAACTTCACTGTGGGAAAAATACGCAACGATGCGCAGATTTAAGGGAGCAAGACATTCAGTTTAAAAAGCAGGAAATAAAAATTACATTAAAAATTTAAAAAACCCCCGACCCTAACAAAAACTCTAAAAAGCAAAAATAATAATATTTATAGGCCTTTTAAGATGAAGGTAATATTTTGATCATTTTTCTTACTTACACTATCACATTTAGTGTCAAAGAGACAATGTAAGTACTTTCTAAGCCTCACTAGCTGCAGGCATAGCACGAAAAACGTAGACAAGCGTTATGTCATCGGAAGAGTAGACAAAAATGACGTTTCCGGATACACAGTTGACAGTTTTTCACAGAGAAATGTAATGTAGACAACCGGTTTCTTTTCTACGGTAGAGTAGAAATAGAAAGCGTCAAGTTAAGCCTGTTTGTCTGACATGACATGAAACTTTCTCAAATATTAATAACTGCGTCTAAGCGTGACTTCATCGGCTCATCGCATGGCCCGCTCACTGTATTTTCTTCTTCGCTTAGATTTGTTTCTGACTTTTTTAGTGCTTAGTTCCTAACGGTCGTAGCAAGATTTTAAATAGCTTATAAAGCTTTCTCAAGAATTTGGCTAGCAAATGGAAAGTATTTTTTCAAATCCGAGCGAGCTCAAACAAACAAACAAACATACTCTTCAGGTTGATTATATTAGTAACTAGCTGTTGCCCACGATTCCTTCTGCGAATAAAAAGTAGCCTACGTACTTCTACTGGTCATGGTCTACCTATGTGCCCAATTTCATCTAAATCCGATCAGCCGTTTTAGCGTGAAGTACAAAAACAAAACAAATATTTTGTCTTTATAGTATTAGTTATGATAGATGTGGTAGGTACATGAAAAATAATAAAATCCAATAGACCTACCTACATGGATAAATATTCCGGAATATTGTTACCATATTTTTTTATGACAGCGAGAATACCAAAACATTTCCTGTCTCACATTAATATTTAGAGAACAGTATGGTTCCGTATGCTCGTATTGTGTGTTTTTACGAGAATCGATCGGTGACAGCGTTAGGGAAACCCGATTGTCTTGCTACTCCTGCTCAGGCAAAACCTATACAGCTCACCGGATACTGGGGAAAGCTACTGATAGCCTTCAAGCATGATAATGGATTGTATTGTCTAAGAACTTGCACTAAAATCAATTCAAGGTAATCTTAATCACAACAGTACAAAAACTTAGTAATTAGTCAGTAAACAGACTTGGAGAACAAGCTGTGATGAATAAGTTCAAGGTAGTCATTTTGCTACAATTAAAGCGAAACCAGACAGTATTTCGTGCTAATAGGTACCCACATACATTATCATCGGAATAAAATAAACCTGATAGGCCAAGATGTCCGAAATAACCTCGTAATATAAAATGGATGAGGAATGAATTCGACGGTAAATGAAAACACTGGTAATACTAACCGTAAGCATTATCAGCCTAAATTATTCCCACTGCTGGGACACAGGCCTCTCGCTCTACAAGTGGGAGTGGACCACGTGGCCTCATGCGGGTTGGTAGGCCCATATCTTGGAATTTTTAGGTCTAGGACATGTCGGTTTCCCCTCGATCAAAACGGTGAAGAATAACCTTCACCGTTTTGAGAGCAGTGGTTATGAAAATATTCACATAAACCACAACTTACAACTCGTAACTTGAGGCCATTATCACGGCCATCATTGCTCAATTGGGCCACCACTGCTCAGCAATACCAATGCATAAAGGTGCTCTTAGACGGATTTTCTTTTGAGCTATTATTGCTCGGCAACACTAATGGATCAATCTGGATCAATTAAGTGGAGCAATCTGGAGCAACAACAATAAAACGCGGAAATTGTTTCGTGAATATAGCTTCTGATTTGTCTATATACCTATTTCACATTTCTCAATGTCGCTAATATGAGTTACCGAATATCCAACCAGTTTGGAAACTTTTAGTCAATTTTCCTTCTATCTTTAAGAGAGGAAGCAGCGGAGGTGGTGGCGTATTACATAGTTTTTGACGTTGCTCCATTTTGGACGGTATTATGTGGCCGTTTCTCTGGTAACAGGTTGCTACATGTTGCTATTGCTCTAAATTTCTGGATGTAGTCGTGACGTCATAGTTAACTAGAATTGATCAGGATGGAGCAATTTTAGTTGCTCATGCACCTTAAGCTGAATATAGTCTACATTTTTCCCATACAAACTTCTGGAGTGTATTACTCCACTGTTTGACAATGTAAATCAATAATTAAACATGGTATCGTCTTGTCTCATTATCAATATTATCTGTACGGAAACAGAATAGTAAAATAAAAGCCATTAAAAAGTTAGGAGCCAACAAAGATTAGTTTTTGTTGCTAATTTAACCTAACTTTGGGCGTGTTTAAGTAATAAAAGAAGATCTCCAAAACGAAGTCGGTACCGACAAGGCTCAATTATCTAAAAGTTCAATAAACTTTGTTATTGATTTATGCAGCCGTTTTTTCATAAAACCCGATCTTCCAAAGGCCTTTTCTTAATTTTTTACGCGCCTGTCTTTCTATAAATGATCCTGCATCTCACTCAATAATGTTGTGCCTGTAGACTGGCGTCTAACTGCTCATCACGGGTACTATCTCTGTTGGACACGAAGTCTGGTGAGACAGCTAGGTAGCTTTTCAGCCAGGCCCACCAGTGAGTTCGAGCCCGCGACTAGGTTCCCCTTAAGAGTATTTTGGAACTACCAAATAAAAAAAGGTGTTTTTTTTTTCTATCTAATTACAAGGCAATCAATTAATCTATATACTAATAATAAAGAGGAAAGATTTGATTGTTTGTATGTTTGTTTGTTTGCATTGAATAGGCTCCGAAACTACTGAACCGATTTGAATAATTCTTTCACTGTTAGGAAGCTACACTATTCCCGGGTGATATAGGCTATATTTTATCGTCGTATTCCCACGGGAACGGGAACTACGCGGGTGAAACGGCGGGGCGCTCAAAGATAAAAATATATACCTACCCAACTGTGACTGATTTAATCAAGAGCTGGTTATAAAATAATGACGAAATTGTGACATAATCTTGCCACAACAGAAGGTAGGTAGACACCGAGATAACAAGTTACAAGTCTGACTATCAACACTGGCAATCTAGAAACATAGTACTGAGTTGAATAATTTATTTGTATATTAAGAACTCTATTTCGTGCGTTATAAGGTTTAGTCTATAGTTAGCAGTTTACTATATATCTAATTTATATAAATGAGCGAAGGGAGATAGTTTCTTGCTCAGAGCATTTACGCGTGTAGCTTTATAACGTGTGAAGAGATGAAATTGTTTAAGCGTGATGTTTTTAGCACTAGACGGTAATAATTCATACATTTTAGTCTAAATTATACCTGACAAGCTGTGCCCGCGGCTTCGCCCACGTGGCTGTCAGTAATTATTCCACGGGATCATGCTACCGGTATAAACTTGCCTATATTGCTCCTTAAAAAATCAGGTATCTGAAAGTGCCAGATGTGTTTTGTATAATTAGATTTAGAAATATTAGGTAAAATCGCGTAAATTACTTGCTACGAAATCTGACTACCAACTCAAATTATCCGTTTATTCAAATCACCATAATTGACAGTTGAACTATGAAATGGCTATAACATAGCAAATTGCCCAATTTGCATAGCAAAACATTTCTCTGACTGTATTACATATCCTTTTATTTCTTCCTAAAGGCCAATTCTTGTAACTAAAAACGTTCATAATCTAGTCGCAATCTCATCTCGGCGCCGATCAAATGTCAAAAACTTGTCAAAAATGTATAAAACTCAAGGTATTTTTGATAGATTGAGACTGAGATCAGACTGTGAACGTTCTTAAAGAACAATGCCAACTTCCCATACATTTAAAAACCTGATAATGTTTATGTATAGTCCCGTTGTACCGTATGCACCATTGACCTGCACCATCAATGGTGCAGAGGAGACTAATTAGTCTCGTTTGCACCATTAAGGTGCAAATGAAACTGCATTGATAGTATGGCCAAAAAAAAAAAAAAAAGCGTGCTCACACCCGTTCCGAATAGGCGTGAGCGCGATAACGATATCCCGCGAATCGTCAAATATACGTTCTACTAATATCACTGTGAGCGCTGTCAAAAATGACAGCTGTGCTGTTTTCTTTTGAGTCGCATTATATTTTTAGCTAACTTGCTTCTGGCTAGAGTCGCCACCTAACCAAATAAGAAGACGACATTTGTTGTGTATACAAGTTTTATATGGTGTAAATAGTTAACGCGTCTACGAGCGTTCCGTGTTGTTCATAAAAATAAATGACAGTTCTCAGCTGTCGTAATTGTGATATCTTATTCGAAATACAGCGCTAAAGTGTAAAATGTCAAAAAAATCCGTACTAACTCATTTACATACTACATGTAATTTATTTAATTACTATGGTAATTTTAATGTATCTGTATTTTTACAAACACTAGCAAATAAATACTTCATTATTTATTATAACGTGGGCAATATCTTACATATAAAATTTCCATGTCACAATGTTAGTTACCGTACTCCTCCGAAACGGCTTTACTGATTTTTACCAAATTTTATATGCATATTCAGTAGGTCTGAGAATCGGCTACTATCTATTTTTCATACCCCTAAGTGATAAGGGTTGTTCACTAGAAATTACCTGCAAAACAACGTTTCCCGGGTCAGCTAGTAATGTATAAAAATCCGAAACAGAGTTGAATAAAGTCAAGTAGCAGTGTGTAAAATAGAACGTCGTAAAAAAGTATAGTTAAGACTTGAGATGCGTTCTATTGTAATCTTTAGATGCGTTCAAAACATGGTAATACGTTTACCCGTCACGTAGAATAAGCATAAAGAAAAGTATTTTATCCCTGAGTTTCTTTTAACATTGAGATAAACGCATTTATTATACAATTTAATAAGCTGATTTTTATAGATTTATTTCATTTCTATACACAGTCAGGTGAAAAACTGGCGTTCTTCTTTACGAGAATTGCCGTCTGTAGTCAATTAAGCATCAATCGCCAATATTTCAGAGAAACCTCAGTGCCGGAGACATAAAATAAGAAAGAACCTTAACTATTCCTTTTTTCTTAGTAAGGAACTCTAAAAAATTATCGATCATTTCGTGTTGCTGTTCTTTTTTTGCGTGAACGTGTCGATCAAGAGTATAATTCAGATTGGCAGTTATTGGACAAGATCGATAAGATTAGGCCATTGCTACCTACATATTTTGTAACCAAGAAAAGCTCGTCGGTATTTGGAATAGGTATCTTTTATATTATTTCATCACCTCTGCTTCCTAAACTGTAAAGGAAATCAGCCAGATCAAGGTCGTAAATCAGTAGTGTGCCCAGTCCCTCCCACTGAGACGTGGCCTGTGTCCCAGCCGTGGGAACGTTGTGGGCTGATTAAACTTATACTTTTTCAAGAAAGTCTCAAGGTCCACTCTCGCTTGTATTTCCCGAAGGGTTAGACATTCAGAGATGTACCTATAGTATATCCATATTTCAGCAGTTATGTAAAAGTCCCATGTATTACGGGAATTTCTGCTAACACGCCTTAATCAAATAGGTTAAGCAACGCTTGCTGCGGTTGGATTGGTAACCATTTTTACATACGAAGACCCGTCCGTGTCCCGAAAAACACGTTTAGCTGTTGGTCCCGGCTGTTATTCGTAGACCATTGACAATCTTTACGGGTCCTCAGAAGCCCGAAAGTGTCACAACCAGTCTTATCAGGGTATAGTATTAACCTGTAATTAGTATTGTACCAGTAACTGGGATGTGGAGTTCAGATAGGCAGTAGCTCCATGTAAAATACTGGTTTTCAGCAGCATCCGGTTAGACTGGAAGCTGACCTCAAGACAGTTTAGAAAAGGCTAGGTTGATGGTGATATAATACGGGCCATGTTATACAGATCTTTCATTTAAATGTAACTGTATTTTTGTACAATTAAATCGTCCTAGTTTCAACAATCTAACTAGAAACGAGAGTTTCGAATCAAAACAGACCCTTCCAACCATAATAGAAACTTGACGTTGGAAGCGAGGCCATTATCCCCTAGTTCCTGATATTGCGTCGCTTCCCGTATTATATTTCAAAGCTACACCTTATGGGATTAAGGAATAACAGACTATGAGATCCATATGAACTTTATAACACATAGTTGTGTGATCTATACAGGATAAGTTTTTATCCAGTGCGCAAATTTTAACCATGAATTCAGCATATCATTCTAGAGCGCAGAAATTTTTCGCCGGTTATACAAAAAAAAAACAGCTGTTTCATAGAAACAGGTGTTTCAACACAACAGACACAAATTAAATCACAATGTACTCACTTTTAATTTTGTATGCCTATTATTAAGTACCTCATTCTACAAAAATGTTAACGGAACGAAGTAGCCTGGATCTCACAACACAGGGAATCCTAGTGTGAGATCCAGGAATTCAATCCATTTGAATGTAATCTTTGTAAAACAAATTTATTCTTATTCTTAGAAAAGTGCAATACCTACGCGGTCAAAATTTATGGAACAGCTGATTTTTTTTGTATAACCGGCGTAAAATTTCTGCGGTAGGGGGTCTAGAATGATATGCTGAATTAATGGTTTAAATTTGCGCACCGGATAAAAACTTTTCCTGCATTAATAAAAAGAAAAGTCCTGACTGACTCATCAACGCCCAGCCCAAAACCTTGGACCTAGAAAGCTGAAATTTCGCACAGAGGTTCCGTTTATAATGTAGACAAGGAATAAGGAAGGATTTTTCGAAATTCAACTGAGGGAGTTAAATAGGGGATGAAAGTTCCCCGGGTGAAGCCGCTGGCAAAACCTAGCTTTATATAAAGAGGTAACATTTGTGAGTTTTTTATGTAGGGGTAATCTCTGAAACTAACTGATCAGATTATGACATGGGGAAATTATTTCACTAATGGGAAACGACAGTACTGCCGAGTATCATAAAAAACGTTTTTATTTTTCACTTTCACTTTAGTTTTAGTACCTACCCCACAACAATTCGAAATTTCATCATCGTAGGGGTCAAAATTAAAACTCCTAACAAAGCCGTACACAAACTAAAATTACATTGTCCACGTAAACAAAAATGATCATAAATAAAAAATGTTTATAAAATGAAAACTACTATGTTAAATTTTTAAGGGACCAAATGGCGACATCCCAAAAAAGAATCACGTAAATCGGATCATACATTTCAGCGTAATCGATGTACATACATTTAAAAAAATACCAATCGAATTGAGAACCTCCTCCTTTTTGTAGTCGGTTAAAAATATAACAAGGCAGAGGCGCAGGCTAGTGTAATTTAATCCGGAATGTTTGAATTCAAGATTGTGTCAAATGAAGAAAGCCGGCCAAAGACAACTCAATAAACTCAACTATGAGAACCACTTCTTGCAACCTCCCTTTAGTCGGGCTTTCTACCAGTAGACTTTTATAAGCGGAATAATGAAGGAACCCACTAACAGTAGACGTAGCTTTCATTGTGATAGTTAAACAATATTAGTTGTTGGGCAGAATTTTTTTTAGAAATGAAAGATAAAATTTGTTTATTCTACACAGAAAAAACCCAGATTATAAAAAAAAAACCTACATAAAATGCACACAAAAAATAGCCAAAAGCCCCGTCTCATATGAAGCAATGGACTAGCAATTCGGGAGGGTTCTTCAAAATTATGATTGTGAGATTGAGATGCCTTGTTTGGTTCTTCTAGAACATGTTTCTCCTCGATGTTTTCCTTCACTCTTTTGAGAGCCGCGGTGACGAAATAATTTACACAAAGAAAAGCTACTGTCATGGTTCGAACCTACAGCCTACAATTAAGGTGTAGGCAAGCATATGCACATTATGCTCTTACAATATTAAGAACCCTAGGCAGCCGACTACCTTCTGAATAACTCATGCTTCCCCGGGGTATCTCGAGTTACTACAGTAAAGATTCTAATAATGGATTAGGTACAACAACTCCATTGTTTTCAGTTTGTGGCTATTGAACCATTTCAACAGTGTAACTAAGGGGTTGGCTTTGATATTTCACGCCGATGTACCTACGGGATGAAATTGAAAACTTGCGCCAACTCGAAATAGGAGATTCAGTAACAGTAACGATAGCTATCTATTTAAAAATTGCGTGAAGCAAAAACTTTGTACCCCGTTTTACGAAAATTACGCGGCCGCAGGAGTACGAAATTTGGCACAGTTATAAAAGTTATTAAAGTTTATATAGAGGAGGAGTGCAGCAGTTATTTATTTTTATATATTCTAATATCGTATTTTTAATTACGGACGAATTTCGACCACCGGGCGACCACTAATCACTATAAATTGTCATTGCCCAAATTGTAATTCTTCAAAAGATCGTGTTATCATCGTCTCAAGTACGCACCACAAAACTTATATGTAAGGGATAAAAATAAAGCTAATAAATACAAATTGGGGTAGTTGATTTCCGCAAGCACTTTTTACCGTGTAAACATTCGCCCCCAGCATGTCGCAAACTTCTAAGAAATTACTGTTTGCGAAAGTTAATTTCTGCCAGTTTTGTAACCTCGCTACATCTACAGCTACATAATGTATATTTTATTATAACACCCTTCCGGATGAACCAAATTAGTGCATATTAATTAATTGTCTCGATTTATGTATCAAATAACATTAAAATAAAATGAAACAGACTTCTCACTCCACTTGTCGAATTAACGATTATAGTAGAAAGAAAAATTTTCTCTTGCGATAACATCATAGAGAGAGAAAGCTCCAGATTTCTTTTAAAATTAGTTACTTTTGAAGTAGCAATAAAGAGAAAAATGTAAAAGTTTGCGACTTCTTAACTTTGTTCCATCGTGCTGGGCGGAAAATGTGTCAAATTTCATTTGAAGTTCCGAAAGGATACTTACGTTATCATTTAACATTTACGAAAATTGCACAAAAAAGGTAGGCATAATTTAAACATTCAATAATACCCAGTCGTTTTTGCGTCGGGGGTTAAAAATGCACCAACTTACATTTTCATTGTGAAAATGTAAGTTGGTACATTTAGGTACATCCAGAACCACTGTTTAAAATAGTACTATTTTAAACAGTGGTTCTGGATGTACCTAAATGTACCAACTAAATCATAGTGAGTTAGACTTACGGGTTGTAGGTCGTGGGTTCGAACCCAGGCAGGCGGTTCACTTTGTGCTAATAATTTCATCACCATTGCTCTCAAAACGGTGCAGGAAAACATCTTGAGGAAACCGGCATGTCCTAGAACTAAAAATTCGAAGACATGTGACATCTACCAACCCGCACTGGGCCCGCGTGGTGGATTACGGCCCAATCCCTCTCACCAAGAGGAGGCCTGTGTCCCAGCAGTGGGAACATTATAGGCTGATGATGATGATGATGAATAATTTCATCACCAGTGCTGTCAAAACGGTGAAGGTAAACATCGTAAGGAAACCGCCACGTTCTAGAATCAAAAAATGGAAGATATGCGACATCCAACCCGCACAGGGCTCGTGTGGTAGATTATCACCCGCTCTGTTCCAAGAGAGGAGGAGTAGGCCTGTGTCCCAGCAGTGGGAACATTATATCATAAGGTATACTTAAAAAATGTAAAAAAATATACATTTACTTTACAAATGAAGTACCTAAATTATTACTGAAGGAAATTTCATTTAGGAATAATGTAATTAATTTGTTTAATGAATGGGTCAATTGTATTTTTTTATTATTTCTTCCTGTTTCACTTCCAAAAAAGATCAAGCAGCCAGTAATGACCTTTTAAGTTTAATCGCAGGCAGAATTAATAGACAGACACAAAAGGTACCCAATCTGTACAGCGAAAAAGGGTCATTTAAAGAAAAGAAAATCGGATCTCGAAGGCAGAGGTTTAAAATCGTCGTTTGTCGGCTTGTCATTGTTATCGAAATCGATTAGGAGGGCAATATCGTTTGAAAGCGCTTTTAAACCAGGAAGTCAATATTTATTTATTTTATTTACTACGTTTTGGAACCACAGATGTATTTATTGTACGTAGATTTCATCATCATCATCATCATTTCAGCCGAAAGACGTCCACTGCTGGACATAGGCCTCCCTCAGGCTCCTCCACTTTGACCGGTTTTGTGCTTCCCACTTCCAGCGGATACCCAGGGCCTTCACAAGGTCATCGGTCCACCTTGTGGGAGGCCTTCACATGTAGGTAGATATAAAAAAAAATGAAATCTTTTTATTTCAGGTATATTTGGCCCATGCCTGCATAATGTATTCCATTCCAGCACCCTAATTGAGTAACACACGATCAATCATAATCTGTATCATTTTGACAGTTCAACAATATTCATTGCGTTATTTACGTTGTTGAGTTGACACATTTTTCGAACATTTGAAGCAATGGTTTAGCAATCTGTTTGAAAATGATTTAGATTATGATAGATCGTGCGTTACGCAATTAGGTTGCTGTTTCATGAACAAATTGTTCGTTTTCCGGCATAATTTTTCTTACATATCACATTTGCTTGAGTAGCTAGTGGCTAAATGATAACCGTGGCAAGGGACGATCGAAAGTTAAGCTGCGCTTGTTGCGGTCGGTTCGTGGATGTGTCTGCATGAATAACATATCGACACTCCTCCGTGCCTCGGAGAGCACGCTAAGCCTTTGGTCCCGGCTGTTGTTTGTCCTTCTTTGACAGTCGTTCCAGGTTAGTCGGAAGCCCGAAAGTCTTACAACCAATTTTACAAAGGCGTAATGTATTATCCAGTTACTGGGTGATGGAGGTCAGATAGATATTGGGTTGTGGAAGTAGATAGGTAGTCGCTCCATGTAAAATACAGGTATTCAGCTGCATCGGTTAGACTGGAAGTCGAAAAAGCTAGGTAAAAGGCTAGGCAGATGATGATGGCATTCTATTATCGCTCTTATTACCGCCAGATGTATGTAGAAAAATTACATTTGTGATAAAGGAAAAGAGTAACTGGTTTTCGTTAAAATAAACCCCTTTAAAATCTTTGATTTGAATATCGTAGGGTCAGATTTGATTGGGTCACACTATTTTGAAGGTACAGTAATAATATTTGAATGTGAAACCCTTCCGGGGAAACTAAAATACAAAACAAATTAATGTAGATCCACGGAGTAAATTTCCATTATTTTGACAGTTATTTTACTGTTTCATCAATTAATATCATTATTTTCTGGGAGATTATAATAATTTGAATGTAAATTAAATTACTAACAGGTATATACAAAAAAATACAAATACAAAAGGACACAAGCGTTGAAGTATTCATCAGCATCGCTGTCATCATGAAACGTGCCCAGAAGAGTGGCAGCATTGCCATGTTGAATGGCAATGCTAATTCTTTGGCCAAAGAACGACCCAGCTCCTCTGGTCACGTGAAGTCTCGACCAGCCGGTGAGAAATTTCCTTGAAGAAAGACATGCACTCGAGCCCCACGACCCGAGCGTTTTGACCCCAAACGGTTCACAACTGTAGTTACCCACAAGGTTTCAAGCATAGCCCGCGATGCAATTAACATGAGATGCCGCAAGGGTATGGACACAGGTTGCGTGCCACACGTCCAGGTTTCGACGAATAATGTCGTTATTTTCTTGAATGTAAAATTCCATTCTACTTTAAAAACAATTCAGTTATTAATTACGTCAGTATCGTCCCAGCAGTGGAACACCATGAGCCTACCTATCCTTCAGGCTACAAAAATTTGAAATATGCATGTTTGGATGTTTGTTACTCAATCACGCAAAAATGGCTGAACGGATTTGGATATGGCACAAATAACCTGGATTAACACATTGAATACTTGTATCCCGGTAGTACCTACGTTTACGTGGGATTATTTCCGACATCAAGGTGGCCAAAGCCGCTGACAAAAGCTAAAGTATTTAAGATAAACGCACACTTATCACAGCTAAAGGAAGCGAAGGAGCCGAAAGAATGTAATTTTAGAATTACTTGTATGAAAGCCTATGAAAGCTCGCACACTCATCCGCACCGAATCGGGCCAATCACCGCAAGAATTCGAAAGGTTTTTTTTTTAATTCGGCTTAGGCATGACATGTAATTGCACATGTAGTAGTTTCTTGAAACAAGCGCTGTTAACATTTATAAACAAAATACTCATTATGTATACCTACATGAGTTCAATTTCCCGATTGATAAAATATGTCTACATATAATATAAGTTTAATATGAATGTATGTTTAATTTATTTTTGTAACATAAACCTAATTCTCTAAAATTAAAACATGGTGGAAACCGTCTCAAAATCCGTTACGTAGTTTAGAAGAACAACGGGATCACACAGACAGACCTAACCAAACCACAGCCAAGAAGGGTTCCTCGCAATACCGACCAAGCCAAGTTTATAAAACTCGTCGAGGCTGAACTAGGTAGACTACCCACCCTTCCGGCTGAAATACCGGTAACCAATTTAGACGAACATGTAAACAACATAACATCCATCCTTCTATCTAGCTATGAGCAGTCGTGCCCCCTGACGGTACCTAGGCAGGGAGCTCGCCATTCCTGGTGGGGTCCTGAGCTGGAAAGGCACCGACGCAAGCTGAGAAGACTGTTCAACAGAGCTAGGAACACACGGTCGCCAGTAGATTGGGACTGCTATACAATAGCTCGTAAAACTTATAAAAAACTGATACGCCTAAGAGGAAAGAATAGCTGGAGGCGTTTCTGCACTAACATCGAAAGTAACAACCAGGCAATGAGGGTTAAAACCTGTCTTGCTCAAGACAAAGACCACTCAATAGGATGCCTGAAAAAAACAGATAACACCTACACTACAAACGACGCTGAAACAAGCGAACTACTTCTAACCACCCACTTCCCAGGATGCCAGATTGCCACCCAGCAAAGCTGGGAACCACATAGGGAGAGGGCCACGAGTAGCCTGGATTGGGAGGTGGCGTTAGAAGTAATTGACAAAGACAAGATAACATGGGCAATCAACACCTTCTTACCTTTCAAGGCAGCAGGGCTGGACGGTATTTTCCCAGCTCTGCTCAGGTGGAGCCAAGATCTACTGGCTGATTACCTCCTTAAGGTATTTCGAGCCTGCCTGGCCCACCGCTACATCCCCTTGAACTGGCGGGAAGTAAAAATAATTTTCATACCGAAGCCGGGCAGGGGTGACTACACCCAACCCAAGTCTTTTAGACCCATAAGCCTCTCCTCGTTCTTCCTGAAGACACTGGAGAGGCTGGGGGATAGGAAGATTAGGTCCCAAATTTCGGTACATAGACCCTTACATCCTAATCAACACGCCTACTGTGCAGGCAAATCAACTGAATCAGCACTCCATAGCGTAGTTTCACGCATAGGAAGTGCTCTTAAAGCAAAAACCCCAACCCTAGGCGCCTTCATTGATATAGAAGGTGCTTTCGATAAAACTAACTTCGCCAGCATCGAACAGGCACTTGCCACGCACGGTGTTGCGCGAACACTCATAGAATGGATCAATAACATGCTAAAATACCGTGCTATTCGATTTACCGTGAACACCACCACGCGAGGTATCGTAAGTAGAGGCTGCCCACAGGGTGGGGTGCTGTCACCACTACTGTGGAACTTGGTCGTAAATGAGCTCATCGCAGAGCTCAACGCCAGCAGTCTGTACTCGGTGGGATACGCGGACGACATAGCAATTTTAATCTCGGGGAAATTTGAGGGCATCTTGTGTGATCTCATGAGAAGTGCCTTCAAAATAATCGAGAGTTGGTGCACGAAACACGAACTATCGGTTAACCCCTCGAAAACAGAACTAATAATGTTCACCAACAAAAGAACCCTGGGACCCCATAGGCTTCCAAAACTCTTCAACACAGAACTAACACTCAAAGACGAAGTCAAGTACTTGGGGGTGATCCTTGACAGCAAACTGCTCTGGAACAAGCATCTTGACTACAAACTCAATAAAAGCACAATTGCACTATACCAATGTAAAAAAATGTTAGGAAAAACATGGGGGCTTTCTCCGAAGATTACCCTGTGGCTATATAAAGCGGTGATCAGGCCAATGTTGGCTTATGGCGCTCTGGTTTGGTGGACGAGGACCGAACTCTCGACCACCATTACTAGACTACAGCGCTTCCAACGACTGGCCTGTTCAGCTACCACTGGCTGCATGAGAACCACCCCAACAGCAGCCATGGAGATAGCCCTTCAATTAACTCCCCTGGACCTGTACATACAGCAGGAGGCCGCACTAGCTGCTATCAGGCTAATGCATCTGGGCATATGGGGCAAGAATTTAACCAGCCCACACGCTAAAATCCTGGACCGGGCGATTGAGTACCAGCCACTCATCGCTGCCCCGTGTGATAGAACACCAAACCAACCTATGTTCAACAAAAACTATATTATACAAACAGTAGAGGAAGAAAGGGATCAGTCGGGAGCCAATGAAGTGCGCATCTACACAGATGGCTCAAAAACACAAAACGGTTCAGGTGCTGGCGCACACTCCCTTGACCTCAACATCAACTTTCACATACCGCTAGGCACACACAGTTCAATCTTTCAGTGTGAATGTGTTGCCTTAACACAAGCCGCTACAGCAGTAAAGCGCTTAGGCATCCGGAACTACGGCATTAAATTCCTATCCGACAGCCTATCTGTGCTCAAAGCTTTAGAAAACAAACAAACTAACAACAAACTAATTTTTGAGTGCCATCTTGCCCTGGAGAGTTTAGCGACGTCCAATCGTATTGCACTCCAGTGGATCAAAGGGCACAGTGGATCTTTAGGCAATGATGCCGCAGATGAACTTGCGAAGAGAGGCTCTGATATGAAAGTGCTAGGACCGTACCCACTTCTCCCCCTGCCTTTCTCACAATTTCGTGCGTGGATTCGCCAAAGGTCGACCGAACTCCATAACAACAGATGGTCACGGGCAACAGACTGTAGACAGTCAAAATTGGCTTTACCAACTGTACACCCGCGATTAACCAAAAAACTTCTCAGCCTGAGCAGAAATAACCTTAGAATAATAATAGGAACAATTACGGGCCATAACACCCTTAACAAACACCTTTTTAACATAGGCGCC
The DNA here is from genome assembly GCA_949987655.1 of Polymixis flavicincta. Lineage (NCBI taxonomy): Eukaryota > Metazoa > Arthropoda > Insecta > Lepidoptera > Noctuidae > Polymixis > Polymixis flavicincta. The sequence continues at coordinate 30,935,221 of OX465171.1, read as the reverse complement.
ACAGACAGCCCGCTTTGCAGGGGCTGCCTTGACGCCGAGGAATCAGCCGCCCACGTCATCCTGGAATGCGAGGCCGTGGCTTCTCAACGCGAAGAAATCCTCGGAACAGTGAGGTCGCTCCGCGAAGCCTGTGAAGCTCCCAGGAAGCTTCTGTGCTTTTGGGCGGAGCTAGGCTGGCTCTGCTAGCCAGCATCCCCACGCACAACGGACCGAATGGGAGTCTACGTGCGGAAAAGGGAGTCCCATCATCATCATCACACAGACAGACTCGACTTTGATTTATAATTGAATAATAACAGTAATAAAAATAGATATAAAAAGTAAATTGTCGCGTCGTCAAGGTAACCGATCTAATTGGATCTGAGTAATTTCCCGTCTATTCAGATACCGTTATTATATAATCACTGAAAGAGTTCGCCAAGGAAAATTGGCTTTTCACCGAAAATTATTTTGTGATTATTTTATTTTAAAAGGTTTTGTAGTGCCTAGATGTCGGATTACCATTATTTTTTCAAGAGGATTATTCTAAAATTACTCAAAGCAACAAGTTTGTTGTTCAACGATTCAAAGGAGGCAATTAAGTTTTTAACAAATATTGTAATTAGAACGCGACTTTTGTAATTGTTTTTCGATTGGATAAAACAGGTAAATAGAAGAGATACCTTTGATCCGAAAAGTAAACGAGAAACTCCTCACGACAAGTAATAATTATGTACTTTCACATTAAGCCACTTTTAAAACAGATTTACTCAGATCTACACTAATCTATAGGTACTTACTAATAAATATTATAAAGAGGTAATGTTTGCGAGTCTATGGATCTACTGAAACGATTTTGAAAATTATTTTACCCATAGAAATCCACGTTATTTGTGAGTGTCACAGGCTACATAATAACCCGAAAAATTTAAAAAACATTTTTGTGGTAGTCGGATTTGCAAAGTAAGTCACAGAAACAACGGTCGAACGAAAACGTTTCTTACGAACGCTACCTTAATGATGACAGAATATGTCTCTTATCAAAATAAGTAAATTTATCGTCCCAAGTATTTAAAACAAAAGACTTTTCCCTTAAACTGCATATAATTTGGACGAATGGTTAAATAGATGGATAAGACATAGGTATGGAACCGCGACCGTGTCGTTATCTATTGAGTGACATAAAAGTGTTTACCGCCCAACGAAGTGGGCACGGGTCAGCTAGTAGTACATATTTTGGAACCCATACTTTATCATGAAATTGGTTCGACACCCCATAATGAGTTATATATCTAAATCCAACTACATAGACTATGCTACGAGATCTCGTAGCCTTTTTTCGTAGCCTCAGTCGTGTAACTCAAGCGTAGCGTTTAGCTACGATCTACACCGCAAAACGGCAAAACAAATGAAAGAAGTTGTTAAGAGCACGCCGAGAATCAATGTGAACGGTGACGATGTACTTAAACAATTTGGAAATGATTTCCGACAGATAATCATAGTGTTATCTAAAGATTGTAGCGTAGTTGTATCATAGTTTAACAGCAGCATGGGTCGATCCATCAGGTTATGGTCAGGTGGTTCATCAGGGTTGGTCTGTGGATGGGTGACCATCATATATATTACATACCGAGACTCCTCCGTCCCAGCTATTATTCGTCGATCTTTGCCAGTCATCACGGGTCGTCAGAAGCCCGAAAGTCTGACAACCAGTCTTACCAAGGGGTAACATATTACCCAATAATTGGGTTGTGGAGGTTAGTCGCTCCATGTAGTCATGTTTTTCGCCCATCTTTTACAAGATTTGTCGAAAACAAGTATCACAATTTGTATTTGGGTGTAATCGTGGAAATTTAAGTACAAACTCCTAGCTGTGAGTCTCGAAACTTTGAAGACAAAAACTTTGTTCTGTGGTGGGAGCCCCGCTTTAAAATACTTAATTCTGGGTACGAAAATGTTTGAAAAGTGAGCAGGATTGTCAGCTAAGTACTAATTTCTTTAGACTCGAGATACTGTAACTGTAGGAGCTTCAGGGGCTCTGCGTACTGGATTAAATAAATAACATATACTTACTGTTCAACTTTGATAATTCTGTCTGTCTGTTCGCGATAAACTCAAAAAGAACTGAACCGGTTGTTATACGGTTTTCAAAAATAGACAGAGTGAAGCATGAGGATGGTTTGTTTTTGAGGGTGTGTAATCATCAAATAAGTTCTCCCACTCGGGGTGGAGCAGGAGGGCGTGTCAGACTTTTACTGACTAAAACCTACCCGTGTTCCCTCAGTTGCCTGTGTGCCAGGGGCGACGGTATCTCTTTCGAACAACTAGCACCCCTGGTAGGCATCGGCCAATGCAGACCCCACCAGTTGGTGCTGACATCTCGTTGAGGCGCGGGCGAAGTCACTGGCAAAAGCTAGGACAAAATAAATAGTGTCATCGTTTACTCGTCCTGCAAGAATAGTGACGTTCAACTGACGGCTTCGAAGGCGGTACGTGACAGAACTTGTGCGCTCAACGCACTTTTGGCGCCACGATTTTTATTAGTAACTACTCGTAGTATCTACTGCTGTTTTAGACGCTACCGGCGCGGCTATTTTGTTCTCTTTGAAAAGGCAACATCTTCCAATCGTGAAAGGGTCATGCTCAAATAACGCTTCAATCACACTAGTTAGTAGACAGGCAGCATACCAACCCGTTGTCTAGCTAACTTGTTCACGACACGAACTAACCTAGAAAAAGAATGTAGAATAATAACGAATGTACAGAGGCCAGCACATCAAGCTACCCCAATCTGTCAAATTTCTTTGATAGTTTTTCAACTTTATCACAAAGGAATAAGGTTCATGTTCTATTGGAAAATTTTGACAGTTTGGGATAGCTTGATCTGCTGGCGTCTGTACCTAAATATCCCATATTCCAAATGCACATCACACTATGGAAAAAGCTTTGACTAAAATGCGCCATCATCAGCCATTTCTATGTATTATAAAGTTCAATACAGATAATTTTTCTACTCTGTTTTGTAGTGGTTTGTTCTCAAAAAAAGTTGGGAGAATAGTTTTACAACTGTGTAGCGTAAAAGTCGGATAGTTGCCACACTTTTAAAATCACTCGATATCTTTCAGTTCAGTACAAAAAACAAATACTTTATTTGTAAAACTGGCCGACTTACTTTGCTTTTTTATCGACAAATTTATGAAAAGTAAAAAACATTATCCTTCATATTTCCAGAGTATTAGCGATTTTTGTGGACCTCTATATTTAGGGATATCAAAGTCAAAGTCAAAACCACAGTCAAAATCCCAAATAAAGGATTAACCTTATCCATGTAAATTACGATTAAGATAGAGGAACAGGACACCTATCCCGCAAAAACTTCGCAATCATTCTTCCCAAGCAACTTAATGGTAGTTGGAGATTTTTTCTATAGATTAATAAATAAAATAGCATGAGATTCATCCCCAAAATTAGAGTTATTACAAATACAACAACAACTATCCTGATTTTAACGTATTTTTGATCCGTCTTTATTCGTTTTCAATGAAATACTAATGATTTAATTCGACGGGACACGTTTTTTTTTATTTTTACAATATTTATTTTGGTCGCAGGCGGTTATTCCATGTAAAATAGTGATATTCAGCTGCATCCGGTTAGACTGGAAGCCGACCCCAACATAGTTGGGAAAGCTTGGGAAAATGATGACATACTCGACCCAAACGTATGGGACCGAAGATTATATTTTCGCGATGCCCTTGTTGTTTCCCTGGAGGAAATTAATCAGTCTGATGATCTGCACTGCACCACATCCTCAAATATGAACATGAGAAATGTAAGCAAGGCCACTGACACACTAAACTAGTATATCAAAAAAAAAACATTTTAAACAAGAAGTCGGTCAAAAAGGCCTTTCAGACATGCTGCAACAAAACAACTCATTATCAAGTGAAAAATAATTTTAATTTCGGAAGTCGGTGGCAAAAATCAAAATACAAAAAAAATGCTTAAATTAAATAAACTTTTTATTTTATAATTTGAAAGAACTCAACTGCTAACCAAAAAGAGGAAAAATAAGGCAAGTCCAATTTGTATTTCTCCCTCAATAAATAACAATTTCCTAGCATAGCTCGGAGGGTGCCGGCTAACAACCTCCCATGTTGTGTTAATAATAATTATACCCTTAGGGCAGGCTTATGTACAGACGCCAGCATATCATGCTACCCCAAACTGTAAAATTTTCCCAATTGAACATGAACCTTAAACTTATGTATTAAAGTTGAAAATCTATCAAAGAAATTTGACAGATTGGGGTAGCTTGTCTGTACAGTGTGTTTGACAAGAACATAACCGGCATTATTTTGATTTAATTTTTGGCAATGACACCAGATAATAAAACTTCCGCCCGATTTTTTAAAAAAGGAGGATTTTTACAATTCGGTATTTTCTATGTTTGTTCCCCTCACTTAAATTTATGTGCGTGAGTATTAAATAAAAATATTTGTTTTTAGATTTCGAGGCAGGTTTCCTTTAGAAAATCTGTTTTTGTAAAGTATTTTGCTGCAAGCATTTTAGTTCTACATCGTGTGCATCTTACTAAATTGTTGAAATTCTGTATACCTACAGAGATAACGCTGACGTAATTTATACTCTCGCTGGCTTTAATCTAAAATATGTGATATGCTCTAAGCATGTAGTAAGTATTAGCCGGCGGACTACTTTGCACACTCTGAAGAAATGCATACCTACGAGTAGTTCAGAAGTGAGTGCACCTTGTTTCGATATGACAATTTTAAGTTTAAAGTACATAAGTTTCAAGATCTAGCAATATCCTTTGACATCGTACTTGTTACTTGGGTTGGAAACCACAGCACGTTTAAGTTCTGTAACGGACTTTAATAACTTAAGTAGTTTGCTTAGAACATTATAGAAGCGCCTAAAATTATTTTTAACGCATTCGAGTTTTGAGCTCAAAACGAGAAAAAAAAAGATTGCGTTGTGCTATTTTGCAGTCAGTCTGGAAAATAAATGTTTGCGTAGTTATCGTACTAAATTAAATTAAATTAAATTAAACTTCATTTCAGACTAAGGTCCATATTTTTGTTAGTATTTTGATGTTAGTAACAATAGTGGTTACAAATATAGGTTAGTATTGTTAGTTTTCACAAAATATATCTATTAATTATTTAAACCTAAGACTGTCGCCACCCAGTGACCCTGAAAGGGACAGTCCGCTCTAGCAGCGATCATTTTTAGAAGTACTACATGTACTGCATGCCCCAACCCCTAATGTACACATGTTTAGTTTGAGGGGTGAAAAGCAAAATAAAATAAAGGCATAGCACATTATGTATTTCTAAGCTATTTAATTCAAACTCAAGAAAAATCTAAAAAGCTTTTTTATAAATAAAGCATATTACAGCGTATCTGAATATTTGCAGGATAAAGATAAGATAAGATTTCTTTTTAAACAACTGTTATTGATCTCATTCTTATTATTTTGTTTAGTTTTTCTTTTTTTTTTTGTATTTTCATTATATGTACCCAGTTTGCATGCCGAAAGGTAAATATAGTGTTACTAATAATGTGATATTTAACTATTACATGAATGTAAAACATCTACATATAGTTTACCCATTTTTGAAAATAAATGATTTTGAATTGGAATTTAGAAAAACGTCGAAACACACTAGGTACCGGTGAACCTCACCGGTTCACAAGCATGTATTTTCAGATCAATTACTAGCACTGCTGTGCTGAGTTTCAAGGTTTTAAAGTCCCGTATCGTATTTTCATTTTTATTTTTCTACCGTCTTTAAATGGAATATTTCTAGCACACCGTGTAGGTTTCACAATCTTTTTAAAACTACACGGTATCCAGCGGGAAACCAAAACATAATATATGTTTCAAGAGTTGCTAATACAAGTGTAAACATACCCACCAGTATCACACATTAGCTGTGTTTAGGTTGTAACTTTATTGTTTTTTTTTTAACTTTTTGTAAGTCTTAATTTATTATAAGACTCTCTAAATCTGGTCTTACATGTACTTTGTGTGGGGCGTTGACAGCCACGCCACAGTACTTTACTTTCGCCTGTATCTTCGTATCTTTTGTTAAGATATACGTAAATTGTTCCTAATAAACTTTATTTGTTACTATATATCTCAAACCTTTTCTCAACATTATGTTTTGAATAAGATTATTCAATATTTAAATTAACCTCAATAAATTTTCAAATAAAAATCCTCTATAATATGTTTCAGAACTTCAGGTTTATGTATTCTAATTATCAAATTTAAGCACTCTATTTGTAAGTGACACTACAAATTGACGCTCACAAGTACTGCTTCTGATTAAATTATTTACATTTTCTTCAGATACTTTTGGAACAGATCATAGGAACACACCGATATAAACATTAATAACAAATGCAGAGTACAGGAAACGTAACGGTGAACAGAGGAACATTCTGAACTGGGTCAGACAGCCCGGAGCGCTCTGGCCAATGATCATTAAAATTCCACGAGTACTCTGCCTGACTGTGACGTCGTTCGTTTTACACATTCACAGAGATTTTCGAATCACAGTTTTATTTATAATTATAACAAAACAACGAGTATTTTTGTAAAAATAAAATCGACGTCCAAAAGCCACATTTGTTTATACTAATATTTTAATAATGATTTTTGATTTACGCCTCGAAAAAGGGTTGTGGATATAATAATACAATAAAGTTAACTTTGACTTTTTGCTCTTTTAAAATTTATTATTTCCATGAGTAATTGACTGGTTTCTGCTACTTAGGCCCTTGGCATCGTATTTACTTAGGAATCTCTCTTTTTTTGGCACTAGATTTCTGCTAGTGTGTCTCAGGGTCCTGAGTCACTATTCAGAGTATCTATAAATGGTATCTCACAACAAGTATCTCCTCCCTGTCACCTTATGCTGATGATCTCCACACTCAAGCCCCTTTCAAAGAGTTGTCTGATGCCATTGAGACTACTAATATAGCCCTGGCTCGAATGGGTGGTTAGAGTCCGGATCAACTCAGGGACTGCTATTGGTAGTTCCCGGACTGACTCTAAGGCCGAGTTCTATAAACGTCACTTAGCGTGTGTCTTAGCTTTAACATCTACCTTGCACTCATAGTTTGACAGTTTTGCGACAGATCCAAGACCAAAGCTTACCCGAAGTACGTGCTAATTAACGGTTATCAATCTGGGCAGAACATTAATTCAACACTTCTTCAGGTTTCCCTTCAAAACTCCGTTATTCCTATAGCTCACACCGTTAAAAGCTTGGGGATTTAAATCGACAGCACTCTTGCCTGGATAAAGAGCTGCAGGAAGTCAGTCGCAAATTATTTTCTTCAGCGGGCTCCTTGAGGCGCCTCCGTAATTTCCTTCCCTAATAGGAAGCCACCAAAATTGTGTTAGCACAATCTCTCTCATTTCTGTTGAAGTCATATTATCTAAATATGTACCTATATAGTTTTTTGAAATAATTCTCCTAGAAATCAAATAAAAAATCGATCAAAATCAAAAGTCATTTACTTATTGAAACTAGGCGGGGAATTAACAATTTTTGAAGGTCAAAATAACATAAGACTGTCCCCCAAAACGTCCGCCCTTCACCATTTAATAAACGGCGCAATAAACTTCCCAGCAGCACAGCTGTCTTTTCAGTTAGAAGAACTTAATTCCATACAATAGTAATTAATTAGCATTACGAAACACAAATAATTTCACTGAATTATTGCTAGCACACACCAATATACCAACATAAACAATGAAATTAAACTCAAGCAGAAATCAATAAAATAAACAGAAAAAGAACTTAATCTATATAAATAAAAAGAGAAGTCCTGACTGACTGACTGACTCATCAACGCCCAGCCCAAACCCTTGGACCTAGAAAGCTGAAATTTTGCACAGAGGTTCCCTTTATAATGTAGACAAGGAATAAGGAAGGATTTTTCGAAATTCATCCCCTAAGGGAGTTAAATAGGGGATGAAAGTTTCGCGCGGGCGAAGCCGCTGGCAAAAGCTAGTACTTCAATAAATGTCTCCGGGCAAAAGGCCGTGCCCGCTAATCTATACTCATATATAAAGAGAAAAAGATTTGATTGCTTGTTTGTTTGTTTGCATTGAATAGGCTCCGAAACTACTGAACCGATTTGAAAAATTATTTCACTGTTGGGAAGCTACACTATCCCCGGGTGACAAGGGTTATATTATATTTTATCCCCGTATTCCCACAGGAACGGGAACTACGCGGGTGAAACCGCGGAGTGCTGCTAGTATATTATAAATGCAATGCTGGACTATGTTCATACGTATACCTGTAACTTGAAGTCACAAAGGCTTAAACTAGGACAGTCATGTTAATATTAACAGTAAGTTACCAATAACAAAACTAAGGTCAGCAGGACGAACAGTCACCACAAGCAGCTACCATTCACGAGCATAACGCAAAATCAAAAGTAATTTATTCAAACTAGGCTGAGAACCAGCACTTTTTGAACGTCAAAATTACCTAAAACTGTCCCCCAAAACGCCCGCCCTTTACCATTTCCTATCGCTATAGCTGGGAAGAAGAAGTGGTGCAACAAAATTCCCAGCAGCACAGCTATCTGTTGTGTTAGAAGAACTTGATTCTATACAAAATAGGTAAGTAATTAACATTATTAAACACAAAACATAAAATTAAATTAATTGCCATATGTCAGCTAGCACACGCCAATATGCCAACAAAACATAGTAATTAAACTCAAGCAGAAACAAGTAAATAATAAAAACAAAACAGTAAACGTAAACAGAACTCAATTCCCACGTATAAGCCTGCAGACTTAAAGGGTGTGGCCACATATACATGCAATGCTGCATTATGTTCATTTAGATTTAACTTGTAGTAGCAAATGTTAAGCTAGGACCTTCGGAGTAAAAAATATCAGTCATTACCCCCCTCGCAATATTTAAGGGAAGGAGGCAACCCAACCCCCGACACTGCTGCAAGCAGTGACGTATAAGGGAGCATGACGAACTTGCTGCCGGTTGCTCAGGCAAAAAATCTTTGTCCAAAAAAAACAAAAAACAACCGACTTCCAAAAAACACTAGAAAGTGAAAAATAACTTTAATTTCGGAAGTCGGTGACTTTGGTATTTTATTAATTTCTTGTCACCGCCATCCGAAATTAAAGTTATTTTTCAATTTCTAGTAGTTTTTTTTTGGAGTTCTGTTGTTTTTTTTTTTTGGAAAAAGTTTTTATTTTTCACTTTTTAGTCATAGTACCTCCCCCACACCAATTCCACATTTCATCATCCTTGGGGTCAAAATCTATATATATAAAAGAAAGTCGTGTTAGTTACTTCACTTATAACTCAAGAACGGCTGAACCGATTTAGCTGAAAATTGGCAGGGAGGTAGTTTAGAGCCAGGAGAAGGACATAGGATACTTTTTATCCCGGTTTAGGTAGGGTAGCGTAGGTAGGGTAGGTAGGATAGTGTAGATTAGGTTAGAGTAGTGTAGGGTAGGTAGGGTAGCGTAGGTAGAGGTAGGTAGGGTAGGATAGTGTAGGGTAGGGTAGGGTAGGGTATCGTAGGTAGAGTAGGTAGGATAATGTAGAGTAGGGTAGGGTAGTGTAGGGTAGGTAGGGTAGCGTAGGTAGGGTAGGTAGGTAGGGTAGGTAGGTAGGGTAGGATAGTGTAGGGTAGGGTAGGATAGCGTAGGTAGAGTAGGTAGGTAGGGTAGGTAGGGTAGTGTAGGGTAGGATAGTATAGGGTAGGGTAGTGTAGGGTAGGTAGGGTAGGGTAGCATAGGTAGAGTAGGTAGCGTAGGTAGGGTATGGATTTTGTATGAATGACTTTTGGGTGGACAGGACAACATCTGTCGGGACAGCTAGTAATGTATATTTATGCTATAGCAGCAATCTCGGTTAAACTGTAAATTTTCGAAGAGTTCCGTTGTCTGTCTCCGAATCGCATCATCCGATCTACTTATATGAAATTTAAATGGGACCATTTCGAAATAAACCCCTTTCGAAAAAAAAAAGAATTTTGCAAATCGGTCTTATGACGTAGTTATGCCCGAATCTCCACCTAAGTCCTAACCGTTAAAGAGTTGTACCTTCCTTCATCAGCTCAACGTCATGAGATGATGATGACCATATGCAAATGTCTCAATAGCTTTAGAAAATATTTGAAAAACATTGTTAATACCTACAAAATTTGAGGGTTGCCCTCGATTTCCCTGAGATCCCATCATCAGATCCTGACTTGGTGCCAATGGAACCACCTCATAGCTTTTACCAGCGGCTTAGCTGCGTGGAGGTTGTACTACTGGGATAGAAATAATCTTATATGTTAATTCAGGCACCTAACCTATCTGTGTGCCAAATTCCATCCAAATCCGTTCAGTAATTTTTGCCTAAAAGAACTACAAACATCCATCCATCCATACATCCTCACAAACATTCACATTTACAATATTAGTAGGGAGTAGGATTATCTAACCACATAAAGCAATACAACTAATTAAAAAAAACCTTGACAGCCCCAATGTATCTCCTAACTTTCAGTCCATCCAAAGGTAGGTATTTCGTTATGCTTTGGTTTCCTAAGAGTGCGGTGAACGTCACACAATTATGGCTGTACAAGTACAGATACTATGTTTTTTTTTGACATATTAACGTCAAAAATGACTAATTTTGAAGATAGCCATAATAATATGGTGAAACCAGTTTCCCGGTTTACGGTTTCGGAAACGCCTTGCGCGATGAGACGGTCAATCGTACTTTAAAGGGATATCCTTTATTTGTATGATATTGCTTGCAACAAAGTACCTATTTCACTCATTCAATTCAGTGGTAATTTTGGTTACCTTTTTATCCCGGTTTAGGTAGGGTAGCGTAGGTAGGGTAGGTAGGATAGTGTAGATTAGGTTAGAGTAGTGTAGGGTAGGTAGGGTAGCGTAGGTAGAGGTAGGTAGGGTAGGATAGTGTAGGGTAGGGTAGGGTAGGGTATCGTAGGTAGAGTAGGTAGGATAATGTAGAGTAGGGTAGGGTAGTGTAGGGTAGGTAGGGTAGCGTAGGTAGGGTAGGTAGGTAGGGTAGGTAGGTAGGGTAGGATAGTGTAGGGTAGGGTAGGATAGCGTAGGTAGAGTAGGTAGGTAGGGTAGGTAGGGTAGTGTAGGGTAGGATAGTATAGGGTAGGGTAGTGTAGGGTAGGTAGGGTAGGGTAGCATAGGTAGAGTAGGTAGCGTAGGTAGGGTATGGATTTTGTATGAATGACTTTTGGGTGGACAGGACAACATCTGTCGGGACAGCTAGTAATGTATATTTATGCTATAGCAGCAATCTCGGTTAAACTGTAAATTTTCGAAGAGTTCCGTTGTCTGTCTCCGAATCGCATCATCCGATCTACTTATATGAAATTTAAATGGGACCATTTCGAAATAAACCCCTTTCGAAAAAAAAAAGAATTTTGCAAATCGGTCTTATGACGTAGTTATGCCCGAATCTCCACCTAAGTCCTAACCGTTAAAGAGTTGTACCTTCCTTCATCAGCTCAACGTCATGAGATGATGATGACCATATGCAAATGTCTCAATAGCTTTAGAAAATATTTGAAAAACATTGTTAATACCTACAAAATTTGAGGGTTGCCCTCGATTTCCCTGAGATCCCATCATCAGATCCTGACTTGGTGCCAATGGAACCACCTCATAGCTTTTACCAGCGGCTTAGCTGCGTGGAGGTTGTACTACTGGGATAGAAATAATCTTATATGTTAATTCAGGCACCTAACCTATCTGTGTGCCAAATTCCATCCAAATCCGTTCAGTAATTTTTGCCTAAAAGAACTACAAACATCCATCCATCCATACATCCTCACAAACATTCACATTTACAATATTAGTAGGGAGTAGGATTATCTAACCACATAAAGCAATACAACTAATTAAAAAAAACCTTGACAGCCCCAATGTATCTCCTAACTTTCAGTCCATCCAAAGGTAGGTATTTCGTTATGCTTTGGTTTCCTAAGAGTGCGGTGAACGTCACACAATTATGGCTGTACAAGTACAGATACTATGTTTTTTTTTGACATATTAACGTCAAAAATGACTAATTTTGAAGATAGCCATAATAATATGGTGAAACCAGTTTCCCGGTTTACGGTTTCGGAAACGCCTTGCGCGATGAGACGGTCAATCGTACTTTAAAGGGATATCCTTTATTTGTATGATATTGCTTGCAACAAAGTACCTATTTCACTCATTCAATTCAGTGGTAATTTTGGTTACGTGTCAAAATGGACAATGAAACAGCAGAACATTGCTAAAAATAAATAAGAACCTCCGTGCATAATTATGTCAATAAAATTATTTACTTAATATTATTAGATCCATCGTCGAACAAATTCCCAAAAAAAATGACACCACATCATTATTTGTCTATATAATATACCAATTATTATTCTGATGCTGACCTAATATTTGGAATTACAATAGTCTTTTGTCATAACAAGATCATCACCGAGGTTGGGATGTAAAGCCTGAGGCTGTATTTACTCTGCAAAGGGTTTCTTGGCTCAGATAATATTACCATCAGGTTTATAAGCGCCCTGGTATATTAAAAACGGCAACCTCAACCGGGACCTCAATATGAATGTCGTAAACATACTAAGTAATATTGCTGTCCCATCGGATTATGAGAGTGACGGAAGAGCGATTGCACCTGTGTCTGTCCACACACTTGTGCACTATAATATCTCCCGCGCCGAAGGCTAGTCTACGTTTAGATTTGCCGCCATGGCCGAAATACGGTCTGCAGGAGTATATAATACAACAATATGCAGAACCTTTTGAACACATGATTTAACCTCCTTGACAGCACTGATTTGGAGCGATGACTAAAAAGGGTAAAACCTTTTCCCCCTTATTACAAAACAAGGTTTTTCTTTAGGTATGGTTTAAACCACCTGTTTTTGAAATAAGAACTTAGAACAGAAATAGAATAACAGCTCCTTTTCCAAAACTGACAATTTAGCAATGGACTAACTTGTCAGTTTTTTAAAAGGAGCTGTATTTCGATTTCAGTTAGGTTCTTATTTAAAAAACAGGCTAGAAGGTTTAAACCATACCTAAAGAAAAACCTTGTTCTGTAATAAGGGGGTTAGAGTTAATTTCGTGCAGTGTGAGTGAATTTGTAATGTAATGGAAAAAACACCATTAAAAAACACATGAATCAAGAGTCGTACATAGTAACAAAGAAATAGTTTTTTGGACGATTCCTTAATTTAATAGTTACTAAGCAATCAAAAACTCAAATCAAATAACTTATTAGCGAATAGGCTAGATATGTGAGTAAAGTATCGCCAACTGGGACACATAAAAAAAAATGTTATTAATGATAATCCAACATTTTTGGTCAAATACTTGCCTGGTTCAACGCTTGTGTTGGTAGATGTGCGCAAATCCATCGATCAACAAAGAAAAAAAAAACTTGTGTTTGCATGGTGAAATTTACACTAACACCCTTTTCAAACTATACAGGCGTATACAAAAATTGGACAGTTGAGTGATTTTTGGCACGATCCCAGTATATTTTACAAGCGATCGTCCTGATGTTGACATAAGTTTAAGTTTTTTGAACTTTTATTTGATCAAAAACGGTAGGGGTTTTTTTTTGTAATATAAACAGTTATAATAGTTTTCAATTAGAAGAGTACCGAGTTACATGCAGAATCAAATGGGGTCAGATGACAATCCGACAATTTGACAATTCTACTGAGCATTCTACTGATCTGTGTTTTTATAGATATTTACATAATATATTATAAAAACTACTGGTCTTTAAATAATAACATGTATTTACAAGTAGATATATAAAAATAAAATAATCATAAGGCATCAAAAAGTACGTCCGCATCGTCATTAATGTGAAAAGTTGCCAAATGGGTGGTAGCATTTCCCGTTTCTGACAGTGAAATGGAAATGGTTTTTTTTTTTTTTGGTTGGGAAATCATCAAATAACTTCTCCCGCTCTGGGTGAAGCAGGAGGGCTTGTCAGACTTTTACTGACTAAAACCCACCCGTGTTCCTTCAGTAGCCCTTATGCCAGGGGCTGTGGTATCTCTTTCGAACCAACCCGCACCCCTGGTAGGCATCGGCCCTTGCGGGCCCCATCATTTTTTGTGCTGACATCTCTTTGAGGCGCGCGTGGAACACAACGCGCCGTCGACTTGGGCTTGGTCCTTACCGGACAGCGAGCTACCCATTACTCGCCGTCAGCAAGCCCATGCCTACGGTGGCCGGAAATCGGCCTGGGATTCCCGACGCCCAGGGCGTCTCCGTATCCTGCGGTGGCTAGGGTCGCGAGGGCGCATATGCTGCCTCTCCCTCACGTGCGCCGCCTCCCTCTTCGCGAGCATTACTGCTTCACTGAAGGAGGGACGGCTACCCATGCCCTATCGCTCCGTACCATGGCCTGGACCAGGGCCGGACGCGAGAGATCGTCGTCGCCGATCGCCTCCAAGAGGACACGGCGGTGTTCCACCCAAGCCGGGCAGACCGCCACCGTATGGTCCACCGTATCCTCAGGGCGGTCTTCGCAGTGGAAACACCCGGGCGTTTCCTCCCGCCCTATCCGAAACAGGAACCTCCCGAAACAACCGTGTCCGGTGAGGACCTGCGTCAGGCGGAAGGTGAGGACGCCATGCCGCCTCTCGAACGACTCCTCAAAGAGGGGACTTACCGCCGCAATCGTGGCGTGCCCAAAATGGAAATGGTTAGGTTATAATCAAAAATCTATCGATGAAAGATGGTTCCAAATTGCTATCTGTTATACGAACCAAGAAAGAAGGTTAACCCATTCAAAAGATGGAGTGACGACATCGTACAAATAACCGGAAACTTATGGTCTAGACGAGCAGTAGCTAGCTAGAGACGGCTAGAACAGTTTAGAGGGGGCTTTTATCGTTTAAGGTGGCCCTTACACCTAAAATACTAACAAATAAATAAATAACGACACAACACATAACTAAGATAAGATTTAAGGATAAATTACAGCTAATAATTTAAGACACAGTCTTAAAATAATAATAATAATGTCTCAGTCTATGTACCTACTTATAAAAACGAAAGGGCATCAAACAATATTAATTAGTTCTATAAACCATGACAAACCGGAAAAGGCATACAAATAATAAGTTTAGTAGTTTTAAAGACTTGTCCAGCTTCTGACAGTCTCCTTCATAAATTGACGCAGCACTAAACCTCCTAAAAACAGATTAACAGTAAAGAAACTAAAATGGTTGAATGAAAATTTGATGACGACTTGAACTTGATTTTAGTTACATCGCATTCATTGTATATTCTCATGTGGTTGCACCTAAAACATTGTGTTGTTTCAAACTAATTTTAACTCGTAGATTTACCCACCTACTATACAGGATAAATTCTTAACTATTGCGCAAACTGTAACCAGTTCAGCATATTATTCTAGACCCGACTGTTCCATACATTTTGACCGATTAGGTATTGCACTTTTGTATGAAACAGCTGTTTTTTTTATATAAACGACTAAAAAATTCTCTGTTAGGGATCTAGAATGATATGCTGAATACATGGTTACAGTTTAGGAATTGATTAAGAATTTACCCTGTATAACACGCTACATACCCATACCTACATATGTTTCTATACAGAGTGGTCATATTTGAAGGTTATGGTACAGACCATCAAACAGCGGGATATATTGCTTTACACACTAACAGCACAAACATTAGGAATTACTTTCATTTCGACATTCATAGCGTTATAAAACGTTGATCCGAGAAAATTTTCAAACAAATGAACCAATAGATTAGCTAAATTCTTCAAAATGTTTCAGATTGCGATTAATAGTGTGTAAGGCAATTATAATGCTGATCATCTTACTCCTTCGAACGAAGATCGTAATCGTGAAAAACAATCTGCCATCAAAAAACTTCAATACCTACTCGACCTAGAGAAGAACCCGAAGAAAGAAAGAAGAAAAATGCGTTTATTGGCATTACAGCTTATAAAACCTTAAAACTATAAACAAAACGCAATCAAATCAAATCAAAATATTTTATTTCATATAAACATGCATGGGCACTTATGAAACGTCAGAAGCTAGGTGCACGGTTCCAAATTGTTGTTTCCTATGGAGAAAAGCCGGCAAGTAACTCCACGGTTACTCTTTTAAAAATAATTTGCTTTAACAATGTTTTCAAATTACAGAGATAAAAATAATGTATGGGAGGACAGTGCAGGCCTGTCAATAAGTACCAGGTAATTAGACGAATACAGAATAGAAAATCGTCTACAAATCTACAGTCTGCAAGGCCTGTAACGTACTCTCATTCACAATATGTAAAATAATCTACATAAATAAAATGAACCTATTTAAACATAGTAACATGATTTCCATGACAATCACTAAAAGTAGTCGATATTAAAATTGATTTATAATGTCAAATAATGACAAGAATATGTCAGCATTGTAAAAATGAAAAGAATAAAAAAGAACATTGTATTTGAGAGCAGTTATAGATTTTCACATAGTTATGCTTTTAAGTACTTACCAGGGAAGCCACATGTGCGGAAGGAATTAATGCCAAACTTCCCTGTCTTGAACGTAGTTCAACAACACAACCATGTTATAAATGCCAAAAGGGCCTCAGCTCTGTATAATGTCAGATGGCAACACAGTATGCACCACCTGACGCTGATTTTCAGCTGCAACTCACGAGTAGGTATTGAAGTACAGGTACAGGTTGGTGCCATAATTATCGGCAAGCGTAGTCTGAGACGCCCCCAGCTAGATGGACCGGCGACCTAAAAAGGTGGATGGGACAGTTTGGATGCAAATGCGGAGAATTGAGTATTATAGCGGCCTGGTGCTACCGATTTTATGTCTCTCAGCAGATATATTTAGTACGGTAGATAAATCCTTCACGCAGTATGTAGCATTTCGTTTTAATTAAAACGTTTCTCACCAAGCTTGAAAATTGAATGTAACTGTTGCTTAGATTTCAATGTAAGATTTATAAACTTACTTAATATTGTTATTAAATTCTGTTCAGACCGTTTTATTGTGAACCTTTTCTATTCTTTGCATAACTTAAGTAACTATTTTAGTTTAACTTTGGGAGAGAAATGAAATAGACTTTTTGTGAGTTACGGTCTTTTAGTGACGCAAATTACTTTCTAGAATGGAATACACTTGATAAAAGTTATTCAAATTTGGGAATTAATTATGTGGTATTTAGGATTTGATATTATATTTAGTGTTAAAGTGAAAATACATAACACAACACAGACTCAGTGCAACAGGTAAGTTTTAAATTCGTGATCTCTCATCTAAAGTCCACTGCCTCCATATAGACTATCACCTGGCTGTTTTATCACATCATCATCATTTCATCTGAAAGAAGTCTACTTCTGGATATAGGCCTACTTCAGGCGTTGCTACTTTGACCGGTCCTGCGCTTCTCGCAACCAGCTTATTGTTGCGGCCTTCACAAGGTCATCCGTCCAATTTGTAGGACGTCTTCCGGTTCGCGGGCGCCATTCCAGAATCTTTCGGCCGCATCGGTCATCCGTTGAGCAAGCAATGTGCCCTGTCCACTGACACTTAGTTGTGCTAAGCTATAACCGCGCTTTTATTGAAACTAGTGTCCATAATGACTCTTTTAAATTTGAATCAATAATATTTTAAAATATTAGCTTTCTACACTCTTTCTCCATATATAACTTTAACTCTGCCAACTTTCATACTCCTCCGTCCGCAGATTTTTTGGCAAAAGGGGTACAACGTTTTTGCTTCACGTATTTAATATACTGCTTTCTGCCCAAACCTTCGGGGAGTACAGGCGTGTTGTTCTGTTATGGTATGAAATACACTCTATTCCTAAATGTATTTGAAGCCAGAATCTACCTGGTGGGGTCCGCAAGGGCCGATGCCTGCCAGGGGTGCGGGTTTTTGGAAAGAAATACCGTGGCCTCTGGCGCACAGGCAACTGAGAGAACACGGGTGGGTTTTAGTCAGTAATAGTCTGACACGCCCTCCTGCTCCACCTAGAGCGGCAGAAGTTACTTGATGATTTCCCATCATCAAGGCAGATTCCACCATGATAATCAATCAATAGCTGAAGCTTAGCTTAACAATCAGAGTAAAGCTTTTCCCAACAAAACTAATCGGTAGACGTAAATAGATTATTCCCGAGCCAATGCAGCATATTGACAGCAGGTACACTTCAATTAATCAATACTACCTACTATACCAGTGATAGAGAGTACAATTATAGTCACCACATTCCATTAAATTTGTTATTGATGGCAGCACAATGTACAGTAGGTATAGTCGGTTTATGAAAGCTAAATGTCAAACCAAAGCATTTATTTCAATTAAAACATTAACAGGCAATGGAGAGGCCTATGCTCGGAGTTTCCCTACGTGATCGAATCTCAGGAATGAAGGGATCCGCAGGAGAACCAAGGCAACCGACATAGCCCGAAGAATTGCCAAACTTAAGTGGCAGTCGGCATGCTCGCAGAACAAATGGCCGATGGGGCCGAAAAGTTCTGGACTGGCGACCGCGTACCGGAAGACATAGAGTGGGAAGGCCTCCCACAAGGTGGACCGGTGACCTTTTGAAGGCCGCGGAAATCCGCTGGATGTGGGATGCACAGAACCGGTCGAAGTGGCGGAGCTTGGGGAAGCCTATATCCAACAGTGGACGTCTTTCGGCTGAAATGATGATGATGATAGGTAATTTTCCCACTGTTAGGATCAAGGTTTCCTCTCGGGGTGTGGTCGTAATAGGGTTAGTAGACTTCATAGTCTTTGATTTTGGTTTTAGGACGTACCGGTTTTCTCACTATATTATCTTTCGCCGTTTCGACAGCAATGGGGATTAAATAATTTATCTGAAAAGTTATTCAGTGTCAAACTAAAACGAAAGCAACAGCATTTTAAACTTTATTTTCCATTATACACAAAGTTAGTCTGAAGTTTTATGTGCTCACGACGAAACGAGATGCGTACATGCCTTATCTCGTTTCGGCGTAAGATAATGGGACAAAATTTTGTCGGGCCCGCTTTTTATCGCATCTGGTGTGTTTTTAGAAACTTTCAACACTGACGAATACTTATTTTTGTGTGAACACGCTCGTTCCTTTTTGATGAAACACTCGTTACTTTGAAACCTGTAAAAAAGAGTTGGAGCTAGGTTCTTAGACCTGAAACAACTCCTATTGTATTTCTCGTTGACCCACGTTACATACGACGTGTCCTCAAAGCTCTTGAAGTAATAACAAACCCCGTTCGATCTGACCCATGCAGATAGTTTTCCGATAAATTCAATGGCATTGTCTCTGATTTCGTTTCGACCTCATATACCAGTGCTCGTTATTATCGAAAGTTATCGCTACTCAGTAAGGCTCCTGTACCATCGTCACCGGTTAGCTAGAAACGAGTAGAGCTAGCAACTAAACACTAGTTGGCGAGCAACTAGCACTTACAAGTTTGTAGGTCGTGAGTTCGAACCTAGGCAGGCGCTTTACTTAGTGTAAATAATTTCATCACCATTGCTTTAAAAACGGTGAAGGTAAACATCGTAAGGAGTTCGGCATGACCTAGTACCAAAAATTCGAAGACATGTGACATCCACTAACCCGCATTGGGCCCACGTATATTACAGCCGTAGCAGTAGAACCAAGGCAACCAACATAGCCTGAAGAATTGTCAAACTTAAGTGGCAGTGGGCAGGGCACATTGCTCGTAGAACAGATGGCCGATAGGGCCGACCAGTTCTGGAGTGGCGACCGCGTGCCGGAAGACGTAGAGTGGGAAGCCCTGCTACAAGGTGAACCGATGACTTTTTGAGGGCCGCAGGAGTCCGCTAGATGCGGGAAGCACAGAACCGGTCGAAGTGGCGCAGCTTAGGGGAGGCCTATGTCCAGCAGTGGACGTCTTTCGGCTGAAATGATGATGATCCAACTTTCATCGTAGGAACATTAATTTGCGGCACGTTGATAAATGATAAATGATTTTATTTCTGGAAGTACGTTTGTACAAACAATTTTACACGTCAATCATATTTTTTTTAAACTAGATGAGGTCGGCGTTTCCTATCTGACTACTCTGAGAAGAAAGGCCGAAACAAACTCAGAGGTCACAGTCTCTTTTAAAGTCCAGACATAATCTTGGTCAGATCATGTGAAGACCATATGGATTGGTGTCAGAAATGGTCTTTTGAGGCATCTGTTTGGTTCTTTAACCACACAGATTGAGTGGACCTGTCCATTCAGTGCACGCATGCATCAGCAATCATACAGCAACTCATCAGCCAAGTGTTTGAATTGTAACTGTCAGTTGAAAATCAAAGCTTAACGTATAGGCAATCGCGACAAACTCACTTCCGCAAGTTGTCAAAGCAAGAATTCCTTGCAGAAGTCAACTTCTGCTTAAACTTGGCTTTACGCTGAAGTCTGATTAGTTTCTTCGAGCTTCGAGGAAAACCGTGAAATAGCTATACTTACCTAGCTGATCTAGATTTTGAACGTTAAAACGTGTATAGATTAGCAACATAATTAGTAGTTTATGAGTAGGTATCTAATTTTTTTTTTTTTGGTAAACGTATATTCATCAGCTTCAGTATGTGCTAACCCCTCAAGTTTAAAAATCTTACATTTCTACAACATCCAATTCGTTACGAATAATCTAAAGAATACTTCAAATAGAGTTCATTGTTTCGATTTGGATTCGAACCATTGCATCACCGAACATTGTCATACTCATACCGACAGTTTGACAAACTAGTCAGCGAGGCCATACGAATTGCGATGAAATTGTAATCTACTATCGTCCGAGTCATATCGTCTGAGTTATCTTTAGGTCTCTGACTAAACGACAGTTTTATAATTTAACTTACGTTTTCTTTATAAAATTGCTACACTTTTTTTTGGGTGGAAAATCATCAAATAACTTATGTGTATATATAGTCTGTGATCCCAACCCTTAAGTTATATCTACAACGTTTGGTGTATACATTCCCTTAAAAGAGACGACATGACTGATCACGTGACGTTTCGTTATTTTATTTCAATCTTAAATATTTCTTATGGATGTCACTAGTCTAGGGACCCGTTTGTGTCAATTAGCAAAATATGGATAGTAATATCTGTAAATTATAAAATTAAACTGTAAAATATAAAAATAAGATCAAAGTTATGTTAAATAATAGCAATAATAAATAGTAACTGATCACGTGACGTTTCGTTATTTTATTTCAATCTTAAATATTTCTTATGGATGTCACTAGTCTAGGGACCCGTTTGTGTCAATTAGCAAAATATGGACAGTAATATCTGTAAATTATAAAATTAAACTGTAAAATATAAAAATAAGATCAAAGTTATGTTAAATAATAGCAATAATAAATAGTATGAAATGGAAAGTATTTAATTATTCTTGGTTTTTAATTATTTATAAATATTACTAAAACAAAAGAGAAAAAAACTTAATATTAACAATGAAAAATTGCATGACAAAAAGCACATTTCGAGCCTAGGATTTAAATCTCGAATCTCATGAACGAAAAGCGGCCTTGAAACCTCTAATTCATGTCATCATTATGTTTTACATTATGTCATAATTTCCGTAAATGTTAAGCATATTCTAATAATTGTAGTAATTGTAATAAAATGTGTCAGTAATTGTAATAAAATGTTTTTACAAAATACAAAAAGTAATTTGGGCCTCGCACGGATTTGAAAGCACATGTTTTTTGGAGGGGTAACCACTTAATGGAGCTGTGTGTACGTTGTGGTCGGCTTCCAGTCTAACCGGATGCAGCTGAGTAGGCATTTACTATTTTACATGAAGCGACTACCTACCTGACATTCACTACCCAGTTACTGGGTAATATGATACACCTGGGAAGACTGGTTGTCAGACTTTTGGGGTTCTGAGGACGCGTAACGACTGTCAAAGATCCATAAATGACAATCAAATTATATATAGGTACATACTTATAGTAATTTTAAGTAGGCGCCAAATAATAAAATTAATAACATAAGAATTAAAGGCTTATTTTTTTTTTGAGTTTTATTTCTTTTTCATCGGTTTTTCTGTTTGTTAAAACGTTTTCGGATTTGTTAACAGCGTTTTTAGGACCGCCTATTGACGACAACATTGACTTATGTTCAATTCGGTACAGAAGCATGGTTGTGAATGAACAGATGTGTATGTCCTATTACTACGTACTTCCTACGTCCTCAATGGATTAAAGAGCCACGAATGAAAGCCGGGACCAAAGGTTGAACGTGCTTTCCGAGGCACGAAGGGGTCTTGGTATGTAAAGATGGTCACCCATCCACGAACCAACTGCGGCAAGCGTAGCTTAACCTGATCGATCGACCCGTTCCGCTTTTATTACTCAGTTACAAGCCTCTCCGGTATAATATATTTATTTTCCCATTATAATGTAAACAAAACGATCAAAATTCGGTTTTTCATTGTGAGATCAGCCTACACCCGACAGTCCAGGGTTTAATCGGATTCGTATCCTTTGTAAACAACTCTAGATCCTCAAACCCAGGAAATTTCCGCGAAAACCCTAACGTTTTGTAAACTCAGTGTACCTATTATTTTCGTTTTTTTGTTGTAATTTTTTACTAAGTCTGGTGGATAATGCGTAGATACTTTATACTTTGGAGGCTGTGATTGATTCGTAGAATACCATCAATCAATCAACTCAGCGCAGCTCACTGCTGGACATAGCCCTCAAGCTGGGAGGCGTCCCACACTACGCAGGCGTGAGTTTCAGTGTTATGTCAAAGTTCATCTACTCATTATGTATTTACATAGGTGTGTATCTTGCCTTGAAGGCAAGCCTTTATAACCAATTTAAAAAAGGAAACTTAAAAGAGGAAATGGCTCGATATCAGGCACGAAGTTACAAAAAAGTTATACTCAGTCAAAGTTATTGTAAAGCGGTAGTAACTTTACAACAACCTATTAGGAGTTTTTGGAGGTAACACGAAAAGTTCACGTTAATCACTTATTTTCACCTTCACTACACTTGTGCACTCACACGTAACTAAATTGAATAATTCACTACCAAAATTATACAATTGAATTCGCTATTTCACGAGAATGAAAATTCGTGCGACATGTTTCAACGCGATCCCGCCAAAAACTCTTTTATGTACTTTAACCAAACAAAAAATTTAATTAACAAATTCTAACTTTAAAATAGAGATTCAATTTAACAAAAACTATTTTACTCAATTGTTATTAAAACGTTTTGAAAAAAATATGGCTGGCCATTCAAAGTTTGGAGTTCTATTTTTAATTCTTTTGTTTTTACATAATATCATGATTTCCATTTTGAAATAGAGCGACCATCTTAGGACGCGTTATTTTATTTTAAATAAAAATTTAAATTAAAAATTAAAACTGAATTAGTTGGTGCTAAAAGTTATCGTGAAGACAAAAGGAGGTACTAATTTTAAAATTTAATATACCTACCTTTATTACTCCTTTGAAGTTAATTTTTCTCTGCACTTTGACGCGAGTTTTCAAAACATAGTTCACATGACTCGTAATTGTTAAAGCTACGTAATAAAGGGTAGACTGCCTCGTTCATCTAGTCGCAAGCTCTAGGTACTAAAGAGCAATAAGGTCCTAGGTTAGATTCCCAGATCGGTCCAATTCTTATTTCAATCCATCAGGAATCATTCCATCATCGCATCTCTTTCTATAAGGAATTTCTAGGTAGCAACCCGGAGACTGAATTTGTGCCCGGTTGATGTCAATACAGTCTCATCGCCCTTCCTACATGGGACTTAGATATGGCATAATCAGCCTATAATGTTCCCACTGCTGGGAGAGTGGACTATAGTCCACCACGCGGGCCCAGTGCGGGTTGGTATACCACATGTATTCTGACCCTGACCCTTCAGGGAAAACAAGGTTGACGTTACCTAAATTACCTATGATAAATCAGGAAAACCCACGCAAGATTAAGTTTTGTTTAAAATTTGAACACCACGAAAGTAACATGTTTACATAAAGAAGCGTTATTACATTCACATAAAGGACATTTTTACAATATACCTAGTGTTGTCAACCACGCTGTCATTTTTATACTAAAATGTTTACGATACCGTTTATCACAAGCGAATATATAAACTGCCGAGCATTCAAAAATTCAGAAGTGCCAACATTAAAATAAATACATACATATCACCCTTCACTACCATCACATAACCCGTTTATAGCGCAATATGGAGAACAAGATGATTTATTTTTATGTTGGCACTTCTTAATTTTTGAGGTACTTTTTCCTAGTGTTAAGGTTTTCTGCGAATGCCATGCAATGTGAGGTTTGTTACAGGTACTGCAATCTCGCAACATTCTACAAGCCAACAAGCTGCTAGGCAGCTTCAAACTTGATGTGGCTACGGTGTGGGCCCAGCCTGGTATGTACCCTTTAAAAAAATTAAGTATAGAATATACTCTTTAATATGTACACGATACGAATTACAGATATTTAATATAGAAATTTGACATAGGGTGACACATTGGGCGGTCTTATCGCTATAAGCGAAGGTTGGAATACTCTTGTTGACAACAGTGTAAGTTCGTTATGTTGATTTTCGTACCATATGAGCCAGTTTAGTTAATTGTGAAAAAATACACACGGTAGTTTAACATATTTCCCATACAAAAGCTGTCATGATTATTCCTCCGATATCTTCAAGTTATCTTAAGATGGCAAAATCGGTCCGGCTCACGTCCGGCCTATGATATCTAGTCAAATTGCAATTTAGGGGTTAGAGAACCCTTTAATAAATTTCATGGGTTATTTTTTAGCCACAAGCCCCCCCAGAGCAGTGGCTAATTAACAACAGCCACACGGTTTGTGCGATCATGTTAAGCTGCACTTTCCGCTATGGATGGGTGACCATCTTCACATACCAAGACCCCGTGCCGGCTCATTTCTGACACCTAGTCTTCCCAAAGGGTATCGTATTACCCAGTTACTGGGTTGTGAAGGTCAGATAGGCAGTCGGTCCACGTAAAATACCGATATTCAAATGCATCTGGTTAACCTGGAAGCCGATCCCAGCATAGTTGGGAAAAAGCTAGACAGATGATGATGTTGTGTCGAGTTTAAAAAACTTTATTTGTCATAAAAACTTAAATAACAGTTCGCATATATAGGGTGACTGGTAATTAATGACCGATATTTAAGGGCGCTAACACATTTTTGCTTGAATTTGAACGTTTTACTCGATATTTGATGAGTGATTATGGTTTAGATATAGCCAAAAATTCAAAACAAAAATATGTCCTAGAAAATTTCATTATTGGTCTAATATTTTAATTTGTTTACTTACGTCAGTTAAATCCTTGTCTCAGCAAATGATGTTTCATAAAATTGTACTTTTGGGGATTTTTAGATGCTTTTTTACATGGAACATATAATAGTTTAGTAATTTATAAAAATGTCCATTTGTAGAACTATACCTTGATCTTTGGAATGCTCAAATCATTTTTTTATGTTTCATACAGTAATTCACCAAAAATAAATTCCGTAAAACACAGAATTTATGATAATTTTTCGTCTGAAATTATATTTTCTATCTGTATATGTTTAATCGAAATTCGAACAAAAAGTATTTTATAACTAAGGTTACTAAGTCAGCTTGCTAGAAAAATGTTTTTGTTTATTTAAAACTAAAACTAATATGTTTAAGCAATTGTTGAATGCAACGCTGTAAATCAGTAATAAAACTCGGGACACGCGGGATTTAGCTTTTATTCCGCGCTGGTTTGTCCCTGGGCGTTCAACGCATATCGGATAACATATGTGCGTAGCGTACTTCACTAGACACACACCCGCGATCGGTTACCACGCGCCGTATTATTTTCCTAAAATTGAGCACTTCGATTTGTAATAGCCCTCTTAAACACATGATTGTACTCATCATAACAAACAACTTTCCCAAAGAAGCGATTTTATTTTTACCCTCGGGGTCACGCGACTCACAGCTGATAGTGCCCGCGCGCTCCGTACAGTGGTTAAATCTATATATATAAAAGAAAGTCGTGTTAGTTACTTCACTTATAACTCAAGAACGGCTGAACCGATTTAGCTGAAAATTGGCAGGGAGGTAGTTTAGAGCCAGGAGAAGGACATAGGATACTTTTTATCCCGGTATTAGGTAGGGTAGCGTAGGTAGGGTAGGTAGGATAGTGTAGAGTAGGGTAGTGTAGTGTAGGAGGTAGGGTAGCGTAGGTAGGGTAGGTAGGTAGGGTAGTATAGTGTAGGGTAGGGTAGGTAGGATAGTGTAGGGTAGGTAGGGTAGGGCAGCGTAGGTGGAGTAGGTAGGTAGGGTAGGATAGTGTAGGGTAGGGTAGGATAGTGTAGGGTAGTGTAGGGTAGGTAGGGTAGCGTAGGTAGGGTAGGTAGGATAGTGTAGAGTAGGGTAGTGTAGTGTAGGAGGTAGGGTAGCGTAGGTAGGGTAGGTAGGTAGGGTAGTATAGTGTAGGGTAGGGTAGGTAGGATAGTGTAGGGTAGGTAGGGTAGGGCAGCGTAGGTGGAGTAGGTAGGTAGGATAGTGTAGGGTAGGGTAGGATAGTGTAGGGTAGTGTAGGGTAGGTAGGGTAGCGTAGGTAGGGTAGGTAGGATAGTGTAGAGTAGGGTAGTGTAGTGTAGGAGGTAGGGTAGCGTAGGTAGGGTAGGTAGGTAGGGTAGTATAGTGTAGGGTAGGGTAGGTAGGATAGTGTAGGGTAGGTAGGGTAGGGCAGCGTAGGTGGAGTAGGTAGGTAGGGTAGGATAGTGTAGGGTAGGGTAGGATAGTGTAGGGTAGTGTAGGGTAGGTAGGGTAGCGTAGGTAGGGTAGGTAGGGTATAGATTTTGTATGAATGACTTTTGGATGGATAGGACAACGTCTGTCGGGACAGCTAGTTAATGATAAAAGAATAATGCATGCTAAAAGTGAATTATTATTTTTTGTTTGTAGGTAACTAAATTAAATTACAGCTGATGGTGTATTATTCTTGTTAGGTACTCAATATACTATTGGGGTGATTGGGGGCATGCGCTAGTTAAAAAAAAAATCGTTTCTTTGGGAATGTTCTTTGTTATGATGAATACAATCATGTGTTAAACATTCGGTCATTAATTACCAGTCAACCTATAAAGATACATAAGTGATTACTGATTATATCTAGTAGGTATTATAAACATTTGTTACGTCTCAGTGTTGTGTTCAGTTGAAAAGAGTGTAAACCAGTTTGTTTTTTAGGCCATTTTTTTTTCGATATATTTTGTTTTGTTGCTTTCTATAAAACTTAGTTTTACGATCTACATTTCACGTTTACAGCCGCCCTCTGGCGGGTGGCTTTATAAAACAACGGATAATCTTATTATTTTCCATTTGATATGAAATTGGCTCCGTTACAGTAGGAGGTAGAAATATTTTGTTTACTTTTATTTTGCACTAGTGTACCGGGCGTTAAGTTGACGTATCGTGCTTTCAAAAGAGAATGTTAAAGAGGCATTAATAACAAAGGCTATCCTCGAAAATAGCAGTTTGAATATATTGGCCCTTTCAGGCTTCAAAAATATATGAACGGCAAAAAAGTTCATAATATTGTGACAACTATAAGCATCATTAAATTGTGGTCAAGATTTAGATTCATTATAATGTGACTGCTTTTTCTATTATTTTTAAATATTATTGCCTTTAATGCACAGCGTATACACCGTGATATTTTAGTCGTCTTACAACGGCAGCCCACTTCATGTATCCAATGACTACTAATGATTTATAAAAAAAAAAATGAACTTGTGCATAAATAAAATAAAAAAATATCATTCACCAAGACGCATGACGTAGTTTGAAACACCCTGTTATGGAGATGGAATGAATGATGGAATGTAATGGTAGGTAGATATCTTCTACCGTTTATACGTAAACATTATTAACAGGGAGGGTGTTTCATAATTTTAAAGCATCATTTAATTTTCCTTGTAAGTAGGTACCTTTTATCTTAATTAATGGTAACAATGTTTTAATCGCGCCTAGAGGTGTTTTATGACGGATATATTGAGTAGACTACCTTTGTAAGACAACTAAAATGTCACGGTGTAATAATGAACTGTTCACATAAGGACTTATTGAGGATCTACAGGTTCTATAGAATTTATTGAGCCATCCAACGGTCACAATATTTTGAATCCTTGACAGTGCCAATATATTAATGAACTCGACTCTATCACCCCTTTCGAGAATGCATTGTAATACCAATCGCCTTGTTTATTATTGTTGCTCTAGAGAAAGTCGTTATTCCCCGCGCTTATTTCTGTTTTGGACGTCATTATTGTTATGACACAGTCACAGGCGTCAGGATATGTAAAGCAGCGTGAAATTAAATCTGACGTATAATTTCACGCTATTTTACAAAACCTCTAATCGTTGACCCGCTTCATTAAAAATGCAAAACGTTTATGTAATTTTGCGTGTTAAAGATCAGTAAATATGGAAAATTGTTCAGTGATGTTCAGATGTTTTACACAACGGAGCTGTTTTGTAAGACAGCTAGCAGTTATTTAAAACGGCGGGTTCGACAATCCATCAACAAGATATACGTACACATAAACATTACGAGAGGAATTCTCATTACCCCTGAAAACAAACAATGAGAACCATTTAGACATCATATTACAAACATGCCACTGAAACTAGCACTTTTCAGCTTAGCTTTAGCTTCATGTTTGTGTCCGTTTTTCATTTTACCAGTAAACATTTAGCAATGTTAAATATTGAAAGAATGTAAGGATTTTCTCTCTCTCTGTAGTACAATATCAACACTATCAACTAGTACGGGGGTATTATGACTGTTACTGGCGGCTTTTAGTATACATTGTAATGTCAGCAGTATTTTAAGGTAACAAATTGTGCACAAACCGAAGGAATATGAAAAAAAGAAACCTCTTATTTCTAGAGTTAAGTGCCTATTGATATGTTGTATGGACACGAGTTACCGAGATACTTACAACAATTTCAGACGCACAATGGTCCACTTAAAGGACTAAGTGCGGAAACCATACCAAATAACATAGATAGAACAACAATTTCAGTTCATGTCCTGCAATTAATTTAATAATGCTATCTTTCACGTTATAAAATAAATAGCGGAGACCGATTAATGTTCCGCACTTTGGCGTGGTATTTGTGTACGACATTTCGTAATCCTTATAAATCGAGTTTAAATCTAAAACATACCTGCCTACACCACAGTGTAAATGTCTGGAAGTAAGAACTAAAACGATTACATAATGGTCTGGAAAGTATTTCGACTCATTACAAGTGTAAATGAAGGTATTCAACCAACGCCTGGAGATTACATTACAAAGGCAAGGATAAACCGGAGTTTATTGCCGGGGAACGGGTGTAAGAGAAACGCAGGTGCTTGAGAGTTACTATATAATCACAAAGATCACACAAATTACAATCTAACAGTACCTACGTTTGTTTGCTCTGTGGTTGGTAGATTAATTAACTGTCGATTACTATGAGAACTTCTTAGAACTTGAGCGGACGCCCTCTGGCGAGCGGCTCGGTAACCAATCTGGGTAGCTATTATATCGTTAACGTTCTGCCGCACCCTATAGGTAAATTTTCAAAAAACCGATGTTAAATCACAGCAAAGGGATATGGACATCTGGAGTGTTCCTCCTGGAGTTGCAGTTCTAGTTTCAAGGTGAAATTACAGAAACACAAAACTACAACCACAAAAAAACAAAACAAGTAGTAGATGTAGGTAATGGGTATCACTTAAGCGGGAAATGAAATAAAAGCAAATCTATAAATCAACTATTTATTGCTTTAACCTAACCTTATTTCACCTTCCGCCTGACGCAGGTCCTCACCGGACACGGTTGTTTCGGGAGGTTCCTGTTTCGGATAGGGCGGGAGGAAACGCCCGGGTGTTTCCACTGCGAAGATCGCTCTGAGGACACGGTGGAGCACACGGTGGCGGTCTGCCCAGCTTGGGTGGAGCACCGCCGTGTCCACGTGGAGGCGATCGGCGGCGGCGATCTCTCGCGTCCGGCCCTGGTCCTGGCCATGGTACGGTGCGAGAGGGCATGAGGAGCCGTCACCTCCTTCAGCGTAGCAGTGATTCTCGCGAAGAGGGAGGCGGCGCACGTGAGGGAGAGGCAGCATATGCACCCTCGCGACCCTAACCGTCGCAGGATACGGAGACGCCCTGGATGTCGGGAATCCCAGGCCGATTTCCGGCCACCGTAGGCATGAGCTTGCGGACGGCGAGTAATGGGTAGCTCGCTGTCCGGTAAGGACCAAGCCCAAGTCGACGGCGCGTTGATTTCCACGCGCGCCTCAAAGAGATGTCAGCACAAAAAATTATGGGGCCCGCAAGGGCCGATGCCTGCCAGGGGTGCGGGTTTGTTTGAAAGAGATACCACAGCCCCTGGCATACGGGCTACTGAAGGAACACGGGTGGGTTTTAGTCAGTAAAAGTCTGACACGCCCTCCTGCTCCACCCAGAGCGGGAGAAGTTATTTGTTGATTCCCAACACAAAAAAAAACCTTACCTTATTACAAACTTTGTTTAGTTGACTATCAGGTAAGACCACCCTTAATCACTTTGGCTCACTATTTTAGGAACTATTTTTTCTTGGCAAAAAAAGTCGGTATGAACACCATTGTCAACATCGATTGTCTCGATCGTACTATGGTCTTCACGCGTGAGAGAGAAGAATAATACGAAAACAGTAAAAAAAGGGCTTACGTTTCCTACGGGTGCACTTCAAACCAGATAATGACAGCGGCAATCAAATCTGCTGAAGCTCATCAATCAAAACTATCGTAGTACAAGTTGCTGCTACCTCTATTTCAGCATTAACTGCTGCTCAAGCTGTTGCCTCCATCTCTAGGATATCTCTATAGATCCTGTTGAGCCGGAATGTCGTAGTGCTATTCTAAGCACATCCAGATATTCGTATTCTACAATTCCTGAACGAGTGACCGTCTCAACTCGAAGTGCCATCAACATCTGAGAACCAGCCAAGCCTAGGCCTTCTTTTTTGATTGGTGTTGACGTCAAAATCGTCACATGCTGCTCCTTGCTTCCTTGTCTCGTTTTCAAGACAGGTGTGTTCTTAAGCATCTAAATGAAATCTTGGATTTTTGATAGACGCGAAAAGTAATTCCCACGATTGGCGCAAAATAAGTGAGCCGTCGCGACGGCTTCGGCCGAGCGTATTACAGGTGGTCGGCTTGCGAGTAAGTTTATCGACATCGCCCGCTCGCGTTTGTTTTTTTGTTATAAAGGGTGATCACCATTGCCAACTGACTGTAACTGCCTACATCTCTCCTACCTATGTATAACTCTTTCTGAGTTCCCTTTCAAAAAGTGGCAAAAATTTGCATGAATTTTGTAAGGGGCTACGCGATTCTGGTATAACAACTTTCTTGAAATTCGTTAATTAAGTTAAAAGTACTTAATTGGTTTTATAAATGCTGTCAAAGCTTATGCACATCTGCAAATGTTTGTATCAATTAGAACTTAATATTTTATCTTTATCCCACAGGTCACTATACATTTTAATTAAGCATTGTTCCATTATCAAGATATAGATTGAACTAGCTTTATCTTGGCAGCTAAAATTTAGGTCTGCCCGCAATTTCATTAGTAGGTATCCTAAGGTTATTCGATTTCCGTTGTAGTACATATTGAAGTAATCTTAAAACTTTGTTTAAAATCTAATTTAAACGTCATCTACTAGCATTAAGCAGTTTGCATTACATAAAAGAATTTGTAAAAATGCCAATTCCGTGGACAGTGACTTGAAGCCTCTGCCAATTTCTAATCACATTTTCATCATCAAATACTGCTTTGGTGCTGGACTAAATAAAATAAGCCAGAAAAGTTCCACCAAATCCAACCAATGAAATCCTTAACTATCAAAAAAATAACTGGTATAAACAAAAAATCTCGGTACAACTGAACAACAGGTAGACACAGGTAGGTAATAGATAGTTACAGCTCGACACAACATTACATAAGCCAGATAATTAAACCCAGCAAGACTAAGCCGGGCTTGGGCCAGCATTTAAATATTTATGAATCAGGTATGTTATGACTAACACAATACACCTTTATTATTTACTCGTATGAGCTACGAAGTGGAGCCATAAGTAGTTTTGACTGCATAGTGGTATGCGTTGTTACATTATTCTGTTTGTCTTATCTACATCCCACAGCAGCAAAACAGTTAAGCACTATATCCAACGGATAAAGAATATTTTCAGTAACATGGGCACAACTCTTTGACTAGGGCACACTTGGGGGCTCTTAAGTCCTGTTTTATATTCTCTCATAAATAATTTATATTACATGAAACAAATGTATCAAATTCAGGCTTTTAGGTTTATAACTTCACGTAGATTAGAAGTGATACAATCTACTACACTGTCCACACAAATTTGTTGGAAGGAAAATCAAATAACCACGACTGGAGCTGCAATAGCCAACATATTTTATTGCCTGGCACTGTCGCATAGAACTTGAAGATATTAAGATTGCGTTTCCATGAGACTGGGAAC
Organism: Polymixis flavicincta; assembly: GCA_949987655.1. NCBI lineage: Eukaryota > Metazoa > Arthropoda > Insecta > Lepidoptera > Noctuidae > Polymixis > Polymixis flavicincta. The sequence goes on along the minus strand of OX465171.1, from coordinate 30,902,563 downwards.
GCTTTCAATACCATTATCACAAAGACTGAGGTTACGTACTCAGGATTCTATGTGAAATAACTGTGAACACTTTTGAAGTAATACTGTCTATACCAAAGTAATATTGTATTGCTGTGTCCGGTTCCAAAAAGTATCGGTGACAATACAGATGCAATACCTACTAGGAACTAAAAGGGCATTGCAGGTACGTAGGGTTGCCAAGTACTGTGCAACAAAAATAAAGCATATGAATAATATATACTGTTTTCACTTATTATGTGAATAAATAAAAAGTTTAATCTATTACGTCATTACCTAGCCGTAATTTGCTAATGAAACTCCAATTTTCGGGAAATAGAAAATAGACCATTGTTATCACAATACCACTAGATACCAACCCATTATATTATATTTAGTTCTGCCACCTCAGTACCTATTCAAAGAATGAGTGTTTTCAGAGATGAATGATAGATAAGTGGGTGGCAAATATTCTCAGAAGATAGTGTTATTCGATCTTTTTTGCAATTTGCTGAACAGTAGACGTGGTCTAAGGTACTGAAGCTTTATCGAAATTAGGCTTGTTCTTCATCTCGTCAAGTCTCCCGCTGCGACGTTTCATCACAACCCTTGACAAGAGCTTCTACACTGTTGTTGTTCAGAAGTGAGATCGGTCTATAGTTCTTCAGCAAGGTTTTTTGTATTTCGTCTGCTCCATGCTTTGGGTGTTGTACCTTCTTCGGTGATGGAATTGAAGAAATTTGCTAGGTATTTCGAGGTAAACATCTTCACATCGATCACTGTCCTTACGTGGGTTTTTCAACATCTTAACATTTAAAACAACAGACGATGTGTTTATCTCTTATGGGTTCACAAGTCTAGATTTATTGTAAGCCCACATTCCCCAAATCTGTCAAAGCATAAAGAGCATAGAATTGTATACATACTTTGATACACAGGTATGTGGCATAAGTCACACAAGTATGTGTCAAAGTATAGTATAGTGTATAGTGGTTACATACATACATACAACAGTCAAATCCTGTTCCCAATGGAGGTAGGTAGAAACGACAAAACGCGACCTGCGACATACTCCTTTTATTAAAAACAACACTCCCAGAGGATACCTAATTAACATGCTGCGGTCATTATATTCTCCTTTGCCTTCTAAATGAGTTTTCCTCAGGCACTCGGTAATCTACTTACTGCCTTTGGATCAGCGGCGTAATTGCGGAACTCAATAACAGTAGCGGCTTTCATTTCGACAGTACAACAACATTCATTGCGCTATTTACGTCGTTGGGCAGACAACTTTTTCGAACATTCGAAGCAATGTATTACCAACTTCCTTCAGAAAGGTTCAGATTCTGATTGATAGTGTGTTACGCGAATAGGGTGCTGTAGAAAGAAGTTCTCAGAATTCTATATCGAAAGACTTTATACATAATTCGTAAATATTTACGTACATTTCGTATAGCCTGTTGCATGAAAATGGAAAATAACTTCAACTGACAACCACTTAGTATCAAATAAAATATTAAACCACGTGCTGGAAATATTGTACGTACTTTTCTTAAGTTCAGTTGGCGGGCGTTTAATATTGGTCCTTAATACTCTTAGAAAGACGGTCTAAATTATTAATTAGCTAGAACGTAACTAGAACGAAATACTCTCGGGACATGATAGACTTTTATGTTCCCACTGCTGTGGCATAAAGCTTGGTAAGGAGAAGGCTGTCCACCACGCGGGCCACAGCCAAAGCGGTTTTTTTAAAGGATGGGAAATCATCAAATATCTTCTCCCGCTCTGGGCGGAATAATAAAACCCACCCGTGTTCCTTCAGTTGCCTGTGTGCCAGGGCCCACAGTATCTCTTTCGAACAACCCACACCCCTGGCAGGCATCGGCCCTAGCGGACCCCAACAGTTGGTGCTAACATCTCTTTGAAGCGCGCGTGGAACACAACGCGTCATCGACCCGGGCTTGTCCTTACCGGACTGCGAGCTACCCATTATTCGCCATCCGCAAGCCCGCCTCTACGGTGGCCGAGACCGATCGACCTGGGATTCCCGACTTCCAGGGCGTCTCCTGCGGAGACTAGGGCCGTGAGGGCGCATAGATTGCCTCTCCCTCACGTGCGCCGCCTCCCTCTTTGCGACGATTACTGCTGCGCAGAAGGAAGTAACGGCTTCCGATGCACTCTCTCCGTACCATGGCCTGGACCAGGACCGGACGCGAGAGATCGCCGCCACCGCTCGCATCCTCCAAGACGACATGGCAGGTCGGTTGGCTCCGGGCGATCTACGCAGTAGTAACACCCGGGCGTTTCCTTCCGTCTTATCCGAAACAGGAACCTCCCGAAACAACCGCTTCTGGTGACAATCTGCGTCAGGCGGAAGGTGAGGACGCCGTACTCCTCAAAGAGGGGACTTACCGCTGCAATTGTGGCGTACCACAGCCAGTGCGGGTTAGGTTACGTTGAGGTTTGAGTTTAGAGCTCACATTTCTTCGAATTTTTGGTTCTAGAATAGCCGGTTCGTTCACGATGTTTTTCTTCGCAGTTTTGAAAACAGTGATGATGAAATAATTGTTAATTGTTGTGTATTAACACAAAGTAAAGTGTCTTTCTGGGTTCGAACCTACAACATACAACCCGTAAGTCGCGGCTGTTACCACTGGCCCACCACTGATCACATATCCACACACATTAACTAGATATCTACATAATTATGTATGTATGTGAATTAAACAGATGAATTCTGTCTGCAGAAGCGTAATTAGTAGTCCAACGTATATTTATGTTATTCGCTCGTACATTTTCTCTCTACGACGTCTTTCTAAGCCATCTGACTATATAACTAGTCTTACCATATATTCATAGCTCATTAACTTGCAAGAACTTTTCATTTATTTTACTAGCTTTTGCCGCGGTTTCGCCCGCGTGGTGGTCGGAAATTATCCCACGGGAACTTAGTATCAGGATAAAAAGTATCCTATGCGTTAATCCAGGTCATAAACTATCTGTTTCCCAAATTGTATCCAAATCCTTTCAGCCGTTTTTGCGTGAATGAATAACAAAATATCCATCCTTCCACCTACCCATCCTCACAAACTTTCACACTTTTAAATAATGTGTAAGCCTAATCTTCTAGTATGGACTCTTTTTAATCATGTGTAAGCTCACTCTTCTAGTATAGTCTCTTTTTAATCATGTGTAAGCTCACTCTTCTAGTATGGACTCTTTTTAATCATGTGCAAGCTCACTCTTCTAGTATGGACTCTTTTTAATCATGTGTAAGCTCACTCTTCTAGTATGGACTCTTTTTCGCTTGACTAAGTACGGTGGAGAAGGACCTAATTAATGGTTGCGTCAGCGAACGGCGCATTGCTGAATTTTAGGCCAAACAAATGTAGAAAAATATATAGATTTTTTCGTGTTAATATTTCCGTCGACACGCTAAGTAGAATAAGAAGTACGGTGAGAGCAAATCCTAAATCTTTAGGCAGCGGGTTTTGACTTATGTCAAAATACTGATTGAAATGACAGATTTTCATGGCGGCCGTTAAATACTTAACTATTTGCTGCCCGCGGCTCGACCCGCGTCAAAGGAATAACAAAAAATCATACAATCTTCCGGCCCCTATTTCACTCCTTTACGGGGTGATTTTCCTAAAATTCTATCTTAGCTGACGTCTCCTACTCATAATCTACGTCGGTGCCAAATTTCACCTTCGTAGGTATAGTAGTTTTTGAGATTTCGTGATTAATCAGTGAGCAGAGGGAATCAATCTCGAACCGAAATGTATTTATCTGTTTTGTGAATATATGAATGAGCGACGTTTCACTTTTATATTATAGAAGAAGATAATTATTATGTCGGAACAACTTTCCTAGTTAACCAAAACGAACAAACAACATTAAAACGTTGTATTAAGAAGTGGTCTACGGTTCCATTGTATTTTTAAAAATTTCACCTATAATTCTACGCCTGTTATTTTAAACTGCACTTATCAGACTGGGACCGTGCGTGCTCGCCTTGGTACTGGCTTACAAAAGTAAACAAAGGATCTATGGCCACTAAACATGCAATTATGTACTTTTAAATGCACTAGCACACTTTGAATGTTTGTCATTTTGTTAAATAATCTATATTGGGTTGTGGGGGTGAAGATAGGTAGTCGCTTCATATAAAATACTGGTATTTAGCTACATCCGGTTAGACTACACCTTTAACCCGTTTACTGGTAACCCTTTTAAATATTATGTACCACTAATAATCACTACTCTACAAAAAAAAAACAGTTTTGGTTCGTAACAGAAACGAAAATATTGTATCCTGGGTTAAACGCTAATGCTGAAGCTAAATCTGATAACATAATTTCGCCATCACGTCAGGATTTTTAGTTATTGTTATTTTTTTATTCCTCAAAAGTACGTCTTGTTGTTTATTGGAAAAAAATCAATTGTTATTACGACTAAAGTTTTAAAAAGAAATATTTTTTTTTCTTTTTTTCTAAAGACAAAGTAAATACTAAATTTAAAAGAAATTTGATTTGATTTTTTTTCTTTTGTCTTAGCATAAGGTGATTTTCTTTTAAAATCTTGGTCATTCTCCCTCATGAGGAACCAACAGTAGTCTCCCAACATCCCTGGGTTCCAGCGGCGTCGGTAACGTTGTTCCATATTAAGGATATCCTGATGGAACCTCTCACCCTATTTGTCACTTACATTTCCTAAATTTTGTGGAAAAAAGTTCAAGTGAGAGTGCAAGAAATGACTTTTCAACGACATTCTACATCCCATTTTTTGGTAGTTTTCGAATAACTCAGTAACAATACTTTCATAATTAGATTAAGCAAGAAAACGTACTCGTAATAAATGACTACAAACATTTCATTTCCTATGTACCCTCAAAAACAAAATAAAAAATACTGCATTGTATGTAACTTGACCATAAACAGTGTATTTTTGTTTATTTTTTATATTTAATCTCACGTGATGGCGATATTTGATGATTCGTTATTAGAGTAGATATTATTAATCAGTATTGCCTTAATTTTGTAAACTAGTGTTATTTGTGTATGCATTAGTAATACCTAGAAACAGTTTAAAACCTAATGTTATAAATGTACACGCCTACATGGTATTCTTTTTTTTGCGGCTGGGAAATCATCAAATCACTTCTCCCGTGCGGAAACCAAATCCTTTACCATTCCACATAGAAAGCGAACTTTTTGATCACTTGGATTAATTTGAGACTTAAGGGTTTTTTTTTTTTGAGGGTGCCCAATCATCATATTCAAAGTCATAGTCATTTATTCATAAACAAGTAACTTGCATCAAATAAGTTGTCCCGCTCCGGGTGGAGCAGGAGGGCGTGTCAGACTTTTACTGACTAAAACCCACCCGTGTTCCTTCAGTTGCCTGTGTGCCAGAGGCCACGATATCTCTTTCGTATAACCCGTACCCTTGGCAGAACAATCCGCACCCCTGGCAGACACCTACATGGTGGCAGCGAAATCGACGCGCTACCTTTGACCAGTGAACGAATCTGAAATATTCCGTCAGCTTAAAAATAAATCCGTACATGTTACTGGTGGCTGAGTAGTAAAAGTCACACGGTTCGATTGATCAGGTTAAGCTATGCTTGGCACGGTTGGTCTGTGGATGGGCGACCGTCATTACATACCAAGCCCCTGCGTGCTTCGGAAAGCACGTTGAGCCATTGGTCCCGACGAACATTCGTAAATCTTTGACAGTCGATACGGGTCGTCTTAATCCCGAAAGTTTGACAACCAGTCTTACGAAGGGGTATTCTTTTATGCAGTAGGTTAGGAAGGTCAGATAACCAGTCACTCTCCCTGAAAAGGCATTCAGCTGCATCAGGCTATTTTGGAAGCCGACCCCAACATACTTAGTTGGGAAAAGACAAGGCACTTGATGATGATGACATTTTGAGTTCATGGTTTTCAACAATCCAGACTCCTGCCACTGAAAAATTCATTATGGAAAAATCTAATAACACCTTACACTACCTCCGAATTGAACCACGGCTATTAAAAGCCTTTTTTTTGCGGGTGGGGAACATCAAATATCTTCTCCCGCTATGGATGGAGCGGGAAGGCATATCACACTTTTACTGACTAAAACCCACCCGTGTACCTTCAGTTGCCTATGTGCCAAGGGCCACGGTATCTCTTTCGAACAACCCGCACCCCTGGCAGGCTTAAAAGCCTAGAGTGACATTTCATCAGCGATAATGATGATGGGAAAGAAAAATTAGGCATGGAAAGTAACATAAGCTACCGAAAAGTTTAGTTTTTGTAGAAATATTAAGCGATTACCACTTGTCCTCAGAACCTGGACTTCATACTCAGTAGTAGCGCTTGCGACCACTCGCCAACAAGGCAGTCGCATCCCATCCATGTTATTTCAAACCCAATTGTTGTTCTAAAATCGTAATATATTTTTTTCTATTGATTTGTATGCTTGATTGCACTAAACCCGAATGAATATTTAATAGGTACTCATTCAAGCACTTAATCCGATGAAATATTTCATACTCTGGCGGATGTTGTTTGTATAATTGCTCGTTTTTCATCGAAATTTAAAATAGCGTGGTAGTGTAGGCAATTTGTCTAGCTCAACATCGCTCACACATATTTTGTAGCTTGTTGAAACAATGTACGATAGGATTTCAAAATTTGACTTTATTTCGGTTCGTGGATTGAGACAGAAACGTCGCTTTTGTTCGGTTTTGTGATTTCTCTCAAAGTTATCTCTTAGCTACTTAATAACTATTAATTAGTATTTCTTGTGACGCATCTTTATATATTTTTGCTTATTTATGATTACATCATCTCACAAAATTCATTAACGAGACAATGAGAAAATTCTTCAATACCTACTTTTACGTTTATAAAATTTATTATTTTATTATATAAATGTTTTTATCTATTTCTTATATGTGATTGTGTGCCTTCTCTTTAAATATTTTCTTATCACATATGTTTGCATGTGATCCCTATCTGTGTTTTACTTCCGTGCACTTTTTATGAACTATTTCACGCTATTTCAGAACATCCAGGGGACCGACTGGGCCTGTCTTCGCTATTGTGATGAGTACCTATAATTTCTGAAAAGCTTCTTGTCATGTGACTAATGCCATTTTGTGATTTTTGCTGTACATAGTTGGTTCCGATTCTGCTGTGAGCAAGCTAAACGTATTTCATTCTGTTTCCATCTTTTTCTCTCTAATAAAACTAGAAAGGGACGGATGTATAATTATGGGCTGTCAATTTCAGTGGAACTAAAACTTCCATCCAAACATAGTTGAAATTTCCATTACATTTTCATTAGTTATGATGGGTGTTAAGTTACTTGACGTCTAATACGAGACAATAAATTCACAATGAAAAACCGACACTTTTGGAACTCACGTTTTGACACAACTCTACCTTCTTGAACTTAACTGGCTAGAGATGTCCAGTCTCGAATTTTAATTTAGTTTGTGAACAAGAGAATCGGTGCCATTATACTTAGATATAATATTTATAGTAAAATATGTTTTTACCATAGATACAGCAGTTCTGTCAATCGAAACTAAATTCGAAACAGTCATGGACATATTTTCAGCGGGAGCAGAGTCAAAAAATGTTTTTATTCAATGGAACTTTTTAAATGTAGACTTGTCCGAAAATATATGAACACACTTAACGATGTACCATCGAAGTCATCTTTGTTTATTTTAGTGCTTTTACGAGGTAAGATTTATTACATGACTAAGTTAAATCAATGCATAGTTTTAGAGCCTGTGGTACTTACTACGTGCCGAGTATATGAGTTCATTAATTAGTTCACGTCTCACTATAGGTACAAAGTACACATAGTTGCTTGTTCTCTCGAAGATATAGAGAGATGCCTCAGCACCTGCATAACACAGAGAGATAGTTCAGCAAACTTTAGAGCAGTTCGGCATAATTTGCATAAACAATGCTATTAAATTCAGAACACAACTATATCGTGAATATACTCACGTAGTGTTAGTTCGATAGATTCTCTTGCTTTGATATCCTAGATTTTATTAAATCACGCTGTAATCTTTCAATACAATCTAGTTTCATACTTTGCCTAATAGTTTAAAGATTTCCCAAAGCGGTTATTTGCAATTGACCAATTGCCATCAATTGTAATTGTAGTAATGATTGTCAATTGCCTCAATTGCACTTGTTAGACGATCAATTTGCGTATCAACGTGTATCAATCACGTTAAATTTGAGAATTGCGTTTTATCGTTTCGGGAAGCCTTAAAGCTATGGTTCCATTGAAAAGCGGTGGCCGACACATAGTGTAGGAGATCTGGCGGTGAAGGACGTTACTAAAACATTATTAATATAAGTAAGTTGGTGTGTTTTCTTGGAGACCGTTTTTTGACAACGTAAAGTTGGCTTATGAAGAGATTGGACACATTTTTAAAATAATATATAGTTATTATTTTCTCTAGGCCATTCGGACGAATTTAATTTATTCGTGGACCAATCGAGAATCCCAGAAATAAGTTTTATGCAATGTGCCCATTGCCGTTTGTATTATCATTTAATATTTTCTGCGATATATGTAGTTAAGAAAAATATTTTGCCATATTACTGGACTTGTCGATGCGCTCTAAATTATCTTTGTGCAAATCGCCTACAGAAAATAAAAGATTATTTAAAAGTATCGATTTGACCGTGTCCGACCGATTCGGGTGATTCAATTCGTTCGAATTTACCAATAAGCCGAAAAGAGTCCAACCCAGCTACCATCATTCTCATTTTATTTTATTTTATTTATTTTAGGAAAGCTTACAGCTAATACATTTTGATATCTAGTACACACGGCTACACATCAAGCTATACATTTCCAGTTTACGCTGATCTCGCTTTGTACGGAAATCTAATACAATGCGAGATCAGCTTATATTGGAAATGAATAGCTTGATGTGTAGCCGTGCGTACAATGTTTAAATGATGGCCAATTACAAGCTTCCACTTTATTAATATGTTATTCTTATGTGGCGGCCACCAGTTTCCAAGGCCTTTTGAAACTTGATTCATTATGAAGCCACCTGCCAAGAAACCAATAGTTTATGTCTCTAAAGCTAAACATGGCAGGCTCCGACATAATTTATCTAGATATAAACCTTTTTGAGTTGATTTAAATATTTCGTTAATTTATCACTGAAAACGTTCTGACATTCTTAAGCGTCTACATACTTAACAAGATAGGCTTGATTAAGCGGACTTGGCCTTTGAACCTCAGGCCAGGATCTAAAGTTACTTAGGTCGTGCTCTGTGTTAGACATCTTCCCGTCTCTATTTACAGTTTATAGTTTGACAGTCGAGCGACAGTGACGAGAATAACGATTAGCCGATGAACGTGCTAAATAACATTTATAGTCTCTCTCCGGGGTAGTTAAGTAGGGCAGCACAAACGAAAATTCTGGCAACATTTAGTACGGTTGTAAATGAGTAAAATCCTCAGCACGGGGTGGCTAAGCAATCCGCTTTTTCACGAACAGTAAGCAACACTTAAATGTAATCATCATCAGCCTATAATGTTCCCACTGCTGGGACACAGGCCTCCTCTCGGTGAGAGGGATTGGGCCGTGATCCACCACGCGGGCCCGGTGCGGGTTGGTAGATGTCACATGTCTTCGAATTTTTGGTTCTAGGACATGCCGGTTTCCTCACGATGTTTTCCTTCACCGTTTTGGAGCAGTGGTGATGAAATGATTAACACAAAGTAAAGCGCCTGGCTGGGTTCGAACTCACGACCTACAACTCGTAAGTCGCGGCCATTGCCACTTGGACACCTTGGTAATGGTTGAATATTATTACACTGTTCGATTTGAAACTCTCGGAGCTGAGCCGAGCGTTAGAAATCAATTAGAGCATTTTTTGAGTGATTACATTTTCAGTGTTACCTATTGTTACCGAAAATGGGTAACTATCAGATTATTTATTTTGATAAGTTTTGAGAGGAGAGTTATCCTATTATTTTTTCTTAGTACCTACTATGCTCTACTCTAACTAACGATGCTCAGCAATGGATCTCAGTTAACATTTTGTTTTAATTCGAAATTAATGACTAAACAAATTGCTGAACAAATTCTAGAACGTTTCCACCTACCTTTAAATAAAACAACCACTGCCTTAACCAGAGTAAAAAAGTGGCTTACAAAAACAGTAATTGAAAAACAACACAAATCTCAAAAGTACTCCGAACATTGTTTTAGAACGTTCGTTTGTTTAAATGTAAATATAAATGTGGATTATCTACTTTAATACAAATTAGACGCGTGACAGCAATTTAATTTATTCATTGTAATCGCTGGCGGATGTTTGCGATGCTTTGCAATGCGATGCGATGTGTTGTCCCATTTCCATTAAAATAATACATGTGATTTAAAATGGGTGTTGCATTACTTAAAAATAGATTCCAGAGATGAATCTTGATGATATTTTTGGTTATTTATTTACCAGTGTTTATTTCATACAGTTTTTATAATTTTACCATGTTTTTCCTCGCAGTTTGGTACTAAATAACTACCTAGTTTGATTGTGGTTTGTCGGTTGAACCGTATTTTGCGCAGTACCTAGCTTGATTCTGACTACATGCGGTTTGCTTCCTATTACACTCTTCTTGATTTTCAAGCTGTATTTTGTAAGGCTTCTCGCACGGGCTTGGGCTTTTGAAAAACGGATTGAACCGAAATTAAAATGTTTTCAACAGTCGTAAGAGTCTGTAAAATTGGTTGTCGGTTTTGTAAAGGGCTCTTAAGACCTTTTATAAAAATCGATTTTCGAAATTTATGGCATCCAAAGGAACAAAAGCGAACTTCCAAACAAATTTTGATGACATTTATTTATGCGTCTGCTGAGGAAAACAATATGTAAATATATATAATTTGATATACATAGCAAAATCCAAGGTATAAAGCAGAATCGTGATCCAAAGTCACAGAAAAATATACATTCTTAGGCAAACACTAATCACACAGGTAACAGTAAAAATCAGAGCTTAAGGGGAACCTAGTCGCGGGCTCGAACTCACTGGTGGGCCTGGCTAAAAATCACGCTGTCTCACCAGGGATCGTGTCCGACAGAGGTAGTACCCGTGACGAGCAGTTAGACGCTAGTCTACAAGCACAACATTATTGAGTGAGCTGCAGGATCAGTTATAGTAAAACAGGCGCGTTTTCTGAAAAAAACCACTGCATTAATCAATGAATGAACTTTTCGATACCGACCTTTTGTCGGTACCGACTTAGTTTAGGAGATTTAACACTTATATTATTACTTAAACATTACCTCGCAGGTACTTGGTGTACCTCATGATTCTATTATTGTCGACGCTTCAGAAAATAAAACAAAACGGATGAGAAATATTTATTTCAATTATTTCAAAAGAAGAAGGGGATATTTCTGGTCGTCGTAAGAATCGTGTTGGTACACGCTTGCATTAGGTACTTTTCGTGGTCTTTTTACCTAATGTACATTTTTTTTTGCGATACTTTTATGCCGGCGAAGGTTTCATTATGGTACGGCGCGGCGTAGAAACCTACCTATACAATACTAACGAACCGTGCCTGCACACGGCGTATAAACTGTTGTTTTTACGGCAAGCAAAACTTGTGTACAAAGGGCCTTATAATTTCTAAGTTTCTTACGTCGGTAATTTAATTACCGACGTAAGAAACAACAAAGACCTAATTCCGTGGTCTTGGCTTTGTAATAATTAATTGAAATGAGCTTACTTACCTCAGCTAAATGCACTGGAAGAAACTGCAGCCTCTTAATTGGATTTCTAATATGAAATTGAAGACCGGTTTAATTAAAACGAACCTTCAGGTATTTACGTATTACTTAACAGTATTCCCGGCTAAATAACAACAGCCTCATGGGTCGATCGAAGGATAAGCTACGATGGGCGAGGATGGGAAACCATCGATCACATATTGATATCCCTCCGTGCATCAGAAAGCACGCAAAGCCGTTGATCCTGGCCGTCATTCGTAGAGCTTTTACGGTTAGACGGAAGGCCAAAAGTCTGAGAACCAATTTTACCAATGACATCGTGTGATTAAAGCTACATTCGGTTGGACTGGAAGCCAACCCCAAAATAGTTGGCAAGTAGGTACGTAGATAGATTTAACTTTCTTACGTATTTTCACATTGTCAAGGTAATATTATCAAAAAGCAAAAACCCTTCTCAGTAAAATAGTAAGACGAACACTTAATAGAATGAATTTCGTAATACATTTTATTTTAGTGTCTATTATAGCGTGATAATCCGACTTGATTACTGAAAAAGATTCTCCCGGCTTCCGTGAAATATGTTTGGGTACTCTACCATTTTATGAGGTGAAAACTCGTGGTAAATTGAGGCTGTATAAATGAATATCACGTAGTTTTCCCTTTTCTTTTGCTACTACATTTTATTAGTGAGAACATAGAGTAAGTTTCTATGTCTTTTAAAATGTGAAGCTATTTATTTAAATAATACTTTAAGCACACGTACATGTACAGAGGCGGACTTAATGCCATAGGCATTTTCTACCAGTCGACCTTTGGGTGATGCAGAGACAAACAGTGGTAGGTGCAATAAATTAGAGGAGTAATAAGTGCATAAAACTATTTAAACTAAAAATATGATAAATATATATACCTAACTATATATAAATATAAGCACAAATAAATATACATAAATAAACGAATTTAAATTATCAGTTAGTGTTAAACTCACTCTGATTATCTGATTATAGGACCTGGACTTATTTATAAACGGTGTTATTTTGCTTGACCTCGTATATGCTTCGTAGATATGCTTCAGTTTTTTTACATCACGCCTTGTTAGGAAGAGGTGTGTGTAGCTGTTTCTGTTGATCGGTTATTAAAATTATTGAAAACGCAAAGTCAATTGTCAGAAAATCTCAATATCCGCTAAACTCGGTTTCAATAGTTCAAGTATTTATTTTAGTTTTCAACACTCACATACACACACGCTTGTATGTCACAACAGTTTATTTGACTTGAACTGATCCATTACAGCTTTAATTTATTCTACACTAGCTTCCGCCCCCGGCTTCGCCCGCGTGGAAGTCGTAAATTATCCCGCGGGAACGTACTACCGGGATAAAAAGTATCCTGTGTGTTAATCTAGGTTATAATCTATCTGTGTGCCAAACATCCAAAACCATTCCGTAGTTTTCGCGTGAAAGAATTAACTAACAGCCATACATACAAACTTTTCGCGTTTACAATATTAGTAATTAAGGCGACGATAGATGACAGCTACCTACAGCGATGCACAGCCGCCTGTCGCTCGCAAGAGACCCCGCCTCAACGCGCATCAAGTTTTTCGAAAAACAACCCATGTTGATTTATCAAACACAGTTCAAAGAAAAACCGTATACTAAATTTTGGGTGATTAAATTGTGTTTTAGATGGTGAAAGTTTCATGGAAATACACCCGATAGTTTTTGCGTGATTATCGTTTTTATGTCCGCGATAGACATTACTTTACCAATTAATTACATTATGTTATAAAAATATTATTTAAAATATTCACATAGCAAATGATGAAAAAAATTGTCTAGTTTCACATTTTTTTTTTTTCAAATACGTAAGACAAGCCGTATAGATGTGATCTTCGATTTTAAGTCCTTAAAAGTCGGCTGTCTGCGCCTTAAGTAAGGAGATTATCTGACACTTTAGACATTGTTTTCTTTCTGTTTTTTTTAATAGTTTAAAAGTGTTTTTTTCTAATGCCAAGCCAATAAACGCATTTTTCTCTCTATCTTTTCTTATTAAATTGGTTAGTTCTGTACGTATTAAACAGTAAAGAAGTTTCCAGTATTCCTACATTAATAACTTTTATATTTTGTTTTTGCCTCCATTTCTGCCCCACCCCTGGCCAGACTAGTCAGATTGTACTCAAAACTGCGGCATAGCATATATGCCAATGGCTTTATTAGGTCAGAACAAAACCCCTAACTTGTTTCTGTCCAACAATGATGAACTTATTGTGCACAAGGTGCACAATAAGTTGATAACAATAACAAACATCAATTCCAAGTCATTGCTAAAGTCTTACTTTCCATGGGAACCATCATAGATCACTGCCCGTCAAACAAACACTCTTACACAATGGGCATAACGGACAGTCTTCTACGCAGGGCTTTTTTTTTTTGGGTTGGAAATCATCAAATGACTTCTCCTGCTGAGTAGAGCAGGAGGGCGTGTCAGACTTTTACTGACTAAAACCCACCCGTGTTCCCTCAGTAGCCCGTATGCCAGGGGCTGTGGTATCTCTTTCGAACAAACCCGCACCCCTGGCAGGCATCGGCCCTTCCTGACCCCACCAGTGGTTGCTGACATCTTTGACGGTGCGCGTGTGGAACACAACGCGCCATCCCGTCTACCAATTTTCGGCCGCAGGGGATAGGGAGAGCGGCTGACGCAATACCGACACTCCTCTTCCCCTGCGGCCCCACCGCGTCCGCCATCAAACGGTGGCGGCCCCGTCCAGGCCACGGAAGGGAAGAGCGCCGCTCAGAAGCATCGGCACTCCTCCTCTACCGCAGCCCGTAACCCTCAGCCGCGATGCCTCCCATTCGACATCGCGGCCCACCTCAGTTGCGGTGCACCTCACCGCAGCCTACTTTTTGGCCGCTACGTCAATGGCTTGAAGGCAAAAGCCCTGACGAGCGGCCCCACCTTTGGGTTCCTCTTGGCTTCACCGTGGCTGGAATCCACGGTTACTGAGCCCCCCCGCAACGACAATGCGGGAACCCACTCGGAGGGGTCTACGCAGGGCTTGCATTGACGCTGAGGAAACCGTTGCGCATGTAGGTACTCTTTGAATGCACAGGCGTCACCCAGATTAGGACAGATACCCTCAGTGCGCTCTTCCAGATCTTACACGACATTTTTAACAGACCAGGAGATATGATCAACTTCTGGAGGGAGGTGGGCTGGTTGGAATTACCACCGACAGCCGCCATGGCTTTCGCACCATGGTCCACCTGAAGGACTAAGTGCGGAAACCAAATCCTTTACCATTCCACATAGAAAGCGAACTTTTTGATCACTTGGATTAATTTGTGACTTAAGGGTTTTTTTTTTTTTTGAGGGTGCCCAATCATCATATTCAAAGTCATAGTCATTTATTCATAAACAAGTAACTTGCATCAAATAACTTCTCCCGCTCTGGGTGGAGCAGGAGGACGTGTCAGACTTTTACCGAATAAAACCCACCCGTGTTCCCTCAGTTGCCTGTGTGCCAGGGGCCACGGTATCTCTTTCGAACAACCCGCACCCCTGGCAGGCATAGGCCCTTGCGGGGCCCTTTCAGTTGTTGCTGACATCTTTTTGAGGCGCGCGTGGAACACATCGCGCCGTCGACCCAGGCTTGGTCCTTTTCGGACCGCGAGCTACCCATTACTCGCCGTTCGCAAGAACAAATAGTTTGAATTAGACATTATGGTTACGGCTCGTGTCAACGTCAAGTTGACGTGAGTATAAGTATAGTGCAAGTGTGCACTAAGCTTTTTAGGGTATTTTACCTTTTTGATACCTTTTCTCTATGTTTCTGCTATCTTTTGCATATGATTTCTGATTGATACAAATATACGGTACTTTGGTTTTACTTCTACCAAGAACCAGCGCCTATTATTTCGGTAGTTAATAAGTATATGTAAAGTAACAAGCATATCTAAGTGACTGGATGTTCCTCAGATTATAGAATTTTATAATGTGAGGGATGTTCTATAATTAGATGATGATTTATTTAGCCTTACGTAGTATGCATGGCTATAAGAGTAGGATAAAACCTAAGAAACTTTGTATGAACTGTGTGAAAGATGATATGGCTAAAAAAAGTATTACTGAGATTACGAGTAATAAAAAGTTTGGATGAAAACGACTTGAAGAAAGAAGAAAATGAACATTTAGCAATATGGTCAATGAATTAAGAATATGAGATAATTATCACGTTTTGGAACAACAAACTCCGAACAAAGATCCAATTCCGTTGGGACGAAAATGTTATTTTAGACCTTTTTACAAGTGTTCACTGAAAAGCCAACTTTGAATGCATAAAGCTAAAGTAGAAAGTTGAATAAGTAAGTAAGCGGTGGGATGTAAATCATCCGAGATTATGAATAATTAAAGTAGGTACCTGTACCTACTTAGGTATAGTTTAGAATAATGTGAATTAATTATAGTATTATTTTTACACACAGTACCAAGGTGTTTGTAATTCATTAAATGTGATGTATGACGATGGCATGAGTTCCATTTCCAACTTGAAGATTTTTTTTAAATAATAGTTTAAAAAACTAAAAAACACGTTTTAAAAACCAAACTAAAAAAGTAGAAGATAATTTAATTCTAATAAAAAGCGTGGGATGCTTTTTGAGGCATTTTTATAACCAATTAATATCAAGCACCCCACGCTTTTTAATAGAATGAAATTATTTTCAACTTTTAGTTTTTTTTTTTTGAAATTATTGAATTTTCATCGGTCCTCGAAAAGTCTACAAAGTTTAAAAGAAATCTGACCGTTGGAAGTGAATCAAAATCAAATCCAAAAAGGAGTCGGTTACAAACAAACAAATAATAATAATATACGAAGAAGCTAATAAAATCGTGTTAAAAACATCTCGCTGTTACGGCCGCATATAGATTGTAACAATCATAACATCCTAATATTATAAATGTGAAAGTTTTAGATATTTAGATGTTTGGATATTTGTTGTCCTATCACGCAACACCGGCTGTACGGATTTGGATGAAGTTTGGCACGCAAATAGATCACATAGGATACTTTTTATCCTGGTAATACTTTACCGTGGGATAATTGCCGAGCTCCACGCGAAACCGCTAGTTAGTTATAAAAACCCAATTACACCCCGTACTTTCGGGAATGGAGACTTATCTATTGAGTCGGAACCTCCTGATTCTATTATTTAATACTGTCTTATGAATCAGTATTTCAAAAGAATAAAATAACACCTTTTCTAAGAAGAAATGCGATACGTACCTCGTACAAAAAGTTTTTTTTTTCTAAAGAAATACTTATACATTTTTCTCTTGGATCTTTGAGTTAGGTTGGTTAACCTATTATATTATTTAGGACTGGAGAAATACGCTCGCTAGCACTCTACGAGAAATATATTTGACAGTTCCAAGTAGATACTTTTTTTATAACATAAAACGTTTATTCTCTCTCAATATAAGTTATGAACTTAATGCTAACTTATACAGTAGTGCACGAAATAGGAGCTTACTTTGTGAGAGACTGGTGCCTGATGTAGATTTATTTAAAAACCTGTATTACAGGTCACCAGGGCCCTCCCGCGGCTAGATGCCTAATGTTTGGATACACGACATGATAACAAAACAGGATACGTAACTCACAATAGATCAGAGAAACAATATAAAATTTAGTAAACATAATATAAAAATAAAAATACAAAAACATTGTGGGGATACCAGAGGGTGTGTGAGTAACCGGAGCAAGTGTATGAATGAGATGTAAGAGTATATGTGAGAATGTGAGAGGTTGCTTGAGTGAATGAGGAGCGAGTATGGTTGATAGTATGCAGAAGCAGGAGAGGGGATGAGTATAAAGATCTATCTGAGGGAGATTAGCAAGTTCTCAGTTCCCTGATAGTCTAGGGTTTTTAAATAGGCAATGACTGAAATTTTACATCTGTATTTAGTTAGAGGATACATATTAAGGATGCTATTCAACTTATTATACAGGTAAGGTCCGAGAAAGAAGAAGAAATTACGGGAGTGTGCAGAGCTAGCAGGTTGTGTTTGGCATACCCTGCCTTTTCGGCGCTTATCCCTATGTAGATTCAGATCGTATTGCAACAAAGAGTGTTGTTTAAGCACCGTACGCAGTATGAAAGTTTGCCTAACAGTTAGTACATCCCAGTCTTTAAAAAGGTCAACAGTTGGGAATAGGTAAGGGAGGCTGGCGCCAACTTTGAGAACTGCACGTTGTGCCCTCTCAACTTCAATGAGGTGAGTTTTGGCGGCACCTCCCCATGACGCTATGCAGTAATCTATTAGGGATTGACACAAAGCATTATAAACCATCCTAATAACCCGCCGATCGGCTGCATGTCTAAGGGTTTTGAAGATGTATATAAGTTTACGCAACCGGGTCACTAGGACATTTATGTGCGGTTTGAAGGTCAAGAATTGGTCTACAATGATACCAAGGTATTTAATATCTTCGATTCTTTGGAGAATGGGACAGGAGCACAGAGAGTTGTCGTCAGGAATACAAGCATGAGAGTAAATGCTTAATTTGGATGGAGGAAGCTGATTTGATCTCAGGGCAAAAGTAACATATTTGGTTTTGTTGACATTCAATGTCAGAACATTCGATCGGAGCCATTCGCACACTCGATTAAAACCCTCTTGGGCAATATCAAAGACCTCCTCCCAGCTTTCCCCACTAAAAAAGAGGGCAGTATCATCAGCAAAGGTAACAATTTTGCCCTTGTGAAGCTGGAGTAGGCAGAGGTTGTTGATATATACCAAGAACAAACTTGGACCTAGTATGCTACCCTGAGGTACACCGAATTCGACACATGTCTCATCGCTTAGGCTATTGTCAATCTGAACTCTTTGTTTTCATCCTGTGAGGTAGTCCTCCATTAATTTCAAAGGAATACCTCTCACACCAAGTCTTTCCAACTTTGCGAGAACTGCTTTACTTGGATCTGTCAAATATATTAGGTAGGTAAATGCCTATCTAATCTTTGTACAGAGTTTTAACATAATATCATTGGTTGTAATACAGTCTTTTTCTTAGTAGGTATCTTAACTTTGTTCAAATAGAATAAAAATCCTGACTGGTTCTAGACACAACTGCGTAACTTGTCTAAATTACAGATTCAAATCGCTTAGGTACTCATTTTAGACATAAGTACGCAATTTCATGTAGAGGTTGTTCAACATGAAACTGCGTAAGTAGGTAGTTCGAATATCTTCTCGTAAATAGGGCACCACCTTAAACTTGTACATGAATAATGTACTCATTGAAATTGCGAAACGAATTCATGAATTAAATATTATATTAGGAGCTATTTCAAATATCCATTAATATTTACGAATTACCTCTTAGCATAAGGCAAGTCATGGAATTTACCTTTATTGAATACTAACCGTTGCCTGCGACTTTGTTTGTAATCCAGGATGAAAGTCTGTAGGTAGGCCTGGCCAGGTTAAGCCAGTTCTACCTGTGCCTAATTCCGTTCTGCTGTTATAACGTGAAAGCGTAACAAACAAACTTATTTTACGCGTTTATAATATTAATTTAAGACTGGTAACTAGTTATGATTACTCGATGACCTTTAAGCACTCGAGGAAAGTATTACATCAAATGTATTTCGAACAAATAAGACGTGAGACCCAGATACACATTTTGATAAAGGCTCCCGCAAAAAGGCGCGACGCGATAACAATTTCGGAAATTGTTCTACGAGAATCACGTCAATGCCTGTCAGAGGAAGTCATAACTTGCGGGCACGGCAAAACCGTAGTTTTAGTCAATTCCACTTAATGGACTGCGACGATCTTCTTATTTCTTTTGTTTCTGTCTGTAGTCTTTATAATTGTAATTCGTTTATTTCATGCGCTCTCACTCATCTGCTTCAGACTAGAAGAGAATTATGATAGAGATGACATCTTCTAACGATGACAAAATCGTAATGGATTCAATTTTATCACAAATATGTAGCTCCAATAAGTGATAGAGTGATATTTATCCGCTATAAATCATGGAATTTTATAAACGGAGCAAATATAGGGTTGCCAAACTAAATAGATACAATTGTAACGTATTTGGCTACTGTTTTCATTTCAAAACAAAGTACTAAGGGACATAGTAAGTGCCCCCTGGTACATTAGAAATAGCGACCTCCACCAGGACCTCAAGATGGATGTCGTAAACATAGTTATACAAAAATATGCAGTTCATTAACAAAGACTTCATCATCACGTGAATGTCGAGGCGATCCAACTCCTTGACAACACTGAATTAGTGCGAAGATTAAAAAGGGTAAAACCTTTTTAGTTAGTTTAGTGCAGTGTGAGTGAACTTAAACTGTAGTGCAAGTGCTGACTTTAATAAAGAACACGTGAATCAAATGTCTTCCCCTTAACTTACAGTGAATAAGAAAGACGTTATTGGACAATTTCTTAGTTTTATAGTTACTTAGCAGTTTGAGTTATATTTACATTACTTATTAGCTTATAAGCTAGATTGTAATGTGAAAAAAGTATCATCGATTGTGATTTGTTATTTAGGAAAAACAAAATTGGCTACTCTTTTCATTTGACGTAAACTTTACAGTTCTTTGATATCCACTATATTGTTAAAATGTGGCAAATTATTTATGCACCTTTTATAAGACCATGACCACACTTCAGTTTTATCCTAAACTTAAACAAATAATTACGAATATCTACTCCACACCAGAGATAAAACCGCAGAGGATTTCCAAACTAACAAAAAAAAACATTGTACGGAAAAGCCATCTTTGTTGACTCACGCAAGACGCCTAAATTATTATTTTCTGATTGGTTAGCTGGAGTAATTTCACCATTCTTCGGTAAAGAGGACACAAGATAAGTGCTGCTGTTACTGTGACTGGCAATCGCAATACAAATACAAAATATATTTATTGACAAACAATTACACCAAGTTGTACATTTCTCTGACTCCTGCGCTAGTTATATAACTGTGTTGCAGGAGCCAGTGTCCTCGCGTAATATAGTAAAAGTTATCGAACATCTAAACAGTTGTTTAAGTCTGGTTTTCAATACGAAACGAGACTTAAACAACTGTTTAGATGTTCGATAGCTTTTTATGAATAAGGGCCACAGTGTTTTGTTGATTTATGACAACACAAAAAACAAAAGTTTAAAAATTAAATGTTAGATAGTATCTTCAGATTTTTTTCAATGAGTTAGACCTACATAACACATGGTTCCCATAAGATGGAGCCAGAAACCAAGCAGCGCAAAACATAATTGAAACTTTGAGACGATTTTTTTCCAAAACAATAAATGCTACGAAATGTTGTCATTAATTGACCCCCAAAGTCGACCAGATTCCACATTCTTCTACAGAAATTTCTAAAGGGGCGTATTGTGGTCAACTTTGAATACTAAAAGCAGAATATTTGTGACTCTGATAATGAAATACTTAATAAAGTATGCAAAACATTGGCGAAAAACACTATGAACAGTGATCGCATTTAAAACAGTAAAAAGGGGAGAAGTGCCGAATTTTACTATGCATTGTATTATATACCTAGCTATGGAAATATATCTGGTCATATTCATTTATAATAAAATACTAAGGCAGTTGTATTTTTTCGAATTCGCTTATTGAAATCGAGCGTTAACTTCACCGGCTACACTTTGCTTTGTATCAAACGCTTGTAACAAATTCGTTTCAAGAATCCCGTACGAAATATGCTGCCAACAATAAATTCAAAAAGCTCGCTGAGAAATATCTTGTAGGTAAATTAAATACGTGCGAATCCGTCAAAATAGATAAAGTGTAAGGGATTTTGCGATATTAAATAGCTCGAAACGTTATTTTGATTATTCAATCAAGCATCTTTTAGTTCACTGTCGCAAGTAGAAAAGATAGCTCGAAATAAAAGTCGACTAAACCCCAATCTTAAAACGCTTATAATTATTTTTGCACAATAAAAATAGAGCGTCCTTTTACAATTAGAAGCAAGCCTTATGTTGACAATAGCGTGCTCAGCACATTTCTAGGAGTCAGGACCTAATGTAAAATACCAAGTTTTAGTTTTTGGCGTTTGGCATTTTATTGACAAAATTCATCTTATTCGTGTGCATTCACGAAATACCTACGTTCCATAGCACGATAAATGAACACCTTGAATGCTTTCAAGTCATAAATAGGCAGTAAGGTAGACATCATATCATAAGAATGATTTAGACTCATCGGTGCTTTAAAACACACAACATCAACAAAATTGTGTTTTTTATAGTTGAACTCTATCTCGTTTATAATACACATCCTTTATTCATGATTGAATTAAATTTACCGACAGATCGCCAGTTCTTTCACAAGTGGGCACTGCTGACAGACCCTGAAGATGTGGGCGCTGGTGCCAAGGGGTACCTTAAGTGTGACATCAGTGTCATTGGTAAAGGAGACGCCATCAAGGTTCCTCCGAAGAGCGAGAAGGATGAAGACGATATTGAGGCGTAAGTAACCATGATTAGCCAATAAAATGCTTAATATACTGGCCATAAAAAGATCAGAAGTCCAATTCTACTAATTAAAAACGTTCGCAGTGTCATCTCGGCGACAATCGAATTTCAAAAATTTGACAAAAATGTATAGGATTTTTTGACAGATTGACACTGAGATCAGACTGTGAACGTTCTTAAAATTAGTAGAATTGCCCCTCTGTTCTTTAATCAATTCTTTATTGGGATAAAAATTGAGGAGCCTGTGACTTCTTTCAGCGTAGTTACAATCTAGCAGCATGATTTTAATACAGTGAGTTCCTACGGTTATAAAAGGCCAGCTGCTGACCACAACTGAAGATAGTTACTGATATTCTGACACTGGCTTTCAGTTAGGCTGGCTTTTAAGGTTTTCCCATATTATTAGAGGACCGCAACCGTACTACCGATCCTGGGCAATTTTTTTTTTTTAGGCCTCTCCTTTTTCCTTCTTAACCAGCCTGTCTTGTGCGTTCTCGGGCCATATCGGCCCTGCAAACCTTATCAAATCGTCATACCACATTCGCCGTGGCTTAACTCGAGAGCGATGTCCTTACTTGGGCGTCCAGTGTGTGGAATGACGATCCCCATAGCTCCAGCCCACTCCCACTTCATCCATATTTTTCATTACATTAAAAAGCCTGTGGTGTAACTGTCAGAATCTGTTACCGTTATTCAGGTTTTAATGTCAGTTTGTGTCACTGTGCGGTAGGTCGCATGGTGAATGGTAACAATACCAGTGAAATTTGGCCTCTTATTCTATTTGGCCTCTTATTCAGTGATGGCTCTGTGTTAACGACCGCGACTTACGAGTTGTAGGCTCGAACCCAGATTGGCAGTTTATATTGTGTAACTTATTTCATTACCACTGCTCTCAAAACAGTGAAGGAAAACATCGCGAAACCGGCATGACTTAGAAAAAAAAAAAAACATCGAAGATATGTGACGTCTACCAATCCGCAATCAGTGTGGTAGATGACAGCCCCCTCCCTCTCACCGAGAGGACGCCTGTCTCCAAGCAGTGTGTACATTATTATTATTATATCATAGGATTGACGATTCTATTGAAATTCCTTACTAGGCCAGCTCTAGGTCAAAGTATTAGGTACTACTGACGTGTGGCCTACTGAACCTACGCTATATTCCACAATTCCTTATTTATTACATCGTTCGATTCTTCTGCTACTTAAATCGACATGATCCTATAAGTACTCTAGAAGTATCTCTAGAACTTCTAAAGATACCAATTCAAAGATCTTCTGCTCGTCTTTCAAAGTTTAGAAAAGCACCCATGCGAACGGGAGCTCACGCATATACGCATTGTCGACTCGTCCTCAAAATTAACAAGCGAACTGTTTTCAGCGATACTTTTGTATGCTTGTAAAGTAGACATGAATCATTTATGTCGCAACTGGAGCTATGGCACTTGTTGCCTCAGTCTTATGAGAGTTTGTTGATTTTTAGACCTGTTAGATAAGTATTACTTTGACTGAACAACAGACAAGAGAAATGTGTCAGAGACGCAACCGTGTGTTTACTGTTAATTACACTGGAATAAACACCGAGGGGCGTTTTTAAATCACACTTTATAAGAAAGTATTTTTCATAAAATACGATCCTTTTCCTATGATCAAAACTATGGAAAACTTACTTAGATTCTGCTGTTGGTACCGTCCATACTCTAGGCCCACGAAAAAATCCCCGCTGCGATTTTATTACGTCCGAGTGGACGTCGACTAAAGATGTACGTATAGCTGTGGAGAATTTCATAATAATCTCGTGCCTGTCTATAGTGAGTTCCTGTATTTGTATAACCCAGTAATGCAAGTAGGCAGTAAAGCACACTGATGTTATCTTTTCGCGTATGTTCATTCAAAGCCTGCCGCTCCCCTCAGAGGGGCGAGAAAAACAATTTTCATTCTCATTACACCCCACATTTCGCCTGCCGTTATGTATTATACATTTATTATTTATATCACGGTTGAAGTTTATAACTTAATAAGGTAAAAGTTACGTTGAATCGACGTCGTGTTGGTTGGCTGGCACGGGGGTCTTTATTCTGTCACGGTAGAGCTACATCGGGTTAATTCGCCATCTATAACCTTTTGTATTATATGACAATGTTTACAACAATTCGATACACCCTCCGTACTAAAACTGCCTTTTAAGTGCCTATTTGAACTAAATGCTTTGACTTTGACTTTAACTAAATGATTTGCCTGCTTCAAGTGATAGGTACACAATCAAACTCACGGAGTAACGTTCTGCGAATACTCTACTTTGAGATCCAAAGAAGATTTTCAACAAACGCAAAAGAATTTATTGTAGGTATCGGTTGGGCCTATTTGGTAACTTATTATTTTTCATTAAAAGCCGTAACGTAACTTTTACGTTGGAGCCACCACAGCTTCACATATGTACCTCCACCTAGATGTCATCTTGCAAAGAGTAAAATATAATATTATCGCAGATGTTTTTCTCCAAGATTCTCCTACGACGCTACAAAAATAATAATAATAATGTCATTGTGTAATATTTTTAATTAACTTTATTGATGAGGTTAAATAATAATCATTGTCCATTCTAGTTTCAAGCTACTGTACTGTAGATACCCATAACATACATAATTATGTTTTTTCACTGACCTCGTTTTCGATGAAGCTGTAAATTTTTCACGAATGTGGTCCCCAAGCGACTGAAAATTGCAAAATGAAAATGAAATTTGTTCTTTCATGAAATCCCACGAACTCTGACCGTTGAATACAGGGAGCCGGAGCGTAATTTTCTTTTAAATTTTTCTTGATTAAAAATATATAACAAGAAATTAATGAGTTGGGATTTAATTTTTTATGAGCGCTGATTAATTTTGTAAATTAGAAATGCTAATGTCTTGTGCACTTCTAATGAAACTTAACACTTTCTACTATTAAGGTTAAATTCAATTAACGTTACCAACAATGAAATAACCTAGGTACCTAATTTTTATCCCATTGATCAGAATCAAGGTATTATCTACCCGGTTTAACGGATTAATATCATAATTGGAACTCAGTGGAATAGGCGAGATTTAGATTTTGTAATGAACTTTTAGATTTTACCTTTTATGATATTTTCACAGAAATAATACTTCTTTCATAATAAGTATTCACTATGACGTGGTCCGATATGGTTTAGATGATAACAAATACATTAAATACACTTTCAAAGACAAGTGAAACCAGTCACTTACGCCTACTGAATGTAACACTTTCAACATTTTCTTAGAAACCTGCTTCTTCCTGACGGAATTCCAATGGAACGCCAACGGGCCAGATTTATTGTGAAGGTCCATAAAGCTGATGGTGTGCCGAAGATGAACTACTCTCTACTGGCTAATATGAAGAAGGCATTCACAGGAGAAAGCAAGGACCAAGCGGATCCTTATGTCGAAGTCTGCTTCGCTGGAATGACCGTAAGTCTCAGATTATTATTTTAGCATAGTCAATATTGTTAAATAATTAAAGATATAAAAACTTAATAATCTATCTGTATAAGTAAAAAGAAAGTCCTGACTGACTGGCTGACTCATCAACGCCCAGCCCAAACCCTTGGACCTAGAAAGCTGAAATTTTTCGCAGAGGTTCCTTGTATAATCTTAATAAGGAATAAGGAAGGATTTTTCGACATAAACTTTTCGTATAAAAACTGGTTAATCTATATAAAATCTATATAAATATTTGATGATTTCCCACTCAAAAAAGGGGGTTGAATAGGGGATGAAAGTTACGCGCGGCCGAAGCCGCTGACAAAAGCTAACAGAAGGTAATTTTGACAGCAGTAAACACGAACCTCTGAACAATGTAAACACAACCTAAAACTATATGGTTAAAGTTACTTAATCAATGTTATAATTGCCTCAGAATAACTTAGATCCACATTTTGAGAACATAAGGTACGTAAGTACTATGTAACAGCGAAGCAGAATAAAAACCGATTGCACCAGATTTCAGTAAATGCGTTTACAGCTAAATATTCTGAAAGCAACATCCTGTTTCTTTCATCTTCCATCGACTGAAAGAAACACAAAATTCTTTTTTTTTTTTTTTTGAGTAAATTTCTTCTCCCGCTCTTTTACTGACTAAAACCAACCCGTGTTCCCTCAGTTGCCTGTGTGCCAGAGGCCACGGTATCTCTTTCGAACAACCCGCACTCTTGGCAGGCATCGGCACCTTCGGTTGGTGCTGACATCATCTTGAGGCGCGCGTGGAACACAACGCGCCGTCGTCGACCCGGGCTTGGTCCTTACCGGACAGCGAGTTATTCATTACTCGCCGTCCGCAAGCCTACACCTACGGTGGCCGGGAATCAGCCTGGGATTCCCGACGCCCAGGGCGTCTTCTGCGGAGGCTAGGGCCGTGACGGCGCATATACTGCCTCTCCCTCATGTGAGCCGCCTCCCTCTTCGCGAGCATCACTGCATCGCAGAAGGAAGAGACGGCTACTCATGCACTGTCGCTCCGTACCATGGCCTGGATCAGGGCCGGACGCGAGATCTCGCAACCGCCGATCGCCTCCGGGGACTTACCGCCGCAATCGTGGCGTGCCCAAAACACAACGTACTAAGCGTACTTATCCAGTCTTTGAACGCATTAGTCAGTAATCATGTAGGTAGGTCAACGCAGAACTTTTAAGATAAGGTCTTTATTTGCTTTAAACATGATGGTTATAGTCTGGTTTTGACATAATGTCCACATGTTTACATATACACAATATTGTGTGAATTGCATGCAATTAATTTATGCACGTTTTAAAGGTGCACCATACAATGTATTGGTACCTAATACGATTATAGTCATTCAGATCATACATAATTATTTTTTGTTTTTGCATGGGAAATCATCAAATGACCCTCCCGCTCCGCCCAGAGCGGGGGGTCATTTGATGATTTCCCATGCGTATCAGACTTTTACTGACTAAAACCCACCCGTGTTCCTTCAGATGCCTGTGCGAGGGCCACGGTAACACTTTTGAACAAATCCGCGACCCTGGCAGAGATCACACATCACAGACATTTGTATTAATACCTGTAAAAGGAGCTGTACCTGTGTTAAGAACTAAACGACTTGAGGAATAATATCAAAGAACGTACAAACAACAACTCAAACATTCAGAAAATCGTTTAATACTAATTGAGAAAAAAAAACCCCTAATAGGGTCTCACGTTTACATTAGGTACTTAATATAATAATAACATCATGTATAAACGTATTCCAGGGTACGACATCAGTGCGCAAGAACACCTATACCCCAATTTGGAACGAGCAGGTAGTATTTACTGAAATGTTCCCACCACTATGCCAGCGCATCAAGGTGCAGCTGCGGGACTACGACCCCGTGCACCCCACCATCATTGGCACACACTTCATTGATCTGAAAGCTATCTCCAACGATGGAGACAGAGGTAAGAATGACAGTTTACCTACAATTATTTTTCGTATCATATTCTTAAGGTCACTTTAGAAAGGTTATTCAGCGTAACTTATCTTCATGCCGCTTGGAGGCAAAGTGACTTAAAAGTACCTACCGTTTATAAAAATGTTGTACAGTTCGTGTTTTCAATTTCCTTTTATATTTTCTAGGTTACTGCAGGGTGTTTACGACGAATCGATATTTTTTATTATATACTAGCTTTTGCCAGCGGCTTCGCCCGCGTCGGAAATTATCCCTCGGGAATGTACCACCGAGATAAATAGTATCTTTTATGTTTATCCAGACTATAGACTGTGTGTATCCGTGTGTCAAATTTCTTCCAAATCCGAGCCTTCGGTTTTGCGTTATTGAGTAACAAACATCCAAATATCCAAACATACTTTGACATTTATAAATATTAGGTCTTTACCTATGAAATTGCCGTTCTGCAGTACTGGCCATTTCAAATCAAAATAATTTTTGTTTGGCTAAGAATTCTAATTTCAAATTAATTTTATTTTAAAAACATGGATTTTTTTTTCTAAAAGTAGTCATTTCTTTATTGATTAGTGTTACATTTTCATCGCATTTCAATCTTTTTTGTCATCATGGATACGTTAAAAATTCGAGTAATTATGGAATATGAGTACCGTCGTGGCAGCAACGCGGCACAAGCGGCACGCAACATCAACGACGTTTACGGAGCTAACACTACAAACCAACGCACCACCTGTTATTGGTTTGCTCGCTTCCGTTCTGGAAATTTCGACCTGAAAAATGAACCTCGCGGTCGTCCGAAGACTTTGGTCGACAATGACGAATTAAAGGCGATTGTGGAAGCTGATGATACACAATCTACGGCTGAATTAGCAGCAGCTTTCGACGTTAGCGTCAAAACAATATTGGTCCATTTGCGTCAAATTGGCAAGGTAAAAAAGCTTGACAAATGGGTGCCCCACGAACTCAATGATCGCCAGCGCGAAGTACGCGTCGAGACGTGCCTTGCACTGCTCAACAGACACACAAATGAAGGAATTTTGAACCGCATTGTTACCTGCGATGAAAAATGGATTCTGTTTGATAACCGTAAGCGCTCAGCAAGTTGGTTGGATCCTGGTTCAGCACCTAAACAATGCCCTAAACGAAAACTTACCCCTAGAAAAGTGATGGTCACTGTTTGGTGGTCTAGCGCCGGTGTGATTCATCACAGCTTCTTACCAAACGGGGTGAGCATTACTGCAGATGTGTACTGTGAAGAACTGAACACAATGATGGAGAAGCTGGCGCATCTCCAACCAGCATTGGTCAATCGCTCGTCTCCGCTGCTCCTGCACGACAACGCGCGACCTCATACTGCACAGCAGACGGTCTCCAAGTTGCAATAACTGGGGTTGGAAGCTCTCCGTCATCCGCCCTACTCACCAGACCTTGCGCCTACAGACTACTACTTTTTCCAGAATTTGGATAACTTCTTGGCGGGAAAAAAATTTAATACCCGAGAGGCAGTACAAAATGCCTTTGAAGAATTTGTTGCCTCCCGTCCAGCTGATTTCTTTAAGAAGGGCATCAATAAAATGCCACTGCGATGGCAAAGATGCATTGATTGCATGGGTGATTACTTCGATTAATACAAATATAAAATTCATGAAAAAAATTCGATTAAATTTTTTCATACAAAACGGCAATTTCATAGGTAAAGACCTATTGCAAGACACAACATGCAAGTTTTTAATTAAACGTATAAACCATCCCGACTAAGTTATTTAAATTGATGGTGAAGACCGCATCTAAATCTGTTTCGTAGCTTCGAAGAATGTCGCGATCGTCGCGATCGATATGGTTAGCGCCTTTTATTTTTATAATTTTATTATGTACTGGTATAAATTTTAGTCTTTCGTTTGAATGCGGTCTCTCCGCAGACAATGGCCACCTTTCTTGTTGAGCCGAATGCCCGGTTAGCTGTACACCGTGAGGATCAAATGAAAAGGATTAATGTCCACAAGAACTTAGATACTTCTTATTCCTTTTTGAAATGAATGCGGTAAAAACGCAATACAATTAGTTTACCTACATAACTCACAGAATTCATGTCAGTGATTGTTGCCCAATGTTCAAATAATGCATTTTAATATTGAATTAACAGGCTATTTTCCTGCTATTTTTTGTTTCCACCAGGGAATCCGACTGCAAGCTATCGTATAGTATGTATCTGACCTACTTACATCTGTAATCCAGTTTGTTAATATATTATTTTTTCTTTCCTTAAATTTTTTTTTGTTAGCATTTATGGTAGCAAAATACAGCTTATTTGAATATCATTAACAGGCACGTTCTGTGGCAATTAGAAAGCAGGCAAATACCAGGTGGTTGGTAAATACTTGTTTTGTGCAACCAACAGTGAGTTTTAAAACCGGCGTTTGCATTATTTCCTCTTAGGGTTGAAAATGGATAGGAATGGGTATGTCTGGAAAATTGGTATTCAACTGTATAAACTTTAAGACGGTGGCAGTCTAGACCACATGAGTAACTAAACGGAAGTCTAGACTACATACTCGCCCTGCTTGAAAATTTGAACTTAGATTACAGTGTTGAAATACACTAAACCTAAGTCTACGAACTGTTTTACGTGTCTAGTGGTTGCAAGCGCTCATAAAAATATGTATCTATACAAGCTGCAAAGCCTGATCTTGGTTTTAAGGGATCGGGTTTTCCATTTTGAATTTCTCGGTAACAGTGTGTGCCTGGGTGATTGCCATAGGCTCGAATGGTACTTAAGAATAACGGGCGAAATCAGAGGGAAAAGTATATCTACCTCCCTTTTGTTTTACCGGGAAAAAGAGGCATGATTCACCGTCACGTTGTCTTTAAACTGGACTACTGCGTTCCAGGGTTCCTGCCGACATTCGGCCCTGCCTATATCTACATGTACGGCTCCACCCGCAACTTTAGCCTCATTAATCAGCATTCAGGCCTCAACACCGGCATGGGCGAAGGAGTCTCGTACAGAGGAAGGTAACTTGCTTATTTTCTCGATTTTAAAGACGTACTGTTACAGTTAAAATACTGCATATCTATCAAAATCAAAAGTAATTTAATCAAACTAGGCTGGTGTCAGCACTTTTTGAACGTCAAAAATCACAAAAGGCACTCCCCCCAAAAACGCACGCCCTTCACCACTTCCTAGTGCTTTAGCTGGGAAGAAGTGGCGCAACAAACTCGTCAGCAGCACAGCAGTCTGTTATGTTAAAATAACTTGATTATTTACAATGGTAAGTACGTAATTAACGTTACGAAACATTAAAAATAAAATATTTCTAGATCAACTGTCGAGGTCGCTAGCTAACCACATCTTGCAATATAACTCATTATTATTAAAAATAAAAAAGACATTGTAACGAGTAGATTATGTCAACACTATGTAAATGAAAATAAAAATGAATTTATACGGTAAAACAAAACAATTATGTTAATAAAGATATGACCTGATAATAGGCAAGCAAATTCTGTTGAGAGAACACAAACATTGTCTTGAGTTAATCACAGCGACCAACTATTCTTATCGTTTAAGTAGTATTTGATAGAATAGTATGCTTGTAAATTATAATGCACAGCAAGAAAGATCGTTTCAATTATTATCTAATGAATGAGCTCCTTTTTTATTTTTGCCAAGAACTTTAAATAATACGACATTTAGGTTGTTTTGAAACATTATTTACTGCTAATTCTTTTTCATGTTTTGCAATTATTTTTTTCGGGAAACGGATTGATCTTCAACTGAAGTTCATTACTGTAGTTTTAATTTTTTGAACAGGGTTTCTGAGTACTCAAATTCAAAACAGATTTGTTGCACATTTTGTTTAAAATTTTACTAAGTTTAATAGTTTTTGGAAGTTTTCTAAAATGAAAGTGGTAAGGGAATTCAAGGGATTCATACATTGTTTAGATGCATTTCGCAACAGTAAATTGTATTTTTTATACTGTACAGACATTACGAAATTATGTGTTAATCGTAACCGCTTACAGCAAAATTCTCAGAACAGTCGCCGGTTTGAGGTTTATTAATCAAAATAAAATTATTTTAATTTAATTATTTATTTAAATAAATAAAAAATAGATAAAAATAAAAAGTACCTCATTCATTAGAACATAATTGAAATATTTATCTGGTGCATTAAAACTTATAGAAATACAGTATTTTAACCGTAAAATCGCTTCTATAAAATCGGCGAAATCGGAAACATTTCGTATACGGCATCTTAAGCAGGCCAGGCGAGGTATTTGCGTAACGTTTTTGAAATCCCAATGTCATTCATTTTGACAAGAATTTAATGGAGTTATTTACGTTGACAAGCAAAGGAACATTTCAAACATACGAAGCTGTATACATATTATGAAGAATTTCCTTTGGATTCTGATAGAATCTTCGTTCGCAATTGGTGTGCTGTTAAATAAATAAAAGCTAATCTTTAATCATAATTGTGAATTTGTTAAAAGGTCAAATAAACGCAAAGGACCAACACGGTAGGTACTTAATTAAGATTAAGAATATTTGTCATTCTACCAAAGCACAAAAATCATAATTATTAGCAAAAGACAACAAGATTATTTCAAGAGTACGGTCAGCAACAAAATTCGATTAACACTTCAGTTTTTTAATCATAATAATATATCTAATTTAAAATCAAATTATTTAATTTATAAAATAGTATTCTCCTTAATGAAATAAAGAGGAACATTATTTAATTAATAATTTAAATAATAAACAGTTTTAAAATTAAGATAGTGAAAAGCTTAGATATTACTGGAAAAAGGTTATATCTATAGTACCTATGTCATAATAAAATTGTATAAAGCTTGCTGACCTGCAATACATCTGTCGAGTTTATCAATTTTCCGGACAATCTTTGAAAATTGTATCTCTTTATAAACCTTATTCAAAATACTAACGAACATTTTAAAAACAAAAGTTATCCTTACCCATCCAGCAGTTCTCATGTGCTGCGGTTACCAACGAACACCAATTATTTTTTATGTATGCTAGTGGACGCCCAGTCGTCGAAATCTTATCAACGATAATCAAAAATATACGCTTTCTGCATTCCTTCTACATTTAAAATTTAACTCTGCCAAATTTCATAATCCTCTGTTCGCGTAATTTTCGTAAAATAACGTACAAAGTTTTGCTAACCGTATTAATATTTAGAAGATAGATAGATAGATTAGTAGTGCTGATCTACTTCTGTTGCATGACTGAAACCTGAATATGAAGCGTGGTTTCCTGATGTAGGTACCAAATGAACAACGTAGCAACTAGTTTTCACAATTAGTTTGTACTTGCTACATAATAAATGTGTTTTCTTCCTGCGACACCGTACACCAAAACTAACCGGAAAAATATTAATTACAGAGTCCTCATCTCGATTCGTACCGAACTGATAGAAGGACTTGAAGGTCCTCTATCCGATGTGGAATTGGAGCCCATTCCACCAATCATCGAAACCAGCTTTGAGAGGAACGAAGAGTTTTTCCTTTTTGCTAGCATCTTTGAAGCAAATATGATCGACAAACGGTTGACTGACAAACCTTTGCAATTTGAACTCAGCATTGGGAACTCGGGCAATTCGTTGGATGGTCATCAGGAGTCAGTCAAGGGGCCACACGACTTAGAGACCGAACTAGGTATGGATTTCTTTGAAAGGTTTAGGAAATTTAAGCGAGAAGCAAAAAGAGATTTAATGGACTCTTCTTGGAAACACATTACTTTACGTTATGATGCCAATAAACATTCTAGGACTCATTCACAAAATACATCACTCACAACATCATAACTTACTACACCTAAATTACATCTCTTTAGCAACGATTTATTAAGCTTATCTTTCTCTTTTATGTGGTAAAATTTTCTCTCTTTCTCTTTATTATAATAAAATTTTCTCTATTTCTCTTTAATCTAATAAAATTTTCTCTCTTTCTCTTTAATATTTTACTTAATTAATTTTTGATTGTCTAAAATGCTATTTTTGTCTAAATGCACTTATATCTTTAGAACGGCATTCTGTTTTCGAATTTCTGTTTCTGTAGGGCTTTCTC
Organism: Polymixis flavicincta; assembly: GCA_949987655.1. Lineage (NCBI taxonomy): Eukaryota > Metazoa > Arthropoda > Insecta > Lepidoptera > Noctuidae > Polymixis > Polymixis flavicincta. Next base: position 30,868,709 of record OX465171.1, on the reverse strand, counting down.
GTTTATGAGTTATTTTATTATTATTGTTACTTATTATTCCTTAACATTGTTATTTTTAATTTATAGAACAAAAAAGCGTGTTAATAAAAGGTATTCTATAATTATTTATTTGATTTTAATATTCTCTCAAACTGCTGAAACTATGTAAGTGTTCCAATGATTTAAATAAGATTATTTTTTACAATTCTTATTATTTTCTCAGGACTTAGATGCTGAAGGTATGGCTAAAAGGATCTATTTATTTTGTACATCACTACTTTTGCTGTAACCTCTTCTAGTGCAGTAGATACTAGTGTAATATGCTTACGATTGCACAAGCACAGCAGTGCTATTAATCTAAGTTGAAACCAAACTGTCTCTACTAACTGAGGCATTATTTATTTTAAAATAAAATAAAAATCTAGTTCACTCATCACTTTAGTTGCATTATTTCAGTGGCACATCGGTGAAACTAATGATAAACGTACGTAAAAATATAAACGTACCATTTATATTTTTTGAATTTATCTCGTCTTAAACAGATGAAATCAGTGCCGACACAGGCTACTGGCAGAGCACGACGCACCCAACGAAGGCGTGCTCCACCGACAGGAACTACTACTACCTGCCATACTGGGACAGCAAACAATGCATGCACGTGCGCAGCGTATGGCCCGACCATCGTCGGCGCATGTACAATTCCAACCTCATCGCTAATATCATCGAAAAATACGTCAGTATACACACGATTTCTTTTAAACCGTGGGGAAATTCCGTAACACACTTACAATGACGATGCCTTTCTTTTTGAAAGTTCAGTCAAATTCATTGTGTTATTTAAGTTTTTGAGCAAACGAAGTTAACGCGAACCGTAGAATGGAAACGTTAAAAATCCTTCGGATTGTAATTAAAAGTGTGTTACGCAATTGGGATATTTACTGGTAATATGATACACAAGATAAATAGAAAAATGTGAAAGGATTTGTTTAACATTTTCTCCCAAATAATTCGACCGATTTTTTTCCGGAGGTAGGCCTATAATTATTTATACATTGCAGTGGCCTAATTATCATAGACACGCCTATCAAGGTGTATAATTCAAACCCTTACGCACGTATATGAGAGCTCTGTATTACGAATTTCCACAACAGCTGCTCAAAGTTGGAATAGGGTCTTTTCTTCTTCAACCTTGGGCGCTAACGCTGCGTAAATCGTCATAAATGAGAGTCTGGGTCGTATAGTTGATAGTCTGCAACAACTCATAGATACAGTATACCCTGACTTTGAACATGTACTAAATGGAGACATTCATTGGCTTTGTTCAAGGGCTATCGTCTCACCTAGGAACGATACAGTCAATGAAATCAATAATTTATTTTACAGAAAGTCCCCAGCCAAGTCAAAATTTACACTACACACTGTATCAATGGACTTTGATACAGTGTGTGATATCGAAAATGCAGTCCATTATCCGCAAGCATTTTTAAACTCCCTTAACCAATCCGGCCTGCCACCTCACGAACTGCTATTATCCAATAATATTTTTTTTTACAAAATTCTTTCACCTACAAAAACCTACATTGTCAGCAAGTAGGTAATACATATAGGCTGCAGACGAAGTCGCGGGTGAAGTGCTAGTGTTTTATATTTCTACTCGGATCCAGGTCCGCCCTGCTTAACCCTTAGACTCTGTAGCACTAGCATCAAAATCTAAATTTACAAATTTCAGGAGAGCGAACTCACCGACTGTCAAATAGCGATCGACGGAGAACAACTCCCGGACAACACCAGCGTGCACATGCTCAAGTCTGCGCTTGAAGCACTGTACAACGCCTGCATTGCTTACGTGCGCCACATGACAAACGCACCCCCTCTGGGCAATACGAAGCTGGACAAAGAACGAATGAAACTCTGCCTCTTTGAAATAGTAAGTTCAAAAAACAAACCTTTTGACCGATCGGTGGTCAATTGGTAATGGCCGCGACATACGAGTTGTAGATCGTAAGTTTCAACCCAGACAGCCGCTTTACTTTGTGTAAATTATTTAATCATCACTGCTCTCAAAACGGTGAAGGAAAACATCGTGTGGAAAAAAAAATCGAATACATATGTCCTCTACCAACCATCACTGGGCCTGCATGGTGGATTACGGCCCGCTCCCTCTCACAGAGAGGAGGCCTGTGTCACAGCAGTGGGAACATTATAGGCTGATTAAGCTACGAAAAGAAACATAGAAGCACGGTTTCATTTGGTGGTTTCATAAGGAGATCCACATTTAGTCTTTAAAAAAGATAATTGGCTTTTAAAATGTTTAAAAAAAAACACTATTAACTGGTAACAATGGGAGGAAAGCAATTGTGTCCCACATCCCCGGCGGGATCAGCTTCAATTTAGCTAGAGCTTAAGCTTGGATATCTGGTCTTATTTAATTTGGATGGACGAAGGCACTGGTTTATCAAAATAGTAATAGCAAATCAAAACACTGGCATGCTGTTTTAAAATAGATTAGGTTTTCATGTTTGAAATGTAAACTGCGTGGATCTGGACCTACAGAAACGGACCCTAGGATACCCTAATTTTCAAAAGTTGCGCCCCTGTTGGTAGCTATAGAGTAGAAAACATCAATTTATAGAATAAGGCAATATCAAGTCTAACCAATGTATTACTTTACAGGATCAAATTGCCTCCATGTCTAAATGTCTCCGAGCTTTGATCACCAAACACTCAATTAAAGAGCGTCTTCGTACCGCTTACTCATACTTGGATAAACTGAAACATCTCTGTGAAGACGTAAGTATTACTTTTATAGCCTTTTTCACCAAATCTCTCTTCTTATCCGGTACGCTCTTGACAGAGCGGTCGTGATCGTTAAGTACTCGTAGGAGTATTGGAAGGAGCAGATGTGATGCACTTCACGACATTTCGCCACCGCTGCCTGTTAGAGGTCATCCTGCTGCATTTGTTAACCGAACCCCCAATGGCAGACTTGATCTGGTCAGTCCAACGTGTGGGTGACCTTCCGCGCGGTCTAGTGCCTTCTACTTTCCCTTGGACGACAAGGCGTTCTATGGACTGATTGTCACGCCGGGAAACATGTCCGAAGAATGTCAGGATGCGAGATTGTACTATCGAAAACAGACGCTGCCTGATACCGAGTTCTTGAAGTATCGAGACGTTCGTGCGAAACTCGGTCCACGAAACCCCAAGCATTATTCTCCAGCACCACATTTCCAGAGCATCTATTTTCTGCCTTTCCACATCTCGCAAGGTCCACGTTTCAGCTGCGTAAAGAAATATGGGGAATATAAGCGTCCTCACGAGCCTGGTCTTTGTGGCTTTAGTTAAGTTTCTATTCGTCCATATTTTCGGCATCTTGTCCATCGCCGTTCTTGTGATGCCCATACGTCGTTTAATCTCATCGATGCACCCGCCATTGTTTGAAACTAGAGCCCCAAGATAGATGTAAGATTGGACCACCGTGCAATTCGCGATTTGTGTCACTTCAGGCGAGTTATTCCTGGCACGGTCAACAATCATCACCTGGGTCTTGCTGCGATTAATTTTTAGTCCAAACTCACGGCTCACTCGTTCCATCTTTGACAGTAGCTCTTCCAAGTCCACCAAATCTACTCATATAGATTACGATTACCTACTTAATCAAAAATTAAAAGTTAATTCATTAATTCTATTGTATAATTTATGTGCCTAGCGCCTATTCGAAGCTCTAGAACAGGCACGTAATTGGAAAGTATGTTTCGCTACTTCTTCTTCCTCGCTAAAACACTAGAGAAGTGTTGACGTTATAGATGCTGTTATATGAAATTTAGACGTTCAAAAAGTGCTGATTCTCAGCCTAATTTTAATAAATGACTTTGATACATTTCTAATTTATTTTTCTAAAAGCTTTTTCTATTGGCATCCTCTTTGATATTATTATCCTAAACCGCCTGTGTCCGTCTGCCATACTGCTCTGCAAGTGGCGTCGCGACGAATCATGGCACGCTCTATTACAACTTTATTGTCCCCCCAAATGATATCGCAAAATGCGTGACACTGGACCATGTAGCTCGTTGCCACGGGATTAATACTATTTTGTTTCTGTTCAGGCCCAGCACGCATTGCCAGACATATTCATCTGGTTGATCAGCAATGGAAAGCGCTTAGCGTACCAACGTATACCAGCCAGGGATATTATGTACTCTGATTACATTCACGAGTCTGGGAAAAATTGCGGCAAGATGCAAACAATGTTCTTTAAGGTAAACTGACCAAAGATTGTGTAAAAAGGGAGTAAGTAAATGTTAAAAAACATAATGGCAGGATGGCAATGTCGATGTCAATATATCGATATCACTGTTGCTTAATGTTTTCCGTAGTAGAGTAAAACCTTGCGCCAAGACACAAGTAATGGCACCAGGGTGGGCAGAAGGAGATTCCCTAATGCATTTATAATATTCTAACTTTCGACAGCGGCTTTACCGGTGGGGCGGACAGATAGGCGAGAATAATACCACGGGAAAGTACTATCGGGATAATAGTACATTATGGTACTAGTGTGTAATGTTGGTACCGTCCCCGGCTCTCTTAAGACTCAATGGCGCCTAAGCGGTAATCATCAATACACACGTGTATCATACGACGTTTTTCAACACACTAGTGAAGAAAATAATACAAAAAAATCATTTTGTCCTTGGAGTTTTTAGGTAGTAAACTTTCCATAATAACGTTAATTAAGGGTTTCACATCTTATATCGGGCGGGCGGTGTACAACATAAATCATTTTCTTCATAACTAGTACTTGTAGACATTTTAACTAATAAATAACTATAATTTCAACAGTAAAACGAGTTATCAAATTGTTTTAACAATGGCGGGAAAAATTAATCAGTTTTCCCATGCGCGCGCATCTAACAATTGCCATCGGCCATAGACTAAAAGAATGAGGTTTCTTTTTTTTTGGCTTTTCGTAGATAGCGTTTTAGCCACGTACAAAATGGGGAATTCAAAGTTTTATTTATTACAGAGAAACAAAAGTTATATTCGAGTGAAAGTTTTATTGATTTAAAACGTACAAGTTGAAATTATCTAAAAAAAATAGATATAAATTTTATTTCATTACTATTGAACACGATCTTTTTTGTATCGAAACTTTATCGAACAAAGCAACTCAACCATTAAAAAGACAATATAACTCACTAGTGAATAATAGTAATGAAAAAGTCACAGTTTAATTATAGGTGTCATTATGTGCCTAATTGCGGTGAAATTAGAGCCATTTCATGAGCAAGTGTGTTGAAAAAAATTTTATTTATGTTAATCTAAGTTATAGACTATCTGAGTGCGAAATTTCATCCAAATCCGGTCGACCACTTTTGCGTGATTGAGTAACAAACATCCAAACATCTAAAGCTTTAATTACCCAAACATCTACTTATACTAACTTTCACATTACAATATTAGTAGGATATTTAAAACTGTACAATTAAAGAGATCTTATTTTAACTTCAGTGGCCAGGCAAAAGGGCATCATTGCCGAGTGGATGGTCGATTCCAGCTAAGGTCAGTGTGTACCTGTGGCTTGGTGTCTTGCAAGATAAGAAACATTACATCGATGGACTGCCTGAAGGCTATGAAGTCAGCTCAGAGTTGAGAAATGCTGATAAACTACGGTCGAATGCCCCATCTACCATCTTTTACGCAGAGAAACATGTAAGTTAATGAAACCTTTTCAAGCGGTTCATCAAGATTAGAGTAACAAAATAATTTGTTGTATGTTTCAGAACTTCCAAATGCGGGCTTATATTTACCAAGCCCGTTCATTGATAGGATCTGATTCGTCTGGTCTGTCTGATCCATTTGCCCGTATTGTTATCGGTGAATCCACCGCAGTCACACAAGTTATCGATGAGACCTTGAGCCCTACTTGGGATGAGCTACTCGTGATTGATGACGTGCTGCTGTATAGCACCATCGAACGGATACGGGCTGACCCACCCACAATCGTCATTGAAATATTTGATCAAGACAAGGTCGGCAAGTCCGAATTTATAGGTCGGACTTTAGCCAAGCCGCGCATAATAGCTTACGAAGATGTCCAGAGAGGCTCACAAAATTTGCCAACTTTAGAGTGGTATGAAATCACACGCGGTGACGATCGAGCTGGTGAACTACTAGCTACATTTGAAATGCTTGAAATACCTCCAAAACAGAATTCATCAATACTTCCTGATCTACCATCACCGAGGGAGGGCAATGGGAATCCACCCATTGATATCAACAAGGGCCCAATCCTCCCCGTACCAAGAGGGATTCGTCCAACACTGTCAAAGTATCGCATTGAAGTATTATTCTGGGGATTGCGTGATTTGAAACGGATCCACTTCTTGACAGTGGATAAACCACGAGTTGATATCGAATGTGCTGGCAATATACTAAGCTCGTCTGTCATAGAGAATTCTAAACGAAATCCCAACTTTACAAATCCTCTCAGGTTTGTTGATGTAGAACTGCCTGACCAAGATTTATACAGACCTCCTCTTACCATCCGTGTGGTGGATTGTCGCAGCTTTGGTAGGGCCACTCTAGTGGGCACTCATACAATAAATTCTATTCACAAATACATTTATACTCCCATGAGCAAGCGTGAAAGAGACATCGAAGAGAGGAAAAAATCATTGATTCCTTTACAAAACATTGATTTAAGAGCCAACTGCATTGTCCCAGACGACGCTTTTGCCATCGAAACTGAAAGGGAAAATTGTCCATTATTGGTAAAGGATAATAAGGGAGCTATTTCTTGTGGTTCCGGGGTAAAGTCACAAGTTATGCGAAAGAAGTTGAACAAAACTGGATCCGTGAAAAAGCGCAAGGCTAGCACAGAGTCAGTGCTAGATGATGACGACAGAAGCAAAGACTGGTGGACTAAATACTTTGCCTCGATAGAAACTATGATCGAAACAGAAAAAGAGGCTAAACTGGAGAGGCAAGGTTTCCTGTCACCATCCCACGGGGTTCACGTATCTGAGATACGTTCACCTCGGGTCGAGGAAATACACTCGCCTAGATCAGATCGTGATGGAGAGCGTGACAGAGATAAGGAAAGAGAACGAGACAGAAGGCGTGACCGAGAACGGAGGAGAAGACAACCAACCTCACCGAAAATTATAATCAGTCCAATAATGGCTAAGCAAAATGAAATACCGGGTTCAGCGTTGACTAAAGTAAGTTGGGTTCAATCGTTCCATTATTCCATGATTTTAATTGAAAACTAGCTTACCCGACAGACTTTGTCCTGATGAATATTGAATTCGCATTGGTATAATATTATAAAAGTTATGTGGTCGTTCAGTTTTCTAAAATTTTCTTATGTTACGTACAATTTTCATATTTTTTCTGTCATAAGAACCTTCTCCTGAAGTCCTGACAATAACAAACACAACAAACAAAGAATTAGCAAAATTGGTCCAGCCGTTTACGTGGGATTTATTTTTATATTATATAGACTAGCTGTCCCGACAGACGTTGTTCTGTCTTATCTATGAATATATGTTACGCGGAACTATCTTAGTTTTTTCTACCTTATGAACCTTCTTAAATTATGAAACACAACAAAAAAAGAATTAGCATGATTGGTCCAGCCATTCACGTGTGATGCCGTGACCAAAGGAAATAGGGTTTTTTTTTTATGCAAGAAGAAGATTATCTAATAAATTAATTTTATTTCAGATATACCCTCATGAGCTAGAGGCCGCACCAGAATACGATGAATTTAAGGAATGGCTCCATTCCTTTGACCTCTACAGGGGAAAAAAGACTGGAGACGACTGTGATGATTCTGACCGAGTCGTAGGAGGCTTCAAGGTATGTATTATTGTAAAACTAATAATGCTCCTGAGTATGATACGTACTGTTGTTTTACATTTTACAATCAATTGATGAATGTGCTGGTTCTTATCTTTTCTTCATAATGTCACGTGATCACTTTCTTTTCTAGGGCGCTATCAAAGTATACAAATGGCCTCTTCCCCGAGGCATTGATGACCACACCGTTATGGGATTTGATCCTAACTATGGCTTCTTCCAAGGCGTTCCAAATAACGATCCCATCCACGTGCTTGTCCGCGTATACATTGTAAAAGCCACTGATTTGCATCCAATGGACTTGAATGGTAAAGCTGATCCTTACATCGTGCTACATTTAGGATCAAAAAGAATCAGTGATAAAGAACATTACGTGTCAAAGCAACTGAATCCAGTATTTGGAAAGTGTTTCGAAATAGAAGCAACATTCCCGCAAGATTCGTTGCTAACGATACAGGTTCTGGATTGGGATTTACTCGGAGCTGATGATATGATTGGAGAAACTAAGATAGACTTGGAAAATCGTTTCTATAGTCGACATCGGGCCACTTGTGGACTGCCGATGAAATATGAGGAGTACGTATTCTTTTGTTACTTTTTCTATTATCAAAAAAAGTATTACCTACGTGTATACTGATCCATTAAAATCTTTAGGCAAGGCTACAATCGCTGGCGGGACGCAATGAAGCCAACACAGATTCTAGCAAAGTTATGCAAAGACGGCAAACTGGATCCTCCTATCTACGAGTATGGTCGTGTCAAGGTCGGTCGCACAATCTTCAACATGCCGATGAGCGACACCGAGTTGTTCTCCAACCCCGACACCGTGGAGGAACAGATGGCGCTGGTGGTGCTGCGCCGCTGGCAGGAGGTGCCCAGGGTCGGCACACGACTGGTCACTGAACACATTGAGACCAGACCATTGTATAATCCTAGCAAACCTGGTAAGGAGAGAGGTATCTCAATTCAGACATACGTGTGCACGCTGCACGTCGAAAAAGAAGTTGGTATCGTGGGTTTTAATTTAATTGCGCGGAACCCATTTTCTTTTTCTTTTAATTACTTCTTATAACATCAGCCATCTTCCAGTGAAAGTCCCGTCATAATCATTCTAGCCCGTTCTTAGATTAGCCAGAACAAACAGACAGATTTAAAAAAAAATGGTATGTACCGTATATTATTTTCATATGTATTTAGTGAAAAACTATTATTTTGATATTACTAACGCACACAATTATATTTATTCATAATACATAGATGTTTAATATTCGAATGCCGTGTATACTGGGTAGTATTCAAGACATGAATGTTAACATCTATACTACCGACCTTGTACCTACCATGGCCTACGAAGAGATATGTTTGTCTTTGAAAATAATTTAATCAGTCTATTGGACTAAAGGATTAAAAAGGGTCTATTCCGACAGCTGTGTCCAAAATTGAATCAAAATATTATAAACTGTCTAGCTTAGATAGTCATTATAAGATGAAACATGATGTTGTTGCGCACGGGCGAGTTGCGGTTGCGCGGGGTCTTGTGGCTAAGTAATATAATCCGTACGGGTTGATTGTTGAGGTTAACCTGCACTTGCCACGATTGGTCCGTAGATGGGTGAACATCTTTACATACCAAGACTCCTCCGTGCCTCTGAAAGCACGGTAAGCCGTTGGTCCCGGCTGTCATTTGTGGATCTTTGACAGTCGTTATGGGTCTTCAGAAGCCCGAAAGTCTGACAACCAGTCTTATCAAGGGGTACCGTATTACTCAGTAATTGGGTTCATCATCATCATCATCATCATTTCAGCCGAAAGACGTCCACTGCTGAACATAGGCCTCCCCCAGGCTCCTCCACTTCGACCGGTCTTGTGCTTCCCACTTCCAGCGGATACCCGCGGCCTTCAAAAGGTCATCGGTCCACCTTGTGGGAGAACTTCCCACTCTACTTCTTCCGGTACGCGGTCGCTACTCCAGAACCTTCCGGCCCCATCGGCCATCTGTTCTGCGAGCAATGTGCCCTGCCCACTGCCACAGTAATTAGCTTGTGGAGGTTATATAGGCAGTTGCTCCATGTGAAATGTTGGTATTTTGCTTCAATCGGTTAGACTGGAAGCCGACCCCAACATAGTTGCAAAAAGGCTGGGCAGATGATGATGTGATGTTGTTGCGCCTACAACAACTAAATAAATTAGGAGAAAGAATATACTATTTGGTCTGCACACAGTTTTGGTAGCCTCTGACAACGTATTCCGAACTCCTGCACTGATTCCGAACTTTAATCTTTTACACTTTAACTTCCTATTTTACTATCAGGCATCGAACAAGGCCGTCTCCAAATGTGGGTGGACATGTTTCCCATGGACATGCCACTCCCAGGCCCCCCAATGGACATAGCCCCACGCAAGCCCAAGTCCTATGAAATGAGGGTCATCATCTGGAACACTGACGATGTGGTGTTGGAAGACGATGCATTCTTTACTGGAGAGAAGATGTCCGACATCTATGTTAAAGGGTAAACATACACTTTTTTTACGTACTTACTGGAATATTTCACAGACTTTTAACTCTAGGTACTACCACAGAACATATTTATGTGCCTACCGTTTTAGTAGTCATATTGAAATTCCCGAAAAATTCCACCTACCTCGGTTTGATACAATTTACTAAGTGTCAAAATGAATTTGATTCAGATTTTCAGATTTAGGTACCTACATGTAGATATTAACCCGTGTGTAAGAACCATTTCTTTAGGCTTTACTGAAATCGTATTCTTGTTCTACCTTTATCTGCATACCAAAACGAAAAATTCATGCATTTCCTTATAGATGGGTGAAGGGTCCAGACGACTGTCAATCCACTGACATACATTACCGCTCTCTGACTGGCGAGGGGAACTTCAACTGGCGTTTCATTTATCCGTTCGACTATCTAGAGGCCGAAGAACGTATAGTGATATCCCGCAAAGAGTCTGTCTTCTCCTGGGATGAAACCGAGTGCAAGATACCGGCGCGGCTCGAGTTACAAGTGTGGGACGCAGATCACTTCTCTGCCGATGATTTCTTGGGTAAGTTACATAAAAATTACTACATTTTCCACTGCGGTAGGTAGAAAAGACAAAATTCCACTTGATCCAACACTCTTCTTATAGTTTTTTACGTACATCCATTTTGCATCGGGTTATGCGAGCTTTTTGAAGAGCATCGCCATAAGCTTGGTGTACCTTCTTTTACGCCGACCTCTCCCTATATGACTTGCTTAGGATTCCAGCGTTTCCTTCATGTATTGAGTAAAATATTGTGATCATCATCTGCGTAACCTTTTCCCAATTATATATTGGGGTCGGCTCCCAGTCTAACCGGATGCAGCTGAATACCAATATTTTACATGGAGCGACGCCTATCTGACCTTCACAACCCAGTACCTGTGATGTATCTACTTATTAATGTCTTACCAGAAGCATTCAAAGATTTGTACAACTGTTACTTGTTATCATACTCAACTTCTTCTTAATTTCAGGTGCCATAACACTGGACTTGAGCAGGTTCCCGCGCGGAGCCAAGTCTTCAAAACTCTGCACTCTCGACATGCTGAAATACGATGGCTCAGTGCCGATGGTCAATATCTTCAAACAAAAGCGCGTCAAGGGCTGGTGGCCATTTTACATCAAGCGTGATACCGAAGAAATGGAGCTGACTGGCAAAGTGGAAGCTGAGATACATCTCCTGACTCGAGAGGAGGCCGATAAGGTGCCAGCGGGACTCGGCAGGAATGAACCTGACCCCTTGGATAAACCCAAGTGAGTATTTTAATATTATATGTGGTCATTAAGTCAGTCATTCGGTACAGTAAAAAAAAATCAAAGAAGCAACACGAGGTTTAATTTTGTTCCACAAAATATTGCCCGTGGCTTCGCGCGCATGACAATCGGGAATTATTACATGGAAACATAAGATACGATTTATAAATATAGTCATCTTTGATCGCGACAGCGACCCAGATTACATTTCTCTTCTTTCGTGAGCTCCATGATGGCCAACGAAACCAAATTTGGGGTTAAAATCCCAGTCACACCGCGTGTACAGAAGAGCTGATCAGCATCGTTGTATGTAGGTACATGGGTATAAAAGGTTTGGGTGACTTTTGCTTAGTTGGCGCTTCTTGAGATCTTCAAGACATCAGCTGCTTTGTGGATTGAAGTCACGGCACCTTTCACGGTTTCGAGCAAGCCCCTGCCTTTGATCAACGAGTATGTCCGCAAGTCGTAAGATGACGTTTGAGGACGACTATAATGCAATAAAAAAGATCTTATTCACCCAGAGGGGTAATTGAGTAATAAACTATCAGCAGTAGGAATCACTTTAATTTTGACAGTTCTACGACATTCATTGCGTTGTTTACGTTGTTGACCAGAACGAATTATACAAGCATATAAAGCAATGGATTAACAATATGCTTCATAATGATTCTGATTCTGATTCATAGTGCGTTACGCAATTTGGGTGCAGGTCGTGGTTATCGTACCTAAACATAGAAATAATTACAAGCATGCAAGCATGTATGGGGTAATATTAGAATGAATTACCTACATGGGGATTTATTGATACGATCCTTAGCATCCTGATTCCTACCAGGGATGCGGGTTGTTCGAGAGATAGGTACCGTGGCCCCAGGCACACAGGCGCCTGAAGGAACACGAGTGGGTTTTAGTCAGTAAAAGTCTGACACGTCCTCTTGTTCTATCCAGTGCGGGAGAAGTTATTAATTAACGATTTCTCAACATCAAAAAAAAAAAAATTTTTTTATGTTGTGAAATCATAGCATAGGTGTGGCTGCTTTTATCTAAACTGTTTGATACCTAGGCGAAACAAAAATTAATCTGCTTTCGTAGTGTGAATTAGTATTTGCTCTACCTCAATTTAAAAAGAGACATATATACCATTATGTTAACAGTAGATCACATAGTTTTTGAATCGGTGTATTAAAAAAAATGTTATTGTAATAGCTTTCTTTCTAAGAAGCAGCTTGGAGTCTTCATTTGTGCCCGATTTATGGCAACAAGCTTGACCTTGGCCTGAATTCTTACTCGTAACAACGCCAGTCATACACGAAATCTGCTAATATCGTATTAATATGACATTTCGATCCCTTACCGTTACATTGGTTTCTACAAAACACGATATTGACGTAATTGGAACGTATAGCCTGCCGATACCGCTGTACCGCGCCTTAGGTATGGGCGCGGCGCGACGGGGGAGCAGTGCAGGCCTCTGATTCGTCAGTGCAAGCCGCTCATTCGTCAGTGCAAGCCGCTCATTCGTCAGTGCAAGCCGCTCATTCGTCAGTGCAAGCCGCTCATTCGTCAGTGCAAGCCGCTCATTCGTCACCACTCACAACGTCCGTCCGTCCCCCGCCTCGCCGCGCATACCTAAGGCGCGGTACAGCGGTATCGGTCAGGCTATAGTAAGATTCTGCGGAGAATCATTATAACGATACAGAATTGGGGCCCTTATTACATGTGACTTAATCGTAACTGGCGATTTGTGGGTGTAGTTTGTCTGTACCTCACGCTTAATCTATAGGAGAATACATTAATGATAGGATAGGATAAACATTATGTTGTGTTTTGTTATTAACAAATCTTTTTCTTGTTTTCAGCCGCCCTGATGCGTCGTTTATGTGGTTCCTGAACCCACTGAAATCGATCCGCTACATCGTATGGCACAACTACAAGTGGACCATTCTGAGGGCGGCCATCATCCTAATTCTGGCTTCGATGATCCTACTGCTCTTATACGCAGTCCCCGGATACACGGTCAAGAGGCTCCTAGGAGCTTAAATTATACTATAGTAATAGACTACAGCTGATGATATATGTTCAGTTCAGTTAGATTAGGTTTGATGTCTACATATGACCAAAAAAAAAAAACATTAAAAAAAATTATTTTAATCCATAATACAGTACTTATAAACACAGTGTAATATAATTTAGTCATATAGAGATACGTATATGTTCATAAGATTTAAAGATAAATTCGTTTCGCATACTTTTTAACATTTTACCTTCTCTCATATTTTCAACAATATTTTCTACTATTTCATCTTTTTTTTTCCCACTCCCTCCGTGTCAGTAAAGGACGAAATTTCCATTTATGTACACATTTACGTGAAACATTTTTCAGCCATACATACGTAGAACATGCAGTCTGAACATCTTAATTGGTTACTTTTATGTGATCGCTCTCGATCTTGATAATACACTGGTAACAATTATTTCCGAACCACTTGTGCGTTGCCTAACACTTAAATTCAGCTTCACATTATTTTGATAGCATTCTGTCACACAATTAGATGACACATTTCTACTGATCTCGTAATAAACCGAATAAAACATAATTAAATTACTGTGAAAAAATAAAAAAACAAAAAAAAAAATCGCATAAGTAAACCATATTTAAGCACATTAGCCACTAAATACTGTAGCAAAAACATAAATAAAAAAAGAACTGTAACCGTAGCAAACCATATATTATCAAATATGTTAATCACTTAGTTTAAAATAAGGCAACACAGAGCTGCTGTTCTGATAAATAACTGAAAAAAAAAACATAGCGATGTTACAAATAAGTAAGTAATCAAATATTTATTAAACTAGACCTGCACAACCATATTTAACCAAACTAGCTGTAACACCGTAAATATTATGCATAGTAATAAAATACATTTAACATTAAAAAAGGACATCATCCGTTTTGGTCTAAATCCAATCGCAGATTTGATTTAGACCATTGCAGTAGCCCTCCAATCATACATACATGAGAATGTGAGACTTTCTTGATACATCATTCAGAATTGTTGTCAGCAATAATTTACCACACGAACATCTTACTGAATTACAAGTAACTGATTTATGTATGTCGGATTCGAAGGCTACTGTAATCCCAACACAACAGCGCCAGACAGTGTTACAGATCCTACACATGATTGATTTTGGTATACACCGAAAGTTAACAAAAATAATTCGTACCTACCTACACGTTCATTAGTCAAAAATAGAGTCATATACTGGGAGTCCCTAAGTTTTTGGCCAATTAAATTTAATCCACAGTCGTCTCATTGACACGACAGAGAAGACATCTAATTCTAATGAAGTGTGTAAAATGTGGTAAACCCACAATCATTAACGTAAGTGCCGTGTGGTGCCGGACGTAAAACTATAGCACCATCCCATTTCTCCCGTGGGTGTCGTAGGAGGCGACTAAGGGACTTACTAGAGAATGGGCAGCAGCGTTCTCAATGCATTTGACCACCATACTGCGATCACCAACCCGCCTACCAAGCGTGGTGATTATGGCAAATCCCCCCTCTTTTGGGGGAGGCTTATATCCAACAGTGGACGTCTTTCGGCTGTTATGATGATGAACGTAAGTTATGGTATTTTACGAGATCTGCCAATCTGCCAATCTGTTTGGTACCAAACATGTACGAAATATGGATGATGTCCTTTAAAATAGAATTAATCGTTTTGGTGTCTTACACATAAACAAAAAAAGGAAATAAAATAAAATAAAAACACCAAAAAGAGTCATAAATATAATAAAAGCAATAGAAACACATTTAGCAGTCAGCAGTAGAAACATATCCAACCAAATAAATGAATATTGACATATCATATCTAACCACACATACATAAGCAATACCTGCAGCCACATCCATAGCCATAGGACACACATGCTTCTACTCTATATTGGCTTACTAAAGTAGGGGCTATTTGTGTCCTATACTTATACAATGGTGAAGGGCCACTGACACCACTCACCACTCTAGATGGCACAACAACAGATCAGACATATTATGTATTACAAATATTATAAAAAACACAACTCACGATCATTCATACATTCAACAAGGCATCGTAACCATGTTTAATCAATTCCATATTATCATAAATTAGTTATTAATACCATAGAGTAATAAAAAGAAAATGTTATCTGTCAAATCATTGTTCTCGTAAATATATTTTCTTTCCTTAAAGTGGATGCACAAAGATAGCCCCGCAAAATTCAATTCGCAACTTGCAAACTTGTTTTTGTATGTTGATTAAAATATGATACGCGACCGTAGCAAATATGGCTTTACAGAATAGTAATCAATCAATTTTGGGAAGCTTCCTCGAGTCTTCTAGTCGCGTATTCCGCAGAGCCTGAAGACTAAAGTCTTCATCCAGTGTGTCTTACCTGTTATTACCTACGGAGCCGAAACGTGGACTGGCTGGTGGTCGGGCCGAAACGTGGCTGGTCCATTAATTCAAAGTCGCTCAGCGAGCTATGGAACGAGCTATGCTCGGAGTATTTCTGAAAGATAGAATCCGGAATGAGGTGATCAGGAAGAGAACCAAAGTTGTCGACATAGCTCACAGAATTAGCAAGCTGAAGTGGCAATGGGCCAGCCACATTAGCCGTAGAACCGAAGCCCGTTGGGGTAGACGGAAAACGTAAGGTAGAACGCCCTCAGGGGCTAGGTGGAGTGACGACCTTCGCAGGGTTACTGGTAACAACTGGATGAGAGCTGTCGAGAATCGAGCTGAATGGCATGCAATAGGAGAGCTATGTCCAGCAGTGGATTGCTGTAGGCTGATGATGATAAATCATTAAAACCCTCTGAGTTCGTTTAATTCGATTTAATTACATTTCTATGAAATAGTTATACAATGGAATTAAAAGAACTTACAGGGTTGTTTCGATGAGTTTAATGATTATAATTACGTAACTATGCGAGTTACGGTCGCGGATCATATTTTAATCAACTTATTACAACCAAAAGCGCTCGATATTTTTTTTCGCGGGCTTCCCCAGCTCTGCCCCCTTAACGAACCTAAAAATATAGTTCGTTCTTTATTTTTCACCTTACAAAAATTTAAAAAATGAAAACACAAGATTTCTGAACACCGTTCTAGTTCCAATCTAGATTGACCCAAGAGCAATGCTCTAAAATTACAATATTCAGATATTTGGCAGGTAAAGTTAATTCTTTAACACCTATATTAATTAATAAGACAGTGTATATTTATTATAATCAATGTATGTATTAAAATTCATGTATCATTTATTTAATCACTCAGAGAATATATAATCCTAGCTGTAAGTAAAATTGCGTTTCATTTATCTTTTATTTAGTTTATATCCCGCCGAAAAATAGTTTCAGTAGAACGCTGTAAATCTAATCTGGAGAAAATAGGTATCACTGGTACCAAAACTTTGGTGTTACCAAACAAACAATGCTTCAGCAGCAAAGGTATTCTACGTCTCGTACCTTTGAAACCCTCGTTACGCTCAGGATTCTATATTTGACTCACTAATAATAGTTATTTGTTATGCAAGGCTATGGGAGGTAAGCTCATTCGGAAATGCGATGATGCCCGAGGGACATTAAGAATATAGTTGTACTGTCCCTATGTTTATTAACCTGTAAGCTGATTTCTTGAATTACCTTTAAAGGTATGAGGAACAGGGTGTAAAGTTCGCTCATCCTCTATTGAAAAGGAGGATCCTCCGACCAGACGGGTATTGTGTCTGGTCCGGGCAACTGCCCGACAGTTGATGTGGGGATTTTGTACCTATCTGAGTGGCGTGGTAAACTCTGATTGCGCGATGTAGAATTGCTATGAATTTTCGCCTGTGGCATTGTAGATGGCGCCACTTTTTTTTTTGCGTTTTTCGATATTTGTTGCGAATTATTTATTTTTGTATTGCCGCTACATCACTCCCCCCCGGAGACTGGAGGTCGATAGTGGGCTGAGTCAGTGCATAATAGGTCTTTACCTATGAAATTGCCGTTTTGTATGAAAAAATTTAAACGAATTTTTTTCATGAATTTTTTATTTGTATTAATCGAAGTAATCACCTATGCAATCAATGCATCTTTGCCATCGCAGTGGCAGTTTATTGATGCCCTTCTTAAAGAAATCAGCTGGACGGGAGGCAACAAATTCTTCAAAGGCATTTTGTACTGCCTCTCGGGTATTAATTTTTTTTCCCGCCAAGAAGTTATCCAAATTCTGGAAAAAGTAGTAGTCTGTAAGCGCAAGGTCTGGTGAGTAGGGCTGATGACGGAGAGCTTCCAACCCCAGTTCTTGCAACTTGGAGACCGTCTGCTGTGCAGTATGAGGTCGCGCGTTGTCGTGCAGGAGCAGCGGAGACGAGCGATTGACCAATGCTGGTTGGAGATGCGCCAGCTTCTCCATCATTGTGTTCAGTTCTTCACAGTACACATCTGCAGTAATGCTCACCCCGTTTGGTAAGAAGCTGTGATGAATCACACCGGCGCTAGACCACCAAACAGTGACCATCACTTTTCTAGGGGTAAGTTTTCGTTTAGGGCATTGTTTAGGTGCTGAACCAGGATCCAACCAACTTGCTGAGCGCTTACGGTTATCAAACAGAATCCATTTTTCATCGCAGGTAACAATGCGGTTCAAAATTCCTTCATTTGTGTGTCTGTTGAGCAGCGCAAGGCACGTCTCGACGCGTACTTCGCGCTGGCGATCATTGAGTTCGTGGGGCACCCATTTGTCAAGCTTTTTTACCTTGCCAATTTGACGCAAATGGACCATTATTGTTTTGACGCTAACGTCGAAAGCTGCTGCTAATTCAGCCGTAGATTGTGTATCATCAGCTTCCACAATCGCCTTTAATTCGTCATTGTCGACCAAAGTCTTCGGACGACCGCGAGGTTCATTTTTCAGGTCGAAATTTCCAGAACGGAAGCGAGCAAACCAATAACAGGTGGTGCGTTGGTTTGTAGTGTTAGCTCCGTAAACGTCGTTGATGTTGCGTGCCGCTTGTGCCGCGTTGCTGCCACGACGGTACTCATATTCCATAATTACTCGAATTTTTAACGTATCCATGATGACGAAAAAGATTGAAATGCGATGAAAATGTAACACTAATCAATAAAGAAATGACCACTTTTAGAAAAAAAAATCCATGTTTTTAAAATAAAATTAATTTGAAATTAGAATTCTTAGCCAAACAAAAATTATTTTGATTTGAAATGGCCAGTACTGCAGAACGGCAATTTCATAGGTAAAGACCTAATATTATGATGCTTGCCAGGGCTAGTTGTGGTTCCAGTGGGTCGGAACCGGGTGTCGCATAGTTCGCGGTGAGTCGGAACTGTCTGCGACGATTCCCCAGTGAGTCGGGGTTGCGCTGCGTTATGCTCCAGTGAGTCGGATCTGGTACAGCGCTGGGTTGAGAGGTTGAGGCTGACTGCTGACGTCGACCGGGAGATTGAGCTCTCGACCGGCTGAAAGTGCAGTGTGCTGGGCCATGGTTGCTGATGAGGCTGTGAGTGATGACCAGGCATGCGGTTCGCTGCATGCAGGTGGTCAGGATACCCGTTGAAGCCGTGGGTGCTGGCTGGCTGTGTTACTCGCCGCTCGAAAGCTTAAGGAAGTGGTTTTGATGTGATGATAATGACGTCACGCTGAAGTGTTGCACGAAGGCTGCGCTGACGTTCTTTCACGATTTAGAGGTATGAGGAACAGGGTGTAAAGTTCGCTCATCCTCTATTGAAAAGGAGGATCCTCCGACCAGACGGATATTGTGTCTGGTCCGGGCAACTGCCCGACAGTTGATATCGGGATTTTGTACCTATCTGAGTGGCGTGGTAAACGCTGATTGCGCGATGTAGAATTGCTATGATAGTTCGCCTGTGGCATTGTAGATGGCGCCACTTTTCTTTTTGCGTTTTTCGATATTTACATACCCATCTGGTCAATAAGAATTTCCTAGAATTTCTCATTATTCGTACTTTCACAGCAACATTTACTATCAGTGAGAATAGTTCGCTATCCTTCTTTAAAATTAATATAGGTGCCTCTGACATTTTCAACTCCAATTAAGGCGACGATAGATGACAGCTACCTACAGCGATGCACTGCCACCCGTCGCGCGCAAGAGACCCCGCCTCAACGCGCATCAAGTTTTTCGAAAAACAACCCATGTTGATTTATCAAACACAGTTCAAAGAAAAACCGTATACTAAATTTTGGGTGATTAAATTGTCTTTTAGATGGTGAAAGTTTCATGGAAATACACCCGATAGTTTTTGCGTGATTATCATTTTTATGTCCGCGATAGACATTACTTTACCAATTAATTACATTATGTTATAAAATATTATTTAAAATATTCATATATGAAATGACGAAGAAAATTGTCTCGTTTAACATATATTTTTTCAAAATACACGAGACAACCCGTTTAGACGTGATCTTCAATTTAAAGTCCTTAAAACTCATCTATCCCCGCCTTAATACAGCAAGCGACCATCCTGTGTGCTTACTCTTGAGTTTAATTCCGATCGATCGACATTGGAATTGTGACGTTTCGTACTCTTGAGTTCGACGCTAGCGCCAAATCGTGTTTAAATTGCGTGTCTTTTTGGAGAACTAAATGAAATCGGGATCGGGCTTGGCGCGCGGTAATCGCTACTCTTGAGTTTTTTTGACAGCTGTGTATTGCATCAATATTACGCTGGGATTGTTTGTAGATTGTGATTTTTCCAATAGCAAAAGTGTAACTTTTTTGAAATTGTTTTGCATTTTAGGTGGTTCTAAACAAGTAAAAGGAGTTTAATATGGCACGATTAGCAGTATTAAACAGTGTTTTACGTAATTCCCTAAAAAAGAATGGAAACAAAGACGAGAAATGTTAAGAGATTTTGGCTCAACTCAATGTATAGGTTTCTAATTAACTAGTTAATTTAATTTGATCTCATTACTATCTACATAGTTTTCATAATAAAATCCAGTTGTACTAATTTGAGTTTTATACGGAATATTTGAAAATAATGTAAGGTTCTCGTATAATTACGTAAGTTGAAAATGAGATTTCTTATTTATGTACAGTTTTTATTTATTTTGGTTTTAAACGATAGATCTATGGATAAAACCATTTTTACAGTTGGAATTATGTAAAGCGTACCACGGGTTCCAAAGATATTCAAGATTTAATGTACGAGAAAATATACCACACTACATTTTCATTGGTTTTCTTCTAGGTTTTTTTTATTATTACTAGACACACTCAATATTGTTATTTTACATAAATAAAGAACGCCATTGGGTATTTCTTACTACAAAGGAACCAAACGCGAACAATATCTGACTGTTCTAAACAAACTAAAACTTGACTACTTTTACTATAGAAAATTGAGACCTTCTACGCCGTCTTTTTTATTAGTAGATAGTGTAGGGCATGGCAACGATCCTACCGCATGCAGCCAAAGTCATGGTTAATTTTATGATTTTAATCATTTTCTTACGCCCAAATGAATTGATTACGTCACAATTACTCAATTAAGCAACTATCTATAAGATATTTATTTATTGGCCGCGTTATTTAAAGGATAAAGCATTTTAATTCTCTATTACCGGTTTATTGTAATGAGTCGAACAACACTATTGCGGCCCGTAACGTAGCTAACTTCACGTTGAATAAAATAATGGCGGGGCAATCCCAATTTCAATCCAATGTTGACACTATTGTGTTCAAGAGTACCGAATCACGTGACTGCAAAATTGATATTGGAATTGTATTGGGTTTAGATTGAAATTAAAA
The DNA here is from genome assembly GCA_949987655.1 of Polymixis flavicincta. Classification (NCBI taxonomy): domain Eukaryota; kingdom Metazoa; phylum Arthropoda; class Insecta; order Lepidoptera; family Noctuidae; genus Polymixis; species Polymixis flavicincta. Next base: position 30,847,250 of record OX465171.1, on the reverse strand, counting down.
TTAGTTTCAAGAGTAAGCCCCCTGAGCGTCGCGAGGGTTTCAACGATACGAGACGCAGGATACCTTTGCTGCCGAGCGAAACACACAATTTTTTTACAGCGAGGCAAATCCAAATTGCAAGAAAAACAGCCTAAATAATATATTAAATTAGTGTAGTTCAATCAAGTATGACAGCATTGCATTGCAGTCTTCTATTACATCACTGGTTGATATAAGTCCACGTATAACGTATGAATTATTTATTTCAGTGCAAATACAGTATGTATAGTCACAGTTCTACTTAACTCAAAATAACACACAATAGATAGTTCAACCTTAAAACTCCCTATCTGGAAGGCGGGAAAAATCTTCCACCACAGATTACAATATAGTCCTTTTTTTATCAAGCAAATGCAAGTTACATATAAAATTGCTTACAGAAAAATACTTTTCATTCCATCTATTCGAAAATGACGACACGGTTCGCCTTTAAGTGCACTCAAAGGTGGTGTTTTCTATAAGAAACTTTTAGCGGGCAGTAATGAGTTTTTAATCCCCTTTATAAGTGCGCCGCAATTATATTTGCCGCGCACTTTTGAATTTGGAACATCTTAGTGTTCAGCGCCAAAGAAATCGAACGCAAAAATATTGTTTGAATAAAGGCTGGCTGGTACGACAGCCCATAGTCGCGCCGCCGCGCCGGCTGAATAAAAAAAAGAAATATAGTTAAAAACGCGCAAACTACAGCCCGCGTTTTCGTCAATTTTCACGGATTGTTAGAAATTCATGGTTTGGTTTAGAAAAATGAATTCTTCAAGTGACAGTGAAAGTATAGAATTAACTCCTGAAAGTATTAGAACTGACGCAAGAAATGTGATGGATAATATTACCTGCAAAATCGCGGGAGAAATATATGAAAGCCTAAAGCTGTCTACACACCTAATCCGCCGGGCCCGGCGACACGAACCTGACGGGCAGGCCGGCGGCCTGATTTTAACGATCGTGGCTTGGGTCCACTCACTCACTAATTGTGAATACTGCATGCCGCGACTGTCGTGCCGCCGCCCCGGCAAAATTGTCCGGGTCGCAACATCGAAAACCGCAGGCACTAACCCGCCGGGTTCGTGCCGGCGGCTTAGGTGTGTAGACAGCTTATGGTAATTTTATTGAATGGAGAAATGCAAGAGGCGCCAAGAATTTTTCAGAATCTGTCTTTTTGGCCTACTTCCAGTACCTACTTAGACAAAACTAAACAACCTTCCACTCTTTGGAGTACCTACTCAATGCTAAAATCAACAGTCAGTTCTAATAACGACGTAAAACTGGACACAAACTGGTCAAAACTAATAGCGTATCTGAAGAATATGTCTGATGGATTTAAACCGAATAAGTGTTCTCAGTCAAAAACGTCGAGACTTTCCTTAATGAGGCACCAGACAAAGTTCCAATCGCGTTCGATTTTTGCCGAGAACAGTTGTGTTACATGCCACCGCGCGCGTACCACAGTGTAAAAGTGCTTACGCATCAAAATACTGCCGTCCAGTCGGATGCACCGCAATGACCTAGTTATTGCGTAATGCTGACGGCTGTCAGCGAATATTATTGTTAAGGCGAAGTTAATACTCGCTTAACTTCTACAATGGGTTCGAAAAAGCCAACACTGAACACTATTGAGATAGACTTAAAAACAGAAACTGAACATCTGTTGTACAAGTACCTTTGTGAAGAACGAAAACAGAGTGAAGAGCTGCAAAAAAACCTAAAAGAATTAAAAGGTCAAATAGAAAATCTCCAGCAACAGCTGAAACTTCAAACGGAAAACCCACCGAAATCGGTTTCTACAACCGCCACTGAAACTTCCCCCCCGGTCGTTGAATATACCACGGACGAAGAAGAACTAGCTCGAGAAACAGGATGGATACGGCAAAAAAGCAGGAAGAAAAGAAAATTGAACACCTCTCCCGCCCAACCCATTCTGAATGAACACGGAAGTGAAGAGAATAAAGGTAAGGAAAAAACCATTAAAACTCCTTTACCACCACCTATTATAGTTGATGGTATCCAAGACTACCAGAAGTTCTATGATTTTCTATCTGAGAGCCAATCACCTGACGCGTTCAGCATCAAAATGATGAACGGCGATACAGTAAAAGTAAATGCCAAAAACGAAGATTCGTACAGGGCCATAACAAAGGCCCTCTCACTCAACAATTGCCTCTGGCACTCCTATGAGAACAAGCAAGAGAGACCAATTAGAGTAGTGGTAAAAAAATTGCATTTCACATGCATTCCAGAGAGAATTGTTAAAGACTTGCGTAACAAAGGCTATAAGATTCTAGAAGCAGTCAACAAATTGAGTTGGAAAACCAAAGAGCCACTCAATATGTTCATGCTAACATTTTCAAATGATGAAGAAACTAGCAAAATATTTAGCATCAAAACTGTGTTGGGATGTAATGTGGAAATACAACCGCTAAAGTCCACAAAACTGGTACCTCAGTGTAAAAGATGCCAGGCGTACGGCCATACCCAAAAGTATTGCTCCAAAGAACCGAGGTGCGTAAAGTGCACAGGCAAACATCTCACTAAGGATTGCAAAAAATCAAAAGAAGAGAAGCCAAAGTGTGTCCACTGTGGAGCTCCACATCCGGCTAACTACAGGGGATGTATCGTAGCTAAAGAAATTCAGCAGTTTCGAAACAAAAAATCGAAAGGCAATACAACCCCTCAACAAAATACACCTACTGGAAGAGTTGAAAGCACCAGCCAGTACAAACAAAGTCAACGCACAATAAAAACCACAGATAAAAATGTGTCTTATGCCCAAGTAACTACAAGTGGCATTGTGAAGGCACCTTTGGCTGATATGGACAGTGACAAAAAGTTAAATGAAATCTTAAAGTTAATGTCATCATTTGCTGAGAGATTGAATAAAATTGAAAATAGCAACAAAGCTGCTATTCCTAAGCCAAAAAAATGAATACTACACTGAAACTTATGGCGTGGAACTCTAATGGGTTACAAAAACATCAGAATGAGTTACAAGTAGTATTAGACATAGAAAAAATTGACGTTTGCCTGATATCAGAAACTCACTTCATAAAGCAATCTTACATTAAGTTTAAAGGGTACAAAGTGTACCATGCACTTCACCCAGACAATTCTGCAAGAGGCGGTAGTGCCATTATTATAAAAGAAAACCTTCAGCACTACGAAAAGTTTAAATACGAAAAGAAAGAGATCCAAGCAGTAGCGATATGTGTACAAACCAAAAAATATCCTGTTACAGTATCTGCCATCTACTGTCCACCACGGTATACGATACAAAAAGACCACTTTATGAGCTTTCTAACTCGCCTTGGAAGTAGATTTATCTTAGGAGGTGACTTCAATGCTAAAAATACTTATTGGGGCTCCAGACTAACAACTACTAAAGGAAAGGAACTGCTGAGTGCCATAAAAGAGCTGAAATGTGATGTCATATCAACTGGAAAGCCCACCTACTGGCCAACAGATCCAAATAAAATCCCGGACTTAATAGATTTTTTCGTAACCAAGGATCTATCAACTGGGTATATAAAAGTGGAACAAAGCTATGACATGAACTCGGATCACTCTGCAATCTATTTAGAAATTAGCGAGACCATTTTGTTTAAAGAAAATAGTCCCGCTCTTGTGAATAAGTATACAGACTGGGTAGGCTTCAGGACCAGATTGAATGATGAAATAGACCTCAAAGTCACATCCAACAAGCAGCGTGGGAAAATACACCTGACTTCAACAAGAGAACGAAGGGAAATACATACCCCTTCAGAATCAAGGAGCTCATTATGGAAAAAAGAAGGCAGAGAAAAAACTGGCATCAATCTAGGTGCCCTGCTGACAAACGAAAACTAAATAACCTGACAAAAACACTAAGAAGACGAATTCAGAATTTTAAGGATGACTCAACCAACACCTATCTTCAGAACCTAAGTAACGACCAAAAGACAGAGTATTCTCTTTGGAAGGCTACTAAGTACCTAAAAAGGCCGGTTACCCAAATCCCACCTATTAAGTGTGAAAACGGACAGTGGGCAATTAGTAACGAGCAAAAAGCTAAGAGGTTTGCAGACCATCTAGAAAATATCTTTCAACCAAATGACGATGAAATCACTGAAGATCACACATTGGCTCATATGATGGCATCAGAAAATGAAGTTATCATAAAACTAGTAACACCAAGAGAAGTCACACGAGAAATACAACGCAATATAAGTATACGAAAATCGCCAGGTTACGATTTAATAACAGGAGAAGTACTTCATAACCTCCCAAGAAAGGGCTTGGTTAAGTTAACGACCCTTAGTTAACGCTCCTTAGTTGCCGCACTAAGGCTGAAATATGTACCAGACTTATGGAAGGTGGCTGAAGTAATAATGATAGGTAAGCCAGGAAAACCGGCTCATGAAACATCATCATATAGGCCTATTTCCTTGCTACCAATCATGTCCAAGTTATTTGAAAAGCTATTACTCAAACGGCTTAAACCAATAATAGATAGTAAAAATATAATACCAGAGCACCAATTTGGTTTTCGAGAAAAACACTCTACCATCGATCAAGTGCATAGGATCACCAACATAATAGAAAACGCCCTCGAAGACAAGAAAGTATGTTCTACTGTATTCTTAGACGTGGCGCAAGCCTTTGACAAAGTATGGCATGAAGGCCTAATACACAAATTGAAGAGCCTGTTACCGAAGCAATTTGCAGATATATTAGAATCCTACATTCATAACAGAGTCTTTAGAATAAGACAAGAAGACGCCTACTCAGAACTGAAAGAAATTAATGCTGGCGTACCGCAAGGAAGCGTGTTAGGTCCGGTCCTGTACCTACTATATACTTGCGATATTCCTGAATTAGGGCAAAACACGATTGGGACCTTTGCTGATGATACAGCTATAATGGCTGTAGGAAACAGCCACGAAGAAGCAGCAGAAAAGGTTCAATTAGCTGTAAATCAAGTTTACGACTGGACCAAAAAATGGAGGATTAAACTAAATGAATCCAAATCTGTTCACATAGACTTTTCCAACAAAAAACATCAGTATTCTCCAGTTTACATCAACAATAAACAAGTACCATACGAGAATACAGCCAAATATCTCGGTATGACCCTTGACGCAAAGTTACGCTGGAAAGCCCACGTCAAGAAGAAAAAAGATGAACTCGACCTCCGATTCAAAAGAATGTATTGGCTGCTTGGAAGAAACTCCGTGCTATCCGTGCAAAACAAATTATTGCTTTACAGACAAGTCCTGATGCCAGTTTGGACTTATGGTATTCAGCTGTGGGGCTGCACCAAACAGACAAATATATTAATTATACAACGATTCCAAAACAAAGTGCTAAGGGAAATTGTAAATGCACCTTGGTACATACGAAATGATGACCTCCATCGGGACCTAAAAGTTGAGTTCATCGCAACAGTGATCCAGAAATTTGCAGAAGCTCACGAAAAGAGACTTCATCAGCATGTGAACGTCGAGGCAATCCAGCTTCTCGACCACACAAACATAATTAGAAGACTTAAAAGAACAAAACCGTTCGAGTTAGTGTTTAGTGTTAGTGAATAGTGTAAACAAACACAAGAACGAAGTGTATTCGCCTTAATAGAGACAATAAGAAAAGTGCTATTGGACACATTCTTAGTAAAGACAATTTAATAGTTTAGGTTATAATTAAATTACTTATTAGTCTATCTATAGGGCTAGATTGTAATAAGATTAGGGTCCATCCTATTGATGAACCCTAGGACAAGGGAAAAAAAAAAAAAAAAAAAAAAAAACCAGACAAAGTCTTTCTTGCCGTAAAAGTAAGTAACTATGTAATATGGTGGATTAGTAAAGTATAAGCATTGTGTTTTAAAATGCGCATTTTATTGTTACCTGTACTTCGATAGATACTTGTCTTATTCACATTCGGTTCTGTTACAGGTGGCTTTAATTTTCGGAGTGCATGGAGCTTGTCGTGGCAATGAACTTTTAAAAATAACTGTTGATGATGTCGAAAATCACTCGGATGATTTACTGGACAGACACAAAAATTACCGATCCTTCGTAATCCGAGGAGAATACAAAACTATTGTACAGAAATACCTGGACCGTCCTGCTGATTTGAAGACCAATCGGTTTTTCATCCGTTATCAAAATGGCAAGTGCTTCAAACAAGTTAAGTATGGGAAAAAATAAAATTTCTAACATGCCACAAGAAATCGCTACTTATTTGAAGTTACCAGATATCAAACTGTATATCTACAGGACATTGTTTTCGTCGTACTTCTGCTACCCTTTTGGCCGATTCTGGAGCGGACTTAACTGTTCTCAAGCGACACGGAGGATGAAAGTCGAGTGCTGTAACAGAGGGGTATATAGAAGATTCCATTGAGCAGAAAGCGAAAACAAGTGAACGCATCGTGGAAAACATTAAATTGCAACCTTCAGTTAATCCATCCATGCCACTCTCGCCACGCCCATCTACATCCAAACGAGATTCACCGTGACGTTTTCCTCAAAATGAGCCAGATTTGGAATTCGGCTTAAAATCTATAACAACTCTATTACATAGATATAAAACTGTAACAATTTTTTTTCATAATTGTGAAAATGTCTCAAATGTACTTAAATATAAATTTTTAGTTGTTTTATTATTAGATACTATTGAATTTCAACTTAGTTGTTACTGTATGTTTTATTAAATAATAATATTACAGTAAAATATGAGGCGCCTTTTATTTTCTCATACGGGGTGATGAAAAGTTGAGTGTATCACTCGGGCGCAAAATATATTTTTGGCTCGGGCGACGGACATTGAATCACTCGCTACGTTCAGGATTCTACTACAGAATCCCTCACAACAAACCAAAAATAAGGAAAGTGAATTGAATACAGACAAAAAAGTAGTTATCTTTTCATGCAGTCATCGTGTCGGCCAGTGCGATTAATCTAAAAATGGGGTTCGCGCACTAACATGAAATAAGTATTAGTGCATTTTCAGTGAACTGACGGCACATGAGTAGATACTGGCGGTAGAGAAAAGTATTGAATAGAAAAGTTCGAATTTCAAAAAAATCACTTTTGCACACAGATTTCGAATGACAAACAGAATCTTTCCGAGGTTGTGAGGTGAAAATAGCTATTATAGCTCATAGAGATCCTACGATGACACAAAAGGCCTTCACCGAAAACCAAAAATGTTTTTCTGAGTACGTTCTATTAATACATTCTAATATATCATAATTTTAAATTTAAAAGTAGGTTCAGTTACATGAACTCACAAGCTGATCACTTGAGAGAAGCAAGCCAAATATGTACCTAGGTGAGATCTTTGACCACCATCTTACTTTCAGAGAGCACATAAAGGCAGGTCATTCACGGGTCGCCTTCGGTCTCAGCAGGCTCCATTTCATGTTGACCGCTCGCAGTAAATTGTCCCTTAAGTGCAAATTGTGACTTATTGTGTCGTCATCGCACACACTAAGCCCAACCATCTCCATAGGATGCAGACCCTTCAAAACTTCAAAACAGTTTCCTTAGAAAGATTACGGGAGCCCCCTTTAATGTCCGCAATAACTATCTTCATCTAGATCTAAGAATGCCCATCATCCAGCAGTTCGTGAATCGCCTCTCAAAACGATTTTTTTCATTCTGCTATAAAGCACGATAATCCCTTGATTACGTTGGCTGTCCGATTCACACGATTAATACATCATCAGCGCATCGCTGCGACCTCAGCAACGCCATAAGCTGAGGTCTGTACCTCACAGGGCACCCCCCTTAGCACTAGTTAGTCCCTCAGTTTAAAAAAAGATATGTCCCTGGCAGGAGGCCTTAATCTATTTAGGCACCAGCAAGTAAGCTTGGTAATCAACCGACGATATGACCAGCGAGATACCATTCCCAAAACAAAAAATCGCCGGCCTATTGCCTACCAGACGCCACACTCGTCTGGTTAGAGAACGCTAACTTTACTATGGAGGATGAACGAACCCTCACCCTGTTCGTCATGCCTCTATGGATACATGAAGTGGAAATGCCAAACAATAGGTTCGTGGTTCTACTTCATCAGTCAGGCAAAGCGTTATTAATACTTATAATAACAGGATGCATTAATATTCCAAATTGGAACTAAAAGCAAAATATTATTGACTTGAGTATTAGCAATAAAATGATTAATTATATTATTAATATCTGGTTATGAACAATAAAATGATTTATTATTATAATAATATAATGTTTATTTACTTAAAAAATAAGTCATTGTAGTACACGTTACAAAAAAAAACAGTTATACAAAAATAAGTACTATATCTACAAACTGTCTGGGTGAGCACTGCTCTCCTAGCTATGTAGGTTATGAAAACCTGTGTTAAGGAGAACCAGTCCGGTCCCCTAAGGTATAATGACGTAAAGGCGCGGGCCTGCGTGACCGCGGCGCATGCTGTGCACGGTCACGCGGCGCAATTTAGCTGCATGTATTAATTTGTTTGACATCGTGGGTTTACGTTTCCACTGGAGAACACGAAGACCCACGACTATGTATAGCGTGGCACGGCGTACGGAGAGGCTACGCACGTGCCACTGCAATCCAATCAATCCAAAACTGCGCTGCGATTATGCGAGCTGTACATAGTCGTGGGTCATATTCGTGTACTCCTGTGGATACGTAGTCCCACGTCGACAGCGTTGAGCTATGTAACCGGCTATTCGAGTAAGCCACGCATGTATCAATGACGTCAATTCATGTATAGCCTCTCCGTGGGTTGCAGTGGACACAACCACTAACAAGTTCTTACAAGCGAAGCTTATTACACGTGCGTAGCCTCTCCGTGCGCCACGGTGGGCCCGCGCCTTCCAGGTTACGTAGTGCTTCTGATGCTACTGTTACAATTTTGCAGTATTGACATGTGTAATTAAAGCTGAAGATAATAATTTTCAGGTAAATAAATGTGTATGGTGTGTGTGTGTGTGTGTGTTTGTGTGCACGTGCGTGCGTGCGTTTTGGAGGTACGATTGCACAATCTTTTTGCATTTGTAATACGCTGGTTCGTATATTTCACACTTTTCGTTTATTTTATTATATAGGAACTGACCAAGAAAATGAAAAATCTCTTTGCAAAAGTTGAGCGTACTCGCGGCAGGGTGCATGCATATCCTATCTTTTCGACGTTTACTACGTTTTTAATTTTCCATAATTCGGTATAGGGTTTTGCGATGTTGGAGAATGACTGTCGTAGTATGAAGTGTTGCCGAACATTTAGAACTTTGCAGTAAATCTATAGTTGGTCGGTTGGAAAAAGAAAAGGACGAAAAGTGGCCACTTTTAAAATGTCTTTATGTGATACTTACTTCTAGCGGCTTGAGAGTGGTTTTTGCTGCGCCGCCCCAACAGAATATACAATAAGTTACGATGGATTGGCCAAGGGCGAAATAGACATTACGTATTATAATGGGATTGGCAATATACCGAAGAGTCTTGAAGATGTATATCAGTTTGTGAACTCGTCCAGTTAGCAGACCAATATGAGATATAAAATTGAGATTCCTATCTAAGATTATTCCCAGGTATCTGATGCTTTCAACTTTCGACTTTGACAAGTCGTGTCTTGTATTTGTGGATCAAGACAAGTGTGAACTTTGATTAAAATTGGAGTCTGTGGTTGAGATACCAACCTGATAGAATAAGTCATAAATTTTGTTTTGGAGGTATTTAGGGTGAGAGTGTGGGAATTAAGCCAATTTAACGCTACGTCAAAGCCAAGCTGAGCTAGATGTTCGAGTTGTAACCAAGAATCCGCGGTGAAGGTTATTGCGGTGTCATCTGCAAATGATATTGCCCTTGCGTTAACGATATTGAGGTTACTCAGGTCATTAATAAAGATCAAGAAAAAAGTGGGTCCCAAAACGCTTTCTTGTGGTACCCCTTAGTGAACAGAAAGTTCCTCGCTATCATGGCCCTCAATCCTGACTTTTTGCGAACGATTTGAGAGGTAACTTTGGAAAAGATTCAGTTGTATCCCTCTGACGCATATTTTCTCAAGTTTTATTAAGAGTGTGGAAACGGGAACAGTGTCGAACGCTTTCACGAGATCAAAGAATATTGTAAGAACTTTTTTTTGTTTTTATTTATGTGATCAATGACAAAATTGGTTAGGTCATGAACTGCGTCACTGGTTGACTTATTTTTGCGGAAGCCATATTGTTGCTGAGAGATTATCTTACAATGCTATTAGACGGTAATTATTCGGCAGTGCTCCGTCACCCCCCTTGAATATTGGATAAATTATTGCCTTTTCAAAAGAAGTCGGAAAAACAGCTGTTTCAAAATAAATACTGAATATATGGCATAAAATAGGCGCCAGAGTGGTGGAAAATTTCTTTAGTATTTATTGTAGGTGAGATACCATCCCAACCAGTAGCAGCGTTTGGTCGTAGAGAATTAATAGTGGATAAAATTTCGTCTGGATCAGTTTTCCCCAAGACGAAGAAGAAGGATGAGGTTGGTAAACAACTGTTTTGTGGAATAGGTGGTTGTTGTGGGGCCCTTGTTTTATTAACGTCATCTGCTAGTTTCTTTCCTATATTGCCAAAAAGGAATTCACATTGTTACATGACTGTGTGGGTATGAGTGATGGGGATAGCAATTGCGTAGACGAGTGTGTAGTTTTTGTTATTCGTTTTATGGTATCCCACAGTGATTTCGGGTTATTGCTTGCTTTACTGCGTTGTTCCGCGATTTGTTTTCTTGAATTATTCTTTAATATCACATAGTTACCTAAATGTCTAATTTGACAAAGAAGTTACATTTTACATTATCATTTATAAAAATACCTTGTGTAATGAGACCAAAAATATAAAGCAACCAACATTTCTTGTTGTTTAGTCATTTAACGCTAAAGACACAAACGCATTTGAAAAAGCCATCGAAAAATAATAAATTGAACCACATCTAACAATTCAAAATTAACCATCAACGAAGGTAAAAAACTGTTCTGTGAACAAACATAAAGCGCATTACAGTGCATTTTCTGGATAAATTAATAAGATTTATGTTAAAATTTAATTTTTAGACCAATTTATTGATCTCAGTTTTTTTTGTTTTTGGTGGTACCAAGACTTTATGTAATATTGATACTTACATGAATTTAACAACGTACAAGTTATTGAACCCAGAATTACAAATAAAATAATTTGAATTTGAACATTATTTTAACATGATTTTTGTGTATTACATAATTATAAATAGTAGGTACTTATGTTCTAAGAGTTATAAAATGTTATAAAGATATAAAATTTATACAGATTTTCATCCTGTATTTTATACAAAACTTCTACATAATTATGTCATCAAATCACTAATTTTCAACCACATTTTGAGTGTTCGGCCCAGCTTCACAATCACCAATAGAACTATCGGATTTGAACCTTAATATAAAATGATTTTTGTCTGTTAAACATACGAGGGGTGTTCAACCTCGATCATGGAGCCGCTATTCAGGGCCTCTATACGCAGAACAAAAAAAAAACTGTGTCAGAAAATACGCGAAATCGCCGCGGCAAACTTTCTAAAGTTGTGTTGTTTCACCAAGATAACGCCCCCGCACGCAAGTACCGAGTTACGATGACTATTTGAATTGATGGAACATCCTCCATAATCACCTGACCTTGCGCATAGTGATTTCTACCTTTTCCCGCGGTTAAAAGAACAACTGAGAGATCACAAATATGACAATGATGAGGAAGTAATTGCCGCCGTACATGATTTTTTAAGCGATCAAGATGATTTTTTTTTCAGAGGAATCTTAGGATTAGAAAAAGGATAAACCAAGTGTATAAACCTCAAAGGTAATTATGTCGAAAAATAAAATAACAATAAATAATATAAAACTGATTCATACTCATATCACTTTTTATTGAACACCCCTAGTAAGTAGTGTGGTACGTAGATACTTATGTTATAAGAGTTATAAAAGTTATAAATATATAAAAGTTATTCAGATTTGAAATTACTTTCTATATTTCATCCTGAATTTTAATTTAAAACTTCTTTAGCAGTTCTCTGTCTATCATCAAATAACTTAGTTTTTAAAACCTCATTTGAGCACTCGCCCCAGCCTCAAAATAACCGATAGAACATTCGGATTTGAAACTTATTCGAAACATTTATAAAAGTTTTAAAAAGTTCTGAAGATGTAAAGATATAAAAGATTACACAGATATTTTGAAATTATTTTCAATTTCATCCTGAATTTTAGTTAAAACTTCTTTAGCAATTTTGAATATGTCATCAATTAACTCATTCTCAACCACATTTTGAGCGCTCGCTCCAGCTTCACAATCACCGATAGAACTTTCGGATTCTGGCACATTGTTTTCAGCGTTGCAACTTTCAATTTGAATTATTTTTGTATCTTGTGTCACTGGTTTCTTTACGTCTGAGCATATTGTTGGTTCTGTGCTTGCTCGCTTGCGGGATGGTGGATCTAGAACCGACTGCTCCATTGTCCCAAAGTGGAAAAGTTCTGCCGTATCCTGAAAGAAGAAAACAAACCTTTTTAATAGGTACTTGAAATTAGGTACTCTACTAGCTATTCTAGGAATTATATTTAGGAGTCATCTTATAAAGAAAATGTTTGTGCGATGTGTGTTCGGACGGAAAAATTAAAAAATATTGCCTGTAGCAGTAAAATGCGTTTTGTTCCCAAGAACAAAGAAACACATTAATTGTTGGTAGAAAAACTCAACTAATGCGCCATCACACGAAACGCCTAGTGAAATTATTAATGTAAAAAGTAGCGGAAAAAGCTTTCTTTTAAATGACTAGATGTAAGGGATTAGAGTGCTATTATACCTAATACAATACCTAATAGATTGCTATTAATAGTTACCGATAAAACACCATTGTATATCACAACAAAATACTTTCCTAAAATAATAAATATATTTTGTGAGCACTTACCGATAGGTATATAGGTACTAAAACAATCTCGCTAAGCGTTCCCGTTCAGTTTTCAAAATTGAATTGAGTCACGGTGATATTTTCAGCTATTTGTATTTAAGAATTTATTTATTTTGGTTAATAGAGTTCAAAATCTATGGTGTATTGATGTAGACAATCATTGACATAAAAGGGTAAGATTAAATTACAATCCAACTGTAACTAACTGTAAACTATAGCAGGGATGCCGAACACATGGCTCAAAGCTAAATTTTAAGAATATTATCATTCTGTTTGCCTTACTTTGATATGCGAGTAGGGGAAAATAGAAGCGCGGTAAAATTTTAACGCACGCACATATAAAAAGGTTCATCATCCCTGAACAGTTTTAGATGTCATTTCAAGGGATTATCTTCATTAATACCGTGAATCAAAAACAAACACTTTCATCACTCAGATAAACGTCGTCACCATTCTGTCATATCACCCTCTCATACGCATGCGCGTCGTCAGCGCATGGCATGTAGGCGCTGAGTAGCCGAGCTGGCGCGTTTGAGAGGTTCTACATGAATCCGAATTTCAGATCCGTGTTCCATCCGAGTTGGGAAGGTCTAAATTCGAATAGACGGAGTTCGGATCGAGTGCGCAACCACTACAGTGCCTAATATGGACCGACATTTCTAGGAATCGAATTAATTTAAAACTTATTGGATTTCTAAAGCATTATTATATAAAAATATTTTCTATCTGGACTCCTTTTCCATACAAACTATAACTGAGCCTCCGTCCGTGTAATTTTCTTAAAAAATATGTATGTTTGTCCATTAGCTTTTTCCTTTTTTGTATGTCTATGTCAGCGTATCAAGGGATTCTTACAGTAAAGAAATTACTGTCTAGCCGTGTCAAGAGAATGCTGTTTTGACACCCGTCAACACAGAACACTATTACTCCTAGCGGAGCCCGTCAATGCCATGCCAAACGAATATACACGCATTTTGCGAATTTGATTTAAAATTGTTATTACAAATGTCGGACTGGCAGGAGTCAGGAAACATTCTCTTTACCGCACTGTAGATACTAGATACCAATTCTCTTTACCACACTGTAGATACTAGGTACCAAATAGAATTCGAGGAAGAGAGTTAAACTAAATATTTTAGTTATTCTAATAATACATTAAGAATCATCATCTGCCTAGCCTTTTCCCAACTATATTGGGGTCGGCTTCCAGTCTAACCGGATACAGCTGAATACCAGTATTTTACATGACAGCGACTGCTTATCTGACCTCCACTACCCAGTAACTGGGTAATACGATATCTGTTAGTACCCGTAACGACTGTCAAAGATCCACAGATATGACAGCTGGGACCAATGGCTTAAGCATTTCTGAAGGTGCTACCTCAGTGGTTCTTAAAGTTGACTGCACCGCGACCCACTAATGGCCGATTCCTATAATTTACGGACCGTTATTGGTTAAATTAGGACTCTTGTATCTTTACCAATAAATAAGCAAAAATCTAATAACTTTGCTCTCCTGCGTATCTCTTCATCTCTGATTCGATCGCGTAGGGTAACTCCGAGCATAGCCCTCTCCATTGCCCTTTGGGGGACTTTAAGCCTTCTGATAAGGCCCATTGTGAGCGACCACAACCATAGCTTAGTGTAGGTAACCGTCCCATATGGAAGTAGTCATCACAGGTAAAATTCACTTACTAATATAATTAAGTGCTGCGCATTTAGGCAATATAAAAATGCTACTATTGGTAAGAATAACGATTAGTTTTTGTTAATAGGAACCGAACTTCAAGATTCGGAACTCACCTCTTGGCCAACATTTAGAAAAAAAGCGACAAAAGTAACTAACTATAAAGAATGAAGGACTGTTCAAATAAAATATGACCTCCTAATTATCCAAACTACTCTATGTATATTTGAGTCAGTAATGGAAGATGTTTTGACGAAACTTGCAACTGGCAATAAATCAGTAATTATTTGTGGGGACTTTAATATTAATAGTAGCAGATTGTTAAGCCTCTTTAAATCATTATCTGTCAAATGTGTTTTTGGAACCGACGCGAGTAACTACATGTATTTATAATGTTTTTTGTGACTGCGACTATTTAGATAAAGCCATTGTAAAATATCTACCTTCTGATCACAGCGGTCAAACCGTTACTTTTGAGTCCAACACACCAATTTAAAAAGTACAGATACAAACTAGACCAATAACATCGGGTAATTTAAATATGTTTAATAGCACTTTAACTGAACTGTTGGAGAAGCAGTGCATACTTAATGCATTTATTTGGAAGTATCATCCTATTTAAACTTTATTAGTTGCGTTATTGAGTAGGACGAGGTACCTTTCTCTATACCTTGTTATTTCTACTCTAGACTGTAAAAGCACTAATTTAAGTAGGTATTTGTAAATGTCTATAAGGTACTTACACATTCTATAAATGGGTGCCAGTAACTACAATTTTTTTTTAAAGAATGGCAAAGGAAAACACACAAAGAGATACTGAATACTAAAGGAACCATAGACATAAGCCAACCTGCCCACGGACGTAATAAAATCGTGGCGAAATAAAAATAAATATACAAAACAATCCGGTAACGGTGGTTTAGGTTGTCACCTTTTCTTGTCTCAAAACATGGTAAAAACAGTTGATAAATCGAAGAATAAACACATAAAGCACATCACTAGCTCGCCACAAGATGCAGCCTGTGTACCACGCAATCGTCCGTATTAATAAAGGATAGTTATGTGAATTTTACATTGCTTCTCCAGTGCACTTAATGACATACCTACTACGGTAGTGGTTTAGGAGCAATATATTTACTGCAAAAATAGTACAGTCACTGTGATACTTGAAAACAAAAGTAACGTACTAAATAAAGGCAAGAAACATTATGTGTGCGTTATCTGTTTCACGTTTTTAAATACAAATATATATAAAATACTTCATAATCATGTCAGCTGAAAGACGTCCACTGCTGGACATAGCCCTCCCCCAGGCTCCTCCACTTCGACCGGTCTTGGTCTTCCCACATCCTGCGGATACCCGCGGCCTTCACAAGGTCATTGGTCCACCTTGTGGGAGGCCTTACCACTCTACGTCTTCCGGTACGCGGTCACCAGAAAAAAAATATAACAAATTGTATAAAATACTTGTTCTAACATAATTGGTGTAGTGATTCCATGATTTACAAAGTTTTTCTTTTGGCTTCGGTTTTTACAAAAAACCACTGAACAACAAGGCATCCTTATAATTTGTCACGATCACGGTCGTAAGCTCACTAGTTCGCGGAGCATGAAGCGCGGACAGTGCATTGGAAACAAACATCCGCCATTTTAATCGTAGGGTATAAAAGCAAATCTGCGCAGTGTGAAAGTGAAACCACTTTCTCTTTCTATTTGCGCAGGAAAAAGCGCGGGAATCACCTCTTGGTTCTTCTGTGTCACTGGTATTTTCAGTAATATTCTAATACATTTTCTCCCAAAGGGGTTTCTTTACTCCGCGACCGCTCCCCATACAAAACAGCGTGTTCACGATTCGTACTACTAGGACGTCAAAACTTCGTTGGAGAGTACCCTTAATGAGGAATTTATACACTGATCGCACGGCACGTCAAGGAATATTTATTTTTTAATTCATTTATATTACTTAAGAATTATTGAAAATATTAACTTGCAATGTAAGTAGGTAGAAATGTTTCATAAACATCCTCCGATGCTTTTTGGTCAGTTTTTTGACATGTCCAAGCAGAACATTGAATTCCACGTGTTATTTTTGTGTCAAAAAAACACACTAAATAAAAAAGTAATAGGACTTACGTTACTAAATGTAAAAAAGGCAGAAAGTACAACAATTATTTTAAGAATATTTTTAAATTGCTCTTTTTCATCCTGTGTATTTTTTTGTCCTGTTGTGTGTCTTCCAAGGATTTTAAAAAGTATATTAAAACTGCTGAAGTTGTCAAATATTTACTGAAAATTTTCATTTTTCTCCAAGTTTTTCGTAAATCAGTCATGATTTTATCGGATGCAAAACATGCTGCAGATCGTATCGTATGGTATAAAACTTGAAGGGGTGGAGCTTATCTGAGTTTGTAACGACACAAACTCGACAAAACACATCAGCAGAGTTTTCAATGTGTGCCTTGCTGGTTGATGAGTGCCCTTAATACGCTTCATAGCAATGATGCGTAATTAAATTCAACAACATACATCGTACATTTAGATGTACGAGATATGTTCTTGTATTTAATCACGCATCCATTTATAGATACTTACTTTAAAAACTTGTTTGAGAAATCTAATTTCTCAAGTGTAGGTTTTATCTGAAACTGGTTGGAATCAAATTCAAAGAATCCGTAGAAAAAAGTCAGATTAGTAAAATATTCGTTTAACCAACATATAACCACATATTAATGATAGCAAAAATACATAAAGATTTATTAAGATATTAAGATAATTATTCATAAGATTATTCAGCACACATAATAATTTTACTTTAATGGATATACTAAACTGTTTTAATTGACCCAATAATAGAATAAAAAATAATTAGGACTAATGCTAACACACGTTTTTAGTTATTACCCCCTTTCACAGACGCCTCAAAGAAATGTCAGCACTAAGGCTTGCAAATATTCGGAAATTTTCATATTCAAATATTCGAATTATTAGAATATTACTCATACACTTAAAAAAATAACATGTTCAATAATAATTTCTTTATTTGCCAATATCTTAGATACAGTATCTAGGAGTCTGAGTAATATCAAGGATTTTTGTTTACTGCTTTATAAAAATACTACACAAACTAGAAGCCTTTTTTAGTGTAGGATATCATCAAATAACTTCTCCCGCTCTGGGTGGAGCAGGAGGGCGTGTCAGATTTTTACTGGCTTTAGTCAGTGGGTTTTAACCCACCCGTGTTCCTTCAGTTGCCTGTGTGCCAGGGGTCACGGTATCTCTTTCGAAGAACCCGCACCCCCGGCAGAACTTAAAAGCCTTTAGATGGAAAAGCGATCGAGACACAGACAACCCACCACAACACAAGTTTATTGGTTTATAATAGAGTAAAAAATAAAAAAAAACCTTTCACAGACTGTGGGTAAATACTATACGTGTATAGTGAAAAGGTGTGGACTCTTTGAGAACTTTCTAATTAAATAAAATGCACTCGATAACAAATCACGATTAATTTAAAGCCAAAATTGTTAAAAAAAAATTGATCAGTCAATTCAATCAAGGTACTTATTATGGGAAAATGTGCAAGTTCTTTGTATGTATTTTGGATAGACAAATATATGGTGGATCGACAAGTTTCTCATTGAGATTTCATACTCAGCACAGCAAAGTTTGGGGAAATAACATAAAGTGCTATTAATTTCCTTCCTATACGTTTATGTGTTTGTTTAATTTCTTCGTACCATGCCTTATATAAGATTGTAATTAATTATCAATATTCAGAAGCAAAATTAAGCTTTTAATTCTAATGTGTTATTTTATATGCACGCTAGTGTATTGTCTGAGTCTAAAATCCTGCGCCTTTTTAGGTTAGTGTGCTACTCGTAGCTCTCTTGTTCTCTTACCTTATAATACAATATCTTTCCCTTTCCCGCATGCTATGACGCACACATAGACGATTAATACGAACTACATTTACCGGTGGGGTAATTTAGGGGCAGGGACTTGAAACGTTTCTCAAAATAACGTTACGCGTAGTTCCAGTACCGATAATTTGTACCGTTCCACTAGTATCGTAACAAAATTCACTCCTTGGAAATAACGATACTGACAAACGGAACGAAATCTTACATTGTTCAATAACGATACTATCAAGATATCGTTATTAGTATAACGATATAATAACGTTATTCATTTCGATACGCGACGTTGCACGCTTCATGACCTTGGGCTACGTGCGGTGCGCCGAGCCGGCGATGCAAACGCAACGCATCCCTTCTACAATTTTCCGAGCGCAGTATGGCAACGTATCATTTCGCCGTGTTTATTTACATTACTTAACTCGTATCTGATTTTAATTCGTATAGTTTGAGTTTTGACAATTTCTCTTAAATCATGGGCCGTAAGAAGAACATTGTCTACAGATATTTTTCACTAAGCGACGACAAACACTCGAAAAATGTGATGTTCCAGGTTTTGATAAAACTCTTAGGTACAATTTTATATTGCTATTAATATTATTGATCGATGAAAGATGTTTTATCGTCTGCGACAGTAAAGTGATGTTTACAATTACAAAAGGCTTGTCGTAAGTGTTTTCCAAATACATGTCCTCTGCGGTTTAGTTGACGCAGGTATTGGACGCGAAAACAGGTTTAAACTTGCTCGCAAGTCGCAACGTGCGGCCGGCGAGCAAGCGGTACCTCTCGCCACGGTAATAATTTACATTCAGCCCCTTTTGGAAATGGAAAATATTACCTTGACGTCGCCCATCACAAACCGCCGCCGTTCCCCGCGCACATCAAGTACTTGGCATTTGTTTTGTTTGTCATATCACATGCACGGAGTTACCATTACGGCGCAAAAGATCATTGATTTGGAGATTTTATGACGAAATATAAGGCGATAAATCTAATGAGGTCAGGTTATAATTTTACGAGTTCTTTTTGAGCAGTGGCGTGCATTGCAGTGCCTATCTCGATAAATCACCTTAAGCCTGTTAATTACATTTTAGTGTGTGTGCCCTATAATTTAAGAAACTCACTAAATTATCATACCTACAACATAATATCTTCATAAAAACACGCGCGACAGTAGGCACTCGCCTGGTCGTCGGACGGCCTAGTCGGCTCCCGTATTATTCACACAGTCATTGTCATTGGTCTTTGCACGTTCAAGTTAATACGACGAAATGAAAAATAAGTACGCTGTCTCCGAAATTATTCACGGCCGTACTAGAAGAAATCTTCAGAAAGCTGGCAGCAGGCTGGGCAGAGAGGGGCATTATGGTTGCACATAGGAGATTATCCAATCTCCGTTTTACCATCTTCCGTTTCCGAGTTGACTCAGATGCTAGAAGATCTTAGCACGGCAAGCCTAGAGGTCGGACTTCAAATGAACATGTTAAAGACCAAGTTGATGACGAATAGCGTGCATCTAAGGGTCACCGTGGTGGGTGGGGAGGTTGAATATGTTGATGAGTATCTCTATCTCGGCCAAGTAGTCTCTTTCCAGGTAAGACAAAATAAAGAAGTTGTAAGACTTACCGAAAATACCTGGAAGAGCGATTGGGCCATGAAAGATTCAATGAAAGGCGACCTTCCTCTATCGCTCAAGAGAAGACTCATGGACGTATGTATTCTTCCCATTCTCACATATGATTCTCAAACATGGTTTTTGACAATTCAGCAGAGGTCCACGCTTGAGGTTTGCTAGAGAGCTATGGAACGGAGTATTCTGGGTATGAAACTTGGGGACCGGGTTAAGAATACAACAATCCGTTCCATTACGAAACTTACTGATGTCACTCGGAAAGCTGCCACGTTTAAATGGAATTGGGCTGGACACATCTGCCGTATGTCAGACGATCAATGGGCCAAACTTACGACTCAGTGGATCCCGCTTAGTGGCAAACGACATCGCGGCGGGCACATACGAAGATGGCGGGATGAGCTGGACTCCATTAATAAAGCTTGGTCCTTGTCAGCTTTGGACAGAGAGAGGTGGAAAGAGAGTAGGGAGGCCTTTGCCCAGCAGTGAGACGTTAAGAGCTGACAAAAAAAATTTGTTGATGGTATAATAATTACACAACAAATATAATATAAGTAACATACAGGTATTATTATAATATAGAATCTTCCGCATTTCAAAATGAGGTAAGCTTTCATGTCGTTTGTTTTGTCTCGAATAAACACGTTTGTGACAAATTTATTTGTTCAAAACCTCATACATACTTTTCTTTTTAATATACAGTACAAAGTCGTTTACTCACAGCAGATTTGAAGAACAGTAGGTCGATTCTATAAAACTCACACAACAACTCGCATCTCACATCGCTATTCACTCTCACTTCGCATAAGGTTCAAAATGACCTTGATTTTGCATTCTGTAAGCATCACCTAGTCACTTGCGAAGTGAAGTGAGTTCCGAAGTGACCAATATTGTACTAGTGACTACCACACTCAACAAAATGTAAGTCGAGATTTATCGATTCCAGTTTTTTGACACAATTGTTGAGTTTTTGGCACAGAATCTTAGCTAACATGATGTTTTAAATTAAAACGTCTTATTTTAAGGAGTTAGAGGCAGCTAATAATTAAAAAAAAACTTAAAACTCTAAATTCGTGCCATGAATATAATCTATGCTTAAAATGTCAGGCAGACATTAGTAATCCTAAATCCTAATCTGTGGTCAATATTTTTTTATTGCATTGCGTTTAGACATGGGCGTTTTCGTATTTAGTTGCTAACGGATATGTAACCGATATTCAGTTTTCATATCGATATCGAAAACCGTTTTCAGATATCGATATCAGTAGTACGATTTGCACAAGTAACTGAAACGAACGAAACTAGTTAGTTTAAAGAATGAATTTCTCCCTGATATCGAGTAGCCGCCGGAAAGTTGCTAACTTATGGAATATTTGTTGTAACTAAATAAATAGAAACTAGACCTTATTGCTAGCGCGTTAGGATATAGATATTACGCACGCACTATTATTAACCAAATAACCAATCACTAGCCGAAGTTACGTAATATTCGCTTCATCACTTTTACGCCAGTAAAACATTGAATGGTAAGACAGAGACAAAGCGAATAAAAACCGTCGATGTCATATCGCTCGTTATGTGAAGTTTGCGTTTTGTTCGTTATTACTTATTCGACATTATTCGTAGTTCGTTCTCGTTGTTGCGCTTTGGATATGCCATAGCTCGATGAAGTTTTTGTGAAAACGGTTATGTATATTTAGATATCGATATGGTATGATAATAAACACATATCCGATATAAGTTACGTTTTGATATATCGAACCCATGCCTAATTGCGTTGTTTTGTTTGTGTTCAATTTGATCGTTCAGTGTCGAAAATAATTGCGAAATAATCATGAAGTAAGTTTATATTTGTGTTTATAAAGTTTAAAAATGATATTCATTCAAATAGTATTAATTTTGTTTTCTAATCCAACAATATTGTTCCAGTCCAAATGAGACACGTTCCTCTCACCCATCGTCGGCTCTGGTTGAGTTTATGGAAAGGAAACCTGGCATGGCGAAGGGGAACCCATTGCGAACTCAAAAAGCCAGAGAGCGAGGTTGACGCCAGTTGGAGGAACTAGCCGTGCGCCTAACAGTTTAGGTGGTAAAATAAAAACTAACAAACAGTGGACCAAGGTTAGCATCGCTTTTTTTTACTACATGATGTTAGTCAAAACCACTTAACATTCCACAAAGCAAACCACCTAAAATGTGCGACAAATCCTCTAAGACGACCCACTGACCAAATCTTGGTTTAAACTGTGTTCCTTAGTTTAACTTTCACTACTATTAGGTGTATCTCCCCACCTATGAAATCAGCCTTTTGTATGCAGAATTTCAAAGAAGTTGCAACCCCTGGAAGGAAGGAGGAAGAAATTACAAAAATCCTTCTTTAGTTGACCACTTTCATTACACAAGAAACTGTTGTGATTTTTTTTTCTTGTTTTTAGGCCT
The DNA here is from genome assembly GCA_949987655.1 of Polymixis flavicincta. Classification (NCBI taxonomy): domain Eukaryota; kingdom Metazoa; phylum Arthropoda; class Insecta; order Lepidoptera; family Noctuidae; genus Polymixis; species Polymixis flavicincta. The sequence continues at coordinate 30,824,599 of OX465171.1, read as the reverse complement.
TACACACACAAACAGCTTGTAATGTTCCCACTGCTGGGACACAGGCTTCCTCTCAGTGAGAAGGAGTGTGCCGTAATCACGGAGTTACTTTGTATTAATTCCGTGGCCGTAATTTACCTTGCGGGCCCAGTGCAGGTTGGTACCGGGTTTAGGCCTTGGCTGTCAGTAAATTTAAGATTTTTATTAAGATGTGGCTTCGGAAACGTTTATATCTCAGCTCATCTTTTATGGAAGAGACTATTGGTAGTTGTCTATGATGGTCATTATTCAATATAATTAATATCCAAGCAATTGATGAATATTTTAAATCATAGAAGTCACAAGGTACTCTATTTGTGAGAAAAAAAAGCCAATCTCATATGTGGGAACCTAATATTATGTGGTTTACTCATACTCAATGATGAACTCAGTTCATTAACATATATCTAAATTGATTTGTACTTTTATTTTATAGGCACCTATTTGATTAAGGAAAAATAGATTAAAGAACCTTCATTTATGGATGTAAATATTTATATTTTTAGCTTCGTCACGCAACGCCAATTGCTTCCCCTTCTCGCCGCCCTAGGACAAATATGGTTCGTGCTAGTCGAGGTGCTGGTTCTATGTGTAAGTACAAAATAAAAAAAAACTATCAAAACTTAATTTTTCAAACAAATGACAACGTAAAGCTGCTATTTAAGATTTTTTTATTTACGCATCATAGTAATCAGTGTTCTTTTTTCAGCATCACGTCACACGTCTTCAGTTGCTGCTTCGAGCTAACGAGAGGTTCCTGAGGGTGGAAAAACAGCAGCTGGAGATACAATGACTAAATGCACAAATCCTGCAGTCCTTTCTGGAGAGAAGTGCGGAAAGAGACAGTATCTTAGCTGAAGCTGTGGCTGCAGTGGGGAAAGGGCTGCAAGCATTGGCAGATGCTAAGAATAGAGATAGACCAACATGATTTAAAAGTGTGTCTGTGGAGTTTCTTGCTCGTTCTTCTCCATTGAGATCTACGTTTTGGAATGGGCATCTAGCTTCAACTTTTCAACTGATAGACTTTTGACAATTCAAAAGTGCCTGTAAATGGTTTAATTGTAATAAATGCTTTTAGTGTTTTTTGGGTTTTGAATAGGGTGTAGTAATTTATGTTATTATAATTTAAAATAAATAAAACACTTTTAAATAGATACTAGAGCGGTTTTATTGAAAGTCCTTTGGTGATTAGTTTGAATTTGGTTTGATTTTATAGTTTTCCCAATGTGCTAAAAATAGAAATCTATTGAAATTACAGCACCACTAATTGGCGTCATGAGGTCGGCGCGCTGAGCATATCCTGAATCACCTGAAAAAATTAATTAGTATCAAATAATGATGTAGTTTTTATCCATAATTAATTAGGCTTATATTCTGAAGTACGGGGAAGGGAGGGATTAACTAACCAAGCAAAATAACTTCTTCACTAGCATTAATTGTTAATGCCTCTAAGTGGACTTTTATAGCACCATATTTAAAAATGAAGCTATCATGAGTGGCTCCACCATGTTGGATCCACATTTAAAATATTTAGATCTGCATCAGTTAAATGAAAAAAAAAAAGACTAATTGAATACCTAATAGTAATAGATTACAACATTGAAATCCATTTTACCAATTGCACATTTCTTGCATGGTAACCTTTGCGGTAGTAAAACATTCTTCATTCTCTACTGGTTTTTTCAATGCCACCAGAGTGCCATCAACACACCCAAGAGCTGTTGGAAAGCCAAACTTTTTGTAGAACCTGTAATTTAAAGTAACCACTAACATGAATAACTATCACAAAAACTTAAAAATCAAAGAAGGGTCACTTTAATTATAATATACCTACTAACCTTTTATTTAACATTTTTCTTTCTTGTATATTTTGAGGGAACCATAAATTTCTTTTTAGTATGAGCTTCCACTACTTCATTTATGCAACAAGATGCTGATGGTTGCGATACTTATGTTCTTATATTTTCTTTTATTATTTTCTGATAACTGCCATTAGCCAAGAATGACAAGGTGCATATTAACTGAAACAATAAATCAATTAAAAAATTAAGTTGGTTTTCCAGATCTAGTCAAAACAAAATAGGGACCAATTCGGTTATTTACATGCATAATAATAATACGAAGTACCTATATTATAACTATACTACTACATTATAGGGTCCTTAGACTAACGTGAAAACATAGCTAGCACGGAAACAACCTAATACTCCTTATAATGAAGTGTTTATATTAGTTTTAAGCGATTAATTATGTTGGTGTGCTTGGTTACTAATCTATCAGCAATAAACTGTGTAAATACTTACAAAAGTAACTTTACTTTAGTTTTTCACGGTAGGTACTTTAGTTTTTTTTGTAATTTTTTTTTTTTTGTTTCTGTTTGTGTTTAGTTGATTGTATAATTGAGTTCAATTTAATAAATTTAATTTCTTTACTTTTGCATGCCGTAAGGTAGAGTGTGTTGGAACTGCTTTTACAATGTTAACAACTTATTTTGTACCCACATTCATTGCAAAAAATAAATGATTTCTGATTTATGCTTAGTAAAATGAAGCACTTACTTTTAAACGAGTTGAAAGTCCTTTGCCTCGACGTTTTGTGGGCTTTATCTGAGGCAGTACTCATACTCTAGTTGGTCAATTAGTTCCTATGACAATCTGTATACGCTCACTTAGTCGTCATCTCGGGTTAATAAAGATAAACTTCGAATTTGGTTAGATTGTCGACGCTTTTCTAGTTTATCCAAAGCATGAGCCTTTTATAGTAACGATTTAAACAAAAACATTCTTGCCATCGTGAACACTTTACAAAAACGTCCAAAAAATAGTTTTTAACCACAAGCTAGATAGTTATTGTACTAATTCATAACACTATGCCGCAAAAATATTATTTTAACACTTTATAAATAGGATTTCTTCTATTTTCACTCGTAAAATAGATGCGGATTATTTGACACTTTGAATCGGGTTCGAGTGCGAAGTGAGCGTCGAAGTGACGGGGGAATTACCTTACAGAATACCACTTCTTACGTCATCTCATACTTTATCTGTCAAAATCTCACGTTCAATTTAGTTCAACTCGCTGACACGTTCGCAAGGGCAGCGCTAGTGTACATTCGAATTATCAACCGAGTTTTTAGAATGCCAAATAGGAAACTCACAGCGGATTCAGATGCGAAGTTTAGAGTGAGGTCTTACAGAATCACACTGCTGCAAAGAAGAAATTCTAACCGAATTGACTTACGGTGCTCTAACAATTGTCTTACACGACCCACTAAATTGCAAATTCTTGGCAATTTTTGTAGAATCTTGGTATTGCTGTCTATCGCATCTGGGTGCCTAATTTACAGCTATTCCAAGATTGTATAGAAATTGTTTTGTTTTTGTGTTTCATCTCTTTCTCAGTTAGTTTTTAATGTTAATCTAGCAGTTTGAGTACTTTATGCGGCCTACCCAAATGTCCTCTCTTTGGTCAATTAACTCAGCCTATCGCAGTCCACTGTTGGACATAGGCCTCTCCCAGACTGCACCACAACACTCTGTCTTCCGCCTTCCGCATCCAGTATATCCCAGCCACCTTTTAAGGTCATCGGTCCATCTAGCTGGGGGGCGTCCCACACTACGTTTGCCGATACGCGGTCTCCATTCCAGAAATCGTCTGCTCCACCATCCATCGGTCCTTCGACAAACATGGCCAGCCAACTGCCACCTCTGCTTGATCACTCTACAAGCTATGTCGGTAATTCGGGTACTTTTCCGGATAAATTCGTTCCTGATTTTATCCTTCAAAGAAACTCCGAGCATAGCCCGCTCCAAAGCGGCCTTACATTTGTGGATCAGCCCAGCTGTCAGTGTCCACGTTTCGGCACCGTATGTCATCACGGGCAGGATGCACTGGTTGAAGACATTAGTCTTCAAGCATTGCGGAATAGGTGACGAAAAGACATGACGTAGTTTCCCAAACGCTGCCCAATCCAACTGGATCTGTCGGCTTCTTTCTCAAAGTTGTGTCTACCAAGGCCAACCCGCCGAGAAGCTCCACTTAGGCTGTGCAGCATCTGGTCTAACTGTTCCAGTGTCTCTGCCATTATGACGATGTCATCGGCAAACCGAAGGTGTGAGATGTATTTGCCGTTAATAGTGATACCCTGTCTAGTCCAGTCCAACGTCTTAAAGATGTCCTCCAACGCGTTGGTGACTAGTTTCTGAGATATTACATCCTCCTGTCGCACCCCTCTGAGCGGTTGGATGGGAATTGTTTCCTTATCCTGGATCTGGACAGTCATCGTGGCAGCGTCATACAAACATCTCAACACCTCGATATGGCGCAAGTAAATTTGACATCGTTGCAGAGAGGCCAGAACTGCCCATATTTCGATGGAGTCGAAGGATTTCTCGCTGTCCACAAGCCATACACAGCGGTTGGTTGCACTCTTCAGTCTACAATTTTCCGAACAGTATGGATGTAGTCTACGGTACTGAAGCCTTTTTGAAAACCGGCTTGTTCTGGCGGCTGGAACTCGTCAAGTTTTCTGGCGAGACGATTCGTGACGACCCTTGAGAACAACTTGTAAACGTAGCTCGGAAGCGAGATGGGTCTATAGTTCTTCAGCAAGGTTTTGTCACCTTTTTTGAAGAACAGAATCACCGCACCTCTGCTCCACACCTCGGGTGTTGTACCCTCTTGGATGACGGAGTTGAAGAGACTCGCTAGCTAAGGAGCTCTGTCGTTATTCCGTCATCACCCGGTGCCTAGTTGTTCTTGAGCAGCTCGAGAGCCGTCCTAACCTCGCACTGGTCGATATCTGGGATTTCCTCCGTGTAGTGGCGCGTTATTTCGGCTCGGTGGTCACCTGCACTATGTTCCGCTGGTTTTGCCGTCCGCGTGTGTGCCCGTAAAAATCCTCAACTTCCTCGAGTATCTCGGACTTTGAAGTCACGATTCTGCCATCCGCAGTTCTTAGTTGCGTCAGATGGGACCTCCGTAATTACTGAGCGAACACTTTCGACCCTCGGTTTTGCTCAATCGCGACCTTAATGTCGTGGGTGTTGGAGCACTGAAGGTCGCGTCGCGTCAGCTTTCGTATTTTGAGGTTTAAGGCCCTCTTTTCTGACGAAGACGGCTGCGTGGATGGCAATTCTCGTCTTTCCCTCATAAGTCCAAGAGTCTCCGAGGAAAGTTTGAACACCTTAATTTTTCACTGCGGCGAGAAAAGTCTGCGGGAGATGTCACGTAGTGCTTTGATCACCTCGTCGGCTTTTTCGTCAACAGTGCCTGAGGTTTCCAGCAGGGCAACTCGATTTTGAAGTTCCAGTTGGAACTTTTCGGATCCTAGAGCAGTTTGGAGCTGCGTAGGTCGGAGGGTAGGCCTCATCGTGCTTGATGGCTTTCTTTGGTATTGTTCGTCAAATCGTTGAGCTCTTCAAGTTCTGAAGAAAGAAGAATTTCTTACCGTATTGACTTACGGTGCTCTAACAGTTGGCTTACACGAGCCACTAAATTGCGAATTCTTGGCAATTTCTGTACAATCTTGGAATTGCTGCATATTGCTCAATTTACAGCTATTATATACTTACACTTTACTTTTACTTTAATTCCAAGATTGTATAGGAATTGTTTTGTTTTTGTGTTTCATCTCTTTCTCAGTTCGTTTTTATTGTTAATCTGGCAGTTTGAGTACTTTATGCGGCCTACCCAAATGTCCTTTCGTTGGTATTGTTCATCAAATCGTTGAGTCCTCAAGTTCTGAGTTGAGCTGCATGATTTCTGATAAATGCGTGCACTGATTGGACAGGTCCACTCGATCTGTGTGGTTCTTTTCTCAATAGACCATTTCAGACACCAATCTACATGATATGACCAAGATTATGTCTGGAGTTTAAAAGAGACTGTGACCTCTGAGTTTGTTTCGGCCTTTCTTCTCAGAGTAGTCAGATAGGAGACTTCATCTAGTTTAAAAAAAATATGACTGACTTGTAAAAGTGTTTGCACAAACCTACTTACAGAAATAAAATAATATAATAATGTATAATATTTTTACCCCAACTAAACGCCCGTAAGTAACGAGTACCTCGATAGTCAAACCCACTTATTCGGCCGATAACGAGTACTAATAGAATGGCCGAATATTGCCGAGTACCTAGTAATAAATGAGAAGCGACCTGTTCCTTGCTAGTTGCCGTGGAAATGGGCTGAATGTAAACGGGGTAAAACTTTTAAATATCCACAGACCATAGGATCAATGAGACAAAATTAACAATGTATTCATTATTAAATAATTAAAATGATAAGTTACGCGCCGATGAGATGTATACATAAAAAGAAAAAGTTAAATTTGACACAATCACATGAATATAAAAGTAGGCAGATCATCACAACGAATCATTCACAATTACAACAAACAACACTGTCGGAAAAAATATGCACTCTCGAACGATACGGCAGTGGCTTGTGCCAGGGACGGGGCGCGCGGGCGACGGAGCGATGGTCAGCGGGAAAAGTTCTTAAGAATAACGTTAGTAATTAACCTGTAACGTTTCACCTGTAACGTTATTACAAGCGGATAAGCATAATGTTACTGATACCTATAACGTTACTAATAATTTTGTTCCACGAAAATGATTTTCTATAACGTTTTTTTTTGTAACGTTATTTTTATTTTTAGATCTTAGTATCGCTACAAATTTTGAAACGTTATATGAGAACATTAAGGGTAACGGAACAAAATTTATTTCGTTTTCAAGTCCCTGTTTAGGGGTGCACCCCTTTAAAGGTTTAAACTCACTGAGCTTGATATACCTACCTCATGTTTGTGCCAGTATAGTGCTTACCACCTTAATAACAACCTCTTCGATGTTATGCTTTCCTAGTACTTGTACGTCCCGTGTGCCGTGCAGTCTATGCCGGAGAGTTTAATACTTACCTACTACTGATGGCGATAGCGTGAAAATCCGTCTAAACTATAAACGACTTTTTATTTATTTAAATATGAGGGAAACTTAACCAAACTGAAATAAGGCGTTGAAACATTTCTCCGCACACAGTGCGTCCACCAGACTAATATTTAAGTACTTTTCTATATGTAGGTCATAATTTAGTAATTCCGTAGGTATTATATCAATCTGCTGTTAGATAACGGAATAAAAAAAAGCAACCTATTTATAGCTTAAAAGACGCGTTTGGATGTTGATATTGTGATACTTTTATTGAGAGCATATAATTATGTTTACCAAACAATCAATACCTAATAGTTCCAGCAATACAAAGAATATGCCACAACTGTGTTTTCATACAACCTCCCTCCCTGCCCCATCCTCTTGCTTCCACACACATACGCTACTGTTTTGAGCAAACGCTTCATAGTTATACTACCCTGGTAGTAACGAGCGAGGTGGGAAAATCCCGAGCGTAGGTGCCGCCTGTCGTCCTTTGCAGGGGGGGGGGGGGGAGGAGGGTACATATTTTCAGGGGGGTGGGTGCAGAATCATAATCAACTCCATGAAGCGAGCTCGATCATTTTGCACTCCACGTGCGTTTTTCGGTTGTCCATTCATACAAGGAGTGACTCTATCTATTTATCCGGAAAAGCTTAACAAATAAGAGGATGTAGGGTAATTTTTACATCTCACCTTGGATGGTTTTAAGGTGTCGTCGCATATTGGCTGTAAATCTGCTTATAAATAAAAAACATCAATAGTAGTGAAAGCTTACTTCATAAGAACATATTATAATGAAGCCTAGTAAATCTGGTGTAGGGAAAAACAATGTAAGTATTACAACAGTACTGGGAACCATAGGAACAATTGTTACAAACTCAACCATATGTAAAAACATTTTTCGCCTATCATATCGGTTGTAATTTTTTTCTTGCCAAATAAACGACTATCGAAGAAAGTATACGTCATCGTCAGCAAGAACACAATAATGTTAAGACGACCTATAATACATACAATACGACGAGATATGACCAAATAACAAAGCCAGGCTAGCACCGGAATACTAAAAAGTACCTTTAACAATAAAAACTTTTTTCAAAAAAAATTACAACCGACTTCCAGGAAAATACTATAAATGACTAAGGATTATTACGGGAACTTCTCCCATTAGATTCGGTTTTTTTTTTTTTTTGACTTAGTCTTTTACTGACTAAAACCCACCCGTGTTCCCTCAGTTGCCTGTGTGCCAGGGGCGACGCTGTCTCTTACCGAACAACCTGCATCCCTGGCAGGCATCGGCCCTTGCGGACCCCACCAGTTGTTGCTGACATCTCTGACGGCGGGCGTGGAACACAATGCGCCGTCCCGCCACTTTTCGGCCGCAAAGGATAGGGAGAGCGGCCAACGCTATACCGACACTCCTCTTGCCCTGCGGCCCCACCGCGTCCGCCATCAAACAGTGGAAGCCCCGTCCGGGCCACGGAAGGGAAGATCACTGCTCAGCAGCACCGGCACTCCGTCTCCGCCGCAGCCCGTAACCCTCAGCCGCGATGCCTCCCATTCGACATCGCAGCCCACCTCAGTTGCGGTGCACCTCACCGCAACCTACTTTTTGGCCGCTTCGTCATCGGCTTGAAGGCAAAAGCCCTGACGAGCGGCCCCATCTTTGGGTTCCTCTTCGCTTCACCGTGGCTGGGAGACCACGGCTACTGAGCCCCCCCCGCAACGACAATGCGGGAACCCACTCGGGGGGGGGGGAGGGGCATTAGGTTAGGTCAGGTTACCGCTGTGACCGAACTGGACCGAACGTTATCACGAAACCAAACGGCGCGGACTCGAACTGCGCCTGCTTAATTTCTATATTTTAAGCCGGTATAATTAGAAAGAACGACGAATTAATTGCATGGCGAATTGTTGGAACTGAGTAAGTAGTGGTCGTCCCGTGGTCGAACTTTGACCATTCAATCAACAATAAAATCAATAATATTTGCTTTCGGCACTCCTTCACGAAGGAAGGAATTCAAATCCTGCTTCTTTTTGAAGTCGGTTAAACATAGGTAATACGTAGGTACCTATATGATGGTCATAACTTGATTAAATAAAGATTACCTAATTCCTTAAACAACGAGCTACCAACGTTGTTTTGAAAAGATATTCAAAGGCGTCCGTAAAACTGTATTATTGCTCTAGAAACCTTTAATTTAATCTTTAGTATTTTCTAAAATCGCTCTCTGTTTGTGTCCAGTAACTTCAGTATCATCAAGAGCTGAAATGGGTGCACGTTTTGCAGTGAGAAACAGAAGGAGGTTGAAAGTAGTTGTCTATGATGAAGTTCGACGTGGATGTTATTATTCTTACCGAGTGTAGAATAAACAGTAAGAAACAAATACCAATACTTTATAACTACACTTCTTATTTTACCTCAATCCAGCTAAACCAAAATTATGGTGTGGTAGCCTACGTAAAAAACAAACATTTGCCCCTGGTTACAGAACTAACTGTAAATCATGCTTCTGCTCTTAAAATCACCGTGTCTAATTTTACTATTACAGGTATATACCGTTCTCCGTCTATTACCTGTGCTGACAACTTCATTAACTCATTAAACAGCTATCTTGAAGCTTGCAGCACGCACATAAATATTATTGTCATGGGTGACATTAATATTAACATAATAGAAAGTCAACAGAAATATCACAACAAAGATATATAAATTACCTTAATATGCTATCTGTTCACGGCCTCCTTCCAGGACATTGCCTACCCACTAGAGAACAGAATTGTCTTGACCATACCTGTCTGAAGCTTGATAAAACTAAAACCTCTGCCTTTGTGGCAGTCCTTAATACAACAATCACAGATCATGCAATGGTTCTCCTACATATGGCTAGCTCAGAGAAGACACAAAGAACTTGTGTAAAAACCGCAACTGTTACAGATTTTGAAAAAGCTTATAAATGCCTCATTAATATAGATTTACCCATTTTTGATACTAACACGCTCCCTGATAGTTTTGCTACTAAACTAATTGAGGTTATTAGGTCATCCCTTCTACAAAACTCAAAAATCAAATCCGTTTCTTGTAGTAAAAGAAGTTAGAAGCCCTGGATCACTACTGGAGCCCTGCGGTGTATAAGGCTTAGAAACAAAATGCAGCGCCAAACAAGACTAGAACCCTTCAACGTAATTTTAATAATAACTTACAAACGCTTCCGTAACTATTGTTCCAACTTGATAAAGAAGATAAAGAGACAATATTATAGAAAACAAATAGAAGATTCAACAAAAAGTCCGAGACGTCTTTGGTCAACCATAAATGAAATCACACAATTTAAAGCACCTAAAACTTCAAATGCCCACCTTCTCAATATTACCTTACCACACACCCCTTAAACTCACTAAATAGGGTCAACTCGTTCTTTATCACCGTAGGCAAATCTTTAGCGGAAAGCATCTCTACTCAGACTGGGATCCCGGTAGTGACTAGTTCGTGTAGTAACGATTGGGCTTCCTCGTTCGTGTTGTTGGAGACGGATCCACTGGTAGTGGACGGTATTTTAATGAGTCTTGATTCTGAAAGTGCACCGAGTTGGGACGGTATACCGACAAAATATCTAAAAATGTCCAGGGATTTAGTGGTTCCCCTGATAAGCCAGCTAGCTAATCTATGTTTGAAAACGGGAATATTCCCGAAAGATTTAAAACGTTCCGTGGTCACCCCTGTGCACAAGGGCGGGGACGTTAACGATGTTAACAACTATCGGCCCATATCTGAACTGCCATCAATTTCAAAAATTTTAGATAAAATAATAAACAAGAGACTAACTAACTACTTACAGAAATACAATATTTTATCAAATGCCCAATACGGGTTTCGGAGTGGACGATCAACTCAAGACGCTATCACAGCTTTGACATCAGAAATTGTTGACAAAGTGGATAAGGGTCATAAATGCTTGACAGTGTTCCTAGATCTCAAGAAAGCTTTCGACACCGTTTCCGTTCCGATCCTTCTGCACAGGCTAGAAAACATAGGTATAAGAGGTACGGCTCTCTCCCTTTTTGAAAGTTATCTTCAAGATAGACGATTAGTAACTTATACAGTTTTGAAGAGGACGTCTACTACGGAGTCCCACAAGGGAGCGTGTTGGGTCCGCCGCTCTTTTTAATTTACATCAATGGCTTGTGTAATATGCAAATCAATGGTGGACAAACTGCCAGGGGTGCGGGTTTAATCGAAAGAGACACCACAGCCCCTGGCTAAAGGGCTACTGAAGGAACACGGGTGGGTTTTAGTCAGTAAAAGTCTGACACGCCCTCCTGCTCCACCCAGAGCGTGAGAAGTTATTTGATGATTTCCCATGAGATAGCTGGTTGGCTTAAAGCAAATCTTTTAACCCTTAATACCACAAAAACTAATTTTATCTGCTTTTCTCCAAGCCAGAGGTCACAGCCTGGGTCTGACTTTGGCATTTCGATCCATGTTTGTCAAAATATTGCAGTCCAAAACCTTAGTTGTGGCTGTCAATCGATCCAAAAAGTCAGCTCCACAAAATATTTGGGCATAATTGTTGATCAAAGACTGTCATGGCATCCTCACATTGAGATCCTTATGAAAAGGATCAGGAAGCTCATCTGGGTGTTTAAAAATTTACGACATGTTATGTCCGCGCAACTATTAAACAAGATTTATATAGCTCTGGCGTAATCTGTAATAACTTACTGCATTCCGATTTGGGGTGGAGCTACCAAAATAAAATTCCTCGATCTGGAAAGAGCTCAGCGATCCCTTATAAAGGTGATGTATTTTAAACCATTTAGGTTCCCTACCACAGACCTCTATAAGGTTAGCAACTTGCTCTCAATAAGAAAACTTTATCTTCTGTACGTGTCCTTAACCTTATAAGTGTCTTCCTTACGACTCAGCATCTCAGAACAGAAGGCGCAGGGATATAGTGGCAAGTACCCCAGGGGTTCGAACTATCTTTGCTAGATGTCAATATGTAACGCAATCCACCTACATTTATAATAAGCTAAACCGTAAATTAGATATATATCCCCTTTTGTTATACGACTGTAAAAAAAGAATAACTGAATGGTTGAGATCCCTAACGTACGATGAAACAGAAATTATTCTGACCAGGATAAGCTAACAAAAAAAAAAACATACACACTAACACACACTTGCACACACTAACACACACTTACACACACTCACACACACACACAAACACACACCAAGAGCTGCTAAATTAAAGTTTTATTGTTATTTAATTTTTATATTATTTTTATTTTCTTGTATCCGTCTAAAACATTGTTAGCTACCACTTAAAGGAAGAGCGAGACAACTCCGACACAAGTACTTTTGTAACTTACTGGGGTTGCCTCAATTTATGTTTGACACAATGTTTACGATGAAATAAATATTTTTGTATTTTGTAAGTAGAGAATGTTTTACTGAAAAAGAAGTTGATAAGTTTAGAATTTAAACTTGCTAAGTACAGAATGCGATTACACGTAACGAAAGGATGCAAATGAAGCACAAAAAAAAATTAAGGTTCTCCATTACGGTTTAGGTAGCAAAAAACTTGACATAGCATTATATCACAGACCACTCCAAAATAATGTCCCAACTCTATCAAGTCCAGCCCTGGCGACTCCTCTGCAAAGTCCTACTCGGAATGACACACCAGCTCCCACCGAGAGGATGAATTCACCGAGTCCAACTTTGACTCCTATGCAAAGTCCAGTGGCAACCCGATGGTCCAATCCAATTGCGAGTGGCTCGATGCAGCAACCATTGAAAATGGGCGAGCGCAGTCTATCACTGCTGATTGGAGGTAATGTCCATAAGCGCATACAATTTTCGAACGTATATTCTGACAGCTCAGAAACGTCAGAGAAGCCACCAATCCCCCTTTCTCTGGCCGACCAGAAGCGTCAGACGTAGAAGACATATTTGGACCACCGAAATGAATTGTCTTTTCGGTAGACAGACACAAAACATTTTTTATTTACTTTTTGAATGCTTTTAAGTGACTGATTTGTTTGTGATTATGCGAAGATAGCATTTTATTTTTGTTCTAGATGTTAATCACTTTTTGTTTTGTTTTATTTCAATAATTAACATTTTAGGCCACTCGGTGGACATATTAGTCTTTTCGGTGGAACCGAAATATTGTTATTTCCTTATAAATCGCCTTTTTCGAATTATTTATCTCAGACTGATACTCACTTTTGTTGTTACGTAAAGTCAGAGTCATAATATACCTTTGATTTTTATAAATCCTGTGTTTCATTTTCTCGCAAAAAAAACCCCTAAGCTTGACAATGACCCCCGTCATCTTGTATTCGTGTAAACTGATAACATATTCATAATCATCACTACCTCCAAAATCCTCAATAATGACTATCTTAAATAGATACGAAGTAAAATTTCATTTATTTATTTCTAAACTCGTAATAAGTTTGGTACTCATACTTTGGTCCGAAAAGTATCAACTTTTTCAACTATAGTATAGAGCACGGTCACTTTATTATTATTTTGATCGTTTTCATTTTTTACAAGAAAGCGATACACCCGCGCTTCCTAGGGCGCGTCTGAGCTCGGAATGACGGACCGCGTTAAGAAAATGTATGAAGAAATTGGAGAGCGATCATTATTTTTCTCATAAATAAAAAAGTTGTTTGTTTAATTACAAAATATTTTGTTTAATGCTTAGAGGACTATATAAGCCTATACTAGACTATATTTTGGAGTTAAAATATGCAGTTGATCTATAATAGCTATTATGGTTCCGATTCAGACCCCTTGTTTTGTCATTTTCTGCTATTACTGTCGTGGTGAAAACGTATATGTGTAAAAAAAATTGTATGGGGCTATGCAATTTTCATTGTGAAGATGACTAAATTATCTTTAATTTAAGACCATAATTGCGTCGCAGTTGTGATTCCTCTGCATGTAATTGGGACCAGAAAACCAGCGGTATTCGTAGAAAAATGTAATAGCGTCCTTAACCTTTATAATGTTCTCACTGCTGGGACTTAGGCCTTCTCTGTGTACTGTTCGCAAAGGAATGCATAAATTAAGACCAAGGCGAAAACATCTGTAACAAATCAAACCACAACAAATTGGGAACAATCACTTTTTTAACCACACGTTGTATACAAACATTTTTCTAATGATCATTTTTTATTATGATGCCGTTTTGCTTCTTCACTCGTTTTGGTTTAGGATCGGGCAAGTCCTCTAGTCAGCACCGACGGCGCCGTTTTTTCTTGCAGCTCGGTTTCCTGCGCTTGGGCCTCCGTCCGCAACTGCGTGGTCTGCGTCGACGTCTTTTGCAACAGGCTTCACGAACCGCCCAATTTAAGTAGTGAGAACCTTTCCTCTCCAAAAATCCCAGAGCTGCTCCGTTTTCTAAAGTAGTCACTACTGAACTAGTCAGCTCTTCGGTGTCCTTCCCACATTCTTCGCTCAGGAACTGCACGATTTCACGCATCGTGGCTCCCGCTTTCATCTCCTGCAGGAATTGGATAATTAACTTTCCCGGGAGCTTGCCCTCGATCGGGTAGTCATCGAGTGGCTTGGGCGCCTCCTCTTTTATTTCCATTGTACGGGCTTCTTCCATTATTTTAATAAAATTTATACTTATGCTTTTAAATTTTGTTTTCGTTTCATCCAAAAAAATATTGTGTTGTCAAAATCAAATCGGTTGTCAGAATTATGGAAATGTCCAAATAATGAAGATGGGTTGTAAGAATAGTCACTTCCAAATTTGAAAAGAAGCAAAGAGGATTCTATCACTGTACAAGCAAGGATCTATTGGCGAGTGGTGGTGGTTACTTTCTTTCAATATTTTTTAGTCGGCGTTAGTCTCATGTGGTTAGTACCGACTAACGCCGACCTCTTGTCGAATACAATTTCTGTGAAAATTTCAAAAATGATTAGGTACAAAAACGCCGCCCTCTCAAAGTCATTCGGGTGCCAAATGTCTTTTTTAGCAGTGTGTGCCTGTCTTCCGTCTTTTTCTTGTAGTTTGAAAGTTGCACGACAATAACAAGGATATTGGGATATTGAATAACCGTAGCATTAATCTAACCACGTCAATGCATAGTTAGATTTATGCTACGGTTAAGCAATAAAACATAAGATTTGTTTCATGTGATAAGTATCGAAACATCTACATGTTGAATGTATTTTGGTGCAAACATATATTAATCAGGCCTGCCGATAGCCAAACCCAGCAGCCGCGTGCAATACTTACTTACTGACAATGCCGCCATCACGCCAACCCTATTTCCTCTGACCTAGTGCAAGTCACAAAAACGCCACATTGTTAGTCTGACAACAGGGCCTGATCTTGAAATTTATCCTTCTATATGCATTTGCATAAAAGCTTCAAGATTTGTCGAGCCTCGCGCTGGAAGGAATATTTTCAATGTGCTCACCTTTTCTTACTAAGGGCTGATTTTACCAAAGTCAGATATCTTTTATCCGTAGAGTAAAATTTACGTCTGACAATTCTACTATGTAAGATCTGTCAAAAATTCAAAATTTATGCTCAGGATAAGACTTATTCTATGTATAAAAGTTTGGTGAAATTCGCCCTAAGAGAATCAATGATTTAAGAACGGTTTATGATTTAACACTGACTCGGATAGGTTTTTTTTTTTTTTTTTTTTGGGTGGGAAATCATCAAATGACTTCTCCTGCTGAGTAGAGCAGGAGGGCGTGTCAGACTTTTACAGACTAAAACCCACCCGTGTTCCCTCAGTAGCCCGTATGCCAGGGGCCGTGGTATCTCTTTCGAACAAACCCGCACCCCTGGCAGGCATCGGCCCTTGCGGACCCCACCAGTGGTTGCTGACATCTTTGACGGCGCGCGTGAGGAACACAACGCGCCGTCCCGTCTACCACTTTTCGGCCGCAGAGGATAGGGAGAGCGGCTGACGCTATACCGACACTCCTCTTCCCCTGCGGCCCCACCGCGTCCGCCATCAAACGGTGGCGGCCCCGTCCAGGCCACGGAAGGGAAGAGCGCTGCTCAGAAGCACCGGCACTCCTCCTCTACCGCAGCCTGTAACCCTCAGCCGCGATGCCTCCCATTCGACATCGCGGCCCACCTCAGTTGCGGTGCACCTCACCGCAACCTACTTTTTGGCCGCTACGTCAATGGCTTGAAGGCAAAAGCCCTGACGAGCGGCCCCACCGTTGGGTTCCTCTTGGCTTCACCGTGGATGGGAGACCACGGTTACTAAGCCCCCCCGCAACGACAATGCGGGAACCCACTCGGGGGGGGACTCGGATAGGTAAGGTTTACCTTTGTCCATTCATAGAGAAATATGTCGAAGTAGCTTTTGCCAGCGGCTTCGCCCGCGCGGAACTTTCTTCCTCTATTTAACTCCTTTAGGGGTTGAATTTCGAAAAATCCGTCCTTATTCCTGGTCTACATTATAAAGGGACCCTCTGTGCAATAAGTAAATAAATAGATACTTGAATACTATATTTACTTTCAACAATATACTGTTATGTGGTCCACAAAAAAAAAATGACACAAATTACTCCTTCTTTTATACTAATTAACATCAGTTTCTCGTAGCAATAATCGGCTAACATATTTTTATCCCAGAAACCTTGGTACCTCTCTTCATAAGTCTTCAAGTCTCTATGGAAACGTTCACCACGTTCATCACTTACGCTTCCCAGGTTCTCAGGGAAAAATACAGGTGCGAATTTAAAAAATGTATTTTTAATGACATGCTCACTCCGGTGATAATTCTTCAATAAATTGTAAACAATTTCTTCATAAACCTCTTATTTATTGTTGCCCAAGAAAGTTTCACTTCCGCCTTAAATGAATATCTACCAAGCATCTTTTTCGACACTGGATAAGTGACCAGCAAAATGTTCATCTTTTCATAACTTTCTTATTTGGAGCTTTTACTTTGTAATCAGAAATATTAGGAAAAATGATTTAAAGAAACTTAAAAGCATCTTTGTCAAGTCAGTAGCGTGATTTATTGGTTTTCTCAATAACATTGGGACGCCAAATTGTAAGTGTTTTCTTTTTCCTGCAGCCCAGTTCAATAATAACTTCTAAAATTTTCACATACTAGTCCAGGAACCCATTTCGTATCAATATGTGTTACTCAGATGTGGAAATATTGGAAATTGGCTCGTTTTACGGATCAAGTTAGTGATTGGTCTCGTCTTTTCGACAGAATAATTTTACCACAAACATAGCTCATCCCCGCTTTGGAGGTCCCTTGTTAAATCAGTCATATAAGTAATCATAACTTTATTTTAATTTTTCGATTTAATTTTATTATTCATATTTGCTCATTTTGACTTTATTTTATTTTATTTAAATTGATTAATATTTTTTTTTAAATTGTATTTTACTTCGAATTGTTTGTTTTAATTTAATTTTATTTAAATTTGTTAATTTTTAGCTTTAATTTTATACTATTTAAAATCTGTTAGTAAATTTTAATTTTTAGTATAAAATTAATTATGACTGTTTTTCAAAATAATTAATGTATGTGTACCTATGGATCGTGATATCCGAAATAAAATAAATTTTTATTTTATTTTTATTTTTATAGCACAAGTTATTTGGGCTTAATTTCCATTGTCATAAGGACATTTTTAAACAAGTTAAAATGTTTAAATAATAGCTTAACACAGCAATAGCGAATGATAACCAAAGCACGACTAACAAGATAACATCATAACTTAATGATGGTATATCATTAAGTTATGATGTTATCTTGTTAAAGAAACTTACCGTGTTAAATATGAGATAGATATTTTTGTAGTAAAAGAGGGTGGGTAGAAAACGCATTCAGTATGAATTTTCTTTGGGTAAATGAAAATTATTTCTTTTGTAATCTACAGTGTAAATGTGATTCTTCCAAAAAAAACTTAATATTATATGAAAAATGTAAAAATAATTAAATCCTTTCCGAAACATTTCCAAAGGGAAGCATTTGTCAAATAAATGTTTGTAAAGCGAGTGTTTATTAAATAAAACATTTGCGGAATAACTTGTTTGTGAAATAAATAGTATACGAAGCGTTTTTTTTGGGTTGGAAATCACCAAATAACTTCTCCCGCTCTGGGTGGAGCAGGAGGATGTGTCAGACTTTGTGCCAGGGGCGGCGGTATCTCTTTCGAACAACCCGCACCCGTGGCAGGTCTCGGCCCTTGCGGGCCCCATTGGTTTGTGCTGACATCTCTTTGAGAGCGCGTGGAACACAACGCGCCGTCGGCCTGGGCTTGGTCCTTACCGGACAGCAAGCTACCCATTACTCGCTGTCCGCAAGCCCCTACAATAGTTGGTGAACCAGTAAAATATTATATTACTTTTGTCTAGCATAGTGTGCACGGTGCTTTATAATAGTGCTGATAAAAACAGCGCGCTCGATGTGTAACAACGACGCGCGTTCCGAGTGATTTACTGCGATCTACCCACTTATGAACTAGACTTATTAAAATAACTAGGTAATCTTTACTTATTATGACAAATTCACTACTAGGTACTACTAACTGCACGACGAGCGCTCTGGACTATGTTAATTATTACCTACCTACATTATTATTTTTTAAACTTTGTTTCTCATTAAGTGATTATGTAAATCTTAGAGAAATAAATGATATTTTGAACCGTAAATAAATGAATGCCCCTGACGACCCCAGGATCATACTTACATAAGTCAGTCATATTGTTAGAACAGTCTCCTCGAGCCCTTTTTTACATTAGTAGGTACAAAAATATTTTTTACGAATTCAGTTAATTACATAATAAAAAAATCTGCCGTGTTGATTTTTGTAAAACGATGTTTCACCAATAAATTGGATTTGGAATTTCCTTCAAAATCCTTCGGATTACGATGTGAAGTGCGTTACTTACTATTTATGATCAATAATGAATTGAATGCTGCATCCGGTAAGACTGGAAGCCGACCACAACATAGTTGGGAAAAGGCTAGGCAGATGATGATGATGATGAATGAATTTAATGGTGCGTCTACTTATAATCCCGAGCGAAGGACTTTGTCTAAAAATCAATAAAAATCCGCTAAACATATTTAATTATGATATTTTTATTTTAACAGATTCTAAAAATGTCAGGTGTTTTCATAATAGAAAATACACGTGGTCCTGGGAGGACGGGAGGAGGAGGGATAGCCTAAAACCTAACGAAGTTTCACCAAGAGGGAGATGTCCCTCTGAGGCTATCCTGGGTACCTACATGAAAGTGTGCTAAAAAACTTGTGATTGAAGGATAGCCCCAAATCCATAGATATAATTAATATTATTTATGAAACAAACACTGGTGTTTCAAAATCACTCCGAAACTCTATAGGTATTATTAAAAAAAATAGCACGTTAGTGACGTCTATGACGTTTTCATGGATTTTCAAACATTTAGTTTATTGTTATTTTGACACCATTGCATATTCTTTGAGGCATAGTACAAAACATCTCAAATATCTATACAATGTTTTATTTGTAAAGGCAGAAAATATAAATGTGAAACAATGTCACGCGATTGCCAACAGGAGCAAGATCAGAATACAGCCAAGCTAGTTATGAACGCATTCTATAAAGTAGCTGACAGTGAAGGTGCCACCGCAGCGGAGGTCACGAATTACTTGCAGAACAAGTTCGGCGACGTGTGGAAGATAAGTACCTTAACGTACAAGGCAGAAGAAACATTAATGAAGAGTGCCGTGATGGGCTTTCTAGAGCGGCGGGGCAACAGGTACATGGCGAGCGTATTCCCCGGTTCCACCCGCCGCCCTAAACAACGACTTTGTAAAAAGAAGCCTTGTCGCCGGTCCTTCAAAAAACATACGCGTCCATCCTGTTCTTAAACTTAAAATCGCTTTAAATGTATTTAGAAAAAATAAATAGTGATCTAAAATGGCTTGTTTTTATTAAAAAGAGATAGCCATACCCAGTAGACTTATGAGCGAGCCTACTTTAGTTTGACCTGGCCCTTGACCGGGTGCACAGTATACCTACGTGGTTCACGATACCTACACTGAGACTGATTTTACAGATTCTTCTATTTTCACATAGCAAGTGATGAAGTCGACTTTACCCGTATTAGCCAAGCAAAAAAAAAAGTAGGAAATAACGAAGTGCAACGAACTAAGCACGCGGGCGAGAGATGGGATGCGACGCGGATGAAGTTGCGGGCGAAGTGCTAGTGAAAGAATAAACGAATTAGTTGGGCTAATATTGCGGCATTGCGACTGATTGCTAGTTCAATCAATCAACTCAGCCTATTGCAATCCACTGCTGGACATAAGCCTCTCCCAAGCTGTGCCACTACACCCTGTTTTCTGATTTCCGCATCCAGTATGTGCCAGACACGTCGATCCATCTAGCTGGGGGCATCCCACGCTACGCAGGCTACGCTTGCCGATAAGCGGTGTCCACTCCAAGACTCGTCTGCTCCACCAGCCATCGGTCCTTCGATAGACGTGGCCAGCCCACTGCCACTTCAGTTTGCTTACTCTGCTAGCTATGTCGCTAACTCGGTCCTAACTATCAGTGTCCACATTTCGGCACCGTATGTCATTACGGGCAGGACGCACTGGTTGAAGGCGATATAGACGACGCGAAGGCCTGACGAAGTTTCCCAAACGCTGCTCAACCCACCTGGATCCTTCGGTCGGCTTCTAAGTTCTGCAAAGTTGTGTCTACCGAGCTGGAAGACGCTCTAAGTAGACATACTCCTTCACAATTTCGAGAAGCAAACCTTCGATGTGGATTGGACTCCGCAAGACATGCGAGTTGTACATGACTTTTGTCTTGTCCTAATTGATGCAGAGGTCAACCCGCCGAGAGGCTTTATTTACGCTATGCGTAATCTGGTCTAATTGTTCCAGCGTCTCAGCCGTTATTACGATGTCATCGACAAAGCCAAGGTGGGGGGGGGGGGGATTTACTCGCCGTTCACGTGTCCAATCCAGTCCAGGGTATTTGGTTTGATAGTTGCGGGTGGATAAATATATCTCATAAAATTTAAATCAATATTTCGCTTATCAATAGAATTGTCCGCAATAATTCAGTTAGTTTGTAAATTACATCGGGTAATCAACTCAGTCTCTGCTTATTCGTTTTTGGAATATCGCGACAGCGGCGACGAAACGTGCGGGAAGTCTAAGCTTGCGTAATAGCCCTACTGTTGAGTACCTGCTGGTGGTCCTGACTTATTAATAAAAACGGCTTGATTGCGATGATGCCTATATTTCTTGGAGAGATACTGATTACAATTTATTGAGAAGACCGATGTGTGCGCAAGCTCCAGGTGTCGGCGAGCTAGTGCCCGTTAGGGTATATGTTCTGTGAGCGAGTGGCAGGTAGGGGAAGCCCGCGGTCGCGGTGTGGCCCGATGCAGTGGCGGGGCAAGACCTAAATTTTATGTGGGCAAAAGACATTTTGCGCGGCCCCCTGATGGATGAAGCAAGAGGACGGATTTTGTTGAGGGGAATTATTTTTTGATACTCAACTTTTAATTTATAAAATACTAACTTCTTCATTGCAATTCATCATCATCATCATTTCAGCCGAAGGACGTCCACTGCTGGACATAGGCCTCCCCCAAGCTCCTCCACATCCAGCGGATTCCCGCGGCCTACACAAGGTCATTGGTCCGCCCTGGGGGGTGGCCTTCTTACTCTACGTCTTCCGGTACGCGGTCGCCACTCCAGAACTTTTCGGCCCCATCGGCCATCTGTTCTGCGAGCAATGTGCCCTGCCCACTGCCACTTAAGTTTGGCAATTCTTCGGGCTATGTCGGTTGCCTGGGTCCACCTGCGGATCTCTTCGTTTCTGATTCGATCACGTAGGGAAATTCCCAGCTTAGCCCTCTCCATTGCCCTTTGGGTGACTAAGCCTTCTGATAAGGTCCATTGTGAGCGATCACGTTTCTGTACCATAGGTCATCACTGACAACACACACTGGTGGACTTTCGTCTTGAGACACTGCGGTATTTGGGACGAGAAGATATTGCGAAGCCTCCCGAACACTGCCCAGCCGAGCCGGATTCGACGATTGACCTCTTTCTCGAAGTTGGACTTACCTAACTGGACAGTTTGTCTTAGGTAAACGTCATCATCAGCCTATAATGTCCCCACTGCTGGGACACAGGCCTCCTCTCGGTGAGAGGGAGTGGGCCGTAATCCACCACGCGGGCCCAGTGCGGGTTGGTATATGTCACATGTCTTCCAATTTTTTGGTTCTAGGACATGCCGGTTTCCTCACGATGAGGTAAACGTACTCGTGCACAACTTCGAGTCTAGCGCCTCCGATCGTCAAGAGAGGGGGTGTTACTTGGGCATTCGACATGACCTTTGTCTTGTCCATGTTCATTTTAAGACCCACTCCTTCGGAAGCTCCACTGAGGTCATCGAGCATTGCACTGAGGTCCTCCATGGTCTCAGCCATGACAACTATATCATCGGCAAACCGAAGGTGAGTGATGTTCTCGCCATTGATG
Source organism: Polymixis flavicincta (assembly GCA_949987655.1). Taxonomy (NCBI): domain Eukaryota; kingdom Metazoa; phylum Arthropoda; class Insecta; order Lepidoptera; family Noctuidae; genus Polymixis; species Polymixis flavicincta. Next base: position 30,802,130 of record OX465171.1, on the reverse strand, counting down.
TAGATGCCAGCCCCTTTCCGGTCCATATCCTTGAAGATATCCTCCAGTGCAGCGGTGAACAGTTTCGGAGAGATAACATCTCCCTGTCTCACACCTCGCTGCAAAAGGATAGGTTTTGAAGTATGGTCCTGGAGTCGGACTGACATAGTGGTGTTTTCATACAGACACTTCAGCACCTCGATGTAGCGATAGTCGATCTGGCACCGTTGAAGAGACTGCAGTACAGCCCATGTCTCGTTCGAATCGAAGGCTTTCTCATAGTCCACAAACGCTAAGCAGAGAGGCAGATTATACTCTTCGGTCTTCTGTATAACCTGCCGCAGCGTATGTAGGTATGTGGTCTACGGTGCTAGACTTTACGGAATCCGGCTTGTTCGGGAGGCTGGAAGTCGTCTAACTTGCGAGCGAGACGGGTCGTGATGACTCTCGAAAACACCTTGTAGACATGGCTCAGAAGTGAGACGGGCCTATAATTCTTAAGAAGGGCATTGTTACCCTTCTTAAAGAAAAGTACCACCACACCTCTGCTCCATGCCTGTGGCATTTTGCCCTCGAGTATGACGGAATCAAATAGTACCTGGAGGGCCTTAAGAACCGGTTTTCCGCTGGCCCTCAGGAGTTCGGCCGTAATTCCGTCATAACTCGGTGCCTTGTTGTTTTTAAGCTGCTTCAGAGCCATCCTAATCTCGTACAAGCTAACGTCCGGTATGTCTTCGGTGTAATGTCGGGTCAATCTGGCTCTTGGGTCATTTGCCAGATTCGTAACGGGGGGGTTGACGTGTATAACTGTCCATAGAACCTCTCGATCTCTCTCAACAGGTCAGGCTTGGCTGATACGATCCTACCATCATCGGTTTTCAGTTTCTCAAGCTGACTCTGCCCAATAGAAAGATCTCTTGCAAAGACCTTGGAGCCCTTATTTCGCTCTATCGCGTCCTTGATGCGGTCCGTATTAAAACGGCGAAGGTCGCTTTTCAAGGACTTAGAGATCCGTCTATTGAGCTGTCAGTTGCTAGCGCGTCGTCTGAAGACTGCAGGATCATTTCATGCATCTCCTCCAGTAGCTGCAAAGTAAGATCAGAGAGTATCTTTATGCCTTTAGTACGCTCGTCGTACTAATGGCAAAAAGATTCACAACAACAAGACAGTTTCCACAAACCCATCGTTATAATCGTCCACGGAGCTGAACATGATCTTTATTCACATGTTATAAAGTTGAAAATGTATCAAATAAATTTGACAGATTGGGGTAGCTTGATGTGCTGGCGTCTGTACACAGCGTGACGGTTCGGTTTTTTTTTTACCAAGTTTACTTGGTACTTTTTACCAAGTAACTTAGTAATCTTACCAAGTATACTTGGTACTTTTTACCAGAAAAACTTAGTACTTTTTACCTGTTTGCATAGTACAAAGCACTATTTAATTTTTTCAGTGTAGATTTTTTTTTTAATGAATATACCCAGCATTGAAGAGAAGTCTTCAAGATGATGTTGTTGAGACTGGAAGAGGGCCCTTCTTCGTCAGAACGTCAGCGACTGGACAGTGTCCGTCAGAGCCAATCTTCACTGCAACCACTCTGCCCAGCAACCACAGAAGAGGAGGAAGATTAGTGTGCGTTACGCCAGCGGAATGTTGTCGCTTTTCAGTATTTCGGCTTTGACAAATAATTAGGGGGTACCTAATAATTATTTGTCCAGCCGAAATCCTGAACATTTTTAACGCACACGGAAGATTGGAGTTCCTCACAAGCTGGGCAAGCTTGAGGTGGAGCTTGAGTGCCACTACACTTGTGACTGAGGCTGAACTTAAGCTCCTGGGATCGATTTCCAGGTGTAACAGCGTCATTGGGTCTTTCCATCAGAAATTTCAGTAGTATGGATTTGGGTATGGATGAATAGACTCGCATGGTTTTAGAGGACTTTAACATAACTGACGAAATGCGAGTTTATGGTAGATACTTCGGTATACCTCTGCTAACAGTGAATATGTTAATAAATAAAACTTCCAGGTTCAGTGATCATTATTTTATTTTTTAATTCTAATTTAATATTTACACGACTTCCGTAGAGTAAAACATACTTTTCCATAGAGTAATCGAAACAGTAACAGTTATTTTTAAAGATTACACAACATCAGTACGGTACATAACTACACTTATTGCTTCATTTATTACCCTACAAGAGATGCTAGGCAAAGGCTGTATGGGAAACTTTTTGTCAACAAAAAAGGCGGCCTGCACAACCCCAGTCAACCTCTAAGCTTGAAAGAAGCTGACTGATTGGTATGAGTATTTCTCTTGTCAGTCAGAAATTATTGGTGCATTTTCTATGCGCACAAATTACGTATCATCTCAAAGCTATAGAAATCAGAAGGTCAATTCTCTTAATTAAAAACGTTCAAAATCTAGTCCCAGTCTCATCTCGGCGACAATCAAATGTCAAAAATGTATGAAAAATCGAGGTATTTTTGACTGATTGACACTGAGATCAGACTGTGTTCTTAAAATTACGAGAATTGCCCCTCTTGATAGTTTAGTAATCTCAAGTAATTTTGGTGTCAAAAAGTCAGTCAAGTCAGATGTTGCAAAATTACATGTTAAATAAATATTACCATTTCAGCTGTAGCCTACTTGCAGCAAATGCTACTGTGCTCAAACAGATTTATCTGGTATGATACCGTACCGGCCGCCTCACTAAATAAATAATGTAACATTTACAGCCTAAAAGTTTGAGGTATCTCCGCAAGGATTGGAGATGACACAAACACGCTCCAATGTGACCACTTATATACACGATCACATTCATCGCTTATGTCCATATAAATTTTAACACTAATTTACTCATGAATTTAATTCAGTTCCGAAGTGTCAACTCGTGAAGAGTAGAAGACAAGGTGTTTTTAATAAACTAGTAACGATTCTAAAACAAATCATTTTAATAGCATTAATTGCTTCCACGTCACATGGAACTAAATAAGCGAGTTCCGACGATGTGCCGGTCCGCCTGGTACAGGGGGCCTAGCGTTAGGATCCGTTCATGTCACTTAACTTGGAGAATTGACCAAACCACGTTTCTCGTAAGGCGCTTTGCTGATGAGCCAAAACGAGCAACCATGTGACCCAATTTATCGTATAAATAATTTCGAGTTGAGTAGTGAGTGCTAGTGGTCTCAGAGGAAAAAGTATTACTTTCAGAACCGATGGAACACCAAACTAGCCGTTTCTTAGTTAACTTACTGCTGACAACGATCCACGCAAATGCCCCCTTTGTACTATAAGTATTTGTATACATGAAACGGTTAAAATGAAACTCATCTGGAGCTTGAATACGGTTGGCAAAGACATTAAATATTCCTATATTTTATGTTATAATTAAGGGCCTCACTCTCAGTTGCATTAAGATATTCTTCAGTACAAGTTATGAATCAATTGTAGAATATTTTAATTATTTCATTACGTCGAGGTTAAGGCCTATATACTCAGAATCATCCAGCCAACTGCATTTAAAATGCGGAAATTCATTTGATTATTAATTACACACCAATGCGTGTTATTTACAAATATTAAGACACTACGAGTATCTATAATCAGAACACATTTAGAATCAGCATACAAGAAAAAAACTACAACACTACTTCAAAATTGGCGGAAATGCACATGACGGATAACTGAATTTCCATCTACTACATGACGTACAGTACCTACATCCTTCAGGAATATTGAACAACATTTTATTATAGCACAGGTACACAAAACTCAGTTATCGTCAAAACGACACTTAAGTAGAATTACTTTGACAATTATTGCAAATTGAATTATTAGATTAGTATCTTATTGCAAATTGAATTATTAGATTATTTCATATTGAGATAATAGATCATTGACACACAAAAATATTTAAATCCTACAATTCAAGAAAGACATGAATTAGTTAAATGTTTTACAATTAATTATACAAGGTGAGTTTTGAGATGGGCATTTAGGGCGAAAACCGAAATGAGCCGGTTTGAGACCGTGGCTAAAGCAGGTGTTATTTCGAAAAGCAAAGCATTCAATTATACTTTTCTCTAAACCGAGCTCATGGCTAATTTACCCTAATGAAATCTCAAAGTTCACACTACATGTTGATTTTAACACACGTATAATACGTGTTTACATATTGGCAACGGTAACAAAAGCTAAAACAGTCGATTGTCAATATTACAAACCGATTACAAGCCCCGTCATCACATGACCTGTCTACATTCATATATTTATCAATTACTTCTTTAATTCATCATGCACAACAAACTCATGTTACAATAATTATGCCTAAGTATATAAAAACACGTCGTCATCATACTCCAATTTACCGTACAACACTCGTGCTGCCATGTTACACAAATACGACGCCGCGGGATTAGCAGTTTATGTTAGAGACAGAGCCAAATACGTAGCAGTCCCTAGAACTCTGTAATATCTCAAAGTTCAAATAGAAAATAAAAAGAAAAATCCGCATGTTTCATACAATGACTACAAAATATGCTCGTTAACAAACAAAGTATATACAAAACGACTAAGTATATAATATTTTAAAATGTTATATATTATACATAAAATACTATTAAAATCCTTATGATGTAGTTCGAACTAAATTTAAAAAATTGGATATAAACAATTTCTGCCAAACTATAGACAAATTAGACAAACATGTAGTCATAATGTATTAGAGGTACGAAACTTTACTCATTATACTACCCCATCAGGCATATATACCTATTGTCGTCTTATATACAGTATAATGTAAGAAAATGCCACTACACAAGTTAAAATAAATAATTAAAAACATTACAATAATAACCTCCGACGAATAAGTTTTAAAATGCGTATCCCTTAAAAGGGCGACAGTAGTGTAATAACAAAAAAGAAAACAGTTTCAATCGCTCGAAATCATCATCATTTCAGCCGAAAGACGTCCACTGCTGGACATAGGCCTCCCCCAAGCTCCTCCACTTGGCTCGAAATGCTGGTTCTGGTTTTCTAGTGTGACCGGGTGTCCTAATAGAAAGGGACCGTCGCGCAAATACACGATCGTCTCAATCATCTGTTCGAGCTCACTGACCGCGACGATCTGTTTCCATTAGCAAAACCTGTAAGAATTTAGTGCAATTCTAATATCATAAGTGAGGCGTGCCTCGTCGAAGGCTAAACAAACTAGTACTTTGCGGTAATTTCTGAAATAAATTCGACATCAAAAACCTATATATACCAGTCTAAAGTTAAAATTTTGTAAACAAATATTAAGATAAAAATTACAAATTCCTCGATATAGTTGAGTGAAACTAATATTTTAGTACGTGCTAGCTTGCCCCGAACAATGAAAAAGAAATCACCCTTTTTTTGGGTCTGAGTCTGAGAATCCATACTTTGTATATCATACACAAACTATGGATTCTCATCATAATTTCAATGGGGAGGGAGGCAAACATACACAAAGTAATACACAGGGTAATTTCTTTAACAGGGACAAGTAGCTGGTCGTGAGAGATAGTTGAGAGTCTAGTTCTCTCAACTACAATCAAACATTTTTGACAATAGTAATAAAATTTTCCTTCTCATCTACCTCTTACGGTTAACAAATATACTAAACAAATCCCTGTTAAAAAATTACCTATCTAACAGTATTTTTTTAAGATAAGGACACAAATTATTTATATTATATATTTATTATTTTTCAATGGAAAGAATACATAAAATTCATGTTATTCAAAAATATTATAACGTAATGTCGACGCATTGTTTATTCGTTATATTTAAATGAGCAAAACAAAACAACCCTCCTGCTTATGCTACTCAAGATTTAAAATTAAACAGTTCTCATAAACAATTGCATGTCATTGAATTAAAAATATTCCAGTTATTTTAAAATTTCCCTGCAATATTTTAATTACTTTATGGGTTTTCTTCATTATTATTATTGTAGAAATTGACTAGAAAACTGCAGGGACACTTCTCAAAGGAAGTCGTGAGCCGCTTATCTCTGTCCCATAAATAATAATTATTGTTGTTGCTTAACTGACAACAGAAACTCGTTGTGATAACGAACTATAATGATCAGCTAAAATAAAAATACGACGTCTGGCCCTTATTCCATAAATCAATGCCGTAGATCGAAATCATCAATAAAAAAAAGATATATGCAAAATTGATATTAAATTCAGTATAACAATCTCAGTAAATAATAAATAAATCGTAAAGAAATACATGGTTATAAAGATTACGGGACAGAGATTAAACATTGATTTGTTTGTCTCAAGTATTTATGCACACTTTGTAGTCAAAACTGACCAAGAACGTTTTTGTATAACACATAACACAAATTCGTGTTTACCTGATAAAAGAAGACATGCAATATAAACAAGCAAAATGAATGCTCTGAAGAAGACACTCCTCCACTCATTCAATCGCCAGAACACACTGAAGGCACAATATAACGATGGTTTATTATGCACTAGCTATGTGCCCGGCATGCTCACCATGCCCAACCTAGCTGGATTAAACGGTTTCTCTGGCAAATACACTTTATTACTATTATTAAAAAACAATTCGGTAACATTGTTCAGATTATTACACAGCATAGAAAAAGTATTGAAGATGAAATTGACAGCCAGTAATGCCCCTCGGATCAATATTACGTACAATTTTCATAAGAACTATTCTAAGTATAACATAGCAAGTGGCACTGACGACACGACTTTAAATGATGCTGTATTCTAAGACGCCTTCTACGACCGTACCGAGAAAGTCAATGAAGAGATTTTAACCCACATGACTATTATATTCCATAGAATTACTTATCAATTTCATTATTTTATTTTAATTAATATAAACAGATATAGGTGAAATAGTCTTCACATTTACGTGACATTGAAAATGCAAGCCAAATATTACACGAAAAGACTCGAATTTGGGTGAAGTAGTAACATTAGATAATTCATACTAATCAAATAAAATTATTAAAATCACATGCACATTTAATCACGACACAAAACATGACAAAAAAAAAACCAGAACGAATACTTAACTAAATAAATCTAATGCAGTTCGTTAGGAAGCGCATCACCTAAGAACCGATAGCATTTAAAAGAAATGTTTATTTGTCCTGATAAGAATTTTAAGGAATGCAAAATAGAATAAGTTGCCGGAAAATCAGCAAAAACAAGTGCATTTTTTTTTTTTAAAGGTAAGGGCATATTGTTGGACACAAAAAGGGATGGATGCAAGGCAATTGCATGCAGTTAAGATGAGAATGTTAAGAGAGATGTGTGGTGATGGGGTGGGAGTTACGAGGAAGTCTGAAAGTCGTACCAGTGACTGAAATGTTAAGTGAAAATTGGTTATTATGGTACGGGCATGTATTACAGAGGAATGAGGAAAATGTCACGGGAAAAGTTTTGAGTATGAATTTGGATGGCTATAAGAATAGGGGAAGACCATAGAAAAGATGAATGGACTGTGTGAAAGATGACGAGCCTAGAAATGGAGGGTAGTATCGAGATGACAGCTAGTAGAGAACTATGGAAGAAAAAAATGTTGCGCCGACATAAATTGGGATAAAAGCTAGAAACTAATGTTGGACAGGACGTCTGTCGGCTCAGTTAGTTTCAAATATAAACACAATGGTGTCATATTTGGTTTTATGTTTAAAATTTATACACATATATCTATACATTTTAAACATAAAAAAATTGGATGTAGAAAGCTAAAAGAATAACAATTTATTATTAGATCGAAGATTCAGTGAGTGTACGGTCATAGAACGCATCATGCAATAAAGTATTAACTTAATGTAGTATCATCAACTTCACGTGACAATGATAAGTAATGATTGCTTTAGAGAGTAAGTATTATTGATTCGAGGTAAAGGATTAACTGTGCGATGGGATGACGTAGGCTCGCGAGCAAAACCCGATGGATACCACCGAGCTGTGCGGGCCAGTCACCCGAAGCATCGAACATTAGTAATAGTAGTGTCGACACAAGTGTTTATATCTCCGAAGGGTTATCACAAGGCGAGTTAGAGTGAACACGAGAGGGGGCGCAGACAGCTCACACGGTATCAATGTCACCCACGTTGATGCGGTCTTCGGCTGCGGTTACTGAGAATCCCAGTATGCGGACGTCGACCTTCAGCATCTTATTTTTCTTGGTTTTCTTCCCCTTGCCCTTCACTTCTTGGTAATCGGAACCCGAGACGGTACGCGGGTTGACGGCGATGGCGGGCGAGCACAGGTCGTCAGACGGCGTCACCATGCCGACGCGCAGCAGCTTAGACCTGTAAAAACAATAGCCAATCAGAATAATCAACGATACACCAAATTTATGGCTTACATAAAACAAAATATGACACATTCCACTATGCAGTCTTAGCATGCAAAATATTTAGGCCCATATTCATAAAAAGTTATCGAACATCTAAACAGTTGTTTAAGTCTGGCTTCGTATTGAAAACCAAACTTAAACAACTGTTAAGATGTTCGATAACTTTTATGATGGGCCTTAGTATATATCATACAATTTTAGACAAATTTATAAAATAAAAAAAAGGTAGGTATTAATTTCCAGATTTAGCATTAGTAAATTCTATGAAAGAAAAGCACATTTCATCGAATCGAAGTCAATACCTATTTGAATGAAAATGTTACAGCCATTACATAAGTAGTATGTAGGTAATACGAGGTGCATTCAATACGTACCTAGCCTCATCGCCAGGGGGCGCTGTAGTTTCAAAAGAGTTTTACCACAGTGTAGCACATTCTTTTTTAATTCTTTTTTCAAATTTTCATTCCAATCCCTTCATTTGTTTTAATTTGACAACTTATAGAAGCGAACGTGTCGATCGGTTTTACAAAAATGGAAAAAGAGCAATATCGTTCAGTGATTCGATTCCTATTTTTGGAAGGGAAAACGCGCATCGAAATCAAAGAGCGCTTGGATGCTGTGTACGGTGACTCTTCTCCATCGATGGCCACCGTCAAGAATTGGTTCAACGAGTTTGCACGTGGCCGTACGTCGGTTTTTGATGAACCACGTCCAGGTGCACCGAAAACAGCTGCTACGGAGGAAAACATTAAAAAAATCCATGATCTCGTATTGGCAGATCGCCGATTGAAGGTTCGGGAGCTAGCTGAGACTGTAGGCATTTCAGAAGGAACAGTGCATCATATTCTTCACGAGGAACTCGGCACGAGACAGCTGTCGGCGCGATGGGTGCCGCGTTTACTCACACCAGAAAACAAGCGCAACCGTGAGACCACATCGGAGACGTGTTTGGCGCTGTTTAAGCGGAATCCAGCGGAGTTTTTGCGTCGTTTTGTGACCGTCGATGAAACCTGGATCCACTGGTACACACCAGAGACCAAGGAGCAATCAAAACAATGGATCCAGACCGGGGAACGTGCTCCAAAGAAGGCGAAAACTGTAAAATCGGCCGGAAAAGTTATGGACACCGTTTTCTGGGATTCACAAGGTGTGATGTACATCGATTACCTCGAGAAGGGTAAAACAATTACAGGGCTTTACTCTGCCGATTTATTGGGCCGATTCGACGCCGAATTAAAGAAAAAACGACCCCATCTGGCGAAGAAAAAAGTGCTGTTTCACCACGACAACGCACCGGTTCATACGTCTGCCGTTGCCATGGCCAAATTGGTCGAATTACGCTACGAATTGCTGCCCCATCCACCGTATTCTCCAGATTTGGCCCCTTGTGACTTCTTTCTGTTTCCTAATCTGAAAAAATCACTCGCCGGGAATAGATATGGATCGAATGAGGAGGTCATCGCCGCCACGGAGGCCTATTTTGCAGAGTTTGACAAAAACTATTTTTCGGACGGGTTAAAAAAGTTGGAGCATCGCTGGGCTAAGTGTATCGAACTAAAAGGAGACTATGTTGAAAAATAAATTGGCACTTTTCCAAAAATTTCGTTTACTTTTTGTAGGCTAAGTATTTATTGAATGACCCTCGTATACACAATTGTAATGCTTTTCTGAAGTGGAACATAATTAAAAGCAATCATTTTCTATAATATTGTTTACCTTCTCTCCAGGAACTGGCGTGCAAAATCGCTAGATTCCTTCGACTCGCCCAAGTAGCATTTGACGTAGTCTTTCACCTCGTACGGTGATTCAATGTCTTTCAGGAAACCCACGAAAGTCGGCACTGAAATATGAGTGATACTGCATTTCAACATTTGTTTTGTACTCATAATAGTATTGATATAATGCTATAAATATACTGGGTGGCAGGGTCATCAGAAGGATACGGTAACCATCTAGCACATGATTCTAGCCCCCTAGAGCAGACATTTTTCGTCGGTTTTCAAAAACAAAACAACTGTTTCTTAGAAAAGTGGAATACCTACGCGGTCAAAACGTATGGAACAGTTTTTTTTTAATTTTTGCTTAACCGACGAAAAATTTCAACGCTGTACCACCCTGCATATTCATTCAAACATAAATAAAATACGCGTATAAAGCACTATCCAAACAATCGTAAATACAATGGCATATAAATCGTCTTACTCTGGCATGACATTGACAGCTCGTGAACGCGTTTAGATGTGGTACTCGCGTTCAGCTTGGTAATCGCGTATCACACAAACATTAGGAATGGCTTTCATTGTGACCATTCAACAACATTCTTTGCGTTATTTACGTTGTTGAGCATATATTTTTTTCCAAACATTAGTGTGTTACGCAATTAAGGCGCAGTTTCATTAGCAAAATTCGCCCTAAATGTAATCTACTAATTTATTTTTATTTCAAATTGATATTTTGAAATAAATTGATTTGCATCAGCAAACGGTAACATTATTAGAACTTAGAACTAGTTTTAAATAACCATTTTAATATTAATATAACCGACAATAATTTCCACAGATAGACATCCGCCTAGCCTTTTCCCAACTATGTTGGGGTTGGCTTCCAGTCTAACCGGATGCAGCTGAATACCAATATTTTACATGAAGCGACTGCCTATCTGACCTCCACAACCCAGTTACTGGGTAATACAATATTACTTGGAAAGACTGGTTGTTAGATTTGCGGGCTTCTGACTACCCATAACGACTGTCAAAGATCCACGCATGACAGCGGGGACCAACGGCTTAACGTGCTTTCCGAGGCACGGAGGAGTCTTGGTATGTAAAGATGGTCACCCATCCACGTACCAACTGCGGCAAGCGTAGCTTAACCTGATCGATCGAACCGTGCAGCTGCTATTGTTTAGCCTCTCTGACAATGTCACAGACAATGGTTAAAAAAAAAGGGGAAAATGTAATCGCTAGGAGCTTTAGTCGCTAGGAGCTTTAGTAGCAGTATGTGCAGTAATCTATAAAAGGAACCCGTGTCTTACTGACTGATGCATCAACGCATAGCTCAAATCTCTGAACGGATTGGGCTGAAATTTGGCACACAAATAGTTATTTTGATGTAGCCATCCATCTGCAAAGGACCCCTCCTTTTTCTGGAAATTCGACCTTAGCATACCCCAAATTAGAGTATGGAGTTAAAAGCATAATGACCTGATAACCAATCTATGCTTTTCAATGTACAGTCGCCAGCAGGTCAAGCTATCCCAAACTGTATAATTTTCCCAATTGAACATAAACCTTATTCCTTTGTGATAAAGTTGAAAAACTATCAAAAAAAAAATTGACAGATTGGGGTAGCTTGATGTGCTGGCCTCTGTACATAAAAGCATCTACATACAAAGTGTAACAGAATAAACGCAAGACCTGAAAGTAGTTAGTTCCCAATTGACTACTAAATCGATTTCAGTAACTTTTAATATGTTAATTTTTTTTTTTTCAAAGATTAAGTAATTTGGCAAGCCTAGCGCCGATTGCGCCAAATAAAATTCAATCGTATCTCAAGGCAATAAGACACAATTTTAAATGCATAAAGTAATGCTACGGCCAACACGATTTTCTTAAAAATATCAGTTAGCTTTAAAAAAAAGTTCTGGTCATCAGGTCATTATGCTTTTAACTCCATACTCTAATTGGGGTATACTATACAGGGTTATTGGAAAAACACCAACAACCTCTTAAGAGGTAATTGTACTCATCATTATGAACAACCTTTACTATGGGACCAAACCTGAAATCGTGAAAAAAATATCAGCTGTTGCTTACATTTTTGTCATCTAAATATAGGGAACAGCTGATTTTTTTTTTCGTAATTTCAGGATAGGTTCCATAGTAAAAGTTTTTCATAATGATGAGTACAATGACCTCTTAAGAGGTTGTTGGTGTTTTTCCAATAACCCTGTTTAAGGTCTTGCGTTAATTATGTTACACTCGTACATCATAGCAAATAATAAAAAGCACACAAAAAAAACCTTCGCTACGGAAGGGCTTTAAATAATAAGTCCTTAGCAAAAGCAAAAAAGTACAGTGCGCAATGTTATTGGGTTTTTCAACATTTCCCGTTCTTATATAGGAATTAAAAATAACTGGCGAAATGTGGATGTAGTACAAGGTACACCTCTGCCAAAGACTTCAGGGTTGACAAAAATGAGCATCAGGATTATCGGCCTATAATATTCCGACACTCAGGACACGGCTCCTGTGAGAGGAAGAGGGCTGGCTATAAATCCGTATTCCACCACATGGGCTTAGTACACGATGGTAGGTGTAAAAACGATTTATTTGGGTTTTAAGACATGACAGATTTCTGTCGATATAATATCGTTCGCAGTTTTGAGAGCTGTAGTAACTAAACAAATTGCATAAAGCCAAGTGCCTGCCTGGGCTCTTAACGGCGACCTTCTACTGATAAATTGGGGGAGTCTTTACCAGCACTGCTTTCTCGGACTCGTTACCAAACAATAGCCTGCACAGCTAAATATAAATATACTTCGAGCAGCTACGCTACTTGCTGTTCTGCAAATATTTTCGCCAGGGCATGCGCTATTCTCGTTTAGTTGAGTATAACTTACCGTCAATCTTGGAGCTCCAAGAAGAAAGTACTCCGGTGCACCAGGACTCGAACTCAATAGCCGGCGACACGTCCTTCTTCGATGGCATGGTCAGAGTAGGTTTCTTCTTGGCCTTGGTCGGCTCAGACGACTTCTGCGACTCGAGCTGTTTCTCAGCCTTCGACGTGTTCGGTAGTAGAGTGTCCCAAAAACCACCTTAAAAGAAAAAAAGAAAATTTAAGTATATTTATTTATTTAAGGACAACCAACAAAGCTTACACCAAAAAATACATGTTAAAGCACTTACAATCAAACAATTTATAGTGTAGCCTTAAAACACTACCGTGGTAGAATTTGCCTTGTTCTACTGAACAGTCTCATACACCCTGAATGCTGAACATTGTCACCTATTATTTTCTTGTTGTCTGTTTATGTGTCCACAAACGGTAAAATTAAATAAGAACGTCGACCAATCTTTGCTACAGCTTCAGGTCATTCTAATCAAATAAACATGTTGTTTGAATGCCTAAGGTATCGATCGGCTTGATGGGCCATGAGAAAATTGTCTTTCGAGAACCTATCTTGCTAATGATTGAAGCTCACACACAAGGGAAAATATTTAACTGACCTAGTTATGTACGCTCTTTTAAACGAATCTACCTACCTCTATAAACTTTTTGGGTTTCTAATGACACCTTTTTTCGATAAATTATCCGGTTTTAACTAAGCTAGAATACTTCAACCAAATGGGTTATAGGTTAGAACGACCAAGAACCTACAGGTTAGTCTCAGTCACATGGCTATTTAGTATTTTAAGGACACCAAAATGGTATGTATTAGAGGTTCAATAAAAGAGACGTAGTGGTGGCCCAGTGGTAACGACCGCGACTTACGAGTTGTAGGTCGTGGGTTCGAACCCAAGCAGGCACATTACTTTGTGTAAATTATTTCATCACCAAAACGGTGAAGGAAAACAACGTGAGGAAACCGGCATAGGTATCCTAGAACCAAAAATTCGAAGATGTGTGACATCTACCAACCCGCACTGGACCCGCGTGGTGGATTACGGCCCACTCCCTCTCACAGAGGAGGAGGCCTGTGTCCCAGCAGTGGGAACATTATAGGCTGATTATGTATCTAAAAGAGACGCGCTCGAGTGCCCAAAAATAATGTTAGGCAAGCATATGCCACATAAAAGTGTTGAATTACCTCCGTTGTGGGTAGGATTGGCCCATGGGGCATGGTTGGTCTGCAGAGGCGGCATGAACTCGGCCTCCTCCATAGCTTTAGCGGCCGCCGCGACCGCTGTCGCTACCTGCTGCTTGCGAGCTTCAGCCTGTTTATCAAATAAAGGTTGCGCGCATTATCTAGTCTTGCCCAACTCGAAACAAAAGTTGTACTGCTCAGTTGATCGTTGTTCTCGTAATGTTACTTTTTAACGTATTTTCATGATCATTTTAACTGCTTCCATTTTCACCAAAGGCAAAAAAAAATCCCAATTACGAAAGGACTACCGTGGTGGCCACCACAACTACGGCGACACCCACGATTATCCTTTACGAATTTTGGTAACTCCTGTTAACAATAAATTAAGTTCAATAATTACCTGAATCTCGGCCAAACTCTGTCCTTGCGATTGATTAGACGACTTTTTCTTCGCCCACCCCAAAGTAGCTTGAATTTCCTATCGAAAGAAGACAAAGCATAAATTATCAATTTCTAAATACTATAAAACAATCCCATGAAATATTTTCCGATATCAGTGCTATAGGCACGCTATGAAGTACAGATCACCTGTTAGGTGTTAATAGGATATTATAGTCGCAAGTTTGCAACTAATAAGTCAAAGCAGGCTGCTTCTTGCCGAACCAATCAGTCCCTAACTAGTTCCGATGAAGATCAGCACCGGCTGTCGGCTTTCTAATGTCTTATAGGCGCGGTCGTAGCCAAAGACTACATATTAATAAGAAAAGAAAAAAAAATCGGCCAAGTGCATGTTGGACTCGCGCACGAAGGTTTCCGTATCTATAAAAACACAAAAAAAAAATCACGTCTGTTATACAGGGTAAGTTTTTATCCAGTGCGCAAATTGTAACCATGAATTCAGCATATCATTCCAGAACCCCTAGCGCAAAAAAGTTTTCGCCGGTTGTACAAAAAAAAATCTGCTGTTTCATAGAAAAGTGCAATGCCTACGCGGTCAAAATGTATGGAACAGCAGATTTTTTTTTTGTGTATCCGGCGAACTTTTTTGCGCTATGGGGTCTAGAATGATATGCTGAATTCATGGTCACAATTTGCGCACTGGATAAAAACTTTTCCTGTGTATAATATTTGTTTTATTTTAATTTAATTTTTGCTTTTTTTAGATTTATTTTTAATGGGGTTCAGTGATTTAGCCATACAAAGGTAACGGAGAGTTACGTTCCTTTCATAATATTAGTATGGATTATGAATAAAGTGCAGTGTATTTTCTGTTCGTGCGCATCTTAATGAGTTTACAAAAAGTGAGGTAAGTGTTAACCATATAAGGGTCATTCTCAGGAGACTCATTATTTGGTTGACTTCGGTGTCATTTTTGTTATCTAATTTAGGCATGAAATATCAAATCTAGAGTTAACACTCTACTACTAACATGCTTTAAATTAACTCTAGATTTGATATTTCATGTTAACAAGGCCTAAATTTAAAAAAAATGACACCGAAGTCAACCAAATAATGAGTCTCCTGAGAATGACCCCTAAATGGTTAACACTTCGACGAACTGGAACAAGTCGACGAATTTCTTTCATTTTAATATAGAAGATTAGTTCAACTTAAAAGTCTCATCTTCTATACAAAGCTGAATCCCAAACTGAAGTTGAATCCTGACCTGATCCCGAGCAAATGCGGCTGCTTGTTGCTGTGTAATGAGATGCAGCATTTGCTGTTGTTCCTTGAGCTCTTCCAGTTTTTTCTCACGTTCGAGCCGCTGTATCTGAGCGAGGGTGATCCCTTCCTTAAGGGTCGTTTGCATGTTCTGGTTGGCGACCAAGGACCACGGCGCCTTCTTCACCACCGAATCTGCAGCCTGAAGTTGCTGCTGCTGAGCTTGCTGCTCCTGTAATAGACACGACATTAGACACACAGTTTTAATTGTTATATTTTGTTTCGTGTGTTATGGCAATTTCTGGACATTCAACACTTTCGTTATTACTCCATGAGACATTGAGCAAGATGGAGTAATGATTTATCAAAAAAACATGACATTTGCAACGCAAATGTCATGTTTTTTTGATAAGGCAGTTTTGTATTTATGTATATGACAGAGAAGTAGAGATAAGAGAATGAGGTGGAGTATGAGTAGAAGGGAAACGATAACATAATTTCGTTAAAAGAAATTGCAAATAAGTATAACGATAACCCACTTACAAAATACATATTACAATTTGACACGTTATAATAATAGTATTTTTATCTGTTTTCGCTGTAACATAAGCATAACATTAAACGGGCTGGCTGACATGGTTTAAATTTTTTTACACTTCTCACACCACCTGTATAGTTGATTCGAATGTCATTAATACACTGTGCACACACACCTGCTGTTTCTTTGCCGTCTCAGCCTGCTTTTTCTTCTTTTCTTCGTCAGTCGCTAATTTCTCTTCTTCCTTCCTGTTAATATTTATCAACTCCATCAAAATTAAACAACATACTCATTATCTTAAGTTACGGTGTATCACACGCTGACTTAAATAAACGAGTAATATTAAAGTTATTAAACAAACATAGAAGTCAAAATTGTTTTTTTCTATCATCATCTTTTCTCAACTATATTTTTGCCGGGTTCCAGTCTAACCGGCTGCAGCAGCATCCGGTTACACTGGTGGTAGCAGTATTTTACATGGAGCGACTGCCTATCCAACTTGCACAACCCAGTTACTGGGTAACACGATACCCAGTAACTGGGTTGTGTTAAGACTGGTTGTCAAACTTTCGGGCTTTCGACGACCCGTAACGACTATCAAAGATCCACGAATGACAGCCGGGACCAACGGTTTAACGTGCTTTCCGAGGCACGAAGGGGTCTCGGCGTGTAAAGATGGTCACCCATCTACGGACCAACCACGGCAAGCGTAGCTTAACCTAATCGATTGACAAGTGCGGCTGTTTTTACTGAGCCACAAGCCTACTTACTTCAATATGAATATCTTATGGCCATATTGTATCAATAAAAATGATTTGACTTTATTATGGGTAAGCGTGCTTCACCGTTCACTTGCTAATGCGAAGCACGCTACTGATGACTTTGAGACTTGAAGCTCAAGCAACCCTTGCAGAAAGATCCTTTGGAATACAGGGAATGTGTTATGGGTCAAACGGAGTCAGCAGTATTTGGTTGGATTTTGGCCAACAATCTGTTAGTATAAGAGACAGAGTCCATGTTAGAAGCCTGTGCCTGACCTCTTACGCTCGGCTTCGTCGGCGACACGCGCTTCCTCCGCCTTTTTCTTGTTATCCTTGCTGGTGCTTTTTTCAGGACCCTTCACGATTGTAAATCCTTCCTTGATCCACTCCTATACACATACCAAATAAAATAATAAACAAAAAATACAAAGAAGACACATAAGGCTTATTTTGTGGTTTAAATGAAAAATATCAGCTACGTAGTATAAAAACAAAGCCAAGCCACTGGCGATGCTTTTAAATGAGGTAAGTATTGAAAAATAAATATTGGCTGTACTTTAAAAACGTAAACTAGCTTATTAAACGCTAATTAGATACTAACTGTTTAGAAAAACGTATCATTATGAAGATGATATTCATTTTGACGAAGCCATACACATCATGTGATCTAAAAATTAATTTACCTTTTTCTCTTTTTCAATGTCCTTTTTTTTATCTTCTTTCTTTGTCTTGGACGGGGATGATTCCTGTGATCTTTTCTGTTAAAATAATTTGTATTAATCCCTTGCTAATTAATCATGGCAGTGTAAGCCATTATAATTTTTTTAAGAGCTGATATAATTGGTCAGAAATTTTTAAATTTTTTGGCGAAATCTGTTCTCCTGACCTCGACCTCGCTTGTTAGAAAGCGATGCATGAGGTCTACGATGGAACGATCGTGGTCAGACGATGCCTGTTCACTCATGTTTTCAAGGCAGACGGTTAGAATGTGGAAGGGAATTCAGGCAATGGCAGATACATTTTTGGCAGTGCGCATAAAATGTGATGCAAAAGACTAAGCTGAGTAAGACTATTCGGGATATCAACCAAGTGCGAATGGTACCCAGCAGTATGGTAGTCCAGTAGACAAAGGGCGAGATGGGATCAGGTCGTGGAGCTCCTGTGCACACTCTCTGAATTACAGTCTGTTGAAGACCGACAGGCAAGTAACTTTACCGCCGATGAGCCAGGCACCAATGTCTTGTCGCCTATAAGCCTTTATGCTCTGCGTTCCACCCATGCGGCCATCCCATAGGTGGATGTTATACTCCATAGAGGAACAGAACTGTGCTTTGTACAGATTTAGAAGCTGTCCAGATGTGAAATATCGTCTCTATTGACTCCATAGTTGAGCCGAAGTTGAGATGCCCAAACTCCAATAACTTCATGCAACTCCATACCCAAAAGCTCCAGGCGGTCGGGAACTGGTAAAGATGCACCTCGGTTAGAGGTAACTAAATCTGGCTCTTATTGGCAGTGAAAATTAGACATGCCTGTATTTTCAGAGAATTTGACCAGATCGTAGCCCCTCTGAGAAACGAGATTGTAGGTCCAATTCATTCGCTCCACCGTGACCTCTCTAAGAGTAGCTGTTTCCTTTCTGCTGACTCTTGCACTGGACAGGTATCTTTCTGAGACTGTGCTTTCATCTGCGTACCCAATAGGACCAAGCTGTAGCTGGTCATTGATATGCAGCAGATATAAGTCGCAGAAAGAACAAACCCCTGAGGAACACCGCCATCAATATAAAAGCAGCCCTCCGTCACCACTCTGATCGATCTCTCACTCAGAAAGTCGGAAAACTAGTTGCAAGAGTCAGCAGGCATGCCGAATGCGGGAAGCTTACCTTACCCGACTAGCATGCCAGACCCTGTCAAAGTCCTTTGAGATATCAAGGCAATATCACCTCAATGGGCCCACAGGGTTCAAGCTGGTATTATGAAATTACAAAAATGTTACCTATTTTAATGAATGCACAACATGAAATGATATTTGTAAAAAAAAAAAAAAAA
This sequence comes from Polymixis flavicincta, assembly GCA_949987655.1. Lineage (NCBI taxonomy): Eukaryota > Metazoa > Arthropoda > Insecta > Lepidoptera > Noctuidae > Polymixis > Polymixis flavicincta. The sequence continues at coordinate 30,782,953 of OX465171.1, read as the reverse complement.
AAAACAGTCGCACTGGCGCGGATCGCGAAACTAATCGTGAAGTTACTGACCTGTCGAAAAGCCTAAAAGAGGGAATCAGCATTTTAATAATGTTTTTGAAGGATCACGATAATTACTTAAGTTCGAAGTCTAATGTGAAAAAAATCTTCAAGCAAGACTTATCGAAATATTCTGTAGTAGCAGCGGTCTACAAAACCGTATCCGACCCTTATTTTTAACAACATGTCCTTTATTTGAATGACGGACTTGAAGACTAAATTGGCCATATATTGCGAGCCTGTTTCTGTATCATTGACTGACCCCAAGACAAAGTTTAATTTGTTTGACAGACTAATCATGAACATGAACCAGCCTTGCCAAAAAATCAACGACGAGTCCCTATTATACATTTCACAACGTTATACTTACTCAGTGATATGCAAAATATATTTATGATATCAACGACGGCAGTTTTTGATAGCTTTAACGCTATGTTTACTAAATTCTAAATTGTGAAGCCATCATAATAAAGAAATTAAATAATGAAAAGCTAGGAAAACAATTATCTCAAAATTCTGTGTGTCGCACACAGAACACGGAATTGTGTTTCAATGCCGTCGTTTCTGTAAGGCATTTGTCGTAGTGTGAATAAGCGGTGAAATGCTTGGTTTGTGTAGAAAGTGTTGACAATGCCGCATCTAGCAGTGCTCTGTGGTGTTGCATGTAAACATAATAGTGCAAAATCACTATTAACTCCAATATCCTGTAGCTCCTCTGTTTTTTCACCGTTTTAATTTTGTGCATTCTTTAAAATAAGCTTGTTTTTTTTTGTAATTTTTTGTGACAGGCATGTCTCTTCATTGTTTAAAAAGATTTCATACCTCTGCCCTAACAAGTTCCTCGTCCTTCAGCTTGCCATCAGCGACATCTTCCTTCTTTTCATCCTTAGACTTCTTGCTCTTATTCTTGGTGTTGTTATTATCCTTGTTTTTGGCCGACTTGTCGGCTTCCTTCACTTGCTTTGTTGTCTTTGACTCCGCAATGGTTTTGGTCTGAGATGACGTCTTTGTGACGCTCGACTCACTGGAGCTCTGCTCAAGTTTGCCAGTCTTCAGTGTCACCGTCTGTAAATATTTAATAGATTTTTTCAATCATGTTATGTAGCTCTAAGATCTTGGTTAATGCATTTTTTTTTACTATGTATATATATAGTAGTAGGAGGAGCGAAAATGTTATAACAAGTTACAACAGAGCATGTCACCTTTTCGAACGTTTCATTGGTAATTTTCATTCAAACTTTTAGCAACTAGTCTGAAAATTAATAAGGTGCAAGCAAAAATTAACCTGAAGGTGCTTAAAATTTTCGTTCCTTGTCTGTTATTTGTTTATCAAGAGCAATGAAAGATTGGTACCTGCGGTTCGATGTTGTCAGGTTCGGGAACCGTGACGCTGGCTTGGCCAGTGAGCATATCAGTCTGAATAAGTTTGTGGAGTTCCTCCATATTGGGAGTGGCGCTGACTTTGGGCGCGTAACAGTCCTCGGGCTTGGGAGTGGCTGCGGGCGGGCCCTGCAGCTCCGACAAGAACTGCTGCGATGGCTGCCCAATGTTTTGTGTAGCGCGCAACTGTGCCAGAATCTGATCCTCTGTCTTCATCTCCTTGGTAATTTCTTCCGGTAGGAGAGAATTTGAATTGATGGCAGAAGGCTGAAATTTATTGGCAATTCTCATACATAAATGTTCGAATGTGAGAGACGGGTTAAGCCTCCTACTGCTACGTGACCACACAGTGAGCTTCTTTCATTATTTCCACAACCGCACAGTAAGCTTTTCATTAATCGTGGCAATATTCGTGCTAAGATAAACAACTAAACTCTCAAAGGACTTTCAATGAATATATACATGGAATAATTACAAGGCTCCAAAATATAATCATTTCAAACTGGCTAGCGTACCAACATCATCCCTTTTTGTATATCAATAGTAAGACGAGACCACAGAGTAGTAAATAAAGAGAGTACCAATATTTTTATTACTTTTCAAACAATCGACGTGTGCTTTCCAAGACAGCGTCGTAGTGTCTGGTGGTGCGACGTATGCGAAACAACAGCTGCACTAAATAACTAACGTCGCCGCAACAATTGACTTCGGCTGACCCTAATCGATATCGCAAATAAACGCTCAACTTTTCTACTACTTTGTTGTCCGTTATGAACCATTACCAGTCTTGTTAGTATAATGAGTTTGAAACAATAAAAGTTGTTAGCGGATATTCTTCGCGTACCTACCGCACGTTTTGTTGGCCAGAAGTTCATGAACAGGTGAGACTGTGAGAGTGAATCGGGAAAGCATTCAACATTTGGAACTATAGACCGATAATTAGCGGTAATGTGTACTGTCGTTTTGTGGTTTATGAGTCGTTGTTAGACCTTATATTTCCGCTACCCTTTCGCGTCACGCAAGTGTTAATATTATCTGCTTACGAATGTTTTAGTCAAACACATTGGCCAGCACTCGCACTGCTAAAACCCAACTAAAAATCAAACTTGAGGTGAAATTCATATTGATAGATTAATTATGTTGTATACAAACAAACAGTAATTAATTTTTCGGTATCGTTTTGAGTGTACATACAACAGTACCTATATTATATTATGCTGCTATTAAAAATTCATATCTAGTTTTAGACAAAGCCGAACTTTTACTTAAACTCCACATGCCTAACTAACAGCCAGAACCTGTAGGAACAGATGCCAGCAAATCAAGCTACCCCAATCTGTCAAATTTCTTTGATGAACTTTATTATATAAGCATAAGGTTGATGTTCAATTGGGAAAATTGTACAGTTTGGGGTAGCTTGATGTGCTGGCGTTTGTACTTGACTACATACGATTACTTGACTCTCAAACTCGAAGCATTTATTTCAATTAAACCATTTACAGGCACTTTTGAGTCGCCTGTTCCAAAACGTAGATCTCAATGGAGAAGAACGGGAAAGAAACTCCACGGATACTCTTTTAAAAATAGTTGGATATTACAAAAACTTGGGAACATTATTCTTGTTGCTTCTGTATGTGAGAACAATGTAAATAAAATATGAACAATTCTAAATATTAGATTAAAAATAAGCCCTGGCAGTTAGGAGATGACCAGTCTCAACCAACAGCGCCCATTCACGAACATGACGCGTGGATCAGCACCATCCAGCTCAACCATTTTGTAGGGAACCGAATGATCCAGTTGATCCAGTTGAGATCATAAAAATACACAGCCCCTGTTTACTGTGATTTAAGGTATCGCTAGGTAATGTTCAAATTAACGATCACATTTTTAAGTGACAGTAAATTGTTTTCATTATAAAACAAAGAATAACGTTTCATATGTAATCGTACCTCGAAACAGAATCGATCATTCTGTCCACGTTCGCACGGACGTGAAAATTTCGCGGCGAGATTGTAAAATCTGCAATGGATTTCAAGCTCTCGCCCTCTTATTAATAAAAACGGAATAAAGTGATACCACGAATAACAAAGGAATAATCATACATTTTCATAGGTAGGTACATTCATTTGAACGTTTCATTTAACCTTTGGAATAATTTTATTCTGTGTTTGTTAGTAAGAGGGTCGGGGTGCATACCAACGCGTCGAAAAAACAGTTGTATATTTAACTATCGACGCTGACGCTTAAAGATCCAGTGCGCGAAAAAAATCCGCCGCGATATTTTTAAGTCCTTGCGAAAGTGGACTAAATCCAAATGAAGTTTCTGTTTAAAAGTTCTCTTTTCGAGGAATGGAAAATGCATCAAATCTTTTTATAAAAAACACGTAGAAACATGATTTAGATTTAATGTTCGAATTTGACTGAGCAGCTAAATTTTGTAGTCCTTGTAAGACGTTAAAAAAGACATGCATACAAGGTGTGTACATTTGATTAGAATAATTCAGAATGGACCTTCAAATTTTTATTTAATTCTAGATAGAAGTAATGCATTATGGATCACGACTCGTTATTTATATCTACATGCACACAAGTGAATAACTGTGGCAACCTGTTCAGTATTGTGTACTAGTAACGTAGATTATTATTATTCAATCAGCTTCTTCTATTAAAAAAACATCCACAAGTGTTGCGGAGTAGCTAAATCGCAGCTATTACACCATTGCAGACGCCCGTCAGCAATGGGGTGGGAGGGTTCCCTGCAGTTTTCCCAATTATTATCCAAGTCTAAATTTAACTGATGGATACTTTGATTAAACATACGCGCCCGGTGATCTACGGGAATCATATCAATCATGACGTGCAACATTCTACTTGCTCCATTTTTCAAAGTAGGCTACAATGTACCCTTTATTAGTTCATATGCATAAATGAGAGGAAACCAAGATCGTTGCCCTGTACAGGGACCGGCACGAATTTTGAGCGCTCGGCTTAAGTGGGGATCGGTTTGCGCACTGTAAAACTATGAAAAAAAGTCCCACTCTTTCACTGAACGCTTACGATTCTTTCCGGTCACTGTACCTGTAGCCTAGCAAATCAACCCCTCGTACAATAGTAATAAACGCAAAATTACGAAGCAACAAAAAGTGTTGTGGTGAATATAATGGTAGCCCTATTGTGAATGCAACAAGAAGCCACCGTTATCGGACCAATATTTTTCCGATATTTTACGGTAAGTATTCGTGTAGTCGCATGTCGTCGTCAATTCTTCATGAGATTTAGAAGTCGGTCTAGCAATTTTTACAATAGGAATGCTAAAATCGATCGGTATCCGTACCGACACCAGGCTTCAGGCAGGCATAACAATTATACTGCATTCCTTTTAATGCTCTCTTAGAATTCGTTTTTAAAATTAATATAATAAATGGGGACAATAACGTGACATTACGGAAAATGTGTGTTTAAAATAAGTTATCTGTATTTATCTTATGTTTATGTGAAACAGGGTTATTTTAAATTAGCTATCGAAACTCGGAAGATGGATATCGAAATCTAAACATGTTTTTTTTTAAGATGTATTTTTGGGTTACTTAGGGCGTGTCCGTTTAAATGGCGCGGCCACAGCATTATACATTTAAAAAAATTACCAAGATTTTGATTCTAAACTAGATTCAAATCTAAGTTTTACAAAAAGCTTCGGACAAAGTGCAATGTTTTTTCAGCGAGATATCGGTTATAATGAGTTTTCACCGAAAATATAAACCTAGGTCTTTTTTGTTGTATTTTTACTAATTTTGACAAATTCAAATCTGGGTTTTACAAAAAACTTAAGACGTCTGCGATACTTTTTCAGCGAGATATCGGCGATAACGTGTCTTTTACAGTTTCAATAGCGGCGGTTTCGGTAGCGGTATAGTCTAACAGCTCCTAAAATATTAACCTAGAATTTTTTTCTATTTTTTTTAGAAATTCATTCTATCATTTACGTAAATTTCAGGTCTCTGCAACGCTCAGTTTTAAAGATCTCCGTGGCCGCCCAGTTCTCCGCGTTTCAATGGCGCGGGCGGCCTCGTTTAAACCCTTATAATTTTTTAACCATAACTTTGACATATTTATGGTTTCGGGAATCAACTTTTACAAAATATTGGTAGTTTTTTTTTACATATATATCGCCGGGGCCGCGCCATTGTAACGGACACCTTAGGGCTTATGGTTGTACTAGTAACTTGTTGTATGAATTGAGAAAATCGTTTTCTTGTTTTGTCGTGTATCTGTGAATTTTGGTTGTGTTATTGTTAATAGCGTTAACTGTTTATTTATTTTACACCGAAGGTCCTAGTTTAACATTTGTTACTTCTAGTTAGAGCTGTGTGAACATAATGCAGCATTGCTTACGTAAGCCGGCACGCCCTTTATGTGGGAGTTTGTTGCGCTACTTCTTCTTCCCAGCTAAAGCACTAGGAAGTGTCGAAGGGTGGGCGTTTTTGGGGAACTGTCTTATGTAATTTTGACGTTCAAAAGTGCTGACTCTCAGCCTAGTTTGAATAAATTACTTTTGATTTTATGCCTGGAAGCTTTAATTTAGGTTTTTAAGTTAGGTTAGGTTTATATACATATTTTTTCTGCTTAGTAAAGTTTTTAATGATTTTTTGGTATATTGGCGTGTGCTAGCCGAGATATGGCAAGTATTTTATGTTTTGTGTTTCGTCATGTTAATTACTTATCTACCATTGTACTTTAATAAAGTTTTTCTAACTTAACAGACAGCTGTGCTGCTGGGGAGTTTGTTGCGCCACTTATTCCCAGCTAAAGCAGTTGGAAGTGGTGCAGGGCGGAAGTTTTGGGGGGACTGTCTTATGTAATTTTGACGTTCAAAAAGTGCTGACTCTCAGCCTAGTTTGAATAAATAACTTTTGATTTTGATTTATACACAAAAAAATGTGTTTCAATAGACTACATTAACTGCGGTCTACGGGGGAATCACAAAAAAGGTCATCAAATTATTTTATTGCGTTTTTCATATTTAGATATCGTTACCCATCTCGTCTGCGGAGTTTCCCTGTCTAATTTAATTTGACCCTGCATACTGTTTGTTTTGCATATAATATCATCATTCGCACTTTACAAAACACACAATTTCTGTAACATTATACCAACCAAAAACTCCCGTAAATGCAAAAGCAGTTTTTTTGTCAGATTTTAATTCAAAAAAACATAACCCTTCTTTGCAGTCGGGTGAGAACAATCATTCGAATGAATTAACATAAGGTGCGAATAGCTACAATACAAGTTTTTACAAGTTTATGTTATATTATTCACACTGCGAAAAAAAATAGAATAAACTTAACTAACAAACTTAATAAACATTATATTTGGTAACTAGGATATACCTAAAAGGAATATTAAATTAGTAACCAACATTGCTGCCTCAATACACCCATTAATCATCTTTAACACTCCAAATCTTAACATTTCTTAAATCAGTCTTTCCAGCAAACAGCCAGTGTAGATAAATTCGTATACAAACAACATAGAATGTAAAGATTACATCTAATTTGTATAATATTGTGCCCGAACAAATATCAATTCTGCGGCCAAAATGAAAGACAACATAAAGTAGTAAGACTTATGACACTTAGTTCTAAATTATCAACGTTTTAACAAAACCGTACTTACAATACCGAGCCTCATAATAAATTTCGTACGTATTTTAATTTAGAATTACCTATTCGAATAAAATGTTTTTGGTTTTTGGAATGGCTTTTTTTACATGGTTCTCTAAAAATAGTAAAAGGCTAGTTTTTAAAAGGAAGTTTCTCAGTTCGTATCTCTGTCCAAACTCCACAAGTTTTGCTAGAAATACATAAATTGTTAAACAAAAGTAATAGTGGGATTCTTCACATTGGTTTTACCAATCGAGAGGAATAAATTTTGATAATAAATGCACTGTATCGCCCAAACTGTCTATTGAGTTCAAGAGAAGACACAACATGAAATAAATTTAAATAATAGTCAAGTATGTTATCGTACTACTCATGAATAATTCAATATAAACCATTGATCAGAATGTATTTTATGACGTCCAAATACAGGTTTTTTTTTTTAAGGAATGGTATTTTTGCACGCCTTTTTTATGGGAATAGTGGTCAAAGAAGTCATGGTTGCGATTTAGGAGGCAAAGAAAACTATATATATTTTACTCGAGTGCAAAGAAGGATTGTCTTTCGGGCACATTTTTGTATGTCTAAAAGATTTTTCAATTGAACAATAAACTGAGTGTTTAATTATTTTATCAGACTAAGAAAGTGCAACGGACTTGTGTAACGTACGCGCGGCTACACATCAAGCTATACATTTCCAGTTTACACTGATCTCGCATTGTACGGTAATCCTATGCAATGCGAGATTAGCTTATACTGGAAATGTATAGCTTGAGTTGTAGCCGTGTGTAAATCAACATATTTCTTAGGATTAAAGTACCAACAACGTAAAAATTTGAGTTAAATTAAAATTGCTTATCGTCTGATAGGTAAGATTGCAATTACTTATTAAAAACTTGTCCTCAAACAAAAGGATCGAGAAAAATCCGGTACATTTGACATGATCAGGCGACAGGACAGGTGACGTTTAAAAATAATTAATGCCAGCTATACAATGCCATTTTTTATATTTTTTATAAAGAGGCCTCATATTTAAAAAAATGTATGTAACCTACTAATAGGTTAAAGAGAAGAGCTAGGAACCGTTAGCATGATGATTTAAATATCTAGTATTGCTGATAAGGAACAAATCCTAGAAACTGCGGGATTAGGAATTTTATTTATTTATGAGAAATAAATCTTGTCCATGACTCTTTTTACCACTGTTAACCTTTTTTTTTTCTTTAACACGTTTTTTATGTCATCTAAGTTATCCTGTATGTTTTGTTGTTTGTATATGAATAAATATAGAAAATTTCCTTCACTATGGAAAAGTAAATAAATATATTTTTTACCTAAAAACAAGCATATACATATCAACTAATATAAATGAAATAAACTATCACCTGCCCTACAGCATTAAAAATTAGAATACTAACTAATATCAGGTATGTTTTCTGGTTTCACATTGATGTTATTGCTATATTATGCAGTAAAAATTACTGCCCCGATGAATAAATCGGGATCACAAGGCAATTAAAGCATAAACAACAAAATGCAAATACATTTTTTCCACTAAGGCCATAGAATTATTACTTCATCGTATACAACTTCTACACAAAATTGAGATTAACCTCAATCTGTAACGAATAAACGACATTCATATCATTATCAGTACTTTGTTACTACCCTGCCATGAAATTCAATCAGCCCTATCATAGACAAAGCTCACTCTTCAAACTAAATAAAAAAAAATTATATCAAAATTAAATCTACGTAACAATAAAAAGTATCCTAAATTACCTAATCCCTAATAATAATGTCCTTGAAATGACAAGACAAGAAACAGCAACATTTAGCTATTAACATGATGAATAAACACCTGTTGGTTTACATCGTGTATAATAAGAACTAGACTTAATCAGATCTCTAAACTGAAGTTTAAAATACTTGTCAGTTCACTTCATTATGATTAAGTTCATGGTATCCATTTGTTTTATAATATTCGCCCTTTAAAGGGGCATTTTAGTGATACTGTTTGTCGTAACAACGCGGTTGTAGTAAACTAACAAGTTAATATTTTAGAAATGACAATGGGCGGATCCGTCCTAAGTTTTGTATCGATTTATGTCATTTTATACATCTTGTTACCATTTCATTTGGTTATTAAAAACAGAAAATCAAATACGTCGCAAAAGAATGACTTCACATTTATGAGCAAACGTCATTCTTGTTTATTTTTTTTCGGTCAATATTGAATTCTTTCCGGTTAGACTGGAAGCCAACCACAACACAGTTGGGATAAGGCTAGTGAGATTGATTGATTAATATTGAGTTCGTACTATTTTGCAGTTGAGACACGTTGCTTACCGTTTGATGGTCTACAATCAGTCTTCGTAAGTGACATTGCCAACATTTTAAAACGCGATTCCAACTAATTACAACACCAGTTCAACCATTTTCTCAAAATATATTGACGTCCTATTAGCATATATATTTTTTTAATTAAAATACTTCGCGTACAGTCCATGACAATATTAATCTTTATGTTTGACACTTCAGCCAGGAATGTAATTGCGATGGAAATATATTTTAACTTCAATACCATCTGTATTAAGCATACATTTCAGCATGATATTAGCGTTTTGTTGCCTATTTATAATATAAACAACAACTACTCTATTAAAACATAAAATCAAATAAATACAACTAGTCTACTTTGATACGAGACTTGTGGAGGACTCAATATATAGACGCCCATCGTCCTTTATTCTAAAAAACAGATTATTTTTTTCTTTTCTTTTCTTATATTTATACGTAGTAAAACTATATGAGATTAATAATGTTTAGACAAATGACAATGTTTGCATCTTTTAATATAGTTTTATATAGACGTGTAAAGGAGAGGAAGTAGCTACACTATACAATATTATATGTATCTGTTAACCAAAGATCCTTTTATTTTATTAATACTTGGTGAAACTCCATAAACCAGAAAGGGTTTTAGTGATATTTAGTCATAATCAAACAAAGCTTAATTATTCTCATTTTACTAAGTATATTTTATTATAAGTATTTCGAAATATGCTCTCGAAACTAAAAAAGAGCGGTTAAGGGGGGAAGCGCCAAATTAGCCCGCGAAATGCAAATTTACTCAGGTTTCTTTTTTACAATTTGCAGGTAGTGTCAGAGGCGGTTGAATAAAATATGATTCGCGACCGCGACACGTACGGACCTATTTATTTACATAATTATAACCATTAAAAGCATCAACACGACCCTCTAAGTTACTCTCACTGAACGACATTTACATGAAATAGTAATTTAATGGGATTATATTAACTTAAGGGTTGTTTTGATGATTTAAATCATTATAATTCTGTAAAGCCATATTTGTTACGGTCGCGAATCATATTTTAATCAAAATACAACCTGACACTGACCTGCAAATTGCAAAAAACTGAAGAAAATTTGCATTTCGCGGGCTACCGTGGCGCATCCTCCTTAATAAACCAATAATTTAAAGAATGTGCATGTACAAGATGTACACGAAACTTTGTTTTATTTATTTTACTCTTCTTTCTACTGATTACAATAAATGACTTACACAACATATCGATAACTTTCCGTAAGGTTTGTGAAGTTCCGCCTTCTCATCGTACGTACAAGTTTATACGAAGTAGTCGACAAAAAATAAGTGTCCAAACTATGAATGAATACTACATTGACATCGATACAACATTTAGGTATTACATAAACAATTAACACTTCAATTATATTTCATATTGAGTAATCTATAATTATGCACTTTACCTTTGCACGTTACCTTTTTCTTTAAAACTTTACTTCTAATAAAGGGTTACACCCTCTCCCCTACGTACTCACAATATTCTTCAATGTCTTCTTTAATCATCAATCAATTTATATAAGTAATCCTCGTTGAACATTAATGTCTGAAACCACAGCGCTCACTTAACGAGTTACTTATGTAAGTAACAAAAAAAAAGAAAGAAATAAGTGGAATCATGAACGACCTTTTCTTCAAAAAACATATTTAACTAAACATATGACATTTGTCTATTTCTTTAGCCTAAAACGCTTCATCTTTGACGTTCTTACATAATATTTTAGTTTGTTGTAAGACTTTGTTCCCAAATTATCACATCATTACAATTTCCCCCATCGCTTAAGATTACCCTAGTAAATGTGAAGAACTCACGTACATTTAATTAATAGTATAGAAGTCAACAGACGATCGCGCCGTAGTAATTATTGTTTCCCAGCTAACTTTCCTTTAGTGAATAGTTTTAAGGTCGATGTAGAAGCCTCCGAGATACCCCCAAATATTAATATTATGATATATCACACAACATCTAAAATGGCACAGTGCGGGGACGATTAAGACCCTTTGTGCATGTGTAGTTTTGCCATATATTTTAATTATAAAGAGTTTCTCGTTCCTTAATGTTGCAAAATTAAACTAAAATAATTATTCTATGGTCTACGGCGAAATACTACAAATTAACCAAAATTACTTTTTGATTCTTTTGAAAAGTATATAATCCTCCTGAAATACTTTATTGTGTATCCTTTTGGCAAATGAACGAACACTTGAAATATGTAATACCTACGAATATAGTAAACTAATAATAACGTGTAATAAGAAGGGAAAGTTATAAAGTTAAAACTTTTTAAATCTTGATGTAAAGGGTATCTCGGAGAACATTTGGCGCTAAAATTACTGAAAGCCAAGGTCGACGTAGACGCCAATATGAACAGGATGTAAAACTGTCGGCAAAAATAAGCAAAATTGGATCCCAATATCTTCCACATTAGATTATACTGAACTAGTGATGTGAATATTTTACTACCTACTCGTGATGTGATTTAACGCGCTACTTAAGTGAAAGTCAAATTATGCGATCAAGATATACAGGACATATTTTCAACCAAAATAAAATTAAGTTAGGTTATTCTAAATTAAGATTATTAACAATTACATAGACGACTAAGGACTGTTTTTTCAACAGTCAAATAACTTTTATCTGTAGAATAAATGTGATAGTTTGGCAACTTTTTTTAATACAAAACCTGTCAAACCGACATGTTCATTCTTCAGATAAAAGTTACCAGACTATTGAAAAATCAGCCCTAAATAGACACTGCAGATCATGCCAATAGTAAGGGCCGTGCTGGAGAAACGTCTGTATCGTCAGTGATGTGACAGCAAAGCTCCCGAAAATCCTTTGAATGTTCAAAATACATCCTGTACATTTAGTCAATGGCGCATAATTCTAACTAGACTAAATTAACAGACACAACGTGTTGTGCAACGTCCATATTCATCTCTCAGGATACTTTTCAGTAATGGATGTCAATTGGCACATTTGTTAAACGCGGTTGTCTTATGAATTTAAATTGGACTTTCCAGGCATCATGTGAATTTTTGCTTCATATACATTATTTATGTAGGTAACATTTTTGTACACCGAACCTTTATGCAACCAGGCTGTATACTGCTTATAAATGAAAATAAATGAAAGAAAATGTTGAAGAAGGACGAACGTGTCACAAAATGAATACTTAAAAATTAGATAGCTAGAACAAAAGAACCACAACAACTGGGCTAACCCCAACTTATATGGTTGCTAACAATGCACGGATAGAAGGGGAAAAAAGCAGAGCATAATAATGTTAAATCGAGAGCAGAAATAACAACGCTTACAGACCACACACATTTATACTCTTTTGCTTTAAAATTGAACCAATATTAATAAATAATAGTAAGGTTTCAAAATAAATTGACTTGACATGCGCACCAATTTGATGGTAAGAAATACTTCATTTGTCCAAATCGATCCAATACTTTAGATGTTACTTATGTACGTTCACTATTTTTAACACAGATAAACTAAAAATAAAACGAAACGATTGTGGTATAATCTACGAGCGTGCTACATAAATGTTGTGAAAATATGCGACATCGCCAAGAGAAAATACCCTTAAATAAAAACAACTACGGACATTAACGCATTTACCGGTTTTCAATGTCCCGAATTGAGGAACCTTAACACAATTAAAAAAAATAGCAACATTTATAGTGTTTGCATTAAGAACAAGTGCCAGGCTAACGATAAAAACAGTACACATACTACGTACACGCAGACCGATGAAATCATAAGTAAACCCTCTTCAATTTCAGAGAGTAAAAAGTTACTAAAATGGGTCAGGAGTTTCATTTTCGTTAAGTTATTCGACAACCACATTTGCATTTATCTTTCATCACTTACAAGTTACAGGTTTGAGTGGTTATGAACGTGGTTTCAGTGCAAACATAGTGCGGATGTGCATATTGGTCAAGTTTACTACATTGTAACATTTACAATAATTAAATATTTTGCCAATTTTATTATTTCTCTTAACTTGCGGAATTATAACGAATTAGGTTTTCTTTTTTTAAACTTCAAGTAAATTCGAAGAATTCAAATTGAAATTAAATTGAATTCAATTTTATGTGAATAAATAATCGTCCGCATTTTAATTGTAAAAACTTTAATATGTTTAACTATAGATGAATTTATGTGAAAAAAGCTAAGACCGTAAATTCCTTTTAATCTGCACCACCTTTCGTTGTCCAATCTCACGAATTGGAATTCGGCAGCTCGCACTTGGTAAAAGTTTTACGTTCCCGAAGGGCATGGCGACGATGGCTGGATAATATCTTAATTACAATATCATTTTAGTTACAATAAACAATGCACTATAATTTCACCTTAACTACGCAAAAGCTTTAGTTCTCACAGTTTAACATTATTACATCGAATTAGATTTTAATAAATTTCAGATGACAAATTAGTAAACATTAAAAGAAAGAAAAAAAAAACTGTCAAAATCAAAGCATTTCCAATTTTCTGTGATTCTGTTCGGCTATGAGGTACATGGCAATATCAAAATCAGAATACAAAAACATTTGGCTATAGACAAATTCAGTGTCTACGTAGAGCCAAATTCTTTTTTTTTGCCCTTTGTCCAAAGCATACGAATAGAAGATTTTTTTTGTATCAGCAATACAGTATCATAATGATTGTACACCTATTTTGAAAGATGGAGCTTTTATACCGCAATTAAAATATGTAAAACTTCGTAAGTTTCAGTAGCTATCTACCTCCTATGTTATTGTATGATTATTCAAAGCCAAAGACCCTAAAACCCTACTACTAACAGGCATCAAAGCCTCAACCTCAGCATACGCTGACCTGCATCATGGTTAATAGTCCTGAACCGCGACATAATTTTGTACGAATGCTTTCCACCTAAGTTCACATGTATATTAAGTTTGTCCTATACGCCACGTTCATACACCGTGACCTCGATCAAATAGTCTTTAATAGCAATTGATTGCCCACTAGCATTTTACGTACCTGTTATGTGGCTGGAAACTCAAAACGCGCGCGATGAATATAGCTTATAAAACATCGTATATAAGTGTGGTGTGGTGAACTATGTCAACCTTGTGGGAACGAAATCTATCTAATAACCCCGAACTAGTTACTTAAAAGCAACTTGAAAAATATAATTAACACAAAGTGGTAAATATCTAAAAGGAAAAATATTTAAGGCATAATTATATGTTATTCTTTCAGGCCATTCAAATGTTCAAGTGATGTTGAGCGAATTTCATTCATTTAAATGTTAATTTTTAAGTAATACATTTCTTGTTAATACCCAGTATAGAACTATCAAAGAGACTAAGTTGCCATGTGCGACTCCCATTAATTTCCCACATAAATTCCAACCTAATTACAAGATTTAAAAATCAAATAAGTAAACAAAATAGTATGCTTGGGTGAGGAATTCACCCGAAGTCTCATCAGTATTTAAAATGCTAGTATGGGAAATGCGACATTAAGAACTATAAACTCGAAAGAAATATGAATGAATTTTAAAGGTCAAAACTTTTCATGAGAATGACCCTTATTGAACTCAAATATAACCACACAATTAAGTAATTGCCTAGCTAATGATTAGTGAAAACTTACAAAAGCAAAATTAACATTGATTAACAACAAGTTATTTCGTTTTTTTTTTGTATTTAAGAGTAAGCAATGACATTTTCGCAAACATGTGTTATTTCAGTAGTCATGTTAATGTTTATTAAGATTATTGCAAAAAAGTTAAATGTTTCGCATACGTCACTGCTATTTCTTAAACTGCGGCATAACCACTTTGTGTTAATGTGTTTTTAATGACACAACGGCTCATTTACGACTGGTGGTCTACATACAATGCAAATATTATATAAAAAGCGTTTTAAGCATTTTAAGGAATCATGAAAGTGATATCTTCTATGCCTTTAAAACCTTAAAACTGAAGTACTTACTTTACAATTAATTATGTAACTGTCAATAATGATTAAATTACGGTTCTGTCTATTACTACTTCAACTCTTGATTAGTCGCCTTTTGTGGAGTATGCCAGACACACAGCGACACGTTTTTGTTACAGAAATTTTACTATGCTACTTAATTGAGGTTTGAAGGGAAAGCAAGTTAATGTGCATCGTGTACTCAGGTATTTCTAAGACATTGTGGCTCTTGACCCTGATCTTGAAGATGTTATTATAAATATTTTAGTGATGTCTAATCTAAAACATAAGGATGGAGGGAATCGGTTAATAGATAAAATGCTAAGAGTAGATATAAAGCCCAGGGTAATTGTTGAGATGATAAAAGAAATAACAGGCATAATAACCTATTGTTGTTGTTTATTCACTTAAGAAACATTCTAGGGTTTATTTTATAAACATTGCAGTAGGTTAAGAGACGTTAAACGTCACCAAATATAAGGTTATGCAGACGTTAAACATTACTTAACTTTAAGGAAAGTCTATAAATAAAACCCTCTACAGCTTGCGCGACTATTTTAATTTTTATGAAGGATAAAATTGTTATTCAGGAAAATTACTACGGCGGATGTTGCGTCATAAATTACAACTAGAACTTTCTTCAGCTATTAGATACATTAGACCATGGGTTGTATCTATGAGATCATAGTACAATGTTATTATGGGAAGTAATGCTCTGATAGTTATGCAATATTTATGATTCCTTTACTTTAATTATGTCATTCATGATTCCTTTACTTGCTGGATGCAAATTGTGTGAACAAAATAGAAACACGATGTAACTCGCGGTTAGGAAAATTAAAGAAATTATATATTTGTTAGTAACAAAAAAGTGTTACTCTGCTGAGGCAACTGATTTTAAGTATAATTTCGTATTTCTATTCACAGTTCGTCAACTACACAGTAAAATTAAGAAAAAGCCCAAAAAATATACATGAAAAAGAAGAAAGAAAGTGCTTAACTCTAATGAAAAACATAATTAATTGCTAAGATCAAATAAGGCAGATCATGTTGGAACACGAAAAACTAGTTTAAAAAAGGTAATATATGGTTAGAAACTGTCTGTATGTATACTGCGATTACGATAAAAACGTAAAGTAAATTGCCATACATTTACCTTTTCAATACTAGAAAACAAAAAGAAATAAGCTAAAAAAAAATAACTGGGGACTGTTTCGCGTTAATCGTGATGAGAATGGTAATTTAAAATCACCATTAAGTATTGTGCAGTTAGTAGATTTAGATACCATCCACATAGTGCTAAAATAATGAATTATGCTTAGGTCGGTCTGCGCAATGTCACACAAAGATAGCATTAACTTTCTATGATTTTAAAATTCGTTTACTCTCCCACTTCCTAAGGCGTAACTAAAATTTTGCGACCATATATTAGCGAAAACAAAGAAAAAAATATTCAAGACCACTAAAGCAGTTTCATAGAAAGAAACACTACTAAGGGCTAGCTATCTAACTAAACGTAAAAAGTATATTTTTATTGAGTACCTACTACTTTTTAAATATAGCCACAAAATTTTAGAAACCCTTAAAGATCCCAAATGGGCATGGAACCCACCTGATGATCCCATGAGAAGAACATTGGCAAATTATTGACGCGTGCTTCTGCGCGGCTGCGAGGCTGTTGCATCCATACTAAATCAGCCGATGACGGCGCTCCCTGGCTCCACAAAGATTCCACCTGAAATAATCACACTTTTTAGTCCTTGCACCAATCCTGTTCTTGCACCATTGAATCATCCTATCGTTTCCTAACAAAAATAATCAAAGAAAGAAAAGAAAGAATACCATTTATTTGAACACAGATTCTTCTTATGATAAATAAACTGAAAGAAATCAAGCTGATGAACTAAGCAGTACTTTTGTGCTCTTCTATACTTTCATTGTTTACTTTAAATTGTTTTATTTAAGGGTACCTAAACCAATTAATAAAAACTTCCTTACTAAAAAGACCCTGCCCACGTATTTTATCTGAAATGCTCTTTTCTTTTGCTTAGGTAGCCCTATTAATAGTGGTGATGGTAAATTCAATAATTCCCAAAGAGAATGAAATTTGTGAAATCAATTCTTGGAGCGCCTCTATTTACTTAAAAAACACTTAAATTTTTTCAATCATTCACTGATTCACTTACTGACAGACAACGAACAGCCAAACGGCTGGGGGGTCTGGACGCACGAAGTTTTTTTTTTTTTGCCAAAGATGAACGGAATGAATGAAACGAACTCGGCATGTCAAATAATAAATAAAAAAACGGAATGAATAACTCCATATTCATAAAATCAATTAAAAATCGATAATTATTCCATCTGGACAAAAACAAAGAAACTTAAAAGACAATCTGGGGACATTTATGCAAAAACGCACTGCAATTGTTTGTAGATTTCATATTCATAATGCAAGAAATCATAAAACAAACTCAAACAAAGGTATTCGTATCGTAGGAATTCAATTTATTACCATAGCTGGGGGTTGGGCATAATTTTGATTTGCCATAATTCCCACAGATCCAAATTGTAAATCCATAGGTGCATTATCGGGTACAGTACCCATATTCATCGCCTAGAAATCAAGAAAACCTTATTATTACAAGGCATTCAGAATTCTATTATAACGCTAACTACTGGTGAACATTGTTCTACGTCTGGGACTACTTCTACATTAGAATACAAAAACGAAAAATAACAAAATAGACTACTTTACTTACGTCTAGACCCAAATTAGCTTGCGCATTCATCATATTATCGTGCGATCCTTGTGGACGATCGAAACCACCAGACATCGCCGGGAATGCACTCATCAAATCCTGGGACTGTTGGTTCGTAAAGTATTTATTAATTTGTTAATCTAGTGTCTATTTAAACAAGAAGAAAGAATAAATACTGGAGATAGTAAAAGGTACATAATATATAATTAGATACGATATCGTTAATTCAACGTGCTTTTGGACGGCCCTAGATTCTTACAATCGCTAGTTTATTTACGACTAAATTTAAGTTTGAACAAAATATAAATAGTGTGTCTCAATTCTCTCAAGTATAGGGACACTCGCTCTTCCGACGATTAATTCGAAGCGAATAGGCACAACTGACAGTTAGCACCCATGGTGCTGGAAGTCATATGTAGCGCAAAGGAAAATGATGTTGTTTTTTACACACTCAGAAATACTCTTTTGCTTGTGTTTATTTGAAATAACAAAATACCTAGTTATTGAACAGACATTACTATTGATTCGTTACTTCATTCATAAAATTATTTAGAACTAGCTTTTGCCAGCGGCTTCGCCCGCGCGGAACTTTCATCCCCTATTTAACTCCCTTAGGGGTTGAATTTCGAAAAATCCTTCCTTATTTCTTGTCTACATTATAAAGGGAACCTCTGTGCAAAATTTCAGCTTTCTAGGTCCAAGGGTTTGGGCTGGGCGTTGATGAGTCAGTCAGTCAGTCAGGACTTCTCTTTTTATTTATATAGATAACTTACCATATGTGCAAATGGTACCACCGGCCCGTAAGTACCTAAGGGTCTCATAATAGTTTCGCAAGCTCGGCGCACCATCAAACTTGGGCTGAAGAATCCTGCCCTGTACCAGTTGTACATGTCTATGGATGAAAAGGGGCCCTGGATGTTCCTCTGTAAAATATTCATATTATTAACTCTGCAATATTGTCAAATAGTCAGAAACTTACAAGGGCTCTTCAAGAATGTCAAATAGTGAAAACTAACAGAGGACCTCCAATATTGTCGAACAGCGAGGAACTTATAAAGGCTCTTTAATGTTGTCAAATAGTAAGAAACTTATAAAGGCTCTTCAATATTGTCAAATAGTAAGAAACTTACAGACTCTTCAATATGGTCAAATAGTGAGAAAATTACAAAGGCTCTTCAATATTGGCAAATAGTGAGAAAATTACAAAGGCTAACCATACATAGAGAGATCAATCTGAACAGACAAACCTGCGCCAGATCCGTCTGAACGGATGCCTGCACAGACATGAAACAATAACATTGTTCAGTTTAAAAGATGGCTTCAAATAGTTTTAGCTGCGGCCGGAGTAAGCGATGTATCTTGAAGAACAGCTACAAACGGTACGGATTTTGGTCAGACCAGACGAATTTGAAGGTAGATCTGACCATGTATAGGTAGCCTTTGGAGAGGTTGCAGAGTACTATTCTTTCACCATTGTAATAATAAAAAAGAAACTTTATAAACATTGTAGTAATAAGCCATTGGGCACGTAAATACTGAGCGTTCCGAACTTTACCGAAATAAAAATGTATTGACGTATGAGCATCCGAGCTTATCAACCACATACAACATAATTACATATTTTTTTGTGTAAGTCAAAATAATGAATTACTATTTGATAAATCAATTTTATTCGCAAATTACCTCGGTAAAGTGCGCATTAATGGCAATATATAGAACATTACAATAGTCTGATACCTCGGGATCCTCGTAATACCATTGATCAAGGATGTTAGCGTTCGGCATGGCATTGTTTCCATACATCGAATTTCCGAAAGGTCCTCCTTGTGATCCTTGCATTCCCTGTAGTTGAATCATTATATTTTGTCCTGAATGATTGGACATTGGCATTTCACTTGCTGATGACATCTGCTGAAGAAAGAGGCATCAATATGGCCAAAAGTTTTATACGAACTTGAGATACTTAAATAGGGCTGGGGCAGGGTACAAACAAGTTTCCATACAAACTTTGAAAATTCAGGCAGTCTCTTGCTGCTCCATATATGCACATAACCTTGCCTGAGAACTTGAATAACCAAGCAAACATCACGCAAATCGTCTTTTATAATATGAACAGGTTACTGACAGACAAACAAATACATGAGCTATTTTTTTATGGTCCCCCCCTGTTTATCATGTTAAGTTACGTAAGCCAAAAAAAAAACAATTACTTACCGAGGTATTGTTAGAGTTTTGTCCCAAAAACAATGAGTTATTGGGCATGCCTGGCATGGCACCGCTTGGTTGAAAATTGGGCATATTTCCAGATCCTTGCATAGATGGTGTCCCCATACCGCCCATTCCAGATGAACTCAAGGATGAATTATTTGTCATCTGTTGTGGCATGCCTTGGTAGGTTTGTCCTATGTTAGGGCCAATGGGCAGACCTAACGATGCATTCAATGCAGAATTGGTAATACCCACATTCTGCATTCCTGGTGTTTGTGCTCTTTGAGCTTGCAGCCCAGGCATGTTTTGCATGCCACCTGAAGGCATTCCTGGCATATTCTGCATGCCACCAGATGGCATCCCAGGCATGTTTTGCATGGCAACTGATGAATATCCAGCGTTTTGCATTCCAGGTTGCATTGTAACAGGCATGTTAGGCATATGTAAGCCAGCTTGCATACCTGATGGCATACCTTGCTGCATACCTGATGGCATACCCTGCTGCATCCCACCTGCATTTATTACAACTGGCTGCATCCCAGGTGATTGATGGACTGGTTGTATGACAGCTGTTTGTATGTTTTGGCTATTCAAATGCATGTCCATATTCATGCCATGATTGGGTATCCCTGAATTTGACATGCTCGACATGCTTGACATTTGCATGTTTTGGTTTTGCGGCATTCCACTTGCCGCAGAAGCTAACACAGATGACATCGAATTGGAAAATGAGTTAGAGGAAGGTGTAGAGTGCATTTCCTTGTCATCGAGGGACATGCTGAATATGTTGTCCACAAGTAATTCCTCTGGGGATTTGTGTGATGCATGATCCCTGGAAAGAAGAAACCAGTCAGACAAATGTAAAACAAAGATGCATGAAAAAATTAATAACGTTTCAAATGAGTAGGTACATACAGATCAGATTGATTGTGTTTCATTGATCCTTTCATGTTATGCATTGATTTACCCGAAGCCTCTTTCATTGCAGGGACAAGATGCTGATGTTTTTGCCGCAGACTGTTGTTTGAATTTATGATGACTGATTGGAAGTTGCCCCTCTCATCGCTTGCTTCCTCTAAATCAATATCAGACCTCATGAGTGCATCAAAAGTTTTGCTCTCTGTAAACTTATTAGATTTGTAAGCACTTTGTTTTCCAAATTTGTGTTCACCTTGGCCTGCCGCGCTAGCCTCCGGGGGTTCCGATTCTGCAGCCGACAGTTCCTCCAGTTTGTCCAGCTCGCCTTCATTGCTTGAGTTGGACCTATTATTTGTACTTGAGCTTGATGGTTCTGCTATTCCAATACTAGGCTGCTGCAATATCAATAGTCAAAAAAAAATCTTATCAACAACAAAAACTCAAAGTCAAATAATTTATTTCAAGGCCATTTAATGGCACTTCTGACCGTTAAAATTTACAAGAAAATAGAATTGATTCTAGGCGCCCCTTCCAAAAGGTACTTCCAGGGCCCCAATAGGGTATTTTCCAATTTGATAAAAACTATTTTAATTTGAAGATTGGGACGATATATTTAACAGAAAAATAAAAATAAATTTATTTATATCCATTGTCTCCATTAAAAACGATAAAAATCAAAATTATTTTTCTTTGTTTTGAATATACCGCCAAAACGCTCCTTACGATGACTTTTTATCACGTGACATCGTAACGTCAGCTTTGTGTAAACAGCACCAGTACAAATACTTAATTTGGCGCAGTTTTAGAAGTATTTGTGCACAGAGGCACCGCACACCAGTGATTTCACTTTCTATCCATAAAAAATCTTGTTAATTATAAACACGATACTCACTTGTTTACTTACTAACTACTTTAGTTTGCACAAAGTTGACGTCACGTGATAAAAAGTAATCGTAAGGAGCGTTTTGGCGGCAAATTCAAAACAACGAAAAATACATTTGGTTTAAACCGTTTTTAATTGAAAAAATGGATATAATTCAATTTTATTTTATTTTTCTGTTACATATTAATTTCGTCCCAATCTTCAAATTAGAATAGTTTTTAATAAATTGGAAAATACCCTATTCTGTATGGTTATAAATTTCCCGCGGAATCTTACTACGTTCAAACTACCGTAACTATTGTTTTTTTTTTTTTTTTACTAATATAACGGTAAGGAATCCAAATATCATAATTATTCTGTATGCTCCAAGACAATTTGTTGATATTATTAATACGATATTAGCAGATTTCGTATGTAATTGACGTGGTTACGAATAAGGAATCGTTAAGTGGTCATAGTGAATTTAGGCTCTTATGGAAATATATTCAAGTGTTCTTTTATACCTTCTTAACCTTGAGATCACTGGCATCAAATCGTTTTGGCGAGAGCTTCTTAGCTTTTTCTGACGCCCACCATTCGTCAGAGCCTTCTTCTACCACCTTAGGACGAGGAAAACTGCCGTGTGTGTGGGACCGTGTTAGAGCTGTAATACATTCTCGATTACCACTTTTGACAAAACTTCCAGTCAACTGAAACTCCAACATTGAATCAAATGCAGCTGAATGTTAGAATTTTACACAGTGTGAAATAAAAAGGAGATATCATATAATGTTAAGACTGTTTTTCAGTAAACTGACTGACTTTTCAAGCTACTAACTACTCCGAACAATCTTTCATAATAATATCATAAGTATTAAGTCATCTGAGAACCATTATTTAGTTTGATATAAACATTATTATAGCATCACTTACAATATGCACCCTCTTGGTGTTTCGGCAGATTGCTGTCATCATTACTGTATCCATGGAAAGCCCCCGAAGAGTCAAAGGTGCCTCCACATTCAGCATTTTCAACAGCCCTAATAAGCAACATAATGTGTCAAAGCTCTACACAAAAAAATGAAGAATGTATCCTGAATACATTATAATAAGGTTAATTTTACCATTCTGGCAAATTTTCCTCATTGTTTTGATTGTCTCCACCCCAATTACGTCTATTGTTCCAGGATTGAGGTCTCTCTCCACTTTGTCTGTCACCCCAGTCACGGTCTGTAAAATGTGTTGAAGTTCGTTCATTATTCATTGATAATTAATTATTCACAAAAAAAAAGATCTTATTATGTTAAAAATAAAAATCAATAGTTTTGCTGAAAATCAGTAGTTTTTGAACTATTACGTCCCCCAAAACGCCTGCCCTCCACCAGTTCCTAGTCGTCTAGCTGGGGAGAAGAGGGGCAACAAACTCTTCAGCATCAGGGCTATCAGTTAAGTTAGAACTTGACTATATGATAGTATGCAAAATCATTAACATTATTGTTCAATTAATTTTACCCCATTTCTCGAGTTGGCGGGTTCTGCCCGGCTCTGAAGATCGCCACTCTTCGCTGTCATCACGAGCTTGCGATGATCGCCAGTTGGTATTATTGCCTGGCCGTTTACTAAAAACAGAATTGCTTGTTAGTATAATGCTGCTTCCAGTCACAAATTCAATGAGGTTATAAATATGGTATAACATACTTCCTGTACATTTTGGTGGTCCAATCTGTCTGGTCCCCACTACTCCTACTGGGGGTGTTGAGGTTGTTATTAGTCCAGGGACGACTGGTGCCACTCGCACCACTTTCGTCATCTTGACCTCCACTATAAATCATCCTCGGTCCAGTGACATGCCACATAGACCCCCTAAAACAAAGAAAGAGAAATTTATTATTATATGACAAATGATAATATTTTTTTATTGTCCTGGTTACTTAACAGATAACAGTTAGTTGTTAGTGTTGTTAGTAGTGGTTAGTTAACAGATAGTGAACCAATACTTATAGCCCAGACGCCGCATCACATTCATGATAACAAATAAAAGCAACAAATACTACACTGTTTACATTCTGTGAGACATATTTAAACAAGATTGTAGAGCTTTTAATTAAATATAGAACTTTAATAATATCATTTATAAGCTGGAGGCTTATCTTTAGAGCCTGTCCAGATGAAGCCTTCTGCGCGCGCGTCCACTCGCGCGCTTCAATTTACATATTATATTGCGTCCAGATACCGCGTTTTACGCACGTTTCTACGCTAGGAGGGATTACCTGCCAGTTTTAAACAAGGAGTTATCACGCTCCATTCCGAACCAAAAAATACGTCCACTCGCCACGGACTCGTGCGTAGTACTTTACGCAGAAATGGCGCCCGAGTATCTAGACTAGCGCGGCGCTCGCGCGTTAAACGAGCCAGTCGAGAGTCCCGGTCATTACACGCGTTTTACGCGCGAGTGAGGAAACGCGCGGAAACATCTGGACGGGATATATGTAGCTCCAGTATCTCGGGAACGCACGAGTGTCTACGCGCGAGTGGACTAACGCGCAAATCGCTTCACCTGGACAGGCTCTTAAGTATAAGAATGATGGTCACACTTCAAGCTATTAAGAATAAAGTTCTATATTTACGTACCTACTTTTTGGTTCATTTCGACCTTTTACGCGATTTTTACTTAAACTTTCTCTCGTAGTTTTAGTAGTAATATTTGTTTATACATCGGATCTGTCCTAACATCTTCACTTAGAAAGACAAAGCCAATTATCCTCATCACAGCGGGGGCATCTTATTGAATTAAAGAGTTTGTATAGCCATCTTCTGGCTCCATCATTAGACTCTGTATACCACCTAGTGTAATAATAGTCCTTGTCAAGACAAGAGTTAAAATACAATGGGATTTTAGATAAAAAGTTCGTCATCAGACCAACTCTAATGCATTGTGACCGTAGTTACGAAGTATGTGTATGTGAAGTTTCAACTCAATTGATCCCAAGAAGTGCTATAAACATGGATCACAAACAGAGTAACCAAAAACACATATAAGCGAAGCAAGTTATTAAAAACGTTGCAGAAAAAGAGTAAGTTTGTTATGTCTGGAACAACATAAACTATAGTTCTACTTTTAATTGTATTCAGTAACCTGACAGTTGAAGGGTCAGATTTTGAGAAAAAAAGATAGTGAGGTGGTGTAAGAACGAACGAAATAGGATGACCTTGAAATTATTTAATTACATGCAATTTTTTATTTTAAATTTAATAACTTGCCTTAGAAACATGATAACATGTCTTAAAAGCACTATTATTCTTTTTTTATAAATTTAGTTTTTTCAGTAGTAAGGTAATTTATTTAGTTTGTCTATTAGAAGAAATTAAAAAAGGAAAATTACTAATTAATATTCAAAATTGTTCACTACCTCAACACTATTATGAGGTTTAGTATGGTAATATTATTTTTCTTTGAACTGTTACTGAATACAGTTAAAAGTCGAACTATAGTGATCCTATTCAACGGGGTTTAAATAGGATCACTATAGTTCGCACTAGTTTATGTCTAAATTAGTTCTTGGGTAGGTACCCCAAGAACTAATTTCGAGACACCAGGGGCCTATTTCATAAATGTGACAATACGACAATTTTGACAGTTTTTGACAAATAGGTCGAATTATCTCCAAATGCGACAGGTAAATACTGACATACCTAATTGTTAAACTAAAAACTCCTTGAATAAAGGCGAAAATTATTGTCAGATTTTACCCAACGAATCTCTAAGAAATATTGACAGACTTAATTATCATAGTAAATGACAAATTTGTCACTTTTTCTGACATATTTGACACAATACAATATCGAGGCATGTATATGAGAGAACATGAGGGTTAGATTAAAAAAATATAACAATTTTACGTCCGTTTTTGTATTGAACTTCGTTTTTTTTGCTATTTGAAATGGACGTCACATTAACAACTTTAGTTTCGACGATAGTTTTAGACTCTCGAAATCGTTCTAGGAATATTCTATCACTTAAATTGAAAGAGAAGTTTATTCTTGGTTTAAATGTGCGACATCGTACAGTTTGCACCAAATATTCATCTTCACTACTAGTGCTATCCGTCGACGACAAACACATTTTTTTATTTTATTCGTACTAATGTAGCTGCCGAATTTTCTTGATATTGGATGAAGTTCCTGTCGAAAATGTCTGACAATTCGACAAATCTGTCCACCTGTCATGACTTGTTTAAAAAAAAAATTGACAAGTTTTTCCGGACAAATTGTCACCTCGGACAACTTATCACCTATCGCCTGTCAAGAGTAGTTTTTATTAAAACAGAAATATGTCAAATTGTCACGATAAGTCGACATATTTGTAGCTTTTCCATTGTAAAAAAATTGTCAGTGATAATCTTTATTCAACAAAAAAAAATCACATTGGCACCTGTCGCCTGTCATTGTCGCATTTACTAAATAGGACCCAGGAATATAATTCCACACAATCAAATTACTGAATGTAACCAACTATTGAAAAACTGCATTTCATAAAAAATCAAATTATTTTCATAAAGCTCTTATGTACTGGCATAGTTTTTTTTTCTTTTTTCATTATTTATTGAAATCAATAATAATACAATCTGCCACAAATAGATGTAAACATCATGCTGAGATAGTGGCCTTTTGGCTTCGTACAGGACTTTATTTTTTATTTTACTTTTCTTCTTTTTTTGTTTTTGTATAATGTTAATTTTAATAGTAGTGTAGCATAGTAGTGTTTTAGTGTTTTTTCTTTTATGTGTTTAATTATCGTATTATACTATAGCAAGTTTGTAAGATTCCTGTGCAAGTCCAATAAATAATTTTTCTTTCTTTCTTTCTTTCAATGAGAATTCATTTAATTGTCTACCATCTTTGTTCCATAACATTGTATCAACTACATGCAACATTATTACATATTGGGTGCTTAATTGTAGCTACAGATTGATTCAGCATTATGAAACACAAATTGTAGACAATCAAACGAATTCTTTACCTTTTTAAGTACCATAGTAACTTTATTCACTAATAAAATTACAAAGATTTACTATATCACACACACACCCACACCCTCTCAATTACCCTAACAAAATGGTGTTTAAAAATTTAAAAAATCCAAATGTAAAATACCTATGTATTATTATGTATGCTTATCTATACAGATAAGTAAAATTGGAGTGTCTGTTTGTAATATTGAAATAACCGCTTTTTACTAAATGCATATGGATATGTATACACGGTACATAAACCCCAATTTTTTTTTAGATGTCTGTCTGTCTGTTTGTTCCGGCTAATCTCTGAAACGGCTGGACCGATTTCGACGGGACTTTCACTGGCAGGTAGCTGATGTAATAAGGAATAAATTAGGCTACTTTTATTTTAGAAATTTGTTAAATTTCACGCGGACGAAGTTGCGGGCACAGGTAGTACAGAATATTACAGATTTTACATTTGGATTTTTTTTGTGAGGTACTATTAAATCTTACATTTTATCATTGAGCACAAATGTACCTATTATGATTGACCTACATTCAACATACGTACTTGTTACAATTTTTATTATTATTTTAGGAGGGGCTGGATTACTAGCTGGCAAATAAGAGTTTTAAAGCGCAGCTGCCAGTATTCATATCCAGAGGGTGCCTAACAAATAATGACCCAATGCATGTTGTTCTTAGGATACAGTACATGTAAAGTAACTGCCAACTGATTTGATTATGCAACATGGTTGACACGGTATTCATTATTGAAAACGCGTAAGATGAAACACAAATGTGACGGAAAATGCGGCGTATGAAACAGAAATGTGAATGTGACGGTAAATAAATGCGGCTTCTGTTTTTTTTTTTTTAGTAAGTTGTACTAAAAATGGCGGTAGGCAAAACATGCGGCTGCGACATTCTGGCTGAGTTTTTCATTAGGATTCGTAACCCCTATTACAACTGACCTCCCCATAGACGGCTGTCGTATGTAAGATCCGCGGGGCCTGCCGCGTCCGTCATTGCTTGCGCCTCGACCTGCTCCACGCGATAGAACGAATCTGTCGCCAGATGCCATCCCTCCTATAGGTGGAGCACTCCGCAAGTTATCCCTCTGTAACAAAAATACATAGATAAAATTTTTATGTTTTCTTTACATCTAGGAACCATTTATGACATTCAATAAATATCGATGAATATAATATGGTATTCAACTTACTACATCGTCTTCAAATGTGTTGTTTAATGCAACTGGTTGCTTCCCGCGTGGCTGATACAAGGTATCAATAACTTTTAGCTCTGATGGTGCTTCTGCATTTTTATCATATAAGGCCAACATCTCTTCTCTGCCATACCTGTTAAAGATATACAACATTAACATAGTTATACTAACGCCAATAATGCTTGAAGTGATTTTTTGTGTTACTGCTTCATACCTTTGCTTAGCTAAGAGGACCTTGGGTTGCCCATTGTTTGTATTTGAAGATGCAGTAGCTGATGCAGAGTTGGATGTGCCACCCCCGGACGAGCCACCTGAAACCGAAGCACTTGCGCCCGCGTTGGCGTTCATAATGTTCAACCTTGCAGCGCTACGCTCTCTGGATATATTGCGCAGCCACTCGGGACCAAACTTTATGGGATTGTTACGGTCACCCATTATACTTGTTGATGACAATAATATTGAACGAATATAAGAAACCTGCAGGCAGGAACAACTGAAACAAACACTTCATTTAAACATAAAATTATATTTAAAAACAAAGAGAAAGTAAAAATAAGAACAATAAAAGTAGGACTCAACATGGTACACAAATACGTATACCTATGTGTATTTATGCTATTATACATGTATGCATATGTAAACACTTGGTAATGCAAATAGTAAATGATACATTGTTAGCTGTAAAAGACCACATCCTTTAGAATACCTGTTACCAAAGGCTCTATGGGAGATAGATTATTTATAAACAAATGGATTTGATGCATAATACATAGAGTTTAATAAGGACACTTGCATAACTGAGTAACTCGCGAATGCGCCATTGAGAACATTGATAATATTCCTTAAACAAAATTTTGTTATAACTGTACATTCACTCGAAATTCAACTCAAATTTATTTCGACAGTTACTTATAAATTTAATGTGTATCAAGAAGTTAAAACATTTATTTATAACTAAGAGAGAAGTAACACATGTATGTGTTAACAATACTAAACATATTATTGGCAAAATAACTAACTGTATGTATTATATTAACCCTAACATTTTCTCAAACTGCAAGTGATGAACTGAATCAAACGCCTAATAATCATCACAAGAAAATCACCATCCACCCATTATCGCCAATTGTGCATGTGATTGTTATCCTGTATGAAGAACCACTCAATCCAGAAAATAACAATGGATGTAAATTCAACTGTATTGCCAGGCCTTACGGTCCAGAACAGCAAAATTAAAGCTTAGGTCACTTAACTGCAGACAATACCACACAAAGGGTAATTGCAGTTTTTCTTATGGAGTATCTACTTAGGTAATGTTATTGATAGTAAGTATGTACAGCACATCAGTTTACTTTGTTAAAAAAACAAATTTAAACTGTATTAATTAGTTATTTTAATCTTGCCATAAATCAATATAAAATGATAAACCTGACCGATTGGAAGAGGAAAGCACAGCATAAATGCACAAATATAAAATATTAAATCTTCTTCGAGAACTCTACATTCTCAATTCTCTACATTCTCCCGTCCCTTATTCTTATTTAATTGGGGTTGGTGTAACATGTCTCTTTCTTCGACACTGCTCTATTAGTCGTCATCTCAGTAGTCACTCCCTTTCTAAGCATATCATCATTCACACAGTCCATCCATTGTTTCTTTGGTATACCCCTACTCTTATAGCCATATATCCTCTTTGAAAACTATGACCTATTTATGAATTCCCACCTTATGGACTTGTGGGGTTGAAGGATGGGAAAACGCAAGCACATATTTGCAAAACTGTCCAAACAGCTATTACAATAAATACTTTGGAACTGAAGTAGTTTGTATCTTTGACTCGCTACAAGTTACTTTTTTCAAACTTTTCTCAATCTTCAAACTAACAAATTGTTGACAATTGATAGAAATATCACTGTAAACTGAGTTGTGTTCTATGTAATAAGCATAAAGACGTTTTTTTTCTTGCATCGCAACATACACAATGCATAGAAGTCGCAATTGGCCCCTATTAGATACAATGGAAAAAATGTTTATCTGTAAAGATAAATGAGTGTGATTTAAATAAATTCATTGGAGCTCTGAGTAGTTTGTAACATTTGACTTGCTACAGATTCCATTTTCCAAACTTGTCTCAATGTTCAAAGTAACAAATGTTTTGCTTACTTTAGATGACAATTGATAGAAATATCACTGTAACCTGAATTATATTCTATCTATGTAATAATCATGAGGTTGTTTGTTGTTTGCATCGCAAAATGCACAATGCTTAGAAGTCGCAATTGGCCCTTATTAGATACAATGGAAAAATTGTTTATCTGTAAAGTTGAATGAGTGCGATTTAAATAAATCCATTGGAACTGAAAATTAGTTTGTAATCTTTGTCTTGCTACAGGGATCTTTTTTGCAAACTTTTCTCAATATTCAAAGTAACAAATTTTTTGGTGACTTTATATGACAATTGATAGAAATATCACTGTAACCTGAATTGTATTCCATCTATGTAATAATCATGAAGTTGTTTGTTGCTTGCATCGCATCATGCACAATGCTCAGAAGTCGCAATTGGCTCCTTTTAGATACAATGGAAAAGTTGATTTTCTATTAAGATGAATGAGTACGCCAGCAGCTAGTTCTGTTTTCAGAATTATTACACAATAATAATTGTTATTAAAAAACAGACTGATGTCAGTGACAAATTTGATAACTGAAATTGTCACAGCTGGCCTATTTAATTTATTTGTATTAAATTGCCTACCACTTAACATGTTTTATTGTTAGTACTTTACTATTATATCTTTGTTATCTAAAACCCAAAGAATTATGTGAATAAAGCAAACGAAACTCACTTATTATGTGTATGGGGTACAACATGGTTCCTGTTTAGTATACCTACATGATAATGAAAGATTGGTTATTACAAAATGGGTAATTTTCAGTATTTTTTGGTAAATCATGATGGCAACCCTCAGAAAGCTGTGAAAAGGAAGTGAAGAGACGTGTGAATGATAACTGATAATTTCTTATTACAGCATAGAGGAATATATTATAATGATTTGCATCATCATAATTATGATAAACTCATACCAGCCCATGGTACGAGATAACATGATAATTGTCTCGATGTGTGAAAAACTTACGGAGGCAGGACACTGGTACCCACAATTTAATTTTACTAGACATACCTTGTACACTTATGCACATTTCTTTTTTAAATTCAATCTGAACAATTGATAATAATAAACTACAGTAAAACTACAATGTAAAGACAAGTAAGATTTGTTTGGAATTTCTAAACATTACAAGTTTGTATGCAAATGAATGTGAATACAATCCATTATCAAAACTACATGTTTTAATATGTTGAAATATTTACCATGAACCACAACAGTACACAAATACTTACTCATTTTAGAGTTTCAGCTACGTTTATTCATTGAATTAAGTTTAGAGTGTACTCTATCACTCAAAACTATTACTCCAGCTCACCCCCAAATACAAAAATATCATAAAATATATATGACGACGTTAAATTTAACATAGTCCATAAAAAATAGCCTATAATTGGATAATTTACTGCAGCAATCCACCAATAACATACAACTTCAATACTTTTATCAACTAAATAACAGTGCATGGAGAATAATAATGGTTTTGCACAAGTAGTAGGTACCTACGTAGTTTAGCTCAGAACCGACTGATTTAAAATCACAATAGAAACAAAGTGCTGCAGCCACTCCGTTCAAACCACAATATTATTAGAAGAATCCATTTGTTACTAAAACACACTAAGAAACCGTAAGCACCTCGCGTATGAGACTCAAACGGATTGAAAAGAAACACACAATCCAAGAGTCAAGGTGGCAGGGTAGGAACAGAATTAACATACGTTTTCAATAAAAAGGAAAGGTTCCACGATTTATACGTAGTTTAATTTCAATAGACGAATCAGATCATATCGAAATTGCGTTAAGAACGGAATTAGATTATAATTACCTAAGTGCTTGAATGATTCAATATCAAACGCACGCACGGGGACGGCAATATGGCGGCGGAGGTAATGAACGTAATGAACAGAAGTGAAGTGAGTGATGTGATGTGATCCACAGTGAAGTTATTTTTTATGATCCCTCCAAATGTTGCCAGAATAACAAAAATCTTCAGTAACGTCCGTCCCAATGATATTATAAGAAAATCATTGGTCCGTCCGTGCTTTCCGTAAAAGTATAAGATAAATGCTCTAAGACTGTACTGACTAAATTGCTCTATATTAAAAATCGACCGATGTGATTTTTGCTTGCCATTTAAAAAAAAATAGATTAAACCGATGTGATATAACGTAAATTTATTTCATCTAGTGGTTGCCCAGTGGTCGAAATTCGACAACAATTCATTTAAAAGTTAACGTATTTTCTATTTTACTATTGTATATTAGCTTTCTGCATTTCTTCTCCATACTGTAAATCTATGCAAAATTTCATAGGTACGTACTCCTCCGTCCGCGTAATTTTTGAACCAAGTTTTTGCTTTACGTATTAATAAATAATATTAAATAATATAATATAATGAATAATACGTAAAGCAAAAACTGGAAGCCAGCACATCAAGTTACCCCAATCTGTAAAATGTATTTGATAGTTTTTCAACTTTATTTCAAAGGATTATGATTAATGTTCAATTGGGAAAATTTGACAGTTTGGGATAGGTTGACCTGCTGGCGTCTGTACAGACGCCAGCAGGTCAACCTACCCCAAACTGTCAAATTTTCCCAATTGAACATGAACCATAAACTTACGGTATAAAGTTGAAAATCTATCAAATAAATTTGACAGATTGGAGTAGCTTGATGTGCTGGCGTCTGTACATATTTCACAGACGAAGTTTTTGGTCTTCTTGGGTACAGAGGCCAGCACATCAAGCTACCTACCCCAAACTCTCAAATGTTCCCAATTGAACATGAACCATATTGTAAATTATAGTTGAAAATCTATCAATTAAAGAACAATGGGAGATGTTCATCTATATCTATACATATAATAAAATTGTAGAAAAGTGGTGTCTGTACAATGGAAATATATAAAAAAAAGTAGCAGGGGTTGTTAATAGATCGATGCCGAACCCGAAATTGTAAATTTTTTTTTGTCTGTTTGTCTGTGTGTTTGTGCACGCTAATATCAGAAACGGCTTATTCGATTTAGATACGGTTTCACTAATATATTGTAGTAAGCTTCACTTAACATTTAGTGTTTATTTCATGTCAATCGGTTCATAAATAAAAAAGTTATGTCAATTTAAAGAATCACGGCGAACATTTTTAACGTACAGAGTACGTACTACACGCCTCGCGAATAAAATATGAACAAAATAAGCTGCCCGAAAAGTCACTATTCCACCCGAACGAAGTCGCGGGCACAGCTAGTACCTACATAAAATTAGTTGAGAAGAAATGGTAGAGTCTATTTGTCAAAAATATCTTAAAATGTTATGCGTCAGTCTCTGAGTAGCTTAAGAAGTTTGTCCTGAGAAGGCTTCCAAAAAAAGATATTTCAATTTGAACTTTTTTAGGTTATGTTTTATGTCAAAACATAGTCATCATAGTCATGTAGAAGAGCTAGATCAGATTTCTTTAGGCACGCATAGGTCACACAAAGCAAAGCGAATATCTGTCCGTAAGCAATCCAAGTAAATATAAATAATAAAATAGCAAAAAGACCACGAACACGACCGCCACGAAAAGCGCAGGAGTATCAGTGTCAGTGTCTCAGATAGCATACTGCTTTCCTTGACAGTTCATTTTAATAAGGGCACATTCCGTATTAGAAAAATAGCACTGTGAGCGCTCACATCGATATTTTGCGTTCCGAGTTAGATATCACGATTCTAAAAAACGTCATTTTTTTGTCATCAATACGGAACGCTCGTGATCACGATAAAAGTGTTCATTCAACGCTAAAACATTCTGCCAGGGGTGCGGGTTTGTTTGAAAGAGATACCACAGCCCCTGGCATACGGGCTACTGAAGGAACACGGGTGGGTTTTAGTCAGTAAAAGTCTGACACGCCCTCCTGCTCCACCCAGAGCGGGAGAAGTTATTTGATGATTTCCCACCAAAAACACATTTCTTCTTCTTAGATAGAAGCACTACTTCAAATAAATCTAAGTTAGCTAAAGATACGATACGACTCAAAACAAAACAGCACAACTGTCATTTTTGACAGCGCTCATGGTGATATTAGCGCCATCTTGCGATAACGCCGACCATGAGTTAACTCATGGTCGGCATTATCGCAAGATGGCGCATCTATGACGATTCGCGGGGCTTCGTTATCGCGCTCATGCCAATTCGGAACGTGTGTGAGCGCGCTCAAATCGATATTAACGTATCTCGGAACGTAACCTTAGTATTGCCATAACATTAAGAATTGTTGCACAGTATTATGCACCAATTATTTATTAGCAGCAAGTAATTTTAAACTAATTTTCGAACATAACACTTGTTTTTATTATTACTGTAGTATGGTTATTAGTAACTGCTTTAAAAGAATATTTTGAACCTGTATGTGGATTTACAAGTTTAAACAAGAATTGTATGAATATAGCTTATGGCAACTCATGAATTGTGTATATTATTCACTTATACATTTTTGTTTGAAAAATCATAGAAAAATAATTAACACCTTTTGCATTGACATTTCTAAACGCTAACATTTTTGTCAACTATTTTTCTGCCATTGTTCTTTGACTAAGACATTTTATTAGAGAGATTGGGGTAGCTTGATGTGCTGGCGTCTGTACACTTATTTTATTGACATCAAAAGATGTAAAAAATACCACGTAAATCTGACAAAAAATGAGACAAAATCTATCAAAACAAAAAACTTCGCACTCACAAAACGCGTTAGTATCAGTTACACCGACCGAGGAAATGGCGCTAAAAACTTGACAGTTATGCGACCATAGCCGGCGTCACGTGGCGTCACGTAATTCGAAAAAAAGGCTGGTGTGTCATTTTGACCATTTACGTCATTTTACACGTTCTTCCCCTACTTAATTAACTGCGATCATTTTGGTTCTAAATTATAAGTCATGGTTGGTCTAATTTTTAACCTAACCTAACATAATTCCATTTGGTTGGATTGCCGTTACAGAACACAGACACACTATACTCGTAGCTCTTAACGGAGAAGAATGCGGACTCCTTATGGTGCTGCTACACCTACGAGAAACGCCGTTGATTATCGTGATGTTTGACGTTAACCGTAGGTGTAGCCACAATTTATCGCGATAATTTTACAACGGCATGCGGCCACGGAGTTAATACAAAGCATGCGGCATTCTAAATACATCGCTTACGAGGCGCGAGACAAAGCGGACGTGTATTTTTGAATTGATTATAATGAAATAAAAAATTACTTCAAATAAATATAATTATTTGCGACGTCAGTATAATAGTAAAGTGTGTCGCGTGTGACTTGTAGTTCTGACTGACTTACGTTGTGCAAAATGAACTAAATAGTTCAATAAACAATAGGAAAAGTGGAATAGGAAATGTCTAACCCAGGTTCGAGCCCGTTTGGTCGTAGCCAATTACTTCGGCGTAGTCCTCCACCGACACCTGCTGAACCGGTTACCCCGAGCGACCCAAATCCACCAGCACCCGCGGGGAATGAACTGCCGAGTGAAGTGATTAGTACGCCAGAGATCCAGAGATGGATGGGGTCTATAGATTCTATCCTAAACGAAGTCTGCAGTATTGTCGGTGAAGGGAAAATGAACTCAGACCAGAAGCTTCGTGTTTCCACCCTTTGCAGAAAGGTCTCGAGTGGAACTTCTCAGATGGCCGTTTTATACCAATCGTTGAAGCAGAAAACGATTGTAGCCCATACCACAATCCAGCACCTACAAGAACACCAGAACGTTGTGCACTCTCTCCAGCAGTTCAAAGAGGTCGTAGAGACAAAGATGAATCATTCGGAAGATTCATCTTATGCAAACATGGTAAAGAAGGGTTCCGATAAATTCGTGCGTCCTGCAAATTTGAGATCAGTCGCCATCTATCCCAGTGATAAGACCCAAACTAGTGATGACACCAAGTCACTTGTCCAAAAGATAATCTCTCCCGGGCAACTAAAGCTTCATGTCCGTGGCCTGAGAAAAGTTAAAAATGGGGGCGTCTTGATTAGTACTGATAATAAAGGCGACATTGAGAAACTAAAGAATTCTGAGAAGTTAGTATCATCGGGCCTTACAATAGAAGAACCTTCTAAACGTCGCCCGAGGGTCGCTGTCATTGGTGTCCCCGTTACCCTTACCGAGCAGGAGGTATTTGAGTGTATCTACGAGCAAAACCTCTCAGACAAGTTGCCGAATATATCTCGTGAGTCCTTCCTTAAGAGTATCAAACTGAGCCATAAATCGGGTAAGAAAGACCTTCCTACCTGTAACTACATATTGGAACTCCCCGCTAGCATTAGAAAAATGTTAGTTAATCAAAGCCGAATTTTTATTAATTGGACATCATGCCCTGTGAGAGATTTCACAATAGTCACTAGGTGCTTCAATTGCCAGCAGTTTGGTCATGCAGCCAAGTTTTGTCGAGAAACTAGTCCTACTTGCAACCACTGTGGTGAGACTGGACACTTATTCAAGGAATGCAGCAGCAAATCTTCTCCCCCTCAGTGTGCGACGTGCAAACGATTCAAGAGGAAATGTGACCATCCAACAGGTGACGTAAGTTGCCCGGCGCGCATATATGCTGAGACGAATTATATTAACTCAATAGATTATGAAGGCGCCTAAGAGCGCCACCCTATTTTTGTATTTAGTAAGCACACAAACAGGTAGTTTATCCTCTATTTATATTTTCATTTAGTTTCTAACGATCATGACAAATCAGCTAATTTGTGATATAGATAGTTTTGCTGTTTCTGAATCTAAAATGTGTAATGTTGAGGACTGTAAACACCTTCTTCCTTCTGGTGTCAAAACGTTAACCCTCCTGACACAGAATATTCGCAGCATTAATAGAAACATGAACGGCTTTGAAGTGTTATTACAGAATCTTGATATAAGCTGTGATGTTATCGTCCTAACAGAATGTTGGTTGTCAAAACAGACAGTCAACTTACCATCTCTTGACGGTTATTATGCATACAAAACTGAGAGAAACATAAATCAAAACGATGGATTAGTAGTATACATCAAAAATAATTTACGTGCAATCAAAGAAGAACCGGTGTCACAAGATAGTAATTGCTTAATCATTGAAATTAGTCCCGATACAGTACTCATGGCTATTTATAGGCCTCCTTCTCAAAATATAGACAGATTTTTAGATTCACTCGACACAAACTTAAAATCATTATCATCTTTTAAAAACATAGTACTTTTGGGCGATATTAACATTAACATTGCTTCTGAGAAAATAGATTCCCATGTACATGATTATCTGAATATTTGCTCATTTCATGGACTTCTACCAGCTCACTATTACCCCACGCATCAAAGCGGTTCATGCTTAGACCACATCATTCTAAAATCCAAAAATCCATCGAAAACATTGGTTACTAATTCCTCGCTTACCGATCATCAAGCTGTTTTACTAACATTACAAATAAGTTCACCTAGAAAAAACTGCATGCGTAGCTATACTAAAGTCAACATGACAAACCTCGAAAATGACATACGCGCTATTAATTTTGACCCTGTTTATAATTCAAACGATGCAAATATTTCTTTAAAGTATTTCATAGACTCGTTACAATTTTCAATAAGCAAAAACACATTTACTAAGACAATGCCTAGAAAGTACAGTTGTATCAAACCCTGGATCACACCCGGTCTCGTTCGTTGTATAAGACATAGAGACAAACTTCACCTGAAATTGAAACTATCACCTGATAACGAAATACTTTCTGTTACTTATAAAAGGTACCGGAACTTCTGCAATAATCTTTTGAAAAAACTAAAAAATCAATATGATAAAAATGAATTGCAGAAGGCGGGAAAAAATAGTAAGCTTGTGTGGAAATTTATAAAAACTAATACATTTAGAACGAAAAATACCGAGCTTCCGTTCGATTTACTGTCTTCAGAGATAAATCCATCCGAAGCAATGAATAAAGTGAACAATTTTTTTGCTAACGTTGGTAAAAACCTGGCTGAAAAATCGCGATATTTTAAAACTTTATTCCCTCAAAACACGACTGCGACAATATCCTCTACAGTAAAGTCTTTTGTTTTATTAGATACAGACGTTAACGAAGTTGTAAGATTATTATTCGGGTTAAAAGATATATGTGCTACTGGGTGGGATGACATACCCAATAATATACTTAAAAGATTTAGATACACACTTGCCCCTCCGCTAACCCACATTTTTCAGCTTTGTTTAACTAATGGAATATTCCCCAAACTCCTTAAAAAGCGATGGTTACTCCTGTATTCAAGTCAGGAGACAAAAATTGTGTGGATAACTACAGACCCATTTCAGTGCTAACTGGACTCTCAAAAGTTTTAGAGAAAATTATCAACTGTAGGTTGATAAAATATCTGGAAGATAACAAACTACTTTCAGATAATCAATTTGGATTTAGGCCCAAAAGATCAACTGGCCAGGCAGTACACAAATTAACTGATTATATTGCTACTAATCTAGATAATGGTATGCACACAATTGGTATCTTTCTAGATCTCGCCAAGGCCTTCGACACTATTTCTTGTACTTTACTTTTGCACAAGCTTGAAACACTAGGGATAAGAGGAGCACAACTTCTACTATTTGCTGATTATCTCAGCGAGCGTTATCAAAGTGTAAAAATAGGTCAGTATACAAGTTCTGAACTTAAAAATAGTGCTTTTGGCATTCCACAAGGCAGCATTTTGGGGCCCACATTATTTTTGGTCTATATAAATGAACTGTGCAGCCTGCCACTTCAAAATGGTGTCATAATGTCTTATGCTGATGACACCGCTCTACTGTTCTCAGCTAAATCAAGAGCTGAGGTCTATGAACACGCTCAAAATGGTTTTAACATAGTGTCCGATTGGCTCCATAATAACATCCTAACATTAAATGCAGATAAAACAAAATACATTTTATTTGCAATGAGAAACACTAACATACCGCTAAATAATCTAAACATTTACGCACATAATTGTAGCACTTACGCTGACACTGCATGTTCTTGCACTACTTTAGCTAAAGCTGACCATTTGAAATATCTAGGTGTCACTATTGACACGAATCTAAATTTCCGTAAACATATCGATTTACTATGTGCTAGAGTGCGCAAATTAATATATGTTTTTAAGAATTTACGGAGCATAGCCGACTATAAATTAATTAAACAGGTTTATTTGGCTTTGTGTCAACCCATTCTTAGCTATTGCATAACTTCATGGGGTGGTGCAGCAAAAACAATTTTACTCCCTCTAGAGCGTGCTCAAAGAGCAATTCTAAAGGTTGCTACCTTTCGCCCTTTTAGATTTCCTACGCACCAGCTCTACATTGCATGTAATATACTAACAGTTCGGCAATTATTCATTCTAAGCATCGTACTTCACCAGCACACTGCACTTCCTTTTGACCCAGTACCTTCCGACAAGAGAAGGAAGGATTTAGTTTGCATAAAGCCTCAAACTAGACATGCGTTTGCTAATCGATTTTATGTGTATTTAGGTCCTTTTCTGTATAATAGACTTAACAAATTAATGAGCATATATCGTTTGAGCTATAAAAAATGTAGTGCTGTGTTATCAGAATACTTAGCGTTACTAAATTACGCAGGCACAGAAAAACTTCTGGAAATTATGTCATGACAATAATTAATTATTCCCTCGTAAGTATTTAAATATTTTGTAGTATTTACAGTGGCTTAGTTATAGGTATTAATGTTTAATTACCAATATGCTTTATCTCATAGTTGCTAATAGATTATTTTTATATAAACTTAATTTTAAATGATATTGACCCAATTTAATTGAAATGTAAAGTGATGGCCCGAAACACAGGTTTCTATAAACCTAGATCGGGTGAGTCGCAACCTAACTTTCTAATTCCGGAACATTATCACTTGCACTTGTAAAATATATATTTTAGAAATAGTTTATTTTTAGGCACTATAATTGTATGGTAATTTACTTCTGTTGGCTAAATGTACTGTTTTTGTATACGTTTTTATTAAATAAATTGAAATTGAAAATTGAAATTCACATTGCCATTTGACGTTACAAAACGTGAGAATTATTGCGATGATGCGACCACACTAACGTTTGTCATTGTCCACCGTGAGCTTATTAGCCGATTATTTAGTAAAGAATCGGTTAAAATGCTCACTCAAAAAAAAAAAAAATTCGCGGTAAGGAATCTTTACCGCGTTGTCTTTTTTTTTTCATTTTGGGTTTTGGCTTCGCACGGTTTGTGCATTTAGCCAGTGTCAAATATTTTTTTCTTTTCGATCAAGTAAATGACCCGATATCAGGCACGAAGTTACAAAAAGTCATAGTCGTCTTCATTCAGTCAAGTCAAAGTTATTGTAAAGCGGTAGTAACTTTACAACAACCTATTACGAGTTTTCTGGGGGGAACACGAAAAGTCGACCGTAGTCACTTATTTTCACCTTACTTGTGAACTCACACGTAACTAAATTGAATAATTCACTACCAAAATTATACAATTTAATTCGCTATTTCACAAAATTTCATGAAAATTAAAATTCGTGCGACATGTTCCTCCGCGATTCCGCCAAAAACTCTACCGCGTTGTATATCGTGCTGTTGGGCATTGACGTTGACCGTAGTGGGGCCACAGCATTACAATATTTAGTAGAACGGTTGTAAGCGGCATCTATATTCGCCCCTAGGAAATATACTCGTATAGCGGTAAATTCAAACGTTTGCTTTCCATCCCCAGGCTATTGAACATGGTTTTCGGTAGGTCCATTCCCTAGTAAAAAAAACTCAAATTTGAGTTTCTAATATAACTACCAAAAAACCTAGAGAGTGAATATGGCAAAAATAAAACGATAGTGTGTAAATAAATAGTTTCCATTTCAAGTTTTCTTACAATTTATTATTATTGTGTTCATGTTATTACATTCAAATAGTTACAATCTGTTTGCAGTAGCCTCAGAGTATAGACTAAACCAGTAGTTTGTTTTAACAAAATTTACCTATATCATACAACAAGGTTAGACAAAACCCAATTTTCAAAATTTACTCAAACAGAAACTGATTTTATTTGTTTATAAGGTACTAATATTATTTAAAAGGTATGTACAGAGGCCAGCACATTAGCCAAAAACCATATTAAAAGTTACTGAAATCGATTCAGTAGTCAATTGGGAACTAACTACTTTCAGGTCTTCCGTTTATTCTGTTACACTTTGTATGTAGATGCTTTTATGTACAGAGGCCAGCACATCAAGCTACCCCAATCTGTCAATTTTCTTTGATAGTTTTTCAACTTTATCACAAAAGAATAAGGTTCATGTTCAATTGGGAAAAATTTGACAGTTGGGGATAGCTTGACCTGCTGGCGACTGTACACCAACGATTTTTTCCTAGAAACATTCACTTACTAAAAATAACATTTGCATTGAGTTTTTTCACAGTAGGTACATACACAAATCAGTAGAAATAGTGACAAATTTATTTAGTTATTAACGATTAACGATACGTACAGTCAAAAAGTAGGTTTACTATACATATAACGAGTCCTGAAGATACATGGTAGATTCGATTTTAGTAAGAATGTAATATTTAAATTTTACCACAAATCACAAACTACATTGAGATCTACCCAC
Source organism: Polymixis flavicincta (assembly GCA_949987655.1). Lineage (NCBI taxonomy): Eukaryota > Metazoa > Arthropoda > Insecta > Lepidoptera > Noctuidae > Polymixis > Polymixis flavicincta. Next base: position 30,740,757 of record OX465171.1, on the reverse strand, counting down.
AAATTAAAACAAGACATTTGACATCTATCATGAAATGAAATTGCGTTGCCACTATAGATTATCATTCAACTACTATATTTTCATATTTAACTACAGTATTTTCGGTTTCATTTAAATTTAGGACAACATTACTTTACCTAATTTGGACTAACAAAAAATGAGCATTACTTGAAATATTCACTTTTATATAGCTAATAAATATTTATATTTCGTTAGCACATTTGCAGTGTAAAAACTATAAAAGAAAAAAAAAAAAACGAGACAAATACAATGCACCTGTGTTACAACTTAAAAATAAAGTTATATTAGGTCTTTACCTATGAAATTGCCGTTCTGCAGTACTGGCCATTTCAAATCAAAATAATTTTTGTTTGGCTAAGAATTCTAATTTCAAATTAATTTTATTTTAAAAACATGGATTTTTTTTTCTAAAAGTAGTCATTTCTTTATTGATTAGTGTTACATTTTCATCGCATTTCAATCTTTTTCGTCATCATGGATACGTTAAAAATTCGAGTAATTATGGAATATGAGTACCGTCGTGGCAGCAACGCGGCACAAGCGGCACGCAACATCAACGACGTTTACGGAGCTAACACTACAAACCAACGCACCACCTGTTATTGGTTTGCTCGCTTCCGTTCTGGAAATTTCGACCTGAAAAATGAACCTCGCGGTCGTCCGAAGACTTTGGTCGACAATGACGAATTAAAGGCGATTGTGGAAGCTGATGATACACAATCTACGGCTGAATTAGCAGCAGCTTTCGACGTTAGCGTCAAAACAATATTGGTCCATTTGCGTCAAATTGGCAAGGTAAAAAAGCTTGACAAATGGGTGCCCCACGAACTCAATGATCGCCAGCGCGAAGTACGCGTCGAGACGTGCCTTGCACTGCTCAACAGACACACAAATGAAGGAATTTTGAACCGCATTGTTACCTGCGATGAAAAATGGATTCTGTTTGATAACCGTAAGCGCTCAGCAAGTTGGTTGGATCCTGGTTCAGCACCTAAACAATGCCCTAAACGAAAACTTACCCCTAGAAAAGTGATGGTCACTGTTTGGTGGTCTAGCGCCGGTGTGATTCATCACAGCTTCTTACCAAACGGGGTGAGCATTACTGCAGATGTGTACTGTGAAGAACTGAACACAATGATGGAGAAGCTGGCGCATCTCCAACCAGCATTGGTCAATCGCTCGTCTCCGCTGCTCCTGCACGACAACGCGCGACCTCATACTGCACAGCAGACGGTCTCCAAGTTGCAAGAACTGGGGTTGGAAGCTCTCCGTCATCCGCCCTACTCACCAGACCTTGCGCCTACAGACTACTACTTTTTCCAGAATTTGGATAACTTCTTGGCGGGAAAAAAATTTAATACCCGAGAGGCAGTACAAAATGCCTTTGAAGAATTTGTTGCCTCCCGTCCAGCTGATTTCTTTAAGAAGGGCATCAATAAACTACTGCGATGGCAAAGATGCATTGATTGCATGGGTGATTACTTCGATTAATACAAATAAAAAATTCATAAAAAAAATTCGTTTAAATTTTTTCATACAAAACGGCAATTTCATAGGTAAAGACCTATTATTATCACATCTTTTCATTTCATCGGCTACAACGAGCGCCGCTGCAAAGTTATGTCGCGCTTTTACGCGGCTTCGCGTCGTCTTTGCCAAAGGTTGAGACGAATAAGAAAGAAAATTGTTTTAAATAATGTTAGAAGTCGATTTAATGACATATTTTTAACTTACCGGCGATATGAAATGTTATCATTTTTTTTAATGTGCTTTTTGTCGTAGTTCACGCAACCCTTCACGGCACAACCTGTCATTTTTGCTTGCAAAAATTTACGACCGCTCCGAAGACAGCCGATCGCGTTCTAGTTCACTTCGCTATAGGGAAGACCATTTTGGGACCAAGTTCGAGGCGTCATTGTAACGTGCGGTCCGCCCAGTCCTTATACAGGGTGTTTGGCAGAACGTTGAACATACGAAAATGGTAGATAGGTGGGGTCATCTACTACTTACTCAGCCCTAATTTATTTGGGCCTGGCCCCCTGGATATTAAAATTTTTTTTTTTGCTTTCTTCTAGTTTCACCACTTTCTTAACTTTAAAGTGTATTTTTTATTAAAAATGTGTAAAACAGGCAATTGTTTTACACATTTTTAATAAAAAATATTAAAAAATACACTTTAAAGTTAAGAAAGTGGTGAAACTAGAAGAAAGCAAAAAAAAAAATTTAAATATCCAGGGGGCCAGGCCCAAATAAATTAGGGCTGAGTAAGTAGTAGATGACCCCACCTATCTACCATTTTCGTATGTTCAACGTTCTGCCAAACACCCTGTATGTATGTCAATGATTAGGGACCTAATTTTGTGGTTCCGTCACAATATTTTTAATGTTGGCAATGTTATATTTCTGACCAGGGTGAGGTACCACAAAATAAAGAGAGTACAGAAGGCAATCACATGTATGTACTTCGATTTTCATACCTACGCTCGGCAGTCGCGCTAGGGTTGTCAACTTTGGTTATGCACAAAAAACTATCGTGGTAGTGGCACTCGTATTTTAGGTATTTGCCATGATCACAGGTAATCTCAACTCTAATAGTTATGATCGGCGGCGGGTGGCTACGCGGATAGCCCGGCCGGCTCGCCGAGCAGTTCTATCTTAACTATTTATAATGAGGAAGATGAGCGTATTTTTTAGCTTATAAGTACTACAATAAATACCTAATATAAATTGTAAAAATACTACAAGGCCACAAAGTCATTTTCGCTTACCCACAACTAACTAGGTATTCTGTGTTACGTTAAAACTCACCTCTCTGGTCAACTCAACAACTGGTAGCTTAAAAAAAGACAATTCACAGTTTAATGTTGAATTTAAACAACCGTCCACTGAACAGTCATAGTAACTTTTTTTGTTGCTCCATTTTTGCATTTCACAGACGCGTGTCTCAGGCTCAGGGGATGGCACTCGCGCGCGCACTGGTCCCAACCGGTCTGAGATATCGTGTCCGTGAGCGGTGTCTATGTGTGCGTTGCTCGAGCGCACTTTATAAGTAGATTGCCTTCTGTACTCTCTGTATTTTGTGGAGGTACCCTGGTCCTACATTAGCCAATAGATGAGAGAGTTGATACCCCCGGATGATACCCCCGGCTACACATCAAACTATAACTTTCAGTATAACCTGATCTCGCATTGTATAGGATTTCCGTATAGTACAAGGTCAGCGTAAACTCGAAATGTGTAGCTTGATGTGTAGCCGTGTGTACATTCCTGTGGAATTGTTTCCGACTTTCACACGGGCGAAAGTGCTGGCAAAAGCTAGATTTTAATAAAAAAATCTCATCTTAATTAGATTCGTACGATCTTATCCCAGCGCCGAACATAGCTCAACATACCGACATTGAGGTACCTAATATTTATGTTTGAGGTATTAATTTAAAATTTTAAACGTACATGGTACGCACGGCTACACATCAAACTATACATTTCCAGTATAAGCTGATCTCGCATTGTATGGGATTTCATGATGGTACAGTGCCAGATCAGCGTAAACTGGAAATGTATAGCTTGATGTGTAGCCGTGTGTACAACATACCAGAGAAGTCGCCACACATCAGTATTGTGTTTCGTTCAATCGCATTAAATATGCCGTCGTGTGTTTTACGATATTGCACTAATAATTCAATTAATACGGCGAAGTGCAAAGGAATAACTTTTCACCGATGAGCATCCAGATATTCTTTTTAAAATTTAATTCGAACAAAATATTTGATGGACGCCATGTTGCATCATCAGGTACATTAGTGTATTTGTACAGACGCCAGCACATCAAGCTACTCCAATCTGTCAAATTTATTTGATAGATTTTCTACTTCATACCATAAGCCTATGGTTCATGTTCAATTGACAGTTTGGGGTAGGTTGACCTGCTGGCGTCTGTACTATTGAACACAACCTCTTTTAACAAAACAACTCAACAAAAAAAAAACACCTAAAACTCACTTGTGAATAATATTAAGGAAAAAGTCACAGTTTGTTATTAGGTGTCATTATGTGCCTAACTGCGGTGAAATTAGAGCCGTTTTATGAGCAAGTGTGTTGAAATAGTACATTATGGTACAAGTGTGTAACGTTGGTGATTATCGCTGAGGCGCCATTGAGACCCGAGCCGTCAGGCGAGGGTCTTAAGAGAGCCGAGGACGATAATCATCAATACACACGTGTATCATACGACGTTTTTCAACACACTTGCGAAGAAAATAATACTAAATCATCATCATCATCATCATCCATCATCATCATCCATCATCATCCATCGTCATCCATCATCATCCATCATCATCCATCATCATCACCCATCATCATCCACCGTAATCCATCATCATCCATCATCATCTATCATCATCCATCATCACTCATCATCACCCATCATCATCCAGCATCATCCATCATCATCATCATCATCCATCATCATCCATCGTCATCCATCATCATCCATCGTCATCCATCGTCATCCATCATCATCTATCTTCATCCATCATCACTCATCATCACCCATCATCATCCAGCATCATCCATCATCATCATCATCATCATCCATCGTCATCCATCATCATCATCCATCATCATCCATCGTCATCCATCATCATCCATCATCATCCATCGTCATCCATCATCATCTATCATCATCCATCATCACTCATCATCATCCAGCATCATCCATCATCATCATTCATCATTATCCATCGTCATCCATCATCATCCATCATCATCATCCATCATCATCCAGCATCATCCATCATCATCCATCATCATCCAGCATCATCCATCATCATCATCATCATCGTTTTTAAGAACAAAGCAACTCAAACAAAAAACAACCTATAACTCACTAAGAACAAAGCAACTCAACCAATTCTATAACTCACTAGTGAATAATAGTAATGAAAAAGTCACAGTTTGATAATAGGTGTCATTATGTGCCTAACTGTAGTGAAATTAGAGCCATTTTATGAGCAAGTGTGTTGAAAAGTTATTTTTCACTTTCTAGTATTTTTTGGCAGACGGTTGTTTTTTTCTTTTTCTTTTTTTAAACTTTTTTATTTTTCACTTTTTAGGTATAATATCTACCCCATACCAATTCGAAATTTCATCACCCTTGGGGTCAAAACAATGCATTTTTATGCTATATCAGCAATCTCGGTTAATTTGCTGTCATATTTCGAAGAGTTCCGTTGTCTGTCTCCGAAACGCATTATCCGATCTTAAAGAAACTTAAATGGGACCGTTTCGAAATAAACCCCCTTTTTTGTGTGGGAAATCATCAAATAACTTCTCCCGCTCTGGGTGGAGCAGGAGGGCGTATCAGACTTTTACTGACTAAAACCCACCCGTGTTCCCTCAGTAGCCTGTATCCCAGGGGTGGCGGTATCTCTTTCGAACAAACCCGCACCCCTGGCAAGCATCGGCCCTTGCGGGACCCATCGGTTTGTAATGACATCTCTTTGAGGCGCGCGTGGAACACAACGCGCCGTCGACCGTCCGCAAGCCCAGGCCTACGGTGGCCGGAAATCAGCCTGGGATTCGCGACGCCCAGGGCGTCTCCTGAGGCGGTTAGGGCCGTGAGGGCGCTTGTAATAAAACTACATTTTTTAACGAAAGTTTATTTACTAACCGACTTCAAAAAAGGAAGAGGTTCTATGTTCGACTGTATGTATTTTTATTTTTTTATGTATGTTCACCGATTTCTTCCCATTTGTGGACCGATTCTCAAAATTCTGTTTTTATTTGAAAGAGTATACCCCTGAGATGGTCCCATTGTCACCAAGTCAGGATCTGAGCTGATGAAGGAAGAAACAACTCTTTAACGGCTAGGAGTTAGGTGGAGGTTGGAGCATAACTCCGTCATAAGACCGATTTGCAAAATTCTTTTTTTGTTCGAAAGGGGTTTTATGTTCCCCTCTTTGGGAGGAGTGGCTTGAGAGGCGGCATGGCGTCTTCACCTTCCGCCTGACGCAGGTCCTCACCGGACACGGTTGTTTCGGGAGGTTCTTGTTTCGGATAGAGCGGGAGGAAACGCCCGGGTGTTTCCACTGCGAAGATCGCCCTGAGGACACGGTGGAGCACACGGTGGCGGTCTGCCCGGCTTGGGCGGAGCAACGCCGTGTCCTCGTGGAGGCGATCGGCGGTGGCGATCTCTCGTGTCCGGCCCTGGTCCAGGCCATGGTACGGAGCGAGAGTGCATGGGTAGCCGTCACCTACTTTAGCGAAGCAGTAATGCTCGCGAAAAGGGAGGCGGCGCACGTGAGGGAGAGGCAGTCTATGCGCCCTCGCGACGCTAGCCGCCGCAGGATACGGAGACGCCCTGGGCGTCGGGAATCCCAGACCGATTTCCGGCCACCGTAGGCATGAGCTTGCGGACGGCGAGTAATGAGTAGCTCGCTATCCGGTAAGGACCAAGCCCAAGTCGACGGCGCGTTGTGTTCCACGCGCGCCTCAAAGAGAACTCAGCACAAAAAATGATGGGCCCGCAAGGGCCGATGCCTGCCAGGGGTGCGGGTTTGTTCGAAAGAGATACCACAGCCCCTGGCATACGGGCTACTGAGGGAACACGGGTGGGTTTTAGTCAGTAAAAGTCTGACACGCCCTCCTGCTCCACCCAGAGCGGGAGAAGTTATTTGATGATTTCCCAACCAAAAAAAAATGCATACCTATTGTTTTATTGGAGTTGCTATTGCAACCTGTCCGTGGGGGTTTCGGCGGGATCGCATTGGAACATGTCACGCGAATCTTCATTTTCATGGAATTTTGTGAAATAGCGAATTAAATTGTATAATTTTGTTAGTGAATTATTCAATTTAGTTACGTGTGAGTGCACAAGTTTAGTGAAGGTGAAAATCAGTGACTTTTCGTGTTCCCCTCAAAAACTCCTCATGGATTGTTGTGAAGTTACTACCGCTTTACAATGACTTTGGCTGAACTTTTACTTGACTGACTAAAGACTACTATGACTTTTTGTAACTTCGTGCCTCTTATGATAACGGGCCATTTACTTGATCGGAAAGAAACATTACTTGACACTGGCTTTTTTTTTTTTGGGTCGGAAATCATCAAATAACTTCTCCCGCTCTGGGTGGAGCAGGAGGGCGTGTCAGACTTTTACTGACTAAAACCCACCCGTGTACCTTCAGTAGCCCGTATGCCAGGAGCTGTGGTGTCTCTTTCGAAAAACCCGCACCCCTGGCAGGCATCGACCCTTGCGGGCCCCATCACTTTTTGTGCTGACATCTCTTTGAGGCGCGCGTGGAACACAACGCGCCGTCGACTTGGGCTTGGTCCTTACCGGACAGCGAGCTACCCATTACTCACCGTCCGCAAGCCCATGCCTACGGTGGCCGGAAATCGGTCTGGGATTCCCGACGCCCAGGGCGTCTCCGTATCCTGCGGCGGCTAGCGTCGCGAGGGCGCATAGACTGCCTCTCCCTCACGTGCGCCGCCTCCCTTTTCGCGAGCATTACTGCTTCGCTAAAGTAGGTGACGGCTACCCATGCACTCTCGCTCCGTACCATGGCCTGGACCAGGGCCGGACACGAGAGATCGCCGCCGCCGATCGCCTCCACGAGGACACGGCGTTGCTCCGCCCAAGCCGGGCAGACCGCCACCGTGTGCTCCACCGTGTCCTCTGGGCGATCTTCGCAGTGGAAACACCCGGGCGTTTCCTCCCGCCCTATCCGAAACAGGAACCTCCCGAAACAACCGTGTCCGGTGAGGACCGACAGCGATTTTTAGCCATTTTAAATTAATACCTTCGTTATTGAAGGCATAAAAGGCTATACCTACTTAAATTGGTCAAGATAGGTTAAGCGACCTAGCTTTGCTCAGTGTAGACCGAGGAGATAATTTATGAAAGGGCGGGAATTTGACACGTGCCCTAGGCGCCATTTTCTATTAAGACGCCTCTCGGCGGCGCGGCGCGGCGTTGTTGTACATATAATGTTAATTCTCCTTTTTACCCACACATTTAGATCCATGGCGTACTGTACCAAACGCGTTTTTTTTGTGACCTGCGTCAAGTCTCGTTCACAGTCTAGCCCGGTCCGCCACCCGTTCTCCCGTTTATTGATCGCACAGAACTCCATGCACTCCTGACGGGATTGATCGACTGAAACATCGTGTCTGGCGTCCAAGTACCTGTTTAACTTCATGAAATGGCAAAAGGACATAAAATAGGGGCTGGTTTTCATATCAAAGAAGAGGACTTTGAGCTAGTAATTGATCCGAACATTAAATTTATCGAAAAATGGCGTCCAGTTTTGATGCAGGCTCTAGCCAATGCAAAAACCATGGAAGAATGTAGCAAAATTCGCGCGGAGATCAGTTTCCGTGCATTTGTTGATGTCATGGAGGAAATACGTCGTTCTACTGAGACGGAAACGGATGCCATCAGGGGAGGTGGCTAAATGTGAAAATTCAAGACGTCGCTTTATAAGTGATGCAACAGTTTTTAAACTACCCATCTTACAACTATAATCGAAATATCAGATTTATTTAGGAAAAAAGTGCTCCGGTTATCTCGTTTGTGATTCAAGACTTATTAAATAATTGGTAATGGATATTTCTCAAGGAGGCGAAAACCGAAAAAAATTGCTAATAGCTATCGGAATTGAGACTGATGTTCAAGACACCAAGGTGGGGCAAGAAAAGGCAATGCAACTGCACAGATTACAACGGCAATTTAAGGATCTTTTGAAATCATCATCTCCAGATGTCCATCGTAATCAGGCCTATATGCAGCATGATTCGAAGCACACAATCATCAACCAAGACGTAGAACCCAAGCCCCCGGAACCATTTGTAAACCCGTTCTATTGATTTAATTGTTCAACTTTGCCAAACCTACAATAAAAAACTGAGTGTGTAGACAGGGCCCGATCTAGCTATTTAGCCGCTCCGGGCAAAAATAACATTCGCCGCCCTTTGCACTAACACCATATAAGTCATGAGCTTCTACCAAAGATGGTATGACTATAATTATGTGATATTCTTTTAACTATATAATATTCACATACGTTAGTCTACTACGGCTTCTGAAGAAGTATACAAAAATTCATGAGAGTAGGTATGTTTGTAAGTATACATTTTGCCGCCGCTCATTTTTGCCGCTCTGGGCATTTGCCCGGCTTGCCCCCCCCCCCCCCCCCTTAGATCGGGCCCTGTGTGTAGACATGTAGATTGATAAGTATTAGGGACGTAGATAATTCAAATTTATGTATGCCTTTTCTGTACAAGTTTGTAATTTCAATTATTAAACGATTTCCTATGTATTACGCTCCTTACAAAGTAAAACAAAAGTGGCCATAAAGTTGCAATCGCAGCGAAAAAGTTCAAAACATTTGACATACCTACGTTCGTGAAACTGGCCGAAAGACAAGTAAACTTTCAGTTCCAATAACAGAGTACTTTTTATAATGTTCCAATGAACGTTACCTATACAAAAGACGCTTTGAATTAACTATATCTTGGGAGTTAGTATCACCTTAACTCGAACCTATTTAATGAGGTAATGATGGGGATAGCTGATAACGATAATGTTTCTAAATAAAGTATTCATTGAAACACAGCTAACAGTTCGACTCCATTGCGATGCACCCAATATTAATTAGTAAAAATAACGATGCATTTATAAGGTGGCTCCACTTCTACGTAGGGCTAGGCTACCTTGTGGTTGTGGCTATTTAAAGGTTGCCCCGCGCCCACCCCGTAGCCCCTCGATCCCACCCCTGCATTTCAATCAATAACTTGTGACCTGCGCTTTTAAGTCTAGGTACGGAAATTAGGGCGTTTACGGGAAACCTGACTTAGCTTTAGGTCAAGGTTTCAATATTTTTTGGGATTTATCTATACAGGGTGTCCCGTAAATAATGGATCAAACGTAACGGGTAGGCAGCTTACCTCATTTCCAACAACTAATTTGAACAGTAAAAAAAAAACCGATAAGGTAACCAAGATATTTCTTTTTTCGATTTTTACTATTTTCTGTACCAGCATTCAGTGTTTTTAATGCTGTTGCTGCAAATGGTATCATATTTAGGTGTGATTTTTGTCAAACATTTCTGAATAGTTTACTAATGTTATAAGATACCACTGAATGCTGGTACAGAAAATAGTAAAAATCGAAAAAAAAAATTATCTTGGTTACCTTATCGGTTTTTTTTTACTGTTCAAATTAGTTGTTGGAAATGAGGTAAGCTACCTACCCGTTACGTTTGATCCATTATTTACGGGACACCCTGTATAAGGACGTTGATTTTTAAGAGATATTTAAACGTCAAAAAATTTGTGCAATGGGTCGCACAGTGCGCTGGATTGGAGGTAGAAATACGACAGGACACTATTTCACTGTGAAGATGGACGGTGAAGACGGACCATGGTGGAAGTAACTACATACTTAGTAAATAAAAAACTATATTCCACTGTCAAAGGTAGCGAGTACTGAAGTCTACTCGGCCTACTGTCTTGTACCCAGATCAGAATCGGAACTATAGGTATTTGGACTTTTTTTTTTGTTGGGAAAAGCATCTTGCAGTTTGCCTAGAGAGGCCGTGACTGCTTAATCGGATTATCCGTGTGCGTAGTCCCAGTGGAAACATGTCGAATTTCATAATTTCAGTTTAGCAGATAGGTGTTTCGTGTATGATGTCGTGTAATTGTGTATGGTAAATAAAAAATTGTGCATCCAACCATTGGGGAGCTATTATTCCACAAAAACTGTTTCCGCTGGAACTACGTCATCCCAGCGGCACTTTTTTTTCCCTATGGACGTACAAGAAAAAAAAAATACATTCAATAATTCGTGTGTAACGAGAGATAAATGAAAGTTTGAATGAAATTTGTGTATCATTAAACTGGGGAGATAATCAAGTTGCCGCTGCGCTGACGTTTGGCTATTCGAAGAAAATCATATAAAACAGTATAGTGTAGAGTTGTGATTTTTTACGCACGTTGCTTTGAATTTGTGTATAAAGTGTGTGAAACCAGAATTTGGAAAAAATATACCGCAGAAGATATACACGTAAAAGTAAAATAAGGTTATTAGGTCCAAGTAGGTACCTAAAATAAGAAGTCTAACTTATAACGTTTATTTGTGTCTTGTAAGGGTCTACAATGCCTTGCCAAGTTTCATTTATGTGCTCTTTGTAATTAATGAGCAATGGCATAATTTACTACGAGTGGACCACTATAATATTGTATGACATCCGACATCATAGAAAAGAAGAATACACAAGTGAAATTTCAGATCAATAATCTTAATAATTAAAGACATATAACAAAAATACCAGAACAAAGGCAATACACAACACAGAAACAGGAACCTCCCGAAACAGCCGTGTCCGGTGAGGACCTGCGTCAGGCGGAAAGTGAGGACGCCATGCCGCCTCTCAAGCCACTCTTCAAAGAGGATACTTACTTACCGCCGCAATCGTGGTATGCCCAAGGCTACAGGGGTTTTTTTTTTTGGGTGGGATATCATCAAACGTCTTCTCCCGCTCTGGGTGGAGCAGGAGGGCGTGTCAGATTTTTACTGACTAAAACGGGTGGGTTTTAGTCAGTAAAAATCTGACATCAGTCTGTTCTCAGTTGCCCGTTTGCCAGGGGCGACGCCGACGGTATCTCTTTCGAACAACCCGCACCCCTGGCAGGCATCGACCCTTACGGGCCCTCTTGGTCACTCTGCGATGGGTCAGCACAGTGAACCCGCCGCCTACTACTTTTCGGCCGCAGGGGATAGGGAGAGCAGCCAACGCTATACCGACACTCTTCCTCTGCGGCCCCACCGCTTCCGCCATCAAACGGTGGCGGCCCTGGCCAGGCCACGGAACGGAAGAGCGCTACTCAAAAGTACCGGCACTCCTCCTCCGCCGCAGCCTGTAACCTTCAGCCACGATGCCTCCCATTCCACATCGCGGCCCAGCTCAGTTGCGGTGCACCTCACCGCAACCTACTTTTTTTGGCCGCTACGTCGTCGTCGACTTTGAGACAAAAGCCCTGACAAGCGGCCCCACCTTGGGGTTCCTCTCCGCTTCACCGTGGCTGAGAGACCACGGCTACTGAGCCCCCCTGCAACCACAATGCGGGAACCCACTCGGGGGTGAAGGCTTCAGGGGTTAGTGCAATTCTTGGTTTCTTCTTGATTGATCAAGTTGTGTCAAACCACGCTGGGGTCGGTGCATTTTATTCATTCTATTTTAGGAGTAAGGAGCAAGAGCAGAGAGTATACACTGACATTCCTGAATGCCTCTGATGCAATATTGGTTCAGTATCTACGAGTACCTATCAGTCACAATAAGAACTTTTCAGATAAATCTCAATAACTGTAGGACTGTAACACGTCATGTTTTACAGAATTATAATTATTAAAATCATCAATCAAAAATTAAATCCCATTGAATGAGTTTGTCATGAAATAGCCATTCTGCTACCTTAGCGCATCCCTAAAAGTAGAATGCAGAATACCCATACCTGATGCGGATACCTTACCCGAGCGCGTTCCAGAGTCTACCGCAAATTAGAAAAAAGGACATCCAGCTACTCAAAAATGATTTTTTGCACACATACATTTTGAACATGCCATTATGTCTTTAAGGTGACACTTGTCCACATTTTTTCCATACAAACTTCGGTAGGGTTTTACTCCACTGTTTGACTATGTACATCAAAAATAAAACATGGTATGGTTTTGTCTCGTTATTATTATTGTCTGTACGGAAACAGAATACTAAAATAAAAAGCCATTAAAAAGTTATGAGCCAACAAAGATTCGTTTTTCTTGCTAATTTAACCTAACTTTGAGCGTGTTTAAGTAATAAAAGAAGTGTAAAATCTCGAAAACCAAGACGGTACCGACAAAGTTCAATTAACAATAAATTCAATAAACTTTATTCGTCATTGATTTATGCAGTGGTTTTTCTTCTTCTGAAGGACTTTTCTTAATTTTTTCGCGATTTTTTTTCCAAAAATGCTCCTGCATCTCACTCAATAACGTTGTGCATGTAGACTAGCGTCTAACTGCTCACCACTGATACTATCTCTGTCGGATACGAAGCCTGGTGAGACAACGTGATTTTTAGCCAGGCCCACCAGTAAGTTCGAGCCCCAGCAAAGTGTCCCCTTAATAAAGACTCAGCAAAAGTTGAAGTAGGCAGAAATAACGACTAAAAAAGCAGCCGATAGATGGCGCATTGCGTAGGCAGATTCGAATTAATATTCCAGTCACTGTCAGTCAGTGACAATGTCCTTGCAGATTATTGCACTAAAAACAAACTCCAATTCAGTATTTCTAAATGTTTTTGCATTGGCTTCACCAAAAATAAAAATATATTTAAATATCCCCATGCAATACAAAGTGAGCATCAGAGTTTCCAGAGTTTCACCACATGAGTAACTTAGTGACTGAGTTATGAGTAACTTAGTTACTCATGTGGTGAAACTCTGGCAAGGGAGAGTTCGATCCGCGACCTGGGAATATTACTTGACGATAAATTGCACTTTTGGGCACGCCACGATTGCGGCGGTAAGTCCCCTCTTTGAGGAGTAGGTTTGAGAGGCGGCATGGCGTCCTCACCTTCCGCCTGACGCAGGTCCTCACCGGACACGGCTGTTTCGGGAGGTTCCTGTTTCGGATAGGGCGGGAGGAAACGCCCGGGTGTTTCCACTGCGATGATCGCCCTGAAGACACGGTGGAGCACACGGTGGCGGTCTGCCCAGCTTGGGTGGAGCACCGCCGTGTCCTCGTGTAGGCCATCGGCGGCGGCGATCTCTCGCGTCCGGCCCTGGTCCAGGCCATGGTACGGAGCGAGAGGGCATGGGGAGCCGTCACCTCCTTCAGCGAAGCAGTGATGCTCGCGAAGAGGTAGGCGGCGCACGTGAGGGAGAGGCAGTCTATGCGCCCTCGCGACCGTAGCCGCCGCAGGATACGGAGACGCCCAGGGCGCGGGAATCCCAGGCCGATTTCCGGCCACCGTAGGTATGAGCCTGCGGACGGCGAGTAATGGGTAGCTCGCTCTCCGGTAAGGACCAAGCCCAAGTCGACGGCGCGTTGTGTTCCACGCGCGCCTCAAAGAGATGTCATCAAACAATGATGGAGCCCGCAAGGGCCGATGCCTGCCAGGGGTGCGGGTTTGTTCGAAAGAGATACCACAGCCCCTGGCATACGGGCTACTGAGGGAACACGAGTGGATTTTAGTCAGTAAAAGTCTGACACGCCCTTCTGCTCCACCCAGAGCCGGAGAAGTTATTTGATGATTTCACATCCAAAAAAAAAAAGACGCACATGTGAATAAAATTGTTAATAACTATCGCATGTACGGCTTTGTGATAAGATCATCCACAGATTGTAAGCACCCTTGTACATATTTATACCTATATCTATCGATCACTAGTTAGGTCTCAATTAGAATATGCAGTACCTACCTGCGTGGAACCCCTGTTACAATAAATTTATTGAGTCAAAAATCAAAAATCAAAAGTCATTTATTCAAACTAGGCTGAGAGTCAGCACTTTTCGAACGTCAAAAAAAATAAAACATAAGACAGTCCCCCCAAAACGCCCACCCTTCGACACTTCCTAGTGCTTTAGCTGGGAAGAAGAAGTGGCGCAACAAACTCCCCAGCAGCACAGCTGTCTGTTCAGTTAGAAGAACTTGATACTGTACAATACAATAGTAAAATAAAATGATTTAAAGAGTCTAATAAAATAAACAATTAAGTATATGAATGTAATTCATACAACCTGTCAGTAGGTAAGCTAATTCTGGTGAAAGAACACAAACATTGTCTTGAGTTAATCACAGCGACCAACTATTCTTATCGTTTAAGTAGTAGTTAATAGAATAGTATGCCTTAGAACAAAGGTTGGATTTTACTTTGGCTTTAAACGCACTAAAATGTAAATCTAACAAAGAAGAGGGAAGCTTGTTATAAAAGGTTATACCAAGCCCAACAAATGAGTTATGAACCTTATGAAGCCGGTGAAAGGGAGCACGTAGTTTATCCTTATTTCTAGTATTTATATTATGAATATCACTGTTTTTAGTGTATAAGTGTATATTTTGCCTAATATATAAGATGTTAGCGAATATGAATTGCGATGCCACCGTGAGAATACCGATATCTTTAAAAAAATCTCCTAGGGACACTCTAGCACCCAGTTGGTAAATTGCTCGAACAGCTCGTTTTTGAAGAACAAAAATATTTTGAATATCAGCGGCTTTGCCCCACAACAGAATGCCGTAGGACATAACGCTATGAAAATAACTGAAATAAACTAACCGAGCTGTTTCAACGTCAGTGTACTGTCTTACTTTTCTAACAGCATAGGCGGCCGAACTGAGCCTTCCCGCTAGGCTTGATATGTGTGAGCCCCACTGAAGTTTAGCATCTACTGTTATGCCCAAAAAAACTGTCGAGTCTACGGTTTCAAGCACCTCTTTATCTAACACGATGTTTGGACCAAGATTTCTAACATTCGGTAAGGCGAATTTTACACACTTTGTCTTCTTGGGATTAAGTACTAGGTTATTTGCCGTAAACCAATCCGTAAGCATTGAGAGTGCACTGTGTTTAAAGGGCATACAATGTACATTTTTGAAGTCCATGCATTATCCCTGCTTTAAAAGTTGTTGTCTCTTTATAGAGTGAGTTACTTAATAATATAATCTGTTTTCATTGAGTTCTAGGCGTACTTTTCGAAACGAAATTAATGAATGACATGACGTAGGTATGCAATAAATCCTATGATTGTTTAGACATTGTTAACAAGTTGTGATTTTAAGTTCCCAGAACATGCCATGGACGCGAGATGCGCGCACGACCTGTATTTGCCACTACCTCCAGTCGTACGTACAAATTGCGGTGGTAAGTCCCCTCTTTGAGGAATGGATTGAGAGGCGCCACACGTCCTCACCTTCCGCCTGACGCAGTTCCTCATCGGATATGGTTGTTTCGGGAAATTCCTGTTTCGGATAAGACGGGAGGAAACGCCCGGGTGTTACCACTGTGTAGATCGCCCGGAGGACACGGTACCAGCATATGGTGGAGGTCTGGCCGGCTTGGGCGGAGCACCACCGTGTCCTCGTGGAGGCGATCGGCGGCAGTGATCTCTCGCGTCCGGCCCTAGACCAGGCCATGGGACGGAGCTAGAAGGCATAGGTATCCGTCACTCCTTATGCGAAGCAGTAACGCTCGCGAAGAGGGAGGCGGCGCACGAGAGGGAAAGGTAGTATAGGTGCACTCACGGCCCCAGTCACCGCAGGAGACGCCCTGGGCGTCGGGAGTCCCAAGTCGATTCCCGGCGACCGCAGGCGCGGGCTTGTGGACGGCGAGTTATGGCTAGCTTGCCGTCCGATAAGAACCAAGCCAGGGTCGACGGCGCGTTGTGTTCCACGCGCGCATCAAAGAGATGTCAGCACAAACTGATGGGGGTGCGCGTTGTCCCAGAGCGGGAGAAGTTATTTGATGATTTCCCACCATCAAAAAAAAGGCACACAAAGTCAAATTAAAATATGGCAATGATTAGAGTATCATTTACTCGGTATTATTACCAAAAAACAAAAGTAAAGCGTAATCATAAATCTGCCAGGGGTGCGGGTTTGTTCGAAAGAGATACTACAGCCCCTGGCATACGGGCTACTGAAGGAACACGGGTGGGTTTTAGTCAGTAAAATTCTGACACGCCCTCCAGCTCCACCCAGAGCGGGAGAAGTTATTTGATGATTTCCCACCCAAAAAAAAAAAAATTCTAAAAACTTTTTTCAAAGAAAAAAAACAACCGACTTCCAAAACACTAGAAAGTGAAAAATAACTTTAACTTCGGAAGTCTGTGACTTTGGATATGTATTTTATTAACTTCTTGTGGTGAAAAGAAGTTAATACGTACTTAAGCATTTACTATCCATCGATTTATGCACAGACAGAAGATCTACTTGTTGTATGTAAATAAAAACCGCTAACATGCATTGTTACTTTTGTTGACCTAAGTTCTATTTTAGTTATTTATACACATTGTTAATTTATTATATTGAGTATTTCTGAATTTTGTAGCCTGAAGCACAGGTTCCACCTAGTTCAGGCAAATTAGCAACTGTGCTCTATTTTATTTGTTAAGGTATATAATGTAAACGTGTCCCTTTTATAAATAAACGATTTTATTATTATTATTAATAAAATACAAAGTGAAAAATAACTATAATTTCGGAAGGCGGTGTTTTTTTTGCGTTTTTTTTTTTTTGAAAAAAGTTTTTATTTTTCACTTTTTAGTTATAGTACCTACCTACCCCACACCAATTCGAAATTTCATTGTTCTTGGGGTCAAAACGATGCATATTTATGTTATAGCAGCAATCTCGGTAAATTTGCTGTCATTTTTCGAAGAGTTCCGTTGTCTATCTCCGAAACGCATCATCCGATCTAGATATATGAAATTTAAATGGGACCATTTCGAAATAAACCCCTTTCGAACAAAAAAGAATTTTGCAAATCGGTCCTATGACGGAGTTATGCCCGAACCTCCACCTAACTCCTAACCGCCAAAGAGTTGTACCCTCCTTCATCAGCTCAGCGTCATGAGATGTTGATGAGCATACGCAAATGTCTCAATAGCTTTAGAAAATATATGAAAAACATTGTTAATACCTACAAAATTTGAGGGTTGCCCTCGATTTCCCTGGGATACCATCATCAGATCCTGACTTGGTGCCAATGGGACCACCTCAGGAGTATACTATTTCAAATAAAAAAAGAATTTTGTGAATCGGTCCACAAATGGGGGAGAAATCGGGGAACATACATTAAAAAAAATACGTTCGGTAGAACATTATAACCTCCTCGTTTTTTTGAAGTCGGTTAAATACCAGTCGAGATGACACTATTTTATTCGGTATTTATCGTTATCAAAAAAAAATGCTTCTGGTGCATCTTCGGTTTCTGCAGCCAACAGGGGTAAACTTTTTCAGAATGCCATTCTGTTTTCTGGCATCAATGGCCCGAGGGAACAGGGCGTTGGATTCTCCATACAAATGTATTCCCCTTTTTCTTCCTGAATAATGCCTCTAGAGCATTTTTTTTTATAAAATCAAGGTTTGCTATAAACACGTCCCTCTCATTTTCTGTTTTTCAGCAACCAATTAGTAAAGAAAATATGTTCCTCTAAAAATTTCAAAAATGCTCTATTTTTACCGCCGTGATTAGAGGACTACTAGATAAATTACAAACTATTTTAACATTTATAAAGAAACCTAAAGATACTCTTTCTTAAAATGTTAATGTAAAAAATGATTGAATCGGCTCAGTTTTCGAGGAGAAAAAAGGGGAATGCGAAACGTCGATCACGTCAAAAAATTTGTGATAATTTCGGTCTGAGCTGCAGCTGTCTCTATCACACACGACTCGTTTTTTCGGGCGCAGCGCGACGGCAACAGTTTATTGAAATACCTATTTTTCAAATTCCTTGCAGACCCCGTCCCCTCTTAAAATTCAATGCTCAAATAAAAAACCTAAAAATCCTGTTACTGTGTTTTAGGGCCTACACGGCAGAGATGTCGTCACATTAATGACTTCAGAAATATGTGCGATCATTTGCAGACTTCGAAGGAACATTGGTTAATTTGTACTTACTTAATTAACATCAAAAACATTATACACATTATTCACCACCCGGATTACTTATTCCATTATGAGACTAAGCTATGTCATTTACCTGTTTCTTTTCGCGTGTTTATAAGACATCATAAACATTGTCCATTCACAATCACATATAAGATAAAATGCGTAAGTAGGCTGTTTTTCAACAGCGCGCACCAGGAAAGCATTAAACTATGAGAAGGTTTGATGAACGAATGTATGACGTATCACTTCGCAGCTATAACTACTTTATCTAGGTTTCTTTATATCAGTACCCACACCCACGGCAGTTTCAATTTATTTACCTGAATATACTCGTACGTCACCCACACACACCTGGGTGCTTATCAGTTAAACGTCAGGGATTGGCTGGACTCAGAGTCTAGCCAATCCCTGACGTTTGACTAACAATTCCAATGAGGACCTATATTCGAGAGTAAGCACCCTGATCTATGAATAAAAAAAACACTCGTGTAAAATAAATTAACAGAAAGTCGGAGATACCTTATCATTTTAGAAATACTTAATATGAGGTGGAAGTACGGATAAGGATGAAGGGCTACTACCGAAAAAATACATAGGGATGGTCCTCACCAATTTTGAAGGGGTTCTGGGATAAAATTAAAGAATGGATTGATCCAGTAGATCGATCTCTTTCATCTGTGCTGTGGGATCGGAGGGGTCAAAGAAGACTGGTTAACAAAATTGCGAATTTGTTTACCACTGCTGGGTAAGGGATCACTAGCATGTAAGTAAATGTATATCTTAAATGCTCAATATCCCTATTTGAGGCAGCTATTAGTGATCTGAACAGAAAAACCAGAGAAAAGTACTGGTTACCGTTACCAACTCTCTTGTTCCAATAACTTCTACGGCACGGATACGTTCACAGAGTTTGTAACTAAGGATATACGGACACCGTAGGTTCCGAAATAATATCGAATCGTGAGACTGTATGCGAAAATCAGTTGCTCTGTCCACATTTATGCCCGCCTTCCACTAAAAAAGGGTAATGAGCGGAAACTGAGCTGATGATCTGAGCGGACCGGAGTAAAAATAATTGTACACTTCCACTAAGAAAGAGTTTCAGATTTTGCCTTGTTTTGCTCAACTCTGCGACCATTTTTGTAACTCTTTGTACTCTTTTGATCCGCTCAGTCCGCTCATTCACAGTGGAAGCACTTCTATGAAAAAAGTCGTTGTAAGTTAAACGGAGTCCGAAGCCCGCTTCGCTCGCAGTGGAAGGCGGGCATTACTGTTTTTCAACGCTTCATTTTAATCCAACTATCTCTGCACCATTGATCGAAGTCTGCACCCTAAAACGAAGCTGCGAAGCGCCATCGCCAGTGTGTTTTTTGTTATTTTAGCTGAATTTCACTGTAACAGTTTCGTACCTTTTTCTATATTCGCCCCTTTGTGTTTAGTGTTATCGACCTTATCGTCTTGTGACGTCATCACATCATCATCTGCCTAGCCTTTTCCCAACTATGTTGGGTTTGGCTTCCAGTCAATCCAGATGCAGTGGAATACTAGTATTTTACTTGGAGCGACTGCCCTACTGCCCTGCCAACCCAGTTACTGGATAATACGATACTCCATGGTAAGACTGCTCGTCAGACTTTCTGTCTTCTGAGGAACCGCAATGACGATCAAAGATCCACGAATGTCAGCCGGCACAATTTTAACGTGCTTTTCCAAGGCACGGAGGGGTATGTAAAGATGCTCACCCCGGACCAACCGTGTAGGTTGTATGTTGGTTAAATTTCGATTCGTGATCAAAAAAAATACCTATCTATGACTTTGCAGAATTATAATCTTCTTAGCGTGTCGATAGCAATCTAAATACAGTCAGCCCAGAATTTGACTATTATTATAATAATTAATTTTTGGTCAAAAACACTCGTAAGACGGTTTAGCAGCAGTCTCTCGAATAGTTTGTATGTATGACACAGTAAAGAGATAGGACGGAAGTTTTTTGGGTCATCTGCTGCTTTGCCTGGCTTGGGTATTGCTATGACCTTTGATTTTCTCCAGAGACGGGGTACTGAAGCTGATTCCGATCGTTGTTGTAGAGTTGCAGCAACCACGACACGGCAACAGGACCAAGCGGTTTTATTTGTTCAACTGAGATGTCGTCCACTCCGGAAGCTTTACCGCATTTAAGACTCCTAATGGTTGTGGCGATATCAGTAAGGTCAAATGGTTTACTAATATTGTCACAAGCGCCATCAGGGTTTTGTGGCTTAGGTACCTTACTGAAACGACGTGTTGGTTTGCCGTTAAGAAGCAGTTGGTGAGCTATCTGGTTGGCAGCAATTTGACTCGGCGGTGAGGGTTGAGGGGACTCGCTAGTCAACTTTCAAATTGTAAACCAAGCCTTTTACTGTTATGAGTCATATCGATGTTAGTTAGGTACAATGTTGATCCACCTCTCTCGTCTGTTTTCGCCTACTTCAGATAGCAGCATTTTTCGAGCCAGCGTGGTTTCCTCCTTGAAAGGATCAGTGCGGTACAGTGATTCGTATGTACTCAGCAGTTCACTGGACTCTGGACTAGAATTATAATAATTAAAATCAAAATACAACCCTATAAGTTCATGTGATCGCATTGAATGACTATTTAATATTTTGTGTAATACATAGCCTGGACGCTGACCTGCAAAAAAACGTAAGAAAATTTCTATTTCACTGTCTTCCCTGGCGTAAACCTCTTAACCTGATCGATGGATCCGTGCAGATGTTGTTACTTACCCATAAGCCCCTTGTAGTTTTATGACGTGCAACATTCAACCTTATGGTAATCAAGTAGTTACGAGATCAACTAAGGATGGACCATGTCCAAGTGACGATAACGTTCTCTCGCTCTCGTTCGACGGTCTAGAATTTCTCAACGGCAGCCCGGAGTTTGGGTTTGTGCCTCTATACCTGGGACTTCAAGATAACAGGCGTCCTGGCAACTGACACCATTGCCTAACCTTTCGGGGAATAAAGTCATCATGTTCAGCTGGCTTCCAACGGTGCATGATATGCGGACGAACGCGGACCAGCCCGCATCGACGCACCATTGTAAGAGTATCGTCCGTGGCGCAGACACATCCATTATGGTGCGTCCTTTCTGCGGCGAGTCGGTAACACAAAACAATTCTAATTACAAGACCCTCACAGATAGACACGAACCTTTGGAAGAGTCTTGGTGTGCGGTGCGTGGCAGTCCGTGGTCGTCGGCCGTGCGTGATAATCCGCAATATCACGAATCGTGGGATGTCGTCTTTACGTCATGAAGACGTTCGGGTTAAGAAGGATATTGTTTTGCCCCTCGTTTAAATGGTTCAACAGGGACATGAAGGACACAAGTAGGTAAGGCATCGAGACGGGCATTGTAATGTTATTGTCATATTGCTATTGTAAACCAGTTCTTGCCCGAACCTAATTTTGTATAAAAGAGCATCCTGTGTTTCTGGGCCGTAGTGGATAAAATGAGAACACGTCATTTCTAAATTAAACTTGTATCCAAGTTTAATTAAATGCTCTTGGTAAGTACCAAGAGGATCAACGGTTTTGGTAAATAGTTGGTTTGGTCTGTAAATCATGAAATGGATTAGCCTAAAAACGGTCTAACTGTGGTTTCCCAACAGGGAATCAACTTAGGCACATGGTTTCTGCATGGTGTTTGTGATACTTATAAGTGCATAGTCTACTGGAGAGTTGCAACTAGTACGAAGGGTAAGTAACACTCTTGTAGGGCTCCGAATTCGATCGAATGTCTAGTTAACCTCGACTAATCGACTGCAAGCCTAAGTAGGATACCGCGATCATTCCCTTCTCGCGAAACACTCAACCTATCGGTTGAGTGTTTCTTATATATTTTAACGCTTATTTTCTTACATGCATTTAGTAAAAAGTTGTTATTTTAACATTATACAAACCAGGGGCTTGTGGCTAAGTAAAGATTGCCGATAACAAGAACACTGATAGAAGTAGGTAGTAGAGTAGAAGCAACTAAAACAAAGTTGAATTATCTGCAGTTCGACAAGTATTGACAATGCGTGGGCAGCAGTAGTTTGAAATGTACTAGGATATCATAAACAGTTAGAAGCAATCTTACTTCTAATGCGCTTAAAAGGTGGTGTCAATTACACATTGCCATCCCTTTCCCGCCGAGGGCTCCTTGTTTGCCGGTGTTGTAATCTTTCTGAATGAGACTATTTGGTCGATCATGTTGTAATGAATGCCTTATGAAATGTAACTAATAGACTGGTGAACTAGAAATACACGATTCCTACTAGTATTTATGACAAGGGTGGTCTTCGACGGTCTCTGATATTGCAGGTGTTTTGACCCAAGCACTAAGTAAGCACACATACAATTTCATAAAAAGACTGCGTAACATTATATGTTCCGTGTGGTGCCGGACGTAAAAGAAAACACCATCCCTATTCTTCCCGTGTGTGTCGTAGAAGGCGACTAATGGACTTACTAGAGAAAGGGCAGCAGCGTTCTCTATGCATTTTACCACCATACTGCGATCGCCAACTCGCCTGCTATGCGTGGCGATTATGGCAAAGCTGAGTCTGCCCAATAGACAGATCTCTTGAAAAGACCTTGGAGCCCTTGTTCCGCTCTATCGCGTCCTTTATGCGGTCAGTATTAAAACGGCGAAGGTCGCATTTCAAGGACTTGGAGATCTGTCTATTGAGCCGCCGGTACTTTAGCGCGTCGTCTGAAGACAGCATGATCATTTCACGCCTCTCCTCCATTCGCTGTAGACTAGGATCAAAGAGTCTTTTTTGCCATTAGTACGACGGCTCTTGAAGACCTTAGACCCGACCGTATGAACAGTTAGTTTCCTTTGATTGATATGATTGCCTTTTTTATGCAAACCTATCTATAATACAGAGTTAAGTCGTTGGGATCGACTTTTATGTTTAGAGTAAAAGACCTCTCCCTTCCTAGATAAACGTTTATAGCTTACCTTCACTGCCAAATATATCTCGTCAGGGGCTTCATTTAAAAATGTTTCCACTTCGTAAGAGGTGAAAACCTTAGATTTTGTGCTCTTGAACCCCTTAGACCGTCTTTTCAGAAACGATGTTAGATTATGGAATCTTTTCAAATCGATATTGTGTTTTACTTTTAGTGTACTCTTGAGCATTGAATACCTGCTCCATAGCGTCGTAGGCTTTATTTTGGCAAATAGTCCAGTTAAGTATGTAAGAAACATATGATTTTTTTTTTAATCTGCTCGCCACTTTATAATGTCATTGTATGTATTTAAGTATCTTTCCTTTGTTTCTGGCTAAAGATTTTCGATAGCTGTATTTGCCTCTAAATTATCCCACGGGAACGTACTCTCGGGATAAAAAGTATCCTATACGTTATTTCAGGTTACAAACTATCTGTGCGCCAAATTTCATTCAAATCCGTTCAGCCATTTTTGCGTGATTGTGTAACAAACATTCAAACATCGAAACTTTCACATTTATAATATTATATACAGGAAAAGTTTTTATCCAGTGCGCAAACCGTAACCATGAATTCAGCATATCATTCTAGAATGATATGCTGAAAAAATAAATCAGCTGTTCCATACATTTTGTCCGCATAGGTATTGCACTTTTCTATGAAACAGCTGATTTTATTTTATTTAACCTACGAAACATTTACAACTTTTGACTTTTACCCACATGTTGAGTTTTAGAGGTGCATGGGGTTCTTTAAAGGGGGTCGAAATTTTCATTATTTTTGCGATAGGACACACTATTTTCGAGATATAAGCAAAAGAAAAGAAAAAAACATACAGTACTATTTTTGCACCAGAAGTCGAGGTGTCGGCTTGAATTTTAGTTCTTGACAACTAATTTTATTCCATACCTATTTCTCTCTCTCTGTAGTCGGTCACTCATATCTGAGGATCGTGGTCAGCTTCAGAGTTGCACCTGGAGCGGATGATCCGCCTCCACCGGTTTCTGTCCAGCGCATCCCTCACCACCGTGTAGAATTTAGAGGACGATGATTCCTTCACCTGATCGGTTCATCGTGTTGGTGAACGACCGCGCGATCGTTTGCCTTCGGTGTTCCCAACCACAATCAGTTTTTCCAAACTTTCATCGCCTCTGCGTACTATGTGGCCGAAATAGGAGAGAATGCGTTGTTGACATGTGGTAGACAAGCGGGTTTTTATTCGAAGCTGGGTTAAGATCGATGCATTTGGGCGTTTAGCAGTCCATGGTATTCTCAACATCCGTCTCCAGCACCACATCTCAAATGCATCAATCCTTTGCCTTTCTCGGGCCAAAATCGTCCACGTTTCTACTCCATACAGGAAGATAGGGAATACTAGGGCTCGTATCAATCTGCTCAAGGTTTTGATACCAATTCCTCTCTTCTTCCAAATGCTACCTAAACGGGTCATAGCCTGGGCACGCCACGATTGCGGCGGTAAGTCCCCTCTTTGAGGAGTGGTTTGAGAGGCGGCATGGCGTCCTCACCTTCCGCCTGACGCAGGTCCTCACCGGACACGGTTGTTTCGGGAGGTTCCTGTTTCGGATAGGGCGGGAGGAAACGCCCGGGTGTTTCCACTGCGAAGATCGCCCTGAGGACACGGTGGAGCACACGGTGGCGGTCTGCCCTGCTTGGGCGGAGCACCGCCGTGTCCTCGTGGAGGCGATCGGCGGCGGCGATCTCTCGCGTCCGGCCCTGGTCCAGGCCATGGTACGGAGCGAGAGGGCATGGGGAGCCGTCACCTCCTTCAGCGAAGCAGTGATGCTCGCGAAGAGGGAGGCGGCGCACGTGAGGGAGAGGCAGCATATGCGCCCTCGCGACCCCAGCCGCCGCAGGATACGGAGACGCCCTGGGCGTCGGGAATCCCAGGCCGATTTCCGGCCACCGTAGGCATGGGCTTGCGGACGGCGAGTAATGGGTAGCTCGCTGTCCGGTAAGGACCAAGCCCAAGTCGACGGCGCGTTGTGTTCCACGCGCGCCTCAAAGAGATGTCAGCACAAATAGTGATGGGACCCGCAAGGGTCGATGCCTGCCAGGGGTGCGGGTTTGTTCGAAAGAGACACCACAGCCCCTGGCTTAAGGGCTACTGAAGGAACACGGGTGGGTTTTAGTCAGTAAAAGTCTGACACGCCCTCCTGCTCCACCCAGAGCGGGAGAAGTTATTTGATGATTTCCCACCCAAAAAAAAAAAAAAAAAAAAAAAAAAAAAAAAAAAAAACGGGTCATAGCATCTTTGGCCATCCCAATACGCCTTTTTATCTCGGGGACGCAGCTACCATCATTGCAGATTTGCGAGCCAAGGTAAGTAGGTGTTTTGACGATGTTAACGCCAGGAATATTGCAAGTGACATTTGTTAGCTTCCCGGCTCGATCCACAATCATTACCTTGGTTTTCGCTCTATTCACTGCGAGGCCAATATTGCCACTTTCACTAGCGAGTCTCTGGAACAACTCACTCATATCTTCCATGGACGTTGTAAGGAGAACGGTGTCGTCGGCATATCGGAGATTTGAAACTCTTTTTCCACCTATAGAGAAACCCTTCTCCCAGTATTCGCACAACACCTATTTAATCGCGATTAAAAATAGTTAGTTAGACAACCAAAATTTTAGGTTGAATAGAATTTTGAAATTGACAACAACAGAATAGCAAAATTGTTATTTTCACTAAACTAAAAACTCAGTGCAATCTTAGTGCTGTCAAACTAAAATATAGTTTAGTTGTGTCACTTTAGTCAATTTCAGAATGGGAAATCGTCGTTTGACAGGAATAAACTACATTTTTGTGATTTTTAGTCTAGTTTAGAGAATTTTGTGACAACAGAATCGGCACCGTCAAATCGTGTTGTCATTCATTCTAAGTTCGGGCCCCGATGTAATCTTCTGTCCGTAAGTGGTACGGAGTGGGAAACGCCCGTAAGTTCGACCGAAACTGTAGGTTTCGTGCTTAGGGAGTAGACCCTCTGGCACGCTCTCGCCTCTAACGCAGTTTTTTTTATTTGTTCTGCGTATAAGGGCCCCGTAATAGTGGCTCCATGATTGAGGTATTCAATCACTATCACCCCCTGGCTGTCCGATAATCTTACCGGCGGATGGAATTGCCTCAAACTTCTTAGGTGTTGGAGATGACGGCCTCTTCCAAGTCATGGACTGTTGTTTCGTTTCAGGATCATAATGGTGGAGTCATGTTTCATCCATAGTTACGAAGCGTGCCAAACATCGGTCAGGATCTTGTTATAACAATTCCAAATTGATTTGAGAAATCCGCAGTCTTGTTTGTTTATGCTCGTCTGTAAGCATTCTAGGCACCCAGCGCGCTGATACTTTTTTCATGTTGTTCCCTACATTTTGACGAGTTATGCGAACATAAATGTAGGGAACGGCTGATTTTCCTTTTCGCGATTAAGGTTTGGTCCCATAGTAAAAGTTGTTCATAATGATGAGTACAATGTCCCCTTAAGAGGTTATGCATTATTAC
The DNA here is from genome assembly GCA_949987655.1 of Polymixis flavicincta. Classification (NCBI taxonomy): domain Eukaryota; kingdom Metazoa; phylum Arthropoda; class Insecta; order Lepidoptera; family Noctuidae; genus Polymixis; species Polymixis flavicincta. Next base: position 30,713,586 of record OX465171.1, on the reverse strand, counting down.
GTTACACCTTGTATAGACGGATTAGCACAATTCTTTTTTTGTTCGAAAGGGCTTTATTCCGAAATGGTTCTGTATAAATTTCATATAGATCTGATGATAAGTTTGGGAGACAGACAACGGACCTCTTCAAAAAATGACAGTAAATCAACCGCGATTGCTGCTATCGCATAAATATGCATTGTTTTGACCCCAAGGATGATGAAATTTCGATTTAGTATGGGGTAGGTACTAAAACTAAAAAGTAAAAAAAAAAACTACTTCCATAAAAACACTAAGTACAAAGTTAAAAATAACTTTAATTTCGGAAGTCGGTGATTTTATTTTGGATATGTATTTTAATGTTTTGTCACCGCCTTCCGAAATTAATGTTATTTTTAACTTTGTAGTGTTTTATTGGAAGTCAGTTTTTATTTTTATTTTTGAAAATAGTTCTTTATATACGAAAAGAAAATCATTTTTTTTTATCAAATGTCTGGGCTTTACCTGCCAGTATTTACTTTTTGTTGTTCAAGGAGTTTATATGCCATTATTACTTTTTATTGAACAACCCTCGTAGTTCCATACAATCTTTCATCCCCTATTCCCTATTGTTATTTTACACCCCTTTTTTTGTTTTTGGGTGGGAAATCATCAAATAACTTCTCCCGCTCTGGGTGGAGCAGGAGGGCGTGTCAGACTTTTACTGACTAAAACCCACCCGTGTTCCTTCATTAGCTCGTACCTATGCCAGGGGCTGTGGTATCTCTTTCGAACAAACCCGCACCCCTGGCAGAACAAACCCGCACCCCTGGCAGGCCCGCACCCCTGGCAGACCCGCACCCTTGGCACTCCTATTCCCTATTGTTATTTTAAACCCCTGAGGGTAACAAATTTACAAACTTTGAATGTCATATTTATTTACTTATAACGAATCAACAGCCTACAAAATAAGTTTCAAGCTTCTAGCTCTAAAAATGACGATTCTTCCACACAACTATTCATCCCCCCTTTCAACCACTTAAAACACTTTTTTCGCATTAAAAAGTTGCCTATGTCCTTTCTCAGGCTACTATCTGTGTACCAAATTTCATTGAAATCGGCTCAGTAGTTTTGGCGTGAAAGCGCGACAGACAGACGGACAGACAGACAGTTACTTTCGCATTTATAATATTATAATAAATATAAGCCTCGCACAACATCTCCCGAGGCTCTCGTTAGGCGGTTGGATCAAAGGCCTAATTCAGAAGGCAGTACTCCTCAATACGGCTCGCATCGTGAGGAAGTTCCTGTCTCTCGAGCCCTAACCACCGATAGCTTGGACCCTGCTCCCAATATCGGCGAATCCCTATTTTATATATTTTTAAATGTTTTTTTAAATTTTTGTTTTATAAAAATATTTAAAAATGTATTTTATAAGTACTAAAATGAATAAGGAATATAATGTAATGTAATAATATAAATCATATATGATAATATATAATAAGTAAGGAAATAAGGATTGTGAATGAGAGAACGTTGTACAGACTAGATTTGTAGACGATTTTCTATTCTGTGTTTTCATTCCTCTTATTAACTGGTACTTACTTACTTGACAGGCCTGTACTGTCCTCCCATATCTGTTATCACTGTAATTTGAAAACTTGGTATAGCAAATTATTTTTAAAAGAGTATCTGTGGAGTTTATTGCCTTCCTTCTCGATAGGAAGCGACAATTTGGAACCTAGCTTCTGACGTTTCATAAGTGCCCATGCAGGTTTATGTGAAATAAAATATTTTGATTTGATTTGATTTCCTAAAGTGAAGTTTATTATGGGCGGACTTCTGCGCACGACCCTGGATGTGCCATTTTTGGAGCCAATCAGGACTGTCACATAGGAGTTTAAGAGGTTTTTCAATCGTTTTCGCAGGGACACTATCCAAATCCACAAAAGTAATGTCGTCGGCATAGGTGGCAATAGTAGCACCATCAGAGGTTGGTAGATCTGAAGTGACAATGTTGTGCAGGACCGGACCAAGCACTTAACCTTTGGGGCACACCAGCTTGCTTCAATCTAGAGGATCTAGCACCCCCTTGCTTGAGTTGAAATAGCCGATCGGGCAGGTAGGATTTGGAATACAGAGTCTGGGTATTTTTCTTTAATTTTACCGAGCAATCTTTTGTGCCAGGCTCGATCAAAGGCCTGTTGTACATCCAAAAACGCGCACCTACCTCTCACTGTTGCATATGTAAGTACATCATTTGCACTCTTTTATTTAAAAAAATTAAAGTTACCTTTAAATTGAAAGCAAGTTTTTTAAATACTGCACCCTAATTGCGTAACTTACGATTAATCGTAACTGGTTTCGTTTTCACAGTTCAACAATATTCATTGCTTTATTTACGTTGTTGAACAGACACTTTTTTCGAACATATGAAGCAATGGTTTAACAATCCGTTTCAAAACGATACAGAATATGATGAATCGGGAGTTACGCAATTAGGGTGCGGGTCGATACGAGTAACCAGGTTGAAGGCCACGTATTGTGCTTATGCTCTTTTTTGGGCGACATACGAGTATGCTCTATCCAGATCGGTATGATATGAATATGTATGATATGAATTAGCCACAAGCTCTCCGCTTCGGGTCGATCGATCAGGTTAAGCTACGCTTGCCGCGGTTGGTGCGTGGATGGATGACCATCTTTACATACCAAGACCCGTCCGTGCCTCGGAAAGTACGTTAAGCCGTTGGTCCTGGCTGTCATTTGTGGTTCTTTGACAGTCGTTACGGGTCGTCAGAAGCCCTAAAGTCGGACAACTAGTTGAACCAGCCTTATCAAGGGCTATTGTATTACCCAGTAACTGGGTCGTGGAGGTCAGATAGGCAGTCGCTCCACATAAAATACTGGTAATCAGCTGCATCCGGTAAGACTGGAAGCCGTCTCCAAAATAGTTGGGAAAAGGCTAGGCAGATGAACCTGGTATGTGTTACCTCACTGATGTTACCTATATTTATTTTGATGTTGTATTTATTATTATTTGATTGAATAAATTGAATGTCAAGCCAATGCAATAATGTGTATATCATACTATTGATATCAAACTCATGATCTGTAATGTTACTTCTATTTTTATAAGATGTCACTCTATTAGATGTGTCGTCAGCAAATAATACACATTTATGCTTGGTTATTTTTATGATGTCATATATGACGCATATTGAGCCCAGTACGCTTCCTTGTGGAACCCCATATTTATTTGCTTTCTATTCCGACTAGCTTTTGCCAGCGCCGCGGATTTTTTTCCCGTATTTAACTCCCTTAGGGGTTGAATTTCTGAAAATCCTTCCTTATTCCTTGTCTACATTATAAAGGGAACCTCTGTGCAAAATTTCAGCTTTCTAGGTCCAAGGGTTGGGGCTGGGCGTTGATAAGTCAGTCAGTCAGGCAGGCTAGGCAGATGATGATTCTGATGAGTAGGGTGTCACATCTTTATTTTTGGTAATTTTATTGATAATGACACGTCGTCTATTACTTAAATAGGACGATATGGATATCGTATAAATTACCAACAATAAAGATGTGACACCCTACAGTGGACTGTAGTGAGCGCCATTGTACCAATAATATTCTCTTTCTTATCTAACAACATGTCGTGTGACACTGTCACCACTCACCAGATCGAAAGCTTTCGATAAATCAAAGAGAAGATCAATTGTCAGATGATTATTATTAATATTCGAGACTAAATGGCCAAAGACGTCCATCCAAAAGTAATATGACAAAATAATTGAATTGTTTAAATTGTGGTTGTTATTGTTTGAATTGTTGTGTACTATAGGTTGGTATATTGTATTGCGAGCCATATCAAGGAGTATTCGCACAATTTGTTGCTCTATGTATTTGCGGTTGATATGATTGAGGAGAGACCAGGGGCCTAAGTCTACTAATTTATAAACGTCACAATGGTCTCTCAATGGTAAGTTTTTGACAGATTTGCCATACAAAAACTGTCAAAAACACACCATTGAGAGACCATTGTAACGTTTATAAATTAGTAGACTTAGGCCCCTGGCCGTCCGGCAACAGTGAAACCTAAACCGACATCAATTCTGAACCATGCTAATCTATAATGAATACTAGGTACAGTCAGGGAATTTAATGATCAGGCAGAGTGACATGCTATCGTTTAGATACCACAGTCATAGATCTTGGAAATTTAAGGATACAACAATAAAAAGCATATAATATTCCTTAATATTATTTATTTAATACTGTAACAAAACAACCACTTCTAAGTATCTAAAATAGGTAGGCTGGTACTTTATACCAAATATGTAGGAATGATATCCCATGAATTTTAAATTTTATAAACCGTGTAGTAAATCATTTTTATATTTTCTGGGTACTTACTAAATAAAATTTTACATAAAAATATATGCAGTTCGAAAAACTGTTATAAATACACAATTGACATTACTGTTTCTTTTAATTCTATTTTTCGGGACGCGGCTGGAAGCAAGAATCTTTTGTTTCGTCTTGTGAATTTATTTAGTTATTAGAAGTCAAGTTGATTCATTTTTAACTCTTATTTTACAATAACTATTAACCCCCAAAATGCTGTGCCTACGACATTGTATCGTAGTAAAAATGAAGAAAAGATGGAAGATATCATAGCTTCGTTGAAAACGAACAGAGTCGGGGCAGCAAGCTGATACGTCAATAGCAAAACAATGATCATTAATGTACAAGTCAGGGAAAACAACCCAACTTTAAAAGTCAAACACTTAATTACTATTTTATCTAATACAGAATGACTATCACACGATCATTTATTTTCATTATCTAAATTTTAGCCATTCGTATTTCTTCAGACATTCCACTCGGTTAGTATCTAAATAAATATTCAGAATCAAACTTGTACGAGGAACAATTAGGGTTACCATAACTTATCAAGTATGAAGATTTCAATATTTATGTAATTACTATTTCTTAACAGATTAGTAACCCCTTTTTTCATATCTTATTTCTAAAATGTCAACTTCCAATTTTGAGACAACAAAAGACGATAGAAAATAATATTTTTGTGACATAAAAATACAATATTATAAACAGTCTTTACATATTATGTATCTATTGAGATTTACCAACTTTGTCGCCTGAGTTTGTGTTTTTCTCTAATATAACGTTAACGATCTCGACTGAAGATCTTAATATTGTACCTATAGGTACCTACAGATAAATGCTTCAGTTCATAATTTTCCAAAAAAGCTCGATATGAATATTTATACTACATAAGCAGTTATATCTTACCTATATGTATTTTTTTTGGTAATGGAAATGCCATATTATTATTATCACGAACAATGTTTCTACTATTAGACCCCAAAATTCTAATCCATTTTTAGGACAACTTGGCAAGCTGTAGCCAGGTAAAAATTTTGCTAACATTGACTTTAACATTGTCTACTTTCGAAACAATTTTTGTTTTTTTACTCATATTTTCCAATACCATAATGCCTTTTAGTTAACCTAAACTTGTATCACATTTCGATAATGCACTAGACAGATTCTCACACATTTATAAAAGTAGATTTATCTACACTTCGCTTATAACTAAAATGGCTACAGAGTTTCGGGGGGGCTACATAAATGTAAGTAATAGGAATACACAACCTGCTTCGGATCAACTCATTTTCAACTCAAGATGTAAATTAGATAGAAAAGACTAATCTCACATAATAAAAATTGAGCATTCAATTAAATAGAATAACTCAATTCTTTTAAGAGAATACAACTTTACTATATAAAATTAAAGTGGCGATAACCATAGTATAAAAATACTAAAAGCAAAATTAGTACGATAATACATTTAAGAAAAACTTTAAATGAGTTTTTTGTGCATATTTATTTTCCAATAAACGTGGTGTTTGTGAAATCATTTTGATGTAAAACAAAATAATGATTTAAAAAAGTTTTTATTCAAACGGAAGCCGTAGTCAATCAAATTAACCCATCGAAGCCATAATACTTATAAAAATCGGCCTTAGCCTAAATCATATCTATTGAGCCTTATTCTATGAAATGGTCATGCACGTCTGTCTTTATTCCTCACCGTGGATTATATCCAAAATGCTGACGTAAGCTCCGGTTAAGAAACCAAGAATTCCGAAGGAAACCAAAAACATGTTCTTCCAGAGTACCCAGTTGAAGCGGCCCAGGCCGTTGGGCCTGTCCCAATATGTGACGGTTTCTATAACAGCGGGGAAGATAAGGCCAAGGAAGGAGAGACAGACGGCGCCGACCAGTGAGATGAATGGACCAAGATTAGGGATAGCGATGGCCGTGCCCAATGTCATAATGATGATCCCGACTCGGATGCTGTACTCGGCGAGGTTTTTCTTGGCTCCAAACCAGTGGCGGACGTTTTTCCAAATAATCTCCATTGGCACGTAGAATTGAAGACTGTATGTGAAGAAGATGGCGACAGCTATCATCAGCTTAACGCATTGACCCAACCTGTAAATATTACGCGAACAATATTAGAACTGATGAATATTTTGTCAACTATGGAAACCATACATATATCCGTAAATATTTTACAGTCATTATTAAATAAATGAGTAAATGTAGTATCTTTTTCTCATATGCCTACAGAATAACAGAGGCAGTTTCTTACTAGTCTAAATTCAAATATCATGGAATAGACAGGGTGCCTGAATCATTGAGCGGATTGAACAATCGAGTACGACTAACGAAGAATGCAATTGTCATTTGAATTTATTTGAATATTAATCGAGTGTAACTTGACATTATTGTCAGGCCCGAATTCTAGAACGAAACTCAAATTAAATAAGAAGCTCGATTTAAGGCTTGTATCCACGCTAAGGCCCTTCAGCATTTGGGCGTACTAAATTTGTGGGCGAGTGCGGAGTGTTGTAGCCGTGCAGTCTTTAATCGGTCGCATTTTTAATGTATTATAACAAAAATAAAGCATATTTGTAAAAAGTAACAAAATCAAATCATTTTCCATTGAATTGCAAAGCAGTAGACATTTTTTTTTTAACTCTTTTGTTAAAAAATGAAGTAGTAAAATGGTTTCATCTCAAAGATTTGGAGGTGATTTGGTGTTTTTTTTCTTATTATTTAATACCCATAGAAAAGTTATGCCTAAACCAAATGACGTATTATTATGTAGATTACTACGATTTTTTTTCAAATGTAATTTCTTTGTAACTAAATGCCGACGAAAAATGGTTTCATCTGCATGCTGTTTTCAACCATTTTTTGAGAGGGCAGCCTTAAGTAGCTAATCCGACTCTAAAATATGGGCTGAAAGTTTAAGAATTTAAAGCCGAGTGTGTATACTTACACTTCGTCTTGCGGGAGATTCAAAGTAATACTGCTCTTGGTATCATCACCATATTTCAAATAGCCGAAGAATCCAGTGAACGCGTACAGTGAAACCACGAAGAACATTCCAGTGTTAAGCACACCAGGGCATCCAATGAAGTGAGTGGGGGTCTTCATGTTGTTTTCCAGGGGCATAACGACGCCAATGCCTTCCAGTGCAAAGATAGCTGTTCCGAAGAAGGTTGGTAGGCGCTCAATACGAGTGAAAGGCAACCGGTCGCTCAAACTAGGAATATCTTGGAATAGATAATAGAAAGTAATTCCCATTCCAGTTCCAACCAGTAAGTTAGCAATCATCGAGAATGGCGCCAAATACTTCAGGTTCCTTATCAGATTCATGAGGATGAGCAGTGGAAGTAGAACAGCCATGTAGTAACGCACATCGGTGTCATGAAAGGAAGTCCCCTCGGCGTAGAAGTCAACTACTTGCTTAACGTTTTTGGCGACGAACACGATGTAGACACAACAGCAGCCCAGCAAGTCAATCACAAGAAACCAGTTGATCATAGCTCTGAAACATTAACAAATACATGAATTAAGGTTTGGGTTAAATAAATTTATAAAATTTATCTATTTAAAAACACAAGTTGTTGTCCTTAAGGGGAACCTAGTCGCGGGCTCGAACTCACTGGTGGGCCTGGCTGAAAAGCACGCTGTCTCACCAGGGTTCGTGTCCGACAGAGTTAGTACCCGTGATGAGCAGTTAGACGCTAATCTAGACGCACATGATTATTGAGTGAGCTACAGGATCAGCTGTAGTAAAACAGGGGCGTAAAAAATTAAGAAACATCCTTCGGAAGATCGGGCTTTATGAAAAAACCACTGCATAAATCAATAAAGTTTATTGAACTATTCGATAATTGAGCTTTGTCGGTACCAACTTAGTTTTGGAGATTTTACACTTCTTTGATTACTTAAACACGCTCACAGTTAAGTTAAATTAGTAAGAAAAACGAATCTTTGTTGGCTCATAACTTTTAAAATTGTTTTTAATTTTCATATTCTGCTTCCGGACAGACAATATTAATAAAGAGGCAAAACCATAACCATGTTTAATTTTTTATGTATATTGTTGAACAATAATGCACTCTCGAAGTTTGTATGGGAAAAATGTGGACTAGATTCACCATAAGATTAAACAAGCACACTATGAGACTTCTTGGGTCTGTCATAGCATGCCATGGTCTGGAATTTACTCAACGCGCTATTTACTGTCAATTATGGTAAAATGGAGTTGTAGTATTCTTTGAGCCTGTGTTTTACGTTTGAAAATGGTTTAGTAAATATCCGTAAATTAGTATGGTCTATTGATTATGGAACTTACTTGGCAAGTCGGGAGAACTTATGCACAGCGGGTGGTCCAGACAAGAAAGCGGCTTCAGCGGTCTCAGCAAACCCTAGCGAGGGTTTCTGTAAGCGCCTGCAGAGTTCATGTGCTGTTCTGACCAGTACGTGCACGCAATAGGTGCATATACCTCCAATGGCGAACGTTGCTATCAAGCCGAAATACAGACCGGCGTTGCGGAATGCCATAGGCATTGCCAAGATCCCACTTCCGAGGGATCCTTTCAGCAAATGAATCAGGGTATCCATATCCCTGGAAAGAAAAGTATTCGTTATTATTGCAAATGAAAAACTGCAATGTAATTTGTACCCCGTGGTACAAATTTTTCGTCGGTTATACAAAAAAAAACTGTTGTTTCATAGAAAAGATGCAATACCTACGCGGTCAAAATGTATGGAACAACTGATTTCTTTTTTGGATAAGCGATGAAAAATATCTACGCTAGGGGGTGGTCTAGAAAGATATGCTGAATACAAAATATGTATCCTGTATAATATATATAATATTATAAATGTGAAAGTTTCGATGTTTGAATGTTTGTTACACAATCACGCAAAAAATGGCTGAACGGATTTGAATGAAATTTGGCGCACAGATAGTTTGTAACCTGAAATAACGTATAGGATACTTTTTACGAGAGTACGTTCCCGTGGGATAATTTCGACCTCAACGCGGGCGAAGCCGCTGGCAAAAGCAATCTGTACTAATATTATAAAGAGGAAAGATTTGATTGTTTGTTTGCATTGAATAGGCTCCGAAACTACTGAACCGATTTGATCAATTCTTTCACTGTTGGGAAGCTAGTAGCGTGTTGTAGCGAAGACACTATCCCCGGGTGACATAGACTATATTTTATCCCCGTATTCCCACGGGAACGGGAACTACGCGGGTGAAACCGCGGAGTGCTGCTAGTAGATAATATATTTATAGTTTATATATTTAACAAGTAAACTTACGATGTGGGGTGCGCCAGCTTCCTATGCTCGAAAGGATTATAGTCCTCATCAGCCTCAATGTCCCTGCCCGGGATCTCCATGAGGGGCAGGGTGGAGCCTGCCTGTTGTTCCACTGGGATCTCATTTGGGTCAACTTTGTACCTGTAAAACATTCCCCAAATACTGTTATAACAAGGGTCTCGGCTAACCGCATACTACAAACTAAGTAAAGTGGTGTTGATAGGTTAGAAGTGAGGTGGGTAACAAAGTGTAGTCTCTAATAGTTTATTGAATTTAAAGCACATCTATGTAATGGTAGCGAGAATACATAAAGCGCCACATTTGAAGCTATAATGTGAATCGAACGAGGTGTGGATGTCGCGGCCGCGGTTCCAACAAGTTACATGACACTACTCGCATCGTAATACTAATTATGTGGCTACTATGAACTGTTCGCGAATGATCAAGATTATTTACTGATTGTAAGCTGCATTTCTATGTGTGAGTGTTGTGGTGTGAAGTGTGATACATTCATTATGGTCTCCAAAATAAAGTATAATATATTTTGTTTGTGTGCGTTTCACTCTGTTAAGACTCGGCATTTACAAATAGGTGGCTCAACCGTTAAATTCAATACAGCTTTACGTTATAATAAAAAATATGAAGTCTATAAACTTAACGGACAAATATGGCAATTGGACAATTGTGTTACATAGACGATTGGATTATTTACTAATACATTTTTTGACAAGAATTATGTTATAATTCTATCACGTTGTATCTCTAGGATTACAGAAGTAAGTAAGAAATAAAGTAGAGACATGTAAACAGAACATAAAGCTAAATCAAATTTGTACAAATCGCCAGTTTGCGAGCCAATCCCGAGCCTGAACAGAGATGGCGCACGAGTGTCCGCCGCGCACGGGCGGCGCAAGCGTCGGCGCCGTGGCAGCGGACTTGGGCACTATTCGTACACAATTATCTCCAAATTTTTTACCATTACCAAACAAAACAAATTAAATAAACAAAATTGAAACCATAAAATGGAATGATGTACCGGTGTATGAGTCCATTGCAAGATGATCAAGGTCGACGAACGACATTTATCTCGTGGAAGCAGCACTCGTCTTCCCGGATCGTCTCCGTACAGCTTCGAGCATTTTAGCTCATTTTAAGGAGCGAGTACTTAACAGTCAACATACAATATAAAATACCACGACAAAACATAAATTTGTCAAAAAAAAACAGTTTGATGCGACCAGGGCGATCGACAGGGTAGAGCTGCACGCTCGGCGCACCTAGGAGCGCACTCATATTGAACTTCTAATTGCTACCGATTTAGGATATTTTAACCTTGGTCATAAAATCTAATAGGTATACATTTTCTTTTCAATGTCCTGTAGAAATAAAAACGTCAAAATTATTAGGTTTAAGGCAAATCTGACAAGATATTCCACAATTAAAATATCAATTGCTGAACAGAAACAAAAATGAGGTAAGCTGTGAAGCATGCTTTAATGTTTATTAAATTGTTTAATTAATTACTAAGCAGTACAACATAATCATTGATCGGATGTGGCACCAGATCAATCTGAAATTAATTATTGACAACACAAAATGGGCAATCAAGGCTGATTCAGTGAATGTCACTCTAGTGGCATCTTCATTGCAGAATGTACGGAACATAGTCACTTACTTGACCATAACGACATCTGACAAGTCATTTTTGACTCCTTTTTTCTTTGGGTCATATTCAACTATCATCGGCCGCATTTGAGGTTTCTGAAAAAGAAAGGAAAATACACTTAGTTATGGAATTGTAACGATAGAAAGCAAGCCCCTATGAGGATACTGTTCCAAGGATTACTTAAAGGTGTTTAAAATTGTCTTTTGTAGGCAAGCCGGATTGATAGTAATGTGCCAGAATGAGGAATGTATTACGAGTTTCATTGAATGTGACGCTGCCGTGACGTCAGGCGTTATTCGTTGCAGGGGCTTGGTTCGGCGGCCATGTGACCAAGCCGTTGCTATTTCGGGAAGACACAAATAGCCATCGCGGCCGCATAAGTACGAAACACAGATCTCCCACAGGATTGCTAACGTTGGCGAATGTTTAAAAGCTGATTGCTCGAACTCTAATTGCATTCTCGCCCTCGTGCTACCCTGTCAATGATCATTTGTGGCATTTTTATCCTAAATCTTGTGTTAACGAATATTTAATTTTGATTTTTGCTTGTACTTTACCCTTATTCCAATGTATGTAGGTATCTTGTTGCATTGTTATCCTATTAATATTATAAATGTGAAAGTTGGTGATGATGGATGGATGTTTGGTACTCTTTCACATTCTCACAACACATTCTCATTCTCCTATCAAGTTGGTAAATTACACGAAAACGTAGAATTTAATATCACCTCATGGGTTCTAGGATATTATGTAAATAAAGGGCTACCTTGTCGGCTGCAAAAAAATGACTCATAAAGGTTTTGAATGCTTTGCGCTCATGCGATTCAGTTCCCCTTCCTAATAATTGTATTCAGTCAAACCAAGTTTCCTGTTATCGATAAGCAATTTTAAACTTTAGTGCATTGATTTAAGTGCGTATTTTCAGCATCATTCGGAAAAGTATATGTAGGTACATTAATGTATAGGTAGCATTTGCCGACAAGACAGATGCGCATGATACTGGATTGAACGGGTTTAAAAAAAATTGGCCGGAACCGGTTGCTTGGTCTGCCAAAAAAAGCGTCCAGCTCAAGTTTTATAATAATGATTTGCATGCGGTTCATCGATAGCAAAAACTTTTCAATGCTTTTTTTTATGGTACCTGAAGATAATACATAATAATTAAAGCACAGTTCAGTTTGGTAAACAAAAAACCGTCTTGTAAATAAGTACATTGCCTTATAATCGTTTTAGGTTCACTACTACACCTAAAATACTAAATTAATTATCAAAACCGAAAACATGATTTGATTTTGAATTATTTTCAACTGTTGAACGAGTAATCCTTCAGTAGGTAGGCAGGATTTGAATGATATCGTTTTTATATTCGCACTGCGTAACTCCAAAATGTCACATTGTTACATTATTTATGGCGTTCGCATGATTTTACGTGGCATACGCATTTTATTGTTTGATAACTTCACGAATTTAATTCTGAACGTCGCGGCGTCGCGTCATATGTACAGAGGCCAGCACATCAAGCTACCCCTTTCTGTCAAATTTCTTTGATAGTTTTTCAACTTTATTACAAAGGAATAAGATTTATGTTCAATTGGGAAAATTTGACAGTTTGGTATAGCTTGACCTGCTGGCGACTGTACAATCAGGGAAATAATATAAATTGTTACCTAGTGTACACACGGCTACACATCAAACTATACATCTCCAATATAAGCTGATCTCGCATTGTATAAGATTTCCGTACAAAGCGAGATCAGCGTAAACTGGAAATGTATAACTTGATGTGTAGCCGTGTGTACCAAGTTTTACCGTGATAAAGCTATTTCTTACAGCTGATTAAAATAATTTGACAGTTGTAAATTAACTTATTGGATTAAAGGTACGGAAAATAAATATTTTTTTTTTTTTTTTTTTTAAACAGAATAATCATAGGTAAGTATTTAAAGGTCCACAAAATCAATTTTCAGTTGATAGTTACGTATTAATGTCCCCACATTAATACGTAACTATTAACTGAAAATTGATTACTTGGCTTGCGGCTACGTAATTGCAGCCAAACGGATCAATCGATCAGGTTAAGCTAGGCTTGCCGCGATTGGTCCGTGGATGGATGACCATCTTTACGTACCAAGACCTCACAGTGCCTCGGAAAGGACGTTAAGCCTTTGATCCCGGCTGTTATTCCCGGATCTTTGATAGTCGTTACGGATCGTCATGAGCCAGTCTGACAAACAGTCTTATCGTATTACCCAGTAACTGGGTTGTGGAGGTCTGATGGGCAGTCCAAATAAAATACTGGTATTTAGCTGCATCTAATTCGACTGGAAGACGCGCTCAATATATTTGGTAAAAGGCTACGCAAATGGCAGGTACTCATTATGTTACCCTATCTGTGCACAAAATCGTTCAGAGAGCCCCCAGCAATGAGTCTCTAGCTAACACCGTGATGGTCGAGTTGTTTTTGAGTTCGTTGATTTCCTACTTCTACAAATAGGTGCAGATAACATACTCCAAATTAGTCGTTCACGTTATTTGAAATCAATAATAATATTACTAAGTGCTAGGTACTGATTACAACTACAGCTTATTAGTGAATTCGCACGAATTTAGTTACTCTCCTGAATTGGGCGAATAAACAGTTTTAAATAATTTAATTATTATTTTCTAAACAGGAAAAGTTTTTAACCAGTGCGCAAATTGTAACCATGAATTCAGCATATCATTCTAGACCCCTAGCGCAGAAATTTTTCGCCGGATACACAAAAAAAAACTGCTGTTCCATACATTTTGACCGCGTAGGTATTGCGATTTTCTATGAAACAGATGATACTTTTTTGTACAACCGGCGAAAAATTTCTGCGCTAAGGGTTCTAGAATGATATGCTGAATTAATGGTTACAATTTGCGCACTGTATAAAAACTTACCCTGTATGCGACCCGCATGAAGGTAATTTATTTGTGGGCAAATCGCAAATTCAGAAATACTTATTAGACAATTAGCAAGTTTTGAATTGTATGAAATAAAGTGCAATAAAATGAATAAAACGCAAAACGTACATTTTGACAGTTCAACAACATTCATTGCGTTATTTTAGTTATTTACGTTGGTGAGCAGACACATTTTTCGAACATTATGAATCAATGGAATAGCAATAATCCACAAAATGATCCAGATTCTGATTGATAGTGTGTTACGGAGGTAAAGGACGTAAGTAGGTACTTTTCATCCTAGATATTTTACTGTATAAAAATAGTGAAATGCAAAATACGCGAAGACTAAGTGGTGGGTAGCAGATGGTTAATTTAAAATACCTATTGATAGGATACCCCCGTATCACAACGGGCTACCTTACTGCAGATATCGGCATGGAGCATTGTAAGGACCAGTTTGTCAAATGAAAATTGTCATTAACCCGTGACTGCGTGATTGGTTGAATGATTTATAACTGCCGACCACACCAGGGGCCTAAGTCTACTAATTTATAAACGTCACAATGGTCTCTCAATGGTAAGTTTTTGACAGATTTGCCATACAAAAACTGTCAAAAACACACCATTGAGAGACCATTGTAACGTTTATAAATTAGTAGACTTAGGCCCCAGTTTACGTTCACATGACAATTTGTCACATTAATTTTACGATTATATTCGTTCGACAAACTAGCGCTAGGGCCATAGAAATCTAGGACTGTATAGTGCACATAATAATATTTTGCTTAAGCCATCCGTTTCCAAGGATGCTTTAATTGCAACAAGGAAGTCAAATTATTTGTTTATATTTGGGCACACAATGTAAACAAACCATTGTAAGGTAAAAAAGCGTGGGGTGTTTTTTGACGTATTTTTATAATCAAAGCACCCCACACTTTTTTTTACATTATAATGATTTCAATTATAAATGACCTTAGATATATTGCCTTTTGTATAATTATTTTCTACTATTTTTAGTTTGGTTTTCTATTAAAAGCGTGTTCATTAGTTATTAAACTACTTAATAATTCTTCATTAGTATGGATAATTAACTGTCCAATATTGAGGTCAGTTTCACGTGTGACGATTTATTTTTGTGTTAGCTAATGAATGATTAACTAATATCTATATATATAAAAGGAGAAACTGACTGACTGATCAATCAACGCACAGCCGAAACTACTAGGACTAGGAACGTGAAATTTTGCACACGGCTTCCTTTTATAATGTAGGGGAGCACTAAGAAGGGGTTTTTGGAAATTCGACCTTTAAGGGGATGAAAAGGGGGCATTTTGTTTGTATGAAAAATCTTCTTCCTTAAGTTAATAAGCTTAAAAATTGGCACAAATACTTATCTAAGTAAATTATAAAGTTGGTTATTTATTGTTTTTCTAAACTACCTCCTAAAGGGGGATTGGGTGGCGTCAAAGTTTGAATGGAAGAATTTGAACGCGCTATCTGATTAACTCGCAACTCAGTATTTATTTCTAAAACCAAAAATAAAGAATAACGTGTAACAGGGTTTTTCTAAAAGATCCCCTGGGTAAAAAAGGTTAGTAAATTTTACAAGGGATGATTTTTGATGGTGATCACATCACTTTACATTGTTGAGTTCAGAAGATAAATATTTATCCTACTAATATTATAATGTGAAAGTTTGTGAAGATGTTTGGATGTTTGTTACTCAATCACGCAAAAACGACTGAACGGATTTGGATGAAATTTGGCACACATATAGATTATAACCTTGATTAACATATAGGATACTTTTGATCCCGGTGGTACTTTCCCGCGGGATAATTTCCGACTTCCACGCGGGCAAAGCCGCGGGCAGAAGCTAGTAAACATATAAATTGAAACTCGTAGCCTGATCAAATTCTGAATAGCGCAAACTACATAGATGGCTATCGGTATTAAATTTCCTGTTTTTCAGGGAAACACTCAAATACAAATTTTATTTAGCTTCCAAGAAATTTACACAGTTATTAAAATATTATATTATAATTAAATCGGCAGTATTTACGCTTCAGAATTTCATTAATATGTTCACCAAATACCTATTGCACGGTAAAATCCTATTCAGAAAACATCAATCACAAGTCACAACACTGTGGGACGATACTGTGCAAACAATTACCTACATAGATGGAATACAGTTCAATCCGTGATGTTCTTGATTGTAGTCGCGTGACTGTATCAATATTTGTGACAAATATGGCCAATGTCAAAAGCATGGCACGACGGGTATTGTGACCGGACTTGCCCCCCATAATAGCTGCTTGTGGCAATAGTCACGATGGTCTAATTGTTATAGCACCTAAGTGACGACACATGCTCATTGTTATATATAAGAGTGGTGCGCATTTTCACCTCAATCACGCGACAAGGATAGTTGATTTGATTGACTACCTATATTTGTAAAGTAGAGACACGCCTCCTGACGTATAACCGGTAGATATAACATGCTAAATCTAATCCGTCACGATCGTCAAATATTTACAGCAAACTTTCTTATTTACAACTTTTAATGGAAATAGCGTGACTCTAGAATGAGTAATTTAATAGTATCTTGTAAGCAAAGACTCAGTGCCAATAGGGATGCAAATCATATGGATAATCCTTGTTCGTAAAGGCTTGCTGCAGTAAGGATTGTACGAAATGCAAAACTGGCGGAACTGCTTTTAAACAAAAAAAAAAGATTTAGGTATTATGAAGAAAATCAATATAAGGACATAAGCTAACCATAAGAATACAGGAAAAGTTTTTATCCAGTGCGAAAATTGTAACCATGAATTCAGCATATCACTCTAGACCCCCTAGCGCAGAATTTTTTCGCCGAATACACAAAAAAAAATCAGCAGTTCCATACATTTTGACCGCGTTGGTATTGCACTTTTCTATGAAACATCAGATTTTTTTTGTACAACCGGCAAAAAATTTCTCCGCTAGGGGTTCTAGAATGATATGCTGAATTCATGGTTACAATTTGCGCAGTTGATAAAAACTTACCCTGTATAAAATAAATAGAAAAAAAACAACAGGAAAGATTGCCACACCCACAATACCTATGAGTTATTTTAAAGGTATACCAGCGTCCTGGCAAAGCCCCAAAAGAAGACGACGGTGTTTTCCAAACTACGTTACTATTTTTACTTTCTAAACAATAATCGCTGGTTTCTGCGTTTCTCATCAATCAATATTAGTTTAAAAAAATACACGTCTTCTTTTAGAGTCACCTTCAAATGTTACAAATAGTAATAAACAACAATAACGAAGAAGAAAATTCTATGACAACTTGAAATACCATTTATCTTGTGATAGGATCGCGCGCTTTACTGAACCATCTGAAAACTATTTAAACTCTGCAATCACCTTCTTTACTAAGAACTTAGAATTATTATAAGCTAGGCTAGCTAGCTAAGAATAGCTCCTTCCATGCAAAGTAAAGTAAAGTAAATTTATTAAGACACGTTTTTTTGACACCTTAGCACAACAAGTGAAATATAACAAAATAAAATGAAAAAATCAATAAAGAAAAGGTGCAGTAAAGTAACCCTAGATCCCACACTAGGATACCCTGTGTCCCAAAGTGAGCGCTCTTTTGTTAAGTTTTGTCTCTCGTTTCAAATATACAGTGGTCATCTCGTGGTCAAGCTACGCGTCCCACGACCTTGGGGATAACTAGATATTTATAAAACAGTCATGTATTCATATTTCCTGCAATCATCACATTTGTTAATCAAGTAAGCAAGCTTAGTAATTAAATAAAATTCGTACGAAATAAAGTGATTTGAAGGTCCCTGAAAACTTCCTAGGTAGGTACTTATGTAACTTAATATTCCGTACGGAGCGACTGTGATACATAAAACATTACACAATGGTTCGTTTGAAAACGTAATCAACCAATGCAATGCAGGGTAAGTTTTTATCCAGTGCGCAAATTGTAACCATGAATTCAGCATATCATTCTAGAACCCCTAGCGCAGAAATTTTTCGCCGGTTGTACAAAAAGAAATCAGCTGTTTCATAGAAAAGTGCAATACCTACGCGGTCAAAATGTATGGAACAGCTGATTTTTTTTTGTGTATTCCGCGAAAAATTTCTGCGCTAGGGGGTCTAGAATGATATGCTGAATTCATGGTTACAATTTGCGCACAGGATAAAAACTTTTCCTGTATAGTACCTACGTAAAGATTGTGAATTCAAGGTAGAAAACTGGCGCCATTTGAGAATAATTTGGCGTAAACAATATACGGTAATACAATAGATATACGTTTTAGAAATAAGACCGTTCTTCTCCGGGATTTTTGTGAACACTCATATTTGATTTGGAATGTTTTAATCATTAGATATGTCTGATACACTTATGTCAATCGTCTCGTTTTAATAGTTTCTGTTGATCTCTTTTTTGTTTCGAAATCGCTATTTGCTGCCTTAGTACAAATCTATGGAACCAAAACAATGCAAGAAGATGCACAGAACGCTACACAGTTTAAAATAACCTGTTTGTCCGTCCGCCGTTCATATTTGCACATAATGCCTCATCCAGTGCCACAATTGAATTGAATCGCAAAATTGGTTAGACTTGTGCTAAGCCGGATCTGAACAATTTAGTACTTCCAATGGTCTGTGAACTGACTGGGGAGAGGTGTGATGTGACCGCTAAAACTGGAGAGGAATCCTTGAGAACACAACCATGCGCGACCTACTTCGCGAGCCGTTAAACTTGATTGGTAAAATGGTCACACTGTACACAAACATTGATCAGCTCGGCCAGGTAAACACTCAGAATAGGTGTGCGTACTTCAGCTAAATTAGGCACATTGTAACCACATTTTGGCTCTGCGAAATTGAATGATATTCACGAACCGCGACGATGTGCAGTTACTTCACAAATTAGATTATTGTTGCTATCAAGTTGGTCGGCTCATGTTCGCGCCGAATTTCAATCATCCTGTCTGAAAATATGAAGAAAACTTTACAGCTGCTTAAATTTATACGTAGATATCTATTACTACATGATAATGCGAAGATTAATAATTAAAAGATCATAGATATTTTTTATCAGCGTCGTAATTTCAGGTGGTTATCTAAACAATATGGGAACGTATGCTCCACCCAGAGCGGGAGAAGTTATTTGATGATTTCCCACCCCAAAAAAAAAAAAAAAAAAAAAAAAGCTAGCCACTGAAGAGTACATGAAGTAGCTAGTGGAACTAGGATTTGAGACTATATGGGGTGTATTCATAAACGATGATTAAAGTTACGAAATGTTTAAACGTCAAAAATGTATGGTTAATCAGTCGCTAAAGATTACTTAACTTTAAGCAGTGTTTATAAATAAGGGGGTAAATTACAGGGTACCGCCCGATTCAAACTTAATGGCGTCTTGGAACATGACGCGAGTCGATGCGCTTGCGCAGTAATAAATTGTCCTGTCAGCAGGGGTGAGGAGTGGAGTAATGCGCACTTGCGCAGTGAGTAGCGCACTTCAGAGTCACCATAAAGTTTAAATCGTCGAAAAGTTACGGCTGTACCTAACTATACTTAGTCACACTGATTATACAGCTGCCTCGTTGTATTTTCAGAAAGTCAAGGTCAGCCCCGGATCTACGATTTTTTCGAACCGGGGCAGAAACTTGATAGTGACGCCCCTCTCTCCAGCGTTTGAGATAAATTAATTAGGTGTGGGCTGTGTGGCGCCTTTTTCTTACAAGTCGACGGTGAACCAACCACGCTTCCGCATGCTAGGCGCATTGTGGAGCAAGCATACCTACTATATTATTATTTTGGCGCCCCATGAAACTGCCGACCGACGGTGTCAAAAAAAAAAACATAACCATTGAAATATGGAGTCGAATTACCAAACATCTCATTTATAAACAAATACCTTACTTATGGTTTATGGGCATCCTTTTCCTACCCTAGCAGGCTTAGCACGGGACCGTAGACAACCGTTTTGTCGTCGGAAGAGTAGACAAAGCCCTGGGCGTCGGGAATCCCAGGCCGATTTCCGGCCACCGTAGGCATGGGCTTGCGGACGGCGAGTAATGGGTAGCTCGCTGTCCGGTAAGGACCAAGCCCAAGTCGACGGCGCGTTGTGTTCCACGCGCGCCTCAAAGAGATGTCAGCACAAAAATGATGGGGCCCGCAAGGGCCGATGCCTGTCAGGGGTGCGGGTTTGTTCGAAAGAGACACCACAGCCCCTGGCTTAAGGGCTACTGAAGGAACACGGGTGGGTTTTAGTCAGTAAAAGTCTGACACGCCCTCCTGCTCCACCCAGAGCGGGAGAAGTTATTTGATGATTTCCCACCCAAAAAAAAAAAAAAAAAAAATAGTAGACAAAAGTGACGTTTCTGTGTATCAGTTGAAAGTTTTTCACCGAGCAATGTAGTTAAGCGATTTCTATTCTACAGTAGAGTAAAAAATAGAAAGCGTCATGCTACGCCTGCGGCTGACTAAGACCGGATTTCTAGACTTAAGAATTTGTCATTATCTACATTAGCATTTCTCTCCAATAATCTCCGCAATAATCCAGATTTTCTTACGTTTTTTGCAAACTTATTTAAATGTATATGTTGACAAGCAACTACACATTTTTAATTCGGAATGGCTATCATTTAATTTTGACAGTACAACATCATTCATTGCTGTACGTACGTGGTTGAGTAGACGAAGCTTTCGAAGATGTAAAGTAATGGATTAGCAATATGATCATTCAAAATCATTCAGGTTGTGGGTGCAGGTATTCGTCCCAGGAGTTCACTATGACCACTAGTTGGGGCGTTGTGTTTTAAAATAAAACCAAATTATCAGGAAGTATGTATATAACAATTCCAAGGGAACGACTAGTCTGCGCCTGGGATAGCGCGGGACTCTCTTGACTCTCGTTGAGCGCTACATTTAATAGTCACATCGCTGAGGTTTATGGTTGCGCTGAAGTGCTTCTAGCGAAATACTGGTGGGGGACATTGGACAGGAATCAAGATTCCAAGTAATGTCTATAAAAAGAGAGTACCTACGTACAGTGTTGGTTATTGGCTCGTTCCACACGGGGCGTGTAGCTCATTGAGTGATGCTCAAGAGGTGCCAAGTACACGTGCGACTGACTGAATCGTAGTGAGTTCACGTACACTTTTAGCAAAACATTCGTTAGTAAACATTGACTAACGGTAGCTTATATACCTACGTACTTATCAGAATAATGATACGCTTGTGATTAACCAAGTTTACTTACCTGTGAGTCAGCGAGTTACTGAAATATTTGGAACGAAAAATGGATGGGAGAAAACATTTACAGATTAGGAGGCCAACGTATGACTAACTTTTTTAATGGTGCGGCTACACCTACGAGAAACGCCGTTGATTATATCGCCGGGTTAGAGGCAAAACCAATGATTTAGTCCAAAAAGTCAATATAAAATTTATCGTAATCGCATTTGGAAAGTTTGCTATTAAAATGATGTCCTTAGTGATAAAATTATGTCAGTCGCAAATATAAGAGCGTGTTATATAATAATCTAAGTTTTAGACAGTTATATAAACTAAACAAAAAAAATAACTTAATTACTGCAAATAATAAAAATAAATTATAAACCCCTTTGCAAATGCGCTTATGGAAAATCTTATTTTGACTTTTTTGGACTAAATAATTGGTTTTGCCTTTAACCCGGCGATATTATGTTGGACGATAACCGTAGGTGTAGCCACAACTTATCGCAATAATTTTACAACGGCATTCACATTGCCATTTGACGTTACAAAACGTAAGAATTATTGCGATAAAGCGGTCACACTAACGTTTGTCATTGTCCACCGTGAGCGCGACGAGATCGCAAATGTGGCCACTGAATTTATCGCTTTATCGGAATCTTTACCGCGATGTTGGGCATTGATGTTGACCTGAGTTGACCATAGTGTGGCCACTGAATTTATCGCGTTAATTTTATCGGAATGTAAAGATTCCGATATAATGAACAATTAATATTATCGCGATGTTGCGCAATGATGTTGAGCGTAGTGTGGCCGCAGCATAAGCATTTTACATTGTCGACTATAACATAAGTTTATGATTATGTCATCTACAATAAGTAATGAAGTCAGCATTCTAATAATACAACAAAGTCCAGTTTACAATTAAAGTAAGATCAGGTACAGTGAAACGCACAGAAAAAACCCTTCTGTAGTACCTATTTGCCATGCGTCTTAAAAAGTCTTATAGAAAAGTAGGTACGATGTGGATCAGGTCATCAAAAAAGTTAAATAACCATGGCCTTTGGATATTATGTACCTACTTAGTTGAATTTCAGTAAGAAACTGATGGACGCTTTTGACTCAAAATTTTTATTTCAACAAAACTGTTTTATTTTCATTAATGAAACTAAATGGGTATGTAATTGGGTTTTTAATTCTGGAATTACTCAGTATCAGCCAGGACACTAGAATATGTGCCCAGTTGATGATGGCAATAGGCTCGCCCCCTAGTACCTGGAACTTAAACATTACTGGCGAAATGTGGGCCCACATAGTACACCTCTACTACAGGTACTAAAGATACAACTCTAGCCGTACCCTTCAGGTAAACAAGGTATGATAATATGTTATGTAAATTAAATTTTATCCAAAAACATCAATCGGGTTTTTTAATAAACTTCAACTACTTATATCCGACGATGGCGGCGGGAATCCGCTGGATGTGGGAAGCACAAGACCGGTCGAAGTGGAGGAGCCTGGGGGAGGCCTATGTTCAGCAGTGGACGTCTTTTGGCTGAAATGATGATGATGACGATACCGGTTACTTTTTCTTTTTAATGTTTAAAAGTACTTTTAAACATGGATTGTAGATTGTGAATACTCTAAGAGTTATAGGCCGGGTCGTTTATCATATCGTTTGAAATAGAGCAGGCTGGGCCCTCAAGAAACAATGGGCAATGTCATTCGGTCACTCAGTTGAATGAATCGGCCTTGCCTCGGGACCGGATGATTACACTTACGAACGAGACAGATTTTTTACAAATTAATTCCTGTGAGGGTAGAATGAACTTGAAATAGATCCGCTGGATAGTGCATGAATTCACAACTTCCTGTTATTGTCTTATTTCGTACACTAGAATAAGGGCCTTGAATTAGGTACTGATAGACTACCTGCAACCTAACTTCTAAGAATAGAATAATGGAATTTTGTAGTAGGGTAAGGTTGCTCAAGTTGTACTACCGCCTAAGTCGTACCCCGAAGATATCCCAGTTGTTGCGTATAAAAAGTGTCATCTAGTGACGTTGATCTGAACTAAATAGTCGAGCGAGCACGTGAAAACAATCGGACGGCCGGCCGGTCTTGCGGAGCAAAAATAATCGAAAAGTAAGTTTTTGAAACTGTTTAAAAAAAAAAAATAGTTCATTTGTAAGTTTTTGATTAAAGGAATGTTAACTAAAATTTTCAACGAATTTTTTTATTCACATCTTTTTTTAATGATAATCTGGCAGCCCTTTAGACACACTGAAACAGTAGATATTTTAGGTCATAACAGTAATTTTGTTTTGAAACTTAGAATAGGTAGCTAGCTGCTTAAGTCGTATCTGTGGGGAATTCTTTACTCGTACCGGTAGGTTGTGTACCTACCGGTACGAGTAAAGAATGACCTACGTGCTGGCGTCAAAAGTAACATAAAAACATATTTTTGTGATATCTTTTTTGAACCACAATAATTGCCTAAGCTTAACTTTTTAAGACATTATAATTTTGGTTTCTATGTTTAGTTTAGTTCGTAGGTCACTATGACTGATTTTGTGACTATTAACCAAAGAGACATACTAAGTTGATTTTAGAGATTCAGACTTAATTATTTGTCAATTTTGTTTATTTCAAAGTGATCACTTGTTATTACCTAAGTATTTTTCTATATCGTTTATAATGACTTCACTTAAGTCTTAATCTAAGTACGACTTAGGCGACTAAGTGCCTTAATTGTACCGAAGGTACATTTGTGAAAATCGTTAAAGTAGGTACCTATGTTGATAAGAGATTTTTAAATTTCTATGAATGTTGATTAAAAAGTAACTAAATTAAGATAATATTCATGCAAAAGATTTTATTTTATTTGAATGGTATTAAACATTACAGCATTATTCCCATAAGGGGTACGACTTGAGAAACCTTACCTACCTATACCTTATGCAAAGTGACGAGCACGCAATTCAAAGTTGCATTTCAGTATGTATGTAAACAAGGCCTAGTTTTGAACACAGATAAAATTAATGTCCATGGAGCATTTAACTATTAACTAACTAACTATTATTATTGATAAGCATTGACGTCATAAACAATTTTTTCTCTTTATTTCAAAACGAATTTAAGAGATTTACTTATTTCTAAGATTATTTATTTATTTCTAAGATTTACACTTGAAAAATCTAGGTAAATCCTGTAAAGTAGACTGGGGCTGGGGTGTACCTACGTTAATGGGACAATATTTTATTTTTTATTCAAACTCATTTAAATGATTTTCTTTTTTGGAAATGCACATTGCACACGTAAGTTGAACTATTTGCAATCTGTTTACTTCGCACGTGACGTATCACCCGATGAAGCATAAAATATTGTAGGTACGATTCTCACTGAGTCATGATTAAAAAATAAACTAACTATTATGAATTTTTGCGTCGTTTCGTAAACTGAAGGCGTGGGTGACACGAGCAAGATTAATTATGAGACGCATAGTCACGAAAATGACAAAGAAGATGATGTTTACATTAAACTATACCTATCCAAGATTTTTAATATATTATTGTGTCATAGCTACACCTCCGGATATAATATGGTATTTTTTACGCTAAAACATAATATTCTTTGTTTTAAATCAAGATTTACGTAGGTAAGTATTTCAAAAGCGCGTTTCAAATAAAGGCAAACATTTTGTAACTGCACATAAAATGGCGCCCAAGTTTTTGACAGCGGTTATAGTTACAATTTCTGCTGGTAACATCTAGTGTTGTAAGATAACTAGATGATTGATGATGTGTTGTGAAGGAAAATCTTATGTTTGCTCAAACTTTGCTGGTGTCATAAAAGTAAACATCTACAGTTAAAAACTGTTTTATTACCCATCAACTATGTGAAATATCAATGTCGTGAATCATGATGATTAGCAAAAGCAGTGACAATGACCATGGTAGAAATAGGAAGGCCACGCGTGACGCCGACGGGAGGACATACAGACTGACAGCTTCACATTTTGGCACGCTATCTTCTGATTTTTTGCGGTTCATTTCGCGTAAATACCGAAAACATATTTTTCTCCACATACAAACATACATACCTACTTAGGTAGTTTATCGCGCCGGCGTTTGTGAATCATCGACGTAAGAATGAGAGAAGATGCGAAGTTTTTCTTGCACTTTGTACCTTTTTTTTTTGTTCCCCAAATATTTCTTCTCTTGCCAAAGTCTTTTTTGTACATTATACAATGAATAATTATAAAAAATACTTATAGGGTAATATTTATATCACAATTTTTTGGCTCCACTTCCCATAACATAACTACCAAAGTGTTTCTGATAACGGATTGTTTAAATGCAACTCCATACTATATGTGGAGTTTACGACTAAACACCAACAGACACTACGTCCGACAGACTGAATACCGACAATATTTACTTCGACTGGACTCTTCGCCGCCAGGACACTTCGCCGACAGGACTTGCTTACCGACCGAATAGGTTAGGTTAGGTTAGAATTGCGACCAACCGCGCGCGAGCGACCGGTACTTCCATGTTAGTGGCAGTTACTTGACTATTTAGTAATAGCGCAAGGTACTACCTATCCGTCTTGATATCGGTTCACAATTTGACGGTTTCACTTCGATAGATTATAATATAACGAAAAATAATGCGTTAAATTGTAATGTTTATAAATGTATGTTACGGTTATAACTTATAATATAAGTAATAATGTATTGTACGGTTCGTCGACAGTTTACAATCTCGCGAGATAGATTATACTGTAACGGTAATTTGATTGTCGGATATAAGTTCCGTCGCTGATGAGCCCTGACGGCAAAGAGTCCTGCGGCGAAGTGTCCTGTCGGCGAAGAGTCCCGTCGAAGTGTCCTATCGGCGAAGAGTCCCGTCGAAGTAAAGTCTTGTCGGTGTTCAGTCTGTCGGCGTTTAGTCGTACACTCCTTTATGTGCACCAGTGTTTATAAGTAGGCACTCAGCAAGTATATTAAATGTCAACATATTTCATCATCAGCTTGTAATATTGCGTAATACTTCTTAACTGAAACCAACTGAATAAAACCACTTGCCAAAACGTGATTGAGATGAAATCTAAACAGCCTCGAGAACGCTACAAATTAATCAATAGACTTGAGTTTTTTATAGTCTATCATTGTGGCTGATTGATGGTCACCATAATACCTACTATACTAAGAAATTTAGAGTACCAGCGCCTTTATGGCGTAGCAGTAAGGTCGATTTTTGTAATGCTTCTAAATTGTGGTTGAGTGTACAAAGCGATTTCTGGCGGTGCTTCCTCGCGACACGAAGGCCGTTCCAATCATTGCACTCCACTGAGTGACACTAAACGGACTTGTAGTTGTTTGTTACGAGATGGTTGCGCCCGCGCCTCTCATGTGGAAGGGAATTAGTATGACATATTAATCAAGACGTAGAGCGTAGGGAGTTAGGGACCATTCAGTTACGCAGTAAATTGTTGATGATAATAGACTACGAAGTTTTTTGTGGCGAGGAAGATGATGATTTGTTTGTTTGTTCGTTTTAGGTGTTCAATTGCTTAAGAGAGACCACTTTTAGTTTCTATATCGTAACTTATTGCTATTCAAAGGAATACGTATATTGAAAAACACGTGGTAGACCCTTGATTATAGGTTTGTTGGTTCTACGTCGAACTTATGTTTGAGATTCAAATTGTTGTTTTTACTGAGATAAAAATACTTCTACTAATTGTAGGCAGGTTCACACGACTACACATCAAGCTATATTATTCCAGGTTATGCTGATCTCACACTGTACGGAAATCTTATACAATGCGAGATCAGCTTATACTGGAAATGTATAGATTGATGTGTAGCCGTGTATACATGGAAACCTCTTACAGTATTTATATGTCAGTAACGACAACAATTATTTTTTTTATTTTTATTGAGTACGTATGAAAGTAGGTTTGTAAGCTTCCGAATATTCTATAGCTTACAAACGTACATGGAAATCTGAGAGAGACTTTTATATATACTATATACCAAGTGGGATAATTTTCCGCAGCCACGCGGGCGAAGCCGCTGTTATTCAGTAGATACAGTCGCCAGCAGGTCAAGCTATCCCAAACTATCAAATTTTCCCAATTGAACATAAACCTTATTCTTTTGTAATAAAGTTGTAAAACGATCCAAGAAATTTGACAGATTGGAGTAGGTTGATGTGCTAGCCTCTGTACTTTATAATTAACGTGGAATTATACACCGTCCATGGGTTGTTTATTTACATACCCACTAATTTAAACAAACCAATAAAGCGCATTTCCATTGGCAATCCTTTTTGTGTTTCATTGGTTTTTAGGAGAACAATTTTAATGATAATTTTTAATAGTGATTATATTACTGTTCAGAACCGCCTATGTTGTTCCCAATGCTGGGACAGAGGTCTCCTCACGGCGAGAAGGAGTGGGCCGTAATCCACCACGTGGTCCCAGGGTGGGTTGGTAGATATCACATGTCTTCAAAGGTTTGGTTCCAAGGCATTACTGTTTTTAATGAAATGAATGTTGTATATAAATTTAGAAACTGAAATTCATAGCTATAAAATACAACAAATTATGACTACCTACTTAAGAGTGTCCATCCCGCATGCCCGTGCGGGATGAACACTCTCCGCGCTGGTTGAACAATTTTAAATTCAAATAATTTCTTTTTTCAGCCGAGCACTACATCGTTACTACAGGTATTTTCATCAAAATCGGCATACCTACTTATTGTGAATTATTTTCAATTTCTAGTACTTGTTGCGATCTTTAGGTGCAAGGATCCTTAGAAGCCGTGCAAAAAGAAAACGAACGGAGAGAACGCTAAGCGAAAAGGAAGTAACAACGCGAGCAGCTGTTGCGATGTGACGCGGTGGTTCGGGAGAACAAGACATTTGGGG
The DNA here is from genome assembly GCA_949987655.1 of Polymixis flavicincta. Classification (NCBI taxonomy): domain Eukaryota; kingdom Metazoa; phylum Arthropoda; class Insecta; order Lepidoptera; family Noctuidae; genus Polymixis; species Polymixis flavicincta. Next base: position 30,685,124 of record OX465171.1, on the reverse strand, counting down.
GACCAAGACATTCGGCGGAACAAGACATTCGGGGGAACAAGACATTCGGACGAAGTCGCAGGCGGAAACTAGTACCTAATGTATACACAGCAATCAGCCATGAGATATAAACGTGATGTTCTGATTATCATAGGTAGGTAGGTACTTACGTATGTACTTTTTGATCGTCACCAAGTTCCCATCTAGATACGTCATACGTCCTTGTCAAGCGATGATATACATAAAACACTTCACCTCTGATTTTGAAATCAAAGTGAACATTATTGTCTTTGTTATAAGGTTGCTGTTTGGATGCTTTCAGTGGTAAAAAAAAAACTGTGCAACAACTGTAATAGATATCCGCCAAAGTTACTAGATAAAAATAATATCATATTCTAACTTCTTTGTTGATCTCGTAGTAATTTGAGGAAAATTGTATAATTATGTAGTCAGATGCTTTTATTGTTTGTAAATATGTGAGCACCGTCACCATCACCACCAGCATAATCAGAGCAAAGAGTTTAGTGGGTTTTCTTTGAAAGGAAAGTCTTAGTGACAATAATTTTGCTTCTTATGAGGCAATAACAGAACTAATTGGCGCAATGTGTCTCTAGGTACCTACTACACGACTGCCTACGCTTACAGACAATATAGGCACAATTTTACGTTTGTAATTCGATATCTATTGAAAGACAGTGGTCCTCACACCTCACTTCCCCGCAAACGTCAAAAGCCTAGATCAAAGCGACTACTACCTGCGTCATTTGTTATGTTGTGTACCTATCTACCTGTATTCATAAATAAACTATTCATAAGAGATTTCAAGTACTAAAGCACTTATTCACCCTATTCATTTAACTGTTCCTTGTGAATGGAGCGAATACAATGCCTTTGCCTTATTCCAAACAAAGCGTCGTCGGTAAAATGGTACAAGCGGTTGTTGGTAGCTCAATAGAGATCGACATACGAATGGATATTAGTAACTCTATAGAGATAGGCACGAATGGGTATTGGTAAATTTGTAAATATACGAATAGATATTGGTGACTCTAAAGACATACAAATGGTGTTTAGTAACTTCATAGAGCTACAAATGGTTATAAGTAACTTTATAGACACACGAATGGGTATTGGTAACTCTGTAGAGATACGAATAGTTATTGGTAACTCTATAGAGATACGTTGGTGACTCTATAGAGATACGAATAGATACTTATTGGTGACTCTATAGAGATACAAATAGACATTGCTGACTCTATAGAGATACGAATTGATATTGGTGACTACATACAGACACAAATGGTCTTTAGTAACTTTATACAGCTACAAATGGTTATTGGTATCTTTAAAGAGATACGAATGAATATTAGTAACTCTATAGAAATACAAATGGAAACTTTGGGCCTATCCTGTAGCAGTTGAAAACGTATAATTGAGTTTAATTGTCTACGAATAAACATGTCGTATAAATTTAATGTCATTTTAATGACCATCACAATGCTCTTTAATTTCATGACTATTTATTCTATGAGCTTACAATAACAGAATTGAGATTTCTTGTTTATTCTTAATGTAACATAATAAACTGCATATTTCGCTATAGTCAGCATCGTGTTACACACAAGCAAAATGATCGAAATATTTATTAATTTTGATTAGTTCGTATTATAGTGGTTTATGAATTACGTATTAATGATAGGTACTTTATCATCAGTTTAGTTAGTGCGCCGATGCAAATAGAGCGACTGGTACCTACAATTTCATCACCGTTTGCCTAGGCTTTACTCAAACGTGTTGGGGTGGGGGGTCTGCTTCGAATCTTACCGGATACAGCTGAATACCAGTATTTTATATAGAGCGACTTAATAACTAACCTCTACAACTGAGTTACTACCTACTAGGTAAACCGAAACTTCTTGGTAAGATTGGTTGTTACCTCCAGTGATGATGCGAAATCGCCTCAAAGTAGGTAGGTACTCAGCTAAATGTGACCGAGAAGGAACTCTTGTTGATACTTAATGATTGTTTGCTGATACGTTCAGAACGATGACAAAGTGCGGAAAGAACAATGGGAAAGTGCTGTTGGATTACATTTCGTCTCTTAAATTATTAAGACTCGCGTAACCAACGATTTTCACGTGTAGGTTTCACCTATACAAGTCTTGCTGAAAAAATATAACCCTGGTTTTGCCGTCGCGCAGTCCGGTTATTTAACGTTAACGACACTAAACTAACGAGACAAACCAATCAGTGTTGGATCCTCGTCTGATCTTACAGTCAGCAACAAAAATGTATTTTCAGTTCAGTTTTCTAAATCGATTTTTTTAGAATCGGTACCTAATGTTTGGTCAGAATGTTAGGCCAAAAAAGTGATGAAAGGCAATTGAATGCAACTAAGATGAGAATGTTATGAGGGATGTGTGTGTGTGTGTGTGGTGTGACACGAATGGATAGAATAAGAAATGAGCACATACGAGGAAGTCTGAAAGTGACACCGATAATGGAAACCTGCCTCTGGGCAAAACATAGAGGATCTATGCATCTGTAACATCTCGAACACTATTGTAATTTGACCTATGTTTACAAATAAAGCATTCTGAATATTCTGATTCTGATTCTGAAATCTTGTGTGGGAATCGGTTGTCATGGTATGGGCATGTGATACAGAGGAATGAGGAAAATGTCGTGTGGAAAGTTTTGAATATCAATGTCGATGGCTAGGGCGAAGAGTAGGGTGAACGGTGAGACCAAAGAAACGATGGATGGACTGTGAGAATGATGATTTGTGGTGTGAATACCTAGATCGCGGGTTCGATTCCCGCACAAAACAAATATTTATATGAACTACAAGTAGTTGTTCCGGGTCTGACTGTTTGTGTATGTGAGTTTAAATGTTTGTAAACGCACCCACAATCCACAATACAGGAGAAATTCCTGGTGCGGAACAAAGTTTATAAAAAAATAAAAAATAAGACAAGGTCAGGAGAATAATGAGCGAATGTTCAGTTAAATATGGCTTGCTAAAAAGCTGCAGTTTATCATATTATTTTTTTGTTTTAATTGCATGGAAGTAACAGTGAAATTTTCATTGACTCCGAACTTCGATCAATAATAGACTCCGAAGCGAGAAAATAGTTAAAAGCGTAACAACAGGCGAGTGCCCCTACAGGACGACATAAATTAATACGTTCTGCGGGAAAATGTAAAAAAGCTAAAAGCAATTGAAGTCATTTGTTTTTTCAACTGAAAGTACAGACGCACATCAAACTACCCCAAACTGTCAATTTTTCCCAATTGAACATGAACCTTAATTCTTATGAAATAAAATTGAAAATCTTTCAAATATATTTGACAGATTGGGGTAGCTTGATGTGCTGGCGAATATAAAATGTCACTCTAACTGTATCATAGTATCAGTATGTGTTCATGTTTTCACCGATCACCAGCACCAGTAGCTGGGACAGTGCGGAAGGCGGAGGACAGGGTACCGTGGCGCAGCCTAGAGAGAGAGCCCTATGCCCAGCTGTGGAATGCGATAGGCTGAGTTGATTGATTGATTCATGTTTTGAAATGAGTCATATACCTACCGATACCTACTTGGAAGTAGTATGTTTTTTTTTTAAGATGAGATTACACTCAACCTATACTCTAAAGGTTTAGGTAGTTAAAAAAGGGTAAACAAATCGTAAAAAGGGTTTTTTATAGTTGACACTTTCTTGTTAAAAAATACATTAGAACAAAATTAAATTTATTTTCGATCACATGATAGTTTCCCCTTTTAATAAAGTATGTTAAACTTTATCATTTATTCTTAAACAACTTTTCGTAGATGTAACTGCTTTAGTACAATTTTTTTGTTAGATTTATAATAATAATATAACATTTTGTAATCTGTCTATTATAAAGAACCCAAAAAGACAGGTTCCCCAAACCTTTTAGAAAATACAACTAATTAGATGACATTGCTAAATTGAAGAGTACAACTGTAACGTAGTCTGGCAACTGAATTGGCAGGTATTACGTTTAGCCGGTTAACCAGACGCCTTTGTTGACAGCGTTATCGACATTGCGATTGTATCCGTGCGTTTTGGTTTTGTTGAATTGTGATAATATTAGAGGCAGATTAGAGGCTGGTAACTGAACGCTTTATTATTAATGTGACAGAGAGTTCATCAGAATCAGATTCAGAATAGAGACTATAAATAAATATGTGACTATAATTAATATGATTTTAACATTTGAAATAAAAGGTTTAGCATCTATGAGTCACGTGGTTTTTTTTGTTTACCCTTTTTTAACTACCTAAACCTTTAGAGTATAGGTATTTTAAAAAAACAAAAAAAAAACTACACATTTTGTTTCACATAGAGGTTTATGTGAAATAAAATATTATGTGTTATTAATAAAATATTAAGTGTATATGTAAATAGTAGTATGTACACACGGCTACACATCAAGCTTTACATTTCCAGTTTACGCTGATGTCGCTTTGTACTGAAATCTTATACAATGCGAGATCAGCTTATATTGGAAATTTATAGCTTGATGTGTGGCCGTGCGTACATTATGAAATAGTCAAGGTTTTCTTATTCTGAATGGGACTTACTTAACAAAATGATCTCCAAGTAACGAGTTTTATTAAAGATATGAACTTGATAACATTATGAGAAAATGAATAACGTGTAATTTGCAAACATTCATTCAACCGTATATTATGTGACATGTGAAAGTAATGCTCGCAAATCTCAAGTGTCACTAATGTGACCCGCGTAGTCCAGGAGCTCACAATGATAAAGTTTGCATCACCTATGATTATTAAGATTGAATTTATTATTGTATTTTACAAAACATTTCAAAATAAATTGTTTGATAAACTGTTTTGTAGTCTTTGTATTTTGTTGAAACAATCACATAAGCTGATTTTCTCTCTCTAAATATCTCACCGTAAATAATTTTGTGAAGTGAGGCGTCATTTCACCAGCAGTGCCATCATGTAAAAATCACACCGTGATAACATGGGTGAAGTGATCTTAAAGTGAGCTGTCGATAGTATCAATCCCTAGCATCAGATGAATAGGGTATTTTCCAATTTATTAAAAACTATTCTAATTTGAAGATTGGGACGAAATATGTAACAGAAAAATAAAAGTAAATTGATATAATATCAATTTTCTCAATTAAAAACGATTTAAACCAAATTTATTTTTGGTTGTTTTGAATTTACCGCCAAAACGCTCCTTACGATGACTTTTTATCACGTGACGTCAACTATGTGTAAACGAAAGTAGTTAGTAAGCAAACAAGTGAGTGTCGTGTTTATAATTAACAAGATTTCTTATGGATATGAAGTGAAATCACTGGTGTGCGGTGCCTCTGTGCACAAATACTTCTAAAACTGCGCCAAACTAAGTATTTGTCCTGGTGCTGTTTACACAAAGCTGACATCACGATGTCACGTGATCAAAAGTCATCGTAAGGAGCTTTTTGGCGGTAAATTCAAAACAACGAAAACGAAATTTGATTTTAATCGTTTTTAATGGAGAAAATTGATATAAATAAGTTTATTTTTATTTTTCTGTTAAATATATCGTCCCAATCTTCAAATTAAAATGGTTTTTATCAAATTGGAAAATACCCTATTGCCTTGATGAATTGAACTTCACCCTAGCATCAGATGAATTGACAGCTAACTTCACGGTCACTTCACCTTAGTTCTCACGGTGAGATTTTTACAGAATAATGCTAAGGATTGAGAGCTCACTTAAGTTTTCACGGTGAGAATAGATCAGCTGTTTTGATTATAACATTAACCTAAAACAATCAGCAGTCTATGAAAACCTTCAAAGTTCTATAATTCGATACAGCATTGGAATCGACCTTGTAAGTTGTTTTTGAAAGGATAGGTTGATGTTTATTTCCCTTTGGTGGCGGGCCTTTGGTCTAGTACAGGGGAAAGCATGTTTTTCTCGTGACGCAACTGTCTGAACGCCTCCCCACTCTGGCGCCAAAGCTTGGCATCCAAAAGACCTCCCCCCTCCTCTAGCCCCACATTGCGTGACGATTGCTGTATTAAATAACGCTCGTCACAAATACGATTATTGGCTCGTTTTCAGTAATTTATTACTTACAATTACATGCAACTAAGATGGCACTGGCTCATACATGAGGAATGTCATGTAAAGTTGTTTGTCTGTTACCGTCGCTGTATTGTTTTCTTTGTCACTGGGAAGTTGTGATCATTGTTTGCGTCTGAGCAAATTGAATACAATACAAGAAATAGAAATTCTTAGATTTGATCGATGCAATTCGCCAGAAGATGTTTGTAGAAAGTGCACGAGGCACGACCTTGCGGAACAAGTAGGATGCTATAAAAAAGTATACTTAAAAGCTGTACTCAAATAAAATCATAATTTAGGTCGTATAAGTACCTACTTTCAGTTACTGTTAATAAGATTATAAACAGATTTTATTGATATATAAACTAAAAACCACTGTAATGTTGTCTGTCTCTTAGACTGGCCTCAATCGTTTCTTGAATTTTTTTAATGACTTTCAGTCTGATTGCCAGATAAACGTACCGTTTTACAAGCGAAAGGCTAGTTCAAGAGTTTGTTCGGCAAATAAAAGGCATCCTTGACCTCATAATGGCAGCGGGTGAGCGTATAATGGATTACTTTACAATGATAATGTATTCAAAAAAGGTAAAGTCTGTAACAAATTGATTTATTCATTTTTCTCTCTTGTTCGATACATTCCACTTTAGCTGTTTGGCAAATTAACGTTTGATTGATTATAGGTAAACAGCAGGACACGGTTGCTACCATTTCTCTAGCCGTACGTAAATTACTTAATACTTAATTACGTCACTAAGTTCTAAATTATTTTGCCCTGGCGGCTGAGAGTATGTCATGCTCTCTCAAATGTCTCGCTGGTGCTGGCGTGTGTGTTGTATATTAATTAAGATCCCTTCAAAATGGTTGAGTTGACTAGTGCTGAAGCATATGTCATGTTCGTGGACGGGCGCCGTCAGTAGGGACTGGTCATCTCTTAGCTACCGCGGCTAATTTTTATTTTAGAATTGTTTATTTTTTCTTTTTTATTACGGACGCTTTTAATGTGCACCTCTTCCTACATCGTTTTCACAGGTATAATTTCGATACGAATGCTGTAACAAATTTTTTGTAACAGTATTTTTCTTGCCGAGTTCTTCTCCATAGCTCGTCCTGGAATGAGCCACTAGCTTCATCTTTCTCACTGACCGGTCGAAAGTGGCTGTAATTGTTTTATTTGAAATAAATGGTTTGGGTTTATGATTTATTGCGCTCAAGTTAAGCTTGGGCTATGTGTAATTAACGGTGATTCACTGATCAAACATTCCGGTAGACACACTGGACAGTGTGCATAGATAATTATAAATTTCACACCTGTCGATAACATCAGTTAACTAGCCAATACGAATGGACATTCCTTAGCTAAACTTGTGAATCTTGGCAACTTTTCTGAAGCACTGAATAGAAAATACATTATTATTACGTCCATCTAAATTATAAAAATGTTGAAAAAATTATGACCGAAAGCTACTATCACCACTTTGATTATCTAAGATACTCAAACGCTAGACTTGATTCTGTAAACGTTTAATCAAAAAACTTTTTTGACAATACAAATTATAACAAACATTTATATATTTTTACATTATATTAACTTAGAAGTATTCCTAATGTTGCTCTGCATTGCAAAAATTCTGACTACTTAAATGATAATCATCTATGCACTTAGATATTGATATGAATTTTTAGAAGTGGTTTTATAAACCAATTTAGTTCCGAATGACACTCAAAGCAATATAATGAAGCCAATAACTACGGAAGAAGTGTACTTTTAATATCACTCGTATTTCTACTGAGTATCGAACGAACTATAAAAATAAGTATCAAACAATTTCTAGTCCACGGAAGTTTGACGTTGACTGCGGTTATTCTAAATACCTAGTTCTACCATAAGATTGTGAAATAATTGTTCGAGTTAACTGCGCGAGAACACGTGATGTTGACAGCTTCCTTGTTGAAAAATAATTCATCATAATTATCTTTATTTTTATAAGATGTCAGAACGTAAACTAAGGTAGAGCTCCTGTACTAGTCACAAGATGAGATGAAACTGATTAAAATTGGACATGAATGGTGCATAGATTAAAAAAATCCGCACTAACCGTGTGTGATATTGACGCTATAATACTCAAGAACTATTACACCCATCGGCAGCAGGAGTAACCAGTGACCACTACACCAACCACCACCGTGACTACTGAAAGACTGACACAGGTTCACGTGGCTTAGAGCATAAGCACACTGCATCCGATCCAAATCCGATAGACATTGATCCGTATCAACAATGTGGGTGACGGATTGCGCACTAGATCCGAACTTATGTAGTTCGAACGAATTTAGAATATCATTTGCAATTCGAATGGAACTCGGATACGGATCTGATTCAGTAGGAGAGTGACTTTAAGAGCGTTTGCTCTTAAAGCCTAGTGTCAGAGCCAATATTTGGATTGCAACGTAAATGCGATTAATTACGATCCGTGCCTCGGCGGATTGAAAAAAGCTGTGTTTGTTTTTATGGTGTAGGTATCTCTTTAAGCATATGGAATAGGGATTAGCCTTTTTTAAATTATGTGGCGGTTGGCTTCCAGTTTAACCAGATGAAGGCAGACAGAGGCAAAGATGTATAGAAGCAATAAATCGCCAGGAATGTTTTAGATTCATTCATGTAATGGATCGCCAGCAAATTGCTAATAACCAAGCCCAAGTTCATGAAATTGGTACTCCGAATGAATTAAAATACAATTTCATAATCATTAGCCTTTTATTACGTTTTTACGACACTTGCAACCACGACGTGCTTCAGACAAATGAATGGCGCATTGCGTCTTGTTAAATGTTGCGTTTTAGTAAAAAAAAAACAGCGATAAAATAAGTATGAAAGTATCTAGGAAATGAACATGCAATAATTTCTATGAAACATTACATTAAGATTTAGATAATATATATTTTCAATTCTCAGAACTGGTATTTCGTTCTATGGCAGGGTGCGTTGACGTGCATTAAAATAAATGCATTGTACTTGAAGCATTGTATGAGGCAACTATAAATAAATTATACTCGTCATGTCCGCTTGTAGTAGATTAGAGATTAGTTGCATTAACTTGATTATTCAGTTTTATGTAATTCCTCAGGTAGGTTATAATTTTTAGAATGCATATTTTCTAGGTGGACACAATTTTTCCACCGTCGCGTCTATGCCTAATGACATTATCATATTTAGTTTTATTTTTTCTTTACTTTGTATCATTATTAACACCTACTAGCGTCTGCCCGCGACTTCTAAATTGCTCCGCATCCTATCGCCCGGCCGTGATCTCTTTTGTTGTAGCGTTTTATCTGACCTATTTTTGTTTTTACTCAGCTCTTTAGGATCATGGCGTGACGTAATAACTTTCTCAAGAAAGACTTATCGATATTTTTTAAATCCGGTTAGTTTCAGAGATTACCCCATACAAACTTACAAACAAATATTTTTTACCTTTCTCAGTCCCTTTGTAATAGGTATTAGTATAGTAGATTAAGTACCTACTGAAAACAAAACTGACAGGTCGTTTCATAGTTACCGTTTCGTGAGTGTCTCTGCAACTACCAAATAGTAAGTAGTCGACTGAAATCATATAGTTTTTGATTTACAGTACAGTTTTCTTAATCTGATTGGTGCTTTCTTTCCGCGGGTGTGCCTTAAGGCGGCGTTCTCTCTCCTTCTCTTTTCAACTTTCATTAACTCTGTCACCAGAATAATTTATTCCTACTTCCATCTCTATGCCGACGATCTGCTGGTCTACAATCATTTCTTAAGGGAAGAAGCAAAACAACCCTAGTAAATCCTTCCCCCGATTGGGTTCCCGCATTGTCGTTGCGGGGGGCTCAGTAACCGTGGTCCCACACACGGTGAAGCCAAGAGGAACCCAAAGGTGGGGCCGCTCGGCAGGGCTTTTGCCTCAAAGCCGACGACGTAGCGGCCAAAAAGTAGGTTGCGGTGAGGTGCACCGCAACTGAGGAGGGCCGCGATGTCGAATGGGAGGCATCGCGGCTGAGGGTTACGGGCTGCGGCGGAGGAGGAGTGCCGGTACTTTTGAGTAGCGCTCTTCCCTTCCGTGGCCTGGACGGGGCCGCCTCCGTTTGATGGCGGACGCGGTGGGGCCGCAGGGGAAGAGGAGTGCCGGTATAGCGTTGGCCGCTCTCCCTATCGCCTGCGGCCGAAAAGTGGTAGGCGGCGGGGCCACTGTGTTGACCCGTCGCAGGGTGACCGAGGGGTCCGCAAGTGCCGATGCCTGCCAGGGGTGCGAATTTTTCGAAAGAGATACCGCCGCCCCTAGCACACGGGCAACTGACGGAACACGGGTGGGTTTTAGTCAGTAAAAGTCTGACACTCCCTCCTGCTCTACCCAGCAGGAGAAGTCATTTGATGATTTCCCACCCAAAAAAAAAAACCCTAGTAAATCCCAGGCAGATGTATGCGGAATAGGCTCGATGTTGGGTCGCTGTCTCCACTCTGTCTGAATAGAGTTCAGATTGAAAACGCGCGTACGGTTAAAAACCTGGGGGTGCCGATGGATTCCTACTTATCGTGGTCTGGCCACGTTTAGTGAATTATTGGTTTTGGTTATAAATGTAATTTATTTTACCTTTTACCCTTTTACACGCTGTCTACATCTCTTTATCATTTCTCCTATCGCAAGTATGCTGGAAAATATTTCTTTAGAAATAAGCATCATCTCTCTACCTATTGTTGTGATCTAATCTTCTAGTCTGTTCATATAGTGTGTAGGTACATAAATGGATAATAAAAATAAATAAATAAATATAAAATTAAAACTACTAAAATAAGTTATAGTAACTTATTTCTTATTTATTAGTACAAAATGGAATAAAAACATGAAACGTAGAATACAATATAGTCCAGTCATTTTAGCATAAAAAAGGGGTCAACCTCGGAATAAGAGATAATAAGCTGAATTTTCGTATACACCTTCATGTTGGCGTTCTAAAAGTTGCCTCAAAAGTCTCATAAAATATCGTGTCTGTGTCGTAAGTTATTCGAGGTCAAAGGTCAAAGAAACGGTTTTAGCAACTATCTCGGTTTCTATCGCTCCAATGATGATGACACCCAAAATAAAACTGTACAGCATAAAATTTGCGACAATTTTTCCCTGAAACATTTTTTCAAGCGCTCGACCGTTTTTACGATAGACGGCAGTGAGCGCGCAGCGGTCTGGCTGAGCGCTACGTACTGTAATGCAAGGTCAACCGTGAATATCATCCTGCCACGTATGCGGGTTGTGCGAAAGAGATACCGTGGCCCCTGGCACACAGACAACTGAAGGAACACGGGTGGCTTATAGTCAGTAAAAGCTTGACACACCCTCCCTCCCGCTCCGCCTAGAGTGGGAAAAACCGTGAGTATATAATAGGTCTATGAAATTGCCGTTTTGTATGAAAAAATTTAAACGAATTTTTTTCATGAATTTTTTATTTGTATTAATCGAAGTAATCACCCATGCAATCAATGCATCTTTGCCATCGCAGTGGCAGTTTATTGATGCCCTTCTTAAAGAAATCAGCTGGACGGGAGGCAACAAATTCTTCAAAGGCATTTTGTACTGCCTCTCGGGTATTAAATTTTTTCCCGCCAAGAAGTTATCCAAATTCTGGAAAAAGTAGTAGTCTGTAGGCGCAAGGTCTGGTGAGTAGGGCGGATGACGGAGAGCTTCCAACCCCAGTTCTTGCAACTTGGAGACCGTCTGCTGTGCAGTATGAGGTCGCGCGTTGTCGTGCAGGAGCAGCGGAGACGAGCGATTGACCAATGCTGGTTGGAGATGCGCCAGCTTCTCCATCATTGTGTTCAGTTCTTCACAGTACACATCTGCAGTAATGCTCACCCCGTTTGGTAAGAAGCTGTGATGAATCACACCGGCGCTAGACCACCAAACAGTGACCATCACTTTTCTAGGGGTAAGTTTTCGTTTAGGGCATTGTTTAGGTGCTGAACCAGGATCCAACCAACTTGCTGAGCGCTTACGGTTATCAAACAGAATCCATTTTTCATCGCAGGTAACAATGCGGTTCAAAATTCTTTCATTTGTGTGTCTGTTGAGCAGTGCAAGGCACGTCTCGACGCGTACTTCGCGCTGGCGATCATTGAGTTCGTGGGGCACCCATTTGTCAAGCTTTTTTACCTTGCCAATTTGACGCAAATGGACCAATATTGTTTTGACGCTAACGTCGAAAGCTGCTGCTAATTCAGCCGTAGATTGTGTATCATCAGCTTCCACAATCGCCTTTAATTCGTCATTGTCGACCAAAGTCTTCGGACGACCGCGAGGTTCATTTTTCAGGTCGAAATTTCCAGAACGGAAGCGAGCAAACCAATAACAGGTGGTGCGTTGGTTTGTAGTGTTAGCTCCGTAAACGTCGTTGATGTTGCGTGCCGCTTGTGCCGCGTTGCTGCCACGACGGTACTCATATTCCATAATTACTCGAATTTTTAACGTATCCATGATGACGAAAAAGATTGAAATGCGATGAAAATGTAACACTAATCAATAAAGAAATGACTACTTTTAGAAAAAAAAATCCATGTTTTTAAAATAAAATTAATTTGAAATTAGAATTCTTTGCCAAACAAAAATTATTTTGATTTGAAATGGCCAGTACTGCAGAACGGCAATTTCATAGGTAAAGACCTAATATATCTGTGAATACTAACTTGGATTTTGAATAATTTGTAGTATTTATCTGTTATTACATTGTATTTAATAACATTTAACGTATTTTTATTATATGCATTTGATAATACCTAGGTACTTACTTGTGTAATTAAAACTCATTAAATGAAACACTTATTATTATGTCTTATTTTATTTAAAGTATATTTTAAGTAGAAAACTAACTAAGTATTTTATCTTTAAAATGTGTAAGTTTTGTGTAAGTTATATTCAAGGTAGTATTCACAGATAGATATTCACGGTTGACCTTGCATTATAGTACGTATGGCTGAGCGCTGCGCGCTCATCGCCCTCTATCGCAGAACCGGTTGAGCGCATGAAAAATGTTTCAGATACAACGAGATAATTGCGAAAAACTGTTTTTTAGGGTTCCGTACCTCTAAAGGAAAAAACGGAACCCTTATAAGATCACTTTGTTGTCCGTCCGTCCGTCCGTCCGTCCGTCCGTCTGTCAAGACCGTTTTTCTCAGGAACGCGTGGAGGTATCAAACTGAAATTTCTATATGATACTTAGTTCTACTGTCCCTGGAAGCTGTAGAAAAATCAACCTTCTAAGTCAACGCAATCAAAAGATACAGCCATTTAGGCTGCAAAATTCCGCAAATTTTCGAAACTCGCACGGGAATCAAAACCTACAGGGTACTTCCCGTGAACTTAGAATCTTGAAATTTTGTACGAAGTCACGTCTTATAGTACAGATATAGGAAAAATTACGAAAACCGTAAATTTTTAGTTTCGTCATATAAAAAAAAATATTTTTGACAATTTTGAACTTTTACTTATATACCCACAGGTTTGTACGGAACCCTCGGTGCGCGAGTCCAACTCGCACTTGACCGGTTTTTTTACCTTTGACCTTAAATAACTTACTACGTGGCATGATTTTTTGAAACGTTAAAAAGAAAGGTGTTTACAAAATTCAGCTTATTATCTCTCATTCTGGGGTTGATCGCTAATTTCACTGGACTAATAGCTTTGAAGGTGGAATAATGAAGGTTACTTATCTATTATTAAAGCACAAAATATTACAAGTATTGTTAACGTGTACACAAGTAGAGCTGAACTAGTAAACATAAACTTAGAACATTTACATATAATAATGTGTATAATCAGTCCATGCATAATGTCCTCGAGAGGGAGAGGCTTGTAATCTACCACACGGGTCCAGTGTGTGTTGGTAGATATCACAAAAGTCTTCGAATTTTTGGTTGTAGGACATGCCGGTTTCCTATTTTTTCCTTCACCGTTTAGACAGCAGTAGTGTTGAAATAATTTACACAAAGTAAAGCGCCTGCCTGGGTTTGAATTTCAACCCACGACCTACAAGTCGTAAGTCAGGGCCGTTACCACTGGGCCACCACTGCTCAAGTTAATGAACGAATATTTTTTAATGTAAGTATTGATAGTAAATGAGACTTATTAATGCACCTGTTTTCCGGATGATAGGGATGTGTTAGGGTTGGCAAGTTCTGGACAAAATACGCCTACTTTACTTGCATAAAATAACTGTTTGTCTGTTGTCTTTATACTGCGAATATAGTGTTATTTTAATTGGATAGCATTAACGAATTTCTAATAGGTAAGTAAATAATTAATTTTGTACTAGAATATGTGCAACATTCTTTGTATCTTTATACACACAGGAAGCTCCAATCAGCTGATGGTATCTTTAATTATTTAATTGAAATAATCAGTTCACCCGACATAGCCCAGACTAATGTCATGTCAAAATAATGTAAATAAGTATTGTAAAATAAAATGCTGCAGCCATACTATAAGTACTGAAAAATTTTATTAATGATTACGAGAGGTGTTCAATAAAAAGTAATAATGGCATATAAACTCCTTGCACAACAAAAAAGTAAATACTGGCAGGTAAAGCCCAGACATTTCATAAAAAAAAGAAAAATTGATTTTATTTTCTTACTAAAAAAAATGAAGTCAATTGTTTTCGTCGTGTCGCAGCGTGTTGCAGCATGGTACGCATACTGGATAAAATTTAAATTCGCACCGTAATAAAATATCCTGTATTCTGAGAAAATATCTGTACCTGAAAAAAAATACTACTGAGAAGGTAAATCTGGGGTGTAAGGGGGAGCACGCAACAACCGGACTCCCCAAATGTCAACCTCACCTGCACGTGGTACACCCTGCCACTGACAGACGAGGCGCTGACGACCGACCGATGGCGGTATAACCATCCAACAAGCCGACCTAAATTCTCCAGAGCGATGACGATGATGATTGGGAAGCAGCTTCATCGCTGCGAAAGGACTGGCTATGCGATTACAAACCCGCATGCCCAGCATAGTGACTCTGGGCATAACAACCTCCCATGGATAAAGTGCCAAAACTACGGCTCCCAGTTCCCGGTGGTCCCGCTGTTCCTGGCCAAGGTATGCTAAAGTGGGGAGAACAAGAACGTGGCGAATCGAAAATCGGACCATTAGGTTTGGGGCGCAGGAATCATAGGGGGCAAATGCTGGTCAACTTCTTAGAGTCGCAGGGGCTCTTTTTGATGAATTCGTTCTTCGAAAAGAAGCCCCAAAGGAAGTGGACCTGGCAGAGCCCCGATAACGTGACAATGAACAAGATCGACAGCATCATAACGGATAAGAAGCACCGGAAGCGATCACAGGCTTGTCCGAGGCACTCTAAATATCAATATTATCGAGCTGAGAGAATCCGCATGATGAGGCCTACCCTCCGACCTACGCAGATCCAAACTGTTCTAGGATCCGAAAAGTTCCAACTAGAACTTCAAAATCGATTAGCCCTGCTGGAAAGCTCAGGCAAATACGTGAAATTCGCCGCGGCAAACTTGCTACAGTTGTGTTGTTGCACATAAGTCCCGAGTTGCGATGACTGCTATCCAAGACGCTGGATTTGAATTGATGGAACATCCTCCATACTGACCTGACCTTGCACATAGTGATTTCTACCCGTTCCCGTGGTTAAAAGAACAACTGAGAGGTCATAAATATGGCAATGATGAGGAAGTGATTGCCGCCGTACATTATTTTTTAAGCGATCAAGATGAAGATTTTTTCAAGAAGGGAATCTTAGGATTAGAAAAACGATATACCAAGTGTATAAACCTCAAAGGTGATTATGTCGAAAAATTAAATAACAATAAATAATATATACCTACCTAACTGCTTCATAGTCATTATCACTTTTATTGAACACCCCTAGTAAATACGTAACTAAAATAAAGTCTTATCGTTTTGTGGAATTTTAGTATCGTCGATAAAAGTACTATGCAATATGAATGTATTTGGAATTGTGAAATTAAATTACGTACAATCGTTTACTTGTTTTGATAAGAAAGAAATAGGAGTGTTTAGTAATAAAATTGGTCATACAAATAGGATGCGTAAAAACTGTGTACCTACCTAGTTTAAAATCTAAAAGACAAAAATAACTACTGATTTATCAAAACCAAACACGGAAGCTACGGACCTGTCCCCTTCTCCCTAATTACACAAAACTTTGCGTTATGCTCGTCAACGGGTTTTTGCTGCTTGTGGTGACTGGTCGTCTTGCTGACCATGATTTAGTTAGATATTGTTACTAATAATTACCTACCTGTTTATTTATTTATTCTATGTCGATGGTCCTAAGTATGCATTTTGCGGCCTCGAGTTGTAACTGGGGTGGTACGTAAGAGCTATGTGAACATAATCCAGCACTGCATAGATATGCAAGCTATCACGCCCTTCATACCAGGAGGCTTTTATTCTTTATGCTTGAGTTAAGTTTAAATTTTATTTGTTGGTATAATGGCATGGCTAGCTGACTTATTAAATTAATGTTCTGTGTCTCGTAATGTTTATTACTTTGCCTATCTATGTATAAAATCAAGACTATATAATTAAACAGACAGCTGTGCTGCTGGGGAGTTTGTTGCGCCACTTCTCCTTCCCAGCTAAAGCACTAGGAAGCAATGAAGGGTGGGCTTTTTGGGGGATTATCTTATATAATGTTGACGTTCGAAAAGTGCTGATTCTCAGCCTTATTTGAATAAATTACTTTTATTTTGATCAGGGTTAAAACAGTTATTGAATTGAGAAACTAACTGATAAAGAAATGCAGTTCTACATACAAAAATAACAGTTAAGTTCGGTGCTTAGTTGTTGTTTTAGTACCTATCACTTCGCCTAAATTGAAATAAAGTTGAAATACAAAAACTGCTTCAAAGATTTACAGTAGAACTAAAGTTAGATTTCGTTTTATAATAAGACGGCCAGAGTTTAACTCCTAACATTAAAGTTATACTAATAGTGAGCCCTCTTAAGGCTTACTATTAATATAACTTTAATTGCCTCGTTAGTTACATATAAAATGCGCACCTAAGTAGATTTCACTGCACATAGAAATCGGAGAGAAACTAGATGGCCTCAATTCTAAACATTTGATACTGGGAGAAGCTGCGAAACACCAGAACACGACTAAAAATCGCAAAATTAAAAGCAAAATCGCGCAGCCAACCTGTAAACATGATAAAATAATTGTGTCTATAATAAACTTAATTCTATTTTAATTAAGCAAGTCACAGTCACGTGTTGAAGTATAGTTTCGTTGTGTGCAATTTTAAATAGCGGATAGCGGCGCTTTGGACGCCTGAGCCTGCGCAAACGCACGCTGAGAATGGCTCAGAGGTGTGTGTGCGTGCGATGATACGTTGTGTGAGTCTGATACCGATACGCATACATGCGTTAATGCATACATTTCCGTTCATTTCCTAAGGAATATTATGAAATGGACGTGCTGTAGTCGTAAAGGAATTTCGCGTCTGTCTGGAATTGAAAAGGAAAACAATGTAGAGTTATTGTGAGCAACGTATTACGATTAAAGTCCTATTACAGTTATGGGGTTTTAACAGGATAAATTGGCAATAAATGGTAGATTGTTTTGTTGGTAACATGGGCGACCCACACAGACGGTTTGTGATGAGCAATCAGTCGGATCTTGTTCCGGCGCAAGAGCACGCTCGGGCGGAACACGCGGTTACCACGTGCGCCTGCGCAACCGTACCTCAGTCAGGGCTGCTTACTTTTTTCTACGGAATCGTGTCTATCAACTTGTCAAGCTACTGACTTTAATGGCTTATCATCCGAATGTAGCCCATTTTTATCGTCCATTTGAAATGTTAATAATCGTTTATTGTGAGTGGTAAGGTTTATCACGAAAAATGAATATTTTCGTAACAGATTAATAGTTTTTGTCTACTTGATATTAACATATATTTGGTAACCAACTTTGCTATTTTTTAAATTTACGTGTGCTTGCCAACCCTAGACCCGGATGGCACATTGCATTTTAATCTTTACTTTAGTCGGTTTTCGAAGAAACTATAATTGTAACATTTTGAGTTACATAATGTCTATAAATACGTGACTATGGTGGTTTGGTATGTTAATGTTGATTATTTTAATAAAATTTTCCGTGGCTCATTATCGAAACAACACATTACGCATACCTACCTTCAGTACCTACTACAGTATGCTGTACAGAAAAGGAATAAATGTATATAGAATATTTTATTTGTAGATACTGTTTATGATGTAATGGCGTAAATAAATGGTGCATATTATTTTAATTATTATCCTCATTGATCTAAAAAGCACGTGTGTACCTTTATCTTAAACGTGCGGCTACGGTTAATACATGGTGTTTCATTTTGAACTTCGAACACTGTCCGAAATGGCGATAACAATCAGTTAGGTTTTCTATTGAACAATATAAAGTTACCAAAGTAGATACCACGCCTATATTATTTTTTGATGAGTTATTTATAATATGACTACCAGCGTTCTGTGGTATTACCCGCGTAGTTCCCGATCCCGTGGGGGGCATACGGGGATAAAATAAAGCCTATGCCACCTGGGGATAGTGTAGCTTCCCAACAGTGAAAGAAGTTTTCATTAGTATAGATAGAATATGTGCGTAAGTAGCTATTTATTCCTGGAAAAGAATGAACCTAAACGTCACGCAAGCAAAGTTATAGGTAAAATTAAATCGAGTAAAAAGCACGTGTCACAAAACGTGATTTACAATTATTATTTGAATTTAATTGCATTTAATTAGTAAACAACAATTCCTTTTAAATGCTTTCTTTGGTAGGTACAGTGGCGAAAGAGATAAGTAACCAGAGTGGTCGGTTATACTAGAAGTTAGCAAAAATCGATGGATTTTTTCGAATAAAATTTACTAAATGAACTGTTTGTTTTCTATTAATTAAATAAAAAAATATTACAAAACGTCTATCGGGTCCTTACTAAACTTCAACTATATCTGACGACCCTGGTTACTTATCTCTTTTCGTGACTGTACATAGACCTAGGTGCAGTGGTAATAGGATTTCCCTATGACGCTACATAGGCATTGTTTTCATATTGCCAACAGAACAGGTACACAGTATGGCGTAAGTGAAAGTACCCATGAGTCGTCTGTTGATCAATAAATAAATTATACACTACTCTGGAAAAATATCATATAATACTATATACCTACAATAGAACATTTATTTAATATTGTTCCTAGTCATTGCATAGAACCAAAGATTTATTTCGAACATTGCAAAAAAAGAATTTAGGTATGTAGTACCTATTGTCATTCATTTCTTGATTGGGACTAAATTTACACATTGCGATTCTACACGTGTCGTTTACTACCGTGAAATATAAAAAAAACGATAATTTATTATCACATTTATGCAGATATACAGGCTGTTTGGCAGAAAGTTGAACATACGAAAATGGTCGATAGGTGGCGACATCTGCTACTTACTCAGCCGTAATTTATTCGGCCCTGGCCCATTAGATATACTAAAAAAAAATTTTTTTGCCTACTTCAGTTTCAACACTTTCTTAACTTTAAAGTGTAATTTTTATTAAAAATGGATTAAACAGGCAATATAAAAAATCTCTAATGTTGGCAGATTCTTATAAAATTATTGCTTTATTCAGATGTTACTGATGATTGCTTTATTGCTTTTCAGAAGTCTTAAAGTCAACCAAAGGGCAATGGAGAGGGCTATGCTCGGAGTTTCCCTACGCGATCGAATCAGAAATGAAGAGATCCGCAGGAGAACCAAGCCAACCGACATAGCCCGAAGAATTGCCAAACTTAAGTGGCAGTGGGCAGGGCACATTGCACACAGAACAGATGGCCGATGGGGCCGAAAGGTTCTGGAGTGGCGACCGCGTACCGGAAGACGTAGAGTGGGAAGGCCTCCCACAAGGTGGACCAATGACCTTGTGAAGGCAGCGGGTATCCGTTGGATGTGGGAAGTACAAGACCGGTCATAGTGGAGGACCCTGGGGGAGGCCTATGTCCAGCAGTGGACGTCTTTCGGCTGAAATGATGATTCAGATGTTAGCTAGAAAAAAGTTATGAGTCCTCAAACTTACAAAAAGATGTAAAAAATACTTAAATCTTAATTTCAACATGCATTCAAGAAAATATCCAGGGGGCCAGGGCCAAATAAATTAGGGCTGAGTAAGTAGCAGATGACCCCACCTATCCACCATTTTCGTATGTTCAACGTTCTGCCAAACACCCTGTAGATGGTATTTGTTGGGTAACATTTTGTGAAGTTTTACTTGCTCTGTCTATTAAACTTCGGTCCTTCTATTCCTACGGTCCAGTAAAAATTATATATTGGCTACCGTGCCTTTGAAATCGATGTCCTTTTTACTGATATTTTTCATCAATTGAAGAATCTGTAGATTGGGACTATCTTCACTCATTGTGATTCTGAACATGTTGTTTACGCTGTCCTGAAATCTACACCGAAACAAATTGCAGTAGGTAAAAAATATATGTTTTTATCACGTTCATAAAGGAAATCCAAGCAAATATTCTGAGTGCTTCTGTAAATCAATCAACGGACATATATAGACATATATTTTTACACATATTTGTGATATTTGTTTGATTTATTAATACACGAACACTTTAGGAAAACGGGGAAAACGTGACTAGGCGTAGATGTGGTTTATTCGCATGTTGTACATGCCTAGTATACAATGTAGGCACTATGTATAAGCTTCAGCAGATGTTATCACAGTGATAAGCTTGCTTGCCTTACCTTCTTCAGTTGAAATCGCGAAACTGAACTTATCCTTATCGCACTATAGGTACTTACCTACCAACAATCACTCACGTGTACATAGTTAAGTAAACTTTATTTTCTTCAATATGACGCGTTATATTGCTCTTGTCGGCTTCAGTGCATGTTATATTGTAGGCTATAAAATGCCTCATTATTTTCTTCATCAATTTTGCCCCAGAAAAGTTAGCAGTACATTGCATAGATTTTGAAAACAGTGTTTTCGACACCGTTAGGTATGTCCAAAATTTCAGATTCAAAACTATACCATGACTACCTACGTTATGATTCGAAGAACTACTAAATCCTATAAGTATCTGTACTCGTATTGCCCTAAGCTGTTGATAAGGCATTTTAATAACCGATTTTAGACTTAAGATACTGGAAAGCTAACAGTTTTAAACCATTTCCTGAGAAAAAGATTAAAAGTTTGCAAACAAGCCAAAGAACAAACGAAAACCGAACCCATAAACCATTGAAAGACTTAAAACTATTTGTTCTGCAAAGCTATTCATTTATTCAATCTCAAAAGTAATCGTTTCTTTGTAAAATATAAGTCCGTTGAGTCCGGTAATTTCTTAACAGCACAATGCCTGAATACGTGATTCTAATGGGCAGTCTTTCTCACAATATGGCTAGTATTTATAAACTGGGGCTCGCGGAGTGTTATACAATCGCAGCAATACTGGCTGTAACCGGTTCACAGTGTATTATCTCATTTGTTTCACGTTGACCATGGTATCCTTTGCATTTTGTCATGGTAGGTTTTATGGACAACGAGGGGCTAGAGTCGATTGAGCAGGGTTGCTGCGATTAGGTCCGTGGATGGGTGACCAACTTTACATATCAAGACCTCGGTGTCTCGGAATGCACGTTAAGCCCCGGTCCTAGCTGATAATTCAGGATCTTTGAAGGTCGTTACGGGTCGTTAGCAGCCCGAAAGTCTGACAACCAGACTTTCCAAAGGGTATAATTGCTTATTATCCAGTAACTGGGTTGTAGAGGTTAAAATACTGGAATTCAGTTGCATCCAGTTAGATTAGAAACAGCTAATACCTCTCGCTAGGGAATCTAGGGATTGACTTCTCACTTTAAACTCACTTAACAGTCTCCATGGTGAGATTTCTACATAGTAGCACTACCCGAGCTAGTAAATAGCTCAGAATATTTAAGTGGTACACACGGCTACACATCAAGCTATACATTTCCAGTTTACTGTAATCTCGCACTGTACGGAAATCCTATACAATGCAAGATCAGCTTATACTGGAAATGTATAGCTTGATGTGTAGTGTGTAGCCGTGTGTACATACCTATGTGGTCAGGTGTAAATAATATTGAAATAATTTCAATATGATAAAATAATAATGTGGTAGTTCGTGGAAAATTCCCACGGGTTCGTTATTTTGTGAATGTCTAAACTGTTTTATTGAGTATTTTGTTTAGAGGGTAGGTA
The DNA here is from genome assembly GCA_949987655.1 of Polymixis flavicincta. Taxonomy (NCBI): domain Eukaryota; kingdom Metazoa; phylum Arthropoda; class Insecta; order Lepidoptera; family Noctuidae; genus Polymixis; species Polymixis flavicincta. The sequence continues at coordinate 30,662,735 of OX465171.1, read as the reverse complement.
GCTGATAGGTATTATATCCCTCTTTCAATACACAAACAATAGGAAATTCTACATTAATGTTCTCATGAATAGGGCGTCTAGTTATAATAATAACATAGGTATTTACTAAGTTTACGTCATGCATTTTCTCATCCTTTCAACGCAAAGTTTCTAAGAAAATGACTTCCTTCCTTATTTGTAGCTAGCTCCAACGGCTTCGCCTGCGAAAATTATCCTACGGGAACGTATCGGGATAAAGACTATCCAATGTGTTAATCCAGATTACAAAGTCATTCAAATCCGTTCAGCCGGTTTTGCGTGATTGAGGAACAAACATACAAACATCTAAACACACGAACTTTATTAGTAGGATTTTTAACGTCACTTTTCACATATATCGCAGACTCAGATCATGGTTTCTAAAAATAACGTTACACAATAGGTACCTACATTTGACGGAATTTTTTCCGAACGCTATCTTCCTTTCCCGATTAAAATTCTGATTCACGATAGCCTCTGAAACTGGTTATAACTATGTATCTGTTATCGTTATCAGAATATCCAAATCAATCTTGAAAGTGATTTCCGCGGTACATCCCTATCTTATCGATAGGTATGTCACGCATCTAAAGATAACTAGCGATATCAAAGAAAATTATCTATAGTCTATACAGAGATGCGTCATCATATTTATTGGTGACGTATCATAAACAACAATAAACCTTTACACTGATAGTAATATTTACCGGTCACGATATGATAATCTAACCTGATATACTTACATTTAAATATTGCAAAATATATGATATAATATACTGACGTGATATATAAACCGGCGTCATCCAAAATTATCGGCTTAAACCCCAAGAGTTACGATAGTAGGTACTTAAATTATGCTCATGATCCATACGTGATGAGTTGATGATCATGATATCTGTAAGGATATCAGTCATTAATTTTCTATTCCTTCTCTTGATTAGTGCCTAACATAAGTAGAACAGTCGCCAGTACTTATTGCACAAATGTCGCAATCCATATTTCTTAAACTCATTTCAGACTGATTGATGTCAAAATGACAGATGTCAAAATGACAGACGTCAAACAAGAGTAACTGCTAGAGCGGAGACTATCGGCGATATCAACCTATAGGCAAGTTGATATGGATGTATATGAAGATTAAAACTAGGACAGAATATTATGTGTTCACTAATATCTAGCAAACAGTCAAATCTGTGAAAGAAATCTACGCGTACAAAAGTATATTTAATCTGCGTTGGTAGGAACTAGGAACATGCATAGCAATAATTATTCAAGTTTTGTATTTGATAAGGTACATTTTTCTATCACTGTCACCCTGATTATAAAAGCGTCCTGGGAAAAACAGCTGGAGTTGCAATTACAAACCTACAGGGACCTAACTAATAGTTGGTTTATCAGGAAAACAAACAACACTGTTATTAACTGAGCTAGCCTAATAGTTTCTGAGAATGCAGCAAGTAAGTAAGGCAGGTAATAACCTGCCTTACTTACTTATTTACTGCATTCAATGCCTGCTGCCTTAGAAAATTGTAGAGAAACCCCTAAAATTTTCTAAGGCAGCTAAGTACGGACAGCGAAATGTGGGTTCGCGAATTTCATGATAATCCGCCATTCGACTGTAATGCCAATAAAGCTGGCTGGCCGCGCCCACTCTGACACACGATATGTAGGAGCGCCGTTATTTATTTTGCTATCGAAATAATTAATAAAAGCCATGGAAAATCCCTATCTAATAATATTTTCGTGAGGCTACAACTAAACAAAGTGTTTTGATTTTCCGGAAGCATAAGGACTTTTTTTTACTGTAGGTACAGAAATTTTCCATTATGTAAGTAAACTAGCGGACCTGACAGACGTTGTCCTGCCCGAATCGTAGGTACCATCTACCGGATCAATTTGTGAACCTAAACCATCCAGGGACCCAGCCCTACACACACAAAAAAAAAAAAAATCGGTCCAGCCTTTAAGAAGGAGTTCAGTGACATACACACGTACAGAATAGGTACACTTTATTTATACATTTATAGATATAAAATACTACTTATAGTATGTTTGCATTTCATCTTCAGCATCTTCCCCTACTCTTAGTAGGGGAAGAATTAAGAACCTGCGGATGGATTGTGTGAAAAATATGACAAGAAAGGAGGTGACATATGAGATGATGAAGAGATGCATATAGGTATGGTATGACGTACACTATAGTAGCTGTTAAGGCACGTGACTCTTGTAAATGTATGCAAAGGCATTCTTTTTTAGCCGACGAAGAAACGGATGCAGAACGATTCTCAAATCGACGCGCATAGGTATATTTTTTCTATGCCTAGTTGCTTTTCTTAACTTTACCACTGTCACGTTTCTTGCTAAAACGTCTGCCTCCCTGCCCTGTGAGCAAACTGTGTAACTGTCAGCAACCCGTACGCAAAATACGCGCTTTGACGTGGAGTTGCGGACAACAGCCCGTTTTACCTAACTGTCAGCAACGCAGGTAATTTTTTTATGCTTTTTGATTCTAGAAACGGCGGAAAGAAAATGTTTTGTTGATGATCTAAATTGCTCGTCTAGTCAGACGCTATTTTATTTTAGTCACGTGGTAAACCAAAAATGTACCTAGCTTCCTTTTAGCTACTAGTTCGCTGACCTGTGAACATCTCGAGAAATTGGCATAAGAACGGGCGCGATGATTCTGGTAAAGTCATACGTTCCTCGGTGGAGTTCTGAAGTCTAGTCTAGTTTCGGAAAGAGACCAATATCAACGCGAATCATAAACTCAAAAACGGATAGTTTATGTACCAATCGTAAGTGTTTTAAATATTGTTTAATTGCTCATTTACTCGTTTATTCATTAGAATTTATTCTTTAGCCTATTATTAAATAGGCTAAAGTGTTTGTTTATTTGTTTGAACGTGCTATTCTTTGGATCTATTATACCAGTTGCATTTGTTTTTTTTTTTTTTCATTTGCGCAATTCTCGAGAAAAGTTATCTATTAAGCTATATAGATGTATATAAGGCTATTTAATATTACGCTACGACTCATAAGCCATTTTTTCGTTTTGCCGGGCTGGCAAAGAGAAAAAAATCCAAAAGAACGCTAAGCGAAAACGAAATGAAGCGCGGGCGGACCATTATACGACGTGTTGAGTCGGAAACAAGCATCATGCAAGTTGTCTGATACATGGTGATTTTGATTCACCGTCCAAATTTTTCAGGGTGATAGTATGCGTGAAATTGAATAACTTTCTCCAAGAAACATGGGTCAAAATCAAAATATGAAAAAAAAAAGATCGGGCCTACCATAAAAAATCGATCAGCTGACTATTGATTTTGCATGGGAAATCCGATTTTTTTAAAATAATTTGACACATGTTTCTTGGAGTAAATAGCCCTGAAAAATTAGGATGATGACTAAAAAATCAACCACGCTTGGTCAAACTTTTAAAAGTGTAGGATACATTCTACAAAACTGACAGTGTTCTTGACTGTACATAATTATGTAGGTAGAGTCATGTACACACGGCTACACATCAAGCTATACATTTCCAGTTTACGCTGATCTCGCACTGTACGGAAATACTATACAATGCGAGATCAGCCTAATTGATAGCCGTGTGTACCTAATTGCGTAACTCACTAACACCTTGAATTTTGACAGTTTATTATCATTCATTGCATTGTTTAGGTGCGTTTTTTATGAATGGGAAATCATCAAATTTTTCTCCTGCTCTGGGTGGAGCGGTGTCTGACTTTTACTGGCTAAAACCCATCCGTGTTTCAGTCAGTTGTCGGTATCTCTTTCGAACAACCCGCACCCCTGGCAGTGTTGGCAGATTTTCTTTCTCGAACATTTGAAGCAATGGATTAGTTAATATTCCTAAAAGTTATTCAGATTGTGTTTGACAGTGTGTTTTCTATAATTTTTTCAGCCAGTCACACAGCAGTTAATTTAAGGTTTTAGAATTAACTTATTTTTGTGTTCACTAAGCCTGTCAGAAGCAGTATTTTAGATTTGCTGGTGCCTAAACTAAACACGTTCAGCGCGACAATAAAAAAAAAAAATCATCGTTATGTTTCTGTCAATCGTTCGAATATGACAGCTACAGAAAAATGTTATAAAAGTGAATTTTTTGCAAGGCCACTGTTTGAACCTAACCTTCATTTTTCTTTTTAAAAAAAGGGGGAGAATGCAAGCGTTAATAACAAAACGCGGTGCCAAGGACAACCTTATCTTATCGAAGCATGGTGCGTGCTCATGGTAATTTAATCGATGGCATCGTAAACCGTCCGGATTTTTATATGAATTACAACAATGTGATAGAAATTAACCGTCACTGTTACGAGCCCAGTATACCAGTATCGCCACGACCTACGCGTGTGGGTCGTGGGTTCAAACCCAAGCAGGGGCTTAATTTTGAGTAAATCATTTCATCACCACTGCTCTCAAAACGGTTAAGGAAAACATCGAAGTAGGTTTACTTAAGCATAAACAATTTTTTTGTTTCTCTTTGTCTATCTACATTCGTTTCGACTAATCTCCGAAACCGTTAGACCGAAATGGACGGGACTCGTTTACTGGCCGATAGCTGATGTTATATAGCGTAACTTAGGCTAATTTCATTTCAGCAAAAGAATAAGCGTTCCCCGCAAAAAATACAACCCGTTTATGTCGCAATTCTAATTCCGACATCCACGTGATTGTAACCGCGCCGCGGGCAGAAGCTAGAAGGTAAGTACAGCACATCGAGCTCAGCAAAACAAATTCTCTCATATCATGCAAAGTCCTGATATTAAATTACTTCTACGTAATATAAAAAATTCTAGGATATTTTGCAATTTCCACCTTGTATTTTCTAGCTTGAATATTTAAAAGGTTCTACTTATGTACGTTAAATACATGACCATTGAACACTTAAACGCTTGAAAACCTTTTAGACAATCGTGGCAAAACTGTACAAATGAATGTACAAAATTGTAAAACTGTAAAATTTTCCCAATTGAACATAAACCTTATATTTTGTGATAAAGTTGAAAAACTATCAAAGAAATTTGACAGATTGGGGTAGCTTGATGTGCTGGCCTCTGTACATACTGTACTTCATAAACAACGTGTAACGTTAAATGCGCAAAACCTCATACACCCCATTTAGAGTATTGAGTTACAAGCATAATCCAATGCACAAAACTTTTTTTAAAGATAACTGTTAGTATTAAGAAAAACGTGTTGCCCAAGCATTGCTTTACGTATTTAAAATTAAGTCTTATTGCTTTGAAATAAGATTCAATTTTCTTTGGCTCAATCAGTGGTAGGTATGGCGAAAAACTTTTTTTTTTAAATACCTATGTTAAAAGTTACTGAAATCGATTCACTAGTCAATTAGGAGCAAACTACTTTAAGGTTTCGCGTATATTCTGTTACACCTTGTATATACTACAAATAGAACAACGACTTTAAAAAAATTGCACATTAGATAATATTGGTCCTTCAAGTTCAACTTAACTAGGGCAGATGAAACTGAATCACATACATCACTTACAATCGTCTGGGACAAAATCATTAACTTTTTAGGTCAAGGAAAACTACCGGGATTGGCAGCTGAAAACATGAAATAAGTTTGGAAGTAATTCCCCCAATTTTGCCGGAATTACCAGTTTCTTGTGTACTTTGGAAGTACACAACCGCAGTTAAGTGGTAATAATCTGATATTTTTGTGTATGATTATTTATGACCGTCCAGCTACGATACAAGAGTGTGTTCTTGTGTCGTTGCTCGTCGTTCATATTAGTAATGCTGTTTATCGAGGTTGATTCCGAGTGCGGTGATGGCGCAGAGACAAACTTGAAATTGTTACTTACTGTGATTTTATAAATCATCACTGCGGTCAAAAAGAGGAAGGAAAACAACATGAGGAAACCGACATATATCAAAAAAATAAAAATTTGAAGTCATCAAGTTCGTGACCCTCACAGAGAGGTGGCCTGGGTCCCAGCCGTGCGAAATGGAGTTGATTTTAAAAGCTACTAGTGCTTTTTCTTTATGTAGCTATGTCGGCAGATTTATATAAATCGGTTGACATGTTCGGGGCATATTCATAAACGATGATTAAAGTTAAGAGGTGTTTACACGTCAAAAATGTGTTGGTAATCAGTCGCTAATCATTACTCAACTTTAAGCAGCGTTTATAAATAAGGGGTATAATGTGCATGTGATACGGAGGCGTAACGAAGGTTTTGAGGATAAATGTGGGGAACACAAAACAAAAAATGGTTGGACCGTGTGAAGAATGATAATTATGGCTAAAAAGGGGTGACTAGAATAGAGACGTACTCGTATGTTAGAAGACGTGTTGCAGCGACTCCCAAACTAATAGTGATAATGTCAAGAGAATAAAGATGATAATTATACGCACTAGCCGATCTATTCCGTAAAAATGTAACTCTCTATTTATTTTGAAGTGAAGTGAGTGTGAACTCGGCTGTCAGTATTGCTATAATGATTGACTATATTCATAGCTCAACTCAAGCGCACTTCATCTAAGTTTCGCGGTGTGCTTTTTACATATATCGGCTTGTTTACCTTTTCATTGTGAGGTATGAAAGCTCCCGGAGACCGATGTCGAAGCAACGCGACTAGTAGATTTCCGTGTTTTTTTTTTAGATTTTTTTCTATTAGAATCGCGTTGTGCCTGTCTGCAAGGGCGTTTATAACCGTTGTGTAATGAGAGCGTGCACAAACGCGAGTGCCTGAGATTATTAACAGCACTAAGAACGCTTGCAGAGAGAAAATGTACGTTGCTGAAACTGAGAATAAAGTTATCTGTTTGTTGATGGATTTAGAATCGAAGTAGCCAGTCATACTGTTTGTTTATTATTGGAAAGAAATAGGGTCATTGTTGATTATCAAGTAGGACTTTTCTCTATTTCTTTTTCTCTATTGCTAAGATGAACAAAGAAAATAATCATATAAATATTTCCATTTAATAATTACTAATAGTAAAACTAAAAACATACCTAATCTGCGAATGTTCTTACGAGCAACGTGCAACGTGAGTATTTGCAATTAAATTAATTTCTTAGCGATTCTGATAATAAAATGCGTTATGAAGTTTGTGATTAAAATTCTAATGCCCTCTGTAATATTGTGTACCTACTTCAAGGTACATGATGCAAGAAATAATACTATTAATTTTATTAGTATTTTGTATACCATTTAGAAGTTACCAGTCATAGAATCCTTATTCTCGAAAAGGCATGTTATTTAACGATTTGTGAGTTGAAATAATGCTCTTTAATGTTTTTGACAAACTTTTGAAATCGTCATGACAGTTTTAATGAGCTGTCAAATTATACTTTTGTATAATTATGTATGACCATAATTTTGCGTTTTTTTTTTGTTCATTTTCTGCACGTGGACAGTTAATAAGTAATTTTGTTTAATTTTCCGCTAAGCCTTAATTATTTGCTGTATCCTTAATGGTTATTAGCACTAGCGGTTCAGTTAGTCTATGTTTATCTAAGTCTGTAGACTCTCAGACTCAGATTCGCCTCCACTTCTCCGTGCTATGCGCCCGCGCCGGCGCGTGTCGCAGAATCCGGTTTTAGTCTTCAACTTTTTTTCTGTTTAGAAAAAAACTTAAGTACAGCTCTTATATTATATTTATGTTGTTTTATATTAATGGGCCTATTTACATGACAGAACTAAGTAAGACTTGACTCATGGATAACCAAACAAATAATTGGGTTAACATTTGAGACAGATTCCGGACAAAAAGCCCATTGGGCTTGGTAGAATTTGGTAGTTTTTTTGTACCAACTATAGAAATCATTTACTGTAGGTATTATATTTCTATGTGTCACGCGCAGACTAGCAACATCAAGTGTTCGCCGTCCAACGTGCGACCTCATTAGTATTTTAAGTGCAGTCAAAACAATGGTATGTGAAAGCCGCGTCGGTAATCTGCAACTATAAGCCAGCCACCCACCAAGTTAGACCCACGTCTAGAATGAATGATGTGCAACTTCAAATCATTCGTCTGGCACCTTAACAAGACTCTAGAAAATTCGATAACGGTATTGCAACTCTCTGACAAATATTTCTGACACTTGGAGCACGTTTAACGTCATGTGTGTCGGTAAATAAATTATTGGGGTTGCAGTGTGAACTTGTCATCAGAACATCATGATGCCAGATAATTAAAATTAAAATAACAGAGTGACAGAGTTGTACCTACCTATTAGCACCGCCACATTTCGCCAGCCATTTTTAAGTCCCATATAATAGGGTTATCTTCTATCAAGTAAATTCCTCACAAAGACAAGTTACCTAGTAATAAAAATCTTATACATACTACAGTATAAAAGGTGAATATGAAAAGTTATTTGGAAGTTAAATCAAAAGTAAGTATTTTTTAGACATTAGGGTCATTACAACTTGAGTTTGCAACCCACTGTGCGACATGCCATACATCAAAATGTAAACCTGAATTGACGTGTGGAGAAAAACGCGAATTTGTATCTTACGCCTTTTGTTTAGAGTACAGTTTTGGCTGTGCATTCATGTCTAAGGCATTTAGAATTATCTTTGTCAGAATCAAGCATTTGCAGTTTCGCTTTATAGTCTTTATTTTGTGCATGTCAGAATTGTTTGTGAATACTTTTTTTAACCACTGTCATTGTTTTTTTTAAGGTTTTTTTTTTTAATGAACATACTGTGGGTAAGAAAGTTTGGAAACGCGACCGGTCAAAGTGGAGGAGCCTGGGGGAGACCTATGTCCAGCAGTGGACGTCTTTCGGCTGAAAACAGCCAAGCCACATATTTTGACTATAGTGTAGAGTTTGTGAAGTTAGGCCTTGTAGAGTTAGGGCGTCTAGAAGCTTGGCTCTACATGAGATCTGCACCCTAACTGCGTAACTCACGATTAATCATAATCTGTTTCGTTTTGAAACAGATTGTTAAACCATTGCTTCATATGTTCGAAAAATGTGTCTGCTCAATAACGTAAATAACGCAATGAATATTGTTGAACTGGCAAATTGAAACAGATTATGATTTAATCGTGAGTTACGCAATTAGGGTGATGATAAAATTTTGACAGTGCGAGTCATATGGTCTCGTCTAGGTAACATTTTGCATGAAAATGTTTTTGGTGGAATTTCACTTTTTTTGTCAGTTGCTTTTTAGCACCAAAAACATTTTTTTTTTTTTTAATAAAGTATTACAATTTTTTTTTAATTTTTTTAACAACGAGGTCCCTGTATTCAATTTTCAGACCTCTAGCGTCAAAATTGCGGAAGTCTCACACAAACTCCAATCCCCTAGTTTAAGGGGTTGGGGGATTATAGTTCCAAGTTTTAGAATATTTTTATTGTTTGTGTACTTACTAGCTTACATACCAAATTTCAGCTTTCTAGGACTTTAGGAAGTACCCTAAGAAATGACGAAATCAGGGTATTTTAGATATCAATAAATTCTAAAGTATATGAGCTATGCAATTAAAACTTTTTACATTTAATAAGTCCGCTATTGACAACATATCCCGAGAATTTTGTTTATAATCCAAACCCAAGTTGTAAGGGTAAAAAAAACGACGAAGCGCTTCGTGAAAAGGTAGGTAGTGCACTTACGCTCCGCTTGGCTCGTCTTGGCGGGGGCACCACCGTGCCACCAGAATAGGTACCTAGATACCTACATAGAAGACAAACCATCCGGACTCGTGGAGCGAGTCGCGGCGTTTTTTACCGCGCAGCGCAAAATGCGGGCGGAGGCGCGTAACGCTGTCAAGTGACACGCTTTAATCTTTCGGTTTAGACGCCGCTTCTTACCTATGAATGACCTTGATTTTTTGCTCCTATAAATCTTTTATTTTACTATAATACACTCTTCAATAAGTTTCCTATAGCCATTGAAAAGTTTACAATGGTGACTTTCCAAAAAGAAACTAGTTTTAAACAATTTATCAATGATCTTTTATGTCCTTTGAATGGCGCGGACAACAAGCTGGAGCGGTTTTTTGTATTGAAATATGAAATCCTTTGATTCTATCGAAGGGGAGAGCGCCTCGAGAACGGTATTTGGGTACAACGAGCGAGCGGCGCGGGGTGGGGCAGGTGTCGGCGACGGGAGGGGACGAGGTACGTCTCTAGAAATTTCCATTGCCTTGCCTTGCCCAAGCGCCGTAGTTGTACCGCGTACACACATACACACGAAACCAAGCGAAAAGGCTAGAGAGAGACGCACGATCACCGCCTCTCCTCGCCAACTACACGCGTTTTATGTTCAGATAACCGAAGCTGACTTATGGTTTTCTCTGACTGCGTTGAATGCGTTCACGATAAAGTTTTACGAGACTAACTCGTGAAATTATTACCGTTTTATTTAGAATGTTAAACTGAATTCAAAGGTGACTGCTAAGGACAGTGCGGTGTTTTAAATTTGAATCAGATTTAAGTACTGTTTTATGCTCAGAATATGGGTATTGAATGCAAAACGATTCTGTATCGTTATCGAGTGAACAAAGTTGGGAGCCGAAGCGGTCCGCGGTCGCGACCGCCTCCTCTACACTCATGGCACCAATTTGGAGGCCGCGCAGTGTAGTCGCATGCGCAACTTTCGGCTCCACGCGTCAGTTATTCGCTATAGACTTAGGCCCTTATTCATAAAAGTTATCGAACATCTAAACAGTTTTTAAGTGTGGTTTCGTATTGAAAAACAGACTTAAACAACTGTTTAGATGTTCGATAACTTACGAATAAGCCTACCGTCCGGAACTAAATTAAACTCTAACAGAACGCACTAGGCTCGTTTTCTCTTTGAACGACGCATGTCAGGCGAACTTGAATATATCTGTCCTTGTCTAAAGGCATCCCGTTTTTGGTTATTTTCCACTGGACAGAAATGGAGACGGGCAACGCGAGCGTTTCTATTTCTAGATTATTCTTAACATGTAAGCGGTTATGGATGCCTAAAAAATTATTTGATTATGCCTCTCATGTAAGCATTGGATAAACTGATAGAATACCGCAACATTACTATGGCAATAAAATATGTAATATTAAAGTGAGTTTATAATGTTTTAACACTGTGTCACACGAAACAAGGAAATTGATTGTTAATAATCGCTCGAATAACGCATTTTCCCTTAAAGCATTGTGTCGTGCGGATTGCGGGTCTGTGGTAGGCAAGCGCTTGCGCATACTTGCGAGTGTCCGCTTGCACCGGATCGTGTAGACAATACCCAATGAACACCTGATACTGTTGATGAATAAAGACACGAGAATTGTTATAACATTACAATAACTCCGTCAAGTGATAAGTATGTACTATTTCACGTACCAACTACCGCACCTCTCATGGAGAATGGCTAATGTGACAGTCACTGTCAAAGTGATTATATTCCCGTTAGAAACTACCGTCAAAGAAACCAACCGAATAAGTCATTAAACTAGAACATTATTTTTTATTAACAAGTTCAGAAAATAATGCTGAATATTGATTGCAGGTACATCAAGTTGAAAAGAATCTAAACGCGTTTTGAATTCGTAACAAAGGACCATTGAAAAACTTTTTGCCATAACATTTAGCAAAATGATGCTAACAACTAAAGTTAAGTAAGTAGAACATCAGAAAATTAAGGAATATGATGCAAGGTAGTTAGTCCAAGGAGCGGATATATTAACAGACTAAACGGAAACAATAATTCTACACGAGAGGGATGAGGTAATGTCCCAAGTGCACTATATCTGAGACGAGAGAATCCTACATGGCTATCAGTGACAAAAGCGACACAGCAACGTATGGAGCGAGTAGATTATAACAGTCAGTGGCAGTATAGTCTCTTGCAACAAGCCCATTCCGAACTCAAGTAAACCTCCTTTGTAAACCACAAATACCAGCCAGAGAAACATACGTTTTTCCCAACCAATAAGAAATACCGAATGAAATCGTAAGGTAAATATTTACTTAAAGGTAGAGTAGCAATCAAACATTATGTGAACATATTACAAGACGAAACACCCACTAGCCATTTTGATAAAAAAAAACTTTAACAATTTTATCCGACTATAAAACTATAAAATGTGCTACTAGTTCACGTGTAGATGCTAGTATCACATTTAGAAGACCATCAATCAAAGCTCTTCACAAAAATAGACTTGGGTTTTTCAACACCGTCTTTTACAGAATATTTTCCACCATTACTTAACGAATGATTAGTCATTCGTGTTTGTATGGAAGCAGTCTTTATTATTCAGAGTTAATGCCTTCCTAGGAGTGATGGACAGACCCTAATGCCTTAGTTTATACTGCAACCCTACGAATAATAAAAGTCCTGCAACCCCTTTGCACATAAGAGATGCGAGTGGATTTAAATGCCCCTTTTTTAAACTAGGGGTTCTGTTTGTTACTAACTTAATAATTTGAGTGTTCCCCATGTATGGTTTACGCCTAAACTAAGCGGTTTTGCTGCTATTACTCATACTGCGCATTTATTGGTTAAATTATTTTCAGCACCAGGAAATAATGATAGTTTTGGCTCCGTTCGGTGTCGCTAACAAATATAGTAGACCGATAGTTGATGCTCATCTTGCAAATATGCCATCCATCATACTAAGAACAACGCATCATGGCCTTGACAATCTATGGCTAATTCGTGAAACTGAAACATTCTATAAACTTTGTCGCTAGCTAATTTAACCATGGTAAAGCTAGTTTGAATATGTTCACTTTGTAATTATGTTTTCAGGAAAACGATACCTATATGTTGTTAATACAATATAATGTAATCCCCTATAACAAGGTATGTATTCATGATATTTGTTTATACGAGTATGAAAACCAAACTATTGTAGTTATTTGGAATATTGAGGATGTTAAAACAGAGCATGATAATGCTCGAATTTGTTTAACACATTATGACGAAACAAACTAGATTCAACAATAGGTGAAAAACCCCTTTGAGGAGGTAATAAATGGCGCAAATGAATTCAGTCTACAGCGACGAACTGTTCAGTTAGTAATATATTCTTCTATTTTGCATACAAAAAATTAACGCTGATGTCGCCATAAACCGTGACGTACAACGATACATTTGAAGTGACTCAATTAAACGTGCCTTAGGAATAGTTTTGAAGCAAGTTGACTTGGCGTTTTTTGACTACCTACTGTGGATTTTTGCTTCGCTATCTTTACTGTTGACTTAGATATACCATAAGAAAGAAGACCTATTCCTCAAGTAGACTATTAATTTCTGCTATTTCAAACTTTGATTCAACGATCACGTATTCACGTTCTGTAATCACGTGTTCTATGGCATGTGAGTTATGTCGTTGTAAAGTTAGGTGCTTTATCACGATTATACAAATCAAGCATGTAGCACGGAATTAGACATTATGATTTGTTCATTTTTGGCCATACGTCGATTGATGTTAGTTAGGGTATATTGGTCCCATCCTACTTTGGTCCTGGTTGGTGTATGGACCGAAAAACGTCAAATACGTAAAGGGAGAATTCTGCCAGCCAACTCTATTGCATTAGTTGTGACCGGCTGTTTAAAACAAAATCGATCAAACGAGTTATATTAGGGCACACGCCAGGAAATAGTTACTGCGAAACGTAGCCGTTATCAACATCGATAAGGGGGACTGGTCCCATCACTCCTAGTCTTTGGTTTAAGTTACAGTTTTGGAATTTTGTTTATGGTTTCCAGTTGGGTAAAGATTGAACAGTGGTGGTCCAGTGTTATCGGCTGGGACTTAGGAGTTGTAAGTCGTAGGTGACAACCCTGACAGTTGCTTCACTTAGTGTAAATTACTTCATCACCACTGCTCTCAAAACGGTTTAGGAAATGATCGTGGGGAAACCGGCATGTCCTAGAACCAAGAAATCGAAGACATGTGACATTTACTTGCCCACGCAGATCCCGCGTGTTACATGCCCAACTTCCTCCCATAGAGAGGAGGCCCGTGTCCCAGCAGTGGGAACATTATAGACTGCTTATGTGTGTATGTAAAGGTCCCTACTCCCTATCTCATTGCGGCTGTTTGCTTTTGTGGTTTTCTAACTAGCATAAATAATCTTCATTATCTTAATTTATATTATACGTCCTCGTGTCACATGGTCCAGGTAATGTGAGTTTTAAAAAGTTAGTGCGTCATTTTCAACAGATATTCCTATTTTCTTTAGAATCCATTGACGTTCATTGATGCGAATAACTCTGTTTACTGTCTGTGGTTTGTATATTTGTATACAAGACTTATCTACACTTTATTTTTGTGAAAGTTGAGAGATAGAAGAACAATTCAGGGCCTCGGGCATAGTTTTTATGTTTACTGCCGAAGTGTTCTTTGGCATATTTATGTTTTATTTACTTTCACATCATAATGAACATTATAATCTTTTCCTTTTTTTCATTTCGAAGACAAGTGACATCTATCAACCCGCATCCCACGTGGTGGATTACTGCCCACTCCCTCTCACCGAGAGGAGGCCTGTGTCCCAGCAGCGGGAACAATATAAGCTAATTATACTATGCATAACAAAAACATCACGCCTCATGTTCCCGCAGGGTTGGGCAAAGGTGTACACTCACAAATTTACAATATACTATGCCTTTCTTTTATGCCAATATTTTAAACTTAACAGGGTGCTTACTCTGGAATATAATTCCGATAGATCGACATTGGAATTATCAGTTAAACGTCAAGGATTGGCTGGAATCACTGAGGCTAGCCAATCCCTGACGTTTGACTAACAATTCCAATGACGATCTATCGGAATTATATTCGAGAATAAGCACCCTGGATGGACCTAGATAGAATACTGTTTATTGGAAGTAGGTACAACATCACATCTATAATTTCTTGGGGGATGTTTGACATTTTCAAGTTTCAATAGGTACACTTTAGAGTAATTAAATGAAACTGATATTGCATAAACCATGCGAAGTAACTTTGTAACGAGGTAGAGACGTGGTAATGGTGCGGCTACACCTACGAGAAACGCCGTTGATTATCGCGATGTTGGACGTTAACCGTAGGTGTAGCCACAACTAATCGCGATAATTTTAAAACGGCATTCACATTGCCATTACAAAACGTGAGAATTATTGCGACAAAGCGCGGCCACACTAAGGTTTGACATTGCCCACCGTGAGCATAATTAGCCGATTCTTTACCGCGTTGTGTATCGCTATGTTGGGAATTGACGTTGACCGTGGTGTGGCTGCAGCATAATAAATATTAAAATTACATCATACATTTAGACCGTGAAGTGCTGGGGCTCGTGGCTAAGTAATAACAGCTGCACAGGTCGATCGCAGGTTTGAGGTCGGTGCGATGGGTGGTTATGAAGTCTTACTAAGGGGTATCTACCTATCGTGTTACCCACTAATTTGGGTGTGTTGTCAACGTAAAATACCTATTGGTATCCAGGTACCTTGTTGGGAAAAGGCTAGGTAGATGATGATTATTTTAAGATTGTGAACTGAAGCTAACATTAAAAACACTTATCGATATCTAAAAGCATGGACGAAGATGCCACTTCGATTTATAATCTCGAGCTCAGCATCCTTTCCGGATAAACACATGCGAATCTGCCAATTTCTCATTTCCAACCCATTTCAAGGTTTTATAAAGTTTTTTTTTTTCATTAATTCAGCTAGTTGTTGCTTCTAAGTACTAAGTACCTATGTTTTTTTTTAACAATAAAGTACTGATTTCAAACGGTACGTCTGTTTTACACTTATTCATTAAATTTCAAGAATTTATTTTCAGTTTTTAAATTAAGTAAGTACCTACATAATAAATCCATTGTTTGAGTTATCTATGATTCTAAAATAAATAATGAAAAAACTTTGACGTAATTGCGTGTGAAATCAGTAGTCTAAAGATATATCGCACAGCTTCAAAACGCATTTCTGTGAACACAGTAGGATTCGGTCTGACCGAAGTAATTATTCCGCTACATTCCGTCGTTTCACAATGTCAATGAAACTTCGCGTTACTTCAAAAAACGGCGGAACGGTTCCGTTCTGAAATACATGTCAACTGAGGTTTTTTTTTTTTTTTAAATTATATTCGTACACGTTTTATCAGTTTGGTAAGTTTTAATCGCCTTTACTATATTTGATAGTTTGACGGCGATTTTCTCGAATGGTTTCTATTCTAAACAAGCCCAATTATAATCAATCAATTCATACCAGTTGACGATTCAAGTGTGATCGCAAAGCAATTTAGAGAGAGTAATCCAAATATAAATTGGAACAGTATCCAACAAACAAAAATTCGCATTCAAAATAAAATATGTTTAAAAACACTTACCTTAAACACCGCCGGAGCTAACGGTATAGCCGCTTGGTTGTGAAGATGTTTTTTAGACATTTTCGGATCTTTTTCCTTCCACGCCTCTATATATCGGTATCCTCACAAATACTAAATAAACTGTACTTGTTATTTCAAAACAATTCTAAAGAAATCGTAAACTGAAACGAGTTGCGTTCAAGTCGCCGATGACTAAAATTGCGACATAAGTTTTCGCCGAGCAAAAACGAATTTGCTAACAAATCGATGTTTGTTTTCTAGAAAAATATTTTTGATGAGTGGGTACACTATATGGACACTTGCTAAACAGTGCCAAAAAAGTTAACTTTAATTTGAGTGAGACGCGTCGGATATATAGTGTACCATACGTCGTGCCACGGTTGCGGTCAAGTCGGCAATGAACGGGTGAGGCGCGAGTGAGCGCGCCAAAAGGAGTGAGTCGCGCTGGGCCGAGCTACCGAGCCACCGAGCCGCTGAGCCGCTGAGGGGTCGCCTGACGATGTAGCGGAGCGGACCGCGGAGGCGCCAAGTGACGTAAGCGTGTCTCGCGCAATACAGCGGCCTGAAATCCGTCGTGGTTCCGTTCAAGCGCTTTATCTAGTCTGCTCATAGTTTTTCACTGTTGCGTCAAATTACTGTGACGGTATAGCACGCCCCTAGCCAGAGAACCGCCAATACAAAACGGCTAGCCTTCAAAACACGTGACTCACGATCACATTATCCTAGCGCAGCTATTCAATGCTAAGCGTTACAAAGCACTTACTTGACTTGGCCGGAACTGTGGAGCTCTCCATTACTGATGGTGTACACAGCTGGCGTCTCTTTACGACTCATTACGAAGTCGAAGATATATCCTTTTGTCCAGAAGCCCAGTAGTAGACTACCAATTAACACTGATTGCAGCGACCGCTATTGCACTGATTACTGCCTCAAGTAGGTATTGTACTGATTGTAGCGTCAAGAGTTTTGTAAATCTTATAATCCTTTTCCTCTTGGGGGCTATGTAAGTAGGTACTTACATTTTACAGATATTTATATTAAAAGAATTAAATGCACACATGCATCACTGCGTGGGACTTCCCAGACTGTAATTCTAAAATGCTGAGACGAGTAAAATTATTGTTTTGTTGTTATGCTGGAACCAGGTACATCATTATTCCCGGTGTATGTTTTAAAAAACATGAATTCCTATTCAATTGTTTATAGAAGTATGTGAACCTGTGTGTGTTTTAATTATGCCACGAGAATACCTTTCGTTTGTCTACTAAACTATGGACACGGTAATATTTCATGTCATCGAATCGCATATCTAGCACTAGTCAATAATCTTCTAATGAACTAATTTCACGTCAAAGCAATCTCAACCTGAAGTGTAGGTAAATACTCGTAGTAAGGTCAGCTACTGATATTTTGTTGATAAACAATAGTACCTATTTGATTTGCAGATTACAGTATCCATTCGTTCATTACAGTAGAGAACGAGCCCCAGAGCCATCAGTCGGTAGCATAGCTAGGTAGGTACTTACATAAATCTCTCACCGTGCTGTCAATAAAATCGAATAAGAATGTTTATCCATTATTGTTCTTCTATCACCCGTATTTCAAAGTCAAAGAGTTTTCCATCATTGTGATGTGTGAATGTGATTCAATCCATGCTTCACAAAATCGGGTATCTGTTTCCGCTGTACGTTCTATGTTCAGGACAGCACAACTAATACTGACTATTCACCACAATTGCTTCTTTTTTCAAAACATGAGCTAGAGCTTGGCATAGTTACTGACATCACCAATAAAGAAGGTAAAACTTGATACACAACCACACACCAGTTCACACATACCAGCGCTGCAGGCACTGATCAGAATAACACTACTCAGATCAAAGAAAAACAATAATCTAAAATTCAAATCATTCCTGATTGTTAGGAAGTGTTTAGGTATAACAGGAATGACAAAACAATAACAATTGTAGGTACCTACTATTGTTATTATATTTACGTTAACGTACGCACTTATTTTGTTTACGTTAAGGCTCTTGCTTTCCCGAGGTAAACAAAACGATGGTGATGGTGGACTGACAGATGGTCCAGCTTTTAGTGCTTTGACAAAAATACATTCTGGTGATACTAAAAAATGTAATGGATTAGCATAAGCTAAGTACCGAAAAGATTGAAAGTCGTTGAAGAAATACGATTACACCGTTCGGTAACACTAACACCCCGTTACAATGGGTACTTAAGTGTAAATTTGAGAAATGTCAGGAAATATTACTGTATGAATGTGAACGATTATAAGAGTTGAGAAAGATAAAAAGGTTTGTAAAAGAGGTTTAAATAGCTAATGCCTTTCCCTTCATCTAGGATCGGTTTCCTCGTCATTATTCGAGACGTCGCGTCGTCGAGACATTTTGGTGTGCTGCCTCCAGGTCCTTGTTTACTTAGGACATCCAAGTTAGGAAGGGCGTTTTTCACTTTCTCTGACCTGGTCGTTGCTTAGGACCTGTATGTGATCTTTGGGTCTTCTCATCACATGCCAGTATCATCTCAGGCGCGTTCCGTTCTGTTTTTGTTGGAGACTCTTGCTTACGTATTCAGATCAAACTGACACTATAGTTAATACAAAATGTTGGCGATGGGTTTTTTTTTTTTTTTTTTTGGTAATATGGCTATTTCTGGGTCAACATTTATGTCTGCATTATATCTTCTCAAATACTTATTGCAAACTTAATTTTACTTGAATTTACACTATAATTTGGACAGGCAACAACTGTTGTCTATATACAACAGCTGCTGCAGGTTTTTAAAACCACCCGCAGGCTTGTGGTTTTTGTGAAACAGGTGCTATAGATTCGTGGTCTGAAAATAAAAACGGGACGATTGGGAATTTATTATTAGCAGATAATTAATTAAAGGGGTAAAGCAATGTCTTCATGTCACGGGCGCTATTTTGAACCCCCAACATAACGAAGGAATCTAAGGCTCCAGATTCAAGCTCGCCTTTTGTCCCCGAGTAGAATACGGTGAATTACCAAATAGTTCATGAAACTTTTAAATATCTGGGAAATAACAAGCTATATAAATAGTTTCATACACTTTTTCATCTTAACTCAACCAATTTCATGAAAAACACTAAATATTATCGTAATTAAGTGGCCCAAATCCAACATTCTAACGCTGCACAGTACACTACTTTTGTATAGGTAGTATATATGTAGATAGAGATACCCAGGTATTGTGGCGGTGGTCGCGCCGCAGCAACCGAGCTGTGGCGATGACATGCCATTACCGCCACAGATGAAGTAGAAAGTAGAAACAGCGGTTCGGCAATCTTGTCGACATTTTTGCCATACAAACTTCGGGAGTGTATTAATTACTCCACTGTTCGACAATGTACATCAAAAATTTAACATACTGTGGTTTTATCCTATTATCAATATTGTCTATATGGAAACAGAATTCTAAAATAAATAGCCATCAAAAAGTTGTGAGCCAACAAAGATTCAAATCAAATCAAAATCAAAATATTTTATTTCCTACACTCGTAAACCTGCAAGGGCACTTATGAAACGTCAGGAGCTACGTGCATGGTAAATTGTCGCTTCCTATGGAGAAGAGCCGGCAAGAAACTCCACGGTTACTCTTTTAAAAATAATTGGCTTTAACAAATTACAGTGATAATAGGTATGGGAGGACAGTGCAGGCCTGTCAATAAGTACCAGGTACTTAGAGGAATGAAAATGCAGAGTAGAAAATCGTCTACAAATCTACTGTCTGTAAGGCCTACAACGTTCTCTCATTCACAACATGTAAAAGAATGTACATAAATAAAATGAACCTATTTAAACAAAGCGACATGATTTCCATGACAAACACTAAAAAATAGTCGACATTAAAATTGATGTATAATGTCAAATAATGACGAGAATATGTCAGACATTGTAAAAATAAAAAGAATAAAAAAGAACATAGTAATTTGGGAGCAGTTAACAGACTTTCACATAGTTCTGCTGTTAATGAGGGTACCAGGGAAGCCACATGTGCAGAAGGAATTAATGCCAAACTTCCCTGTCTTCCCTGTTCAACGTAGTCTTTTATCTTATAATATGCTTTTTTGATAAGGACACGTTTGATGTGAGTTTTAAAAATTTCCATCGCTAAGTTCTGTAACCGACTTTGGCAACTTGTTATAGAAGCGGATACTGTTTATTAGAAATGAATTGCTAGGTTTAGTGAATCAAAATATTGGAATCACAATTTCATCTTTAGTACGTGTATTCAGATTATGGAAATCGCATCTTTTTTTGAAAAGACCTAAGTTTTTGCGAACATACAAGATATTTTCTAGGATATGAAGAGAAGGCAGAGTTAGTATATCAATTTCGCTGAATTTGTTTTTAAGAGACTCGCGAGGCTCCATTTTATAGATTGCGCGGATTGCCCTCTTTTGTAAAATGAAAATAGAATTTACGTCAGCTGCCGATCCCCACAGCAGAACGCCATAAGACATAATACTGTGAATATAAGCAAAGTAAACTAACCTAGCTTTGGCTACATCAGTCAACTGCCTTTTTTTTCTTACTGCGTGAGCAGCTGAGCTTAATCTACTTGAAAGAGCTCTAAGCACCCGATTGCAATTTTGAATCTAAAGTAATTCTCAAAGATACAGTTTCCGAAATAGCATCTAGTTTCTTGCCATCAAGTTTTTAATTTAGACCTACTTGGGGTACATTTGGTAACGAGAACTTAAGACTTTTAGTTTTGTTCGCATTGAGTTAAAGATTATTAGCAGCAAACCATTTCGAAAGAATTGCTAGGCTATCGATAAGAGAAGTGACATCAGTGAATAAAATTATATCCGAGAAGTTAGCCATCAGGTAAGGAAGGTCATTAATATAAACTAGAAATAAAAAAGGGCCAAGAATTGAACCTTGAGACACACATCTTAACTAGGGACCCCGAGGACGTCGCCCCATTAACGTTTACTTTTTGCTGCCTTTTTGTTAAATAGGAAAGTTTAAGATCAGCAGCTTGTCCACGGATTCCGTAGTGGTGTAATTTACAGATCAGTGTGTTGTGGTCAACGCAGTCAAACGCTTTTGAGAGTTCACAGAAAATGCCAATCGCGTCCTGGGAATTCTCCCAGGATTCGAAAATGTGACTGATGAGTTTTACTTCTGCGTCAGTCGTCGACCTACCTTTCGTGAAACCAAACTGTCGACTATGTAAAATCCTATTCGAGTTAAAATGTGAAAACATCTGGTCTAGCATAATTTTTTCATAAATTTTGCTCAATGCTGGAAGCACAGGTCTATAATTAGAGGGATCACTCTTACTACCCGATTTGAAAATTGGTACTACTTTACTGTGTTTCATTAAGTCAGGAAACGTACCGCTGTCTAAACATAGATTTAAAATGCCTGTTAGGACAGGGGCAATTTGTCAATTATATTTTCAAGAACCATAACGGAAATCCCCCATAAGTCTTCAGTGTTTTTATGTTAAGACCTTTAAATGCTGTTTTAATTGTGGCAATAGAAATGGGTTTGAATTCAAAACTTGGAATGTCCTTACTGAAGTTTTTTTTAAGAAGAGATTCAGCTAATACAGATGATGAGGGGAGAGATTTTGTAACTTCTATTGGGATGTTGGTAAATAGATTTTCTACAGTTTCAGCAACTTGTAATTCAAAACTTGGAATGTCCTTACTGAAGTTTTCTTTAAAAAGAGATTCAGCTAATACAGATGATGAGGGAAGAGATTTTGTGACTTCTATTGGGATGTTGGTAAATAAATTTTCTATAGTTTCTGTTCGCGACGATGCGTCACTATATAGTTTAATAGTTTGTTTTTGACATTAATTTAAAATCATAAAGATAATAGTGATAGTTAAACCAATAGACAGTGGTTATAAGTGCCTACTATAAGAAAACCGTAAGTACCACCCTTTCAGACCTCATTTAAGTGGGCTGTATAGCCGTAATTTATAGTCTCAAGTGCGTCCAGGTAACCTAGAACCGAGACCTAGCCCTGGGCGTAACTACCCCTAACGTAGTCTAAAGATAAACCCACTCAATTGAGCTCTGAAAGTTGTGTTGCTTTAGCTAAGTAATTTTTAAGATTTGAGTTTTGCTAGCCATCTTTCAGGGCGCGTCACGCCCTGAAAGTCATATGTGTAACGTTCTTAATATTAGATTGTTTTGGGTCTGTAAACCACCCTGAGGTATCTGTAACCAGAATTGAAATAAGTTCAGTAGTTTTCGAGAAAATCAACTTTTAAAATATTTATTGGTAACATTTTTCATAATTTTTCGGGTTTTCTTGAAATAATCTTTCAGTACGGAAAGATATAGTACATACAGATATCTCAGGGGATGGGAAATTTCAAGGGGAATACAGGGATATATAACATGCCATATGTACAGTAATTTAATAATGTTTTGTATGCTATATTCCATTGTATCGATAGTCAAAAATAGAATAAATAAAAGTTAAAACAGGAAGCAATTTGCGGCCCTCGTTACGGTAAAGTTTCGAGGCACCTTAGAAAATATAGATTAACACCTAATTTGTAGTCATCGGCAAGATAAATTTGTTATTTTAAACTTAAATTAATTAACATGTAGTACAAGTAAAAGTTCTAAATTGCTTCCTGAAGATTAAATCAAAATGTGTGTTATTTAATCAGGTAAAGTACCCCTTCACAGAGGTGTCTCAAAAACAACCCCTTCCTAGACGAAAGTCTGGAACCCGTTTCTCTGTCAGTCGTCAAAACGTTGGTAACGTCGTGAAGAACGGAAGATAGTAGCCGCCCCTGAAGATATCTGGAACCTATAGGTGCAGGACGTCAGCGCCGCGTGGACTGGGAGACCTACATACACACTGGGATAAAACCTGGATAGGAATACACCCTCCCTACACACCCTTCGTGTCCAAGCGATCACGCCCGTCCGGTACATCTGCTGGTCCTT
The DNA here is from genome assembly GCA_949987655.1 of Polymixis flavicincta. Lineage (NCBI taxonomy): Eukaryota > Metazoa > Arthropoda > Insecta > Lepidoptera > Noctuidae > Polymixis > Polymixis flavicincta. The sequence goes on along the minus strand of OX465171.1, from coordinate 30,639,446 downwards.
GCGAGCCGGATTTCTACAGGAGGAACACATGTGGACCCGTTCAAGAGTTATCAGAAGCCTGAAGCCTTATTCCTGAAGACTTATTCCCGTGTCCTGAAGGATTATTCATGAAGAGTTACGAAAATCTGAAGCGTTATTTCTGAAGACTTGTTCCTGTGTACTGAAGGATTATTCATGAAGAATTATCGGAAACCTGAAGCCTTATTCCTGAAGACTTGTTCCCGAGTAATGAAGGCTTATCCCTGAAGGATTATCCTTGAACTTAGAAGATTTGACATTGGAGTTCCGTTTTGAAGATCCGTATTGGAGTTCCGTATTGGAGATCCGTTGAAGATCCGGTTTCAAGATCCGGATTGGAGTTCCGTTTTGAAGATCCGTTTTGAAGATCCGTTTTGAAGATCCGTTTTGAAGATCCGTTTTGAAGATCCGTTTTGAAGATCCGTTTGAAGATTCGATTGGAAGATCAGTTGGAGATCCGGATTGGATATCCGGATAGAAGATCCGGATAAGAATTTCTTTTTCAAGATCCGGATTGAAGTTCCGTTTTGAAGATTCGTTTGGAAGATCCGGTGCAGATCCAGTTGAGATATCCGGATAGAAGACCCGGATAAGAGTTTCTTTTTCAAGATCCGGATTGGAGTTCCGTTTTGAAGATTCGTTTGGAAGATCCGGTGCAGATCCAGTTGAGATATCCGGATAGAAGACCCGGATAAGAGTTTCTTTTTCAAGATCCGGATTGGAGTTCCGTTTTGAAGATTCGTTTGGAAGATCCGGTGCAGATCCAGTTGAGGTATCCGGATAGAAGACCCGGATAAGAGTTTCTTTTTCAAGATCCGGATTGAAGTTCCGTTTTGAAGATTCGTTTGGAAGATCCGGTGCAGATCCAGTTGAGATATCCGGATAGAAGACCCGGATAAGAGTTTCTTTTTCAAGATCCGGATTGGAGTTCCGTTTTGAAGATTCGTTTGGAAGATCCGGTGCAGATCCAGTTGAGATATCCGGATAGAAGACCCGGATAAGAGTTTCTTTTTCAAGATCCGGATTGGAGTTCCGTTTTGAAGATTCGTTTGGAAGATCCGGTGCAGATCCAGTTGGGATATCCGGATAGAAGATCCGGATAAGAGCTCCGTTTTCAAGATTCGTATTCAAGAACCGCATATCGAATCAACATGCCGGTGACAAGATCGCAAGGCAAGGCCCCTGAAGCCTGGACAGTGGAGGTGAGCAGAGGACGCGGTATTGCGGCCATCACTCATGAGCAACCGCCGCGTTCACCATCCACCACTGAAGGAGCCGAACCAGTACAGCAGGCCCCCCTTGCGCCACGGGCTAGTGAAGATTTGCCAAGAAGGACGCGGTCTGAAGAAGCGGAACAGCCCTCTACAGCAAAGGAAGGTACTTCAGTCAGAACACTGAAGCATTCCGATAGAACATTGAAGCATTCAAATAGAACACTGCAGTATTCAGATAGAACATTGAAGCCTGCAGACAGAACAGAGAAGACTACAGATAGAAAGTACAGCCGAACCTTGCCGATGACTACCCGGGGTGACGCCCGTACCGAACATAGCAGGCCGCAGTCGACTACAAATAGAACGACGCGGTCAAATAAGAAAATTTCAAGAGCACGTGAAGACCTACTGAAAGTTAGGTTGGAACTCGCTCAATTAGCACTTCAGAGAGCCGAGGAAGAAGATTCCGACGGCTATATGGATGACAGAGACTCAAACGATGAGTACGTGCGCTCCTGGCTTGAAGAGGCGCCTGAGCCTGAGCCGGAGAAGAGGGACAACGCCGCCGAGGGGGACAATAGTAATATAGGCCTTGAGCAACCGCCCCCCCCTGTGGACTTCGAAACTATAGTGGACCTCGAAAAGCAAGTACCGTTGTCGAATCCTACAGCGAAGGAAGTGAACCGATTCCCACAGAGGGGAATAGAAGTCAAAGGGGAGGACGCACTCCGCCCATTCATAACGGAGCTGACATCCGCTATAGCGTCGCTAGCCGACAGAAAAACAGAACAGTGGACACCGAGCAACCCCTCGGCGTCGAAGGTCATCATGACCTTACCGAACTTCAATGGGGCCCACACAGAGTGGCTTTCATTTCGTGCCATCTACGAGACAACTCGAAGATATTTCATCGATGTTGAAAACACAGCTAGGCTTAGAAGAAGCCTGCGGGGACGAGCGTTGGAAACAGTGAGCTCAGAACTCATCGGAAATGCCAAACCAGATGACATCATGAGGGAACTTGAGCTGCAGTTCGGCCGTCCAGATTCGATAGCTCAGGCTGAAACAGACAGACTTCGTGGACTACCGCGCTGCGGCGAAGCACCAAAGGACATCTGCAATTTCGCAAGCAGAGTCAGAAGCGGCGTGGTCACTCTGCGCGCGCTGAAGAAGGATCACTACCTGATCAACGCTGAGCTGATGCGGTTGTTAACCGAGAAGCTACCGAACTCACTGCGTGTACAGTGGTACAGAACGTACACGGAGAAGTACCAGTCGCTGCCCGACCTTACGCTCTTCAGCGAGTTCATAACAGAGCAAGCTCGTTTCTGCAGTGCATTCGCTCCACCCGAGAACATCGGCGCCACGGAAGCAACAGCGAGCAAGCGTGTCACACAACGGACTCACACAGCGGTAGACAAGTCACTCAAGAAATGCCGTATATGTGAGAAAGAGGGACATCAGAATCTTGAATGCAAGAAATTCAAGGAAGGATCCAGTGACAAGCGATGGGAGCTCGCTAAGAAGTTTGGCCTATGTTTCCGGTGCCTGCGGAGTCGTCGTCCAGATCATTCTTGCAAGCCGAAGAAGTGCGGTCTTAAAGGGTGTACAGCTACGCACCATCAGCTTCTTCACTACTCCAAGAAGCCTGCTAAAGAAGACGCCGTCAAGAACGAGAGACCCGCTATTCAGGAGCAGTCGAACAACGTGGAGACAAAAGAAACAGTGGCCAGCTCACGAACGACTTCAAGCCACGCTTACCTCAAAATGGTACCGGTTCGAGTGATTGGACCGGCGGGAGAAGTATCCACTTTCGCACTTCTTGATGATGGATCAACCGTCTCTTTGATCGACGAGGACTTAGCGAAGCAAGTCGGGGCAGAAGGCAAAATTGACCCACTGAAGATAGGCGCGATCGGCGACACCACGATTGAGACTCCAAGTTCAAGGAGAATCACCGTCACTCTTGCGAGCGAGCTGAAGAATAGGGTGCCGTTCAGAGCGCGCACCATACCGAAGCTGAACCTCGCTCCGCAGACAGTCAGTGAAGAGGACGTCGCACACTGCAAACATCTGGATGACCTGAAGCAACAGCTCATATACAACACTGGTACGCCGAAGATACTCATCGGACAGGATAACTGGCACCTATTACTGGCCAGTGAGATCCGCAGAGGTCCGAAGAACCAACCTGTTGCGTCACTCACGACGATGGGCTGGACTCTACACGGCGCACACACCAGAATCTTGGGTCAGCAAGTGCACTACGTCAATAGGCTCACAGCAGGCAATGAAGCAGCGGAAAAGGAAGATATAGACGAGCAGCTTCGTGAATTCTTCGCCCTAGAATCACTGGTCATCAATCCCAGACGGCCAGACTCCGATCCCGAAAAGAAGGCGGAAGATATCTTGAGTCGTCACACTCGTCAGTTGGAGGACGGGCACATAGAAACAGCCATGCTGTGGAAAACCGAAAACATAGAAATGCCCGATAGTTACGGGACGGCCCTGAAGAGGCTCGTCTCAATAGAAAAGAAGCTCGATAGCAAACCGGCTCTCCGAGATAGATACACAGAACAGATGGACTCTCTCATTCAAAAGGGTTACGCAGAAAAGGCGCCCAAGACGAGCACACAAGGTAGAACGTGGTACCTGCCTCATTTCGACGTGTTCAATCCCGCGAAGCCTGAGAAACTCCGCATCGTACATGACGCAGCCGCCAAATCAAAAGGACTGTCACTAAATGACTTCCTTCTCACTGGACCAGACTTGCTACAGTCCCTGCCCGGCGTCATGATGAGGTTCCGAAGACATTGCATAGCCATATCTGGTGACATAGCAGAGATGTTTATGCAAGTGAAGGTGCGAAGTCAGGATAGAGACGCGCTCCGATACCTATGGAGAGGCAATAGAAGAGAAGGAGCGCCAGAAGAATACCGTATGACGTCCATCATATTCGGTGCGGCAAGCTCGCCGTGCACGGCCATTTTCGCGAAGAATTGGAACGCGAAAAGGCATATAGATGAGCATCCAGATGCAGTGGAAGCCATAATTCAGAATCATTACATGGATGATTACCTCGATAGTTACAAGACCGTCGAAGAAGCGACGCACATTGCAACTACGGTGAAGAATATTCACCTACAGGCGAAGTTTGAGCTAAGAAAATGGGTGTCAAACAGCGCGCAATTAATAGAAAATATAGACCCGACACAGATCCGAACGGAAGTCGTCAACATCGGGAATACGGATGACACAGAAAAGATACTCGGCCTGATATGGAGACCGAGCGAAGATACGTTGGGCTTCAACCTAACACTCGCCCGCCTACCTAGAGGCATATTAGAAAAGGAAGCGCCCACGAAGAGAGAGGCGCTGAAGATAGTAATGTCACTGTACGACCCGCTCGGACTCGCTTCCCCAGTAACCATTCGAGCCAAGCAAATATTGCAAGAGGCATGGAGGCGAGGAGTCGATTGGGACCAGCCGCTGGACAACGACCTAGCGACCCAATGGAAGAATTGGATACAGCATCTACTGCAGCTCGGAAATATCAGCATACCAAGATGCTATCCGGGATACAGCGACGCCGTAGAGACACAGGTCCATGTTTTCACCGACGCGAGCGAGATGGCTTACGCGACGGCAGTATATTGGCGAACCACAGCAACAGATGGCCACCAGCGAGTCAGCCTCGCCATGGCAAAGGCGAAGGTAGCCCCGCTGAAGCTGCAATCAATACCCCGCCTCGAGCTGCAGGCAGCGGTGATGGGAACCCGCGTAGCCGCGGCTGTTGTACGTGAACACGGCATCAAACCCGCATCGGTGACCTACTGGTCAGATAGCAAGACCGTGTTGACATGGATAAGAAGAGGAGCACGAGTATACAAACCTTTCGTGGCCCATCGTATAGCCGCCATAGAAGAAAATAGCAGAGTTGAAGACTGGCGCTGGGTGCCCACGAAGATGAATATCGCAGACATAGCTACTCGTGATGTACCACACCACTTCAACTCACAGCATGAGTGGTATAGTGGTCCTAACTTCCTGTATGAAGAGTCGTCATCATGGCCATCAGAAAACCCTCCGATAGCGGAGGAGACAGGGGAGGAGAGAACGTTCGCCGCCATCGAAGAAATCGACAGCCGACAGATCACAGAAGCCATTCCAGACCCGACAAAGTTCTCCCGGTGGGAACGACTCCTCCGTGCGACGGCGAGCGTTCTACGTTTCATATCTCTATGCAAAGCCCCAAAGGAGAAGACGTTCTACAAACGAACCCAAAAGAATAAAGAACAGGATCCTGATTGGCGAAACAAGAAGAAGGCCGTCCCCTCTCTTCCGAAGCAAACCGTGCCGACGCGTAACTCACAAGAGAAGAGGCAAATAATAGAAGCAGAGTTTCTACACGAAGCCGAGAAGCTACTAGTGATGGTCGCGCAGCGGCAGTCTTTCGCTCTAGAACTCACTAGACTGCGAGAGCAAAAGGCATTGGACAAAGACAGTCGACTGCGGCCGCTACAGATAGAAGTGAGGGATGACGTCATACGGATAAAGAGCCGTATCGCAGCTGTAGAACAGATAACGGAAGAAGTAATGCGTCCGCCGATACTACATGGCGACCACCATATTACCCAGCTGTACATAGACTGGACACACCGTAGCTTGCAGCATGGTGGGACAGAGCTCACCATCAACGAGGTACGACAGCATTATTGGGTCGTGAAGATGCGACCAACAACGAAGAAGGTGCTATCACGATGCCTACAGTGTCGTATTCGCAAGGCGCAACCAACCGTGCCTGCGACCGGCGACCACCCAAGAACGCGCCTGGCAAATCACCAGAGGCCGTTCACGTACACAGGGCTAGATTATTTCGGCCCACTGTCTGTCACAGTCGGACGACAGCATCAAAAAAGGTACGTAGCCCTATTCACGTGCCTTACCACCAGAGCCGTCCACCTCGAGATCGCCGCCAGCCTCAGCGCAGACGCCGCCATACTAGCGCTGCGCCGCTTCGCTGCTCGTCGGGGTTGCCCCGCCGAGATACACTCCGACAACGGTACCAACATGCACGGTGCCGACAAGGAGCTCCGAGAGGCCTTCCGAGAGGAGGCCAGTCGCCGAGGCGTCGTGTGGCGCTTCATAACACCATCAGCGCCTTTCATGGGAGGCGCCTGGGAGCGCCTCGTACGCTGCGTAAAGTCCGCGCTGTGCACTGTGCTCCTAGAAAAACATCCGCACGAAGAGGTGTTGTCCACACTGTTGTGTGAGGCAGAGTACACTGTAAACAGCCGACCACTAACACATGTTTCAGTAGATAGCGAAGACGACGAGTCAATCACACCGAACCATTTCTTGCTCGGTGGATCGGCGAGACTACCATCACCCGGCGTGTTCACCGAGCGAGACGTGGACAGCAGGAAGCTCTGGCGACGATCCCAGATACTCGCCGACATGTTCTGGCGTCGCTGGGTCAGGGAGTACCTGCCGGAACTCCAAAACCGGCGGGAGCCGCACACCCGCGGCCCCGAACTGCAGGTGGGCGACCCCATACTCGTTGCAGACGGCCAGCTGCCTCGCAATACATGGCCGCGAGGCCGTATAGTTGCCCTGTTCCCCGGGGCTGACGGAGAAGTCCGGACCGCTGAGGTGCGCACTGCCGGCGGCACCTTGAAGCGTCCGGTGAAGAAACTCGTCCCACTGCCCAAGTAGCCGTGGGGGCGAGCGCCTTGGCGGCGAGCGCCGAGGCATCCAGCGCCTTGGCGGCGAAAGCCTGGGCACCACCTGCGCCTTGGCGGCGAACGCCGAGGCATCCAGCGCCTTGGCGGCGAAAGCCTGGGCACCACCTGCGCCTTGGCGGCGAACGCTGAGGCATCCAGCGCCTTGGCGGCGAAAGCCTGGGCACCACCTGCGCCTTGGCGGCGAACGCCGAGGCATCCAGCGCCTTGGCGGCGAACGCCGAGGCATCCTGCGCCTTGGCGGCGAACGCCGAGGCATGCTGCGCCTTGGCGGCGAACGCCTGGGCATCACCAGCGCCTTGGCGGCGAGCGCCGGGGCATCGAGCGCCGAGACGGCGACCGCCTTGGCGGCGAGCGCCTAGGCGGCGGCCGCCTGGGCGACGAGAGCCGGTGGCGAGCGTCGTGGCTACGAGCGTCGTGACGGCGAGCGTCGCGGCGGCGAGCGGCGTGGCAACAGGCGTCGCGGTGGCGAGCGCCGCGACTCCAGTCGTCGCTCACCGGGGCGATGCAGCGCCGCACCAACATCGCTACGAGTCGTCACTGCACTGCACGGCGGGAGAGATGTTCGCGACGATGCGTCACTATATAGTTTAATAGTTTGTTTTTGACATTAATTTAAAATCATAAAGATAATAGTGATAGTTAAACCAATAGACAGTGGTTATAAGTGCCTACTATAAGAAAACCGTAAGTACCACCCTTTCAGACCTCATTTAAGTGGGCTGTATAGCCGTAATTTATAGTCTCAAGTGCGTCCAGGTAACCTAGAACCGAGACCTAGCCCTGGGCGTAACTACCCCTAACGTAGTCTAAAGATAAACCCACTCAATTGAGCTCTGAAAGTTGTGTTGCTTTAGCTAAGTAATTTTTAAGATTTGAGTTTTGCTAGCCATCTTTCAGGGCGCGTCACGCCCTGAAAGTCATATGTGTAACGTTCTTAATATTAGATTGTTTTGGGTCTGTAAACCACCCTGAGGTATCTGTAACCAGAATTGAAATAAGTTCAGTAGTTTTCGAGAAAATCAACTTTTAAAATATTTATTGGTAACATTTTTCATAATTTTTCGGGTTTTCTTGAAATAATCTTTCAGTACGGAAAGATATAGTACATACAGATATCTCAGGGGATGGGAAATTTCAAGGGGAATACAGGGATATATAACATGCCATATGTACAGTAATTTAATAATGTTTTGTATGCTATATTCCATTGTATCGATAGTCAAAAATAGAATAAATAAAAGTTAAAACAGGAAGCAATTTGCGGCCCTCGTTACGGTAAAGTTTCGAGGCACCTTAGAAAATATAGATTAACACCTAATTTGTAGTCATCGGCAAGATAAATTTGTTATTTTAAACTTAAATTAATTAACATGTAGTACAAGTAAAAGTTCTAAATTGCTTCCTGAAGATTAAATCAAAATGTGTGTTATTTAATCAGGTAAAGTACCCCTTCACAGAGGTGTCTCAAAAACAACCCCTTCCTAGACGAAAGTCTGGAACCCGTTTCTCTGTCAGTCGTCAAAACGTTGGTAACGTCGTGAAGAACGGAAGATAGTAGCCGCCCCTGAAGATAACTGGAACCTATAGGTGCAGGACGTCAGCGCCGCGTGGACTGGGAGACCTACATACACACTGGGATAAAACCTGGATAGGAATACACCCTCCCTACACACCCTTCGTGTCCAAGAGATCACGCCCGTCCGGTACAGTTTCAGCAACTTGTAACTTATCTGAAATGGTTTAATTATCAATTTTTAGAGCTAACTCATTCTCATCTCGCTGTTTTATATTCTTTCTTACTCGGACTCTTTTGAATATCTTAGAATAGTTTCGCAAAATTTTGGTTTAGCAGTTATTGTAACTTTTTTACAGGACATGCTTTATTGAATTCTTGGCATATTGTAGAAAAAAAAAGTGTCATAGTTTATATTGGGGTCTTGTGAATCAAAACTTGCTGTCGAGAGATTGCTAAGAACATTATTAACTTAACATATAAAGTTTACCTAATATTTTATCCATAATGATCAAAAATGATGACAAGTTCGTGGCTGGTGGTCTACACACAGATAAGAAAGTATGGCCCTCAACCTCTGCACATGCTACCTGACATAAGCGATCAACAGAGCAAGCAGTGATATCCTTTCTTTCCTCATAACTAAAACAACTATATTATCAAAGTACCACCCCATATTCGATTCGTTTTCCCTTCTAATTTAACCTCACTTTGGGCGTGTTTAAGAATTAAAAGAACAACCGACTTCCAAAAAAACACTACAGCGTGAAAAATAACTTTCATTTCGGAAGTCGGTGACTTTAGATATGTATTTCTATTTTTTGTCACCGCCTTCCGAAGTTAAAGTAATTTTTCACTATGTAGTGCTCTTTTGAAAAGTTTAAATTTATCACGTTTTCGTTAATGTACCTACCGTTTTTTTTTTTCTTTTTGGGTGGTAAATTATCAAATAACTTCTCCCGCTCTGGGTGGAGCAGGAGGGCGTGTCAGACTTTTACTGACTAAAACCCACCCGTGTTCCTTCAGTAGCCCGTATGCCAGGGGCTGTGGTATATCTTACGAACGAACCCGCACCCCTGACAGGCATCGGCCCTTGCGGGCCCCATCATTTTTTGTACTGACATCTCTAGGCGCGCGTGGAACACAACACGCCGTCGACTTGGGCTTGGTCCTTACCGGACAGCGAGCTACCCATTACTCGCCGTCCGCAAGCCCATGCCTACGGTGGCCGGAAATCGGCCTGGGATTCCCGACACCAGGGGCGTCTCCGTATCCTGCGGCGGCTAGGGTCGCGAGGGCGCATAGACTGCCTCTCCCTCACGTGCGCCGCCTCCCTCTTCGCGAGCATCATTGCTTCGCTGAAGGAGGTGACGGTTACCCATGCCCTCTCGCTCCGTACCATGGCCTGGACCAGGGCCGGACGCGAGAGATCGCCGCCTCCCTCTTCGCGAGCATCATTGCTTCGCTGAAGGAGGTGACGGCTACCCATGCCCTCTCGCTCCGTACCATGGAATGGACCAGGGCCGGACGCGAGAGATCGCCGCCGCCGATCGCCTCCACGAGGACACGGCGGTACTCCGCCCAAGCCGGGCAGACCGCCACCGTATGCTCCACCGTGTCCTCAGGGCGATCTTCGCAGTGGAAACACCCGGGCGTTTCCTCCCGCCCTATCCGAAACAGGAACCTCCCGAAACAACCGTGTCCGGTGAGGACCTGCGTCAGGCGGAAGGTGAGGACGCCATGCCGCCTCTCGAACCACTCCTCAAAGAGGGGACTTATCGCCGCAATCGTGGCGTGCCCAATGTACCTACCGTGGGGTAAGTACATACAATAACGAAAAAGTGATCGTGAGTGAAAGTGAGTGATGAGACATTCGAAATTTCAACATCCGTGGGGTTAAAACAATATGCATATTTATGCGATATCAGCAATCGCGGTTTATTTGCTGTCAGTTTTTGAAGAGTTCCGTTGCCTGTGTCCGAAGCGCATCATCAGATCTTTAAGAAATTTTAATGGGACCATTTCTCCATAGGAAGCGACAATTTGGAACCGTGCACCTAGCTTCTGACGTTTCATAAGTACCCATGCAGGTTTATGAGAAATAAAATATTTTGATTTTTTTTTTTGATGGCTTGACCAGATCTGAGAAAGCTACATATACTCGTATCTAGTGAATAACACCATGGAGATACCACCAAAAGTTGTCATTACCTTTTTATTGGTAAGCTTTGCTTTGGGGCACTGTTGCGGCGTTTGACCTGGGGCAGCCATTGCATTTTTGCGCTTATGGTTATCGTAAACAATCCACTTTTCGTCACATGTCACAATTTGATCCAATATTCCTTCATTTCTGTACCGATTCAGCAAGGCAACACAAGTTTAACGACGCATTTCTTTCTGCAGATCATGAGGATTTTATTTTTATTGAATTGATGCAAACGAGTCAATTTTGTAGGTAGGGTAAGGTTAAACCATGCCGCTAATTCCTGGGTAGTTTGACTCGGATCGGCTTCTACCATCTTCTTCAATTCAGCGTTATTCACCTGTGTGGGCGGTCTACCACGTGGTTCGTTCTTCAAGTCGAAGTTTCCATTACGAAAGCGTTTAAACCAAAAACGCACGGTGCGTTCATTAACAGTCCCACTCTCCAAACGCAACGTTGATATTGCGAGCCGTTTCTGCCGCGTTAGTTCCGCGTCTGAACTCGTATTCAAATATAGCTTGGATTTTCGAAGTATCCACGTTTACGTCCAAGATGAATTAAAAAAAAAAAAAACAATTGAAAGTCGGAAATCGAATGTAGCGCATTTTTTTAAAGAAGAATCTCATAAGTATCACCTGAAAAAAGTTTCACACGAACATCTCACACCATGAAGATTTTATGTCATTTCGAAGTGTCCATTACTATACAACGGCAATTTCATACTGTAACCCTTATTATTCACTTCATTCCAATAGAATAAGTGATAAGTTGCGTAATTATTGTAAATTATTTTGTTCGTCAAAGGCATATATAACCTATGAAGTGAGAACCCTTTGGTCGACCCGAACATTAATTGAAAATAAGATGTTTTAGGGAAAAGTTTTTCACACGATTTTTTAGTTGAGGTTTCAAATTCAAATCAAATTTTATGTACCAGCAGGTAATGACAGCGATGCGGACGAATACTTCGTAAGTGCCCTCTTTGAGGAGTGGCTTGAGAGGCGGCACGGCGTCCTCACCTTCCGCCGGATGCAGGTCCTCACCGGACACGTTGTTTCGGGAGGTTCCTGTTTCGGATAAAGCGGGAGGAAACGCCCGGATGTTTCCATTGCGAAGTTCGCCCTGAGGACACGGCGGAGCATACGGTGGAAGTCTGCCTGGCTTGGGCGGAGCACCGCCGGCGCCGTGTCCTTGTGGAGGCGATCGGCGGCGGCGATCTCTCGCGTCCGGCCATGGTACGGAGCGAGAGTTCATGGGTAGCCGTCGCTTCCTTCTGCGAAGCAGTGATGATCGCGAAGAGGGAGGCGGCGCACGTGACGAAGAGGCAGTATATACGCCCTCACGGCCCTCGCCTCCACAGGAGACGCCCTGGGCGTCGGGAATCCCAAGCTGATTCCCGGCCACCGTAGGCGTTGGCTTGCGGGGTGAGTAATGGGTAGCTTGCTGTCCGGTAAGGAAGCTAGCTGTCCAAGCCCGGGTCGACGGCGCGTTGTGTTCCACGCGCGCCTCAAAGAGAAGTCAGCACAAACTGATGGGGCCCGCAAGGGCCGATGCCTGCCAGGGGTGCGGGTTGTTGGAAAGAGATACCATGGTGCCTGGCACACAGGCTACTGACACATGAGTGGGTTTTAGTCAGTAAAAGTCTGACACGCGCACCTACTCCACCCAGAGCGGGAGAAGTTATTTGATGATTTCCCACCACCAAAAAAAAAATTGATTTCATAGAAACTTGACAGAATCTTCATAATTAAAATTATGATGAAATGATTCAGCTCTCCGACCATTCCTACTGTTTCGGAAGTTATAGCATCATCTGTGGACACTTCTAAGAATTACTTCACATTTTTCCTTTCCCTAAAACCCATATTTTAAAATGCCTTTAGTATCAACATCAAAGGTAGCCACATATGACTTGCATTGACCATATCTAGGAAATTGAATATTGCAAGATATGTCGCCATGGCAATGTATGGCCACTAAACTTGCAATTGGAGTCACAAACATACTTTTAAGTGTAGAAAATTCACGAGACATTTTTGGTTCTCAGGGCGAAACACTATAAAAAAAAAGAACAACAAAAAAAGAACAAGTGGCTCCTTGTCCAACCCTACAACAAAAGCATTGTATTTATTGAAGATTAATCTGAACAGGCATCTTCAATGGCATGTCAATTCCCAGACAGGTAAAAAAATTGAACAGGTTACTGCCTACCCCAATAAACTGACAGGTTTATTCATGTTTCATGTTTTGTACTGTACAAAACATGAAGACATTATTATTAATGTAGGTTTATACCTGCAACAAATAGTCACAAGGAAAATTATTAGCAATATAAGGAGGCGCAACACCGTGCTCCGATCCGATGACCTAATCGTTGAAATGATTGAATACAAATCAAAATACATTTAGAAGGCATAGTATTGGGACTGTGAATAATATCTAGCCATTAAAATCCTGAACATCGGGACTTTAATGGAGTTAAGGATGGGCGATAACATCGCAGTGTAACCACATGCATAACGACCAATCCTATAAGGATTTACGATGGGCATACATTAGAATAAAAAAAAATGTAGGTACTTAAACCTATGGAAAATTCCCATGGACAGGCGCCGTGGAATCCTTCCTACCAAGCGACGGTAATGGCAATAAAACTGTATTCTCGAAACACGAGGCTTAAGCAGTCGTTAATCAAGGTATTATGAGTGTTTCGCTGAAATAGGAACGAATTGTAACAGTGATAGTTCAGCTGTGATAACTTAAACTACGTTTTTGAGAAATGAGTCATTTTCATTTTAAAGACATTTTATTTGTGCTAAAGCCTTGATTAATAAGGAAGGATTCTCGTTAGTCTAGTGTTGCAAGAAGGAGGCTCTGAGTTTGATTCCCAGGTCAGGCGAAGTGTTATAGAGTTTCAGGAATTTCTCAGTACCAGCCATAGTCTGCATTTATGCCCGGTTGATATAAATATAATTGGCGAAACGTGAGTGTACTATGTACAACTTTGGCTCTAACCCTTCGGGGAATCGGCGGCGGCGATCTATCGGCGACGGCGATCTCTCGCGTCCGGCCCTGGTCCAGGCCATGGTACGGAGCGAGAGTGCATGGGAAGCCGTCACCTCCTTCTGAGGAGAGTGATACTCGCGAAGAGGGAAGCGGCGCTCGTTATGGAGAGGCAGTATATACGCCCTCACGGCCCTAACCGCCGCAGGAGACGCCCTGGGCGTCGGGAATCTTAGGCTGATTCCCGGCCACCGTAGGCGTGGGCTTGCGGACGGCGAGTAATGGGTAGCTCGCTGTCCGGTAAGAACCAAGCCCAGCCGTACCGTAGGTAATACAGGGATAAAAAGTACCCTATAATCCAAATTTCATCCAAATCCGTTCGGTTTGGCATTAATTCCTTCTGCACATGTGGCTTCCCTGGTACCTCATTAACACCATAACTATGTGAATGTCTATTAACTGCTCTCAAATACAATGTTCTTTTTTATTTATTTTTAGAATGCTGCCATATTCTCGTCATTAATTGACATTATACATCAATTTTATTTAGGTTTATTTTATTTGTGTAGATTATTTTACATATTGTGAATGAGAGAACGTTGTAGGCCTTACTGACTGTAGATTTGTAGACGATTTTCTATTCTGTATTCGTCTAAGTACCTGGTACTTATTGACAGGCCTGCGCTGTCCTCCCATACATTTAATCTCTGTAATTTGAAAATATTGATAAAGCCAATTATTTTTAAAAGAGTAACCGTGGAGTTTCTTGCCGGCTCTTCTCCATAGGAAACAACAATTTGGAACCGTGCACCAAGCTTCTGACTTTTCATAAGTCCCCATGCAGGTTTATATGAAATAAAAATATTTTGATTTGATTGATTTGATTTGGTAGTTTTTGCCTGATTAAAAGTAACAAACATCTTAACCATATAAAACTTTCACATTAATAAAATTAGTAGGATCAACACCATGGGCATTTATGCAACGTCAGAAGCTAGGTGCACGGTTCCAAATTGTCGCTTCCTATGGAGAATAGCCGGCAAGAAACTCCACGATTCTCTTTTAAAAATAATTGGCTTTTACAATATTTTTAAATTACAGTATGGGACGACAGTGCAGGCCTGTCAATAAGTACCAGGAACTTAGAGACGTAGACTTATAATGTAAAAACATTGGTCTTAAATAATAATACGTACAGGTAAAAAAGAAAATAATCATAAGGCATCAAATAATACGTCCGCATCGTTGTCAATGGGAAAAGTAACCAAAAGGCTGGCAGCATTGCCACGTCGTATGGCAATGCTGATTCTTTGATCAAAAAATAGGCCAACCCTTTGCTCTAGAAACTGATTAAAAAAAAAAACTCTTTTGCACGTCAAAATTAAATTATGTTCAGTTTGGTGTTTTACCTTGTGTTTTTGACTACTTACTCTAAGAAGAAAGCCGTGTAAAAATTAGAAGTATCTTTTAATTTCCAGATCCAATTTCAATTCCAAAAATTCCAAGCAGCCTATGATGTTCCCACTGCTGGGACACAGGCCTCCTCTCTTAGAAATGGAGTGGGCCGTAATCATACACCACGCGGGCCTAATGCGGGTTAAATGATAAATTATTTTATTTGAGTAAGTAAGTTTGTACAAACACTTTTACACGTCAATCGTATTTTTTTAAACTAGATGAGGTCGGCGTTTCCTATCTGACTCCTCTGAGAAGAGAGGCCGAAACAAACTCAGAAGTAACAGTCTCTTTTAAAGTCCAGACATAATCTTGGTCAGATCATGTGAAGAACATGTGGATTGGTGTCTGAAATCGTCTTTTGAGGAAAGAACCACACAGATTGAGTGGACCTGTCCATTCAGTGCACGCATTTATCAGTAATCATACAACTCAACTCAGAACTTGAGGAGCTCAACGATTGTTATGTGTCACATGTCTTTGAATTTTCCCCATTTACCCCAGGTTTTTTTCTTCACCGTTTAGAGAGCAGGGCCTCAAGTCTGCTATTACAATAGTGTCAGAATGATCAATCATTGATTTCATAATTGTTGATTTTGACAAGTTTGGTAATCTACTATTATAATGGCGTTATTATGACTTTCCAATGGTCAGCCACTGACACTCCATTGAAAGAAATGGCATTTCTTGGTAATCTCGTACATAATGACAAATGAATGACTGACTTAGGCGGTAATCTGCAAAAAAAAATACAGTTCCTTTGATCAGATAAACAGATAAAATATTATTGAGTTGTGAGTTTTTGCTATTTACGAACTTCCGACTGCTTTAGATTGCTTAATAATATAACACTAATAAATAATATGTTAAAATATATCTATATGAAATCTGGCATGGATAAATGTTGAAATTTTGTAGTCGTTTTTCGAAAATCATTTCTACTAACCGGTTTTATAATAACGGCAATACGACAATGCTATTATGACACAATTCTATGGCGAGACCATTGGCCGACCAATGATCGACCATTATGAATTTAGCAGATTACGAACTTTAAGCAAAATGACAATGGGATCGTGTTGGAATGACGAATTTATAAAAATATCAGACTTGGGGCCCACTGGTGGTGACAATTTACACAAAGTAGACCGCCTATCTGGATTCGAACCTACGACCTACAATACGTAAGTCGCGACTGTTACCACTGGACCACCACTGTGTTATAATATTATGTTATTTTTGAATATGCATAAGAATATGTTTATGAACATGGCATGTCAATATTTATCGTGTCATTATTAATGATTGCAAAATGTAAATCAATCACTACGTTTAATAACAATGGTGCAATAATGGCCTCATTTAAGTTTTCATTATAATAATCATAACGTCAAGATTCTTTCAATTGCTTCTTACGTATATTTTTACTGCGCAATAGAATCAAGATGATTCTGGTTTCTTTAATGAGTTCAGATCAATAGCTGGTACAGAAAAATAAAGTTGCGAATTGTAACGTCATACAATTTAAACAATCGTGCAAAACAATGAGAAGGCGATCGTTTAACACTTCTCATGGTGTTAATGAATCAGTCAATTTCATGGTTTATAGACAGACAACATACCTTATTCTAGTCATTATCAGGTGGATGACGATACCATCCATCACATCTTTATGTATGACAGCAGTTAATTTTGAATTTGTACGTTAACGACTTGTTGTGCGTACTAAAATAGCTTTTATAGCGATGATGGTTTGTGTGCACACGCTGATAAGTCTTGATGAAAAAGTTTTGTGTTTTCGACAAGGTCATCGACTTCTTAGTAATCCTTTGATTCAAACTGAGGGATATAGGGTAACTGAGGGATGGTTATATTTATCGGGGATTAATTTGTCACAGACGGTATGACGGTTGCAGACAATGTTTCGATTAAATGAAGTAATAGATTTATCAATAGCTTACAAAATAATTTAGATTCCAGTTCTCTCCAGAGCTACTCGTAGGTCGTAGATCATCAGGTTGTCATCATTTCCACCTGAAAGGTCGTCTTCATATTTGTAGTTTTTTTTTTTATAGTAGATATATAAGTTTAATTACCTAGTGGTTGCTATTATATTTAAAAAGATCTAAACGTTATATTCCCCATTAAATTATCAAGAAATTTAATGAGACATCTCCATCCTATTAAAATATGAATTTAAATCTTTAGCTAAGATTTTACAGTTGTTTTTACTACATTTGTGCTATGTCATGAACTCATGATGTGTGACGGTTCGATGTCAGTGTAGGATAAGTTTTTATCCAGTGCGCACCGCAGAAGTTTTTCGCCGGTTATACAAAAAAAAAACAGCTGTTCCATACATTTTGACCGCGTAGGTATTGCACTTTTCTATGAAACAGCTGTTTTTTTTTTTTGTATAACCGGCGAAAAATTTCTGCCCTAGAATGATATGCTGAATTCATGGTTAAAATTTGCGCACTGGATAAAAAAAAAACTTTTCATGTTTAAAGGAACATTATATCAGAAATATGTCACCAAACACAGATCATACGACCTAAAAGTAAACGCAAACAATGGGTGAATTTTATCTAACGTTACACAAGGAACTCATGCTGTGAAATTATAGTCATGTCTTCATCATTTTGGAAGGTTTTCCATACGAAACACCGGCAGGGGGCGCCCTAGGACGACATCTACCATTGGTGATGTTCTTTAGAAAGGCCAAATAATAGTACCTCAGATTATAAAATAAAGGCAGATAGACCGCGCGGAACACGAAGATCGAGGCCGAAAAATCAAATACTCAGGCGTCGCGTTATAGGTAAACGCGACGCTTCGTGGCGTATTTTGAATCAGTTTTTGGTTTTTGGCTTCACTCTTGGTGTTTCGCGCGGTCTATCTGCCCCTCTACCTACTCGCAACCGGCGTGCGTACGTAAACGAGGCAAAAGAAGTATGTAAGGATCGCAGCATATAGCGTTCTGTAGTTTGTAGCTAGTTTCTAGCCCATGGGAAAAAAGCGTGAGTTTATATATATTATGTACTTCTGTGTGTTTTCTATCCCAACACGAGAACCATAGAGAAACGTTTTGTCGACGGAAGAGTAGACAAAAATGACATTTCCGCGTAAACTGTTGACAGTTTTAAACTGAGAAATGCAGATAAGCGATTTCTATTCTACGGTAGAGTAGAAATAGAAAGCGCCGTGCTCTAAGCCTGCTGGCTTTAAACCATCATCATGACGGACTCTGTGTTTTTCCTGACCAAGTATTCTGCGCGCTATCATTATTTCAATAGATCTTATTGCGTCATTTCCCGCAATGGTTTGGTTGTAACACAAGCTGACTCATATCAGATAAACTGTGAGTCCACTCGAACACTCGTTAAGATTTCGATGCACAGCAAACAATTCCATAGCGAACAGCGGCGCCAAGTCATAATAATCAGTGCGATGAAAATGGACAATCAAGGAGATGAAGTCATTCGGAAGAAACCCGAAAGTTACGGTCATCGTTATCAGTTAACTACTGAATAAGTCAATGTTTTCTCATTGCTCATAATCTGAAATAAGGCCGTTTGTGAGGCCGCCCGGCCGTTTTTAAAGACACACATCTTTTCTGTTCTAATGCTGGTGCCGCACCAACGGGAAACGCCGTTGATTTTCGCGATAATTGACGTTAACCGTAGGTGTAGCCATAACTTATCGCGATAATTTGACAATTGCATTCACATTACCAACTGACTTTAGGCGATAACTCAGGTAGCAGTATTTTTTGGCAGATCAAACAGATTCAAAACATGAGAATTATTGCGATAAAGTGGCCATACTTACGTTTGTTATTGTGCACCGTGAGCGCGACGGGATCGCTCGTGTTTATTTAGCGGAGCCGATGATGGAGTGGACTAATGAGAACATCATTGAATTTCTCGAAATTCTGCAAACAGGGCCATGTTTGTGGGATACGAGACAAAAAACCTACAAGGATGATTACTGTTTCAAACAATTGTCACCGTCCAACTTGAAATTCAAGGTAGGAATATAAGCGCCAATTTTATCGCCAATGGTGAGCATTGACGACCGTTCAAGTGTTTTGTTTTGGGTGGGAGACATCAAATAACTTCTGTCGCTCTGGGTGGAGCAGGGCAGGTGTCAGACTTTTACTGACTAAAACCCACCCGTGTTCCCTCAGTAGCCTGTGTGCCAGGGGCGGCGGTATCTCTTTCGAACAACCCGCACCCCTGCAGGACCGTTCAAGCAACTGAATTTATCGCTTAAATTATCGGAATCTTTACCGCGTTGTTTCGGGCGATGATAGGCATTGACGTTGACCGTTAGTGTGGCCCCAGCATAAATAACGAAATCTGGATCAGAGTTCATATCCTCAACAAAAAATAAACAACAAGTGTGGTCGGTTCCAAAGCCTTTTAAAAACAAATATACTCCACGAACGTCCGTAATATCGTAATTGAACAGAGTAACCTTGACCGATTTGCTAATATAGAGCATGTTAGTACTCCACAGCTTGGTGGGGATTACGAGTAGGGTGGGAAAGAAGACATAAAGTGACAAGTGCACTCCCACTTGTCACCACAAATCTGACTGTTACTACCCACGATTACATTACCTACCATAGAGGACGAGAAGCATAGGACCGCTCGATGTGGCGACGTTTTATGGGACTTTGTCCAGCAGTGGACATCTTTCGGCTGAAATGATGATGATGATGATGACAGTTACGTTTGTAATAAGAACGCGAAGCGTTAAGAATATTCTCTCTACATAGGTAGTTTACCTAATTATTTCCGCAATCATTACGATTTTCCGCTTTACTTCCCAGAGCCACGTGCCTTAATGGCGACCGGTGGGTAATCGATGACATCTATAGGTATATAACAAAGAAGAAACTTACTGACTCCCGACCGTCCCTTGCTCGTTGAAGTGCCAGCCCGCGCCGCAGCTGAGCAAGTAGAGTTAGGTTATAAGTAAGTAAAGTAAGTTACAGATAGATATACCACAGATAGAAAGCTGCGACCCCATTTTATAAAGCTATATATATTTTATAAAGTTATATCCTAATTCTGCCTTGTATATATAATCGAAATATGCAAATTCGCTCATAAACATCAAGACATTTACACTAAACGAGAAGACATTCAAACAAGATAAACACTTCGATACAAAATACGACTGAACATACCGACATCCCGCCTAAAAATTCACTCTACAAGCCCTCTAGTTAAGTCAATAAATTTATATAATAGTTTACCAGAATCAATTAGAAATGAAAAAAAGCTCCATCTATTTAGTAACAAATTAAAAAACATATTATTAAGTTAATGTTATTATAGTGTACAAGAATATCCAAATGATAAATCCCTAAAACTATTTTTTTAGAATACCCAAAAATGTCTTTATATTTTTATTGTATTTAGAATAAGTTAGATTTTAAGATAAACTGTAGGTCCTCCTGTATCTCCTTCTAATTTTCTTTTGCTGTACCCGACAGGGTCCATGATTGTGTCATTAAGCCAATGTTTACCACCTAAGCATATACACTGTGGAATGCATTAAAGTATTGAGTATTGATTTAATAATAATTAAAATGTTTTGATCCAGCCTGTCCCTTGCTGTCCCCCTATCAGTGACGTCCTGAGCCCAGGCTCGTACCCCGCAGGCGATGCCCTCAGCGTGCAGTTGCTTAGTATTTTAAGTAGTTTTACGTTAAGTTTTCTTAAGGCAGCCACAGAAAACTCCGGGTAAGAAGTTACGGCCTCTCAAGGTCAACTTCGAGATGCCATTCACAAAAAAAAACCGTCTGACTGCCATACTTATCAGCGTACAGCCGAAACTATCGGGACTAGGAACGTGTGCACTCGGCTTTCTTTTATAAAGTAGTACGAAGGTATTTTTAGAAATTCGGCCTTCAAGGGGGTTTAAAGGGATTATTTTTTTCATTTTTTTTTTTTTTGTTCAGTTTACGTTCTTTATACTTTGCATGGATACATAGCTAATTAAATTCTAAAGTTTCTATTATTTTTTGTTTTCTAAACTCGCTCTTTAGCAATTTGTAGGTCAGTGCAATTTTGTATGTTTATTAAAATATTATTATCGATAGTAACAGTATTTACAGAATTGTAATAATTGAAATCATCCATCAATACAACCGTCAAAGTTTATTTAATTCCATTGATTGATATGTTAAAACTAGTTGTCAGACTTTAGAGCTTCTGACGACCCGTAACGACTGTCAAAGATCCACAAATGACAGCCGGGGCCAACGGCTTAACGTGCTATCCGAGGCACGACAATTTTTAACCGACGAAAAAACGGAGGAGGTTACTCAATTCGACGCGGATTTTTTTTTAAATGTGTAACCACGCATATCTTTTTACAGAATAGTCCGATTTTGATCATTCTTTTTTTATTGGAAAGGCTGTACCTCGAAGTTGGTCCCATATAAATTTCGAGTTGGTCCCATAAAAACAACCCTAAGGGTAGGAAAGCAGGGGATGATTGATTGATTGATTACTCACAGATTTTAATACTGAGTTGTGTATTACAAAAATTAATAAAAAATTAAGCATGTAGTAATTAGTAGATTATAGCCACAAAAATTTGTAAAATAAAAACCCTAATAACTAAGTTCGGAAGTCATTGACTTTGGATATGTAATTTAATTTTATGTCACCGCCTTCCGAACTTAGTTATTAAGGTTAAACACAGTAGGTTTATTCTTTTTTTCTTTTCAGTTTTTTCAGCGGTTAAATTTTTTTGTTAAAAAGTTTTTTTACATACCAAGACCGTCTCATCTAGGTATGGAAAAATTGTCACCCATCCACGGATCGCCCACCTCGGTAGGCGTTCCTGATCTATCAAACCGTGCAGTTACTTAGATTTTTTTTTTAAAGGATGAGCACTACCTCATTTTCATCTCGGAAGGTCAATTGAGCGACTGTGTTAGTAATTTACACTAAAGCTGTATGTACGATAGTTGTCATTTATTTTCTTTCGTTTTAAAACACCTTCATAGACACCTTTCGTACAATTACGCCATAACAATGATCTGTAATAAGTACTTAAGTGATGACATGTAAAATAGAGCCTGTATACAGATTTAGCAATAAACCAGATTAAAGTGTCACAAAATACTTAAGATGTATAGTAGTTTTAATATTCTGTTTACGCATTATTAGTTTAGTTTAAGATTTTATAGAATAGAATAGAATAACGTTTATAGGGTCCAGTATTACAGCTAGTAGTAGTAGTTATATTATACATAAAACTGTAATACCGGAAGCAAAAGGTTTAAGCGTCAGCATTATGTACAGAGGCCAGCACATCAAGCTACTCCAATCTGTCAAATTTCTTTGATAGTTTTTCAACTTTATAACAAAGGAATAAGGTTTATGTTCAATTGGGAAAATTTGACAGTTTGGGATAGCTTGACCTGCTGGCGACTGTACCTAAGCATATAAGCTAATAAGCTAGCTGGTTTTCAGTTTAAAACCTTGACTTGACTAACCTTGACAAAAAAAAGAGTTAAATTGAGCAACAACACATAAAATAATAAAAAATTAACAAAAAGAAAAAACATAAAAAAAATTACTAAAAAATTATACAGCTGTATAGTAAATCACTCTTACGCAAACAAAATATTTTTTGACACTCTTGTACTTCTCTAAAAGACCTCTAAGTTCTAAATAGGTTGAAAACTAATAGGTTGAAAACGCTTGCGTGCTGTCTGAGACATTTCCGTGGTACAAGTTTCGAAATCCACGCGAGCGAACCCACGGGCAAAAGCTAGTTAACCATAATTAGAAATACAAATAAAAAGAAATAAACAAGTCGTAAGTCGTATTCATTCATACTTGACGTAGTTTGCGAACGTCCTTTGAACTGAAAATGACCTTTGAAATACTATACATAGTACAGTCGCCAGCAGGTCAAGCTATCCCAAACTGTCAAATTTTCCCAATTGAACATAAACCTTATTCCTTCGTGATAAAGTTGAAAAACTATCAAAGAAATTTGACAGATTGGGGTAGCTTGACCTGCTGGCGACTGTACAATAGAAGATTATATATGAGGAAGCAAATATTATTGACAATTATTGACACGAGTAACAGAGTATTCAATCAATAACCTAGTTCGATCAGACGCTGATGAAGTACGGTTAAATGATTTGAACTCTGAATATTGCAAAAAGGATAGCACTGGAACGTTTTTATTAGAACATGCAATACCCAATTGCGCACATAGATGGTTCGATTTTGTTCGTTCCAACCTACCTACTTGTTTACTTTTCACTTTTGGGTTGAGGTACCTACGGCACACAAATTCGTATCTTACCTCACTTGCTAAGTAAAAAACAGTGACAGAAAGTTATTATAATATCATTAACATAGACACTAAGTTGAAAAATATTTTTCAATTTAGTGTCTTAGTGTGTTTTTAACTTAGTTTCAATCACTTATGTAAGTGATTGAAACTAACTCAAAAACCACTAATCAGAATTTGACTAAATTCGTATGGAGCACGCTATGTACCCCTATCTCCCTTACAAGAAGACATTTTTAAATAAATTTATAAAAATAAATGACGGAGTTCAAAGCTAATAAACACAAAAATACAACAGAATTGAGAACCCTCCTATTTTAGAAGTCGATTTAAAATCAGCAAGAGCAAGAAAGAAAAAGAAACATACCAGGCCACTTAGAAAGTATTGCGAAAAAAAGTTTTTATGTATGAGAGACTGGCCAGTTACAATCTATTTTGAAAATATGATTATTTATAAGTAAAAATAGGTAGGTTCCAATTTCAAAATTTCCCTCCACATTGTTTACGAGCTAATATAAATTATCGTGTCTCATTAAAAAATGGATTTGCACCGGGAACATTTTAGCGCTATGATTTTTTACGATTTCAAGTGTCGCCTGAAACCGGATCAATCGTACGATAGACTTCAAATGGCATTCATGGATGAAAGCCCTTCTAAGGCAACCGTGTATCGTTGGTATAACGAATTCAAGCACGGTCGACTAACTTTGGGGGATGAAGAAAGAAGTGGTCGCCCTTTGACGGCTGTTTCGGAAGAAAACGTGTTAGCAGTGAAAAAATTTATTCATGACTAGCAGCGCTCAGCGGTTTCACCCGCTTAGTTCCCGTTCCCGTGGGAATACGGGGATAAAATATAGCCTATGTCACCCGGGGATAATATAGCTTCCCAACATAGTTTCAGAGCCTATTCAATACAAACAAACCAACAAAATCTCTCCTCTTTTTATTATTATTACAGACAATAGATGAGTTTCGTATCAACAGATTCAGCACATACTGCAGGCTGGATCAGGAAGCCTTCACGTAATTCTACATGTGCATCTTCGCGTGAGGAGGATAGTTTCACGCTGGGTGCCGAACAACCTCACCGATGCTCAGAAGCAGGCCCGGGTGGAATGGTGCCGTGATATAATGAACAAAGAAGCAGGCTCGTCTCGGCGTGTTTACGACATAATTACAGGTGTTGAGTCTTGGATTTATCAATACAATCCAGAAGCGAACCGCCAGTCGTCGGTTTGGGTTTTCAAAACGAAGCAACGCCTATCAAAGTGAAGCGATCAAGAAGCCGGGGGCAGATTTTGATCGCGAGCTTTTTCAATTTGACTGGCTACTTGATGTCAATTCCTTTACGGAACCAAAGAAGCATCAACGCAGAATGGTATACTACCAAATGCTTGGCTGAAGTTTTCTCTGTTGTGAGTAACAAGCGACCAAACACAGGGCTCCGCGGGCTACTGCTTCACCACGACACCGCGCCTTCGCACACCGCGCTCAAAACGCGGGACTTCCTGGAAAGCACGCCGGTCAAACTCCTGGGTCACCCTCCTTACAGCCAAGACCTAGCGCCGCGCCGTGTGACTTCTTTTTATTCCCGAAAATACAAAATCAGCTCAAAGGGATACAATTTTCGTCACCGGAAGATACGAGTACGCTGTCAACGTTCGAGCAGGCTGTAAACGAGGTGTCTGCGGCGGCTGGAAAAGTATTTCGAAAACTGGTTCAGACGCATGAAACTTTGTATAGAGGCTAGTGGAGAGTACTTTGAAAAGATTTAATAAAAAATATTTACCTATAGAATTTTTTTTCTTTTTTTCGCCAAACTTTCTGAGTGTCCTATGTATTATGTCGACCTCAAATAAATTGAGATACCGCATTAGAGTAATGCTGATCTATTCAATGCCGAGTATGACTAAAACAGTTTTCCAATTGATTACATACGCAGTAAGTATAACCACATTGTAGTACTTCATTCATTTATTTATGTTTCCTCATCCAATTTTTAACGATGCACCTGCATCTATAAATTAATTTCATCTAGAATGTTACACTTACGAATATGCCGAGTGCGCACAAAACAAGATCTCTCCTTAGCGTAGTCCAAGTTATTTGAATTCAATTTCTGCCTGCCGATGTACCTACTGTGTAGGTACCTTGTGATTCGTTTCGTCTAATCGAATTAATCAAGCTGCAACCACGGTGCCTGCCTCAACAGACTCTAAATTTTCTAAAGGGGTGTTCAATAAAAAGTAATATCATCATCTGCCTAGCCTTTTCCCAACTATGTTGAGGTCGGCTTCCTGTCTAACCGGATGAATACCAGTATTTTACATAGAGCGACTACCTATTTGACCTCCACAACCCAATTACTGGGTAATACGATACCCCTTCGTAAGACTGGTTGTCAGACTTTCGGGATTCTGACAACCCGTAACGACTGTCAAAGATCCACAATTGACAGCCGGGACCAACGTCTTGGTAAAGTCCATTTCATGAAAGAAGTCCCGCGGACAATTGTGGAACTAAATTTGACAGATCGGGAGATCGGCCATTTTGTCGTTAGTCGGTGTTATCAAGGTGCGTTTGTTGTGGTAGATATTTTGTGGTTTTATTATTGGATTAGTGCGTTATAAAGATTATTTACGATGCCAAAAGTTGTAAAAAGTGCAGGACGAGAAATGATATTAAAGGTGAAGGAGTTCTGTGAAGCGGAACATAAGAATCACGGTGTTTTAATACCAATAAACAATGTTCGCAGGAGAGTCGCCGCCATGACAGGTAAATTTTGGGGCTGCCATATACAGATTTTTTCCCCGATTGATTTCTTATAGATTGAAATTAAGTTTTTTTAATGCATGATTTTTATTAAGGAAAATTTTATAAGGAATTAACACAACAAAACAAAAAAACGTAAAGTTATATTCACCAATAATATAATTAAATACGAAAACAATAATTCAAACTTGTTCATTTTATTTCAGGTGTGTCAGAGAAAACTGTAACGAGAGTTACAAAAGAAGAAGCAACAGCGGCGAGTACTTCGAAAGTTATCGTCACCCCAGGGAAGAATCGCCCGCATCCTAAAAAGTTCAACTTGGATGGATTTGATTTGTGCGCTATACGGCAAAAAATTCACAGTTTTTATGTTGTCAGGAAAGAATTACCAACATTGGCTAAATTACGTGCAGCTTTGAGAGAAGACATAAACTTTCAAGGAAGCATCACCACATTGCACCGTATATTGCAAAGTATCGGTTTCAAGTATAAGCGATGCCAATCGAAACGTAAATTACTTATGGAACGTTATGATATTACCGCATGGCGTTCAAGATATTTGGAGAGAATCCGAAGAAATCGCACTGTGGAGAAAAAACCTGTAGTATATTTAGACGAGACTTATATACACAACACTTATCACGCCAAAAGTTGCTGGCAAAGTGAGGAGGAGCCTGGGATGTTCGTGCCAGAGTCAGCAGGGAGTCGTTGGATAATTGCTCATGCGGGAACTGAAAATGGTTTTGTTAATGGTGCATTGTTAATGTTCAAATCACAATCCAAATCCTCAGATTACCACGATGACATGAACTCCACTAATTTTTTGAAATGGATGAGTGAAAAAGTCATTCCTAACCTACCTGAAAGGTCACTTGTGGTAATGGACAACGCTCCGTATCACTGCACTCAAATAAATAAAGCGCCTACAATGTCAAGTCTTAAACGCGACATGCAGGAATGGCTGCGAGAAAAAGGACTATATTTTGAAGAGACTTGGACAAAAGCTGTAATAGTTGCATTAATAAAACAAAACAAAGGTCCACCTACATATGCTGTGGATGAATTATTAAAATCTCACAATCATGAATTGTTAAAATTGCCGCCTTACCACTGCGATCTCAATCCGATTGAAAAAATGTGGAGCCTTGTAAAGAGACGGGTAGCGGATAAAAACGTGGGTCAAGATCCAAAAGAAATTGTACGCCTAACAGAAGAGGCTTTTGAGACTGTTACAGCGGAAGATTGGGCAGCTCAATGTAAACATGTACATCATTTGGAGGAAGAGTATTTAAAAAATGATGGTCTTATGGATGAAGAAATGGATCGATTTATTATATCCACGGCTAGTGATAGTGAAACGGAATCTGATTCTATTTCTATTCACTCTTCTGACAGCGATCGTAGTATGACTGATCATAATTATTCAATAAAACTTTGAATAAAACTTTTAACTTTTAAATGTTATTTTATTTTTCTAATTTAAAGTTGGTCGAACATCTCCATTTTATGTTTTACAAATTACAGGAATATTTATTTTTCACTAATCTGACCTTAGCAGTATGGACATCAAATCTACCTATCTACCTAAAAATACATTACATTAAAATCTCAATTTTTTTTTTCTTATATATATATTCGTGTCGTATTAGTTAATTTTCTTTCATTTTATGAAACTAAATGAACGATAAATTATTTTCTCTGATTTCCCCATATATAACTCTGGCAACATTATGTCGCGCGAATACAGCGCTGTGTCTGCGGGACTTCTTTCGTGAAATGGACTTTATGTAAAGATGGTCACCCATCCACGGACCAACCCCGGCAAGCGTAGCTTAACCTGATCGATCGACCCGTGCAGCTATTGTTACTTAGCCACAAGCCCCTCAGTATATCAATAAAAAGTAATGATGGCATATAAACTCCTTGAACAACAAAAAAGTAAATAATGGCAGGTAAAGCCCACATTTGATAAAATAAAAAAAAAAAACAAAAATCTTTGATTTTCTTTTCTTATTTTAAAAATAGAAGTCATTTGTTTTCGTCGTGTCAGAGCGTGGTACGCAAAATGGATAAAATTGAAATTCGCGCCGAAATAAAATATCTGTCCGAAAAAATTTACTACTGAGCAAGTAAATCTAGACTTGAAAGGAACATTAGGGGTTAAAGTTCCTCCGTATTCTACGGACAGTCATTACGGGTCGTCTGAAACCTGAAAGTAGTAGTAGTCTTACTATATTATGAGGTTATGGGTATTTTGTTACTCAGTATCTGGGTTGTGGAGGTCAGAGAGGTCGCTCCAAGGAAAATACTACTCAGCTGCATCCGGTTAGACTGGAAGCCGACCCCAACATTGTTGGGATAAAGACTAGGCAAATGATCCATCTATTAACAGTGAATATTATAATACAGGATAAAAAATTAACTAGTGAACTGTAACATGAATTCAAAAGCAAAAAAAAAGTCAGCTTTTACACACATTTTGATCGCGTAGGTATTGCACCTTTCTATGAAACAGTAGATTTTTTTGATACAAAAAAAATCTAAATTCAGCATATCATATATGCTGAATTCATGGTTACAGTTTGCGCACTGGCTAAAATTTCATCCTGTATAACAAAGTTGTTTTTCATGTCGGGTTGTGTATGCTTGCATTGCATGTGTATCTTCTAAACTACCCGATGGATTTTGATGTGATTTTCACCATCGTTTGGAGAATGTTTTCCACTAATTTTGTGCATTAATATTTTTAAGTTATCTATATAAATAAAAAGAAAAGACCGGACTGAATGACTCATCAACGCCCAGCCTAAACCCTTGGACCTAGAAAGCTGAAATTTTGCACAGAAATTTCTTTTATAATTTAACAAGGAATAAGAAAGGATTTTTCGAAATTCAAATCCTAACGCAGTTAAGTAGGAGATGAAAGTTCCAAGCGGGCGAAGCCACTGGCTAAAGCTAGTACAGGATACATTTTCATACGTTTGTTGAGGAGAGGGATCTTGGGTTCCTACTGATTCCACAATCTCCCCTCGCTTTACATGCATGACCGCACATTTGTACACACCAAATTCGATCCTGATGGCGCTACTGAAGGTTACAGTTACTTTCAGTAGCTCCATTAGTTGCAAATTGTTGGGGGCAAAGAGTTTTAAGTCATCCACGTATAGGACGTGAGATATAACCTGGTCTAGTTATATCTCACCTACATGGATGATCTAAAAGTCTCCTCAATCGATAGCCTATACCGGAATCCTCCAGCAATGTGCTAAGAGGATTCAAGGCTAGGCAGAACCAGAGCGGACTCAAACTATCGCTCTGAAATATGCCTCGCTCGATCCTTATCGGCTCGCTATTCCTCTGGATATTTCAACATCCTGGATAGCGAAAGACCGTCCTCTACCCCATACATGACATCAGAAAGTTGCGCAGGGTTGCATCTATTTTATACAAGTCCAGCACCCTCCTGAGCCATGTATGTGGCACCGAGTCATAGGCCTTGTTATAGTCTATCCAACATATCTACAGATCCTTTCGGGAACGACGATGTTGTTGTCTAGCCATTTCAATGAGAAGCAGCTTCTTAGTACCGCGGGACCCGTTCTTACATTCATTTTTTTTTTGTACCGCTCCCCTCTCCGCCTGTACCGGCAAATACAGTTTGCCCATGCACAGATGTTCTGCTTTCAGGAAGTCGATACGCTCTGTGACGCGGGTCATATAATCTCGAGAACTAATTCCAGTCCCGGAGAATGCCCGCCTCACAAAGCGCTTCACTCTCGGACGAGTATTGCCCTCCCTGAAGCAGATTAGCTTGCGGATGAGTGTTCTAGCCTCACCGATACGACGCTCAATCTTGCATTGCCAAGTTGGTACGGCTGGTTTTGGTCGTGGAGCTCTGTCACAGTTGGTAAATTTAACGTGAACTACACGACATGCCGCTACAGCTACACATTACAAGATCGAGTGGGTATCGGCGAGATCTTTGCTACCGTCAAGTGGCGATGTATTTTATTATTATTTTTCAATTTCCATCTTATGACATTTTATTCGTAAATTGTTATTAAAGGAAAACTGCGTGAAAATCTGACAACGCAGTCTAATGATTAGGTAACGAGTAGGTAGATAATACGCAAAAATTGGGTAAGTATTTATTTTAGTTATTCAAAACGCCTACTCTCATACGCATATACAGGAAAAGTTTTTATCCAGTGCGCAAATTGTAACCATGAATTCAGCAAATCATTCTAAACCCGCTAGCGCAGAAATTTTTCGCCGGTTGTACAAAAAAAATCAGCTGTTTCATAGAAAAGTGCAATACCTACGCGGTCAAAATGTATGGAACAGCTGATTTTTTTTTGTGTACCCGGCGAAAAATTTCTGCGCTAGGGGGTTTACAATAATATGCTGAATTCATGGTTACAATTTGCGCACTGGATAAAAACTTACCCTGTATAGCACAACATTTTATTTTTAACTCTATTAATTTATTATTACGGACACAGACTTCACTACGTATTTATTATTCTAGCGTATGGTACATACTCGTGGGTTGCAGTTGAAAATCAGCGTCAAGTGCTGCATTCTGTGTTGCCATCTGATATTATGGTGAGTGGAGGCCTTTTTTGCATTAATTACATTGTTTTATGTTTTTATAGTTTTAAATAAACGCATTTTTCTTAACTTCTTCTGAGTGTACCGCTCCTCTCTCCGTCGGGAGCGGCGAATACGATCTGCCCATGCACAGATCTTATTCTCTTCTTATTCTTCTTACATATCGCCATATCATTAGATTGCACCAGCCGGAAGCAGAGGCGGGCTACTAGCTCTAGTATTGAATGTACCTAAACGACTAATTGAAGGAAACATTGCATAACTACAATTAGCGTCGCCATGTTCTTAGTGTCCATTGTGTTAGGTCATTAAATGATTAAGTCCACGTCTGTTGTATTGTCTATGCAAACGTGTTATTAGTCGAGTCGAATTACTTTATTTGTCTTAACAACCTTTCAAGATTTAGATTATCTATCCTTTCTGTTCATCTCTCGCCTGTCTCTTTGCTATATTGAAAAGGACCAGTTTTATAATATAATCTGTTCCATAAAGTTGTGACGAAAGTGTAAACAAACTCTTTTTAGGTTATCATCATCATCATCATCATTTCAGCCGAAAGACGTCCACTGCTGGACATAAGCCTCCCCCAAAAGGGGGTTTTACCATAATCGCCACGCTTGGCAGGCGGGTTGGCGATCGCAGTATGGTGGCATAATGCATAGAGAACGCTGCTGCCCATTCTCTAGTAAGTTCCTTAGTCGCCTCCTACGACACCCACGGGAAGAGATGGGATGATGCTATTCTTTACGTCCGGCACCACACGGTACAGGTTTTACGTTATATACCTACGGAATTACTAACTAAAGGGAATAAGCAACACTTTAGCACTGTATTAACCCTTATTTCGACGGAGTTCTCAAATTTATTTCAAAAGCTAGGTTTCTATAGCATAGGCAGGTAAAAAAAGATTTTAAAAATATCAAACTTACTATTTTTGAGGAGAAGGGATTCCGTCACAACGGACTCCGTCGAACACATGGAGCACATTTACAAGCAAAATAAGAGTACAAATAAAATTACGAAAATTAAAAGAGAGGAAAGTCATCAAAATTACTTTTATTTGACTCAAATCCAATCAAAAGTCATTTATTCAAACTAGGCTGAGAATCAGCTCTCTATGAACGACAATGAAATTGAGTATTAGCCTTTCACGTGAAAATTTAAAAACAGTACCGTGGACCTTTTCCCGAAACAAAACATAGCCCTATATATTACATTTTAAACAATATACCTACAGTTGTTTTCTTACTACAATTCATACAACGACCTTCCTACTTCGTAGATGGGAAGAGCCCCACATTATCCAATCGGGTATCATCAAGACCTTCAGCCTGTTGGCAGGCAGCAGCTCTGTTGTTTTTCAATAAACCGTAGTATATTTCGTATCTGAATTCTTTGATTCTCATAAAGACATGACCAGCTGAAGCACGTGCTTTCTATAAAAATCCGGGCATTGTTTCCACAAATGTCAATCATTTGAGAAAATATCTCTAAATACCAGCGCTGAACGGTGTCTTACATAACAATATCAACATGTCAGCTTAGTCGGCGCATATTTATTATCATCATATTTTTATTCCGTGGATGGGTGACCATCTTTACATACCAAGACCCCTCCGTGCCTCGGAAAGCACGTTAAGTCGTTGGTCCCGGCTGTCATTTGTGGATCTTTGACAGTCGTTACGGGTCGTCAGAAGCCCGAAAGTCTGACAACCAGTTTTTCCAAGGGGTATCGTATTACCCAGTAACTGGGTTGTGGAGGTCAGATAGGCAGTCGCTCCATGTAAAATACTGGTATTCAGCTGCATCCGGTTAGACTGGAAGCCGACCCCAACATAGTTGGGAAAAGGCTAGGCAGATGATGATATTTTTATTGTAATCCTTAACCATATTAGGACAATCAATATCCGCTCTTTACTTAGCGTCCTTGCAGTATATCTTCACTTTATGAATGGGATTAGTATCTAGAATGCAAAACCGGTTCTGTTTTAAAGAACCGGAATTTTTGAGACCTTCTTACTAAAGAACTGGGACTCCCGGTATTCTCTATACTTTAAGTAAGCCTGCATAAGATACAAGAGTTGAAAGTGTTGAAACGGAGGAAGTAAGAGAAAGACGAAATGACAGAACAAAATAAAAATATTAAAATCAAATCAAAAATAACGTTTCACTTATTTTTTTATAGACTCTTTAATCAGTCTACCTTAGTATAATTTTAGGGGTAAATAAGCATAGCAGCATATAGCATATACTTAAGAACAATAGTTTGGAAGTGAAACATGTTCAATCGACAAATTCTTTGAATCAACTTGACTATGATTTTAAATTTTCGAAGAAATAAATAACCATATGCTTCAATTTTACACAACTAAAACATCATTACAACAGTATAAACAAATTATAGATCCTATAACATAGTAAAGATTCTTGCTCAGACCAATATTAATATTAGTGAAATATTTATAGTTACAATTGAGGCGATCAATACCTAGGTACCTCTTTAATTATTTTTTAGAGCCGTTCACTCCTGCCTACATAATGATCTCAAAATAAGAGAGCGTTCAAACTCTACACGTGATCTTATTTTATTGCAAAGATACTCAGCAGAAGAAAATCTCTTTCCGGCTTTACACTTGTCGGCGGAATTGATAAAAGATAGTCGAAAACCTGCGACGAATAACGTCCACAATCCCATCCGTTCTTAAAAAGGGCCATTTCGATCCAAACATTCGTTTTAAGGTCTTCACTGTGTGTCATTCTTGTTATTTTACAAGCAGTAGCTTTTTCAAGCTCTGCATTAAGCTCTTTCTTTTTTGATTGAGGTTCACTTGTTCACGTCTTCATCTGAATCTGGCGGCAATTGTGCTATTTCCGAAAAAGTACAATGAAGTCCTAAAGTACGCCTGAGCAGTGTCACTATCTTCCTGCACATTTCGTCACTACTTCGCCGGGTAAACATTGAGGAATCTTCTTCATCGGCGTTACAGAAGTACATTTCAGGGTTTTGCAAATATTTAATATTGCTGTGACCGGCAGTCAACGTTATCTGTATCTATATATTCTACATAATTATCTTGTCCCGAAAATACCGAAAGAACCGGGATTTTTTTTTTGTAAATCCCAGTACCAGAAACGACGAAATTTTCCAGGATTTCCCGGGTCTATTCACTAGTATGAACTTATTAGTATGGTACATTTATTGTCATTCCATTTTGCATCAGCTAATGTATTTTTGTTGCAAACACACTGACAAAAACATCCTCGTTTCTTTTTCTTGAGAGTTTTTTCACAGATCAATTTATATTTTGGTTCTCTCAGTCGGTTGCTTCGAATAGTCCCGAAAAAAAGAAATTAAGCCATTATTTTGCTCATGACAAGAAGAAGTTATCAAAATCTATATATATAAAAGAAAGTCGTGTTAGTTACTTCACTTATAACTCAAGAACGGCTGAACCGATTTAGCTGAAAATTGGCAGGGAGGTAGTTTAGAGCCAGGAGAAGGACATAGGATACTTTTTTATCCCGTTCAGTTGTTTCAGAAATAAAAAAAGTATCAAAGTGGAAGTTGGCTGTCGAAAAACGAAAATTTTCACGGATAGGATAATAGGGTAGATAGGGTAGGGTAGGTAGGGTAGGTAGGGTAGGTAGGGTAGGTAGGGTAGGTAGGGTAGGTAGGGTAGGTAGGGTAGGTAGGGTAGGTAGGGTAGGTAGGGTAGGGTAGGTAGGGTAGGGTAGGGTAGGTAGGGTAGGTAGGGTAGGTAGGGTAGGTAGGGTAGGTAGGGTAGGTAGAGTAGGTAGGGTAGGTAGGGTAGGTAGGGTAGGTAGGGTAGGTAGGATAGGTAGGGTAGGTAGGATAGGTAGGGTAGGTAGGGTAGGTAGGATAGGTAGGGTAGGTAGGGTAGGTAGGTAGGGTAGGTAGGTAGGTTAGGGTAGTGTAGGGTAGGGTAGTGTAGGGTAGGTAGGGTAGTGTAGGGTAGCGTAGGTAGGGTAGTGATTTTGTATGAATGACTTTTGGACGAACAGGACAACGTCTGTCGGGTCAGCTAGTATATATAATATAAAAGAAGCAAGCTATGGTGCAGGCGAGTAGTTAGAAACATGCGGCTCACCAAGCTAATTTCCAGAGTTTGACTTGTCACTAGTTTCAGATGGTGTACGCTCTCTAGGTACAGAGGCCAGCACATCAAGCTACCCCAATCTGTCAAATTTCTTTGATAGTTTTTCAACTTTATTACAAAGGAGTAAGGTTCGTGTTCAATTGAGAAAGTTTGACAGTTTGGGATAGGTTGACCTGCTGGCGTCTGTACAAGTGCTAATATGTTTTTGGAGCTTTCATGCAGGTGACACGGTCAAACCACCACAAAATTAAAAACTATGTAGATCACGAGAATGTAAATTTGTATGTAGGTAATAATTATATAGGTATTATTAAGTTAACATTCGTAAAAGGTATGCTTATTATTTTATTTTTTTTAAACCGGTCAAGTGCGAGTTGGACTCGCGCACCGAGGGTTCCGTACAAACCTGTGGGTATATAAGTAAAAGTTCAAAATTGTCAAAAATATTTTTTTTTATATGACGAAACTAAAAATTTACGGTTAAAATTACAAAAAAAAAATTACAAAAATTTACTATAAGACGTGACTTCGTACAAAATTTCAAGATTCTAAGTTCACGGGAAGTACCCTGTAGGTTTTGATTCCCGTGCGAGTTTCGAAAATTTGCGGAATTTTGCGGCCTAAATGGCTGTATCTTTTGATTGCGTTGACTTAGAAGGTTGATTTTTCTACAGCTTCCAGGGACAGTAGAACTAAGTATCATATAGAAATTTCAGTTTGATACCTCCACGCGTTCCTGAGAAAAACGGTCTTGACAGACGGACGGACGGACGGACGGACAACAAAGTGATCTTATAAGGGTTCCGTTTTTTCCTTTAGAGGTACGGAACCCTAAAAATCATTGCTTTTTTATTTTTTAAACTAAATACTTTGCACTATCATGAAAGGAAAATACACATTTCTATTTATTACTACAACGCAAATTTTTAAAGGCCATACATTACCGTTGTTGCCGTGCCTTACAGCAACTTACTAAATCACTATGTATAAGCTTCAAAACCTTAAATCTAGAAGTATATTGTTGGAATCATGTGAGCAATCAATGTAAATATGTGAGCACCATGTATCTATCATAGAATTAATTTATCTTTATTGCTTCAGTTGCATTTTGTTACCTTTTTTGGTATAGTAATTTTTTATTCTGGGTGCATCGTCTTCACATATAATTATATAATTAATGTACTATGATAAATTGTATGTAAAACATTTTAAAAGAGTAACGGTGGAGTTTCTTGCCCGTTCTTCTCCATACGAAACTACATTTTGGAATGGGCGACTAGAATCAATTCTATTTTTTAAATGTAACAGCCTGGCCACGGGTATCGGCGGTGCGTACGGCGGTGCGGCAGGCGGGGCGACAATTCGCGCGGCATCGTTTGCAGGCCACGGGGAGTCACGTTCGCCGCCGCGACCAGTAAGGAAGTCCGAGAGCGAAATGTTTTTAACAAAGTTATCTCGATATTGCTTAGAAAGTAATAGTTTTTTGGTTCAATTATAATATTTGGAAGAGATTGTGAAGTAAGTATTTAAGTTGAATAGGAATCGAGGTATAGATGGAGAATTCCACAAGAAGTACGAGAAAATCTAGAAATTTTATTTTAATTTCTTCCCACAATCATTTCACTTTAGGTCTTTACCTATGAAATTGCCGTTCTGCAGTACTGGCCATTTCAAATCAAAATAATTTTTGTTTGGCTAAGAATTCTAATTTCAAATTAATTTTATTTTAAAAACATGGATTTTTTTTTCTAAAAGTAGTCATTTCTTTATTGATTAGTGTTACATTTTCATCGCATTTCAATCTTTTTCGTCATCATGGATACGTTAAAAATTCGAGTAATTATGGAATATGAGTACCGTCGTGGCAGCAACGCGGCACAAGCGGCACGCAACATCAACGACGTTTACGGAGCTAACACTACAAACTAACGCACCACCTGTTATTGGTTTGCTCGCTTCCGTTCTGGAAATTTCGACCTGAAAAATGAACCTCGCGGTCGTCCGAAGACTTTGGTCGACAATGACGAATTAAAGGCGATTGTGGAAGCTGATGATACACAATCTACGGCTGAATTAGCAGCAGCTTTCGACGTTAGCGTCAAAACAAAATTGGTCCATTTGCGTCAAATTGGCAAGGTAAAAAAGCTTAACAAATGGGTGCCCCACGAACTCAATGATCGCCAGCGCGAAGTACGCGTCGAGACGTGCCTTGCACTGCTCAACAGACACACAAATGAAGGAATTTTGAACCGCATTGTTACCTGCGATGAAAAATGGATTCTGTTTGATAACCGTAAGCGCTCAGCAAGTTGGTTGGATCCTGGTTCAGCACCTAAACAATGCCCTAAACGAAAACTTACCCCTAGAAAAGTGATGGTCACTGTTTGGTGGTCTAGCGCCGGTGTGATTCATCACAGCTTCTTACCAAACGGGGTGAGCATTACTGCAGATGTGTACTGTGAAGAACTGAACACAATGATGGAGAAGCTGGCGCATCTCCAACCAGCATTGGTCAATCGCTCGTCTCCGCTGCTCCTGCACGACAACGCGCGACCTCATACTGCACAGCAGACGGTCTCTAAGTTGCAAGAACTGGGGTTGGAAGCTCTCCGTCATC
Organism: Polymixis flavicincta; assembly: GCA_949987655.1. NCBI lineage: Eukaryota > Metazoa > Arthropoda > Insecta > Lepidoptera > Noctuidae > Polymixis > Polymixis flavicincta. The sequence continues at coordinate 30,601,841 of OX465171.1, read as the reverse complement.
CGCCCTACTCACCAGACCTTGCGCCTACAGACTACTACTTTTTCCAGAATTTGGATAACTTCTTGGCGGGAAAAAAATTTAATACCCGAGAGGCAGTACAAAATGCCTTTGAAGAATTTGTTGCCTCCCGTCCAGCTGATTTCTTTAAGAAGGGCATCAATAAACTGCCACTGCGATGGCAAAGATGCATTGATTGCATGGGTGATTACTTCGATTAATACAAATAAAAAATTCATGAAAAAAATTCGTTTAAATTTTTTCATACAAAACGGCAATTTCATAGGTAAAGACCTATTATTTATGCTGTGGGTGGCCAGACTTCCAAATAGGTGGCCTTGCTAGTATTTCAGCAATAAAAGTATCTGTGTTCATTATTCGCGGCGAAAACAACTAAACTCGTTTGATCGCTGCCCTAGTCGCCGCGACTGCCGCTTGACGCCGTGGCTCGCGCCGTACTGATTCATGTATTTGTTTCACTCGCCGGCCGCGCCGCCGGCCGCCCGTGCCATTCGCTTGGTAGGGTCATTGCGCCGGTTAGCGACCAGTTAGCTGGGTTGCCCACTTAAGATGAGAAAATAAAAATGATGTCTACGCGCAAAATAGTTTATTTTAATGGGAATTTGTCCCAAATATAATCTAGTTTGGATACAAAACATAAAATAAAATACATTAATACAAAAATATTTATAAAATGCTGAAAAAGTGAAAATATAGCGAAAACGTCGGTTTACGACCATTTTTATCAGTTTACGACCACCAGTGTGCTGGTTTGCGACCGCTATTTTAATATAAAAATATGGCATTAAAATAACTATAATCGGTTTAAAAATATTTTAATTTTTGCCTCTTATTAAAAACAAATATGGTACCTAATCATTTGGTGTAATGTTTTCTTAAATAATAATAATTAACCTTCTTTTCGGATATCATCGAGAGCTTTTTCAGGGCTTCTGCAGTGTACTGGACAGTCTTTTTCTTTTTTTTTATTGACTCTGAATTATTTGGGAGCTCCATCTAAAAATAAGTAATATAAAATTAATTAATTGTTGTTTTTATGACTAATTTTGTTTAAACTGAAAACTAATAATATTTAGTTTTCGACAGATTAGGTACAACACATGGTTGCTTGCTAAAATCATTATTAAACGGACATTTCAATAACCAACCAAATTAAAAAAATCAGACGTGGTCGCATACTCAATTAAATTTCATACTTATTTCTGTTAGCGGCCGTTATTTTTCTCATACTAAATGATGGTGGCCGGAAACCAATGTCTTTATTTCGATAATTTTGGTTTACGACCACCTGTTCAGCACCAATTTTGTACGTAAATTAAACAAAGTTCTTTCAAAGAAACTGGTGGTCGCTTACTAAAGAACTACAAAGAAAAACTTTTGCAATGCTACATTCAAAATTGTAACAGTCCTGTATGAAGCATTATGATCATATTAATCAAAACAAAATAATTCGGTTCTCGTCGGTTTGCGACCATGTGGTCGCTATCTAACGTTTTCGTTAAATAAGCATTTCGATTACCGACCACTTGATTTTATCTTAATAATACGTTTTAACATAGAAAAATACAACTAAATAATAACCAAAACTTATCGATTGTACAATTTAACATCTAACTTATATGTAAAACATGAAATAAGTAATAAAACTTACCTTTGAGCGCCGCGCGCCGTGTTATTTTTTTTTCCAACTCGCGGTATGTCCACTCACCCCTGAATCAAGACGCACATTGAGCAATTTTTTTTCGGGTCTGGTTTTCGCCATTTGTTTCAAACTGTGTAAATTCTTATTTCATAATTATTTATAAAGCACCTTACATTTATTTTTTCTTTATTTTACCTCTGCAAGTACTATTATCTTGATTTAAAGAAACTTAGTCCGTCAAATGGTCGCCTACTGAAGGTGGTCGCGATACCGGCGAAACGACCCTACATTCCGCCGGTCGCCCCGCCGGTCGCCGCCCCGCGTGGCTTGATTAGTACATTTCTATGCGTTTGTTTCAGTCGCTAGACGCCTCGGTGGTCGCACCGCGCGTTTTTTCGCTATGGCGTATTTCCCGTGGCCAGGCCGTAAATGTTGACGTTCAAAAGTGCCTTATAAGTGCCTAATTGAAATAAATGCTTTGACTTTGACTTTGAATCGACGTTTCTGTTTGATTTATGTAACAATTCATATGATTGTATAGATATAAGATAGAATAAGTTAAGTTATGTAGTACCCAGAACAACTTATATGTCGAGGTGTGCGCGCACGACCGCTGTTTGCTGTAACCTCTTGTCGATCAAACGCAAGCTCGCGAGCACCCCTGCGGCGTCTTACCACGCAGTTCAATATGATTTTCCGGGATATCGAATTCTTTTCTGTTTCTGCTGGCAAATTTCGAAGTGTTGCATACATACATACATACATACCATCCGACTCTGATCTACAAATTACAAAAAGTAGAAGAAAATTTAAATTTCCCGGGCTACCTTAGCGCAACCTTAAGTAACCTAATTTAAAAATCATTGACGAAAATTGAGGTTATAAAATTAACGTCAACCATTCAAATGAAAAACGTATAAGAGGTGATTTAGAACATATTTTTTGGATCAAGATATTAAAATAATTAAATTAAAGCACTCAATTTGTATGTGGCCCTACAAAATGGCATCCATAGGTTTTGTGATCCGTTTGTTTAAATTTTCATAGAATCCTTTTAAGCAACATACCTACGTGTGTCTGTTTGTTTTTAATAACCTAACACATACTCGTATAAATAAACCACAGTTCACGATAAATTGAAGGCCAACCAGACCATTCTTCTCCGTATGCACCGCTTCGTAACGGGCAACTAGTGTCATCTTTCACCTACCCCTTGACAATTCAAATGTACCAATTTTTTAAACAAATTATATTAGTTTGAATTGTTTAAAATTCTTCTTTTAATAGTTCGAATATGGCGTACCTATATAGAGTTTGTATATGGCCCCAAAAATCGGCAATATTTTTTTTCATAAATGTACTATCGGGGAAGTTCATATCTAAGCAATTTCAAAACAAAATCCCGTGAGCACGATGACCACATCTGTTTAACGCTCCTTTTGGCCTCGACCAATGAAACGAAAATACGTAGCAAATATTTTGTCGTTTAAGTTTTTTTGTTGTTCGTGTTTTTTACAATCTCTGTTACAATGATCACAGATGTCTGACCCTTTTTCGAACACTAGGAATAGAACAAAAGAAACAAAGATGAGAAAGTTTTAAATGTTTCTTTAGGCACGGATTATAATAATTTTAAGTGGTTCATGAGTAAGCTCCCGGTTTATTCAATCAAACTGCTTTGTCTACAGGTTTCTAATTAGGTGCATTCCTTGAAAAGGGGTTTATGACTAGAGCTAATTTAAAACAAAGGTTTTGCACTTTTAAAATTTTATGGAAATTTTCCGCCTCTCACCCAAAAACTCCTATATAATTGTGAGAAATCTACTCAACTTTGGATGCTAATGTTATACTTTTCTGGCAGCATAGAAAACCTATTCGTCAAAAAAAACCCATAAACTTGTCCCAAACGTGCTCGAACTACGACCGAACGAAGGTCCATTGATATTTATTTCCATTGAAAAAATACGCACTACCTCAGCTGGTTTTTTACTGTCTTTTTTGTTCATGTACAAAAACAAGAGACGCATCAAAAATCTGATGCTGCGATGCTATTGGTTGATGAGATTTCTATAGCGGCCGAGCGCTGCAAGCAGAAATAGTCTTTAAGGTGCTTAGATATGAACTTCCCCGATAGTACATTACTCATTGTCACTATCACACGTATCTAACGACGCGTCCTAAGCTAAAATCCATCAAGCCGTGTAGGTTGCAGAGCGCGACAAAGAAATACACATACATACGTATATACACTCGAAAGGCATAACCCTTCTGCTTCTCATTTTCTAACAATAACCGAGATTGATCACGAAACGACTGACGTAGTTACGTGATCAATCTCTAGTTCTCCAGCTCCAACCGGACACGGATGCAATATTGCATATTGATCTGTCGTTTGATCCCCGCACTGACTGTGAATAATTCGAATCAATCGAATGGCTGAACCTAAACTGCATACGAACACGTCTTGCAGGCATGACGCCATCTATTTCTACGAAGAATAAACAGTGCTTCTTCAAAACAAAGTTACATTTCGTTTCTCCATTTTCTCTCATTTTCTGCAATCTGCCATTTTGTCTTACGTTTGTAACGATCTTTGTCTAGGTCCTTATAAATGTAGGCTATTTCAGAAACATATATTTCTTCCCAAACGGTAAAAATGATACTGACAACAAACTTTCTACTCGACGGCCACAAAGTAGATATAGGTATTCGATTAATATAAAATAATGATTCGTTTATAACGCATAACTATGACAATTAATTGAAAAACATTGCTATCTTCTCCTATTGTAACATTATTTAGTTAATAGTCATGTCTATTCCTCCGTCGACAAATCGATGCTCGTGCTAAGCCTGCTGGTAGTTTACTGAGTTCTACATACCTATGTTTAATTTCAGCCGTATTTCAAGCACGGTTGAATGTGAAGGTGATAAGGAAAGCTCAATTGGTTATTTAGTCAGTGAAATTCATTTTTAACCGATTTCAAAAAAGGAGGAGATTAAGTTACAGTTTTTTAGTTGGTAGAGAAAAATTGCGCGGTGGGCCCGTTTAAATTTTATCAATTTTTCTTGGGTTGTTTTTGAGTTATCTATGACAAGACGCATATAATACACTTTGTGTATCTTGATGATGGTATAAAACATTCCGTCGATTTGCTCTGAAGATACTGACTGAATTTATTCTATTTATTTTGCATCGCATCACTATTGACTTAATTTTTTAATTTAATATTATTGATAATTGTAGATTTATTTTTATTATTATTCTTTGTATTTTTATATCGTATTGTCTTTCGACCTAATGTTTACACCAGTCATGGTGAAACATGTTGAGCCAAAAAACCTTGTAAACCTTTAATAAGCATCATATCATATAATAGGTCTTTACCTATGAAATTGCCGTTTTGTATGAAAAAATTTAAACGAATTTTTTTCATGAATTTTTTATTTGTATTAATCGAAGTAATCACCCATGCAATCAATGCATCTTTGCCATCGCAGTGGCAGTTTATTGATGCCCTTCTTAAGGTGACACTTGTCCACATTTTTTCCATACAAACTTCGGGAGGGTTTTACTCCACTGTCTGACTATGTACATCAAAAATTAAACATGGTATGGTTTTGTCTCGTTATTATTATTGTCTGTACGGAAACAGAATACTAAAATAAAAAGCTATGAAAAAGTTATGAGCCAACAAAGATTCGTTTTTCTTGCTAACTTTGAGCGTGTTTAAGTAATAAAAGGAGAGTAAAATCTCGAAAACCAAGACGGTACCGACAAAGTTCAATTAACAATAAGTTCAATAAACTTTATTGGTCATTGATTTATGCAGTGGTTTTTTCATAAAACCCGATCTTCTGAAGGACATTTCTTAATTTTTTCGCGATTTTTTTGCCAAAAATGCTCCTGCATCTCACTCAATAACGTTGTGCGTGTAGACTAGAGTCTAACTGCTCACCACTGATACTATCTCTGTCGGGTACGAAGCCTGGTGAGACAGCGTGATTTTTAGCCAGGCCCACCAGTGACTTCGAGCCCGCGCAAAGTGTGCCCTTAAAGAAAGGTGACACTTGTCCACATTTTTTCCATACAAACTTCGGGAGGGTTTTACTCCACTGTCTGACTATGTACATCAAAAATTAAACATGGTATGGTTTTGTCTCGTTATTATTATTGTCTGTACGGAAACAGAATACTAAAATAAAAAGCTATGAAAAAGTTATGAGCCAACAAAGATTCGTTTTTCTTGCTAACTTTGAGCGTGTTTAAGTAATAAAAGGAGAGTAAAATCTCGAAAACCAAGACGGTACCGACAAAGTTCAATTAACAATAAGTTCAATAAACTTTATTGGTCATTGATTTATGCAGTGGTTTTTTCATAAAACCCGATCTTCTGAAGGACATTTCTTAATTTTTTCGCGATTTTTTTGCCAAAAATGCTCCTGCATCTCACTCAATAACGTTGTGCGTGTAGACTAGAGTCTAACTGCTCACCACTGATACTATCTCTGTCGGGTACGAAGCCTGGTGAGACAGCGTGATTTTTAGCCAGGCCCACCAGTGACTTCGAGCCCGCGCAAAGTGTGCCCTTAAAGAAAGGTGACACTTGTCCACATTTTTTCCATACAAACTTCGGGAGGGTTTTACTCCACTGTCTGACTATGTACATCAAAAATTAAACATGGTATGGTTTTGTCTCGTTATTATTATTGTCTGTACGGAAACAGAATACTAAAATAAAAAGCTATGAAAAAGTTATGAGCCAACAAAGATTCGTTTTTCTTGCTAACTTTGAGCGTGTTTAAGTAATAAAAGGAGAGTAAAATCTCGAAAACCAAGACGGTACCGACAAAGTTCAATTAACAATAAGTTCAATAAACTTTATTGGTCATTGATTTATGCAGTGGTTTTTTCATAAAACCCGATCTTCTGAAGGACATTTCTTAATTTTTTCGCGATTTTTTTGCCAAAAATGCTCCTGCATCTCACTCAATAACGTTGTGCGTGTAGACTAGAGTCTAACTGCTCACCACTGATACTATCTCTGTCGGGTACGAAGCCTGGTGAGACAGCGTGATTTTTAGCCAGGCCCACCAGTGACTTCGAGCCCGCGCAAAGTGTGCCCTTAAAGAAAGGTGACACTTGTCCACATTTTTTCCATACAAACTTCGGGAGGGTTTTACTCCACTGTCTGACTATGTACATCAAAAATTAAACATGGTATGGTTTTGTCTCGTTATTATTATTGTCTGTACGGAAACAGAATACTAAAATAAAAAGCTATGAAAAAGTTATGAGCCAACAAAGATTCGTTTTTCTTGCTAACTTTGAGCGTGTTTAAGTAATAAAAGGAGAGTAAAATCTCGAAAACCAAGACGGTACCGACAAAGTTCAATTAACAATAAGTTCAATAAACTTTATTGGTCATTGATTTATGCAGTGGTTTTTTCATAAAACCCGATCTTCTGAAGGACATTTCTTAATTTTTTCGCGATTTTTTTGCCAAAAATGCTCCTGCATCTCACTCAATAACGTTGTGCGTGTAGACTAGAGTCTAACTGCTCACCACTGATACTATCTCTGTCGGGTACGAAGCCTGGTGAGACAGCGTGATTTTTAGCCAGGCCCACCAGTGACTTCGAGCCCGCGCAAAGTGTGCCCTTAAAGAAAGGTGACACTTGTCCACATTTTTTCCATACAAACTTCGGGAGGGTTTTACTCCACTGTCTGACTATGTACATCAAAAATTAAACATGGTATGGTTTTGTCTCGTTATTATTATTGTCTGTACGGAAACAGAATACTAAAATAAAAAGCTATGAAAAAGTTATGAGCCAACAAAGATTCGTTTTTCTTGCTAACTTTGAGCGTGTTTAAGTAATAAAAGGAGAGTAAAATCTCGAAAACCAAGACGGTACCGACAAAGTTCAATTAACAATAAGTTCAATAAACTTTATTGGTCATTGATTTATGCAGTGGTTTTTTCATAAAACCCGATCTTCTGAAGGACATTTCTTAATTTTTTCGCGATTTTTTTGCCAAAAATGCTCCTGCATCTCACTCAATAACGTTGTGCGTGTAGACTAGAGTCTAACTGCTCACCACTGATACTATCTCTGTCGGGTACGAAGCCTGGTGAGACAGCGTGATTTTTAGCCAGGCCCACCAGTGACTTCGAGCCCGCGCAAAGTGTGCCCTTAAAGAAAGGTGACACTTGTCCACATTTTTTCCATACAAACTTCGGGAGGGTTTTACTCCACTGTCTGACTATGTACATCAAAAATTAAACATGGTATGGTTTTGTCTCGTTATTATTATTGTCTGTACGGAAACAGAATACTAAAATAAAAAGCTATGAAAAAGTTATGAGCCAACAAAGATTCGTTTTTCTTGCTAACTTTGAGCGTGTTTAAGTAATAAAAGGAGAGTAAAATCTCGAAAACCAAGACGGTACCGACAAAGTTCAATTAACAATAAGTTCAATAAACTTTATTGGTCATTGATTTATGCAGTGGTTTTTTCATAAAACCCGATCTTCTGAAGGACATTTCTTAATTTTTTCGCGATTTTTTTGCCAAAAATGCTCCTGCATCTCACTCAATAACGTTGTGCGTGTAGACTAGAGTCTAACTGCTCACCACTGATACTATCTCTGTCGGGTACGAAGCCTGGTGAGACAGCGTGATTTTTAGCCAGGCCCACCAGTGACTTCGAGCCCGCGCAAAGTGTGCCCTTAAAGAAAGGTGACACTTGTCCACATTTTTTCCATACAAACTTCGGGAGGGTTTTACTCCACTGTCTGACTATGTACATCAAAAATTAAACATGGTATGGTTTTGTCTCGTTATTATTATTGTCTGTACGGAAACAGAATACTAAAATAAAAAGCTATGAAAAAGTTATGAGCCAACAAAGATTCGTTTTTCTTGCTAACTTTGAGCGTGTTTAAGTAATAAAAGGAGAGTAAAATCTCGAAAACCAAGACGGTACCGACAAAGTTCAATTAACAATAAGTTCAATAAACTTTATTGGTCATTGATTTATGCAGTGGTTTTTTCATAAAACCCGATCTTCTGAAGGACATTTCTTAATTTTTTCGCGATTTTTTTGCCAAAAATGCTCCTGCATCTCACTCAATAACGTTGTGCGTGTAGACTAGAGTCTAACTGCTCACCACTGATACTATCTCTGTCGGGTACGAAGCCTGGTGAGACAGCGTGATTTTTAGCCAGGCCCACCAGTGACTTCGAGCCCGCGCAAAGTGTGCCCTTAAAGAAAGGTGACACTTGTCCACATTTTTTCCATACAAACTTCGGGAGGGTTTTACTCCACTGTCTGACTATGTACATCAAAAATTAAACATGGTATGGTTTTGTCTCGTTATTATTATTGTCTGTACGGAAACAGAATACTAAAATAAAAAGCTATGAAAAAGTTATGAGCCAACAAAGATTCGTTTTTCTTGCTAACTTTGAGCGTGTTTAAGTAATAAAAGGAGAGTAAAATCTCGAAAACCAAGACGGTACCGACAAAGTTCAATTAACAATAAGTTCAATAAACTTTATTGGTCATTGATTTATGCAGTGGTTTTTTCATAAAACCCGATCTTCTGAAGGACATTTCTTAATTTTTTCGCGATTTTTTTGCCAAAAATGCTCCTGCATCTCACTCAATAACGTTGTGCGTGTAGACTAGAGTCTAACTGCTCACCACTGATACTATCTCTGTCGGGTACGAAGCCTGGTGAGACAGCGTGATTTTTAGCCAGGCCCACCAGTGACTTCGAGCCCGCGCAAAGTGTGCCCTTAAAGAAAGGTGACACTTGTCCACATTTTTTCCATACAAACTTCGGGAGGGTTTTACTCCACTGTCTGACTATGTACATCAAAAATTAAACATGGTATGGTTTTGTCTCGTTATTATTATTGTCTGTACGGAAACAGAATACTAAAATAAAAAGCTATGAAAAAGTTATGAGCCAACAAAGATTCGTTTTTCTTGCTAACTTTGAGCTAGCTGGACGGGAGGCAACAAATTCTTCAAAGGCATTTTGTACTGCCTCTCGGGTATTAAATTTTTTTCCCGCCAAGAAGTTATCCAAATTCTGGAAAAAGTAGTAGTCTGTAGGCGCAAGGTCTGGTGAGTAGGGCGGATGACGGAGAGCTTCCAACCCCAGTTCTTGCAACTTGGAGACCGTCTGCTGTGCAGTATGAGGTCGCGCGTTGTCGTGCAGGAGCAGCGGAGACGAGCGATTGACCAATGCTGGTTGGAGATGCGCCAGCTTCTCCATCATTGTGTTCAGTTCTTCACAGTACACATCTGCAGTAATGCTCACCCCGTTTGGTAAGAAGCTGTGATGAATCACACCGGCGCTAGACCACCAAACAGTGACCATCACTTTTCTAGGGGTAAGTTTTCGTTTAGGGCATTGTTTAGGTGCTGAACCAGGATCCAACCAACTTGCTGAGCGCTTACGGTTATCAAACAGAATCCATTTTTCATCGCAGGTAACAATGCGGTTCAAAATTCCTTCATTTGTGTGTCTGTTGAGCAGTGCAAGGCACGTCTCGACGCGTACTTCGCGCTGGCGATCATTGAGTTCGTGGGGCACCCATTTGTCAAGCTTTTTTACCTTGCCAATTTGACGCAAATGGACCAATATTGTTTTGACGCTAACGTCGAAAGCTGCTGCTAATTCAGCCGTAGATTGTGTATCATCAGCTTCCACAATCGCCTTTAATTCGTCATTGTCGACCAAAGTCTTCGGACGACCGCGAGGTTCATTTTTCAGGTCGAAATTTCCAGAACGGAAGCGAGCAAACCAATAACAGGTGGTGCGTTGGTTTGTAGTGTTAGCTCCGTAAACGTCGTTGATGTTGCGTGCCGCTTGTGCCGCGTTGCTGCCACGACGGTACTCATATTCCATAATTACTCGAATTTTTAACGTATCCATGATGACGAAAAAGATTGAAATGCGATGAAAATGTAACACTAATCAATAAAGAAATGACTACTTTTAGAAAAAAAAATCCATGTTTTTAAAATAAAATTAATTTGAAATTAGAATTCTTAGCCAAACAAAAATTATTTTGATTTGAAATGGCCAGTACTGCAGAACGGCAATTTCATAGGTAAAGACCAACACCGTAACATTTTAGTCGTCTTACAAAGATGGTCCACTCAATGGATCCGACATAAAATACCTCTAGGCACGATTTAAAAATTGTTTCAAACTATGTCATGCGTCTTACTGAATTTTTTTTTTTTTTTAATTATTCATAAAAGTTCATAAAAAAAACTATGTAGTGTGTAATCAATCATTGGAAACATGAAGTGGGCTGCCGTTGTAAGACAACTAAAATGTCACGGTGTAATACTTACACATGTTTTTGCAATATAAATGAATCTGAATCTGAGAGTGTCTTTGGATATGTATTTGAGTTTTTGTCACCGAGTTTCCGAATTTACAGTTAATTTTCACTTTGCAGTGTTTTTTCGGAAGTCGGTTGATTTTATTTTGAATAAAGTTTTTATTTTTCAGTTTTTAGTTATGGATAGTACCCACCCCACCCACACAAATTCGTACACCACTACTTGCTATGTACACAACAGTGACAGGAAGTAGCAGCATATCATCGAGAGGTACAAACAGAGGATTAAAAACGTATTATTGAGGCTAAAGCAAAAACGACTGAAGCAAAGTTAATACAATTAATATGGGCCACCCTAAGTATTTTCGAAATCCATCCACAATTGACGGACAAATCGATGAGCAAACATTAAAAAAAAAACACACAGCCGAACATAAAACCTCCTCCTTTTTTGAAGTCGGTTAATAATATACCTACACAAAATAAAGTGCCTGCCTGGGTTCGAACTCACAACCTACAAACTCGTAAGTTGGGGTTGATACCACAACACCACCACTGCGCTGTAAAATGTATGAAATGGCCATAACCACTGCAAATTGGCGTATTGTGTTTTGGATTCGATAAACAGTTTATTTCCCTTACTGTAGGTACATAAAATACATAATTATTACGTCCTTACCAAGCAAAACCGACCATGGAGGTTCTAAATGAAACCTTGTTATTGTTGATTTGTTGAGCGTAACTTTGTTGAAACCTCACACAGTTATTAAAAAAAAAGTATAAAAGAGTTTAGTAGATGGTTTTGAAACATGCCTCCGCCGGCCGTTCAGATTCATGTATTTATCCAACACATTCATGGTTGGAAACACCCTAGACACGATAAGACTTTAATTTAAATGAGTAGGTAGTAGGTACACACGGCTACACATCAAGCTATACATTTCTAGTATAAGCTGATCTTACATTGTATATGACTTCCGTACAGTGCGAGATCAGCGTAAACTGGAAATGTATGGCTTGATGTGTAGTACATTCAGTCGGAAATTCGCGTTAAAACCCTGCTTTCAGGCAGTTCCAAGAAATAAGCTTGAATTCTCCACCAGTATACCACTGTTCTGTAATAAAAGGCTTACGGAAACTACAGAAACCAGGATAGTTACCCCCCCCGAGTGGGTTCCCGCATTGTCGTTGCGGGGGGGCTCAGTAACCGTGGATGCCGGCCACGGTGAAGCCAAGAGGAACCCAAAGGTGGGGCCGCTCGTCAGGGCTTTTGCCTCAAAGCCGACGACGTAGCGGCCAAAAAGTAGGTTGCGGTGAGGTGCACCGCAACTGAGGTGGGCCGCGATGTCGAATGGGAGGCATCGCGGCTGAGGGTTACGGGCTGCGGTAGAGGAGGGGTGCCGGTGCTTCTGAGCAGCGCTCTTCCCTTCCGTGGCCTAGACGGGGTGGGGCCGCAGGGGAAGAGGAGTGTCGGTATAGCGTTAGCCGCTCTCCCTATCTTCTGCGGCCGAAAAGTGGTAGTGGTGGCGCGCGTTGTGTTCCACACGCGCGCCGTCAAAGATGTCAGCAACCACCGATGGGGTCCGCAAGGGCCGATGCCTGCCAGGGGTGCGGGTTTGTTCGAAAGAGATACCACGGCCCCTGGCATACGGGCTACTGAGGGAACACGGAAAAAAAAAAACCAGGATAGTTACCATGGCGACAATAAACCAAACAAGTATATGCAAATAAAGCACATTTTTTGCGTAAAAATCAATACTTACGTAGACTGAGCATAGCTCAGAACATACACATGTATTTAATTAGAAGTAATTAGGTGGCGGTTAGCCACTGAATTATATATTTACGATTTAGAACTAAACCTTCCATTCGTATAACAAGTGATTTAATAAAAATAAAATCTTGTTCATTAAACCAAGTTTAGATCAGCTGGTTCAAATATCAGTTGAAAACAGTGTTGTTGGTACAAATTAAAAGGTATGCCATAGATGTAAAAAATCCGTCCGAATTTAGTTTTCGGTTTACGTCAGTTTTACATTCGCCTGATTTACATGAAGTAAAATTGAACATCATCTGGTTACTGTCAGCTTTTATCACTCCTGGGTAAAGGTTTGTGCCTTTGTATTCCAGCTCTTTACATCTAGGGCAAATGCAGACCACTGGTCGACGTAAGGTTGACGGAGCCCCACTGCGCGGGGCTCCTATTTCTGACTGCAGGGTTTAAAGGAACCTAACCAAACCGTACCTCTTGGTGCCACTGACGTCGCCAGTCTTCTCGAGAAAAAATTCTTGAACATTTCATGAAGCAAGCAAATTTACGATAAGGCCACGACATATACATTCAATAGCAGCTAAAAGCACAATTAATAAAAATCTACAGAAGAAAATGATTTTTCTCGCATAGTGTCAGATTGTTTGATTTTTCTCGCATAGTGTCAGATTGTTTGATTAATATTTAATTATTGGAGTAAACTATAATAATAATAATAATAACCGTAATAACCTGCTACGCCGTCTCATCGCTACTAACTGGGGAGCAGCCCCCGAGGTCCTTCGCACAACTGGCATGTCTTTGTGCTTCTCTGCTGGCGAATTTGCGTGTCCAGTGTGGCACCGATCTACTCATGCCAAGCAAGTCGACATTGCCCTGAATGAGACACTTCGGATAATATCGGGCTGCCTAAAACCGACTCCACTGAACAAGCTCTACCCACTTGTAGGAATCGCACCACCTGTCGTACGTAGGGATGTCGCATGCGCGCTGGAAAAAAAGATCCAAGAATCCGATTCCCAACACCCCTTGTACGATTATACAACGATCGTGGGCAGGCTTAAAAGTCGTAATAGCTTCTTACGCTCTACGCAGGCCATCCAAGACAAACCATTACCATTATGAGAAGCAAACTGTGGGAAGAGAAGCATCCACCACCTCCCGACTTCGTTAAAGCCCAGGAACACTTGCCTCCCGGGTGTGATCTGCAGTGGCCTATATGGAGAGCTCTCAATCGATTGCATACCCAAGTAGGGCGTTGTAGACACAACTTGTCAAAGTGGGGGATTATTGACTCATCCAACACCCATTGCGAGTGCGGTGCTTCTGATCAGACCATGCACCCCTTGCTGGAGTGCCCTAAGTGCCCGTTCACCTGCACCTTGGGTGACCTAAATAAAGCCACTGATGCCGCAATAAACGTGGGCACCTACTGGGCTCTAATAATATAAATAAAAAAGTGAACGAGTGCCATCGACACGAAAAGAAGAAGAAAGAGTAAACTATAAAGTTCGTTTGATATTTTCATCATCATCATGTTCTTTCCTACTTTACCCAAACATAAAACTTTTACCGAAGAGCAAAACAACATTATTTTTAAACCACTTGTTGCTGACTTTTGTTTTCGTTTTCAGCCGAAAAATAACTTCCATTTTCGGTAAATCTTTAGTTATGAATAAACCTGAAGTTGTAACATTCAGAGGGGACGAATGTATTTCTGTGTAAAATACGTACCGATGTGGACCGATACCTTGTGAGAGCCGCAGGAGTCAGCTGGATACGGGAAGCACAGAATCGATCTAAACGGATTTCTTAGAGACCAATACGCCATGAGATCCGCCTCACCGCACCACACACCGCAAACCGCCGCGGTAGGCGGTGAAGTGGATCTCATGGCGCATTGGTCTCTAAGAAATCCGTTGATGCCTAACACACGTACACCGCCCGACCGCGCGGTCGAATTGTATGCCGCCGCGGCGGTGCGCGGTACCGTGTGTGAATCGCCGAAGTGGCGGAGCTTAAGGGAGGCCTCTGTCCAGCAGTGGACGTCTTTCGGCTAAAATGATGATGATGATGATGATGATGATGATAAAATAGATACTAGTACTTAAAGCAAAAGAACAAACATTATGTAAACAAAAGCCGCAAAGCTTACAAAAGACAGTGAATTTCGTGAATTCATCGCGCCATTTTTCTGGCTCCAGTAATAGTCCATGACGTACTTCAAAGAAATCGAGAGTGGGTGGTCTTGCCTTGCGTCTATTGCGTTACAAACATTGGCATCCAATCTCAGACATCAGCGAAAAATTAGCGCCAACCCAATTAGCATTGACTGTATCGGAATATTCCTGTCTAGGTGATTACGATTGTGAGAACTATGAAGTATTGTGGTATGACATGTAGGTACAGACGCCAGCAGGTCAACCCACCCCAAACTGTCAAATTTTCCCAATTGAACATGAACCTTATGCTAACGGTATAAAGTTGAAAGTCAATTTCTTATCTATTTATTAGAAAACGAAATAATTGAAACATTAAGTCTCTTTGACTATAAAAGTATATAATTTATTAAAATAATATTCAGCATAAGTTTTATATGTACATAATTCAATGAGAGAGAAGAAGTTCAAAATCTTGGTAAAACAACCACATCAATCATTTTAATTTTTTTACTCGTGTAAAGCACAGAGTCATCGCTCTAAGTGTGTGGTAGGCACAAATTTTAATATAATTAATTATCAACAATTGTACCCGAACGCATAGCCTGTTAGTCTCAATGAGATGGCATCAATGGGTAATTTCAAGTAATTTGTACTTTGGCAGGATATGACGGCAAATAAGCTAACAAGTCTACAATGTAAGTAGAATCAAGTATTTGATGTTCTACCCTGATTTGGGTGGAGTGTTCCACTGAAATTCTGAACAATAGACACTTGTGGCTAAGTAATAGTAGTCAGTCGGATCAACCGATCAGGTTAAGCTACGCTTGTCGCGGTTGATCCGTGGATGGGTGACCATCTTCACCACAGATCATAAAAATACAGATCGTTACATACTACGACCCCTCCGTACCTCGGAAAGCACGTTAAGCCGTTGGTCCCGGCTGTCATTTGTGGTTGCGTGGTGCTTTACGGGTCGTCAGAAGCCCAAAAGTCTGACAACCAGTCTTACCAAGGGGTATCGTATTACCCAGTAACTGGGTTGTGGAGGTCAGATAGGCAGTCGCTCCATGTAAAATACTGGTATTCAGCTGTATCCGGTTAGACTGGAAAGCCGACCCCAACATAGTTGAGGACTCAGAAGGTTGAGGAAAGCCTAGGCAGATGGTGAGAGACGGAAGGGGGCAAATAGAGATACGAAAGTCAGCTATAAACATGAAAGGCTGCGCTGCCTCGAAATAACTTGGGACAAGAGCATTAGACACCTTACCTATGATGATGGAATTGACGACGACAACGTGTTTGGGTCCCGTGGGTAGATATCAGACGATGCCGACACAAAATTATCAAGATTGTAAAACATTAGAGTACCGATCCAACGATGCTGGATTTCATGCCCGCATGCCGAGAGATCGGAAAATTTAAATGGTACGATGTTGTTCTAACTTGATAATTATGAGTTTGCCATGTCGTAATTTATGTGAAGCATAAAGAACAAACACATATTACTACAAATTCTATTGACGGGTTAATTAGTCCGTTACTTGAATAGACACGAGTCTGTGTCACGTGCAAACCTTTTATTGTTATCTAGTAAACAAACATGGCATTGGAGTGCGATTGACGAGTACAAAGGATAACCGTACATAATGCCATCTGAAAACATTATCGACAATTGAACCCAAAAATCAGGATAGGACGTAAATGTAGTACAGCAGGCTTAGCATGTGACGTTTTCTATTTCTACGAAGAATAGACAGTGCTTTTTCAATACAAAGTGACATTTCATTTCTCCATTTTTGACATCGCACCGTAGATATCCTTCTACCAATCTGTCATTTTGTGTTTCGTTTCTAACAAACTTTGCTAAGTCCTTATAAATGTAGACTATATTTCAGAAGAATATTTCTTCCCAAACTGTCAAAATCACACAGACAACAAACTTTCTACTCGACGGCCACAAAGTTTTTATCCAGTGCGCAAACTGTAACCATGAATTAAAAATATCATTCCGTACCACAAAAAAATTCGCCGGTTATATAAAAAAAATTCTGCGGTAGGGGTCTGAATTCATGGTTACAGTTTGCGCACTGGATAAAAACTGACCCTGTATACAACATGACTATCTATAAATCATGGTTCGTTTAAAACGCATAACTAATAATTAATAGAAAAACATAGCTATCTCCTCCTATTGTACATCGTTTAGTTAATAGTCATGTCTATTCTTCCGTCGACTAAGCCGTGCTCGTGCTATGCCTGTTCGAAGAGATAGGCACGGTACAAAGGCAGTCAACCTTCAGAACTCCACTGCTGGACCTACTCGTACACAGCACCAGATTACTCTAGGTTTATTATGGTAATATTTATTTATTTGCAACATAAAGGGTGGGTCCAAAATAGGACTTAACAGTCGCGGTCTCGAACTCACTGATGGGCCTGGCTAAAAACCGGCCCGCTGTCTCACCAGGCATTGTGTCCGACAGAGGTAGTATGAATGGTGAGCAGTTACACGCTAGTCTACACGCACAACGTTATTGAGTGAGATGCAGGATCATTTACACAACATAGTAGGTATTATTAGTTTATAGGACAACGGGCGCATAAAAAATCAAGAAAAGTCCTTTGGAATATCGGGTTTTATGACAAAACCACTACATAAATCAATGATCAATAAAGTTTATTGAACTTTTCTGTATTTGAGCTTTGTTGGTACCGACTTGGTTTTGGAGATTTTACACTTCTTTTCCCCTAAGCACGCCCAAAGTTAGGTTAAATTGGCAAGAAAAACGAATCTTTGTTGGCTCCTAACTTTTTTATGGCTTATTATTTTAATATTCTGCTTCCGTACCTACAGACAATATTAATAATAATGAGACAAAACCATACTATGTTTAATTTTTGAAGTACATTGTCGAACAGTGGAGTAAAATAACAGTCTCGAAGTTTGTATAGACAAAATGTCGACAATATTCACCTTAAGCATTGATACCAGTCAACCAAAGGTGATGATGATGAAGATTCATTCCCAACCGCCAAGCCTTTTCCCAATTATACTGCATCCTCAGAATGCACTAGCATCTAACTGTCAGTCTAACCCACGGAGCAAATGTCTAACTGGATGCAGCTGAATACCAGTATTTACATGGAACGCCTGCTTATCTGACTTCCACAACTCAGTTACCTACTGAGTTACACGATACCACTTGGTCGCTCGGGCTTCTGACGACCCGTAAGAAAATGTTAACACAAAGTGTACTTTACAAATACATATATATTATCATCTTAAACGACTGTGGAATATTCAAGAATGACAGCCGGGACCAACGGTGTCGTGATATGTATGGGTGGCCACCTACTACTGCTAAATACTGGTATCCGGTTAGACTGGAAGCCGACCTGAACATTGTTGGGAAAAGCCAAGGTAGATTGGTAGCAGAAGAGGGGAGAAATGTTGATGACGTAAGGAAAGTAATAGGTACGTGTTCATCTAGTAGTGAGGTTTTAGTTACGTGTCATTCTAGTTATCTATATCACACTGACTAACGGAAGGGATACATCGTTGGCTCAGATTATAAAACAAAGGCAGATAGACCGCGCGGAACACCAAGAGTGCGGCCATAAAAACCAAATACGAAACTAACATACAATGCGACGCGAGACGCTTCGTGGCGTAGTACCTACTCGAGTTTTGAATCAGTATTTGATTTGTTGTCTTCACTCTTGGTGTTACACGCGGACTATTTGCCTTTGTTTTATAATCTGAGATCGTGGATACTTAATTCATCTTGACATTTCAACAGTAGGTACCTCTCCATTGCATTATTTACGCTGTCGAGCAGACGATTTTTTTCAAATACATATTTGAAGTAGCATAATCGGCCTATAATGTTCTCTGCTGGGCCACAGGCCTCCTCTTTTCTGTTCTGAGAGGAAGTAGGGCATAATACACCGCCCGAGAAATGTGGTGTAGTGCAGGCAAAGAGATAATTCCGCTGCAGTGGGACAACAATTTCAGGGTCGCGCTGTCGATTTTTTTCGGCATTCATGTTTTTTGGCGGACTGGATTTTCAACGCGCTGCGTATCCAACAGTGTGTTTTCTCGACGCGCTGGAATGCACTGTTTTAGATTCTTAAATCTCGACTCAACATCGAAAGTGGACAGTGCGCAATAAACTCCCATCGCGATAAAAATATAAGTCAGTTTCAGATTTTTTTGCTGCGGACTGTTTCGCATGAACCGTAGCAGTTAGACACTAAACAATTTCACATGGTGTGTTATCCGTATGGTGCCGGACGTAAAAGAATAGCACCATCCCATTTCTTCCCGTGGCGGGTGTCGTAGAAGGTAGAAGGCGACAAAGGGCAGGGACTTACTAGAGAATGGGCAGCAGCGTTCTTTATGCATTTTATCCACCATACTGCGATCGCCAACCCGTCTGCGAAGCGTGGCGATTATGGCAAAACCCCCCTTTTGGGGGAGGCCTATGGCCAGCAGTAGACGTCTTTCGGCTTAAGTGATGATGATGAGTGGAATGGATGAAGAGCAGTGGTGGCCCAGTGATAACGGCCGCGACTTACGAGTTGTAAGTCGTGCGTTCGAACCCAGCCAGGCGCATTACTTTGTGTAAATAATTTCATCACCACTGCTCTCAAACGGTGAAGGAAAACATCGTGAGGAAACCGGCATGTCCTAGAACAAAAAATTCGAAGACATGTGACATCTACCAACCCGCACTGGACCCGCGTGGTGGATTACGGCCCACTCCCTCTTACGGAGAAGAGGCCTGTGTCGTAATAGGCTGAGTATGATGATGTATGATGATGATGTGTATTTCCGATATAAAATCCTAAAATTTTACAAAAGAGTTTTTTTTTATGTTTGGATGTTTGTTATTCAATCACGCAAAAACAGCAGAATAGATTTTGATGAAATTTGGCTCACAGATCTTTTATAACCTGGATTAAGTTCTTTTTTTTTTTTTTTTTTTTTCAGTATAATCTGCAATCGGCTTTCAGCCATAATCAGATGATATCTGGGATTAATTTTGATCAGGTACGATTCCATTAAACAGCACCATTTGATTTGGCAGAGACTAATAATTAGTTTCTCTGGTCTATATCTAGTATTTGCCATCTTTTTAGGCGAGTATCGTCTTGCTGTCGAATTAGTAGGTTCTTGGCCAATTCATTAGTGTGTTTATGAAGTCTTTCCTTGTAGCTCTTGCTTATTTTACAGGCTTCTTCCTTAACGGTGGGTATCTCCAGGTATTCGTGTATTTACGTGTT
The DNA here is from genome assembly GCA_949987655.1 of Polymixis flavicincta. Classification (NCBI taxonomy): domain Eukaryota; kingdom Metazoa; phylum Arthropoda; class Insecta; order Lepidoptera; family Noctuidae; genus Polymixis; species Polymixis flavicincta. Next base: position 30,581,590 of record OX465171.1, on the reverse strand, counting down.
TCTCACGAACCAGTGTGCACTTGAGATTGTTCTGAGAGCAATATTTTGAAATCTCTGGCGGATCTCGATATTGGAGTTGCTAGCACAGGTCCAGAGCTCTATCCCGTAGGTCCAGATTGGCTTTATAACAGCTTTGTAGACAAGTAGTTTGTTACTGAGTGTCAGCCGAGATTGACGTCCGAGTAACCACGATAGATCTTTGAATTGTAAGGTGGTTTCTGTTTTCTTGGCTTTGATGTGGTTAGCCCACGTAAGTCTTCTATCCAGGTGTAGACCGAGATATTTCACACTGTTATTGCTTGGCAGCAGTTTGTCTTCCATACGGGTCACATACGCACAGGACAGTCGCCTTTTCGGAGTGTAAATGTTACTTGTGTCGATTTAGTTACATTAGGTTTAATTCTCCACTTCTGCAGCCACACGTTAACTTTACTGAGTTGTTCCTGTAGTTTCTCTGATGCGTTGCTCGGGTTACAGTCACTTGCAAGGCATCCAGTGTCATCTGCGTATGTTGCTGTCACAACATTCTCTGTTTCAGGCAAGTCTGCCGTACATATTGAGTACAGGACTGGGCCCAGGACCGATCCTTGTGGAACTGAGTGCGGTGATGTAGTACAGCTTTGATAGTTCGTCCTCGTATTTTACTTGGAATCTTCTTTGGTCCAAGTAAGATTTTAGAATCATGTAGAATGAGTTAGGTAGGAGGGTTTTTAGTTTGTACAGCAGTCCTTTGTGCCAGACTCTATCGAATGCCTGTTGGATGTCAATGAATACTGCAGAACAATACTCCTTTTTCTCTAGCGATTGTCTTATTTTGTGAACCACTCGATGTACTTGCTCCACAGTAGAATGTTTTTCACGAAATCCAAATTGATGATCAGGTATAACCTTGTTTTCGTCCAGGACTGGTTTTAGTCTCAGCAAAAGATTTTTTTCGAATACCTTAGAAAGAATAGGGAGAAGACTTATAGGCCTGTAAGAGCTAGGTTCTGTTGGGGTTTTGCCTGGTATTGCGATCATACAGATTTGTGATATTTTCCATAACTTTGGATAGTACTGAATTCTAAAGATGGCATTGAATAGCATTGTTAAGAATACTATTGCTTTTCTAGGTAGTTGCTTAAGGACTTCACCCGTTATTAGATCGAAACCAGGAGCTTTTTTGTTTTCCAACCAACGAAATGTTCGTGTCAGTTCCCTTGGAGTGACAAGTTTCAGCGGTAATAACTGCTGAAGAAGAAGTGGACAGAATGATCAAAAGTGACCACTGTTGATCATTCTGTCCACTTCTTCTTCAAATTCGGTCATAGACGATTGGTTTGGAGTAAAAACGTTGCTCAAGTGTTTGGCGAAAAGCTCAGCTTTTTCGCTTCCACTTCTAGCCCACGGGTCATTGGAAGACATCCTTAAAGGTGGAACATGGCTATATGGTCTTTTAAAGTTCTTAGTTATTTTCCATAATGAGTAGTTGTCCTTTTTACGTGATGAGAGTGTGGAAAGTTTTTCTTGAAAGGATGTGTTCTGATTTTCTTTGATTATCTCTTTTAGTTCTCTTGAGATTCTATTGTAATCTGTCCTGTCTATGTCGGATCTGCTCGCATGTAATTGCCTTCGTTGTCTCCGTTTTTCTTCTTTCTCTGTTTTAAGTTTGACCTTTAAGTCGACTTCATCTTCTAGATATTCAGTGAATGCACCCCAATCTGTTTTATGATTATACAGTGCTGACCTCTGTGCTCTGTGTATTGCCGACAAGCTAAATGTTGCTATGATAGGACTGTGGTCAGATACGCTGTCAAGCGATGATTCCACATCAAAATATACATTAGACAGGCCCTTTACGATGAAGAAGTCTACTAGATCAGGTATCTTGTTGACGTCGGTTGGCCAATAAGTTTGTTCGCCTGTTGCTAATGGTATCAACTTGCGTTTGTCAATACATTTTTTCAACTCACGTCCTTTAGTGGTGGTTAATCTTGATCCCCAGTGGATGTGTTTACAGTTCCAGTCTCCACCGCTTACCTATGAATCTGTTTCCCAAGCTCTGGAAATAGCTGTCAAACATGTGATGTTTTGGATTGTGCTTTGGTGGGCAGTAGATAGCGCTAACATTAATAGGGCCCACTTTCGTTTATAGTGATGGTAGTAGCCTGCATCCAATCCTCTTGAAACTCGCTGTGGAGGTGGTGTTTGATGTTACTTTTTACAATAACTGCAGACCCTCCGTGTGATGTGGTATCTGGATGATTGGTACAATATACGCAATAGTTGTCTTCTATACATTATACGCAATCTTGAAATTCTTGCGGTCATTAAGGTGAGTCTCAGATATCAGAGCAATATCGACTTTGTTATCCTTGAGCAGTATTTCTAGTTCGTGTTTGTTTGGCGTCAGGCCATTGATGTTCCAGGTGGCAATACGTAACGACATCATTGTGGAAGCCTACTGATGAGAGTCATGATGAGATTCATCATTGTGCTAAACTGTGATATGAGTTGGTCGATCCTTTCTCTCTTTTTTTTAGAAGTGCTTCTAAGCTAAATCTATTTTCCTCTTCGTGTTCTATTTTTGTAAAATGTGTTCTCTGTGACCCATGGTCAACGTGATGTTTTGTACTTGTTCTCTGTGACTGTGTGTGGAAAACTTTGTCTTTCTGTGTTCTATGCAGTTCCGAGCGGTCAGTGTTATCTCTCGGGTATGCTGTCTGTGTAAGGTCTACTACAGCTATATTTGTTTTTTTGACGGCTGTACTGTACAGACCTAACCTTTCTATTACGCTTGGTAGCAAACTTTGTGGTTGGGTGGCCCTTGTGTTATTTACAGTTTGGAGCTCGTTAGTTGCAGTGTCTTTTTTCAGTACTTTCAGAGTGGGTCTTGTTTTCAGGTCTGGTTTATATTTGTTTCCAATATGCTTTCTTTCTAGAATTTCCTTGTATACCTGGCATCCTTTGTAGCTAGCAGGATGACTTCCTGAACACAGCGCGCATACCGCTGGGCTATTATCATCTATTGAGCACATTGTGGTTTTGTGTACCCCGGCACACTTCACGCATCTGTAAGGCCTCATACAGTTATTTTTGCTGTGCCCATATTGCTGGCATCTTGTACATTGCACCACTGTCGTTTTTCTTATCGGGTCTTCTATTTTAACTTTCTGGTTGTATATGAACTTTATTTCTTTGACAAGTCTGTTATTTTCATGCGGGGCTACATTGACAAAGAATGTATTTAGGGGCTCTTTGGTACCTTGTTTCCGAGAAATGACTATTTTTCCTTGTACCCAGTGTGTTTCCAGTTTCCTCTATTGCGTCTATGATAGCATCTTTTGGTGTGCTGAAGTGAAGGTGTTTAATAACAATCCTTGTGCATTTTTGATCCTTGCGTGTAAAAATGTGACCTATAAGTCCTTTGCGTCTTATATGCTCTATTAGGGTTTTATATTTGTCGACCGTATGGGAAGAGATGATGAGCAGATTTTTGGAGACTATTTTGTAAGTGTAATCATCCTTTTCCACAACTTCTTCGATGAGTTGGGTGAGTTTCGCAAGGTCGTCTACGCCATACAGTATTATTAGTGGTGGTTTAGGTATTCTTTTGGCTGGAGCATCTCCGACTTCCTCTTCTAACAATGCAAAGCTGTTACTTGTTCCTATTTCCGTGGTGGTGCTCTGTTCAGGACTATTTATTCCTCTGTGTTTGTTGGTAATTGTCTCCCGTCGTTGTGTCCTTTTGGCTTGATGAATTCTTGACTCTTTTTCATCAGGAAAGCGGTTTCTCTTTTGATTTGGCACTCGTTGCCATGGCGCATTATTGTTGTACAATCTGCTTTGTTCATTTTCTTTCCAATCTGTGTTGTCAATATGTTTTTTCTGGCTCACTTCGCTAAGTGATGTTGATAGTTGGCGATTGTATAGGCCTGGATGGAATATGGTTTTTCCGGTAGTGTTTCACTGGGTAGCAATACTTTGCCCCCTCCCCCCCCGCCCAGAATACGTGATTCTCCGGTACCCTCCTGGGGTAGATTATCTTTAAGTCTTGCTTCTTCCATGGTAAGTAAAAGTATATGAGCCCATCACTAGACCGCGTCGGCAGTCCAGGGATGGCGAGGACGTGTATGAAGAACTTGTCGGTGCGCGCCTCATAGCCTAGCTCCGCACATCTAGGCGTACGCTACTGGCAGACTTAGTATTTTTTTAAGTGCATGTTCCCTGGTAAGAGCATGCCCCACTAAGACCTACACCAACACCCCCCCCCCCCCCTGATTAAGATATAGGACAACTTTTATCCCAGTAGTACTTTCTTAAGCCGCTGGCGAAAGGAAGGAAGAATAAAAATAAAGTTAGTAACAATTAAAGGGGTATCTGTCCATATAAGAAACGAGTCATTTTCGCCGTTTTTTGCCTCATGGTACGGAACTTTTCGAGTGCGAGTCCGACTGGCACTTGGCTGGTTTTTTGCTTAAACCTTTGATCTTATTCTTTGGAAAACATACATATTAAAAAAAAAAAACCTTTGTATAGCCCCTCCGAGATTTTACAATTCAGAATCCAACTGGTTTACTTTACAATAGCAAAAAAAAAGAATCCTTTCGATAAGCCAATAATAACTGTTTTGCATCGAGGGACTGGCCTTTGCGTAGTTGATCATTGTCTCAGTCGTGAACAATAACCTGCAATAAATATCTTACAGGCTTCAGCAAAAAACTTAACCGGGATAAAACTTCGACCAAGAAGTTTCTTCTGAAGCCAGAAAACTAAATATAAAGTAAACAAAACATTTTTTTCAAAGCCATAATCGGTGTTGTAGACACCATTATAAGCCAAACGTGTCTTATTAAGTTATTTTGATATTTTTAACAGCTTCACATTTTGTTATATGGCATTGCACTTTTCTATGAAACAACAGATTGTTTTTTGATAACCGTGTCATGTACTGCCAACCGGTAGGTATAGAATATGATGTAGATAGACAAGATTTGTTAACATTCGAACGTCTTGCTGACCAAACCAAAAGGAGCTTCCAGTTGATTCTTGGAAACGAGAGAATGGTTTCCCAATAAAGGCTCTCGCGACTAGAGATTTTCATGAAGTTTTCAAAAAAAACTGTTCTACTAGAGTAGAACAGTTTTTTATGAAAACTTCATAAAATTTTTTCGCTTCGCACTGTCGAGTCGCGACTGTCTGTGAGAGCCTTCATACAAGTATTATGCGATGAACATTATTTTACTTGGGTAGGTAGGTGTAAACCACTGAAACGATATTTTTGGTACGTTAGTAGGTACATATTACCTCAATGTATGTTACCGACATAATAATATTATAAGCTACACGCATGTAGGTAGACGGAAATCGCGGGCAGATCGATCTTTTATGAAGACGTTAGTCTTCACAAAAGGTCTTCCTAGGTATACCTAGTTCTTAACAAATGAACGACACAGCCAGCTTCCTCCTAAAATACAGTTTATGGTGTCACTATCGCTTGACCTCGGTGACCTAAATATTGGTATCAAAACAAACATTTATTGAAAGGAAACAAAACAGAGAATCAAAACATAATACACTGGTTTTGCACAAGACTTTGTCCGCGTGATAAGCAACTATACCATAAACGATATAACATCCATGGTCCATGACATGGGACTGAGGGACAATGTAGCTTCCTATTACTGATTTTTTTTCTACATCGATCAGTAGTTCCGAAGATTACCCACACAATTTGCCTGCATACAAACTCAAAAATACATCTTTTTAATCTTAATCTATCGAATATCTGTAAACAAACAAATCTTGTACGCAGGATAGGCTTTTAACCAGTGCGCAAACTGTAACCATTAGTTCAGCATAGGTGCCTATATATATCATTCTAGACCCCCCACCACAGCATTTTTTCGTTGGTTAGTAGGTACACAAAAAAAGAATCTGCTGTTTCATGGAAAAGTGCAATACTTGCGCAGTCAAAATGTATCGAACAGCAGTTTTTTTTTGTGTCTGTAACTGACGAAAATTTTTCGCGCTGGGGGCTCTAGAATGATATGCTGAATTCATGGTTACAGTTTGCGCATTGGTTTAACCCGTGCGCAAACTGTAACCTGTAAAATTTATCCTATATAAATAATCTTACATATAATATTATATAATCGCAAAGCACAAGACCGGTCGAAGTGGAGAAGCCTGGGGAAGGCCTATGTCCAGAAGTGGACGTCTTTTGGCTGAAATGATGATAATGATGATGATTATATAATCTGAATCTCGGAAACGACTCAGACGATTTTCATGAAAATTTGTAGGTATGCAGGGCGATAAATCGATCTAGCTAGGTTGAATTACATGAAAAGTCAAACAAACAAAAAGGCGAGCAAAGCTCGGTTATCCAGATTTTATTAATACATGAAGTAAAAACTTTGTACCCCTTTTACGAAAAATACGCGGACGGAGCAGTATGAAATTAGCACGGTTAAAATTTATATGGAGAAGGAGTAGGTACAGAAAGCTAATATTTTTATAAATAATGTATTTATATTTAAATGAATTACGGTCGCTTTTCGACTACTGGGCGACCACTAGTATGACTAAATAGCTATCTATTGCCCTCATTTTAGTCTGCGATCCAGGATCAAAAGTAGGGTATGTCTTGACCCAGGTCACGGTCTATCTGTGTGACAATTTTTCAATTGATAGCGTAACAAACAATGTTACTTTCACATTTATAATATTATAGTTAGGAATATTATAATATACATGGGGTCAAAATTAATTAGATAAATTAGATAGGATATAGTTTTCTATAGTTTATTTTGGAAACCATGGATAGGTATGTAGGTATATAAGACTGCTGAAAAAAAAACATTTTCCAACCATAAAAAAAACAATCATTACAACTAAATCAATGTATCCCCATTGATTTAGTTTTAATGATTGTTTTTTTTATACTAAACGTTCATTCATTCATATAAATGAATCCTCGATGAAAGGTTAGTTCGGCGACGGTATATCGTAGGGGTGGAACGGCGTCATCCCGCCTGGCATTGAATGAGCTGAGCGATCGATGGCAACGGCGTCGCCGTGTCTACCTCCCATCTTTGACGTCATAGGAGAAAGTTCTTACTGGGGGTGAGAACTAGCGATGAAGCAACCTAGGACTTTGAAAAATTGGGATTTTACGTAATATCCTGAGCTAGCCCGAAAACAAATGAAACAAAAATAAAATCACCATTCGATGGCCGAAGCTCACCCGTAATAATTGATCAGCTAGTTTTGTAATTTTTCATAGAACATAGATATTTTTAACCAATTTCGGTTTTGATGCCTTCAGGTAAATTTTTCGAAAGTCGTATCTTTAAACGAGCAATTCTTGCATAGTATATGTAAATATAAACAAATATATATAATCTGAATCTCGAAAACGACCCCAACGATTTTCATGTTATTTAGTATGCAGGGGTTTCGGGGGCAATAAATCGATCCAGCTAGAAGCTCGGTCATCCAGATATTAACTTTTATCAGAAGAATTTACAGTTTTAGGCTGGAACTAAAGTTAGATCGCGTTTTGTAGTCAGACGGTATATGTGCTATTGACAACATAATTATGCCGAGAATTCAAAAAGGGTGTTCAAAAAAAGACGAAGCGCTTCGAGAAAACGTAGGTAGTGCCTTTACGCTCCGCTTGGCTCGTCTTGGCGGGGGCACTACCCTGCCCCCAGATTAAGCATAAAAACAGAAATCCTCCTTATATATTTATAAACAGTAACATACGATACTCTAGGATCATCCAAAGAGAAATGAATCTTTTTCCCATCACAGAAAGCTTTATTTAAGTAATTGTTTCGTGATAAAGGTGAAAAGTGATATTGGGATAATTTTTTTTTGTATTTATATCAATGTAACTTCTAAGGTCGCATTTCTAATAATATCTTCAGTTACATACGGGCATCTGCAGATTGCTGCTGTCTTTAATAAATTCCCTGAAAAAGTTTATAATCATCGTTTTCTTTAGGCTGTGTCATACGAGCAGTAAGTACGTACATACATATGTGCTTATACATATGTATGTAGGTACTTACTGATCCTATATATCTAAGGAGAATTTGCTACCTGTGTTAACGTGACGTTTCAAGTTTTTGTTTGTGAATTCTACCTAATGTGTTAGGTGAGTAACTAATTTTCATAATTATTGTTACTTTTCTACTTGATTCATTAACATGCATATACGAGTATTTATACTACATTTTTAAATATTTCAACACAAAACGTCAACAAAACATTTCATAAATATAAAAAAAGAGTCGTAGGAGGCGACTAAGGGACTTACTAGAGAATGGGCAGCAGCGTTCTCTTTGCACTTTACCATCATACTGCGATCGCCAACCCGCCTGCCAAGCGTGGCGATTTTAGCAAAACCCCCCAAATTGGGGGAGGCCTATGTCCAGCAGTGGACGTCTTTCGGCTGAAATGATGACGATGATGATGAAAAAAAGAGTAGACAAACGGGAATTGCGTAACACAATCTATAACAGTAACTTTGTCTTTCTCAGTTTTCTTTGACTTTGACTTTCAGCGGCTTTAATTTTGATAGTTCAACAACATTCATTGCGGTATTTACGTTATTGAGCAGACAAATACTTCGATATTCTGATAGAATATGCTGATAGTGTGTTACGCATTTAGGGTGCTGGGTCCAAGTTACCGGGGTCAGGGGTCCAGAGAGAAAACCTCCTAACAATGCTGGTTTCAGAAGTACAGCTTTGTGAATCAAACCCTTGATCTAGCAAAGTAACGAGAAACTGCTCAGGTGTTAGTCTAGTCTTTTCGCTAGCCATTGACTGTCACAACTATCGGCACAATGATCGCTGAGACCACATTCTATATTTTGCATGTCTAGTTTGGCTTTCAATATTGTAGCTATTCTATTATTATTATGGACTAGCTTTTGCCAGCGGCATCGCCCGCGTGGAGATCGAAATCCATTCCACGGGAACGTAGTATCGGGATAAAAACTATCCTATGTGTTATTCCAGGTTACAAACGACCTGTGTGCCAAATTTCATTCAAATCCGTTCAGCTGTTTTTGCGTGAAAGAGTCACCAACATCCATAAATACGAGTAGATACATTCATACTCACAAACTTTCACATTTATAATATTAGTAGGATTTATTTAATGACACGACTGCTTCGTTGTTCGTTAATGCTCTAGCTACTGACGGATAGCTTAAAATCATGGGGTCGCTGGTTTGAACCCCAGCTCGAGCAAAATGTTGTTGGGATTCTCTAATAATAATTTCTAAGTCAGCCCAGAGTCTGAACTTGAGCCTTTGGCTACGGGGCTGTTTTTTGATTACATGGGAGATGGTTCCAAACAAACCTGGCGAAATGTGGGTGTAGAAGGTATGTACATTCACCATAGTCGTCATATATTGAGGAAACCGTTAAGTGGTAGAACCAAAAATTCGAACTTATGTGTCATCCTGGCGTGCACAAAGTTTTAAGGCAGGGTAGGCAGAAATTATAAAAAGGCAATTTAAAAAGGGAATAACCAATTGCTGTGCCTACACAGCTTGCAACAGTGAATATTATCTATTTTTAACACTATTATTAACGTTCAAATCTTAAATACATGTTATCATAGTTCACAACCAAAACAAACAATGGCGTCGGAAATCTAAATATAAAAAAATACGACAAAAAAGTAATGGTTGTTTATGTAGCGACAACTCAATGAAACAATGATACTTTTTAAATAGTCGCTTAGCTAACTTTGTCCGGAAAACTTCGGTAAGTTTCGTAATTCGTCGTGTTGTAAAAAAGCGTAAAAAGCCAGTGACTACCTTGTACGGTTGTGTGCGTTAATTGTTACATTGTGTGCCAGATTTATTGGGTGTGGGTTTACAGGAACGCAGGCCCAATAATTCTGCATAACCGCGAGAGCACACATATAAACATTAAGACACGTATAGTTTGGCGCACAGCGACGCTAGTGCATCGCAATGCGTAGTTGCATCAAATTGTACCAACGAACGGGTATTGTATCGATGATACTAATGATACTACTGACGCTCGACAGGTGGAGCTGATTTATGAATAAAGAAATTTTGTTTATTGGTAAAAAAATATTACTTTAAAATATTTATCTGATTTAGGTAGGCTGGACAGTGTATTTATGTCTTTATGAACCGTACGCCACTGGTGACATCTACCAACCCGCACTGGGACCGCGTGGTGGATTATGGCCCACTCCCTCTCACCAAAAGGAGGTCTGTGTTCTAGCAGTGAGAACATTATAGACTGATTAAATTGCTGATAACCGAATGAAAATCCGTTCAGTAGTTTTTGAGTTTGTCGCGAATAGAAAGACAGACAAACGCGGCGGGGGCAGTTTGTTTTATAATATGTTAATGATTAGTGATAGTAAAGTGATACTAAGGTATTCATGGATCTTTGACAGTCGTTACTATGGGTTACCGGAATACCCAGTAACTGGGTTGTGGAGGTCAGATAGGCAGTCGCTCCATGTTTTACTCAGCTGCATTCGGTTACACTGGAAGCCGACCCCAACATGTTGGGAAAATACTAGGCAGATAATGATAAAATAATTTAAATTAATTGAACCAATGTTACAATAATATAACGTTAACATAATATAGTTCTGTAATTGTTAGCGAACTTCATTTTGATTTTTACTGTGGTCCCGAAACTAGGCGGCCGCGGCGGCGGCGGTGGCGCCCGAATCATGAGATAGGATTGATTGGGATGCATACCTCATGCTTTTTTTAACAGCAGTTTATGTATGTCCGTTTCAACCGCTCGGCCAACTCATAAAATTTAATGAAAATTTGCCAGGAATTAGTGGTAATTTGTTACTATACACACCTCTTTTCCTGGATTTGTTGCAAAAAAAACTAAGACGCTATGACCAAAAATAGTTGGCCGCTAGAACCGCCACTTGCCGTAGTCATCGCCTGTGGTTGCACAGAAACTAAATAACGCAGATAGGCGAATGATACATCAAAAGAAAGGCCTTAATTTGTTGTATTTGTTGCAAAAATAAAAAAACATCAAAACGTAAATATACAAAAAGTTATGCTATATTTAGTTACCAGGTTAAGGGTAGGTAAGTATCTCACCATAAATATCAAATTATTAGAGGTTTATGCGTATGGAAAATTAGTTGCTAATTTGTTGCAGCGAATAAACAAGAAAAATACTAGAAAATATGTTTAATAATTTGTTACGAGTCGATTTTAGTTGGCCGCTCCGACGGCAATGTGCCTAAAATACAAGGGCGTTTATTTCGTTATTAAAAGTAGGTTCAAGTTCAGTTAAAAGTACATATCGACCGGTAACGTAACCTAGTTTGGATAAATGTGGCGAAAATAACGGTGAAATTCATATTTTAAGAGATATTCACTGAAATATAGTAGTATGAAACTGTATTAGAGTAGGGTGACCATGAATAATTTTAACAATGAAATGAGACTGAATCGTGATAATTGGAATGTTCTTTCATATCTCAATTTTTTAGGGCGAGTGCTTACACTTTACGGCGTCATATAGCTCAGTTTATTAAATTAAAAGTCACAAATCGATTAAAATTTCTTTATTAAAAATCAACACAAGGTAAAAAAATCAAGTATTAAAAATCAACAAGATATATACAAAATATTTTTAAACTAAAATAACATTTATAAATTAACTGACATGAATAAAAGACAGAATGTAGACATATTTTCTTACAGGTACTTATTTCAATTTGAAAGGAATTGTCGTCGTAACAAAAATATGTAGGTATCTTTATTAAAAAAAATTACATTTATAGTGGCCTATTTTTGTGCCTGGTATAAATTCCATAACACCAACTAAGATATAATAATTATCTTTAATGTTAATAGTAATCGGAAGTTCAGTAAGTAATACTGAGTCTGCAGCTCCGTTTAAATCAAATGTTATGATCTCGCCTAACTTAAGTTCACCTTTTAACTGTGTGTCACATTTTTGACACATCGTGTTAATTTTTTCATCAAAACAAATTGCTTCTTCTAAGCTTGTTATTCCAAATAACTTCAAAACATCAAGGTTAATTAAAATAAATACATGGTCTCTTTTTAATTGTGTGTAATTGCAATTTGTACAGGTTTTCAAGTATTGAGCACTTGTAAAATATTTTATAAATATTTTTTCAAATATATAAGCCATATTGCAACTGCAGTCTTTATTTTGGAAAAAAGTTTTTGCTATTTCTGATCTACAGTTGTAAATTTGCTCTATATCATGTGCTCCGTTCAAAAGCATAAAAATGTAATTAATGACACAATCTCCTTTTAATTTACTCAAAAAACTTTTGAAAACTGAACTTCTTCTTCTTCGATTCGGCATTTTATTTGATAGGTCAAGCCTGTATTAGGCTTGACCTATCAAATAAAATGCCGAATCGAAGGCACATGTATTGTTGAAATAATCTGAAGTTACATTCCCGTTTCTTATAAATACTATTTCATCATCTTTTTTGAGGTGATTGTGTGTATTCGATTCTCCTCGCCAATTCTCCAAATATGATGGTCTATCACTAAATATAGAGTCACTGGAAAAATATAAATCTTTTTGTTTTTTTTGTTTTTTTTTTTTTAGGATTTACCTTTACTTTTCTATAAATATTTTTAGTCGTGGTACTAATCAAGTCATGAAATTGTAAATAAAACTTACCGCAGTTGATTTGGATCCCTCTGTAATACACTTTTTGGTGGCGACTTCTACATTAACAAATGCAATATACAAGTGGGCACAACTCATAACTAAGCACTTTTAAACACTTGATTTAGTGATAATTGTCTCGGTAACTTAGTAGTATGAAAAACACGGGAATGAAATACGTACGACCACACACTTCAAAATACTGCACAGTAATGACAATATTCACAACAAATAATACTTACTTTTCAAACACCTTGCGACAAATATTTTTAACAATAGTTTGGAAACAAAAGAGATCCTGTTTCTGGAATCGTTCCCATCATAAAACACCTGCGGAAAGTCGATGAAACGAAACTTTTATCAGTAAATACTTTAAAGAATTAAAAACAATAAAAATATAAAAGGCCGTAAACGAACCGCATATTTTTTCAAACAGATTAGGTACGTCAATAATACACATAAACAAACAAAAGATACAAAAATTAGGTTGATGTAATGATTAGTATATATGTAAGTATAGGTAGCTAGTTGAACTCATATAGACTGATACCTTATGTAAATAGGATACCTTTTTAGCTATTATATTTTTAAAACATGCCTTCGTATTCATGTACCTAATCATGGTCACCCTACTCTAATACAGTTTCATACTGCTATATTTCAGTGAATTTCTCTTAAAATATGAATTTCACCGTTATTTTCGCCACATTTATCCAAACTAGGTTATGTTACCGGTCGATTAGTACTTTAACTAAACTTGAACCTACTTTTAATAACGAAATAAACGCCCTTGTATTTTAGGCACATTGCCGTCGGAGCGGCCAACTAAAATCGACTCGTAACAAATTATTAAACATATTTTCTAGTATTTTTCTTGTTTATTCGCTGCAACAAATTAGCAACTAATTTTCCATACGCATAAACCTCTAATAATTTGATATTTATGGTGAGATACTTACCTACCCTTAACCTGGTAACTAAATATAGCATAACTTTTTGTATATTTACGTTTTGATGTTTTTTTATTTTTGCAACAAATACAACAAATTAAGGCCTTTCTTTTGATGTATCATTCGCCTATCTGCGTTATTTAGTTTCTGTGCAACCACAGGCGATGACTACGGCAAGTGGCGGTTCTAGCGGCCAACTATTTTTGGTCATAGCGTCTTAGTTTTTTTTGCAACAAATTCAGGAAAAGAGGTGTGTATAGTAACAAATTACCACTAATTCCTGGCAAATTTTCATCAAATTTTATGAGTTGGCCGAGCGGTTGAAACGGACATGTTTATGTGGGGATAGCTAAAGCAAACGATTGTGTAAAACTAAATAAAATTAGAAATATTTTTATTATTAAGATCAACTAAATAAATAAATAACCAGCCTGTAAGGACCCACTGCAGGACAAAGGCCTCCCTTTTGTTTTTCCAATGAAAGAGAAAGGGAAAACTTTGAGTCCATAGTTTCGCCTCTGACGGTGTGCATAACGGATCCCGCAAACAGGCGCGACGCTACGTTGACCAATTTAGTTGTTAACTTCACAGAAATTGTTATACAAGATGCCTGTCTGCGGGAAGCTTAATGCGTACCTCACATTGTGTGTACAACCGTAACACAAATCAATTTCCAAAAGAGTCTGAAATACATTGAAATCGCAATGCAAGAAATGGTCAGAGGTTACGTGATGCCGAACAAAAGCGAATCGCTGACGTAACCAATCAGTGCGTCCTTGCACTGACCTAGGTACGTTCGATTATGCATTGTGTCATCAGCTGGCCTTATTAGTACAAATGGACATACCAATTTAGATCCAGCGCTGTTTTCCAAATCGTCCGTGCATGCTCCTTGATTTGTCAGCCGCATCTGACAACTCATTGAGAGCATTCTACACGATACCCACCGAGGTAGCCCTTAAAATTCAACGTATTTTGGTGTCAGGTTCTACAGTGATTTAAATCTGTTTCCCGACCGTAAAAAGTAGGTATAGCTTTACAAAACTATAGGTAAAATCAGCCATGCAACCCTTTAAGTTCATTTAAGAGCGCTGTCACAGGTCCACTAGCGCCACTCCTTTAAAAAATATTATCTCGTGGCTGAAAATGGATTATGAAAAACGGCTCAATCAGTGCTGTCTCGGTAAGTGTGTCTAGAATTTTCTAATACCTTTTATAAAGTTTCATATTGAGACACGAAGCAACAGAATACGATCTAGAGGAATGTGTCCGTTTTTCTTTAGTCTCATATCTGCCGTAAATGTAGAAATAAAAAAAAAAACTCCCAATCGGAGAAAGCTTGCATCAAAAGAAACGCAATCAGCCTACAAAATCTAGTGCCGAGTAAATCGCTACGGTAGTGATGGAAGCCGTAAGAAAATCTGTTGCAAATAGCAAAATAGTTCAAAAAGTCGTCTAATATTGGCGGTAAATCTGCTCAGGAAGCACTTTAAATTATTTTATCCTTTTTCAATTACTTTCTAACTGTCGTGGGTTTTTTATGTCTTATTTATTTTTTAGAGAGCATAGATATTATGTAGACGGTGTAGTTATATCTGATCTAGCTCAAAGGAAACTTTTCAACGACCCACATAATAGCATAGCGTTGGAATAATTAGAGCGATTGAGAAGCATTTTACGCCGGCCGCAAACCGAGGAAATTTATCTACGAACATGCACCAATCATACCCAAACCCATCACTGAAACCTGCATCAAAATAGAACTAGTCGTTTCTGGTGAGTTGTCACCGTAACATCTATTTAAGAACATGCACCAATCAAACTCGAACCCATTACTGAAAACTGCATCAAAATCGAACTAGTAGTTTTAGAGAAATATGACAACATGTATTTGCACAAACAATGTTTACTGCAGCGCCCCCTGGTGAGTTGTCGCCGTAACACCTATTTAAGAACATGCACCAATCAAACCAGAAACCATCATTGAAAACTGCATCAAAATCGGACTAGTCGTTTTGGACAAAAATGGCAATGTGGATTTGCACAAACAATGTTTGCTGCAGCGCCCCCTGGTGAGTTGTCACCGTAACACTAATCTAAGAACATGCACCAATCAAACACGAACCCATAACTGAAAACTGCATCAAAATCGGACTAGTAGTTTTGGAGAAAAATGGCCTGTCCTTACCTACAGCACTTTGTCTTTTCGTCGTTTCATCTATTTTAAGGTCTTTTCCAAAGGGTAATAAGAAGAACAGTTTCTTTGAAAAGGTGAAAACCTACATCGTTGCGGTAATTTGTGAAAATGTGAATGTAAACAAGTCAGCGTTGTTCAAAACTGTTGATATGGCTTCCAAATGTTCGGAAAGTTACATGAAGTAGGGAGAGGTGGAGGCGGTAATTTTTCATTTATCAAGAGGTTTCTATTCTAATCAAGTTAATGGAAGTTGACTGTTACTATGTGCGTGATGGTCACTTATAACAATAATGCAGGCTCGTAACCCGGCAAGTACGCAAAATTGTTTTTTTCAACAAAAAAAAAATTATATTAAGTTTACCTACTTGTTGAACTATTTTTTTTTGCCTTCGGTCTTTAGGTATATGGCCATAAATTTAAGTTTAAGTAGTTATAATCACAGTTAAAATCTTTAAAATAAAACCAAGTCAGGAAAATAAAAAATATCTTTTAGAAAACCAGGACTTCTGAGGTACCTTCTTATATCATCTTTGTTTATGTGTGCCCTCATTGTTGAGGATCGAGACATCAATCTATTGATTATCTTGTCACAACTACGTGGAGCCAAATACCTCGGTCCTGGGTAACACAAAACGTATTTTCAGAAAGTATCAAGGGTAATCCGAAGGTTCAAAGGATCGGGTCAGTCCACTGTCGTTGTCGCAGTGTTTGGCTTGATCTCTCCAGGCCTGGCCTGTATGCGTGACCTTTTCCCTGCAGGAGACAATACAGGCAGGAAATCTAATAATTTTTGACGTGAAACGTCTTTTCGTTCGGAGTACTGGTAGTAAGTTTAATATTTCAGACCGATTTTGTCGATCAGAAATATTGAACTTATTACCAGTACAGTCACAAGCATTAATATGTTTACGATTTTTGATTGAAACCTTGAGATAACTTACATATTAAAGTAAAAAGTAAACTTATATATTGAGATAAATTAAAGTGTGGGTTCCAAAATATAATTTTCATAATAAAATAAGATTACAATTAGTCAATGAGGAGAAAATCACTTTTAAAAGTTGGTAAGCGTATACATACCTATTATTGCTCGTGACTGTACATGTAAGATTTCAACCGCTAATAACTACGAGAGTTTTAGTACTAGAGTAATTGTTGAGCATCCAAAAGATAGGTGATAGTCATTTTTTTTTTAACAGGATGCTACTTGCCTATGACGTCAAACTGCATGTGCAGACGCATGCGCGCGAACCTCTATTTTTAAAATTCGTGTAGCGAAAAATGTGTTTAGTTAGAACATTGATTCTGCTGTCGTTATCATGGGTTAACAAAGCACTGCTAGGGCAAAGAGAGAAAGTTAGCAAAAATATTGGCCAATAAAGGGTTAATAATTTATATGAAGTTGACGATACCATAATTTTTTTTTTTTGCCTGTGTTTGTGTGTATAGAATCAAGTCCATCCGACTAAACAGACAGCTGTGCTGCTGGGGAGTTTGAAGCGCCCCAGGAAGCGCCACTTCTTCTTCCCAGCTAAAGCACTTGGAAGCGCCCACCCTGCACAGGGTGGGCGTTTTTTGGGGGACTGTCTTATGTATTTTCGAAAGGTGCTGAATCTCAGCCTAATTTACATATATAACTTTTGATTTTGATTTGATTTTACTCCCTGTATCGTCTCATATCGGCCATAAAAAAAAATCCCAAACGAAGAAAGCTTGCATCAAAAGGCATGCAATGAGCCTAAAAAATATATTACAACAAAATACAATAGCTACGGCAGTGATTGAAACCGTAAGAAAATCTGCTGCAAATAGCAAAATAGTTTAAGATTTCGTCTAATATTGGCCGAAAATCTACTCAGAAATGAAAAACATAATTTGATAGCTAAAGCTTATTTCATAAGGAATTCAATGACCCTAGTAAATCTGGTATCGGGCAAATATAATGGCTACAACAGTATCGGGAACCATAGGAACATTTGTAACAAAACCCTATGAAACATATTTCGCCTTTTATCGACCATTTTTTTTTTTTTTCGTAATTATGAACTACACGACAATCTAAAAAAAAATACGTTATGACCAATTAACAAAACCAGGCTAGCACCAGAAAACCAAAAAAATAATAATACATACCGTCACATTAATCAATCGGTGACAACATTTAGCGTGGGCCTTATGAGAACATTAAGTTTCAATAGCAGTAGACAGAATAAGGGGTCCCTCTATGAATACCTTAACAATGAGAGAACGAAACATGCACACCTTAGAAAATAGTGAACGCCACTTACTGCGCTGTCACTCGTGGCGTAGGTAGGCTCAATTCGCACGCTGGTCTCGAGACAAGACTTCCTCCTCTCGTTCTTGTGGAAAAGGCTCGCTCCACTCACTTGCTTGGATTGAAAGCTGACGCGTGGAGTAGGTTTGCTCTCTTCGCTCGCTCGATTTTAAAATTTGTTTGTGTGTTGAACTCGCTTTTATTGTGGGGGGCTCACTTCGCTCGCTCATTGCTTGAATAAGTGTTCTTCGGACTCGTGACATATGTGGGCTCGCTTCGCTCGCTCGTCACATGTCAAACTGTGCTCTCTATACTGGGCTGAGTTAGACAAGCCCATGTCAATGTGTCCTTTCATTTATAGTCGGCATAGAGCAAGCTTGGCGTTATTGTGCCTGGCATAAACTACTATGGGAACTTCTCTCACTGGGTTATTTTTTTTTTTTTTTGGTTGGGAAATCATCAAATAACTTCTCCCGCTCTGGGTGGAGCAGGAGGGCGTGTCAGACTTTTACTGACTAAAAGCCACCCGTGTTCCCTCAGTAGTCCGTATGCCAGGGGCTGTGGTATCTCATTCGAACAAACCCGCACCCCTGACAGGCATCGGCCCTTGCGGGCCCCATCATTTTTTGTGCTGGCATCTCTTTGAGGCGCGCGTGGAACACAACGCGCCGTCGCGTCGACTTGGGCTTGGTCCTTACCGGACAGCAAGCCACCCATTACTCGCCGTCCGCAAGCCCATGCCTACGGTGGCCTGAAATCGGCCTGGGATTCCCGACGCCCTGGGCGTCTCCGTATCCTGCGGTGGCTAGGGCCGCGAGGACGCATAGACTGCCTCTCCCTCACGTGCGCCGCCTCCCTCTTCGCGAGCATCACTGCTTCGCTGAAGGAGGTGACGGCTACCCATGCCCTCTCGCTCCGTACCATGGCCTGGACCAGGGCCGGACGCGAGAGATCGCCGCTGCCGATCGCCTCCACGAGGACACGGCGGTGCTCCACCCAAGCTGGGCAAACCGCCCCCGTGTGCTCCACCGTGTCCTCAGGGTGATCTTCGCAGTGGAAACACCCGGGCGTTTCCTCCCGCCCTATCCGTAACAGGAACCTCCCGAAACAGCCGTGTCCGGTGAGGACCTGCGTCAGGCGGAAGGTGAGGACGCCATGCCGCCTCTCAAACCACTCCTCAAAGAGGGGACTTCTTTCACTGGGTTAGGTCAGGTTACCGCTGTGACCGAACGATTTGACGAAAACGAACTGCGCGGATTCGAACTGCGCCTCTTTATTTTTTTTATCCACTGACAGGACTCTTCCTAAACTACCTACTCTTCTGCAGATACACCAATCAGCCACAAAAATGTAATGTCTTACCTTTAACGTATGAAAAGCAGCCTTTGTAAATACTAACAATAATTACAAGCTTAGCACCTATACAACGGAAATTCCGGAAGCAACTACCGTATAGTATAGAGACCGTACCTAAATCCTTTGAAGTGACGTCCGGATGAGCCTTCTGAAAAACTAAGAGGACGCTTATTGTCGCTACAATTCTTTGACAAGAAATAATGACTGAAGGCGTTACCGTCGTTTGATATGCAATGAGTAGGTACCTATAGACGGCCACCCAAGGGTCATTATGCTGCACGCCATCATCAATAAACTATGGACTTTGTTATACGCTTATAACTTGAAATTATACGCCGCAGTCGACATTAAGGCGTGAACGATAGACTCAACTCTTTCGCCGGAGTCCGAAATCTCGTGCCGCGATTTCTTTCCGAAGCCGTGCGTGGGCACCTTCCCATTTCTTCTTAACTCTTGGGCAAAAGCTGAGAGTAGGTACCTACCTACCTACTTTGTGCAAAAAAGTATTAAAGCAAAGGGTGTCTTAGCGGTTGATCATTCCTCGGGTAAAAGTCACCAGGCAGTGTTGCTTGGTCTTTCCTCTTATTCCCATTTTCTTTTCGGTGTAATAAAGAAAAAAGAAGCGTAAGATAGTGCTTATCTAATTTTTCATCTGTCAACAAACGAGGCAACAAAAATTAAGTACTTTCAAAATAATATAATATTATCTTACAACATTTCAAAGATTTATTAAAGTGACTTTTCCTGTCGGTGTGTGACGTTGTTCTTTTCAATTACGCAACGGATTCAGATTCAATTTTCACCATAATTTAGAGATTTAATTGCGGAATGTTTATGTAAAATACATAATATTAATCTTACATAATATTAAAGCATTCTGGATATTTTGTCAATTCGTTAAATCCGTGCGAAATAGGGGCGGGTTGTTGGTTTTATAAAAGTTAACAATAAGATAAACTTTGTGTGATCATCTGCGGACGCGATATCCTGTTGAAAAGACGGTAGGTATCCTACTTGTTTCTATATCATTTGATCGTCCGCAATTTATTTTATTTTGTTTGTTGTATATACTAGGTATTCCCATATGCGAATTAAAGCTTTTGCGTGATAACAAAATAGGGTATTTTCCAATTTTTTTAAAACTATTTATTTTGAAGATTGGGCTGAAATATGTAACAGTAAAATAAAATAAAAATGATTTATGTCCATTTTCTCAATTTAAAACGATTAGAATCAAATTTGTTTTTCGTTGTTTTGAATTTACCGCCAAAACGCTCCATAAGATGACTTTTTTGTTACGTGACCACACGT
This sequence comes from Polymixis flavicincta, assembly GCA_949987655.1. NCBI lineage: Eukaryota > Metazoa > Arthropoda > Insecta > Lepidoptera > Noctuidae > Polymixis > Polymixis flavicincta. The sequence goes on along the minus strand of OX465171.1, from coordinate 30,560,821 downwards.
GACGTCAGCTTTGTATATACTAAAGTAGTTGCAAGCAAGTGAATGTCGAGTTTTTACAATTAACAAGATTTTTAATGGATAGAAAGTGGTATTACTGGTGTGCGGTGCCTCTGTGCACAAATACTTCTAAAAATGCGCCACGCAAAGTATTCGTACTGGTGCTGTTTACACAAAGCTGACGTCACGTGTGGTCACATGATAAAAAAGGCACCGTAAGGAAGTTTTTGGCGGTAAATTCAAAACAAGGAAAAATAAATGTGATTTTAATAGTTTTTAGTTGAGAAAATTAATATAAATCAATGTTTTTTGTTACTTATTTCGTCCCAATCTTCAAATTTTAGCAGTTTTTTTTTTATAAATTGGTAAATACCCTATTATCTAACCTACCGGTAAAAGTGAATAAGATGAGTGCGAACCTCTTTTTTATCTGGTATTAAGCAGCTTGCAACATGGTATGAATACATGATTTTGAAGCCATGAAAGAAAAATTGCTGTTCCATACTTTTTGACCGGGTAGGTATTGCACTTTCCTGTGAACGCAGTTCTTTTTATAGCCGACTATAAACTTCTAGGCATTAAGAATTATATGCTAAATTCGCGAAAGTTTGCGCGTCGAAATGTTTATCCATTTTTCGATTTCGCTGTCACCCTTGTAAAAATACAATACAATCAAATATTACCCATAAAGCGGTTTGGCAGGCGGTGGCATGTAAAATATCGGTGCGGTATTCAGTAAGACTGGAAGCCGACTCTAACATAGTTGACAAATCAATTTTGTTTGCAATCTTGACACTCGTGTTGCGATTGCGAGAGTTTATAGTCGAATAGCTGGACCTATTCTCATGAAAATTCGTTTTAAGATCCCTTAAACCACTCCTATTCATTGAACACTTAAGTACCTACTCCTTCCACTAAAGGAGTACTTACGTATGGTTGTGAAAATCAGATATCCGTCCATGCAGAGGATTGTGAGCAAAACTGCATAAAACTGTTTTCCCTTACTCTCCTCTCTCAATTTGTAACCTTAAGGGTACACTAGTCGCGGGCTCGAACTCACTGGTGGGCCTGGCTAAAAAGCACGCTGTCTCACCAGGCTTCGTGTCTGACAGAGGTAGTATCAGTGATGAGCAGTTAGACGCTAGTCTACACGCACAACATTATTGAGTGAGCTGCAGGATCAGTTAAAGTAAAACAGGCGCGTAAATTTATTTATTTATTTGGAAACTCAACAGCTTATAATTAATTTACATGAGTATGAATGTGAATGTTCACCTCAATATCAATGAACAGCTCAATGCAATTTCGTCAAAGTTACTAGCATCTAACGGTTTGCTTACACTGCTCAGTGATAGTTAGATGATGACAATTATCTCTTAAGCCAATAACAGAGTTCCGCGGCATTTATAAACTTAGGTTAACTATAAAGTAGCGAAAGAAAACATCTACACAAGTACAACTATCAACAATAGCTAAAGTGTGATTCTTGACACATTGTTCACATTACATGAAAGTTACAAAGTTGTACCTAAATACTATGGCTATATTATTAATTTAACAAAAAGGGAAAACAAAGTAAAATATTTTGTTTAACATTGAATTAGAAAAAGAGAATGAGTTAAACAAATAAAATTAAGAAAAGTCCTTCGGGAGATCGGGTTTTCTGAAAAAACTACTGCAACAATCAATGACCAATTAAACTTTTCGATAGTTGAGCTTTGTCGGTATCGACTTAGTTTTCGAGATTTAACACTACTTTAACAACTTAAATACGCCCAAAGTTAGGTTAAATTAGCAAGAAAAACGAATCTTTTTTGGCTCATAACTTTTTATTGGCTTTTTAGTTTAGTATTCTGTTTCCGTACAAACAATATTGGTAATGAGACAAAACCATACCATGTTTAATTTTTGATGTACATTGTCAAATAGTAGAGTAAAACCCTCTCGAAGTTTGTATAGAAAAAATGTGGACAAGTGTCACCTTAACGACCACGCGTCTTTCTATCCTAGTTATGGTAACTTCAATATTAATGTTTATCTATATATAAAAGGAGAAACTGACTGACATATCAACGCACAGCCGAAACTACTGGGACTAGGAACGTGAAATTTTGCATATGGCTGCCTTGCGTAATGTTGGGGAGCACAAAGGTTTTTGTAAATTCGACCTTTAAGGCGTGAAAAGGGGGAGGGATTTCGATTGAATGAAAAATCATTTTCCTTCAATCGAAATCCCATCTGAGTTAATAAAATTGACATTTGGCACGAATATTAACTTATTAACCCACGACGCAAAAAGAGGGGTGTTATAAGTTTAACGTGTCTGTGTATCTGTCTGTGGTATCGTAGCTCCCAAACGGATGAACCGATTTTCGTTTCGTTTTTTTTTTGTGTCATAGATAATTTTATCCCGAGTGTTCTTAGCCATGTTTCATGAAAATCTGTTCAGCCGTTTGAAAATCATCAGCTCTTTTCTAGATGATGAGGGGATCTAACTAACTTCCTTATGCCCGATCAATTCGAAACTTGGTACCGTGTTACTTCAATGATATTGAAAATATATGGTAAGGTAACCATGACCTGATCAACTGTTTAAAGATCATTAGCTCTTTAATAGTGAATGAGGATAAATTAGTAACAAACTTCAGTGTGGGAACAATACGCAACGCTGCGATACATTTAGTTTAAAAAGCAGGAAATAAAAATTAAATTAAAAAAAAGCTGCCAAGTGCGAGTCGGACTCGCCCATGAAGGGTTCCGTGACAGCGATTTATGACGTATTAAAAAACTACTTACTAGATATCGTTCAAAGTTGTCTGCAAATAGAACGACTAACATGCTGTTTCATTACTTTTACTTTTATTCCCTAGTTTTAATTTACTTTTGTTTTTTTAAGTTATTGTTAACACAGGTCTGCAAATTTGAACTCTTATTTTCCCCTTTTGGATTTGATTGCTGATCTTGAGGTATTTTGGTGCGCTGATTACGAATATGTACTTGGATTTGTCCTATCACCCTCAGTTTTTTTGAAAAATCCTTTTATGTGAAATCTGTAAAAAAAGCCAACTTTACAAAGTTTTTTTTATTACAATGAAGTAACAATTATATTACTAAACTTAAAACATTAAAAATACATTGAAGGGACAGTAATAAATAAATTAAAAATATTAAATACTTTTATGGTATCTTCCTTTTTTTTCACCGAAGCTCCGATTGTGAGATTTTCGCTTGAAATTCCGACTTGGATCATCACGCTTTAATAGCCAACAGTAGTCTGCCATCATTACTTTATTCCACTTTCCCTGATAGCGACGTTCCATCTCCTTCAAGTCCTGGTGAAATCTTTCGCCTTGCTCTTCACTTACAGCTCCCAAGTTATCAGGAAAGTAGTCCAAATGCGAATTAAGGAAGTGAAGTTTAATGCTCATCGAACATCCCATTTTGCCGAAATTTTCAATCATTTTCTTTACAATTTCCTCATAATTTGGACTTTTATGGTTTCCTAGAAAATGCCTCACTACTTCCTTAAAAGATTTCCAGGCTTTTTAATTCAATTTCACTCAATTTTTCATCGAAATCTATATCTTTCATCAATTTTCTTATGTCCGGGCCAACGAAAATACCGGTATAATATTCCTTATAAATTCGGTTATGTTATGCTGCTGTTTTCTCAGCATAAATTGCCCACAAATGTAGCAAAAATTGTCCGGAGAGTTTAAACACTTTCGCGATGACATTTTTCAAGTAAGCGTTACGAATTGCACAGAAGTACTGACTTTTTAAAAATAGTGATGGTGCTATTTATACAAAATAATATTAATCTACCCTCATTAACTGTCTTCTAACGATTTAAGTTAATTTCTATAAAAAAAGCATTTAGCTTACAAGAAATGAGGTCTTTAGCAAATGACCTAAAAATCCACTAGTTTTTTGGATAATAAGGGTATATCACATACTTAATTAAAAGTTATGTTTAACTACATTTATGAGAACTCATTCATTAATGTCTACTTCAACCATTTAGTGTGTTTTTTGTTCAATAAGATACGATTAAAATAAAATAATTAATAAATTACTAGGAAGGCTTAAGTAATTTAGGCAAAAAAAAGAATGATCTATAACTAAAAATCCTGACGTGATGGATTTTTTTTAATATTTTTCCCGTAATCAGCGCCCCAAAATCTATCCAAATCGCTCATCAAAACTGAAAGGGGAAAACCATTGCAGACCTGTGTAATTTATGCACTTCATAGCCTGAAACACAGGTTCAACCTAGTTCAGGCAATAAGCAACTGTGTTCTATGTTAATGGTTAAGATACTTTGTAAATGTGCGTTTCTGTACACTTGACAACATATTATGCAAAATTTCAGGATGATCGGTTCAGTGGTTTAGGCGTAAAACGGTAACAAACAAACAAACTTACTTTCGCATTTATAAATGCGAAAGTAAGTTACTAATATTACTTAATAATATTATAATATTAGTTAGTATTTATGACGCCAATTACTTCAGCAACCTTATTTTTTGGGACCTTCATTATTTCACGCCGATTCATAAGTAGGTACTTACGAATGACTTTAAAATTTTCATGAAACGGACCAATCTTAAAAAGCAAAAGAAGCGCAGTTACGTTAGATTAGGCAATTTGACAGTTCAACAATATTCATTGCGTTATTTGCGTTGTTGACCAGACACATTTTTCAAACATATGAAGCAATGGATTAGCAATCTGTTTCAAAATGATTTAGAGTATGATTGATCGTAGGTTACGCAATTGGGGTGCAGGAAGTGACTTGTAGAAAGATGAGTAGAATTCAATAACATTGTAATGTTGGTTTCAGTCAACCACAGCGTCATGAAACGACAAACGACGACCAGAAAAACCACCAGGAACACAAGGGCGCCACAGAGGTTTCCCGCGGTATGCACTGAATATCCTCCAGCTGATGTCGAAACAGTGAGTTTTCTTTTTTACTCGTAATACTAAAATTAATCAAGTTAGAAATCTAGGTAGCCTGCGCTAATTCACATTGATTCAGTATCTCACACTAACGTTTTATACTGGATGGTGAATTTTAATTTGTATTTTTTTTCGATATTGGTGGTATTTTTTTTCTGTTGTTACTGAATTATTGACATTAGCTATTTATCGGCTCAGAGCTTTAGACTAGAACATAATGTAAGATCGCGTTTTGTAATAAGACGGTATCCTTTCGAATTTTGAAGTATTTATGACGTTTTGTTCATACCGTCATACATTTTTCGGATGCAGTGCGGAAACGCATAAGAGCGTTGAATGTCTGAACCACGGGTCTGAACATTCCCGTACGTACGGCCCAGGGGGCCTACTCTCTAACTCCATCAACGAAGATATGGGCCCGTCCTAATTCCTGTTCTAATAGTCCCTATTTCGATAATTAGAAGTGAACCCTACTCCCGATTAAATAAGTACCTAATTTCAAATCTTGTTGTCGTTCATTTTTAGTTCGGTCGGTGGTGCCGATTCTGTTGTACACCGAACTAAACTAACTAAACTATAACTAAAATTCCTTACTTTTTACTATGAGAATCTAAACGCTATTCTGCAAAAAATATCTCTAAATTTAAAAACTATTTTGACACAACTAAAATCGAATTCGACAATCGCGACTCGCACGTGGTATGTTTTGGCTTCGCAACGTGGTACTTGTTTGCCCTACCCCGTGTTTTTTTTTAGAGCCAGCAGCGCGCCGGGGTCGGCAGCCTCGACGTGATTTATATGGAATGTTCACTTTTTTTTCATGGAAAATATGAAAAATTATTATCCACATGTTGAATTTTAGAGGTATTTGGAGGTTTTATAAAGGGGGTCCAAATTTTCATTATTTTTGCGATAGGACACACCGTTTTCGAGATATAAGCAAAAGAAAAGAAAAATAATGCAGTACTATTTTTACACCAGAAGTCGAGGTGTCGATGTGAATTTTAGTTCTTGACAACTAATTTTATTCCACACCTATTTAATCGCGATTAAAAATAGTCAGATTTAGTTAGACAACCAAAATTTTAGGTTGAATAGATTATTGAAATTGACAACAACAGAATAGCAAAACTACCATTTTCACTAAACTAATAATTCAGTGCAATCTTAGTGCTGTCAAACTAAAATATATTTAAGTTGTGTCATTTTAGTCAATTTCAGAATAGGAAATCGTCGTTTGACAGGAATAAACTAAATTTTGGTGATTTTTAGTCTAGTTTAGAGAATTTTGTGACTACAGAATCGGCACCAATGTCTGTTAGTTTGGCCGAAACTATGGGCTTCGTGCTTAGAGAGTAGGCCCCCCGGTAATAAGTCAAGCAACTAATCACATCATGATACCAAATGCTGTCATCGATGGAATCTGCGTTGTTTTACATAAAAAAAAAATTGCGATGACATGATCTCTCTGGTCAACCTATGAGGTTGTCAGCTGCTTAACCTGCACCCTAATTGCGTAACTCACGATTAATCATAATCGGTTTCAATTTGACTGTTCAACAGTATTCATTGCGTTATTTACGTTGTTGAACAGACACATTTTTCGAACATATGAAGCAATGGTTTAACAATCCTTTTCAAAACGAAACAGATTATGATGAATCGTGAGTTTGAAAATTAGGGTGCTGATTCGTTGTGTACTTTCTAATTAGCCTTACAGCCTTAGACTAGGTACAATCGACAAATCTTCCACAAGCTCACCTATAAGGCGATAATCGCGATAGCAAGGCTCACGACTCGATCGCACAATGCATGCGTTTTGACCAATACACCAAAACATATTTTAGTAGTGTTCGTGTTATTGTAATAATGTATAGAAGTGTGACACTCACACAGGCGCGTGCTATGCTCACTAGTCTGTGAGATGTTTTTTTTGATAGGCACGGCCGGCGTGAGCTCTTTATGAATTATTTATTGTTGACAAGAAGTAATTTCGTACTCATAATTATATTCTTTTCTCATTAGAAAATTTATTATTGCTATTGCTTTATGTTAAATTTAATAATTTGGAATAAAAATGTCAAAAACAATTTATATCTATTCTATCAACTTTAATATTTTCCTCTCTCCGACATAATTATGCTCCGTCGGGTCTATAAGTTTAGTATGAACACTTTCACTGCCTACCCAATTTTCACGATGTTCTATGGTTATGTGATACCGCCGCCACACAAAACCCAGCGGACGCGCTAGGCACGTTGACCGGCACTGCATAAAGGTATAAAATGTTAGTAATTATTGTCATTTCTGTTTTATCGGCGTGAGAGGGACTTGTAACTAGTGCAGATCTATTGAAAAGTAAAAAAACTACATTTCAATGTGTTATACATATACTTGAAAATATATAAAAAAGAAGCAAGTTATATATTTTATTAATTGCGGCAGTCATACAATGTTATCAGAGCTTTTTGTTTACTGCTGTCGGAACTCTTGCAACTGCAAAAAAATACGTTCATCATCTAAATGTATACCATTATTATTTAGTGGGAACTTCTCAAAATCCGGTTTAACAATAGGATGGCTTAAAACCTCGAACGTATTTTATGGCCCTGAAAAAATATATTTAAGGGCCATAAAATACGTTCGCGAAATATTACAAAATATTTTAAAAATACCTATTATTTTATTACCATGTTACCTGTCTCGAATGTTTTGCAGGTGTTCCTTGTAGGTATTTTGAATACTTTTAATAGCATAATCGTTTTATCCATTTATTCATCACACCTTTGATTTTTTATTTCATCATATTTAAATATGTATAACGAGATTACAGGAGCAAGGTATCTTTCCAATGTCCGGGGCATGCTGTGCAGGATGTGTTTACCGTCGTTGGGTGGTTCACAAACGACTTAAAAGCGGCAGCACGTTAAGACTGTAGTTTATCAGTGGGTCGTCTTTTAATAAAAGGTTGACAGAGCATTCTACAATCAACGCGACAGGCGCGTTGCCCGCATTGCATACGACAAGTATTTTTTGACAAATTTAACAATACAGTAATACCCCGCTTTACGCCAGGGATACGTTCCGGAAAAAATCGTGTTAACTGATTTTCGCGTATTTCGAGGTTTATGATTAAACATAGTCAAAATTCAATACTAATCATTTTAATCAACCAATCACTTTAATTCTAAGAACACTTTATACATACTATTAATTATATTTTACGGAAAAATACATCTATTGTCTTTTGGGGAGCGTTTTTTTACATTCTTGTAAAATACGTTCATAACACCGAACACTGTTTTTAATTGTTTGACACACGTTCAAGACACGCTCATCATTATTGTCTATAATCTGCAATATGTCCAAACCTGAATAATTTTTTGAAAGAGCATTTTGTATGCCCCTAAAGATAAAACTTTCGCGTTATAGTGAAACCGCGTATACCTAACGGGGTCGCGTAAAGCGGGGTATTACTGTAATTCAGTTCCTATGCCTTTTAAAATTCGGAAGCTCAGTTCAGCATAAATGCCTGACAACTAGTGCCTGACGCTGGTTATCAACTGGACCTGAGCTTATGCTCGTTTACTAAGTTTGCTTTTAATATGAGTTTTAATTTCCTTTCATTTACCTAAATGCAAATATATCACAAGGTATTTTGTTACAACATTTAACACAGTACCCCATATGAGATGTATGTAACGGGTGTTTTTAGCTGCCATGAGAAGTTTCGATTGTTGTTTTCTATAGTTTGACAGTTGAGAATGTCAAACTATGTTGACATTTCTGTTCAGTAAGGTTCCACAACTAATCATGCATGAATCGTTTAACGCCAGCACACCGCTTCCAAATTGCGGAAATTAACTTTGAAGAATATAAATCTGTTCGCGAAGTCCTTAGAGCACTTCGTCCATTTTACGGTCAACATAATCGGCGCAGTTACTGTCATGTGTAGTGTCGAAGGGTGGGCGTTTTGGGGGGACTGTCTTATGTGTTTTTTATTTTTGCCGTTTGAAAGTGCTGACTCTCAGCCTAGTTTGAATAAATGACTTTTGATTTTGATTTGATTTGATTTTACTGAGCAAGCAATTTTTGCAGTTATTGATCGTTTTCGCACTCATTTTACTCTTCTCGATTCAAAATCATCAACACGTCAAAGAAATGTGCGTACCGAACAGACTACTGCTGCTGTAGCGCGAAGTGTTGAAGAAGACGCCGAAATGTTGATTCGTCGCCTTTCTCGACTGGTTGGCCTTTGTCCTTCGACTACGTGAAAACTTTAACGGAAGCTTTGGCTTACGTGCCTATAAAATCCAGCTCGTGCAAGAAATAAAGCCAAATGTTGGTGTCAACTTTATTTCCAGAACTGGTCCTGTTAACTGGCCCCCTCGTTCGTGCGACTTAACGCCTCTCGATTAGTTTTTATGAGGCTATGTTGAGTCATTGGTTTATGTCGACAAACCAGCTCTTGAAGAATTGGAAGCAAATATTCAAGCCACCATTGACGCCATACTGCCTGATTTATTGGAAAACGTAGTGAAAAATTTGACTGATCGAATGCACTATGTAACTCGTTGCCGCAGCGGATATATGCCGGAAATCATATTTAAAATATAAATGCCATGAATTTATCTACCAGATTATAACAATAAAAAAATCATTTCAACAATATTTCTGTCTTGTATTATTATTTAAAGTTCTCAAGCTCTTTAAAAAACAAAAATTGTTGATCTATTTTGTCTTTATTTCTAGTATTAAAATTATGTCTATTACATATTTTATTAAAAAGATGTAGATATTTTTTTACATATGTACATGATATTTTCATAAAAGAATTGGAAAGGTACCGTCGTAATATTAATCCTTTTAAATAATTCACTGAGGGATTCGCGACGACGTTGATTATAAATGGCTCTGACAACTCTCTTTTGCAAAATAAAGATGGATTCAATGTCAGCAGCCCGGGCGGCCCCACAGTAAAATGCCATACGACATAATGCTGTGGAAGTAGCTAAAATAGACCAAACGCGCGGTTTCTACATCTCTTTCTAACAGCATAAGCGGCCGAGCTTAGCCACCTCGCAAGAGAAGATAAATGAGGTCCCCATTGTAATTTCTCGTCTAGCGTGATTCCTAGGAACACTGGTTGATTATCAAATTCCAGTTTTCGTAAAAGTATGAAGGAAAGATCGAAATCACAAAAGACGAGTCTGACTTTGATGCTGGTTTATTGTATACCTACTAGCTGACCTGCACCCTAATTGCGTAACTCACGATTGATCATAATTGGTTTCGTCTTCACAGTTAAACAATATTCATTGCGTTATTTATGTTGACGAACAGACACATTTTTCGAACATATGAAGCAATGGTTTAACAATCCGCTTCAAAACGATACAGATTATGATGAATCGTGAGTTACGCAATTAGGGTGCTGTGCCCACTTCGTTGGGCGGTAAATATTATTACTTGTTATGAAATTATGAGTGTGGTTCGGTTAGTATTGTGTGCTATGATTTATTTCCTGACTGCCAAAAGAAGGGTTATATTTTCACAGCATATTTGCATGCCAATTTGGCTATATTACCGGGTTTCAAATGAGTGAATGAAATGATTATGATTGAATAAATTATGTTTATCTCATTATTTTTTAAACCGTCTAATAGAAATTCACTCAATAGATTAGGTACGACACGATCGAGGTTTCATACCTGTCGTATTATCTCTTTAACCATTCGTCCAAATTAGATGTAGTATTTAGTTACTCATGTAGTAAAAGGGAAAAGTATTTTGTTTTAAAAGTTGAGACGATAAATCTACTTACCTATTTTGATAAGATTCCTAATTGTTGATAATATGACTCCTCTAGTACTTATGTAATGTCAATCAAATTATTTAATAAGCTACCGGAACAAATTAGGAACACAAATAAATATAATAGTTTTACTAGTACATTAAAATTATTTCTATTAAGCAAAAACTACTACTATTTTTATGATTACTTACATGACAAACTATGATTCCAAAATAATAATAACTATACAAGACTGATTTTGATTAACATTATTCTGACTTTCACCATTCAATTTTTTTATTTTATCCTTTCTAATAACATTAATTTTTAGCTAATTATAATTTAATCATATTATTAGCACTAACATTAACTTTAAATAACTAAATAAAATACGTATTTTATAAGTTCACATAGAATAAGAATAAACTGTAATTTTTCCAATTTTTTAATAATATTTTGCTGTGCCCTAACAGGGTCCATAACTGTACTTAGCTTTAAGCCCTATGTAACATCTATTATTATACACATTATGGTATGCAAATAAATGAAATGTAATGAAATGACCAATAAACATGACATATTTTTTTTTTTTTATCTAAAAACTACTTTTTGTGACTTAGATATAAAAGTTAGACACATTATTATGCTATCGCTGACTTTTTTTGTAGGCATTATTAAGCTCTAGAACTCAATCTTGGCTATATCTCTCATCGTTAAGAGCGCTGTCACAGGTCCACTAGCGCCACTCCTTTAAAAAAATATTATCTCGTGACTGAAAAGGAATTATGAAAAACGGCTGAATCAGCTGTCTCGGTAGGTACCTAAATGTGTCTAAAATTTTCTAACAACTTTTGTAAAGTTTCATATTGAGACACGAAGCAACAAAATTCGATCTAAAGAAAAACGGCCACATTCCTATAGATCGATATATTTCCTAATGAGTAGGTATTATTGATTGCAATCAGGAAAGTCTTTACCAAAAAAAAAACAGGCTTATTTCTTCGAGTCCCTTTACAATGGTCTCATAAGCGTGGGAGGGGGAGACTGACAACTCACCGTAAGATTATAATGTCAAGCTCCCGGTGCGGTATTATTATGTGGTACTGGTAAGCACCATATAACTAAAATAATATTTCATAAATACCATCTCGACGGCTTACACGCTGGCCCTCAGCTGCTCTTGGCAAATATACGTCATATATGGCCTCTTGATGATAGAAATCTTTCGAAATGTACTGTTAAAAAATGCATCAATGTTTTGAATTCAAGTGTCAAACTGTGCAGCCAACAATGGGTTTTTTTTTGGTTGGGAAATCATCAAAAAACTTATCCCGCTCTGAGCGGAGCAGGAGGGCGTGTCAGACTTTTATTGCCTAAAACCCATCTGTGTTCTCTCAATTGCCTGTGTGTCAGGAGCGGCGGTAGCTCTTTCGAACAACCCGCACCCCTGGCAGGCGTCGGCCCTTGCGGGCCCCATCACTTTGTGCTGACATCTGTTTGAGGCGCGCGTGGAACACGACGCGCCGTCGACCAGCTGGGCTTGGTCCTTACCGGGCAGCGAACTACCCATTACTCGCCGTCTACTAGCCCACGGTTACGGTGGCCGGGAATCAGCCTGGGATTCCCGACGCCCAGGGCGTCTCCTGCGGCGACTAAGGCCGTCAGGGCGCATATACCGCCTTTCTCTCACGTGCGCCGCCTCCCTCTTCGCGAGCATCACTGCTTCGCAGAAGGAGGTGACGGCTACCCAAGCACTCTCACTCCGTACCATGGCCTGGACCAGGGTCGAACGCGAGAGTTCGCCGCCACCGATCGCCTCTACGACGACACGGCGGCGTTCCGCCCAAGCCGGGCAGACCTCCACCGTATGCTCCACCAAGTCCTCAGGGCGATCTTCGCAATGGAAACACCCGAGCGTTTCCTCCCGCCTTATGCGAAACAGGAACCTTCCGAAAGAGCCGTATCCGGTGAGGACCTGCGTCCGGCGGAAGGTGAGGACGCCATGCCACCTCAAAATCACTCTTCAAAGAGGGGACTTACCGCCGCAATCGTGGCGTGCCCAACCTACAATGGGTCAGTTTCCCTTTTCAAGGACACATTTAGAACACCCATTTTTATTGTAGTGTTGATTATGCCAGTGCTGATAGCTGACCGCAAAGGGCGTGGGTGCAGGCTTATAAAGGCGTACCTGTGTATTTTTGTTTGCCTTGCCGTTAAGGCTGTTCACATTGAGCTTGTTACAGACCTTACGAAAGAAGCCTACATGACTGCTTCGACCCGTTTCCTGGCTCGTCGTGGTAAACCCGAAAGCTTCTTGTCCGATAACGGGACCAACTTCATAGGTATTTGCAATGAGCTACACAAGATTTTAGTTGCTCAACAACAGCATCAAATTTTCTTTTGCGCCTCCATATCACCCCACTTCAAGGGCATTGCTGAGGCTGCCGTCAAATCTTTAGACTTTTAGGCTTAACACACTTAACATACGAGGAGATGGCCACGTGCTTGACTCAAATAGAGGCTGTCTTAAATTCCCGTCCTTTTACTCCTTTTTCACTGATCCTCTTGATTTTTCTGCTCTTACTCCTGGACACTTCATAATTGAGCGAGCACTAATATCTGTTCCGCATCCACAGGTTATTGATCTCAACATCGGGCGACTGCAGTGCTACCAAAGAGTGGAGCACATAATGCAACATTATTGGAACCGTTTTCAATTACTACATGTTTCTCTACTGCAGCTAAAAAAAAATGTAAAGCATCAACATGTCAACTAAGTATCAGTGGGAGCACTGGTTCTCATCAAAGAGAAAGGCCAACCGCCCTTGGTATGGCCACTGGGGCGTGTCATCAAGGTCTTCCCTGGCTGCGACGGGACCACACGGGTAGAGTGGAAGATGAAGAGAGGAACGGTGGTGCAGGTTTACAACAACGTCATTCAGTGATAATTCTTCAGTAAAATTGGGAACAATTTCTTCATAAACCTCTGATTCATTGTTGGCCAAGAAAGTTGCACTTCCGCTTTAAATGATTACCAAGCATCTTTTTCGACACTAGATAAGTGACCAGCAAAATGCGCATCCTTTGAAACCTTTCTTAATTGGAGCCTCACAAAGATTCCTTATTTTACTTTGGAATCAGAAATGTTAGGAAAAATGGTTTTTGAATACTTAAAAGCAGGTCCATCTTTGTCAAGTCAGTAGCGTGATTTATTGGTCTTCTCAATAACATTGGGACGCCAAATTGCAAGTGTTTTCTTTTTCCTGCAGCCCAGTTCAAATAATAACTTCTCCAATTTTCACATACTACTCCTGGAACCCATTTCCTATCAAGATTTGTTACTGAGATATGGAAATATTGGAAATTGGCTCGTTTTACGGATTCAGACAGCTGTGCTGCTGGGGAGTTTGTTGCGCCACTTCTTCTTCCCAGCTAAAGCACTAGGAAGTGTCGAAGGGTGGGCGTTTTTGGGGGACTGTCTTATGTAATTTTGACGTTCGAAAAGTGCTGACTCTCAGCCTAGTTTGAATAAATGACTTTTGATTTTGATTTTGATTGAGTGATTGGTCTCGTGTTTTTGACACGATAATTTTACCAGGAACATAGCAAAAGTTATTTGGGCTTAATGTCAATTGTCTTAAGGACATTTTAAAACGAGTTAATGTTTTTAAATAATAGCTTGACACAACAATAGCTAATGATAACCCAGACACTACCAACAAGATAACATCATAACTTAATGACGGTATATTAAAGAAACTAAACGTGATAAAAATATGAGAAAAATGTTTTTGTAGCAAGAGGGTAGGTAGAAAATACATTCAGTATGAATTATCTTTGGGTAAATGAAAAATATTAATTTTGTAAAGTAGTGTAATTAGTGCAAGCGTGCGTGCGCTGGTTTTAACTGGATTTTGTTTTTATTCCTAACGTTGCACCTATGTTATATTTTTCCGGTGTGGGTGTATGTTTGATTGTACAGATTTGGTGATGTTAATTAAGATAGCCAAAGAGGTGGTGTTCAAGAATGTTTATTTTATTCAGTAAATATCTTTTGATTTATATGGATTTTAATTGATCAACCTTAAGGGGCCCCTCTTGCCTGACCGTCCCCTAGTCATACTCATACCGGCAGATTGACGAACTAGCCAGCGAGTCCATATGAATTGCGACAAAATTATTGCTATCGACGATCGTCCGGGTCACTTCATCTTTAGGTTTCTGTCTAATCGATAGACTATGTTATTTGAGGGTCTCCATTAATTTAATTTACTTACGTTGTCTTTATAAAATCTATCCCTACCCTCAAGTTACAGCGTTTGATGTATACGATCACTTAGAACGTCTGTATGCAGAGACGACATGACAGATCACGTGACATTTCGTTAGTTTATGTCGGTCTAAAATATTTCTTGCGCTTTCTATTTTATTTTATCGTAAAAAGATGTTACCTACTTGATGGACCCGTTTGTGACAGTTGGAAAAATATGTTTAACTAGCTTTTGCGACTTCGCCCGCACGGAACTTTCATCCCCTATTTAACTCCCTGTTGAATTTCGAAAAATCTTTCCTTATTCCTTGTCTACATTATAAACCTTACAATACCTGCTGTTGCTGGGCGGTGGTGTTTGGCGTCGACTCAAAATTACTTAGGTATACTTATATTAGTTTAAGAACTTAGTTATTAAGGTTAAACAGAAAAGGTTTTTTATTTTTTGCTTTTAAATTTTTTCATGTCCTACTTCCAAGTAAGCGCAACAAACAAAATTATAAAAGTTGTATCTATAATTAGGTATAGTATATTATGATACAAGTGAGCTAAGTTGCTCCTTATACACGAGGCTGTGGGTTGCAGCCCGAGCCGTAGGCGAGGGCGTAAATCAGCCGAGTGTCTAGTGAGCGAGTTGCTCACGAGTTTCATACGCACGAGGAAAAACAAACCTGTATTGTATAAATCGTTTTACCACACAGCAAAAAATGCGTTCCAAACAAAATATGAAAACTATGGGAAATGGCGCGCAAGTTATTTTTTTTTTTTGCACGCGCCAAATGCAAGGTACATAAAGCCCATACGGCCTACTTCAAAAATATCATTTTAGTGATAAAATGCAAATATTTCATAACAAATTATTGTGAATTAAAAATAATTTGATGATGATGATGAATTTTTTGTTCGTCCTAATTAAGGACACATTTATTTATTCCAAATATTTTAATGGATTTTCACCGGCATAAAACGTCTTTGTTGTTACAAAAAAAAAAAATATACTACCTCTACTGCTCTGTTTACTCGCATATAATTTGCAGTTAGGTACTAACTTAACTTTGTAGGGATAATTCTATTATGCACTAGTGCGTAATATTATTAGGCACGTGTGTGTTATAGTTCGGTTTATGGCCCTAAGAACGATGTAATAAGGCTCACCTAACGAGCAAGTGTGTTGAAAAATCAGTAACGCAACGACATTAACTAACTATTAGGTCTTTACCTATGAAATTGCCGTTCTGCAGTACTGGCCATTTCAAATCAAAATAATTTTTGTTTGGCTAAGAATTCTAATTTCAAATTAATTTTATTTTAAAAACATGGATTTTTTTTTCTAAAAGTAGTCATTTCTTTATTGATTAGTGTTACATTTTCATCGCATTTCAATCTTTTTCGTCATCATGGATACGTTAAAAATTCGAGTAATTATGGAATATGAGTACCGTCGTGGCAGCAACGCGGCACAAGCGGCACGCAACATCAACGACGTTTACGGAGCTAACACTACAAACCAACGCACCACCTGTTATTGGTTTGCTCGCTTCCGTTCTGGAAATTTCGACCTGAAAAATGAACCTCGCGGTCGTCCGAAGACTTTGGTCGACAATGACGAATTAAAGGCGATTGTGGAAGCTGATGATACACAATCTACGGCTGAATTAGCAGCAGCTTTCGACGTTAGCGTCAAAACAATATTGGTCCATTTGCGTCAAATTGGCAAGGTAAAAAAGCTTGACAAATGGGTGCCCCACGAACTCAATGATCGCCAGCGCGAAGTACGCGTCGAGACGTGCCTTGCACTGCTCAACAGACACACAAATGAAGGAATTTTGAACCGCATTGTTACCTGCGATGAAAAATGGATTCTGTTTGATAACCGTAAGCGCTCAGCAAGTTGGTTGGATCCTGGTTCAGCACCTAAACAATGCCCTAAACGAAAACTTACCCCTAGAAAAGTGATGGTCACTGTTTGGTGGTCTAGCGCCGGTGTGATTCATCACAGCTTCTTACCAAACGGGGTGAGCATTACTGCAGATGTGTACTGTGAAGAACTGAACACAATGATGGAGAAGCTGGCGCATCTCCAACCAGCATTGGTCAATCGCTCGTCTCCGCTGCTCCTGCACGACAACGCGCGACCTCATACTGCACAGCAGACGGTCTCCAAGTTGCAAGAACTGGGGTTGGAAGCTCTCCGTCATCCGCCCTACTCACCAGACCTTGCGCCTACAGACTACTACTTTTTCCAGAATTTGGATAACTTCTTGGCGGGAAAAAAAATTAATACCCGAGAGGCAGTACAAAATGCCTTTGAAGAATTTGTTGCCTCCCGTCCAGCTGATTTCTTTAAGAAGGGCATCAATAAACTGCCACTGCGATGGCAAAGATGCATTGATTGCATGGGTGATTACTTCGATTAATACAAATAAAAAATTCATGAAAAAAATTCGTTTAAATTTTTTCATACAAAACGGCAATTTCATAGGTAAAGACCTATTATTTCTATCACGAGTAAATCTTTCGAAATGTAACGTTTACCGAAGTTAATTAATTTGATAAGTACCCATAACCGAAGTTAATCATTTGATTAACGGTGCCCAGCTATGCTTGTTTTTTTTTACATATGATGCAACGTACACTTTATCACCGCGGACTCGCACTTATGGGCAGATTTAAACGACTTCCTAAAAAAAAAATCACAGCAAAAATACTACAAAGCTTATCACTGGACACTGCGGAAACGAAATATATTTTCCACTTTGTAACTTAATCAAACAAAACAAAATATTTTAATTTATTTCACATTAACCTACATGGGATCTTAAGAAAGTTAAGAAACGCCAGAAGCTTGAACTTTCAGAAAGTCCATGGTTACCTAATCTTTTAAAAATAATCGTCTGTTACAATGTCTTATTCACCTAGTGTTAACTTAGAAGCAGCACCCTAATTGCGTAACTCACGATTCATCATAATCTGTTTCGTTTTGAAACAGATTATTAAACCATTGCTTCATAACTATGTTCGATAAATGTGTCTGTTCAAGAACGTAAATAACACAATGAATATCGTTGAACTGTCAAATTGAAACCGATTATGATTAATCGTGAGTTACGCAATTAGGGTGCTGGTTGTTTGATTGGAAGGACATATTAAAATTGCTCAGTTTGTTGTCTTTAAAGATGCGTGGAGTGTCAACCAACTGTGTATCTAAGTAAATAGGTATCTATACCTATAGGACCTTTGACCTTTTTGACCTACCAGATATTATTGCAAAAACTTTAAAAACATTTCAATACTTGTTATACATATATCTCCCGTAGCGTGGGGTAGTTAAAACATTACTATGGCCTATGACTGTCTCTGCATCGCGAAGGTCTCTTCCCACACTAACCTACTCAAGACGGGTTGTCGACTTCAGATTTATATGCATTTAGGTACACTCAATTGTCTGTGTATTAAGTATATTTATATTTAAATCAGTACACAATTTAAAAACCAACAGTAAAAAATAATATGTACAAGTATGTAGGTATATAAGGAAATAATCAAAGGGCATCCAAAAATTCTTCCGCATCGCCGTCAACAGGAAAAGTGCCCAAAAGGCTGGCAGCCACGTGATTATTGGGCCCCAAAAAAAAGTCCAACCCTCTGGTCACGTGAAGAGTCGACCAACCCCTTGGAAATGTTTCGAAAATATTCAATAGCCTTCTATACCCATGTCTCATAATTTTTTAACAATTTGGGGTTTCTTTATAAACGTTGATTAAAGTTAGAGACGTTTAAGATGTCAAAAATGTATAACAGTCGCTAATAATTACATAACTTTAAGCAACGTTTCTATAACTGCACAACAGCGTTTCTGATGATTGGGTTATATGACGATTTCAAGTCTGTGACTGAAAATTATGTATCAGCTCTAGTTAATAAAATATGACATATGGCTTTTTTAATATTAATATATTCAGAGATGATTCCAATTTATTTTATTTTAAGTTGAAAAACCTTTCTTTTATTTGATTTTCTTGCTGAATTTGAAGGCAGAGAGCTATTCTGAATGCTCCAACAATAGTCAGCCATCGTGTGTGCGTTCCAGTAGCCTTGATAGCGTTCCTCCATCGTACGAAGTGCCTGGTGGAATCGCTCGCCCTGTTCTTCACTTAGATCCCCAAGATTGGCGGGAAATGGTCTAGAATCTAGATGGTTGTGAAGAAAGTGTAACTTGAGGCTCATGTTACATCCGAGCCTTTGAAAGTGACTCATTTGTTCTTTGACGTGTTCATAACAGTCTGCAATATTATTTCCCAAAAAAAAAAAATGTACCAGCCAAACAAATTCCATGCCTTTTTCTCAATGTCTGCCATAGTTACCATAAAATTTGACTCTTTGTTTAATGATCTTATTTGTGGCCCGTCATAAATTCCCGCTATTAAATTTTCTGCACTCAGTCTTGAAAACTTTTTGCTAGGAAAATGGAAACAATTTCCATTTTTGTCAAGACCTTTGTTCAGGTGATATTTTAGGGCTCAAAATACGTCTATGTGCCGACCGTATGGAAGGATATTCCCAATTGGTTCGATTTTTTCGGTTAATGCCAGTTATGTTCACCAAGCAAAAATAACAGTAGGTACCTAATTGTGGTGGTTCACTGGTTCTTTCCAGATCATAGCGGTTTCGTACATAAATCTATTCCTTTTCTTATTTGTCCACACAAAAATTCATCAAAAATTATTTAAGATAAAGTTTTACAAGTGGTTGAATGAGTGTAGTTTCTATAGTTTTAAAGAATTTATGGATACAAAATATTGACGCTCTGTAAGTTGTAACATTTTGGATAACCCTGAGATTTTGCATGCTTTGTTTCATCCTAGCTGAACATGTTCGTGCCATAACTATTATATTTAAGAACATTTATTATACCATGTTTTATGCAAATAAATGATTTATTCTTATTCCTATAAACTCATCAGCATCACACGCACACGTTTTGCGGAATCTCAAGCTTGTTTTTCATTTCCAGCGAGTGACCAAAGTTTTTTGGGTGGGAAATCATCAAATGACTTCTCCTGCTGAGTAGAGGACGTGTCAGACTTTTACTGACTAAAACCCACCCGTGTTCCCTCAGTAGCCCGTATGCCAGGGGCTGTGGTATCTCTTTCGAACAAACCCGCACCCGTGGCAGGCATCGGCCCTAGCGGACCCCACCTGTGGTTGCTGACATCTTTGACGGCGCGCGTGTGGAACACAACGCGCCGTCTCGTCTACCACTTTTCGGCCGCAGGGGATAGGGAGAGCGGCTGACGCTACACCGACACTCCTCTTCCCCTGCGGCCCCACCGCGTCCGCCATCAAACGGCGGCCCCGTCCAGGCCACGGAAGGGAAGAGCACTCCTCCTCTACCGCAGCCCGCAACCCTCAGCCGCGATGCCTCCCATTCGACATCGCAGTTGTCGGTGATTTTTGTAAGCCTCAATTACGAATGTAGTCACATTCAAACGGTAGGTATTCTTTGAACATAGTACTCTCCGCAAATGAATCAAAAATGACTCGGATCATTCAATTCACACAAACTCGTCTTAACGATGCCATATCAAATTATATTAAGAAAATTTAGTAAATTATAAAATATCAGTAAATTAACACGGTAATGTAATACGTCGATTTTTTGAGAAAGCTCGTAAACAAGAGCTGTTACAAAAAAAAATGAGGGTAGGTATAGGTACCTATCTAGAATTAGCGGCGTCAAATTAGTAAACATCATGTGATAAAAGTCATTCATCAGACAAAACTTGCAATAAAATTTTGTTGGGGTTAATGATTAGAGAAATTCTTGTGCATTTAAAAACGCTATAACGTTTACTAGTCGCTAAGCAATTGCTTGCAATTGCAAAGTTAAACCCAGGCTTAGCACGAGAACCGTAGTCAGTAGGTAGAGAAGCGATTATTAGTCAAAAATAACGATTCCGTGTAGACAATAGAAAGTTTTCTAGGGTCTTTAGCAAACTGAAATGTGAACAGAAGTTAGAGCCCCGAGTCCCCAGACAATAATTGTCTAGAACGTCAAACATGACGAAGGTAGGTATGTACAATTTGTCTCCGATTTTAAAAGTGTGGGATAGAACTTTCTTCCGAAATAGTGCAAGTAGTGCTGGAATCCAAAGTTGTCTACGAGCATGAAGGTTGACTTCGTGCAGTCTCTTCCCTACAATTTAATCGCTCACCAGCACTTGGTACCTACTCCTACTGTAATTTGAAAACCACTTGCCGAGCTGTAGCGGTAGGTTGTTTTTTTCGACGTTATTACTATTACTACTTATTTGTAAAAATCGGTCTCGGTTCGCGGTGGAATAATATTTTTTTTTTTAGATTTCGATTCCCGATTTTGGAAATATATTCCGATTTCTAAAAAAAAATCAATCATGTTTTTGCGCGCCTCTTAAATGCAGTACTTAAACACCATTCAAACCAACTCACGAATTGTTCTGGTAACCCCTTTCAAATATAAGCCTAAATTACACTTCGTTTTGTCGCGAGCTTACTGTTTTAAAACATGGCAAGGCTGGCTAAAATTATGCCGCCTGGCAACCCCACCCGCATTTTCCCTAACAAGACGCCTTTAACAACAATGCAGTGCATCACGCATGCGCCCACGCGCGAGCCCAAACAAAATGGTGGGCGTCCCGACTCGTGGACTTGTCCCCTAGCAACAGCCAGGGCGAGGATGCAAATATTGATACGCGTTGCACGCTTAGGCATCTCATTTGCCCAGTTACGTTGCTTTTATGCACCAAATCGTGATTCTATGGTGTAGGTTCTATGTGTAAAAACATTTACCTTCGTTAGGTACTGATTCTTGGAATTCGAGTATGTAAACATGTTTGAAAAAAAAACGACAACGTTATTTTCGAATTAGCCGAAATTTTTAAAGTATATGAATGCTGGCAACCCGTCAGGCCTAACATCTTACAAGGGCCACTTTCCGAATTAGAAAATTATCGCTCATAGCGCTCACATTACGGAACGCTCGTGAATGCGAAAACAGTGTTCACTCAAAGTTTTAACATATATTCCTCTTATTAAACTTGTTAAGTGATATAAATTATGAACTGTAAAAATAATTTACAATTTAACGCACTATTTTCGATAGTTTATAATCTGTCCGTCAAATTGTGAACTGGTATCAAGCGGATAGTACAGAGGCCAGCACATCAAGCTAAGTACTCCAATCTGTCAAATTTCTTTGATAGTTTTTCAACTTTATCACGAAGGAATAAATAAGGTTTATGTTCAATTGGGAAAATTTGACAGTTTGGGATAGCTAGACCTGCTGGCGACTGTACCTTGTGCTATTATTAAATAGTCAAGTAACTATTAACTAACACTAACTTCGCTCGCTCGGCTTGCGCGCGTTTGGTCGCAGTTGTATCCTAACCTAGCTTATTCGGTCGGTAAGAATGGTGCAGTTCACAATTTATCGACAGTAAATTTATAATCTCGCGAGATAAATTGTAAACTGTGTTCACAATCTTACGGTGACATATAAGACCACACATTTCTTCTTAGATAAAAGCACTATATAAATCTAAGTAAGCTAAAGATATGATGCGACTCAAAACTAAACAGCACCACTGTCATTTTTGACAGCGCTCACGGTGAACGCATGGTCGGAGTTATTCGGAACAGGTGTGAGCGCGCTCAAATTGATAGTATCGCAACTCGGAACGTAGCCAAAATCAAAAGATTCCCCTCTTCACAATCCCTCCCACCCCCCATGCACGAGTCATTGGCTTCAGGAACAGTTTGTTTTGTTTTGGTCATTTTGTGACACTGAAGATTGACATTGACAGTCAGTAGATACCTAGGTACTGATTGTGATTAGAACCAATTCGAAGAAAAAGAAAAGATGCAATCCACCACGTGATTGCATCTTGCACTAAGCATAATTGAGAATTTTTTAATCTTTTACGAACGTAAAGGATTAGAAATAAAACCTAACAATTAAAATAGGTGGATCTAACACAAGTATTTATTACATAAACTAGAAGTTCTTCTTCTTCTTCCTATTTAGTGTTACCATTGATGTAGAAAATAAATCATTTTGGTGTTACCTACACAGTTTTGTAAAAAGCCTGTACCTATTTAGTTTTCTCATCTCTAGGTAGATACTAATGTGAGCTATATTTTAGCTTCGCCCAACCCCAAGATGGTCATCGATCAATACAGGCTGCACTGCAACTACCCACGCTGCGCGCGCAAGAGACGCGCTAATATTTGTTTTATTTTTACTAAGTACTAACAGTACCAACACAGCAAACCTAACTTGACCATCAAAAGTCTGGAAAATAGACTAAAAAGCGCGTTCCATTACTCAATAGTAGAATGTTGAAACGTCAAGTTATCTCTGTTTCGCTTATGAATCCAGTATGCTGCTATTTTTCTCCAACTTTCAAATGCTAAAGATATTATAAATCGTTATTGAAATGCGTTCCAAACAAAATTCAACATGGCTTTTGCTTGTAGCTAATGGCAGCGAGCGAGCGAGTTTAATTTTACCGAATTTTTCGCAACTAAAACTTATTCACATCAGTGTTAATTGCAGTTCCAAAGTCAGTTCTAATCAGAGTTCATACTAGTTTTGGCTGGTTTTACATATAATCTCTCGACAAGTTTAGATTCTGTGTAATTAGACTTCATTATATCGTTCTTGCTAGGCGCAGGTGAGGTGATAAAGATATCAGTTGTAAATTAAAGATGAATTAAAGAATTATTTCCCGGGAATTCTGCATCAATGAATGGATAATTTTACTTTTGGTAAATATAACTAGATGGAAGCTGTAAGTTATTCATTGTCATTTAAAATTCACAGCATTATCCATCGGGACCATCGGTGTTACACTTCAAATTGTATTAGCTCTTGCTTTGGATTGTTAATAAATTATTGCTTTATAAGTCCTACGGTAGATTAACAAATTCATTAGCATCATTGGCATAGGCACACAAAGAAACTTACCTCTCTAAGGGTAATATTAGTTCATCAATATATCATGGAAGAATTACTTACTTTTAATTAGCTCTATTCTTTTTTTTTAAATCTCAAGGAACTTGTGGCATTTGAAAGCTACGTGGTACATATTTCCAAACATTAATAAACTAAAATCAATACTTACTGATATTTTTAGATCATCCAGTAGTTAAGAACTCCTAGAATTATATTAACTCTTGAATGCATGCTAGGTCTTGTAACTAGTAGGAAGAGTTTATGCAGAAAATCGATTTGCATTAAGGGTCAGTGGGTCGTCTTCGGGACGGAGTAAACAACCAACAACAAGCCTAAGTATGTGTGGCTTTATCGGGATGCCTAAGCAATCAAAGTATTTTAATTCGCATAAACCTTCATGGGCTCTTATGAAACATCAGAAGCTGGTAGCGCGGTTCCAATTGGTTGTTTCCTATTGTTAGATCACTGGTAAAATAAGTCCATATATAACGTATAAATGTTTATTTTAGTATAAAAACACTAAAGTCACACTTTTTTTTATACTCAAGAATAACACAATGGCTAGTTAAACCTTTGAACCACCTATCTGCAAGGGGGGAAAAAACCTTCCACCAGAGACTACAATATATTCATTTTTTTAAATCAAACAACATATAAAGATGAGTAACATATAAAATTGTATACAAAAAAAAAGACATTCAGCATCAATATTTAAAATGATCCTATCAAGTCCAGCTAATGAGACACAATAGATTTTCTATTGTAACATGCCCTATAGGGTTCCCGCCGGGCTTCAACGGTTAAACGAAAATGTTATTTGCTGTATTAAATATGGATTAATCTTTTCTATAACCATTTACAATGTTTCAACTACCTATTTAGTGTAATCTTAATACAAATCCTCATAAATGTTACCAGCAGAAATAAACTTTATTCTAACAAATTAACACATATATTTCATTAAAAGGAAATGAGGTTTTATTTCACACAAGCGTTTAAACACTATGGAGAAGAGCTGGAAAAAAATTCCACAGTTACTCTTTAAAAAAATCCAACCTACAGTAAATAAGTGAATCAACTTTTTGTGGTTCCATACTTGAAATTAAGTTATTCTAAGGTACCACAGACTGTACCACCAATTTTAGTAACATATTACTATTCCACTATGATAGGTACATTAGTGTTATCATGGTTACTATGAACTCAGTTTTTTAATTGTGCCGAAACACTACTTTGACTATCTCCTTATCAACAAGTAATATACACAATGAAATAGTTATAATGTTACATTATTATAACATTTGTGTAGGTATGTAAAATGTAAATTATTGGTTTGATCTCTCAGCGTTTGCACCAACGGTAGGTCTGGGGCTAATGATAAGGTACAATGTGTATTTGGAGCGAACTATAACTAAGATAGCTTAACAGTCAGTGGGCACTGCCTTTAATTAGGTATGTCTTAGTAAATAAATACACAAAATATGCTCTTTGAGGTGGAGTTGCAGACACCAGCCCATATTACCTACTTATTTAATAGGGAAGTTCAGTATTCAAATTAAGATTAAGAACCAAGCTTTTTTGGCACAATTTATAATCTTTGAATCGCTTTACCTGCATTGGGTAAAACAATAAGTAAAACAAAACCAAATGTGACATTGGCTAAATGCACAGACCGTGCAAAGCCATAACCCAAAAAAATAAAATAATAAGCGGTCTCAAAATTGACATTATGGTCAACACAACTGCTTTAATCGGTTAAGTCCGGCGCAGAACCTATTGGTTCCAATACAATAGGAAATTATCTGTGTGTCATTAACCGGGATTGACAGATTAATATTGCTATTTTTTTAAATAAAAATGAGGCAATGTAGGTGCTAATCATATGCAGATGAAATATTTATTAAAATGCTTTGTGTGACAGCTTGACATAGTATTCACCTGTCTTGCTTCCACATTAATTACTCTCAGCTTCCTTAAAGCTAATTGTTCTATGTCTAACTGAGTGTAGGTTCAACATTTCTTAGTCATGTTGGTTCTCCTAAATTGCTAAGTTCATATGAAGTCAATTCCTGCATCATCACACAGAAATACATAAACCTAAAAACAGGTAATAACTAAACGATTTTCGAACCGACGAAAAAACGGAGGAGGTTACTCAATTCGACGCGTATTTTTTTTTTTTTTTTTATGTATGACCACGCATAACTTTTCCCAGAGTAGTCCGATTTTGATAATTCTTTTTTTATTGGAAAGGGATTACCCCGAAGTTGGTCCCATATAAATTTCGAAGAAAAATTCCAACCCTAAGGGTAAGAAAACAGGGGATGATTGATTGTTTACTCACAGATTTTAATACTGAGTCGTGTATTAAATCAAAAATTAAGCATGTAGTAATTAGTAGATTATAGCCACAAAAAATTATAAAATAAAAACTTTTTGATAAAAAAATTTAACCTTCTAAGTTCGAAAGGCGGTGACATATAATCAAATACATATCCAAAGTCACCGACTTCCGAACTTATTTATTGGGGTTGGACAAAGCTAGTTTATTATTTTTTATTTATCGGTTTTTCGGCGGTTTAATTTTTTTATTAAAAAGTTTTTTATGTATAAATATATGAATGATAAAGCAATATTGTTTTTAAGAAGCTTTGCCTTTTACCACTTCTAATTAAGCTGTAGAATAGAGGAATATAGAAGTGAACATTTAACAGGACTACTTGCCTTCCACTGCCCTGTAATTAGATTGGTAGGTCAGCAGTTGCCATTCTATGGATAACATTAATTTATCAGCATCATCAAATAGTCAGCACCTTGACATGACCCTAGGGACCTAGTTAATAAAAGGCTAAGCCAATATGACAGAGCGCGCACTGCGATAAAATCGCAAACACATATAATTTTTCAGGCAGATTTTCCGGCGATTTTTTACTGCAGTGCGCGGTCTCTAGTATATTGGTTTTGTTCACAGATTGGCGATTATTTATCGCAAAGATTAAAATACGTAGTGTGCGCTTAGCCTTAGAATATCAACACTCAATTATCTTACTGAAGTAGTAGAAAAATTAAGTAATTTGGGTAATTGTCGCCATTTGCTTGTTTAGTAAATATTGGTGGGCAGCTCTCATCAAATAACAGAAGTGCAACATTGCAACATTACCGTGACAGTAGATGCAGTTCATACTTTCGTGTATGAAAATAAATAACTATACAGTATGGACTGGTCATGAATTCATGATGGATTTAAAGTGCATTTTGCCATCTTAGACTTATTTTTGTTAAACTGAACGATGGTATTGACTGGCCTGAAGGTCACGAAAACAAAACATGCAAATCACATTATGGGATTGTATGTAAGGACAGTCGACTTGTGCTTGTTGGTGAACTTGGCCACCTCATTCAAAAAACAGTGTTGCAACATCATTCAAGGGATCCAACATCTGAAAGAAGTACCTACATCAATGTCATCAAAACTGTGTTTTATTATCTGGTAATATCATACATAAAATATGAAAGCAAGAGTTTAATTCAATATGAAGTGAGAGAGGTTTTCATTGCTGCTGCATTCGTTAAATCATTTTTACATATACATGATACAGGGTCATTTGTGATGTCATATATACCATCTTAAGCTTCCTTAGGGTCAAATTACCTGGTGATGAATTTGTTTTAAACAGATTTATAAATTACAAATTGCTAAATACTATCATGTTCTTGTCTCTGACATTTCTGATTTTATCAGTTGTATTTACTCCAGTTCATAAGTTAAGTGTCGGGTTGTAGGTTTTAAGTCAATAATGCGGAGTACACAATGAAGGAGATGGTAGGAGGCTGCTGTGTGTGCTCTGACGAGCGCGGTTGGCCTGACAACCCGCTTGTCTACTGTGACGGAAATGGCTGCACTGTTGCTGTCCATCAAGGTATTTCTGAGTGTTCACAATTGCTGATGCCTGTGCCGGTGGAGACATCAGCGTATTAACAATCTAGCACCTTTTCTAACCTTGGAATATCTTAAAACGTTTACTTGGATTACTCTTGTGTTCAATTCTAGTTTTTACTGAGAAATTCAATATATTTTCAGCATGCTACGGCATAGTGACAGTACCAACAGGACCATGGTTTTGTCGAAAATGTGAAAGTCCGGATACTAGAAACAAGGTAGACCCAATCCTTAAGCGGCTCCAACAGCAGCCTGTATAATAAGTGGTACCCTTATTGCAGAACACAATCGAAGTGACAAACCCTTCCCTTTGAAAATTCAACAATATCCATGCTTTATTTTACTTTCGAATTTTTAGATGAAGCTCTGCACGGGAGACTACGCTGTTGTTTTGCATGTATTATCAAAATGAGGGGGATTGCGATTGTGTTACACAATAGGGTGTAGTTTGCATTGTTATTTTTTTTTACTGGGGTATTATTCTAATATGAACTGCTTAATATTTCAGCGCTGTGAACTTTGCCCGTCCAAATCGGGTGCTCTGAAGCGAGCGGACACGGGAGGATGGGCGCATGTCGTCTGCGCCCTTTACATACCAGAGGTCCGGTTCGGCAATGTAACATCTATGGAACCCATCGTGTTGCGCCTCATACCACCAGAGAGATTCAATAAGGTAAGAATTACCATCTATATCTCTTCCATTGTGTTTCCTACTTTACCTATAACCAGTTAGTCTTTAAAACAAGAGTGAGCAGGCGTCTTCTGGGCACCCTTGTTCCATTGTAGACTTGATCCATCACTTCTCATCTGGTGAGGTCGACGTCAAGAGTGAGCAGGCGTCTTCTGGGCACCCTTGTTCCATTGTAGACCTGATCCATCACTTCTCATCTGGTGAGGTCGACGTCAAGTGCGGCCTGCAATTGGCAAAGGAAATAAGGGAAAAAACTATAGTTATGGCTATATTTAATAACTTTCATGGGTGTTTTTTTACATGTTGCTTGCTGCAAAGCAGAGAGGAGCAGCTTTCCATTTAATTCTACAATGACAAGAAAACTCTCCACTTTGGTGTAAAATTACCTTCAATATAAAATAAACAAAAATACATTTTTCTTTAGTTATTTTGTTAGAATTTATTTCATTTGATTAAATTACTATATCTGGTGGCCGCCAAGTGGACGGAATACGACCATAATTCATTTAAAACTGAATGTACTTCTAATGCATTATTATATATAAAAATATTAGCTTTCTGCACTCCTTCTTACTTTAACTGTGCCAAATTTCATACCCCGTCCGCGGAAGTTTTGGTAAAAACGGATACAAAGCTTTTGCTTCACAAGATTAATAATGTGAACATTTTCTAGACTTGCTACATCTGTCAAGATTTGGGCAAAACACATCGAGCTAATGCTGGGGCATGCATGCAGTGCAACAAAACTGGTGAGTTTAGATTTTATTACCCTTTTTACTGCAGCAACTTAATGTTTTCTGTGATTAAATGATTACTATTAGCATTTTAGTATTATCAGCCTATAATGTTCCCACTGCTGGGACACAGGCCTCCACGATGAAAGGGAACGGTCCGTAATCAACCACGCAGGCCCAGTGCGGGTTGGTAGATGTCACATGTCTTAAAATTTTTGGTTCTAGGACATGCCGATTTCCTCACGATGTTTTCCTTCACCGTTTTGAGAGCAGTGGCGATGTAATAATTTACAAAAAGTAAAGCACCGGTCTGGGTTCGAACCTACGACCTTACAACTCGTAAGTCGCGGCCGTTACCACTGGGCCACCACTGCTCATATTCTCTATCTGCTCATGATTACTATATCATACATGTTTTATGTCAGAAACTCAAAATGGACTTCTTTCTTGTGAAATATAGACCTATCTACCAACCTACCTATCTCAGCTAGATGCAACTTAGCAATATCTACTGCCGTCATATGGTGAATAGCCATTAATTACTTCAAAGTGAGAAATTATATTATGCAATCCCTAAGTAGAAAAGCCTCAAAGGTAAGGTTTTTCTTTTTACAATTTCAAGTAATGCGTTTTAAAGCTAGAACAAAAACTTTTATTTAATTAATATTTTAAATAAGTTTCGAATTGTCTGTAATACGGGACTTAATGTCGTATTTAACTAGGTACTATTACGGGTTTTGATTGTAGGATATCGAATTCAGGATAAGAAAAGGCTTGAAGTTACGTTCAAATATGCAAACGGACTTAACTAATTAGGTGGGGCTTAACCGTGACAATTATGGCTTTTAATTTTAGAGAGCAATGTCTTCGGGTCAAGTTAAATGCATTTTTTTATTATTTGTAACTCTGGTTACAAAGGAAAACAAAAAGAAAGAAAGGTAGACAATACCTTGGCAAGTCTGAACCTATATTGTAAGTAATTATTGTTAAAAATGTTAGTTTTACGGCTTTTCACCGTATAACGGCAGAATATGTTAAGTATATATTTTGATAAAAAAGGGTGGGGTTATATTTAAATAAAACATGTTCCAATCAAATTTATTTCAACATGGTTTGAATGTATAAGTATACTCAAAACACCACTAACGTAATTTGGGTGCGTTATACGTACACCACTGCCTACATGGCCTGTTGCGTGGCTTGGCTTACATGTTTCTAAATTAATTTCACCTATATTGTCTTTCTCCAGCCCTGTTAAATATAATTAATAAATTATATACAACAGGACGACATGTCGCTTTATCCGGGTTGTTTCTCACAAGGTTGCAAGCAACAGTTTCACGTGACTTGTGCGCAAGGCCTTGGCCTGCTATGCGAGGAAGCAGGCAACTATCTGGACAACGTAAAGTACTGCGGTTACTGCAGACACCATTACAGTAAACTGGTTAGTTCAATTTGTCTTTCTCCCTCTCTCTGTTCTGTTAAATTATCACAGATATCAATAAAGAAGTTATTGTGGAATTACTGTCACAACATTTGAAGCTAAGGCCGCTGCTGATGAAGCAGTGATGCAAACTGTTTGTGCCCTTTTTAAATAATTGGTATGGTGCTAATAATTTGTCAGGAAAATAAAATGTGTATATATTATGTTTGTTGCGATGTGTGCTTTAGGACCGCTTGCACCACGAATCACTCAACACATGTACTAGTTGTCTAAGAGCTTGTAAAATCGATTTAGACCATCGATTTATGAACCTGAAATTAAAAGTCAGTGTACTTTTTTGCTTAAATAGCAAGATGTGGCCAGAACCTTCGATAATACCAAACATAATTAAGTCAATGCACAATCAAGATCATTTTAGAATTGTCGCTGTACACCTTCTCTAGATCATTGTCAGTGTTCACATTTACTGCCATTTAGATATCCCATATGTTCACACTGTGACAGTCTTCAATTCTAAACACTGGCGCCTATTACGGGAAAAGGTGTGTGTGGAATTTATGCAGGAATTTCATGCATATACAATTTTCCGTTTTCGGTAACAATGTAATGCGCGCCAGCATTTAGACCACTGCGTTCGGTCATAAGAGCTGATTATTGTGTTGAGTACGCGTTATAGTGTTTAACATTTTCACTTTGTCATTTTGTTTTCATGTCGGCCTACTGCACCTAATTATTGCGTTAAGTCGCCACTAATTTGTGCATGATAAATGATTTATTCATTCATTATCATTTTTTTAGTTCACCAATCATGATGTCACCATCATCGCCAAGGTACTAAAACCATTACTAAAACCATTTCGTTTTATAAACGCAATAGGGTGGTTGACAGTTTTTGAGGAACCAATTTTAGTAATATTCCTTGTGGTTTATCGTCATAAATATGAATATTTCAGCGAAAAATTTACGCATCCAACTGAAAAAAATTAATAATTATAATTATGAAATGTAATTTTGGTTGTTAAAATGGGCTCACCGAAAATACAAAACCTTTTTTCAGTGTCATCTGCGCACGAACTTCATTTCATACATCTGTCGGAATAGTCTTAAAAATGGCATCTCAATATTAAAAATAATTTACAAAGCATACAAATAATTATTATTTGTGTTAAATGTTTACTTCGACAGTCTTATGTTCGACGATTTCCATTGCCTAATTTTTGATGTAGTTGAATGAATAGAAATCTGAGACTGAAACTACGTGTACAACTTTTCACACAGTTATCCGTACAACACATGACGAATTAATCAGTTTTTCACGGCAAGAAAAACTTGTGTGTAGGTACAAAGGGACCAATACCACAGATTACCATATGAATCACTCCATAAAACATTTTCAGTACCTACTGCTATAATAGTCTACACATTTTTTTTTTTGGGTGGGAAGTCATCAAATGACTTCTCCCGCTCTGGGTGGAGCAGGAGGGCGTGTCAGACTTTTACTGACTAAAACCCACCCGTGTTCCCTCAGTTGCCCATGTGCCAGGGGCGACGGTATCTCTTTCGAACAACCCGCACCCCTGGCAGGCATCGGCCCTTGCGGACCCCTCGGTCACCCTGCGGCGGGTCAGCACAGTGGCCCCGCCGCCTACCACTTTTCGGCCGCAGTGGATAGGGAGAGCGGCCAACGCTATACCGACACTCCTCTTCCCATGCGGCCCCACCGCGTCCGTCATCAAACGGTGGCGGCCCCGTCCAAAGTCGGGGCAAAAGCCCTGACGAGCGGCCCTACCTTTGGGTTCTTCCTCGCTTCACCGTGGCTGGGAGACCACGGCTACTGAGCCGTAATTTTCAAATGACAGTTGACAAATGGAGGTCATTGACCTTCCTATTTTTGTCTCAGACGCATAGTAGAAGCACAGATTACGTTGTAAAGTAATTACGTACCTACCAATAAAAGACAAAACACGAAACATACAAGTTTAAACAATTTACCTATTTATAAAACAATAGTAAAACAAATTAGATACTAATATTTCTGTATCAAACGGGAAACTGAAAAAAAGATAAGTTTTCATCTCTTCTCTTGCAAGTCAAGTCGACCGAAATAATTATACGTGCGTACGCGCCTCGCGGCTAGGGCTGTCGGCAACCCACTGAGAAAAGTAAGTACCTACATGCAGTGATTCATCTGGTAATCTGTGGCATCTTTAGTTTCCATGACCAACTTTACCAATGAGCAACAGATTTTTCATTTCATCATCTGCCTAGCCTTTTCCCAATTATGTTGGGGTCGGCTTCCAGTCTAACCGGATGCAGCTGAGTACCAGTATTTTACATGGAGCGACTGCCTATCTGACCTCCACAACCCAGTTATTGGATAATACGATACCCCTTAATAAGACTGGTTGTCAGACTTTCGGGCTTCTGACGACCCGTAACGACTGTCAAAGATCCACAAATGACAGCCGGGACCAACGGCTTAACGTGCTTTCCGAGGCACGGAGGGGTCTTGGTATGTAAAGATGGTCACCCATCCACGGACCAACCGCGGATGGGTTTTTGAACAGAATTTTTATTTATTGAGAGAAATTTAAGTAAAGTTCTCATTGGTTAGGGTTGCCATCTCTAAAATTTGGCAAACAGGACCAGACGCGTGAAAACCCCGGATTTTAGAGCCCAGAACCCGGACATGTCAACAGGTTTTTTAAACACAGTGTAATAAAAAAACAGTTTAAAATGTCATAAATCACCTTTTTGTTTATTTTCAGACCTTAAAATTAAATTTAATCATCTTTTATCATCATTTTAAATGTACCTAACAAAACAGAACCTTATTACGATCTTCGGTTGATCGCGGCGTGCGGGCACTGTGCGTGTGTCGCAGGCGGGCCAAGACTTTAAATTTTTAAACCCGGAGCACAAATGAAGCCCGGGCGCTCCCCGGATGCCCTCTAAACTAGGACAAATCCGGGGAAACCCGGACGGATGGCAACCATATCATGGACAAAGTTGCTCATGGAAAATAAAGTTGCCACAGTTGACCGTACTACTAATTTAGTAGATTCATGAACAGTGCTACATTGTGCGAGAGGGACACCCTACCAATCAGTGTTGTTCTTTCAAGACCATTATTTTATTGGAAATGCAAAAGAAACTGTATGTCTGATGCATACAGTTTGTTCTAGGAAAAAATTACGTGGCTCGCTTTGATTCGCGTTAAATGTCAGGTGACCGTTGGCTTTATCTTGACCCAATTATTTCGCAAGAATATTCATCTAAAATCATTTACAAAATTAAATTGATTTTAAATCTTTTTAGACCTAGACCAAAACAAAATTCATAAGATATTATTATTTTTGTTACTGTCAACTAGCCTATTGGAAGTAATTTCTATAGAGTAGATTAGAGTAGTGTATACGTTTAACTGACCATAACTAAAGGTTTATCAATTATTGATTAAAATATCCTGTTCCATAGCGGTTAAGCGCGATCTCGTTATTATTTGACACCGACATTATTGCCGGCGTTAATTAGCGGTGTGTGATACGGTGACGAACGTTGACTGTGCAGAAAAAGGGCGGTAACGTAAAGACCATCCCGCCGTACAAGCCGGTGTCGCACGACAGTCAGTCGAGCGACTCGAGCTGCGAGAAGGAAGGCGAACCCTCATGCTCACCCAAGGCTAGCGGCAGCGGCACGCCGACGCATGCCGGCAAGTCCAAAGGGGTACGTACGTCTCATGCCTGTAGCACAGTCGCCCAATCTATGTATTTATAGCTCCCACCATCTGCCATTCAACCCATTATTATAATAGTTTATGGTTTTATGCTTGTGCTTCTTAGAATCACCGTCTAGTTCTAGTTGACAATACTAGCCCAAAACCTTTGTTCCTCGAAAATGAAAAATGAATGAAATGAAATGACTAAGTGAATGAAAAAATCCATGACAAATATTGGAACAGATTTATGTTTTCGTATTCTAATCAACCCAATTTGAAGTCCGTCAATAACAGGCTACTTTTTATTGAATTAAATATGTAATAATTATATATTTTTTTCCGTTTATGGTATGGTCGCATACTTGTAACAAGTTAGTATCGCAATAACTTTGGTTAGTAAAATACGTGCAATTAATTATTTATTGTTATTTATGTAATGTAACACAATATATTGGGTATTTTAAGATTATGTTGCTATTAACGATGATGTTGGCTAAATGGTGCTTAGACTATTTTTTTTTAATTCGTAGCCGGGGCGCAAGTCATCAACACATGCGACCAGCACAGTTGTGTCAGGTTCGGGAAAAAATACTCCGAGCACGTCGAAGGCACCTGTTCCTCCTCAGCCTATGGGTGAGTACCTACATTAATTGCTTATATGCTATCAACCCTGGAAATATGCTAGATGGCCGAAACACTTGTTTTTAATCTAAAACAGGAAGATGGCTTCCTATCCTTTTGACATAATTAAAATATTTTGGAACAAATTGTAAACATGATAATGACGTAGTTCAGTCATTGTATTTCGATATATTTTTGCGAAATCAACTTATAATAATTCGTTGGTAAAAATATCTTTCAAAACTACTAGTTGTCGTTGCCTGTTATCAAAATAACAGATTTTAACAGAAGCTAGAAAATAATATAGTATCCAAATCCTTGATAAACATGAATATAAGAATATGAATGCCTTTGAATTAAAATAACGACTTCTGTTTTACTAACGTGAATATATTTTTTATCCAGAAATTGCTATTCATAATAACTACAGTTTCCCTATTTGTGCTTGTTTATTTTTTATCTAACACGTCCTCTTGATTAGGTTAAATAGTTACTTACCTCAATGAAGAATTGATAATATGTTTGTAGAATTATATTGTATTTTTAAAATTAATATTTTGTGCATGAAATATGGTTATTTCGACTTATGCATAAAATTAATCTTCTTAAGCAGATGCCTGTCCTTGTATCTAATTATTAGTCATGGTAAAGATAGTAACGTAACTTGGGATGATCTTTTGGCAAGAATACTGCCAAACAACGTTTGTCTTGTATGTTATTGTTGCCCTTACCGAAACTCACAGGAATGTAATCATTCCACCGATGAAGTTTAAAATAGAAAAAATCAGTATGTATATTTATGTACACGCCCAAATTGATTGCTTATGTACCTGTTTCTAAGGCATTCGCACCCAATGAATGAAAGCATTGCACATTGTGGTAGGATAAGAGTATAAATTTTTATTGGTAATATAACTAATTGGAATCGTATTTTCTTTTTCGCTCGCTGCCACCAGATATATCACAAGACAGCACAGAGTGCACGGGCCCTGTCCTACGAAAACACAAGGCGGCCGAGAAAAGTTTGTTTCGTATGTCGTAGAACTTTGTCGCATGTTAGCTCGTTTGTCGATGTGGCTTATATTATACTGTTTTTGGAGTAGGATTTATAAGGACTAGCTCTTTGCTTAATTCTGAAGGTGTGGGTGTAAAATCATAGGGGATGGGTGTTTGAAAAGTAATTTCGCTCCTTATTTCATGGGAATGCCACCCACACAACCAATTTGGGAGCAAAACTGTATAAAATCTACACTCCTGCTCAACTTTTTCAGTAAAACAGACATATATTTTTGCATGCATGTTACTGTGCAGTTAGGTTCTTACATAAATACCTAATAAAACTCGGTTTCAGTAAAGCCAACAAAAACATAGTTCAGTATGTTTATGTTGACTTTACCGAAACCCACGGGAATGTATGAAACATTCCACCGTTGAGGTTTGAAATTATATAAAACAATTTGTATGTATGTACAAGCCCAAAATTAATAGTTATGTGTTTCTACGGGTTAATACATGCCGAAGATGCTCACGGACGCGGGCACTATCTCGATACCTCGATGTCGATACTTGCTATTTCTACATGGACGGCGATGCAAACACATCGTTTCAGACGCTGGGTGAAAGCTCAGTTGCTGTGTCGTATTTGTGCTTTTCACGTAGGCACCGAGGTGAAATCGAGGTGAAACGATCGCCAGGTATCACAGTGAGGCATCTTCGGCATGTAAGTATCCTTAGGTATTCATACCCAATTAATGAACGCATTGTACTTAGTGGTAGGTAATAGAGTATAGATATGTATTGGTTATAAAATTAATCGGAATCGTATTTCTTTTCGCTCGCTGCCTCCAGATATGTCACAAGATAACACAGAGTGCACCGGCCCTGTCCTACGAAAACACAAGGCAACCGAGAAGAGTTTGTTTCGTATGTCGTAAACCTATGTCGCATGTTAGCTCGTTTGTCGATGTGGCTTATACTGTTCCTGGAGTAGTATTTATAAAGAATAGCTCCTTGCTTAATTCTGAAGGTGTCAGTGTAAAATCATAGAGAGACTGGTGTTACTGTATAAAATCAACACTCCTGCTCAACTCTTTCAGTAAAACAGACTTTTCAACAAAAACAATATTTTCGTATGTTTATGTTCCTGTGCAATTACTCAAATAAGTTTATATTAAAATTAAAAAGAAAAATTAGTTGACCATGTTTGCAATACTTTTCGTACACACCGAACGACACCTTGCTTTAAAGCTGGATCGATTGCAATATTTGCAATCGCTTGTAACTGAATAAAACATTAGATACGATGGTTAACGTGGCCCCATTTCTATTCATTATCAAGTATTCCAGATGGCAAGAAACTACTCTTTATAAATCCATTATCCTTTGACATGCAAGCTCAATGCTACAAGATATATTTTTTATGTTACCGCTCTTTTAGCGTTTATGTAGAAGTAATACGATTGAGTAGTTACTTTCAGTTTTACGGTTATTTGATTTCGATATGTAGTTACAAAATTGGTAAGTGATGGAGCCCTATATACGAAAGCCTAGTTAAGTTTCTGATCAGTTAACTAGCTGGCGTATCTCATGATGGCTGTGGGGGTTAGCCATAATGCTTGCAACCAATCAAATCACTTGACAAGAGATTAACAGTCGATCAAATTGAGTAGGCTTTCAGAATACTTGGGAGGAGAGTTATAGATTCTGCTTGTTTTTTTTATTACATTAAGGAAATATGTTTTCGTTATGCATGTATAATGTATATGTCCACGTAAAGGTAATTAGATGTCGTTTAGAGTAAAGCTTTGAGGTTTGGAGAAAGATTCGTGAGTGTTTTTTATAAGTTAGAACAGTCTATTTTTGCGTACAGATTCTGGTTACAATTTTACATACAATTTATTTTAGAAACAGCCATTTAATTTTTAGATTTTATTTGTGTCTGTCTCCCTAAGTTCCAACCATCCTTTTAAATTCACACCATTCCTTTCGCTTTCCCTTATTTATAAGAATTCGTAGTCACAGTACATGACCATGATACTTAGGTGGCAAATTACACAATTCGTTAGACAAAAAGAAACCGTCGCCGTCTCGTCGTGGCTCGTCGGCCGGGGACGGGGCCTCAGGCAGTAAGAATAGCACCCCTGCACCTTCACCGCAACACAGCATGGAATCCACATCACAGACCACTAAAGGTATGCGTATTATACTGGTCTATTAAGTTTTTTTATTTGAGTACATTTCAGCGCCTTAGTGACTGGAAAATATGCTCATGACACACGTCATCATGGTGGAGATGGTAGAAATCCAAAGGTTATATTCAGGGTAGTTAATTAAGACATTGATATTTGCATCTTCATGAGGCCACGCTTAACTTTTGAAGTTATGTCTACCCACACACTGTAATCACTCGTTTTTGAGAAAATATTAATTCCCTTCAGTCTGTAAGAAAAACGAAAATGTTTTGTTTTATGTACAATCGACACATTTGAATTATGACCCACCATAAGCTTATTTTCTAACAGACATTCAAATACAATTAGGTCGACATTCGCGTACACATACATTTCCATGGTAACGACCTTGTTTTCTGCCAAATAAATATACCGAAATATACAGATAATTATCTGTTGCAGTCTCCATCTTTATTAAGAGCTTTTACACTTGGGTGTGCATTCATCTATAGAGCGTACTCGTGCTCTATAGCTGAATGCACACCCAAAATAAATACGACGCGTATGCATTATCGTACTAAAATTATTTATTTTATTAATTTCTTATTTACCTATTTTAATATGCGTTCAACTTAAGTGTGCTAGAAAACGAGATTCCGTCATCTTTTTATAAATCTTCACTAAATTTTGTTTGCAAAGTGCGCTAAGGCAACAATAAGAAGTGGGGAAGAAAAACGCTTAAAAAAATAGAAAAATTATAATGTTGAACTCATTATTATTTAACAATAGTTAATATCGGGTGTAACTACCTAACTACCATTGCTTGCAATAACAGCCAATAGTCTCAAACGCATTGATCCATTATGGCGACTGCAAACGTCGTCGTAACGTGCCGCATAATATCGAGTTCCAGTAAACGGATCTCCTACGTAATGATGACGCATGTCGGTTTTCTGTTGATTCGTGATTTGACGAACGCCATGATTATATCTTCCAGAGTATCCTCTTCTTTATATCACTTGATCCAGGTGTTTCGAGATGTCCACTGTGTTTCGAGATTATACCTCCCCCTTAACTCTCGAGATATTTCTCGAATACCGTAGCGTTGCTTACTGAGAACTATAATCCGAGCTCTTTGTCTTGCCACTATACGATATAAATAAAAACGAACTATTTTTTATTCTCGTAAGAATTATTATCTGACACCAATTTCTGAGTGACTTTTTGATGCTTTGTCATTTCATACTCGAAAGAGATCGGAACATGGTTTAAAAAAAAGAAACATTTATTCTGAGTTATACCAGTTAATTCCAAAGAGTTTGGATTCAAAAACGATTATGAATGTTTTATCTAAAATATTATCTATTGCAGTGATGACAAAGGTTAAAATTGCATTGATCTTGGACCCGTATTGACATAGCTTGCTTAATATTTAAAACGTCCTAAGTGCGGCATGCACTGTAAAGGAGGGAAATCTTTGTTATTTTGGCGGTTTCAAACGATTTATCGTCAAAGTGGGTCATGATTCAAATTTGTCGACTGTACAATCGATCCTGAAGACCACTGGAGTTTTGTTCAGTGAGGGTCGAATCCCAATTCATAAATAACTCCTCCCATTATGGCCCATCTCTAATTGTCACTGCACATTTGTATTTATCGCCTTCTTTACTTTTAGAAACCAAACCAAGTTCTAAAGTGTAAGTTTATTATTCTATCTGGTCCATTACTTAAAGAATTCGACTTCTGCTAGAATGAAACCACTTGGCAGAAAATTTCCAAATTTTTATGTTTGAGTTACTCCTCTAATACCTACTATTGCTTATCTTAATTACTTGGTCTATCTGTTCCAAATGAGGTCACAGACTGCATCTAAGAAAAATCTAAAAGGCCGCCAAGTGAGTGAATGGTTTCTAATCAGTCAAAACAAGTCCGCGATAGAAGTCAATGATAATTTCGGAAATTCGATAACAACACTAACTACATACTTATTTAAATGTATCACAAAATTACAAGCTTTCAAAGTGTTTTTATTCTTCAATATTTTGTAACAAACAAATTTTTACTCTGAAATAGCTTCTGAAATCTTCATACGTTTCACTTTTTGCAGCGTCAGGCAGGTCAACTCCCGTGGCCGGTCCATCGAAGGCTTGGCCTCCACCGGTGTCGCCCAGCACCAGTAAGCAGCCGGTGGAACCAGTTGGAGTCATCAGCTCGGTGGCACAGGCCGTGGCTTCCGCATCCACTATCACAACTAACCCG
This sequence comes from Polymixis flavicincta, assembly GCA_949987655.1. Lineage (NCBI taxonomy): Eukaryota > Metazoa > Arthropoda > Insecta > Lepidoptera > Noctuidae > Polymixis > Polymixis flavicincta. The sequence continues at coordinate 30,520,229 of OX465171.1, read as the reverse complement.
ACTAGGTAAGGAACAACGCTCTTTACTGTATTGTTTACTCCTTGTGAAAGATGGCTTGTCCACGGAAGTACTGACGCTATATCTATTCCTGCCGCAAAACAGCATAGTTTGAAGAGTCCACGCTCTCTAGTCATAGTAGTTCTGCGTGCCTGTTTAGTAAATATTTCACTGGATATTTTTTACTTGATTTTACGAAACCTAGACAAATATAAAGCCACATAAAACAAAAAAAAAATGGCGAAGTTGTTTGCATTTTAACGTCGATGCTAGTCAGAGAAAACACTACTAGCATCTGACGTCACAACACAGGGTCGCCATAGTAATTTCATGGTATTCAATACATTGCTATCGAAACGCTAAGAAGTGTGTTGTTTTGATGTACGTTGACTTGAAGCATGGCAGTTGAGAGTATTTCATGCTCACTTAATGTCTCGCTGATGGTGGCGCGTGTGTCTGATCATTCGGTTCCTTACAAAATGGTTGATATCCACGCGTCAAGTTCGTGAACGGGCGCTGTCGGTGGATACTGGTCATCTCCTAACTTCCAGTGCTTTTTTTAAATCTTGTTGTTTAGTTATTGTTTTTTTTTTACATTGTTCTCACATACAGAAGCCACGAGAATAATGTTCCCAAGATTTTGTAATATCCAACTTGATTTAAAAGAGTGTCCATGGAGTTACTTGCCCGTTCTTCTCCATAGAGATCTACGTTTTGGAATGGGCAAGTAGCTTCTACTTTCAAACTGATCAAATTTTTGACAGTTCAAAAGTGCCTGTAAATGGTTTAATTGAAATAAATGCTTTGAGTTTGAAGAAGTACGGTTTACGCGACAAGAATAACGAATAATTTCAAAAGTGTGTAACATCTCTACTTTTCTACCGATGTAATACTTTTTTTAGCTAACCGACTTTCGAGTTAAGTAATGATTAGATACTATTTATCCATACATTTTTGACGCTTAAACATCTCTTAACTTTAAGCAGCGTTTATAAATACGAGGGCAAATGTCTATTATGGTTACAAAAATATACATGAATTCATACTTATTTTAAAGATATTACAAGAAAGTCGGTTAGCTAAAAAAAGTGTTACATCGGTGGAAAAATAGAGAAGTTACAGACTTTTGAAGTACAACTTCGTCACTGGGATGGCAACGAACTTGCGATGCAACTGAGGCGTGGTTAATACCGTAGTTTTAAGTTAAGAAAATTCGCATTCTAATCTCAATTTTCTTTTCGGTAATACAATAAAATCTCAATTTAATTCATAAATTGTGTATTTGTTTTTCCCAGCACTCCAGTGCCTGCTTCAGTGGTGCAAGTCCCGATTGCAAAGCCGACATATCAAGAATCGGTCATCATTAACACTGACCAGGTGGAGACAAAACAGACTAAGAAGAGGAAGGCCATCTCTGCAGCTAATAATATGAACGCGCCAGTCGACTACACTTCTAATACGTCTCCTAATGCTGGGGTAAGATGGCCTGATTTTTTTTTTAATATCTAGCCCAGGGAAGTCTGGTCGAAGGAACGGCGGAGAATTATGACAATGGTTGCACACAACTAGCGATGTAAAAAAAAAAAAAAAACTGTTAGTTTTTATGACTGATAGTGCTTAGTTAGAGATGCTTATTTCGATGAGATAAAAATAAATATTTATCAAAAATAAATATAGTTAACTTAAAGTCCTATGCTGTACCATCCGCCGAAGTGCGCTGGTTCCACGGTAGTTACAAATATGCATAAAATGATAGTTGCATTTGGTGTTGTTATACCAGATTTTTTTTCTTTTGAACTAGGCTAGGTTATTAGAAAAGTAAATAGACATAGAATAAGGAAAAGTAATAGTTTTCAATTGAAATCATTTAGGCCGGAGAAGGCACTTCTCAAGGGAGTGGCGTATGGGAAGCCACGCCAATATCAGCCGACCTTCCGATGGAATCCGTTGACAAAATTATTAAAAAGGTATCTTCCATGTTGTCCTCATCTATCACTTTCATTGCTTAACTCCTTGCGTGTCATAGTAACTTGGTAGTCTGTAGTTAAACGTTCCATAGTGGCTGTACCTCATTAGATATTCATAACTAGTTTTAAAATATATCGTTTAGTTTTAAGAGTTGATTGCACTTTATTTAATACTGACTTTGTACAAAAACTGTACTCGGTATATCATATTAAACACCGGATTTCATATATTTAATATAAAGTATACAGGCTATTGATTTATTTACATGTTATAGTTAAGGGTTACATCCTTATCTATTCTTTCTTCATCATCATCATCATCATCAGCCTACAACAGTACACTGCTGGACATAGGCCTCTCCAATTGCTACCAGCCACCCTGCGATGATCGTCCTGCTATTCCATACACTGAAAAACCGAATAGGTTGTTTTAACCTTTTTTCAACCTTTATTTTAGGTTAATATAGCACCTACCGACATGATTTGTTGAATTAACAAAATAAAAATAGTTGCTGATTATATATTATATTTAACTTTTGACTCTACTTCGTTAATATGTTGACTTGACTATATTATCAGTTAGACTTACTTTTAGATTCGAATATTGTGTCGTTTTAACCTCTTTTAGTGGTTGGTTTAACCTATTAATTTTTAACAATTTTATTTTTGTAGAAATAAATGTCATATAGTAGTTGTTTAAACATAATATTAGGTTAACGCAACTTAAATGAAATCAACATTATGGAATTCAACCTAGTCGGTTTTTCAGTGTAATATTCCTAAACTTCGACCATGTGACTGAATCAATTGCTTGTGTTTAATAGTTCTGTTTTAACACAACTGTTTTGTACCATTTACCTGCAAACTAAAGTATACAAAAGCCCGCAGTAGCGTGCAATCTATAAAGACAGAAAGACACTGCCCACCCTACCTAAATCAGATAAATATTTAAACAAAAAAAACTTTATTCACAAATCAGCTCCACCCGTCGGGCGTAGGTCATATAATTAGTATCATCGATACAATACCTGTTCGTTGGTACAATTTGACGCAACTTCGCATTGCGATGCACTAGCGCCGCTGAGTGCCTCGGGAGAGACACGAACTATTCGCGTCTTAATGTTTTTATGTGTGCTCTCGTGGTCATGCAGATTTCTTAGGTGTGCGTTCCTATAGATACGTGGCACACAAAGTAACAATTAACGCACACAACCGTGCAGGGTAGTCACTGGCTTTTTACCCTTTTTTACACAACACGACGAATTACGAAACTTACCGAAGTTTTCCGAACAAACTTGGCTAAGCGACTATTTTAAAAAGTAGCATTGTTTCATTGAATTGTCGTTAAATAAGCAACCATTCCTTTTTGTCGTATTATTTTTATATTCCGATTTCGACGCCATTGTTTGTTTTGAGTTATTCGTTTTGGTTGTGAGCTATGGATAGCATGTATTGATTTTAATGTTGATAATAGTGTTAATAAAAAAAGATAATATTCCCTGTGAAAGTTATTCAGGTGGTATGTGTATAGAGAAAAGAAAAATGATGTATTTTCTAAATTATCTTCCGGTGACATAAAAAAGAATAAGTAAGTGATCGTAAAAAGTAGTTGTACACCGGGTTTGCAATAAATGCAAACTAAAGGTAAAGTCAATAGTAAATTCAATACAAAACAATATGATTAATTTAATTGCCGCATAGGTTGCATGCTGTGTAGGCATAGCAATCGGTTATTCTGCTGTTTTATTTATTTTTGCCTTTTTGAAAATTTCTGCCTACCCTGTCTAAAAACTCTGTGCACGCCACTGAAAGCCCGGTGGCACCACATATCCACTAAATGCATTTAACGCTAAAAATATGTTGGACGGGTGAATCGAGCAAGTTATGCTACGATTGCCGCTTTTGTCCCGTGGCTGGGTAACCATCTATACAGAAAAAGTTTTTATCCAGTGCGCAAATTTTAACCATGAATTCAGCATATAGAAAGAAAGAAAGAAGAAAGAAAAAACGTTTATTTGCGGTAAAAATGACGCAAAAAGAACAGGAATACAAAAATAAGAAAAGGTTGAGGGAAACATGCGTCACATCCACGCAAAACGGCTATCGCTCAGCATTATGCTACAAAAAAATATCAGCTGTTCCACACATTTTGACCGCGTAGGTATTGCACTTTTCTATGAAACAGCTGCTTTTTTTTTTGTATAATCGGCGAAAAATTTCTGCGGTCTTGAATGAAATGCTGAATTCATGGTTAAAATTTGCGCACTGGATAAAAACTTACCCTGTATGTACTAAGACCCATCCATTCCTCAAAAACCACTTTAAGCCGTTGGTTCCGGGTGTCTGTCGTGGAGCTTAAACAGAGTTATGGGTCTTCAGAAGCCCAAAAGTCTGATAAAAAACCAGTCTTACCAAGGGGTATCGTATTACTCAGTAACTGGGTTGTGGAGGTCAGATAGGCAATCGCTCCATGTAAAATACTGGTATACATCTGCATCCGATTAGACTGGAAGCTGACCCTAACATGTTGGGAAAAAGCTAGTTTGTAAAACATCTCTCTGTTGTTGACAATCGTTTGAAGAGACATAATAAACACGATCTGACAGACAAATAATGATATTTTAAATCAGTTAAGCGCTTAATGTGTTTAGTGAGTGATGTAAGTGCAATTTCGTTTGTTCGATGCGACTCTAATCTTATTATTTCATACACAGGCTAAAACAGAGGTACCCATGGAAGTGGTCTCCGTGCCGACGTCACATTTCGCGAGCGTGAGCCCCGCTCCGCCGCTGCCGCCGCCACCGCCCGCTCATAGCCCGGCTTCTAACCCAAGCCCTAGGTATGTGTTAGTACCTTTTTATACATGGCATCCATACTAAATATTATAATGACTGTGTCTCTGTTACGTTTTCACGCCTTTACGACTGAACGGATTTGGATGACATTTGGCACACAGGTAGACCATGATCCGAGATAGTACATTTTTATCCCTGTAGTACTTTCCCGTGGGATAATTTCCGACCACCAGTCGGCGGAGCCGAGTTCGACCACTCTGCAGCGAAAAATAGAAGCAATTTAGAAAAACCTTTCTCCAGAATTAATTAACATAGTCATATTGTTATTAATAAATTACGTAATTCTTCTTTTACTTCTATGTGCACACGAGCTATACAAACAAGATGGTGCCGCGATATGAAGATTAGCCAAAACGTTTGAAAGCACTTCTGAAACAATAGTCTGTATTAATATAAGGTGTAAAAACTTATCTTCTCTCCCACAGGCATCAGATGCCCAGTCCGATGCCGGGCCCAAGTGGAATGAATCAAGTGTCCAACATACGCTCTCCGTCAAACCCACAGGTTAGTACCAGTATATTTACAGCAATTTTTTGTATAAAAATCAACAAAACCAATAGCATCATGTCTGTATTCCACATAGGGGTAAAACAGGTGTATAATACACCCACATTTCGCCATTTTCAAATCCTATGGGTGAGAAAAGAATTCAATTTCCTCATCAAACAATGTCATTTGTACTTATAAATTATGTGATCATGAATTGACTAAAAGTGACATATATTCCCCCAATTCTCCATCAAGTAACAATCAAGCTTTGCTTTTTGACGAATGCCTTTGTGTGCTTCAATTATGCTTACCCATAAATAATGTTTTCTCATTAAAAGACGACGCTTAGTTAACACTTTTATACCCGACTGTATTTGATAAAAAAAATAAAGACTTTGTTGTCTTGATTTTACATAAGAAGACAAGTACATGCATAAACTTCCCGTTTCCCGTATAAAGAAATACTTATACCAATGCATGAGTCGAAAATACTGAAAGGCGAATGACACTATGCTTAAAACAGTAAGCCTGTATGACCTATTATGCAACATTTATAAATACCCAATAAGTGCGAAGTGTCTGGTTCATCGATGCATATCGCATGCAATCACGGAGTATTGTACAAATGGATGTGCTGATTCAAAGTTGCATATGCTGGCGCGGCTTTCATCAACGACCGAATTCTCAAACGTAAGTTCGGTTTTATTTTTTAGTTCGGTATTTTAAGTTGTTAAGGTTCATGTTGTCTCAGTCACTTGAGGATGACTCGTAAAGTCAGGAAGACTTAGATCATCTCGAGACATAGCCTTGTGAAGAGGATAAACTGGACAGTTATACCTCCACCAGTTTAACTGGAAAATTAATTTAGTCTCTCGTTTAAAGCATCGATCTGTGGTGACACTGGAGGCGTGTCGGCTGCGAGGCATTTAAAATATCCAAACATGATACGATGCTCTCTATGTTCCACACCACAAAAATTATAATTGAGAACTTTGGTTTGTACGGATTTTAAAAAGAGAGAACAAACCACACAACGAATAATGTTACGAAATACCTAATAATAATAATTTATTTGATATTTAAACATTTTCTACCATAAACGTTACCATTCCTCCACAATAGAATCCGATAGCGAAACGAAAAGTTGTGAATAGCTGTGCACGTACGTTTGAAAATTTGGTGGCCAGAATCGTTAGCCGTTAGCACTCCATTTGTAAGTATTCCGTGTAACAGTAGGCGTCCCAGAGCGTACTAATGCGTGGGTTGTGTAGGGCGGCAAGGGCGATCGCGAGGGTCCGGCGTCGCTTCTCGTGTCGGTGCCACTGCCCTCCACCAGCCACGGACTCAACCTCACCGCGCACGCACAGGTTCAGGACTAATAATGGACGCATAACTGTCGATGGCTAACAATTAAACTCTATTCACGATAGCAACGGTCCCACGACACTTGTGAAAAGTTTGCACGTTAAAACCGTTGTCACAAAGAGGAGGCCTGTGTCCCAGCGGTGGGAACGTTGTAGGCTGATTATGATGATGATGAACGTTGTTATAAAAAATAAAACAGATATTTCTCACAAATACCATTTTTGTTTTTTACCAATTAATTTTGTACTTGACACGTGTCGTGCGACCCGTCACTTCATGAATAGAATGTAACTGACTTACATTTTTTTTTAAATAAATAGTAGAATTACGTAGTTTCATTTCTTAGATTGAAGCGACAATAGTCCAACGGCGGTAACTAGTTTAAATTCTCCGTTGTGCTATTGTAGTGTACCTATTCCGGCGAGGGCTGTTTGACAGTACACTTCCGTGTCGTGTAAAGGACGGGCCGTGTTATCAAAAAGTTATGATGTGTAACATTTTGTAATGAATCGTTCACACTTGTATTTCCGTGCCGAAGCCGGCGCTTCAATAAATGCTAACAAAGCCGACCGTCCGGCTGTATTACTAAACGGCACGGATGTGTTTGTCAGCCTTAGCTCAAAGGAATACTAATAATGTACAGCACATTGCTAGTAATCTATCGTCGACATTCGCATCAGGTCTTGTTTCTATTCCCATTTCATTGATGTTTATTTTTTGATTTCGTACTGTTTACGAAGGACGGCATTTGGTATCATGTGGTTTAAGGTGAGTCTGTAACTAATTATCGGAGATAGATCCTGAAATAAAAATGGTAGGTACTATTCATCATGTGTATTTTACTGGTAAATGAATAAGTGCCACAACAAATCGTAAGTACTGAACAAGTAGGTAGGCATATAAGTGGTATTTAGGTACATAATTATAAACGCAAAATGTAATAGGGAACGACTGCCGTAATTACGTAATGATTTGATGACAGTTGTGTGTTCACTCAGACATGCTTTTTACAACTACCTACTAACAATAACCGCATGCCCGTGTGCGCCGTACCATCAAATTGGGAGATGCATCGGTCTCCTTACGGCGCAGGCGCAACGAAAGCTTAGCTTGTGCAAAATATTGGAGCTAATATATTATATTTTATAAAACATCCTTAATATTAAAGTCCTATCATTAAAACTTCCATATACTATTAAAAGATAAATGTTTAACATTTGATTTGATGATTTATTAAGGATATTGGTGGATGTGTTTAGAAAATAGATGCGCAGATGAAATAATTTTTTTTTTCTCTGCTAGGTTCCAAACGATCTGTCAGGTCCCACGCCGCACATATTCCACCAGCCACAAAAGCAAGTAAGTAAAGTAAGTTCTATTTACACTTATTACTTTCGTAAGATAGATATTGTTTGTGATTCCAGCAATCACAGGACTAATGAGGCCAACATGTCCAGAAGTCGCATAAAATCCCTATTTTCCCTTCCACATATCCCAAGAAGCAGGGACAAAAACTAATATAATGTAAAAAAGTGAGATTATAGTCAGAACCTTAAAAATGTGATTACTCAGCTCACGAACAAAATTAGTAAAAATAAAGTTGGTTGTAGGTTGCTTAAGTTGTTCCTTTTCTAGCGACATAGATACATTATCTATTTTGTTGTCGACTGTAGTCGTGGTTGTGTAGCGTGTAAAATAAACGAAGTGCCGACCAACGGAAGTCTTTATTATCACCATATTGTACACTGATCCACTGAAGTGTTACAACACTTGTGAATAGCGTGTTATTAATTAAGGAACTGCGAGTTTTAAACTAAACTGATTCGTGTCTTCTTTGGCTTATTTGGGACATCAGGCTCTAAGAACGAACTAACCAAAACAAACACTAATTATGTATCGTTCGATAATAAATGTAATGAAAATACTACTGTATTGATGCCGCTTTCATTAGTCTCAAAGCCGATGGGACAGACACCGCCAATTACTGTAATGACAGGTTTTGTACCACACTGCATGCGTAATTGACATAATGCTATTTTCCTTTGTGTAATCAGTAGTGCGTCAAGCACGGCCAATGTGTCAATGCCATATTTCCAGCTGTGTATTACGGAATACACAACTGGCGTAATTTTCGCCCTTTACACAAAATGGTATGTTGCTGCAATGGCAGAAAAATCTTTAAAATGCCAATTTTTTTAATTATGTACTTAATAATAGGTCTTTACCTATGAAATTGCCGTTTTGTATGAAAAAATTTAAACGAATTTTTTTCATGAATTTTTTATTTGTATTAATCGAAGTAATCACCCATGCAATCAATGCATCTTTGCCATCGCAGTGGCAGTTTATTGATGCCCTTCTTAAAGAAATCAGCTGGACGGGAGGCAACAAATTCTTCAAAGGCATTTTGTACTGCCTCTCGGGTATTAAATTTTTTTCCCGCCAAGAAGTTATCCAAATTCTGGAAAAAGTAGTAGTCTGTAGGCGCAAGGTCTGGTGAGTAGGGCGGATGACGGAGAGCTTCCAACCCCAGTTCTTGCAACTTGGAGACCGTCTGCTGTGCAGTATGAGGTCGCGCGTTGTCGTGCAGGAGCAGCGGAGACGAGCGATTGACCAATGCTGGTTGGAGATGCGCCAGCTTCTCCATCATTGTGTTCAGTTCTTCACAGTACACATCTGCAGTAATGCTCACCCCGTTTGGTAAGAAGCTGTGATGAATCACACCGGCGCTAGACCACCAAACAGTGACCATCACTTTTCTAGGGGTAAGTTTTCGTTTAGGGCATTGTTTAGGTGCTGAACCAGGATCCAACCAACTTGCTGAGCGCTTACGGTTATCAAACAGAATCCATTTTTCATCGCAGGTAACAATGCGGTTCAAAATTCCTTCATTTGTGTGTCTGTTGAGCAGTGCAAGGCACGTCTCGACGCGTACTTCGCGCTGGCGATCATTGAGTTCGTGGGGCACCCATTTGTCAAGCTTTTTTACCTTGCCAATTTGACGCAAATGGACCAATATTGTTTTGACGCTAACGTCGAAAGCTGCTGCTAATTCAGCCGTAGATTGTGTATCATCAGCTTCCACAATCGCCTTTAATTCGTCATTGTCGACCAAAGTCTTCGGACGACCGCGAGGTTCATTTTTCAGGTCGAAATTTCCAGAACGGAAGCGAGCAAACCAATAACAGGTGGTGCGTTGGTTTGTAGTGTTAGCTCCGTAAACGTCGTTGATGTTGCGTGCCGCTTGTGCCGCGTTGCTGCCACGACGGTACTCATATTCCATAATTACTCGAATTTTTAACGTATCCATGATGACGAAAAAGATTGAAATGCGATGAAAATGTAACACTAATCAATAAAGAAATGACTACTTTTAGAAAAAAAAATCCATGTTTTTAAAATAAAATTAATTTGAAATTAGAATTCTTAGCCAAACAAAAATTATTTTGATTTGAAATGGCCAGTACTGCAGAACGGCAATTTCATAGGTAAAGACCTAATATATAAAATCACAACCCTCCTTTTTGTTTCACCGCACTCGGGTAAAAATAACGATGGTTACTTTCAGCGGGGGAACACTTAATATCTAAAAATATATATTATTGAGATAGCTTAAGCAAAATGCAGTCGGAAAATGTTCGTTTTAGTTAATTAAATAGCAAAATAAATCTTGAAATTCAATTCAAAGATTTGAGTTTGTGTAATCTGTTTTTTAACACCATAAAATAGAAGCCGCCATGTTATTACGTCATACGGCGTGTCAATTGAACAACTTTGGTTTTATTATTTTCGTAATTAAAGTAATTTTTATTTTAAATAACATTTTGCATTCTGGAACAGCAAACCAACGATAAGTAGAATAAAAACAATTTTTTTAATTATAAGGAATAATCAGGCTCAAATGGGATTGGGCGGGTCACATCGGCCGTATGCAGGATAACCGCTGGGCAAAGATCTCTACACAATGGGTGCCTGAAGATGGACGACGCCGCTAATAAACCACTAAAAAAACACAATATTTTTATTTAACCGATTAGTGCTATAAAAATGCACTTAAATTTTACATTTTCAAATTTCGCGCGTAATTTGACGAAAACGCTGGACGCAGTCACCGCTTTCCGCGCCACCGCTTTGAAAGCGGTGGCGAGATGACCTGGATGCGTACCGCGAGGGCTGGTTCGAAGTGGCGTGGGAAAAGAGTTCCTGGAAGGATTTGGGGGAGGCCTTTGCCCAGCAGTGGGACAGTATAGGCCAGTAAAAAAAAAAAAAAGGAATAATCAAATAGCATAACAGCGCATTTGTCTACACAGCAAACTGACGTCATACCAACGGAGCGGCGTTATGCGCGATATGGCGTCCACTGCGTCCAGCGTTTTCGTCAAATTACGCGCGAAATTTGAAAATGTAAAATTTAAGTGCATTTTTATAGCACTAATCGGTTAAATAAAAATATTGTGTTTTTTAGTGGTTTATTAGCACTTTAGAATCTAATTAGGACACTTTCAAAAATGGGTGTAAAACCCTATTCTTGAAATCATGCGTCGTTAACGTTATTAACATAACACTACAGTTTTCCGCTTATGGTTGGGCAGAGGTGTGTGTTTGTACATACACATTACACCAGTAATATTGAAGCCCCATGTAATACGGGGAGCCGGACTGGCTACTGAGATATTCCTAATGCATAAACCCAAGGAGCACTAGACCATTGAAGCAGTCAGTTCGATTTTTGTTTTGTGATAACTTCATAGATCCTTCTCCCTACGTTTCAGTAGTTTTCGATGATTGATACGTTAGGTATAGCTAGTATAATAATCAGCTAAACTTTTTTAGAACTACCAAATGTTAGATTAGTAAAACTAACATGTGATAAATGCCAAACGAACTTGACATTTTCAAAAACAGAGGTGTGAACAAAACATATAAAGAACCCACACACAATGAGCTTGTCTACAGAATGTACACAACTGGCACAAACATGGTGCGGGGCTGACAATAGAGCCCCTAGACAACACTAGAAAATTTTAACAGTAATAATTTTGCTGTCGTTGTCTGGGATTTTTTCGGTTATCTATTTAGACTAAATTGATATTACAATAAAAATTAGTGGGGGCATGTAACAAGATACCAAACTACACAATTAATTTCAAAAATGAATCCTAAAAATACTTAAAAAAAAAAAAAAAAACTAGGTATCTCTGCTTAGAAGTCTTGTAATTTTATAATCACGATGTTTTGACTAAATTAGCTAAATCTATTCTTAGAAAGGTTGCTTGCGTGCCTATCAACCTAGGAACTTAGCAAAGATAAATATTGCGATTTAGTACCTGCTCGCAACCCCTGGCCTACCTGCTTTGTACAATGCGATGGTTCAAAGCTTCGAAGTTTTAGACCACATGGAGTGTAGTCCCTTCACTTCATTCATTCAGTCAGAAAGCGACGCTTGGTAACGACACATCTGTCTGTGGTACTGTAATGATAATATTGATAAAACTTGGTAATCGTAAACCAAAACGTATAAAAACAAGTTACGTGTATTAGTGCGTTTACACATGTTTGTGTCAGTGCGAATATGTACGTATCATTTGTGAAGCACGTGTTCTTCTCCCGCGGTTTTGAAGATTCACTCCAGTTCGCAACTTGTCAGTTGTTTAGGTATTTACTGGGAGTTTGTGTGTTATATTATAATTTGGTGCTCCACGATAGTACAACTAAAATGACATTATATAAAGGCTAGAAAAGTTCAGGCTTTGATTTGTTTGTTTTTTAATATAAACGGCGAGGCTCACAATCGGCTTCCGTGTTTTTTCTCTAAAAATATCGAGGCCAATGGAGACCCGTGAGTAAACTTTTATGATCTGCATGCTGTCATTGACAATAATTGTCATTTAAAAATTAAAATATTATAATTATTATAATAAAACATACTCGTTTCTGTGCGTTCTTACTACACAATGGTAGGTATTAGAAAATATTTCCATAGGCTTGAGGATTTATTCTGGAAAATGTATGAGCAAATACATTAATATTTTACATTGTTATACAGCACATCTTTGTTTTGACATATCGCACCCGTACGGCGCAGGGGCCGGGCGCTACTGTTAGTATAAATGACACCATCATACAATATACATTGAAGGATTTTAACCAGATGCAGGCAGATCGAAATCATATTCAAATATCATTCGTTCCGTTATGTCTCGTCTTGTTACGAATGTCAAATCAACCACAATTCGTAGTAATGAGATGCCACATTGATGTGACCTACTTCATAACGATCGCATATTAAGAGGGAACAACAGGGCGGACGATTCTCCATACAAATGTATTCCCCTTTTTCTTCCTGAATAATGCCTCGAGAGTATTTTTTTTTTTTTCATAAAATCAAGGTCTGCTGTAAACACGTCCCTGTCGTTTTTTCAGCAACTAAAAATGAAATATGACCGTCTAACAATTACAAAAAATGACCTATCTTTACAGCCGTGATTAGAGACTGTCTGGTAGTCCTCTAATCACGGCGGTAAAAATTAGAGAAGTTTTTAACATATATTTTTTTAGGAACCTAAACATACTCTTTCTTTAACCGAAACTGAACCGAATCAATGATTTTTTACATTAACATTTAAATGTTAATGTAAAAAATCATTGATTCGGTTCAGTTTTCGAGGAGAAAAAAGGGGAATACGAAACGTCGACCTCATCAAAATGTTCGTGATAATTTCGGCCTGAGCTGCAGCTGTCCAATATTACACACTACGGGGGCAGACTTACTGACAGCGCGACGGCAATAGTATCTTCAAATACCTATTTTTCAAATTCCTCGCAGGCCCCGTCCCCTCTTAAGCTGGAAACGATTTGTTTTTTAGCAACGACATACCATTTATAAATTTATTTATGTTGTCTTGTTCTGTGAACACATGTTGGTAGACGCGAATATGTTTACTATTATTGTAATTCTACAAACACGAGTAGATTTTTGTTTTGTACTTAAATGTTACAAATAATTCAGTAGACGTTCAATACGAATATTTTAATGTTTTATAAGCTATGAAAAAGATAAGAAACATTCGATAAAGATCATCGTGGCGACGTTTTTGAAGTCAGTGAATCCTTCTTTACTTGTTCATTAATAATTTTGTTCTTTGATTTAAATATTATGCCTGGTTCATACATCGTTCAATAGGAGACCTGCCTACACTATCACAAATATATAATAACTAAAAGCACTCTTTGGAACCTTTTAATCAATATAACAGAACAAGACATTTCGATGATTCAGTTATGGGCCAGCTAAATTTAATTAACTGTTGAGCCATCGACACGTAGAGGAAGAGTGTAAAAGATCTATAGTCATTTCTATAATACAATATATTTATTTAGGTACATAAAGGTTTTGTAGTACATGAGGGACTTACAAAGTATACATAATTATTTAAATGGTGTCGGTATGTAGGTACAACGAATTGTAGGGTGAATCACTGCTCCCCTAGCTATCACTGAGTAATCTGTATTTAGGAGAGGCAGTTTGATTTCTATGATAAATGTTTCATAGTCATTTCTATGATAAATGTTTCATACTCATTTCTATGATAAATGTTTCATAGTCATGTCTATGATAAATGTTTCATAGTCATTTCTGTGATAAATGTTTCATAGTCATTTCTACGATAAATGTTTCATAGTCATTTCTATGATAAATGTTTCATAGTCATTTCTATGATAAATGTTTCATAGTTATTTCTATGATATTTTTTTCCTTCCAGCCGGCTATGGACACTGGTATGACAGGGCATTCACCGCACGCTCACCCCGGGCGCTCCTGGGGAGGTCTTAACGTAGCCTACGAGATGCAACAAGATCCCAACAAACCTGGGTAAGTATTACGATATAACCATGTACAGCCAGGGTACTTGATTGATAAGCATATTAATTATCAACTTCTTCAACATTTTCTTGCCTTTATCCCAATATATTTGGGGTCGACGAAACATGTCTTCTTCTTCCATACATCTCTATAAGGGACTACTCACACTTATTCAGCTCTTGTTCATAGAAAACAACGATTTTGTATAGAGTCCGTTCAGCTTTCAGCGGCTGAACGGATGCGTACGCATCTCATACAAAATCGTTGTTTTCTATGGATAAAAGCTGAACAGAGCTGAATAAGTGTGAGTAGTACGTAAGTCGTCATCTCGATACTCACCCTCTTTCTAACCTAATCTTTCTCCTTAACATAGTCCAGCCATTATTCCTTTGATACGCCTATATTCTTGTAAATCACCCACATTCATAATCAGAACTTGCCCACGAACGACATTTTCTTCTTTTAACTGTCAACTTAAATTGTCCGTAAATTAAAACCAACACTGCCAATTAAATAGCATTAATTGATAAATGATTAAGTTCCCTGACTGTACACAGTCGTTTTTCTTGACGTGTCTTATTTGGTAAGCTGACATGGTACAAAAATCACGAGTTTTCGCACTTTTGGATTATGTATAGGCATGATATGTTATATGTATGCATAATTATGAAGACTTATTAAAATATGAGTAGGTAAGTATCACAGATATAGATATAATAGATAACGCAAGAGCACGTAGCTCGCGTGCCGGGTTAACCGAAAAAGCTTATTCTGCATCGGTGCGCCGCACTAGTCGGACTTCATTTAAAAAATCTAAAAAGCCTTATTGCGCCGTGATACATCTTTCCATCTTTACGTCGATCAGTATTATGCGTAATTCATTTTCAAATCGATTATATTTGATCTAATACGCACAGTAATAAGAAATTCCAGAAAAACTGATCATCGAAAGTAAGCTGCACATTCGTAATAATAAATTGCGGGTTTATACTTGAAGCTTTTAATGCGACATTCTGTGTTAACAAGTGATGAATATCGAAACAAGTGATACTATCGTACACACGGCTACACATTTTTTTTTTTTTTGAAGATATACATTTTCAGTATAAACGATTCGTGATAAAAAAAAATCCACATGATCTTAACTTAAAATAATAATGGATTTAGTTCACGAGAGATAAATATTGATTCCCAACAAAGTTTTACTATTAGCAGCAGAAGCAGAATCGAATCAAAATCAAAAAGAATATTGTTAAAAGCAGCGTATCCGACTATTGATATAGTTACTGAAGATCACTACTAATAAAGTTAGTTTATGTACAGACGCCAGCTCATCAAGCTACCCCAATCTGTGAAATTTCTTTGATAGATTTTCATCGTTATAACATGACGCATAAGGTTCATGTTCAATTGGGAAAATTTGACAGTTTGAAGTAACTTGATGTGCCGGCGGCGTCTGTACCTTTTCGAACTTTTATTAGAAGTGTGTAAAGTATGAATTGTTGTTTTTTTTTTGTGCTACAGTATCTATGTATCACAGAATCATTGACTAAATCTATCAGTTGACGTTCACACGGACGTAATGAAATCGCGGCGGGATTTTTATCTCGCACTGATTTTTCTACTTTCAGTATTGAAATAAGCATTGAGAATCTAACAGAGACCAGTGCTGCACGCTTTATTTGAATCGGGTTGGTTTCCCCATCACTAAATCGTGCTTGTGACGTCATAGTAGGTGGTCGAAAACCGGCACGCTCGGTTTTCTTACAGATCGTGATACTTGCGTTATCTAGGTAGATCTATATCTGTGGTCAGTATCTAAGTACACTATCTATAATCGTTTACCAAATAAGACCTGTGAAGGAAAATGAACTTTATGTAAACATATTTTGTAGCTATTTTAAGAATATTATTCATAAGTATCTTGCCTAGCGAATTATGTTTTTACCAGCGCATCGATGACACAATCACATAATGATTGATTCCTGAATACAATGCAATATTTAATTAACACTGTTTGAACTAAGAAAATGAAACAATTTATAATTGTTATTCGTAACTAACAATAGATAATTTTTATAACAAATTGTTCAAAACTCAAAAGAATAACTGAACAAGCCGGCCGGCTTCTATAAAAATAATATTATTATGTGCCGTGGCTGTGCCTGATGATAATACTCTTCAAATCCACTTTCAATTAAATATTCCTGATGTTGCTAAAGATTAGTAATTGAGATATACTATTCATGGGTAGTAGAGTAGGAAGGCCTCCCACAAGGTGGACCGATGACCTTGCGAAGACCGCGGGTATCCGCTGGATGTGGGAAGCACAAGACCGGTCGAAGTGGAGGAGCTTGGGGGAGGCCTATGTCCAGCAGTGGACGTCTTTCGGCTGATATGATGATGATGATGATGATGATTCATGGGTAACATAACCCATGAGTAATATATCATACTACACTACATATACACTCTCTATAGTGTGGAGAATTGGAGATGTTATCGTACTTGGAAATCTTATTCAAAGTAAGAATTAAACAATACGTCGATTAAAATAATTTTTACTCTAAATTACCTTGGTTCTCTTTATATCTTGTAAATTGAAAAGAAAAAAAATATATGTTGATCGTGTCTATCTATCGCGAATACATTAAAATAAATTTTAAATAATTGCACTGCGAATTTCTTGCGAATGGCACGGCTTTGTATGCAAAATAGAAAGTATATCATATGCGAAATTATAAGTATATCATGGCAAAAAAAAAAAATCATTTTTAGGACTAGAAAACATGAATTACTAGGAAAAGTATAAAATATCACGCCTTGTTTCTACGAAGGTTTGGGCAGAGGTCTACCTATAAGTACACACACATTTCGCCAGTTATGTAAAAGTCCAATCGTGTAGATTTTGTGGTAAGCTAATAGTTTAAAATTGGAGGGATTTTTTGTATGGGAAATCATCAAATAACTTCTCCCGCTCTGGGTGGAGCAGGAGGGCGTGTCAGACTTTTACTGACTAAAAAAACCCACCCGTGTTCCTTCAGTTGCCTGTGCCTGGGCCACGGTATCGTTAGGTGCTCATTCCGACTTATTCTAGCCTACTAAGCGCTTATTGCACTGCAAATGTAACCTTTAACTTTGTGTTAACTTGACCAAGTTATGATGAGGGGTCAGCGGGGTAGTTACGTAACAGTAGCAATAGATTTCATTTTGATACTTCAATAACATTCATTGTGTTATTCACATTGCTGTTTAAACAAATTTTTCGACCAAATTAGGCAATGGATTAGCACTATCCGTCAAATCAATATAATTGATCGTATTTCACGCAATCAGGGTGCAGATTAAATGAAAATCCAGGGTGCAGGGTGACACATCGACGCACAAGTTGTCACTCCATATTCAATATCCTTTTTTTTTTTTTGAAAAGTTTTTTTTTTAGTTATAGTACCTACCCACCAATTCGAAATTTCATCATCCTCTGTGTCAAAAATATGCATATTTATGCGAGAGCAGCAATCGCGATTGTTTTGCTGTAATTTTTTGAAGAGTTCCGTTGCCTGTCTCCGAAACGCATCATCAGAACTATATGAAATTTAAATGGGACCATTTCGGACTAAACCCCTTTCTAACAAAAAAATATTTTTGCAAATCCGTTTACACAGGATTATTGTAAAAACACCAACAACCTCTTGTGAGGTCATTGTATTCATCATTATGAACAATTTTTATTATGGGACCAAACCTGATAAAAAAAAAACGTCGAATTCAATTCGACCTCCTTCTTTTTGAAGTCCGGTCAAATAACCTTTTTTTTTTGATAAACGACTCATATTTTTTAACTTCCACGCTAGGCGGTCTAGAATAAGGTGCTGAATTAATGGAATCAGTTTGCGCGTCGATGAGTGTATGTACAACTAACTAACTAACTGCACGTTCCGAGTTGCAATAATATCGATATGAGCGCACTCACACCCGTTCCGAATTGGCGTGAGCGCGATAACGACGTCCCGCGAATCGTCATTGATGACGTCATGACATGTGCCATCTTGCTATAACGCCGACCATGCGCTATACTAATAAAAATCCACCGTGAGCGCTGTCAAAAACGGTTCTTAACTGTCAGAATCGTGATATCTAACTCGGAACGCAAAACGGCGATGTGAACGCTCACAGCGCTATTTTTCTGATTCGGAATGCGGCCTAAGACTTAAAACTGACTTACTAAATACATAAAACTAAAACTGCTCCTGCTAATTGGCCATTTCTAGTAGGGATCATTATTGCGTGCTAAGGCGTTCACGTCATACATTTAACATTATTATGTTGAAAACAAAAATAGCAGGAAGAAAATGTAATGCATCATTAAGTTTTTAATTAAGCTTCGCATTTTAGCCAGGATAAATATAGAATTAAATAAACGCCAACGTATATTAAAAACCTACCTTAAATAATATTCTTTGCCATGATATATTTGTAAGATTATATTAGGCTCCGCGTAAAATTAGATAAAAATCTTCGATCAAGAATATTCAGGATTAGCTCTTCAAAACCGGCCAAAATAAGGCACGTTGCCTCATAAATATTATACTTTTACCAACTGCTTAGATTCTCAAGTATTATAACAATAATGTACTTATTTGAAAATAACTTTAATTTCTAGCGTCGAGCGAATTTATTTAAAAAAAAAATCCGATGACTGACAGTCCGTGATCATTAATTTGTCACAAAAAACGGGAAACTTTTTTTTTCTGAGTTTTTTTTATTATTTTGAATTATTGGTTTTTATACAGGACTACGTTTGCCGGGTCAGCTAGCTAGCTATAATATAAATGTACAAAACTATACATTGTGGCCAGTTGAGCAATATTTTTTATTTGTTACTGATCGTTTTGTCTAGAGAATTCTTGATCGAAGACAAAAATAAAGTGCTACACGGACCTTTCGGCGCTCAAATGACCTTGACATTGTCGCCACCATACGTATTGAGAAATGTATTAAAAACACAATTAAATCTGCGGCATTCGTTCCGATTTTGGTCAAGCGCCTATAGGTCCTTGCATAGCTATGGTATTAAATGCAAGTTACAAGAGATAAAAGATTTGTTACTTTTGCAGGATGAGTGGCATGCCTGGCCCGAGCAAGCAGCCCGACATGCCTCTGAACATGTTGCCCATGCCGCCTATGCCGCCCATGCCGCCCACAACAGTAAGGACAAAGAAACGAGCTGCCATGGCCACTTCTGTCGTAGCCAGCACCGCATCGGCTATTCGTAAGTATTTCATATAAGTACTAAAACAGTGGCATTTTACGAAGGCGCCTGTGACAGCTTACCAATTATAAACATGATAGATGGTCGATTCAATAAATGAATTTGTCACTATGCAACAATATAAGATGGGATCCGTTACCTCCCATTTAGCAGTCAATATTAACCGAAATTCACAAAAACTTGCAAACGTTCCAAGACAGTGCTGCTATTGGAAGTCGTGACTAGTTCCATAGTTGTCGTGAAAGCAGATACACATGTTGATACTGCAATACAACACTAGCGAAGCAAGGTAAAGGTGAACTGAATCACTGCAGAAGCATAGCAAAAAATCGCCCTGAATAAATTATATAGTATTAGCATAATCAGTCCACGTTTCCACTGGGCCTGAATTCACTATGACCACTTACTTATGATTCCTTACTCGTAACCATGTCAATCACATACGAAATCTGATAATAATATATCTTATTAATAATATCGACAAATTGTCTTGGAACATACAGAATATGACATTTCGATTCCTTACCCGTTACATTGGTTTCTAAAAAACACGATATTAACGTAGTAAGATTCCGCGGGGAATCATAACCATACAGAATTGGGGCCGGCTGGGATAAGGGCCTCCTCTCTGTGTGAGGGAGTAGGCCATAATCCACAACGCGAATCCATTTCAGGTTTCATTCATAAAGATATTTTTCTTCACTGTTTTGCAGTATTATTATGTTGTTTTTATCTTCAATTATGGTAAATCTGCTGCCATAGAACCTACACGGCACAACTTAATTTATTTCTAGTATCAATAAAGGGTCATCATTGTCGTGTTAGGATGTATAAAGAATATGCTTCAAACAATGAATAAATATTGATAAATATGTCTGTCGTATACATATTGTTTTTCTGTTAAATGATGTGGTTTTCCGTATCCCAGTTGGTCATATTTAATAATACATTTGTAGGTACTTAGATACGGTATGTTATGGGATGTGGTTGACATCTGTTGGTTACAATATAATATATATAACATCACTGACCCATATTGTGATTGGCTTGAACAAGTAGAATTCATTTCAGATAATTGGAGAACGCAACCAACTAACAGTTTCGATTTGTTGCTCAGTCTTCCCTTCGAACCAAGGTTTATTTGAGAGGTTGAAACGTTCTAAAAACATTTTTGCTTAGAAAATAATTAAACATCCTATTATCAAATAAACAACATCAGGCAAAAGCTCTGACATTCGAGACCCATACTTTTCTGAACAGACTATAGTTAACACAGTAGTGTATAATACAGTCGTAGCTGATGTAACGTGAATATTTCAGAGTCCATGGCAACTCAGACTCTTGCCAGTGTGCGTCGTCAGCCGCAGCCGACTCCACCGCCCATCTACTCGGAGACCATCAAAGATTCTCCGCCCACCTCTCCAAGTAAGTCAAACATTATGGTATAAATACTTCAAATAGCTACAGTAATCTTTTGGCGCCATAATAACATTAAGGGGTCTTTTTTAATAACCATTTGGGAAAATTTCACACAAATTGTATTAAAAGTAACAAGATGACGGCGGAAGCTCCAATTTAGATTTTGCTGCAAAATAACCATGTGCCATTGTAGCTGTGTGCCAGTTTCTACTCGCATGAAGATTCTAACGGGAAAAGTGCATCTTACTAGCATAATAAGTTTCAGAACTCACCAGGGAATAATTTAGCTTTGTCTGTAAAATGGGAACATTATTATAGGATGATGATGATGTCTGTAAAATGGCACACGGGTAGACATGATCTGGATAAACATACAGAATGCTTTTCATTTTATAATATAGTAGTTTCTTCCCTGAGATGCGAGTGAAACTGCAAGTTAATCAAAGAAACTTAACTCTTTTTAGATGTCAGAACTAAAAAGACATCTTTTATACGACATTGTACCGCAAACTTTGCGTGCGAATTACCACATTTATAGTCATGCAGCCACTTTAAAATTGAGGTCGTATTATTTGTTTTATTCATTGCATATCATATAATGGTATATATGCTTTACTTCGCAGGTTCTGAGAGAACATTGAGGCCTAGGATGGAGTCCAAGTAAGTACCGCGTTTAGTATTTGTTCAATATTTCAAATATAGGAAAGATTAAAAATAAAATATGAAATTGGCTTCAGTTTCTTGTTCTTGTAATGTTAATATGTTTTCGTGTCAATATAGAAATATGTTTCTAATATATACAGTAAGTATAAGAGTTTTCATAAAAGGAGTAGCATTGTGAATTCTGGTAATGATCGTTTTCTTTTTGTGAATATTAAAACTATTGGTTTTAATTACTGTAACAAAAACTGCCAGTTCATACATTACTAATACGAGTTTCACCTACAAAATAATCATGATAATATTTCTAAACCACAGTTTTAAACACAACATTGGACATATTTTGCAATTTGTTCAGATGATTTGATGTTACGGTCGTGAACTCTTGCGTAGATGGTTATTCTTTGGGTATCGTTTTGAAGTCGAATATACACCTTGTGATAGCAATAATCATTCATTTTTAAACGAGGGATTATTCCGAAGGTATAATCGAGGATATTCAATGTACCATGACTGACCCTCAGAACCTTCATGTATCCCAGGATCGGCGCTTCCTGCACAGCTCCTCACATGCTAGGCAATGAGTTAAACCCCGAGAGTGGCGCGGCTGCCTGTCTTCAAGAACAACTGACTGCGGAGTTAGCCGCTCATGCCGCTGGAAGTGTGGGCGGAGAGACGCTGATCCCGCCACCGCTTATGAACAAGGCTGGAGCTGTAAGTTAGCCTATTCATCTTATAACCGTAAAAGTTTGTGAAGATTTTTGGATGTTTGTTACACAATCACACAAAAACGGCTGAGCAGATTTGGATGAAATTTAGCACATAGATAGTTTGTAAAATAGATTAAGACATAGGATACTTTTTATCCCGGTAGTAGGTTCTGTGGAATAATTTTCAAAACCCACGCGGGCGAAGCCGCTGGCAAAACCTAGTTTTACATAATTTTGTATTTTATGAGTTCGTAAATATTCACGCGACACAGTCTTTGTATCATCTTTATCTAGTTTCACTCGTCGTTACCGTTTCGTAGATAATTTGCTATGAAGTTAGTCAATTACATGACTATTCAGTTGAATAGTCATGTAATTGTAAAGTCAGGTATTAACGTAGATAACAGAACATAACATCAAGCTTGTAATCCTCGAAGGGTTAGACAGAGGTGTACCACATTACGCCAGATATGTTTTATGGCGAACCTAGTGCCATGAACTGAGCACAAATCCAGTTGCTACTGATCATGAATTACTAATGAATACACTCAAGGCTGTTCCGTGTGGTGCCGGACGTAAAAGAATAGCACCATCCCATTTCTTCTCGTGGGTGTCGTAAAAGACGAGTAAGGGGCTTACCAGAGAATGAGCAGCAGCGTTCTCTATGCATTTTACCACCATACTGCGATCGGCAACCCGCCTGCCAAGTGTGACGATAATGCAGTCCCGTCCCCTTTTGGGAAGCCTATGCCTTACAGTGGACGTTTTCGGCTGAAATGACGATGACACTCAAGGCGCTCAGTAGGCATGCATACGTGTGCGAACTGACTGCCTACGTACGCAGTAAAAAGCATAGTTAAAAATCTAAAAAACTGTGTATCAACAGGGCGGTAGTATCAGCTCAGGACGATCGTCGAGCGCTCAAAGCCTCGACCAGCTCCTCGAGCGCCAATGGGAGCAGGGCTCGCAGTTCCTCATGGAACAAGCTCAACACTTTGACAGTAAGTAAACATTGCCAATACTTCAATATCTTTAGTAGTTCAGCATTCTCTCAATCTGTGATGTATTTTATATTCCGAGCACATTTACTGGAGACGGCATATAGGGTATTCACTTGCCTCGTCAAAAAAAAAAAGATTACAAGTCATTAAATAATGTATGTGATGTGTGCGTAACTTTGCACATGTACACACGGCTACACATCAAGCTATACATTTCCAGTTTACGCTGATCTCGCACTGCACGAAAATCCCAAATCAATTCGAGATCAGCTAATACTGGAAATTGATATATCAGAGTAATTTTTAGCTATTTTTATTTATCCCCATTATCTTCCACTTAATAATGTGATAAACACAGTATTTAAAAATAATTATGAAAATTTAAAAAATAACAATCGCTTTGTTATTCAAAATAGTATGTCTTCATTTCTGAAATACACATTTTTGTCTTTCGTCATTCGTAAATCTTTGACAGTCGTTACAGTTAGTCAGAACCCCAAAAGTCAGAATAAAAGCCTTACCAAGGGTTATCGTGTTAACCATTTACTTCGTTATGGAGGTCAGATGGGCAGTCGCTCCATGTAAAATACTGGTATTCAGTTGCATCCGGCGAGACTGGAAGCCAATCCCAACATTGGGAAAAGATCGGCAGATAAACAATTCAACTCGCTATAGTATCTAATCTATATTCGATCAATTCAGAACCATGAATGATGTGCAATGAAAGTTAATTTTACCTGCAATAACAGTTGGCTTTATGGAATTATTGAGAATAGTCAATTGACCATCTATCGTTTGAGAAAAACGTGTATGTAGGGAGATATAATCAATAGTATTTTGTATGCAAATGCGACGAGACGCCTCCCGTGAGCCTTAAAACCTCGCTCACAGCGGAGGCCAATGAGTAAAAACATGCAAACAAGACAATTGGTATAAGACCTGTCTCTTTCAGCGCGATGTTTCAATAAACCTGTAATGCACTGTAACTACTGTAGGGACAGGGTCTGCCGTCTCTAGTCGATTCTCTAAGTTTAGAAGAGTGTGGATTTTTTACTGTAATAAAAACTGCTAACACAAGATACGTGTACTCAGTTGCTTCGCTGTTATCATGCCTCCACCAACTGCGCACGGAGAACGTGCGTTTGGAGGAGCACGTAGGGAGCCTGCTCCAACGACGTGATCACCTCCTGGCAGTCAACGCTCGCTTGGCAATTCCGCTAACAACTGGTACGTGTTTTGGGAAAAATTCCGAAAAATCTTAACACCATTTTCAACAATACGACTTATTAACATTAATATTCTGGCACTGTGCGGTATTAAACAGAATATGATTAGTTAAAGAACAAACGTAACTTACGTAACTTTGGCAGTTCGGTTACAGATTCATTTCGACAGAATTTTGGACAGTCTGCCTGGAGTTTCGAGTCGTCAGAATAGTGGTTAAGGAAATTCTTACCTTAACGTGTTTTCGAAGACGCGTACCTAAGAGGAAGCTTTTTGGGGGCAAAAATATCCTTTATATCTCTCCAATGCACCTTATGATTATTTGAATGACAGATCTGTAGTACACATGTGTTAAAATCATCGTAATTATGCACGACGAGACTTCTTGACGATCTTTGCCAGTTGAAACAATGAATTCGGGAAGTTACTTTTAAATTATAAAAACGTTTGGTTATGTTACAATACAAAAACCATTATTTAAAAAATAAAAACATAGATTAATTCGTTTTGGCTACGTATCATGTAAATCATCATATGTATTATGTATACAAATACTGAAAAGAGAGCTAATCGATGTTGTGCTGGGTTAATTTATTTGTTTTTATTCTGTTCAAAACTACACACGTGTGAATAACCGCAGCCCTGGAAATAGTTTGTTCATAATTGACTACTGAACCGATTTCAGTCACTTTTAATACAGGTATTTTTTTCAAAAAGTTTTGCACTGTTGACCACTGATTGAGCCCAAGAAAATTATCTTATGTTAAGGCAACAAGACTCAATTTTAAATGCATAAAGTAAGTTGCTGGGGTCAACGCCATATTCTAAATAAAGTTAGCTGTAAAAAAATAGTTTTGGTCATTGTATTGTTATTCTAATTGGGGTGTATGAGGTGTTGCGTTAATTATAAATAGATGTTAAATGTTTTTATTTATTTTTCAAACATAAAAAAAAAACTAAATGTTTTGACCCAAGAATGTAATAAAAACATAGACATTTATTAACAGTATGATTGGTGACACGGCGCAAGTTAATGTATATCCTCATCAAACTGCCAACCTTGAAGCTTTTTGTTTTGATTTATTTTATATTATTTATGTGCTTAATAAAAATGGAAATTAACTTTTTTTTTTGCTGAAACTGTCACAGAAATGCTCCTAGGGGACAGATGTTACAATTCAAGTGATGTACAATTGCGCAGTGACTACTGGCCCGCCCGAACCGAGTCGTTGCACACGCGAGAATGGCCCGCAGATGATGCAGATTCGGCCTCCGCCGCCGCCAGTGCGCGCCACCGAGACCGTCACATCGGAGCGCCCTCATCAGGTACAACTTGGACCTTGCGCCTAAAGGCGCACTGTTAGCATACATATTAGAGTGAATTGTTTACAAGAATCTTCTCTTCTTCTTTTTGATATCTTAAGTTTCACACGTAAACACACGGTTTCTAGAACGAAAATCAACAATGAGTCGGGTATCACATCTCCGCAGCGAAACCGCATTAGTTCCGCCATGACTTGTCCGCTGTTCTAACACTCAAATTTGATTATGATTCAATCTTTGTCCCGCGTGGTTTCGCTGATCTACTCGTAAGCTAGTTTACATTTCCACGCTCGGTCCGCTTTTTTGTTGCGGTGCCGAGTTTCTTTCGCAAGTATCTGTGACAGTCGACAAGTTTATAAAGCGAAACTTATTTCGTTTCTTGAATGGATGTTGATTGTACGGAAAAACTAAGAGGTCTGAAGTAGACTATATCTGCTATGTCGAAAGCGACTACATTTTGCTCTGATTGCTACAATTCGCCAGACTCGTGATTTTCCGCTACTTAGATCGCAACATAATATAGTAATGTTTATCAGTGGAATTAAGTGGGTTCCCATCATTATTTTCGCGTCGGAGGTGTGCTAGCCCTGAGTAAGCCTGAGGCTATTGTTACGAATACTTAAAACATAATATACAAAAGCTGTTGGTCAACCTTTACAAATTAATAAATGTAACCAAATTAAACGCATGTTAACTGATTCTGTTTTGATAATTCAGTCAAACAATCACAGTAGTTACAGCACTTGACAATTTGTTAAAAAACCTTTTTTTTTTTTTGTTAATTTTCGTTCCATTGCCTAACGCTATCTTTTCACATTTACAAGAATAGTTGAGTAAAGGCGAATGCGCGAAAGTAGAATCGCGAAATTATTATTTTTTGCGTTTTTGGCAAATCTCGACTCTACATTCGGTCGTATGTATATATTCTCTTTTTGAAAACGTCATATTTTTAATTTCGCGGACTAGCTAAGCCCATTCCCCTTTATTTTGTACAAAATGTTCAAAAATTCACTTGTAGAGAAAGGCTGACACCCGGTGGTGCATTCAGTGCATCCCTGGTTTCAGGAAATTGCTAAACTTCCCTCGTGGCTCCTTTTTATATTTCTCCCATGATAGTTCAAATAAAGGACCTTGCCAGAAAATATTGGTCATAATAACCTCAGAAATGAAGGTGACTGCGTTTTGTCTATAACATAACATATTAAAATCAAAACGTTTTCTTACCGGCCCGAGGGAATTATTTCAATAACTTCGAATGTTAGTGAATGTAGTGTGTAAAACTTTTAACACGCATAATGTCATCTTACCTTTGACGTGGCATCTCTAGCGTAATATGCCCCTTGCTTCATTAGATTTTTTAAATCCATATTCCAAGCCGTTTATAAAAACATTTCGTTAAAAAAGCGCACCCTTCTAATGCACTAATAAGTTTTTTCATTAGTTCCATTTTCTCTGATTAGTTGTTGCTATTAGTGACATTCACGTTTAACTAGATTTTTAAGGCCCACATGCACGTTTAGTTGGGTTAAATGAATAAGGGCCGATTTTTCAATACTCAGATAAACAGAGAGAAAGGTTTTATTCGATAGATAGCAAAAAAAAAAACAGTTGTTCAATCGTCAAATAAGCTTTATTCGTCGAATAGTTCACTTATCTGAGGGATAAATCTATTTGCCTCTTTGACGGCCAGATAACCACTTATTCCATTGATAAATGACGTAGATGTTAGTAAATTTGAGGTTAGTCTTCGTGTTTTACAAGTTTAAATGATTAATAATATTTTCTTCCAATCAGATTCTTTGTCTTTGTTTGTAACAGCGTCAGTCTTTTTTTAGTTTCTATTATTTGCTTAGGTATACCTCTCGACTAAACTCACAACGAATTGAACCTCAGGATTAATAAAGTTTGCTGAACGCTTCTCCTTTTTGTTTTCCATTATTTCAATCAATTTAAAAATAACAAATAAACAAATATAAACACCACACGGCCAAACTTACAACATCGTAATGTATAAAACGTGACATGACGCTGCCATCTGTTTGAATGACATTGACAACAATTAAAGAAATAGTCCGTCCCGTTCTAACATTCGTTTATTCTGTATATTTGTTTCACCTCCCTGAAGTTAGCGTCATCACAGATGAGATATTCGGTCAGATAGTTATACCTAGGATAAATATTGTTTGAAAAATTGACAACCACTTGCACGAGCACCGCTTTGTCGACGGAAGAATATTCATGACTATTAACTAAATGATGTACAATAGGAGATGACGGCTATGTTTTTCAATGAATTATCACAGTTATGCGTTCTAAATGAATCATGATTTTGTAGATAATCGTATATAATTCGTGGCCGTTGAGTAGAAAGTTTTTGTCAACGCGATTTTGACAGTTTGGGAAGAAATATTGTTCTGAAATAGTCTACATTTATAGGGACCTAGACACAGATCGTTAGAAACGAAAGACAAAATGACAGATTGTAGTAGGATATCTACGGTGCGATGTCAAAAATGGAGGAACGAAATGTCTCTTTGTATTGGAAAAGCACTGTCTATTCTTCGTAGAGATAGGAAGCGTCATGCTAAGCCTGCAGGTAGCTTTTATCTAAGGATTGAAATATCGGCCCTAAATGTAGAGTTTGTTAACTTGTTAAGTAATTACCATGTTCACGATTATACTACTGTAAATATTAGTTCTGAAAACTACCACACGATAAATTGTGTAGTTCATCAATCTAACATTAGTTTAATCTTAATCTAACTTAAAATTTAAATCAAGACGAGATCCCTTGATTCCATATCTGTAGGTTTTGAGTTGCATTACGACCGTATTCTGGCTATCTCGTACCTATGTTCTATCATGCCTGACATATATGATAATTGACTAATATAATTAATTCACTTGACCACCTTCGTGCAGTTTTTCTCTACTCTCTACTTAGCACCTGGAGCCTATTTAGAGTTTTGCCGTCTATATAATATAGACGACAAAACAAGCGAACGTTCTAGTCGTTCTAGTTCATAACCCGCCGCATCGCAAGCTTAGCGCATACGCTAGTGGCTTAGCTTGAAGCTTAAACAGCAAAACGTTATAGACCTAAATAGTCGGAACACCAGGCGCTAAGCAGACCACCTAGCTGTGTTATGCCTTAATGTGCATACACACGAGCGGCACGCGTCAAGGGTAGTGCCAAGTGTAGCCGTCACCGTGTTGACGCCTATAGTTGCCTGTGCCACTCGTCGGTATGCACACCTATGGTCTTATTCATAATAAAAAGCTTATCGAAGGTTTATGACATTAATTCGTTAGTGCTTGATAAGCCTTTTATAAAATGTTGTATTCATACACGTTCTATAACTATATGCAGTTATAATGCAAGATATTGCCATTTTAATGAAGTCATTCAACAAATTGACCAACACATCGAATTGTCAAACGAGAAATTTGTCTACATACCGAATAATTGTGACCATAGACATTATTACGTACTGTGAACCACGGAATATATACCCGAGCAGAATGAAAGCTTCCTTAACAAAGCTTAAAATTCTTACCTACTTTTATAGGGCTGTCACTCGGTTAGTGCAAATAAAAACCGGACAAGAGCGAGTCGAGATTCGACAGGGAGAACGGACAGACACTGTGACTGAGGTGATCCCATAAGTATTCGGTTTTTCAGTTTTGTCATAAACAAACGACGAACATAAAAATAGTGTAGCTTTGAAAGACGAAATGATTAAATAATGGACGGTTCAAAACTCAAAATTATCTTACGTTAGACATTCACTATCGTTTCTATGGTACAACCATTGGGCAAATTATCGTACGCCCCCATAATTATCACACGGGGTGTCAACACTGCCTCAATCACTCGTCCGTACATTTGTTCATGTTCAAGCCGCGTGCCGCTGCCGGAAACCGCTCGGCAAATACCGCTGTCGTTGCTGCTGCTTGCGGCTCCTCGTAACATGAATCATACATTTTTGTGTATTTGTTTCTCCCGCTCGCCGTCCCGCGCTAAGCTTTCGCTGATAGCGGCTAGGCCGTAAGTAGGAAACGTTCCTTCCCTACCTGCCTTGTTTTACTATTTCACGACCATAAGAAGAATTTAATACAAAAAGTCAAGAGGAATCTTGATAAGACAGCCTACACCCATACTTTAGTACTTACCTACAAACCTACTAAAACAAAAATACTATACGCCACTGTAGGTGGTAGGTAAACCATAATAATAAAAAAAAAAAATCTTATGCGAAAACCTTATCGCCGTCGTAATTGGTTTGGATACTATCTTTCCCGATACTAAATACCTCAATAATCAAAAGTGAAGGTATACCTAGGTAGATATAGTCATTTACCTGCCAAGATCCTTTGGATATACAAAATAAGAAATCTCCTTGGTTTTCCTCCCACTGTTTGTGCACACAGTGCAACAGTTTGGCATATTGAACAAAAATTTAAAAAACTATTATAAACGTCCGCGACATATCACGCCGCTAGCAGCCCTTAACTTCGTACTGTTACCGAGCTACTTCAAACCGGTTTGTACGCGAGTGGCCGGTGCTCGCCCCACGTGCCTTTTCATTGACACGGCACACACATAGCTGTGCGAGTAGCGGTTGGTGTACCTACGCACGGCGTTAGTATGTAGCTTTATTTCTGCTCGGGTATATATTCTGTGCTGTGAACTGTCTTACTGTCTACAGTTTCAGCTCTTAACTGACAATTGTTAACACAACATTCGTACGTCAAATGTCATTTTATTTATCTATAGAGTCTGTCATTTATGCCTTAAAACATTCGGCAGGACCCTACTATAGCATAGTACTTCTATAACTTTAAAGTAGGTTTATAGAACGTAATAGTGCTAAAATGCGTTTATGAATAACACTTTTTAACAACCGACTTTAGCAAAGTTTTAGTTAGATGCTTGATAACTTTTTATGAATGAGACCGTTAAACTCGCGACACGCTCACAATATGGGCAAATCATTTTTATTATACAGAAATCTGACCTTTGTATGGGCTTTGCAGGCTACAATGGATCACTGCACGAATCAGTGGAAGCCACGAGAAACAGTGGTAACATAAAAATAAAAAAATAAAATAAATACTGCATACATTAAACGTTGGATTCTCTGTTATTAGTAGGGATGAAACGGATAGCTATTTGGCCGGTTACCGGATATCCGGTATATTCGACCAACCTTGTAGCTGGACAGCTGGATATCTGAACCAACATTTCCGTTCTGCCAGGGGTGCGGGTTTGTTCGAAAGAGACACCACAGCCCCTGGCATACGGGCTACTGAAGGAACACGGGTGGGTTTTAGTCAGTAAAAGTCTGACACGCCCTCTTGCTCCACCCAGAGCGGGAGAAGTTATTTGATGATTTCCCAACCAAAAAAAAAAAAACAGCATTTCCGTTTGGTGCCTTTAATAAGGTAGCAAATGACAACAATAATCGCCAGTCGCAACATGATGAAAGAAACGCGACTGCATGGGAGATTGATTTTATCTAAAGTCAGTGCGAATTGATCGCGATCGTTACTCCTTGGTGGGCCCTAGTACCTAGTACAGTGGTACCTAGTACTACATAATAGCCAAATTTAAAAAAGCTTGCCAAAATCTACGAGTATATATCCCTGCAGCAGTGTGTACAGCAAGACTTTTTTTCTGAAACTAGCCTTGTTTATGAAGACTGGTGTAACCGCTCGTTAATTCTTAAATCAGAGAAATTTGTATTCGTTCACAATAAGTTTTCCTTAGTGCAGTACGAGAACCAATAGGGTATTTTCCAATTTGATAAAAACTATTTTAATTTGAAGATTGGGACGATATATTTAACAGAAAAATTATAATAAATTTATTTATATCCATTTTCTCCATTAAAAACGATTAAAATCAAATTTATTTTTCGTTGTTTTGAATTTACCGCCAAAACGCTCCTTACGATGACTTTTATCACGTGACATCGTGACGTCAGCTTTGTGTAAACAGCACCAGTACAAATACTTAGTTTGGCGCAGTTTTAGAAGTATTCGTGCACAGAGGCACTGCACATCAGTGATTTCACTTTCTATCCATAAAAAATCTTGTTAATTATAAACGCGACACTCACTTGTTTACTGACTTGGCGGTAAATTAAAAACAACGAAAAACAAATTTGGTTTAAAGCGTTTTTAATTGAGAAAATGAATATAAATAAATTTCCTTTTTTTTTTCTGTTATATATTTCGTCCCAATCTTCAAATTAGAATAGTTTTTAATAAATTGGAAAATACCCTATTGATTCTGTAACTTGTAGAATGCATATTTTGTGATCACTGATCACATAATTGTCAAGTGATATAAAGTAAATAGGCACCTGAAGTTGACCTTTTGCATTTTTTTTAAATCTGATATCCGGCCGGATAGCTGGAAACCACATGTTTACCGGATATCCGTTTCATCTAAAATGATTAGATTCCCTGATACTTAACGAACCAGTTTTGGCAGACAAATGATTCATTATGACGGACCTACTTGACATACAAACGAAATCAAAATTATTTTGCCCCAATACAATTTTGAAATAATAAAAAAAAAAATACTCACACCCTACTTGAATTCATAATGCTTGTAACGTCACCCCGCAAACTAGCTGTTACATAACCATGAAGTCGGTATTATATTATTTTTTTATGAACAAAAATTAAATATATTTTTGTAAATATTAGTAAAGAGCATCCGCTTTGCGTGTCATGGATCATATAAATGCTTTTTTATTTCGTTTCGAGCATTGAATTTTTTTATAATTTGTATAGTTTTTATTGCTTCAGTGATCGGCAGTTAGTTTCTAATTGTTTTTTTATCTATAATTTTGCTACAGATGTATTTTGTTTTAATCAATACGATGGACGCTCAGAGATCGTAAAAAAATGTGGGAAAAACTCCAGATTACTAGTACACACAGCATGATATACGTGGACTGCTACATACTATAAAGTCACCATTACAATGCTGCACTGTTTTATGTGTATTCGTTTCAGGATCCCATAGGTATCAATAATTCTTATGTCAATCGAGTTTAAATATGAACTGTGTTACCTTTTTGAGATATAACAAAGTATATTAGATGCATCTATTTATATAATTTTATATATTTAATATGATGACACAGTATTAAACCAAAAATGTAATTCAAAACATGGTTATATTTTCATATGACGTGTAAAAGTGATTCCGATATTCTATTTACAGAATTAAGGTGAATCTAGTCCACATTTTTTCCATACAAACTTCGGGAGTGTTTTACTCCACTGTTCGACGGTGTAGCTCAAAAATTAAACATGGTATGGTTTTAACTCATTTATTATTGTCTGTACGGAAACAGAATACTAAAATAAAAAAACATTTTAATAAAAAAATTGAACCGCCGAAAAACCGAAAAATAAAAAATAATAAACTAGCTTTGTCCAACCCCAATAACTAAGTTCGGAAGGCGGTGACATATAATCAAATACATATCCAAAGTCACCGACTTCCGAACTTATTTATTGGGGTTGGACAAAGCTAGTTTATTATTTTTTATTTTTCGGTTTTTCGGCGGTTCAATTTTTTTATTAAAATGTTTTTATTTTATAATTTTTTGTGGCTATAATCTACTAATTACTACATGCTTAATTTTTGATTTAATACACGACTCAGTATTAAATCTGTGAGTAAACAATCAATCATCCCCTGTTTTCTTACCCTTAGGGTTGGAATTTTCCTTCGAAATTTATATGGGACCAACTTCGAGGTATACCCTTTCCAATAAAAAAAGAATTATCAAAATCGGACTACTCTGGAAAAAGTTATGCGTGGTCATACATAAAAAAAAAAAAAAAAAAAAAAATATACGCGTCGAATTGAGTAACCTCCTCCGTTTTTTCGTCGGTTCGAAAAGCCATTAAAATGTTATAAGCCAACCAAGATTCTTTTTTGTTTCTAATTTAACCTAACTTTGGGCGTTTTTAAATATCAAAAGATGTCGATACCGACAAAGTTGGAAAGGTTCAATAAACTTTATTGGTCATTGATTTATGCAGTGGTTTTTTCATAAAACCCGATCTTCCGAAGGACTTTTCTTAACTTTTTTCGCGCCTGTTTTACTATAAATGATTCTGCATCTCACTCAACAACGTTGTGCGGGTAAACTAGCATCTCACTGCTTATCTCTGATACTACCTCTGCCGGACACGAAACCTTTTTAGCCAGGCTCACAAGTGAGTTCGACCCACGCGCGACTAGGTTCCCCTTAATTACAGCTTTAAAAAATCTTTTGTTGAAGATGGGTGACGTGAGCAGTCTCCTTCCATCGTGATTTACAAATCTTGGTTTATTCCAATCCTGACTATTTTCATCTATTTGCGATCTATAAATAATAATTTCAATAACCTTAAATAATTAATTTATCGAATATTTGGTAATTGAAATTATTAATTAGTTGTAAATAGTTTATCATATTAAGACCGTCAATAATGATTAGAGGAACTTCGTTTATATACATTTTCCTTTGTTATTATATTTTCTAGTACAGAAATAAAACTAGGTATCGTTATAAATGATTTTGCTCCGCGCATTCTATTGCTGTCACGAATGCTTACGTAAGAAAATAGATGCTGCTATTTCATTTGCTCTATTACTATTATTTGTCAGCGTCTTTTGGTGGCCTGACATTGTAGTAATGGAACCCTGAAACGAATATTATAGAAACGAGCTCTAAGTGTCACTTAAGCTATTGACCGCTTGGTTTTACATGAAATGCTATGCCCCCAGCGCACAGCTCATAAATCGACAAATTGATATCTGTAATGAAAAGGGTCGTGGAATAAAATAAAAAAAACAACGATCCTCACATATCCCTGTGTTCCTATGTATTTTACTGTCTGTACATAAATAAATAACATAGATTCTCGCGCGGGCACGGGTACCATCACCATTTGTCGTATTGCTGACTGGTGCGGTCAATAGGTTATGGTCGTATATAGTCAGTGTCATGCTGGGACCCAAGTATACAGTGTATTAAATTGTTTTAGCTTATAATGCGTGAGGCGCAGCAGAAGCCCAGCTGAAAGCAAGAGGGTGGCGGCGGAGGCGGCGGCCACGCTGCCGCCCCGGGGCCGTCGTCGGCCAACCCGGCAGCGCTGCACACCGTCCAAACCTTCATCATGCTCGAGCAACGACGCAGGGTCGACTTTTCCATCGATTCCATTCTTAAACTTAACAACTAAATCAAACACTAGTCGCATTTTAGAAGCCACATTGTATGTTACCTTCGTTTAAAACATGGCTTTACCTACAATTTGACTTCTTAAAATTGACAGTGTAGGAATTCAGTTTCTGCGTTGTTTAGCTCGTGAAGGAGCGAGTTGTTGCGCGTTTCCATCTCGTTGCCACCACCCAATAAGGACTCGGCTGACTTTGTCAGCTTACGAACGATCTTGTGTATTAGCTCTATTGCAGAGCTTGCACTATTGTAGAATTTAAAGTTCTAAATGTTATACTAGATTAACGCACAGGTGTGTGTTATATTTTTGGGCGGTTTCAGCGTTTATTAGTCGTGTCGAGGTTGAAATCTTGAATGCTGTTGGCCTATCAACAAAGTACGAAACCGATGCTTCGTTTATAGTTCTTATTCACAATACTATATCGCGGTGTAATTTTAAGAATAAATGTACGATTTTAATGCGTGCTTTTATATGATACTGCTTCTAGGGTTGCCAACTTTTTGTGCCTAATTATAAATAGGCGTCCCATTTGGACCAAAGTTGGTAACGACCTATTTCGTTAATGGACTATGATATACCTATACGTGGCAGTGTGTTGTTGGTCAAGTAGTGACGTTGTGTATCGAATCTAATCGATGTAGAAGCCTTGGTTGGTACTTTGATATAGGCCTCAGGTCACGGCACCACCGACTGAGTAAGTGACAGTGTAAGTGTTATCATTTATCGTATATTCGTCTGTATTAACACCTTAATCTGTTTGGATTGTCAGTTCTTTTGAACGACGGATGCGATGAATGTTTACTTTAGTATTAAGGATTTTGAACTGTGTGTAATAGGAATTAGATTACGGAAATATAAAATACGATCATGACGATGTAGGGAGTAAACTTTCTATCTTTGTCATGAATAATAATGTTACAACTACAGGAAAATATTCCTTTGCAGAAGATTATTTATTAATTTGATAATGAATGTAATAGATTTTATGTAGCTCGGGATTGCGGAAATATTGATTGATTAAATTGGAGATGTTGGCCTGGAATCAAGTTGAAAGTAAATTACGAATAACCTATGGATAATTAATTATCGATGCATGTTTTAATTCTCTATTATTAAAATAGTTAACTTGTGCGTTAGTTATTAATTGTAAATTCATAATTTATAATTAATATTTGCAGTATTTCAATTGATGACCAGCACACGGCGCTTGGTAATAATAGACGTTCTTTATGATGTACCGTGTATTGCGCAGGGTCGCGTCTGCACAGCGATGCTCGTTTAAATCGTTGTTAAAACAGTATACTATATCCGAAGATTATAAGTAGTCATAAGATTATTGCACCGATTTAAGTAATTCTAGAAGTAATACTCATGTTCGATGTTCTTGAATGTACCGTAACTCTATGTATGAGGTACGTATAACAATAGTTGTAATTGTATTCAGCGCGAGACGCATATCTATGTCCTGGTATCTATGTGCGCCGCACAAATCTATTTAAAGGACAAGACGCGACCCCTATAAACTATATTCATTTCTTGATAGTTTACGAGCACAGATTCAGTATTATATGATATAATCACGATGTGATAGCGTACGTTCCTTTAAGATTCATGTATAGATGTTTGCAGCAGATTTATGTGTTGTTGATGAGTACTATGAGCTACGTAGAGAAGTGTCTCACTTCTCTCGGGTGCTGAGGAAGATGATCGAGTCAGTCGTTGTGTGGAATGTGACGCTCGATATATTGTGACGCATAAAAGGTTTCGCTAATGTTCTCGAATTTAGCGTCTCCTCGTCAGCTACGTAATGTCTACGCCCCTTTCAACGAGCCGTTGTACAAACCATCATTATTATCGATGTAGTCCAACTTTACGTAAACAATTAATGTATCGATATTATTATTCATATAAAACTAAGCTCAATGTTGTCAATCGATGTACATCTATTTATCGGTGTTTAATGTTAAGTGGATTCATGATTGTTTCATTATATCAATAATAAATGTTTGATCAATTAGTAATCTACCAGGCCAGTCACTCGCTTCGGTCATTGGACCGTCTTTTACCCCCTTCCGCTAAAATGCGGAGCTTTCTGCGCTGACCCAAGCAATTTATACGCAGTCTAAGAATTAGTAAATTTAAACAATATACATCTATTTGTTGTTGGTAAGTCTGTGTTGATAGCTCGCGCAAACAGATAGCGGTCCCGTGTTTTTTTCTTAAGTTGGGAATTATTTGGCACAATGCTTACAGCATTGGATCTGATAGCAAGGGTGGGAACGCACATTATTCTCATATACCTGGCAGCACTTTACGTACGTGTGACGTACTTGACAACACAGAACAGTGACCGATGTCTGCATGCGAGCGCTCCTGTAGTAAATGTCAGTTTGTAAGATGTTTAATCTCAGATACAGTAGCTCTTGGAATCGTAGGTGATTCCACTGCACCTTTCAAGAAGGTTCATTTCTTCCACGTGTTGAATTCGGAATAGATCAGTATCAATGTAAATGTATCTCGATGTTTCTTCAAGTAGCTGAACTCAGATAGGTATCTTTCAATGTACTGTGAAAATAAAACAAGAAAAAGTGATTCAATGATAACTTGACAAACCCTCCCTTATTAATTAATTAATGTTTAATTCAAATAAATTAATATCAATACAATTATGTTTTACGTCATGACATCAAGTTTATTTCAAATGTAGGTAATACGATTGACTTGTTATTTTAATGCAGCTTCGTGTATTTTAAATTATGTATCGTGTATTTATAATTTTTCTTGTATCCGTTATTATCCAAATTATGCATTTTAAAACTTTCTTTTATGTCGTCACGTCCTTCCAAATATTCAAAATGTTATCTCATTTGGTTTATATCTTGTTAAAACCATGATGAAAAAATGTATATTTTGAATGTATGTTTGAATGGGTTGTATTTTTTACATTTCATTAGGTAAGTAGGCGTGACAATGTTTTTTTTTACAGTTCTTTGGGCGCGGTTCTTTATGTAGAAAGACCCTGTTTAAACATTATGATATAGTAGGAATAAAGCGGAAAGTTATTTAATGGGGCACAAAATCTTTTCACAAAATTGAGTACCACTATACCTATTAATATATTTTGGTCTAGATTTTACCAGACGTATTGAATGCTCTAAGTCGAAACACAGTTGACAAAAAAAAAAAAAATACTTTCTTGCAATGAAATTGCTCAATAAAAGCATTTTATTCTTGCCGTTTTCTTATAATATAATTTAAAACACATTGGTCAAGAGGTGCCAAAGGAATGAAAATGTTTAAACAATGTCTTTTGTTGAAAAAATTGGTTGCGAAATGAATATTTTATGTTACATTTCCAAACAAACAATATTTGCTGCCCAAATTATGTAGGTATTAATTATTTCTATACGTTAATTTAAGTATGTTTTAACCAATTCACTAAGATTCAGGGCCACGGAGTAATGAAAAAAGTGCACACAAAGCACGACGACAGATGGCACTAGCTACAATCTGGCGATTGTAGCGAGTGACATCTGTGGTCGAAAATTTTGCATCAAAATAGCGCACTTCATTATTATAAACTATCAAAATACAACAAACCTTAACGCGATGAAGATTCACTCAAAACTAAGGTTTTCGGCTCCGCCCACTGTGACGTCATGGCCGTACTGAAGTCGGCGCTCGGGCTAATTGCCTTGAGGTAACTCCGCTTTTTTTTTCAGTACTCTGTGTTATGGGCTCATCATGTTTTTTATTTTAGTTAGTTAGGTAGTAGTTTCGTTCCGAATGTTTCTACAGAAGTCTAGTTTATGATGATTGATAAAAATTTAGGTTATACAACCTACGTAGTAGCGATTTGAGACGGCACTGCTTATAGTATTCGTGCAATTTGCGCTAAGCGCTTTCTATCCGCACAGATTCGCATGTTTGTGGAGGAAACATGAATCTCTAGCAGTGCGAGTGCCGAGGCTCCTCCGTGCTCAATGGATAAAGATACCATCTCGTTGTTTACACGTTTCTTTCAATGCATGTGCATTAAACGTATTCAATGCAAACGAAACGTGTTACCGCTAAAATATGTCTTTTAGCGGTAAGCTCTGCATACTTCTGTCCCGCATTTGAAACGATACTGGAACTGCGAACCTGAATCTATCTAATAGGAATTGGTGAAATATTTTTTTAGGATAGTGCTTAGACCATTGTAAACTTCACAAGAAGTGATCTCAGTCGCTAGTACTGATATTTCACGAGTTCATATTTTTATTGTAGCCTTGTAGTTTCGAGAAATTGTTGTACGGAATGTGATGTGCATCATGTACAGTCGCCAGCAGGTCAAGCTATCCCAAACTGTCAAATTTTCCCAATTGAACACTATCAAAGAAATTTGACAGATTGGGGTACCTTGATGTGCTGGCCTCTGTACTACAATTATATTGTGTAAAAAAAAAAAAAACAATATTTGAGAAATATTCCTTAATAGAAAACCGCAATAGAATGTTCTTTTGTAATTTCTCTTTACAACAAAAATATGATCTCGTATTAGAGGGAATCGTAACGAAAATTATGACTGATTGTTTGTAATTAGATTTAAACCATTATTTTGATTATGCATCCAAATAAAATTTATGTTTGACGATGTCATGCTCTTTGGTGTGATAGCAAAATCTTGCTGCATTTATTGGATCTATCAATTTCAGTCAATTACCAAATGTAATAGAACTACTTACCTTAAATATATTAAATCACTACATTTAGCGTTTTTTATTTAGTTTTGCTTACCTTTCCCCCCCTAATATTTCCGACTATATTATGAGACTGGTCCTTAGAATTTCTTGAAATCAATCAATCAATTTTAGGTTCATATGATAAAATATTGGTAGGTACTATTGGTAGGTGTTTATTTCAATGTAGTCACATAATTTAATTAATATAGGTATAGAGTATATGGAATCATGGTCACCCCATCAGTCGTAACATGTCGATACCTCTGGGTTCAAAGGTCGTAAAGGACAAAAGGCGACTTTTCAGGAGAAGCAAAAAACTAAAAATAAAATATAATTTTCACTCTAGCATTTATGTTTCTTGAGCTATTATAATGAAACTTAGGAAAAAGTGCTTAGAATTTATAGTATTTTCTGGCAGTGTTGTGAAATTATCCTAGTGCTGTAATTACCGAGATAGATTTTCTTTACAACCATAAATTTAAAAATAAAAGTCCTTTACACCCTTCAAATTTTAAGCCTACGTTATTAACTAAGGGCGTAAATCCACTTACTGCACAAAACTTAATAAAATAAGGGAATTATTGACAAGTGAAATAATTTTTGGGTTCTTAAGGATCACCCACTAAAGTATTCTGTAAGGATAAATTAGTAATTAAACTTAAGTATCACATTAACTATGGGTATACTATTGTGTTTTCTTTACATATAATAATGAAATAACATACGAGGGTCATTCAATAAATACTTAGCCTACAAAAAGTAAATGAAAATTTTGGAAACGTGGCAATTTATTTTTCAACATAGTCTCCTTTTAGTTCGATACACTTAGCCCAGCGATGCTCAACTTTTTTAACCCGTCCGAAAAATAGTTTTTGTCAAACTCTGCAAAATAGGCCTCCGTGGCGGCGATGACCTCCTCATTCGATCCATATCTATTCCCGGCGAGTGATTTTTTCAGATTAGGAAACAGAAAGAAGTCACAAGGGGCCAAATCTGGAGAATACGGTGGATGGGGCAGCAATTCGTAGCGTAATTCGACCAATTTGGCCATGGTAACGACAGACGTGTGAACCGGTGCGTTGTGGTGAAACAGCACTTTTTTCTTCGCCAGATGGGGTCGTTTTTTCTTTAATTCGGCGTCGAATCGGCCCAATAAATCGGCATAGTAAAGCCCTGTAATTGTTTTACCCTTCGAGGTAATCGATGTAGATCACACCTTGTGAATCCCAGAAAACGGTGGCCATAACTTTTCCGGTCGATTTTGCAGTTTTCGCCTTCTTTTGAGCACGTTCGCCGGTCTGGATCCATTGTTTTGATTGCTCCTTGGTCTCTGGTGTGTACCAGTGGATCCAGGTTTCATCGACCGTCACAAAACGACGCAAAAACTCCGCTGGATTCCGCTTAAACAGCGCCAAACACGTCTCCGATGTGGTCTCACGGTTGCGCTTGTTTTCTGGTGTGAGTAAACGCGGCACCCATCGCGCCGACAGCTTTCTCATGCCGAGTTCCTCGTGAAGAAATGATGCACTGTTCCTTCTGAAATGCCTACAGTCTCAGCTAGCTACCGAACAATCAATCGGCGATCTGCCAATACGAGATCATGGATTTTTTTAATGTTTTCCTCCGTAGCAGCTGTTTTCGGTCCACCTGGACGTGGTTCATCAAAAACCGACGTACGGCCACGTGCAAACACGTTGAACCAATTCTTGACGGTGGCCATCGATGGAGAAGAGTCACCGTACACAGCATCCAAGCGCTCTTTGATTTCGATGCGCGTTTTCCCTTCCAAAAATAGGTAGGAATCGAATCACCGAACGATATTGCTCTTTTTCCATTTTTGTAAAACCGATCGACACGTTCGCTTCCACTTAAATTAAAACAAATGAAGGGTATGGAATGAAAATTTGAAAAAAGAATTAAAAAAGAATGTGCTACACTGTGGTAAAACTCGTTTGAAACTACAGCGCCCTCTGGCGATGAGGCTAGGTACTTATTGAATGCACCTCCTACTATTGAAATAAAACGTAAATTTTTGTAACCAAATTGAGATCGTTTATTTGGAATTGAAAACAAAGCTTTAAGGTGAAACAAGTCCACATTTTTTCCATACCAACTTCGGGGGGTTTTACTCCACTGTTTGACAATGTACATCGAAACTTAAAAACGGTATGGTTTTGTCTCATTATTAATATTGTCGGTACGGAAACAGAATACTAAAATAAAAAGCCATTAAAAAGTTGAGCCAACAAACATTCGTTTTTCTTTCTAATTTAACGTAACTATGTTTAAATAATAAAAGAAGTGTAAAATCTCCAAAACTAAGTCGGTACTGACAAAGCTAGATTATCGAAAAGTTCAATAAACTTAATTGGTCATTGATTTATGCAGTGGTTTTTTCAGAAAACCCGATCTTCCGAAGGACTTGACTTGACTGATCCTGCAGCTCACTCAATAATGTTGTGCGTGTAGACTCGTTTAACTGCTCATCACTGGTACTACCTCTGTCGGACACGAAGCCTGGTGAGCCAGGGTGCTTTTTAGACAGGCCCACCAGTGAGTTCGAGCCCGCGACTAGTGTACCCTTAAATAATAAATTAATATTCTGGTAAATAACGTAATTTTTCTTCCTTGCCGTTTATCCACTCTCTTTTTATTCTGCTCTTTCATAATTAGTTACACTTCTTTATTCAATCAACGTTATAAACAGACTGATGATGATTTATTTACTCATCCTCTTCGTCTGTTTCGTTCAGTATCGCGTAGCTCAGAATTGCATGGAAGTTCCCTGTATTCATTATGAAATCTTTTAGGTACTGTTCCATTTTCACACAGGTTTATCAAATCTTTATATTTAGCAGCGGCTATTGGTAATCTACTATTTTATAGCTGTTTCACTGCATCCACAATTTGTAAAGACGATGTCCTTTACATCCAAATTTTTGATGTGACTTATATTAACCACCTAAGGAGGTATAAGACAGTTCATAATTTAAATGTATTTTACGCCCCACAATTGTTTTATTATTTGCTTTACTACCAAAATGAGAACACTATGTTAACAGAGTGTTATTTACGTCCATATTTTCACGGTAAACTTTGT
The DNA here is from genome assembly GCA_949987655.1 of Polymixis flavicincta. NCBI lineage: Eukaryota > Metazoa > Arthropoda > Insecta > Lepidoptera > Noctuidae > Polymixis > Polymixis flavicincta. The sequence goes on along the minus strand of OX465171.1, from coordinate 30,477,004 downwards.
TAAGCTTGTCAAATAATGTGGGTCGTAAAGGCAGGTTTTTTGCGAATTTCGTAAAACGGAATATTCAGATCGATAGAGAATTATAAACTGCGTAAAACAGTGTCAAAAAGTCATTTTCGACAAAATGTCCTTTACGACCTTTGAGCCCAGAGGTATCGATATGACATTTTTGATCCAATTTATCTTTTAAAGTATTATTACAGCAGAATCGCAATTTATTTGGAACGAATGTACTCCTACTCCATAACATAATTCAGGAAGTCGAATTTTGTAAACAAACATGTTATATCTAAAAATTCGAACCCTAAGGGTAAGAAAACAGGGGATGATTGATTGTTTACTCACAGATTTTAATACTGAGTTGTGTATTAAATCAAAAATTAAGCATGTAGTAATTAGTAGATTGTAGCCACAAAAATTATAAAATAAAAACTTTTTAATAAAAAAATTGAACCGCCGAAAAACCGAAAAATAAAAAATAATAAACTAGCTTTGTCCAACCCCAATAACTAAGTTCGGAAGGCGGTGACATATAATCAAATACATATCCAAAGTCACCGACTTCCGAACTTATTTATTGGGGTTGGACAAAGCTAGTTTATTATTTTTTATTTTTCGGTTTTTCGGCGGTTCAATTTTTTTATTAAAAAGTTTTTATTTTATAATTTTTGTGGCTACAATCTACTAATTACTACATGCTTAATTTTTGATTTAATACACAACTCAGTATTAAAATCTGTGAGTAAACAATCAATCATCCCCTGTTTTCTTACCCTTAGGGTTCGAATTTTTCTTCGAAATTTATATGGGACCAACTTCGAGGTATACCCTTTCCAATAAAAAAAGAATTATCAAAATCGGACTACTCTGGAAAAAGTTATGCGTGGTCATACATAAAAAAAAAAAAAAAAAAAAAAATATACGCGTCGAATTGAGTAACCTCCTCCGTTTTTTCGTCGGTTCGAAAAGATATCGGCAACTATAGAGGGCCGTGCTGCATTCAGCACGGCCCTCTATAGTTGCCGATATCTTTAAATACTAATTTTAGTTCATTAACTAAAATTAGTTTATTCTTCAAATTTAGCAACTTGTATGAGAAACCAATCTACATATGTTACTTGCCAAACATCAATTATTTTTTAAGAATTTTTAGCAAAGTTTTATTTTGTCTTTTTTTAGATATTTTCTTATATATTTTCCAGCACGGCCCCCTATCCACATCTACTATTATTATTCGTTATTAGGAATTCACAATATCTGTGATTATAGAGTACATTCCTTGAGTTTAAGAAACTTTTTATACGCCATACATTTTTCAAGGTACACGGGGGCGTGCTGAAAACGTTTGGCTGGCACGGCCCCCTTTTTGTGCATATTTCTTCAAAAGTACAGAGGTACATTGAAAAAGAAAGAGGTACATATACTCCTAGAGGTGAGTACAATGCATTGGTGCACACTTAGAACGCAAATTTTGGGGGGCCGAGCGGGGCAAACGTACATAAGTTGTTAGATACAAATCCTTTGCGCCTAATGGCATAGAGAGCACACAAAATTCGATTCCGATTTTGGTGTCCACATCTATCAGAAATAATGATAACGCACTCTGTTGAAAGGGGCAGGTTTTGACAGTAGTCTATTAAACAAGATGTAAATTCATTAGCAGTAACGTTACCATCTGCTTCGTGCCAACAGTACCTATGTGTAAATTGACACAAAATATTTTAAGCACCAACTTTTAATTAGCAAGCACATTGGAGATCTTGAAATTGCTGAACAAATTACGATTGTAACTTCGTATACACATGAGAGTTTCTGCATTCGATAAAGCTATAAAATATGGAATCGACTGACATAAAAAAGTGTTTTTGCCAAAAGTGACACAAGAGGTCTTAATCGCAACGACGCGCCGATAGAAACGTTGCTTAAAGTGAGGATTAAGGGTACACTAGTCGCAGGCTCGAACTGACTGGTGGGCCTGGCTAAAAAGCACGCAGACAGCGTGCTTTTCACCAGGCTTCGTGTCCGACAGAGGTAGTATCAGTGATGAGCAGTTAGACGCTAGTCTACACGCACAACATTGTAGAGTGAGCTGCAGGATCAGTTATAGTAAAACAGCCGCGTAAAAAAGTCCTTCGGAAGATCGGGTTTTCTGAAAAAATCACTGCATAAATCAATGACCAATTAAGTTTATTGAACTTTCCGATAATTGAACTTTGTCGGTACCGACTTGGTTTTCGAGATTTTACACTCCTTTTATTACTTAAACACGCCCAAAATTAGGTTAAATTAGCAAGAAAAACGAATCTTTGTTTGCTCATAACTTTTTAATGGCTTTTTATTTTAGTATTCTGTTTCGGCACAGACAATAATAGTAATGAGACAAAACCATACCATGTTTAATTTTTATGTACATAGTCAAACAGTGGAGTAAAACCCTCCCGAAGTTTGTATGGAAAAAATGTGGACAAGTGTCACCTTAAACGTCAAAAATGTGTGTTAAACAGACGATATTCATTACGAGTAGGTACCTACTTAACTTTGTAGTAAGTAGTACCTACTTAATGGTAGGTAGGGTTTTATAAATATGAGGGTTATCTAATATTCAGACAAAATGTTGGTCAGATCATGTGAGGACCACGTAAATTAGCGTTTGAAATGGTCTTTAGAGGAAAGAACCACTGATTTTGATTGGGTCCAGTTAGTGGAAGCATGTGTCAGTAATCGGGAACAGAACTCGGAACTTATGAGAGCTCACGACTCGACGAACAATACCAAAGAAAGGACATTTGAGTAGGCCGCATAAAGTACCCAAAGAGCTGTAAGTTACGCACGGACGGCGTCAGTGTCGGTGGCCTCTCAGACACAAAAGCCATTGCTAATCCCTACTAATATTATAAATGCGAAAGTAACTCTGTCTGTCTGTCTGTCTGTCTGTTACGCTTTCACGCCTTAACCGCTGAACCGATCGTCATGAAATTTGGCCGAGATATAGCCTGGGATATGGGTAAGGACATAGGCTACTTTTTTACGCGATAACCGACATCCACGCGGGCGGAGCCGCGGGCAAAAGCTAGTATAAAATAAATCCTTAATAGCTAGGGTACCTATCTACTTTTAAAACCAACAAAGACTCTCGGAATAGATGACGAACACATCAGTCATGGCACGTAGATTTGGTGAACTGGGGGTAAATTGCTATCAAGAGGAATCGCTTTAATTCTGACAGTTCCACAACATTCATGGCGTTGTTCACGTTGCTAAGCAGACAACTTTTTCGAACATATGAAAGAGTGTACCTATTAGCAAAATGATTCAGATTTATATAAATAGTGTGTAAAGCAAATAAGGTACAGCAAAGAGTATAAGGTAATAATAATACCTATTGGGAGGGGTGCAGGTTTGTTAGTTATCATCCTAAAACGAGTTGCAGATTCAAATAACAGATGTCGCTACTGGACAATGTGTTGAGTAAATAGTAGTACTTAGGGCGAATTTCACCAAACTTTTGTACTTAGAATAAGTCTTATCCTGAGAATAAATTTTGAATTTTTGACAGATCCCCCATAGTAGAATTGTCAGACGTAAATTTTACTCTACGGATAAAAGATATCTGACTTTGGTAAAAGCAGCCCTTAATATGTAGATAAGGAGCTAGAAAGTAGTTATCCCTCACTCGGAATTTTTTACTTTTTAACAGAATCTAAGAGAGTTCACAATTCTCTTATCTTTCTGTCTAACAAACATTTTTACAGTTCAAATAGTTCCCAAGATATTAGAGTTTGTAGGCCGAACAGAAAGAAATATCATTTGATGTGTCCTACAATCAGTAACAGGAAAGGATTCTTTAGGATAAACAAAGAAATATCAATGTAGGTACCTATGTGTCTTACAATCAGTAACGTAGGTAGGGTAAAGTCGGGTATCCGCGGTCAAGCCACAATGGCGGTCACCACACTACACTATCTTCCAAATTAAAGCGTTTTTGCGCACAGACACATTCATTGAGGATGGCGTGAGTGTTCCTCGCGCCGCCGCACCGGACCCCGCTCAGTTCCGAGCACGTGTCAGGGAGAACTGCATGTCAGTTTGTTTCGCGCCACTTTTTCGTAACTTGTTGGCCCCAGAACATAAGTGGTGAGTGCCGTAATTTTAATTTTTAATTTATTGACAGTGTTATTTATTGTTGCGTAGTTATTTATCTATCCAAGTAATCATAAACCCCTAGGACTTTGCTACCGGTTTTTTTTTTATTTATTATTAACCAGAAAAGTATATTAACTGCAAGTTATTTTTGCAAGTATATTATAATTACACCTTATATTCTGCAAAATTTTATATTACTTCCTTTTTAGGATGTCGGAGAGTCGAACTATCAGTAAAGGAGCATCTAATTCATCGCCACTTTTAATCGACTACACCCAAAAAACACCAGATAGGTAATAGTCTTGTCGCATCTACCCAAGTCTTGCAAATGACAATAGACAATGCCATTCCCTCAACTTCAGGAGTAACCGTAGGTATCTACTATTTAGTTTCTAAAAAACCCAAACTATCAGAAAGTGCAAAGAGCCTCACGAAAACAATATTCAACTGTTCTAAAAATACTCTGTACAAGGAAGCTTTGGTACACAAGAAGATAGAAGACCAAAAAGGGAAAGAAGTAAGAATTTGGTGCCAAAACAAAAGCAGGAATAAAAAAGCAGCAAAGAGAAGACCAATCTAAATCTACTAAACGTCAAAAGAGAGTTCTCCTAGATGAGAAAGGGACCAGACTTTACCAAACTCCGAAATCAAAACGTTCGCGATTGTGATGATGACATCGATGTCGAAGGTCTGGAGAACAGATGCATGATAAGTGAAGATAATGACCGGAACAATGATCTTTAGTACGGGTGCGTACAGTGTAGGCTTTAGGTTCATGCTGAGTGCTCGTGTTAAGAGTCTCCCGTAAGCTACGTGCGTGACTTGTGCCGCTAAAAGCTTAACTGGTATTGCCAACCTGCCGACCGGTATTATCTGCCATGTCTGGCAAAACCGGTCAAAGGCATATTTTTTTTAAGAGTTGATTGTTCCGTATTTGGAATCAATATTGATCTCAATGTTGCCGACGACGTTAGAATAATAGGTACTTTATGTTTAATAAGAGTTTCTTAAATAAATGTTGATTTATGACTGAGAGACTGAGGTCTTTTTGCTTAAGTGACCGGCAATACCCTTCCTTACCCTAAATATCACAGTTTTTTTTCTTAAGAAATAACGTTTCGCGCGTTTTTTGCCATTTTCTCGGAAACAACTTTTAAGGCTTACCTAACGCCTGTCTAGTTTGGGCACGCCACGATTGCGGCGGTAAGTCCCCTCTTTGAGGAGTGGTTTGAGAGGCGGCATGGCGTCCTCACCTTCCGCCTGACGCAGGTCCTCACCGGACACGGTTGTTTCGGGAGGTTCCTGTTTCGGTTAGGGCGGGAGGAAACGCCCGGGTGTTTCCACTGCGAAGATCGCCCTGAGGACACGGTTGAGCACACGGTGGCGGTCTGCCCTGCTTGGGCGGAGCACCACCGTGTCCTCGTGGAGGCGATCGGCGGCGGCGATCTCTCGCGTCCGGCCCTGGTCCAGGCCATGGTACGGAGCGAGAGGGCATGGGGAGCCGTCACCTCCTTCAGCGAAGCAGTGATGCTCGCGAAGAGGGAGGCGGCGCACGTGAGGGAGAGCAGCATATGCGCCCTCGCGACCCTAGCCGCCGCAGGATACGGAGACGCCCTGGGCGTCGGGAATCCCAGGGCGATTTCCGGCCACCGTACCAACCGACCAAGCCCAAGTCGACGGCACGTTGTGTTCCACGCGCGCCTCAAAGAGATGTCAGCACAAAAATTGATGGGGCCCGCAAGGGCCGATGCCTGCCAGGGGTGCGGGTTTGTTCGAAAAAGACACCACAGCCCCTGGCTTAAGGGCTACTGAAGGAACACGGGTGGGTTTTAGTCAGTAAAAGTCTGACACGCCCTCCTGCTCCACCCAGAGCGGGAGAAGTTATTTGATGATTTCCCAACCAAAAAAAAAAAAACGCCTGTCTAGTTAAAGGACGGCAGTACTATGCACGAGCACAGTTTACCGCGCTTCATATATACCTTCAACGTCCCGACATTAATCGGCGGTAGTACCTAAGTAATTTAAATAATAAAGAAAAGTAAAAAAAAAGCAGGCGCGGTTCGAGTCCGCGGCGTTTGTTTTCGTGAAAACGTTCTGTAACAGCGGTAACCTGACCTAACCTAGTGAGAGAAGTTCCCATAATAATCCATAGTCGTTTATTTCAAGCACAATAACGCCAAGTTTGCTATATGCCAAATATAAATAAAAGGTCACATTGACATCAAATTAATTTGACTTAACAATGGGTTTCTCTAACTAAGCCCAGTGTAGCGAGCACAGTTTCGTGACGAGCGAGCGAGCGAAGCGAGGCCACAGATTACACGAGTCCGAAGAACACTTATTCAAGCAATCCACCCCACAAAACAAGCGAGTGCAACACACAAGCATATTCTAAAATCGAGCGACTGAAGCAAGTCAACCTACTTCACGCGTCAGCTTCCAATCCAGACAACCGAGCGCAGCGAGCCTTCTCCACAAGAGCGAGAGGAGGCAGACTTGTCTCGAGACCAGCGAACCAAGTAGGCTCACCTACGCCACGAGTGACAGCGCAGTGGGTGAGTGGCTTTCACAATTTTCTAAGGTTCGCTTCGTCCGCTTATTGGTAAAGTGGGCTTCCAAAATTCGGTTTTCTTTTATTTGGGGCTCGCTTCGCTCGCTTTACGGATGTGAAAGTGCGCTCCGTGGGGTCGTTAAGCTCGCTCCGCTCGCTAGTTTTGGTAAAGCATGCTTCGCGTGCTGGTCTTGTGTGAGGGTCGCTTCGCTCACTCTTCCCATGTAGTTACCCACTCACAGGGTAGTTTAGGTCGCTCCACTCGATTGTCGTGGTAATGGGCCTGCTTTACATGCTGGTCTTGCGAGGGGCTGGCTTTGCGCGCTCTGTTCATTCCACTCGCTCATTGTTTAAGTAAGAGCGCTCTGGTCAGTCCTAGGGCTGGCTTCGTTCGCTCGACAATACACTGTTTGTGATTCACTCGCTTTTTTTTTGTGAGAGAGCTTGCTACGCTCACCCTTGTCATGTGTATGCGCACTTGACTCACTTCTGTAGAGGATGGGCTCTCTCAGCTCGCTAGTATTAGGTGCTTGCTCATCTTGTCAGTAAGAGCTCTTCTCGTTCATGTCACTAGCTATTTCATGTGAGCGCCCGCTTCGCTTGCTCTTCTATTGGGTAAGCGCGCTCAACTTGCTCAGTTTGAAAGAAATTTTCACATCTCAAACATAAACTGCCTTACCGAGGACTGGTATAAGTGAGTTGTAATAATCCTTCGCTGTGCAAGCCTTTCACCAGTAACTGCCGCGATATGCTCGCTTCTCTTAGTCTGATCGAGCCCGGAAGTTACAGTTCAAATCAAACCGTCACCTATATTCTGTCTACTGCTATTGAAACCTAATGTTCTCGTAATACCCACGCTAAATGTTGCTACCGATTGATTAATCTGACTGTTTTTTATTAAGTATCTTTCTTAGTTTTCCGGTGCCAGCCTGGCTTTGTTATTTGGCCATAACTAGACTTTTAAAGCTTATTGTGTTCTTTCTGTCGTAAACTTTCTTTGATTTTTGAGAAGTGGCTTGAGAGGCGGTACGGTGTCCTCACCTTCCGCCTGACGCAGGTCCTCACCGGCAACGGTTGTTTCGGGACGTTCCTGTTTCGGATAAGGCGGGAGGAAATGCCTGAGTATTTCCATTGCGTAGATCGCCCTGCGGACACGGTGGAGCACACGGAGGAGGTCTGCCTGGCTTGGGCAGAGCACCGCCCGCCGTGTCCTTGTGGAGGCGATCACGGGTAGCCGTCGCTTCCTTCTGCGAAGCAGTGATGCTCGCGAAGAGTGAGGCGGTGCACATGAGGGAGAGGCAGTACATGCACCCTCACGGCCCTAGCCTCCGCAAGAGACGCCCTGGGCGTCGGGAATCCCAGGCTGATTCCCGGCCACCGCAGGCGTGGCCTTGCGGACGGTGAGTAATGGGTAGCTCGCTGTCGGGTAAGGACCAAGTCCGGGTCGACGGCGCGTTGTGTTCCACGTGCGCCTCAAAGAGATGTCAGCACGAACTGATGGGGCTTGCAAGAGCCGATGCCAACCAGGGGTGCGGGTTGTTCGAAAGTGATACCGTGGTAGCACACAAGCTACTGAGGGAACACGGGTGGGTTTTAGTTAGTACAAGTCTGACACGCCCAACTGCTCCACCCGTAGCGGGAGAAGTTATTTGATGATTTCCCAACCTCAAAAAAAATTACTTTCTTCGGTCGTCGATTATTTCAGACAGTCCCGCAAAATGCCCGCCCTTCACCACTTCCTAGTGCTTTAGCTGGGAAGAAGAAGTGGCGCAACAAACTCCCAAGCCGCAGGACATAAGCAGTGGTGATGAAATAATTTAAATACACAAAGTACCATGCCTGTTTGAGATCGAACCCACGACTTCCAACTCGTAGGACGCGCTGCACGCGGCTGTTACCTACACTCGGCCGCCACTGCTCTCTATCGTGATTGATTTAGTAAAACGAATTAAATTACTACTTTTTACTTTGATCAAACAATTGACTGAAATGTTTTTGTCTTTGAGCCAAACAATAAGTGTACAACCTACAACGTTGCAAATTAAATGCCAGCGTGCACATACCGAGACAAAACATTTTGCTTAAAGCATATGCTTTAAGCAAAATGTATATGTTAGTCAAGAATGCGTGCCATAGTACTTACCTAAGTTGCTGTAGAGTTACTTTGCCTGTTGCCCTGTCCGCAAAATCTCACAATTCGCATGTAGCTCATGCAAGGCAGGAAGCGAGGGTGTGGGGCAGCCTCCAACGCTGTGCAGTGATGCATGGCGGCCCCCGCCCGGTGGGTGGGGATGGGTGAATACATTCAGTATTATTTACAATATAGGTAACTGTTATTTCACAAACTGGGTGATGATTTTTCTTCATATTTCAAATATTTTAGCGATGGATGGTTTTCCTAAGTCAGAAACAGCATTTGTGAGAAATTAAAATAATTGGTCCATTCAAGTGGCGTAAAGCTTTTCCTTTGCATTTCTTTGCTTGTTTTGGCTCTGTATTTATCTAATTAAACATTCATAATGTGTGTTTTAGGTAGGTGTAGGTAAAAACAGGGGTTACGTATTTATAATACCTAAGTTTATTGTAACTACTTTCAAGATAACTACGGTCAAAAGACCTACCGTTTAAAATATCTAAAAATCGTATCACCGATTTTTGTAATAACTAATGAACGAAATCCATAAAGAAGAATTCAGCTACGGTTTATTTAACTACAATTAATTAAACTAACGGTTGATTCACCTACTTCGAATTTTCGATGATTTGCTAATTCGAATTTTCGCGAAAACCCCAAAACGGATATTGCGAAAACACGGATAATTTGACAATTGTAAAAAAAAAACTGCGAGAAACTTGGAAGTAGCGCTTTCCGGCCGTTTTAACCTAACCTAACCTATTTCACTCAGTTCGAAATGACGAATCATACAATCTGCCGCAGAAATGTTTTTCATCATCAGCCTATAATGTTCCCACTGCTGGGACACAGGCCTCCTCTCGGTGAGAGGGATTGGGCCGTAATCCACCACGCGGGCCCAGTGCGGGTTGGTAGATGTCACATGTGTTCGAATTTTTGGTTCTAGGACATGCCGATTTCCTCACGATGTTTTCCTTCACCGTTTTGAGAGCAATGGCGATGAAATAATTTACACAAAGTAATGCGCCTGTCTGGGTTCGAACTCACGACCTACAACTCATAAGTCGCGGCCGTAACCACTGGGCCACCACTGCTCGAAATGTTTTTACTGTTGTCTAATTATCCACTCGCAGGCAAATTGTATGATTCGTTACGCTCATAAGTTACGTTAGGTTACGCGTTCGCGCTACTTCTAAGTTGCTCGCAGAATTTTTTTCACAATTGTCTAATTATTGTAGGCGAGTCGTCCATTAGATACTCGTATTTCATACATAGTTGAAATATCAATTATCTTAAAAAAAAATTAGATTAATCGTTTGTTAGTGCGATTAATTTTAGTTTAATCAACATTAAGTAAGTTAAACAGTAGTTGAGTCGACCATTATGCGTTATGAACATATGTGAATCAACCGGAGTTATCTTGAAAATAGTTAGAATAAACTTAGGTATTTATAATACGTAACCAAAAACAGGAATACATTTCAGCATGCCGCACCGTCTCTGAATTCTGCGTAGTGTATTGTAGATATCTCGTATACTCGTAGCGGCACAGTATAGGATACAGTTACGGGGCTACGCCGCTACGAGTCTACGCGACTACAGAGCTACGGCTCTGTAGTCGCGTAGGCTCGTAGCATCAGATGTCAGTACACAGCCCTTTGATTTATTATTAGACGTTGGCAGCTACCATACATCATGTTTCGACTTTGATAGGGATGAAAACCTTTATGGAATTGTGAACTGTTTGTTGACATATTATTCCAATGTAATTATATCACTTTTTGGTACCTATTTCTTAGTAGTAAGAAATGAAGGTTGGTACTAATATAATAAACTTGGCAAAAATAGATGCAGAAATCTGCGCCTACCTCAAATAAAATTAGTTGCCTAGGTAGGTACTAGTGTCGCTTGGGAGTGTAATTTTATTAGTATTGCACTCCGATGGCTAACATCATTCATTATTGCAGGGGGTATTATCAAAATAAATAGAGTAGAGACATCTCAATTACTACTTTACTTTACTTATAATATAGGATGTAGGAAAATATTATCGTAAATATGTCTGTACGAGGGTCACACTGAAAGTCTTTAGAAAATTAAAAACGGGATGATGTACAGACGGCTACACATCAAGCTATACATTTCCAGTTTACGCTGAACTCGCACTGTATGGAAATCCTATACAATGCGAGATCAGCTTATACTGTAAATGTATAGCTTGATGTGTAGCCGTGTGTACATGCCTGTCCATATTTCTATTGTTTTTCGAAGTAGTCTCCGTTCCTTTCTATGCACCGTCGCATGCGATGAAAGCTTTGGCGGAAGCAGTGGGCCCACTCTTCTTTATTTAGGGATCTCTTGAACGCCTTTTTCGATCAAAACTTTCAAGTTTATCTTTCATTTACGGAAATAAATAAAAGTCACAAGGTGCCAGGTCAGGATTGTGAAGAGGGTGACTAACCGACTCCACACCTTCGATAGACCAATATTCGATAGTTGGTCTGGCGAAGTGAGCTGGAGCGTTGTCGTGGTGGAGGAGCATCCTGCTTCTTGGGCGCTGTAGTCTAACATTTTCAAAGCTAACTGGTAACAATGAACAATCTTCTAGGAAAATTGTTGCAAAATGATCGTCCGTCCAACCCCCCGAGCAGGTTTCCGCATTGTCGTTGCGGGGGCGTCGGTAACCGTAACCCACGGTGAAGCCAAGAGGAACCCAAAGGTGGGGCCGCTCGTCAGGGCTTTATTACTGTAGCTGCACCTACATCCTACATCCAAACATCCATTCATCATACGCGCGCGCCGGTGGCTGGTGTAATACTGTCGACCCAGACCCGGCGCAAGCTTTTATATGTAAGCGAGAAATGTAAACATTTTCGTCTTACCGACATATGATTTGTTTATTTTATTGTGGGTATGTAGGTAGACGTTAATAATATTGTAAATATTTTTGTATATAATAGGTGTTGTTTGGCAATATATTCATTCGCATCTTAACCGTCTTTCACTCCTGACACTACCAGGGACTCCTACCTCAACAGTGGTGACCCCGACGTGATAAAAAGCTACAATGACATCCAACGTGGATGGAACGTTGAACAAAGACGAGCAAGAAGTTTCCGGTGTGTCTGCTACTCTTCGCATTCCATCGATCTGGCGCGACAGACTGCGGTTATGGTTCGCGCAATTCGAAGCCATCGTTTCTCCACACAAGAAGGGGGACAAGACAATGTACGAGCTCGTCATTGGCCAGCTGGAACGCCAGGATATCGACGAGATAGCTGACATTATCCTCCGACCACCAGCAACCGACAAATACGAAACTTTGAAGAAACGATTACTGCAGGTGTACGAAGAATCCGAGCAAAGGCAAGTCCAGCGGTTGTTGTCTGAAATGGAACTAGGGGATATGAAGCCATCACAATTACTGCGGCGCATGAAAAACCTCGCTGGTGACAACATATCTGACTCGGCGCTACGTATCATGTGGACGAACCACCTGCCTCAGTCAGTCCGCGCTGTCCTCGCAGTCAGCGACAACATCGCCAAGAAGTCAGACATAGATGATCTCGCGCAAATGGCTGACAAAATTCTGGAAAATTCATATCCACAAACGATCGCTGCTGTCTCCACCTGCACAAGCCAAACGACCACTCACGAGATGACCATTACAGAGAAACTTACTGAGAAGATTGACTTGCTGACTCGTGAGATCGCTGAACTGAAAACGAATCAATCGTCGTATCGGCACAGACGACCATTTCGAAGATATCGTTCCAGGTCACGAACACCATCCAGATCCCGCGCCAACCGCAACGATTCATCGTTTCGAAATGATAGGACCTGTTACTATCATCGAAAGTTCGGGAAACAAGCTCAACGGTGCACACGTCCTTGCAATTTTGAAGACTTAAAGACGACCTCGGAAAACTAAAACCTGCGTTGGCTGAGGCGGCAACCGGCGCAAGAACACTTTCACACCGCCTATTTATCACCGACAGGAACTCACGCTTGTCGTTCCTGATTGACACTGGCGCCAACATCTCTGTCATTCCAAAGAAAGCCGGTATGAGGGCTACACCTACGAACTTTTGCCTATATGCGGCCAACAATACTACTATTTCCACATACGGTGAGAAGACACTTGAACTGGATCTCAAACTACGAAGACCATATCGCTGGAAGTTTGTAATCGCAGCAGTCAGCAAACCAATAATCGGCGCTGATTTCCTGAGGCACCATCGCTTATTAGTCGACATCGCCGGCGAACGACTCATCGATAAAGTCAGGAACTTATTCGTAAAGGCACCACTGTCATACTCCAGCGAGCCAACGGTACGAAGCATAGACATGGAACATCCATACCACCAGCTTCTAGCAGAATTCCCCAACATCGCTCGACCGTCATCAATGAAAGAAACACCAAAGCATCGGGTCGAACATCACATCGAAACCACCGGTCCGCCATTGTATTGCAAGACTCGACCATTAGTACCGCACCTCTATCCGGCTGTGAAGAAAGAATTCGAAACCATGATGCAACAGGGTCTGTGCCGACCAAGCAAGAGCCCGTGGTCAAGCCCACTACATGTAGTTCCCAAGAAAAATGGTGACATACGTGTATGTGGAGACTATAGAAGACTGAACGCGGTTACGAAACCCGACCGCTACCCAGTTCCACGTCTTAAAGATTTTACATATCTTTTCCACGGCAAAAAGATCTTCACCACATTAGATCTCTGCCGTGCATATCAACAATTGCCCGTGTATGGATCCGATATTGAGAAGACTGCAATTACAACACCGTTCGGGTTATATGAATTTCCTCGCATGTGTCCCGGACTTATGAACGCTGGACAAACATTTCAGCGGTTTATCCATCAAGTGCTCAGCGGATGTGACAACACTTTCCAATTTATCGATGATGTCATCGTTGCTTCTGAAGACAAGGACAAACATTACGATGACCTACGTGCTGTCCTGCAAAGATTAGACGATTACGGGATTACCATAAACCCGTCGAAGTGCGTCTTTGGCAAGCAAACTGTCAAGTTCCTCGGCTATGATGTATCAGATCACATGACACAATCTCCTCACAAAACCGTTTCGATGGTCTTCCAATAGACCTCACAGAAGACATTAACAGTCAGCCTATACCAACTTATAGACCTCCGCCAATCATACTGTACGGGATAGAAGATCTAAATGAACTTACAAAGCTTATCGAATACGTCATTAGCCCCGCTGACTTCAAGTACAAGATAGTAAACAAGAACAATCTACGCGTCATGGTAGACAAGGCAGACTGCTACAAAGAGGTCATTAATCTCATAAGACAAAAAGGATTAATTGGACACACATTCACTCGAAAAGAAGCAAAACCCTACCGTATTGTCATAAGGAACCTTCACCATACCACCCCACATGTCAGCATTGCTCTAGAAATTGAAAAAACTGGCAACAAAGTGCAAGGTGAAATAATTAACTCGCGCTATGGTCCAGACAAAAACCCACTTCAACATTCTTTGTCAATCTAGAAACCAACAGCAACAATAAACTGGTGAAGAACATTAAGTACATTCACCACCAAGTAGTTAAGATTGAAGACCCACACAAGAGAAAAACCATAGTACAATGCCAAAGATGTCAGCAGTATGGTCACTCAAAAAATAACTGCATGAGACCATACCGGTGTGTCAAATGTGGTGAAGGGCACAAAAGCTCTGACTGCCCCAAGAAGGACAGAAATACGCCCGCAAAATGCGCTCTCTGTTTCTGCGATCATCCTGCAAACTACAAAGGTTGCCAGGTTTACAAAGAGATAGCCTCCAGAAAGGTGAACCGCAGCAAAACCATTACACTAGACAGAGATGCCAAAATCACAACTACAGACGCACCAGTAAAAACAGCAGGAGACCTCCCTCGCTCAAACCTGCAATATCGCTCTCAAGAGTCATATGCAAACATAACTGCAGGCAACAGTTATAACCCACAGCTGGGAAAAACAAACATCACTCAACAAAGCTCACTTGAACAACTCCTAGTGAAACAAAACGAAAAAATAGACCAACTCCTCCAACAAATCAGTACCTTGATGGGACTGTTGACTACAGTCATTAATAAGCTTGCTTAAATGGCGACCCTAAGAGTGGCCACCTAGAACATCAATGGCTTAGCTCCCAACATTCATGAACTTGAATCTATCACATTGGCCAATAAACTAGATATAGTGTTAATATCAGAATCACATGCTACTGCGAGGAGTTCCTTCCGCATTAACGGCTACAACATCTATACTACTCCTCATCCTGACGGAAGAGCTCACGCTGGCACATCTTTGGCAATCAGAGCTAATCTGAAACACTCAATTCTAGAGCCCTTCTCAACGCCACATCTCCAAGCAACGTCTATAAAAGTAGAAGACCACTTTGGATCTATCACGTTCTCCTCAGTGTACTGTCCACCTAAACATCGGATAACCTCTGAAATGTTTGCCGAATTCTTCCAAACATTAGGCTCGAGATTTGTGTCGGGTGGAGATTGGAACGGTAAGCACACTTACTGGGGTTCTCGCTGTACAAGTACCAGAGGCCGAGAACTGAAGCGCTGTGCTGATAGAAATCATCTAAAAACTCTATCAACGGGTGAACCAACCTATTGGCCAAGCGATCCAAACAAGTTACCTGACCTCTTAGACTTTTTCATCACGAAAGGCATAGCCTACCTACACACTGGTATAGAATCTAGCCTTGATGGATCATCAGACCACACTCCAGTTATTCTAACATTGGCCACAAACCCACTTGTACTAGAAAAACCTGAATCTCTCACCAATCGGAAAACGGACTGGGAAGGCTTTAGAATCTACCTTGATGAAAACATCAATCTGTTGGTTTCCCTCAAGGACCGAGACGAGGTTGACGAGGCTTGCAGATATTTTACAAACTTAATTCAGGTGGCTGCCTGGACCAATACGCCGGCCCAAATTGAAACCAGTGCCCTTCTCACTAATCCACCAGATATAAAACAAAAGATTCTGGATAAGCGCCGTCTAAGAGGAATATGGCATCAATCTCGCCATCCACAGGATAGAACAAGACTGAACAGAGCGATAAAAGAACTAAGGGCTATCTTAAAACAGTCTTCCAACGATATACTGAAGAAAAACCTTGAGTCGTTGTCTCCATCTGGAATCGGAGTGCATTCTCTCTGGAAAGCAACAAAAAACCTAAGCAAACCACAACAATCACATCCTCCGATTAGATCACAGAACTCTTGGGCCAGGACTGACTCAGAAAAAGCAGAGGTTTTTGCATCATATCTAGCAGCAGTTTTTACACCAAATGAGAGTACTGCCGATGAGTCTGACATTGACGCAATCCTCGACTAGGATCTACAAATGAGTGTACCAATAACACCAACCTCACCGAGAGAAATTGCTAGGGAGATAAAGGCACTCGAGACCGGGAAAGCACCGGGATACGACTTGATTACCCCGACTATACTGAAAAATCTACCCAAAAAGAGTATCGTGTTCCTTACATGCCTATTCAACGCAATCTTTAGAACCTCTCATTTCCCGGCCCTCTGGAAAATTTCCCAAGTAGTGATGATTCACAAACCAGGGAAACCAGAACATGAACCATCATCATATCGGCCAATAAGCCTAACACCCGTACTGTCTAAACTATGGGAAAGGATATTCCTCAGCAGATTAAAAACAGCATTGGATGACTGCGCTGTTATTCCATCTCATCAGTTTGGCTTTCGCAAGTCTCATTCAACAGTCGAACAAGTCCATCGAGTGTATCACACTATTAGGCAGACCCTTGAACGCAAAAAGTACTGCTCAGCCGCCTTCCTTGATGTGCAACAGGCCTTTGATCGCGTGTGGCACAAGGGGTTGTTGGTAAAAATTAAAGAAAAGCTCCCACATTCGATGTTTCCGCTTGTTGCATCATACCTCTCTGATCGATCCTTTCAAGTCAAACAAGGAGAATCACGATCCAGCCTTTATGATATAGAGGCTGGAGTACCTCAAGGATCGGTTCTTGGGCCGGTAATATATAACGTGTTTACATCTGACTTACCTGTGGATAGCGACATCACCGTAGCAACATATGCCGATGACATAGCCTACTTGTCCGTTGACGATGATCCAGCGACTGCCAGCCACAAACTTCAAGTGCAACTAGACGCGACCCACAAATGGCTGCGCAAGTGGCGTATACGTACTAGCGCAGCAAAGTCAAACCACATCACATTCACCCTGAGAAGAGAAGACTGTCCTCCTGTAAGACTTGGTGACGACATATTACCACACTCAGACTGTGTGAAATACCTTGGTTTCCACCTTCATAGGCGTTTAACGTGGAAAAACCATATAAAACAAAAAAGAGACCAAGTCAACTACCAGTTTCGTAATATGCACTGGCTCATGGGAAGAAACTCTGTACTGTCAATAGACAACAAGCTTCTTATTTACAACTCGATATTAAAACCACTTTGGACCTACGGAATCCAGCTATGGGGTGTTGCAAGCAAGAGCAACATAATCTGTTTACAACGAGTACAAAACTGTATCCTGAGGACAATAGTTAACGCTCCTTGGTTCACAAAAAATGATGAAATTCATGAATATCTTAACGTGCCGACCGTTACATCTGAAATAGAGCGGCACAGGAAACAACACATACAGCGACTAACCTCACACCAAAATCCACTAATAGCTGATTTGTTGGACCCGTCTGCGGTGGTCAAGAGACTTAGAAGGGGCCACCTTATTTGACTGGTAGGGGCGGCGCTGGCCGTTCCACCAGAAAAGCCATATTATCCCACAACAAATTCGCTTATGGTCTAACGACCGATTGCAAATAATAATTAATAAAAAAAAATAAAAAAAAAATGATGTATCAGAAGAAGGAATCAAACCACCACTAGAAAAGGTCAAGGCTATCACCGACTACCCAAAGCCTGAAAACATCCAAGAACTACGACGTTTCCTTGGCATAATAAACTTTTGTCGTGACAGTTTACCCAACGCTGCAGGTATTCAAGCACCACTAAATGCATTCCTTCACAACTCAAAAAAACGAGATAAAACCAAGATCAGCTGGACAAAAGAAGCTGAAGAAGCCTTTGAAGCATGCAAAGTGAGCATAAATAACGCCACTATGCTTGCTCATCCATCACCGTCTACGAAAAACGCATTATCTCTAATGTGCGACGCGTCGAACACCTGCGCTGGCGCTGTTATACAACAACGGGTCAACAACAATTGGATACCTCTCGGCTACTTCTCAAAGAAGTTTTCTGATACGCAGCAGCGATACAGCACATTCGATAGAGAGTTATTGGCAATCTACATGGCTGTGAAATATTTCCGCAACATATTCGAAGGACGTGAACTCATAATCTACACCGATCACAAACCGCTCACATACGCCATTCACAAACCGCCGTCAGCTAGCGACACGCAGCGGCGAACACGGCAACTACTGTTTATCAGCGAGTTCACAACAGATATTCGACATATTAGCGGAACAGATAACGTAGTGGCGGATGCCCTTTCGCGTGTTGAGACAATCAACGTACCAAATCCAATCGACTACGTACAGCTAGCTACAGCGCAAGAGCGAGACGACACGATACCAACACTTACCAAACAAACCAACATTCAACTAAAGAAAATCACGGTTCCCGGAACAATCAAGCCAATATACTGCGAAACATCGACAGGAAGTTTACGACCGTATTTGCCTACTGACTATCGCTGCATCGCTTTCAAGGCCGTGCACAACTCAAGTCATCCCGGCATTAGAACAACACGGAAAATGATTCAAGATCGGTATTTCTGGCCATCAATGAACGTCGACATTGGCAACTGGGCAAGACAATGTACAGCGTGTCAACAGTCAAAAGTACAACGTCACACGCGCAGCGACATCGAAACGTTCCCGATCTGTGAACGTTTCCAACATGTACATATAGAAATCGTTGGTCCGCTACCTACGTCAGCACAAGGACACCGGTACCTGCTAACAATCATCGACCGCACCACACGCTGGCCCGAAGCTATCCCAATGCAAGAAATGACGTCAGAAACTGTAGCAAATTACGTCTATGAAACATGGATATGCCGTTTCGGTTGTCCAACCACCATCACGACAGATCAAGGACGACAGTTTGAGAGTCAGCTGTTTCACGAACTCACAAAACTATTGGGCGCTGAGAAAACCCGTACTACTGCCTACCACCCGCAGAGTAATGGAATTGTCGAACGTTGGCATCGGTCACTAAAAGCTGCACTCATGACAAGACTCGCGGACAACAACAAGTGGCTAAATGAACTACCTACAGTGCTCATGGGACTTCGTGCTGTGACCCGAACCGATACCCATACAAGCCCGGCTCAACTAACATACGGACAGGCACTACGTCTACCCGGCGACTTCATATCACCATCTACGAGCAAAACAAGAATGAGTCACGACTATACGGAACAATTACATCGCATTATAACTCAACTTACACCGTCGTATGTGCCGCATAGCAACAAGCGCAGTATGTTCGTGCATAAAGATCTGGAAACATGCAACTCAGTGTTTCTACGAGTAGACACCCTCCGCAAGTCATTGCAACGACCTTACGAAGGGCCTTACCTTGTCTTGGAAAGAAACGACAAGCACTTCAAGATACAGATGCCCGGCAGAACTGCAAACGTCTCCATTGACCGCCTTAAACCTGCGTACACAATTAACACAGACATCGAACATCGCAGCGCGAACATAACTTCAAGCTCATCAACAACATCTTCGACTACAGACCCTAAGACATCTTTGAATGATGAGCGAAGAACCAGATGCGGAAGACTCATGAAGATGCCCGTACGCTTCGCTTGAGGGGGAGTCCTGTAGCTGCACCTACATCCTACATCCAAACATCCATTCATCATACGCGCGCGCCAGTGGCTGGTGTAATACTGTCGACCTAGACCCGGCGCAAGCTTTTATATTAGGTCTTTACCTATGAAATTGCCGTTCTGCAGTACTGGCCATTTCAAATCAAAATAATTTTTGTTTGGCTAAGAATTCTAATTTCAAATTAATTTTATTTTAAAAACATGGATTTTTTTTTCTAAAAGTAGTCATTTCTTTATTGATTAGTGTTACATTTTCATCGCATTTCAATCTTTTTCGTCATCATGGATACGTTAAAAATTCGAGTAATTATGGAATATGAGTACCGTCGTGGCAGCAACGCGGCACAAGCGGCACGCAACATCAACGACGTTTACGGAGCTAACACTACAAACCAACGCACCACCTGTTATTGGTTTGCTCGCTTCCGTTCTGGAAATTTCGACCTGAAAAATGAACCTCGCGGTCGTCCGAAGACTTTGGTCGACAATGACGAATTAAAGGCGATTGTGGAAGCTGATGATACACAATCTACGGCTGAATTAGCAGCAGCTTTCGACGTTAGCGTCAAAACAATATTGGTCCATTTGCGTCAAATTGGCAAGGTAAAAAAGCTTGACAAATGGGTGCCCCACGAACTCAATGATCGCCAGCGCGAAGTACGCGTCGAGACGTGCCTTGCACTGCTCAACAGACACACAAATGAAGGAATTTTGAACCGCATTGTTACCTGCGATGAAAAATGGATTCTGTTTGATAACCGTAAGCGCTCAGCAAGTTGGTTGGATCCTGGTTCAGCACCTAAACAATGCCCTAAACGAAAACTTACCCCTAGAAAAGTGATGGTCACTGTTTGGTGGTCTAGCGCCGGTGTGATTCATCACAGCTTCTTACCAAACGGGGTGAGCATTACTGCAGATGTGTACTGTGAAGAACTGAACACAATGATGGAGAAGCTGGCGCATCTCCAACCAGCATTGGTCAATCGCTCGTCTCCGCTGCTCCTGCACGACAACGCGCGACCTCATACTGCACAGCAGACGGTCTCCAAGTTGCAAGAACTGGGGTTGGAAGCTCTCCGTCATCCGCCCTACTCACCAGACCTTGCGCCTACAGACTACTACTTTTTCCAGAATTTGGATAACTTCTTGGCGGGAAAAAAATTTAATACCCGAGAGGCAGTACAAAATGCCTTTGAAGAATTTGTTGCCTCCCGTCCAGCTGATTTCTTTAAGAAGGGCATCAATAAACTGCCACTGCGATGGCAAAGATGCATTGATTGCATGGGTGATTACTTCGATTAATACAAATAAAAAATTCATGAAAAAAAATCGTTTAAATTTTTTCATACAAAACGGCAATTTCATAGGTAAAGACCTATTATGTAAGCGAGAAATGTAAACATTTTCGTCTTACCGACATATGATTTGTTTATTTTATTGTGTTAAGCATGTAGGTAGACGTTAAAAATATTGTAAATATTTTTGTATATAATATATATTTTTTTTTTTTTTTTTGTGAATGGCATCTCGCAGTTGACCTTGAGAGGCCGTGACTGCTCAACCGGACTTTCCTGTGAAGGTTTTTAGGAATCTAAAAGCCTCCAGCCAGGGCGTAAACCTACTTAAACCTAAAACGACTGCGCACTGAGGGCACCCCCTGTGGGGTACGAACCTCGGCTCAGGGAGTCGCTGGCGGGGGGGGGGCAGCTAGTACTATCAGGGACAGGCTGGATCAAGGTATTATTTTCATGATTATTAGACGGGGAATTTAAAGCTACTGGCTCAGCTGCGGCGCGGGCTGGCGCATCAACGAGCAAGGGACGGTCGGGGGTCTGATCGCTACTCGGGAGTCTTCGCGGGGCGCGAGGACCTCGGCGGCGAGGTCGGTAGGACGGTCGTCGTTTGTGTTTGTGT
Organism: Polymixis flavicincta; assembly: GCA_949987655.1. Lineage (NCBI taxonomy): Eukaryota > Metazoa > Arthropoda > Insecta > Lepidoptera > Noctuidae > Polymixis > Polymixis flavicincta. The sequence goes on along the minus strand of OX465171.1, from coordinate 30,455,344 downwards.
ACTGTACTGGTGGCCCTATTCTTTTCTTGGAGAACAGTGATGGGGTCGTCTGGGTCTGAGAGGACATGTTTCGGCCTGCGAATACTACTGATTCTACTGGGGACATAACTAGCGGCCTTCACAATCAAGGGATTGCGATGTATCTCGGCTTTATCGAAGAAACGCTTCGAGTTGCGTTTCATGAATTGAGCAATAGTGGGCATTTTCAGATCGAGATGGAGGATCTCGTTCCGAACGTACCATGGGGAGCCTGTGGCTTGGCGGAGGAAACGGTTTTGGAGGGTCTGCATCCTATGGATGTGTCGGGGGTGCGTGTGTGCAAAGACTGCACATGCATACGTCATGATGGGCCTTATGCACGCCGTGTAAATACGCAATTTGCACTTGAGTGACAATTTGCTACGTGCGTTCAGAACAGAATGCAACCTTCCGAGAGCGAAGGCGGCGCGTGAGCGCGCCTTTCTGATATGCTCAGAGAAGGAGAGGTGCTGATCTAGAATTACTCCAAGGTATTTGGCTTGCTTTTCCCAAGGGATCGGCTTGCCGAATATGGATATGGCCGGGAGGGGGTCTTGGCGGCGCTGCGGTCTCTTAAAGAGAACCGCCTGGCTCTTGTCCGGATTTAGTTCGATTCGCCATTTCCTAAACCATGCACCGAGTACGTTGACTGCGGTCTGGAGGGATTTGGCTATCGCTTTGGAACTACGCCCAGAGTGGTAGATGGCCGTGTCGTCTGCGAACAGAGCCAACTGAGCCTTACCACTCTTGGGGATATCGCTGGTGAACAGCGTAAAGATGAGAGGGGATAGCACGGCGCCCTGAGGGACGCCGGCGCGAATCGGGTGGGGGGATGAGAGAGCCCCTTCGATGCGATAGCGAAAGGTGCGGTTCGACAGAAAATCTCGTAAGATGAGTACGAGTCGGTCCGGCACGCCGAGTTTGTACAGCTTGTAAATCAAGCCGTTGTGCCAGACCTTGTCGAAGGCTTTCGCTATGTCGAAAAATACTGCACCGGTCGCATAGTTGCGTTGGAGACTAACGCCTATATGCTCTACGATCCGGTGTACCTGTTGTACGCAACTGTGCTGGGTTCGGAAGCCGAACTGCTCGTTGGGTATCAGGCCTTTAGTCTCGGCGAAGTCCCTGAGGCGCTTGTAAATAAGTCGCTCATAGATTTTTCCGAGGCTGTCCAGTAAACTGATGGGCCGGTAGCTCGCGGGCTCCGTTTTGGGTTTGCCTGGTTTTTCAAAGCCAATGACCGTGGCTTGCTTCCAAGCTTGGGGGAAGATGTTATTGCTCAAGGCTCCATTGAAGATGGTGGTCAAGAGCATGATCAGGTGGGCGGGTAGCATCTGGATCACCTTATTGGTGATGCCGTCAGCTCCGGGGGCCTTTCGGGGTTTCAGACCCTTGATGATCTCGTGAACTTCGTCCGGGGTGACGAGAGGTAATGGATCATCAGGGTCTTCGACGGGCGGGAGAGAGGTTCTACGTTCGACTTCAGCGTCCACCTCATCGAGGTGTGCTTGGTCTACAGGTAGAGAGCTGGGTGTGCATTGGGCCTCAAGACTATCGGCGAGGCATTCGGCCTTTTCGATGTCGTCGAAAGCAACGGTGCCATCGGGCCGGGTCAGGGGGGGCATGGTGGCTATTTCTCGGGACTTGAGTTTCCTCTGGAGTTCCCAGAAAGCTAAGTGCGTGGGTTCCAACTCGCTCAGCATCTTGTCCCAGCCCGCGTCACGTAGCTCCGACATGCGTGTCTTTACAGCTCGCTGTAAATAGCGCATGTGAGCTTTGTTCGCGTCGCAGGGAAAGTTGCTGTAGGCACGAACGGCCGCGTTCTTCTCATTCAGCAGTTCGCGTACATCGTCCGGCAGCTTCCAGCGGGGGTCTTCCCCTACCGGAACCCGCCTCGAACAGTCGTTCAGGACAGATTGTACGTGACCCGTGAATGAGTCGATCGCGGCCGTTGTGTCCGCGAGAGAGTCGAAATGATCGGGGATGGCGTCCAAGTGGGCGGATGTGTTGGATTTCAGCGAATCGCTTACTCTCCTCCAGTCTGTTACCACTTTGGTGAGCGGAGGTTGGTCGGTATCTGGGAGACCCGTGCGGGGGGCCAGATGCACGACTACCGGACGGTGGTCAGAGGTGAGCTCGTTTATTGCCTCTATGGAATTCAACCGTAGGTTGATCCTTTTCAGAATTGCAATGTCGAGTACGTCAGGTCTGTGATCCACTGTGTGGGGGAAATGAGTCGGCGACATCGGGGCGATAACGTCGAAGGACAGGGTCGAGCAGAGGTTGAACAGGTGTCTCCCTCTGGTCGATTCCCTGGAACTATTCCACGCGGGGTGTTTCGCATTGAGGTCGCCCGCTATGATAACGGAGTCGCTCATGCTCAACAGGGCGGTGAGGTCATTGGAGAACAGTTGAAAGTCCTCTGATTCGGTCTGGGGAGGAAGGTAGGCTGAGACTAGTGTGATGGGTTGATGACCCGTCATGCCCAGTCGGCAGACTGACACTTCTAATCGGGAGAGGGGGGGGGCATCCATAGGAATGCAGTGTAGGGACTTTTTGTAATAAATGAGAGTTCCACCCTTATGGCAATGTGCTCTGTCGTTGCGAACTATTTTATAGTTGGCAATTCTCGGGTCACGATAGCAGGGTTTTAAGAACGTCTCTTGAACTAACAGGATATCCAGTGATGGTCGCGGAGGAACGTGGCGATCTCATCCCTTTGGGTACGGATACCGTTGGCGTTAAAAGTTCCTAGTTTTAGGGATCGGGGTTTAGTACGCGTAGGGGCCGTATTATCCATTGTGGTTCACGGAAAGTCTAGCGTTTAAAAGGGCTTGCGTAATGTCAGGGTACGCATCATAGATGGCGTATATCCTAAGGATATCGCCTGCCTTTGTGGCGGCATCTACCTCCATGGCCATCTGATGGGCACGGGGGGTGCAGAATGTGAAGAACGCGTTATCGAGCTTTTGATGCACGACGGCGGGGGACATGGTCATGGGACCGGCGTAAGTGGGTGCGGGGCGCGCCTCGGGGCGTGCTCCAACGCGGGGGTCGCGGGACGCGGGGGTCGCGGCGGCGGGGGGCGCGGCGGCGGTGGTCGCGGTAAGAGGTGCGGTAGGGGGCGCGGGAGCGCCTGAACCCGGGTTCTTGGACTGAGGGATGGGCGCGGGGACGGGCCTGGCTGAAGCCATCGCAGGGAACGCCTGCTGGTGGTTCAGGAAGTTCCAGGGGCTCGGTCTCTGGGGACTGAGCCTATCTGGGAGGTACCCTGAGGGGGCTTCCCTTTGCTGGCGGGCGTCGGCACGCTTCACCAGCTTGGGAGAAGTGGTTTTGGGTGCTTTCGAGCACCCCCTATAATTGGCAGGGTGACCGGCTTCGTCGCATAAGACGCAGCTCGGCGGTTCCGTGCACAAGGAGCGGTCCTTGGGCCTGGTACAATCCGCTGTACCGTGGCTACCTAAGCACTTTACGCACCTAGGGGTGGCGTAACAGTGCGATTGCGCGTGTCCGTACAATTGACACCTGTGACATTGGCCGATTGTTCCCGTCTTGTAGGGCTTTTCGATCCGAATGCCGGACAGGTTGCAAATCGTACGGAGATTGAATATCGGGTTGTGGCCCTCAAAGGGCGGGCAGACTACGAGCACCATGTCGTATGGCACTCCGCGGCGGGCGCGGTGCATCCGGTGCACTTCGGTGTACGGGATGTTTTGAAAGTCAAGGTCGGCCTTGACTTCTTCCACGGTGATTTCGACCGGAACCCTCTTTAAGACAACTCGTGTCTGTCGGTCTTCTGGGAGGGCGTACGTGTGGAAGGACACGTTACGGTTTCGGAGGAGTTTGGTAAGGCTGCGGTAGTCGCTAGCCGTCGGGATCGCTACCTTTATCCCTTGGAGGGTGGTGCGGGCGCTGGTGTAGGCAATCTTTTGCTCTAAGCACCATTTGGACACGTCGGTCCATTTTGACTTGTCTTGGATGAAGACAGGGGGCGGAACGGGCACCTTTTTCCCCGCAGCGGCGCGGGGTACGGCGGTGGGTGCGGGCGCGGTCGCGGTCGCAGTCGCGGGGGTCGCGGGGGTTGCGGGGATCGCGGGGGTTGCGGGGGTCGCGGGGGTCGACTCGGTCGGGAAAGGGGTGGGGGGGCGGTCGGTTACGAGCGCGGTAATTTTAGAAGATCGCGAGGAATCGCAGACTTTCTTCTTTCTCTTCTTCCCCTTCGACTTTGACTCAACTGGGGTGAAGCCCTCTTCTTGAGTCACTTGAGTTACTGCCACTTCCTCTTCGTTCGAAGAGGGAGAAGAGAAACAAGCTGTTCCTGGTGATTCGGGGGTGCAAGGGCAGTCTTCAGCGTCCATAAGGTCGGACGCTGCGTCGGAGAAAAGCTCCTGGGATTGCGGGGTTGCCAAGGCCGGTGAAGCCGGGGAATCGTTATAAGTTATAACGGGTGGCGCGGGTTTATACGCGGTCGCGGTCGCGGTCGCGGCGGGAAACGTGGGTTTCTCATTACCCAGAATATGGTTGAGGCGCGCGCGGTCCTCGGGGTTCTTTATGATCGACTCCAGGGTCGCCCAAAAGGCTGCCCTGGAATCGGCCATGATTTAAAGGGAGGGGGTAAACTACTTCCCACTCATAAGGAGTGAGCCTAAGTCCCTATTTCTCCTAACAATCCTAACGTCTACTTCCCCGGGGGGATGCCCGGGGATGTGTGATTCCTCCCTGTCGGGTATAGACAGGGAGATGTGTACCTCGGGTGAGCCCTAAGCTTGTAAACCTGTTGCCAATCTTAATGTGCAACAGGGCCCTGTCAGTCTAGCGCGAGGGGCGTAGACACGCCCCAAAGACACTAGGTGTGTAGCTGTGGAAGGAACACTGTCACCAGTGACGACTAGGAGATCCCCCAAGGCCGTCGGTCTGGGACCCGTCCAATTCACTGCCTTGCCTTGAAGAGGTTCGGCGGGTGTGTTGGGACAACACCCTCTCGGTTTCGTTGGCACCGTAAGGTTTCCACCGAGAACCACGAAACTGTGGATTTTACCCAGAAGGGGCCAAGTGAATTTACTTGACGATTTACTTCCGTAAAGAAACAGAGTTTTGTCTTGAAAAAGACAGTTTTTATTGTAATTAATAATCCAGTCAATAATTAAATTAATTGAATTATTAATTCGGAGTGTTCGCAGCGGGGCGCGGCGAGTCAGGTTGGCGGCGGAGGATGAGTCACGCAGCGGTAGGCAGGAACAATTAGCACGTGCGCTCAGGGCGAGTGTCACGGGCTAATAGTGTATATAATAGGTGTTGTTTGGCAATATATTCATTCGCATCTTAACCGTCTTTCACTCCTGACACTACCAGGGACTCCTACCTCAACAATTACCTTCAAGCCAATGACGTAGCGGCCAGTTACAGGCTGCGGCAGAGGAGGAGTGCCGGTGCTTCTGAGCAGCGCTCTTCCCTTCCGTGGCCTGGACGGGGCCGCCACCGTATGATGGCGGACGCGGTGGGGCCGCAGGGGAACAGGAGTGTCGGTATAGCGTTGGCCGCTCTCCCTATCCCCTGCGGCCGAAAAGTGGTAGGCGAGACGGCGCGTTGTGATCCACGCGCGCCGTCAGAAATGTCAGCAACCACTGGTGGGGTCCGCAAGGGCCGATACCTGCCAGGGGAGCGGGTTGTTCGAAAGAGTTACCGCCGCCCCTGGCGCACGGGCAACTGAGCGAACACGGGTGGGTTTTAGTCAGTAAAAGTCTGACACGCCCTCCTGCTCTACCCAGCGGGAGAAGTCATTTGATGATATCCCACCAAAAAAAAACCGTCCGTCCAAAGAATGAGGAATCATCATTTTCCCTTGACTTCTTTATTTTTGTCGGAAAATCTTCGAATAGAAATAGACATTGCGCGTATTGTCTTTTGGTAACAATTGCATGTGGTTAGACTAAAAGCCGACCCCAACATAATTGAGAAAAATAATTTCTTAATGTATGAGATATGGACCTACAGTTTGCAAAACAATACTATGTTTCCGGTAAATAGTACGTCAGCCCTAACAGTACCTACACGCCTCGCATAACACAGCCGCATCGACCTGCATCGCATCGCATTTCAATCCAATAATAGCACAGTGCGACCCTGCGTGAACGCTGGTTCATAAGAAGAAAATGCACGAAAGTATTCTTGGAGGAATGTTTTCCATGTGATGCGGCCTGCCTACATTTGCGCCAGCATTTACTGGTAAGCTCATCTGACACGTGATAGACACATCCGGCTCACTCCATGTCCATTAACAGGATTCTAACGTGCAAGCCTGACGTCGTCGCTGTAGACAGCAGGCGGAGCATGAAATAAGATCTACGTATTGTAAGTTTACCTGTTGATGACAGTAAATGTTATTATTAACATTTTGACTGCTTTGTTGGTTTGGTGGTCGCAAGCGCCACTGCTGAGCATGAGGCCCTTGGTTCGATTCCCAGATCGGGACAAGTTTAATTGGGTTTTTGCACGACTGCGCCAGAAGGAGGGTTATGTTTTTCGAGTGAATGTATCTATTTTTCTTTGGCACGCTCTGTATGGATTATGGATATTTGTTACTCTTTCACGCGAAAACGGCCGTACGAATTTGGATGAAATTTGGCATACAGATAGATGTTCAACCTAGATTTCCCGGGGGATATTAGTTTAAAACATAGAAACAAAAATAAGAAATGTTTACTTAATAAATAAGTAGATAAATAGATCTTTTGTAAATTGGTATTCTGAACGAAGTACCAGGTTGTCATAACTTCGCAGGACCTCACCTAACATAGCTGTGTCAGCTACAAAACGCTTTATGCCTTCGCAGTACCAGGTTGGCATTATAAATCGGTAGAAGCACCCTTAACACAATTGTGTCAGCTAGAAAACGCTTTATGCCTTCGAAGTATTTCTGTGGGATCATTTCCGACATACGCGCGGGCGAAGCCGCCGACAAAAACTAGTAGATTATATTTTCTAAGATCATTTGCCATAGATAGACGTAGTAAGATTAATGATTAAAGTTCAACAGTTCTACAATGCACTAAGACTAAAGTAAAACTAATGGTCCGTAGGTATCTGTCCGGCCAACGCACTTATATCTAGCCTTGGTTCAGATGATTGATCACACTATCTAGGCCACTAAAATTCTTACACCAGATTAACTCCTACTTATCTAAAGAGTAACACAGTATCTCTTATCACAGTATTTACCTACGTTCACTATCATAGTGATTATAGATAGTATTAATTATAAAATAAACACTTTAATCTTATGATTACCTATTGTGATGAACCTGAAATGCGTCAAGTTTTTACTTATGATTGGAATTTTAATTAATCTAAGTGCAAGTCCAGAGCGAGCATTCGGTATACTCAATTGATAGACTACGATTTCTGAAGTCCTCAGATAAAATCTCAAGAGATATTCATTTAAGAAACCTGTTTTATAATTTTAATTTCTCTTTTAATAGATCTATGATTGTGTATTTCTATCCAAGGGTAAATTACATGCCGAAGATGCTCGCGATCGCGGTTAGTATCTCTTCATGGATGGCGGTGCGAACATGGAGGTTAAGTCGCAACTGAAAGCTCAGTTCAGTCCTGTGTGTGTGCTGTACTCTACCTACTCCAGAAGACATCACCATCACTGCTGGACATAGGCCTCCCCCAGGCTCCTCCACTTCGACCGGTCTTGTGCTTCCCTCATTCAGCAGATTCCCGCGGCCTTCACAAGGTCATCGGTCCACCTTGTGGGAGGCCTTCCCACTCTACGTCTTCCGGTACGCGGTCGCCACTCCAGAACCTTTCGGCCCCATCGGCCATCTGTTCTGCGAGAAATGTGCCCTGTCCACTGCCACTTAAGTTTGGCAATTCTTCGGGCTATGTCGGTAGCCTTGATCCTCCTGCGGATCTCTTAATTTCTGATTCGATCACATAGGGAAACTCCAAGCATAGTCCTCTCCGTTGCCCTTTGGGTGACTTTAAGCAGAAGACATGTTGAATCGATTTGACCAACCACGAGCCAAATTACAGCGATGATTGCCGTCGACCGCGATGTAAGCACAAAATATTTTGGTTTCACGTAGGCATCTAGATAAACCCCCAAACAGCCCGCGATATATCGCAATGAGGTATAACTTCGGCATGTACAGTGGGCTGCATCAATTGGGCACCCCAGTTGTATTAAAAATGTAATACAACTGGGATACAACGTACGTGCGTGTGTGACTGTGTGTTAGCATGCATTTGTTACACATGGAGGTGATTTATGAGATAACAAGCTAAACAGCAATCGTGAGGTATAGCAGTGAGGTCTTCAGCATGTTATCCACACTACACTTTAAATTACCGACGTACGTAAAGTTCTTGTTCCTACATAGTCGAGCAGTGTTACATTATTATTGTTATGTCTTATTGTTGTATGCCCAAGGTGTATACATTATACCGGTAGCAACAATCAATAATATTCTAGATACTAGTACCTAAACTATTCTAGGTATTGAACTAATAGCAGTACCGAATCAATAAACTCCGGGTAGGAATTGAAACTGAGATGTTAATCTATGTTGAAGCTGATGCAATAATAGTTGAGTGAAAGGGGAATTCATTGGTTACTGTTAGCCCCTGAATTTCCAGTACCTTTGTGCATTAGATACTCCGGATAAGCCAAACTTACTCAATTCATTCGGACACTGAGTGAATATATTGTAATGGGTTTATCAGACATACTCCGCCGGGCAGGTCTAATGTCAAATGACTACAACGAATCAGACAGCAGTGAGTGAAAATGGCACATGGTTCCGTAAGTTTAATAGTTTTGTTTTGTTATTTCTTGCTTTTCAGCGTAGTCGACCGCAGTCATGGGTGGTGTTTCGATCTGGATATAAGTAGACTGAGACTTTTGTGTTTTTTTTTGAAAAGTTTTTTTATTACCTACCTAAAACATCTGTGTAACTAAAAAACCTTTCGTAATACTTAGATACTCAAGTACTAGAATTCAAAATGATAATTTCATATCAATTTACGAAAATGTATTTGTTTTGTTTGCTTGAAGATTGTGTCACAATAGTCTTTCTCTCATTACGAAACTGTTGTTTTCTATGGTCCGGCTATGGTACGGTTTGTAACAAAAAAAAACATATACTCAGAAAGCATTTCTGTATCCACTTTGGCACACTAACAGTAGCAATCGGTTTCATTTAGACGTATCAACAATATTCTTTGCGTTATTGAAGTTGATCCGACAAACTTTTCGAAGATATGCTAAAAGATAAACAAAATGATTAGGATTCTGACTGAAATTATGCTGATGGTAGATAAGTGATATATTTATCCAATAGCGTTCTTGAGTAGGTCTCAAGAACTCAGTTGATGCTTAGTTAGAAGACCTAAATACTCGTATACAAAAAAATATACCCTTTTGTAAACTTATCCAGATTTTGAGTAAATATAGGCTACGTAGGTTCAATACCTTCAGTATGTACCCTAAAATCACCCGAGATTTGACGTGCAAGTCTATAGGGTGCAAATTATTTTCACTGCGTTCCGATGTTACGGAATGTTTTGATTAAAATGATAATTATATTAACTAACATGCAACTCCCTATTTCATAATTTATGTTTTAGGATTGCTGGTTTAGTTCGGTAGGTAAGTTTTTCATATTTAGATAAATGATAAACGATATTTATTTCTGTAAATTGGTTCAAAAAATTAATTTTGCACGTCGAAAATAACTTGACTATGTTTTTTTTAATACTTAAATACAGGGTTATTGGAAAAACACCAACAACCTCTGAAAAGGTCATTGTATTAATCATTATGACCTACTCTGAAATCGCGAAAAAAAATCAGCTGTTCCCTACATTTTGATGAGTTATCTATCTTCTTCTAAATAAATATATACTTATAAATGTATAAAAGGAGAAACTGACTGACTGACAAATCAACGCACAGCCGAAACTACTAGGACTAGGAACGTGAAATTTTGCACACAGCTTCCTTTTATAATGTAGGGGTGCACTAAGAAGGGGTTTTTGGACATTCGACCTTCAAGGGGGTGAAAAGGGGGGATTTTGTTTGTATGAAAAATCTTAGTCCTTGAGTTACTAAACTTGAAACTTGGCACAAATACTTATCTAAGTAAATTATAAAGTTTTTTATTTAAAGGGGGATTGGGGGGTGTCAAAGTTTGTATGGAAGAATTTTAACGCGCTGTCTGATTAACTCGAAACTCAGTATTTATACCTAAAACCAAAAATTGAGAATAACGTGTATCAGGGTTTTTCAAAAATCTACCCCTAAAGTTAATTTTACAAGGGATGATTTTACTGCGTGTCTTGATTAACTAGAAGATGGGTATAAATAACCTATAAGTCAAATAATGTGAAAGATGGAGAAGCCATATTATATTATGAACATGAAACTTGCTTAGGTGGTTTTGTGTGAAGGATAGTGATCATATCACTTTATATTGTTGACCTCAGAAGGGAAATATTTATCCTACTAATATTGTAAATGTGAAAGTTTGTTAAGATGTTTGGATGTTTGTTAAGTACTCAATCACGCAAAAACGACTGACACGGATTTGAATTTGGATGACATTTGGCACACAGATACTTTTTAGATCATGAGGAAACCGGCATGTCCTAGAACCGAGGAGACCTGTATCCCAGCCTTGGGAACATTATGATAATTATTATTATATTATGATCATGGAATCAGTGAGTGAGCAACAGCAACTACAGTGCAACACTATGAAATATTTTGAAAGCTGGGCGGCGTGCGAATGCTGGATTTGTGATGCAGTAAAGCTCATACAAACCATTTCAAAGGACTAGCTAATCTGTTTCCCTACTACCAGTGCAATGGTATTAAATGGGTTTTCACGAATTTTGTAGCTCTTTTTTGATATTCCATCTATTATTAGTGAATAGTCTATTCAGTACGGAAACAATGGGGTTCAAAGCAGCTTCAGGTATCGGCTTCCGATTGGGAAACTAATCCTGCTAAGTTAGGTTACTGCTTCAAAGTTGCTTTGTGATAGTCAGTTTTTGATACTCTACTGACATCAAAGCATGTCCATACTGAAAGCACGTGAATGTGGTAGAATGTGGTTTTCCTTAGCCTTTACCAGTGGGTAGGTACAAGCTAAAAGTTGGTGCTCACTAGACTTTATAATTTTATTTATCTAAGATTATTGCTTTAAATTGTAACTCAGTTCCCTCAACATAGTTGGTTTACTATTTAGACAACATTGACTGCACATCCGACAGTGTTAAGCAAAAATCGAACTTTTTCTTCTTTTGGAGTCGAAAAAGGTAAACACAAAGGTAAAAATATTAATACATTAATTGTTCTGGCGCAAAAATGTGGGAGTACCTTACCGAATGCCTTAGATATTCTATAGGATATTTTTTCTATAGATAAATATCTTTTTATTAAATCTTTGCAAAATGCTCTCTAGCCTCTATACAAAGTTTCATGCGTCTGAACCAGTTTTCGAAACACTTTTTCCAGTCCGGCGCAGGCACCTCATTAACAGCGTGCTCGAACGCTGACAGCGCATCTTCCGGCGACGAAAATTGTATCCCTTTGAGCTGATTTTTTATTTACGGGAATAAAAAGAAGTCACACGGTGCTAGGTCAGGGCTGTAAGGAGGGTGACCCAGAAGTTTGACCGGCGTGCTGTCCAGGAAATCCCTCGTTTTGAGCGCGGTGTGTGAAGGCGCGTTGTCGTGGTGGAGCAGTAGCCCGTGGAGCCCTGTGTTTGGTCGCTCGTTGCTCACAATAGAGAAAACTTCTGCCAAGCATTTCATAGTATACCATTCAGCGTTGATGCTTCTGTGGTTGCGTAAAGGAATTGACACCAAGTAGCCAGTCAAATTTAATAAGTTCGCGATCAAAATCTTCCCCCCGCTTCTAGATCGCTTTGCTTTGGTAGGCGTTGATTCGTTTTGAAACACCATAACCGTCGACTGGCGCTTCGTTTCTGGATCGTATTGAAAAATCCTAGACTCATCACCTGTAATGATGTCGTAAACACGCCGAGACGAGCCTGCTTCGAATTTGTTTATCATATCAAGGCATCATTCCACCCGGGCCTGCTTCTGAGCATCGGTGAAGTTGTGCGTCACCCAGCGTGAAACTATCCTTCTCACGCGAAGGTGCACATGTAGAGTTTCGTGAAGGCTTCCCGATCCAACTTGCAGTGTTTGCTGGATCTCTTGATCGTAACTCGCCTATTGTCATGGTTTGATTTTTTTGCTGCTAGCACGTTTTCTGCCGTAATAGTCGTCAAAGGGAGACCAATTATACTAGCTCCCGCCCGCGGCTTCGCTTGCGTTAATTTATAATTTGACATTCAATTCGGGTTATACTCTGCTTGTAATAATAAAATTCAATCATGATTCGAAAGACACGTAGCGCCATCTATTATCATATGAACGTTATTGTTGTTTTCCTCGGATTTCTTTTTTCCGGAATGAAAGGTACCCTATGTACGTTTCTGTACTCCTAATAACGTATATGCAAAATTTAATGATGATTGTAGGTACACACAGCGTCAGTATGTGCTACCCTCAAGTTTTGAAATGTTACACTGCTACAACATTGAATTAGTTACGAATAGTTTACAGAATATTCAAAAAGAGTTAATGTTCTGACTTGGATTCGAACCATCGCATCACCGAACGTCGTCATACCGGCAGTTTGACAATCTATTAATTTAACTCAATTAGGTACGTCTTCCTTATAAAATTATTCCCTACCCTCAAGATATTACTACAACGTTTGATTTATACATTGACATTAAACGTCTGTATGCAGTGAAGACATGACAGATCACGTGATATTTAAAACGATGTTACTTGTCTAGGGACCCGTTTGTGTTTATTTGCAAAATACCAGGCCACTCAGAAAGTATTGCGAAAAAAGGTTTATAAGTATGAGAGACTGGCCAGTTATAATCTATTTTGAAAATATCTAATAGGTACCTTTAAACGATTTTCATGAAATTTAGTATGCAGGGGTCTCGGGGGCGATAAATCGATCTAGCTAGGTTTCATTTTTAGAAAACATCAAACAGAAAAAAAAACCGGGCAACGCTCGGTCATTCAGATTATTATTGATTATTTGTAAGTAAAAAACGACAGAAGACTTCATGAACTAATTTATCTGCAACTGTTGAAGCTTCTTGATTTGGAATGGCGAAGACTTCCGGCCACTTAGTGAAATAATCCATCACAACCATGAAATACTTGTTACCACTTTCACTTTCCGGAAACGGCCCCGCAACGTCAACGGCTATCCTCTCCCATGGTGCACCAACATTGTACAATTTCAATGCCCCTCTGCTACGCGTCTGAGGTCCCTTTACAGCTGCACAACTTGTACATTTGCGACACCAGTCCTCGACATCGTCCCGACAGTGGATCCAGTAAAACCGTTCTCTTATCTTCAGTAGAGTCCGTTTTACTCCTAGATGACCTCCTGAACAACCATTATGGTAAAGCTGGAGAACATCCGGTACTTGAGCTTTAGGGACTACCATTTGCAAATGACAGCTGTTGGGGCTGTGGGCACAATTCATGTTTGGTTGCCACTAGCCCAATCTCTTATCGAATAGCGGAATTAATGGTCAGGAGCTTTCTAGAAAGTTCGATGCTAGAACTTTCTGGAACTATCGACATGTGTTCGCTCCGTTCCCGCTTATATAGGGCCCTCGGATAGTTCTAGATGCTTCTACGGTAGAAGGTTCTGGAACTATCCGAGGGCCCTATATAAGCGGGAACGGAGCGCGTCCCGGGGTAGTTGATTGGAAGCGATACATGCGAGAACATCTAAAGCGATCTTCAAGTGCGACTTAAGAGTGATCCGTAGTGCTATTGTGTTGTGTTATTAGTGTGTTTAATTAAAATGTTATTTTTGGTAATTCATTTCGGCAGTTTTTAATTGTCACGAACCCCTAGCTCGTAACAACTGGTGTCAGAAGCAAGGATTAAAATCATGCCGATTTTACCTAAAGACGACACGGAGGGTATCCGTACCCGGAGTCAACGCCAGCAAGAGACGGACCGGAGGCGATTTGGTGGAGAAATGCCACAGACTTCGGAGGGCCAGCTACCAACCACGGAGGCCGGCCCGTCCACAGCTGCTCCATCATCACCAGCACCGGATTTTGCTGCTCTGATGATGATGTTGCAGGACCAGGCCCGCCGATTGGAAGAACAGCTCAAACGGGATAAAGAGGAGCAGGCCCGCCGACAGGAGGAACAGGCCCGCCGATTGGAAGAACAGCTCAAACGGGATAAAGAGGAGCAGGCCCGCCGACAGGAGGAGCAGGTGCACCGACAGGAAGAGCAGATGCTCCTCATAAAGGACCTTCATGCAACCTTCGGGAAAGACATGAAGGAGGTGAAGGAGAAGGTTGCCCAGCATGACAACCGCTTGTCAGAAGCTGAAACTCAGATCAGCAAGTTTAGTGACGTCATTGCTGATGTGAAGCAAGAGTTGGGTAACCTCAAACTTGGGGATGGAATCGCAGCTGCCGTAGCTACAACACCTTCGCTACGTGGATTCAAAGTGCCGCCGTACGACGGGACTTCTTCCTGGTCAGCCTACAAAATTCAGTTTGCGGCTGTCATGAAGGCGAACGGATGGAATAAAAGTCAGGCCATGACTGCCCTCACCCTAGGCCTGCGCGACCAGGCTTTAAATGTGCTGGAAGCTCTCGGTAAGGAAGTGACTTACGAGCAGCTCCTCGAGGCATTGGAGGCTAGATATGGCGACGCTCACCTGGAACACGTGTTTCGTGCGCAGCTCAAGGATCGTGTGCAATGCAGTAACGAAAACCTGCAGCAGTGGGCCCTTGAAGTGGAGAAGCTGGTTCGAAAAGCGTACCAGTCCGTACCTGCGCTTATTGATGGGAACCTGGTGCAGGCATTTGTCGACGGCATCCGGGACCTTGAAGTTAGAGCTGCTGTGAGACTCGGTCACCACGGGACGCTTAAGGACGCCTTGGCCCATGCACTGGAGGTGGAAGCTGTGCGGCAGGATCATCGTTTCCATCGCGTCAGGGAGGTTGTAGCGGCTACAGTTCGCGATCGTAAAAGATACAGCCCAAGGTGTTACGGCTGTGGGGAAACGGGCCACCTTCGATCCAGTTGCCCTAAGCGAACTGCAGAAAGGGAAGAATTGCCTATCCGTCAGCGGCCAAGAAGATTGCCGGTAGCGCGTCGCGAAAAGGACGAGGAAACCATGATTAAGGGAATGGTGACGGATGGTGTTATTGCACCTTCTTCAAGTTCAAGGTGTTCACCTGTAGTGCCTGTGAGGATGCTCAGGACAGACCTCAGCAACGAGTGGAAGGAAAGCCTACAGCGTGCACAGCAGGAAGATTCGGACATCAAGCCGATTCTGGAGTGGATGAAGGCCAGTGCTCTTAAGCCCAAGTGGAGCGACGTCTCAGCAATGAGTTCGGTCACAAAGAGCTATTGGGCCCAATGGGACAGCTTGGTGATTCAGGATGGAGTCCTGTGCCGTAAATGGGAAAATGCTCGGGGAAACAGCTGTCATTTGCAAATGGTAGTCCCTAAAGCTCAAGTACCGGATGTTCTCCAGCTTTACCATAATGGTTGTTCAGGAGGTCATCTAGGAGTAAAACGGACTCTACTGAAGATAAGAGAACGGTTTTACTGGATCCACTGTCGGGACGATGTCGAGGACTGGTGTCGCAAATGTACAAGTTGTGCAGCTGTAAAGGGACCTCAGACGCGTAGCAGAGGTGCATTGAAATTGTACAATGTTGGTGCACCATGGGAGAGGATAGCCGTTGACGTTGCGGGGCCGTTTCCGGAAAGTGAAAGTGGTAACAAGTATTTCATGGTTGTGATGGATTATTTCACTAAGTGGCCGGAAGTCTTCGCCATTCCAAATCAAGAAGCTTCAACAGTTGCAGATAAATTAGTTCATGAAGTCTTCTGTCGTTTTTTACTTACAAATAATCAATAATAATCTGAATGACCGAGCGTTGCCCGGTTTTTTTTTCTGTTTGATGTTTTCTAAAAATGAAACCTAGCTAGATCGATTTATCGCCCCCGAGACCCCTGCATACTAAATTTCATGAAAATCGTTTAAAGGTACCTATTAGATATTTTCAAAATAGATTATAACTGGCCAGTCTCTCATACTTATAAACCTTTTTTCGCAATACTTTCTGAGTGGCCTGGTATTTTGCAATTAAACACAAACGGGTCCCTAGACAAGTAACATCGTTTTAAATATCACGTGATCTGTCATGTCTTCTCTGCATACAGACGTTTAATGTCAATGTATAAATCAAACGTTGTAGTAATATCTTGAGGGTAGGGAATAATTTTATAAGGAAGACGTACCTAATTGAGTTAAATTAATAGATTGTCAAACTGCCGGTATGACGACGTTCGGTGATGCGATGGTTCGAATCCAAGTCAGAACATTAACTCTTTTTGAATATTCTGTAAACTATTCGTAACTAATTCAATGTTGTAGCAGTGTAACATTTCAAAACTTGAGGGTAGCACATACTGACGCTGTGTGTACCTACAATCATCATTAAATTTTGCATATACGTTATTAGGAGTACAGAAACGTACATAGGGTACCTTTCATTCCGGAAAAAAGAAATCCGAGGAAAACAACAATAACGTTCATATGATAATAGATGGCGCTACGTGTCTTTCGAATCATGATTGAATTTTATTATTACAAGCAGAGTATAACCCGAATTGAATGTCAAATTATAAATTAACGCAAGCGAAGCCGCGGGCGGGAGCTAGTAATAAGCTTAAACTCGTTACAGAAAATGTTGACAAGTTATTGGAAAGTCGGTGAGGCAGCCCACAGAACAGGGGCCTTAGTCTACTAATTTATAAACGTTACAATGGTCTCTCAATGGTGTGTTTTTGACAGTTTTTGTATGGCAAATCTGTCAAAAACTTACCATTGAGAGACCATTGTGACGTTTATAAATTAGTAGACTTAGGCCCCTGGTCAGTTGATCTAATCTCCGGACTTGCGACCAGCCGGGACATGAAATTATAACGAGCAGGGGTGAGAGCGCCGAACGCGTAGGTAATAAATAGGATTTGGCCCAACGTTAAATTTTAGTTCGAACAGCTTCGTAAGTTAGTTTACAGCAATAAAAAAACACGAATGTGGTTTACTAAAAAACTAATTTTTCAACGAAAAATCTGTAGGTTTACTTCCCGTAAAATAGTCTGCGTTCCTTTATACCAAATATTCGAATCATCCGTTTATTCGTGATTGAGTAGGTAAAAACATCTTCGCTCGTTGTTAAATTTAAATATTAATTAAGCCCTGAGATAATTATTACCTAGTGGTAAGATAAGATACGTGGGATTAAAGAATTTATTACTTGAAAGAAAATTGGTAGGAATTTCAAACGCTAAATTGAGGCCATACATTTTATTATTAAATGCTTGTACTGTGTCTAGTTTTAAGGGCTAGTAGCTAAGTAATAACAGCCGGACGGGTTGATCCATCAGGTTACTATACATTAAAGGATTCTATTAATTAAAAGAAAAGTATAGTTAACCAGAATATTTTTGAATTTTTCGCGAACTGTTGTTAGGATAATGTTGCACAGTTAGAGCGCTATGCAACACTACGTAATTCTAGTTAAAATCCATCGTTCCGTCATAAAAATAACGTAGGTGCTGTATCGTAGGTGTAGGTAACGTAGGAAGGTGACGAAATCATTCTAAAAGCATCCCTCCATCTGTAGCTGTATGCAGGGATGCTTTTCAAATGCTTTCGTCGCGAACTCATTAGTTCAAGCGATGGGTTTTCGCGCGCGTAAAGTTTTGCAAAGGCTTTTCAAAAGCTTACATAAACAAATCATTGATTTTTTTCCAGGTCTTTTATTTCCTTACAAAAAAAATATTTATACATTCTATATTCTATACTAATAATAAAGAGGAAAAATTTGATTGTTTGTTTGTATGTTTGCATTGAATATGCTCCGAAACTACTGAACCGATTAGAAAAAACATTTCACTGTTGGGAAGCTACACTATCCCCGGGTAACATAGGCTATATTTTATACCCGTATTCCCACGGCAACAGGAACTACGCGGGTTAAACCGCGGAGCGCTGCTAGTATTATTATAAAACCTTAAAACTATCTTTACAGGTAGCCTAATGCGATAGTGAAGTAACTTCATACATACCTGCTATTACTTTACACATATCTTTTCCATCGGCTAACAGGTTGAGCGTGCACATCAGCGTGCGCGGCCGCGGTGCTCGTTAAAGCACATTGGTGCGCACGGCCGTCACCACCAGCAGCCGCGGAGGCCACTGCACGGTAAAAATATATACATACATATATATGAAATCTGGCATGAATAAATGTTCAAATTTAGTAGTATTTTTTCGAAAATCATTTCTACTAACGGCTTTTATAATAATGATGACTTTTATAAAAATGACAAAACGACAATGCCATTATAACACAATTCTATTACGAGACCATTGACCGACCACTGATCGACCATTATGAATTTAGCAGATTACGAACTTTTAGCAAAATGACAATGTGATCGTGTTGGAATGACGAATTTATGAAATAGCAGACTTGGGCCCCTGGCCGGCGCACTGCAGCTCACTGAATAGGTCCGAAAAGTCGAGCTGTCAGCGTACTTATTTATTTATAGTTAACTAAAACGGTAACACCAATTACATTAATTAACGTTGAAACAATATTATAACGTGGCAAATAACTGTGTTAAGATAAATAATTAAATTAAAAACTACATGGAACAGTGGACTCCCTTGCATACTTTCCCTCACAGAACACAAGATAAATACGCATGATTTTATTCCATTCATCGGTCGTCTCTTCAAGGACGGCATTACGATTGTATTTACTAAAAATAAATTTATATCGTTTTGGATAGCCTATTTGGTTTTTTCCACCTAATTACGTTGTCTACTATATAACGGAATTCTAAATTATAATTATACGATTCTTAAACGCAGTCTCGGTTTTATCAAGGAGGTTTAATACGTCTTGGCCGACTAGACCGACAGGGAGATGATTATACGGCTGGAGAAAAAGAAAAAGATTTAGGAAGGATTTTGAAAAATTCGGGGAGACCGCCCTCCCCGAATTTTTCAAAATCGTTCCTTAATCAAGAGGCTGGACGAGATCGGTTCGGATGATTGACAGTGACGGATCATACATACATAAACTTCAGGAGGACTATTTCACAAGAGTTAGGGTCGCTCTGACGCGACCCTACACTCCTTAGAACCACCTAATTTGACGCCGGAGCCACGGAGCTGCCCTGACGCCAACACAGAACTTATAACCAGATTTGACACCTGAACCACAGACCTGGCCTGACGCCATTTCAAGTATTACCTTTTACCTTCTACATCTCTCGAATAGAGTGCGTTTTTTAGGCAGGTACCTTTTTTACAACTTACCTCTATTTTTGTTTTCCTTCATATTAAATTTAACGGTCTAATCAATTTTTACCCTTTTTTTGTTAACGATAGGTAGACACGACAATTTCGGGATAAAAATAACTGCTATATGGACCAACTACGTATCTATCAACTTTCTTCGGAATCGGTCTATACGTTTTTGCGTGAAGAAGTAACAAACATATTATGTATGTGCATACTAACACAAACTTTCACAATTAGAGTAGGATTTGATTAATGGAGACACAGTAATAAAGTCTTTCACAGCTAATGTTTCATTTACTTAAACATATTGAATGGAGGAAATAAAAATGGAGAATATAACTAAATAAAATTTCGCGAAAAATAATTACGAATCAACTTGTGTAAACTTGGAGGGTTTAAATTTCTTAATATCATACGGGGATTCCAACTTTTCACTTTAATACGTGTGGCGGCAGACCAGATGGATTAAAATTATTGAGGACATAGACGTACAGTGTCCTCGATGTTGCACACTGTGTCGATGAACTTGTAGCATTGAATGTCTCCTGGTAGTTTTTGTAACATAATAATTATCATAATGATAATTATTATGTTACAAAAACTATGTTAACTATGTTAAAAAGCCTTGTCGATATCGGCACGTGTTCCCTTGGCAATAACAGGAAGTGCTTGCCTAAAATCTCCAGCAAAGACAAAAGTCACCTCTCTCATCACAGCACTTGAGTTACTTAAGGTCTAATGACCGGTTTAATGCTCCAACAGTGCGCAAAAAAATATTCTGGCTATACCTACTTTTTTTTTCAACAAATAGAATCCTTTATTGTTTTAAATGCATTTTCAGATAAAAATCAGTGCGTGACAAAAGCCAAGAACCAATAAAAAAAATGAAATATACGTAAAGCATTTCACATTGTAGGTACTTTGTAGATAACGTCTACTATCAAAAACCTTAATAAATCTTGGATATCGTTATCAGAGAAAAATGCGGTGCACAATGTCAATACTAATCGCAATCACAATCGTGTAGTATTACCGGACGGTCAGTAATTATCACCTGTTTATAATTAACGCTGTTTAATTAGAATTGTGAGTGCTAAAATGTGCGGGATAATCGGTAGCGTGATCACTCTAGCCGTCGGCGGTGTTCTCGTATTGGGCAGCTGCCTCATCGGATATATTTGGGTCCCTGAAATCGTCAAGAACATCATCGTAAGCGTAAGTATTGTAAAACCTGTTCTATTGATATTTTTTTAACGACAAAATGGAAAAAGTTCTTAAGGTGAAACAAGTCCACATTTTTTCCATACAAACTTCGGGAGGGTTTTAATCCACTGTTTGACAATGTACATCAAAACTGAAACATGGTAGGTATGGTTTTGTCTCATTATTAATATTGTCGGTACGGAAACAGAATACTAAAATAAAAAGCCATTAAAAAGTTATGAGCCAAGAAAGATTCGTTTTTCTTGCTAATTTAACCTAACTTTGGGTCGGTACCGACAAAGCTCAATTATTGAAAAGTTCAATAAACTTAATTGGTCATTGATTTATGCAGTGGCTTTTCAGAAAACCCGATCTTCCGAAGGACTTTTCTTAATTTTTTACGCGCCTGTTTTACTATAACTGATCCTGCAGCTCACTCAATAATGTTGTGCGTGTAGACTAGAGTGTAACTGCTCATCACTGATACTACCTCTGTCGGACACGAAGCCTGGTGAGACAGCGTGCTTTTTAGCCAGGCCCACCAGTGAGTTCGAGCCCGGGACTATTGTACCTTTAAGTGTGTGTGTCTGTGTATGGTGAACGCAACAACCGTTATATCAAGTAATATGCTTCTGCTAAGCACATTACTTGATATGAGGGTTTTTGCGTATATCAGCATCCGATCCGGGGATTATCAGCATTGTTTTTAATGTCAGTATCAGCATCTAACAGATTCGATGCTGATATGTTTTTTTTTTTTAAAATATAACTTGCCTTTAATTATATTCTAATGTTAGTGAGAGTCTATCATCTTTTTCTTATAATAATAATAATTATAACTGGCAAGGCAATCATGACGTGCTTACTAGTTTAGATTTTTTTATAGTTTTTCGAAACCTCTTATTTCTCACGGGAGATAAAGATTAAGTAATCAAATATTTTATTCTGTAGGTAAATAGGATGCTGTCACGTCATGTTTATCAAAAAAAAACTATGTAGTCGACATTTCTTCACAAAAGAGAAGAAATTAAAAAAAAACTGACCAGACGTTAAATATTAGAAAACATAGTGTTACAAAATTTAGAGTATCGTTTGGACTGGCCTTTTGCCATCGTGAGCTCAACCAGTTAAATTGTACCTAGGGAGCTCAGCTAGTGTGCCATGTTTTGCTGTCTCAAAATCGCTGCGACGCGCGACGCCGGGTCACTATGGTTTTGATGCAATGCTTATTTTATCGACCGTTATCAAGCCTGGAAAAATATATTCCTAGAAAGTAGATGTGGGGGAAAACAATCAAAAGAAAGCTAGCATACCTACTCGTGAGCCCCTCCCACTTTGTAGCAATTGAACCGTAGCTTCCTGTGTTTAATTTGTCCTTCCAGGATGCTAAGAAATGTTATTAAGAAAACTCCTGTATAAAAATGAATAAGGTCGGCGTCGGACAGTATTAGAAACAAAGAAAATTAAGTGTATCCGTTTCCGTTGATGGAGGTAAATGTTTTTCATGTTATTTGGTCGAATTATTTCATTTAATGACTACGCTAGTAACAGTTAGTCTAGAAATACGAGTATACCTGTGACATAAATCTGGAGAAATTCGCTAGACACAATGATCAATGTGTAAGCTATACTAGAATTAGCTTACAGTTTATTTTATTTACTAATAATATGACATTATGCTTTTTGTCCTACAATTGGTTTGCGGTTTTTCTTGTTTATCCATTACTTGGATGGTGTAGAAGTGGATAATAAGGCCTAAAAGGGATGGGATTTTAAAGTAGGGCCTAGTTTAAAATTAGCTTTCATACTTGCCACTATAGTTGTGTGGGTATGTCTTTAGAGTGCCTCGTTGGTACAGTAGTCGCAAACGGTGAGCATGAGATTCTGGGTTCGTTTCCCAGATCGGACAAAATGTTATAGGATTTTGTATTTGGAATTTCTCAGTACCAGCCCGGAGAGATTTGTGCCCAGTTGATGGCAATAGGCTTGCTCCTATTACATTGGAACTAAACATAACTAGCGGAATGTGGGTGTAATATAGGTACACCTCTGCACTACCCTTTGGGGAAACCAAGCGTGATGTTAGGTATGTAGGATTTTTTCACAAAAGAATCATTTTGTTTTATCTCTTAAATAAACCAAATATAAATGTAAGCCTTTGAAAGCTTTTACTCAAAGTATATAACCCTGCAGGGTTTCCTTTATCCAAAGCTTACTTCAGGTCCAATTTTTTAACCGACTTTAAAAAGAAGGAGGTTATCAATTCGACATGTTTATATTATAATTTTTTTGTTACACTACAACTAAAAAGTGAAAAAAAAACAACCGACTTCCAAACAAACAGTACAAAGTGAAAAATAACTTTAATTTCGGAAGGCGATGACAAAGAATTAAAATACACATCTAATGTCGGCTAAAAGAATATTAGTAAAACATAAGATCCAATGCTTATAGAAAAACTTACGATTAAAATTGTAATGGGTAATGTACGTTACATTTTCGATTGAAAAATCGTTCCAATTTCAGTTACGTTACGTTTCCGTCGCCCGTTTGTGCATGGTCTTGTTGTCAAAGAAAATATAGACTTTCTTAATAAAGCACTTTGAAATAAGAGTTTTTAAGATAAGCTCTGCTGTGATCAGAAATTTTCTTTGAACGAGTACTGTCAGTTGAGATACATCCAAAAGAGTGTGGATGCAATTTCAAAATTATAAGCACTTTGCAAATGTTGATAATAATAATAGTACCTACCTAAGGGAGCTCGGGAGATTACGTAATCACTTAGAATCTACTCATATATGTAGTATGTTCAGTCGAGAAATATCCGGTTTTATATTTTGATTCGAGTAATATCCTGTTTTTATTTTAAAAATCTTTGATCTTGAGTGGGATCAGATTCTTGCCTTTTTGGGTTCCATACGGTCTAAAGGGTGCCAACGGAACCCGATTACTAACCTACCGCTTTCCCTCCATCTGTCTGTGAGCGGGCTATATATTTTATGTACCGTAATATGTAGACGGTTGAAATTTCACAGAGTAAATATGTATTTCTGTAGCCGCAAAACTAAACATTTAAAAAATAATGTTAATATAATTAAAATCGGTCGCCAAACCAGAAAAGTGTTTTTTTTTAATGAGCTGACTTTCATGAACCGTAAAGTACAGTTGAAATATTTAGTGTGTGTATTTCTATTATCGCGATAGTAACAAAAGATAATAAAAGTAAAGTTAAAATTAAAGGGGGTGATACTACTTGTCGTCTAAACTGCTGGTTGGATTAAATTAAACTTTGTCAGTGGCATATTATCGTAAGCTTATTTTCTTGGAAGTATATTTAGGTATTTTTCTTCTCATACCATCAAATAACTTCTCCCGCTCTGGGTGGAGCAGGAGGGCGTGTCAGACTTTTACTGACTAAAACCCACCCGTGTTCCTTCAGTAGCCCGTATGCCAGGGGCTGTGGTGTCTCTTTCGAACAAACCCGCAGCCCTGGCAGGCATCGGCCCTTGCGGGCCCCATCTTTTTTTGTGCTGACATCTCTTTGAGGCGCGCGTGGAATACAACGCGCCGTCGACTTGGGCTTGGTCCTTACCGGACAGCGAGCTACCCATTACTCGCCGTCCGCAAGCCCATGCCTACGGTGGCC
Source organism: Polymixis flavicincta (assembly GCA_949987655.1). Taxonomy (NCBI): domain Eukaryota; kingdom Metazoa; phylum Arthropoda; class Insecta; order Lepidoptera; family Noctuidae; genus Polymixis; species Polymixis flavicincta. The sequence continues at coordinate 30,430,997 of OX465171.1, read as the reverse complement.
GGAAATCGGCCTGGGATTCCCGACGCCCAGGGCGTCTCCGTATCCTGCGGCGGCTAGGGTCGCGAGGGCGCATATGCTGCCTCTCCCTCACGTGCGCCGCCTCCCTCTTCGCGAGCATCACTGCTTCGCTGAAGGAGGTGACGGCTCCCCATGCCCTCTCGCTCCGTACCATGGCCTGGACCAGGGCCGGACGCGAGAGATCGCCGCCGCCGATCGCCTCCACGAGGACACGGCGGTGCTCCGCCCAAGTCGGGCAGACCGCCACCGTGTGCTCCACCGTGCCCTCAGGGCGATCTTCGCAGTGGAAACACCCGGGCGTTTCCTCCCGCCCTATCCGAAACAGGATCCTCCCGAAACAACCGTGTCCGGTGAGGACCTGCGTCAGGCGGAAGGTGAGGACGCCATGCCGCCTCTCAAGCCACTCCTCAAAGAGGGGACTTACCGCCGCAATCGTGGCGTGCCCACTCATAACATGTTCACGTTCATTTATTCTTTGCATATTATAAATGCGAAATTTTGTATGATTGGATGGTTTCAAAAATGGCTTAACGAATTTGGTACACAGATAGATTATTACTAGAATTAACACATCCATAGGATACTTATAATTTTGATGGTAAATTTCCGTGGAATAATTTTCGACCTGCTCGCGGGCGAAGCCGCCAGCAAAAGCTTATGAATACATAAACATTAGGAGTGTTCGGCAAGACGAGCGGCTATTTCCCGAACATATCCATGTAGGTACACATTCGATTGTGCCATACGGCTGTGCCTTAAGGCTGTGCCGAATCATGCCGGGACCCAAACAGTGTGTAGCACCCCTAAGATTTTTGACTGTATTCTATGTTCTCAACTATTACCCATATCCTAAAGGTCAGTTCCAGATAAACTGGATGAAGGCTACTTTTACTTTGAAATATAAAATTCAATTCAATTCAATTTATTAGTATCAGAGAAAACTCCATACCTATATGGTAACAAAATACAAAAATAACATATGAATCATAAAATATAAAAATCATAAAAAATTGTTAAATGTGTTAGTAACAAAAATAATAAAAATATAAATGTACGTATAACTATGTTAGTATTGTTATTACCTATACCTTACTGATGCCTATGGCCGTCCTTATCCAACGATTTTGGAAAGGACAGTCAAATCGGGCAGCAATAACATTTAGGATTCTATTGCTGCTGCTTCGCAGACGGTGCAGCAGCGAGTTAGCTTTCTTGCGCATGATGGCTTGAAAGCCGTCCGTACGTGCTTCAGCAAACATGCCAGATGCGCTGCAGCGCCACGGCAGCCCCAACAGCATCCTAAAAGCGTTGTTATACTACTTACTTACTACTACTTACTTACTACTTACCTAATTAAATTTAATATATTGTACAATATATTCTGCTGTTCCCTATATTTTGTCTAGCTAAGTGAAAATACATTTATGATGCACGTAATTTTCTTTCATGGTTTTAGTCTGTTGCTACAGACGCTGCTATTGACATAAGATTTGCGCTGGAATAAGAGGATAACGAACACGACCCCTATTCAGTTACCTTCTGCGAAACCAATTAGTACTTGTACCTAGTAAAGCTGCTTACGAAACCAGTGCAAAGGTTTCTTGGAACGAGATCACTCGTCCCAGCTCCCAGTTGAAAAATAATTTTCATACCGCAACCTCGGAAAGATTCTGTGTATCATTCGAAATATGAGTGAAAACTGCATTTTATATGCTATCGTGGAGGGATTTTTGCAACTTCGAATCTTTCTATTCAATAATTTTCTATAGATACCGGTCCACTGAAAATGCATTAATAGGTACTTACCTATTTCTTGTCAGTGCGCCAACATCATTTTTAGAATAGTCGCACTGGCCAGCAACACGACTGCATGAAAAAACTTTTATTCTCTTTAAAAAACAAACAAAAATGATGATAATTTTGGTTTGTTTTATATAAAGTTGTAAGAAATCATAGAATATGAGCAAGTCCAGTAGCGACGATCGTATAAATTTAATACCTAAAGAGTTATTGCAAGTGGAACATAATGCCGAATTTAGTAATCTTCCGGAAAAATCGCGCGAAAAGTACTTAATAGCGTACAATTTGTTCAATGCATGGAGACATTCTAAAGGACTTTCGGAGACTACAATGCAATGCTATCATATTTCATTGAACTGCACTAATTAGGCTGTTTTTCTTGCAGCTAGCATTTTCCACGCTGTAGTGAGGTGAAAAATCGTGTGGTTAAAGGTATTCTGCGTCTCGTACCTTTGGAATCCTCGCTACGCTCCGGATTTTATATATGAACCATTTGTTTAGCTCGTGGTTCAATCCGAAGGATTATACCTTAACTAGCTCAGCTTACAATAAAAGTACTCGCGCAAAAAAGCAACTTTGCAGACTTGCATATCAAATAACTATTCCATACTTCAAAAATGTTGAAAAGTTTCCGGAGCAAAGCGACGTTCGCTGGTGTAGTTACCAGTAAATTACGAAGAAAATCTCTCGCTTCGAACGTTTAAAAGGCATTGAATATGTTTGCAATATGTTTGAATATTGGAAAAAGTTGTCACAAGGTAGCAAATATATTTATATCGAGACTAGTTTTCCCCAGCGGACTGCCTTATGTAATTTTGACTTTCAAAAAATGCTGACTCTCAGCCTAGTTTGAATAAATGACTTTTGATTTTGTGCCGATGCTCAAGGGAGACCTAAATCCAGCAGTGGAGGTCTTTCGGCTGATGTGATGATAATTATGACTGGGAGACAATCTCACTATAAAATGAGGGATAATAAAGAAGTAGGGAAGAAAAAGAATAAAAGAAAAAGTTCCAGGTACTTATTGACAGGCCTGCCCTGTCTTCCCATACCTATTATCACTGTAATTTGAAAATATTTTAAACCCAATTATTTTTAAAAGAGTAACCGTGGAGTTCCTTGGCGGCTCTTCTCCATAGGAAGCGACAAGTTTGGACCGTGCACCTAGCTTCCAACGTTTCATACATGCCCATGCAGGTTTATGTGAAATAAAATATTTTGATTTGGTGAGTGATGTGAAATGATGATTCGAGACCGGATGTTTGGTACTAACTGGCCGCACGACGGAGGGGTACGAAGCAGACGAAGAAGGAGGGGCGGCCACGGGGACGAGCGGCGCCGACCGCGACGCACCGATCGAGAGAATCCGAAGAAAAGGAACGAACGTTGAATACATACGAGCACTGTCCGCGTCGCGACCTGCCTAGTTGTCACTTTTAATACTTTTAATTATTATACTGGTATTCATCATACAGTCCTAGTATTATTTCCAGAGTGTCCTTACACACGTAGATGCAAATTATAAAGGTAGAAATAATGCATCTTAATCGTTGCAACTAAATCGCCAAATGCTATAAATATGCTAAATCAAATTAAAATAAATACTACCAAATTGTATATAAAAACTATTGTCGTTCGTTAGTCTCGCTAAAACTCAACAACGGCATAAAAGATTTGAAAATAAAAAATCTGGAAACCTGAAACTGCATTTTCTAAGTAATTGAAAGGACAGGACGACGCCTGTTGGATCATGCAGCTAGTCTTATTTAAAAATCAATGTAAGTAAGTACACTAAACTAAAAAATATATGACTTACTTCATTGTCAACGAGTTAGTTAGGGGAAGCCCGGGCAAGAAGCATAGTGTGGGTAAGAAGAATAACCGATATTTCCAAAAATCTATAATAGATGGCGCTATTATACTTTCTCAAGTCATGACACGTGCAACCGGCAACGCCATGACAGTTCAACCAAAACAATACGCGAGTGCATCTGTTGTGGAAATAAAAAAAAAGGATTTTCATTGTTTTGTTACGATTTCTGTGAAGGTTTGTATACCAAGTTTTTATATTACCAACCAGTAACCTATGAATGAGTTCTGTTTATCCAATTGCATGTTTCTTCAAGTATATTTTGTGATTGTTACTTTCATTTACCTACTAACAACATTTCACGTCTTGATCTTGTTTCTAATATTGACGCATTGGGCAAATCGGATATGGGCAAAATGGATAGGTATCCGTTTTGCCCGTTTAGCTATTTGATTTATGCTTTCTAAAGTAACCGATATTTATTGTTTTAGATGGTGTTTAAATAAAAACGTAAAAGTAATCGGGCAGCCTGGTCAGAAGATACATTAATCAGAGCGGTAAGAGCTGTAAAACATGATGGGAAATCAATTAATTCGACCGCAAAGAAGTTTGGAATTCCGTTTACAACTTTGCAGAGACACGTGAAGACCGGAAATAAGTCGAAGAAATTGGGGCGGTTTACAGCTGTTTTTAGTCCCGACCAAGAAGAAGAGCTTTGTGCATATCTAAAAAAATTAGATAGCTTATTTTTTGGGCTAACTCGTTCAGATTTTTTAGAACTGGTGTTTGATTATGCAACAAAAAATAATATTTGTCATCCATTTAAAAATGGTAAAGCTGGAGATGACTGGTTTTCTGGTTTCAAGCGGCGACACCCACAAATTGTACTAAGAGCGCCGGAGCCAACATCTTTGGCATGAACAAGAGGCTTCAATAGGCCACAAGTGGAATTATTTTATACGAATTACTGGAATCTGATAGAAAAACATAATTTCGAAGCAACTACAATATATAATATGGACGAGACTGGAATAAAGAGCAGTACAAGTAAACCACCCAAAGTTTTGTCTTTAAAGGCAAAAGACAAGTCGGAGTAATATGCAGTGAAAAAAGGGGTCAACTAACCACTGTCATATGCTGCTGTAATGCAGCTGGAACGTTTGTTCCACCCTTTTTCATATTTGCTCGAAAACGTATGCAAGAACGGCTATTATATAATGCCCCACCAGGCTCACAGGCCACCGTGACTGACAACGGTTGGATAAATGGAGAAGCTTTTTTGAATTGGCTGAAATTTTTTGTTGAGAAGGTTCGTCCCAGTGAGACCAGAAAAGTGTTACTGTTGCTCGATAATCACGAGTCACATAAATATTTTCCCGCTTTGGAATTTGCGACCAAAAATCACATCATCTTTTTGTCATTCGCACCACACACAACCGATAGAATGCAGCCACTGGACGTCGCTGTCTATGGCCCTCTCAAAAAATATTTTGAACAAGAGTTGAACACCTTTCAAAAGACGCACCCAGGCCGAATTTTAAACCAGTACGATATGGCAAAACTATTTGGGGGAGCTTACGCCAAAAGCGCTTCGGTTCAGAACGCGGTTAATGGATTTAAAAAACCAGGAATCTGGCCTTATGATCCAAATGTGTTTGGAGAAGAAGATTACGCTCCCTCAACTATGACCGACCGTCCTTTGCATGATGTATTGTCTACCACAACTGAACGTCCTGTAAGTGATGCTCCATTGACAATGGCTGACAGTCCGTTAAATAATTATCCGGCAACAACAACCACCACTGACCCGCTCTTACTTGAAATTGTATCTGCTACCACAACGAAGGTAGTAGCTGAAAATTCACCACAACCAGTTGTTGTACTAGAAATCGAGACTGAGAGGTCTACTACACCTTTGCCTGATTTCGCCTTGTTGCATGAACCTAATATACTGGAAGAAGGATAGGATAATTAAGTGGGAACTGCAGAAACCCTTCAAGCACCTGCAACGAGCCTTACGCCATTGCAAATCAGACCTATACCAACTATGGCTGCTCCCAAAACAGATCGGAAACACAGGAGGCAAAAGTCAGAGGTGTTGACGTCTACTCCGGTCAAAACTTAGCAAGCGTTAAAATTTGAAAAGGCAAATAATAAGAAGACAAAAATTTCTGAGTTAGCAGGCCCAAGCAAAGTTAAAATTAAAAGATCTTTTGGAAAACCGCAAAACAGAAACCCTAAACAAGATTTTTATTGTTTAGTGTGTGCTGAAAAATACACTGAACCACCAACAGAAGATTGGATTCAGTGTAATCAGTGCAAAAGTTGGGCGCATGAAGAATGCACTTCTTATGTAGGAGTTGGTAGCTACTTTTGTGATGAATGCGAAGACTGATCGTAACTAAATCTACATATCCTTTTTGCCCTTGGTGCGTAACTTTATGATAATGCTCATGATTGTTATAGAAATTGTTTTTTTTTTTTTTTTCATTTTGATTAATATTTTCTAAAGGTGATTAAACATAGTAGAAATTAAAAGTACAAAGAGTTCTATTGATTATCAGGTTGTGGTTTTATTAACACTTTTCCTTAACATATGCGTCTTGCCCGGGCTTCCCCTAACTGATTTAATTTTTGGTCTTAAAAACGTTAAATTCAAGTGGGTACTGTTCCCAAATGCTCTTTATTATGATATTGACTTCTATCACTTAAAATATTGTATAATTGTTTATGTTTTGTAATACCTACCTATTACATTATGTTTATGTATGTAAATTTTTGTGTTTGTTTAGTTATATACCGGGTGGTACATCGAAGTACAAACTGTTGCTATATATTCAGTATTTAACTAAACTCCCTAGCGTACAATTTTTTTGTCGGTTCTCACAAAATTATCTGCGATTTCATAGAAAAGTGCAAAACCTACGGGGTCAAAATGTATGAAACAGATTTTTTATTCTCCAGAATCATATTCGGCATCCATGGTAATAGTTTGAAATTTCACCATCCTTGGTCAAAACAATGCATATTTTTTTTTTTTTTTTTTATAATTTTATGGCATGGCTATGGTATTCAAATTCATTTCAAATTCATTTATTTAGCTTACACAAGTTTCTTAAATATACAGTGGTATTACATGGTATGAAATTTACACAAATAAAAGACTTGCACGGATTGAGCAGCGGGTCCCAAATTAGGCACAGCCTGTATCTTGGTGACCCAAACAGTACACAAAGTTAATAATTATGTTAGCGCAAGATTGTTACAAAGTCAGAAGTTCCTTACTATTTTTTTTTATTTATAATAATGTGAGATATTTATGCGATAGCAGCAATTGCGGTTGATATCCTGTCATTTTTTTAAGAGTTCCGATGTCTGTCTCCGAAACGCATCATCAAATCTGTATGAAATTTAAATGATGGGACCATTTCGGAATAAACCCCTTTCGAACAAAAAAGATTTTTGCAAATCCGTCTATATATGACGGAGATATGGTCGAACTTATTATAATAATACCTTTTATCTTAGCGCTTTTTTTATCGTTTTCTTTTAGAAAACGGTCAAAAAAGCGCTAAGATATCCCGCAAAATTACATAAGGTTTTTTTGCAATTTACTGGTCAGTGTGTCAGTCAGGTTGTATTTTGATCAAAATATGATTCGTGACCGTATCGAAAGTGGCTTTACGGAATTATAATAACTAGTGGTCTCTCAGTTGTGAAAATTCACCAATACTCATTTAAAAATAAATGTATTTCTAATAGATAAAAAATAGTGGCTTTGTGCACTACTCCTTGCCAAATTTCATACTCCTCCTAATTTTGAAAAGGGTTACGTTTTCGCTTCACGTATTAATAGATGATCATTAAAATCGTCAATACAATACAAGTTCATATCCCATTGAATGTCTTTTCATGAAAAAGCGAAATTCGCGTTTAGTTCACTCTCAGCCCCTTGACCCCTAAAAAATATATTTGCATAATTATTTCTTCTCAACCCTTAAACATAGTTCACACTCGGCCCCCAGACGGTGAGACTGAATTTTCATACAAAAGACAGGTAAACCTTGTTCACTTTCGAGCCCTAGTTCGGTAAGTACCTAACATTAATATTTTGGTACAGTAAGGTACAGACTACTTTTGGGGTCGAGACGAAACTAAAACTTGGCTGGAAAACAAAATCCATTCTTGAACCCGAAACTATAGTGCCCTACTGCCTATAGTTTCGGGGTCGATAATGGATTTTATTTTATGTATATATCCAGTGGACACATTATTTATTGGGGGTTGAGGGGCCGAGAGTGGACTAAACGGAAATTCGCGAGTTACCCCGGTACTTCCCTTAGTTGTCATTTCATGTTGTGTGTTACCTATTTACCCCACTGGTCTGCAATGATTATAACCATGATGAACCATACTAAAATTCCATTGTTTCGTCTTAGGAGACGGCATTACATGAAGACACAATACAGTTAGAACGCTTCGAGGTGGTTCCTTTCGCCATGAACTTTACCGTTAAGATCTTCAACATCACCAACCCTGAGGCCGTGATGGCTGGTGGTGTGCCGGTTGTCAACGAAGTTGGACCCTACGTGTACAAGTGAGTATTGTTATTACTACTACCTATATATAAATTTTCCAATTGAGCAGTGGTGGTCCAGTGCAAATGGCTGCGAATTACGAATTGTCGGTAGTAGGTTCGAACCCTGAAAGGCGCTGTTACTTTGTAAATTATTTCATGACCACTGCTCTCAAAACGGTGAAAGAAAACACCGTATGATTGTGAACACCGTTAGTTTATAATCTATCTCGCAAGATTATAAACTGTGGATAAATTGTAAACGGCACCATACTGCTTACAATGGCACCCCGACCGAATAGGTTAGGTTAGAACTGCGACCAACTGCGCGCGAACCGAGCGAGCGAAGCGAACGGTGCCGCGTCAGCGGCCGGCGAGCGCTACGTACCAGTTCACAATTTGCCGGTTTGCCACGGACAGATTATAAACCATCGAAAAATAGTGCGTTAAATTGTAAATGGTTTTTGCAGTTCACAAAGTTTCGATATTTTGTAATCTCCCGAAATGGATAATGAACTGGCGATGTTCATTATGTTATGGTGACTTAAACACATGTTTGAGAAAATAAATGGGTGAAATTAAAATATCATTATGAAAAAAAAAACATGTTTTTTTTTTCAGACTATATCAAACCCGAGAACTGATCGACGTAAACGGAGATATCATCAAGTACATAAAGCATGAACACTTTGAGTTTGATCCGGTCCTTTCTTATCCAAACAAAGAAGAGGACATGCTGAGTATTATCAACGTGCCGTACCACGTAAGTTTATTTTTATTTTTATGGAGGAGTTGTTGCCGCAGCATCGCCCGCGTGGACATTGAATATTATCTCACAGAAACCAGCTACCGCGGCGTAAAAAGAAGCATATGTTACTATCTTATAACATTAGGTAGCTACAAGTGAAAGTCCCGTGGAAATCGGTCCAGCCGTTTTGAAAATTAACCGGAACAAACGGACAGATAGACAACAATTTAAAAATTCATACACTTTCATATGCATTTAATAAAAAGCTGGTTCAACAAACAGTATGCAACTGATCTGCAAATTACAAAAACATTTAAAAAAATCGCGGGCTATCCCTTAATTTCAAATACAGCGAATTGAAATCGCCGCAACTTTAGCCGTCCAGCATTCTTCCTTTCGAGGTCCGTAGTGCGATGGACATTTATCGGCTTCATTTCGCGTCTGTCCCCTAGTTTACATCGGAGCGTCGCGTTGCCGCAGTTTTGGCTAGGCGATAGGTGTGCGATAACCCTAAAGGCTAGCGCTCATTGCGGCGGAACGCACCGCAACGCAACGCAAACGGTCTCCTTCATCATTTTCGTATATTTTCTTTGCACCGCACCAACAACCACTTCAGGCGAGCCGCAGTTTTATAAGGTTTAATTTAACTTGCGATGCTGAATTAAACCCACTTCCTCTTAACCTACGGAGCTAAAATCCTACTAATATTATAAAAGTGAAAGTTTGTGAGGAGGTTTGTATGTTTGGATGTTAACTACGGGTAATCACGCAAAAAACGGCTGAACGAATTTAGATTAAATTTGGCGCATAGATAGTTTATACTGCACTTATTTTATCTTGGGAGTGCGTTCCCGTGAGATAATTTCGACATCCGTATGGGCCAAGCCGCTGGCAAAAGCTCAGTTTCACATATTTTTGTATGAAAATGCGTTGCGTTACAGCTGTAATGTGCGCTCGGCTTAAGCATTAATATTAACGGGAGTGCATCTTATATATGCTTATGTACAGGTACATTGATAGGAATAGATCACTGCAGCCGGACCCCTTTGAGATGTAGAATACATATCAGCGGCGAGGTGTCAGTTTTTCTAAGAAAGAAGCCGAAGCGAAGTCGACTTTAACTTACTGACCAGTACCAGTTCTTTATTGATAAGTTAAGTAGTAGTAGTATAGGTTCCTATATTAATTTTAGAATGATATTACTATCAATCTAAAATTAATAAAGGAACCTAGGATGTAAAGAATTAAGTACAATAAAATTGAACAGTTGATAACCAAATATAATGTGCACTTTTCCTCCATCTGGTTCTCGCTGACACATTTTTCTATATCTGTCTCTGTAATAACCCGTTATACAGCGGCTTGCTCTTGTCCATATCAAGCGGACGTTTTGGCGCCGGGTTAATTTATAACATTTTTTTTATTATAATACAAAGCTAAAAATAACCATTTTTTTGTTTGAACGTTATGGTGAATTAAATACATGTAGTGTAATTATATTTTTTGACAATAGTAGCCACTATTGACGTGTCATTTTTTAATAGCGATAAAGTTGCCAATGCGAATCCCTGAAGGAAGCCGGTAGGAATCGTGTTAGTTGGTGCTTTCGCCACTGATATATATGTACTAATAATGCTTGTATTGCTATTATGAACACACAAAGGCACACTAAGAGGCAATATAGGCTCTCACAGACACTCGACTGGAAGACCTACTATATCCATACGCCCGCACAGATGTGCGGGCTTATGAATATACATATAGTAGTAGGTCCCAAATGTGTTAAATGTTATGTTGAATGTTAAATGTCACCAAAATTGACAAATGATTCAAAAAACTACTTTTTCGTTTTTTATTTAATAATAATTGGCAAAAGTTAACATTCTTTAAACTTCAGATACATATTTTGCTAAATAATTAAGATATTAAAACTGAAGTGCTAAGCGAATTTTTAGTAGACACCTACGGTAATTAAAAAATATAGAGGGCCTCTATATTTTTTCATGAGTAGATGATATTCTTGTTGTGAAAAAAAGCAATCGAGCCGCGCGCGCTAATTTAAAATGAAATGCCACCATACTGACACACAGTCTCATACAATCGTTTCTCACTTCTCACTTCATACCGAGTCTTTTTAGCGACTTATAGACTAAATTGTTCCGATGTCCAGTCGGCTGTCTGAAAGAGCCCTAACAAATGCTTTGACGTTACATAATAATTGGGGCCATTGAATCATGAGTACTTGAATTACACAGAGGCTGGCGTATCCATCAGTCGATTTCAGCTTGGCGAACTGTTATTAATGATCACATCAGTACCTATGATTCCTGGAACATCTGAAGTCTGTTTGAGCGGAACCGCTAACAAATTACAGAAACGCATCTGTAATAATTATGTACATACCTAGTGTATTTATTATCCATAGGTATGAAAAGATATGCTTGTAGCTAAGTAATAACAGCCGCTTAGATCTATCGATCAGGTTAAGCTACGCTTGCCGCGGTTGGTCATTGGATGGGTGACCATCTTTACATCATTTTATCTTTATACCCCTCCCTGCCTCGGAAAGCACGTTAAGCCGTTTTTCCCGGCAGTCATTCGTGGATCTTTGACAGTCGTGACCGGTTGTCAGAAGCCCTGAAAGTCTGATTACCAGTCTAACCAAGGGGTATCATATTACCCAGTTACTGGGTTGTGGAGGTCAGATTGGCAGTCGCTCCGTGTAAAATACTGGTGGTCAGTTGTATCCGGTTAGACTGGAAGCCGACCCCAAAGTAGTTGGGAAAAGGCTAGGCAGATGATAATGAGGTATGAAAGGAGATCACACATTTTGAGATTTAAAAAAATGGCGGCATTTCACATAAAGATCGTTGTACACACGGCTACACATCAAGCTGTACGGAAATCCTATAAAATGCGAGATCAACTTATGCTGGAAATGTATAGTTTGATGTGTAGCCGTGCGTACATATTCTTAGTCATTACAGCATTGTAGCCACACAAAAACATGTTTCTACTATTGTCACGATTAAAATAAAATGTATTCAGTCCTGGCCGCCGACTTTGTTTTTATCCCAAATCGTCGAACAAAATCGATGACGCCCTTTAAACAACACACCACCACCATCTTTTTTTATTACTGTCTTCTTAACTCTCGTTGAGTGACTTATGGGAGAGGAATTTCTTATGACATACTCATGTTAGCAGTATATTTGTAGCCAAGAGTATGTCTGTTCCGCTGGGTCAGTAGTAAAATATTTGTGTCAGTTTTTTTGTGGGCTATGTCTATGGTCAATGTTTTTGTCTTCCTGTTCATCCCTACCGTTGTTAGGTAGATAGCGCTGTCAGCAATGACTCCACGATGTCATCGTCATCATCATCTCAGCCAGGAATCACCCACTGCTCGGTAGGCCTCCCCTTTTTTGCGCCATACTTCTCGATTCCGTGCGTCTTTAATCCATGTGATTCTCGCGACCTTGACGATATCATCAACCTAACGCGCTTTTTGACGGCCCTGGTTTCCTTGGCCTGACCTACTCCACGATAAATGTACCCTAATTGTAAATGAGCCGTGAACATCTAAAAATTTATACAAACTACAGGAAAAGTTTTTATCCAGTGCGCAAATTGTAACCATGAATTCAGCATATCATTCTAGACCCCCTAGCGCAGAAATTTTTCGCACAAAAAAGAATCCGCTGTTCCATACATTTTGACCGCGTAGGTATTGCACTTTTCTATGAAACAGCAGTTTTTTTTTTTTGGTTAACCGGCCAAAAATTTCTGAGCTAGGGGTTCTAGAATGATATATGCTGAATTCATAGTTATAGTTTGCGCACTGGATAAAAACTTACCCTGTATATTCTATCAACCTGACTATGCCTTTGGCGCCTTATAAGCGAATTTTGAGAACAATGTTTTGGATAAGGTGTTTTGCAGACATAAAAAATGCAATTTATTCTTTGTTTGTGAAATACAGTGCACTGATTTTTGTATGTTGACGTCGTGTTAAAACCTCTTGAAGTTACAGAAAAGTAGAAAAGAACGTAGGTAGTAACCGTACCATCTTACATTATGAAATTTCAAAGATTATGCAATAAAAACGAAACCTTAAAAGTCAAAGTCTATCTAAGGATAATTTCTTAATGGCAACATTTAACCAGAGTAGCTGAGAACTAACTAGTTAGTTAGTTGACTCTTAACTAAGAGTCATCGATATTTCTTCATAATATTTTATACTCGATGAAGTTTTCTAACAACGTGATTGTTGGAAATGAACCTTAGGCACTACAGCAGATACACGTATACATATTTAAATGAATCTGCCTTTTAGTCCTAGTAATCGACCTAGCAATCTTACCTGATCTTTTTCAGTAATGTCTAATGTAGGGAGCAACTGCCGGGGGAGGGGTTTTGATGCATTGCACCTGCGTCAATCCCAGAATAAATCAGATATTGATTTTATGAGACTGACAGCCGTGATTTTATTAATTAAAGTGTGCTTTTAACAGCACACACACAGGGGGCCGGCGTCACTGCGCCTGCGCCAATACCAGGAATTATTCAGAAATATTGATTAAAGGTGTGTGTATACAGATTTTAATGTTTAAAATGGTGTTGGTGTAGTGTTATTTTTGTTAATTTTATATGTTTTCACGACACGAGTTGCTGTGGGTGTACCGACAAAATAGGGGGTTTTGCGCCATTTCCATGAAATTATCACAAGGTTTATCACTTTTTAGGGTGTAGGCGGTGCAGTACAGAGTTGTCTGCCATTTCTTCGTCTCACAACATCAGACATGACTGAGGAATTAAGCTGTAACGCACAGTTCAACAGCAATTTGATAAGTTGAAATATAACTTTTTTGCGCATTCTGGTTCAGAAGGTATAATGGCGTTATGGATGGTGTAATTTATTTTGAACTGGGACTGCAATGATAGCTGGACTACAGTTCTACATTGTGCATTCTAGCCCACAAAACACAAACAAATCACAGTTTTTATGGCTAAGTAATAACTTATCTATAATTTTACTAATATTATAAAGCTGAAATTTGTTTGTTTGGTTGAACGCGCTAATAGCAGAAACTACTGGTTCGAATCGAAATATTACTTTAGTGTTGGATAGCCCATTTATCGAGGAAGGCTATATAACATCACGCTAAACCCCTTAGGAGCCGAGCAAAGAGAAAACGTCACAAATACGAAGTACTCGCACGGACAGGCGATTCGAAGCGACGGGATGGGTCGGGGTAGCAAGAATTTTGACGCGAACGAAGTCGCGAGCAGAAGTTAGTATTATTTTAAGTCAAGAAAATGGCAAGGTGTCGCTCCCAGTCAATTGACACCGAAAAACAAAATTCAAATTGGATGATTAAATTAAATTAGGTATATTTATTTTCAAATTTCGAAAAACATAATTCAAATTGGATGATTTAATTTTCTTGATATTATTGAATCCTGCGTTCCCCACAATTAAGCTGAGTTAGTACATGATTTTGATTATATTACTTAAAGAGTAATTAAACTACGTTGTCGTGCACACTACAATAATAAGACAAATAATTAAGAATTTAGTAGCTTTTACTAGCGGCTCCGCCCAAAAAAATATTATCGAAAATTATCCCGGAACGTACTACCGGGATAAAACTATAGTATGTGATAATCCAGGTTATAAACTATCTGTGTGCCCATCCAAAACCTTTCAGCTGTTTTTGCGTGATTGAATAACAAAAATATAAACATACAAACTTTCACATTAAAATATCATAGTAGGATTTGTTTGATCTTGTTTTTAATATCAATAGGCAAAATGCGAATTCATAAAAACGATGTATTCTTAGAAATACAAAATGGACAGATCGTGGATACATTAGTCTAATACATAATGCCGAATGAATGTAACAACATTGCCTGCAAAGACTTTACACAATCAAATAATGACGAAGCCTCAAAGGGAAGTGCCCACAGTCACAGAAAAAAACAAAGTCACAAAAGTCAAAGAAAAAAAATGAAATATGCGCCAAATTTCACTACAAATCATTACAATTTCAATAATTATCAAAAACCTGGTAGGTAAAAGTGGTGTT
The DNA here is from genome assembly GCA_949987655.1 of Polymixis flavicincta. Classification (NCBI taxonomy): domain Eukaryota; kingdom Metazoa; phylum Arthropoda; class Insecta; order Lepidoptera; family Noctuidae; genus Polymixis; species Polymixis flavicincta. The sequence continues at coordinate 30,415,956 of OX465171.1, read as the reverse complement.
TTCTTGTTTAGTTATTCCAAGTGTGTTATGTTTTAATCGGTGCAATATCGTGATAGTAGTTAACATAGTGGCACACGTCTAAAACAACAGCAGCGTCGTAAACAGGTTCAGATCCATCGTCAAAAAGTCGAGTCGTCATTAAATATCATATATAAATATCATATCATCCATGAATCAATCAATTCAAGTAAACAATTGAAAGGATGAAATGCAGTAATGTCAAACTGTCAGTAAGGCAAAGGACACGTGATGCATACAGCCTACTTTACGTTTTAAATTTTGAACATAATTTGATTATAAAAATATTGACATGCATATATTATTTTAATTAGATTTGCGGTATAAATCGTCGAATTATATTAAATTATTGATAACTTTGCACAGTGTTTTATGAAGCCCGATTTTCGGACATCCCATTTTTATTGAAAAGGCCGACAGAAATAATCATTTAAACGCAAGATTTCGTATCCCCATTGAGTTACCAAGTCTAGTTTTTGAGATATAGTTTTTTGAAAATCGTAATTTTTCCATCCGGATTTTAAGAAAAAAATTAATTACGCTTAAACTAAGCATGCTACGAAATAATGATGTTAGGTACATTGATGGCGTATCTTATGCCGAGTACTTCAGTCCACAAATGAACCTCGCAACTTTGTTAGATCCAGATTTATACGAGTTTTTTGGTTATTAGTTTTTTTTTTTCTCGAAAATTTCGCCATTTCGGGAAAAGTTATTAATACAGAAATAATTCTATTTACTTCCCCAATACACCACATAATTATGACATCCCAAATCCATGGAACTTGGAAGTTGTTCCAATTTAAATATTTTTGTTAGGGTTGTCAAATTTTTATCCTTATTTTGTGGATCAAATTTTTCGTAAAAGTATAGTCACAATGACAAAAAGAACGTGTACCAGTTTACTGGCAGCCTACCGAGGCCTTTCAAAAGTATCAAGTTTCAAGTCCCCTTCAGGTTTACCTACTACATTTTGTGTGTTTGTTGGTAGAGACTAGGAAATAAATAGCAAAGCAATATCAATAGCATTCAATCCTAACTTTATATGCACTTGGCATATAAAGTTAGGATTGAATGCTATTGATATGATATGATATGATACAAAAACTTTTAAATTTAGCCGTAGCCTACGATTTTGATTTCCGATTTTCACTTTATATTTAAATACATCAAATTGTATTTCAGTCAAACCTCACTCTCTATATCTTCTTCGTTGCAAAGCACCACACATTCTTCTGCATCATAACTTTCAATTTCATCAGCACTGATAAGCTCTTCTATCCTGGCGTCTTCACGTCAGATAATCTAAACCACCGATTTTACTACCAGGTAGATATATTTTTGGCAAAGTTATATAAAATCCGGATATAAATAATTATCTGAGATTTTGACAACCCTGACGACGTAAAATCCGGATCAAACTTAAAATCGTTGTGGTTTCCAAGTTCCATGGAGTTGGGATGTGAAATTTATGTGGTGCGTTGGAGAAGTTATCAAAATCATATCATTATAAATAACTTTTCCCGATTTCGTGGAATTTTCGAGAAAATTAAGAAAAACTAAAAACCGAAAAACTCGTATATATCTGGATCTAACAAAGTTACAAGGTTCATTTGTGCACTAAAATACTCGGCATAAGATACGCCACCAATGTACCTAACATCATAATTTCGTAGCATGCTTAGTTTAAGCGTAATTAATTTTTTTCTTAAAATCCGGATGGAAAAATTACGATTTTCAAAAAACGATATCTCAAAAACTAGACTTGGTAACTCAATGGGGATACGAAATCTTGCGTTTAAATGATTATTTCTGTCGGCCTTTTCAATAAAAATGGGATGTCCGAAAATCGGGCTTCATAAAACACTGTGCTTTGCAGTAAATCTATGAAGTAGTTCGTTAAGGATTACTCGTGTCTAATAAGCACTGACCTCCAATAAAAAACAAGAATTAATTAGACGGCTATATCAAGTTAAATATTTTATTTTTATTTAACATATTTTATTCTAAATATAATTAAGGATTGTAAGTAGTTTCTGTCCATTTCAGGAATTTTTTAGGCATTTCCCGGTGAATTTAAATGAAGATTACACAATGAGCTGTTAGTACTTTAGTCAGACTTCAACAAGTAAAGCCACACAGTAGGCATCTGGAAAGTAGTTTTGGCTCATCTGACTGTGAAGTGGACACACTGTTCACGACTTAAGAAACTATACACGAACGCGTATCCCTCGACCCTTCCGACGGGTAATTATATAAGACGGATACATTTTGAGTTTAACGAAATTAAGAACTTCATTTTTATATAACGTATTTTCTTAATTTGCTGTTACAATTTTGTATAGACAAGAATCAATAGCCGTTACAAACTTATTCTAATGTTCTACAAAATTATGTTACGTTACAAATGCGGGGATTGTCCATATCTACATCAACGTTTGCGGTCATTGAACCAAAATAGCGCTACCTACTCCGATTACTGGTTTTCAATCATAACCAATATGTGTGCCAAATTTCATCCAAATCCGTTCTGCCGGTTTTTGCGTCAATCCGGAGTTTACACCCATTCAAACGGGCAAAAATTCCAAAAACAAAATTCCCACCTAGTAGCAAACAGTTTTTATTTAAATATTCCATTTACAGTTTTGACTTCGGAAATCAAAACACGGCAGGGGTATCAATGCGCAACCTTAAACCATGAATTCGTCACATGATTCTAGATCAGCCGGTGCATTCGGTAAAAATCTCATCGTGAAAACTAAGGTGAAGTGGGGTCTCATTCTACTTGATACTTTGTACTGACACATCATCAATAGCTCACTTCAAGATCACTTCACCTATATACGAGTATTCACGATGAGTTTTTGTATAGAAAAGATCGGCAGCGTCGAAATTCCTCATCATAGACAAGTGCTATACCAACGCGGTCAAAATGTGTGGACATAGCATTTTTTTTTAAACGCGGTGCGGTACCTATTTTTGTACTGAATCCATGGTTTCAGTTTGACGATATATACACAGATTACATCGCACACATCATATTTCTGTAATTGTTGATCGAACCGTAGCGTTGTGTTGTGGATATACGCTACGATGCTTTCCAGAATAACCTGAAACCTAATTAGCCACATCAACGCCCACGTTAATTAGCTTAATGAGAACCGCAGGCTAACTAGGGTGAAGCTCAGGGTGTGAGAATATTCTGGCAATGCGTCATTGTCTAGGTAATTTTTTTTTTTCACCGCTTAAAATGGTAGAAGAACACACACACAAACCAGCAAGTCCTGGAACGAAAAATAAGACGACATCTAACGTCCTTCAGGACAAACTGGCCTCAAAACTTATTTTTTATGAGTCATTAAAAAGTACACTGTACAAGCAACCATCAAGATCGTATACAAAACGCAGTGCAATACAATCTCGTTACGAACCTATCGACAACAGCGCTGTTTTTCAGAACTACCTTTTAGAGTGACGTAAAGACGCTCGTCGTGTGTCTCCTGTACTTGCACATTAGGTACATACATGTTTGAGTATTGATATCGCGTAGACCTGGTGTAGCTGCGTAGGGATGGCTTAGTCGTAGATGGGTTGTAGCCATAGCCGCGTAGCAGACGGCATAGGCGTGGCGTAACCGTAACCGCGTAGCCGTGGCTGCGTAGTCGTAATCGCGTAGCCGCGGCCGCGTAGGCATAACCGCGTAGACGTGGCCGCGTAGCCGCAGCTGCGTAGCTGGGCGACGTTTGGTTTAGATGTTACGTTCGGATCTGGGCAAGCGTTTACTCGTCGCCATTCGCTAATTATTTTAAACAATGTATTGTGTGTGTTAGTGAATGCTTTATATTAAATTACACCGACATAAAAATACATTTTGATGATTTCTTAATTTTGTAAGTTAATTTAATAAGAATATATTAGTTATTCATCCAGTCGAGAAAACCGTGCGAAGTCGTAGCAGGAGCGAGTCAATAGTATGACTATAATAAACCTATCACATTGTGAAATATCTATTACTAGACTCTTAGATATTTAAAAATAAAACTTATAGTTCCAAGTCGAGGAGAAATCCTAAATCTCGGAAACGGGTCCAACGATTTTTCTGAAATTTAGTATGCAGGGGATTTCGAGGGCGATAAATCGATCTAGCTAGGTTTCATTTTTAGAAAACGTCAAACAAAAAAAAACGAGCACCGCTCGGTCAACCAGATATTATAAACCTTAATTGGATTGTATTAAAGACGATTGAAATTACCAAAAAAAAAAACACGATTCCTACAACTGCTTCCACACATCATGAGTGGAAGTTCACACACCGCTGTCATTATAATAATTTACAGTAAAGCGTCGTGCAGACTAGCGCGACGACACTCGTGGAACAATTTCTATCAAAACTTCATGGAAATTGTTCTACAAGTGTCGCGACGCACTGTCGCGTTGTACCTGTTTATAGAAGCCTTAAAACGGGTACAACGCGACCGCAATGGATGGACGCGGCAAAATCCATTTGTTCATTCGGGTAAAAACAAATGCAGTTTAATTAGGCTGATTGTCACCGTGTGATCGCGCCTTACAATAATTAAAAAAAAAAACAAAAAGGGGATATTGTCTATGTTCCCACTACTTATTCATGTTCAACTGGATACATGAAATTAAATGATGAGTCCTACTCTATTTATGGTGTTTGGACGTCCCAATACTTAATTATTAATGTTTTTAAGCATCAACGCGCCGTCAACCATTGTAATTTCGTTGCGCGTAATTTGAAATCCTTGATCTCTTTTAGAATCTATAATTAAAAAAATGTTAATAAAACATTTAATATATATCATTCAGATTAATATTATACAGGTCTATATAGATTCGGACATACCAGTTGAATTTTATTATTCTGAAAGATAAAATGTAAAAAATACATATATTTGGACCAAACACTTGTTAGTACATCTTTCATAACTTTCCCAAACTGCGTGACAGTTTATCGGCAGAGTTAACATAGCATAAATAGTAGTTAGATACAGCTACTTAAAAGGACGGTAAGAATACTTTGTTTACAGCGCGGGCCAACGCCGCCGGCCGCACACGCCGACGACGGCTAACACCGCTCATGCTTTTTCAGAAATGCAATAGGTAAGTGTAGTCGTTCTACCTCACGCGCACTGAGCGTGATCCTGATTACTGTAGGTCACACAGTTTAAGTTGTCCAATCCTGTAGAACACACATTTTATAATATATCTCATACGGTTTGGTAAGCGCCCGCACCAAAAAAGCGTATTTTATACGACGCGACAAAATGTTTTGATTTCTATACCCACTCGTTTGCGTTACACATATAACATTTTCGGATTAAGTTCTCAGAAAATACACGCAGACACACGGAAAGCGACTATGTTTTAAGTCTTTGCAGCTTTACAAACGATTGGGCTCGTTCAAAGCAAATCTTAAATATTTGTAATTATGAGTGGTTTCTAAAAGACGGGCACTGCACACGGTTCTGCTTACATGGACTAATTTAAAGCTTCGCATAATCAGCATACACAGGGTGAACAGAAACCCTATTGCTATCCTTAAGCACTAAAAATTGCTTAAAGAATAACTATACATAGTTTCAGCTCAAAATAAAATACTCTAAGAATTGATACCAAATCGGTTTCATAAGTTTCTTAAATTCAAATCATAACAAACGTGTCACCGCACTACATAGGTTAATAACTTTCCACGTTACTTGCCAATATCACGATAAATCTCTTCCGAGGGATGTGTTTGTTTCAATTTGAAAAGTTCGGTTTCTGGTATCAATGTCCAAAAAAAAATCTCATAACTTCCGAACATGTAGAGATAGGATTAACAAACCCTTCCAATATCGTTTGATATCATCCAAAGAAGCCGTGCCTTTGGTATTTATAAACCCTTTCAGTTACACGTTATTTAATATTCCCACTGCTGGGTGGGTTTTTTTTTTGTGGGTGTGAGAGGCCATAAATCCAACCTCCACAAAGGCTCGATGGAGGATGGTGAATGTCACAAATGTCTTAGAATTTTTGATTCTAACACATGCCGCGGTTTTCTCACGCGTAAAGTCGGTATAATCTCGCGAGATAGGATATAAACTAACGGTGTTCATAATCTTACGGTGACATAAATAACTAACGGAGTAAGGCAAAGGCCGCTTACGACGCTGAATGGCATTGCTAGGTAATAGGTAATACGGGCTGTTGTCCGCAACTCCACGTCAAAGCGCGTATTTTGCGTACGGGTGGGAGAATCGGTCATTCGATCCACCCCAGCTCCTCGAAAAAGGCCAGCAACGCCTTGGTGTTGCTGACAATCTCACGTAAGGTACCTGGGTTACCGAAGTATTTTGCCCTGTAATTAGCAACCGCCAGGCAGTTTAACAGCACATGAGACGCTGTCTCGTCGTCCTCCATGCAGGCCCTGCACAGCGGACTGTCTGTTACTCCTATGACTAAGAGATGTTTATTAAATGACCCACAATGGCATTGCTAATAGACCAGCACCATAATCGCGTAACACAGTATTAACAGAAACTGAATCATTATGATTGCTATTGCTATCTTTCATGTTCCAAAAACTTGTCTGTTTGGCAACGTAAACAACGCCATGACAGTTCCACAAGTGAAAAGCATTCTTCATAATGATTTAAATTCTGATTGATAGTGCAGGTCTAGTAAAATAGTCGGGATACTTGAAACTAAATGAGTTATTTTCAAAGAGCTCGGTCGCTTTGAATGCATTTACTGGAAAATGATTTCCCGGCCAGACTGAAAGGAATCTTAATTAAGGTTGGTTGCCATAGAATTGGTCCATTTCCATCCGCCGTATTCACTTTGACAACGAATTTCCTAAAAGCAAGAAATGCTACACTCCGTCCGTCAATATCCGCCCAACTCAAAGGGACGGGTTTATGGAACTGCCAATTTGATAATTGCTCCAGTGCATAAAGCAACGCGCCATTTCTCTTTGACAATGAAACAAATCATAACGTTGAAACTTCTACGCGTACTTCCCCCGAAACTGTAATAGATCCTTTACTCTTCGAGCTTTGAGTCAGTCCATGTTCAGTCCAAAAAACGTGTTGGCAACTGTATCCGATTAGACTGGAAGCCACCCCAGCATAATTAGGAAAAGGCTAGGCAAATGGTGGGTAGATTGATGATGACTACGCCACAAAAATTTTACTACTAAAATTAATATTTCAAAACATTTAAAAGAAGTAACAGAATAAACGCAAGTACTCAAAGGAGTTTGTTCATAATTGACTCCGGCATTTTTACCTACAGCAGATTGAGCCACATTAAATTCTATTACAAAACACGAAGACTTAATTTTCTTAATAAAGTTAGTTATTTAAAAAAAAGTTTTTATTGTATTTTCCTATGCATATAACTCAATACTCTTAATGGGGAGTACGTGAACTTGCGTTAATTTATGATAATGTGTTGTAAGAAAACGTGACAAATTCATGCTTGGATTCGTAAGCAAGTGCAAAAAAAATGTGAAATCCACTTCACAAAAAAAAAACATTATGGTAAAACTAAATTGTCCAAGAAATTAATACAAAATAGGACGTTTACGCAAATGCGTTGTGATAGCACAAAGACGTCTTGATTAGAACGATGTCGTAGGCGTAATCGGATAAACAGATAACAGTGTCCTGTTTATATTACATTTTTAATCTGCGCTATCACGCGATATATGTGTTCGAGTGCGAGGGTTTGATAAGGGGCTTATAGTAATAATACACTGTTCATAAGGTGCGAAATCACTGAGAATTGTTGTTGAGGAAAGCCATGACGCTATAAACTATCTGTAACTTGCGGCAAACTTAATTCCACCGGATACAAAAAAAATCGGCAAAGAAAAAATCACTCAAATCAATTTAATTACGTTTATTGCAACTTGCATTTGCATTTCTGCTGATAATTTACAAAAAAAGTAATTGATTGTATTTAAAAGGTCGTATTTATGTTTTTATATCTATAAATAAATACGTGTTACGCTCACGAATCATATTTTAATCAACTTACAAACTGGCACTACCCAAAAAAATTAAAAAAAAGTAAAAAAAAAAATACGGTCTAACTTGGAGCTTCGGCCTAAAAATTTCAATTTTTACTCTAAAATTTATCCAAACACATACAACAATGAGTTCAAATAATAAAAAATAGCTTCATGCGGCCTACCCAAATGTCGTTTCTTTGGTATTGTTGAACCCCTTGTTCTGAGCTGAACAAGTCCTCTAAATCTTTTATTATTTCTTTAAAAGACCATTTCACACATGGATCTTCATGTTCTTCAGATGATCTGACCATATTATGTCTGGACTTTAAAAGAGGTGGTAGCCTCTGAGTTTGTTCCGACCTTTCTTCTCAGAGTAGTATGATAGGAAACGCCGAGTTTATCTATTGTTTATAGAATGTCATGTAAAAGCGTTTGTGCTACTATCAGAAATAAAACCTTTTATCATTTATTATGTACTCGGATCATACCTTAATACATAAATCGTCGGAATGTGTGGCGCTTTTTGGCGGATTACTTACTTATCTATCTTTTGAATTAATTAAGCCGAGACCACACAACACAAGATATCGAAGTAAAGAAGACTGTAAAATAATAATAATTTGCTTGTTTAAAATCTCCCTTTAGCTAAGAAAGGTCCAGAAAAAGTTCAGTTACATACTGTTCGTAAAAAAGACAATAGTGAAATAACAACATGCTTCCCCCGTAAGGGAAACAAAGCACAAAGGGAAACTGTATCCTATTTCTTAATATAAATTCATCACACTTCATGTTGAAACAAAAGCTCTGAAAGTAGTGTTTCGGAACAATAATTACTACCACTTCCAGGGGGAAGTGGTAGTAACCCTGTCTGCCCTCATGTTTCGTCCCTGTTGTCCCTGTTCCAACCGCAAGCACATTGTAATGGAGTATGTTGTATAATGGCACTGCTATAAATCTAGACACGACGTTTTTCCACGTAAGCAAATAGTTCTTTTTGACTCATCCGAATAGGTACATCTGATGGACATATGCTATTTTTATTAGTTTGCGTTTTAATAAAAGGTGTAATTTTGTTTCGAAAGATGTTTTATTTTGTCTACAGTTCGTTTCTGGTAGTTAAGAGCATACCTGCAAATTTTAAATTGTATTTTCTTAGACATTCACTTTGTAAGCCGCTTTTCGCGGTTGTTCCTTGAATGGAGGGTTCCGTAGTTGGGGTGAATTTGTCCTATGAACAAACTTAACGTTGTAAGTAGTTGAAAAATATATTCTCCCACTGCATTCCAACAACACTGAAATTTTGTCGACTGTTTCTTGTTAACTCGTAAAGCCTACTTAACTTTTTACTTAGTTTTCATTTTAACTTCGTTATATATACTTCTGCGATGATTATTTGGGGGGGGAACTTGATTCTAACAAAAATTAGCACTTAATGCTTAACCTGTAAAATACATAGTGCACCCGAATCGGGTTTAATATCTCACAAACGGATCCCTTAATCGGAAAATTGTTTTCACAAACCCACTCAACGACTACCTACACCATGGAGTAGACCACTCACTTTTGCCCGTATTGTCACATATTTATTCATAACTAGCATCTCATACCTTGACATTGAACAAAAATCATCGAACGTTACCGATGGAGCCAGAACCTTTAAAAATAAAATAGAATAGAATAGAATAGCATGACTCTTGCCCACTTCGTTGGGCGGTAAACACTTTTATATCACTCAATAGATTACGACACGGTCGAGGTTCCATACCTATGTCGTTTTATCTGTTTAACTATTCGTCCAAATTATATGCAGTAAAAAGGGGAAAGCGTTTTGTTTTAAACACTTGAGACGATCAATTTGATAAATAAGAGCTCATAATTGTGGATAATATGACCTAACGATTTAATGTTTTTTTTAATATAAAAAACTACTTTTTGTGACTTTTCGTGGTTTTTGTATCGCTGAGTTTTTTGTAGGCATCGTTAAGCTCTACAACTATTATCTAGAACTCAATCATATATCTCTCATCGTTATGGAAGCTTTCGTAAGAAACATTTTCGTTCGACCGTTTTTTCTCCGACTTACTTTGCAAATCCAACTACCACGAAAAAGTATTTTAATTTTTCGGGTTAATATGCAGCCTATGACACTAACAAATAATGTGGCTTTATATTTGTAAAAGAATTTTTAAAATCGGTTCAGTAGATCCAGGGATTACGTCCTACAACCTCACAAACTTTACGTCTTTATAAATATTATATTAAACATAAATGTTATAATATTAGTTTAGATACAAACCAGCGCGCGTTTAGCGTCAGAAACATAACAAACAAAGCGAAAACTTTCATTGTTTAAAACTTGGCTCGTCTTCAGCCTGTAGCAGACATGCTCCAGCGCATTCACTTAACTAACGTAATACAATATTATTGTACCTTTATTCAGATTCTGACTAACTAAAAAATAAAAGACAAAAATTACGTAACATATTGTGTGTTACGTTACGATGTTGGTTTATATCAAAATCAAAAGTAATTTTTTCAAACTAAACTGAGAGTCAGTACTTTTTGAAGATCAAAATTATATAAGACAGTCCCCCAAAAACGTCCGCCCTTCACCACTTCCTAGTGCTTTAGCTGGGAAGAAGAAGTGGCGCAACAAACTCCCCAGCAGCACAGCTGTCTGTTAAGTTAGAAGATCTTGATTCTGTACAATAATAAAAAACCGGTCAAGTGCGAGTTGGACTCGCGCACCGAGGGTTCCGTACAAACCTGTGGGTATATAAGTAAAAGTTCAAAATTGTCAAAAATATTTTTTTTATATGACGAAACTAAAAATTTACGGTTTTCGTAATTTTTCCTATATCTGTACTATAAGACGTGACTTCGTACAAAATTTCAAGATTCTAAGTTCACGGGAAGTACCCTGTAGGTTTTGATTCCCGTGCGAGTTTCGAAAATTTGCGGAAATCTGCGGCCTAAATGGCTGTATCTTTTGATTGCGTTGACTTAGAAGGTTGATTTTTCTACAGCTTCCAGGGACAGTAGAACTAAGTATCATATAGAAATTTCAGTTTGATACCTCCACGCGTTCCTAAGAAAAACGGTCTTGACAGACGGACGGACGGACGGACGGACAACAAAGTGATCTTATAAGGGTTCCGTTTTTTCCTTTAGAGGTACGGAACCCAAAAAAACAAAATGATTTATAGAGTCTAATAAAATAAACAATAATCTGAATGTAGTGTATATTTTGCCTAATATATAAGATGTTAGCGAAGATGAACTGCGATGCCACCGTGATATTACCGACTCTAGCACCTAGTTGCTAAAATTGCTCGAACAGCTTGCTTTTGAAGAACAAAAATATTTTGAATATCAGCGGCTTTGCCCCACAGCAGAATGTAGGATATAACGCTATGAAAATAGCAGGCCATTCAGAAAGTTTTGCGAAAAAAAGTATTTACGTATGATAGACTGGCCAGTTATAATCAAGCTGTGCTCAGTTATAAGGCTCACTGTTTGTCGTATACGGCAGACAGTACTGCCCAGTCCCATTTAAGTTGAGTAGCCTTTTGAGACACGTTCCCTATAATACTCGTACATAGAAATAGTAAACATTAATCAACCTTTTAAGGGGTGAAAAAATGTTTTATTTTTTATAACAATCTTATTCCTTGAAGTGAATTTTGAATATTAGAGATCTATCATTGAAAGCGCCACCTCCTTTCCCGCAGACGAAGTTGCAGGTACTAAAAGGTTTATTAAAACTGCAAACTGCTCGTGCTAACTTTCATACAAAGGCTACATTTTATTTGTAAGAAATATAAATGCGTAATTGCTCTTAATGGACTCTTTCATAACTTTATTTTTAAGATGCAACAGTGATAATAGTGTAGAATAGTACATTATGGTACAAGTGTGTAACGTTGGTGCTTATCGCTGAGGCGCCATTGAGACCCGACCCGTCAGGCGAGGGTCTTAAGAGAGCCGAGGACGATAATCATCAATACACACGTGTATCATACGACGTTTTTCAACACACTTGCGAAGAAAATAATACTAAATCATCATCATCATCATCATCCATCATCATCCATCATCATCCATCATCATCATCCATCACCATCCATCATCATCCATCATCATCATCCATCATCAGCCATCATCATCCATCGTCATCCATCATCATCCATCGTCATCCATCATCATCCATCATCATCCATCGTCATCCATCATAATCTATCATCATCCATCATCACTCATCATCACCCATCATCATCCATCATCATCATCCACCATCATCCATCATCTTCCATCGTCATCCATCATCACCCATCATCATCATCCATCATCATCAATCGTCATCCATCATCCATCATCATCCATCGTCATCCATCATCATATATCATCATCCATCATCACTCATCATCACCCATCATCATCCAGCATCATCCATCATCATCATTCATCATCATCCATCGTCATCCATCATCATCCATCATCATCATCCATCATCATCCAGCATCATCCAGCATCATCCATCATCATCATCATCATCGTTTTTAAGAACAAAGCAACTCAAACAAAAAACAACCTATAACTCACTAAGAACAAAGCAACTCAACCAATTCTATAACTCACTAGTGAATAATAGTAATGAAAAAGTCACAGTTTGATAATAGGTGTCATTATGTGCCTAACTGTAGTGAAATTAGAGCCATTTTATGAGCAAGTGTGTTGAAAAAGTTATTTTTATTTCATTTATTTGTTTTAATCCTCAGTAAAAGCGTATTTTGTCGCCTATTTATAGAGGCTATGGTATTAATACCCATTTTAGTTAAGACCAAGTATTAGACCTGTGTGCACTCTAAATAATTACAAATTGATATGCAATTTATAACGCATAAAAGTGCCTTCATGCGCGGTGAAGTGGTGTGGGAAACATTCCAAGACTTACTACTCATAACAACCAATTTATTGATTTATTTGATTCTAGGTTTATAACTATTTAACTAGATTAGTTCAGTCAGATAAGCATATTACTAGATTACGACCGTAAGATAGTAATGAATCGCTTTCGTATAACTATGTCATGGTATATAGTTATATGCCTAGAGATATAACTATATTACGGTTTTATCTATCATACTGCAACGCATACTTCTTTCTTTCTTTTCTTTCTATATGTCGGAAAATAGGAAAATCGAATGTGAAACTCCTAGGATTAATGTTAAGGTCCGGATAATTGTAAGAAATGGAAATTAAAACGATTTTCGTAAACATACGAGCTACTAGCAGGCTAGTTGCAAAAATGATATACGAAACGAATAACAGCGCTACAGCCCAGTTTTGAATCTACAATTACAAAGACTGTCGCTCTTTTGAAAATGAACGGGAACTCCACTGGGACGCACCGGGGTAGGGTTTCTATCTCTATACATATGTAAATGTTTGTAGATATATATACAATTGGCTGTGGAGAAGCGTTGTCACTGCTGCACCCGGAGAATTCCAAACTGTGTCTAGGGGGAAAATGGGGTCATTGGGGCACCGGGTTTGATTCGAGTGAGCTGTTTAGGTTTACTTGTTATAAACGGCGCAGAAAGTCCCGATTTCTTCCCAACATTGTGATTTTTTAATTACACTGGACCATTCTGGGAACCTGATTACAGTGATACTAAAGGTCAAAGTTCAAACTTGTTTTACCTTTTTTTGTGATACAATTCGTTTTTAATTCCCGATGCAAAAAGATGGGTGTTATAGACAAGTCTGACCGCTATGTGTGACTGTATATCTGTCTGGGGCACCGTAACTCTAAAACGGGTGAACCGGTTAAGGTGCGGTTTAAAAGTAGGTTTTCTTGCGGTGGCTTTTAACTTTGTTTTATCAAAATCGGTTCCGCCGTTTCAAGGTTATCATCCATTTTGTTAGCTGCGGTAGGGTTCTTAGACGCGTATTGTATATTTACTTTACTTTCAAACATACGTTAGACATACAATTTGAAACACCGATGTATCCTATGTAACTATACAAGATTATGGAATTCTTGGTCTGATGATGGAGCTAGGCTATCCAGCAAACGTGTAAATTCTTGAAAAAATTATAGCAGATGTTTGGATTCGTTTTGATCAGTATTTGATTTTGTTTTGTCTGAAAGGTGACTTAATCAAGAGTGTTCTTTGCTTAGGACTCAAGAAAATCGGTTCAGCTGTTTCAACATTATCAACTCTTTCTGGTTGATGAAGGGATTTGAGCATCTTCCACGGTTCTGATCGAGTCGAAATTTGGTATTTAATTCTATTACTTCAAAGATATTAGAGAAACAAAATAACCTTGAACTAATCTTACTGCAGCATCACCTGGAATTTCCAGGATACCCAACTACCTCAGCAACAGAAGATCTCAAATAATAGGTGGTGATCAGGATCTGATGATGAAATAGCAACGCGGAGTGGGGATAAATTAGTAACAAGTCTCACTGTGGGAAATATACGTATCTAAAGCTGCGGAGATTTTAGTTAGACATGTGTGGATAATAGCGTGTTTACTATTAATATATTAAGTTTAAAATGTAGGATATAAAAGTTGAATTAAAAAACAATACCCGATCCAAACAAAAATCTCTAAAAAGTAAAAAGAAAATGCCAATATTAAAGGGCCAATAAACATAGTTTTTTTTAACTTTTTAGAGGTTTTTGTTATGGTCAGGGGTTTTTTAATGATGAAAATTAACTTGAAATACCCCCACGACCCCTGTACCGTTGTGAAGTACAATGTTTTGTGTGAGTCGTTTCCCAATAATTATTTTTGTGCAACGTTACTTAGATGTTCGTATTGCATAGATTTGTCGGCTATGTGATGAATTTTAAATTAAAATTGTGGTCGCTGCTTCAAATTTCAGTGTAAAATTCTAAACTGCATTTTATATAAACCAGGCGTTCATGAAATGAATGGCGTCCGCTGTTTTTTTATTTATTTTCTTACATTTTCCTTCGAACTTCCCGTCATCCGCTGCAAAAAATAATAACGTAAAATAAATCTTATAAGGGCGAGCACCTTCCTTTTCAATAACTTGAGAAAATTGGTGCTGTTAATTTCAATTTCACCAGCACAGGGCTAGAAAAATGTAGATGTGGCGAATTGTACTTAACTGTAATTAGGAACAAGGTACACCGCAAACGAATTGAAAAATTCATGAGAATTAAAGAGACTCGAGACAACGAGACTGACGTTCGTACAAGTACTTTGTAAGTAAGTACTTTTGACTTGATGAGGACGGCAACTGAATCTATAACATCCTGTAGATTATTATGTATTCGGTAGGGTCCGGATAGGTAAACAACATGGCACATGGCTTAGCCGAATATTTATACATTTATGCCTTCAAAACGCTTTACAAAAAAACCTTTAACTTTCGATAATTTTTTGTTAAATATGACATAAAACATTACGAATATGTTTCCCCATCACTATAACTTCGCCTACCACTTTCTTTGCTCACATCGACAGTAAGCAACATCTCTTGCATGCTGACAATTTGTGTTGTATGTCTTGTACTCATGTTTGGGCAAATAAATGATTATATTATCTTATCTTGACAGTTGAGACCCTTAAAAACTTCGGAAGTCGGTTGCTTTTTTTTTTTATTCGAAATGTCATCATCCTTGGGGTCAAAACAATGCATATTTAAGCGGTAGCAGCGATTAAAGAAAAAAAAAAGAAAAACCACCCGCAATTGCAGTTGATTTGCTGTAATTTTTTGAAGAGTTCCGTTGTCTGTCTCCGAAACGCATCATCAGATCTATATGAAATTTAAATGGGATTTTGAATTTTGAGTTATGCCTGAACATACATAAATAAAATATAAAAATGTCGAATTGAAAATGACTGACATAAAAACAATCAGTATTGGCTTGGACCGAATGTGTTAAGGAATATAAAATGTCATAAAAGATAGCTTGCTCATTCTAGTTACCTTTTCATGGAAAATATTGGGTATGACGAAGTCGATATAAAATGAGGTGCTTAACATTCTTGCGCATCTGCTAATTCTTCCCATTCTAATGTCTATGGCAAAATCTAGGCGGAATGTAATTAACGTCTGTCAAGAAAACCACTTTGTGACGGACATTTCCTCATAAATACCAAGTAAACGCGTGTAGAACCTGCACCAATTAACGCAATTAAGTACATCAAATTAGACGCATGCCATTGTGATGCTTTTTTCCGCAGTTTTTATAATTAGCACGTGTTGACAGCAATTATCTCTTATAGTACGCTTAAACGAGTTATCTCACAATTTAGATGATATCATCGTCCATGCAGTCACACGTTGAGCTTCATAAAATAGGTTTGGGCATTTAAGGACTGTACGCTAACTGATGCATACGATGCCGTCTATCGGGACAGTTCAACTCAAAGCTGAAATGGCTCTTTCTTCAAGACTCTTCCAGACACGTCCTGGATTGTTAGACTCACATAAAAAAATAAAGAAACCATAACATTGCTTTTAGTTTTTCTTCTTCGTATTTTTAGCCTCTTGGGTAATCATGCGGGCTTAACATGACGGTTTCTATTTCTACGAAGAATAAACAGTGCTTTTTCAATTCAATGTGCCATTTCGGTCTTCATTTTTGACACCGCACCGTAGATCATCATCATCAGCCTATAATGTTCCCACTGCGACACAGGTCTCCTCCCTGTGAGAGGGATTGGACCGTAATCCACCACGCGGGCCCAGTGCGGTTTGGTAGATGTCACATGTCTTCGAATTTTTTGTTTTTGGACATGCCGGTTTCCTCACGATGTTTTCCTTCACCGTTTTGAGAGCAATGGTAATGAAATAATTTACACAAAGTAAAGCGCCTGTCTGGGTTCGAACCTACGACCTACAACTCGTACTCGCGTAAGTCGCGGCCGTTACCACTTGGCCACCACTGCTCTCCGTAGATATCCTTCTACAATCTGTCATTTAGTCTTTCGTTTCGAACGATCGTTCTCTAATTCCTTAAATAGAATATTTCTTCCCAAACTGTCAAAATCACACTGACAACAAACTTTCTACTCGACGGCCACAAAGTAATACGATTATCTACAAAATCATGGTTCGTCTATCACGCATAACTGCAATAATTAATACAAAAATATAGCTATATTCTCCTATTGTACATCATATAATTAATAGTCATGTCTATTCTTCCGTCGACAAATCGGTGCTCATGCTAAGCCTGCTGCCCTACTTTATATAATATTATAAACTTAAACTAATATTATAAACGTGGAATTTTGTATGTATTGATGAATGGATGTTTGTTACTCTTTCACGCAAAAACGACTGCATGAATTTGGATAAAATTTGGCACACAGATTTATTACCTAGATTAACACATGATACTGTTTATCCCGTAGTACGGATACGTAGTTTGGATATTTAGATGTTTGTTACTCAATCACGCCACAACGGCTGAACAAATTTGGATAAAATTAGGCACACATATAGATAATAACCTAGATTAACACATAGGATACTATTTATTCCGGTAATACGTTCCCGTGAGATAATTTTTGACCTACACGTGGGCGAAGCCGCTGGCAAAACCTAGTCCCTACTTATATTATAAATGCGAAAGTAACTGTCTGTCTGTGTGTAACGCTTTCATGCCTAAACAGCTGAACCGATCGTCATGTAATTTGGCAGATATATAGCCCGGGATATAGAGAAGGACATAGACTACGTTTTCACGCGATAAACGACAGCCACGCGGGCGGAGCCGCGTGAAAAAGCTAGTTTACTATAAACGACTGGTGCAGAAATGTTTCTTACGGCTGTTGAAACAGTTAACGCAGCGAAAATCGAGACGACTTTCATATCTTTAAGTACGATTGAAAGCTTCAGATGCTAACACACACAGTTCATGTTTTTGTATAACGAAGACAGCTACTGCAAATAAATATAGGTACAAGGTCAGCCGTACACAACTCTCGGTAGATTTGAAACCGGATTTAACTCCAATGCACATTTTCTGTCCACCAATTTCCGGAAATCTGGACTTTGATATCTACCACACATAACTTTTCCGAAAATGATGATATAATCCAGGAATATACCGGTGTATTTCATTTTAAGCAAGCATATTGTAATCCAATGCTGGAAAAGGCTATAATAGAGGAAGCATTCACATTGCAGCGAATTTCATAAATTGGTTGGGATGTAGTCTCAAAATGATTCTGTCAGTTACCGTGTGCCTGGAGCGGTCGCCCTAAATGTACAGGTAAATGGCAGAAAATCTATAATTTGTGTATTGGCATCGTTAGTTTCCGCCCGCACGACCCCAGGCTAAGTAAATCAATATTGTGATAATAACCCCTCTGCGTCTGTAGTCGGGATTACAACAGTATTCGATGAATGGGTTACACGATACCCCTTGGTGAGACGGTTTATCGGACTTTCGGGCTTCTGACGACCCGTACGATATTCGAAGATCCACGAATGACAGTCGCGACCAACGGCTTAATGTGCTTTCCGAACGTGAATTTTGAAAAACGGGTTTTTTGGTATGTATTTTAATTTCTGAATTGTTATTTTATTTTTGATTTAATAGCGGACGCTTTTATTTTTCACATCTTTTTACATCGTCCTCAAATTGATAACTTCAACATAATGATGTAACCAACTTTTTGCAATAATATCATGATTTTAAAAGACTGTCCGTAGAGTTTCTTGCTCGTTCTTCTCCATAGGTACCTACGCTTTGGAATGGGCAACTAGCTTCATCATTCTAACTCACCGACCATGACAATTCAAAAGTGCCTGTTATTGTTTTATTTGAAATATATGCTTTAAAAAAAAGATGGTCACCCATCCACGGACCCGTCTACGGCAAACGTAGCTTAACCTGATCGACCGACCCGTGAGGCTGTTATTACTTAGCCAGAAGCCTCATGTGCAAATAACGGAAATGTATTATATAAATATGGGAAATGTATTCCTGGAGGTGATGGCGGACCGCAGTTTCTTAGACACTGAATCACACTCAACATTTGTCTATTTAATTTCGGTTTTTTTTGTGGGTTACTTAACATAGTTCGTAAGTAGGGGAGAGTGTGTATGAAAGAGCCATGTTTTGAAAGAGCCGATGACATTATCTCATACTTAAAAAAAATCGTACCATAATTCAATTGTACTCTTTAAATGGCAACTCTGGACAGCTACCACCCACAGACATTTGACAGTTCTATAAAAATCAAATGGCGTCATAAGACCACATTTAAAATTTTGAAAACAAAATGTAAGTTTTTTTGGGTTTACTGAAGTTTTTTTGATAAGAAGTGTAATGTGAAGAAGTGTGTGTACCATAGTTTGACAAAATGAATATGTCGTATTGTTAGGCATATAATTGGCATTATTTTACGGAAATATTATTGATATGATGTTAAGGTAAATTTGGTGTAGTTCGAGGTTATATTTTATAATACATAATGTTTTGAAATAGCCAATTTTCGAGTCCATGAAAGAGTCAATATACTACTTACTAGCTTTTAGTTTTACTTTACCGTCTTTTTGATACCTATTGCATACTGTTAAATCTTTTAGCCTATAAAAACATGTTTTCGCGAGCTTTAGTACCGAATCCCCTACCCGAACTACGAATTTCTAAAATCAGGACCTAGAAAGAGTTCTAAACCTAGCACTTGTAAAATTAATTTGTGAATTTCGAAAAATCCTTCCTTATTCTTTGTCTACATTGTAAAGGGAAATTCTGTGCATAATTTCAGTTTTCTAGGTCCAAAAGTTTGGGCTGCGCGTTGATGAGTCAGTCAGGACTTTTCTTTTTATTTATAAAGATCATTATTTGAGGCTGATCAACGGCTGCGATTTTCACTTACGTTCAGATAATAAATAATAAAAGATTTTGGGTCTTTTAAGATACATTAAAATTGTAGAAAAACTAGTTTGTTTCCACGAAGTGGAATCTGGCTCTTTCAAAGCACACGGTAGCTCTTTCATGGATAGGTTGTTTTGAAAGAACCAATTTCCATTTTTTTTAAAGTAGCTATATTTCAGTTTTCTTACATTGTTACCATTTTTTTTTTATTTGAGTACCATCACTATTAAACGGACTATTGAAAAAAAGTATTTTCATTTAAAATAATCTGCCTAAAATATTTTTTTTTGAGACTTTTTAAAACTGGCCAATTCATCCACACTCTCCGCTAGGTACTCACAAAAATATGATATTCTGTAATGGATGAACTGTAATAAAGTTATAATATATAGGTTACATTTTAACCAGTGAGCTTACGTATAATTTTTCACCGGTAATTTAAAAAAAAAATGCTAGTAACTAATTGTTGTGATAGAGCGATGAAGCGGTGAGTTAACTGACACATTAAGTGAAATACAATAATCGAATAAAATGGAAAGTTGTTAACAAGAGAAGAACACTAAAACTAAAAATAACTACGTCTTAGATACAGACCGCCCGCTTGGTAGTGAGTGCTTAAAAATGACAATACATCTAAAATTATGTTGCGCCAATTCTTCTTCCCAGCTAAAGCACTAGGAAGTGGTGAAAGGCCGTTTGGGGGGGACAGTCTTATGTAATTTTGACGTTCAAAAATAGCCAACTCTTAGCCTAGTTTGAATAAATTACTTGATTTGATATGATACATTCTGTCTGAAAGAGCACAAAGAATTTTACAACATAAGTAACTTGCTGAAGAAAATGTGCGCTCTCTTTCAACGCTGGTTGGTAAGAATCGAAATAAAGGAAAAATTTACCAAGATTCCGATATTGAAACCCTAATCTAGACCCACCACTACTTATAATAATCTTATGGGGCTTATTAGAAGGCTAAAAGTCAAACAAATGGCAATGGAAATGGTTTCCCTACGTGATCGAATCAGGAATGAAGAGATCCGCAGGAGAACCAAGGCAACCGACATAGCTCGAATTGTTGCCAAACTTAAGTGGCAGTGGGCAGGGCACATCGTAGCACAAAAGTCCGATGGGGCCGAGACTTTCTGGAGTGGCGACCTCGTATCGGAAGACTTAGAGTTGGAAGGCCTCCCACAAGGTGGACCGATGGCCTTGTGAACGCAGCAGGAATCCGCTGGATGCGGGAAGCACAGAACCGGTCGAAGTGGCGGAGCGTGGGGAAGTCTATGTCCAGCAGTGGACGTCTTTCAGCTGAAATGATGATGATGATGAATAAGCTTTAGTTCACTGACGGTAAAAATTTAATATCGTTTGGCAGGAGGGGCGAGTGGGAGTGGGGATGCCTCCCCTCCTCCCTGACACCACTCCCATGAAAAGGTAACTCACGGTTTCAGAGAAAAAGGATTTTTTGTAACCTAACCTCAAAACACTTAAAAGTTGACTAAATGGCGTAGTCAATGGTCTAAAAAAAATAACCACGAAGGGTATGGCGGGGTCTGAGTTCGCTCGCTTCGCTCGCTCACTAGACCCCGCCATCCCCTTCTAACCTAACCTGTCGGAGTTGGGGTGACCCAATTCCCGAGTGCGCTTCGCTCGCTCTTGCATCCTAAGTTCTCCGAGTAGCTAATTAATCGGATGCAGCTACATAGTAGCGCCTCCCCTCGTGATATGTAGGTAATATTTTTGTGTTTTATTTTATTAGTTGTCAGTTTTGTTTGTCAATCACCCATTTTAGCGTTACGTTTTCACTTTTTGCTGATTTGATAGTTAGAAACTCGAAAATATGCATTGCCTTTTGATAAGAGTGGTAGCGTTATAATCGGGGACCCAAGCTCTACCAGTTCTAACCCTTTTTACCCCCCAACTCCTGCCAAACAATACTAGATCCAACCCCACTGACAGACAATGGACATACTACATCGCTGGGTCTAGGAGTATGAAATGCACATGCATTCCTTTGTATAAAAAGGTTGAGCACTAAGAATGCATGGTTGAAAACGTATCTCCCAGAGTGGTTTATTGAGATGGAAGATTGTATGGCAATATTGACAGTTCCACACAAACTCTTTTGTTTTAAATAAAAATCTAATTAAAACACTCAAATTTAAATAATAATCTATCAAAACACCGGCCGCTAGAAATAAAAACAGATAAACGTCAGTAAGCAGTAATATCACATTTGAATTTGACAGCTAAACAGATAAAATATTATTGAGTTGTCAGTTTTTTGCTATTTACGAACTTCCTACTAGTTCAGATTGCTTATAACACTAATAAACAATATGTAGAATTATATATAAATGAAATTTGGCATCAATAAATGTTCAAATTTAGTAGAAGTTTTTCGAAAATCATTTCTACTAACGGGTTTTTTAGTAATGGCAATACGACAATGCCATTATAACACAATTCTATTACGAGACCATTATGAAGTTAGCAGATTACGAAATTTTAGCAAAATGACGATGGGATCGTGTTGGAATGACGAATTTATAAAAATAGCAGACTAAAGCCCCAGGTGATGATCTGTTTAATTTGGGTTTAATTAAAAATCATGAAACATTGAACCGGCTGGTGGACTCGTAGCTTCTATTGTACTGAGTAATTATACAGTGTGCATTTTTTGTTTTTTTATGAAGCTCATGGTTCCTTTCTCTACGACCTGTACTTAAAAACATACATAGAATGGTTAGAAATAAAAATTGACGTTGTATACTCTAGAGCTTCGATCGATTTACGATTATGTTATGTTTTGTTTCTCCGTGTGCATGAAGTCATTCCCCCTTATTACAGAACAAGGTTTTTCTTTAGGCATGGTTTAAACCATCGAGCCTGTTTTTTAAATAAAAACCTAACTGAAATCGAAATACAGCTCCTTTTAAAAAAACTGACAAGTTAGTCCAGTGCTAAATTGTCAGTTTTTGAAAAGGAGCTGTAATTCTATTTCAGTTCTAAGTTCTTATTTCAAAAACATGCTCGGTGGTTTAAACCATACCTAAAGAAAAACCTTGTTCTGTAATAAGGGGGTAAGTTAATTTTATTAATTACTTATTTATAATGTTACTAACTTTGGCCAGCGGTTTCACCCGCGTGGAGTTCGAAAATTATCCTACGGGAACGTACAACCAGGATAAATAATATGCTATGTCTTAATCCAGGTTATATACATGAAAAGAGAGATTTCCGTACAGTGCGAGTTCAGCGTTAACTGGAAATGTATAGCTTGATGTGTAGCCGTGTGTACTCAACACAAAGTAACTACCACAGGACAAACTAAGGAACTAAGCTAACCTAAGCCAGGAGTGCAAAGTGACGTGTAGTATTTACACAAGTTTAGCAAGATTAGCGCGTTCAAACAAACAACATCAGTTTTATTTTTAGTAATTATCTGTACAGGTTACTTTGAATTATGATTACTTATCCCAATGCTATATAAAAACCAAACTCACTGAAACCCGAATCCTGAATGAACCCTTACCCTGAAATAGGAACCCACTAAATGAATCCTGAGACAGGTGCTATCACCGTATATATATGTACATACGGTGATAGCGTCTGTCTACGTTACAATCGCATAAGTTACCACTTGCCACTTGTTGATACAGTATTTTTATCTCACGAAGTGACGCGCGCTTTACTTGTGATAACCAAGTGTACAAACACGCTGTGAATGTGAATGTATGCTCTCGGTAACAACCGAAACAAAGGTGAAGTGGGTAGTGAGTGTGTGTGTGGGTGTGTGTGTGCATGTGTACGTGTGAGTAAAGCTCCCGCAGACAGCCGCGACGCGAATCTAGTAGGTCAATTTCGGTAAAATGAACGACAGCCCGTTTTACCTAAACGCCCGTTAAACCGACTTCCAAAAAAAAAAACGCTACTCATTGCAAAATAACTTTAATTTCGGGCCTCGTTGGCAAACAACGAAAATACAAAACCAAATACACCGTTCCGAAAATATAATAAAATTGTAGATCTACATTTCGATGCCTATTATGAAAATCGAAACCATTTTGTTTTTCAAGGAAAGTCTTTAATATTTATTTAATAATACATAATATACTATATATCTAATAGGTAGGTGCTGCTGGAGTCAACTTATTTATACTTTTGACTCACGTGTGATTGCGAGGAATGGCGCATCATTGTGCAGTTTTCCTTTTTCTGGGAAATCATGAAATAGCCCTCCCGTCAAACTTTTACTGACTAAAACCCACCCGTGTTCCCTCAGTAGCCTGTGTGCCAGGGGCCACGGTATCTCTTTCGAACAACCCGAGTTACCTCAGGGTGTTTTTAAAATCGCGATTGCTGAACGCTAGCAGCTCATACAGGATTTGTGCCCGTTTGGCGCTGTAGTTCCTTTATTGAATGGGGTTTACCTGCAAGCAAGACAAGACCGCAGGCCACATACATTCTTGTTGAATTGCATTGTTCTTGACTATGCTTTATTTAATTTGAATTAGATTTATGTTCGGTTTTAGTAGAATATTTTCGAATGTTTTTTTTTTTAAACGTGGCATCCGTTCGTTACCTACAAAATGAAACGCCTACCTATGTACGTATTTAGTTTTCGAAGATGAGGTAATTATTGTTTTTGTTTAACTTGTTTTGTCCTAATTAAATAAATTCTACAGTTAATAGGTAACCTATCAATTAAGTTCTGTCCCACTCTAGCCAGCACCTAATCATGTAACACACTACCGATCACAATCTGAATCATTTAGAAGTATATTACTAATCATTTGTTCATGTTATGTTCGACAAAATTGGCTGCTCAAATACGTAAATCACGTAATTTAATTAGGTTAGGTTTCTGTGGGTATATTCATAAAGATTTACGAGTTTTGTGAACAAGACGAACATAACATGAAACTATAGTCAACAGCTTAATCATTCTAGTGATTTTTTAAACATTAAAAAAACAATAACCGCGCGTGCGATACGAACCCGCGACTCGTTACGCATAAACGCACTAACCCAACGGTACGGTAACCGCTATCATATTGAATTTATGGAATACAATCATTTGTAAACGTATGTGAGTGTGTGTGTCTATAGTATAGAAATTACTAATTAAAAGAAGGTCGTAAGTTAAACCTGCTTTGTGAGACCTCCACTTATGACCACTACTATACAAGCAATATTTGTAATTTATTTCAGAATATAATAGGTCTTTACCTATGAAATTGCCGTTTTGTATGAAAAAATTTAAACGAATTTTTTTCATGAATTTTTTATTTGTATTAATCGAAGTAATCACCCATGCAATCAATGCATCTTTGCCATCGCAGTGGCAGTTTATTGATGCCCTTCTTAAAGAAATCAGCTGGACGGGAGGCAACAAATTCTTCAAAGGCATTTTGTACTGCCTCTCGGGTATTAATTTTTTTTCCCGCCAAGAAGTTATCCAAATTCTGGAAAAAGTAGTAGTCTGTAGGCGCAAGGTCTGGTGAGTAGGGCGGATGACGGAGAGCTTCCAACCCCAGTTCTTGCAACTTGGAGACCGTCTGCTGTGCAGTATGAGGTCGCGCGTTGTCGTGCAGGAGCAGCGGAGACGAGCGATTGACCAATGCTGGTTGGAGATGCGCCAGCTTCTCCATCATTGTGTTCAGTTCTTCACAGTACACATCTGCAGTAATGCTCACCCCGTTTGGTAAGAAGCTGTGATGAATCACACCGGCGCTAGACCACCAAACAGTGACCATCACTTTTAAGGGGTAAGTTTTCGTTTAGGGCATTGTTTGGGTGCTGAATCAGGATCCAACCAACTTGCTGAGCGCTTACGGTTATCAAACAGAATCCATTTTTCATCGCAGGTAACAATGCGGTTCAAAATTCCTTCATTTGTGTGTCTGTTGAGCAGTGCAAGGCACGTCTCGACGCGTACTTCGCGCTGGCGATCATTGAGTTCGTGGGGCACCCATTTGTCAAGCTTTTTTACCTTGCCAATTTGACGCAAATGGACCAATATTGTTTTGACGCTAACGTCGAAAGCTGCTGCTAATTCAGCCGTAGATTGTGTATCATCAGCTTCCACAATCGCCTTTAATTCGTCATTGTCGACCAAAGTCTTCGGACGACCGCGAGGTTCATTTTTCAGGTCGAAATTTCCAGAACGGAAGCGAGCAAACCAATAACAGGTGGTGCGTTGGTTTGTAGTGTTAGCTCCGTAAATGTCGTTGATGTTGCGTGCCGCTTGTGCCGCGTTGCTGCCACGACGGTACTCATATTCCATAATTACTCGAATTTTTAACGTATCCATGATGACGAAAAAGATTGAAATGCGATGAAAATGTAACACTAATCAATAAAGAAATTACTACTTTTAGAAAAAAAAATCCATGTTTTTAAAATAAAATTAATTTGAAATTAGAATTCTTAGCCAAACAAAAATTATTTTGATTTGAAATGGCCAGTACTGCAGAACGGCAATTTCATAGGTAAAGACCTAATATATTCACAGGACCAGCACCCTAATTGCGTAACTCACGATTAATCATAATCGGTTTCAATTTGACAGTTCAACGATATTCATTGCGTTATTTACGTTGCTAAGCAGACACATTTTTCGAACATATGAAGCAATGGTTTAACAATTTGTTTCAAAACGAAACAGATTATGATTAATCGTGAGTTACGTAATTAGGGTGCTGTTTCAAAAGCGAAATAATATTCAAATATGTTTTTAGTTTGTACTACTGCTGCTCGCGCCTTCGCCCTCGTGGATTTCGGAAATATTACATTAAAGTTGTTTTTTTTAAGTACCGTGTATACTTCCATAGTTTAAAACTTTAAAAGTGGCAGGTTTTGACAGTAGTCTATTAAACAAATGTAAATTCATTAGCAGTAACATTACTATCTTCTTCGTGCCAAAAGTATGTGAACGTTGACACGTGAGATATTTAAAGCACCAACTTATAATTAGCAAGCATATATCTGAGAGATCTTGAAATTGGTAAACAAATTACGACTGAAACGTCGTATAAACATGAGAGTTTTTGCATTCGATAATGCTTTAAAAAGTGATTTTGCTTTCAAAAGTGACACATAAGAGGTCGTGCCCATGGCATACGGGCTAATGAAGGAACACGGGTGGGTTTTAGTCAGTAAAAGTCTAACACGCCCTCCTGCTCCACCCAGAGCGGGAGAAATTATTTGATGATTTCCCTTCCAAAAAAAAAAAAAAAAGAAAAGAGGTCGTGCAATCGCAACGATGATATGCATTTACGAGTACTACACGCTGTTGTTTTGACATTACGAACAGACCCCTCAATTTTATTGAATTGTTTAGATAGGAAAGTCTAGATTTAAACGAAATTGCGGGAAATATCTTTTTGGTAGTGGGATATTAATAAATAAGTCTTCTAATAACATCTTTCATAATAATATCAATGGCGGCAGACATATTCAGTTACAAAAACCAATCAAAATCACGCCTTATCCCAACGGGGGTAGGCAGAAATTACATAACGCCACCTATTACGCCCTTACATACTTCTTTTGCGCACGTTCATACATCTGGACCTTAGAGCATTTATCCTAATCTGGACATACACGCACGCCGCCCGCCGCGCCGGTTGCAAAAGTTAGTTTAATTAAAACACAAATTTAATATGAACAAAACTGTTCTGAATATAATAGTTTCATGTTTTCAACCAACATTTCTGAACTACAGCATAATTTGGATTTAATTATACACTTAATGAATTGCATTCATGGACATGGACGAAGCATTCGAAACAGTAAATTGGAGAGTGGAATTTCATCATGTATGTGGTTGCTATGTATCTTATTGAGAGGCTTGTGGTTAACTCACAACAGTTGTTCGGGTCGATCGATCAGGTTAAGCTACGCTTGCCGCGGTTGGTTTTGGGATGGGTGACCATATTTACATATCAAGACCCATCCGTGTCTCGAAAAGCCGTTGATCCCGGCTGTCAATTGTGGATCTTTGACAGTCGTTACAGGTCGCCAGAAGCCCGAAAGTCCAACAACCAGTCTTACCAAGGGGTATCGTATTACGCAGTAACAGGATTGTGGTGGTCAGAAAAGCAGGAGTTCCATGTAAAATACTGATATTCAGATGCATCCGCTTTGTCTGTAAGCTGACCCCAACATAATTTGGAAAACGCTAGGCAGGTGATGATGATGTATCTAATTGAGAGGATTCAAAGATCAAACTCGTCGGGTCGAGTAGTAGAGGTTGAATTGTGGGGGTCCAATTGTTGAGGTCGAGTTGTCCTGGAGTCGAGTTGTCCTGGGGTCGAGTTATTGTGATATCAGTTGAGAGGATAAACACTGGCACTTTTGCGATGCTGTGGAAGTACAACGAACAGAGACAGTATTTTTTACTGTCTCTGTTCGTTGTACTTCGTCAAACACGTAGTTTTTTTTTAAATGAACTCTCGCATTTATTCTGTTTTTTTAATTTTTAGTATCAGTATTTTCGATTTGACACAGTTGCTGTCTTTTTGCATTTGTTGGTCTCTTGGGAAAAGTAATATTAATTAAGACTGTCTATGTTTTTTTTTTTTTTTTTGTTTTCCTTTTTGCTGTTTCTTTTGGTTTGTGATTAAATGTTTTTAGCATTGTTTTCATTATCAACAGTATCCGATTTGATACAGATAACCTCCAGTAGGTATGTTAGGTTTTTTTTTTTTTTTTGGTTGGGAAATCATCAAATGACTTCTCCTGCTGAGTAGAGCAGGAGGGCGTGTCAGACTTTTACTGACTAAAACCCACCCGTGTTCCCTCAGTAGCCCGTATGCCAGGGGCCGTGGTATCTCTTTCGAACAAACCCGCACCCCTGGCAGGCATCGGCCCTTGCGGACCCCACCAGTGGTTGCTGACATCTTTGACGGCGCGCGTGAGGAACACAACGCGCCGTCCCGTCTACCACTTTTCGGCCGCAGAGGATAGGGAGAGCGGCTGACGCTATACCGACACTCCTCTTCCCCTGCGGCCCCACCGCGTCCGCCATCAAACGGTGGCGGCCCCGTCCAGGCCACGGAAGGGAAGAGCGCTGCTCAGAAGCACCGGCACTCCTCCTCTACCGCAGCCTGTAAACCTCAGCCGCGATGCCTCCCATTCGACATCGCGGCCCACCTCAGTTGCGGTGCACCTCACCGCAACCTACTTTTTGGCCGCTACGTCAATGGCTTGAAGGCAAAAGCCCTGACGAGCGGCCCCACCGTTGGGTTCCTCTTGGCTTCACCGTGGATGGGAGACCACGGTTACTAAGCCCCCCCGCAACGACAATGCGGGAACCCACTCGGGGGGGAGGTATGTTAGGTTAAGGCGCAGATAGACGACTTTTAAGGACTTTGTATTGAAGATCACGTAAACGGATTGTCTTATGTACTCGAAAAAAAATTTTTTTTAACTAGACAATTTTTTTCGTCATTTGATAGGTATGTGAATATTTTAAATCCTATTTTTATAACATAATGTAATTAATTGGTGAAGTAATGTCTATCGTGGACATAAAAACTATAATCAAGCAAAAACTATCAGACGTATTTCCATGAAACTTTCACCATCTAAAAGACATAATCACCCAAATTTTAGTATACGGTTTTTCTTTGAATTGTGTTTGATAAATCAACATGGGTTTGTTTTTCGAAAAACTTGATGCGCGTTGAGGCGGGGTCTCTTGCGGGCGACGGGCGGCAGTGCATCGCTGTCATCTATTGTCGCCACATATTGATCGTGTTAGTATGTATATAGTATTGCACTTTTGTATGCAGGGCAGATTTATTTTTCATATTTCTAATTTTTCCTGTAGTAAAAGAAAGTTGGTAACATCACGAATAACTTTTCAGTATTTCGTGGTTTTTATTAATTCTTCTTACTAGAGAATGGGCAGCAGCGTTCTCTATCCATTTTACCACCATACTGCGATCGCCAACCCGCCTGCCAAGCGTGGCGATTATGGCAATACCGGGAGTATTACCATAATCGCCATGCTTGGCAGGCGAGTTTTGGGGAAGGCATGTCCAGCAGTGGACGTCTTTCGGCTGAAATGATTAATTCTTCAATATATCTACACGAATGAAATTTTGAAATATCGCTCTGCTCACTTATTTAAATAAGAATGATATCGTGATATATACTGAATATTTAATATTGGTGTAAAAAATGGGTTTCGGAAACTAAAAAAAAATCTAGTTTAGGTACTCTTGACCAAGCGATTTGCGAATTTAAGACTTATAACTATTAAGTGTTCAATAAATTAAGTACCTATTGTATCTAGACCTACTATTAAAATACTGGTGTAATTGTTTCAGGCTATAATACAGGTAGCGGAGCGTCTGTACCCGACTTTGATGTCCCTTCTGAACATGACGCTGAAGGATGTATTTGGCGAATACGACAAGCCTTTCGTGACCATCTCGGTCAAGGAGCTCCTGTTTAGTGGAACTCCACTTTGCCTGCCAGGTCCCAATGTCCTCGCGTCTGTTGCCTGCGACATCATCAGAGGCATCGCGCAAAACGCTCGGAACATAGAAATCAAGCAAGATGGATCACTCCTTTTCTCGATTTTGGATTATGTAAGTATTTTTTTTCTACACTCATATCTTAAATCGATTTCTAAACTACAAAACGTGTTTTTAATGACATACTTCTAAACACAATACCGGAATTTTAATACACAAAGAATAATTCCGTAAAACCGAGAATTATCGATAACTTTTCGTCTGAAATTATATTTATGTAAGTTTAATCGAAATTCAAACAAAAAGTATTTAATAACTATTTCTAAGTTTCTAAGACAACTTTCTTGAAAAAAAAAACAGTGTATTTAAAAGTAAAAGAATATTTATAAACAATTATCGAATCCAACACTATGAATTGGTATTAAAACTCGGGACGCGGGGCTTTAGCTTTAATTCCGTGCCCGGTTTGTCCCTGGGCGTTCGAATTATGACGGTTAGCATGTGTGAGTAGCGTACTCGGTACTTCACTGGACACACACGCGCGGTAAGCTACCACGCGCGGTTAAATTTACCTAAAACTGAATACTTCAATTTGTAAAAGCCCTCTAACAGAACTGGCGAAATGTTTGTGTAGGTAGGTACTCGTACAAGAGGCACCTCTGCCAAACCCCCCGGGGATTACGTCTGGCCACGTAGGTAATTCGCTAGTTCTCTAAGGGCACATTTTTCAATAATCAGAATAATTTTACCTGAGGAATAAATATGTCGGTAGGTATGCTTTTGTCTAGAAAATATGCAAAACTGTCAGATTTATACTTCAGATAAAAGTTATCTGACTATTGAAAAATCAGTCCTAAGAAATTTTTTATTTTATATAAAAATAAAAAAACAAAAGAGTACTGCGAGGTTTCTTTTTTTTTTTTCTATTGGGTGGGAAATCATCAAATAACTTCCCCCGCTCTGGGTGGAGCAGGAGGGCGTGTCAGACTTTTACTGACTAAAACCCACCCGTGTTCCTTCAGTAGCCCGTAGGCCAGGGGCTGTGGTATCTCTTTCGAACAAACTCGCACCCCTGGCAGGACTACTGCGAGGTACGACTATTTTAATGTAATGCTAAAACAAACCCAGCAATTGTGTAATGGTGCAGGCAGACCAGCTGATCTGTTTTGTTAAAATTATACATTATAATAAAAATTAAGCTTGACGTGAGCTGTCAATAATATCAATCCCTAGCGAGTCTATCGAATTAAGAGCGCACAGTCCACTGTACGTCACGTCCATGGTTACACCTCGACTTTGAGCTGGCCTAGCGTAGTACGGAGCAACAATAGAGTACGAGGCCAAATTATACTGGTTTCGGTACCACTGACCTGCAGCCTACCATACATATGGTTTAAGACATTTATTTTCTCAAAAGATTACAATAATCACTTACAGAGAAAATACGATAATGAATGAACAAAATAACCGATTAGCGTTTTTAGTAGGGTAGATGTTAAAAATGTTAGTGGAGATTGTGAGTGCGCTGCGGCGCGAACAAAGTTTGTTTGATAAGGCCCGTGGCACAGTGCGTTTGAATAAGCGATATAAACAGATGCATTGTTTTTGGATTTCATACATAAAATGATACTTTTCGTATGGTAAGTAAGTGGGTGTAGGGTTGTGGGTTATTTAGTTTAGGGTTAGTTTTCGTAGTGTCAGTAAAATTTACAAATCTATCCATAACGTTCCATTAATGAAAGATCCTTCAAAATGTGGCGTTTCAATAGTTTCTTAAAGGTTGAAAAGCTTTTAGCCTCTTTTGTGTCTTTTGGTAACTTATTATAATTCTGGGCTCCTTCGAGGTGGTTTCAAACGGATATTATTGGCCTGTCTCGTATTACATTTGTGGTGGTCTATATTTTTGGTAAAAGTTATTTGTGAGTGAATGTTCTTTGTTATAATTTTTCTAATCAGGATACAGGTGTTGAATTTGTAGCTTTGTGATAGATTCATTAGTCCAGTTTCCTTATAAATTTTTATGGTCGGTGTTAAATAATCATATCGAAATAACGTTTTAATTAGTTTATTTTGTGATCTCTGTAGTTTATTTAAGTTGCTCTTAGCTGCTGATCCCCATACTTCAATTTGGTAATCTAGATGAGGCTTGACCAAAGAATTATAGATTGTGTACCGCACATGTCTGGGCAAGCATCGGGATATGGGCCGAAGGGCACCTGATAGGGATAGTAGTTTGCTTTGAATTTTTTCAATATGTGGCTTCCATGTGAGTCCACTGTCAAGAAGTAGGCCCAGATATTTTTCTGAGTTTGTTTTTTTTATTATTTGACCGTTAATTGTTAATGGACTATAGGTATCAATTTTTTTATTTTTTGCTGTGAAAATAATATAATTTGTTTTTGAAGCATTTATGGTCAGCAAATTTGATTGGAGCCAGGTGTGTAATATGTTTAAATCATGTTGTGCTTGATTCATAACCACATTTATTGAGTCACCAAAATAGAACAGGCTGGTATCGTCGGCGTACAAAGTAATTTCTCCCTTTAACCCTATCTCATGTATACTATTTATATAAATTAAGAATA
Source organism: Polymixis flavicincta (assembly GCA_949987655.1). Taxonomy (NCBI): domain Eukaryota; kingdom Metazoa; phylum Arthropoda; class Insecta; order Lepidoptera; family Noctuidae; genus Polymixis; species Polymixis flavicincta. Next base: position 30,382,964 of record OX465171.1, on the reverse strand, counting down.
GCAAAGGGCCCAAAATTGAGCCTTGGGGCACACCACAGGTAATAGGTCTAGGTGTGCTTTCATGGTTACCGATTTTAACAATTTGGGTCCTATTTGTGAGATATGATTTGAAAATATCGTAAGCCATATCTGTAACACCCAAATCTTTCAGTTTTTGTAAAAGTATTTCATGGCTGACGGTATCGAATGCTTTTTTTAGATCAATGAATATTCCTAGGCCTATTTTGCGATTATCGATATTGATCCTTATATTTGTCACTAAGTCAACAGTCGCAGAGATTGTGTTGGACTTTGGTCTGAAGCCGTATTGTTTTTTAAAGAGGAAGTCAGTGTCAGTTAGAAATTGGTTAAGACAATTATATATAACTTTTTCATAGATTTTAGATAGTACTGGTAGCACACTAATAGGTCTATAATTACTTGGATCCATTTTGCTTCCCGATTTGTATATGGGACTTACTTTCGCACGTTTAAGAGAATTAGGAAAATATCCTTCGTTTAAACATTTATTGATGCAATTTGTTAAGTTTTTTGCTATTAAGTCTTTAACACACTTTATGGTTTTCGTGTTAATCCCATCTAAACCAGAACTAGTATTTGTTTTTAGCTGATTCAGTATTTTTAACACTTCACTTGTATTGGTTGGATTTAGTTTTTGTAATTGAGCGTGGTCCGTTTTATTTTTACTAGTTGTTGAAGTCCGCAGTGTGTAGTTATTAGAGTTTTTTGGTATTCTGTTATCTAGATCGCTTCCTATTGTTGAGAAAAAAGAATTAAAACACTCACAAATTTCTTGGATGTCTGTAGTTTCACCCGAGATGGTATTAATCTTTGATGGCCCACTATTGATTTCAGTTTTGTTTTTCGAGAGTCTGTTAATTAACTGCCACATTCTTAAAGGATCTCTCTTACAGTCTTCGAAAGATTTACTATAGTAACTATTTTTGGTATTTTGGATGTTGACGAATGTCGTATTCCTTTTGTGTGTAAACTGTTGTTTCAGGAGCTTATCATCAGGTGTTTGTTTTAATTTTTGCCAAAGGAAGTTTCTTTCATTTATCTGGGTAATGAGGTTACTATTTATCCACTCTTTGCATGGTGGATTTAGTATCTTGGTTTTTCGTGTCTTGTTTGTCGATATTGCATTCAATAGTGTAGCTTCTAGGTCATCGTGGTCAAGGATATGCTTGGTTTCAATAATATCTTCTACGGTTGTGTATAATTTAGAATAGTTTACCGACTCGTACTTTACACGTTGTGTGCATTCAGGCTCAGTCCTATTTATCTCAAGATATATTTGCTTATGGTCAGAAGCTGAGGAATCAATAACTGTCATTTGAAATGTATTGTCTTGTAAGCTGGTAGCCACATGATCTATGATAGTTTTTGTAGAAGCTGTTTCACGTGTACAATATTCTGAAGTGATTTTATTTAATATTTTTATATTATTTTCCTGCAACATTTGCTTATATTCTTTTACGGATTTTTCAGTGCTGAGCAGGTTCAGGTTCAGATCTCCGAAAATAATAGTTCGTTTTCTTTTTGAAAGGTGATGATTGTAGTTCTCAAGAAATTTGGACGTATTTGCTGCTGGTTGTTTATATATAGCCCCTATATCCAGAGCGAGGGTGTTTAGATGTACCCATAACAAATGGTTTCCGTCTTCACAGTGTTCTTCTATAAACTCATGTTTTAAGTCGGTATGGATGTATATGGATACACCACCACCTCTTGAATTTTTTCTGTAGTTGTAGTAATGTTTATAGTGTGGTAATATGAGTCTTTGAGCTTCGTCCTCGTTTTTTATCCAAGTCTCGGTTAGCACAATCACATGAACCTTTTTTTGAAATGATTCTATGACACACCTTATTTCATCTAGTTTACCGGGCTTTACCAAACTCCGGATATTTGCATAAATAAATTTTAGTGATTTGTTTTTAACAATTAAATTATCGTATGAGTTACAGATTTTATGGATTATAGACTGGTTTTTGTAGGCTCTATCTCTTGCATTTCCTCTTGCTCCTAGTTTTTTGGTGATTGCGGATGGTTCTGTTGTTTTACAATTTTAGGTATTCCTTTTTGATATTTTATGGTTAAATTCTTCTCTCCGTTTTCTACACGTTGTCGTAGCTCTTCTCGTAGTTTTAGCATCGCTTGTTTTTGGTTTGGGGTCTGATCAGAATAAATTTTGATTTCGTTGTCCTTCAGATTTCCTTTCTTTTTAAGTATAGTTAGTGCCGTTTCTTGAGTTGAGAAGCAGACTTTTACAGGACGTTTCTTTTTATCGTTATATTTTCCTAAACGTATAATTTTTTCAGGTTCAGGGCAAACAGGGTCTATAGCTAATGTGATGTTTTTAACCTCGTTTTTATCATCATCTATTTTTTTCTCCGTGTTACCTGAGTGTGGTTCAGCAATTCCAAATATTATGATATTTTTGCTACGTTCGGTACGCTCCTGGATTTCAGTAATTATTTCGCCGAAACTTGATGATGAGTTTTCTAACGATGTTGAGCAAGAGTTGGCATTGCATTGTAGGATATGAACATCGCTTTCTAGGCACTTGATTTTTTCTTTAGTATTATCAACAGTAGTAGTTAAGCTTTTTATTTCAGACTTCAAATTTTTATTTTCAGCTATTAGTTGATCCGTTGTTGTCTTAATGTCACTCAACTGTCCTTTAATAGAAGATATGTCTTGTTTTATAGTATCTAGACTATCAGCCTGGGATTTTCCAAAATTATTAAGTAATCCTATAATTTCCTTTTTGAATTCGCCGAATTGATATACGAAATCATCCTCTGGTGTTTTTCTCTTTCGTACTGATACATTTCTAGACTCAGACTCCATAAGCCCAAAAGTTGATAGGTCTGGCTGAGATCTACTAGTTCCAGTAATGGTACTACCGCCATCATTGCTCGCGGTTGTATTTGTAGGCGAACGTAAGAGACTCATGTTCTCAAAGACCCAAACCGTATCCTGCGCTCCGCTTAGCTAAATATGTGCACAACCCTAATGATGGTTACACACACTGCTGTAGGCTGGTGTCGTCTCGCAGTCTATAGTTCACTGTCAACACTCACTTATTCGAAATTATACTATGTTTGTTACCGCATTAGGTGTAATTTTGAATGACAACAATTTTTCCGTTTAATTGCAAATATGTAAACACGTCCGTTCACTACGCTAGCCGGCGAACGATTGATATACATACATACAATTGATATCACTCGTTTATTCGCTAAGATATTATAGCCCGCGGAATTTAAATTTTCTTACGTTTTATGCAATTATCTGGTCAATTGGTTGATTTTAATCAACATGCAATCTGACACTGACCCGCAATAATATACAAAATAATAACATTTAATAATAAATAATAGCATAATAATATATGTGATATTTTAATATTATTCGCGACCTTGGTGTCAATGGACTCTCCATTCGATATCAAGAGAGAATTACGAGCACACCCGGATGCATGACAATGTGTCGGGAATCCCAGGCCGATTCCCGGCGCGGGCTTTCGGACGGCTAGTAATAGCTCGCTGTCCGGTAAGGAACAAGCCCGGGTCGACACCGACGGCGCGTTGTGTTCCACGCGCACCTCAAAGAAATGCTTAGAGAGAGCGGGAGAATTTATTTGATGATTTATGATTGATGTATACGCAAATATTCTTAGATTTTTGATAAAAATGATAAATAGATCACGTTAGCAATTGCGTATCATGAGATTTTATAATGATAAAAGGTTGCCGTAAAATTATCGCATTCGATACGGAAGAAAATTTTACGATAACCTAAAGTATGCACCATGTAGAATACTTTATAGAATATAATATATATAATATAGCCTGCATGCACGGCTCAACGAATTCTTGGAATCTCTCGAGCGCTTCGCCACCCTTCCTGCCACCCCATTCGAAACCACGCCTACGCAACGCAGCCGTGCGCATTTACATCTCTCACAATAGACTGATTAGTAACCGAAGTATCGAAGAAATATGAGCACAGCCGCAAACGATGTCTGAGACGTCCTAATTGCTCTGGATAAGTAACTGTTCATATAGCTCTAACTATCTAGTTAGTCCCTTTCGGATACGTACCACTTCTAAGGTTATTTTCACTACTAAGTATTTCAATCTGAACTGCATCTTATAAACTTACTACCTACACGTAACTTCGTTCGCGTGACCCTTGATGCCCCTTGATGATTTACAACAACAGCTAGCTTATATCCTAAACCTTGGCCAAGTCTATTTTTGCACGACAAATTCATCAAAATTGATTCCAGGATTGGGCGTAAAAGCGTCACTTTGTTTGTACTTCCATACGAACTTTCATCCCCACACAGATCGAAATTTCAAAAACGCTGGAAAAAATATTTATTTTGTGGTCTACGTACAATATCTCATCACGATCGGCGTTTAACAGACAAAGTTATTTTCGCATTTATAGTAGGGACTTCATGTTCGTTTCTATTAGCAACGAGAGAGAGTACTTACTTTGTTAAAACCGATTAACATGGGAACTTGCTTCCATCGTGGGCCAATTTGCAGATAGCACCGACGAAGGTACCAGCGGCGCTACTAACATGTCCGATTAATTTATTTCCATTTGAGTTACGTTATTTATAGGAAAACGTAGTTGGAACCTATTAAAAGGCTAAAAGAAGCCTTTAAAAGCCTACTAAAAGCCTTTCCCCAACATAGTTGGGAAAAGGATAGGCAGATAATGATGATGATGAAAAGGCTAAAAGTCATTCAAAGAAAAATGGAGTTTCTCTACGTGATCGAATCAGGAATGAAGAGAGTCGCAGGAGAACCAAGGTAACCAACATAGCCCGACCTTGTGAAGGCCGCAGGAATCCGCTGGATGCGGGAACCACAGAACCGGTCGATGTGGAGGAGCTTGAGGAGGCCTATGTCCAACAGTGGACGTCTTTCGACTGAAATGATGATGATGATGATGACTAGACAGATAATATGGTTGATTTTTAGGAAAACCGGTTGATTTTTGCGTATTTTTTTTTTTTCAACCAAGCCGGTATTCTAGCTAAGTTTGATGTCGTTAATATGTTGCCTAAGTAAGAAATAAATATCCGATTTAAGTTTAAGATTCATTTTATTTAAAATTACCATTTCATATGTCATCACCATTCGACAAAAAAATTCAGCTTTAGATTCAGACCTAGATAATAGTCAGAATACTTTAAGCGTTTGATTTATTTCGTTAATCTGCACTATAAAAAATATAAAATATATTAAATCCATAAAAGTCGTAATTGGAAGCATTATTTGAACTTAATTTATGAATCCACAATATCTTTATCTTCAAATTAACTCCCGTTTATTAAAAGATCTACCTACAAGTAGATCTTTTAAGACACTCTTACACATAATATGAAACAGCATTTTTAAAACTGACGAAAAATTTCGAACCGATGTGTACCGCTGAGGTGTTTTGCAGCCGCAGCAATAATTAGCCGACATTCCCTCGTACGCAATAAAATCGCTGCGGAATATTTCAACGCACTGCTGAGTACCCCGGGAGTTGAAACACGACCATTGTCTTTTTTCGACACGCTCTGACTCACTCGCGCTGTAGGATTCTGAATGCTCTGTTGAACTTCAGAGAGTTGAAAATTCAGTGCGCGAAAAAATCCCGCCGCAGTTTTATTAACTCCGTGCCTGGACGTCAACTTAAGGGGCTACGCCCACTAACGGCACGGTACGGCAAGGCATTTTTATGCGACGATTGGAAATATATCTTATATGTAAGACAATAAAATTCAAATTTCAATGATGATGCCTAAGGACGTCTCAGGATGCCTAAGGATACCGCAGCATCGTTGCCGTTAAAATTTCAATTTTACTGTCTTATATTAAGTTATACTTCTATTTGCGGCTTAATAATCACTTGCCATGCCGTGCCGCCGATGGGCACTGGCCCTAACTACAACAGTATTAGGTTGCGTTCATGTGGAATTAAATCTAGGTAACTTTTCAAAGTTTCTAATGCGCTTGTGGCCAGTGAAATTTAACAATGCAAAGTACACTTTCGTACAACGTGAAACTATATAGTTGCGTAACTTTAAGTAAGCTTAGAAACGGCTTGTGACTTCACCTTAATACGACACCTATATTATTTTATTCATAGACTTAAGTACTCACAATCTAACCTTCAGGTAGAAATTTCGAGTTTAAAGCGCAGGCCACTCCACAAGCGAGCGAGCGAGCCGGGCGACCATCGTTTTCATACTACGTTTCACACCCCGAACTACAGAGAAAAGCTGACGTGATACCAAATATCCGACGATGCCAGCGATGATTTTCGTTCATCTCGTTAGCGTAGCTTAGCTCGGTAGTTCGCGGTGTGAACCGAAGTATGAAAAGAGGTGAAACGATGCTCGGCCGGCGGCTATGCAACTGCGCGTGTAACAACGAGATGGAACGCTTCCCTCGCTCTCCCACCCGCCGCGCCGGCTCGCTCGCCCGTCCGTAGTTTTCGGTGTGAACCTATCATAGTTTAGCTCGCCAAAGCTTGGCTTAGTTTATACAGTTTCCCTCGCCCCTCCCTCAAAACAGTCGCCGGTTTGAGGTCGATTAATCAAAATCAAATAATAAAAATTATATATCATTCACTAGATCAAAACTGAAATGTTCTTTCATGTGGCGCATTAAAACTTATCGAAATACAATATTATAAATGTAAACTCGTCTTTATTAGATCACTAAAATCAGCAAAATCGGACAAATTACGTATACGGCCTCTTAAGCTTTCCTGCATAACTCGACAAATTTACTCATTGTATGAATGGACAAACGATAACCTAAAATATCCGAGGTGAAGTGCAAAAATTATTAAGCTCTCTTTGTGGAGCTGAAGATAGAACCCCCCTGGCAATGACGTATTATAAATATACGAGTCATAACTCATACACTAACATCAGAGCCCTCAAAAACAGCTTAAACCATGTTTGTAGCTTTAGCTACCTACTAGCACATACAATCATATAGTGGACGAAGAACAGGAAGGACCTATACCGATTCCTGTTGATAGAAAGAGATGAACATATACATTTAGTAACGTCACTAGCGTGTCGTGTGGCCGCGTCACTGGATGGTACGAGACTAATAACACGACAGGCAATTACCTTGCATTTATCTTGCTAATATTGAGCGCCGGTAACGCATCTAAAGCTAAAATATAATTGACCCCATAAACTAATACGTAATAAGAACCTAAGGGTCTGCACGCGGATATTATTTTGTTAAAAGGAAGGTAGTATGTCTTGCCTCCTTGCTTTAAACTTACCGTGGGTCTAACAACATTGGCTTTATTGAGACTGTGTGGCTTTGAACGCTGCCACAAATTAATATTTGTATTAGAAAAGGTTACAATACCAATGTACAAGTATTTTATAACAAAACATCACGCTTGAATTTCCCGTAGGGATAGACAGAGTTATAGTATGGTACGCCCTCATTTCAACAGCAGATTATATTTCAGTCCCTTGTGATAAGGAGCAAGCAAGGGATAACAGAGGCAAGGGGAATAGAATAAAAATCCGGGTTCTAAGCTACGACTGAGAAATTCCTATTAGAAAACTTTTTAACAAAAAAATTAAAACGCTGAAAAAACGGAAAAGCAAAAAATAATAAATCTTTTTGTTTAACCTTAACAACTATTATTAAGTTTTTATTTTATATTTTTTGTGGCTATAATCTACTAATTACTACATGCTTAAGTTTTGATTACTTTTTGTAATACACTACTCAGCATGAAAATCTGTGAGTGAACAATCAATCATCCCTTGTTTTCCTATACTAAGACTTGGATATTTTATTCCAATATATGGGAACAACTCCGGGGTATATACCCTTTCCAAAAAAAAAGAATTCAAAATCGGACTACTCTGTAAAAAGTAACGCGTGGTCATACATAAAAAAATATAGGTACGCGTCGACTTGAGGACCTCGTCCGGTTTGTCGTTGGTAAAAAAATGACTATCACTTTGCACGACCTAGGTATCAAATACAGGTCTCACGATCAGTAGCCGTAGTTTCGTACTACTAGACCATTGAAGTGTTCTGTGTTCTTTTCAAACCATTACACTATATCCTGCCAGGGATGCGGGTTGTTCGAATCGATGACAATCGAAAAGAAGGTGTGTTCTGTGCACCCATAAACAATAGTTCAGTGAAATAATGAAAAACTATTAGGTAGGGATGTTTGCGGAAGTGCGAGTAGACGGTGTGCATCGATGTTGCGGCGATTCAGGGGTAGCCCTAACAATATTTTAGCTACACTGGCGGACAAGGTTGATGGGCCTTTTATCAGGCTCTGGGCTGGCATGTACATGTTACCAATTAATGTTCAGTTATTTTATTTATTGAGTTTACAAACATAGGCTAAGTTTATACTAACACCATATGGATCTAAAGTCTGAATTTTTCTTTGGAAATTTGTATTTGAATTATGAACTAAATAAATGCAACCCAGAGATAAAAATAAATATTCAGTGCACAGAAGGATATTATTATTTATTATTGTTGAATCCCATAATTAATTACATTACTGTTTTTCTATTTGTGTTTATCTAAATGTTTGACAATGGTGTTGTTTAAATCTGTTAATCCCGACTAATAAGACACAATTAATTTTCTATCGTAATGGAACCGTTAGGTTCCGCACCGTACTTAACCGGTTTAAGCACTGGTTTTTCAATAGTCAAATAATTTTTATCTGAAGAATAAATCTGACAATTTGACTTATTTTCTGAACAAACACTGTCAAACTGCAATATTTATTTCTCAGTTAAAAGTAATGCGACTTTAAAAATCAGTCCTTAGTCATGCGATACTTTCAGTGACAGCCGCGGTAATAACTCTGTATTTATGTTTGATCACAGAAAAAGCAGTTGCCCAGTGAAGAGTACGAGGTATTGCGAGGTACGGAGGACCCCGCGGATTTGGGTCGTATCTTAACCTACGGACATTCCCGCTACTTCCCCCAATGGCCCAACCCGCCGCAGGGAGGCATGAGCGTCTGCAACCACATCAATGGAACTGACTCCGGAATCTACGCACCTTTTGTGGACACGCGCAAAAGCCTGTATGCCATCAACACGGATATTTGCCGGTGAGTTAATTAATACGATTATTCGCGAACGATCGTTTCGCGAAATTATACTGATTTCGTTACCACTGATGTGCGGCCTACCATCACATGAGTAACTAAGCGGACAATCGACAGGCACTCTTTTGTTTTAATCGCAGATGCGCTAAGATAGCCCGCGGAATTCGAAATTTTCTATCGGTTTTTTTTTTTTCAATTTGCGGGTCAGTGTCAGATTGTAAATTAATAAAAATATTATTCGCGACCGTATATGTATGTATACGGTCGCGAATAATATTTTAATTAATTTGATAATTATTATTATTGTTTGTTACAGAACTAATTCGTGAAAAAGTTATTCAATGGTATTAAATGACCATGGAGAGCTTGTTCTGATGATTATAATTATTATAATTCTGTAAACCCATATGTATGGGTTTACAGAATTATAATATTATGTAAAACAAACGAGTGTCTATCGATTGTATGGTAGGCCGCACGTCAGTGGTATCGAAACCAGTATAAGTTGGCGTAGCATAGTACGTAACAACAATAAATTGTTGTTCCGTACTACGCTATGCCGGCTCAAAGTGGAAGCGTAACCACGGACGCGACGTACAGTCGACTGTGCGCTCATAATTTGATAGACTCTCATTAGTTTGTCGTGAGGTTTAAATTGAGTGAGGAATTTCTGATGCACGCTGTGAGTATAGGAATACAATGTATATTATACTACCCTGAAGCAGGTAAAGTCTACTTTATGTAGGTACATTGCACGCTGCAGGCAAATTTACAGCAGTTATAACATTTCCTCATGGTTTCTATTATTTACCGAATGCCTAGATTTTTTATCTCAAGGACATTTTTTACCCGACTGTGCGACGCAACGGAGGGTATGTGTTTATCACCCTATGTATGGGGCTTGTGGCTTAGTCATAACAGCTGCACGGGTCGAGCGATCAGGTTAAGCTACACTTGCCGCAGTTGGTTCGTGGATGGGTGACCATCTTTACATATCAAAACCCCTCCGTGCCTCGAAAGCACGTTAAGCTTAACGGCTTACGGCTAACGGCGTTATGACTAACGTCACGGCTGTCATTCGTAGATCTTTGTCAGACGTTACGGGTCGTCCAAGGGGTATCGGGTTGTGGAGATCAGATAGGCAGTCGCTCCATGTAAAATACTGATATTCAGCTGCTTCCGGTTTGATTGGAAGCTGACCCCTCCATAGCTGGGAAAACGTTAGGCAGACGATGATGATGCAAATACATCATAGCTACATAGCTATGCAGTTATGTTCCTTTATGACACTCTAGAAGCCAAACGAGTGGGGTGGTGGTAAGCAACTCAATGACGTTGAGTTCTCCGGCGGGATCTCATGGCGACATGGAGAGTGCGATTGTCGCAACACAGTGCTGGGCACGCCACGATTGCGGCGGTAAGTCCCCTCTTTGAGGAGTGGCTTGAGAGGCGGCATGGCGTCCTCACCTTCCACCTGACGCAGGTCCTCACCGGACACGGCTGTTTCGGGTGGTTCCTGTTTCGAATAAGGTGGGAGGAAACGCCCGGGTGTTTCCATTGCGAAGATCGCTCTGAGGACACGGTGGAGCATACGGTGGAGGTCTGCCCTGCTTGCGCGGAGCACCGCCGTGTCCTCGACGGCGGCGATCTCTCGCGTCCGGCCCTGGTCCAGGCCATGGTACGGAGCGAGAGTGCATGGGTAGCCGTCACCTCCTTCTGCGAAGCAGTGATGCTCGCGAAGAGGGAGGCGGCGCACGTGAGGAAGAGGCATTATATGCACCACCACGGCCTTAATCGCGGCAGGAGACAGGCGTCAGGAATCCCAGGCTCACTCCCGGCCAACGTAGGCGTGGGCATGCGGACGGCAACCAATGGGTAGCTCGCTATCCGGTAAGGACCAAGCCCAGGTCGACGGCACGTTGTGTTCCACGCGCGCTTCAAAGAGATGTCAGCACAAATTGATGGGGCCCGCAAGGGCCGATGCCTGCCAGGGGTGCGGGTCGTTCGAAAGAGATACTGCTGCCCCTGGCACACAGGCTACTGAGGGAACACGGGTGGGTTTTATTCAGTAAAACTCTGACACGCCCTCCTGCTCCACCCAGAGCGGGAGAAGTTATTTGATGATTTCCCACCCAAAAAAAAGACGACGTTGGAATTGCTTATATTATTAAGTTTAATTAATCAACCTCTTAAAATTAAATTTTCTAGGTTCCACCTTCTTTTACAGTTCACTTTTTACGCAGTTGAGTATTAGTTTTTGTGGTACCAACCAACAAAAAGTCATATACCCCTACTAACTATGTATTTGGCTATGTGTGTGTATGTGTTACGGGCCATCCATAAATTACGTCACACGTTAAGGGGGGTCAACGAAATGTGTAACTGTGTGACAAGGGCCAGGGTCAAAAACTTTGTGACGTCACATATTAAAACCTAAAATACTAAAACTCTACTAAATTTAATAATAATATAAAAATACCAACCCGCACTGGGCCCGCGTGGTAGACTACGGCCCACTCCCTCTCATGGAGAGGAGGCCTGTGTCCCAACAGTGGGAACGTATGATGGCTGAGTATGATGATGATGATGATATAAATATCGACGAACTGGATTAAAAACCTTTTAACGGAGCTTACGCAGAACGCAAGCAAAGTTAATAAAACAAACATGGGTCCATAGAACGCGCGTCTTCTAGCAAAATAATGTAAAAGCAATGAACAGTAAAAAACGAGAAAAAGTATGAACAGTTAGTGCAGTTAATAAACAGAAGATTATTCTTTCTTTTTTTTTTTCATTTTTCTCGCGAGAAAACAGTGTAAAACGAAACTTATTTAATGGCAAATCATCTCTTTTGCACTGACTCATTTTAGAGTAAATCATGGTCATTTGTGTCAAATGCAGAGCTTAAATCTAGGAAAATCCCTGCAACTCTCAATTTATTATTAATTTTGCTTATCACATCATCCCATAACGTATATATGGCGTCTGAAGTGCCAACACCCTTTTGATACCCAAATTGTTTACTCGCAAGTATGCTAAAAGTCGGATTTAAAGAATCTTTTCAAACAATTTTGATAGCACTGGTAATAGAGAGATTTTTTTTTGTGTGGGAAATCATCAAATAACTTCTCCCGCTCTGGGTGGAGCAGGAGGGCGTGTCAGTAATAGAGAGATGGGTCTATAGTTTTTAGGATCAGACTTACTTCCCTTGTTATACACAGGTATTACTTTCGCCATTTTTTGTTGGTCTGGGAAAATAGCCTCTTTTATACATTTATTAAAGAAGTCAGAGCTCGGCTAATATTTCAATGTGCTCTGTGAACAGACAAATCGGCACTTCGTCATACCCACAGGAATGTTTGTTTTCCATTCTTTTAACTTTGGTACATATCCCGTTTGGAGTGGTAGGAAAAATGTGCATATCATTGCAAACCTGGTCCGTACCTAGATAGAGAAATGCTGCAGCATGATCTTTCATTTGCATCAGTAGCACCTTTATAATCAAATTGATCCACTAGTATGTTAGTTATTTCCTCTGAATCCACTACACTTCGTACATCAACCTTAAGTTTAACTTCCCGCTGAATCACCTTCTCTTTGTTAGTGCATTTATTTACAAATTTCCAAATTTTCCTACCCGCATTTTTGATGTATTTATTTGTGTCATTATAGCAAGCTTTTTAGCTTTAGTAACAATCTGTCTATACAGCCTAACGTACATTTTTCTATATTTTAAAACACTCGATTCAACGTTATTTCCATTGCGTGCACATGAAAAACGTCTCATTTTGCTGGATGTACGTATCCCTTTAGTGATCCACTTTAATTGTGATTTATTCTTAAGGTTAGATTTACATTCTCTCTTTCTGTAGCTATTGCGAAACGCTTTATAAACAACTTTAAAAAAATTAATTAATACCCATACAAGTCCAAGATTCTTTAAGAATACCCTGTACGTATGCTGCACTATTTTTAATGCTGAAAACTCTTCTATCTATTTCAATAAACCGATTATCATTCACCTCAGCAAAAATACCTGCATGCCCGTCGGCCAAACCATTGTGATCTACCTCACTACCCAAAACACATGCCTCTGGCAGATTGGTTATGATGTTGTAGATACATGAAGAACTATTGTTACGGATAAAAGTAGCAGAAGAGATCAGATGTGTAAAATTATAAAATTTCAGCAAACTAAGGAATTCCGCCCTTTTTGTATGGTCCACTAGCAGATCAAGATTGAAATCACCGCATATTATGCATTTCCTATTGAATAAATGGTCCAATAACTTCTCCAATCTTTCTAAGAACTGTTCGAAATTTGTATCAACCGGATTTCGATAGCAACAACATTTAAAAGACCAGTAATAGTATCTCTAACCACACATTTCAAAACATACCATTTTATACAATTTGTTTATTGGTTCACAAATTTCGGTCAGTCTATCCACATGCCCTAAAATTAAACTACCTCTTCTTAATTTATTTTTTCTAGTGTTGTAAGCTGCTATATTATAGATTAAAAACATTTGCAGTGCTCTCATTCAAGAAGTGTTCACTTATACACAAGTAATCCAGCCTTTTACCAAGAGTTTCCACATAAACTTCTAGTTCATAAAGGGGTACAAAGTTTTTACTTCGCGTATTTTAATATATTATATGCAAGGTGACAGGGATTCATTACATGATTCTGAACCCCCGGGGTGATTTTTTTTATCGTTAATTAAAAAAATAACAATTTTAATACATTTTGATCGCGTAGGTTCACTTTTCTACGCGGGTAGAGAGTTTTCAGTTTGCGCATCGAGTCCCTGCCACCCTGTGTGTATTATGTATGTGGAATAGGGAGGATTAGACTGAAAGAATACGCTGGTTGTAGATTAGGGATATATTGTTTTGTATGAAAGTAGCTTCGGATAGTTCAATAACAAAAATAGAGAAAAATCCATACGACTCAAATTTCTCCGCGGTGCGGCGGCGGCCGACTTCCCAATCGTTCTACTCCTTCCTTTGAATAGAACGTCGATCACAAAGCCTTGGCCCCAATTCTGTATCGTTATAATGTTTCCCCGCGGAATCTTACTACGTTCAAACTACGCCATTTTTTTTTTTTTACCAGTGTAACGGTAAGGAATCGAAAAATCATTTTCGGTATGTATCAAGACAATTTGTCGATAATAATAATACGATATTAGCAGAATTCTTGTGTGATTTACGTGGTTACGAGTAAGGAATCGTTAAGTGATCAATGTGATCATAGTGAATTCAGGCCCAGGCGCAGGCCACAAAACAGGGCAGTTAATCCACAATTCGTCCATTAGGATTCTCAAATTTTACTCACAAAGTTAAAAAAAAACCGGCAAATTGCGAGCCGGACTGGCAAAAATGCGTCAAAAAAACACGTTTCCTGTATGGAAACCCCTTTAATTTGGTTGTTTACCCTTTGGAACAGGTACGAAACCTCAATAATTATCGTTTTTGGGCGGATAATGGCGGCATACTATTTTTAGTCGTTCGCACGCGCTTACTTCTTGATAGATAGTGCTCTCGGCGCATTGACGAGAAGATTTAGCACGGCTCACCCAATTGCGTCCCGTATGTGTCGCCGGGCGTAAAAGAATAGCACCATCCCATTTCTTCCAGTGGGTGTCGTAGAAGGCGACTAAGGGACTTACTAGAGAATGGGCAGCAGCGTTCTCTATGCATTTAACCACCATACTGCGATCGCCAACCCGCCTGCCAAGCGTGGCGATTATGGCAAAACCCCCCATTCTTGGGGAGGCCTATGTCCAGCAGTGGACGTCTTTCGGCTGAAATGATGATGATGAATGACCCAATTGCGTGCTCACTTATAGAACCTACAGATATGTACATACATATATAAATTTAAAAAATCGTCCAATCATGGACTATACAGAACAATGGATTTATTCATAGAACAGAATATTAACAATAGACCGCAGGATGACGAGGAAAAGCCGGATCCCAATAAGCCGATTCAATTACGTGCGTCAATGCAGCGTGCAATATTTGACATGGCATGGAGAGACACAGAGCACGAAACAACAGCATCGGCAGCGTCACGTGAACGTCCACTGGTCCGAATCGGCCGCAACGCACGCACGGCACATACAACGTCAAAGTAAACAACACACATTTTGTCCATCGATCTCACAACCTGAAAAAACATTTTTTTCATCATGCTCCCTAATTTTTGCAAAACTTTTAATGACGGTGTGTGTTCATTTACACAACCAAACGACTGTTGTTATAGTTTTTGAAAAATCGTAAAAAACATCTATTTTCCTCGAAAAATTCCAAAAACAGCGGAGCGATTACGAGCAATTGGCCTTCGCCCATAAAATAATGTTTTTTTTTTGTTTCATTTGTTTTCGATACACAGGGGTAAAATATTTCTAGCTAATTTAATAAGATCCTATATCAATACAAAATGCGATGCGTTCCGGTGACGTCACACGGATCAGATCACCGCATCCATCGAGGCACCGGTCCTTACCATACGTTCAGTGGACGCATGCCCTCGGCAAATCCGTTCAATATACTACGTCCGGACCCCTTTCACCTTTAATCAAATTTGTAGCGCTGCAAGGGCAACTAGCGTATCTGCAACGGATCGCCATTGAAGCCTCCAGTTTCCATATGTCATTAGTGTCTAGTGCGACTTAACGGTTGACTTAAAACCATTGATGTGCATCCAGGCAGTATTCCTTCAAATTGAAAGGGCGACGTAGGTACCTAGATGTACCTAGTGTCGCCAGTTTATCTGGCCCGGTGGCTTTAATTGGAACCGCAAGTGGAACTGACGCAATCACGATGCTGGTGGCTTTCTGAGATCAAATTAGCCTTTTAAAAGATTATTACGTGAAAATATGGCGCTTGAGGAAAATCTTACTAATCCTTCTAATAATAGAAATTTGAAAATTTGTATGTTTGGTTTTATATTTTTTCAATATACAGGGTTATTTGAAAAACACCAATAACCTCTTAAGAGGTCATTGTACTCATCATTATGAACAACTTTTACTAAGGGACCAAACCTGAAATCGCGAAAAAAAAAAATCATCTTTTCCCTACATTTTGACGAGATATGCGAACATAAATGTAAGGAACAGCTGATTTTTTTTTCGAGATTTCAGGTTTGGTCCCATTGTAAAAGTTGTTCATAATGATAAGTACAATGACCTCTTAAGAGGTTATTGGTGTTTTTCAAATAACCCTGTATATATATATTTTGGCACACAGTTTAGTATACTTTTATCCCGGTAGTCCGTTCCCGTGGGATAATTTCCGACCATCACGCAGGCGATGCCGCTGCCAAAAGCTAGTTTTGAGAGTTATATTGATGATTTTAATTCTTTAAATAAATATTTGCTACAGTCGCGAATCATAAGTATTTTCTTCACATGGGCAAATAAAATTAAAAGAAATTAAACGAAAGTTTTTGCAAAGAGGATATCGCAATCACTTTGACACGAGTCGACATTTCCCATTCTGACTACCCCTAAGAAGCAATGGCGAAGCAAACTCAAGGGTCAACCCGACACTGTCCTGCAAATTGCCAACAAAACGTAATAAAATTGTAATTAACGTAAAATAATAAAACATAACGTAACATAAAGTTTATCAAACAAGTTTTTCTCCAATCAACTGTGAAAAAATTCTTTAACATTTCCTTAGTAGGTACCTAATTATCGTTTAGAATTTCCTTGTCAGTAACTACTTTGAAAACGGAAAGCTTATTAAGTTTTCCTAACAGCCTCAAAAGAAAAACATTGAAAAATAATCCTGACGGCAACAGGCTCCGGACCCTATTACGTCTAACTAACACATCTCGTGAAATCTCGTTTACGTCATCACAGCTACGTCAGTGTGAAACCAGTGAGGCGGGACTTGTTGCACACTGCCATGTAGTACCATGAATTTCAGCACTCACACTTGCAATAGATTTTACATTGAAAGCATGTACTGCAACAGTAATTTTATCTCTATCGCTCTCATGCGGAATAACGTTTACATAAACAGTAAAGAGCGCTGTATGCACTTATAGCGCATTCACGTCAGTATCGTTACTTCACTCTCTCCCTTGGTTTGGTCTCACTTGTCGTATCCGGACACGTGATTGGTTATTCATTATTTGAAATTATTCAATGGATTTGTGGTTGAAAGTACGGCTTCTGTGATCGTGAGGTCCCGAGTTCGTCCACCCGATCGGGAAAATGTTACTAGGTATTTCTGTCTGTGGACTCTCAATAACAACTTACAACACCCTGAAAAATTTACACCAGGTATTGACTTCGGGTTAGCTATACATTTGTGCTACTGGGGAGTTTGTTGCGCCGCTTCTTCCCAGCTAAAGCACTAGGAAGTGGTGAAGGGCGGACGGTTTTGGAGGATAATCTTTTGTAATTTTAACGTTCAGAAAGTTCTGACCCTCAGCCTAGGTTGAATAAATGACTGGATTTTGATTTTTGGGTTCGAGATTTAAGTTTGCATACCTTCCAAAAATTTCCGACGGTAAAATAATCAATAATATTTTACGGAAATGATTTCCAAAGATTGCTTATGTGCCTAAAGTTGTACCAAGTTTGTTTGACAGATTGCAAATATTTTAAACATTATGTGATGGATTTAAATAAAAACTTTTTAACAAAAAAAAAAACCGCCGAAAAAACTTAAAAGTAAAAAAAATAAACCTGCTTTGTTTAACCTGTTGTTTGTCGGCTGTTTAATTTTTTTGTTAAAAAGTTTTTCTCTTAAATTTTTTTGTGGCTATAATCTACTCATTACTACATGCATAATTTGTTATTACTTTTTTGTAATACACAACTCAGTATTAACATCTGTGAGTAAAATATTAATCATCCCTTGTTTTTCTACTCATAGGGTTGTTTTTTTTTTCGAAATTTATATGGGACCAATTTAGGGGTATGCCCTTTCCAATAAAAAAAGATTTATCAAAATCTCTGATAAAAGTTATGCGTATACATAGCGGGCATATATAAAAAAAAATTATACGCGTCGACTTGAGAACCTCCTTCGTTTTGTCGTCGGTTAAAAATACTATTGATAGGTACACTTAGCGCTGCCTAATGACTATTCGTTTCACAAAATAGAGTCATTGTTGTCAAAATTGGAAAATAAAGAAACATAACGCTGAATAATCTGATTAAAGTTAAATATTTATTAACACACATATTATTTCAGAATTTAGCATGTAAAGCCGTTGGTCCCCGGCTGTCCTTCATCGATCTTTGACAGCCGTTTTGTTCTATTTTTATTTAGTTTTGTTTTTTTTTTGTTTCTGGATTTTTATTTTTATTTTTATTTGGTGGTTTTGGTATTGAATCTGTCTAGTCGATTATTATTGAAGCAGCTGAGTGTGGGGTTTTCGAATAAAATGTCATTCTGACGTTTCATAAGTGCCCATGCAGGTTTATATGAAATAAAAATATTTTGAATTGATTTGAACCAACAGTTCAATTCTACACTGGTTACTTGAGTATGTATTTTGTCTGTCTTTCTCGTAAATTTATATTTCCAAACCTCGCGTACCGAACTTCCTAGTCGTTGCAAGTCAAATAAACTATACATACGTTTGCTGACCGTTGATAGCTCCTTACAGAGTCAATATTGTGCGTCCGTCTGTTTCTATTCCCGGCATTCCTGTTTGTATCATAAATAGAGGAACTTTTATGTTAGCTGTTAAGCAGAAAAAAATGAGTTGAACATTGTCACTGAGCACTTGTTTAATCTATGTAAATATTAAGTCATCATATCAGCCGAAAGATATCCACTGCTGGACATAAGCCTCCCCCAAAAAATAAAAAGCCTCCCCCAAGACGGGGGGATTTGCAATAATCGCCACGCTTGGCAGGCGGGTTGGCGATCGCAGTATGGTGGTAAAATGCATAGAGAATGCTGCTGCCCATTCTCTAGTAAGTCCCTTAGTCGCCTTCTACGACACCCACGGGAAGAAATGGGATGGTGCTATTCTTTTACGCCCGGCACCACACGCGTGGAATACTAAGTATACCTACATAAAGCTAAAGAGTTTGTTGGAACGCGCTGCTCTCTGAAACGAACGGTCGGTTTTTTCTTTTGAATTTCATAGCCCAAAGGCAGTGGCTATTTAACATCATGGAGGACTGTTAGGAAACGAGTATAAAGGGAAAAATCTGAAATAACGCTTAGCGAAAACGAAGTACTTAACAGCGCAGGGAGGCGATGGGTTGCAACGGGATGGGTCGGGAAAACAAGAAATTTTACACCGACGCCGAAGAGTCACGGGCAGAAGGTAGTTAGTTGTATTTTTTAAATATTTTACTTAATTAAAGAAAATAAACCAGCGCCAACCTATTCCCCCAGAGTTGGTTTGTGCTGATGTTATATAGGTACTTACCTAATTATAAACTAAAGTGATTTCCTTTCATTAATGTTTGGAAGGTTCGCTCGCATTTAAATTAAAATAACATTTGATTTTCGTCCATTACCTACTTATACCTACAACATACCTGTATTAAAACCTATAACGTGAACTTAAACAATAACTTTAACTTAAACAATAACTGAAACTTAAACAATAACTTAAACATAAACAATAACTGAAACTTTAACAATAACTTAAACTTAAACAATAACTTAAACTGCACATAGTAACGAATCATCAATCTCCTGCCCTTGTCCCAATTTATTGTTCGGCACAACATCTCTTATTCTTCCACACTTCTCTATTAGTGGTCACTCGTCATCTCCGTAGTCACACTCTTTCTAACTATGTCTTCCATCCATCGTTTCTTTGGGTTAGTCACCAACTCAACACGAAAGACTGGACACACTGCGTGTGTCCAGTTGGTGAAACTCAGTCTCCCCCTACTCTTATAGTCATCACTATTCAATTATTCATTCATACAAAGTAACGAATACCTAACTTTATTATTTCATTCGTAATACTGATTCCAAAGCTGTTTTTCCACAAGAAAACCATATCTACACAAACAGATATAGTAAATAGACTATTGTGTTTGTACTCTTAATACAGCATGAATACAGCGCAACAATACAGCCACAAATTACGGAATATCCCGTCGGATCAAAAGCGTAGTTTGCAACCAATTACAATACAATGAAAGGAAAGATCGCATTGAGAAACGCAAAAGCAAATGAGAATACAATGAAAGTCAATAGAATTATTTTCTTAGCTCCAACTTCAGAAACCTTTAGTGAGCGACCGCAAATTGCATGAAGATCACAGCATACGAATATAAGGATGAGCTTTATATTGGTCAATCGTATGCTCGTTTGTCATTTAAAGTATCACTAACCGTTTTAATATAAACCCTGTCTTCGCTGCCCCGTAATGGGTAAAATGTTATTGGTATCGATCAAAGAATTGATTGACTTTTCGCTCTCAATATGCTTGCTGAACAATTATCCACCATTACTAACCCAGAAAAAATACTTTCATTGTCCTGGAGCGGTCTTTATTCCCTACCTAAACCACTGCTTTAATAGGTAAATAAATTATTAAACATCGAAGATCTTATTTTTTATCCTCTATAAGCTGACCCAGCACACGTTATCCGGTTCTTTCAATAATGCCCAAAAATTCCCGATTTTTCCCCCTTAAATTAATCAAATCGATTCAGCCGTTCTCGAGTGAAGGATGAATTATATAAGACACCGAAGTTTACAAATTATACTTAAGTCTCTAATACATTATAATATTTCTTTGACTCATAGATTTATTATCCTAAATATATGATAGTGTCCCCCTGAGTGCCTAATCTTACCCTTTAATCAAAAAGGTCTTAAAAATACGGTAAACACATACAAGCGCTGTGTAAAAACAGCTAGACCTATAAATAGCAGCGAAAAAGGAAAGCCTTCGTCTACTTTTGCTCAAATTGGGGTTACCCGGTTCCCTAATTATTGCGTCGTTTCACTTTTTGATGAGAGGCTGTTAACCTCCCGCTCGTCGGCATCCTACTTATGATTACTGAACGATAAACTCGAGAATAAAAATAAACTAGGATTATCAGACTTTATCAGTTTTTCTCGGTTTTATCAACAAATTCATGATTGGTAGGTTCTTTGTCTTTATCAACTGGTTTTATTTCAATGCTACAGAAATTAGTTCCAGGTTTGCCTTTGAATTCATAATTCATATAGCAATTTCCTTCAGAACTTATTTTTTCCAATTCAAGTCAATTATATCGCGACAAAGAACAGCAAAGCGCCAGCCGTGAAAATGCTTGTCCCCATTTGTCGGTAAAATTTAATGTCTGCCGGAACGCATGACGGTCCCGCAGATACCACCTCGTCGAGCAGTGATTAAATGAAATGCAAACCCTCGCCACGCCCTCGCGCTCCCCAGCACCCTAATTGCGAAACACACTATCAATCTCAATCAAAATCAATAAACAATTATACTCTACTCTATAGTACAGTGGAGGAGCCTGGGGGAGGCCTATGTCCAGCATGTGGCGTCTTTCGGCTGAAAAAAATTATTATAGTACAGTAATATATTATTTATCAAAGGAATGTCTTCCCGCTTTTATCAATTAGGGTTCTAAATTGTACCACTTTCCTTAAGCTGTTTTTGAGTAAGCTTCACTAAATTCACTTCACACAAAGGAATGATGTATACAACTTATAACTTCGTGGTATATACGAATTTGTGTGGCGTATAGACCACATCTAAAAAGTGCAAAAATAACGAATGCAAAAATTTGAAATATTTGTTTCATTTCGAAAGCCGGTGGCAAAAGAACGTATACGAATATTTGTAATTGATATTGGTAGTACCAGCGCCAGACGGTTTTTGCGCAAGCTTATGCAGGACGAAAAGTTGATAGCGTTTGGGTGTATGTGGCATGATGAGAAATCACAGAATATTAAAATTCAGATAGGAGCCACGTAGTCAGAAGTCCACTTTCAAATTTCGAAGCTGGACCAAAATAAAGTCATCTTCAAAAGCAAAAAGTTGGTGATTTGGCTTGATATTATTTTTCATACGAAATTGCCAAGCCTGTATACATGAAAACAGAACTTTGTACCCCTCTTTACGAAATTACGGGACGGAGTAGTATATTTGGCACAGTTAATGTTTATTTGGAGAAGGAGTACAGAAATCTAATATGTTTATAATGAACTAGTCCTAACTTCGCCCGCGTGGAGATCTAAAATTATCTCACGGGAACGTATTACAGGGATAAAAAGTGAAAAAAAAAATCTTGTTTTAATCCAGGTTATAATTTATCTGTGTACCGAATGTAATTAAAATCCGTTCAGTCGTTGCTGTGTGATTGAGTAACAAACATATATGTACAGGGTTTTTCAACAAGAACTTTGTTTTCTCAAACAAAATAAATCAAAGAATGTGTATGAAGATGGTTCAAATTTTTCACGCTGACAATGTCGATTCTTTCATCAACGTTTTTGGCCAAAAACGGCCCAATCACGCCTCCAGACCACATAGCGCACCGTACAGTGACACGTTGAGCATGCAAAGGCTTCTCAATTATTACTCTTGGATTTTCAGAAGCCCAAATGCGGTAATTTTGCTTGTTGACGTACTCTGACAAGAGAAAATGGGCTTCGTCTGAAAAAGTGATTTTTTCAGAGAAACCAGCGTGTTGTTTCTGAATGAATTGAGCAAATCTACGGCGATGTGAATGGTCGGTCAGCTTCAATTCCTGCACCAGTTGAATCTTGTAAGGTTTCGAAACCAAATCCTTAAGCAAAATTCGCCATGTGGTGGTTTTGGATAACCCCAATTGTTGCGAACGACGAGGAATAGATAAATTTGGATCTTCTTCAACACTGTGGCTCACGGCTGTGATGTGTTCCGGTGAACGACCCGGCCGAACACGCGTTGGTGTTGGCACATTTTGTACCGAGCCTGTCGACTCAAATTTAGCGACCAAATTCTTAATAGCGGTCTCAGAAGAAGACGATTATGCTGTCCGAAAATATCACGAATTTTACAAAATGTAACTTTAACAGAACCACCATTTTCATAGTGGATTGTAATTATTTTAATGCCATTTCCGAGCGAAATTATTAATTATATGTAACAATTGCCAAAGCATCTACTACGAATACGACAAAAAACTAAATATCAAAACAGTCATGCTGTTGGTGATGGCCCAATTGAAAAACAAAGTTCTTGTTGAAAAACCCGTTACAAGGTGTAACAGAAACCCTATTGCTATATATACTTAAGCTCTAAAAATAACAGCTGGTATAGAATCACTATACATAGTTTCAGCTCAAAATAAAATAATCTAAGAATTGATACCAAATTTTTGGTTTCCTAAGTTTCTTAAATTCAAATCATAACAAACGTGTCACCGCACTACGTAGGTCAATAACTTTCTACGTTACTTGTCAATATCACGATAAATCTCTTCCGAGTCATGTATTTATTTCAATTTGAAAAGTTCGGTTTCTGGTATCAATGTATTAAAAATTCTGTTAACTACCGTTCATATCCGATAGGATTTAAAAACTCTTTCAATATCGTTGTATATCATCCAAAGAAGCCGTGCCCTTGGTATGTATATACCCTTTCCGTTACACGTTGTATATCCTAAGATACAAACTTTCACATGTATAATATTAGTAGGATTATGGTCGAATTTCTCTACCACAGGGCGACCACTGGATATCAGTTATGGAAAAATATCTGGTACTTTTACAATTACTCACTCAGTCAACACTATGCCTTAGGGTAGGTACAGCGGACACGAAACGGCTTACCATATTGGAATTGTCGCAGAACTATGGGGTGTCTAATTTAGAAGTACTTACCTATGCCACTTTAAATTAACATTATTTTTAGTAACGAAAATTAACAATATTTTCCCATTATTATAAAACAGGCTTGGTAATTCTATATGAAAATGCATATCATGTCAAATATCCAACTTTTCGCTGGATTAAATGAGATCGGTTTTCTTAGAAAATTATTTCTTACAAAAGCAGATCCTACAGAAAAAAGTCAGCACCAATCTGGTGAAATTGGGGTCAATCAATTAAAATCAAAAAATTTCTTGGAATTTATTGTTTCGAAAATATTCCTCTCAATATTATGCTTCGTGCTGCGTTTATAGTTCCGTCTTATTGGAAACACGTATTTTCTCGGTAAAACTGATTGATTCGACGAAAAATAAGCATTGTTGCGATTGCAAATTGCAGTAGGAATGCATGGGAGACCAGTGTTATTACAAGCATAAAGAATAAGTTTTAAAATTGTAAATATTTCCAATTTCCAATGAAATCAGATATTGCACAAAAAACACTAGATAGATTTCTTTATAACCCGCCAATTATATTGAAAATTATAGTCGGTTCGTCGACGTCAATAACTTCGTTATTAAAAGTTAGATGGAAGATCAAGCTTAGTTACATAAAACTTACGGAAACTAGAATAGTTTGTGTCTTTGATAGAGTAGTGACGCTACTAGAAAATCACAAATTTGAAATACACAAAACTTGCTCGATCGTACATCATCTGCCTAGCCTTTTCCCAACTATGTTGGGGTCGATTTCCAGTCTAACCGGATGCAGCTGAATACCAGTATATTTACATGGAGCGACTGCCTATCTGACCTCCACAACCCTGTTACTGGGTAATACGATACCCCTTGGTAAGACTGGTTGTCAGACTTTCGGACTTCTGACGACCCGTAACGACTGTCAAAGATCTACATATGACAGCCGGGACCAACGGCTTAACGTGCTTTCCGAGGCACGGAGGAGTCTTGGTATGTAAAAATGGTCACCCATCCACGGACCAACCGCGGCAAGCGTAGCTTAACCTGGCCGATCGACCCGTGCAGCTATTGTTATTTAGCCACAAGCCCCTTGCTCGATCGTACCTTTAGAGTTGAAACTTTCACGATTTATTCTTTGACACTCTCGGCTGTCTGAAAACTATCCGGGGTCCGCCCGACTTCTATTAGCGGGTTCTAATATCGTTAGACCTGCAGTGGACTAGGCTCGAGATATCTTGGACGATAATTTAAATTGTGACAAGTAAAACTTGAGACACGTTTCAGTATTCGGCCCTTCAGTTAACTAGCTGGTCTTCTTATTTAATTTATGAATAGTTTATTACTTTAAAATATTGGTTGTTATACTTTTGATCAAGATATAATATGTAGATCATCATTACTACACATTATAAAACAAAGTCCCCCGCCGCGTGTGTTTCTCTGTCTGTATGTCCGCGATAAACTCAAAAAGTACTCAACGAATTTACATACGGTTTTCACCAATAGACAGAGTAAAACAAGAGGAAAAGTTTAGTTTAAATTGGCCAAAGCTAGTTTACTATATTATTACTAAATATAGTAATCTATATTTTCATGTTATAAATCGTTAAACCCTGGCAAAACGTATAAAAGGAAATAGAAAAACTTTTTTTTTTTACAAACGATTTTTGACATTTCTAACTAAAAACGACAATAATCTAGATTTTCGGAATAACATTATTCTTGACGCCTCTGACATGCCTGTTCTATTTCTAGATCCGTGGAACTGCGCTACGAATACAATACGGAATACGAGGGTATCCCGACTGCGAGGTTCGCCGCAAACAAGTGGCTTCTCGATAATAATGAGGACTGCTTCTGTCTAAACTTCACGAGTGGTTTGAATCGCGAGGATGGCTGTCTGCTGGAGGGAGCGATGGAGCTGTACACTTGTGTCGGTAAGTGGTTATATTATTATGTAGAAACTTCATAAGCGTATTCCGATATAATTTCTCATCTATAACTTTGAGGACCCTTGGAATAACCGTTTCCAAAAACAAAACACTGCCTTGTGGCCTCGCGTGAGGTCACAGTGTTGTTGGGTTTTTCTCTCTAGGGAACTTCTCAGTAGCTGATGATGGTCGCCTCCTATTACATATGACTTTAAAACGTAAGTGGCGAAATATGTTGGTACTATAGGTACTATAGGTTCTGCTCAAGCCTCCGGGGAAACAAGGCGTATATATATGTTCTAATAGGTACAACTAAGTTTTAGGTAATACCTTTCACATAGTAAACGTGGAAGTCGATCTTACCTTCAAACAGGTATGTTCCAACTTCCACGTGTTTACGGAACAGTACACCTAACTTCAAAAATATTTGGAACTTCGTCATGTTCGTCACACAACCTCTTCGGGATAAACTTCCTAAAACTCCCTCCTTAGTGTTCAACTTCGTTGTAAAGGCACTCTGGTGCAAAATTGCATGCTTCTAGATTAAGGATCATCTATTACTTTAATTAGGGGTGCGCTTTTAAACATCATTAAGACTGTAGCAATTAAGACGTTAGGACACGCCCTTCTTTTCCTCCTCCGGCTGTAGCGTAATGACTACAGCTGCGGATTTCGGGGCGCGTAACCTAGCCGCGTCGTTACGCTTCTTGCGCCGCTGCCGACTTTCCTTTCGTTTGGCCGCCCTTGCGGCCTTGCCCGCCTTCTTCTTCTCCCCGGCCACTTGCCATTCGGCGTCGCTCGGAGGAGATTGAGAGGGTAGGGCCGTCTGTCCTGATATGACGGCTGCTGGGGCCGTCCGTCCTGGCACCGCAGCTGAGGCCGTCGCTGCCTGCGCCGCCACCCCGCCCTTCTTGGGCTTGGTCTTGGTCGGCACGGGTTTCGCCGGGGTCCGTCCCGACTGCGGTGCCGACTTAGCCGCGGCTGACGTGGCGGTGGCATAGGTGGCCTCCTTCTGCTGGCCCAAAGCCGGCAGGCTCGCCGCTAGTGGGGGGCGAAGGACTATGGCCTCCAGGGCGGAAAACCGACTATGGAAGGCAGCCAGCTCCTGCCACACCAGAGTCAGCACCCGGTCCTCCTCAGGCACGGGTCCACCCTGACGATGCCGCGCCCCCTTCTGAGGCACATCCTTGGGGCCAGCTCCTCGGAGCACGGCCAGGTCCGCTCGGAGCTCGGCTAGCGTACTAGGAACGTACAAAAACTCTGAATATTTTTTTTGTTTGTTTTCTCTAAAACGTAAGTATTTAATTGATGTGAAAATGGTTTTTTTTTTCGGTCTGTAGACTCTGGTCTGGAGTATTATAGCAGTTCAAGCTAAAACTCAAAATAAATATTTTAGTGTTCAGTTTTAATAAATACTTACCTAAATATTTTTCACTTACGGTATGCATTCGTTGTCTCCCGTTCTAGACCCAGCGGTTTAGGCTGTGCGTTCTGAATGTAGGATTTTTATTAAGCAGATACCATTCCTAGAACCTAAACATGAATCCTAATTTGAAAACGTGCTTCCCATTCCAGGGCACGAAGGGATCTCAGTATGTAAAGGATTGTCGAAAAAAGAACCCATCCATTGACTAACGTCGCCTATCTTAATCTTCATTCGACCCCTGCGGCTGTAATTACTTAGCCACGAGCCCTTTAACTATCATAATTATGAATTTGAAAACAAATGAAATAAATTGTGTAAACGCAGCAAGATGGTTGAAGCCGTGACATAGTTATATACCTAGGAACATAGCTATATACCGTATTATGTTTATATGAAAGCGGTTCGTAATTCTTTACTAGGAATATAACTATGATACGTGCAGGATCTTACCTACTTAATCTAGTGAAATTAAATTAAATTATTTTTCATAAGCCTAATAGAAAAGGAGACAAGAAAGGGGTGCAAATGCATATAATAATAGGCTTAGTACATGCTCGTCATGTGAAACTCCAGAATTCCAAACTAGCACATGTCTTGTATCTCAGGTGTCAGCTTTCCTCCCTGGCAGACACATTTGTGAAGCCTAGCTTACAATTGCGTGCTTCATGTCTCATTGATGATGAAGAGCTCACACATGAAAAACAAAATTAAATAAAATTTACAATCTACATTAAACAAAACAATATAGTAAATAACCTACTTTATATTTCTATAATATGTGTGTGTGGAAAAGTGAGAGAAGTTATGGGTGAGTGCAATGTTAAGGTGAGTGTAGTGTGAGGGTGAGTGTGGTGTAAAGGTGTGTGTGAGAGTTGATAGGTTGGGTTGCATTCGGTGTGAATGCATGACTTAGCCAGCGTTGCTGGCCAGCAACTCGTCAATATCCTGAAAGATTAGAGAAGTAAATGATTGTAAAAACGGTGCAGAGACCGGGGTGCTCCCCACGACATGGACCTTACTAAGCGCACATCACAGGCGTTAGTTCATATTTTTTTCACAGGCTCTAGGTACTTTGGTTGCTGTTTTCTGAAACCACTTACGTTCAACATGGAGGAGATTGCTTGTTGATATTCAATAAAATGCAATTGTCGTAAACGCCAAATGTTCAATTTTGTTACGATATAAAGCTATATCCCTAGGGATATAACTATAACAATTAGCCCGTGACACTCGCCCTGAGCGCACGTGCTAATTGTTCCTGCCTACCGCTGCGTGACTCATCCTCCGCCGCCAACCTGACTCGCCGCGCCCCGCTGCGAACACTCCGAATTAATAATTCAATTAATTTAATTATTGACTGGATTATTAATTACAATAAAAACTGTCTTTTTCAAGACAAAACTCTGTTTCTTTACGGAAGTAAATCGTCAAGTAAATTCACTTGGCCCCTTCTGGGTAAAATCCACAGTTTCGTGGTTCTCGGTGGAAACCTTACGGTGCCAACGAAACCGAGAGGGTGTTGTCCCAACACACCCGCCGAACCTCTTCAAGGCAAGGCAGTGAATTGGACGGGTCCCAGACCGACGGCCTTGGGGGATCTCCTAGTCGTCACTGGTGACAGTGTTCCTTCCACAGCTACACACCTAGTGTCTTTGGGGCGTGTCTACGCCCCTCGCGCTAGACTGACAGGGCCCTGCTGCACATTAAGATTGGCAACAGGTTTACAAGCTTAGGGCTCACCCGAGGTACACATCTCCCTGTCTATACCCGACAGGGAGGAATCACACATCCCCGGGCATCCCCCCGGGGAAGTAGACGTTAGGTTGATAGGAGTTATTAGGGACTCAGGCTCACTCCTTATGAGTGGGAAGTAGGTCACCCCCCACCCCTTTTCAACATGGACGTTTCCGACGACGCCTTCTGGGCGTCGTTCGAAACGAACATGAAAGATCCCGTGTTTCGCGCACGGGTCAACCGTATCTTGGGTTACGAAAAACCCACTTTTCCCACCGCGACCGCGACCGCGACCGCGTATAAACCCGCGCCACCCGTTATAACTTATAACGATTCCCCGGCTTCACCGGCCTTGGCAACCCCGCAATCCCAGGAGCTTTTCTCCGACGCAGCGTCCGACCTTATGGACGCTGAAGACTGCCCTTGCACCCCCGAATCACCAGGAACAGCTTGTTTCTCTTCTCCCTCCTCGAACGAAGAGGAAGTGGCAGTAACTCAAGTGACTCAAGAAGAGGGCTTCACCCCAGTTGAGTCAAAGTCGAAGGGGAAGAAGAGAAAGAAGAAAGTCTGCGATTCCTCGCGATCTTCTAAAATTACCGCGCTCGTAACCGACCGCCCCCCCACCCCTTTCCCGACCGAGTCGACCCCCGCGACCCCCGCAACCCCCGCGATCCCCGCAACCCCCGCGACCCCCGCGACTGCGACCGCGACCGCGCCCGCACCCACCGCCGTACCCCGCGCCGCTGCGGGGAAAAAGGTGCCCGTTCCGCCCCCTGTCTTCATCCAAGACAAGTCAAAATGGACCGACGTGTCCAAATGGTGCTTAGAGCAAAAGATTGCCTACACCAGCGCCCGCACCACCCTCCAAGGGATAAAGGTAGCGATCCCGACGGCTAGCGACTACCGCAGCCTTACCAAACTCCTCCGAAACCGAAACGTGTCATTCCACACGTACGCCCTCCCAGAAGACCGACAGACACGAGTTGTCTTAAAGAGGGTTCCGGTCGAAATCACCGTGGAAGAAGTCAAGGCCGACCTTGACTTTCAAAACATCCCGTACACCGAAGTGCACCGGATGCACCGCGCCCGCCGCGGAGTGCCATACGACATGGTGCTCGTAGTCTGCCCGCCCTTTGAGGGCCATAACCCGATATTTAATCTCCGTACGATTTGCAACCTGTCCGGCATTCGGATCGAAAAGCCCTACAAGACGGGAACAATCGGCCAATGTCACAGGTGTCAATTGTACGGACACGCGCAATCGCACTGTTACGCCACCCCTAGGTGCGTAAAGTGCTTAGGTAGCCACGGTACAGCGGATTGTACCAGGCCCAAGGACCGCTCCTTGTGCACGGAACCGCCGAGCTGCGTCTTATGCGGCGAAGCCGGTCACCCTGCCAACTATAGGGGGTGCTCGAAAGCACCCAAAACCACTTCTCCCAAGCTGGTGAAGCGTGCCGACGCCCACCAGCATAGGGAAGCCCCCTCAGGGTACCTCCCAGATAGGCTCAGTCCCCAGAGACCGAGCCCCTGGAACTTCCTGAACCACCAGCAGGCGTTCCCTGCGATGGCTTCAGCCAGGCCCGTCCCCGCGCCCATCCCTCAGTCCAAGAACCCGGGTTCAGGCGCTCCCGCGCCCCCTACCGCACCTCTTACCGCGACCACCGCCGCCGCGCCCCCCGCCGCCGCGACCCCCGCGTCCCGCGACCCCCGCGTTGGAGCACGCCCCGAGGCGCGCCCCGCACCCACTTACGCCGGTCCCATGACCATGTCCCCCGCCGTCGTGCATCAAAAGCTCGATAACGCGTTTTTCACTTTCTGCACCCCCCGTGCCCATCAGATGGCCATGGAGGTAGATGCCGCCACAAAGGCAGGCGATATCCTTAGGATATACGCCATCTATGATGCGTACCCTGACATTACGCAAGCCCTTTTAAACGCTAGACTTTCCGTGAACCACAATGGATAATACGGCCCCTACGCGTACTAAACCCCGATCCCTAAAACTAGGAACTTTTAACGCCAACGGTATCCGTACCCAAAGGGATGAGATCGCCACGTTCCTCCGCGACCATCACTTGGATATCCTGTTAGTTCAAGAGACGTTCTTAAAACCCTGCTATCGTGACCCGAGAATTGCCAACTATAAAATAGTTCGCAACGACAGAGCACATTGCCATAAGGGTGGAACTCTCATTTATTACAAAAAGTCCCTACACTGCATTCCTATGGATGCCCCCCCCCTCTCCCGATTAGAAGTGTCAGTCTGCCGACTGGGCATGACGGGTCATCAACCCATCACACTAGTCTCAGCCTACCTTCCTCCCCAGACCGAATCAGAGGACTTTCAACTGTTCTCCAATGACCTCACCGCCCTGTTGAGCATGAGCGACTCCGTTATCATAGCGGGCGACCTCAATGCGAAACACCCCGCGTGGAATAGTTCCAGGGAATCGACCAGAGGGAGACACCTGTTCAACCTCTGCTCGACCCTGTCCTTCGACGTCATCGCCCCGATGTCGCCGACTCATTTCCCCCACACAGTGGATCACAGACCTGACGTACTCGACATTGCAATTCTGAAAAGGATCAACCTACGGTTGAATTCCATAGAGGCAATAAACGAGCTCACCTCTGACCACCGTCCGGTAGTCGTGCATCTGGCCCCCCGCACGGGTCTCCCAGATACCGACCAACCTCCGCTCACCAAAGTGGTAACAGACTGGAGGAGAGTAAGCGATTCGCTGAAATCCAACACATCCGCCCACTTGGACGCCATCCCCGACCATTTCGACTCTCTAGCGGACACAACGGCCGCGATCGACTCATTCACGGGTCACGTACAATCTGTCCTGAACGACTGTTCGAGGCGGGTTCCGGTAGGGGAAGACCCCCGCTGGAAGCTGCCGGACGATGTACGCGAACTGCTGAATGAGAAGAACGCGGCCGTTCGTGCCTACAGCAACTTTCCCTGCGACGCGAACAAAGCTCACATGCGCTATTTACAGCGAGCTGTAAAGACACGCATGTCGGAGCTACGTGACGCGGGCTGGGACAAGATGCTGAGCGAGTTGGAACCCACGCACTTGGCTTTCTGGGAACTCCAGAGGAAACTCAAGTCCCGAGAAATAGCCACCATGCCCCCCCTGACCCGGCCCGATGGCACCGTTGCTTTCGACGACATCGAAAAGGCCGAATGCCTAGCCGATAGTCTTGAGGCCCAATGCACACCCAGCTCTCTACCTGTAGACCAAGCACACCTCGATGAGGTGGACGCTGAAGTCGAACGTAGAACCTCTCTCCCGCCCGTCGAAGACCCTGATGATCCATTACCTCTCGTCACCCCGGACGAAGTTCACGAGATCATCAAGGGTCTGAAACCCCGAAAGGCCCCCGGAGCTGACGGCATCACCAATAAGGTGATCCAGATGCTACCCGCCCACCTGATCATGCTCTTGACCACCATCTTCAATGGAGCCTTGAGCAATAACATCTTCCCCCAAGCTTGGAAGCAAGCCACGGTCATTGGCTTTGAAAAACCAGGCAAACCCAAAACGGAGCCCGCGAGCTACCGGCCCATCAGTTTACTGGACAGCCTCGGAAAAATCTATGAGCGACTTATTTACAAGCGCCTCAGGGACTTCGCCGAGACAAAAGGCCTGATACCCAACGAGCAGTTCGGCTTCCGAACCCAGCACAGTTGCGTACAACAGGTACACCGGATCGTAGAGCATATAGGCGTTGGTCTCCAACGCAACTATGCGACCGGTGCAGTATTTTTCGACATAGCGAAAGCCTTCGACAAGGTCTGGCACAACGGCTTGATTTACAAGCTGTACAAACTCGGCGTGCCGGACCGACTCGTACTCATCTTACGAGATTTTCTGTCGAACCGCACCTTTCGCTATCGCATCGAAGGGGCTCTCTCATCCCCCCACCCGATTCGCGCCGGCGTCCCTCAGGGCGCCGTGCTATCCCCTCTCATCTTTACGCTGTTCACCAGCGATATCCCCAAGAGTGGTAAGGCTCAGTTGGCTCTGTTCGCAGACGACACGGCCATCTACCACTCTGGGCGTAGTTCCAAAGCGATAGCCAAATCCCTCCAGACCGCAGTCAACGTACTCGGTGCATGGTTTAGGAAATGGCGAATCGAACTAAATCCGGACAAGAGCCAGGCGGTTCTCTTTAAGAGACCGCAGCGCCGCCAAGACCCCCTCCCGGCCATCTCCATATTCGGCAAGCCGATCCCTTGGGAAAAGCAAGCCAAATACCTTGGAGTAATTCTAGATCAGCACCTCTCCTTCTCTGAGCATATCAGGAAGGCGCGCTCACGCGCCGCCTTCGCTCTCGGAAGGTTGCATTCTGTTCTGAACGCACGTAGCAAATTGTCACTCAAGTGCAAATTGCGTATTTACACGGCGTGCATAAGGCCCATCATGACGTATGCATGTGCAGTCTTTGCACACACGCACCCCCGACACATCCATAGGATGCAGACCCTCCAAAACCGTTTCCTCCGCCAAGCCACAGGCTCCCCATGGTACGTTCGGAACGAGATCCTCCATCTCGATCTGAAAATGCCCACTATTGCTCAATTCATGAAACGCAACTCGAAGCGTTTCTTCGATAAAGCCGAGATACATCGCAATCCTTTGATTGTGAAGGCCGCTAGTTATGTCCCCAGTAGAATCAGTAGTATTCGCAGGCCGAAACATGTCCTCTCAGACCCAGACGACCCCATCACTGTTCTCCAAGAAAAGAATAGGGCCACCAGTACAGTACACAAACACAAACGACGACCGTCCTACCGACCTCGCCGCCGAGGTCCTCGCGCCCCGCGAAGACTCCCGAGTAGCGATCAGACCCCCGACCGTCCCTTGCTCGTTGATGCGCCAGCCCGCGCCGCAGCTGAGCCAGTAGCTTTAAATTCCCCGTCTAATAATCATGAAAATAATACCTTGATCCAGCCTGTCCCTGATAGTACTAGCTGCCCCCCCCCCGCCAGCGACTCCCTGAGCCGAGGTTCGTACCCCACAGGGGGTGCCCTCAGTGCGCAGTCGTTTTAGGTTTAAGTAGGTTTACGCCCTGGCTGGAGGCTTCACAGGAAAGTCCGGTTGAGCAGTCACGGCCTCTCAAGGTCAACTGCGAGATGCCATTTAAAAAAAAAAAAAAAAAAAAAAAAAAAAAAAAGGATATAACTATATCACGGCTTCCACCATCTTACTGCGACATGTACATACCCATACATACCTGTTAACACTTTCTCGTTTTCAAATCACTTACTCAGTGCAGTAACATGAGATTTACTGTTAGATTCATAATGAATTAAACAGTATCGCAGTTCATAATGAATTGCTTCGCCATTATCGGATTGGAGCTTCCACGTAGACCGACCATAATCTGTTGGGCATGTCCTTTGCCACGGTATCATTTGGATTAGGCCGAAAATCATTTTGTACGTATATACAAACATTCATCATTTTAATTGATTGCCCCTTTGTATAGTTTGCCCGGATAGTAACTAGTAGGTACTTTGTATTTCAATTTAATGGATTGTCCCCTAATCCAGCCATGGCCTGATTAATTAGCAATTGATTTGAGCATTTGCGTCTATCTGTGAGCGGAATTGCAATAATTTTAAGTGCGTTATTGTAATGAGAATTGTAAGGACAATGTCGGGTCTATTTTTCTATTATTGATTTTTCTTTTGATGTTTAACTAAAAAGGACTCAACAGTAAGGGTAATAACGCTGTGTTTTGAGTTTTTTTTTTATATAATCACCGAACATTAATATGTCAGTCCAGCAGCATGACGCTTTCTTTCTCTTAAAACGTTATCTATATAAATAAAAAGAAAAGTCCTGACTGACTGACTGACTCATCAACGCCCAGCCCAAACCCTTAGACCTAGAAAGCTGAAATTTTGCACAGAGGTTCCCTTTATAATGTAGGCAATGAATAAGGAAGGATTTTTCGAAATTCAACCCCTAGAGAGTTAATTAGGGGATGAAAGTTCCGCGCGGGCGAAGCCGCTGGCAAAAGCTAGTTCTATTATATTATATTTCTACTCTATCGTAAAATAGAAATCGCTTGTCTACATTTCTTGTTACAAAACGGTCAATTGTCTACACGGAAACGTCATTTTTGTCTACTCTTCCGTCGAAAAAACGCTTCTCTACATTTCGCGTGCTAACCCTGCAGCTATGTATAGGTATCAGTGGCGAGGGGTTAAATTATGACCAGAGTAAGCCGCTTAAACAAGAACACTCATTTCTTCAGAAGATAAGGATAATACTTTCACTAATACTGGGTTAGAATCAAAATTATGTGTGCAATATTTGCTTTTCTATGCCCGCAGCCATTTTCTCAATAATATTAGAAACACATCCTACTATCCTACTAATATTATAAACATGAAAGTTTGGATGTTTGTTACTCAATCACTCAAAAACGGCTGAATAAATTGGATGAAATTTGGCACTCAAATAGTTTATAACCTGTATTAAATCATAGGGTACTTTTTTCCCGATAGTACGTTTCTGTGGGATAATTCCCGGCGCACATGCGAAGCTGCTGGCAAAAGCTAGTAAAAAAAAAAGTGTACTTTGAAATAATTAATAATGGACCGGTGGGAGATGGAAATTTCTTAAAAGTTTGTCGACGGGAATCAAGTTGTATTGACCCATCGCCATTGATAGGATACTTGGAGTCTTGGAGTGTCCTGAAATGACTAGAATACGGCAAATTCGGGCAGGTAATTTGCTTAACAATTAATTTCCCTGGCTGTGTATACGAAACAAGCAAAACCCACTAAGCCGCACAAATCCCTCGCATGCATTTCTTGTTCGTTTTTTTCTATTTCTTCTCAAAAATCAGCTGTTTCATAGAACACTGCAATACCTACGCGGTCAAAATGTATGGAACAGCTGTTTTTTTTTTTTGTATACCTGGCGAAAAATTTCTACGCTAGGGGGTCTAGAATGATAATATGCTGAATTCATGGTTACAATTTGCGCACTGGATAAAAACTTTTCCTGTATAAACAAAACCTTGGCTCCGCTAAGCCCTCAACCCTATAAAGAGTGACGCAGTGCAAGGCTAGAAAAATGAAGTAATACTATTGATTGTTACCATTAGGGTTGGCAACTTTTTTTTTTTAATTATTACGTACATATAATTATCATTCTTTCAAAATCAAAATATTTTATTTCATATAAACCTGCATGGGCACTTATGAAACGTCAGAAGCTAGGTGCACGGTTCCAAATTGTCGCATCCTATGGACAAGAGCCGACAAGCAACTCCACAATAAAGTATTTTTCAAAAATGGGTGCTTTAAGCAATAGACTATTTTCCAATTTATTAAAAACTATTCTAATTTGAAGATTGGGATGAAATATAACAGAAAAATAAAAGTAAATTGAATTATATCCATTTTCTCAATTAAAAACGTCAAAACAACGATTGTTTTTGGTTTAAATCGTTTTTAATTGAGATAGTGGATATAAATCAATTTACTTTTATTTTTCTGTTACATATTTCGTCCCAATCTTCAAATTAGAACAGTTTTTACTAAATTGGAAAATACCCTATAGCTAACATTTTTTTGGCGATTATATTAACCGTCCCTTGCCCTCCGAGTCCCTCGGGGAGGCCTATGTCCAGCAGTGGACGTCTTCGGCTAAAATGATGATGAAACAATCGATTTTAAACCGACTTCAAAAGAAGGAGGTTATCAATTTTACATGTTTTTAACCGACTTCAAAAAGAAGGAGGTTATCAATTCGACATGTTTATATTTTGTTTTTTTTTTTTATGTATGTTCGGGCATAACTCCGTCGCCTAAAGACGGATTTGCAAAATTCTTTTTTTGTTCGAAAGGGGTTTATTCCGAAATGGTCCCATATAAATTTCATAGAGATCTGATGATGCGTTTCGGAGACAAACAACGGAACTCTTCAAAACATTACAGCAAATCAACTACGAATGCTGCTATAGCATAAATATGCATTGTTTTAACCCCAAGGATGATGAAATTTCGAATTGGTGTGCGTAAGGTAACTAAAAAGTGAAAAATAAAAACTTTTTTCAAAAAAATAACAACCGACTTCCAAAAAAACACTATGAAGTGCAAAATAACTTTAATTTCGGAAGGCGGTGACCAAAAATTAAAATGCCTGCACCTCCAAAGTCACCGACTTCCGAAATTAAAGTTATTTTGCACTTTATAGTGTTTTTTTGGAAGTCGGTTGTTATTTTTTTGAAAAAAGTTTTTTTTTTAAGTATGTTCGGGCATAAGTCCGTGATAGAGACGAGACGGATTTGCAAAATTCTTTTTTTGTTGGAAAGGGGTTTATTCCGAAATGGTCCTATTTAAATTTGATATAGATCTGATGGTGAGTGATTCGGAGACACAACGGAACTCTTCAAAAAATGATGGCAAATCAACCGCGGTTGCTGCTATCGCATAAATACATTGTTTTGACCCCAGGGATAATCAAATTTCGAATTGGTTTGGGGTAGATACTATAGCTAAAAAGTGAAAAATAAAAACTTTTCCCTAAAGAATAAGTCCTTAACTGTCGATAATTTTCCATGGAGGGGCTTGAGAATCTATGGTAACAGGATGTCCGTCGATGTCCCTACCACCTGTGTAGTTGGCAGCCCTAGGTACCGCACACATCCTTCACTACGCACCCTTGCATATGCCTGACGGAACTACCCTAAGTAGCAAACTAGCGATTGTTTTGCGGACTAAGTTAGGTACCTAAACGGCAGACTAGCAAACATTTAATTTATAGAGGTGTTTTCACACTGCAGCTTATGTTATACGCAACAAACCGAAACGAGATATTTATCGCGAATAACCAAATCATCTAAATCTGATTTTTTATTTATTGGTGTAGCCATTATGACAGCTGCGATCGGTCGATGCTATCGTTAACATCAGTCAGCGTCTCTCTTTCCTGCAACTTCCTGATGACCTACATACCTACATTCTTACATACTTCAATAAACATATTCTAAAGTACGTTTTTAAACCCAGATAGTAATTTGCAATGTGGAAAACCAAGTGCAAAGCGAACAAAGTGGTTTATAACCAAAAGTGTCCTCGTCACGCTGAGCGAGTAATTTGACAGGTGTAATGTCAATTTCCTTTATTATAAAGCAAACACAAAAATACTTGAAATGTCAGATTACTTTGTGAGATTTAAACGGACTTTTGACATTGGCAGTTTTTCCACCTTTCAACCCTCAAAACGTATCGCTTAAAGTTAGATCGCAGCTGTCATTTTGCTCTAGTAAATTAAAAATCAGAGTATTTTTTTTTTATCTAAAACTAATTACTAGCTTTCTCGCGACACTACCCGCGTAAATTCACCAAGAATTGTGCTATCAATTTCAAAAATATTTCTGCAAATCGTACTAGTTGTTCCAGAGATTAGCGCGTTCAAACAAACAAACAAAACTCTTCAGCGTGATTATTAATATAGATTATCTAGCGGTATGAAAGTGAACCAAACGCTTTTCACATAACACTCTTTCTCTAGCTTATATTATATTAATTACCTACATAATCAGCCTATAATGTTCCCACTGCTGGGACGCAGGCCTCCCCTCTGTGAGAAGATGTGTCCATAATCCACCACGCGGACCCAGTGCGGGTTGCTAGATGTCACATGTCTTCGAATTTTTGGTTCTAGGACATGCCGGTTTCGTCACGATTTTTGCCTTCGCCGTTTTGAGAGCAATGGTGATGAAATAATTTATAAAAAAAAATAAAAAAAAAACCTAACGAACGATCGACCTAAACTTCGTAAGCCACTGGGTCATCACTGCTCATTTATCAACAAAAACCAATTACCTAAGGTAGATGTCATTATCACCTGTGTGAATTGGTCATCGCAATTTATTATAAGCAAAAATATTGGGCCGAACGCAGAGCCTAATTTCTTCACATCAAGCTATACATTTATAGTTTACACTGATCTCGCACTGTACTGAAATCCAATACAATGCGAGATCAGCTTATACTGGAAATGTATCCGTGTGTACAGTCAACCGTGCAACAGTGACTAAAAATATGACAATGAAAGAGTATTGTATGTCACGAGTTACGTTCGCGGGATAACCACGCCCATGCGAACCAACGGGCTTAGAACGAGAACCGTAGAGAAGCGTTTTGTCGACGGAAGAGTAGACAAAAATGACGTTTCCGTGTAGACAATTGACAGTTTTGAACCGAGAAATGTAGACAAGCGATTTCTATTCTACGGTAGAGTAGAAATAGAAAGCATCATGCTAAGCCTGCTGGGCTTAGGATTGATTGCGTAGTGCAAGTGTAACTTTAGGCTTATTAATAAAGTACGTATAACAAAGAAAGTACGAAGATGGCGGGACGAGCTAGGGAAAAAAAATGAGCTGGTCCACTTTAGGCCTGGATCGAAAGCGCTAGCAGACACAAAAAGAGGCCTTTGTCCAGCAGTGTGATGACGTAAGCTAACAGTAACAGAAAGAAAAGTAAAGTAAGAGGAATTCAAATGCACTTCACAAAAACGTATGATATCCTTTTGCGATTGTATAGACTCCCCCCCAACCCCTCCTAGCTATGTATCAAAGGAACCTACAGATTTGCTCGATTTTTATCCGACCACAATAAAAGTAGAGATACTCCGGTTCGCCGTGATTCTGAGGACGGTTTTCATGTTTCTTTTTCATTCGGTAGAGGACGCTCGCCAAGGGGTCCCTTATATTATTTTTGATAAACTCAAAAAGTACTTACTTACCTGCCATTTTTTAGTTACTACAGAGAAAAATAATGTGGAGTAATTAAGTACCTACAATTATTAAAAAGTGAAAAAGGTTTTTTTTTTTTTACTTCAACACGTGTGATCAATTTTAGTCGTAAACTGCTTGTCATATTTTGTCGAACAACAATAAACGCAGGTGCCTACTTTTTATCGATTTAAAACTTGATTTCTATCTATTTTCTATTATTATACCGCCATTTGTTACTAGCAAATTTGAACAAAGCCTATTCTAGGACCATCATTTAGCAGCTACGATATTACATAATATTACTGATTACTTATTTATTCTGTAACTACCAGTGACATCACATCGGGCCCTATCAGAACACAAACGCTACGACAGTTTTTTAAATGTGCATCATGCTGAGATGCCTTTATGCTTCCTACATGGACTGCGTAGGACTTTGTTTTTTTTTTACTTCTAAGAAACTTTGTTTTTTTTATAGTTTTTGTATGATTGTGTGTTTAGTTTAAAATGTAATCTTCCTGTTCGAGTCACAATAAATACTTTTTTCTTCTTTCTTTACCATTCCATAGATAGGTACACCACAAAACGACAAAGCTGACAACATAATTAAATCCGGGTGATTGAGATCACTCCTTCTTTCTCCAGATATTAAGTAAAATCCCTTGATTGTAGGGAAATTGAAATGAGGAACCGAGGAAATCTTGCCACTTGGCGGAACTACACTATTGGATTTAAGTCCAATAGTGTAGTTCCGCCAAGCGGCAAGATTTCCACGGTTCCGCAAATCAATTTCCACTTTGTTCATTTTGCATTTCAATTTCCACATTACAGTTTGTTATTTGCAAAAAATCCAGATTAAAGTCGGATACGGCGCATCGAAGTGTACCGGAGGGTCGCTGCAAACGTGAAAGGAGCAAAACCGCAGCTCACGTGTAAGCGCGCGTTATAGCTAATAATATAGCTTCATCCGACTCTGCATGGCGTTGATGCCGGAGGGGGACTATTTTCAAGCGACTTCAAAAAAGGAGGAGCTTCTAAATTCGGTTGTTTTTTTTATGTTTACCTCAGAACTCCGTCATTTATAACCGACTAGCTATTGTCAGCGGCTTCGCCCGCATGGTGATCGAAAATTATCCGTAGAGAACGTACTACCGGGATAAAAAAGTATCCTATGTATTAATCCAGGTTACAAACTATCTGTGTGCCAAATGTCATCCAAATCCGTTCAGCCGTTGTTGCTTGATTGAATAACAAACATCCATACGTCCAAACGCACAAACTTTCGCGTTTATATCAGTAAGGATAAGTAAGGATTACGGAGGGTTGTGGCGCAGCCTGGGAGAGGCCTATGTCGAACAGTGTAGGTACCGGTACTGCGCTAGACTGTAGTAGGATTGAAAAGTTCTTATTTTGTTGGAAAGGGTATACCTACTTATCGAGTGGTCCCTTATAAATTTGGTCAAGTTCTAATGAGTGGTTTTTGAGTACCTACCTAAGCTTCATTTGTATGTATTTTTGCCACTTAGTGTATTTCGATAGTGTTCTTAGTAACAACATCCTGTCACTGCTCATAGCTTGTACAGAGGCCAGCACATCAAGCTACCCCAATCTGTCTTTCTTTTAATAGTTTTTCAAC
This sequence comes from Polymixis flavicincta, assembly GCA_949987655.1. NCBI lineage: Eukaryota > Metazoa > Arthropoda > Insecta > Lepidoptera > Noctuidae > Polymixis > Polymixis flavicincta. Next base: position 30,341,516 of record OX465171.1, on the reverse strand, counting down.
TTTATAACAAAGGTATAAGTTTTGTGTTCAATTGGGAAAATTTGACTGTTTGGGATAGCTTGACCTGCTGGCGACTGTACATAAACGTATACAAAAATTGTGGGGTTGGTTAGGTACCACAACTGAAGTTTATTTTTAATAAAAAAATAACCAACTTCCAAAATCATTCTACTAAGTGGAAGACAGTTGTTTTTTTTAAACATTTTTTTTTTTCACCGTTCCTCATATCTCTAAAAAAAACTCATCCGTCATAGAAAAGCGAGGATCCTCCAACCAGACGAGTGCTGGTTGCTTCTTTTCGTATGGCATCTCGTAGTTGATCTCGAGAGGTCGTGACTACTTAACCGGACTGTCAAATGATGGTTGCTGATGTCGGGACGTTTTGTACCCATAGGTATACGTATACAGCATAATAGTGGCGCCGTAATCTCTGCTTGCGCGGTGCAGGATTTCGCGTGACGTCATTGTAATGCGTCGTTCACATGTGGCGTTGAACATAGTGTAATAAAAATTAATATTAATAAATAAAGGAAATGATAATACAGGATGTAAGGTAATACGATACACTTTGGTAAGACTGGTTGTCAGATTTTCGGGCTTCTAACGACCCGCAATGACTATCATTTATTCACAAATTACGGCCGACAGCTTAACGTGCTTTCTGAGGCACGAGGTCTTGGTATGTTACTATGGTCACCCATCCACGAACCAACCGCGGCAAGCGTAGCTTAACCTGATCGGTCGACACATGCGGTTGTTATTACTTAGTCACGAGCCCCTCGGATGGACCCTCAAATTTTGTTGTAATCAACCAATAAGCCAATATGTCACATTTTAGTAGGTACATGTAGATACTCGTATATGGTAAACTGCATGTTTGAGACTTTTAATTTAATTTCAACCTCTGTACATTAGGTAAGCTATAATCTGATGCCTAAGCCGATTGATTTGATTTGATAGGTAAATTCTATGGGTAAATCCGTTTGTAAGTTTAGAACATAATACGTACGGGATGTTTTCAAAGGCATGGATGATGCAAATGTGCACTACAACCACATTAGTCCCTCAATTAATGTAAATTCAATTTCGCTAGAAGCTTTTTGGTAAGTATATACAATTTCGATGATCGAACACTACTTAGGTAGGTACCTATTATGCGCTATTAGTTTTTCTGACACGTGTTATTAATACTCTTCTATGCTCTTTTGCTGAGCATATAAATCAACATTAAGCATATCAAATCAATGACTTAAAGGCTATTTAAAAGTATCGTGTCGTCATCTCCATAAACTAATATTCTCATGTGCAAGGAGAATGCTCAGATTATTATTTATTCTTCACAAACACAAAAAAGAACTTACCTATCGTTTTATGAACTTCGCATAATTCTGTGATAAGTACTTTTTTTTTAAATAAATCAAACGGTAGTTATCAATATCCTAATAACAAATGGTCTTTTGAGTTGATTGATAGTCACGATTATTCGTATGTAGATGCGACGTTTCAGAGTTTACGATCTTTAAGAGGCAGTATACGAAATTTTTACGAATTCGCTGTGTTATGTGATTTTACAATTAAATTACTGTATTTCTATAAGTTTTAATGCACCAGATAAAAGATCATTTCAATTATGATCTAATTTAATGAGCGATTTTTTTTTTATTATTTCGTTTTGATTAATGGACCTCAAATCGACGACTGTTTTGAGAATTTTGCTGTAAAAGATTAAGAATATCACATATATATTTACGAATGGGTTTTGGGGTCTACATCTACGTGGTATGAAAAAATTACAATGTATTTTTGTGAAAGACATGATACCTATTCAATTTAAAAAAAATCTGGTTAGTTTTTTTTAAATATTATTATTTTTAATTAGTTTAATAATGCGAGATACTCATTTCGCATTATAATTCTCAACAAAAATTGAAATTATCTTTCATTTTGCGTATTAAAACTTATGGAAATGCCGTAGGTATTTTAACTGTTAAAGTACCTACGTCTTTAAAACCAAGGAAATAAGCAAAATCGACAATATATCGTATACGGTCTCTTAAGATCAAACTTATTATTAAGCAACAGAGGCCAGCGGCTCACCTCTTGACCCGCCTCGGAAATCATCCGAATGTTTACATACAAGCGTGCATGCAGGCGCGCTCAACCTTGTACAAATTTTAACACACCCGCTAACCCGCCAAACACCATACTTACCAACTAATATTTACGACAAAGCGATACTTAGAAAATATAAAACTGAAGCTCAGAATGCTACTAATGATACGCTCTTTCCGATTCCGGGAACAGGTTCACCATTTTAAAGATTGACCTTTAAACTATCAAGACCTAATAATAATTGTCTTTAAAAACCGGTCACACCAGACCTTCTCACGGTGTCGTCGTATGTATTCGATTAAAAACAATGAAAATGTTTCATTTTACACACGTATTTAGCCATTGCAGAATGTGCGTGAACAGAATAAATATGTTTACATTTATTCTATAAATGTTATTATGTCTATTGTGAGTTCCGAGTTGTATACACACCATTTTGGTGCGATGAGATGGTGACGCGCCCCGTCAAGGTGAACTGTTGGCCTCGACGATGCTCACCCAGGTCCCTTGTACTCGATAATGAGGACCCCATTCCTATAACCTGAAAACACTGACCTTCATTCGTGCTCTAAAATGCATGGCATCTCAACCTAAATCAATTAAGATTGCAATAGAAATACGGGCGCGACACAGTTTGAGAGTGGCGCGCGGCGGGAGGTCAGTGGTACTTACGTAAAAAAGAGTGCGCGGGCGCAGGACGGTCAAACGCACGCCGCGATGAATCGCGTCGCGTGGTTGACGTGTGCGCTTCTGTCGGTCGCCGGCGCGCGCGTGTTCGAGCGGTGCGAGCTGGCACGCGAGCTGAGTGCGCTCGGCGTACGCCCTGACCACATCTCCACGTGGGTCTGCATCGCCTACCACGAGTCGCGTTTCGACACCACCGCCAACAACCCCTATAGCGGCGACCATGGCATCTTCCAAATCAGCGAACTGTATTGGTGCGGGCCGGGCAAGGCGTGCGGTTTGCCTTGTTCCGCGCTACGAGACGATGACATCTCCAACGACCTGGACTGTGCACTCAACATTCATGAAGAACATACGCGTCTCCAGGGGAACGGGTTCCTTGCCTGGGTAGTGTATCCGCAGCATTGCAAACATAACACTAAGAAATACCTAGTGGATTGTGATATAAACGCTAAAAACTCAGTGCCGATAACTAGATCCCGTGGGTTTCAATACGCGAACAGTTACGACCAACCAAAAGACACGACAGATAAGCAGATTGTAGAAAATTTGTTGCCCCCGTACCTGTCAATTGGATCTTTCGTCAGAGAAAATTATGGTAAAGTACTCGATCAAAACAGAGGGTATTATTATAAGATTGACAACATTGATGACCTAAAGCTTCCTGTGTTTAACCAACCGTCCCAGCGTATAAGTAACCCGCCAACGACGAGTGCCCCACGCGCTACCACTCCCACAGCAATGACTGCACCACGTCGTACCACCACCGCCACAACGACCACCACGGAGTACATACCACCCGTTAAGGTGTGGAGGGTTATTGAAACGAACCAGTTCAGGAAGAAACAAAAGTTCAGTGAGACAACTACACAACAGACAACAACCAGAACAGAGTACGCCACCGAATTGGAAAGATATACACAGCGCACAAAAGCAAGCACAGCCAAACAACTGCCAAGTACAACAACTCGTCCGCCATCCTTCACAATAACTACATTTTCACCTAGAGTGCCTACTACATCATTGATGCCAACGACGAAGACGACTATAACTACAAATACATACAGGTCACCCACTTCTACATTTGCATACAGGGTGCCCTCTGCAACGACAACCTACAGGCCAACAACTTCCTCAACCACATACAGGCCGCTTACTTCAACAACTACGTACAAGCCATTTACTTGGACAACTATGTACAAGCCGTTTACTTGGAAAACTACAAACAAGGCAATGGCAACAATTTCCACAGCTTCATCGACAAGGCAATGGTACAGCACTACCACACAAAAACCGAGCACCACCTCAGTGGCACCGAAAACAGTGACTACAACCTATAGACCTGCAACTACAACCACACTCAAACCAAGTACTACAACAACCACTAGAAAACCAACAACCGATTGGTCATGGAGGTCGACGTCCTTGAAGACACCCACAGTCACAAGCAAAGCAGTTTCAACCAAACCTAAAACAGACTATTCGTGGTACACCTTCACGTCACGAACGGCGACAACACCGGCTACAACAAAACTTCAGCCTTTAGGCCAAACTAGGACTACGAAGCCATTTACATTCTTGACAAAACCTCCGAATAATGTACAGACAAAAACAACTCACGCAGTGACATATTCGAACACTAACAAGCCACAATCGACCACGCAGAAGCCAAAAACGACTCAATCGATATTCGATCTCTACTTGAATCCAACAAAAGCGCCGCAATTACCAAGTTACAAATACAGCTGGGGTCAATCCAGGTTGAAGATATTCGCTGGCGGGACAACAACGACTCCAGCGCCGGTACAGTCAACACGAGGACGTGGGGAGAATAATAATGGCGCCGCCAAGAATTATATCAAAAGACAAACATAACGTACATCTCGTAATTAACACGTAGGTTTATTAATCTAATGGTGATCTCCATTATTACTACATAAGTTCTATTTTTCCTTGACACGTGTCACTTTGTTTACCAAACAACTTTACAAAAGATGGTTCTTTCATTATGAGATGTGCGCAGGAAAAATAAATGCTTTTGTATTCAAATGTCACTTGCGCAAACGCATGCTATTGCGACTCACACGCCATACGACGGAGATTGCTCTCACTATGTTACTATTAGTTGCAAATTAAGCGAATGTTTATTTTAGTACTAGACCAAAAAGCATTTATCTAATTTTGTACATTTAAAAATTATATATTTTTTAATGATACTCAACCTGTTTTTTTTTGCGCGTCTTTTTTGTCTTCAACAACGACCTGCCCCTGGGCGACTTTCGTTTCGGTCGAAGTTACCTATGAGTGTTTCCTAACTCCGTATCACCTACGGACATAAGATTTGTTTGGGGCCCAAACTGAGAATGAATAACAACACGATTTGAGAGTTGTAATCTTCCCGAGGTGTTATGCCCGTCCGAAAATTTTAATTTTTGTTTTATGTTCTGACGTTTTAACTACTTTCGGACCGACCCGTATCTTCGTTGACGGTCTTAGAGAGACATCACGATTTCTTTATTAAACGTATGTTTAGTATAAATGTATTAAACACATAAACCTACCGGAATAAATTATCTAATAATGTTGAAATCGCATCAAAATCCGTTACGTGATTTAGAACAATGAAGTCACTAAGTGACTTTATAATAAGTATAGGTATAAATATTTTAATAAAATAAGGTCTTAATTATATGTTATTTAACTCTAAAAATAATACATAACATCATCAGAGGCTTGTTATTTTTGTAATTAACATTTAAAATAACAAGTTCTAATGCGGAAATAAACTGAAGGTGCGAATGTACTGAAGGACGGTACTCTGGCTGTGATACACGCCACATTATAGTTTGTACACAGTCAATAGAAATATAACAACTAGGTACTCTGGTCGATATATGATGATATTTTGACACATGCAATATGTTGGTTTAGGGATGTGGCTAAATTCAAAGGCTGCCCCCGCAGACAGGCACGACGCAAATCTGGTGAACAATTTCCATGGAATTTCATAGACATTGTTCGACTAGTGACGTTCGGTAGTAGTTCCTTTTTAGGGTTCCGTACCTCTAAAGGAAAAAACGGAACCCTTATAAGATCACTTTGTTGTCCGTCCGTCCGTCCGTCCGTCCGTCCGTCTGTCAAGACCGTTTTTCTCAGGAACGCGTGGAGGTATCAAACTGAAATTTCTATATGATACTTAGTTCTACTGTCCCTGGAAGCTGTAGAAAAATCAACCTTCTAAGTCAACGCAATCAAAAGATACAGCCATTTAGGCCGCAGATTTCCGCAAATTTTCGAAACTCGCACGGGAATCAAAACCTACAGGGTACTTCCCGTGAACTTAGAATCTTGAAATTTTGTACGAAGTCACGTCTTATAGTACAGATATAGGAAAAATTACGAAAACCGTAAATTTTTAGTTTCGTCATATAAAAAAAAATATTTTTGACAATTTTGAACTTTTACTTATATACCCACAGGTTTGTACGGAACCCTCGGTGCGCGAGTCCAACTCGCACTTGACCGGTTTTTTTTTAAGATATAGAAGAGCTGCAACGGTAGATATATTACTTAGGTGGACAAAGTATCTTGCTCCAAATAGTAGAAATGGCATAGTTTGTAAGTATGTTCAGATTTGTAACTCTTGAACGGACTGATGAAATTTGGCACCCAGAGAGCAGTAGTGGTCCAGCCAACTCGAAGCCAGTTCGAATCCTGGCAGACACTTAACTTTGTGTAATAATTACATCACCACTGCTCTCAAAATGATGAAGGAAAACATCGTGGGAAAACTTAAAAGAATGTCCTAGAATAAAAAAAATTGAAGACATGACTGTGGCACCTGCCAACCCACACTGGACCCACGTGGTGGATTACAGCCTTGTGTCCCAGCAGTGGGAACATTATTGGATGATTATGCTATGGCAGACAGGTAAACCATAATCACCAAGACGGGACCTAGGACATAGGGTACTTATAACAGCGCAGGCAAAAGCTATTTTTTTTTCTTTTTGTTTTTCTTCTACCTGCACTGTTAAAATATATTAGTAATAAGATTTAATGTTCTCTTGTAAGTGACGATTGTCTAAGTTCTTTAAACCGAATATAATAATAAACAAAAAACAGCAATAATATAATGTTGAATTAATTTACTGATCACTTTATTAATATTCATATATTAGTATATCCATGAAAAATGAATAGATCGACGACGCGGTGCGTTGTACACACGGCCACACATCAAGCTATACATTTCCAGTTTACGCTGATCTCGCACTGTACGCAAATCCTTTACAAGGCGAGATTAGCTTATACTGGAAATGTATAGCTTCATGAGTAGCCATGTGTACAGCCGAGCCGGTTCGCGAGGACTGTCACAAACAACATTATTCAAATTGATTTATTATTATAATGCCGGTATCACTTTCAAAGTTCAAAGGATGATACAATCAATAAATATAAGAATAACTTGTAAATCTAAGTATTAATTGCAGTTTATAAATAATGATGCATCAGCGAACGCACGAGCCAGAACTAAAATATATGCATTTTCTAGATATATATTTATTGGTTAGATAACCAAATAATATTACTATAGTACTGAGGCAAACTAGCTGTTAGCTGCGACTCCATTCTGTGTGACGCAGAAATATATATTTACATTATTTACATTTACTTTTGCTGGCACTACCTAATGTAGGTAGCAGTCATTAAGAGGCCGTATACGAAAGTTTGTCGATTTCGCTGATTTACTTGATGTTTAAGACGTATTTTTACAGTTAAATACTGCATTTCCATAAGTTCGTTTCAATTATTATCTAATGAATCAGCTCCTTTTTTTATTTTTGTCGAAAATTATATTGCGAGATTTAGATGGTTTTGAAAGGTTATTTACTGCTAATTCTTTTATTTATTATTGTAATTTCGGGAAATGGGTTGATTTTGAACTGAATTTTATTTCTGTTGTTTGATTTTTTTTGAACGAGAGTTTTGAGTAGCCGAAATCAAAACCAAACCATAGCCCATTTTACTAAGTTTAATATTTTTACTAGGATTTTTGATACACATATTATGAAAGTGGGAAAAAGAGATTCATCCATTGTACTTTAATCCCAATAAATTGTAAATTATTTTACCATGTAAACGTTAAAACAATTCGTAAAAATGTGATATTCCAAACCTCTGATAGCAAAATTCTTAAAACAGTTGCCGCCGGTTTGAGGTTGATATATCAAAATAAAATTATAAATAAATTAAAATTAAAAATTATAATAAAAAGTAGCTCTTTCATTTGATCATGATTGAAATGATCTTTCATGTAGTGCATTAAAACATTAACACATGGAAATACATTATTTCAAGTGTAAAATTTCGTCCAGAAAATCACGTAAATCAGCAAAATCGGAAAATTTCGTATGCGGTCTCTTAAAGAGAAGAAATTTAGAGTTATCTCTAAAGGTCTAAACATTAATCTCGTTTCCAAATATTGCCGATAAAAGTTCAGTCAGGCACAGAACCAACACACTAACTATCTAATGCTAGCTATTATTAGCGTTTTATATCACATGATAAACAACGTATTTTGTCAAACAAGTTCCTTAAAGCAATGTTCGTTAATTCATCGGCATATTTAAAAAAAAATGCCCGGTTCGACGGCGCATTGTGTTCCACGCGCACCGTCAGAGTTGTCAGCAACAAGTGGAGCGGAAGAAGTTATGTGATGATTTCCGACCCAAAAAAAGGCATCTTCTTCCATTTAACAATAAAGACCTTTATTGCCTCCGACTGCAGGAGCTTGATTCTATAATCAAGCTCCTGCAGTCGGAGGGAATAAAGGTCTTTTAAATTCTCTTTTAAATTAAATCTGACCATATGAATAGTCCCCCCCGAGTGGGTTCCCGCATTGTCGTTGCGGGGGGGCTCAGTCACCGTGGATTCCGGCCACGGTGAAGCCAAGAGGAACCCAAAGGTGGGGCCGCTCGTCGGGGTTTTTGCCTTCAAGCCATTGACGTAGCGGCCAAAAAGTAGGTTGCGGTGAGGTGCACCGCAACGGAGGTGGGCCGCAATGTCGAATGGGAGGCATCGCGGCTGAGGGTTACGGGCTGCGGTAGAGGAGGAGTGCCTGTGTTTCTGAGCAGCGCTCTTCCCTTCCGTGGCCTGGACGGGGCCGCCACCGTTTGATGGCGGACGCGGTGGGGCCGCAGGGGAAGAGGAGTGTCGGTATAGCGTCAGCCGCTCTCCCTATCTTCTGCGGCCGAAAAGTGGTAGACGGGACGGCGCGTTGTGTTCCACACGCGCGCCGTCAAAGACGTCAGCAACCACCGGTGGGGTCCGCAAGGGCCGATGCCTGCCAGGGGTGCGGGTTTGTTCGAAAGAGATACCACAGCCCCTGGCATACGGGCTACTGAGGGAACACGGGTGGGTTTTAGTCAGTAAAAGTCTGACAGGCCCCTGCTCTACTCAGCAGGAGAAGTCATTTGATGATTTCCCACCCATAAAATAAAAAAACCATATGAATAGTAATAAAATATTAAACTAAATATACTATTATATTTAGTTTAATATTTTATTACTATTCATATGGTCAGATTTAATTTAAACTTTGTAGACTTATCCAGGACTGATGACAATTCAATAGTTTAATAGTCAACCATATTAAATTAAATTTTGGTTTGGGGACGCTATAGCCCATCGTCCTTTATAATTATTTTATAGGCAGTAAAATTGTCAATATTCATTATTATTGCGAAAACATACATCGGGTGGAACTGCTGAATCTATGAATATTGGTCCACTATCACCCTGTCTGACTCGGTTGATCGCACTTCCGCAGGGCCACCCTAAGATAATGATATAGTTACCTAAACCCGGATGTACGTCCTGTAGCAAGCGGTGTGCCTTTGTTTCTACCTAGCTTCATGGGAAGATCGCGTGATTTTAAGGACGTGTGTTTATATACGTAGCCCCGGAAATGCTTCGAAAATAAAGATTATATTCCACAGAGCGATGGGTTTCTTTTCCTATTTCCTATAAGGTACAATCGAACGCACGTTACGACGGCCACGACTTACGAGTTGAAGGTCGTGTGTGCAAACACAGGCTCACTACTTATAGGTACTTTGTTGAAATAATTTCATCACCACTGCTCTCAAAACAGCGAAAGAAAATCATCTTGAGAAAACCGGTATGTCCTATAATCCAAAATTCGAAAACATTTTGACATCTACCAACCTGCACGAGGCCCGCGTGGTGGATTACGGCCTAGTCTCTCTCACAGAAAGCCTGTCCCAGCAGTGGGAACATTATAGGCTGAGTATGTTTATGTTTAATGCTCTTTAGTGGTAACGAAAGCAGTATGAGCTGGCCTCACATTCTATAGAGACTCCGTAGGTACGAGGTCAGCTCACGGTAAGGATTTTACCATGGATAAGTGACCTACTGTAGGTACTATCGAAGTGATTCTGAATTCCTGGAAATAAACCTTAAATCCTTAAGTATTTCTACATTCAGATTTGTTTTTGTACTGTTTTTCGAAGAGCAGCTTATTAAAGCGCCCAAGGACTGTTTATTAAGAGTAGGCGTTTTCTTTCGTCCATAGGTACGCACGGCTACACATCAAGCTATACATTTCCAGTATAAGCTAATCTCGCCTTGTATAGAATTTCCGTACAGTACGAGATCAGCGTAAACTGGAAATGTATAGCTTGATGTGTAGCCGTGTGTACGTACCAATTACTTTTCTTTTTTATTCCGATAGTATGACCCCGTGGAGATAATTTCCGACCTTCACATGGGCGAAAGCCCTAGCAAGAGACAACTCTAAAAAAAAAAAAAATGTCGTCAGAGACAAGATAATGCTACTTACATAATTTTTTAAATAAATGTTACCACATATGTATATAGTCGAATATGTTAATAGTAAAGTGAGGGAAATTATTTGTTTAGCAGTACTACCAATTTAAATTGTCCGTAAGAAATTACCGAATTGAAGTAAGGTATCAACTTGCTTAACAATTAATTAACCTACCCATTTTTGGCCTTGCGCAGATCGAGATGCGGCTTATTGAAGTTTGTTAGTGAAATATGTGGGTGGGTTATTTATAAACTGTCGAGCCGATGAGTATGCTACCGCAAACATAAACAGCCAAAATTTCTCGGAAAAGTGTCTCACAGAAACCCGTCTTAATTTGCGAATACTTGTCAAACAGACCATATTTCAAGTTTTTTTCCTTACCACAAAGTATATTCGTTCGCGGTTCTGTGACCAAACCACATTACATTATGACGAACTTACTTTATTAATATTTATATATCGAGATTTCGCCAATATTTCATTCGTTCCATGTTTTGATATGGCTTATTAGTCGATTCGCATGAATTTACTCACCCGAATATTCGGGCGAATCGATACTTTTAAATAACATATTAATTTGTATATAATTTGTAAATTGGCGACTCGCACGAAATTATTTATTTGTGGGCGAATCGACCACTCGAGAAATACTCAATAAGCAATAAAGATAAAAAAGGCCACTGCAAATACATGCAATAAAGTGCATATTATCGTATTTCTGGAGTTGTGGATAGACAGACCCAAAACTAAATTAACTACCTGCGAATTATAGATTATTTAAAGTGTCGATTTAGGGACTACTCACACTTATTCAGCTCCGTTCAGCTTTTGTCCATAAAAAAACAACGATTTGGTATAGAGTCCGTTCAGCTATCCGCGGCTGAACGGATGCGTATGCATCACATACAAAATCGCCGTTTTCTATGGACAGAAGCTGAACACAACTGAATAAGTGCGAGTAGTCCAAAGACCTGTTTCGGGCGAGTAAATTCGTGTGAATCAACTGTTAGTCGCGTATGATATAAATGAGCCAGGTATTCTTGCCTATTTATATCAGCTGCCACACATTAATATACTTCGTTTACCGTCTCAAATTAGTAGAAAAACATAATTAGATACCTATATAAATATGTAAATGCCCATACATAGGTAGGTATCTACTTATTATGCATAGAGAGCCACCTGTATTTTAAAAATATTCCCGAAGTATATTTCTGCGAAATTAAAATGGGCAACCGAAAACTAAAATGACGGAACATCAAAGTACCATTCATTTATTTTGACCAACGTTCAATGCTCGAAGCTACCACTGCCGCATATCCCCACCCACATTTTTTACAGACGTTTGCTCAAAAGTGTTGAGTAAACGTCAGTTGCATTGAATATTTAAAAGTGCCCATAGGTTTTCTGCCTCGTTATGGTCTAGCGGTCGCAAGATCTTTTTTTTTTTTCTTTCATTTAAGCATTAGGTCTTGGGTTCGTTTTTCCATTTGGGGTTGCTCAGTAGTAGCCTGGAAATTTGCCCAATTGATGGCAATAGTCTCGCCCTCTGATAGATGGGACCTTAACAGAACTGGCCTAATGTGGGTCCACCGCAGATATTTGAAGCAGGTTTTCTCAATGTTTGATGATATTTTATAACTCATAACTCAATATGGCATATTTTGACGATCAATAAAATTTGTCAGCTTCTTACAAATTCGCTTGATTTTATCGGTCGTTACTGTTGCTTCTTTGTGATCGGTAAATATCAAGGTTTAATCGTCACTTGTTGATTTAATCGATCGAACGATACATAGTGACGATTGAGAAAAGATCCGATAGTACATACATATAATCCATACAGTGCGCGAAGAACAGGAAAGACCCATACTGATTCCTGTTGTTAGAAAGAGATAAACATATATATTCGGTTACGTCACAAGCGTTGCGCCGCGTCACTGATTGTTACGTGACTAATAAAATGACAGGCAATTACCTTGCATTAATCTTGTCAATATTGAGCGTAAAATATTAAAATTAGTGGCCCATCGGCATCAGGAGCAGGGTCCAAGATGCCGGTGGTCAGGGCTCTAGACAGAGGAACCTCCTGGCTATGCGTGCTGTGTCTTGTTCTAGCCGCGCAATGATTATTAAATTATTATTACTATTACTAACGGGGGAGGCCTATGTCCAGCAGTGGACGTCTTTCGGCTGAAATGATGATGATGATGATGATTACTAACGGGATTCACGTTCGATTTTAAATATGTCCATGCGCTTGAAAGTACAAGCATGCAGTTACAAATTTAAAACAATTGACTGCCGCGATGGGTTAGTGGTCGCAAGCAGTACTGGTGAGCACGAGGTCTTGTTTGCGATTCTCAGGTCTGGCAAAGTGTGATTCGGCTTTTCTATTCGGAATTCTTCTGATGAAATGTGTTTGTACTATACGTATACCTACCTCTGGTCAACCCTTTCGAGGAAAGAAGGCGTGATGTTTTATTATTTTGTTATTGAAAACTCGATTCTGTGAGTTAGTCAAATCCAATATCATATTTCCATATTGCAAATAAACACGGTTTCTAGTTTACTTTTACTTTTTGTTCGAAGCCATGAGGCTGCGAGGCACATTTCCTCTTCCATTTTACTTGTTACTAATTAATCTGGGCCCGCAATGGCACTACCCCCTTCCTGTTCCTTTTAATATACGTCGAGCTAAAGAACTGTCAGCCGCTAGATATACCTAGGTCCCTGGTTGCAGTAATTAATGGTAACTTACTGGATTCTCAATGGTGTTTGGTAGAAGCCATTGCAGATAAGAGGAATGGTACTTGCGAGATGAAGGTCGTAGGTTCAAACCCAGACAGGCGCTTTACTTTGTGTAAATTATTTCATCAATACTGCCCTCAAAACGGTGAAGGAAAATATCGTCAGGAAACCGGCATGTCCTAGAACAAAAAAATCGAAGATAATATGTGACATCTACCAACCCGCACTGGGCCCGCGTGGTGGATTACGGCCCACTTCCTCTCACAGAGAGGAGGCCTGTATCCCAGCAGTGGGGGAACATTATTGGCTGATTATGCATTGCAGATTTCGATTAAGTGTGCCACATATGATAAGATAAGATAAGATTTTTTATTTGTTTAAACATGGTGTTAATGATACATTACATGCAAGTTAACTATTATATAAATTAAGTTCTGATATGTTCAGGCGCATATAGTGGCGTACAAATTGGTAGGAAGAGAGGAGAAATTTTAATTAATATTATCACGCACGCATGCACCTTAAGCGTGCGTGATAATATTAATTAAAATTACATTGAAGATTGGGTATCATTATAATTCAAAAAGCATATTTTTAGATACAATACAATGTCAAAGTAATAGTCATTAAATATGTTAGTCAGTAAAAATATGAAATAATGTCATTAAAATGTCTATTCCAAACAACAATTATAAAAAAAAAATTACAACACGTTACTAAAATACAACTATATCATCTCAAAAACTAAGAAAATTATCCTCTTCCATAAACTCTACATAATATGCTATTTCAGTTAATAAACTCTTCAGTTTACTTTTAAGAGCAGTGGGCTTAGCATGACGCTTTGTATTTCTACGAAGAATAGACAGTGCTTTTTCAATACAAAGTGACATTTCGTTCCTACATTTTTGTTATCGCACCGTAGAAATCCTTCTACAATCTGTCCTTTAGTCTTTCGTTTCTAACGAAATTTGTCTAGGTCCCTATAAACGTAGACTATTTCAGAAGAATATTTCTTCTGAAATAGTGTGAAAAACTGTCAAAATCACACTGACAACAAAACTTTCTACTCGACGGCCACAAAGAATATACAATTATCTACAAAATCATGATTCGTTTAGAACGCATAACTGTTTTAATGAACAGAAAAACATAGCTATCTTATCCTATTGTACATTATTTATTTAATAGTCATGTCTATTCTTCCGTCGACAAATCGGTGCTCGTGCTAAGCCTGCAGATGTATTTAATATTTTTCATAACCTATGGGCGAGATCGTTACGTCTCCCACACATCGGCGCGCGGCGTGACGCGACATTGCAACGCTACTTTAGTAGATCAATTTCCATGAACTTTTATTTTTTGTCTGTTGGAACCATAAATGTTTCCTTCAGGAGTGGGTTTACCTTAATACTTTAAGGAATTATTAACCTTTGTTGTTCAATCCATGTACATATTAAATGGTTACGAAGGGATCTGTACCACCTGTAATGTAATACTACTTTTTTGTTCCGTGTGATACCGGACGTAAAAGAATAGCACCATCCCATTTCTCCTCATGGCTGTCGTAAAAGGTTCTCTAAGCCTTTTACCACCATACTGCGATCGCCAACCCGCCTGCCAAGCATGGCGATTATGGCAAAACCCCCCTTTTGGGAAGGCCTATGTCCAGCAATGGACGTCTTTCGGCTGAAATGATAGTGATGATGATGACTTTTTGTTTACCTTTATCTACCACATCACCAAAAAATAACCGAGTATAAAATGTATGAGCGTTGTGTCATTGTGTATAAACGTAACGGTTTGTATTTCTGCGAAATGGAAATGGAAATAGTTTGAGGATCAACAAATACTGTATGCAATTTCAAAATCCTTTTGAGTACAGAATATTCCGTCCGTGAATAAATTCGATTCAGAACCTCTGCTGAATGTCCGACCTAGTTTAAAACTTCCATTTAAAACCAACCCTAGCTTTTGACGAGATAGTTCATTATAAAGTGTGTATTGAGACAATAAGTTGGGAAGAACCTTACAGTTCGCAGGTGTTCTGCATTGAGAGAAAAAAATTATTATATTACCAAAACATGGTAAGTGACTACAAAATTACAACACATCATAAATACAATTTGACTTTTGATAATGTAACTAATTAGTAGGTGGGACAAACTAGTGTCACATTCACATCTAGCAAAAGTTTCAAAAACTTAGAACTAGAATATCTATGACTATTCAGCCATTACAGAGAACATTTTCAATTTAGGTTGTAAAAGGATCTATGTAACTAATGTTGGACCTATGTTTCCAAAATTTGGGAAAGTTTATTATAATTCTAAACAATACAATTTCTTCGTGATGACCTTAAGTAAATGTATATTGTGTATACATACATTTTTATATGAAAACCGCACGCATGGATTCATCTACAAACTTCTTTAAACACACGGTATTTTTATTTATTTTCCTAACCACTATTGTTTTTGCGGTTTATAAACGAATCGAATTTCTACTTTAGATTCACTCATTTTGGCGGACAGAAAAACTATTGAAAAATGGCGTAAAATCTGTTTTCGTCTTTATTTTTGAAATTTGATCTATTCATTGATATCAGAACCAGCCAGATAGAAACAGTACAGCCAAAGATATTTTAACTACAACTTAATCCCTTTAAAATCAAAGTCAAAGTAAGTATGTCTGACTGGGTGGTACAGTACCTGAAAAAGTTTGGCAAGAAGATATAATTAATAGTATTCTATGGACGGTACTTTTTACAACGTGAAAATATATTTTCTAAGGTGGGCAAAGAAGTTTTCAGGGTGGCCTGGTGATATTTTTAAAATATTTTGATTGAAATAAATTTTATATTTTGTTTTGAATTAAAAATATAATATAGTGCCTGCTATGCTTTATAGGTTTCTATTGATTAGGTAAGATTTTGATACCTAACTTTTTTATTATTATTAATGATTGTAACAGATTTAGAGGCAGAGGATTTGTGTTTAGTTTATATATTTAATTGATTGTTAGTCTGTATTTTTCGCAATAATAAGGATTTTTCTGTAGTTAAATATAACTTAATAAAATAAAATTGTGTTCATTTACTGGTTTTATTTAGTTCATTTAATAGGAAGATAGGAAACGCCGAACTCATCTAGTTATTTAAAATATGGGTAGTAGGTGTGTTTGTATAAACCTACTTACAGAAATAAAATCATTTTCATTTATTAGATAGTTTTTCTGTGACTTCATCAGTGAGGTTTTTTTTGAGGTTGGGAAATCATCAAATAACTTCTCCCGCTCTGGGTGGAGCAGGAGGGCGTGTCAGACTTTTACTGACTAAAACCCACCCGTGTTCCGGGATCGTTGCCTATGTGCTAGGGGCCACGGTATCTCTTTCGAACAACCTGCACCCCTGGCAGGCATGGGCCCTTGCGACCCCACCAATTGGTGCTGACATATCTTTGAGGCGCGCGTGGAACACAACGCGCCGTCGCGGTCGACCCGGGCTTGGTCCGTACCGGACAGCGAGCTACCCATTACTCGCCGTCCACAAGCCCGCACCTCCGGTGGCCGGGAACCAGGCTGGGATTTCCGACGCCCAGGGCGTCTCCTGTGGCGGCTAAGGCCGTGAGGAGCACATACTGCCTTTTATCTGTGGGTTACCTAAAAATAACATAAATAATTATCTGTGGCTATCCGTTGTTCCCAATGTCCATGCTTTCAATAAATGTTCGCGCTCTTTACTATTCCGCCAAATTAAACGAATCATTATGTACTTATTGATACTGTGAACGAGGTGAAAAAAAAACTAAATTTCCTGGTAGCGAATTTTTACGTTTGTAAGGGAATTACATAAGCAAGTTATCCGAAAACGTTATTTTAATTTCAATAAAGGCCTTTCTCGTAGCTCATTGTACTATCGAAGTGCGGTCACTGGTACCTACAGTACCTACGTTTATAATGAAATACCGCTTTGAATCATTCTTCAATATAAATCAAATATCAATTTATATTGAAGGATAAGTGTTCCCAAAACGTGGTAAAATCATATGTTTTTCGACAAACATCCCGATTTGATCCAAAATTAATTGGGCATGCACGAGTTCGTTAAGTACTCTTAATAATAAAATACTTTGAAAGGCATCCACAGCCTGCAATCATTGAAAATACCATGGAATAAAACAGCATATTATTCCGTGGAAAACACAGTACTCAAATTTTTGCGTAAAATAGTTATCATTATTATTTTTAGGGATCCGTAGCTAAACGGCATATCAGAACTAGCTGAACTCATATATATTTTTCACTATATCTATCTCCATTTATTAATTACGGCTTTATAAAAATAAATAACATGAAATAAAACACATCGACTATGTGTAATAAAGATTGCCAGAAAAATATTGTGCAGCATGGAAATCGTATCGCAACGTTATAAAATCTTAAACAACCAAAAAAATAAAGGGTCTAGAGGAGCGTTTAGCCCAGTTTTTAAGACGTCCTTTTGTTTGAAACAGGAGCGCATTCAGTATCTTTGACAGTCGTTACGGGTAGTCAGAAAACCGGAAGTCTGACAACCAGTCTTACTTAGGTGTACCGTGTTACCCAGTAACCGGGTTGCGATGTCAGACAGGCAGTCGCTCCATGAAAAATACTGGTATTCAGCCGAAGGAATGAATTAGGAAACTGTGTTACTAAATTAGTACGTCGATTGGACTGGAAACCGACCTCTCGACGCGTACGTAGGCATATACAAGGCGTGTATTTTTCTATTTATTGCTAAATATGTTGATGATGATGAAGACTTACCCGATTTACGAGAATCAATGTTACTGCCACCCTAATTAGTAATTGTAGTTATTTTACATTTGGCAGCACACAAATTAACGTTTTAATGAAATAGTTGCGGTATTTCGTACAGTTTGATTGAAATCAAGCTTTAATTAAACTGTACATTGTATCGGATTAATACATCATGTTTCAATGGACTGCGTGGTGTTGTATTTCAAAATAATATCCTCCCGACCGACTCTCCCTCGGTCATGGTGGCCAATCCCAACGGAAATTAGTACCTACGCAGAAGAGAATAAAGTGCACAACGGCGTAGCGTGTTATGTGCTAGTGAGAATGTTGGACGTAGCTGGAAATTGTAAGCCTTATCTACTAATAATAAATCTGAAGAGTTTGTTTGATTCTTTGAACGCGCTAGTCACTGAAACTTTCAGTTTTATTTGAAAAATTATGTTGTGTTTGATAGCCCAATTTACAAGAAAGGTTATGAACGCTATATAATAACGCTACCTTAGAAAGATCAGAAAAAAGTGAAAGAGAACACTAAGTGAAAAGCAAGTTATAGCACGGGTGGGCGATGGAATGCGACGCAGTAGCTCCGGGGCCAAACTTCTCACGGAAGAAGTAACGGGAAGTAGCTTGTTACTATGATATTGCCATATTGGTGAGAGTCATATTGCAAGGTCTTTTTTTCTTTTTGTTACAAAGATCATACAACGTGTTGTTTTGCAACCTCGTCAAATTCAAGGAGGTAACTATGCTAATGATTCTCGACACTAATCAATAATAAAATAAGTAGGTTTCTTTTTTCGTATTTTCGGAAATCGGCATTTGGCATTTTTTTTTTTTTCGGACACGCATGTTAAAACGCGGCCCGCACCGTAACACAAAGCGATATAGTCGTGCGACACTGCCTACCGCATACGGAACGGGGCGATTCTGTTCTTTGAAAGAGGTGTTTTCTGAAATACTGTTAAATTTAAATAACGAAAAAAATTAGTATGTATTCATTAGTGAGCAAGTATCGTAATTTTATTTGATTATTTATGTCTTTCATAACAGCCTCCTGAAATTTGACGAGGATGCAAGTCAACACGTTGTATAGCTAAACAGATGTAGAAATCTCGCGTTTGTTCTATTTTCTGCACTACTCGGCGTAGCAAATTTTAAGTCACGCGGCCTCATTGTTGAGCACTGAATCCCACTTGAGATAAGTACGGAGTCTAGGTATAGATACCTAGAGGTCTATAAATGCAGCTATCCCTGACTCGTAACGGCAGTCGAGCGGAAACTGTTCGTTTGACAAAATCAAATAAAGTACACATGTAATATTTCGACGGTCCATAATGACATGTCAAAAATTTTATTTTTTTATTGCACTATTGGGATTACATTTTCCATATGCACGTACAATTATAAAGTTCGTAAAGCTAATAAAACATCATACTCGTAGTTACTTACATAGAATTATTTCTAGAGCAGTTTCAACATAAATAACGCTTTCCTGTAAACCTCGGTTTTTGACATTTCTTTATGTACGTAGGTACCGTCGATTTGTACATAAGTACATTTGAATGAATGCGCAACGCATAGGTAGTTATGATGCATGCACATATGCAAATTTAATTTAACGGTTTGACTCAAAAGAGACCAGTCCGCAGGTTAAAAATGTCACGAAAACACTTTTAATTGTATTTCAGAGTTAGGCAATGCATATGATTGATGATGTTTGCCGTTGACTCGCCGTTTGAGTCCAAAGTTGGATATAACTGCCAATATCAAAGTAAAACACACCGTATTTTTATTACCTCTGTTGCTTTGTGCATCCCTTTGTCGCTCACTGTCCTGATTTAATTTTCAATATGACATGTACAGTCTAAATTTCTGCGAACTGACATCATCATCATCATCAGCCTATAATGTTCCCACTGCTGGGACACAGGCCTCCTCTCGGTGAAAGGGATTGGGCCATAATCCACCACGCGGGCCCAGTGCGGGTTGGTAGATGTCACATGTCTTCGAATTTTTTGGTTCTAGGACATGCCGGTTTCCTCACGATGTTTTCCTTCACCGTTTTGAGAGCAATGGTGATGAAATAATTTACACAAAGTAAAGCGCCTGGCTGGGTTCGAACTCACGACCTACAACTCGTAAGTCGCGGTCGTTACCACTTGGCCACCACTGCTGAACTGCTTGGCACGAACTGACAACGATGCAACAAATTCCCGTTGTCATACTCCTCTGTTTTCTGTGATGTTAATACCCCTCGTTCGTTCCAATTTGGTTAGTGGCTATTGAGGGGGATTTGGCGTTGGTTTTTCGTTTTTAGGGTTCACTCTCAACTGAGCAACTTAGTGAATATTTGTTTGAACTAGAAGAAAAAATCGCGTTAATAGATTCCGTTACGTACATACATAGATAAATACAGGCGAAGCTAATAACAGCGTGTTTAAAAGTAAAATGATGTCTCTAACTAGCAAAATTTAGAAATCAGAACAAACTTAGTTACGCGGTCCCAAAAAAAGTATTTTAAAACCTAAAGGTTCCTACGGAGCCTTCGGTGTACGAGTCGACTCGCTCTTTGCCGGTTTTTCATCAAAGCACCGCTAGCAATCTTCTAATTGAATAAACACTACACGGATTTGCACCTGCATTCTGATAAATGATTTTATTTCTATGTTGTAGGTTTGTACAACAAACAGTTTTTATAACGATTATAATATTTACTTACGTGATTTGTGATAGTATTTACTTGCGTGATTTGTGATAGTATTTACTTGCGTGATTTGTGATAGTAATTACTTGCATGATTAAACAGTAGTCAGGTTTTTGTTTTTGAATTTTGCTTTTTAGTTAAATTATTTTAGGGAAAGCTCACAATATACCTATTTGCAATATATTGATATATAAATATATCTGAAATGTTCTAATTGATCCTATCCATTTGACACATTATATTATATTTATATAATTTTTATAGAATTTACGATTCAGTCATTCTGACCTGACTACGGCGAAGCAAAAAGGAAGGTTATGATTTTTACCGGTATGTATGTATGTAGGTACATATGTTCCCTCTTAACTTTTAAACTACTTATCATCAGTTGACAAATATATTAATATATACAATATATTGATATATAAATATATTTGAAATGTTCTAATTGATCCTATCCATTTGACACATTTGTCAACTGATGATAAGTAGTTTAAAAGTTAAGAGGGAACATATGTACCTACATACATACATACCGGTAAAAATCATAACCTTCCTTTTTGCTTCGCAATTGGTTCACTAAATTATCAACCGCCAATCGTATCACTTGACTTGCGTTTTAATGTTTCGATAATTTTCGTTGTAGTGATTTGCTCAATTATGACTACTGGAGGTTTTTTGTTTGAGGGTGGGAAATCATCAAATAACTTCTCCCGCTCTGGGTGGAGCAGGAGGGCGTGTCAGACTCTTACTGACTAAAACCCACCGTGTTCCCTCAGTTGCCTGTGTGCCAGGGGCCACGGTATTTCTTTCGAACACCCCGCACCCCTGGCAGGCATCGGCCCTTGCGACCCTACCAATTGGTGAAAAATAAATCAGCTGTTCCATACATTTTAACAGCGTAGGTATTACACTTTTCTATGAAACTGCCGATGTTTTTTTTTTTTCAGCCGACGAAAAAGTTCTACGGGGTCTAGAATGATATACTGAATTCGTGGTTAAAGTTTGTGCACTGGTTAAAATGTACCCTGTACAGTACTTTTGTCTTATTCATAAAAAAAAGCAACTAAACAACTTTTTTAAGGAAATGTTCAAGATTATTTGGGTGTTAATGTTCCGTGTGGTGCCGGACGTAAAAGAATAGCACCATCCCATTTCTTCCCGTGGGTGTCGTAGAAGGCGAATAAGGGACTTACTAGAGAGAGAATGGGCAGCAGCGTTCTCTATGCATTTTACCACCATACTGCGATCGCCAACCCGCCTGCCAAGCGTGGCGATTATGGCAAAACCCCCCTTTTGTGGGAGGCCTATGTCCAGCAGTGGACGTCTTTCGGCTGAAATGATGATGATGAATATTAAAAAACCATATAAGTACTCGTAGATCTTCAGAGATATTCAGACTTGTTTCTTATCTTTTTAGAAAAGAAAATGTTTTTTTTTTTTACCAAATAATTCTTATCAATATCTACAACCAACGAATGGTATTCAATTACAACGACGAAATCATGCATCTACGCGCATTTTTGTAATACTCTTCTTAATATGACGTCACATAGCCTTTAACAGCGGACGAACGATACGCTTCCAAAGATGAACATAGGTACATTGATACGTAGACATGCTAACTGCTGCTAATGCTATCATCGAAATGATAATTCTCTTTTTTACTGCGCTGTAGTCGGGTTAAAGCAGTTAAATCCCAAGCCTTGTCCTCAATATTCCTACTTTTTAACGGTTTATAAGGCTTTCTGGCACAACTTACGTTTAGTGAATGATTTGCTTGCAAGTTTATTATAAAATATTGACATCTGAACGAGCCGCCTATTTTCTTGAGCCGTATTGTAGATTCAACGTAGTGTGTTTTTTCCTAGTATTTATATTATAATTTTATATTTTACCGGACTATTAAAGATTTTTAAAAATCTACTGAGAAGGCACAGTCATTAATCTCCTTAAATTTATTTCAGAGAGAGAGAGAGAGAGAGTGTCTCGTTTAACCTAACAGACTGTATAGTCGAACTACACCCTAATTGCGGGTTACAACTGATTCCCGCCGTACTTGTTTCCAACCGCAAAGTAATTTAAATAAAAATAAATCTGTATTGTTCTGGGTACCTATCTTATTTAAAATCTCATTTCATCAGACGAAAAAATCAAAATCAAAAGTAATTTATTCAAACTAGGCTGAGAGTCAGCACTTTTTGAACGTCAAAATTACATAAGACAGTCCCCCAAAAGCGCCCAGCCTTCACAAAAGCTTTCGGGGTATCAGTACTAACCCCTGATCGCTTTAGATACTTAGCAGTTGTCACAAAATGCAGGACAGTAAGATGTTAAGTAGGTATACCTAGTGTCTATCATAATACGTACATAACGTAATACATAACTTTAAGGGAGTGAAGTAACACTTCCTTAAAGTACGTTTCTCGTTCAGCCTAACACACTGTATACCAGTGGCGAAGGGCTTTTAAGGGAGAGGAAAGCCGGAGCCAAAAACAAAAAAAAACTGTTTCTGAATAATTTCAAGGAATTGGCTAAATAGTAAAAGTAATATATAAGCGTAACATGAGACGAACATTGCCATAGGGCATGCAATGTAGTCTGAACATGGTTTTCTGACGAATTTTTCAGATTATTAATATCTTTAAAACCCCCTTTATTCCTTAGGCTACTAGAATCAGAGAAGAGTAAACACGGGAAACAATACATTCCATTTAATTTACAACAGCCAGTCAGGCATTGATACTTTTCGTAAAGAGAAACATAAAAATGTTTGAGAAAACCATCGCGTCGTTTGTAATTTATAGTCATATCTAGGCGAGCACGGCGTAACATAAATACGTTTTACTTATTTTCAAAATTTTACCTTGCAAAACATGTTTCCTCGCCACAGCAAATAATCGGTCAAACAGCAATCTAAAGCTATTATTGCCGCCATCTAATACCACTAATTACTATAAACTGTCAACTACTTACCCCAAATTCCTAATTAAAACACTTAACTTACTATCTTTATCACTGTTTTATACCATCAAACAAATCCTTACTACTTAAGTACTCGTATAAACGTAAAACTACATAAATGAATGAATATAATAAATAATACAAACAAAATGCAAATTTAAACAAAATAAAAAGGTTATAAATGCGAACACGTCAAGCATTGACCAGATCTTTAACAGTCATTACGGACAGCCAGAAGCCCAAAAGTCTAACAACCATACCTTACCAAAGAGTATCGTGTTACCCAGTAACTGGGTTTTGGAGGTCAGATAAGATCGGTAAGACTGAAAGCCGACGCCAAAATGGTTGGGAAAATGCTAGGTGTTTTTTTTTAATTATTATTTGGATTATAGACAACCACAATCCATAGTTAGTAAATAGTAATTGAGATCGGTCAACCGAATCACGGTAATGCAGTGTTTGCTGCTCCCGGCGTAAGAGTAAGAATGGCATAGAAGTTATCGCCATAGATGTTGATAACTGCACCGTCACTTCTATGTCCAGCGTGTCCTGTTGTCTGCACACTAAAGGAGCTGATAGACGTTGCAGAAAGAGCCAGTTCGTAGCTAAGTTTGGGATAACTGTATTTAGATTGCTATCGACGCGCTAAGAAGAAGAATTAATAGTAAAAATGGCTTGGAAACTAGGTCAACAAATAAAATCTTCAACAAGAACCTCTGATGAACGAACTTCCCTTCGTTTGGGAACATCCGCCTTTACCTCCTTGCTCGAATTTCTGTATGCATCCAAATTCCGCCTTCACTGACGACTTGATTCAATAAAAGACTCCTAATTGATTATATTTCTGAAGAATTTCTGAAGACAGATATTGGATAAAATTGGATAGTGGTTTTAGTATTCCTAATTCTGTTAGAATCGAAATTTTACAAAAAATACCTCTAGTTTTAGGCCCAAATATTTATGTAAATCAATTATTTTATAAACAATTTCAATTCCATTTCATTGCATAACCTATATTTTAATTAACTATTTCAATTCGATTTAATTAGATAATCCATAATAACCTATAATATGCCTACAAATACCTATGTTTATTCTAAATAATATTATATTGTAAAAATGTAACAGGCACAGTAGGTACTTATAGCAGGTACCTATAGGCAAATTTTACCATATAATATATCACATTTAATAACCAGCTAATCAGCCGGGATTATCGGCTTATTGTATCAAGTTACATAAATACTCAGCCTATAACGTTCCCACTGCTGGGACACGGGCCTCCTCTCCGTGAGAGGGAGTGGGCCGTAATCCACCACGCGGGCTCGGTACGTTTTGGTAGATATCACATATCTTCGAAATCTCGGTTCTAGGAGATTCCGATTACCCCACGATGTTTTCCTTCGCCTTTTGAGAGCAGTGGTAATGAAATAATTTACACAAAATGAAGCGCCTATCTGGGTTCGAACCTACGACCTACAACTCGGTAAGTCGTGACCGTAACCACTGGGCCACCACTGCTCTCCTACTACCTTCTACTTAAATTCTTAATAAAATCGAGTTTTCGGGAAGTTTTTTAAGACCTTCCATAAAGATCCGGTTTCCGCCATTCTGACCCAGTAGGATTAAAAGTATTTATTTTTGCGATGGAATGGATGGATGGGTGACCGACCATATTCACATACCAAGACCCCTCCGTGCCTCCAAAAGCATGGCTGTCATTCGTTGACATTCATTTCGGTTCGTCAGAAGCCCGAAAATCTGACAACCTATCTTACCAAAGGGTATCTATCTATCGTATTACCCTTAATGGTTTGTGGAGTTCAGATAGCATCCGGTTAGACCGGAAACTGACCCCAACATAGTTGGGAGAAGGATAGGGAGATTAGTGCTGATGAGTAGGTTGCGCAACTAGATAGGTATTACACCTAGAATAATCTAGAATTATTTTAAACCACCTTTCTTTTTAAAAACCCATAGGCAATGTGCCTTTTCCAGACTGCAAAAACATGACCAAAAAGACGTAAACACCTTCTTGAACATATTATATTACCTGAAACTACCTACTTAACTAAAATACCGACTACACGAGAATACTTGATATTAATAGAGAGTATTACGCGAGAATACTTTATCTCAATAGAGAGTCTTACCTACTCCCTAATACGAACATACTGAGAACATCGAAGTACCGTACGAGTATAATAAGTAATTATTTCATAATCGCCTTAGTGAGGAACATTAAATTTATATTTTACGAAGCGTTTCACTCTACCGCGAACACGGAGCGAATAAAATATTAGTAGGTACAGTCAGGGAAATTAAGTTCTAAGCAAATTGACACGCTACTTCGATTTGCCGTGCTATACCACAGTCAAACAATGACTATTGTGATTCGAATATGCGAAAAATTAGGGTTGGTACCGGACGTAAAGAATAGTATCATCCCATCTCTTCCCGTGGGTGTCGTAGAAGGCGACTGAGGAACTTACTAGAGAATGGGCAGCAGTGTTCTCTATGCATTTTACCATCATACTGCGATCGCCTGCCCGCCTGCCAAGCGTGGGGGCAATTAGGGGAGGCCTATGTCCAGCAGTGGACGTCTTATCCTGAAATAACGATGATGAGACTTGTTCATTACAAGTCTGTGTTTTTTTCCTTGTGAGTGTTTTGAAAAAAGTCGTATGAAATGCGTGTGCATTGCACACACACACACGATCGGCTCCTTTATCACAATCAAATAGCATATACAGCCTATAATGTCCCTACTGCTGCGACACAGGCCTCCACTTTTTTAAAGGAATTTGGCTGTATTCCACCACGCGGGCCCAGGGTAGATGTCACATGTCTTCGAATTTTTGGTTCTAAGACATGCCGGTTTCCTCACGATGTTTTCCTTCAAAGTTTTGAGAGCAGTGGTGATGAAATAATTTACTCAAAATACCTACCGTTACTATTGGCCCATCACTACTCTATCGCAATCAAATACGTACCGAACAAAGGCAGTATGAAAAGACTAATTCCTGTAATTAAAAACGTTCAAAATCTAGTCGTAATCTCACCTCAGCGACAATCAATGTCAAAAACTTGTCCAAAAATGTAATAGGGAAATTAGATCATGTGTGTTTTTATGGAGTTTTCATTTAACTAAATCTGTCAATGAAAAGCTCCCCACGCTTTTTTACGACAATAATCACTTTATTCACAATGAAAATTATTTTTTAATAATTATTTTTATTTTCTATTAAAGCGTGTTTTTTCAACTACATAGTATTTATTTTTGACTTTTTAGTTCCATTGACCGTTACAAGTGGGTTCTTTGTGAGAATGGAGTGGGTAATTCGCATGCCTACCTTGGTTGTAGTAGGCGTTTTTCGGGCACGCCTAAAATTTAATAAAAACCTTCGCGAATCCTGAAAATAATGGGACAAAGTTATAAAAATAGTGTGCTCCATTTCAAAATTTGATCTGTCGTTTTGAAGTGGGAGAAAATCACGTTCAAAGATTCCGATAACTACTCGTACATTAAAGATACCTAGACATCTATTCAGGAACGCAAGAAAATTACAAATTGCGTTCCTTAAGTCCTATATTTTGAGAGGCAGAGAGAGATAGTTATCTGTCGCTCTGTCTGTCTCTCAACGGATAGAACTTAGAGAAAACACTAAAGCGAATTAAATTAACTAAAAGTTTAGGACGTACCTGATCCGTAGTTAGTACGACAGCAATAGGTACAGTCAGCCCCAAAAGATATACACACGGACAAATTTAATATTAAAGAAAGAAAGTAAGACGAACAAGAATTTATTTTTGTCTTCTATGCTCCACCGTGTCCTCAAGGCGATCTTCGCATTGTATACACCCGCGCGTTTCCTCCCGCCTTATGCGAAACAGGAACAGCCGTGTCCGGCGAGGACCTGCGTCAGGCGGAAGGTGAGGACGCCATGCCGCCTCTCAAGCTAATCCTCAAAGAGGGGACTTACCGCCGCAACCGTGGCCTGCCCAATGTCATTGACGTCACATTTGTTTTTAGATTTTAGATTTGAAATACAAATGGGTAAAATCATGAAATTTCATAGCGAATGTTGCTTGCTTTTTAAGGTGAGTTCTCATTGGGTATTCGCATTTAATTAACATTCCGTGATTTGATTTTGATCAGTGCGTTAAATACTGCGCCAGCTCGGCGCTCTGCTTAGTGGGCATTCGATTTTGTAACTGCTCGAGCTGTGAGTATTTGTACATGTGAGTTGTGATGCTCGGTTTTCCACACTCACTCCTGCAAAGTTACGATTAATATCATAACTCGCCTGGACGCATTCACTGATTGAATACTCGAATCTGAACTGTTACATTACACGCAAAGGTTCCCGGCGAATGATTACCTGTACATGTAATCGTTGTCATGACAATAATACCTATTATGTCAGTCAGACGCGTTAAAGTAATTGGCAGTTGTTTATAGCATCGCATTTTCAACTACTTAAGAGGCTGTATACGATTATTTTCCGATTTCGCTAATTTACGTGATTTTATAGACGCGATTCCGCAGTTAAAATACTATTTTTCTATCAGTTTTAATAAGCCATAACATGAAAGATCATTTCAATTATGATCTACTATCGCGTAAAAAAGTAGCATGTGCCCTTCTCCATATCCCAGGCTATATGTCTGCCAAATTTCATGACGATCGGTTCAGCGGTTTATGCGTGAAAGCGTAACAGAAGCGTTTATATTATATGTATAATGTTTAGGTAAAACAATGTTATGTGTATATTTACTTATATTTGAATAAATATTTACAACAC
This sequence comes from Polymixis flavicincta, assembly GCA_949987655.1. Taxonomy (NCBI): domain Eukaryota; kingdom Metazoa; phylum Arthropoda; class Insecta; order Lepidoptera; family Noctuidae; genus Polymixis; species Polymixis flavicincta. The sequence goes on along the minus strand of OX465171.1, from coordinate 30,312,844 downwards.
TACTTACATAATTGCACCTACCACTGATTGTCTCTGCATCACCGAAAGGTCGACTGGTAGAAAATGCCTATGGCATTAAGTCCACCTCTGTACATTTCCGTGCGTGAAATATTAAATAACAGACAGACAGAGTTACTTCCGAATTTATAATATTAGTGGGGATTAAAATAACGGACATACAAACTGCGGTGTGTGTCTGAAGGTTCCAAACTAACCGTACCTAAGTGCAAAAACTGCTCAAACAACATTCACCCTTCAGGCTACACAGTCACACAATACGTTCAATCATTTTTCCTCAGCTAAATGATTCACAGGGACTCCACCAAAGCGAAGCAGTTTTCTTTAGGAGTATGTACACAAAGAGGTTCGAGGATAGAGCAGCAAACAAAGACTACGTCTTGTTTATGTTGTGTAGACAGCATTTGTATGTGTTGTAATGTAGCTCGAGTATTTTAAGCTCGGATATCAAGATTGTGCTTGAAAGCTAGCAAGCTAGTAAAGAAAAGAAAGAAAATGCGTTTATTGGCACTATATAATTATCTCATCAATAACAAACCTTAAAACTATGGCCTCGTGTGGTATACAGGGTGGAATTTTCGAAGCGTACCTGGAGCGAAAGTACTCTAAATACTGAAGACAGCAAATTTTTCTCAGAGGAAACATTCCTTTATTTAAAAAAAGAAACAAAGCTGCGTTTAAAGATTTTTGAAAATACGCTTGCCATACCCGAAATCGAACCGACTAAAATCGGAAAAAATAGCATCATGTACTTTTATGGCACCAATCGATATGGTCAATCATAAGAATCAAATCTCTCTTGCAAACATGGTAAATTAAATTAAACAAAAACCATGAAATCTAAACGTATTTTATTCGAACGAAAAAAACGAGTAAATTAACTAATTAGTTGCTCGAAATGAGCGCCATTTTCTTGGAGGCACAAATTTATTATTTTAAGGAGTGCCAGTACCTAAATACAGGAACTTTTGAATTGTCAAAAAATCGATCAGTTGGAAAGTTGAAGCTCAGCTCATTGAAAAACGAATTTATTCTTTTAAGGAGTGCCAGTAAATACAGGCACTTTTGAATTGTCAAAAAAACGATCAGTTGGAAAGTTGAAGCTCAGCCCATTCCAAAACGTAGATCTCTATGGAGAAGAAAGGCAAGAAACTCCAAGGACACTCTTTTAAATCATGTTAGTTATTACAAAATCCTGGGAACATTATTCTTGTTGCTTCTATATGTGAGAACAATTAAAAAAAAAACAATTATAAATGTAAGATTAAAAATAAGCCATGGCAGTTAGTAGATGACCAGTCTCAACCGACGGCGCCCGTTCACGAACTTGACGCGTGAATCAGCACCATCCAGCTCAACCATTTTGTAGGGAACCGAATGATCCAACACACGCGCCACCATCAGTGAGACATATATGTGAGCATGACATACTCTCAACTGCCACGCTTTTTCAAGTCAACGTACAGTCGCCAGCAGGTCAAGCTATCCCAAACTGTCAAATTTTCCCAATTGAACATAAACCTTATTCCTTTGTGATAAAATTGAAAAACTATCAAAGAAATTTGACAGATTGGGGTAGCTTGATGTGCTGGCCTCTGTACATCAAAACAACATATTATACGGATGCATGGTACATTACATACATTTACAAAATTTTAACAAAATGCTTCTATACAAAACTATAGTTCGCAATATATTTGAGAAATTAATAAAAAATTGATTTCCAAAAAGAAAGAAAAATATTTAATATTATCTATTGAAATTTTAATAAAAAATACTTGGTTCAGTAAAAATAAAAACAAATTCGTAATGTCAGAAAAATAACAATAATAGGAACAGAAATGTTCGTAATGTCAGAATACATAAAAAAGATTAGCATCTCTTCCAAATATTAAAATGTTAATTAGTAAGCCCAGGTGGTTGTGGAGCAGGACCAGCCTTAAGCCAAGCATTTTTATCTACGATATAATCATCTAACTTATAATATGGTTGTCTACGTAGTGTCGCAACCGTCAAATGAAAGCCGTTCCTCTGTTAATGTATAGCGCAATTACTTACCTCGCTGGACATAACTGTTAGTTTTCATTAGTTGTACACTCTATAGCTATAACACAAGTTTCCAGGGGTGCGGGTTGTTCGAAAGAGATACCGCCGCCCCTGGCACAGGCTACTGAGGAAACACGGGTGGGTTTTAGTCAGTAAAAGTCTGACACGCCCTCCTGCTCCACCCAGAGCGGGAGAGGTTATTTGATGATTTCCAACCCTCAACAAAAATAAAACGTTGTTTACAGCGGACTGCACTTGTGCTTACAATGAGCGAAATACTATTGTACGAGAATTTGAGGATTTGGATTTTTTCTGGATGTGGGAAGCACAAGACCGGTCGAAGTGGAGGAGCTTTGGGGAGGCCTATGTCTAGCAGTGGACGTCTTTCGTCGGAAATGATGATGATGAGACGAGAATTTGATAAACGAAGTCCGAAAATTTTCGAGTTTTTTCGTGCGCCATGCAGTTAGCACACGTCCCTCGAAGCCGCAAACTTGGTTCTAAACTATTGAAATGGTATCTGTTCTAACAACAGCCCAAAAAATCAGTAGCGTACATTTTTTGCGATCTATGATGTTTTAAATGACCTAACCTGTACCAATAAGACTCGACTTTTGTAAACACATCCGTGGCCATATTAACATACCATTAAAATTAATAATAAAAAATGATTAACTCATGATTTATATTAATGTCTGTATAATGAATAGTGGTTGGGAAGGAAGTACTCGTAGTTGTGATTAGGCCCGGCAGCTGGCGGTCTTTGATTAACCTCTGAAGGGCATCTATGGCTCAATACTCAGTAGATAGCCTTTCGTCCTCACTAACATATCGTCCGCAATTTACCGGCGAATGACGTTAATAAAACGTTATAATTATAAAGAAAGAAAAAATGTTTATTCTGCACAAACAAAACGCACATTACATAAAATAAAATCAACTATGAAATAAAATGCACACATGCAATGTGGCCAAAAGCCCCGTATTCAAGTCGATTATTTTTTACAATATTGTCCGTGTAATTACGAAAGTAAGTTGGTGTGTTTTCCTAGAGAGCGGTTTTAGGGTTCCGTAGGTAAAAAGGAACCCTTATACTTTCTTCATGTCCATCCGTCCGCCTGTCTACAGCTTAGCTCAGCGTCTCGTAGTAGGTAATAATAGAGAGAGAAGAATAGTAGAAGGCTGTAATTTGACACGGATATATACATACAAGTAACTGAGTTTTGGACGTCAGATAGGCAGTCGCTCCATATAAAATACTGGTATTCAGCTGCATCCGGTTAGACTGGAAGTCGACCCAAACATAGTCAGGAAAAGGCTAAGTATGTCACGCCGACACAGAGGTAAAATAAAATTTAGCGGTATGAGGAACAGGGTGTAAAGTTCAGTCATACCTATGTGGGTAAAGGAGGATCCTCCGACCAGACGGGTATTATTGTGTCTGGTGGGCAACTGCCCGACAGTTGATGTCGGGATTTTGTATATTTTCGAGTGTCGTGGTAAACTCTGACTGCGCGATGTAGGAATTATTAATTTAGTTCGCCTGTGTGTAGCTTGGTAAACATGTGTTTATCAAGCTACATGTCACCCATGAGGCTTGATAAATCTAATTGGGTGATGTTTTTTTTTTGTACCCTTCTTTATGACTACTAGCACAATTTGTTAATTTTTTAAACGAGCATGTTATGGGCCTTCGATGCCTGAAAATAAACGATTTATTAATTTATTTTACTTGCTCGGAACTTTCGATAACACTAAGTAAACACTGATTTTTAATTATGTTCCTAGGTTCCGTTTAAACTTAACAGTCTTGTTACAACACGCGATCTAACTTGAGTTTCCATTCTAGCTTTGAGCTCTTTTTCATCATAACTTTATTTTGATTTGTAGTTTAAAATTCTTAATACAAAAATGAAAACTTAGCAACGGACTAAGTTAAGTTACGGCTAAGTTTTGTAAAAAGAACTGCATTTCTAATTGGGTTCTTAATTCGAAAACATGCGTGGCGATCTAAACAAAAACGTTGTTTTGAAATAGGCTATAAAAACAAAACAGTCACTAAATAATTAAAGTCTTAAATTAGCTTCAGGAGCCGAGCAAAACGATAAAAAGTCACGAATACGAAGTACTCATTCGGGTAGACGATTCGATGCGGGTTTGACACACATTTGATGCACATTTTGCGAAGTCTAAAATCTGCGTCAAGTCCTTCGATGCGACTGAGTGGGTAGGCGGAGCAAGAAACACGCGCACGAATTCTGAGGCAGAAGCTAGTAAAAAATAAGTAAACACATCGCGTGCACATCTGTAGTGCGGTAGCTGTCACACAAATGTCATCTGTCAGTACACACATGGCGGTAAACGGAAACAGTCGGCGGCGAGCTAGAGTATCGAGGATCAGTGGTAACCCAGTGGTGTCGGCTGCGACTTACGAGTTGTGTAGGTCGTAGGTTCGAACCCAGATAGGCACTTCACTTTGTGTATTTAATTTCATCACTACTGCCCTCAAAACGGTGAAGAATCGTGAGGAAACCGGCATGACATGTGGCATCGACTAACCCACATTTGGCCCGCGTGGTGGATTACGACTCACCCCCGCTCACAGAGAGGAGGCCTGTGTCCCAGCAGTGGGAATATTATAGGCTGATTATGCTATAAGGGATCCTGTATTTTAGCCAATTGTTCACCTTACTATATGAGTGGGTGTAAAGTCTTATTGAACCCGTTTTCGGATTTTACCCAATATTACTTCATCATCTCATCTACATTTACCAAGCGTTTCCCCAAACATGTTGGTGTTGGCTTCTAGTCTATCCGGATGGATCTGAATACCAGTATTTACATGCAGCGCTATCTGGTCTCCACATCCCAATTACTGGGTAATACGGCTGTAAGACTGGCTGTCTTATTTTGGGCTTCCGACGACCCATAATGACTGTAATATTCCTTTATAATGTTATAATATTCCTTTATAATGTAATAATATTCCTTTATAACGTTTACTATGTTTTATTTCTGCTTGAGTTTGATTACAACGTTTTGTTGGGGTGTTGGCGTGTCCTAGCTGAGACATGGCCAGTAATTTTGTGTTTAGTTTACTTACTATTATAAAGAATTTTTTTTTTCTAACTGAACAGACAACTGTGCTGCTGGGGAGTTTGTTGCGCCACTTCTTCTTCTCAGCTAAAGCACTAGGAAGTGGTGAAGAGTGGGCGTTCTGGGGGACTGACTTATCTAATTTTGACGTTCAAAACGTAGTGACTCTCAGCCTAATTTGATTTTGATTTAGTACACCTCTGCTGTACCCTTCGGAGAAGCAAGACGTGATGTTACTTATGTTACTAAAAAAATTGAATTGTTAATCGACTTTTATTGTTGACCGTACCAGCTGTTTAATCTAGATATGTCTGGCTGTTATTAAAAAGATGGTATAATATGAAAGAGCATTCTGTCCAAATATAGTTAAAAAAAACTAAATCTATTTACCAAATTAAAAAAAAAAATAGGCCAAGTGCAAGCCGAACTACACACATAATGTAGGTATTTTTGTCGATGGTCAAGGAACATGACCCTTTAGATAATCTAAAACGCAATTTTCTGTGGCTCCTCCCGACGCAGAAATTCGCCACTGTGCCCAGGACGCACCGGCCAAACGACTGCCCTTTCCCCTGAACACCTATACGATACCCTCACCAACCTTACTCACGGAAGCGTGTACGTTTGTATTCAAAAATACTAATCTAATTTTGTTTTTTTATGTTTGTTCTAGGTGCTTTTCTCGTACTGTCCTACCCACACTTCCTGTTCGCCGACATAAGGTACAGAGATGGTGTCATTGGGATGCGGCCAAATGAGGAAAATCATAAAATTTTCTTGGACATAGAACCGGTACGTAAAATATACTTATTATTTCTAATGGTAAACCATGTGACTCTATTTAATCGTTACGAGGTTGTTATAGAGGTCATATTATGTATATTTCTGGACATGAGACTGAGATAAGCCTGAACCAGTTTATCTAGGGAGGTTTATATTCAAAACAACAGGCTTTTTCCGCAAGATTTTCTGCCGTCATTATTGATGTGTTCACAGGCAGACTAAGTGTTGGAACTCCATAGAAAAGGGAGGTGCCTCCGACCAGACGGGTGTTGTGTTCCCCACCCTCCTTAGAAATGGGAGAATCCTCCTATGAGACGGGTGTTGCTGTGTCTGGCGGGTTCCTGCCCGACGCGACGGTTGTTTGTCGGGTTTTATGTGTATTTTATTAATACTTGACCGTACCAAAAGATTAAGTGGATCTTTTCTTGGCTTTTTATTACGAAAACAAGTTTTCTATATTTTGAGAAAAATTTGAAGTGATTTTATTTCTGTAAGTAGCTTTGACCCACCATAGTCCTGACTTTCACAATACCCACGTAAATAAAATATAATAATACTTGACAAAGTAAATATTCATGTTATCTTCTATATATTGGGTGACTGGTAATTAGTGACCGACATTTAAACACATGATTGTACTCATCATTATGAACAACTTTTACTATGGGACCAAACCTGAAATCGCAAAAAAAAATCAGCTGTTTCCCACATACAGGAAAAGTTTTTATCCAGTGCGCAAATTGTAACCATAAATCCAGCATATCATTCTAGACCCCCTAGCGCAGAAATTTTTCGCCGGATACACAAAATAAAATCAGCTGTTCCATACATTTTGACCGCGTAGATATTGCACTTTTCTATGAAACAGCAGATATTTTTTTGTACAACCGGCGAAATATTTCTACGCTAGGGTTTCTAGAATGATATGCTGAATTCATGGTTACAATTTGCGCACTGGATAAAAACTTACCCTGTATATGTTCGCATAACTCGTCAAAATGTAGGGAACAGATGATTTTTATTTTTTTCGCGATTTCAGGTTTGGTCCCATAGTGAAAGTTGTTCATAATGATGAGTACAATCATGTGTTTAAATGTCGCTCACTAATTACCAGTCACCCTATATATATAAAAGGAGAAACTGACTGACTGACAAATCAACGAACAGCCAAAACTACTAGGCCTAGGAACGTGAAATTTTGCACATGGCATCCTTTTATAATGTAGGGGAGCACTAAAAAGGGGTTTTTGGAAATTCGACCTTTATGGGGTGAAAAGGGGGGATCGGGGCCTGTCAAAGTTTAAATGGAAGTATTTTAACGCGTGGTCTGCCTAACTCAAAACTCAGTATTTATACCTAAAACAAAAATAAAGAATAACGCGTATCAGGGTTTTTTCAAAATATACCCCTAAAGGGGTAAAAAAGGATAGTTAATTTTATAAGGGATGATTTTACTGCATATCTTGATTAACTCGAAAATTGGCATAAATAACCTATAAGTTAAACAATATAAAAAAATAAAAGACTTTGAAAACCCTTTGAGGGTGAAAAGGGGGATATAGTTTGTTTGAAGAGTTTTCTGTGGAGAAGTAAATAATTTAAACATATACCTAAGCCATATTATTTTAAACCTGAAACTCGCTGAGGTAGAATTGTGTGAAGGATAACGATCACATCACTTTATTAACACATAGGATACTTTTTATCCCGGCGGTACGTTCCCACGGGGTAACTTCCGACTTCCACGCGGGCGAAGCCACGAGCGAAAGCTAGTTGTATATGAAATTCATAAATGTCAATGTACATAAAATAACTGGACATAATCTTGGAGTTAACAACTTAACTTACCCCCACGAGTCCTGTGCCGTTGCATGCTCCCATAAGCACAATGTTTCGCGAGTGACACATTGAGCGCTACCGTAACAGCAATTTATCACAACAAGAATAAATGTCGTTTCCCAGCAATGTTTGATGTACAGTATACGTAGTGGACGGCTATGGGATGGAACTAGTTCCTTGTAAACATTGTTCCACATAACGCCTGACTACGCACAAAAATCCATTCGTATAAACAAATCCTAGATTCGATCCCAGCACTGCACAAGACATTTTAACCACTGAACCAAGCCGAACGACCGAAATAGAACGATCTAACCTTGAAAGAGAGCGTTCATTGCGTATATAATTCAAAACAGACGAGGGCATGACCTTGGCCGTGAAAATGTTGGGTAAAAGGGGCTCGTCTGTGGGGAACTTGGCAGACTCGTCGACGCGGGCCAGGGGGTCGGGGGGCGCGACGTCTCACCCCTAATACGATACTTACAACCACCCGAAAACGATCGGGCCTACCTTGACCTACACAACAAACATTAGATGTTTTGTTAGAGCTTTAGAAATTCTCACTTGCGAAGGTACGGTTCTCGCGGTATTTTTAAAAATAGAATCGATTTTTTTTATTTCTTTGCGAAAAGTTTTTTCTAAAATGGATGGGTACTTACATGGACGATTATCTTCTGAAGAATTAATTAACTGAACTACTTATAACTAAGTTCGTGGCTTCAAAAGTAGCGGTTATTGCCCTGTCCCTAAAATATGCTCGTGGAAATCTGAACGACCAACTATTTCAGTCATGTCCTGTACAACAACGATACGGGCTTTATTTCTGGTTTGTACTAGAATCGTGAAATAAATGTCGGGAGGTCAATGACCACTGCCTCGTTATTTTGCACAAGCTTTAACAAAATTGTGTAACAAGGTAGGATGTTAGATTTTATGGGAATCGTTGACATTACATTTTGCGGTACCTGTTTATAATAACGACAAAACTAATAATTTCAAACCACAAAAGATTTAGCATAATTTAATTAATCGCTCTATCGATATTAATAATCCAGCTCTTTACTGTACAAATTAGTGTTTCCACGGAAAAAATACAATTTTAATTTCACAGGGATATTATAAATAAATATCAATAGTTTCGCGGAACCATATTAATTACAATCCATATTTTGTAAAATTGTAAAATTTGTATTTGCCGGCTGTCACGACGCGGCAAGGGGAGATCGCCTCCTCCATGCCATCTCCATTTTGGTTTGTTCTCAATTTACGTCTCGCTAATAAACAAAGGGACGTGAACAAAGGTGCAATTTAGTAGGAATTTATGCCGTAATGCTATCAAAGCGAAACGTTTTCTACCTAGCCAAGCAGGTACCTTCATAACTAGCTAGGCAACGAAGTTACTGCCAGAACTGTTCAAAAACCACGCACAATCCGAATCACACGATTCCGAAAAATCTGTTACTCATTAATTATTTTCAAGGTATATTCATCATCAGTAACCGGGAAAATTAACTGGCATAGCAGTTTTTTTTATTAAAAACGTTGCCCCAAACTAGGAATTTCTCCTGTATTGTGGGTGCGTTTTTTTTTTTTTTTTTTGGGTGGGAAATCATCAAATGACTTCTCCTGCTGAGTAGAGCAGGAGGGCGTGTCAGACTTTTACTGACTAAAACCCACCCGTGTTCCCTCAGTAGCCCGTATGCCAGGGGCTGTGGTATCTCTTTCGAACAAACCCGCACCCCTGGCAGGCATCGGCCCTCGCGGACCCCACCGGTGGTTGCTGACATCTTTGACGGCGCGCGTGTGGAACACAACGCGCCGTCCCGTCTACCACTTTTCGGCCGCAGGGGATAGGGAGAGCGGCTGACGCTATACCGACACTCCTCTTCCCCTGCGGCCCCACCGCGTCCGCCATCAAACGGTGGCGGCCCCGTCCAGGCCACGGAAGGGAAGAGCGCTGCTCAGAAGCACCGGCACTCCTCCCCTACCGCAGCCCGTAACCCTCAGCCGCGATGTCTCCCATTCGACATCGCGGCCCACCTCAGTTGCGGTGCACCTCACCGCAACCTACTTTTTGGCCGCTACGTCGTCGGCTTTGAGGCAAAAGCCCTGACGAGCGGCCCCACCTTTGGGTTCCTCTTGGCTTCACCGTGGCCGGAATCCACGGTTACTGAGCCCCCCCGCAACGACAATGCGGGAACCCACTCGGGGGGGATTGTGGGTGCGTTTACGTTAACATTTAAACTCACATACATACACAAACGGCCAGACCCGGAACAACTACTTGTAGGTCATACAAATATTTGTTCCGTGCGGGAATCCAACCCACGACACGTAGCGCAGCAGTCAATCACTTAACCACTGCGCCAACCGTGCCGTCAATTGCCTTCGTTCTTTTCAACATTTAAGTATTGCATCATTTAAGTTGTCGAGCAAACGATTTTTTCAACCATGTTTGAAGCAATGGATTAAATGAATTTCCCTGAAAATCCTCCTTACTGAGATTGAAAATGTGATTTTGCCGTGGAATGAGGAACCTTAGGAACCATTAGTCAGATAAAATTTTCTCTTAGAGACTATTCTTATGGTTATGTTGTCATACGACCATTGCACTAGTTTTTCTCAGTCTTGAACTATCTTTCAGAGGTTTGTCTTATTATAAAATTATTCCTTTTCATTTATATAGTTTTTTTATTTTATCTTTGGCAGTCAACGACGATTAAATATTATTATTTTCGTTTATTAGGCTTTTTACTTATTATAAAATACGTTTTTAAATATTTTTACAAATCCATCAGCATTAGGAAAAGATTCCAAGCTGCCGCTGGTCAGGGCTCTAGAGAGATGAACCTCCTGACTATGCGTGCCGTGTCCAGGAGTACTGCTTTCTGAATCTACCCCTTGTCATTATTATTAAAAGACTTAAAGAAACTCATTTGCATAAATATCTTGTTTGAAAATAAATAGTGGACAGTTTGAGTACAAGGTCTAAATTGCTTGACTCAGAGTTGATAGAAACCTAGAAACTGCAGAAATCGGGACCCGTCATGCGGCACCCATTTGGTTATTGCCGGGCGCCGGTTCTCAGAGACGTTCACAAGCGGCTGGCGTCGTCCCCTCAACGTGCCAATTTGTCTCACTAAACGTGCACTAAACTTAATGCTTGAGCGCTTGAATGAAGTTGACAAAGGACCGTTTGTTGGTAAACATTTGTGACATTGTATAAAGAAATTGTAATGTTATGTTAGCTTCGGTTTTGGCTTCGCGCCAATAGATCCTTGTTCCTTCAAATTAAATTAATGTGATTCATGGTAAGACGAAGAAGAAATTATTTTGATGACTTTGTTATGGGGCATCGACCACAGTTGTTGTCACTAGAAATATCAGCTTCTTTTTTTTTGTGTAAACTTCACAGACGTGATCGGCATCGATATCGGAACCCGACAAAACATATTTCCAATAGTCATACTTCAAGTAATAACACTACCAGAGATCGCTGACCTCAACTGCAACATTAACTTGTATCCATGTTAAGTGAGAATTTGAAATAAGAAGCCTACTAATAACAGGTTACCTATGAAGTTGCCGTTTACAATACTGGCCATTTGAAATGTAAATTATTTATGTATGGCTGGCAATAAATTCTACAAGCAAATGAATTTTATTAAAAAACTGAGGAATTCTATTTTCAAGTTCAGTCCTTTGTTTATTGAATTAGTGTTGTTTTCACTACCGACATCTGTATATTTTTCATCAATATGGTAATTTTTTCCAAAATGTGGAATACATCTTGGCAGGCAAAAAAATTAAATAGTCGAGAGGCAGTAGGTACAAAGTGCCTTTGAAGAGTTTGTTGGACATCTTATCATCTTCAAAAAAAACATTGAAAGATTACCACTGCGCTGGCAGAGATGATCAATAGCATGGGCGCATATTTTAATTGATAGAAATAAAACGTATCATGACTAACTTTATGTATACTAAACGGCAATTTCATAGGTAAAGACCAAATATAAAAGGTGAAAATTGTTAACGTATGTCTCATTCAACAAACGCGCAATAAACGGTTTTACTTACAAGTACTTTCAAAGTCAAAGTCAAAACTTTGACTTTGAAAGTACTTGTAACTAAAACCGTAAGTGCTAGGCACATAAAGGCACTTTAGATCGTCAACATTTACATAAAAATAGAATTGATTATAGTCGCCCCTTCCAAAATCTAGTTTCATATGGAGAAGAATGGTCAAGAAAATCCACCATTTTTTTGTTTAACCTATACTGTCCCACTGCTGGGCAAAGGCCTCCCCCAACTCCACCGTTACTCTTTTAAAATGTTTTAAGTACAATATATAAATAAATAAATAAAACGTTTATTGAAGATAACTAAGATCCAATTTGTTAGTAGTACAATAACATATTTATAACCAGTGTTAGTAATAAACATGCATTGATATACAATTTTATTATGTGCGGAAACGATGCACCCCGAATAAATTACCATGCCAAAATAGGAAAAAAGAATGAAAGTGAAGCAATTACAGATAAATTACTTTTATGATAGATACATGGTGCTCACATCTTTACAGATATTGTAAAAGTAAGTATACGATTTTCCAAGAACATTAACAAGTAATAAGTAATATAAGTCGGTGAGTGAGTTAAAGTAATCACTGAGTGTAAATCAATTTCATAAATTTATTTAAATATACAATTCAATTAGCAACCAGTGTGTAGGTGTTTAGAAGCATAACTACCGCTAAGTAGGTAATCACAAATACCGATCAATACCCGTTCATAATTTAACTTCATTCAGCTTGAAACTTACAGCTAGTACCGGCTGCACTTGTCAAGATTACAGCGAAAGCCGAGACTGTACTTAGTTGATAAATAATTAATAGAGTAAATAAGGGTACCTACGCCTGACAAGGAACAAGTTATTATAATAATTGATTTAATCGCAGCGGCCTTGGAAGAAATAATGCACTGATTTAGAACCGATAACTGAATACGATTTTCTACGAATCATTTTAGATTACGGTACTATCTACTTTAAGGGAGAAGCGCCAGCGTTATCGCGTAATTCATATATTTTTGTTACGTTTTTTGTCATTTGCAGGTCTTCAAGCAACACAACACACTCACCAGGCAGTGACACATCACAAGCATACTCATCATCATCATCATCATCATTTTAGCCGAAAGACGTCCACTGCTGGACATAGACCTTTTTTTTAGTTACGGGGTGAAATGCTCGTGGATGTCCTCCGCCCTCGGGAGGGCAGAGGGGTCTATCATATTTACTTACTGACTAAAACCACCCCGGTGTTCCGTGTCACACTTGCACCGGGGATCACGGGAACTAGTGTGACGCGAGCTATATTTAACTAAACTTGCAATTACCAAATTTTCGGGATTTTCAAGTAAAATCCCGAAATGAATAATCTAACTTTATTTCATGTATTCGAATTATATTTACGATCCAACTAACCGTTGTATCAAATCATGAATTAAAGTTAGATTATTTATTTCAGGATTTTACGTGAAAATCCAATGTCAAATGTCATACATACTCGTAGTAGGCCACCTGGAGTGAATTGATTGCTTAACACATTTCTTAAAGATACCGTCCATTGCCCGCTGGCAAATCTTGAGTTTGGACTTATGTTGTTCAGTAAGGGACCAACTTTGTACATGTCTATGAGCTTTCTCTTAAGTGTTAAAGGAAGAATACATTTTCTTTAAGGGCCCAGTGTGTCTAAAAAAGTATTGCAGATATACATTGAGCGCTCCATCCAATAATGTACAATGCTCCTTTCCAGGCCCTCAAGTCTGCTATTACAATAGTGTCAGAATGGTCTATCATTGATTTCATAATTGTTGATTTTGACAAGTTTGGTAATCTACTAATATAATGGCGTCATTATGACTTTCCAGTCCTCAGCCACTGACACTCCATTGAAAGAAATGGCATTTATTGGTAATCTCGTACATAATGACAAATGAATGACTGACTTAAGGGGTATCTGCAAAAAAAATTACAGTTCCTAAAATAATATGTTAAAAATTATATGTAAAAATATATACATATTTATGAAATCTGACATGAATAAATGTTCAAATTTAGTAGTATTTTTTCGAAAATCATTTCTCCTAACGTGTTTTATAATAATGGCAATGCGGCCATTATAACACAATTCTATTACGAGACCATTGACCGACCACTGATCGACCGTTATGAGTTTAGCAGATTACGAACTTTTAGCAAAATGACGATGGGATCGTGTTGGAATGACGAATTTATAACAGACTAAGGCCGCTGGTTTTCGGTTAAATATATTACATCTTGTAACGTTACATTTCAAGATATATTTCTATGAAGGAACCTAATGCTTCATTATGTCTACTATTTATTTACTGCATCGTTGGTTTTGTGGTCGCAAACGGTTCTGCTACTACTGATAACCCGGAAATTGGAGCCCGGACCTCATCAGTGATGAGGTCCTGTGATCGATTTCGTCGTCACGTCCGCGTCGGGCAAAATGTTAGGTATTGGGTTTTTCATCAGACATTCCTCAGTAGAACGCCGTAGTCTGAGTCACGGTTGGCTTGCGCTCGTATTAGGGGATTACATGGGACTCAGGATGGTGCGCTACGGTATTCCGCCATATTCAAATTTTCTTACGTTTTTGCAATAGGGTATTTTCCAATTTTTCAAAACTATTCTAATTTGGAGATTGGAACGAGACATTTAACATAAAAATAAAAATAAATTGATTTCTATCCATTTTCTAAATTCAAAACGATTTAAATCAAGTTAATTTTTCGTTGTTTTGAATATACCGCCAAAACGCTTCTTACTTAAGTAATTAAGTGAATGTCGAGCTTATAATTTAATGGATAGAAAGTGATATTACTGATGTGCGGTGCCTCTTTGCACAAATACTTCTAAAACGGCGCCAAACTAAGTATTTGTACCGGTGCCGTTCATACAGAGTTGACGTCACATGTCACGTGATAAAAGGTCATCGTAAGGAGCGTTTTGGTGGTAAATTCAAAACAACGAAAAATAAATAAGATTTTAATCGTTTTTAATTGAGAAAATGTGTATTAATAAATTTATTTTTATTTTTCTGTTTAATGTATCGTCCCAATTTTCAAATTAAAATAGTTTTTATCAAATCGGAAAATACCCTATTGGCAGGTCAGTGGTGTACTGACTATTTCATGAAAAAGTCATTCTATGGGATTTAATGAACTAAGAAGGTTGTATTAATGACTTAAGTGATTATAATTCTGTAAACCAATATTTGTTCAACATACAACCTGAAAGGCCCAGACGGAGATGGCGAGATGAGCTGGACTCCTTTAACAAGAACTGGCCACTAGTAGGACTAAACAGAGAGAAGTGGAAGGAGGGTAGAGAGGCCTTTGCCCTGCAGTGGGACATCACAGGCTTTTAATAATAATAATAACGCAACCTGATGTTGAACAGCAAATTGCAAAAAACGTTTTCGAATTTCGGGGGCTGCCCTGGCGCTTCCCTCTTAAACATAACTGAACTTAAACATAACTGGCGAAAATGTAAGTGTCACCTCTGCCTTAGCCTTCGGGTATACATGCGTGATGTTATGCTAACGTTATGTTACGATGTAATTATTCCAGAACACTGGCACTCCGATCAGAGGCGCCAAGCGAGCCCAGTTCAACATCTTCTCGAGGAATGTCAGGGGTGTACCGACTACAAAGCATCTGCGCACTACGCTTGTCCCTATCCTTTGGGTCGATGAAGTGAGTATCAAATTAACACAGCTTAAGTTTTATCTAAGCGTGTAGGTGCAGTCCGGAAAATGAATTGTAAAGCAAATTGACACCCTCCGTTGTTACTTGTCGTGTGATAGTCTTTGCGTACAGCTGTCCAAAGAATTCCAGTTGTGATTTTAGTATACGGTATATTTAAAAGTTAAGTCAATTTGCTTTGACAATTCATTTGTCTGACTTTTACTTTAAGTTAACATTAAGTAATGATTTATATCTTTGATGTTCTTAACTATTCAGATTTAAAATTAGGTAGGTACCTGTACAGGTAAATACTTATCTTATAAATGATAAAACACAAAAAAAATATGCGCACATAGGAAGACTTCTCTTTGATATTCTGACCTTTTCAGATTTTAAAATTACCTAGGTAGAATAGAATAGAATAACGTTTATTGTCTCCAGTATTACAGCTAGTAGTAGTAGTTACACTTATACACAAAACTATAATACCAGAAGCAAAAGGTCTAAGCGCCAGCATTATGCTTAGGTCCCCCTAGTGGGTTGCTAAGCGCTGGTTTTCAGCTTAAACCCTTGACTCCTGTTTACAACAAAAAAAGATTTCAATTCAGCAACAACATAAAATAATAAAAAATAAACAAAAAGAAAAAAAAAACATTTTTAATATAAGATGATCATGATCATACGTTAATAAATTGTATTAGAAAAAAAGAAAGTGAGTGGTTTATAACAGTTTGTGGACACGACTGTCTATTTTATCCATCTTCATGGATAAAATAGCATCTTCATGGATATTAAAAAAAAAACGAAAAAGAAAAGAAAAATACAGATGGAACACTACTGAACGGCTAACGGGCATGTTTCATAGTAATTTAATGTTATTTTTTGAAATTCAAAATCGAAAATTTTACATTTTTGTTTGAAATTTTTTGCGTTTTTGATGCTTCGGAAGGGAGGCGGTATATTGTTCCAGATCTTTGATGCTGCATAATTGAAACTTCCCCTATACCCTTTAGTTCTGTGTCTCAGTATCATTAGCGTTCCATTCACTTTCGATCGGGTATACAGCCTGTGTACGTCCTTACACCAAGATAATTTATTGAACAGGTATGAGGGGCTTTCACCTGCAACCTCACCACAAATCCTGTGTGTGAAACACAACAGATGTACCTACATTGCGTCGAGATTCCATATTATGTTGTCCCTTCTCAGTTATAATAGGAGAGATGTGCGATCTTCTTGGGACTTTACCTTATGGTAGTAGGTAACTGTACCTAACTGTAAACTGGTACCTATAAAGGTCTCATAATACTCTTGAACACACAAAAAATACACACAGGAAAGAATTCTCCACTTCCATGGAGAGTCTACTTATATAATAAAGTGTGCTTACTGTACCGGTAAGCAACTTGTTGCTCCTCTTGAATAAATTACTGAACCACCTTTAGGCGCGTTATACGCCCGGTTTATATAAATGAAACCATGTTCACTAGTAGAGCAGGTGTGTATTCGTTTTACCATACAACACAGTGGTACATATTGGTAAATATGGAATATGGAGATTAACGTAATTACACGATGTAATTTAATTACGTTGCTGAGCTTTACATTCTAGTTCAAATCCTAGTTCCACTAGTTCAAACCTGTGAACCATAGACCTCTCGTCTAGGAACAAAAATAGTGTTGTCACCAAACTGAGAGTGGGAACCATAGATATTAGTTTGGTACCTACGCCACACACCCATACAATGAATGAGATTTCATTAAATCGAGTGAATGAATGAATATACAGTCTGAGCGAGTGTGGCCATAAAGTTCAATAGTGAATTAAGGACAATTCAGTGTTTGTTAGGTCCAATAATTTTCATTATTGAACGACAAGTAGTTTCTTTCCCTCTAGTGTAGGCGCCTTGTAATTATATAATAGTGATACGCAGCAAAGAAACACTATGCATTTGCAATTTTCGCTCTTTAAAACTAACCTAACGGGCTATCCTGCGGAGCAATTGAGTAACTCACTGACAGTAGCAATTGCGGTCAGTGGGTCGTCTTAGGGGGCTTCCATTTTTAACAGCTCAACAACATTCATTGCATTATTTACGTTGTGGAACAGACAAAATATTCGAACACTATCAAGCAATCACGAAGCAATGTATGCGCCTCAAAATCATTCAGAATTTGATTGATAGTTTGTTATGCAATTAGGGTGCTGGCGCTAGCCCCGTGATGTACTTAAAGGGGGATAAAGCCGAAACCCAAAGTACCAACTTAAGTGGCAGTGGGCAGGGCACATTGCTCGCAGAACAGATGGCCGATGGGGCCGAAACGTTCTGGAGTGGCGACCGCTTACCGGAAGACGTAGAGTGGGAAGGCCTCCCACAAGATAGACCGATGACCTTGTGAAGGCCGCGGGAATTCGCTGGATGTGGAAAGCACAAGACAGGTCGAAGTGGAGTAGCTTGGGGAGGCCTATTTCCAGCAGTGGACGTCTTACGGCTGAAATGATGATAATGGGGATGATGATGATGAAAGCCGAAACAAACAACTTTCTTGCATGTCCTTTAATTTTAACTTTATTTTATTATTATTTGTTGTAGCGGCAATAGAACTACACTCTGTAAACAAATGCCTACTTATTACGGTTTATTAGATACAGCTCGCTGGTAGATGGACGGACGAAACGACAGCGGGGTCTTAAAAAAACATCCACTGCAAGCAGTGGATGTCTTTCGGCTGAAATGATGATGATGATGATGGGGAGGCCTATGTCAAGACATAGGCCTCCCCCAGGCTCCTCCACTTCGCACGAACACGTCCGATAGTTTTTAGATCTTTTCTGCAGGCTTAGCACGAGCACCGATTTGTCGACGGAAGAATAGACGTGACTATTAACTAAATGATGTACAATAGAAGAAGATAATTAGTTATGTTTTTCTATTAATTATCACAGTTACGCGTTCTAAACGAATCATGATTTTGTAGATAATCGTATATACCCACTTTGTGGCCGTCGAGTAGAAAGTTTGTTGTCAGTGTAATTTTGACAGTTTGGGAAGAAATACTCTTCTGAAATAGTCTACATTTATGAGGACGTAGACACAGATCGTTAGAAACGAAAGACAAAATGATAGATTGCGGAAGGATATCTACGGTGCGATGTCAAAAATGGAGCAACGAAATGTCACTTTGTATTGAAAAATCACTGTCTACTCTTCGTAGAAATAGAAAGCGTGCTAAGCCTGCTCGAGTGTAGGGCTCCATATTACAAAATGGAATTGAGTTCATATAGTAGTAGTAGTAGGTTAACTGCTAAGATATACTTCTCATATATTCTGTTTCATTTTCAGAGTATTAATTTACCTGGAGAATTCGTCGACGAGCTGACAAACCGGTTACTGAACAGTCTTCGATTGGTGGACATATTCATTCCAGTGATTATAGCCATCTGTTGTCTCATCCTGTTGGTAGGTGTTGCTCTTACAATCAGAGCTAAATATACCAAAGGAACAAAAGCTAATACGAACTAGATGATAAAAATTATGATGTATTGACTTAATCACGAATATAATCGAAAAAAAAACCCGTCTTCTTTGTTTTTGTTATCCTTTTTTATATATAATTGCTGAAACAAAAAAAAACAACAACCACAAACAATTTAAAAACAATGAGGTAGGTAGAGTAAATTATCGACACGAAAAGAAGAAGAATTACACCTATTTGCTCGAAAAGTGTCTGCTATTGCACCGCTTCTAGGTTCACAATGCATACATATTTTATAACAATAAATGATGTTTAGTTGCTTCTAGGAAATGTATCATCACTACAAAAGAGCTTTTATGATAGTAGGTACAATGATTTATGAGTATTGGCAGGATTTTAAATATCTTTTAAGTCTCACGAAAAATTACTTGTAACTTTAGAACCTTACTGTATATTTTTTTACTGCAGTTAACCTCAACTATCTCCCTGTTTCGTTTGAGCCAAGATTTTTTACCCACCCTGTGAGTGTGTGAGTGACCTTTCGCCTTTAAATACAGCTATAAAGGCGAAAGGTCACTCATTCATTCACTCACAGATTAAACACGAAATCTTAACAAACTATTAGACCTACGAAGATGACATTTTGCATAGAGGCAGATTATGAGTAGGACACGTCAGCTAAGAAAGAATATTAGGAAACTCCCCCAGTAAAGGGGTGAAATATGGGGTCGAAGGTTATAAGAAAAATTTAATTCGTTGGGGCAGAGAAGCCTGTTCTAAAAAAATTCGAAGATTGACGCGGGTGGAGGCCACTATTTATTTATTTATTATGCATAGCCATATCGGCAGTAGTATCATTAATTTCCTGACTGTATATGTATTTTTAGGGATGCTTCTGCCCTACACCTACGGCCTTTTGATATTATTATAACAGCAAAGCTTGCTAATAATATCAAAAAATTTATACCAATGTGTTACCAAGGAAAAAAACATTTTCAGCAATGTCGGGCCTTCCCCAATGCCTTGGCCTATTACTCGCAATCGCGACTCAAATGAGATCTGGCATTCGATCCTCAGATTGGGAACTACCTACCGGGTATTGTGTTGAATAGGGTATTTTCCAATTTACTAAAAACTATTCTAATTTGAAGATTGGGACGAAATATTTAACAAAAAAAATTAAAAGTAAATTGATTTATTTCTATTTTTGGTTTAAATCGTTTTTAATTGAGAAAATGGATAGAAATCAATTTATTTTTATTTTTCTGTTAAATATCTCGTTCCAATCTTCAAATTAGAATAATTTTTGAAAAATTGGAAAATACCCTATTAACAAATTTTTTTATGGATAGAAAGTGAAATCACTGGTGTGCAGTGCCTCTGTGCACAAATACTTCTAAAACTGCGTCAAACTAAGTATTTGTACTGGTGCTGTTTACATAAAGCTGACGTCACGATGTCACGTGATAAAAAGTCATCGTAAGGAGCGTTTTGGCGGTAAATTCAAATCAACGAAAAATATATTTGATTTTAATCGTTTTTAATGAAGAAAATGTAAAATAAATTTATTTTTATTTTTCTGTTAAAAATATCGTCCCAATCTTCAAATTAAAATAGTTTTTATCAAATTGGAAAATACCCTATTGCGCGAAATTCCTACTTCACTTTAGGAATTTCTCATTATCAGACCAGTGTCTTTATTTTAACCCGGTTGGGTGAGCAAACCTTAAACCTGTAGGTAGATACACCTTTGGTAGGCTTTCATGCTTTCATGCATAAATCGGCATGATATACGATTTGTTTACCAGAGCTGACTACCATATGTTATTACAGGGTAAGTTTTTATCCAGTGCGCAAACTGTAACCACGAATTCAGCAATCATTCTAGACCGCAGAAATTTTTCGCCGGTTATTAAAAAAAAACTTCTGCTGTTTCATAGAAAAGTGCAATACCTACGCGGTCAAAATGTATGGAACAGCTGATTTTTATCTGATAAGGGGGTCTAGAATGGTATGCTGAATTCATGGTTACAATTTGCGCACTGGATAAAACCTTTTCCTGTATATTTTCATGTCGTTGATAGGTACGGAAAGCAGTGGGTAGGTACGTCAATGGTAACGAAACCAATTCATTGTCACACCGTACTACGCTAGGCCAGCTTAAGGTCAAAGTGTTAACTAACCAACGACGTATATGCATCAGTATGTTTTCTCACACAGCTTTGCGGCAGGAGTTGAATATCGAACAGTGGGTTCTAAATGCAGCGAGCTTTGAATCTATCAGAGGGCAACCCCATCGAAAGTTGAGTACCTATTGTGCGATAAAATCCCGCTATGATAATATTACGTCCGTGCGAACAGGGTCTAAGCTGGCCCTTTATTCTATTGATACCCCGTACTAAGCTAGGCCAGCTAAAAGTTAGTATTACTACTGACGTGAGGTCTACTGTACGTAGACCTAATTTAAAGGGCAACGAGTGAGGTTCGAACTCACGATCGCAAGGTTACAAGTCTAGATAAAGACGTCTCAGCAACATGGAGCACCTTGTGGCGATACCAAGATTGATTTTGGCTGGCTTTGTAGGTGAACCAGTAACCACCAATAGCGTTGAGCTTGCTACTTAGATGTAAACACGTCATGTAAAAATATCTGTCACACATTGTCTAAATTACGCTTAGGTACGCAAGCTTTGAAAAGGAATTTACTCCTAAAGTATTGATGGATATGATGATTCGAACACCATACAGAAATGAAATAGGTTTTTTGCTGTAACTTGCAACGACGTATTGTATCAATAAGCTCAACAATTAATTTATCTGATGCTACTTGCTTATCTATAGAAATCTGTGGCATTCTGAGTATACTTAGACCGGTGAGTCTGTGAGTTCTGGTGCAGCGTCTCCGTCGACCTTCAACAGCCTCTGATGCGCTCCGTCCACCGTGGCAGCCCAACTTGCTTTCCAGAAGATATGGCAACTACCATAACTAGTTACGTAATAGGACGGTACGCAATTAGCTGTGAGTTCCGTCAGGAGCTATTTTTATCAGTTCTTTGAGAAAATACACCTCGTTTGGCAAGATCTTTGCCAGTTTACAAAAAAGGGTCATTTTTAGACCCAGGTTTTAACCTCTAGGGTAGGTCCTTTGGTGGGCTTTCAGGCTTTAATGCACGTATCGGCAAGATATAGATACTTACTTAAGATTTGTTCACCAGAACTGAGCCCCAGAGTACACACGGCTACACTTCAAGCTATACATTTCCAGTATAAGCTGTTCTCGCATTGTGCAGGATTTCCGTACAGTGCGAGATCAGCGTAAACTGGGAATGTATAGCTTGATGTGTAGCCGTGTGTACAAGTTGTCCTGAATGTAATTTGTTCATAATTGACTACAAAATCGATTTCACTAACTTTAACTGTGGGTATTTTGTTTTCAAAAATTATGCATTTTGTCATACTTCCCGCAAATTGAGCCAAATAAAATTCAATCTTAATTCAATGCGCTAAGACTCAATTTTAAATGTGTAAAGTTATGCTAGGGTCAACACGATTTTCTTAATAACAGTTCGCTTTATTAAAAAAAAGTTTTAGTCATTGTATTATGCTTTTAATTCAGTAGGTACTCTTACAGTAATAAAACCAGTTTAAGCTGGCATATTATTCAATTGTCACTCCGTACCTACTACGCTAGGCCAGCTCAAGGGTTACTACTGACGGACGTGCGGACTACTGTACCTACGTAGACCTAATTTAAGTGCAACGAGTGAGATTCGAACTCAGCCTCGCCAGGTTACATGTCTAGATTTACATACACGTGGTTGAATAAAACGTCTTAGCAACAAGGAGCAATCTATGGCAATATCAAGATCGATTTTGGCTGCTAATGTAGATAAGCCACCAATAGTATGTAAAAGTCTTGCTGTACTTCACGGTCATAAAAGCCTACCTGACGCTTAGGTACGGAATATTTCAAAGCAATTATTTACTCCTCAAGTATCTATTGATGGAAATATGGTGATTCGAACACCAAAGAGAAATGAAATCATCACCATCTGCCTAGCCTTTTCCCAACTATATTGGGGTCGGTTTCCATTATAACCGGATGCAGCTGAGTACCAGTATTTTACATGGAGCAACTGCCGTCCGACCTTCACAACCCAGTTAATGGGTAACACGATACGTCTTGGCAAGACTGGTTGGCAGACTTTCGGGCTTCTGACGACCCATATCGACTGATCAATGAATGACAGCCGGGACCAACGGCTTAACGTGCTTTCCGAGGCACGGAAATATGTAGTTAGGTTTTTTCTCTAAGCTGCAATACTAACTGGTTCCTAATTAACGAGAAAAGTGCTTCTGAACTTTGCATTAGTGAAAGGTAAGTGTTTATACTAGTGATCGTACATAACCCGCCTGTGATTTGAGAAGGAGTCTCTCCGATGACGTTCAACAGCCATTGATGTACTCGCAAGGTTGGTTTTCAGAAGGAGACCGTAACTTTATAATTATGCCCTGGTACTAGTCAGGGAAATTAGTCGTTTAGCTATAGTAATAATAATTATTTCTTTATTTAGTCTCAAATTTCATTGTCAATTATAGATAACACCGTAAATTGACATAGGATATAAATTAGCTCAACAATTAATTTCCCTGACTGTACTTGCTAACTATATTCAGAAAACTGTGGCATCATGTGTGTGGTATACTTAGAACAGTGTGTCTGCGAGCTCTGGTGCAGCGTCTTCGACGACCTTGAACAGCCTCTGATGCGCTCCGTTCGCCGTGGCACCCCAAATTGCTTTCAGGAAGATATGGTGTACCGTAACTGGTTACGTAATTGGTTGGTACGCATTTTTATCAGTTCTTTGAGAAAAGATCCCTGATTTGCAACGTTCTTGTTTCAGGCCTTACCGTGAGTTTCATTTAACCACCTCGATCAAACGCATCGAGCGCGTTTGGCGCTCCGATTGGGCCTGGATTGGTGACGGACCAATCGGAGCGCCGAACGCGCTCTATGCGGTCTCCGTGTATGCGGTTGATCGAGTTGGTTTAATGAAATTCACACTAGGGCCACAGCCAGGGTTCCCACCATAATATTATTATTTTTATGATAAATAAAAAAATACCTTTGTAAGTACGATCACCAAAGTTACCAGAGTCGTCGGATATAGTTGTTTATAGTAAGAAACAGATGGATATTTTCGAATAAGATTAAATTAAATTAATAGTAAACAAAAAGTTAATTAATCAAAAATTTAATTCCAGAGAAAACATCCATCGGTTTCTTAGTAAACTTAAACTATATCTG
Source organism: Polymixis flavicincta (assembly GCA_949987655.1). Taxonomy (NCBI): domain Eukaryota; kingdom Metazoa; phylum Arthropoda; class Insecta; order Lepidoptera; family Noctuidae; genus Polymixis; species Polymixis flavicincta. Next base: position 30,288,499 of record OX465171.1, on the reverse strand, counting down.
ACGACCCTGGTTACTTATATCTTTTGGTGACTGTACGTAATTTTACGTAAAGGTTTACGAGTTACTGACAAATTTCAAGAAGCAACTGGCAACTTGTGGTGGGGTAGCTATTGTTTACAGGTAGGTACTGACGCAGTAATATCGTGTACGTTACCCTAGCAAGAAAGTGTCTCCTAGAGTTATATGAGTAGAACGTATAATGTGTGCCTTATCTGCTGTAAATGTGCCCCCACATAAAAAATGTGTGCCCCCTGTCGTTTTGGAGAAAAACGGAAAAAACGATTCTTGCTGGGGTAACGTTTTTCTAGCAGGAAAATTCTAAACGAATGATCGGAGAGAGAAAATTTTTGCATGGCCAGATAGCTTATATGTGTGCCAAAATGTGCCCCCAAAAATAAAATCTGTGCCCCTTCAGGTTTTCGAGATATTGCATTTCCTGCTGGAGTAACGTTTTGATGAATCGTATATCTCTAAAACCATTGCATGTGCCCCTGTAGAATAAACATACACGAGTAGCTCTTAAGGGGCACACCTTAGTGCCCTAATTAGATTTAAGAAAATATTTATAGTTTTTAAGTTATCGCGGTTTTATGAAAACCCGAAAAAACATCGCAGCGCCTAAATGAGACAAGGCACAAGTTCGCTGAAAACTGTATTCGGTCCTTCTTGACGCTATTAATAACCATACAAAGTTTCAAAACTGTTCATGCATGCGTTTTTGAGTATTTTTGCTAAAAGTCAAAACGATGGTGTCTTAACTTTGACGGCAAAATACAAGGAACTGGCTCAATCCCAGATGTGTAGGTGTGAACCAAAATTGTGTGCCTTTAGTCAAAAATATATGGTGAAAATATTCAGCTTAGAATGTTTCGCATTAAGTTAATATTAACAAAAAATCAAAATATGTAAGCAACGGCTGGTTATCCGACCAAATTTGAATGACTACTAAAAAGCGACGGATTCATACATATCGATGACCTTCTTTACTTTACTCACTAACCCGTTGACACGTGTTGTGCCTGAGTACACTGAAGTAGAAAAGTAATAAGTCATTTAATAAAATAAAGTTGTTATTGGATAATATTCTACTTGTTGTTTTTATTATATTTATTGATAAGCCGTAGGTTAGATAAATTAACAGTAAGTTTTTCATCAGTAAGGGGAACGCTCCAACCAGCCCGCGAAATTCAAAGTTTCTTGCGTTTTTTGCAATTTGCAGGCCAGTGCTAGGTTGTATGTTGATTAAAATATTATTCGCGGCTGTAAGACGTATGTAGTTACAGAGGCGTAGGAACAAAAAAAAAAAGTCATTCCTATAGCTTTATGAACTTAGAGCGTAGTATTGATGATTTTGATGATTATAATTCTGTAACTACATATGTCTTACAGCCGTGAATAATATTTTAATCAACATACAACCTAGCACTGGCCTGCAAATTCCAAAAAACGTAAGAAAATTTGAATTTCGCGGGCTGGTTGGAGCATTCGCCTTAAAGAAGATTCCTTTTTTTCGCCTCCTCACACCGCTGCAGATATCTCTGGCCCCGCAGCATCCGCTGACGTCGTGTCGCAAGGAGTCGCTTTGTCTAATTTGGAGAAAGTGAGACAGCTAGTACGCGTACGGTGTTAGTGTGACAGAGACAGTTACTTGTAACGTCGCTCTAATATGAATAATAGGTACGAAGTGTTTATTGACTAGGAAGTCCGTTTGGATTATTACTTGGTATTGGTAAACAGTTGCAGTTACGAGTATGTTATGACGCCAAGGACACTGTTACGTTGAGTCACGCAGATGCACCGATACTGTTTGTTTACTTTTTTTTAAGTTGGTTGAAAGTGGCGTATTAAGCATTTTATAACAATTATGTGGCTGTAGGGGTGGTGAATTTTATGGCACGATCTGCAGTGGTAAGTATTTAATGGCATTGTTTTGACTTATTTAAAAATGCTTGTACACTTATCAAGTACTTGGATTGTTTTCATTACTTTACCTATTTTTTTTTTTTTTTTAGGAAATTTAATCTGTGATTTGATGCAATACTTACTTTAAGAATTAAGAATTAAAATTAAGGGAATAAAAATAATAATTTCCACATCAACAAGCTGTTTCATTTAATAGTCACAAGGTGCATTTAATATATATTTTTAATTAGCCCCCAAATCTTTTGAACGCGACTGTACGGACAACAGCTTAGGTATAATACGTCAAATAAAGAAGGTCATCGATATGTATGAATCCGTCGCTTTTTAGTAGTCATTGGAATTTGGTCGGATAACCAGCCGTTGCTTACATATTTTGATTTTTTGTTAATATTAACTTAATGCGAAACCTTCTAAGCTGAATATTTTCACCATATATTTTTGACTAAAGGCACACAATTTTGGTTCACACCTACACATCTGGGATTGAGCCAGTTCCTTGTATTTTGCCGTCAAAGTTAAGACACCATCGTTTTGACTTTTAGCAAGATTACTCAAAAACGCATGCATGAACAGTTTTGTAACTTTGTATGGTTATTAATAGCGTCAAGAAGGACCGAATACAATTTTCAGCGAACTTGTGCCTTGTCTCATTTAGGCGCTGCGATGTTTTTTCGGGTTTTCATAAAACCGCGATAACTTGAAAACTATAAATATTTTCTTAAATCTAATTAGGGCACTAAGGTGTGCCCCTTAAGAGCTACTCGTGTATGTTTATTCTACAGGGGCACATGCAATAGTTTTAGAGATATACGATTCATCAAAACGTTACTCCAGCAGGAAATGCAATATCTCGAAAACCTGAAGGGGCACAGATTTTATTTTTGGGGGCACATTTTGGCACACATATAAGCTATCTGGCCATGCAAAAATTTTCTCTCTCCGATCATTCGTTTAGAATTTTCCTGCTAGAAAAACGTTACCCCAGCAAGAATCGTTTTTTCCGTTTTTCTCCAAAACGACAGGGGGCACACATTTTTTATGTTGGGGCACATTTACAGCAGATAAGGCACACATTATACGTTCTACTCATATAACTCTAGGAGACACTTTCTTGCTAGGGTAACGTACACAGTAATATCAGCTGATTGACTTCTGCAGGTAGTCTTGTACTCATGGATAAAATAACAACTAGGGTGATTAAATAATAGATTTTGCATTTTGATGCGATACATTTATTCGTTAAATATATGACAACACAAAATGTAGCTATATGAGATAAATCCGCAATGTGGATGGGAATCACCCCTTGCTCTTAGTTAAAGATCTTGGGACACCTGACATACTGACTAGTACTTACTGAATTTTTAATTTAAACTATACGAAGTTCAAATAAGTTTATATAATATGATTATATATTTTTCTACATTCTAACACCTATGCGTCTAAAAGAAAGAGTGAGTCTATACAGGGATGAATACCCCAAATCCTATCATAAGTAGATGTTTACTGGACTTATCACATACATATTTAAAATTCGCATTTCACAAACTCTAGTACAACAAAGCTACGGTTTCCTAGCAGAACAGTAAACGCCACATGTGGCTGTGGTATCCAAATACAACGTGAAACAATATTAACGCAAGACCTCAGAGTATTGAGAGATTGATGTCCCACCCTCCAAAAAAACCTAGTAGTACTATTTATGCATTTAAAATTGAGTCTTAGTGCCTTAAAATAAGAATGAATTTTCTCCGGCACGATCGGCGGTAGGTCAAATCACTGAAATAGATTTAATAGACAATTAAAAACAAACTACTTTCAGGACTTGCTTTCATTTTATTACACCTTGTAGTATTTTTTGACACCTTAATTTCAAATACTGATGAAAACGACTGATTTCCAAGACGTCAACAACGATTTTCTAGTTAAATAACGATTGCTACTACAGTGAAACCTGGTTAAGTGGGACCTGGATAAGTGAGAAACCTCTATTATTGAGAACTACAATGAGGTCCCGGCACTTTTTCATCGAATTACCTCTGTTAATGGGACTTTTCGAACTTGGTTAAATGAGATTTGATTTCTAGGATTTTTTCGATGTTTACCTCTATAATTGGGACTCTGGAGCTCAATTCCCTTTATAAGTGAGACAATTTATCAGGTTGGGACAGGTTACGACACGATTGTTTATAAACATTTGAATTTCTTTCACAAAATTTCCACCTTTATAAATGGAATAACGGTACATTTCGACCTCTATAAGCGGGCCCTCTGTAAATGAGACAACTAAATTTTAAACCTGTCTAATTGGAAAACTGGATAAATGAAAACCTCTTTAAATGGTACAAAATCCTTGGTCCCTTGAGATCCCAATTAACCAGGTTTCACTGTATAAAAAAGACTTATTTCCTATGTACTGCTTGTGCTAACAGGTCGTTTTTCTGACCATGGTTTTGTTATTGTTATTAAATATTACGGAAACCCTCCTCTAGGGAACCGTAGCTTTAGCAATGAAATAAATAAACTTTTAACATTGAGCTTTATTTAAAAATAAAAACCGGATTCAAAGTTACACGAATTACATATCAAGTGTTTTTAAATTAATTTCTTGGAATATAGTGAAAATGTTAAGTTCCTCTAATACACCGACTTTCTCAAGTACATTGGAAAATAAAATCACATAATTACTTTTGTGAGGCTGATAATGCGGTTATTAGTCTTTCCTTATTAGACTAGATAAAAACAATAACTAATGCATGAGATTTCACAAATAATATGTACTTAACACATCCGACTACGCAAAAATATCCAATGCAGGTATAAAAATAGTTAACAAATTAATTTACTCAACTCAAAGATACACAAATCACTCAAACCACGTTGTCAGCCCCTTAAGGACATAAACTTTTGACATAGGTAACAGAAATTCAGTCGATAAGACAAATTCATATACTGGAACCAAAATGTACTAACCCACAATCTATCAATTTCTCAAATCAAACAATTAATAAATGTCACGGCAAACTGATCCAATAATTCCAATACGATGCTGATAGTTAATATTGCAAAAAAATAAAAAACTTTGATACAGAAACAGTCCCGCATTCAAATCATTAACACTTTCAAATTAATCAGCTTTAATAATCCATAATCAGGATTGCTTACTTCGGAATTAAAGATATGTAATAAAAATGTTTGTGGGTTGGTACAGCCAACTGCAAATTAATGGTAATTACACTATGAAAATCGCCCTAATCGCTGCAACGAGAAAGCGCCGGCAATGTTGATTTGTTACCTCTACTCATGCGCTGCTGACTGTACAAATTAGTATGACTGGGTACCACTTTAGAATAATTTCGACAATGAAATAAATTCATAAAATTATAATTCGTTAAGGAACATTACTTCAATTGTATTTAAAAACTTTTACATATATTTATATTTGCTGACTAAAATTATTTATATTTAAAAATGACACTGAAAGAACGAGGCATTTTTAGTTAATACAGTTTTATGAATATTCTTGTCTTTTTTTTTTCGAATATTCAGATTCATTGATAACACATTTATTTTTTAAACATACAACATTATTTTTATAACTATTTACAAATATTATTTGAATTGATTAGATACTTATTATATAAGTGCTCGTCTTTTCCCAGGTCGAGTAAAATTGCAAATTTTTGACGAACACAATTAAATTCCATTATTAGACATTTAATAAAATTCTTAACCTTATTTTCTACTTTTTTATATCCCAGACACTTAACAAACATCTACGGGGTAACCAGATTTTGTGCCATTTTAAATTACTAATATGTGCTAACGGTTACGACATCGGAAATGGAAACTGGTTTCAAATATTCTTATATTTTGGTGAATACTTGGGTTCTACGATTTAATTTATATTAGATTACAAGAAGGAAACAAAAGCATTTAAAATTTGCAGGCGAAATTAAGAGTTTCTCACGCCATAGTCTCCAAGACTATTAAACCGACTTAAATGCACAAAATGATTTATTGATACAAAAAACTACAACAGCCGACGCGTATAAACTAAAAATGCCAACGTCGTGAATTTGATGGTATGTAAGAGCAATCAATTGAATTTAAATAAATGTTGCAAAAAATTCACTAATTCAGGAGTTGACAGGACATTGGCTCATTCAAGATTTAACTAAAGTTTTAAAACTATTTATTACAATATTTACAACAGTAAAAGAAAAAATATGAAGCTTGTAATGTCTGGTCAACCATTGTTTTAAGACATTTAATAAAGAACTAGAATATTATGTACAATATATTTACAAGATTAATATAATCTAATAAACTAAACTTATTCGACAACATGACGTTTATCATCATTATCCCGTTTACGGCCTTTAGCATGTGCTAGCATCGTAACTAGCTTCTTGTGGCTGTCGCCCACGATCCAGCCGTGTTGCTGCACGTGTTCGGGCTCTTCCTCACCGTCCGACGACCAGTTGTAGTAGGCCGAAGTGCGAGGGCGCGGCGGCTTTGGTACCGGCGCGCCCAGCAGCAAGTGCGCCGTTGACGTGGACGGCGCCGGGGAGTCGTACGGGTTCACGCTGCGCACATCGTCGCTGTCCCTCCTCGCTAGACTCGTTCCAGCTCCGCTGTCCCTAGCTGTGTTACGACTACTAGTTAACTTGCTTTCAATATCCCGCTTTTTGAACGAAATATGTCGGTTATTTGCACGTTTTGCGCCGGCATGATGTCCGTCTCTCTTCTTTCCTTTCTTTCTACGACCGGAGGTGAGGACAACAGACTCCGCGCTTTTAGGGCGCGGCGGAATGCCATCTGGCTCTGATTCCGAACTCCAAGTCTCGGCTAACACGTTTTGTTTCCCTACAGTACATTTACGTCGCGCCCTTTGTCTAGCTACTCCAGTATCATCGTATTGGTCATATGCATCAGCGTTGTAATCATAACTAATGCTAATGCCTTCATCTAATTTGTTCGATGGTGACTTCTCTTTTTTTGAATTACGTTTCTTTATAGGTATGTCATCATTCTTTGTATGTTTAACTGTTGTACATTTTTCGTGCGCCTCATGCTTCTTAATTAACGCAGAATCATATTTCTTCGGTGATAGGTCTTTAAAGTCTTTTGGCGAAATTAAGTCACGTTTTTTAGATGTGCTCGGGCCAAAATCGATTGCAGCTGCTTTTGATGTTGAAGGTCCATAGTCTATGAAAGATGAACTATCATAATTTTTAGGGGACGTCATAATATGCTGCTTAGGTGATGGACTTTTTAACTTTGTTGGAGAAGAACTCTCATCTCTGATCGATAGTGAGCGGCTGTATTTTTCATATTTGGAAGCAGGGTCATGTTTTTTCGGTGTCAAAAAATCGTCATTTTTGGGTGATTCTTCATCTTTATTCAACACAGAAGAGCTTAGTTCTTCTTCTAGTAAGCTGTCAAATAATTGGTCCAAATTCGCTTTTGGCTTCACGGTTTCCTTGATTTTTATACTCTTTTTATCACTACGCACTGCATTAAATCTAAATATTTTTCCCATTACAGCATTTTTCTCAAGTGCGTCTTTCCTTTTTAAGGGTGATGAATTTTTCTTTAGGTCGCAGCCAACCTTGCCGTTACTCAATTCACAGGATAGCAGGCTATTTTCTGTTTCATTATCGCTACACACATAATCATCAGACATGTATACGAAGTCATCACCGTCAGAAACACTATCTCTAGAATTGTCCACATCGTCAACGCCTGGATTTAGTTTGGAAGTACCGGGCGCATCCTTATAACCAATGCTTTTAAATCTTTCCATGAGTGTTGAAGGTCTAAGCTCAAATACTGCATCTTCGTTATCAAGAAACTCATATACATCTACTTCCTTGTGTGAAGTTATTCCGTCTAGTCCATGTCGTTGACTGTCGTTTTTGCTAGATGACTCAGAAATCTTTCCTTTTTTCTTTCTTGAATTACCTTTCTTTTTCTTTTTCGGTGAAGTTATCGAAGGGACAATTGCAGACATGTTAATGTCTGATGTCGGTATAGAAACCTTAATTCCGTCGAACCCTTTCAAGGCACCTTTCGTTAGCACCTGGGAACTTTGATGAGTTTTTTTAGAATTTTTTCGAGTTTTCTTCTTCTTGTTAGATTTCTTTCGGCATTTGAAGCTGAAAAGTATGTATAAGAAAACACATTAGTAGCAAATACTACCCAAAGGAGTCTGGGTAAGTTATTCCACAAGGTGATATTGAAATAACTGATAATGTAATAAAAAGGGGTCATTGTACTCATCGTTATGAACAATTTCACTAAGGGACCAACAAGTAATTTCATTTACAAGACCCATATATACAATATGAACAATATTTTTTTGAAACACATCTTATATTCAGTGGAAATAACCCTTTATTATAACCGAGTAACAACCCTTTAGTATTTCAGTTGTAATCACCTTTACTGGAAATAACATCAAAGGAACGTTTCGCCAATCTTTACGTTTTGTACCCGGCGAACGAATGTCCGTTTCACATGGGGTTTAAACATAACTGGCGAAATATGGGTTTACTATAGGTAGGTACACCGCTGCCTAGACATTCGGGGATTACAGGCGATAAGTTACTTCTACATTAATGGCGACTAAAGTTATGATACAGAAAATTAGAGCAAATTGCGATTATGACGATAAAACTAATATGAAAACAATGAAAATAATTCATACGAAAAAAAAACCGTACGCCATACATTTTGTCTTTTAACAACATTGCTTCAGATTTTATGCGAATCAAGGGGATAGCGTTTTGCCAATCAACTGTTCCCAGGAAACTTAGTTAAAGATAAAGACTTACCTAGCGCTAGGTTCAATAGCTGCTTGCGTTTGTTTTGCAGCTGCGGCCGCAGCTTGAGATCTACATTTCCTTTTTATTTTGTCGAACTTGTCTTCGAACATGTCGATACTTTCGATTATGTCTGGATACATTTTCTCCTTAATTTCAGGTTGCTTCTTCGTTTTACTAGGGTTAGATATGGGGGGGTATGGTTCTATATGCTCATAGTTAGGCTCACGCACGTTTGAACTAGAGTAATCTAATTGTTCATCATCAGTCTGAAGTAGTCCCACCTGACTAACACTTCGTTGGTATATAATTTTTGACTTCAAAGAGCCCTCATTCGCGGCTTCCTTCAGACCTGAAATTAAATCTTTCTCCAAGTTCTTCACTTCATCACTTTCTAATATGTTTTTAGCTGTGATAGAATCCACATCACCGTCGCCTTTAATGGGTTTATCTAGTAAATCAAATTCTTTGACTGTTGACTCAGAAAAAGGATCACCAAAAGTGTTAAAACTTGTCGTAGCCGTGGTTTTAACTTCATTTTTGTTGGACTTCAGCAATTGACAGCAATCTATGAATAGAGCTTCATCTCGACTCAGTCCCCTCCTTTGAGCAAGTTGCTGCTCTCTTACTTTCTTATTTACTTTTGCTAAAATTTTGTCTAACGAGGGCAGTTTTATTTTTGTATATTTAGATTTTTTCCTACTGGCATATTTTTTGGTCAGTAGTTTTAATCGATCTAATTGGCGCTTATACGCAATAAGGTAATTCGGTTTTTCAATAACGGGGATCGTTTTCAACCTTAATTCTATTTCAGATATCTTTGATGCATGTACCACAGTCATTTGATGCCGCAAAAAGTTATCTGACCGCCGAAATTCTTTTTTACAGAGGCGACAAATGCGTGGAAGTGGAATGAGTACCTTTTTTCTGGGTTTAGGAATTCTTTTAACAATTTTTTTATTCGCTATACGTCGTCTTGGTCGTGTGGTTGCGGTTCGACCTCCTACAGATTTCTTATTTTCGTTTTGATGAGATCGCTTTCGCGTTCGTTTTCTAGGACTGAAATATGCGTCATCACTTTCATTCGCTATGATATGGAATGTCTCGGCAATTTTTTTGGAAGCCAATAAATTCGATTTACGGGGTTTCCTTTGGGAGAAAAACCCAAAGCTTTCCATAAACTTTTCAGATCGTAGTTCTTCGGCATCATTTGGAGAGCTAGATTTATCGATATCATTAAAAGTAGCAAGTGTTCGTTTATTTTTACTAGGGTCGTTATTCATTGTTTTGCCTTTTCCTTTTTGGTTTTCGTTTCGGCCTAGATCGGTATCCTTTAAGTTTCGCTTATTTGGTTTACCAGACTGTAGTATTTTCTTTTCTTTGTTTTCTATATATTTCGTTAATGGAACATCACTTTTTGTGGAGTCATCCGAATCAATCACGTTGTTTTTAGAGCAAGCTGCTATTTTGTTACTATAAACAAGATAATCTGAAGGTTTTAAAGCCTTTTTGGTTAGTGCGTGGGGTTTGCTAGTAGTTTTTTCAGGTTTGATGTTACGTTTAGATTTACAATGGTTATGGATTTTCGCATTTGGGGTGTTTTTCTCTGATATGTTTATTTTACCTCTAAATGAATCAGGTTTTTCGATCATATCATCCAAATCAATATCGTAAGGATCATAAAAGTCAGTCGTCGAAGATTTTACAATGACAGACTTAGAACGCGTTCTTCGTGCTGCAACCGGCATGTAACATGCAGTACGTTTTTCCAAATTTAAGGGGACTTTTTCTTTAAGAATGTGGACATCATGTTTCTCTTCTAAATCTTCTTTACTCTTATTCATAAGTTTTAGCTTCTTAGTTTTTGTAATTAAACTACAATTGTCAGTGGCCGTTTCTTCGAGTTTTCTTTTTTCTCCAGATGCAATTAACTTTTCGTTTTTAGAAGTAGAACCAGAAAGTAAGTTCAAGTTATCTGTAGTTGTCTCAAGATTATTATTTGCACTTTGACTGCAATAGATTTTATTTTCAGTTACGGATTTATTTTCTCTATTTTTTATTATAGTATCCGAGCCATATTGCATTTCATCTGAAACATCTGAATTTTCGGAATGTAATCTTATTTTAGATGTTTTCTTTAGCCTCTTGGAATGCCCCGCCTCGGTTCTATCGTTAATTGCATAGGATTTTTTTTTCTTACAAATTCGTCTTAATTGTACCGATTTCTTCAGTTTCGTTCGTTTGCGTTTTTTCTGGTCGCCTACTTGAGACTGTTCTATAGCGAATGAACTTATAGGTGAAGTACGGTCAGTCATTAAATTGTTATGGTTTGTTTGAATATTTTCGTTAATAGGATTTAAATCTTTTTCGGGCGTTGAATGAGCTTGCGGCCTGGTGTTACTTTCTTCATCTAGCAACAATTTCGAGAAAATAAGTTGCTTTTTAGTAAGGGGTATTTTATGTTCAATAAAAGCTGCAGGTTCGTCTACTATTTCATCTTTACTTAACGCTGATATCCTACGTCTGCTGCGGCGCAACGGCGTTGTATTATTTTCGTCTTTTTCAGAACGTCGTTCGAAATCATTAGAAAGGTCAGTGTCATCAGATTTTTTATTATTTTCAGTAATAACAACCTTTTTAACATTTATATCTGCAATTGGGTTTAAATGGTCTGTTACATCTACAGTACTACTGTCTTTAGTGTCAATACTTGCGTTCTGAGAAGCGTGGGATACTGTCATACTTGTTTCAGCAGCAGTGGTATCGTTACTTTTTTGATAAATATTTTTTTCAATGTCGATTTTAGTGCGGGTCTGATCATCATTGTTCATAGAAGTAGTCGATAAGTTATATTTAGATTTATTTTTTTGTTTATCTTTTTGGGTTAGCAACATATCCTTATCATTTGATTCTAGTGAGACCAAGAAAGAATTTTTAATTTGTTTTTCTACAACCTTTTTTAATAAACTAGTTTGCTGATCAGGTCTCTCATTTACAGTCTGAGGTTTTTTAATTTCCTGCTGAGAACTGTTTGCAGCTTCTTTTTCAATTATGTTGGCTGCAGTTATAATATTTCTTGTTACGTCTTCTTTGGTTTTAAATTTAACGTTTTGGCTCGTCTCTAGAAGTTTTTCACTGGACAGAGGTTTTTGTTTAGTCTTAATTTTATCATTAATACAAGTACTCGGCTCAATCGTTCTATCGTTGTTAACGTTATTTGTTGTTTCTTTAAGTAGAGTGTCTTCCTTTAATTCTTCGGTAAGGGTATTTTTACTAGTGGATTTATTGTCAGGTAAATTATCTATTAGGTTATTTTTCAGTAGATCACGGTTTTTCACTATTATTGCAAGTGACACATCGTCGTCAGAATCGTCTTCTTCGTGTGTATCCGTTACAAGTTTACCGTCTGTGACGGTCATATCTTCAGACGTTAATCGTTTTACTAAAGCAGTGTTGGTTGCACGCGATGAAGTTGTATTATAACTTTTGGGTTCGATATAATCATTTGACTGTAGCTGAGCTCCATCTTTCAATCCATACTTTTGGGATGATGCAGAATTATGTAATCGATCAAGAACGTGACTATCTTGTTGCAAGACAGATGACATAACGTTCCTCAAACTTACTATCGAATTGTCAGTCAAGTCCATGTCCTTTTTAAGGGCATTTTTTTCCGTTGGTGCTACAAGTTTTTGCAATTCATAATTTATTGGGTTTTCTGGACGTATGGGCTCAAGAGGTGAAACTGTGGCGGGAAGCTTAGAGGAGACTGCTTTATTTTTATTGTTTCGTTGAGTGCTACTAATCTCAGCTTGTTGAATATCTGACGAAATTCTCAACTGTAATAATTTGTTGTCTTCTCCTTCAAAGTCTTGATCTTGATATATAAAACTTGATTCCATTGAAGTGTTAGCCATTGGTTGTTTCTCAATTTGTTCAGGAAACTCTCTGGGTTTTTCAATTTCACGTTCACCTGTTGCTTTTGTGCATTGTTGAACTTCTTCAGCTGGTCTTGCAACAAAAGGAACCTCCTGTTCAGTGTTTGACGGACTCTCATATAGATGTACAGTTGAGGATTTATTGCGTTCCGATGGTGTCTTAATACGTACAGCTCTTAAACTAGCTGTCTTGTCACTTACGGTCTTCAGATTTGGTGTAGTCACTACAGAGACGTAGTTATTTATTTGTTGTGGTGGAACTGTTGCTAGTTTAGTTTGGTTTTCTACTAATTTAACTACCTTTTTGCTGACGGGTGGATTTTCTTCAGTCACATCTGGTACTATGTTTTCACGCTCTGTATGGTTTTCTATTGCAGTGGATAGACCTGCTTGAAATTTGTCATCGCTAGGGTTTTCACTATCTAAATCGTTTTCTTCTTTCACTTTTAACGCCATGACGGGAGGTTTTACGTCTTCCTCTGTTTTAATATGTGTTGAGAGAGGCAGGCACAATGGTGGTGGTGGATTTGGCGGTAGAGGTGGAACAAACGTTGGTTGTGTTGGTGGGTGATCTTGCGACGTATCCTGAACTGGCGGCAGCGGGGGCGGCGGGGGCGGTGGGAGAGGCGGTGGTGGCGGTGGCGGAGGCATCATACTGAATTGCGAAGGTATAAATGTCATGGGATGATTTTTGTATTCCATAAATTGGGGCGAAAATGTTTGTATATTTGTAGGTAAATGGTAGTTTGGAATAAAAGCATGCGTATTAGACATGTCTTGATTTTCATGTCCTTGCATATTCTCGGAGGTCGATGCTTGATGGCTATCATTTGAAACGTCACTTTTGAAATGTTTTCTGGGTGTAGATTTTGAAGTTGAAACATATTGAGGCAATGCGTTTAACTGCCAGTTGGTTTGAAACGTGGCGAAATTTCTAGCTGTATTAGGGGTTTCATTAGTAGCAGTACTAACATCAACTGTATTCACGGCTTTGGTTTCCAGATCAATCTTACAATTTATATCGGTTGTGTCATCGGAAGCCGTCATTTGCATCGGACTATTTCGCATAGCGGGCCCCGTTTCTGAACCACTATTCTGCGCATCTCCATAATTTAAAGATGCTTCTGTAGTTATCTCTGTTAAAGTATTTTCGATGCTTGTACCCGATATACTGAGAAGACTATTGGTAGGAGTTACTGAATTTGAAGATTCGGCTTTCGTGACTGATATGGTTGCTTCAGTCATTGTGTAAACAGGTTCATTGCTTTCATGTATATTCACAGTTGTAGCCATCACAGGATTTGATGAATTTAAGGAAGACTTAGCAAAAGCATAAGGTAACTTTTCTGTAGTAGTTTGATTATTTAAAGGTGTGACAATTGTTGAAAGACTGATCTTAGATTGAGTTGTTAGTGCAGCACTTAGGTCTGAGTTTTTTGAGAAAGTTGTTTTAGTTGTCTGTAAAACCGTATCTGCTTCAGCTGCCATAATACTGGCTGACGAAACATTAGAATTCAACTGCCGTATTATATTTTCATAATTATTATTATCTTTTGTTTCACCAGATCTACTCTTAACGTCTATAGAACAGTCATTTTCATCTTTGGTATCGTCTGTGCTCATTATATCAAGAAGGCTTTCTTCATCCGCTGTCATATCTCCAGAATGAATATCTTCGCTTTTACTCGAAAGGTCGGTAGGTAAGTGTGAGGAATCATTCATTTTGTTCAAAAACTCTTTAGGTTCTCTTTCAGCTATGATGCTGCTTGGAAAGTTCTGGACGTCATAAATTATATTTTTGTCGTTGTTTTTCGAGGATTCAAGCCAAGACATATCTTTAACTGACAAGTCCTTTGAAACGTAGTCATCTTCGTGTTCAGGCATATCTGTAGCATCTTCAAAATGGTTCATAGAGATCGGTAAAGGCATTTGATTTATAGGTTCGGACCTTTGAAATATAGGTTCAGACGTTTGAGGTATCGGTTCAGACCCTTGAGGTATAGGTTCAGACGTTTTAGGTATCGGTTCAGACCTTTGAGGTATAAGGTCAGACTTTTGAGGTATCGGTTCAGACCTTTGAGGTAAAGGTTCAGAAGTTTGAGGTATTGGTTCAGACATTTGATGTTTAGGTTCAGGCATTTGGGACGCAGATTGAGTAGAAGATTTAACACGCATATCTACAATGACATTATCCATATCAAATCTTTCCCGACCTGAATTAAAATCTGAAAATTCCACAGTTTTATACGTTTCACAGTTACGCTGCAGTGGAATCGAACGTCCAGATAAATTCAGCGGACCGTCTAGTAAAAACTGAGCCATGTAGTTGTTCAAGTTATAAGCCTTATCTTGTACCTTGTGAAATAAATCATGATCAGAGTGAGCTGGCTTTAAAGTATTTTCGTGATGCATATTTGTTGACATGTGTTTTGCAGTGTATGCCTGCGAGTGACGGTTTAATTCATTATATGTTTGCTGCGCAATTAATATGTCTTTTTCAAGTAAAGAGTTATTTTGAATGGTTAGCTCATCCATAGGGATTTCTTCCGTAGAGGATCTACTTTCAGATAATCTTCTTTCATGCAAGGATATTCGCTCATTTAGTAATCTTCCTTCTTCTATCGACTGCTCTAATAACTGTGATTGTTCCTTTTCTAATCTTTGCTTCAGTTGCAATTCTTGGCTGATTGCCTGGCACACTTTATAACGGTGATGTTTAGTTAATGGTGTATTTTCATTGAACATTGCATTATTGACCATAGCGTGCTTATTTGCACGAGACAGTTCATTCGAAAGTCTACGTTCATTTGAATGCTTCTGTTTTAGTGTGTCTTCACATGCTGGCATCGGTTCGACTGTCGACCAGTGTTCGTCGTGCCGGCGTTCGTCAGAGGGGCGGCGTTCGAAAGAGGGCCGGCGCCCAACAGATTGCCGGCCTTCAACAGAGGGCCGGCGATCGACAGAGGGCCGTCGTTCCACAGAGGCCCGGCATTCGACAGAGGGCTGGCGTTCGACAGAGGGCCGGAGTTCGACAGAGGGCCGGCGTTCGATAGAGGGCCGGCGTTCGACAGATGGCCGGCGTTCGACAGATGGCCGGCGTTCGACAGATGGCCGGCGTTCGACAGATGGCCGGCGTTCGAGAGAGGGCCGACGTTCGAGAGAGGGCCGGCGTTCGAGAGACGGCCGGCGTTCGAGAGACGGCCGGCGTTCGACAGAGGGCCGGCGTTCGACTGGGAGCCCTTTTTGCTCTGCAGATAATCTCAATTTGTTAATAACATTCTGTTCTTTAAATATGTTTTTCTCATGTATTGTTAAAAAATCATTCGTAGGTCTATGTTCATAAGATGGCCAATGTTCATTTGAGACTCTGCGTTCAGAGACAGATCTCTTTTCTTTAGATGATCTTCGTTTAGTTAATGATCTCTGCTCTGGTGGTAACATTTGTTCATTAAGTAACTGCTGATCAACAATTTTTTCGGCAATAGTTCTGTTGTCCGGATATTGCATTGCATCTGGATATGATGTTTGTTGTGTGTGCTGCCTCTGTTCTGGATATGTTCCCAGTTTTTGGCATATTGTTTGATCTGGGCACCGACCGGCTAACATTTGCGCCGAGTATCTCTGTTCGTATGCCATCTGTTCCAAGGTTCTGTCAGGTAAAGATCTCAACTCAGGGAACGACATCTGTTCTGGGAATGGCATTTGTTCACTGAGATGCCTTGAGTCAGGATGTGTTCCTGGCTCTGGATATTTTTTTTGATCACTGTGAGACCGCATTCCTGGGAATGCTCTCTGTTCGTGAAGCGGCCTATTTTCTGGGAAAGCCCTCCGTTCCGGATAATTTCTGAGATCTGAGAAAGTCGGATCGGCGAATGAAGTCGGAACTCGGAAACTCTGTTCTGCTTGTACTAATGAATTTGATAGTCTATGTTCTGTATGCGGTCTATATTCCGATGGTTTGGTGATGGTAGCAGATCTTTGATCTTGGAATAAACTCTTCTCTGTCCTCTGTTCGGAATTTGTTCTTATTTCTAATATTCGTTCTCCTGTATTTCTCGGATCCCCAAGTATTCTGTGCTCAGCAGCTGATCTTGTACTCGGCTCACTAACTACAGGTTGGTATGATTTGTTCTCAATGAGCTGACCTCCTGACATGTTATAAGGATTAAGATATTCAGCTCTTTTAGGTTCAGGTTTATTCATTTTATACGTATCAGTTGAGATATTCGTTTGTTTGCGCTTTTTATTCTTATCGCTGTCTGGACTTATCATCATATTGGAATATTGATCGTGAAACTGAATTACTGGATGAGGAGTGCTTCCAAGAGGCGGTTGGTGTAACATTTCATGTGGAGATAATCCAAAAACATTCTGTGGCAAGTGAGGTTGAACCTCTGATCTCGTTGTGAGACGTGTTGATTTTCGTTTTGGAGGAGTTTTTTTAGGTTGTATGGTTGTAACCGGTGACTTCCTTTGCTGTCCTCTATAATTAACACCGCTCTCTGTTGTTGGCGTTATTTGATTTTCTGTACACAAAGGCAGACCTGTAACTTGATCAAGGCCAATATTGTGTGGCAGATACCCTAAGCCTCTTAGTAACATAGCCCGTGAAAACATATCCGGGGGGTATGAATCTATTTTAGGGTCAAGTGTACTTGGCAAAAAGAATGGAAGATTTGGATCTATGGGATTTCTATACTGGGCAGCTAGCTGTGCTTGATGAGCTAAACTTGCAAGTTGCAGATTATAATGTGGACGAATTCCTGAATACACAGATGGATGTACTGGCGGATGTGTCGCTTGATGTGCTGCTAGATGTGCCGCTGAATGTAGAGCTAGATGTTCGGCAGGATTGAACGGTAAACGTTCAGCAGGATGGAGAGCTAAATGTTGGGATGCTAGCGAAGCTGGGTCTGCAACCAGATGTTCCGAAGAATATGGAGCTGGATTTGCAGGTAGAATTCCAAATTGATGTGAAAAAAGCTGAGCTTCTGGCCGAGATTCTGATTGAACCGGGTGTGGAGCTAGTGGAGCATCTGGCTGAACAGCTTGTGGAATATCTGGTTGAGGAGCTGGTACAGCTTCTGGCTGGGCAGTTTTATAAGTTTTACGAGCATCTGTCTGAACAGCCTGAGGATTATTTATGGAAACAGCTAGACAGTCATCTGTGAGAACATCTTGAGAGTCATTTATGTGAACCTCTTGGCAGTCAGCTATGGGAGCATCTGGACAGACATCAATGGGATCCTCAGAACAGTTATCTGTGGGAGCATCTAAACAGTCATTTGTGGGATCATCTGGAGAACTATTTTTGTGAAGAGCTGAAGAACCATCTATCTGAACTGCTTGGTGTTCTGTTGTGGGAACAGCTGGCTGATGTTTTATTTGGTCAACTGGAATAGCATATGTGTGAACAGCTGGACAATCATCGTTCTGAACAGCTGGATGATCTTTTGTATGAACTACTGGATGATCCTTAGTGCTAACCGCTGCACTATCGTCTGTGTGAACAGGCGGGTTATGACCCTGGACAAATGGACGAGCATCAATCTCTACATCTGCAGCTGGAAGAGCATGGATCTGTACAGCTGGACTAGCCTCTGTCTTAGCAATTGGTTCAGGAACTCTAGCAGCATTTATCTGAACAGCCAAAGGAGCATCTGGCTGAGCCGATTGTCGGCCATCCGTCTGAATACCAGGTCGAGAAATTTGTGGAGCGTCTTGCTCAACATTTTGGTGAACAGATGGAAGCGGATTTATATCATCAGCAAGAGCGGCCTCGTGAGCAGCGATTTTAGCGAGTGAATAGGAAGCCACGTCAGCTTCTGAAGCTGAACGTTCGTACGCAGCTGGGTCAGCAACAGGATTAGCAGCAGGATTGTCAACTGCGTCACCAGCTTCTGTATCATGCCCTTCCATATTAGTGGACGGGAGCTTGTTTTTTAACATTGCTATGCAATCATTTAACCCTTTCCCTTTTCTTGCTTTGTTTGATTTACTCTTTTGGGGGTCTATAGGAACTTTTTGATTACAAGGATTTGGTGGTTTATCTAATCTCGAATCCGCCGCTTCGTTTTCAAATATCTCTGTTTGTAGCGCAGTTAAGTGCGGTGAGGAGTTTTTACACTCTTGTTGGTGTGTAGACTGCGACCGAAGGAACTTGTCCTTAGTTTTGCAGTCAGCGGTAGAGGTTGCCTTCGAATGTCTAAGTGGGTCGTTTTCGGCAGAGGAGTCTTTTCTTTTTTTATCTTTACCATCTCCATTATTCTCTCCCGCACCTTGGCCATGATCTCGTTTATTTTCATGATTGTCGTTTCCGCGATTGGAATTTTCCCGATGGTTGTTTCCCCGATCGTAGTTTCCCCGATTGTTGTTTCCCCGATCGTAGTTTCCCCGATTGCTGTTTCCCCGATCATAGTTTCCTCGTTGGTTGCTACCCCGATTTTTGTTTCCCCGGTTGTAATTTCCTCCACGGCCAGTATGCTGCCTAGAACTATACTGGCTTTTATTAACGTCAATTTTTTTAGGTGCATTGTTTTTAGACAATTCTTCGTCTGGCGAATTACTATTTGCATCTACATTGTCAGGATCGGGAAGTTTAGCAATGCTAGTATTTTTTAGCTGAATTTTTCTTTTCGCCCGGTTTACCACAGATTTTCTTTTGATAGTATCAGAAAGACGAGTATTTTTACTCTCAGTTGGTCTTCGGGTAGGCTTTAGAGGTTTGTTGTCCTCATCATCTTGATTTGGTTGAATATGATTTTCTTCCTCATTATTTGGAGGCATGTTTACAGAATTCGTAGAATTATTAAGATCTTTTACAGACCGCAGCTTTCGACTTTTAGAATCATCTGTTGGGCGGTGTTTTATCAGAAGCCTACTTCTTTGTTTATCAAGTTTCCTTCGTGGTCGCAACGTAGGATTCATGGGATTTACCACAACGCGGTGTCGTTTAGCAGGTAAATCGGCAATCATTTTACGGATCGTTTCAGCTAAAAATAAATAAAACATATTATTAGTGATAACATAAAGAGTCCTGCAACTATATTTTACAATAAAATTATTACTTACCATCGCCGACTTCACTTTTTATTTTTTGTTTAGGTCTTAAATGACTCTGTTGTTTGTGTATGTTCCTCAAATCTTTTCTAATCTTTCTCCTTATTACGTTGTCTGGTAGACGCGGACGTCTTCTGCGAACTCCGAAGGGCCGATATCGGCACTTCCTGCGTACGGCCGGGGTATCACCTGCGCAATCTAGCATGTGTTGATGCAATTCTTTTAACGTAATAGATTTTTGACATTTTGTGCATTCTTTGATTCCTCGAAGAGGTCTGGTCCTGTTGAATACCTGGCTCGGTGGCACATATAAATGTTTCAAAATGTCAGCATTCAATAGTGGTTCCCCAACTATTTCATAATGTTGAACTTGTGCATTGGGATGTTGAATTGAAATATGGTTCGAGAGAGCTCTAGAGTCTCGAGTTTGAGCGCCGCATGCGCAACAAACGTAGCACCTGGGCCTCACCCACTCTCCACTAAGAACAGCAGGTTGTACATTATAGCTCGGCGCAGACGGCGCTAATCCCAAATAACTAGGGAAGTCAAGTCCATCTCTGACTGGAGAAGGACTGTTTGAGTATGCTGTTATCTGCGTCGAAGAAGTAGTTGGTATTTCTCTACTTTCGAGTATTTCCTTCAATTCTTTATCGATTATACTCTGCTTTTCAGTCTTCTTTTCTACATGTGAAATATTAAATTTATCATCGTATTTCTTCCGCATGCTCAACTGGGTCCATATATCCAGACTCGAAACTAATGTTATAATACAATTATTAGTATGTGAGTCACGTTTGATCTGATCTGCATTCATAGGGCTTTTATCGCTTTCTGGACTGTCCCATTTCCATTTGTGTTTAGGCGCAATACTTCTTGGCATATAGCTGTCAAACATGTTGCGTGAATATTGCTGGCGAGCCAAGAGTATCGGGAAACCTTCTGCTGTATTAATAGCAACACAATTTTTTGCTTTTCGTGTTTTAATTGTATTTTCCAAATCCGGATTAAAGTTGAACGAGCCATCCAGACATTTAGCCAGATTTTCAGCAACATTACTCGCCACTTTTGAGTAAAAGCTAGTATCAAAACACTTTTCAAATTTTTGAGTCGAATCGTCAATTGTCTTGAACCAGTCTCTTCGAGTTGTTTCACCTGTTCTTGGCGACCGATGCACAACGCCTAACCTTGAGAGAATCTGATCGGCGTCGGTATTGTGAAATGAAAAGTTGGGGGGAATTCGTTTGTTCCATTGTATGTCGTCTAAAACGATAACTGCATTCTTTTCTATTACTGTGCTAGTACCCAAAGACTTGCTGGGCGGCAAAATAAAATTCGTTGTTATATTTTCCTCAATATCAGCTTCATCCTGTATTTGCGACGGTTTAAGTTCACATGATATAACAATGCCATTAAAGCCATGACTTCCGATATATTCTTTGTCGCTTTGAAAAGCGTCTCTTCTATCGATGTCTAGATTCTTTTGAGCTTTCTTAGATGCACCAATTTTTTGGCGTAATTTGCTGCGGTAAGGTTTTTGCCTCTCGCATACATTCAGCTTGTGTTCGGCAAGTTCCGATGTGGTAGAAAATCTGGTTTGACAGTCAAGGCATGCTAAGTATTGGTTTGGATGATTATCGACCATATGACGAATAATTTCCCCTGCTTTAGCTTCAGTGTGATTGCAAAAAAGACATGCAATGAAGAAGTCTTGTTTGGAACTTGACAAATGTATGCGACGTGCATGTTTAGACACCGTCTGCTTAGAGGCAAACTTTCTGTCGCAGTAGGGGCATAGATGTTGCGGGGCAGGAAGAGAATCAAGCTCGATAGTGAGATCTTCTGGGTTATTTGGCAACGCCCTCGATAGGTTACTTGTTTTCTTGAGTTTATCCTGAGTGAATTTTCCTTCAGTTTTCTTGGTAGTTTTCGATTGTGGACTTGAGGTCCTCCTTCGCGGTCTCAGTCTTGCATTTAAACTAGACAAAGGTTCATCTTCGCTTGAATGCATGATGAAAACTTGGTCGCTAGAAAAAAAAAATGATTAAATAATAAAAATGTATCATTGATTCTTACAACATACGGCTAATTTAAGGTGAACACACAACTTCTTTCAGACCTGTAAGGCCGACGGAATACGCGACATATCTGATGACATTTCCCGCACGTATCGTATAGACCTTAAGCGTACCCAGCGTGGCTAATTGCGTGTTCACTTTTAGGCCTCTATTATATCTCTATACATATTATACCGACACATATAAGGTGTAACAGTAAAAACGCAAGACCTGCAAGTAGTTTATTCCTAATTGCTTACTGAATCGATTTCAATAACTTGTAACTCGGGTTTTTTTTTTCAAAAAAATAAAAATGTCGTATCTACCACTGACGTATCTACCGCTGATTGAGCCAAAGAAAATTAAATCTTATTTCAAAGCAATTAGACTCAATTTCAAATGCATAGAATTATGCTTGGGTCAACACGTTTTTCTTAATAATTACAGTGAGCTTTAAAACATAAGTTTAAGCTTTTAACTCAATACCCTAATAGGGGTGCATGAGGTCTTGCGTTAGTGAATGAGGTCTTGCATTAATGTTACACGTAGTATAGGACGATTGGAATTTCGACTTTATTCTAGGATTGCGTTACATTAGATCGCTTATTTATTTGATAGGAATTGTTGGTATCGATTTTGCTCAATCTGTTTTGTTGTTACATTGAATGGCGTTTCTACATATTGATTAGCATTATCAAATTTATAAAGTTATTGACGTTTTTAGGGTTCCGTACTTAAGTCGAATTTCCTATCACTGTGTATGTGTTTCAATAAACATTAATGAAAATAATTGTAATTTTCCTCTTAACCGCTGCAGTTCAGAATTTGGAAAAAATATTACGTCATAGTTCAGAATATTATTATACTCTGTGCTGTGGTTGGCTCCGAATATTAATTCTGTTTTATTTTTCGGTGAAAAACATTATTAAATAACCTCGATTCAATTTCTGAATTTATTTTTCTGGATATTTTTTATTACATTAGTACATGGTGGATGGAAAATGTGTGGTTGTTTTCGTTTTAAGAATATCACAAGGGACATCAAGTATGAAAAAGAAACCCAGAGAGAACAGATACGCGCGGGATGTAGCTCAGAATTTTAGTGTTATAAAGTAATCATTCTATAAATTTTTCACGATTCGATTCGACGGCTAAATGTGAGATATTCTGCCATTTATTTTTCAACAGGGGTGATTTTTTTCTTTAAGATTTCTTCGCTTTGGGTATATCCGACGATATACATACATATACTCACGCCCATAATCGTATAGGAGTAAGCAGAGACTGCAGATTGTCCAAATCAACTTTTCACATCCCATTTTTCGCCGCTTTTCTGCGAGAGTCAGCGTGATGAGTGGCGAACTCTGTCGCCGCCGTTTGAATGTTAAGTCTCATATAAGTCTCTAACTCGACTTTTACAACACGCCAAGAAGAAGGCGTTGGTGTTAAGTCGAGAGCAAAAATAGAAAATAAAGACACGCTGTTACAAACAAAGAGAAAGAATCTGCATGGAAGAAAATATTATTAATTATTTTAACTTCTATAACACGAAGATTAACCTCAAAGTTAGAAACCTCAATTTCATTTATCAATGGAATAAGCGCTTATCGGGCCTTCAAAGAGGCAAATAGATTTATTCCTCAGATATTAATTATTCGATGAATAAAGCCTTTTTGACGATTGAACAACCGATTTTATTGCTATCTGGCGAATAAACCCTATCTGTCTGTTTATCTGAGGATTGAAAAATCGGCCCTACGATACTTATATGAGACTTAACATTCAAACGGCGGCGACAGAGTTCGCCACTCATCACGCTGAGTCTCGCAGAAAAGCGTCGAAAAATGGGATGTGGAAAGTTTATTTTAACAATCTGCAGTCTCTGCTTACTCTTATACGATTATGGGCGTGAGTATATGTATGTATATCGTCGGATATACCCAAAGCGAAGAAATCTTAAAGAAAAAAATATCACCCCTGATAAAAACAAATAGCACAATATCACACATTTAGCCATCGAATCTAATAGTGAAATATTTACAGAATGACATCACCAAATATCACTAAAATTCTAAGCTACATTCTGTATCTGTTCGCTTTGGGTTGTTTTTGACCATTCTCCTTTACGAATCGTTATAAAGTACGAACTACTTTTTACCACTTTCATATATAAAAAAATGATAAAAGATGATGGACAATGATTTGGTTTTGATTTCGGCTACTCGGTACCCTGGTTCAAAAAAAAATTACTACCTTCTACAACGACATGAAGGATGTCTTTGTAGAAGGTAGTTAATTTTTTTTTTAGTTCAAGATCAATGCATATGCTGAAAAAAAAGTTGCAAAAAATTTCAAAGAATCGGCCGTAAATAATCTTTCAAAACAACGTAAACCTTGCATTATTCTCGGCAAAAACAAACAAGGAGCCCATTCAACAGATAATAATTGAAACGATCTTTCATGTTGCGCATTGGAAAATTATTGAAATGCAGTATTTTAACTGTGAAAGTACTTTTTTTAAATCAAGTAAATAGGCGAAATGGACAAAATTTCGTATACGGCCACTGATGTCGAAATTTGGTACACATGAATTTCTGTGTCCCGAACACGGACGTCTAACGTAAATAAATTAATTTTGAATATAGGGGTCACTTCAACAAAAAAATACTTAAAGAGCGTTTATTCTGAAAGTTGGCAACGTCACAAAAAGTTGTCAAATATTTCACTGTTTTGATTAATTTGGCAATATCACTGTATGGAAATATGAAATTTCGCAAACTAGTGACCTAAAATATTGATTACGAAATCAAATAATTAATATCTTAACGGACTCCCAAATTGCCTGTTTCAGCATCAAATTCGTGTATTTAGGCCCTGAAATTTTTTTTTTGTCATAGATAGATCCTTGTTTGAGTGAAATTAAAGGTTCAAAACACGATTAATTGCAATTTGCTCGATGAAAAAAAAATCCGAAACAGGGTCGATTTCAAAACCAGTTTCCGTCTCATTTCGTAATAAGAGCACAAAATTATGTGAAAATTGCATGTACGACGAGGGAACCGTATTTAAGAGGGAATTTAAAGGTTCAATTTTTTAGTTTAGTAGATTTTTTTTTAATAAACTCAAAAAGACCTAACTGTCAGAGTCCTGCGGGACGTCATCGAGGGTGGACCTGTGTCAAAATATTCAAAAACTCGCTCATTCTGCGCCTGTACAAAAAAATCTAGTAAAATAATAACTAATTAAGTTATGAAATTGCGATAGCTCAGAAAAAATATCTTGTAATTGTATAATAGTTTTAATTGTTTTCGAAAATGTGATTATTTCTAGGCAACATGATGACATTTAATTGTCATCTTAAAATAGTGTTGACACATTACAAATTATTATCGATGAAATAATAGTCAAGTGAGAGTCGTATTCGTCGTTTATGAAGAAGTTTGTACAAATCACAGTTTTCTAAGATTCTTTTAATCAGTTTCATCCATATCAACTATGATATTTCCTCTGCACCGAACTGTGTTCGCTACTATCATATCCTACGTCAATATTACATATTATACAATAGGTCTGGTTGTCGGTTATATACTAATAATATAAAGAACTTTCTTGCTCAGACAAAAGTGCTATAGGGTACACGACCAATTGGAAGAAACACGATAGCAACTTTATTGATATTTCTCGAATAGCGGAGCTAGCAATACAAGATTTTTTCTCGAATCTGTGATTTTAAAATATTAATGTTGATGTCCTAAAATAATAGTTTCGATAAATTATAGCTGGAGCAGTAGGTACGTCACTAGACAATAAAGTACGGCAATTGTTCCTTCACATGTAGCTCACAATATTTACGGTTCTTTCTGAGCGATGGCAAACACCAAAAACAAAAGAATATGGTTACAGTGTAACCGAAACAGTATGACCATTTAAGCGTATTCTACTTGATAAAAATCTGAAAATCAGGATCTTTGCAACCTCTGCCACTAAAGATGTAAATAAAATAGTGGATGATTTGTATGGAAATCTACCATTTTGAAGAAAAGAAATACCGACGGACACACAGCTTGTCTACTTTATAAATTCTTGAATTCACTGACAACTTACGCTTAGCCTTAACCTCTGGGAACCTCTGAAAATAAATGTCTTTAATTCGAAATCATGCTTCCAGAAGCATGATTTCGAATTAAAGACATTTGTTTTCTCAAAAAAACAAATTGCACAAGGGTATTTTTTTTGTTTTTAATGGGAAATCATCAAATGACTTCTCCCGCTCTGGGCGGAACGGGAGGGCTTATCAGATTTTTACTGAACCCACCCATGTTCCATCAGTTCGAATTCAAATTCTTAAATTCACTGACAACCAAAACTTGTCTGGAAATTATCTGGTTGAAAGGTCTGGAAGCATGATTTCCAAATGAAATTTCTTCATTTGGAAATCATGCTTCCAGACCTTTTTCATTTTTTTCATTTTCACCTTACAACCACAAAACCATATGTATCTGTAACTAGCTTCTGCTCGTGACTTCGTTCGCGTAGAAGTCGTAAGACACCACTATTGTGCCACATTATATAAAACTTTCCTGTACACAACTATGTCACATTTGTAGATTTGCTCTCAACAGCCTAAATATACAAAGAAACAAAGCAAACAGGACTGGTGTCGCGGGATCAATTGACGTACAGTTGTCCGTGTGAGAAGCAGCTAGTCCTGAGGTTGAAACCCGTAGCAATCATAATCATAATAATAGTAAAGCTGAAGGGTTTGTTTTTTTATAAATGTTTGAAATCGCTATTTCTGGAACTACCAGTCTCAGGCAAAAGCTAGTTTTGAATGAAAATACATTTCTTGATTTTCATTCGAAACTAGTTGATTACAGCACTTTAACAATTACATTAAATTACAACACAGCACATTAGCCGATTCCGACACCGCCACGATACCGGGGATTAGATTTTCGCAAACGTTTAGTACCTAATAAACGCTTTTACATAGAGTTGTTATTGTCACCTATGTCGTCGTAGACAGTAATTGACTCCGATATCAGCAGACTTAGCATGACGCTTTCTATATCTACTCTTCTGTAGAATAGAAATTGCTTGTCTACATTTCTTGGTACAAAACTGTCAACTGTCTATAGGGAAACATCATTTTTGTCTACTCTTCCGACGACAAAACGCTTGTCTACGGGTCTCGTGCTAAGCCTGCAGCACAATAGAGGTGAGAGAACTGGCCATTCTTTCAATTGAACACACTTATTCGCATTGCTGACTTCGAGACGTCGATTTTTAGGTACTGTACCTACTGTGGTCGTTTGGTGAGTCGCGATGGTCATCGATATTCACCAATATCATCAGGCCGATTATAAATATATCGGTTTCGAATCGGTATGTGTATAGCTGCCGACATATCGGTATCGGGTTGGTGTCAATATCTGATAATATGAAAACGCTCAATAGGTAACTTACAGGACACTTACCCTACACAGGGAAGTTTAAGTAATATTTTTAGTTTTACCATACCGTACCTAAAAGTAAGGAAAAAATTTCGAACCTAAGCATAAATAATTCAGTTGATCAACTGCAATATGTTTTACTGTGGCATGGATTTTCTGCTAAATGGTTGACAGTTCATCGTAAATAAATACGTTATGCCGCATTTGGGGGAGGCGGAGGTAGCGTTTTAAAGGCCCACAGGCCGGAACAACCTAGCCTTAACAGTGAATATTTAGTTTTAGATGTATAAAAGAACTTGGAAACTTTCCAAATGCCCTTTTTATACCTAAAACGGTTACAACATCATCCGTACTGTGTAAGGGGCAAGCTTCGAACTTCGACCGAAATGTATGAGATTTCGCTGGTTCGAGTTTTTTGGTTTCCAAAAGGCAACAGTAGAACAAGCTACATATTTGGTATACAGGTAAACTATTAGTATTTCCACTACACTGCCAATATTTTGTTTTAGTTAATTACATAGTTATTGTACCTATTTGAAATATCGTAGAACATTTTATAGGAGTAACGATGCAGTTACTTGCCCGATCTTGTTTGTCCGTACGAAATTACCTTTTGGAAGGGGCGACTAGAATCTAAGTGTTGACGTTCAAAACTCACCTTTATGTGGCTATTTGAAATAAATGCTTTGAATTTGACTCTGACATTGTGTGCGTAATAACATCTAATGGCACACTTGAGTGATGTAAAGGAATTGACTACTTAGCACACTCACAACACAGTTTAAACCTAATTGCAAAAAATTTCAAAGAATCAGCCGTAAATAAAATCTTTCAAATCAACCTAAATCTTGCATTATAATTCTCGGCAAAAACAAACAAGGAGCCCATTCAACAGATAATAATTGAAACGATCTTTCATGTTGCGCATTGGAAAATTATTGAAATGCAGTATTTTAACTGTAAAAGTACTTCTTGTATACTAAATACACACATAAAAAAATCCAGGGACATTTAAGGGTGAAGTCATCTAACCACTCGCCGACCGCTATCAACGACGTGTAGCGGTCTGTGTCTGTGACCGACAACGGCCGAATGCTGTGTTGGTAAACAAACCGGCGGCGCACATTGGTCCCAAATTAAAAAAAAAGTGGACATTGATAGTAGACCGCTGATATTTTTTTTTATTGTTGATACAATGATAACAGATAAGGCAAAAAAATATTATTGTCCTACTTCAAATACTTTTCTGTAAAAAAAATATTTCTTTTTTTTTTTTTTGTATGGGAGCGATTACATTTTACTCAATTTCTCAAAAACTTTAAGCGATGTCGAGATGGCAATCAAATATGTTAGAAAACTAATAATTCTGAGTATTTGGCTCGAAGAAACTTATTGCTTATCTCTGCGTACTTTCGAGATAATAGTGACAGAAAATAACATTTTTTTTTAATGTTAATTGTTTGCTTTTTTTTATCATAGCCTTACTTTAGCACATAATTATAATGTATGCGTAATGTCAAATAAATAAAAAGGGACTTCTCTGTAAAAGAGGTTATGGGGGCTCACTAATGACTGAAAAGCTATGACCTTTCTGAAGGAGTATTTTCATCAGTTTTAAAAAACAATCAAAATGAAGACAAATAAAGCTGCAAACATAAAGTTGAATATGTTCACAAACGATTCTGAAAAAATATTATGGTGAAAGATTAATATTTGGGTCTATATTCTCTTGAGAAATCTCTATTTCCTCGTTTTCCAACGAAAGCAATTCATTGTTCAAGCTCAAAGCACTAGCCTCTGGAAACAACTGTTTATGTAAACGAGCAAACTTTGGTTTGATATGGCTGATGTAAGGATCTGAGCTAATTAGAAAGCTGTGGATAATGTCTAAATTAGTCTGAACTCTACCGATTTTTCTTGTATGTGCCATTCTAACATTCCGGAAATCTTTATTCCTCGCTTCGGAAGCTTCTTCGGAAAGCATGCCTATCGGAATAAAGGAGAAATTTTCACAAATATCAGCACCGTGTATCAACAATTTATGGACACTTGAAGGCATGTAATACCATGGATATAAGTTTACATACAGCATTGCTGTTTCTTTACAATATTCCCTAAACAAGTTGGTATTAACAAGTTGACCAGATGAAATTGTTTGTAAAATGACTGCAAATCTCTTGATTAAAACAGGGTGGATACCCGTTATTTCAGCAGATACTTCATAATTTTCAAAAAACCTTCTTGCCGTGTTACCGTCATTGGTTGTACCAAATCCCTGTTTTACTATGTCAATTAACAAACCAGTTCTTTCCCGGAATTCTTCTTGTGTCAAATTCTTTTTAATTTCTTTTAACAATTTATCTTCTTTTCGTGCAGCCCACTTTTTGAAGTCTAAGTTGTACGAAATGTGTAAAATACATTCCATACATCTTATCCACATATGAAGCGAAGACAGACCATATTTATACATATCTTCTCTGATGAGTCTTTTGGATACAAAGTCCAAGTCATTCATTTTGCTAGGTAGGGTATTGCAAATATTACAAACAGCTGCAGAAGAAGTATTGGAAATCACAGTAGAAATTTTCCCATCAATCATTGTACAAAACATGTTTAATATCAAAATTATCTACAATTGTGGGAACAAGATTACGAATTTCTTCCTCTAAGGATGCACTTTCCTTCTTTATCAATTCATTTGTTTCTTTTGCAAATATAAAGCCAATTGGACGACAATAGTTTGTTGAAGAGGGAGCAGGATTTTGCCACAAGATAGTACCACTCTCTTCTTCCAAACGAAGCGGAACCAAACTAATCATGAAAACTGAAGAAACGTCAATTTTAGTGTCGGAGTGTGACTTTTGTTTATAATTACTTTGAGAAGATGACCCGTCAAAACCCCATTTGCTTATTAGTTTTAGCGATTTTTTGTCGGCAGAGTTGTGCTGAATTGTTTTTAATATCCTATTGGTTGTCAAATCTAGAATCGATTGAAGTCTTATCTTAGCATCAGATTCAGTTACAGTTATGTCTGACTCTGGAGGATAACAAGTTTTTTTAGCTTCCAGGAGCTTTTGATAGGATGGAAGACCATACATTTTCTCTGAAGCAAGAATAGTTCTTGAGGTGTAAAGCGCTAACGTTTTATCATCTGGTAAACACGGTTTGTCAGTCTTTTTAGCGAATAGTACCTCATGTACCATCTCACATTTTTCCTTGTTTTGGCTGAGTTCGTTTAATATAGCTGCTAATTTTGTTTTTTTAGACTCTTTTAATTTGGCACATAAAGCATAAATAAACTAATTCCTCCTCTGTGTGATCTAGAAGTGTTAGAGAACGCCTTTTCTTCTGTTTATCAGATATATCAACAAATGGTTTTTTACTTGTACCACAACTTAATTGATGAGTATCCACTTGCGTTTCGAAATTTGGAATTACTTCCTCGGCAACTTTAAAAATGCTGCTTAAATCGATATTTTGACATTTTGGCCAAACTATTTGGGATTGTAACCAGTCTGAATTTTTGTTAAGAAAGGTCTTTTGAGCTCTACTGGAAGCAGACCATCTTTTTGAGATATTACTTGAAAAATTACGACAAAATAATTTAATATTACTCAAATCTTCGGAAGACAATTCAACACCAATACGTTCAATAAGGGCATTAAATAAAAATTCGACATTTTTAAAACCACCTCCTGATTTAAGAACAACGTATAAGTCTAAGTTGGTGACAAATGCGGACATATTATAATTTTAAGGAAAATTTAAAACAAATTAGAATCAAAGATATCAAAGACAAAGTGACTTTGATTTTAACAAAAAAAATTTACGAAAACAAATTCGACGAAAGAAAGACAAACAAAAATTATTTGATTTTAAAATCCAAAGATTCAAAATACAACAATAACAAAACAAACAACAACAAGCATTTCTTCAAGCGCACAGAAAAAATAAGGACACGTCTTATCGCAACCACATTTAGTTGTACACTGAGGTGTACGCGCGCGATTCGTGACCGTATTACGTTACGTCATGAGAGGCGGCCATCTTGTTATCCCGGCAAACTCGCGTCGAAGCTCCATTTTGCTGGCCAGCGGACCTATTGCGATATGAGTAAGGCTATGAATAAAAAAAAGCGAACAATTAACATTAAAAAAAATTGTTATTTTCTGTCACTATTATCTCGAAAGTACGCAGAGATAAGCAATAAGTTTCTTCGAGCCAAATACTCAGAATTATTAGTTTTCTAACATATGTGAATGCCATCTCGACATCGCTTAAGGTTTTTGAGAAATTGAGTAAAATGTAATCACTCCCATACAAAAAAAAAGAAATATTTTTTTTAGAGAAAAGTATTTGAAGTAGGACAATAATATTTTTTTGCCTTATCTGTTATCATTATATCAACAATAAAAAAAAATATCAGCGGTCTACTATCAATGTCCACTTTTTTTTAATTTGGGACCAGTGTGCGGCGGCGCGGTCTCGCGCGCACGCCGCCTGCTATCGCCTGTTGCGACGCGGTCGGCTGCAACGAATGTTTTGGCAACCGGTGGCGTGTCGGTTATCCGTTGTGACGTCTCTGCACGCTATCGGTAGCCTATGACGTTTTAAAGAAACTGTAGCTTTAGATGTCTCTAAAACTACGTACTGATTATTTTTATTTAAAGATATGAACGGCTCAATGTTCTGCCACTTTTTTATTTATAACTGAAAACAAATGAATCACGAAGCCGGTAAAATTGAATTAACTTGTTACGGTTAAACATGAATGTTGAGAGAATGTTGAATGGAAGACAACTTCCTAGTGTGCTTTGAAAACTTATTGCTAACTAGCTTTTGCCAGTGGCTTCGCCCACGCGGAGGTCAGAAATTCTCCCACGGGAACGTACTACCGGGATAAAAAATATCATCATCATCAGCCTATAATGTGTTCCCACTGCTGGGACACAGGCCTCCTCTCGATGAGAGGGATTGGACCGTAATCCACCATGCGGGCCCAGTGCGGGTTGATAGATGTCACATGTCTTAGATTTTTTTTTGTTCTAGGACATGCGGGTTTCCTCACGATGTTTTCCTTCACCGTTTTGAGAGCCGTGGTGATGTTGTAGCGGCACTACAAAAATATATGCTTCACGACAAATATCAAGAAACACAAAAAAGAAAAGTGGCGCCATCTACAATGCCACAGGCGAACTAACCGAGCAATTCTACATCGCGCAATCAGAGTTTACCACGCTACTCAGATAGATAAAATATCCCGACATCAACTGTCGGGCAGTTGCCCGGACCAAACACAATACCCGTCTGGTCGGAGGATCCTCCTTTTCAATAGAGGATGAGCGAACTTTACACCCTGTTCCTCATACCTCTATACTGGTGACCCCGAGAACGAACGTCAGCGCAGCCTTCGTGCAATACTTCGGCGTGACGTCATCTTCATCAAATCAAGACCACTTCCTCAAGCTTTCGAGCGGCGAGCCACCCAGCCAGCCAGCACCCACGGCTTCAACGGGAATCCTGACCACCTGCATGCAGCGAACCGCATGCCTGGTCATCACCCACAGCCTCATTAGCAACCATGGCCCAGCACACTGCACTTTCGGCCGGTCGAGAGCCCAATCTCCCGGTCGACGCCAGCAGTCAGCCTCAACCTCTCAACCCAGCGCTGTACCAGATCCGACTCACTGGAGCATAACGCAGCGCAACCCCGACTCACTGGGGAATCGTCGCAGACAGTTCCGACTCACCGCGAACTATGTGACACCCGGTTCCGACTCACTGGAACCACAGCTGGCACTGGCAAGCATCATAATATGCACTGACTCAGCCCACTATCGACCTCCGGTCTCCGGGGGGGAGTGATGTAGCGGCACTACAAAAATATATGCTTCACGACAAATATCAAGAAACACAAAAAAGAAAAGTGGCGCCATCTACAATGCCACAGGCGAACTAACCGAGCAATTCTACATCGCGCAATCAGAGTTTACCACGCTACTCAGATAGATAAAATATCCCGACATCAACTGTCGGGCAGTTGCCCGGACCAAACACAATACCCGTCTGGTCGGAGGATCCTCCTTTTCAATAGAGGATGAGCGAACTTTACACCCTGTTCCTCATACCTCTATAATGTAATAATTTACACAAAGTAAAGCGCCTGTCTTGGTTCGAACCTACGACCTACAACTCGTAAGTCGCTGCCGTTACCACTTAGTCACCACTGCTCGCTTGGCCACCACTGCTCAAAATAAATAAAAAATATCCTATATGTTAATCCCGGTTATAAGCTATCTGTGTACCAAATTCCCTATAAATCTGTTCGGCCGTTTTTCCGTGATTGAGTAACAAATATATACATATCCAAACATACAATTTATTATATTACTAGGATAAACGTTTTTATTAATTTTTGGCAACAATTTTCAATGAAATGTATTCTGCAGGTTTTTCTGATGCTATGCAATGCCGATTTTAAAGCAGGGTAAAAATGTTGAGAACACTAGTCATGTTGGAAACGACGGGATTCAGGGCAATGTTGCTGATGCCATTGACATTTGGCACCAGGCAAAGCGTAATAAAGATGTGGTTTTGCTACCGTGACACTTGATGAGGTGGCGGAGCGGCACACTGCGATAAGTTGGGTTTACAGCGCCAGACAAGAGCGATTTTTGCAAACTACATCGATATACAGCCTAACTTTACCACTGACTAACCAAACGGTATTGAAGTTACAGTACAGTTACAGGAGACTATATGAAATAAAATTTAATGATCGTAGATAATTTCATAGTCCAGCATTAGTCGCGGACAAAAATAACAATGGGCAACCGAAAATTTGACTTAAAACGATCACCGATGGTTACGTAATTATCAGAAGACCCCTATTTTCGACTTCCCCAGGTTTGACTTCCATCCAGAGTCACGAAGACGAAGAATACGAGATTGGCAAATGATAACAGCCCCGACTTACGTACGTTACGACGACGTAAGTTCCAACACGGGCAGGGACCACTTTACTTTGTCATGTATTTCATCGCCGGTGCTCTCAAAACGTGGGACCGGTTTAAGAGCAGCGGCGATGAAATTCTTCTCTCGCAGAGATGAGTTCATGTCCCAGAAGTGGGAACGGTGTAGGCTGACTATTTTAACGTGATTTGCGACCACCTGGACGGGAGAATCGCCTGCAGAATCTTCACGACGTCCATCCATTTCAAGGTGGAACAATCATGGTATGGGTATGAATACGTATGAGCGGAGAACTGTCAGAATTTTGGTATATGCCTAGCAATTTAACTACTGAAACTCCCGAGTTATTTTTGAATACGAGTTCAGACGCGGAACTAACGTGGCAGAAACGGCTCGCAATATCAACTTTGCGTTTGGATAGGGGGATTGCTAATGAACGCACCGTGCGTTTTTGGTTTAAACGCTTTCGTAATGGAAACTCCGACTTGAAGAACGAACCACGTGGTAGATAGACACAGGTGAATTGAAGGAGATGGTGGAAGCCGATCCTAGTCAAACTACCCAGGAATAGGGTATTTTCCAATTTGATAAAAACTGTTTTAATTTGAAGATTGGGGCGACATATTTAACAGAAAAATAAAAATACATTTATTTATATCCATTTTCTCCATTAAAAACGATTAAAATCAAATTTATTTTTCGTTGTTTTGAATTTACCGCCAAAACGCTCCTTACGATGACTTTTATCACCTGACATCGTGACGTCAGCTTTGTGTAAACAGCACCAGTACAAATACTTAGTTTGGCGCAGTTTTTAAAGTATTTGTGCACAGAGGCACCGCACACCAGTGATTTCACTTTCTATCCATAAATAATATTGTTAATTATAAACACGAAACTCACTTGGTTAATTACTAACAACTTTAGTTTACACAAAGTTGACGTCACGTGACAAAAGGTCATCGTAAGGAGCGTTTTAGCGGTAAATTCAAAACAACGAAAAATACATTTGGTTTAAATCGTTTTTAATTGAGAAAATGGATATTAATCAATTTACTTTCATTTTTCTGTTACATATTTCGTCCCAATCTTCAAATTAGAATAGTTTCTAGTAAATTGGAAAATACCCTATTAGCGGCAGGGTTTAACTTTACCTACCTACAATATTGACTCATTTGCATCAAATCAAGATAAAAAAAAAAACATGAAAAATGGGTGCCTCATAATTTGACTAGTCTGCAGAAAGAAATGCGTGTAGAAACTTGTGTTGCCTTGTTGAATCCATACAGAAATGAAGCAATATTGGATCGAATTGTGTCATGTGACGAATAGTGGATTGTTTACGATAACCGCAAGCGAAAAATGCAATGGCTGACCCCAAGTCAAACGCCGCAACAGTGCCCTAAAGCAAAGCTTACCAATAAAAAGGCAATGGTAACTGTTTGGTGGTCTCTTCATGGTGTTATTCACTACGGCTTTCTCAGGTCTGGTCAGGCAATAACATTAGATGTTTACTGTGCCGAATTTCGAACGATGATGGTGAAACTGGCAGTGAAACAGCCCGGCTGGTGAAATTCACCATTATTGCTCCATGATAACGCAAGACCTCACACTGCACAAGAAACCGTTGTAACTCTACAGAAGCTGCAGTTAGAAACTATGCGACATTCTCCGTACTCGCCAGACCTTGCTCCAACAGACTGCCATTTGTTTCGTGATTTGGACAATTTTCTACGTGATAAAAAATGTTTTCCCAGGAGGCAGTACAAAATGCTTTCACACAGTTTGTCTAATCTAGAACCTCAGAGTTCTATCGTGAAGGCATTAATGAACTTCTGTTTAGATGGCAGCAATGTATAAATAATGAGGGTAAATATTTTGATTAAATAAATATGTTATAATATTTATAAAAAAAAAACGAGTTCCAATTTTTCAGTACAAATCGGCAGTTTCATACTTTAACCCCTAATATTAAAATATCTACCATCGATACTAAAATAAGCAATATCATTATTGTTTACTTAAGTGGATTTAATTGATTTTCAGTTATCTATAAAGTATCAAACGGAGGCAGTGTGAGGGTGATTTTAAGTCCTTTGAATCCTACGTAATATCGTTATAACTCTTTAAACAGAATACAGCGATATTCAAACATTTCCAACCCCCTCAAAAATAATTTTAGCAAATCCTTAATAATAATTTAATTGGTCTTTTTTCAGCGATTATTTTCTTATTTGTATAATACAGAATCAATATTCTTTGTCCAAAAAGCAATTACTATACATTTGCGAAGCGATAAACACGGGGCCAGATCTGGTGAACATGACGGGTGGATACGGCAATAGTAGGAACTGAAGTAATTCAACAAAGACGCGATTACGTTTTAGGTCAAAGTTTAATAAATAATCCCTGCAGGGCTATTAAGAGGCCGTATACGAAACTGTTCCGATTTCGCTGATTTAGGCTACTCGGAAATATTGTGCAACAAAATTTA
Source organism: Polymixis flavicincta (assembly GCA_949987655.1). Taxonomy (NCBI): domain Eukaryota; kingdom Metazoa; phylum Arthropoda; class Insecta; order Lepidoptera; family Noctuidae; genus Polymixis; species Polymixis flavicincta. The sequence continues at coordinate 30,251,779 of OX465171.1, read as the reverse complement.
AACTACAGTTCTAAACTTCAGTTCAAGATCAATTCAGTCCATCCCGAAAAAAAAAGTATTAGCAGTAAATAATCTTTCAAAATCACCTTAATCTCGCATTATAATACTCGACAAAATTAACATAATAATTGAAACGATCTTTCATGTTAGTTGCGAATGAAAACTTATGGAAATGCAGTATTTTAATTACTGTAAAAGTACGTATTTTAAATCAACTAAATAAGCGAAATCGACAAAATGTTGGATACGGCCTCTTTAAACATCGACAGTTCGTTAAAGCCTTTCAACTGGAGTGTTGCGAAACACTAGCGAGAAGGATTTTTTTTTCGTAATGGACCATCAATATCAATCTGCCTTGCGTTTGCAAAACTATTTTGAGATCGGCCTTCTACAAAACTATTTTGAGATCGGCCTTCTAGTCTAACCGGATGCACCGATACCCGTCGGACTGAAGACGTTGGTTGTCAGACTTTTGGGTTAGGTTATACCCGTAACGACTGCCAAAGATCTACGAATCACAACCGGGACTAAGAGGTTAACGTGCTTACTGAGGCACTGAAGGGTCGATATGTAATGGATGGACAAGTCACCCATCCACGAACCGATCGCGGCAAGCCCAACGTTCGATCGGCTGTAATAATTAAGCCACGAGCCCATTTCATAAAGAACATAAAATGATATACCAAACTTGGAAAATAATAATATGGTAAGCTTTGCAGACTGACTGTTATTACAGATCCTAAGGGTTTGCCATGAGGAAGCAGTCAAAAAGGTACAAAAGCTGTGTGTGACTAGGAACAGAAATGGAGAATCACCACGTTCATTTTACGAACAAGAATGTGTCAAAGTCAAAGCAATTATTTCAAATAGGCACTTAAAAGGCACTTTTGAACGTCAACATTTACATTAAAATAGAATTGATTCTAGTCGCCCCTTCCAAAATGTAGTTTCGTATGAATGGGCAAGAAACTCCACCGTTACTCTTTTAAAATGTTTTAAGTACAATATTTAATATGCATTCACTGTATAATTATGTGTGAAATTGATTACTTGCTAGTAAAACGGAACAGCCTTAAAAGTGTCAAAAACTGTAAAGTGCTCCCAGGCGAAGACTTAGTCTCACAACATAAACTCATAGTAATGGAGGTAAAATTCAGTGTTTCATCCAGTAGAAACAAGGAACGACCCCCACCCAAAACCAGATAGCGTATGATAGAAAAGGAGGAATGTGCCAGTAAGTTTAGGAGTCAGGTGGTAGATAAAATTATTGAAATGAAGGATATGGAAGGAAAATCCGTGAATGAATGTTGGATAGAGATGGCGGATTGCATAAGGAATGTAGCAATAGATGTGTTTGGAGAATCGAAAGGTAAAGGTATGATAGATAAAGATACATGGTGGTGGAATGAAGACGTGCAAAAGATGCTTAAAGAGAAGAAAGTTGCGTTTAAAGAATGGCAGGGTATAGAAAACGGGAATGATAGTCTGAAAGAATATAAGATGAAGGTTTATAAAGAATGTAAGAGAAAGGCAAAAAAGGCGGTCGCAGTTTCGAGGGCTAAGGCGCAGGAGAACTTGTACGACTCACAGGATAGTCCGAGAGGCCAGAAGGAGCTGTACCGGATTACAAAAGCAAGAGAAAGGAGAACGAGAGATATCATTCACATTAAATGTATGAAAGACGACGCCGGTAAAGTTCTTTTTAAAGATGACGAAATAAAAGAACGATGGAATATTTATTTTGAAAAGCTAATGAATGAAGATGATGAGATGACGATGATCGCATTCTCTCCTATTTCGGCCAAATAGTACGCAGAGGCGATGTAAGTTTGGAAAAACTGATTGTGGTTGGGAACACCGAAGGCAAACGATCGCGCGGTCGTTCACCAACACGATGGACCGATCTGGTGAAGGAATCATCGTCCTTTAAATTCTACACGGTGGTGAGGGATGCGCTGGACAGAAACCGGTGGAGGCGGATCATCCGCTCCAGATGCAACTTCGAAGCTGACCACGATCCTCAGATATGAGGGACCGACTACAGAGAGAGAATGAACGAAGAGAATAAATGGAATGGTGTGCTCAGAGAGGTACAAGTAAATATGGGATTGGTGAGGGAAATTAGCATGGATGAAGTAAGAAAGGCAGTTCATGGTATGAAAAATGGAAAGGCTATGGGCCCAGATGATATACCAGTAGAAGTATGGAAGTGTTTAAAAGAAGATGGATGTATGTGGCTGACTTTATTCTTCAATATGTTGTTGCACGAGGGAGGGATCCCACAAGAATGGTGCAATAGTTTACTAGTGCCCATCTTTAAGAATAAAGGTGATGTACAGGACTGCAACAACTATCGAGGGATAAAGCTCATGTCACATAGTATGAAGGTATGGGAGAAAGTAATAGAGACTGCGAAAGGAGAGTGAGGTTACCCTAAACCAGTTTGGGTTTATGCCAGGTCCAGGAACAATGGACGCCACTTTTGCACTTCACATCATGTTTTTATTGAATTAATCGATAGAGTCTACAATTCTGAGGGTTAGAGTAAAACTCCGGGTTCGCCAAGACTTGCACATTAAAAAAAAAAAAATGACAAACTTTCGGAATATTCGACTTATGAAAAACGAAAAAAAAATCATTATAAATATTTAAGTACTTTTTCCAGAATTTATTTATTCTATCGAAAAAAGGTATAATAGCCGACCGTTCTACCAATTCCTGTTGCTTTAGTATGAATGGGTCGAGAGATATGATTTTTAACCGACTTCAAAAAGAAGGAGGTTATCAATTCGACATGTTTAATTTTTTTTTTAAATGTATTTTCAATCATTTTGCGTTTTAATTTTTTTATTCCGTTTTTATTTCATTTTTTTAAACCGCCGTAGTAGGTGGTCATTCCTACATCAAAAAATGCTGATTCTTTCTATTATGTGTAGTATTGTTTCCAAAACCTAACTCGTTGGTTTCCAGGAGTTATTGGAAATTTTAGTAATATCCGAAATATCCGCACTTTAGGGCTGCCACTTCAATCAAAACATAATTTGTTTATTTTTATTAAGTTTTAGCTTTCTTATCACGACCATAACAAGATATCAATATTTTGTGGCTTAAAATAGCAAAGATTGAGTAATTTTATAAAGGAAATTAAAAAAACAAATGGAGAAATTGGTATCATGTTGATTGATATACACCTTTTTTGGAAACCGTCTATAAATTCTAACCCAACAGACTTAACTAATAGTAAATAAAAGAAAATCCTTTCCGATGTCTCATAAGTATATTAATCAACATTTAACATGAGTATTATATCAACATTTTGACAATTTTTTAAATATTTTAGTCAATTTAGTTCTTTTCATCATTAATTTTACAAATGTTTTAAATCAATTTTCGTTTTACTTTTTGATTTTACAACTTATTTTGAATCAATTTTAGTAAACTTTTATATTTTACAATTCTTTTAAATCAATTTTACTATACTTTTTGAGTTATATAAATTTTTTAGAATAATTAATTTTATATTTTATTTATTTTAATGAATTATATACCTATCTAATTATTTTAAATCAATTTTCATCATGTATTTACATCAATTATATTGGTTTTTTGATAAAAAAAATACGATGAGAGTGCGCCCCTGCTTAAATTATTTACGTGAACGATTTATATTTATTATTATTAATAAACAATATGTAACTATATTTATTAATGTATAGTTTTTCCTATAAAGCAAAATCAATGGTTGTTCCATCTGGAGTTGGAACAATTTCAGGGGACTGAGCGCCAGTCAACCTTTATACCGTAACCGTACTCAGCACTTCAACGACCTCAGTAAGGTGTGACTGAAGTACGTCGTGCAGAACTGCGGCTGGGGGGCTTGCCTTAAATGACCGGCCCGCGAGAAGTTTGTTGAATTAATTGTAACTAAAAATGGTGCCGTTTCTGTTGTACTGTCGCCAGCAGGTCAAGCTATCCCAAACTGTCAAATTTTCCCAATTGAACATAAACCTTATTCCTTTGTAATAAAGTTGAAAAACTCTCAAAGAAATTTGAGAGATTGGGGTAGCTTGATGTGCTGGCCTCTGTACACCGAACTAAACTATAACTAAAATTCCTTACTTTTGACTATGAGAATCTTAACGCTATTCTGAAAAAAAAAATATCTCTAAATTTAAAAACAATTTTAGCACAACTAAATCGAATTTGACGATCGCGAGTCGCTCGTGGTATTTTTTGGCTTCGCAACGAGGTACTTGTTTGCCCTACCCCGTAGAGGCGCGGAGGGGCGGTAGCCTCGACGTGATTTATATAGAATTTTGACTTTTTACATGGAAAATATGAAAATTACTACCCACATGTTGAGTTTTAGAGGTGTATGTGGTCTTATAAAGGGGGTCGGAATTTTCATTATTTTTGCGATAGGACACACAGTTTTCGAGATATAAGCAAAAGAAAAGAAAAAAATATATATAGTACTATTTTTGCACCAGAAGTCGAGGTGTCGGTATAAATTTTAGTTCTTGACAACTAATTTTATTCCACACCTATTTAATCGCGATTAAAAATAGTCAGATTTAGTTAGACAACCAAAATTTTAGGTTGAATAGATTAATGAAATTGACAACAACAGAATAGCAAAATTACCATTTTCACTAAACTAATAATTCAGTGCAATCTTAGTGCTGTCAAACTAAAATATAGTTAAGTTGTGTCACTTTAGTCAATTTCAGAATGGTAAATCGTCGTTTGACAGGAATAAACTACATTTTGGTGATTTTTAGTCTAGTTTAGAGAATTTTGTGACAACAGAATCGGCACCAAAACAGATGAATTTTAGTTCGGTTAGCCCATATAATATTTTACAAATTCATATACATTTTCTTTTCGAATAGCCAACTCCATATTAGTCATTAGAAAGTATTAAAAACACCTCTTTTTTCAAATAAAATATATTCTTGTTGTTTTTTTTTTCGGATACTTGAAAGTGACAGCCCTAAGGAAATTTTTGAATTTCTAATAACTCCTGGAAACCAACGAGTTAGGTTTTGGAAATAATACAACTCATAATAGGAATTATCAGCATTTTTTTGATGTAGGTATGACCACCTACTACGGCGGTTTAGATGAATAAAAAAATGAAAACGAAAAATGATAAAAATAAAATCATATCTCTCGACCCATTCATACTAAAGAAACAGGAATTGGTAGAACGGTCGGCTATTATACTTTTTTTCGATAGAATAAATAAATTCTGGAATAAGTACTTCCGTTAAATTATAATGTTTTTTTTTTGTTCGTTTTTCATAAGTCGGATATTCCGAAACTTTGACATTAAAAAAAAAAATAAGTAATAGTCTTGACGAACCCGGAGTTTTACTCTAATCCTCAGAATTGTAGACTCTATCGATTAATTCAATAAAAACATGATGACACAAAAACTGGGTTCATAACACACTGTGCGCTAGTGTTATGACGTGTGATTGATAATAAATAATAATAATAATAAATTCGTTATCTAGATGGGTCATACTAATTGATATAAAAAAGAAATCTAGGTGAAAGTTTCTCACTAAAAATGTCCGTACAAGTTTGGTACATGGTATCTAGGTTACAGGCAGATTCAAACCTTTCTGAGGGCTGGATTCCATACTGGGTTCGAGACCTATATATTACAGATCTCTAGGCTCACTCCCTTAAAATTACTATATTAAATTGCACTTACGTACTACAACACTAAAAAAAAGCTAAAAGTTCTGAGAGGACGATAATTGAATACAAAACAAAAAAAGGAGATGTGCTAAATGTGTCTTTGGAAAGTGTTGTGTCTCCGTGAGTGCAATATAAGTCCTCACGCCTGGGCGCCTGGGCTCAGGCCCAGTGCGAGCGCTGGCGCTCGCACTGGGCCTGAGCACCTACTTGCCCGAGGGTGTGTGTGTCTGTGTGTGGTTAACAAGGTGAAACGCGATCTAAAATTAAGTTGAATAGTGCAGTTATAGCATAATGTATTTTGATAGGTTATTTTTACGCCCTAACGTCTGTTTTCACATTGTTATATACTACCGTGTAATCATTCTATATTGAGAAGTAGTGCTAGGTTAAAGAAAGTTTTAATGTCATGAGTAGTGCTTATTCGCAAATTACCGACAAAAATAAAAACGCAGTTTATCGATACAGTTTTGGAAAACCTATTTTTTTTGTGGGTTATGAACGTTATATCACTGAATTTGTGAAGTGACGTGGGGTTTTCGCCGATGCGTTTATGCCCTGGCGTTCAAATGATTAGTATTCTTTATGCGAAATAACTGTTTGTTTGTTATCTGTCAACGAAATTTGGCACACAGATAGACTATGTCCTGTAATTAGTACAAAGGACATTTTCCACCCCGGTAGGACATTCACAGCAAAGCCGCGAACAGAAGCTATTTCTATATTATATTTATATAAGCAATATTCTCATGCCGATATGAAAATAAACCGTTAGCCTGTAACTAAACCAACCAACTTTAAAATAATAGAATGATTCCAAAATAATGTAATCAGGAGTTTTCTATCCTCTGGTACATAAGAAAAGACGACCTCCAATATGACCGGAAAATGGTACAGATCGCCCAATTCTTTTTCTCTTCTTAAATTTGATAATTATTTTTGTGCATAGTTTGATGGACAGGAACCGTAGTTGAAGGCTATGTGATCTGTCTCACACCCTGTATATGATGTTGTATTTTGTAGCGGATTCAACGTTCCTTTGCACACCGCCAATTTCATTACGAACTCACTTGCCCAAACTAACATTATCGTCCTGGGCCCTAATTCACTATGACAACTTAACGATTCCTTACATCGAAACCACGTCAATTCTTTAGGTCACAAACGACAACGACATCTGCTAATAAATATCGACAAATTGTCTTGGAACATACAGAATTTGACATTTCGATTCCTTACCGTTACATTGGTTTTAACAAAACACTTTTTTGGCGTAGTTTGAACGTAGCAAAGTTCCGCGGTCAATCATTAGAACCATACAGAATTGAAGCCATGACATGCTCTGCTTAATCGCCCCACCTAAATCACAATGAGCACACATACCACAGTATGGATACATACGCTTTCTTTTTGAGGGTGGCAAATCATCAAATAACTTCTCCCGCTCTGGGTGGAGCAGGACTTTTACTGACTAAGACCCACCCGTGTTCCCTCAGTTGCCTGTGTGCCAGGGGCGACGATATCTCTTTCGAACAACCCACACCCTTGGCAGGCATCGGCCCTTGCGGACCCCACCAGTTGTTGCTGACATTTCTGACAGCGCGCGTGGAATACAACGCGCCGTCGACTCGAGCATATTTTTTTTTTATTTTTTATTTTATTGTTTAACGTCTGTTGTAACTGATCAAAAATAATTTTAAGTGGTAATTTTAATACATACGCTTAAAATTACTTTTTATCAGTTACAACAGACCTAAGCAGTATTCCATAAAGAGATTTGGATGAACTCATATTCAGCAAGTCAAATCTGTGTGATTTTATGATACTAGTTTCAGTTTGTATTCACATGGAATACTGGTTGTACCTACATTTTATGGAAAAAAGATTTTTTTATTTTATCACTTCATTAATTTTATTTTAAGGTGAAACAAGTTCACATTTTTCCCGTACATACTTCGGGAGGGTTTTACTCCACTGTTTGACAATGTACATCAAAACTTAAACGTGTTATGGTTTGGTCTTATTATTAATATTGTCGGTATGGAAACAGAATACTAAAATAAAAAACCATTAAAAAGTTATGAGCCAACAAAGATTCGTTTTTCTTGCTAATTTAACCTAACTTTGGGCGTGTTTAAGTAATAAAATAAGTGTAAAATCTCAAAAACTAAGTCGGTACCGACTAAGCTCAGTTATCGAAAAGTTCAATAAACTTTATTTGATTTATGCAGTGGTTTTTTCAGAAAACCTGATCTTCCGAAGGACTTTTCTTAATTTTTTACGCGCCTGTTTTACTATAACTGATCCTGCAGCTCATTCGATAATGATGTGCGTGTAGACTAGCGTCTAACTGCCCATCACGGGTACTACCTCTGTCGGACATGAAGCCTGGTGAGACAGCGTGATTTTTAGCCAGGCCCACCAGTGAGTTCGAGCCCGCTACTTGTTTCCCCTTAATGGCCAGCATTAGGTAACTAAGATACCAGATATTTAGTAAATATCACAAGAAGTATTTAATAACGCAAAAGCAACAGCGGTATTACGTCCAGGCCAGACGAGACGTAGAAAAACCGTCGACATAGTTTACTATAACTGTAGTTTAGTAAAAGTTAAGTAAAAGACACATTTCTTTAATTTTAATAGAATAATAAAATATTTGTAAAAATTACCATGATCTCTAAAACCCCAGATATTTTTTGTGTGTGTATATAAAAATGTTCATCAGAAAAACGAAATTAAAACCAAAAATTAAGATGTCCATTTCGAATAAATGAGTTTTGGTAGCATAATAAAATTATTACACTAAGTTGAAATTTTGCCCTACTTTATAATATTGAATACTATTCTTGTGATTCGCCAAAATGTTGACAATAAACGATTCGTTTAAGAGTTTCGAGCCACATAAGCAACTCTTGTTCATTACATATTAATTCCACTAAGATTGATTGAAACACATACTTAATACTATTTAACAATTCGATTTTAGAACCTAAGGCCACTATTACTTTATCTTACCATCTTCATCGTATTAAAACGATTGTCGATCAGCTTATTACTGATGCAAGTGAAAAGTCGACCGTCCACTGCGAAATAGGAAAGGCACGGAGTTTGCCACATTTACGATTTTGTTTGAAAGAATACAATAATATGGTAATTTTTATCATCTGTAAGATCGGATCCTATAAGTATGACAATAGATCGCAAACACAAGATAATGTAAAAGCGGCCCTAGAGCTAAAAATTATTTGATTATTGACGGTTGTAATTGACTTAAAAGGAGACGGTTTTCTATTCGGTTTAGCAAGTGGGTACATGATCTAGCGAAGGTAATTTAGTACTAAATAAAGAGTGAGATAATTACAAATCTATTCAAAGAAAAGTACAAGTCTCAAAAAAATTGTTGTCTGGGTTTTATAATTCGTTTTTTTTTAATTCAATGGCTAAAGCCACTGGTTGTTCAAGTTAAAAATAAAAACAGTTACAACAGTTCCCGAAATAGAGCTCATGACTTCTGTTCCTTTGGAACGACAAGTTGGAACCGTGCACCTAGATTCTGACGTTTCATAAGTGCCCATGCCGGTTTATGTCTTTTTTTTTTTTTGCTTTCCTTCTCGATATTCAGTGTTCCGTTATGCTTTGGATTTTCCCGCGTCCTTACTATGTAGGAGTTCGTTCCTCGCCCATTGTTACCTACGACCATGTGCCGTGTTACAAGCTATTTCGCAATTTACTGTTTTCCTCATGTGATGGATAATGCTTGTGGGCCACGTGTTAGTTAACAAAAGCTTGGCATAAACACATGCTCCGAATTTCAGTCGCGTTTCGGCAGGTGAGGTGCTATATTTTATAGCTTATTTTTAACAAAATTTCAGTATGTTATTCTTTTTCATTTACATGGCCTGGATTTTATGTTTTAGATTGATGTCAACTTGACAATGGTCAAAGGTGACTATTTTGATCTTTGTTATGAAGTAATTAAATATAGATTTCAATGCAATAATGCTTCCTCAGCGCCTTAGCATTAAAAGTTATTAAGTGTCTTGATTAGATAAAGACAAAAAAAGAAGAAATCTGACGAAGATTTAAAAGATACGACTGTACCTAAGAATCGATTTTCGCTGCATTTAGCTTCCCCTAGCTTACAGTCGTAGAATAGCTGACCTTTATCTAGAATACCTATTTAAAGTGAATCGATCGATAGCCCTGGGGCCTAAGTCTACTAATTTATAAACGTTACAATGGTCTCTCAATGGTGTGTTTTTGACAGTTTTTGTATGGCAAATCTGTCAAAAACTTACCATTGAGAGACCATTGTGACGTTTATAAATTAGTAGACTTAGGCCCCAGGTCTACAACACGAGTTTTAATTGGAAGTAAACACGAAAACATATGCATTTGGTGTATCAATAGGTTTTTGTTCGGTAGAAGTAAAATAAATACAGAATCAATCTTGTAACGATGTTTTTTTTTGTATTATTTTGCCAGTATTTGATTTTATTCGGCCGAAAATGATTATTTTTGCCGAAAACCGAAAAGAAAACTATGACCTCTAACGGGAACTACTAAAATGGTTATTTCGCGTGTGTCTAAGTTCCTGTTGGACTTTACAGTAAAGCATTCAATGTTACTAACAAACTTTCTATTTCATTTCTTTATAATGCGTTCTTTTAGCAAATATTCATCCAAACATAAATTAATTAAAATAACTTTTTGTAATATGGTAACTAAATAGGGACGGGACATTTATAATTAACCACGATAAATTATGAATGAAGCGGCGAACAACTGCGCCCGCGCCACGCGCTTTGGTTCTACGAGTAGTCCGCTCAGCTACGGCGTAGCTGGCTACGTGCTACGAAACCGTAACCTCGTCACATGAGTAACGTTTTAGTTTTTAGGCAACATTTTGGATTTACTATTATAAACTTATAAATTTTCTTTTCAGTATTCAGGAAGGTCTATCCCTTAATGTTAGTAAACTGAGATGAGCATTAAAAATATTATGAGACCTTGTAGATGTCATCAGGCATTGTATGTTTTCCATCTGTGCAGCCTACTATGATCCTTTGTTGGTCGATATAAAAGTTGTTCTTTACTAATTTACTGTAACAAATATAATCATTAGGAATGGTAGATTATTTTTTGAACAGGGAAGAATAAATAGGTCAGCAGTAGTAATAGTTAGCGAAAAGAAAATATGATGGTAAAAATCCATTTAGAATTTATGAGATTACCTTCAGGCTTTTCTGAAAATTATTATTTTCATGTTTTTCGTCCTTGTTTGCTTGGATATTCAATAATTTAATTCTTATTTTCAAACGGAATACCAAGAGACAAGGAAAAGAAAAAAATGATGAAAGAAATATATTTAGAGTTTATTCGGAAGTTCAGGATTTTCTCAAAAAATTTCTTATCATGTTTTTCGACCTCCTCTGCTTGGATATTCGGTATTTTCAAGCGTTGATTGTTACTACCCGCAGAAACGGTGGCATCACACAGTATTTCAAGCCCCTTGAAGCTGTTTGCGATAAAATGCTTGATTTGTACAAAGAGCCAATAATTAATGTCAGCCGTTGTAGCAAAAGACAAAGTCAATGTCACACTTAGTTGTACCGCACATGATACAATATGTCTTTCGCTGGACACTTGTATTTTTCTCTCATGATGACCATAAGAATGTGTCGTCACAACAGTCCAACCTAATTTCGTGATATGCAAATTTAAATTTTAAATGACACATCCAACACAAAAAAAAAACAACTTTTTCGGTTTTCGGCCTAAAATGTAAATCAAGACAAAATCAGTTTTGGTTTTCGGCGAAAAAAGTACAATTCATTTTCGGTCCTTATTTTGTGGTCTGTCTATTTATGTTAGAGTTGTGTTCATAAACGCACCGCACAGGAGCCACGTTATTCAAGTACCTCAAATTAGCAGCGTGCACCGCGATGCATTTTTGACTGATTGATGCGTGACGGGCTGGCGGATATGTCTAACTACATGTTATTACGTCGCTTGTCCGTCAAGCAACGTGAGAACGCTAACAACATGATGTCATTGTTGCCGGTTGGTTTTCAAAGGGGGACTGAAACGTGATCTACCTACCTCGCATTGTTTTTGTAGTAAATAAACATAGCCCTTTAAGGCACGGTTGACTTGGCTATGGTAGAGATCGCAGTATGTTAGGTCCTTGAAACCGGCGTAAGGTGGTCTAACCTAGTGTTACCATCTGTAATTATGCTGAGTTGGGCCCTTTTTGGTATACGTACCTATTTTTTTTTTATGTATTGTTCTTTATGAACATGACATTTACGATGGTTTTTGAGAATTTCGGCGCGTAATCAAAAAAGGAACACAGAAGATCGCTTGTCAAAGTCATGAGCTCGATTATGGAACATACAGAAACTGTATTTGTACTGTTCTTTTTTACATGAAGTGTCTTTTTTTTTCAAAGAGATCGCTTACCCTCCTGGACGATTGGCTAATTTACTAAATAGCTAACAAATCTGCATGAAATCGATGAAAACACAATAAAAATACCTCATCCTTTTAAGGCTGTTACAAAACCATCCCAAATCACCTTTTTATCTTATAAATATGGCTATGACATGCAGTATGAATTCCATGTAGTAAATTTTACTGACCCAATAGTTATAAAAATATTAGTAAATCCAACTTAATAAATTATGTTAACCTGTAAAGAGTTAGTTGCTGAAAGTACACCGACACTTTAGGTAAACCTAAAATTATAAGTATTTTTTTTCTTCGTAGGTTAGTAGACTATAATTATTTTGAAAATAAAGTGAGTGACACAAACGTACTTTACAATGTTATGCAAATTTCAACTGTTACACAACTCCAAAGGGAATAAATCCTTTCGTTGCAAGCGTTCCGGCGGGCCACCTGTAGCTTTAGCAAGTGTCCGTATGTTCCGTGGTCCGGTGAACAAGAACAGTATCTGTGTTGTGCTGTAATGTATGAACGATGGACGAACGATTGTTTTAAAATGACAAATAAAATCTTCCAAAAGTCATGAATGTGCTAGATAAAGGCTGTAATGTCACATTTACATAAAACACAGTAAAGAGACAGAACTACTGTATTCTTAACGTAGGGTGAGTGAGGAATATTCTACAAAGGAACATCTTAAATCTCTTGTATAATGTTTTCACATAAGCTCCAGGACGCGTCACACGTCAAAAATAACAACTATTTAAGGTCCAATAAAATAGTGAAGAACATGATAAGGGTTAATACGTTATTATGGTGGAAACCTTATAAAACATTATCCTGCTTTTAGGCTTCGCTGCAGTCGGGTAAGGAATTATAAGAACCCATTGTGAGACAAACCAGTTAATAAATAATATGATCGATACGCAACACGCGTTTATTTACTTGCACTATTCGCTAAATTCATTTCAATTGGGGTTAAAGTATTATTTTCTTTAATGACCAGTGTTTATATTAACCTGCCAAGCGGAAACAACCCTGCAAATATTGTTCTCTATTTTAGTTAGACCTTATACAATCTAAGGGCACTTACTTCACAGGGTATAGATGATCTGCACTAGGATCATCAGCATCGAACAGCTCGGCCGGATCCGGCGCAAAGATGTCAGGGTCCAAATAGGACTCTACATCGTGCTTAGATGTACCGCGAGCCGTGAAAAGTTTTGCTGATGAATATCTAAACAAAATTACATACAATAAGAAATAGTGGGCCACATGAAAATAAATAAACGCCTAATGTGACACACGACATGTTGTGAGACAGCGCGCTATGTTGTATCGAGTTTAAAATTACTTCTGCGTCTACTTAAATTATGAAGAGGTAAAATTGTTTGCTGTTTGTTTTTTTATTTGTAAGACATGTACTAATGGCAAAGCGATTAATTAGACCTATTCTATAATATGTTCTTCTATAATATAGGTTGTCTACTAAAGACGACCTTATGTTGTACAGGCTGGCGATAAAATGATTTAATCAAATTCGAACTGTCAAGTTAAATAAGGCCCACTTGCGCGCTCATGGGTTATCCTAAATAACTCGGAGTAACAGCTAACTCAGGGTTAATCAAATCATTCATCTAGCCACCACCAAAGGATTAAAAATAAAACGAAAGTTAAATTTTTTAATATTTATACCACCGATGTGGGAGAAGTAAGTCGCTAAGCCCTGGGTTAGTGTTAGTATATTGACGTTATGAGGTACCGGTAAAATCTTATTTAGTATTTTATATTGTTCGATGTTGTAGTACGTGAAAATTCGGTAATAAAAATGCAATGCACGCAATATACTCAACATATTTTTCCATATCTGACATTTTTGTCAATCAATAAACTTAAATCTCCATGAACAATACGATTAAAATAAAATGAAATGTCATTTTATAAAATTCTGAGACAAGAAAGTATTACGTATCGTAATGTAGTGAAAAGAGATAGGTATACAATTTCGTTCATTCATTTTTGGTCGGACTACATTTAAGGGCATAGATATTGCAATTATATTTTATGTTTCGTTAATTGAACTGCAATGTTACCAACTCGCCCCCCCGAGTGGGTTCCCGCATTGTCGTTGCGGGGGGGGCTCAGTAACCGTGGATTCCAGCCACGGTGAAGCCAAGAGGAACCCAAAGGTGGGGCCGCTCGTCAGGGCTTTTGCCTCAAAGCCGACGACGTAGCGGCCAAAAAGTAGGTTGCGGTGAGGTGCACCGCAACTGAGGTGGGCCGCGATGTCGAATGGGAGGCATCGCGGCTGAGGGTTACGGGCTGCGGTAGAGGAGGAGTGCCGGTGCTTCTGAGCAGCGCTCTTCCCTTCCGTGGCCTGGACGGGGCCGCCACCGTTTGATGGCGGACGCGGTGGGGCCGCAGGGGAAGAGGAGTGTCGGTATAGCGTCGGCCGCTCTCCCTATCCCCTGCGGCCGAAAAGTGGTAGACGGGACGGCGCGTTGTGTTCCACAAGCGCGCCGTCAAAGATGTCAGCAACCACCGGTGGGGTCCGCAAGGGCCGATGCCTGCCAGGGGTGCGGGTTTGTTCGAAAGAGATACCACGGCCCCTGGCATACGGGCTACTGAGGGAACACGGGTGGGTTTTAGTCAGTAAAAGTCTGACACGCCCTCCTGCTCTACTCAGCAGGAGAAGTTATTTGATGATTTCCCAACCAAAAAAAAAAAAAAAAAAAAAAAAAAATGTTACCAACTCAAGAAACACTAACGACGGTGTTACTTTTGAGTGGCGCAACGCTTAATAAGATTTAAAAAGTTTTTTACCTAACTCCGAGTTCACAATCTCTTCATTTATTCATTTAACTTGACTAAACATGTAAGTGGGCTTTAGAAAGGTAACATCATAAAAAAAACAGTGGATGTGAGATTGAACTGAGTACGGAAGGAAGAAAATTAAAATGTACCCGTAGAATGATCCTAGAGATATACTCAATTTCCTCAACACACGTATTTTAATATTCAATCTCGGAAACGACCTAATGACTCATCATCTGCTTAGCCTATTCCCAACTATGCTGGGGTCGGCTTCCAGGCTAACCGGATGCAACTGAATACCTGTATTTTACATGGAGCTACTGCCTTTCTGACCTCCACAAGCCAGTTACTGCGTAATACGATACGCCTTGGTAAGACTGGTTGTCAGACTTTCGGGGTTCTGAGGACCCGTAACGACTGAAAAAGATCCACGAATAAATAACAACCGGGATCAACGGCTTAACGTGCTTTCCGAGGCACGGAGAGGTCTTGGTATTTAAAGATGTAGACCCATCCACGGAAGAACCGCGGCAAGCGTAGCTTAACCTGATTTATCGACCCGTGCGGGTCTAATTACGTAGCCACAGGCCCTTACACTACCTAATGACTAGTATTTATAAATCAAGGCTAATAAAATGCGCTGCTTTAGCGGCGCTGACCAAAAGCGTTTGATTGCGTTGCATACCAAACGTTTGCGTTCAAATATTCAGAAAACATATCAGCCAAACGAATTCTCTCGATGCTGGTGCTTTAGAAAAGCTCGCGAACGAGCTACGAATGTTTTCTAAAGATTTGCAAATTCTCTTGGTGTTTCCCGTCCTTTATACTTTATTTATTAAATACCTATTTCCGTTCCTTTAGCTTTCATAGTGACAGGAATACACTAGATGCGAGAAGCGCACGACGGGCGATGTGGCGATGCTTGGGGTAGACCTATCTATGTCTAGAAGTAGACGCCATAAAGCTGAACGATGATGATAAAACCTTTCAATACAATAGTGTGGCATTTTCCTTTTATTATTTACCACTAACTGGCGAGTTTTTAAAGTAACGTGAAAAGACGTTACTCGTACGCAAAATACGCGGTTTGACGTGGAGTTGCGGACACGGGCCCGTATTACGTACTGTGAAAAAACATTCGTTCAAGTATTACAAAACTAAGAACACTGGAGGTAGACTTACAATTTTTCTAGCTTTTTTTGTCAATAGAACTAACATACTCATCGTAGGGCATTATCTGCCTAGCCGTTTCCCAACTACGTATTTTGTGGTCGGCTTCGAGTCTAACTGGAGGCAGCTGAATACTAGTATTTTACACGGAGGGACTTCCTATCTGATCTCCAAAACCCATTTACCGGTTAACACGATTATAATCATCATAGGTAAGTAATCAAATAAATGATATGGTATTTTTGTATGCTGCGCTATTTAGCGCCCAAGAAATCTTATTTATTCCTAGCTTCTGCCCGCGAGTTCGTCCGAGTATAATCTCATGTTCTCCCAAGTCTCCGTCGCATCGCTAGCCCGCGCTATGGCTTCGTTTTCGCTTAGCATTCTTTCTGCATTTTTCTCTTCGCTCGGCTCCTAGCATGATAGCGAGATATAAAATAGCCTTTAACCTTCCTTAAGAAACGGGCTATAAAATGCAAATGAAAGAAATTTTGCAAATTCGGCCAGTAGTTCCATAGATTAGCGCGTTCAAACAAACAAACAAACAAACTTCAGCTTTATTATTGGTATTAGTATGTATATTAGCTTTGAGTCATCTCGAATTTCTTAGACAAATTCCGTTTATCTGTGGAATACCTAGGTAGGTATCGTGTTTATCTATTTCAAAATGAATGATGTTTTTTTTTTTGATAAGTAGTAGTTTTTTTTTTTTTTTTTTTTTTTGTCTTAGTGGTAACGGCCGCGACTTAAAAGTTGTATATGGTAGGTTCGATCCTAGATAGGCGCGTTAGTTTGCGTTAATTATTTCATCGCCACTGCTCTCAAAACGGTGAAGGAAAACATCGTTGGGTAATCGGCCAAAAACAAGCCTGTCCTAGAACCAAAAATTCGAAGACTTGTGACATCTGACATCTACTAACCCGCACTGGGCCCGCGTGGTGGATTACGGCCTGCACCCTAATTGCGTAACTCGCGATTAATCATAATCGGTTTCAATTTGACAGTTCAACAGTATTCATTGCGTTATTTACGTTGTTGAACAGGCACATTTTTCGAATATATGAAGCCATGGTTTAACAATCTGTTTCAAAGCGAAACAGATTATGATGGATCGTGAGTTACGCAATTAGGGTGCTGTTCTCTCTTAGAGGCCTATGTCCTAGCAGCGGGAACATTACCTATCGGCTGATTATGATGGGTAGTTTTTTTTTTTTTTTTTGAAGATGTGTAGGCTTCCAATCAATCCATGGTCTTAGACAACACACATTAAAATGTAAAAAGTAGATATGCGAATGACAAACACTGTCGACTTAGGTACGTGAGAGAAATCCCCGTTTATCTTAAGATGATATGCTATGATCAAGAATTCTTGATCTAAGCTGAGATGAGATTTCGAATAGATATTTAACGATTTTATATTATTCTCATTTAAAAATTAGAGTTAAGCCTATGTTGTGGCGTTGAAGATATATTTTCTTGTGTCTGTACTGAATTAAAAATTCGGAAAACCTACATTGGTAACATTCGGAGTATTGATACAAAATTTCTAAATAATTAATTATTTTATGTAACGAATTACGAACGAATTCAAAAGGTTTCATACAATTTCATTTAGCGTTTACTGTGAATTTAATTCCGCTGTTGTAATAACCTCCGAGAACTGGACTGTACTTCATTGTTGAAATGGTTGAAATAATCAGGTATACGAGTATAATACGTGACGTACTGAATGGGCTTGTGATATAAAACAAGACATTAATTTAACATTAATTGACCAGTTATGTTTAAGCCTCATGTAATAGGGGGTGAGCCTATCGCCATCAACTGGGCACAGTCATCACCAACAATAATTAGCATTGCATAAAATTATTAGCTGTGTTTGTTACAACCACGTTTCTCCAGTTAGCATAATCAGATTTGGGACACAAGGCTCCTCTCTGTGAGAGGGCCCGGGCCATAATCCACCGAGCGGCCCCGGTGCGGGTTGGTAGATGGCACATGTCTTCGACTTTTTGGTTCTAAGACATGTCGGTATCCTCACGATATTTTCCTTCACCGTTTTGAGAGCATTGGTGATTAAATAATCTACACAAAGTTAAGCGCCTATCTGGGTTCGAACCTACAACGCGGCCGTTACCACTGGGCCACCACTGCTCCCCAGTTATGTCTGGTTCTCCAGTTAAGTCATGAGACTTAAAAGTAACAGGTGACACAATCTAGACGTCGATATTTTTTTTTTTTTATACTTCAGAGAATTTCCTAATCGAAGATACCACTAATATTTATCCCTGGGGATCGAACCTAAGACAATCAACCAGTCTCGCGACTACTATACAAAATCTAAAATTAATAAGTTGTACCATTGCAGGTGGTGTATATTTTATAATATGTATTTATTTCCCGCAGGAGCGAACAGCGGTGTATAAATTTGGACGTGGAGAACAGCTACTTTTTGCAAACTGTCTTTTTATAAGCAGCGAGCCTATTTCTGTCAACCGGGCCCATGTCTGGGAGCTCGGGCTTCTTGTGCAAGTTCCTAATGGACACAGGTTCTCACTGGGCCTCTTCCGCAGCCCGAGAATCGTACGCAGGACCTCTGGCTCAGCATAGTCGCGCTTGCACTACAAGACCTACGACCGTCATTTTTTTAGTCAGAAACGTATAAATGGTACTTAAACACCTGATAGTAGTTGTAACATAGTTTTTTAGAAACTCATCCACTAGGATGATTCAATACGGGATAAAAGTTTGTAGAAAATTCGTATTGTTTAAGTTAGAAACGTTGCAGGTGGTCCTACTTGGCCTTCTGTGTTTAAATAAGAGTTAGTTGTATGGAACATCCCATCGGGCACACGACTTCAATATTTTTTCAATAGCTAAGATAATTCCGGAAATTTAATACAGACGCGAAGTAATTTTAAATTAGATACTTATACAAGTTTTTTGAAGTTAGAACCTATGTATCGACATTTTGCGATAGCTCTTCCCCGTAGACTCCTAAAGAAGAGAAGTTTCCGATATGGAAATCTCATCGCGCACAAGCCTTGTCATTATTTCAAGCTGGTGCAGGGTAACACAATTGTTTTCTTCGCTTATATGCTGAAAAGATATAGGACATTCCCCCGCCCAGCACGCCAGCACTGGTGTGAGTTGTACCGCCACAGCGTCCCCCTAGGTCTAACGTTGCCAGGCTTGACCTATTTCCCCGCTATCAAGAGATGCACTAATTGACGTCACATAAACTTTCCGTGTAACTATTCCATCGATATATTTCTTTTAGAATAAATTGCAAGTTATACCTTCCTAGAAAACCCACCCATTAACGAATCCGTCCTAATTGACAACTTTAAAATAGCACAACATAGGAAACAGCAAAAGCAATGCAAAATCATACTATAATTAAAAAGCCAAACAAAATCATAATAAAAATAAGTATTTCTTAGAAAAAAAAAAAATTACAATAAAAAAATAAGTATTTCTTAAATTACAATAATAAAATAAGTATTTCTAAAACTACAATAACAAAATAAGTATTTCTATAATTTCAATAATGAAATAAGTATTTCCAAAATAAAAGAGAAAAAAGGAATATTTAAAAAAATTAAAGTGCTAAGGCTCGCAACAGCCGGAAAGTAAGTTAGCCTAACCTGTGCACATCAAATATCCTGTGATTCTGCTGCACGCACATTTTGAAAGTTTTATATGGACACTTCCACACCACAAAAAAAAAATGATGAAAAAATAAAAAATAAAACAAAAACAATTACTCGAACTCAATTACTGTGACAAATTATTTCTTCCCGATTTAAGTTCTTTAAGATCGGTAACAAATATAAGATAAACAATAATTCGAAGCGCGAAGAAGCAAACCAGGAACACTAAATAAGTGAAAACAGTTATACGCGGGATCATTGTCGCTACGAGCTCTAGACGTCCGACGTCGAGCTCTGTCGCAGAATGAATAATGGCAGTGGCGCTCGCAAATCGCAGGTAAGGGTTGGCGGGGGCTACATCATCATGGAAACGGGCAGTGCGCTTGTATGCGCGTGTAGTAGACCAGTATTACACTTACAGATGCAACTTTGGGGCGGCGCAAAGCGCCCGCCCCCTGGTGTACGCAGGCCCACACGTGGCGTCTTCTCCCCGCTTTGGCCAATGCGCGAACAACGATTAAGAATATTTTCTCACAGCGTGTACGCAAAGTCGCAGCCGGCTTGACCCAGCCATGGGCCCATGGTGTTCAACTTTACCTGGAAAAAATAAAAATGATCGTTACGATTATCAACGAAAACAACATAAATTAAAACTGACGTAACATTTGAAATGAAGCCTGAGCGGGCAGTGGGCAATGGACCGATAGAGATACGGTTTTGATATTTGTAGGAAGTATCTCATATCTGTTGTAGTTGGAATCATTGTTCAAACGGGCATCAAAATCAACTGTATCTATATATTCACTTTTTTATTATACTTGGTGGGATATTCAGATCCTCAGATTCAGAGACCTCAACCGTTTTATGTAGCTACAGAAAAACGTTCTTCTGTAACATTCTTAAGCATTTTACCTGCAATTACCTAAATTATGTAAAAAAAGATAACATTCATAAGAAAATGGGCTGTAGAGGAATCCTTGTTCTAATCACTAATAACTACTTAATTCACAATAACGGTCGTCAAAAAATATCACGTCAATGTTGGTTAAATATGATTGTGCTATAGTTTTTATAATCTTGCGTGGTAAAGTTGTTGTAGATTTTGTGGTTAATTTAAATCACCAAATATAATAAGGAATACTAATATAGTATGACAGTATAAATGTTATCAAATACAGTGCTCTAGGGCCGAATCAGTTAGCGGACAGATAAGCCGACGGATATAGAACGCATTCCTGCTACGCGCTGCTACGTCGTAGCATAGGCCTACACTCCAGAAAACATGATGTGACGTGAACATGTTCATTAATCATAGGCACAGTATTTTTACCTCACGAAGCGACTTTATTTGAACTGATCAAGTGTAGAAACTTTTACTACGTGAGACTGTAACACGAAATAGAATAAAACATTAACCATTTTGAGCCGCTATTATTGTTTACACCATTGGTGTTTTGAAGTATCAACAAGCTGCTACGGCGTAGCGTGGACTGCGAGTTGGGAAGTCGTCTTTTTTAATCACTTTCGCAAACATCTTTAAGAAAAACGCGCTAAGGAATACGCCAATTTCAAAATTTCAGGTTGTATGTTGATTAAATATGATTCGCAACCGTAACAAATATGTTTTTTTACAGAACTGTACTCAAGAGAATCATTTTAAAATTGGTCTCAAATGTCAAGATTTCATGAAACAGCAAATATGAAATTTTGCCTTAAAAAAAATTAAGAAACAATCCAGAATATTGAGTTGCTTGTATGTTTATCATAGGTTCCCACTAAAAACTATCCTTTTTTTTTTGTTAAAAGAAAAACTTTGCCCCACAGTAGGAATTTCTCCTGTATTGTGGGTGCGTTTACAAACATTTAAAAGTCACATACACAAGCACCCAGACCCGGAACAACTACCTGTACAAATATTTGTTCCGTGCGAAAATCGAACCCGCGACACGCAGCACAGCAGTCAATCGCTTAACCACTGCGCCGATCATGCTGTCGAATTTAATTGCTTTGATTTTCTCGTGTTGTCGTCACAACATTGAGCTGTCCAGCGACTGGAAACCACAAAGGGCTTTCAATCAGGATTAGAATTTCTATTCTGCGGTTTGGCCACAAGGGCTACATTTAAAATTGGATTTTTGACGTATATGCAAACCGAACAGAAACCGAATTGACTGTATTTAAAATATTAATTTAACTATAAATATAAATAAATTCGAAAAATCGTAGCTACGTTATGGAATTCATTGGGACATCCATTTTTTTTTTTTTTTTACCTGTGACACTGCTCCATAAATGGTCACAGGTATGGCGGTGATTGGCTTCATTTTAATTACGAATCGACGTATCGGGTGCTACACATATTTTCAGATGCATGTTTCTGCACGATTCTATATAGCCGGGCGACAAAATCCAAATCATATTTTGCCGCTGTGACCTAATCATGCCAACCCGAATAAGTGAATATATTTTAACTAAAAATAAATATTAACTTGTTCGGGTGCATTTATTTCCATTGGAATAGACATTATTATTCAATTCAACAATGGCAGTATCGTACTGCGATTCCCAATCTGCCTGTTTATCGTAGTGGCTATCGAGTTATTCCGAGCAGTATTTGCCAATATTCAAGAGCCGAACAGTAAAAACAAAGTAAGAAGGACAAAGCAGAGACAGATCCAGTACAATACGAGTACTTAAAAACTATTTGGTGTAAAGTTATAATATTGCCCGTTTACTGAACGTCTAGCATTAAGCTAGCTGTCTTGTCTCACATTATCAGAAGAAATTAAAGAAAAAGACATTCTATCAGCGACAACGATGGTGATAAATGTAAGCTACCGATGTCGACCCCGTTGAATGTTGCTGTAGAAATACAAGAAGCTTTGAAACCGATTGACACTTGTCTAGGACCTCTAATCTGCCCTGCTAATTGTATCAGCAATAATCGACACTTTTGGGTTTTCACGTTTTTGCAGAAATAGCAAAGAGGCAAATCTATATGGGAAACATAAAAATATGTGGTTACTGGATGCGGTTTTTTTTTTTTTTTTTTGTAACGATATTCACAGTACCTACTTGCATGAAACTTTTACTTTTAGTTTTCTGCGTTTTTCTCGAAACTGCTTTTTTGCAAGTGCTGCATTTACAATTAGCAGGGCAGTATAGTAGACAACATTTGACGAAGGTTCAAATTAAAAGGCTTACAGTGAGTTTATAAGCCGTAAAGTAATCGTCAGAGTCATTTGTTTCAAATGCACGATAAAAGTGCAATATGTTTGCATCCTCTTAACTGTTTTATAAGTTTTGTTTAATTTTTACTTCGTTTTGCCAGCGGCTACGCCCGCGTGTAGTTCGGAAATGCCTCCAGTCGTCACCTTGCTATTGCTAAAACTGTAAAATTAGGTCTGTTGTAGGGATACGCGCACGTTATCGCTTGAATTTAATTTACGCGCGCGCTTGTTTTGATTTTGCAATTACTCCTGATATTCATTTAAATGATATGCTGTAAACTGCGTTTTTTATTTACATTAAATGCACAACGCATCTACCGTATTTAATAATACTGTATTATTAAAAATGCTTCGTAAATAACCCTTTTTTTTTTTTAATATGTATAAGATTAAAATGGTTACTGAGCTGTGGCTGGGAAAAGATCTACAAAAATGGCATACGTCAAAATAATGGACTACGGCATTCCGTAGTCCATTATTTAGATATATCTTCTAAAATTTAGTCAGCGTTTGCAATGCTAGCGCACAAAAATATGTTTTTTACGACATACAATTTTTTTTTTATGTTTCGCCTTTTCTCTACTATAATATGCATGTATTATACATATAAACCTTCCTCTTGAATCACTCTGTCTATTGATGAAAACCGCATTAAAATCTATTGCTTAGTTTAAAAGATTTAAGCGTATAGACACGAGAGGCGACCTTTCTTTTACACTATATAGATATGTATATATAGATACAAGAGAAGATTATGTACACATTGCACTATATAATCATTAATAAATTAATTTAGCATTTATCTTCTGAAGAGATATAAATGTTAGCTAAAACTGTTAAAACCCCTTTAAAACTAATATCTGCCTTCTTGGTAACTAATAGCAATTTTCTGAAAGGGTGATCTGCACTTAAATTAGACTCTCTGATGTCAAACTTCATATTCATTACTCTCCTACCCATCCCAATTTAGTTGGGGTCGGGCGGCGCAACATGTTGTTCATCCGTCTGTTCATACTTCTCAATTAGTCGTTCTCTCGTTAGCCACCCCTTTTCTGTCAAATCTCATGTTTATTAACTCCATCATGGTCCAAAAAAGAAACAGGAAATCAAATCACTTGACATGTGATTTGCCAACCCTTAAAGGCTCTAAAATCAAGGAATTATTAAGTACTGTCTTAAGAAGCAGTTGTCTATAGAAATCGCCCGTCAATAAGGGCTATACCAACTTGCTCTAGTTCAGTATCGATCAGGATTATTTATAGCGCGCACTGGGCTTTCGGCAGTGGTGTCGATGAAACTTGGAGGGTGTTTCATGTAGTGCAACAAAGTAACTTAAAACTGCCGTTAACAATTGTCATATTTCCAAGCATATTATAACTTTACAACAAGCTTAAAAAAGTAACAGAACGTCCGCCTGAAAACACTAGTTTAATGCGTAAATTAGTTATTTTAATGGGTACCTGATTGCCTTCGTCACTATCTTGCTGTCTGTTAGTTAAAGATTGCAAATCATTTTTAGTTTTATGATAACAAGTTATTGCCAGTATCTTAATTATTCTTATAAATACAATGTTGTCAAAGTCAGATACAGCACTGGATACATCATTGGAAATTACTGGTACACTGGCCTCCAGATGGCTGCTAGTGCTCCTCGACGGCACAGCAAAAGCAGTTTAACTATAACAGATTGGATTTGTATCTCTCCATCAAAATTGTGCATATTTATAGACCTGCAATCGGTTGCAATGGCCCACATCCTGCACACTTACATATATGTTTATTTAGTCGTCTGTTAGAGCAAATAACGGGATATCATTTTAAAACAATCGAAACAGTGCAGCTTTTGCTTATAAGAGGTATGTATTCTGTGGAATAGAGAGCTTGGTGACCAAACACGGAACCAAGCAAAAGAGTTTTATGCTGATATTAAATCAAGTGCAGCGTTTGGTACCTACTACGCTTTGGAATGGGCAACTAGCTTAATTTTCTGACTGACCGACCCCTTGACAATCCCCCCCAGTGGGTTCCTGAATTGTCGTTGCAGGGGGCTCAGTAGCCGTGGTCTCCCAGCCACGGTGAAGCGAAGAGGAACCCCAAGGTGGGGCCGCTCGTCAGGGCTTTTGCCTCAAAGCCGACGACGTAGCGGCTAAAAAATAGGTGGCAGTGAGGTGCACCGCAACTGACGTGGGCCGCGATGACGAATGGGAGGCATAGCGGCTGAGGGTTACAGGCTGCGGCGGAGGACGAGTGCCGGTACTTCTGAGTAGCGCTCTTCCCTTTCGTGGCCTGGACGGGGCCGCCACCGTTTGATGGCGGACGCGGTGGGGCCGCAGGGGAGGAGGAGTGTCGGTATAGCGTTGGCCGCTCTCCCTATCCCTTGCAGCCGAAAAGTGGTACGGGGGGGCCACTGTGCTGACCCGTCGCAGGTGGACCAGGGGTGCCAGACACAGGGTCGTTTGGGGCCCTTATGCTATTTGGTTACTGGGGAAGGTCACAGCGTGCTATGTGTCCTGGTGCGCCAGTGATAGGGGTTAATCCCCTCCGAGGAAGGTCCGGTGACTGACAGCCGCGGCGGGTTCGCGGATGGCTTGCGCAAAATCAAAATCAAAAGTCATTTATTCAAATGTCGCGTTTACGTGTTCCCGCCTCAAGCGGCACTGGAGGACACCGTAGAGTTTTAGTGGGTTACAGTCCCACATACTCGTAACTGAGCTATCTCCCCGTGATAGCGCAGTAGACATTTCAACTTCAATGCTCGGGTCGACGGCGCGTTGTGTTCCACGCGCGCCGTCAGAGATGTCAGCAACATCTGGTGGGGTCTGCAAGGGCCGATGCCTGCCACGGGTGCGGGTTGTTCGAAAGAGATACCGTCACCCCTGGCACACGGGCAACCGAGGGAACACGGGTGGGTTTTAGTCAGTAAAGTCAGACACGCCCTCCTGCTCCATCCAGAGCGGGAGAAGTCATTTGATGATTTCCCACCGTCAAAAAAACCCCTTGGCAATTCAAAAATGCCTGTAATTGGTTTATCTATATATAAAAGGAGAAACTGACTGACTGATCAATCAACGCACAGCCGAAACTACTAGGACTAGGAACGTGAAATTTTGTACACGGCTTCCTTTTATAATGTAGGGGAGCACTATGAATTAGGGTTATGGGGTTTTTGAAAATTCAACCTTTAAGGGGGTGAAAAGGGGGATTTTGTTTGTATTAAAAATCTTATTCCTTGAGTTAATAAACTTGAAACTTGGCACAAATACTTATCTAAGTTAATTATAAAGTTGGTTATTTATTGTTTTTCTAAACTACCCCCTAAAGGGGGATTGGGGGTGTCAAACTTTGTATGGAATAATTTTAACGCACTTTCTGACTAACTCGAAACTCAGTATTTATACCTAAAACCAAAAATAAAGAATAACGTGTATTAGGGTTCTTCGAAAATCGACCCCTCAAGGAGTAAAAAAGGGTAATTAATTTTACAATGGATGATTTTACTGCGTGTCTTGACTAACTCGAAAATTGGTATAAATAGCCTTTAAGTCAAATAATGTAAAGAAACAAAAGACTTTTAAAAATTAACCCCTTTGAGGGTGAAAAGGGGAATATAGTTTGTTTGAAGAGTTTTCTGTGGAGAAGTAACTGAGTAATTAATATACACATATACCTGAGGAATATTATTATAAACCTGAAACTTACCGGGGTGGTTTTGTGTGAAGGATAGTGATCACATCACTGTATATTGTTGACGTCAGAAGAGAAATATTTATCCTAATAATGTTATAAATGTGAAAGTTTGTGAAGATGTTTGGATGTAAGTTACGTAATCACGCAAAAACGACTTAACGGATTTGGATAAAATATGGCACACATAGATTATAACCTAGATTAACACATAGGATACTTTTTATCCCGGTGGTATGTTCCCGCGGGATACTTTCCGACTTCCACGCGGGCGAAGCTGCGGGCGGAAGCTAGTTTATAATAAATGCTTTCGGTCTTATTACAAAAACAAATGCTTACCGGTTAAGTCCGGCGCGAAACCTATCCGTCCCATTACAATTGAAAATTAATTGTGTCTCATTAGCCGGGATTAAGGACTGGTTTAAACCAAGACTCTAAGCACCCAGCACGCTGATACTTTTTTCATGCCCAAATGTTCATGTAGAATACTATGGATACTTCCTATCGAAATATTTAGTTCTTCAGCTACAAAACGAACAGTACCACGACGATCTACCAAACCAATTTTTTCAACTTTTTTATTATTTGTTACGGTAACTGCCGTCGTAGGGCGTCCCGAGCGCGGGTCGTCTTTAGTTAAAGTTCTTCCTCTCTTAAACTCGGCACACCACCACGCATCCTTAGAATACGGAGGAGCATTAACCCCTAATATTCATTTCAAGTCTAGATTTGCTTGCTCAGTAGTAAATTTTTTCAGGCAGATATATTTTATTGCGTACCACGCTCAGACACGACGAAAACAAATGACTTATATTTTTAAAATAAGAAAAGAAAATCAATTTTTTTTTTTACTTTAGCAAATGTCTGGGCTTTACCTGCCAGTATTAACTTTTTAGTTGTTCAAGGAGTTTATATACCATTATGACTTTTTATTGAACACCCCTGGTATCTTGTTTTCCGTGTATTTTTGGTGTTCCTTTTTCTAGACACGGAGTATAATCACAAAATATTACCATGCACAAACCATTACGCGATATGTGTTGTGATTATGTTGGCTTGGCTAGCAAACAGTAGGTACAACACTACACAACAAAGAAATCTCAATGGATATCCTACTGCAATTTTTTTTTTAATTTCCGAATTGCAAGGGCTTGCCTTTCCGAGTGAAAAGGGTAATTAGGTTGTTGGGGACGACTTGGACGCGGCTTGGCGTGCCGCTCCCGCCGCGCCGCATTTCGACAGTTTGCACGTCATAAAACTACACTACCATTACTGCGACAACGACCAAAATGGACACCGATATCACTTTGTTCGACATTACTTCGGTTTTCAGATTTGTACAGTTGGAAATAGAATTCCGGTCAAGTTTCAATGACGTAGCATCCCTTTTGCGATGTTAATTAATGTATATAGAACTAGCTTTTGCCAGCGTCTTCACCCGCGTGGACGTAGAAAATTATTCCACGGGAGCGTACTACCGGGATTTAAAAAAAAAGGTTTATTTCAGAAACACAACTTTTACATTTAATCTTACAATGGGATCTCCTTTTAAGTGAAAGATATACCTATGCTAGGAGATCCCGCTCTCCCGTGACAAAATTATGAAAAAGTAAAGGTGGTGTACAAAAAGAAAAACAGCACCCTAATTGCTTAACTTACGATTAATCATAATCGGTTTCGTTTTCACAGTTCAACAATATTCATTGCGTTATTTACGTTGTTGAGCAGACACTTTTTTCGAACATATGAAGCAATTAACAATCCGTTTCAAAACGAAGCAGATTATGATGAATCGTGAGTTACGCAATTAGGGTGCAGGATTTAAACAAAAAATTACAAGTAAAAATTAAACAAAAAATTACAAGTAAAATTTAAACAAAACATAACCTATGAATAACTAAATAAAAGGAAAATAAACCTAAACTTAGAGATACATTCTAAAATAGTGGGAATGAGTATGTGTGAATGTGTGTGTGTGTGTGTGTGTGGGAATGAGTGTGTGTAAATGTGTGTGTGGGTGTGTGTAAATGTGTGTGTGGGTGTTTGTGAGTGTGTGTAAATGTGCGTGGTGTGTGGGTGTGTGTGTGTGTGTGTGTGTGTGGGTGTGTGTGTGTGTGTGTGTGTGTGTGTGTGTGTGTGTGTGTGTGTGTGAGTGTGTGTGAGTGTGTGTGTGTGAGTGTGTGTGTGTGTGAGTGTGTTAATGTGTGTATCTTTTCAACTCATATTGACGATACTTGCAGCAATAATTCAATGTCATCATAAGTCTTTAAAAATAGGGATAAAAAATATTGTATGCGTTAAGGTCGCATTTACGAATGAGGTTTTTCTGAAATGACGTTCACTAGTTAACGGCACTGAGACGTCAGGTCCAGGCACCTGTCAAAGCGCCTACGGACTGTACGGTGAACGAATGAATGAAACGAATGACAACGAATTTTATTGTCTAACTGGAAGACCTCTTGTCAAAGTGGCGCCAACTGGTGGCTTGAGTTCAAGAAAACCCTCATTTACGCGCTTCAATTCTAGATATTGAATCTTACTACTACACGTGCACGGCTCACACAAACGGCGATTTGCTCGAAGTGGCGAAATTATGAGTAAACTGACACGGCTTGATACTTGAGCCCACTTATATTTCATTTTTAACCATGTATTTTTAGGGTTCCGTACCTCTAAAGGAAAAAACGGAACCCTTATAAGATCACTTTGTTGTCCGTCCGTCCGTCCCTCCGTCCGTCCGTCTGTCAAGACCGTTTTTCTCAGGAACGCGTGGAGGTATCAAACTGAAATTTCTATATGATACTTAGTTCTACTGTCCCTGGAAGCTGTAGAAAAATCAACCTTCTAAGTCAACGCAATCAAAAGATACAGCCATTTAGGCCGCAAAATTCCGCAAATTTTCGAAACTCGCACGGGACTCAAAACCTACAGGGTACTTCCCGTGAACTTAGAATCTTGAAATTTTGTACGAAGTCACGTCTTATAGTACAGATATAGGAAAAATTACGAAAACCGAAAATTTTTAGTTTCGTCATATAAAAAAAAATATTTTTGACAATTTTGAACTTTTACTTATATACCCACAGGTTTGTACGGAACCCTCGGTGCGCGAGTCCAACTCGCACTTGACCGGTTTTTTTTTACTTACGTTGTATTTGTTTTATTTAGTAGGTACTAGCTTCCGCCGTGGAATTCAGAAATTATCCCGCGGAAACGTACTACCAGGATAAAAAGTGTCCTATATGTTAATCTAGGTTACAATCTACCTGTGTCCCAAATTTCATCGACCATTTTAGGATGAAGGAGTAATACGACATTCAGACTATTTTTGTCTTGCAGGAAAGAGCTGTTCGATCAATTTATAAATTAAGTCCGAGACACTCTCTCAGAGAGAAATTTAAGGAGATTAATGTAATGACTGTGCCTTCACAGTATATTTATGAAAATCTTTTATATGCCCATAAAAATATTAAATTGTTTAAAAAATACAGTGATATCCATAGTATAAATACTAGGAACAAACACAAATTTGTTGTACCATCAACAAGGCTCAAGAAAATAGGTGGGTCATTCAGATGTCAATGTATACGCTTTTATAATAAACTTCCAAGCCATGTTCAAGATCTAAGTCTCAATAAATTTAAATCATTCATTAAACGTAAGTTGTGCCTGAAAGCCTTTTATACTGTTAAAGATTATATTGAGGACAAAAAAGCTTGGGATTGACCTGCTCCAATTTTGTATACTGAATCTTGTTTTTTTATTTTTGTTTTGCTCTTTGACATTCGATTATTATTATATACAGTTTGACATTTGACTATTATTATATACACTTTGACATGAATATTTACTTTGAGAAGTATAATATTATTTTTGCTTTAATTATTGTGAATGTAAGGACTATGTGGTATTTATAGATAAAGTGCGTCAAAGACGTCATTTTAGTACTTATGATACACCCATACAATGCATTCAGGTTTTAGGAAAGGTGGTATTTGTTATAAAATCCGCAAGTAACTGAGTTTTGAATGCATTGAATGAAATGATTGACATTTAAAAACTATTGGATTTAAAAAACTCTGTGCCTTAGGCTGGCAATTCGATCTATTGAAACATCCACTACATATTCTAAGCGAAAACGACACCTAATAAGTCTGAGAATGAATACAAAAAATCACAGGCATCATATTTTTAAATAATTGATTCAGTTGAATGGCAATTGAAGCAGTTCTATTATAAACTCAAATAGTCAATATACATAAAGCCTACATGTAAACAACTACTTTATAGTTGAAACAAATTTCTTGCGTTCCCCTTTTTACAAAAAAGGATACCCGAAAAATAAGTCTATCTGCCGTGCCGACGCAATCTAAGCTCGTTTTCCCATACCGACGGCACAGCAGATGGACGCAAAATGTATCAATTTGGGCTGTCGCCGGGGCGTTTTGCTGTAGAACGCAATCTCAGGTAGGTTATGAATATTATTTTTTAACGTGTATTTAAAACCAAATTGAAGCAAATTTTCTAAACACTATAATTAGAGACAAGAATTGGCGTTTTAACAAAAATGCATATAGAAAACACTGAGAGAGAAGACTGGCGTCCATACTATAGAATACTTTGTGACGGAGCCCCAAGCTGTCATCCCGAATCTTATTAACGTTCCAGCAACGGGAAATTTTCGAGCTCCATTGAAATATTAAGGAACTAGCTGACCCGTGCCCACTTCGTTGGGCGGTAAACATTTTTACCAATAGATTACGACACGGTCGCGGTTCCATAGGTACCTATGTCGTATTATCTCTTTAACCATTCGTCCAAATGATATGCTGTAAAAGGGGAAAAGTCTTTTGTTTTTAACACTTGAGACGATAAATTTACTTATTTTGATAAGAATTCTTAATTGTTGACATTACGATCAGTAAACATGACCTAACGATGTTTTTCTTTTTTTATATAAAAACTACTTTTTGTGACTTAAATATAAAAGTTAGACATACGAGTATGCTGACCCCGACTTTTTTGTAGGCTTTATCAAGCTCTACAACTTTTCTCAAGAACTCAATCATTTATCTCTCATCGTTAAGGCAGTGCTCGTAAGAAACGTTTTCGTTCGACCGTTTTTTCTCAGACTTACTTTGCAAATCCGACTATACCGAAAAAATCTTTTAATTTTTCGGGTTAATATATAGCCTATGACACTCACAAATAACGTGCTTCTATTAGTAAAATAATTTTCAATATCAGTTCAGTGGATCCAAAGATTACCCCCTACAAACTCACAAACTCAAAATTCACAAACTTTACCTCTTTATAATATTAGTATACGAGTAGATTACTTCTTTATAATATTAGTATAGATTACCTCTTTATAATTATTAGTATAGATAAACTCGACAAGTCGGATAGTGCACTATTCCGATTGTAAATTTTCCTACAGAATATTGTTGGCTGAGCTAGATAGTTCTGTTTTAAACCCTGATTTTGTCACTTGTTCCATCCGCATCAATGATCTGACAATTAAGGTCTATTTCAGTGCACATTTCGCATTCCACCATGAAGACAAATGTTCATGGTTGTGAATACGAAAAGCACTGAAAATGTGTTTTCCTTCGGGTTGTGTAGGGAACTGATTGCAGTTATTTTCTTCTTCATAAATGACAAAAACTTAAAAGTTTAAAGTGGCTCAATTGATTCAAAATTATGATGTTATTATTTATTATCTAATAGGTTTGAGCCAGTTTGAGCACATGTGGCTTTGGATGAAGATGGTAAATTATATTTATGTTTATAACATTACAAATCAGTCATTTTACTTTTCTCAAACGCTATGCTTAGTTTTGTTTTATGATCCGTGAGAACATTTTTTCTAAAGACATATTTTACCTCTGTAACCCAAAAGTAGTTGTACCACACAACTCAACCTATTTCTACCTAAGTTTACTCATTTAGGTGTAATTTTATATGTGTTAATATAATAATGATGTTTACAAGTTACTGCCACTGTATAGAATCAACTTCTTCTAACTTAACAGACAGCTGTGTTGCTGGGGAGTTTGTTGCGCGACTCCTTCTTCTTAGACGTAAAGCACCAGGAAGTGGTGAAGGGTGGATTGGAGTGGCGTTTTGAAGGACTGTCTTATGTTATTTTGACGTTTAAAAAGGACTGACATCAGCCTAGTTTGAATCAATTACTTTTTTTTGACTGGTAATTAGTTACCTTATGACGAGAATTCAGTGTTGAAGTTAACTTTACAACTCCGCTACTGAATGTCGAAGTTTGAAATGTCGACGTATGTTAGTTCTAAAGTACAGGATCTCGATGTACGCCAGTTCAAAAGTTCACTGGAGCGAAGTATGCAAGGCCGACCAGATGACATACATTTAGGTGACAGAAACGAATCGCCGTAGATCCGACTCCACGCAGTCTTGTCTGCCCTACCCCTACAATGTAATTTGGAATCGCGTAGGCGCGGAGGGGAGAGGCGGCCCGCGAGCTGAGGAGCAAGTGGTTGTAACCGCAGCTTCGGCTTGCTGGCCGGCGAGCGTTAAACCGTCTGCGACGATAAGCTTGCGTGGGTCCGCTGGAGCCTCGCAGCGCCGGAGCCATGGCAGAAACCATGCCAGCTTTCTAACTAACGATACGTCGGCCTTGCATACTTCGCTCCAGTGAACTTTCGAACTGGCGTACATCGAGATCCTGTACCTTAAAACTAACATACGTCGACATTTCAAACTTCGACATTCAGTAGCGATCTAACTTTACATTTAGGGCGATTTAACGTAGAACAAATTAATAATTGGGACAGGTCGAAGTAGTTACAAACATTTTTCTAAACAATAGGATCTCCTTTCAATGAAATATATCTTATCAGTACTGGGAGTTTCAACACTTTCAACATTTTGTCCGACCCAGTCCTAGAAACATTGTTCTAATAACGGCATACGTGTATAGGAGGAGGCCATGTTTTAAAGCGAAATGTGCTAGGCTTAAAACACGACGTTTACAAGGCACAGCAAAATGAAAATTATTAATACCTGAATTTCAATAATATTTAATTACTCATATTTAGAGTTCTGTGGTTCCTCACTGACTGACAATCGAGAGAAGTCGTCACGTCGTCTTAAGACTATTGGGTGATGCAGAAGGCTTAAAGTTCTGTCCGGCCGACCGATTCTTAAAAACATTGTTCCTAAAACGACATGTAGAAAGCCCAAAAATGACTAATTTTCAATTTATATAATCTATACATATTTACTTACTTACTCACATTTACGAGCTCTGCAGCTCCGTAGATACCTACACTTTCAAGATAAGTCGTCATTATAAAAAATATTCTCCTTGATGAGATCTTTCCATATTTTGTAAGTCAAGCCCACACACCTCTCTAGAAAAAGTATTTTTATTTATAGCTACATCTATCTCTGATCGTTCAATTACAAAATGCGATCTAACTTTAGTTCATAACCTGGATTAAAACAGGCTACTTCCAGGAAGTACGTTCTAGTGAGATATTATTCCACAACCACGCGGCCGGTGCCGCGGGCTAAAGTTAGTTATTGTTAAAATAAAAAACAAACCTCTGGTAAAGGACAAAAACGTGATTTTTAAGTTCCTTTTTCCTTTTTAAAATCCTAATAGACTTTGACGTTTTATGAAATTAATCAAGTACGACTCAATAACAATAGCTACGCGGGTCGATCGATCAGGTTAAGCTACGCTTGCCGCGGTTGGTCCGTGGATGGGTGACCATCTTTACATTCCAAGACCCCTCCGTGCCTCGGAAAGCACGTTAAGCCGTTTGTCCCGGCTGTCATTTGTGGATCTTTGACAGTCGTTACGGGTCGTCAGAAGCCCGAAAGTCTGACAACCAGTCTTACCAAGGGGTATCGTATTACCCAGTAACTGGGTTGTGGAGGTCAGATAGGCAGTCGCACCACGTAAAATACTGGTATTCAGCTGCATCCGGTTAGACTGGAAGCCGACCCCAACATAATTGTGAAAAGGCTAGGCAGATGATGATGATGAATCAAGTACGACTCAGTCATCAGTTTGAAGAATTACGAGGTTGAACGAGGGTGGTAGGAACATAAACGCGCACACTGTAACCACGAATTCAGCACATGATTCTTGTCCCCCTGCGTTTCTCCGCAGGAGCACTATGCGCACGCGGTCAAATGTATAGAACAGTAAATGGTTACGGACAGAAATTTTCAACGCAAGCGGATTCATAATCAAGTACCTACTAAGTTCATGATAGCCGGTTATGATTCGATGTTCCTCACACCATGTAGGTATATAACGTTGCTATCTTTCGTTGTAAATAAAGTACCATGATGATCTATCAGTCAGTAGTGCAGTGGTTGGTATTAGCTCCATGTAAACTTGAAGCTCCAGCACTTGAGCACTCTGAAGGTTGGTTTTGAAGGTTGTGTTTTTAAGCAGTTGTCTTCGCGTTTCAAAACGAAACAGATTTAATTAATCGTGAGTTACGTAATTAGGGTGCTGATCATATTAACGTGACCTATCATAATTAAGTTTAAAATCAATAAGGTCGTGACCACATATCCTACTAATATAATATTATAAATGTGAAAGTTTGTATGACTAGTTTGTGTTGTTTGGATATTTAGATGTTTGGATGTTTGGTACTCAATCACGCAAAAACGGTTAAGCGGATTCAGATGAAATTTGGCACACAGTAAGTTTGAAACCTGAAATAACATATAGGATACCATTTATCCCACTCAGTACGTTCCTGTGGGATAATTTTCGAACTCCACGCGGGCGTAACAGCTGGCAAAAGCTACTTAAAACCAAGTTAATCATGGAAACAAACCAGACAATGCAAGTCACCACACCACAGTTAATACTAGTATGTGGCGACCAATTCTATAGCGCTAATAACCTTGTATTTGTGTTAAATGTGTGAATAAGAGATTGTAAACACAACAGTGTCAAAAGGCAAATTTTGGTATATTACAGCAAGTATTCTAGAACAATTCTCTAGCAATTTAACAGATTTTATACTGATTATCATCTGGCTAACCTTTTTCCTTACTATGTTGGAGTTGGCTTCTACCCAACCGACTCGGTAAGAATGGTAGTAAGGCTTTTGGGCTTCTGAGAACCCCGTAACAACGCCCATCCACAGACCGACCTCAGCAAGCGAGTTTAAGTCCGTGAAGCTGTTATTATTTAGCTGCGAGCCACCCACTCAGGTGCGTCTATTTCTCACAGAGAGAACTTTTTCTGAATGCCGCTGCTGGGACGTCCCAGCAGTGGGAATATTGTAGGCTTATTATACTTATGCGTTCACTTAAATCTAGTTTTAAATCATGCTGAGAATCTTTCTAGAGTTTAGACAAAATAGTCTGTCAGTTACATGAGTTTTTGTTCTCACTTGAGAGTAAAAAAATTGTGGTTTGCTAATCGCCTGCCGAGTCTGGCACGGACAATAAATTGTACGTACCTAATGGAGAGTTATTTACACAATTACAACTTCCAGAAGCAATAACATTGAGTTTGCTTGGGTAGGTATTGAACGAAATATTTGTGTGACACTGATTAAAGAATCAATAAATAGCACACACATTTACTTTACCACCATGCAGATTAACAAAAACGATTTAGGTATTTAAATGATGTTGTTGCCCCTCCATACTTTTCCTATTTTCTTTGTGTTATGTCTTCTACGACCAATCGGAGGAACGAATCCGATTCACATATCATCATAGTCATATTGACCAATATAGCGAAAATCTAGCACGATATTTGAATTAATACAAAACGTCAAACGACCGACATTCTTTTCGTCTCGTCTTTGACACCGACTAATGTTACATTCCGTACCACTCAACGATTTAGGTTAGATTTTAACTCTTTTCGCATAGCCAAGAGTTGTTCAATTGGTAAGTTTCGAATAAAGCACAACGTTCTCCATTAGGTGCTTTATTTATTTATTTGTATATTCTTTACTGTACAGTCACGAGCAATAATATGTAAACACATCGCCAAATTCAAAAGCGATTTTCTTTTAAGTAGCGATTGCAGCCATGAGATAACTTCGATATTTCATTACAGTGTGGGTTCCAAAATATTATTTTCATAATAAAACAAGATTACAATTAGTAAAAGTGGAAAAAATCAGTTTTAAAAGTTGGTAAGCGTATACATATTATTGCTCGTGACTGTACAGATGCCAGCACATCAAGCTACCCCAATCTGTCAAATTTCTTTGATAGATTTTCAACTTTATTACATAACAATAAGGTTCATGTTCAATTGGAAAAATTTGATAGTTTGGGGTAGCTTGATGTGCTGGCGTCAGTACACCACAAAAATACATTACAAAATATCAAATTACACCATAAAATATACAATGTTTTATTTTACGACGTTATTGTAGCTATTGGTGCCGATTCTGTTGTCACAAAATTCTCTAAACTAGACTAAAAATCATCAAAACTAAACTAGACTAAAAATCACCAAAATTTTGTTTGTTCCTGTCAAACGTCGATTTCCTGTTCTGAAATTGACTAAAGTGACACAACTTAACTATATTTTAGTTTGATAGCACTAAGATTGCACTGAGTTATTAATTTAGTGAAAATGGCAATTTTGCTATTCTGTTGTTGTCAATTTCATTATTCTATTCAACCTAAAATTTTGATTTTGATACTTTTAATCGCGATTAAAAAGGTGTGGAATAAAATTAATTGTCAAAAACTAAAATTCACACCAACACCTCGACTTCTGGTGCAAAAATAGTGCTGTATCTTTTTTTTCTTTTCTTTTGCTATCTCGAAAATGGAGTGTCCCTATCGCAAAAATAATTAAAATTTCGACCTCCTTTATAAAATCCTATGACCTCTAAAAGTCAACATGTGGGTAATATTTTTTCATATTTTCTATACAAAAAAGGGAAAATTCCATATAAAACACGTCGACGCTGCCACCCTGCACGCCTCTGGCTCTAAAAAAATCACGGGGTAGGGCAAACAAGTACCACGTTGCGAAACTAAAACGTATCACGTGCGAGTCGTGATTGTCAAAATCGGTTTTATCGATAAAAAATTGCAGAATAGCTTTAAGATTCTCATAGCCAAAAGTAAGGAATTTTAGTGATAGTTTAGTTAGTTTAGTTCGGTGTACAACAGAATCGGCACCATTGTCACTTTATGCTAACCGTGACTAGCAAACCGGTTGCTTGTATTGAAATCTATTTAGCCTTAAATGTTCCCAATATGAGCCGTAATTTACCCCGCGATCTCAGTGCGGGCTTGTGGTCGTGCAATACAAGGCTATCTGTAACCTATTTAAAAGTTTCGTTTTAAGTCTCGGTTGAGGCAAACATCGCTAAAACATCGTTTTTTCTGACAATCGTTTAAAGATGACACGAGACAGAACGATGTTTTAAATATTTTTTCAACTCTGGTGCAAGCGGGCCTGAATGTCTGATACGATGATTGCAATTTGCAATTATGATTCATTTTTGTGCAAGAAAAAGAAGAAAAATCATGCGCCTCAAGCATGTTTTTTTTTTTTTCTAAAGATTTCTTATTACCTCATTTATATGTGGTGGCTTGTTGCTAAGAAGATCAGTGAACCATCGAAATGTAGACAACAGCAAGGAGCACAACAAACAGTATTTGATGAGTGTACAAGTTATTATTTTCACACAAGTAACTGTGCATCATTTTCGTAGCTTCCACAATAGGGACCACACTATTTATAAATAACTGACCCGACACTCACTGCCCGAATTTCAATTCATACAAAAAAGCACGTTCAGTTAGTCTCGAATTTTCCGGGGAAATCTTAAATTATTCGGACTACTACGAACATTTAGAAAACAAACATCGATGCAGCCGCTCCCACTTACCAACGATCACCCTTTATATTTTATTATATACATATTTGTATATGGAAGCAGTTAGTCAACGTATGATGGACGTCCCCTAGCAGGTCGGGCACGGGTTCTCTACGACTGACGTCACTGATGCAAAAATAGGACTATGATATTAACATGTACCTGCAGATCAGTGTAATCTAACCAAACTTCGTACCGTGTAGCCGTTTTGGCATCAAGAGCCTAAGAGCGACGGTCGGACCAATTACTATTGAACTTGAAAATGATCATTTAAAAAAAAAACGTAGTTTCGTATGTGCACGCGTCCGGGCTTAAAAAGCTACCCGGTTTGTCTACAGGTCGATCTCCCCAAGTGTAAGCCTTAACAAAAACGGAAGCTTTTAATTTTCATCACCATCTATCTGATTTAAAGCACTATTCCAGTTGTAAGACAATTTAAGTTTCTGTTGACAGTTTCATCCAGCTATAAGAAAGATGAAAATATGAAAGGAAAATTGAACGAAAATTATTTTAGATACACTGACTAGACATATCTGATCTTAAACTAGGCCAGTGAGACTTAAGATAGAAGAGTCGTATTTTACTGATTACTGGAACAGTTTTGTTAAATGCAAGACTGTTATTTCGTTTGTGTTCAGTACTTAGTCCAGTGGAAGGAAGTCTTTGATTTGAATTGATTTACAAACAACGCCGACTCCCGACACTTTCACCTTTATTCACTACAATACAACCGTATATAATAATAGCCTATGTCCTTCTCCATATCCCAGGCTATATCTCTACCAAATTTCATAACGATCGGTTCAGCGGTTTAGGCGTGAAAGCGTGACATACAGCGTGACAGACAGACATAGTTACTTTCGCATTTGTAATATTAGTAGGGATATATGAAATTTGCCAAACTAAACCAAAGCAACCGACATAGCCCGAAGAATTGCCAAACTTAAATGGCAGTGGTAGTGACATTGCTCGCAGAACAAATGGCCGATGGGGCCGAAAGGCTCTGGAGTGGCGACCGCGTACCGGAAGACGTAGAGTGGGATCGATCCACCTTGTCCCACAAGGTGGACCGATGACCTTGTGAGAGCCGCGGGAATCCGCTGGATGTGAGAAGCACAAGACCGATCGAAGTGGAGAAGCCTGGGGGAGGCCAGTGGCCGTCTTTCGGCTGAAATGATGATGATAATTCAATACATATAAACTGTCCATTTATATATTTAACTACCTTCCGCCCGCGGCTGCGCCCGCGTGGAAGTCGGAAATTCTCCCGCGGGAACGTACTACCAGGATAGAAAATATCCTGTATGTTAATCTATGTTATAATCTATCTGTGTGCCAAATTTTATCCAAATCCGTTCAGCCGTTTTTGCGTGATTGAGTAACAAAGATCCAATCATCTTCACAAACTTTCACATTTATAATATTACGGAGTACCGTTTTTTACCCCTTTAGGGGTAGATTTTCTAAAAAGTGTGATACACGTTATTTTTTATATTTGATTTTAGACATAAATACTGAGTTTCGAGTTAATCAGACAGCGCGTTAAAATTCTTCCATACAAACTTTGACACCCCCCAATCCCCCTTAAGGTGGTAGTTTACAAAAACAATATATTACCAACTTTATAATTTACTTAGATAAGTATTTGTGCCAAATTTCAAACTTATTATCTCAAGGAATAAGATTTTTCATACAAACAAAATCCCCCCTTTTCACCCCCTTAAAGGTCGAATTTCCAAAAACCCCTTCTTAGTGCTCCCCTACATTATAAAAGGAATCCGTGTGCAACATTTCACGTTCCTAGTCCTAGCAGTTTTGGCTGTGCGTTGATTGATCAGTCAGTCAGTTTCTCCTTTTAGATAGATAGATAGAAGATGTGAGTTTGTTTCTTAAATTATTAAAGTATTATAAACAATAGACAAGAAACTACAGCTATCGTAGAGTTTTGATCTCTATCTCCAAAGTTCTAGTACAAGATAGTTTACCAATGATAATAACATCTGGTACGCACGGCTACACATCAAGCTATACATTTCCAGTATAAGCTGATCTCGCATATTTTAGGATTTCCGTAAAGTGCGAGATCAGCGTAAACTGGATATCATAATCATATTTTTTTATTCATCACTAGCTTTTGCCAGGGGCTTCGCCCGCGCTCAACTTTCATCCCCTAAAAAACTCCCTTAGGGATTGAATTTCGAAAAATCCTTCCTTATTCCTTGTCTGCATTATAAAGAAAACCTCTGTGCAAACTTTCAGCTTTCTAGGTCCAAGGGTTTGGGCTGGGCATTGATGAGTCAGTCAGTCAGTCAACCAGGACTTCTCTTTTTACACGCTTTTTATTAGCTTCACCTGTATGTATGTTTGTAACCGACTTCTTTGGGCGCGATTTTGACCCACTTTAAACGGCCAGATTTCGTTCAAACTTTGTAGATTTATCGAGGACCGATGACAATACTCTAATTTGATAAAAATTATTCCATTTTTCAATTTGCAAAATATGATTTTTGTTAATTTAAGTCGATAAGGTAAGAAACTTAATTTTATTTTTTTATAATTTTTCTCTACAGTCGATAAGACAGGACTTGATGTTAATTTTAATTTCCAATAATTATCATTAGCCGATTTCTCTAATATTGACAAATTTTCAAATAATAGTTTAAAAAACTAAAAAATCAACTTTTATAAATAAACCAAACTAAAAAGTAGAAAATAAATAATAGTTTAAAAAAACTAAAAACACACTTTTTATAGAAAACCAAACTAAAAAATAGAAAATATTAAAAAAATAAATAAATTAAGAATAATGTTAAAAAATTCAATAAATATAATTTTTTTATAGTGTGAATAAAAATAAAATATTTTTAAAAAGCCTGGTGTGCTATTTAAGATATTATCAAAATGATAATCACTCTACTCATATCTGTCAATAAAATATTTATAACTATTGACAACATGCACCCCACGCTTTTTTTAAAATATTTTTTTTTTTATTCACACTATTATTAGGTTAAATTTATTGAAATTTTTAACACTATTCTTAATTTAAATTTATTAAAATTTATTTTCTATTTTTAGTTCGGTTTTCTATTTATTTATATAGATAGATAGATGTAACAGTATTGTAGTACAGTTTACAGGGTAGACAAATTATGTGTACTAACTGGAAATGTATAGCTTGATGTGTAGCCGTGTGTACACTGTCCCCTATATAAAGTAGTTATGCAACATTCTGAATAGCACTAAGCCTAGGAGATCGTACGAAAATCCCTAAGGTCGTAACTGGGAATATGACATTCCACAAAATCTACCCTTTATTCATTTATCAGCTACTACCCATCCAAGTTTAGCAGCTTAACTACTGTCCACTGTCAGTTCAACGGCTCAACTAAAAACCCACTAAAGCATATTTGGTATCGTCACTTAACAGTTGCAATTGAAATTTCAGAATAGTTCAAAATAAATGTATCTTGTAGAATTTAATTTAGGTTACGAAGATTTCCATCTACTATCCAAACAAAAGTTTAACTATCCGGTTGTATTACTCCCCTTCTTAATAAGTTTCTTATGAACTTATCCGTCGTCTGCTAAGATAGCCACGAAGTTAAATTTATCTCATTATTCGGAGCAATACGTTTATATTGATCAATATTTTGATATGGTAACGGAAAACGGTAAAGTACGGATGAGAACTTGAAAAGAAAAAGTCTTCAAAAACTATGTACTTTATCATCACCATCATCATTTCAACCGAAAGACGTCCACTGCTGGACATCGGCCTCCCTCAAAGGGAAGGG
Source organism: Polymixis flavicincta (assembly GCA_949987655.1). Taxonomy (NCBI): domain Eukaryota; kingdom Metazoa; phylum Arthropoda; class Insecta; order Lepidoptera; family Noctuidae; genus Polymixis; species Polymixis flavicincta. The sequence continues at coordinate 30,209,405 of OX465171.1, read as the reverse complement.
TTAGCTATAATCGCCACGCTTGGCTGGCGGGTTGTCGATCGCAGTATGGTGGTAAAATACATAGGAACGCTGCTGCCCATTCTCAGAAAACTCACTTAGTCGCTTTCTACGACACCCATGGGATGAAATGGGATGGTGCTATTCTTTACGTCCGGCACGATACGGAACGAACGAACGTCAAAAACTATGTAAGTAAAATAAATTTTAAAATAACATTCGATGTTTTTTTTTGTTCCACCGACTATATCGATATCGATACCGCTCATCGCGTTTTTAGTGGGAAAGCTCGATTTAGACAATATTTTTGATCTAGATGGTAATTTACAGAAATGTTAAACAGAAAGAAGGGCAAGTGTTGGCTTATTAAGGTACCACATAAAGTGTTTAAAGCAACGACCCAAGTTGACTCCTAAACTTTAAAGAATCGCTGAACATGCATTGGCGAATATTTGTTCGATAAGCCCTTGGAAAGAGGCTTCTTAAAATATTTTTAGACCATTTTAAACGGGTCCATGTATAAATAGTGTGCAATTGCGGCCTATGGCCCCATTCATAAGTTGTAGATGGCATGTTCTAAGCCTTACGGTTTCTTACAGCGGGTCGTCTTAGACATTCTGACATCTCTACATTTCTTATCGTGATGTTACTGAGAGCCAATACTGGTTTATGTCTTAAAGTTTGAGAGCGAGTCGGCCTCACACAATTCAGACTCCGTAGGTACCAAACCCAATCCTATTTTTACTAGAAAACTTAAAGTAAGGTAAGCGCCACAAAATACTCCCTTTAGATCCCTTTGTATTTAATATTAACAATATCATCTTCAACAAAGTGTTCCAATAGGTGTTACGTTCTTTTTTCTTTTTAAGTACGGAAAACTTAAGAAACTAGAATAAAACCGCTAACACGTAATTCGAGAGATTTTCACCCCTACCTATTAATTTCTGGCTCAGGCACAAGCTTTTACAAAAAACAAAAAAAAACGTTTATTTTCGCCCAATACCGAGCTCTCGGTTCCTTTCACCAGTTTTCTCCACTACCCATAGTTTCAGTTTACGCCCTGAAGGCACCATCTCAAAAAACACTCAGTATAAACTTGTGTAAGCCAGTTCCATGTTATATTTATCGAAGACAAATTAAAGGTTTAGTTATAGGTCGGCGAAAAACAGGTAAACATTTTTAGTCATCGAATACAATCATGATATATTTTGCTATCATAAAAAAATAAATGAACAAAACAAAGGTAATAATATCACAGACAGTCAGTCAGAACTTTTAGCTAAGCAACAATCATGGTGCTCGATGCGTGCATATCGAGAAGTACATACATCGGTTTTCATGAAGGATTTTGAGGCAAAGATTTTTTTTGTTTCTTCAGTCGTGACCAATAAATTAATTAGTAGGTACTAATTTAGCTACTTGCAAGTTCTTTTTCGACTTTCATGTATAGTTTACAACAAGGATTTCTCGAACCATAAAAAAACATACAGTCAGCCGCGACTCACTAAATAGGCGCGTATCTTATCTTACTAAATACTCATTAATGGCGATATTGAGAGTCGGCTGAACGCTAAGTCGATAATGGAATTCTTCGTTGTGTATAGCATAATAGTGCAGGTATATTTTGATGGCGTAAAACTTTGACACTTCCATGGCTTCTTACGTCCGTGGCAATGTACTAACAACAGAATTAACATTTTACAGTAAATCAGGCATGAGGCTCGATGTTTTTTTTTTATTCGATTTTAATAGACCATAGAACATTACAACAAAAGGACCAAGGAACTGTACATTTTAACGACGCAATACTCAGCAAAACAGATTCTAAATGATCACACGCGACATACTACTTCACCAAGAAAACTATAAAACTGCTGTAAGAAACTATCAACTACTCGTAAGTATAGCGGGAATAACAACCTTTCACTTAGGTATGGACGCCAACACATTAAGCTACCCCAAACTGTCAAATTATCCCAGTTGATGATTATTCCATAAAGTTGAAAAGCTATCGAAGAAATTTGACAGATTGGGGTAGCTTGATGTGCTGGCGTTTGTACGCAAGATTCATAAGCGATTTTCTCTAAAGTCATCATGCTCTTCATCATCATTTCAGCAGAAAGACGTCCACTGCTGGACATAGGCCTCCCCCAGAATGGGGGGTTTTGCCATAATCGCCACGCTTGGCAGGCGGGTTGGCTCATCATGCTCTTGCCTTATCCGAATTTAATTGAGATCATCGCAAATGACTTATTCTTCCTTACCTCTTTATTAGTCGTCATTACGGTAGTTACCTCCCTTTTGCCCACATCATCTTTCACACAGCCAATTTTTTTTTTTTTTAGTCTTCCCCTACTCTTAAACAACATGATCCCGGAATTAACGCACACCAACAAACACCCAAAGAATTAGAATTAGAAAAACAAAAATATTATGTTATGATCATAATATACTGAATTTTTACTATTAGGTATTAAGCACTTTTTTTTATTCATTAAATTAGTTATACTGATTCTGGGAGATTTATTTTCTATCACAAATCTACGCACGCCTACCGTCGCACCCGTTTAGGGGCTTGCGTTTTGACTGTACAGCGGAAGTATGACTGAAATTTACATCGTTTTAAGCGTTTCTGAGATAAAACATACCTATTGTAAAAATCATAGAAATCGATTCAGTAAAGAATTCTGAACCAACTAGTTAATTTATTATGTGCATACTTCAGTTACAGATCGTATAGCCTTCGAAATTCATACCCACTTTCCCAATTCCTCCTGAAGTATTAGTAGTTATCGCCATGCGAGAATAGTATTTATCAAACGGCCTCTACTATGATAAAAGTTGTAGAGGTTGTTTCACAAGACAATCACTTTTGAATTTTGTGTATTTAGGTGTAATGTATTTATTGCGCACACCTAAGCTTGGTCTGTAAAGGGTTATGATACTGGGGCGGGTGGAAGGAAAACGCGCTCAAGGCAGAAAGCCGGCCAGATAGTCAGAAGGCTGTTAAAGCCATCTACCGAGCGGTCCACACTGCAATTGACCGCATAACTTGCGGCATGCTGCCGTGTGTGGTCGCGATCCTCAGCATTCAGGGAACTACGCCGAAGATGAAGGTATTTATATGCTTGTGAATTTACATGGAAATACCCTAGTTTTTACGAACCTTTTGATTGAAGCCTTCTTCAAACAAGCGAGATGCGACTGCGAACGCGATACTTTTGGAACAATTTCCATGAAGTTTTCATAGAAATTGTTCTACGTGAGTCGCGTCGCGTCTGCAGGAGCCTTAAGTTTGATACTAAGGGGTATATTCATTAACATTGATTAAAGGTTAAGAGATGTTTAAACGTCAAACATGTATGGTTAATTAGCCACAAATCATTACTTAACTTTAAGTTAGTTTATAAATAAAGGAGTAAAAGACAATATTTAATGACCTTATAATTATAAGACCCTTAAAAGGACATCAATGATACAGCTGCTGTTAAAACCTAACATTGTTTTTCTTTATGCATAATATTATGTGGCTTGCATATGCTACTTTATTTAGATATTTTCGCTTATCTATTTCAGTTATGAACAGAGAAGAATCATATGTGATTCCTTCTGGTTTCCTCACTTTAAACTTTACAATTAACTGGTGACTTGTTCTGTATATCCATGTTAGACTATTCTTTTTATTTATTTACTTATAATTGTACAATCGGTACAATGGTCAAAATTGAAATACCTATATGGAAGTCTAGAGGACTTCCATACAGGTATTTAAATTTTGACCAACGTTTTTGATGTTCAGTAACCGCAATAAATAATATTCATTTCTATTATTTTACTTACATAAGCCACTTTATAGCCCATTCATATTTCTCGCCTCAGTGTCGTGATTAATCTAACTGCCTCTCAAGGCTGGGTCTCAGTGCAAGGGGGACAGTGCATGGAATACTATAATGGAATGATAGTGCAGTTCATTGTGATAGCCACCTCGCAATGATTACCACTAATGGATGACTGACATGTTCAATATACGTATATTAAACATCTGATTTTGATATTTTTATTCACACAAGTAGCAATTATTTAATTAATAATAGTACTGATGAAATTTGATTACCCTTTCCGCATCATGGATTTTAGGAAACAGACAAGGTACTATTTTGTTGCAAAAAAATTTATCTCTGAGTTTATGCTTTATACTATGAATGTAGTATAAAGCAAGAACATAAGCAACCATGTAAATGCAATTACTTCTGAATTCTGACTGCTGGAAAACTAGATAGAGAGACCATAAAAATGTAGAAAAATTAGAGGGTTTTTAAAATGCAAAGTTTGAATTGGTTATGGAACTTTATTGTGTTCTGGACTTGTTGACAGACGTCTGTTTTGTGCAAGTCTTGTGCCGGTATGAACATAACCATTGTTATGGCTAGAAGCAGTTTCTAAAAGTGATGATAGAAAATGTTACTTCAGTGGTACAGTCGCCAGCAGGTCAAGCTATCCCAAACTGTCAAATTTTCCCAACTGAACATAAACCTTATTCCTTTGTGATAGAGTTGAAAAACTATCAAAGAAATTTGGCAGATTGGGGTAGCTTGATGTGCTGGCCTCTGTACTAGTCATTGCAATTAGCATGTATTCCGTGCTATCAACACAGCTCTAATCATTATCAGAGGAAATCAAAAACTATTAACAAATCATCATACTTTTAAAATTGGGTTAAATATTCGTTTTTTTTTTTTTGTAATATCCTATTAAGGAGTGTCAATTAATATCCTATCATGTAAATGTTTCGTATTTAAGGATGTAGAAGAAAATTCGTCTTCAAGTGACAGATAAATATGTGAAAATAATGGTTAGTTTGTAAACACAGGTTGAAACAAAAGCACTGTCAATGTTAATCTTTTTACATAAAAGTATTCAATCACACAACTGTTGCTGATCAAAATGTTTCAATATGTGTACCCTATCAGGTGCGGTGCGGTACTATACAATAGAAAATCAATTGTGTCTCATTAGCGGGCCTTTATAGATTAATTAGGATTGCATTACGACTGATGTGGCAGATAAATAATAAGAAGGAAGCAACAGTAGACTATGTTTTAACTTTAAGAATTGCTTCCCTCTTCCACTTTGTATAATATTAAGGTATTGTGTAATTATTAGGACAACAGGCTGCAGATGATGATGATTTTTGGGCAGACCTATTTTTTATTTTAGGTAGTCAGACTAGACTTAATGTACATTCTATCCCCATTCTACCAAATTATTTTCATTTATTTAATCAGGGATAAACCAACTAAAGAATTATCTATTCTTTAGTTTATCTCTCCATACTAAAATATTAAGGAATGTCTAGAATGCTCTTGTTCTATAATTGTTTGCTTTACCATCAGATACCTGCTTAATAAGTTTTTATTATTCAAGTCTGAACTTTTACAAACCATTGCAGTTTATTTGTAAGATCAGTTCTTTTATCAAACTAACAATGAAACCATAACACAGCTGAAACATTCCCTGGGTTGGCTCACCAGCGCCATCTAGTGAACATAACCTGAATCAATCCTAAGTGGATAGTGGAACTGTGTCATTTGTCAAAAAAGGTATTATCTTGGTTTTGGTGCAAACATCAACCTCTTTTGATGTTTTAGCAAAATAGACAACATAATTACTGAGGTGCACATATGACTGCAAGAAATCAGAGTCAATCAATTTCTACTAAGCATCGCAGTATTGATTTTCATGGTCAGATTCAAGGTATTGTGTGTATGTAGGGTCATTTTCATCATTTATGGCTTTAATGCGGATCAATGAATAGTTTCTTGAGTTTCTAAGTCCTCAATTTGGACCCCAAGCTTAGATAAAAATTGTTGTCCGGTTAGCATTGTTACCTTAGCATGTTACACAAAAATATAAGTTTTGTTCCAATTTAGCCCCACATTGATAAGTAACACAAAGTTAATTACCTAATAATTATATTGATTTTTATTGTATTTAGATAATCCAAAATATGAAGAGCCTAAATATGAAAGAGCCGTGTTCAATCCAATTCATGATTATTTCTTAACTGATGCAAGAGAAAATGTACTGAATATTGGGCACACAAGCAAAAAAAGCCTCTATAGCTACTAACATTATGTAGTTGGTACCATGCACGTAGCAGTAAAATATGGAGGATGCATATCCGATACCATCGAAAATCTCTTCTAAATCGAATTGGACCGCTGAGATAGGCAAGGAATAGCTACATTCTATTGTTTATCGACGAATCACGATCATTTTTATTGATAAAAAGTGCTGTAAGACAAGAAACGCTGTCAATTGCCACACGATAGTACCGCCCTATCCACTGATGTTGATGTAGCTTAAAATTGGACTTACCTCGCAAAAAAATGACATAATCCACAAAGAAAATAATAATAGATGAAGAGAGATAAAAACTAAACCGAAATTATTCACTGATTGTGTAGGATTTAGTTAAGTTTCACAATTTTTTCCACAAAACAATAACACTACGCGCAATCACTGTCGAACTACCACACTGAAGTTGTTGACAACGATTCAAAACAGCCAACATAAGAGACAAAATTAATCAATTTTTTTGGAGTTACTTCATGGTAAAGCTAGAGTTTGAGGTATAGTCATGTAGAGTATCTGTTCGACCACCTCGTTACAAGATTAAAAAATATTTTTATAATTTATATTTTGTAATACATACTATATAAAATATGTCAACCTTCACACATAATTCACAAAGTATCTGGCAAAACATTTTCGGGAAAGTATGAAAAGACTTCCAAAAAAATATTACTAAACCTATTTCTTACCTCACCTCTAGCGATTAGACATGGGTTGGATTAGGTAAAAACGATACCTAATCCAACTAGTCCTAGTATTTAAAAATACCTAATTCATTTACCTAATCCGAATATTTATTCAATATAGCCGCTGGCCTGTTACCGATATTACGTATCGTATGTGGATTGGGTAAGAAATATTCAGCATGGAGTATGGACGTTCCGTTTCTGATATATTGTGGAACGGCGATATTTCGTTTTTATGCAGAGCACTAACTAGTCCAGTGGTATTCTACATAGATGGCGCCGGCGGCAGTGCTAATTAAACTTTATACATAACCCCCACATTTTAAGGTACGGATTATCTTCTATGTAGACTGTACGAATATTTTATGCCATACCTAATCCTCGACGCTTTGGATTAGGTATGGACTAGTTTCGAAAAATACCCAATCCAATATTGCCTCTCCTCTACTAGTGATTACCTACGTCTCCTCTCTAATATGGCCATTTTCCCAGTTATTTTGGAATTGCGGAGATATAAATTAATTTGAAGAATATTTTGCTTAATTAATCATTAAAACGATTAGCATTGTAACTACAATTCTGCCACATTCGCAAAATATTTTGGAAAAGAGCCAACAGACTCTGTTGGCTACACACTCTACTAAATTCTACTCTGTTGAACAGAGTAGAATTTAGTAGAGTGTGTTACACCAAATGAAAAACAGTTGTTGTATGTACAGACTCCAGCACGTCAAGCTACCCCAAACTGTCAAATTTTCCAAATTGAACATGAACCTTACACATATGTTATAAAGTTGAAAATCGATCAATGTGACAGATTGGTGTGGCTTCATGTGCTGGCGTCTGTACATACCTAATCATTTTCACCTGCTTATTTAGGCGCAGAAAGAAAGGTCGCAAAACTAATTTATATAACATGAACGCTCTCCGGACTACGGAAGTATTATGTTAATAAAAATAATAATACAGACCAGATAAAAAATAAATTGGGCGAAACTATTTTATACAGGGTGTTTGGCAGAACGTTGAACATACGAAAATGGTAGATAGGTGGGGTCATCTACTACTTACTCAGCCCTAATTTATTTGGGCCTGGCCCCCTGGATATTTAAATTTTTTTTTTTGCTTTCTTCTAGTTTCACCACTTTCTTAACTTTAAAGTGTATTTTTTATTAAAAATGTGTAAAACAGGCAATTGTTTTACACATTTTTAATAAAAAATATTAAAAAATACACTTTAAAGTTAAGAAAGTGGTGAAACTAGAAGAAAGCAAAAAAAAAAAAAAAATATCCAGGGGGCCAGGCCCAAATAAATTAGGGCTGAGTAAGTAGTAGATGACCCCACCTATCTACCATTTTCGTATGTTCAACGTTCTGCCAAACACCCTGTATTTGGCGAATGAAAGAGTTTTCAATAAATTTTATGGGAACGTTCCATACGTATTGAATACTTTCAATCAATTATTTATCAAGTCTCTTTGCGTCTGTTTGTAAAATATTAGTGGGACTGGGCTACTTTATCTAGCATCGCAATCGTAAAACGGAAAATGTCGACCAACCGAACGGTGTGACGAAGGGTGGCCGACATATGGCTCATACGAAATGTAATTTGTTTCATAAGAACAAAAACCAGCTAAAAACTCCGCCCTAGACTGAGTATAACTCCGCAGTTAATAATTTGCTTTCAAAAATTTCTATAGTAGGTATGTACAGAGGCCAGCACATCAAGCTACCCCAATCTGTCAAATTTCTTTGATAGATTTTCTGTCTGCGTTGGAGGTCAGATAGGCAGTCGCTCCATGTAAAATACTGGTATTCAACTGCAACCGGTGAGATAAGATAGATAGTCATAATTATAATTAGACTTTTACAATAATACATTTTGGTTCCATAATCCCTTCATTTCTCCTATATCTTGCCACCGAACGACCGACATCTTGCCTTCCAGTCCTTGGACGCCACTTTGTCATGGTCTTACTCCAGTACTCCACCTGTCATCACTGCGCTGTGCAAGGTGTCCCGCCCAACTCCATTTCAGAACCCTAATTCGCTTTCCCATACTAAAGACGTCTCAGTATCTAATTTAGGATATTATATTATATAGTACGGTGGGCAACCCTAACAGTATAATTTTCCATGTTGTCGTTTATAATTAAATAGCAGGTAGTAGATACAGTCACGAGCAAAATTACGCTGTTACGCATAGCTCAATAGTGATTTTCTTGGGAGTAAAGTGTATCAGGAACGAGAAAATAGCTTAAACAAATTGAGCAAGAGTGTAGCTACTAACAATTTCTACATTCTATATCTACCCACAAACATAGATTCTAAAGTAGGTACTGTTCTATTTTCTGAAAACAGAAACAGACTCGTTCCACACCTATTAGCAATTAGTTACTTTATTTTCTAAAATATTTGTGGCCAAAGGGTGCCAAGATAATCCTATTACAAAGCTTCCGCGATGGAGGCTTTTTAATAGGATTCCGCTGGCACCCTTTGGGCACGGAACACTGAAAAGGATGTTCTTCAACGACAAAGATAATAAGACACGTTATTTTACATATTTCTTAAGCGTCCAACAGTTGTACTGAAAATTGAGAGCACTTATTTTAATTTCTCACTCAATCTTGTTATTTTCGCTGGAATATTAACGACGAATGTTAAGGGCAACAATATGTCATCAAGGATGTTACACATAGAAATAATCACGGCGATTGCGCTCTTCATTTGATCACGTTTTTATAAAATAAATGTACCGCTTCTTGCAATGCTCCACTATATCCTGGCACCTATGTTATTGTAAATCCGCACTGAGTGTACTGTAGGTATGGGCAAAAATATAGATATCTATAAATATCGATATTTTTCCATACAATTATCGATATATCCTCGATATTTTTTGTCGCGATATTTCGATTTTCGATATTTATTTTAGACTGGCTCTTGTGATACAGGAATTCCTAGTACAAGAGCCAGGGCTACACTGTTGTTGTTATTTGAGTTAGAGTATCGAATTTGTATCAATTTCGATTATTATTTTAACGCAACTTTGGTTTCGTATTTAATGTTATTAGATACTCCTTGCATGCTCTTCGCGTATCGTTAACTTTCAAAAAAATTGCCACAATCTTTCTGAAATGCAATATAACAATAAGACTATTGGCTGCATGCACGAAAATACTAATGCTATTAAACCATCAGTGTGAGACGTATATGACCTCAAACGAGCATTAATAAAAAATACAATTTTCTTCTATTTTCGTCTATTCTTTTTTACGAAGTTTGAGTTCTTTCGAAATTTATGCATGAATAATCAAGCGAAAACTGACGATATATCGATATTTTTCACTCGATAATCATCGATGCTGTTTAAACATCGATACGATAAACATCGATATTTTTTTTCACTTGCCCATCCCTAGTCTACTGACCCAAAGAGTCAAGTTAAATTGGATAGTGCTCAACCTTTATGCTCTATGACGTAAAAGTGGCGTCAAAATGTTGAAGGTACGCGCACATCAAGCTACCCTAAACTGTCAAATTTTCTCAATTGAGTTTTCAACTTTATTCCATATTCATAAGGCTCATCCTTATGAATATGGAATAAAGTTGAAAACTAATCAAACAAAGGACAATGGATAATGGTGGGCCCACCTCTCAATAGAAATAAGATACTCATGAATGAATAGGTATTTTTATGCAGAATGAAACTTAGTATTACGACTAAGGTAAAAGTCAGTACTTTCGGAGGTATACTAACTTTTATACTGCCAAAATAGTGATTCCAATCTAAGCAAACGTTACCCATACTCAAACCGGAGGGCACGGTTGGCGCAATGGTTAAGCGATTGACTGCTGCACTGCGTGTCGCGGGTTCGATCCTGCACGGAACAAATATTTTTATGACCTACAAGTAGTTGTTCCGGGTCTGGCTGTTTGTGTATGTTTGTGTTTTTGTATGGGCACACTTAAATTGCAAATGGCTGGCTGCGTGTGAGCATTTATTTTCCTTTTGCAATAAAGTTCTTGTTGTTTCGCAAGTTCATCTGCTATCCAAGAGTGGGTCATCCGTTACATAGGTTTCTAGAAGAGAACGGTGTCTTCATATTGGACAGAGGCTTTCGGGACTGTATAGGAGACCTATAATCGTGTGTGAACCACAGTTATGAAGCGCATATGCCACCAACCAAAGATCGACGGGCAACTCAACAGACAACCACCCAAGCTAATAAATCGCGGTTGGTGACTATATGCCGTCTGGTGGTAGAAGTTGTCAATGGTCGCTTCAAGCGAGATTTCAAGCTTCTGCACCAAAGTTATTTTAATAAAACCGTACACAATATGATCACCGATTATAAAATTGCAGCTTCGATTTTAAATCACTTGTGTGTGCTTAAAGAAGACCACAGAGAAGCAATGTTTTTCTGAATTTGATAAATGAAAGGCTCGAAGTCGACAACCTATTATTATATAACGACGTGGAAGGGAATAATCTGAACAGACGTAGAGTCCACTTTGAACGAATGGATGCAAATCTACAAGTTCAGGATTTCTCTCAATTAACAGAAGACATATTTTTTTTTTGCTTTGGGTTCCTATCATACGAAGTTAGCGAAGTCTTATTGTAGTGAACATCTTCGAGACGGTTTATACGTAATAGAAAACTACAGAGAAAACGAATGACATGATATAATGGAATATAATATACCCGCAGAGAATGTGTGGTTGCTGCATGGAAAGGTACAGTCACGCCACGTAAGAGCAAGAAGACACTGTTGATAGCTTGACCTACTGGCGACTGTACTTAACATAAATGAAGTCTCGCGGCAGTTATAGGAACTAATACTAATTTAGTCCTTCTTTGTCTGACTGCAGCGCCATGTGCCCAAGTCTCTGGGATTCTTTTATGGATAAGTAATCTACAGTTGTACAAGGATATTTTGTGCGCGAGCCAAAATCGGAACAAAACCTTTTTTCAATACCAACGTTGCAACAAAACGTTTCCCTTGATGCAAATGTTTACCAACAGCGCCCCCAGTCATTGTCATTCAAGTGTCAGAAGATCCTTGTATCATTGTCGCGTACAGATGAATGTTGAACTATGAAAGAGAAAGTTTGATAACTTTATCTTTTCTAGTTCTACAAAATGCTAAGGACTGCGTTGGGTGACGTAATGGTAGATTTCGGTGTAGTTCGTTATAAACCTAAATAAGTGCGGAGAAATAGAGAACTAACATGAAATGTCCTGGATTTGACAGGTGTTTCTAATCTTCATTGACAAGCAGTGCCACCAATGCCTTTTTTACACTGACTTATAAATCATATGGACTTGAAATGTTTGACTATAGAAAAAACAGTTATACAAATATGAGGCATATCGACACCGAAATCATAAAAATGCTGTCATCTCTTTTTAACTTTCATAATTTTGCGTAAGTGAAAAAGGACATCAGTGTTTTTGACAGGTACCATAATGGCAACCCTTCATTCCTAGCGTCATTAAATACCTATTTGCGGCCGGGTCGCCATTTTATCCTCTCACTGTTTGGTAGCAAAGTTGGGGTACGTCAACTGTCAAATGCTCTTGAGCTGTGGTTGTAATTTGTGAATTTGTGAGTAATTTTGCTGTGTTATTGCATTTGAACTCGGTTCTATAGTGGAAATCGTCAAATGCAAGATGCCCAATTGCAATATAATCGGATGTGGTATTAAAAGAAGCGGAAATCACCCGAACATAACTTTGCACCAGTACGTACTTAATTTCAGCTAAAATATCTATAGATTTTGACAATAAACATAAGATTCTGTATTTGTAGAAGAGTTTCAACAGTTTCCCTTCACAATTTCCCTTTAACCTTTATTATCAACAGTAATAATTGTACCTATTTCATGAAATCATTTTCTTGTTATTATAGGGATAGAGTAGTGCATGCATGACATATTTATCGATATTGCTATAATATGGTTCTTTATTGGTTTTTTGTTTTACTTTCCAGGCTGCCTGCTAATAAAGTAAAAAGAAAATTTGGCTGGAAACAATTGGTGCAGAAAATTTAAAGATGTCAACAAAAACAATTAATATTTGTTCTCTTCACTTTTAATTAAAAGTGTAATAGAAGTATACATGAATTTGAGATACAAATATTATGGGAAGAAATCTACTGAAAGAATATCACACAGAAATTACCTGAACAAAATTGTATGGTTTAGAAATGAATGAGATTAATTTGTTTAATATTAAATACTTTATTTTAAATAATTATTGTTGACTTTTAATTAAAACCCAAAATCATCGGCATTTTAGAAATGATAGGTGTTGAGACGTCCGTGCAGGGAGCCCATCGCGGATGTAGTGTCATTTGCTTTCTTAGAATTTGTTCCCTCCGCTCCGTGTAGAACGTCTACCTAACGCAAGGCTCTCGGTCTAGAATAACACTTACATTTCATTTAAATTGACACAAACTTATTCGATGTACAGACGCCAGCACATCAAGCTACTCCAATCTGTCAAATTTATTTGATAGATTTTCATCTTTATCACAAAGGAATAAGGTTTATGTTCAATTGGGAAAATTTGACAGTTTGGGGTAGGTTGACCTGCTGGCGTCTGTACAGAGGCCAGCACATCAACCTACCCCAATCTGTCAAATTTCTGTGATGGAAAATTTGAAAGTTTAGGATAGGTTGACCTGCTGGCGTCTGTACCTACTTACTTATCTTAATAATGGCAATAGGTACATAGTATTAAAAACGATGGCACGGAAAACTTAATGCGCGAGTCCGACATGCAGTTGACCGGTATTTTATTTTTATTTTTCGTGTTGTTCTCAGCAAACCCTTTCATTTCAAACCCACATGGGAATGCATAAAAAATAACTAGTCCGCCATAATGGATTTAGAATGACGTCAGTTAACAGTTAGCTCACCATGCATTGGTGTCAATTCTGTTGTGCACTCGTCATTTCAGCCGAAAGACGTCCACTGCTAGACATAAGCCTTCCCCAAAAGGGGGTTTTGCCATAATAGCCACGCTTGGCAGGGGGGTTGGCGATCGCAGTATGGTTGGAAAATGCATAGAAAACGCTGCTGCCCATTTTCTAGTAAGCAAGTCCCTTAGTCGCCTTCTACGACACCCACGGGAGAGATGGGATGGTGCTATTCTTTTACGTCAGGCACCACACGGAACTGTTGTGCACTAACTGAACTTAATTTAGGCTGTTGCTATCTTTGTCTCTCTAATAAAACGAGAAACAGACGGACATAATTTAGAGCTGTCAAATTTAATGGAACTAATATTTCCATACAAATTAAGGGTAGGTGCACGTAATAAAAACATGTCAACTAAAAACACGGTGAAGCGTAGGCATAAGATTGACATCTCTAACTTAGTCGTTCGTAGCTATAGCCGTACTTTTCTCGCACTGCCTTTTAGTAAAAAAAAGTGATAGATAGCGATACTCTAATTTTAGATTAGTAATTGAACAAGAGAATCGGCAGCAATGTCATCCAAATTAAACATGTACGCAAAATTTTAGCTTTTTCATAAACCGGGAAGTGGGTTAAAAAAAAACTTTTAAGATTTGTTTACATAGTTAGTTATTTTGTTATTTTAACAAGTGAAGCTAAGAAAAGTGTGTTAAAACAGCCGTTGATATTGTACCGTGACACAATGAAAACATTCTCACAATCTTTTATCGATGTTAATGTAGAAAAACATCGATATGGGCTGCCCTATTAGCCGCCATTTTATCTTCTCAATTAAGTGTAGGTTTCCACGTTTTTCTTGTAGGTATGCCAAGTCCATATGATTTATACGTCAGTGCTTTTTTAGAGTTATGAGCGTATAATCTGAAAGCTGGCAACATCGCAAATAGATGTCAAATATTTACCTGTTATTTTTTTTTTTAATAATATGGAACTATGAAAAATCGCCAATAGTGACCTAAAATATGAATAATGATTTGCAATTATGACACTGAATTTGATGTTGTAACCGTTTGAGGTGTAAAAAGGGCATTTGGAAAGTTTCCAAGTTTTTTTTTACATCTAAAACTAAATATTCGGTGTTAAGATATTAATTATTGCATTTCATCTTTACTTGTATATTATTAATATCATAAAGCTGAAGAGTTTGTTTGTTTGTTTGCTTGAACGCGCTAATCTCAGGAATTACGGATTCAAATTGAAAAAAAGTTGGATTTGGATAGCCCATCTATCGAGGAAGACTATAGGCTATATAACATCACGCTGGGGCCCTTAGGAGCCGAGCAAAAGAAAAAAGTCACGAATACGAAATACTCTCATGGCCAGACGATTCGATGCGACGGGGTGGGTCGGGAGTAATAAATATGACGCAGACGAAGTTGCGTGCAGAAGCTAGTAATCAATATTTTATGTCACTAGTTAGCTATATTTCTTATTTCCTAGTAATATTACCAATATATCAAAACAGTTAAATTTTGACAGCTATTTGCGACGCTGTCGATTTTCAGAATAAACGCTCTTATGGTTGATCCCAGTTTTCTAAGATGTACGAGCTATGCTGTACATTGACCTTTGTGACAGTTTGTAAATCACTTATACACGCACATCAATGTTGTTTAGAAGTGCATTCCTCTAACATAGTATTTGAGTGTAACAATTATGTAAATATATTCAGTGGCAATAAATCAATCAAGGGATAAATTCGTCTACTCATTTTACATAACATAGGCAATGATATTATAATATCATTGAACATAGGTACTTACATAACAAGTACATAACATTTTCACTGTTGGGCATCACACCCAACATAAGATGTAAGCGATAATTATAATAGGTCTTTACCTATGAAATTGCCGTTTTGTATGAAAAAAATTAAACGAATTTTTTTCATGAATTTTTTATTTGTATTAATCGAGTAATCACCCATGCAATCAATGCATCTTTGCCATCGCAGTGGCAGTTTATTGATGCCCTTCTTAAAGAAATCAGCTGGACGGGAGGCAACAAATTCTTCAAAGGCATTTTGTACTGCCTCTCGGGTATTAAATTTTTTTCCCGCCAAGAAGTTATCCAAATTCTGGAAAAAGTAGTAGTCTGTAGGCGCAAGGTCTGGTGAGTAGGGCGGATGACGGAGAGCTTCCAACCCCAGTTCTTGCAACTTGGAGACCGTCTGCTGTGCAGTATGAGGTCGCGCGTTGTCGTGCAGGAGCAGCGGAGACGAGCGATTGACCAATGCTGGTTGGAGATGCGCCAGCTTCTCCATCATTGTGTTCAGTTCTTCACAGTACACATCTGCAGTAATGCTCACCCCGTTTGGTAAGAAGCTGTGATGAATCACACCGGCGCTAGACCACCAAACAGTGACCATCACTTTTCTAGGGGTAAGTTTTCGTTTAGGGCATTGTTTAGGTGCTGAACCAGGATCCAACCAACTTGCTGAGCGCTTACGGTTATCAAACAGAATCCATTTTTCATCGCAGGTAACAATGCGGTTCAAAATTCCTTCATTTGTGTGTCTGTTGAGCAGTGCAAGGCACGTCTCGACGCGTACTTCGCGCTGGCGATCATTGAGTTCGTGGAATTTGTCAAGCTTTTTTACCTTGCCAATTTGACGCAAATGGACCAATATTGTTTTGACGCTAACGTCGAAAGCTGCTGCTAATTCAGCCGTAGATTGTGTATCATCAGCTTCCACAATCGCCTTTAATTCGTCATTGTCGACCAAAGTCTTCGGACGACCGCGAGGTTAATTTTTCAGGTCGAAAATTCCAGAACGGAAGCGAGCAAACCAATAACAGGTGGTGCGTTGGTTTGTAGTGTTAGCTCCGTAAACGTCGTTGATGTTGCGTGCCGCTTGTGCCGCGTTGCTGCCACGACGGTACTCATATTCCATAATTACTCGAATTTTTAACGTATCCATGATGACGAAAAAGATTGAAATGCGATGAAAATGTAACACTAATCAATAAAGAAATGACTACTTTTAGAAAAAAAAATCCATGTTTTTAAAATAAAATTAATTTGAAATTAGAATTCTTAGCCAAACAAAAATTATTTTGATTTGAAATGGCCAGTACTGCAGAACGGCAATTTCATAGGTAAAGACCTAATATTAAATGATTCTATTGCAAGCCTCGGTTTTGCTTTCATGTGATTTGATATTTTTGTGTTATTCGATAAAATTGAGTTCAAATATTGTAAATATTCTCAGATAGTCGAGTTAATTTCAAAAGCAGATTAGCAGGTTTTCAGCCTATTCTCAGTGGGATTGTTTTTCTAAGAGGTTCCGACACGATCATTTTTCTTGAAAACAACCACGTAGAGTCAGACTTGTACACACGGCTACACATCAAGCTATACATTTCCAGTTTACGCTGATCTCGCTTTGTACGGAGATCTTATACAATGCGAGATCAGCTTATATTGGAAATGTATAGCTTGATGTGTAGCCGTGCGTACAGCACATCAAGCAACCCCAATCTGCCGATTTTTTTTGATAGATTTTCATCTCTACACCATACGAATAAGGTTCATATTCAACTGGCAAAATTTGACAGTTTGGGGTAGCGTAATTTGCTGGCGTCTGTACATACGCCAACACAAAGCTACCCCAATCTGTCAAATTTCTTTGATGGATAGGCATAAAGTTCATGTTCAATTGGGAAAATTGGACAGTTTGGGGTAGCTCGATGTGCTGGCGTCTGTACATCCAAACTATTTGATAAAGTAGCTTGATGCAAACGTCAAGCTGCTTTCAGATGCTAAACGCATGCTTAAGTCGGGTTTATTTGGCATAGCTAGGCGACAAATTTGAAACTAGCAAATATTTAAAACTAGTCCCTGGCTCCGCCCGCGTGGATGTCGGTTATCGCGTAAAAAATTAAATTCTGCCTTTCATGACGATCGGTTCAACGGTTTAGGCATGAAAGGCAGACAGACAGACAGAGTTAGTTTCGCACTCATAATAATAGTAGGGATTAGTAGGGATAATAATTTCAGCCGAAAGATGTCCACTGCTGGACATAGGCCTCTCCCAGGCTCCTTCACTTCGACCGGTCTTGAGCTTCTGAGCTTCCGACATCCAATGGGTTCCCGCGGCCCATATTAATTATGAATTATCCAACTTTAAATCTATATTCTAGCTTCAGTCTGCTTGATCGGTTCTAGTATTGGAACAAGTTTTGCAATTTTGCAAAACATCATAATTTTTGTGATACAGGTGACTCACGCAAACAAACGTCATAGCTTTGCCGTAGTCGAGTCAAAAATAAAATGTTTTTGTTTTCTCACGATTTACATCTGGCAAGTATTAACGATTGCCTAGCAACACTGGCCGGAAGCAAAATGTTTGTCAATGTCAATGTCATGCAGTATGTCATGTGTCATTTGACAAAAATTTTAGAGAGACTGTCATTTTTAGATGGTATTTTTCGTACCTACTTTTGCACTGCACCTGGGAGTAATAGTGTTCTGTGCACTGCACTACTGAAAATTTATTTGCTGTTTAGCGCGGATGTTCGGCAAGCTCTTAAAAAAATGTAATGTAACAAAATACAAAAAAAAAATAGTCTTTTGGAACTGGGAGTGTGAATAAATATTTTGTGTTAAATTAATACAATATACAAGAAATTGTGACTGTTTTGTGCCTGTAATAATGAAATCAGTAAATGTATTTAGAAAAACATTTGTGATGGCTATCATTTTAAGTGCTGTAGTTTTTGTTTTCTTCTGGGCAAATATGGAATTTGTAAGGTAATTAATTTAATTTTAATCCTAGCAACAGCCTGCTGATTCTCACGAATAGCACGAATATAGTAATGAATAAATAGGTATTTTTCTGATTCAGCTTTTCTAATAAATTGTTAAAACTATGATGTAACTGGCCTTGCGGTCCTGTTTTCCGCATTACCCATAGGTGTAAATTTCTTTATGAAGTAAACAAACAAATTTTTATTAAATGTTTGTAAGTATCTCAAGTATGATTATTAATTTATTATCATTGCTTTTAAAATCTTCAGTAGGCCCTCGTTCAATTGAATTAGATTTCACCTTATTTAATAGTTAACACATTCTGCATCATAAACCAACTCTATCCACCTTTTCACATAAAATAGATGATGTCATAAGTAAGAATAAATTTGTTTCATTCATTGCTAAGTACAAAGATGACTTTACAGCTATAACATATTTTTTATCTGTAACTATTGTAAAACTCAGTTTGTTCGAACGGTGGTCCCTAAACTAGGTACTTAACAGTACATTGGGGACTTTTAATACCCCAAACAACAAATTAAAACTATGTATGACTGAAGATGTCATTGCCTTAGAGCCATTATTACTGTGAGGTATAAAATTGTTTTGGATAAAAATTATTGAAATACATTCCTCAGTTGACAATAACTTGACATGGGAATAGTTTTCTGGTTATCCAAGTTCTTGCAGGCAATATAATTATGGCTAAGCAGTTAAAAATATTTTAGAAAATATAAGCTTGGTTGTTCTTCCATAAATTAACATGTACCCACATAAAGTTGCTTGGTTTCCTGGATGCATTCGGTAGATGTACATAGCACCCCCGCATTTTGCCCAGTATACAATAATTGGCTGCTAATGAGAAATTACTTGATATATTATAACTAGGTACCTACTAGTTACTTCCATTTGCCATTAGCAAGGATGAGGAGATAATTAAACTGATTACAGTCAGTAATAAAAATCTAATTGAGATTAACTCTTCACTATGAAACTTGTGGGACCTGCTTTATATGGTGCTCAATTGTTTCTGATCCGTTACAATAAATTATGCTTATTTCTGTAAAGTGACTTTAAAAAAAAAAAAAAAATTTAATACACATAAAAAAAAAATACAATTTTAAACTAGATGAGGTTGGCTAAAACTCAATACAAAATTACTAGTGAGACTCTAGTAACATTTGCTATGAAAGTATTTTACTTAACATGCTATTAATTCAACTAACATGAGAAAATAGTGGCAAATGATTGATTGAAGGCTTAGGTTTTCATAACACCCAACAGCATGTTAACACTGTACTCAGTTACAAAACTGTGAACCTTGTGAAACAATAATTGGTACACAGAGAGCCGTTCTGTGTGGTGCCAGACGTAAAAGAACTACCATCCCATTTCTTCCCATGGGTGTCGTAGAAGACGACTAAGGGGCGCACCAGAGAATGGGCAGCAGCGTTCTCTATGCATTTTACCACCATACTGTGATCGCCAACCCGCCTGCCAAGTGTGGCGATTATGGAAATCCCCTCCACGTTTGGAGGTGGCCTATGTCCAGCAGTGAAGGTGTTTGGCTGAAATGATGATGATGGTGACACAGAGAGCAGTGGTGGCCCAGCGGTAGCATCTGCAACTTATGAGTTGTGGGGTTCAAAATGAAGCAGACATTTTAATTTGTGTAAATTATGGCGCTGCTACCCGCACTGGGCCCGCATAGTGGTTAAAGGCCCATTCATAGGAGGCTGGTGTATTAACTGTGGAAACATTATAGACTAATTATGATACGCTTAGAAGGGGAGAAAACTACAATTTGCTGATATAATAATAGGGTATTTTCCAATATGATAAACACTATTTTAATTTGAAGATTCGGACGATATATTTAAGGGAAAAATTAAAATAGATTTATTTATATTAATTTGAAGATTGGGACGAAATATCTAACAGAAAAATAAAAGTTAATTGATTTATATCCATTTTCTCAATTAAAAACGTTTTAAACCAAATTAATTTTTCGTTGTTTTGAATTTACCTCCAAAACGATCCTTACGATGACTTTTTATCACGTAACGTCAACTTTGTGTAAACTAAAGTCTAAAGTAGTTAGTAAGTAAACAAGTGAGTGTCGTGTTTATAACTAACAAGATTTTTTATGGATAGAAAGTGAAATCACTGGTGTGCAGTGCCTCTGTGCACAAATACTTCTAAAACTGCGCCAAACTAAGTATTTGTACTGGTGCTGTTTACACAAAGCTGACGTCACAATGGCACGTGATAAAAAGTCATCGTAAGGAGCGTTTTGGCGGTAAATTCAAAACAACGAAAAAGAACTTGATTTTAATCGTTTTTAATTGAGAAAATGGATATAAATCAATTTACTTTTATTTTTCTGTTAGAAATTTCGTCCCAAACTTAAAATTAGAATAGTTTTAAATAAATTGAAAAATACCCTATTAGCAAACTAGTGACTATCCGGTACTTTGTCTGCATGTAAAATATATTGTAGTTGGAAAACATTCCCAGGCCCCTTGTGACTGACGGACAACAAAAAATTTCTATTGTTCAGCCTCAGGCATTCATTTTGTTCAATTACCCATAGCACATGTAAAGTGATTATGAATAACAGATCAGATCAGTTTTATGTTGAAATAAGAGTTTAAACTTCCCCATGGATTATTGAAACGATTTTTTTAAATTATAAAAATTCACCAAAATCAAAATCAAATGTCATTTATTCAAATTAGGCTGAGAATCAGCACTTTTCGAATGTCACCAGCTGTCATGTACTCACTTAATTTAGAATGAGCACACATAATCATTTCAAATAAGCTAGTACTTAAATTACTTTTTTTAAATATTCACCTTCATTCAGAGGATAACTTATCTCATATAAAAGTTGACCGGTTTAATTAAACATTTTATCTGTCAGGTTGGTAACGTCGGTAATGTGAATCTGATATCAATTGCTATGTAAGATGTTGTAATTGGTAGGTTTAAATACCAGTTATCATTGTCATGATTATTTTCTCAGCTGCTACTAGCACTGCTAACTGCGAAGCATACGTCAGTCCACCAAGCTTCAATACAATTTGCGGTGTCAGCTGAAAATTCTGCAATTTGAGAAATAACATCATATTACTGGTAGTTGCTATGACTTCAAAGCAGATTTGTACAGGTTTCTAGGAATGATGGAAGCGATCAATGATTCCACAACACAAATACAGATAAAATTATGGCTGTAATCCCCAATGGGTTAAGCAGAGATACAGCCTTAGTATGTACACCGTTATTTGGCCAGTTAACATTTTAAGTCCCATAATACGGGGCGAGTATACTGGTATTCACCTGCATTCAGTTAGACTGGTAGCCAACCCCAATATAGTTAGGAAAAGTCAGGCAGATTGATTTTAACTTTTTCTTTGTGATTATTTTACATGTTCTGTGAAAATATCAACTGGTTATCTTTAAAGGTTAAAAAGATTCATTGCTGTGACTGAAAATTTTGGTGGCACAATTTGGGTACAGAAACCTGAAAAGTTAAGGTAATAATAACAGAAAAATCATCTTTACAGATTCTTTGTATTGGTTTGTATGGTATAAAAATCATTTTTTCCCACCTAATGATGCAAATTAGGACTGAATGTATTTAGTGTAAGCTTTGATTTTTCGTCCATTTATCCATTGTTGCAATACTTCACTAGTCAGGAAATCATAGTAAGTAACGTTTATTTTTTGTAGATCATGGCAATATTTACCAACCATATTCTTTTTATTTTTTGAGGCTTCATTGTACTCTGGGTGACCATCACATTTTTTATTTTGATTGCATAGTAAATCTTTAACTAACGCCATCCATGATCGGTTTCTGAGGAATTTTAGCCAAAGTTCATCAATTCATAGTGCTCACAAACGCATTGAATTCAAACCAATAGCACTATTGATTCGACATCGCGTTTCGAAACACTCAGTTAATTAAGAAACTAGCTCAAATAATGTTTGTTGAAACAATAGCCATTGCGAATATATAAAGGTCCTCAGACACTGATTAGGGCGTTAATTCACCTGTATTGTATAACATGGATTTCAAGCGTACCTACTGGTTCGGCTGGATCAGATCAATACAACAGGCACAATAATTTGTCGCAGAATAGATTATTATTAAACCTACTATAGAAAACTCTTTGTTAGTACACCCTAATAATATGAATTACACATAAATATCGAAATTTAAAAGTGCGAGCTATCTTTTAAAGACAACCTTCGGATGGTTAAAGGGAGAAGGAAAGTCAAAACTGCAGGTACAGCATGTGGTGTACAATGTACATACATCAACAATACAAACACACTGCAGCTTGGCTGACTTTGCAGGCAGACTGCATTGATTCTTACCCGAAAATGCTGACTGTACAGGCAGACTGCACAAATTCTTACCCAAAATGGCGGACTGCACACACAGACTGCACTAATTCTTACCCAAAACGGCTGACTGTAAACACAGACTGCACTAATTCTTACCTAAAAATGGCTGACTGTACATGCAGACTGCACTAATTCTCACCCAAAAAGGTATGACTGTACAGGCAGACTGCACTAATTCTAACTCAAAATGTATATTTGGGAAGTTGGTTCTTTCGCTCTAATGAAAAAACTCAGTGGGTCGCGAAACACAATAACAATTGCAATGCCTTCCAATATGATAATTCGACTGGTTAAAAACTAATCCTGAAAGCAATGGTTTTGGAATTTCTTTCGTCCTTCGGGTTGTGAAAGAAAGTGTCTTAGGGCTCCCACTGACAGGAGCGACGCGACATTGCGATGCGATTCTGGTAAAAAAAAACACGAATTTTTCATAGACATTGTTGCACTAGAGTCCCGTCGCGCCTGTCTGCGGAAGCCGTGGCGTGCTGATTAGCTTCTAATCAAAGAGCATAATATCCGTATAGAACTGATAAGCCCATAATGATTAAAGGTTTTCGGCTATTGTTCACTTTAAATTCGTATTTACCTAAACATGAGTGATCAACAAAACAATCAAGCGCAAGTCGTTCTCGCGCACTAAAGCCCGTGTTACAGAACCTCACTCAAGACTCCAGCATTAAACTAGTTTCAACCAATTAAATGGCTCTAAACTATTAAACTAACATTTGTGGATCTTTGACAGTCGTTACGGGTCGTCAGAAGCCCGAAAATCGGACAACCAGTCTTACCAAGGGGTATCGTGTTATCCAATAACTGGATTGTGGAGGTCAGATAAGCAGTCGCTCTGTGTAAATATACATATATATAAAATACTGGTGTTCAGGTGCATCCGGTTAGACTGGAAGCTGAATTCAACATATTTGGGAAAAGGCTAGGCAGATGATGAAATAACTTTAACTAGTTTTAGGAAATGCTTCAGTCTTGAGTGAATCTCCTAAGTGTTTTGTCTGTTCTACCACCATCATTGATATCAATATTCACCATAGTTATCTAAACCAATATTATAAAGAGGAAAGATTTGATGTTTGTTTGTTACGCTTTCACACCAAAACGGCAGAAGAGATTTGGTTGAAATTTGGCATATGGGTAGAGCATGACCAGCACCCTAATTGCGTAACTCACGATTGATCATAATTGGTTTCGTCTTCACAGTTAAACAATATTCATTGCGTTATTTATGTTGTCGAACAGACATATTTTTCGAACATATGAAGCAATGGTTTAACAATCCGTTTCAAAACGATACAGATTATGATGAATCGTGAGTTACGCAATTAGGGTGCTGATTAGGATACAGGAAGGATATCGCTATATTCGCACGGAATCGAGACTTATGCTGGTCAAACCGGGGGGCGTAGCCGGTGTCTGTATAATTAACAAACAATTTTTTTTAACGTGATGCTGTTGGTCCCGGCTGTCATTTGTGGATCTTTGACAGTTGTTAGCCGAAAGTCTGAAAGTCTGACAACCAATCTTACCAAGGGGTATCGTATTTCCCAGTAACTGGGTTGTGGAGGTCAGATATTCAGTCGCTCCATGTAAAATACTGATATTCAGCTGCATCCGGTTAGACTGGAAGCCGACCCCAACATAGTTGGGAAAAAACTAGTAGCATGTTCCCGTGTGATAAATTACCATGTACACGTGGACGAAGCTGTGGGCAGAAGCTAGTCATATAGTATTAACATTTCGTATCCGAGAAATACTGACCTTTTATCTCGTTACAAGTTTAATTAGATAGATAAGAGAATGTGCGCTTTGATAATATAATTTCGTCACGTTAGAAATTATAAAAGCGCGCTGTGAGGTCATTTATGACACTAATCTAATTAAATAATGGCCTGGAATTTTTGTTTTTAGCTGAATGTCCCATGCTGTCAATACGTATTGTGATTCATCTTCTACTTAAAAAAATACTTAAATGAATTCATTCACTGGCAAACAATGAACAAATTGAACTATCGGGTCTAAATAAAAAAAAAGAACCTTACGTTGTTTCCAATTTTCAGGTCAATGTGAGGCTGTGTGTTGAACAAAAAATGAATAGTGATCGTAGCACCTATGTATAATTACAGAATTAAAATCACTAGCCGCCGCAGGAGACGCCCTGGGCATCGGAAATCCCGGGCTGATTCCCGGCCACCGTGGGCGCGGGCTTGCGGATGGCGAGTAATGGGTAGGTTGCTGTCTGGTAAGGACCAAGCCCGGGTCAACGGCGCGTTGTGTTCCACGCGCGCCTCAAAGAGATTTCAGCACCGACTGGTGGGGTTCGCAAGAGCCGATGCCTGCCATGGGTGCGGGTTGTTCGGAAGAGATACCGTGGCCCTTGGCACACAGGCAACTGAAGGAACACGGGTGGGTTTTAGTCAGTAAAAGTCTGACACGTCCTCCCGCTCCACCCAGAGCAGGAGAAGTTATTTGATGATTTCCCACCCTCAAAAAAAACCCTCTAAGTTCGATTAATCCCATTGAATGACTTTTTTTTATGAAATAGTCATCAAATAAGAAGGGTTGTGTTGATGATTTTAATGATTATAATTTTGTAAAGCTGTATTTTCAACATACAATCTGACGACATTGGCCTACAAATTGCAGAAGACGTAAGAAAATATAAATTTCCCAGGCAAGTGTATCCTCTTTAAAGTTTTACAATTAATACAAAGTCAACCTGTATATTCATTAATTAAATATTAACTACCATCCGTTTACCAGCGCACAGTGTTCCGCCTAGAACAAACTAGGTGGATATAAGTGTATTTTATTTATACTCTCGTTAGGTCGCTTTGTCCAAAAATAATTTTACGAATTATACACAACATTAAAATAACAACACTAATTTGTAATCATGGTACCTTCCTAAGCAGTTTAGGCATAGTCGACTAGTCTTATTGGCAGAAATGAAAAACGAAACAGAAACTCATAGGTATCTTCGCTATTCTCAAACTTCTGCAGAGTTATTCTGTAAAAATATCACCGTGAAAACGTTGGTGAAGTGAGCTCGAAGTGAACTGTCATTCCACCTGATGCTAGGGATTAACACTATTGAATACTCACGTCAAACCCACTTGACCTAAGTTTTCACAATGTGATTTTACAGAATAGATCAGCTGTTTGTTTGCACTCTGACAAGAGCTTCTACAGCCCAAGTTACTAATAGTGGAAAGAGAAGAATTAAGGTGAATCTTGTCGATTTTTTTTCCATTCAAACTTCGGGAGTGTATAACTCCAGTGTTCGACAATGTACTCGAACATCAAAAATGAAAAATGGTAAGGTTTTGTCTCATTCCTAATATTATCTGTGCGGAAACGGAATACTAAAATAAAAAGCCATTAAAAAGTTAGGGGCCAGCAAAGATTCGCTTTTCTTGCTAATTTAACCTAACTTTGGGCGTGTTTAGGTAATAAAAGAAGTGATAATCTCCAAAACCAAGTCGGTACCGACAAAGCGCAAATATCGAAAAGTTCAATAAACTTTATTGGTCATTGATTTATGCCGTGGTTTTTTTCATAAAACCCGATCTTCCGAAGGTTCCGAAAGATCTTCTTGATTTTGTATGCGCCTGTTGTACTATAAATTATCCTGCATCTCACTCAATAACGTTGTGCGTGTAGACTAGCGTCTAACTGCTCATCACTGATACTACCTCTGTCCGACACGATGCCTGGTGAGAAAGCGTGCTTTTTAGCCAGGCCCACCAGTGAGTTCGAGCCCGCAACTAGATAGATTCCCCTTAAGACACACATTTCCAGTCACTTCCCTCTGCGCTTCTGTGTATGGCGCCCAGATATGGCGCCCAACGGCGCCTAACACCGCTTGTAGATTATTTTAGCACGACTTGTACTGATAAAAGTGATATGACGGAAACACGTGATGTCCTGCCTACATTGACCAGTTCCTAGTCTGATCGTAAGACTTATGTTTTGCAGATTTAGAATATATACAGGATACATTTTTAACCAGTGCGCAAACTGTGACCATGAATTTAGCATATCATTCTAGAAAAAACAAACAAGTCTATTTAAAAAAATCAGCTAGTCCGTACATTTTGACCGCGTAAGTATTGCACTTTTCTATTAAACAGCTGATTATTTTTTGTATAAATGACGAGAAATTTCTACTCTAGGAGGTCGAGAATGTTATGCTGAATTCATGTTTACAGTTTGCGCACTGGTAAAAAATTTACCCTGCTGTAGTAAGCTAACACTTCACCACCATTTAGTTGTCTAGCAATTGGCACAGAACTAGTTCTCGTTATAGGAACTGATTATGGACTTTTAGTTACGATGACTCTTATATTTTATTTCTAGCAATCTTTCCTGTTGAACGCGAAGCAACTTCAGCAACAACTATTAATCCTCCCACTTGAACGAGAACATCACCATCATCTTCTTGCTCAGGTTACTTGGGGTCGGCGCAACACGTTTTCCTCTTCCATTCTTCCCTGTTTGCCGTCACACTATCTTTCCTCACTCCTTTCTCTTTCATATCATTCCACATACAATCCATTAATCTTTTCTTTGGACTTCTCCCTCTAAATCCATTAAACGAAACGTCGAGTTGATGACCATCAACTAGAAGTTTTTTTTTTTTTAGATTTAAACTATAGAAGTTGAAAGTCTTTCGGAGGTGTTCCCATTGAAGTAGGATCGTTAGCGAATGTAGAAGATGTGGTTGACTTAAACTAAACGATAATTTAATGCCTTCTTTCCAAACAGCTGTTATTATTTAGCAGTACTTTCACAGTAGTCCATTTGGTAGCAATTCTCCAAGAAATTTCGCTCAGGACGTGATTGTAACAGTTCTGGAAGTGGTGAACCGAGTGTAGTGGGTTGTTTACTTGCAATGTCGTCCCGTGTGACGGGCGCGACCACACATTGAGTTGAAGGGATATCTCTGGATTCAGATTCAACCATTTCTTTATGTTGTCGGTCACTGAACGCACCACTACTCTCATTCCCCACTTCATTCCCCTGCAAAACGGCATTCTCACCCCTATTCATCGATGAATCACCCGTATCAACTTCGGAACAGGGGCAACATCTGATAAACGCGATCTTCGACGCATTTGATCTAAATGACGTTTCATCAATTGACCGTTATCACTTTCCACAATGTACCTGCAAGAGCCTTCTTTACTACGTATCTGCCTTTAACCCATTTGTCTTGTCCAAAGCCCCTCGCCCAAACCGAATCGCCTTGCCCAAAATCACCATGTGCTTGGCCGTCTTGTGCGGAACGTACTTTGTCCAACATGGTTTGATCATTCCTAAGCAAATCAAAGCGTGAGCGTAATCTGTTTCTGTAGCAACATCGCTGGAGTTTCGCCTGTTTTGCTATGTATAGTGTTTCTATAAGTTAAGAAAAAGTTTTGGAGATCTACATCAATGTTGTCCCTGTACGCTTTTTTAATCGTGGGCTTACATAACTTGACGGCGTTCTCCTCAGCTCCATTTGAAGATGGATGGTAGGCTGGTGAGAAAGAGTGCTTAATGCCATTGGTTTTTAAAAAATGCCGAAAATACTCTACTTTTAAACGGTGGACCCTGATCCTAAACTAGTTCTACCGGAAGTCCGAATCGCGCAAAAGTAGCTCGCAGAAAATTAATAATAAATGTCGCATTGGTTTGTTTGGTTTCAAAGGCCTCGATCCACTTTGATGTGGAATCTACCAATATTAAAAATGTTTTACGCTTAAACGGTCCCAAAAAATCAATATGTAAGCGTGTCCACGGTTGGAGTGCATACGGCCAATGCAGCGGTGTCGCACGAGACGGCGCGTCTGCCTCTAGCGCGCACGTTTCGCAGGCACGGCACAACGCCTCCACATCGTCGTCGATGGGTGCGCCAAAGTTCACCTAAATTTTCAACTCCGATAATTGGAAATCCGAAAATGTTCTTCCTAACATTTTTCATCCTAACAATCACAATTCCTAACTACTCCGTCTCTAATGTTCATAATTCCGAAGCATTCAACTTCATAATGTCAGTAGCAATAAACATCTATTATACTTTTATTTGTTTTCCTATATTTTCTCAACATAACCATCTTTTACACTATTATTCATAACTTTTTTTTTGTTTAGATTTCTTTTTATTCATAATAATCAGTATTTTATACATTAATTTTGCGTAACTTTATTTTCACATAACATCTTTAACATATAAGAATAATAGTACCATGGTACAAGTAGCGATGAGGAATGGATCCATAGGTTAGGTTAGGTTAGAACAGTGACCAACTACGTGCGAGCCGAGCGAGCGAAGCGAGCTGTGCCGCGGGAGCGGCCGGCGAGCGCTACCTCGAAATTGGTCGCGAAATTTTTCTAAGTATTTTTTTCATAGTGCCCCCAAGACGACTCTCTGACCTGAATTTCATTCATTTAAGACAAAAATCAGTGAAACGACCTTTAATCATTCTAAACAGTTGGTTTTTTAGATATAATTATCTCAGGTAACATTCATCTGATGATTCATGGTTTTTATTACACTTGGTAAATGTTTCTTTCTGAGTATGAGTGAAAATGTTATGGTAATTATGTTTAGGGATAAAAGCGATATGATAAAAACAGTAGGAGTTTAAATATATTTACATTCATGATATTATTAATAACAATTTTCGGAATCATGAGTGTTATGAACATCGCCGGTAGCACTACAAATAGTGAATGAAAACTTTAGGATGAAATTTTTTAGGAAGAGTGATCATTCGGATTACAAATCATTAGGAAGAACAATTTCGGGTAAAGAACTTTAGGTGAGCCAATATGGACCCGTCGTCGATACGCGCCACCATTCGTAACTCCTGGCCCAGCTCTTTGTTTTAACTACGCCCACATGGGCGTAGTTGTAACTGCTACAATGTAACTGTTTCAATACCGTCTGCCTCAAAGACTCTGGTATAATCATTCGGTAACTCCACACTATACCTACCTATAACTCATTACGCCTATTGATAAATGGTTTTAGCTCCTCTTCGCTGGAAAAATGCAGCCTGCCTGATTCTACGTAAACTTTAATTTTAGTAAGAAATACATCCCTAGCCCTAGCCTTACTGACATCAGAGTTAGTTATCGGTAAAAAGTTTTCAACAAAATTTACATACGTTATCTCTTTTACCTGCCGCTTGTTAGCACGGTAATCGCGATAAAGCGTCTGCGCAATTATTTTTAGACAAAACATACTCAATATCATAATTGTACAGAGGCCAGCACATCAAGCTACACCAATCTGTCAAATTTCTTTGATAGTTTTTCAACTTTATTACAAACGAATAAGGTTTATGTTCAATTGGGAAAATTTTACAGTTTGGGATAGCTTGACCTGCTGGCGACTGTACCCAGATAAAAGAACGACCCAACGTTGCAACCGAGACGCCGACATAACCGGAATACCTACCTTGTTAGGGTTATGATCTGTTCTTATGGTAAATTTCCTTCCGTACAAGTACTGATGGTATTTACGTATTGCATATAATTATGATTGCTAAAGCCTCTATCAATCTGCGCGTAGTTACGCTCAGCAGGTATGAGCGACCGTGAGGCATATGCGACAGGGCGCTCGCCTGCTGCCGTTAGCTGTGACAGCACCGCTCCCACACCGACACTGCTGGCGTCCGCCGTCAGTATCAGCGGTAATTCGGCAGAGTAGTGCATGAGGACTTCACTACTCGTTAGCATAGCATAGCCTTAACTTCTCTGAATGCTCTTTGACATCTATCATTCCAGTCATATTTCTTCCCCGAATTTAGTAACTCGTATAAAGGTGCTAGCACTAAATTTTGAATGAATTTTGAGTAATACATAATCATTCCTATAAACGACCGTAGTTCTGCTACGTTCACGGGTGCTGGTGTATCGACAATAGCCTTTAGCTTGTTGGGACACGTATGCACGCCCTCTTCACTAATTACATACCCCAGATAGCTAATCGACTTTGCAAATAGGTCACACTTCTCTGTTTTTACTCTCTGGAAAACCTTGTGTAAGTTTTCCAAATGTTCCCTAGTCGATAATCCTGACGTCATCTAAAAATACCCCTACTCGGGGCAAATCCGCAAACAATTCCTCCAGGCGTCGCTGAAAAAATCCCGGACTTGATGACAGTCCATATACGAGACGATGGTACATAAACAAGCCCTTATGGGTATACTTCTTAGTCTCATCCAAGAAAAATTGTGCATAGGCCTGTGATAGATCAATTTTACTGAATCTTTGCCCCCGTGTAAGTGAACCAGTAAGTCTTCTACACGTGGTAATGGACATCTGCCAACCTCTAAAACTTTATTTAACGTCAATTTATAGTCTGCGCAAATTCTTATGTTACCGTCCTTCTTCACCACTGGTACGATCGGCGTAGCCCAGTCGAACCGCTCCACAGGTGTGAGTATGCCGTCCCGCACGTGCTGCTGCAGAGCTTGCTCCACCGGCTCGAGCAGCGCATACGCCAGCGGGCGCGCGCGCATTTACATTGGCCCGCCGCCCGCCGCGCCGCGGCGGGCCGGTGAAGCCGCCTAGTCCCTCCGCGAACACATTACAATTAAATATCTGGAACTGAATTCCTCTACATTAAACTCCTCGCCCGATAATTTATTGACGTTAATTTAACAGTCTGCAACTGAATACCTAATTGTAACACCCATTGCCCACCGAGCAAGGCCATTATACCCTTTCTTATGAAATATAAATCGAGCTCTTTAATTTTATTATTGTACATAACAGCCGGTGTTATTACCCCCGCAGGGTACACTAACTCTCCCGTACAATATCTTAAGACAATGTTACATTTGTTAATTGTTAAATCACTATACATATAGTTGCTGGTACATTTTATAACGAATGCACGACACCGCACTACCTGTGTCGCATTCCATATTTAGATCTTTATTATGTACAGAGGCCAGGACATCAAGCTACCCCAATCTGTCAAATTTCTTTGATAGTTTTTCGACTTTATAACAAAGGCATAAGGTAGATGTACAATTGGGAAAATTTGACAGATTGGAATAGCTTGACCTGCTCTTGAAAAATCTAGCTTGCGTTCAGCAAATAACCGTTGGCGAATCGTCTCACAGCTGATACCACATACCAATTGGTCCGGTAAACTTTCTTCAAGCCCTGCCCCGAACTCGCACGTTTTGGACATTTTCTTGAGAACCGCGATGTACTCAGCTATTGATTCGCCACCTCGTTGAGTCCTCTTCCTAAATTTATACTTCTCAGCCAGCTCACTAGGTTTAGGTTGCAGATGTTTTTCCATGATATTCACTATTTTTATAAACGTCTTAGACGTTGGTTTGTCTGGTGTGCAAAAACTCACTAAAAGTTCATCACTTTCCGCGCCCATAATCGTTATTAACTTCGGTACAAATAGCTCACTTTTCACTTCATCCACTACGAAATAAGTGTTCTAAGCGTTCGATATATAACCGCCAATCGCCTTTTTGCACATCGAAATCTGTTATTTTACCGATCGTCATACTTGATACAATTAATTATATCCTTGTCGCCACTGAACTGTTCGCTAGGTTGATAAATGAAACGATGGTACAAAGTATAATCTTGAACTGACCCACGGATAACTAATAATACAGATACCGACGTTACACTAACAATGGCTTTTGGTCACCTAATACTGTTCCGCGATTTCATTCGCTTCATAGGAACTGGAAAGTTTCCGGAAAAACAAAAGTACCTTGTTCCGGGTCATACTCGACTTGTGTGCCTAATTTTTTTCCAAATCTAAACAGCCCATTGGGCAACGAACATCCAAAGTTTTTGTGTGTGTCTTGTATTTTTTTCAGTAGATCAGGGGATACACCAGGTCAAGCTCTGAAAGTAAAGAACAAATTATGCTACGTAAACTTAAAAGATGTGAGGAACCATGTTAACAAGACAACTGATTTGAAGATGATATACTATGTGACACCTACATACCCACGGCCAGAGCAAGTGCCGGAATTAACGCGGCTTGCGCACACATTGATGCACGTCCCCCGCCTACACTGGATTATAGCTGATGACCAGCCGGTCTGCTCGGATATAGTTTCTGATTTACTAAGGTGAGATAGATAGATACGTAAGTTGAGCCAAAATGGCGGATTTTGGTTCAACATACCTTCCGCGATCTGTCATTTATTTCCAAACTTCAATATACGTTACATCGAAACTATGCTAGAGGATGACCTCACTTTTTCACGCTCCTACCTTCGGTTGTTTTGTTCTGATTTTGGTTCAACTTACGTGCCTCGATCTGTAGAATACTCTCTATTCTGGTGTTGAGCATACGATAGACAATTAGCTGGATGACGTTTCCCTCCATCATTCGCACACAAAATATCCTGCAAAATAGCTGAACACCTAACTGGTTTATAATTTAATTACTTTATTATTCCCGCTCTAGTAAAGATTTTCTGAATGACAATAATAGTAGATGGAATTGTAGGAAAAATTGCGAAATGTGAATCCAGGCAAATAGCGCGTGTTTTCATGAGAACACCTGGCTTCTTCAAGCATCTGCGAGCAATGTCTCGTCTCGGTGTGAACTGACCCACGTATGGGAAATGATAACATGCCTACTAATAATAGTAAATATTGATCCAAACTTGATAAATGTTTTTTTTTTAAATACGAATATAATTATAAAATACTTGACTGTAGAGAACAACTAGTATTATAGATAGACAAAGTTTTTATCTCATTCTAGGCGCTCAGGTCTACCCTACACACACATATCAAGCCCAAAGCCGTATGCCTACAAAGAAAGTAATTTTCCTCGAGGAGTGTCCAACAGAAGAGCATCACTGGCATGGCTTAGAGAAAACGTACACGAAGGAGTACTATACTTTGGCGATGATGACAACACCGTCGACCTGCAACTCTTCGATGAGATAAGGAATACGAAGAAAGTGTCCATGTTCCCAGTTGGCCTCATTGGAAGCTATGGAGTGTCAACACCTATCGTCAAAGATGGAAAGGTATTGAAATGTTATTTTTACTTTTTGTGAAGGTGTGTAATCTGTGCTCATTTATATATATAGGTGTATAATAAGAAGAATCTGCTGAGTGTGTAGGTATCTAGCAAAGTGTTAGGGCGTTCAGCACAGAATACATACCCGAGCAGATATAAAGCTTCATACTAATGCCATGCGTAGGTACAATACTAAAAGCACAGCTATGTGTGCGTGACGTGTCACCGACAAGGCGGGGCGTGCACCGGCGCCCGCTCTTGTACAAACCGGTTTGAACTAGCTCTATGAGAGGGCGAAGTTACCAGAGCGAGAAGTTATTTGATGATTTCCCACTCAAAAAAAGGGCTGCTAGCGGCATACGACGCGGACGTTTATGAATAATACAGTCAAACCTGAGTAAGTGAGAACTAGGTAAGCAAGAAAACGATTAATGAGAGTATTTGCCAGGTCCCGTCATTTTGCCCTTCTAAAGCTTCTTTAAGTGAGAAACATAAAACCTGTATAAGTGACACTCATTTTTCATGTGTGAACCTCTTTCAGTGAGATTGCTACTTGCCTATACCTCTATAAGCGACAGTTTACTTTTGCTATTTTATGACTCATTCTTAAATTTCAAGGGACTCATATTTCATTCGAATGACCTAATGTGCGTCTGTTATTGTTTTCTATAGTTCTAGGAACTTGATTAAGTCTTTATTATTTCATTATTGTTCGTGGAACTCATATTCTATTCAGAAAGCCGTGCATATACACTTATTTGTCAAGCTTATTCAGCTTATGCAGTCCATGAAAGCAGTAGCATAAAGGCATTGGAAACGCTTCACAAGTTTTATTAATATGCGGCGGTTGATCAAACCATATTTGATAAAATTTACGAACTTGAAAAACATACACAAGATATAAAAATTGAATCGCAAAAGAATTTATGTAAATGTTGTTATAAGATTATGTGAATTAAACATTTATGTTCAGCTATTATTTCAATAAATATATAATACCCATACATATACCCAATACCCATACATCCATATACATATTTTGTTACTAATTACGTACATATTTACCGTATTTTTATAGACCTCTATAAGTGAGACAGATTCCTCCTGTAACTCTGTAAGCTAGAAACTCGAGTTAGTGAGAAACCTCTATAAGAGAAAAACAGGTCGCGGTCCCTTGAGCTCTCACTTATCCAGGTTCGACAGTAGTTTTTTTTTAATTGTTGTTCAATATGCCAAGCTGTTGTACTGTGTGCACAAACAATGGGAGGAAAACGAAGGAGATTTCTTATTTTGTATATCCAAAGGATCTTGTCAGGTAAATTACTACTTCTACCTATACGTTCACATCTTTAATGCTTATTATAGAAGTATTTAGCAACGAGATAGGTAGTATCCAAAATGATTAAGATAAAACAAGGAAGGTAGCGAAGGTTTCCTACTTTACGGCCTGGCCACTACCTTGCCGCTATCAGCGAAAGCTTAGAGCGTACGATTCATTGAATTAATTAAAAAAAAGTTTTGTTTTTATATTAAGTAAGTAAGTTAAAAATGTTGGACAATAAATTCTAAAGCATATAGATGATTGCTTTTTCTTTACAAAGTGACATTTCGTTTCTCCATTTTTAGCATCGCACCGTAGATATCCTTCTACAATCTGTCATTTTGTCTTTCGTTTCTAACAATCTGTGTTTATGTCCCTATAAATGTAGACTATTTCAGAAGAATATTTGTTCCCAAACTGTCAAAATCACACTGACAAAAAACTCTACTCGACGGCCATAAAGTATATACGATTATCTACAAAGTCATGATTCGTTTAGAACGCTTAGCTGTGATAATTAATAGAAAAACATAGCCATCTTCTATTGTACATCATTTAGTTAATAGTCATGTCTATTCTTCCGTCGACAAATCGGTGCTTGTGCTAAGCCTGCTGTTAGGAAGCTTTCATTCTGCTCGGGTATATATTCTGTGGCTTTAGTGTCATACAGGATTGACTCAAATGCGTAGGTAAATAAAAAACAGTAGCAGTTCGGTGTCTGGTTGTGTCCTGCACCCTTTGCGTAACACACTATCAATCACAATCTGAATAATTTTGAAAGATATTGCTACTGATACAATGATTCATGTGTTGGGGCAATGTCTTGTTTCTATCTTTCGTCGTGTCCGTCGGAAAATTGATTCTCTCGTCGAAGTTTTTCATGCCCTGTTTTAGGTTGTCGTTGCATGAGTAAATAGATCGGCTGACCTTCTTGGATTTGTTACAACATCGTTGGATGCAACTGGTGTGGTTGCATGGCATGTTCGCTTCATTTTTAATTGTGCTTATTCTGCTTAATACAGATGTTATGTATTGCCTAGGTGTTTAATTTTATCAACTGTTAGTATACTTATTCCATTAAGGGTCACGTAGGTCGCTTTCTGTGTAGCTATAGGGTCTCTGATTCGTTTTTAGTTGGATAGCCCATTTATCGGGGAAGGCTAGGGCCCTTAGTATTATAAAAAAATACTAACTTTCTCCATAAAAAGATGTGCCAAATACGAGTATTCTTCGCCCGCAATTTTCGTAAAAAGGGGTACAAAATTTTGGCATGGCAGATTGGCTAATCATTATTTATTTTGAAAAACCAGTTATTGTAATCTTTGGTGTTCTACTTGTTCTAATCGATATGACTAATTCAATCGAAAATGAATTCGCCAAATTATTGATGTTATTCACTGCCCCTGTGGTGAAGTTTGTATGTTCGAAATCCCTAATTTTTATGGTTTTTGATGATCTGCACCCTAATTGTTAATCATAATCGGTTTCAATTTGACAGTTCAACAGGTATTCATTGCGTTATTTACGTTGTTGAACATAAACATTTTTCGAACATATGAAGCAATGGTTTAACAATATGTTTCCAAACGAAACAGATTATGATGAATCGTAAGGTACGCACTTAGGGTGCTGGATTATGCAGGGTAAGTTTTTATCCAGTGCGCAAATTTTAACCATGAATTCAGCATAATCATTCTAGACCCCGCAGAAATTTTTCGCCGGATATACAAAAAAAAAAAACAGCTGTTTCATAGAAAAGTGCCAATACCTACGCGGTGAAAATGTATGGAACAGCAGATTTTTTTTTTTGTATAACCGGCGAAAAATTTCTGCGGTAGGGGGTCTAGAATGATATTCTGAATTCATGTTTAAAATTTGCGCACTGGATAAAAACTTTTCCTGTATATAAACGTAAAATAATAAACTTGCGCGCTAAATGAAACATTTTATGGCGTTAACAAATAACAGATGACTTGTTTTGTCCAACTCAAGTTATAAATCATAAGATTTGATGTGTAGCATAATAAGTGTTTACATAATCAATTTAGGGTGTCGTACTTATGGCACAAACTACCGAGGTGGTGGAGGTTCGTGTGTCCTGGTCCAATCAGAGGCGCTTCCAAACTATACTGTTAAGTGGTAAAAATACCAGGATTCGAATAGAATTGAATATGCTTGCTTCAAGAAAATTCTAATAGCTAATGCCCTTGTTATGAATTTCCAGGTGGTGGCATTCTTCGACTCCTGGCCGGGCTCACGAACATTCCCCGTGGACATGGCTGGCTTCGCCGTCAACATTGAGTTCTTGAAGCCCTCCGCCTCCATGCCTTACATCGCGGGGCACGAAGAAGACAGGTTCCTAGTAAGCTTAGGATTAAAACTAGACGAAATAGAACCTCTTGCTGCCAATTGCTCCAAAGTGCTCGTCTGGCATACGAAAACTGCGAAATATAAGAAGCCATATCTAAAAATTGATATAGAGAAATTTGATAATTCCCCTAAATACGGAAACTTTGTCAGTTTACTTAAAGAAACGTCTAGGTTAGGTATGGCATACCTCAGCTCAAATAATGGTTCAAAGACATACGTAATACGGAATCGTAAGCAATATGAAACCTCGGGCGGTCTGCTGTAGGTACAAACTTATCTTGAGAGCAAATCTGTTTGCATATGATTTAGATTTCCCAACAAGTGCGTATTTTGTTTTAAAGGTCTCAATTTGCTGTGCTTTTAATTGTTGTACCACTTTTGACAATTCGCAGTCAATTCAAGATTGATTACGGATGAAACTATATTCCTGACAATCTAAGAAGTAGGATTTGATAGCTATCAAAATGTGTAGTGATGGAAAAAAGAATCAGTTGCTACAAAAATCGATTCTCGAGACATATCGATTTATCATACTCGAATTTGTAATCGGCAATTTATCTACATTGCTTAAAAGTTAAAACTGATTCTCGAGGCATATCGTTTTATTAAAAGTGAGAATTTCGTTAGTTAGTCATATTTAACACTTATTACTTAAATCTAACTAAGTTTAAATTTGGGCTTGTTTCAAGATATAAACTAAAACCACACCTAGCCCAAACCAAGTTACGAGACTAACTGCTAAGAGTCTTCATCTTTTAGGACGAATTCACACACAACACATAATCGGCCTATAATGTTCCCACTGTTGGGACACAGTCCTCCACCCTGTGAGAGGGAGCGGGGCGTAAACCACCACGCAGGCCCAGTGTGGGTGAGGGGGTTGTGCGAATTCACACAATAACACCAAAATCACGGATTGCGTAATCAACGTTCAGAATCGAAGCATTGGTGAACGACCTGAATAGAAAAGTTGAGTTTAATTATATGTGATCAGATTTACAACACAATGCAGCAATTATGCGTTTCTCCCTTTCCTAATTTTTTATATATTTTTAAATCGGTTTTTCCGATCATAGAAATTTTATTTTTTCAAAATATTCACAACACTAATGCAACGAACTCGAAGACATGATATTGTAATAACGTCCTAATAGAATACTAATGTACGATGAATTCATATTTTTGAGTAGGTACATTTTTCCAATATAAAGTGAAACTTCGTGTTTACGAATGATACTCATTGTAATAGTGTATGGATAACATAGTAATTAATTAGGATTATACATTCGATCGTTCATACAAAGTCATCGCGGTGTGTAGGTATGTATAATGAGAAACATCAAATCCTACTTCTTAGATCCTTGCTAACTATCAGAGATTTTATTGTTACGATCTTAATGCGGTAGTTACGTAACACAAATTGCAAAAAGGCGTACCGTAGCAGTTTTGAAAACGAGATAGTAATATGTTTTTAATTGTTCATGATAAATTGTTATTTGTATTCTGTATTTTACCGAATCCAAACGATATAATTGTGTCTATTCGTTTATATCTTTAACTTGTACATCTAAATGATATCAAAATAACATCTAGGTACATGTTGAATTTGTTGTAGCTATCA
This sequence comes from Polymixis flavicincta, assembly GCA_949987655.1. NCBI lineage: Eukaryota > Metazoa > Arthropoda > Insecta > Lepidoptera > Noctuidae > Polymixis > Polymixis flavicincta. The sequence goes on along the minus strand of OX465171.1, from coordinate 30,170,097 downwards.
GCTATTTATTTTGTTCTCGTTCATTATAAGGATCAGACAGTCAGACAGACATGAGGAAACTAGAAGGGTTCCGTTTTTACCATTTGGCTACGGAACTTTAGAAGAATTTTTTCATTGATAATGTCAATTTCGAATAATTCTAGATACGTCCCCCGTGTCCTCTAAGTCGACGTGCACACGGACGTAATACAATTGCGTCTGGATATTTTCGCGCATTGGATTTTCAACGCAAGGCCTGGAGCCGAGAGTTGATAATTGAACAGTGTTTTGTCACTGCATTCTGTTGGATTCTCTGAGAGACACTGGGAGTTGAAAATCTAGTGCGCGAAAAGACCCGCCGCGATTTTATTACGTCCTTGTGGACGTCAATTAATAGACAGAGCCGCGGGGAAGTGATAGTTCTAGATCAAGATCATATTTCATGTAATTCTTGCACTGTGCCAAAAGCCAAAGACTCGGAGGAGAGGGCTCAAAATGCTTTTAGATATAAAAAAAATTACGTTAGATCAAAAGAGGTTTAAAACCTCAGATTATAAAACAAAGGCAGATAGACCGCGCGGAACACCAAGGGTGTGGCCAAAAAACCGAATACTAAAGCGTCACATTTTATGTAACATACAATGCGACGCTTTAGTATTTGTTTTTTTTTTCGGTTTGGGATTATAAAACAAAGGCAGATAGACCGCGCGGAACACCCAAGAGTAAAAGCAAACAAATACTAAAGCCTCGCATTAAATACAATGCGACGCTTTAGTATTTGGTTTTTGGCCTCACTCTTTGTGTTCCGCGCGGTCTATCTGCCTTTGTTTTATAATCTGAGGTTAAAACCATACATTGATTCCACCTTGGTTTGAAAAACCGATAGGTAGGTATTACCAAATTATCAATAAGATCTGTACAAACATACTTTCAATCACAATCCGAATAATTTTGAAGGATATTGCTAGTCCGTTGCTTAATATGTACGAAAAATGTAACTGCTCAGCAACGTAAATAACGCAATGAATATTGTTGAATCGTCAAAAGGAAGCTCCTGTTAGTGTGTTACGCATACATTATCCGTCCGCTGATTTATTTATTTTTAGGAATTTATAGTCTAAATACTGAATATGATTATTTATTTATTTAACCATTTATGCGCACACATATAAACAGACAAGGAGAAAGGAACAGAAAAATACGTACAAAGGTTATGCTAAATTTGTACAGAAATCTCTTCCAGCACACTTGCGATAGGAGAGAAGACGTACATTAAAATAATTTATAAACGCTTAATTTTGCTATAAACTAGTTTCTATATAATACAAATGTCTGTGGAACTAAAGTGGGCTAAGCAAACGTTAACTCTGCATAGATCCATGAGTGGTGCAACGTCACTTAGCCCAGTGAAGCAATAGGCAATGCCGTCACCTACTTTTCTTCTATAATAAGGCATCAGTGAACCAACACATTAATAAATTCGTGTTATGTCGCTGAAAATTCCCTAGATACCGGGAAAACACAAAAGTATACTTGGATACTTTCCAAATGTCTTGTTACTTTCTTAATTACGTCGTAATATTCGTATTTTAATAAGTTCTAACAGAGTATCTAAGTACTGTGATCATCATCATAATCAGTCTATAGACTCCCACTGCTGGGGTCGTAATCCACCACGCGGGCCCAGTGCGGGTGGCGGGGTGGTGCGAATTCACACAATACCACCATAATCACGGAATGCGTAATCAACGTTCGGAATTAGCAAGCCAAGGTCACAACGGTAGATGTCATATTTCTTCCATTTTTTTGGTTCTAGGGCATACCGGTTTCCTCACGATGTTTTCCTTCACTGTTTTGAGAGCAGTGGTGATTAAATACTTTACACAAAGTAAAGCGCCTCCCCAGGTTCGAACCAACGACCTACAACTCATAAATCATCCCCACTGCTCTCGGCAAGTACTGTGATGCGGTCGTTTAATCAAAGGCTTATTTAGTTTTTAACGCGTAATTATTTAAGAGACGAAACGACGGCCGATGGTGTAAAGCTGTGACCGAATGGTGGCCAAGGTCAGGCCAAAGATGCCAGGGCCGTCTAAAAAGGCGTTGGGTTGATGATATCTTCAAAATCGAGGGAAACACCTGAATGAGAAACGTAAGGAACCGGGAAATAATGCCATGCTTCCAGGTATAGACCTGTGGTATAGACAGCAATGAGTGATACCTGGCTGATATGACGATGACTGATAGTACCTAATTATTTTATAATTGTAGATGACTAGATTCCACCCGCAGCTTCGCCCGCGTGGAAGTCGGAAATTATCATCCGGGAACGTACTACCGGGATAAAATCCGTTAATCTAGGTTATAATCTATCTGTATGCCAAATTTCATCCAAATCCGTACGGCCGTTTTTGCGTGAAAGATTAACAAATATCCATCCATACATACAAACTTTCACGTTTATAATATTAGTAAGGACGATGTCCACTGTCAGTTAGCTAACAGACACGGTTGTTTCGGGAGGTTCCTGTTTCGGATAGGGCGGGAGGAAACGCCCAGGTTTTTCCACTGCGAAGATCGCCCTGAAGACACGGTGGAGCACACGGTGGCGGTCTGCCCGGCTTGGGTGGAGCACCGCCGTGTCCTCGTGGAGGCGATCGGCGGCGGCGATCTCTCGCGTCCGGCCCTGGTCCAGGCCATGGTACGGAGCGGCCACCGTAGGCATGGGCTTGCGAACGGCGAGTAATGGGTAGCTCGCTGTCCGGCAAGGACCAAGCCCAAGTCGACGGCGCGTTGTGTTCCACACGCGCCTCAAAGAGATGTCAGCACAAAATGATGGGGCCTGCAAGGGCCAATGCCTGCCAGGGGTGCGGGTTTGTTCGAAAGAGATACCACAGCCCCTGGCATACGGGCTACTGAGGGAACACGGGTGGGTTTTAGTCAGTAAAAGTCTGACACGCCTTCCTGCTCCACCCAGAGCGGGAGAAGTTATTTGATGAATTCCCACCCAAAAAAAAAAACATGTGATCATCATCATTTCAGCCGAAAGACGTCCACTGCTGGACATAGGCCCCCCCAAGCTCCTCCACTTTGACGGATTTTGAGCTTCCCGCACCCAGCGGATTCCTGCTGCCTTGACAAGGTCATCGGTCACGCTTTAAATTTTAACAAAAAATATTGTTCTACTGCTCAGCTTCTATATGCAATGGCGCGATGACATAAGTACATTACTTTTTCAGAAGATAAATAAGTACTACAAAATGAAGAGGACAGACAGGCGGCTTATAGAACATAATGTTTAAATTGATCTCATGAGTATTTAAGAACAATATCAACATCATCACCATTATCCTACTACAGTGAAACCTGGTTAAGTGGGACCTGGATTAGTGAGAAACCTCTATTATTGAGAACTACAATGAGGTCCCGGCACTTTTTCATCGAATTACCTCTGTTAATGGGACTTTTCGAACTTGGTTAAATGAGATTTGATTTCTAGGATTTTTTCGATGTTTACCTCTATAATTGGGACTCTGGAGCTCAATTCCCTTTATAAGTGAGACAATTTATCAGGTTGGGACAGGTTACGACACGATTGTTTATAAACATTTGAATTTCTTTCACAAAATTTCCACCTTTATAAATGGAATAACGGTACATTTCGACCTCTATAAGCGGGCCCTCTGTAAATGAGACAACTAAATTTTAAACCTGTCTAATTGGAAAACTGGATAAATGAAAACCTCTTTAAATGGTACAAAATCCTTGGTCCCTTGAGATCCCAATTAACCAGGTTTCACTGTATATACCTTCACCTTCTGCGTCTCGTGTATGTTTTCACGTTATGGAAATTTCCCTAGATCCTTCAGAGTAGCTATCCCTGAAATTGTAACAAATAGACAAAACGTACTAGGAATCTCATTGATTTATACTTATACAAAGGTGAAATTTAGTCACCTTTAAAAAAAAAACTTCACCTTGTTTAGTTTGCAGCTACTATTTCAAGGTTGTTTTTAAATCAAATAATTCCAGATAAAATCCTGAATTATTTAAAGTCCTGGGGTAATTATAATAAGCATTTACATGAATTAAACACTAATGTGTGTTTATTTTTTTCTGCTTTTCTTATGTATTCTAGGACATCCTGAAATGTAGTAGTAAACATTATTATCTATTGTATTCAAAACTGCTACGGTTCGTGAACGAATAACCAATTCAAGGCATCGGAAATTGTTATAAATAACATGTGGTCTTGTTATGGAAATTTTAGTCGATGATGATTTTAAGGCGTAGACAAAGTGACATTCTACCAGCGATAACGATGATTGAAAAGTACAAATCGTATAAAAGTGACATAAGCTACCGAAAAGCTTATATATCAAAGCTGTTGAAAGTCTCTGTAGAAATACGAAACGCTTTTGTTTCAGTTCAGGAGTTAGCAAACTCAAACTTATTTATATTTGTCATGTATAGTCTGTTCCAAAACATTCTGATGAAAATGCAAACAAAAATATCTGGAACCTTACGTATGAGGATGTCAATTTGCAGTGCCACTTACAAATTAAGTGCTTTTTTGAATGATTTAATTAGAATTTAATCATTCAAAGAATAATTGTTGTAAAAAAGTGGTGAGTAAATGCAGATGATTTTTTTACTAATTCCCTTTAGACAGAATAATCTAAGAATTTAACGGGGTTTGTTTGCACTTTCATAAAATACTTTGTAAACAGACTATACGACTCGCAAACAGTTAAAACTGGCCTAGATCTGACACTAATTTACTGTATATAATAATTTGACTTTAAAAAAATTGTTTAGTACGATAACTCGCGAGTCTTTTATTGTTATGTAGGTACTAGTATTACTACGACCAATCTCGATAGGTATATGTATATCGATAGGTACTTATCTCGACACAGATTTACGTTATGATACTGTAATCTGACCAATACACTGCACTTATTTCTCATTGACATATTTAAATGGGAATGTAAATAACACGTTCTATACAAAGTTTTTTGCAAACTAATTTAGTAATGGGTTTCTACATAATAATTCGTGATGAATAAATTACCTACTTAAATACTTAAACAAAGATCTAAATACAAAACTCATTTAATATTAAATATAGGATTAAAATCCAGTGTGATCTTAGATAGAAAAATAAAATTATTCATAATTAGGTCAAGCGAAAGATTTTCACAACGTTTTAGATTTTAATCCTATATGTATGTATTCTTTATAAATAATTATTTTAAATATTAAGAGAGACGATGTTTTTCGTAGATTTATTTTACACTGCTGGTTGTAGCATTAATATTTTTCATAGATGTGCAATAGTATAATTTTATATTTTAAGGAAATATTCAATGGGTGTCAAAAATTATTTGTAATGCACTCATTTGTTGAATTATCTGGTTCTTGTTATGTTTAACGTGAATCAAAATAAATACTTAAATCTTTGCCATGGATCGTATAGTCAGATAATTTACGTATTACGTTAATTAAATATTTTGTTTACTAACGTTAACGCAAAACTTTATTGTTATTTTTATTAATAATAATCATACAAATTGTAATATTCATATTTGTACAAAACAAAGCAATATATGTGTATAATATAGTCTATAATATAAAAAGAAAGGACGAAAGGAGAAGAGAACGATACTTATTTGTTGGAAGGAATGTAAAACCACAAAGCACGGAGATGCCAGCTAGAGATGGCATTGCCAACACTGATTCCAATATAAGCGTTTGCTTGCAACCAACTGTTTACTTGCACTAATACGACAAACAGAGCTAACGGCTTCAAAAGGTATTCCGTGCATTTGTCGCTACAAATTGTTGTAGGTACTGCCGTCTCTAATAGCTCCCGTCGCGACATTTTCATGATCTGTGGCAAAAACGAAGCCGAAATAGGATTCAGGCAAATACGCAAGCTACATACATACGTAAGCTTATTGTATAATATTGTTTCATAATTCGTTTTACTTTTGTAGCGAACTCAATTATCTTGGCATATTATTAATTTTACTGTTTCTTCATATGCTGTGTAGTCCATGCTTGTGATAAATGGTGTTGCAATACATAGGTAAATCAATTTTTATTTAATATTATGTTTATGTCAGTGGCTTCGTTTGCTGTGTAGTATCAAACAAAGAGGTTTAACGATAATGCTCAGTAATCTTAAGTTTAATGTAAAAACAGGTGTACTTATCATAAGTCGAAAGTTATAAACAGAATATGCTGACTAATGAACGTCAAATAACTTATTTTATAAAGGTAAGCCATAAACAGAAACTTTTAAACGTCAAAATCTCCAAAAACCATAGATTTGACTTTACGTGCCCCTTCCTATGGAAAAAAAATCAGTTTACTTTTCAAAATGAATGAGAAAATGTGTATTTCTCTCTATTTTTCTTTGTTTTATAATAACCAGATAAATTTAGCAATCGGAGCACTGACATAAGTTATTTGATATACGCATAATAAGAAAATACTAAATTAGTTAGTAGCACACTCTACCTCATCCTCTGTACAAAAAGTAACACATAGCATGAACTAACATGCTGCTAAGCAATCATGGTTTCCTAAGTAGGACAGTAATTACCGAAATTCTCTTCAAATACTTATAGCCTGACCGATATGTACCGCGCCTTAGGTATGCGCGGCGAAGCGGGGGACGGGACGCTGTGAGTGGTGACGAATGAGCGGCTTGCACTGACGAATGAGCGGCTTGCACTGACGAATAAGCGGGTTGCACTGACGAATGAGCGGCTTGCACTGACGAATGAGCGGCTTGCACTGACGAATAAGCGGGTTGCACTAACGAATGAGCGGCTTGCACTGACGAATGAGCGGCTTGCACTGACGAATGAGCGGCTTGCACTGACGAATGAGCGGCTTGCACTGACGAATAAGCGGGTTGCACTGACGAAAGAGCGGCTTGCACTGACGAATGAGCGGCTTGCACCGACGAATGAGCGGGTTGCACTGACGAAAGAGTGGCTTGCACTGACGAATGAGCGGCTTGCACTGACGAATGAGCGGCTTGCACTGACGAATGAGCGGCTTGCACTGACGAATGAGCGTGTTGCACTGACGAAAGAGCGGCTTGCACTGACGAATGAGCGGCTTGCACTGACGAATGAGCGGGTTGCACTGACAAATGAGCGGCTTGCAGTTGAGAATTAAGAATCTAACAAATATTCAAAGGAATGTAGTTCTTTTTACAAAACTGACAACTTAGTCTGGTGCTAATTGTCATTTTTTTTGTAAAGAATTTTACCCACATCGAATTAAAGTTGGAAATGCAAGAACTGGCTCAGAGCTGTAGGCTAGAACACAGAAGTTAGATCACAAAGTAATATTTCGAATACAATCGTAAAAGAAAATGTTGAATTGTTGTAGATACCATCCGGTCTCTGAAGCTATTGCAACTAATTTTTAAACGTTGTAAATTAAATAGGCCTATAGGTATTCATTCTTTTTAAAGGGTAAAAAAATGTATTGCAGCACGGTGTACTATTGTATCAAGTTTAGTTTTTTTTATTTTTATATTCGTATAAGTTACCACGTCTAAAACACTTTAGTGTGTACTTTGTATTAGTTTGGTCCGTGAATGTGATTCTTGCTTTATTTTAACGTCTGATTCCCATAAAGGCTACGGCAGTAAAATTACAGTATTTCGTATGATAGTTACACGCTGACACAATTTTTCAACTTGCTTTACTCAAAGGTACAGAGGCCAGCACATCAAGCTACCCCAATCTCTCAAATTTCTTTGATAGTTTTTCAACTTTATCACAAAGGAATAAGGTTTATGTTCAATTGGGAAAATTTGACAGTTTGGGATAGCTTGACCTGCTGGCGACTGTACAGTACTCTTTTAATAAGAATATGAACCTTATTCCTATGTAAACAATGTGAATATTTCTAAAAGCGTAATCACGTTCGCTTATAAAAATATGCGCATTTCATGCGAATATGAACATAAATGTAACTAATAACATATAAACTTAACATTTAGACTTGTATGGGAAAAGATTTCTCCGTTTTCTGAATTTTGTAGCGGTCAGTCTACCCATCATAAAAAAAATCAGTCGGGAATCTCATTTCCTACAAAATGCATGTGCACAGCTCAGCTTCAAGTAAGCTGGGCTCTAATTGGACGGTACAGTAACAATACAGCATTAAACTGAATTTGTCAAAATACTTACGTGTTAAGAGCGCTGTCACAGGTCCACTAGCGCCACTTCTTAAAAAAAAAAAAAAAAACATTATTATATTGATATTTTTTTTTTATGGAGTGGCGCTAGTGATCCTGTGACAGCGCTCTGTATTATTATTTAGTTTAGCATTTTATAATCTTAAGGCGCTTATTATACCAAAACTGCAGACTAGTATAATTTATATTTAATATTTGATAAGTTCTTTAAAGAAAAATGATCTTCATTACATCTAAAATGTAAATTAATAGTAAAATCTCAAACCAGAAATGCATGGCAGAAATTACGGTATAAGTAAGTTATTAGAAAATTTTCGGGCAAAGGATTTATATTACTTTTTGAGATTTTTGTATAAAGATTAGTTACCAAATTATCTCGTTTATTTAGTTTGATACTTATTAATATTATTACTTTGAAATTTATTTTATATTATCGACAAAAAGGAAAGATCTGATAAGATGGGCCTAAGCCAAGTGATTATTATTTGGGTAGACATACTAGCAGTTAATTAGCTGATGCGTATTTATCAAAATGCCAACTATTTATTTTTGTTAATCGTCCTTTATACATGTTTATTGCCACAATATAAGTGATTACGTAGGTTGTCTAAGCTGGCAGCTGTAAAAAAATATTGTGTTTTGTAGAAAGCACCTGAATAAAATACAAACATTATAAAACAAACACCAGGCATGACTGATACCAAGCAACTTAGGTCATGTCAGGGAACTTAGTTGTTTATCAAAAGATTAAAATAAAATAAAAAGCTCGTCACAGGTGGCAGCACTATTCACCGCCCATAAGCCGTTATTGTTTTGTTTATGTATACTTTGTATCGATTACAAATTAAACGAAAACTAGATAAATAATATATGCGACTTGAAGTGTAGCTTGTATTACATAAAAGGAAAGCTAAAGAAAAGGGAAACGTCTACTACTTACTTGTAAAAAAAAACAATGTCGAGGAAAAGTAAATAAAATATGAACGTTTTATATTTTATAGGTTATTTTATGTTTGTTGACTGTAAGCTCCATTTTCTTTTGAAGACTGGAGACGTACGATAGTAATAAACTGGTCAGAATTGAAAAAAAAAGTTGCGGATGTTTTCCTGGCTGAAAAACTTCAGAAGGCCAATTCTACTAATTAAAAACGTTCGCAGTGTCATCTCGGCGACAATCGAATTTCAAAAATTTGACAAAAATGTATAGGAATTTTTGACAGATTGACACTGAGATCAGACTGTGAACGTTCTTAAAATTAGTAGAATTGCCCCTCTGATTATGACTAAATGACGTCGCTTGTTTACAAAAATGTATGCATAGTGACAGCTAGCTATCAAATTCTAAGACGCTGGATAGGAGCGACATCTGAAGTGAGCAAGTGGCAATTTTGAATCCCATTGACTTAAATTTTCCGCAGTTATATTCAAATTACAACTATGTTCTTTGATAATTGTAAAAAAAATGCTATAAAACAGTACACTTACTGTGTCTATTTCATTAAAAAAAATTGCCTGACTGTACTACCTGTTTAAGGCTGAGCTAGACGCTCGGATTCGCTCTAATAACGATTTTTTTCAACCGGCTGAATTGGAGAGTTATAATTTGTGTATAATAAACGGATCAAAACTTATCTTAAGCTTATTTTATGACTTACAAATATTGTTCTGAAAACTCAAACTACAAGATACTGTTATACAGAGGCCAGCACATCAAGCTACCCCAATCTGTCAAATTTATTTGATGGTTTTTCAACTTTATTCCAAAGGAATAAGGTTTATGTTCAATTGCGAAAATATGACAGTTTGGGATAGCTTGACCTGCTGGCGACTGTACTTACATCTTGTGTAGGCTATGAAAAGTGAATAATATGTCTTCATGAGAAAGCAATAGTAGGTTTACCTATCGACAACGAATATTATCAGCATATGCTCTTAAATGTTTTTGTACAAAAAATTGATAGATGTTAATATGTGCCACGATCTGGTAACAGTAATAAGTGTCGCAGTGAATACTTGTACAGCGTGAAGACGACTATACGACAAGAAACGTATTTTGAAACTAAACTGGAAATACAGTGTTGATTTTTTTTTTTCAAACATACTAAACATTAGTGATGGGCCGGCTATGGGATTAGCTATATTGAGTAATAAATTATTGGTAGATAATGTAAACGTCATTTGATAAAATTGTCGTATTGTCGTCTATATCTTGCATGTTACGTTATTCTATAGTTGTACAACATAATTATACTATGCTCATAATTGCAATAAGTATATTATCTACACAATATTAAATGACTAAGAAATAATTATGTAACACAGAATTCTAAAAAAAAACGCTTTACTCATACTAATTAGAATTCGGTGAAAATAGGACTTTGACGATAATTAAGGTATCTAACAGTTTTGTCTTTGTATCTAACAATAGTTTGTCATAGTAGAGATTATTGCTTAGGAATCAACTTGAAAATTGTTAATCAAATAAGTACCAACATAATGCATCGCCTTGCGTGGTCACTGTGTGATAAAAGCGATTTTAATTAAAAAAAAAAAAAATAACGTGCACGAAATAAAATTGTATGGTTCGGGTCGTTTTTTCAACATTAGATATCTTATAACCTTCAAATAAAATGGACGTCTCACATTTTTCCTTACAAAAACAGTCAGCCAAAATAATTCCACGGATAGATATTTGGCGATGGAAATTATGACCTTAGCGTCATGTTTGCATAATTGTTTTCTGCATAATAATTTTAATTGTTCTGTCCACAATAGGTACTTATGTTTTATAACACTAATGCCGTTTTATATTGTTGGATTCGCATCCCTCGGCGCCGAACGCTGAAAATTCAACAGTGCCCTTTTATTTAGGATCCTAATGTTAGTGAAAACGGGCATTAATTTAGTTTAATAATAGTTGTCACCATAATAAGCACGTTTCAATAGGGTTAGTGAAAATGTTGAACATATTTGGGATTTTGTAATTATTTAACATAAGTATACTGTGGTATATTGTTTCATTTGATTTATTTCATGAATGATTCAAACATGTATATAAAGAAACCTGTAAAAAAAGAACGAATTGTTTAAGGTTTAATGTAACTGTTTAAAAAAATGAACGTAAGTAAAATTAATTTTATTGGCAAAGGTGTTCATTTCATTGGTTTAAAAAATGAACATAAAAAAAAAAACAAGAAAACGAATAGAATAATAATTGGCTTGACAACGGTAAATATACGATAGGATAGTGTTTATTCAATAAATATTCGTGATTCAAGAATCTTTACGGTTGTGGTACGATGATATTAGTATGTATTGTGCTCAAATGTGGCTCGAAATTAGAATGTATTCCTATTCACGCTATTCCAAACATGTTCGTTGTTATTCAAAGTGTAACTAGTCGATGATAAGCAATATTGTGTTATCCTTTTGTACCATAAATAATCATTAGTGGTGCATTCCAGTTTATCTTAAAAGAAATAAAAACATCGTAAAAAGTATTACGTAGTTTTATTTAATTCATTTACATAGATAACTACAGACTTTTGTTATTGAAAACACGAATGATTTTCCTTGCAGAACAACATCTTTCGCTGGTTTTACTGTTTTGTGTTAACTCGACAGTAAAATATTGCTTTAAGGTCCAATAATTAAGTTACACATGATTAAATACAGGTAGGTTGGTAATTTCCATCTTGCTCACTTGCGCTGAATTTCATTTAACTTTGCTTTATACGCCGGCAACTCGACGTTATCCCAGTGTAGAGCGACGCTGTCGAAGAACCTAAAAATAAATTAATCCTCTTAACTCAGTGGTTCTTAACGTTTTAGGCCGGTGACCCAAAATATAAAGTCTAATTTTAGTCCGCGACCCTGACGTTTTATTAATTTTCCAGTGATAATAAAATAATAAGACTAAAAGTCCGTGGTTTGCTCAAATTGATGTCATTACAAAATATATAAAAAAAACAACATTATTAACATTTTCTTTACTAGATAATATAGATGTTAAACAAGCCGTTTATTAATTTACACTAAACAATCTAATTTAATATAATATGTATTACTTGTGAGATACATTGTGTTTTCATGCGATGGCTAAGTCAATCTATTTATTTGAAACAAAAGATTTGTTTATATTGATATTGATATGGTCACTATAAGATGTTGTTAGGTTAGCTAATTACGTAACAACTGAAGTCAGAAGGATCTTTAAGTAGGAACTGATTAAATTGACCGACATGGTATTATATGGATCTCACAACTTTGCGGCAAAAATCTATTTCTCGGAGGGACAGTACCTTCCAAGGACTACCATTTTGATTCGGCAGCATTATATTTCTCGCCGGGACCACGGGTAAAAACAAATACCCGTGGTCCCTTCCAGGGACCACGGCAGGGACCACGGGTAATAAACGAAACAAGCAAGTAGGTATCAGCATAATTTGGCATTATACTTTAAACTACTGGCAAAAACGATACTTTTTTAATGAACAGAGGAAAACATGAATAATGATGGATGGGACTTATATCATCACTAACTGTATGAGTGACTACCCTGATGCTGTACTTTTGAGCAAAGAAGATGCGAAGACCGCGCATAAGCGCGGTGTTAAGTTTATTGAAAGTGGCCCCGCATCTGTGTCATGCGTGGTAGATGCGTTCCAGTCCGAGTCAAGAATGCAATCGATTACGGCGCTAACAAAGTCTTTTAAAAATTCCCGCGACCCATCCCAATACCGCCTGCGACCCGAATTTGGGTCGCGACCTGAGGTTAAAAAGAAACGCTGCTCTAACTAAATGACGTGATTAATGTACATACCTAATATGTTTCCCATAACTGAATAAACAATGAAGTGTATATTTTGTTTTTTTTTTATATAGGTAATAATTTATTAAGACTGCACTACAGGTATTTCATGTCGTCAAAAACAAAAATGTTCAAGGTAGATGCTGGGACACAGGCCTCCCCTCTGTGAGAGGGAGTAGGCCGTAAACCATCACGCGGGCCCAGTGCGGGTTGGTGAACATCACATGTCTTCAAATTTTTGGTCATGGGACATGCCGGTTTCCCCACGATGTTTGCAGTGGTGATGAAATAATTTACACAAAGTAAAGTGCCTGCCTGGGTTCGAACGAACGACACTCAACACGTAAGTCACGGTCCTCCACTGGGCCGCCACTGATAGGTACCTACTGTTGGTACGGTGGTTGGCTTTCTTCTTTCAATGTACGGAGCTGCTAAAAAAACAACCTTGCCTTGGCTGTTAAGCACACTCATTGAGTCTGATAACAATAGAAAAGTAATTCTATTAATTACTTGACACTTGAAGGTTTAAATAAGTTTCGATACGCATGTTTTGTTAAAAATACTCGTAATAAAAAACGAGTGCAATTAGCTTGTCTTCCTCCAAACTCTGCTTCTGCTCATCAACATCTTTTTCAGGTATATTAACAAGTTTAAGTGTGGCTTGGTTATGAATTAGATCCAAAAATCTGGAGTTGGAAGTTGATCGACAATATATTGGAACCAGTCCTGAGTTTACTCCCACCTGCGCCGGAAAAACTCCCCAACTCAATTTTATGCAACTGTATAAAAAGGGATGTAGTCACGGAGAAAAGAAAGAAGCGGAGATGCCGCAAGGCAATTAGGCCGAGCGCCTTCAGTACCGCCATGACCTTGCATAGGTTTATGTTGCTCGCTATAAGTTATTTAATAGATAAAATACATACCTTGATACATGAAACAAGATGAATTTAAAATATGATAAATGCCCCATCTGTCGGTAAGTAGTTGGTCTTAAGTGTTGAATAAAAATGTGTGCTTATTGCCAGCAAGATCCTATTTTATCGAATTTATTATCTTCATGTAATCGTTTTTTTTTTAATCCTAACTTGATTTTCGTTATCATTTAAAACAATAAAACTGTGTTATTTACATATCCAGCCTAATCGTTCCCACTGCTGGGACACAGGCCTCTTCGTGAGAGGGAGTAGTCCATAATCCACCACGCGGGCCCAGAGCGAGTTTGTAGATGTCACATGACTTCGAATTTTTGGTTCTAGGACATGCCGGTTTCCTCACGATGTTTTCCTTCACCGTTTTGAGAGCAGTAGTCATGAAATTATTAACCCAAAGTAAAGCGTCTGGCTGAGTTCGAACGGCTGACTCGTAAATCACGGCCGCCACTGGGCCAACACTGCTGCTGTGTTGTTTAGTGCCCAATAATAAATATTGTCCAATAAAGATTGATGATATTAACAACTTTTTCATTTAACTACCTATCCCACCCTATATACCCAACACCCCACATGCCACTATAAAAAAAAACTATTTCAAACAGGCTAGATATTTCTGTTGCAGTTGGGGAATAAATAATGTGGTCCCGTCACACTAACGTGCATAGAATGTTCTGGAACAAAGCGTCATGCTTTGTAACGCCATAGTGGCCAGTGGACGAACTAAAGTGACAAACAGCTAGTTCAGTTACATTGTCATAATTCCTTTCACCGCTAGATGGACACATGCTAGATTAACAAAAAATGGGCAGGTACGCCGTACTCCGCCCCCTCTCACCCGCATTTAGGCGACGCTTCTTTCTAAAGAAATTTTGCTTTGAAGAATCTCCGCTTCTTTCATTACTCAGTGGATGCAATGCTAAATGCGTCTGCGAAAAATTTAGATTGTTTTGTTCTCTTGCATGTACTAGTTGTCAAGCCCAGTCGTGCTCCAATGTTGAATCACCAATAGAAGAGGATTCGTATGATACCAACGAGGAGACATGTAATGCATCGCTATTGAGGCAATTTACTTGCAAGAGGAAGCGGAAGTATTAGACGATTACGAATCTGACGAATAATTTTTCAATTTTTCCCAGTTTTTTTTTATTGATTATGCTTTCATCATTCCCAATAACTAGTACTATTATTTTTTATTACTTAATAGTTTTAAATTAAACAGGATCACAATAGACCGTGGAATAGGCCTACCGGGAAAACCACGTTAAATAAAAAAACGCGGTGAGTAGGTGCAGGCGCCAGCACATCAAGCTACCTAATGTATTTGTTAGATTTTCAACTTTATTGCAAAAAGTTAAGGTTCATGTTCATTTGGAAAATATTTGACAGTTGGTATAGATTGATGTGCTGGCGTCTTCTGTACACTACGACACGTAGCGTGGAAATGTGTGCATATTATGAAGATTACGGCTTTTTTAACTTTTAATTTTGTTATATCTCAGAAACAGTGACTCTTACGAAGAAAACTACTGAGACATTTTTATGGTACCTACTTAGATAATTTATGTGATCAACAATTTTTGTCTGACCTAATTTTATGATAAAACTTACCTACCGTTTGCTGAAAAACGCGAATAACCAATTTTTGAGAGATTTGACCTTTAAAAAAACCCTCTTAGCTTACTCTAACCCACGACGAATCAGGTGCGTTCGAATGTGGTCATGTAGAGGGCAGTGGTGGCCTTGTGGCAATGGTACCCCGGCCCCGTACCGAGTTACGGGTGGTCGTTCAAGGGTCCGAACCGCGATACGCTCTTTGGCAAATACTTGCACTCACTGGACTGGTCTACTCAAACCAGTGTGGTTCTTTCCTCAAAATACAATTTTAGAGACTTGTCTACGTGGTCCTCACATGATCTGACCAAGTTACCTATGTCTGGACTCTAAAAGATACTTCGACGCCTGTGTTTGTTTCGCCATTTCTTCTCAGTGGTCTCTATCTAGACTCTATCTAGCTTCTTTTTTTCTATTTGACGTCTAAAAGTAGGTAATTATAGAATTCACAATTTCTTTGCATTAATTTACTTTGTGTAATTCATTTGTTCAACGCTGCAAGCTGTTTACCTGTGTTTAATTGAGTGTGCATTACAAGATAATGTGTAAGGTCTAGGTACCATTTCAAGTTTTAATTGTAGAAGATAGCTAATAGTGTGATGCACGGAGGTGCGACGTATCTCTCGTTGGTAAACCTTTTTTACATAAGGAAAACATCGTGAGGAAACCGACATGTCCTAAAACAACATTCACACACCCGCACTGGACCCGCATGTGATTGTTGGCCTGTGTCCCAGCTATGGGAATATAGAGGTTTGAGGAACAGGTTGTAAAGTTCGCTCATCCTCTATTGAAAAGGAGGATCCTCCGATCAGACGGGTATTGTGTCTGGTGGGCAACTGCCCTACAGTTGATGTCGGGACATTTTATCTATTCGAGTGTTGTGATAAACTCTGATTGCGCGATGTAGAATTTCTAAGAATAGTTCGCCTGTGGCATTGTAGATGGCGCCACTTTTCTTTTTGCGTTTTTCGATTTTGTTGCGAAGCATTTTTAACCCCCGACGCAAAAACGACGGGGTGTTATAAGTTTGACGTGTCTGTCTGTGTGTGTGTGTGTGTGTGTGTGTGTGTGTGTGTGTGTGTGTCTGTCTGAGGCAACGTAGCTCCCGAACGAATGAACCGATTTTGATTTAGTTTTTTTTGTTTGAAAGGTGTATTAGTCGGGAGTGTTCTTAGACATGTTTCATCAAAATTGGTTCAGCCGTTTGAAGATTATCATTATTTGTAGTGCCGCTATAGGAACGGTAGAAGGTGATAATGCTGAGTCTGGTCATGTTGACTGTTCGTAATAAATTTAAGTTACCCATCTGTAGTTTCTCTAGAGACTTAAGGGCTGAGTTTTCAAAAAACGAAAATGCAACCAACTTTTACTTAAAAACTAATGTCTAACAACCAACTTGCAAGTTGACGAAATTTCAACACTTATTGTTTTTTTTATCATCCCCTAAATGGTAAACCCCTTTTCATCATCATCATTTCAGCCGAAAGACGTCCACTGCTGGACATAACCCCCTAAAAAAATTAAAAACAATACTTAAGTACTTAATACCGACTCGTTTTAGTTACAAAAGGAACTTGTCCAAACTTTCGTAGGCTGTGCGATGTCCGTCAAGTAAATTACCTATAGATACCTATAGGTATGGTAAAGTGTGTGCCCAAGTGGTCTTACCTCAATTGGATGTCATGCAGAACTTGTTGTTCGTGCTCAGTCAACCCGTTGTCCAGTACGTCAATAGTGTCTCGAAGCTGTTCAATGTTGTAGAAACCGCATACGTTAGTGTCAATACCGGGTTGATTTAGTGTGAACCAGGTCGCTAATCGAGCTAATTCGACGTTCTGTTCCTGGAATGAGATAATACGTAAAGATTTTTACTCAACATACATTTGTGCCATTCAATACAGGAAAAGTTTTTATCCAGTGCGCAAATTTTAACCATGAAAGCACTATTATGAAAAATATCCGTAATAAAACCACCGACATTTCGACCGAACAATCTATATAAATAAAAAGACAAGTCCTGACTGACTGACTGATTGACTGACTCATCAACGCCCAGCCTAAACCCTTGGGCCTAGGAAGCTGAAATTTTGCACAGAGGTTCCCTTTATAATGTAGACAAGGAATAAGGAAGGATTTTGCGAAATTCAACCCCTAAGGGAGTTAAATAGGGGATGAAAGTTCCGCGCGGGCAAAGCCGCTGGCAAAAGCTAGTTATAAATATAGGGCGCGCGTAGTCCCGGCGTCCCGACCGTCCCTTGCTCGTTGATGCGCCAGCCCGCGCCGCAGCTTTAAATTCCCCGTCTAATAATCATGAAAATATCTTGATCCAGCCTGTCCCCACTAGTACTAGCTGCCCCCCCCCCCCAGCCGCGCAGCCGACTCCCTGAGCCGAGGTTCGTACCCCACAGGGGGTGCGCTCAGTGCGCAGTCGTTTTAGGTTTAAGTAGGTTTACGCCCTGGCTGGAGGCTTTTAGAGTCCTAAAAACCTTCACAGGAAAGTCCGGTTGAGCAGTCACGGCCTCTCAAGGTCAACTGCGAGATGACATTCAAAAAAAAAAAGGTCCCGGCGTTCTTTCTATCGCCGCGCGCCGCCCACGCAACACATCTCTACACTTCACTCGCAGCATTGTCTTGAAATTCAGTATTTTTATTTAAATCTCCAATATAGAAACCTATGGTAGGTACTTCAAGAAAGTCTACAAAAAAAGAGGAACTGCTTCTACACCTCTTTCAATACCTCATCTTTACCTTTGTGCAAAGTGGCATTCCCATCTGAAAAAATCTAATTTTGTGAAAAATGCATGTTATTTAAACCGGGTGGAAATTTGGATGGATTGTGACGGCAGGTACCCTAACCATTTAAACCATTGTAACTACAGGAAAACATTCTTAGGTCCTTAAGTTTTTTGAGTAATTCCAATCGGCATTCACAGATTATGTAAAAATGGTACAGTCAGCAAAAAATGAGTATTCATAATGTGTTTTATTTTAATAGGGCCAATCGATGCAGGTTTGAATACGAGAGAGGTCATAAACAAAAAAAAAAAACACAACGCTACGTTTTTGTGTAGCTACGGCGCGGCGCGGCGACTAAGATTGCTTTTGAAATTCCTGTAAATCCGAAAAGTAATATTTTTCTGAGCATTGCTGGGTCAGATTTTGATGCCCCTTTGCACAAGGGCTTAGATGAAGTATCCCTACAAAAATATCAAAATCGTATCGCTATTGGTCCATAGACCACTTCCTATACAAATTCGGCCAGTCTTCCATAAATGATAAATTGTCAAGCGCGCGTAATCGGCTGTGATTGTTTGATTGATTTACCTATCAACAGCCAATCGATCATTGGCAATGGAGGGGGGTCTATAGTCAGCACCCGACGCGTCTCGGATGACTAATGATGATTTGTTACCTTGCAATAATCGGAAGCTCTCTTGCAAATGGCTTTGATGTCATCGCTAGCGGGATGCCATGGCTGCGGACCGTGGTTCGAGAGGAGACCCATACCTGTAGCGGCTGCGTTGATAACACCCACTCCTTTGCTCTGGAATTATAATAAAAGATTATGTAAGTATAAATTATAGTAACACGAGGTTTCACAACAATGTAGTACAGAAGCCAGCACATCAAGCTACTCCAATCTGTCAAATTTCTTTGATAGATTTTGAACTTTATTTCCAACTGAATAAGGTTCATGTTCAATTGGGAAAATTTGACAGTTTGGGGTAGCTTAATGTGCTGGCGTCTGTACATAGGTATACTTGCAAAAAACACCAAAATAAAGTAGCAGGTATCTGGTTGAAGGTGGGCTGCGACTGAGTGAAAACTTAGCCGCAGGAAACAAAACAACAAAGTAAATGTGGCAGGTCAAATACCCACATAATAAGCATATACCCCTCCCACTGTTGGGAGACAGGCCTCCTCTGTGAGAGGGAGTGGGCCGTAATCCACCATGCGGGCCCAGTGCGGTTAGTTAGATGACACATGTCTTCGATTTTTTGGTTCTAGGACATTCTTGTTTCCCCGCGATGTTTACCTTCACAGTTTTGAGAGCAGTGTTTATGAAATAAATTACACAAAGCGCCTGACTGGGTTCGAGCCTACGACCTTATAACTCGTAAGTCGCGGCCGTTACCACTGGGCCACAACTGCTCTCGAATCAGATACCAGTTCAGCCCGATTTGACACTTAAACATAATAGACCAGCAGTGCAGTAGCTAGGGTGGGGTAGGCAGGGCAAGAGCCCTGGGCGCCTATCGAAGGGGGGCGCAAAAACTCGCCAATTATGAATTTTGAAAATAAAAGAAACATTAATAAAACATTTCATACTGTTACTTAAATCGAAGAAATCTTGAGACTTACTTGAATATATTGTGCAGTACGAGGATGAAAGCGTATTTCCAAATCTGCCTATTTCTATTCAAATTCTTTTAAAATTGCAGCATTGCAAGCGATTCTACAGCAAGTTGAAATTAACACCTTCGTTTTTGAAAGCTATAATTGGTCAAGAAAAGTTATGCGACCTAGCTTTGCACTGCGTAGACCGAGAAGGTGATTAACGAAGGGGCCCAATATGATGCGTGCCCTAGGTGCCATTTTCTATTGATACGCCCCTGCAGACCAGTATAGCGATTTACAAGCATTCGACAGGTTATCGTATCGTAAATGATACATTACATTGTCCTGATTAGCCTTGCCCCCGACAGCACACAGGTGTCGGAAAAGCGGTCGTCTATTTGATTTAAACTGACGTATCTTAGTAATTTTCGGGATTTGTGAACAGTGTTTATGGGACTCCTACGATATCATTGATTGAAGTTCGATTTGTTACGGAAGGATATCGAATGGGTGTGAATACTATTAATTATTACCTACTTATAACCTAATTGTGAATCTGAATTATTTTGTAGGATATTACTAATAAACTTATTGCTTCACAAGTAAAAAAATGTCTGCTCAATATCGTAAATAAAGCAATAAATGTTTGCTGAATTGTCTGTCCTAAATTACTATTTCTGAAATAATACAGGAAAAGTTTTTATCCAGTGCGCAAATTTTAACCATGAATTCAGCATATCATTCTAGACCCCCTACCGCAGAAATATTTCGCCGATTATACAAAAAAAACCAGCTGTTTCATAGAAAAGTGCAATACCTATGCGGTCAAAATGTATGGAACAGCTGTTTTTTTTTTCTATAGCCGGCGAAAAATTTCTGCGGTAGGGGGTCTAGAATGATATATGCTGAATTCATGGTTAAAATTTGCGCATTGGATGAAAACTTATCCTGTATAATTTAAACATACTATAATAATTATTATATAAAAGGTGTACTTGGTGAGTTTTGTATGTAGGGGTAGGTAATCTTCGAAAAGACTGACCAACCGAAAATTATTTCACTACTGGTAAGTATTTGTATTATATTTTATGTAAAATCAAACGGACGAAGTCGCGGGCAGAAGCAAGTACGTAAATAAAATATTTAGTAGACTGTACAGTGTCAACCCTCAGATTATCACAAGGAGTCCAATGAAATAGAAAAGATAAAGATAAAACGCCATTGTGGAACTCATTCCACAATGGCGTTTTATCTTTTTTTTTATTTCTTAGGTTGTTTGCATTTGCTCAACTTTCCTTATCCCCAGAAGTCATACTAGTAACTGGAGCGACAAAAATAGTAGGTACCTATCTATAGCTGAAAGCATACATATATATTGCAATAAATGTAATGCAGGCATAAACACAGCGCAGCGCTGCCCGAGCCCCACGTCCTGTACCGCTGCCTCGTAATAATATCGACAAATTGTCTTGGAACATAGGTACATACATAATATGACATTTCGATTCCTTACCGTTACATTAGTTTCTATAAAACACGATACTGCGGGAATCATTATAACCATACAGAAATGGGGCCAGTGGCGGATTTACACATTTGCCGCCAGATAAGCTATTCAATTTTTGCCGCCCCTGCTATGCTCTACAATTCAATACACTAGTTTGCTAATGCACTAGTTTGAGTAGTTGGGGTTGCGACAATCATCGAAAGGATCTGGCAATTGGGACTCGAGGTGGCCCTGCGCAAGTCTGAGGCCAGTTGTTTTCATAGTCCTCGGAACGCGCCACAGTCGGATTCCCAAATAACGGTATAGGAGGAATTCACATCGGCGACGAGTCAACGATGATGATGATGATGTCGGGACTTGTCCTCGATAGTCGGTGGAACTTCGTGGAGCATTTCCGACGTTTGGCTCCCAGGCTGGAGTGGGCCTGGGAATCTAGGTGGTCCAAACGCCTCCTCCCGGAGGCTCGACTCGGGGGTTGTGCGGTCCATGGCCCTTCACGGGGCACCGGTGTGAGCGCGCTCCTTGAGGCGGTGACCAGCCAGTCGGTTGAGCGCGTCCCAGAGGGTCATGGCCATCCAGCTAGTCCGGGGATACCACACGGTCTCGGGTGAGGTGGCGGGTCTCCTTACCGAATTGCCGCCATGGAATCTGGAGCCAAAAGTCCTCGCGCATAATTATGTGGGAGTGGCGCGAGGAGGCAAATCGTCCGCTGTGCCGCGAGAAATCACGGCACAGCGGATAGAGCTCCAGCGGGATCTCATGGCGTCATAGATTTCGATTGTCGCAACCCAGTGTTGGGCACGCCACAATTGCGGTGCTAAGTCCCCTCTTTGAGGAGTGGCTAGAGAGGCGCCAAGGCGTCCTCACCTTCCGCGTTACGCAGGTCCAAACCGGGCCCGGCTGTTTCAGATGGTTCTTGTTCCAGACAAACCGCGAGGAAACGCCTAGGTGTCATCATTGTGTGTATCGCCTGGAGGACACGGTGGAGGTCTGTCCTGCCTGGGTGGAGAACCGCCGCAGTTCTGACTCTATGCATAAAAGAGCTAAAGCGTTTAGCTTTTCTTGAGTCGATCGTAGATAGTTCTTCACGCGTTTAAAGCAAGAAAAGCTTCACCCACCAGAACAATTTGTTGCTGGTATATACAGAGCCATCTATTTTTAAATATATGTTCTCCAAATTCTGTTTTCGCAGGAAGGATGATAGACTTTAATGATCCAGAATCTGGTTTTATTGATGGCATTGAAAGTGTACGCATTCCTGAACTAAGACAATACGATTAACTTTTTCCAAGAAAATGGCTTTTTCTGTCTAAATCCGTCTTTATCTACATATAGAAATGCTATTGGACTTTAAAAAAACAATTTCACAATTAGGTCCACTTTACACAGCGTCTAGTAATTTTTCACCTACAGATGTTGGAGTATTCGGTATATTGTATACCACTAAAATATTACAGTTTTGTTAAATTGTTCGAGACTCATTTTCTCCTTTTAAGTAAGTACGTACGTAAGTACGTTTTTATTTTTGTAAGGCAAAAATAATTTGAGCCGAATTTGCCGCCCTAGGCTTCAGCCTACTCAGCCTACTGGTAAATCCGCCACTGATTGGGGCCCAGTTTATAAACTACCTGGGTGTCGAACATACAAATTCGTTCATCCGTTTTTGCGTGATTGAAAATAAATCAGTCGTCCAGCGGGCTTAGCATGACGCTTTGTTTTCAGGGAACTTCTCAATAACCATGTCTTTAATTTAAACACCATAATATTATAGGCAACCGACATTGAACTAAGGCAACCGACATAGCCCGAAGAATTGCCAAACTTAAGTGGCAGTGGGCAGGGCACATTGCACGCAGAACAGATGGCCGATGGGGCCGGAAGGTTCTAGAGTGGCGACCGCGTACCGGAAGACGTAGCGTTGGAAGGCCTCCCACAAGATGGACACGGAATACGCTGAATGCAAGAAGCACAGAACCGGTCAAAGTGGAGGAGCTTGGCCTATGTCCAGCAGTGGACGTCTTACGGCTGATATGATGATGATGATGAACATTGTAGGCACACAAAGCACATAATACAACATTTTAGATAAGGTTTTACCTTGAAATAGCTTGTATAATTCTGCAGCCTGTTGTCACACAGCGTAGACTTCGCGTAAGACAGTATAGATGAGATTTTCACATCGGATTCTTCAATGACTTCCTTCATGAGTCCAATATCGTAGTCTGCAAGACCGATGTATCGTGCTTTGCCATCTATCACTGCCCTTTCTAAGGCAGGTAAGGTTTCTTTGATCACGATCGAGATGTCTGGCGCAAAAGTGCAGTCATGGACCTGAATGACAAAAAATAATTGAGTCCGACGGACTTCTTTGTATAAGAAATACGAGTATGCATGAGGGATAATGTTTGCCTGGTAGCTTTTATTTAATGTAACTACATATTTCTTTTTTTTAAACGTTAAGTAATTCATACAAAGGGATCATTAATTAAAAACCAAAAATTCGAAGAAATATGACATCTACCAACAGGTACTGGGCCCGCGTGGTAGAGTACGGCCCACTCCCTCTCACTAAGATGAGGTCTGTGCCCCAGCCCAGCAGTGAGAAACTTTATAGACTGATAAACATGGAATTATCATCGCATTTCACAAAACTGGTTCGCCAAAGCGAACGAATATCCTTTGAATATCCGCTCATCTTGATTGACTGAAATTTTATACAGTGTTCAATCTTTGCTGGAGACAAACAAGTGGTTATAGTATCTCTTAAAATTTCTTAGACATATTTATCTGTTCTGTAATGTATTATTGGCATAAATAAGGTGGCTAATGTGGTGAAAAGAGAGGTGACAATGAAAGTGATAAGTTTTTTTATCTTCATCATCAATTCAGCCTAAAGACGTCCACTGCTGGACATAGACGTCCCCCAAAAGGGCGTCTATGTCCAGCAGTGGACGTCTTTAGGCCTGCCAAGCGTGGCGATTATGACAAAACCCCCCCAAAAGGGGGGTTTTGTCATAATCGCCACGCTTGGCAGGCAGGTTGGCGATCGCAGTATGGTAGTAAAATGCATAGAGAACGCTGCTCTAGTACTTAAGTCCCTTAGTCGCCTTCTACGACACCCACGGGAAGAAATGGGATAGTGCTATTCTTTTACGTCCGGCACCACACGGAACAAGTTTTTGATAGTGACTTTCAATTAATATTACAAAGAATCTTGAAAATGATCCACCGTCTTTGAACAGAATTAAGACCGATTGCTCTTCTTCTAGAGCATAATAGGAAGGAAGCGTGTCTCTATCTTTCCTCTACCTTTATCTAACATATCCTACCTGTTAAATGAATACCTATTTACATAGGTGCGCCCTGTTGGATTTTCAACCATTGCGTCAGCGTCAAAAGTTATTTATCACCTATCAGATTTCATGAAAACAGGCATAATTCATAAGATTTGTGCTGTATATATAAATCTATATCTAAATATGTGTATATAAATGAATGTACATACCTACAGGCGAAGATTAGGTGCCAATAAAGTAAATTTTATAGTCCTTACGTAACTTTATGCTGTAGGTACTTAGACATTACATACAAGTATGTACTTACAAGGAAACCTAATTTCACGCCAATCTTCAGTAGGCGCAAAATTCACGCACTCACCTCGAAGGCCAATAATTATCAATGGTTAATTTTGCATGAACATTGTAAGTGTTAACTGTGAAGGTGCATACGGAGTGCAGTGTTTGTGCGAAATACCAGAGATTACCATCCCAGAAGATGAGAGGAATGTCTTCTTTAGGTGGGTACAGCAACCAATACCCACAGAGCACGGACACGCCGCGCGCCGCCCGGTAGCCTCTAGAGCCAGCTGGTGGAGCAGAATTCATAAAATTCGTAGAAGCGAAAGTGTGTGTCACACTCAACTTCTCACGGATTACCTCCAAAGCCGTCAGTGTGCAGCGCGAGTGACTCTAAGCGCGCAAAAAAACAGTGTTCGATTTCAACTCTGCGGAAAAAAAATCCTGACGATTTAAACCTGTGCTAATATCTACTGTGCCGGAGGCCAGTCTCCGTTGAGATTGGCCGCCATGGCCGAAATACGGTGTGGAGGACCATTATGGAATTTTGAGCAAACGAAGACACTTGGTTTTTATTATGGACACTGTTGGCAATGCCGCCTCTAGCAGCGCCAAGGTGTCTCCGTGCTCCGTGAACTTAGCAATATCTCAGTTAAATCCATGACCTACCAATACGTTGGGATTTTGAATTCGAATTGATAAATCTTCTTCATCATCTTGACTCCCACGGCAAACAGGCCTACTTACCTAGATTATTTGTGGCAAACTACCTAATAACTACGCAGTAAAATCTATAATAGATAGGCAAAATAAATAAAGATGTAATAGTATTATTCCATGTGCATTTTTTTTAGTGTTAGATTGTAGGTTTATTCAAGTAAGTACAAATTTTGACAAAACAATGGATGCATAAAATAAAAATGTATGGTATACGTACATTTTTACTTAGATATTGATAGGTAGATGATAATTTATCAAATTTATGAAATACTAACTTTTGCCAGCGGCTCGCCCGCGTGGTGGTCGGAAATTAGACCATGGGAAATTGGGAACGTACTACCGGGATAAAAAGTACCTTTCGTGTTAATCCAGTTTAAATCCGTTCGGCCTTTTTTGCATGATTTAGTAACAAACATCCAAACATCTAAAATATACAAACTTTCACATTTATGAAATTAGTAGGATTCAATTTTGTCTTTTAGTAAACAAATCTCAAATCGTTTATTATAATCCAGAATATACACTTCCTCCCTCTTATTTATAAACGGTGCTTAAAGTTAACTAATCATTAGTGGCTGTTTTACCAGGGCCCGATCTAAGGGGGGGCAAGCCGGGCAAATGCCCAGAGCGGCAAGAATTAGGGGCGGCAAAATGTATACTTACAAACATACTCTCATGATTTTTTGTATACTTGTTCAGAAGCCATAGTAGCCGAACGTAGGTGAATATTGGATAGTTAAAAGCATATCACTTATCTATCATCCCATCTTTTGAATAGCAAGCTCATACTCAAATCATCAAATAACTTCTCCGGCTCTGGGTGGAGCAGGAGGGCGTGTCAGACTTTTACTGACTAAAACCCACTCGTGTTCCCTCAGTAGCCTGTGTGCCAGGGGACACGGTATCTCTTTCGAACAACCCGCACCCCTGGCAGGCATCGGCCCTTGCAGGCCCCATCGGTTTGTGCTGACATCTCTTTGAGGCGCGCGTGGAACACAACGCGCCGTCGACTTGGGCTTGGTCCTTACCGGACAGCGAGCTACCTATTACTCGCCGTCCGCAAGCCCACGACTACGGTGGCCGGGAATCAGCCTGGGATTCCCGACGCCCAGGGCGTCTCATGCGGAGGCTAGGGCCATGAGGGCGCATGTACTGCCTCTCCCTCGCGTGCGCCGCCTCTGTCTTCGCGAGCATCACTGCTTCGCAGAAGGGGGTGACGGCTAACCATGCACTCTCGCTCCGTACCATGGGGTGGACCAGGGCCGGACGTGAGAGATCGCCGCCGCCGATCGCCTCCACGAGGACACGGCGGTGCTCCGCCCACGCCGGGCAGACCTCCACCGTATGCTCCACCGTGTCCTCAGGGCGATCTTCGCAAGGGAAACACCCGGGCGTTTCCTGCCACCTTATGCGAAATAGGAACCTCCTGAAACAGCCGTGTCCGGTGAGGACCTGCGTCAGGCGGAAGGTGAGGACTCCATGCCGCCTCACAAGTCCCTCCTCATAGAGGGGACTTACCGCCGAAATCGTGGCGTGCCCAGTACTGGGTTGCGAGTTGCGACAATCGCACTCTCAATGTCGCCATGAGATCCCGCCGGAGACTTATATGGTGTTAGTGTAAAGGCCGGCGAATATTATTTTTGCCCAGAGCGGCTAAATAGCTAGATCGGGCCCTGTGTTTTACCATATATTTTTGACGTTTATACACCTCGTAACTTTAACCACCGTTTATAAATAAGGGAGGCCCCCTTTTGTGTAAACATGACTGTGTTGTGCAAATAGAACTCAAGACATACCTACCTACTTTTCTCATCACTATTTAAGTACTAAAAGATACAGTTAGGTTTAGGAGGTAGGTTACCTACCTAGTACCTACTCGTACCTCCTATAAACAGATAGGTATCCAGCAAAGGATACAAGTAATCACGACCAAGAAGTATTTTCTAGGTCTAAATTCTCTAAACTGATTAGTTTTTCTATACATTACGGAACACTTATTCAAATAACACAGTTTTCATACAATCAACGTCGCATTCATAAATAAAATAATATATAAAATTACACCTTTGTAATATCAATTTGTTAATAGTTCCAGAACGGAAATATGGAATGCAAGCAAGGTCGAAAATTCGAACGCGGGCTATTCGGGGAAATATAAATGCAATAAGTGTTAATAGTTGAAAGCGACCGTTCAGTTTCATTGGCGGTTGCAATCCAACTCCATTTTTCGAGTACCTTTTTCATTCAAGTGCCTAACTTATAAAAGCCTGCGGATTTTTTATGGCTATAAAAAATAAAACATTCGATATCCTCGGTATTTTTTTTCTTTTTAAAAAGTTTTTTACGTTTAGCCATGATATTCAGGTTTCATAGCTAAACTTCGTGCCATACCGTTACTGTTAAAAACCCATTTTTTATTCAATACTGTTCATGTATGATAATATTGATAATGATAAAATTGTTGCTAAATGTACCGGTTTTTTTTTGTACACACGGCTACACTTCAAGCTTCAAGCACTTCCTTTCCAGTTTACGCTGATCTCGCACTGTAGTGTACGGAAATCGTATATACAATGCGAGATCAGCTTATACTGGAAATGTATAGCTTGATGTGTAGCCGTGTGCCGCCTGTTGTGTACACACGGCTACACATCAACCTATACATTTCCAGTTTACGCTGATCTGGAATTGCACGGAAATCCTATACAATGCGAGATCAGCTTATACTGGAAATGTATAGCTTGATGTGTAGCCGTGCGTACACATGACCAGCGCTTAGCGACTTGCTAGGGACCTAAGCAAAATGCCTTTTGGTTCCGATAGTATAATGTGGTGTATATACCTATTACCTACTACTAGCTGTAATACCTACTGGCGGCAATAAACGTTATTCTATTCTATTATTTTGAAGTCGGTTACAAAAATCTTTTGCAGCCTACATCCGGAACAGAACACAAACTAAGGTAGAATCGCGTGGACTGTAAATAAAAAGTAAATTTAAAAAAAGAAATCCGTTGCGTAAAAGTGAACTTTAAAAGAGATGAAACAAGATTTTTTTTTAAAGGTTGAATATTAAACAAGCTAATAGCTATCTCATGCAGGCAATAAAGGTCTTCACTACATATTATGACATCAAGTCCCCCACCGCGTCTGTCTGTCTGTTTGAACCACGGAGTTAATACAAAGGTCTGAACGGATTTACATACGTTCAAAATACGTCAATATCATGTTTTTTAGAAACCAATGTAACGGCACGGTAAGGAATCGAAATGTCTTATTCTGTATGTTCCAAGACAATTTGTCGATATTATTAATACGATATTAGCAGATTTCGTGTGTGATTGACAAAAAATTGAAAAGTTACGTCGTGTCCTTTCCGCAGGTAATGTCATTCCCATAAACATATTTTGGTGTGGCGTTTGGCTTGGACGCTAACAGAAATGTGTTTTGTCTAGGCCTGCAGTAAGGAATCTTTCAAGTGGTCATAGTGAATTCAGGCCCTGTCCATATATTCAGAACGGTTGATCAAGACATAAAATACCTAAAAAAAAAAAAACCCTAACTACTAACCAGTAGCAGATAGAATGCCTTTACATAGAAGACTATTTATGCGAAGACAGGAGGTTACACCTGTACCAATGTATAAAGAATGAACTAGGTAGGTAGGTACTTAATTTCCTGATCCTTCTTGGCTTATATGAGCTGTGGCCTATAGCGGTGTTTTTCATTATTTTTGTCATTACCTACTTCTTCAGAACTTAAGAATTATTCAAGTGGTGGTTTCTTTCAGAAACTTAACAACAATGAATAAAAAAAATCTCAAGATCGAGAATTATAAAAATGTGCGTAACAATAATATTAGGAACGAGAGCTAAGTATCTTATCTTATTCGGAATTATTTGTTATGCCGCGTTCCTACAGCCCGCTTTCTAACAGGCAGCGCCGCGCCACATTGGTACAGGTGTAACCTACACCTGTACCAATGTATAAAGAATGAACTAGGTAGGTAGGTACTTAATTTCCTGATCCTTCTTGGCTTATATGAGCTGTGGCCTATAGCGGTGTTTTTCATTATTTTTGTCATTACCTACTTCTTCAGAACTTAAGAATTATTCAAGTGGTGGTTTCTTTCAGAAACTTAACAACAATGAATAAAAAAAATCTCAAGATCGAGAATTATAAAAATGTGCGTAACAATAATATTAGGAACGAGAGCTAAGTATCTTATCTTATTCGGAATTATTTGTTATGCCGCGTTCCTACAGCCCGCTTTCTAACAGGCAGCGCCGCGCCACGCGCCAACCCAGGCCGACAGGCCGCGGCCGTAGGAACTGTCACAGACCGCATCCGATCAGGTCTGGTGACGACCCGTCACCGAACGTTCGATCTTTCGGGAGTCGGAAGTTTAAACGCGCGGCGCGGGGTCGTCTGTTGCTGCGTGTACGACCTATACGGGTGTGTTTCTTTTTCTTTATTTATATGGAATTGCGTGGCACGGGCCAAGACTAGCCGCTAGTTAGCAGGCCGTGGAGACGGGGCATTAGAAAGGTGAGCGAGAGAATAATATCGCCCACGCCGCACGGGTGCAACAGTAATAAACAAAATTAGTGTTTAGACTACCTAGTAGAATAGCATTTCTTTTGATTCCTTTGATCTCAATAACAAGATGAAAAGTAAATTTTCGAATAACTTTTTACATAATAGTTTTAAATCGCTTCGGTATCGACCTGCATTGCTATTCTGTAACCATCTCACCGCGTGAAGAGAGCGTGGAGTGAGCTGTCAGTGTCATTTCACCTAATGCTTGGTCAATACCTAGCACCAGTGGGATGACACTGACAGGTCACTCCACGCTCACTTCACGCGGTGAGATAGTTATAGAATCGACATGCTGATTGAGTGGAATGACATCAATAAACGTATCCGATATTATAAAACATTAATTTTTACCATCAATGTTTGAGCACTAAGGCGATTCACACACGGCACCGCGCACCGCCGCGCCGCGGCGGCGGCGGCATACAATTCGACCGCGCGGTCGGGCGGAGTACGTGTGTTAGGCATCAACGGATTTCTTAGAGACCAATGCGCCATGAGATCCGCTTCACCGCCTACTGCGGCGGTTTGCGGTGCCGTGTGTTAATCGCCTTAGCGTGGTTTAAAATATCTATGTAATTATTTCATTAATTGGACCCAACATACATAATCATTTGGATTAGCCATTCATTTTATCGGAAAACTAACGAATAACCATTATATAACCTCATAATAAAGCTTAATTAAACTTCATTAAAGGTTTGTTTACTCGTATAACAATCATCTGAAGTTTTTCGAAACAATGTACCTATTAAGCATGCCCTGTGTGGAATCATACACGTTTGCGTAACAAACGGTTTCAATTGGCAGTCCATAGATAATAAATGCATCTGACTAAGACATTCTAGTGCCGTGATTTACAATGATCAAACGGGAGGTCAAGTTCGCGTGTAGATGCACAGCGCAACGGCTACGCTTACATCGCCCCCTCGCCTCGGTTACGTAAGATTGATGGCCGGAAGCCTATTAGTGTGAATGGGTAGAGCCCACATGATCTTGACCTGTATCAAGTCTACGTAGTCCAAGCCAAGGAGTTGCAGCGTTCTGTCCACCCCAGCCTCCGTCTTCTCTGTGGAGAAGTCGAACATTTTCTCCGGAGCCTGCTCATATCTTCCCACTTTGCTTCCGATGAAATACGACGTTC
This sequence comes from Polymixis flavicincta, assembly GCA_949987655.1. Taxonomy (NCBI): domain Eukaryota; kingdom Metazoa; phylum Arthropoda; class Insecta; order Lepidoptera; family Noctuidae; genus Polymixis; species Polymixis flavicincta. The sequence continues at coordinate 30,138,655 of OX465171.1, read as the reverse complement.
TCGGAACTCCGACAAGCGCCTGTTAATAAACAAAGTTTTTGTACATTATTGACATCAGTTAAAAGTAGATAGGTACCTACAGATTTTTATGAGCTGCTGACGTCATAAAGATCATTTGTACTTAAATGAATTTATTTATTATCACATCAGACGAGGAAATCACTTGAGACAATTAGCAGCAGAGACGTACCTACACAATATGTTAACTGTTCTATTCTGGTTTATTTATTTGAAATAAATTAGTTAATTAGTCAACCTGAAGCCGTAGGTACGGACTAGCGTTGAGCCCGCACAAAGCCAAAGCCTTTTTAATGTAATTTTCACGCGAATTCTCACTCGTCTAAAAAAAACCCTCCATTGTCAAAGGGTTACCCTTTGACAATGGAGGTTTTTTTTTACCGTACCACCGAGTGACGAACTGAGTGAGCTCGACTTTTACGCCAACGTGTGACGCATTTCAGCTCCAGTTTCAACAAAGGAGAAATGCGCACTCGCCAGACCACAGGATAAAGGTATCTATAGGTATTTTAAGGACACATAATTATGACGATAATGATTTGACTGATACCTAATGACCAGTGATCGGAATAGGCAGATTATATTTATTTTAGGCCTAAACTTCGGAGAACAGAGACAGAAAGTGGAGACTTCCTTACGACTATACATTTTTTTCCCGGAATCCGAAAAAAATCTTCAGTAAGTTGAAAATAAGCTTTATTCAAGATGTGTAAAGGATTTTTCGTAAAATCCCGAAATAAATAATCTAACTTTAATTCATGTATTCGAATTATATCCAACTAACTCTTGTATATAATCATTGAATACATTACGTTTTGTCAATAAGTATTTTCGGGAAAAATCCCGAAGAAACGTGGGTATCCCGAAAATTTGGTAATTGCAAGTTTAGTTACGAATAGCCTTTATACTTCTTAAATAAAGTTTATTTTCAACCTACTGAAGATTTTTCCCGAATCCCGGGAAAAAAAATGTATAGTCGTAAGGAAGTCTCCACTTTCTGTCTCTGTTCTCCGAAGTTTAGGCAAATATAGTCGGCCTATTCCGATCAGTGCTAATGACATAGGTAATTTCATTGCCACTCACACAGTTTAAAAAATAGTAAGTAGATTTAAAAAATCCTTTTTTCATTTCCATCAAAATGGCAGCCAATTCACTTTATGACATTACTTTTGACCATATGTATTGTCATAACTACATTATTTCTCCTTATGTAGGTACATAATTGTGAATTTGATAAGTGCAATACTTTGTTTTATTATGGCTTGGTTATCAATATCACAAATTCTGATATGAGTACAATAATAAGTAAGTATCTAAATAATATTTCGATGAAAAGTTAAACATAGAGCTGAAGAACATTAACTGTTGTTAAATTTCGTCGACGGAAAATTTGTTGTAGACCCTAGTCTGCATTTATTTCGCAGGTTGTTGTCTATGACATTAAGTTCGCCTCTGTACATTTGCGTGTGATCAATTTACTAATCTAATTAGATATATTTATACTATTTATAGGCAAATATTCCTATTTACTTGATGCATTTTCAACTAAAAAGCGTCGGACGAACGACAAAAGTCAGAAAAATAAAAGATATGTTTTTTTGCGAAACCTTAAAAGTCAAGACTAACAGAAGCATGAATAATTTTTTAAGAACTTTTGTGACAAAAGTTCTTAAAAAATTAAGAACAAGACGGTTTCTAACACTTAAAGCATCATCACGTGGAGCTACGTTCCCAAATCTGTCGGCCATCTGTATTCAGCCAGAGTCATGGGTTAATTCTGTACAATTATAATGTTCTACGAATTAAATTTTGTTCTTGTGTTCTAAAGCTAATGTGTGTGCGTAACGTCTACAAGTCGATGATGATTTCAGGGGTTTCAACCCGTTGCGTCGCGTCGTCCTGTTACCTAATCCAGCAAAACATTATGGCGAAAGCGCCAAGACTGCACGCGAACATTAAAATCATTAAAACAATCGTCTCAAGCAAGTGGAACTAATACCTGCATAACTTGCAATAATCTTACAAAATTTACCTTTCCCAAAGTTCGTTCGGACGTTCCCGCTCCATACCAGGGACCAGTTTCCATGTAATTCACGCCACATTTGAAAGTTTCTCTAATTAACTCCAAAGATTTTTCTTCGTCAAACGTTCTAAACAAGTAGAAAATGCGAATAAGGATCTAAATAGTTTTTTTTTTCTTATAAGAAAGTTAAAGGTTATGGCTGCATTTGCTCAGTGCCTCGGAAAGCACGTTAAAAGCCGTTGGGCCCAGCTGCCAATCATAGATCTTTGATAGTCGTTACGGGTAGTCAGAAATCCAAAAGTCTGACGACCAGACTTACCAAGGCGTAATATGTTACCAAGTAGTTACTGGGTAACATATTACTGGGTAAACCAGTATTTCACATCTGACCTCTATAACCCAGTTGGGTTATTATTAGAGGTCAGATGTGAAATACTGGTATTCAGCTGCATCCGGTTAAACTGGAAGCCAACCAAAGCATAGTTGGAACAGGCAAGGCAGATTGATTGAAGAGAAAGTCAGAGACAAGGAAAAGGAACAGTACTTATTTGCCTTTGCTCAACAATCGGAAAATATAGACTTAGTGCCTAAAGAATTGGAAACAGGACGTCGTTATGAGGGATAATAGTTCTTATTGCAATCCGATACGGGTTAAAATCTGTTGTAATAAATTCGAATAATACATGAGCAAGCGTATTTCGTAAAAATGAAAATAAAATCGTCGTATGAAATTAGATATCTATTATCTATTTAATAATAAATAATCCATCAATAAATGCAGTTTGGCATTTGAAATTTTATGGTATATTTTTAATTTTAATTGTTATTGGAGGGATAAACTGCTTGCTTGTTTTGCTTTTTAAAGATAATTATGAGGTAACTTTGATTATTTTTTTGATACATGAAAGTATTTTTTATTATGAGTTCGATCACTGTATGCAAAAAAGACTTGAAAATATCCTTTTTTTAATCGACTTCAAAAAGAAGGAGGTTATCAATTCGACATGTATATATTTTTTTTTTTATGTATGTTCGGGCATAACTCCGTCGTATATTGACGGATTTGCAAAATTATTTTTTGTTCGAAAGGGGTTTACTCCGAAATGGTCCCATTAAAATTTCACATAGCTCTGATGATGCGTTTCGGAGACAGACAACGGAACTCTTCAAAAAATTACAGCAAATCAAACGCGAATGTTGCTATCGCATAAGTATGCATTGTTTTGACCCCAAGGATGATGAAATTTCGAATTGGTGTGGGGTAGGTAACTAAAAAGTGAAAAATAAAAACTTTTTTCAAAAAAATAACAACCGACTTCCAAAAAAACACTACAAAGTGCAAAATAACTTTAATTTCGGAAGGCGGTAACAAATAATTAAAATACACATCCAAAGTCACCGACTTCCGAAATTAAAGTAATTTTGCACTTTGTAGTGTTTTTTTGGAAGTCGGTTGTTATTTTTTTTTTTAAAGTTTTTTTTTGTTGTCAAAATTATTTATAGTAAAAAAGATACACTGCTTTAAAAAACCACCATTTTGACCGTTTTCATGAAATCTCTGCCTTAACAGCAGCCTTAGCACGACGCTTTTTATTTCCATTCTACTGTAGAATAGAAATCACTCGTCTACATTTCTCAATGAAAAACTGTTAACTGTCTATATGGAAACGTCGTTTTTGTCTACTCTTCCGACGACCAAACGCTTGTCTACGGTTCTCGTGCTAAGCTTGCTGGAATGCTTATGAGTAAGGTAGTGCAGGAATGCTGTGTTGAACAATTTATCAGCAACTCAATCTAAAGGCTTTGTGCCATCACTTCATTGCAGGTGACATAGTTTAGGAGTACTAGCTTACAAGTAGGTATGTCTGGCAAACTTCAACACAGGTATTGAATGCCGATCCTAATAAGGAAGGATATTTAGGAGAGTTACTCTATAAATAGCTGTGGTTAAATTCCCTTTTTCCATAAAAATATGAACCCTCATTCAGATTTGTTACGAGTACTCATAGAACCTAGTTCTATTGTAAGTTGATCTGTTTAAATGTTCACGATAGAAAGGTATGAACTAAAACTAATACCCTATTGGTTAGTAAACCAATAGCACAAGGGTATTTAACTCTATATGAGAAAAAATCTATAGATATATTATTGAGATAGGTTAGGCAAAAAGAAATCGGAAAATGTTCGTTTTAGTTCATGAAATAACAAAACAAATATTAAAATTCAATTCAAAGTTTTTTTTTTTTGGAACACAATTTTTTTGATTTTGGCCGTTGCAGAGTGCAGTACTGCAGTGTCGTGTAACGAGGGTGAAAGGGGAAGTTTGGGGTGTGCCAGACTGCCAAATTCGCGAGTGTGTCAAATTCGCGCAATAAAAGCCGGGACTCCGAAAATAGAGGGATGGCAGATTATTTTCAACTAAAAAACGGTTATTAATGGATGACTTTGATATACTTAGATAGAAGAAAAACAAATGGCCGTTCAAAAATTGTGTACTTTTTTATATGGTTGTACTGATTATCCATAGTTAAGCAACCTATCTATTATAGCACAATTAATAACAATAAAATACCTGATTAAATTAATTCATTTGTGGCTCTTACATAAAAATTCTCAATTTTATAAAAAACATCTTATTATCATAATCTCACCTAGATATCATCTCAATCTTGAGCTATATTTTCTTTGTACCGCCATTCAATCTTCCATGATCCATTTCAAAGTCATCCATTATGTACCGGACACCCTGCCTAGGGGAATTATATAAGAAGTCGACTGCCTTCGAACTAGCCAGTCTCATTAAAGCCGATCTATCCCTTGATTTATACCTAAACTAGTTCGATATGCATTTTGTGGACTGATGTCAAAGGCTCTCGGTACAGAGGCCAGCACATCAAGCTACCCCAATCTGTCAAATTTATTTGATAGTTTTTCAACTTTATTGCAAAAGAATAAGGTTTATGTTCGATTGGGAAAATTTGACAGTTTGGGATAGCTTGACCTGCTGGCGACTACATAAATTAATCCACGTACCGACGGCGAAGTGCCAATATCACCTAACTAAAAAAGTCAAAAATGTACACAAACTCGAAAAAAACTTTTAATTTTTTGATAAGTAAAAAATTTTTTAGGTAATTCATTTATTAATTTAGATTATTAATAAATTAATAATGTATGCTTTATATATTATGCTAAAAACGTATATTTTATGATAGTGTAGTAGGTAGGTAGGTCTGTCAGGGGTGCGGGTTCGCTGTCAGGGGTGCGGGTTCGTTTGAAAGAGATACCACAGCCCCTGACATACGGGCTAATGAAGGAACACGGGTGGGTTTTAGTCAGTAAAAGTCTGACACGCCCTCCTGCTCCACCCAGAGCGGGAGAAGTTATTTGATGATTTCCCACCCAAAAAAAAAAAAATAAAAAAAAAAAGTAGGTAGGTAGGTTAGGTAGGTATGTAGTTGGTAAATAGACACGTTCGTTAAGTTGGGAGGTATTTCCCCATTTCAATTTAATGCTGTTGCAACTAAAATACATTTAGGAGATTTCAGTAAAACATGCGAATAAAGCCTTTAAATTCAAACTAATACAAAAGTGAATTTCTCGAAAAATGTCAGTTAGGAGTTATTGGCACTTCGCCGTCGAAACGTAATAATAGGTCTTTACCTATGAAATTGCCGTTTTGTATGAAAAAATTTAAACGAATTTTTTTCATGAATTTTTTATTTGTATTAATCGAAGTAATCACCCATGCAATCAATGCATCTTTGCCATCGCAGTGGCAGTTTATTGATGCCCTTCTTAAAGAAATCAGCTGGACGGGAGGCAACAAATTCTTCAAAGGCATTTTGTACTGCCTCTCGGGTATTAAATTTTTTTCCCGCCAAGAAGTTATCCAAATTCTGGAAAAAGTAGTAGTCTGTAGGCGCAAGGTCTGGTGAGTAGGGGGGAAGACGGAGAGCTTCCAACCCCAGTTCTTGCAACTTGGAGACCGTCTGCTGTGCAGTATGAGGTCGCGCGTTGTCGTGCAGGAGCAGCGGAGACGAGCGATTGACCAATGCTGGTTGGAGATGCGCCAGCTTCTCCATCATTGTGTTCAGTTCTTCACAGTACACATCTGCAGTAATGCTCACCCCGTTTGGTAAGAAGCTGTGATGAATCACACCGGCGCTAGACCACCAAACAGTGACCATCACTTTTCTAGGGGTAAGTTTTCGTTTAGGGCATTGTTTAGGTGCTGAACCAGGATCCAACCAACTTGCTGAGCGCTTACGGTTATCAAACGGAATCCATTTTTCATCGCAGGTAACAATGCGGTTCAAAATTCCTTCATTTGTGTGTCTGTTGAGCAGTGCAAGGCACGTCTCGACGCGTACTTCGCGCTGGCGATCATTGAGTTCGTGGGGCACCCATTTGTCAAGCTTTTTTACCTTGCCAATTTGACGCAAATGGACCAATATTGTTTTGACGCTAACGTCGAAAGCTGCTGCTAATTCAGCCGTAGATTGTGTATCATCAGCTTCCACAATCGCCTTTAATTCGTCATTGTCGACCAAAGTCTTCGGACGACCGCGAGGTTCATTTTTCAGGTCGAAATTTCCAGAACGGAAGCGAGCAAACCAATAACAGGTGGTGCGTTGGTTTGTAGTGTTAGCTCCGTAAACGTCGTTGATGTTGCGTGCCGCTTGTGCCGCGTTGCTGCCACGACGGTACTCATATTCCATAATTACTCGAATTTTTAACGTATCCATGATGACGAAAAAGATTGAAATGCGATGAAAATGTAACACTAATCAATAAAGAAATGACTACTTTTAGAAAAAAAAATCCATGTTTTTAAAATAAAATTAATTTGAAATTAGAATTCTTAGCCAAACAAAAATTATTTTGATTTGAAATGGCCAGTACTGCAGAACGGCAATTTCATAGGTAAAGACCTAATAATATAGCGGTGCGTTTTTTTCGCGCATTGGATCTTCGCACTAGTTGAAAATAGAACAGTGTTTTTTTCGACGTGCTGCATTGGATGCACTTTGTTGGATTCCCAATGCTCGGTTCAACACCGAGAGTTGAAAATCAAGTGCGCGGTAACATCCCGCCACGATATTTTTACGTCCGTTCGCACCGACGTCGTAAAAATATCGTGGTCTTAAGGTGAGCATAGACTAGAGCATTTACTTGTGACAGAACAACGAGCCGCTCTGTGATATGATCTAGTACCTATATCACCCTACACGAACCAGACGTCAAGCACGCTCGCCGTTCTGGTACAACAATAATTGTACAAACCAACGAACGTATTGGTGTAACATTTCGTCGAGCCTTTGCACGAGTCCAGGTGCAACTTCTAGGTCCGACATTTCAAGGAAGAACGAACGCAAGGTACTTACAACGAAATGTTACGGGTAAATGCACACGCTGTGAGCATTACGCCGAGCATTCGCAGGAACTTTATATTACATGGAAATGCTTTGGAAACTGAGCTTTTACCTGTATTGTACCATTCGTAAGAACGTTACATTACACAGAAATGCTTGAGTAATTGCTCTAGTCTATACTCACCTTTAGAGGAGCAAAGGCAAGTAGGTATATCTATACCTACCACATAGTCATATCCATCTGGTATGGGATCTCTGTTTGTCTAGGAGCCAGTCAGTCGGAATTATTGTTAACTAGCTTTGGCCTGCGGCGTAACCCGCTTGTTTGTCGGAAAATAACCCACGGGAACGTACAAACGGCTACACATTAAACTATAAATGTCCAGTATAAGCTGATCTCGCAATGTTTAGGATTTCCGTACAGTGCGAGGTCAGGGTAAACTGGAATTGATGCTGGATGGAATGCTGCTTGATGTGTAGCCGTGTGTAATAGGTTACCGAATACGATATCAATGATGTAAGTAGGTATATATTTCCCCTGCTTATACCGGCTGGCTATGTTAGAAAATGGAGAATGCTCGATGCAAGAGCGTGCGAAGCGATCGCCCTTAAAAGGCTTAAAACGCATGCAGCGATTAAACGCTCTGTTTTGGAGTAGGTGTAAACGCCAAACCGCGTACAACACTCACTGATTTTTGACTTGTTTTTTAAGCACCACCATGTATTTCTGGCGAGCAGCGTGTGTTGTGGCTTACGTACACGTCGGCGTCGCCGCCACCTTAGATAGACACTGGGTATATCCACTAACTTGTCAAAGACATTTATAATTGAAATTTGAATCGGAAATAGAGTGCGGGCTATTATTATGGTATATAAAAAAATCGCGTGTTTTTGATCGCATATGTAGCAAATTACGTTTTTAAAATCAGCCACTGAAATAATTGCCAGTGCGTGCACTTATGTAGACAGCTATACGCTATAGCTTCGATCTGCTTGCGTTTAATCGCACTGCGCGGTGAGCGTTACAGGACTTGAAAACATAACTTGCGTGATGGGCACAGAATATGTATAAACCGAGCTATCGGTAGGTACAACCCTGCGTCCGGGGATATACGGCGTGGTGTTGTGTATTGGAACGTTTTGACTGTAAATACCATTTTATTTTAAGTAAATACTGTTCCTTTTATGAGGTTTTATCTAGCCAAAGAGAATAACTAGACTGGGAAATTAATATTTTCTTACAGCATAATCATTTATTTATTTATTATTTATTTAAACTTCTCGCACACAAAAAGGTACAAAGGCGGACTTAATGCCTTAGGCATTCTCTACCAGTCAACCATGGGTGGTGAAGAGATTAGATGGCAGGTGCTTTGGAGGAAAGGAACAATGATTAAAAAAAGAACCATAAAATATATCATTATGCTATACAAAAAAGATTGATACATAAATTGATTATAAACATATAATCATATAATACATATACACGCATACATATCTACTACAATATATACTTCTAATATATATATAAATATACAAATTCAAGGAAAAGAGATATTGAGATTACTCTACACTATTTGTTAAGAAAATACCTCTGCAACTTCCGCTTAAATGCATACCGACTGGTGGCCGTCCTGATTTCGAGAGGAAGCGCATTCCAAAGAAGAATGGACTGAATATGAAAGGAGGAATGAACAAAGTCAGAAGTATGAGAAGGACAGAGTAGAAGAAGGTTGTTAGCAGAACGCAGATTCTTATTGTGAGAAGAACATAAATATTGGAAATGAGTCACAAGATAAGAAGGAGGAGTAGGAGAGTTGAGAAGGGAGAAAAGCGTAGTCAAAGCGCGCAAACCTCTTCTTTGGCGAATGGGCATCCATTTGAGCTCAGACCTATAGCTCGACACATGGTCATATTTCCTGAGGTTGAAAATGAAACGGATACAATTATTGAGCAGTCTGTCGAGCTTATCCAGCAAAACCGCATTCAAATCGAAGTAGCACACGTCACCATAGTCGATGATAGGGAAAATCAAAGTCTGCACAAGCATGGTCTTCGTCTTAGCGGGCAAAAAGTTCCTCAGACGATACAGGGATCGCAGAGTGCCGTTGACTCTTTGACCAACACTAGAGACCTGGCGTTGCCAGCTCAGCGTCGAGTCAAGATGCAAACCGAGATCTTTCACAGTAGGGGTAATGGGTATGACGGTACCATTGAAAATAAGTGGAGGAAGAGAGCTAAGCGTCACCCTACCCATCATGCGCAAGCTTCCAATTAAAATGGCCTGACACTTTGAGGGGTTTACTGACACCCCAAAACTATCAGACCACTTTTTGATTGCATCCAAATCTCGATTTACATCTGCTATAGCGTCTGATAAACCTTCTACCCGCTCAGCTGTATACAGTTGAAGATCATCAGCATAAAGATGATACGAACACCGAAGACAGTGAGTTATAAAATTAATGAAGATGGAGAATAATAATGGAGAAAGAATACCGCCTTGTGGGACACCAGCATCCAGATCACGCCAACTCGACGAACTCTCATCAACGCGAACTGACTGTTGACGTCCCCGAAGATAAGAAGAGAACCATTCCAGAGCCTTGGGCGAAACCATAAGATGAGAGAGAATCATTCATCATTATCTTTTTATCCGAAACACGTCCACTGCTAGACATAGGCCTCCCTAAGCTCCGCCTCTTCGACCGGTTCTGTGCTTCACGCATCCAGCGGATTCCTGCGGCCATCACAAGGTCATCGGTCCACCTTGTGGGAGGCCTTCCGACTTTACGTCTTCCGGTACGCAGTCGCCACTCCAGAACTTTTCGGCCCCATCGGCCATCTGTTCTGTGGGCAATGTGCCCTGCCCACTGCCACTTATGTTTGGTAATTCTTCGGGCTGTGTCGGTTACCTTGGTTCTCCTGCGGATCTCTTCATTCCTGATTCGATCACGCAGGGAAACTCCAAGCATAGCCCTCTCTATTGCCCTTTGGGTTACTTTGAGCCTTCTTATGAGGCCCATTGTGAGCGATCACGCTTAGCATAATCATAATCATCCAATAATGTTCCCACTGCTGGGACACACGCCTCTCTTTGAGAGATAGTGGGCTGTAATCTACCACGCAGGCCACGTGTGGTTTGTTTGATGTCATAGGTATGTCTTCGAATTTTTGGTTCTAGGACATGCCGGTTTCCGCACGCTGTATTCCTCTTCCGGTTTGTTAACGGTGGAGATGATATTATTTACTCAAAGTTAAGCGTCTGCCTGGGTTTAAACCCACGATCCACAAGTAGTACGTCAGGGCCGATATCACTGGGCCACCTCTGCTCTCACGTCCCTCTGATTACATTTCTTGCAAATTGCTGGACAGTGTCATGTAATCACGCTGTATGTTCTGCCAGGGGTTAAGGGGTATGGGTTGTTCGAAAGAGATACCGTCATTTAATGGGATCAAATGAACTTAGAGAACCCTCTAAGTTCATTTAATCTCATTAAATAATTTTTATGAAATTGTCAAATTTGCGATCGTAATTTTTTCTATAAATATCATACTTACACACGAGTTACGATGGCGAAACATATTTTTTGCGTGACACCGACCAGTAAATTAAGAAAAAAGTAAGAAAATTTGAATTTGGCGGCCTGCCCTGGCGCTTCCTCCTTTTTTTGTTGGTGGGAAATCATCAAATAACTTCACCGCTCTGGGTGGAGCGGGGCGGGTCAGACTTTTACTGACTATAACTCACGCGTGTTCCTTCAGTTGCCTGTGTGCCAGGGGCCACCGCGGTACAGTGTTGCCAATTTAGCGACTTTGTCGGTAGAAGTGACGACTTTTGTATTAGTCTTAGCGACAAAAAATAAGATTTGACGACAAAAATGTTTAAGCGACTAATCTGACGACTTTTGGAGTACAAATCAAAACAATTATAGAGCTTGTAAAAAATATTTTTTTTGTTTACTCGGGTAAACATAGTGCCAAGAGATATATGTACAGTCACCAGCAGGTCAAGCTATCCCAAACTTTGAAATTTTCCCAATTGAACATAAACCTTATTCCATTGTTATAAAGTTGAAAAACTATCAAAGAAATTTGACAGATTGGGGTAGCTTGATGTGCTGGCCTCTGTACTTATATGGAAAACGCAAACGCGCTTGCTAAATTCTCACAACTTAGAATTCTTATTCAAATTAGAATTATTTTTTTTGCATGTTTCTAGTATTTCTGGCAAATTGTCATTGAATTTATTTGATTGTTACAATGATGGTAATATATTTAAATAAACATTAGTATTTTTATATGTATTGAAATTATAATTAAATTACCGCGACTAGCCTTTTATGCCCCTCCCAGAACAAAATCCTGAGTCTGTACCTGATAGAATCAGTTTTAGCGACTGTCTGGCGACTTTTGACATTGAGTCTAGCGACTTGAATTTTTAGGAGTTGGCAACACTGCCGCGGTATCTTTTTCGAACAACCCGCACCCCTGGCAGCGCTTCCCCTTGTGTATACAGGATGGCAGGGACATCGACGCGCACACTGCAACCTTGAATTCAGCACATGCATCATGTTCCACGTTATCTACTTACACTTAGGTATATAAGTCGTAATACCATGTTTATACATATAAAAATACGCGAGTTTACCTATCTCGATAAATTTATTGTCAAAATAAATAATAGCCGGTAACTAACCATTTTTTAATGATATTGAGTTGTTTTGCGGAACGCTAACATTATCGTATGAATTTGATAATTAGTCGACGATTGAATGCAAATAAGTATAAAAATATGTTCCAATTTTAAATTATATGATGTCCCTAGAGGCGGCCTTTTTTTTTTTTTTTTTTTTGGGTGGGAAATCATCAAATAACTTCTCCCGCTCTGGGTGGAGCAGGAGGGCGTGTCAGACTTTTACTGACTAAAACCCACCCGTGTTCCTTCAGTAGCCCTTAAGCCAGGGGCTGTGGTGTCTCTTTCGAACAAACCCGCACCCCTGGCAGGCATCGACCCTTGCGGGTCCCATCACTATTTGTGCTGACATCTCTTTGAGGCGCGCGTGGAACACAACGCGCCGTCGACTTGGGCTTGGTCCTTACCGGACAGCGAGCTACCCATTACTCGCCGTCCGCAAGCCCATGCCTACGGTGGCCGGAAATCGGCCTGGGATTCCCGACTGGGGTCGCGAGGGCGCATATGCTGCCTCTCCCTCACGTGCGCCGCCTCCCTCTTCGCGAGCATCACTGCTTCGCTGAAGGAGGTGACGGCTCCCCATGCCCTCTCGCTCCGTACCATGGCCTGTACCAGGGACGGACGCGAGAGATCGCCGCCGCCGATCGCCTCCACGAGGACACGGCGGTGCTCCGCCCAAGCAGGGCAGACCGCCACCGTGTGCTCCACCGTGTCCTCAGGGCGATCTTCGCAGTGGAAACACCCGGGCGTTTCCTCCCGCCCTATCCGAAACAGGAACCTCCCGAAACAACCGTGTCCGGTGAGGACCTGCGTCAGGCGGAAGGTGAGGACGCCATGCCGCCTCTCAAACCACTCCTCAAAGAGGGGACTTACCGCCGCAATCGTGGCGTGCCCAGCACTGGGTTGCGACAATCGCTCTCTCCATGTCACCATGAGATCCCGCCGGAGCTCTGTCCGCTGTGCCGCGATTTCCCGCGGCCCCTAGAGGCGTGCTGGGTTTAAAATCTATAAAAACTAAAAAAAAAAAAAAAATTGCCAACTCCCGGAAAAACACTACAAGGTGAAAAATAATAGTACCTAGTAGTATTTTTCGGAAGTCGGTTGTTTGGAAAAAGTTTTTATTTTTCACTTTTTCGTAGTTCACATGTGCTTATTACTTCACAGCGTACCGGCGTGATGTTTTATTATGAACTAGTGTAAACAATAGACAGACATGAGATTTCAGTAACCCCAGTTCATTTGCTATCATTTATTGAGGAGTTCCGTTGCCTATCTCCGAGAACGTACTCTTCCAAAAACCACCCAAATAGCTTCAATTATGCCTATAAAATTTGAAGAGTTCTCTCTATTTCTCCAGGATCCCATCATCAGATTCTGACTTGATGATCATGGGACCATCTGGGAAGTATACCCTTTCAAACAAAAAACAAAAACAAATCGGTCCAGCTATCTTCGAGTAATCGGAGAACATACATAACAAAAAAAGGTTCTGACGAATTGAGAACCTCCTCCTTTTTGAAGTCGGTTAAAAAGAGTCGCGTAGCTGGCAATCTTGTGTGACGTAGGAAATTGTAATCAATGTCAATAGGTAATATATTTAAATCGGCCTTGAACTTTAGCAAAGCTGTTTGTAGAAATCGACTAGGTACACAGACACATTTAAATCCGTTCCATAATAAAAAAATCAGTACCTCCGAGTTGCGATATTGATCGCTGGGTCGAGTTAAAAATAAATGCTCATATTCTCTTAATGGAAGAAAACATAAATAATAACGCAGTACGTACAGTCAGTACAACAGCCGGTCATCGGTTCGTCATTGCTAATAACTGAAATTGTTTATGTATAAAAATGTAAAATATGTACCTACCTAAGCATTTGAATAAGCTTCTCCAGTGTACCTATCTATTTACATTTGAATTGTCTTGACAAAATAATACTACAGACTAAAAATTATAATACGATAATCTACGCACACAATGACACAAGCAAAGAAAACAAACTTGTTAGTAAAGTATTTACATATGCCTATTTCATTAACTTATTAATAAATGAGAATAATTACCTACCCATAAATGTTACTGAACGAAGCGCCTCCCAAACTGACATGAGAGACTTTGATTCCGGTATTGCCGAGCTCGTTAAATTTCATGTTTAATTGTTCAAACAAAGAAAACAACTAATGACACGATACGCCGCCTTCCTTGCTTGCCACACATTGAGTCGCGTTACTCTACCACTGCACTGATAAGCTACGAACTATTTATAGTAGTATTACTATTATTACATACAATGGTGCCGATTCTGTTGTCACAAAATTCTCTAAACTAGACTAAAAATCACCAAAATTTAGTTTATTCCTGTCAAACGACGATTTCCTATTCTGAAATTGACTAAAGTGACACAACTTAACTATATTTTAGTTTGACAGCACTAAGATTGCACTGAATTATTAGTTTAGTGAAAATGGTAATTTTGCTATTCTGTTGTTGTCAATTTCATTATTCTATTCAACCTAAAATTTTGGTTGTCTAACCAAATCTGACTATTTTTAATCGCGATTAAATAGGTGTGGAATAAAATTAGTTGTCAAGAACTAAAATTCACACCGACACCTCGACTTCTGATGCAAAAATAGTACTGTATTATTTTTTTTCTTTTCTTTTGCTTATATCTCGAAAACGGTGTCCTATCGCAAAAATAATGAAAATTTCGACCCCCTTTAGGAAACCCCAAACACATATAAAACTCAACATGTGGATAATAATTTTTCATATTTTCCATGAAAAAATTGAAAATTCCATATAAATCACGTCGAGGCTGCCGAGCCCGGCGCGCTGCTGGCTCTAAAAAAAAACACGGGGTAGGGCAAACAAGTACCACGTTGCGAAGCCAAAACATACCACGTGCGAGTCGCGATTGTCAAATTCGATTTTAGTTGTGTCAAAATAGTTTTTAAATTTAGAGATATTTTTTTGCAGAATAGCGTTTAGATTCTCATAGTAAAAAGTAAGGAATTTTAGTTATAGTTTAGTTAGTTTAGTTCGGTGTACAACAGAATCGGCACCAATGATTCTGTTCTGTTTGTTAAAAACTTATCTTATATTTGTTAAATTGTTCTGAAATCATATGATAAACGCAGTCCACTGGTCTTGTTGTCATGAACGAGGCCATAGATTTCAATCGCTAGAATAACTTTCGTGTTTTTTTAATATTTTTCCCTTAAAAGGTAGGTAACAATAAAAAATCTGAAGATAGGTACTCATTAAATCTATTTACACAGCCGTTATTTCTTACCAATAAAAAAAAAATTCTTATCAACTAGCCAGAACATTAAACTAAAATACGAGAAAAACTTGTCAAGCAACGTGAATTTGCTGCACCTACGTTGCAAGCATTTTAGAGCCACAAAACATTAAACAATCAAAGCGTTTTTTATACATTGTTTATCACTCATCTGTTAATCAGATTTCCCGATTGGTTAATTGTAAGTTTCAAGCTTTATTATCAACTTTTTTCTACCAATCGGTAATTAAACATTTCGGCTGGTATCCTAAAAAGTTACTTCACGAACTAGCGTCAAACGTGGTCCGTTCAAAAGTTTATAAAACTAAAAAATAGTAGCAACTTAAATAATTTTACAAATGAACGCAATTTATTCTGAAAAATAACTCCGTTTTTTCTATGCCAGATTTATAGGTGAAGCAAGTCACCAAAACATCTATGGGGGGTGGTGTGTGCCCAAATTCTACAAAAAATTCCACGCTTAGGTCACGAAAAAAAATATCATTATTGCCCAAAATATTCATGCAATCATAGCACGTTTATAACTGTGCGTATAGCTGCCCTTTTAGGAAAGTAACTCTCCCCTGTTCTCATTGGGGGTGGCGCCACTTTATGAATTACCAGCGTTCGTGAGCAGTCAAACGCGAGATGACTGGTAAAATAATCAATCAAAATCAAACAAATTAGGCTGAGACACAGCACTTTTCGAACGTCAAAATACATAAGACAGTCCCCCAAAAACGCCCACCCTTCGACACTTCCTAGTGCTTTAGCTGGGAAGAAGAAGTGGCGCAACAAACTCCCCAGCACACAGCTGTCTGTTTAGTCGCATGGACTTGATTCTATACATACATAGGCAATAAACAATAACGCATAATACCAAAAATAAAAGCCTCCTGGTATAAAGTGCGTGATAGCTTACATAGGCAATGCTGGATTATTGTTAGATTATGTCAATAACTAATGACATACTAGATAGATACTTAAAAAAAAAAACTTGTTGAATAAAATTGAAAAAAAAAGCATATATTTAACTAAATAATTATATGAACCCATATAACCTGTCACTAGGTACTCTAATTCAGGAGAAAGAACATAAACATTGTCTTGAGTTAATCACAGCTACCAACTATTCTTGTCATTTAAATAGTCGTTAATGGAATATAGTAAGCCTTTAAACAAAGGAGGGATTTTACTTCACCTTTAAACGCATCAAAAGGCAAATAAAAGCACAATAATTACACTAAAGACAACAAACTACAAGAAATACCACCTATTGCTATACTTTCGTATCCAGTATCCTGGAAATTCCAGGTGTAACGCCAGGATCAGTTCAAGGTTACTTTGTTCTTCTAATATCATTAAAGTAACAGAATATCAAATTTCGACTTGATCAGATCCGTGGAAGATGACCAAATCCCTTCATCAACCAGAAAAGAGCTGATAATTTTCAAACGGCTGAACCGATTTTAATTAAACATGTCGAAGAACACTCCCGACCAATTCAGCTTTAAAACAAAGAAAAAACAAAATCAAAATCGGTTCATCCGTTCGGGAGCTATGTTGCCTCAGACAGACACAGACACACAGAGACACGTCAAAGATATAACACCCCGTTGTTTTTGCGTTGGGGGTTTATATATTATGTAATACTAAGAAGTAATATATTTTATCAAATGTACTAGGTATTCAGTATTACTTTTATTGCATCATTTCTAAACGAAACAAATAGAAAAATACTGCCAACATTTTACGAAGTTGTTGCTTGGTAGTTTTGTCGAACAAGGCTGGCAATACTGTGGCGAGCGAGTTGCTCAGTTGCCAGAATGCCAATCGGTATTGTACCCGTATCGCGGAGGGTTGGGAGCGCGCAGTAGCGTATTAGGTGCCGCATGCAAGCGTGATTTGATAACTTACTCTACAGTAAAATAAATAATCGAGTTTATTACGAGTAAAATAAAATGTAAACATTGTTGTTTCTGAAGTTGTGACTCATAAAATGTGAGTTAATATATTATAAGTATTTTGAAGTGTTTGCCGCATTCGGTGTTTACTGTTTACGCAAAGTCGATTGAAGACGACCCAATGCTTTTTTTGGCTGTCACTTTTTTTGTGTTAAACTTTTGGTTTTAGTTTTAAAATTTAAGTTTTTATGCATTTGGGTTACTTTTGATGCTGGTAACGAGTGATTTAGTGTTTGGACTTCTTATGTTGACCGTATAAAGTAGGTAGATTATCAATTTAATGTTTGTTTTGATCCTAAACTGGTTAGTTTCGATTTTTGGTTACAATAATAGATTCAAATTGTATTTAAGCTTATTTTAATTTTGTAGTTTAATGGACAATCTCACTCGAAATAGGCTACAAATTGCGTAAGTGTTTATTATACCACTAAGGCGTTAATTATAACTCTGCTATAAATTACTCACTGTACAACAGGGTTTAGGTGAATGTCTCCTGTTATTTAGATTTTATCCACAAGGTGTTGGCGTTTTTTCACGATCTCAAAACATTTTTATAAAAAATATGTAACTAAATAAAATTTTTTGTTTCTTTATTATTTAAGTACCCAGGCATTAATTTACCAGTGATCTTACAAAATGCGGTTACCATGTAGTTACCAGTAGGCAGATAATAATATGTTACACAGAGTTAAAAAGTTTGGTTAAAACTTTTCAAATTTTATTCTGAGTAAATAAATGAATACCTATTGCAGAAAGGGTTTATTTGGACTTTATTATTATTGTTTGCTGTTGGAAATTAAATTATTATTGGGCATGCACATATTATTATGTACATTGTATTAAAATAATGTTTCTTTCTTTTCAGTTTCCACGATGAGGACCCGGGTCCTGCGTTGCCGGCCCTTCTCCACACGTATCCTGCTGCTCCTGCTAATTGTTCTTGCCTTTGGAGTCTACTGCTACTTCTACAATACATCTCCCCAAAACTACAACAAACCAAGTAAGTGCCCTTATTGTAGGAATCTGCTTATAATGTTTTTTTTTTTGTTTTACTCAAATTTTATTTGGGACTTATTTGAATTTTTTGTCCAGGTTTCATTTAAATACTTCTTCTAAACTTTTTATGTTGTTAAAATATTCATTTTAATTGTGTTTTAATTAATTAATTTTATTTTATAGCTCTTTGTTTGATTTACAAATATTTACAGGGATCTTAACTACAGTCTACCACAGAGGATCTTCATCAATGTATTTGTATTCACTAAGATAATTTAATTTGCCCATCAGAATTAATTAATAAGTACCTATTGACTTACAGAAAATTAATTAAGGGAATCTTTCTGACTAATCTTCATGCAAGACCAGTCTTCAAAATGTTTACATTTATCTTCACACATCACAATATCGTCTTGTCCACAATGAGATATTAGGAGAGTGAATGTCCAACTATCCTGTCATATTTTTAATATTTATCTAGATATTGGCTAATGCCAGTGGAATTCAATTTACGTTACTAGGTAAGCACTTAGATAATTGTGTACTTACACAAATACAACTAAGTATAATATTCATGAACACTAAAACATCAGACTCGTAGCCTTGTCCATTCTAGTTAATTTTTGTTAGATCATAATTAATGCTTTAACCTTGACGAAATCCGTTTAAAGAAATTTGTACAGATTATTTATCACACTGCATTAAAACGCCATTACGATGTCTGCACGAGTATTATTCAGGAAAATATCTAACAAGTGACCATTCGGTACACACCTCAGCAGTACTTGTAGAATGATGAGTCAGTTCCTAATTAGGCAGTAAACAGATAATAGGTCACAGTTCGAAGCGGAAGGTCGCACGTTCGCAATAAACAGCTGCCATGTCTCACTACGGCTCTACAGTGCGGATTTCTTCAATCCTTCCATATATCTACGAACCCACCAGGATTCTTGGCGGTTCTCCAGTAAAAAATCCATTAAAACCGGCCTCTCTGTAGAATACGTTACTATGTTAGATATTCGAGTTAGAATTTTCAATTACGATTATGAATCATACAAAAAATATTTACCGACGATGAAAAGTTTCGTTTCTTGTATCATTAACATTACGCGAGGTGTGCCACAAAAACAAATAATGACGGGACATCACACGGCAAATAAATGTAACACGCATGTAGAATTCCCTAGATTAAAATTTTAAAAAATGTACCCCGCCACCGTCTGAAACATTGTTGCCAGTTGTGACTTTAATTTTCAATATCATTAAAATTATATCTAGGAATAACTAAGTACTTATACGTAAAGAATATTTGTAAAATTTATTTTTAAATCAAATTGCAACACAGAATACAATTCATTTATCGACGGTCGGGTTTACTGAGCTCATACTGTGCTAGTATAAAATGGTGTTACAAATGAAAATGAAGTCGGAAAATTATTCGGTATTTACGTTCTGGGTTAAACTCTAAACATCTGGCAACAGTTAAAACTACAAGTTGAACTAGCTAAACAATACGATGGCGAACAATAAATTAATTGGTAGCCCTGGCTTTGAGCAATATAAATGCTGATAATAGGTACTTAGTTAACGAATGCGAAACACCTGAAGTTGACCGCCCATTTAGTGCATTTAAACCTCGGCCCGCGAGCGGCCTGACTGATTTGATTTCGAATTCTAATGTACTCGAAAAATGTTTTGAATGATAAATAGTAAAAAGTTTTTCAATACAGATATAATACAGACTTTAAGAGACAGGTAGACAGTTTTAAAACGTTATCGCATTCCTTTTTGCACGGGATTATGTCCTTGATTTCAGCGACAAATTTTCTTTTGTTGCGCTTAAATATATTTGGCCCTAAAGACGGCCACACGCGCGGATTCGCGCAGTCAAGAGATAATCTCACGTGCAAAGGTGACAGCATGCGGCGTGAAGGTTGTTTAATATTCGCAATACTTTGCATGGAATTGAACCTAAATTCGTTTATGAAGTCCAGGACAGAATTACTGAAAGAATTACGGTTGTCAGGGTCTTAAAAATAATTGACAACAATCAACTGAAAATATTTGCGTCAAATCGGTCTATGGGCTATAAAAATGTGTGTGTAAATTGGCCACTCTATAGAAGATAACTGTACAGAAAACTTTTCTGTTACGTACCTATGTGTTTATGAGTCATCCCCTTCTTCTATGTCTACGTGTATTCTGAAGCGCGGAGATGGTACAGACGCCAGCACATCAAGCTACCCCAATCTGCCAAATTTCTTTGATAGATTTTCATCTTTATTCCATAATCATAAGGTGCATGTTGAATTGGGAAAATTTTACAGTTTGGGGTAGCTTGATTTGCTGGCATCTGTACATGATAAATGATTTCATTTCTGAAAGACAGTTTGTACAAACACGTTTACATGTCAATCATATTTTAAAGCTAAAGCACTAGGAAGTGGTGAAGGGCGGGCGTTTTTTGGGGGTCTTATGTAATTTTGACCTTCAAAAAGTGCTGACTCTCAGCCTAGTTTGAATAAATGACTTTTGATTATAAAACTAGATGAGATCAGCGACACTGAGTCATCATCATCATCAGCCTACAATGTTCCCACTGCTGGGACACAGGCCTCCTCTCTGTGAGAGGGATACGTCACTGAGTATAAAGACCGAATGAAACTCAGAGGTCAGTCTCTAAGTCCAGACATAATCTTGGCCAAACCATGTGAAAAGTGTGAAAACCATGAAGATTGCTGTCTGAAATGGTAATTTGATTAAATAACCATTCAGATTGAGTGGTTGTGCGTGATGGACATGATGATCTAGGCTGCCGCTGAAAATTAGTGCCGGGGCTCCATCTCGCATAATCCTATGCGAGACAGAGCTCTGGGTTTAGTACCATTAAGCTGAGCGACGAGGTCCGTTTTACGTGAATGTGAGACATATTTTCCCCCCAACTCCTTTTTTGTGTACGTGTGAAATACACATATATATCAAATCAACTAGAAAACCCTCAATCTACCACAAAGTCACATGCGAGCTAAAATAAGAAAATAATTTAATAAATCTAGACGCGAAATCCAAAGGGATTTATAAATGTCTGCACAGAAATGCAACCCACATGAAGGTGTTTCCCGGCGTTGGGACCGCAACCACGTCACTTCGACACGCTGCCCGCCGCGCCGGCCTAACCCGCAATATGAAAGAACTTGATCTAGGTAATGGCTCATGTCTATTATTATACTAGTCATGTCTGGATAACCGAGCTTTGCGCGTTATTTTTTTGACGTTTTCTACAGATGAAACCTAGCTAGATCGATTTATCGCCCCCGAACCCCTGCATATAAAATTTCATGAAAATCGTTGGAGCCGTTTCCGAGATTCAGATTATTGTATACTAGCAGCGCTCCGCGGTATCACGCGCGTAGTTCCCGCTCCCGTGGGAATACGGGCATAAAATGTAGCCTATGTCACCCGGCGATAGTGTAGCTTCCCAACAGTGAAATAATTTTTCAAATCGGTTCAGTAGTTTCGGAGCCTATTCAATGTAAACAAACAATCAAATCTTTCCTCTTGATAATATTAGTCTAGATACAAGAATTGCTCGTAGGTATTAGATTCAAATTACAGTAAGGTGATCGAAAACTGTACTAACGCTTCTCTCATAACATATTTTTAGTGGATCCCCGGATTCCATTAAAACAGGTAAGCTTCTCGTCTATCATGATCATCACCCTCTCGTCTATAGCCGAATTATTTAGGGTCGGCCCAGTCTTGTCTTCTGTATTTTTAAGGTTTCGTACCAAAACGGAAAAAGGAACCCTCATAGCTTTTGATTACCAATTATCATGAAAACATCCGTGAAAATACCATAAATCTGTAATTTTTTTGATGAAACTTTACCGTAATAATAAAGGATAAATAAAACGATGTCTCTTACCTACAGTGTTAAGAAATCAGCAAAAACCCTTATATACCAACATAGTTCATCCGTTAAAAGCTGTCATAACAGCCCAATGCAATCCCTTATACATAGAGTGATGTTACGACTCGCATGAGAATTTATTTGCACCGAGTTTATGTGCGCCAGAGCGTGTACAACTGTACATCCTCAGAATCTGTATTCATATTTCATTTTATTCAGACTACACGAAGATGTTAAGATCCTCTTAACCTACTGGGTGCAAGATATTTGTAGAAAAATGTATCGTGAAAATATTCGTGTTACATTACGACCGCTCGGCGGTAAGACGGACAGGATTTGTGCAACCATTCGTCCGTCAGTCTGTAGTGACGCACAAACTTGTTTGACAAGTGTGAGACTGATAAAGGAATCTAAATTGTAGTTTGGACCTGAGTTTCCATCCATCAATTGTCCATCAATACCACTTAATCTGTGTCATAATGCTGTTTGCTTTTGTCAAGTACTAATTACGTATTCTCTGATATCCTCTATCCACATTTCAATTTTGTGAGGTTTGGCGTTCTGCGTTGTTTACTTTCGTAGTATTTGCCTCTTTGTTTTAAAACATTCGCAACCTACGTTGTGGGAATACGTCATAACTAGGTAGGTACACTTAACCTTGACTGCTCGTGACATTCAACTTCATTCAACTTGCAAAGAGTTCGGTGTGTAGATCGCTCACAACTCACAAGTCACACCCACTCATCCGTCACCCAAGGACAGTTGACCGCTGTGATCTTACCTTGTAGTTCGTTCATCGTTCCACGTGCAAGGTTACAGTTACATACAGTTAGCGCGTCGTGAGTAACAATGTCCTGTTTGAAAATTGCAATGAAAAAATTGAGTTACTTATCTTTGGCTTTACAATCGCTGCTGAGTTTCTAACGTTCTTCCATACGTTTTTGAAGTTCGAATATCCTGAGAGTAAAATTGTTTGCTTCGGGATTTAGAACTGTGAAGCACTGTCATTTCAAGAATAGAAAAAAACGGGTTGAGTTTAAATGTTTACACTATCGTTTTATACTTTTGTAACATCAGACAACGGCCATGATTTGCCGTAGTTTAGAGTAAGCAGTTATTAGAGTTACTTTAAAAATGTCAACGTTGCTTTTAGAACACACGTGAAAGCATATTTTGCACATTTTTCCTCTGCCAGCCGTAAGGGCTATGGATAAAAGAAGAAAATGACTTGGCTTTTATGTGGGCGCTGATATAACTTTTAAAACGTTGCGCAAAATTGGTTCCCGCCACCATCTTTTTGGTTAGAAAGCTAAGAAGCCTCATACTTTCATTCGAATGGAGTGTATGGTTAGATTAGGAGATAAGTAAGCCTTCTAAGGTTCTCAAGCTTGAAATAAAACCTTTAAATCGCCAAAATAGTTACAGAGGTGACATTTTGGCGAAGATAAACTCCAAACGTGACTTAAAAAAATAACTTTTTGCTAGTTTCCGCGCTCGGAATATAGCAAATAACGTGACCTTCCATGTACCTACCTGTCTTTATGTATCTTTTCTTCTGTCTCCACCTATACATATGTTGTATTTGTTATCTATCTATACATACTTTGCTTTTGTATCTGTCTGTGTGACCACGTTGGTCTTCAAAACTACGCATCGTATTACGATGCGGTTTTAATTGCCGTCTATAGATTTTGTTGTGGAAAAATGATGTGTACAACATAGATATCAATCTTACTTATAATAATCTACAAATCTCGATCTCTGTTTGACAAGTCGCCATTGTATCCGAGTGAAGCAGGAGCCGGTTGCTGATAAGCTAATTAATGCAAGACGTAATTATAAAAGTGCTGCGTAGATAAATCTCATGGTACGTAAAAAGAATTATAAAAGGATTTCTCATACGTTTGAGGAGATTTCCTCGGATACAATGGCGACATGTCAAACAGACATCGAGATTTCTATAATTATAAGTCTAAAGACATAGGCTACACTAAGTCAGTCCGCATGATAAGCTGCTATCTGCTATGAATTATGTTTAAATGTCAGTGGAAGGAACAGGAAAACACTGAATAAACTGATTTACTATGAATATAAAAAAAACGTTGTCGAGCACATTCAATAGCAGTACAGACTTGTCCAAACAATGTTATATCGGCCTCCGGATAATTTTAAGTAAACATTATTGTATTTTCTTTACTTACATGCAAATATTGTTTGTTCGGGCTCAAGCTATTCTATTTATTGCCAATGGATACATAATACAAGTTCAAAATACCGTTTGTTTTTAACCCCCGACGCAAAAAAAAGGATTGTTATAAGTTAGACCGCTATGTGTGTGTGTCTGTCTGTGGCACTGTAGCGCTTAACGGGTGAACAGATTTGGATGCGGTTTAAAAAAAATAGTTGGTTTTCTAACGGTGGTTCTAAGACATTTTTCATTTAAATCGGTTCAGCCTTGAAGATTGTCACCTCTTTTCTGATTGATGAAGGAATTTGAGCATCTTCCACAGGTCTGATCGGGACGAAATTTGGTATTCTATCACTTCAATGATATAAGACGAACAAAGCAACTTAAAACTGATGCTGAAGCATCATCTGTAATTTCCAGGATACCCAACTTCGTCACCAACAAAAAGTAGAAGTATCGTGTTTGGGTTCATAAAAAGGTCTCAATGGATAGGTTAAAGATAAATGATGATCAGGGTCTGATGGTGGAGTAGTGACGTGGAATGAGGATAAATTATATATTAACAAATTTCACTATGGGAAACACACGTGCTGCCGTCCACTAACTAAAAGGCAGCTAAGTGCAAAAAGTAGTTTTCGAGAAAACGCAAAATTAAGTGGGAATTGATGTCTCTTGAAAAGTATGCTACCTAGGAACAAGGTTGCAAGTTATATACGTAGGCACAGTCTTTTTGCACAATATGTGATTTAGTTCATTCATTTATATTAATCACATTTTATTTAAATTCATTTTCTAACTTTTAGCTAAGCAATTTTTTTCATTTTTACTTAATATACTGCACTATAAGGCCGCTAACCATACCTTAACTGCTTTATAGTAAAGCAATTTCTTGTAGCCGCCACGTCTTGTACTTATAGTAAAACTTATCAAAATATACTTAGTTATAAAGCAGTTAAAGGATTTTAACAGACTTATAGCCTAGTAACTAACACTTGGAAGACTAACTTCACTTACTTAGAAAGCAGTTATGGGATTTTAAACGCTTTTAAGCTCGGTATTGTAAAACATATTTATATACTGGTTCTCCTATTGCTCAACTACAAGGCAGTTAAAGACATCTCGCTCGCAATTAACTGCCTTTTAAATAAATAAGCACTTGCGGGTAAAAAGTGGAAAAATTAAAAACTATTTTATGAAAATCAGAACTTTATTTAATAATAAAAAATAAAAGACAATCAGTACGTCTAATTAAATTGTGTAGGAACTTAACAAATAGCTTTTTATTTAATTAACCAATATAAAATAAAAAAAAACAAGTTTAATCAAACTTTTACAAATCTTATTCAGTAATGAGATCACAATTACATCTTTAATAATAATCAGTATTCGCGAAACCATAGGAAAAATTATATTATAATTATTTTATAAAAATACCCAAAACATGTAAGTATCGTTTTCGAAAGCTTTATGGCACATGACACTTGGTTTCAAATTCTTATGCACTTATGAAATAAACATATCACAACCAGAGATCAATAATTGCAAAGTTGAAATAATATAATTGTGCGTAACACATAACGTCATACATAATCAATTAAATATTGGACTTTATATAAAAAAATATAAATTCGGCCATTTTTTATGCTTAAATATTAATTTAAAACTTTAACAAAATGAGTAAATCAGATTAGGTAAATAAGCAATTATACCTAGTAACACTCGTGTAGTATTATCAAAATTAAGTAATAAAGTAAACAAAAATATTTAATAAAATATAAAAAATAACATTATTCTAAAGGCACTTTTTCAGTCTTTATGTCTACTACATATCCTAGTTTATAAAGTTACGTTCCTTTTGTTTTTCTTCTGGTTCAATTCAGATTTATTATTTCCTTCAATGATCGGTAAATTTTGCCAAAATAACATCTTATGTTTAGGTATAATTGGCGATAACTTTGTTAAAAGATTAATCTTTCTCTCCTCATCTATTCCTTTCGGTTGCGTACGAAATGTTAAAACAAAATGCGGGTTCTTCAAGTATTTATCGTTTAAAAATTTAAGAGACACATATTCCTCATCAAAAGCTTCCTTATAATGGAGATCAAAACTTCCTCGTTTAAAACACACTTGAGTCATATTTTTAAGATACGCTCTGGGACTTGAATTATGTATGCGTCGATCTGATACGTTACCTACGTAGTTTACAAAATCTTGAGGCTGCATGGATTTAACCAGAACTTTACCATTATTTGCTGAGGCCACTGCATTTTCAAAGTCTGTGAAATCATATATGGTCTTTTTCCGCTTCATCGATAATTCGACTTGATGGTGAAATTGATCACAGCTCATAAATGTGTGACCCGGTTCGAAATAAAATAGAGTGATAGTTTTTGTGACTAAGTCACTATTGATGAGGTCGATTAGCATAGAAAACAATAACCAGTTTTTATTTTGAGATGTACAATTATCAAGCCACAAATTGATTGATTGGATATCTCGAAATTTAAGTAAAAAGCTGTAATAAGCACTCATGATATCATCCTGTTTACGGCCTGCTATACCATCATGCCATATGGCGGCTAAAGGTTTCACATCCCTTGTGATTTTTCCTACTGGTGCGAATGTCTGGTTATATACTGTCCTAGACTTGACAAAAAATTACGGATTTAAACGTATCTAGTCGTGGTAACATAATTACTTTTTCTAAGTCGCTACTAAAATATATCTGTTGAGTATTCTGTTCCAAAGTTTTGTGTAAATCATATAATTCTCTTGCCTTTTTATACTTGTCATGGTGTTTTGCCCATGTCGAACATGCATTACAATCAGGTATAGCTTGCGTGCGAACATTATGGTTTGTATCAAGACTATGCAATCTGTAAGATTCGCATATTTCGCATTCCTCATTTCCTAGTCGAGCGAACGATATGTTTAGACTCTTTAGATGTGATCGGTATAGCTCATAGCCCACTTTGTATTCTGGATATTTCGAACAAAAGTCAGAATACATAAACGTAATATTAATTTCACTGGGCAAATAACGACGATGAGGAGCGTGTTCACGACGATAGTGCGGTGCAGCTGGATTGAAAGATTCAATATGTTCCGTAATAATATCTCTATTAAGAGCTGGAGTCTTGACGTGCATGCCCCGTTTGTCAATATCTTTGTCGGGATTAAGAGAATTATGCAATATTTTGTATTTTTTTTTGCAGTAACCTAAAGTAGTTAAGAAAAAGACTTTGCATACCTTCATTAAAACTCCATCACTCTTTTGTAAAGTAAAAGCTCTTTTTGCATTTCTCTTAGGCTCCTGAACATATTTTATCTTAGGAACTGCTACCGTATAATTACTTCTTATAAATAATCTTCTTTCAGAATGTGTCATCATCCAATACTTGTTATTAATATCCAAACGTTCCTCGGGAGTAAATATAGTTGAACAACATTTTGTACACTTCATATCACAGCCTGTTTTTACATTGTACTTTCTTCTGCGTTCCTTTTCCTTCTCAACTAATCTATCTTTCAAGGTGGTATCATATTTATTTCTCTTTGTGGAAGATGGTGGTGCTAAATTTACTAAATCTGTAGAAATAGAGCAATCAAAAATAGATAAAGATGTAAGTCTTTTCTTAGGTAACCGATGTCCAATAATCTCTTCTGTTCTTGTAAATTCTTGAGTATGTCGTCGCGTTATTATTTTTTTGGGAAACGTTTTAGTTATTGATGTTTTCCTTTTCAATATTGCTTTACTTTTAGGGTTTGAAACTGTATTTTGTCTTTGCATGTCATAACCATATTCAGTATCATCACTAAAAACTTCTTCACATGGTTGGTAGTCCTTATCCTTAACAGAGTCATCACTGTCATAATCTAATATTTCTGGTATAATGCAGTGAGAAGAAGATGGCATCGGGGAAGGAGGGGGCATCGAATCGTGGCAGTATATGGAATGTGTTTCACGCTGTTGAGTTAATGTTTCTATTGTAAGCTTCAGAGTTTCCTCTGGTTGGCTATAATTATATGTGATTTGTGTTTCATTGAATTTTTGAAACACTTGTGATGTCATCGAGTAAGATTCTTGGTAGAGAAGATTAACTAAATCGTTATTGTTCATGCGGGGGTACTTTGATTCTTTTTGGCTAATATTAGAGCAAGTGGAAATGCGTATAGATTGCATGCTGTTAGTGTCAAGGCGTTGTGCAGTTGGAAATTCCTGGTCCACCAACACACTATTCATCATAGTTTGGATCCTTGATGATACACAGGAACGTCTAAAATACAATGAAATATAATCAGTGAACTAATGAACCAATTATACGATACATCTCTTTCGCACTAGTAGGTATAAAACAATCAGCAATCGAAACAGATACCTACAACAACAATTACGATGAACTTAGAAACAGTAGGTACTTTAAAACCCTCTTGCAATAGGTAGGTACATAATGAAAACTAGCACCACGCGTTTTACCTGTGCAGGTATTGCGGAATACAGAAAAATATATGGTAACAAAAACAGGCATTTAGTTAGATAAATTAAAAACCATTCATTCGGTTTTGCTTAAAAGATTTACAAACATACTTTCGTATTTATAATAATAATACAAATAGCTACTTATTACCATAAATGAAATAATAATGTCAGCTTACCTTTGCATATTTTGCGCCATTCTCGTAATTGTGGCGCCAAAAATCAAGAGACGCGCCGCACGTCCGTCCGCTAACGAGCACCCGAAGTGAAAAGGAAGGAATTATAGCCTGAGCTGGTCAAACGCAAACGCAAATCACGAGCGTTTAACTGCTTTTTAGTCTAGTAATGTCGTTTAGCTGCTCTCTAGCGATTGATATTTAGCTAATACTAATTTCAATACATAACTTAAAAGCCGCTATTGGCGTATAACTGCTTTCTAGTGTAGTTTTTCTTGATAACTGCTTTATAGTTAAGGCACGATGTTCAGATGGTTATTTGTGACACAATACATGAAGGTAGTTATAGACGCTTAGCTGCTATTTAGTCAAGCATGACTAGATAACGTACTTTTAGTTAAGTAAATGTAGAAAAAAATGATACATCAATTTGCCGTTAAAGTATGTTAACGTCTTTCTAGAGAAGTATTGTGGCTTAGCCGCTTTTTAATTAAGGGAGTAACGAAATTTATGTGGTTTAACTGCTCAGCAATGTTCTGTATCTCTAAAACTATAAATCATAGAAAAATGATTCTTACACCAAAAGATAGAGCATCGAAAGTTGTATAAGACTACATTACAAAGTGAAAAACGACCAACTGTGGCTTAACGGCCTTTTAGTTAGTGGACGGCAGCGTGGACATGTGTCGATCGTAGCGTGTTTACTATTACAATATTAAACTTAAAAAACAGGAAATAAAAGTTAAATTTAAAAAAACCCCCGACCCAATCAAAAACGTAAACAAAAAGTATTTATTCTATTCTGTAAAAAAGTAAAACTGGCCAAGTGCGTGCCGAACCACCCACAGTTAAGTGTTCCATAGCAGGGATGAATATTTAAGAATAAAAATATTTTAATGTTTTGAAAGTTACATTCAAATGCGTTGCTTCCTGGAACTCACACTAGGATTCCCTGTGTCTTGAGATCCAGGCTCCTTCCTTCCGTTTACTTTTATTGCTATGGTTCTATACATGTATAAAGTACGTTACAATAAATTTCTTAATTTCTTCTAATCTACTGGAAAAGAATATACAATGAAATAAAACTTAAAACAAAATAATTAAAAAGAGAATAACCTAATATGTTGTTAATGTGTGTTGCTTGTGATTTTATAGTGTGTGTGACTGTGTGTATTGTATGTGATGGTGTGTGATTGTATTAGTTAAGGTACCTAGTTGTGTTGGTGTTGTCTGAATGTTACACCTGAGGATGTATATAATTGGGCACGCCACGATTGCGGCGGTAAGTCCCCTCTTTGAGGAGTGGTTTGAGAGGCGGCATGGCGTCCTCACCTTCCGCCTGACGCAGGTCCTCACCGGACACGGTTGTTTCGGGAGGTTCCTGTTTCGGATAGGGCGGGAGGAAACGCCCTGGTGTTTCCACTGCGAAGATCGCCCTGAGGACACGGTGGAGCACACGGTGGCGGTCTGCCCTGCTTGGGCGGAGCACCGCCGTGTCCTCGTGGAGGCGATCGGCGGCGGCGATCTCTCGCGTCCGGCCCTGGTCCAGGCCATGGTACGGAGCGAGAGGGCATGGGGAGCCGTCACCTCCTTCAGCGAAGCAGTGATGCTCGCGAAGAGGGAGGCGGCGCACGTGAGGGAGAGGCAGCATATGCGCCCTCGCGACCCCAGCCGCCGCAGGATACGGAGACGCCCTGGGCGTCGGGAATCCCAGGCCGATTTCCGGCCACCGTAGGCATGGGCTTGCGGACGGCGAGTAATGGGTAGCTCGCTGTCCGGTAAGGACCAAGCCCAAGTCGACGGCGCGTTGTGTTCCACGCGCGCCTCAAAGAGATGTCAGCACAAATAGTGATGGGACCCGCAAGGGTCGATGCCTGCCAGGGGTGCGGGTTTGTTCGAAAGAGACACCACAGCCCCTGGCTTAAGGGCTACTGAAGGAACACGGGTGGGTTTTAGTCAGTAAAAGTCTGACACGCCCTCCTGCTCCACCCAGAGCGGGAGAAGTTATTTGATGATTTCCCACCCAAAAAAAAAAAAAAAAAAAAAAAGGATGTATATAATTATGTTGAAGTTTATGTTATTAACTAACTAATAAGTATATTTACGCATGCACAATTTCGATTTCATCGTCAGCAAACATTTTCCTATTTCGTAATCTTTGGTACGAAAATATCCCATATCTTAAAAATTACACGACGTATCCTCTCCATAACTCCAACGAAAACGCACGTTATTTTTTGTCGTTGGAATTCTGTGTGGACCACTCTAACTTTTCGCCCAACATTTGTTTGCTTAAAAACCTCCTGGGCTACTAATGTTATGATATGTAACAAACTTTTATTATTGAATTTAGTGAAAACGGGCATCGAACGTCTATACAGGCTTACTACGTACATGTAAACCACTAAACTGTTCTAAAAATACGTAGAATCAGTAGAATGCTCAGTGTAAACGATAGAAAGACGTTGTAGGTATCGAAAAATTCAAATGTCGAGAGTGAGTGCAAGGCTCGTGAATCGTAGACGTCGACCGAACTCATTCAGAATGCGATGCTGTTGAATATTGTAAGGAAATTCTGCGGGCACTATTGTAGGCTTCAAGGGAATGTTTAATAGTTGAGCTTCCACCAACTTTAAATGGTTTTCTATTTAAAGCAAGTTTTTTCGTGAATTTATTTTAAAGTGTATGATGTTTTTAACTATAGGTGCTAACACGGAGGGTGCAAAGACTGTGGTGAGGCTTTTAGGTATGGTTCCATTTCGAAATTTAAAGTTCGTTTAGATATAAAGTGCGGACAAAAGACAAGGCATGACAAATTCCGTACGGGGGACCCAAAAATCTACCATATCAGCACAAATCCGATGGTATACCTCTTCTTAATCTTAATGCTAAACAACTCATCCAATGCGAGTAGGTTTGCCACCTTTTTTTTGCAGTTAATGTACATTGGTTATTTAAAGGTAAGAAAATAAAGTACATAGTATCTAAATAAAGTACATAGTATCTAAATAAAGTACATAGTATCAAAATAAAGTACAATTTATTATAAGCTTTTTGAAAATAAATTACCAGATTTCTCTCAATCAATTTGTTAAATCAATCTTTATTGGTTAAATTAGTTCTTTGTACTTATTAGTAATGAACAAGATTAATAACATCTCAATCAACTTGAGGAATCATCAAAATTCAAACATGGTAGGTCAATATCGCCTAGGGCCATATTGGCCACAATTAAAGTGAGCCATATTGTCCACCATAACAAATAAAATTGCTAACTAAATCAAACAGACTTTGCAGAACTAAATTCGCAAAAGAAAACATCGGTTTCCACTCCTAAGCGTTCTTCGTGAGCTTATGATTTACAACATAGACTTGAATCTATGGTTCGCCTCTGTTATCCTTACAATTGAGACCGTCACAAGACAGACACTTTGCATTAGAAACATTGCTCCTATCAGGATTTTCGTCAGACCTGTCGTCGTACAAAAGTTAATTTTCTTCTTCCGAGCTAGACATCTGTACCTCCTTAGGCTAAACTCACAACATCCTTTCGGACTAAGCCTAACAACTTAGCTTCCATCGTCAAAACGTATTGCACTGATTGTTTTTCTGGTTCTTGTGGCACTGGTTTCCTTCCCAGTTTCGCGCAAGTCGCTTCTTCAGCTGATACATCTACTTTAGCTGCCAAACGTCTTAAAGTTGTTCGGGGTAGGTACTTTGTACAGTTAAGAAGCTTTTAGTGAGCCCATTTTCTTATTTTGCACATCTTCGATGGCTTTTTTCATTGACTCCTTACACTAAGTTTTCCGTTGTCTTTGTGTAATTGGTTTTCGTGGAGCCAGTGCCTTAAAAGAAAAAAATACTACTTGTAGACAAATTACGGTACAGGTGGCCAATATGGCCTAGTAGTTCAGTAATGTCCTTCCAAAATATCACCACACTATAAAGTAATAGTTAACCAATAACACTGTGCACTTTCAATATATAAAAAAAAAAAAAAAATTGACGAAATATAATGAGTAAAACTCACCAAAAAATAACATCAAATTCGATAATTTTCGGTCGTCGCACGCTCTGGGGCCTATGTCTACTAATTTATAAACGTTACAATGGTCTCTCAATGGTGTGTTTTTGACAGTTTTTGTATGGCAAATCTGTCAAAAACTTACCATTGAGAGACCATTGTGACGTTTATAAATTAGTAGACTTAGGCCCCTGAACGCACGCGCAATCGCTGCAACACAGGGATCGATTGAGGGGATCGAGAGAATGGCCGCAACAATATGGCCGATACGAACGCCACCAGTGTTCGTTAGTTTCGGAGAAAAGAATATTGGCCATATTGGCTGACTAGGCCATAATACCCGAAACTACCTATTTTTATTGCTTTTTGCAGTTTGTATTAAATTAGTATCTCTACTAAACAATTGCACAGTACAGTCTATATTTAAATTCAAGTAAATAAGTAATTCATTTTTTATCAAATTCAGAGACGCTTTGTTTCCCTCGTCTCGCCATTTGCTGAAGCCAAGAAAAAAGTAGTAGTAGTGGTAAGATTTATTTTTTTATTTTCCCATGTCACTGATGCAAAATTGAGAAAAAAATGATAATAAACTCAATGATAACTCACTCATAGTTTTATTTCCTTTTTATAAAAATTGTGAGCTTTTCAGACCAAAAATCTTGCTCGTGTTTTTTTTTTTTTTCGAAAATTCATTTGAGTGGGATAAAAAAAAACACGGCATGCTGGATTAAATTGAAACTCTGTAGGTTTTTTTTGGGTATATTGATCTGTAAAAGGCACACTTAAAACATTAGTGGTTATCTCATTATTTTTGATTTGGCGCTTGATTGTTAAAAAAATGACGAGGCGCCCATTTTTTGTCGCTTTTTCAAATTCATGTAAAGATTCAAGCTTTTGAAAACCACATCAAACTTATCTGCCATTTTACACTGCTGCGTTTGTATTTACGAACGTAACACGATAGTCCCTCACTATAGAACATGGTTGATTGAGTTGCCCGTTCTCAATCACGTACACACAATTTTTAAATAATAGTAAGTTAAATCGTCACTTTGATAAATTTGAGGGGCTTGTGGCTAAATAACAACAGCTACGCGGGTCGATCGGCCAGGTTAAGCTACGCTTGCCGCGGTTGGTCCGTGGATGGGTGACCATCTTTACATACCAAGACCCCTCCGTGCTTCGGAACGCACGTTAAGCCGTTGGTCCCGGCTGTCATTTGTGGATCTCTGACAGTCGTTACGGGTCCTCAGAAGTCCGAAAGTCTGACAACCAGTTACTGGGTTGTGGAGGTCAGATAGGCAGTCGCTCTATGTAAAATACTGGTATTTAGCTGGATCCGGTTAGACTGGAAGCCGACCCCAACATAGTTGGGAAAAGGCTAGGCAGATGATGATGATGATGATCACTTCGGGTAATCAATTACGTCGGGGTCACCAATTTTGTATTTGCGTGTATTGTTCAATGTGTGAGGTGTGTGTACGGAGAGAAGTAAAACGTCGTTAGAACTTGGATGTTACTTTTATTTACGTTACGTTATTACATTACACAGTGTACTTATAAGGTTATATATGGTAACAGCGTCTATATAGGGCGATGGTTGCGAGCGAACTGGCTTCGCCGATCGCTGCACATACAAATGAATACAAAACGAATGGGTAAGCGTTCCTACACCCTGTATGATTTGTTTTCTCTTCTCATATACAAACTCATGCAGATGTCATTTTTATTTATTTTTAATTTCAAGAGTTCATTTGTGCAGACTCGTAAATAGATAAAAAGGTACTTAGGTATAATCGGCCAATACGCTCAAATATGTATTTATGTCCTTTTTAAACATTATGGTTGTAAAAGACACCCACTTAATCGGACACCATTAATCGTTACCGATCATAATCATAATCATCATTTTAGCCGTAAGACGTCCCCTGCTGGACATAGACCTCCCCCAAAAGGGGGGTGTTGCCATAATCGCCACGCTTGGCAGGCGGATTGGCGATCGCGGTATGGTGGTAAAATGCATAGAGATCGCTGCTGCCTATTCTCTAGTAAGTTCCTTAGTCGCCTTCTATGACACCCACGGGAAGAAATGGGATGGTGCTATATATTTTACGTCCGGCACCACACGGAACATCGTTGCCATTATTGTGAGGAAAAAATAAAAACATGCCACCGGAAAACATAAGATGAAAATAAATTGAATAAAAAATAAATTGAAAAAAAGTAAATTAAATATGAAATGCAAAGAAAAATAAAACTGGCGGAAAAACACTAAAGGAAACATGACCTGTCATGCTTAAGTAGAATGCTGTATCATGAATTACCTATCAATTATTGTCAGAGCATAAAATTATCTTGTACCTATTCTGCTTATTATTCTCAGAACGTTATCATTTTTTCAACATTATTCTTTCCATGATAAATAAGTTGTAAATGTGAAATTACTGTCGGAAACTCTTGGACGCAAAAAAGATAAAAGTACGTACCTACTATATTAATTAAAGTTTATTTTTGTAATCTGGACCTATACTCAAATGAAAAATAAAATGGTGATGTTTTTTCCGACGAATACTATTATAGTATATATTTTTAAAATATTTATGTTAGTTATAAACACTAACATAAAGAGGTAGTTAGTACCTATGTAGGTAGGTGTAATCTTCGGAACTACTGATCCGATTCCGAAAAGTTTTTCGCTAAAGTGATGCCACAGTATTGTCATGTACCTATTAGTTTATGTTAGCATAGCATAATCAGCCCATAATGTTCCCACTGCTGGGACACAGACCTTATCTCGGTGAGAGGGAGTGGCCCGTAATCTACCACGCGGGCCCAGTGCGGTTTGGTAGATGTCACATGTCTTCGAATTTTTGGTTCTACGACATGCCGTTTTCTCATGATATTTTTACCGTTTTGGGAGCAGTGCTGATGAAATAATTTACACAATAAAAGCGCGTGTCCGGGCTCGAACCAACCTACAACTCGTAAGTCGCGGCCATTACCACTGGGCCACCATCATGGGCGTAGCTAGGGGATTTTGTCTAGGGTGGGCAGCCGTCTAAATGGAGATGTAGATTATAAATGATGCCTAGTAATAGATAATACCACAAAAATATTTCATGTACAGTAGGCTACCAACATCATCATCATCATCATCATTTCAGCCGAAAGGCGTTCACTGCTGGGAGCCTCCTCCCTAAGCACGTAGTCTGTTGTTTTGGTCGAAGTAACGGGCGCGAAATGTGTTTTGTCTAGGCCTGCAGATAATTTAAAATTTACTTATAGCTACAAGCCGTGTGCCCGATGCGATATCCTATCAGCAAAAATGACACGTACTTAGTCAATTTTGTTGTTTAAGGAGCTCTTGTGCATTTCACGCTTCTCGACCCAGCGGTTTAGGCTCGCAAAAAATCTTAAATAATATATCCACTGACAGACAACGTCTGTCAGTGGATATATTATTTAAGATTTTTTATTATGTAGTTTCCACAAGAACATCACCCTCATTGCGTACTACGCTTTCAAGCATAATCTGAGTAATTGTGAAGGATAGGTACAGCTAATACCTACATTGGTTCATTCGTTTGAAAAAATTGTCTTCTCAGCAACGCAAAAAACGCAATGATAGTGATTGCCAAAATAAAAGCCATTGCTAGATACTGTTACTTGTTAATCTGTTACGCATTTGTTGACACAGAATGTAAACTGCACCGCGGCGCCATCGCGTCGTTTAGTCAGGAAACAGAAATTTACATACTATACGTGAAGCAAAAACTTTGTACCTACCCTTTTAACGAAAATTCCGCTGACGAAATGCTGAATGCAGAAAGCTAAAAAATAAAGTAAAGTTTAAATGAATTATGCTTGACCAGTGGTCGACCATTAGTATGTAAATAAAACTGCCAGTGGAGAAAAAATGAAGCTATAGGATTTCCACGTAACAAGAACCTAACAAAATTAATTGTAGTTATCGCGACGCGCGACGTGCCGATATAGTGTTATCCAACTCAAACAAAGCACTTATATAACTAAATCCGAGTTGAATTTGTGCACTTATTTGTATTTGCAAGTGCATGTTTGCACAGTTCAACGAAAAGCAAACGGCATTGTAAATGCAAGACATGATAAACATGGTGTCGAATCCTGTTGATTCCGTCATAAATTTGCTAAAACGATTAATTTATATTTTATATATTTAAGTGATTGATACTGATACATGTTTACGCGCACATCGATCGTCTTCCAAATGCAATTGAAGCGATTGACAATATTACTACAATAGCAATTGTTGGTTCGGGGACCCTTTATAACCTACAGTGGCTCGTTTATTCACCAAGCCTCGTTTATGCACTTCACCAAAATTTCCCTGCCATTCGTAGTGACTGACAGATGACGTTAGTGACATCATTTACCTCACTCCTTGTTTGATATTTTAAATTTATTTTTTGTTAATATACATATAAAGAAGGTCCAAAATGTAGGAATAAATAACCCAATAATCCATACGAACTGTTTCGAGCTAGCCGCGCTACAGGTGTGACCGTTTTATTTCATTTTAGTTAAAGTATTGTTATTTTATTGTTATCAAGACCGGTCGAAGTGGAGGAGCCTGGGGGAGGCCTATGTCCAGCAGTGGACGTCTTTTGGCTGAAATGATGATGATGATGATTGTTATTTATTGAATGTCGTGTGTCAGTACAGTCGACACCATGACTGATGTTGGTACTAGAGTAAAGAAAATACTTAGTAGATAGTAATTTTTATGCTTACTTTGTCAGCGTATACTCCGACACCCCATTGAATTGGGGTATGTGCCTTGGGTAGGGTTATTTCGCTTGTTCTAAGCAATCGATTGCAATACAGTTTGTTCATATCGATTTCTGGGTCAATTGTGATACCGTCTCCTTTTATTTCATTATTATTTCTTTCTTTTCTATCTACTAAAAAGGTACACTGCGTATATGTAGTATATCCGAAACAAGACGATGCTTATTTTAGTCTTTTTCATTTGGACACTTCGCGTTTCCGTATCTTTTATGGTGTGCGTTAAGTTTAAAAGGTTTCTCATAAAACATTTACTGTCACCGTTAAAGCTACGTAAGTAGAGCAACCCGCCTCGTGTAGGTTTTAACTTCGCTATTCATTCAATCTGCCTGCCTTTCTTGTTACGGTCGGCTTCCCGAGCCTAACAGAATGCAGCTGAATACCAGTATTTTACATGAAGCTACAGTCTATCTGACTTCTATAACCTAATTACTGGGTCTGACTACCAGCAACGACAAAGATCTACGAAGGAATACAGCCATAAACGGCTTAACGTGCTTTCCGAGACAAGGACGGGTCGTGTTATGTTATGGGTCGTCACCCATCCACGAACCGGCCGCGGTAAGGGTAGCTTAACCATTTGTCGACCTCGGTATTGTGATTAGAAAAAGTATGAAGTTCGTGGGAGTATTTGTTTAGATACATTCTGCACCCTAATTGCGTAACTCACGATTCATCATAATCTGTTTCGTTTTGAAACGGATTGTTAAACCATTGCTTCATATATTCGAAATATGAGTCTGTTCAACAACGTAAATAACGCAATGAATACTGTTGAACTGTCAAATTGAAACCGATTATCAAGAGTTAATCATGAGTTACGTAATTAGGATGCTGATCTTCGTATTTTTGCTTTTGCAATTTTACTCTTTGTACCTTTGCTCCTGCAAAGTATACTTGAACAAGGAAAAATATTTCGCTTGTCAGAAAACCCTACATTTTTATATGCCTTATGCGAATGAAAAATGGATAGGACATTGGATCACTAGTGTGTCTGTTCGTCTGTCACGACCACTGGTCCGAATCTAATGAACCGATTAAGGTGACAACGCTAAGATAGCCCGAGAAATTCATATTTTCTTACGTCTTTTCCAATTTGCAGGACAACGTCATTTTGTATGTAGATTAAATAAAAAATTATTCGCGATCGTAACAAATCTGTCTTTACAGAACTATCACAATAAGAATCGGCCATACATTCCTTAAGTTAGTATTGGCCTGAAATATCATGTTTGAAATAGTCATTCAATAGGGTAATATGAACCCTCGTATATAGTTTGTATTCAAATTATATGGTTAAAATTCTGTAAAACCGCGAAATACGGGAAATTTATTTCAGCATATCATTCTTGACCCCCCAGCGTAGAAATTTTTCGTCGGTTATACAAAAAGAAATAGCTGTTGCATACATTTTGACCGCGTAGGTTTAATCACTTTTCTATGAAACATCAGATTTTCTTTTTATATCCCACGAAAAATTTCTACGCTAGGGGTCTAGAATGATATGTTGAATTCATGGTTACAGTGTTTGCGCACTGGTTAAGAATTTACTCTGTATAGCGGATCATATTTTGTTCAACATACAGCCGAGCCACTCACCTGAAAGTTGCAACCAACGTAAGCAGGCTTCCGTGGAGCTTCCACCTAGGTATAACAATAGAAATTTCTGTAAAACAATTTCAGTCTACCAAGCACGAAAGATAATTACTTTCTACCTCGGTGGACTGAAATAGCATTGAAGGAAATAAGTCTCTTTACGTGGAATCTAAGTGGGACTTAATACTCACAAGGGTC
The DNA here is from genome assembly GCA_949987655.1 of Polymixis flavicincta. Classification (NCBI taxonomy): domain Eukaryota; kingdom Metazoa; phylum Arthropoda; class Insecta; order Lepidoptera; family Noctuidae; genus Polymixis; species Polymixis flavicincta. The sequence goes on along the minus strand of OX465171.1, from coordinate 30,098,907 downwards.
TTAGTGCATTGTGCCATTTCGTTATTAGGCGCATATAAGGCAGGACTTCGCGTACCCAGCGCTCACAAAACATAGAGCCCCAGTTAAATTTACAAGGTTCTCAAGCATGCAATTTTGACAGCCAACTACGCGTTTATTTCGTGCGGTTTCGTTCATTGTGTCATAGAGAATACGTTATTAGCAGATGTCGTATGTGATATAAGGAATAGACGTGGTTTCGAAGTAAGCGATTATTAAGAGGTCATAGTGAAGTGGAATTGTCAGTTTTTGTGACAACCGCCATTGTTTTCCAAGGTAACTCAACAAAAACAACCAAAATAGACTGTACGATGTTCCCAATAGAAAATGGTTGGGGTTACATTTTGATGACTATTCAGTTCCACTGTGACGTGGGTGACGGCTCGGGTGATAATAATTTGTATGGCGATTTTCTAAAAATTAGTGACCAACCGAACCTTCGTTTTCTGTAGGCCATATTTTCGTTTTACGCCATAAACCTGCGGACGCTTCTGCCAACTCGAAAATCAGTAGTTCGTGAGTTGTCACGCCTATCTGCCTTCTTTGTAAAGCTCGTCAATATCAATATAGTATATATAATATAGGCTTTTTCTAACAAAATGTTAAAATAATAATTCCAAAGTTTTCGTAAAGGGGGTCGTTTTCAAGGCTCAACTGACGTCTTATCACTTCGTCTGATTCTCGAAGCCACAGCAAGCACCCGCGCCGAGATGATTCGGGTAGATGAAGTGAGTAAGTAGCAGGGATGACACTGAAGGCTAACTCCTCGCTCACATCACGCTTTCACGGTGTCACTTTTACAGAATGGCAATACTGTTCTACTTCGGCTACTAAATTTGAAAATTCTGGTAGGTACTTGTATACGAACTTTCAATCAACACGAGAGATAAAAAATAACCTGTCGCGAAAATAACAAACTAAAATGTTAGCTGTGTCGGGCGCCTCTATAAAAGCGTCAATTGGCGGCGTTTGATCTGTACCGACAGTACCTAGTCGACTACCGTGTAACTCTGCAAATACGCTTTACCGAAACGCGTTAAATGTTTTTGACTCGTGACTGTGCGAGAACTTTGTTTCGGTGATTTTGTTCATTTTTATCCGAATGCGCGACGAAAAGGTGTAATGTTTTTATCTGCCTATGCATGTAGGTATGTATGTTTGTTCCTTTATGACATTTGAGACTAAGCGTGCGTGCCGATTTTGATGGTCCTTCGTCAATCGATTTGTCTCGGTCTTGCGATTGTCACTAAATACATGACAGTAGGTACCTAATCAAAATTCGATAAGGCGACAATCAGACGCCACTATGTAAAGAAGAAAAAAAAAATGTCGATGAACTAAGTGGGGTAGCATTGCCATTTTCAGTGAGTTACTCTCAGTAAAATTTACAAAACTTGTATTAAAGCGGTGATAAAGTTCTTATGTAAGATGTAACAGAATAAACGCGAAGCCTGAAAACCCTGCGAATCCTGATTTCAGTCATCATATCAGCCGAAAGACGTCCACTGCTGGACATAAGCCTCCCCCAAGACGGGGGGATTTGCCATAATCGCCACGCTTGGCAGGCGGGTTGGCGATCGCAGTATGGTGGTAAAATGCATAGAGAACGCTGCTGCCCATTCTCTAGTAAGTCCCTTAGTCGCCTTCTACGACACCCACGGGAAGAGATGGGATGGTGCTATTCTTTTACGCCCGGCAACACACACAGGACGCTGATTTCAGTAACTTTTTCTAAAGTTATGTTTTTTGCATACCTGACCAATGGATCAAAAGAAAAAAAAAACTTATAATCAAGGCAATAAGACTACATTTTGAATACCTACGTAATGTAATGCTAGGGTCAACACGAGTTAACATTCACATTGCTCTACACGGACGGGAAAAGATATACTAATTTGTCAAATGAAAAATAAATGCCTCATTGTTAATAAGTACTCAATCCTAACTTTTCTCATAATTGCTTTCTATTTTAACTATGGTTTTATATCCTCGATATAACGAACGAACTATTTGTTCGTGTAACGTTACGTCAACCTTAACAAATGTAATTAGGCACACAGTAGCCCGTCAAGCCAAGTTTGACGAAGACACGCCAGTGTCTTACCTTACTCGAACCATTTTTAGCTGCTCTTGACCATCCTTTACATCAAAATCTAACAGGCCTATGAATTAGCCATGCCTTTCCTTCAAAATGCAAGGAAGACACGGCGCACATAAATAGTGCCCGCCATTTTCAGAAATATTTGCATCGGTTTTTATTTTTATTAAGTCCTCGCTATTTGTGTATAGAAAACAAAAAACTTTCTAAACGTGAGCATTCGTCATTCGTATCAATATTGAATTTAAAATGCACTGTATTTAGGAAACATTCCTAACAGTTACTGTGCAAAATAAAATAAAATATTTATTCTACTAATTTCACGTTTTTTTTTATAAAATGATTGGACCCTAAGTATAATAAAATAAATTTATCGTATCATTTATTGATTCGGTGCATTTTTTATTATTCGGGTTTTTTAAATATTTTAATAATATAATTCCCAAGAAGCATCTTTCAACTTTACGTTGACATTATTGATGCTAGCTTGTCTACCTCACATTGTCTTAGCGACAAAAGACAACCGTACCTACGTCAGACACGGTAGAGTAAAGTTGTTATTTCAAAGAGCTTTCTCTTTATATTAATAACAGTTATTACCCAGTTCTAAATCGAATTCTCTATATGGAACTGTCTTAGACTTTAACTTGTACATTTTTCCAAACCATAAGTTTAATCGGTTTCTCTCTGCAGACTATGTATTAAATATTTTCAATTTGCTAGAAACGCAGCTTCAATTTGAAGACCTTTGCTGTGGAGGGAATTGTTCAATACATGAAACCATTTAATAGTATTGTAGATTATGACAAGGCGAATGTCTTGGCTAACAGACTGAGGGCCTGATAGACCGCTAGGTTTTCGACGGCAACCTTAGATAGGTTGCCGTCAAAAGCCTACCGGTCAATTGCCACTATATGTCACCATGCCAACCCGGGAGGGACAAAGTGGAAATATTACATGTGCCTGTTACGTCGCAATCAGAGCCGTAAACCGTATTATGGCACTCAAATACCGGTTGGCGGCAGACTGACATATCAAAAGCTATGGACCACGAGACAGGATATTGTAATTAGGCAATTGTTATCCGAGAAATTTCCCGCATGCAATCATAAACAGCTTAATTGGATCAAACTCCATTTCCAATTCCGTCTGAAATAATAACGGGTGTGGGGTCCGAGTGCCTACTTGGTTTTCCGGGACATCGCCAAGCGTTTAGTCGCGACTCTTCACGTGACCAGAGGGCTGGCCTATTCTTTGGCCAAAGAATCAGCATCGCCATACAACGTGGCAATGCTGTCAGCGTTTTGGGCTCTTTTCCCATCGACAGCGATGCGGGCGAATTTTTTGATATCCTGTGATCCTTTTCTCTCTGTTTTTTGTTACATACATCTACATACCTACTATTAATATAACGGTATTGCTTACCATACCCGTAATTTTATGATACTATACCAACCCGCACTGGGCCCGCGTGGTGGATTACGGCCCACTCCCTCTCACCGAGAGGAGGCCTGTGTCCCAGCAGTGGGAACATTATAGGCTGATGATGATGATGATGATACCTATTTAGGTGATTTGCATTCCGGAAATTTTTAAAGGCACACTTTAATGTTAGTTTCTTAAATCGCCTTTCAAAGTTTTTATGGTTCCGTACCCGAAGGTTAAGCAACGCGACCCTGTTAAGCCTCCGCGGTCTGTCTGTCCGTCTGTCTGTCAGCGGCTTGTATATCATGATCCGTAATAGGTAGATAGTTGAAATTTTCAGTATATTTCTGCAGTGTTTTTTTTTGCTGTATACTGTGCGCCTTCTAGTTTCTTTCTTTTTTTTTTTTTCAAAATGTTAGCCAGTAGACAATTTTAATTTATCTATTTTTTCCCTATTGTAAAAGTTTCAGACAAATGTGCTTAAATGTTGTGACGTTTTCGTGACAAGCTTTATTCCGATGCATAGTCAATGTTTGTCAACACGCAGCGGAACCGCCCTCGGCACAGGAAATTGACTGTACAAATACTTCTGCATTTCAAAGGTTTGTATGGTTCAACCTGCTGTTGATTTACAGGATAACATCACATCGACTCACTACCTGATGCCATGGATTCATTAAATTATTCTGAACCCAACGCGATTTCTTTATTGAAATTTCTTATCAATTAAAAAGAAAATGCTGTTCCATACATCTTGTCCGCGAAGGTATTGCACTTTTCTATGTAATAAGTACTTTATTTTTTTAACAGCAGATTTTTTTGCTGTTGATAACCGACGTAAAATGTTTACGCTAGGGCTGGGTCTAGAATCATGTCAATCATGCTACGCCACTTCGACGGATACTCGTTAAGAAACTAAACGTTGAGATCCGGGGGGTTACTTTAATCAATATTGAACTTTGAAGGTTCATATCTCTTAAATTTGTGGTTATAAAAAAATACAAAAAAATGTCCAATAATCGGTTTTTTATAACTCTCGCTTCCTGAAATAATACGTGAATAAATATTACTTTATAATGAGAAAAAAATTGAACTGACTGATCAAAGTTATACGTACGATGTAGGGTTACTTTGATACCCCCCTATTTTATTGCGTAGTTACAAAGTAATCCCAATTATAACGCCAATACAATTTCAAAAATCAAAATCTGCCAACACGAAAAATCATTAACTTTTTTAATTAAAATTGTTAGTGAATTCCTCAGGAAACGATTTAACAGTTCTTCAGTGTTGCTTAACTAGAAAAAACATTTTACGCAATTAGCGATTTTATATGAAATGGAAGTTTTGATCAAACTCATCCCGCGAATCAATGTACACCCGGTTCACCGGTACTGAACTACACGTTATACATTCTGTAACGGAATAATGGACATTTTGGAATTTGTGTGCTCAGAGTTGTCAACTTAATCGATTTTTGTCATCTTATAAAAGCGAAGGGTCATTCATTCTTTCACTTACTGATTAAACACGAAATTTCAAAAACCACTGGTCCTGGAAGATGTAATTTGGCACAGAGGTGAGTAGGAGACGTCAGCTAAGAAAGGATTTTAGGAAACTCACCCCGTAAAGTAGAGAAATAGGGGGTGGTTATTTATTCCTGAGGCCTAGGTAGGGTAATGTAACGCGGACGGAGTCGCGAGCGGAGTGCTAGTTTTTAATATAAGTTAGGTAATTTCTTATTCCAAAAATGATACAATTTCGTAAATTATAACCATGCGGAAGTATGACTGTAATTTATTACCACACAATACATTAATACATATTTTTAAATTTTGATTATAACATAACATTCTAATTGGGGTGTTTGGTGGTGTGCCTTAATTCTTGGTCCTGTTGAGTGTTGGATAATAATTATTTACTGCATACATAATTCTAATTAACAATAGTTCTGTTTACAATACCCCAGTCAAACAACCTTTATAATTAGCCTCCACGGGTTATTATTGCTGTGTACAAATACCTATACATAAATACAACATGAATGATGTGTCCAATATTTTGTAACAATATTTCAATTTAAACATACAACCGACTTCTCGAAAACACTAGAAAAGTGAAAACAAACAACCGACTTCTCGAAAAAACACTACATAGTGAAAAATTACTTTTATCTCGGATTTCGGTGACAAAAAACTAAAATACATACTTAATTATCCAATGGCACCGACTTCCGAAACGAAAGCATTTTTTTTTTCACTTTTTAGTTATGGTACCTACCACACCAATTCATATACCACTACTTGCAATGTAAACAACAGTGACAGGCAGCAGAATGTCATGAAGGAACACACGGCTACACATCAAGCTATACATTTCCAGTATAAGCTGATCTCGCATTGTGTAGCATTTCCGTACAGTGCGAGATAAACCGGAAATGTATAGCTTCATGTGTAGCCTTGTGTGCATAAAGTGGAATAAAAACATCATCATCTGCCTAGCCTTTTGCCAACTACGTTGGGGTCGGCTTCCAGTCTAACCGGATGCAGCTGAATACCAGTATTTTACATGGAGTGGAATAAAAACATAATATTATCGCAAAAACTACGGAAGAACATTTTATATGGAATCCGTTAAAAAAAGAATTTGCGAAATCCATCCATAAATTGACGGAGATATCGCGTAAAAAACACACAAAAAACATACAGACGAATTAAGAACCTCCTTTTCGAAGTCGGTGAAAAATAACGGAGTTGCGTTCTTCTTCATATGTACCTTCTTCGATTTAAAATCAAAAGTGACAGTAATTGGTTTATTTGAAATAATTTGAGTTTGAATATTGCTATGACGATCTGTATTTTTACTCGCAGAATAACTTCGTATTAACTCCATAACATTTGAATCGAAAACAAATTCTTCGCAGTCGCTTTATAGTTTTCAACAAGTGTTTGTCGATTTAAACAACAGGGTTGTTTCGAGAATTTTGTTTGTTTACAGAAGTAAACAACAAAATTAACGAATCCCGATAAAAACTGCTAATTAAAATCTATTGTTAATCCAATGCTTCCATTTATAAAGCAGTACCTAAAGCAAAGTACAAAAAAGTAAATTTAATAATACGAGTAGTATTATTTAATTAGAATATCTTGATTTCATCGTTTTTAAGCAAATTTTTTACACAGTCGGGTTTATTGACTTTCCTTTTTTTATCAAATAATTATTATTAAGACCTAATAAATCAATATAAGAACTTTACCACCACTTAATTTTAAGTTTTGATCATTTAATTGAGAACGGTTGCTAGTCAACTTTGTATCGTTATAGATCCTAAATGATCATTCAAAAATCATTAGACTCATCAACTCAAATCATTAGTAAATCCTGGTTTCCTCACGATGTCGGTGATGTCCAAAATAAACTTTAGAAAGTCCATATGACCTGCAAAACGCATATTATGCAGTGAAAATGTTAGGATTTTCCATAATGTCGTTACGAACTTACGATCAATTTGCTGCCGGTTTGTGTGAAGTGAAGTGCAGTCGAGAAAATCTAATTAGAACGCTATCTGAGGACGTTGAGTAGCGTGAATTTTAACGTGCAGCAGCAGTATTATTAGGTCATGTTTTTGTGTGGTTCTAAAATTTTAGAGTAAAGGACACCATAAGCTATATAAATACAATGTCCTGACTGAGTGACTTGATGAGTGACTCAGTCAGGACTTTTTATTTACGCCCAGCCCAAACCCTTGGACCTAGAAAGCTGAAATTTTGCACAGAGGTTCCCTTTATAATGTAGACAATGAACAAGGGAGGATTTTTCGAAATTAAACCCCTAAGGGAGTTAAATAGGGGATGAAATTTCCGCGCGGGCGAAGCCCCTGGCAAAAGCTACTTATGTAATAAAAATAATAAATTAGTTACGAAGTGGCGTAATTTCGAATGTAGGAAATCAACTTTTAAAGAGAGAACGGTATTATGAGACTTATGTGAGGCTTCTGCCACTACTGCTATACATATAGGGTGACTGGTAATTAGTGACCGACATTTAAAAACATGATTGTACTCATCATTATGAACAACTTTTACTATGGGACCAAACCCGAAATCGCGAAAAAAAAAACAGCTGTTCCCTACATTTTGACGAGTTATGCGAACATAAATGTAGGGAACAGCAGATTTTTTTTCACTTAGTGTTTTTAATTTCATCACCACTGCTCTCAAACGGTGAAGAAAAGCATGGTGAGGAAACCGGCATGTCCTAGAACCAAAAATTCAAAGACATGTGACGTCAACAACTGGGCCCGCGCTCACAGACGCAGGAGGCGTGTGTCCCAGCGGTGAGACCATTGTATGCGGATTATGGTGTGATTATTATGACTGCTAAAACAAGGATGTACGAATCTGCCTAAAAAGTTAAAAGCCATATAATGTATCGGAAATCAATGTAACTATAGGTAGTTTAGTTACTGTTGTTGCTGAGTGCAATCTTTTGAATTTCTATTTCCTGTTACGCTTACGTGGACGTCTAGGATTGCGAAGCGATGTGCAGAATCCGTAAGGCTTTTGTATAGGGAGATAGCATGGATTTAGCCCCGTATACAAGTGAGGGGCAATCGTTGGTACAAAATGAAAGCTATATCAAAAAAAAAAAATTGATCTTTCTTGAGATCTGCATCAGGGTGTTTGGCAGAATGTTGAACATGTACGAAAATGGTGGATAGGTGGGGTCATCTGCTACTTACTCACCCCTAATTTATTTGGCCCTGGCCCCCTGGATATTTTAACATAGGCTAGGCAAGGCAAATGACCGTTGGTTATTGAAAAAAAAAATGCTGTTCGATACATTTCGACCGTGTAAATACATTTATTGCTGCAACAATATTGATTTAATCACTCAATGACCAGCCAAGTCCTTGTGGTGAACACACAACAAATACTAAGCAAACCTTTGTTTCGCTTCATGTAGTTCAAGGTTGATGTGAATTGTGTCACCCTGTGTGTAAACTTCAAAATGTATATTTGTAATTTTTATGATGTGTATTGTATCTATTACTTGTCAAGAGACGTCGTGCTAAACCGGCGGGGTAATTAAAAGCAGTTATTTACGTTGTTGAGCATAAAATTTTATCGAATATTTCAAGCAATGCATCAGCAATATCAAAATGATTGAAACTGTGATCGATATTGAGTGTGCTACGCAATTAGTGTACCTGAGAGCGACATATGCAGGAACGCTTCCCTATAATTTGTGTGCTGTAAATGATAAATGATTTCAACCATATTTCTAAATTAGATGAGGTTTTTCATAACTGACTACTCAGAGAAGAAAGGCCGATACAAACTCAGAGGTCACTAGTCTCTTAAAGTCCAGATATAATCTTAGTCTGATCATGTGAGGACCATATAGATTGGTGTCTGAAATGGTCTTTTGAGGAAAGAACCACACAGATTGAGTGGACCACATTTGTCGTCAATCGTGCAGCTCAACTCACAACTTTAGGAGGTTATTTATTATACTATAGCCAACAGCTAAAAGGTAACTGGTGACGTGACATAGTACAAAATAGAAAAACGAATTTGTGGACAGTGTACTAACCATCAATTAAAATAAAGGTCGCACTGTAATCAAATTCACACCTCACACGTGATTTCGGTATTCGGCCATAAATTCTCCCACATTGACACAGGAAATATTGGAATATGACGTTACCCGAAGCATATTCTGCATTCAATATGAATATTATTAAATATTACTGAATATTATTTAATACTTGTTTGTGCTCGAAATCATATCTGTACCGAAAATTTTGGTGTGAACCCAGTTATTTCAGTAAATGAGGTTTATAGTTTACGACAGTTTCTTATTGTTTTCATGTCATAATCCAAGGAGCTCGTGGCTTAATAATAACAGCCGCACAGATCGATCGAAGGTTAAGCTACCCTCGCCGCGGTCGGTTTGAGGATGGGTGTCCATCCATAACATTAAGGTGACACTTGTCCACATTTTTTCCATACAAACTTCGGGAGGGTTTTACTCCACTGTTTGACAATGTACATCAAAAATTATACATGGTATGGTTTTGTCTCATTATCAATATTGTCTGTACGGAAACAGAATACTAAAATAAAAAGCCATTAAAAAGTTATGAGCCAACAAAGATTAGTTTTTCTTGCTAATTTAACCTAACTTGGGCGTGTTTGAGTGATAAAAGGAGTGTAAAATCTCTAAAACCAAGTCGGTACCGACAAAGTTCAATTGTCGAAAAGTTCAATAAACTTAATTGGTCATTGATGTATGCCGTGGTTTTTTCAGAAAACCCGATCTTCCGAAGGACTTCTTAATTTTTTCGCGAATGTTTTGCTATAAATGCTCCTGCATCTCACTCAATAACGTTGTGCGTGTAGACTAGCGTCTAACTGCTCATCACTGATACTATCTATGTCGGATATGAAGCCTGGTGAGACAGCGTGATTTTTAGCCAGGCCCACCAGTGAGTTCGTGCCCGTGAAAAGTGTCCTCTTAAGACTCCTTCGTCACTTGGAAAGCGTGTTAATCGGTTGGTCCCGGCAGTTACATCAATAATTTTGGCAGTCGTTACAGCTCGTCAGAAGCCCGAAGATCTGACAACCAGTCGTACCAAAGGGTTTCTGGTCGGGATGTGGAGATCAGACAGGCAGTTGAATCCCACCCAGTAAATACTGTAACCAGCTGCATCCGGTAAGACTGGAAGTCGACCCTAACATAGTTGGGAAAAGCCTAGGCAGATTAAATCCCGGCAAGCAGTAGGCCGCCAAAGAGGATAATAATGTTCAAATACGAACAGTTATTTACCCCCATATTTATAAACGCTGCTTAAAGTTGAGAGATCCTTTTTTTTGTGTTTCGGAAATTATCATATAACTTCTCCCGCTCTGGGTGGAGCAAGACTCGGACTCTTACTGTCAGACTTTTACTGACTAAAACCGACCCGTGTTCCCTCAGTTGCCTGTGTGCCAGGGTCCACGGTATCTCTTTCGAAAAACCCGCACCCCTGAAAGTTAAGAGGTGCTTAAACGTCAAAAATGTGTGGTTAACAATCGCTTTCATTACTTAACTTTCAGCAACGTTTATAAATAAGGGGCTAATGTCAATTCTACCTAATGAATACTTCAAATAGTTTAATGCACGGGGTACTTAGTATTCGGAATTTCTGATCGGTCACTCAGTTCAGGCTCCAGTGAATTATGTAGCGTTATTTTGGAGTACCTAAGGACAGCCATCGGCTACCGTAGATAGGCCCGTCGCAACGCTGTGATGCGGACGCGATTCTGTTTAAACATTTTCTTTGAAGTTTTCATAGAAATTGATTTACTAGAGTTGCTTCGCGCCGTTGTCCCAATTCATTCTTGGTCGGCGTAACATATATGTATTTTTCTTCCACACTTCTCTACTAGTCGTCATCTCAATAGTCACACCCTTTCTAACCATATCATTGTTAACACAAGCCATCCATCGTTTCTTTAGCCTCTCCCTACTCTTATAGCCATCGACATTCATATTCTAAACTTTCCACACGATGTTATCCTCATTCCTTCATATCACATGCCCATACCATGACAACCAATTCGCTCACAACTTTTCAGTTACAGGTGCCACTTTCAGACTCCCTCTTATGTACTCATTTCTTATTATATCCATTCGTGTAACACCACACATTTTGTATTTAATTTAAGTTAATGTTAATTTATTTAGTTTTAGCATATAAATTATAGGTACGTTTTGCTTTTTATATAACACGTCTTGCTATGGAAGACCGAACTCTCCTAATGCAAGCACTATCTACCTAAAAGGAGGACCCAATCAAAAAAAATGTTAAAACCTATAGACACTTGTTTTACCATTTAACTACATATTTTATTTTGTTATTTACATATCCCTCTTTACAATAATCATGACTTTATTATTAAGTATATACCTACAATATGATTATCGTAACGTGCTATAAAATCGTCGCCGCTCTGACTAAATCAATTACACTTCAAAATGCCGTTTCAAAAAAAAGCAATGGATATGCCAACTGCAGCCCGTTTAGACCAAGCATTTCTGAAAGAGAACGACAACGAGGTTGTTCGAAGGGTTGTTCCCATTAGTCCACGAGTCAATTATTCTCGAAAAATTAAAATGAATACATTTCTTCCCAACACGGGTCGACGACATTTTAAAATATATAATATTTTCTTTCCCTACTGGTCCATGAGAAGGTTCGGTACAGTCAACAATAAAAGCTTGGCTAAGGGATGATTTGTGGGAGTTGCCTCCGCCCCGAACAGTAGAATAATGATTAAACATGGAAAAACGATAGGAGCACACCTAACGTAGTTGTGTCAGCTAGTATTTATTTATTTAAACTTCTCGCACACAAAAAATAATGTACAAAGGTGGAGTTGATGCCTTTGGCATTCTCTACCAGTCAACCAAGGGTGGTGAAGAGATTAGATGACAGGTGATTGAGGGAAACAATGGCAAAAAAAAAAACAAACAATTTACTGATTGACTGTCTTTCTTGCAAGAAATTGTTTTTACTGAATGTGTGACAAATCTCGTGGACCCATTGGGTAGAAGCATTTAAAACATTATCATAGTTTTTTCATTAACCCGGTGGGAAAAGAAGAACAATAGATTCGTGGACCGCTGGGAACAACCCGTTCGAAGTATTGTTTATTTTGTTTTTCACTAGCCTGTTATTCGTTGATTAACTTTACGACTGCTTTAAAGAATAGGAGGTTCTTATTTCGTCTGTAGGTATACAGCGTCCAATTAAATTATCGGTACTAATCGAAAAGTAATGAAAAAAAAAATGATTCCAACTTTGTTCAAAACTTTATTGTGTTTTGCTTTTTGGAAATTCGTAAAACATGATCTTTTACACAAAAAATTACAAAAACTTCGCCCATAATAATGATGAAACATATTTGTTTTTTTTTTGTTCAATTAGTTTTTGGTATCGAAACCCAAGACGCGGGCAAACTATTGCCAGATAATTTAATTTGACAGATAAAGAAACGACATAACGATCGAAAAGCTTCCAAAAAAAAAAACGCGACAAGGTACAAAATAACTTTCCTTTCGGAAGTCGGTCGGTTTCTTTTTGAGAAATAGATTCTGGTAACAAATCAGACCTGCATTGTCGTTGTATAAACCTAGACTCGTTTAAATTATACTTTATAAGCAGACTCATTGGAGTAGAGTTCAAGATATAGTCGGAAAATGATGGTATTTGGAGAACATTTATTTTTCTTTTGAGTCTCTTGGTTAATATAAATGTTTCACCAGCCTTGTAGGTGGTGGTTGTGGTTGGAGGGTCTTTTGTTAATTGAATGCGTATATCAAAAACAAAATGTATTTATAAACGTCGCGGTCGTTACCTTTGGCCTTGTATATTTTCGTTCTCAATTAGAATGATAATAGAATTCAAAATCAAATCATACTTAGGTAATTATTTTACCAAATAAATTAGTATAAGTAGGTACGAGTCATGATTCGTCTTTTATTTGATATTTTTACAAGAAATATATTAACTTGCTTCGTTCGTAAGTGCCTCCGGTTACTCTCGTTGTCATCTTTTATTAATTATTACATAAATGCTACAATTACAGAAATTGTTCTACGAGAGTTGTGTCCCGCCTGTTTTCGGGAGCCTTTACTCATAGTCCAATCCATATTGACAATTCAACAATATCTATTGCATTTCCTTGTCTAATGGATAGAGAAATATACTCGGCTTTCCACTGTTGTAAGCTGAAACAGAACGGGATGCCAGAAACCACGTTCTGGTAATAGATACAACCTGAATTATTTAATCACACATGCCTAAACCGCAGTTACGAACTACCCAATATGATGCCCAACCGATACCTAGTTGTTCGCTCGTCTAAACTACTAGAACATTGGAATAACTGTGGAATTGTCATCCGTTATGTGTGTCATCCACGAGATAAATTCCGAATTAGTGTGAATCATATTTCTCTTTTAATATCTTAATAAAAAATAAAATATAGAAAAGATCATCTGCCCGAAAATATTAGTTCTGAATCATGTTAAGTAAACGAATTGCTTGTTGGTTTGTGTGCGAATTTTAGAAATAAAGCGCACACAACTTAGCAAGTATTGTTTTTTATTTTTTAAACGAGCAGCTTTTAGGAATTTAGTTCTACTCTACGCGACGCGGTTCCCTATAGGTCCATATTTATTGATAAAATGACTATTACAGAAACTACTCATATACCTAAATAGGATTAATAAAAAGCACTGACGTCCTTATGGATTTCCGCTGAAGCAGGAAACGCAGAAAACTGCATCTCGACTTTTATCCAGACTAAGGTTGTTCAGACATCTTGACTTTATTGAATTTCGTTTTTAGCTTTCGCTCGATTGAAACGCGAATAAAATTGAAAAATTGCGTTAGGTAAGGTTCGAGTAAATATTATACCGAATAAGGCATTAGATGAGGCTTTCTAATTTGATTTTTGTGTCCAGGTACCTTTTGATTTATTTAGCGATTTCCCAGTCGCTCCATGTAAATTACTGATATTCACCTGCAGTTATAATGAATGCCGACCCTGACAGATTGATCGCGTATAAACCTGTGCCTGCACGTGTATATGTAGAATTTCAGAACTAACTCAATCAGACCTAACATAGAATAATTGACTTAGTTCCAATTTCCGTCGCTAGTTGGTAATTATTATAATTAAGGCGTGCGTCCGTAACCGGCGCTGGTCACTCATTCAGATGCCGCTCTTTGACTAATTATTTTACTAAGAGAATCGGGAAATCAAATGAAATGAGAAATGCGGGAAAGTTTTGGCTGTTCATACATCCCCTTCGTGTTAGGATTTTTTAAGTAACACTTGCAGACAGTCTAGTATAATTATGCAAAACAAGTGAATACAATCTCATATTCGTTTTACAATAATTGGTATAAGTTTTGTTTTTTTTTATAAATAGGATCAGAAGGTTAGGTTCCAAAACTTCAACATTTTTGTAGGCGGTTTCAAATCACAAATTTTTCGGTAACCGACAAATAATCAGTAGTTAATGATTATTACAACACTAGCTGTGCACGCCGCTTTACCCGCGTGGATGTCGGAAATTATCCCACGGGAACGTGCTCCCGGGACAAAAAGTAGTTTAATTAGCTTTAATAAGCGTAATCTTTCGGTGTACCTTGTCAGTACACCGGCCAGCTGGTTCTAATTGCATAAAACAATGGCGAGGTTTGTAAATCCTAGAGCAGATTTAGCTTAATTTCACAATTTACTTATCAAAGCTAAAATATTAAACTTTCCATTGGAATTTCAATCCCGCCACGTCAATAGTGGATGAAATTCCCCTAATATTGTAACCTAACAAAATTATTTAGTGTGAACGCTGATTTGTTTCGAACGCGTCTGTTATGAAATAATAATATGCTCATTTGTTCGCGCTTCATTCATTTGCAGCGGGAAGTTTTCATGCACTTCAATTATCACAAACAGTATTTTATACCAGGTGTTTCATTCTATATCTTTATGAAGGGAACGGTTACATACTTATACATAGGTTGTCTTAATGAGATTAAATCTCGTATAATAACATTCTCGCTATCAATTAGTGCTTTTATTACCCGACCACGTCAAAGCCAAAGGAGAAAGCAGCAGATAATATAATTTAGACTAAACATCCTATACCTGAAACCCTGCTGTGGCTACTGCAATAATCTCATGTTAGCGGATTGGAGTGACGGTTGTTGTTTTACCGACCACCAATCACAACTAATAAAGTGTGAATTCACATTTGAGTTGCCAGTTCTCGTAATTAAAAACGTTCAAAATCAAGTCTCAATCACATGTCAGCGACAATCAATGTCGAAAATTTTGGAAAATTAGAGATTGGCACAGAGATTAGAATGAGAACATTCTTAAAAAATACGGGAATTGCCCCCTCAGAGGTTTTATTAAGCATTCAGGTGTCAATTTCGAAGCCTTCATACCCACGGGCAATCCGGGAAATGATGGCTCGGTTTTTTTTTTTTTGGGTGGGAAATCATCAAATAACTTCTCCCGCTCTGGGTGGAGCAGGAGGGCGTGTCAGACTTTTACTGACTAAAACCCACCCGCGTTCCTTCATTAGCCCGTATGCCAGGGGCTGTGGTGTCTCTTTCGAACAAACCCGCACCCCTGGCAGGCATCGGCCCTTGCGGGCCCCATCATTTTTTGTGCCGACATCTCTTTGAGGCCCGCGTGGAACACAACGCGCCGTCGACTTGGGCTTGGTCCTTACCGGACAGCGAGCTACCCATTACTCGCCGTCCGCAAGCCCATGCCTACGGTGGCCGGAAATCGGCCTGGGATTCCCGACGCCCAGGGCGTCTCCGTATCCTGCGGCGGCTAGGGTCGCGAGGGCGCATATGCTGCCTCTCCCTCACGTGCGCCGCCTCCCTCTTCGCGAGCATTACTGCTTCGCTGAAGGAGGTGACGGCTCCCCATGCCCTCTCGCTCCATACCATGGCCTGGACCAAGGCCGGACGCGAGAGACCGCCGCCGCCGATCGCCTCCACGAGGACACGGCGGTGCTCCGCCCAAGCCGGGCAGACCGCCACCGTGTGCTCCACCGTGTCCTCAGGGCGATCTTCGCAGTGGAAACACCCGGGCGTTTCCTCCCGCCCTATCCGTAACAGGAACCTCCCTAAACAATGCGTCAGGCGGAAGGTGAGGACGCCATGCCGCCTCTCAAGCCACTCGTCAAGGGGGGACTTACCGCCGCAATAGTGGCGTGAAATGATGGCTCGGTGACAATCGAAATTGAGTCAGCTCAGAATTGCGGTTTCAGTAGAGTCCATGTGTATATTCAAAAACAGCAAAAAATAATAATATGACTTTTCATTTTCTTTTTTTCTGCAACACGATTAAGATATTGAATTTACTCATATAAAAAAAAAAACCTAATTAAGAATTTTATCGCGTATGCACGTTAGTTAATGGTTATTGCATTTTAACGAGTAAAATACTGTGTAGGTAGGGTAAAAACCGGATAAAAAGCAAAATACTTTATTTGTAAAAGCGGCCGCTACTTTGTTTTTTTTATCTACTTCTGAAAGTAAAAAACATAATCTTTAATATTTCCTGAGTATCAGCGAACTCTCGGACATTTTGGGACAACTATCCCACATAGAGGATAGTTGGCTATTCCATATAAATTACGATAAAGATAGATGCCCCGCTGAGAAACAGTACATCTATCCCTCAAAACCTTTAATCGCAATTTCCTTTTCAATCGCACAGAGAAATGTGACACGGTCAACATATTGGTAGTTGCAGAGTCTTTCGATACATGAATAAAACAGCATGCGATTCATCCGCGAAACTAGAGTAGGTAATTACAATCTGGGCAACTATCCTGGTTTTACCCTGTTTGCAGTATAAACATAGGCTAAGCACAATTAGGAAGATTAATCCGCCAAAATATTAACTAATGGTTCTATTCAAAACTTACCGCACTGTCCGGTACGGGTATAGGACACTTGCATTGATTACGTGCATTTTCCCCGTACCATATTGGCTCATATCAAATGGGAGTTGTTTTTGGAGATTAAATCTATCGTTGCTTGTACACACAGCGTCAGTATGTGCTAATCCCCTCAAGTTTTAAAATGTTTCACTGCTACAACATTGAATTCGATACGAATAATCTAAAGAATACTTGAAAAAGAGTTCATTTAGATTCGAACCATCGCATTGCTGAACGTCGTCTTGCTCATACCAGTTTGACGAACTAGCGAACGAGCTCATATGAATTGCGATGAAATTGTTATCTACTGTCGTCCGAGTCACTTTAGGTGTCTGTCTAATCGATAGACTATGTTATTTGAGGGTATCCATTAATTTAACTTACTTATGTTTTCTATACAAAATTCCTACTCTCAAGTTATATCTACAACTCTTGATGTATTACGTTCACTTAAAACATCTGTATTCAGAGACAACATGACAGATCACGTGATATTTAGTTAGTTTATGTCAATCTAAAATATTTCTAGTGCTTCCTATTTTATCGTTTGCGTTTTAAGGATGTCACTTGTCTAGACAAGTGACATCCTTAAAACGCAAACGACCTGTTTGTGTCAGTTGGAAAAATATATAAGTTATCTGTAAATTATCAAATCAAATTGTAAAATATATTAATCATTGTAGTTATATAAGATCATAGTTTTGTTAAATAATAGCAATAATAAATATTATGAAATGATTATGAAAGTGTTTCATTATTCTTAAATTCTTTATAAATATTACTAAAACAAAATAGAAAAATACTTTATAAAAAATGCATAACAATAAGAGACATTTTGTGCCTAGTATTTGCACCTCCAATCTTATGAACAGCAAGTAGTCTTGAAAACTCCGGTATAATTAGACATCACACATAATCATCCGTAAATGTTAACGACATTCAGTAAAATAATTCATACAGTAATTATAATTAAATGTTATTGCAAAATACAAAAAATAACTTGGGCCTAGCACGGATTTGTACGCACATCTCTTTTGGAGACCACTTAATGGAGCTGTGTGTACCATCAAACACCGTCATAGGCAACGCCATTCATTACGTATTATGTAGATTTTAATTAGCATCACATTCTTTACGTAATTTGGACCTCTGGCTAAGAAATAAGAGCCGCACGGGTCGATCGATTAGGGTAGGCTACGCTTGCCGTTGTTGTCCCGTGGATGGGTGACCATCTTTACATACCAACACCCTTCCGTGCCTCGGAAAGGACTTGAAGCCACGTTCCCGTTCACGGTCCCGGGTGTCATTCGTGGATCTTTCACAGTCGTTTCGGGTCATCAGTAGCCCACCTGTCTTACCAAGAGTATCGTGTTAATCCAGTAACTGGGTTTTAGAGGTTAGATAGGCAGTCGCTCCGAGAAAAATACTGGTTTCCAGCTGCATCCGGTTATACTGAAAGGTGACCCATACAGTTGAGAAAAGGTCACTACGCAGAGAATGTGATCATCATTTACCTAGTAAATGATGATCACATTCTCTGCGTAGTGATTTCGCCTGTTTCAGTCTTTCAGTCGCGATAGGTACCTGCAGGCCTAGACAATATACATTTCTGTTAGCGTTCACGCCAAACCCTACGCCAAAATGTATGGGAATGACATTACCTGCGGAAAGGTTACGTCGTGTCCTTTCCGCAGGTAATGTCATTCCCATACATTTTGGCGTAGCGTTTGGCGTGAACGCGAACAGAAATGTTTTTTGTCTCTGGCCCTTAATTTATTTGATAGTTTGATACTTCCATGCCTCGGAAAGGACGATAAGCTGTTGGTCCTGCGCGTAATCTTTCCCCGGTCGTGTCGGATTGCCGTCCCATCGGACTACGAGAGTTAGGGAATAGTAACTGCACCTGTTTCTGCACACACACTAGTGCACTATAAAATGTCCTGCGTCGATCTACTCTTCGCTGAGATTGGTCGCCATAGCCGAAATTCGGTCTGGAGGACTAATCGAATTCCTTTTTATAACGCTTCTATTACATTGTCATCAATTACCATTCGTAACAAAATGTGAATCCTATCCCTATTATTTTGAATATCATAAATGCGATAGTAACTCTGTTTGTAACGCTTTTAGGCCTAAATCGCTGAACCGATCGTTGTGAAAATTAGCAGAGATATAGCCGGGGATATGGAGAAGGACATAGGTTACATTTTTATGCGATAACCATTATCCACGCGAGCGGAGCTGCGGGCGAAAGCTATTTCACATATTGCTGGAATGGTCATCTCCTTTTAAAAACTTGATACTTTACCAGCATAACAAACAATATCGCAGTTCCTGGTATAGTTTATGGAGATGATATAAAATTGCTCCGCCATATTGTTTGTATTAATAGTAGGGACTATTATCGAACATCCGAAGTCCGTTCACCGTTGTAAGGAAGTTTGTTCACTGCGCGTCGGTATTATCTCGTCTATACAAGATATTATCTCCCGGACACATGTGTTATGCGGTTTCCAATATGAACCTACTTACGTTTACTATGCAATGTACTTATACTTTAGTATTCAACATGATTTGTTGCAATAATACTTGACTAATAGCAGTGGATTCATATGTTTGTGGTGATGCTGGTTTTAAAATAAATGTACAAACAGAAGACATCCATCACTGGACAAAGGCAACTCCCAAAGATCGTTGAAGATTGTGGTAATCCGTTGGATGTGAATAGCGCAGTAACAGTTCTTCTGGCGGTAGCAAATATCTCAGATGAGTTTTAAACAGAAAAAGTTTTTATTCAGTGCGCAAACATTAACCATGAATTCAGCATATCGTTCTAGAACCCCCAGCGCAGAATTTTTTTGTCGGTGTTATAAAAAAAAAAACAGCTGTTTCATAGAAAAGTGCAATACCTACTCGGTCAAAATGTATGGAACAGCTGTTTTTTCTTGTAGAACTGACGAAAAAATTCTGCGCTGGGGGTCTACAATGTGTAATTCTATCTACAGGGTACATTTTGACCAGTGCGCAAACTGTAACCATAAATTCAGCATATCATTCTTAAATTAGCGTCGAAATTTTTCGTCGGTTGTACAAAAAAATAATCAGCTGTTTCACAGAAAAGTGCAACCTACAAGATAAAAATGTATGGAACAGCTGATTTTTTTTTGTATAACAGATGAAAAAGTTTCTAGGGGGTCTAGAATGAAATGCTGCATTCATGGTTACAGTTTGCGCACTGGATAAAAACTAATCCTGTATAAAAACTCATCTGAGATATTTGCTGTCGAACTGTCGTTCAGACACTGATATAACCATGTGCCCCGAGAATTACTAGAGAATGGGCAGCAGCGTTCTCTATGCATTTGACCACCATACTGACAATCGTCAACCCGCCTGCCAAGCGTGGCGATTATGGCAAATGCCCCCTTTTGGGGGAAGCTTATGTCCAGCAGTGGACGCCTTTCGGCTGATATGATGATGATGATGATGATGATGATGATGATATATTTTTTCATGGAAAAAGAACGCAATTGCGTTCAAGCAGGTGTAAGTAATTAATTCAATTACTTACACCTAAACTAAACCTACCTACTTGCAGTTAAACTGCGGATAATCCCCGGTAAACGAGGTGTAATAGAATTAACTGTAAATCGGAAAAAGGGTAAAAGTATTCTTCATTTTGAACTACTTTTAGTATCTACGAACATTAAAGTATGATGAAGCAGCTGAATCGTTTTTTTAGAATTTCCTGGTTGGTCCATAATAATGAGTAACGTGACCCATTTAAAATTTTCTGTTATTTCAATTACACATTGTACCTATAATTACTTTCTCATGTGATGGTGTGGGTTGATCCCACATCAACATCATCATCATCATTTCCGCCGAAGACATCCACTGCTGGACATAGGCTTACAGGTTGACCCCACATTACAATCAATTTGCTTAGCCTTTTCCCAACTATATCAGGGTCGGTTTCCAGTCTTACTGGAAACAGCTGAGTACCAGTATTTTAAATGGAGTGACTGCCTATCTGCCCTATAGTTACTGGGTAACATAATACTATTTTTTTAAGACCGGTTGTCACACTTTTGGGTTGCTGGTAGAGAAGAATACAGGATAAAAATATTACCAGTGCGCAAACTGTAACCATGAATTCAGCATTTCATTCTAGACCCCCTAGAAACTTTTTCATCTGTTATACAAAAAAAAATCAGCTGTTCCATACATTTTTATCTTGTAGGTTGCACTTTTCTGTGAAACAGCTGATTATTTTTTTGTACAACCGACGAAAAATTTCGACGCTAATTTAAGAATGATATGCTGAATTTATGGTTACAGTTTGCGCACTGGTCAAAATGTACCCTGTAGATAGAATAACAAGATTTCGTGTTTTTTTACAAAATAAAGTGGACTCCAAACCATCCAATAACTCGGAACACTGAGCTTGTTATTACATCAAACAGTTGGCACAATACATAACCAGATGTGAACTTTGAAATTACCAAAATAGATTCGCCGACAAATATGTCAAGTGCGAGGTAACATTATTGGGTCAAGTTTCCAAGAGAGCTACTGATAGGACAGGTAGGTACAGAACACTCAGTTAACTCTGTTAATCCATATAGTGAAAAATTTAGAAAATATGCGTCAAGGAAATAATGACGTCATTTCTGGATGAACCATCGATGGATTTATAGAAACTCCATGTTTCGGAAATCCGGATAAATAAAACTGTTTCTAATTGCGTAGATGCCTTAGCACCACATGCATTTCATATTGAACGACTATACATATATGTATGATTTTATATTTTATAACAACATTCTTTTCTTGCGGGAAACGAACCCGTAGGTACAACCTTACAAGCCCATAGCAGCGGGCTTAGCATGGCGCTTTGTATTTCTTCGAAGAATAGACAGTGCTTTTTCAATACAAAGTGACATTTCGTTCCTACATTTTTGTAATCGCACCGTAGATATCCTTCTACAATCTGTCATTTAGTCTTTCGTTTCTAACGATATTTGTCTAGGTCCTTATAAATGTAGACTATTTCAGAAGAATATTTCTTCCCAAATTGTCAAAATCACACTGACAACAAAACTTTTTACTCGACGGCCACAAAGTTTTTACGATTATCTACAAAATCATGATTCGTTTAGAACGCATAACTGTGATAATGAATAGAAAAACATAGCCATCTTCTCCTATTGTACATCATTTAGTTAATAGTAATGTCTATTCTTCCGTCGACAAATCGGTGCTCGTGCTAAGCCTGCTGGCCCTTAAGTAACTTATGGGAAAATTTCGTAACACTTGTAATTCCAATGAATTATGACAATTCAACAATATTTCTTGCGTTATTTACGGATGTACGTTGTTTTATAGCTAATAGTTTTATAGAATTTCGTTTCACATAATCTTTTTCTCATATTTTCGTTTCATAGAATAAATCAGTACGCAGAATACTTCGTTTGAAGATTTTTAAATCATTGATTTTTGTTTCACATAAAGTTTTATCATAGATTATCAAATCAAATATTATTTATCCTTATATTGTTTACTTATTAAAAAACTTATTACCAAGCATAACATTTTATTAACAAGTGACAGGTTTCTAAACGTTTATTTATTTTGATCAACATACAACCTGACACTGACCTGAAATTAGCAAAATACGTTAGAAACATCAGGTTTCGCGGTCTACCTGCAGGCTTAGCACGAGGACCGATTTGTCGACGGAAGAATAGACATGACTGTTAAATAAATGATGTACAATAGGATAAGATACCTATGCTTTTTTATTCATTATCACAGTTATTCGTTCTAAACGAATCATGATTTTGTAGAAAATCGTATATACTTTGTGGCCGTCGGGTAGAAAGTTTTGTTGTCAGTGTGATTTTGACAGTTTGGGAAGAAATATTCTTCTGAAATAGTCTACATTTATAAGGACCTAGACAAATATCGTTAGAAACGAAAGATTAAATGAGAGATTGTAGAAGGATATCTACGGTGCGGTAGGAACGAAATGTCACTTTGTATTGAAAAAGCACTGTCTATTCTTCGTAGAAATATAAAACGTCATGCTAAGCCCGCAGAACGCTTCTCTCTTAATAACGAGGTAGCCGTATCTTACGTTAGAATACAGTTTTGTACAAAAACTTTTGTACAGCCTTTTCGTTGTTTCAGTTAAATCGGACTTGCACTATTTTTTCCTTTTTAGGGTTCCGTTGAGGTACTTAACCTCAAAAGGAAAAAAACGGAACGCTTATAGGATCACTTTGTTGTCCGTCTGTCTGGGAAGACCCTTTATCTCGGGAACGCGTGGAGGTATCGAGTTGAAATTAAAACCGTATAAGTACTCAAGTCTACAGTCCCTTGAAACTGTAAAAAAAAAACTTCTATTTTGACGTGAAAAAAGGTTACGGCCGTTTATGCCGCAAAAAAAGTATATTTCGACACTCTCCAAGGGAATCAAAATTTATAGGGTACTTTCCATTGACTTAGAACAATGTTTGGCGAGTAATATCGTCTTATGCTACAAGTAGTAGGAAAACATCTGAAAACAATACATTTGTTATTAAATCATAAAAAATATAGTCCTGGCAAAGTACGAAACCTTCGGTGGGCGAGTCCGACTCGCAGTTGTCCGGTTTTTATTTTTTATAAACCCCCGTAGCGCTGAGCGGTGGGAGAGCGTGTTAGGTCTTTGCTTCATCCTCTTTTTAGCATTTTTTTTTACTCTGCTTTAACTGTCGTGTGCTTTTAAAGTAATACTTTTTTGAACTTTTTAAGAACATGAGCTCAGTTAAAAATGTTCAGGCGAAGTTTAATCATTACATCAAATAAAATTTCACAATGCTGCTTTTACTTTTAGTCGACGTACACACGGACGTAATAAAATCGCGCCGGGATTATTTAGCGCACTGGATTTTCAACGGACTGCTTAACGCCGAGAGTTGAAAATCGAACAGTGAAACACACTTCGATTTTCAACAGACTGAATGTACTCTATTGGATTCTCAACCCTTGGCTCAATGAAATGAGCTTCTCAAGTTCTGAGTTGAGCTGTATGATTAGTGATAAATGCGTGCACTGATTGGACAGCGCCACTCAATCTGTATGGTTCTTTCCTCAAAAGAACATTTCAGGCACCAATCAACATGGTCTTCACATGATCTGACCAAGATTATGTCTGGACTGTAAAAGATACTGTTTGACCTCTGAGTATTCAGATAGGAAACGCCGCCGCCGGCTTCGTATAGTTTAAAAAATATGAAGGACGTGTAAAAGTGTTATCAAATAAAATCATTTATCAATAAGGGAGTTGAAAATTCATTGCGTGAAATATCCCGCCGCGATTTTATTACGTCCGTGTGAACGTCGGCTTATGATCGAACCAGTAATTATCAAATTTAAAGATTTGTGTCTCATACGCTTTATTGCTCATCTTCTTATTTCTATTAGATTGTTGTTTCCTGCGAATGTTTTTTTTGTTGCATTTTATGGTTTAATTTTTATCCTGTGTTGTCTGCAAAATGCCATGCGATTTACGTTTTTTTAGCGGTCCGTTCCTATCTGGTAAAAGCCTATTAGGATGCGATTTCGTCAAACTTTCTGTCTGTCCTAGCTACTTACTTTCTAGAATTTGGAATGTTTATAAATAATGCTTGTCCATCAATATTACTAACAAGTGAAAAAAAAAGTTACTTTAATTCCTGAAGTGGACATAATTATAGGGTTGAAATTTTAAAGTAGGGTAAATGATACCTCATCAAATATACCGCGGGCCGCACCGCCAGCTAGCGACCACTCGGGCGCGGTTGCCTAACGCACGTCATAGACACGATCGCGATCCAGATTGATATGGATCAATCCGTCAATCTAATTCATACATTATCAATCTGGATCGCAATCATTGATTTTGATCGCGGATCGCGATCGAGATGGACTGTGTACGGGGCGCCATAGAGCCGGGTGAGCATCGTTTCATATGCGATGTGCGGTGTGCAACTGCGCGCGAGTAAAATTGAGACAGAACGCTCCCCTTGCTCTCCCGCCCGCGCGCTCGCTTGCCCGAATGATTTCGGTGTGATAGTTTAGCTCGCCAAAGCATCGCTTAGTTTTTGTATAATTTCCCTCGCCTCGTTTCGCCCGACAGCTCGCTCGCACGCTCGCTAGCTAAATGAAAATATATTCTGTAATGAGAGCTTAATTTGCACATTACAGAACATATTTTCATTTATGGCTTTGCATCATAAGTCAAAAGCTATGAGAGCTTTTGACTTATGATGAAAAACGCTCATAAAAATATCATTCCCTTATCTACGAAATATGCAAAGCGAAAATTCTTAAATAAATCTAGTTGACGGAGGATTTTATAAAAATAACTAGCTTCTGCCTTCGGTTTCGCCCGCGTGGATGTCAGAAATTATCTCACTGAAAGTACTATCGATATTGGAATTAAAAAAGTACTTAATGTGTTGCAAACTATCTGTGTGCATCTAAATCCGTTCAGCCGTTTCTGTGTGATTGAGTAACAAACATCCAAACATACAAACTCTCACATTTATGATATTAGTAGAATAGTAGGATTAGCAACAAAAATCCACGCCAATGCATCCAAAATTTTGGCCGTCGCGTCGCCTCATATCCTGTCGTCACGTATCCCATCGCCCAACCGCGCATTTACTTCATTTACACTTAACGTTCTCTCCAATTTTTCCTTTTGCTTGGCTCCTCAGGGTCGTAGCGTGAGGTTTTATTTGCACCAAAACTTGTACAAATTTCATAAACCTGCCGAAACTGCGTGACAGTTTGTCGGCAGTTTTAGCGCTCGTTTTATTTTAAACTTTTGGTATCAACAATTTAATTTAACATCTAAGTAGGTCGATACAATCTTACAGCTAATTTTAAAGCACACACTCCGATGACGGCTGTCATCGCTCATGCTTTTACATAAATAGGTACTTACAGGTAAGTGTAGCCTGTATATGGTGACTGGAAATAAGTGACCGACATTTAAACACATGATTGTACTCATCATTATGAACAACTTTTACTATGGGACTCGCCAAAAAGTAGGGAACAGCTGATTTTTTTTTTCGCGATTTCAGGTGCCGGACCGGTCTTGTGCTTCCCACATCCGGCGGATACCCGCGGCTTTCACAAGGAACTAACTAACATATGGAAAACTAAATGGAGAAACATTTTTCTTCCAAGGTTCGGAAGCACCTAGGCCGGTGGGCGAGTTCGACGCGCTCTTCGTCGGTTTTTTCTTTACTTTCGTGTTTTCGACTTAAATACCTAAGCTTAAAACTTCTCTGTTGTCTATTTATTGATTTACATCGGTAAACACCGATACACATCAAAAAAAGACGTTGCATTCCCAGTATATTCACCCTCAATCAAACACCACACGGACTATTGGCGTTCAATTTGATCAGTAAACATTTACGCATAATGAAATAACATTGAAAAAATATCGTCGAAAAATTTGATTGCTTCGTGTGTAGAATGAATATCCCGGTATGCAGTTAAAATTCATTTTGAAATGAAGTATCGGTGCTCCGTCAGTTGCAGATAGTGTGCAGGAGTGAGTGTGAGTGAACGACATTCATTCGTCATTCATCCACGCAGAATTTCATTTTCATCAGTGATTGTTTTGAAACCATTTGCTTCTTTTGTTTTTCAGTTTTTCTGCACTCGATTTTAGAGTTATTGGAGTTGGCTGGCGAAAAGTGCCTATGTCAAATCATTGAGGAAAAACCAGACAAAAAGAAGGAGGTTATCAATTCGACATGTTTATATAAATAATTTTTTTATGTATGTTCGGCCATAAGTCCGTCATATATAGACGGATTTGCAAAAATCTTTTTTTGTTCGAAAGGGGTTGATACCGAAATGGTCCCATTTAAATTTCATAGAGGTCTGATGATGCGTTTCGGAGACAGACAACGGAACTCTTCAAAACATTACAGCAAATCAACCGCGATTGTTGCTATCAGATAAATATGCATTGTTTGGGGTTTGAAAAAAAAAAAACAAAATGCAGTGTTTTTCCGGAAGTCGGTTGTTTTTTAAACGAAAAAGTTTTTTATGTACTTATTACATGTAACCTATTATTAACAGCGAATGCACTGGGCGAATCGTTTTTCTTTTACCTACCACTTCCTTTTTTGTCGTTTTGTTCCGTCCTCTTTTCTCTGAAATATATCACTTATCCATGGAGAAGCATGCGTCACTGGAGAGTGCCAGGTTACTTTTACAGACTATTTTAACTTTTTTTAATCCTCATTATGTAAACTGCAATCTTTATGTCCTTTCCGCAGGTGTATACAGGATAAGTTTTTATCCAGTGCGCAAATTTGAACCATGAATTCAGCATATCATTCTAGAGCCCCTAGCGCAGAAATTTTTCGCCGGTTATACAAAAAAAAAAACAGCTGTTTCATAGAAAAGTGCAATTCCTACGCGGTCAAAATGTATGGAACAGCTGATTTTTTTTTGTATTACAGGCGAAAAATTTCTGCGGTAGGGGGTCTAGAATGATTGCGGAATTCATGGTAAAAATTTGCGCACTGGATAAAAACTTATCCTGTATAGTTCGACATTTAATTGAATTCAGTCTCTTGACAGTTCAAAGAAAAATAATGTTGACATATATCTTTTACGTGTTTCATTTGACTAATTCTGACATCTGAGTGTGTCCCAAATAAAAAAAAAAAACTCTCTTTCTAACTTGCAACTTCCAGTTTATGTGCAGTTCATTTCACGAGATAAAACTGACATAGGTACACGACGTCGTTATGTCTGTATTAGTGCTGTTTCTCTTAGGTTAAAACCGTACATAATTGCTGGTTGAAAGTAATCGTATATAATTGCTGGTTGAAAGTAATCGTACATAATTGCTGGTTGAAAGGTAATTACAAATAACACAGCAGCCGAGTCTAACAAAAGATGTGAGTGATTATAAAAATGTCAGCAATTGCCATAAAACTTTAGTGTCACCAACCGAGCTACGGCATAAGTAAAAATAATTTGCACGAAAGTCATTACCAGTTAGTCCATAATTACCATAATACCGAATGAAAATTTCAAGCGCTGCAATAAAATAATTAATAGTTTTCATGTTCAATAACGAATTCATTGCTAAATAACGTCGGACAATTTTACCTGTCACTATGTTCAGTTCAGAAGGTGATTAACGGATTAAATTCCACGTTAATTTCGGTAATGCGGTTTCAATTGAATATTTCAAAACCGCGTAACGATACTGCATCGCAATTAAGTTCTCCGATTTTGACAGTAAACCGCTGGGTACTCGTAATGAGACCATGTTTTGTGTAAGTAATATAAACGTTTTTCCCACCGTTCAGTCGTTTTAACGAAGTTCGCTTTATATTTTCCCGATTTTCACATGTCCGCTTTTCGCAATTTGCCAGAAATGAGAGCAGGTATCGATAAGTTCGTCAGTCAAAAGACGCGCTGAGGAGCAATTTTTTTGGTATTTGACAATAGCCCATCACGGCAACTAGCAAGGTTTAAAACAGCGATGCGTTTTGATAGTTGAATCGAATGACCGACAAAATAAAAGTAAATTTCCAGTTTTAATAAAAAAATAAAAAATGTCCCTTGGCTTTTATTTCCTTTTTTTCAATAGATTAAATATACCAAGTGTACGATAAAAATTTGAAAAAAAAAAAAGCTCTGTTTTACGATTGTTTTATCATGATTCTATTTTATTTTTATGAAATATTTTAATATAACGCTTTTCTTTTATCATTTGACAATGCACTCAGTTTTTTTGGCTTGTAATATCTACCTATACGCTTAGGCTTATTACGAGCTAAAAATGTACAAAATCTGAGCGTTTTACGGTGTCCTACGTTTGGGCGGCGCCATAAAAGCTATTGAGAGATAAATAAATTGATAAATCGTTCTACATTAATAATATTTTTAAGCCAATGATTCGCAGACTAAACTTTAATATGTATCGCTGTTATAAGTACTTATCGATCTCATTGTCACCTCTGTCTGACCCAGCAGATACAAACCATTAATACAAAATTAAGCTAAGGTTACCAAGTAAGTATTCGTTAGTTGGTAAATTTGGTTTAGTCCTAAAAACTTAAAGATTATCGAACAACCTCAAATTATTTAAAATACTTTCTTTTCATATCATTTAAAAATCGCAATAATTTGTATTTAATTCTTTGGTGAACATGATCTAACGCTGTCACAAAGTTTAATTAGTAACAAATTATTTATGGATATACAATATTTAACACAACTAACTATCGAGTATCAAGTACTAAATTAAATTAATAACCAACTAACTATAGAAATAAATGCGAAGTCTTATTATTTACCCAATTTATCTACTTTTTATTTCGACGTGCTAAGAATAGGATTTTATTACTTACATTGTAAATAGACGAACAAAACGTTATAAATACCTCGGTCCTCAGTGGAGCTTCCGCGATACTTATACAAAGGCGTTCCTTTCAATTACTGTCTCGGATGCTTGAATACCAATGTTACCGGGTTAAACTGAATTCTAAGCGCAAAAATAAATAACGATGAGATGCAGCTTCATTTGAAGACGATTTCCTGCAAATGTGAAGGGCTAAAAATAAAACTAATATTTACGTTGAAATATCAAGAAAGTGGAAATGTTAAAACTGTTAGCTAAGCTAATATTTGTTATGTCTGAGAATTTAAGTACCTAGATTTTAATCTCGCGGTTTACCGTAAAGTCAACCTCTGCACCATATTTCATATCTCACGTTATGACCTGTTATATCTGTACGTCTTAATGACAGGGCTTCTGTTCAAAATTGTATAATTTTCGACGTATAACTTGATCAAGTGACGAAATATCGGTTCTCAACTAGACTTGATATAATAAATTAAATTAATAACCACATTATAATAATTAATTAACTAATTAGATCCCGGCTAATGAGACACAATTGATTTTCTATTGTAATGGATCCAATTCGGTCCGCGCCGGGCTGAACCTAAAGAGGTAGTCGTAGTAGTGTTTCTCACAAGAAAAGGTGACAGTGAAATTTTCGCTAACTTAGCATTTAAGCTGAAACAAACTGTGAGCGGCGCTTGTCTGTGTATCGAAATTGATGTTTACTTTACAAGTAAACAGACAAACAAATGGAAGTTCGATACCAGCAATGACAGAGTTTGCTTTCGATGCTCTGGCGAAAGTAATTAGCGATAGCACCTACCATAACGTGCTAATTACACACAAAGTATAACTAAAGAAAAAATATACAACTAAAAGTAAAAGATCCTTGGAAGGTACACAGCATATACAAAAAGAACACAGAAAAATATTAAGATCATTCAGATGGCGCTAACTACATAGGTATGCATTTTGTTTTAGAAATGCAACGAACGTGATTGCGCTGTTTAAATATTATTTTACTTTGTGCTTCGTAAATACGTTAAATAGGAGCGCAGACAGGCGCTACACGACGACCGACGGTGCGACGACGCGAATCTGGTTGAATAAATTCCACGAAACGAATTTGTTCTACTAGAGTCGCATCACGCCTGTTTAAGGGCAAAGCAAAAAGGTTATGATTTTAGCAGCTTGTTTTTTATACAGAGAGAGAGCAGTGGTGGCCAAGTGGTAACGGCCGCGACTTACGAGTTGTAAGTCGTGAGTTCGAACCCAGCCAGGCGCTTTACTTTGTGTAAATTATTTCATTACCACTGCTCTCAAAACGGTGAAGGAAAACATCATGAGGAAACCGGCATGTCCTAGAACAAAAAATTCAAAGACATGTGACGTCTACCAACCCGCACTGGGCCCGCGTGGTGGATTACTGCCCAATCCCTCTCACAGAGAGAAGGCCTGTGTCCCAATAGTGGGAACGTTATAGGCTGATGATGATGATGTTTTTTATACGATATCACGGATAATATTAAGTATATTTTGATTGCAAAAACAACTTATTCTTTTTCTTTATTTTTATAAAATCAATTGAAAGCTTTGCATGCCAAAATATCATCATAACATCATGCATTGTTTAGGGTTGGGCAGAAGTGTACCTATAGTACAACCACATTTCGCTTGTTATGTTTAAGTCCCATGTAATAGGGGGCGAGCCTATTGCCATCAACCGAGCACAAATCCAGACTGCGGGCTGCTACTGAAAATCGAACCCAGGACCTTGCCCATCAGACTAAAGTATTTAGTTAATTTTTAACCGACTTCCAAAAAAGGAGGTTATATGTTCCACAGTATGTATTTTTTATAACGCTTTTATTAGCTCGGGTTGTATGTATGTATCTATGTATGTAACGGAATCTTTGAGCCTAATTTTCACTGGTTTCTAGACGTCTGATCAACTTGAAACTTTGCACACGTCTTAAGGGCCGATGAAAATGCAACAACCCGATAAAAAAATTCAAAATTTCCAAAAAATTAATTAAATAAAAAAAAACACTTTTTTTTATGTATGTTCCTCGATTTCTCCCCCATTTGTGGACCGATTCTCAAAATTATGAAGGAAGGTACAACTCTTAAATGGTTAGGAGTTAGGTGGCGGTTCGGGCATATAACTCCGTAGTCATAAGACCGATTTGCAAAATTATTTTTTTGTTCGAAAGGGGTTTATTTCGAAATGGTCCCATTTAAATTTCATATAGATCGGATATTGCGTTTCGGAGACAGACAACGGAACTCTTCGCAAAATGACATTAAATTAACCGAGATTGCTGCTATAGCATAAATATGCATTGTTTTGACCCCAAGGATGATGACGTTTCGAATTGGTCTCGGGTAAGTACTACATCTAAAAAGTAAAAATTTTTTTTTTTTTTTTTAATAGGAGCCGACTTCCAAAAAACACTAGAAAGTGAAAAATAACTTTAATTTGGGAAGGCGGTGACAATAAATTAATAAAATACACCAAAGTCTTCGGACTTCCGAAATTAAAATTACTTTTCATATTCTAGTGTTTTTTGGAAGTCGGTTGTTTTTTTTTAAAGTTTTTTCGTATCAAATTAACACTACCCTTATAAACAGCATCCTAATTACGCACTACACACTAGAATCATTTTGCTATCCATTGTTCATAATGTTCGACAAATTTGTCTGATGTAGATAATGCAATGAATGTTGAACTGCCAAAATGAAATTCATTCCTAGTGTTAGTATGTTACGCAATTCCTCAGGCGAATTAAAATGGACACCTCCATAAAATTCAACCCCGATTCGTGCCCAAAAACAGACAATAGTCGTGGATCACTTTTCACCCTTATGTTTTAAGCAATAAGGTTGAGAACTGGTCACTGTCCGCGATAGTACATTGTATAGGTATTTGAATGTAAGTAAGTAACAATAAGGCAACGGTCGATGGTCAGTTCGCTAGGTTATCAGCTTGAACTTGCTGATAAGGCGATCTTGAGTGAATCTGCGTGTGACCTCGTCTGAGACTGACTATATGTACTTATACAAAACGCACGCTGCATACCCTTGAAGTTATTGCCAGTAATTTGCAATGAAGATTGGGATAGTAAATAGGTACATTATTTGGTTGATAAGGATTTCTTTATCAGTACTGTTCTTAAAACGTCGGGTGGAAACTGTCAGCGGCATGTCCCAGGACCGAGAATTCGAAAACATGTGCCATTTATTCCATCAAACCGCAATGGGCCCGCGCGGTGGATTACGGTTCCCTCCCTCTCACAAAGGGGCCTGCATTCCAGCAGCAGACTGAAAAACAGGGAATTATAATCGCATTAAACATGTGGCGGCATCTACAACGCCAAATAGGAACTTCTCATCAAAGACCTGATGTCACATAAATTCTGCATCGCGCAATCAGTTTATTGCGCGACTGGTCTATATACAGCATCCCGACATCAACCGTCGGGCAGTAATTGCCCACCAGACAAAACACCCGTCTGGTCGGGGGATCCTCACTTTTACATACAGTATGAGTGAATTTTACACCCTGTTTCTCATACCTCTATAGTGGTGACCCCGATGTGTTATCCCCACATAAAACAGGCCCACCAAACCACGAATATCTTATGAATATCAGGTCATCTTGATTGAGTGAAGTTTTATACCGTGTTCCATCTTTGCTGGAGACAAACAAGTGGTTAAAGTATCTCTTAAAATTTCTTTCTTCACCATCAAATATAGTCCGTTGAAGATATACCTGAACTAATAAAATCAGAACCGGTTTTTAAGCGGAATGAAATATTTATCGCCATGTAAGAAATAGTGTCTGGCTGAAATTAGAGTGGCCAACTTACAAGAAATAAAATATTATTAGAGGATTTGTCAAGTGACGAAGATCGCGTGTGGAGCAATGTAAAAAAAAATAGTTTACCGCTTTTCTATAGGTCCCTAACTATATTGTAACGCGTTTTTTGTTTTGCTGCTTGTCACCACAAATTTAATAATATTGTTGTAATTGATTTTTGTATACAATCTATATCTATATATTAATACTTGAAGTAAAACCTTTGCAAACCGTTTTACGAAACGTTACGCGGACGGTGAGAATAAAATTTGGCATAGTCAAGTTTATACTAAGAAGTTTACATGGGGAACGAGAACAGAACTCTAATATTTTTGTGTAACGCATTAGAAATACCTTAAAATTGAAAGGAATCACTGGGTGACCAACTGACCACTAAGTATCAATAGTTCCATCAAAACAATTAGCACGCCGGTACCGTGAATACGGTTCATGGTTGTTGTTGGTAGGTACGGGTAATAATAGCAATAACCGAACAAGCGGGGGGGGGGGGGGGCTTTGGGGGTTTAGGTTGGGTTTGGGGTTCGACTTCGTATTTCCTATTCAATAAACATCAGTATCCAATTGGCCAACTACGTGTTCAATCGATCCTTCAACGTTAACAGGTCTACTTGATGCTTCGTGCAATTAATTGGCTTGTCTCTCTACTCAATAGATAAGTATGGAACACCCAGGTGTTCCATACTTATCTGTATTGTTTCCGCTTTTTGCATATTTTAGACTCGATACCGCAGAAAAAGCTCTTCATACATGTACACGCTGATCTCGCACTGTACCGACATCCTATACAATGCGACATCAGCTTATACTGAAAATGTATAGCTTGATGTCTAGCCGTGTGTACAATGCCGCCCATGGGCAAGTTACCGCCCATATTTTTCTGTATATTCATGAAAAATGATCGAAAACTAATTTGAGGGTTTATCATTCAAAACAAACCGGCATTTTTATTAAAGTTAGTTTTCGATCATTTTTACACATCTAACTTCAATAAAAATGAGGGTATATCTTATTCAAGTTTAAAAAAAAAACACTTACTGTTGTTCTTTTTGGTAAATAATATTTTCACCTCTTTTTGTTCATAGTCGACAAATTTTAGTGAAAAAGTGTTCGTTATTCCGATAAATAACTCATAAGCTGTTAGAAATAATAAACAGAATCCAAATCGAGCCAATAACATCCAAGATAGGGCAAAATTTTTAAGGCAAGGTCAAAACGCTACTCAAAAAATTAAGCCCTCCTTTTAAAGTCAGTTTTCAATAATTTTTCATGAATATTCAAAAAAATTAGATATGAAGTGTTTTTTGTAAAGACAAACATACATACATAAAAAACAAATAAAATTGAGGTGTATGTTTGTAATGTTAAAAAAATAGGTTTTTACTAAATATCTATGAAAGTATATACGGTACTTGTAACAAAAAGAAAATTACTGCTACTTTTTGACCCGGTAGCACGTTCCCGTGGGATAGTTTTTGACATCCACTCGAGCGAAGCCGCAGGCACAACTAGTAGGTGCATAAGTGACATCGCCCATTAAAATATTTTATGCTTTTTAATAAGACTCCATACTCGCCATAATATTAGAGCTCGTATCATATCATTTGCTTTATCACCCCATATGGTAATTGTCTCGTAACACTTTTAGGTACTTTTTGCCTGTCAGACCCACAGTCAGACCAGTTACTACGGAAAATTACTAATGATTGGCGGCGACCTCTATAACTCTCCACAGAGGGACATCACAGGCTGCGCCAGGATTAATCTGTACATTGTTATGTATGCTCAAAAAACCAGCTTAGCGTGATTCAACGCCATTTTTAGAAACCGGGCTTCACATAACGTGAAGCAGAGTTTTCGTATTTTAAAAAAATGGTGTTCCATCTCAATTTTGTCTTTGATTTTAAACTCTCTTATTCTGTGCTGTCAATGTGGGCGTGTCGCATCTCTGTGGGCCACAATTTGACCCTCGAACGTCGTTGGAAGACCGATTGAGTAAAGAAGCGAGCGTCAATTTCGCCTGTGCAGTGCTGTCTCCAATATCACGTCTTTGCATAAGAGCCACAATTATCTCGGAATCTTGGTTACGCTCGAGACGATTGCAGTAGCGAATCACTTGAGCGGCTTCATCGGAAGTAGCAATTATAGTTTTCCGATGGAATAATAGTTTTTTTTAGTTAGCTAGCTAGCTTTAATGGAAAAGGAGCGTTTTGTTTGAGGTTAATTGAGAAATATTAGGTCTTTACCTATGAAATTGCCGTTCTGCAGTACTGGCCATTTCAAATCAAAATAATTTTTGTTTGGCTAAGAATTCTAATTTCAAATTAATTTTATTTTAAAAACATGGATTTTTTTTTCTAAAAGTAGTCATTTCTTTATTGATTAGTGTTACATTTTCATCGTATTTCAATCTTTTTCGTCATCATGGATACGTTAAAAATTCGAGTAATTATGGAATATGAGTACCGTCGTGGCAGCAACGCGGCACAAGCGGCACGCAACATCAACGACGTTTACGGAGCTAACACTACAAACCAACGCACCACCTGTTATTGGTTTGCTCGCTTCCGTTCTGGAAATTTCGACCTGAAAAATGAACCTCGCGGTCGTCCGAAGACTTTGGTCGACAATGACGAATTAAAGGCGATTGTGGAAGCTGATGATACACAATCTACGGCTGAATTAGCAGCAGCTTTCGACGTTAGCGTCAAAACAATATTGGTCCATTTGCGTCAAATTGGCAAGGTAAAAAAGCTTGACAAATGGGTGCCCCACGAACTCAATGATCGCCAGCGCGAAGTACGCGTCGAGACGTGCCTTGCACTGCTCAACAGACACACAAATGAAGGAATTTTGAACCGCATTGTTACCTGCGATGAAAAATGGATTCTGTTTGATAACCGTAAGCGCTCAGCAAGTTGGTTGGATCCTGGTTCAGCACCTAAACAATGCCCTAAACGAAAACTTACCCCTAGAAAAGTGATGGTCACTGTTTGGTGGTCTAGCGCCGGTGTGATTCATCACAGCTTCTTACCAAACGGGGTGAGCATTACTGCAGATGTGTACTGTGAAGAACTGAACACAATGATGGAGAAGCTGGCGCATCTCCAACCAGCATTGGTCAATCGCTCGTCTCCGCTGCTCCTGCACGACAACGCGCGACCTCATACTGCACAGCAGACGGTCTCCAAGTTGCAAGAACTGGGGTTGGAAGCTCTCCGTCATCCGCCCTACTCACCAGACCTTGCGCCTACAGACTACTACTTTTTCCAGAATTTGGATAACTTCTTGGCGGGAAAAAAATTTAATACCCGAGAGGCAGTACAAAATGCCTTTGAAGAATTTGTTGCCTCCCGTCCAGCTGATTTCTTTAAGAAGGGCATCAATAAACTGCCACTGCGATGGCAAAGATGCATTGATTGCATGGGTGATTACTTCGATTAATACAAATAAAAAATTCATGAAAAAAATTCGTTTACATTTTTTCATACAAAACGGCAATTTCATAGGTAAAGACCTATTATAAGCTCTTTTGCATAAAAGCTTATTGATTAGACCATTCCAATCATTATAAAAACACTTAACATAATACAGTGGTATACGAATCGGTGTGGCTAAGGTGCCAAACCTAAAAAGTGGAAAACAAAAACACAAAAATAATACAACCGGTTTCAAAAAAAAAAGAAAACTGAAAAATACTTTAATTTTGTTAAGTCTGTGACATAAACTGAAATACAGATCGAAACGGTACCGACTTCCAAAAAAAAACACTACTAGTAATAACATTACTTTTGAAGTCGGTAAAAAAATATGATTTATCAAAAAACAGAATAATCGATAAGCTCGAAAAACCACTTTTGTGACGAAATATAATCTGTCGGGGTCTACTTTACAGCCTCAAACTTTGTATTGCTGGTGTTCGTTTTATGGACGAATTATTCATTTCTATTTGTAGTTTCTAGAAATTTTGTAATCACCGAGCACGACGTTGCGGAATAGAACAATAATTTACAAACGCTATTGTAGGAAAATCTCGTGATTAAACGTAGATTAAATAAGTGTTTTGATATCAACAACACGCAGAGAGCAATTATAGCGTAGTGGGCTCGTTCTTTATCTGTAAAATATATAATAACAGTATATAGAGATATAAAGAAAAAAGAAGATAAACAATGTTATAAAATTATTTAATGCAACTGTGATACTTATAACAAGTTATAAAAAATACATTGTTACATCGTTACTTACGCGGTTGTAAGTAAAATTTGCAACAGTTAAACTTAATACGGAATCAACACATATTCGAAATTTTTGTGGACCGGAGTAAATTTTGCACAGTTAAAGTTTACATCGAGAAAGAGTGTTGATACCTAATATATTTAATTATGATCGAATTTCGACCACCGCCGGACGAACACTAGTTAATAATATAAATTGGGAACAACACATTACACCGAAAGTATCAGAACCAATCACGCACGTCAAGATCTGCAAACGCTCGATGTAATTGGTTTGCCGGCCAGTACTCTACGTTTGTGGCGACGACAGTGGTTTTGCGGTTTGATACCTGGACTTCAACATGGAGTTGATTTGATAGAAAACTAGCTTCCGCCCGCGGCTTCGCACGCGTGGAAGTCGGAAATTATCCCGCGGGATTGCACTACCGGGATAAAAAGTATCCCATGTGTTAATCTAGGTTATAATATGTGTGCCAAATTTAATCCAAATCCGTTCAGCTGTTTTTGCGTGTTTGAGTAACAAACATCCAAACATATTCACAAACTTTCACATTTATAATATTAGTAGAATTATATTATGTAATTATATTATAAGAGTAGCATTTCTGAGCCTAAATTACTTAAATAAAAAGAAAAACTGGCACCTTTGAGGTCCAGCATCAGTACCGCGGATTCAACAAACATTTTTTTTTTGACTTTCATATACCTACTGTTCTTTATCGAGAACACATTCTCCATTTCCGAAGATCTTTATCAGGTCTTCACTAAATAATTATAGGTGTAAATTAAATAGCTAAATACCTTAAAATAGGCCATTAAACTCATTTAAAGGAAAAAAATAAAATAATAGGTCTTTACCTATGAAATTGCCGTTTTGTATGAAAAAATGTAAACGAATTTTTTTCATGAATTTTTTATTTGTATTAATCGAAGTAATCACCCATGCAATCAATGCATCTTTGCCATCGCAGTGGCAGTTTATTGATGCCCTTCTTAAAGAAATCAGCTGGACGGGAGGCAACAAATTCTTCAAAGGCATTTTGTACTGCCTCTCGGGTATTAAATTTTTTTCC
This sequence comes from Polymixis flavicincta, assembly GCA_949987655.1. Classification (NCBI taxonomy): domain Eukaryota; kingdom Metazoa; phylum Arthropoda; class Insecta; order Lepidoptera; family Noctuidae; genus Polymixis; species Polymixis flavicincta. Next base: position 30,060,227 of record OX465171.1, on the reverse strand, counting down.
CGCCAAGAAGTTATCCAAATTCTGGAAAAAGTAGTAGTCTGTAGGCGCAAGGTCTGGTGAGTAGGGCGGATGACGGAGAGCTTCCAACCCCAGTTCTTGCAACTTGGAGACCGTCTGCTGTGCAGTATGAGGTCGCGCGTTGTCGTGCAGGAGCAGCGGAGACGAGCGATTGACCAATGCTGGTTGGAGATGCGCCAGCTTCTCCATCATTGTGTTCAGTTCTTCACAGTACACATCTGCAGTAATGCTCACCCCGTTTGGTAAGAAGCTGTGATGAATCACACCGGCGCTAGACCACCAAACAGTGACCATCACTTTTCTAGGGGTAAGTTTTCGTTTAGGGCATTGTTTAGGTGCTGAACCAGGATCCAACCAACTTGCTGAGCACTTACGGTTATCAAACAGAATCCATTTTTCATCGTAGGTAACAATGCGGTTCAAAATTCCTTCATTTGTGTGTCTGTTGAGCAGTGCAAGGCACGTCTCGACGCGTACTTCGCGCTGGCGATCATTGAGTTCGTGGGGCACCCATTTGTCAAGCTTTTTTACCTTGCCAATTTGACGCAAATGGACCAATATTGTTTTGACGCTAACGTCGAAAGCTGCTGCTAATTCAGCCGTAGATTGTGTATCATCAGCTTCCACAATCGCCTTTAATTCGTCATTGTCGACCAAAGTCTTCGGACGACCGCGAGGTTCATTTTTCAGGTCGAAATTTCCAGAACGGAAGCGAGCAAACCAATAACAGGTGGTGCGTTGGTTTGTAGTGTTAGCTCCGTAAACGTCGTTGATGTTGCGTGCCGCTTGTGCCGCGTTGCTGCCACGACGGTACTCATATTCCATAATTACTCGAATTTTTAACGTATCCATGATGACGAAAAAGATTGAAATGCGATGAAAATGTAACACTAATCAATAAAGAAATGACTACTTTTAGAAAAAAAAATCCATGTTTTTAAAATAAAATTAATTTGAAATTAGAATTCTTAGCCAAACAAAAATTATTTTGATTTGAAATGGCCAGTACTGCAGAACGGCAATTTCATAGGTAAAGACCTAATATTAATTTTGACTTTTAGTTTCTACGTAAAGTAAATTCCTACATGGCTTTCGACAACTCCCTCGCCGTCGCGTCATATTTATCCATGCATGGAAATTTTTCTGTTCGTTTTATATTGCGGAGATTGGACATGGATCCATACGCTATGTTTTTTCGCCTAATACACCGGAATTTTCGATATTTATCTAACCTCTCTATATTGTGTTTGTCTTTGTACACACGGCTACACATCAAGCGAGACGTATAAGCTGATCTCGAATTGTATAGGATTTCCGTACAGTGCGAGATCAGCGTAAACTGGAAATGTATAGATTGATGTGTAGCCGTGTACACGGAATTTGGACACCAGGTATTGGTTTTTAAATTTCCTTTCAGAATCATATTTTTGGTCTTTTTCCAGTGATATTTTGTGCAAGCAACGGGTTGCTTGCACAAAATTAGAAACATAGGTACATATTGGAAATTGCGTTCAAAGTGTTGCCGTTGGAGTTTCATGTTACACAAGGTGAATTTTTAGTCACCGTTTAAATGTTTTAGGGTGATAGTAACCATGAAATTGAACTACTTTCTCCAAGGAACATGGGTCGCAATATGAAAAAAAAATCGGACTTCCCATAGAAAATCGATCAGCTGACTATTGATTTTGCATGGGAGGTCCGATTTTTTTTTGTCATATTTCGACCCATGTTCCTTGGAGAAAGTTGTTCAGTTCCACGGCTAATATCACCCTGAAAAATTTAAAAGGTCACTAAAAAATCACCTTGTATGTTTTTCAAATTAATTTTGACATACCTCGTCGTGTATAAATAACGAACTTTTTTCGCAAAACGAATCAGTTTGCGTTGAAAACTTATAGCGAATCATATATGAAAGAAGTACTTACAAAAGAGATCTAGAAATTCTAATTAGATACAGAAATTCTAAATAACTGAAGAGAAGAATGTATAACGCGTTGGTCAATGCATAAGGCGAAGCCAGCGCTGTCAAGGTGGCTAAATTCTGGTCAATACTTATTTAAATTTGGCATTATCCATGCGTCGGCAAGGGGCAGCTAGCCAGGCACAACTTTTTCACCACTGCTTTCAAAACGTAGGAATACCACGTGAGGAAACCGGAAAGTCGTAGAACCAAAAAAATAAAAATAAATATGGTTTACATGCATTTGTTAAACATACCACACAAACGATCGCGGGTTTAACAGCGGTATGGCCATTCGAAGACAATATATTCTGACGTCTACCAACCCGCACTGTGCCAGCGTGGTGGACTGCGGTCCCATTCTTCTTACGGAGGTGCCGTGTGTCATATGTGTATTTATCAACTAGCCCATACGTAACTTCAATATTCACTCGTCCAGTACGCGTGTAAATTGTGCATACAGTGCAGATTAGTTTAAAGCTCAGTACTTACCCTGAGGACATCCCATGAATCCCGAAATCACACTAACTGCATTTGCTAGCGGTACTAAAATGCAAACAAGCATTCCGGTTCGCATTTCCGATCAAAATATGATACCTATGCGTGTTTCAGAAATTATACAGGATGGTCCAGAAATAAATTCACTTTTGAAACCACGCTAATTAATAAACGTTAAAGGGGAGGGTGCAGGGTGCGGCTATTGCAATTTTACTAACCACACGGGACGACAGCGCGCGTTCTGCGCCCATGCCTATTATAAGAACTTTCGATCTTATGTGATTGTTCGACGGCATTTCCGTGTTAATTTCGAATTCGATCCGAATTACTGCGTATCAGTAGGTGTCCGAGTACTAATTTCACTAAGCAGTGGTTTTAGAAATTTAAAAGAACTGGATTGACACAAATAAGTGGCCTAAAGATCAAAAAAGAGTGTGACGCACCGAAAACCGCAGTAAATTCGAGAATCTTTACGCGCGTATCCAAGAATGTCGTTACATGGCTATGTTGATTCATTTTCTTGCTCCAAAGTTGAAAAAATCGCGAGGTGATAATCGCAACAAATGGTTTCAGCAAGATGGAGCCAGTTGTCACACTTCTAATGTGACCATGCGCGTAATAAGGGATCTGTTTCCATAGAAACTGATTTGACGGAGGAATGACATATCCTAATCCAAGTCCCGATTAACCCCAGAAGACTTATTTTTATGGGGACACCTTAAAAGCAAGGTATACCCTAATAAACCCGCAACATTGCGGCAATTGAAGCTGCATATTCAGCAAGAAATGGAAGCCAATTCAGAAGAAACTCTTACTAAAGTTTTTCAAAATGATCGTGTTCGTTTGGAAAAGTATCGTTATCGTGTTGACGTCATCTTGATGATTTAATTTTCAAAAACTAAAATAACATTTGATTAATTTTATATTGTATAAAATTAAACGCTTTTAAATGTAATTGTTTCTTTTCTTACTATTTCCTAAAATATATTTTTCTGGGCCATCCTGTATAAAATGACGTTAATATTTACCAATTCACGTCACTTTCGATACATTCATTTGATTGCTGAAAACGAATATTCAATTATCTACTCATCATTTATTTGTAACTGGGTGTTGCCAGCGGTTTTATTCGTTTTTAACGGGAGCTTATTACCAAAATTTTTATGTTGCTAGATGAAAATTATGTTAATACAGAACGTGGTATTTACCTATCTGCGTACAAAGTTTTGTCCAAATCGATTGAAAAGCAAACATCTTCATCAACTTTTTTTTTGTTTTCAAAATTTCCGCCGCGGTTTTAATGTGCGCTTAGCGTAACGATCCAATAACACTTATAAAATTGCCAGTGTTTCTTAGTAAGCTACTCGTTCATAACGACACGCCGGAACAGTATTTTTATCTTAATCTGTTTTTAGGATGCTCTGAAATTTAATTTGTAACAAAACAATAAAAACATATACCTATGCCATACAAACTACCCGAGCAGAAACAAAAAGTCCTTTTTGGTTCATGATCAGGTTTAAACATAAATATACAAGCAATTAGCAAAGTAGATTTGAAATTAAAGAAAAAATATCCAAGGATTTGCATGCAAAAAAATGATTTGTGAGGATCAGCAGAATTTGGATAGCCGGAGGCAAAAAAAAAAAAAAAATTCAAAACAAAAGACCATTCTTTCGTCTTAGAACTTTTTATAGACCTACACAAAGTATTTGATATTGAGTAGAATTTAATAAGACAGTTCCAAGAAAATGTACTCATAATAAGTACCTATTATAACATTTTTCGCAGTTCAATATCGCGAGAATGATATATAAACATTCGCTTGGAAGAACTTGTAACGCACAGGACGGTCACTTGCTCTATGCAGGTGCATAGAGCGCAAGTGCTCATCCATGTGTGCTAACTTTAATAATACTTTGGCTATGATAAATTGCTTTGACGTCAAAGGTAGGGCGCGCAGGGTGAGATCCAGAACGGACGCAGTGATCTTTAATGGCTTTATAAAGGGGAACTTCAGAACGTCCGTATATCGACTATGTCTTTTCCTACTACAGACAATCCAATTTTGACTTGACTGTATACTTTTGTTGTCATTACACGCACAGAGGACGAAATTCGACCACGTTTTTTATTACTTATTTTAATTTATTTCTGATGCATTATTATTTATTATATAAAATAATAGGTTTCTGTATTCCTTCAAATAATTAAAGTTCATCATAAATGCAAAATAAATCTAAATTTAAGCGAAATCGTATATAATCGTATGTATTTCTGGCCATAAAAGTACGATTTTTTAATTCTATCAAAGTACTCGTATGTAGATAAATAACGTTGCTCACTTTGTGTTTCTTCCAAGTAAATTTTTTGGAAAGCAAATATCTCGCGATACTAAAGTGCGGAAAATGTTTAAATCCGAAAAGTGAGTGAACTGCGTTCCTAACTCGATATGTCTAGACAAATAGGAAGACGAGGAGAAGAAATCATATTAATAAAGGAGGATCTACCGTCTTTAGCGTTTTTTCACGGCTGCTAAGAAATGCTGCGAGATCATTAAAATGTAAGCTTTTCTTTTCAGAATTTTCTGCAGCAAAATATTTTATGTTACAGGTATTACTCGTTAATGTTTTATTGTAAAGTTTTACAGATTTCTTTTATGCCTTATCTAATTCTCTTTTTAAGCATAATGGATTAGAAACGGATTTTTATACGAATGAGAAGAGGAGCTAATTTTTCAATAGTGAAATATTTTTTAACTTTAGCAAAGCATGTTATTAAATTATTCGTACAAAATATAACAACAATGTATTATTATCAAGAAGATATTAGTAAATGAATTCCTTGATTATGTGTGCTTCCAAAAACGCTTAAAATCACTCTCCTTGTGGTATGTTGCTAAAGTTGCTAAGATATCCATTTTAATTTTATCTTCATTGTCCTAACACCATTTCAACTTAGACTTAAATCGCTTAATCGCAACTTAGACTTATATCTATCTCGCGAGATTATAAACTATGAACTTTACCATACTGCTTACAATATGACGTATTAATTTCCGATAGTTTATAATCTGTCTATGTAAAAACCGTCAAATTGTAAACGAACCTGCACTTACCGACAGGGTTCACAATCTGTCTAACTTTATCACCCGTTAAATTGTCAACGATCCCTGATTTGCCGATCGTGACGGTAGCCAAATTGGTTGCAGTTACTAAGCCAGGGCACCTCGACGGAATAGGTTAGGTTAGAAGTGCGACCAACCGCGAGCGAGCCGAGCGAGCGCTACTTCCAAGTTAGTGGCAGTTACTATTTGGTAATAGCGCAAGGTATCCGAAATATACATTGACGAAAAACTTAACTGGCACGCTCTTGTAGAGGCTCTTTGTACTAGAATCAGAAGACGAAATAATTTTTTAAAGAACTCAGGCACTCCGCTAATTCTGAAACTCTGATTCTTGTGTACCTCAGCTTTTGTCAATCTATCATTATGTACTGTATCCGGGTGCAGTTTTGTAGGTACCGCCGTACTTACAAAACCGCAATGGTTTATGGTCCCTGCAGAACGTGCACAACGAGCGGTTCTTAAAGTAATGCTTTTTAAGCCTAGAGATCCTACTGATCTGTTCCATTCTGAGGCCGAAGTTCTCACGTAAGGCAACTATATGTCCTTCGTTCAGTCCTGCGAAGACACTCCAAACTTCCGTTAGACAAAAAGCTGCTTCCTTGCCGCCACGGTTTCCCTGTATGTAAAACTAACCCCTGTCGTTTTGCGTTCACGAGTCGACAAATTGTTTGCTCAAAGTTCACGCATATGTAATAAAATAATTCCGTAGTACAGATATAACTTTCATGAAATCAAAATTAAATTAAGAAAATGGCTCTTATCCCTATTATGATGAAACAGAAAAAATATCGTCTATAGAATCTTAACTTTAACAAGCCTACCTTGAAAGAAAGCTTATCAAACACACACTTCACATATACACCTCAGTACACACAAACTACACTCATATACACACTCCTGATACATACACAACCAAAATCTTTCACTCCATTTACTGTTAACAAAAACTGTAAACCAACTGAAAAGTCGCGGTTGTATTATATAAATTGAAGCCGCATAATCTCCGACTTCTGAGATACAGGTCTGCGTATCTAGTTTATGAGCACGGAAAATAGACTATAATTTTAAACTTAGTAGTACAACCCACTGTTTCCTTAAGCTATGTACTGTGGTTTTGTTTTTATGTACAGAGGCCAGCACATCAAGCTACCCCAATCTGTCAAATTTCTTTGATAGTTTTTCAACTTTATTTCAAAGGAATAAGGTTTATGTTCAATTGGGAAAATTTGACTGTTTGGGATAGCTTGACCTGCTGGCGACTGTACTAATAAACTTATATATTTTACGTCGTCGCATGCAACTTTGATATCAGTTAACCGTTTTTCGGTTTGCCACGGGCAGATTATGAACTATCGAAAAATAGTGCGTTAAATTTTAAATGGTTTTTGTAGTAGTTACACAATTTTTCTACAGTTTATATACTCGCGAAATAGATTATAAACAGACGCTGTTCATAATGTTACAGTGATATCTATACAACGTGTAAAGGGCGGAAAGGGTATATACATACCAAGGGCACGGCTTCTTTGGATGATATCAAACGATATTGGAAGGGTTTTTTAATCCTATCTCTACATGTTCGGAAGTTATGAGAATTTTCAATACATTGATACCAGAAACCGAACTCTTCAAATTGAAATAAACACATCACTCGGAAGAGATTTATAACAAGCAAGATATTGGCAAGTAACATTGACCTACGTAGTGCGGTGATACGTTTGTAATTATTTGAATTGTAGAAACATTATGAAACCGAAAATTTGGTATCAATTCTTAGAGTATTTTATTTATTCCATACTAGCTGTTATCTTTAGTGCTTGAGGATAGCAATAGGGTTTCTGTTACACCCTGTTTATTAACACGTGAAGCGAAAACTTTGTACAACTTTTATGAAAATCACGCGGACGGAGGAGTATGTTTGGCACAGTTAAAGTTTATTGGAGAAGTAGTGCAGAAAGCTAATGTTTTTAATGATTTAAAGGAGTTATGGTCAAATTTCGACCACGGGGTACCACAAGTAAAATATAACTTCTCGAAAAATTATTTATAAACCACAGCGTTTGCTATAATTTAACGTATTTTTAAAAAAATCTCATGGACTCATCTTCAGATCCAGAGAGTTCTGAAGATGAGTGAGACAATTTTGTGAGCATTTTATGAGTTTTTGAAGAGTCAAAGACTTATAAAATGCTTACAATATAGTCTTTTAAGGTTTGCACAATGGCTTAACATGCACATAACTACTTGAATGACGTTAGAGATGTTCTACAACTAAAACCCCTTTGACTATTTGATTTGCTCTACAACCAAATATCTAAAATCGATTATAACATCGTTCTGCCTCATGTTAAATGCAATAATCCGTAACAGCCTTTACCGGCAATGCTCTTCACATGGCCAGGCAGAAGCCATTATGTGAAAGCTCTAGTTTGGAGCACCCAGTTTATGCAGTTATTGTAAATTCGGCTCCATTTCTCTGGGGCTGCTAACTGACTAGACATTATTTGGACTAGGAAATATACCGACTAATTGTTTAATAACTCTATCAAATATTAGGTACCAACTGAAAGGCTTTCTTTAAACTAAAATGGTTTATTCTGTAAATAAGATATCGGAATCACTTTTACATGTATTATAAAAAAATGCTAAATGGAGTCGACATTAATTCAGTGACTACCCCTGAGAAGAATTTACGAAACAAACCCAAACAGGGGCCAAAGTCTCTTTTAAACTCCAAATTACAGATAAAGAATATCATTCCTAAATCCTATCACATAGCAATTAGCTTCTTTATAAAATTTCCACATATATTTTTTTTAGATTTGAAAGTAATCGTAAAGGTACTTTTCAAGACGAAAAGCTGCAGCTTCAGCTTTATCTATTCCAAAATTAAAAAAATAGGGTAGGCTGTACCAGGGATGCAGCCGCTGTGGAGTACGCGAACCGTCTGGTGCGTGCTAGAGACTGTGAAATAAGCACTAGTGCTTGTTTTCAACGATGCTGAAACTCGATGCGAAGAAATAATTCCACCAAGCGGTACCGTCCGCATGGTTTTAAGGTCCGCTCGCTGCTCAAGATAGCAGACAGTTTTGAAAAATCAAAAGCAAAAGTCATTTATTCAAAAAAGGCTGGTGTCAGCACTTTTTGAACGTCAAAAATTACAAAAGACAGTCCCCCAAAAAACGCCCGCCCTTCACCACTTACTAGTGCTTTAGCTGGAAAGAAAAAGTAGCGCAACAAATTCCCCAACAGCACAGCTGTCTGTTATGTTAAAAGAACTTAGTTCTGTACAATGGTAGGTACGTAATTAACGTTACGAAACATAAAATTAAAATATTTCTAGATATATATTATAAAAAAAAGCATGTAATGAGTAGATTATGTCAACACTAAGTAAATGAAAATAAAAATGAATATAAACAATCAAATAAAAACAAACAACTATGGTTAATAAAGATATGACCTGTCAGTAGGCAAGCAAATTCTGGTGAAAGAACACAAACATTGTCTTGAGTTAATCACAGCGACCAACTATTCTTATCGTTTAAAAGTACACGCAACAGGTGACTGGATCCCGGCTACTTACTAATGGCGGTTATTTGGACGCATCCTTTCTGTTATATCGTCCGTGATATATCTGAACGGGGTGCGGGTTTCCATTTGTGCAGGATAAGTGTGGCCTATATGTGCTACGTTTACGATGACAGCTGTTGCTTTGCCCAACTGACGAATTAAGGCGTCAACGACACGCTTGCGATCCCTCCCCTAATTTACAGAGTTGGGGATCGTCTTCAAGAAGGCTGTGTCCGTTCGATGAAATAGCTATCTCATGTAATAGTCTACGACTGACGTTTTTTTTTTTCCTGACAGAACCGAAATGTGTTATAAATATTCTGTCATACGCCGGTGTAAGATCATAATAGCCACATATGTCATGCTGCTGAGAAACACCACGCTGGTAAATGCGCATTATCTCTGACATAGACATGGTATACGCGGTGTCCCTCACGCCCTCCGCTAATTGCCTTGCTTGCCAATGCCAAGGTATATACTCGTAGTAAGGTATATACGGCGCCGAAACGTGGACACTGACAGTCGGGCTGGTCCACAAATTTAAGGTCGCTCAGCGCGCTATGGAGCGGGCTATGCTCGGAATTTCTTTGAAGGATAAAATCCGGAACGAAATTATCCGGAAAAGAACCGGAGTTACCGACATAGCTTATAGAGTGAGCAAGCTGAAGTGGCAGTGGGCTGGCCATGTTTGTCGAAGGACCGATGGACGGTGGAGCAGACGAGTCCTGGAGTGGAGACCGCGTCTTGGCAAACGTAGTGTGGGACGCCCCCCAGCTAGATGGACCGACGACCTTAAAAAGGTGGCTGGGACAGACTGGATGCGGAAGGCGGAGGATAGAGTATTGTGGCGCAGCTTGGGAGAGGCCTATGTCCATGAGAGGCCTATGTGTAGCAGTGGACTGCGATAGGCTGAGTTGATTGAAGGAAACTTAATTCTTCAGCGTGACCATCATAGTGTTAAGTAGACTCACACTATGTCTCGGAGAGATATCTTTAGACATTTCGAATCATTCCACATTATCGTATACTGTTAAACTGTTAAACATTGCTGATCTCTGGTTCTGGCGCTCGCGTACAGTCAAGTGGTTCGATGGCTGCCTCTTCCGCCTCAGCCCTAGATGTCCTGGGGCCTGGCACTGGGACTCCAGATTCCAGTCTTTCCCAGTCGATGAGAATGTAGTAATGTTAATATAAAGGTTATTTGGCTCACCAAATAACCTTCGGTTAAAGGAAAGTTTTCTAGATTTTAGGAAAGGTGAAAACCTATCTTTAGTGTTCACAACTTTATTGTAATACCTATTTGCTTTCCTATAGATAAGTAGTTTTTAAAATGCAAGTCTCTTATTAATAAAGATCTTGTCCAAGCTTAACCAGATCACCCTAACAAACTGACCAATTCCCTTTAAGTGTTTATTATTTCACCATTTAGCAGTGTTATTGTTCACCGAATTAGTGACCGCTTAATATTAACATTCATCGCATTGTCGTCGTCTAACTAGCGAGAAGGATTTGCACCATGTATTAATTACAATGCGGTATTGTCCTGCATGTCGCAGCCGACGTATTTGCATGTACGGCAACCTTGAGGAGATAACCCTCTCCTCGATCGGCCCTAGTATTATTTACTTCCTATCTAGGTAGGGTAAGTAGGATATATATCTATCCGTTGCCCCTGCAGGGCTGGTATCCGACGACGCTTGCATCGTCCAATTGGTTCCGGCAGAGTTTAGAGTTTGCTGTATTCTTCCTCTATAAGTCGCGAAACGGCTGCAGTTGCTAATTTCAAATTTTTCTTGAATCATAGCCAGTCACATATGTAGGTACATCTCACGTATGTCCAAACTCGTTCTCGATAAACACGGTCTTGAACCGGGCCAAGCCAAATTCCAGCGCCTACGGTAATCAGGCGCACGCGTAATTTGCTCTAACCTGGCTCCTTCTACTGGATGTCGATACACTGGTCTCGTTATCGGTCACCATTGCAGCCACATTAATATCAAACATCGGTGCTCGAGACTGTCTGAAGCCGCTTGAACCTGCCCATATCTAACACGTTCCCTGTGGGGACGAACAGCACCCCAATTGCGTAACTTACGATTAATCATAATCGGTTTCGTTTTCACAGTTCAACAATTTTCATTGCGTTATTTACGTTGTTGAGCAGACACTTTTTTCGAACATATGAAGCAATGGTTTAACAATCCGTTTCAAAACGAAGCAGATTATGATGAATCGTGAGTTACGCAATTAGGGTGCAGGTTCGTGTCGCGGGTCGGAATCTCTCTTTCTTGCTACCCGAGCTTTTACACGCTAGTTTTCTACGTTACGTACCTACAGCACGCGGTGGTGCCACAGTAGAGCAGTAGTTTTTTTTTTTTTTTAATCCGCATCTATTTAAACTCTACTTCTAATGTTGTCAGGAATGAGTTTTATATATCACACCTACTATATTATGTGCTGCTGAGTGATCCATTATGCAATACCTACTTAAAATAAACCTGAAGAATTTGTTAGTTTGAACCGCGCCGGATACCGCGCCATAAATATAATTACTCTACCCATCCGATTTTTTTATAGAAAAATTCTAGCCGAAAATGAGGTAATAGTGCGGCCGATGGGATGCCCCGTGGTTGGTCGGGGCTGGGCAGATTAGCGGGCAGAAGCTACCCACCAAATACACGCAGTGCGCGATGGTAAATTCAGTTCCGAATGCGTCGTGAGTAAATGCTTCTATCCTTTAAATTATGGTGATAAAATAATGCCGGTAGGTAACTAATCTAAATCTTGCTATAACATATTTCGTTACACATGGTTTTTGCAAGTGAGGGGGTCACTTGCAAACGGGTGTGTAATGTTTGGCATAATAACAAATGCTCTAATTTCACTTAAACTAACGTTCATATGACATAATTTTCATAAGACATAATATCAAATGACATAAATTCATATGACCTAATGTTTCGTATCATATAATATTCATTTAACATAATAACATTTAGTATAACGTTCATTTTATATAATTTTCAATATGTATAATATTCTTTTAATATAATGTTCATTTGACCTAATATTCTTATGACCTAAAATTCATGTTTAATGGGCACAGTTCTAGCCTAACTCAAATGGCACTTAACCAAACCTTAAAATATTCTATGCAAGGTCGAGGGTGGGCCTGGTCGACGGAGCCCCGCTTCGCGGGGCTCCTACTTATGGGTGGTTTATAAAAAAATAACCACGAAGGGGATGGCGGGGTCTATTCGCTCGCTTCGCTCACTCACACGACCCCGCCATCCCCTTCTAACCTAACCTATCCGAGTCGGGGTGCCCTAAAGTCCAGATTGCATCCAGGTGTATAAGGCACCATACTAGCAGGCGTTTAAAATCGTATGAGATTTTCTAAATTATATTAAAAGTTACTTAGAGATTATGAATATTATAGTAAATGAATAATATGCTAAATGAATATTATGTGAAATGTGCATTATAGGAAATGTTCATTATGTCATATGAAATTAGGTAAAATGAAATTATATCAACAATTCATTATGTCAACTGATCGTTATGTTAAACAAAATTATGTTAACTGAAATTATGTCAAGTGAACGTTAGATATTTTGTTATTATGTCAATCATTACACACCCCTTGCAAACGATCCCCTACAGACTGAAAGATGTATCATGCCAAAAAAAAAAAAACTTTAATTTCGGAAGTCGGTGACTTTTGATATTTATGTATTTGATTAATTTCTTGTCACTGCCATCCGAAATTAAAATTATTTCTCACTTTGTAGTGTGTTTCTGGAAGTCGGTTGTTTTTTCTTTAAGTGTTTAATTTTCACTTTTAGTTATAGTACTCGTATCTACCTACCCCACACCACATCGAAATTTTCATCATCCTTGGGATCAAAATAATATATACGAGTATTTATGCGATAACAGCAATCGCGGTTGGTCTGCTGTAATTTTTTGAAGATTTCCGTTGTCTGTCTCCGAAATGCATCATCAGATCTATGTGTAATTTAAATGAGACCATTTCGCAATAAACTCCTTTCGAACAAAAAAAGAATTTTGAAAATCGGTCTTTATATGACGGAGTTATGCCCGAACCTCCACCTACCCCCTAACCGTTAAAGAGTTGTACCTTCCTTCATCAGCTCAGCGTCATGAGATGATGATGACCATACGCAAGTGTCTCAATAGCTTTAGAAAATATATGAAAAACAGTTAAATCCTATAAAATTTGAGGGTTGCGCTCGATTTCCCTGGGATTCCATCATTAGATCCTGACTTGGTGCCAATGGGACCACCTCAGGAGTGTACCTTTCAAATAACAAAAGAATTTTGAGAATCGGTCCACAAATGGGGGAGAAATCGGTGAACATACATTAAACAAAAAAAAAATACGTACGTACAGTCGAACATATATTTTCCTCTTTTTTTTTAAGTCTGTTAAAAACAGTTTATTTTAAACCAGCCATTCCAGTGACTTCGCCCGTGTGGTGTTCTATGTTATACATATAATTATATCTTCCTCTTGCATGATCTCTGTCTATTGATGAAAACCACATTAAAATCCGCCGCGTGTTTAAAATTAAAATTTTAAAAGATCTAAGCGTACCCCTGGCACACAGGCTACTGAGGTAACACGGGTGGGTTTTAGTCAGTAAAACTCTGACACGCCCTCCTGCTCCACCCAGAGCGGGAGAAGTTATTCGATGATTTCCCACCCTCAAAAAGAAAATTACTTAAGTATTTATACTATGTAGAGATGCCGATCGATTCTAAAACGTTAATGTTACAAATAATCTTCGGCCTCAGAACGATTGACAGTTTAATTCAATTGAATTCAATTTATTTATATCAGAGAAAACTCCACATATGATTACAATAATGTAAAACAACATAGAAATCATAAATAATAGATTAGTGTGTTACTCACAAAAAATAATATTAATAATATAAATGTGCGTGTAACTATGTTACTATTTGTATACCTGACTGATGCCTATGGCCGTCCATAGCCAATGATTTTGGAAAGGACAGTCAAAACGGGCAGCAATAACATTTAGGATGCTGTTGCTGCTGCTTCATGGACGGTGCAGCAGCGAGTTAGCTTTCTTGAGCATGAGGGGTTGAAAGCCATCCGTACGTGCTTCAGGAAATATGCCAGACGCGCTGCAGCGCTAGCCCCAACAGCACCCTAAAAGCGTGTTGTTACTGGGTGCGCAGGCTCTGTAGGATTACTGCGTATGTTTCACCCACAGGCTACTCGAGTAGAGTGACTGGCAGAACGCCTTAGAATGTGTTATTTGCACCTCTCTGTTGCAACGTGCGAACCTGCGAGCGAGCATATTACCTCTCACCGCAAAAGCCCTGCGCTCCCTCTCTATGTCCTCGTCATCCTTAAGGTCGTCTGTCACAATGTGGCCCAGATACTTAAACCTATCCACCACTTTTAAGGCTCAGCCATTAAGCATGACAGGAGGAACATTTGCGGGATAGTATGTACCTGCTCTAAATACTACAGGTTCGCTTTTTTTTGGAGTTGTATTTCAGTCCGTGCGACATCGCAAATGCCTCACACTGCGACACCAAATTTCTTAATCCGCTGATTGTGGGGCACAGCAGGACCATGTCGTCCGCATAACTAATATTGTTTACACATTTGTCATCAATGAAATAGCCGACATGAGTGCTACTGACAAACTAAAAATTAAACAACAGTGGCGAGCTTTAACCCCTTGTCTCACACCACATTCTAATAGTCGTCCGACAAAGTACCGGCCCACTTCACCTGATTTCTCTGATTTGAGTATTAGTACTTGAGAAGAGAGGTGCATTCCACCGGTACACCCACGCTTCCCAGCTTCTTCCATAGCACGTCATATGCTCTGAAATCAAAAGCTCTTGATAGATCAAGGAAACACGTCCTTCTCTTTGTGTAGGACTTGACAGTACGTTTCAGGCAAAGTATGGCGCTATCTGTTGACAGACCAGCTCTAAATCCAAACTGCGCATCCTGCAGGTCGACGTGCCTCATGTGATTACCATTTAACAGACCGTCAACCACCTTAGCTGTTATGGTAGAAAGTGAGATGGTTCGATAGTTAGCTTTATCGAACGCTTCAGCCGTCTTGATTTTAACAATGGGCACCACAATTATACGTAATAATTGCTCGGGTAAATAGGAGTGGCACAGAAACCAATTAAACAACATACTAAGCACTCTTGGCAAGTGAATCCCAGCATGCTTAAAGTGTTCTATACTAAGACCGTCGTGACCAGGCTTAGTTAGCAGCGATCACTAATAGGTATCACGGATTAGTAAGAGTGCTGGAACGATTAATTCGTTAAGTGTTTTAAAGTGTGCTGTTCGTGTCCTTTTTATTTACAAGCTTGATCAAATCGGCAGAGTTCGATAGAATCAACATGAACGAACGTGTCAACGCAAACTCATTGCTAACCAAGATTTACACGCGAATTAGTGCAACGGCCCAGGCTAAAATCTGTAATACTATTCTGATCCACGAACGGCTCGCCTTTCTGCTGAATAATTTGAATGTGACGGATGAGTTCTCTCTGGAACAAATCAGCATGTCCAGCTACAAGAAGGGTCTCGTCTTGGAGGCTAAGAAGATACTAAGCGAAACCGCCATGACAAACATTAGGCTACGCACAAGAATATGAGACGTGGCAAAAAGCACCAGCAGGACATCTGTCGAGTGTTCAGTGAAACGGATCTGGATGATGATCCAACATACGTGGCGAGGGACCTCTGCAAGCGGCCGCCAGTGACGTTTGACAATATAGACGTCACAAGAATTCTAAAGGATACAACGTCACTCACGGCTGGAGACGGACTCATAAACAAGAAGCTCGAGGCTTCAAGAACAGACCGTTCGGCGTACTCTCAACGCTAAGCCACAAATTCTGTGATGTAACCTGCACAAAATATAGGGACTCTTTTTGTAACTTATCGATAAACTAATTTTGTATTATTTTTTCAGTCATTTTCGCATAAATCATGACCAAAATTTTATTCCACCTCGCACTATGCTTCTCAGTATAATACAAGCATTTCACGGCATTACCAGAGACTTTATCAATATAACAGCAGACATTAGGAAGTACAAAAATGTAATTAAATTAAAATTTGGTACAGTCCTATTCTTGATCTGCTGTCTTGATATTACAACAATGGCGTCGCCGGCTAGCCATTATTGTGACTTCCTTGCATCTGTATTAAGGATGTAGCGGTACAGCATGTCGCTTATCGATTCTTTCTAGCATGCTGTATATGAACTATTCGTAATAAAATAACGACAAAATAATGTTTTGTAATTCTCGATACTCGCACGCACACACACTGGTATATTATAGAAAGTCGCGTGGAGGGACATAACTCTTTTTCCTTAAGTGATGATTTCTACCAGTGAACTCCTACCGTAAAGCCCGTTGAGGAACTTCGTTCCAAAAATACATTTTCTTACTTAGTTTTAAAAGTATAATATATAAACAGAAACAAATTAAAGGTCAACAATAGTTACCTTATACTAATATTATTGATTTATCACAAACACTACAGGAAATTCCTAATGCGGTGGCGGTATCCTTAACTAAACTATCTTAAGTAATTAATTCAGAAAAATAAATCGATCCTGTCAGCCATGCCATTAAGAACGTGCAAGGCTCGCGTCAGTGGCGGCAATCAGTCTCATATTAATATCACAAAACTTCAACAAAATAATCCTAATAGTAATTTTTTTCCAAAGATAATTCATAATAATATTCATAATTCATTGCATCTAGTTATGACAATAGCGTACTAGAGACAGGTAAATGGTGTTGCGCTAGGGATGCGCAGGAGAAGAGATAAGCAAATATCGAAATTAGACTTGACTTGATTTTATTTTTGATTGTGTAGCTGTTGGTATGGTTTTACAAGACTGAGTTAAAAAATAGTTTTGTTTATCCAAATACTAACTGATACAAAAATAATATATTCATTCTTATTCTAGATGAAAGTTCGTAAGTTTTAAGGATATTATTCATCATATGTCACAACACTAGCGGTTTTATGGCATAGAAGACTATTCTATTCTAAAAAAAAAACATATCCAGTAGGTACTTACAACAGTACTCCCATCTGACCTGAAATTAGTAGGTACGTATGTATAAGCTGGTAGGAACAGCCAATTAGCCACAGAAAACTCAGCTTACTTTTTCTTTGTAGTATCACAAGGATTTTCTGTCACTCCAATTATTGAATACAAAGTGTCTGGGGGCACGGTATTACCCGGCCAAGACTAGCCAAGCGGAGCGTTAGGCACTCCCGACCTCTTATCGAAGCGCTCTGTTATTTTTTACCCGACTGCGCCAGAAGAAGGGTTGTGTTTTCGAGTGTATGTATGTACGTATACATACATACATCGCTGATCGATTTCAGCTTGAGAGGTGCCTTTAGATTCGTCTTAATTGTGAGAGTGACACTGGGTGTATCAAAATTGAAAAAAAAATGGCCGATTTTTGGCGACATATCGTGACTTATTTTTTTTTTACATGAATATGTTTTTGGTGGGATCTTTATTACTACATTGTATAAAACAAAGCCGCTTTTCATGTTTGTACGCTTAGATCCCTTAAACTACGCAGCGGATTTTAATGCGGTTTTCATCAATAGACAGAGTGGTTCAAGAGTATACAGGAAAAGTTTTTATCCAGTGCGCAAATTGTAACCATGAATTCAGCATATCATTCTAGAACCCCTAGCGCAGAATTTTTTCGCCGGATATACAAAAAAAAAATCAGCTGTCCCATACATTTTGTCCGCGTAGGTATTGCACTTTTCTATGAAACAGCAGATTTTTTTTTCTATAACCGGCTAAAAATGGCTGCGCTAGGGGTTCTAGAATGATATGCTGAATTCATGGTTACAATTTGCGCACTGGATAAAAACTTACCATGTATGTGTATACACCGACCCCCACGTAAGCCGCGGGCAAGAGCTAATATGTTATAAACTTACCTTCCTAGAATTTTGTCCCCATTAGATATAATGATATGATAAACCACAGTCTAAAGAGAAAAACGGTAAAATAGACCTACAGGATAAAGGCTACAAGAAATATCAGGGAACAAGATATATCATAGGATCCAGGATTACATTAACAATGTTTTTCATATATTTTCTAAAGCTATTGAGACATTTGCGAATGGTCATCATCATCTCATGACGCTGAGCTGATGAAGGAAGGTACAACTCTTTAACGGTTAGGTTAGGTGGAGGTTCGGCCGTACCCCGTCATATACAAAAAAAAAACAACCGACTTTCGGAAAATACTACAAAGTGAAAAATAACTTTAATTTCGGAAGGCAGTGACAAGAAATTAATAAAATACGAGTACATATCCAAAGTCATCGCCTTCCGAAATTAATTTTTCACTTTCTAGTGTTTTCCGAAAGTCGGTGTAACAAGACCACATTGTGTTTACATATTCATTGTGCTTTTGTGTGCACTGAATAAATGGTTCATCTACATATTTAGATACATAATTATTCAGCGTAGCTCGTACAGTTAATAATCTTATACCGTGGCCCCAATACGCTATGCTTAATGCAATTATAGGCCATCAATGAGCCACTTCACTATCTGTACGCAGCTATCGCTGTTTAGGGGGACTGGCAGACGTAATAAAGTATATCAAAGGGATGACGACCCGTCCTTGTTGACCTCCGCTCGTAATTTTGTTATGCGTTCCCTGAACCTTCGTGACCTCTAAGAACAGTTACGTAAAAAAATATGCTGTAGTTACTATTCTAGACTAGCCAGAACTTTCTAGAATCATTATGGCTGGTTTAGTACATATCACAAATGTAGGAACAGCATAGCTACCACACGTCAGTTTTTTCATACGTATGGCGTTCCTGTGGGTTTGTTCGGCCGCACGGGTCAATCCACTGGGTTAACCTACGCTTGCCAGGGTTGGTCTGTGGATGGGTGACTGATCTTAACCTGTGTCCTTGGAGAAATGAAGTGGAAGTGTCCTTGGAGTTTCTTGCCCGTTCTTCTCCATAGAGATTTACGCTTTGGAATGGGCACCTAGCTTCAACTTCGTTTTTTTTTTGACAGTTCAAAAGTGCATGTTAAAGGTTTAATTGAAATAAATGCTTTGAGTTTGAGTTTAGCACACCGAGACTCCTCTGTGCTTGTGACGCTGCACGTTACGCTTTTGGTCTCGGCTATCATTGGAGGATGTTTGACATTCTTTGCAGGGCGTCAGAGCCCCGATGTCTGACAACCAGTCTCACCAAGGGGGTAGTACCTAGCTACTGGGTTGTAGAAGTCGGATGGGAAGTCGACCCCAACATAGTGGGGAAAAAGCTAGGCCGATTGATTTGCCTTCCAGTGGCAGTATAAATAAATAAATAAAATACGAGTGCAAACAGCAAGGTAGGTATCGTTTTAAATGTCCATTAGTTGCGTTAGTAATTCATACGTTCAATTAACTAGTCAAATTTTAAAAATCTCACTTCGAATATGGGTGTTTATTTTATACAGTCAAGTAAATATTAAATCATTCCGACCAAACGTTACTCGAATTCAGTCCTCGATGCATCGGGTGTCGATTTCAGAGCAAAATGAAATAGATAAACATTTCAGTGCGAAGTACTCAGTACTCAAATTACCGCAGCGCTCCGGCCCATTCACACGTTAATCCGGGAGCGGACATTTTCCAGAAGCAATCCATTCTCAACTGCAAAAGCGATCCATTTCATTGGTAAAATTAAAACAGATTGTTTTTGCACTCAAATGTTCTTAACCGGTTGAATGCCGTAATTACAAAAACAATTGAAATGTCATTGTGTCTCGCGTGGATCCACGTTGCATACATACAAAGGGTTCATTTTGTTATGGAGTAATTAAATGACAAAGTCTCATCACAAGCGTATAATCAGGAATCTTTGAGGTTTTTTAGGTAGGTAGGATAGGTAATTTATTTTTGTTTTTTTATTTTGCAAAATAAACTATAGTAGGTACACATACCAGTATTACAAAAAGATTGAGCTAAAGAGTAGGGCTTGCATTCAAATATTCGAAGATTCGAATTCTTCTAATAATAATTTTTTTAGATTTTTTTATTGATAAAATATTTTTAATATTCGTGTGCAAAAATTACGATATTCCAATATTCGACCAATTTCCATAACAAAGGACTGTGAACCCTGATGTGCACAAAATGCAAGCGTGATGTATGAAATGCAAGCGTGATGTATGCTACGTGTGGTCGACAAGTGCCTTCGTACCATCAACTGTGCATGCAGCACATGGTCTCCAATGTGAGTGTTGGATCCACAGGATATTAAAATTATTTTGACGACACATTGCTTATAACCAGCGGATGATCAAGATGCTTCCAAAGGGAAAGCTCATTGGAATAGTCTTATGCATGCATAAAAAAATTGTGAATAATCTTGACCTAAATCCTGCCTTCAAAGAACCCTCTAAATGTTTGAAGTGCAGTTCCCGATTTCAGATCAGCTAACAGCTAAGCAAAGCCTCAAACACCCGTAAACTGTCGTGATTAATTACTGAAATATCAACTAGAAATCGGATCACTTGACTTGCGTTTTGATGCATAGGTGATTTTCGTTAGATATCGCGGAATTGCCACAGGGCTTGTGGCTAAGTAATTATAGAAAGCACGTAAAGCCGTTGGTCCCGGCTGTCATTCGTGGATCTTTGACAGTGGTTACGTGTCGACAGACGCCCGAAACTCTGACAACCAGTCTTACCAAGAGGTATCGCGTTACCCAGTAACTCCGTTGCGGAGGTCAGATAGTCAGTCACTCCGTGTAAAATCTTGGTATTCAGCTGCATCCGGTTAGACTGGAAGCCGACCCCAACATGGTTGGGAAAAGGCTAGGCAGATAATGATGATGATTATGTAAATGCTACAATGTGACTCATTATTTCAAGAGTTAAGTACGAACAATCCGGATGATTCCGGTTATTGTTCTGTACCGCATTATGTGAGGGTAGACCGTACTAAATTGCTTTTTATCTAGTTGGTCTAGCTTACGCAAGCGCTACTACTGGTCATGGGGCCCCGAGGTGGATTTCCCGGTGGTCAATGTGTCAATGGGATTTTTAATTTGAAATTTCTCAGGTTAATGACAATAGACTCGCAACCTAATACATGGAACTCAAACATAACGGCGAAATATGGGTGTATAATGGGTACAACTCTGCCCAAACCCTTTCGGGATAAAAGGCGTGATGTCATTTTATATAAGTTTAGTCTACTGTGCCGAGTGTTGGTAG
This sequence comes from Polymixis flavicincta, assembly GCA_949987655.1. NCBI lineage: Eukaryota > Metazoa > Arthropoda > Insecta > Lepidoptera > Noctuidae > Polymixis > Polymixis flavicincta. Next base: position 30,038,729 of record OX465171.1, on the reverse strand, counting down.
CGTTACTGTTGATAAGTGATTTTATTTCTGTAAGTAGGTTTGTCACGTCGATCATATTTTTCAAACTAGATGAGGACTGCGTTGCCTATCTGACTACTCTGGGAGGAAAGGCCGAAACAAACTCAGAGGTTACACTCTCTTTAAAGTCCAGACAATCTTGGTCAGATCGTGTGGATTGGTTCTGAAATGGTGTTTTAAGGAAAGAACCACACAGATTCAGTGGACCTATCCAATCAGCTTAACTCAGAACTTGAGATGGTCAAAGATTTGACAATCGTAACATGTTCTTCGAAAATGTGCATTAAAAAAAAAAAAATGATGAGTGGTTCCACTAACGTGCACGTTTTCTCAGTAACCTGCTCAGAATATTGTTACTTCTAACTACTTGGAACCACTACTCCTTATCTATTCTTCGCTTTTACTTTGTAGCTGCTGGTACTAATTTTCCAACGATGTTATAATCCGGATTATCCCTCAACGATTTGCGTCTTAATGATCATCTTTTCTGGGTTTGAACCTTACAACCTACGACTCGTAAGTCGCGGCATTGACCACAGGACCACCACTGCTCTCAAAACGGTTAAGGAAAACATCGTGAGAAAACTGGCATATCCTAGAACAAAAAAAAACGAAACATGTGACACCTACCCAACCCGCACTTTAAAATAAATTATACTTACATTAATTTAAGTAGGAAGAGGAAGAAATTTAATGCCTTCTTCAGCAATTCTCTTTTCTGATTAATTTCGTTGCAGGATCCAAAGAAGTTTGTTTGCTCGCCATTGCAAGTAGGTATATGCTTGGCTAGCAAAAGATGTGGGAAAAGTATGCAAAATATATCTCCGTAAAAAATAAAATGTTCTAAAATTTGTTTCATGTTTCTGGTTAAATTCTCCTGAGAATCTGATGTTGCGACGTTGGTAAACAACGCTGCGCCAGGGTTGTCCTCGAAATGCAAATTGCAAATTTTGAAAAGTTTTTTGCAATTTGTAGATTAGTGTCAAGTTTTGTGTGTACTTATATGGGTTGTGTAAAGACCATCCGCGAAGCAGTCATCTATCTATACATTTTGTACATCAAATTGAGTGTGCAAAAATGGAAACGACCGTTATTTTGGTGTAAAAATTTACAGTTTTCGGTGGTGCGCTATGTAGATAACGCAAACCATGGGGCCTAGGGATGCATGCAACGGTACATGGATCGCTAAAGCATTTAAACCTTTTATTCATAAGAACTATTCGAAAAATGTTGGAACTTTGAACTTTATCTCCGTAATCAGAAGGCTCCCAGCACCCTAATTAATACACTACCAATCGGAATCTGATTTATTTTGAAGGATATTGCAAATTCATTGCATCACATGTTTGAAAAAGTTGTCTGCTCAACAATACAAATACTGCCATGAATGTTATTGAACTGTCAAAATAAAACCCATTCCTAGTGTGTTAGTGTTGCGCATTCAACCCACAGGAATGACCCAGTACACACGGCTACACATCAAGCTATGCGTTTCCAGTATAAGCTGATCTCGCATTGTATAGGATTTCCGTACAGTGTGAGATCAACGTAACCTGGAAATGTATAACTTGATAAGTAGTAGTAGTAGTAGTAGTAGTGTGCAAAAAAAAACACGTGACAACTGGAACGACAAGTGACTTACGTTCACGGTATTTTTACACCCGTTATATTTACGGAGCATAAAGATTAATTAGAATCATCAATACAACTATCTGTTTTTAGTTCGGTTTTCTATAAAAAGCGTTTTTTTTGTTTTTTTTTTTAACTATTATTTATTTTAATGATAAGAGTTCTATAAACAGATATTTGTTACAGTCGCGAATATTTTGATCAACGTACAACCTCAAATTAACCTGCAAATTGCATAAAGCGTTACAAACAACTACTTAAGCGCATCAGTGTTAATTATTTGTAAATCCGAATCCCGACCGTTGGTGCAGCGAAGCGCTATCCCCTCTGGACAAACCTTACTCACACATCCGCGACATCATCAACACGTGTATCTCTCATACAATATTTACAGACGCCAGCCAGTACATCAAGCTGTCCCAAAGTGTAAAATTTTCCCGATTGAACATGAACCTTATTTTTTGGTAATAAAGTTTCAAAGAGATTTAACAAATTGGGGTAGTTTGATGTGCTGGCCTCTGTATATCATCCTTAATTAACACTGTTTTGTAGTGTTAATAAAAATCTTTGCAGTTTTTAAAGTTTGATAATTCAAGTATGGAAAAATTCCAGAATGTTTCCATACTTTATTTATCAATCACGGACAAAATTCTTGTCGACGGAAGAAGCTAAAGAATTCTTTTTTGATTATGTACAATACCTATAAAAAATTTATGTTATGAAAATTTTGCTCATCAAAATGAAAGTATTTGAGGTACTTCGTTCTGAAGTCTACTTTATTACTTACTATAATAAGTTTGTTGCAGTTTTTATAATACTGTACGATTAGTATGAATATCCTGTATATATCCTGTATATTAGAGATCTTAGCCCTACTCGTAATTTGATGATAAATAAAATCCACAAAAAATAATATTTACTAGCTGTCGCCCGCGACTTTGGCTGCGATCCAGTCTACTCATGCGCCAAATTTCATTCAGATTCGAAAAAGCGCAGATAATAAACAAACATACTCACTTTCCGATAAGGATATCAGATAGTTATATTTCAAACTAAATATGTACGCACGGCTACACATCAAGCTATACATTTCCAGTTTACGCTGATCTCGTACTGTACGGAAATCCTATACAATGCGAGATAGGCTTATACTGGAAATGTATAGCTTGATGTGTAGCCGTGTGTACAATATTACAACTTAAACTGCTATACACGCTACTCAACGTTTATTCGAAACGTTACTATTACCACTTACGTATACTTACAATACACGCTGAAATTTTAGAGGTTGTTTTTCCGCAACGAAATGATTTTGTCTTTATTTATCAAAAAATAACAATTAGTATAAATAAAATAAATTGTGCAATTTTATTGTGAAAAACAAAACTACCTACTTTATGTCTAACGGAATATTATTGTTTCACAAGCTTTTGAGTTGAAGCATATTGTTATTATTAATTTAAAACATTTTTAAGTTTGGTTCTATAAATCGATAGTACTACTGAGGGCCAATCGTTCTGCCGTGGGAAAACAACCATTAAAAATACCTACAAATCCTTATTGCAGACTAGGGAAAAGGAAAAGAAGTTACTAAAAAAAAACAACTGTTTATCTACATGCGTACCAAAACTTTATGAAATAATTTCGAAGAGTGATCGGATCCGGACAGAACTTAGTTCAAGTTTCGATCACTCTCCGAGGAAATCAAAACCACATTAATTACTAGTAGCAAGTTTCTTAGAAAAGTCAATTATTTTACTTCAAATAGCGAAATCAAAATGTAAAAAAAAAACAGGCAAAAATGTCGCTAAAAACGATGTGCAAAAATATTGCACATTTCATTTTCATTATAACTGTTCAGGTGGAAGGACAGCAACATCTTTAAGAACACCGGATTTTATGAATGAGGAGACAATAATTTCGAGTGACAATGCAAGCACTCGTTCACACGCTATCTTATATAGTTTTTACTTTCACTTTGAAGTAAAAGTATAATCCAATGAACGAACACAAATCACTTTCCTACTCGTTCTCTCGTTACTTGACACAGAGTTTTAGAAATACTCCAGTTTTGTGTAACATCATGTCTGTCACATTTATCTCAATGTTGGCAGAGTCAACCTCGTTAAAACTCTACCACTTTGACAAACCACAGTAAATTGAAAATTTAGGTACTATCGAACTGTCACATTGACTAGACGTTGTCATTTTATGATGTACCTACAAGTGACATTTAAACTTATTGTGCTATGCAATTATATTAACTCCCGGGTGTTGCATCTCTAGCAAAACACGGAGAGTTCCCTAAAATGTAGGTGCGCACTAGGTACTTCAAACCGCTGAAATAAACAGTAGATATATTATTATATTTATTATGTCATAAGACTCATAAGAATAATTTTAAGACCGTGCTATCGCATTAGGTATACACCTGTAATGATAGTTGTAAGAGAGATATAAATAATTTACATTTATAGGACCCGACTTTTAATGAAACACGGTTCACATCGTTTTTAGTGCCAGTCGGCTGTATTTATGTACCTACCTACTTTGCATGTAAGTAAAATGGCGGTTGACCACTATTCACCCTTTTGCTTTGGTAAAAACATTGAAAAGTTCCCCGCCAGTGTCCGCGATGGTACGTAGGTACTACACATATGCGCCAATGTTGCGTTAAAACGAATAATTAATTTGCGATTGCTCACACACATGTGCTCCAAAATCTTAATCAGCAGATGAAAGAACTGTAACCAGATTTTAGTCCTAAACATGTGTTTTGCTCGTGGAATTATAGCGATACCTATATAAACTGTAAATCAAGAAAGGCTACTAAAGGCCAATCTTTTAATAATCAGTTAAGTATAACATTCATTTGAGAAATAAAGATAGCGGCTTGACTGTTTTTGTGTAGAAAACTAGCTAACGTGACAGACGATGTCTTGTCCAAATTTCGATGTGGTCTTTAGTTAATTTCTTTCCATTTTTTACTATGTTCCAAGGAAGTGACGTCACCCCAGCTGCTCAGGTGTATCTTCCTAACGAAAGAAGATATGATAATGTATTATAGCTCAAAAATTAAGGCATAATATTGCTGCCATTGGCAGCAAAATTATCAAATCTCTTGTCAAAATACTCTATGAGTTATTAAACCGATAAATATGTGTAAGCTGAAGTGACGGCACCCCAGCTGCTCATATCATATCTTCCGAACGAAAGAAGATATGATTTTGTATTATAGCTCAAAAATTAACGCATAATTTAACAGACAGTAAAATTTTCAGGTCTCTAGTCCTTGTAGTTTCCACGTAAGGGGGTATCCATTAATTACGTGAGGCAATTTTGCCGATTTTACGACCCCCACCCCCGCTTTGGTGAGATGTCGTGAGATTTGGCTCGACCCTCACCCCCTCCCCATAATCTCACGTGAGATATTTCAAATACGTGCTATTAGTGTCAAAACGTTAATCTGTGCCTATTTGCGTTGAATTTATGCGTTGCATTTGGCTGGCTTGGCTAAAATATTATTTTGTAAGATTTACCCATATTGGCGGAAAAACATGTTTTACTTTATTTAACCCGATTTTCTCGTAATGTTAGATTGTTTCTTTGCGGTTTTTTTTTTAATTACGTGATAATTGCGTAGACCTCCCCTCTTCCACACGTGAGATTGAGTGAGATTCGACTCGACCCCCTCCCCCCTACTAAACGCCACACGTAATTAATGGACTAAAAAAAAACAGTTTCCGCGCCAAAAATATCTAAGTCAAGGACAAAGGAGTCTGCCAGGGGTGCGGGTTGTTCGAAAGAGATACCGCCGCCCCTGGCACACAGGCTACTGAGGGAACACGGGTGGGTTTTAGTCAGTAAAAGTCTGACACGCCCTCCTGCTCCACTCAGAGCGAGAGAAGTTATTCGATGATTTGCAATCCAAAAAAAAAAAGAGTGGCGTTGCCGTATCGTGCGCTACTTATTGCAACCAAGTTTGCACTTAGTAAGCATTGCATTAGAAGTCATTTTAACTTGCGCTCAAAATAATTTTAACTTTGTATATCGAAGATGTAGACTGAGAGCCAGATCACGTTTTTTTAGAAATATTTAGAATTTAATGACAGGATTGTTTTGTCTATAGATGAAACCGGTTCAATATTTAAAAGTTTATGCCCACCATGCCCACCATTTATAAAAACCATGAAACAAACATTTTTTTTTACATCGTCATGACGATGTAATAATTTTGGTAGTAGTGTCCCTCTCTGTCAAATGATTTCTACTTCCCACACGGCAGATGCGATAGCAAATTATAACAGCTGAACAGATTTGGATGAAATTTGGCACACAGATAGTTTATAACCTGGATTAATAGGATCTGAGACAAAACACATTTCTGTTAGCGTCAATCGCTGCTCCAAATGGGAATGACATTACCTGCGGAAAGGACACCACTGAGGTATATGTCATTCCCATACATTTTGGCGTAGCGTTTGGCGTGAACGCTAACAGAAATGTGTTTTGTCTAGACCTGCTGGGACACTTGCGCGAAAGACTATTTTTATGCGCGATGCTTGCGCGCTTGCTTGTTGACTTCTAGAGGGAGTGAGCCGTAATCAACCACGCGGGCCCACTGCGGGTTGGTTAATGTCACATATTTTCGAGTTTTTCGTTCTCAGTGTTTTCGTTCACCGTTTTGAGAGCAGTAATGAAATTATGTAGTTAAAATGAAGCCCCTGATTTTATAGTTGGTGGTTACCAAAAGAGAAATAATCAGGGTCGTTGGATATGGTTGAAGTTTAGTAAGAAACCGATGGATGTTCGCGAATTAAACTTATATTGGGCCTGAGTTCCAACCCCATGTGCGTTGGAACCCAGGAGATCACCGCGTTTAGTCAGACCGACAAAATAGAGACTGTTTTCTAATACTTAGAGATATATACAGGAAAAGTTTTTATCCAGTGCGCAAATTGTAATCATGAATTCAGCATATCATTCTAGACCCCCAGCGCAGAAATTTTTCGCATGTTATATAAAAAAAAATCAGCTTGGATAAAAACTTTCCCTGTATAAGAGAAGAGAAGAGATTAGAGATAAAGATAAGAAGATATTTTAAAAAAGGTTATTTGGGATAATCCCGTTTTAGTTTGGTTTCCTTTTTATTGTTTGAGTTTAATCTATTTTATTTTAATATGTAATTTTCCTGTCCATTCGAACTATATTACGAACTAGCTTTTGCCAGCGGCTTCGCTCGCGCGGAACTTTCATCCCCTCTTTAATTCTTCCTCCCTAGGGGTTGAATTTCGAAAAATCCTTCCTTATTCCTTGTCTACATTACAAAGGGAACCTCTATGCAAAATTTCAGCGATCTAGGTCCAATGGTTTAGGCTGGGCGTTGATGAGTCAGTCAGTCAAGACTTGTCTTTTTATTTTTATAATATAGATACGTTCCAGCCGTGCTCAAGTGATGCACTTTGCAGATAACAGAGGGGTAATTGCTTACAATTACGAATAGTAGGAATGGCTACGTAACGGATTTTGATACAATTTTCAACATTATTTATAAAATTCGTTTCTGATGGTTGGTTGGTGGCTGATGTGTACAGTAATATTGAAAATAAACTAATATGTTTTACTAATTTGAATCAGTAGATCACCACAATAAATCTATTATTATCACGCCGTTTTCTACACTAAATGAAAAATAGCAAAAGGATGGCATCGACGCGCAAACTGTAACCATGAACATATGATTCTGGAACCTCTAGAGTGGAACTGAATTGTCGCTTATAAATAAAAATCTGCTGTGTCATACAAAAGTGTCTACTCGAACAAAATTTATGGCTTGCATTTTGTTTTTAATAACCTACATAGGATTCAAAGCAAGGGGCTTCAAAATCATGTACTTACTGATTCCATTACAACAGGTTGCGCATCGCTGTCACTGCCACCCCGTGTAATGAACTCCATTTAATCTGTTAATCCTGGCTAATGAAACGCACAATTAATTTTCTATTGTAATGGAACCGATAGGTTCCGCGCCGGACTTGATCGAAAAGCGGAAACTGATTGCACAGATAATTTATAGTTCAAAAGGTGAAGAATTGTCAGTGCTTCCCTTGGGGGTGCAACGTCTGGTTGACATACCGGCTCACTAATTGCTTATCACTCTTCCCATCACGCTCGGAAGGATTGAAAAAATACATAATACATTGTTTCATGAATTAATTTTGATTTTTCAAAGAAATGCATAATCCACCCGCTGCGTCACAAAAAATCGTCTGTAATGTAAATAACAATGAATATTTTTGAATAGTCAACCTGACTGGATTGCGGGTGTGTACTGTGTAACGCAACGGTAGGAGTGTATGACGAAATGCAATGGCGTATACACGAGACTCCCGATATAGGCCGAACCTGGTAGGTTTAGCAGTTGTACTAGACATAATGGTGTCTATTATAACATTTAGGTACCAAAAATCGTAGCGCAATATCTAAAGGACATAATTCAGGTTTCGCATATTTTTACTAAAAAAATTAAAATGGCTGGCCAAAAAAAGGCTTTCTGATGGAAAATACTATAGTAATACTATACTATACTATTACTATAGTATTCAACCCTTCAACTGCTTTACAATGTGTACCTAATAGAATAAATGCAAGACCTGAAAGTATTTTGTTCCTAATTGCTACTGAATCGATTTCGGAAACTTAAAATATTGGTTTTTATTTTTAAAAATAATGCGTTGTGCCGTACCTACTGCCGATTGAGCCAAAGAAGAAATAAATCAACCTTATTTGAAGATAAGACTCAATTTCAAATGCATAAAGTAATAAAAGTTGTCAAAATCTCAGCAACACCGCAGGTGATGTTACTGATACCTATCATACATTGAAAAATTAATCGATTTCTATGAATTTGTTGATTAACTTCTTGCAAAAGTACAAGAAATTAATCGTGCGTGTTCCGCTATCATAAATATCGTACCGTATCAATTGTGCGAATTTCTATGAGACCTATCTTGTAGAAAGTATTACTGATGTACACTTGAAACTTATTCGTATTTATGTTTGAGTAGATGTACCTGTACTAACCATCATCATCATTGGCTTAGTCTTTTCCCAACTATGTTGCGGCGGCTTCCAGTCTAATGTAATGTAAATTACCAGTATTTTACATGAAGTGACTGCCCATTTTACCTCCACAACCCAGTTACTGGGTAACGTTACCCCCGGGTAAGACTAGTTGTCAGACTTTCGGGCTTCTGACGACCGGTAACCGTAACGACTGTCAAAGATCCACGAATGACAGGCGGAACCAACAGCCGGAAAGCTTTACACGTACTTTCCAAAATAGGAGTGGTCTTGGTATGTAAAGATGGTCACCCATCCACGAACCTACCGCGGTAAGCGTAGCTTAACCCGATCGTACGACCTGTACAGCTGTTATTACTTGGCCACATGCCTCTCATAAACACATTATATGGATGTCATATAGGCTATCTAACTGTACTAAGCCCGCAAGGAATCGAGTTGTCATGGGACACTTAGACCGGTATACTTGTCATCTTGGTGTAAAACTATGTTTACTTTCCTTATGTCGACTGACAGTCTGAGTGGACACTAACTCCACTAGGTGTGGATATTATACATAGGTAGCTGGACCTAGTGTCCACTTAGTAGCACTTAGTGTTGCAAGCAATGTGAAGTCGCTCGTAAAACCGGACCTACCAAGTACCAAAGATATTGGAACTAATTTCAGTTAATCCTATTCCTTCGTTTCGTATTCACTTCTTTATGTTTAACGTCGACTTTTCCATTTGAAAATGAATGAAAAGTTTTAAAATAATTAAAACTGAGATGTCTTTATCTAATTAAAAATGGAATCAAGTGAAAATGCAAAGCAAATGCACTTCATAATGTAATTACCGTGTTAATTAAAAACACAGGGTTTAAAAATATGATACCTCGACTTCACACAAGAAGATATTCTTGCAATTATGTATAAAGTTGGTTGATGACAGTGCAAAAATTAGTCGATCGGTGGTACTAATATCAAATCATTTTCCTTGAATGGTTGAGTTGAAAAATCTTGCGCCTGTTTGCATGGCTGAAAATGTAGGGGGAAGCAATTTACGGAAATCTCAGGAACTGGTTATTTATTTATTTAACAGAATGGCCCGGTAGATTCATTAAAAAAACCGTTCATTCCCTAAAACACGGTGTTTCAGTCCCGTGTAATAGGGGGCGAGCCTATTGCAATCAACCGGACCCAAATCCAGACTCCGGGCTGCAACTGAAAATTCTAGATAAAATCCTCGACCTAGGAAACGGACCCAGGACCTCATGCTCAGCAGTAAGCGCTTGCGATTCTAGGACCAACGAGGTAGTAATAGGTAAAGAACTTTTGACACAAATCCGGATACTAAAAAGGTTCTAATCTCTACTGATCTATCGCAGCTGTTTTTCCACGATTGATTTATAAATTATGAAATTGCGCAAACTGCAAAAGCACTATTATAATATCCGACAGACTCTACCAGCTTTATTCTCCCTTTGTTGTGTGTAAATTGGTCTGCCATGAATAATCCAGACTGTAATAACTCAATCAGTAGGTATTTCAGAGTCTATTTTCAATATTAAATAATTTTAAAATTCATCATTATTATATGTGATTATCTGTAAGTAAATTCAGCGGATTGAATTAAAAAAAAATAGATAACAGGAACTGGACGATTTCGATTATAAACAGATTGAATTAAAACCTGTTAAATATTATGCGATATTCACAGGAATAAAAACTTTTTCCAAAAAAAAAAAAAAGAACAACTGACTTCCAAAAAAACACTACAAAGTGAAAAATAACTTAAATTTCTGAAGGCGGTGACTTTGGATATGTATTTTAATTTTTTGTCACCGCCTTCCGAAATTAAAGTTATTTTTCACTTTGTAGTGTTTTTTTGGAAGTCGGTTGTTCTTTCACCATTCGAAATTTCATCGTCCTAGGGGTTAAAAAATGCATATTTATGCGATAGCAGCAATCGCGGTTTATTTGCTGTCCTTTTTTGAAGAGTTCCGTAGTCTGTCTCCGAAACGCATAATCAGATCTACTTATATGAAATTTATTTTCTTTAAATTTTTTTTCTTTAATTTCTTTCTCCTATAAATGATAACTCCGTCATTTATAGACGGAGAAAGAAATTTCAGTAAAAAAAACATGTCGAATTGATAACCTCCTTCTTTTTGAAGTCGCAATGCGGAATGCAATGAACGATTCAATCGAATTGAGCGATTTCCATTGGTATGATGTGGTGGTTTTAAATGAAGGGAAGTATTTGGGGGAAATGCGATTTTTTTTACTTTTTAAAGGGGAACCGCCAGAGCAGTCCTCAAAATTCAAATTTTCGCAGGCTTTTTTGCAATTCGCAAGTCAGCGTCAGTCTGTACGTTGAATAAAATATTATTCGCGACCGTAACATGTACGTATTTACAGAATAATAATCATTAAAGTCATGAATACAACCCTCTCAAATCAAATCAAAACATTTTATTTCACATAAACCTTCATGGGCACTTATGAAACATCAGAAGCTAGGTGCACGATTCCAAATTTTCGCTTCCTATGGAGAAGAGCCGGCAAGAAACTCCACGGTTACTCTTTTAAAAATAATTGGTTTTTAAAAAAAAATCAAATTTCAGTGATAATAGGTATGGGAGGACAGTGCAGGCCGGTCAATAAGTACCAGGTACCTAAAGGAATGAAAATACAGAATAGAAAATTGTCTACAAATCTACAGCCTGTAAAGCCTACAACGTTATCTCATTCACAAGTAAAAGAATCTACACAAGTAAAATGTTTAAGTTCATTTAATCCCATTGAATTACTATTTTGTGAAAAAATCAGGCAATATGGCGAATCATATTTTAACTAAAATAGAACTGATACTGACCTGCAAATTGCAAAGAAAGTTTTTTTTTTTGGGCTCCGTTAGCGCTATTTATAGCGCTAATTAAATTATGGTGGATGCGCTCGCACTTTTCACTACTTTCCACATGTTCTATAAATAGAACATGTGGAAAGTAGTGAAAAGTGCGTGCATCTCGCATTTCCACGAACGAACCGAATATGTTTGTGTTTTCTATCCGACATGTGTCCCAGACTGTGGCTTGTGTGTACAGCTGAATGGGAACGTCGACCCCTGCACAGACATAGCGTGGGCCCTATTAGTCAGCGGAAGACACCAACTCAAGTATCGGGGGTCCATTAGAACTTCACTGAGACATCTTCTAAACAATTGAGACGTATGTTCTTCTGGAATTCAACTGACTTTCAATTTCAAATTTTCAATTTAGTTCAGCATACAAATAGCTTTTTACATCGATAAACGATATGAAAAATTTGGACACGTTATTTGAAAGTAATTTGTATGCTTGTGGTTTTATCATTTAGATTAGACCAAAGTAAGCCGACAACCACAACAGAACAGTACTTATGTCCAAAATCACTACGTTGAAGACAGGGAAGTTTGGCATTAATTCCTTCTGTAGGTACATGTGGCTTCCCTCGTACCTCATGAACAGCATAACTATGTGAAAGTCTATTAACTGCTCCCAAATTTCAATGTTCTTTTTCATTCTTTTCATTTTTTACAATGTCTGATATATTTTGGTCATTATTTGACAATCATTATACATCAATTTTAATATCGACTATTAAATTTTTTAGTCATTGTCATGGAAATCATGTCACTTGGTTTAAATAGGTTCATTTTATTTATGTAGATTATTTTACATATTGTGAATGAGAGACGTTGTAGGCCTTACAGACTAAATTTGTAGACGATTTTCTATTCTGTATTTTCATTGCTCTAAGTACCTGGTTCTTATTGACAGGCCTGCACTGTCGCGTCGTCCCGTACATATTATCAGTGTAATTTGAAAACATTGTTAAAGCCAATTTTAAACGAGTAAACGTGGGGTTTCTTGCTGGCTCTTCTCCATAGGAAGCGACAATTTGGAACCGTGCACCTAGCTTCAGATGTTTCATAAGTGCCCATGCAGGTTTATGTGAAAATAAAATATTTTGATTTGATTTGATAGTGTAGCTTCTTATATTTTTTTTTCTTTCTTCCTTTTTAATATTTACTCATGCTTCATTAACTCCACGACAACCAAAGTTAGGAACCAAAAAGTTTGATAGTAGTGTGTTCTGCTACACCATTTTGATAAGGTACCACATACATCGTCACCTGCCTAGCTTTTTCTCAACCATACTATACTTTATAGTTTTTGTAGTGATGTATTTATGTCATGTATAAGTTTATTGTTTCGTAAAACTATTTTGTGTGTTTTATCTATCGGCCTTAGTTGCCTGATTTTTTTTGCCGTTTTCGAAAATTTCGTTTCAATATTTCCCTCTTTGACGATGGACCTCTGAAAGTGTTAATGCTGGCTTTATTTCATAAACGTAGTGCAATAAATATAATCGCTTTAGGCTTTGTACCTAATAACTTTATGTTCGGTAGTTTACAATTTTTATATGATATATTAATAATGTGTGTGATAAAAAGTCATCTTAAGAAGCGTTTTGGCGGTAAATTCAAAACAACGAAAAATAAATTTGATTTTAATCGTTTTTAATGGAGAAAATGGATATAATACATTTATTTTTATTTTTCTGTTAAATAAATCGAACCAATTTTCAAATTAAAATAGTTTTTATCAACTTGGAAAATACCCTATTGTAGAGACTGTGTAAGATTGGCAATAGAGAGCATAAATCCAAACATCTTTACTAATATTATAAACGCGAAAGTTTGTATCTATGGATGTTTGTTACTCTTTCACGCAAAAACGGCTGAACGGATTTGGATGAAATGTCGCACACAGATAGATTATAACCTAGATTAACACATGGAACACTTTTATCACGGTAATACGTTCCCGCGGATAATTTCCGACATCCACGCGAGCGAAGCCGCGGGCAAGAGCTAGTTGTTATATAAAAATATGCAGATGCTCGTGAACACAGACTTCATCATCACTTAAATGGCGATCCAACTCCTTGACAACACTGAATTAGTGCGAAGACTAAAAAGGGTTAGAGCATTGTCAGTGAACTTAAACTGTAGTGCAAGTGCTGACTTTAATAAAGAACACGGGAATCAGGTGTCGTCCCTTTAATTTACAGTGAATAAGAAAGACGTTATTGAACGATTACTTAGTTTTATAGTTACTTAGCAGTTTAAGTTATATTTAAATTACTTATTAGCTAATAGGCTAGATTGTAAAGAGAATAAATTATCATCGATTGTGATATTTTATAAACGAAAAATAATAATTAAAAGCGGTGCAAAACATGCAACAATTCGAAGACATGTGGCATCCACCGAAGCCGCACTGTCCGAGCATAGTTGAGTACGGCCCAGCAGTGGAAATTGGGACCTTAAATACTACCTACTTACTAATACCTTACATGTACAACACACGTTGAAAACACATCGCCTAGTTAATGGTTGTGTTACATTTACATTTCATGTTACGTTTCACCACTCTGTGCCAGGCTTAGCTTGATAATGGTGGAGATGCTTCCGGCTAGACTCAAACAGAATATAATGTACTCGTAATTCGTGCGGTTACGCTTTCCATCGTTAATTCGCCCATCACCGGGTCTGCGTGCGCGCCGGCGACCTAACTCTCCTCCCACGCATACTGTTTAGTACTTGGACTGTATTATCTCATGCCTGTATCACAATTGCGACACGCTATACCGCTTATATGCCTTTTTAGTTGAGAAATAAAATATTTATTTTGTCATCAGGCTTGCATGCAAGCTGTAATTAATTTGTCAGGTGTATCAGGTCTTGCGTTAGTTAATGTGAAATATAACTAACGCAAGACCTGATACACCCCAATTACAGTATTCCGGTAAAATTTTAGGTAATACAATGACCAAAATGTATGTTTTTTAAGCATATTATTTATTTTATTATTATTTAGAAAATAGGGCTGATTACGTTACTTTCATGCATTTAAAATTGAGTTTTATTGCTTTAACATAAGATTTAATTTTCTTTGATTCCAACGGCAGTCAGTATGGTAAAATACATTTGAACGTTTACGTTTTTTTGACAAAAATACCTTAGTATCTTAAAATTCAGTGAAATCGACTTAGTTCTCAATTTATGAACACTTTCAGGACTTGCGCTTATTCTGTTATTCCTTGTATACCTATATATAAACAATAAAATTGTAAATATCGAAGCGAAACCATGAAACTTTACCAATTACAGAGAGGCACTTGATTGACTTTTACATTTACGTGGAAATAGTTGCGAGATCTATGAGCATAGATCTCCCAACTATTTCCACGTAAATCCACGCTGTCAGAGAGCTCTGATAGCGTCACAACTAGAAACTATGTAGTTAGAATCCTCTCGCGTACTGAACTAATGACGTCATCTTATGTCCTAATCCCAACTCACTTGACCATACTTTTAATTAATACGGTTCATCCTGCCCGCATGCATAGATCGTATGCGAGAGTTTACAACATTTCAAAGTGTGTTACGTAGGTACTTATCATTTACAAAAATAATACCCTTTTGTTTTTCCCACTTTTGTTGTTTTCAGTTTAAAAATTCAACAAAAAGATAACAGCAATTGCAACTCAAAAGTCCTGCTTTATAATCGTTTTAATCGAATCCGGGATTAATAGGTAACAAGAAAAATCGATTTAATCGGCAGACAGTACTTTTCACTGATCCTGATATTTCAGCGATATTAAAATTCTTTTTCGAGAATTTAAATCGAGATTCCTCTGCTGCACTATAGTTCAGATTAATATTGTATTTTTCCGACTTTAATAATTGCAACAACAGTTTCAGAGAAAGCTATTTTTAATTATTTCACATATCTACATTAAAATGACGGTAAACAATATAACACGGCAAACTATTTACACTAGGTACGAACAGAAAACTGGTTACAATAGTCTACCTACGTCACATTTTCCACATGAATACTCAGACACATAATTAATTTTCCAACGTTGTAGAAAACTTTAAACGTTACACCTCCGAAATGAAAAAAAAAAAAAACATTGAAACCAAACATTTCCATAGATTACAGAAATAATTTACTCAACTTTTCGGATATGTTGTTGATGTTAAATAATTTACACACAGAGCGAGCAGTGGTGGCCCAGTGGTAACGGCCGCGACTTACGAGTTGTGGGTCGTAGGTTCGAACCCAGACAGGCGCATTACTTTGTGTAAATAAGTTCATCACCACTGCTCTCAAACGGTGAAGGAAAACATCGCGAGGAACCCGGCATGTCCTAGAACCAAAAATTCGAAGACATTTGACATATACCAACCCGTACTGGGCCCGCGTGGTGGATTACGATCCACTCCCTCTCACAGAGAGAAGGCCTGTCTCCCAGCAATGGGAACGTTATACGCTGAGTATGTATATATGTAATTTACACACCAATGCAAACGAATCCTTGTTATTTCTAATATCTGGATGACCGAGCTTGGCTCGTTTTTAAATTTTATTGACGTTTTCTAAAAATAAAACCTAGCGAGATCGATTTATTGCCACCGAAACCCTCTTGCATACTAAATTTCATGAAAATCGTTGAAGCCGTTTCCGAGATTCAAATTAGATATATACAAGAATTGCTCGTTTAAAGGTATTAGATAGTTAGATAACGTTATGAAAACTTGCAAATTCCAGCTTAAATATTTACACAGTGAACATGTCGAATGAAAACGCAGAATGTCGTAACTCTACGTAGTTTGAGAGCCATACAGGGAAACCTTGCTTAGTGCTGCCGATACCGGGATGTCACCGCAGCTTGCTACCGAAATTCTCTAATGCAACAATCAGCTCCTTACTATTTAACCTTTCATATTTAGGTCGGTATATATCGTCGACTTCTTTCTAACCAAAGGCATCATACAATTCAAGCCACTTGTTTACCGATATATCCTTAACAGAATTATGTGGGTATAGATTTTCTACACGTGTGAGTTGCTTTGTAATAAGTCAGCCAGTTTTATCCATTCTTTGTAACGCGCGCAGTGCCACAATTCTTTTGTACGTTCTAAATCCGATTTTCCTGCTAGCGGCAGCTACGCCGTACGATCTGAAATAATTGATATGCATGGGATACAACAAGCGGTCTTAATCGCTTTGCAGCTTGTCTTTGTAGGCCTAAACTCGAAACATGTTACTGCAACACGCTTTCTTGAAAGAAATATCATTACACGAGTGTCTTAATGCTGCGAAAAGTAGCTAAGTACGTGACGAATAATGGTTACATAATCAGCCAATAATGCTCCCCACTGCTAGGACCCAGGCCTCCTCTCTGTGAGAGGGAGCGATAATTTACACAAAGTAAGGCGCCTAT
This sequence comes from Polymixis flavicincta, assembly GCA_949987655.1. Classification (NCBI taxonomy): domain Eukaryota; kingdom Metazoa; phylum Arthropoda; class Insecta; order Lepidoptera; family Noctuidae; genus Polymixis; species Polymixis flavicincta. Next base: position 30,021,679 of record OX465171.1, on the reverse strand, counting down.
CTGGGTTCGAACCTTACGACCTACAGCTCAATAAGTCGAGGCAGTCACCACTGGGCTACCACTGCTCTCGAAACTACAGTTACAGAATAACGGTTGCAAATGTGGAAACACCTTTAAGAAACTTGATAAAGATTTAAAAAAGGAAAGGCGTAAAAATCTTAATCTTTTTGCAACTTTATTGCCGTCCCGCTATCCGCTATCTATCTACATATTACTAATAATGCTAAAGAGGTTGTTTCTTTTTTGTTTGTTTGTTTGAAGGCGCTAATCCATCTCTGATAGTACCAGTCGGACAAGAAAAAATATTTTTGCATTTGATAGCTGAATCCTTGAGAACGGCTGTACGCTAGGACCTTTGTTGGGAGCCGAACAAAACAAAAAAAAACTTAGTAAGAACTCTGAATGAAAATGAAGATAATAAGGCGGGCAGGCTATGCTACGGCGAGGGTCGGGGAAAATAATATTTCACGTAAACGAGGTCGCGGACAGAAGCTAGTATTGTCTATGTACATGAACAAAAATAAGATAAGACCTCCGTCAAAGATATCTTACAACTGCCATCAAAGATGCGATTTAAGGTCAAGAAACGACTTCAGACAAAGAAATTACTTCGGTCAACGACTATATTAGGTAGGTAGGTACAGAACGTCCCGTAACGTCAAAATTACAGCTTTTGCAACTAAACGTACAAAATTTCAACGGTACTTCAAAAGCAAAAAAAAAATTGGTTTTAATTTTTTTGTCTGTCATTGAAGGAGTAACTTTTTGTCTCGGTAACACGTTCCCGTGTTATAATTTCCGACATTCACGCGGGCGAAACCGCGGGCACAGCTAGAATAAAATCAGTGCAATTTCACTTTAAAAGATCATAGGAGAATATCGAATAATTTCTAACCGTGATCGCGTGATGCTACTCGATGCGAGCGAATCTGACGCCGATCGCCGAAGTTACGAATATAATTCGAAAAGGGCCCTTCTAAACACAATTTTTTTGTTACATAAAGGGTACTTAATATATTATAATCACAAGTCAATATTTAGTCATAACAATATTAACGCGAATTCAAACCAAATCATATGTTCATGTTTTTCCCTGTGAAATAACATTTATGGATGTTCAAGCGCCAGGTTGCGAGTAAACAATTTAGCGTTCTGGAGTTTCCAAACTACGTACTTGTGTTTAATAAGTATTTATTCAGTTTAACATCAAAGAGCGTGCTTCGTTCCTACCTTGTCTTCTCACAAATGGTAGCCGCATATTGGCAACTTTCACGTTTTCAATTAGTCGGCACAAAAAGATGATTGGCGTCCACAGTCCGTCCTAGCCGCTTGCAGTAGCCGAATGCGTCTACAGACGCATTTGCAAAATAAAAAGCACTGTTGAGCGACAGAATAGTAGCCTGAGCCATTAGGCCGCTAGATCAACTAGACTTTATACAAAGATCTAGTGTGATCGTTCCTCAAGCGATAGCTGTCGATGTGCAGCCAACCTAACCCATTTTACATGCAAATGCGAGTACCTAACTAGTATCGATCCAAAAGAATGAACTAGGTTATTATGTTACCGAATCTTTTCCTGTCTATGATTTTGTGATGGATGGATTTTGCATTTACCTACTTATGTACCTCATTATATACGTTTGAAGGCGAAACGAAGGTGCTCTATGAATTATCAAAGGGAAAAGAAATGCATTGAGAAATAATATACAGGAGTAGTTTTTAACTAGTGCGCAAACTGTAACCAATTCAGCCATATCATTCTATACCCCAGCGAAGAAATTTTCGTCGGTTATACAAAAAAATCAGCTGTTTCATAGAAAAGTGCAATACCTACGCGGTCAAAATGTATGGAACAGCTGATTTTCTGTTGAATAACCGACGAAAAATGTCTGCGCTGGGCGTCAAGAATTATATGCTGAATTCATGGTTACAGTTTGCGCACTGGTTAAAAACTTCTTATGCTGAATATCATGAACGATTGTAGGTTAGCCCATCCAAAAATCAATTGGCCTAGCCTCTTCCCAATTATTTTGGGGTCGGCTCACAGTCTAACCGGATTCAGTTAGATACCGGAATTTTACATGGAGCGGCTGCCGTTTGACCTCCACAACCCAGTTACTAGGCAACAAGATATCCCGTGGTAAGACTGGTTGTCAGAGTTTCGGGCATCTGGCTGAATGGTCTATCTCATTGTTCGAAACTTTTATGAACTGTTCAAAGTTGTAATGGATTTTTAAATGAGCAGTACCTACCTGACAAACCAATCGTATTACATGAAGGACAAGGACCCACATAGATAGTTTGTAAACACTGCAGCTGCCGACAATCTGAGATACAATCTCTTTATGTACGAGATGGTCTATTCACAATCGTGTTTCTACGGTATTCTGAACTATCTTGACAACATAACGCTGTTGATCAAACTATTGTTCAAACTATTGCTCAACGTGTTTCGTCTATGTTGTGTCTACGTTGTTTGGGCTTAAGTATAAGCGCGAAAATAAGTTAGTTTTGTTAAGCTTTCGCGAAATTTGGCATATGGGTAGACCATGGCCTGGGATAGGTCATAGGATTCTTTTCATCTCGGTAGTACGTTGCATCATTGCATGCATACAAGACTGTATTCTCTCCACGCATCGTGCCTAGTTTCTGAGCCTGTCCTAACAAAAAGTACCAGGCATGCATGAATTCACGATAGTGTTTCAAACATTACTATTTTCCTTAAAATGTTTAGGTTGATATTTGGCATATAGATAGTTTATATATTGGATTAACACAAAATATGCTTTTTATCCCGGTAGTACCTTTCCGTGGAACAATTTTCGACAACCACGCTGACAATGCCGCGGACAAACTTGAACGACAAGGTTAATGAAAAAAAAAGAATCACAAGGTGAATGTAAAATAATAAAAATAACGACAAGGTCAATGTAAAATCATAAAGTAAACAAATGCTAAATATGACTGACTAAATATAATTTGCCGAACAAAAATAAATTCAGTGCGAAATAAAAATTGCCTCAAGCGAGATAAGCATATAATTTTTTGAAGTTTTATTGAGATCTTATTTTAAGTAATATTACTTAGGTATATTACTTGGTAGGTTTAAAGTAAGAAATATAACTTAAAATAAAATAACATAATACCATATTCAGTATATAATGTTTCCACTGCAGGAAGTCAGGCCTCCTCTTTGCGAGAAGGAGTGGGCCATAATCTACCACACGGGCCCAGTGTGGGTTGGTAGATGCCATGTGTCTTCGAATTTTTGGTTCTGGGACATGCCGGTTTCCTTCACCGTTCTGAGCGCAGTCGTGATGGACAAAGTGAAGCCATTCTACCCAGAAACCTACGGCCAACATTATGTAAGCTTATCTTAATGGGGAACGCCGAACTGCATACATGCAAATACCAATAAATGATTTCTGCCTGGCTTTGTTACATGACGCGCTGAGCGGCCGAACCATCAAACTTGAAAGACACTAATGGAAATGCATTATGCATCAGAAAATTTATGAGGGAATCGATGTTAATCATACTAACAAGCTTCATGTTTTGGTTCGACAAAATAACTGAATCTAGTTAGCTTTCTACAATACAATTCCTAATTCCTTAACATCTATATAATATTTATACGTAGGTATAATATAAACCCACGTTGTTTACGGTTTTCAAATACATTTAGAATTTCTTCTTTGAAACATTTTTGCATCTATATAAATAAAAAGAAAAGTCCTGACTGACTGACTGACTCATCAACGCCCAGCTCAAACCCTTGGACCTAGAAAGCTGAAATTTTGCACAGAGGTTCCCTTTATATTGTAGACAAGGAATAAGGCAGGTTTTTCGGACAACCCCTAAGGGAGTTAAAAAGGGGATGACAGTTCCGCGCGGGCGACGCCGCTGGCAATAGCTAGTAACTGTAGATATATAATATGTAAATTAATATTAAACACAACACCACGCCTTATATCCCAAAAGGGTTGAGCAGATGTGTACCAATATAACAGTCACCAAGAGATGGGTTGTCGGATATACTTGAACTTTAGTAAAAAAACTGATGAATGTTTTCGAATGAAATTTAATTTGATAAACTCAGATTATAAAGCAAAGGGAGATAGACCGCCCGGAACACCAAGGGTGAGGCCAAAAAACCAAAAACTAAAGCGGATAGCCATGAAGCGTCGCATTGTATGTTACATACAATGCGACGCTTCGTGGCGTACTAACTCGAGTTTTGAATCAGTATTTAGTTTTTTGACTTCACTCTTGGTGTTTTGCGTGGTCTATCCGCCATTGGTTTTTTTTATAATATGAGTTGATAAATTAATAACCTGTTTGTTTTCTATTAAATTAATTAAATTGTATTCTAAAACATCCATCATTTTCACTATCTATATCTGACGACTCGGGTTACTTTTCTCTTTGTGACTGTACATTTACATTTCGCCAGTTACGTCTAAAATGTATAACTACAATAAAGAAACCTTAATTTATTGTCAAGTCGTACCTAGATACGAAGCAGCACCCTAATTGCGTAACTCACGATTCATCATAATCTGTATCGTTTTGAAACGGATTGTTAAACCATTGCTTCATATGTTCGAAAAATGTGTCTGTTCAACAACGTAAATAACGCAATGAATATTGTTTAACTGTGAAGACGAAACCAATTATGATCAATCGTAAGTTACGCGATTAGGGTGCTGGGCCGGGTCGCTAGAACAATGAGACCCAAGAGTAAAACAATACATATTGACATATTCTGCGTACTCTGTAAACTTTGAAAGATCGTTGAAATAATCGAGTAACTATTCAAAGTCCTTTTCTGAACAAGATTTTGTTAAAACTGCAGACTGTGGATACGTATCTTGTGAAATATGTATTTTACTCACCGCCGATCGATCATACATTAGAAAGATTTAAAAAAAAAAAGATCGTTTTTTTTTACCTGGTGAGGGAGTAGGGATTTATGGACCAATGTGCATTGATAGAGGTAGCAAATTATCCGACAACTCAATTAACGAGTTGTAAAACCACAAACTAACCATAATTTGTGTATCGCTGAAGTATCGGTGTCATAGTGTCATTGAGAACCGATGAACCGTGTCGTACATAATACCAAATGTTTGACTGCTGCGGCAGCGTTGAATACAAGGCAGTATTTTAGACGTGGGTCGTAACGTCTTTCGGGCGTAATCGGTTATACGTAGTTTCGTGGATATGAGTAACTAGTTTCAAAACCGATTATTTCTGTAACTAGTTATTTTTGTATACAGTAGGGTGTTGGTTGGTTTTGAGTTCGTATTATGTTATGATTACGAAAATGTTACAGGTTATACGTAATATAATATTAGTTTTACCTGTGTGTTATATTACCTATTATATAATTACCAATATGTAACAATTTATAATTCCGAAGGGATTCTTTACTCTCGTTTTCGAGTCCTATTACGTAACGTGCCTAGATAGGTAAAACGGGCTGTTGTCCGCAACTCCACGTCAAAGCGCGTATTGTGCTTACGGGTGGGAGAATCGGTCATTCGATCCACCCCAGCTCCTCGGGAAAGGCCAGCAACGCCTTGGTGTTGCTGACAATCTCACGTAGGGTACCTGGGTTACCGAAGTATTTTGCCCTGTAATTAGCAACCGCCGAGCAGTTTAACAGCACATGAGCCCCTGTCTCGTCGTCCTCCATGCAGGCCCTGCACAGCGGACTGTCTGTTACTCCTATGACAAAGAGATGTTTATTAAATGACCCATGGCCAGTTACGGCTGCGGTAACTGTACGCAGCTGTGGTTTTGTTAAACGGAGAACCTGTTTCGGCGGACATCGAACGCAGGAAGTGCTTCCTTAGCCTGCCTGCACTCACTTAGGTCCAACCATATTTTGTGATGATGATCCCTGGTTCGTTTCCTTACCAGAGTGCGTAGATACCCGAAGGGAAGTGGCGCAATGGGTTCTGGTCCCACTGGTGTCATGCTCGACCCCCTCCTGGCAAGTTCATCGGCTGCATCGTTGCCTAGCGAACCGCTGTGTCTTTTGATCCACTGAATGGTAATATTGTTGAGGCTACCTACCTCGTTGAGGCGCTGTTGGCACTGGTATATCAGCCTAGAGTCAACCGTGTGACAGTTCAGCGCTTGTAGAACAGCCATGCTGTCTGAGAGATGCGAATCGAGTGATCCTTAACTTCCCTGGCCATGATAGCAGACGCGGCAAGGGAGATGCCCATGCATTCGGCCTGGAACACTGTGTTATGGACCCCCAGTGGTGTGGCTATGTGGATGTTGAGGTCCTCCGAGAAGACTCCAGCCCCTGTGCCACTACCTGTTTTTGATCCGTCCGTGAAGATACGCAGCTCTGCGGGGCGCAAGCCTTCGCATCGTCGATCCTCATGCAGTTGGATTCTGTATTTTTTATCGAAGATAAATTGTTTGGGCACCCGGTCATTTATTGCATTCATAATGGGGAAATCACTGTTGAGTTCCTTAAGCACACCGGTGTGTTGTGTGTCTGTCTTACTTCATAGATTTGTAGCCTTTAGACGCACCGCCGCCATCGTTGCTTCCTGCTGTATGAACAGGTGGAGCGGCGGCAGCCCCAGCATGGCCTCGCTCGCTGCAATCGGAGTAGTCCTCATGCAGCCCGTGGTCGCCATGCGGGCTAGTCTTTGCATGCGCTGCAGTTTGTTGGTAGCTGTAACTAGCTTGGTGCGGGGCCACCAGACCACGGCCCCGTAGGTGATCATGGGGCGGATTATTGCAGTGTACAGCCATAGTATAATTTTGGGGTATAGGCCCCACTTCTTCCACCAATCATTTCCCTGCACTGCCAGAATGTGATGCAGGCCCAGTTTAGCTTACTGTCCAAAGTAACCCCGAGATTCTTAACTTCATTGGCCAACTGAAGTTCCGTGTTAATGCTCGTTTATGGGTGAACATGACTAGTTCAGTTTTGGTGGGGTTAACTGATAGCTCAAATTCCCTACACGTCACAAGCTCTACGTATCGTAGAGAGATCTCTACGATACGTAGAGCTTGTGACGTGCCTATAATCATTATAATAATAATCTGTTGAACGAAACGCTTACTCGTACGCCGTTCGTCGTTGTGTGAGTGTCATGTCAACTGTGAACTACGTACGTAAAATAATCGTTACATTTTTTGTTCACGAAACTAGTTACACGGAGGTTACACGATTATCAGCCTCGTAAGCAGTTTCTTAAACCGATTACGTTAAATGACGCACACTTCTACAGTATTTTAGAAAACCGCGTTTCTGAAAGCCGGCACTGTTACCTCGACACTATTTCAGTTTCACTAATTATTTAAAAGCATTTGGCTGAAAATTCTATACCCGATGAGGTCCTTCCAACGCACCAAATATAGAATTTTCAACCGAATTTCGTGCAAACCTGCACTGTCCATTTTCATTTAGATTTAGCCAGACGGTCTGTTTAGAGCATCTGTCTGTGATTAAATGAATTGGATATTGTGGTGTACCGGTACGGCACAAACACAATCATTTTGGTACGTATCTGTCATCGTGAAGCGTGAAGATTGAAATTCGTTAGTGCACCTGCCGCTGTTGTTGCTATAAATGCTCTATCGATAGTATTGATAGTGACAGCCATCTGGCTGAGGGCTGCACTGTTGAAGTTGTAGAACAGTACCGATTCCGACACATGTCGGTACGCCGCCATGCCAGCTTCCCGTTACTTTGAAATAGATCGAGGACGTCAGATATCTTCGCTTTAGAAAAGGTAGCATAAATATGTATGTACGTAAATTATTAATATGCGTTTATTACGAAAAAAAAAAAAGTTTTTTCATAAAATGCATTTTATGAACTATTAATTTAATCCATGAATATATCGTGCCGTGTTTCAAAGTAACCAGCCACGCAGTTCTTTTTGGGAAATACGTACTGTTCCTCAAAAAAACATGGACCAAATGATGGATACTTTAAAAATTAATAAACCTCTCCAAACTTAGATATTGGCCCTTCTTGATCGACACATCGCCGCGGAAGCGGCCGGCGCGCGAACTGTAACCATGAAATCAGCATATCATTCTAGACCCCCAACGTAGGAATTTTTTGTCGGTTATAAAAAAAAAATCTGCTGTTCCATACATTTTGACCGCGTGTGTATTGCACTTTTCTTTGAAACAGCAGATATATATATTTTTTGTATAACCGACGAAAAATTTGAGGAAGACAAATATGAGAAGCCACTGGCTGCAAAATTATGTTGAACCTTTAGCTCTTCATAATTTTGCAGACAGTGGCTTCTGGTGAGCAAGTGGACCTTCTTAAATTCTCCAATTTTTTTAAAGACCCGGCCACTTTGTATGTACAGTTATATTCGTGGTACTACATGCCATATAGCTTACATAAGTTGCTAGTGCATGGTACGGATATAATTAACAATTTTGGACTTTTATCATCGGTAAACTATCGGAAGAAGCATCAGAGGCTCGAAATAAAGACTTTCGTAAACATAGAAAGAACCATTGAAAAGTAAGTAGGACAGCGACAAATGAAGATATCTTGATATCTTCTCTTGTCGTCTGATCCAAAACTGGCCTTTCTAAAGCCAAGAATGCCGAAACAACCGTGAAAGGTTCTCTCATCAAGAGTAGTCGATCTTTTGATGTCTTTTCCAGCTGCACCCGAATTGCAATTTATAGATGTACTTACATAGGGAGGGGCTTGTGGCTAAGTAACAATAGCTGCGCGGTTCGATCGATCGGGTTAAGCTACGCTTGCCTCGGTTGGTCCGTGGATGGGTGACCATCTTTACATACCAAGACCCGTCCGTGCCTCGGAAAGCACGTTAAGCCGTTGGTCCCGGCTGTCATTTGGGGATCTTTGACAGTCGTTACGGGTCGTCAGAAGCCCGAAAGTCTGACAACCAGTCTTACCAAGGGGTATCGTATTACAGTAACTGGGTTGTGGAGGTCAGACAGGCAGTCGCTCCATGTAAAATACTGGTATTCAGCTGCATCCGGTTAGACTGGAAGCCGACCCCAACATAGCTGGGAAAAGGCTAGGCAGATGATGATGATGAGATGTACTTACATACTTTACAAGATAGTAACAATGATTAATTTTGTTAAAGTTAGTGGTTTTTTAATGTAGTTTTAAATAAAAATAACTGTAAAACAATTTCTTTTCAATAATTATAGGTACTTGTTTATTTTTTTTTATAATTAATTTATTATTCGCTATAATTAAAAAAAAAATGTTGTTATACTTTTTTCGGTAAATATGTTTTAAAATTATTTTATCTATGATATTATTGATAAAAAAGTACTTTTTACTTACTTTTTTTTTAATACTGAAACTCGTAAGTCTTGAACAAGCAACTATGGGAGCGCGCTGGTAGTGTAGAATTATAGCAAACAAGCCAATAAGACTAAAGTAGTTTTAAAGCAAGAACTGTCAAGACTTGACTACATTTCAGCAGATTTTGTTTCATTCCATACAACAAAAAAAAAAAAAGAATTGCCGGACAAACTATCAGTTTTAGAGAAAAACGTAAAATGACAATTATTCATCGTAATCACGAGATCTTTTCATAGATTCTTTTTTTTTTGAAAAAAAAAAAAAAATCGTATGTCCCTCATATAGCAGTTTTTACCCACTGTACGCCGTTCGTTTTTTAACATTCATAAAAATTGTAATGTAAAACAAGATTGAAATTTATTTATTTGCCAGAATATATGTACCTACTTACTTGGTAAAAGTCCAAAATGGTAACATGGTAAAATATTTTTTGTCTCACTATATTCGACTTATCAGTCGTACAAATATTTATAGTACATTTAGTTACATTATAAAATATAGTAAATTAGATTGATCCCATACCTAATTGTAGTTCTATTGATGGGGGAGTTTGTTGCGCCACTTCTTCTTCCCAGCTAAAGCACTAGGAAGTGTCGAAGGGTGGGCGTTTTTGGGGGACTTTCTTATGTAATTTTGACGTTCGAAAAGTGCTGACTCTCAGCCTAGTTTGAATAAATTACTTTTGATTTTGATGAAACTTATACACACTGAGAAGATTGCATTAAATTGATCATTGTTGTCAGTAATACCAATTCAATAACAATAATGATATCTTCAGAGTCTTCTGAAAATAGTGACGTCTTAGTTGTTGGACACAGCTCTACCTGATATTGTTGTTTACGTGGTATTAGTCTTAATTAACACAGCATTATCAGGAAGAGTAGAGGTGCCCTGTATAGCTATTCACAACATATTATTATCGTAGGAATCCCATAAAACCTATTCACAAAACAACAACCCGATAATTTTACCAGTTTAAATGAAATAGGCGACCGCTATTCTTTCGACAGCTGTTTACTGTCGGGGGCAAGGCTAATCAGCAGCGGGCTTAGCATGACTCTTTGTATTTCTACGAAGAATAGACAGCACTTTTTCAATACAAAGTGACATTTCGTTCCTACATTTTTGTTATCGCACCGTAGATATTCTTCTACAATCGGTCATTTAGTCTTTCGTTTCTAACGATATTTGTCTAGGTCCCTATAAACGGAGACTATTTCAGAAGAAAATTTATTACCAAACTGTCAAAATCACACTGACAACAAAACTTTCTACTCGACGGCCACAAAGTGTATACGATTATCTACAAAATCTTGATTCGTTTAGAACGCATAACTGTGATGATGAATAGTAAAACATAGTTATCTTATCCTATTGGACATCATTTATTTAATAGTCATGTCTATTTTTCCGTCGTCAAATCGGTGCTCGTGCTAAGCCTGCAGGCTATTGAATTGTGTCATTTTCGAAACGATAGCTTGTTGAATGGTTGTGAATAACTATGCTGGTTAAATTATGCTTTCAGCTTCTTAACTTTACATGACATGCAGCTAAGGCTAAAAATACAAGTTAAATTTTCCATAAAATTAATTTTTCATAAAAGAAACACGGCTTTAGATAAACTTACTACACTATCAAAATAAATACTACTTAATCTAAATATACAGCTTACATTTTTTTTTTACTTCTAATCAAATATACAGGATAAGTTTTTATTTAGTGCGCAAACTTTAACCATGAATTCAGCATATCATTCTAGACAGCGCAGTTATTTTTCGTCGGTTTTACAAAACAAAATCATCTGTTCCATACATTTTGACCGCGTAGGTATTGCAGTATTCTACGAAACAGCAGATTTTTTTTTGTACATCCGACGAGAAATAACTACGCTGGGGGCTAGATATTTGGGGCATGATATTTTGAATTCATGGTTAAAGTTTGCGCACTGAATAAAAACTTATCCTGTAGTAAGTATTCATATTTCATACGATGTATTTTCAATTTTTTGTCTCTGGGTGCATACAATCGCAGGATCCGTATTCACATATTTATGTCAAATATGTACTGCCGATTGAGCGTTGTATCTGGCCGGATATGTAGCTGACATTTTCCATTTGAAGTTCTATAGCGTTCGTGTAGGAAATCAAACTATACTATCAGCTCCTACTTGCCGTGCGTGTAACATTTCACAAATAATAAACGGCAATTTCATCACTATGTTTATTATGATAAACATAATATTAGACTATAATTATTCATAGTCGGAATTTCCGTACCTCGGAAAGCACGATACACGGTTGGCCCTCTGGCTGCTATTCGTGGATTTTTGACGGTTACCGGTCGTCAGTAGCCCGAAAGTCAGACAACCGTTCTTACCAAGGGGTATCGTGTTACCTAATTGTTACTGGGTAAGACTATACCCCTTAATTTTCACTCCGTCTAACTCTATAGTCTATACCCTAAGTATAGAACGCATTTATTTATAGTTTTGAACCTTGTTATGACTGACATAAAATAACTGCCACCGATTGTGGCGATTTATTCTTAAAAAGAAAATGATCATTGCATTTCACATTTTAACTATTGTTTTTCACTTGTTACAGGTCTCAGTTACCCCAACGGCTTGGATATTCGCGTGAAATCTACATTGAATAACCACGGAAATAGCCGTGAAGAGGCAAGTGGTTTTGAAACTGAAAATAGCTTTATTACTGCACCACACTACAATAAATAAGTCATTTTCTTTCCCACTTCTCGCAACTTAATAACACAACACTTTGTTTAGCTAAGCCAGCAATTTAACGGCAGTGCAAGGTTATAGCGACTTTTTAACCTGGTTACGTGGGCTCTGGATATGTGAGAAGTGTCTATTAGATACTGATTATGACAATGAGGTCCTTTGCCATGAAATACCTCTATGGCTGCAAATAATTAAGTCGGACACCGTAAAATTCTCAGTTTTTTTGTCACACACGCTTGTCGCTACATATTAAAAGCCAGAACAAAACTGTACTGTGTACTGTCAAATGTCCATAGAACGAATAAAAACAAAATGGTATCATGTAAAACCAACCGTAAAACGGAGCTCAAATTCTTATTCAAATTAAAATTCATTTATTATTTTGTAAACATAGAGAAAAAATTATAGATGTTATATAAAACTATAACTACAACCACACCAACAACATAACAACAACATTTGATGTCGCATAATTCGCATTTTTTTTACTGTAAGCTGTCATAATAATATTAGAGGCAAGGATTGCGCCCTCGCGCCCCTAGCCGCCGCAGGAGACGCCCTGGGCGTCGGGAGTCCATAGCCGCGGACTAGGCCACCGTAGCACCGTACCGTAATATATAAGTATTAAAGACATTAGGCCAATAATTATAGATTTAAGGCAGGTTTCGTAACGTATTAATTAATACGTGTACCTGCTGGAGGTGTTTGGCCGTTCTTCTCCAAAGGTACCTAACTACTTCGCGTTGGAATGGATAAATAGCTTCAACTTTTTCATTTTCTGCTAAAAAAGCAGTACCTAACCGTATTTAATTGCTAGATATTTTTGAATACATCAACAAATATTACGAATAATTTTAAGAAATTACACTTATCAATAATTCTGATGAACTGCCAATAAATCTTTTCCATTAAGAGCTTTTTCAAATTTTTTCATTTGTTGTGTTCTTGTAGAGTCGAATACTTAGTATGCCATTTGCGTTCTATTTATTGACATCAAATCTTCAATGAATACTAGGAACTGTAGTAATATGTATTGTACTAGATTAACAAAAGCACAGCTTTTCGGAATCCTATTTTACAATTCTGAGACTCGTCAAGCCCTGACATAGTGATATTTTTACGAAAATGTGAATTATGTTAAAAGGAAGGTACCTATTTAGGATAAAATTCTAGATTCCGCAAAAATGTCATGAAAATTATGATAATTTGACGTTGGCTTATTGCGAAATAGGATTCAGAAAATGGCTTCCATCAGAAACGTTTTGTCGTCGATTTTACCGATTGTGTATTGTTTGACAGCCGAGCCCGGATCAATGCCCAGCGTTGAAGGAAAGCGTAGCGGACATCGACACCGTCGCCATATACCCCACTTTTGAGTTTCAGGTACGTAGTAATTCATTCATTTATTATTATACAGGGCATTTATAAAAAAACAATTGGTGACACTTGAATTTATTATAATTATGATACAGCATGACAAATAAAAAATGGAAATACCGTATAAAGCACATGATCATTTATGCTAACATGAGACGTTGTAAAATAGCCCTAAAGTCTGACAACTAGTCTTACCAAGCGGTATTGTGTTACCCGGTAACTCGGTTTTGGAGGTCAGATAAGCAGTTTTTCTATGTAAAATAGGTACTATTCAGCTGTTCCGTGTGGTGCCGGACGTAAAAGAATAGCACCATCCCCATCTCTTCCCGTGGCTGTCGTAGAAGGCGACTAAGGGACTTACTACTGTGGAGACATGTCTACTGTAAGTTGCAACTGCCCATGCATTGAGAGGGTAGCTGAAACTAAATATCTTGGAGTTGTGGTAGATCAAGCACTATCCTGGTACCCTCAACTCGAGCGAACTTCTGGGAAAATAAGGAAACTCTGCTGGATCTTTAAAACACTCAGACATATTGTGCCAACTACAGTAGAGAGCTGTAAGAACCGCCCTAGAAATCTCCTTAATGAAATATATGTTGCACTAGCCCAGTCTGTAGTATTATATTGTATCCCAATTTGGGGCGGTGCAGCAAAAACACAATTTATACACATAGAACGAGCGCAGCGTGCATTAATAAAAATAATGTATTTTAAAAATAAAAGATTCTCCACTTCAAGCTTACACCAAATAAGTGATTTACTCTCTGTAAGGAAACTGTATGTAACCCAAATTATATTAAAAAAACATAAAACCCTACCATATAATGATAACATAAAAACGAAAAGAAGAAAAGATTTAATCGTCCAAGTTCCCCAAACTAAAACTAGATTTGCATGCAAGCAATTCAATAAACGTTCTACTTACCTCTATAATAAAATTAATAAACATGTTGTATATAATAAAAACTACCATGAGTGTAAAAAAGTATAATAGACTGGATAAAGCCACTTACCTATGAGGAAACCGAGGCACTCCTGGAACACGTTGAATAGCCGAAATATATCACATAAAACGTATACAACTTAACTAAAATATCACATACTCGTACCATACCACACGACACACCTTTTTACACACACAACATACCACACCACACCACCCTACACCACGCCATACCACACACCACACACCACACACCACACACCACACACCTCACACCACACACCTCACACCACACCACGCACCAAGCCATATCCAATATCCGCGGCAAGCGTAGCTTAACCTGGCCGATCGACCCGTGCAGCTATTGTTATTTAGCCACAAGCAAATGTTTCTATCTACTCGTTCCGTCTTGGTAGAAAATATTTTCTATTCCTTCTATTTCTGAATCTTACTCATGGTTCCTGGGGCCTAAGTCTACTAATTTATAAACGTTACAATGGTCTCTCAATGGTGTGTTTTTGACAGTTTTTGTATGGCAAATCTGTCAAAAACTTACCATTGAGAGACCATTGTGACGTTTATAAATTAGTAGACTTAGGCCCCTGACCACATGTAGGCTTTGTTCATGTTATTAGCGGATACCCGACGTGTGCTACTATGCTAAAAAACATACAATTTGTTTATTTATTATCAATATTTTTGTCAAGATATTTTTTTTCTGTTTTCGTGTTTAAAACCATCTTCGCATTATTGCGTTTCTAAATAAACCGGCTTGGGGGACATAGGTTGGATCACGGTGGATAGTTTCAGTCTATAACTGACATAGCTAGAAACAATTGATAGATTTTTACACCACCTACTCGCAAATGTCAAATAAAATGTCATGCAAACCTTTTTTATCTCGGGCTGAAAATCCTCACGGATATCTTCCGCCCTGGGGTGGACAGAGGGGTCTGTCCGACTCTCACTGACAAAAACCACCCCGGTGTTCCATGCCACACTTCACCGGGGATCACGCGATCTGATGCGACTTCCGCGTTCCCCGGATCCAAGTCTAACTTAACTAAAGTCACTAAAGCCTTAGACTCAGTTAACTTTGACCCGCTGGTGCTTAACGTAATTTGAATTTGGAACCTCAACTAAAAAATCGTATGAATTGTTTTGCCAATATTTTCTTTCTATTAATGTAGGGCGACGAGAATTCTCAGTTCATAGGCTGTTGTCGTCGACCAAAATACTCGGTTGCTGTGGCGTGTACTCCCTGCATATGTCTATGTCCAGCAGTGGACTGCGATAGGCTGAGGTGGAAATTTTGTTTGTTTTTAATTTAGATGTTATTGTTTTTACGAAAAACCATGAGTAGAGATTTACAAATTCCTCATTGCTGATGACGTCGACATAATAATATTCTGTTGCGCTTTGGGTGAATTTGAAAGAATAGCTAGCTACCTATCGAATATTTTATGGTACAAGCACTGGAACAATTTCATTTTGAAGTGTACTACACTATTGCATTGGGTTGTAAGGGTATTTGTATGTTTGGAGTGAATAAAATAAATAAATAAAATGTATCCAAAAAACCGACTGCAACTAAAAAGTCAACTAACAAATCAAGCTCACTTTTCAAGCAGTCAGACTGCTTTATAATTTTTATTTTAATACTTCTAGTGTGATATATAGTTTTGGAAACCTCTAGCTCTTTATTTTGATAACCCATTTGTACAGAGGCCAGCAAATCCAATCTGTCAAATTTCTTTGATAGTTTTTCAACTTTATCACAAAGGAATAAGGTTTATGTTCAATTGGGAAAATTTGACAGTTTGGGATAGCTTGAGCTGCTGGCGACTGTACATTGATCATGGCACTTAACGTTTATTAGCAAGACCTAAGCCAATGTATTTATTGAAGTCTAAAATCCGCCATTTTGATTTTATAAATTATTTTATTTCTGCACCTAAGTACTTTGGTCTGTATAAAAACTTACCCGTCAATCATAATTTCAAAACTATATGAGGTCTGCATTTCCTATCTGACTACCCTAGAAGACAGGCCGAAATAAACTTAGAGGATACAGTCTCTTTTGAAGTTCAGACATATTCTTGGTCAGATCAAGTGAATACTATTTAGATTGGTGTCTGAAATGGTATTTTGATGAAAGAACCACACAGATTGAGGACACTTTTTTTTTTTCAGGACCTGTCTAGTCAGTGCTCGCATTTGTCAATAAAGTAAATAAAAACAAAACCTAGTCTATATATAAAATTGCGCGACCCAGACGAGTCGAAAGACACCTCATTATTGTCATCCATCCAGCCGTTAGGATGCTTCGAAGGTGTAAAGACTCCCACATATCTACGTACAATTTGTAAGTATGTAGGTATGTGGACATAACCCTGTAGTCGGGTAAATAGTGTAAGACACTGCATATAACTAGGTACTCCCCAGTTATTTAACAGTTGGAGCCCCACAAATGGGGCAGAAATCGATGAACATAAGTACATTAAAAAAAATGCACATACAGTCGAACATAACCGCCTCCTTTTTGGAAGTCGATTAAAAATCCAGACATAATTTTGGTTAGGCCATATGATGACCATAAAGATTAATGCCTTTGCTCGACTTATCATGGTTTCAGCGTTCGCCCTGAAGATCCATTAGAACAAAGCGCCGCATATGTATTAAATACCTATTATAGATCCTACTTTATGCCTACTAATATTTTAAATGTGAAAGTATATGTTTAAATATTTAGATGTTTGGATGTTTGTTACTCAATCACGCAAAAATTGCTGAACGGATTTGAATAAAATTTGGCACACATAGTTTATAACCTGGATTAACAGATAGGGTACTTTTATCCTGGTAGAACGTTCCTGCCGGATAATTTTCGAGCCCTCCACGGGCGAAGCCGCTGGCAAAACCTAGTTGGCCATGATAACTTTAAATAGTGTCGTTATGAGCGATATTAATCCTTATTGCAATCCGATACGAGTTAAAATCTGTTGTAATAAATTCGAATTAAAAACTAGCAGGCGTATGTCGTAAAAATTTAAATAAAAATGTATAATAACTATTTAATAAATATTCCATCACTGAATGCAGTTTGGCAGTTGAAATTTTATTTTAATTATAATTGTTATTGAAGGGGTAAACTGCTTTTAGAGATAATTAAGAGGTGATTTATATGCTTTTTTGATGCATTAAAGTATGTTTAATTATGTTTTGAGTTTCGTCACTGTATGCAAAAAAGACCTGAAAATATCATTTTTTTTTTTTGCTTTCTAAATTATTTACGGTTAAAGAGATACACAGCTTTAAAAAAACACCTTATTGACCATTTCAAATCTCCGCCTTAAATAATAATGATAGCTTGCGTATTATGGTCTCTAAACAATAGTTGCTCGTCAATACACGTGTCCTATGTTTGTAGCACGCACGTCGTGTTCCACGCGACGTAACAGTACGCTAGTTACGCGACAACGCGAGTATGCGACCTACTTACAACAATCTCACGCATTGCCTACAAATACGTCACTTTCCTACTAAATATTTGTAATTACTCAACAATGTTTGATTTATTAGTTCAGTGTAGGCAAGCGGTAGTGTTTGTGGGTTAGGTCGTGTCTCGAGCTGTAAACACGCTCCGCCTACGTTTTGACGTAGAATTGTAATGTAGGAATTCACATCATCATAACCAGCCTATAACGTTCCCATTGCTGGGACACTCTCTGAGAGAGGGAGTGGGCCTTAAACCACCACGCGGGTCAAGTGCGGGTTGGTAGATGTCACATATCTTCGAATTTTTGGTTCTAGGACAGTTTCCTTACGATATTTTCCTTTACCTTGGACTTGGTGATGAAATAATTTACACAAAGTAAAGCGCCTGTCTGGATTCGAACCTACGACCTACATCTCGTAAGTCTCGGCAGTTACCACTATATCACCACTGCTTTTCACAGGAATTCACATAACATAACATCATCCCTGTATTCCTAGTTAGTCATTACCTTCTAAATAGTGAGTTGATAACGTGTGCTAGATTTTCTCCCGCTTTAGGTTTTGATTTGGCTCCTTCAATCCAACATCAACAATCGTGTTACTAGGTCATTATGTGGGGGTATTTAGATACCTGTCAAATATTCCACTGTTTTGGTCAATGTTACAAAATTTAATGATAAAATGTCACTCTGAAGTAAGCATTAATTAATGATATGATATTCTATGTTATAGTTCAGCTAGCTTCTGCCCACGACTTCGTCTGCGAGAAGTTTCTTGTTTCTCCGACCCACCCCCTCGCACCACTTCGCCCTCCCGCGCCATAACTTCGTCTTCGCATAGCGTTCTTTCCGACTCAGTTTGTTTTTTTTTTGCTCGGTTCCTTAAAGTTTTATCATGATATTAAGTAGCCTATAGCGTTCCTCATGAATGTGGCTATCATACACAAAAATATTTTTTCAAATCCCACTGGTGGTTCCAAAGAATAGCGCGTTCAACCAAACTATTCAGCATAGATAAGCTCTTAAGGGGAATCTAGTCGCTGGCTCGAACGCACTGGTGGGCCTGGCTAAAAAGCACGCTGTTTCACCGGGCTTCGTGTCCGGCTGCGGTAGTATCAGTGATGAGAGTAGACAGCGCTTTTTTAATGCAAAGTGACATTTCATTTCTCCATTTTTGACGTCGCACCGTGAATATCCTTCTACAATCTGTCATTTTGTCTTTCGTTTCTAACGATCTTTGTCTAGGTCCTTATAATTGTAGACTATTTCAGAAGAATATTTCTACCCAAACTGTCAAAATCACACTTACAACAAACTTTCTACTCGACGGCCACAGAGTATATACGATTATCTACAAAATCATGATTCGTTTAGAACGCATAACTGTGATGATTAATAGAAAAACATAGCTATCTTCTCTTATTTTTTATTCTTCCGCTGACAAATCGGTGCTCGTGCTAAGCCTGCTGCTACGACGTAAAGGCGCTGTGTAGCTTGTCAAATTGGTATCAGTGACAAGCAGTTGAGTGAACACCAGAATTTTACCTGGCATACTCAAAAAGTGGGTCAATAGGTAGGAATAAGAATAACAATGCACTAAGACCATGCTTACATGACTCATAATTTGCTTATATCGATCAAAAGGCTAATATATAATGCACATATCGTGTTTGAAAGCATCGAAGGCTTCATATCGAATACCCAGCAATTGGGTTGTGGAGGTCAAATAGGCAGTCGTTCCATGGTAACTACTGGTATTCCACTGACTGGAAAACTGGAAGCCGACCCCAACATAGTTAGGAAGAGGATAGGCAAATTATGTCATAAGGTTCCTGCGACCTTCGTATGTACGTCATTATACCATTATAGGTAGGTACTTTAGTGGTAAAACGTTTTCAATCGCTTCTGTGAACTGATTATGAATTGAAATGTGTGTTTTTTAACAATCGATATTTCTTTAGCATAAGAAGTCATTTTGACAGAAATTTCTTGTACGTTATTATTAATTAGATTCAACAAAAGTACCATAGCAACACATATCACTGCCGCAATAGGGATGTAGGTACCCACCCACTATCTTCCAGTTCAAATAATACAAGTGTGATGTTTTTCTCATGAACATGTTCAATGGTATTACATTAAGTTGGGGTGATGTATTGGTGATCTTAATTATTATAATTCTGTAAATAAATACGTGTTAAGCCTTCTTCAGATAGGCGCGACAGCGAGACGCGGCACTTGTAGAACAATTTCCATGAAGTTTTCAAAGAAATCGTTCTACTAGAGCCTTTACGGTCGCGAATCGGCTTTTGTTAAACACACAACCTGGCACTGACCTATAAAAAGCAAAAAAGGAAATAACATATCATTTCCCTGGCGCTTCCACCGACAGGTAAATGTATACAGGATAAAATTTTAATCAGTGCTGTTCCTTAGTGCACTTTTGTATGAAACAGCAGATTTTTGTTTGAATAGCCGACGAAAAATTTCTGCGCTGGTGTGTTTAGATTGATATGCTGAATTTATGGTTATAGTTTGCGCACTGTTTAAAAACTTATCCTGTACAGCGAACTGGTGTTTGCAAATTTGGTGTTGACCAATTTATATTCATACATAAATTCACGCCTTCTTTCTATAGGGGTAGGCAGAAACTACAGAATGCCACCTACGTGGATCCTTACACACTCCTTTTGCGTTATAATTAACAAATAATAAAATTCTTAATTGGCATAAAAGTGTGTACAAATAAAGCCTTGACTCCTGCGCTAGGTAAAAACACCTGTGTTACAGAAGCCAGTGTCTTCTCTCAATCAGTAGGTTATGCATTTTATGCAATATACAACGTTCGCACATCCGCACCCTGATTGAGGATCTGACTTCGTAATTGCAAATCCATTCTTTCATTTGTTCGAAAAATCTGTCTGCTTAGCAACGTAAATAACGCCATGAATGTTGTGGAACTGTCAAAATGGAAGCGATTCCTTCTGATAGTGTATTACGCAACTAACCCACACACACGCCGTTGCAAATACTACGCGCCTACCTTTCTGAAGAACATCACCACCAATTCCGGCGTTTCCACTCATATGGACTGCCTTGTAAATTCCTTTTGTTAGTCGACCTTTATTCATCCTCTCAACATGACCATCTAAGCCCACTCTTTTACATTTTTGTCACTACAGATGTAGTGACAGCGGCGTGCTGTTTAAAAGAAGATTCTTTTAAACAGCACCGCCTTATCACATAATTCCTCATAATTCATTCATTTCCGTGGGAAAATGCAGCCGACATTCAGGCTTATACTCGTATTTTGTGCTGCAGGACCGAACCATTCGAGCATTTTATAACCTATGTTGTTCAATTCACTGAGGGAGAAATTCAAGGAAATAAACATTATGTTATGACAGTCGCATCTCAATATGTATATGTGAACCTGATTCATAGCATATGTAAAAAAGAGTATTACTCTGTATTAATACTCTTTTTTACATATGCTATGAATCTCGCTAGAATACAGATTCTAGCGAGATTCATAGCATATATACTAGAATCAAAGATTTATTTATCTCCCTAATTAGTAAGGGTCCAAAACATTTGTAATTCATTCAAGTGCCAAAGTATACGTTTTTACAACAAACTTCCAAGTCATGCTAAAGGACTCCTCAATAAATTTTAATCATTTATTCAACAGAAACTCTGTCAAAAAGGTTTCTGTAAAGTTAAAGATTACTTAGATGACAAAGATGCTTAAGCTAAGCCAATGTACCCTCAAGCAATACACTAATAAAGTATTAAGTGATTTAGAATAGTAATTGTCAATTTTAGTGATTTACGTGACAAGACTTATGAAAAAATGTGACTAAGATATTTTTGATGACATTTAAAGAGAAAACTGACTGTGAATGTGAGTAGGTACCATGCAGGCGAAATTGAATTCTTGACTGTAAATGTCCGGCGGTTTTAAGTATTTTGTTTATCGTCGTAAATATCCTGCAGATCTGGTAAGGTCTTGTGACGAGTCGCTGAGTTGTCTAAAATAGGGTTGAGCTACACTGGTGCGTGTATGCCGTGTTTTTCGATAGGTTACTTCTTTCTTCACAAGGCCCTTCCAGACATGGCCCTGCATTGTTAGACTCACATAAAATTCTAATAATTTATGAAACCATGGCCTTTGAGTTTGTTTCCGCATTTCTCCTCAGGGATCAGTCAGCTAAGAACTGCCGGCGCCAACTAGTTTCAAAATATTGCTCAACAAAATATTGACATGGAAAAGTGTCTTAAAAGATCTACTTACAAAAAACACTTTAGTAATCACAAGAGCTATTTTCAGGATCATTGCAAAAAAGAAAAGTCTCTTAGGACGGTTGTAAACTTGAATGGCTGATTTGTTAATCTAAATTTCCCGGACTCAAGAAAGATCGTGTATCATGTTATTTCCTGCAGACACACATTTCTCGAAGTAGGGGATTGCCCATCCAACATCCAGTGCGAGTGCGGTGCTTCTGATCAGACCATGCCTCACTTGCTGAAGTATCCTAAGTGTCAGTTCACCTGCACCTCGGATGACCTAAAGATGCCACTGATGCCGCAATTAACGTGGCCACCTACTGACCTACTATTAATACATCGACAAGAAAAGAGGAATATTATTTCTTCTTGTTCGGAGTACTATTTATTAAAACTAAAGATGTGTTGAGCTTTTCCCCCCCGGCCCATCTCCATATTCGGCAAGCCGATCCCTTGGGAAAAGCGAGCCAAATATCTTCGAGTGATTCTAGATCAGCACCTCTCCTTCTCTGAGCATATCAAGAAGGCGCGCTCACGCGCCGCCTTCGCTCTCGGAAGGCTGCACTCTGTTCTGAACGCACGTAGCAAATTGTCACTCAAGTGCAAATTGCGTATTTACACGGCGTGCATAAGGCCCATCATGACGTATGCATGTGCAGTCTTTGCACACACGCACCCCCGATACATCCATAGGATGCAGACCCTCCAAAACCGTTTCCTCCGCCAAGCCACAGGCTCCCCATGGTTCGTTCGGAACAAGATCCTCCATCTCGATCTGAAAATGCCCACTATTGCTCAATTTCTGAAACGCAACTCGAAGCGTTTCTTCGATAAAGCCGAGTTACATCGCAATCCCTTGATTGTGAAGGCCGCTAGTTATGTCCCCAGTAGAATCAGTATAGAATCCGCCGGCCGAGACATGTCCTTTCCGACCCAGACGACCCCATCACTGTTCTCCAAGAAAAGAATAGGGCCACCAGTACAGCACACAAACACAAACGACCGTCCTACCGACCTCGCCGCCGAGGTCCTCGCGCCCCGCGAAGACCCCCGAGTAACGAGCAGACCCCCGACCGTCCCTTGCTCGTTGATGCGCCAGCCCGCGCCGCAGCTGAGCCAGTAGCTTTAAAATCCCCGTTTAATAATCAAGAAAATATTTTGATCCAGCCTGTCCCCACTAGCTGCCCCCCGCCCCCCGCCAGTGACTCCCTGAGTCGAGGTTCGTACCCCACAGGGGGTGCCCTCAGTGCGCAGTCGCTTTAGGTTTAAGTAGGTTTACGCCCTGGCTGGAGGCTTTTAGGATCCTAAAAACCTTCACAGGAAAGTCTGGTTGAGCAGTCACGGCCTCTCAAGGTCAACTGCGAGATGCCATTCACAAAAAAAATTTTGAGCTTTTCCCACTCGGTTATTTCTTATAAGTATACCATGGAATATATGTAGATAACAAAATAATGCACTTGAATTCACGTTGCCATTAATATTTAATCCCAAAAGCAAACACAGTCATGTGAGCGAAGCCGCAAGGCATAGGTGGTCCGTATGCAATTCAAATGAAAGCTCAACACTAATTAATGATATTATCAAATCGGTGTTGTCCTGGCAATACTCTTTAAATAAGTCTTTACCATACAAAAAGGGGTGTATTCATAAACGATGATTAAAGTTACCGAGATGTTTAAACGTCAAAAATGAATGGTTATCACTCGCTAATCATTACTTAACTTTAAGCAGTGTTTATAAATAAGGGGGGAAATGTTTCCCTGTTACAATAATATAATTTGCAATACAGTTGTTGAAAAGAAAAACATCGCTTAGTGGTTGTGTTATTTCCATTACATCAACCTTTTTTATTCTCTCACATCTTCTCGTTTTCCATTGTTTATTTGGAAAACTCACATTATTACACGATTCAACTGAATTGATTCACATTCATTGAAAAGCACAATAATGCAAGGTACGGATATGTCACCGGTATGATTGTGAACACCGTTAGTTTATAATCTATCTCGCGAGATTGTAAACTATCGATAAGTTGTGAACTGCATTTATACTACTTAGAGACAGACCGAATATGTTAGGTTCGAACTACGCTCAACCGCGTGCGAACCGAACGAGCGAAGCGAGCGGTGCCGCGGCAGCGGCCGACGAGCGCTACTTCCAAGTTGGTGGCAGTTACTTGACTTTTTAGTAATAGCGCAAGGTACTATCCATCTTGATACCAGTTCTCAATTTGACGGTTTCACTTCGATAGATTATAATCTACCGAAACATAATGCGTTAAATAGTAAGCAGTATGTTACGGTTCGCAATCTTTTGACAGTTACAATCTCGCGAGATAGATTATAAACTAACGGTATTTACAATTTTACGGTGACAGATTTGTAGCTGATACTGAATAATGAGTTTAATGT
Organism: Polymixis flavicincta; assembly: GCA_949987655.1. Lineage (NCBI taxonomy): Eukaryota > Metazoa > Arthropoda > Insecta > Lepidoptera > Noctuidae > Polymixis > Polymixis flavicincta. The sequence continues at coordinate 29,997,072 of OX465171.1, read as the reverse complement.
TTTGTCATATACCTATGTATGTGTAGTTGATTGCTGGAAACCGTGTGATATTAGCATTATGCGTAGCGTTAATGTATAATTATTACGAGTTGGTCAGCGACCACATAACGTTAAAGTCGCTGGAGTTGGTAGACTATTTTATGTTCGACATATCACTCTAATAAGGTTCCTTCAAGGTAAAGAGACTTATTAGGGAGTTTTGATCAAGTTATTGATTAATGTGGTACATCTGCCCACGTTCCCCGAATTCGATCCGTCATCAAAGTGCACTTTCCTTCTTGCTGGGAAGTTGAACTAAAACTTTGAGGTTTATTAAGGTCTTCTTTCCCGTTTCGGATAGTTGACAATGTTTGATTGATGTGAGGTTCAGCATCAATCATACTTTCAGTAACTTGGTCCAGATTTCCTCCTAGTTTAGTTTGTGTAATCTCGCCTGCATGGTACTCACATCACAGTCAGTCAGTTTTATCTTTAAATGTCATCAAAAAAGTCTTAATCACATTGTTTCATGAGTCTTGTCACGTAAATCACTAAAACTGACGAGAATTATTCTAAATCAAAGAAATATTGATTGTTAAAAAAAAACATTTAAATTCATAATCAGTTCACAGAAGCGATTGAAAACGTTTTACCACTAAAGTATCTATAATGGTATAATGACGTAGGTGCCTACGAAGGTCGCAGGAACCTTATGACCATCATAATTTGCCTATCCTTTTCCTACCTATGTTGGGGTCGGCTTCCAGTGTTCCAGTCAGTGGAATAGTAAGTAGTTACCATGGAACGACTGCCTATTTGACCTCCACAACCCAATTGCTGGGTATTCGATACGAAGCCTTCGATGCTTTCAAACACGATATGTGCATTATATATTAGCCTCTTGATCGATATAAGCAAATTATGAGTCATGCAAGCATAGTTTTAGTGCATTTTATTCTTATACCTACCTATTGACCCACTAAAATTCTGGTGTAAACTCAACTGCTTATCAGTGGTACCAATTTGACAAGTTACACACCGCCTTTATGTCGTAGCAGGTCGTGGTGGTTCTCATAGATGTTTCCATTAATACGTACGTTGCCTGTACAGTATTTAATTGTATTTAGGCATATTGTTTATCGATCGTCTAGAACATGTTGCTAGCCATTTATGTTTGTCCAGGAAGGTCACGTACGCCCAGCGTCCGTCGCCAAATCACTGGATGCTTTTATTATATTTATTCAGTTATCTTTAAAAAACATGGCCTTTCTTTATGGTCGTTTCTAGAACAGTGTTGGATTGTCCTATGTTCCTGTGCTGTTTATCAGACAGTACATAACTCGTGTATGCTCCACCTGGCGTGTTGATGTAAACCTACTTATGTAAACACCAAACTTCTGTTGTTTCAAAAGCTTGGTATTTAATCCTTTAGGAATAGAAAGTTGCTTGTGGATAGTAGTAGGTAGATGTTGTTAATTTATCAATGAAGTATCTCTTGTGGAAAATTGTTATCGCGAAAACAATTAACCTGATGCGGAACGTTTCACTTATACAAATGTAGATACTTATAGGAGTGCGGTATGCGAGGGCCACACCACAGGGCCTTACAATGCTATACACGCAACATTTACCAAACACAATATGGTTTCGCACAATGACATGCATATGAAAAGAATTTGGAAGCCATGCATTTTTTATTAAATGCTTTTCGTTATCAGTTTTTCACAAAACGGTTTCGTTTAATTCGAAAATCGAGTTATTTGATGGTGGTAATTTGAGTCACGTGATCGAACAGGCATGTTGGACGAGACTTAACTACGATAAAAAAATTGCGGAGCTGACTCAGCGAGCCGTTAGGTTTTTTTTTTTACCTTTGCTCGTTCGCTCTCGAATGTACATTCGTTCGTATAGAACTAAGTATTGATAACAATTCTGATATGAGCAGCATACTCACGGAAGCTTATTACGGATTATTTGCATTGTTTGTTTCCCCCTTGCAGTATTTATGATGCGTACCTAAATCTTGGATCAAAACATTGGCCATTAAAATTGCAGAGCATTATTATTTTGTCTGGTAAAGTTCGAGGTGGAACATCACCGATAATGATAGCCTTTGTCGTATAGGAAATAAATAAATAAGAAATACGACGATAATATCGACTTGTGACTGTTTATAATCGGATGTGAAGGATGCTCCTTTCCATTGCTCGTTGCTTGTTTGTATTTTTGCCTTGGCTACTTTGAAATATTCAAGTCTGACAACCGTATGATAAAAGCAGGAGACCATTGCGTTTTTATTTAAGTTCATGGGGAGTCTTGATTTTGATATTTCTCTAAGACACCAACATTTCTTCCAATTCATGTTTATCTTGGCGCGCCTTTCGATCTCACCTGTGTGGGTCTCAGTTTTTTTGAAGGAAAATTGCTTATCTAGGTACCTACTGGTAGCTATCCATATACTTACTCTGAAGTTTAGTTTACCGCTGTTGGCTTTTGAGTTGTGGTAATTTAGTTTTTGACGTATAATTATTTAATCTTAAGATTTCGTTAACGTTGTATAACTGTGATAATTTCTTCAAATTCTATCGGTGTTGGAAAAAATAACGATATCGTCGGCAAATCTTAAGATGCTCAGAAAGTGTCCACTTATGCAGATTCTTTTATGTTTCCAGCTTAGACCTTTCATTATAAACTCCAAGATTGAGCTGAAGAGTTTTACCACTCCACATATTTTAATTTCTGCACCTAATCGGTCCAGCTACAATCGGGTCAAACTATTGTTGTACACCTATGTCTTTTAAAATACTTATCAAATATATATTAGGGATTTTTCGGTTATTTACTGTTGGGTATAGAGATAAGCAATTTATATATTTGGATCTCCAACAGAGGCTACATAATTTCACGCAAGTTTACAAGACCAGGAACAAATACTTGTATACGCTTCCAATTACAGGAGATCACATCGTTGTCTTATAATTTCAAATAGTTACTTAAAAGGCACTTTTGAACGTCATCGTTTACATTAAAATAGAATTGATTCTAGTCGCCTCTTCCAAAATGTAGTTTCGTATGGAGAAGAATGGGCAAGGAACTCCACCGTTACTCTTTCAAAATGTTTTAAGTACAATATTTAATATACATTCATTATATAATTATGTGTGAAAACGATGCACCCAGAATAAAATTACCATACCAAAATAGGTAAAAGAATGAAATTGAAGTAACTACAGATAAATAAATTTTATGATAGATACATGGTGCTCACATATTTACAAAAATTGTAAAAGTAAGTTTACGATTTTCCTAGAATATTAACAAGTAAAGTCAGTGTGTGAGGTAAAGTAATCACTGAGTGTAAATGAATGTCATAAATATAATTAATTATACAATTTAATTAGCAACCGGTTTGATTTTGTCTAGACTCTAAATTGTTCTATGGAGCAGGACCAGCATTTTTCCAAGCATTCTTATCTTGAAAATAATCCTCTAATTTGTAATATGCTTGTATACAAAGTTTACTTTAATATAAGTTTTGAATTTCCTTTCCTTCCTCCTTTCCCATTTAATCGTAATATATATCACAAGGGATTTTGTTATAACATTTAAGACATTACCCCATAAAATATGTATATACTTCAGCTAATCTGAATGGTTGATCTATTTTGTCTTTGTTTCTAGTATTAAAGTTATGTTTACCACTTATTTTATTAAAAAGATGTAGATTTTTTTCTTACTTACACGATATTTTTATAACTTAATTGGCAAGGTACCGTCATAATATAAATCCTTTTAAATAGTTCCCTGGGGATTATAGTCTAGGTAGATACAGTAAGTTTGACATAGCGAAAATATTAAAATAACACAAACGTTCCTTTCAAAGATTTTCCTGTTGTACACGAAAATGTGGTGCTTGCTGGAGTACTTGGGGACTAGAGGTCTGTACCCAGCAGTGAGACAGTAAGGGCTAAACAAAAAAAGTTACCTCAAAAAAAGAAGTAAAAATATAAATTAGTTTGATATTCGGCATGTAATATTGCAATTTATTAAGCTTCGATATTTCGTTATACTGCTTATAGAGCCTATGCTAAACGGTGCAGTGTCCGAGGTTTGTTTTTTGCAACAACCCGATTAAACAGTTTGTGAGGAAATGTGACACCTAGAACTTTTCTTCTATTTACCCACGAGGGTATTTTATAATGCTGTACTCTAAAGGGGTTATTACAAAACAAGGTTTGTCATATGTTTAATATATTAATGCGTAGCTCCAGATTTTTGTCCGACGGTCTTTATAGCAAAGATGGTATAGAAACCGTCTTTCTCACATTCTTTGTTTGTATTCAAGGAGTGGGCGAACTAATGTGTGATACAATTTTATTTTATTAGTTGTGGCTTTACAAAATTCTTTGCTATGACGCAAAACAAACCTGAGCAGGTTGGGTTTTGAAGTAATATCTAATACGAGATTAAATTTCAGTTTTTTGGCAAATAGCCTTCACAAAATCAACTTAGCTATTCAAGTTTTTACCTTTTAATCGGCTACTAAACTAGGTCGTAGCGTGGTGTTAGTAAATAGCATATTTTTACCAATAGAATGCAATAAGAATTTTTCAAAGTCAACTGTTCCATAGATTAGCGCGTTCAAACAAAAATAAAAACTCATCAGTTTTTCAGTAAGTAAAGATAGATTATTATTACTTGTCTTTCAGTATGAAAAATGAAGAAGATTTCAGATGCTTATGTCTATTGAAATAGGTATGTTCAGGTCTTATGCTAAGCGGTAAGCATACATTACCGGTTCTATTTACCCAAACGAAACGGTAGTGAAATGATGAGTTCGTAGTGGCGCCCGACAGAGCCCGAAAGCGCATTATAAAGTCGTTATAACCTTAACTAAATATGTGCACCAAAGGAAAATTGAAGTAGAGCGGATTAATTATTATGGAAATCACTACTTCCCAAGTAATATTATGAAGAGGTAAAATTAGTTTTCGTGTAAATTTGTTTATACCTAAAGGAGAGACCACGCTCTGAGGCGGTTTTGAAAAAATATTATTGCATTTGATAGCCCAATTGTTGAGAAAGGTAAATTTCCTCAGGAGCCGAGCACAAACAACAAAACTCGGTAAGAAAGTTAAGAGAAAAGAAGTAATAGCGAGGTCGGGCGATGGGCAGCGGGTCGGGGTCCAAAATTTCACGCGGATCTTCATCCACAACTTCTCGCGGGCGAAGTGCTAGTGGAATATAACCTCATCTAGTGGTCTAGATCAGCCGGTCTATACTGTAAGAATCTGAACGTGAAAACTTAGGTGGAGCGAGATTGAAGTGACCTGTCATTCCACCTAATACTACTTTCACGCTATTGACAGCTCACTTCACCTTCGTTTTCACGGTGAGATTTTTACAGAATACATTGTCTGTTGTTTATATTTTCAGGGTACCATTACAAACTCGGCCATTTTGATTCGCATTCGAATCGTTTGTAAGTTTTCTATCATTCTCCTTTTTCGGTCTCAATCAACCAATCTGCCTAGTCTTGTCCTAACTTTTTCTTTTTTTTTTTTTTTTTTTACAAAACTTTGCCCCACACTAGGAATTTCTCCTGTATTGTGGGTGCGTTTACAAACATTTAAAACTCACATACACAAACAGCCAGACCCGGAACAACTAATTGTAGGTCATACAAATACTTGTTCCGTGCGGGAATCGAACCCGCGACACGTAGCGCAGCAGTCAATCGCTTAACCACTGCGCCAACCGTGCCGTTAACTATATTTAGAGGTCGGTTGCCAGCCTGACCGCTGCTGAATACTCATATTTTATATTGAGCGGCTGTCCTCCACAGACCAGTTACTGGGAAAAACGGTACCCCTTGATTATTTGTCAGACATTTGGGCTTCGGACTACTCGTAACGACTGGCAACGACCTACGTATGACAGCCGGTACCAACGGCTTAAACGTGCTTATACCGATATGTAATGAATATTCACCCATCCACGAATTGGCCCTGCGGCATTTATTATTTAGTCACGAGCCATTCTGCTGCGATGAAGATGCAGCCTTCGCACGGTCTATAATGAACTTGAAATATATTATATAGTTATATGTGCACCTTTGTTGCCGAGTTAAAACTTGTTTGCCCTATTGAAACTTTGCGCAATAAGCCGGGGAGGACGTCAACAGCGCTAAAATGGCGGCAGTGAGTTAATAAAAGTTGGTAGTGATAAATAATTAAAAAAATCCATTGTAGAAAATCTCTATGAGTTGTAAGTCGGTCATCGTGGCGTTGCGTGTGGACTGGGCTTTTTCGTACATTTTAGAATGCAAGACATTTATAAACGTTTCTAGTTATTTATGAGACGTTTAATCATCATGGGGCTTATTCATAGACGTTGCTCAAAGTTAAGTAATGACTTACTCAACTTTAAGCAACATTTATAAATAAACCCTCTCAACTCTTGGGAAACTCCCCCCAAATCAAATCCTTTGAATTTTCTGTCGGAGTATATCTATAGTAAAAAATCGAATCGCAGGATAAGCTTCATTCCTCTATCATCGAGGCCCCCGTTTCCATGATTGGTCCTTTGTAATCAAGCTAAATGAATCGAAGGGATAAATTAATAATGTATGTGGCATCGATGAAACAATTTGCTGGGATACGGCGGCTGCAGCACGTTTGGTTCATTTTAGTATAAGGAAGGTAAGTAAATTCTAAAGGACTCATCCTTAATTAGTGGCGTCAGGTCAGACTATACTGGTCAGCTTGCATCATTTGACTTAGATAAAAAGTTACATCTAGATAAAACCATTGAATTGAGACCTCTGACTAAAAATAAATTGAAAACTTTTAATAATATAGTTCTTAGCAATGTCTCAACGGCAAGTTTTGATTCACAAGACCCCAATATAAACTATGGCACATTTGTGCACAGTATGCCAAGAATTCAATAAAGCATGTCCTGTAAAAAACTTACAATAACTACTAAACCAAAATTTTGCGAATGGGCCACTGCTGGCATTAGGCAAAGCAGAAATATGTAATTTGTATCACGAAAAATCATCGACTTCTGAATAGGCCCTTCATAATTATGTAAGAAACTATTCTAAGATATTCAAAAAAGTCTGCGGTCAAGCTAAATCTAAGTTAATAAGTAACAAAATTAGTATTTCTTAAAATAAAATAAAAGCTGTGTGGCAGGTAATTAACAAAGAAACTGGAAACACAAAACAGCGAGATGAGAATGAATTAGCTAAAAATTGATAATGAAGCCATTTCAGATAACTTACTGAGACTCTAGAAAATTTATTTACCAACGTCCCAATAGAAGTTACGAAATCTCTCCCCTCATCATCTGTATTAGCTGAATCTCTTCTTAAAGAAGACTTCAGTAAGGACATTCCAAGTTTTGAATTCAAACCCATTTCTATTGCCACAATTAAAACAGCATTTAAAAGTCTTAACATAAAAACACTGAAGACTAATGGGGGATTTCCGTTAAGGTTCTTGAAAATATCATTGACACAATTGCCCCTGTCCTAACAGGTATATTTAATCAATGTTTAGACAGCAGTACGTTTCCTGACTTAATGAAACAGTAAAGTAGTACCAATTTTAAAATCGGGTAGTAAAAGTGAGTCCCTCTAATTATATACCTATATCTGTGCTTTCAGTATTGAGCAAAATTTGTGAAAAAATCATGCTAGACCAGATGTTGTCACATTTTAACTCAAATGGGATTTTACATAGTCGACAGTTTGGTTTCACGAAAGGTAGGTCGACGACTGACGCGGGAGTAAATCTGATCAGTCACATTTTGGAATCCTGGGAGAAGTTCCAGGATGCATTTGGCATTTTCTGTGACCTCTCAAAAGCGATTGACTGCGTTGACCACAATACACTGATCTGTAAATTACACCACTACGAACTTCGTGGACAAGCTGCTGATCTTGTACTTTCCTATTTATCAAACAGGCAGCAAAAAGTAAACGTTAACGGGGCGACGTCCTCGGGGTCTCTAGTTAAGATGGGCGTGCCTCAAGGTTCAATTCTTGGCCCTTTTTATTTCTAGTTTATATTAATGACCTTCCTTACCTAGTTTTTTTTTTACAATATCTGACATATTCTCGTCATTATTTGACATTATACATCAATTTTAATATCGAAATTGTTTTAGTGATTGTCATGAAAATCATGCCAATTGTTTAAATAGGTTAATTTTATTTATGTACATTGATTTATATAAGGCCTTACAGACTGTAGATGATTTTGTATTCTGTATTTTCATTCCTCTAAGTACCTGGTACTTATTGACAGCCCTGCACTGTCCTCCCATACCTACCTATTATCACTGTAATTTGAAAATATTTTAAACCCAATTATTTTTAAAAGAGTAACCGTGGAGTTCCTTGGCGGCTCTTCTCCATAGGAAGCGACAAATTGGAACTGTGCACCTAGCTTCTGACGTTTCATAAGTGCCCATGCAGGTTTATGTAACAGAAAATGTTTTGATTTTGAAGGGAATTCCTTCAGATAATGCTTCACATTTAAGATGCCGTTCACGAATTTTTTCCGCTTTTCTGATTTCGCTGATTTATGTGATTTAATAGACGCAATTTTACGGTTAAAATACTGTATTTCTTTCTATAAGTTTTAATGCACCATGTGAAAGATCATTTTGTGACCTAATAATGAATAAGATACTTACTTTTTTTATTATTTGATTTGATAATCGACCTCAAACCGGCGACTGTTTTGAGAATATTTCTGTGAAAGGTTTAGAATACCACTTATTTTTGAATCGTTTTAATGTCTACACGGTATGAAAAAAATACAATATGTTGAGAAAATCATCTATACAATGTATGTTTACCAATTTCATATTAAAAACATAGCAAAAGCATATTAAACTTAGTAATTATTTTTAGAAAATGGCCAATGAATTGGTTTTGGTATCAGTTGAAACCAAAACCGAGTAGTTACTCAGAACTCTCGTTCAAAAAAATTTAAACTACAGAGCAAGATCGATCTATTTCCCATAAAATGAATGAAACGCAAAAATATATAAAGAATTGGCAGCAAATAATCTTTCAAAACAACATAACTCGCATTATACTTAATTGTCGACAAAAATAAAAACGAGCTCATTTATCAGATAATAATTGAATCGATCTTTCATGTTGCGCATTAAAACTCATGGAAACGCAGTATATTATCTGTAAAAGTACTTCTTCAAAATCAAGTAAATAAGCGAAATCGACAAAATTTATTTAACGGCCTCAAATTAATCGTCATCAACATAGGTACTTCTTTTTGTGTCAGGTATCTATTTCTTATAATGTTTAGGCAAATTGCGACAACTGTATGTGTATTTGGTACCTATAAAGACTCCCGCAGACAGGCGCAATGCGACTTAAACAATATACGACTTTAAATAATAGAACAATTTCTTTGAAAACTTTATGAAAATTAATCTACTAGACATAATACATTAAGGATCACACACGCACTGGCTGCCCACTGTGTGCTGAGTTCATCTATGATGCCATCTTTTTCTCCGCTTATCTCAGACCTAATCTAATAAGGGTCTACAACTTTATCAAAATTATCATGGAAAAATAGCAAAATACATACCCACCACACAGACAAATGTTTTCCGACAAGCACGTAACTCACACAGAAAAAAATCAGCATTTTTTTTTTTCAAGTCAAGAAATATTTATTAGTACCTACTGCTTGCCAAATTGAATAATATGAGGTGTAGGCTGCGACCAAAATGAGCGTTCCCCAACGCGATGTCCACGTCCTGCGGTGTCCGTATAAGCACGTATACGTCGTATTGATGGCGCAGAGTTTTCAAACGTCCTCGTATCTGTTGTCGTGCATTACCTATACGCTCACACGCTTCGTAGTTCACGTTCGCTTTCTGAAATATGTTTCCAATGAAAGTTACAACCGTGCGACCGCTCCGCTTCAATCTCGCACCGATGTTCATAATTACTTAACGCTGCGTCGATCGTGTATGAAATTGTTGTAGAAGTCACCTTTCGATTTTATATGGTGAATGCGTTATGGTAGCTCGCGAAAATTAAAATTTTCTTCCGTTTTTTGCAATTTGGTGGTCAGTGTCGAGATTGTATTATCTAATATATAAAATTTCCATGTCACAATGTTAGTTACCGTACTCCTCCGAAACGGCTTTACCAATTTTTACCAAATTTTATAGGCGTATTCAGTAGGTCTGAGAATCGGCTACTATCTATTTTCCATACCCCTAAGTGAGAAGGGTTAAGGCAAAACAACGTTTGCCGAGTCAGTTAGTAATATTATATAATTACATTATTTTGATCTAAATGGCTTAAGTTAATGTTCCAGAGTGAAAAACCCTGACTTTTAAACTAGGTTTATGTACTTGTATCTTAGAAGCCAGTATCCCTTCAAAGCGATGTGCATATAGAAAATAGGACATGTTAGACACAATAATCCATTCGGGCAAGTCCAAGAGCACACAAAAAACAGAGAACGAAAAAGATACAACAATATAAAATAAAAAAACATTGAAAAGTGTTGTGTGTGTCTCTAGTGTGTTTGTCTGGAGTTATGCGTGTGCATGAGTGAGTGATGGTGTGTATATGTTTGTGAAAGAGTGTGTATGACTGTGAGTGAAGTATGAGTGAGTAAGGGAGGATATAATATATTGAATTACTATTTCATGAATCATTCAATGGGATTAAATGTATATTGATGATAATGATTATAATTCTGTAAAGATATATTTGTAACGGTCGAAAATTATAGTCTGTTCCACATTCAGGCTGACACTGACCTGCAATTTGCATACAACGTAAGAATTTTTTAAACTTTGCGAGCTACCCTGGCCCATTACTTTAATTAACATCCTATTAATATAATAAATGTGAAAGTTCGGATGTTTTTTACTCAATCACGCTAAAATGGCTGAACGGATTTGGATCATCATCATCATCATCTGCCTAGCCTTTTCCCAACTATGTTGGGGTCGGCTTCCAGTCTAACCGGATGCAGCTGAATACCAGTATTTTACATGGAGCGACTGCCTATCTCACCTCGACAACCCAATTTTTGGGTAATACGATACCCCTTGTTAAGACTGGTTGTCAGACTTTCGGGCTTCTGACGACCCGTAACGACTGCCAAAGATCCACAAATGACAGCCGGGACCAACGGCTTGACGTGCTTTCCGAGGCACGGAGGGGTCTCGGTATGTAAAGATGGTCACCCATCCACAGACCAACCGCGGCAAGCGTAGCTTAACTTGGTCGAACGACCCGTGCAGCTATTGTTATTTAGCCACAAGCCCCCTTTTGGATGTTGGTACACAAATAGTTTATAATCTGGATAAACATATAGAGCACTTTTCATCTCGGTAATTCGGTCCCGTGGTATAATTTCCGAACACCACGCGGGCGAAGCCGCTGGCAAAAACGAGGCACGCAGAAGTATACACTAAAATTAATTCTGTTGAACAAGAATAGTGATACCAAGCATTAAAACATAAAGGAAATCTTACTGAAAGGGCCAATTAATGGAAATAGTTTTTATTTTCAGCCGAGCTGGTTGCGGTCAAAGGAATTTTGGGACAAGTCCTTTGAGGATCGGTATGAAAAGATACATAACGATACCTCACGGCCCAGATTGAAGGTAAGTTCAATGACTACACAATATCTATCTAATTCACCTCCGAAATCGTGAACACCTTTTAACATTAAAGGCTTCTTCAGATAGGCGCTACTCGACACAATTTCCATGAAGTTTTCATAGAAATTGTTTTACGTGAGTTGCGTCGCGCCTGTTTGCAGGAGTCTTAAGGCGTCTCTTCTCCTCATAAAAGTTTTTCTGTCGCTGAACCTTAAACGTGAAATGACCGAAACATAAGAATTATCAGCAGCTCAAAATTGAGTTCTGTTCGAGAATTGGGTGGTATTAGAACTGGTCTATAAAGTTTGACCACGCCGTTCCTATATATAAATGACGGCTGGATATCCTTGTAATTTTAATAGTTTCACGAAGTTTTATTCATTAGAAAAGAATAGACTGTAATATTTTGTAACTCCAGGTATTCATTGATATCGGAAACAGTTGCATTTCTGTTTATAATATTGGAAACGCGTAGTAAAACTCAACAATAGAACAGCCACTAATAGGTATACTGAGGGAATTCGTAGATTTTCGTTGTAGACGATACATTTCGTGTACGTTACTACAGCAGGAAAGTGACTCCAAGAGTGATGTGTGTGAAACAATATTATTCAATAAGCATGCATGTACACTTTTGACATTTTTAATGATTATAAGCTTCAAGAAGGACCGAATACAGTTTTCAGCGAGCTTATACGTTTTCAGCCGATCTGCCAAAGATCCACAAATGACAGCCGGGACCAACGGCTTGACGTGCTTTCCGAGGCACGGAGGGGTCTCGGTATGTAAGTTCTCATTTAGACGCTACGATATTTAATCGGATTTAAAAAAAAGCGCGATATCCTGAAAATTATCCATATAATCTAAAATCGAGTTCTGTCACAAATACGCACAAATTAGGAGTTACTCGTGTATGTTTATTCTACAGGCGCACACACATATACCATGGTTTTAAAGATACACGATTCTGCAAAACGTTATTCCAGCAGGAAGTGCAATAACTCGAAAACCTGAAGACGCACAAATTATATTTTCGGCGCACATTTTCGCGCAAATATTAGCTCTCTGCCCATGCACAATATTTCTCTCTCCGATCATTCGTTTAGAATTTGCCTGCTGGAACAACGTTACTCCAGCAAAAATCGTTTTTTTCCAAAACCACAAAGCGCACAAATTTTTAATTTGGCGCACATTTACAGCAGATTACGCACTAATTACACGTTCCACTCACATCATTCTAGGAGTCGCTTTCCTGTGGAGTAACGTACACGTACATCTCGCCTGGTAACATTGGTGACTAGGTCGATAACCTATCGTATATTGAAGTCGCATTTCTTTCTACATTATGTTACAACTCAAAAACTGGTTTACAAATAAAAATGTTCAGAATGAAAAAACTGTCTCATTGTTGTTGTCATTTTATTATTAAATCGGGCCCCAAACTTATCTCATGCCCGTAGGTGATACGGATTACCCCACGTAACTTCGGATTTCGGGAATAGACCTCCCGGTCTATGTGTTACCACAGGTGTGCCTACAATATTATGAAATTAAAAAAAAAAAATTTACTCGTCAACAGGTTATAGTGGTCCCTCACTCCCACAACGACCCAGGATGGCTGAAGACCTTCGAGCAGTATTTCGAATGGAAGACAAAGAACATTATCAACAACATTGTGACCAAACTGACTCAGTACCCCAACATGACCTTTATTTGGACAGAGATATCTTTTCTAAACGCCTGGTGGGAAAGGTCTCACCCCGTCAAACAAAAGGTACATTGTATTGGTAAAATTTCATACCTATAGTTATCGTTCACCTATTTTCAAGGTCACTTAATTCTCATGGTTGCGTTTTAGGTCTCGTTTTCCACTTTACTAATTTAGATGTGTCCACTTCATAATTCTAACTAATAGGATCACGATGTTTAGATTTGTACATTGCTTATCGTATATTAAATAGTTACATGTACACAGCGAGAAGTCTCTTTTCAGACGTACAAGCGTAATCATCGGAAACCACATGAGCTTGCGGTCTCCGTTTGATCATGAAAGAGAAGCTACTTTTAATTCGTCGCATATTAATGTATTAAACGCAGTCCACAATAGGATTACAGGTTTACAATAGGCAATGCAATCGTCTGTGCACCAGTTATATTATAGCGCGCTAATTAATCCGTTTACTTGGCGAACAATGTAGTTATATTCTCACCGCGACGCGACTTCGAACTATGTAGGATGTTTGTTTGACTCAACTAAAATTAACCTATTATAATAATTATTCCAACTTGTCTGCCTATTGACGAGATAGTTTACGAATAACAGGAAACATATAACAGGCACCACCTGTACGTTATTATTAATAATCGATCTCGTTACAGTTATTGAAAAAGCTAATCAAGGAAGGGCGTCTCGAGATCACCACGGGCGGCTGGGTGATGCCCGACGAAGCGTGCACGCATATCTATGCGTTAATTGACCAGTTCATTGAAGGTAATATATTGCATATTTTAACATCATTTTGCATATTTTATTGAAAAACTCATGCTCTAGGTATTATATTTTTATCAATTCTTTAGGTCATCACTGGGTAAAAACGAACCTTGGCGTCATCCCGAAGACAGGCTGGTCCATTGATCCCTTCGGTCACGGAGCAACTGTTCCCTATCTGCTGGATAAAAGTGGCCTTGAAGGAACCATTATACAAAGAATCCATTACGCGTGGAAACAATGGCTGGCCGAACGACAGATCGAAGAGTTCTACTGGCTCGCAGGCTGGGCAACCACCAAACCATCCATGATTGTTCACAACCAACCTTTCGACATTTACTCCATAAAAAGCACATGCGGCCCACATCCTTCGATTTGTCTTAGCTTTGACTTCCGGAAAATCCCTGGCGAATATTCTGAATATACCGCTAAACACGAAGATATAACTGAACATAATTTGCAGAGCAAGGCTAAGACTCTGGTGGAAGAGTACGAACGTATCGGATCCCTTACTCCACACAACGTGGTGCTAGTCCCGCTGGGAGACGACTTCAGGTACGAGTACAGTATGGAGTTTGACGCTCAATACGTTAACTACATGAAGATGTTCAATTACATCAATGCGCACAAGGAGCTTTTCAACGCGGATGTGCAGTTCGGAACGCCACTTGATTACTTCAACGCCATGAAGGAGAGGCATCATACTATACCAACATTGAAAGGAGATTTCTTCGTTTATTCGGACATCTTCAGCGAGGGCAAACCAGCTTATTGGTCAGGCTACTACACTACGAGACCTTATCTGAAAATTCTCGCTCGCCAATTCGAACATCAACTCCGATCTGCAGAAATATTATTCACTCTTGTGTCGAACTACATAAAACAGGTCGGTAATCAAGGTTTCGTAGCATCTGAGAAGAAATTAGAAAAATCCTATGAACAGCTCATCTACGCAAGGAGGAACTTGGGTCTATTCCAACATCACGACGCGATAACTGGCACATCAAAATCTAGCGTGATGCAAGATTACGGAACTAAATTGTTCACAAGCTTATATCACTGTATCCGGTTGCAAGAGGCTGCGCTCACCACTATAATGATCGCCGATCGTTCGTTGCACTCACAGAGTATTCTACAAAGCGAAGTAGAGTGGGAAACATACGGCCAACCCGCTAAGAAACTGCTAGTGTCTTTCATCGACAAGAAGAAAATTGTACTTTTCAACCCTTTAGCAGAAATCCGAACTGAAGTTATCACTGTGAGGGCTAACACCTCGAACATCCGCGTGTTTGATACCCGCAAGAAGAAACACGTCATGTACCAGATCACACCAAGCATCGAAGTGCAGGACAACGGCAAGCGAGTCGTTAGCGACATCGTCTACGACGTGATGTTCGTGGCCACCATACCACCTCTCACGTCCATCTCGTACAAGCTCCAAGAGCACACCAACACCTCTCATCACAGCGTTATATTCTGCAACAACTGTGAAGACTCGCAAAAAAACAATGTATTTTCTATCAAGAAAATGATGCCTGGTGATATACAATTAGAAAATGCCGTGCTCAAGCTCCTTGTCAATAGGAACACTGGATTCTTGCGGCAGGTTTATAGAAAAGATATTAGGAAGAGGACTGTTGTTGATGTGCAATTTGGGGCATACCAAAGTGCGCAACGTCATTCGGGAGCTTATCTTTTCATGCCGGATTACGATTCACCAGAAAAAAATGTTCTGCATCCTTATTCTAATCCGAATAACATGCAAGATGATAATATCATCATAGTTTCCGGCCCGATCTGTACTGAAATTACGACAATGTACATGCCGTTTTTAGTTCACACCGTGAGGATATATAACATAGAAGACCCAGTGCTGTCGCGTGCTATTCTCATAGAGAACTTGGTAGATTTCGAGAGTCCTCCCAAAAATAGAGAAACTGAGTTGTTTATGAGAATACAGACTGATATCCAAAACGGAGACATTCCAGAATTCTACACAGATCAGAACGGTTTCCAGTACCAGAGAAGAGTAAAGGTGAACAAATTGGGCATCGAGGCAAACTACTATCCAATTACGACTATGGCTTGGCTGCAGGATGAGGAGACCAGGTTGACCCTGTTGACTAACCACGCTCAAGGTGCGGCAGCGTATGAACCTGGACGCTTGGAGGTGATGCTTGACCGACGGACTCTCTATGATGACTTCAGAGGAATCGGCGAAGGAGTTGTGGATAACAGACCAACAACTTTCCAAAATTGGATTTTAATCGAATCAATGCCCGGTGTCACGCGAGCTAAGAGAGATACCAGCGAGCAGGCATTCAAGTTTGTGAACGAACGTCGCTTTGGACCCGACCAGAAGGATAGCCCTTATCAGGTACCATCTCAAACCGCGGAATTTCTGAGCCGATCGTTCAATTACCCCGTCAACGTGTATCTGTTGGACACCAGCGAAGTGGGCGACATCGAGGTCAAAACACACCAGTCGTTCCTGCAGAACTTTCCGGCCGGCATACACTTGGTGACTCTACGGACCATCACTGACAACGTACTTGAACTCTTCCCGAGTTCTGAAAGCTATATGGTGCTGCATAGACCAGGGTACAGCTGCGCTGTCGGAGAGAAACCAATCAGCAAGTCTCCGAAGTTTTCGTCCAAAACCAGGTTCAATGGTCTGACCGTTCAGAATATAACTGCAGTCAGTCTGACAGGCCTGAAGACGTTCAAAGCTTTGACAGGTTTGAGTGATATCCGCCTGGATGCGATGGAGGTAAAAACATATAAGATCAGGTTTTAAAGACTGTTAGAAGTAATAGGTAGGTACAACACTGTAATTTTATAATAATTTACAACTTCATCGTGAACATGCTTGCCAGGATATGCGTTGGCAAAGCTTAAATAAGAAATGTAGGAAGAGTAAGTAGGAACATCAAATTTTGAAAGTTTTAGTATAGCTGCATTCTATGTGACCCTTGTAATAGTATACTCGTAATAATTGAGTCATGGTAATTTGCCCTGTATAAATCTTGATATTATTTTAAATTGTATAATAATTTATTGTCGACCCGATGTTTGTTTTAGTTCAACGGTAATTTCGACTACTAGATAAATCTACCTCAGGACCAAATGCTATACCTGTTCATATGTTAATTCTATTGCAAATGATTAATTATACTTGTTCAATTAATTGTTATAGTCTATTTGAATCTCCTATTATTAATCTTCTTAACTTTTATCGCTGACTATTGTAAAATTGTTTTCTTCTATTTTATTGTATAACAACACCCTAAAGTTCATGTTATGTTAGCACAAGAGCCCGTTCACACTAGCGTTTCTTCAACGTAGGCGTTCGATGAACGTATGCGCAGCGCAGACGCCGCGACAACGCGAAGCGTAAATCGCTTTGCCGCGGCGTTTCCTCTGCAGTTAATTGAATGCTGCGCTAGCGCGGCGCAGACGTCACACAATTTCATTGTTCGATTGCACAGGCGCCAGCACATCAAGCTACCCCAAACTGTCAAATTTTCCCAACTGAACATGAACCTTAGACTTATGTAATAAAGATGAAAATCTATCAAAGAATTTGACAGATTGGGGTAGCATGATGTGCTGGCGTCTGTACATGACACCAGTAAAGCAGGTAGTACTCTTGTGCCCCAGAGACGCTGCGCATACGTTAATTGAACGCCTACGCTGGACAAACGCTAGTGTGAAGGGGCTCTTAGTTTCGGCAGAAGCATAATACTTCTTACATTCATAATAGGTTGCTGTGATAGCATTCATGACATACTAAATGTATTTTATATTATTTTAGTTACCGATAGTTTTGGGTTAAAAAATTTAATGAAATATAATGTTAGAATGTTTTTATTGGTGACAATCACGAGATTACTCGTTCTATTAGATTCAATTGTTCCTTATTACTATTTACCAAGAAAACACTAAGTTTGTAACAAGGCTTTTAGGTTGTGTTACTTATGTTTTGAAATGATTTAAGTATTTTTAAGTTTGAAAGTGATATTTGAGTTATATTTAATAATTAAGTCATAATTTAATCCAAATGCTAGGTATACATTTTAACCGGTAAAAGCCCTGACAGTTAAATATTTTCAATATTTGCGCTTGCGTCGGATATAGATCCACTTGGCAGCTGTCAGGGCTTTTACCTGTTAAATGAAAAGGAGGGTGATAAAGTCTACATATTATAATGAATTTCGACGTTTATCTGCACCGTGTACGTTACCGCAGCAGAAAAGTGACTCCTAGGGAGATGTGAGTGGAACGTATAATTAATGCGTAATGTACTGTAAATGTGCGCCAAATTAAAAATGTATGCTCTATGTGGTTTTGGAAAAAAAAGCGGAAAAAACTATTACTGCTGGAAAAAGTTGTTCCAGCAGGAAAATTCTATAAGAATGATCGGAGAGAGAAATATTTTGCATGTGCAATACTTGTGCAAAAATGTGCGCCGAAAATATAACTCTTCTTGCTGGAGTTACGTATTGCAGAATCGTGTATCTCTTCTAAAACCATTGTATGTGCGCTGTAGAATAATTATACACGAGTAGCCCCTAATTTGTGCGTATTTGTTTCAGGAACTAGATTTAAGAAAATATTAATCATTTTCAAGCATTTTATCGCGCTTTTTTGAATATCTTAAAAAAATTCGTAGCGCCTAAATGAGAAAACGTATAAGCTAGCTGAAAACTGTATTCAGTCCTTCTTGACGCTTATAATAACCATAAAAAAAAGTTTTAAAAGTGTACATGCATGCGTTATTGAATAATATTGCTAAAAGTCAAAACGACGATGTCATAACTTTGACGGCAAAATACAAGAAACCGGCTCAACCCAAAATGTGTACGTGTAATTCAAAAATTAGTGCGTTTGGTCAAAAATATGTAGTGAAAATATTCAACTTGGAATGTTTCTAATTAAGTAGATATAAACAAAAAACAAAACATGCAAACATGGTCTGGCAATTCGGTTGACTACAAAAAAGCGTCGGATTCGTACAGT
Organism: Polymixis flavicincta; assembly: GCA_949987655.1. Taxonomy (NCBI): domain Eukaryota; kingdom Metazoa; phylum Arthropoda; class Insecta; order Lepidoptera; family Noctuidae; genus Polymixis; species Polymixis flavicincta. Next base: position 29,977,911 of record OX465171.1, on the reverse strand, counting down.
CACGGACTTTAATTGATGAGCCACTTGCCACAGTTCCTATTATAGCCGTGTAATACAAATCGGGTTTAGTCGGTTATACTCGTATATAGTCCACAGTGACAACCCAAAGTCAACCAATTGCAGGGCTAGCAACCGTAACCTAGCGACAATTGTTTTAGCGTAGTGATAGTAACGTTAGCATACGGAGAAATATTATGATTGGTCATTTCGACATCGGAAAAACTGGTATCCACGATTTTATCCAAACGCGTAGCGCCCAAGATAACGTTCATGACAATCATGATAACTGTTGCACATAAACATAAATAACACCTAACTGCCGCCATCTTGGAACAATTGATCACGAATTTTATTTACTATTTCTGTTTTGTAGTTGACATTTCAACTGTCACTGTCTTCGGATAGATTTTCAGAAATAACGAGTATTTAATGAGCTCTAATTCAAAGGAGGTCAGTATTGACGTATCATTCATTGACAAGTTATTAGTCAACCTTCAACCTCTATGAATAAGACTGTCTCCGATTTCATCTTGTTTCTGTAATCTCGTGAGTGTATAAAACTGCAAAATTGGAAAGTTTAAAAGTGCCTCATCAATTAGTGCGGGACTGTACATATCGATGACTGCTCATGCACAATATTTCTCTCTCAAACCATTCGTTTAGAATTTTCCGGCTGGAACAACGTTACTCCAGCAGAAATCGTTTTTTCCAAAACCACAAAGCGCACAAATTTTTAATTCGGCGCACATTTACAGCAGATTACGCACTAATTATACGTTCCACTCACATCACTCTAGGAATCACTTTCCTGCTGGAGTAACGTACACATCTTCACCCTTGCCGTAGTTAATACGCCTTATTAATAAAAAAATATGCAGTTCTAAAAGAACAAATAAGTAAAAACAATAAAAACTGAATTCTCTCAATATTTTTAAAGATCTGCGTAGGTTTTTTTTTTTTTTTAAATAAGGCCTTATCTTTTATTTGCATTTGATGGACCAAACATAATTTCCTTTAGTATAACTTCTAAGCTTGTTTTCGTAACTATGTAAGTAATTAATTTAATCTTGCAATTTCCACTTTGTTACTATGTTTTGTGTATAAATGTGAAAGTGTATATTTTTTATATTTTTTAAATGGCCACTATTAATTTAGACTCGGTAGTACAATTAATTAAATCAACCTATTTTTATTATTTATGGCTTGTTGTATTTTCACTTCAAAACTAGTTGTTTTGGATTTCCATATACATATTTATATGTAACATGTACAATATATGTACCGAAATCAATTTTATAAATATACTATTGTGATAAGGTATGTATAGGTATAACTTGAAATCATTACCATCGATAATGTTTAGTCAATGAAAATTAAGTGTTAAATGGAGAGGATAATCACTACTAATGTGTTAGCTGACCGTATTTAGTTTATACTACTCGTTTCTCAATTAGTGAGGACTGTAATATTTTGTTGTATAATTTGGTTGTACTTGATGTAAGTTAATCATAGACGATCTTTCCAAATCATATACATAACCTAGCAACTTAAATATTGTGTGTACAATTTTTGTCTGGAAACTTGTAGATGGAATAAAAATAAATAAAATATACAAGCGCATTTTTATTTATAATAATTTCCCATTCATGCAAAACAACGGACAATGATCCTAATAGGTTTCTCTTTAAAATATATTTTATTAAGTAAATTTAATGCAAACAGTTAGGGGATTAGAATTTTATGTAACTTCAACAATAGTATGTGTATAAATATATATTTATTTATAATATTACTAATCAAGGGGGGCGCATCGTGTCATTTCTTCCTTATTCTACTCGCGATCCACTCCAACCCTAAATGTAATCTGAAAAGAAAGACAAGTTAATTAAATAAGATTTACTTATTGAAATAATATTTAACCACACAGAATTGCAAATTCTACAAATGAGTCGAAAAATTAAATGAACTAAAAGTTAGCAATTAAACCAAATAAAAGTAAAAAAAACATGTAGGTACACGATTAGAAAATGAATGTGTAGCTTAGCAGTTAAATTTTTATATAATATGTAAAGAAAACACCCTATTCTATGCGAATAGATCGTAAAGTCCGCTAGACGATTTCAAAACGCAGGCCACACCGCGAGCTGGCTGGCGGAAAGGCTGCCAAACTAGCATTGTTTCACCTTTTTTTCATTATAAAAAGGGAAGGTCTTTTCAGACAACTTTTAACGAAGCAAACACCAGAATTCGCGGTGAGGCCTGCACTCAAATGAGTGACTCACGGAAGCTTGAAGTCTAACAAATATACACAAAACGACAGTTCCACATAATCTTCAAATAAAACTAAACATCGTCAAAACCCGGAAAACCTTTTAAATATAACTTTAACGATAGTTGCTTGAATGTTTTTTTTTTTTTTGTTTTGGCTTTGCACGGTTTGCGCATTTAGCCAGTGTCAAGTAATTTTACTTTTCAATCAAGTAAATGGCCCGATATCAGGCACGAAGTTTAAAAGAAAGTCATAGTCAGTCAAATCAAAGTTATTGTAAAGCGGTAGTAACTTTACAAGAACCTATTAGGAGTTTTTGGGGGGAACACGAAAAGTCCACGTTAGTTACTTATTTTCACCTTCACTACACTTGTGCTCTCACACGTAACTAAATTGAATAATTCACTACAAAAATTATACAATTTACGAAATTTCATGAAAATGAAAATTCGTGCGACATGTTCCAACTCGATCCCGCCAAAAACTCCTGCTTGAATGTTACGAAATAAGTTTCTCAACACAAAACTTTGATTTATGGCTTGCAGATACTCCTAGAGCCATCTAGTGCACTTGCATCAAACTAATTGACGCATGACGTTTGCACGAGGGCGCGAAATGCAAATGCTTTCATGATTTTTTTTTATTGTTTTCACGAAAACCTCGTGGTATCTTTTATAGGTTCACAGGGTAATATTATCAATAGGTAGATAGGTAAGAAATTAAAGTGCGTTAGTACCTAAGCAATAAAAACTTTATTTAAAATTACAGATATAGATAAAAGGATGGTTACAGTTTTTTGTTACAAGCACAATGGAACTGAATCACAAAAACGAAACATTTACGCGTAATAACAGCAGATACCTAACAACAAATAAATAATAAGAAAGCTAAATCTTATTATTTATTTGTTGTTAGGTATGTACGTACAAATAATTTTATCTTTTTACTTGGTACTAGGTAGGCCGTAGGTGTTTGAATGTGTCGCATACCTACACAATGTAAATAAATCTTTACTGCACAACATCTTTTGTTTATTATAATATAATAAAAATAATATAAACATAACACATTTGTGCATTCACAATATAGAACAATTTCACAACACAAACTTCTTGAAATAATTTGGAAAAACACTTTGAATAACAGTATTCAAAGTGTTTTTCCAATTTTTTATATTACACAACATTACATAATATGGCCACTACTGCTAGTAATAATAGAGGATATAATGATACATAGGTACCTGAAATATGTAAATGGCTCCTACTATCTCTTTAAATTATGATTAGACTTCTGAAGCAGTTCAGACTACACTTGAGTAACGTAAGAACCAGTGCGAAAGTTTTATTTGGTTCCCAAGTTAAAAAAAAAAACAGTGTTACCCTTACCTTCGCTTGTCCTGAAGGTTTGGGATAGCGAATCCTACTAATATTTTAAATGTGAAAGTTTGATGTTTGTTACTCAATCACGCAACAACGGCTGAACGGATTTGGATGAAATTTGACACACAGACAGATTATAACCTGGATTAACAGATATGATACATTGATACAGTCGCGGATCAACATACAACCTGACACTGGCTTAACAAATTGCAAAACACGTAAGCAAATTTAAATATCGTGGGTTACCTTGGGGTTTATTCGTAAACTTTGCTTAAACGTCAAAAATGTATGGTTTATGAATAAAGTGGCTTAGCGCATACCCCTTCATTCATTAGTAACAGGTAATAAACGACCACTTTTAGTATAGCTACAATGTATAACAGCCAAATGGTACTCTTCAGAGCTTTACAAAGATCAAATCACAAATAACTTATAGTTAAAAGAAGAGCATACTTGCTGACCTTTGCCCAGCAGTGGGACAGTCTTAGCTAATAACAACAAACAGGATCTTATATCGCGATGAAATCCCAATGGGCCACGGGAGCCACCGTGGTAATGAATGTTCATTTATTATTAATTACTATAATATAATATGAATTACTATTATATGTATATAAGCAACTCCAATAAATAAACTAAACTAGTATTTTTCATCTAATCACAATTACATAAAATAGCTAGGTAGGTACCACTAAATTCTTGTTCATAGCGTGTCGATGACAAAATTACCACTAAATTAAAATAACTTAAATAAATAAACTACAGTTTGTATTGTTGTATTAGACAGCGAAATAAGACTAACTGCTGATTTTTCAATAGTCAGATAACTTTATTCCTCAGATAAAAGTTGTCCGACTACTTATTGAAAAATTAGCCCTAAACATAAAAAAACAACTACCTACTTACTTAATTGTTTTCAACAAACAATACACGATACTACAGTGGCGTGCACGAATCGTCGTGCAGACCCTGTAGCGTTTTCTATGATTTATTTGAACGAAGGGTAGGTATACCAATACGCGTATGTATTCCCATATTTCAAAAGCCCTACTACATCGACACTTGAGAACAAATCTCGTTTTTTAACAAGATTATCGAACATTATATAAGTGCGTCTGAATGGCTGGTTGTTTTGTAATTAGAAATTATTACAGGATTACGGTTATTGAAATAAAGCAATGTAAAGCGTTTTTAGTTTATAGGAATATATCTACTCATTACGTTAATTAAACATAGGCTATAAAAACTTTTTTCAAAAAAATATCAACCGACTTCCAAAAAAACACTACAAAGTGCAAAATAACTTTAATTTCGGAAGTCGGTGACTTTGGACGTGTAGGTATTTTAATTCTTTGTCACCGCCTTCCGAAATTAAAGTTATTTTGCACTTTGTAGTGTTTTTTTGGAAGTCGGTTGATATTTTTTTGAAAAAAGTTTTTATTTTTCACTTTTTAGTTACCTACGCCACACCAATTCGAAATTTCATCATCCTCAGGGTCAAAACAATGCATATTTATGCGATAGCCGCATTCGCGGTTGATTCGCTGTAAAGTTTTGAAGAGTTCCGTTGTCTGTCTCCAAAACGCATCATCAGATCTATATGAAATTTATATGGGACCATTCCGAAACAATTTTGCAAATCCGTCTATATACGACGGAGTTATGCCCGAACATACATAAAAAAAAAAAAAAAAAAAAACATGTCGAATTGATAACCTCCTTCTTTTTGAAGTCGGTTAAAAAAGTAACAAGGACAACATTGATGTCCCTTTAATTTGTTTCAAAGTTAGGTAGCAATTAATTGACTATAGACAGTAATTTATTTTTTTGGGAATGAGCCTGACGTAAACCGATACAGGCAACCAGCCATACAGATGCATACCATAATTTTCAGTTGTATAATGAGATCTATACTTATGGTGAAACAAGTCCACATTTTTTTACATACAAACTTCGAGAGGGTTTTACTCCACTGTTTGACAATGTACATTAAAACTTAAACATGGTATGGTTTTGTCTCATTATTAATATTGACGATACGGAAACAGAATACTAAAATAAAAAGCCATTAAAAAGTTATGAGCCAACAAAAATCGTTTTTCTTGCTAATTTAACGTAACTTTGGACATGTTTAAGTAATAAAAGAAGTGTAAAATCTCCAAAACTAAATCGTTACCGACAAAGCTCAATTATCGATAAGTTCAATAAAATTAATTGGTCATTGATCTATGCAGTGGTTTTTTTCATAAAACCCGATCTTCCGGAGGACTTTTCTTAATTTTTACGCGCCTGTTTTACTATTACTGATCCTGCAGCTCACTCAATAATGTTGCGCGTGTAGACTAGCTTCTAACTGCTCATCACTGATACTACCTCTGTCGGACACTTAGCCTGGTGAGACGGCGTGCTTTTTAGCCAGGCCCACCAGTGAGTTCGAGCCCGCGACTAGTGTACCCTTAAGCATTGTTTTAGAATACGCGTCTTTTCAGGCTGGCACACCGTACGAGCTGAGAAAGCTCAGGTTTAGCGACAAAGAGCCTAAGTATTTAGACTAGGTATAATTGTAACAGAAATTACAAAAACTTATTTCGTCATGCTCTCATTACATTGTTTAAAATCTAATTACATTGTTTGAGTTCCGTTTATAGTTAAGAATATCAAGAATACGATTAGAATGGTTATGATTTTCTATCAAAAAGTTTTCAAAAGTAAAGGAAATACGTATCTATTAGAATAAACGTGGTAACGAGCACTTTTTTCATAGACATTTCATTACAATACTTAAAATTCGCAACTCCAAGCGGATTTTTTACAAAAAAAAAAAAAATCAACCTACAATGTTTTATTTACTATAATATTTTTTGTATGTGATCCTGAATAGATTCCACAGCGAAGCACAGAGGTGTTCTTTTACAGAGTACATATGCATCACATATGTACTGATCACTAAGCTGTAAGCTTCTCCACCGAGTGTAGGCAGGCGATTTCCTTAGCACAATTATCATCATAATCGATCTATATTGTTCCCACTGCTGGGACACAGGCCTCGTCTAGGCGAGAGGGAGTGGGCCGTATTTACCACGCAGGCCCGATAGCTACTTCCATAATGGGAGGATGTACCTACTATGCAGAGCTATGAGTTCTTTGCTTCATAATTGATAAAGATACAGCAGGCTTAGCACGAGCACCGATTTGTCGACGGAAGAATAGAAATGACTATTAACTAAATGATGTACAATGGGAGAAGATAGTTATATTTTTCTATTAATTATCACAGTTACGGGTTCTAAACGAATCATGATTTTGTAGATAATCGTATATACTTTGTGGCCGTCGAGTAGAAAGTTTGTTGTCAGTGTGATTTTGACAGTTTGGGAAGAAATATTCTTCTGAAATAGTCTACATTTATAAGGACCTAGACACAGATCGTTAGAAACGAAAGACAAAATGACAGATTGTGGAAGAATACGAGTAACTACGGTGCGATGTAAAAATGGAGCAACGAAATGTCACTTTGTATTGAAAAAGCACTGTCTATTCTTCATAGAAATATAAAGCGTCATGCTAAGCCTGCAGGAGTCTTAATTTTAAATAACAACTGTCCGTAAATTATAGAGATCGGCCTATCGGAATTATAATAATTACAATCATTAATACAGCCCTCTATATACATACTCAGCCTATAACGTTCCCACTGCTGGGACACAGGCCTACTCGCCGTGAGACGCGGGCCCAGAGCGGGTTTGTAGGTGTACGTTACCCTAGCAAGAAAGTGTCTCCTAGAGTTATATGAGTAGAACGTATAATGTGTGCCTTATCTGGTGTAAATGTGCCCCCACATAAAAAATGTGTGCCCCCTGTCGTTTTGGAGAAAAACGGAAAAAACGATTCTTGCTGGGGTAACGTTTTTCTAGCAGGAAAATTCTAAACGAATGATCGGAGAGAGAAAAATTGTGCATGGCCAGAGAGCTTATATGTGTGCCAAAATGTGCCCCCAAAAATAAAATCTGTGCCCCTTCAGGTTTTCGAGATATTGCATTTCCTGCTGGAGTAACGTTTTGATGAATCGTATATCTCTAAAACTATTGCATGTGCCCCTGTAGAATAAACATACACGAGTAGCTCTTAAGGGGCACACCTTAGTGCCCTAATTAGATTTTAGAAAATATTGATAGTTTTCAAGTTATCGCGGTTTTATGAAAACCCGAAAAAACATCGCAGCGCCTAAATGAGACAAGGCACAAGTTCGCTGAAAATTGTATTCGGTCCTTCTTGACGCTATTAATAACCATACAAAGTTTCAAAACTGTTCATGCATGCGTTTTTGAGTAATCTTGCTAAAAGTCAAAACGATGGTGTCTTAACTTTAACGGCAAATTACAAGGAACCGGCTCAATCCCAGATGTGTAGGTGTGAACCAAAATTGTGTGCCTTTAGTCAAAAATATATGGTGAAAATATTCAGCTTGGAATGTTTCGCATTAAGTTAATATTAACAAAAAACCAAAATATGTAAACAACGGCTGGTTATCCGACCAAATTCCAATGACTACTAAAAAGCGACTGATTCATACATATCGATGACCTTCTTTATTTGACGTATTATACCTAAGCTGTTGTCCGTACAGTCGCGTTCAAAAGATTTGGGGGCTAATTAAAAATATATATTAAATGCACCTTGTGACTATTAAATGAAACAGCTTGTTGATGTGGAAATTATTATTTTCATTCCCTTAATTTTAATTCTTAAAGTAAGTATTGCATCAAATCACAGATTAAATTTCCTAAAAAATAAATAAGTAGGTAAAGTAATGAAAAAAATTCAAGTACTTGATAAGTGTACAAGCATTTTTTAAATAAGTCAAAACAATGCCATTAAATACTTACCACTGCAGATCGTGCCATAAAATTCACCACCCCTACAACCACATAATTGTTATAAAATGCTTAATACGCCACTTTCAACCAACTTAAAAAAAAAGTAAACAAACAGTATCAGTGCAACTGCGTGACTCACCGTAACAGTGTCCTTGGCGTCATAACATAACTGCAGCTGTTTACCAATACCAAGTAATAATCCAAACGGACTTCCTAGTCAATAAACTCTTCGTACCTATTATTCATATTAGAGCGACGTTACACGTAACTGTCTCTGTCACACTAACACCGTACGCGTACTAGCTGTCTCACTTTCTCCAAATTAGACAAAGCGACTCCTTGCGACACGACGGCAGCGGATGCCGCGGGGCCAGAGATATCTGCAGCGGTGTGAGGAGGCGAAAAAAAGGAATCTTCTATTAAGGTGAATGCTCCAACCATCCCGCGAAATTCAAATTTTCTTACGTTTTTTTGGAATTTGCAGGCCAGTGCTAGGTTGTATGTTGATTAAAATATTATTCACGGTTGTAAGACATATGTAGTTACAGAATTATAATTATCAAAATCATCAATACTACGCTCTAAGTTCATAAAGCTATAGGAATGACTTTTTTTTTTTGTTCCTACGCCTCATGAACTTGGAGGGTTGTATTGGTGATTTTGATGCTTATAATTCTGTAACTACATACGTCTTACAGCCGCGAATAATATTTTAATCAACATCAACCTAGCACTGGCCTGCAAATTGCAAGAAACGCAAGAAACTTTGTATTTCGCGGGCTGGTTGGAGCGTTCCCCTTACTGATGAAAAACTTACTGTTAATTTATCTAACCTACGGCTTATCAATAAATATAATAGAAACAGCTAGTAGAATATAATCCAATAACAACTTTATTTTATTACTTTTCTACTTCAGTGTACTCAGGCACAACCGGTTAGTGAGTAAAGTAAAGAAGGTCATCGATATGTATGAATCCGTAGCTTTTTAGTAGTCATTCAAATTTGGTCGGATAACCAGCCGTTGCTTACATATTTTGGTTTTTTTGTTAATATTAACTTAATGCGAAACATTCCAAGCTGAATATTTTCACCATATATTTTTGACTAAAGGCACACAATTTTGGTTCACACCTACACATCTGGGATTGAGCCGGTTCCTTGTATTTTGCCGTCAAAGTTAAGACACCATCGTTTTGACTTTTAGCAAGATTATTCAAAAACGCATGCATGAACAGTTTTGAAACTTTGTATGGTTATTAATAGCGTCAAGAAGGACCGAATACAATTTTCAGCGAACTTGTGCCTTGTCTCATTTAGGCGCTGCGATGTTTTTTCGGGTTTTCATAAAACCGCGATAACTTGAAAACTATCAATATTTTCTAAAATCTAATTAGGGCACTAAGGTGTGCCCCTTAAGAGCTACTCGTGTATGTTTATTCTACAGGGGCACATGCAATAGTTTTAGAGATATACGATTCATCAAAACGTTACTCCAGCAGGAAATGCAATATCTCGAAAACCTGAAGGGGCACAGATTTTATTTTTGGGGGCACATTTTGGCACACATATAAGCTCTCTGGCCATGCACAATTTTTCTCTCTCCGATCATTCGTTTAGAATTTTCCTGCTAGAAAAACGTTACCCCTGCAAGAATCGGTTTTTCCGTTTTTCTCCAAAACGACAGGGGGCACACATTTTTTATGTGGGGCACATTTACACCAGATAAGGCACACATTATACGTTCTACTCATATAACTCTAGGAGACACTTTCTTGCTAGGGTAACGTACACGGTTTGTAGATGTCACTCATGCCTCCGAATTTTTGGGTCTAGGTTTCCTCACGATGTTAAAGCTTCACCGTTTGAGAACAATCGTGATGAAATTATTTACACAAAGTAATGCGGCTGGCAGGGTCGAACGCACGACTCGTAAGTCGTAGCCGCTACCACTGAGCCACCACTGCTATCTACATACGGCCCTATAATTTCATTTAATCCTATTTATTGACTACCTATTTTTTGAAATTGGTAGTCAATAATTCTGTATTAATTAATTAATTAATTCTGTAAATACATACGACCTGCATATTGCATAAAACGTATGAAAATTTAAATTTCGCGGGCTTCCGTAGAGCCTCCAGAATATTCACAAGCAGCCATCAAAGACTGCGCGCGAATCGAGAATGAGATACATTATTAATTTCGAGCGTAAGTCGACCATTCGTCTGCCGAGAGGTTTCCCTCGTTAGATTTGCGGTTCATTTGTTTGCCAACCGAGCTCCCATATCTTCTTCCACACTGCATCTTCTTTCAGCTAGCTAGCGGTCGTCAGGCCAGAATTGCAGCTACATTCCAGTAATGATCTTGCTTCTCTCGCAACGCTTGTCTTGTAGAAATCATCTGGAAACAGAAATGGGAATTTTATTATTTCACTATTACCTTACAAATTCGACTATGTATGTATAAATAAATACATATTGTGATAACGTAGATACAAGCACTAATTCTTAAAATAAGGAAAAAGTAAATAGACACAACAAAAAATAAAGTATTAAATATCATACTTACGTAAGCGCTAATTGTATGACTTACTGTCTTGGACACACAAATTGCTGTTGAAATCGACAATTCACATTTTAAGGGTGCAAGAGAATAAAGCGCTGGTCCCTTCTTCACATTACATAATATTTGACATGTTTTCCCTGAACAGGCCTGCTCTTACGCTTTTGTAGGTAGTATTTTAATGTACGATAGTATTTTAATTGGTACATCTGATTATATACACTAATCAAAACTATATTATGCATTGAGGCTGGCAATAAACGCATTCATGAGTTTCTCATAAAACTAAACCCTGTATCATTTAGCGTTTATCGAGCAGTCATCATAATCCGCCAAGATTCCCAACTATGTTGGGGTCGGCTTCCAGTCTAACCGGATGCAGCTGAATACCAGTATTTTACATGGAGCGACTGCCTATCTGACCTGCACAAACAAGTTACTGGGTAACACGATACCCCTTGGTAAGACTGGTTGTCAGATTTTTGGTCTTCTGACGACCTGTAACGACTGTCAAAGGTTCACGAATGGCAGCCGGGACCAACGGCTTAGCATGCTTTCCGAGGCACGTAATCTTTACACTTTTATTCGCTAACTAGTTATAACATGTTCCCCCCTATTACAATTTTTTTTTTTATATTTTGATTAGGGTTAAAACAGCTATTGAATTAAGGACCTAACTGTTATAAAAATGCAGTTCTTAATACAAAACTGACAGCTTTATCTATGTTATGTAGTCATTTTATAAAAACTTTGCTTTAATCGACATAAGATCCAAAATACAAACACTGGTTCAAAATTTCAGACTATAATAAAGGTCGTGTTTTGAGATTTGCCAAATATTATTTTATGTTAAGAAGAGACAAAACATGTACCTACTCGTATGATCAGCAATTTAGGCAGCAATTTTTAATATAGGTAGAATTGTTCCAACGCCACACAACTTAGAGACCCATGAAACTGACACTCTGCAGTCGCTGGCGCCGCAACGATCCTCCAAATTAAAAGTACCTTAAATACGATTCACCATAATCAAAGCGTTAAGCACGATATACCGGTGCGATTTAATTGCAAAGGGCATGCCATGAATTGAAACCGTCTAAACAGTGTTTAGATGAAAGTCATTTGTAGCTTCAATTTTATTATAGTGGATAAAATTTTAACCAGTACGCAAACTGTAACCATGAATTCAACTTTTCGTCCATTATAAAACAAAATATAACAGTAGATTTTTTTTTTATAATTCCTCGTCTAGATACATGCTGAATTTATGGTTACAGTATGCGCACATTTTTTTTATTTCAGTATACTAGAGGCAAGAAAATTCGATCATATTAACAAGGCGTATAAATTAGGAGTAACAATATCGTCTACTGCAGGAAAAACAACTAAAATATTTGCACATAAAAAAAAAGAAATCAAAATAAATTTAAAGCACACGTTTATCACATAAAGCAAATAATATTCAATACATTAATGATAAGAAATTTTTATAATAAGTAAAACGGGGATTAAAATAATTTACTGCACACAGATAGTAATTACTGCTAGTACCTAAAATGATGTCTGTATTTTGAAGCTGGTAAATACGCAAGACGTCACCAACTTGATTATTTAACTAATTTGTAGAACATCTCTATTCCACCAAAATTAAAAACGGCTTTTCAACCACTGAGGTTGAAAATCCGTTTTTAATTTGTTTAAAACCACGACTGTGATTCCTGTCCTTCTTTTTTAATATGCTTACGTTAATATTAGTCTTTAATATACTTAGCCCTTATATTATTTTAATGTAGTGTTCTACATTATTAAATTTTTGAGGAAATTTACTTATAATTTGCTACCGCAACTAATTTTTGATGCAACTTTAAAAATAAATCTTAATGTTTACACACATCCCTTGCTTTCGACGTCTATATAGCTTTAAGAAAGAGTAATAAGTTGATAATATAGTAGTAATATAGAAAGTATCTATATACGGACATTTATTACTACCGACTTACAAGCTTCTATGTAGTCAGTAGATGCTAGTTTTAACTTTCACTCCTTTCCTTACCTGTCCGATTATCATAAAGTAATACGACCAATTAGCATACAGATATGTAGCTTTAGTAGCAATTTTATCAAACAGAAATCTAGGGCTTGACCAAGCCATTTACATAAGCATTAGAGCGAATATGTATCCTCATTATCCCAATTTAGTATGGGCCTGCGCAGGTTTCTTCTTCCATATTACTTCTCTATTTGACGTCACCTTACTAGTCATACCTTAGAAAATGTGTAAATGATAAATGATTTTATTTCTGTAAGTATGTCTGTACAACACTTGTTAACATATTTAATAATTAAAACTAGATAAGGTTGGCGTTTCCTATCCGACTACAAACAAACTCAGAGGTCACAGTCTCTTTTAACATCCAGACATAATCTTGGTCAGATCATGTGAAGACCATGTATGTAGATTAGTGTCTGAAATGGTCTTTTGAGGAAAGAACCACACAGATTGAGTAGACCTGTCCAGTCCCAGCCAGTCATCATCATCATCATTTCAGACGAAAGACGTCCACTGCTGGACATAGGCCTACCCCAGGCTCCTCCACTTCGACCGGTCTTGTGCTTCCCACATCCAGCGGATACCCGCGGCCTTCACAAGGTAATTTTTGGGGGGTTTTGCCATAATCGCCACGCTTGACAGGCGGGTTGCCGATCACAGTATGGTGGTATGAAATGCATAGAGAACGCTGCTGCCCATTCTCTAGTAAGTCCCTTAGTCGCCTCCTACGACACCCACTGGAAGAAATGGGATGGTGCTATTCTTTTACGCCCGGCAACACACACGGGATATAGCCAGCCAGTATAAAACGATAATTTCGTTTCTTGAACCAAAATGAAGTAGAAAATTATGACGACCGTTCAAAGTTATTTTTAATATGAATCCTATTAGTGTTTGTCGCCCGTAGAGATATGATATTGAACATACGTCAGAATTCAATTACGCAAAGCCAATTAGGCCTATCATATTTTGACAAATCGATTTAACATTCCTACGTTCGCAAAATAATTAATATCCGACATGAAATTCTTTGAATACATTTTAATACGACAGGTTTTGCTTACACTAGTAAGACATTATGGCTGCAAATGCAATACATGTCATCTTATTAAATTTATGACCACGTACGATTATTTTTCGGCGGATGACAGACTCGTCTTCCAAGTTATTTCGATGACTAAAAGAAGCTACTGAATTATAAGCAAACCATATGTTTTTGACCTTCTCTTTTCAGCCTTTGAACAACCAATTACTTGGTATTTCTATTATCTGGACATAACTTTTATCAAAATTTATCAAAAAAATTAGCGATAACCAACAAAATAAACAGACAATTTTGTTAAGACCACAGACTAACATTTTCAATTATTCCCAGTTTTAAGGAACATTCCTTACTCGTGGGACAGTATATGTATATTACGTAAACAATTAGTTGCAGTTGGAGGTTGATTCCGGTATTTAACTCAATTCTATTTGTAAGGTGGTGTCTGATCCTGAGAATCTTCTACTAACAGGCAGATCAAAACAAGAGTCCGTAATGGCTTGTAATAAATCTACTTGCTGCACTTAGGCTCGTATCCCATGCGAAAAAACATCTGCGAGTGTTTTTCAAAATTCCAATAGTGTTTTGGAAGTCGAGGCCGAGAAACAGATGGCGAGATGACCAGGACGCCTACCGTGAAGGCTTCTTCGAGGTGGCGCGGGACACTAGTTCCTTGAAGGATTTGGGGGAGGTGTTTGCCCAGCTGTGGGACAGTATAAGCTAACAAAAAACTGACCTAGTGAAGTGAAGTGCTAGTAACATAGTTCAAGCTATATTTACTACGACAAGTTTTGTTTGATACTTAATTTATGTTACTTTGTAAGGACCATGGACCATTGTATGTAGCCTGAAATATATTTCTTATTATAAAACAATAGGGTACCTACATGTATGTTTTCTTGCAAATGACTATCGAAAAACCTGCTAGATATTTCTCGTAGAAAATGACACAGCACTACGGTCACTTCATACAGTGGTATCGTTTAACTTTAAAATACCCACCGTACCACCAGGGGTAGGTATGGGGTACGGTGGGTCTGCAGTGAAATTTTCTTGGATATGAAAATGTGGCATAAATGTAACTGCCAGAATAACACGTTTATGCAGGTTCAGCTGAACCTCATTTGGGAGTTGTACTTATTTTCTTCCGACTCTTTATTATTTCATGTGTCATGTGAAAAATACATAGCAATCAATTAAATTTAGTTTAACTCAGTAATACTACTCTGAACTTAGGAAACCTTATCATGATTAAGGAAAACTGAGTTGCCTTGAAGAATTCTGTGGTTTCGTTGCTAATTACCAGCCAGGTTATGTCTTACGATTCCTAAGACTCTATGCACCACATATATCACTAAATAGGTACGTTTCAACAATTTATAAAAATCGTTCTGTTTCCCTACACCTTTTAAAGATGACAGAGACAAATTGATGATTAAAATATGTTTAACGTTAAACGTATTACATCACTCGTTGTAGCCCGCGAAATTCAAATTTTCTTACGGTTATTTTTTTCAACCTTCAGGTTAGTTTTTTATTTTTTTGAGGATGGGACATCGTCAAATAACTTCTCCTGCTCTGGGCGGAGCGGGAGGGCGTGTAAGACTTTTACTGACTAAAACCCACCCGTGATCCTTCAGTTGCCTGTGTGCCAGGGGCCACGGTATCTCTTTCGAACAACCCGTATCCCTGGCAGGAATCGGCCCTGATGGATCCCACTAGTTGGTGATGACATCTCTTTAAGGCACGCGTGGAACACAACGCGTCGTCGACCCGGGCTTGGTCCTTACCGGACAGCGAGCTACCCATTACTCGGCGTCCGCAAGCCCGCGCCTATGGTGACCGGGAATAGGCCCGGGATTCCCGACGGTGCAGTTAGTGTCACATTGTATGTTAAACAAAGTATGATTCGCGAGCGTAACACGTGTACAGGAAAAGTTTTTATCCAGTGCGCAAATTGTAACCATGAATTCAGCATATCATTCTAGACCCCCTAGCGCAGAAATTTTTAAAACGAACGTACACATGGCTACCCATCAAGTTATACATTTCCAGTATGAGCTGATCTCGCACTGGAAATGTATAACTTGACGGATTTCCGTATAGTGCAAGATCAGCGTAAACTGGAACTTTATAGCTTGATGTGTAGCCGTGTGTACTAAAATTTGAAATTCGTGGGCTAACCTGACGCTTATTCTTATGTATTTCTTCCTAAGAACATAAGGTATAATAAAGCTCTAATTTAATTAGAATAATGGACCGTACCCCTCGCCGGTGAGCGCACAACAGGCCTGTATGTGCCACGGGTGCTGCTTTATCGACGTCAGGTCCAGCTGTTCCGATATCTCCGCCGCCGTCATCGAGCCTTTCACGTCCTGGAAGCAAGGAAACGGACTGGTCTTAATCACTGACATAGGTACATTTTATGATGCAAGTAATCACCGAATCAGTATGCTGCCCTGCTAATTGTAAATGCAGCACTTGCAAAATAAGGGGTTTCGAGAAAAACGGGGAAATCTAAAAGCAAAATTTTCATGCAAGTACTGTGAATCTCGTTATCAAAAAAAAAAACATACTTCCAGTACCCAAATATTTTTATTTTCTCTGATGCCATTTTTTTCAATAACGTGATATCCCAAAAGTGTCGATTCCTGCAGATACAATTAGCAGGACAGTTTGCGAAACCTGATATCACTATGGATTTTATACATCCATATGATTCAGTACATCATTCTGCTAAACGAAACTCACTGCGTTGAAATATTTCGCCAGTTATGAAAAAATAATCATATTTCATACATTTTGACCGCGTAGGTATCGCTCCTCCCTGTGAAATGTTCGCCGTAAATCACCAAGAGGGCCTAGAGCGGGTTGGTGGATGTCACGTCTTCGAATTTTTGGCTCTCCGACATGCCTCTTCGGTATAGTGGTGGCGCAGTGGAAACAGCTTACTAGGTCGTGGGTTAGAAGGCAGACTGGCACTTTACTTTTGTTTAAATTCTTTCATCGTCTCTGCTCTCAAAACGGTGAAGGAAAACATCGTGAGGAAACCACAAAAGGGTTAACGGCGCGTTGTGTTCCCAGCGCGACTCAAAGAGATGTCAGCATCAACTGGTGGGGTCCGCAAGGGCCGATGCCTGCCAGGGGTCCGGGCATAAATATAAGAAAGAAGGGTCCGGGTTATTCGAAAGATATACCGTGGCCCATGGTACACAGGCAACTGAAGGAACACGGGTGGGCTTTAGTCAGTAAAAGTATGACAAGCCCTCCTGCTCCACCCAGAGCGGGAAAAGTTATTTTGTTGAAATCCCACCGTTAATAAAAAAAAAAATGAGCAGTGTTGATGAAATAATTTCACACAAAGTGAAGCATCTGCCTGGGTACGAACCTGCGACCAACAACTCGTACGTCGTGGCCATTACCACTGCTTCTAGATGTAGCAAAATAATCATCGCAAGACTAGATATAAATCTCTTTTAGTATACACTCACACTCACAGGACGTTTGTTTTCCCAGTCACACACTTATTGCAAGTGCGACACGCTCCATTAGTGATAACGAGCAAAATAGACCCCTGTGCAGCGCGACCTTCCTACTAGGACCATTAATTCTGAGGTCTGACGACGAGCAACCGACATCATTGTCACATGAGATAAACATGGCTCGCAATGGAGGTTAGTAGAATGTATTTATACAAGGTGTAATAATAAAAGCAACACCTAAAAGTAGTGTATTCCATAGTGATTACTGAATCGATTTCAATAACTTTCAATACATAAAGGTATTGTTAAAAAAAATGTATTTTGCCATAACTTAAGTGGCAGTGGGCAGGGCACATTGCTCGCAGAACAGATGGCCGATGGGGTCGAAAGGAGTGGCGACCGCGTACTGGAAGACGTAGTCGGAAGGCCTCCCACAAGGTGGACTGATGACCTTGTGAAGGCCGCAGGAATCCGCTGGATGCAGGAAGCACCGAACCAGTCGAAGCGGCGGAGCTTAAGGAAGGCCTATGTCCAGCAGTGGACGTCTTTCGGCTGAAATGATGGTGATGATGATTTTGCCATACCTAACGCCGATTGAGCCAAATTATATAATAAATTCAATCTTATTTCAAGGCACTAAGATTGACTTAATTTTAAATGCATAATGTTGGGGTCAACATCATCATTTCAGTCGAAAGACGTCCACTACTGGACATAGGCCTCCCCCAATTGGGGGGGTTTGCCATAATCGCCTCGCATGGCAGGCGGGTTGGTGATCGCAGTATGCTGGTAAAATGCATAGAGAACGCTGCTGCCCATTCTCTAGTAAGTCCCTTAGTCGCCTCCTACGCTACCCACGGGAAGAGATGGGATGGTGCTATTCTTTACGTCCGGCACCACACGGAATTAATGATAACAGTTAGCATTTTTTTTAAATGGTTATTGTATTATGCTTTTAACTCAATACTGTAATTGGGTCTTGAGTTCATTATGTTACATGTTGATTATGTAGGTATAGTCAGCATGAACTACTGAAGATAGGGAATTTGCAAGGTATGAACATAAGGCCAAACCTGCTAAATGGCTAAAGCAGTGCAGTTGGTTTAGACAGTTTTGGTAATCTCCTAATTGATAAGCGTCAATATCAATGGTTTTCTGAAGGCGTGCCACTGACACTACATTGAAAAACAAAAACCTATTTGGGACCCAAAATTTGTAATTATCGTAGACCTTGTTTAGTTTAAAATTGCACGCCCATCCACTGCTGGTTGCATACTTATTTAAACATTTTAAATTACACGCGAATGGAAAGGAAAATCTTTATAATAATTCCCCCCCAATTGGGTTAAATATAAGTCTATGTGGGAGTTCTTCATTTTGAGACAATTCAATGGAATATTACATCGGGTACGCCTTGTAACCATATAGAGGAAAGATCGGATTTCACTTCTATAGGGCTAAAAAAATCAGACACGATGTAAACTTTCACTTTTAACACAAATTGCGTTAACCCAGTAGTCTTACTTAACAAGTTTGACTGCCTCCATATGGTTTGCATGTATGTTGTATTTATCTCGGAAAATAAACACACGTTCAAGGTTACCACACAGTTTGGTTTACACTGTGTTTCGGATATAAATAATGATGACGCGATAAGGTTGACACAAGTGGCTAACACAAGACACATGATGGCAGTTTTAATATATCTTGTCAAATATGTACTGTTCAAAAGGAATTACATTTAATATTTTAACGTAGTGTTAAAGTTGTTGTAAAGTATACATAGGTAATCAGTCCAGTGTTCCCACTGCTATGTCACAGGCTTCCTCTCTTTTTGAGAGGGGCCGTAACCCACCAAGCGGGCCCGGTGTCGGTTGGCAGATGTCACAAGTCTTGAATTTTTGTTTCTAGGACATGCCGTTTTACTCACGATGTTTTCCTTCACCCCGTTTTGAGAGCAGCGGTGATGAAATAAATTACATATACAAACCCGCCTGACTGGGTATGAATCCACTACGTACTGCTAGTAAGTCGGGGCCGTTACTACTGGACCACTACCTGATCTTATTGCTCGATGGGTTTTTATCATGGTTTAGTGTCCGTACCCGAAATATTTAAGCAATATCTAAGATTAAAGATTTTAATTTTATTTTAATTAGAAATTACATAGATTTCACTTGAAAAGAATTTGTCAAGAAAACTTGAATTGGTAAACTCAGATTATCAAACAAAGGCAGATAGACCGCGCGGAACACTAGGAGTGAGGCCAAAAAACCAAATACTAAAGCGTCGCATTTTATGTAACATACAATGCGACGCTTTAGTATTTGTTTAGATTACAAAACAAAGGCAGATAGATCGCGCGGAACACCCAAGAGTCAAAAAATCAAATACTAAAGCCTCGCATTATACAGGAAAACTTTTTATCCAGTGCGCAAATTTTTACCATGAATTCAGCATATCATTCTAGAACCGCAGAAATTTTCCGCCAGTTATACAAAAAAAAATCAGCTGTTCCATACATTTTGACCGCGTAGGTATTGCACTTTTCTATGAAACACCTATTTCTTTTTTGGATAACCGGCGAAAAATTTCTAAGCTAGGGGCTCTAGAATGATATGCTGAATTCATGGTTAAAATTTGCGCACTGGATAAAAACTTATCCTGTATACAATACGACGCTTTAGTATTTGGTTTTTTGGCTTCACTCTTGGTGTTCCGCGCGGTCTATATGCCTTTGTTTTATAATCTGAGTTGGTAAAAAAATAATGTCATTGAAATTATGTACCTGTTTTGGTATCTGAAACTTATACGGAGGCTATGGCCTCCGTATAAGTTTCAGATACGAGATTTAGTCTTTTTTTCACGTGTCTGGTTGACCTTTGTTTTCGTTGAATTATCTTATGGCGCTACCCAAACGATGGACATCGTAGAACGCTCAGTTTTTGTCGTACAGTTCGTCGTTTGTCGTATGTTTCGTGTCGAAACATTATACGCCGGAAAACGAAATGAGTGTATTGTCAATTGTTCAAAGAAAAGATTTATTCAAATATATTTCACAAAAATAAAATAGTATCATGATAAACAAAACGTAAAAAAGAGCTCAAAAATTATTTAGTGTCGCATAATTCTCAAAATTACGATCGTTAACTATCGTGTCTTATGTTATGATAATAAATGGAAATCAACCAACTAAATGCAGTGCAATATTTTTTGTTTATTTAAAAACATCAAAATTACTTTTATTTTGGTTACCATTCGATTCAACTAACATCAAACGCATCACTCTGTTGAAATTTATTTGTTGCCGCGATGCCCTATGGACTAATACCTAAAAGTTTGCGTCTTACCGCGCCTTAAGTTGCCCAAATAAATAAGTAATATATCGATTTACATAACTAGTACAGACGCCAGCACATCAAGCTACCCCAAACTGTCAAATTTTCCCAATTGAACATGAACCTTACCTATTTGGAATAAAGTTGAAAATCTATCAAAGAAATTTTGACAGATTGGAGTAGCTTGATGCGCTGGCCTCTGTACAAGGAACAAAACAACGATCTATTTTAAATATCTACGCGTCAATTTAACTTCAATTGTGAGTTAAACCATTATCTGGGACTTTCACATTCCACAGCCAGATTTGAAGGTAAAATATTAAGACTCACAGCGACAGCTACAAGGTAATTTCGAATTTATTGTTACACTAGCTTTCGCCAGCGTCTTCAGCCGCGTGAAGTTCGGAAATTACCCTACCGGAACGTACTAACGGGATAAAAAGTATCCTATATGTTAATCCAGGTTATAATCTGTTTGTGTGCCAAATTTCATCCAAATCTGTTCAGCCGGGTTTTCGTGATTGAGTAAAAAACATCCACATTTATAATAATAGGTCTTTACCTATGAAATTGCCGTTTTGTATGAAAAAATTTAAACGAATTTTTTTCATGAATTTTTTATTTGTATTAATCGAAGTAATCACCCATGCAATCAATGCATCTTTGCCATCGCAGTGGCAGTTTATTGATGCCCTTCTTAAAGAAATCAGCTGGACGGGAGGCAACAAATTCTTCAAAGGCATTTTGTACTGCCTCTCGGGTATTAAATTTTTTTCCCGCCAAGAAGTTATCCAAATTCTGGAAAAAGTAGTAGTCTGTAGGCGCAAGGTCTGGTGAGTAGGGCGGATGACGGAGAGCTTCCAACCCCAGTTCTTGCAACTTGGAGACCGTCTGCTGTGCAGTATGAGGTCGCGCGTTGTCGTGCAGGAGCAGCGGAGACGAGCGATTGACCAATGCTGGTTGGAGATGCGCCAGCTTCTCCATCATTGTGTTCAGTTCTTCACAGTACACATCTGCAGTAATGCTCACCCCGTTTGGTAAGAAGCTGTGATGAATCACACCGGCGCGGCGCTAGACCACCAAACAGTGACCATCACTTTTCTAGGGGTAAGTTTTCGTTTAGGGCATTGTTTAGGTGCTGAACCAGGATCCAACCAACTTGCTGAGCGCTTACGGTTATCAAACAGAATCCATTTTTCATCGCAGGTAACAATGCGGTTCAAAATTCCTTCATTTGTGTGTCTGTTGAGCAGTGCAAGGCACGTCTCGACGCGTACTTCGCGCTGGCGATCATTGAGTTCGTGGGGCACCCATTTGTCAAGCTTTTTTACCTTGCCAATTTGACGCAAATGGACCAATATTGTTTTGACGCTAACGTCGAAAGCTGCTGCTAATTCAGCCGTAGATTGTGTATCATCAGCTTCCACAATCGCCTTTAATTCGTCATTGTCGACCAAAGTCTTCGGACGACCGCGAGGTTCATTTTTCAGGTCGAAATTTCCAGAACGGAAGCGAGCAAACCAATAACAGGTGGTGCGTTGGTTTGTAGTGTTAGCTCCGTAAACGTCGTTGATGTTGCGTGCCGCTTGTGCCGCGTTGCTGCCACGACGGTACTCATATTCCATAATTACTCGAATTTTTAACGTATCCATGATGACGAAAAAGATTGAAATGCGATGGAAATGTAACACTAATCAATAAAGAAATGACTACTTTTAGAAAAAAAAATCCATGTTTTTAAAATAAAATTAATTTGAAATTAGAATTCTTAGCCAAACAAAAATTATTTTGATTTGAAATGGCCAGTACTGCAGAACGGCAATTTCATAGGTAAAGACCTAATATTACAAATGCGAAAGTAACTCTGTCAGTCTGTTACTATTTCACTCCGAAACGGCTGAATGGATTTAGATGAAATTTGGCACACGGACATACCATGACCTGGGCTAGGACAAAGGATACTCCTTGTTCCCGTGGGATAAGTTTTGACCTATAAGTAGGCGGGCAAAGTTATTGTAACTATTTCTTTTTCCCGTGGTATTTTATACTTACGCAAACTTTTTCTACATATCTTTGAATTGAAACTATTTCTCTGATGAATGGAAGCTGAAACTGTCTGTTTGGATTATTGCGAAAAGACGAACATAACCAGTTTCTTTTATTTTATTTAGTTTTTAAATTCAGTGTCAAGGTCAGATCAACCGCGGTCATAATATGTAAACACAGAACACGGAATTGGCAGCATCTAGAGAAGGCAATGCTAATCAAATTTGTGGCTTAATTTCTGTATCGGACCGTTTCGTGCTCTCGTAGTCATGTAGATTTATTGGGTGTGCGTTCCTATACATACGTGGTACAAAATGTAACAAATAATGCACACAACCGTACAGGGTAGTCACTTGCGTTTTACGATTTTTTACAACAAGACGAATTACGAAACTTACCGTAGTTTTCCGAAGAAAGTTGGTTATGCGACTATTTTAAAACGTAGCATTGTTTCATTGAATTGTCGATTCAAAAACAACCATTACTTTTTAGTCGTATTATTTTTATATTCTGAGTTATTCCGACGACATTGTTCTGTTTTGATTTATTTGTTTTGGTTGTGAGCTATAATAATGCTATTATAACTCAAATATCTCGTATTAAAGATTTTAGTGTTTATAAATAGTGTGAAAAATTGATAATATTGCAATTTGCAATCAATATGTTACAAACTAACGGTAAAGTCAATCGTACATTCATTACCAAACAATATGATTCATTTAATTGCCTCACAGGTTGCATGCTGTGGGTAGATACAGCAATCAGTTATTCTGCTTTTTTGAAAACTCTTGGAGTGGCCGCAAAGTCCCCACCGTTCTGTGTAAGGCAAGGAAGGATAATAATTACCTGTTTATTCGCGTAAACCAGGAGGCAGGCTCTGGTCAGCTCCTCGTGTTTCAGCATCTGATGCAGCTCGTCACGACTTATACTCAGCCGGTGGCGGTCCGTCGAGTCAATTACCATAATCACGAACTGAATAGACAGAAAATAATAATTTGGGATCATCACAGTCACAATGTATGTACATTCCGAAGGCACAACAATCACATAAATAATTTGCGTTCTTATTTAGATATCACGATTGTGACAGCCGAGAGCTGTCAGCAATTCGGAACGCTCCACGCGTGTGTTATGTGCTGTCGCCACTCGTCTTCACGCACACATTCACAGCGTGAAGTTTGTACACTTGGTAACCAGTGGTAACAAGTAAAGCACTTCCTACGATAAATTAAAATATTAAAGAAAAGCTTTATCGTGCAGTGTCACCAGAACGTGAGTGCCAAATTTAAGACGATAGCTTCAGTCATCAAAATAGAACGACGGCGAGCGAGCGAAGCGAGCGTGCCTCAGCAGCAGCCCCCGAGCGCCAGATCCCCACTATTGTTGGTAAATCATTTGGTTGGGTTACATGGGGTTCTAACAGTGTGATGATTACTGTATATTAAAAAGAGCGTGCCGCGGCAGCGGCCGCCGAGTGCCACATCCCCTTTATTGTTGGTGAATAAATTGGGTTAGGTTAGAACCGTGACCATTAACGCGCAACCGCGAACGAGCGAAACGAGCGTGCCGCGGCAGCGGCCGCCGAGCGCCAGATCCCCACTACTGTTGGTGAATCATTTGGTTGAGTTACATAGGGTTCTAACAGTGTGATGATTACTGTATAATAAAAAGAGCGTGCTGCGGTAGCGGCCGCCGAGCGCCACATCCCCTCTATTGCTGATGAATGATTTGTGAGGACAGGCAAATTGGAATAACCCCCATAATGTAATTGTTTTATAAACATAATGTTGAATATTGCGTGCATGCCATAAAACGAAATTGTCTATGTAACAGTTAGATACTGTCAACCGTTATGAATTTTCAATATAGTGGGAATTGTTCGCGACCATTAATGCGCAACAGCGAGCGAGCGAAGCGAGCGAGCCGCGCCGCGGCAGCGGCCGCCTAGCGCCACATCCCTTCTATTGTTGGTGAATAATTTGGGTGGGTTAGCACCGTGACCATTATTAACGCGAGACCGCGAGCGAGCGAAGCGAGCGTGGCAGCGGCCGCCGAGCGCTAGATCCCTTCTATCAGAGCTCGGTTATCGGTAAATTTTTTAAACCTTTATTTTTTTGCTTGACGCAAAAACCTTTACATTCGGTTTCTTTCGTATAAACCGGTTAATTTAAACCGGTATTTGGAAGAGTTTTATGTAAAGTTTTTGTTCGGATTAAACGGTTTAAAGCAATAAAAACCGGCTTATACGGACACACGATAAACAAACGTCGCGCGGCGTTCAGTTTTTATTCAATAGTAAGTTTTTTTTGTTCCGGGTGTGAAAATCCTCATGAATGTCCTCTGCCCTGGGGCTGGTGGAGGGGTCTGTCAGACTTATGGACTAAAATCCACCCCGGTGTTCCCTTCCCACACTTGGACCAGGGATGATGGGAACTTGTGCGCCTTCCACGATCCCCGGTTGGTGACGGTACGCCTTTGTGGGTCACCTCAGGCTGGCGAGGTGAGGTGTAATTCTCGTAGTCTCGTATTTGCTTTCTTATTATACATACGATTTTTTTTTAATTTTGTCATTGGTCTAAACGAAAATTCAATGAAAATCCAAAAAGGTGGCTTTGATAATTTTCGAATCTCGCGTAAGTGTCCCTTCGTGCAAAAGTCCGTTTCGCGTAAAAGTCCATTCGCGCAAGTGACCCTTTGTGTGAAAGTCCATTCGCAGACATGTCTCTTCGCGCAAGTGTCCCTTTGAGCAGAAGTCTGTTTCGCGCTAAAGTCAATTCGCGGAAATGTCTCTTCGCGCAAGTGTCTCTTTGTGCAAAAGTGCGTTTCGAAACATGAGCTGAATTTATGGTTACACTTTGCGCGCCGCTCTCCCTGCCAGCCCGTATAACAAACAATATTTAAAAATTAGCAAAACCGTCGCATAATCTAAATACAAATTATACATTTAAGTCGCTTTTCGTCTGCGTCTGCGTTCGCTAATTTCTACTAAACTAATAGCCAAACAGCGGATAATTTGACGCGGTGCGGTGTTCAACATAATTTAGAGAATTTATTCCGGAAGCTTTATGTATACAGGAAAAGTTTTTATCCAGTGCGCAAATTGGAACCATGAATTCAGCATATCATTCTAGACCCCCTAGCCCCCCTAGGGTCTAGAATAATATGCTGAATTCATGGTTACAATTTGCGCACTGGATAAAAACTTATCCTGTATAAAAACACTACCTACCTGTACCCTGCGATTTTACCCGCTGATTACTTATTTGTGTTTCTTTTTACTCGGCTCCTACTGGTCTTGCGTGGTGTTATCTAGCCTTCATCGAGAAATGGGCTATCCAACATTAAAATAATTTTTCAATTCGTACCAGTAGTTCCTGGGATTAGCGCGTCCAAACGAACAAATTTTTCAGCTTTATAATATTATAACATCATCATCATTTCAGCCAAAAGACGTCCGTCCACTGCTGGACATAGGCCTCCCCCAAGCCCCGCCACTTGGACCAGTTCTGTGCTTCCCGCATCCAGCGGATGCCTGTGGCCTTCACCAGGTCATCGGCCCACCTTGCGGCCTTCCAATTCTACGTCTTCCGGTACGCAGTCGCCACTACAGAACCTTTCGGCACCATCGGCTAGATATCAGAACAAATGTTCTGCGAGCAATGTGCCCTGCCCACTGCCACTGAAGTTTGGCAATTCTTCGGCCTATGTGGGTTATCCTGCGGATTTCTTGATTCCTGATTCGATCACATATTAAGCCTTCTAATAAGGCCCATTGTAAGCGACCACGTCTCAGTTCCATAGGTCATCACTGGCAACACAGTCTGGTCAAAGACTTTCGACTTGAGACACTGCGGTATGTAGACGAGAAGATATTGCGTAGCTTCGCGAACGTCGCCCAGCCCAGTCGGATTCGACAATTGACCTCTTTCTCGAAGTTAGACCTACCTACCTGGCCAGTTTGTCCGAGGTAAACTATGTGAAAGTTTATTAACTGCTCTCAATGTTCTTTTTATTTTTACAATGCTGACAATATTCTCGTCATTATTTGACATTATACATAAATTTTAATATCAACAATTTTTTAGTGATTGTCATGTTAATCATGTCACTATGTTTAATTAGGTTCATTTTATTTATGTAGATTATTTTACATATTGTGAATGGGAGAACGTTGTAGGCCTTACAGACTGTAGATTTGTAGACGATTTTCTATTCTGTATTCGTCTAAGTACCTGGTACTTATTGACAGGCCTGCACTGTCCTCCCATAAATTTTATCACTGAAAACACTGTTAAAACCAATCATTTTTAAAAGAGTAACCGTGGAGTTTCTTGCCGGCTCTTCTCCATAGGAAACAACATTTTGGAACCGTGCACCTAGCTTCTGACGTTTCATAAGTGCCCGTGCAGGTTTATATGAAATAAAAATATTTAGATTTTTTGATTTTGAAATGTACTCGTCCACAACTTCCAGTGTAGCGTCTCCGGTAGTCATCAGAGTTGTCTTGTCCATTTTCATTTTAAGACCCACTCTTTCGGATGCACTACTGAGGTCATCGAGCATTGCACTGAGGTCCTCCAAGGTCTCAGCCATGACAACTATATCTGCGGCAAACCAAAGGTGAGTGATGTACTCGCCATTGATGTTGATGCCAGCCCCTTTCTAGTCCAGAACCTTGAAGACATCTTCCAATACAGCGGTGAAGAGTTTCGGAGAAATAACGTATCTCTGTATCACGCCTCGCTGCAGAAGGATAGTTTTCGAGGGCTGGGCCTGGAGTCGAACTGACACAGTGGCGTTTTCGTACAAACACTTTAGCACCTCGATGTACCGATAGTCGATCTGGCACTGTTGAAGGGACTGCAGTACAGCTCATGTCTCGATCAAATCGAAAGGTTTTTCGTAATCCACAAACGCTAAACAGAGAGGCAGGTTAT
Organism: Polymixis flavicincta; assembly: GCA_949987655.1. Lineage (NCBI taxonomy): Eukaryota > Metazoa > Arthropoda > Insecta > Lepidoptera > Noctuidae > Polymixis > Polymixis flavicincta. The sequence continues at coordinate 29,949,922 of OX465171.1, read as the reverse complement.
ACTTTTCGGTCTACTGTATAACCTGCCGCAGCCTCTGTGCGTGGTCTAAGGTGCTAAAGTCTTTACGGAACCCGGCATTTTCGGGAGGCTGGAAGTCGTCAAACCTGCGCGCTAGACGGTTCTTGATGACTCTTGAAAACAGCTTGTAGACAATCAGAAGTGAAATGGGCCTATGGCATTAAGTCCGCCTCTTTACATTTCTGTGCGTGAAGTATTAAATAAATAAATGGGCCTATAATTCTTGAGAAGGGCATTGACATCCTTCTTAAAGAAAATTACCACCACCTCTGTTCCATGACTGTAGCGTTTTCCCTCGAGTATGACGGTATCAAACAGCTTCAGTCCTCCTGAAGCTGTTTGGTACCTTAAGAACGGGTTTCCCACCGGCCACCTGACGCCTTGTTGTTTTTGAGCTGCTTCAGAGCCATCTTAATCTCGTACAAGCTGACGTCCGAGATGTCTTCAGTACAGTGTCGGGCCATCTTGCTGTTGGGTCGTTTGCCAGATTCGTAACGGGGTTTATTGTTGGCGTGTATAACTGGTCATTGAATCTCTCAATAACAACAGCTCAGGCTTGGTGGATACGATCCTGGCTTCATCGGCATTCAGTTTCGTAAGCTGACTCTGCCCAATAGACAAAGACCTTTGAGCCTTTATTCTACTCTATCGCGTCTATACGTTCTGTATTTAAGCGGTATTAATATTATGTAGTGTAGATACAAATAATAAATATAGCATTTAGTAAGTCTAGATTTATATGAAACTTACATTACAGTTAAAACCTTGCAAAGCAGGGGTGAATCGCTAATCATAGAAATAAAGCCGCTTTCTGTGTCTGTCTGTGTGTCCACGTTGTTATTTTATACTACGTATTTAGATGTGGTTTTAATCATAATATATATAGAATTTATTCAGGAAGTATTGTGTATAATCATATTTAATTTAGACATAAGCACATACAGTGTTTTTTTAGTTCTGATATCTGTCGCCACAATAGCAGATTGCACTCGTGCGAAGCAAAGCCGGGTCGGTCACTAGTATTTAGGATAAAACGAAAACAGATATTATTAAAAAGGACAGTAGCGAGCGCTCACACGAGATATTGAGTGACTAAAACGAGGAGAGCACGCTTAATGACAATATGAGCAAGCACATTGGTACCTAAGTGGAAATGCGGGCGGTCTTTTCTCCATAGAAACGCTCTCGCCTGTTTTCTTTCTGGTTTATGACCATAAAACCCTTTTTAAATATAAGCTGAATCAAAAGAGTCGCAGGGAGAACAAGTTCAATAAGCAAGACAAAATTATAATAGAGGATCACTTCGCGTAGGTTACGAACACCAAAAAATGGAACGAGTGCCTGGGGCGATTACACGACACGCACACACTGTGAACTTACACTCGCATGGTTGGCCGGCCGCCGAGCGCTCGCGCAGCCGGTAGCTATAGTTTTTTTTAAATACCTAATTACCTAAAGTCTCACCGCCCGCATTTCCGTGTCAGACTTTTACTGACTAAAACCCACCCGTGTTCCTTCATTTGTCTGTGTGCCAGGGGCCACAGTATCTCTATCGAACAACCCGCATCCCTAGCAGTTATTAGGTCAGGTTATAGTTGTGACCAAGTTTTCATGAAAACAAAAGGCGCGGCCTCGAACTGCGCCTGCTTATTTTTTTTATCATGGTAATTGCCTGAGCCTACTACACCCTCTAAGTTATAGTATTTCTAAATAATCTCTTCTGACCAGGATTCGAACCCGGGATCTGACCCTCAGTGACCACTAGACAATACGAGACAGAATTTATTAGGAACTGTTATCTTTTTTACTTGTCTGATTCATCGAAGTTTACGTTCGCTATGTAGCCATTAAAACCATAGATAAAAACATTTTACAATATTCATTTTAAAATCTTAAATGTGTGAAAAGACAAGTAAATAAAACTTTACTGTGACTGTTACATTCCCTGACCACTGGTCATTTGTTTGGTCAGCAAAACTTTATAGATATGTACAATATTTAAGTGACATTATCCTGTTAACGCCTAACTCAGACGATTCCAAATAATTCCATTAAATTAAAAAAATCTTACAAAATTACTGGCAGGTACAGTTGTTATTACTCTGTAGCTGATTTTTTTTGGCCATAATTAACTATAAATTTAATTTTATTTAGATTAAGACCTCGGAAGTTACTTTATTTTATATTTGTATAGCTGTATCTGTGGGCAGAATGTATCTGTGTGTGTGTCTCTTAGATAATAAAACAACTAATTTGGAATACCTATTAGAGTAACATTCTTTGAAAATAATAGGTCTTTACCTATGAAATTGCCGTTTTGTATGAAAAAATTTAAACGAATTTTTTTAATGAATTTTTTATTTGTATTAATCGAAGTAATCACCCATGCAATCAATGCATCTTTGCCATCGCAGTGGCAGTTTATTGATGCCCTTCTTAAAGAAATCAGCTGGACGGGAGGCAACAAATTCTTCAAAGGCATTTTGTACTGCCTCTCGGGTATTAAATTTTTTTCCCGCCAAGAAGTTATCCAAATTCTGGAAAAAGTAGTAGTCTGTAGGCGCAAGGTCTGGTGAGTAGGGCGGATGACGGAGAGCTTCCAACCCCAGTTCTTGCAACTTGGAGACCGTCTGCTGTGCAGTATGAGGTCGCGCGTTGTCGTGCAGGAGCAGCGGAGACGAGCGATTGACCAATGCTGGTTGGAGATGCGCCAGCTTCGCCATCATTGTGTTCAGTTCTTCACAGTACACATCTGCAGTAATGCTCACCCCGTTTGGTAAGAAGCTGTGATGAATCACACCGGCGCTAGACCACCAAACAGTGACCATCACTTTTCTAGGGGTAAGTTTTCGTTTAGGGCATTGTTTAGGTGCTGAACCAGGATCCAACCAACTTGCTGAGCGCTTACGGTTATCAAACAGAATCCATTTTTCATCGCAGGTAACAATGCGGTTCAAAATTCCTTCATTTGTGTGTCTGTTGAGCAGTGCAAGGCACGTCTCGACGCGTACTTCGCGCTGGCGATCATTGAGTTCGTGGGGCACCCATTTGTCAAGCTTTTTTACCTTGCCAATTTGACGCAAATGGACCAATATTGTTTTAACACTAACGTCGAAAGCTGCTGCTAATTCAGCCGTAGATTGTGTATCATCAGCTTCCACAATCGCCTTTAATTCGTCATTGTCGACCAAAGTCTTCGGACGACCGCGAGGTTCATTTTTCAGGTCGAAATTTCCAGAACGGAAGCGAGCAAACCAATAACAGGTGGTGCGTTGGTTTGTAGTGTTAGCTCGTAAACGTCGTTGATGTTGCGTGCCGCTTGTGCCGCGTTGCTGCCACGACGGTACTCATATTCCATAATTACTCGAATTTTTAACGTATCCATGATGACGAAAAAGATTGAAATGCGATGAAAATGTAACACTAATCAATAAAGAAATGACTACTTTTAGAAAAAAAAATCCATGTTTTTAAAATAAAATTAATTTGAAATTAGAATTCTTAGCCAAACAAAAATTATTTTGATTTGAAATGGCCAGTACTGCAGAACGGCAATTTCATAGGTAAAGACCTAATATATATTTATATATTTTCTATCCTTATCTATTCTATTGCAAATAGGCTTATTTGCATTAGGTACAATGTATTGTGATTTTTATTAGCAACAAAAGGAAGCTAACAAAATATCATTTCCTTATCACGCAAATACTCATCCACATAAGGAAGAACGTCCCGTGTGTGTTGCCGGGCGTAAAAGAATAGCACCATCCCATTTCTTCCAGTGGGTGTCGTAGAAGGCGACTAAGGGACTTACTAGAGAATAGGCAGCAGCGTTCTCTATGGATTTTACCACCATACTGCGATCGCCAACCCGCCAGCCAAGCGTGGCAATTAGGGCAACCCCCCCCCCCCCTCTGGGAGAGGCCTATCTCCAGCAGTGGACGTCTTTCGGCTGAAATTATGATGATGATGATGTTGATAAGGAAGAACATCGTTCTACACGTAGGTAACTAAAGGTATTTGGAAATTTTAGTTCGGCTAAATATGGACAAGAATCTTTTTGCATTTAAATATTGATATTGATTCAAATGAGGACATGAATTTTTAAAGGAAAATTATGTCGAGTCTATTCATTTTCAATCAGTCAGATGCCGTAGCACCTGCCCGTAGCCCACTTTGACGTCTGTTAAGCTCTTGAGTTCATTTTCACACAATATTGAAAGTGAGATTACTCTAATGTTACCTACCGTACAAACATTCAAAACCTAAGAAAACTTAATACATACATTTTGGTAAATTATAATTCCACAAATTCGATTATCCATATTAGCTGAAAACGCAAAAATTCGTTTACAAGGCCGAATCGTCGCCGGGCTACTCGCATTTGAGGGTAGAAGTTAAAGAAGGATTATAAAAAGACAAAACAGAGAGACATACAAGACACAGGTAAGAACAGCTGATATTGTGTTTGTATGGAATGAAATGAAAAACTATCAGATCTATCTTTGTACCTACATTAATTTACAGCTACATTATTACCAATACTACCTATACATAACATTGCTATAATCCTGCATCGCTACATGTCGCCTTGAGCAAAACCAACTAAATATTAAACCACACGTGTCCCTGATTGCGCATCCCATTAGTAGAGGCAGCATTAAATATATGACTGCACACAATAAATACATACTAATAGTTATTGCATTATATTCTGACGTCAATAAAATATTGCCGCAAAGAAATACCATTTCTATAATAATATAAAATATAATAAAGCTGAAGTCAGTCAGTACAAGTCGGATTTGAAGAATTCGGACAGGTTTCCTGTATCAGTCTGGACTCCGCTCGAATCGTCTGACCACTGTGTGGTGAAATCCGTGTCTTCCTGTTCTTCTCCAGATTTAAGCCCTAAAAGCACGAGGCGAGTATGGAAGTACGGGTCAGCGAACTGGGATGAGATGCGACATTTCTTTGCACCTTACACCCATGGCGGCAAATTTGCTTCTCATCGCGTAACCCTTCAGACTGTGCAGACGCAATTGGTGATGTGATACGTCAAGGAATGGAATATTTTATCCAATTCTTAGACGTTCCACTTGGCTGCGAAGCTCAGCCCTGGTATAACGCGTCTTGTGCGCAAACCAATTTACTCTAAGAGCCTAAGAGAGATATCAGGCCTTGGCTTCGGCCCGCAGTAACAGGGGCGAAATTCAGGGTGCTCGCGCAATAAAAAGAGAATATGGATTCCGTCGTGGTCGTTCAACTGGGGACCTTCTTGTGTAAGTTACGCATTACTGGGGCGACTCAGAAACTCGGCGAAGCCCTTGCTGTGTCGCTTGATATCTCAAAGGCGTTTGACACGGTCTGGCATGCTAGTCTGTTGGGTAAGCTTCCCGCATTCAGGCATCGGATACGCACAGTTTCAGATAGATACCTGTCCAGTGCAAGAATCAGCAGAGATGAAACAACCATGGGCCAAGGTAGTGCGAATGAATTTGACCTTAAATCTTGTTTCCCAGTGTAGTGACGACAATCTGGTCAAATTCAATGCTCAGAAAACACAGGGGTGACTTTTCACTGCCAAACGGAGCCAGTTCCGGTTTTCCCTAACTTTCCGAGGAGCACCTGACTCGTTACCGACCGCCTAAAGCTTTTGGGCATGGAGTTGAGGTCCGATCTCAACTTCGAATCAAAAGCGTAGACTGCAGCCTAGAAGCTGGACATCCTAAATAAGGTGACGCGATACTTCACATGCGGACAGCTTTTGAGCCTGTATAGAGCTCAAGTGCGTTCTTGTATGAGTATTGCAGCCACTTATGGGTTGGCTCAGCAAAATACCAGCTTGCTGCCCTTGACTCGGTAGAACACAACAAAAAGACTCATAGGCGACGAACGTTGGTGGCTAAGCTGTGAAGCCTGGCTCATCGGCGTAATGTTGCTTGCCTGTTGGTCTTCTACAGAATGTACTTCGGAGAGTGTGCGCAGGAGCACCACAAACTGATTCCACCATCGCCCTTTTACTACCGGGCTACCAGACACACTGCAGGGTACCATCCGCACTTGGTTGATATTCCGACCAGTCACAATCAGCGCTTCTCCTCCACATTTATTATGCGCACAGCCAATGTGTGGAACTCTCTACCTGCGTCTGTTATCTTCAACATTTAACCCGTCTAACTTCAAAAACAGAGTGAACAAACATTTTCTGGGCACGCTCGATTTATCATAGATCTCATCAGTCAGATAATTAACATCACGCTACTATCTTTAGAAGTCGAACAAAAATAATAAAAGTCAGGAAGAACGCTAAGCGAATACGAAGTAACGGGGCACAGGTATAGGACATATTCTATGTTAAAACAAGAAATTTTAAGCAGATAAAGTCGAGGGCAGAAGTTAGTTATTAATATACACAGAGAACAACAATAGATGTTCATTGTGGTTTGTTCAAACACTTGTATAACAATACTCTGGTTGATTTATGATCTCGCTATGCACATTATATTCTGATTGTTTTCTAGGTACTGAATAGTATGCGGTTTACCTTCTTCTTTTCATATTGATGGTACCTTATCAACTGCATTATTTATAGCTAACCCAAGTAGGTTTACCTTATTACATGGATGATTAAGCGTGTAAGCCCAACTCTGTGCCCAGTCTGCGTATTTGGCACAGCGTTTTGGTTGATACATTGATGACATTATTGTAAGCATAATCAGCCTAAAACATTCCCACTGCTGGGCACAGGCCTCTTCTCTGTGAGAAAGACAGGACCATAATCCATCACGCGGCCCCAGCGCGTGTTGATAGAAGTCACATATTATCATCGAATTTTAGGATCTAGGACATGTTCTCACGATGTTTTCCTACCCGTTCCCTCTGGGCCACTGCTGCTCATCTGACACCCACCAATTATTGTGAGTGAATTATAAACTTATTTACTGTAACTAAAGACGGTGCTTGACGTAACTGCGCGTTGCGGGAGGGGCTCTCACGACACGTCACTATATCCCCCCCTTGCACTGCACCGTACCTACCTCGGACACTGACTCAATAGCTGTATTTAAACCTTAACGTAATTAGTTACCTCGCTGTTAGTGTAGTATGTATTCCATGCTGATCTCAGGCTCTGCTGGCCGCCGAGATCCCACATGACGAAGCGAAGGTTCCTCCACACCACCTCTTCTACATTAGAGCCTATGGTCGGCCTGGTGTGGACTGCTTCACCCAGGAGCAGTTGGTATAGTATTGTAGTCTTGCCGGCATTGTCCAGACCAACAAGGACAAGTTTGTGTTCTGTGGATGAAGAAGAAATATAATATTCAAGAATCACAGTACATGCTTGAAATTCAGTATATTTTAACTATGTAAGTCCATTTAGGAAAGAAGTAATTAAACAATCATGCATTTTAGATTACTTAATTAGTTTTAGCAGTATTGTTTTAGTTTCTTCTTTCATTCATGTCTGTCACCTGTCACACTATCATTCATCCCTTCTCTTTCATACCATTACTCACACAAACCATCCATCTTGTTTGGCCTTCCTCATCCTCTCTCTACATCATCATTTATATACACGCTTTTCTACCCTCCTCATAACAAGCTCATACCAAGTCAAACGATTTTCTTTCAACTTTTCTATTAATAGTGTCACTCACACTCAAACTTCCTGTTATACACTAATTTCTAACTCTATACATTACTAGCCTTTACCAGTGGCTTTGCCCGCGTGGAAGACGAAAATTATTCCACAGAAACATACTACCAAGATAAAAAGTATCAAAATCAAAAGTCATTTATTCAAACTAGGCTGAAAATCAGCACTTTTCGAACGTCAAAATTACATAAGACAGTCCCCCAAAAACGCCCACCCTGACACTTCCTAGTGCTTTAGCTGGGAAGAAGAATCATACGTGTTACTCCAGCACCCTAATTGCGTAACTCACGATTGATCATAATTGGTTTCGTCTTCACAGTTAAACAATACTCATTGCGTTATTTATGTTGTCGAACAGACACATTTTTCGAACATATGAAGCAATGGTTTAACAATCCGTTTCAAAACGATACAGATTATGATGAATCGTGAGTTACGCAATTAGGGTGCAGGTTGCAAATTATCTATGTTCTAAATTTCATCAAAATCCGCTAAGCTGTTTTTTACGTGATTAAGTAACAAACATCTAAACATACAAACATTCACATTTATAATATTATAGTAGGATAGGATGCATTTCTTCCTCCCTCACCACATGCCAATAGCAAGCCAAATTTCCTTTCAACTTTTCTGTTACTGCCGCCACTTTATAACGTCCCCCTATGTACTAATTTCTAACTTTATCCAAAACACTCGTAATACTTATCTCTTTATTAATTAAGACCAGATAATAATGAAAATGTATTTCAAAATGTTACATTGTTTTAATGAAATATTTCAAAACAGTAATATGTATTGTAATAATATCAGTACCAACAGTATTACTGGTGTAATATTGTTGCAATATCATGATGACAGAGTGACAAGTAAATGTAATAAGAAGTAATATTATGGGACTGAGAACGCATTTCTTAATGAGTTGCTTTTCATCACTTTAATTATATTATTATGTTTTAAAACAACAATAAACTTCCCGCCCTCTACCAATTTTTTTTTCCAGACAAAGTTTATACATTATATCTATGTATTAGTATTTATTGTTGATTTTTTTACTTGTTTCTCAGCTATCTAAACCGTCTACCTAAGGTTGACTGGTAGAAAATGCCTGAGGTGTGTTTGCCAGTGGTTAGACTGATGTGACGTCACATGAAGCTGGAAATAGTTATTTTTAGAAAAAAAAACCGGCCAAGTGCGAGTCGGACTCGCGCACCGAGGATTTCGTACAAACCCGTACTTTTTTTTTTAATAATAAATAAATCATTTATTTTGGCCAAAACTTTTAAAATTTTTATAAACCTGCCAAACTGCGTGACAGTTTGTCGGCAGGATTAGCGCTCAATTTAAATATTTGGTAACAAAAATCTAAATAAACATCTAAGTAGACACAGTCTTATAACTAATATACAAGGGCGGTAAGAATACCATTGTTACAGTGCAAGCCACACCTGTGGGGTTGGAAGTTTAAAATTATTAAAATATTTTAATTAAATGACTTAACTAAAAATTTACGGATTTCGCAATTTTTCCTTTATCTGTGCTATAAGACGTAGCTTCGTATCAAATTTCAAGATTCTGAGTTCACGGGCAGTACTTTGTAGATTTTGATTCCCTTGCGAGTACCGAAAATTTGAGGAAATTTGCGGCATAAACGGGTGTATCTTTTGATTGCGTTGGCTTAGAAGTTTGATTTTGTTCACAGATCCAAGGAACAGTAGACCTGAGTATTTGATATAAATTCCAGCTTGATACCTCCACGAGTTCCTGAGAAAAAGGGTCTTGACAGACAGACGGACGGACGGAAAACAAAGTGATCCTAATAACGGTGCCATTTTGCAGCTAGTTTACTTAATGAAGTCTGATGAGTGTATATCTGTATAGTTATAATTATTTGTATTAAAACTATGGTCATTGATTATTTTCAGGTTTTGAATAAGCAAAATGTACAGTCACAAAAATTACAAGTAGGTACACTTTGATTATACTGTACAGAGCTCCTAATATGGTTCACCCAAGGGCCAAAAAACCATACAGACCTACTTTCATATTTATTAAAGTTTAATGATAATAGTGATAAAACGGAAGTATAACTTCAAACCTGCTATCCCTGAAGGGTTAGGCAGTATTAGATAATAAACAAATAGGAAACAGTTAACATGAGAAATAAAGTAAACAAAACTGTTATCTTTGTAAATCAACATATTTGTATTGTTACAATATGCATGTAAGTAAATGATAAGGTGCAAGTTTACGATTCACACGATTCCGTAATTCTGTACTTACTAAAAGTATATTTGAAGACAATTATATTTGAGTTAAATTTTAAATAGGTTCTCTGAGTATAGTTACATCTCACAAGTAAATTGGGTCACACTACTGGACTAAGACCCTGCTTTATCAGTAGAAATTCTTACTATAAACATTAATTTAGAGGCCTCAATAAACATCTTACATTTATCTAATCGCCAACGTCAAAGTTATTATAATAAATTGTACAGTTACTTACCTTCATTCCCGAACAAGCTCCAGATCTTTGATATAAGTAAACCCATAACGGAAAACTTTGTGGCAGTTTGCACTACAGGATCAAGGAGACAATGACGGTAAGGTAAACTACTTATTTATTCTCATCGTTGATAGCCGTTTACCAAGTACACGCAGTGTTATAACTTAAAATTCCACTGCATACTACATAAGGAACTCTTTTCACGCTCTAGTTCACTTTATAATTTCACTAATGCGCATTTTTATTAATATTTGTAGTAAAAATATGTTAGCGTCTCTGTACTTTTCTTGCGAAGTTACGCGAACATTGGAAGACAAGGCAGAAACACAATCACGCACTGTATTCAACTATGACAAGTTGTGGTTGTGACATCACAACACGCTGACACTGACAGTGCGTAAGACAAGGGTTGCCATGTCAATATTTCAAATGTCCACTGCCGTTGGTGATACTGAAAAGTCAAAGTTATAGTAAAAAGTACTCTGTGGTCAAAGTTGTTATCCGTAAAACACGTAGTAAAAACCACAGACAAATAAACAGTAGGTAAAAACAAGTGTTGCAAACAAAATAATATTAGAAAAATAGCGCTGTGAGCGCTAACAGCGATATTTTGCGTTCCGAGTTAGATATCACGATTCTCACAGCTAATAACCGTCATTTTTGTCATCAATACGTAACGCTCGTGATCGCGATAGAAGTGTTCACTAAACGTTAAAACATATATTCACCATATTTAACTTGTATACATCACACGAGGTAACGGCTACCCATGCACTCTCGCTCCGTACCATGGCCTGGATCAGGGCCGGACACGAGAGATCGATCAGGGCGATCTTCGCAGTGGAAACACCCGGGCGTTTCCTCCACCTGCCTTATCCGAAACAGGAACGTCCCGAAACAACCGTGTCCGGTGAGGACCTGCGTCAGGCGGAAGATGAGGACGCCACGCCGCCTCTCAAGCCACTCCTCAAAGAGGGGACTTACCGGCGCAATCGTGGCCCCGCACTGGGTTGCGACAATCGCACTCTCCATGTCGCCATGAAATCCCGCCGGAGCACTGTCCGCTGTGCCGCGATTTCCCGCCTCCGGTGTAGCGCCTCCGATCGTCTTTTCCATGTTCATTTTCGAAAGCTCTACTGAGGTCATCGAGCATTGCACTGAGGTCCTCCATGGTCTTGACAACTATATCATCGGCAAACCGACGGTTAGTCATGTGCCTTATATGTATAAATAAATAAATGTCCTCGCCATTGATGTTGGTGCCAGCCCCTTTCCAGTCCTTTCCAGTCGTGAAAAGTACCTAAATTGTTTATTAATAATTTATTATAATTAATCTGAATGTAAATGGTTAAATAAATTAAATTCCTTTAACAGTGTTTTTTTTTCGCTAGTACCTAAAAAATATATACAGGGTGTCACGTAAATAATGGTTCAAACGTGACGGGTAGGTAGCTTACCTCATTTCCAACAATTAATTTGAACAGGAAAAAAAAAACCGATAAGGTAACCAAGAATTTTTTTTTTCGATTTTTACTATTTTCTGTACCAGCATTCAGTGTTTTTAATGCTGTTGCTGCAAATGATATCATATTTAGGTGTGATTTTTGTCAAACATTTCTGAATAGTTTACTAATGTTATAAGATACCACTGAATGCTGGTACAGAAAAACGTAAAAATCAAAAAAAAAAAATATCTGGGTTACCTTATCGGTTTTTTTTTACTGTTCAAATTAGTTGTTGGAAATGAGGTAAGCTACCTACCCGTTACGTTTGATCCATTATTTACGGGACACCCTGTATATTTGTGACCAAATTTACTTTTTTTGGCTACCCCAGCCACGAAACACACGCTAAAAGGAGACGAAACGCAAATGCCAGCGATTTGTAGCTTTGTTTAGAGACTATTTGTTATTATTCCTGGATAGCAAAAACAGAATAGATTTAAAATGTAATCTTATTAGCTTGGCTAGAAGAACATAACTTCAAGCACAATTTCACTTTATTTCACTAAATCTTGCATAAGTAGAACGTACAGAGGCCAGCACATCAAGCTACCCCAATCTGTCAAATTTCTTTGATAGTTTTTCAGCTTTATTTTAAAGGAATAAGATTAAAGATTTTATAACTGACTGATTCACTCATCAAAAACCTAAACCCACTTCTAGATGACCTAGAAACTTGATATTTGGTACCTACCTACCTAGGTAGACTATTATATGCAATATACAAAGAAAAAGTCTGTAAACTGAAAATTACTGATAAATATGAACAAAGTAATGATCATCATCATCATCATTTTTCAGCTGAAAGACGTCCACTGCTGGACATAGGCCTCCCCCACAAAACGGGGGTTTTGCCATAATCGCCACGCTTGGCAGGTGGGTTGGCGATCGCAGTATGGTGGTAAAATGCATAGAGAACGCTGCTGCCCATTCTCTAGTAAGTCCCTTAGTCGCCTTCTACCTACGACACCCACGGGAAGAAATGAGATGGTGCTATTCATTTACGTCCGGCACCACACGGATAACATTAATGATTTATTTTTAATAGTATAATTGGCGACTTTTTGCGCCCCTTTCGATAGGCACCCAGGGCTCTTGCCCTGCCTGCCCCACCCTAGTTACGCCACTGCCTATAGGGATATTCCCGTTGATCTACTAGAATCATGAAGCAAGGTATGAGTCTCCAAGGTAACCGAGAAAGTCCGAATATGGGTACCTATTCATTTTGCAGTTTTATTGCGTAAAAAAAAAATCGCGCTTACATGCAATTACAATTTGCAATTTGAGAATTGGACGTGACGAAAATGGAGCTTTTTCAACTACAAAGTTAAGTTTGTTGTTGGATAAATTCATACCAACTAAGGGACTCATCATTGTGCGTGATCCGACAGGTGTCCTAGTTTTGGGCAGCGCCTAAACCTTCGATCGTGCGGCTATTATTAGGTACAACTTACAAAACCAGTTCCGCGGTAACCCGAAGCTGCAATTGATCGATTGATTGAATAGAATTGTAATTCCCACCATTGTCCTCCGAACTGCCGCCTTTTCCCACGTCAGAACGTGGGACAGAATAAAACACAGAAACATTAATAAATGTATCATAACATCACCCCTTGTATACAATAGTGGTGGTAGTAGAGTAGGCTCAGATTGTAAAAAGGCAGATAGACCGCGCGGAACACCAAGAGCGAAGCCAAAAAAAAAAACTAAAGCGTTGCATTGTATCTAATATAGGTACTCGTACAATGTGACGCTTCGTGGCGTAGGTAGTCCTCGAGTTTTGAATCAGTATTTGGTTTTTTGGCCTTACTCTTGGTGTTCCCCGCGGTCTATCTGCCTTTGGTTTATAATCTGAGATAGTAGGTACGTACCATAGATCAATAACTCTCAGATTAACCTTGCCTATTGCCACAAATCCTGACTACGGATGGCTATTGTGAAAACCTTAGAGAAAAACCCTACCAGACCTTGCCTCTGATTGCGTAATTCACTATATCAACAAGAATCTCAATAAAGTATTACATTGTTTCAATTATTGTGAATGTGAAGACTATGTGGGTCATATTTTTTCCGTCTCTTTCTTTCTCAGTTAGTTGTAAGCATGATCGGGCAGTTTGAGTAATCTCCTTTCCAGGGTATTGTTTGCTGAATCGTTGAGCTCCTAAAGTTCTGAGTTGAGCTGCGATTAGTGACGAATTATACCGTACCGTACACTGACTTGACGGGTCCACTCAATTTGTGTGGATCTTTCCTCAAAGCGCGCCCTGCTGTGCCTACGACGCAGCTGTACTAATTTAACCTCTGCACCATTCCACGAAGATTGAGGAAGTCAAGCAGTACTTGAAAGTGAAGACCAACTGGACTCTGAGGGCCGAAAGGTTGGAATCGTGCCACGACATCAACTTTAAGTCATTCGTGGTACGAGTTCCAACCCAGCATCTACAGACCTGCTTGAAAGAGGACTTTTGGCAGAAGGGTATCGACGTTTCCGAGGACGAATACGCGACACACGACGTCGACCACTTTACGTGTAGGTATATGTAGTCTGTCTCAGGCAATGATACACTTATAATATCATTGGTCCATAGAAATTCTTTCTTATATCTATGCATTGGTCTCAGGTTATAGTTTTATTAAGATTCTTAGGTTTATTTTAATTGTTTAACATTATTTTGTGTATTTTATCTATGGGCCTTAGTTGCCTGTTAATGAAATGTTTATTGTTATTTTTTCTTTATTCCGCTAAATATACATAACTATAAATTAATTTTTAAAATATTATTATGAAAATATAAAACATTTAAAAATATAAAAAATAGTAGCCGTCCAAGCTACCGGCGGTCAGGGCTCCAGAGAGAGGAACCTTCTAACAATGCGATCCGTATCAAGAAGTACCGCTTTCTGAATCGGGCCCTTGACCTAACTGCCCAACGAGAGCCTCCTCAGGTGTTGGTCGAGGCTCTTGGCTATCAAGCCATTGGCTGTAACGACTATCGGCACAATGATCGCTGAGTCCACTATTATTATTACCTATACAAAAGACCATTTCAGACAGCAATCTACGTGGTCTTCACATGATCTGACCAATATTATTTGTGGACTTTAAAAGAGACTCTGACTTCTGAGTTTGTTTCGGCCTTTCCACAGTGTTTTATGAAGCCCGATTTTCGGACATCCCATTTTTATTGAAAAAGCTGACAGAAATAATCATTTAAATGCAAGATTTCGTATCCCCATTTGGCTACAAAGTCTAGTTTTTGAGTTATAGTTTTTTGAAAATCGACCAATTTCTATCTCGATATTTAGAAAAAAATATATTACATTTAAACTAAGCATGATACGAAATAATGATGTTAAGTACCTTGATGGCGTATCTTATGCCGATTATTTTAGTGCACAAATGAACCTTGTAACTTTGTTAGATCCAGAAATATACGAGTTTTTCGGTTTTTAAATTTTCTTAATTTTCTCGATAATTCCACCAAATCGGGAAAAGTTATTCATACAGAAATGATTTTGATAACTTCTCCAACGCACCACATAAATTTCACATCCCAATTCCATGGAACTTGGAAACCACAACGATTTTAAATTTTATCCGGATTTTACGTCGTCAGGGTTGTCAAAATCTCCGATAATTATTTATATCCGGATTTTATATAACTTTGTCATAAATATATCTACCTGGTAGTAAAATCGGTGGTTTAGATTATCTAATGTGAAGACGCCAGGATACCAGCTTGGTATCTAAATAAAATATTCTTCATCGATGTACAGACGCCAGTAGGTCAAGTTATCCCAAACTGTCAAATTTCTTTGATAGATTTTCAACTTGATCACAAATGTATAAGGTTCATGTTCAATTGGGAAAATTTGACAGTTTGAGGTAGCTTTAGCTGGCCCCTGTACATTAAAAGGTAAAGTCAGGCATTTTGTGTTATTTAAGTATTTTTGTGGTACTTTTACGAAAAATTTGATCCACAAAATAAGGATAAAAATTTGACAACCCTAACAAAAATAGTTAAATGGGCACAACTTCTAAGTTCCATGGATTTGGGATGTCATAATTATGTGGTGTATTGGGGAAGTAAATAGAATTATTTCTGTATTAATAACTTTTCCCGAAATGGCAGAATTTTCGAGAAAAAAAATAAAAACTAAAAACCAAAAAACTCGTATAAATCTGGATCTAACAAAGTTGTGAGGTTAATTTGTGGTCTGAAGTACTCGGCATAAGATACGCCATCAATGCACCTAACATCATTATTTCGTATCATGCTTAGTTTAACCGTAATTAATTTTTTTCTTAAAATCCGGATGGAAAAATACGATTTTCAAAAAACGATAACTCAAAAACTAGACTTGGTAACTCAATGGGGATAAGAAATCTCGCATTTAAATGATTATTTCTGTCGGCCAGTTTAATAAAAATAGGATGTCCGAAAATCGGGCTTCACAAAACACTGTGCTTTCTTGTCAAAGTAGTCAAATAGGAAAATCCGACCTCATCTAGTTAAAAAAATATGATTGACGTGTAAAAGCGTACAAACCTGCTTACAGAAATAAAATAATGTATTATTATTTATCCATCACCGGTTTAGAGGATATTTATAATCCATATGTTCGAGGCTTAATAGCAGTCGCCCTTACGAGATAATTGTTAGGTAGCAAGTAGGAAAGGGAATGGAAATATAAAAAACTTAAAAACATTAATTAATCTTAGAATGTGGATGTATGGTGAATGTGGTGTGACACTAATAGATACAATAAGAAATGAGTTCATAAGAGGAAGTCTGAAAGTGGCATCAGAAACTGAAAGGTTGTGTGGAAATCGGTCGTCATGGTATGCATGTGACACGGAGAAATGAGGAAAATGTCATGAAGAAATTTTTGGCTATGAATGTCGTTACCTATAAGACCAAAGATGTGGACTGTGTGAATGATCATACGGTTAGAAAGCGGGTAAATACTGAGGTGACGACTCAAAGAGAAGTATGGAAGAAAAAGACATGTTCCGCCGACAACAAGCAAATTGGGATAAGAATGATAAATGATGATGGACCATTAAAACAAAAAAGTACTTACATATTAAGTATATTTTCAATTTCTCATATTTCATACAAATAGATTTGTTTTCAGTCTACAAGATTTTTTATTTAAACTTATAAGTAAGTACCTATACTTACAATCTACTTACTCTACGCTCTCATAAGCCGTCATACCCCGTCACGTAAGAAAAATATTAATTTCTTTTTCTCCATTTTTTTTTTATCAAATTGGCTATTTTTATCTCTTTATTTTATATTCTTTCAATACCCATCAATTCCCATGTTTCATTTCTGCCGGACGTCCCGTGACGGCCAATTTTTAAGTTATAGATTTTGTGTCACCATTCTCATCTTCTCTAGTTTGAGTTAATGTGTAGTGGATGGTAGGCGTTACAAGAATCACAAAATTGACCTAAGCCGGTACACAGCTATCACTCACAGCCGTCAATTAAAAAAATGCTTGATAGAAATAACTTTGTAGTTTATGGAATACCTAATACTTCGTTATTATACTAATATGTCCAGTTATTATTTATGATGTTATTATCTGTTATTTGTACATGATCTTCGACAGTCGATAAGGGTATTCAGAAGCCTGAAAGTCTGAAAACCAGTCTTACCAAGGGGTATCGTATTACCTAGTAACTGGGTTGTGGAGATTAGTTAGGCAGTCGCTCCATGTGAAATATTGGTAGCAGCTGGTTAGACTGGAAGCCGACCCCACCATAGTTGGGAAAAGACTAGGCAGATGGATTGATGTCCAGATTTCAGATTTTCCTAAAATCTTATCAAAAGACATAGTTTAATTTCCCACCATACAAGGAAAGCAACTTCAGGTACTCTTAGTTCATAGTACCCACTCAATGTATATCCATTGTACATTTAAAATTGTATCCGCAATGTTGTCAGCTCCATTGGTGGAAAATTGCCATGATTCAGCTCAAATGATTCAGTACCTTCGTCGGTACCCGGCAGATTCGTTTGATACACAGATTTGGCAGTACGTAGTATCTTCTTTAAAGAGAAATTTGGGTCTCCACTACAGTATTGATATGCAGTATTATCAATTTGACATGAAAAACTTTGCCGGTGTAGTGTCATAAGAGCAGTATTTGGATCCGCATGTTGTAACGTACTTCGGTGTAAAATCACTCTGAAATTTACAAGAGAAACATCACATGGAAACGAAGTTTTGACTAACGGTAGAAATGTATAATAGCAAAGATTAGTGTGATTCTTGTCGATAAGAAATATATCTAGCAGGTAGTCCAAGGTGTTAGCGAGATAAAATGCAGATAAACTAGGTAACTTTAATTCATCTTGCTGCTGATACCGAGTAAAAGATTTATCTCCATCCCCGAAGTTTTCTAGCAATAAGAAATTTCTATGACACGTGTTTCTACTATCTGCCAATCCTTCATGAGTTCCTCGGCCATCATTAAATAGGACCCGTCGGTCCAGCATAACCAGTATCTGTCCTTCTTGTAGAGCTGTGACACCTTGAGCATGATCTGTAATAAAAGTTAGCCGATTTCTTCTGTCTTGTATATATGCCATACTTGTGATCGGGTACATATTAGATTCAATACGTCTACTAATATTTAAAACTCGTGATGTGTATTGAAAACCATTGTTATCTGTAAAAATCTGTGGAGGATTACCATTTCCTATATCTGTCTGTATGGATAGAAAAAGTTCTAATTCTCTGTTCTTAGGAGATATTTCATAATCTACTTTACTTTCAATATATATAGCACTTGACAAAGGGCTTCTTAGAAGATTGAATATTTTTGTTGTATGTTGTAATAGTTGACCGTAAATGCAAGTCAATTCCGTCGTTACTAGTCCCGATACTATAAATACAACTTTCTTCTTGCTTCCTAATCTGTATCCTGACAAAATGTCTAGCAGAGGTTTGGTGACATTTGTGTTGAATAAAAACATTCCTGAATTAACATCAGAGACCCTGAATGCGCCGTAGTCAATAGAAACGCTTTTCTCGATGTTTGTTTCTTTCTCAATAACGGTTTTCATGAGGCCGGTAAATTCATCGAACAAGAGTCGATGTTTGTAACTTTCAATTTGTATATCACCTGATTGTATTGGTTGAATTGTAAACGGAAACACTGAGCCGTTATTCACAACATCGTCAACATGACATGATAAACAATATATCGCAGCAGCGTTTTGCGATGCGTCATATGTTTCTTTGATTTTAAATAACTCAAGCGCCATAGGTGGTATCATTACTGCAAATATGATCTTGAAGAACCTCCTAGATAACTTGATCATATTTTCCGAACTATATTTCCATACAGGATTAATCTGAACTGTTACGTCTTTTTTCCTATAATCTAATATTCTAATGTTGGGCTGTCTAGAAGTGAGCTCCACAATTTCAGTCCGCTCATGACTTAAAGAATTGAATATATAAACTTGATCTCCTGGAGAAACTGTTCTAAATAAAGAAATGAATTCACCATCTCTGTAGACGTACTTTTGCAAGTATGGGACGTGTTGTTCGGGCTTTAGACTCAAGAAGCTCGCTGCCAGTTCTTGTATATACCAGCAGTCTTTTATTGTGGTCAGAATCTCGTTATGAACATATTTCAAGACGTTTGCTGTAACTGTTCCGCTTACAACATTGCGATCAACTAGCCTCGCTACTGTTTCCCTCGCTTTAACTAAGAGATCATAAATTTGAGATACATTCGTATTTCTAAAAATGTTATGATTTAAAGCAAAAGAAAATAATATCTCTGTCGTTCTAAGCGTCGATTGTAGACGCCTTAGTAAAATTTTACTGAAAGGTCTAGATGTATAAAAACCAGTCCAATATGCGGGACTTCCAGAGCTTATATCAGCGAAATTAAGAAAATCACCCTTTAAACTATGTAAGTATTTATATTTGTCTTTAATAGAATCGAAATAATCTTTTACTGTTCCGAATTCTATTGTAGCTTTGTAAATATCTTTGTTAGCTGTTAAAAAATCAACGATTTTCTGATAATTATTGTACTGGAAATCAAATTCAGATTGCATTTCATAATGATATGGACCACCTAAAGGTGCAATAATACTGTTGTGGGGCGAAATAGTTCCTGTTTTAGAATACTGTTCTAGAAGCAACTCAGATTTTTGTTTAACATTATAAGCGCTGACATCAAGGTTTTTATGGTTTGTTGCAAAATTATATTCTGCCGCACAAAGAGAGCTATTCGGTCCGCACGCTTTAAATCCCGCTGAATTGAATTGAAGAAAGTGTGTTAAAACCGCGTGTCTTGGATATCGCTCATTCCCTATTTTGTTCAATGCTTCATTTAGATTTGTTGGATATGATTTATCATCGTCCCAATTTTGTATCCAAATAAAGTCACTGTATTGGAACTCAGCAAAAAATTGTTCCCAAGCGTAATGAACATTTGTGATAACCAGTTCATTTATATCAGATGCAGAGAGGAGGTAGACCATTGTAGGGCTATGGGTAACGCTGCTAGTTAGCCAACCTACTTTTGGCACATAATTTAGATGTTGTTTCAGCCACTGATGTCCTGAAAATGATTAGACTTATTTCATCGATCTTTTTTGTCAAAGTTACTACGAATAATTAAAACGATACGAAATTTTCTCAGAAAATACAAGTGAAGTAACTAATTTACCTTCAATGAGTTGATGAACGAGTCCAAATAAATGTGTAGTTGCTTCGTCAGGTTCAATCCAACCTCCAGTGGTTATTTCAAGTCTGCCAGATTTTATTAACTTTCGGAACGCCTAAATCATCCAAGTAAAAAATATTCATTTTAATATTCTTGCCTATGCAGCAACTTAGATATCTATCTATACATCTATCTATGTTCTATATATAGAGATATATATATAAAAGGAGAAACTGACTGACTGACCAATCAACAAAAATACGCGATAACCGCCATCCACGCGGGCGGAGCCGCTGGCAAAAGCTAGTTTAATATATAATTTTCTTCTTACCGATCGATTTCTGTGAGTAGTGGTTTTCCACCAATAGCTCAAATGTGAAACTTCATTCCAACTAAATGTTAATTTATTGTAGAATTGTAATTTCTTCACGATATTCGATAAAATTTTACTAACGCTATCTTTGTGATAATGTTCGAATGTTCGTTTCCATATTGTATCCACGTGCGTCCGGGGTACTAATATCACCTGAAAAATATTAAAGAAGCCTTCAAGTTCGTCTCTTTTGTACGAATCGATATGATAAGTAGATATATAGATATAATACCTTAAGCGGGGGCCATTTCGAATTCATCATCAAAGATTCGTAACGGCTATCAAAAATATTATTCCAAAAATGCTGCTTACTTATCCAAAAGGGCTGTGAAATTTACATAAATTAGCTGTGTTATATTTGTGACGTTTCTTCATTGTGTATTCCTACCTTATACCTTACCTCTATATTTAATTGCGAAAACTTTTCTTGAGCGTCTATGTCAGCTATCGCTACTTTAATTAATGAGCAAGTGTAAGGATCTGAAGTCAGATTATAGCTAAACATTGTACTATCCATGGGCAAACCTTCAATTAGAAAATCAGCCTTTTCATTGTCTGGATCGATGTCTATAATACTATGGGCTGTATCTTTACGGATAGCCGGAGCTTCAGTCTGGATGTTTAATTTTGATTTTGGTATTAAAATACCTTTCACTTGCAAACTTTCCTTTTCCTTACGTGTTTCTTGAAAATCAGGAATGACTACAGTATTTTCCTTGCTAGTTCCTCGTTGTTCAAAGCCTTGCCCAACATTTTGTGCCTCCTGTTCTTCAACGGGTGGGAAAAACCTGGATGGTGTTGGTATTTGATAATAGTTTTTAATGGCCAATTTTACGTTGTCAAAGGAGCCTATGTTTTTTGATAATTCTTTAGATGGTTGCAAAGTCACATGCACATAGTCTTTACTCGTATTTCTATTGGTCATTCTAAGTTCATTTGCAGTCTCTGGTTTCGTAATTTTCATATTCGAGTACGATGTTTTTCCTTTACTCGTCTCAATTGACCCGAACATGGTTGATAGCTTTGGCCTCTGTAGACTGTGGAAAACGGTCTTTGATTGAGTGATGCCTGGGAAATTAAATGCATCATCGTCACGTACGGAATGATGATTGGTGTTATTCATCCATTTAGCTTGTGGACCATTCATTTCACTGAATGGCCTTTGTACCATTTTCGATTGGTTACGAACGATTTTGCGCAAAGCTGGAAGTAATTTTTTTTTTAACATTTAAAGTGAATTATATAAGCGGTTATTTATAATATTTTTCGATCACTTTTGAATGTATTTAGGATTAATAAACAAGTGTTAACGTTTCTTACTCTTCTCATAGCACGCTACGGGCGTCGCCAGAAGGATTACAAGTAAGACGGCTGCACACGAGTAGCGGGGTGCACTGGCCATCGCCGATTACCGACTAATTGAAGCATCATGCGTGTTATTTCAAAAATATGCCACGAGTAGGTCGTGTTTGGATACTAACAGTGTCATGTTATGTTCCGTGTTGATTTCTTGTTTGCAAACATTTTTGCATTGAACATTACTTACCATGTGTCATGTTTTGAAAGTGGGCGAGGTTGACTTGATTCTCTGTAGGTGCATTGCAGGTACATAGTATGTTTTTGATTCATGGATTTGAAATACACAATTCTCATGAACGTCTGAATGGACCTACTTGGACATAAATGGACATAATGACCAAACAAAACAGTTGAGTTCCTTGAATGCATCAAGTTCGACACACATTAGGTAGCTGAGTAAATTAAGTCTCGTTAGTTAATTCTATATTTAACAATCAAATCAAATCAAATCAAAATATTTTATTTCATACAAACCTGCATGGGCACTTATGAAACGTCAGAAGCTAGGTGCACGGTTCCAAATATAATGTTCCCACTGCTGTAACACAGACCTCCGCTTATCGAGAGGGAGTGGGCTGTTTTCTACCACGAGGGCATAGTGCGGGTTGGTAAATCGATGTTCTCGAATGTTGGGTTCTAGGACATGTCGATTTCCTCAGAGAGTAGTGGTGATGAAATTATTTACACAAAGAAAAGTCTGCCTGGGTTCCCACGACAATCTTCAGTCGGGGCCATTACCACTGAGCCACCACTGACTGCTCTACTGCCTCTTCTAATATCTCGAAATCCATAATAGGTGATGAAACTTTCTATGAGATATCTGGGCTTCTGGTTTAGAGGCTGTCAAGAGGGTGTCAATAGACAAACACGAATTAACTCGCCCGAATCGTCACTTTGAAATAATACCTATAATATTTTCTACAGGCGATTCGCTCGAAGTAAATTTATTTGTAGGAAGACGTCATTGTTTGTAGATGAATCGAAAATTCCTGAAATTCATTCCCTCTAGGAATTCAGATCTCGGAACAGTTTGTACAGTTCTTACAGAAATACATTTTTAAAGCCAATATTCTCCTTAGAAAGAGTTCGAAGAAGATTATTGACTTAAGCAGCCGTTATTCTCTCTCGAAAACAGCGTAATATTAAAATCGAAATTAGAGCTCTCTCTAATTGCAAGTTTACTATCACGCTTGTTTCTCATGAGTATAGCTTGGATGTCCGATGGCAAAAGTAAAATTAACATTCGACGCTCAAGGTGTTTTAATAAAATAAGTGATAGACTATAATTTTAATACTAGAAACAAACTTTACGGTATTTAATTTAATTCGCTTGGCCACTCGAGCAGATATTGCAATTAAATGAAAGGTTTAAAACTCATAATAAAAGTACCTACACTTTGTAAGCAAGCAAGGATTATATCCAAGATAAGAATGCTTGGAAACATGCTGATCCTGCTCCATAGGAAAATCTAGAGTCTAGACAAAATCAATCTGGTTGCTAATTGAATTGTATAAATAATGATATTTATGACATTGATTTATTTATTTCTTTTATTTATTAAAACTTAATAAGTAAAACATACTGTACAAAGGCGGACTTAATGCCTGAGGAATTTTCTACCAGTCAACCTTAGAGTGATGCAGAGAGAAACCATGGCAGGTGCAACATAAGGGATCGGTTACTCGAAAATAATACATATACTAATACAAATACATAGATACTTAATACATACATATAACGAACATAAACTTTGTCTCGAGAAATAACGATAGATAGGTAGAGGAGAAAAAGAATCTAGCAAGTCAGCGCTGGGATGATTCTGCCATACTTCTTACGAAAATGCTCACGATCCTTCACTTTAAACGATAACCGACTGGTTGCCATCCTGATATTCAGAGGGAGCGCTTTCCAAAGAAACACCGCCTGGACAAAGAAAGAAGATTGAATGAAACCAGAGCGGTGAGAGGGACATCATAGAAGACGATTATTGGTGGAACGAAGGTTTTTACTATGCGCTGCGCACAAGTATAAGTAAGAAGAAGTGGGTTTGTCGAGTATGGAAAACAACCCACTCAGTGATTACTTTAATTCGCACACTGACTTATTATCTACTTGCTAATATTCTAGGAAAATCGTGTACTCTTACAATGTTTGTAAATATGTGAGCACCATGTATCTATCATTTATCTGTATTGCTTCAATTGCATTATTTTTTTACTTATTTTGGTATGGTAATGTTATTATGTGTGCATCGTTTTCACACATAATTATTATAATGAATACAGTACTATGTTAAAAATTGTACTTAAAACATTTTAAAAGTGTAACGGTGGAGTTTCTTGCCCATTCATACGAAACTACATTTTGGAAGTGGCGACTAGAATAAATTCTATTTTAATGTAAATGTTGACGTTCAAAAGTGCCTTTTAAGTGCCTAATTGAAATAAATGCTTTGACTTTGACTTTGTGTACGACGTCAACGGGCCGCTAGAAATCAAGCCACAGCAGACAGAGTTCCGGCGGGATCACATGGCGACATGGAGAGTGCGATTGTCGCAACCCTGTGCTGGGCACGCCACAACTGCGGCGGTAAGTCTCCTCTTTGAAGATTGGATTGAGAGGCGCCACGGCGTCCTCACCTTCCGCCTGACGCAGGTCCTCACCGGACACGGCTGTTTTGGGAGATTCCTGTTTCGGATAAGGCGGAAAGAAATGCCCGAGTGTTACCATTGCGTAGGTCACCCGGAGGTAGAGCATACGGTGAAAGTCCACCCGGCTTGGGCGGAGCACCGCCGAGTCCTCGTGAAGGCGATCGGCGGCGGCGATCTCTTCACAAGGCCCTTCCAACCCTGGCTTCCGGCCATGGTACGGAGCGAGTCACCGCGGGAGATGCCCTGGGCATCGGGAATCCCAGGCCGATTCCCGGCCACCGCCGGCAAGCGCGGGCTTGCAGACGGCGAGTAATGGGTAGCTCGCCGTCCGGTAAGAACCAAGCCCGAGTCGACGGCGCTTTGTGTTCCACGTGCGCCTCGAAGTAAAAAGTTTATTTCACAAAAAACATTCACAAGAATTTGGTACAAACAAAGCTAGTTATTTGATGATTTAACCATCAAATAACTAGCTTTTAAACTTAATGTTACGAGCTAGGGGTTCGTGACAATTAAAAACTGCCGATATGAATTACCAAAAATAACACTTTAATTACACACACTGATAACACAACACAATTGCACAATTAATCACTCTTAAGTCGCACTTGAAGATCGCTTTAGATGTTCTCGCATGTATCGCTTCCAATAAACTACTCCGGGACGCGCTCCGTTCCCGCTTATATAGGGCCCTCGGATAGTTCCAGAACCTTCTACCGTAGAAGCATCTAGAATGTTCGAGTACTTATCGGCCCTGACCGAACACATGTCGATAGTTCCAGAAAGTTCTAGAACATCATCGAACTTTATAGAAAGATCTTGACGATTAACTCCGCTACTCGATAAGAGATGGCGCTAGTGGTAACCAAACATCAATCGTGCGGCTCAACACTGCCCCCACCTAAGAAATGCTCGTCCCGAGCATTATCGGCCCCATAATAACGCGCCAGTCGATCCACATGGACTATCTTAGGAGTACCTCTTGCACCTTTCTGTATCCGGTAGGTAACGTCATTGATCTTTGTCACAATCCGGTACGGTCCGTCCCAGTTAGCTTGAAGCTTAGGAGATTTCCCTTTGCTGCGGACTGGATTGTGCAACCACAAAGTCGTATTCCTGCAGTAGCTCAATCCATCGCGCAACTTGTCCTTCTGGATTTTTGAACTGCAATAGCCATTTCAGTGCAGCATGGTCGGTTCGTAAGTGGAATTTCCGCCCCAGAAGATACTTGCTAAAATGCTGCAATGACTTTACCACAGCAAGCAATTCCCGTCTCGTGACACAATAGTTCCTCTCCGGCTTTGACAACGACTTGCTGAAGTACGCTATCACAACCTCTTGATCACCATTTCGTTGAGACAACACACCACCAAGTCCTATGTCACTTGCGTCTGTGTCAACTATAAATTCCTTGCCTGCATCAGGGTACCCCAAAATAGGTGTTTTGCATAGTCGGTCCTTTAACTCCTGGAATGCGATATCGCAACTTTCATCCCAGCAGAAATGTCGCTTCTCCTCGGTTAGCTTATGCAGGGGTTTGGCTATATCTGCAAAGTTCTTAACAAATCGCCGATAATAAGAGCACAACCCCAAAAACGCTCTGACCTGCGTCTTGTCTTTTGGAACTGGCCAATCCTTGACAGCGGCGATTTTCTCTGGATCCGTGCGGATACCTTCTTCCGACACTACATATCCCAAAAAGCTAACTTGCCGTTTGAATAGTGAACATTTCTTCGGACTCAACTTGAGGTTGGCACTCTGGATTTTCATGAGCACGCGTTCCAGGTTTTGAAGATGTTCTTGAAACGTACGGCCTACGATGATGATGTCATCCAAGTAGACCAGACAGGCATCGCCAATCAACTTAGTTAGTACAAGTTCCATCAACCTTTCAAACGTTGCCGGAGCGTTGCACAATCCAAACGGCATAACTTTAAATTGCCACAGACCCTTTCCTGTCGAGAATGCTGTTTTCTCCTTGTCCTTGGGGTCAATTTCAACTTGCCAGTAGCCACTTTTCAGGTCCAGCGTGCTAAACCACTTTACTCCAGTAAGCATGTCCAACGTGTCATCAATTCTTGGCAAAGGGTAGCTGTCCTTCTTCGTAACGTCATTCAGACGACGATAGTCAACACAAAACCGCATGCTGCCGTCCTTCTTCCTTACCAGCACTACAGGTGAACACCATGGACTAGATGAAGGTTCAATAACACCATCCTTCACCATTCCCTCAATCATGGTTTCTACTTCCTTTTCACGCGCTACCGGCAATCTCCTTGGCCGCTGACGGATAGGCAACTCGTCGCCTGTATTTATTTTGTGTTGAACTAAGCCAGTCTTCCCAATGTCACTATCGTTTAGGGAGAAAACTTCGGCGTACTTCAGTAACATCTTCTTCGCCTTGCCCATCTCATTTTGAGACAGAGCGCTGCGACACTCTTCTAAAAGTGTGGTCACTCTCGTTTGTGCATCCTTGCTGGGGGTCCCAGTCGAATCGATAGATATTGGCATTGACGCAGCCAATCCACTTCCTCGCAAGTACCAATCAGTGTGCCTTTTTCAATAGTCTGTTCCTGATCACAAAGGTTAGCACACGTACCCCTGAGATGTCGGTGGCTCTGACCAAAGTTCGTGCCACTTTCCATGGAAGGTCATTGTCTACCCTTTCCACGAGTACACAACGGTGAGTTTGCCCAGGATTCCGAGGAAGACTAACCGGCACAATCGTTTCTGATCTCGGAGGAAGAACAATTTCCTTAAGGCTGTACACATTCCCTGGTAACGCCCCTTCCATAAAAAGTTCCTCTCGTCCACATTTCATAACTCCCTGCTTGACGTCAATCTCGCAAAAATTCTTCCTCATAAAGTCAAGACCCAGGATGCAATCGTCCATTATATCAGCCACGATGACATTATGCAGGTAGGTCCTGTTGCCTAGCTTCAACTCCATCTCCTTCTCTCCACGGACGGGTATGCGCTGACCGGTGGCTGTTACCAAATTAATGCGTTCCCGGTTGTATGCGGAGTCCCCAAGGAGCCGACTCATAACTTTGGAACTGACGACCGTACGAGAGGCTCCCGTGTCTATGGTCAGCTTACAAGGCATTCCGTTGATCTCACCCTTGATGATTAAGGTGTTCCCGTCATGGGTTTGTGTGATCGAAATCCTTGGGGCTCTTTGAACATCAGCCAGCACCGGCCCCGCAGTCCTGGCTATTACTCGTTTCCCTGCTGCTTGCTGGGCAGTGCTATTAGCCGCACCACCCTCTGGAGACCGCCTATCTTCCCCTTCTGCAGTTCGCTTAGGGCAACTGGATCTAAGGTGGCCCCTTTCCCCACAGCCGTAGCACCTAGGGCTGTATCCTTTACGATCGCGAACTGTAGCCGCTACAACCTCCCTGACGCGATGGGAACGATGATCCTGCCGCACAGCTTCCACCTCCAGTGCATGGGCCAAGGCGTCCTTAAGCGTCCCGTGGTGACCGAGTCTCACAGCAGCTCTAACTTCAAGGTCCCGGATGCCGTCGACGAATGCCTGCACCAGGTTCCCATCAATAAGCGCAGGTACGGACTGGTACGCTTTTCGAACCAGCTTCTCCACTTCAAGGGCCCACTGCTGCAGGTTTTCGTTACTGCGTTGCACACGATCCTTGAGCTGCGCACGAAACACGTGTTCCAGGTGAGCGTCGCCATATCTAGCCTCCAATGCCTCGAGGAGCTGCTCGTAAGTCACTTCCTTACCGAGAGCTTCCAGCACATTTAAAGCCTGGTTGCGCAGGCCTAGGGTGAGGGCAGTCATGGCCTGACTTTTATTCCACCCGTTCGCCTTCATGACAGCCGCAAACTGAATTTTGTAGGCCGACCAGGAAGAAGTCCCGTCGTACGGCGGCACTTTGAATCCACGTAGCGAAGGTGTTGTAGTTACGGGAGCTGCGATTCCATCCCCAAGTTTGAGGTTACCCAACTCTTGCTTCACATCAGCAATGACGTCACTAAACTTGCTGATCTGAGTTTCAGCTTCTGACAAGCGGTTGTCATGCTGGGCAACCTTCTCCTTCACCTCCTTCATGTCTTTCCCGAAGGTTGCATGAAGGTCCTTTATGAGGAGCATCTGCTCTTCCTGGCGGTGCACCTGCTCCTCCTTATCCCGTTTGAGCTGTTCTTCCAATTGACGGGCCTGCTCCTCCTGTCGGCGAGCCTGCTCCTCCTGTCGGCGGGCCTGCTCCTCTTTATCCCGTTTGAGCTGTTCTTCCAAACGGCGAGCCTGTTCCTCCTGTCGGCGAGCCTGTTCCTCCTGTCGGCGAGCCTGTTCCTCCTGTCGGCGAGCCTGCTCCTGCAACATCATCATCAGAGCAGCAAAATCTGGTGCTGGTGATGCTGGAGCAGCTGTGGACGGGCCGGCCTCTGTGGTTGGTAGCTGGCCCTCCGACGTCTGTGGCATTGCTCCACCAAATCGCCTCTGGTCCGTCTCCTGCTGGCGTTGACTCCGGGTACGGATACCCTCCGTGTCGTCTTTAGGTAAAATCGGCATGATTTTAATCCTTGCTTCTGACACCAATTGTTACGAGCTAGGGGTTCGCGACAATTAAAAACTGCCGATATGAATTACCAAAAATAACACTTTAATAAAACACACTAATAACACAACACAATTGCACAATTAATCACTCTTTAGTCGCACTTGAAGATCGCTTTAGATGTTCTCGCATGTATCGCTTTCAATGAACTACTCCGGGACGCGCTCCGTTCCCGCTTATATAGGGCCCTCGGATAGTTCCAGAACCTTCTACCGTAGAAGCATCTAGAATGTTCGAGTACTTATCGGCCCTGACCGAACACATGTCGATAGTTCCAGAAAGTTCTAGAACATCATCGAACTTTATAGAAAGATCTTGACGATTAACTCCGCTACTCGATAAGAGATGGCGCTAGTGGTAACCAAACATCAATCGTGCGGCTCAACATTAATATTGTAATAATGACACGCTACGATCGACACAAGTGCCTCGCATAAATCAGAGCAGCTTTACGTACGTTTTCCACTATTTCTGCATCTGATTTAGCTTACATTTCCACACTGTTATTGCATCTGATTTAGCTTACAATCCTGCAATATTTTGATGCATTATGTGTAAATATTTAGTTACGAAAAAGGCTCGTTGATTGCTCATTACAGGTCCCGTCTTTATTATTATCCTCAGAAACTTCGTCACAAATAGCAAATGCATTGTCGTCAGCTTCTCTAAAGTTATTCATGTTAGAGTAGGTATTCTATGGCAGTGATCAGAGCTTTTATTTCTTCAAAAATTGTTCTCATTGCAGTGTTGTTTATAAAGCCCGATTTTTTGCGAAACATACTAAAGTCATAGGTACTTAAGGTGACACTTGTCCTCATTTTTTCCATACAAACTTCGGGAGGGTTTTACTCCACTGTTTGACTATGTACATCATAAATTAAACGTGGTATGGTTTTGTCTCATTATTAGTATTGTCGGTACGGAAACAAAATACTAAAATAAAAAGCCATTAAAAAGTTATGAGCCAACAAAGATTCGTTATTCTGGCTAATTTAACGTAACTTTGGGCGTGTTTAAGTAATAAAAGGAGTGTAAAATCTCGAAAACCAAGTCGGTACCGACAAAGCTCAATTATCGAAAAGTTCTTGGTTATTGATTTATGCAGTGGTTTTTTCAGAAAACCCGATCTTCCGACGGACTTTTCTTAATTTTTTACGCGCCTGTTTTACTATAACTGATCCTGCAGCTCACTCAATAATGGTGTGCGTGTAGACTAGCGTCTAACTGCTCATCAATGATACTACCTCTGTCGGAAACAAAGCCTGATGAGACAGCGTGCTTTTTAGCCAGGCCTACCAGTAAGTTCGAGCCCGCGACTAGTGTACCCTTAAGGTTTCGATTTGACTTCAGGCAGTAAGCGTGTGTGAGCGTGGCCGCAGGTACTATTACGATCAACATAACGCCTGATAATTACCTGTAAATTGAAAAAACAATTTGGATTTCGCGGGCTACTAAAGTCGCTTAAAATTAATATTTTTGTAGGTACAGACGCCAACACATCAAGCTACCCCAAACTGTCAAATTTTCCCAATTGAACACAAACCTTATGTTCATGGAATAGAGTTGAAAATCTATCAAAGAAATTTGACAGATTGGGGTAGTTTGATGTGCTGGCGTTTGTACATACTATTGGATTTTATTCGCTAAACCAAAATGGTTTCGGAATGTTGGGCCTAAAATGTCAAGTGCTTTGGGGCCTGGGTCTCAAATTCTGGGACTGACAATAGTCTACCCGGTAGGTAATTCTGAACGCATGCGCG
This sequence comes from Polymixis flavicincta, assembly GCA_949987655.1. Classification (NCBI taxonomy): domain Eukaryota; kingdom Metazoa; phylum Arthropoda; class Insecta; order Lepidoptera; family Noctuidae; genus Polymixis; species Polymixis flavicincta. The sequence continues at coordinate 29,918,817 of OX465171.1, read as the reverse complement.
ACTGTGAAACATGAAGTTAGCAACTATTTTACTAGGTACCAACCTACGGATAATAATGGGCGGGATGTTTTATTGATCGAATCGCGACCCCCAACGAGGGGTGGGACAGCCGGCTTGACGCGAGTTTCGCGCACTGCCAAATATAAATACAGTTTAGTACTTTTCCATAAGTGACAAAAAGAAATGGTGAGTGAAACATTTTACGCGATTGTCTTTTATTCGTTTCAGTTGTTTATTTTTATGCTATACAGGATTATTTACACTGATTCTATTGTGTTGGTGTAGTTGTTGACATAAGTTATGCGAATTACTTTACAGCGTTGCTAATGGTTCCTCCTACTTTCTGGCTACACCCAAATATTATAGCTACCTACTCGGATTTATGAGTATTAATTAGGATACTTAAATAAATAGAAATGGGTTAGTTATATTACCATACCATATCCCTCCTTTATTAGGTACTATCTTCATCAATGCAAGTAGATACCTCGGTAGACACATAGTTAGCGGTAACATCCGCGGTTAAGATAATTATCGAGAACCTGCAATTCCATCATTATATTCTTAGAAACTGCGGTGCATAGTGCTAATGCACCGTGGAGTTAGATAATTACTTTCATACAATAATACGTACCTATATACTCTCTTATCAGACTTTTCGAACTCTTTGCCTTTTCATAATGGGAATAATTTGTTAATCTATGTGTTTTTTTTTATTATCATTATACTTGGGCACACAGGCATAAATCGATAGATTTAATTTTAAATTGTTTCTCTATAAATTTCAAATAGATCTCGGTTGTAATCATTATTACCTACGTCTCGTTTTCCAGGATCCAAATGTTATGACAACGTCTGGTTTGCTGGAGTGGGAGTTTTCCTTACCGTCAGACCAGATCATCTCCCACGGCTGGTACCACGGGGCACTCAGCAGGACAGCTGCTGAGAGCCTGCTCCAACAGGACCGGGAGTTCCTTGTGAGGGACTCATCTTCACAACCAGATAACTACGTGCTCAGCTGCCGATCCAATGGACAACATTTACATTTCGTTATACAACGAGTAAGTTATCACAGCAGTTGCGATCTCTTTTTTATTGGCTTCGCATGTATCTATCTATCTACCTATGTACTATGTAGGTATGTAACGGAATATTGGAATTCGAATTCCACTCACTTCAAGACATCAGATTAATTTGATTAATTAATTTAACACTTATGAAGGACCGATGATAATACAATAATTTCATAAATTTGTGCCATTATCGTGGTCATGATCACAAGGATAGCAAAAAATAATAATAGCAGATAGTACCTATTCACTAGGCGCAAGGTCAGGTGAGTATGGAGGATGTTCCATCAATTCAAATCCAGCATCTGGGATAGCAGTCATCGCAAGTCGGGACTTGTGTGCCCCCGCCCACAAGTCCCGACTTGCGATGACTGCGTTATCTTGGTGAAACAACACAACTTTAGCAAGATTGCCGCGGCGATTTTCTCGTATTTCCTGACGCAGTTTTTTTATTTGTTCTGCGTATAAGGCCCCGTAATAGTGGCTCCGTGATTGAGGTATTCAATCATTATCACCCCCTGGCTGTCTCAGAAAAGAGAGCCCATAATCTTACCGGCGGATGGAATTGCCTTAAACTTCTTAGGTGTTGGAGATGACGGCCTCTTCCAAGTCATAGACTGTTGTTTCGTTTCAGGATCATAATGGTGGAGCCATGTTTCATCAATAGTTACGAAGCGAGCCAAAAATCGGTCAGGATCTTGTTATAACAATTCCAAATTGATCTGAGATATCCGCAGTTTTGTTTGTTCATGCTCGTCTGTAAGCATTCTAGGCACCCAGCGCGATACATTTTCATGCCCAAATGTTCATGTATAATACTATGGATACTTCCTATCGAAATCTTTAGTTCTTCAGCTACAAAACGAACAGTAACACGACGATCTGCCAAAACAATTTTTTCAACGTTTTTTATTATTTGTTCGGTAACTGCCGTCGTAGGGCGTCCCGAGCGCGGGTCGTCTTTAATTAAAGTTCTTCCTCTCTTAAACTCGGTAGGTACCACCGCGCAACCTTAGAATACGGAGGAGCATTAACCCCTGATGTTCCTTTCAAGTCTAGATTTACTTGCTCAGTAGTAATTTTTTTCAGGCAGACATATTTTATTAACTACGGCGCGAATTTCAATTTTTATCCATTTTGCGTACCACGCTCCGACACGACGAAAACAAAAAAATACTTCTTTTTAGAAAAGATAATCAATAATTTTTATTTTGTTATATGTCTGGGCTTTACCTGCCAGTATTTACTATTTTGTTGTTTAAGGAGTTCATATGCTATTAATACTTTTTAATGAACACCCCTCGTAACCAAGATGCCGCGTTTCAGATCATCGTCCACCCGGACACGGTGTACGAAAGACACCAATATCAGTTTGAGGATGAAGCCTACGATACAGTCGCCGATCTCATCACCTCCTACGTGGGATCTGGTAAACCTATATCAGCCGCATCTGGAGCCAGGATCCAATATCCAGCCAACCGGGTGACGCCTCTTACGAATTATATTCAAAACGATGATATTAATCTTGTCATTTCACCGGTTGGAGGAGACAGCTCCTACGGCAACCCGTATAGCCTATACAGCCATTTTGCAGCAAAACCAGGATTGCAACTTAGAGTGCCTTTCAAGAAACAACGATCTCACTCACTGACCCCTATCGACATGGGACAACATGCCACTCACGGCAAAAGCGCCAGCGCTGATGGAGTCATTCAGAGTCAAACACACATGCAAGGGAAAAACTTCTGCAGCGAATCCAACTCCAGTTCGAACACCTGGGATGCCAATCTTCCAACTAGTCCTCCAGCAAAACCAGCCAGATACGATGGACCCAAAGCAGATGAAAGACGATTAGAACTCCAGCGGTTCTACCAAGTTTCGGGATCAGATTCAGGCAATGGATCTGGAGATTCCACTCAAAGTTCAGCTCACAGTGATCCAAATAAATCAAGAATGGAATCTGACTATAATTTGGTGACGCCGACCATAAAACAGCAATTTGATTACGAACTCACTGAAGCGAAGCTTTTGCAGTCAGAAAATTTGGATTACGTGGTGGATTCAAGGATTAATCTAGAAAACTTTCAGTCGCAAATTATACCGACTGGATTATCAAAACCGCTTGAATCTGAAACGCTGCACACGATCAAGCTATTACTACGTACGTCTGGGCCAAGGATTCTGGCGAATCACATGACGAAAGTCGATTTGTATTTCTTTTTTGACGATGCCGTTCAAATTGAAGGTCTTGAGAAAACCGCATCGGGATTAGAACTCTTATTTTTACCTCAGGGGAGACCCCTGCGCTTGGATGTTATAGAAAGGTACAAATAAACAAGAATGATTAATACAAATTCATTATTATATAGAGAAATAGTATAGACGAGAAATTGTCATTTCCATTTTCAGGCTCGAGACATTTCGTCTGCTGATAGCGGTTACGATATTGACCTGTCAGACAGACAGGCAGCGAGCGGACACCATCAACGACTGGATCCTGCTAGCAGTTGAGACAAAAACAGCTTTGGGAAATCTTTACGGATTTTCAGCCATTATGTTTGGGCTGTGTATGCCTCAGGTATTGAGCATAACATATTCGATAAAAAAAAAGCCGATTGACGATGACAAATAATTAAGTTTTTCTGTATGTTCAAAGGTGGAGTGCCTGGAGAATGCATGGAATATATTGAGAAGGGTTTACACGGACAACGCGTTTATGTTCGAGGCTAAATTGAGACCTTGCTTTAAGAGTATGAACGAAGGCACGAATCCTTTGCCTCCTAACACAACGACACCGTACATCTTGCCACCAGTACTGTGTTTCCATTTATTTGGTAAGTACCAAAGCTTGCTTGTTGGCATCAGCTGCATTCATGTTGCTTTAAAGATTGACAGACTATGTTGCAAACAAAGGAAAAATGCAAGTCGATGAAATGACACTTGCTTTTACAGACGGCGAAGGCGGAGGTCTCATGCAGCCAGATGACACGTTCCCTAGTAGCTTGATGAACAGTTTGGAGTTTGACTTCAATGCGACTGCAGCCCATTTGGACGCGGCCCGGCATTTCCCCAATCAAATCGAAATGTTCAAACGAAATGCTAGAACTGTAGTGCAGGAGATGTCTTCCTTAGGACCAGTTTTAGACCCCACTCTCCTCGAACTGTTCAGAACAGAGTTCCACATAAACTTCCTATGGGGAGAAAGAGGAGCTCTAACCACGCCAAATCAAAGATTCGCTCGACTAACGGATATTCTTACTGCAATGGCAAACAAGTTAGCCAGTCAACCGCCTGATACAGATGATAATGTTTAAGCGTATTTTTAGAACCTTTTACCATATCACCGAAGTTACCGAAACGCCGATTTATATTATTATTTTTTTGTTTCAAAATAGACGCGATGCTAATAATTATGTGAGGTTTTTGTGGTAAGCAAATAAAAATACCATAATATGAGTATTGTTTCCTAGCAAGGTGTCAAACCTGTGAAGTCTAGTCTGGTCTAGTCCCTAGATATTATAAAGATACAATGGAAAGTAACTTAAACCATAATTTTATAAAGACTTGTACCCTATTAATGATTCAAATTAATTGTACCAATTATGATATTTAAGAGTATTATACATTTGTAACACGTGAACATTATACCAATATAAACTGAACATCAACAGCGTTTTATTTTTGCCAACAAAGAACACTAGAAAGTGAAAAATAACTATAATTTTGGAAGTCGGTGACTTTCGTTAAGTATTTGAATTTTTTGTAACCCCTTCCGAAATTAAATCTATTTTTCACTTTGCGGTGTTTTTTCGGAAGTCGGTTGTTTTTTTTTTTCACTTTTTAGCTATAGTATCTACCCCACACCAACTCGAAATTTCATCATCCTCGGGGTCAAAATAATGCATATTTATGCTATTAGCAACAATCGCGGTTGATTTGCTGTCATTTTCTGAGAGTTCCGTTGTCGGTCTCCGAAACTTACCTATCATCAGATCTATATGAAATTTAAATGGGACCGTTTCGGAATAAACCCCTTTCGAACAAAAAAAGAATTTTGCAAATCGGTCTATATATGACGGAGTTATACCCGAACCTCCACCTAACTCCTAACCGGTAAAGTATTGTACCTTCCTTCATCAGCTCTGCGTCATGAGGTGATGATGACCTGTGATGACCGTGATGACCATACGCAAATGTCTCAATAGCTTTAGAAAATATATGAAAAACATTGTTAATACTTACCTATAAAATATGAGGGTTGCCCTCGATTTCCCTGGGATTCCATCATCACATCCTGAGTTGGTGCCAATGGGACTACCTCAAGAGCAGCACACTCTTTCAAATAAAAAAAAGAATTTTGAGAATCGGTCCACAAATGGGGGAGAAATCGGTGAACATGCATAAAAAAAATACATACCGTCGAACATATAACCTCCTCCTTTTTTAAGTCGGTTAAAAAGCATGTCGAATTGATACCCTCCCTCTTTTTGAAATCGGTTAAAAATACCTTATTATGAAAGGATAAAGCTGAAAACTATGCCCACCGTTGGACATAGGTTTCCCCTTAGTATCACCACAACGGCAGGTTTTAAGCTGCCCGCACCCGCACCCAGCTGAATCCCGCGACTATCAATAAATCGTCGGCCCACCTTCTAGTACGCCTGGATATTCACTCTGAGCATTGCCAATTAACGCTGCCCATATCTTTCCGTGGGTCGGAAAGAAATGGGTAGGCGACTAATGGACTTACTAAAGAATGGGCAGCAGCGCTCTCTATGCATTTTACCACCATACTGCGATCGCCAACCTGCCTGCCAAGCGTGGCGATTATGACTAAACACCCTTTTGGGGGAGGCCTATGTCCAGCAGTGGACGTCTTTTGGCTGAAATGATGATGATGATTGCGCTACGTATTTATCGTGCTCACAGGCGGAATGTAATAAGTGCAAGATTATAGATTGACAATATTGAGATAGAAACCATCCGCCGTGTCATACAAAAACGATAGCGATAGAGTGTGAAACAGGTACGAGTACCTCGTTCTGTTTCAAAGCTAGTCCCAGGGTAAAAAATGGCTCATGTTGATAAATACTTTCTCTTCCTCCGATTTTATTAGCTACTAGCAGCGCTCCGCGGTTTCACCCGCGTAGTTAGTTGCTGTTCCCGTAGGACAGGGATAAAATATATCCTATGTCACCCAGGGATAGTGTAGCTTCCCAACGGTGAAATAATTTTTCAAATCGTTTCAGTAGTTTTGGAGCCTATTCAATGGAAACAAACAATCAGATCTTTCCTCTTTATAATATTAGTATAGATGATTTCATCATCAACTTGACCAGTCAGTCAACCTTACCGAAGGGTATCGTGTTACCAAGTAACTGGGTTGTGGAGGTCAGATAGGCAGTAGCTCCATGTTCGATACAGGTAGGCATTCAGCTGCATGCAGATGATAATGATTTCAAAATCAACATATAAGTAGGCATAATGGACAAGCAGAACAGTGTGTAAATAATAGGTCTTTACCTATGAAATTGCCGTTTTGTATGAAAAAATTTAAACGAATTTTTTTCATGAATTTTTTATTTGTATTAATCGAAGTAATCACCCATGCAATCAATGCATCTTTGCCATCGCAGTGGCAGTTTATTGATGCCCTTCTTAAAGAAATCAGCTGGACGGGAGGCAACAAATTCTTCAAAGGCATTTTGTACTGCCTCTCGGGTATTAAATTTTTTTCCCGCCAAGAAGTTATCCAAATTCTGGAAAAAGTAGTAGTCTGTAGGCGCAAGGTCTGGTGAGTAGGGCGGATGACGGAGAGCTTCCAACCCCAGTTCTTGCAACTTGGAGACCGTCTGCTGTGCAGTATGAGGTCGCGCGTTGTCGTGCAGGAGCAGCGGAGACGAGCGATTGACCAATGCTGGTTGGAGATGCGCCAGCTTCTCCATCATTGTGTTCAGTTCTTCACAGTACACATCTGCAGTAATGCTCACCCCGTTTGGTAAGAAGCTGTGATGAATCACACCGGCGCTAGACCACCAAACAGTGACCATCACTTTTCTAGGGGTAAGTTTTCGTTTAGGGCATTGTTTAGGTGCTGAACCAGGATCCAACCAACTTGCTGAGCGCTTACGGTTATCAAACAGAATCCATTTTTCATCGCAGGTAACAATGCGGTTCAAAATTCCTTCATTTGTGTGTCTGTTGAGCAGTGCAAGGCACGTCTCGACGCGTACTTCGCGCTGGCGATCATTGAGTTCGTGGGGCACCCATTTGTCAAGCTTTTTTACCTTGCCAATTTGACGCAAATGGACCAATATTGTTTTGACGCTAACGTCGAAAGCTGCTGCTAATTCAGCCGTAGATTGTGTATCATCAGCTTCCACAATCGCCTTTAATTCGTCATTGTCGACCAAAGTCTTCGGACGACCGCGAGGTTCATTTTTCAGGTCGAAATTTCCAGAACGGAAGCGAGCAAACCAATAACAGGTGGTGCGTTGGTTTGTAGTGTTAGCTCCGTAAACGTCGTTGATGTTGCGTGCCGCTTGTGCCGCGTTGCTGCCACGACGGTACTCATATTCCATAATTACTCGAATTTTTAACGTATCCATGATGACGAAAAAGATTGAAATGCGATGAAAATGTAACACTAATCAATAAAGAAATGACTACTTTTAGAAAAAAAAATCCATGTTTTTAAAATAAAATTAATTTGAAATTAGAATTCTTAGCCAAACAAAAATTATTTTGATTTGAAATGGCCAGTACTGCAGAACGGCAATTTCATAGGTAAAGACCTAATATGAACAACTTTATAGCAACCTTTTGCAATTTTACCTAGCTCAGTACGGAGGAGGGTACCTTGTACATAGTGTTTCATCTATGAGGGTACCTATACATACAAAGCAAGCCTTATCACCTGAATCCTGAATTGAGAGTTTGAAATAGAGAACTTGTCAGAGATAGGATATTTTAGAGAGAAAATCTTAATAAGGTATTTTCCGATTTGATAAAAACTATTTTAATAAGTGTTCCGGTATTTGTAGCTCACGAAGCGACGCGCGCTTTACTTGCCGTAACCAAGTGTACAAACAAGCTGTCAATGTGTGCGGGAAGACGAGTAGCGTCAGCATATAAGACACACCTCTGACTTCGCCATTGTTTGGGACAGTAAGCATACATACCGGTAAGGTATACATACTATACCCTATTCCTCACAGCGTATGCAGGTGAAATGATTGAAACAACATTTGAATAATAAACTAACTTTAATCATGAAAACATAAAAAATATCAACTTAAGATAAATACAAAAAATTTAAGTTGTATTTTCGATAAATTATAGTCCCTATAAAACCATTGGTTACCCAGAAAAGAAATAAGGAAATAAAAGTTAAGAAGAAACCAGATTAAGGGGATAGTTTGTCGCTCACAAAAAAGGAGAAACTGACAGATGACAATTATCAGAGTACAAACTACTCAGTAGTTTGTAGAAAAGAAGAAAAATTTGCATGAGGGGTCCAATGTAGGCAAGCACTGTATTCTGAGGTCAAAGACTAAGAAGGGGTTTTTAGAAATTCGATCTTTAGGCAGTGAAAATAAGTAGGTGTTAAAAGAATAATATTTTCATACAATCGAAAGTGGGGTAGTTTATTTGTATGAAAAATCTTTTTCCTTGAGTTAATAAAATTTCCACGGATATTTTTTTTTTATAGCCAAGTTTCACATTATTCGTTTTTTCAAAAATACCTAGAACTTGTAAGTGTTTAAGTTTGTATTAAATTTTGACAGAAAGTAAAGCATTAAGAGACAGTGGGTTTTCGAAAACCCACCCCAACCGGGTTATTTAGTTTTTAGGGTAGGATTTTAGTTCATGGCTTGATTATACAATTTTATACATATTATGTAAAAATGAAATGATTAAACACATTTATGAGGATTTTTTTTTTTAATCCGGGCGGATTGGATGTTGAAAAGTATTTTTTCATAAATGTGTGGGGGATAGTTTAAAGAAAATAAAAAATTCAGTCATCAATAATCTTGAAAATTGGCCCGAAAGTTTCTCTAAATAAATAAAAAAAGCCTGTTCCTAATCATTTGTTGAAAACAATTTTTTCAATCATCCTTCAAGGGATTAGTGAATTTCATAGGGGACAATACGAAATCTACACGGACGAGGCGTGGGCGAAGTCAATCTGCCAAGTTTCTCCTTTTCAGTCAGATTCTAGTAGTGAAGGCAGGCACATTTTTCAAACTTAAATACACTTATTATTATAGTATAATATAAATTATAGTGAATATTATCAAGCTTACTTCATATTAAATGTGTTCCGTGACTAATAAAATATTGCCAAGTGAATGGCATGGATGCTTGATTCCTGTGTATTCAAAGTCTGAGAGAATTTTAATATTAAATACCACTAAAACCAGCATTTTACACTACCGTTAACCGAATGCCAATTCTTGTAATTAAAACGTTCAAAATCTAGTCGCAGTCTCATCTCGGTGACAATCAAATGTCAAAAAATTGTAAAAAAAACTTGTTAAAAGTGAAAATGGAGGTATTTTTGACAGATTTGAAACTGAGATCAGACTGTGAAAGTTCATAAAATTACGAGAATTGCATCTCTGGTGTAAGTCTGTTTCTTCAAGTAGAAACAAATAAAACTTCGATCGAATTTATTACACTATGCCCAATATTCTGCATTACTTTACTAGCAAGTCTATTAAACCCCAGCTTAAGCAGTAATATTTAACATCAGTTCGTACACAATATATTACAGTCCATATAAAACGTGATGATCAGTTTTTGATCACCAACCAGTACGTGTCGACGTCGCACTATCGTTAATATTATTTATAAAAAACAAAGTATTTTATTTTTTAAACCTTCTAAAATGTGTATTTACCATTTTTGAAATTAATTCTATCATAATAATGATTGCTTTAATTGAAGACAGTCACAAAATGTATTTGTATAAAAGGTGTTAAGTTAAAGGTCGCCAATTGATATTCTTGACGACCTTTCGACAGTCTGTCTGGGGCTTATTAGCTTAGCGCACTCGAGGTTCATCAGAACTTCAGAGACTTTGCAAAGAGCGCCATAGTGGCCTGAGTCTTGTCGCCGTTGAAGCGCCGCAGCTCCACGATAGCCTGTAACGAAAACGGGTAAAATGCGTAAGCGCACTACTTCACCAGGTAGATTAATAAAGGGTAATTAAGGGTGTTTAGTTTGAACAAGTTCATAAGGGAATTATTTCATGTACCCGGTCATGTCCCTGGGGGAGGCCTATGTCCAGCAGTGGACGTCTTTCGGCTAATATGATGATGATGATGATGATGATGACCCGGTTATGTTAATCCAGTAATCAATACATCTGTGTGTGAAATGTTCAGCTGTTTACGCTTGGTTGGGTCACAAACATCTCCGCATACTTCCACATTCATACCATTGGTAAGGCAGAATCATAATATGACGAACAGCTCGTTACCTGTTCCCTTGTGAATCCAAGGTTCATAATTTCTTCTACTTCTACTTCACCAAAATTGTCATTCGGCATGATGGTCTGGCTAGGATCACCCAGAACTGTAAAGATATTAAAAAAAGAGTACTTTTAAAGTTTAATTTAAATAATACCGGCTGAATACATGGTCTGTTAAGGTGGGAGATAATTTTGCCCGATACCATACTAATTATGTGCCTGGAAACATTTACTGTGCTTTATACCTATACTATACTTACCCATTCTCTGGTTATTGGTCTGGTTATTGATTTGCATTGGCACTGGAGTTGATAGGCCGCTAGTTGTCGGTCTAAGTAGGTTGCCGCCGGATTCTGTTCAATGTCAAATATGTTACTTAATTGCCATAAAGATCACCCACCAAGTTGTGTCCAACTGCTTATAAATCTAGTGGGACGTTTTATACGGTATACAATACAGAACCACCGTCCCCGGTACACTTAGCCTGGACACAATTTGCAGATGAAAACGTACAATCAAAGTATCGTGTGACCTTCAATATCACTATTGTTGCATGCTAAATTGAATCTCTTTTGTTTTTTTAAATGTGGTCGTAACAGGTCTATTTACGGCAGGGAAACGACGCGGACACAGCAGTCCTGTATGTGCTGTGTCTATAATATAGCTATACAGTCATTTTATTTAATGGAAAATATACAGGATATAATATGAACACTCAAAAAATATTAAGCAAGGCCATGTCTACTAATTTAGAAAAGGTCTGTCCATTGCGAGTTTTTGACAGTTTGTTCATGAAAAATCTGTCTAAAACTCACTATGGAGACACCATTGCAATATTTGTAAATTAAGAGACTTGGACAAATGTAGAAGACAGTTCCAAACAGCCTTTTAGTGCAAACACCCCATGAGCAACGACAATATATTCTGTTTTTTTTTTACTAATTATAAAAAAAATATACCTAAATGGTAAATAATTGTTTGAAGTTTTGGACAATGTCAACTAAAATGTTGTTTCATTGAATGCTTGCTGTCAAATAGGTAAGTTTGATCAGAAGCCACTAATTTAAAGCCAATATGCTAACAACCCAGTTTGCCATGATCTCTACTCTAGTTACTCGAAAAAGTACAGTCAATGAAGTTATGACATAATAAAATAACGAATAACAACAACATACCGGAAATAAGTGAAACATCCGTAGCTTAATAACGCAGTTAAATTCTTCTACAAGGTGAACATTAACGAAATTATCAAAATAAAAGTCCCCATGCATTGTCGAGTTGAGTTCCGTTGTTTCGTTCATTTCTCAACTTGGTTTCATTATCGTTACCATTCACTGACGCAACTTTCCCGACAAAAATGCACGCGTTACCGACAAGCTGTTAGCTACTCCGCACATGCAATCACTACACAGAAACAAGGTATTAGTTTTACGATTTTTATTGTTTTATTTATATTATTACGTTACTATTTTATTACGGTGCAAGAACAAATGACATCTCCACAACTGTTATTTAATCGTACTTATTTCTTTTTGGCACGCCCACCTTGCTTTGATTTCTCCATTGCGGCTTTGACTTGTCGCTCCTCGTGGTCCCTCATGGACTGGTTAACGATTTCGTCTTCGGAGTAGCCGGACAGCCGGGCGCATTCCGGTAGCTCTGACTCCGGCAAGAAAGGCGTCTCGGTGCCGGTTGTGCCGATACGAAGTACGTTCCGTTTTAAATCTATATTGCACTATGTAAAAAGTCGTGAATGTATAAGTGAATCTGAGTTCTCACAAACAAAAATAATCAACTACCAACTAAGTATGAATTAAATTCTTTGTTACCTGATGTCTTTTGAGCATGTCTAAGCCAAGCAGCATGTCCATGGGCTGCTCCTCAAGCACGGAGAATGATGTTGTGAGGAAGTCTTTTTCAATTCTCATCTGCACCATATGGATTCTGCCTATGATTCTCTGCACTCCGACGCCTTTCGCGATGCCTGCCCATCTAGGGAAAATGGTAGGATGTACATCGCAATCTCAATAATAAAATGATAGACAACGCAAACACAAAGTGACCTGGGCTTCCAGAAGTTGGCTGACCCAATGAAAACGTTAGGTACACTGCCTTGGACACAAACACGCATACAATAAGCGATGACGCGAGTTTATAATTTTCAGATGTTCCTTCTACGGGTTTTGGAATGAGAGACAACTACTTTTCTTTATTGGATTCTATAAATTCTACCCGTCTATATTATGTCCGATGATAGGGTTAGAGGTTTTTTTTTGCGTGGGAGATCATCAAATAACTTCTCTCGCTCTGGGTAGAGCAGGAGGGCGTGTCAGACTTTTACTGACTAAAACCCTCCCGTGTTCCCTCAGTAGCCTGTGTGCCAGAGGCGGCGGTATCTCTTTCGAACAACCCGCTCTCCTGGCGGAGGGATACCAATTTTGTGCAGGATGTTTATAAGTTAGGAGATATAAATCTTCCCGTTACCTTTATTTAAGGCAGATACAATTTCAAACTCTGTGGTGCAATGATAAGTTGATAAAGCTGATATTTCAAAATGTGTATTTGTGGGTAGCCCGCTGTTATGAGAGCTCGGAACTGATAGTGTTATATTTGATAACATAATATTCAATTCACCTATCTCCTTTTGATAAAAAAAGTAGCCAAATGTGAGTAGCTTCATTATCAGTGTGAATTAGACAAATGATTGAGTACAGTTACATACGTAAAGAACATAAGCCTCTTCGAGCAGAAAACTAGAAAAAAGTGAAAAAAAAAAAGCAATGAACGTTCCCAGTTTCGTTTTTCTTTTTGATAGGTAATTACTAATTACCTATCAAAACAAAAACGAAACTCTTGTATACCTTATTACTAATTAGGTATGCAAGGATACCTACTACTGAAAACTACTTTCGTTTCTGCATAAATTAGTCTAGTGCGATCTGTATATGTTGATGTTTTTACATTGGATCCTGTAAGTATAGAGTCCATAACAAAAAGTCGTAAGTACCTATCAAATAAGTGCACAGAATAAAATTCTTCACGAAAATATCGTCTGTCGGAGTCATTACTGGAACATCTCCAAAATTCTGTGTTTTGAACTACGTTATGCAGAATGATAGAAAATCAAAAACTCTTTCCGAATCACTACTGGAACAAGTCATACGCATTAATCAGTACTAATAATTACTGAAAATTTTATGAAAAAAATTAGCCTTTCAAAGTATATTTCCTTGTTCCGACCGACGATATAAACGGATAACGGGAATATTGTGTAAAAAATATGTTTTGTTTATCCTAAATACATATTATTTATATCAAAAGAATATTTAACTATAAACGATTTTTACCCTTAATTAGGCTAATTACAGAAAATCAAAAGAATTATTGACTCATGAACGGTAAAATAAGTCAGGACACGCGTGGGCAAGGCAGAATATAATATTATTTTTCAATGGGTAGCACTCATGATATTCCTATAAGTATTAGTGTCGCTTATGAATGTGAAAATAACATATCCAGTAGACAAAAGAAGCTAAGGACTGGCCTTGTTCTTAAAATACATATGGAAAGGTCAGAGGTAATAAAATAAATAAAAATCTTTAATTCAGACATGAACACATACATGGACAGTCCATAGGTTGGTAACAGAAAGTGCTTATAATCTTTATTAGTATTGTTAGTCCTTACTAACAATTCTAATATAGACTAAAAGTACTTTCTGTTACCTCCTGTCTGTACACAAACACAGTTAAGTTGCCTAAGCCCGCCCTCGAGGCTCAGTGTGGAAGCACCATAGGTACTTACATTTACGGCTGCGCCCAACTCTTGGGGAACACAGGCATGACATCATGTGATGAAACTATTTATTTATGTACCTACCTATAGCTATTTCCACCCGGTGCCGTTGTATAGGACAGTCTGGCCTGTTAACAATCATCTTCAGGATGCCGTTTCGAGTGTTACGCAAGCGCTATAGCAAGGAAGCCGCTTTTTTACACATGATAGCGTGAAAACCATCTGTGTGAGCTGACTACAACGCCGCGGCAGCCGTAACAGCATACTGATGGCGTTGTTATATTGCACGCGCAGGATATTGTAGGCTCGGCTTGTATATGACACCCACAGGCCGCTCGAATAAAAGGACTGACAGAATTCTTTAAAAGGTCACCTTGACGTCTGCCGTGCAGCGAGCAAACCTAAGGGCGAGCATTTTGCTCCTCACCGCCAACGCCCTGCGCTTGCTGTCTATATCGCTGTCATCGCGTAGGTCACTAGTGACAATGTGACCTAAATACTTAACATTTTCGACCACATTTCGTACCACGCTGCTGATACAAGCCGAGAACGTCTAAAAAAAAACAAAATGTCTGTAAAGGCGAATAAAAAATTAAAATGGGAAAGAATACGATAAAGAACCCCAACAGTACCTACTGTAAGACTTCATAGGGTAGAGAGACAATAAATAACTTCCATAACATTCTAAAATATCACAAAGAAAAGCCGCAACAAGTTTTTTGAAGCTTCACTAACTTTGTTGAATAATATTTGTATGTAGATGTAAAATACCAAGCCACTCAGAAAGTATTGCGAAAAGTTAGCTAGGCCAGTTATAATCTAAAAATTCCGGTTCCCTGTGGTGCCGGACGTAAAATAATAGCACCATCCCATTTCTTCCCGTGGGTGTCGTAGAAGGCGACTAAGGGAGTTACTAGAGAATGGGCAGCAGCGTTGTTAATGCATTTTACCACCATACTGCGATCGCCAAACCGCCTGCCAAGCGTGGCGATTATGGCAAAACCCCTATTGGGGGAGGCCTATGTCCAGCAGTGGACGTCTTTCGGCTGAAATGATGATGAAGTAAAAATAGGTACGTTCCAATCTCAAAATTTCCCTCCCCATTGTTTGCGAGCTAATTTAAACTATTGTGTCTCATTAAAAAATGGATCTGCGCTGGGAACAATTTCGCGCTATGATTTTTTACAATCGTAAAAAATCATAGCGCGAAAGTGTTCCCAGCGCAGTTGTTTCTTGAAATCTCAAGTGTCGCCTGAAACCGGACGAATCGTACGATAGACTTCAAATGGCATTCATGAATGAAGGCCCATCTAAGGCAACCGTGTATCGTTGGTATAATGAATTTAAGCGCGGTCGACTAACTTTGGGGGATGAAGAAAGAAGTGGTCGCCTTTTGACGGCTGTTACGGAAGAAAACGTGCTAGCAGTGAAAAATTTAATCCATGACAAAATAGGCGAGTTACGTATCAAGAGATTCAGCACATACTGCAGGTTGGATCGGGAAATTCTACACGTGCATCATCGCGTGAGTAGGATAGTTTCACGCTGCGTGCCGCACGACCTCACCGTCGCTCAGAAGCAGGCCCAGGTGGAATGGTGCTGTTATATGATAAACAAATTTGAAGCAGGCTCGTCTCGGCGTGTTTACGACATCATTACAGGTGATGAGTCTTAGATTTCAACGAAGCGCCAGTCGACGGTTTGGGTGTTTCAAAACAAATCAACGCCTACCAAAGTGAAACGATCTAGAAACGGGGTGAAGATTTTGATCCCGAGCTTTTTCAATTTGACTGGCTACTTGGTGTCAATTGCTTTACGGAACCAAAGAAGCATCAACGCTGAATGGTATACTATCAACTGCTTGGCGGAAGTTTTCTCTGTTGTGAGCAACAAACGACGTAGCCTGGGAGAGGCTTACGTCCAGCAGTGGACTGCGATAGGCTGAATTGATTGACTACCGGGTTAAAACCGGGTCTGCTTGTATGGAAAATTTCATCGAAATAAGTCATTCGTGACCTGGTAAGGGAACAGACGGAAAAAAATAATATTATTTTATATTTATCAGCATCACACAAAGACGTTTCGCACGGTTGTTCACGTGACTCACACGATATCGTACTGAACTTATTTTGGCAAATTCATGCTGTTCATCTTCCTCGTTTCACTTCACCCACCTATGGATAAAGTTGGAATGCCACCCTTTCAATGTTTGTGCCAACCTCCACGCTCCAGGGCCAGTCTTATCGACGTTCGATCCCTGACGGCAGCAACGCCTCTGTTGATAAACTTATAACTGGATACTGTTGTAAAAGTCTGGTGTGATCACAACATAATTTGCAAAAAAAGCGTGCAGTACAATGTCATGTAAATGCCCGGTCATTGACAGGTGTCTGGCCTCCTGCCAGGAATAGCTCCATAGCATTTTTTGCTACTTACTCTACATAGAGGGATAAACGTAAACAGTTGTTGAAATCCGGGCGCGCTTCGACCTGTAGGTATAGTGCAAAGGTCACACAGCTTACGTCCCCCAAGTCTATGTAATTTGAAAGTATTAAACTGAGTTTTAGGAAATTAATTCTTCATAATATGAACATCCGTATATAGGAGTTCTACTCTAATGTCTAGCACAAACTTATTGAAAGTAAACATGTGTATTTACAAAAACAAATATTGTGAAACATCTGAAATCCAATCCTATAAAAAGTTGCAACACAGCAAAAAAAAACAAAAATTGTTAATATTTTTGCTTTGCTTCTCATCGTACTAATCCTACTAATATTATATTTAAATGTGAAAGATTGTATGTTTGTTACTCAATCGCTTAAAAATAACTGAATGGATTTGGATATAATTTGACAAGCAGATAGTTTGGATTGACACATGCAATATTTTTTATCCCGGAAGTAGGTTCCCGGGGGATGATTTCCGATATCTACCATGACTAAGTCATTGGTTAAAGTTAGATTCGTATAAATGTGTCCGATTTGGTTAATGGTTGACTGTCCCTTCCTATCCTATTTCCTATTATTATTATAAATGTGAAAGTTTGTTAGGATGTATGGATGGATGGATTTTTGATACTTTCTTTCACGCAAAAACCACTGAACGGATTTTGATGAAATTTGGCACACAAACCAAATTAATAGGATATTTTTTTTTTGTTCCCGTGTGGCAATTCCTGACACCTACAAGGGTGAACCCGTTGGCAACTCAATCACGTAAAACGGCTGAATGGATTCGGATTAGGTTGCTCAAGTGTTTCAAGTAACCAAAGTTTACACGTCATCTACAATAACATACAATTAGACGTCATTCATCAATTGTTAATTCCATGCAGATGACTTCGAGGGCAAAACCGTAATTTAAATGAGGAATTAACTCTGTCTGTTATACTTTCACATGTTACTGAAACAAGACCAAAGACCTAGGGTTAGGAAATAGGATACTTTTTTATTACGGTAGGTAGTAAATCCCCTTGAGAAAATTTCCGACATCCACGCTAGCAAAGCCGCGTGCAAAAGCTACTATAAAATAAAAGGAAAGAAAAATAAAACTAATGTCTGGCTATCCTGGTAAAGCGCCTATTACACTATTCAATTTGTTGGAAATCGAAAGATTAATCGAAGTTAGAACAGTTAGATTCCGATTTAGAGCGATGGGAAGGTCCCGACTCCCGACCGAATACATCCTAAATTGTTACAACCTAATGTAATTCCACATCAAGACTTAGGGTCGTCTGTCCGATTTAGAATTATATAAAATCTAGTGAGATGACTAGCTTCCAACTTCCTAATTAGAGTTTCTACAAATAGAATAATTTAATAATCACCTAAATAGCTTTTCATTTTCATGGTCATGGTCTTTTTCATGGTCATTTTAGGGTGTTGTCAAAATCCGTACTAACGTCGATAACTTGTTCTTGAATTCATTTCACAAAACGGTTGCACAAATGTTTACTAAAAGCACCCCCTACCTCAGCATATAAAACGTTTACACGATTCTGTGTGGTTGTTTTGTAACACTGAAAGATATAAATGAAGATACATACCTTGTGTCCACCAGCCGCATGATGTTACACCGCTCAGCGCACGCTGCTGACATGATTGTTGTCTGAGCACCAGAGTCGATAAATGCCTTCACTGGAAATCTAGAACAAACCAACAGTGTGCATAAATTATTGTCATCATTGACATCATTTCTTTGAACATACACTGCCTAACGTGCAAGGTATTGATTTTAGCTTTCCAAAGTTTTTATTCATAACAATAGAAGAATAACACTTATTTGTGATTAGAATAAAGGTTTGAATGCAACTAAAGTGTGTTCTATTGACTACTTATTTTATAACAATGCAGATATACTTACTCATAATTGTCTACCACAAAAAATGAGACAGAAGAATGACAAGAGAGCTACAAATACTAGTGATCGAAATAACTATTGCATAAATGATAACCTTACCCATTGACGTGGCAATTGATGTACAGCATCACCACAGTGCCAAATGTTTCAGGGTTGTACTCCATGGCCGCCTCCATGTTGGCTTCTATGTTCTTCTGGCGAATCTCCTCAGCAATCATACGCTGCGCTTCTGTATCAAATGGATCTGAATTCATCATCCTGAAATAAGTCTAGCTTTAAGTCATATCTCCCTATTTACACCTATCTCATGAATCCAATCTGTAATGTTTTTCACCTTATACGCTGTTGCTGACGTTCCGTTCTAGCTAAGATTTGTTCGCGAAGCACAGAAGCAAATGTATCTATGAAACAAGATTTAAATTTTCAACATTAAGTTTTTGTTACGGTTAAGATTATTGGTTAAAAATCATCAATAATTCCATGTCATTATTAAGAGAAGCAACTTTTATTAAAGTTGGTTTTCTTAATATTTGAGTGTTAATATTATTCCAATCACCGTTATTATGAATACAAATTTTTGCATACCCTTTATAGATTTAATGAATTTGCTAAGAAAGGCTCAGACCCTCAAAGTTTTCCTGTTTAATTTGGTTTTAGTGCTATTGTTACTAGCCTAATCATCATCATCATCATCATTATTTCAGCCGAAAGACGTCCACTGCTGCACAGGGGTCTCCCCCAAGGGCCACTTGGACCGGTTCTGTGGTTCCCACATCCAGCGGATGCCTGTGGCCTTCACTAGCCTAATCTACCTAAACTATTTTGTGCTACCTTTCAGAAGATGATTTTCGTTTTGCTAGACAGTTTAGTTCTATCCCAAATATATTTTCTTTTGCCAGGTTTTATTATTAAACAGATAAAAACCTTGAAACTATACCTACTAGACTTATTTCAAAGATTATCTTTATAATGGTTTACAAAAAAATACTAATGTAATTATAAAGGAAACTACTTGACAGTGAAAGCCAAAAATAATAATTGGTTCAGCATTTTAATAAACAATGCAGGAAATACATATACCTACCCCTTCCCAAACATAAGATAAAAGCTATAATAATATCTTACAAAAATAACCAAATCAGTAACCTACTGTAGATAACAAAAATAACCAAATCACTAACCTACTGTAGATAACAAAAATAACCAAATCACTAACCTACTGTAGATAACCTACTACAGATATGTAACCTATGCACAAGAAATTAAGAACATGCACTGAAATAACTTTTTAAATAAAACACTAGCTTCTACCTGCAGCTTTGCTCATGTGGATGGTAGAAATGATCCTACAGGAACATTTTGACACAATAAGTAGCCTATGGATTTATTTTAAGGGTTTCCTTCTCCAGGATGCAATATCTCTCCATGCAAAATTTTATCAAAGTACATTCAGTTGTTTAAGTGCGATGAGGACAGACAACATTTATAATAATATAGTATGTGGGTACCTACATACATATAATAAAAATAAATAACAACCTCCATATTTTCTTATAGTCATCATGTACATACCTAAGTTTCCACTGAGAAGTGCATCAGCTAATCTTGGGTTATTTTGCTTCAGAAGTGCGAGTTGATCTGGATTAGCCAAGAACATTTCCCTGATGATACGTGGGTCCTCTTCAACCGGTGGGTTTCTAGCTGCCATCGAAGTGCTTGCACTGGCTGGTGGGACTCTGATGCCGCTGAAGTCTAAGCTGGCTAAGCCAGTTGGCAAAGCTGCAAGGATGATGAGGTTTATAATTTATTTACAAAAAAGTAACTCAACCTCTAAATATAAAAAAAATATTTATTGTCATTAAATGTCACTGTTTTTTTTAATGACTTTTTAATTACATTAGCTCTCTTTGTTTGTTTATTGGCTACCAGTAATAAATTTGACGAAAATACACTCTGTCATCAATGACAATAAGCATGACAA
Source organism: Polymixis flavicincta (assembly GCA_949987655.1). NCBI lineage: Eukaryota > Metazoa > Arthropoda > Insecta > Lepidoptera > Noctuidae > Polymixis > Polymixis flavicincta. The sequence continues at coordinate 29,898,131 of OX465171.1, read as the reverse complement.
AGCAATTTTTGATTGCACAGTGAATTAAAGAAAATTGTGTTATCAACATGTACCTTGACTGGAATCAGTTTGGTTGAGGTTGGAGGCTGACTGCATCATATGGAGAAGCACGATGACGTCGCCGTCGTGAACACCGTGCTCTTTTAAGGATTTCTTATCGTCCAAAAGCGGCATTCCATTGTAATTGAGGATGATATCTTTCGCAGGGAACCCGGATTCGATTTCACAAAATGCTTTAAAATTTTCCAACTCCAAATCTTCGGATACGTCCAAGACGAAGATTTCATCGTTCAGAGTTGTAATTGTGACTTTCATTGTGAAATTTGTGTGATGCGGCTACTGTAAATGAACTGTGTTCACTGAGGTAAATACGTGTTGTGTTTAATTTAAACTCTGGGGATGAGTGGCCAAAACATTTTAAATCTCGTATACGCCCCTTGAATACACTCGTTTTGTGTACACTAACACAAGCACAACTAAACTAATACTTTTGGAAATGTTCCCTGCGATAAATAAATAAAATTACAAAAATATGCTAGCTATTCACAAAGGTGGACTCGACTCGGTTGTGGCTAGGGTTGGCTTCATCTTTCCTCCTCTCTACGCTTTGCGCTTGATTAACGGTATTTTTATTATATCACTCATGGTTATAAATTATATTATAATTAATTACAACATTTTTTAACTTTTTTCGTTGTATACTAACTCGGGCATTTGACATATCATTATTTTTTAATAATTACAAAATGTTCGGTTTTGCGAATCGATTCCGATGTCAAACTGAAAAATTTCGATTCGGTTTACTACATCTGTGGTCTGTGGCATTTGGCACGCAGCAGTCAACAACACAACACTATCCTCAAGGTAGTCGAAGAGAAAACTTAGTGGAAATCAGTGGAAACGTCTCCTTTGTTACATATTTTTCTTTTTACGTAGGTAGTCGCGAGTGCGATGTGGTGGCTTTGGTGGGTATTTACATAATATAAAAATATGTGTTTGTTTTAGAAGCGGGGGTAATTCGTGATCCTTGAGTGAAAAGAGTGTTCTGGATTTTAAATTTACAATGTGAAATCGACGACACATGACGTAGATTGGTAAGATAATAGGTCTTTACCTATGAAATTGCCGTTTTGTATGAAAAAAATTTAAACGAATTTTTTTCATGAATTTTTTATTTGTATTAATCGAAGTAATCACCCATGCAATCAATGCATCTTTGCCATCGCAGTGGCAGTTTATTGATGCCCTTCTTAAAGAAATCAGCTGGACGGGAGGCAACAAATTCTTCAAAGGCATTTTGTACTGCCTCTCGGGTATTAAATTTTTTTCCCGCCAAGAAGTTATCCAAATTCTGGAAAAAGTAGTAGTCTGTAGGCGCAAGGTCTGGTGAGTAGGGCGGATGACGGAGAGCTTTCAACCCCAGTTCTTGCAACTTGGAGACCGTCTGCTGTGCAGTATGAGGTCACGCGTTGTCGTGCAGGAGCAGCGGAGACGAGCGATTGACCAATGCTGGTTGGAGATGCGCCAGCTTCTCCATCATTGTGTTCAGTTCTTCACAGTACACATCTGCAGTAATGCTCACCCCGTTTGGTAAGAAGCTGTGATGAATCACACCGGCGCTAGACCACCAAACAGTGACCATCACTTTTCTAGGGGTAAGTTTTCGTTTAGGGCATTGTTTAGGTGCTGAACCAGGATCCAACCAACTTGCTGAGCGCTTACGGTTATCAAACAGAATCCATTTTTCATCGCAGGTAACAATGCGGTTCAAAATTCCTTCATTTGTGTGTCTGTTGAGCAGTGCAAGGCACGTCTCGACGCGTACTTCGCGCTGGCGATCATTGAGTTCGTGGGGCACCCATTTGTCAAGCTTTTTTACCTTGCCAATTTGACGCAAATGGACCAATATTGTTTTGACGCTAACGTCGAAAGCTGCTGCTAATTCAGCCGTAGATTGTGTATCATCAGCTTCCACAATCGCCTTTAATTCGTCATTGTCGACCAAAGTCTTCGGACGACCGCGAGGTTCATTTTTCAGGTCGAAATCTCCAGAACGGAAGCGAGCAAACCAATAACAGGTGGTGCGTTGGTTTGTAGTGTTAGCTCCGTAAACGTCGTTGATGTTGCGTGCCGCTTGTGCCGCGTTGCTGCCACGACGGTACTCATATTCCATAATTACTCGAATTTTTAACGTATCCATGATGACGAAAAAGATTGAAATGCGATGAAAATGTAACACTAATCAATAAAGAAATGACTACTTTTAGAAAAAAAAATCCATGTTTTTAAAATAAAATTAATTTGAAATTAGAATTCTTAGCCAAACAAAAATTATTTTGATTTGAAATGGCCAGTACTGCAGAACGGCAATTTCATTGGTAAAGACCTAATATTTTGTGTTACTTACTATTTATTTTATTTGTAAAAACTTAACGAAATACTGGTTTCTATGGATTGTATTCTTTGTACGTTATATTTATTTTTTTCATTACCGAAAGCTTGTTCACAAAACAAAGCGAATCAGTGGATATCGAAGTTTTATCATGTTTTTGTTATTGACTCATTTGGGGAATTAAATCATGTTTTCTTAATGGTTTCGTCTGAGACTATGCACTCACTAGTGTCTCATACAATAACAAATGCACGAAAATAGTAATTAGTCCGTAGCATTATTTCAAAAACGACTGTACACAACTAGGTACTTACCTACATTATTTCAAATTACCATTATCATTTCCACCACAGTCAAAATGTTCTTAGTCGAATTTCTCTAATTTCGAAAATATTGAGTACCTACATATCTAATTATTGTAGAAAAACGAATAAACCAATGGATTGAATGAATTCTTCATGACAAAAGACAGGTCTGGAGCAATAGCATACTCTATCTGAAATTTAATTTAATCTGCAGGAGGATACAGTTTATCTGAAAATGAATCCCATTGGTTAATGTGAGTAATAAGAAAATTTCCCAATGCTGTCATAAAGAGGAATCCATTTTCCAGGGATCTTCTTAGTTTTTATACAGTAGTCAAAAACTCATTTATAATTTTATTGAATAGGTTAATATGCTCCATTGTGAATGTATACCTGGCATATTATTTCCCTCAATCTGCAAGAACCATTTGGTCTAATTTAAGAAAACAAGTGTATTCAAAATTATAATACCATTTTGTTAGGCACATCCTGTTAGTCACTTCCTGAAGTAATGTACTAGAATAAGCAAACCTAGACATACCTACAATAGTCTTTTGCCTGCTCGGTCATTTTTGAGATTGCTCCGTACTAGTTCTTTTCTGTCAGTGAACTATTTTTGTTCTATTAGCTTTATTCGGCCTTAGCTCTCAGTCAGTACTTCCATAGATCACATAGCAAAAAAGTCTCACTGAAATCATCGTATCCGTCAAATCAGTCGCTGTCATTCTCAATCTCATTCGGTCATACGGTATGGCCCTTTGTAATGAATAGACTGATTACAAGTCAGCATTTGGAAACGTTTCTTTTAGTACAATGAAAAGAAACGGTTCCTATTCGTTCATCGTTCACGAACTACACAAGACTAACCTACAATACAGTTACATTTTGTATGTTGAAGTTGAATTTAGTACAAAAACAACAATTTTTTTTAAATAAAAATTGTATCCTCAGTGCCAAGTTTAATACCATCAAAATTTTCAACTTAGTTAATAATTTGCCACAGTGCCACAGTGCAGCCATGGTGGGACTGTGAAGCCACATGGGAAATTATGCCACACCTCTTGTTGTGCTCTCTGTCCACTGACAACTGCACTATGGAAGACCTTTGCAAAGGCCAATGATAATGCTGTTGAAGCAGCTGAATTCTGGTTGAAGCCTATTTAAAAACAACAATGGAATCATCAATACATCAAAGAAGAAGCGTTTCAATGGCAATCTAAATATGTAGATTCAGCCCAGAATCTCTATTGACTCCCATGGAAAAGAGCCTGGTACCCTTTTCGAATCGGTTAGCAACCAGTACTGTAGGTTAGGATGGCTAGGAGTCACATGTCGATGAATTTGCGCTTCAGGGACATTGCCAGATCACTCTTAATTAGCACCTTCATTGACCTATAGCTTTTTCAAGCACTTTCAATTCAACTATCAATTTCTCTTTCTCGCTTGCTTTCGAAAGAAACTAACTTGCCCAAGCTGATACTCAACCAACAACATAAGTTATTTCCTACCCATCTACCTCAAACCTACGCTTAGTTCTATCTATCTGTCATTAGGTGGGTTTTAGACCGATTCATCGCAAGTCCTGGATGGTGTCCCAGGGATGTGAATATTTGTTTAATATGACAAAGAAGTTACCCCTTATGAATGTTGCCTAAAGTTAAGAGATGATTAAACGTAAAAAATGTTACCGTTATAAAAAGGTTAAATGGATGCTTATCATTACTTAACTTTAAGTAGCGTTTATAAATATGGGTGAAAATGGTTTATAGTTTTTTTTTTAATCAACTGTCTGTTTTAGTTGTCGAAGGTTTGGTTGTTGAAAAAGTTGGGTGAAATCAGGTTTGTTCTCCGGAATGGCCGCTGAAGTTTATCCAGGTTCGCGTCCAATGTCTATATGATTGTGAATCACTTTAATAAAAGTCTTATTGAAATATGTAGATGTCAGACATAATGGGCGGTAATTGCCGATATCGCTTTAGTCGTATATTAGGTTAAAAAAACCGGCCAAGTGCGTGTCGAGCCACGCAATGAAAGTTTCCGTAGTTAGGGTGAATTTATCCCAAGAACAAACTTAGCACTGCCACTATTGTTAAAAACATGCTCTCCCATACAAATTGCAAATGTAAGTTGGTAGATTATTACTTGTTCACTTGTAAAGCCTACTCAGCTGTGTTAGTTTTCTTCTTAACTTCGGTATATGTATACCCGTGTTTTTTTTTTTCACATAATTTCCAAAAGCAACCATTTAGCCGGCAGAGGTGACACTTGACTCTAACTAAAATTAGCACTTTAATGCTTAATCATTCACAAACAGAACCCTTTATCGAACAATTGTTTTCACAAACACTACGCACAACATAGTTTTTCACAACACAACTATTCATAAAAGACCTATCCAACGACACCAGCCTACTGAGGGAACACGGGTGGGTTTTAGTCAGTAAAAGTCTAACACGCCCTTCTGCTCCACTGCTCCACCCAGAACAAGAGAAGTTATTTGATGATTTCCCACTCAAATTCGCGCGAGATTGCGCGGGCAGTCTCGCGTCGCGTGTTCCCCGCCGCATCGTACGCAAGCGAGCGGGCGGTGGCACTGGTGCGAGCTGTGCCTGAAGAGCTGGCACCGGTGACAATGTGCGGCCCCTCGCTTCCCTCTCCAGGCCTCGATTTTCACCCCTCGCATCAACATGAATATTGAGGTGTCTGTGTAGAGGGCCCGGACGTTAGGGTTCTTCTTTATGATTGCGTGGAACATGCAGCCGGGTCTTCCTTGCGCCCCTTTTATATGGCGCACATACTCCGGCTCGTATCCCAAGGATTTGAGCTCCTCCTCGATCTTCTTAGGGTCCGTGTCCGCTGGAAGCCGCCCAATGGCGGCTAATCTTTAGGTTCCGCTCCGCCAGTAACAAAAAACCCCACACCATTAGGTAGACGAGAAAAACACATTCCCACTTAACGGTATCTATCTCCTGTACCTACAGGGACACTGTACCTGTAGGTACAGGAGAGATGTTTTTCAAGATTAATTTTTACCATCAGCCCGATCCAGCCTTCGCTGCTCTCTACCAGTGATGGCCTAACCCGAGGTCCGTACTCCACATGGAGTGCCTTAGAGAGCAGTCGCTCTAGTTTTAAGTCGTGGCTGGAAACCCTCAATTTATTAAGGTATCCACAAGCAAGTCCGGTTAAGCAGTCGACAACCACATAGGTCAAACTGCGATGGTCATTCCCAAAAAAAAATATACCACTTTGTTGGCGTCTCGGCGCGGCTGCGTGACCAATATGTGGTATCCATGCCAAATTACAGTTTTCTAGTACTAAGAGTCTGTGACATAAGCTGCTAACAGACAGACGGACGAACGGATATAGCGAAATTCTAAGGGTTCATTGTTGACTACGGAACCTTAAAAATGAAGTCAAAGTTAGTTGTAATAAACTAGTAGTCTATTTTACATTATTATGTTGCTATTCGAATTCTTCAACAGCATGAGTTGTATTTCACAAAGTGAACCACAGCACCAAAACATACGGGATCTGTTTAGCATCGCCTCTATTTTCAATACTATTTACTTCATTTCGACACCATGTAAAACAAACAGTTGTTTAAATTTCGGAACTATTTCACAAACACTACAGAACACACTAGAGTACAAGAATGCAATCCAAAGTTATTTAACCAATCTCGAGAGAATTTCTAAAGTATGGTTGGTATTGCTATTTTACCGTAAACAGTTAGTAGCTTCTACAATGTGTACACAGCTATACATTTAGCGGGGCTATTGAGACTTCGGCGATGAAACTGATAATACCTTATTTTCTTACAGAATACTTCCAGTCAATTAGAATTATTTACCTACCAGTGAGTTAACATGTCATCAGTGGGTCAGTTAGTACCTCAGGTGACGAGAAGCCCCCCAAACATGACGGTCAAATTTAACGGCCCCCACGTCGAGGGGTCTTTCTGTACGTCAATAGATTACAACTATGACCCCGTAATAAGCGTCCTATGCGCCATGTACATAGCATTCGGCATAGTTTACACATTGTTTGGTAAGTAATGTAGCTATGTGATTTTTCTCTTTAGCAACTATGGCTTTCCATGACTTTCTATCATAAGGCCTATCTGGCAATAAAAAAGGCCCAAAACGTAGCTTTAATTTAACGAAAGTTTTATTCGGTTCTTCTTTTTAATTAATCCAGTCAAATAATTTGTTTTATTTACACCGAAACACGATATTTAAATCATAACATTTTGCGATATGATAATGATAAGCTAAACTACGCTGATATTATTATTTTATGTATGGCTCTTCAAATATATATGTATAATATAAGATCATTTGCATGTTAAATCATAATATCCGTAACGAACGAAACTTGTACGGCGCTTTTTATTAACATAAATTAAATTATTTTGACCTTAAACTTGTAGAATGGATTTATATAAAACATTTTTAGACGAGATCAAATTTAATTGGCTTTAATGTAATTTAGATTGTAAATGATAGGTACGTATTGCACATAAAATATGAACTAAATCTACACGTAATTACCTATTATAGTTGGTACTAGCTGTGCCAGCGACTTCGTCCGCGCGGCATAGTATTTTTTATTTATTTATTTACCTGTATAGATATTAATAAAAATAAACAAAATTTCTAAAATAAAAGTACTCCTTATTACATCAGCTATCTGCCAGTGAAAGTCCCGTAAAAATCGGTCCAGCCGTTTCAGAGATTAGCCGAAACAAACATACAGACAAAAATTGAAACATGTTATTTTGGTACATGTACCGTGTATACATCCATATGCATTTAGTATAAAGCGGTTATTTTAATATCACAAACACACTTCAATTTTATTTATCTATATAGATGAGTAGGTTTACAGGGTGGCCGGGACATCGACGCGCAACCTGTTACTGTCGATTTACTACATGGTTCTGAACCTGCGTTAAAAAAAATTGTCGGTAATAAAAACAAAACGATCAGTTCATAGAAAACTTCAATATACTTGACCCAATAGGGTATTTTCCAATTTATTCAAAACTATTTTTAATTGAAGATTGAGATGAATTTAACAGAAAAATAAATTGATTTATGTCCATGTTATCAATTAAAAACAAATTTATTTTTCGTTGTTTTGTATTTACCGCCAAAACGCTCCTTACGATGACTTTTTTATCACGTGACCACACGTGACGTCATATTTGTGTTAACAACACCGGTAAAAATAGTTTGTGTGGTGCAGTTTTGTGCACAGAGGCACCGCACACCAGTAATACCACTTTCTATCCATTAAAATCGTGTTTTATAATAAACTCGAAATTCACTTGTTTACAACTACTTTAGTTTACACAAAGTTACATGTGGTCACGTGATAAAAAGGTAATCGTAAGGAGCGTTTTGGCGGTAAATTCAATACAACGAAACATAATGTTTGATTTAATTCGTTTTTAATTGTGAAAATGAATTTAAATCAATTTACTTTTATTTTTCTGTTACATATTTCGTCCCAATCTTCAAATTAAAACAGTTTTTAATAAATTGGAAAATACCCTATTATATGCGACAGCAAATATTTACTTTTTAACAACCGATCACATCGATCGATCGATCTCCGCTACGATCTAGAATCATGTGCTGAATTGCTGGTTATAGTTTGCGCGTCAATATCCCGCGAAATAATAACACGTGGAATTTAAAATGCGATTGAGGTTATTGATGGGTATTGCATAGCCGACCTCGTAATTGCTTTATCACCTTAAGGTTGAATGACACTTGCAAATCATAAAACGACAAGAATAGAATAGTACTAGTAGTTATAATACTTTTTGTTTTGTACACCATAGATACAAATGGTATAGGACAGTTGATTATATTTTTGCGATTATATAGTTGATCCCACGGACAAAGATTTTCAATTTTAGTGATGCTAAAATTTACTGGGAGTTGTAGTCAAAAGTGGTAAAGCGGTTACGAGGTCGACAATAGGTACCCAAATAATCTGAAAATAACGTCTGACTACGTTCAAGTTTTTGTAACACCTAAAATATTACTTGAGATACTTAATTACTACAACAATATAAAGCACCGTTTTTGTGTATTATGCACACAGTTAGTTACGTTCTAAAAAACATAGCAACATACAAGTACCTACGACCCCGCAAACGTACGAGCATATTACTGACATCCCATTGTTATTTATGAGATGAATCTGCGGATAGTCGGTGTACTAATTGCTTCTATAGAATATAATTAAATAAATTAACATACAAAGATCTTAAAAAAAAATTGTGACATATTTACTTACAAATTATTAAAAACGATTGAACACTATACTACTGTTAACTCTTGTAAATCTTCTGATACAAGTACAGCCGGTGGTAACTGCGAAAATGATAAAAGAGAAAAGTGGTAAAAAGAATCAATAATAACATCGCTCGTCAAGAGAACTAAACCTGCATTTTAAATTCTTTGCATCCCGTAAAAGAAAAAGACAGCTTGAACTGTTATTGCTGAAATGAAATAAAATATCTTTGTTCTTGTAGACTGTTTATTTATCAGAACCCTGTATTTCAGGCTATCGATGTTTCAAAGCCAGCATGTTCCTCACGGGCTTCACCTTCGGCTCCGCTATCGTTTATCTAATTTGCCTCCAGGAATACCTGATGCCTCCGTATGGAAACGTCGGTAAGTCAATTTCCTTCTCGATTAACCTACCTATTGCTGGAAACTGAACAGCAACGTCGTCGGTAAGCCAATACCCAGTTTACCTAGCCATGCCTGGAAACTAAACCCAGTCATGCAACTGTGTACCTACCCAGTTATTCAGCTGTAAGCTCGTAACTATACGAAAGTCCCAAACCTAATAGAATATTCCCTGTGTAAAATATTCATCAATTCCAGGATGCGTTTAGTAGCAAGTTTGCAGTATCTAATAACTTATTTAGTAATTTTGTATCGTAGCGTGTCTGACGGTGCATTCACTTCGGCCCGTATTAGGTACCTACCTATGTCTTTACATAACTACCTAACTACCGCTTTGAGTGCATTGCACTGAAGAGAGGGATTTCTATTCTTTTTTAATCAGTCCACTTAGCTTAACGAAAAACTGTTGGTGTCACTTCGATTAGACATTTAGTAATGAAATGGATTTTTACTTTATTTTGTTTGATTGTAGGTGTGGCTTTGTGTGCCGGGCTTCTGTTCGGCCTCATCACTATGCTGATCCAGTACGTGGGGCTGTTCATGACGGGCTTCCACACCGGTGTGCTGTTCGCTATCGCCGGGCTGGCCATCTACGACCATTTCCTGGAGGCCCGCCCGAACACAGTAAGTATTTGCATATCCTCACACTAAAACTTGAATGTGTATTCTACCATGTTTTGTGCGTGATCATATCGTGACCATGCTTATTACGTAGTAGGTCGCAATCGCGAAGAATACCAATTCGACGGACGCAGTATCTTTCCGATTGACGGAAATTATCGTTCTTACACTGTCGCCAAATAGAACAATCACTGCAAAATGATAACATATTTCAACTTATTAGACTTGTTCGTTTAGAAATTATATTTTAATATAGGAAACTGAAGGATAGGTACTATTAAATTATAAGTGTTGTGGCAAGATGTAATTATAATATTTCTATTGAAGTTAAATTATGAAACTTTATGACCAGTGACGAGGAAATGTTGGTTAGCCGTCGTTGCGCGTCATCGAACTCATCAATTCGGTGTAAAGTGATTCACTGATATCTCGTGTCAGTAAGTGCGAACTCGGCCGTAGCTTGACTAACATACATTTTGTTAATTTATACATATAAAACTTTTAGATCCAAAAGAAATTAGTCATACATTGCAGGACACCAGTCCTGCAACTCACAATATTTGTATTTAGGTAATTTATGATGTGATGACATAGTTATAAAATTGGTTCTTCCAGAACACCAATAATAGTAGTTGTGAGCTCTTCGATAGAACACCTACACTGAACGAAACTTATTGCAAGGTTCGCTTGCAATACGTTTAGTTACTCGCTTTAAAAATCGAATCCAATGGTGCCGATTCTGTTGTACAGTCGCCGGCAGGTCAAGTTATCCCAAACTGTAAAATTTTCCCAATTGAACATAAACCTTATTCCTTTGTAATAAAGTTGAAAAACTATCAAAGAAATTTGACAGATTGGGGTAGCTTGATGTGCTGGCCTCTGTACACCGAACTAAACTAACTAAACTATAACTAAAATTCCTTACTTTTGACTATGAGAATCTTAACGCTATTCTGCAAAAAAATATCTCTAAATTTAAAAACAATCGCGACTCGCACGTGGTATGTTTTGTAGTACTTGTTTGCCCTACCCCGTGATTTTTTTTAGAGTCAGAGCTGGGGCTGCAGCCTTGACGTAATTTATATGGAATTTTCACTTTTTATGGGGTTCCATAAAGGGGGTCGAAATTTGCATTTTTTTTGCGATAGGATAAACCATTTTCGAGATATAAGCAAAAGAAAAGAAAAAAAATACAGTACTATTTTTGCACCAGAAGTCGAGGTGTCAGTGTGAATTTTATTTCTTGAAAACTAATTTTATTCCACACCTATTTAATCGCTTTAAAAAGTAGTCAGATTTAGTTAGACAACCAAAATTTTAGGTTGAATGGAATAATGAAATTGACAACAACAGAATAGCAAAATTGCCATTTTCACTAAACTAATAACTCAGTGCAATCTTAGTGCTGTCAAACTAAAATATAATTAAGTTGTGTCACTTTAGTCAATTTCAGAATGGGAAATCGTCCTTTGACAGGAATAAACTAAATTTTAGTGATTTTTAGTCTAGTTTAGAGAATTTTGTGACAACAGAATCGGCACCATTACCACAGTTGTGCGGAACGAAAATAAGATATTGCTCCGTAATAGTCCATATTTTATATTTTTCCTAACTTAAACGAATTTCTGTATGTGCCGCAGACGACTGCTCGGAACTAACGACGCTGCTTTGTAACGTTTAACTTTGAACCGTAAACTTTACGCATTGGGAACCACACATACGCGTCTTGTGCTTTGAGTATGACACGGTTTAATAGTCAAAGGTCTTAGGAAACTATCCTCGACCTCAGTAAGCGTAGATTAATTAACATTATTTACACTGTATTAAACACGTTAAGCTTTGGTAAAAATTATAACCTTCTTCGTCGATTCCGGACTCAAATTTGACGCCGTGAGTAGCGTCGATCCGTTCCTGCATATTGCAAACTTCAATATGCGACGCAGCAATATGCACTGCCCTATGGTTTCTGGAACAGCCTGCAAGCTTAGCATGACGCTTTCTATTTCTACGAAGAATAGACAGTGCTTTTTCCATACAACGTGATATTTCGTTCCCCCATTTTTGACATTGCACCGTAGAAATCCTTCTACAATCTGTCATTTTGTCTTTCGTTTCTAACAATCTGTGTCTAGGTCCCTCTAAATGTAGACTATTTCAGAAGAATATTTCTTCACAACCTGTCAAAATCACACTGACAACAAACTTTCTACTCGACGGCCACAAAGTGTTGTATCTACAAAATCATGATTCGTTTAGAACGCATAACTGTGATAATAATAGAAAAACATAGCTATCTTCTCATCATCATTTCGTTAATAGTCATGTCTATTCTTCCGTCGACAAATCGGTGGTTGTACTAAGCCTGCTGCACCACATTTATGTACACTTCAGGGCAGAATCATTTAAGAAATTCCTAAATCTGAACAGGTTTTCCTTGCTTCGGCCAACCTTGATCCGGAGTCTAAGAGATAAGATCCCGAAAACTTCTCCTATACTAAGCGCTATGTTTACCTAGTTTATTTTCCAGGCCACCCACAGTGTAGAATCAATTCCTTTTCAAACATACCGGTCCTAAACACGTAAACAGACTGTGTTCTGGGTAGTTTCATACTCGCCCCGTATGTGACATCACACGGTTTTATAGGAGTTGCAATGAAACTGCTTTTATTTCCTGGACTGACTATACAGACTTTTAAAAATATATATTCCCTTTGAGGAACCTGTTGCAATATTCATATCTGCTCAAAAATATGCGACAATTGCATTCCTTCTCTTCATAGCTGAGAAATAACTCCCTCAAACGTTTAGTCGCGCTGCTGACACGTTTAATATTGAATGAAGCTTCCCGGTGAATGTAATAGCCGTTAAATCGATAGGATGCGACAGATCTGTAGTTGCATCTAACAATATAATGTGAGTATGTGACCTCAATTGCATGCTCCGATGTGTTTTACTCTCAGACGCACAACGCACATCACCGCTAGCTATGCGCTCTCCAACTATTTACCTATATTGTTTATCTGTATAATACAATCGTAGCCTGATTTCTAGTTAGTTCCGAACAAAAGCTTCAATGAAATTGAAACTAGGTTGACCTAAAGAAAAGTTTGAAATGGGCCACTTGATTTTAGCATTGGCTTCCCCAGAAATAATATTATGTGGAAGGATACAAATAGTTTGTTGAGAGATTCTGCACGTATGAATAACACAACGGAAATGGACAGTGTTGTGGTCAATTCATGTCAAATGGCATATTATTACATGAATACATTTGTATACGTACCAACTACTTACGGCTGACCACTGACTATTGTGGTCGGACAGAGGTTCTCTTGACAAACTTTACAAAATTGGTCGTCTAGACTTGATTTCAATAGCCGGATTTATTCTTTGAGTCTGATGAACTGAATGAAATCTATACGTCTAATACGTGAAGCAAAACCTTGTCCCCTTTTGTCAAAAATTACGAGAACGGAGGAGTATGAAATTTGGCACAATTATTGTTTATATGGAAAAGGAGTGCGGAAAGCATTATTTTAAATTAGCTACGCTCCGCGGTTTCACCCGCGTACTTCCCGTTCCCGTGGGAATACGGGGATAGAATATAGCCTATGTCACTCGGGACAGTGTGGCTTCCCAACAGTGAAATATTTTTTTTAAATCGGTTCTGTAGGTTCGGAGGTATTCAATGAAAACAAACAAACAATCAAATCTTTCCTCTTTATAATATTAGATAGATGAATTATTAAATTCGTATTTCTACCACGGGCGATCACTAGTCCCAACAAAAACATGTTATACTGCGATGCACGCGTTTGATATTTAACATTTTACTGAAGATAGACAAAGGGGAACTTTCGGTTAGAGGAAACACTATAAAATGCAAAGTTTCCGTCCAATAAAGTCAGACTCGAAAGCATTTATTTCAATTAAACTATTTACAGGCACTTTGAATAGTCAAAATATTTTTGTAGGTTAAACCAGGTTCAGTAATTGAGAATAAGAAATTTATTGTTTTTTTTTTTTTAGCCGTCGTCCTATTCCATAACGGATTCACCAATATCGAACACATGCGATATAAATAAGTAATTGATTCATAAACACGTAGTTACTGATTAGCGAAAGTATTTTACCTACCGATAGTTTTTTTAAGAAACAATCGATTGGCCGTAACAATAGCGTCACAATACAGTTGCTTGTTTAGCATCAGTTTTTCATTGTAACTCTTTTGAACAAAAGCAATTTGTAGGGGATTATCAACATAACAATGTTGATAGTACGGAAATACAAACATGATCCAGTTTCGATAAAATATAAAGCAGTAGGTTATGGTACAGTCGGCCTCGTAATTCTTTATACACTTTTGACAAAAACGAAAATCACTAAGGTTGAAGCTTTTTCGCTTTGGTATAAAAGCAATACATGGTACAATAGTGAAGCGGTAAAAAAAAACGTTATAAAGTATTTTTGTTTACCAAATACAACAAGTAGGTAAAGAAAGACTCGCTTTATCTGGTGTCATTACTCAAGTATAGACTAAGTATAGAATAATCTACGGATAGTTACGTGTCGTTATCTTCATATAGGAGCAGTGATGGCCCAGTCAGTGGTAACGTCGCCGACTTACGAATCAGAGGTCGTAGGTATGAACTCAGGCAGGCGCTTTACTTTGTGTAAATAATTTCATCACCGCTGCTCTCAAAACGGTGAACGAAAACATCAGGAGAAAACTGGCATGTCCTAGTACCAAAAATTCGAAGAAATACAAGCCCAGTCTCTCGAGGAGTCACAACAATGGGGAACAAAGGCTGGTAATTCTATGCAGGACACGAGAGGTGACTAAAGCATTACGACATGTCTATAAAAAGCAAGTGACCGTATCGCACCACATCACCAATAATTACGATAGTTAGTTAACCTGCAGAAAACGCTTAGATATGTTCAACAGGCCGCCGGATTATAGGTATTCAAGTTTAGCGAACTCTCCTTGCAATTAGGTCACTCCACTTTGACGCGATTGACCTACAAATAAAATAATACATTTTGATCCTGCACCGTTACTTCTGCATTCACACTGGTTAGATTAAATAGGTAGACCTGTACAAAATCGGTTTGTTATATATGTTGGGGACGGCTTCAAGACGACATTTACACGGACGTAATAATATCGCGTCGGAATTGTTCCGCGCACTGGATTTTGAAGTCTTGGTGTTGAACCGAGCATTGATGGACGTCAGAAACGCGGGTGTACTTTTCAGATCTGCCTAAATTTATTGCAATTATTTGGTACCTTCTGTGTACCTTTACGTACCTCTCTTGAAAATCTGTGTACCTACAGCCGTACAATGATCTTCTTCAAAGTCTTGCAACTTAGTACTTATATCATAAAAAGTTGTGAGATGCATATAATACCAAGTCGGTCAATTTAATCAGTTCCTACTTAAAGATCCTTCTGTCTTTAGTTATTACGTAACTAGCTAACCTAACAACATCTTATAGTGACCGTATCAATATCAATATTAAAAATCTTTTATGTTTTAAATAAATAAATTGACTTGGCAATCGCAATAAACAATCTAATTTAATATAATATGTATTACTTGTGAGATACACAGTGTTTTTAATAAAAATAAAAAAATACATTGTGTTTTCATGCGATGGATTAAATTGACCGACTTGGTATTATATGGATCTCACAACTTTTTACGATAGAAGAACTGAGTTGCGAGACTTGTTTTTTTTTTACAATTTATGTTTTTGATGGCATAGACTATTTACATTTGAAGACTCGCATCGCATGTCATGTTTAGACGGATACAATGGATGATGTTGTTTTATGAACAATGTTGCCTGCATTATTTAGAACGCAACCTCGAAATGCATTGTCTTCTACGACACTGTGAAGAATTTAGAATTTCAATTGTAAAATCAATAACGTGATTCCTTTTATTAACACACGATGACGATACAAAATATTTAACAAATTTGTCCCACTATCCTGACCAGGATATTCAGGATTAGCGACTATATTTTTTTTTTCGGACAGGGAGCTTGACAAACGGCGAAAACATCCAAGTAAGACAGCAGGCGCTCAAATAACCCTCTCCCGGCTTTTCTGACTAAACCCACTTTAACGACGAATCAAACTAAAAAGTCAAAAACAAAAATAGTTTTAAAATATAAAACCAAACTAAAAAGTAAAAAATAATCTTCAATAGGTTTAAAAAAAAGAATAGTGATGAACAAAAAAAAAGCTTCTATTAAAATATATTTTGTCGTATAACGAACCCGGTAACTGGTGGGTGACTTATTTTCTGCTTTTTGGTTTGGTTTTCTAATAAAGTGTGTTTTTTTTAACCGACTTCACAAACTTTTAATGTATGTTCGGGCATAACTCCGTGCTAAATAGGTAGATGGATTAGCAAAAATTTTTTTTTTCGAAAGGTTTTTATTCCGGAATGGCCATTTAAATTTCATATAGATCTGATGCTGAGTTTCGGAGATAGACAACGGAACTCTTCAAAAAATGACAGCAAAACAACCGCGATTGCTGCTATCGCATAAATATGCTTTGTTTTGACCCGAAGGATGATGAAATTTCGAATTGATGTGGGGTAGGTACTATAACTAAAAAATGAAAAATAAAAACTTTTTCCAAACAAAAAAACAACCGACTTCCGGAAAAACACCACAAAGTGAAAAAATACTTTACTTTCGGAAGGCGGTGACAAAAAATTTAAATACAAATCCAAAGTCACCGAATTCCGAAATTAAAGTTTTTTTTTTAAGTTATTTTTAATTAGGTACCTGTTATTTGTTATTTTGAATTACCGTCGTTAGGTACGTAGTCTATCTCGCATAAATGCGACTGATTTATGCGCACGCCGCGCATAAATCGGACACAATCTGGTCTAAGAGCTTGAGGGTTTCTTTCGTTCTGATAGTCCCAGCGTTGAACCGTTATACCCAACTAATTTTCAATCGGATTCATATCAGCTGACCGAGCAGGCCATTGAATGAGGCTAATGTCATGGTACAGATTAAACCACGCAATACAGAGGCCGTGTGAATAGGTGCATGATCCTGGACTTATTAAATTTGTCGGAATTCTGCTGCAGGATACACAACGCGCACAGTAAACAGCATCACCTCTTCCAAAAGTGACACATAATTCATCGCAGTAACCCCCATAAGTTGACAGCTAAGCGTTCAGATTCAGTGTGAGGCATGACATGAGCTTCATTATACCGAGTGTGATTAAAACGCCATAAAATTAATCTTCCGATTTGACTCGATTTAAACATTTTTTTCATCAGTAAATATAACATTCGACCAATCAAAATCAAGATATTGTCGCGCAAAATTAAGCTGAGCTGATTTGTGATGTGATATGCCGTCTGAGCTCCACTTTAATAACATGGTGTCTGTAGTGTAGACTACTATTAGCCCAGCACGATGCAAAGCTCCACGGATCGTCCGAGGCCCCAGCTCATAAAACGCAGCAAAATTATAGGTTGGTGTGAAGCCGTGATCTTCGTATTGTCAAACCATATCAGTTATTTAGCGGTTATACATAGTACCGGCTAGTAATTGTTTTAACAGCTCCTAATAGATGAGGAGCTTGTGGCTAAGTAACTAAGTAGTAATAGCTGCGCGGGTCGATCGATCAGGTTAAGCTACGCTTGCCGCGGTTGGTCCGTGGATGGGTGACCATCTTTACATACCGAGACCCCTCCGTGCTTCGGAAAGCACGTTAAGCCGTTGGTCCCGGCTGTCATTTGTGGATCTTTGACAGTCGTTACGGGTCGTCAGAAGCCCGAAAGTCTGACAACCAGTCTTACCAAGGGGTATTGTATTACCCAGTAACTGGGTTATGGAGATCAGATAGGCAGTAGCTCCATGTCAAAATACTGGTATTCAGCTGCATCCGGTTAGACTAGAAGCCGACCCCAACATAGTTGGGAAAAGGCTAGGCAGATGATGATGACATAGTACCGGCCGTCTGTCGTCCTGAATTTCTTGTATGATCAGTTATTTGCCTGTTGAGGCCGTATCCAAAATCTCATGGTGAATCGACATAGATTGAGTTCACGTGTTAAGGTGCAGCAGGCCTAGACAAACCACATTTCTGTTACGCTACGCCAAAATACATGGGAATGACATTCCCATACATTTTGGCGTAGCGTTTGCCGTAACCGGTAACAGAATTGTGTTTTGTTTCTAGGCCATCTTCATGGAGAAATATTATTTCAGCTCGTTGTTCCAAGGTTAAACTTGCAATTTTATTTAGTAAACTAACTCACCTAGCGAACATCGTACCGCCAATGAAAATTTTCTGAACTTTTTGTAAGACTATCAAACGTCAATTCATTTTTATATAAATATTATAGATTTTCTTTATATTTTCTCACCTTTTAAACCTTACTTGGACTTCTACAAATATTTCAAAACCATAATTAGCCCAATCATTCCAGCCGTTCTCGAGTTTTTGTGAGACTAACGAATGTCAATTCATCCCTACTAATATTATAAATGCGAAAGTAACTCTGTCTGTCTGTTACGCTTTCACGCCTAAACCGTTGAACCGATCGTCATGAAATTTGGCAGAGATATACAGGGTGTTTGGCAGAACGTTAAACATACGAAAATGGTGGATAGGTGGGGTCATCTGCTACTTACTCAGCCCTAATTTATTTGGCCCTGTCCCCCTGGATAAACCAAACACCTTGGCATAGCCTCGGATATGGAGAAGGACATAGGCTACTATTTTACGCGTTAATAGACACCACGCGGGCGGTGCCGCGGGCAAAAGCTAGTTTTTAAATAGGTAGTTAAATAATTTTCAAGCCATACATTCTTGATAAATGTCAAAATTTTTGTAACCAATGCAATTACAGTAATACTTATGTCAAGTTTTTGTCAAAAAGTCATTAAATATTCTGTTAGAATTGGGTATTTGACACCACCAATCAATCGACATATTTTTATGAGCAGGCACATTTTTGTCAACTCAATTGATTGACAATTTACTGATTTCAAAGAAACTATAGGTAATCGATTTTTTAGGGCTAAAATAAAGTTATTTTTAGTAACAGTAGTCCACGTCTTGCTTGGAATTATTGGTTCATATTGTCAAAAAATACATTTTACTAAATACAAGCCGGAACGAAGTGAAAACTTTACTAATTGTTTTCGGAAGCTGAGGGATATTTTTTCACAAAGGCAAAATGAAAATATTTTTTAGTTTGATTTTCCTCCCACTGGCAGAGGTGATGGCAGACGCATTCAATCACAAGTGTTGATTACGTACTGTGTTGGCACGAGGATCTCTGTTTATTTTACCCGGCCCGTGCATCTGCTGTTAAGCTCTTTCATTTACATACTAGTATAGGGAACATTTTAATTAAATATCGGTAAAAGCACGTACGGCTAGGCTTAAGTACACAAGCTTGGTCAGAGTCCATACATTTCCAGGTACACCCACTGAGACTGCAATGCAAATATACTGCTTTTGCGAATTCAATGTAAACTGTTTGCTTTACAACCTTTGCGAACCACAGGGGAATGAAATGTTTTTAACCGACTTCAAAAAGGAGGAGGTTCTCCGTCGATTGTGGGGGATTCCGATTTTGTTTTAATGGGTAGGTCATGCTTCAGGGGTGGTTCTGTTTTATTTTTTTGCTTCCAGGATTATTTTTTTTTTAATTTTTGTACGATTGTGTGTTTATTTTACTATGTGATCTTCCTGTGCGACTCACAATAAATACTTTTTCTTTCTTTCTTTTCTTTATTGATTTTATTAATTTTGCTTTGGTAGTTTTTGCGTTAACCTCGATACTACGTTTTTAATCCACTTTATGTAGAGTAGGAAATGTGAGTAAACCTAAGAGGAAAAACACTACAAAGGGAAAATACATATAATAAAATTTCGGAAGTCGGTTGTTTTTTTTTTTTGCATAAAGTTTTTTTACAAAAATGTTTTTGGTATAACACCAGCTTTTCTTACATTTCCTACTCGTAGATTGATGTTATGTTAGTGTACAGACGCCAGCACATCAAGCTACCCCAAACTGTCAAATTTCTTTGATAGATTTTCAACTTTATGTTCAATTGGGAAAATTTGACAGTTTGGGGTAGCTTGATGTGCTGGCGTCTGTACATTAGGTTTGTTTCGACCTTATTAAAATAAACGTGCTGGGGTTAGCTCATCGCTACCGTACAGTTACCTATATTAATCATGATAAGTTTCTAAGCATTCCGGATTCACTAAAACGAGGTTTTTTTTTTTTAAAGAATTCTCCGAATTGTACAATAAACCCATAAGTAAAGAAACTGACTCACCAACGTTTAATTCAATTAAAGCTCTAGGTGTCTAACTAAAGACCCAGCGGGCTTAGCATGACGCTTTCTATTTCTACTCTACTGTAGAATAGAAAACGCTTGTCTACGGCTCTCGTGCTAAGCCTGCTGACATTTAGGTGGTATTTTACTACGTAATATGTTATGCACAGATATCAAACAAGTTGTTAGAAACAGAAAAAAAAACACATATTTATCGTAGAAATGGGCCTTGATAAAGGTTTATCAATCAAGTCAGGTGAAAGTGAAGCTTGCGATAGTGAAATCCAAATGATGATTAATTAATGAACACGTTTGCGCGACGCGAGTTGCCGGATACGCTAATGCAGGCGAAAGTATTCAATGCTACAGCCGCTGTATACAGGCTACGGCGCGGCGGCGCGGTTGTACTTAGAAGATTAACCCCAGTTAAAGTTATGGAAACTAAGTACATATACTATACAGCTAATGTAGTAGACGCAACGAAATCGAGTGATGTATTCTAAATAGTACATAATGTATGTAGTATGCAATCGGGACCAAGTAGATTTGAATTAACGTATATTTCCTATACTATATCTAGATATAGTTCAGTCCCAGCGGATCGATTGGTCATTAGCAGTGATGAGTACTGTTACCTCAATGGTATCAGCAAGTTGTATCGTGAGTGAGTCGAACCCAGGCAGACGCGTTAGTTTGTGTATTTAAGGTGAATCTAGTCCATATTTTTTCCATATAAACTTCGGGAGACTATTACTACACTGTTCGACAATGTACCTATATCAAAAATTAAACATGGTATGGTCGCGGTATTAATATTGTCTGTGCGGAAACAGAATACTAAAATAAAAAGCCATTCAAAAGTTAGGAGTCAACAAAGATTCGAAAAGTTCAATAAACTTTATTCGTCATTGATTTATGCAGTGGTTTTTTCATAAAACTCGATCTTCCGAAGGACTTTTCTTAATTTTTACGCGCCTGTTTTACTATAAATGATCCTGCATCTCACTCAATAACGTTGTGCGTATAGACTAGCGTGTAACTGCTCATCACTGATACTACCGCTGTCGGAAACGATGCCTGGTGAGACAACGTGCTTTTTAGCCAGGCCCACCAGTGAGTTCGAGCCCGCGACTAATGAGTATTGTTACCCCAGTGGTATCGGCTAGTTGCATCGTGAGTGAGGCGAACCCAAGCAGGCATGATAGTTTGTGTATTTAATTTCTTCAGCACTGCTCTTAAAACAGTGAAGGAAAACATCATGAGAAAACCGGTCCTCCGATGTCCTAACACTAAAATTTCGAAGAAATGTGACATCCACCACCACTACCTCCTCGTGGTGGATTATGGCCCACTCCCTCTCACAAAGAGAAGGCCTGTGTCACAGCAGTGAGAACAGTAGAGGCTCATTGTGTTATATCCATTGGTCAGCTAATCTTTAAAACTGATTGGTTCTACAGTACGTGAATTGTTCATTACAGCAAGTTGTAT
This sequence comes from Polymixis flavicincta, assembly GCA_949987655.1. NCBI lineage: Eukaryota > Metazoa > Arthropoda > Insecta > Lepidoptera > Noctuidae > Polymixis > Polymixis flavicincta. The sequence goes on along the minus strand of OX465171.1, from coordinate 29,876,274 downwards.
GTCAGCAAGATTGGTGGGTAGCAATCAAATGTAATTTCCCAGTCCATTGGGTTGTTAAACGCAGTTAGTAACTAACTCGATCCGAATGACGGAGATTACTGCCCGGTGGGGACTCTGCCGGTAACAACTAAAGCTATTCCCTCATCGGGAGCATTCACCTGGAATATTACAATGCAAGATTCGATTTTGAGCATTGCTGTACTTACTGATGTAAAACAGTCTATTCTGTAAAAATCTCACCGTGAAAATTTACGTGAGGGGAACGTGAAAAGAGCTTGTCATGCCAGCTGATGCTAGAAATTGACACTGTTGACAGCTCACTTCACCGAAATTTTCACAGTGATATTTTTTATAGAATAGCCCTGTTGAAATGTTACAGACGGATGATCTCGATGAGGGAACGCCTTTACACGATGCCTTGAGGGTGAATCTATATATTTCACTCTCAGTGTTGCCATAATTATCGTAAAAGGAGATGGATCATAATGTAGATCGTACCTAATTATAACCTAGAATAAAAACTTTTTTCAAAAAAATAACAACCGACTTCCAAAAAAAAACACTACAAAGTGCAAAATAACTTTAAATTCGGAAGGCGGTGATAAAAAATTTAAATACACATTCAAAGTCACCGAAAGTTTTTATTTTTCACTTTTTAGTTACCTACCACACCAATTCGAAATTTCATCATCGTTGGGGTCAAAACAATGCATTTTAAATGCGATAGCAGCATTCGCGGTTGATTTGCTGTAATTTTTTGAAGAGTTCTATTGTCTGTCTCTAAAACGCGTCATCAGATCTGTATGAGATTTTAACTTCCTTCTTTTTGAAGTCGGTTAAAAAGTTTTTGTAAGTCTTACACGTGCAACTTGTGCAAGTATACGATTTCATTCAGTCACTGATTAACCACGAAATGTCAAAATTTACTAGACCTACGAGGTTGAAATTTAGCAGAGGGGTAGATTATGGGCAGGAGACGTTAACTAATTAATGATTTTAGGAAAGTCCCCCCGTAATAAAGCGAAATGGGAGGTTTGCGCAAAAAAAAATCGGGCCAGAGAAGCCTGTTCCAGAACATTTTTAACATTGATGCGGGCGGAGCCGCGGGCAGCAGCAGCTAGTTACGTCATATTTGTTGATATAAAACTCCCTATTTATTCAACTAAAAACGTGCATTGTTTTCTCATATAACGGATGCAACACAACAATGTATGCATGCGGAAATGGCAGCATTGAATCGTACACAACTTGGTAGCCACAGTCCACGCTACATTAACGTTAACGCCACAATAACAAAGTTACGAACCGAATGGATCATATGTGTCACTCGGAAAACAAAAGTGGTTACAAGCCATTATAGTTCATTGGTGTGGCTATTGTAGGCTCAAAACAATATATATAAATACCTACATTATATCATTGTATGCTTGCGCAGCGAATACATGCTATTTTAAATGGTAACTACATTATATCATTGTATGCTTGCGCAGCGAATACATACATGCTATTTTAAATGGTATTATAACCACAATAATACTATTATGATTAATCGGTTTATTAATTCTCTGTATCGGAATTGGGTTTGTAGGATCACCAAATCCAAATGAAAACTAATCAGATTAAGCTCAACGCATCTCTGTAAGCTTTCACAATAATAATTAATTTATTTGTTAAGCTAACTACAAGCTGTATTTATCTAGCTGTATTATCTATTAATGAATCTCATCTGAACCATAATTGATCTACCTGACATTATTAAAATAACATGTTTAATGCCATCGCTTGCCGTTACCAGTTCTAAAAAAAACTCTGGAAGCACCAGGGCAGTTTTTTTAATGAAATAGTCATTCAATGGGATTATATAAATATTATGAACTTGGATAAATGATTTTATTTCTGCAAGTAAGTTTGTACAAACACTTTTACACGTCAATCATATTTTTTTTAACTAGATGAGGTCGGCGTTTCCTATCTGACTACGCTGAGAAGAAAGGCCAAAAAAAACTCATAGGTCACCGTCTCTTTTAAAGTCCAGACATAATCTTGGTCAGATCATGTGAAGACCATGTAGATTGAGTCTGAAATGGTCTTTTGAGGAAAGAACCACACAGATTGAGTGGACCTGTTCAATCTGTGCACGCATTAATCAGTAACCATGCAGCTTAACTCAGGTTGTATTGATGGCTTTGACTGGCTATAATTCTGTAAAACCATATTTTTTTTTATGTTTTTGAATCATATTTTATCAACATACAACCTGACACATTGCCAAAAAAAAGACAATTAAAATTTCGCGAGGTACCTTAGTAGACGTACAGAGGCCAGCACATCAAGCTACCCCAATCTGTCAAATTTCTTTGATGGATTTTCAACTTTATTACAAAAGTACAAGGTTCATGTTTTATTGGGAAAATTTGACAGCTTGGGATAGCTGGATGTGCACGTTGTCTGTCCACATTGACGTAAAAAAAATCGCGGCGGGATTTATACGCTCAATGGATCTTCTATGCTTAGCGCCGAGAGTTGAATATCGAACAGTAAAACTGTTCGATTTTCGACGCATTGATTCTATTGGATATTGGATTCTATTGGATTCTCAAACCCCGGCTCAATAACGCCGATCAGAGGATTTTAACACGCTTTTTTTAGCTTCTCCTGTATGTTTATTTGTTTGTAACAGGCTCCTTTGGACTTGATTTTGACCCACTTCAAACGGTCAGATTTCATTTAAACTTTGTATACTTATCGAGGACCAATGACTGAAAACTGAAAAATTACGCTTTTGTATTTAGCAGAACTAAAAACAAGAAAATAACGAATAGATTAAAAATTAAACAACACGAAAAAAAATACCTCACACCCCACGTTGTTTTGAAATTATTTTCTGCTTTTTTAGATTGTTTTTTATAGCGTGTTTTTTAGTTTTTTTGATCGTATTATTTTTATGATTGTTGGGTTGAAGAAATAATTTTTACAATAGTAGTTACAGTGAAAATGGAACAAATACCTTGAAAGTTAAAACTGACCCGACATTGGGTAAAATATTGCGGAGTGTTATTTAGTTAGCTGCTACTTGTTATGCTAGTTCCCGCAAAGTTGGTAATTCGTTCAAATACAGATCTGATTATACCAAGACACTAATGGATTTAATCCGTTGAGATTGAAGCCTGAAGCAAATTAAGTTTGTTACATACATTACTTATACATATTTTCTTTTGTTGCGATTATTTTTTATTATTTTTTCACGAGTGGTTTCGATGTCGAAATTCTTTATGTTCTTCTTTCTTTCGTATCGATGGTACTTCTAGTTTTTTTACACAGTTGGAGCCCCGTAAGTGGCCAAGTTTATTTTTTCTTTATGTTGAACTAATGTTTCTAATTGTCCTCCCATACCTATTAACACTGTATTTTGAAAACATTGTAAGAGCCAATATTTTTTTAAAGAGGGAGGTGGTAGGGTAGCTGATTGCGTCTTGTGACGGGTTGTTGAGCTCTCTAAAATTGGGTTGAGCTACACGATCACTGCTCCATGCATGCCGTCTGTTGGGACAGACCAACTCAAAGCTGCAATAGTTCTTCCTTAAAAAGGCCCTACCAACCATGGCCCGGCAAATTGACTCCCAAACAATTCTTATTAATAATGCTTGAACTTTAAATGAGGAGACCATGACCATGATCTCAGAGTTTGTTTCGGCATTTCTTCGCAGCGATCAGTCAGCTCGGAAATGCCAGCGCCATCTAATTTTCAAATAAAAAAGTAAAAGTGTCTACCTACATAAAATAAACATTTCATTTTAATCGGTAAAAGATTTTGGTTTTATATAATATTATTTCATTTGTTTCAGTACTGGCTCTGTGTAGTAGTGCTGCTCTGTTCAGGAATATTCTTCGCTGTCATCAACCTGTATTGGAAGAAAGGTAAGGCCGCTATCTTATCTCAACAGATAACATTGTGATAGTACTGACACTTTATTATAACTTTTACCTATTTATTTTGTACATAATAACATCTGTGAGAAGGAAGTAATATGCAGGTTATGGTCAGTTTTTTTACGGAAAAGTCCTCGTGCAGGCTCGAGCGTTCTGTCTTCTTTGCCTTCGACGTTTTTCTGAGTCGCGAGCATGCGATGTGTCGATATTCATTAAATTTTCTACTCTAGGTTGTGGTAATACGGTCAAAATATCAGCTGTTCCCTACATTTATGTTCGCATAACTCGTCAAAATGTAGGGAACACCAGATTTTTTTTTCGCGATTTCGGGTTTGGTCCCAAAGTAAAAGTTGTTCATAATGATGAGTACAATCATGTGTTTAAATGTCGGTCACTAATTACCAGTCACCCTATATACTGAATTGAATTAGCTATTAGCTAAGCTTTTGCAACGTCGTGTCCTCGATTGAGATTTTAGAGGGCTAAATTTTTTTTCGAGAGAAGGGTTCATTCTGAACTATCAAACTACTTTCGGACTGTCTCGGATCTTCGTTGAAGCACTTATACAGGGGCGGTTCGCTAGTTGTAATAGTATAAATCAGGAACCTACAAAGTTCTGTCATTCCCTCATCAAAATGCAGCGGATATTTGTATTTTTAAAGTTAGTTGTAAATCCCTTGAACGTGATAAAGCTTGCAGTTACGTGCCGATCGCCACCGATACTGAATTAAGCCGTTTTCACCTGCATTTACAGAGCGACAGACGAACCTGTACTTAATAGTGCATAGTTAGGTACACGAACCTGCACCGTAAAGGAATGAGTATAAGGTAAAATTTTACTTGCACCTTATTATTTTTTATATAACGTGCTGCCAAATTGTGGACCACCACAGCATGGGTCCCTGAAAACATCCTACGGCATCGCGGAAAATCCAGGCTTAAATGGCGGGATGAACTTGATGCTTATATTAGGAGTCGGTCCATATTGGCCCATAATCGTGTTAATAGAAAAAGGAAAGGCCTAAGGGTTTGCCCTGCAGTGGGACAATACAGGGTGATTATTATGATTATATTACGTGTTGCCTAGGTACGTATTAGGATTATATTACGTATATGGGTTAAAACAATGCATATTTATGCGATAGCAGCAGTCGTGGTTGATATTCTATCATTTTTTGAAGAGTTCCGTTGTCTGTCTCCGAAACTCATCATCAGATCTATATGTAATTGAATTTTGCAAACCCGTCTAATGACAGTGTTATGCCCGAACATACATAAAAAAACAGTGTCACTCCGGGAGTTCCTACAGAAGTGAAAACTTGAACAATGACCAGGGTTGCCACCTGGAAAAAAAAAACGGGACGATCGGGCATCCATAAAAGACGTTCGGAGTTTGGTGAAAAAAAAAATACCCATGAGACAGTCAAAGGAAAATGACTAAAACTTTATTTTGTGTTTATATTTGTATTTATTTTATATAATAATTTTTTCCATGTGTATTTCTTATTGTTACGAGCCGTATAGATTTTTGTATTTATTTATGAAATCTGAACAAGACATGTGCATATTCAAAGAAATTACCAATTCTGCTTTTATCAAATCTACCGAGCAACGATTTCTGATATTAGACCATTTCATGGTCATTTGTGAAAATACGCGCTCAACATACGCATTTGAAGGAGGTATGCTCAAAGCACGAGATACAATACATGATGTTTTTAAAAGTATTATTGTTTAAACTCCAACGAATGTAATTTTTTCACTCAACTCAACGAAGAAAGAAACTCGCCGCAAAGTAGGTACAACCACAGAGTCCACACTCCACAGATTACTGCGCGTGCGGGAGGAGGCGAAAACGAACGCGGTACATGCGGCGCGCGGTAGATGACGCGGTGGCGCGTGACTGGGTTTTTTTTTTTTTTTTTTTGGGTGGGAAATCATCAAATAACTTCTCCCGCTCTGTGTGGAGCAGGAGGGCGTGTCAGACTTTTACTGACTAAAACCCACCCGTGTTCCCTCAGTAGCCCGTATGCCAGGGGCTGTGGTATTTTTTGTGCTGACATCTCTTTGAGGCGCGCGTGGAACACAACGCGCCGTCGACTTGGGCTTGGTCCTTACCGGACAGCGACCTACCCATTACTCGCCGTCCGCAAGCCCATGCCTACGGTGGCCGGAAATCGGCCTGGGATTCCCGACGCCCGGGGCGTCTCCGTATCCTGCGGCGGCTAGGGTCGTGAGGGCGCATAGACTGCTTCTTCCTCACGTGCGCCGCCTCCCTCTTCGCGACTTCACTGCTTCGCTGAAGGAGGTGACGGCTACCCATGCCCTCTCGCTCCGTACCATGGCCTGGATCAGGGCCGGACGCGAAAGATCGCCGCCGCCGATCGCCTCCACGAGGACACGGCGGTGCTTCGCCCAAGCCGGGCAGACCGCCACCGTGTGCTCCACCGTGTCCTCAGGGCGATCTTCGCAGTGGAAACACCCGGGCGTTTCCTCCCGCCCTATCCGAAACAGGAACCTCCCGAAACAACCGTGTCCGGTGAGGACCTGCGTCAGGCGGAAGGTGAGGACGCCATGCCGCCTCTCAAACCACTCCTCAAAGAGGGGACTTACCGCCGCAATCGTGGCGAGCCCAGCGCGTGACTGGGTTGGGTACCCGTGAATGAATTGATTGAGCCTGTCGCATATTGTCAAAAATCGGGAAAAAATCGATAGGCTGTCGGGACGCGGGACAATGTCTTCGAAATCGGGACTGTCCCGGCAAAATCCGGACGGGTGGCAACTCTGACAATGACGTGTGTATTTTTTGAATCAGCAGGAAATATTTTTTGAATATAACGTTCAAGGTACGTTCAACGTTGTTCGTTCGTGTTGTCAGTGGTGTCGGTAACAGTGTCACGAGTCCAATTGGTTTTTCCCATCTCAAAAAATGCTCAACGCGAAGAACTAAAAAAGTTTTCATTAAAAAAAAAAACATATAAACATGGCGAATTGATAACCTCCTCCTTATTGAAGTCGGTTATAAACATTGGCAACCTTGTTCCACTCACAGCTGAGTATGGGCCTCCTCTCTTTCATGCGACATGCGATGCTTCCATTCACCCTAATTCCGAAACACACTGACAATAATGTTATTTAGAAGTGTCCTTTCCCCGTTTTCGAGCGTATAAACCAATAAGCCACATTTTGGCGTAGTCTTAATATTATTCGGAAATCCTTTATTATACCTTGGAATAATGAGGAGCATACCTACTTAGAACCTTTTAATCATGGTCTGGCAGTTTGAGTAATTTATGTGGCCTACCCAAATATCCTTTCTTTGGTATTGTTGGTCGAAATGTTGAGCTCTATGTTCTGAGTTGAGCTGAATAATTACCAACAAATGCGTGAACTGACTGGACAGGTCCACTCAATCTGTTTGGTTCTTTCCTCTAAAGTCCATTTCAGACACCAATCTACATGTGGTCTTCACATGATCTGACCCAAAATTATGTCTGGAGTTGTAAGAGACTATGAGCTGAGTTGACTTCGGCCTTTCTTCTCGGAGTAGTCAGATAGGAAACGCCAACCTCATCTAAGTAGTTTTTTAAATATGATTGACTTGTAAAAGTGTTTGTACAAACCTACTTACAGAAATAAATTATTTGTCATTTACCCGTGTTATGATGCAAATGGCGATACCAAAGTGACGCGTCCATGACGTAATGCACTAAAATAATAAATCCGGCTAGGTAGGTAAGTACATTAATTGAAGTAAGTCGACGATTGACACGGACGTAATAAAGTCGCGGCAGGATTTTTCACACACTGGATCTTTGAACGCACTGCTAACACAGAATATATATACCCGAGCAGAATGAAAGCTTCCTAACAGAGCTCAAAATTCTTACACATTCAGATTCAGAATAGAGCCTTTGAATAAATTACAAGGTATAAATACGATGATTTTAACATTTGAAATAAAAGATTTCGCATCTATGAGTCTCGTGTTTTTTGTTGTTTACCTTTATTTAACTACTTGAACCCTATATAGATATAGTTAGTATGAAGCTTTATTTCTGCTCGGGTATATATTCTGTGTTGTTGGTAAGTGCGTTGAAAGATGGTGCGCAGAGTTGAAAATCGAAGTGTTTTTTTAAAGCGCTGCGACTGCATTCTCAATGGCCGATTCAACACAGAGAGTAGAAAATCCAGTTCGCGAAAAAATCCCGCCGCGATTTTATTACGTACTAGCAGCGGTCCGCGGTTTCACACGCGTAGGGCCCGTTCCCGTGGGGAATACGGGGATAAAATATAGCCGATGTCACCCGGGGATAGTGTAGCTTCCCAACAGTGAAATAAATTTTCAAATCGGTTCAGTAGTTTCGGAGCCTATTCAATGCAAACAAACAATCAAATCTTTCCTCTTTATTATTAATAAATTATACAGGGTAAGTTTTTATCCAGTGCGCAAATTGTAACCTTGAATTCAGCATATCATTCTAGAACCCCTACATCAGAAATTTTTCGACGGTTAACCAAAAAACAATCAGCTGTTTCATAGAAAAGTGCAATACCTACGCGGTCAAAATGTATGGAACAGCTGTTTTTTTTTTTGGATATCCGGCGAAAAATTTCTGGTCTAGAAAGATATGCTGAATTCATGGTTACAATTTGCGCACTGGATAAAAACTTTTCCTGTATTAGTATAGATGATGTCCAAAAATTGCTGTCTGTTGTCTCCAAGTTGCTGAGACTCTAGAAAATTTCTTTACCAACATCCCAATAGAAGTTACGAAATCTCTCCCCTCATCATCTGTATTAGCTGAATCTCTTCTTAAGGAAAACTTCAGCAAGGACATTCCAAGTTTTGAATTCAAACCCATTTCTAATGCCACAATTAAGACAGCATTTAAAAGTCTTAACATAAAAAACACTAAGACTTATGGGGGATTTCCATTAAGGTTCTTGAAAATATCATTGACACAATTGCCCCTGTCCTAACAGGCATATTTAATCAATGTTTAGACAGCGGTACGTTTCCTGACTTAATGAAACATAGTAAAGTAGTCCCAATTTTCAAATCAGGTAGTAAGAGTGATCCCTCTAATTATAGACCTATATCTGTGCTTCCAGCATTGAGCAAAATTTATGAAAAAATCATGCTAGACCAGGTGGCCAATTCTCGTAATTAAATGTAGTCGCAGTGTCATCTCGGCGACAAGGTAATGTCAAAAACTTGTCAAAAATGTATGGAAACTGGAGGTATTTTTGACAGTTTGACACTGGTATCAGACTGTGAACGTTCTTAAAATTACGAGAATTACCCCTCAGATGTTGTCACATTTTAACTCAAATGGGATTTTACATAGTCGACAATTTGGTTTCACGAAAGGTAGGTCGACGACTGACGCAGGAGTAAAACTCATCAGTCACATTTTGGAATCCTGGGAGAATTCCCAGGACGCGATTGGCATTTTCTGTGACCTCTCAAAAGCGTTTGACTGCGTTGACCACAATACACTGATCTGTAAATTACACCACTATGGAATTCGTGGACAGGCTGCTGATCTTGTACTTTCCTATTTATCAAACAGGCAGCAAAAAGTAAACGTTAATGGGGCGACGTCCTCTGGGTCTCTAGTTAAGATGGGCGTGCCTCAAGGTTCAATTCTTGGCCCTTTTTTATTTCTAGTTTATATTAATGACCTTCCTTACCTGATGGCTAACTTCTCGGATATAATTTTATTCGCTGATGACACTTCTCTTATTTTTAGAATAGATAGAAAAGTTACAGATGTCTTACATGTCAATGATAGTCTAGCTGTTCTTTCGAAATGGTTTGCCGCTAATAATCTTTTACTCAATGCGAACAAAACTAAATGTCTTAAGTTCTCGTTACCAAATGTACCCCAAGTAGGTCTAAACTTAAAACTTGATGGCAAGAAACTAGATGCTATTTCGGAAACTGTATTTTTGGGAATAACTTTAGATTCAAAATTGCAATGGGGTGCTCACATTATAGCTCTTTCAAGTAGATTGAGCTCAGCTGCTTACGCAGTAAGAAAGATAAGGCAGTTGACGGATGTAGCCACAGCTAGGTTAGTTTACTTTGCTTATTTTCACAGTATTATGTCTTATGGCGTTCTGTTGTGGGGATCGGCAGCTGACGTAGATTCAATTTTCATTTTACAAAAGAGGGCAATCCGCGCAATCTATAAAATGGGGCCTCGCGAGTCTCTCAGAAACAAATTCAGCGAAATTGATATTCTAACTCTGCCGTCTCTTTATATCCTAGAAAATATCTTGTATGTTCGCAAAAACTTAGGCCTTTTCAAAAAACGATGCGATTTCCATAATCTGAATACACGTAGTAAAGATGAAATTGTGATTCCAAAATTTAGATTGACTAAAACTAGCAAATCATTTCTAATAAACAGTATTCGCTTCTATAACAAGTTGCCAAAGTCAGTTACAGAACTTAGCGATGGAAAGTTTAAAACGCATATCAAACGTGTCCTTATCAAAAAAGCATATTATAAGATAAAAGACTACGTTGAAGACAGGGAAGTTTGGCATTAATTCCTTCTGCACATGTGGCTTCCCTGGTACCTCATTAACACCATAACTATGTGAAAGTCTATTAACTGCTCTCAATGTTCTTTTTTATTCTTTTTATTTTTACAATGCTGACATATTCTCGTCATTATTTGACATTATACATCAATTTTAATATCAACTTATTTTTTAGTGATTGTCATGTTAATCATGTCACTGTTTAATTAGGTTCATTTTATTTATGTAGATTATTTTACATATTGTGAATGGGAGAACGTTGTAGGCCTTACAGACTGTAGATTTGTAGACGATTTTCTATTCTGTATTCGTCTAAGTACCTGGTACTTATTGACAGGCCTGCACTGTCCTCCCATACATTTTATCTCTGAAAACATTGTTAAAGCCAATCATTTTTTAAAGAGTAACCGTGGAGTTTCTTGCCGGCTCTTCTCCATAGGAAACAACATTTTGGAACCGTGCACCTAGCTTCTGACGTTTCATAAGTGCCCATGCAGGTTTATATGAAATAAGAATATTTTGATTTGATTTGATTGATTTAAAAATTGTTGACGTTTTTGTAAGTTACTTAATCTAGGCGGGAAAAAATCGCCAGTGGGAACAGCAGCTTACACAATAATTTGTACTACGTTCGTTATTCCGTGTTCGATTTAATGAATAGTGGTTTGAATGGCTTTTAGTGCAATCAATCAATCATTTTTGACGCTGTTCTGAATGCACTATACTGCTGGTATGTGGATAAGTCGGCTTTCCCGGGAAGTTGCACTCGAATAAAGTAACTTTTGTACTCAATTAATTTTGAAATGTCATATTGTCATTCGTTAATATGAAATATCACTAGGAATGGCTTTCAACTTTGTCATGGCTTTTTTTTAGGCAGACATTTTTTCGAACTTTTGAAGCAATGGATTAGCGAATATCCCTCAAAATTATTTTGATTGATAGTGTATTATGCTATTAGGGTGCTGTAGTGCTACTTATTTATACATTATTAGCTTTTGCCCGCGGCTCCGCACGCGTGGATGTCGGTTATCGCGTAAAAAAGTAGCCTATATATCCTCCATATCCCAGGCTATATTTCTGCCGAATTTCATAAAGATCGGTTTACTGGTTTAGGCGTCAAAACGTAACAGTTACTTTCGCATTAAAAATATTGGTAGGGATGTTCGTTTCCAAGGCAATATAGGTACAGCAGTTAGGTAAATATGCTATCATCTCTACTTCCCCGAAAGAATCTTCCCCGAGTTCTCATAATATATTCATATTATTTCGGGACTTCATCATTTATAAATTTACCTGCGCCTTCCGCGGTCATCAGTCCGTAGCTGGACGACCATTCGATTGTTTTTCTCTTCATCTGAAATGCATCGCATTTCTTTTTGAGATCGACACTTCTGCATATTTTTGAAGGGCCGTCTAGGTACACTAGATGGTTATTTTAGGTCAGATGTCTATAGCCGCTCGGGTCGATCGATCAGGTTAAGCTACGCTTGCCGCGCTTGTTACGTGAATGGGTGACCATCATTACATACCAAGACCCCGCCTACCCTCTACCTCCGCCTTTACCATCGCCGGGGGCAAAGCTGTCCCGAAGATACCCTCCGTTACATCCCTAGTTCTTACGTCACCCGTTTGTACTACGATCAACTGTACGATAAGGGAAGTAAACTTAAAAAGAGGCAAATTAATTAAAAAAAAAACATGCATCGTTAGACGCCTAAAAAGTTTGTAGCGGTTTTGGGAGGATTTTAAAAATAATTACGTTTTCTGAAACTGAATTTTCTGCTGAAACCATATTGTGCTGAAATAAAAGTTGTTTTAGTTGCATACGGATCTCCAAGGAAAGTTTGCGCTTCGGCAATAGGGTATTTTCCAATTTGATAAAAACTATTTTAATTTGAAGATTGAGACGAAATAAATAACATAAAAATAAATTTATTGCTATCCATTTTCTCAATGAAAAACGATTAAAAGCAAATTTATTTTTCGTTGTTTTGAATTTACCGCCAAAACGCTCCTCACGATGCCTTTTTATCACGTGACATCGTGACGTCAGCTTTCATGAGAACGGCACCTGTACAAATAATTAGTTTGGCGCAGTTTTAGAAGTGTTTGTGCACAGGGCATCGCACACCAGTAATTTCACTTTCTATCCATTAAAAATCTTGATAATTATAAACTCGACATTCGCTTATTTACTTACTTACTACTTTAGTTTACACAAAGTTAACGTCACGTGGTAAAAAGTCATCATAGGAAGCGTTTTGGCGGTAAATTCAAAACAACGAAAAATAAATTTGGTTTAAATCGTTTTTTATCGATAAAATGGATATAAATCTTCTAAGTGTTTCTTATTGTCAGGACAAGGTTTGTATAGCTAATGCCAATTCAATGTTCATAACTAAGACAGACAACGTCTGTCGGGTCAGCTAGTTAAATAAATATAAATCAAAGTACCAAATACCAACGATGTCAAAGTCGAGTCAAAGCATTTATGTCAAATAACATAAAAAGAACTTTTGAACGTGATGAATGAAGAATCATTTGTTCAGTGAAGGAGAAATAAAGACACATATAAGTACATGAAACCTACTTTGTTTCATACTATTTCACACATCAACTCATCATCATCTGCCTAGCCTTTTCCCAACTACGAGTATGTTGGGGTCAGCTCCAGCTCAATACTATTTATAGGTATATGCGTGAACGTTCAAAAATAATCAACGTTTTTATTTTATAACTTCAGGTAATGGTACTTACGAGGGACATTCAATAAATACTTAGCCTACAAAAAGTAAACGAAAATTTTGGAAAAGTGGCAATTTATTTCTCAACATAGTCTCCTTTTAGTTCGATACACTTAGCCCAGCGATGCTCCAACTTTTTTAACCCGTCCGAAAAATAGTTTTTGTCAAACTCTGCAAAATAGGCCTCCGTGGCGGCGATGACCTCCTCATTCGATCCATATCTATTCCCGGCGAGTGGTTTTTTCAGATTAGGAAACAGAAAGAAGTCACAAGGGGCCAAATCTGGAGAATACGGTGGATGGGGCAGCAATTCGTAGCGTAATTCGACCAATTTGGCCATGGCAACGGCAGACGTGTGAACCGGTGCGTTGTCGTGGTGAAACAGCACTTTTTTCTTCGCCAGATGGGGTCGTTTTTTCTTTAATTCGGCGTCGAATCGGCCAAATAAATCGGCATAGTAAAGCCCTGTAATTGTTTTACCCTTTTCGAGGTAATCGATGTAGATCACACCTTGTGAATCCCAGAAAACGGTAGCCATAACTTTTCCGGCCGATTTTACAGTTTTCGCCTTCTTTGGAACACGTTCCCCGGTCTGGATCCATTGTTTTGATTGCTCCTTGGTCTCTGGTGTGTACCAGTGGATCCAGGTTTTATCGACGGTCACAAAACGACGCAAAAACTCCGCTGGATTCCGCTTAAACAGCGCCAAACACGTCTCCGATGTGGTCTCACGGTTGCGCTTGTTTTCTGGTGTGAGTAAACGCGGCACCCATCGCGCCGACAGCTTTCTCATGGCGAGTTCCTCGTGAAGAATATGATGCACTGTTCATTCTGAAATGCCTACAGTCTCAGCTAGCTCCCGAACCTTCAATCGGCGATCTGCCAATACGAGATCATGGATTTTTTTAATGTTTTCCTCCGTAGCAGCTGTTTTCTGTACACCTGGACGTGGTTCATCAAAAACCGACGTACGGCCACGTGCAAACTCGTTGAACCAATTCTTGACGGTGGCCAACGATGGATAAGAGTCACCGTACACAGCATCCAAGCGCTCTTTGATTTCGATGCGCGTTTTCCCTTCCAAAAATAGGAATCGAATCAACGAACGATATTGCTCTTTTTCCATTTTTGTAAAACCGATCGACACGTTCACTTCCATAAGTTGTCAAATTAAAACAAATGAAGGGATTGGAATTAAAATTTGAAAAAAGAATTAAAAAAGAATGTGCTACACTGTGGTAAAACTCTTTTGAAACTACAGCGCCCTCTGGCGATGAGGCTAGGTACTTATTGAATGCACCTCGTAGCTCCTAAGTCGACATTCACACGTACGTAATAAAATCGCGGCGTGATTTTATCGCGCACTGAACTCTTGGTGTTGAGTGCAGCAGGCTTTGCATGACGCTTTCTATTTCTACGAAGAATAGACAGTGCTTTTTCAATACAAAGTGACATTACGTTTTCCATTTTTGACCTCGCACCGTAGATATCCTTCTACAATCTGTCATTTTGTCTTTCGTTTCTAACGATCTTAATTTAGGTCTTTAAAAATGAAGACTATTTCAAAAGATTTTTCTTCCCAAACTGTCAAAATCACACTGCCAACAAACTTTCTATTCGACGGCCATAAAGTATTTACGATTATCTACAAAATCATGATTCGTTTAGAATGCATAACTGTGATAATTAATAGAAAAACATAGCTATCTTCTCCTATTGTACACATTTAGTTAATAGTAATGTCTATTCTTCCGTCGACATATCGGTTCTCGTGCTAAGCCTGCAGCGCGAGAGTGAGTCTCAGCGCGTCGAAAAAACAGTGTTCGATTTTCAACTGCCGGCGCTAAGCGGTGCGCGAAAAAATCTCGCCGCGATTTTATTACGTCCATGGAAACGTGGACTAACTCAAATTAATAATTGCGTCTACTGTGTCTATATTATCTCCATATTCACAAAGTGTTCCTCATGTTTCAGTCCTAACTATTTTCGGCACGAGCGTGTACGGCGGCGCTGTGATAGCCACGTCCCTCGATTACTTCTTCGAAAGAATGATGATGCTTAAATGGGTCAGTAGCTTTATATTTAATTTTTGTTCGTTACTGCTTTAAACTGCATGACATAATGACTACATTGTACTGCATGACAAAGTTTAATTAAAAGAAGAGTTCTTCAACAGATCATAATCATTCATCGGTCAATAATCATCATTACAGTCACAAAACCTCCACTCCTGGACATAGGCCTTTCCAGGCGTCGCTGCATCGACCGGTCCGTCGCTTCTGGCATCTAGCGGTATCACGCGATCTTGCCAGATCATCGGTCCGCCTTGTGGGGAGTCCTACCAACGCTGCGCCACCCGGCACGCAGTCGCCACTTCTCCAGAACCATTCGGTTACACCAGCCATCCGTTCTGCGAGCAGTGTGCCTTTCTCAACTGCCACTCAAGTTTGGCAATTGCTGTGGTTCCCCATTCTAAAACAGTAAAACATAATGTGGATCCAGTAGTTATTTTGCCAATAGTCGTGAAGGCCATTAGCATAATAGCCAAGAGACTTAGGACGCTCTCGTTAGGCAGCTGGATCAAAGGCTTGCTCCAGAGAGCGGTACTTCCGGACATAGCGCGTATTGTTAGGAAGTGTCTCTCTCAGGAGTCCTAACCACTGGTAGCGTGTCCTCGATACCGGTGGGCTTATATTTAAATATTGTTCATATTTAAAAAATATAATTTACATGTATATTTAACGAAATATAATCCATCGTTTCTTTGGCCAGCCCTGCCTACTCTTACAGCTATCCCCATTCATATTCAAAACTTTCCTTACATCTTCCTCATTCCTCTGCATCACATGCCCATACCATGGCGAGCACGTTTCAGGTAGTCACTGGCAATACGCACTGGTCAAAGACTTTGGACTTGAGACACTGCGGTTTGTGAGAAGAGCAGATATTGCACAGCTTCCCGAACGCTGCGCAGTGGAGTCGACTAGACGATTAATCTTTTTCTCGAAGTTGTGTGTAACTGGACAGTTTGTCCTAAGTACATTATCGTCGACAACTTCGTGGGCAGTATCTCCCACTTCCGCGAGAGTGGGTGTTGCATGGGCATTTGACATTGATATGACCCATGCATGGTTTTGAGGATTTTGCCCTTCAGTTAAGGGTGGTATTTCCCGCGACCTGCCGCTGCATATCCACCCTTTGCTAATCATGTGCTTGAAAGACCGCTATTTCGCCATTGCTTTGCATTCGGGTCAGATCAGCATGTGTCAGTCTGAAGTGGGATCAAAATAAATAAACCCTACCTGTAAGTTGACACAATTAGCAGGTAGGACGTATATTTATTGTATGTATGAATTGTGCTCCGCATCCCGCACAGTTTTCGGTTGGCTAGTGCGTAAATATTAGGTCTTTACCTATGAAATTGCCGTTCTGCAGTACTGGCCATTTCAAATCAAAATAATTTTTGTTTGGCTAAGAATTCTAATTTCAAATTAATTTTATTTTAAAAACATGGATTTTTTTTTCTAAAAGTAGTCATTTCTTTATTGATTAGTGTTACATTTTCATCGCATTTCAATCTTTTTCGTCATCATGGATACGTTAAAAATTCGAGTAATTATGGAATATGAGTACCGTCGTGGCAGCAACGCGGCACAAGCGGCACGCAACATCAACGACGTTTACGGAGCTAACACTACAAACCAACGCACCACCTGTTATTGGTTTGCTCGCTTCCGTTCTGGAAATTTCGACCTGAAAAATGAACCCCGCGGTCGTCCGAAGACTTTGGTCGACAATGACGAATTAAAGGCGATTGTGGAAGCTGATGATACACAATCTACGGCTGAATTAGCAGCAGCTTTCGACGTTAGCGTCAAAACAATATTGGTCCATTTGCGTCAAATTGGCAAGGTAAAAAAGCTTGACAAATGGGTGCCCCACGAACTCAATGATCGCCAGCGCGAAGTACGCGTCGAGACGTGCCTTGCACTGCTCAACAGACACACAAATGAAGGAATTTTGAACCGCATTGTTACCTGCGATGAAAAATGGATTCTGTTTGATAACCGTAAGCGCTCAGCAAGTTGGTTGGATCCTGGTTCAGCACCTAAACAATGCCCTAAACGAAAACTTACCCCTAGAAAAGTGATGGTCACTGTTTGGTGGTCTAGCGCCGGTGTGATTCATCACAGCTTCTTACCAAACGGGGTGAGCATTACTGCAGATGTGTACTGTGAAGAACTGAACACAATGATGGAGAAGCTGGCGCATCTCCAACCAGCATTGGTCAATCGCTCGTCTCCGCTGCTCCTGCACGACAACGCGCGACCTCATACTGCACAGCAGACGGTCTCCAAGTTGCAAGAACTGGGGTTGGAAGCTCTCCGTCATCCGCCCTACTCACCAGACCTTGCGCCTACAGACTACTACTTTTTCCAGAATTTGGATAACTTCTTGGCGGGAAAAAAATTTAATACCCGAGAGGCAGTACAAAATGCCTTTGAAGAATTTGTTGCCTCCCGTCCAGCTGATTTCTTTAAGAAGGGCATCAATAAACTGCCACTGCGATGGCAAAGATGCATTGATTGCATGGGTGATTACTTCGATTAATACAAATAAAAAAATCATGAAAAAAATTCGTTTAAATTTTTTCATACAAAACGGCAATTTCATAGGTAAAGACCTATTATTATAACATCATCTAAATTCTTACACACGTTTGAAAAAAATAAAATAACGGGCATCTTTAGTTTTCCTTTCGATATCCGGACAACAAGCAGCTAGCAAGCTATCATTTTAGCATAAGCGAGCCAAACTCGTTATTATACATAAAATTAACTGTTTTTTACGTGTTGGGCATCACCTTACATTGACAAGACTAATATGTCCTGTCCATATAATTAAATACATATCCAAAGTCACCGACTTCCGAACTTAGTTATTGGGGTTGGACAAAACTAGTTTATTATTTTTTACTTTTCGGTTTTTCGGCGGTTAAATCTTTTTGTTAAAAAGTTTTTATTTTATAATTTTTTGTGGCTATAATCTACTAATTACTACATGCTTAATTTTTGATTACTTTTTGTATTACACAACTCAGTATTAAAATCTGTGAGTTAACAATCAATCATCCCCTGTTTTCTTACCCTTAGGGTTGGAATTTTCTTCGAAATTAATATGGGACCAACTTTGGAGTATACGCTTTCCAACAAAAAAAGAATTGTAAAATCGGACTACTCTGGAAAAAGTTATGCGTGGTCAAAAAAAAAAAAATATACGCGTCGAATTGAGTAACCTCCTCCGTTTTTTCGTCGGTTCAAAAATACAGTAATTGTTGATAGTAACTTACAATTTACTTAAAAAGACTTGCGTAACTGTTAGTCTACATATTATTATTATTTTATTTTACTAACAGTTTCGATGAGTAATTAAGATCTATATCTTTATTGGTCTCTATCCCTATTTGAGAATATTGGACAATGTTCCGGTGTTTTAATGACAGAAAGCTGTATGAAAATAAGCGGAAAGAAAAGTTAGCTTTAATCTAGGCTTCATCACAGTCGATAGCATTTTACGATTTCGATAATGACAATTTCGCTCATCATATGAATGAGAAAACGAAAATTATTTTTTCTCCTCAAATAACACATTATAAATGCACTCCAATTAAAATAGACAAATGAAAGTAGGTATGTGACTTAAATTTTTCTATATATAAAGGAGTGCGTTGGAATAGACTTGTACAGTCGCCGTCAGATATATTGTAGCAGACAAGGTGACCAAATACTTCTGAACAATTTAAAATGTCAATAAGTTCCATACACTACAAGTTACCATTAATATCTGCACATTCATTACTTCATTAATATCTGAGCAGATGCTTGTCAATAATAGGGTATTTTCCGATTTCATAAAAACTATTTTAATTTGAAGATCTACTACTAGGGACTATATATTTAACAGAAAAATAAAAATAAATTTATTAATACACATTTTCTCACTTAAAAACGATTAAAATCGAATTTATTTTTCGTTGTTTTGAATTTACCGCCATTACGCTCCTTACGATGACTTTTTATCACGTGACATGTGACGTCAACTTTGTTTATACGGCACCGGTACAAATACTTAGTATGGCGCCGTTTTAGAAGTATTTTTGCACAGAGGCACCGTACACCAGTAATATCACTTTATATCCA
The DNA here is from genome assembly GCA_949987655.1 of Polymixis flavicincta. NCBI lineage: Eukaryota > Metazoa > Arthropoda > Insecta > Lepidoptera > Noctuidae > Polymixis > Polymixis flavicincta. The sequence continues at coordinate 29,856,842 of OX465171.1, read as the reverse complement.
TTAAAAATCTTGTTAATTATAAACTCGACATTCACTTATTTACTTGCAAACTACTTTAGTTTACACAAAGTTGACGTCACGTAATAAAAAGTCATCGTAAGAAGCGTTTTGGCGGTAAATTCAAAACAACTAAAAATAAATTTCGTTTAAATCGTTTTTAATTGAGAAAATGGATAGAAATCTATTTATTTTTATTTTTCTGTTAAATATCTCGTTCCAATCTTCAAATTAGAATAGTTTTTGAAAAATTGGAAAATACCCTATTTCTATACAAACAACTAGAAAACCTCCGGCGGCTCCGGCAAACCAGTCGTGATGCTTATAATGATCAAGTATTGCAAGGTGGCTACTATGTGCTTTTGTTATCGTTGCAGACTACTTTTATTTTATTCTATTGTCATGGTACAATCAACAAATAACAACGGAGTTATATTGCAATTTTCTAGTTGTGGGAGCGTGCGAAATTGGAGCCGGCTGTGGCTCCACCCTGTCGATTGTCGTGGCTAACGCTGGCTGCCTGGCCTGCTGCTGCCATCGTGGGCCTTACCGCGCAATGTGCATTGACCGCCACTGGGATCTACCACGAGCAGAGTGAGTATTAAGTCCCCTACCCAGAGTCTATCAGATATCTACGTAGTCTGTACATCAAACTTAGTAACATTGAGCAAACAATTTACTGAAAACTATGTACTTCCTTATTTGGTGTGAAAAAACGCCGTTTACGATGATAGCACGCAAAATATTGTGCTAATGGATGCATGTGCGCATGCGACGGTACAGGAGTTGTGGGGGTATTAAAACTTTTTTCGTGTAATATAAGTTAACTTAATACAACGATGACTTCCAATATCACCGCAACCAGAGGGTTCACTATAGTCCATTAAAAAAAAAAACATAATGACAGGGAGTAGTGAAGTGTCGGCTTTGTCACGCGTCTTTTTACACCCAAAACAAAGTTACGCAACATTGTTTCTGCAACATGTTTGTGTTGGGGAAACAATGTAAGTCACTAGCGTCATTTGATAGTACTAATAACTATTGACTAGGCTATGTAACAAAATGGCTAAGTAAAGAGGACCAGCTCCTTAGAACGACCGATAAGTGGCGCACGCTCGGAAATGTCATCATTTCAGCCGGAAGACGTCCACTGCTAGCAGCCTATGTCTAGACATAGGCCTCCCCCAACTTGGGGGGGGGGGCGCTTGCCATAATCGCCACGCTTAGCACGCTTGGCGATCTCAATAAAGGGGTAAAATGCATAGAGAACGCTGCTGCCCAGTCTCTAGTAAGTCCCTTAGTCGCCTTCTACGACACCCACGGGAAGAGATGGGATGGTGCTATTCTTTACGTCCGGCACCACACGGAAATGTACACGTCGGATAATCTGTAGGCATGGGATCGTGATTTGACGTTGTGTCAGATATACCTATTGTAAGAGCAGAATTGGGATACGTACTGACATTGAAGAACTAAGTACTCGTATTACTCTGAACTTATATGTGAAACATTGAGCAGTTCCTAGGTCACGTGTATCGCGACCACGTGTCATGGATCACTGTCACTCCATGGTCCATATCGACAGCATCCCCCTAGAGTATGCACAACGCCAATAGGCGTTTGTGTCTAGTTTTATAGTGCATACTCATCATAACAGCACCGACACACATTTAAGGTATATTTTCAAGCGACTGCCAGTCATACTGAGAGGATGAATGAAGTGCGGATGACAAAAGGTATAAGGCAGGCGTGAGTGGAAACGCCGAGAGGGACGACGACCTCATCATCATCATCAGCCTATAATGTTCCCACTGCTGGAACACAGGCCTCCTCTCGGTGAGAGGGATTGGGCCGTAATCCACCACGCGGGCCCAGTGCGGGTTGGTAGATGTCACATGTCTTCGAATTTTTGGTTCTAGGATATGCCGGATTCCTCACGATGTTTTCCTTCACCGTTTTGAGAGCAGTGGAGATGAAATAATTTACACAAAGTAAAGCGCTTGTCTGGGTTCGAACTCACGACCTACAACTCGTAAGTCGCGGCTGTTACCACTGGGCCACTACTGCTACCACGGACGACCTAGGAGAACATAATTAGAGTGACCTTATTGGTCATGATCTTCAAAAAGGTTAGGTGCGTGGCACACGCAACCAGTGACGTGTATGACCAGTGGCCATAGTGTGAGTTTTTTTAACCGTCTTGATCTAACGCATCGACCGCGTTCGGCGCTCCGATTGGTCCTTCACCAATCCAGGGCCAATCGGAGCGCCGAACGCGATCGATGCAAGATCGAAATGGTTAAATGAAACTCACACTAGGGCCACTGATGTATGAAGATAAACAAGGGAAAAGAAGTATGTAAGGATTGTGTAGCAGGTCCTGTTCAGCGTTCCGTAATTTCTGCCTACCCTAATGGGTTTTTTTTTTTTTCAAAATAATAACAACAGACTTCCAAAAAAACACTACAAAATGCAAAATAACTTTAATTTCGGAAGTCGGTGACTTTTTAGTTACCTACCCCACATCAATTCGAACTTTCATCATCCTTGGGGTCAAAACAATGCATACTTATGCGATAGCAACATTCGCGGTTGATTTTCTGTAATTTTTTGAAGAGTTCCGTTGTCTGTCTCCGAAACGCATCATCAGATCTATATGAAATTTTAATGGGACCATTTCAGAGTAAACCCCTTTTGAACATAAAAATATATGACGGAGTTATGCCCGAATATACATTAAAAAAAACATGTCGAATTGATAACCTCCTTCTTTTTGAAGTCGGTTAAAAAGCGTGAGAGTATGTATGTATGCCAGTCCCAAGTGCGCTTGCATTCGCTGTACACACAGGCTTCAACAACTATGTACCCTACCAAAAGAGACCTAATACAAATTCGCTTCTTTCCTCTTATCTCTAACTTTGACTTTCTGAAGGTATCAGCGCACAGAAGCGTCACATGAAAGCCCAACAAGCTCGACCGATTACCCGCGAGCAACGTACCGAGATGAAACAACGCAAATACAGATACCTGTACCAAGTCCGCACTGCGCATGGAGATGTCATTTCACAGGTATGAAATCATGACGATCAGGGTGCTTACTCTCGAATATAATTCCGATAGATCGACATTGGAATTGTCAGTCAAACGTCAGGGATTGGCTAGACTCAGTGAGTCCAGCCAATCCCTGACGTTTAACTGATAATTCCAATGTCGATCTATCGGAATTATATTCCAGAGTAAGCACCCAGATCAGACTAACGAGTAAACAAAAGATTACCCATCGGCGATTTCGTATTGCATGTTACATGTATAAGGTTCAGTCTCCAAAAGAGATACATGATCTTCGTTCTATTTTAAGCTATTGCATAGCTTTTATCGCGGGCTTTGAGCGCGGCGACCGAATCAAGAAATTCCGTAACGAAAATAAAACCTAACACCCCCCACTCCGCCTACCATGTAGCTCGGCCGAGCGTTCGCTTAACGTGTATGTATATGGTACGATTGTACGATATAATAAAATTTGTTTTGTTATCGATCACCACGCTCAAAAAGTGTAACTTGAATTAATATCAAAGAAAAAAATATATAATTGCATAAGTTGATAAAAAATGCTATGCAATAGCTTTACCACGGCAGTTCCCGAGTGCCACACGTTTTTTTTTTTTTTATCCAACCGTTTCTTAGTAAACTTATCCGACGAACCTGCAGGCTTAGCACGTCGCTTTCTATTTCTACTCAACCGTAGAATAGAAATCGCTTGTCTATATTTCTCGGTACAAAACTGTCAATTGTCTACACGGAAACCTCAGTTTTATCTACTCTTCCTACTCTTACTTAACCTTTGTGTTCTTGAATTAGTACTTATGCAGGGCTTCTGGCTAAGGAATAGCTGCCGCAAGAGTTGATCGATCAGGTTAAGCTACGTTTGCCGCGGTTGGTCCGTAGATGGCTGACTATCTTTATTGACCAACTATACCAAGTCCTCTCCGTGCCTCGAAAGCACGTTAAGACGCTGGTCCCGGCTGTTATTCGTAGTTCTGTGAGTGTGAAGAGCTATGCTGGTGTATCTGTTATCTCATCATCACAAGTAAAAAAAATAGAGACAATGGGAAAAGATTTCCATTTAGACACTGTATGTATTACAACGAGGATCCTCGGGCCAACTCGCAACTAGGTACTTTTAATTTTTACTGGCTGATCTTAAGCTCAAAAAAATTATAAATTATCTGCGACAAAAGTCCTAGTGATAAATTCTCACCGGGATTATGTTTATTATGCCATTAGAAAATACTATGTGTAATACTGTCAATGGTCGCGAAATGGGCAGATGGAAAAAAACCCTAGAAAAAATTGTTTCGCTTTAGAATAAAAATATTTCGCTGTTTTTATTTATTCATTTAATCATTAAACGGCGTAATATTTTTCGTGACGAATTTTTTTATGCCCTATGATTATTTTCTTTTTTTATATACTTGTACTCCTTACATATTATTATTTTAAGATCGGTAGTTTTAAAATTATGTAAAGGTTGTTAAATTCAATTATGAAATATCCGTCTACAGGAAAAACAAAAAAAAAAATGGGCTAAAGTTAATTGCGACTATTTCTATTTCGACAGTCATACGTACAGGCGCTGCAGAAAAAAGCGCAGTGTGGGAACTGGAGCGGCGAGTGCAGTACACTGCAGAGCGACTCGACCCACCTCACCGTCCTAGCCGGATCCGAGGCCGCCCCACCTACCGACAGCGACGATGACCTGAACCAGATCCGAGCGGCTCATTAAATACTGGTACGTAATTATTGTTTTCTGTGACTCGCACAGCCCTGCTAGACACTTTTAATAAAACTAGTGGTAGCCCAGTGGTCGAAATTCGACTTAATTCATTTAAAACTTAATGTATTTGTAATGCATTAATATATAAAAATAAAAGCTTTCTGCACTCCTCCATAAGAACTTGAACTGTGCCAATTTTGATACTCCTCTGTCCACACAATTTTCTTAAAAACGGGCACAAAGTTTTAGCTTCACGAATTTATGATCCAACCGATGATTATCCCTGTATGCTATGCAAGTGCATTCAGATCAGATCAGGATCTGGAAACGATAACCTCATCTAGTTTTAAAAAAATATTGACGTCTATAGGCCGACCGTCTAACTGAGTCCTCGCCTGCGCGGTACAGGGGCGCGGGTGTATGACGACCAAGGCGACTGAGACAGGTGCGGGCGGTGGGTGAATTTTTGTAATAGCTCATTCCGATCGCTGCACGGGTAGCGATCGCACGTGTTAATTGTTGCGGACGCCTTGTGAGAAGTACACATGTAATAACAATCTCAAGATGAATCGAAAGATATTCGGATTCAGACATAAAGTGAATAGTCAGTATACGAATATTTTAGAAAAAAGAAACTGGACCCGAATTCTATGGAATATCAACAAGACATACATTTAAACAAAACCGTAGCAGAAGTTACTGGACTATCGGAAAAGACTGCTTCTAGAATCGTAAATCAAGGGAAATTATTGAAAGACAACGAAAGCTTCAAATCACCGAAAAAAACCAAACTGGTTCGCAAAAAAAGAGTGGAAATAGACGATTTCACAAAAGGAGTGGTAAGAAGAAAGGTCACTCAGTTTTATACAGTTGATAAAAAAAATACCTACTCTGAAAACGTTGAATGCTGTACTTAGAGAAGAGAATATGTTACACTTCGGAAGGGAATATTTAAGGCTGTTGCTACATGAACTAGGTTTTAAATTTAAGAAATGTGGTTCTAAAAGGAAACTCCTTATTGAACAGCCAAATATAAAATCGTGGAGGTGGAAATACTTAAGGACTATAAAAAAATATCGTAGAGAAGGGAGACATATTTTATATCTTGACGAAACTTATGTAAATGAGTCTCATAATGTTTCAAAATGCTGGCAATCCAAGGATGTACTCATGGCGTGCTATCTCACATCGGAAAAGGGAACCGTTTGATCATCGTACATTGTGGAGGTCAAACTGGATTTGTAGACGGAGCACTTGTGATATTTAAATCGAAATGTAAGACGGGTGATTATCACGATTCTATGAATTTCGAGAATTTTAGTAAATGGATTAACGAAAAGCTAATGCCCAATATACCACCAAATTCCATTATCGTGATGGATAACGCAGCTTACCATTCGGTTTGAGAAGAAAAAAAGCCGACTATGGCTTCTACCAAGACAGTAATGCAAACATGGTTACGAAGACATGACGTGGTTTTTGATAATAAGCTTAGAAAGGACGATTTATTTAAATTGATTAAAAGGACAGACACTGAAGATATTTATAAAATTGACGAGTTATTGAAAAGAAGCGGACATGAAGTGTTGCGTTTGCCTCCATAACACCCAGACCTGAACCCTATTGAGTTGGTCTGGGGTGACATTTAGGGACAATTAGCACTAAAAAGTGTGGACTCTAATTTAGACCAAAAAAAAAACAACGTTAGAGGGATTATTTGCTGAATATTCCGTACAGAAATGGGAGCATTGTGTTAATCATGTTATTAATATCGAGGATGAGTACTGCAAACATGATGGAATTCGGGATGATGCTGTTGATTTTATTATTAACACTCAGGGCGACTCTGATGAATCCGATGATGACTCGAAAGTGAAGAATCAAGTTCCACCGACATTGATATGGACCTGTCTGATTGATTTATTTTCATTATTCTATATAATAAATAGTACAATAGTTTATTACCAAATATTTTATTTACGTACCTAAGTTCATTAAAATGTTGTATCTTCATTAATTAATTATTTTTCATTAAATTAATCACTATTTCTTTCCTATGACGTCACATATCTTAGGAACTATCTTGGCGCATTTCATCTCGTATGTATCTTACTAAGCGCCCCCACCGCCCGCACCTGTCTCAGTCCCCTTGGTCGTCATACCCCCGCGCCCCTGTACCGCGTAGGCGAGGACTCAGTTAGACGGTCGGCCTATAAAAGTGTTTGTACAAACCTACTTATTTATAGTAATAAAATAATTTATCGTGTAATCCTAACGCGGACATCAACCGGACATAAATCCAAAGCGCGGGACACTGATGCTTATTATAAGCATAAATGTAAATTCTTCTCGTTCTTCTTTTTTTTTTTGGAAAAAGTTATCTCAATATATTTTGTTAGTCGGCTTTTTAAACGCTTTATGCCTTCGAAGTACCAGGTTGTCCTAACTCGGTAGGAGCACACCTAACATAGTTGAACATAGTTTTGTCAGCTAGAGGCTGTCATAACTCGGTAGCTATGTCAGCTAAAAAGCGCTTACATTTTAACATAATAATTTATATGTTATAACAAAATTAAAAACGTAAAAACAACAATTAAAAATCCTATTAGAACCATTTTCGACTTCCACGCGGACGAAGTCGCAGGCAAAAGCTAGCATTGATATAAAAATGAAGTACAATTTGATTTAATATATAGGTAGGTACAGTCTTTTTTAATAACTAACTTGACTTAAAATTTACTAAGATTCTTTGATCCTTTTCAGAATGGAACATCGCAACAAGGCAGGTAAAGCGGATCACACTTTATTTTAGTTTTATTTTCTTTTATTCTGTAAAATATGTTTTCCAGTATTATTGTAAGAGGAATCCACTCATATAATTATTACAAGTAGTGTTTATCATTACCAGTAATCGTATATTAATTGTATTTAATGTGAATTTATTGTTGTATTATATGATTCTAATTGAATGAGTCAGTGACGGAGTTCAAGGCCTACATTAATTATTTATTGCCAAATATAAGTTAGTTTTAAGTATACTTTCATGTCAATTTTTGGAAGATTTTTTGATGAATTTAGCATAGAAACCCAAACCGTCTCTTTCTATCAGATTTTATACTAAAGTATTTATTACTGAGCATTCCAAAGTTGATTACATAAGTTAGTACTAAGATTTAATTATACGTTGTTTTGAAGCGAATTGCGAGATTTTTATATTACCTATATATACTGTATATTCATCACTGCCATCGGTACAATAAATTCTGTCCTAATTGTAATATTATGGTCTTGAACTCCTTTCGATATGGTTGTATTATTTATTTATTATTATACATTTATAATCAAGTACTGATTACGATGGCTTCGTATGTTGGTACCGATATTGGCCTTAATGACCAACATAGTTGGCGCACAAATGCTGGCACAATGATTGGTAGAAGCCTCTAAGATAAGGTAGAAATTCCAATAGGCTATCTATAGGTCGGTTAGGATGCTTGTAATTTGAATGCGATATAGATGTCGAGGTAAGAGAGTTTTCAGAAATAGATAGATTATTGGCATTTGTGTGTAATAACTTCAAAACGTCTCATTTACAATGGTTATCTAAACATGCAATAGATTGTCGTCGATAGTAAAAGACACGGATTTTATTTACTTACATAGGCAACAAAAACTAATCACAAAATACAGTCATCACAATATAAAACAGTTGAACAACACCTATAGTAAGTAACTTTAAATTGAACGAAGTCGTCGCGACAGTTAAAGGAACATACCCACACTACGTGACCCGTTCTGAAGGCGGGGGGAGGGGGGTTATTCAAACCACGTTTGGTCATAGGAATGGGGGCGCATAGGTTTTCGTCACGTAGTCAATACCCTCTAGGGAAATATCGTGCTTTTTCGAGCTATGTTTAAATATGGCGCGCAGCGTTTAACGCAGTGTATTTTTTTTTTTTTTTTTTTTTTGGGTGGGATTAACGCAGTGTATTGAGTTCCTGTTACAATATATTTCTACACAAGTTTTTTTCTTCTTGATAATATTTTTTCCACTTATTATTATATTTATGTACGCACTCTTGGCGTCACGAGACAATCGCTGTATTGAGCCACGAGCCAATTTTTTTTTTTACTTTCTTACGTTAAAGAATGATTTAAAACCATATTTATTCATTACAATGTGTAAAGCTAGAGGAGAATGTATATGCCCATACTACGGGTGGTCACTGAGGGGGGAGGGGAATACAAAATTGAAAAAAATGGGTGACGTAGTATGGGTACGTTCCCTATGGCGCTCTTCCGAATGCGACCGCAGCCGCAGTTACATAATAGAACCAGTTTTGTCGCTGAGGTCTGTCGGTGCGGGGTCGCCTTCAGACCAGCACCGTTCACATCAGTTTCTGATAAGCAGTCGGATTTTATATAATACCAAGATCAAATCCGCGGGAGTATGAAACTTGCTTCAACTGTCAAATGATTAAATTCGTATTTTTATAATTTGTACGTCATTATTATTGTCGAGCACAATGCGATTTGGATGTGATGAACGGGTATACTCTTGTGAAGAGTCTAGACTTAAGTTAGATTACTGATTATAACTAAAAGTGTAAAAGTAGAGATCGAATTTCTTATAAAATATCTTGTACTAGGTTTATTTTGCTCATTTGTTGAAAGGCTTTAGACGCCAATGCAAAGCATACATTTTTCTAATGTGACGCTAAACTTTAATGTTTTGTATATTATTTAGAACTATATACCTACTTGATCGTTTGAGCGTAAGCAGAAGCAAATGCTGAACAATTGTGATAATTTTAATAACATGAAATGTTTTGTCCAATTTACGGGAACACCAGTTGACTCAAATCAAAACTACAAAATATAAGATCTGCTCAAATGGTCAGTAATAACGTACATTCTATGCACAGTGTGATAATTTAATTTTTTGGCCAAAGTTTATTTTAGTTGTTACATGGCTTAAAGCGTAAGTTTATTTTTATAACTTGTCATTATTTTGTCATTATATGCGCAAATTATTGTTAAAACAGGTATTTAACATATTAATTTGTCAAGATTTAAACTTTGTAAAATGTAATAGTCGTTGTACTGAAGGGAATGTGAATGTTTTGTAATTTATGTGATCAGGTATAATTGCCTGAAGTATACATTTTGGTGAATAGCCTTGGAGGTTGCGGAACTTAGTGGACATTTTGATTTTTCTAATGACATTGAACTTACTTTAGAAATAATGTGGAGAATTGAATTTGATTTAATGCACGGGGCGAAATCACTGAACTAAGATATTTAGATCAACAAAAGCACTAGATTAAGGATTAGAAACAAAACCATCGCTCAAGTGGCCGCGATTGCATATAGCTTGATTACAAACCTTAACACTCAAAAATAAAGTTAATTATCGTTTACTACATGAACTGAAAAGTTAACGTATGTTTAAAATAAGAACAAAAGTATATATAGAGAAATGAAACATAACTTCTGAGCAGTAAGGTTAAATAAAAACTATATTGCACAAATAAGCCGACAAAAAAAATCCGGTCGTTTTTGATGCGCACATCAGAAATCTAGTACTTATTGTTGATCGAAGCTAAAATGGGTCATGTTAGTGAGTCAGAAAAATCACCTAATCAATAATCTGATATCACAATAGGTAGCTGTGACGAAATATAAAGGTTCAAGCAGCTAATAAAATAGGTATTGTGCGTTAAATTAACATTTGCATGTAGCGTTGTAAAGATGAATCATTTTTACATGGTTATAATTTAATTAAAACATTTATTTCCCGCCTCGAGGTTATAGCTCTATCTAAGTCTGTTTGAAAAATATAGATATATTATATTGTAGGCATAAAGTAGGATTTATATTATTAGATTAAGACATGTGACGCGTTTAAGAGATGACTATTATTCTTTGTTCCTCTCTATCTCTAAAACATAGTCTACTTTAACGCTCAATTTCTAGTCTTTATGTATTTTATTCCAAAATTATGTTACAATGTCGTTTAAAGATTTTTACGTAAGTATATAATATTATGTTCGTTTAGTTGCTAGTTAAAATATAAATATATATTAATAATTTTACGACTATTTAGGTTTAAAATCTAAAAACTCCTAATTTATTCCAGTTTATTTTAATGGATACAATTTATTTTATTTCTGTTATGTTTTCTAATACAATTTTATAATCGAAATTTTATTCTTAATTTGAGTTGTTTTTTTTTGTTTTTTGTTTTTATACCCGTACAACACTTAAATACATTATATATCCGTATGTATTTACTATATTGTTCTGTAACCTTTTATATACCTAGTAACTCAACTCAATTGAGTGCCTTCACTCAATTTAATCTTTTGACCACCACAGTGGACCAATGATATGTTTAATTACTCATTAAATAAATATGATGTCATTGATAATATAAATAGTATACCCAATTTATTATGTACTAGCAGCGCTCCGCGGTTTCACTCGGGGATAGTGTAGCTTCCCAACAGGGAAAGATTTTTTCAAATCGGTTCAGTAGTTTCGGAGCCTATTCAATGCAAACAAACAATCAATTCTTTCCTAAAATAATATTAGCATAGATTATTTTAAATGACTTCCGAAATTAAAGTTATTTTTCACTTTGTGAACATTCAGCTTTTGTGCAGTAGCAGTAGTAAGCCGATGTTGTGGCTCAAGTGTTTCATTATTGTAGTGGTCAAAAGATTAAATATAACATTATGTTAGACCCAGTTTGAAATAGTTCATCATACGACGATATATAAGATTAACAATAAGAAATACCTACTTGCCTTCTGTGTGTATGCCCGCACTTTGCGGCGCGAATTAAGCTGCACTTTTAGAAAACTGTCCTTTTCATACTGTGGAAGTAATTTCAAAACAGTAATATATTACTCTATCGCTATAGTCTAACCCGTAGTTAGTTTCAGACAGAGGGCTCTCAAATAATCATCTCATCGATATTAATAAGAAACCCTGACTTTACGAACACTGCCGAATATCTACTGAACTATAAAAACTATTTACAAAAGAGCCTAGACTGAGATAGTCATGCATATAGTTATAAATGACTCCGTTTTATTAATTGATAATTATTCAGGAATCGTTAAGTCTATAATTTCTACGTGCCTAGACTTAAAATCAACCTGAAACACCCGTTCTTCTATACAACATGTAACAGAATAAACGTAAGATAAAGTAGCTTGTTCAGAATTGACCATTGAATAGATTTCAGTAGGTAACCTTTATATCGACAGTGGAAAGGTAAAATAGCTAAAGCGCCAAAACCTGAAATCTCACAGGAATGAATTTTAAAGTTGAATGATTTAGAAATCATTTACAATAATAATTCATATCCTTTGGCGCTTTTGGGTGTTTTTTGCCATAACAACTGCTAACCGAGCCAAATAATATTCAATCTTATATTAGGGCAATAAGATTCAATTTTAAATGGAATTTCGTTATATAACAGTTAGCTACAAAAAAATACGTTCTGGTCATTGTATTAGGCTATGTACTCAATGCTCTAATTGTGGTGTATAAAGTCTTGCGTTAACTGTGTTAAATGTTGTATAAAGATGGCACTATTTTTTTTTTCGAGTTATTCTCAGCTAGGGACGCTAGGTTAGGGCTTTGTCGGTAAGTTACGTCATAGGGTGAGTTTGGTGTCCTTAGTTTCAAGTAGAATACCACGATGTAAAAAGTTAGTATACAAAGCTAGGGTCGGCACGTTAAGGTCCACTACGCGTCGTAGCTTCACTGGACACCGAACTCATAGGAAATAGGATCGGTGGTACCTCGGACGTCTCTCGACTTTTTTCACCAACTCAGTTTAAAGATTTTGGATGAATCGGCCTGACGTATCTAATATTCGTATTAACTTATTCATAATATTAAAATTGTAATCCCTTATATACTCTTCACTTAGATATTTTGAGTCAGCATACTTATTTAAGATCAAGTATTTTTTTGTATCTTTTTTGCATTTAACCTAATAGATACCATATTATTATAATAAGTATGTTTGGTTGTAACTTCTTGCTATGAGGTGTCCGAGAGGGCCTATCGCTCGCACTGAGCTCACCGCAGGACTTAATGATAGAATTTAACACGTAATGCTATTTTTGTACATAGGGAAGGTAACTAACCAAAAAATTATATTTTCGAAAAAAAACGGGCAAAAATTGCGCATTAGGTCCAAACAAATCAAATTGTGAATTTCATTTAGAATGATGTAAGTACCTATCGTATTTATCATAAATATTTTGCTTTGATGACATCTTTATCGGACTTATTTGGACGAAAATTAAGGAGAAATTCCAGTTAATAGGGCTGAGACATCAGCGTATTCTTCATTCTGTGTATTTTGTTTGACTCAGCAAGCACCGAGCGGAAACAGAAGCTTGGTTGCATCGTGTGTAGGTATAGTTGATGCCGATAAGTGTAGCTCAGCCCTTAGTCGACATTCCGGACGTAATAAAATCGTGGCGGCATTTTTTCGCGCACTGCATTTCCAACTTTCAGTGTTGAAATGAGAATTGAGAATACAACAGAGTACAGACGCCAGCACATCAAGCTCAATATGTCAAATTTCTTTGATTCATTTTCAACTTCATAGTATAAGCTTAAGGGGACACTTTGCGCGGGCTCGAACTCACTGGTGGTCCTGGCTAAAAATCACGCTGTCTTATCAGGCTTCGTATCCTACAGAGATAGTATCAGTGGTGAGCAGTTAGACGTTAGTCTACACGCACAACGTTATTGAGTGAGATGCAGGAGCATTTTTGGCAAAAAAAATCGCGAAAAAATTTAAAAAAGTCCTTCAGAAGATCGGGTTTTATGAAAAAACCACTGCATAAATCAATGACCAATAAAGTTTATTGAACTTATTGTTAATTGAACTTTGTCGGTACTGTCTTGGTTTTCGAGATTTTACACTCCTTTTATTACTTAAACACGCTCAAAGTTAGGTTAAATTAGCAAGAAAAACGAATCTTTGTTGGCTCATAACTTTTTAATAGCTTTTTATTTTAGTATTCTGTTTCCGTACAGACAATAATAATAACGAGACAAAACCATACCATGTTTAATTTTTGATGTACATAGTCAAACAGTGGAGTAAAACCCTCCCGAAGTTTGTATGGAAAAAAATGTGGACAAGTGTCACCTTTTTTTTTTTTTTTTTTTTTTTTTTTTGGGTGGAAAATCATCAAATAACTTCTCCCGCTCTGGGTGGAGCAGGAGGGCGTGTCAGACTTTTACTGACTAAAACCCACCCGTGTTCCTTCAGTAGCCCTTAAGCCAGGGGCTGTGGTGTCTCTTTCGAACAAACCCGCACCCCTGGCAGGCATCGACCCTTGCGGGTCCCATCACTTTTTGTGCTGACATCTCTTTGAGGCGCGCGTGGAACACAACGCGCCGTCGACTTGGGCTTGGTCCTTACCGGACAGCGAGCTACCCATTACTCGCCGTCCGCAAGCCCATGCCTACGGTGGCCGGAAATCGGCCTGGGATTCCCGACGCCCAGGGCGTCTCCGTATCCTGCGGCGGCTGGGGTCGCGAGGGCGCATATGCTGCCTCTCCCTCACGTGCGCCGCCTCCCTTTTCGCGAGCATCACTGCTTCGCTGAAGGAGGTGACGGCTCCCCATTCCCTCTCGCTCCGTACCATGGCCTGGACCAGGGCCGGACGCGAGAGATCGCCGCCGCCGATCGCCTCCACGAGGACACGGCGGTGCTCCGCCCAAGCAGGGCAGACCGCCACCGTGTGCTCCACCGTGTCCTCAGGGCGATCTTCGCAGTGGAAACACCCGGGCGTTTCCTCCCGCCCTATCCGAAACAGGAACCTCCCGAAACAACCGTGTCCGGTGAGGACCCGCGTCAGGCGGAAGGTGAGGACGCCATGCCGCCTCTCAAACCACTCCTCAAAGAGGGGACTTACCGCCGCAATCGTGGCGTGCCCACTACTGGGTTGCGAATATCGCTCTCTCCATGTCACCATGAGATCCCGCCGGAGCTCTGTCCGCTGTGCCGCGATTTCCCGCGGCAGCGGAGTTACGCCCCGGCGTTTGGCCTCCTCGCGCCACTCCCATATTTGCTCGAGGACCTTTGCCTCCAGATCCATGGCGGTAATCCGGCAAGGAGGCCCGCCGCCTCGCCGGAGATCGTGCGATATCCTCGGATCATCCTGATCGCCATGACCCTATGGGACGCCCTCAGCTTGCGAGCTGGTTGGCGCCTCAATGTAGGCGCCCACACCGGCGCCCCGTATAGGGCCATGGACCGCACGATCCCCGCGTAGAGCCTCCGGCAGGAGGCGTTTGGCCCCCCTATCAAAATTGGAAAATCAAATGTTCAAATGGGATGTGAAAATCGAACAGTGGGTTACTGTTCGATTTTCAACCCTCGGCGCTAACCAGAGCGTTGAAAATCCAGTGCGCGAAAAATATCTCCGCGATTTACTTTAAAAGATGTTCAAATCTAGTGTAATTGATGGAGAGACTCTGCGTTTTTTATAAAAACAAGTCTTCGTTCTACTCTTTGCGCTCAAGACTTTGTAGAGATTTTTTATTGTGGTATAAAGTTGTTCACATTATTGTTGTGTAGCTTAAACAAACCAATCCGGTCCAATACACGTCTGGATTCATTTCTAATTGATGTTTACGTAGTAGATACATAGATAGGTGTCGTAGTATTCAAATGTTTGTATAAAATACGAAATAATACGGTTGAAGCCGCCCTAAAAATAAGCATGGTCTATCAAACGGAATTGTGTAGTACCTACGAGTTTGTTTCTGTTAATCTGTATCTTTGGTTGGTCTGTTGGTCTAGGTTTGGTATAGCTCGACCTGCCTTCATCTGTTATTTGAATGAGCTGTTTTGTGACGATTTCATGGCAAGTTTAATTACCCAAGTTTGATCAAAATGCTTAATAGAAGTAGGTAAAGGAATATCAAAATAAGTTATCTCAGCCGTCAGATAAACCTTAGTTAAAAACCAATCGCTTGTTTTTGAGGGGTACCAAACCTCGTCCGTCTTTACTTACACTATTGTCTGTGTCTTTGTAACCGGATGCAGATGAATACCAGAATTATACATGGAGCGACTGTCTGTCAGACCTCCACAACCCAGTAACTGGGTAATACGATACACCTTAGACTGTTTTGTCAGACGTTCTGGCTTCTAACAACCCGTAACGTCGGTCAAAGATAATGTCAAAAAACGGTAGCCGACAACAGCGGTTTAACGTGCTTGCCAGGGCACGGAGGGTCTTTATTTATTCAGTTGCTTTTATAAGTCATACTTACATCTCATTTTAATAACAGATTGAGGTAACTCATGTATGACCAGATCTTAGACTATATCTGTGCAGGATTCGATAGATATAAATATATAAACATAGGTATGTAATTCGTTGTGACATATTGTGGGAATCATGTAGCTTTTGACGGACTATAAAATCGATGTGGTAAGTATTTATATTCATCTTGTCCAATACGGCCAGTTTCTTCATCAACATCAGTGAAATAACTTTAACTGACCCGAAATATTTGACGATTAATTAAGTTCAAATTGTAATAGTTTAATGTTTGATTATTTACAGTGAAACACTTAACTTCATTGACACTGTAGTTTTGTGCAGTAAACGAACGTACATAGGTCGCAGGCGCGGTCGCAGCCAAAGACTTTGGGGTGACCCCCCGTCGCAGACAAAGACTACATATTAATATGTAAAGAAAAAGAGTAAATTTGACTTTATTGCACAAAAAAACTGGTTACGTTTACAGCTTTGGGGGGGGGGGGGGAAGTAGTTACCCAGACAGATCCCTCGCTTCTTAGTTCATTAGTTCGTTCGATAAGACCGACTTACAAATAGCGAGACTGTGCGAGATCGTGGCGCCGCCCAAGCTAGTCATATCATTACTACTGCTTACTTACCTACTGCACACAGTGCGCATGCGGTTATCATCGTTAGCTTAATATCTAAGTAGTTTAGCTCAAATAATGCATGCAGGAGCTAGCTAAGCGAGCGAACGACCTGTCTTTTTCTGATTCGAGACGAGCTGATGAACGAAAAGAACGACCTTACTCGCTAACGCAAACTTAACCTAAGCAACTGAGCAAGACGAGAAGATAAATTTAAAAAAGGATAAATAAATAAGCCACAATGCGAGGTCTTACCGTGTGGTATGTGTTTTGGCCCTCACTCTTGATGAAGAAATTGGCTTTCAATGTTGGAATTATGAAACTTTAGGTACAGTCGCCAGCAGGTCAAGCTATCCCAAACTGTCAAATTTTCCCAATTGAACATAAACCTTATTCCTTTGCAATAAAGTTGAAAAACTATCAAAGAAATTTGACAGATTGGGGTAGCTTGATGTGCTGGCCTCTACTTATTGCTGTACTTTTTAAGGCCATGAAGTCCAATACAATAACATTAATAAATTTATAAATACCACCCTTAGGTAGGTACTTGTTTTGTCAACCAATGACCGCAAGGAAATTACCAGCTATCAGGAAAACGATTCCTTCATAAAAGTTTGTATCTATCAAATCCTTATTTTAGACATCAAAGACTTTTAATTTCAAGGCACGTATGTCTCGTGGAGCAATGTATTCGGCACAAAATTAGGAATGTATAGTGTGTCCATACACATGTAGTAAGGTAAGAAAAAGAATTTGTGGTGCATTTATTAGCCGAATCACTTTATGAGTCTTTTAAAATGTTCTGTTTGTGATGGATAGGTTTTAAATTTTGGAAAATTTTGGGAATATAATAACCTTCATATCGAAAAGATTTCTAAAATTGCCTCCGCAAATCCTGGTACTCAAAAGTAAACCTTATGTCTCGAGATAAAGGTATATTTTTCAAGACTCAATGAAGTTATTCTGTTAACGTGATTATGAATGAAAGTATAGTCTATTTGGTCTCTTAGAAAATGTCTGAAGACGATAATAAAGGTAAGCATAACGTGGATGATGTGAGTAATCGATATTTTTGGACTAAACGTCCCTTCTTGCCAAAACTGTAATGTAAGAACGTTATTTTGAATAAATAATTTGTTGTCATCTCACAAAAAATGGGTTTCATTCCATTAATGTTCCACTGTTATATTATCTCCAAAATAATACCTACATAAGTAATTATGTATTAAAAAAATAGAGAAATCATCAATACACACTGAATGATTTCATGAAAATAGTCATTCAATGGAATTAAATGAACTGGTAGGTACTGATGATTTGAGTAATTATAATTATTTAAATGTATTAAGGCCGCAAATCATTTGATAGTTAATATACAACCTGACACTGACCTACAAATTGCGAAAAACGTAAGAATATTTTGAATTTTGCGGGCTACCTTAACCCCCAAGCTACAAAAGTGCCAATTTGTGTAGCAACAATTCGTAAAATCCGTAAAATATTATCCAAACCTCAAATTCTTTTTGATAAGAGGCTCATGATGAATAAATAGAAATAAACAACACGGTCAAAAAGTCGCCAGTGTCCTTTTGCGATAACTTTCGTTCGAGACTGGCTGGCCCTTACAGTGGGTTGCACCAAGAGCTACGTCATAGTTTTCGTCAAAGTTAATTTTAACAGTAAAAATGACCATACAATCTAACTACCTGTTGGGTAGGTAAAAAGGTTTATATTTTAGGAGCTGTAAGACTATTAACCCATGGCCGCGCCATTGAAACGGTGAAAAACAGGATATCGCCGATGCCTCGCTGAAAAAGCATCGCAGACATCTGAAGTTTTTTGCAAAACTTATTTTTGAATTTGTCAAAATTAGTACGGTATTACTTAGGTACACACGGCTACACATCAAGCTATACATTTCCAGTATAAGCTGATCTCGCATTGTATAGGATTTCTGTACAGTGCGAGATCAGCATAAACTGGAAATGTATAGCTTGATGTGTAGCCGTGCGTACGTTGCAATAAGTCGTAATTTATCTATCGCAGAAAGTAAGTACTATCGAGATTTTTTTGTAAACAACACCTATTAATATGTAGAACTACCGATAATACGTTTCAAAAAAGTTTTATAAAGCCTTAAAATCCTTTTGAATTTTTCGATAGGGTGACCGTTTAAAATCATGCCGGGAAGTCCATACATACAGTGGTGAAACAATCGTATTATGGGCGGGTATTTGGATCGGCGAAAGAACCGAACTGATTTAGATCAAAGGCGATCTCAATGCACAGACTTACGCTGAAACGATTGTTTCAGATGATGTCATTCCTTTTGCAGACCCAAGTGGTGCTTCATTTGCAGCATGGTGCACGTCCACACACTGCCAGAACAGTTGCAAACACAGTTACCGCAGTTAACATCAACGTCCTCGGTCCTACCATGGCCTGCTCGTGCTCAATCCGCTGACTTGAATCACTTTGAGCATGCATGGGATGTGATTAAAAGAAGAGCTCTGCCTATTATGGATCTCGTACACACAGCATAAAATCTTGTTCGCCCGTTACAACGGACGAGGTTGCCATTCCGCAACGTGATATGGTAGAACTGATATTGGAGTTCAATCCAGTGGCGTAGCGTAGGGGGGTCAGCAGGGGCGGCGGTAATTAATAAAAATATTTGAACCATTTCATATTTTTTTATCCCAACAAAAAATTCGGACCGATTAAAAAGAGCATGGAATTTTTCATTACTTATTCTGTGACGAATTCGGGGAATCCCCTTCCTTCGAATGATATTTTGTAGCGACTGCTGGCAACACCGTCTATATACTAACTTCCGGGGATTCCCCGTAGGTATTCTATTTTGTGCTTGGATTGTTTATGACTAATAAATCAGCGAGAATGGCTCTAAATTCTCATAAAAAATCAAAATTAAAAATATAACATCATATCATTTCGTCACGTGAAGCCGAATAACCCCCCGCACTGCAGACTCCGGCCTATCTGATTTTAAAGTTCACTTTTTACGCAGTCGAGTTTTTGATTCTTTTAATTATTTTCTTTATTTTACACTTTTTACTTAACATACTTATTTTTGACGCTAATAAGACCTATTTATGAAACCCTTTATTTTGATAACCCACTCGATTTCGAGAAAAATAAAATGTGGCGCCAGAAAACGCCCATTTTAATTTTCTAAAGAAAATTGTGTTTAGACGTGTACAGACGCCAGCACATCAAGCTACCCCAATCTGTCAAATTTCTTTGATAGATTTTCAATTTTTCATGTTCAATTGGGAAAATTTGGCAGTTTGGAGTAGCTTGATGTGCTGGCGTCTGTACATGCATAGTGTTAAAGTGTGTGCGCGGGGCGTATGCGAGCACGCACACTTTCACATCATACATGTACCTACACGTCTAAACACAACCAAGGGCCGATCGCGCTCGTAATTTGCAAGAGCTAATGTACGGGTAAAACTTAGATAAACTTTTTTATTTGAAATTTAACCTGTTTAATGCTAAATAATGATGACTGTTCTTGCCGAAAAGTTCTCTAGAATTAACGTATAAAATGTGTAAGTATAGGTACTTAAATAAGAGGGCGGCAAAATTGTCTTCCGCCGCGGGCGGTCGACACCCACGCTACGCCACTGGTTCAATCAATCACGTACTTCAACTTACCCTGAAAAACGACGCGGACATTGAACAGGAGCGGAGGGCTCTGGCGGTCCGAGCGAACATGGTCATCCATAGGTTTGGTCGGTGTTCAACAGAAGTTGAAATAATTCTTTTCAGAGCCATCCGCACCACACAGTACAGATGCCAGCACATCAAGCTACCCCAATCTGTCAAATTTCTTTGATAGATTTTCAACTTTAAAACATGTGCATAAGGTTCAGGTTCAATTGGGAAAATTTGACAGTTTGGGGTAGCTTGATGTGCTGGCGTCTGTACACAAATACATGCAGTCTATGGACCGACTACATGCAAACAGCGTAGAGCGCCCTTCGTGTCCAGTTTAATAACGCGTTTAGGATGATGATCCGGCTTCCTCGCGATTGTAGCGCATCGACGATGTTTGCGGATGCACGCGTCTATTGATCCTGCGCAACAATGCGAAAGCGTAGCAACTCGCAGGTGAGGCGCGTGCGTTGTAGCCGCAACAGCATGCTGGCCGCGCTCGCGAAAAATCTCGCTTGTGCTATCGTGACTCACTGTTCTAAGCGACATGTAGCACGCGTAGATTAGTTTGAAACATGCAATTTTAATTTAATATAATTAATTTAATTTTAATATTCAGTAATCTAAGAGCATGAGTGTATGTTACTTGAAATAAATTATTTACTTATTTATTAAATAACTCTTTCCCTGTGTAGAGCCAAGCCCAACTTACATCTTGGTCAAAATGTATAGTTTTATGTTTAGTGGATTAATTAAAGCCCAGTGACTTAATTTCTTACCATATGCCCAAAGTCTCAAAAGTGCGACGGGTGCAAAACAGCCATGCCGTACATTTTGACCAAGATTTAAGGTTTGGTTAGAGGCTTGGCTCTACTTAACAGCCTTCTTTACATTAAATATTTTTGGTGAGATCATTTATCAATAATCAAATCTAAGGTATCTGCTGGATGTGGGAAGCACAAGACCGGTCGAAATGGAGGAGCCTGGGGGAGGCCTATGTCCAGCAGTGGACGTCTTTCGGCTGAAATGATGATGATGATGAAATCTAAGTCCGCATTTGTGATCTCATTAAATGGTGGTTAGTTCAGCTGGACGGCTGCCCCCACTTGACGAAATCTCCAGCTACGCCCATGCTAAGTAATTGTTAATTTTACGCAATAAAAATGAACAATACGTAGGTGGTCTGTATAAAATAAAACTGTCAAACATTAACTAAGGTGAATGTTGAATTATTTTGATGGATTGGTAACCAGTTTTGTGATAGAAAATAAAATACCCGTTTGAGACGCTACGACTCATAAGCCGGGAAGTTCTGTCAATGTCACTTATTCTGTGTCTTTTCACAGTCTGTGCAGTGCTTGACGTTGACAGTTTGTCAAAAGTCTGAATTTGATAGATTTGTTGTGATCTCTATTTTCAAATTTGTGTATAAATAAAGCTTTAGGAGTTACAGACTACCATGCTTGGCTTTTCATATTCTGGTATTCCTGATAAAAAATGGCAACCGCCACTGGCTGTGATACAAACAACGTAAGTAATAGGCTATTTCATAACTTATTCATACTAATTTCATTATATCTGGGTAACGTAATGCTACGGCCTGTGGCTTTCAACACCTACTTAACTGAAAAAGGCATAAAATTACTGGTTGTCGGATTATCTGGCTAAACAGTAGGAGTAGAACGGATAGTAGTAAGAAAAATACAAACAAAATTATGATAAATTTCTTTAAATAAAAAAACAATTCTAACGTATGCTATTACGACTTTTAATAGTAAGTATATTTTTAATTTACTGTTTTCAGAATGGGTTCTATGGTTGTGGAGATGTATTGGAAACATTCGCCAATAACATGCAGAAATTTCATGGAATTAGTTCGCCGAGGTTACTACAACAACACAAAGTTCCACAGAGTTGTCAGAGATTTCATGATACAGGGTGGTGATCCCACTGGCACAGGCAAGGGTGGACAATCAATTTATGGGCCAAAATTTGATGATGAAATATGCCAGGACTTAAAACATACTGGAGCTGGAGTGTTGTCTATGGCAAATGCTGGACCTAATACAAATGGATCTCAATTCTTCATTACCTTGGCACCAACACAGTGGTTAGATGGAAGGCATACAATCTTTGGAAGAGTAAAATCTGGAATGGCTGTTGTGAAAAGAATAGGTTTAGTTGAATGTAACAAAAGTGATTGTCCAGTTGATGATATTAGGATAGAAAGGGCATATTGTATCCCCAAGTAGATCATAAATCTTCATAATCCTCTAAGAAGAGGTAACTTTTTAAAATGATTTCAAATAACATAGAAATCCAAACTTATGGTGATGCATGTTTATCATCAAAACAGTGAAATTGGAACTTAAATAAGTATTGAAGGGATGCAACATATTCAACTGCTACCCATACTTATACATTGTCCTTACTACCCGAAAACAATGTTTATCTGGTATCCAACTTCTAAGTTATACAACCGTTGAAGGCGACTATTGAGACTGCAATGTCTTGTCTTCATGTCATTTCGTAGCCTTTAATATTCCCACTGTTGGGGCACAAGACTGTTGGTGAGAGGGAGTGGGTTGTGATCCATGCTGTGGGCCTAGTTTTGTATCAGTTTCTAGGACATGCTGGTATTATCACAATATTTTCCTTCACCGTTTTGAGAGAATAAATTACACAAAGTGCATGTCTAGGTTTAAACTTACAACTCGATACACAACTGCTCTGCTTATATTAGCACCTATCAACATATACTTAGGTATTACAGACACTTAAGAATTATAGAATGGGATATGCTTTTATGCATTAAAACACTGTACGTTACTCCAGTAGGAAGGTGACTCCTAGAGTGATGTGAGTGGAAAGTATAATAAATAAGTTCGTAATGCATAAAATTACTGGCTGTAAATGTGGGCCAAATTAAAAATTTGTGCACTTTGTGGTTTTGGAAAAAAAAAAAAACGGAAAAACTTATTCCTGCTGGCTGGAGTAATGTTGTTGCTGCAAGAAAATTCTAAACGAATGATCGAGAGAGAAATATTGTGCATGGGCAGAGAGCTAATATTTGTGCGAAAATGTGCGCCGAAAACATAATTTGTGCGTCTTCAGGTTTTCGAGTTATTGCAATTCCTGCTGGAGTAACGTTTTGCAGAATCGTGTATCTCTAAAATCATTGTATGTGCGCCTGTAGAATAAACATACCTGAGTAGCTCTTAATTTACGTATTTTTGACAAAATTAGTTATGAGACAATATTAATAATTTTCAAGTTATGGCGCTTTTTTGAAAATCCGAAAAAATATCGTAGCGCCTAAATGAGTAAACTGGGAATGTTCCCGGGCACATGGGAACAGTCCCGGGAACATTCCCGTTGGGAAGTTACTGGGAACGGGAATGTTCCCACGGCACATCACTACCTATGACCATATGCAAAATATTTCCGTAATATCCTTTGGAAGGCCTCCCACAAGGTGGACTGATGACCTTGTGAGGGCCGCAGGAGTCCGCTAGGTGCTGGAA
Source organism: Polymixis flavicincta (assembly GCA_949987655.1). Classification (NCBI taxonomy): domain Eukaryota; kingdom Metazoa; phylum Arthropoda; class Insecta; order Lepidoptera; family Noctuidae; genus Polymixis; species Polymixis flavicincta. Next base: position 29,832,928 of record OX465171.1, on the reverse strand, counting down.
GCACAGAATCGGTCGAAGTGGCGGAGCTTGGGGGCGGCCTATGTCCAACATTGGATTTCTTTCGGCTGAAATGATGATGAGATGGTATCTTTTGGAATATTGTATGTAAAGGCTGTTGTGATAAAACTATTTTTACAACATAATGTAGTTTGGTGTGTGCTAGGCATTCTTAATTAATCAAGTTGAGTCTCTATGGGTATGTTTTGAAATTATGTTGCAATACCATAAAAATGAGTTTTTAACGTTTTGCACATGAACACTAGTCATCATAGCCTGTAAATATTTTGCAAATAAGTAACCCTTCGTTAGTTATGTAGATTACCAATTTATTATAGGATCTCCATATTGTTCGGGTGAAATATGAGTTGATACGAGATGATTGCGAAATAAAACCATAATATTTAATTACATAAGAAATTTTATTTGTTACGTAGAAAATCTTAATTGTAGGTTCTAAAAAGTTCTAGACTATAAAATATGCAGTCTAATTAATTTTGATAAGTACACACGCCAGCAGGTCAACCTACCCCAAACTGTCAAATTTTCTCAATTGAACATGAACCTTATGCTTATGGTATAAAGTTGAAAATCTATCAAATAAATTTGACAGATTGGAGTAGCTTGATGTGCTGGCGTCTGTACTATGTTACTCAGTAAAGATTATTAATGCCTTTATATTAGGGTTGCCAACCGTACTAATAAAGTATTGTACTGTATTTCGGGTTCTGCGTACTATACATATACTGTTAAAGAAACATTTAGTACGCAAAAATACTATATTTTCAACACCAAAATCTAACAAACAAATATTTTATTTAAAAAAAATTATGAACGTGCCTTTTCTTTAAGTTTTGATTGATGCAATATCATATATCCGAAATTCCCACTGACTTATAAATCATATGGACTTGAAATGTTTGACTATAGAAAAAACAGTTATACAAATATGAGGCATATCGACACCGAAATCATAAAAATGCTGTCATCTCTTTTTAACTTTCATAATTTTGCGTAAGTGAAAAAGGACATCAGTGTTTTTGACAGGCACCATAATGGCAACCCTTCATTCCTAGCGTCAATAAATACCTATTTGCGGCCGGGTCGCCATTTTATCCTCTCGCTGTTTGGTAGCAAAGTTGGGGTCTGTCAACTGTCAAATCAAATGCTCTTGAGCTGTGGTTGTAATTTGTGAATTTGTGAGTAATTTTGCTGTGTTATTGCGTTTGAACTCGGTTCTATAATGGAAATCGTCAAATGCAAGATGCCCAATTGCAATATAATCGGATGTGGCATTAAAAGAAGCGGAAATCACCAGAACATAACTGTGCACCAGTACGTAATAAATTTCAGCTGAAATATCTATAGATTTTGATAATAAACATAAGATTCTGTATTTTTAGAAGAGTTTCAACAGTTTCCCTTCACAATTTCCCTTTAACCTTTATTATCAACAGTAATATTTGTACCTATTTCATGAAATCATTTTCTTGTTATTATAGAGTAGTGCATGCATGACATTTTTATATTTATCGATATTGGTATAATATGGTTCTTTATTGGTTTTTTGTTTTACTTTCCAGGCTGCCTGCTAATAAAGTAAAAAGAAAATTTGGCTGGAAACAATAGTTGCAGAAAATGTAAAGATGTTAACAAAAACAATTAATATTTGTTCTCTTCACTTTTAATTAAAAGTGTAATAGAACTATACATGAATTTGAGATACAAATATTATGGGAAGAAATCTACTGAAAGAATATCACACAGAAATTACCTGAACAAAATTGTATGGTTTAGAAATGAACGAGATTAATTTGTTTAATATTAAATACTTTATTTTAAATAATTTTTGTTGACTTGTTAAATAATTTTTAATTTAAACCCAAAATCTTCGGCATTTTAGAAATGATAGGTGTTGAGACGTCCGTGCAGGGAGCCCATCGCGGATGTAGTGTCATTTGCTTTCTTAGAATTTGTTCCCTCAGCTCCGTGTCGAACGTCTACCTAACGCAAGGCTCTCGGTCTAGAATAACACTTACATTTCATTTAAATTGACACAAACTTATTCGATGTTCAGACGCCAGCAGGTCAACCTACCCCAAACTGTCAAATTTTCCCAATTGAACATGCACCTTATGATTACGGTGTAAAGTTGAAAATCTATCAAATAAATTTGATAGAATTGGAGTAGCTTGATGTGCTGGCGTCTGTACCTACTTACTTATCATAATAATGGCAATAGGTACCTACATAGTATTAAAAACGATGGTACGGAAAACTTAATGCGCGAGTCCGACATGCAATTGGCCGGTATTTTTTTTTTTTCGTGTTCTTCTCAGCAAACCCTTTCATTTCAAACCCACTTGGGAATGCATACAAAATAACTAGTCCGCCATCTTTGGGAGTCCGCCATAATGGATTTAGAATGACGTCAGTAAACAGTTAGCTCACCATGCATTGGTGTCAATTCTGTTGAGCACTCGTCATTTCAGCCGAAAGACGTCCACTGCTAGACATAAGCCTTCCCCAAAAGGGGGTTTTGCCATAATAGCCACGCTTAGCAGGCGGGTTGGCGATCGCAGTATGGTTGGAAAATGCATAGGAAACGCTGCTGCCCATTTTCTAGTAAGCAAGTCCCTTAGTCGCCTTCTACGACACCCACGGGAGAGATGGGATGGTGCTATTCTTTTACGTCAGGCACCACACGGAACTGTTGTGCACTAACTGAACTTAATTTAGGCTATTGCTATCTTTGTCTCTCTAATTAAACGAGAAACAGACGGACGTAATTTAGAGCTGTCAAATTTAATTGAACTAATATTTCCATACAAATTAAGGGTAGGTGCACGTAACATGTCGACTGAAAACACGGTGAAGCGTAGGCATAAGATTGACATCTCTAACTTAGTCGTTCATAGCTATAGGCGTACTTTTCTCGCACTGGCTTTTAGTAAAAAAAGTGATAGATAGCGATACTCTAATTTTAGATTAGTAACTGAACAAGAGAATCGGCAGCAATGTCATCCAAACTAAACATGTACGCAAAATTTTGGCTTTTTCAAAAACCGGGAAGTGGGTCATAAATAACTTTTAAGATTTGTTTACATAGTTAGTTATTTTGTTATTTTAACAAGTGAAGCTAAGAAAAGTGTGTTAAAAATAGTCGTTGATATTGTACCGTGCGTGACACAATGAAAACATTCTCACAATCTTTTATCGATGTTATTGTAGAGAAACATCGATAAGGGCTCCCCTATTAGCCGCCATTTTATCTTCTCAATTAAGTGTAGGTATCCACGTTTTTCTTGTAGGTATGCCAAGTCCATACGATTTATACGTCAGTGGAAATTCCGAACTCATCTGTCATAATGCGTTCGGAACTTTTCAATAGTGTCAAATTAATAACTTACCATAGTTAATAATCTTCATTTCGTGATTCACGGAAAGGATATTTCCTGTTATGAATTCGAAAATGGCGAGGAGAAAGAAACGGAAGTAGTAGGAATGTCATTAATAAAAAAAAATAGCTTTTGATTTACATTAAATAATTTAAAAAAAGCATTCTATGCATAAAGCCTTCTAAGCCAACGCAAATTTTCGACACTCGCAAGGGAATCAAAACTTACAGGGTGCTTCCCGTGAACTAGAAATTTGGTATGAAGCCACGTCTAAAGGAAAAAATAAAGATAATAGGCACAGATAAAGGAAAAAATTGCGAAATGCATAAAAAGTAATATTTATAGGTTTGTACGGAACCCTCGGTTCGCGAGTCCCACTCGCACGTTTTTTTGTCACAAACGTTTCTCGAAGAAGGAACAGGGCGTGCGATTCTCCATACAAGTGCATTCCCTTTTTTTCTGAATAATGTCTTTAGAGCAATTTCTTTTTTCATAAAATCAAGGTCTGCTGTATTCACGTCCCTGTCATTTTCTTTTTTTCAGCAACTAATTAGTAAAGAAAACATGACCCTAAAATTTTTAAAAATGCCCCATTTTTACCGCCGTCATTAGAGGACTACCAGACAAATTACAAAAGTTTTTTTTTTTTTTTAAGTGATGGGAACCTAAACATACTCTTTCTTAAAATGTTAATGTAAAAAATGATTGAATCGGCTCGGTTTTCGAGGAGAAAAAATGGGAATACGAAATTTTGTGATAATTTCGGTCTGCAGCTGTCCCTATCACACACTACGGGGGCAGACTTACTGACGCGCGACGGCAATAGTTTCATGAAATACCAATTTTTTTTAATTCTTCGCAGGCCCCGTCCCCTCTTAATCGCCGGCGCGCGGCGGCGCGCGGCAGCGGCGTTGGGGTAGGCGCCTCAAGCTTAAAAAAAAAATTAAAGTTCTTTGCTTTCGTAAATGCATGGCATTGATAATTAATTGAGATCAATGTTATGTGTACTATATTATTTGGATTATTTTAAGTACAGTCGTGACAGTATCCCTCATCTTCTACGTCTTTCGGAACTGGCGGCGCCTCCCACTCTATCGTAGCGGGTAACGCTACCTCCGGGGGCGCCTGAGGCGGCGGTAGCCTGGCGCGGGTGTATAGAGTGTATAGTGCCATCTCCACCTTATTCACGTTGGAGCGAGTTGTTCGCAGTCTGTTCTTTAGCTTAGGGTAATCTGTTGTTATGCCTGAAATAAAAGTTGGAGCTGTTTAGGTACTCGCACTTTGGTTAGGTTGCTGGATTCCAGGGGCCTAAGTCTACTAATTTATAAACGTTACAATGGTCTCTCAATGGTGTGTTTTTGACAGTTTTTGTATGGCAAATCTGTCAAAAACTTACCATTGAGAGACCATTGTGACGTTTATAAATTAGTAGACTTAGGCCCCTGATGGAATGTTAATCTAAACTGTATTTTCTGCGAGACAGACATCATTGAGCAAATAGCTGAAAGAAGGTTGACTAGTGCGATCCAATTTGGAAAAAGGTGGTCCTAGAACTCCTACTTAATTTAAGTTTTTCATAACATCAGTGCCGTGTCATTCTGTCTGTGTTTAGCAATAGTGATGATTAATAGATATAATTCATGTCAAATCTTACCCAAAAACCCAGTATACAAATGCCTGATAACATTACAGACTTCGGAACACTCCACAATATCTCCACTAGGTACACTGTCGACGGCTTTCCTCATTAGTTCTCCTGTCAGCTTAGATAAACCCAACATGTAGTCCATTTCTGGCAAAACAGTCACCAGAGGTTGTTGCTGATCTTCCTCTGTGATATTATACATTAATTCCTTCTGAACTTCTGGGTAAGTTATGATCCTTTTGTCAGACATAAGAGACAGAAGGGTCCTGGCTACAACATACTCCTGGAAACCACCTGCGACGGTCCTGGAGTGCAGGTGTGCTGGGCCGTGTTCTAGTTCTAAACCAATGCTTTTGATTGGCTCATTGATAAGCATCTGAATTCGTTTCTTGGCTTCTGTGAGAGTATTCTGTGCTGTATCGTCTCTGAAAATGTATAAACTATGTTAATTAAAGTCAAACTACAAAGCTACTGTGCTATTACAATTTGTAATTGTTACTTCATATATTATGCAGCAATGTGTGGCTTATATTATTCATAAGTAATAAGGAAAGTAATAAAGCTAGATTAATAGTACATTATGGTACCAGTGTGTAACGTGTATCATACGACGTTTTTCAACACACTTGCGAAGAAAATAATAAGTACTACAAAATCATCATCATCACCATCATCGTCATCGTCATCATCATCGTCATCGTAATCGTCATCGTCATCGTCATGTCATCGTCATCATCATCGTCGTCATCGTCATCGTCATCGTCATGTCATCGTCATCGTCATCATCATGTCATCGTCAACGTCATTGTCATCGTCATGTCATCATCATCGTCATCGTCAACGTCATCGTCATCATCATCGTTATCGTAATCGTCATCGTCATCGTCGTCATCGTCATGTCATCGTCGTCATCGTCATCATCATCGTTGTTTTTAAGAACAAAGCAACACAACCAATAAAAAAACAACCTATAACTCACTAAGAACAAAGCGACTCAACCAATTAAAAAACAACCTATAACTCACTAAGAACAAAGCAACTCAACCAATTCTATAACTCACTAGTGAATAATAGTAATGAAAAAGTCACAGTTTGATAATGGTGCCGATTCTGTTGTCACAAAATTCTCTAAACTAGACTAAAAATCACCAAAATTTAGTTTATTCCTGTCAAACGACGATTTCCTATTCTGAAATTGACTAAAGTGACACAACTTAACTATATTTTAGTTTGACAGCACTAAGATTGCACTGAATTATTCGTTTAGTGAAAATGGTAATTTTGCTATTCTGTTGTTGTCAATTTCATTATTCTATTCAACCTAAAATTTTGGTTGTCTAACTAAATCTGACTATTTTTAATCGCTATTAAATAGGTGTGGAATAAAATTAGTTGTCAAGAACTAAAATTCACACCGACATGCGACACCTCGACTTCTGGTGCAAAAATAGTACTGTATTTTTTTCTTTTCTTTTGCTTATATCTCGAAAACGGTGTGTCCTATCGCAAAAATAATGAAAATTTCGACCCCCTTTATGACACCCCAAACACATCTAAAACTCAACATGTGGATAATAATTTTTCATATTTTCCATGAAAAAAGTGAAAATTCCAAATAAATCACGTCGAGGCTGCCGACCCCGGCGCGCTGCTGGCTCTAAAAAAAACACGGGGTAGGGCAAACAAGTACCACGTTGCGAAGCCAAAACATACCACGTGCGAGTCACGATTGTCAAATTCGATTTTAGTTGTGTCAAAATATTAGGTCTTTACCTATGAAATTGCCGTTCTGCAGTACTGGCCATTTCAAATCAAAATAATTTTTGTTTGGCTAAGAATTCTAATTTCAAATTAATTTTATTTTAAAAACATGGATTTTTTTTTCTAAAAGTAGTCATTTCTTTATTGATTAGTGTTACATTTTCATCGCATTTCAATCTTTTTCGTCATCATGGATACGTTAAAAATTCGAGTAATTATGGAATATGAGTACCGTCGTGGCAGCAACGCGGCACAAGCGGCACGCAACATCAACGACGTTTACGGAGCTAACACTACAAACCAACGCACCACCTGTTATTGGTTTGCTCGCTTCCGTTCTGGAAATTTCGACCTGAAAAATGAACCTCGCGGTCGTCCGAAGACTTTGGTCGACAATGACGAATTAAAGGCGATTGTGGAAGCTGATGATACACAATCTACGGCTGAATTAGCAGCAGCTTTCGACGTTAGCGTCAAAACAATATTGGTCCATTTGCGTCAAATTGGCAAGGTAAAAAAGCTTGACAAATGGGTGCCCCACGAACTCAATGATCGCCAGCGCGAAGTACGCGTCGAGACGTGCCTTGCACTGCTCAACAGACACACAAATGAAGGAATTTTGAACCGCATTGTTACCTGCGATGAAAAATGGATTCTGTTTGATAACCGTAAGCGCTCAGCAAGTTGGTTGGATCCTGGTTCAGCACCTAAACAATGCCCTAAACGAAAACTTACCCCTAGAAAAGTGATGGTCACTGTTTGGTGGTCTAGCGCCGGTGTGATTCATCACAGCTTCTTACCAAACGGGGTGAGCATTACTGCAGATGTGTACTGTGAAGAACTGAACACAATGATGGAGAAGCTGGCGCATCTCCAACCAGCATTGGTCAATCGCTCGTCTCCGCTGCTCCTGCACGACAACGCGCGACCTCATACTGCACAGCAGACGGTCTCCAAGTTGCAAGAACTGGGGTTGGAAGCTCTCCGTCATCCGCCCTACTCACCAGACCTTGCGCCTACAGACTACTACTTTTTCCAGAATTTGGATAACTTCTTGGCGGGAAAAAAATTTAATACCCGAGAGGCAGTACAAAATGCCTTTGAAGAATTTGTTGCCTCCCGTCCAGCTGATTTCTTTAAGAAGGGCATCAATAAACTGCCACTGCGATGGCAAAGATGCATTGATTGCATGGGTGATTACTTCGATTAATACAAATAAAAAATTCATGAAAAAAATTCGTTTAAATTTTTTCATACAAAACGGCAATTTCATAGGTAAAGACCTATTAGTTTTTAAATTTAGAGATATTTTTTTGCAGAATAGCGTTTAGATTCTCATAGTAAAAAGTAAGGAATTTTAGTTATAGTTTAGTTAGTTTAGTTCGGTGTACAACAGAATCGACACCAATAGGTGTCATTATGTGCCTAATTGCAGTGAAATTAGAGCCATTTTATGAGCAAGTGTTTTGAAAAAACTATTATTTGTCAGTGACTTCCAAGTTAGTCTGTATCTTGATGTTCGGGATTCAATTCCCAAAGTGGCGACTGAAAATGATTTCGGGTTTTGATTGTATTTTTTGGTGTGTTGTGTTTTAATACATTTATAATTATGCTTCGACTGGTCTTGTGCTTCCCCATCCAGCGGAAGCACAAGACCGGTCGAAGCATAATTATACATGCATCATCGAAGTGGAGGAGCCTGGGGGAGGCCTATGTCCAGCAGTGGACGTCTTTCGGCTGATATGATGATGATGATGATATTAGGTCTTTATCTATGAAATTGCCGTTCTGCAGTACTGGCCATTTCAAATCAAAATAATTTTTGTTTGGCTAAGAATTCTAATTTCAAATTAATTTTATTTTAAAAACATGGATTTTTTTTTCTAAAAGTAGTCATTTCTTTATTGATTAGTGTTACATTTTCATCGCATTTCAATCTTTTTCGTCATCATGGATACGTTAAAAATTCGAGTAATTATGGAATATGAGTACCGTCGTGGCAGCAACGCGGCACAAGCGGCACGCAACATCAACGACGTTTACGGAGCTAACACTACAAACCAACGCACCACCTGTTATTGGTTTGCTCGCTTCCGTTCTGGAAATTTCGACCTGAAAAATGAACCTCGCGGTCGTCCGAAGACTTTGGTCGACAATGACGAATTAAAGGCGATTGTGGAAGCTGATGATACACAATCTACGGCTGAATTAGCAGCAGCTTTCGACGTTAGCGTCAAAACAATATTGGTCCATTTGCGTCAAATTGGCAAGGTAAAAAAGCTTGACAAATGGGTGCCCCACGAACTCAATGATCGCCAGCGCGAAGTACGCGTCGAGACGTGCCTTGCACTGCTCAACAGACACACAAATGAAGGAATTTTGAACCGCATTGTTACCTGCGATGAAAAATGGATTCTGTTTGATAACCGTAAGCGCTCAGCAAGTTGGTTGGATCCTGGTTCAGCACCTAATCAATGCCCTAAACGAAAACTTACCCCTAGAAAAGTGATGGTCACTGTTTGGTGGTCTAGCGCCGGTGTGATTCATCACAGCTTCTTACCAAACGGGGTGAGCATTACTGCAGATGTGTACTGTGAAGAACTGAACACAATGATGGAGAAGCTGGCGCATCTCCAACCAGCATTGGTCAATCGCTCGTCTCCGCTGCTCCTGCACGACAACGCGCGACCTCATACTGCACAGCAGACGGTCTCCAAGTTGCAAGAACTGGGGTTGGAAGCTCTCCGTCATCCGCCCTACTCACCAGACCTTGCGCCTACAGACTACTACTTTTTCCAGAATTTGGATAATTTCTTGGCGGGAAAAAAATGTAATACCCGAGAGGCAGTACAAAATGCCTTTGAAGAATTTGTTGCCTCCCGTCCAGCTGATTTCTTTAAGAAGGGCATCAATAAACTGCCACTGCGATGGCAAAGATGCATTGATTGCATGGGTGATTACTTCGATTAATACAAATAAAAAATTCATGAAAAAAATTCGTTTAAATTATTTCATACAAAACGGCAATTTCATAGGTCCTATTATTAAATTTCATAGAAATTGCCAACTTTATTCTAGGTACATGTTAATGGTAAAGTAGGCCAGGGACCGTATAGCTATCGATTCTTTGATTATGATCAGTGATAGGAATAGGTAGTGCCTATTTGCCTAAACTTCGAAGAACAGAGACAAGAAACGGAGACTTCCTTAGGACTACATTTTTTTTCCCGGGATTCGGGAAAATCTTCAGTAAGTTGAAAATAAGCTTTATTTAAGATTATTTCGGGATATTACTTGAAAATCCCGAAAATTTGGTAATTGCAAGTTAAGTTTAAAATAGCTTTTACACATCTTATACAGGATACGTTTTTATCCAGTGCGCAAATTTTAACTTACTGAAGATTTTTCCCAAATCCCGGGGAAAAAATTTAGTCCTAAGGAAGTCTCCGTTTCTTGTCTCTGTTCTTCGAAGTTTAGGCAACTAGGCACTACCTATTCCTACCACTGATTATGATTGATGTGCAGTCAAGTCAGCTATCAACATTTTTGTGCCTTAAATATGGGCAGAAAGAATGAACAACTGGTGCACTCTGACTCTTTTGTTACATGGTAGAGGAAATTTGTTGACAACCAGCACCCTAATTGCGTAACTCACGATTCATCATAATCTGTATCGTTTTGAAACGGATTGTTAACCCATTGCTTCATATGTTCGAAAAATGTGTCTGTTCGACAGCATAAATAACGCAATGAATATTGTTTAACTGTGAAGACGAAACCAATTATGATCAATCGTGAGTTACGCAATTAGGGTGCAGTAGGGCTTTCTGAAAGTTACTTTGAGAAGTTCTCTGTGCTATCAACTTCAATCAAGTAAGACTTCCCTGCACTGGTCCCCACATGGTAATGCAGTACAGAATGATGAATCGACACAGTGCAAGGTTAACGGTAATAAGGTGTCTATAAGTAGACAATCACAAAGTCTATGGTTACTTCACCGTTTTGAGAGCAGTCATCATCATCATCAGCCTATAATGTTCCCACTGCTGGGACACAGGCCTCCTCTCGGTGAGAGGGAGTGGGCCGTAATCCACCACGCGCGCCCAGTGCGGGTTGGTAGATGTCACATGTCTTCCGAATTTTTTGTTCTAGTAGGTACATGCCGGTTTCCTCACGATGTTTTCCTTCACCGTTTTGAGAGCAGTGGTGTGGGATAATTTACAGAAATTTAAGCGCCTGGCTGGGTTCCTACAGCTCGGTAAGTATTATCCCATAAATTACTCATATCATTTATTTAATTATCATTATGTACACAACTCTCCATACAGTTAAAGTGTAAGTAAGCCTTAAGTCAAAAAGTTAAGCCTTACTTAGACTAACCGTACATAAAACTACATACATACCGACTCTAACTGATGACCCTGATAGGGTGTAGCAAGCGTTTTTATTTATGAATGCATGCTAATTTCTACTATTTATACTCACGATAAAGGCGGATGTAACAATAATATGATCCTCTTGCTCTCAAAAGTGATTACGTGCGCCAATTTGATGAGTCGATCATCCCTGTCCTGACGCTCATTCAGTTTTATAGCAGCTTCTTTGAATAAAGCCAGCACGGGACTATCTCCTGCCAAGGAAGTCACAGTCTCTCGTGCAGAAGCCAGCGTCAGCATGTCGCCAGAGTCGTTCGGACCTTTGCGACTACGTTTTTCTGAAACATTTTTAGAGTTTTGATATTATACTGAGAAAACAATTCGATACTTTAGGAATTTTGTCAATGCAGAAAATTTAAAAATTCAAAATCAGTCATCATAGTCTCTAACCGATTTATTTGGTGTTGGCGAACACGTGTTTTTCTTGAACACTTCTCTAAATTCGTCATCCCTTTTCTAACCATATTATTATTCACATAGTCCATCCATCGTTTCTTTGGTCTCCCCCTACTCTAAAACCATCGACATACCGCTTGGGCGATCAAATTTCGCAGGCAATAAACTCAAAACTTTCCTCACGCCATTTTCGTCCTTCCTCCATATCACCATGGCAACCGATTTCCACACAACTTTTCTGTTACCGGTACCACTCCAGACGTAACTGTTGTTTGTTGTTGTTATTCTTTTTCTATCCATTCGTATTTAACACCACACATCCCTCAGCTGCATGCAATTAATTGCCTTTCATCACTTTTGTGGCATAGCATTCTGACCAAACTAAATAAGTAGTATTTAATTATAAACAGCACAGCACAATAATCCGCGCTAAAATGTGTTTTATTACTTACTTGAACCAGGTATAGATTATTGATGTAGATAAATAATCTGAATATGCTCTGTTTTATTAAACAAAAGAAGGATATTTGTGTTAAATTACGTTGAAGCCGATTTTCAGTATAGTCTAGAGTACCTACTCTGTGAAGCCGATGAATGACTGAAGAGGTACTTGGTATTGATTTTTTTGCGAATAGCGCGTTTATGTTTACCCCTTTGCAGTGTTGCCAACTGGGTATTAGGTTTTCGAGTTTAAAAAATGGTTAGATTAGCACTAAAATGTGAAAATACGGCTAAACTGCTACTAAATAATTTAAAAAAAAATCCTTAATAAAATGGATTGCATGGTCTAGGGTGTAAAGTATTATTATAATACATCGCTCTGGATTACATTAAGTATATTTTAAGATTACTAAACAATGTAATAAGATTATCACTATGATTAATAAGATTGTTAACCTTACCGCCGTAATGTCTCTACGATGTCGTCGTGTTGGCGTTTATTCCAAACTTTAGGTCTGTGCCGGTAGTTTGCTTAACTGAAAAGGGTCTGGTGTGTGGTCTGGGTGAGGAGCCAGACCAAGAGAGATACAGAAACCCACAGGGCAGCGTGTGGCGAGCTGTTGGGCAGCAGCGACCCCACGGTTGCGAGAGTTGAGGATCAAGTCTTCTCCCGGGAGAAGACTTGATCCTCAACTCTAGAGTGCTCGGAGGAAGGAAGTATACTTACAGTAAAATGTTGGTAGGGATCTTGGCCGTACTTACTGGATTGTCCTGATAGCCATGGATTGCCTCTCCACTCCTCAAGCACCTCAGGAAGTGTTGCTATGTCACTATATGCTAGTGAATGTTTTAAGGAGCGCATTATTGAGTGTGCAAGTCATCCCCTGCCATTTTTTTCCGTATATTACATAACATTGATCAGGTAGGGGACATAGACCTCCCATAGTTGTAGACTACATTTTGTTATTATTATTTTTATTTGTCCTTTATTTCTTAGGCCGATAAAACACAATACAAATATAAAACAATAACTATAAACTAATACATAGTTTATAAAAGTGCACACGAAGTGACGGCGTCGTGTTACGCTGCGAGGTGTCGCGTAGCTGGGCGCCGAAACAGCACACCTTTCGGCCAAAACTCTTTCTTGAGGAAAGTCACCAAATGGTGAGTCGGAACGCGCACCATTTGGTGACTTGCTGACGCGCCTCCATTTTCTCAACCCTCAAGGTCCAGTTGGTCTTCACCCGTATGTACCGTGTGTATCCTCTACGATGTCCTCGGTCTTCGTAGAGTGGTGCAAACGGGACACGTATAGCAGCGTCGTCGGTATTGCAGGACGTAGCTGCATGTTCGAACCTGCCAGCGCCGTCCCACATTGGTTGCGATAATTAGGCTTCCTCTTCTTTCTCTCCACCTTGATGAAGCCATCCTCACCGCGTATGTTCTTTGGTGGAACCTGCACCCTAATTGCGTAACTCACGATTGATCATAATTGGTTTCGTCTTCACAGTTAAACAATATTCATTGCGTTATTTATGTTGTCGAACAGACACATTTTTCGAACATATGAAGTTTAACAATCCGTTTCAAAACGATACAGATTATGATGAATCGTGAGTTACGCAATTAGGGTGCTGATGTCCGTAGTCCATCACAAGAGTTTTCGGCGCGCTCGACATTAAGCGACTCTGCTTTCGCCGTTAGGTATTTCTGTATCTCGTGTAGCTTGCGACACAGCAGGTTTCGTCTTGGCAACAGTTGCAGAATAGGCACGCTTGGGGGTCGATGTACCTATTACGCGCGTCGCTTCCCCAGCAGGTAAGACGCGATCAGCGCAACACGATGCCACGCTTGCATTCTTGACAGCCGATGTCGTAGATTCACTCGCCGACTGAAAACTGCAGACAGAAGCATTTTGTGCCCCGCGACGTGTGTTCATATTGGAGCCTTCCGGTGACATTTGTCGGAGTAGCGTTGTGCAACAACGCTACTTTGGGTCGCAATTCACCAATGGTGATATCCGATGACTCCAACTTGGACTTCATATCAGCCAGGCTCACCTTCAGAGACGTGGTGTCCTTCAGCAGCCTGGTGACGTCGACGTGGTCGAAAGTGACAGAAGGGTACAAAATCGGGCAGCGGTTAGCGCTGCGTAAATCGCGAATAAAATATTCTTGCTGTATAGCGCAAACGCGTCCGTTTCCGACCGCGGTGCATCGCTACACTGTGTGATAGGGATATACTTTGTTTCCATGTTCTGTAATAGTTATGCGCCAATCGGGGGTTGTCGTTGGGTGCACTTGCAGAGCGCATAAAAGGAGCATCGTCGGTTGGTGCGTCACCATCCATTAAAATTGTACAAGGGGCCTCTGCGAGTTTGATTCGGCTCCTCGTACGCCTTCCAAAGTTCCGGGACTTCTGAGATATCTCAATGATGACTAAAACAAAACTTTGCTTTTATAAGCAGGTTAAAAGTCGCAGTCCTCATCAGATGATGCTTTTAAATTATTTCCACTCATCATCTTCGTGTTTTCCCGGTGCCATCTTTTCGGAGCCCGGGGTCCGCTTTCCTACTTTTAAGCTTCCGCTTCGGACGGTCTTCTGCATGGTTTATGGTGAGTCCATTAGCACGCATGTCATTCGCTACGACGACGTCAAGCCTGCACTTTTTGGGTCTTGCCCCTCTGCCGGGGCCCGGCGGAGGCGGCATGGCCAGACATTTGTTTCCTACGTAGCTTGCCGGTTTCCATATAACGTGCCCGTACCTACGTAAGCGACATTACAATTTGTCTGCTATGTCACGGATATAAAGGCTGCGTAAGTTCCACACGCGGTCTCTCCGCGTAACTGTGGACATCCAGTGCAACGTTTTCATTTCAGTGACAAGCAGTTCTTGCATTTGCCGCTCAAGTACTGGCCACGTTACACTGCCATATATAAGGACAGGCCCAATAATGAATTTATAGACCCTTAGCTTAACTTAACCTTGGGATCACAAACAACCAGACACCTAACGCCATTTGGTCCACGCTGCAGCAATGCGTGCTATAATGCGTCGCAGTCGATGTCACTAGACGCGTGGAGTACCAAACTACCATGTACCAAGTACTTAAACTGGCCCGTGCGCTCGACCGTATCTTCGCCTATGTGGACGGGAATGAGATCTGTTGTGTTGCAGGCCAAGTACACAGTTTTCGCCACATTGAGCTTGAGACCACCGTTCTCAAACATATACCTCGTGCAGCCACGGGGCCGCTCAAGGGGGCTCCTGATGCTGTCTGAAAAAATCTAATACTACACTGAATAGGAACGGGCTACGGACCCCTGGTTCCAAGGTGTACTCCTACAGTGATGGGAAAGGGTTTGGTGTCACTGCTCCAAACCACTGAATCGGAATCGCGGTACATGTCTCGGATGATGTCAATCCTCTGGCCTCTGGTACTTCTTTGGACCGCAGTGCCCACCAGATTATCACACGAGGAACACAGTCGAAGGCCTCCTTCATGTCCAAAAATAAGAAATGTAGGGACATATTCTTCAACCTGTACTTCTCCATGATGATCCTTAGGGCAAAAACAGGGTCCATGGTCCCGTGGCCAGAGCGGAAACCGTATTGATCCCTTGCCTTTGAAAACCGGAGTGATAACACTCAGTCTCCATTGACGAATAGTAGAAGAGTATGCTGTTGTAAAGGATGGTTTAAATGCCCACACCCATCGCCTTCCGGGCCTTAATTGGGAGTCCATCGGGTCCGACAACTTTCCGATTTTTCATGCGGCGAAGAGCCTTATCCCACTTCCTCAGGCGTTACTGGCGGCACTAGTCCTTGATTCGGAGGGAGGTTCGGTTGCTGCACCTCTTTATGCTGCTTGTTTAGCAGGTCGTGAAAGTACGCCATCTCTCCATCACTGCGACATCCTCGCATAACAGGTTGCCGCGACGGTCTTTGACACTACAGCAATTGGAAATATCCTGTGTCGCTTTGACTCTGGAGCGTGCCAACTTGTAGATAAACTTCTGCCCCTCAGACGATTCCAGCTTATCGTAGAGTGGTTATAAGTGGTCTCGTCTGGCTCTGGCTACGACGCTCTTAGCGGCACGTCTTACCGCCCTGTATGCGTCGCGACCTTCAGGAGATTTGGACGATTGCCAGTTTTTTTAAAGGGCTTTCTTCACCTTAATTTCCCTCTGGACTGTGTCATTCCACCACCATGTCTCTTTGTCACATTTGCGTCCACCCTTAGACGTACCAAGCACCTTCTTTCCACCAGTCTTTGCCGCTAGTAATAATTGCTTTAGTCCTGTCCCAGTGGTTCTGGACTGGTTCGCAATCAATCCCCGCACATGTGTTACTGGTAGCTATGGCAAACTCTGGGATTTGACTTCATCAAGCAGCCACCACCTGATTTGGCATCGGCAGAGCTCAAACCGTTTGATTTTAGGCATTACGTAGAGGTCCATGACAAGTAGACGGTGCTGTGCAGTGAGACTCTCACCGGGCCTTACAGTTTGCTACTCTTCCGACATGGTGCCTCGTAGTGAAAAATAAATTGATCCTCCAGTGATAAGATATTCCAGCTTGAAGTATGTATTTACGATGGCAAGATCGGCAGCTGCACACGTCCAGAGAATAGCCTCCCCTAACGGATAAATTATCTTTTGCAAGTATAGACGTGGCCCTTTAGACGTTTGTATCTATAAAATCCTTAGGGAATAGACTTTCGTTCCAAGTCAAGAATGTTTCGCAGGTACTCTCGTGGATCCGAGCAATGAAGTGGAACAAAATTAGGAATGCACATCGTAGAGTGTGTCGATATTATGATGTAGCATACAAGACTCATATACTTACCTAGCTATTAAGCTACATTTTTAAGAGTCAATATCAGTGAGCGTTATTCTAAATGAAAGTGATTGTATCTGGTATTTTAGAAAATATCAGAAGACAGTAGTAAAGGTAAGCATAACGTGAATGATGTAAGTAATCGATATTTTTGGACTAAACGTCCCTTCTTGCCAAAACGAATGTAATAAAGTTATTAATTGACTTCAAAAAAGGAGGAGGTATGTTCGACTGTATGGATTTTTTTTTTTCAGTAAATAATTTGTCATGTCGCAATGAATGGCTTTTGTTTCACGAATGTATTTAGTATCATCATCATCATCATATCAGCCCAAAGACGTCCACTGCTGGACATAGGCCTCCCCCAGGCTCCTCCACTTCGACCGGTCTTGTGCTTCCCACATCCAGCGGATACCCGCGGTCTTCGCAAGCGGGTATCCGCTTGCGAAGATTTTCTTCTTTCGGTATCTTTCTTTTTTCGGTATCCTTCCCACTCTACGTCTTCCGGTACGCGGCGACCGCGTACCGGAAGACGTAAAGTGGGAAGGCCTCCCACAAGGTGGACCGATGACCGCGAAGTATTTAGTATCCCCAAAAATAATACAAAGATATAATATTCTTAAACAATTTATTTATATAACAACACTTTGGTTTAATTTTATATATCATATAATTTACATTTTCAGTGTATAATGCAGGGCTTTTAGCAGAGTCGCCTTTACAAAAAAGGGAAAAGACACCGACTTTTTTTTAAAGGGGCCAAATATTTTTTTAACTTTATCATCCCCTACCATACATTTGTTGCTTAACGTAAAAAGAGACGTAAGACATTAAGGGACTACCACTAAAAACCCTGAATTAACTTTAACTTAGACATACGTTATCTAATAGGTACCTACATTTTATAAACTCCAACACTTTACAATTATAATACTTATGAGTCTAAATATTCTTTTGTGTCTTGTGAATAGATAAATTATGACTTATATTCAGTGTGAACTTTATATATGCTGTGCTCACTACAGTTACATTATTAAGAAAACATTTCAGCTGTTCTATTCTAATAAAATCTCACCGTGAAAATTTCGATGAAGCGAGCATGAAGTGAACTGTCATTCTATCTGACGCTAGTAATCAAGGGATTGACAGTTGGCTTCACCTAGGCTATCTCTCAATCTTCCACAGATGTTCTTTATAGACCAGGAGATGTAAGCAACTTCTGGAGTGCTGGGCTGGTTGGAATGACCACTGACGGCCGCCATAGCCCACGCAAAATTGTCCACCTGAGGGGGAACTAACTGCGGAAACGAAACCTAATAACATTTTAACATAGAAGCAATCACGGTGAGATTTCTACAGAATAGCACTACAGGTACGTTTGCTTTTACTATTCTGGGTATAATTAGATATTATTATTTTGGCCTGACACAGGACCTACGATGTGACTGAAATATTTAATTTAAATGTCATTTACACATAGTGTCCAGTACACATTTACACAAAGACACCATTTTTTTTGAAAATAATATTAATAAGTCAGACATAACAATTGGTTTGCGCGAAATTACTACATCTAAACCTTTGATAGTCTTATTTACAATTTAATTGAATCAGTTGATTTGTCTAGGGATCCATTACCTACATACAAACGTTTCATCAATCTTCACCTGTGAAGCGAGAACGAATAGTTATATCATCAAATCTTTGCATCAATATGGTCCTTCCCATTCACGCGCGTCCTGTGATTCATGTGTCGCGCGTTTGTGAAATGCAAAATCCACATGGTTGACATACATTAGTTAGCGAAATTCCACACGGGTGTTGGGTCAATCAATGCTTATTGTATGTAAATATTTAATTAATATGATCAAACAAAAACAACATGATGATTTTTTTGGGTCGATGACCGCAGTCATTTACTCAAAGTGTAATTTTTTGATAATTAGTTTTTCCTTTTTTTAAATCGTGTTGAGATATCAATACCGATCACATCTGTGAAGTTAACAAAAAATAACAGGATTTTTAAGTAAATATACTATCAGCGGTCGATGACCCCTAAAACAATCCCCTAATAATAAATTTTTGTTATGTTTTATAGTTCAAAGACAACTAACAACAAATGAGGAGTTTCACTAGCTAATTAAATTTGACCCTATACAAGAAAAAGAAATCTATGAAAGTTTTTTTTTCTTCACTTTAATACGAAATCAGCTGTTTCATAGAAAAGTGCAATACCTACGCGGTCAAAATGTGGGTATGTTACAGCACATTTTTGTTTTTCAACCGAAGCAATATGTTAAACATTAAGCTAATTTCATGATTACGTTTTGCGCACTGGTTACAATTTTTTCCTGTATGGCTGTAATGTATTTTCTTATGGTTTAATTTCCCTCTGTGAGCTCAAAACTATTTGCTTCCTTTCTTTCAAGTGTTGTTTCATATTCCCAGGTGCTATATGCAGGTGGTAATTTCTTCAACGTAGGACGATGGGAAGATTCCGTAGATACCGTTCAGATCGCCGCTCCACCAGCCGTCGTCCTGTTTCTCGTGAATGTTTATAACGTCGCCTGCAAATTACCATAAGTTCAGCTTCAGGGAAGAATGATTTTGTGTTACATGCATATGTTAGAACAAAGAGGTGCTTTACTATAGTTAAATCACTAAACGCCTGTTTTCGCTTACAAATAAAAACGCGCTGTTGGATTTCAACGGTCTGCTCAGCGCCGTAAGTTGAAAATTCGACAGCGCACTTTTACTTTTGGTGTCTCCCAGTGTTTGTGATAACGGGCAATAGGTACCTACTCTCTATCTCGAAGGACTTCACAATAGGCAGTACCTATTTATAAAGGTAAGCACAATCAACCAAGTAAAGAATGGATCAGGGTGCAGATAAATGCCAAATAAGCTAACCGAACCTCGACAGCTATCTGGTATCGCCGTTCCACAGTAGATTTGCTTACTTTGTCATGATTTATATTACAAAATATACAAATCTTACATAGGTCGGCACGCGTACACTAGCGGTAGATCAATTTTCACCCTTATGGCCTAAGCAATAAGGTTGAAAAGTGGTCGACCGCCGGTGTCCATGATGGTACATAAACCACTCTAAAAGTGAACACCCCTCCACTTATTTTTGCTGACATATTTCAAATGTTTGTATAGAAATTTAAGTAGAGGGTTGTTCATGTATAGAGTGGTTTATCTCTATCAGTTGGTAACTATAATTTTTTTTCTGGACAGAAATCGAACCCGCAGCACGGTGGAATAGGGCAGAAAGCTTTTATATGGCTCGCTAAAGTCCAGACATATTTAAAATTAAGTTCTTGTTTAAAATCGTAAACCTGTAAAAAACAGTTACAGCAGATAAGTTCTTGTCTACTTATTGTATTCCTTTGTGTTTGAAAACGTGGACATAAATTGTGTCAGATTAAGCTTTCAAACACTTTTTATAAATGTATAAAAATCGCTAAGCAATTACGCGCGCAAAAACCTGACAAACCTGAAAACGTGAATTCAGAATATTATTCGACAAAAGAAATGGTCTGATAACAGTAAATTTAGAATAATAGGTCTTTACCTATGAAATTGCCGTTTTGTATGAAAAAATTTAAACGAATTTTTTTCATGAATTTTTTATTTGTATTAATCAAAGTAATCACCCATGCAATCAATGCATCTTTGCCATCGCAGTGGCAGTTTATTGATGCCCTTCTTAAAGAAATCAGCTGGACGGGAGGCAACAAATTCTTCAAAGGCATTTTGTACTGCCTCTCGGGTATTAAATTTTTTTCCCGCCAAGAAGTTATCCAAATTCTGGAAAAAGTAGTAGTCTGTAGGCGCAAGGTCTGGTGAGTAGGGCGGATGACGGAGAGCTTCCAACCCCAGTTCTTGCAACTTGGAGACCGTCTGCTGTGCAGTATGAGGTCGCGCGTTGTCGTGCAGGAGCAGCGGAGACGAGCGATTGACCAATGCTGGTTGGAGATGCGCCAGCTTCTCCATCATTGTGTTCAGTTCTTCACAGTACACATCTGCAGTAATGCTCACCCCGTTTGGTAAGAAGCTGTGATGAATCACACCGGCGCTAGACCACCAAACAGTGACCATCACTTTTCTAGGGGTAAGTTTTCGTTTAGGGCATTGTTTAGGTGCTGAACCAGGATCCAACCAACTTGCTGAGCGCTTACGGTTATCAAACAGAATCCATTTTTCATCGCAGGTAACAATGCGGTTCAAAATTCCTTCATTTGTGTGTCTGTTGAGCAGTGCAAGGCACGTCTCGACGCGTACTTCGCGCTGGCGATCATTGAGTTCGTGGGGCACCCATTTGTCAAGCTTTTTTACCTTGCCAATTTGACGCAAATGGACCAATATTGTTTTGACGCTAACGTCGAAAGCTGCTGCTAATTCAGCCGTAGATTGTGTATCATCAGCTTCCACAATCGCCTTTAATTCGTCATTGTCGACCAAAGTCTTCTGACGACCGCGAGGTTCATTTTTCAGGTCGAAATTTCCAGAACGGAAGCGAGCAAACCAATAACAGGTGGTGCGTTGGTTTGTAGTGTTAGCTCCGTAAACGTCGTTGATGTTGCGTGCCGCTTGTGCCGCGTTGCTGCCACGACGGTACTCATATTCCATAATTACTCGAATTTTTAACGTATCCATGATGACGAAAAAGATTGAAATGCGATGAAAATGTAACACTAATCAATAAAGAAATGACTACTTTTAGAAAAAAAAAACCATGTTTTTAAAATAAAATTAATTTGAAATTAGAATTCTTAGCCAAACAAAAATTATTTTGATTTGAAATGGCCAGTACTGCAGAACGGCAATTTCATAGGTAAAGACCTAATATTATTCAACAAAAGAAATTTTCTGCTATCAGTAAATTTAGAATATTATTCGGCAAAAGAAATGGTCTGATAACAGTAAATTGTAGTGGAAGTATACATATGGGTGACCATATAAACTTTAATTATTGGATACCAAAACTTAGATCACTTATCAGTTATCACATAGTAGGTATACATATAGGTAATACATCTTTTTCAGGTACATTATAAACAAATTATTACTACAACATTACTATCAGACACAGTACGGGGTTTGGGCCTTTTACTGTTTATTTATTAGTTACTCAGATGTTCGTTGATGTTATTACGAATTTCATTAGGGTTTTCTGTTCACTAGGTGGCAGCACTGAGACGTCAGGTCCGGGCACCTATCAAAAGTGTCAAAGCGCCTATGGACTTAATAGTGAATGAATGAATGAAACGAATGACATCAAATATTTTAAGTTCATTGTCGAACTGGAAGACTTCTTGTCAAAGTGGCGCCAACTGGTGGCTTGAATATTCATAAAAACCCTCATTAAACGAATGCTCACCCGGTAGTCGAAATACGACCGTGATTTTTTTTAAATTTAATGTATATCTAATGCAATATTAATGAAAATTTTAGCTTTCTGCACACCTTCTCCATACCAATTTTCGTAAAAAGGGGTACAAAGTTTTGCATCACATATTTAATATACTTACAGTTTTTTTTTTTTTTTGGAGGGATATCCTCAAATAACTTCTCCCGCTCTGGGTGGAGCAGGAGTGCGTGTCAGACTTTTACTGACTAAAACCCACCCGTGTTCCCTCAGTAGCCCGTATGCCAAGAGCTGCGGTATCTCTTTCGAAAAAACCCGCACCCCTGGCAGGCAAAATACTTATAGATTAAGTCCCAGTGAGCATTCTCAGCGGGCATTTATTAGAAATTTTTAATGAAATCATATGTACATTCATGGCCACTGTAACTAGATTTACAACCCCCTTACTGGGGGCAATCGCTTGTTAGTCACTAGGAACAGTGAACAAAGATGGGTTGGACGATGATTTTTCTGTAAGTCTCAATGACTGCATGACAATGGCAAAAAAAGATCGATGACGGGAACAATGACAAAATCATAAATGATTTTTAGTTGAGTATAAGATCACGTCACTTTATTTTAAGTGCTGAAATGATCGCGGATCGGCTTAGTGAAATTATCATTAGTTACATAATTAGTAGGCATGGGTCGTTCTTAAGTTAGCCCGTGACATTATTATTTTCTTAGTTTGCGACATTCATGGCTGTGTATTTATGCATTGATGATTTTGTCGCTGTCATAGCATGATTAAATTATTTTAAAATATCTATATTTTTTACATGTAACATGATATCTGACTCATCTCTAATGCTGAGTTCCTGAGGTCCTCAGATAACCACTGAATAGCTGTTGCTGTTGATTCGACAAGCTTTTATATATTGATATTTCTATTGCTAGTTCTGCTATAACCAAGTGATCAGAAACTTATGTCCATTTTTATATGATAACACCTAAATGAATGCCTAAATAAAAGTGTGCTGTAAGATTTTCAACTTTAGGCACTGAGCCGAGCGTTGAAAATGTAACAGCGAGCTATTATTTAGGCATTAGGTAATTTAAGTGTTAGTGAAAAAGGGCAATAATGTTTCAAGATGTCGTAACCAGCACTATTGAATCGATAAACGCTAAAGGTTAAGAATACCTCAGAACCCCAAAAACCCCAGTAGTATAATAAGAAGTAAGGTGTTAAGTTACCTGGAGCTAAATTTAGTTCATCATTCAGTCTAGCTTCGTAGGTGTATAGAGCTCGGCACTTCCCTAACGACGGCGTCTGTGGAACCACGTCCCCGTTCTCATTCTTTATAATATCAGTCAAATCCGTCGAACTATCACTTTGCGACGAAAATTCATCTAAAAAAGAAACAAAACTTTAAGTGACGTGAAACATTCGATAAATCGTTTTCAGGAAATCATAATTTTTTCAAAGTCTCTTTGTTGTTGAATTACATAAATATTTTGTTCTACACGACGAACCAGGGGCTTTTTATATCGACCTCCTCTTTCACGGATGAGTACACCGTAGGTATGTTATATTCTCACACGTTAGTTTTGCTGCTCTTATACTAGAAACCGTTTGTGGTGTAGGTATTACGTACCTACAATCTGTTTCAAAAGATGCATCGACGTACCTTTACACAAAACGTATAACACATTTGGTATGTAATTGTAGACTGTACACATTACAGTAATAAGGAACCCAAATTGTAGACAATAAAATGATTTATTTTTTATGTGTGATCTTTTTGAGGCCAACTGTACGTTTATATGAGATTTTTTTTGTCATCTATCTAGAATTCTAGATGAACTGTTTGCAAATTCATAACGGTAAACATATTATTTTCTATGGAATTCGACCAGCACCCTTACTGCGTAACACACTATCAATCTTAATAATTTTGAAGGATTTTGTTGATCCATTGCTTCAAATGTTCGAAAAACATGTCTGCTATACAACGTAATTTACGCAATGAATATGGCTGATTTGTCAAAATGCAAACCATTCCTACTGTTAGTTTGTTACTCAATAGGGTATTAAACCCATTTTTGAAAAGTATCTTAATTCGATTCCAAAATGCTAATAAACCACTAAAAAAATTACACGACATTTTTATTGAATCGATTAGTGCCATAAAAAAGCATTTACATTTTTATATTTTGCGCGTAATTTTACGAAAACGCTGGACGCAGTGGACGCCATATTGCTCTGTGGGTATGACGTCAGTTTGCTATATAAACAAATGCGGTGATATTTTGTATGTTAATAATTGTTTTTAATTTAAAAAATGAGATAGCTTTCTACTTTTCGTTGGTTTTGCTGTTCCTGAATGTAAGATATTATTTCAATAATAATTACTTTAGTTAAGAAAATAATAAAAGGACAAAGTTGTTCAGTTGATTAGTTTAAACAGTGGTATGACGTAATAAATAGTATGCTGGCTACTATTTCATGGTGTAGAAAAATATATTAAAAAAAAGTGAAATCTTTTGTTTTTTTTTTTTTTTTTGTTATTTCATGCACTAAAACTATGTAACATTTTCCGACTGCTTTTTGCCTAAGTCATCTCAATCATATATTTTTAGTTTTTTTCTCATATACAGTAAAATACCCCTCTGATCATGCTTCCAGTAACATGATGGATTAAATTAAACGCCTCGAAAAACCCACGAAAAACCTTACCGAAATCACTATCTTGTTGGTTAGACAGTCCATCACCCGCGCCACGTTCGCTCCAGTCCAGGGGGCTCTCGGGTGGATGAGGAGTGTCAGTCGGCGGCGTCAGCGTGGGCGGCGGAGGAAGGTCGACCACAGGCGTGGCCGGCGCGCTTTTGTGCTCGGCATTCCTCCTGAACGAAAGGTGCTCTATCCTCAGCTTGCTGGATGCTCTACTCATGATGGAGTCCCTCCTCTCCCTCTCCTCGCCCCCGTTTACGCTTTTGGTTAAGGCGGTGTAGTTCGGTGTGAGGTTCTTGTTTACCTCGCTTTGGTAGTCAGCTTGCAGCCATGGTGGGACCTGGAGGCAGAGAATACTTAGATGATTTTTTTGTATTTTCTTAAGACGTAATGGCCTATAATGAGCCTATATTGTTCCCACTGCTGGGACATAGGCCTCCTCTCTGTGAGAGGGAGTGGACCGTAATCCACCACCCGGGCCCAGTGCGGGTGGGTAGATGTCACATGTCTTCATATTTTTGGTTCTATGACATGCCGGGTTTTTCACGATGTTATCCTTCACCGTTTTGGGAGCAGTGGTGATAAAATAATTTTCAACACACTTGCTCATAAAATGGCTCTAATTTCACTGCAATTAGGCACATAATGACAACACCTATTATCAAACTGTGACTTTTTCATTACTATTATTCACTAGTGAGTTATAGAATTGGTTGAGTTGCTTTGTTCTTAGTGAGTTTAAATACTTACTTTAAGAATGCTCTGTTGCAAGCCCTGCTTATCCCTAATGATCTGTATATGCGCCGCGAGAGGATGCTGCACCGGTGGCCTGCTGTCCAGCTCATTCAGACTCGCCGTTATCTTGTATCGCACTGCTTCCAAGTACGTCAACATACTTCTCATCTGAGAAAACCGAATTAATGTTAGGACACGAACATTCAATAATTTCACAGGTCGTTCATTGTAGCTGTTATAATTCGATTCAATATGCATTTATTTTCTTGGTTTTCGCAAATTCTATACGGAGGCCACTGTCATTGAACATTTGACATCTAACTGACCAGACAGCTGTGCTGCTGGGGAGTTTGTTGCGCCACTTCTTCTTCCCAGCTAAAGCAGAAAGTGGTAAAGGGTGGACGTTTTGAGGGACTGTCTTTTGTAATTTTGACGTTCGAAAAGTGCTGATTCTCAGCCTAATTTGATTAAATGACTTTTGTTTTTGATTATATCCTGCTAGCAGTCTGGTTTCTAGTATTAAGGAAGATGCTCCGACTTCTGGCGAAATTCAACGAGGGTCATATTCGAGTGTGTTCGTCTACGTACTATTTAGGTAAACCTTGATTAAGTTTTTCATGTCCCACGATTGTCAAAGGTCCTTTTCCCTGAATCGAGTATAGTCCGTTTACCTCTAACAGCAGCAACCCAAGAGCCACCTTATAGTCACGAGAATAAAGATAACTCTGATATTGAGAGACTTGTTAGTGGCAACAACCCAAAAGCAACCTTATTGTAACTAGAACAAAGATCACTTTAATTTTGACAATGATGCCAAATCAGAGGTAGAATAACTGTGAATGAGCTGTTTAATTAATTGACTGTCTGGGCCATACCCGCTATTGAAATTTCATAAAACAATCAAAGAATTAGGGCACCTAAAATAATTAAATTATTTAAATCAGAACTGTAGGTGCCACCTACAGTTCTGATTTAAATAAACTGGCGAGTACTCAATTTGGTAAACAATTATTTGATTTCGCTGACTGTATGTATTGTTTTGTAGCAATATATTCGATTGCCGCCCAGCTTTCGAAATTCGACCATAATTAATGTAAAACTTTATGTATTTCTAATGCATTATATACAAATATAAGCTTTCTGCACTTCTTCTCCAAATAAACTGTAAGAGCTCGTTCTCACGAATTGTCGTGTGGCAGATCCGTATATTAATCACATGTCGGCACTTCTGTTCACACTTTCGGCGACGAAGTTCTTGTTGTGATGTATTATTATTTAAGAAGAAAACGAATTATTGTCAAAATCAAGGATGAGTAGGCAGCAAATTTCTCGCCAAGCAGATATTTTCAATTGCTTATCTTTAAATTCATTTAAAGTTTTGTCCCAAAGGACACCTCTTTCCTGAACTAGTGTGATCAATTCCTCGGGGTTTATATTTATTTCCAGTATTACGAAAAACCAAACGTGCGTACAATAAAAACACAACAACTCTGCTTGCGCGCCTCCATTTGTGTGTGGGTGTGCGCGATCACAGCGACTCACGCACGTGTGGAACAAGGGGGTAGCGGGGAGAGGTTATCGCCACAAAGTATTTACGATAATCTTCAAAATCATGATTCGTCGCATAACTGTGATAATTGATAGAAAAACATAGCTATCTTCTTCTATTGTATTGTATCATTTAGTTAATAGTCATGTCTATTCTTCCATCGACAAATCGGTGCTAGTGCTAAGCTTGCAGCTCGTCTCAATTTACTTACATGGTACAGTTTGTCGGCCACATTCTGCTGTGAATCGTCGTTGCCAAACGTAGGGGTCTGTTTGATAGCCATAGACAGCTTTTCAAGTCCCTGCTTAGATTTTCGTTCTCTATCGATGTCTTGTTTCACTAGTTGGAGTATTTTTAGCAGCGCCTGAAACAAAACGACAAAAACAAGAGTTATTCTGTGTCCCCGTGTTGTTTTTTATTGGTTATAAAATAAGATTTGTCTGTTTGTAATGCCAAAACAACAGCTTTTTAGTAAATGCATACGAAAGTATACGGTATTTATAACACAAAAATTAGTTTTTTTCTGTTTGTTCCGGTTAATTTCCGAAACGGCTGGACCAATTTTGACTAGACTTTCACTGGCAGATAGTTGATGTTGACTAACATCGTTACTTTATGTCCCGGGGACAAGTTTCCGTGGGATATGATCCGTCATCCACGCGGACGTTCCACGGGCAGCAGCTAGGCCCCAATATATATTTTGTAGTTTATTCAGCTTTTGCCAGCGGCTTCGCCCGCGCGGAACTTTCATCCGCGCGGAATTTCGAAAAATCGTTCCTTATTATAAACACGTTATAAAGGGAACCTCTGTGCAAAATTTCAGCTGCCTAGGTCCAAGGGTTTGGGCTGGGCGTTGATGAGTCAGTCGGTCAGTCGGGACTTTTTATTTTTAAACTTAAATTAAAAATATCTCACAACCGCTGTGTGTCATGCTGTCAAAAAGCCTATGGTACAAACGTATGTTTCCAGCTAAAGAGTTCATAAGACTTTTATCAGATAATCTAGGAGGTTATAGTTTGCGGCTTCTAGACATTAGAGATGGGCTGAGTGATGATTTTTTTGTATCGGTGACTGCATGACAATGACAAAAAAATATCGGTGACGGGAACAATGACAAAATCATCAATGATTTTTATTTGAGTATTAGATCTCGTCACTTCATTTGTGAGTAGATACTGAATGATCGCGGAACGGCTTAGTGAAATTATCATTAGTTATTTATGTAGGCATGAGTCGAGTTTGTCAGTTGGCCGCGTAATTTAAATTTTCTTAGTTTGTGACATTCATTGCAGGTTATTTAGGTATTGATTTATCGTTATGGAAATCATCAATATGTTTCCATTAGTGATATTTGCTGCAAGATATGACTATTTAGTATATCATGGCAATTTGTCGTAAAAACTTGGTCGCGTAAATATGTACCTCCCCAACAAGTAATATTCCAATCTTCCCTTCATGCTTTTTCCAGGCTTAGGACTAGCAAAGTAATAGTACATACTTAGTACCTAATATAACGTATGTAAACCCAATTTAATTATAGCGAGTCAACACATTACACTACGTATTTCGTACGCGTAAAATTAAATTAGGGTGGTTGTTCGTCCTCGTCTATCCAAAACTAAATGCTAGATAAATTGCATTCGTGATTTGCCGCGCATTTCGCACGCAAACATAAACAATGCAAGTGAAAGCATTGTTGCCGTTCCGTGCGCCCAGTCCCGGTCATTATATCGAAACATGTGAGTTCCAGTCCAGTATCGCCGATCGCGCAGTCTCGCAACGTCGCAATTCACAGTCACACCGCCCGCTGCGCCCGAGACGGCCCGATTGGGCCCGATACCGTCCGATCCGAATCACCGAAGTTCGCGTTCATTGTCATTCTTGTAATGATTTTTAAGCATTGATGATTTTGTCTTTGTCATTGCATGATGAAATGATTTTAAAATATCGATGATTTTTACATGTGACATGATATCGGACTCATCTCTACTAGACATTAATTAGTTAATCAGTCACTTCGAATTTAGAGCCTGCACGACGCAATCTCGCAATCTCGACTTGGTAGCAGGAAAAACACTCGGGTGAATACCCGATAGTGTCACGTTAAGAAGAATTTCTTAACGTGTGAATTTGGCTACGAACTTGGCACTTGCAGTAGCGTGCATCAAATCCTGTAGCAGACAAGAGGACTCGCTGGACACGATATTAAGTGCCCCATTGTTTGGGACAGCACCACATTTACACAGGAAAGCCAAGGTAACTCATGTTTGGCGCGAGATTTTCAGCAGGTGGAAACTGGTTTCGGACAAAACCATAAACTCCGTCAATTCAGTCCTGGCGAAGGGTGTCCATAATTTCAGTGCAGGGATACATACCTGTTTACGTC
Organism: Polymixis flavicincta; assembly: GCA_949987655.1. NCBI lineage: Eukaryota > Metazoa > Arthropoda > Insecta > Lepidoptera > Noctuidae > Polymixis > Polymixis flavicincta. The sequence goes on along the minus strand of OX465171.1, from coordinate 29,803,254 downwards.
GTTCTCTGTTCATAGCCAGCGTGGTGTGTTCGCAGTAGAAATCTGGCAGCAGCTGTTCGCTGGCCCCGGTCTGCGCAGAGCGCACGCCGCGGACTACCCGCATGTCCGTGTTCGCGTTTGCATTCTTTATCGGATTCACTAACACGTTTGTGGCCTGAAAATAATGACAAAAGCTAGGTTAGGGGCATATTTAGGTTAGTCAATTTTACATACACCGGTTTTCTAGTCTTTGACGCAATCGCTTCTGTGCTGCGTTCGCAATGAAGTTTCCAAAGATGTAAATAAACATGAGTTTTCAAAATAAAATAACTTTAAAACCTAGACATGAAGCACAATTTACGCAACAATTTGAATCTTTTGGTTCTAGGACATGCCTGTTTCCTCACGATGATTTCTTTCACCGTTTCGAGAGCAGTGGTGATGAAATTATTTACAGAAAGTAAAGCGCCTGCCTGGGTTTGAACCCATGACGTAACATACAACTCGTGAGTCGGGGCGTTACCACTGGGCCACCACTGCTCTACTCAATTTGATATCGGTTTAAGTGGAAATAACATCAATCGGAGACAACGATTTGAATAGAAGTTAAGGTGGAAGCAACAGGGTAACCCGTGAAAGTCAAAGGAGACGGGCGGAAGTTCATAGACAGTGGACCCTGACGTTATAGTAAAGACTACTGCATTATTCCATTTAGATATTAATACCATATCAAAAAACTAAAATGTTTAAGACTGCTCCATGGTAGATAAAAAATATAGGGTGTTATTGGTTTGTACAAAAACAACGTTCTTGCTTCATAACAAGTTATTCTTACATCGAGAAATCACGTTATAACTTACTTACTTTAAAATTAATTACTTTACGTTAATTATCAGATAATATTGTAGACTAGAACTGTGCACGTTGAAAATACAATCCGTACATTTTATCTTACTTCGTAATCCGGGGTTCATGAGGTAAGTCGAGTAGGCAAGATAACTAAGTCCTTTGTAAGAAATGCCTGTGTCGTTCGTCAAAGTAATATCCGTCAAAATCTTTTATACGTAGCCAAAGTCTAATACTAATTACAATACTAAACGAATAACAATTACAACACAAGAAAACAACAACATATACACTGCCGCAAGCTCAGAGGCAAACAAACGAACGAGCGAATGAGTCGTTTGTTTGACGTTCGATGGGACCTGACAGTGACATGAGTCTACTTTGTTGCCTATCTAATAGAATAATGATGATCGATTGTGAATTCGATTTAATAATCAATTTATTTTTACAAATTTTTAGAAACGATGGTTAGTTATTTAGCTCTTGTGTAAGTTTACAGAAGAAAACACTTTTAATTGTTTTTTTTTTTGTTTTAATTAACAATTGTTTTTATACCAATAAGTTATTGGTATAAAAAAATTGTTAAGAATTCGATTAATCGATTAACTTATTTCATCAGGCAACATTTTAGAATTGAAAATATAGGAAGTCAGTATTCTTTTGATTAAATACTAAATTAGGTTTTTGGAGGGATCGCGTTGGAACATGTTTCACGAATTTTCATTTTCATGAAATTTTGTGAAATAGCAAATTAAATTGTATAATTTTGTTAGTGAATTATTCAATTTAGTTAAGTGTGAGTGCACAAGTGTAGTGAAGGTGAAAATAAGTTCTAACGTGGATTTTCGTGTTCCCCCCAAAACTCCTAATAGGTTGTTGCAAAGTTACTACCGCTTTACAATAACTTTGGCAGAACTTGACTGACTAAAGACGACTATGACTTTTTGTAACTTCGTGCCTGATAACGGGCCATTTAATTGATCGAAAAGAAAAATTACTTGACACTGGCTTAATGCACAAACCATGCGAGACCAATATAAAAAAAAAACTTATATCATGTTAAAACTGCGTAATACTTCGTGATTTACTATAAATACATATTTTAATAAAAATCCAACCTGACACTGACCTGCAAATTGCAAAAAACTAAAGAAAAGTTGAAATTCAGGGGCGCATCCACCTTAACTAACTTAGGTCTTATAGAAAGTTAAATAATATACATAATTGCCTCATGGGATATTGCAAAAGGAGACTCGTAAACATCAAACAAAAACACTTTGTTTACCTTCTAAACAATAATTAGATCATGAGTACAAAAACATTTTAATCACCTCTGCTAATTGAGCGGGCACGGCGGAAGTCAGCCTGAGGTAGCAGTCGGCTGCGGTCTTGAGCTGGGCCAGCCGCTCTTCTTCTAAAGACTCCAGCATGCCAGCTCCTTTCACCACGCTAGTCTCCCATTCCAACCTGGAAAAATGATTGTAAAAGTTCAATTAGATAGCTGAAGAAATCGAAGAATATACCTACATCGTTTATTTACGACAGAAATAGCATAAAAACTATACATAGAATTTGATCAAAGTGGTTCGTATACCTTGATCGTTCCGCGTGCACGCACACATTGTAATATTCAACTTCAGTTTTCTTCACAGCATCTTCCGTCTTCCTCTTCTTGACCTGAAGCTTAGCTGCGTCCTTCTCACTCGTCGCGTTAGGTAGCCGCTCTGCGCGTGCGGCACTCAGGATGCTGTGCGCGTGTGGTATGTGTCCCACGCTCGAACTACGCGACAGACGGCTGCAAACAAACAGGAAGCTCGTGACTCATTCTAAACGCAGGGAGCGTTTAGTAACATTCGCAAAATAAAATAATCGCTAGGCCATTCGCATCCGCAAAAAACGAAGGATCCTTCCATAATGACTTGCCGATGTAATGTCCCGACAGACTACTTTATCAAACAAAAAACAGGACATTAGCATCGTCAAGTGTGTGGTGTGTAGGCAGACCTAATCTCCAACGTGGCGTCTTGTAGCTTCTCGTTCTCCCGCGCCGCCGTGTGAGAATGTTTCTTCGACTTTGCCTCCGCTGTTCTCCACTCTCCGAGAGATCGCGTAGTCTTGTCAACGTTACCTTCGATCTGCAATAATAATCAGATTTACAATGGATTTCTTTTTTTTACGTTGTTCGTTTAGACGGTCCGCCACTTTGATTGTCCTGAGTAACTTACCTTCTTCCTAAGCTTCAACTGATTGTCGATTACATGTTTCATTGGTTTCACTAGCTCGTCAGATAAAGCACTTGAGTAATTTCTGAAATAGAGCAATTGCAGCGTTACTAACGTTCAAAATATTTGTGAAATAACGGGCTGTACAAAGATTCTGCATGTTTGCCAATTACCTGTGGATTTCCGAACGTTTCTCCATCTCCAGCGCGACATGTTTCCACGCCTCGGCGCACGAGCCGACGCTTTCCTTGCAAGCTTTCGTCAACTTCGTCCCAAGCTTTGCTAAGCACTTTGAGTAGTATATTTCTGCTTCAATTCTACAAAGAACCGATATAGTACATGAGTGTCTACTACGAGTATCTGCGGAGTTTCGCAATCTGTGACGGAAGCGAACGCTCGTAGGAAATAATCGCGGTGGCGATGGCGTAATGATTTGTTTTTACGTCTGTTCGTCTTTGTGGTTGTGTAAAAGCAATGATAATGCATTCTCGGCCAATGGGAGGATTTCAATTTTTAGAGCGCGCGTTATTTATGTCTCGCGTCTTGGCCTACTTGGCGGTACCTCGCGACGAGCTATTTTTGATTTTGTGGCCATTGCCGTGCCCTTACTTTCGTATGCAACATTATTTTACGACGTGCTCGATATCTGTATATCGCGGGGAAAGCTATAAGCGTGCATGTGAACAATATAATATCAATTATACAGCATGACGAGAACTTTCGTATTGTCCCTGCGCTTGCGCCGACTGTTGTCTCGAACCGTTCGCGGAACACAGGATCGCTCGAGCGATTTGCTCGTAAACAATAAGGTATTGTTTTATAGTAATGTCTGGAAAGTAAGCGTTACGAAGAAATGTCGATAAGATTGCTAATCTGGTGCGTGCACGACTTGCACTGAGGCTACGCGCACGCTGCGGCCGGCTGAATGATGCGTAACAATTTTACCAGTTATTAGAAAAAGTGATAGTACCGTTATTATGAAAATTGCTATGCTGATTGCACGTATTACAATGTTTTGTTATATGAACGGTTAACTCGTTGTTTATTTTGTGATTGAAAGTTGCAAACATACCTGCTTAACTAGCCTTATCTTAATTAGCAAAACCTATACATGGCTATATTAATATCTAGCCATTATATTAATACCACTAATACCACAAAGGCACTAGGCAGTAAAGTTACAAAACTGATGATTGAGTTACATAACGCTAAAACATAAAATGAAGGTATTGATCGTCGAAATATAATTCTTGGCCAAGAGACCTCGGCGGTTCTTCACTCAGTGCATAATAGTGAATAGATAGGTTCTCTTACCTCTCTTGTAATATGGATGATAGTTCTTTACTGAAGTCGCTGCCCTGTTTCACGTAACGGCGGAGCTCATCGAAACCATTTTGAGCCTGAATAGAAGAAAACCCATAGTTTAGATTGATATCTATTTTATAAATTGACATTTATATGTCTAGGATTAAACAGGGACATCGACGATTAAACGGGCTGGCATCCCCATCGACACGCAAACTGTAAACCTGTAAGTGCAACCTATGAATTCAGCACATTCTAGACCCGTTCCGATAGCGTTGACGTTTTTCGCCGGTTATAAAAAATAAAACAATACAAAGACACAAACATATTTATACAAAGGTGCAATACCTACGCGATCAAAATGTACGGAATATGTACTGAAATCCATGGTAACAGGATGCACGTCGCTGTCCCTGCCACCCTGTGTTTAATTTCACCGTAATATTGTGAACACCGTTATAATCTATCCCGCGAGATTGTAACTGTCGATAAATTGTGAACTGCACCATACTGCTTACCGACCGAATAGGTTAGGTTAGAAAAGTGACCAATCGCGCGCGAGCCGAGCGAGCGAAGCGAGCAGTGCCGCGGCAGCGGCCGGCAAGCGCTATTTCCAAGTTAGTGGCAGTTACTTGAGTTTAGTAATAGCGCAAGGTACTAACCAATTCATAATTTGACGGATAGATTATAAACTAACGGTGGTCACAATCTTACGGTGACATATTCAAGGAACAGTATATATAAATAATCATTTCATAGTTATTGAGTTATGTACCTACTTCATAATTGCTCCAACCAAAAGTAACGTGTCAATATGGGAAGCCACGCAATAGTCAAGTTTAGAATAAGCTAATGATTGCAGCCTAACAAAAATCTGCGGTTTTATCTGAATTGGCTGGAGACTTCAAAGGACACTCTGAAGTCTGTGTACCTCATTGTCAACAGTAGCTGTTGCGAGCACTAGAGTCTAGCAGTCACAAAACCCACTGCTGCAAATGGCTGTAAATCACGTATCGTCACATCTTAACGCTGTATTCTTGAGTTACCTACGTCGCGTCGAATGATCCTTCATTACGATGTCAAAGACAATTAATCATCTTATCATACCTAGGTGCTGTTTATTTAAAGATAACATGCAAGTACTTTTTATTACGGTTTCGACACTACAATATTCTTTTATAGTCGTTTTTCCCATCATTATGTCGATGTAGTATTAGATGTTATGACGAACTTTTGGAGTAATTGATGTGTACAACTGTCCCAGGCATGGAAAGTGTTTGCTAGTGGTGCCTGCTATCTGTTTTTCTTTGCACAATAAGTTAAGTGCTGAGGGGTTGGAGGCGAAGTAATTAAATAGCCGCATGGGCCGATCCGAAAAGGGCTATGCTCGGAGTTTCTCTACGCGATGGAATCAGAAATGAAGAGATCCGCAGGAGAACCAAGGCAACCGACATAGCTCGCAGAATAGATGGCCGATGGGGCCGAAAGGTTCTGGAGTGGCAACCGCGTACCGGAAGACGTGACTACTGAGAAATTACTGATAGAAAAAATAAAATAAATTAGGTTTTTGTAGCGTGTTTTTTTTTTAAGTTTTTTAAACTATTATTTATTTTCTATTTTTAGTTCTGCTAGTTAGCAGAACAAAAGCGTGATTTTTCTTTTTTTTATTAGGTATTCAATTCGTCATCGGTCCTCGATAAGTCTACAAAGTTTAAATGAAATCTGACCATCTGAAGTGGGTCAAAATCAAGTCGAAAGGAGTCGGTTACAAACAAACATACAGGTGAAACTTGTTAAAAACCCAATATCACACATCTCATGCGTTTCTGACCACTAGACCAACGAGGCAGTTAGGTAACGTTACTTTAAGGTGACACTTGTCCACATTTTTTCCATACAAACTTCGGGAGGGTTTTACTCCACTGTTTGACAGTGTACACCAAAAATAAAACATGGTATGGTTTTGTCTCGTTATTATTATTGTCTGTACGGAAACAGAATACTAAAATAAAAAGCCATTAAAAAGTTATGAGCCAACAAAGATTCGTTTTTCTTGCTAATTTAACCTAACTTTGAGCGTGTTTAAGTAATAAAAGGAGTGTAAAATCTCGAAAACCAAGACGGTACCGACAAAGTTCAATTAACAATAAAAATTCAATAAACTTTAATCGTCATTGATTTATGCAGTGGTTTTTTCGGAAAACCCGATCTTCTTAAGGACTTTTTTAAAAAAATTCGCAATTTTTTTTCCAAAAATGCTCCTGCATCTCACTCAATAACGTTGTGCATGTAGACTAGCGTCTAACTGCTCACCACTGATACTATCTCTGTCGGATACGAAGCCTGGTGAGACAACGTGATTTTTAGCCAGGCCCACCAGTGAGTTCGAGCCCGCGCAAAGTATCGCCTTAAAAGTACAGCAAAACATTTCAAATACCGAGCAATGGTGACAATGACAAGCCTGCTCGCAATCTCAAATGACAATAATGAAAGTCAGATCGCAAACACGATAGCTAGAAATGATGAATGATGATGACTTTAGAACATTGAGGCCTGCGGCAGACATCTTCCGTTAGTCCACGTCTACATGGACGTATTAAAATCGCGGCGTGATTTTGACGCGCTCTGGATTTTCAACTCTCGATATTCAACCGAGCACTGGAAATCCAACAAAGTGCATCTCAGCGAGCGCGTCGAAAAACATTGTGTTCGATTTTGAACCTCCGGCGCTAAACACTCGGCGCTATTTAAGAAGATTTAGCACGCGAAAAACTCCCGCCGTGATTTTATCACGTCCATGGGAACGTGGGTTTAGCTAGCCAAGTAAAAAAAAATATATCGGCGACACCACAGCCGGTAATTATGTATTTTTGCCATCACGACAACTTATCATATCAGTAATAACTAAGTTTTTGTCTCGTCCACCTGTTGTACAAAGTACAAACTGTTTTTTGTTTATGAGTAATGTATTTTATGATTGGGGTATAAGGTTGATTTTGCAATGGGATGTTAAAAAGATGTCGTGAGCACAGGTGATAATGTTAGCTAGCTGTCATTAGTATGTGTATAACTAGGTGTATTGAAATTAAAACGTATATTATGTATCTAAATATAGCTAACACTCTTGTTGCGACTTCCTTATAGTTTTGGTGTTCCTTCTCAAATGGTCAAAAAAATTCTGACTGGGTAACATTTTTACTGCAATGTCGGCATTCGGGATGAGCCTACTTTCTAAGCACGAAACCGAAGGAACGGGGTTTTCCTTCCCCGTAACATAACACCTCACACGGAGAAAATATTAGTTCACAGTCCTAACTAAGAATGATTGACCAAACGATTTGATAGTTTTCCCTGATTTTGTCATTTATTTTCATCATGCAAGTGCTGACTTTCATAAAGAACACGTGAACCAAGTGTCTTCCCCTTAACTTACAGTGAATAAGAAAGACGTTATTGGACGATTTCTTAGTTTTATAGTTACTTAGCAGTTTAAGTTATATTTCAATTACTTATTAGCTATAGGCTAGATTGTAATGTGAATAAAGTATTATCTATTGTGATACTTTATAAAGGGAAAAAAAAAAACATCATAAACGCTTATAGCCCGTATCCTTTTTGACAGACAAGAGTAGACCCCTTGGTACGACAGAGGAAAATACCTACTTCATTATGACACAGATACCTAGTATAAGTAGCATAATAATGAGCAACCCGTGAATGTCCGAAAATGGAATAATGTACTTGATCAGAAATATAGTTAAATTACCAATACGCAAAGGAAAACATTAACCATGACTAATTATAAAACATTTTCCAAAAAAAAAAAAAACAACCGATTTCCAGAAAAAAACTACAAAGTGAAAAATACTTTCATTTCGGAAGTCGGTGACTTTGGATATGTATTTTTTTTTCCGGAAGCCGGTTTTTTTTTTTGGGAAGTTTTTAGTTTTCACTTTTTAGTTATTACCTACCTACCCCACACCAATTCGATATTTCATCATAACAATGCATATTATATGCGATAGCAGCCATCGTGGTTGTTTTGCTGTCATTTTTTGAAGAGTTCCGTTGTCTGTCTCCGAAACGCATCATCAGATCTTTATGAAATTTAGATGGGACCATTTCAAAATAAACCCTTTTCGAAAAAATAATAATATTGCTAATCCGTCTATACAGGATAAGTTTTTAACCAATGCGCAGACTGTAACCATGAATTCAGCATATCATTCTAGACCCTCCAGCGCAGTAATATTTCGTCGGTTAAACAAAAATAAATCAGCTGTTACATTTTCAGGATACAAGGAAGGCAGCTTCGTACAATTAGAACTACTTATCAGTGTTGGATCGGTTAAATCGGAATGTTTTGAACAATTAAGACCCTATAACGTGTGCGTTAATTAATATGAACTTCAGATTTCAATGTCTAGGCCGCCCGGTGAACTCATGAACATAGTTCCTTATATCCACTATCGGATCGTTTTCTCAAGCAATGGTAGGTATAGGAAACTTTATACCACCAAAAAGATTATGGGGTACAAAAGGTTTTGCTTTGTAAGTACCCCATTTTACGAAAATTATGCGGACGGAGGAATATGAAATTTGGTACGGTTAAAGATGGAGAAGAAGTGCAGAAAGCTAATATTTTTGATTATAGTTGATCATAATTTAAATGAATTAGGGTCGAATTTCAACCACTAGGCGACTACTAGTATGAATACCACGTTTGCACGGACGTGGTTGGGAAAAGGCAGATGATGGTGAAAACATGGTTTCAGTTTGCGCGTCGATGTCCCTGTCACCCTGTTTTTTTCTCCGATTATCCTGCCTCTACTTTTATACCCACCTACACACATTTTGTAAATGTTTCTTGATTATCCAAGTAAAGAAATAAAAACAAAACGATTATTCTGCACAAACGAAATGAGCATACAAAAAAAAGATAGGTACAGACGCCAACCACCAAACTGTCAAATTTTCCCAATTGAACATGAATGTTAATCTTATGTTTTAAGTTGAAAATCTATCAAATAAATTTGACAGTTTGGGGTACTAGATTTTCAACTTTATACCCTACGGATAAGATTCATGTTCAATTGGGAAAATTTTACAGTTTGGGGTAGCTGGATTTGCTGTCGTCTGTGGAACACCAAATTTTATTTTAAACCGCCTTATTTATGGTCTGTCTCAAATTTAAAAAGTGTTTGCAGATATTTTTAGGTGGATCACCTCCACACGCGAATATAATTAGCCCAGATAGGCTCAAATGTTGTGCCTTATTATTCAGGTATTGCTAAAGCTCCTACGTCATAATTATATTATCTGTACGTTTATTATTTAAGACTTATTTAATTGAAACCTTAAATTTAGAGCGGTAATTGCCTGAACTAACAGTAGCAATTAGTTTCATTTTGGCAGTTCAACAATATTCATTGCGTTATTTGCGTTCTTGAGCAGACAATTTTTTCGAACATATGAGGCAATTGTTTAGCAATCTATATCCTTCCCAAAAATATTCAGGTTGTAAGAACATACTAGTGTCCGTACTTTTGTCACAGGGCTGTACCGTAACCTTTGAAACTCTAATAGGTAGACACGAGAAGTTTTCACAGTTGGGCCACTGTGGCCGCTAAGTCATAAAGTAATGTTGCGCCGCACAATTAATGTTTGGTTGCCACTAGCGCCATCTCTTATCGAATAGCGAAATTAATGGTCAGGAGCTTTCTAGAAAGTTCGATGCTAGAACTTTCTGGAACTATCGACATGTGTTCGGTCAGGGCCGATATGTACTCGAACATTCTAGATGCTTCTACGGTAGAAGGTTCTGGAACTATCCGAGGGCCCTATATAAGCGGGAACGGAGCGCGTCTCGGGGTAGTTCATTGGAAGCGATACATGCGAGAACATCTAAAGCGATCTTCAAGTGCGACTTAAGAGTGATACGTAGTGCTATTGTGTTGTGTTATTAGTGTTTAATTAAAGTGTTATATTTGGTAATTCATGTCGGCAGTTTTTAATTGTCACGAACCCCTAGCTCGTAACAAATTGGTGTCAGAAGCAAGGATTAAAATCATGCCGATTTTACCTAAAGACGACACGGAGGGTATCCGTACCCGGAGTCAACGCCAGCAGGAGACGGACCAGAGGCGATTTGGTGGAGCAATGCCACAGACGTCGGAGGGCCAGCTACCAACCACGGAGGCCGGCCCGTCCACAGCTGCTCCAGCATCACCAGCACCAGATTTTGCTGCTCTGATGATGATGTTGCAGGAGCAGGCCCGCCGACAGGAGGAACAGGCCCGCCGACAGGAGGAACAGGCCCACCGACAGGAGGAACAGGCCCGCCGACAGGAGGAACAAGCCCGCCGATTGGAAGAACAGCTCAAACGGGATAAAGAGGAGCAGGCCCGCCGACAGGAGGAGCAGGTGCACCGACAGGAAGAGCAGATGCTCCTCATAAAGGACCTTCACGCAACCTTCGGGAAAGACATGAAGGAGGTGAAGGAGAAGGTTGCCCAGCATGACAACCGCTTGTCAGAAGCTGAAACTCAGATCAACAAGTTTAGTGACGTCATTGCTGATGTGAAGCAAGAGTTGGGTAACCTCAAACTTGGGGATGGAATCGCAGCTCCCGTAGCTACAACACCTTCACTACGTGGATTCAAAGTGCCGCCGTACGATGGAACTTCTTCCTGGTCGGCCTACAAAATTCAGTTTGCGGCTGTCATGAAGGCGAACGGGTGGAATAAAAGTCAGGCCATGACTGCCCTCACCCTAGGCCTGCGCGACCAGGCTTTAAATGTGCTGGAAGCTCTCGGTAAGGAAGTGACTTACGAGCAGCTCCTCGAGGCATTGGAGGCAAGATATGGCGACGCTCACCTGGAACACGTGTTTCGTGCGCAGCTCAAGGATCGTGTGCAACGCAGTAACGAAAACCTGCAGTAGTGGGCCCTTGAAGTGGAGAAGCTGGTTCGAAAAGCGTACCAGTCCGTACCTGCGCTTATTGATGGGAACCTGGTGCAGGCATTCATCGACGGCATCCGGGACCTTGAAGTTAGAGCTGCTGTGAGACTCGGTCACCACGGGACGCTTAAGGACGCCTTGGCCCATGCACTGGAGGTGGAAGCTGTGCGGCAGGATCATCGTTCCCATCGCGTCAGGGAGGTTGTAGCAGCTACAGTTCGCGATCGTAAAGGATACAGCCCTAGGTGCTACGGCTGTGGGGAAAGGGGCCACCTTCGATCCAGTTGCCCTAAGCGAACTGCAGAAAGGGAAGATGGCCGGTCTCCAGAGGGTAGAGCGGCTAACAGCACTACCCAGCAGCAGCAGAGAAACGAGTAATAGCCAGGACTGCGGGGCGGGTGCTGGCTGATGTTCAAAGAGCCCCAAGGATTTCGATCACACAAACCCATGACGGGAACACCTTAATCATCAAGGGCGAGGTCAACGGAATGCCTTGTAAGCTGACCATAGACACGGGAGCCTCTCGTACGGTCGTCAGTTCCAAAGTTATGAGTCGGCTCCTTGGGGATTCCGCATATAACCGGGAACGCATTAATTTGGTGACAGCCACCGGTCAGCGCATACCCGTCCGTGGAGAGAAGGAGATGGAGTTGAAGCTAGGCAACAGGACCTACCTGCATAATGTCATCGTGGCTGATATAATGGACGATTGCATCCTGGGTCTTGACTTTATGAGGAAGAATTTTTGCGAGATTGACGTCAAGCAAGGAGTTATGAAATGTGAACGAGAGGAACTTTTTATGGAAGGGGCGTTATCAGGGAATGTGTACAGCCTTAAGGAAATTGTTCTTCCTCCGAGATCAGAAACGATTGTGCCGGTTAGTCTTCCTCGGAATCCTGGGCAAACTCATCGTTGTGTACTCGTGGAAAGGGTAGACAATGACCTTCCATGGAAAGTGGCACGAACTTTGGTCAGAGCCACCGACATCTCAGGGATACGTGTGCTGAATCTTTGTGATCAACAACAGACTATTGAAAAAGGCACACTGATTGGTACTTGCGAGGAAGTGGATTGGCTGCGTCAATGCAAATATCTATCGACTAGGACCCCCAGCAAGGATGCACAAACGAGAGTGACCACACTTTTAGAAGAGTGTCGCAGCGCTCTGTCTCATAATGAAATGGCCAAGGCGAAAAAGATGTTACTGAAGTACGCCGAAGTTTTCTCCCTAAACGATAGTGACATTGGGAAGACTGGCTTAGTTCAACACAAAATAAATACAGGAGAAGAGTTGCCTATCCGTCAGCGGCCAAGGAGATTGCCGGTAGCGCGTGAAAAGGAAGTAGAAACCATGATTGAGGGAATGGTGAAGGATGATGTTGAACCTTCATCTAGTCCATGGTGTTCCCCGGTAGTGCTGGTAAGGAAGAAGGACGGCAGCATGCGGTTTTGTGTTGACTATCGTCGTCTGAATGACGTTACGAAGAAGGACAGCTACCCTTTGCCAAGAATTGATGACACTTTGGACATGCTTACTGGAGTAAAGTGGTTTAGCACTCTGGACCTGAAAAGTGGCTACTGGCAAGTGGAAATTGACCCCAAGGACAAGGAGAAAACAGCATTCTCGACAGGAAAGGGTCTGTGGCAATTTAAAGTTATGCCGTTTGGATTGTGCAACGCTCCGGCAACGTTTGAAAGGTTGATGGAACTTGTACTAACTAAGTTGATTGGCGATGCCTGTCTGGTCTACTTGGATGACATCATCATCGTAGGCCGTACGTTTGAAGAACATCTTCAAAACCTGGAACGCGTGCTCATGAAGATCCAGAGTGCCAACCTCAAGTTGAGTCCGAAGAAATGTTCACTATTCAAACGGCAAGTTAGCTTTTTGGGATATGTAGTGTCGGAAGAAGGTATCCGCACGGATCCAGAGAAAATCGCCGCTGTCAAGGATTGGCCAGTTCCAAAAGACAAGACGCAGGTCAGAGCATTTTTGGGGTTGTGCTCTTACTATCGGCGATTTGTTAAGAACTTTGCGGATATTGCCAAACCCCTGCATAAGCTAACCGAGGAGAAGCGACATTTCTGCTGGGATGAAAGTTGTGATAGCGCATTCCAGGAGTTAAAGGACCGACTTTGCAAAACACCTATTTTGGGGTACCCTGATACAGGCAAGGAATTTATAGTTGACACAGACGCAAGTGACATAGGACTTGGTGGTGTGTTGTCTCAACGAAATGGTGATCAAGAGGTTGTGATAGCGTACTTCAGCAAGTCGTTGTCAAAGCCGGAGAGGAACTATTGTGTCACGAGACGGGAATTGCTTGCTGTGGTAAAGTCATTGCAGCATTTTAGCAAATATCTTCTGGGGCGGAAATTCCATTTACGTACCGACCATGCTGCACTGAAATGGCTATTGCAGTTCAAAAATCCAGAAGGACAAGTTGCGAGATGGATTGAGCTACTACAGGAATACGACTTTGTGGTGGAACATCGCAGCGGGAAATCTCATGGCAACGCAGATGCATTGTCAAGAAGACCTTGTCCTGAAGACTGCAAACATTGTACTAGGCAAGAGAGTAAGGAAATGGTACCTGTGAGGATGCTCAGGACAGACCTCAGCAACGAGTGGAAGGAAAGCCTACAACGTGCACAGCAGGAAGATTCAGACATCAAGCCGATTCTGGAGTGGATAAAGGCCAGAGCTCCTAAGCCCAGGTGGAGCGACGTCTCAGCAATGAGTTCGATCACAAAGAGCTATTGGGCCCAATGGGACAGCTTGGTGATTCAAGATGGAGTCCTGTGCCGTAAATGGGAAAATGCTCGGGGAAACAGCTGTCACTTGCAAATGGTTGTCCCTAAATCTCAAGTACCGGATGTTCTGCAGCTGTACCATAATGGTTGTTCAGGAGGTCACCTGGGAGTAAAACGGACTCTACTGAAGATACGAGAACGGTTTTACAGGGTCCACTGTCGGGACGATGTCGAGGACTGGTGTCGCAAATTGTGCAGCTGTAAAGGGACCTCAGACGCGTAGCAGAGGTGCATTGAAATTGTACAATGTTGGTGCACCATGGGAGAGGATAGCCCTTGACGTTGCGGGGCCGTTTCCGGAAAGTGAAAGTGGTAACAAGTATTTCATGGTTGTGATGGATTACTTCACTAAGTGGCCGGAAGTCTTCGCCATTCCAAATCAAGAAGCTTCAACAGTAGCCGATAAATTAGTTCATGAAGTCTTCTGTCGTTTTGGAGTACCTTTAGAGATTCACAGTGATCAAGGAAGGAATTTTGAGTCTCAAATATTCCAGGAAACTTGTCGAGTGATGGGTACTCATAAAACAAGAACAACTTCTTACCACCCACAATCGGATGGAATGGTGGAACGATTCAATCAGACATTAGAGAGGTACCTAGCCAAAGTTGTGGAAAATCGGCAACGAGATTGGGACAAGCACATACAACCGTTTTTGTTGTCATATCGAAGTGCTGTTCACGAAAGCACATCGGTGACACCAGCTTTCGCAAACTTTGGAAGGGAATTACGGCTGCCTGCAGACCTGATCACTGGAATACCACCTGATGCCCCACGCAGTATAACCGATTATGCGAATGACTTGCGGAACAAGATGAATGACATTGATGAGCACGTCAGACAATCAGGCCAGCAAATGTCTGAAAAGATGAAAACCCGTTATGACCGCAAAATGAACAATAAAGGGTTTGACGAAGGTTCACTAGTGTGGTTGCACAATCCAGTCCGCAGCAAAGGGAAATCTCCTAAGCTTCAAGCTAACTGGGACGGACCGTACCGGATTGTGACAAAGATCAATGACGTTACCTACCGGATACAGAAAGGTGCAAGAGGTACTCCTAAGATAGTCCATGTGGATCGACTGGCGCGTTATTATGGGGCCGATAATGCTCGGGACGAGCATTTCTTAGGTGGGGGGCAGTGTTGCGCCGCACAATTAATGTTTGGTTGCCACTAGCGCCATCTCTTATCGAATAGCGAAATTAATGGTCAGGAGCTTTCTAGAAAGTTCGATGCTAGAACTTTCTGGAACTATCGACATGTGTTCGGTCAGGGCCGATATGTACTCGAACATTCTAGATGCTTCTACGGTAGAAGGTTCTGGAACTATCCGAGGGCCCTATATAAGCGGGAACGGAGCGCGTCTCGGGGTAGTTCATTGGAAGCGATACATGCGAGAACATCTAAAGCGATCTTCAAGTGCGACTTAAGAGTGATACGTAGTGCTATTGTGTTGTGTTATTAGTGTTTAATTAAAGTGTTATATTTGGTAATTCATTTCGGCAGTTTTTAATTGTCACGAACCCCTAGCTCGTAACAGTAATTTAAAAAAATATAATAAAAGGCTATACAACCAACGTGTTTTTTTCTGGATAGGCTGAGCCTCAGGGTGGTCCCTTATACTGTATTGTAATAAACTTTGGTTTGGTAGTTTTAGCGTTAGCTTCTTTAATACGTTTTAATCTACTTTGTGTATCTTGATAATGTTCTAATACTTCCGTCACTTTTGCTAACTTAGCAAGTACTGTAGGCCAACTCTCGAATTGACCTACAATACTTGAAACGTTCACAATCTAGTCGCAGTCTCATCTCAGCAACAAACAAATGTCAAAAACTTGTCAAAAATTAATGGAAACCCGAGGTATTTTTGACAGATTGAGACTGAGATCAGACTGTGAACGTTCTTAAAATTATGAGAATTGCCCCTCTGGTACCTACATAATTATATTAATTGGTGTAGGAACCATAGTTAAAAAGTGAAGAAACTACCTACTAATATTATAAATGCGAAAGTAACTCTGTCTGTATGTTACAATTTCACGCCTAAACCGCTTAACCGATCATCATGAAATGTGGCAGAGATATAGCCTGGGATATGGAGAAGGACATGGGCTAATCCACGCGGGCGGAGCCGCGGGCAATAGCTAGTAAAAAATAAAACGGTGTCTTTTAATCTGTATTTTAGTTGATTTTTTACTTTGTGTTTTTATTTGGGAAGATGGTCATTTTATTTTATAAACTACTTTTTTAAGCTCCGCATTCTTTACCCAAACTGTGATTAAATAGCTTTTTATACAAGAAACACATAGGGACATATTAAACCTAAACATAATATAATTTCGAGTATTTTCAATATAAAACTAATACAAGAATAGACCCATTGTGGAAATAGTGATAAATTAACTATCACATCAATAACGTGTATTTCCTTCAATTAAATCCGATTACCCGACTTTCGCGGAAAGATAAGGAGGTGAATTATTGCCGTTGCGTTCCGTTTTCCGCAATGTTAATAAATAAGCACACTGTTTTATGAAGCGGAATAACAAACATCGGCTTTGCCCGTCAATAGTAACGGTGAATTACTAAGACTTGAAAATAACTGAAATTGTGCAGGATTAGAGGGCGGAATTTCGACAGGCTCTTGTGGCCATAGGTATAAGTATATTTCTATGCTTGTGGCCAAGTAGTAACAGCTACACGGGTCGATCGTTCACGTTCTAGCTACGCTAACAGCGACTCTTCAAGCTACGCTTGCCGCGGTTGATCCGTGGATGGGTGACCATCTTTACATACCAAGACTCCTCCGTGCCTCTGAAAACACGTTACGCCGTTGGTTTCGGCTGTCATTCGTGGATGTTTGACAGTCGTTACGGGTCGTCAGAAGCCCGAAAGTCTGGCAATCGGTCTTACCAAGGGGTAACTTGTTACCTAGTGACTGGGTTGTGGAGGTAACATAGGCAGTCGCTCCATTTAAAATACTGGTTTTCAGCTGTATCCGGTTAGACTGGAAGCCGACCCCGAAAAGGCTAGGCAGATGATGAGTAGTCACAGTGAAGATGAACGGTGGACCATGGTGGAAGTACTTAAGTAAATACAATATTCCCCTGTCAAAGGTAGCGAAACGTGGAAAACTGAAGATAATAATAAATTACCTAACATATGTTTCAATGCAAGATGAAGAGAGTAGCAGCAAATAAATTCTCCACAAATAAATACCTACATACTTACTTGAATAAGGAAGTTATTATTTGCTGTTACTTAATACCTACTCAGGGCGCCCATAAGTGAAAATATTATGCTTATTTATTCCACCATCCGCTAAGCAACGTTATACTGCGGTACATCACCAGCATTTTCTATCAGCTGTCGTAATGAAAAGTTGTCTTCGTTTACACCGCCATTACCGTACTGCGTACGCGCATCGCTCACAGACAAATAGTTCTTCATCAACAAGTCACGCGCCACAGTGGTGTACATCAATGAATTAAATTATACCTACCCATACATTATACAAACGTACAAAACACACAATAACTTTCTTTACAAGGCGGCTTTCACTACATACAAATATAGTCCTTAACAGTATGACACTAAAGTTCCGTTTAGTTCTGGGGATGCCACACTGTTGATTTCAATATGGTTGGTGCGCATGATTTGAATGTCGAACCGCGCACGCGCTTCCGCCCGCCCCGGGAAGTGCGCGCATTATGAAATGGAAACGGACCGAACCCGAATTAGGTGAATTATGGTCTAAATAATGTTTTATAGCAAGATATAAGCGGTGATGGTCGTTCAACCATAATCCGACCCACACAAGCATGGAATAAATATTTAAGAAGCCTATTTCGATTTTTTTAAACGGACGATTGGTGTTCTTGATAATCCAAATAGGTAGACAGGGAATAATATTGATTTGTGCTGCAGGCTTAACATGATGCTTCTTCTATTCTATTCTTCTTCTATTTCTACTTTACCGTAGAATAGAAATCGCTTGTCTACTTTCTCGGTACAAAACTGTAAATTGTCTACACGGAAACGTCATTTTTCTCTACTCTTCCGTCGACAAAACGCTTCTCTACGGTTCTCGTGCTAAGCCTGCTGGTGTTGCCAGCTTCCGGAGGTCCGGTTAGGTAGGTACGCCGCAGGGTAGAGTGGAGGGCACTCCACCACGCGGACGTGGGACACCCGCCCATGAGATGGACTGGCCAAATGAAATCTGCAGTGGGCGCGATCCCATGAGTGCAAATAAAATTTAAACAATTCGGAGTACATGGCTAGAAATCGTGAGGGGAATCAATCACATTAGCCCCGGGACCAGAAATTTCATGAGGACCACGATCGCTTTGCACGATACTACGAACACTAACTGTATTCAACAGTCAAATTATCTCTTAGAGAGTATATACCTTAGTACTGTAGAGGTTGTTCGCTTCACGAGGAACCTCACGTACATACTGGCAGCCAATGATTAGGCTGTGTCTATGTTCGATTAATCGAGAAGTTTTTATCTCTAGAATGTCAAATAATTTTACATAGGTTTTGTTGCGGAAGCTTTGATTCTATTGACAGGCGCGACCCGCTAGGTATATAATTATGTTCCTTGGGCGCGACGCTGTAACAAGCTAATTTCTTAAATTAAAGGTGGAGTCCCACCGGTTAAAGATGATCAAGTATTTTATTTATAGATACCATAATCCCTGGGAACTCGGCAGAGTTCTCACAGTACCTACATTAGGCTCTTTCGTGAGCTCATAAATTGTGTGCCTAACGAACGTAATAATATCGCAGCGGGACCTTTTTCCGAATGACCGTCGACTAAACTCGTTAGAATTTATTTACCTCTATAATTTTGAAAATTTTCCCGGAAAACAATAAGTAATGTATTTATAGGAAATTGTCTTCACCATCCTTTAATAATACGGACTATTGCGCCACCCACATCCCATCTGCGTCGCTTTATCCCAAGGGTCGGCTTCCAGTCTCACCGGATGTAACAAAATACCAGTATTTTACATGAAGCGACTGCCTATCTGACCTCCACAACCAATATACTGGGTTATAATATGATACCCCTTGGTAAGACTGGTTGCCAGACTTTCGGGATTCTGACGACCCGTAACTACTGTCAAAGATCCAAGCGACATGCCGCTGTGACAGCCGGGCCAACAGCTTGACTGCGGCGTGCTTTCCGAGGCACGGAAGGGTCTTGATGATGTCTGTCTTATGTAAAGATGCTACCATAGATAAGATTTCTATGGATGCTACCCATCCACGGACCTGCACCCTAATTGCGTAACTCACGATTAATTTCTTATTATAATCTTTTTCGTTTTGAAACGATTGTTAAACCATTGCTTCATATGTTCGAAAAATGTCTAGGTACTCAACAACGTAAATAATGCAATGAATATTGTTGAACTGTCAAATTGAAACAGTTTACCTATGATTAATCTTGAGTTACGCAATTAGGGTGCTGATCGATCGTGCAGTGCGGCTGTTATTACTTAGCCACGAGCCCCTCTATTACGACTTAGGTGACTACTCATCCGCAAAATATTTCATCCGCGGATGAAACGTTACCCTTTTAAAATTGTAAGGCGACGAATCATCCGCAAGTTCGGATGAGTCGTCGCATAGTTAATATTGATGTGGTCATATCGGCCAAATAGACGAACAAACATATTTTGTGTATAGGAACATTGTCTGTTCTTTAGTTTCATCGGTTTCGCTAGCTGCTATGTGTAATAATATCGTGGTTAAATCGAACAAAAATACTTCTATGCATAAGAATCGTTTTTATTAAGAATATAATTTTTTATACTGGTAAATCAGAATAATAAGCAATTTCCCTAAACAAATGACAGGTAGTTACTGTTTTACTGCGAAAACTGAGTTAATGTTATAAAAATTAGTAAATCTAAATAGATTGTTATTAAGAATTATAAATTTTTACATATGTTAGAAAATATTAATTAATAACGAAAAATCTGAATAATTTAAACCTTCTTAGTATTTAGGTGCAAAAAAAAAAAAAATATAATCAAAAAATCAACCACCACGTAATTTTGTAAACGATCTGTATCACTAATATGATAATTTCTCTATACAATGTCCGAGGCTAATTTCATTATCAATAAACTCTCGCAAACTGTTATTAATTTTTTTTTCCTTCACCATACTTTCTTCCGTTCTCTTTGAAATAAATCCTTGATTTTTCCACAGATTAGAATGATATTTGGCATCTTTTTTAATAGTATTTAATAAAACGGCTATGTTAGGTTTGCTTTTTATTGTCCTATTCAGTCTCGAGTTCCACCATTCTATAGCGTTATTCGTTTTGTGCCGGATATTATAAAAACACCATTTATCAGACAAGATAGATTTCTTCTCTAGCCAGGTATTTTGAAAATAATGGTTAAATTGCGCTGTTTTATCATCCTTTTGTATACATTCACCCAATACATAAAGCCAACCATCTGAAACTTCAATATTTGGGAGATATGCCAACGCCATACAACGCCTCACGTGAGCCCTTGACATGTTTGATTTTTTTGTAATTCCAATCAGTTTAGCTTTTTTTTGGACAGCTTTTTTAAAATGAAATATACACCCTCGAGTAGTTACTTTATCAAATACAGCTTTAGCTGCTGTCATCGCACTGGTTTCAAAATCAGTAGTGATGGACTCAGGATCAAATTCGGGAATTTGGCTTTTTAAGAGATGGAAGAATATTTCATAACTTGATTGCTTTTTATTTGGCAATAAGGCATAAACTGCTGGTATAATATTCGTATGTGTATTAGTACTGCCCATGTCAACATGTAACGTATACAACTGCTTAAAGGGAGGTACAACGGCTTTGAATGTTCCATCGCAAAAAACATGTTTAGCTTTCTTGAGAATTTCTTTGGATTCTTCAGTGGCAAACAGTAATATCCTATCACTTTTTTCGCTATAATCAGCAAGTAAAAAGTCTTTGTGAACACCAGGAACTGTTACATCTTTCAATTTAAAAAATCGCACCTTTTTAGTTTGCAGTTCTTTATTACGTAGTTTATACATTCTTTTCTTGAAATTGTTGTATTTTGGTAATTTTATGACTAAGTCCAATCCTGTAGACTCTAATTTTTCTACCGCCTCCTTATAAATTGTAGGCATAGGAGTACTTTCAGTTTTTGCTCTTTCTAAACATTCGTCAATTTTCTCCAATAATTGGTTATCTAAACTACTAGACTGACAACTATGAAGTTTTTCTTTCAGTATAAGGTTACAATCATAGTTAGTAACCAAATTAGATTTACAATTTTTTGAAGCACAGTGCCAAACTATATGTCCGTTTTTATTTTCACGTTTTTTATAATAACGATAGTTTCCTTCCATTAAAAGTTTTCCTCCTCGTTGCGATGAAATCATTTTAAATCGCGTATTTTCCTTGTCCATAACTGTGATTCTAAAATAGAAACTAAACAATGTTACAATGTTTTGAGTTTAATTTTTCTTGGATAAGTAATAATAAAATATCTGACCTCAAGGCAGCTCAATCACCCGCAATGGAATATGAAAACTCAGTTTATTCCCACGCACCGGAACATAAAAACTTTATGCAATTATATTATTAATTAATTTACTATATTAACTAGATGAACGTACACTCTGTCAACTTAACGTACACTGGCTAACAAAATATATTCATGACAAAACAACTTAGCTTGTGTCGATTATTTTCTAAATACCCTCAAACCTTTCGTTTTTTAAACCGCTGATACAAGTTGCACAAAACGTCGGTAGTCGCAAATATTTGGTTATTTAAGTATTATCAAACTATTGAAATGTAAATGTACTCATATTTATAACATTAACTCAGTTTTCGCAGTAAAACAGTAACTACCTGTCATTTGTTTAGGGAAATTGCTTATTATTCTGATTTACCAGTATAAAAAATTATATTCTTAATAAAAACGATTCTTATGCATAGAAGTATTTTTGTTCGATTTAACCACGATATTATTACACATAGCAGCTAGCGAAACCGATGAAACTAAAGAACAGACAATGTTCCTATACACAAAATATGTTTGTTCGTCTATTTGGCCGATATGACCACATCAATATTAACTATGCGACGACTCATCCGAACTTGCGGATGATTCGTCGCCTTACAATTTTAAAAGGGTAACGTTTCATCCGCGGATGAAATATTTTGCGGATGAGTAGTCACCTAAGTCTCTATTACGCCATCCATGGAGGTAAAAAAACTTTCACTTCAAAGTTTTTTCTGATAATGAAGTAAAAGAAATATCTTTTTCCATTGCCCCAATTACCCATAGTGATTACACTTTCACTTGCCAACAATCGAATTATTGTGGTCGAAGATACCCAGCCATAATGACAGTTTTAATTCTTTTTTAGCTCTCGTTTTTATATTTTAATGTGACTGGCGAACCAGGAAAATTAATCTGATAATACTTTATAGTTTCTTTTTAAAACATTAACGATGATTTATGGAATGAGCTGTTTAAACAACAAAAATTTATGGTTAAACAGACGCTAATCATTGCTTAACTTAATGTTAGTCACGTTTTTTTTTCTAAAACCGAGATATTTATAGGTATAACATAACAGCACGCTTATATTAGGCTCGGAGTATCTCTGAGGGATAGAATCCGGAATGAGGTGATCCCGGCATAGGACCAAAGTTGTTGACTTAGCTCACAGAATCAGCAAGCTGAAGTGGCAATGGGCCGGCCACATTAGCCTTAGAACCGATAACCGTTGGGGTAGACGTGTTCTTGAGTGGAGACCGCGAATCGGCAAACGAAAGGTAGGGCGCCCTCAGGGTTGCTGGAATCAGCTGGATGAAAGATGCCGAGAATCGAACTGAATGGTGTACAATTGGAGAAGCCTTTGTCCAGCAGTGGACTGCTGTAGGCTGATGATGATGATGAAGGGTTAGGCAAAGGTGTACCTATAGAACAGCCAGGTACTTTTTTGTTTTTAGTTGGTACCTAACATGTAAAATTATCTAAGTAGGAGTTCTTTTTTTTCAAATCGTTAAATCACCATTGTATGATTAGTTGATTACTCATTGCAAGAGTGGCACGAAACGCAATATTTTTATAGAACTTGCCCCAAGCCAAAGTTAAGTCATAATGTTAAAGTATGTGTACAATATCATTAGGTACATGAATGAATATTGAATTAAGTAAAGGCTTAATGCTTTTATATACTTGCCAGATATTATAAAGCTGAAGTTTGTTTGTTCGTTTGGTTGAACGTGCTAATCTTTGGTTTTTGATTTTGTATAACATCACGCTACGGCTAATAGGAGCCGAGCAAACAAAAATTTACGAATACGAAGTACTCGCAAAGGCAGCCTATTCGAAGCGAATGGGTTGAGGAAGCAAGAAATTTGACAGACGGTAGTTTTAAAATAAAACGGTTGCAAGTACAGACGTCAGTACATCAAGCTACCTCAAACTGTCAAATTTTTCCAATTGAACATGAACCTTATGCTAATGTAATAAAGATGAAAGTCTATCAAAGAAATTTGACAGATTGGGGTAGCTTGATGTGCTGGCGTCTGTACCTACGTTAAATATCGAGATGGGTTTTTTCGCGCACTGGGTTGTCAAAGCAAGGCTTGAAAAACGAACAGTGTGTTTTATCGACGCGCTGGGAAGCAATCTGCTGGACTCTCAACGCACGGTGCGACACCGAGAGTTGAAATTCCAATGAGCAATCAAATTCCTCTGCGATATTTTTACATCCGTGCGAACCGACCTCACACGAGGTATCGCTTGTATTAACCATTAGTTTTACACGGTGCATGAAACCACAGACTGATGACAGAAGACAGGAGCTGGTCGGACAACAGCCAAAGCTACTCGTAAAGCTAAAGTTATAAAAACTTTTTAATAAAAAATTAAACCGCCGAAAAACCGAAAAGTAAAAATTAACAAACCTGCTTTGTCCAACCCCAACATCGATCACTAATAACTAAGTCCGATGAACCCCAATAACTAAGTTCGGAAGGCGGTGACTTGGGATATGTAATATTTAATTATATGTCACCGCCTTCCGAACTTAGTTATTGGGGTTGGACAAAGCAGGTTTATTATTTTTTACATTTCGGTTTTTCGGCGGTTTAATTTTTTATTTAAAAGTTTTTATTTTATAATTTTTTTGTAGCTGTAATCTACTGATTACTACATGCTTAATTTTTGATTACTTTTTGTATTGTAATACACAACTCAGTATTAAAATCTGTGAGTAAACAATCAATTATCCCCTGTTTTTTTACCCTTAGGGTTGGAATTTTATGCTTCGAAATTTATATAGGACCAACTTCGGGGTATACCCTTTCCAATAAAAAAGAATTATCAAAATCGGACTACTCTGGAAAAAGTTATGCGTGGTCACAAGTCATAGTCATACATAAAAAATAAATTAAAAAATATACGCGTCGACTTGAGAACCTCCTCCGTTTTTTCGTCGGTTAAAAACTTAGTATAGATAAGAAAAAAAAAACTACTTAATGCATTTAAAATCGAGTCTTATTTTACCTAATAATTTTCTTTGGCTGAATCGGTGGTCATTATGGAATAATATACATACGTATCTAATTAAAAAAAATGAAACTAAGTATGTTAGAAGTCACTGAAATCGATTCAGTCGTCAATTATGAACGAGCTACTTTTTACACGTTGTAGAGATAGAACGTAAGAAAGAAGATTCCTAAAATGCTATTATACGTAATCGGCAGTACTCAGTTGGTAGTCAATGCCAGTTTGCACAAACGATTGGAGCAATCTCGTTGAGCATGCAGTTACGTGAAGCCTTCACCAAACAATGATTGCACGCTGTTATGAGCACACTGTTACAATAATTACATATTACATTCATTTTGACATGTCCGACATTCTGTGGACTGCGCTGTTGATTGTCTCGCTGTTCAGAGGCTGAACTGAACTAGGTATTCTTGGTTTTTCCATGAGAAATTTATCAGGTGAGCGGCGACCGCGTATCGGAAGACGTACAGTGGGAAGGCCTCCCACAAGGTGGACAGATGACCTTGTGAAGGCCGCAGAAAACCGCTGAAGAGCTTGGGGGAGGCCTATGTCCAGCAGTGGACGTCTTTCGGCTTAAATGATGATGATCATGTTAACATTCTCTAGGATGCTTTCCACTGGAGTGGATTTTTTGGATGTAACATATTATAATAGGCACGTTTAATACAGGAAACATTGAATAACCACTGTGGGTTTAGTCAACAGGGTAAATCAGCAGGACAACATTTAATATTTTAAAATGTATATTAGTATACCTTAGGTATAATTAACGTGACCATTTATTCTTTGACTCAAAACGGGACATTATTCAGGTTAATTAACAGGTAGTCAATAATAAAAAAACACTTTTTTAGTTCTGTACCTACGATACTTTTCGCTTCTGACATCTGAGGGAGTAGGTATTTATTTGCATGATAAACGAATTTTTTGCTTATATGTTAACTTTGAACTGACACTTGTGTTTCGGCATCTTAACTTATGATTCCAAAACAAAAGAGTTTAATTATTTAACAGGTCAGCCTACTCGAAAATCAAACAACAATAAGTAAATATCGAGAAGTGGGCGAACGAAAAACCTGTCAAACAGTAGGGTATTTCTAATTTATTAAAAACTATTTTAAATCAAACATATTTTTCGTTGTTTTGAATTTACCGCCAAAACGCTCCAGGTGAGTATTTTTATCACTTGGCGGGTTGTTCAAAAGAGATACCGCCGCCCTTGGCACACAGGCTACTGAGGGAACACGGGTGGGTTTTATTCAGTAAAAGTCTGACACGCCCTCTTGCTCCACCCAGAGCGGGAGAAGTTATTTGACGATTTCCCATCCAAAAAAAAACACATGTGACGTTAACTTAGTGTAAACTAATAAAACAATGGAATGTCGAGTTTATAATTAACAAGCTTGTTAATGGATGGAAAATGGTATTACTGGTGTGCGGTGCCTCTGTGCACAAATACTTCTAAAACTGCGCCACATAAATTATTGTTAACCGACTTCCAAAAAAGGAGGAGGTTATATGTTCCACCGAACGTATTTTTTTTTTAATGTAAGATGTTCCTCGATTTCTCCCCCATTTGTGGACCGATTCTCAAAATTCTTTTTTTATTTAAAAGAGTATACTCCTGAGGTGATCCCATTGGCACCAAGTCAGGATCTGATGATGGAATCCCAGGGAAATCGAGGGCAACCCTCAAATCTTATAGGTATTAACAGTGGTTTTCCTATGTTTTCTAATGCTATTGATACATTTGCGTTTGGTCATCAACATCTCATGACGCTGAACTGATGATGGAAGGTACAACTCTTTAACTTAGGAGTTAGGTGCAGATTCGGGCATAACTCCGTCATATATATATAGACCGATTTGCAAACTTCTTTTATTTAGAAAGGGTTTTATTCCGAAATGGTCCCATTTAAATTTCATATAGATCTGATGATGCGTTTCGGAGACAGACAACGGAACTCTTCAAAAAATGACAGCAAATCAACCGCGATTGCTGCTATCGCATAAATATGCATTGTTTTGACCCCAAGGATTATGAATTGGTGTGGAGTGGGTACTATAACTAAAAAGTGAAAAATAAAAACTTTTTCCAATAAACAAACAAGTGACTTCCAAAAAACACTAGAAAGTGAAAAATATTTCGGAAGGCGGTGACAAGAAATTAATAAAATACATTGTCCAAAATCACCGACTTCCGAAATTAAAGTTATTTTTCACTTTCTAGTGTTTTTTGGAAGTCGGTTGTTTTTTTTTTTTTGCAAAAAGTTTTTACCAGTGCCGTTTACACAAATCTGAAATCTGACGACACGTCTCGTCACGTGATTAAAAAAGTCATCGGAAGGAGCGTTTTGGCAGTAAATTCAAAACAATGAACATAATCGTTTTTAATTGAGAAAATGGATTTAAATCAATTTATTTTTATTTTTCTGTTAAATATCTCGTCCCAATCTTCAAGAGGTTAATTTAATTAAAAAAACAAATTGAAAAACTGCTATTTAAAAATGACTTCTAAATGCAATGAAATCGTTTGTAATTGAGAAAATGAATATAAATCAATTTATTTTTCTGTTACGTATTTCGTCCCAATCTTTAAATTAAAATACTTTTCAATAAATTGGAAAATACCCTATAATATTGGTCAACAAAGCGCGAGCGATGACGGCTTGGCCACCCTCGGCTATCGTCGTGTCGACCGACGACGCGGTCTCGCTCTTGCACAACGTGGCAACGCTCGCGTCCGGCCGGCTCGACTACTCAAATTTTCGCACGGTTTCAGAAAACGGGACAATTTTGCGTCCCAGAGTTCATTTCGGGGACACCGGGACTCGTTATTATAAAAAGGGACAGTCCCGTTCAAAACGGGACGTCTGGTCACGTTAGGTATAATATAAGCGGACAGTCAGCGATATTACGTTGAATTATACCTAAGTTGAACCTACATATACCTACATGAAATCCATACAGATAAATTAAATTAAAATGTCTGTTTGTAATGTCAAAATAACAGCTTAAATGCATTATCTACTAAAAGACGATGATGATGAAGATGTTCGGATCGGCTTACAGCCTAACTGGATTCAGCTGAATACCAGTATTTTATACATAATGCAGTTTTACTAAATGCATTGAAAGATATAATACAGTACTTAAAATATTAAAAAAACATTTATATCTTGTTTGTGTTTGTTTGTTCCGGCTAATCTCAGAAACGGCTAGATCTAGCCGATTTTGATGATTTTTTGTACTAAGATAGTTAAAACCCTGAAGCGCAACATAGGCTATTTTATCGACCTACCACCTCGGAGAAGCCGCGGGCGGAAGCAAGCACCATACGTATTCATTCGCTGGTTGATAACATCGCTATTGAATTATCATGTAAGAGTCGGAAAGGTTTGCACAGAGCACACCTACAGTATACTTAGATACATTGTTTTCTTATCACTTTGCGTTATTAGAGAGCCTACGTTACTCAAATACCTACAAATTATTAGAGAATTCGTTAATCACCTCGAAAACACACTCCCAAATAGATTTGACGACATTAGGTTTGTACAAGCGAGTACTTACGTTAGCGAGGCGAAAGTTGTATGTAGCACGAGGGTTCAACCCCCCCCCCCCCCCCCCCCGAAAAGTTTAGATATTATCATACATACAATTAAAATAAGAACAGGCGTGCGACATAACTCATTGGTTACCAACTATTACCTACGTTAAATATACCTACTGTGTTTTGGATTTTTGTAACGAACGTTATTTTTTTATTTAGTATATGCTAAAAAAATACTAAACTATAAAGTTTATACTGTCCCACTGCTAGAAAAAGGACTCCCCCAATTCCTTCGGGGAGATATTTTTCTTTAAAAGGTAAGGGTTATTATTTTATGTACTTTTAGTAGTCGATACTAAAACCTGGCTACGACCGTGGTATGTAGGTAAGGCTGAAGTTAGGAGTGGGTGGCGTTCTGTAGTTACTTCCTACCCCAATGAGAGCTAGGTGTGAATTTTGTATGAGTATTTTTATTACAATAGATATTTGCATACCTATGGTTTAAACAGTAATTATGTATTACTAATAATGAGTGACTTGTAATCATGTATCACCTTATATGCCCAGTTACCAACCCATATTCATCCAAATAAATTGTTTGATTTGATTGACAAGGAAGGAAACCTCTGAATATTTTTGACCGTAGGTACAATGTTGGTGAGCTCCATCATTTAATAATTATTATGGTCATTCTTCTGTCATTATTCCAATTTATTTTGGGACATCCTTATTCCAATTTATATTTGGGTCATCAAAGTCAAAGTCAAAGCATTTATTTCAAATAGGCACTTAAAAGGCACTTTTGAACCTCAACATTTATTTACATTAAAATGTAATTGATTCTAGTCGCCCCTTCCAAAATGTAGTTTCGTATGGAGAGGAATGGGCAAGAAACTCCACCGTTACTCTTTTAAAATGTTTTAAGTACAATATTTAATATACATTCATTATATGTATAATTATGTGTGAAAACGATGCACCCAGAATAAAATTACCATACCAAAATAGGTAAAAAGAATGAAATTGAAGTAACTACATATAAATCAATTTTATGATAGAGACTTGTTGGTGCTCACATATTTAAAAACATTGTAAAAGTAAGTATACGTTTTTCCTAGAATATTAACAAGTAATAAGTCAGTGTGTGAATAAAGTAATCACTGAGTGTAAATCAATGTCAATTTAATTAGCAACTAATTTTGTCTAGACTCTAAATTGTCCTATGGAGCAGGACCAGCATGTTTCCAAGCATTCTTTTAATGGATATAATCCTCTAATTTGTAATTTACAAAGTTTACTTTTAATATGAGTTTTAAATTTCCTTTCATTTAATTGCAATATATCACAAGATATTTTGTTATAACATTACCCCATAAAAGATGATACTTTAGCTAATCTGAAAAATGGTTGATCTTTTTGTCTTTGTTTCTTGTATTAAAATTATGTCTATCACTTATTTTATTAAACAGATGTAGATTTTTTCTTATATACATAATATTTTCATACATGAATTGGCAAAGTACTGACATAATATTAATCTTTTTAAATAGTTCCCTGAGGGATTCGCGGCGACGTAGATTATAAAAGGCTCTGACAGCTCTCTTTTGCAAAATAAAGATGGATTCAATGTCAGCAGCCCCACCCCATAGTAAAATGCCATACGACATAATGCTGTGGAAGTAGCTAAAATAGACCAAACATATCATCTTTCACACAGTCCATCTATCATTTCTTTGGTGGTCCCCTAACCTTAGCCTACGACTAAATAAAACCAAAGTCAAAAATAAAAGGGATCTCCATACAAGAAACGTGTTTTTTGCCTTGTACCTGCAGAACCCTTCGTGTGTGAGTCCGAATCGCACTTTTTAACCGACTTCAAAAAGAAGGAGGTTTTCAATTCGACATGTTTATAATACAAAAGATTTGCTCTTCCATACATTTTGACCGCGTACCTATTGCACTTTTGTAGAACACAGCAGATTTAAACAAAATAACCGATGAATTCAACGCTGCGGGCTTCAGAACCTTGCACGGTAACAAGTTCTGCGTCGATCTACATGCCACCCTGTATTTAATAAATTTTCGAAAGGAACTCCGAACGCATTAATTCCTAATTTCATCTATCTTTGGAATAGTTAATATATTCAACCAATCAGTGTCGTTCGGGATGAATAACAAACGGCGCGTGCGCTAGAGCATTCGTTTTCTCTTTCATCCAATATTCCCATGCTCCAGATTATTAACCTACCTGGCATGGCACTGACATAATGATTCGATGACCTCGAGGGCGATGCGTTTTCTTTGAGTCATCACAATCATGTACTAGATTCTGATGACTCGCAAGCACCGTCAGTTGGTCATGTATTTATTTATTGGTGTAGTATGTACAATCGTTACACTGTTCAACCAAATTAACACAAGTCAAGTACACCATATTAAGCTGAAGACCCAGCATGCAAAAACTATTAAAATGGTGTAAAAATACAAATAGTAGTCAATCAGCTCTTGATCTCGATGACGCCAGATGGAAAGCGATGGATGAGGTCGATCAAGAATATGAGCGCGCCTAGAATATGCCTGTTCCCTCTTGTTGACGGGTTAAATGTGGTAGAACACAGACGCTGGAAGATCACTGTGATCCAACCCGTCCCTTGCTGCCCTCTTACAGCGATGCCCTAAGCCGGAGTCTTAGTTTTAAGGTGACACTTTGCGCGGGCTCGAACTCACTGGTGGGCCTGGCTAAAAATCACGCTGTCTCACCAGGCTTCGTATCCGACAGAGATAGCATCAGTGGTGAGCAGTTAGACGCTAGTCTACACGCACAACCTTATTGAGTGAGATGCAGGAGCATTTTTGCGAAAAAAAATGCGAAAAAATTAAGAAAAGTCCTTCAGAAGATCGGGTTTTATGAAAAAACCACTGCATAAATCAATGACCAATAAAGTTTATTGAATTTATTGTTAATTGAACTTTGTCGGTACCGTCTTGGTTTTCGAGATTTTACACTCCTTATAATACTTAAACACGCTCAAAGTTAGGTTAAATTAGCAAGAAAAACGAATCCTTGTTGGCTCATAACTTTTTAATGGCTTTTTATTTTAGTATTCTGTTTCCGTACAGACAATAATAATAACGAGACAAAACCATATCATGTTTAATTTTTGATGTACATACATAGTCAAACAGTGGAGTAAAACCCTCCCGAAGTTTGTATGGAAAAAATATGGACAAGTGTCACCTTAAGTTTTTAAGCCCGGGCTGGAGGCCTTAATATATTGAAGCAGCAGCAATATATTATTGCAGTACAGACAGGACCACCTAAGCGGCCGACAAGTTTCGCGGTCTTGTCTGTAAATGACAACTCGCAGGTCAACCTAGGAGGTCCTAGGTTGAACTCCGAGATGTCATTTTAAAAAAATTGACGCACTTTGGCAGAGAGTTCCACACATTAGCTGTGTGTAGTTCAGATCGGAAAAACGTGCGATATATTATAAATATTATAATGGTTATCTATTTTGGTGTACTTAGCGCTTGTATGTAAATCCAGTTTTTTGTATTTTCGAATAATTTCTTGGTGTTTAGACGAGTTTCTTGTACCAATCAGTCCGGAAATTAATAAAAAACAAATCAATAATGAAATGCGATACGAAACAACGCGACGGGACACTTGTAGAACAATTTTCATGAAGGATGATGCCGGTTGAGAGTAACAAAGATTACTCACCCAATAATAGTCCTTGAACACAGTGTTATTAGAAGACCTGAGGTTGATCATATCTTCCAGGGTGTTCTGCCACCGGTCCATCCCGGCGGCGAACTTGTTTGACACGTTCTCCCGGTTCATGGTACCCTCAGCGTCCTCGTCCTTGGGCGCAGCATCACTGCTGCCCGCCTCCTTGACCGTCTGACTGTCTGATGACGATGCTGATGCTGATGCTGATGAGACCGGCTCCCTACCCTCGCGGCGTGTGGCACTGAATGTCCTGAAAAGAGTGAGACATCCCATAAATTTAACAGTCCGGTCTAACCTGTACCAACCGATGTCTTATCTTTAGACTGTTTGGTAATTATGAAACTCGTTCAGATGGTCTTTAGTTGTTTATCTTAATTAAAACCTACATTTTAAATTAAAATGCTTCTTTAATTGAAATAAACATGAACTTTTAACTAACAAAAAAAAAACGACAATTACTTTTAGATTCACTTTGCACTGGGAAGACGAAGTTTTTTAACTATTTAAAGTTTTAAGGTACTCAGTCAGATTGGTCGTATATCGGAACGATATTAAGAAACTTAACACGTCTGCTGACAGGCATGCTGAGAAGAGATGTGAATCATACTTCCTATTGTGGATGCGTAACACTTTTCTTACTCACCGTTTCCTATAATTATGAGCATTTATTTGAACTATATTGAGAAACTAACGTAGTATATTAGATTTCACTCGTCTGTAATATGAAAGCTTGAAATTGTAAAAAAGGAATTGTAATATAATTTAGTACCTATAGTAAACAGTTAGTTGTATAATGTACTAGCAGCGCCCCGCTGTTTCACCCGCGTAGTTCCCGTTCCCGTGGGAATACGGGGATAAAATATAGCCTATGTCACCCGGGGATAGTGTAGCTTCCCAACAGTGAAATAATTATTCAATGCGGTTCAGTAGTTTCGGAGCCTATTCAATGCAAACAAAAAATCTAATCTTTCCTCTTTAATAGTATAGATAATTTACTATTGTATACAGACCAGAGACTAATATGTTAAGTATAGCCTCAGCCTCAGCACCTTAATTGCAGAACACACTATTAAACAGAATCTGCAAATCCATTGCTTCGTATGTGCTAAAAATTAGTCAACTCGATAACGTAAATAACGCAATGTATATTGTTAAACTGTCAAAAGGAAAAATCATGCCCTACTGTTAGTGTTTCACTCAATTACTCCGTAGGTCTCTGTTCTCACTGTCTTTATTTTGGTAGATAAGATTGTGCTTTATAAATGAACCGAAATCAACTTTTCGAAATAAGCCGACCCCTCTGCAGGAAATTAAAAAAAGAAAAAACCCATTTGGATAATAAAAAGCACTCGTTTATTTTGACTCATAAAAAAACTGCATATGATTGTCTGTTTGCACTTTAATGGCGATGACTCAAGAAAACAATCAGACAACAAAAATAGAAACATTCTAAAAATTGTTCCATAGTCATATGAGACTAGAACTAGAACGCATCCAAAACGGTAATGTACAAATATTACATTATTTTTCGTTAAGTAACAGCAAACGACGTAACACCTATAACGTTCGCTACACACACTTGGATCGTGAGTATTCGTGAGTAAATTAAACAAAATACAGGTTTTCTAGTGATTACTGCAATCGAAACCGATGCGTTTAAAGGTTCACTCAACAGCTTCTAGATCAGAAACTGGTCACGTGTAAGATTTTACTAGATTTCATTAGTTTTTTTAAATGGCAAACGTAGCGTGGGACGTCCTCCAGCTAGATGGACCGACGACCTAAAGAAAGTGGATGGGATAGACTGGATGTGAAAGGCGGAGGACAGACAGGGTGCTCTGGCGCAACATGGGAGGCCTCTCCCATGTTTCAGCCGTGGACTGCAATGGGCTGAGTTGTTTTGTTTGATTGAGTATTAGCAATACAATACGAAGATGTAAAGAATCTAACATAACTGGCGAAATATTTGTGTATTATAGACATAGACTATAGTCTATAGTCTATATAGACCTACCTATAGGTATACTTCTACCTAACAGTTTGGGGAATAGCATAATCAGCCTATAACGTTCCCTCTGCTGGGACACAGGCCTCCTCTCGGAGTGGACCGTAATCCACCACGCGAGCCCAGTGCGGGTTCGCGGATGTCACTTGTCTTGAATTTTTTGGTTCTAGGACATGCCGGTTTTCTCACGATGTTTTCCTTCACCGTTAAATCGTCGTCTACACCGTCGAATACCGGCATGATTTTAAGTTTATGGACCACGTTGAATGCAGCCTGTGGAGCTGGACTAAACCAACAAGCAATGGTCCACATTAGCTCCAGTGTTTCAGACCGAAAAGACTGGAAGTCATTTGTCTATACAATAAATAACATCACGCCTTGTTTCCCCGACGTGATGGACACGGGTGTACCTATAGGACACCCCACATCAGTCTAGCAAAAGGAACCGTTCTCACATATATCTTAAGTGAAGCAAAAACTTTTTACCCCTTTTTATGAAAATAACGCGGACGGAGCAGTATGACATTTTGCATAGATAAAGTTTATACGTAGACGGAGTGCAAAAAAATGAATGTCCAGACTTAAAATTTTGGTAAATGAATTATCGTCGTATTTCTACCACTGGCCCACCACTGCTCTAGATCTCTTGATAGTCTGACTCAGGGCGAATTTCACCAATGAAACTGAACGCGTTTAGCTGTTCAGTGTCAAAATTGTTATAGAATATTGACACTAACAGCTCTGGAACGCGGTTTAGAAATGCTGTTCGCGTTCAGTTTCATTTTTGACATACGCACTAAGTTTGTGAACATTATAGTCATGGGATTTTGACTAGTCTACGTAAGTTAGCGTGTAGCAATGTATAATTAATTAACCAATGGCAGTAATTAGTATGTCTATATAATGTAGTCATGCGTAATCATTATGATCGTGGTGGCATCTTTTTATTTCTTTTTTCTCAGTAATTTTAAACACTTTCGCTCAAATATTACAGAGAGTCTACGACACGCATGGTGACTCAAGATAAAATAATTTTCGTTATATGCCAAAATAATCATTAAATAATAAAACGTAAAGGTTAAAACTGCGCAAAGGTAAAAAGCGTTAAAATAGCATTCGTTCCAGACTAAACTACGCGTGTGATCTTTAAGTCTTCTATAATTAATTTCATTCTGTTTGCAAATCTTTAAGTAGGACGATTTATCATCATTAAGATACCGGCTTAATTACGGAGCCAATCTTTAGTGATGGCTCGTCTATAGAAATAAAGGCTCCCACAGACAGACGCGACACGAAAGAGCGACGCGACTCTAATAGAACAATTTTTATTAAAACTTCATGGAAATTGTTCTACAAGATTCGCGTCCCACCTGTCTAGGAGTCTTAAGTAGTTGTATGTAAGTTTGAGGCTCTATGAGTGCAGCATGATGGCCTTCTGGTACTTACAGCAGTATTCGAGTCTGTTATGATCGATTCCTGTTGTTTTCGTCCAACGATTTTACAAAAAATATTGAAGCGATTATGAAGACAAACCAAACACAAAGAAGCCAGTAAAAAGTAGCCGTAAACTCCCGTAATCGATTACTTTGAGAAACAGCTCGCGATAGCATTTACTCGAATCACAGCCCTACGCAATAGAAACAGGTTGTACTCCGTTTCGCAACGTACCGACCAACATACACGACCTCATAATGATAAATAATAGCACTTAGCACTTCAGATGGCTCTGCTGATCAGCTGTTTTGGATCACAGTCTACCATTTACGAAATACTCCGAAGGTCGGATACCATTATCGTTACCGTAATTCCTATAATCAGAGAGAATGTTTAATCGAAATACCTAATCGCTTATTTTAATTATAGACTCCATAGTGTTGTTGAGCCCCAAGGCACACATGATGGGCAGATTTTTCTGTGAGCAGTGTACCAGTTTATATTTTAATCTGGGCTTTATATTTTATTTGACACCAATCGCAAACGGCTGTTATAATGAAAGATCAATTTATTTAAGCTCAGTGTATAGGACCCCGGAAATAAATACGATCTGTCGATAATGACAATGGATTTAAATATTTTTAATACGTATGCATTAAAAAACCAATCATAGATTTTAACGTGCAAAAAGTTTAAGTGCAACAAAAACTATAATGTAGTTGGAATTAGAAGCCATTTTTAGTTATTCGTTTCCTCTTGGATGGCCAAGTAAAAGAAAACAACTTAGTTACGTCAAGACTGTTTAAGTACTAAAGTAGCCCTGACCCTAATTATGGCAGCGAAACGCGAGCTGACAGAAAAATGTTATGACTTCTAGGGCCCGTTCTCACGTACCACAACTATATGTAGATGCAAAATGGATTTTAAATGTTTGAAACCATTTGGTGTAAAACCATTTAAGACCACACTAAGCGGTTTAATATTGGTTTAAAATTAAGGTTGGCACACGGACGTAATCAAATCACGGCGGTTTTTTTTTTTCAATACACACTGTTCGTTTTTCAACTGTCGGCGTTAGACTTGCATTGAAAAATACCGCCAAGATTCTATTATGTTCGTGTGGACTTCGACTTAGTGTAGGGCTGGGAAACTGTCGATTGTTTCAACTACGATGATTTCAGAATGGGTGCTTGAAAAGGATTGAGAACATAAATCAAGACAAGAAGTTAGTATGTTTCTGTAAATGAATTTCTGTTAGTAGGCAGTGAGAGGTACCTACTTTAGCTGTCACGGTATTAATTTATGAACGACAATCCTAACTTCTTGCTTATAAGGAGTCCGTTTTAAACAATAATTTAATATTTTATTTATTGTTATTGTACTGTACATGTCTCTATTTTATTCTATCGCTGTTTGCTTTTTCAGAAGATATTAAAACAGAAACCTCCATACTTACAGAATGCAAGCAGGAACTATCAGATTCAAGGCATTTTTTTGATAGGAACTTTAATTGTAAACTAATTATTTGGTAGAATGTACTTTTTCAAATTACAGGCTCTTAACATTCAATTAAATGTTTTATTACGTTTGATGACATTACAATTTTTTATAATAACGTTGCCTAAAGGCTTCTTCAGAAAGGCGCAACGCGATAGCGCGACACGACATATAAGTTATATAAAGTATTCATAGAAATTATTCTAAGCGAGTCGCGTCGCGCCTGTTTGAAGAGTTACTGCCTCCACAGCCCAGTTACTGTGAAATACGATACCTCTTGTTAAGGGGAACCTAGTCGCGGGCTCGAATTCACTGTTGGGCCTGGTTAAAAATCCTTCGGAGATTTTAAACTTCTTTTTTTACTTAAACACGACCAAAGTAATGTTGAATTAGCAAGAAAAACGAATCTTTGTTGACTCCTAACTTTGTATTGGTTTTTAATTTTAGTATTCTGTTTCCGTACTGACAATATTAATAATAAGACAAAATTGATGTACATTGTCAAACAGTGGAGTAATACAATCCCGAAGTTTGTAAGGGAAAAATGTGGACTAGGTTCACCTTAAGACTGGTTGCTAGTTGAAAGTGGACTTTTGATATCAAAGTTCTCTAACTCCATATCTCCATCATGAACAAGGAAGGCCTTTAGCCAACAATGTTCAGGAAACTGCAGTGAAATGTCAC
This sequence comes from Polymixis flavicincta, assembly GCA_949987655.1. Lineage (NCBI taxonomy): Eukaryota > Metazoa > Arthropoda > Insecta > Lepidoptera > Noctuidae > Polymixis > Polymixis flavicincta. The sequence goes on along the minus strand of OX465171.1, from coordinate 29,765,652 downwards.
ACGTCCAGCAGACCTCATTATCTACTCCTATTCGTAGATACGTGCTTACCACACGTAGCCCGGAGCGAGGCGTTACTATTGCTCATATATTTCGCAGCGCCCGCGCCGCAGTCCGTTACATAATGTAACCGCTTCGACCGTTGGCAACACTGCGTCACTGCCCACTATTTACCACTTGAACCTAGGGTTGCCAGCAGCAAAAACTGCAAAGGTGATAAATCTAGTGAACTGCGTTCTTTTTTACACTGTTTTAGGCAATCATGTCCGTTCGCGCCGTCCGAAACTCAGACAGCCATTTTACTAGAAGACTGTTCTTAAAATAACGATGAATATAGGGATAAAGGTGTACTCTCTGAACAATGGTGTAGCTAAATTAGGATTTAAATATTAGGAGTGGCACTACCGATGCATGATGTAACCTTTTTTATTAAAGTTTTGTGGATATGGGATGTCTTCAGTAACAACTGCAGAAAATAACTTAGTTTTCAGAGTTGTTATTTTTGCGGTCGATAAAATTCATACTGTGCAAGCGTAAATTAAACATTCATCTAAACGGAATACTGTGCATGGTCCGACACGCACTTGGCCGATTTTACATATAAAGCTAGACCAGTTTTTTATTCCCTTGCATTTATCAAACAACTACCTACGTTATGTGACAAAAAATTAAGAAGAAGGATTTGAATAAGTAATCACAATAATTAGGTACATAATATTTTAAAACATTTTTATGTTACCAAATAAAATTTATTTATTATAAGATTTATTGGTAATAATTAACCTTCATAGACTTATTGGTGGCTTACAGGCAATGATATAATTACCTTTAGATGCGTTACCGGCGGTCAATATTGGCAAGATAATGCAAGGCCTGTCGTGTTATTAGTCACGTTATCACGTACCATCCAGTGACGCGGCGCCACGCTGGTGACGTACCTAAATATACATGTTTATCTCTTTTTAACAACAGAAATCGGTATGGTTCTTCCCTTCCTTCGTGCACTATATGATTGTATGAATTAGTAGGCAGCTACATTCATTGTTTACCTACGCTATTTGTGAGTGATCTAATATTCGTGTGTGACGCGTCTATTTATAATATGTCATCACTTACAGGTTAAAGAAAAAATAACCTTTGAAAATAAAATAAACATCCATATTTCTAGGATTTATCTAAACTACAATTCGACAGCCCTATTCGCGGGTACCTATCATCCAATCATTGAATTTGACTTTCATCACTGCTTTGTGGAGTTTGTGGTATTTAAAACCTGTATTAATAACAAAATAAACGTAACAAATGTTGATTAAACCCTGAAATAATATCTTATTTGAATTCAGTTATTATTAGAGAACAGGTGAGTTTGCCACCTGCATTTTTATTCATTCGATGCATTAAATTAAGATGGTTATGTTGAAACGTTGCCTCAACTTGAGTTTTAAGACGTCATTGGTATTTATTTCTCAGTGATCTTGTTCAAAAGCGTGCGCTTAGTATTTAATACAACATTGTGTTTTGATAAACTATGCAAAAGATGATACCGGAAATAGAATGTGGCAATTAATATTTACGTGTGATGTGACATAAACAAACTACTTTTGATATTATGTATGAACGTTGCTGTGCCCACGACTTTGTCCGCATACATGAAAACATTGTATTAAGTTTATTTATTTTTTGTGGTAACCCTATTTTTCTAAAATTTCTCCATAAAACATTGACTATCTGCCAGTGAAAAACCAAAATCGGTCACGCCATTTCGGAGAGTAGCCAGAACAGACAGACGGATAATTAAAAGTACTTATGCTGTACACAGCTGTTATTTGGACATATTACAAACAGACACTTCAAATGAATTTATTTGTAGGTATATCTATATAAATGAATAATTTCTGGAACTAGATAGAACTTCATGGAAATTGTTCTGCAAGAGTTGCATCGCGGCTGTCTGCTGGAGCCTTAATACACTGATGTAGGAGTAGGTAGGTATGGCAAATAAGACAAACACAAGTTGCGCAGACCCCAAATAATTTAGAATAGGCCAGGAGGGTGATAATAAAAATTCAAGTAAGTACCTATTTATCAAAATAGCTGCGCCCCGCTGTTTCACCCGCATAATACAGACGCGGTCCGGACCGATGGGGGGGTCCTAGGGGTCATGAAGCCCCCAAAGCCGTAAACGTAAAGCTTAAAATAGATTTTTTTCGAAAATATAATACATTTTCTTATTAATATGTAGGTAGTCTGTCTGTGACCCCCCTCCCCCCGAAGTCTTTGGCTGCGACCGCGCCTGCCGCATAAGTCTCGAACCATCATGTCATGTTTTACTCATCTGCCAGTTTTCATCCAAATCCGTACAGCCGTTTTAGCGTGAAAACGTAACAAACAAACAAACACAATCTTTTCTCTTTCTATTACCCGTTATATAAAGTTTACATATAAATCGTTAACTTTTCTCATGTAATAGACAGGCCAAATATCTCCATATTATTAAGTGTCAAAGATATTAGTTACCGCTATATTTGATTGATGTGAATATGATACATACATGACGAATTAAATTATGAATGACATCGATATTTCTATTCAAGTATTTTTATAGTGTGTTATCTAATTGTCTGTGATGTGTGGTTTTTATGAAAATATATTTATACTTATACGTATTACGTGATCACTTACTATGAAACTCATTAAAAGGCTGTTGTAGGATAAAATTAAGACTGTATGTTTACTTAAAATGAAGCAAAGACCTAATTAATACCTTCACATTGTAGACCCCTCAATTTGGAAGAAGCTATCACAGGTGAAATTAGCTTAGGACACTATTTCTTTGCCCAGTTTGGAAATAAATAAAAAATGCCAGGTACCATTGATCAGCAAAACGATCCGGTTTTGTTCGTAGGAACCACGGGTAGGAACCCTGCATAAGTCGCCCAAAGGGCAGTGGAAAAGGCTATGCTTCGAGTTTCCTTGCGTGATCGAAAGTGAAATTAAGAGATCCGCAGGAGAACCAAAGTAACCTACGTGCCACATTGCTCGCAAACAGTCGGCCGATGAGGCCGAAAGGTTCTGAAGTGGCGACCGCGTACGCTGCAGACGTAGTGACGTAGTTCTCCTACAAGGTTGAACGATGACCTTGTGAAGGCCGCAGGAATCCGTTGGACGCAAGAAGCACAGGACCGGCCTAAGTGGCGAAGCTTGGGGGAGGCCTATATCCAGCAATGAACGACTTTCAGCTGATATGAAGATGATGATGACTCATCACGACCAAAGACAAGACTATTCGATAAACTAATATAAATCTACATCAAATCGAAATGAAGAACTAGGTTTATTGGATTGGGTGTTAGACCAGCTAAACGTCTACCTACCCCCGCAAATCGTTAATGCTTTGGCGAAATGGATTTCCTAGGCCCCAAGTAGCTAGGACTAGTCTTCGTAGGCGAGCAACTAGGCAGACAACTAGTCACTTAAGTGTTGTATTGCAATTGGCAATTGCATTGTTAACAAATGTTTGTTCCAACATATTGCGGACTTTAATTATGTTGTATGTTATGCCTATTTCAGGAAACCTGATCGATATGGCAGATTTGATGATGATGATGGGACTTCCTTTTTCCGCACGTAGACTCCCATTCGGTCCGTTGTGCGTGGGCTCAATATGGCAGATTTTAAGTCACCGACGTAATAAAATCGTGGCGGGACTTTTTCGTGCAATGGATTCTCAACTCTCGGTGTTGAACCGAGTATCGAGAATCCAACAGAGCGCGTCGAAAATTGTTTTACTGTTCGATTTTCAACTCTCGGCCCTAAGCCGTGCGTTGAAGATTCAGTGTGCGAAGGAATGCTGCCGCGATTTTATTACGTCGTCGGTAGGAATGTCTCCTTTCCTACTAAGACAAATACTAGAAGAAATTTCTTTGGAAATAAACAGATAATACCTTTGCACGTATTTTTCAAAACGGTAATACATTTTGACCGCGTAGGAATTCCAGTTTTCTATGAAACAGCAGTTTTTTTTTGTACAAACGACAAAAAAAATCTACGCTACCGGTTCTAGAATGATTATGCTGAATTCATGGCTACAGTTTGCGAAATGGTTCAAAATGTATCCTGTACTTATAAAAAATACTATTTCATTTCTTTCACAAATAAATACAATACAATTGACGTTTCTGTTTGTAATGTCAAAATAACAGCCTTTTACTGAATGCGTATTTAAGTAAATAAATAGGGTAATGAAAAAAAAAAAAAAATTAGGCTGTTTGTTTGTTTGGGCTAGTCTCCAAAATGGCTGGACCGATTTTTTTCCACTGGCAGAAAGCTAATGTAATAAGGAGTAATATAGGCTTTTTCTCCCGGTAGTAGATTCCCGTGACATACACGCGGGCGCAGCCGCGGGCAGCAGCTAGCTAGTGGTTAATATAAATAAATCAATGAAAGTACGTACGGAAATTTGATATTTTCCCGATGCGAATTCCCATCGGGCACAAGGCTTGTCCAGAAATAAGCGAACTACTGGTTAGTTACATTTTAAATAATAATATACTTTGAGCACAATGTTTCAACGTTAGTGATTGGTCTAGATTTCCTTGAATATAGGCCACGCATGCTGAACGGAAATATAACCGCATTGCAGATTAAACTGGCACTTTTTATGAAATCCTAGCTTCTGTCCGCAACTACGTCTGCGTTTGCCGGAATGCCAAATTTCACCAAAATCTGTTCAGTTGTTTGCAAAGAAACATCCAAAGACACTTGCACATTTATAATATTACTGGCTTTTGCCAGTCGCTTTGGCCGTGTGGAGGTCTAGAATTGTCCCACGGGAACGCACTATCGCAATAAAAACTGGTTATAAACTGTTTGTGTGCCAAATTTTATCCAAATCCGTTCAGCCGGTTTTGCGTGATTACTTACATACAAACTTTCTAATATTATAAAGTAGGATAGGATCAGCCTCGGATCAAGGGGGGGGGGGGGGGGGCAAACCGGGGCCTACGCCCCGGGCGGCAGTTTCAAGGGGGTGCCAAAATCATAATACAACGTGTTGTTTTGCATCCTCGTCAAATTCAAGGAGGTAACTATGCTAATGATTCTCGACACGAATCAATAATAAAATAAATAGGTTTTTTTTCCATATTTTCGGAAATCGGCGTTTGGCAATTTTTTTTTTTCGGTCACACATGTTATAACGCGGCCCGTGTGATACCGCACTGTAACACACAGCGATATAGTCGTGCGACACTGCCTACTGCATACGTAACGGGGCGATTCTGTTCTTTGAAAGAGGTGTTGTCTGAATTACTGTTAAAATTAAATAGCTAAAAAAACAAGTATTTATTCATTAGTGAGCAAGTATCGTAATTTTATTTGATTATTTATGTCTTTCAGAACAGCTTCCTGAAATTTGACGAGGATGCAAAACAACACGTTGTATAGTATGATTCAAAAAAAATAAACCTGCTCCACAAAGCGCCTAGCATACGTAAGCCTGGTTGTTTCACCGTCGACTTGTAAGAAAAAGGCGCCACACAGGCCACACCAAGTTTCGGCCCCGGTTCGAAAAATTCGTAGATCGTAGATGGGATGGATGTTGTAGGTTTGTAAGACTATACAGGATCAGGCTAGTCCAAACGTCGTAGCCTACTTTGTAAGTTTGTTTGTAAGAACTCCATAATATTGTCACTTTAGATTGCCAGACAAAAACAAAATAAATAAGATGATCGAAATAAACAGACGGTGATCGAAAGAGGTCGCAGAAAGATCACAGCTGTGCAAATGTGAGTACATTAGGTGCAGAAATTCTCGAGAAATGGAGGAAATGTAATGCGCAATAAGTACAAGATGACGCGAATAAATAATACTTTTTCGGTCGTTGTACTGAATGACCATGAAAACTAAGAAATACAAATAGAAATTATATTTATTTGCATAAAACATGGTCGATGAATTTGGTTAAAAAAATATTAGGTAATAATAATTTCTATTCTATTTTTGTTTATGGCAATGGTGCCGATGTCGACAATTCTGCCAATGCCAGATGTGTTGAGAAAACGTGCGAAGGGGTAATAATAATTTAATGATACTTACAAAAACCTTTGACATTGCTTAAGACACATACAAAGGTTAAACGGATAAGTTAAACCCTGACTCCCTAAAGTATCCTGTGTCTTAGGGCCTTATTTCACTAGGACACCAGTGGCGGCGCAACCTTAGTCGCGCTGTCAAAAATGTATGGTTGGTTGCGCAACGGATCGAACGTTTGGTAAGATAACCACCAAAAGGCTTATTAGGACACCATGGTGGCACTACCAGCAAAATGTACACAGCTAGTGATGCGTCCCTCACTCATCATTTGAGGTACTCGTTAAAGCTATATTTTGCTGGCAGCGCCACCATGGTGTCCCAGCACATGAGCAACTAAACGAGGACCCGTTTAGTTGCTCGTGTGCTAGGATAGGAGTAAGATATTGAAACAACAATTTGGAACCGTGCACCTAGCTTCTGACGTTTCATAAGTGCCCATGTAGGTTTATATGAAATAAAAATATTTTGATTTTGATTTGATTTTGATTGAAGCCTTAGGAGTCAGGGTTCTGCAGTCACTGTGATACCAAAATCCCTTTTATGTTTTGTTCTAACATTAGAAAAATAGTCATTGACTTTGCAAGTTACAAAGTAAGGAAAGAGTGTTGGTGTGAATGTTAGGATGAGGACATGTATGTATGAGGGTGTATGTAGACATTTGAGAGCATACATGTTTGGATTATATCATAGCATGCAAAAATCCTATCCTATCCTATTCGGTCGGTAAGCAATTTGGTGCAGTTCACAATTTATCGACAGTTTACAATCTCGATCGGTTATATAGGGGGAACCGACCTAAGAACTAATATTAACATAATTAGGAAATACGAAAATTTTATCAGCCTGGGGTAATTTAGGAACACAGGTCACATGTCTATTTTATTGCCCAGTTTGGCAATAAAAAAAGCAACACGATAAATTAAAAAAAAAAATTTATAATCATTTAAGTATTTCAGGAAATTATTCCCATATTAAGCGGTACAAATTACACGGAAATATAAATAAGATACGATAAGGTTAAGGCGTAATAACCGCTAATAAAATAACCACAAGATTTTTTTTCTTGTCACATGCAAATATCATCTTTAGCTTCTCCAAATAAAGCCCAAAGTTCTAGTGAACAATTAACGTGTATTTAAAAAGCGTGTCATTATAGTTTCGTAAGTTGAATCAAGGCATTATCGACTTTTTTCGATTTTGCAAAGCTAAGATTAGCAATCTTGATGCGGAGATAGTACCTACTTAATTATTGTGTTACAAGTTAACAAAAAGAACAATGGATATAATATTTGAGTAGCTATGGCTGTTTTAATCGTTATCATTGAACTATGTAGTATTGTTGAGAAATCGTGCAATTTCTTCATCAACATAACATCACGCCGGTTAGGCAGAGGCATACACCCACATTTCGCCAGTTAGGTTTTAGGCCTATGTAATATGTTTTCCGACTCAGAAATTCCAGATGGAAACACCTAATAACACTGCCCGTCCCGGGAATCGAGCCCAGGACCTCGAGCTCTGCAGTAGCGCTTGCGACTATTAGGCCACCGAGATAGTTCATAGATCAAATCATCATCATCTGCCTAGCCTTTTTACAACTATGTTGGGGTCGGCTTCCAGTCTAACGGATGCAGCTGAATACTAGAATTTTACATGAAGTGACTGTTTATCTGACTTTCATAACTCTGCCGAAAGCCGAATTCAAAGAATCGACTGTTGACGACATTATTGACGTGTCATTTTTCAAAAGTGGTAGAGATGCGAATCACCCAAGGGAAGCCGGTAGGAATGGTGTTATATGGTGCTTTCGCCACTGATACTGGGCAATACTGGTTGTCAGACTTTCGGGCTTCTGACGACCCGTAACGACTGTAAAGATCCACAAATGACAGCCGGACCCAACAGCTTAACAAGCTTTCCGAGGCACGGAGGAGTCTTGGTATATACGTATGATCACCAATCCGCGGACAGAGCGCAGCAAGCGTAGCTTAACCTGCACCCTAATTGCGTAACTCACGATTCATCATAATCTATATCGTTTTGAAACGGATTGTTAAACCATTGCTTCATATGTTCGAAAAATGTGTCTGTTCGACAACATAAATAACGCAATGAATATTGTTTAACTGTGAAGACGAAACCAATTATGATCAATCGTGAGTTACGCAATTAGGGTGCAGATCGATCAACCCGTGCAGCTTGTTATTAATAAGCCAAAGCCCCACTTTGTTCATCAAATGTTATTATTAAAAGCAGTATGTAGTCCGTGAGATTTTACATTCCAGGGCAGGAGTGAGGAACATTTTGGACGATAGCCAAAGGTTCAGTAATCGTTCTTTATATTGAAAAGCACTCCACTCAATAATTTGCATTACATCAATTTAGACAGCACCCACACTGACGCAACTGAAATAGTACCAACATTAATCCACTCGATCTGTGTGGTTCTTTCCTCGAATTACCATTTCAGACACCGGTCTACATGGTCTTCACATTATCTGACCAAGATTATGTCTGGATTTTAAAAGAGACTGTGATCTCTTAGTTTGTTTCGGCCTTTCTTCTCAGTAGTCGGATACGAAACGCCGACCTCATCTAGTGTGAACAAAGTGTTTGTACAAAGCTACCTAATCAACTGCCCACTTGAAACAGTACCTACCGAGTACCAATTGTTAATAAAGCCATCGTCTAAGCACTAAATATGACACGTATATTTTTTAGGTGCTGAAACTATAGCTATGGACGTATTGTGTCATAAACCAATGTAACCAACACCAGAATATACGTATACAGAGTGCAGCTAGAAAATATGTACGAATTTGCGCAACGACAACGCAACGTAGAGGTAGCCTTAATGACATGCACATAAACAACTTTGTAAGACACGCTCAGAGTATTTACAACCTTGTGTCAAAACAATTAAAGCATAAGTACTCAGAATTGAAGTTAACACATTGTTACTTCCTTCCTATGGCACGTAATGCAAAAGGTAAGTATGTACACACACGACCATTATAAAAAGACCGCCTGTCTAGTTGAGGAATTGGGTATAAATAGGTCTGAGTTATCTGGTTCGATCTAGCTGAGGGAAATCGGTCTCGAGGATCGGCCTCCGAATGACAATCGATTTACTGCGACGAAAGTGTTGCAGATTGATGCCTCTATAGCAACGATTTGGAGACTTTCACTGAGTGCCAGTGACCGCTGTGACGTCAGGCGACGTCATCCCGCGCAGGCGCAGACATTGATTGATCGCACGCGCATGTACAATATTACGAAAATCGCCATTATTACTACGACATAAAGACGTGGTCAATGTCAAATACTACATATGAGCGGTCAACAGTATTCTGCTATGCCTTCAGCACAGCACAGCAAGCTGATGTTTGACAAACGACACCTCAGGGAGCCGCCAGAAGTTTAGGCATTATTCGGTAATTATTATAAATTATTCAAATCATTTGTCAACATGCATTGGTAAACACAATATATATTTTGTCATCGCTTAGCGAGCTCACTTTCTTTAGTTTATCGATAAGCACGCAATCGATTCATCGTTACAAAATCGATTCTAAAAACGTTTGATGGTCACGTTGTGAACGCTACAGTGAAATTAAAATTGAAGCCTTGAATTACTAGACTTGATTTCATATACCGATTGCTATTCCCGATAATTCGACAGTGTTATTAAAGTACGTTCAAAGGATTAATATCAAACTTGAAGATCGATTGATTTTAATCGATATTTATGACCTAGTCTAATCAGTAACTACATTCTCACTATTCTCAGCCATACTTTTACTCAAGTTTCGTTTTACAGATTTAAAAGGAAGTAGACTAAAGAAAAGACGGATGCGTGATGTTAAAGATACTGATGGTAGCGCTACAAAGGCTGTGAGTGAATTCTGAATGACGGCTTATGCAAGATCAGATTAAATTAGCTAGCAAAACTTGACAGACTTGGATTCTATATTATTATGTAAACATAAATGATTTGTAAAAAAATAATACATTAAGTACCGAGGTACACTACTTTTGTGTACACGTACCTAGTTACTTAAAGTTAAGAAAATCTGTTTTTTATACCTCATAAACGTGATGGGTATCCCCATCACGCCTCTGCAGTATAAATAAGAATTCAAATAGAAATATTATTTTAGATTCCATAAAAACATCTTAATTGCGTAGTCTCCATTGATAGATCGGTAACGTAAATTAAGTTATTATCAGTTCTTGCTTATTCTAGACAGGATAACATGTCTTAGACAAATTATTGATATGAAAATCAACGTAATTAAATACAGAAACATCAATTATTAAAGTGTTAAGCGAAAATTGCCGACCTCAATAGATTCACGCAAGACACTTATTTTGGATTATATTATTACGTGAATATTACATGCAAGCAAAGCATTACAAGATTGTCAAACTCAATGACATATTGTCACTTTGACAAGTTAGAGACCTTAGAATTAATTAATTTAGAATCGAAAGTCATATCTACAGATTTTATTGATATATTATTTCATGTAGTATCTATCTAACTAGTTGATAAAATATATCTGGCCTTTGATAGTTTGAACTATTTAAGTAATAATATTGATAGGAATATGAATATAAATACAACTGCCTTAGAACAAGTTACAGATGCGTAAAGTCGTGACGGACTTAATGTGAATGATTACTTGAAAACATTCCACCACCTGGACTCATCATCTGCCTAGCCTTTTCCTAAATATATTGGAGTGGGCTTCCAATCTAACAGGATGCTGCAAAGAACCGTGTCGTGGAGGTCAGATAAGCAGGCGCTCTGTGTTCAGTACTGTTATTCAGCTGAATCCGGTTAGACTGGAAGCCAACCCCTACATATTTTGGAAATGGCTAGGCAGTTGATACTCGTCATACCAAACGAACTCACTCCAAAGCGATAGGGGACCTCAATTAACAATAATTCAAATTTAATCCCAAGATATATACTTGTCTTCTGAATTGTGGCTCGTGTGCATCCAAACAGGTATAGGAGATAGTAAGCTTTTACATTCAACCTTCGTAATTCGTTGTTTTATCTGATGAGTGCGAAGATTGTTTGGCCATTTCCCACGTCTTTTGCACTTTCAAATTAAATGTTGGATTAAAGCTGCGTTACGCTTTTTAATCAGCAGCTTTATACATGTTTAGAATGTAAGTGTGTGATAGACATTATAGACTCAAAGCATTTATTTCAACTAAACCATTTACAGGCACTTTTGAACTCAAAAAGTCGATCAGTTGGACAGTTGAAGCTAGTTGCCCATTCCAAAAGGTAGATCTCAATGGGGAAGAACGGGCAAGAAACGCCTTTCAGTAGTCGCCCTTCATTTATCCTCTCTTCATGATGTAACCATCTAAGCATAATCTTTTCCATTTTAATAAACTATCAAATGGGACTGGGAATTTTGATGTGTTATACGAACATAAATGTAAGGAACAGCTGATTTTTTTTCGCGATTTCAGGTTTGGTCCCATAGTAAAAGTTGTTCATAACGATGAGTACAATGACCTCTTAAGAGGTTGTTGGTGTTTTTCCAATAACCCTGTATACTTATATCACATCTCCAATACGAAGAAAATAAGAGAATGTCTTTCATTGTTAAGCATGGGACAGTCACCATTAAAACATTCTACGAAACAAAAGACGTCCGGCATTGTTCGGCGACAGCCCCATTAAATCCCTGCCATGATGTTATTTAAAAGAAATTAATCTGACTGCAAATATTGACCCACAAACTAATCCATTCTGCGAAATCGCGTGACAGTGATAGGTCAGTCGCGCGACACAGATCGTCTGAACAATACCACATTAAGATGATCGCGAAGATTTGATCTACTATTCTCGCTCCATATTGGTTTATCGAATTTACAATCTTAAAGCTGTGAACACATATCGAAGCTACGTATCTATCTAGACACAGATGTGTCCACAAACGTGTCATTCAGTTTGACGTTTGTGGTTTGCTTAACCTGACCGTTTGATTAGCACTTCGTCTGAGCTGACGCGACGTGAATAGTTTAAATTAGTTTCAGCATTAAATGGTGATAGGTATAAAAGACCTAGATAATATGTTTGACCACTTAGCATAACCAAAATACGTTGAGTATTGGTGACGACTTTCATGGAAAACTAATAATTGGGAGAAAAATATTGGAGTCCATATTTGATTTTGATAAATGAATTGGTTAAGTGACAGTAAAGAAAATCAATTGAAACACACAAACAAAAGGAAAGAAGGTGATAGTAATGTAGAGGGAATATAAACGTAGAAAAAAAACGTAGTCATGGCCAAAGGTTTAATTACCAACAAGGAACCAAAGTAACGAAAACAAATGTGAACAATCTTGGAGCCAAGTTTATAGACCTTTAATTCGTGAGTCACACAAGACAGCGGGCCGGCCTTTATTTGGAAACATGAAAGAATATGATGTCGAACGAATCGATTGGTGCGTTATTATATTAAGTAAAGTGGCGTAAGACTCATTAAGTGTGGTGTGGCAAGACTGTGGTGTGGTGGTCACGGTCGGAGCCGTGTGAAGGGGACTGCCGACGGGGATGACGAGGTGGGAACTGGAAGCGTCGAGAATAGATCTCTCGATTTACTAGTTTTTGTGCAGCGGAGTTCTCTCCGCTTACTACGTTGCTGGATTATTAACCGGATTACTGTTCTCTTCGTATTCCACACTGTGTTGTGAGTGAGAATAATTACAAGATGTAGCAAATGTAGCAATATTGTTAAGAATTTCTATGGTTAAATATCTTTACTAAATATTTGGTCTAGGATTTAAAGTACTCATACCTATAATGACTCCCGACTACACATATATTTATATCGTTTATGCCATTTTATGTAGGTTCTAAGACTAAGTAAACGGACATATAAGATCAATCAACTCACGTCGAGTCTGGTTACACGAGACTTCATTGCGCAAATTAAAAACAAAATAAATAAATCTTAAACGAAATCGTTAATTCGATTAGGTTGGCATTTGGTAAGGTACATTACATTGCTATTTGAATTGATTGATTGGATTAGATGTTGGAAACCGCAAATCATTAGAGGACTGCACAACTGCACCAGCTCACAGTTTTATTACACGAATTGATAAAAATCGTGGAGTGTTTAACTAATCATAAATTGATTGATAAATATACCACTAAACATAGAATTATTAATACATGAAGACATGAAAAAAGTATTTTTTAATTCGTCTCCTCAGACTTCAGTTTGAACTTTATATGAAAATCAAGACAAATGTAGGTAGTGTAGGTCCTCAACCTGTCATCATAGAAAGACCGAATTCCCACGACAGTGTTCTACCTATCTATTGTTCTCATGAACAATAAAAATGTGTATTTTCGGCGGTCAAATCTATGTATCTAGCTGGTAGGTAACCGAGAAGAAGGTAAAGAAAAACCAGAAGTCCTACGTTTCTAACAAGAACATAAAACATTTGAGGCCCACTTAGGTCCAATGGTAGTTCGCCGCCTTAGCCATCCATTGTGTCCCTACTCCGTGTTTTAGCGTCACGAACAGTGGGTGTTCCGTGGTGAGCATCGGAGTGGAACCGACCGCTACCGGAGTCGGCCATCCAACACATCCAGTCTGTCACTATATGATTTATATCTGTGATACACAGACTAATATTAGTTCCACAGCCACCAGCTTGCATTGGGACAATTTTGTAATGTCCTACAGCAAGCAGTTAGACTGTGACGCAAATTATGTAATGAGTTGTCATGCTTCGCGATGCAGGGAACTTATGGTTTTTCGCGACATGCTGGCAGTTCCATATCGCTGGATATAATGTAATCAATCATATTATGTGGTTTTTCAGTAGAAATTGTAGACGAGGTAAAGATACTTAATTTGTGGTTTGGCGCAGTGTTCAAAAGCAAGAAAAGTTGAAGTGACTATATAAATGAGAAAAGGGATCCATGTTCTAGTTACTGTAGTTGGATGTGCCGACTACATGCATTATCAGCCAATAGTGTTCCCACTGCTGACACAGGCCTCCTCTCTGTGAGAGGGAGTGGACCGTAATCCACCACGCAGGCCCAGTGCGGGTTGGTAGATGTCACTTGTCTTCTAATTTTTGGTTCTAAGACATACCGGTTTCCTCTCGATGTTTTCCTTCACCGTTTTGAGGACGCACTACATAAATGTTACAAAAGAATTTTGAGACTATTTATCTATCTAAATAGAGTTATTAAATACCAAAGTCCCGCTACTTTTCATAAATTAAAATACCCACTTTTATACATTCATACCATATGTAGAGTCAACACTCGGTCTTTCACATGTTAGAAAAAATGTAGGGCCACATGTGTAGCCAAGTTTGTGTCAATGTCAAATCGTGGGTGATCACGTCATATCCTGCGCAAGCGCAACAGCCGCAGGCAGGGAAGACGTCATAACGATCATGGTGTTACCTTTTTTTTATTTCCCTTTATAAACTGCATGGTGTTTTAGTGGCTTATTTATTAATCTCGCCCGAATCGAGCGGGTGGAATGGCTCGAGTCGCCGATTGAAAATATATTATATTATTCAAAGGTGACTTAGCCCGATTCGGGCGAGTAAATTTATGCGAATGGAGTAATAAGCCGTTTCAGTTTGTCTGGTTGTAGCTGTTATCAAGGATAGACTAAATAATTGGCCGGGGCAGGCAGGGGGGTTTTTTCATCTGATCATCTTCATCTCGACCCCTCTCTATGTGAATCACTTATTTGTTAATAACATCATACTCAGCCACGTCTTTCAGAGCTGGAGCAGGATCTTCTTTCGAATGCAGCTGAGTACCAGTATATGTAGTAATACGATAAATCTTGTTAACAGATTGTCAGGCAATCGGGCTTCTGACGACCCGTAGTGACGGACAAAGATCCATGAATGACCGTTCGTCCAATTCCATTTTTCCCACGTTACATTAACTTCTAATAAATAATTTCAAAATTATTTTATAGATTTATTAATATTCTGTTTTATACAGTTATTCTTAAATGAATTTCAACTGCTTGGATATTTGTTAACTATCGTTGAAATGTTCATACATTTCATTGATTTACAAGCAATGTAAGTATAAAAATGTTAAGGATATGAATATTAAATGTTTGTCAATTTTTTTTATGGTTTTAGTCTTATAATGCTGTTTGATTAGAAATGTAGTTCACATCTATACAGAGTTAAATTAAATTAGCCGGCAATACTTTAGGTAGTAGGTTGATGTGCTCGCGTCTGTTCATTAATGTAACCCAATGAATGTTATGTTATAGTTTTCGGAAATTCGTCAAAAATGTCTAAGTTCCACGAATGACCTTAGATGTATATCCTAATGACCCGTGTTCCTCACCACGTTTTTTTAAATTTTGTTCCTGACATTAGTTGCCCAGTAGTTTAGGAGTCAAGAAGTAACAAAGAGAAACACAAAACATTTACGGCTATAAATTGATTGTTTTATTTTATGTCGCGTGTAGTTTACTATAATAATATTATCAAAACCAGCTCTTTCATGGCGGGCGCTTGTACATATTTTGTATATAAACATTGTATTGAAACAAACGCACGCTGCACTAATCATATTTATAATCACAATCAATTCATAGTCGTAAATGTTTTGTCTGTCTGTTTGTTACTTCTTGACTACTAAACTAATGGGAAACCAACGTTAGGAACAAGGGTTAATTGATGCCCTTCGAACATGGGTTTTTATTTGGGTGGGAAATCATCAAATAACTTCTCCCGTTCTGGGTGGAGCAGGAGGGCGTGTCAGACTTTTATTGATTAAAACCCACCCGTGTGCCCTCAGTTGCCTGAGTTGCCTGTATGCCAGGGGCTGCATGGGTCACAGGTATCTTATAATCGGATTCCTGAAACCCATCCAGGGCTAGAAAAATTGTCCGGAAATGGACCAGAGGTAGGAACTGTATGGGTTCCTCCGGTACTCAAAGCTTCGAACCTAACTAGATCGAAGTACTTAGCTAATCCACTTTTTTTCTGTAATCGATGAAAAGAAACGCAGTAGAGTTCAAAATCATGTATTCAATTCATCCAAGTTTTATTTTTTTGAGTGTAGGAAATCATCAAATAACTTCTCCCGCTCTGGGTGGAGCAGGAGGGCGTGTCAGACTTTTACTGACTAAAACCCACCCGTGTTCCTTCAGTTGCCTGTGTGCCAGAGGCCACGGTATCTCTTTCGGACAACCCGCACTCCTGGCAGGTATCGGCCCTTACGGACCCCACCAGTGCTGACATCTCTTCGAGGCGCGCGTGGAACACAACCTGCTGTCGACCCGGACTTGGTCCTTACCGGACGGCGAGACCCATTACTGAATCCATGGTTACGATTTGCGCGTCGATGTTTATAATACGTGAAATAATAATACGTGTACGGAGTAGTAAAAAATTCGGTATATTTAAAGATCGTATGGAGAAGGAAAGGAGAGCAGAAAGCTAACATTTTTATTTAATACTAGCTTTTGCGCTTCGCCCGCGCGGAACTTTCATCCCCTGTTTAACTCGAGCTTGAGTTTCGAAAAATCCTTCCTTATTCCTTGTCTACATTATACAGGGAACCTCTGTGCAAAATTTCAGTTTTCTAGGTCCAAGGGTTTGGGCTGGGCGTTGATGAGTCAGTCAGTCAGTCAGGACTATATATACCTATATACGAGTAGAAGACTTAATGCATTCGAAATTAGTTTTAAATGAATTAAGGTCGAGTTTTGACTACGGGGCGACCCCTACTTATTATTAAAACGCTGAAAAAGTTCAGCAGGCTTATAGCAAGAGAACCGTAGAGAATTTATCGACGGAAGTGTAAACAAAAATGACGTTTCCGTGTAGACAGTTTTGTACCGAGAAATGTAGACAATAGATTTCTATTCTACGGTAGAGTAGAAATAGAAAACATCATGCTAAGCCTGCTGTAGTAGGTAGGTACTAGACTTTTACAGCGTTTTAATTTAATTACACACATACATACTCAGCCTATAACGTTCCCACTGCTGGGACACAGGCCTCTTCTCTGTGAGAAGAAATCCACCACGCGGGCCCAGTGCGGGTTGGAAGATGTCACATGTCTTCGATTTTTTTTTTCTAGGACATGCCGGTTTTATCACGATGTTTTCCTTCACTGTTTGAGAGCAGTGGTGATGAAATTATTTACACAAAGTAATGCGCCTAGTTGGGTTCGAACGCACGGCCTACAACTCTTAAGTCACAGCCGTTACCACTGGGCCACCACTGGAATTTAATTCATCATCATCATCATCATCACCGGAAGACGTCCACTGCTTTACATAAGCCTCTCCCAATTTGGGGGGTTTTGCCATGATCGCCACTCTTGGCAGGCGGGTTGGCGATCGCAGTATGGTGATAAAATGCTTAGAGAACGCTGCTGCCCATTCTCTAGTAAGTCCCTTAGTCGCCTCCAACGACACCTACGAGAATAGATGGGATGGTGCTATTCTTTACGTCCGACACCACATGGAAAGAACGCAATTTAATTTATTGAGGTTTATTTAGTAACCGCTACAAATGCTACAATAACAGCAGAAAAAATATGGAAAAAGCTTTAAAGATTGTTGTAAAACATGAAATAAAATTAAGATTTATGTTACTACATATCGTAGAAAAAATAGGTCACTAGTTGATAGACTCGTTTCGTGGTGATAACAGATCGATTGCGCGGACGCAACGACATGACATCACCACTGTCATCCTATGTGAGTTTGCCAATCTTCTCTGGCGTAATAACTACGATCGTGAATAGTGTATACAGTATTTTTGAAATATTCAAGAGGTTCTGTTCAAATCTGTAATATGTATAATAAACTAGCTCCCGCCCGCGTCTTCGCCCGCGTCTTCGCCCGCGTGGAAGTCGGAAATTATCCTACGGGAACGTACTACCGGGATAGAAAGTATCCTATGTGTTAATCTCGGTTATAATCTATCTGTGTGCCAAATTTCATCCAAATCCATTCAGTAGTTTTTGCGTGAAAGAGTTACAAACACCCATACATACAAACTTTTGCGTTTAAATATTAGTAAAGATAAGGATCTAAAGACTTTGTTTGAACGCGCTAAGCTCTGTAACTACCAGCCAGATCTGAAATGTTCTTTTTGCATTTGATAGCCTAATTTTTGAGGAAGATTGTACATAGGCTCTTTACCATCCCTTTATGATTCCTTAGGAGCAAAGATATAGCGCGCCGGGCGATGTGATGTGACGCGATGAGTCGCGGGCCGAGGGAGTTGAAGAAAAAATTGTTTTTTGTTCATTAAACAACTACAAAACTACATTTCCATGCGAAGGAGGTCTAGTTTAAATAATATACCTTGTAAATGTTTCATGAAACAGCCTGGTATATAATAAAATAATACTTTGTAATAGTGGTTGGCTTTTAAACACCAGTTGGCACAGGACCCATATAAAAGGAATTCTGTTAACAGGGTTCGCCAGTTAAAGACGAGAACATTCCAAATCAAACTGTCACACACACCACAAAAAAGGCAATCATTAATTAATGTGCCTAATTATTCATTTAAATAATTATGTCGTTATAGGCAATAATCATAATTATTATTCAATGCATACTATTATCCATCGTTAATTATTGCTTATGGCCCTGGTTATTTTGAATGTACTCATCGCATTGTCGTTGTGAGCGATAATAGTTCTTACTGCAATCCGATACGAGTTAAAGTATGTTGTATTAAATTCGAAACATAAATGAGCAAGCATTGTCGTAAAAATGCGAATAAAATCGTACTTATAAAATTAGATAAAAACTATTTGATAAAAAATGATCCATCACTGGATGCAATTTGGCATTTGAAATTTTATAGCATATTTTTAATTACAATAATAATTGTTATTGAAGGGATAAACTGGTTTTAAAGATAATTAAGAGGTGACTTTGATGATTTTTTTGATGCATTAAAGTATGTTTAATTATGTTTTGAGTTCCATCACTGTATGCAAAAATGACTTGAAAATATTATGTACTTTTTTGCTTTCAAAATTATTTACGGTTAAAGAGATACACTGGTTTAAAAAAACCCCATTTAAAGCGTTTTTAAGAAATCACCGCCTTAATACAATAGATCAAAAAACGCATTATCCTTTGAAATTAACAAAGGTAGTAAAAAAATCTGAATATTGTCCTTTTATGAAACTCATTGGAAACAAAAAAAAAAAATTAATAGTACTTAATTTATGATAACATAATGCGATAATTTCTTTGAAATTTCATATTAAATTTTTCTAATAAACTCGCGTCGCGTCTCACGATCGCACCACACCTGTCTGATGTTGCGGCCACACTACGGTCAACGTCAATGCCCAACATCCCGATAAACAACGCGGTGAAGAATCGGCTAATATGCTCACGGTGGCGGTGGACAATGACAAACGTTAGTGTGGCCGCTTTATCGCAATAATTCTCACGTTTTGTAACATCAAATGGCAATGAGAATGCCGTTGTAAAATTATCGCGATAAGTTGTGGGCACACCTACGGTTAACGTCAAACATCGCGATAATCAACGGCGTTTCTCGTAGTTGTAGCCGCACCATGAGGGAGTTTTTTTTTTTTTTTTTGATATTGGCGTCTCGCAGTTGACCTTGAGAGGCCGTGACTGCTCAACCGGACTTTCCTGTGAAGGTTTTTAGGACTCTGAAAGCCTCCAGCCAGGGCGTAAAACCTACTTAAACCTAAAACGACTGCGCACTGAGGGCACCCCCTGTGGGGTACGAACCTCATCTCAGGTAGTCGCTGGCGGGGGGGGGGGGGGGTCAGCTCGTACTACTGGGGACAGGCTGGATCAAGATATTATTTTCATGATTATTATATGGGGAATTTAAAGCTACTGGCTCAGCTTCGGCGCGGGCTGGCGCATCAACGAGCAAGGGACGGTCGGGGGTCTGATCGCTACTCGGGAGTCTTCGCGGGGCGCGAGGACCTCGGCGGCGAGGTCGGTAGGACGGTCGTCGTTTGTGTTTGTGTACTGTACTGGTGGCCCTATTCTTTTCTTGGAGAACAGTGATGGGGTCATCTGGGTCGGAGAGGACATGTTTCGGCCGGCGAATACTACTGATTCTACTGGGGACATAACTAGCGGCCTTCACAATCAAGGGATTGCGATGTAACTCGGCTTTATCGAAGAAACGCTTCGAGTTGCGTTTCATAAATTGAGCAATAGTGGGCATTTTCAGATCGAGATGGAGGATCTCGTTCCGAACGAACCATGGGGAGCCTGTGGCTTGGCGGAGGAAACGGTTTTGGAGGGTCTGCATCCTATGGATGTGTCGGGGGTGCGTGTGTGCAAAGACTGCACATGCATATGTCATGATGGGCCTTATGCACGCCGTGTAAATACGCAATTTGCACTTGAGTGACAATTTGCTACGTGCGTTCAGAACGTTCAGAGTGCAACCTTCCGAGAGCGAAGGCGGCGCGTGAGCGCGCCTTCCTGATATGCTCAGAGAAGGAGAGGTGCTGATCTAGAATTACTCCAAGGTATTTGCCTTGCTTTTCCCAAGGGATCGGCTTGCCGAATATGGAGATGGGCCGGAGGGGGTCGAGGTGGCGCTGCGGTCTCTTAAAGAGAACCGCCTGGCTCTTGTCCGGATTTAATTCGATTCGCCATTTCCTAAACCATGCACCGAGTACGTTGACTGGGGTCTGGAGGGATTTGGCTATCGCTTTGGAACTACGCCCAGAGTGGTAGATGGCCGTGTCGTCTGTAACAGAGCCAACTGTGCCTTACCACTCTTGGGGATATCGCTGGTGAACAGCGTAAAGATGAGAGGGGATAGCACGGCGCCCTGAGGGACGCCGGCGCGAATCGGGTGGGGGGATGAGAGAGCCCCTTCGATGCGATTGCGAAAGGTGCGGTTCGACAGAAAGTCTCGTAAGATGAGTACGAGTCGGTCCGGCACGCCGAGTTTGTACAGCTTGTAAATCAAGCCGTTGTGCCTGACCTTGTCGAAGGCTTTCGCTATGTCGAAAAATACTGCACCGGTCGCATAGTTGTGTTGAAGACCAACGCCTATATGCTCTACGATCCGGTGTACCTGTTGTACGCAACTGTGCTGGGTTCGGAAGCCGAACTGCTCGTTGGGTATCAGGCCTTTAGTCTCGGCGAAGTCCCTGAGACGCTTGTAAATAAGTCGCTCATAGATTTTTCCGAGGCTGTCCAGTAAACTGATGGGCCGGTAGCTCGCGGGCTCCGTTTTGGGTTTGCCGGGTTTTGCAAAGCCAATGACCGTGGCTTGCTTCCAAGCTTGGGGGAAGAGGTTATTGCTCAAGGCTCCATTGAAGATGGTGGTCAAGAGCATGATCAGGTGGGCGGGTAGCATCTGGATCACCTTATTGGTGATGCCGTCAGCTCCGGGGGCCTTTCGGGGTTTCAGACCTTTGATAATCTCGTGAACTTCGTCCGGGGTGACGAGAGGTAATGGATCATCAGGGTCTTCGACGGGCGGGAGCCATGAGGGAGTTGAGGGACTCAGCATTTATAGTCTTCAAAACAATTGCATGGCACAATAAACGGTGTCACAACTCACACGTTCCTATAGTAATTATGGCCGCTAACGCTAAAAACTATGGTTACACTGTCGAGCAACCTTCCATATAAGGTTTCACAACTCGAAAATTCGATCGAATCGAAGGTCGATTTGGAATCAATACAACGATACGATCATGAAAATTCTCGGTACGAATTTCTGGATTATAATTGACAGGTATCTTAGCGATAACGGCACTACATTGGCTAATACATACAGAATAAAATGCACTGAAAGGTGCGCAATTAGCGATGGAGATGCTATCTATTTAATTTTATTTGTGAGTTCATTTTTAAACAAAAATAAAGTTGTATTTGATATTAAGAGCGACGTTATTTCTTTTTAGGTTAAGGTTCTTTAAAAACTGATGCAAAACACGGTAATGTTGTAAATACTTTTATATAAACGCCGTGTATTTTTTTTTTTAATACTTACACATATTTAAATACTAGCAGTTGACTTCGTTTGCGATCCAGGATGAATACTAGCATAAGTTCTTAGCCAGGTCAATTTGTGTACCGAATTACATCCTTATCCGTTTAGTTGTTTTTGCGTGAAAGCGAAACAAACAAACTTACTTACGCTTTTGTAATATTAAGTTAGGATTTTCATTTTCACATAATTATTTACTTGGGACTTATAACCTCACAGCCTATCTTTTATCGAAACTTGAATTTATCATAATGTTATACACGTTTAAGTTATACATTTATAGCTACCATGTTGCGGTTTCGGTATCAATCCGACAGTATCGATCAACAGCTGCATTGATGTATCGATTTACCAATACTTTATGAGTGTATCTTTATTATTATTAAACAACAGATAGTTCAGACGATTCTCACGATGAACATGTCTGATAATATGCTATTGACATGAAAGAACTTGAGTAAGTGATGTGTAATTAATGATATTAATAAAAATTTAGTCAACATTTTTGGCGTCTGTCAGTATGGAAGACGATGGCAGCTGATGGTGGTTTCAATTGCATACTATTATTTAGGTTGATGGAATTTTATATTCGACGGTTTACTGTTGTAGGTTCCTAAATGCACTGATTTGTTCTTGTATCTCCTGATAAAGAATGAAAAATTGATGACCCCTTTTTAAATGGGCTAACATTTTGTTTGCATATCCCTTTTTTAATCGTTCATTAATTAGTTCGTGCCAACGAAATTTACTAACAAAAAACGCGATTGAATTATTTAGGCCTCGTGTTGATTTACATCATGTCAGGTCTTATTAAGAGCGACCTGTTGTAAACGTAATAAATAATTATTATTTGGTCGGACACCATATTGAATTTTATTTATGTATTACAAAATGGAATCGACTTTGTTTCAAAAGGTATAAATACGCGAGCAAGGAACTGAGATGCATAATGCAACGTGAAAGTCAAAATTGTTCTGTTTATTTTATTTTTATCCCCAACTCAAGGGCGGCAAGTGTTCGTTTCAACACTCGACGTTCCGTGAAGGGATATATTAATAAATGTTGCTACAATTTACCTTTCGAAACGTTTTTTTTTATACTTTCTGAAATAACGAAATTAGCTGGGTCTGTTTTTTTGGCCATAATGTTACAAAATGTCCGAGTAAAGTTCGATATGCAATACTTTTACATATTTATGAGTACTTTACATATACCTACCTACTCATTGAAAATCAATTACTATTTTATAATTAGACACATGAGCATCCTGACTAGTTTGGGACTACGGATACGCTTGTAATATTGATGAATTAATGAGTTTAATTTAAAATTATAATTAGTATTGCGTAATCTTCTCCAGCAAAGGAAGCGGTGGTCTTAACTGCATTAGTGAACTTCCTGTGGTGTTCGTGGTTGTTCGAGTTTAAAAGTTAGCTATTTCATGAATCTATACTAATATTATAAAGAGGAACAATTTGTTTGTACGTCGGGGGTTTTTTTTTGAGTGGGAAATCATCAAATAACTTCTCCCGCTCTGGGTGGAGCAGGAGGGCATGTCTGACTAAAACCCACCCATGTTCCCTCAGTAGCCCGTATGCCAGGGGCTGTGGTATCTGTTTCGAACAAACCCGCACCCCTGGCAGGCATCGGCCCTTGCAGGCCCCATAATTTTTGTGCTGACATCTCTTTGAGGCGCGCGTGGAACACAACGCGCCTTTGACTTGGGCTTGGTCCTTACCGGACAGCGAGCTACCCATTACTCGCCATCCGCAAGCTCATGCCTACGGTGGCCGGAAATCGGCCTGGGATTCCCGACGCCCAGGGCGTCTCCGTATCCTGCGGCGGCTATGGTCGCGAGGGCGCATAGATTGCCTGTCCCTCACGTGCGCCACCTCCCTCTTCGCGAGCATCACTGCTTCGCTAAAGGAGGTGACGGCTACCCATGCCCTCTGGCTCCGTACCGTACCATGGCCTGGACCAGGGCCGGGCACGAGAGATCGGCGCTGCCTTGTATGTCGGGGGTAATCTGTCGGATTTGAACAGTCGGTCCCACACAGAGAGTTGAATTTCGTGTGCCCAAAAAATCCTATTCAGCAGGAAGTACAAAGAAGTTGTCTTCAGTAATTATTGACTCATCTGACAGGCTAGACAATCTCGTTTCTTCCTTGTACTAAATAAATTACACACACAAAGTTATTTTTCAAGGGCTAAAATATATTATCACTACATGTGACTCGGCTGTGGGTTTACAACCGAGCTTTGAAATGTTTCGGCGGTTTTTCAAACAAAAAATTAGCTCTGCCATACATTTTGACCGCGCAGTTATATCAAATTTCTATGAAACAATGAAATATTTCTACGCTATGGGGTCTAAAATGATGAGCTGAATTCATGGTTATCCTGTTACTTGTATTGTCTTTGGAAAGTAACTGATCTTTGTGAAAAGGTGGGAAAGTTTCCACTATACCTCAGTTATGATTACTATAGACAAACACAGATAGCATGGACACATCCCGTAAGGTTGTCTCATCTGTCTATACGATTATTTCAATGGCGCATTGTGTACTATACTGTGACGTCAGATGACGCCATGTATTCAATGAGAGCGGCGCGGCGCGAGCGCAATCATTGTCTCTATGATAATTCCATCTCAGAAACCGTATCATTCATAAGTCAGTTTGCTAGCTAGTTTTAACTTCTTCGACACTGGGGGAGGAAAACTGTCAATTATAGAGTCAAGGCATCATAATTATTATCTGCCTGCCTTTTTCCAACTACGTTGGAGTCGGCTTCCAGTCTAACCGGATAGCTGGTTTCTAGTATTTTATATGGAACGACTGCCCGTAGAATTGAAATAGAAATTTATTTTGCAAATATGTGTAATACTCAATATTTATCATTGCAAACATTTACATTATTTGTGTAACTTGTACTTACATTTTGAAAACCACAGCATATATTTTTTTTCCATTTTATCATTACAATTATCATACAATACATTAATTTATTAACTATCATTACAATTATCATTATAAATAGAATTACCATGCAATAGACTAATTATTCAACAAATTAATGTTCCTCTGATACGAACTTCACAGCTCAGTTATTGGGTAATACTGGTTGTCAGCCATTCGGGCTTCTGAAAACCCGTAACGACTCTCAAAGATCCACGAATGACAGCCGGAATCAAAGGTTTAACCTGAAGGCCAATTCTACTAATATAAAATGTAAGATTGAGACTGAGATCAGACAGTGAAAGTGCTTAAAATTACGAGAAGTGCCCCTCAGATTTCTGAGACACGAAGGGGTCTTGGTATGTAAAGTTGATCACCCATCCACGGACCAACAGTGGCACGCGCAGCTTAACCTGGTCGTTCGAATCGTGCACTGGTATTACTTAGCCAGAAGCAAAGTCATGAGGGCAAAAAACAGCCTTGTTAGTTATAACCAAACAATTTTACAGTACATTCTGATACCTGCTTAGAGGTCATTGTTATTTTATGGCCAAACGTGTTGCGTGTCTTGTTAGAAAATGGATAAAATAAAATAATGTAATGTTTCGAAATTTTCGCGAGGACAGTGTGCCACATTGAATATAGTGTGAACTATAAACAGTTCACTTTAGCACCCAGTATTCGCAAAGCTAACTATACAAATAACAATGTTAAATTCAAGACATTACAATTACATTACGATATTTTTTCCGTCTAGGCCTTGCTCTAGGCCTCAATCACGCCTGATTGAAAGCGGTTGATGAGGTTTATAATGGAACGAGCGTGCCTAGAAGATGCCTATTCACTCTTGTTTTGAAGGTAGACCAGTTAAATGTGGAAAGGAACACAGACGCAGGTGTAGAGAGTTCCACACTTTGGCTGTGCGCATAACAGATATGGAGGAGAAGCGCTGAGCACAACAGTCGATGTCGGGATCAAACTCAAAGAATTTATCTACATAAATAAAAAGAAAAGTCCTGACTGACTGACTCATCAACGCCCAGCCCAAACCCTTTGACCTAGTAAATTGAAATTTTGCTCAGAGTTCCCTTTATAATGTAGACAAGGAATAAGTAAGGATTTTTCGAAATTCAACCCCTGAAAGTACCGCGCGGGCGAAGGCGAAGGCGCTGGCAAAAGCTAGTTTGAAATAAACCATTTACAGGCCATTTAGAACTGTCAAAAAGTTGATCAGTTAATTAGATAGTTGAAGCTATTCCAAAAAAAACCTCTGTGGAGAAGGACGGGTAAGTAACTCCAAGGACACTTTTAAAAATCAAGATATTACATAATCCTGGGTTCACAATATAAGATTAATAATAATCCCTGGAGGTTAGGAGATTACCAGTCGCAACCGAAGGCGCCCGTTCCTGTGCATGACGCGTGGATCAGCATTATCCAGCTCACCCATATTGTAGGGAACCGAATGATCCAGGCGCCACCATCAGTGAGCATGACATACTCCCAACTGCCATGCTCTTTCAAGTCAACCTACATCATAATCCTGCCACCAGGCGCGGTCGCAGCCAAAGACTTTGGGGGGGTCACAGACAAAGACTACATATTAATATGTAAAGAAAATGATTAAATTAGACCTTATTGCACAAAAAACTGGTTAACGTTTACAGCCCCCCCAAAGCTGTAAACGTTAACCAGTTTTGACCCCTAGGACCCCTAGGACGCCCCCCCCCCCTCGGACCGCGCCTACCTGCCACCCTGTAATAGACCAAGAGTCAAATGGAATATAACCAACTTCTCACCTTGTTTCAACATATCATTATCATCTCCAGTACCTATCTTATCAGAAGATCAGTGATGCAGATACTGTCTAACAATATCGATATACCCGTAGATATAAGTTTATATTTCAAAGTGTGTTACTAAAACAGCAAGTAGGTGGGCAGCGAAAACAGCAACTGCTGGTTTTTAATCAGATGCTATAAAAAAAACGAAGTAATACGGGAAACACGAGGAGGAAATATTACATTTGGGAATGTCCAGGGCCTTACCCGAAAAGGTTTTAAAAAGCTCCCATGTGGCGATAGCGTGTCGTATGTCGTATCACTGACCACCAAAACATCATAAGCTATGTAAATGGCCAAGACTTACATAACGCTTTCACTGTAAAAATATTATCAGATCTACTTTTGAGCCCCTAGAGGTAACCCCCCCCCCCTCCTCCCTAGAGGAGGAGATGCCACCTGCACCCTCATTACTTTGGAAAAGTTACAGATTACTGAAAAAAAAAATGTCGTTTCTATGTAAATCTTAGCCTGCATAACTTCAGCTTTTAAGGGTTCCAGGAACTGCCCTAGAGATTTCGATGAGTGAGTGAGTCAGAATGTAGCACGTTTTGTATTTTATGTAGCTAATTAAGTTAATAACCTTTCGTTGTTTTCTTAACGTTCTTTTCAAAACGTGAAAATGCCTAATACGTGAGTATTTCTGAAATTGTCGATTTCCTATTTTTGTGCGAATCGACTACAGAAAATAAAATGTTTAAAAGTGTTGATTCGCCCTTTTCGGGCCAGTTAATTCGTGCAAAGCGACTAATAAGCTGTTAAATGATCTAAGATTTGTTTAGCGACACAAAAACCGTTATCCTAATGAACGAAAAAATATATATTGCCGTGAAAGGAAAAAATATTGATGCCAATTATACTCGTACAATGTGCCACACAATGCGCACGAGCAAAACGACCAACATCAATAAAAATACTTTAGGTGAACTCAGTTGGGTATTGATATTCTAATTGTGAAGGTCAACAATTTTTTTTTAGAAATTTTATTTGTTTTCGGCAAAAGTGGAAACTTAAACATTATTTTTATTGTCACTGCACACGCTCAGCTGACCTTGTATTTAATAAAATAAAGTATTGCCAGCTAATTTAATTTGACCCTGTACCTAAGATTATCATCCCGACCTACACAAATCTAAATACCAGGTGCCGAAAATGTCATTAATGAGTCACCTCAAGATTTCTATAATAAATTGTAGGTATCTTTCTAATTAATAAATGTCTCTGCCTGTAACACCAGGAAGCTGCCGGCAATTGTATTTAATCGAAATTTTCTATTATCTAACAGTTAGAGGTCAGTTTCGTATACCGATTTCACGGTAACAGTTAATGTCGTATTAACTATTATCTGACTTCCTATTAGACAGTGCTGACAGTGTCATTCGCTGCTGACCGAGTTAAAGAACTTACATTGTAATGGTTGTTCTCGCTTGAAGGGCGTTCGCGAGGAACAGCCTCGTTGGTATACTGGTCCTGGGTCTAATAAATTCAATTCCCAGGTCTGGCAGAGTGTTATTGTATTTTTCTGTCAGGAATTCCGCAGTAGCAGAACGAAATCTGGATTAATGCCCGGTGGATGTCAAAAAGCTGCCCCAATTACTGGGGGACTCTGACAGCTGTCAAAATGTGGGTGTATTGTTTTACTAGGTTAAGGTGTAATTCGATAATTCATAACATATTCTAAAGGTGCAGTATAAACCAACAAAACAAAAACACTGCTTTGCTTTTATCGGTCTCTCGTTGCAGACAGTATTATAATGTCCGGGACAAAAGAAGGAATAAAGTTGTAAAACAACTTACCATCTAGTTCAGTCGTGCGTCGTGGTTCACCACAGAGTATCCGATATCCCTAGGGAATTGTGTGACGTAACATAAAAAAGAAAGCCTTGTTTTATCGCAAGAATGCAAGAACACAAGGAAGGTTTTTGAACAACGGCAAGAATAAATACATAAATTTTGGGGACCGAACTAAAATATAGGTTTGCTACAAACTCGTTTATTTCAAACCATTCTTTGGCACATGGAAATATGGCTGTTGCCCGCGTCTTTATCTGCGTGTATTTTGAATTTCGTAATTTGTCATACAAATATCCAGATTAAAAAATTTACTTCGTATTTATAATATTAGTCTGTAAACAGTGCTTTTTCGACGCGCTTAAGATGCACGCTGTTGGATTCTCAACGCTAGGTTTTAACACCGAGAGTTCAAAATGCATTGCGCGAAATAATCCCGATGCGATACTTATTTTTCAATCTGGTCTTAGTAAATGAAGATATCCCAGGTTTCGCTACAAACCTTAAAGTGCATATTATGTTAATCTTTCACCTCAGTTTTATTTCTATCACAAAACTCAGATCAATGGCCGTCATTGAAATCTACACCGGTAATCTATCCTCGAATTAAGGGCACTGTCACACGGCTAGCCGCCGCGCCCGCGCCGCGCCGCTCTCAATTTAATAAACCTTCGGGACTGAACAATATATTCATCGGTACCGGTTTTTAATGTGGAACAACTAGGTTTTTCCTTTCCGTTAATTGTCATGTCGGGTCTGTAACCGTAGGCTATTGTTGCGAGCCGCTCAGGGACGGAGCGGTTGAGTTCAATTTAATATGGCTAGTATAGCCTTATAACCTTGTTTATCGAGGTGGTTGACACTTTCGAAATAAGGTTTTATGTTTGACAGCCATTATAATTGTAATTTGTTGAATTTCCTGCATTTTAAATGTATTGTTTCGCTTGATGTATTATTTTTACACATTTTCTGATAAACATTGTTATATAATACGTTTAGAAAATGTATATAAAAAATATTACAGAGATAAGAAAACATTCAATCGGAACGTGCTTTAATTCACTTTGGTGTGTTTTATTACTTTTACACCTAAAAGTAGCAAACTGACCTTTAGCAGATATAAATCTGGTTTGTAAAGAAAAATCAAAGAACAAGACGTTTTTGGGAGTAGTTTGGTAAGGCAAGACCGCTACCTACGTGCACACATCGACCTTGACAGTTGCAAGAAAAAACACCGGTACCGGTCTCCGTGAGATAATACCGATATCAATAAGTACAAACCATCGCTAAACGAATAAAAAGCAGACCAGAAGAGGGGTATTGCGTAATCTCATTCAATCCATTTTGACAGTACAACGACATTCTGCGTTTATGTTGTTAATTTGTTCGAACGTAGGAAGCAATGAATTCTTAATTAAAAATAGTTCAGATTGCTAGTGGAGCGACTATCAATCTGACCTTCACAACCCAGTTACTAGGTAATACGAGACCCATTGGTAAGACTGGTTATCACACTCGGGTTTCTGACCACCCGTAACAACTGACAAAGACCAAGAACACAAATTACAGGCGAGACCACTTTCCGAGGCACAGAGGGGTTTTGGCATATAGAGATGTTAACTATAGAGGACAGTAATTATAGTTATCCTTATCAAAATCAAAAGTCAATCATTCAAATAAGGCTGAGAATCAGCACTTTTCGAACGTCAAAATACATAATTATGACAGTCCCCCAAAACGCCCACCCTGAAGGGGAAGACCGTGCAGCTGTTATTCCTTATCCAGAAGCCCCTACAAGCTTTAGGACTATCATAATTAATTAAATAACTAATATGATCTAATAACCACTCGGTACAATTATTAGGTACAGACGCCAGCACATCAACCTGCCCAAACTGTCAAATTTTCCCAATTGAACATGAACCTTATACTTATGTGATAAAGTTGAAAATCTATCAAAGAAATTTGACAGATCGATGTGCTGGCGTCTGTACAACACGTTGCATTGGGGAGGTTATGCCAACAAACATGAAATAACACGTACTTTATTACGTTGTAAGTAATTATGTGTTGTTCCATTGATTAACAATTATTATTGTTAGTCAGTTTTTCCTTCCTGTTTTTGCTACATGCAGGTTTTCGTTTGAGTTCTCTTCTTCACTCGGGACGTTTGAAAACAGGTTATTGCGTAACACATTAACAGTAGCAATGGGTTTCATTTTGACAGTTAAACACCATTCATTGCGTTATTTAGGTACATACGTTGTTGAGCAGACAAATTTTTCCTTTAACTTTAGAAGCAATGGATTAGCAATATTTTCCTGATTCTGATTGATTGTGTGTTACGCATTTAGCGTGTGCTGATCTTGGCGTAGTAAAAATATTGCCCAATATTAGTAACGCAAGTATGATCAGAGGGGCAATTCTACTAATTTTAAGAACGTTCACATTCTGATCTCAGTGTCAATCTGTCAAAAATACCTCGATTTTTCATACATTTTTGACATTTGCTTGTCGCTGAGATGACACTGCGACTAGATTTTGAACGGTTTTAATTACGAGAATTGGCCTTCTGATGTATAATTTCCGTAGTGGATATTTATTGGTTGGTAGGTTCCGTGTGTTGCCAGACGTAAAGAATAACAGTATCC
Source organism: Polymixis flavicincta (assembly GCA_949987655.1). Classification (NCBI taxonomy): domain Eukaryota; kingdom Metazoa; phylum Arthropoda; class Insecta; order Lepidoptera; family Noctuidae; genus Polymixis; species Polymixis flavicincta. The sequence goes on along the minus strand of OX465171.1, from coordinate 29,734,292 downwards.
CATTTGTTCCCGTGGCTGTCTTACAAGGTGACTAAGGGATTTACTAGAGAACGGGCAGCAGCGTTCTCTATGCATTTTACCACCATATTGCGATCGCCAACCCGCCTGCCAAGCGTGGCGATTATGGCAAAACCCTTCTTTAGGGGGAGACCTATGTCCAGCAGTGGACTTCTTTCGGCTGAAATGATGATGATGATGATGAATGTATTGAAGTAATAATAACTTATGTAAGTTACGGTATAAGGAGTCCCGAACCATTGATTATGTAATTAGACGAGACTAGAATTAATGATACATTAGCACGTCTTAAATAAGACAAACAGACACACACACATAAGCCAAAGATCAAGCCTTTATTCACGAGGGTTTAGGCAGAAGTGCACCTTTATCTAGTACACCCACATTGTATGCATGGCTAAGGCACAACATTGTATATTTGTAACGACTACATTAAAATTGTGCTGTTGAATTTTCAACCCTCGGCTCAAGATGCCAGAGTAGGAACTCTAACAGCGCGCTTATGTTTAAGAATTAATTTAGGTATCTCGCAATATTATTATTTAAAACGGAAATTACGCATTGAGTTTGTGACCTAAGTTATTGCTGGTTCAACCACCTGCTAGCCTACCCCCAATTGACCAGACAAGCTGCAAGCTGACCTCCCGTCCCTATCTTAACTCATATTAAGTTACGATCTTCACAAGTGTTCCAATCAAGTTCCATTAACGTAAACTAATGCTCGTTTTTATAAACGAAGCGTTTCTGTGATTAATCTGTGTTCAGACAGATGTTTTTTTAGAGTAGCGTGATGAAACAGAAAGTCAGTTTGATTGAGCTCTGGTATGATTTAATTCCATCCGATAGCCATGTTTTTTATTGTTGTTTTCGGTTTTATTACTCACGTGTTTGTCTTTATGACTAGTTTTAATGATTGTTATGTAAATAAGTATCTCCCAAATGCCATCATAGCATCGTCATCATCAACATTCTTCTGCCCTTACTTATCCCAATTTATTTGTCTTTTACAAGCTTTTTCTTCCACATTTCTCTATTAGTTCTCAACTTGATAGTCACACCCTTTCTAACCATAAATCATCATTCACACAGTTCATCCATCGTTTCTTTGGTCTCCCCCTACTCTTATAGCCATCGACATTCATACTCAAAACTTTCCTCACGTCATTTTGTTCATATTCTCCTGCCCATACCATGACAACCGGTTTCCACACAACATACGTCTGCTGGGCCACAGGTTTCCTCTCAGTGAGAGGACGTGAGCCGTATTCAACCACGCGGCCTGGTGCGGGTTGGTAGATTTCATTTGTCTAGGAAACTATTGGTTTTAAAACTAGCCTGTTACCTCGCAATGTTTTCCTTGACCGTTTTGAAGTGGTGACGAAATAATTTCAAAAAGTAATGCCCATCTCTGGGTTCAAACCTATGAACTACAATTCCAAAGTCGCGCGCATTACCACATGGTCATCATTGCTCTATTGCCATGTGTTTTCACTAAATTGCGAAAATGACTTTTGATCGGCGGTCATTGAAAAATTTACCCTATTTGATCATGACACGTCATCTGCCTAGCCTTTTACCAACTAACAATGTTAGGGTCGGCTTCCAGTCTAACCGGAAGGAGCTATGAATTACATGGAGCGACTGCCTGTCCATATACGACAATAATAAGCTTATTAATGAATACAGGATAAAAATTTAACCAGTGCGCAAACTGTACCCATGAATTCAGCATATATCATTCTAGACCTCTTAGCGTAGAAGATTTTCGTCGGTTATAAAAAAAAATCAGCTGTTCGTGTGTTCCATACATTTTGACCGCGTAGGTATTGCACTTTTCTATGAAACAGCTGATTATTATTTTTGTGTAACCGAAACAAAAGTCAGTCAGTACAAGGTACAGTCAGAACTCTGGTTAAAAATGTACCCTGTATAGGCACAAGTGCACGAGTTATTGTATTGCCTGTGGTGGTGAGTTCTAAATCAGTTTCTTTGAATATCACGATTTCGTTTTCGCGGTTTCCTAGTTGTGGTCTGCACACAAACCGTACTCTCACTACTCTCAGATGATAAGCTCCACCAGATTGCTCACTTCCGCTCTTATATAAGACACATTTTAACTCTACCTATGTAATTTCAGCTGAGCATTTTGCATGTTATTAAAAGTTGTTAGATTCATATTACACGTAATTGCGATTAGATTAGATATCACCTGATTAGTGGGGCTTCTGGCTTACGCTGAACACGCTTTAGGTAGCCACGAGCCACTCAACAATGGGTAATATTAATATGGTGAAAGACGACGGACGTAGGCCGCGAAATTAGTGCCAGGTTGTATTTCGATTCGCGCACCGTAACACGTATACTATGTGAATGTGTATTTCAGTGAATGACTTTTTCAATAGTCTTTTAATGGTACACTACAAAATAAACATAGAGGGTTGTATTAACGATTTTAATGATTATAATTATGTAAATATATACGTGTTACGATCGCGAATAACACATAACTGATCTGCAAATTATAAAAAAAAAACACAAGCCTTAAGTAACAGAAAACAAACAAACAGTGAAAAATATCAAATCTCTATTTTCGTGAGGGCAATAAACCAAATATGCTTTCACTATTCTTACCCCCCCCCCCCCAAGGCTCCCGCGCACATGATCTCTGTCTCATTATGAAACCTCGAATAATACCTGCGTTAGGGGAAAGTATTTTAATGCCAAGTTAATTGGGTGCCGCCAGACGCTCTCCAATTATACGTTATTATTACAGTCGACTTCTGCACACGGCCCGTTCTATGCTAATACAAGTGCCCACGTAAAATTCAATTATTCAAGTGTCTTTACGTAATGTTCGAGATTAATACCGGCTTGTGAGATGATCACATGTCGAACAATCGATTGCTGAGCTGCCTTTTGTGTTCCTAATCACCCGCAAATTGGTGTAATGAGCGCTGACGACATCGCGTCATGCGCTCGGCGCGGGCGCAACGGTCTGCGCGTTTCACAATAACATAGAATGCTAGAACACCACTAGATCTGTTTAATGCGCCACATTGTCATCAATTGACTTTAATAGAAAGGTCGCGGTAATTACATTAGCGTCGCTCTCCTAATGTGTAACACTGACCCCAGTAGATACTAACCGCGCAACACCGTCACAGACGGAGAAAGGTGATTTACGATACTCTTAGTGAATCGAAATAGAGCAGTCTGTTGGTAGATTAGCGATTTTCAACGTTTAGTCCACGTGCACACGGGATTATTTTCCAAAATGGATTTGCAACTTTTGGTAAATTAGCCATGCTTTGAGAATCCCACAGTGCAGCGCGAGTGAGTCCTAGCGCGTCGAAAAAACACAGTGTACGATTTTCAACTTTAAGCGCAGAGCACTGCGTTGAAGATCCAGTGCACGAAAGAATCCCACCGCGTAGTTATTACGTCCGTGTGAATGTCGACTTATTGAGCAGGGGACACAAAAATAGAGTGCGCAGCGGAGAAAATAGCTCCAATTTCGTCAGTGGAAAGTTGTTTGGGCGTATCTGTTGATATCATTGTATCGGAGCTGGTCTACATCGAGTTTCCGATCCCTCGGTGGTTACAATGTAACTGTACAGCCGGTTGACTGATGGCTGGCGTTGTGGAGACGCTAATGCTATGAACTGGGTCAGTAGAACCTGCGGCGTGTGCCTACAACTAACACTTGGAACTTGTACAAACACATGTGGCCGGTATTAGGGCACATCGATACGATACTATACTACCGATTGTTGTAATTGGACAATCCACGATAACAAGGTCGTACAAAAAAAAAAATCCGAGGCGGGATTTTTCGCGCACTAAAGCTTCAACGCTTTGTTTAGAGAGTTGAAAATCGAAAAATATTTTCTAATAGGATTCTGATTCTGAATGTTCGATCCAACACCGAGAGTTGAAAATGTATTGCGCGATAGAACCCCGCCGCGATATTTTTACTTATAGGTACCTTAATGTAACGCTCTTAAAAGTATTGTTTCAATTTTAATGTCGCAACTGTTTGGTCAGATGAGGTGTTAACAAGATGTTGGACGCAATTTAGAAAGGTGTTTATTAATATTGGTAGGTATAACTGCTAGTACCCAAGTTTTTTCGCTCGTTTCAAGCGTGAGGCGTGCGAATAGCGCCCATTGGACACGCGTTTCCTGTGTACAGCACAATGAAAATGTTAGACAATGAGGGGTTTTGTGAGAGATCGTGTTTACAAAACAGACGCAACAACCTTGCTGCTTGGGTGACGGCTGATAAGTTATCTTTATTGTTTGCTAAAACGGAGTTTTTTTTTATGATTTTTTGCCGGTGATAGATGCTGTAAATTGTTACTACACACATGCAAGCGCTCAATATTGGAAAGACAAATGCAAGGTAATTGCCTGTCGTGTTAAGTCACGTACCATCAAGTGACGCGACGGCAATGTATGATTGTATGTACAAGTAGGTAGCTACATTCATGGTTGACGCTGTTTTTGAGTGCTCTAATGTTCGTTATGACGAGTCTATATTAAAAAACAAATACCTGCTATATCGCAAAATCGGAAGGCCAACCAGGGCCGTTTTTTGAAGCCTGTAGGCTACCAGGCTATCCTGTAGGTAGTAGGATACGGGGATGGAGCATCTAGGATACAAGAGCGACCGAATTCAGCTAGAAATTTGTAGTTCCCTGCCTCTGATGGACTCGTGGAGCCCTAGGCAGTTTCCCAAAGTTACCAATGTGTGACTACCCTGAGGACATCTGTAATCTCTTGCGAAATGACAAATTGTCAAGTCGTACCTAAGAAGTATTGAGGATGCTAATCAAAGTAGATACATAGATACACGTCACTAACAAGAACTTCCATTATATCTAAATTAGCTCAAAGTACCGACAATTTTTTTGCAGTTTTTGTAATACAGTTGCAGTACAGTTATCATCTCTTGGGAAGCAGGTCGTATTTAGTTAGAACAGAAGAGGTGAACGCTCTATACTTGAAAACATTTGTGTTATTAACAGAAGTAGGTACATCTGAAGTCTCCAGAAATATCGTTACATGGAAGGAAACTGCTGCTATCATGATTCATGTTGTTAAAATTGAATAGCTAAATTTATACATATATAAAGAACATAATTAATAATTGGATAATGAAATATAAGGCTAATAAGCATCAACTCTCGTTGTTGAAGCGTGCGTTCGACAAATAAACAGTGTGTTGTACTACGCACTGCGATGTAAATCGAACAGTGTTTTTTCGACGCGCTAAGACTCACTCGCGCTGCACTTTGTTGGATTCACAATACTAGGTTCAACACCGAGAGTTGTTGTTTTATTACGTCCGTGTGAACCTCGCCTTACTCAGCCAACGAATGAGAAGTAAGAAAAGTAAGATCAAATTAGTGTGTGTAAGAATGTTACTTCCGGCGACGCACATTCTCTTTAAAACCTCTGCCACCAATAAATATCGTCACATGGAAAGGTTCACAATGGAATAACAATGAAGGCCATTTAATTTGAGGTTTTGTATAAAAGTGATATACCTAATTGTGAACCATTCTTCTTCGAACCTAACATATCCGAATCGAGCACAGTCCCCCCTCCCGAGCTCACTGCGCTCGCCCTTGCATGCTAGGTTCTCATTGTCTTTTTGATTATCGAGAAGGGTCAAGTTACAGATAACCGGAGTAGGATAGAACATGCAGTAAGTAGTCATCGTTGTGGTCAATCAGTAAGTTGATTCTATTACGTCACGTTTCATAAGTACGTATAGGAATGTCAAGGTCAGCCACTGAATCTTAATAAGGTGTCCAGTCAATGGTAGGTTGTAACTTGTTGTAACGGTCATTGGGTTCCCACAGAGATGCGCGACGCGACAGGCGATGTGAGTTTAGTAGAATAATTTGTATGAAAACTTCACGTAAGTTGTTCTACCACAATCGCATCGCACCTTCGCGTCGTGCCTGTCTTTGGAAGCCAGGCACATTGTACGATGGCTTTATAGTTCTTCGTAAGAAGATTTTAAGATATTTATACGCAGTACAAGTAAGTATACGTGTGAATTAGCGCATACAAAAAACATTGAGATTCTCAAACAATAGAAGAAAATCAGACAATAACTTAGCGGTGAAGGTCTACGCACCTAAAGGGCTTACAATTAAGAACCTCTTGAAGAATAAACACGATAAGCATTTTAGTTATATACCTATATTATAATAGGGCTTTACCTATGAAATTGCCGTTTTGTATGAACAAATTTAAACGAATTTTTTTCATGAATTTTTTATTTGTATTAATCGAAGTAATCACCCATGCAATCAATGCATCTTTGCCATCGCAGTGGCAGTTTATTGATGCCCTTCTTAAAGAAATCAGCTGGACGGGAGGCAACAAATTCTTCAAAGGCATTTTGTACTGCCTCTCGGGTATTAAATTTTTTTCCCGCCAAGAAGTTATCCAAATTCTGGAAAAAGTAGTAGTCTGTAGGCGCAAGGTCTGGTGAGTAGGGCGGATGACGGAGAGCTTCCAACCCCAGTTCTTGCAACTTGGAGACCGTCTGCTGTGAAGTATGAGGTCGCGCGTAGTCGTGCAGGAGCAGCGGAGACGAGCGATTGACCAATGCTGGTTGGAGATGCGCCAGCTTCTCCATCATTGTGTTCAGTTCTTCACAGTACACATCTGCAGTAATGCTCACCCCGTTTGGTAAGAAGCTGTGATGAATCACACCGGCGCTAGACCACCAAACAGTGACCATCACTTTTCTAGGGGTAAGTTTTCGTTTAGGGCATTGTTTAGGTGCTGAACCAGGATCCAACCAACTTGCTGAGCGCTTACGGTTATCAAACAGAATCCATTTTTCATCGCAGGTAACAATGCGGTTCAAAATTCCTTCATTTGTGTGTCTGTTGAGCAGTGCAAGGCACGTCTCGACGCGTACTTCGCGCTGGCGATCATTGAGTTCGTGGGGCACCCATTTGTCAAGCTTTTTTACCTTGCCAATTTGACGCAAATGGACCAATATTGTTTTGACGCTAACGTCGAAAGCTGCTGCTAATTCAGCCGTAGATTGTGTATCATCAGCTTCCACAATCGCCTTTAATTCGTCATTGTCGACCAAAGTCTTCGGACGACCGCGAGGTTCATTTTTCAGGTCGAAATTTCCAGAACGGAAGCGAGCAAACCAATAACAGGTGGTGCGTTGGTTTGTAGTGTTAGCTCCGTAAACGTCGTTGATGTTGCGTGCCGCTTGTGCCGCGTTGCTGCCACGACGGTACTCATATTCCATAATTACTCGAATTTTTAACGTATCCATGATGACGAAAAAGATTGAAATGCGATGAAAATGTAACACTAATCAATAAAGAAATGACTACTTTTAGAAAAAAAAATCCATGTTTTTAAAATAAAATTAATTTGAAATTAGAATTCTTAGCCAAACAAAAATTATTTTGATTTGAAATGGCCAGTACTGCAGAACGGCAATTTCATAGGTAAAGACCTAATATCTGAAAAATGAATGTTAACAGAGATAAATGAAATGAGATAATTCAAGCGACACGCCCACTGAACGATTGAATGGAAAGTCGAGTGAAACCGAGCACGATATACTAGTGATAAACATTCGAGAAATTAACCTGGAGAGTAATATTGATTTAATTTGCTGTCTATACGGATACTGCTGTGGTTATAAATATTATGATTATTTAAAAAACGTGCGTAAAGCTACGATTTCCAAGGTGAGCGGTGACCGTCGGCATAGCGGCCGCAGTGACGTGACGGCGGTCATGAAAATCATGGCAGCGGGGTTTCATCACATAAGTATATAGGCACCAAGCACCGCCACATCACCGTTTTGTGCTTCTCGCATCGAGCGGATTCCTACGGCTTTCACCAGGCCATCGGTCCATCTTGTAGGAAGCCTTCTAACGCTTCGTCTTCCAGTACGCGGTCGCCACGATGGGCCAGCGAGGTTTGACGACACATAATCAGCCTATACTGTTCCCACAGCTGGGACACAGGCAGGCCTCTTCCCTTTTGATAGGAAAGGGAGTAAGTAGGAATCCACCACGCGGGTTGGTAGATGTCACATGTCTTCGAATTTTTGGTTTTAGGGTATACTACTTTCCTCACTATGTTTTCCTTCACCGTTTTGAGACCAGTTGTGATGGTTTTGTTTACACAAAGCAAAGCATCTGCCTAGGTTCGAATCTACGATTTTACAACTAGTAAGTCAGGGCCACCACTGGTCTGGGTTTGATTTGACGGCGTCAAAAATACTCTCTAGGAAAACACATAAACTTATTTTCATAAATAACGTTTTAATGATAAATAATAGTAATAAAAAAAAAAAAACTTCACCTGATGGTAGACATTGACACTTTTGACAGCTCACTTCACCGAAGTATTCACGGTGATATTTTTAGAGAATAGATCAAGAGCCGTGTCTGCACTTTGTTTAAAAAAAAAAAAACATATTCTGATCGCAGCACAAAAAGTTGTGAGCTACTGTGCAGTGGCGATACCTGCGTGTTGTACATGCGGGAAGCTGCCACAGCATCCGCCATCATTACCACCGGCTTTACAGAGCGGAAAGTAATTATGTGTACACATCCTTATATCACTTCCAACGCTTAGATTACGCCTATATTCGACCAACGTGACGAAGCGACGTTACTTATAATCATAAAAGTTTTTTGCTTTTGAATCAGTAATTTCCCAGTGAAAACTTGCGTCCGTCTTTGGATTAGTTTTCTTTTGTGATTGCGATGAAATGCGATCACTACGGATTTTGAATTAGACGTAATTCGAAGTTGTGGATCGGCTCGGTTTATTGCGGGCATTTATACCAAAGTCCAGGACGAAAAGAAGCCTCTGTCCTTCTGCAGGTCCCAAGTCTGTCAAACTTCATAACGATCGGTTTAGTGGTTTTCGCCTGAAGTTCAAATCGATAGGCAAGTCACCATAGAAATAAAAAGCGTTTTAGGTTACAAAAAATGCAGTGCACTGATTTTCGGTGATGTTGTTTAGTATAATAGGTAGTTAAAACCAAATTTGCAGCTTCGAAAGACCTGTGCTAATTACGTTGTGCGAAAAACGTTCAAAAATTCGGTCTCCTTTCAGTTTTGGACATATAATTTCGAAATTTTTGTATTCTATACTCTAAAGGTTTAGGTAGTTAAAAAAGGGTAAACAAAAAAAACCACGTGACTCATAGATGCTAAACCGTTTATTTCAAATGTTAAAATCATATTAACTATAGTCACATATATATTTATAGTCTCTATTCTGAATCTGATTCTGCTGAACTCTCTGTCACATTAATAATAAAGCGTTCAGTTACCAGCCTCTAATATTATCACAATTCAACAAAACCAAAACGCACGGATACAATCGCAATGTCGATAACGCTGTCAACAAAGGCGTCTGGTTAACCGACTAAACGTAATACCTGCCAATTCAGTTGCCAGACTACGTCACAGTTGTACTCTTCAATTTAGCAATGTTATCTAATTAGTTGTATTTTCTAAAAGGTTTGGGGAACCTGTCTTTTTGGGTTCTTTATAATAGACAGATTACAAAATGTTATATTATTATTATAAATCTAACAAAAAAATTATACTAAAGCAGTTACATCTACGAAAAGTTGTTTAAGAATAAATGATAAAGTTTAACATACTATAATAAAAGGGGAAACTATCTTGTGATCGAAAATAAATTTAATTTTGTTCTAATGTATTTTTTACCAAGAAAGTGTCAACTATAAAAAACCCTTTTTACGATTTGTTTACCCTTTTTTAAGTATAGGTGTAATTCACCCAGAATATTTTTAAAGTAACCAAAATGAGCGAAGTCGTAGCTCTCTAGTTCAAATAAAACCTGAGATACGGCACTTTCGAACATTGGCAATGCATTGCGATGTCAGAAATGACTGGCCTAAAGAGTTACTATCGCATTTAAAAAATCTTTGATTTAAAACAAAAATCTAGTTTACCTTCCTGATTCGGCTCAGTGGTTCTGGAGGTAAAGGCGTACTAACGGACAAACAGCGACGTTGCGTATAGGAAAATAACGATATTTACATACGTCCATTTATAATAGGTACAGCAGTTTATAAATTGGATTATTGAGATTATACTGAATACTAACAAATATCTAATCTAGGCCACACGTGTGAGCTATCCGAAGCACTAGGAATATTTATAGAACTTTTTTATACTGTCTGGCTCAAAATATTTTCGGTTATTTTAAACATCACGTATCGCTGTACGTAAACTTACATAGTAGGTAATAAATGACGACATAGAAAAAAAATGCAGGTATTTAAATAAGATTTTTACTAGGAGTCATTGGTTCCGGCTGTCATTCGTGGATCTATGGCAGTTGTAACGGGTCCTCAGTAGCCAGAGTCTGGCAACCAGCTTTACCCAGAGTTACCCAGTAACTGGGTTGTGGAGGTGAGATAGGCAGTCGCTCCATGTAATATATTCAGCTTCATCTGGTTAGACTGGAAGCCGACCCCAAAGTAGTTGGGAAAAGGCTAGGCAGATGATGATGACTAAGAGCGGATCTTTCGAAACCATGCGTTTTCGGATATCCGTATCCGGACACAACCTGTTATTTTCATTTCAGCCTTGAGTTTATACCGTCAGTAGGTAGGTATACAATTTTTTTTTCCAGAACAGAACTGCGATTAGATAAATAGATTACCTACAGATGGAGGACAAAACTCTCCGAATATATTACAAGCATTTGCGAGGTCATTACAGTCCCTAGTGTGCGTTAGTCGATACAGTTTCTAAGAGATCTATATTGGTGGACAAAAAAGTACCGCGTGCATAGTTCCTCGTGTGCGCAGGCCTATAAAATACATTATTTAAAAATTTAATAAAAATCACGTAACAAGTTACAAGAAATACAGCATAAATAATGTATGGAAAAAATACAAATAAACTATTCGTTGTAAAACTCACGTCATGTATGTAAGCGTCGGTATTGTGTGTATATCTTTATGACAAGAACGCTAGCTAACAATTAGTGAGGCGGTAACCACGTGACGTCGAAGCCGCCGCCATTAAGTATGCACTCATGAAGTCATGATACATTTAAAACAAACATTGTAAGCGAAAGATAGTGCGTGAAATTATTTCTCATGTTTATTTAGTTACTCATATGCAACATAAACCTTGTCGGAGATAAAATCGCTTAGAATTCCATTTCCTACTTGGAAAAATGGTAAATTTATTCGGAAACCCATCACACACTTAGTCAAAAATAATAACATAACCTAACCTAACCCGTATTTGACACAAAACATTAAATCAAATCAAATAAACATGGAGGAAGCTCACACAAATCTCTGCTAATAACACAAATAATGATTTATTTCACCACGACGACGTTATTTATGATTTAACACGATATTTGCATTTATTACGCAACATCGATCACAAACTATAAATTTTACGTTTTGCATTAAAGCGCAGGCTACACCGTCCGCACGGTAATATAGATAATATTACCGTGCCGTCCGCTAGCGACCGAACGAGCGAGCAGGGGCCTAAGTCTACTAATTTTTAAACGTCACAATGGTCTCTCAATGGTAAGTTTTTGACAGATTTGCCATACAAAAACTGTCAAAAACACACCATTGAGAGACCATTGTAACGTTTATAAATTAGTAGACTTAGGCCCCAGCAGGGTTAGCTTGACGCTTTCTATTTCTACGAAGAATAGACAGTGCCTTTTCAATAAAAAGTAACATTTCGTTGCTCCATTTTTAACATCGCACCGTAGATCCTTCTACAATCTGTCATTTTGTCTTTCGTTTCTAACGATCTTTGTCTAGCAGGCTTAGCATGACGTTTTCTATTTCTACTCTACTGTAGAATAGAAATCGCTTGTCTACATGTCAACTCATCATCATCATCATTATCAGCCTATAATGTTCCCACTACTGGGACACAGGCCTCCTCTCGGTGAGAGGGATTGGGCCGTAATCCACCACGCGGGCCCAGTGCGGGTTGGTAGATGTCACATGTCTTCGAATTTTTGGTTCTAGGACATGCCGGTTTCCTCACGATGTTTTCCTTCACCGTTTTTGAGAGCAGTGGTGATGAAATAATTTACACAAAGTAAAGCGCCTGGCGGGGTTCGAACTCACGACCTACAACTCGTAAGTCGCGGCCGTTACCACTTGGCCACCACTGCTCTCTACACCTCTCTACATGTCAACTATCTATCTGTAAACGTCAGTTTTGTCCACCCTTCCGACGACAAAACGCTTGTCTATGGTTCTCGTGCGAAGCCTGCTGTGTAGTTCGGGGTATGAACGGAAGTATGAAAAGAGGTGAAACGATGTTCGCCTGGCTTGCTCACTCGCTCGCTAGCTGGCGGTGTGGGCTGCGCTTAATATTCAAATAATTTAGCGGTTTGTGAGAGCGATAATATTCAGACGTTACATAATTTACGTAATCTGAGGCCAATGGGGCAGGCCGATGTCTCGCTAATTGATTGTCATCCTTTCTACGTCCGGATTATAGGGCATTTACGTTGACTTACCTAGATTGAAACTAATTGAACTAGGGTCCGAGCTCTGTCAGGCAAGCTAAGTTACTGAGTAAAACTGTAAACAGTATGCAGGACCATTAGTATTCAATTTTATCGTTGTGATGTAGGATACCTATACATTTATCTGAGCGGTAATTGCGTAAAGGCTGCCGTAGACAGGCGCGAAGCTACAGCTCGAGGAGGCACTAGTGGAATTAATAGTTTCTATGAAAACTTTTTGAAATTGTTCTACCAGGGCCTGAATTCACCTTGACCGCAGCAATAACGATTCCTTACTCGTAACCACGTCAATCACACACGAATTCTGCTAATAATGTAATAATAATATCGACAAATTGTCTTTGAAAATACAGAATAAGACATTTCGATTCCTTACCATTACATTGGTTTCTAATAAACACGATATGGACTTAGTTTGAACGTAGTAAGATTCCGCGGGGAATCATTAGAACGATAGGTACAGAATTGGGGCCCAGAATCGACTCGCAGTATGGGAGCCTTAATACCCAAACAGTGGTAGATAGTTCATTTTGACAATTCAACAACATTCATTGCGTTATTTACGTTGTTGATCAGACAAGTTTTTCGAACATTTGAAGCAATGTATTAGCAATATCCTTAAAAATATTCAGGCGCAGGGTCACGTCAGTTTTGTATAGACATGTTCATGAATTTAAAAATATCACTACATTTTGAACTTTAGGTGTTGAACCGAGAGTTTAGAATTCAACAGTGTGCTCGTTAATTCTTTGAATAATTTTACCTATTGTACCTACATACGAGTATATATTCGTACAAAACGCTTGCTCAAATGAGACCATAACGTTTTACGTAAACCCAAAAAGCAATCTGCGACTGTTACTCTAAGTATATCACTAGCATAGTAAAGTTACTATGTTAGTGAGTAAGTATTCAGCTATGCATAGTTTGAGCCACACAACAATAACATTTCTTTGAAACATTTGAATAGTGCATAAAGCGCCGTTGTCCATTGCCCCTGCTTTGGTCAGTTATAACTGTCTTACGTTATGTATTATACATTATCATCATGATGCATGAAAATGGCCTCCATGATACTTAAAATGTAAATACAACTACAACTTCTGCTACACTAGGGCACTCAGCCCACTTTACTGTCTTGCTAATAATTTTGCAGCAGCAATAGCTTCCGCACACGACTACGCCAGCGTGGTACGTAGCCGTCCGTCCCCAGGGTACATATCCCCATACCAAATATCAAAATCCGTACAGCCGTTTAGGAGATGATCCAGAAAAAACAGGCAAACAAAAATGCACCTACACCAATTGATATATCACCTTGCTATGTAAAAAAACAGTGAATAAAGACCATCATCAAGATACAAAAAGTGGATTAAATGCGTACACACGGCTACACATCAATCAAGCTATACATTTCCAGTATAAGCTGATATCGCATTGTATACGATTTCCGTACGGTTTGAGATCAGCGTAAACTGGAAAGTATAGCTTGATGTGTAGGCATGCGTACTAGGGATCGCCCTGTGGTCGAAATTCGACCATAAGTAAATAAAAAATATTAGCTTTCTGCGCGCATATAGATTTATCGAGGCTAACGCAAAAAACTACCCAAGCAACGTTAACAAAATTTATATGGGACCACCCCTGAAGCATACCCTAACTATTAAAAAACAATTGCAAAAGACAATTGCCGGGAGATACCGCAGAACATACAAAAATACAGATGAAAGGAGAACCTTCTCCTTTTTAAATTCGTCTAATAACATCATAAGTTTAAACAACACCACTTCTCGTCTAACTGTCAGTGAGTAAAGTATCACATGTGAACAGGCGTCCTCCGTGGTCCACCAGCTCTCAACTATGCGCCCCATCATGGACCACTGCGCCAATAAGTGGCTCAACAGATTCGCTCGATTTCTATTCAAATTGCATTATAATTTCAAAGTCATGTCGAGATATATTTATTGAGATGGAAGATTGTTGGTTTAACTTGCAAATATTCGTAAATGCCATTGGATAGGGAACTTTCGATTTGTGGTTATGGTCTATTGGGTTATACCGTTATACTCTCTAAGCCTGGGCCCGTCCAATAGTAGTTGATCCGTCAGATTGTCAAATTCAATTTTTCGGACGGGCAAAAACTTAATGGGGGTACGGACAACTGTCAAATCGTGTGGTCTATCATACGGAGTAAGTAACGCCCCGTAATTTCGGCCAAAACTTCGGGGTTTAGGGAGTAGACCCTTAAATAAAAACTCTATTGCCCAATTTATTGGCTATTGTGTTGAATTCTAACTTGTTAAAAGTGTCAGTTTCAGTGTCACGTTACGCATAAGCATAATCAGAGTCTACGTAGCTGCTTTTTGCCAAAGGATCACGGTCAAAATGGGCGTAAGTCCAACAGAATTGAAATATATCTCAAATTATAGCTTATAGTTAGTACTCTATTTCATACTATGGAAAAAAGTACGAAAGTCACCGGAGAACAGAGATAGAGCCAAATGAAAAAAATGCATTTTTCTGTATAAATACCGAAGATTTGACTACTCATGATCAGCTTATAATGTTCCCACCCCTTGGACCACTGGCTTCCACTGTGTGAGAGGACGCGGGCCGTAATCCACCACGCAGGCCCAGTGCGGGTTGGTAGTTATTATATGTCTTCGAATTTTTGGTTCTAGGTAATGCCGATGTTTTCCTTTACCGTTTTGAGAGCAGTGGTGACAAAATAATTTACACAAAGTAAAGCGCCTGTCTGGGTTCAAACGACCCACATCCAATGCATTTTTCTTTCTTTCTTTCACATCTCGTAAGTCACGGCCTTTACCACTCTGTCACGTCACGAGCTACCTGTGATATACAAGTGCGTGGAGGACCACACACAATGAAGGGTTCTGTAGTTAGGATTATTTTATCCCCAGAACTTACTTAACTTTGAAGTTGTAAAAGTGTGATCTCCCATATCGAACGATATGATTTTAGGTCACCAGGAAGTACCCTATAGATTAAATGGCCGTCATTTTTTATTGCGTAGAGTAAGAACATAAGAATTGATAATAATTACAACTATTGACTTAATATTTAAATAATAATACGTATACTATTGTATAGGGGAGTTTGTTGTGCCACTTCTTCTTCCCAGCCAAAGCACTAAGAAGTGTCGAAGGGTGGTCGTTTTTGGGGGACTGTCTTATGTATTATGACGTTCGAAAAGTGCTGATTCTCAGCCTAATTTGAATAAATGACTTTTGTTTTTTATTTTGGTTATTTTGATTAAATATCGAGGCTAACGAGGCTAACGCCAAAACTACCGATGCAAACTTATTAATTAATAATTTTCGAAATCTATACACAATTGACGTAGACATAGTGGGACAAACATAAAAAAATACAGACTAAATTGAGTACCTCCTCCTTTTTGAAGTCGGTTGAAATAAGAAACTTGCTATGAAGAAGCTAGGATTGAAAATTTATGGAAGCAAAGACACAGTTAATCCCAAGAATTTACCCTAAATATGCAAGAAGGAGAGCGAACAGGCCCCGTTTGCATAGCTGATACCACAGTACTCTGTGCTATCGGGTCAATGAAATTTACACAAGTGCCCTTTTAAAATAATATCTATTGTCTTACACTACCGGTACCAAGTTTTACGTAACGTTTGCTTTTAGAATTCTCCAGCTTATTTGTATATTTCTATTAGGAAATTACATTGTTTTGTTAGAAACAAATTCTTCAAAATTTTTATGCATTCATGACGGTATGTCAATTATTTTTAGGATTCCGTACCTCAAAAGAAAAAACAGAGCCCGTATAGGATGACTTCGTGGTCCGTCTGTGTATATCTCAGTCTTTCAAGACTCAAGACCTTTTTGTCAGGAACGCGAGGAGGTATCAAGTCGAAATTATTATTAAATATGTGGGTCAATGCTCTATTGAAGCTCTAGAAGAAAGAAAGAAAGAAAAATGAGTTTTATTTTGTCACAGAAACAAAATAAATCAATCTTCTAAGTCAATCAACAATCAACTCAGCCTATCGCAGTCCACTGCTGGACATAGGCCTCACCCAGCCACCTCTTCGAAGTCAACGCAGTAAAAAATACGGCCATCTATGCGACATACTTTAATACTTACAAATAAATCAAAACCTTACTTCTACTACGGCCACTTTCCGTTGACCTATAATCATGAAAGAATGATGGGCTTTGTATGAAACCTGGGCGTAAGACCAACAGAACTGCAACTAGAGCCCGTCGTTGGGACCCAATGCCAGAATCATAATTATATAAATAACTCAAGCCATATCCACCGGGTTTACTTGAACATTTTGTTGAAAAAAAAAAAACACGAAACTATAAACGAAGCCATAGTATGAAATAGAGTAGGTACTGACTATCTCTATAAATAAAAATAACAGTCCCGACTGACTGACTCATCAACGCCCAGCCCAAACCCTTGGACCTAGAAAGCTGAAATTTTGCACAGAGGTTCCCTTTATAATGTAGACAAGGAAAAAGAAAGAATTATAAAATCCAACCCCTGAGGGAGTTAACTCATAGGGGATGTAAGTTCCGCGCGGGCGAAGCCGCTGGAAAAAGCTAGTAAGCTATAATTTTAGATATATTTCAATTCTGTTGGACTTACGGCCATTTTAACCGTGATCCTTTGGCAAAAAGCAGCTAGATCTCACAGCACAAGTAAAAACAGGCGAAAACTCGTTAATTGGTGTTATGTCACATTTAAAAAAAAATGCGATTACAAACTTACATTGGCAGTTAGTCGATGGTCGTAGATTGGGAGTACAAGTTTTTCAACAACAAAGTTAAGTAAGTATTTGGGATAATTTCATCCCAACTATGGAACCCTTCATTCCGTATGATCCGACACGCACTTGGCAGCTTTTGTGAACTAACCAGCTTGAACTATGATTATGTTTTGTGTTTTTTAATTTAAATATTTTCTCTGCTATAATATTAATTTCTACAGGACTAATTAGTAAAGTGTCATTAATCCTATGGTATGCGACCATTAATAGAACAATTGTAATTATGTTGAACTGGTTTTTTTTTTAATACACTAACCTTACATCTTTCAAACCGGTCTAAGAAATGAGTAAAGGTAACGGCAGTAATAGTATTAAACAAAGTTTAACGCAATATTTTGTAACAAAATACTTTGTCGGTGAAAGCAATTCGTATGTTCGCGTAATTATTATTGCATAATATTTGTTAGTTCTCATCGAAATATTCACCATTTGTATGCAAACAAAGCGTTTTTTGCTATTTGTAGGTCAGTGTCGGTTGCATCTTTATTAAAATACAGGCTCCTGTTCGCGACTTCGTTCGCGTCAAATTTTTTGCTCCCCGACCCACCCCCGTCGTTTTCGTGACTTTTTCTCTTTGGTCGGTTCCTAAGGGTGTTAGCGTGATGTTATATAGTCTATAGCCTTCCTCGATAAATGGGCTATCCAACACTAAACTAATATTTCAATTCGAATCAGTAGTTCCTGAGATTCAGGAAGGAGCGCGTTCAACCAAAGAAACAAACTCTTCAGATTTATAATATAGAAATAGATGATTCGCGACCGTAACGAGTAGGTTTTAACAGAACTATACTGATTAAAACCAATAATAGAACCCTCTAATTTCATTCAGTCCCATTGAATGATCGAATGACATTATCATCAAAATTCAATCAGTCCCATTGAATGATCGAATGACATTATCATCAAAATTCAATCAGTCCCATTGAATGATCGAATGACATTATCATCAAAATTCATTGAGTCCCATTGAATGATCGAATGACATTATCATCAAAATTCGTTCAGTCCCATTGAATGATCGAATGACATTTTCATCAAAATTCATTCAGTCCCATTGAAAGATCGAATGACATTATCATCAAAATTCATTCAGTCCCATTACCTACTCCCATTGAATGATCGAATGACATTATCATCCAAATTCATTCAGTCCCATTGAGTTATCGAATGCCATCATCATCAAAATTCATTCAGTCCCACTGAATGATCGAATGACATTATACACAAAATATTTCAGAGTAGGTACACGCGGCTACACATCAAGCTGTACATTTCCAGTTTACGCTGATCTCGCACTGTACGGAAATCCTATACAATGCGAGATCAGCTTATACTGGGAAATTCTAGCTTGATGTGTAGCCATGCGTACTCGGAGTAGTTGAGTAAGTATTGTGCAATGGACATCCTTTCACAGTGCGCGTGCGGCTAACGAGAAGACATTTTGAAACTGTTAATTATTTTGAGTTTGATGACATGAAAGTCATCCTACAAGAAATATGCGATTTTAAGTGAATAACGAATGTTTATTTAAATCTTAGCATATACAATATTTAACACTAGGTACTAATTGAAATTACTTGACTAACTAACTAAGTATAGAAATAAATACAAAAACAAGAGTAGACTCAGGCGTTGTAGTACTCGTCCGCATCGCTGCCATCCTGAAACGTGCCCAAAAGACTGGCAGAATGGTACGTTTTTTTTTAAAATGCAATGCTGATTCTGTGGCCAGAGGACAACCCAGCTCTGGTCAGGTGAAGTTTCGACTAAACGGTGAAATTTCCCGAGCACTCGGGCCCCATGACCCAAGCGTTTCGACTCTTATCGACTCAAAACTGCAGTTACCCATAAGGTAATTGCGTCGCTTGAAGGTCCAAACAAATTAGATTTTTGATGAATATTTTTTATTGCTATTTTATGCGAGAACACCTTATTAACTAACCTGCAATGATAATTTAAATATCTCTTCGGACAATCCGGTATTTAATTTAAGTAATAAATAAGTGAAGCAATTTCCTTGTAAATCGAAACCAAGGTTAGGGCTCAATCACGCCAGGATTAAGTATCGGAAATTAATTATAAATCGTAGGTACAAGCGTATTCTCCGTTTGTCGTACGTTCCAAATATCACTCAACCACCTTGCAGCTTCGTTTACAGATCGACCATTACATCTTGATACTCAGCTAATACACAACTACGTCAATGTGAACTAATTTCAACGTACTAGTGCTAAGTGTCTTTGGACCAAGTATCAAGTCATACTGGTCACTCTATACTTGGACAAGCAACTTGATATTACGGACGAAATGCGACACTATCCAGTTATGTTGTCACTGTATTTTGTAATCGTTGAAATAATTGCAAGACGTTTAAAAGGCATTTTGGTACAAATTGGTTTTGGTGCAGATTAGGATTTGTGATTTCTAATATCATTATCTTAAATTGCTTATGTGGATTTTAGTTTAACAGTTGCGAATCTTGTGGCTAAGTAATAACAGCTACATGGGTTGATCGGTCCGTGGATGGGTGACCTCCGTGCTTCGGAAAGCACGCTAAGCCGTTGCTCCCAATAGTTATTTATCTATCTTTGACAGTCGTGACGGGTCATCAGTAGCCCGAAAAACTGGCAACCTGTCTTACCAAGGGCTAACAGTATCTGAGTTGTGGAAGTCAGATAGACAGTCGCTGCATATAAAATACTGGTAATCAGCTGCATCTGTTTATACTGGTTATAGTTGGGAAAAAATTAGGAAATGAACCGCGAATGATGCTATCGCATCACTCGCGGTTCATTTCCTAAACCTAAAGAGAGATGACAGAATGTTGTGTGACGTCACAACAAACATGCATCATCCTCATGAGTCTGCATGTTTAGAAGCTGATTTTACTGCGGTTTTTATCAAAAGGCGAGATAAAAGAGAAAACCCAAATATTAAAGATAGTACGTTAGTGATACCAGATACCAAGATAGCTACATCACATTATATCTACGTGAAAAATTGGCCAAGTGCGATTCGGACTCGCACACGAAGCGTACCGTATCACCGTACAATAATTAACAATATTTTTTTAATACGTTTCAGTCATGGCGGCCATATTAATACTTAGTGCTTTAAATACTTTGGTCAAACACGTTTCTTGTACACCCATTAATAATAACTTTTTTTTTATTTTATTATTTGTTGTTGTTATACGTACAGAGGCCATAGTATAAGTACATTTTCACAGAGTGTATTTTGTACTACGCACAACACACTCTGTGAAAATTTCATGTGTCTACCTATTACGGTTTGAAAGAAACAGTCCAGTAAGTGTCAGGTGGACCTATGACTGACGAAGGGACAGTGGACCCGTAGTGTCCTGTTGGCACCATGTGGGTCCCCTAAAAAACAATGCATCGCGAGCCCTAACATTGAAAGTGACGATTTATTAACAATTGCGTAACTTGAACCTTACGTTTACTTTCAAGTTTCACTTTGGAGAAACTTATCAAATAAAATTATTAAGCACATACAACATTAAGAAGTTAATTAGTAAGTCTAAGATATTTAGAATGAAGCTTACAAGGGTAGGGTTGTCAACAGCTGTACCTATGATTCGCATGTTTATTATAATTTTAAAAATGCATTAATTCCATCACAGCAATCATGAAACCATTATCACAAGCTTGTATTTTTTTACCCGACTGTGCGACAGCAAAGCCAGAGTAATGTGTTGATCAAATCAATTGCCTTCGCAGGTCTTTTTATACGGCGTGTCCCTTATTCTAATTCATTCTAGAGTGAACTAGCTGTACCAGTGGTTTCGCCCGGGGTATGTCGTTTATTATCCCACGGGAACATGCTACGAAAGAATGCCTATGTTACTCTTTATAACATCAGCTATCTGCCAGCGAAAGTCCCGTCAAAATCTGTCCAGCCTTTCGAAGAATTGAAAATTGAAAAAAAAAAACGGAATTGACAGACATACAAGAAATTCTAAAATGGATTTTTTGTTTTATGTCACGTACTTTTCGTGTACGAGTACCTACACTCAGTAAAAAGCTGTTATTTTGAAATTACAAACAGACACTTGACGTAACTTCACAAAATACAAAATAGTTTGAGTAAAAAGATTGAAAATAAACACAGAATATTGAATTCGATCTAGGTAAAGGGCGATGAACGAAATATTTCATCACTTTTTTTTAGTGTAATTAAAGTTGCTAAACAGATTTTTGTTTTTTTTTTTTGCCTGGCAACAGTGGCAACCCTCACTGCAATGTCTGCCTACACATTAGCGACCTCTGTGAAGGTAAGTCGGTTATTTCGTAATTAATTAGTACGTGTTATTTGTTTGGCAAAAGTCATGATATTTATACCCACAACTTGCCCACGCGTGGCGGTCGCGTGTGACCGATGAGTTAAAATAACACTGCTGTGGAAGCGTGGACACCGATGCTGTTCAATTTAATGTTAATATTCTCTCAGCTAAATTATACCAGCCGCACGCACGGGTCGATCGAAGGTTAAGCTTTGTTTGCCGCGGTCAATTCGTGGATTGGTGATCATCCATTACATATCCGTCGTTAGTCCCGGCTGTCAGAGGCCTGAAACTCTGACAAGCAGTCTTAACAAGCGGTGTCGTATACCCAGTAACTGAGTTGTGGAAGTCAGTTACGCAGTCGCTCTATGTAAAATACTGGTTGTTGGCTCATAGATACCAACTATAAAAAAACTAAATTAAAAATAAGGTACCTTAACGCTATTCCTTAAACATGAGGTAGGTACAGAATTTCCATACAGATCCATATTATTCATACCTACTTACATAAATGGGTTTAATAATAATTAGGCGACACGTGACACGGACATACTCGGAAAGCCAAGTGGAATTAAAACGACCAGATAATAGTTGTTTTAATTTAATTTTAACATAATGACCGTGCTATGCTAATTTTTAATGCAACATAACATAACAAACCAGTTTTCGAACCGACGAAAAAACGGAGGAGGTTACTCAATTCGACACGTATATTTTTTTTTTTTTTTTTTTTTTATGTATGACCACGCATAACTTTTTCCAGAGTAGTCCGATTTTGATAATTCTTTTTTTATTGGAAAGGGTATACCTCGAAGTTGGTCCCATATAAATTTCGAAGAAAAATTCCAACCCTAAGGGTAAGAAAACAGGGGATGATTGATTGTTTACTCACGGATTTTAATACTGAGTCGTGTATTAAATCAAAAATTAAGCATGTAGTAATTAGTAGATTATAGCCACAAAAAATTATCAAATAAAAACTTTTTAATAAAAAAATTAAACCGCCGAAAAACCGAAAAATAAAAAATAATAAACTAGCTTTGTCCAACCCCAATAAATAAGTTCGGAAGTCGGTGACTTTGGATATGTATTTGATTATATGTCACCGCCTTCCGAACTTATTTATTGGGGTTGGACAAAGCTAGTTTATTATTTTTTATTTTTCGGTTTTTCGGCGGTTTAATTTTTTTATTAAAAAGTTTTTATTTAGAATCAATAAAACGTTAGAACAAGGATTTTAATCATTTTAACTAGGTAAACACGGCTACACAACAAGCTATATTTTCCAGTTTAAGCTGATCTTGCATTGTATAGGATTTCCGTACAGTGCGAGATCAACGTAAAATGGAAATGTATAGCTATAGTATAGTATAGTAGCTATAGTATAGTAGCCGTGCGTACAGCACCCTAATTGCGTAACTCCCGATTCATCATCATCTGTATCGTTTTGAAACGGATTGTTAAACCATTGCTTCATATGTTCGAAAAAAGTGTCTGCTCAACAACGTAAATAACGCAATGAATATTGTTGAACTGTGAAAACGAAACCAATTATGATTAATCGTAAGTTACGCAATTAGGGTGCAGGTAAGTATTTAAAAAAAGAGTGAAAAATAACACATTGCTTCAAAAATTTCATCCCCATCGCTGTCAACAGGAAAAGTGCCCAAAAATCGTGCAGCATTGCCACGTTGTATGGCGATGTTGATCTTTGCTCAAAAAATGGGCCAGCCAAAAAATGACTACACTCAATACGCTTAATTTTAATCCGCTTAGAATGATCGTTGGGGGAACCTATGTATAAAAAAGTAGAACACAATCTGACCTAATTTTTGAATTAGCTTATAACCAATATTATAACGATACATGCAGGAATGTAAGTTTTATCCTAGACATATTCAGAAGTTGACCAGACACCCAAATAATTTTATTAAAACAAAATAAAAATCATACATAAAATTACCTTTTCAACAAATTCGCCATGGCCGCTCGCATTAAAAACTCCAGTCATTTATTTAATATTTGTAGAAAATTAGCACTAAGCACACACTAGCCGTCCTCAGTCCATTGCCGTAGCTCACTATCTAAGAGAAGGTGTTATCATGACAGATCGAGGTATTCTCAACGTTTATCAGCTCTATAATCTTGGAACAACATGTCAATCATGCAGTCATGCCACTTATCTCGCGCTCTTCTGAGAGAACAACATGCAGGAAATAAACAGAAGGTCAGGCATATCGCTCATTGACAAGAAGGGTGACATACAAAACTAAAAATTCTGCAGAGGTGAACGTGCCAATTTTTTTTTGCTTTATGTTCGCTTTACTCGTAAATTGTTCGTTTTGAATTCGTTCTACATTTTGTGTCTAACTTCACTTGGGTATTTTTTGGAGTAAAAATTTCAAGCGAAATTAATTGATAAACAAATTAACTACTAACTTAGATGGTACGTAAAATTTTTAGGCAAATTGTAACCGTAGCATGAATTACGTATGAAATAGCTAAAACATGACAAATAGGGTGTCAAAATCAAAAACTTTTATTTCATATAACCTACATGGGCACTTATGAAACGTCAGAAGCTAGGTGCACGTGTGTGAATCCGCGTAACGATTCATTCATTTCCCTGCCTATACCTACTTAGATTCTGTAGATTTGGTTTGACCCAACACAACGTTTAAAAAGGTTTTGTCATTAGGTTTCACTGTATCAGCAAACGATTCGACGCAACATTATGATTCGAATATTGTGACCACTTCTTTTTCGGCTTTGTTATGACCATAGATTTTAAACAGTTAAAACATCTTTCAGTTCGTACTTCAATATCAATTTAACTGTAATAAGCAGACATTCTGTACTTCCTTACGTTATGTCTTTCGTCTCTGCTCTCGTTGTGGAATAAAACACATCAACTGTATCTTTTGTCTTCGACTGCTCAATGCAGCAGCAAAAAAATAAAGACCTGGCACAATAGAACCTAGGTTCACCTAATTGGCTGGCTGTTACTATTATCAACGACTTCTTCACAATCAGGTGGATCGGGGACAATCAGGAAATCCTGTTGAGTTGTTCTTAGTTTTTTTTACCGACTTCAAAAAGAAGGTTTTCAATTTAACATCTTTTTTTAATGTTTACGGGGCATAACTCCGTCATTTAAAGAGGGTACCTATTGCAAAATATTTTTGTTCGAAAGGGTGTATTGTCAACGACTTCTTCACAATCAGGTAGATCGGGGACAATCAGGAAATCCTGTTGAGTGGTTCTTAGTTTTTTTTTAACCGACATCAAAAAGAAGAAGGTTTTCCATTTGACATCTCTTTTTTAATGTGTACGGGGCATAACTCCGTCATTTAAAGAGTACCTATTGCAAAATATTTTTGTTCGAAAGGGTGTATTGTCAACGACTTCTTCACAATCAGGTGGATCGGGGACAATCAGGAAATCCTGTTGAGTGGTTCTTAGTTTTTTTAACCGACATCAAAAAGAAGAAGGTTTTCCATTTGACATCTCTTTTTTAATGTGTACGGGGCATAACTCCGTCATTTAAAGAGTACCTATTGCAAAATATTTTTGTTCGAAAGGGTGTATTGTCAACGACTTCTTCACAATCAGGTGGATCGGGGACAATCAGGAAATCCTGTTGAGTGGTTCTTAGTTTTTTTAACCGACATCAAAAAGAAGAAGGTTTTCCATTTGACATCTCTTTTTTAATGTGTACGGGGCATAACTCCGTCATTTAAAGAGGGTATTGCAAAATATTTTTGTTCGTAAGGGTGTATTGTCAACGACTTCTTCACAATCAGGTGGATCGGGGACAATCAGGAAATCCTGTTGAGTGGTTCTTAGTTTTTTTTAACCGACTTCAAAAAGAAGGTTTTCCATTTGACATCTCTTTTTTAATGTGTACGGGGCATAACTCCGTCATTTAAAGAGGGTATTGCAAAATATTTTTGTTCGAAAGGGGTTTATCCCCAAATGGTCCCATTTAAATTTCATATAGATCTGATGATGCCTTTCGGAGACAGACAACGAAACTCTTCAAAAAATTACAGCAAATCAACTGCGATTGTTGCTATCGCATAAATATGCATTGTGTTGACCCCAAGGATGATGAAATTTCGAATTTATGTGGGGTAGGTACTATAGCTAAAAAGTGAAAAATAAAAACTTATTCAAAAAAAAAAAAACAACCGACTTCCGAAAAAACACTACTAAGTGAAAATTAACTGTCAGTTTTTTTTTTTTGAATAATTTTCCACCTACGGTTAGATTGGAAGCCGGCCTCAACATAGTTGGGAAAGGCTAGGCATACGGTGATGCTAGTAGACCTCAAGATCAGGTTCGCATGGGCACTTTTGTTTCGCGCACTTGATTTTCAACACACTGGCTTATGGCCGAGAGTTGAAAATTGAATGCGCCATAATATCTCGCTGCGATATTTTTACGTCCGTGAAAAAGTGATGATTTTCAGGGGTCGGCTCTTCTATTTTATAGTAGTCAAGGTTTTTAAAACTGAGATCAAAGACAAATTTTTACTATCTACTAGCTATATATTTCCAGCTTAATCTGATCTCGCATTGTATAGGATTTCCGTACAGGGCGAGATCAGCGTAAACTGGAAATTATCGCTTGATGTGTAGCAGTGTGTACTTATCAACGTAGAAAATAAATCAATAAACATTACCCTCCCTCTAGAGCAGTCGGCTAAAAAAAATGCAAATCAAACGATAGGATAGTATTTCAATTATCTAGTCCTTAATTAATAAAGTTATTTCCCTAATATTTTGAATAGCTAGCTAATAACGAAGACATTTTTTGCTTGAAGGTACCTTCGGCTGGCCCTGACGGAAACGTAGTAAGGTCAGCGCAATGTTATTGTATAAAAGTATGCAATGCTTACAAATTTAACTCCACTTTTGATGATTATGAACGTAATGTAATTGTATTGTACTTTTAAAACCTATCCTATCCTACTGTAATATTATAAAATCTGTTAAATTTGTTTTTAGATGTTTTAACAAACCATGAACAATCTTTCACATATTTCAATTTCAATCACGCAAAAACTGCTTAACGGATTTGGATGAATTTAGGATTAGTACATACAGTTTACAGGATAAACATAAAGGATACTTTTAATCCCTGTAATACGTTCCCGTGGGATAATATCCAAACTCCACGCGGGAGAAGCCACTGGCAAAAGCTTGTACAGAGGCCAGCACATCAAGCTACTCCAATCTGTCAAATTTCTTTGATTGTTTTTCAACTTTATTGCAAAGCAATAAGGCTTATGTTCAATTGGGAAAATTTGACAGTTTGGGATAGCTTGACCTGCTGGCGATTGTACATAAAGTAATCTCATTTTGTATAATTGTTTGTTACGGTTTGACGCTAAAACGGCCGAACGGATTTAAATTTTTATCCCGATATTCCCACAGGATCGAGAGTTCGAGATCTATGCGCCTAAAGCCACGGAGCGCAGCTAATTACAAATATGTTGCTTTCATCACGAAAAATATTCTACACAATAATTTACAATTTTATTTATTTATTTCTCTCAAAAAGGTACGCACGGCAGGTACTACACATCAACCTGTTTACGCTGATCTCGCACTATACGGAAATCCTATACAATGCGAGATCAGCTTATATTGGAAATCTATAGCTTGATGTGTAGCCGTGTGTACAAGTTTGGTACCTACCTACCTACATGGTATTTAGGTTACAGGCAGATTCAAACCTTTGTGAGAGCTGGAATCTATACTTGGTTCGGACCAAGCATGCCGATTCTGTAACACAAATACAAATTAAAGACTTACCTAGAACTAATCTGTACTTCTGTACTTAATATACAGGGTGGGTAAAAAATCGTGGATCAAACGAAACAGGGCGATAGTTAAGGTTACTAGCAGTAAAAAAAAAAAAATTTTTTTTTAGTTAGTGTTTTCGTTTTTACACTAAGGTTCATTTTTCGTGAGACTTAAAAGCATAGAAATATAAAAAGCAGCTTCTTTCTTATATCTATGCTTAAAAGATTTTGAAAAAAGTGCTAATACTCATAAATCATGGTACATACTATCATAAAAGCATTTATTGTTTTAAAATAGGTACACATTTTAGTCTACTGCATATTAATTACAAATTTTGAATTTTCTTTAAAAAACACTCAATTTTTTTCGAACTTAGGATATAATGGATTAGCAATAACCTTCAAATGATTCAGATTAGTGTTACGCGATAAGAGTGACGGTCTTACCCTCGATCTACCTCAATAACCTGTATCTCGACTAATTTCAGCTACCTATAACAACTTACCCGACGGTCTTACCCTCGATCTACCTCAATAAGGTTATTGAGGTCGAGATACAGGTGTATCTCGACTAATTTCAGCTATCTATAACAAACTACCCGATATTTTTTATCTAGCAGTCTTAGCATGACTCTTTCTATTTCTACTCTACTGTAGAATAGAAATCGCTTGTCTACATATCTCGGTGTAAAACTGTCAACTGTCTATTCGGAAACGTCATTTTTGTCTACTCTTCCGACGAAAAAACGCTTGTCTACGGTTCTCGTGCTAAGCCTGATGTGTTTGTATAGTTTTCTAAATAGGTATAGGTAGGACCTACTGTGTATATTGAAACACTCTTAGAACTAGGTGAGCAGTGAACAGTTACGTCGATAAATCGCCAACGTTCTATAAATGATTCTATTAGGAGTTTTGGCGCCAAGAGTTTGAAGGCAAACAGTTCAGTGGCCAATGTTTTGTTGTTTCAAAAGTTCAATGTAGGTATGCCTACTTAGGTATTGGAATCTTAATTAAATTATTCAGTCTTTATCAGAACGTACTATCGGGATAAAAAGTATCCTATGTGTTAATCTAGGTTATAATCTATCTGTGTGCCAAATTTCATCCAAATCTGTTCAGCCGTTTTTGCGTGAAAGAGTAACAAACATCCATACATCGAAACTTTCGCGTTTATAATATTACGAGTAAGTACCTAACGATGAAACTCGGTCCCCATTAGTGAAAGAAAATTTTGAAGTACCTAATACCAAAATTTAACACATTTACAAATTAAGTCATAAATTTAGTATAAATAAGTCAGCGTACAAGCAAATCTATGGATCTTATAAGGAAACCAGGGAACTAATAGGGTTACCTACTTCATGGAAAAATAATCGCAGTATTTTTTTACATTTTTTTTCGTTATTCGATGGCTTAGGTAGGTTCAATCGTAATCTAAGTATCTAGATACTTAGATTATTACGATTGAACCAACTATAGCAACGAAAACGCCAAGTTTATCTATATTCTATACTAATAATATAGAGGAAAGATTTGATTGTTTGTATTGAATGGGCTCCGAAACTACTGAACCGATTTAAAAAAATATTTCACTGTTGGGAAGCTACACCAACCCCGGGTGACATAGGCTATATTTTATCTCCGTATTCCCACGGGAACGGGCACTACGCGGGTGAAACCGCGGGGCGCTGCTAGTGGGTAATAAAATAATAATCGTTTTACTTAAGATTTATCCCCAACAAATATAATTTAGAAGATAAAAGGACTGTGATTGTAGATTGGTATGCCTGTCATTGTTTACCGGTTGTCTTGGAAAATGTTAGACAGTAGCACCCAAGGTGCAGATCCTCCTCCAGCACGACAACGCTCCAGCCCACTCCGCCAGACGCACTATCAAATATTTATCTATCGAAGGTGTCCCGACCCGGCACCTTGTGACTTATATTTATTTCCAATAATAAAAGATAAACTTAGATGAATTCGGTTTATGAACCCTAAAGATGTCGTGGCTGCGTTTATCGTCAGTCAATGGTTCCATCGCATGCGACGGTGCCTATAAAGGAACGGAGACTACTTACTTCGAAAAGCAATAAATAAAAAACATTATTTTGTTTTTTATTTTCAAAAACAAATCAGTGTGACCTTCGTATGAACTTTCCTAATGTAAGTGTGTTACGCAAAGCAAAAAATAGTAAAATGAAACTATTTTACAAAAATTAAAAACCTTTTTCCCTAAGGCCGGCCGGCGGCGCATACCTACCTAACTGCAGAAATTCAAGATTGACAAACAAATTAACATAACATGGTGTATGTGGTAATAATTGTAAGCAATGACGTCAAGCATTAGGGATTTTTAATTAACTATTAGAACAAAGAAGGGAAAACTACATTTAACAAAAAAAAAAGTCAAGGAAAGCCGCATTAAAAATAATCTTCCTGAATCCTGGCATTCCTTAGGTATAATAATTAAAGTTTTTTTTTTCAGCGTTAAACTACAAAGCCTAGCTTTGAGTCCAGCTAGTTGTAGTCCATATAGGTGGATATAACCTCAGCACCGTCTATTCGGGCTGAAGCGGTATCCACCATTGAAGAAAATTCATCGCGTCCTGCGTTTTACATTAGTCTGAGTTGACCCTGCTTGACATTTCTACCAATCAAAGAGATGCATTGGATAAACGTCGTAAGACGCTGCAATTTAAAATACAATGAATCATTGAATACTCTCAGAACGCGCTATAAAACAACGGTTGGACAAAACAGATATGCTCAGCGAATGAGTACACACCAGAAGCATTTAAAACACATTTTTTGACAATTGTTGTATTCATTGCGGCGACGACAATGCATATATACCAATAGAGATGTGCAACTGTATAGAAACAATAAATTCACTCACCAATAGAAATCACTCCACTTTATCAATTAACAATGATGTATTGATGAGGTCTGCGAAAGTCAAGTATCAGTTTCTTTAAGGTTATTTATTCATTTATTTATTTATTTAAGAGCGTATTTTTTTTTTAGATTTGAAATTATTTATAGAAAAAAAAGAGGAGTACAAGCTTCGGGAACTTTTAAATAAACAGTATTTTCATAACGACAGATTACGTCGACGAGATTTTATAGTTTCGTTTTGTTCCTAATTCCTTAGTCGATAGTATCAGCCTGTAAATTGTCCCACAGCAGGTCAATGGCCAGTCTTTTATAGGATAGGAAGTACCATTAACCTAGATAGAGCAGTGGTGATCCTGAGGTCTCTGCGTAAATTAGGTATCTAAAATGGTGAGGGAAAACATAGTGAGGAAACCGATATGTCTTGAAACTAAATATTTGAGGACATATGACATCTACCAGCTCGCACTGGGCCCGCTCCCTCTCAACGATAGGGGTCCAGTTCCCAGCAGTGGGAACATTATAGTGTTAAAACGCCTGTGTAAAATAAATAAATATTTATTATGTCCATTTGTTATAGATAACAGTAGGTATTTCACTGTTAGAGTAAAGTTTATTTCTGCTGGTAACATTTATGAAGATTTGCATTTAGATTGCGCTAAAAAGTAAAAATATTGTAAATAGTAGTTATAGAAAACATTATTCAATATTTAATTCAGCTAATAACATTTCGTTATAAGAGATCGAAGCCAATTAGTATTTTTCTGTGAGAAATATGTAACTCGCAATTGCTTGATAAAAAAGGGATTATATTGTAATCTGTGGTGGAAGTTTTTGTCGCTTAAAAATAGGCAGTTCACTCCAAAGGTTGAACTATCCATTGTGTTATTTTGAGTTATGTAGAAGTGTGACTGCATTAGCACTGAAATAAAGCGTTATACTTGGACTTATTTTAAACCAGTGATCTAACAATAGTTTGACTATGCTATTGATCACCAGTCAGCATCACCACGTTTCGTCATCATTGCGTGTTACCGATTTGAAACTACATATAACCTAGGCTAGTAATGCCTTTGTTTTCTCACGAATTTTTCCTTCACTCAGTCATGTTGCAGAATAGCAGATGAATTATAAGTGAAAAATTCCAGATACTAGACATAAATTATGACGGCCACTGAATTATGACGCAGTTTGTTCTATGAAATGTAGGTACCTACAAAGTACAGCTATAATTGTTTCAGTTTTCCTCTACAACAGCCATAAGATAGCAAATAATGAAATAATGAATGTCATTCATGTGTCATTTACACCATTAAAGATAGGTATCAGTGAAACAAAAGGCGTTAAACCACTTGAAAAATATGCCCTTGTGTTCCTGGTGGTTTTTCTGGTCGTCGATTGTCGTTTCATGACGCTGTGGTTGACTGAAACCAACATAACAATGTTATTGACTTCGACTCATCCTTCTACAAGTCACTTCCTGCACCCTAATTGCGTAACTCACGATTAATCATAATCTGTTTCGTTTTGAAACAGATTGTTAAACCATTGCTTCATATGTTCGAAAAATGTGTCTGCTCAACAACGTAAATAACGCAATGAATATTGTTGAACTATCCAATTGAAACAAATTATGATTAATCATGAGTTACGCAAATAGGGTGCTAAACGCATGATCTCAAAAAAGTAGAAGATTTGTGAAACAAAGTCTTTGACATTGACGTTGATGATGATGATAATTCAGATTGCTCCCTCCATTTTATTAGTTTTTCTAAGATCACTGAGCACGAAATCGCGGCATCAGCAGCGACTAGATACGAATTTACGAATGATATTGGTGTCCGAATTTGACGCAACTGTGCGCAAGCTCACAGGGCATTGTTAGCATTGACAAGGGCTGTCACTTTCCATGAGTAAACGGTGGTGTTCACTGACACGCTTGTGTGACATGTGTTGACAGTAGCGTCTCTAGCCGCGGCCGGCAACGGGTCGCCTTGATCTGTGACCAAGTAGATCAAGTACTTTTTCTCTCTTACTTTTTGCTTCTGGCTAATTAATAACAGCCGCCCGGGTCGATCGAAGGTTAAACTACGCTAGCTGCGTTCGGTTTGTGGATGGGCGACTATTCATAACATATCAAGACTCCACCGTGCCTCAGAAAGCATACTAAGCTGTAGGTCTCGGCTGTACATCTATGAATATCGTTACGAGTAGCCAGTCGATTGGGAGCGAGCCTAACATAGTTGGGAGAATCCTAGGAGATTGTTTTTTTTTTTTAGCAGACTTCATACACCTTATTCCTAGGGTGTCTTGGAAGACTAGACAGACTGACTTCCAACGCAACAACAATTTAACTACCTTGAAACTGTTTGCCAAGCTTGAGGATTGACGTTCCCACGTCTACTCGTTATTATTGTTGATATCTACGGTTTTCATATATCCACATTTCGTAGCAAGTACTGACTACATTTTCGATGCTAGCTAAGCTAAGCTGATAACATTATTTTCTAGAAGAATTATGACCTTGTGAAGGCCGCCGAAATCCGCTGGATGCGTGAAGCCCAGAACCGGTCGAAGTGGCGGAGCTTAGGGGGAGGTCTTTCGGTTGAAATAGCGATGATATTGTTATTTTTAACTTCATTGAAATTGGTCCAAAACACTTTCGTTCGTAGTTTTTCAGCTTAATCAGCCTATAAGGTTCGTAGGACACAATGCGCTTTACTTTGTGTAAATTATTTCATCACATCAAATATCGTAAGTCATAGAACCAAAAATTCTAAGACCATGTGCCATCTACCAATACCAACCCGCACTGGGCCCGCGTGAAGGATTACGGCCACTCCCTTTCACCGAGAAGAGGTCTGGAGGCCTGTCCCAGCAGTGGGAAGTGTGGGACTTTAAAGGCTAATTATGAAGTCAACAGTGCAGTAAGTCAAGATGAGTCATATGATGCATAAGTTATTAAACCTAAGTCACCAGTATTCTATCTCATTAGGGGAACGAGACCAAGATACGTTACGCACCGCTATGAGTTCCTACATTCTGTGAGATAATAAACTTATCTTGTATAATGACTGCTGGGGCTACAGTTCTGTTTCTGACATTAATGTCTGCTTATCTGGATTTCTGGACTACGTGTCGCATGTTTTAAATGCCGCTATGAAGTCCAATTTATGCTTGGATTTGATGCTATTTATCAACTAATATGACATGATGTTTTAAATCTTTGTGATGATAATTTTAGTAGCAGTAACACATTATGCTAGCTTTGCGTTCTATGGAAACTAGCTGTACTGACTAAGGGGCTTGTGCTAAGTAATTATAGCAGCAGGCAGGGTCGATCGATGCGGTCAAGCTACACATGCTGCGGTTGGTCCGTGGTTGGGTTACACATACCCAAACCCCGCTGTGCCACAGAGAACACGTTAAGCCGTTGGTACCATTATGCTTATTATTTGTGGATCTTTGACAGTTGTTACGGGTAGTCAGAAGCCCGAAAGTTTGACAAAAAGTTTTACCAAGAGATATTGTATTACCCAGTAACTGGGTTGTGGAGGTCAGACAGGTAGTCGATCCATGTGAAATATTGGTACTCATGCTTCCGGATAGACTGGAAGCCAAACCATACATAGTTGGGACAAGGCGCGACAGATGATGATGACTAGCGGTACCCACGTGACTATAATTTTGAAGATATTTTCAAACTAGCCAAAGAACATAATAAAAAACAATCGCGTAATACAGAGATATGTAGTAGAGATGGGCCGACTATGACCTTGGCTGACTAGCCGACTATTCGGCTGCAGAATGGACGACTAATCGGCCAACTAGTCGGCCAAGCCGATCATCGCTTTCGGTTGAGTTCGGGTGACATCGGTAATGTTCGAGACTACGCTTTCGGCTCCTAGGTGCCGTTCGGTTCGCGGTGCTCGGCGACCAGGCCGAATTCATGTTTTTATTTGCTTTGCATTTATTCTATCATTTTTTAAGTGCGAGCCGGGGCGTTTCTTCCTATCCTATTCTAGATTGCACTGAAAGTAAACTTTAAAACTGATTCTTTAATAAAAATAATAACAGTAAAGATTTCAATTTAATTTCAATCACCGTCTTTTAAAAATTTTAAGCATAATAAATAATACGAGTCAAAAATGGGCCGACTACTCGGCGGTTTTAGCCGACTAGTCGCCGACTACAAATATGGCCGACTAGTCGGTACATCACTAATGTAGTTCTTGAGTTATGACCGCACTGACAGACAAATTGACAGATATAGTACCATGTATTTTATACTTTACATGGATTGTAATTAATTGTAGCATCATTTGAAGACATCGGCACCGCTAGGTATACGATACTTCATTTTACATTCACGAACTCGGACAGATTTTTTTCACGGTTTATAAGTCACGATACTAGCTACTAGCTATTACGTGAGTTAGTTTAAAACATAGAAAGAAGAAGAAAGAAAGAAAAATAGATTTATTTGTAACAATAGAAAAGTAATTGTGTTAATTACTTGACGCTTTATAAACGAACTCACGTTCTATACGAGAGATGCAAAAGATGCAGGTTTGCAACGGGAGATTTCATAACGATTTTCAACTTTCGGTGTTGAGCCGAGCATTTGATTAGGAATCCAACAAAGTGCATAACATCACATTAAAAAATACACTTAGATTTTAAACTCTCCGCCCTAAGCAGAGCGTTGAAATTCCAGTGAGTACGAGGGCGAAGACTGCGCGAAGACCCACAGGGCCCCAATTCTGTATGGTTTTAATGATTCCCCGCGGAATACGTTCAAACTACGTCAATATCGTGTTTTTTAGAACCCAATGTAACGTTAAGGAATCGAAATGTCATAATCTGTACTATGTTCCAAGAGAATTTGTCGATATTATTAATACGACAAATTGGTTACGAGATGGTTACGAGTAAGGAATCTTTAAGTGGTCATAGTGAATTCAGCAGTGCTATTCTGTAATCATTTCACCGGGTGAAATGAGTTGAGTGAGCGTGGAGTGAGCTGTCAGTGTCATCTCACTGATGCTAGGGATTGACCAAGCATTAGGTGGACTGACACTGACAGCTCACTTCACGTGGTGAGATGGTTACAGAATAGCAATGCAGGCCCAGATTTGACCAACAGCACGTTTTGGGGTTTTATTTTTAAACTTTGCTTAGAGTTGTGCTCTGCTTAATAAGGTACAACTGCACTTACTGCACCCTAATTGCGTAACTCACGATTAATCATAATTCGTTTCAATTTGACAGTTCAACAATATTCAATGCGTTATTTACGTTGTTGAGCAGACACATTTTTCGAACATATCAAGCAATGGTTTAACAATCTGTTTCAAAACGAAACAGATTATGATTACACGTGAGTTATGCAATTAGGGTGCAGGAAACCCTTATGTTAGGCTTCGCCTTAACTTAGCTCCATTATTAAATTTTCTGATCTCCTGGCCAAATGCTTCAGAACGTATGCCAGCCACACGTGACTGAAGTTCTAGTCCTTCCAGTGTTTGCTGCATAGCAAGTAAGTCTGTCTATCAAGTTTATCTTTGAAAAGGTTTTTATTTCTGTTTCACCGATAACATCATGACATGCAGTCGTTCCCGCGATTCAAATTCTCTTACGTTTTATTTTTGCAATTTGCGAGTTTGCAGGTTGAACAGAATATGTATCGAGACCGTATTTTAATCAACGTAAAATCTGACACTGACCTGCACCCTAATTGCGTAACTCACGATTAATCAGTCTGTTTCAATTTGACAGTTCAACAATATTCATTGCGTTATTTACGTTGTTGAGCAGAAATATTTTTCGAACATAGGTATGAAGCAATGGTTTAACAATTTATTTGAAAACGAAACAAATTATGATCCTACACAATTAGGGTGCTGAATATTACAAAAACCGTGAGAAAATTTGAATTTCGACGGCTACCCTAGATCTTGCCCCATAATGTTTATGACTTAAAATGGGGCATATTCAAAAACGTTGATTACAGTTAAGAGATGTTTAAACGTCAAAAAGTTATGGTTAAACAATCGCTAATCATTAGTTAACTTTAAACAAAGTTTATAAATGAAGGGGAAAATTATTAGGTACACACGGCTACACTTCAAGCTATACATTTCCAGTTTACGCTGATCTTGCACTGTACGGAAATCCCATACAATGCGAGGTCAATTTATACTGGAAATGTATAGCTTGATGTGTACCCATGTGGTCTTACTCGTTAATAAATAAATTACCTATAGCGTGACGGTTGAAAAATAGGAATGGAAGAAGAAAACGGATTCCAACGACCCCAAGTAACATGGAAGATGATGTCGTATTATTACATAGTAGCTGAGCCCGCGGCATCGCTCGCGTGGTCAGAAATTATCCCACGCTAACGTGCTATCGGGACTAAAAGTACCTAGCCTTTATTACTACAGCTTTCTGTTGGCCTACACAAACGAACAGACAAACAATAGTTTTTAGTTAAAAGTAGAAATAAAATCCTTTTTTTTGGCAATAAAAATTCACACTTCTACTGTATTTATTGGTTTGTTTGAATAGCTCCTTTATTCTTATCAATTCTTTTAATCACGCGTCGCAGTTAACGATGATTTCTTCAATGATTGAGTAACAAACGAGAAAGTTTAGTAAAACTTAAGTAATTTCATGTCCTGATTATTCTTGTAAAAGCTCTTGTTTCTCAGTTCTAGTTGTATTAACATTCATGTTGAGAAATGTTATTGGTTGTGTTGATTACTGCAATAAAATAGACGATTATGGCGAAAATAATGATAAGGTGGCTTTACCGTAGGATAATAATGGTAATTGTGGCATTTAATAAATCTACCTCATTTAAATTAAAGCAACAATAGGTAGGAAGATTATTACTAAACTAGTGTGAAACTGTTTCAAAACCATGTTTTTTTTATGATTTAAATTGTATAAACATTGGTCTAGTTCAGCCTTAATAGATAATTTACATAACTTTTTAATTAATTAGTAATTCGAATCGGCCTCGATACAATGAATGTGGAATCTTATTTTTTTTTTACTATCCGCAAAAACTGAGTTATGGCAGTCAGCTGATGAGTCTAGCCGTCAGTTTGTTTGTAAACTGATAAAAATACTTTGAGTTTCACATACCGCAACATAATTACTTTGCTATTAGTGTTAATACCATTGGCTGACTAGTGGCACAGGTGTGTTGTGGTGCACACAGCGAGTGATCGTTTTCCACCTAACAAACTGTGTTAAATGTAACTATGTAATTGGATGACACATTAGCACAGCAGTATGTTTGCTGTGTGCAAAGTACACATTACTTCAGCGTCAATATTTATGATAAATTAAGGAAATTACAGTGACGCTGTCTCGTTCATTTAGTACCTATTAAGAAATTATTAGGTAGTAGGTACTTGCGTCACAGTCAGTATTCAATATTCATTTAAGTACCTGACATTCAAAATGCAATTGCTGTAACGCTGACAATAGAGTCCATTATTTTGTTTGTCTTTTTAACGACTAGTGAATGCTCACTTGTATATTATTATTCCCATTTTTAGTTCTATTTTGGTCGTACTAAAAGTGGCAAGTAATTAATTCCAAGAATTTTAAAATTGTCGTTTTTGCTCGGCTGTTTACCAATGCCTTCTGTATAGTTTAGAACCATGTAACATGATTAACTTTTATCCCTTATAATCTAATAAAGCAGGCTTTAGCAGTTGCCGCTCGCAGCATTTCCATTATCATAGCTACGTAACAACAATGTCAACAAAACAAACGTTTGGCCGCGATTTGAGGAAAATCTTTTATGCAGACAACACTCACCGTGTGTAAGATACAGCTGCAAATAAACACTAGCGACAAATCCACTCACTGCTCGTTCACTGACGCGGTTAAATTGTTTATTTCACTTGGTTTTCTCGAGGGGAAAACGAATGAAGTATCGTAGAGTACGTACTAGCGCGAGCGTGCATGCGCATAAGACCGTCATCCGCCGGCATGGAGGTGCGACTGGCGACTGACTCGACTGAGTGAGCGTGTGCCCTGTCCGTGCACTCCAACTGTCCGTTGGTCCCACGGTCCCACCATTCGGATTCAGCGCCGCGGGCCCGCGGCCGCTATTCTGCACCGGCGCGCTGGGGACCTGACCGATTTGCATCGCCCGTTGCTGCCCACTCAAACTATGAGATGTCACTAAATACTATGCAGTCCATGCAATGGACTGTCCATTGCATCATTCAATCGGCACATTTTACCCAATTCTAATTATTCATTGCGACAACATTGACGATAGAATTACTTGTTTACACCTTTACGTAGTTATTCCACAAGAAAAAAATAAAACCTTCATAATCAGTTTAAAAAATAAAATGTCAACAGTTTGTGTGACATTTATTGTCTGTCAAATTTAGTGCATTTTTGAAAAATTGAGGTTTCAGTTTGACTATCCTTTTGCGGAATTGAAATCCACCTGAGATTCGAGTAATACATATATGGCATCGGATTCAAATCTCTATCCAAATGCTGCAAGTTTAATGTACCTGCAAACGACCAGTCGTTTTGAGTCAGACGATGAGGGTTTGCAGAAGAAAAACACGCTCACGGAACCGCCGACAGAATTACCAGCACCCGAAGCTAAGAAGAAGAGGTCGAAGAAGATTTGGAAAGATGCTACCGTGGAGTCTTCGCATACCAAGTTTTTTAAGCGGCCAACCGGTTCAACTGAGTTCAAAGGAGTTACTAGGAATGAATATCTCGGTATATCGGAGTCGGTGTCGGGTTCAGCGGATACTTTCAGCTGCATCCATGGAGCTGAAGGAAAGCAATACACACAGAAGGGTTTACTGAAAAGAAATATCTTGAAAAATTTGGATCCCAAACCTTTTGGTAGGTTTTAACCCCGAGTCTGATACATCTACTATTACAGGATTATTTATTACTTTTGATTTATTCAGGCGGCTTGGGATCTGAAGGCTTTTCGCGGTTCTGCTCTGGTTTGAGCCAATAAAACCTTAGGAAAGAGGAAATAGGTATGTGAAACAAAAATGCTGGTGTCTGCTACTGTACGAAAAATATTTCCCCCAACACCTGAATCGAGAATAGGAAAATTCGAAATCAGAAGTCGGTAGATTGTAGACGTCTACGTATGTGTTTTACATACATAGCTAAAACAGAAGCGATTTATTGTCAATTAGGTATATTAGTATATACTTAGCCATCACCCTAATAGATTTTTTACCAATGTATTAAAAACTTGGGACGAAATATGTAACAGAATATTAAAAATAAATTGATTGATATCCATTTTCTCAATTAAAAACGATTAAAATCAAATTTATTTTTAGTTGTTTTGAATTTACCGCTAAAACGCTCTTTACGATTATTTTTTTTATCACGTGACCACACGTGACGTCAACTTTGTGTTAAAACTAAAGTTGTTGTAAACAAGTGAATGTCGAGTTTTTAAAACAAGATTTTTAATGGATAGAAAGTGGTATTATTTGTGTGCGGTGCTTCTGTGCACAAATACTTCTAAAACTGCGCCACAAAGTATTTGTACCGGTGCCGTTTACACAAAGCTGACGTCACGTGTGGTCACGTGATAAAAAGTAATCGTAAGGAGCGTTTTGGCGGTAAATTCAAAACAACGAAAATTAAAAATAATTTAAATGGTTTTTAATTGAGAAAATGGATCAGTCAGATTTGTATAAACGACAACGGTACAAATACTTTGTGTGGCGCAGTTTTAGATGTATTTGTGCACAGAGGCACCGCACACCAGCAATACCTATCCATTAAAAATCATCTTAATTATAAACTCGATATTCACTTGTTTACAACTACTTTAGTTTACACAAAGTTGACGTCACATGTGATCACGTGATAAAAAAAATCATCGGAAGGAGCGTTTTGGGGGTAAATTCAAAACAACGAAAAATATGGTTGATTTAAATCGTTTTTAATTGAGAAAATGGATATAAATCAACTTATTTTTATTTTTCGGTTACATATTTCGTCCCAATCTTCAAATTAAAATAGTTTTTAATAAATTGGAAAATACCCTATTAAAGCGATTCCTAATGATACTTATTGAGTTAAGCAATTACCCTTCAGGACCTAGAGACAAAAAAATATTTTTATGTGTATGACATTACCTACAGAAAGGTTACGTCGTGTCCTTTCCGCAGGTAATGTCATTCCCATACATTTTGGCGTAGCGTTTGGCGTGGACGTTAACAGAAATGTGTTTTGTCTAGGCCTGCTAGTCGGAAGTCCGTGACATCCAGTATGTTATTTAATACTCATTATTCTTGTAGAAAATTTCAAAAAGAGGAAATTTTAAAATCAGGGTCACCTAGGTAACTATAAAATCATTATAATTGTGCGCTTCTATCAGC
Organism: Polymixis flavicincta; assembly: GCA_949987655.1. NCBI lineage: Eukaryota > Metazoa > Arthropoda > Insecta > Lepidoptera > Noctuidae > Polymixis > Polymixis flavicincta. The sequence continues at coordinate 29,693,466 of OX465171.1, read as the reverse complement.
CTTGTATGTTGTACCCGCATTATATTTAAACTATTTTGTCGCGATGACTTCAAATAGCATACGACACAGTATTTATGAAAGTGCACGTAAACAAATAGGACGATTGTCCTTTTATTAAATTAAAGTGCGCTTTCCCTCGCCCACTTACCCTTTTAATCAGCTATCATAATAATTTCTCGTGTAGCTACGTTGACTTGACCTGAAAACAATTCTATTGTTTCACTTCTTATTTTAATTTCAATTGCCGGCCGATAAAACTCAGTTTTATTGTCTACTTACGTTACGATATCATAAAGTAGATCAAATGAAAATGTTTTTTGCTTAGATTCCTATAGTATTCCTCCCACGTTCCTACTTACGTATTAAAATCGGGACGGGATTTTTTCGCGCACTGCTCTGCACAGAATAACACATTGTTCCATTTCAACGCGCTGAGATGCACTCTGATCGATTTTCAATGTTCGGTTCTAAACCGAGAGTTGCAAACCCATTGCGCAAAAAATTTACGCGATTTTACTACGTCTGTGTGAATGTCGACTTAATTACTTTTCAGTGAAATAAAGTATGAATCACGACTAATCGCGAGCATATTCAACTTTCATTCATCGGGTCTGCGCTGCACCATTAGTCTTGAGTAAAGCAATAATAGACTACGCCATTTATTTTATTGTTCTATTTAGGTACATGCTGAAACTGTGGTTTAAGTTATATCAAAAACATTGTAAGTACCCCTTTTTACGAAAATTACACGGACGGAGGAGTATGACATTTGGCACCGTTAAAGTTTAAATGGAGGAGTGCCGAAAGCTAATATTTTTATATGAAAATGCATAAACATCAGAGTAGTTAAAAAAAGGTCGCTCTTTGAAAACTAGAGATGCACACATCTATTTTAATCTTATTATTCCTTGTACTACTAAATATGTCCGGAGACCACCATGATCTTCTATATATAACTTTAGATTTGTCCAAGGAAATGCCTCTAAGCGCTGTGTGACATTTATTAGTACCTACTGAAGATATATCTAGGTATTTAGTATTGACTCCCGGCTGTGTAATAATTATTCTTGATTTCTATTCGAGTTGAGGACACGACAATTATGTCGGTAGTTAAAACTGATCCGGAATAACTGTTGCATGTTTATTGTCTATAAAATCGTGACTGACTTAATTACGTTAGTGGTTCATCTTTAGATTTCCTTTTGATTGAATGCAGAAATTACCATTTAATTTACAAGAAAGCGTGAAATTATTTTACATATTATGTTTGTGGACAGATTTTGGACGGTTTGACAATTTCTGTGCCTGTTTGATTGATGCCTCTATCTTGTGCGAAATTTTGCACACGTAATATTTTAGTCATCTATCGTTTTTTTTAGCTACTCTCCGTCTTTATCATCATTCTCCCTGCTTTTTTAACCCAAATTATTTGACGACGACGCAGCATTTTTTCTATTTCTATCCACGTTTTTAAGCAGTCAACTTAGCATTCGCCGCCCTTTTTGTAACCATTCATGCTCATAATACTGTTCTCAACTTATTTTAGACCGCAAATGGAGCGACGATTGTGCTTCGACATTCGGTTGGGAAATAGCCAAGATGATAGAGCAGATTGTGGAAAGCCCAACGTTGGAACATCAGTTTGATCGCTTACAATTACACCTACGGGACTTCGCTAAGACTAGCCGCAATGGATACGTATCCTTTTCTCTAAAAGCCATTGAATTTATGAAGTAAACACTCTCCGGACTCCTAAATCGAGCATTTTAATTAATCAAAACAATGATAAGTCGAAGTTTTTTTTTTTCATAGGCTGACTTACTGGCCGTCATTTTGGTGTCCCTATTGTTCCAAATTAGAAATAACGAATTTGAAAAACAGGAGAACATCTGAATTTTGTCCCTTCTTAAAAAGCAACAAGCTTCAATTAGAGCAGCATCTTAATCGTTTACTTATCTATTTTGTATTGTTTTGCATAAAAGAGCATCGAAAATTTCTAAATTTTTTAATCAAGTATGACAAGAAGTCAAGGCTTCGTGCGCCGTCCAGGAGGACCACGAACCGGGTCACTACAGCACGACAACACCAGTTTAGTTTTACCACCAGCCTGCGTAATCGTCATCTGCCCTCAGTACAGGTCCAAGAACAGCTTCGGCAGTTTCATGGACTAACTGCGCTCGAACTGTTATTACAAGGAGACTCGAAGCATGTGACCAGAAACCTCATGATCCATCCAATGAGAATGAGGAGAACGTTTTCCGTAATGTTGCAGTGAAGGGAAGGCGAGTTTAGCTGTGTTCTGGCGGTTGGTCATGGACAGACTGGGGCGGAATTTCCACCGAAGGAAAAATAGGCCTTGCGGTTGTGACGGGATTACGGTAGCCGGCACATATGCTGAGTTTGTTGACCAGGATTTCATTTTTGCATGTATGCACGATAATGCAAGGGTGCACGTCGCAAAATTTTTTAGGGAATACCTACATGACGTTAGTATCGCAGTAATGGAATAGTCAGCAAGAAGCCCTGATATGAATACAATAGAGCATTTACGGGATGAGCTGAAGAGGCGTGTTGGAACTAACCAACCGGCTACAGAAACTTTGCAGGAGCTGAAAACAGCCACTTTGGTAGCATGGGAGAACATTCCACAGCACGTTATAGTGGCAATAATTAATTCCATGGTTCTTGGAGGTAACACAAGTTTATTGTTTTACTAAATAAACCTTGTTTTCTTTAAAAATACATGCTAATTTTGCCCCTGAGTAACCAGATGTCTTTTTCTTCTGTTATTTTTATTTCGAATTTGGAATAATGATAGAAATGATGGTGATACTTCTAAGCATCGTATTTTTGTTCTTTGTACTACCTACTATTATTTAAAAAGATAAATGAGAATTATGCAGGGTCTTTTGGTTCAGGTGTCCGGGAGTATAAGTGAAATAATAAAAGTCGCCGAGTTATTTGCGAAAAACCTGGTCCAGGTGAGTGGGTATTTTGCTACCGAGAGTGTGCTCTGTTTCAGTTTTCAGAGTTTTTTGTAAGGACATTAGGCATAAAGCTTAAGGCTTTGGCTCTACTAGGCTGGCAACGCACTTTTGGTCTGGTATTGTAAATTTCCACATATCACCAGTTAATCTTCACTTTTACGATCAAATTTTAATGACAAAACCAGTCTCCATACGGTGGGTGCCTAAGGATGGACGGCGCAGCCGAGTCTAGCCCAGAATGAGGTGGCGAGAGGACCTACACGTACCGTAAGGTTTTGGATGTAGGTGGCTCTAGAAAAGGATGCCTGGACGGAATTGGGAGAGGCCTATGGGACAGTATAGGTTAAATAAAAAAACAAAAAACCAAATAACTGTTAGTAAGTCACTGCAATGACACACTTATCTCATTGCGATAAAGTATGAATTAGAATGTTTGCCGTGAATTTGATGAAACTCTCGGCAATTATTTTAATGAATACCTTATCTTACCAAGATAGGGGTTACATTGCAATGACTTACTAATTGTTTTACGTCGATCGTGAATGTCCTATTTTACGATCATGTGGGTTGCCTGTTGGGTTGGCGTGTCATACCATTAATAAAGGTTATTGGTACTATTATTAATTGTACGATAGTTCCCTTAAAAACAAACAGCGAGTGGATGTTATTCACAGTTACTGCATAATAATGGACCACTTGTTGGAATCAGTACCCCGTGTTCCTGCTCTAAAGGAAGGAATTATGCTTCTGCTCAAAAACTTGCAGAAACCGATTCTTCTCATACATGCATCTGACGTCGAAAAATATTTTGAAGACATCATGTATTTTATGGGGTTTATGGGTAAGTTACTAGATGTTTTATCGCTTACACGCTAAGGTTCCTGCGAACAGGTGGGACGCGACTCACGTCGAACAATTTCAATGAACACTTCATGGAATTTGTTCTACAAGTGTCGCGTCGCAGCTGTTAGAAGAAGCCTCTAAGGTAACTCGCGAAATTCTATATTCTATTTTCAATTTGCAGGTCACAGTAACGTTGCATGTTGATTCAAATATGATTCGCGAGCGTAACGTATACGGCTTGTACAGAATTATAGTCACCAATACAACACTCTAACGTCATGAATTATATTTTCATGAAATAGTATAATTTCTCGGGCTATGGTTCGGTTTCCTTGAAGAGCGGTGGCCCCTAGCAAGCTACATAAGGGCCACAATGACTGCTGTCATGAAAATAATCCTAATTCTAAGATAAATAAGTACCGGAGCTCATTTTAATCTATATTTTTAAAGACCTGGTCCTTTCTTCTCGTCACTTCGCATTCGTGACCGACAGTAATCAAGTGTCACAGTGGAGAATATAGAAAAACCGCAGGAAAACTAAATCACTTGCCTCAAAAAAGTCCGTTTTTGAGAAAAGAGTATTTTGGCGTACTCTATTAGTGTTATACATTATAGAGTATAATAAGAAAAAGAGAGAGAGAGTACGGTTGGCAACCCTAATCTAGGCGCGTCGTAACACACTCGTCGATTTATTTATCAACTCTCGACTATAAGCAGGGCGTTAAGGATCCAGTGCGCGATTAAATCCCGTCGCGCGCCGCGATTTAATTACGTCCCTGTGTACGTCGACTAACAGTCAATGCCGTTACAGTCCATTCATACTTGGAAAGTATAATTCTAAACTCCTGTTACAGAACACCGTATTCTTCAATCATCTGATCCCGTGTCCACCGAATAGACTTACAGTTCTCCAAAGTGTATTAGCAAAAGGACCTGCTTCTCCTTGTAATGGAAGGCTAAGTAATAATAGCAACACGAGTCGATCGATCAGGTTAAGTTACGCTTGCCGCGTTCAGTCCGCCGATGGGTGAACATCTTAACATACTGAAACCCGCCGTTGGTCCCAGTTGTTCTTTGGGGATTTATGACAGTCGTTACTTAAAAGTCTGGCAACCAGTCTAACCAAAGGGTTATCGTTTTACCAGTAACTGGGTCGTGGAGGTCAGATAGGCAGTCGCTCCATGCAAAATACTGGTATTCGCTGCATCCGGTCAGACTGGAACACGGAACACTACTAAAATGGGTCGTGTTCCGTGTGTCGTGTGTGCTATGCAGATTGATTGTAATATGTAGAACACACACAATACAATAGAACTGTTAGATTTGACACCAAGCGGAACTCCTGATAATCTTAAAAATTCCACATGTTAGAACAACAACCTCAACTTGATTCACAAGCCTCGCGTGTTATTGTAATATACACTTTGAACAAAACAATTCACTTTTTCTGAATGAAAGAAACTGCACAATATCTTGGGAATTAATTGAAACCGAACTGGTATTACGTAGGCTTTCGTGTTCATAATATTAGTATGATTGAGGCCAAGTCAATATCGCCACGCCATTTTGTGGTAGCAGTTAAAGAGGGCAATGTCGTTGTCACTCGAGGGGATTTTACTCCTTTTGAGGTGATATGAGTTATGGCGGTTGTTCGTGCTTCACATATCAATTGTTTCGGCTCTGACGTCTTAAAACGGTCAATAGTAGGTCAGACTTTGTGTTCATTGATGATACGTGAGTAGGTAGTGATTTAGTTATATTTAGTTACTAGAAAATATAGTCTTAAGAGAAGTGGTGGCCCAGTGGGGAACAGGCGCATTACTATGCGTAAATTATTTCATCACCACTGCTCTCAAAACGGTGAAGGAAAATCGTGATCATCGTGATGAAACCGGCTGATATCCTAGAGCCGAAAATTCAAAAATGACAATTCGCACAGGGGCCCGGGTGGTGATTTACGGCCCGCTCCCTCTCGCAGAGAAGAGGCCTGTGTCCCAGCAGTGGGAACATTATAGGTTGACTAGCTGACCCGACAGACGTTGTCCTGTCTTAACTATGAATATTGAATTCATATTTTATATACAGGATAAGTTTAAAACTAACAAAAAAATCAGCTGTTCCATACATTTTGGCCGCGTAGGCACTTTTCTATGAAACAGCTGATTTTTTTTTTGTATAACCGACGAAAAATTTCCACGCTAGACCTCCTGGTCTAGAATGATATGCTGAATTCATGGTTACAGTTTGCGCACTGGTTAAAAATTTATCCTGTATATGTTACGCGCTGTATATGGTCCCGTGTGGTGTCCGGGAGTAAAAGAATAGCACCATCCCATTTCTTCCCGTGGGTGTCGTAGGAAGCGACTAAGGGATTTATTAGAGAACGGGCAGCAGCGTTCTCTATGCATTTTACCACCATAATACGATCGCCAACCCGCCTGCCAAGCGTGGCGATTATGGCACCCCCCCCCCTTTTGGGGGAGGCCTATGTCCAGCAGTGGACGTCTTTCGGCTGAAATTATGATGATGATGTTACGCGCAAGTGTCTTTTTTTTTCAGAAGATCGCATGTTGTTGAATCGATTAAAAAAATCGGTAGATCGTATGGCCATGAATCGATCTTCTGGAAGATCGATTCAGATCGGGCATCCCTAGTTTATATTTGTTTCGATCATGAATATCATCAATATCCTCCATGCTCTTAACTAAATAAATAAATAAATTAGTATCAAACTTCAGCCCGCGACTTTGACCGCGTGATATTTCTTGTTCCCCGTCCAAAAAAAACAACAAACGAACTCTATAGATTATTCTCTTTAGCTATAGGTATAAATCACATAAACCCCCTTATGGTACAGTCATCGGAAACTAGGGTTGCCATCTATAAAATTTGGCAACCAGCACAAGACGCGTGAAAACCCCGGATTTTAGAGCCCAGAACCCGGAAATGTCAACAGATTTTTTTAAACATAGTCAGTGCAATAAAAAAACAGTTGAAAATGTCATAAATCACCTTTTTTATTTATTTTCAGACCTTAAAATTAAATTGGGTCATCTATTAAGTATCATCATTTTAAATGTACCTAACAAAACAGCATCATAATACATTGCGTGTGTCGCAGGCGGCCCAAGACTTTAACTTTTTAAACCCGGACAACAAATGAAGCCTCGCCCGGACGCTCCCCGGATGCCTTCTAAACTAGGACAAATCCGGGGAAACCCGGACGGATGGCAACCCTATCGGAAAACGACTTGCAAATCATTAATGTCCACACTCGAATACTACGAATGTCAAAACAAACTAAACAGTTACTTACAATACCGACATTGTATTCTCTTGGGAATACAATAAACAACACAACGATGAAAGCAAAATAAACAAAACATACAACTACTATCTTAAAGATAAAGAGATGAATCAATACACGGAATGAATGACTTCATTGATGGCTTCATTGAGCATTGAACTAACAAAAGAGATGACTGAAGGAAAACTATGAAGTTACATTAGCAGTTGTTGTCGCTATTAAAAATTTGGATGAAGATTATTCTTTATAGAGCATAATCAGCTTATAATGTTCCCACTGCTGGGACACAGGCCTCCTCTCGGTAAAAGGAAAAGGGCCATATACCACCACGCGAGCGCAGTGCGGTTTGGTAGATGTCACATGTTTTAGAATTTTTGTTCTAGGACATGGCGGTTTAGTCGCGGATGTTTTCCTTCACCGTTTTGAGGAAGTATTCCCGTTTGAGGACGTGAGTAATACAGGATAAATTTTTAACCAGTGCGCAAACTGTAACCATGAATTCAGCATATCATTCGAAACACCCCAGCGCAGTTTTTCGTCGGATATTGAAAAATAAAACCGGTTTCATAGAAAAGTGCAATACCTACCTACACGGTCAAAATGTATGAAACAGCCGATTTTTACAGTTGCGTTGGCGGCAGAACTATGAACAATTTCATGGTGTTGTGCCCCCTTTCTCTCAGATACTTACCATACGAAATCTAAAGGTGATTCTAACCAAAATAGGTTCGCCGCAACGTTTATCGGAAACGCGACACCGCAGCCACGAAACGGGGTCTAAAACCCTCCGCAGACAGGCGCGATGTGACAGCGCGACTTACAGTACCTGTAGAACAATTTCTTTATAAGTTCATGGAAACTGCACCCTAATTGCGTAACTCACGATTCATCATAATCTGTTTCGTTTTGAAACGGATTGTTAAACCATTGCTTCATATGTTCGAAAAATGTGTCTGCTCAACGACGTAAATAACGCAATGAATATTGTTGAACTGTCAAAACGAACGTTATTGACGTTCAAAAGTGCCTTTTAAGTGCCTAATTGAAATAAATGCTTTGACTTTGAACCCGATTATGACTAATCGTGAGTTACGCAATTAGGGTGCTGTTCTACCAGAATCAAGGCACACCATCGTCGCTTCGCGCCCGCATCCGCGGCCCTTAAGACGAATACAAAACGCTAGGTTTAGTATAGTTCTGCCTTTAAAACTTTTGTATTCAGTTTCAGTTTACTGTACTGTTTTTGTTTGTTATAATCCCTTTTTAACTAGATTTACTAGCCATGAGGCTGAATGTTTCAAGCCTAAGTAGAACATTTTTTTTTTGTGCAAATAAGCAAACAACCATTTACAATTAATGAAAATCAAAATAAAAGATGATAATTAATAATTATGTTCAGTTAAATAAAAACGTTTGAAATACTAGTGGCCATCAGCATATCGATAACAGATACAGGAACGTATCAATATCATGGAAGTAGGAAGTGTCGAAGGGTGGGCGTTTTTGGGGGACTGTCTTATGTAATTTTGACGTTCAAAAAGTGCTGACTCTCAGCCTAGTTTGAATAAATGACTTGATTTGATTGAATACTATACCTACCTACTTTTTTTTGGGTTTTGGCTACCTACCTACCTGTACACAGCGATCGTAGTAAGTACATTGAACAGAGGCGGTTAATCGGATGGCCTAGTGTGAGTGTCTTTTAACCATCTCGATCAAACACATCGATCGCGTTCGGTCGAAATGGTTAAAAGAAACTCACACTAGGACCACTGAGTGAATTGGCGTAAGTTTACTTACTACAGAAAATTCAAATCCAGTTAGTCGACGTTCACTCAGGCGTAAAAATATCGCAGCGGGACTTTATCGTGCATAACATTTTCAACTCTCGGTGTTAAACCGAACATTGAGAATCCAACAGAGTGCATTTTAGCGCGTCGTAAAAACCCATTGCTTCTGATGATGTACACTCGGCGCTAAAAGAAAGTGCGTTGAAGACGCTGTGCGCGAAAAAATCCCTCCGCGATATTATTACGCCTGAGTGAATTTCAACTTACTTTCCTACGTCCCGTCGAGCGTTAAACAGTAACCCTAGCGTGGGTTTCTTTTAACCATCTCGATCTAAATCTAACGCATCGACCGCATTCGGCGCCGATTGGTCCTTCGCAGTGGCGGATTTACCAGAAGGCTGAGTAGGCTGGAGCCTAGGGCGGTAAATATGGGTATTTTTTTTTTTTTTGTCTAAAAGAAATCAAATAACATTATTATATAGCTAAAGCGTTTAGCTTTTCTTGACTTGAAAGTCGATCGTAGATAGTTTTTCACTCGCTTTAAACAAGAAAAGCTTCTCTCACCCGAACAATTTGTTGCTGGTTTACATATAGAGGCGTGCAAAGTGCTTTATCGAAGTTTGGATAAATGTTCTCCAAATTCTATTTTCGCAGGAACGATGATAAAGTTTTTAATGATCCAGAATCTGGTTTTATTAAAACTCTTTCAGACGAAAGATGGAATTGGAAGTGTAAGCATTCGTGGACGAAGTCACTTTTTAAATTATGAGGACACATTTTTCCCCAAAAATTGAATAACCTACTGGCGGCAAATGTGTAAATCCGCCACTGGTCCTGAAGGACCCAGACCCGGTGAACCAATCCTGGGCCAATCGGAGCGCCGAACACGCTCGATGCGTTAGATCGAGATGGTTAAAAGAAACTCACACTGGGCGGGAACTGTTGGCGTGAACGGATTTTGTTTAGTTTTCGTTTTGTTTGATGAGAGGGTTTGGCAAGGAGGCGCGGGTGAAACTTGATTTATTTTCAAGGTTGCTGTGAGTACCCTCTTCTTATCTGGATGTACCTAAACCAAATAACATTGTTTCAGCGTATCTGCTAATAAAGTTGGACGACGAAGAGCAGTTCCTCATAGTGTCCAAAGCTATGATGTTTCATCTGACGGCTCCCGACAATGTTCGGGGTCCAGGAACGGTACCCCGGCGTCATGCCCTGGCTGCGGCAGCCCCGGTCCTGAGAGAGACGATCGTCAGAATGGTTGCTGTCGCCGATGACCATAGGTTTTCAATATTCTTGGAGATCGTGCTTCTACTGGCGTGCGATACAGCGGAGAATTGTACGTTAATCATTGTTTCGGATGTCGGTATAATGACGAGCCGTGTGCCTGGTGGCCCACTGGTATCGGCCCTTTGCTGTTTGCGGGGCCCTCCGCTGTAGGCACTTTGTGTATTCAATTTCTTCACCACTGCTCGCGAACTTTTATTCAAATAACTGCTTTCCTATGTGCATCGAGAATCAGAATATTTCATCTGTGAAACATTGATACGAGTACTAAAGTAGTAGGTACTTGTAGTAGTAGGTACTAAAAGTGTATCCCTCTTACTAATAAACATAGAACAAAGTTATTCCAAGTTTAAACCTATAAAAAGTATTCCTGGTATAACTTTATTTCGTTTTGATTAGTGAGAGCATAAGGTTTGCATTCGAATATAACGTCGCGGTCGTCTATAATATACTGAGTAACCTCACGTGACGATGCAGACTTCTATATGTAGATACTAATATTATAAAGACGTCAACTTTGTGAGTTTGTGAGGTTGTAGGAGAAGTAAAATATAAGTAAAATCGTCTCAAGTGTTTAAAACAAAAGACTTTAATATCCAATTACAAAATACAGAAACACAATAACAAAAGCAAACAACTTTGATATTATAAAGTTAATTCTAATTAGGTACTTATGTCACATAATAATTCTAAATAATCAGATAGGAATCTACAAATCTTCAATGGTACCTATATAGACATTTGTTCAATAGGAACTGTTTTAGTTTTGTTTTAAATGAACTAGTGTGAATCGTGCTTTTCTTTAATTTCACTGATTGGTATCGGCTATTGTTTTACAACATTGAAAATCGGATTAATCACACCTTTTAGATCTTTTCTACGGGTATCTTCTCTTATCCCTCGTTCCTCTATACTTAGTTTCAAATTGATGAATGTATCTAGCCATATTAGTCAAAAGTACAAGGACATAAATGCTGGGAACTCTGTGTAACTGTCATGTGTACGTTAATGTTACATGAAGAAATCATTAACTAAGAAACTATACTGGGGCCTACGGGTCTTTTCACAAGGGATTTCTCTCCGAAAACCTGCAATTATCAACTAAGTAAATTCACATATGATGTATGAAAATTTGTGAGTCATGACTGGGGTCCTACAAAATGTCCCGGAATTAACGCACACCACCAAACACCCCGTTTATGTTATAAAAATATAATACATTGTTTATTTCTTAAATTAGATATAGGTACCTACCTACTATTTGATTGATAAAAAATGAAAAAACCTTACCAATATACGCACGCATATCTACAGTCGCATAGGGTCTAGCGTATCAGGTAGGTACTTCGTTCACTTTTTGGTTTGTCTTGACTGTACAGCAGAAGAGCGACTGTAGTTTACGTAGTTTTAATTATTAATAAAAAAAAAACGATTCTGAACAAACAAACTTTCATAATTTGCATCCATTCAAATAATGAGGATCCTCACATTCCTTTATCATGTTCAATCTTGTGGGAGGCCTTCCAACAGTTCCAACGCTACGTCTTCCAGTACGCGGTCACCACCCTAGAACCTTTCGGCCCCATCGGCCACATGCTCTGTCATGACTGATGACCTGGTGAAGGTCGTAGGAATCCGCTCGATGCGCGAAGCACAGAACCGGTCGAAATGGCGGTGCTTCGGGGGCCTCATATGTCCAGCAGTGGACGTATTTTGATTGAAACGATGATATTCAATATAGATTTCCTCATGTTTGCCTTCTTGCCATTGTTTGAAGTATAAGTAACGGTTTTGATTTTGCAGGCATGGAAATGATGCAAGCAAACATAATTGAGATTATCTTCTATCGTTTTAACCCTTACTTTCCTAGAAGAGAACTGCCGTATTATGACATCAACCCTCTGGATTGCCAGGACCTCAACGTTCAATTGGGTAAGACAATAATGGAGTTATGTTTAAAAATGGTAGGTTTAGTTAAAATTAGCAAAAACGTTTCGCTATTGGGTTGTGCAGGTCAGATAGTCAGTCGGTCCATGTAAAATGCTAGTATTCAGCTGCATCCGGTTAGACTGGAAGCCGAATCCAACATAGTTGGGAAAACGCTATGCAAATAATGATGTTGCGCCACAGAGTAACCTGACAAAAGCAAAGCGTCTTAGTTTTGTACCTACTGCCGCACTTTGAGGTGGTTCACCTGTCATTACTGTGTACTGCCGCACGTTGTGGTAGTGCACCTGTCATTACTGTGTACTGCCGCACTTTGTGGTAGTGCACCTGTCATTACAGTGTACTGTCGCACTTTGTGGTAGTTCACCTGTCATTACTGTGTACTGGCGTACTTTGTACTAGTGCATCTGTCATTACTGAGTACTGGTGCATTTTGTGGTACTGCACCCGTCATAACTGTGTACTGCCGCACTTTGTGTTAGTTCACCTGTCATTACTGTGTACTGGCGTACTTTGTACTAGTGCATCTGTCATTACTGAGTACTGGTGCATTTTGTGGTACTGCACCTGTCATAACTGTCTACTGTCGCACTTTCTGGTAGTGCACCTGTCATTGCCGTGTATTGCTGCACTTCGTGGTAGTGCACTCGTCATTACTGAGTACTGTCGCAGTTTGTGACAGTCATCCAGTTTTACCAAGTGGTATCGTATTTCCCAGTAACCGGGTTGTGGAGGTCAGATAGGCAGTCGCGCCCATGTATAAACCAGTGTTTTAGATGGAGTGACTGCCTAACGGGTCGGCTTCCATTCGAATCGGATATAGCTGAATACACTGGTACTCAGTTGTATCCGGTTAGACTGGAAGCTGACCCCAACATAGTTGGGAAAAGCCTGGATTGATTCAGTTTTTAATAAGAAGATAGAATATAAACAAAACGACAAATGGTGACGGTTGTGCAAACCAATAGCGAATCTAGTAGTGATAATGTCCGTAGATCATTGAAATTAATTAGATTTGAGACAACAGCTTTAAACTGTAATATTTCGTGATTTTAGGAGACAGCAGCGTCAACATGTCCACAACACTGTCAGTGCTGCTAGTACTCCTGAAGACTACAGCACAACATTTGGATGAAAACCCGGATTTTAAAAAACTGCTTCCTGTCCCGGACAGTTATTCACAAAGGTGACTTATGCACATGTCTTCGAATTCTTGGTTCTAGGGTAAGCCGTTTTCCTCACGATGTTTTCCTTCACCGTTTTGAGAGCAGTGGTGATGAAATAATTTACGCAAAGTAAAGCGCCTGACTGGGTTCGAACGTACGACGTACAACTCGTAAGTCGAAGCCGTCACCACTGGGCAACCACTGCTCTCTCTGCAAAGGTGACTTGTGTTTTTGAAACGTCAAAATCTTAGTAGGTACTAAGTGAACCTAGGTCGTCCTAAGTTGTTCGTGCGGTAATGCCATCATGATCGAATGTTACACTGGCACTGCCTCGTTGGTGTAGTGGTCGCAAGTGCTACTGCTGAGCATTCGCTCTTGGGTTCGATTCCCATGTCGGGCAAAGGATTATTGGGTTTTTCTATCTGGAATTTGAATTTCTCAGTACCAACCCGGAGTCTCAATTTGTGCCAGGTTGATGGCAATAGGCCTGCCCCATGTTTCATCATTTCAGCCGAAAGACGTCCACGGTTGGCATAAGCTTCCCCCAGCTCCCCTACTTCGACCAGTTCTGCACTTCTCGCATCCAGCGGATTCCTACGGCCTTCACAAGATCATCGGCTCATCTTGTGGGAGGCCTTCCAACGCTACGTCTTCCGGCCCCTGTTACATGGGACTTAAATGGCGAAATGTGTACTTAGTGACAACTTGTCCTAGCCTTTTATAGGCGTGATGTTATGTATGTTCGTGTAATCGCTAGCCTGCAGATTCGCCCGTGCGTCAAAGTCAAAGTAAAAGTCGTAGCATTTATTTCAAATAGGCACTTAAATGGCACTTTTGAACGTATGTGTCGGAAATTGGAAAGTTGTATAAAGGAACGAGCTACCAGGACAAAACGAAGCCTATGTCTACTCCTTATAACACCAACTATCTGGCAGAGAAAGTATAGTTAAAATCGGTTTAGCTGTTTCGGAGATTAGCCGGAACGAACAGATAGACAAAACAATTTGTTTTGTTATAAGTTCTTATATACAGGAAAAGTTTTTATCCAGTGCGCAAATTTTAACCATGAATTCAGCATATCATTCTAGAACCCCTAGCGCAGAAATTTTTCGCTGGATATACAAAAAAAAACAGCTGTTCCATACATTTTGACCGCGTAGGTATTGCACTTTTCTATGAAACAGCAGATTTTTTTTTGTTTAACCGGCGAAAAATTTCTGCGCTAGGGGTTCCAGAATGATATGCTGAATTCATGGTTACAAATTGCGCACTGGATAAAAACTTACCCTGTATACATATTTTCATATGCATTTAGTAAAAAGCTATTATTTTGACAGACACTTCAGTTTTATTTATTTGTATATACTTAGGGGAGTAGATATATTCAGTTAGGTGTCGCTTATTGTTAGTGAAGACGGACATTTGTGGTCAAGAATCGCCGTGGTCACGACTTATGTTTATCTTTGTTTCTTCTTTTCATAACTGGCATATACACTTCTGCCTAACCCTTCGGGAAAAACAAGTGTGATGTTTGTTGACGTTGTGTATATGTCTTTGAATAAATAGACATGTTTGCATTACTTGAGAAGAGACTGGACCTCACAACACAGGGAATCCTAGTGTGGGATCCAGGGCATTTATACACATCTAGCACCTAAGGCTTGAACGGAATAAAGTTTTATTTACATTGTTTATTTATTTTTCTTATATCCCACACACTACCTATTTATTTTAGCTTTATCCCGTTTAGGCTTATCCCGTCTGGCCACCATAAAACAGCCCGCTAGGGTGGATCATCCGTATCCACCCTAGCAGGCTGCTTATCAGACGAGGTTCCCGGTGACTGGGACCGCAATTAACTGATGGAACCGCGGTCCCAATTATTACCTTAAACTTTTTTTGTTTGACTGTACTGGTTTTGGCTTGAAGAATATGCTTTTATTCATTTATGGGTGGTCCCAGTGGCCGAACTAAATAAATCTGGCGACTAGCATCGCGGTTCCAGTTAATTGCGGTCAGTGTTGCCGGAACCGTCAATCAGACGGGGTGGATAACCGGAATTCGTATTTAATTTTTCTTCCGATTTCCTCCCTCGGCGGTGTGCGGTCATTTAGAGAAATACGCTAGAAACCGCTAGAGGCCCAAGATGCCTATATAGGTAGTATGAATGAATATAAATGTCTTTTGTAAATCTCATGTGGGTTTCATTATTAAAAGGCTTTATGGGACCCGTATGTATCGTAAACATCACGCATGATTCTTTTTTAGATATTTTTTTTTCTTGCATCTTTTATAGAATATTGTTTATCTTTTTTTACTTCTGAATGCTTTTTGATTACGTTAGCCCTGCGTTACGTTTGCTAACAGCTTGTTTTTATTATAATGTAGTAATCTGTGGAAAATGTTGTGGGTAGTAATTAAGTAGGTGTTTGCTAAGTTTAATTTTAAGACAACACTGTTTATCCTTAATATACTACTGTTTGTTTTCCCAAATGTTATAAGAATAACTAAAAAATAAATAAAAATAAAGTAAATGTATTTTCAGATGTTTTATCTGGGCATATCGATACGAGTGCCGAGCTCGGGATCATCGCCACGAACGGATTACCCTGACGGTCATAGCAGCAATCATGATCAAGTGCTATGGGGAGCGGCTGGTTCTCTTCTCTTCTATATTGATGCCAGGTATCATTCTCAAACCTATCTTAGTAACCAATGAAAGATAACTTATCGTTTTACGGATAACTAAAAGCATTTGATTGCAGTGCTGTTTTCAAAGAGGCATAAGCGTATCTTGTAAAGTTCTCACTGATGGGATACGGGCCTCCTCTCGGTGAGAGAGATTGGGCCCCACGCGGGCCCAGTGCGGAGTTCGAATTATTGGTTCGAGGACGTGCTGGTTGCCTCAGGATGTTTGTTATCCTTCACCGTTTTGAGAGTAAGTTCGATCGTACGCCCTACAGCTCGTAAGTCGCGGCCGCTACTACTGGGACCCCATTTGCTCTCCTCGTTTCAATGTGGGTTATATCGTATGTTGCCGAATTCTTTAATTATACCGTTATCCAAGAAAAGTAACATTCGTAGATCTTTGACAGTCTTTACGGGCCGTTAGGAGCCCGAAAGTCTCTCAACCAGTCTTAACTTGGTTATGGAGGGCATATAGGCCGACACTCCATGTAAAATATGGGACCGACCCCAACACAGTTGAGAAAAGGCTAAGCAAATGATGGTTTTCCCAAAAAATATACAACATAACGTTATTGTATCAATGGGAGGGGGGATATTGAATTCGGAATCAGTTCCATTAGTGGTTCTAGCTACCATAATTTGTGCACTTTCACTTCCGACGGACAATTGCGTTGCTCAAATGATAGCCGTTCAACCGTGTCCCGTCGAAACGGACGAATCTGGTTCATCCAGAGTTGCATCACGATCTCATCAGCTGCTTCGTGTTCGCAGATATCATGTCGCTGTCAGTTCTAACGGAACTGCCTCCGCGGAAGGACTGGACTGCGACTGTCCATTTTTCTACCTCGCAAGAAGATGTTCAGTTCAAGAAGACGTTGATTTATTTTGTTGTTGATCTGCTTAAAGTGTTCCCTTACAATAAATTCGTAAGTCTAGCCTTAATCTATACTTAATATTAAAAAGAGGTAAAATTTTTGGTTGTATTTTTTATGTAAGGAGTAATCTCTGGAACTACTAGTAAACGGATTGGGTTTTTTTTTGCGTTCGTTTGCCTAGGTTAGGTTCATCATTTCAGCCGGAACACGTCCGCTGTTGGACGTGTTCCGTGAACCTTACCTTGGCTATCAAACGTAAAAAAGATTTATTCAAATCAGACTGCTAGCTACGACTAGCTACAACCCTAAAGATCCAAGAAAACGAAGTAAAATCGCGGGTGGGCGATGCGATGCTATACGATATATTTCATGTTAAACCAGCTTATAACACGCGGGTAGAAGCTAGTACGTTATTTTTATAAATCATTCATCGGCCTACCCAAATGTCCTTTGGTATTGTTCGTCAATCTTTGAGCTCCTCAAGTTCTGAGTTGAGCTGTATGATTAGTGATTACTGATAATTGCGTGCACTGAATGGACAGGTCCACTCAATCTGTGTGGTTCTTTCCTCAAAAGACCATTTCAGACACCAATCCACATGGTCTTCACATGATCTGACCAAGATTTTGTCTGGAGTTTAAAAGAGACTGTGACCTCTGAGTTTGTTTCGGCCTTTCTGCTCAGAGTAGTCAGATAGGAAGCGCCGACCTCATCTAATTTAAAAAAATATGATTGACGTGAAGTGTTTGTACCTACTAACAGAAATAAAATCATTTATTATCTGTGGTAATAATATATAATATACTTCTACTATTTTAAAGAGGAAAGATTTTATTATTTGTTTGTTTGCATTGAATAGGCTCCGAAACTACTGAACCGATTTGAAAAATTATTTCACTGTTGGGAAGCTCCACTATCCCCGGGTGACATAGGCAATATTTTTTCCCTTATTCCTACGGGAACGGGAACTACGCTGGTGAAACCGCGGAGCGCTGCTAGTTATAAATATTTTGGTACGAGATTCATTACGACCTTCTTAAATGTCAGACGTTTTTATGGCCGGAAACCATAAATTACCTTACTATTTTATATTTTAGATGATGGAGTCTCAGTATTGGCTTCTGGGCATCATGTACCTACTGGACCCAGGTCTCTGTACCTTGAGGTCACGGTGGTCGCCTGCTCTGTTTGCTGAGATCCGTAAGACAGCTCTTCAAGCATTAGTCTGCACAATACCTATATCTGATCCGAGTTTGGTCAGGAAGTATGGATTGATTCGAAGGTGAATATCCTCCTAATATTATAAAATGTGCAACTTTGTGTTTTTGGATGTTAAGTTGTTTGGATGTTTGTTAAGTAGGTACGGATTTGGATGAAATTGGCACTCAAATAGTTTAAAACCTGGACCCGCTAGAATGTTCCCGTAAGATAATTTTCGACAGCCACGCGGGCGTAGCCACTGGCAAAAGTTATCATATTTGTTTTTATCTAAGTCTGCAAATTGTTAGTTCAATTTAAAATCAACAAACACGCATTTTGCGGGCTACCCTACCCCTTCCACCACTTTAAAAAAAATCGTATGTTTTCAGAATAATGTGGTACATTGAGTGGTACTCCGAGAGCCCGTTCGAAATCCCGATACTATATTGGTGCGTACGACTACTGCAGGTCGCTACGCATCAGAGCCGCCACCCTGAACGCGGGAAGGTCATGCAAGACCTGTTCGATACACACGGCATTATTATAATTATGAGTGAGCTAATTGCAGTTATTAACTACATCTTATTTTCGTGTCGATGGTTCTCTGCGTCGCTTTTTTAAAGTATTGTTTGAGCCCAGTCGGTGGCCACGTTTGGGAACTCCCCCAGAGTCTAAAGACTAAAATCTTCAATCACTGTGTCCTGTCTGTTATGATCTACGGAGTTGAAACGTGGACAATAACAGTATGGCTGGTCTAAAAATTCACAGTCGCTCAGCTAGCTATGGAACGAGTTATATATGCTCACTATATCTCTGAGAGATAGAATCCAGAATGAGGTGATCAGGCAGAGAACCAAACTTGTCGACATAGCTCACAGAATTAGAAAACTGGAGTGGCACATTAGCCGTAGAACTGATGACCGTTGGGTAGACGTGTTCTTGAGTGGAGAACGCAAATCGGCAAAAGTAAGGTTAACAACGCCCTCAGGCTAGGTGGAGCGACAATCTTCGCAGAGTGACTGGTAACAACTGGATGAGGGTTGCCGAGAATCGAGCTGAATGGCGTGCAATTGGAGAGGCCTATGTCCAGCAGTGGACTGCTGTAGGCTGATGATGAGTTTGCGACATCAGTGGCATACAGTGACTACTAAAACTTATGATTTACTGATATTGTCAACACTTGAAGTCAGAATTGTCAATATCAGCTTGCTTACCTATTGCTATGCCAGTTACTTGGTGATTGATTTCAAGATGGTCAAGTGTTTTTGACAAATAGTTTAGCTCCACGGCAGTCGTTTCAAACCAGCGTAGGGTGCTATCATTGAATAGGTTGTCTTTAGAAAAGATTACTTTAAATAAAAAGGTACCTGAGGCCGGATGTCTAGTAGTAACTGTCGCGACTTGAGAGTTGTAGGTCCTATGTTCGAACCCTGACAAGCGCTTTACTTTATGCAAATGATTTCATCACCACTGCTCTCAAAACGGTGAAGGAAAACATTGTGAGGAAACCAGTATGTCCTAGAACCAAAAATTAAAAGACATGTGGTATCTACCAACCTGCACTGTGCCCGCATCGTGGATTAGGTACCTACGGCCCACTCCCTCTCAGGCAGGGGAGACCTGTGTCGTAGCGGTGGGAACATCGTCTGATTAGACGCTGCTTACATCTTAAATATCAGAGACAGGGCCTCCGACCATTTCGGATTCAATAAGTCATGTCAGTCATGGCGGGCTTTTAACGCCATTGTACAGAGGCCAGCACATCAAGGTACCCCAATCTGTCAAATTTCTTTGCTAATTTTTCAACTTTATTACAAAGGAATAAGGTTTATGTTCAATTGGGAAAATTTTACAGTTTGGGATAGCTTGACCTGCTGGCGACTGTACTATATTAATAGTAGCTCTGACGAAAAATCAGCCTTGACCCTGAACTGTGTGACCCAGAAATACTAACTAACGATTTGCAGTGCAGGTCGACATCGTAATTCCATAGTCCTTACTGTTACTCAGATCTCTGTTACACACTCATGGAACAAAAGGTGCCACCAGTAGAGAAGTGCCAGGCGATAATAGCATTGGGTCTTCGCTTGCTGACGAGCGCTGTGGTGAAAAACCAACGTGTGACCTGCGTCGTCTACCCGGCCATCAGGTGGCCATATTCCGTAAACCAGCTGGCCAGAAATATGATGGATGTGGTTCTGTATTCACTTGATCAGCACTTTATTGTCAGTGACAAGTGAGTGGACCCCAATACAGCAAAAAGTTCAAAACAAGCTCATTATTCAACCAGTTATTTTAGTTCAAACTTAGTTTTTAACCGACTTTTAAAACGAGGATGTTCACAATTCGTAAATTAATTTTTCGTTTGTTCCTTGGTGTCTCCTACATAGTGGATATAACTAGAAAATATAATTTGGTTGGTGTACCGCCTTGGGGTGATCTATATAAATAATGAAAAAGGAAAGTCCTGACTGCCAGCCCAAACTCTGGGACCTAGAAACCTTAAATTTTGCACAGAGGTTCCCTTTATAGACAAGGAATAAGGAAGGGTTTTTCGAAATTCAACCACTAATGGAAGTTCCGCGCGGGCGAAGCCGCTGGCAAAAGCTAGTCCCATATAAATTTTATGAACGTTGTTTGGGTAATTTATGCGTTAGTTTCTACAATTCATTTTTAATCCATTTTGTGCATTACATGGCAACTGTAGTGGTATACAAATTCTACTACTTGCTCTGCAAACCTACCTACCTACCTGCTTTTTGGTATGGTATGGTACCTCTTCCTTAACAAAAATGTGAAAAATAAATAACGTTTTACACAACAACAAAAAACAACCGACTTCCTAAAAAATATACCAAGTGAAAAATAGCTTAAAATTTGGAAGTGGGTGTCTTTGGATCTGAATTTTAGTTTGTTGTCACCGAATTCCGAAATTAAAAGTAATTTTTGTTAAAAAAAATATGCCACCACGTGCATCACGCTGATTCAGGCTACTTGAAAAGTGAGCTCGTTTTGAACTATGAAAACGAGAAAAACAACTCGGAAAGTCGCGCAGAGTCTTTATCGAGTCTCTGGATCCAGTCAGATTCTGAGATTTGTACTTAACTTATTCTGACAGCAGGGTTTATGTTATTTAAAATATATTATAGCTTAGATTTTGAAATTACACGAAACTTTACTTACTTTAGCTTGCTTAGAAATAGATACCTACGTAGTAGCTGAAGCGTCTAAATTCTAAGAAACACAACTTTAATTCATGTTGTCCCAGTGTCCTATAGAGGGGCAATGGGGGTGGATACGCTAAGGTCACGTAAACCCACGAACATCAGTTTTTGCAATTTGCAGCTTTTGTTTAAATTATGCAATTTGATTAAATTATGATTCGCGACCGTAAAACTATGGCTTACAGAATTATAGATAATCATTAACATCATCATACAACTCTCTAAGGTCATTTAGTCCCATTGAATGACTATTTCATGAAAAAGTCATTCTATGGGTTAAGTCATATGAAATCTGACTTGCAAATTGCAAAAATATGTAAGAAAATTTCAACTCCGCGGGCTACTCCGGCGCTTCCACCGTTTTCTTTATACTAGGTAATTTTTTAACCAGTGCGCAAACTGTAACCATGAATTCAGCATATCATTCTAGACCCCATAGCGTAGAAATTTTTCGTCGGTTATACAAATAAAAAATCTGCTGTGTAATAGGAAAGTGGAGAAACCTACGCGGTCAAAATGTATGGAACAACTGATATCTTTTTAGGATTAAGTACTTACTGACGAAAAATTTATACTCTGGGGGGGTCTAGAATGGTATGCTGAATTCATGGTTACAGTTTGCGCACTGGTTAAAAATGTATCCTGCATAAAACCTGACCTGCAAATTGCAAAAAATGCAAGAAAATTTCAACTCCGCGGGCTACTCCGGCGTCTCCACCGTTTTCCTTATAAATATTACTAGCTTCCACAATTATAATATTAGTAAGATGTGAAAGTTTTTACTCAATCACGCTAAGATGGCTGGGCCTGAATTCACTATGACCACTTAACGATTCCTTACTCGAAACCACGTCAATCACACACGAAATCTGCTAATATCGTATTAATAATTTCGAAAAATTGTCTTTGAACATACAGAATATGACATTTCGATTCCTTACCGATAGGTACATTGGTTTAAAATAAAACTCGATATTGATATAGTTTGAATGTTGTGAGATTCCGCGGGGAATCATTATAACCATACAGAATTGGGGCACTGAACGGATTTGGATGAAATTGGAAATTGGCACACAGATAGTTAATAATCTGAACCGTATACCGGGATAAAACGTAATCTTTAAATTACGTTTTATCCCGGTATACGGTCCCCTGGGATTACTTCCGACGTCCACGAGGGCGAAGCCGCTGGCGAAAACTAGTATTATAATAAAATGACAGAATTATTGTTGCTGTGACGTTTATTTTCATTTTTCATTTTACTGATATAATCGAACATTACTTCCAGGTGGTTAATCTCGCTATTAAATTTAATATGGGAAGCGATTATATGGAATAAAGACTATAGAACACAGTTTGTGAGCGACGATGGTGTTTATAAACTGCTGGATATGATTACGGTAAGTTGCGAGAAAATATGTAAGTAGGTACTATAGCGGTATACTTTTTTTTTGGTGGGAAATCATCAAATAACTTCTTCCGCTCTGGCTGGACTGGAGCGGAAGGTCGTGTCAGAGTTTTACTGACTAAAACTCACCCGTGTTCCCTCAGTTGCCTGTGTACCAGGGGCCACGGTATCTCTTTCGAACAGCCCGCAGTCCTGGCAGGCATTCGCCCTTGCGGACCCCACCAGTGCTGACATCTCTTTGAGGCGCTCGTGGAACAACCTGCTGTTGACCCGGGCTTGGTGCTTACCGGACGGCGAAACCCATTACTGAATCCATGGTTACGGTACCAGGGGCCACGGTATCTCTTTCGAACAACCCGCACCCCTGGCAGGCATCGGCCCTTGCAGACCACACAAATTGGTGCTGACATCTCTTTTAGGCGCGCGGTGAACACAACGGGCTGTCGACCCGGCCTTGGTCCTTACCGGACAGCAAGCTACCCATTACTCGCCGTCTGCGAGCCCGCGCCTACGGTGGCTGGGATAGCCTGGGTTTTCCGACGCTAGCGGTATACTTGTGGCTAAGTAATTTTATCCGCACGGGTCGTTCCATCAGGTTAAGTTACGCTGGTCCGTGGATGAGTGACCGTGCCTCGGAGGCTGTTGGTCCCGTTTGTCATTTATGGATCGAAAGCCTGACAACCAGTCCTAATTACCGCGGGGTATCATCTTACCCAGTAACTGGATTGTGGAGGTCAGAATTCAGATAGGTAGTCGCTCCATGTCAAATACAGGCATCCATTAAGACTGGAAGGCGACCTTAACATAACTGGGAAAGATAAAGCTGATTGTTTTGAACGCTTTTTGCATTAGTATCTCGGGACCATAGAGTCTCGGATCTTTTATTATCATATTATCTTTATAATTTTTCCCACAATCTCCGGGTGTTTGACAATTTAATCAGAAATAGTGAATGGATTTCACAAGCAAATTCATTGCATACTCTAAGGATAGGTTCAAGTGTTCGAGACACCACTTTCAGAACGTCATTGATTTATGCAAAGACTAATATCAATTCTCAATATCTTGTAATTACGGGATGCAATCACGTTTGGCCTGGACGAGGGGCACCGTACCACTTGTGGTAATTCCTTTAGCTTATACCAACGGACAGTGCCATTAATATGTCTGTGAAAGACTCGCATTCATTCGCTAGGGGACTCGTGACTTCCTACTTGGACTATTCAATTGATGCAAACGCTGGCTGTTAGCAACTATTTCTTTTACTATCTAGGGACTTGCTTCTCAAAGTTTTCTTGGTCCTAGAAATGCAGTAACAGTGTTTAGCTGCATTCAAATTTTAATTTGTGCAACTGTGTGTTTTTGTTTTTGTACACAAAATCTGCCTTTCCAAACTGTGTTCCCACACTGTGTTTGGAAAGGTCGATTCGTGATTGATAATAAGATTTTCTGGGCTACTTATTGGTAAAAAAGTTTTACACTCGCTGTCTTTGCCGGTTGTATATATATGGGTCGGACAGATACAGAGGGTATGTTAGAAAACCGTTGGAACGGACGGCGTGACACGTTCGTGTATTATTTAGGTAACTGTCAACGTTTGCACATATACATTTTTATCCAGAGCGCAAACTGTAACCATGAATTCAGCACATCATTCTAGACCCCCCCCCCCTAGCGCAGAAATTTTTCGTCGGTTAAATACAAAAAAGAAATCAGCTGTTTCATAGAAAAGTGCAATACCTACGTGGTCAAAATGTATGTGTAAAAATTAATGTTATCGTGTCCAACGTTTATTCTTGTTTTATAATAAGTACGAGTAAATATTGCAAAGGAAACAGTTTGATTGTAGCAATTTCTCATTGGGTAATAGATTGAAATGTAATTCAGTATCCTACTTTTTTAATGGCTCATAAACAATTATAGGTTAAATTCACATTAAATTTGGTCCGTAGATGGGTGACCATCTTTACATACCAAGTCTCCTCCGTGCCTCGGAAAGCACGTTATGCCGTTGGTCCCGACTGTCATTCGTGGATCTTTGACAGTCGTTACGGGTCGTCAGAAGCCCGAAAGTCTGCTTAGACCCAGTAACTAAGTTGTGGAGGACAGATAGGTAGTCGCTCCATGTAAAATACTACTCATCACTATCCAGCTGCATGTAATTAGAATGGAAGCTGACCATAACAGGTTGGGGAAGGCTTGGCGAACGATGAAAAAAAAGAATACCTTCATCAAAATCAGAATTGTTCTGATCATTTCAATCTACCAGTTATATCCATTTTCGTTTTAGATGACGCGGGCGCCAGTGCGTTGCATCGCACTAGCGCTGGTCTGCGACATCGCCCGCGCAGGCGATGGGGTCGGCCACCTGGTATCTTGGCGAGCCAATCTCGGAGCCTCCAATGCGGTACGTCGTATTTACCACAGAGAGTGGAATGGACGCGCGCGCCGGCTGCAATCTACACGTCATGCTTACTAACAGTAGATAGCCCAAGTACAGTCACGAGCAATAACATGTAAACACATCGCTAAATTCAAAAGCGATTTTCTTTTAAATAGCGATTGCAGCCTTGAGATAACTTAGATATTTCATTACAGTGTGGGTTCCAAAATATTATTTTCATAATAAAATAAGATTACAATTAGTAAAACTGGAGAAAATTAGTTTTAAAAGTTGGTAAGTGTATACATATTATTGCTCGTGACTGTACGCACAGGCGATTTTGAACAATATTTTTCTTTATCGTGCACTTTATTTTGTCTTTTCGGTACTGAGCTGAGCATTGAGAATTCATACAGCGCGTCAACGCGCAGTGCTGAATTTTCAAATCTCGGCGCTAAAGTGCAATGGAAAATCCAGAGCGCGATAAAATATCGCCCGTTGTAACTTGGGCTAAGTATAAATTGTCGTCCCGATTGTGACTGCAGCGGCGGCGGCGCTGCCGCAGTTCTTATGCCATCGCCTATGTTACTCCAGCAGGAAATTAACTCCTAGAGTGATGTTAGTGGAACGTATAGGTAATTAGTGCGTAATCTGTTGTAAATGTGGGCTAAATTAAAAATTTGTGCGCTTTGTGGTTTTGGAAAAAAACTAAAAAACTTTTCCTGCTGTAGTAAAGTTGTTCCAGCGGGAAAATTCTAAACGAATGATCGGAGATATTCTGCATGGGCAGAGAGCTTATATTTGTGCAACATATTTGTGCTTATATTTGTACGTCAAGGCCGGCTGTCGCTGAAAACCAGCACTGGGGCTCTGTCGTGTATAGGATCGCAGCATAAAATGCTGAGCGATAGCCGTTTTGCGTGGATGTGACCAGGGCCCGATCTAGCCATTTAGCCGCTTTGGGCAAAAATAATATTCGCCGCCTTTTGCACAAACACCATATAAGTCATGAGCTTGCTATTCCAAAGATGGGATGATATTTAAGTAATATTCTTTTAGTAATTATAGGGTAAACCGAGGTATAACTGACCGCTTTCAATAATTGGCCACTATCCACTTCAACTGCAAAAAATAAGAGTTATGCTCACAGTATGCCATCTATTATTTATTTTCGGTATTACCTACTTATGCAGCTTTCATTATAGTTACTTTTTTTTCCACTATGAACACCAGCGCCAAAAATAACGACCATTTTTTGACGGTTGGCGAGCACGTTTTGACATGAACGGTAAGTCTTTACAAAAATCTTAACGTAACGCTTGATGTAAAATTGAATTTTGTGGTATTTTGTGAAGTAAACGTTAGTCGATTGTCGTGGGTCGTGTTGTACGGATGGTAAATGATCCAATTTTATAAGTTCTATTCTTTCAGCATCTATTGTAAACCGAGATTAGGCGGGTGGCTTGTAACTGATCGACATTTTTGCATATTTTCAATTATTGGCCACCCATGCCAGTTACTGGGTTACAACCTAACATTCGAATTTTATAAAAAATGAAACGTATTAAGCAGGCGCATAAGGTATACTATCCCTTAAAAAAATTACAAATAAAAATATAAACATTTATCAGTAACTGGCATGGGTGGCCAATTGTATTCTACTTGTATGGCCAGTTACTGACGGAATATTTTTAATTGCACGGATATTCCATAATGTCGTTAAAAAACGCCAATACTCCAAAGAGGCAATAGAAAAGGCTGTTGAATTTTTTTTATACGATATAGGATCGATTCGTCAATCCATTAACGCTACTAGAATTTGTTGACAACTGTGCAGCAATTTATAAACTTTGGCAGGAATATAAAGGTGTTTCTGAATTACAGTGGGCTGCAGCCCACCGTACAAATTAGTAATGACATAATGAATACACAGGATTGGAATCAAAATCTACACTTGGATGAAAGTGACTTGTTAACCGAAAGTAGCTATGTAATAGATTTGAAGGAACAAAGTGAAGAATTCAGAATGATTCTAAATGAATACACTGGTGAATTACCAGTAAACAACGAAGATAATAAGTATGAGAAACAGGACAAAAGAGTGAAAGAAAAAATTAGTGCAGTCACCAAAAAATACTAATAAATTTGGCAAATTTCAATACTCCAATACCTTTATCTTCGACACCAATCCAAATAGAGATTCACGAACCAGACAGTTTTGCCGACACTACCAATCCACAACCTAGCATTTCAAAACAGATGGAGATGCCAATACCAAACACTGTAAAATAATCACCACCTAGCACTTCAAAACAGATAGAGATGCCAATACGAAACACAATAAAAGAACCACGACCTAGCTCTTCGAAACAGATAGATCCAAATAAAAGCATTACTGTCGTTTCAAATGTACCTTTTTCAGAATATGTGAAACAAAAGTTGCCTGATTTACCCAAACGACAAGGAAAACGCTAAACAGACAGATTTCCATTTGCTTTGACATCCGACCAATATATAAGGTAAGATCAAAGCAATTAAAAAGCAAGAAGAAGATATTGCAAAAGAGGAAAGGAAGAGATTAAGAGAAGAAAAGAAGAGTCAAAACGAGAATAATGTACCAAATAAGAAACCAAAGAATACAACGAATAAGAGGGTTGCTAAAACCAAAACGATGAATAGTCAAGACGAGCCAAAGAATATGTTAGGAAATAAGAAAAAACAAAGTCCAACTTGTTGCGACTATTGTCTAAATCCAATCACAAGAAAGGGTGATTTCGTGCAGTCTCTGTAAAAAACATTTTCTTCAGAGTTGTATTCCATTAACTCATAGAATTCTTAAACCTGAGGATGAATGTGATAAATTTTTGTCATCTACATCTGATCTGATGTAGATAATTTATTAATATTTTAAGTTCCTCGTTCCTTTACAGTTTACAAAACAACTGTGTTATACTGATCTCTTAAATATGCTAAGAGGTTGATTTTTTTTAACGAATTAAGTACAATATTGTTATAATTTGCCCTATTAAGTTTTGAAGTAATTCTATTATAGGTACTTTATTCTATATTTTAATTTTTTGATGATTATTTTTATATGGCCAATTATTAGTGTTATAACGGCTAACTTCTAAATTTTATGGCCAGTTACTACTAAAAATAACTACTTTTTCATTGCATCTAAATATTTCTATATAATTCAGTTTTATTTGATTTTTAACACATCAATATCGGTAAACGGATACACACTTTAACCAAAGGTAATATAAGAATATTAATTTCTGGACAGATTTAGTCATAACACTGACATGAACTGGGCGATGTGCTTAAGTGGCCAGTTACTGATGAGTTTACCCTATAATACTAGCTTACCCGGCGAACTTCGTACCGCCATATTTTATTTCTCCAGTCGCGACTGAGGAAATACATATAACCCTTCCGGTAAAATCAAATCAGTTGGAATATTCAAATCTATATATATTTGTTTAAATATTTCTTATTTATAAACCTTGTCCTGACAATAAGGAACACATAAAAAAAAGAATCATCTAATTTGGTGCAGTCGTTCGGAAGTTATGCGCGTACATAGATTAGCGGAAACCCGCAGCTTCGCCCGCGTGGAAGTCGGAAATTATCCCCCGGGAAAGTACTACCGGGATAAAAGTATCCTATGTGTTAATCTAGGTTATAATCTATCTGTATCCAAATTTCATCCAAATCCGTTCGGCCGTTTTTGTGTGAAAGAGTTACAAACATCTATACATACAAACTTGTACGTTTATATTTAGTCTACTACGACTTCTGAATAAGTATACGAAAATTCATGAGTGTGTTTGTATGTTTGTAAGTATACATTTTGCCGCCCCTCATTTTTGCCGCTCTGGGCAAATGCCCGGCTTGCCCCCCTTTAGATCGGGCCCTGGATGTGACGCATGTTTCTCTTAACTTTTTCTTAATTTTTTTTTTGTGTTCCTCTTCTTTTTTGCGTCATGTTTACCGCAAATAAACATATTTTCTTTTTTTTCTTTCAAAAATGTTCGCCGAAAATATAATTTATGCGTCTTCAGGTTTTCGAGTTATTGCACTTCCTGCTGGAGTAACATTTTGCAGAATCTTGTATCTCTAAAACCATTGTACGAGTATGTGCGCCTGTAGAATAAACATATACGAGCAGCTCTTAATTTGTGCGTATTTGTGACAAACTTTATTTAAAAATATATTAATACTTTTCAAGTTATCGCGCTCTTTTGAAAGTCCGAAAAAATATCGTAGCGCCTAAATGAGAAAACGTATAGGTAAGCTCGCTGAAAACTGTATTCGGTCCTTTTTGATGCTTATAATAACCATAACTTTCAAAAGTGTACAGTCGCCAGCAGGTCAAGCTATCCCAAACTGTCAAATCCCAATTGAACATAAACCTTATTCCTTTGTTATAAAGTTGAAAAACTATCAAAGAAATTTGACAGATTGGGGTAGCTTGATGTGCTGGCCTCTGTACATGCATGCGTTATTGAATAATATTGGTAAAAGTCCAAATGACGGTGTCATAATTTGACGGAAAAATACAAGAAACCGGCTCAACCCAAGA
This sequence comes from Polymixis flavicincta, assembly GCA_949987655.1. Classification (NCBI taxonomy): domain Eukaryota; kingdom Metazoa; phylum Arthropoda; class Insecta; order Lepidoptera; family Noctuidae; genus Polymixis; species Polymixis flavicincta. Next base: position 29,663,779 of record OX465171.1, on the reverse strand, counting down.
TGTGTACGAGTAGGTGTAAACCAAAAATTTGTGCGTTTTATCAAAAATGTATAGTGAAAATATTCAGCTTGGAATGTTTATAATTAATTAATTTCCTAAGTAGGTTGCTTATCCGACCAAATTCAATTGATTACAAAAAAAAAGCGATGGATTCGTGCATATCGATGATTTTTAATTTTGTCGCACATTTACAGCAGATTAGGCACGAAGTTATACGTTCCACTCTCATCGCTCTAGGAGTTATTATCCTGTTGGAGTAACGTACACGTTATAATATAATATACAAAATCTACTAATATACAAAACTACTTTATTATTCAAATTTCTGTTTGTAATGTCAAAATAACAGCTTTTTACATAATTCATATGAATCTATATGCATTTAAGTATAGATAGACATGCGGTACTCAATTTAAAATAAAAATAAACTGTTTGTTCCCGTCAATCTCCGAAACAGCTGGACCGATTTCGACGGAATTTTCATTGGCAGATAGCTAATGTTATAAGGAATAACAAAGGCTACTTTTTAGATGCCACTCCGTCGGTCTGCGCTGACCCTCATTTAGGGCTGAGCATGTTTCGTCTGGCTCAGGGATTGTCAGAATTGGGTATTTTACTCTATAGGGTAAAAAAAATAATGCGATAGCTTAGGAAAAAATCAGTCGGAAAATGAACATTTTAGTTCATGAAATAACAAAATACCTACTTACATTTCAAAATTCAATTTAAGATTTCAGTTTTTTTTTTCATTTGTTTTTGAACACCGTGAAATAGTAGCCGCCATGTTATTACGTCATACCGCTGAATAAACTAATCAACTGAACAACTTCTTACTTTAGTATTTTCGTAAACAAAGTAGTTGTTACTGAAATAATATCTTACATTCAGGAACAGTAAACTGACGATAAGTACTCACTTTTTCAATTACAAACCTTTATCATACAAAATATCAGCGCATTTGTTACCTTAGCAAACTGACGTCATACCCACAGAGCAATAAGGCGTCCACTGCGTCCAGCGTTTTTGTCAAATTACGCGCGAAATATGAAAATGTTAAATTTAAATGCATTTTTATTGCACTTATCGGTTTAAGAAAAATTTGGTCTTTTTATAGTGGTTTATTAACAATTAAGAATCGAATTAGAACACTTTTCAAAAATGTGTGTAATACCTTAATGTCACGAGCCGTCAGCTTCTATTATCTAAACGGTGACACTGACACTTGGTTTGTATGAGATCGTTGACCACACCGTCTCTGCATGTCCTTGCTCTATGGTACCGACGTAGGTGCCTTACCCTCCAATCTGATGAGGAACTAAGTGCAGAGTACGCGCAGTGAAGGGTTTGTGGCAATTAGTTTAGACGCCTTAGTATTTGGTTTTTTGGCTTCTTTCTTAGTGTTCCGCGCGGTCTATCTGCCTTGTTTTATAATCTGAGGTTTAGCTTATTTAGTGCTGTTTGATTTTGGAGTAGAAAGGTATGGCAGGTACACGTTGGTTTCATGTTTTTGTTAATTAGTTTTATCGGCTTCGAAAGGTCCTCCTGGCCCAGAATCGCATCTTACACTTACCGTGGTTCGTCGGAATAAGTGGATTCCAGCTTCTACAGAAATTTCGGTGGTTGAGATGGCAAGCCAAGGAATACTTCTCAACAAAATCACTTTTTCTAATATCCAGTATCAGTTAACGTTTATGTCCGCCGTCCAGCCAGTATTACCCCGTAACTGGGTTGTGGAGGTCAGATAAGCAGATCATCATCATCATCATCATCATATCAGCCGAAAGACGTCCACTGCTGGACATAGGCCTCCCCCAGGCTCCTCCACTTCGACCGGTCTTGTGCTTCCCACATCCAGCGGATAAGCAGATACTCCATGTAAAATAATGGTGTTCAGCTGTATTCGGATTCCGGTCAGACTGGACGCCGACACCAACATAGTTGTGAAAAGGCTAGGAAGATGATGATACAGATGATGACCGCGTTGTTCTGTGAGATGATAACGATTTTCAATACCGCACAGGATTTTTAATTGTCAGTATTGGATCGAGCGTTGACAACTCGATCAAACGCATAGAGCGCGTGCGGCGCTCCGATTGGTCCGTTACCAATCCCGGGCCAATCGGAGCGTCAAACGCGTTCGATGCTTTTGATTGAAATTTACACTAAGGCCTCAGAGTGCATCCCAGCGCGTCAAAATACGTAGGTACCAACTTACGGTGCTAGTATGCTCTTTGAAAATCCAGTGCTTCAAAAGAAAATAGCCGCTAAATCTCCCGACGGTTACGACGGCTTATACCAAGTCTTGTCTTCAATTTCAGAACCCAAAACTTGTGAACCGTGGTGCTACAATAGCAACCCTGCTGGCGTCTTTGTTTCGGGACGGATGCCAATCAGCAGGAGTTCCTCTAAGCCAAGACGGAGTACTGCAAGGTTGAACATTATTAGCTTTATTTATTTTATTTGAAAGACTTAGGAAGACTTTCTATCTCTTAGCATCATTACATTATGACGTCTGTAATACAGGAAGGTCTGGGAAGAAGAGTTGGTGAAGTAGGTAGGTATCCCACGATTCGCCATTGTAATTTTTTGTCCTTTAATAAGCTAATAAATAAGCAAAACTTGGAAATTTCTTATATCTCGACCCAACTGAACTAAACCAACAAATAGGTATGTTATCACTATAAAACTCTGGCCACATCGCGGGTCAGTTCAGATAGAACGGAAAAATGCTCAAGCAATTTACTGGCTCCATTGAAAATAGGACCCTATCACGATAGCCTAAAGTAAATCGGCTCGGGCATGATTGCGGCTCGGTTCCCCTTGGTTTGAATTGCGGCCAGAGAAGGCGCGAGCCTGCGCGAGGATTTTTTGAGTTGTGTCCGAACTGACCCTAAGGCTAATGCCGCGCGGGATGCGGGACGCCAGTTTGAATACCGCCATACAAATTAGTTGACACAATCGGTGCGAGTGGTCAGTTGATGGGTGACCATCTTTATATACCAAGACCCGTCCGTGCCTCGGAAAGCACGTTAAGCCGTTGGTGTCGGAAGTCATTCGTAGTCCTTTGACTGTTGTTACAGGATGTCAGAAGTCCGAAAGTATGACAACTAGTCTTACCAAGGGGTATCGTATTACCCAGTAACTGAGTTGTGGAGGTCAGATAGGCTGTCGCTCTGTGTAAGATACTGGTATTCAGCTGCATCCGCTTAGACTGGAAGCCGATCCCAACATACTTGGGAATAGGCTAGGCAGATGATGATGATGATCATGCGCTGGAATTCGCTTCTGTATCACCATACCTTAAATAATAGGTCTTTACCTATAAAATTGCCGTTTTGTATGAAAAAATTTAAACGAATTTTTTTCATGAATTTTTTATTTGTATTAATCGAAGTCATCACCCATGCAATCAATGCATCTTTGCCATCGCAGTGGCAGTTTATTGATGCCCTTCTTAAAGAAATCAGCTGGACGGGAGGCAACAAATTCTTCAAAGGCATTTTGTACTGCCTCTCGGGTATTCAATTTTTTTCCCGCCAAGAAGTTATCCAAATTCTGGAAAAAGTAGTAGTCCGTAGGCGCAAGGTCTGGTGAGTAGGGCGGATGACGGAGAGCTTCCAACCCCAGTTCTTGCAACTTGGAGACCGTCTGCTGTGCAGTATGAGGTCGCGCGTTGTCGTGCAGGAGCAGCGGAGACGAGCGATTGACCAATGCTGGTTGGAGATGCGCCAGCTTCTCCATCATTGTGTTCAGTTCTTCACAGTACACATCTGCAGTAATGCTCACCCCGTTTGGTAAGAAGCTGTGATGAATCACACCGGCGCTAGACCACCAAACAGTGACCATCACTTTTCTAGGGGTAAGTTTTCGTTTAGGGCATTGTTTAGGTGCTGAACCAGGATCCAACCAACTTGCTGAGCGCTTACGGTTATCAAACAGAATCCATTTTTCATCGCAGGTAACAATGCGGTTCAAAATTCCTTCATTTGTGTGTCTGTTGAGCAGTGCAAGGCACGTCTCGACGCGTACTTCGCGCTGGCGATCATTGAGTTCGTGGGGCACCCATTTGTCAAGCTTTTTTACCTTGCCAATTTGACGCAAATGGACCAATATTGTTTTGACGCTAACGTCGAAAGCTGCTGCTAATTCAGCCGTAGATTGTGTATCATCAGCTTCCACAATCGCCTTTAATTCGTCATTGTCGACCAAAGTCTTCGGACGACCGCGAGGTTCATTTTTCAGGTCGAAATTTCCAGAACGGAAGCGAGCAAACCAATAACAGGTGGTGCGTTGGTTTGTAGTGTTAGCTCCGTAAACGTCGTTGATGTTGCGTGCCGCTTGTGCCGCGTTGCTGCCACGACGGTACTCATATTCCATAATTACTCGAATTTTTAACGTATCCATGATGACGAAAAAGATTGAAATGCGATGAAAATGTAACACTAATCAATAAAGAAATGACTACTTTTAGAAAAAAAAATCCATGTTTTTAAAATAAAATTAATTTGAAATTAGAATTCTTAGCCAAACAAAAATTATTTTGATTTGAAATGGCCAGTACTGCAGAACGGCAATTTCATAGGTAAAGACCTAATATTTTTGACAGACTTGGAGTTTCCCGTCATGTCGGTGGATGCACAGAAAGAGTTGTACAACACTGCTACTCGCTGCTTAGGTAATAGAACGCCGGTCTGCTTTGCTGCCGCTGAACTAGCAGGGTCATGTATGTCCAAGGTAAGAATTTCTGACGAAAATTATTTATTCTTTGTTCTTCCCGGCTCAAACTCACTGGTGGGTCTGGCTAAAAAGCACGCTGTCTCACCAGGCATCGTGTCCGACAGAAGTAGTATCAGTGATGAGCAGTTAGACGCTAGGCACATAACGTTTTTGAGTGCGATGCAGGATCATTTATAGTAAAATTAAATTAAAAATTTAAAAAACCCCCGACCCACACAAAAACTCCAAAAAGTAAAAAATAATATGTATAGGCCTTTTAATTTTAACGTAATATTTTGATCAGGGCATTGTCAAGTCGGGGGACGGCTAGGCCTCTGTTTGGCGTTTTCATTGACCGTCCCCCGACTTGACAATGCCCTGATGAAAATATTACGTTAAAATTAAAAGGCCTATAAATATTATTTTTTACTTTTTGGAGTTTTTGTGTGGCCGACCCACACAAAAACTCCAAAAAGTAAAAAATAATATTTTTTTTAAAATTTTTAATTTTATTTTATTTCTTGCTTTTTAAACTTAATATCTCCCTTAAATCACCATTTATCTATAATCTATTCATTGAGACCTTTTCAATGAGCCCAAACACGATACTTCTGCTGTTTGTTGGTGAATAACTTGGGTTTCCTGGAAATTCCAGGTGTTGCTCCAGCATCAGTTCAAGGTTGTTTTATTCGTCTAATATCATTGAAGTAATAGAATCCTAAATTTTGAGTTGATCAGAGGCTAAAATCCGTTTTTCAACCAGAAAAGAGCTGATAATCTTCAAACGGCTGAACCGATTTTGATGAAACATGTCTAAGAACACTCCCGACTAATACACCTTTCAAACAAAAAAAACTAAATCAAAATCGGTTCATCCGTTCGGGAGCTACGTTGCCTCAGACAGACACACAGACACACAGACACACACACACACACACACACACAGACACGTCAAACTTATAACACCCCGTCGTTTTTGCGTCGGGGGTTAAAAACAGGCGCGTTCTTAATGAAATTTTATGGAAAAACCACTGCATAAATTAATGACCAATAAAGTTTATTGCATCGAAATATGATCATGGTTTATAGGTACTTTACATGGTTACAGGCCTTTGCAATATTACATATGCTGTCTGAAGACCTAGAATACAAAGTTTCACTAGCTGATGAAGCATATAGCATATACAAGAACATAAAGTTGGCAATGGAAGACGAGGTAAGTATGTTTCTTGGGGGCTTAGAGACCTCGACTGCTATAGGTACCAACTTGGCCATGACCTCAACTGACGACCAACAAGAGAGTTCGGTCGCACGATCAGGGGCTTATTTTTAATTTAACTGACAATGTGACGTACTTATTGGACACATTTTCGCGATAGAAGCTGTATAAAGCTAGGTAATTGTGTGTATCGGATGACTATATTAGCGTCTGAAAAAACTGAATTTGGGGCTGAATCGTCGCTCGAGCAAAGATGTGGCACGCAATATGCGCGCCTTCATGGGAGGAGGTGTGGTCTTGGGATCGGCCGCACTTGGTGATGGGGCTTGTTAGGCATGGCGGGCTGATACAAGTCGGGGAGGCGACGTATATACATGTCAGTATCTTCCGGGCCCCAGACACATGGTACCAGAATGAACGGTGGGGTTTAAGTCCGTAGGAGTCAATCATAACCCTCCGTTCTTCCCTGAGGATTATTACCCCACGGAGGACAAGGTGTAATTGACAAGTGTAATAGAAGCCTTTGACGTACCTAAGTACATACAAATGTAGCTATTTTTTTCACAAAATATGTCATTACAGATAATTGCTAAGCCTAATTATTCTTGAATGTGTAATTTTATACACGGCTACACATCAAGCTATATATTTCCAGTATAAGCTGATCTCGCATTGGATATCCGTACAGTGGGAGATCAGCGTTAACTGGAAATGTATAGTTTGATGTGTAGCCGTGTTTACCAATGGTACTCAAGCCAGCGGTTCAAGGATGGTCAGCGATTAGTATCACAGTTACCAGTAAATTGCCACCAGCCTTAAAAGGCAGCTATCTTGGAACTCGGCTAAATTATCTCATGAAGAGTTCCGTTCTCTCTCTCCCTAGATATTAATGAGTGAGTGAGTGAGTTCGAACAAAGACAGGCGCTTTAATTTGTCTAAATAATTTCATCACCCCTGCTCTCAAAAAGGTGAAGGAAAACACTTTGAGGAAACCGGCTTGTCCTAGAACCAAAATTCGGAAGACTTGTGACATCTACCAACCACTCTCTCTCGCCTGTGCCCAGCAGTGGGAACATTATGCTAAGTATTCATTACATTTTCATCGTCGTCGTCAGAGTCCTTTGCCGATTTGCAAGATAAAGGCAGGGCAGGTACCTCCTGCATTAGCTAGGAACGTAGTTAGAGTACCTTAACAAATTTTTGTTCCTAGGTGATTTTGGTTCTCTGCTCCCATTATCTGACTTTCAAGCTGAACGAAACTTGGAAGGAAACCCAGATCCAGACTGTCCCACTGTTCGTGAGGGACAATACCATTCTCGAAGATTTCGTTAATGTAGGGAAGTGAGTTCTCGATTGACTTTGGTCCTATTTCTCTAAAACCATTTAGGAATAGTATGTATGTTCAGTCAGACTGAAAAAGTTGCAAACATCAACTTGACATCGACATACAATCTTTGGGTACTGTGAGAGCTCTACTGAGCTCTCAAGGTACCGGGGGGTTATGGTGTGTATAAACGGTGGGACTCCACCTTTAATAAGGAATTAGCTCATTATAGTATCGCGCCTGACAATCGAGTCAAGCTTCCGCAACAAAACCTAAGTAAAATTATTTGACATTCTAAAGTTAAAAACTTCTCGATTATTCGAACATAGACACAGCCTAATTATTGGCTGCCAGCAAGTACGTGAGGTTCTTCGTGAAGCGAACAACCTCTACAGTACCTAGTTAATTTGTACCCAGTCTATATACAAATACATTTAAATAACTATATTCTTACGTGTAGCAAAAACTTTGTACCCCTTTTTACGAAAACTACATGGACGGTGGAGTATGAAATTGGGCACAGTTAGATAAAGTTTACCTTATGGTAATAGTAATATTTAATACATTTTAACTGTGCCAAATTTCATACTCACTCACGGAACGAGTGCAAGAAAGCTAATATTTAAATTAAGTAATGATGGTCGAATTTCAACAGACAAAATTATCTGTCTGTTTGTTCCGGCTAATCTCCGAAACGGCTGGACCGATTTTACGGGACACTAAAGATAGCTGATGTTATAAAAAGTAACACAGGCTAGGCTTTTTTTCAGGTAACACGGTCGGCACTTCTATATAGCGTTGTCGACAGCAAAACTAACAAGAAAAAAATATTTTTCAAATTGATCATCATCATCGTTTCAGCCGAAAAACGTCCACTGCTGGACATAAGCATCCCCCAAAAGGGGGGTTTTGCCATAAAAGCCACGCTTGGCAGGCGGGTTGGCGATCGCAGTATGGGGATAAATGCATAGAGAACGCTGCTGCCCATTCTCTAGTAAGTCCCTTAGTCGCCTTCTACGACACCCACTGGAAGAAATGAAATGGTGCTATTCTTTTAAGTCCAGCCCGAAATTCAGCAACGCGAATACCGTTCGCTGATGCAGCCATTATGTCTTCACTTGTGCAGGTACCTAATAGGGCTTGCGGTGCAAGATGGGAGGTGAGCCATTTTCTGCGGAGAGACGCTGCATACACACCAGAGGTCCGAGCCGTTCGGCACTGACACCCTCTTACTAATAAACACATTAGTTATCCTAGTTCAAACCTATGAAAATGTATTGCTATTCCTGGTATAACTTTATTCCGTGTTTATTATTAGGAGGGCCAGTGTATATTTTTGTGGCCATACATACGTTGATACAATTTTAGAGAACATAGATTGTCGAAGGATACATCTTTTTGAGGCATCTACATATTGTAATTCTTTGTCCTTATTCCAGGGGCTGGGCTATAGAAGTGAAACGTCAGCAAGAAGAGGTAATTGCTGATGACCGGAAACGGGTAAGTAATTAGATAACATTACGGTTGTATTTCCCCGAAGGGGTAAGCAGGGCTGCGCGCATATTTCGCTAGTTGTTTTGGTTCCATGTGATAAGATTATAGGAGGCGAGCCTCTTGTCATCAACAATGTGCAAATCCAGACCCTAGCCTGCTGGGTATTAAGAATATATTTATGAAAAAAAAAAAACAACACTGCCCGACCTGGGAATCGAACCAATGACCTCTTGTTCAGCAGTAGCGCTTGCGACCACTTAACGAATGAGGCAGTAATTATTACCTTTTATAATATTACTAGCTTCCTGAGCGTCGTATGTCGATAGTAAAAATTTAAAAAACCTCCGACCCAAACAAAAACTCTAAAAAGTAAAAAAAAAAAATATAGGCCTTTTATGTTGAAGGTAAAAGATTATGCCATCCAGAGAAGATGGTCTGGTAAAAATTGTAGAACTAAGATGTCGAAACTTCCCTTTAATGTGTTACAGGGATGCGAAGAAGAATCTACGCTTTACGCCTTCCTGGGTCGTATTCGCCTGAACATTGCACTTGATGCGTTGCGCACCGTGCGATGCGTGGCGCGGTCAACGGACCACAACCGCATCTCGAACTCACTGCTGCACGATGCGGTATTCGCGCATCATCGCCGCACCGTATTCGCGGACAAGACCAATGCGACACTGTTACGCACCTATAAGCCTCCTTTGGATGATCAGGTATTGTAATTCTCCTCTCGAATCGTCTCGAACGACAAGGGAATACTTAGCCCATTAAAAAAAAAAAAAAAAAATCTTGACGTAATTAAATCGTGGCGGGATTTTTACGCGTACTGGATCTTCAACGCCCTGCTTAGCGCCAAGAGTTAGAAAATCAAACAGGGGTTTTTCGACGGACGCGCTAAAACTCACTCGTGCTTCAGGCTTAGCATGATGCTTTTTATTTCTACTCTGCTGTAGAATAGAAATCGCTTGTCTAAATTTCTCGGTGAAAAACTGTCAACTGTCTATATGGAAACGTCATTTTTATCTACTCTTCCGACGACAAAACGCTTGTCTACGGTTCTCGTGCTAAGGCTGCTGCACTCTGTTGGTTACTCAATGCGCGGTTCAACATCGACAGTTGAATATCCAGTGCGCAATCAAATCCCCCCGCGATATTGTTACGTCCGTATGGACGTCGACTTACCCTGTGACCTTATCGAAAGTGACTGTCGCACGAATAGGCAATTACGAGATATTAAAGATGACGTAAACGCGTCGTGATTGATCGTGCATTGTCATCGAGTAGGTACCTACAGACGCTAGCACATCAAGCTATCCCAAACAGTCAAGTTTTGCCAATTGAACATGAACCTTCATCATCATCATTTCAGCCGAAAGTCGACCACTGCTGGACATAAGCCTCCCCCAAAAGGGGGGTTTTGCCATAATTGCCACGCTTGGCAGGCGGGTTGGCGATCGCAGTATGGTGGTAAAATGCATAGAGAACGCTGTTGCCCATTCTGTAGTAAGTCCCGTAGTCGCCTTCTACGACACCCACGGGAAGAGATGGGATGGTGCTATTCTTTACGTCCGGCACCACACGGAACCAACATGAACCTTATGCTTTTGTTATAACGTTGAAAAACTATCAAAGAAATTTGACTGATTGGGGTAGCTTGATGTACTGGCTGTGTACGTCGTCTCGTAAACGAGCGCGGCGATTGCTTCAGCGGGTTTTCGTTAGGACTTCGGCCTAATACGTTATCAGACACTGTCGGTAACGGGCAACGGTCTATCCTCTAGACTGAAAAGACTTAAATAACTAATGTCGTAATTATTGTCTTACCACCTTAAATCGTTTCACCCTGGCAATTTGCCAGCGTGTTTCCAGCAAGGTGATTCGTGAACGTGCTGCGCGGATGCGAAGCGAGCTAGCCGTACGCGACGTGATCTCGGCGTTTTGACAAAATTGTACGCTCGCTTATCTCACTCTTGTAAATCGCTCTCGTTGCGCAAACGCGGCGAACACGTTGCGCACACATGGCGTCCCCGTTACGCTCAAAACGCCTGTTTACAAGGTCCTAGTTCAGTTACCTATCCTCTTTATTGCAGAACATAACGGGACAAAACGTGAAGGTAACCAGCATCCCAAACCCGACTACCCACAATCCGTATATTTCAACAAAGGATGATCTAGAGCTGGGCTGTGAGTGTGGCTGCGGAGAGTTCGGACATAATCAAAACCATGCGAACCATAAAAAGCAATCACACGATATTATGCGACCGAAATATTAACTGTCTGTACGATCATCTCACAGAGCAGTATTATTTTTATTTTACTTTAGTGTGCAAAGTAAAATAAATAACTCGCTATACAGGAGGCATAGCTCCATCTTATCTTTTTAACCGACTTCAAAGAAAAGATTTTCAATTCGACATGTTTATTAAAAAATTATGTATGTTCGGGCATAACTCCGTCACACAAAAAAGAATTTTGCAAATCCGTCTGGATTTGCAAAATTCTTTTTTTGTTCGAAAGGAGTTTATCCCGAAATGGTTCCTTTTAAATTTCGTATAGATCTGATGATGAGTTTCGGAGACAGACAACGGAACTCTTCAAAAAATAACAGCAAATCAACCGCGATTGCTGCTATCGCATAAATATGCTTTGTTTTGACCCCAAGGATGATGAAATTTCGAATTAGTGTGCGGTAGGTAGGTACCATAACTAAAATGTGAGAAACAAAAACATTATCAAAAAAAAAAGAACCACTTACTTCCGGAAAAACACTATAAAGTGAATAATAACTTAATAATAAGTTTTTTCTTCTGTCTCTTTGCCACTGTGAAGCAATAGCAATAGGGGTGGTGGTTGGCCCCCCGATTATGTGTCGAGGTATCTCTAAGTATTATTCATTTTAATTAATATACGTCCTGAGGAAAGCACAAGTCGTGAAAAAATTGCTTGTCTCTGGCGTAGTAGCCGCAAGCACTAGTGCTGAGCATGAGTTCCTCGTTTCGTTTCCCAGGTCGGGAAAAGTGTTTTCGGGTTTTTTCCATTATATATTTCCATTAGCAGCACGGATTCTGAATTGATCTTGGCTCAGCACCCTGTTAAATAGAACTAAACATAACAAACATCGCCAGTTTTGTGTAACTAGCTATCGCCATGTGGGTATAGTATGGTACACTTCTGCCATATTCTTCGGGGAAAATAGGCGTGGTTGTTTTTTTAACTTTGGGGCCTCTGTGCGGGCTCGAGGGGTCGTGGCTAAGTATAAAAAGCCGCATGTGTCGACCCATCAGGTCAAGCTACGCTTGCAGGGGTTGGTCCGTGGATGGATGACTATCTTTACATACCGAGACTCCTCCATGCCTCGGAATGCACGTTAAGCCGTTGGTCCCGGCTGTTATTCGTGGATCTTTGACAGTCGTTATAGGTTACACCACCGAGGGGTATCGTATTATCCAGTTGCTGGGTTGTTGAAGTCAAATAGGCAGGCGCTCCATGTAAAATTCTGGTATTCAGCTGCATCCGGTTAGACTGGAAGTCGACCCCAACATAATTGGGAAAAGGATAGGCAGATGATGAGTCCAGGTGGTGGAATGTTTTCAAGTACCTAATCATTCATCAGTAAGTCCGTCAAAACTTTACGCATCTGTAACTTGTTGTAAGGCAGCTGTATTCCTAACGATATTATTACTTTAATAGTTCAAAATATCAAAGGCCAGATATATTTTATCAACTAGTTAGATACTATATGAAATAATATCAATAGAAACGGTAGAGATGAGATACTTTCGATTCTAAATTGTCAAAGTGAAATTATGTAATAGAGTTTGACAATCTCGTGTGGCTGCCTGCAGATTGATTAATTTGATTTCTTAACCTTTTCACCGCCATCGAACACAGAACGCGACACCTCGCCAGCGCCAAGCTATAAATGTATAATATATCGCAACAATATCTATGAATGAGATTTATACGCGTCAAGTTAAGTTTTATTTATAATTTTAGGAATATAAATAAAAACTGATATTAATATTTCCATATTTGATTTATTTCACAGTATTCCCTAGTAAGAAAAAACAGTACAAATTCTAAGTATCAAAAAAACAAATACATAACTGAATTAGAGCTGTAGGAAGTGAGGTACATCTCTATTTGATTCATGACGTCAGTCTTTGACTTCATTTCAAGTCCTTGGCGCACAGAGCACGTTAAATCCAATTTTGATTAGGGATGTGGTCTATGGGCTTTCTGTTTCTATATTGGTCTACCCCCGTGTTTTTCTAACTACTTCAGTCAACGTTTTTTTACCGTAGGTATCTAAGCGGCAGAATTTTTCACTGTATTTAAAGTGTTTTTCGTCGTGTTTTTTTGAAATGGAAAGAAAGTATAAATTTTAAATGATAACACTTAGGTAGCAGTGTACCTATCACGGCACTGTTTTTAAAACTTTGTTTCTGTTATTTCTATTGTTAGACCGATCTCTAAGAGATTTTGCGACATCGGAGCGGAACAAGGAAAAGAAAGATGCGTGCGCGCTCACCCAATTGGTGCTGCACTATGCCAAAGTGATCTTGACAGCCGTACGCTTATGACGTCACAGATCGACTACTATACTAGTCCGTGGCGCCCGGGGCACTGACAACATTTTTTTTGTAGAGATGGAAATTTAATTTTCGACAAGGATTGTTAACAACTATTTAATTCCGGATCGGCACTCAGGTCGAAATTCGTCTTTTACTGACCTCAAATTGTTTTCGATAGTAGTACCTATTTATTTCATTGGGCGAAATCAAACAGTTGTAACTTTCGCGTCACATCACTGGCCCACTATATATGAAGTCCTTGGCGTTCTGGGGACATTAAAAATATTCGAAGTTTTTGTTTTTGACGTTTATAAGACAAAATTAAATACAGTTAATACAGTAAATTAATTATTTTTATAAGATAGTCAAAATGAAGAGCTAATGAAGTCGTGGCGCTGGTGGCACGAAAATCTGGAACTTCTATTGAAGTCCGTGGTGGTGAAAAGGTTAAGCCGTGCAGCATAGTAAGTGGTAGTATCATAAAATAAAACAGCGTAAGAGAGAAAGGCCTCCATTCGGTGCCCCAGTTCTCTCTCTCTCTATTGACGCCATTCTAATGATGTTAGCTTCAAATGGAAAATACATTGTATATTATAAAACCACCTGATCTATTCTATTCTGTTTCTATGGTTCCTAATTATTTCTAGGAGCTGGTTAGTTAATGTATTATTTAGCATATAAATTAGGTATTTTAACAATAAATTATTTTGCATCAAGCACCTATTTGCGAATTAAAACTCCCTTGGAGGTTGTCGTGACAGAAGAAATATCTCATGTAGTTTCTGCAGTTATCCTTAGCATATTCAGTCAACAGCGGGGACACAGGCCTCCTCTCTGCGAGAGGGAGTGGGCCGTAATCCACCATGCGAGCCCAGTGCGGGTTGGTAGATGTCACGTGTCTTCGAATTTTTTAGTTCTAGGACATGCCGGTTTCCTCACTGTTTTCTTTCACCGTTTTAGAGCAGTGGTGTTTAAATAAGTCACAAAAAGTAAAGCGCCTCTCGGGGTTCGAACTTACGACCTTATAACTCGTAAGTCGCAGCCGTTACCACTGGGCCACCATCTAGTATTCCTTACTGTAGTAAAATGTGTTAAGTGATTAAACATGTGGTTAAATTTTGGTTGAAATGAAAACTAAATAAAACTTTTATGTAAAAGATCTGTATTTTATTTCAGAAGCCGTTAATGAAAGTGTGAAAACATTTGTTTCAAACATTATGAAGCTTGTTTCATGCAACACAAAAAAATATGGTGTTTGCGAAACTTATTATTAGAATATAATGACACAACTTATCTAATAGGTAGGTATACAAACTGCTACAGGGGAAGTATAATGGAATGTTGAAGCCATCAATGTTTTGTGGCGAAACAAGCAACGCGCTTTACAACATGTAACATAATTTATGCAAGAGCTTATACACCCCAATTAGAGTATTGAGTACAAAAATACCCGTATTTTAATTTACTGAAATCAAATGATTCAGTAGTTAATGACAATTTCCAAGACTTGCGTTTATTCTATAATATTATACCTTGTATATCTTCATCTCTTTCTTGCATTACAACAATGATGGCTTCAATACTTCACTATACGACCCCAAATATAGAATACACATACAATATTTGTTTTTACATTAATTTAAATGCCTAGCTACCTCTAAATGTCTAAAAAATATGAAATATACACCCATGTATGTAATATGCGTCTAAAATGATTCACTTAGTACTTAAAGTAAGATGATTTATGATTATGCTGTAAAATGATTATAATATACAAATGCAATAAATAATGTTACATTCTTGTAAACATGATGGTAAAAATATTTTTGTCGATTTAGGGTTACAAATTTATAAATAATGATAAACATAGAAATACGTCAAGTCTTAAATGTACATTTTAGTTAAACTAGGTACATAAGCGATCGGAACGAAGGAACTGTTGGCGAATATCTGCTTATCTTTACCAAAAAGTACAACTATGTTCTTCATGTCCCTCGGGAATCATCGCATTTCGTAATACAAATGAGCTTTCCTCCCATTTAAAAAATAAATAACATTAAGTCAAAAGAGTATTAACAACTCAATTCAATTTAGAGGATCCGGTCTGCACCAAAAGCAAAGAGCAACTGAGAGAAATCCGACGAAACACGAAGTTTGCCGAGGCATATTAAGAAAATATTGTACTGCGTCTATACTAATGGAAAGCTTAGTTTGCGTCTGTGTGATAAACCCTAATTGTGATTACATGCTGAAGATGCCTCGCTGTGATCGATGTAAAACGAATGCATGCTAAGAGACACGCACGCACATGCCTGACAGCGATACAGCGCGGGCTGCTTGGAGTGTTTCTCGATGCCTACCTACGTGAAATCAAAATATATTGTTTTTACCTCGCGGTCGACGGCAAGCATCGATGTGATCTGGCTCGTGTCTGGTCAAATCGGTTCAACTTGTTTTTCTGGTGTACGTAAAGTAAGTACTGCACAAACACAGAACTGTGCTTTAAGTGCGACTGAAGCAACGCCATCCTTTTAGAAATATCGAGTATCGACATCGAGGTATCGAGATAGCGACTGCGATGGCGAAATTCGACCTTAACGCTCTTGCAGTTTTAGGATATGTAGACAATTTCGCCCAATCACATTGAGCCCACGGAGTAAGATTATGGTTCAAATTAATAAGCACCTATGGAAAATGAGAATAATCTATCTATCTATATAAATAAAAATGAATCGCCGAAATGTATGTACGCGCATAACTCCCAAACGACTGCACCAAATTGGATAATTCTTTTTTTATGTGTTCCTTATTGTCAGAACAAGGTTTGTATATAAGAAAATTAAAAAATAGATTTGATCAGAATTATTGTGGAATTATTGATAATCCAACTCATTTGATTTTACCGGAAGGGTTATATTTCCTCAGTCGCGACTGGAGAAATAAAATATGGCGGTACGAAGTTCGCCGGGTCAGCTAATTTTACATAACAATAACCACTATTACTAAATTATGAAGATTATTGTAAATAACCATGCATTGTTTAGTACGTTATTTCGATGCCTGTCTGTCAGTATGCAAGTCGTAACAGAACTCACGCAATACCTCATACACCCCAATTAGAGTATTCAGTTAAAAGCAAAATACAATGACCAAAACCTATTTTTTAAACCTATTTATTGACCGTTTATTTTCTTTTGTACATATTAGGTATATTTTTAAATATTTTTACAAAAATAAAATAAAACATTTAAAAATATAAAAAATAGTGGCCCATCGGCATCAGGAGCAGGGTCCAAGATGTCGGTGGTCAGGGCTCTAGAGAAAGGAACCTCCTGACTATGCGTGCCGTGTCTAGGAGTACTGCTTTCTGAATCAAGCCCTTGATCCAGCCGCGCAATGAGAGCCTCCTGAGGTGTTGGTCGAGGCTCTTCGCTATTAGGCCATTTACTGTAACGATTATCGGTACAATGATTGCTGAGTCCACGTCCCACATGTCGACAACCTCGTGAGCTAAGTCAAGATACTTAATTTTCTTATCTTGCTCAGCTTTCACGAGATTCTCGTCATGAGGGACAGCAATAATCATTGCACGACGCTCTCGTCGATCTATCACCACAATATCAGGCTCATTGGCTACAATAGTCCTGTCAAACCTATTTATTATTATTAAGGAAAATGTGATGACCCTAACATTACTTCATGCATTTAAAATTGAGTCTTATTGCGCCTAGTTTTAAGGTTGAATTTTCTTTGGCTCAATCGGCGGTAGATATGGCAAGATACATAAATTTTGAAAAAAAAAAAAAAACCATATTAAAACTTAATGAAAGCGATTCAGTACTCAATTAGGAAGGTCTTTCAGGTCTTGCATTGATTCTGTTACACCTTGTACAAATATTGTCTACGAACGGAAAAAAGGGTCCTCGCACAATACTAGGATCTAAGACCAAGAGTCCTGGATTAACTGCAACCAACCCCAAGTGTTAATATTTTGGATGGTGGACGGTCTTATTCGTAGAGGTGAACTTAATCTGTGTTAACGGCAATTTAAATATTTCTCAATAAAAAAACTTGGTTGGGAGTATGGTTGTAAAATTACACGTTTTACCCGACTCCGGCGGAGCAATGAAAGGGTAATGATTTGCGAAGGATCCTTCACTACATAGATTTTAACTTTTCTCTTACAATGAGATTTATTTATTTTGATGGTGTGTATATTAAATACAATAGTGACTACTATTACTTGTCTTTAGCTAAATCAATGCAAACTGTATAGTATTGTTTTGTATGTAATTAATTATTATTAAAAAAATATGATTAGGAAATGAAGTCCCTCCGATTGCATACTCTTCTAAATGGTTATGGTAGGATCAACTTAATGGCTATTATTTTAGGGTCCGGAAACGTAAAAAGATGCAATCGGCTGGAGGTCCTATAGGAGCTAATTCTGGTGTTCACCAACTAAACTTCATTTAGGCTATTGCTATCTCTTTTGCTCTGATAAAACTGGCTGAGACGGAAGTAAATAGACGAGATGTAAAACGAGACAGCTGTAGCAGTACGTCACTATTGACAAGGAAATTGATCCTTCTAACGTAACGTCTTAAGGTGACACTTGTCCACATTTTTTCCATACAAACTTCGGGAGGGTTTTACTCCACTGTTTGACTATATAAATCAAAAATAAAACATGGTATGGTTTTGTCTCGTTATTATTATTGTCTGTACGGAAACAGAATATTAAAATAAAAAGCCATTAAAAAGTTATGAGCCAACAAAGATTCGTTTTTCTTGCTAATTTAGCCTAACTTTGAGCGTGTTTAAGTAATAAAAGGAGTGTAAAATCTCGAAAACCAAGACGGTACCGACAAAGTTCAATTAACAATAAATTCAATAAACTTTATTCGTCATTGATTTATGCAGTGGTTTTTTCATAAAACCCGATCTTCTGAAGGACTTTTCTTAATTTTTTCGCGATATTTTTTCCAAAAATGCTCCTGCATCTCACTCAATAACGTTGTGCATGTAGACTAGCGTCTAACTGCTCACCACTGGATACTATCTTTGTCGGATACGAAGCCTGGTGAGACAACGTGATTTTTAGCCAGGCCCACCAGTGAGTTCGAGCCCGCGCAAAGTGTCCCCTTAATAAACCTTTTTTAGAGTCCGTTCAACCGATTTTGACTTCTATTCCGTAGGCATAAAGATGGCATTAAAAGCAAAAAGTGGCTACCATAGGGTATTTTCAATTTTTTTGTCCCAATCTTCAAATTAAAATAGTTTTTAATAAATTTGAAAATACTTTTCAAATTGGTTTATGGATACCTGTTTACTGCAAATGCCATTTATCATGCTACCAACGCAATAGCAGTCAAAATAAGGTTTATTAAAATGTCTAATCTTATTTCAAATGGAGTACAGCTGTGTATAATTACGAATCTTCATGGGCGGGAAAATATCAAGATGGCCTTACAGTCCGTTCACACTTATTCAACTACCTCTGATTTAGCCTCACTGTCAAAATTAAAGTGGCCTTTGAACGTTACAATAAGTTTGCTTTCGGGTATATGACAGTGATCTTTATTCTCGTTACAATAAGGTTGCTGGTGGCAGAGGAACGGACTCTAGCTTGTCACATTAACAGTTTGACAGTTCGAAAGCATCGTTGTCCTTTTCTGAAGCTATACATTAGTAAACGATAGCAATACTCTAGTTTTAGTTAAGTTAGAGCACTACTAAATCAGCACTAATGTGCGTGTATGAGTAATATTCCCATATTATCGTGTAATGGCATTTAAATACGGTCATATTGTACTGTATGATTCACAATTAAACGTTTTGTATTCGATGTGTATTATATTAATTATAATAAGTTGATGTCTTAATGTATATCCCTTACTTAACGTATATGGCGATAACTTACACCCAGAGTTGACTTAACATCTTCATGCATACATTACACTATTCTGATGATTAAATATTTAAAACTAGTACTAAAAAGATATGGTTAAACATATTTAGTCTTCTGCGGCAAAACGTATGTATACTTTGATTTAAAAGTATTGAACACGGACATCGGAGTCTTAACAGTCAAGATGATGGAAGAACACCTTAAAATAAATGAGCAAAGAACTTAAGAGTTACAATCTTGAATAATAAGAATATAGAAACCAAAACAATGTTACGAAAAAGTATATTTCCATTACTAATAATTTCTCTATTTACCCCGTGAACAGGTACTTGCCTGTGGTCGCCCAGTCTAGTTCCCCTTGGGGTACTAAATCAAATATTTTTGCCCGTTGAACCCCCAAGGGGGACAAAGGGGTAACAAGGGCAAAGTATTTAGCCCGTGGTACCCCTGCTAATCGCAAGTTACTCAAACTCTCTCTTAGTTTTTCTAAATTCATCCAGTGTCAACATAATATTTTTTATTGAAAAATCTCATATGAAGTGGGAAAACAATTTATTTGCATTTCTTTATTTGTCAAGCAACAGTTCGTTAAATGTTAAAATGTGTTTTTTAAATGTCAAATTGAAATGTTTGTGATAGCGGATCACGGGATACTAACTATATATTTTATAAGAATATTTTATTCATGGGGTTCCACGGGCAAAAATATTTGCTCGTGGTACCCCGAGGGGAACTAGGATGGTGGACTACGGGCAAGTACGGCTATGAACTGGTTAATAAGCCTCTGCCTAACCCATTGGGCAAAACAAGCTAAATAGTGTTTAATTTATTGTTAACATGCCGTAATATCTTGTGTACTCTTGAGCATACAGGAGGCCAAGGACGTTTGATTCCAGAAAATTTATGGGCTGTGGTTTAGGCAACTGGTACTCATAAAAATACTAAAATGAACATAGATTTATGAAGGAAGTAAGATAAATATGAGATTGTTGCTTTTTATAAAAATAATACTTTGAGAGAGTACACTGAAAACCTGAGGACGGACCAGAAAGTCTCAGTAGTATACAGGTTGGCGTAAACTGTACTCATCAATGTAGCACATGATTCTAGGAACCCTAACTAAGAAAATATTCGTAGGTAATTCTTAGATGGGCGAAGAACAGTACCGGACGAACTGGTTATGCTTGAGGGAGGCCTATGTCCAGCAGTGGACGTCTTTTAGCCGAAATTATGAAGACTTTACATGACGTAACTATTTTGATTACCTACTTATGATACATTTAATTTAGCAAATAATGAAACTATAGTCGCTGCTTGAACTAATCTGGATGCTAATATAAATTGTGATTTTTATTTTTATTAAATTATAATATCAAGCCTAACTAAGTAATACCCACCTAAACAAAAAAAAAAAAAAATATGAAATGCAAACTTAATAGCTAATATGCGCCTCGCCAAATACGAGTGTCCTTCTATGTCATTTTTATTACGAACTTTAGAAGGAAAAGTTTTTCAAATCGACAGACAGTATTTTAGTTTTTTTGAGCCATATCCCCCTGTTCACTTAACTGTCGTGGATGAAATATAATAAAAAGACCCATTCAGAAAATTCCTAAAAATAGAAATCAACTGTTATTTTAAGCGGGTCGTAAACCACGAGGCGCAATACAAGGTAATTTTGATGTTACTGATAAAAATCGAGTTAAACTAATATTTTTAACCATTAACGTGTGACTAGCGAAACGAATGGTTACAACTAACATCAAAACGATACACCTGATATGATTATGCCAATAAATTACATTGGATTGGAACGCCATAATAAAGATTTATATAATTATAATGTAAAGGTGTCTTCGAATTTGGCGTATGACCACGCAACGTATTTTAGTTACAATTACGTCTACACGATGCTAGCACAGATATTTACGCAGCGTGTAAGCGCTGTTAACGCCTACGCCCGACATGAGCTCATTACGAAGACATCCTTAGTAATCAAGCGATTGATAAATTGGTTTAAAACTAGTAAAGTGTATCAAAACGAGGGTTGGCACGTTACTTGTGATGTGGTGTCAGTCGTTGCTTCGAAGGCACTCCACTTACATGTGACCATCTATTTATTTATATCTGAACTACTTTATTTTTACGGGTGCAAAAGGCCGCTGTTGATGCCATACTGTTATTATTTAAATATCTAATATGATTATAGAAACATCATATAGCTAAATTAAGGCTATGTCTGATTATCTGTTAGGACGTGTTGAGAAATTCAGAACTTGGTTATTCAGTAATTCTGTTAATATAATGTTTTTAAAAGAGCTAAGATCTATATTATGGTACACAATTTAAGATGTTGTGTCTAAGATAACCGCAGAATGTAATGTAAATCTACGAAAATTTCGTTAAAAACTACCAGACACAAAATACTACAAAAGTTTTTAATTATACGCCACGAGTAATCGTGTTGAAATCTACAGTCTACAGTGACCTTAACCATTGAATAAATTATGTTCTTATCTTCATAATTATATTATTTACATTGAAAATGTATAATTGTACATAAAACACCGATAAAAAGTTTCCTCTAAACGAAATATATAGTAAATATATATGTAATACATATAATTTTACGTTCAAAAGCAAGAAATATTATTCATATTTTTACATAAATCGAATAAAATTTCGATAAAACTACGAACGCGTTATAAACTATGATACCGCCAGTTATCGGGAACGATCATTGTTTTAGAATTATTATAATGAGTGAAAATATTAATGAGTGTTGATATCGAGTGCCACCGCGGCGCGTTATCATTACCTAAAAGGCTACCTTATCAGGTCAGTCATACATCATTCAAAGTCTTATCTCGTAAGTCCAGTCTTACGTGTAAATCCACGAATATCGAATAAATCTCTTACTCTTTCTACAATATCATCCAGTAAATAGACGTGTCTATCCGATACACATTACGATATACATTTAAAAAGCGGTAAGAACATATACTTTATGCACATTTACATCTTTATTGTTGGGATTAAATTATTTATAGAAACTTGTAATAAGAAAAATGTCGTTAAGCGGTATGGTCATTGTAGAGGGAATTTTCACTACATATGAATTTTGAGCGGTTTCACTTCCCTGAAGTTATTACTCACAAGTGATCCAAACATAATGGTTCTAGCTGAATTTGCTTGAAGATATTAGTATATGCTATATTCTATCTCAGCCGGAATCCTTGGTGGAAAGTGAAATAAAAAAATTCTTACGCTTTTGCATTTTGCAGGTCAGTGGCCAGGCGTAACACGTATTTATTTACAGAGTTATATTCATAAAAATCATCAATACAAAGCCATTTAAGTACCCTCTATGTTGGTATAATCCCATTGAACCAATGACTATTACATGAAAAAGTCATTCAGTGGGACTACGGTTGTATTAATGATTATAATTAAAAGCTAATTTGTTACGGTCGCGAATCATATTTTTATCACAACCTGACACTTACCTGCAAATTGCAAAAAACGGAAGAAATTTAGAATGTCTACATTAGTGCATCCTCCTGAAATGTTAATCGTGCAAAAAATAAATTGTTTATCTTGTTACAAGTGTGTTTTTGCTTTTCTCTTACAGCTTTTGTAAATGTAGAACTAATGTTTCTTAACAGTCTTTGTTAACAGACGCAACGGGCATGTTAGCTATTAGACATACAGTTGAATATATCTCAACTATGTATAGATTCGGATAGAATACGAAATTACTTAACAACGCTCTGCTTCAGGTCAGACAAGAAGATAGCGCTTTACACTTTATAGTGTAATTAAATTGTTATTAACACGATTATAATATAAATCTATCTACAATCCCTCAAGTATTTTCGTGTTTTTAAATAAAACAGTGCGAATGTAATGATCGTCAGAATTTGGCCTGAAATAATCATAATCGGTATCATTGGACAGTTGGTCCGATAATAACTTTTACTGACTAAATATATTATTTAATGGCAGTTTTGGAACAAATATCAGTTAATTAAGCCTGAGCGCTTTTATTTATAAATAATATAATATTGTCAAAGTACACTCTTGGGCACACGACAAATCTATAATCCCCTAACATTGGATAATCAACATAATCGGATAGAATATCATTGTCACCTACAGATTGTAAAGTTAAAATCTCTTCTATTTTATATTTGAGTAATTTATTCGCACTGCGCCATAGCTAGAAACCTTACTCTATTAACAATCATACAGTCTTACATCCAGTCCAGTTTAGGAGCGGTCGGAGCCTTCAGAGTTGCTGAACATCGAGGCGACCATGTTGTCGAACTCGGGTACGGCGTCTTCGAACATCTTGAGCTGTTTCGACATCGACTCGGAGTCCGTTGACCCGGAGGCGTCGATCACGATGTCAGTCCATTCGTCGCTGGTGGACCGCGCTTGCAGACATTCCTGGTAGAAATTTGCCAATTCTGCTATCGGGCTGCCATCAGCGAATGGAAACTCCTGGAAATTATGACGAATAGTGTAAGAATTTGTTCTGATAGTGCAAGAATTGGATGTATAATCCTAGAGCACATTGCAGCCGCAACGAATTTATACATATATAAAGCACCGCACTGGCGCCTTGGATCATAGAAAATGTGCAAAGTGATGAAGGAGGATTTCTGCAATGATTTTCTGCATTTTTCACGTCAATATTTTGTAGGTCAATATTTTAAAACCTAGATGGCGCCGGCATTTCCTAGCTGCCTGTTCCCTGAGAAGAAAAGCCGAAACAAACTCAGAGGTCATGGTCTCTTTTAAAGTCGAAACATTATATTATTTGTATTAATGTGAGTCTAACAATGCATGGTAATGTCTGGAAGGGCCTGTTGAAGAAAGAGCCATTGCAGCTTTGAGCTGACCTGTCCCAACAGACGGCATGTTTGTATCAGTCACCGTGTAGCTCAACGCTACCAGATTTGGAGGAAATTTTCGTAGGCCATTTACAAAATACTAAAAATCACCAGACGAGTTATAAAGTCATGTGTTCAATCTAGCCTGTATAGTTCTCACATTCAGTCAGTTTTCTCTTTATTAATGCGTTGAGTTGCACCGTGCTCTGCCTCGTTCTGCTATGCCAGAGTCTGGATTCCCGATAGCTATAACCTAAGAGTTTTCAAGTCTCGAGTGGTGGAGTAACCTATTGGTTACTTCTAGACAAATGTGCATCGTCTATGGCATCTTGACTCGACATGAAGTGAGCAGTGATCACGAGCAAAATTTCTTGTAAAACAAACAAATATATGCTATTGATACTGTAGTTTGCCATTCTTCGAATCTTTGTTCGCTCGAACGAATGTTCCTATGTGTTGTATTGAAGCACACATCATCATCATCATCATCGCCAACCCGACTTCACCCACTGGTGGGCATAGCCCTCCATTTTCTTATCCCAATCCCCACGCTCCAGTGCCAGCCTCATCCATGTTTTGCCCGCGATGGCAACAATGTCGTTCGACCATCTCGGCGCCGGACGACCAACATCTCGTCTTCCAGTCCTTGGTCTCAAACTGTCAAAGCCTGTTACTCAACCTGTTATTACTGCGTCTTGCCAGGTGTCCTGCCCAACTCCATTTGAGCTCCATAGTACGCTTTCGGATATCGAAGACCTGCGTACGTCTTCGTATCTCGACGTTTGGAACTCGGTCTATTAGCTTGATGCAAAGCGTGGAACGCTGCATGGCTCTCAATACTACCCTCAGACTGTACACAACGTCTTGCATGAGTGTCAACGGCGCAGCACCTTACATCAAGGTGGGCAGAACTCACTGGTTATAGAAGCTTCACATATTGTGGTCCTGTTTTCTAAATGCGGCCCCACCTAAGCTGTAAGCTAATCGATGTCTCTGTTTGTTGAAAGAATTAAAGAATGATTAAAAGAATTTACCATCAGTCCCGAGTATCTGTCTCCGTTCTTGGGCTTGGGCACTTCGATAGCCCGGCTGACGGTGTGTGATGTGGTTGGCACACTACTGCTACAACTCGGCTTGTTTGCATTCTCGTGGTCTGATGTTGTCAGTGCCTTCATTTTCTGTAACTATTTTAAAACAAGTAGGTTTGTACAATCACTTTTACACGTCAATAATATTTTTTAAATAGATGAGGTCGACGTTTCGTTCTGACTACTTTGAAAAGAAAGGCCGCAAAAAAGTAAGAGGTCGCAGTCTCTTCTAAAGTCCAGTCATAATGTGATGACCATGTAGATTGATGTTCGATATGATATCTTGGGACCACCAAGAACCATAGAGTTTGAGTGGAGCTATCCAGTATGTGCAAGTATTTGCCAGTAATAATGCAGATCAACTCAAAAGTTAAGGAGCTCAACGATTCCACGAACAATACCAAAGAAAAGGTTTTTCGGGAGGAGGCATAAAGTACTAAAACTGACAGTAACAACTAACCATCAGCGAGGTAATTTCGTAACATACTAACAGAAGCAATCCTCATTCAGATTGTGATTGTTACGGTGTTACGCAATTCGGGTGCAGTACGTAGTATTAAATATAATAAAACCCACTTACCGTTTCCATTTTCTCCTTCTCAGCAAGCAGCCAAGCCATGGGAGGCTCTGGAGGCAGTTGCTCACTGAGCGTCCTATGTAGTTCTTGGATCTTCTTATGATCAACAAATGCTCCAGCCGTCAACGGTTTGGACAGGTCCAATTCTTTCTTTTCGTTGCGATTTTTTCTAAAATAAATAACATTATTATAGTCAATTTTAGTTGGTATCACATATTCTTAGCGTGTCGATGGCAATTTATTTTGAGTCGGACATAATCCCCCTTATTACAAAACAAGGTTTTTCTTTAGGAATGGTTTAAACGAATCGAGCCTGTTTTTGAAATAAGAACCTAACTGATGTCGAAATACAGCTCCTTTTACAAAACTGACAACTTAGTCCAGTGTTAAATTGTCATTTTTTGTATTAAGAACTTTACCCAAATAGAAGAAAAGTTGGTAATGCAAAAAGTGACTGAGAGTTTTAGGCAAGAACTAAAGTTAGATCGCGTTTTGTAATAAGACGGACCAGGTTTTACACTGTTTTTCTTTAGACTTGGTTTAAATCCTTGACAAATTATTAATGGCACAATACTGGTATCGATCACTAAATTCGTTGCATATCACGGTCTGATTTTTAGAATGGTCTTTCTTTTCAGTGATCACCCAAAAAACAGCCAAGTTCAATTGGGACTGGGTCGGACACGTTTTGCCGCATGTCGGACGCATGTGCTATGACCACCACAACATGGGTTACTGAAAACTGACCCTGAACGGACGTAGATGGCGGGACAAACTAGACGCCAATACAGTGATTTTTTTTAACCAGTGAGCAAATTGTAACCATGAATTCAGCATATCATTCTAGAACTCCAGCGCAGAAAGTTTACATCGCATATGCAAAAAAAAAATCTGCTGTTTTTTTTTTTCTTAAATCAGCTGTTTCGAAAATCGACTTTGTTTTATACTATGTCAAGATATAAATGTGAATTTCTCAGTAGCATCTTTTAGTCTGATTTTTTGCCTAGTTGATGGCGATAGGCTCGCCCCCTATTAAATAGTACTTAAACATAACTAGAGAAATGTGGGTGTATTGTATGCAATTGCGTAACACAATATCAATCACAATCTGATACATTTTGAAGGATATTGGTAATCCGTTGCTTGTTTGAACTGTCGAAATGAAAGCGATTATTACTACTGTTAGTGTGTTACACAATTACCTCACAGGTGAGAAATCCTACTAATATTATAAATATGAAAGTTTGTATGTTTAGATGTTTGTTACTCAATCACGCAAAAACGGCTGAACGGATTTGGACGAAATTTGGCAATCAGATAGTTTATAACCTGGAATAACATATAGGGTACTTTTTCTCGGTAGTACGTTCCTATGGGATAATTTCCGACCTCCACGCGGCGAAAGCTAGTTATGTAATAAGAACTTACTTGGGACTCTCCGTGTAGAAATGATCGCTCTTGACCATAATGCCTGTAGTGGCCGGGGATGCTTCGTACTCAGTCTTCTGCCTGGCTTCAGGCATGATCGTCATCTTGGTCCTGTACACCACCTCTATCATCAACGTCCCGATTGGAGTGTGCAGCTCACTCACTTTCACAGTCTTGCGTTTTTCTCCTGGAAGGACAAACAGAATTGTATTGTATTATAGAGGTATGAGGAACACGGTGTAAAGTTGTAAAAGGCGAATTGAAATCGATCATAATTTGTATACTAGCTTTTGCCAGCGGTTCCGTCCGTGTGGATGTGGGTTATTGCGGAAAATTCAAGGCTATATCTCTGCCAAATTTCATGACGATCGGTTCAGCGGTTTAGGCGTGAAAGCGTGACATACAGACAAACTTGAAGTCAGATCTCATACGTATACAACACTTTTTTATTATTAGACAGACTGAAAACGATCTAGATATTTTATGCGTATTTATTAAAATATACATTAAAAAAATGTTTTAGCTAATTTTAAATTTTTAAAAATTGTCTGATACTCTGATTAGATTTTTACTCAGCAACCGCATTTTTTTACATGTGCCTATATTTTTTTATTTTAATTGCCCTTGATGTGTCTTAAAACAGGGAGGTGTAGACTAGATCAATTCGTGTGGAGCCGGAGCGCATATAAAAAAAAAAAAAAAAAAAACTGAACTTAAACCGCTACCTGTGGTTTCAATTGTTTTAAACCAAAAAGACAGTTTAAAACCAAATGATTTAAAACATATGAAATTCGTTTTGCAGTCAAGTTAAAACCGATTGAAGTAGCCAGTCCCTAGTATAGTACGAATAACTTGTATGATTCTTGGTACTTGCTCTATTTTATGCTGTCTAAACGCAAACTAGAAGATTTATTAAGCACAGGATTTAATTAACGATAAAAAATATTTATTACATGCATCTATATAAAGTCTATATCTAGGCTCGTGGCTAAGTAATAATAGCCGCACGGGTCGATCTATCATGTTAAGCTACGCTTGCCGGGATTGGTGTGTAGATGGGTGACCATTTTTACATACCGAGACTCCTCCGTGCCTCGGAAAGCACGTTAAGCCGTTGGTCCCGGCTGTCATTCGTGGATCTTTGACAGTCGTTACGAGTCGCCAGAAGCCCGAAAACCTAACAACCAGTCTTACCAAGGGGTATCGTGTTACCCAGTAACTGGGTTTTGGGGGTCAAATAGGCAGTCGCACGACGTAAAATACTGGTATTCAGGTGCATTCGGTTAGACTGGAAGCTGACCCCAACGTAGTTGGGAAAAGGCTAGGTAGATTGATTGTATCTATATAAAGTCTATGGGTACTTTATTGCTGCAGAGTAAAGACGGCCAGATTTATCTCGTTTGTTAAAGGGAGAATACAGTCTAGTTAAATGCCCTTGGAGAAGACTCATAGATCTACACAAGCAAGTCGCGATAAGCCACACAGACCCCGATAGAGAAGCGTTGTTATCGAAACAGTCGTCTGTCATAGGTTGACAGGAAGTAGCAAAGTAGGTTGGCAGTCTATGACTTAACATAATTAAATATGCATGCTTGTGGGATATGTTGCTATACAATATCGTTGTCAGCAAATTGTGGCTCAGTTAATTATTATCAGTTTGCAGGATATCGTTTATTGCCTCTAGGCATTTAAAATTAGCATTATGAAACTGCCTTGTGATATTGATTCTGATTGATCTGTTGGTTCATCTTATCACTTGCATGTAAGTTAATAATAATTAATTATTTTAATGTGTTACCACACCGACTCGATCTAAAATGGGATTAGAGTAAAAGGAATATTATATTCTCACCTAGTTTATCATAATTTGGTTCACCGCCATATATCTTATGAGAGATCTTGTAAGACTCGGTGTGTTGGGACCTTGACAGCTTGTACGCTGGCGTTATCCTGGAGATGCTCAGTGTGGACTTCAGCATCACGCTCATACGGTAGTACACGGTCGAAGGAGAGCAGACTTCGGACCCTGGCGACAGCTTGACGGTCCACAGCTCTAAGACCATATCGTCTCCATCCACAGTGTGTAAGGATATCTCGATACAGAGAACCTTTGTAAGCGCATCCACTACTTCTCCGTTCAGCACTCGCTTCGTGTCCTCCGTCACCCCGGGTTCGTCGGGAATCGATAAGTTGAACTGGAACAAGAGATTGAACAATGGAAACACATAGGTATAGCACGTATATATTTAGGAATCATCTCAAGGAGTCTTACGAACTGATTTACGCCATTATTCTAGCACAAAATACGGTACCGTCCGACGATGACGCCGTACTTAAGGATCTTACTAGTGTAACACTGCAACGAATTCCCCAAATTGGATTGCCAGTGGCCACGGCCACCAAAATTCCAATCGGAACACGTGGGCCAAAAAAGGTACAGGGAACTCTTAAGTTGGCATCGCACGATTTTGCTTTACAGATAAACATCACTTTATATTGTTGAAGTCAAAGAAAAATATTTATCCTACTAATATTATAAATGTGAAAGTTTGTGAAGATATTTGGATGTTTTATTACCATTTACCTAGTCGTTTTTGCGTGATTGAGTAACACCCAATCACGCAAAAACGACTAGGTAAATGGATTTGGATGAAATTTGGCACACAGATAGATTATAACCTAGATTAACAAATAGGACACTTTTTATCCCGGCGGTACGTTTCCGCGGGTTAATTTCCGGCTACCACGCGGGGGAAGCCGCGGGCGAAAGCTAGTCAGACATAATTGCGGAACACACTGGATACGCAATACTCAGAAACCCGGCCTCTATCGCAATTAAGTACACTTGCCAATAGATGCTGAACTTTCACGTACAAGAAACAGGGATGAATTCAGGGACATACAGCTCCGCACACTAAAAATGGCACCTTTCAGGAATTGCGGGCAACACACATCGGGGTCTTGCAAATTTATTAAGATAGGATGCCCAAATTGAACTAAACAACAGTAAAAAGGATACCGACGCGATGTCCCTTGAGGTTGGCATGAGAAAAGACAAACTCCTGAACATAATCAACTCACACATCAACAGTTGCACCTCGAAAGCCATCAGATCCTTCATAGGCATATTGAACTTGATTAGACAAAAACCAAGAAAGTGTACGCTTATAATAATCGGCGTCTTAAACACTCATATTGGTCGACAAGATACACAAAATTTCCAACGAATAGATTTGATCCAGCAAAACCTACACCCAGAAGATTCCAACTACAACGACGAAATATTACTGGATATAGCTAACAGGGAAAAACTTCAAATTGAAACGACAATAGCTAGATCATCACGATTTTTAAGTGCCGTTCGACATTTGTTATTCTGCAGAATAACTAATGTCGAACAGCACTCAATAATTGGATCACTTCATGACGCCACACGCAATAGAAAGACTCTTTCACTTCATTAAAGTGAATGGGCCCCTGGCTGCATCTCCGACCATAAAATAATCTGGGGACTGGTAACATAAAACAGAATTGTAAACAAAAACCAAAAAACTAAACGCAATACCCAAAAGCAACGGCAAGGTACGAATGAAACAATAATTGGCGGCATAGTTGCATTGTTTACAATGCAACTATGTCGCGCTCAATAGAAATTCTACCAAAACAAAATACCAAGAATGCATAACAAAAAAACTAGCAAATATAGGAATCGCCCCAATACATGAAAACGGGTACAATTTAAATGCTCACGAAAATATTTTTAGAGCCTAAGACTAAGTCTCAAGTTAAATTATGTTAACTATAATAACTTCAATTAAAATAAACCCACTCTATACCCAGGTTCCTAAAGAACAACGTTTTAAGTTCCAAAATAATTATACACTCATCAGAATAACTGTACGTGTTGTATTTTTATTTCTTTTTGCCTACCGAAATGGATAAATGCTCACTAAATCTTGTTACCCTGAAATAGTAACATTAATACCCAAAAAAACAGTTTTAAATAGCTTTAGTGTAATCAAATTATCCAGCCTGAATCAATATGTTGTGCTACAAAATTTAGTGAGAAACAAATCGCTGCAAAACACTCCACGCAGTTTTGTCAGCCCTACCCCTGAGTGTAATTTAAGCCCGCGTAGGCGTGGAGGGGTGGGTCGGCCCGCGAGCTGCGGAGCAGGTGGTTTGAAGGCGCGCGCCATCGCAGCTGAGGCTGGCCAGTGTAGCCAGCCAGCAAGCCGTCGCAGCTTCGGCTTGCTGGCCGGCTGCAGTGGTGAGCGTAAAAACACCTGCGACGATAAGCTCGCGTGGGGCAGCCCAAACCCCGCAGCGCCGAAGCCGTGACAGAAGCAATGCTTGTTGCATGCCTGCTTGCATGTTACATGGCTGCCTGCATGTTGCATGCTTGTTTGCAAACTGCATGCCTGCTTCACCGGACTAGGGAAAATTGACCCAGCAAAACGTATGCCAATGCTCTACAAAACGCCGAACAAGAACCGCGTACATATCGATGTCCAAATGGGATGAAATACAAAAAAAAAACTCCCGAGGGCTTTCATTACCAACGGTATTGCCAACGGTTAATATAACAAAACCGATAATCGAAGCACACTGCGAAGGACCGATGGTGGACGAAATAACGGGAATCATCCATAAAATGCAAAACGGGACAGCCCCCGGAACTGACCAAGTGGTAATTGACATTGTACAAAGTGCCCCAAATACTACATGAAGCCGTAACTGAACACATGAATAAAGCATGGACACAGAACACTGTACCCGACACGTGGCTTGAAACCGTACAGGTCCCAAATCCAAAAAAAAAAAAATCCTTAGCACGCGAACGATTATCGCCGCATAACGATTTGTAACACGGGCTACAGAATTTACGCCTCATACTTACTAAAAAAAACTAGACGATACAATAACGGAGCTGGGAAATTACCAAGCAGCGTTCTTAAACAATAGATCAACAGATGACCACAGTTTTACGTTTTAAAGGGTTCTAGACGACGAATGGCGCGCAGGTAAACGAATTTACGCACTCGCCCTCGTCTTTGACAACGTCGATTGAGACAAATTATTGGAACGAACCAACATATCGATGACAAACAGGATAATCCATTTGATCATTTTGACCATTTTATGCATTTATGGCTGCGTGAATGAAAGAACATCCATCAAATGGTACGGTCAGCAAAGCAGTTGGATTGTCAAAGGAAAGGGAATTAAGCAAGGGTGCCCCTGTCCCCTCGCTTTTTTACTATGGTCTTCGACGAAGTCTTTAGAACCCTTGAAGACGAAACCGAAGAAACCGAATTTAGTGAGCCTACTTTAACAATGAGCGAACGAAGCGTGCACGCCTTAGAAAATAGTGAATGCCACCTACTGCGCTGTCACTCGTGGCGTAGTAGGTAGGCTCATTTCACACGCTGGTCTCGAGACAAGTCTTCCTCCTCTCGCTCTTGTGGAGAAGGCTCGCTAGTCTGGATTGAAAACAGACGCGTGGAACAGGTTGGGTCGCTTCGCTCGCTCGATTTTAGAATATGCTTGTGTTTTGCACTCGCTTGTTTTGTGAGGGCTAGCTTCGCTCGCTCATTGCTTGAATATGTTCCCCGGAGTCGTATCATCTGTGGGCTCGCTTCGCTCGCTCGTCACGAAACTGTGCTCGCTACACTGGGCTGAGTTAGAGATTCCCATCGTGAAGTCAGATTAGTTTGATGTCAATGTGACTTTATATTTATAGTCGCCATAGAGCAAGCTTGGCGTTATTGTGCCTGGCATAACTGACTATGGATTATTACGGAACCTTCTCTCACTAGGTTAGGTTAGGTTTTTTTTGTGTAGTAGCTAGCCCGCCAGGCCGCCAGACCGCCAGAAGTGACAGACTTTTTATTCAGAATATTACGCTTATGCCTGCACCAGTGTTATATTTACACAGGCTAAGTTTTATCAAGTGCGCAAACTGTAACCATGAATTCAGCATATCATTTTAGACCCCTACCGCCGACATTTTTCACCGGTTATAAAACAAAAATCGGCTATTTCATAGAAAAGTGCAATAGCTACGCGGTCAAAATGTATGGAACAGCAGATTATTTTTGTATATCCGGCGAAAAATTTGTGCGCTAGTGGGTCTAGGATGTTATGCTGAATTCATGGTAACAGTTTGCGCACTGGATAAAAACTTTTCCTGTATATTAGTACTCTAAATTCTAGACGTGCTGAAACTAAGAAATCCGACGGCATCAAATACTTTACATACCTAAGTGTTTAGGGAAATGGAGTCCGATTACCCACTTAGCTTTTCGAGACATTGCCAAGCGGTTGGTTGACTCTTCACTTGACCTGGGGACTGGCCTATTTTTAACCAAAGTTTCAGCATTGCCATACAACGTGGTTAACGTGGAACAGTGAGTGGTAAAGGCCACGACTTACGAGTTGTAGTTGGTAGTAAGTTCGAACCACTGCTCTCAAAACGGCGAACGAAACCATAGTGGGAAACCGGCATGTCCAAGAACCAAAAATAAAATGTAAGTCATGTGACTTTTACCAAAGTACCAAACTGCACTGTGCCCGCGTGGTGGATTACGGCCCACACCCTCTCACAGAGAGGAGGCCTGTCTCCCAACAGTAAGAACATAATAGGCTGATTAGTGATTATGCAAACAACGTGGCGATCAGTTGAGTTACGCAACCCTTCTTCCAAACTCGCTTTGAAAGAAGCCCAACAAAGACTTAAAGAAATCAAAAAATGTTTTGAAAGGGTTGTTGTTGTTTTTGCTATTTCGAAACCGCCGGCTATTCATAATTAACATCAACGCTCTTGAACTTGAAAGTTTGTTGATTCAAATGACGCACGGTCATACCATGTGACGCTATTAATTGATCTACAATAAATGTAGTGCGTAATATTTATTTTCAGCCCAACCCAACTGGATCCTTCTGCCGGCTTCTTTCTCAAATTTGCTTTTACCGAACTGAATGACTTGCCCTAAGTTCGAGAAGCGACCCTTCGATGTGGATTGGACTCGGCAAGCCGTCCGAATTGTACATGGCTTTCGTCTTGTTTAAATTCATGCCGAGGCCATCCCGCCGAGAGGCTCCATTCAGGCTATGCAGCATCTGTTGTAACTGTTCCAGCGTCTCTGCCATTATTACGATATCATCGGTAAAGCGAATGTGTGAGATGTACTCGCCGTTCACGTTAATACCCTGTCCAGTCCAGTCCAGCGTCTTGAAAACGTCCTCCAACGCATTAGTAAACAGTTTCGGGGATATCATATCCCCCTGTCTCACTCCTCAGAGCAGTTGGATGGGCCTGTTTTTCTGATTCTGGATCTGGACAGTCATCGTGGCAGCGTCTTACAAGCATCTCAACACTTTGATGTAGCGCCAGTCAATTTGACATCGTTGCAGACAGGTCAGAAGTGCCCATATTTCGACAGAGTCGAAGGCTTTCTCGTAGACTCGTAGTCCACAAATGCCATTCACAGCGACTGGTTTATACTCCGCAATCTTCTGTATAATTTGCCGAACAGTATGGATGTGGTCTACGGTACAGAAGCCTTTCGAAAACCGGCTTGTTCTGGTGGCTAGAACTCGTCAAGTCACCTGGCGAGACGGTTCGTGACGACTCTCAAGAACAGCTTGTAAACGTGGCTCAGAAGTGAGATGGGTATAGACCCATCTCACTTCAGGTCAGGACAAAAACTTGCTGAAGAAGTATAGACTTCTTCAGCAAGGTTTTGTCCTGACCTTTTTTGAAGAACAGAACCACCGCACCTTTGAGCTCTGCTCCACGCTTCTGGGGTTTTATTCTTGGGTGACGGAGTATTTTTTGTCATCAAAACAAAAATTGAAGCATGAAAAAATATGATATTTCTCAAATGGTATTTAAACGTACTCCTTGAACAATCTTTTAAATGATACTAGTGTCATTGATGCTCGCTGATGGGCCAGAATGGCAAGTACCTATCCTTTATAGAATTATTGAATTGTTATCGATCCTCGATAAGTGTGCAAAGTTTCAAATCAATCCGACGTTTTGAAGGGGGTGAAAATCACGTTCAAAGATTCCGTTACATAGGTACCAAATAAAAGCGTATTAATCATTAAATTCATGACATAAGCATTCCCAGACTAACAGCTTTACCTTAAAATGGTGAAGTAAAAATCCTGTGATATAATATTTAAGTATCTAGAATACTTATATTATTATGTGTTACGTATATTTGCCACTTGAAAACTGCATTGGAATTACTTAAACAGCAGTATAAATATTATTTCATGACGCAACTATGCAAACATAATAAATAACGTTTACCAATCAATATAGGTCTGTATGGCTTGTAAACAATTTATAAAAAAACATTATTAAAGAGTGTAAATGTTTAGCGTCCCGTATGTGTCGCCGGGCGTAAAAGAATAGCACCATCCCATTTCTTCCAGTGGGTGTCGTAGAAGGCGACAAAGGGACTTACTAGAGAATGGGCAGCAGCGTTCTCTATGCATTTTACCACCATACTGCGATCGCCAACCTGCCTGCCAAGCGTGGCGATTATGGGAAAACCCCCCAAATTGGGGGAGGCATATGTCCAGCAGTGGACGTCTTTCGGCTGAAATGATGATGATGATGAAATGTTTAGCAAGATAGACGAAACGGATTTATAATGTAGGCAATAACTCCACGTTCGCATGGACGTTAAAATATCGCGGCGAGATTTTCTTGCGCACAGCTAAAGCGCCGAGAGTTGATAATCGAAAGGTGTGTTTTTTCGACGAGCTGCGATGCAGACTGCTGAATTTTCAATGCTCGGTTCAAGAACGAGAGTTGAAAATTCAGTGCGCGATTAAATCTCCGAAATGACAGGGCTCATCAGGTAGGTAATAGGTTAGGTTAGGTTAGAATAGGGTATTTTCCAATTTATTAAAAACTATTCTAATTTGAAGATTGGGACGAATTATGTAACAGAAAACATAAAAGAAAAATGATTTATGTCCGTTTTTTAAAAACGATTTAAACCAAATTTATTTTTCGTTGTTTTGAATTTACCGCCAAAACGCTCCCTATGATGACTTTTTATCACGTGACGTCAACTTTGTATAAACTAACGTAGTTAGTAAGTAAACAAGTGAATGTCGAGATTATAATTACCAAGATTTTTAATGGATAGAAAGTGATATTATTACTGGTGTGCGGTGCCCTGTGCACAAATACTTCTAAAACTGCGCCAAACTACGTATTTGTAAAGGTGCCGTTTACACATAGATGACGTCACGATGTCACGTGATTAAAAAGTCATCGTAAGGAGCGTTTTGGCGGTTAATTCAAGACAACGAAAAATAAATTTGATTTTAATCGTTTTTCATTGAGAAAATGGATTTAAATAAATTTCTTTTAATTTTATGTTTTAAATACATCGTCCCAATCTTCAAATTAAAATAGTTTTTATCACATTGGAAAAAACCCTATTGCGACCAACCGCTTTCCATGTTAGTGACAGTTACTTGACTAGGTATTTATGTCGTGTTCCGAAATTCAAGAAAATAAAAATCAGTACTAATGATCTGATAGCTCTTAAATTTTTTGACTATTCAATTTGGTCGGGTTCGCGATATTATCACTTTTGTTAAATTTCGGAATGCAACATTAGTAATAGCGCAAGGATGAGCCCTGTCAGCGTAGAGTCCTGTCGGCAAAGTGTTCTGTCGGCGAAGAGTCCCGTCGAAGTAAAGTTGTCTGGAACTACCAGTCGGTCCAGTCGTATTTGAAAACTTATCTCCTTTGCTTTTGTTAAAACCCAATTCTGGTGGAAGGCTATTTAACATCACAGTACGACCCTTATAGGCCTACCACCCGCTCAAGCTTCACCACAGTTTTGCCTGCGCAGGCCGGTTTGTACACGGAACACCGTGTAGAAATCGGCGAGTTTTACCAACCACAGGCACCGTGTACAAAACCGGCCTGCGCAGGCAAAACTGTGGTGAAGCTTGAGCGTGTGGTAGGCCCATTAGGCACCGAGCAAAAAGAAAAAATTGAGAAAGAACCCTAAGCGTAAACGAAGTTAAAGCGCGAGCGGTCGATGCGATGCGACGCGGTGGGTTGGGGAAAAGAAATTGCACGCCGACGAAGTCGCGGGCAGAAGCTAATCGACAACGGCTTATTCAGCACCCTATTGCGTAACTCACGATTAATCATAATCTGTTTCAATTTAACAGTTTAACAATATTCATTGCGTTATTTACGATGTTAAGCAGACACATTTTTCGATTATATGAAGCAATGGTTTAATAATCTGTTTCAAAACGAAACAGATTAGGGTTCTGGTTTGTGGTTAACAAACCAGCACCCTAATTGCGCACCCGTAACTGCCGGTTAAGCCATTTTACTGCTAAACTTTAATTTAACTACCCATTTTTATAATTTTTTGTTCTGAATCAGTATTATTTAGTCTCAGTTCTGCCGAACTTTTAGTAAAAATGTATCAAAACTACAATATACAACTGCAGACGCCGCTTTAAATCAGTGCCAATAAAACGGGAGTCTACCCTTGCCTCTTCAATCAAGATTAATCAGCCCATGATTGGAAGCAATGTAGCCAACTTTATGGTACAGTCGCCAGCAGGTCAAGCTATCCCAAACTGTCAAATTTTCCCAATTGAACATAAACCTTATTCCTTTGTAATAAAGTCGAAAAACTATCAAAGAAATTTGAGAGATTGGGGTAGCTTGAGCGGCCAGCACTGTACTTTGAAGTTGCACTTCAGAAGACCGACTTGCTCAGAGATTGACGGGTGTAACCTTAGGATATTGTATCAATTTTATTTTTATTATTATTTCCTGTTAGGGTGAAAGTCAATCTAGGTAAAACAAGCAATTTTTTGTAAAAGTAGGCTATAATGGTTTCTTGGATGTAATAGCAGATATAGTAAGGGTGACCACTGGATCTGTTTCAAATAAGCAAGTTCCATCTAACCATAATATGGTTGGTGGTACACACGGTACTAGTGGTTTGGTTGTTTACTCATTTAAACTTACATATTTATAGGAAACATGGGATATTACAATTATAAGGTTTGTATAGAGTGTTAATGGCGTGTAGTTTGTATGTATTGTAGTGTGTACTGATTGTATAGGATTTCCGTACAGTGTGAGACCGGCGTAAACTGGAAATGTATAGCTTGATGTGTAGCCGTGTGTACAATAGCATATTATTATGCATAATCAGCCTATAATATTCCCAATGTTGGGACACAGGCCTCCTTCTCCTCCTTTTTGAGAC
Source organism: Polymixis flavicincta (assembly GCA_949987655.1). Taxonomy (NCBI): domain Eukaryota; kingdom Metazoa; phylum Arthropoda; class Insecta; order Lepidoptera; family Noctuidae; genus Polymixis; species Polymixis flavicincta. The sequence continues at coordinate 29,625,268 of OX465171.1, read as the reverse complement.
AATGGCGGGCTTCTTATTACCCTTACAAAATTATTATAAATGCCAAAGTAACTCTGTCTGTCTGTCTGTTATGCTTTCACGCCTAAAGCGCTGAACCGATCGTCATAAAATTTGGCAGAGATATAGTCCAGGATATGGAAAAGGCCATAGGCTACTTTTTTATGGGATAGCCAACATCCACGCGGGCAGAGCAGCACGCAAAACTAGAATGCAAAGCAACTTTGTTTTATAGTTTGTATAGATTTTGATGCATATTATGAAACAAACTTGCTATGCATGTCTGTTAGTGCGGCTGCTCTGAAATAAACTACACCATGGATTTTGATGCAGTTTTCACCATTACTGAGGGAAGTTTCATATATTCGTTTAATATTTTACACAGAAGCCTAGGCGTCGTTGGTCTAGTGTCAGCAAGTGCTACTGCTGACCATCATGGGTTCGACTCCCGGTTCGGTAACAGTTATTGACTTTTTCCGGCCCAGAGTCTAGATCAGAGTCTGATTGATGGCAATAGGCTTGCCCCTATTACATGGGAGTTAAAAATAACTGGCGAAATATGGGTGTACTTTAAGTGCACCTCTGCCTAACTCTTCACAGAATACAGGTGTGATGCTATGTGGGTTAAAGATCAGAAATTTTGATGTTTTGATCACTATTTGTTAATATAGGATAAAATTTTAACCAATGTGCAAACATTAACCATGAGTTCAGCATATCATTGTAGACCCCCCAGCGTAGACATTTTTTGTCAGTTATACAACTAAAAATCAGCTGTTCCATACATTTTGACCACGTAGGTGGTGGTTAAAAATATACCCTGTATAATTGCAATGCCGAATGCAGTGGTGATTTAACATTTTTCCATAATAGGGTAGCAATGGGAACCACACAATTTTTTTTGTATTTAAAAATAGCTTTTGCCAGCAGCCTCATCCATATGGAGGATAAAAAGTATTCTATCTGTTAATCCAGATTATAAACTTATAATCTGTTTGCCAAATTTGGTCCCAATCTGTTCAGCCGCTTTTGCATGATTGAGTATAACATCTAAATATCCAAACATACAAACTTTCACATTTATAATGTTAGAAAGATTTCTTAGAGATCAGTAGTCCTGCCATTATTTCACACTTTTTAGGGTCGGCTCAGCAAATTTCATCTAAATATCAAGTAAGTAAACAGATAATAAAACAAAAGTTCGCAATACGCTTGTAGCATAATCAGCCTATTATGCTCCCACTGCTGGGACACAGGCCTCCTCTTGGTAAGAGGGAGTGGGCCATAATCTAACACACAAGCCCAATGCGGGTTGGTCTTCAATTTTTTTTGGTTTAGGCTTCCACACAATGTTTTCTTTCACCATTTTGAGAGCAATGGTGATAAGATATTTTTACACAAAGTGAAGTGCCTGTCTGGGTTCTAACCTATGACCTACAATTTGTAGGTCGCGGCCATTTCTACTGGGCCACCACTACTGCTAAACCACAAATTAGAAAACAAAAAAAAAAGTATTTATTGTGACTTATGGTGCTAGTATGCTAGCAAGTCTAGCCCCTGATATGTTACACAAGGCTGGAGGCTTACTAGAGCTATCTTGCTTTCCTAACTTAGGTAATTAGAAGTGTTGTCCGCAACTCCGTGTCAAAGCACTATTTTGCATTATCCTAGCTTGAATAACTAGCCTTGTGGATCCTGGGTTTTATTTAATACATTGTTTTACAATAGTGCATAGTAGGCTAATAGGTGCTGGTGTCCACAACTCATGCATCACGCACATTATAGCCAGTATTTTGCATAAGATTGCACAGTAACAACATAATAACACCTGTATCTTTACAAATCTATGCAAAGAGTGTTTGTGAACTTGACAATATGACACTAAATAATAAAATACTAGTATCATTGTTTTATCAAAGCAATGTGATACAATAAGTATTTGTTTTATAATACTGGAGTAGTAAAAGTCAAACAATTAACTTGTGTACTCTGCTTGTATTAAGTGTAAGGGACATAGTCTGTGGCTTGGAAATAATTAAAATTGACTTGAAAATAAGTAGCAAAGCACCATGCAGGACTTTATGCAGGAATATGACATAATTTAGAAGCAAAGAATCGTATGCAACAAGTCTAATGAGTAAACAAATATTTTTATAATGTTAATACAATAAAATTGCAACTGGTCCATGTGTATTTATGTGGCTAAGATATAAATTACTAGGCTACGGATAATATGGTGAGCATGCGTTTTTCTTTGTATAAATACAAAAACATAGCTTACCCATTGCGGCGAGGACTCTACTCCGTTGTCCGGAAGCTTATCGTTACAGTCGTGTGTTATTTTTTTCCCTTGCCTGCTCTGAACCACTATTTGTGCCACCTTCAGGGTCAAAACCTTCGTGAACTTGTAGTACAGTTTGCATCTTTCTTGCAACTCGGCGTCAGGAGATGCCATTTTCTTATCACAAAACACAGCTAAAGCAACAATTTCATGTTATTTCAATCATTTACGCAGCGTTAAAAAATAACTCGATAGTAAAATAACATCGTAACCAAACTGCACTCTATAATTGTCACTGATTTTAAACTTAAAACACCAATTTTATATAAACAGTATTTTTTTTTAGAATTCTAATCTCAATTTATAAAGTAATAAATGTAGGAATGAGCAGATGAAACTATGAAACGCAAAGTAGATAGATACCTACGAAAACGCTAGACTGTATAAAACCATGTCACAGAAACTTTGTTGAAATCCCCTACGTTCTATTGGTCACATGTGATTAATCTGTATTTTCTCATTGGCCGAAATCCTTTGGTAGCTGTTTTTATTGGTTGGAGGACTGTCACTCAATTTTGATTACGCTTCTGTTTACGCAATAATCTAAAATTTACTACCCGGCTTGTAAATTTTTAAAAAATATTTTATTACGAAATAACATCTTTGTTATTATTTTGTACGGAACTGTAATTGGAACTTCACACTTTTCTGTTCAATTAACTGTCTTCCCATTCACAATAACTAGCCTTAGACCAATCAAAGTCCTACATAAGCGCGCGAACTTTGGTTGCCAAAACACCCCTTAACTTCGCGGAATGTTTTTGAATTTCTTTTTTTCAATTATTTCAGGCATCTTTCACTGGTAATCTTAAAAAAATATCACACTTAAAAATATTCTAATAAGAAAAATTAAAAAAAAAAAATTGTAACCTAATCCGCAAACAAACTTACACATGGCCAAGTTGGCGGACTGATCAATAGAAGTACTTCGTCAAAAAACTTCTAGGCACTACCGTGCTCCTACTGAAGCTTGTTCTCCTAGTATCCGAGACTGCAAGTAATCGAACGTATTGCGACTTGCGCACTGGGGCTGTTCTAACTACGCAGACTTACTATAGGTTCATCATAAATGAAATAAATGTAGGTAACTACTACATGTTTGTAAGCTACGTGGTACTGTGCCCCCATTCCACTCATTGCCTACCTGGAGTGTACCTACATGTAAAGGACTGGAGTCTCTAATGCTGCGGCCACACTATGGTCAACGTCAATGCCCAACATCGCGATAAATAACGCGGTAAAGATTCCGATAATTAACGCGATAAATTCAGTGGCCACACTACGGTCAACGTCAAACTATAAAATAAACAACGCGGTAAAGAATCGGCTAATATGCTCACGGTGGACAATGACAAACGTTAGTGTGGCCGCTTTATCGCAATAATTGTCACGTTTTGTAACGTCAAATGGCAATGTGAATGCCGTTGTAAAATTATCGCGATAAGTTGTGGACTCACCTACGGTGTCCAACATCGCGATTATCCAAAGCGTTTCTCGTAGATGTAGCCGCACCATAATAAATGCAATGCTAACCGAAAGATTTCAGTATCTGAGATAGGAAATGCATGATCTATATTGATTAAAATATTATCTATTAATGGCAAAAAATAAATAAATAATATCATATTTATGGTATCGTGTGATGCCGGACGCATAGAATAGCATCATCCCATCTCTTCCCGCGGGTGTCGTAGGAGGCGACTAAGGGACTTACTAGAGAATGGGAAGCGTTCTCTATGCATTTGACTACCATACTGCGATCGCCAACCCGCCTGCCAAGCGTGGCAATCCTCCCAAATTTGGGGAGGCCTATGTCCAGTAGTGGACGTCTTCAGGCTGAAATAATGATGATGATGATCTATTTATGTAGGTACTTCTGACTGCAGATTTATCAATTAGCTTCATCACTGCGTAGGTCTTGTGTTAACGGTACATCTATGTTTATATCTCCTGACTGTTAACTTTCCATTGCCTAGGAGTTTCTGAATCGTGGATACGTTTGTTGGAAATACATGCCTACCTTTATCCACAAAGGACTATAAACTATGCCTTTATCCGAAAAGTTATTAGTAGATAGTTACGAAGGAGGTAAGTACATACCTGTGTACCTAAAATTTAAACTCTACAGTGACCTTAGTCAGCATAGCCATAAAACGTGGTTAACATTTTCAGTATAGTATAAAGTACTCTGTGGTTAACGTAGACAGAGGTGGTTAACGTGGCCCATGGAGTGGTAAGCAGGCAATAAAGGTTTTTATTGTTTGCCTCCGACTGCATAGATCTGCATGTTAACTATATACATCTGAAAATTAAAGTTTCTTGTTTCGCCTCTTTTTACGCAGTCGGGTTTTTGATTTTTTTTTTGCTTCACAAATTCTTCACAGAAGATGGAAGATTTTGGGTTTTAAATTTAACTTTCTCCGGTTAGTTCCTGGTACTTTCTGAATCTCACCGGGTGTGAGATTCTAGTTATTATTCTAAGAAGGCAAATTTCTCTGTTCTGCAGTAAAATTATTCAAGTCTATTGTAGTTGTTAAATCTAAAAAAAATACGATCCAGTGCAAGTTTAGTGTTCATTATGGCATCTTTTAGTAGGTAGTTTTTTTTTTTGTTTGGCTTATACTGTCCTACTGCTGAGACATGACCTCCCCCAAGTACTTCCAGGAACTCTTTTCCCGTGCCACGCCGAACCAGCCCTCGCGGTTCGCGTCCTCTCGCCACCGCTTTCTGGGCCGACTGCAGCGGCGGCGGCTCCTTCCATCAAACTCAAAGCATTTATTTCAAATAAACCAATTACAGACACTTTTGAATTGTCAAGGTCGGTGAGTTAGAAAGATTAAGCTGCATTGCTATTCTGTAAACAACTCACCCCGTGAAGTGAGCTTGGAGTGACCTGTCAGGGCCATCCCACTGACGCTAGGGATTGAACAAGCATTAAGTGAAATGACACTGATAGCTCACTCCACGCTCACTTCACGAGGTGAGATCGTCACAGAATAGTAATGCTGGTTGGCATCTTCAGGCACTATTGTGTGGAGCCTTTTACCAATCCCATTTGGGCCGGGCAGCTTTTTTGAGTTCTTGCCGACGTCTATTATACCCGTTTTGGAACGTTCGAATTTCGCTCTTCCCTCACCCTCATAATCCAATGGGACGGCAATCCGACACGAACGCAGAGAGATCAGGCTCAGGACCATAACGGTTTAACGTGCTTTCCGAGACACGGGGGTATCACACTGCCAACTTCCTAACTCCGTGTAAGATCCGCAGGAGAACCAAAGCAACCGACATAGCTCGAAGAATTGCAAAACTTAAGTGGCAGTCCATACATTGCTCGCAGAACAGATAGCCGATGGAGCCGAAACGTTCTGGGGTGGCGACCGGGTACCGAAGACGTAGAGTGGGAAGGCCTCCCACAAGGTGGACCGATGACCTTGTGAAGGAAGCGGGAATCCGGTGGATGTGGGAGGCACAAGACCGGTCGAAGTGGAGGAGCCTGGGGAGGCCTATGTCCTGCAGTGGAGGTCTTTCGGCTGAAACCATGATGATGATGAATGTGCACTATCTTAGAAGTAAATGTACCTAGGTATTTGTCCTCCATGCAAGGTATACATACACACATTATTTTGGTTGTAGCCTAGTCTAGGCAAATGAAAATCCATGGTTACAATGGTATTTTTGTCATGCTATTGTATTTTTTTTAATGATAAAAAAAGAATCTATTATATCTCACAAAAGGGTACCTGTGGGGCATCATGTGTCTTTGGATAAAATGTGGCGCTAAGCAGATGGATACCAGTAATAGAAATGCCTACCCAAAACAAGGCGAAACTCAGGCGGTAGCAGTTTTAATGTCCATTTCCATACAACGAAAACACTTTATCGATTTTCTCCTGAAATATGAGTCTAATTAGAAAAAGTCTCAGATCAATATTAGTTTGGTATTTGATAAAGAGGAATACGATAGCATTTTTTTTTAAATCCGTATTGATATCATAAGCTGCCCTTGTGCAACATCTTCTATGGGGACGATCCACTGTGCGGCGACGAGATTTGCAGACCACACATTGTTGCCATCGCGGGCAAAACCTGGATGAGGCTGGCACAGTAGCAAGGGTATTGGCAGAAGAAAAGGGAGTCCTAAACCCAACATTGGGTGAAGTCGGACTATCGATGATGATGATGACAATATTCCAAAGGGGTATTTGAAGTAAATGGTGCTGTCCCGTTCCCTGTCCTTTTACAGTTTAACTTTATTAGTTGTAGTCCCTCCTGCTACCCACGATCACTCTTATCGAATCGCGACACTTTTCTTGCCTACTACTTTACTCCGATTTACAAGCCTTTCCCCTTTTTTATTTACTGCATTAATCACGTGGCTAAAGCAGACCACAAAGTTTTTCTCCTGTGCGTTTCACCTGCCTTTGAGGATTTTGTAAATCGAGATAGACAGGTTCACGGGCGTAGCCAGGTTTTATTATCTTTAGTATGGGGGGGTTCAACAAAATAAGACGTCTAAAATAACATAAAATAACCCTTAGATAAGAAAAATATTAAAGATGTGAATAATACAAATCTACAGAAAAAATCTCCTCGAAGGAATTGGGGAGTCCTTTTTCGAGCAGTGGGACAGTATAAACTATAAGCGAAATAAAAAAATAACGTTCCAAAATTCAAAACACTGTCCCCCTTATTACAAAACAAGGTTTTTCTTTAGGTATGGTTTAAACCATCGAGCCCGTTTTTGAAATAAGAACTTAGAACTGAAATAGAATTAAAGCTCCTTTTCCAAAACTGACAATTTAGCACAGGACTAACTTGTCAGTTTTGTAAAAGGAGCTGTATTTCGATTTCTATTAGGTTCTTATTTAAAAAACAGGCTCGAAGGTTTAAACCATACCTAAAGAAAAACCTTGTTCTGTAATAAGGGGGTGTATATTTTAATGTAGGTAATAGTAATCAATGAGATATGCTATATACGTATTTTAATTCTATGAATGTTAATATCTGAACTTTTCGGGGGGCTACGCCCGTGGATAGGTTGATGATGGTAGGATGATGTAAGGGGTTTTAAAATAAAACAATGGTATTTAATTAAATATGTAATTGAAAATATTTATAAAAGATTTTTATTCATTTATATCTTGTCTTATAGGTACGGAGAAGTCGATTCTGTCAAATAATAAATACAATTTTACACATTGTATTCGTACGCTACTTTAGAACTAATGTTGAATTGGTGTAAAATGCTTTCTAATAATAGTTACGAGCATATTGCTGCGAAGAGAATACATGTTCCACAGTGATAATAGTTTAAATTCTATACAGCAGTCCTTAGCTCCATATATTAGAACGCTTTAGGGCATTATGAAGTAATCGCAGGGTCATCCACAATACAAAAGGTTCCAATTTTACGTCAAATTGCTAGCAGCCAATTTTACGAGCACGACCAAGATGTCGTGCCCATAAAACTGGCAAACAATTGCACAGCGATTGCGATGGACTACTGTATGGAAAACGACTGTGGTCTACTTATGCATTAGAAGCCCACATTAAGTCTTTTACAAGTCACAGTGAGGCCAAGTATATAAGACTTTAAATACAAGTTTAATAAAATCCTGATAATAACAATTTTGCTAAAATACAAGTTTATTAAATATCGATTATATTCAGTGATCGGAGTAGGTAGATTGATTTTACGTACTCGCATCATGAATAGTCATAGAAATCATAACATGGATAAGCTTTTTTTCCGGGATTTCATTTTGGTACTTACGGGATTGAATCAAATATTGTGAAATTTGTATTTTTAAACTACTGTATTAGAAATTTATAGAATGCTATAGATTTATTTTTTCGCATTCAATGCAATAACTAGTTATGAATATGAAAACAGGTGAAAATTATATAAAAAGCAGTTTAGATCATTTCAAAATCCCGGAGGCATATCCATACTAATATATACGTGCCAGTCCATTGACCCCAAATCAATCTACCTACTCCGATCACTGATTATATTTGATAAGACATTCTGTTTTATGGAAAATCATAGATTTTTTTATATTATATTGTATAAAGTTGAATATGTTAAAATATATTCATCTAGATATTTAATTTTTAGAAAGCTGTACTTACTTAAATATAAATCGACAAAAGTGACGAAATTCCTTCTTGCAGGCGTTTGGCTATAACACAAAGGTATTGTGCCAATCACAATAATCAAGTCCTCTGAGTGAATGAGGTCCATTTCAACAGTTCATGGAGGGAAGTGAAAGCTAATTTAAAGCTTTAATTAAGAAACAAGCACATTATTTTACACACGTATTTATCTATGGAAGACTTCTTGAACAACACCCATACTACACCTGCATCACCATAGGGAAGGGAAAAGGCAGAATTTTACTTTTGTGAGAACTTGCTATACCGCTCATGAGCAAGAAGGGTGACATAACAAAAAAAAAAAAAAAAACTACAATTTTGAGTTAAGTATGCAGATGGACGGGGCAAATATTCTTATTGCTACAAAAAGATATCACGCTAAGCCTATTTGAGGAAACTAGAGAGATTGTAGCTTAATGCTCGCCGCACTCTTACCAGTGCTATTAAACTTTTAAATCATCATGCCCAAAAATTGTTCAATTTAAATTATGTCAACCTCCTCGCAATCGAACGATATGTCAATATTTGTAATAGGAATTATTATTTAATTTTATGTAGTGTCATTACTGTTATAAATACAAACAATGTTTTGCTACCTTTGGTACACCTCTCGTCTTTTTTATTTAACACTAGATATTTTTAATGATATTTAGAGTCCCGTAACGAAATCAAAGTGTGTTAAAGAATTAAGGGTACACTTTGCGGGGGCTCGAACTCACTGGTGAGCCTGGCTAAAAATCACGCTATCTCACCAGGTTTCGTATCCGACAGAGATAGTATCAATGGTGAGCAGTTAGACGCTAGTCTACACGCACAACGTTATTGAGCGAGACGCAGGAGCATTTTTGGCAAAAAAATCGCGAAAAAATTAAGAAAAGTCCTTCAGAAGATCGGGTTTTATGAAAAAACCACTGCATAAATCAATGACCTATAAAGTTTATTGAATTTATTGTTAATTGAACTTTGTCGGTACCGTCTTGGTTTTCGAGATTTTACACTCCTTTTATTACTTAAACACGCTCAAAGTTAGGTTAAATTAGCAAGAAAAACGAATCTTTGTTGGCTCATAACTTTGTAATGGCTTTTTATTTTAGTATTCTGTTTCCGTACAGACAATAATAATAACGAGACAAAACCATACCATGTTTAATTTTTGATGTACATAGTCAAACAGTGGAGTAAAACCCTCCCGAAGTTTGTATGGAAAAAATGTGGACAAGTGTCACCTTAAGAGTTTGTACGTGCGCAGGAGAGCAGTGGTGGCCCAGTGGTAACTGACGCGACTTACGAGATGTAGGTTGTAGGTTCGAACCCGGACAGGCGCTTTATTTTGTGTAAAATATTTCATCACCACTACTCTCAAAACGGTAAAGGAAAACATTGTGAGGAAACCAGCATGTCCTAGAACGAAATATTCGAAGACATATGACTTCGACCAAACCGCACTGGGCCCGCGTGGGATTACGGTCCACTCCCTTTCACAGAGAGGAGGCCTTTGTCCCAACGTTATAGGCTGATTATGACGTGCGCAGTAGCTTAGGGATACGTTAACCAACTACTAACCACGTTGACTCACAGTTGACGCCCTAACCACTCAAAAGCGGCGTCTCAACTTGCGACCAGCGGGGTAATCGCATAACACACACTCAGTAGCAATCCCTTTTGTTTTTGACATTTCAACAACATACATTGCGTTATTTACGTTGCTGAGCAGAAATATTTTTCAAACATACGAAGCAATGGTTTAGAAATATTCTGCAAAATAATTCAGATTGCTACTGCAGGTTTAGCACGAGAACCGTAGAGAGGCGTGTTGTCGACGGAAGAGTTGACAAAAATAACGTTTCCTTGTAGATAGGTGACAGTTTTTCACCAAGGAGTGTAGACAAGCGATTTCTATTCTACGGTAGAGTAGGAATAGAAAACGTCATGCTAAGCCTGCTGATAGTGTGTTCCGCAATTAGAGTGCTGGTCGCGAAGACCTGGCAACATAGCGTAGTAAGGATTGTTGGATGGTATGAAATTAGTGGTATGACATAAACCAGTGAACTAATTTGAAAATCAAAGTCTGCAAAATCTACCTTTGCCAGCATTATTCACTGTTTCATGTACCTCTTTTGATAGCTAATTAATGAAGATGATTTCCTTGTCTATACTATAAAGAGGAAAGATTTGTTGGTTTGTTCGCATTTAATAGGCTCCGAAACTGCTGAACCGATTTTAAAAATGCTTTCACTGTTGGGAAGCTACATTATACCCGGGTGACATAGGCTATATTTTAACCCCGTATTCCCACGGGAACTGGAACTACGTGGGTGAAACCGCGGAGCGCTGCTAGTCATTTATATACTCATACTAAACGGAGTTATACAGTTTTACGCCCAAAGGTAGACATTGTTTTATGCTTCATTTGAAAGGCAGCATTATAGGGACCGAACAAGATAAAATTCAAGAGAAATATAATAATAATAATATTTGTTTTATGTTATATAAACATATTTTTATTAGCAGATATTGCACGTTTTCCCTTATAAATACTTTTAAACTAGTGCTATTTTGATATTCGTGAAATTTGGCACACGGAATGTCCAGCCTGTAGTTTCTAAAGGCTTGATTAACACAAAATTGGTCGAATTACATTTAATTAAATAGGCTTTCATTTTCATAAACAAGTCAACAATAAATTCTTAACGGCATAAAATGCTAAGCTCACCTATTATTTTCCACAAAACAGGCATAGTAGGTAACTATATAATTACGGTCAACTGTGGCATCTTCAATTTCCATAGCAACTTTACGCATGAGTACATGCACTTAAATTTCTCTCGATAACTAAAAATCGGTTGCCGTCATTTAATATCGAAGCGATACAGAAGTAGAATAATCTACTATTTGTAACGATTTTTTGGTAAACCAGATATTTTAATACTTTGGTTCTCATTGGTAAAGTTGCTCATGGAAAGTATAGATGCCCCAGATGACGGTACCTACAATGATAATCACGGGGTCTGTCGCAGCTAACTATGTCAATTTTACATTAACACCGTATTAGGGAAGCGAAAGTGTATGAGTAAACTTTGTAGCCATAAGAGTACAAAATATTATAAATGGGTAAAAAACGCCATCTCCCTGAAAATAAATAGTAAAACTTCGACCTTATTGTCTACGGTTTTACGATGGTGGCAAACCCAGGGTTTTTCTGACAAGTCGCTCAGCAATTTTATTGAATTGGTCGCGATCTTCCCTCCACATTTTGGCTGCGTCGACGTTAGCGCCGCTTTCGTCGTTCGGTTCTGAAAGCGTATAATTTTAACAATGAATAAAGATACAGTATTATATCGTGCGGTACGGTGGGACAGAGAAATAAAATCATTTAAATCTGTTTAACTATGAAAACCTATTATATTTTAACAATTATTCGAATCAGTGTGTTTATCCTCCGAATACTCGTAACACCACTAAACTTTAAGACGCACTTAAGTTTTGTCACAGCAATACGAAGTGTAGTGACTACAGAGCACGGAGACGCCTCGGCGGCCGCTGCTAGCGATGGTATTCTAAAGATGACCTTATGTTGTACAGGATGGCGATAATAAAACTGTATTGAAATTAGAACGGTCAAGCTAATTAAGAAAGGGAATAGAAAAAAAAAACAGTAGGCGTGAGATTGAGGTGACTAGCGAAGGCAGAAGATAAAAATAAGGCTCGTAGAGTGATCCTCTAGAAATAGTTACGACACTCACACAACAAACGTTTTTATTAATCGATCGTGTAGGTCACCTTTTACCCATAGAAACGGAGCCTGTGACATTTCAAAAAACCTTGAGACAGCTAACTTGCGCACAATTGCGCCAAATTCAGACGCGAATATTGTTCGTAAAGGCGTCACTTCTCGCTGCCGGCGCAGCGTTATCGTGCTCTTAAATATAGGGTGGCAGTAGTGATGTGTCCCTCACTCATGAGGCCCCTCATTTGAGGTACTCGTGATCGCAAATTGAAAGAGTTACTCGAATTTCAATATTGAACCACCTCATTCATAATTACCCCTCACTTAAAAATTGACATTGACATTATTGACAATAGGAAATTGAGGCAAGCGAGTTCGTGACTCGCTAGTGAGCATTCAGTGATTGAGTGAGCTCAGTGAGCGAAAGAACCGACTCAAAAATTGTATGGAGAATTGAGAATTAGTGAGGTGAGGGTGAACACCGTGGCACAGTAAACATTATATATTTTTATTTCAGCTACGATTAATTATTATGAACTCTAAAAACATTAGCATCAGATTGGTAATAAAGGGTCATTGATTCGTTTATTTTGGCGGTCTAAAATTTATAAGGGAAAGAAAATGATGTGTGTGAGAGAGTGAGGACGTGAATAATCGGATTATCGGAGAGTCGTGACTCGTGAGTACTCGTGAGTCGTCGTTGCACCCGCCCGCCTCGCTCACTCGGAGCTTCGTTTGAGTTCGGTTCGGGCTCGCGAGTCGTGAGGCGAATACGCCGTCGTACGATTCCTCACCTCAAATGAGGGGTCCCTCGTGAGGACCTCGCGAAGCAAATTGAGGGGTCTCCCTCATCCTCACATAAAATTGATGAGTTACCCATCACTAGGTGGCAGCGACATCAACGCGGAAACTATAACCATAAATTCAGCACACGATTCTACAAAAATAAGCCACCTGTTTCATAGAAAAGTGCAATACCTGCCCGAACAGCATGCTTTTTTTATAACCGCCAAAATATCCATTGCAGATGGGTTTCAGAAGAATGTACTGAATCCCTGGTTACAGGTTGCGCGTTATAGATGTATGAGGAACAGGATGTAAAGTTCGCTCATCCTCTATTGAAAAGGGAGGATCCTCCGACCAGGCAGGTATTGTGTATGGTGGGCAACTGCCCGACAGTTGATTTCGGGATTTTGTATATGTGTAAGTGTCGTGGTAAACTCTGATTGCGCGATGTAGAATTTCTGAGAATAGTTCGCCTGTGGCATTGTAGATGGCGCCACTTTTCTTTTTGCGTTTCTTAGATTTTGTTGCGAAGCATTTTTATTTGTAGTGCCGCTATACATTTGAGTATTATGACTTTAGTGACTTACCAGCCAGCATGCTGACAACGGAGAGTAATATTTTCTCTACGCTCTGTACGGGTGACCACCGCTCAGCACTGCTCTCGTAACCCATGGGGTCGTCACCAGGTGCGTGCAGGATTGATATGCACACTCGACCATCAGCATAAACTGGAAATTAGAAAATAATCTTGTGTTACACATTGTCAGGGTTGATAGAGATTAAACAAAACCTATCAAGCATGGATTGCGATAGCTGCGTTCACAGATCGCTTACTGGCTGATCTTTACTCTGGCTTATATTTCTTCTGTACAGTCACGAGCATTAATATGTGTACACATCGCCAAATTCAAAAGCGATTTTCTTTTAAATAGCGATTGCAACCTTGAGATAACTTGGGTATTTCATTATAGTGTGGGTTCCAAAATATTATTTTCATAATAAAATAAGATTACAATGAGTAAAAGTGGAGAAAATCACTTTTAAAAGTTCATAAGCGTATACATATTATTGCTCGTGACTATACGTGTGTATATCACTGAACACCTAAACGGTCGGGCCAATTTTGATCAATTTTTATGAGTGTATTTTTACAGATTATTAATTTTAATGAATAACATGATTCGCATACCTACGTAATTTAGATATTTATAAATCAGCATCTTACTAATATTATGAATTTGAAACTTTGTACGTTTGGATGTTGGTTTAGTTACTCAATCACGCAAAACGGCTGAACGATTTTGGTTGAAATTTGGCACACAGATAGTTGTTACACCTGAATTAACACTAGAGATGGGCTACATTAGAGGTGATGATTTTTCTGTATGGATGATCGCATGCCTATGACAAAAAATATCGATAACGGGAACAATGACAAAATCATCAATGATTTTTTAATTGACTTTAAGATCACATCGCTTGAATTATAAGTGCTGAAATGATCGCGGAACGGCTTAGTGAAATTATCTGTATTTAGCAGGCATTTGGGTCGTACTTGTCTAGCTAACCATTGCTCGATGAAATGATTTTAAAATTTCGATGATTTTTTCCCATCTCTAATTAGCAAATAAGTATTACTTTTTGCCCCGGTAGTACATTCATGTGGGTTAATTTCCGACATCCACGCGATCTCAGTCGCTGGCAAAGGCTAGTTCCTAATAGATAAAAGAAAAACTAGAAGTAGGTACGTAAAACAAACATGGAAAAAGGGATTGTGCTCTTGCAAATGAACATTCAATCGAGGAAGACATTGGAAAAAGCAAAGAAAACATCAGGGTGCTTACTCTGGAATATAATTCCGATAGATCGACATTGGAATTATCAGTTAAACGTCAGGGATTGGCTGGACTCACTCCCCCTTATTACAGAACAAGGTTTTTCTTTAGGTATGGTTTAAACCTTCGAGCCTGTTTTTAAATAAGAACCTAACTGAAATCGAAATACAGCTCCTTTCACAAAACTGACAAGTTAGTCCAGTGCTAAATTGTCAGTTTTGGAAAAGGAGCTGTAATTCTATTTCATTTCTAAGATCTTATTTCAAAAACAGGCTCGATGGTTTAAATCATACCTAAAGAAAAACCTTGTTTAGTAATAAGGGGGACTGAGTCTAGCCAATCCCTGACGTTTGACTGACAATTCCAATGTCGATTTATTGGAATTATATTCGAGAGTAAGCACCCAGGTCATCATCATCATTCTCCTGTCCTTATCCCAATTTATTTGTGGTCGGCGCAACATGTCTTTTTCTTCCTCACTTCTCTATTAGTCGTTATATCCGTAGTCACACCCTTTCTAAACATATCATCATTAACACAGTCCATCTATCGTTTCTTTGGTCTCCGCCTACTCTTTTAGCCATCGATGTTCATTCTCAAATCTTTCCTCACGACATTTTCCTCCTTCCTCCGTATCACATGCCATATCCAACCGATAACCGCAAAGCTTTGAAGTTATCGGTGCCACTTTCAGACTTCCTCTTAAGTAATGTTGTTTTTTGTTGAACACCACACATCCCTCTTAACATTCTCATCTCAGCTGCATGCAATTGCTTTTCATTCATCCCTTATGTGGCCCAACAGAAAACATCAGGTACATAATAAATCACTAATCATGGCAAGGCATGCATCGAAAAAGGGATTGTGCTCTTGCATATGAACATTCAACCGAGGAAGACATTGGCAAAGCAAAGAAAACGTCAGGTCCATAGTAAAATAATAATCTTGGCTCAATATGCATGGAAAAAGCGATTGTGCTCTTGCAAATGAACATTCAATCGAGGAAGACATTGGAAAAAGCAAAGAAAACATCAGGTACATTATAAATAATCTTGGCAAGGCATTATGCATCAAAAAAGGGATTGTGCTCTTGCAAATGAACATTCAATCGAGGAAGACATTGGAAAAAGCAAAGAAAACATCAGGTACATAAAAAAAAAACTTGCCAAAATATGCATATAAATAATCTTGGCAAAGTACCTATGCATGAAAAAAGGGATTGTGCTCTTGCAAATGAACAATCAATCGAGGAAAACATTGGGAAAAGCAATGAAAACATCAGGTACATAATATATTAATAATCAAGGCGAAACATGCATGGAAAAAATGATTGTGCTCTTGCAAATGAACATTCAATCGAGGAAGACATTGGAAAAAGCAAAGAAAACATCAGGTACATTATAAATCAATAAATCTTGGCAAGGCATTAGGTATCAAAAAAGGGATTGTGCTCTTGCAAATGAACATTGAATCGAGGAAGATATTGGAAAAAGCAAAAAGAAAACATCAGGTACATCATAAATTAAGAAGCTTGGCAAAACACGCATGGGAAAGGGATTGTGCTCTTGCAAACGAACATTCAATCGAGGACCACATAGGCAAAGGCAAAGAAAACATCAGGTACTAAATAACATAACAAAAAATGTGCAATCATCACAATTGCTCTGATAATGAGTATCAAATAAACTCCCTTCCGTGTGGTGCCAGATGTAAAAAAAACAGCACCATCCCATTTCTTCTTGTGGATGTCGTAGAAGGCGACTAAGAGACTTACTAGAGAATGGGCAACAGCATTCTCTATGCATTTTACCACCATACTGCGATCGCCAACCCGCCTGCCAAGCGTGGCGATTATGGCAAACCGGGCTTTTTGGCCTATGTCCAGCAGTGGACGTCTTTTGGCTGAAATGATGATGATGAAAGGCCCTTACCATGACAGTCTGTGTGACCACTTAGTTCTTAACTACATAATGGATTTTGATATAGTTTTTACTATCATTTAGAGAATTTTATCCGGAACAGAAGGTTTATAATATATATTTCTATCTTCTGCTCGCCATTTCGTTCGCATGAATTTACTTGATAAATTTTAACAATAAACGTATTCTATTATACTCGGCAATACCGTAGTTCTCATTGGTGAAAGAATTTTCGGAATCGGATCAATGAATCCGAACATTACCCGCTACATACGTACAAACTCATACATTTTACCTCTTTATAATATTACTAGCTTCTGCCCAAGAATTCGCACGCGCTATAACTTCGTTTTCGCTTACCGTTATTACTGACTTTTTTTTTGACGATTCCTAAGGCTTCTAGCGCGATGCTAAATAGCCTTTAGCCATCCTTTTTGATTTGTTTTAGCCAACATATTCAATATTGTGTATTATTCAAAGGTTTATTGGTTTACATAAACATAGCTTTTGCAATACTTAACACAACTAAATATTTACACTAGGAACTACTTAAATTAAATTACTAACTAACTGTTAATATCAATATCACAATAATTGATGTACAGACGCCAGCAGGTCAACCTATCCTAAACTGTCAAATTTTCCCAATTGAACTTGAACCTTTTTCCTTTGTAATAAAGTTGAAAAACTATCAAAGAAATTTGACAGATTGGGGTAGCTTGATGTGCTGGCCTCTGTACATATTCGTGACAGTATTATTTTAACTGACAAAAAAATATTTTATTTTAGTATGTTATACACATATCACGTTGCAGTGTTGGTATAAAACTGGTTTACATCCGTCACCTCACACTTCAGGTCCAGTTGAAAACCAGCATCAGGCAATAGCTGTCTGTCATTTTTGCTGGTCTGTGCCTTTTTGGTGCAGCAGCAGTCGTGAGGCACACTATAATGCTGTCATTCTCTATATTTATTACTCTTTCCAGCAGGCTCAGCATGACGGTTTCTATTTCTACTCTACCGTAGAATAGAAATCGCTTGTCTACATTTCTAGGTACAAAACTGTCAACTGTCTACACTGAAACGTCACTATTGTCTACTCTTCCTTCGACAATACGCTTCTCCACGGTTCTCGTGCTAAGCCTGCTGGTGCATAGTTTGTGCCTTCAGTCTGTGCTAAATAAATGTATTTTCTTTCTTTATTTCCTTAAGAATTGGGCTATGCAAAATGTAAATAGTATATTTCATTACAAGTGCGGAAAGGCTGTCATTGCAAAGAGTTCCGACAAATGTCTACCCGAGCCGAGGCGCAGCCGAAGGCGAGGGTTGACAGTCGGAACAAGTTGCAATGACGGTTCCGCACGTGTACTGAACGACTATTTTTAATACAGTTGCGAAAAAATGAAATAAACTCAACTAACTAATAATTTATTTCTTATAAAAGTTATAGTACACATGTACATTGAAATTGGTACAGTTTTTTATACTAACTGGGGAAGTTTTAGGTTGCATATTTACTGATTGAGACAAATTATTATTAATTTCGTATGATTGTTTATGTATATTTGTCATACAATAGCGTTTGCTAGTTGATGGAATTGGATCTGATGAATTATCATTATCAACGAAGGTAGATGGACGAACTACGGCTAAATAACGATCATCGGGAGCTTCGTTCAATCACTTCATTGGATGTTAATATTTTCGACTTTTTACTTGTAAAACCGTCTGATTGTCGTTTTAAGAAAGCATTTAATTTTGGGTATTCACTTATATCCACGTTATTCCTTATTTTCAGCATACTTTTTATCATCGAAAACCTCGACCATAACGTAGACGGTTTTAATTTTGCTGAGAGTTCGGAGAAGTATGCCAACATAACATTTTCTGAAAAACTATTTGCTTTTTTCTCTTCTCTCCACGCAATAAATTCGTCGTATGTAGATACTCGTATGTAACGACTTTTTGACTTTTCCGGTAAAATGTTCTCCGAAGCATTTTGTGCCATTATACTGAGTTCCGGTGATGTTAATTCAAAAAAAAATTGGGTCGAAATTACTCATTTTGTGCAACAAACAACTAAACTCGCAAAGAAAATTTCTGGGAAATGGCGCCAACCGTAGAATATAGGTAAACAGAGTTTTTTTTCTTCACCCATTTTGGTAGGCAAAGGGAACTATGCCCATACAGCTTAGTCTTCAGTAGATTTTTTTTTTAATATGAAATGAAAATGAAATTTAATGAGATGAAATTAAATGAAACCTAACCTAACTCATTCAATTAAATCATTAAATCTGATATTGAAATAAAATAGTAGCTTCTTTTTAGAAATATACGTATTTGTACGAATCACAAAAACTCTTTAGTAAAAACTTCATGGTTGGTTTTTCTTTTTATTAGACATTATTTTGACAGTTGGGAAAGAGAACGCACGAGTTCGGGAAAGGTAAAAAAAAGCACTAGTATGTAATAGCCCACATCCCGAACGCTATACGTCCCTTTTTGAGCAACTGTATTAAAAAAGGTTTTATCACATCCTACAGGTGGTTCCAGAAATTACTGCATTCCAACAAACTAACTTTGCAGCTCTTTTATCAGGATATA
Source organism: Polymixis flavicincta (assembly GCA_949987655.1). Classification (NCBI taxonomy): domain Eukaryota; kingdom Metazoa; phylum Arthropoda; class Insecta; order Lepidoptera; family Noctuidae; genus Polymixis; species Polymixis flavicincta. The sequence goes on along the minus strand of OX465171.1, from coordinate 29,605,900 downwards.
ATATGTAGATAGTATAGATTAGTACATATAATTTAGATACTATATATAGCTTAGAAATCTCGATGTTTTGATATGTCACATTTAGATTGCACTGGTGCGAAGTAAACGTCCCTTGTTAAAAATGAATAAACACAACCATAATTATGCAAACTTCGCACAAGCAATACAAGGTAAATAAAATTTTGCTTTTTCTAGATATGCAAATATGATATTTCCAATCGAAAAGGCTAACAAATTTTAATGGTTAACAACAAAATTGCTCATAATATACAAAAAGGTTACATATCATAGTCATCAGCATCTGCCTATCCTTTTCCCAAATATGTTGGGGTCGACTTCCAGTCAAACCGGAAACATCTTAATACCAGTATTTCCAAAACCCAGTTACTGGGTAATACGATAATCCCCTTGGTAAGACTGTTTGTCAGACTTTCGGGCTTGACTGACGACCCGTAACGAATATCAAAGATACACGAATGACAGCCAGGCTTAACGTGCTTCCCGAGGCACAGAGGTATTGGTATATGTATAAAGATGGTCACCAATCCACGGGCAAGCATAGCGTAACCTGATCGATTGACACGTGCAGGTGTTATTAATAACCCACAAACCTTTTGGTAATACAGTATGGTATTCGTTACAATGTGTGTAAAGAACAAACCAATTTTATTTCTTTTTTTCAAACGATTTATGGTTCCCACTGTTTTCATTCGTCATTAAAAGTAAGAGAAACTGTAGCTTTTTAACTACTTAAGATTGCTGACATGGTAGTTTAACACCCTATATACCATACTATATATATAATAAGTGTATTGAAAGAACAACTACAATGTTGGCAATAAATATGATGGCTTTTGCACGTTTTTGAATATCCATTAATATTGACTGCTAAATGTTAGGAAATATGCCACACTACATTGTTGTATGGGCCTAAATAATGACGTACTACCATTGAAACTATGAAATACAAATAGATAAGCTATATAAGCTACTATAAGGGTATTTCCTTCCTTTTTAATATTCTTGTAAATAGTATTATGCAGATTGGATAAGCTATACTTTTACAATTTGTAAGCTGTCAACCGCCATCATACAGCGCAGCGGTTTAGTTAGTATAAATTGATCTAGTACTTACTGTTTGGATGAAACATTTCACAGATGAACTGCATTTTTGGCGGGCTCAGTGGATAGTCTGGAGGGAAGACTAATTTTGTTGGAAAGATGCCACCTTCAAAGCATGTACCCTCTGGACCACTGAAAAAGACAATTCAACTTCTATTATAGTTAAATTTACAAATTAAACTTTCATAATTGTCGTAGAACTCCAACATCATGTTTTTGATACAACAGCTTGTATCTACCTTACTTATTGTATTTGATTTAACTTGACTTCCCATGGTGTTACCAAAAATCATTTTTTTTAACCGACTTCAAAAAGAAGGATGTTATCAATTTGACATGTTCTTTTTTTTATTGTTTGTTCGGGCATAACTCCGTCGTATATAGACGGATTTGCAAAATTCTTTATTTGTTTGAAAGAGGTTTATTCAGAAATGGTCCCATTAAAATTTCATATAGTTCTGATGATGCGTTTCGTAGACAGACAACGGAACTCTTCAAAAAATTACAGCAAATCAACCATGAATGTTGCTATCGCATAAATATGCATTGTTCTGACTCCAAGGTTGATGAAATTTCGAATTGGTGTGGGGTAGGAAACTAAACTGACAAATGACAGCCAGCTTCCAAAAAAACACTAGAAAGTGCAAAATAACTTTAAATTTGGAAGGTGTTGACAAAGAGTTAAAATACACATCTTAAGTCACCAAGTTTATCAAGTTCCCAAGCAGGTTAAGTTTTCAATGTCTGAAGCAATGGACTCTGCAGAGTACATCGCTTCATAGATTGAAAAATTGGTGTGTTTATGCTTGAGTTACGAAATAAGAGTGCAGCTCTATCGTTTATATAGGAGGGGTAGAAAATAGTTGAGTATCTCAAGAGGAACATGAATAATTTGTATTTATTTAGCTACAGCTACATTGTCGCGATAACGCAACCACACATATGAAATAGTTATTGAATTATACCTTCATTTGTTCCTAACTCTGTCTGTCTCTTCCTAAAAGCGGTTTCACTTGTACTTAGTTCAGATAATATGGATTTAACACCAATTTGAGCTATGTTTAATTTGAACATAGTAAGTTAACAATTTTACAGCATTTTACTAAACTTATCATATGTAAATTGAATAGATTCTTTATAACATATCATTACTTAGTAGTTTTAGAAGCCCGTTGGATTTCAATACATAAAATTAGACAAAACAAAACTAGAAAATAGGTATTAGGTTGTTATTAGAGAACCAATTTATGTTTTAGATTTATGTTTCAATTGATGTTTTAGAAAGCTAAGTTGTAAAATTACACTACCATAATTTAAAGAAATTAAATCTCAGATTAGTATTAATTTGGTATTATAGATTGGTATCTTACATACCAATCTTCATAGAGTAAAAATGTATGACTACATAAAACTTACGTTATAAGTGCCTCCCATTCAAAGAAGTTCTCTTCATTGATTGGCCCTGCAATTATGCCTTCTGGAGGGTTGAGAGTTAGCTCTGTAATTAGAAAAACATAATTTATAAAAAAAATCTGCTACACTGCTAGGCAGAGGACTTCTATATTTTTCCCTCTGCTCTTATATAAAGAATGGCAAATTACAATAAATTAAGGTGATCTTGTAACTGGGTTCTGGAGATAATATTATGTGTCAGATAACTACATAAATTGAATGTAAAAGTCTTAAATTAAACACAAAGAATATAGTTTTGATGTGAAGCCATAGCTGTCCTCGGCTAAATGTACAGGACAAGCAGCAAGAGAACATATGATCTGGCTTGTATTGTGTGTCAGTGATTATTGACTAACAGTTCAAATTAAATACCTATCATACAGATTATGTTAGTAATGAAGAGTCATACCGCGTACGCACATTTTGATGTTATGTTGCTAAGAAAAACAAGTTTATGGTCTTAACTCTGAACCTATTTCTCACAGGATAATGCGGTTGACAGGTTGGAAATAATGAAAATATAGTTTGAGCCAAAAACAGCTACATAAATTATCCATTCTGATTGTAATAATTAACAAAGTAATGATTTGGATATTTTTGGTGAAAGTTACATTAGGTATGTATCAATTAACTACTGAGAACACTAGCTTTACTTACGTTTATATTCAGCCATAAGTCGCCTTAATGCTGACCCAGCCATGATTTAAGCAATAGCTACAACAAAATAAACTAATTTCATTGAATCTAAAATTTCGCCAAAATTCCTAGCTGTTCTGTGACAGACAAGCAGTGTTGCCATGCCAACTCCAAAAGTTAAAATTATCGAGTTTCCACGTCGAAATGATCGAATTCAGGGTAAAATTATCGCACAAAAAAATATCGCGAAAAATATATATTTAAACGGATGTCGATGACTTTGGATATGACTTGATTTTTTGTAACCGCCTTTCGAAATTAAAGTTATTTTTCACTTTTTAGTGTTTTTGCGGAGGTCGGTAATTATTTTTTTAGGGGAAAAAAAACACGTTTTATATAAAGTATCCACCCTACACCAATTCGAAATTTCGCTATCCTTGGGGTCAAAACAATGCATATTTATGCGATAGCAGCAATCGCGATTGATTTGCTGTAATTTTTTGAAGAGTTTCGTTGTCTGCCTCCGAAACACATCATCAGATCATTTATAACATTTTAAATGGGACCATTTCGAAATAAACCCCTTTCGAACAAAAAAGAAATTTTGCAAATCCGTTTATAAATGATGGAGTTATGCCCGAACATACTTAAAAAATATAGGTATATAAACGTTTCGGATTCATAACCTCCTTCTTTTTGAAGTCGGTAAAAAAACCTACAACATTCATCAAACATTTTCAAGAAACGACAATGACTAGTCAAAGGTGGAGAATTTGCCAAGTTTCACTACCAGTAGCGCTAGAAGCTCAAACCGCCAAACTTTACACACAACTATGCTCGTGTTCCGAAATTCAACAACAGTGATAATATCGCGAAGCCAACCAAAATAAAAATCAGTACTAATGATCTGATAGCTCTTAAATTTTTTGACTATTCAATTTGGTCGGGTTCGCGATATTATCACTTTTGTTGAATTTCGGAACGCGACATTGGTGTGACAAATACGTTTTGTTCATGAATTTTTGTTTTCAGAGCTCAAAATTATCGTACAGACGCCAGCAGGTCAAGCTATCCCAAACTGTCTAATTTTCTCAATTGAACATGAACCTTATTCCTTTGTGATAAAGTTGAAAAACTATCAAAGAAATTTGACAGATTGGGGTAGCTTGATGTGCTGGCCTCTGTACGAGATATTTATATATGTATCGTACGAGTTAGCAACACTGCAGACAAGTAGAGTTGATTGCAGCACAGATTATAATAGTAATATTAATGTACTGGATTGCAGATAGCACAGCAGAGGCTGCATCTTTTTTTAGTGTACAGAGGCCAGCACATCAAGCTACCCCAATCTGTCAAATTTCTTTGATAGGTTTCCACTTTATTCCAAAGGAATAAGGTTTATGTTCAATTGGGAAAATTTGACAGTTTGGGATAGCTTGACATGCTGGCGACTGTACTTTGTGGACTGCAGCAAATGGATGCGTTGCAGATTATTGGCGAATTGACAGTTTAGGTACTGTACGATAGTTTGATTAGAACGCTTTCGTTTATACATCACTGGTTAGATGGAGAGAGAAAAGCAAAGAGTATAGTAATATAGTGGGGAAGCTTTACAGTTTAGCACAGTGTTACCAATTTAAAAAGTTAAAATTCCTGAATTTCCTCGTTGTAATTATTGTTTGGTCTGCGACAAAATTATCGTACAGCGGTTTTTTGCGGAGCTTTTGGTGTTTTTGTTTTCATTTAGTCTGACCCGTCCTTGCTTATCTTTATTATAAACCTAACAGATTTATTAATGTTGTTAGCATTATCATCATCCTTTTTCCAACTAAGTTGGGGTCGGCTACCAGTCTAATCAGATGTAGCCGAATAAGGCCCAAGGCGTTGTGTTATGTTACTGAAACAGTAAGAAAATAAAAAAAATGTACCATTGTAAATTGTATTAACCGCAACGCAGCTTAAGTACCCACTTAAGCTGCGTTGGGGTTAATATAATTTGAGGCTACCGAGCCTCAATAATAAAACCATTCAATGAATCAAAGGACACAGCGGTTCGCTAGGCAACGATGCAGCCGATGATCTTGCCAGAAGTGGTTTGTGCATGGCACTAGTGGGACCTGAACCCATTGCGCCAGTTTCCGTCGGGAAGGAATCACTTCGTACTATTGATGCACGCTTGACGAAACAGGTTTTCTGTCTAACCAAACAACAGCTGCGTTCAGTTACAGCAGCTATAATTTGCCATGGGTCCTTACACTTCTTTGTCATAGGAGTAACAGACTCTTCAGTGTGCAGGTCCTGCATGGAGCACGACGAAACAGCAGCTAATAAGCTGCTAAAGTGCCCGGTGGTCGCCAAATACAAGGCAAAGTACTTCAGTAACCCAGGTACCCGACGTGAGATTGTCAGCAGCACCAAGCCTTTGCTGGGCTTCCTTGAGGAGCTGGGTGGATTGAATGTCCGATTGCCCCACTTGTACTAAAATACGCCCTCTAACTAGGAGCTCCCGACACCAACCCGTCTTACCTGCTACCTAACCCCAACGCTTATTATCGTGCCGGGCTATTTTATAGAGAACAGTGCGTGCTACGACTATTTGAACAGGTTACGAATAAATGATACAGTGGGGACATCCCTTACACACATGTGAATAGGACTAGTTATCCAAATGTCCAAATTCCAACCTCAAATGATCGTATTTTAGACGTACTCCATCTGACATAGGATAAAATATTGCGGGTTGGCAACACTGTTCGAAATTATATGACGTGCCGAGCATTGTTTTGACGATTTGTTGTTCAATAATTCAAATACGAGTGACACGTGTTTTCATCTTTATGACATAACAATAAGGTTCATGTTCAATTGGAGATATTTGACAGTTTGGGTTAGCTTCATGTGCTGGCGTCTGTACATTATTAAATCTACGGTGCGGTGGGGTGGGGTGGTGCCTAACACCAATGCAGACGCTCAGATTTATTATTAAAAGAACAGTAAAAAAATATGTTATGGTAATAAAATGATATTACTGTAACCCGCAAAACTAAACGACTATGATGATCAATTTTACGTTTAAGTACAGTATGTACAGACGCCAGCACATCAAGCTACCCCAATCTGTCAAATTTCTTTGACAGATTTTCAACTTTATAACATATGCGTAAGGTTCATGTTCAATTGACCAAATTTAATAGTTTGGGGTAGCTTGATGTGCTGGCGTCTGTACTTTCTCTCATTACTAGCGCAACATTTCAACGATAGGTTTTGACGTTCTCACAATTTTTATCATTGGGTTTTAAATGGTTTTTGCACACTAACTATAGGAATGGCTTTCATTTTTGACAGTTTAACAACTTTGTTATATAAAGGTACAGAGGCCAGCACATCAAGCTACCCCAATCTGTCAAATTTCTATGATAGTTTTTCAACTTTATTGCAAAGGAATAAGGTTTATGTTCAATTGGGAAAATTTGACAGTTTGGGATAGCTTGACCTGCTGGCGACTGTACTTACCAACATTTCGAACAAATGAAGTAATGGTTTATCCTTGAGCTCGAGGGTGATCTTCCTGAAAGAAAAATGATTTTTTTTCAAAGATTTCAGTTTTAGCACTGATCTACACGTAGTATAATAGATAATTTAAACACAAACACAAACACACCTTCCCCATAATTTATGTTATGTCACACTAGTGCGTGTAGTCGGACTTAGTTCTCTTGGGAGCATCACCTACTTAATCGTTCTAAAGAATTTCTGCCTTTTAGGTCGTCAGGTTTAAAAAAATCTCGACAAAAATCGGCTTTCATTTTTTTTTGCTGAAACCATTTTATTTTTTAACATCTTTGGAAAATACACGGGGTATACCCCGTTTTTTTGCAGTCAATTACTGCTCAACGGGGTAATAATTAATTAATTATGCGTAAAAAATGACATGGAATGAAACTCACAATGAAACGTACAAAAAGTCTATCGATAGTGACAGTGACAGCTAGCTGTTAAATTCTTGGACATTGGCAGCAGCGACATCTGAAGTGAGCAAGTGGCAGTTTATATCCATAATTATTTGAGGTCAGAGCAATTTGTCTGAATAAGCCACAGAATAAGCATAACATTGTCTATTGCATTTTCATTATTATTCATAGAGCATAGTAATAGATTGGTAATTAATGTTTATTACCTGTGGTTGGTAAAACGAAAGGCGGACTTTTTAAAGAAAATATGTTTTTTATTCTATTTGCGGTTATATTTGGCACGTTTGGCAGTTAAGATATGTTAATTTTACTTGCTCCGCATTCACATGTATTCATTCACAAAAATTAAGATTCCTAGGTACGTTAGGATAGCAAAAACACCATCTGGCTGTGGAGTGCGGCAAGCTGAAAGAGAAAGAAATCGGCGTGGAAGAATCTGCCGTGGTGTCGATTTGCATAGTTTCCTTCTTAGCATAGGTTAACATAACACTATTCTCTAGGAGCCACGGTTAGTTCTAATCCTACGTACCTACGTAAAGCGATACCTGGAGTTCCTAAATATGGAAGTAGTTGGAGAAAATGTCTCACCATCATCACCATCAGAGCCGTTGCTGCTACTGCCCAGAAATCCTGTAAGTACCCGGCATACCAAAATAACAATAGGTAACACAACAGCCTGATTGGTCGAATTATCGGATCGCATAAGTTCACTCAGATTTATGACCAGCTTTAATAGTCGATCCTACATTAGTGCATATTACCTCAATGTCTTAGGCACGAATTTACTCGCCCGGCCGAAACGGACGAATAGACAGTTTGAATTGTTGAATTTGTAGATTATTTTCTGTTCGCTCGATTTATCGCTTGATTTTCGATTCGCATGATGTTATTAACTTCGTGCGAATCGATCGCTTTCACACTAAAAAGTCTTAACGGATTTGGAAAACAGGTTCCCAATGGGGGCGGCACCGCCCCCTGGTGGGTGCTGCAGTTTTTCGTGGGGGCGGTAGGATTCAAAGGCAAATGGGGGGCGCTATGACAGTCAAGGGGGCGGTCGCGGCGTACCTACCTCCTCATTAGAAATTAAAATAATAATTAGTTAAAATACTTTTAAAATACATCTATTTTCATGAAAAATCCTTTTATCTAGCCCTCAAAAATGTTTATCTTGCAAGTTGGCAAGCAAAGACGGAATTCTTTTTTCTTATACCGGGGGCGGTAGGCCATAAAAGTTGGAAACCTGTGATTTAGCACATAGGTAGACCATGTAGATCTGGATTAGGTCATAACATACTTTTTATCCCAAAATGACCACGGGATCGAGACTTAAGCTGGCGAAAATGCAGGACGCAGCTAGTTGCATATTAAATTCAATGAACGTTATTTTTATGAACATAGTTTCAGTTACAGTATCCCATAATATGGCGCGAATCACCGGCGAACTTTACGTGTCGATTGTGTATGAAAACGTTTTACAACAAAAAGGCTTTACAAAATCATAAAAAGGCACAACACGACGACGACGGCAGTGATAGAGAATTTCAACAGAAGTCTACGCCATTAAATGACCAAGTAAGACAGCCTTCTTTCACTTATTTAGTACAAAAGGTAAGTTACCTAAATGTTAAATGGTTGGTATTTGCGTTATTTTTATACGGAGCAATTGGTTGTATAAGAAATCTTGGGAAATTAAATTGTCGTGATTAAAACGGTTGAAATGGCAATACAACGCGGTATTTACTCGCGACCCCAAAATTCGAGCTATGCTATTCTCTATGAGACAATGGCTTGGCTGCACTCTACAAGAGCTCGTCGCCGAGACAGCCTTGAGATCAGCGTTAAATTGATGCTACGCTGATTCAAACGATATTCACTTACCCAGTTATGGTCGTCGACGAACTCTCTAGGCTGTCTAACCTCTCGTCGCTATTTTGTAGACGAGTTAGGCCTTGCCTTTAAATCATAATCGACCAATGTCGACTGGAGAGTCTTATGAGTTTAACGTATTATTTGAGTTAAGCAGTTCTTACTCACGGCTTGCGCAGCCTGGAGGATACCACACTGTTGTATGCGATTTGAAAGCAGTAGTCGCCCAGTGGTAACGGCTGCGATTTACGAGTTGTAGGTCGCAGGTTTGTACCCAGGCACTTTACTTCGTGTACCAAAATTATTTCAACACCACTGCTCTCAAAACGGTGAATAAAAAAACGTCAGGAAATCGGCATGTGCTAGAACCAATAAATAGAAGACATTTGACATCTACCAACCCGCAATGGGCCCGCGAGGTGGATTACGGCCCACTCCCTCTCACTGAAAGGAGGCCTGTGTTCCAGCAGTGGGAACATTGTAGGCTGATTATACTACGCGGAAGCCGCTGGTAAAAACGAGTACCAAACCTACAAATGGGGATGTTATTTATGCTTTCATGCTATATGCGACTGGCGCCATGTTCGAAATTAGAATATAAAGTAGAGGCATGCATATGCTTAAAACAAATAATAACGCTGTCAACGTTCTCCCCAAATTAGTGGCAAGTAATTGAGCTTATTATGCTCCAAATATCTGAAGAACATTAAAATCTTTGTTCCGTGTGTTACCGGACGTAAATAGCGGTATCCCATTTCTTCCCGTGGGTGTCGTAGAAGGCGACTAGGGGACTTACTAGAGAATGGCTAGCAGTTTTCTATGCATTTTACCACCATACTGCGTTCGCAAACCCGCCTGCCAAGCGTGGCGATTATAGCAAACCACCTCCTTTTGGGTGAGGCCTATGTCCATTAGTGGACGTTTTTCGGCTTAAATGATGAATGATGATTAAAATTTGCCACATTATGACACCTTTTTTGCGCAGAATGTTAACGGCCTCTGCGGTTTCAAGTTTATATCGCTACAGAAAAATAATATCGATGAACAAGTCATTGGACGCGATGGCTTTATCACACGTACCTTTTCTGAAGACACTACTTACTTGATAATTAAAATTGAGAGGAATGAGATGGAATCTGATGCAATGAAGCGATCACGACTCGACGGTGTCGTCAAAAGGGCACAAATGAAACCTAAGCTGCCTATAGATTTGAGGTATTTACATAGTCTATACTTTATATTAGTCACTAGTCAATTCGCAGTAGATTTAGGGTTTTCTGCTTGTATGGAAACTTTATCGGTTTCAACTTAAGAGCTGCTCAATCTTAAGTTTAATAATTGGATAATACTGAAAGCCCAAAAAGTGGTATACTCATATATAAGTAACACCTACATCATGCTACAGTACTTTGGATGATTAATAACCTGTATTTAATTTGAACTAAACTTTAAAAATCTGCATTTGTCCTATGCAATAAACTGAAAGAAGAAGTAATGTAGATACCTAGTGCAGACTTTAAACGAACCTGGGGTCTTATTTTTAATTTGTTTCAACCAGGGGGCCCTTTACTTGCACTTTTCCTTCGACCCTGCGTCCGGACCTGCAGTGTCGTCAGATTTTCTTCAACTGCTGTGATTATTCATTGCACTACCGGGAAGAGCATACTAAAAGGCGCAAAGCCGCGCTGCGCTGCCAGGTGTGCGAGAAACGACTCGACCGGGACTTCTACCCCACTAACACGATGGCCGCTCAACTTCATGCCAAAAATCGGTTTACCTTCTCTTGTCGCATTTGCAGTCAAATATTCCTGGATAGCGCCGAGTACGACGAACACAATCGTATCGTACACGCTAAGATGAAACCTCATCAATGCTCGATTTGTGCTAAACGATTCACTCAACAAGGTGGCTTACAGCAGCACATGCGGATGCACACCGGCGTCAGACCCTTTGTTTGCACTTTTTGCCCTAAAGCGTTTACACAGAAGGCTGGGCTGGACCAGCATCTCCGAACTCACACCAAGGTGAAGCCTTTCAAGTGTGTGATATGTAGCAAGTGTTTCTCCCAATCGGTACACCTTCGGCAACATATGCGTACCCATACTAATATACAGCCGTTTGAGTGTTCCGTGTGCGACCGAAGGTTCAAGCAAAGCAGTCATTTGAACTTCCATATGCGCTCGCATGTTGGTGACTCTTCCCTAGCCGTGGAAAATTACGTGCCAGGGGAGGGGCAGGAAAATCAGATGGAATTTCTAAGCTTAGCCAACTTGCAGCCCATGCAAGACGGAGAAACTTTATATTATACGACAGAGCTGGCAATTGGCCCAGCAGTTTCCAATCAAGATACATTTTCCTATCAACCACAAGTTATGCCTGATAACGTTCTTTCATTGTAATAAATTCTTTCCGGAAAACTTGAGCAAAAATCGTCAAAACAATAATTATTATTAAGAACTCGATTATTTACTAATTTAAAATGCAATAAAACCGTCACATTTTGAGAACAGACGTTCGGTGTAGGCTGTTAATAAATGTAGAAATCTTTACACAATAGTCCGTTTAATGTCAATTACCTATTGATTTGGTTCATTAGAGGTTGTATGATATTGGAATGAATAAACTATTACTTAAATTATAAGCATACATCGCAGTTTTATTTACACTTCTCAGTCCTAATTTCTAATGTAGATATAACCTACTCGCTAACCACAGGCACAGGTTCAGTGCACATGCAACAAAAATGCACCCATAACACTCACATTCAAAACTTACTGTATTTTGAACCAACTTCAAAAAGAAGGAGGTTCTCAATACGTCGGAACATGTTTTTTTTTATGTATGTTCTTGTGTTATTAGTCATACTACACCTACATTCCCGGAGTGCATTGCTTTTTACGCGACTGCCTCAAAAAGTATTGTTATGTTTTTTAGTCGTTACATAAACGTTTCTTCCGCATTATAATATAAACTACCTTCTGCCTGCAACTTCGTCCGCATGAAATTTAACCCAACCCATCGCATAGCATGCACGCCCGCGCTGTTGCTTAGTGTTCTTTCTGACTTTTTTCTTTTCGCTCGGCTCCTTAAAGCTGAAGCGCCATATTTAATAGCCCATAACCTTCCTCAAATATTGGGCTATAGAAGGTTAAAATATTTTTCAGAATCCGCGTGGTAGTTCCAAAGATTAGTGCGTTCAAACAAATTCTTCAGCTTTATTATTAGTATACATTTTGTAAACTAAAGTGCAACAAATTGCAATTCCGATGAATAAGCAGCAATTAACCAAACATTTAAGGAGCACGATTCTACCAGAAAAGTGCAGTTTTACTGCATTGGAAGTACTAGGCGATCATGTCAATGGAAGAGTTACAGACGTTGTGCTCTAGTATACTGAAATCTGAAACGTAGGTATATGTTATTTACCCTTTCCTGCTCGTACGTAGGGGGTAGGGTATAGATTGTTTCAGTTTGCTACCTTCTTGCTTACCCGTAGAATTAATTCGGAGGATGCGCAGTAGAAAGTGTTTCAGTCGCTCTTTGGCATAGGTCGTTTCAGTGATTTTAAATGCAGTTTGTGCCCATAACCTGATGAGAGGTGTTCGTAATGAATGTGATAAGAATGTTCTCTTCTACAGAATCGTAGAATTTTAGATAGATTTTGGTTTTTGTTCTATTTATATTCTAGCTGAATTCAGTGATGCAAGGTTTTAATTAATTTTGGGAGAGTATATTTTAACACTCTAGGTATCGTGTGAAATTCGATCGGAGTGCTCTAAACTGTCCAATTAGATATTGTTCATGTATCTCTCCTTGATTTCAGATAGGGATGAGTGAATAATACCTAAATATTAGAAATGTTATTAAATTGTCTCGTTTTTATGCACCTCTCTTAACTGTGAAATGAATTAATGACAAAGCTCAGTTCGGTATAAATACTTATGGACCTACCTATGTACTAGAATTTGATAATTATAGTTTAGATTGATTTATTAATACGTGAAGGAAAAACTTTGAACCCCTTTTTACGAAAATTATGTGGATGGAGGAGTATAAAGTTGGCACAGTTAAAGTTTATGTGGAGGAGCCGAGGAGTGCAGAAAGTTAATATTTTTGATTTTTGTTGATTCCAAATTTTAATGGTTGGTGGTCGAATTTCGACCACTGCGGGATCACTAGTTTAATTAATTGTGTCTTCTTTTGGACAGTGAAAATGTTAATTGAGAATTGAGGTGTTAGTACTTTGTTAGATTAGGTATCTCCCTACTTATTTAAATAGGTACTTAATGAAACGCATCAACGAAATATTGGACGTGGTCGCACGACTGACTTTGCCTGGTTAAAAAACGTGGGCAGTTTAGGGTTTACTTGTAAACGTTGATCAAAGTTACGAGATGTTTAAACGTCAACAATATATGGTTAAACAGGCGAGGGACATAAGGTATACCTGTGTTATGGAATGATGACAACCACATCAAAGGACATGCATAAAGTGTGGCCCAGCACGGACAAAGACTAAAAAAAAAACCTTAAGCAAAGATTATAAAAAAGGGACATAGGGTATACACATAGATTTAAGAAAGAAGAAGATATGCCAAGTAGTTGAAAATGTATCGGAACCTGGTGTCTCCACTTGCTCCCCACTACCGCGCCACAACTACACATGCAATTTAGTAAAACCAATAGATACGAAGTCGCGCTCACACTCGCAATTTATAAATCAGAACGTACTACACAATCAAATATAGACCTTATCCCTTCAAACGCAGCGTGCATTTAAGTACAACTCACTCACACAAACAACGGTTGCTACCGTGTGCTGTGCAAAAGCAATTTATTTTACATATACGCTAGTGATTGACTAAATCGGAAAGTTGTCGATACTTCTAATTATTATTGTACTACTTCAATTATTTTTGGGGTCCAGGAAATAAGATAAAATGAAAACGATAACCGTAATTCGTCACTAATATAATTATTATCTGAACAATGCCGATAACAATAACGCAGACGAAGCGTTTGAAGACTTTAACGTAAGTTAAATGCCAAAACCAAAAAAAAGTAAGGAATTAGCACGAGGATAAGACTTATTATACGATAATTCAAACCCAATAACACTCCACCGACATTATCTAAAATTTTGTTAACTTTACGACTGTTGTTTAGGCATTTCTCTACTACGCTGTAAAATAATCAAAATAAGTAAAAAACATTAATTCACATCGATCTAGCCATCAATTTATTCGCGAATCGACATTATCGATAGCCTACGTTAGTGGATCTGCACGAGCACATCACTAGCTCGACGCAAGAACCAGCGGCCGTACTACGGAATGCGTCCGCATAGATACTTTATCGTTTTGTGATTTTTACATTGCTTGTCCAGTCACTTAGCGACAAAATATTTAGGTAGTGGTTTAGGAGCAATGTATTTAGTACAAAAATAATACAGTCGCTGTGATATTTGAAAACGAAAATAACATGGTAAACGCAAGAAATGTTTTTCGATTTCTTGTTTTTCATGATTTTAAAGACAAATATAGAAAAATACTTGTACTTATTTATGGTAAGTGATTCCATGATTCACAAAGTTTTTGTTTTGGCTTTGGTTTTTACAAGAAACCACTGAACAACACGGCATTCTTATGATTTATCACGACAACGGTCGAAAGCACACTAGTTCGCGGAGACGGCCATTTGCTTTAGGAATGATCATGCTGATCATACCGCGCGGACACAGACACGCCCCTTTCCCACTTCTCCTGCTTTTTATATTTCTATGGGTATACATATGTTATGGTATGATGAAAACCACATCAAAGGACATGGATAAAGTGTGGCCCAGCACGGACAAAGATTAATAATAATTATTGAAAAAAAGAAAACATGTAATAGGAATTTCAATTTCCATTATGGTTTTAAATTACTTTCTTCGCACATCTTTGCAGGCAAATATCAATTTAAAAGAGTAGGTATCTTCTTTCTTATTATTATTAAGTTGAGTATTTTATTTCCGTCCGTGAGTTACTAATGTCACAGAATGTTGCAAACTTTGAAATACAATGGTAAGTAGTACTTATACTCATTTTTTGAAACAACATGTAATTAATTTTGTAATTGAGATAATAGAGTTAGAAAAAAAAAACAATATGCATGTATAGTGATAATGGAACTGAAAGTTAAAATTCACACTTTATTAACTCTTTAATTAGAAATCAATAGAATAATTGGTTCTTCAAAGTAATGGAAACACTATCTTTTAAGACAGGAACACCCGGAGCAATAAATAGGTATATGTTTTCAAGACAATGCACATTTTGATACAGTGTTTGGTTCAACATACACATAGCATCACGCCTGTAATCCCTGAAGAGTTAGGCAGAGGTATACCTATTAGTACACCCACCTTTCGCCATCTATGTTTTAGCCCCATGTATTAGGGGACAACCCTTTGATTATTAATCAAAGGGGACAACCCTATTTCCATCAACCGGGCACGTAGCCAGATTCCGGGTTGCTACTGAGAATTTCAATTTAACATAACTTAATTACTTAGTAAGTCTATAAGTTATCTTTACAAACAGATATTTAGTGCAGGACACATAATTGTATTATAATAGTAAGGTAATATAAAACATATCCGTGTGGTGCCGGACGTAAAAGAATAGCGCCATCCCATTTCTTCCCGTGGGTGTCGTAGAAGGCGACTAAGGGACTTGCTAGAGAATGGGCAACAGCGTTCTCAATGCATTTTACCACCATACTGCGATCGCCAACCCGCCTGCCACGCGTAGTGGCGATTACGGCAACCCCCTTTTAGGGGAGGCCAGCAGTGGACGTCTTTCGGCTGAAATGATGATGTTGAATTTAAAATATATGTTGACATACATATTTTTCTGACGTTTACGATATGCATTTTGTTATAATAGACAAAAGCACGGCTATTTAACAATTATGTATATGACACCTTACTTATGTTTAGAATAAGAATAATTTATTGTTTTAAAAGTTACATTCAACAACACAATATATCCGTTCTCAGTTCAGGATAGCAGTGGTGGCCCAGTGGTAAAGGCCCCGATTTACGAGCATGTAGGTCGTGAGTTCGAACCCAGGCAGGCACTTTACTTTGTGTATTTAAATTCATCACCATTGCTCTAAAAACAGTGAAGTAAAATTCTTCATTTGTCCTAGAGCCAAAGAATTCGAAGATATGTGATGTAAATAACACACTGCAGGGCCCGCGCATTTGCCGGCTCTTCTCCATAGGAAACAACAATTTAGAACCGTGCACCTAGCTTCTGACGTCCCATAAGTGCCCGTGCAGGTTTATATGAAATAAAATATTTTGATTTGATTTTGATCTCTTTTATGAATGACATGACAATAAGTTATTTTGTGTATAGCTCTTTGGTTTATAGGTTCTTGTGGCTCTTACTGGTTTACTTGTGGTTTCTAGTGGTGTTTTACGACAACCTTTCGCTTTGTTTATAAAAATAGTATCTAATGGTTAAATATCAGCAAAATGTGTTTTTGATCAATTGTTAGTTGAACCAATGGTCAAATAACTAACTATTAGTTAAAATAATTAACCACCCGATGTTGGAGGGTTAAGCAATATGGCGGATGGTTAACTCAAATACAACATCTGTTTTGCACATTTTATTGTATTACTGCTGCAAATGGGTTGTGCAAAGGTATTTCGTTAGTTGTTTGATTGTTGTTGCCTGTTTCGTTACATTTTTAAGAAGATCCTTCACAGTTCGTTTCGGCAAGCGTGCGAATCAGACGTGTTTTTACTAAATTAATTAGTTGTAGGTAATTTAAATTCCAAGAATCCGTGTTGTTTACGCGCTAAGCGACGCAGGTGGCCACCGGCCGGTGAATGCGCGGGCGCGCGGGGCGCGTTCGCCAGGTGTTGTTTACTTGCAATGGAGCAAAATAAATTAAACGATAATACACTGGAGGATGACAACCAAAACTTGATTGAAATGAATGAAACTGATGATTTACCGATTACCGGCCAAAAAAGAAATATGGACGAAGAATCTGATGAAGAGTGGAAGATTGTAGATAATAGAGGAAAAGGAAAAAAATCTCGTTTGAATAGTCCGGAGAAGGAAATACCGAAATTAGAAGTTACGATATCATGCAGTGATAAACTTCCGAAATCTTTTGCATTGGCTAAATTGTTAAAAGCAAACAAAATTAATGATATCCTGCACGTTAAATATCTGAGTCCATTTAGAGTTCGAATACAATTTCAAGATGAATCAAATATGAATAAGTTATGTTTATGTGAAGAGTTTATTGCCAAGAGGTGGAGATTTACCAAAGATATGGAAGTAAGTTACTCTTACGGTGTTATAAAGGACGTTGAGTTGGAACTGAAAGAACCAGACATACTGAGCAGTTTATTCTGTCAAGATAATGTTGAGATTATCTCTGTGAAGCGACTAGATCGTCGGAACAAGGAAGGAGGCTGGTCTCCTTGTGAAGTAGTGAGAATATGTTTTAAAGGAAATGCTTTGCCTCCATATGTTTATACCGATGGTTTAAGAATCAAGGTTGAACCTTATATATATCCGGTTTCACAGTGTTCACGTTGCTGGAAACTGGGTCACAGACTTAGGACTTGTCCTTCCAATAAAATTATATGTCCCAAGTGTGGCGGAGATCATGCAAACTGTGAAACAACATTTTTTAAATGCATAAATTGCTCAGGCAGTCATATGGCCCTATCTAAAACGTGTCCCCTATATCTAAAAGAACGTAGAATACGTGAAATAATGGCTGAATTCAATTGTTCATACAAGCGGGCCTTAACTGCGTACGTCCCACCTTCTCCTCGTGTAAATCAAAATGATCAAGCTAAACCGACCGAAGTAAATAATCCAGTTGTTTATGTTTCTTCATTTGAGAATACTCCCACATTTGCAGAAGTTGTTACGGTTGAGGCGGATGTTCACGTCGAAGAACCAGCTAGCTCTGCTAGCTTAAGCAATAAGACACCAATGAACAAGAAGAAGTTTTTGAAAAAGAAGCAAAACCTATCTGAATTTCTATTAGAATGGCAGTCAAGTTTGGCAGAGGAACCGCGATCTGACGAGGATTACGTGTACGAACTAAATGATAACAAACAAACAAAAGGTAACACTGAACACAACACAACATGCAACGAATTACTATCACGAATTAAAGAAGTTCTTTACCTTAAAAACTGTTCATGGTATACTAAAATTAAAAATATTCTCAAATTAGGTATCGAGTGGTTCATACTGTTGGTGGTTGATAAAATATCGGAGTCTACGTTGTTGCAAATGGTTTTTAATTTTTTTAATGGATAGTGCTGAAAATGTAAAATTGAATATAATACAGTGCAATGCCCGCAGTCTTAAACCTAAGCTAGCAGCTTTTTCTCAGTTACTTAACCAAGATAAAATACACATAGCTGCTATTTCGGAAACGTGGCTAGATCCCGACAGCCATCTTAAAATAAATAACTATAACATATTTCGTCAAGATAGGCACGATTCATATGGGGGTGTGGCTATTGTTACTCATAAATCTTTAAAAGCTCAGGTAGGAAACTTAGATATGTACATACCGGGATTAGAAGTCCTTCATGTTAAAATTTTTAATTATCCCCTTTTAGAAAATGTAATAATTGTATACTGCCCACCTTCTGTTCGGACTAATCAAACGAATTGGAATAAATTATTTTCATTATTTAATAAGAAATCAATCATAATTGGTGATTTTAACGCCCACCATACGAATTGGTCCAATAAAACAGACACGAGACGTGTTCAAATTGTAGACTCACTCGTAGATAATAGCTATGTTGTTATAAATAATGGCAGTATAACTCGCATTGAATTGGTAAACGGTACTTTGCAGGAATCTTCTCCTGATTTGTCCTTGGCTACATCTGATATCATATGAAACTTTGGGAAGTGACCATTTGGTTATCAAATTATCTACTGAGTGTAGAATGAATAAAAGTTTTGTAGTTATTATAAAAATGCCGACTGGGATTCGTATAAAACATGTCTTGAAGATATGTTTTCAAATTTAATACTCCCTGCGGACCCTCAAAAAGCTTATGATATTTTCATGGACTATATAAATCTTGTAGCAGACCTACATATCCCTCTGACTAAAATACCTCAAAATCCTGACTCAAAATTTTCCCCTAAAACATATTGGAATGCAGAAGTTTCAAAGTCAGTGGCAGTCCGGAGATTAGCTTTATCCAATTTCCGTAAAAATCCAAACCCCACAAACTTAGATATTTTACAAAATAAAATTGCTATAGCACAAAAATTAATACGACAAGCGAGGCTTAATGACTGGATTCAATTATGCTCAACAATTGATAATAATATATCAGTTTCTGAAATGTGGCGCAAGATGAAATGGATAAAGGGTTATCGGGTTCCTAGAACTATTATAGACGGTACCAAAGCAAAAAACTTAATCCGCAGTCTTACACCAGATTATGTTATGCCGAATCAACCAAAATTTACATTGCCTAATTTAAATATGGAGACTAATATCTCCATGCAGGAGTTAACTAAATGTATTAAAGCGAAGGATACATCTCCTGGGTGCGATGGTATCTCATACTCCATGATTAAAAATTTACCCAATAGCGGTAAGGTCATTCTACTGTTAAAAAAACACCATTGTTAGTGACGATTCACATGCATTTAAAATCACAGCCTGTGCACTCAAGCAAGCAATTAGAGATGTTTGCTTTAGATACCTGGATGAGTAATTTGGACACAAGTAGTTTTATAAGTTTCGAAATTCATAACGTCAATAAACCTAAACGTCAATATAAAAGGAAAAAGTTACTGTTCGTTTGTAGTAAATTCTTACACGAAAGATATTCAGGCTTTTACAAAATATATTCAGATGCCTCCAAGGACAAGCAGGGGATAGGCGCTGCTTTTCTAGATATACAAACAAAGAAGTTCATAAAGCTTAATGTAAATAATCTTCAAATATCTATTATGCACGCTGAGCTTATCGGTATTGCAGAATCACTGTCATACATTAGATCAATTAATAAAGATATTAATTTTGTAATTTTTACTGATGCTAAAAGTGCACTTCAACATTTAGTGCGATGTACTGAAATGGCCAAAGGTATTCCCCTGGCTTAATATATATTAAATACCTTATCCGAACTTAACACTGTAAATAAGAAAGTAATATTGCAGTGGATACCTTCCCACATTGGTCTAATTGGTAATGAATCTGTAGATAAATTGGCCAGAGAAGCGGTGGTTGATGGTATTAATTTCAATTGCTTGCCTTACTACACGAATTTAATCGGTGCTGTTAAAGAGTTTTCAACTAAATTGTGGTCTGAATATTTTGACAAAAGATCACTTACCAAAGGAATTTGGTACAGAACCATGCAACCAGCCTTGCCTCGAGTACCTTGGTTTGAAAAATGCAATATGGGAAGGTATGACATTGTGACGAGTCTTAGACTTCGCTCAGGACACATTCCATTAAATAAGTTCGGATTTCTGATGGGAAAAGTCAACTCTTCGAAGTGTACCGAATGTGATATCATAGAGGACGTATATCACATTTTGATGGAGTGTGTTCGTAACGAAGCATTTAGATATTCGGTAGTTCAAGGCGCGGTGTCCCCATTCGATGTTGGATGGTGTAACAGCATTTTGTCTTTTCCGCTTTCGGAGGATGCCAAACTACTTTATAAGCTTACTCATATAGGTATTAAGAATAGATCACCTTAAGTTAATCCACTGTATGATTTGTACATGTAGTTCATTTAAGTATTGTGATGTATATATTTTCATGTTTATTCTTACGGGGGTGACATGTTCAAATATGAACAAACCTCCATTAATAAATAAAGATTAAAAAAAAAAGAAGATGCTTGGCGATCGAGATGAAAATTTAAGAACAATATAGGTACTTTTGGAGTGAAAAAACTTTTATTTCAATCTCGTGATATTTTATTTGATTTTAAATGCCGTTTATAATAAGTTTTGACATTTAAACAGTAAAAAAAGACGTTTCGTTGCAAAATCATAGCTATTTTTAGGAAACGATTTCTCATATGATTGATATGATGCAAATGGCAAAGTATAACCAATAGTTAAGTTTGACTTTAGTTAAAATAGATATTGAAAAACGCAATAGCCCTTTAACCATTAGTTGACCAGTTGACTATGGGTAATCTAACAAATGGTTATACGGTTTAACTACGGATCAAAAAACCTAAGTAGGCCAAAATGAAATCACGAACATTAACCGTACTGTTCTCAAATAGATTCTGATAATATTATAACAAGCTTCCTCCGACAAAATTAATAAGATACCTACCTAGTATCAACAGTCAGACTGCAAACCTGCAGAATATTAATTGCGGAAGCGTATATAAGTTGTAGCGTAGTTTGTTATGATATATGCACACTATCGGTTTAGACAAAGGTATTGGAGCGATGACGCGTCGTCAAAACATGTATCTAGACGGCGTGTGGGCGCGGCATGTTGGTTACATTTTGGTCTCTTGTATATTTTCGTAAAGCCGCGTATGGCATGCCGAAATAACAAAGGGATCCAACTGATGGCTGCATCCCGACCGACCGCGTCGTGCAACCCTTTTGTTTTGAAGTTCAACTGACCTTTGTAATGGCATGATCTAGTTTGTTTTCAGTTTTTATTTTATTATGACAAAATCTTTTTGTGGTGTCGGTTTTTTTTTTGGGTATCATGGCGACGATATTGTCTTTTAAGAGTTAGTAAGAATTTCTAAAATGAATATTAAAAGCGAATAGCTCATGATTAAGTAGATTGCTGGCGTAAAATGTGCATTGAATGTCGCTCACTAATTATTAAAAGCATTTAATCATGTGGGTACAGTGACTGCCCTCCAAAAATAAGTTGTATTTTTTTATGGATGGTCAAATTATGGTTTAATTCTAGTTTCAAATATTTTAACCGTTGTACAGGTTGTACTCAGGGTTGCCAACTTTTCCAGCCGCCATAACCGGACAACAAATTTAATCTGGTCATACTTGGTTAAAATCGAAAAAAAAAAACACGTTAAGTGACAATGAAAGAGTTTTTCTGCATCTGCTCTTAGAAATTCTTCAAACTCTGAACAGGTTATATTATAGTTGAACATCACCATCAATTCCGCCTTCATCATTTCAATTTTCAGATGATTTCTTTCGTCCTGCCAAATATTTTTCATGACGCTAAATATGCGTTCTACAAACGCGTCTGAAGGTAGAACGGCAAATATTGTCTGTACTATTCTTAGAAGATTTGGGGCTTTCGTTTTTTTGAACAATTCAATCCACAGTAAATCAGCTTTTATTGGATTTGTTTCCTGACTCCGTTGGTCCGTGCTATTACTCATACTTGGTTCAGGTTCTACAGTTTTTTGGTTGTTTTTAGCTCCTGAACTACTGTATTCGGCAAATAGATTTCTGATAATAATTGGTCGCCATCAAATTTAACACCTAGCTTCTCCGCAACCATGACTACGTCCGTGAATTCCAGCTCTTCTCAACGTCTCTCAACGTCGCGTTCACAATTTTATCTGACCGGACAAATTGCATCCGGTTGGAAGTTTGCGACCTGACCCCAACAATTCCTTGTAAAACCTAACAGTCCGGTCGAAAACCGGACGGTTGGGAACCCTGGTTGTACTCTATAATGTTTTTTCCCTTTATTCCCAGTAGTTCCATGTAGCTAGTTCCACATGGAACTATTGCAACCTCCTACCAACCTGATTACTAAAAAAAAAAAAAAAACATAATTTGGCGTCACAGGTGTCACAGCTGAAGTCGAAAAATGTCAACAAACTTTTGTAGGGCACTGTAAGTTCCTCTTTTTTTTAAATATACCTACCTTGGTCTTAAATAAATACGATCAAACATTTCTACGCATGGGGGAATCTAGACAGAATCATCGAGCTGAATTCATGGTTCAGTTTGCACGACAATGTCGATGCCACACTGTAGGTATACTTACACTGCTTACACATATACTGACATACACACATACCTATACATAACATAACTATTACCTATCTTACATATTGGGATAAACGTACCTAAAAATCAGCCTTAGGGAGGCTTGAGGCTTCAGGCTGATTTTTCAATAGCCAGATGACTTTTATCTGAGGAATAACTATGTCGGTTTGACAGCTTTTGTATAGAAAACTATTAAAAAAAATATAGACAGTTGAGAAATCAGCCATAAGACAAACTGTTTGTTTTCTTTGCATTTGATTGAATATTTGAATACTACCTGTAAGTTACATTGAATACAAAAATATTGATTTAATAGATAATATTGAATACAAAATATCGTTTTGTTTCCAAGTTGGTTGTCGGCTTATTTTTCTATTTAATACAGCAGGCTAAGCATGAAACTTTCTATTCCTACGAAGAATAGACAGCTCTTTCGATAAAAAGTTTCATTTCGTTTCTCCATTATTGACATCTCACCGTGGAAATCCCTGTTATTTTGTCTTTCGTTTCTAATGATCTTTGTCTAGGTACTTTTATATGTAGACAATTTCAGAAGAATACGGTTATCTACAAAATCATGATCCGTTTTGAACGCATAGGTAGGTACCTAACTGTGATAATAATTAATAGAAGAACAAAGCTATGTTCTCCCATTGTAGGTACCTACATCATTTAAATAATAGTCATGTCTATTCTTCCGTCGACAGATCGGTGCTCGTGCTAAGCCTGCAATATATCAATTATGAAATTGGTCTTCCGAAATTTAAGTTATTTTTCACATTGTAGTGTTTTTCCGGAAGTCGGTGCTTTTTTTTTGGAAAATGTTTTTTTTTAATATTTCTCTTTTAGCTATAATACCGGTAGGTAACCAGACCAATTCGAAATGTCATCATCCTTGGAGTCAAAATAATGCATATTTATGCGATAGCAGCAATCGCGGTTGATTTGCTGTTATTTTTCAAGATTTCCGTTGTCTGTCTCCGAAACTCGTCATCAGATGAAATTTAAATGGGACCATTTCGGAATAAACCCCTTACGAAGAAAAAAATAATTTTGCAAATCCGTCTATAGGTATTATGATGGCGTTATACCCGAACATACATTAAAAAAAACATGTCGTATTGATTACTTCCTTCTTTTTGAAGTCGGTTAAAATGCATAAATTTTTTATTTAGGTATACCTACATATTTTATTTGGAAGCCTAGATCTAAGTCGGTAGTACCCATACATCTACGCTCTAAAACGGTTTTTCTATTTTCGCACCCGATGTTCTCTCGACCTTATCTTTTACCAATCATGTTGAAAAACGTTGATTTTTTTGTGTCAGAATCAGAGACCAATTAGTCAGTTTTTTAACCCCAGGCAGCGCACATGTGGCGGTAACGCCAGTCGTGATTTACATTTGTTTACATCCGCTGTCCGAGGGTTAAACGTTACCTATTCGTAAGGGTTGACTCCTAAATGTGTATGTAAAATTGTAAAACATACCACAGCTGTACGAAAAAAGCTGTCAAAAAATATGTCGATGATTTAAAAAAATGCGTAGCCAAACGTCGTTGAACCTGATTTTATCCTAATAGCCTACTAATATTACGAAAATGTGAAAGTTTGTATGTTTAGACGTTTGTTACTCAATCACGCAAAAACGGCTGAACGGACATAAACAAAAACATCTGATGGTGACATAAACAAAAACATATTTTTTAATCTGATATTTAAAGTAACTAAACTAAAAAAGGGGGGCCAAAAAATAAATTCTGACCACTGTCCTTACCAATATTGTATACGCAAAAGGATATTTTTTGCTCTTTCACGCAAAAACAGCCTTTCTTCTCAGAGTAGTCAGATAGGAAACGCCGACCTCATCTAGTTTAATAAAATAAAAAATGATTTACGTGTAAAAGTGTTTGTAAAAACCTACTTACAGCAATCGAATCATTTATTATTTTATCACTTATCCCACACATCTTTATCGCGGACGCACAAATCATAAGACTTGACAACAAGATCAGATATACTATCAACTAATAAACTTGATATTAAATGATGACAGTAACGCGAACGACTAATGTGAGTAGGAACATTGTGTAGTGCGGCGTGAACAAAAAGCATTCGAGATTTAAATTCTCCCTAACGCCTTTTAAGTTGCCGTCAGCCGATGCCGTTGTTTACATTCACGGCCCGTTAATGGATCTAGTTCCATGCAAATGTAGGCGTATTGATAGAAGTACGTCTAATATTACTCTGGGCCCATCGTAACAGCGCGCGGGGATTTTAAAACTTATGTCTAGGTAGATATCATATAGGGTGACTGGTAATTAGTGACCGACATTTAAACACATGATTTGTACTCATTATTAAAAACAACTTTTACTATGGGACCAAACCTGAAATCGAGATAAAAAAATCAGCTTTTCCCTACATTTATGTTCGCATAACTCGTCAAAATGTGGGGAACAGATGTTTTTTTTTTTGGCAATTTCGGGTTTAGTCCCACAGTAAAAGTTGTTCATAATGATGAGTAGGTACAATCATGTGTTTAATGTCGGTCACTAGTTACCGGTCACCCTATATACTCGTAGTTGCACCTTGTGTTGAGATGGATTTTGCAAGCTAATTTTGGATTGGTCTATCATCATGATGAGAATTTGTAAGCTCGTCCGTTCCAATTTAAATGAATTCATATAACTACCTCTTTTTATAGATGACCAGCTGATACAGATGTTTTGTAGAAAAAGCCCGAAATGCCAATTGGGTTGTGGTAGTCAGATTGACAGTCGCTTCTTATAAAATACTGGTATTCGGTTACATTGGAACCCGACCCTAACATAGTTGAGAAAAGTTTAGGGAGATGATGATGACCTGATGCTACAGCCAGAATCGTATCAGCATGAATTGATACTGACACTTTTGGTGAAAAGACTAGCTGCAAGAGTTTTTTCTTTTTACACTGACATAACAACTGATGAACACTCAGCCTGGCGCTTTACTTTGTGTAATTAATATCGTCAAACGGTAGTTAGAAAATATCGTGAGCAAACCAGCATGTCCTAGAAGCAAAAATTCAAAGATATGTGACATCTACCAACACGCCACGACTGCGGCAGTAAGTCCCCTCTTTGAGGAGTGGATCGAAAGGCGCCACGGCGTCCTCACCTTCCGCCTGACGCAGGTCTTTACCGGACACGGTTGTTTCGGGAGGTTCCTATTTCGGATAAGGCGCGAGGAAACGCCCGGGTGTTTCCACTGCGTAGATCGCCCTGTGGAGATAGTGCAGCATACGGTGGAGGTCTGCCCGGCTTGGGCGGAGCACCGCCCTGGTCCTGGCCGTGGTTCGGAGGGAGAATGCATGGGTAGCCGTCACCTCCTTCTACGAAGCAGTAATGCTCGCGAAGAGGGAGGCGGCGCATGTGGAGGAAAGGCAGTATATGGGCCCTTACGGCCCAAGTCGCCGCAGAAGACGCCCTGGGACTCGGGAATCCCAGGCTGATTCCCGGCCACCGGCCGGGCTTGCGGATGGCGAGTAATGGATAGCTCACTGTCCGAGTGTCCGGTAAGGACCAAGCCCGGGTCGACGGTGCGTTGTGTTCCACGCGCGCCTTAAAGAGATGTCAGCGTCAACTGGTGGGGTCCGCAAGGGCCGATGCCTGCCAGGGGTGCGGGTTGTTCGAAAGAGATACCGTCGCTCCTGGCACACAGGCTACTGAGGGAATACGGGTGGGTTTTAGTCAGTAAAGTCTGCAACGCCCTCCTGCTCCACCCAGAGAGGGATAAGTTATTTGATGATTTCACAGCCTCAAAAAAAAAAGAAACCAACACACACTAGGCCCGCGTAGTAGATTACTGCCAACTCTCTCTTGAAGGGAGGAGGCCTGTGTCCCAGCAGCGGGATCATTATAGGCTGATTATGCAATGATGGTTTTATAAATTATTTATTTAAAAAGTGTGGTACAGTCTGTTTTAGTTCCAGAACGTTTTAAGATGTCTGGATAATATTGGCTTTGCATAGAGTAGCCGTAGTGTGATAGAAGCTGGAATAAAGGTAGGTAGGTACAGACAGTCACGAGCATAATACCTTACGGTTTCCGCTAAATTCAACAGCGTTTCTCATGAAATTTTAAATAAAAATATTTATCAACATTAGGAGAAAGTCGTTTTTCAATCTTACGAAAGTGTAATAGCTCGCAGAACAGATAGCCGATGGGGCCGAAAGATTCTGGAGTAGCGACTGCGTACCGGAAGACCGCGTAGGAATGCCTTCCATAAGGTGGATCGATGACTAGCCCGTAGGGTTCCCGAAGCACAGAACCGGTTGAAGTGACGGTGCTTGGGGGGAGGCTTACGCCATGTCCAGCAGTGGACGTCTATCGGCAGAATGAATCAATGAATGCAGGATAAGGTGGGGCTTATGGCTAAGTTATAACAGCCGTACAGATCGATCAATCAGGTTAAGCTACGCTTGCTGCGGCTGTTCCGTGGATGGGTGACCATCTTTACGTACCTACCATGAGTCCATGACCCCTTCGTGCCTCGGGAAGCACGTCAAGCAGTGGGTCCCGACTGTCATTCGTGGATCTTTCACAGCCGTTACGGGTAGTCAGTCTGACCACCAGGCAGATAGGCAGTCGCTCCATGTAAAATATTGGTAAGCTGCATCCGGTTAGACTGGAAGCCGACCCCAACGTAGCTGAGAAAAGGCTAGGCTGATGAGTGCAAGGTATTTATGCTCGTTACTGTACTTGTAGTACCTATGCATAATATTATGTAGAGTTCGTCTGTGTTTGTAGTTAGCATTTTGTTAAACAGTCAAAACAAGTAATCAAAAGTATTTGCAGGTGTTTCATAAATCGGTTTTAGTTAGTTGCTCTCGCTTGTTCCGAAAGGAAAATAAACGAAAGTCTCGATCTACGTTCCGATAAAAAAAAATAGAAATATTTTTTTGTACACTTCTACGTAGACCCACCCTAATTGCGTAACTCACGATTAATCATAATCGGTCTGTTTGATAGTTCAACAGTATTCATTGCGTCTTATTAACGTTGTTGAACATACACATTTTTCGAACATATGAAGCAATGGTTTAACAATCTGTTTCAAAACGAAACAGATTATGAGGAATCGTGAGTTACGCAATTAGGGTGCTGAGCACCGGTTTTCCTTCAGTTGGAATCGCTTTCATTTTGACAGTTCCACAACATGGCGTTCATTACGTTGCTAAGCAGACAACAAAGAATAGATTCACAAAAACCTTCAAACCCAAAAAAATAAGATTCCGATTTTGGCACAGCTTTTACAGATCAGGTAAGTATTTATACTCGTTTAACTTAATACCTTTAAACGAGCAATTCTTCTATATACTTATGTATATATATAATCTGAATCTCGGAAACGGCTCCAACATTTTCAAGAAATTTAGGATGCAGGGGGTTTCGGGGCACGGGGGCGATAAATCGATCTAGCTAGGTTTCATTTTTAGAAAAAGTCAAACAAAAAAAAAAAACGAGCAATGCTCGATTATCCAGATATTATGTATAAAGGCATAAAGCTAGTAAGAACTAAGAAGAATTATTTAAAAAAAAACATGTGGTTTATGCAGGGTTTTATTTTTTAAATAGTAACCATTATTTAAAAAATAAAACCCTGCATAAACCACATGTTTTTCTTCATGGTTAATTATAGATTTCCTAATGCAACGTTCAAATGCAACCAACATAATGCAGTAATGGAAGAATTTTAAGCTTTAATTAAATCGTTTTCATCAGTCCTATAACAAACTAGCGGGATAATTTCGTAACACAATAACAGAAGGAATAAAATAAATAAATAAGTTAATGATTTGCTTCTGATTTGAATGTCAACATTCATTGAGATAATACGTACAGTCGCCAGCAGGTCAAGCTATCCCAAACTGTAAAATTTTCCCAATTGAACATAAACCTTATTCCTTTGTGATAAAGTTGAAAAACTATCAAAGAAATTTGACAGATTGGGGTAGCTTGATGTGCTGGCCTCTGTACGTAACCGTTATTTGAGCAGACACATTTTTTAACAATGGATTACCTAGCAATCAACCTTCAATAGAGTGTTACGCAATAAGAATGCTGATAAACTACATACAGATTTTAATAAAATAAACAAAAATTAAAAAATCAATTACACGAGCAACTAAAATTGCTCAACCCTGGTCAATTTTTGTCAATTATGACGTCACGTCTACATCCAGCAAATTAAGGGCGATGGCAACATGTAGCATGTGGCAACCTGTTGCCAGATACAGCCACACAATACCATTCAAAATGGAGTAACATAAAAAAGTGGGCAATACAATTCAATACGTTCATACGACTTCTGGTAATTAGTGGCGGACCTCCGCTGCCAAACCGAAAGAAAGAAAATTGACAAAAAAACAAATACCAAACCGATTGGATATTCGGCAATTCATATCGGCGACATTGAGTAATGTGAAATACAGGGTAAGTTTTTATACAGTGCGCAAATTGTAACCATGAATACAGCATATCATTCTAGAACCCCTAGCGCAGAAATTTTTCGCCGGTTGTACAAAAAACAATCAGCTGTTTCATAGAAAAGTACAATACCTACGCGGTAAAAATGTATGGAACAACTGATTTTTGTTTGTTTATCCGGCGAAAAATTTCTGCGCTAGGGGGTCTAGAATGATATGCTGAATTCATGGTTCCAATTTGCGCACTGGATAAATACTTTTCCTGTATATGGAGCAATTAAAAGGTGAACATCAGAATGACTGCCGAGCAGCTTTAAAATATTACTAAAATCCCATTTACTACTATTTGATCCCTTTGTTTAAATATTTGGTATGTACCTAATTAACATTTGAGAGAAGGAATTTAAAAAATGACACATGTTTGAAAACTCAATCCAATATTATTTATTTTCTACTTTTAATTTGGTTTATTTATAAAAGCGTGATTTTTTAGTTGTTATAAACTATTATTTGTTTTGTAGAATTTAAATTCTCCTTAGTATTCGGAAAATTGTCAATATTAGAGAAATCGGCTAAAGATAAATATTGGAAATTAAAATTAACATCAAGTCCTGTCTTATCGACTGTAGAGAAAAATTATAAAAAATAAAATTAAGTTTCTTATCTTATCGTCTTAAATTAACAAAATCATATTTTACAAATTGAAAAATGGAATAATTTTATAGAGTATAGTGATCGGTCCTCGATAAATCTACAAAGTTTGAACGAAATCTGACCGTTTAAAGTGGGTCAAAATCGCGCCCAAAGAAGTCGGTTACAAACATACATACAGGAGAAGCTATTATAAACCGTGTAAAATATGGCTGTTATTTCAGTAGGTACCTATATATTCTACGCGAAGTCTCGACTCGCAGGCAAAAGCTAGCTACTTTAAAATATGCAAGACTTTGATACTTAGGTACTTACTTATTTTTCTATCTATCTTCAGCTACGTATTCTAGTCTGGTCGATAAAAAACATCGTTATTTCTGTTTCCTTTGGAATAATGCCGAGACGCAAACATATCGGTGCTGCGGCGGGATAACAAATTCATTTGCAGTAGGCAGGATTGTGTTTTATTGTAGGTAGGTACAGACGCCAGCACATCAAGCTACTCCAATCTGTCAAATTTATTTGATAGATTTTCAACTTTATATCGTAAGCATAAGGTTCATGTTCAATTGGGAAAATTTGATAGTTTGGGGTAGGTTGACCTGCTGGCGTCTGTACCTGAACTGATTTTTTTGAATACTTTCTTTTAAATCTCAATCTTTTGTCTGTAGCTACTTTTTAAGCCCCGACCCAAAAAGAGGGGTGTTATAAGTTTTACACATAAATGTGTGTCTGTCTGACTGTCTGTGGCACCCTAGCTCTTAAACGAGTGAACCGATTTGGGTGCGGTTTTTATTATTTTAAAAGTTGGTTTTGTAGCGGTGGTGCTTAGGCATGTTTTTATGAAAATCGGTTCAGCCGTTTCAAGGCCATCTGCTGTTTTGTAATCTGAATTCTTAGACGCATAATGTGTATTTAGTTTACTTTCTAACATACGTGTGACCTAAAATTTGAAACCATGTATGATATATAACTATGCAAGATTATGGAATTCTTGGTCTGATGCTGCAGCCAGGATATCCAGCACACTAGAGTACACTCTTGAAAAAATAATAGCAGATATACTATCGTGTTTGTATTCGTTTTGATCAGTGGGTATTTGATTCTAAATACGTAAAATACAATGGTGACAACTGACAACACGATGAGCTGATGCTGCAGCCAGCATATCAGTTTGGTACACTCATAAAAGTTATCGAACATCTAAACAGTTGTTTTAAGTCTGGTTTTCAATACAAAAGCAGACTTTAGCAACTGTTTAGATGTTCGATAACTTTTTATTAATAAGACCGGTGGTGTTAAAACCTTTGACGGAAATTAGCGGGGTGTTATAGTTTGACATGTCTGTCTGTGGCATCGACTCGTAGCTCCCAAACGGCTGAAACGATTTTAGTTTCCTATTCGTTTGACAATTACCAGCTCTTTTCTGGTTAATGGAAAGGACTTGAGCATCTTCAACGGGTCTGATCGAGTCGATATTCTATTATTTCAATGACATAAGATTAACAAAGGACTGATGCTGCAGCATAACCTGTAATTTTCAAGATATTTATTTCATTTCATATTTTCAACTCTTGCTTGGGCTTGTGGCTAAATAACAATAGCTGCACGGGTCGATCGACCAGGTCAACTACGCTTGCCGTGGTTGGTCCGTGGATGGGTGACCATCTTTACATACCAAGACCCCTCCGTGCCTCGGAAAGCACGTTAACCCGTTGGTCCCGGCTGTCATTTGTGGATCTTTGACAGTCGTTTAGGGGTCGTCAGAAGCCCGAAAGTCTGACAACCAGTCTTACCAAGGGGTATCGTATTACCCAGTAACTGGGTTGTGGAGGTCAGATAGGCAGTCGTTCCATGTAAAATACTGGTATTCAGCTGCATCCGGTTATACTGGAAGCCGACCCCAACTTAGTTGGGAAAAGGCTAGGCAGATGATGATGATTTTCAACTCTCAGTTTTGAACCTATTTAGCATTGACAATCCGTGAGCAGAGAGCAGTGGTGGCCCAGTGGTAACAACCGCGACTTATGAGTTGCAGGTCGTAGGTTCGAACCCAGAGAGGCACTAAATTATTTCATCACCACTGCTCGCAAAACGGTGAAGGAAAACATCGTTAGGAAACCGGCATGTCCTAGAACCAAAACTTTGAAGACATGTGACATCTACCAACCCGCACTGGGTCCGCGTAGTGAATTACTGCCCACTCCCTCTGCTGAGAGGAGGTCTGCGTCCCAGCAGTGGGAATATAGGCTGATTATGCACTGAGAATCCAACAGAATAAGTCGCAGCCCGTCGAAAAAACACAGTGTTCGATTTCCAGCGTCAAGCGGTGCGTTGTAGTGCAACGCGCAAAAAAACCCGCCGCAATTTTAATACGTCCGTGGGAACGTGGGCTTACAGCCAGAGGAATAACTGCGTAACACACTAACAGTAGGAATGGCTTTCACTTTGGATGTTTTTCCTAATGCATTACTTCATAAATCTCAAAGGGTTTTCTAATGCAATGCTTCATAGGTTTCAAAGTTTTTCCTTATTCATTGCTTCATGGGTCTCAAAGTTTTTCCAAATGTCATACTACTTCATACGTCTCAAAGATTTTCTTAATACATTGCTTTATAGTTCGTAATGATTTTCCTAATGCATTGCTTCATACGTCTCAAAGATTTTCCTAATGCATTGCTTCATAGGTCTCAAAGTTTTTTCTAATGCATTGCTTCATAGGTCTCAAAGATTTTTGTAATGCATTGCTTCATAGGTCTCAAAGATTTTCTTAATGCATTGCTTTATAGGTCTCAAAGATTTTCCTAATGCATTGCTTCATACCTAGCTCTCAAAGACTCGCCCGTCGTAAATAACGCAATGAACGTGGCTGAACTGTCAAAATGAAAAAAAAATGCGATCTGTTGCCATTTTTTTTTGTGCTATGCTGGTTACGTTTAAGTCTCATGTACCTAATATCCGGGAGCAAGCCTATTGCCACAACGCACAAATCCAGAAACCGGACTCATTAATCATCAACTCATCATCATCTACTAAATAAATAATTCCAGATTGAAAATGGTTTTACCATCAGACTTTATAAATGGTGTATTATAATTACTAATAATAGATAAACTATCTATTTAATTATTGTTCATTAAAATTCGCTAAAAGTTTAAAAAAGTATTCAACTTCCGATTCTCCATCTTCAGGCAAATCTGTGCAATGTACAGCATTGTGCACTACTGTTTTTCCATACAAAGCTCTTATAGAATCTGGGTATAATTGGCGGCATACATTCTGTAAGAGATAATCCTGTGTGAGAACTAAGGTAACCGACATAGCCCGAAAAATTGCCAAACTTAAGTGGCAGTGGGCAGGTCACATTGCTCGCAGAACTGATGGCTGACGGGGCTGACAGGTTCTGGAGTGGCGACCGTACTGGAAGATACTGTTAGAAGGCCTCCCACGAGATGAACCAACAACCTGGAGAAGGCCCCAGAAATCCGCGGGATGCGAGAAGCACAGAACCTGGCGGTGTTTGGAGCCTATGTCCAGCAGTGGACGTCCTTCGGCAGAAATGTTGATGGTGATAAAGTTACCTACCAATTACTAATTATAGCTGGGTTTGTAATAAAAATCAGCCCTAAGTAAGTAGTGAAAGATAATAAATAAAATAATAATTAAGTAGGCGAATTTACCGGATCTCGAGGACCGCACAATTTTCTGAATTCACAAACAACGTTCAAACTAGGATCCTTACATTTAACTTCCAATGCTACACATTTTCCTTCAGCCAGATGTATACACATTGCCTGGAATATAACGCTTGTATAAATGCAATGAATAGTCACACTATAAGGGGCCATCCATAAATTACGTCACACAAATTTTATGGCTTTTTAACCCCCCTCTCTCCTTGTTACGGGTGGTCAAAAGTGTGAAACCCCTCCCCTTGTGTGACGTCACATATTTTTCATTTTTGTATTTGGAAGTAATTAAATTAAAACACCAATTTTTCCATTTTTGTTACTTAAAACACCAATTGTTCCATTTTTGTTACTTAAATTAAAACAGCACTCGCCGAAGATTTTAACCTACTTAAGCTTATAAATATAGATCAAGTTAGTGACCTAATGAAGAATAGTAAAATAATACCTTTATTTAAATCAGGTAGTACATCAGACCCCTCTAATTACAGACCTATTTCAGTACTACCTACCTTTAGTAAAATTTTTGAGAAATTAATTTTAGACCAATTGCAAAGATTTTTTAATAAACATAATTTATTACATAGCAAACAGTTCGGTTTCACAAGGGGTCGTTCAACTACCGATGCCGGTGTTGAACTCTTAGGGCATATTTACAATGCATAGGAAAATAAATACGATGCCTTGGGCATTTTTTGTGATTTATCTAAAGCATTCGATTGCGTGCTTCATGAAACTTTAATCAGGAAACTCCGCCACTACGGGATCCGGAACACCGCTCTGGATCTTCTTATTTCATACTTGTGTAATAGGATTCAGTGTGTTGATGTAAACGGAAAAAGATCTCCCGGGTCCGTAGTATCAATGGGAGTCCCACAGGGCTCGATTCTTGGCCCTTTCTTGTTTCTTATTTATATTAATGACTTGCCTTACCTCATAAAAGATCATCATGATATAGTGTTGTTTGCGGATGACACTTCACTTTTGTTTAAACTTAAACGTCAGCAACTTGTTAATGACGATGTAAATAGCGCAATCTCAAAAGTAGTTCACTGGTTCAATGTTAATAATTTACTTCTTAATGAAAAAAAGACCAAATGCATTAAGTTTACGCTACCTCACGTTAAGCAGGTGAAAACTAATGTGTTAATAAAGGGCGAAGAATTGAATCCTGAAGATAGTACTGTATTCTTGGGCTTAACTTTGGATGCCAAGCTTCAGTGGGGCCCACATATAGCCAAATTATCGAAAAAGCTAAGCTCTGCAGCATACGCTGTTAGAAAAATTCGTAATTTAACTGATATAGAGACAGCCCGCTTAGTGTACTTTAGCTATTTTCATAGTGTAATGTCGTATGGTATTCTATTGTGGGGAAATGCCGCCGACATTCAGACTATTTTTGTCTTGCAGAAAAGAGCTGTGCGATCAATTTATAAATTAAGTCCGAGACACTCTCTCAGAGAGAAATTTAAGGAGATTAATGTAATGACTGTGCCTTCACAGTATATTTATGAAAATCTTTTATATGCCCATAAAAATATTAAATTGTTTAAAAAATACAGTGATATCCATAGTATAAATACTAGGAACAAACACAAATTTGTTGTACCATCAACAAGGCTCAAGAAAATAGGTGGGTCATTCAGATGTCAATGTATACGCTTTTATAATAAACTTCCAAGCCATGTTCAAGATCTAAGTCTCAATAAATTTAAATCATTCATTAAACGTAAGTTGTGCCTGAAAGCCTTTTATACTGTTAAAGATTATATTGAGGACAAAAAAGCTTGGGATTGACCTGCTCCAATTTTGTATACTGAATCTTGTTTTTGTTTTTGTTTTGCTCTTTGACATTCTATTATTGTTATATACACTTTGACATTTGATTATTTTTATATACACTTTGACATGAATATTTACTTTGAGAAGTATAATATTATTTTTGCTTTAATTATTGTGAATGTGAGGACTATGTGGTATTTTTGTTTTTGTGTTTCATCTCTTTCTCAGTTCATTTTTAAAGTTAATCTGGCAGTTTGAGTTCTTTATGCGGCTTACCCAAATGTCCTTTCTTTGGTATTGTTCGTCAAATCGTTGAGCTCCTCAAGTTCTGAGTTGAGCCGTATGATTACTGATACATGCGTGCACTGAATGGACAGGTCCACTCAACCTGTGTGGTTCTTTCCTCAAAAGACCATTTCAGACACCAATCCACATGGTCTTCACATGATCTGACCAAGATTATGTCTGGACTTTAAAAGAGACTGCGACCTCTGAGTTTGTTTCGGCCTTTCTTCTCAGAGTAGTCAGATAGGAAACGCCGACCTCATCTAGTTTAAAAAAATATGATTGACGTGTAAAAGTGTTTGTACAAACCTACTTACAGAAATAAATCATTTATCATTTATCATTTATTTATCATTTAATCCTTTTGAGTTTTTGTATTTAAAATTTTGACGTTACAAAGCTTTTGAGTCCCTCTATCCCTTGTCACATAATGTCTCATTTCCTCCCCCCTTAACGTGTGACGTAATTTATGGATAGCATTCCCTCTACTGGGATATAATAAGCCTCCTTTAGATTAGGGGGACTGGGCCAGTGTGGGTTAGTAGATGTCACATGTCTTAAAAATGGTTCTAATCTAAGACATGCCGGTTTTCTTACGATGTTTTCCTTCACCGTTTTGTGAGCAGGGGCCTAAGTCTACTAATTTGTAAACGTTACAATGGTCTCTCAATGGTGTGTTTTTGACAGTTTTTGTATGGCAAATCTGTCAAAAACTTACCATTGAGAGACCATTGTGACGTTTATAAATTAGTAGACTTAGGCCCCTGTAGTGATGAAATATTTTACACATAGTAAACCGCCTACTTCCCAGAGGTTTTTTTTGAGCGTGGGGAATTACCAAATAACTTCTCCCGCTCTGGATGGAGCAGGAGGGCGTGTCAGACTTTTACTGACTAAAACCCACCCGATTTCCCTTAGTTGCCTGTGTGACAGCGGTCACGGTATCTCTTTCGAACAACCCGCACCCCTGGCAGACTGGCCAGAGGTAACGTTACCTCTGGGCCACCGCTGATAGATATTTATTTAAATAGTTAAATACTTATAGATATTCGATCGAAATTTTTAAGTCACGCTCTATTTTGTTCGTAATCGATGGAAAAAGGAAGATTAAGACTATTGCAGGACAGAGGGCCATATTTTCATTGGAGTACTAGAGCGGTTCCGTATGATTGATAATTCGCGCTCGTCGTCGAAACACTCGCAAAACTCGCAACCGGGCTAGACGTGCATCGCATACTTAACCTAGATGTTAGCCCCAGCAAAGAAAGGACCTAGCGGGGTACTCAAAAACTCAGGTCTAGAGTAAGAAAAGCGTAACAAATAAATATTAACCTTATAAGTAGGCAGAACTCCTTCATAAACTTCATAGAATTCTTGAGCGTTGACTATATTCAAGGCGAACATAGCCATGGCAGATACGTAGAACTTGTCTGAAGTGGTAATATGTTCAATAATGGAGCCAATGTTTCCGTCTAAAATCGCATGCGGTTTGATCACACAACAACTGCAGTTACGGAATGTTGCTCTGAATGGTATTCGTGCCATGTTATTTTCGTATCCAAAAAATGCTTCCAACGACTGTAATAGAGAAGAATAAATTAGTAAGTTGTTGAAGCCTGGTAGTACTTGAGTTAGCTACGGTACCTGTAACAGCCGCACTCAGACAGGGGCCTAAGTCTACTAATTTATAAACGTCACAATGGTCTCTCAATAGTAAGTTTTTGACAGATTTGCCATACAAAAACTGTCAAAAACACACCATTGAGAGACCATTGTAACGTTTATAAATTAGTAGACTTAGGCCCCAGGTCGATTGAAACAATCACTGTGTCCAGGCTCAGATGCCACAGCTTTACAACCATAACTAGGTTTAGAGACAAATGCCGCCTGCAAAATGGACTATATCTTGCAACATTGAATGTCGGTTGCAACATGGAATGTCGCTTGTAACATGGAATATCGCTTGCAACATATAATGTTACTTAATTGTACGTGGTCAAGTTTATTTGACAAATATTATTATTAGAATACTGTCAGTTCATAATGTGTCAAATTGCGCAACATTTCAATTGAATTGATAGTTGTTGTGAAAAAGAGACGTTACTTTAAATTAATGCCTTACTTAAAGCAGTGGTACCCTCTGGTAACGGCAGTGACTTACAACTTGTAAGTCGTAGGTTCGAACCCAGACAGGCGCTTTTCTTTGTGTAAATAATTTCATCACCATTGCTCTCAAAACGGTAAAGGAAAACATCGTAAGTAAACTGGCGTGTCTTAGAACCACAAATTGTAGTTTTGGTCACAGCTGCCAAAATCTTCGTTAACGGTTGCGACGAGATGAAGGTCGTAGGTTCGAATCCAGACAGGCGAAAGACCTCTGACATCTATCAACACGGTGGATGGCCTCTCGAAGAGAGGAGATCTGTGTCCCAGGATGTATTGCCTCACTCAGAGGGGTACGGCAACAGACTTAAAGTGCGTCGTTTCTCACTTATACCGGTGCGGTTTCTTAAAAACTCGATAAGGCAAAGTTACCTACCTCGATTGCCTCGGTCCTCGTGTTTACTCCATGAGCGATGTTTCTAAGTGGATTTTCTCCGTATTCTCTCCGAAGGGTGCCAGGAGCAGCCTGCGCAGGGTCTGTTGCGCCCAAAACGCGCTTCCATTCTTTAATTGCGGAAGGAGCTACCAGTTCCAGGCCGATAACTTCACCACTAGTTACGTAGTCGATAATGATACTGCACAAATAAGGAGGTAAATTGTATTCTCATGGGTTTATGCATAATTACCTGTGACGGTATCTACAACTCCACATGCGAACTAAGCATCAAAGACTTGACTTTACATAAATCCTGCATTGTGCAATAGAGTTTACCGCACGATTGGTATATGTCGTAGCCATCTGGTTAAATTAGTCAGCTAATTGGATGCCTAGGCCGTTCATTAAACGCCGGTTTCCAATTAAATAGTTGAAGGACAATAGCCTAGTCATTGAGCGCAACGTTAACCAGATAGCTGAAAGTAGTATACCGGTAAACCGGGGTTACTTTAATAAATATTTAACTTTGAAGGTTCATATCTCTTAAATTAGTGGTTATCAAAAAATACAAAACATGTTTTTTTTTCCACACTAGGAATATCTCCTGTATTGCGGGAGCGTTTACAAACATTTAAATTCACATACACGAACGGCTAGACCCGGAACAATTACTTGTAGGTCATACAAATATTTCTTCCGAGCGGGAATCGAACCCGCGACACGCAGCGCAGCAGTCAATCGCTTAACCGCTGCGCCAACCGAGCCGTCGTAATATGTCCAATAGTCGGTTTTCATATAACTCTCGATTCCTGTAATAATACGTGAAAAAATATTGCTTTATAATGAGATAAAAATAAAACTGACTCATTAAAGTTACACAGGACGTAGGGTTACTTTGATACCCCCTATTTTATTGCGTAATAACAAAGAAACCCCAAATATAATGCCAATACAATTAAAAAAATCAATTTTTGCCAACAGGAAAAATAATTAACTTTTTAAATTAAAATTGTTAGTGAATTCTCATCTTGTCCTCAAAAAGGATTTGATAGTTCTTCAGTGCCGTAAAAATAGAAAAAAAAAACATGTTGCGTTTCGTTTTACGCAATTAGCGATTTTATATGAAATGGAAGTTTTGATCAAAGTAATCCCGCGAATCCAATGTAGGTAACCCCGGTTTACGGTACTCGTTTAGTTAAATTGGATATTATTTAACTGCAATTGATGAATTTGTGATGTTTGGTTAGGATGAACATACGACTACTTTTTACTAATACCTACTACTAAGTAATTCCAAACGTTTTTCAATAAATTAATAAATAATTTCCCTTAAAACTGCACACAAGGAAAGATAACATTCACAATATCCGCCTTTGACGCCATATATGTTTTGGTGACTACTAGCGCCGTGGACAAAACCGAACTAAACTTCAATCACTTGGCTAAATCTTGGTCAGTCATCTTCAAAGGGCTGACTTTCAACACGCCAAGTTGTTAAACGTTGAATTCTGATTCTAGTTCAATGAACTATCGGCCTAAGCATCCAATTGGATGCCGGCGTTTAATGAACGGTCTAGGCATCCAATTAGCTGGCTAATTTAACTAAATGGCTGCGACGATACATGCAACATCCCGCCATCAATCGACGGGCACCGCCGCTGCCGATTGAAAGCGGGATGTTGTATATATACCCGCGGAGCGTAGCCACAAGGTGGCCATCCGGGGGCTGCCAGTGGACACAGCACCGGACGACATTGAGGAGGATCTTCGCGCGCTGGGCTACCAGCGCGCCAAGGTCGACCCGGCTACATCTACCACGCCGTTGAAAAAGACACCGAACCTACTACCGGGCCACTATGAAGTAAAGGAGCTACTCTGTATGCCCGGAGTGAAAATAGAAGCCTGGCGTGGTAGGCAGGGACCCGTCACCGCGGGGGTGCCGCAGAAAACCGATTCCTCGACCAGATGAATCGACGGGTAGTTTCCCATCAGACACTCATCTGGTAGGAGGGTGCTCCCTTTTCTGTAGAGTATGAGTAAACTTTACATCTTTTTCCTCATGCCTCTATACTGGTGAAACAACACCTGGTTGGGCAACAGCCCGACGGTATATATGTCACCGTAAGATTGGTTTATAATCTATCTAGCGAGATTATAAACTGTCGATAAATTGTAAACTGCATCATACTGCTTACAATTAATTTAACGCATTATTTTTCGGTAGATTATAATCGATCGAAACTGTTAAATCACAATCTGTCGTGCGTTAAATTGTCAACTGTCCAAAGGCTGTCCTTGATTGGTGGGTCTTACAGTAGCCGTTCTGCCGTTCAGCCGTTCTGTGTCCATAGGTAGTAATGAAACACAGGTTTCATTTTACTTCCACAACAATGTCAGCCACTCGTCCCGCGCCCTCGAGTCCTCGCGCTACCGATACAGTGACGCGACTACCTTCGCCTCGAGGTCCCAGGGCGGGGATCCGGCCAGTACACAAGCTGCCTCGTAGGAGATCGTGCGATACCCCCTTATGACTCTGACGGCCATAGCTGGCTGCGGCTTCCGCAGGACAGCGATGCTGCCGGCCGTCAGGTCAGCCGCCCAGATCGCGGCCTTATACAGGGCCATCGATTGCACGATCCCCACGTAGAGCTAGAGCCGCCTAGGCGGCGCTCAATGTATACTTCATCTACAAGTTTTTAGGCATAGGTATTATCTGTAAATTTCTCTCTCTGGTGGTGGTGTGAAGTTATACCTAATGGTTAGTGGTTACTACGATTACGAGCCGTGATGTATCCGCTTGTTTTAAAATGTTGTGTAATATGCGTTTTAACGTGTGGGAATACCTAACAGAGGTTACGATTCACTTACGGGAGCAAGCTGCTTCCGCCCAAATATTTGTAAAGATCCATTGCAAAATCTTTTTCAAGTTTTCCGTTTTTCATACGAACGATGCGGAACCCTCTCTTCATAATAAATGTTATTATTTTTCCGTGTATACTTGGTGAAACAGGTTTAATCAGAGCAAAAGTACTGAAAGCAAGAAAGTGGAGCTTTAAACATTTTAGTCGGTGAGTCCCCTAGGTTCGTCTTCCAGACCAAATTACAAGTGTTGCCACAAGCACGCCGCTGTAGCAACAGTAGTCCGCTATAAAGAACCGGCTGGAGATGGCATGGCGCTTTTAACTTCCAATTGCAAGAAGCCGGCCAAATTTATTTGCCATACAGGCCTGGCAACCGCCTAGACGAGACGACATCGCGACAGTACCTGTGTACTGCCCGGTGTAAAGCTTGAACAGTGCAGCGATCTTTGGCGGTTGATGTAGCGTAGGTACACGACAAAGAGGCGAAGGATGAAGGAAAACCCGCTTTTCCTTACCACTGAGCCTATCTATTAAAAACCAAATTTCAATATTACCTTTCAGTTTTATTAAACAAAGTCCTCATGGTGGTTGGGGCGCAGTCTGTTATAAGAAGTAGTTTCGAAAATACATTGACAACATTGCCAATTTGTAGCATTTCTGGTTTAAGGTATGGCACGTGTACTCTTCTAAGTAGGTTTTTGCCTTTTTTTGGATTTAAAACTTGACATGAATTATCGAATGGAAAAAAGTTAAGCGTTAATTCCACAATTACGTCAGCTTCTTCGTCATACATTTCGCACAAAAACGTGTATTTATCAAAATAATCGTAAACCTGAAACATGGTACACAGTACAGTAAGACATTTGTTTGAACACCCTCATAAAGAAGCTAAACTGTGTCGGATTTCGCACGAATCGGAAGAGGTTGTTTGACTCTTTATCGATAACAGGTCACAACCGGTATAAGTGGGCGTCCATTAATTACGTGAGGCAATTTTGGCGATTTTTCGACCCCCACCCCCGCTTTGGTGAGATATCGTGAGATTTGGCTCGACCCTCACCCCCTCCTAATAATCTCACGTGAGATATTTAAAATACGTGCTATTAGTGTAAAAACGTTAATCTGTGCCTAATTCTGTTGGATTTATGCGTTGCATTTGGCTGACTTGGCTGGCCGGTGGCGGTTTAACCATCGAGGAGCTATTGTGCTACTTTGTGGCGTTCGCATAACCGCGATAAGTATTATTTTGTAGGATTTACCCATATTGGCGGAAAAACAAGTTTTACATAATTTAACCCGGTTTTCTCGTAATGTTGCATTGTTTCTTTGCGGTTTTTTTTTAAATTACGTGATAATTGCGTAGACCCCCCTCTCCCCCACGTGAGATTCAACTCGACACCCTCCCCCCCCTAAACGCCTCACGTAATTAATGGACGCCCCCTAACGCGAACATCTTGTCTATTTGGGTAACCTTGTCCAGTTAGGTGTCCAGCCCAGCTGCCTAGGGTGGCCCAGCTGAATACCTCAGGTCCCAACATTCGTTCCTTTTTCTTGGAAAGAGGCGTGACATTGTGTTGACTTTTTATGAGTAAGTATTAAAAGACACACCCCTGTCGGTCTATTCTGTAAGTCTAAAGGGATATCTACATAGCCTTTTTTCAATCTAACTGGATGCAGATGAATACCAGTATTTTACATGAAACGACTGCAAATTTGTCCTCCACAACCCAGTTACTGGATGATACGATACCTTTGGTGTGACTGGTTGTCAGACTCTCGGGCTTCTGACGACCCGTAATGACTGATAAAGATCCATAAATTTATGACAGCCGGGACAATCTGATTTACGTGGCTCGAACCCATCCAAAGACCAACCTCTGCGGAAGCGTAGCTTAACCTGATCGATTGAACCGTGCGGTTGTTATACCTTGGCCACAGGCCCCTCTAATGCTTAAAAATTTTATCCTATGTCATTGAGGTAATATGTACCTACTAACGTTAGTACATATTACCTCAATGTCCTATGTAATTAAATCAAAAATCATTACCTACCATTTTTTCTAAAATTAAATATAGTATCAGGCGTCAGGTCTCCACAAAAACTATAAATAGATTCTTCTAAACTTATATGTAAATATTTCTTAATACAAACATAAGTATATCGTGTTTTATCGCAAGTAAAATAAGCAAAGACTAAAATATAAAATATGTTTCCCGGTTGACAATGACAGGAAACAATTGAAAAAAAGGTTTCTCTTTGGCTTCTGTGACCTAGGCTGACCAAAGACCTAAGTAGGTTTTTTTACAGTAAAATATACAACCTTCGCTTTTGTTTACCCGAAACCCGAAACTATACAGGCTGAGTATACAGGGTATTAGACCCTCAAAAAATTGTTCGTCGGTTATCAAAAAAAGATCTGCTGATTCATAGATAAGTGTAATACCTACGCGGTCAAAATGTACTGAACAGCAATTGGTTTTATTTATTACTAGCTGACTGTAAACAGTAGTTTTTAACCAGTGCGCAAACTGTAACCCTTCTGTAACCATAAATTCAGCATGTCAATCTAGACCCCCTAGCGTAGAAACTTTTCGCTGGTTATACAAAAACAAAAATCAGCTATTCCATACATTTCTAGAGCGTAGGTATTACACTTTTCTATGAAAGAGCAGATTTTTTTTGTATAACCTTCATGGTTACAGTTTGCGCACTGTTTAAAAATGTACCCTGTAAACGTCTCGTTTCCTAGAACTCGATAGCAGCGCCACCTACCGGGTCCAATTATGAATCTAAGCCATCCAGGCCATTGGGCACGCCACGATTGCGGCGGTAAGTCCCCTCTTTGAGGAGTGGTTTGAGAGGCGGCATGGCGTCCTCACCTTCCGCCTGACGCAGGTCCTCACCGGACACGGTT
Organism: Polymixis flavicincta; assembly: GCA_949987655.1. Taxonomy (NCBI): domain Eukaryota; kingdom Metazoa; phylum Arthropoda; class Insecta; order Lepidoptera; family Noctuidae; genus Polymixis; species Polymixis flavicincta. The sequence goes on along the minus strand of OX465171.1, from coordinate 29,561,631 downwards.
GTTTCGGGAGGTTCCTGTTTCGGATAGGGCGGGAGGAAACGCCCGGGTGTTTCCACTGCGAAGATCGCCCTGAGGACACGGTGGAGCACACGGTGGCGGTCTGCCCTGCTTGGGCGGAGCACCGCCGTGTCCTCGTGGAGGCGATCGGCGGCGGCGATCTCTCGCGTCCGGCCCTGGTCCAGGCCATGGTACGGAGCGAGAGGGCATGGGGAGCCGTCACCTCCTTCAGCGAAGCAGTGATGCTCGCGAAGAGGGAGGCGGCGCACGTGAGGGAGAGGCAGCATATGCGCCCTCGCGACCCCAGCCGCCGCAGGATACGGAGACGCCCTGGGCGTCGGGAATCCCAGGCCGATTTCCGGCCACCGTAGGCATGGGCTTGCGGACGGCGAGTAATGGGTAGCTCGCTGTCCGGTAAGGACCAAGCCCAAGTCGACGGCGCGTTGTGTTCCACGCGCGCCTCAAAGAGATGTCAGCACAAAAAGTGATGGGACCCGCAAGGGTCGATGCCTGCCAGGGGTGCGGGTTTGTTCGAAAGAGACACCACAGCCCCTGGCTTAAGGGCTACTGAAGGAACACGGGTGGGTTTTAGTCAGTAAAAGTCTGACACGCCCTCCTGCTCCACCCAGAGCGGGAGAAGTTATTTGATGATTTCCCACCCAAAAAAAAAAAAAAAAAAAAGCCATCCAGGCCATCTAACCATCCATTTCGTCAAAATCGATCCAACCGTATAGGATAAGTTCAATAACATACACACGTACAGAATAATTATATAATACAAGGTGTTCTTTTTGAAATCCCGTAATTAACCTTATTAATGAGACCATATTAAAATAATCAACTAGCGGCATATTAATTTTTTTAAATTATTTTTTTATTGTTGTCTTTTCTCGTGCAAAATAATTCGACGTCACTTTCAATTATATCCTCATCCTCCTCATCAGCCTTTTAATGTTCCCACTGCTGGGACACAGGCCTCCTCTCGGTGAGAGGGATCCTTGCCTTTCAATTATATAATTTACGCATTCTCTTAGCTATGAATGACTGGTTTGAAAACAAAATATTTATATTTACTCTTACTTATCAAGGAAATTCACAGCCGTATTCAAGCAAAAAAAAAACAAAAATAATGTAAAATACCACTGATTAAAAGTTAATTCATTTGCCAGTTAATTCTTTGACATGGTCTCATTAATACCCTAGATTTAAGAGATACTAGCTTTTGCCAGCGGCAACGCCTGCGTGGAGGTCGGAAATTATCCCACCGGAACGTACTACCGGTATGAAAAGTATCCTATCCAGGTTAATACTATCTGTTTGCCAAATTTCATCCAAATCCGTTCAGCCGTTTTATCGTGATTGAGTAACAAACATACAAACTTTCACATTTATATAGGGTGACTGGTAATTAGTGACCGAAATTTAAACACATGATTGTACTCATCATTACTCGTATGAACAACTTTTACTATGGGACCAAAACCCGAAATCGCGAAAAAAAAATCAGGTGTTCCCTACATTTTGACGGGTTATGCGAACAATAAATGTAGGGAACAGCAGATTTTTTTTTCGCGATTTCAGTTTTGGTCCGATAGTAAAAGTTGATCATAATGATGAGTACAATCATGATTGTGTTCAAATGTCGGTCACTAATAGGGTATTTTCCAATTTACTAAAAACTATTCTAATTTGAAGATTGGGACGAATTATGTAACAGAAAAATAAAATAAAATTGAATTATATCCATTCTTTCAATTAAAAACGGTATAAACCAAATGTATTTTTCGTTGTTTTGAATTTGCCGCCAAAACGCTCCTTACGATGACTTTTTATCACGTGACGTCAACTTTGTGTAAACGAAAGTAGTTAGTAAGTAAACAAGTGAGTGTCGTGTTTATAATTAACCAGATTTTTTATGGATAGAAAGTGAAATCACTGGTGTGCGGTGCCTCTGTGCACAAATACTTCTAAAACTGCGCCAAATTAAGTATTTGTACTGGTGCTGTTTACACAAAGCTGACGTTACGATGTCACGCGATAAAAGTCATCGTAAGGAGCGTTTTGGCGGTAAATTCAAAACAACGAATAATAAATTTGATTTTTATCGTTTTTAATGGAGAAAATGGATTTAAAAGAATTTATTTTTATTTTTCTTTTAAATATATCGCCCCAATCTTCAAATTAAAATAGTTTTTATCAAATTGGAAAATACCCTATTACCAGTCACCCTATATATAATATTAGTAGGAAGGATTGTAGTACGATCAAAAGGAACAACTTGTACCTATAAATTATAATACTTCTGTACGTGTGTGTCACTGAGCTCCTCCTTAACGGCTTGACGACACACCCAATAGCTGCAAGGGTCCATCGATCAGGATTCCTGATCGATCAACCCGTGTAACTGTTAGTAGCGCGGTGAAGTAAAAACATTTTCTACTAATCCATTCAACAGGGAGCCCGTCATCTTGACACATACGAAGTACCCGTCATGCATACTTCCTCTAAAACTCTGTAGGTATACTAGGCACCCGCACATATCATAAAACATGATGGAAATGTTGCAGCTTCGGTAGTCTGTTTCTCATTCCACGTAGGTACGTCTGCACGGAGCGTTCACAGAGGCGCCTTCGTCGCGCGAATAGTCTGCCCGAAGCTTCCCGTTGATGACAGACAGTGCGCACATGGCCTGCGCGTCATAAAATGTAATTTACAGCCTGTTTCATGCGCACACGGCTTTAGTTCGAATTACGAACAGCTTTCATGAAGGTAATGTTGGAATACGTTGCATTCTTATAGCTCATTCGGTGTTTGATGTAATCTTCGGTTTGTTTTATTATTACGAGTAATTAGTTGTTGTAAATTCAATCATATGAGCATTAAATTACATACTATCGGGGAAACGGTAGGCAATCTTTGTATACTTAAAAACAAATCGGAATTTCAACATCACAGCACTTTGTTTTAAGAAACTATTATTTTTAATACCATGAAAATTTAAGTAAGCATTGGATAAACTGATTAGTAGGTACATACTAAATGAACTAGAAACTATTTTTATAACAAAAACACCGGCCAATTGAGAGTCGGATTCATACTCGAAGGGTTCCGTAATCATCGGTACCACAAGGCCAATACGCCGAAAATAACAAGTTTTTTGTGTGGAGAACCACTTACATATTTATCTTTATGTTATTTTATGATATGTTGATAAAGCGGTAATAGAAATACAAACTTTTTGAAACTTTCAACAGTCTACCTACTACGTTACAAACGCCAGCACATTAAGCTACCCCAATCTGTCAAATTTCTTTGATAGATTTTCAACTTTTTCACATTACCATAAGGTTCAAGTTCAATTAAAAAAACATGACAGTTTGGGGTAGCTTGATGTGGCGTCTGTACCTACATGAGTTACAGCCCGCTGACTACCAGACGGACGGACGGAAATCGGAGGCTTAGTTAACGATAATAGTTAGCGATTGGTCACTGTTTTATTCATATAAAATGTTATATGAATAAAACAGTGACCAATCGCTAACTATATAGAATAATGATTCTAATAAATTAAAGATTAGGCCGATTTTTTTAAAATAATTATTTTAATTGATCTAATAAAAATGTTGGTTTTTTGTGGTTTATTAGCATTTTAGAATCGAATTAAAACACATTAGTATTGTCTTTAGATGCACTTGCATACAGCGATAAGAAAAGATAGTCGTAAGAAAAGATGAGAAAAGACAGTAGACACAGCGGCGGGATTTAAAAAAATTAACCAGTGTGTTTTGTGGACGCACTGGAATGCACGCTCTTGGATGTTCAACGCTCGGTTCAACACAGAGAGTAGAAAATCCATTGCGCGATCGGATCCGGCTACGATAGTTTTACGTCCCTGAGAACGTGGTCTAACGGGTGGTAACAAAAAAAAAAAAAAGTTTATTTCCAGTGATAAGTTTATTTCATAACAGTGTTTTGCATTTACCTACTATTTATAAATCACTGTAAATTATAACAAATTCAAATGTCCCAACTGTATGCTTAAAAAGGATAATAGTTAGCGATTGGTCACTGTTTTATTCATATAACATTATTCTAATAAATCAATGATTTGGCCGAAATGTTTTAATAATTATTTTAGGTTACCATAACAGTTAAAGTTATCAGCCTAAATTAACTTATAGGTAGGTAGATACAGTCACGAAAAGAGATAAGGAACCACGATCGGCGGATATAGGTACCTGAAGTTTAGTTAGAAACCAATGGATGTTTTCTACTCAAATTTAATTTTATATAAATATTAATTAATTATTAAATAAATACTTCATAAACGCCAATAAGTATTAAAGTATCGAAATCTTAAAGCTCAGAAAACAAACATCGAATAATACTTCACAAGTAGCGTACATTAATTTCATTTGATGTTTTGAAATCATCGGTTTCTAACTAAACTGCAACCTATAACTATATAACCTTCGACCCTGATTATCTTATCTCTTTCGGTACTGGTAATTTTTATTTAGTGTTATTCAAATACGTAGACTAATTTAATGCTGTTGGGTATCAACATATAAACAGACACAAGTGATAGGTAAAATATATAATGAAAATAGCATAGCACAGGAAAAAACTTTCGAAAATAAGATAACGATCCAACAGGCCAAAGGGATGTACTCCAATAATGGTATTTCCAAATCCACTTAAAACAGTAACCCTACGCAATAAAATTTCCATATATGAAATAACAAGGATAAATCCAACAAAAATGCAGATTTATTAGAATAATATAATTCCTTCATTTATTTAACCATAACAATAATCTTAGAAATTAATGGTCTGTTAATGTAAATTGTCGGTTTGGTTAGTGATGAATGTGATGATTGATAAAGTAATTTAAATATTTACATTGCTTACAAACTAAATTAATTGACACAAATATTAAACTACTTATTTCTTAAGATTTCTCACTCGGGACTGTTCAAATATTTGTCTAAAAATGTACCTACTGATTAAAACAATAAATTTCAGACCTTTTCACCACAATTTAACAACAGAAATTTAATTGACTATGTGATAATGATAACTTAATTATATAGTTTAAAACGTAACGGCCCTCAGTATTAGGCCCTAGCGTCGATAACTGACAGGTCACCGGCAGCGCTAATGATCTTCTGTGCGATGCAGCATGGCGGCATGCCATAGTGCTCCAAGGGAGCTTTATACTCGTAGAAAGGCGCAGCCACAGTGCGCACCGCCCGGCGAAGAATCGAACAAGTGTAGGACAAATTCGATGCTTTCTTCTCTGCCGCTATAAATCTGTAAAAAAAGTAACTTAAATGCTGCACCCGACTACCAACTAATCACGGTCTAGAAAAATCACGGTCTAGAAAAATCACGCTCAGTGTGTGATTTTTCGGTACTAAGAAACAAGAAAATGTTATTATCTGAAAGCCGTGTTCGTATGCCACTTTGCCAAAACAAAAGGACAACTTTTGTTTGGGTATTGTTGTTCAACGGGCCTTATAAGAAGGCTTAAAGTCACTCAAAGGGCAATGGAGAGGGCTATGATTGGAGTATCCCTACGTGATCGAAACAGGAATGAAGAGATCCACAGGAGAACCAAGGTAACCGACATAGCCCGAAGAATTTCTAAGCTTAAGTGGCAGTGGGCAGGGCACATTGCTCGCAGAACAGATGACCGATGGGGTCGAAAGGTTCTGGAGTGGCGACCGCATACCAAAAGACTTAAGAGTTGCAAGGCCTCCTACAAAGTGGACCGATAACCTTGTGAAGGGCGCAGGAATCCACTGGATGCGAGAAGCACAGAACCGGTCGAAGTGGCGGAGCTTAGGGGAGGCTTCTGTCGAGCAGCGGACGTCTTTCAGCTGAAATGATGATGATTGGAAACTCGACACGGTAAATCAAATAACTAGACAGACAAATAAAATCGTCTGAGGTGATGGATATAAATATTAGCGTAACTTGAACAACTAGTTTCACCAGTTTCAACCACCTTCGTCTCATAGAAGCGAGCTGATAATATTATCACCTCTAATAATAAATTATTAGAGTTGATGTTGGTGACGATTCTGTTGTGTACCAACTAAAATAAGTTTAGGCTATTGCTGTCTTTTTCTTTCTAAAGAACCAAGAAAGAGACGGATCTAAATTAGAGCTGTCAAATTTGGTTTTATTAAGATTTTCTGCGACGCAAATAAGTCCGACGAACTAAATTAATCATGATTAAAATCACACCAAACTGAAGGCAATCTAGTTGAGGTTGACAGTTCTAAAGCGTCACTTGTCTTTTTCTTTCGCGGTCTGTCAGTAAGAGATAGCGATACTCTTATTTTAGTTTAGGTAGTAAACAAAAGAATCGGCACCATTATTTACTTACTAGCTTCCGACTGCGGCTTCACCCGCGCGGAAGTCGGAAATCATCCCACGGGAACGTACTAACGGGATGAAAAGTATCCTATGTGTTAATCTAAGTGTTGATCTAAATGTGTGCCAAATTTCATCCAAATCCATTAAGTAGTTTTTAAATTAAAAAGCGCCTAAATGCGAGTCGGAGTCGCCCATGAAGGGTTCCGTAGCAGCAAGTAACATAATACGATTTATGACGTATTAAAAAAACTACTTACTAGAACTCGATTTTCTTTTTGTGTGGGAAGTCATCAAATGACTTCTCCCGCTCTGGGTTCAGAGCAGGAGGGCGTGCCAGACTTTTACTGACTAAAATCCACCCGTGTTCCCTCAGTTGCCCGTGTGCCAGGGGCGACGGTTTCTCTTTCGAACAACCCGCATCCCTGGCAGGCATCGGCCCTTGCGGACCTCTCGGTCACCCGGCGAAGGGTCAGCACAGTGGCCCCGCCGCCTACCACTTTTCGGCCGCAGGGGATAGGGAGAGCGGCCAATGGTATACCGACACTCCTCTTCCCCTGCGGCATTTCCCGCGACTTTGACGACATCATCAACCCAACGTGCTTTTGGACGGCTCTGGTTTCTTTGCCCTAACCTTGGCTACCATTCAGCCACAGCTGTACTCCATCGGCCATCTCCTCGTCTAACTACGTCCTGCCCAACTTTACTTGAGACGCATCGCTCTGTCCCTTATGTGGCTAAATGAACCCGGAATGGCAATATTTAAAGGTCTAAAATCAAGATTCTTTTAATGGTATGTAATTTGATTTTTAGTTCGTGAACAGGCGCTGTCGGTTGAGACTGGTCATCTCTTATCTGCCATGGCTTATTTTGAATCTTAATTTTTTTAATTTAATTTTTACATTGTTCTCACATATAGAAGCACCAAGAATAATGTTCCCAAAATTTTGTAATACTCATGATTTAAAAGAGTGTCCTTGGAGTTTCTTGCCCGTTCTTCTCCATAGAGATCTACGGTTTGGAATGGGCACCTAGCTTCAACTTCGATTTTTTTTTGACAATTCAAAAATGACTGTGAAAGGTTTAATTGAAATAAATGCTTTGAGTTTTAACCTGTTGTTCAAATTATTCCCACAGTAACATTCCTATGATAATGTGGCTAGTTATTATGATGTCCGTTCTCAAACCACAAAAGTTGAATAACTATAGTAAGAAAATACATGTAGGTATCAAGATCGGGACGCCAAAACGAAAAAAATGAATTTAATCCTAATTAACAAATTTCTTACCAAACTCATTTTAAACTTGACTCTTTCAAAAGGGCTGACCAGCACCCTAATTGGTTAACATACTATCAATCAGAGTTTGTATTGTAGGATATTGCTTATCTATTTATCCATTGTTTCAGCATCATCATCATTTCAGCCGAAAGACGTCCACTGATGGACATAGCCCCCCGAAAGAGGGGTTTTGCCATAATCCCCACGCTTGGCAGGCGGGTTGGCGATCGCAGTCTGGTGGCAAAATGCATAGAGAACGCTGCTGCCCATTCGCTAGTAAGTCCCTTAGTCGCCTTCTACGACATCCACGGGAAGAAATGGGATGTTGCTATTCTTTTACGTCCGGCACCACACGGAACCATTGCTTCATAAGTTCGAAAAAATGTTTTACTCAGCAAGGTAAATAACGCGATGAATGTTGTTGAACTGTCAAAATGTAAGCCAATTCTACTGTTAGTGTGTTAGGCAATTGGCAGCTGCACAGAGGTCTTAGCCCTAGGCCCTCATTCCACAAATTCACAAACGTTTCAGTGGTATGTCGATTGTAATACACAATTTGTATGACGAGAGGGACAAATACAGCATATACAGGTTTTTACTGACGAAAATTTTAGTGACGACGCTAGGTTAGTAATGGGTAGCTCGCTGTCCGGTAAGGACCAAGCCAGGGTCGACGGCACGCTGTGTTCTATGCGCGCCTCAAAGAAATGTCAGCACCAACTGATGGGGTCCGCAAGGGCCGATGGCTGCCAGGGGTGCGGATTGTTTGAAAGAGATACCGTGACCCCTGGCACACAGGCATCTGATGGATAACGGGTGGGTTTTAGTCAGTAAAAGTCGGACAGTGCTCCCGCTACGCCCAGAGCGAAAGAAGTTATTGATGATTTCCCACCCTCAAAAAAAGGACGCTATGATAGCCCGAGAATTTAATTTTTAGTACCGATTTTTTTTATCTTTGCAGGTCAGTTTCAGACTGTATGATGAACAAAATATTATTCGCGACTATAGCATGTAGGTATACAAAGGCACTTAGCTCTGAGCCTTTTGTTAACATCTTTTTTTCACCTCGTGGAACGAAAATAAACGAATTAAAAATATGAATGTTTTTGTACAGAATAATAATCATTAAATCATCAACACAGCTCCCTCTCTTAGTTCCTTTAATCACATTGAATGATTTTTTCATGAGATTGTCGCCGACAGCCTGACATTGGCCTGCAAATTATAAACAACGGAATAGAAGAAAAGAATTTTGCGAGGTACATTATAGCATCCACCTTAAGGCATCATTTATATCAATGCCTTAAGGTGCGTTATGTCACATTTGAATTTAGACCGGGTTGTAACAGCTATAACTAATCGCAAATCTGTTCCGTCTGTTCCTGTTCCACGTAAATAACAGTTCCAAAACCCTATTACTAAATAACAGGCTGTTATTTCATGAGTCGACAAACTATAAAATCGCATATTTGTTCCGCCTGTTCCTGTTCTATGTACACATATTAGGTACTTCTCTTTCTAACTAACGTGCTACACATATATGCGAGAAAAGAAAAGAGCTTGTGACGATGTAACAAGGTGTAATGAAGGTAACTCACTCACGTCATTAGCATGTATAGAGAAAAGATTGTGACTGTCATATGTAAGGGATTTTATTATTCGAGGAACAGTAGCTGTTATGTCAGTTTGTTTGTCACAGGTAGTCTGTTATCATCAGATACCTGTTACATTTAGCTGTTACGATAAATACACCTCACTCCTAATTTGAATCATTCTCTTATACGTACACATTACACATCTGCAGTCGCGGCATCAACTCCGTTTTCTGTAGCAACAACAGGGCGTTCCTAACAGCTGCCACTGCGACGACCGAGGGGTACTCGTTACAGAGGTTCCGATCCACCAGCAGACCGCACATCGCTAGGAACGTAGCTGCCATCTCAATCTCACCAGTATTGTGCGTGTCGCACCAACAGGATAAGTAAGTTATAAAGTCTTGGGCGACTATTGGTTGGTTCGGAAAGTTCTGTAATAATAAAGTATAGTATAGTATATTATAAGTACAGAATGTAGCTGGCCCAAGTGATGGATATCGACACAGAAACTAATGAAATACAAAAACAAAATAAATATCTTTTTCCTCATTCGAGCTTTGTTATAAACTTTAAATAACACCGAGACACGTACCTACGGCAACTTATCATCATCATCATCAGCCTATAATGTTCCCACTGCTGGGACACAGGCATCCTCTTAGTGAGAGGGATTGGGCCATAATCCACCACGCGGGCCCAGTGCGGGTTGGTAGATGTCACATGTCTTCGAATTTTTTGGTTCTAGGACATGCCGGTTTCCTCACGATGTTTTCCTTCACCGTTTCGAGAGCAGTGGTGATGGAGTAATTTACACAAAGTAAAGCGCCTGTCTGGGTTCGAACTCACGACCTACAACTCGTAAGTCGCGGCCGTTACCACTTGGCCACCACTGCTCGCTGACCTTTCCCTACGGCAACTGCGACTGTTATATTATGTTTTTTTGGAAATATGTAAGTTGCACGAAAAAATACAAAAACTGCTGAGCGATCTACGCGCGGTTCGCTGAACGATTACGGATATTACTTTCGCCATCGAATGCTGAATTTTTATTTTTAGAAATCAATCGTTTTTGATATCGATTCCCAACAAAGCCGAACGTCATCGACTAATTAGGATAAATCACCTAAGCTAAATCGACCCAGAATTTTGCTACCGGTTTGGCACTTTCAGTAGCGTCCATCAGTTCCTGTGACGTGCAGACAACCGAACACGCAGGCTTTAAGGTCTTTCTTTCTTGGTATTTGTTCGACCTGGTATTAGGCCTCTTCCTTCCTGAAGTTCGTTTTAAGGGTTCCATGCCTAAAAGGTGCTAACGGAACCTTATACCTATACCTATATGTATAGAAGATAGATAAATTTTCGAGAAACCCTGATAAATGTAATTTTTTATTTTTGGTTTAGAATAGAATAGGATTTTATTTTGCAAAAATGGGTAGTACACAATAGTTGTTGTTGTTGTTGTTGTTGTTTAAGGTATAAATACTGAGTTTCGAGTTAATCAGACCGCGCGGTAAAATTCTTCCATACAAACTTTGACACCCCCAATCCCCCTTTAGGGGGTAGTTTAGAAAAACAATAAATGGCCAACCTCATAATTTACTTACGAGGGTCATTCAATAAATACTTAGCCTACAAAAAGTAAACGAAAATTTTGGAAAAGTGGCAATTTATTTTTCAACATAGTCTCCTTTTAGTTCGATACACTTAGCCCAGCGATGCCCCAACTTTTTTAACCCGTCCGAAAAATAGTTTTTGTCAAACTCTGCAAAATAGGCCTCCGTGCGGCGATGACCTCCTCATTCGATCCATATCTATTCCCGGCGAATGATTTTTTCAGATTAGGAAACAGAAAGAAGTCACAAGGGGCCAAATCTGGAGAATACGGTGGATGGGGCAGCAATTCGTAGCGTAATTCGACCAATTTGGCCATGGCAACGGCAGACGTGTGAACCGGTGCGTTGTCGTGGTGAAACAGCACTTTTTTCTTCGCCAGATTTTTCGTCGTTCATCGTTTTTTCTTTAATTCGGCGTCGAATCGGCCCAATAAATCGGCATAGTAAAGCCCTGTAATTGTTTTACCCTTCTCGAGGTAATCGATGTAGATCACACCTTGTGAATCCCAGAAAACGGTGGCCATAACTTTTCCGGCCGATTTTACAGTTTTCGCCTTCTTTGGAGCACGTTCCCCGGTCTGGATCCATTGTTTTGATTGCTCCTTGGTCTCTGGTGTGTACCAGTGGATCCAGGTTTCATCGACGGTCACAAAACGACGCAAAAACTCCGCTGGATTCCGCTTAAACAGCGCCAAACACGTCTCCGATGTGGTCTCACGGTTGCGCTTGTTTTCTGGTGTGAGTAAACGCGGCACCCATCGCGCCGACAGCTTTCTCATGCCGAGTTCCTCGTGAAGAATATGATGCACTGTTCCTTCTGAAATGCCTACAGTCTCAGCTAGCTCCCGAACCTTCAATCGGCGATCTGCCAATACGAGATCATGGATTTTTTAAATGTTTTCCTCCGTAACAGCTTTTTTCGGTGCACCTGGACGTGGTTCATCAAAAACCGACGTACGGCCACGTGCAAACTCGTTGAACCAATTCTTGACGGTGGCCATCGATGGAGAAGAGTCACCGTACACAGCATCCAAGCGCTCTTTGATTTCGATGCGCGTTTTCCCTTCCAAAAATAGGAATCGAATCACCGAACGATATTGCTCTTTTTCCATTTTTGTAAAACCGATCGACACGTTCGCTTCCATAAGTTGTCAAATTAAAACAAATGAAGGGATTGGAATGAAAATTTGAAAAAAGAATTAAAAAAGAATGTGCTACACTGTGGTAAAACTCTTTTGAAACTATTTTTTTTTTAAATTAGTTTAATGGCCTGGTTTCAGAGACCTTTTAGCCAAGTCTTTATTAAGAACGTATTCTAGTCATAACAAAGTTATTGCAAAGCGGTAGTAACTTTACAATAACCTATTAGGATAGGAGTTTTTGGGGGAACACGAAAAGTCCACGTTAGTCACTTATTTTCACCTTCACTACACTTGTGCACTCACACGTAACTAAATTGGATAACTCACTACCAAAATTATACAATTTAATTCGCTATTTCACAAAATGTAATGATAATGAAAATTCATGCGACATGTTCTAACGCGATCCCGCCAAAAACTCTTTTGAAACTACAGCGCCCTCTGGCGATGAGGCTAGGTACTTATTGAATGCACCTCGTAACTTAGTATTTGTGCCAAGTTTCAAGTTTAAGGAATAAGGAATAAGAATTTTTATACAAATGAAATCCCCCCTTTTCACTCCCTTAAAGGTCGAATTTCCAAAAACCCCTTCTTAGTGCTCCCCTACATTATGAAAGGAAGCCGTGTGCAAAATTTCACGTTCCTAGGTCCTAGTAGTTTCGGCTGTGCGTTGATTGATCAGTCAGTCAGTTTCTCCTTTTTTATAGATAGATAGATAGATAGATTTTCGAGAAACCCTGATACATGTTATTTTTTATTTTTGGTTTAAGGTATAAATACTGAGTTTGGAGTTAATCAGACCGCGCGTTAAAATTCTTCCATACAAACTTTGACACCCCCAATCCCCCTTTAGGGGGTTGTTTAAAAAAACAATAAATGGCCTACCTCATAATTTACTTAACTTAGTATTTGTGACAAGTTTCAAGTTTATTAACTCAAGGAATAAGATTTTTCATACAAATAAAATCCCCCTTTTCACCCCCTTAAAGATCGAATTTCCAAAAACCCTTTCTTAGTGCTCCCCTGCATTATAAAAGGAAGCCGTGTGCAAAATTTCACGTTCCTAGTCCTAGTAGTTTGGGCTGTGCGTTGATTGATCAGTCAGTCAGCTTCTCCTTTTATATATATAGAAGATAGATAAATTTTCGAGAAACCCTGATAAAAGTAATTTTTTATTTTTGTTTTAAGGTATAAATACTGAGTTTCGAGTACATCAGACCGCGCGGTAAAATTCTTCCATACAAACTTTGACACCCCCCAATCCCCCTTTAGGGGGTAGTTTAGAAAAACAATAAATGGCCAACCTCATAATTTACTTAACTTAGTATTTGTGCCAAGTTTCAAGTTTATTAACTCAAGGAATAAGATTTTTCATACAAATGAAATCCCCCCTTTTCACCCCCTTAAAGGTCGAATTTCCAAAAACCCCTTCTTAGTGCTCCCCTACATTATAAAAGGAAGCCGTGTGCAAAATTTCACGTTCCTAGTCCTAGTAGTTTCGGCTGTGCGTTGATTGATCAGTCAGTCAGTTTCTCCTTTTATATATATAGACTATCATCATCACCATCATTTCAGCCGAAAGACGTCCACTGCTGGACATAGGCCTCCCCCAGGCTCCTCCACTTCGACCAGTCTTTTGCTTCCCACATTAAGCGGATACCCGCGGCCTTCGCAAGGCCATCGGTTCACCTTGTGGGAGGCCTTCCCACTCTACGTCTTCCGGTACGCGGTCGCCACTCCAGAACCTTTCGGCCCCATCGGCAGGTTAGGTAAGTCCAACTTCGAAAAAGAGGTCAATCGTCGAATCCGACTCGGCTGGGCAGCGTTCAGGAGGCTTCGCAATATCTTCTCGTCCTAAATACCACAGTGTCATCATCTGCCTAGCCTTTTCCCAACTATGTTGGGGTCGGCTTCCAGTCTAACCGGATGCAGCTGAATACCAGTATTTTACATGGAGCGACTGCCTATCTGACCTCCACAACCCAGTTACTGGGTAATACGATACCCCTTGGAAAAACTGGTGGTCAGACTTTCGGGCTTCTGACGACCCGTAACGACTGTCAAAGATCCACAAATGGCAGCCGGGACCAACGGCTTAACGTGCTTTCCGAGGCACGGAGGGGTCTTGGTATGTAAAGATGGTCACCCATCCACGGACCAACCGCGGCAACTTAGACTTATGGCGGTAGCTTAACCTGATCGATCGACCCGTGCAGCTATTGTTACTTAGCCACAAGCCCCCTAAATACCACAGTGTCTCAAGACGAAAGTCTTTGACCAGTGTGTGTTGCCAGTAATGGAACAGAGACGTGGTCGCTCACAATGGGCCTTATCAGAAGGCTTAAAGTCACCCAAAGGGCAATGGAGAGGGCTATGCTCGGAGTTTCCCTACGTGATCGAATCAGAAATGAAGAGATCCGCAGGAGAACCAAGGCAACCGACATAGCCCGAAGAATTGCCAAACTTAAGTGGCAGTGGGCAGGGCACATTGCTCGCAGAACAGATTCTATTACCGCTAAAAACCAAATAATAAAAATAAAACAAAGTTGGAAATAATAGGAACTACCCGATACGTGTTTTTTTTAAGAGCTGTACCTATCTCAATACATCGGAATAGCAGACAGACTGATTGTTACACATAGCAACAATAACAAACAGTAAAAGTCATCATCATCATCATTTCAGCCGAAAGACGTCCACTGCTGAAGATCAGCCTCCCCCAAGCTTCTGCAATGGTAGTGGGCAGGGCAAATTGCTCGCAGAACCGATGGCCGATGGGGCCGAAAGGTTCTGGAGTGGCGACCGCGTCCCGGAAGTCGTAGCGTTGGAAGGCCTCTCAAAAGATGGACCGATGACTTTGTGAATGCCGCAGGTATCGGCTGGATGCAAGAAGCGCAGAACCGGTCGAAGTGGAGGAGGGGAGACAATAAAAATAAAATTAATAAGTAAAGGGAGTCCCTATAGAAGAAACTAACCAGGATCTCCTTTATTCAGAATGTATTTAGCAAATAAATATCACCGTTATTTTACTTCTAATTTTCTGATCACTATCTATGATCTTTATTCTCGTTACTCACAAAGGTAATTAAATAACTGTAGATAATCTTATCTATTAGTGCGAGATCCCAGAGCTTTAAATGCATAGAGAACGCTGCTGCCCATTTTCTAGTAAGTCCCTTAGTCGCCTCCTACGACACCCACGGGAAGAGATGGGATGGTGCTATCCTTTACGTCCGGCACCACACGGAACAATGGTGATCACTGGCTAAGTACAATATCGAACAGCACAGAAAAACAAAACAAATAAAACTAAAACATACCAGTCTCATCATCACAGCTCTTTCTGCAACCAGCAACTGATGAGTCGTGAAGGCCGAGTTAGAATATTTGACCAGCCTCATCGCAGGTACGATTGGGCCATTGAGCTTCTGAGCTATCCAGAGGCAGGCTGCTGCAACGAGCTGCAGCTTGTCCAGCTGAACGTTGCCCATGCCCATGACTGAGTCAAAGTACCAGCACGCTGCCTGGACGATGGCTGGGTTGCCATCAGCACCCTGTAATGGGAGAAGATGAGTAAGAAGCTTAATGGTTGCCTGCAAAAACCTGCATTAACATAAAATACCCGACATAAAGAAAGAAAGAAAAAAACGTTTATTTGCGGTAAACATGACGCAAAAAGAACAGGAATACAAAAATAATAAAAGGTTGAGGGAAACATGCGTCACATCCACGCAAAACGGCTATCGCTCAGTATTATGCTGCGACCCTATGCAAGACAGAGCCCCAGCGCTGGTTTTCAGTGACAGCCGGCTTTGACGTATTGACGTCGCCCGGTGCCTCAAACAATTAATAGGACACTGAACTGGTACAGCGAACTTATAGACAAAATAATATATTTAAATGTAAATATGATAGAACTAAACAGGAATATAAAAAATTATAAAACAAAATAAAAAAAAGAAATAGACAAACATGCTACGAGAATATGATCCTCAATAAACTTTACCTATCCATCCTACCATCGCGCCTGTATTCTCTAGGTTGATAGGTGTAATGTTACAGACGCCAGCACATCAAGCTACCCCAAACTGTCAAATTTCTTTGATAGATTTTCATCTTTATGACATAAGCATAAGGTTCATGTTCAATCTTTAAAATATTTTGATTTTGATTTTGAATCGGGAAAATTTGACAGTTATGCCTAGCTTGATGTGCTGGCGTGTGTACATCCATATTTCGCCGGTTATATTCCTACTAGCTTTTGCCAGCAGCTTCGCCTGCGTGGAGGTCGGAAATTATCCAACGGCAACATAGCTGGGTCATTCTCAGGAGACTCATTATTTGGTTGACTTCGGTGTAATTTTTATTTTATTTTAGGCCTTGTTAATATGAAATATCAAATCTAGAGTTAATTTAAAGCATGTTGGTAGTAGAGTGTTAACTCTAGATTTGATATTTCAAGCCTAAATTAGATAACAAAAGTGACACCGAAGTCAACCAAATAATGAGTCTCCTGAGAATGACCCACCTAGGTACTACCAGGATAAAAAGCATCCTACGTGTTAATCCAGGCTATAAATTATCAGTGTGCCAAATTTCATCTAAATCCGATCGGCCGTTTTTGCGTTATTGAGTAACAGACATACAAACTTTAACATTTTATAATATCGGATAACACTCAACCAGGCAAAAAATCCAGACTTGGGGCTGCTGCTACAAAATTCGAAATGGAGAAAACCGATAACGTTTTGCACAACCTGAGAATCAAACCCTCTCGCTCAGGACTTCAGGAGTCGACCTAGCGACAAGCCAAAGATTCATTGGTTAAAAAAAAATCTGCCGTCCTTTAACTAGAAAGGAGTTAACCCTCACTTGGTAAATTTTTACTTTTTAATAGAATCTAAGAGAGTTCACAATTCTCTATTTTTCTGTCTAACATTTTTTTTTTACAATTCAAAATCAAAAGTCATTTATTCAAATTAGGCTGAGAATCAGCACTTTTCGAACGACACACAGCTGTCTGTTTAGTCGGTTGGACTTGATTCTATACATACTCGTACATAGGCAAAGTAATAAACAATAAAGCATAATACCAAAATAAAAGCCTCCTGGTATAAAGGGCGTGATAGCTTACATTTGCTAATTCAAATGGTTCCCAAGATATGAGAGATTGTAGGCCGTTAACTGGAAAGGATTCTTTAGGGTAAACAGAAAGACATATCAATTGATGGAAGAAATATCATATAACCGTCTCGTTTTTGGAAGTCGGTTGAAAAGATCACTCACGTTAACTTTCATCATCCAGTTGATAACACAAGCCCTGGTGATGCTCGCAGTCCTGGGCATCTGCAGCAGCTTAACCTCCTTATCCAGGCGGTACTCTAACACATCTGTCGTATACTCCCGGTATAAATTCCGCTTACACGACCGCTTCCCTAAAAACAAAATAATTAACTACCCACACTACGTATCTTATCCATTTAATGCAAATATTACACTGACTAAACGGTTAATAAACTAGGTATTAGGAACTTTTTAACCACGGTTATAAGATTTGGACAAGTTACTAATGAATCATAGTGAATGTAATAGGCCTACCACACGCTCAAGCTTCACCACACACCACCGTGTAGAAATCGGCGAGTTTTACCAACCACACGCACGGTGTTTCGTGTACAAACCGGCCTGCGCAGGCAAAACTGTGGTGAAGCTTGAGCGTGTGGTAGGCCCATAAGAGTTTTTAAATGTTCACCAAGCTATCTAAACAGTTAAATTGTCGAGTTGTGTTTGTATTTAAAAGACTGGTAAAATATTTTAGTAGAATAACTGATACGAAAACATTATCGTCTTTCATTTATTTCGAACAAGTATTTATTGCCATGTAGCTTTTTTTAAGGTGAATCTAGTCGACATTTTTTCCATACAAACTTCGGGAGTACCTACTAAAAAAAAAAAAAAAAATGGTATGGTTTCGTCTGATTATTAATATTGTAACAGAATACTAAAGTAAAAAGTTATTATAAGGTTAGGAGCCAACAAAAGATTGTTTTTCTTGCTAATTTAACCTAAGTTTGGGCGTGTTTTAGTAATAAAAGAAGTGTAAAATCTCCAAAACCAAGTCGGTACCGACAAAGCTCAAATATCGAAAAGTTCAAAAAACTTTATTGGTAATTGATTTATGCAATGTTTTTTTTTTCATAAAACCCGATCTCACGAAGAACTTTACAAAAAAAAAAAAAAAAAAAAAATACGCGCCTGTTGTACTATAAATGATCCTGCATCTCACTCAATTACGTTGTGCGTGTAGACTAGCGTCTAACTGCTCATCACGGATACTATCTCTGTCGGACACGATCCCTGGTGAGACAGCGTGCTTTTTAGCCAGGCCCACCAGTGAGTTCGAACCCGTGACTACATTCCCCCTAAGAGGATGGAATGTTCACAATGAAAACATAACAATATGATTACAAATTGTACCTAGTCGACTGAATCTGAATGAATGAAAAAGATCTTGAATACAAAACAAAGAGACACTTGGGCGTTGAAGTATTCGTTCGCATCGCTGTCATCAGGAAGAATAGATAATATCGCAAGTTAACTCCTTTCTAGTTAAGGCGGAGATTTATTGAAATTGCTCAAAAAGGTGGATTTTTAAACCAGTGTATCTCTTTAACCGTAAATAATTTTGAAAGCAAAGACATATATGATATTTTCAAGTCTTTTTTGCATACAGTGATGGAACTCAAAACATAATTAAACATACTTTAATGCATCAAAAAAATCATCAAAGTCACCTCTTAATTACCTTTAAAACCAGTTTATCCCTTCAATAACAATAATTATTATAATTAAAAATATACCAAAAAATTCCAAACGCCAAACTGCATCCAGTGATTGATTATTTATTATCAAATAGTTAATATCTAATTTTATACGATTTTATTTGCATTTTTACGACAATGGTTGCTCATTTCTTATTCGAATTTATTACAACGGATTTTAACACGTACCGGATTGCAGTAAGAACTATTATCGCTCATATCGACAATACGACGAGTACATTCAAAATTACCAGGGCCTTAAAGGACGTTATAACACTTAATTCAAGAACATATCCGTAGGTACTTTTTTTTTCTTTTTTTATTTAAATCTAAACAGATTAAATCATCGTCATAAATCAGGGTACTTACAGAAATCAGGCGTACTTAATTTTTCCTGAATACTCTCATTGAACTTTAGAAGACGTTTCACTTTTTTATCAGGCTCGTCTTGTTTGGCTACGACAGGTGGGGATAGACTCCGCAGCTCCCGACTATGAGGCCTTTTAAGACTTCTCTTTATATTCTTCACACGATTCGGCTCTAAATATCTTTCATCGTCACTTATCGACAGAACACTGTCATTTTTATCTTTAGTACGTTTGTCACTATAGATGGCGTAGTCCCAGTCTAAGTCTACATTTCTTTGCCTCCTCATTGTGACATGTTTCGTGTCGATTTTCATTGGATATTTGGGTATTTGTGGAACAACTTTGCTTGGACCGGGTTTAGTCGTAGTTTGTGTGTTGATAGTCTTCAAAGGACGTCGATGTGGAACCTTTTGCTTCTGTACCATTTTGGTGTCCACCAGCAAATGTTTCGGCAAGGCTGGTAAAGGATCCTTCGGTAACGGTATTCTTGTTCTTGGCACATTTTCTTTATCAACGGCGTGTCTAGAGGACGCCATATTATTTAAATTATAACTTACACAATAATTGAAACTTTTTAAAACATCCGATCACGACCAGCATGACCGTTAGGATGAGAGTGAAAATTTTAAGTTTTATCGACAAGCACCCTCATAAAGTTCGATATCGTTGTATTAAACTTTTTGAGGGTAATTTGAGTGAGAAATTTAGATACGACGAATAAAACTAAAGTTGCCAATTCAAATAAATAATTTAATCTTATCCGTATCACAACATTACAAAAAATAAATAATAACTTAAAATTAACTTACAAACTACGCTGTGTACTTTTCATAATCAAATGCATCTGGTCGTTTTGTTTTAAGAAACTTGCACAATCTCACAGCAAGACATTAAGTACATCAAAATGTATAAATAAATACGAGTAGACACTCAAGGATGCCGAAGCCAAACGATGATGATGACTCTTCAGAGTACGAAAAGGAAACACCAAACTGTCGGTGACAGGAGTTTAAATTATCTGAATCTTTCAAACAGATACTATGCTGTGACGTCACCCATGAATGGTTTCTAGGGGTCAATGACTTTACCGGGGACCACGACGAGGTTGTCGAGGGTGTCCAAGATGTAGAAGATGAAGGGATGTTCTACGTTGAAGCGGCGGAGGGACTTGGGTGGCGCCAGGGGTAGGTTCTTCGATAGTTCCATGACTGGGTTTCCGGCTGAAAGTAAACATGAAGGGAATTGTTAGTACTGATTATGTCTTACTAAATAATTCAACATTAAAACAGCGGATAGGAAAGTCCATTCTACAACTACACTTAAATTAAGATATCAACATTAGTGCTATTGTTTTTGCATGAATTCTAAATTAAATTCTTAACTATGGCTGAAACTCGTTTCATTATCAACTTGAGCATAATTAATCTGAACCCAATCCCCGTTTTTTTTTTTTTTTTTTTTTTTTGGGTGGGAAATCATCAAATAACTTCTCCCGCTCTGGGTGGAGCAGGAGGGCGTGTCAGACTTTTACTGACTAAAACCCACCGTGTTCCTTCAGTAGCCCGTATGCCAGGGGCTGTGGTGTCTCTTTCGAACAAACCCGCACCCCTGGCAGGAACCCAATCCCCCTTATTTATAAATGTTGCTTAAAGTTAAGAGGTGATTGAACGTCAAAAATGTATGGCTAAACAGACGCTAATCATTACTTAACTTTAAGCAACGTTTATGAATAAGGGGGAATGTGTTTTACCTGTGAGTTCTGAAGCAGAGCTGACGGCATCATCAACGCGGACCGCGACGTGCTGCACCAGCTCCTGCACGAACAGACCCTCGTCTGAAGACACGCCAGTCAGGTCAGCTTCTCGACTGAAGATACTGCTCACACCAAACTGGATAACACAAGGAAAAAAGTATTAAGAAACAGCAGATACAATATAATGTCAGATGAAACTTATTTTGCTAGATATCAAAAAGAAAATAGAGAGAAAAGAGATATCATGTAAGAAAAGATTACGGTCAAGTTTTTCTTAAATCTGCTGAGATTTAAGAAAATCTTGACCGTAATCTTTAAAGGAAACATAATGCTAAAAGCTGTTTTAGCATTATGTTTCCTTTAGGATCACCATTATGGTTATTTGAACCAATAAATATTGATAATACAACACTAAGCAAAGATTTAACTAATATCAAAGTAATATAGAATATTACTTCGCAAGATCCATAGTTTTAATATAGATGTCATCTTTACCTGGCAGAACAGATTCCCCTAAGCCCTAGGAATCGGAATCCAATAACTGTTTCACGGATATTAGACATAGATAAGTAAAACATACGTTTCATGTCCTGCATCGTCACTTTCAGACATAACTTTCTTTGCGTCTATATAACATTATTACTAGAGATGCGCCGAATGTTTGGCCGAATATTCGTATTCGGTACATTCGGCATATTTTTTCATGTTCGTATTCGGCCGAATATTCGGTTGATTTACCGAATAATTGCCGAATATTTAAATTATTGTTAATGTTTAAAAAATAACATTTTATTAATCAGTAAGGTTAACTATTACCAAATAAGTGTCGTTTATTCCGAAAGTTTTACATAGTTTTTTGTAAATGAAAGAAACACTACTTTTTGTACCAATTATTTACTGACAAAATGAAAAAAGATTAAATTTCAATAACATTTTAATCAAATAAACTTCTGCTTTTTACAAATAAATTAAATTTCTATGAAATTAACGATTTTAAGAACACTGCTTTGAGTAACAACTTTTTTCAGAAAAAAATTTATTTTAGATTATAATAAAGTAACTACTATCTTTAGGAACCAACACAAGTATTAAAATATGTATATAATCATATATTTTTTATAAATGTCTATGTATGCTACATAAAATTTATGAAATCAATAATAAACAAAATCTTAAGTAGCAAATATTAATTTGCAACATAAAAACTAGGAATTGTCATAACTATTTGTAGTTTTAGTCTAGTTACGTTTTTTTTAAGTACCTAAATGTAAAATTCTATGAAATCAACAATGAACAAACGTATCTTCCGTAACAAATACTAGCTCAAAAAAAAAAATATACAAATTTGAGGAAACTTCAAGAACCAACATTAGTAGGTAATTGAAGTTTTAATCAAATTAAGTTTTTTGACGAATGCAGTGTTAGCAAAATAAAATCTGATTCAGGATTACTATGATGTCCTTTAATAATCATATCGTAAAATAAACATTCTTAAATAATGATTATTTATCAACAAATTAAAACAATATATTTAATCATTAAAATTTAAGAGTGGTAAATTATGAGTCAACAATCTATTTCTTTTCTCTTAAAATACATTGCCTACTTCCGAGAATAACCGTTCACTATACAGGCTTTTACTATGGGACCAAACCTGAAATCACGAAAATAAAATCTTCTGTTCCTTACATTTTGATGAGTTATACGAACATAAAAAATGTAAGGAACAGTTGTTTTTTTTAAATTGAACCGAATGATTCGGCCGAATATTCGGTTCGGTACATTTTGGACCGAACATTCGGCCGAATATTCGTATTCGGTTGAACCTACATTCGGCGCATCTCTAATTATTACTATGACAAAACCTTAGCTAACGCAGCGACGGGCTTAGTAGTGGTCTCCACGGAGAATGAAGGAATGGAAACTTGCAGGTCTTAATCCTGCAGACTGTCGAGGATGTTAGAGAGTGGTGTGATGGGCAGATCAGCTGTCAGCCTAGTCAGACCGTCGCAAGCGCGGGGTACTACCAGCAGGAGCGCGTAGCGACTACCCTGATGGAAAGAAAATGGTTAGAGAAAATAGTACAAAGGAAATTAGATTTTAGACGGGCAACTGCTCCATAGCTGCATCTGATGGACTGGAAGCCCCAACATAGTTGAGAAAAAGCTAGGTAGATGGTCATAACATTTTCTTTATGTGGGTACATGGTGTAGTTTCAAAACAGGAAAGATTTAATTTTTTTGGTACTATAATCTGTATGAAGTGATAATGTAACAAGGACGACAATGTAATTACTGATATCTGTATTTTTCTAGCAGTTAATTGCAACTATTTGTTTATCTGTAGTTCTTACCATCCAACCAAGCATTAGTTGGTATCATTCAAAATCATTATTTTCTTTCACAATACTTACATTATAAGGCAGTTTGATAGCCTCAGCATCGAGTTCAGGCAGAGAGCCAGTCTTGAATCTGCCCCTGGTCTTCATCATAGTGACCTGCTTCTTCTCAGTGTTGGACCTGTAGAACAAATCAGGCTCGACTATGTCGGAGGGAGTCTTCCAAGATCCTCGGAAATACATGCCGTTGAAGATGATCATTAGGGAGTCGGAAATCGAAGCTGCAATGGAAATGTAATATTTTTAGATGAAGTTTAGTTAAATATGATAAATTTCGTACTTTTGGTTCCATGAGATATTTCCTAAGCTTATATTGGCCTGCTTATAAGTTTATCTATTTAGTGGGGAATGTCCATTGTACGGTCGGCTTCACGATGTGGTACCCTCACAGATATAGATAGACCTATCGTCTATCTATCTCTGTGGGTAGGTAGCCCCGTAGAAAGCACCAACGTTCGAACCCCGCGATGGCCGCATAGCAAGTTTTGTATTTTATTGTAATGTTTTTAAACAGTTTATAAATAAACAACAATCCAATTTAATATTTCAAAGTATTAAATAATAGTTCGATTGATCTAGAGGTTGAGGATACGACATGCATAGTTACCGATTCAGGTTCGATACTGGCAGGACTAAATACAAAGGTTTTTGTTTTCGTAAAAAATATTTTTCTCTAAGTTATACTATTTATTTAACTTTTTCTTTTTATAATTATTGTTATTACTAATAGTTTTACATAAAAAAATTAAAAAAATACATTTAGTTTTATTATAAAATTAAAAACTTAACTAATTATTTATATCATTGTTTATGTAACTATAACATATAAAAGTTTGTATCGCTTCACTGCAAAAAGTTAACTTACAAACTACTTATAATGGTTGAGAATTATCTACCTTTCAAACTAGTAGAATAATTTTCATAATTAACGAGTGAAAAACATGTCATCATTAGTTAACATTCTAATGAATAAACAGTTTACATCTCTCGTAAATCATAAATATTATCTACCTCCAATAATGACTATTACTTAGCTATTAATCACAATAATGAAATAGTGAGGTCAAATGATTTATTCTTTGAGGTATTTCAATGTATTAATGTCGACACTATATTTGATTATAATTTATACCTATTACAAAGATATAAACCAAACGGGATTACGGGATCCAAAATATATAGGATGATCGCAATTGGTGTCCACTTACCCTTTACTATAAGGCGTTATGTTAATAGCGGAGAGGATGACCCGCATTGAGAATTATTTGCTGTAGGCGGCTTCTCATTTGAGTTACCATATTCTAGCCTATATTCCTACCGCGCATCAATTCCCAAGTCCTTATGACTTCTTGTTGTAAATTGCCTTGAACTTTAATTCACATGAGTCCCAATCGAAAATCATTTGACCCCCACATATTTTTAGTTGAATTAAGATCCGGACTTTTAGCTGGCCAAGCGATAACAGTCATATCAATCAGCCTGTAAACTTAGCCACTACTTTACCATTCGGGATCGATGCACAGCACGGTTATCATGGATGAAATAATATTTGTCCTTCTGGGTATGCAACACGCACTGTAGGAAACATAACCTCTTGCAATATTTCAAGATATGTTTTGCCATTCATTCGCCCGCCTATTTCTGTTAATTCGCCCGGGCCCATAGATGACATCCATCCCCAGTACCTAACCTGAAAATAAGTTTTTTTTGTAACATTATATTAGTTTATTAGGCAGTAACTATAATGTTTAAGATATTGTGGTAATAAACATTGCTAAATAATACCTTAATTTCTCACAATAAGGTCGATGAATTTAAATCAGTCAAAACACGGAAATCTATAATTTATTTACTTATTAAAGGCGTTTATTTACCTAATGTTATTCTACCACTGTAAGAGCAGTGGTGGCCAAGTGGTAACGGCCGCGAGTTACGAGTTGTAGGTCGTAGGTTCGAACCCAGACAGGCGCTTTCATCATCATCATCATCAGCCTTTAATGTTCCCACTGCTGGGACACAGGCCTTCTCTCGGTGAGAGGGATTGGGCCATAATCCACCACGCGGGCCCAGTGCGGGTTGGTTGGACAGGCGCTTTATTTTGTGTAAATTATTTTATTACCACTGCTCTCAAAACGGCGAAGGAAAACATCGTGAGGAAACCGGCATGTCCTAGAACAAAAAATTCGAAGACATGTGACATCTACCAACCCGCACTGGGCCCGCGTTGTGGATTACGGCCCAATCCCTCTCACAGAGAGGAGGCCTGTGTCCCAGCAGTGGGAACATTATAGGCTGATGATGATGATGATTCTACCACTGGACCTGATCGGTAATATGTTTTGTGGATTATAGCGTTCGTTAGGTTTCCGCCATAGTATTTTTCCCCCATCCCCATCATTATCGGAGCTAAAAGTTTTTTCGTCCGTGAAAATAACTATGTTATTTTCCCAGTCAAAGTCCATAAGCTCCTGTGCGAACCGAACTCTTGCTACGCGATGAGCTTCTGACAGTTGAATTTTCTACGCTGGACGATAATTGTGAAGGCCTGCTGCGTGCAATTGCTTCCGCACTGTGGCGATTGAGATGCCGATGCCGTGTCGTTGAACACTTGAGCGAGTGGTTGCGAACGGCGATTTCTGGTGAACATTTACGATATCACGTTGGCGTTCACACTGGTTTGTATAGATGCCTAAACATCTCGGCCCAAAAGGTTTTGACATCACCAGTATCCAAATAACGTCGCACTCACAAGCGCACCATTTTTCTCTGTGTAGAAAAAACATTTTAAGTCATTCGATCGATTAACCAAGTTTACGAACTTTTCAATTTAGTTTTTTTTAATGATAATATTAGATTTACCGCTATGTCCAGCTGTCTGGCAATCACTTTAATGCTTGCATTTTGTTCGTAAAGAACCACAATCTTTGTCATCAAGAAACTATCTATCATTTTATTTTTAAATTGTTTTAACACAAACACGTGTAGGTAGTATGCGAAAGGTGAAACCAAACTAGACTCATCAGACGGTAACCTATAATAGATTAGTAAAATGTTTGCTTATTAGCTACCCTCAATAAAATTATTAACAAAACTTTGCATTCGCTGTGAGTTCATAATATATCGATTAGACAGATACAGAATTATAACAAACCTAGATTGATAATTCATCGCACTGTTAGCTACCTAACTGGCTAAGTTGGTAAGAGCTAGCGGTAACCAAAGGATAACCAATGATTCGATGGTTCGAATCTCGGCTGGAAATATGAATACCATTTCAAATGTTTTAATAGCAAAGTTGTGTGTAGCAAAGTTAATTTTAATACAACTGGTGTACCCAATTGATGCAGCCCACTTGTACATACAAGAATAGTTCATCATCATCATCATTTCAGCCGATAGACGTCCACTGCTGGACATAGGCCTCCCCCAGGCTCCTCCACTTCGACCGGCCTTGTGCTTCCCACATCCAGCGGTTACCCGCGGCCTTCACAAGGTCATCGGTCCACCTAAGAATAGTTGCATAAAACTAAATGGAAGAATTATTGATAAAATAACTTACTGGATTTCTTTCCAACACTGTTAACAGAAAGGCTGGATGACACATCACTGACTTCGTGCAGAGATTTCAAGCTCCTAGCGTGGTCTCTCGCTTCAACAGCCACCATGGTTTCTTCATCATCCTCAGATTCAGAGCTTAATCTTTTCCTTAATGTTCTTCGCAGGTTTGTACTCCATGCGAGAAATATCGACTTTCGCAGGAATGTCGTCAACAGCAAACGAGATACGTTTTTCATGGTTTCTTTGGGTGGCATCATTTCGGGAATCTCCTAATTTTTTTATCTTCAGTCTTGTCAGTGATTTCGATAGTGAATTCACCCTTATCCTCATCATCATCATCTTGCGCATGTAGATCAGGGTTGTATCGCTCAACAGATTTTACTTCAGTCAGGTAGTAATCTTCCAGAATCTTCTTGTAATCATCATTGATTGTATAATTCTTGTATATGTAGAATTACTTCTTCAACTCAGGTTGGTTGTATTTGTATTCGTGGTTATTCTTCAGCCTTTCCATGATGTATCTGTATGTCTTTCTGGTAAGGATGGGGTCTTGAGGGAGGTGTAAAGCGGACACCAGCTGTTTTCTCGTCTCTCCCCGGCGCCTTCAGCAAGGATAGCGAGGATGACCGAGTAACCGAGCGGTGGGAACGCGATGTTTTTGTCATCGTCTATGTAACCCTGAAAACTAAAAAAAAAAACGAGTTAGTCATATTTTTATAAATAGATGGGTCTGCGTTTTCTTTCTTACTACTCTGAGAAGAAAGGCCGAAACAAACTCAGAGGTCACAGTCTCTTTTAAAGTCCAGACATAATCTTAAACAAATTATGTGAAGACCATGTAGATTGGTGTCTATTATGGTCTTTTGAGGATATAGATTGAGTGGACCTCTCCAGTAATTAATTGACACTCCAAAACGAGAATCGCAGATACAAAACAATACGTGTGGTGTGACACAAAAGGGAGGAAGCCTATAATCAGCAATTAGGTGGAACCGGGCAATATCAACGATATTGATTCCAAAAAAAATGGTATTGTTTAAATTGTTTGTCTTGTCTAAGCAGCTATATCTTTGTTGTTGCTGTCTTATTATAGCCACGAACGCTAGCGTTTAAGAAAACATCCGTGATCGACTTAATCCACATAACTTTCCACTTAAAGTCTACAAGGAACCTCATTTTGTCCACTCTTCTGTCGACAAAATGGTGCTCGTGTTAAACCTGCTGGGGTATACAATTTTGTGAACAGAAAAACCCAATTAGATGCACTTGACTAAATTGCTGAACCCCAGAAGGTGCACTCATGACTTAGGAGTCATGAGTGCAATCATTATTATTACCTATGTCTTTCTAGTCTTAGGAGACTAGAAAGACATAGGTAATAATAATGATTACCTGGAAGATTGCTGTGGATAGTTCACTGGTCGCCTCTCCTACAAAGCTGGTGGCTTTTGGTTGGTTGGAGCAACCGCTGTATAGCCAACGCACACTGCTAAGACCCACCACGAACAATACTGGAAAATAAAGGCGAATGGTTAATTATTTTAAATGGAGTTAATTAATGAACATACGTTACTTAACCATACTGTTATCAACCGCACCGTCAAGTAATCCTCAAAAAGCGGGACTGAGCCTGTCCCACGTGGGACATTTATTTGCGGCCTAAAATTCGGAACGTCCTGTCAAAATCGGAACGTCCGTCAACGCTGGCTCATGTATCAGGCCATGATGCCAGATATAATTTTTTCGTCAGTTGTTGCTGTCAGTGTCAAAGGGGAAAAAATATATAGTTGAAGGTTGAACTTTAAGCATATTGGTAGAACAAATTTAATGCATTTTAAAGTATTCCTTTAAACATTATAGCTATGTTTAAACAATATACCTAAGATTCTATTATTCGTATTAAGAAATCTTTACCTACATTAAGCAGAAAATCTAGTTTTATTTTTGTGCCGACTACAAATCGACGCCCTCGCTACGTCCTCCGTTGAAATTAAACAAAAATGGTAACATCATTATCTTGAGATACTTTTAGTGTTTGTTGTACTCTAATTATGTGTTTGTGTAATGAGCAGTGATACAGATCATATAGCGCATCCATTACATTTTAATTTTTTTAAATACAAAATATGGAATTCATATAAATTTAAACGTTTACTATCATACTACCTCCTTTGTTTCAGGTTTACGATTACTTTGATAAGTACACATTTTTGTGCGAACTGTATAACGCAGACGCCGACGCTATTGTGCAATTAGTGCTTCATTTTTTTCCATTCGATAATTCATGTCAAGTAATAAATCCAGAAAAAGGCAAAAACCTACTTAGAAGAGTACACGCGCCATTCCTTAAAGTAGAAATGCTACAAATTGGCAATATTGTCAATATATTTTCAAAACTACTTCTTATAACAGCCTGCGCCCCAGCCACCATGAGGACTTTGTTTCGTAAAAGTGAAAGGTAATATTTATTATTTAATCAGTGGTAAGGGAAGGGTTCCTCCGGGGTTTCCTTCATCCTTTGCTTCTTTGGCGTCTACCTACGCTACATAAACTCCCGCAGAACGCTACACTGTCCAAGCTGTACCACGACGCAGCACCTGTGTATTGTGCGGTGTAGTGTAGGTGGTTGGCACGCCTGTATGCCGCAGGAATTTTCCGGCCGGCTTCTCCCAAATGGAAAATGGAAATTTGAGAGCGCTATGTCATCTCCAGCCAGTTCTTCATAGCGGGCTTTATCTACTGTCATTACTGTGGCCAATTTGACCACGTAGGTACGTTCGCACAGACGTAAAAATATAGCAGCGGGAAATTATCATGCTCTGGAATTTCTTCTAACAGTCTGTGTTGAACCGATCGGTCAGAATCCAACAGAGTACATCCCATCGCGTCGAAACAACACACTTCGATTGTCAACTGTCGGCGTTAAGCCGTGCGTTGAATATCCAATGCGCGATATTAACAGTCGTGCTAGCGACACAAGGAAGAAAAAGGTGTGCCAACACTTTTTATGGGAGCCGGAGTAAGGCCTTGGTAATGTCGACTCACCGACTCAAACAATTGAAACTCCACTTTCTTGCTTTCAGTACTTTTGCTATGATTAAACCTGTTCCACCAAGTAAACACGGAAAAATAATAGCATTTATTATGAAGAGAGGGTTCCGCATCGTTCGTATGAAAAACGGAAAAATTAGTAAAGAATTTGCAATGGATATTTACAGGCATTTGGGCGGATGCAACGAGCTCCCGTAAGTGAATCCCCATTAGGTGTTACCACACGTATTAACGTTTGTTACATTACATTTCGCCCGTGTGGTGCCGAACGTAAAGAATAGCACCATCCCATCTCTTCTTGTGGGTGTCGTAAAAGGCGACAAAGGGACTTACTAGAGAATGGGCAGCAGCGTTCTCTATGCATTTTACTACCATACTGAAATCGCCAGCCCGCCTGCCCAGCGTGGCGATTTTGGCAAACCTCTCCAAATTGGGGGAGGTCTATGTCCAACAGTGGACGTCTTTCGCCAGAAATGATGATGATGATGATGACAACGACATTACATTTTTAGGCAAGGCTTGTAAGCGTTGTTATTATAATAACTTCACACCTCATTAATGAACGAATTTTGCCCAAAAACGTCTATAGCACTTATTTATCCATGTTTCCATCGATTTTACATTTTTCAATTATTATACTTCATATATTTTTGCACAATTTATTACCTTATGTTGACATTACAATATAGGTACAGGATAAGTTTTTATCCCGTGCGCAAACGTTAACCATGATACCAGCATATTATCATTGTAGACATTGTAGACAATTCTATTTTTTTAATGTAAATCTTGACGTTCAAAAGTGCCTTATAAGTGCCTAATTGAAATAAATGCTTTGACTTTGACTTTGACCCCCAGCACAGAAATTTTTCGCCGGTTCTACAAAAAAAATATAAGCTGATCCATACATTTTTACTCCGCAGGTATTGCACTTTTCTATGAAAGAGCACTTTTGTAAAACCGACGAAAAATTTCTGCACTTTCTAGGATGATATGCTGAATTCATGGTTAAAGTTTGCGCACTGAATAAAAACTTTCCCTGTATAAGGCCGCCAGTACTTATTAATGCGTTATTGTTATGTAATATGAATAGATATTAGATTAGATCCATATTTCCCTATTTGCACCTGGTTAGCCTTCTGCCGCGTGGTAGTTGGAAATTATTACTCACATTAAAAAAATACATTTTAAGGCTGAAATTATGTCGCGTAGTTTTCATAGAAATTTTATTCTGTAAATGGGCAACGTCGCAAATAGCTGTCAAATATTTCACTGTTTTGATTAATTTGGCAATATTACTGTATGGAAATATGTAATATCGCTAACTAGTGACCTAAAATATTGATTATGAAATGCAATAATTAACATTTTAACACCGAATGTTTAGTTTTAGATGTAAAAAAAGAACTTGGAAACTTTCCAAATGCCATTTAACCACATAAAAATCAAAATCAAAAGTCATTTATTCAAACTAGGCTGAGAGTCAGCACTTTTTGAACGTCAAAATTACATAAGACAGTCCCCCAAAAGCGCCCACCCTTCTCCACTTCCTAGTGCTTTAGCTGGGAAGAAGAAGTGGCGCGCCAAACTCCCCAGCAGCACAGCTGTCTGTTAAGTTGGAAGAACTTGATTCTATACAATAATAGGTAAGTATTCAACAAAAAATGAAAATTTCATTAATGAAGATGAAAAAAAAAATGTTTTATAAAGTCAAATAAAAAAAAAAAACAATGATATGGAGTAACTCATAGGTGACCTGTCAGTAGGTAAGCTAATTCTGGTGAAAGAACACAAACGTTGTCTTGAGTTAATCACAGCGACCAACAATTCTTATCTTATAAGTAGTCGTTAATAGAATAGTATGCTTTAGAACAAATTTTGATTTTACTTTAGCTTTAAACGCATTAAAATGTAAATCTAGCAGAGAAGAGGGAAGCTTGTTATCAAAGGTTACCAAGCCAAACAAATGAGTTATGAACTTTATGAAGCCGGTGAAAGGGAACCACGTAGTTTGTCCTTATTTCTAGTATTAATATTATGAATATCACTGTTTTTAGTGTATAAGTGTATATTTTGCCTAATATATGAGATGTTAGCAAAGATGAATTGTGATGCCACCGTGAGAGTACCAATTTCTTTAAAATAATCTCTCAGAGAAACTCTAGCACCAGAGCCACTAATGCCTTAGGACATAACGCTATGAAAATAGCTAAAATAGACTAACCGAGCTGTATAAACGTCAGTGAATTTTCTTACTTTCCTGACGGCGTAGGCGGCCGAACTGAGCCTTAAAACGTTTACAACATCAAATTCAGTGTTATAATTGCAAATCATAATTCATATGTTAGGTCACTAGTTAGTGATATTTCATATCTGCGCTGATCTCAAAATATCTATATCGCGATCACGCGATCGAAATTGACTGTGTACGGGGCGCCTGAAGCTTGCGCGTGATCACGCTACGAGGCAGGTTACAGCGACCCGCCCCCTTCGCACCGTTTTTACAACTGGCCCAATATGGGGGGAAGATTTATTTATCATACAGGGTGGCAGACATCGACGCGCAAACTGAAACCATGAATTGAGCACCCGATTCTAGACACCCTAGCGTAGAGATTATCGTCGGTAAACAAAAACAAAACGGCTGTTTTATACAATTTGCAATACCTACGCGGTCTAAATGTACGGAACAGCCATTTTCAAAACCAGAGGATCCAGAATGGTGTACTGAATTTATGGTAACAGGATACGAAGGCGAAGTCCCTGTCGCCATGTAACCGATTGTTGAATATTAACGTATTACTCATATTTAAGGCTAGGTTGTTCCGGCATGTGGGCCTTTGAAACGCTACCTCCGCCTCCCCCAAATGCGGCATGACGTATTTATTTACGATGAACTGTCAACCATTTAGCAGAAAATCCATGCCATAGTATAACATATTGCAGTTGACTTGACTCAACTGCAATATTTTTGCTTAGGTTCGAAATTTTTTCCTTAGTTTTAGGTACGGTGGTGACGACGTTAGGTTGTTTATGCGTTGTAGGTACTTCTAGGGATTTTTATGAATAAAATGATGCGTCTGTTTGCTAGCTCTGTATTGAGGCAACTAAAACATGCAAAACGATCGGACATACCGCCCACCAAAAGGACCCTGTGTCCTTTTACAAATACTACTATTGCTACTTCTGCTTACGGGCTTAATAACTAACTTATAATTTTCAACATTTTAAAACTCATCAAAACAATATAACAAATTTTACAAGTGGACTGTATGTACTTAACAAAAAATGTATCTGATAATCCTATGGTAAATAGATAAGTCACAAGGTCACCTATCCATTTAATTGAAAACATCATTAGTCATTAGATGTAGGTACATAGTTATAAGCAAAGCATGCAGGTGGGAAGTTAGAAATCGTAAACTAGTTTATGAACTTGAATCATTGAATGGTAAGTACATACATATGTACCTAGGTGTAGTACATATATCTCAGTGGTAATTAAGTATTTTATGTAGTTAGTATAACAAACATACTTTGATAGTTTAATGAATAACAATCTATAACAATATACGAACTTAGATTTTAGGTAGAAATATTAACTTGGATAAAGGTCTTTTTAATTCACTTTGCCCCTTACACTGCACTGTAACCACTCTAACTAAATTGTCTTTTCCAGGATGCAGCGTTTTTATTTTTCCCATGAGCCATCTTGTGGGTGGCAGGTTTTCCTCTTTGATGACCACAATATCTCCTAAACTAGGTGACTGGATAGCCGATTGCCACTTCGTTCGTTGCTGCAGAGTGTTCAGGTATTCTGAATGCCATCTACGCCAGAAGTCTTGTGTCATACGCTGTACTAGTTGCCATCTAGTTAATAGGTTGATGTTGGATTTTTCATAGTTATCATCTGGAACACTGAGTAATGGCTCACCTATCAAAAAGTGCCCAGGTGTGAGTGGTGACATCGTCTCAACAGTGTTATCCAACTGGCATAATGGACGGGAGTTAAGACAGGCTTCTATTTGTGTTAGCAATGTCGCCATCTCTTCATAGGTAAGTTTTGTGTCTTTGCTAACCCTTGCTGTCTCTTTGCAGACTGCACTCCGGCTTCCCAGAGCCCCCACAATTTGGCATTCGCGGCGGGATAAAATGCCACGTAGTTCCATCGGTTGCCAAGTGTTCGGAAATTTCTTTAGAAATGCTGTGTTCACCTACTTTGAAAAGGTCTTTAAGTTCTTTTGCAGCACCAACGAAATTGGTGCCGTTATCGCTGAACAGATGAATACAACGCCCGCGACGTGCGACAAATCTCCGGAATGCAGCCAGGAATGCTTGAGAAGTTAAGTCTGTCACGGCTTCTAGGTGTATTGCACGAGTAGCCATACACACGAATAGACAGATGTAACCTTTAGTAGCATGATGCCCTCGCCCCTTTGATGTTCTTATCAATACTGGACCTGCATAGTCGACTCCACTGTTCAAAAAGGCCCGCTGTAGATTCACCCTTACAGCTGGTAATTCACCCATTAACTGGTTGTTTATCTTGCCTTTATTGATAATGCAAACCTTACAACTTCTTATGCATTTTCTTGGTGCTGATTTTAAGTTAATTATCCAATAATTACTTCTTAGGTACGTCATCATAACTTGGTGTAATGTTTGTTTGTGTGCTTCGTTGATCAACAATGTAGTAATATGTTGATTACTCGGTATTATTATTGGATGTTTTGTTGTGACTGGCAAATAAGCGTTTTGTAAACGACCTCCTACTCTCAGCAGATTGTTTTTATCTAAAAATGGTGTCAAACTAATTAGTGAACTCGTTTTTCTCACTTTACCATTTTTCTTAGTGTATTCTATATCTCTTTCATACACTGTCTGCTGATAATAAATTATGCAATTTTGCAAAATTGTGTTCATTTCACCAGTGGTTAAATATTTCCCATTGTGTTTATTATTTATTATTCTTCGGCAATAAGCAAGTACCCTTTTCATTCTAGTCAGACTAGAAAATCTTTCCCAAATAGGTTTTTCTTCATTTTCTTTATTTTTGGTTGTGTAAGTACACGTTAAATTTAACTCTAAATCTGTCTCTGTATTTTCTGATTTTCTCAAATTAACTTTCCCTTTTGATAGCCATTCTGGCCCCTTCCACCACATCTTCTCCTTCTTCAGATCTGTTAGGAACATTCCTCTGGATGCTATGTCAGCTGGATTTTCGTTTGATACAACATGGTGCCACTGTGTGTTGTCTGTATTGTCTTTGATTTCCACCACTCGATTTGCTACAAAGGTCTTCCATTTTTGAGGTTCCCCATGAAGCCACGCCAGTACAATAGTTGAGTCTGTCCAGCAGTAGGTTTGATTAAAAGGAATTCTCATGGCTGATGTCACTTGTTTTAAAAGCCTTGACAACAATAGAGCTCCGCACAGCTCAAGGCGCGGAAGAGATATTGTTTTTAATGGAGCAACTTTGGTTCTCGATGCAATTAAAGTTGTGGATACAGTACCATCCTGATGTTCCACTCTGCAGTATACAACGGCTGCATAGGCTCGAGTTGAGGCATCGCTAAATCCGTGCAGCTGTATTGCTTTAATATTGCTGCTGTATGAGTGTAACCATCGGTCTATAGAAATTTGGTTGACATTCTCGAAATCTTTTCGTATCTCCAACCAAACTGACGTTAATTCTTCGGATAATGGTTTATCCCAGTGCGAGCCAACTAACCATAGTTTTTGAATGAGCATCTTAGCGAGCACAATGCTTGGCGATATCCATCCTAATGGATCGTACAGTTTTTGTATATCTGATAAAACGTTTCTCTTCGTAATGGTAGATGGGGGTGAAGAAAGACTGATTTTGTAAAGAAATTGATCAGTACCAAGATTCCATGCGATACCCAATGCCTTTACAGTACCATCCAGGTTAATATCAAGTTGGATGCTTGAAGAAATGTTGCTTGGATCTATCGACTTTATCAGCTCGATGTTGTTTGATGACCACTTTTTTAACTCAAAACCTCCCTTACTTAACATAGCCCTGAGTTGATTACTAGCTGCTTTGGCTTCTTCAACAGAGTCACAACCCGACATTACGTCATCGACATAGAAATCTGACAAGGTAATTTCAGCAGCTACTGGATAGCTATCGCGTTCCTCATGTGCGAGTTGGATCAAGGTCTTCACTGCTAGATAAGGTGCTGAAGTAGTCCCAAAGGTCACGGTAAGTAATCTATAATCTTTCATTTCTTCATTGGTATCATTTCTCCACAGTATTCTTTGAAAATCGGCATCATCCTTGTATATCATGACCATTCTGTACATCTTTTGTATATCTGCAGTGAAACAGATGGCGTGCATTCTCCAGCGCATGATTATGCAACGAAGGTCTTCCT
Organism: Polymixis flavicincta; assembly: GCA_949987655.1. Taxonomy (NCBI): domain Eukaryota; kingdom Metazoa; phylum Arthropoda; class Insecta; order Lepidoptera; family Noctuidae; genus Polymixis; species Polymixis flavicincta. The sequence continues at coordinate 29,525,276 of OX465171.1, read as the reverse complement.
GGAGCACTGGACCAGGTAAGAGTTCATCATTTAATGATATACCATTTGTTCCCTTACAGGATGCGTCGAAAACTAAGCGGGTTTTCGTGGTTTCTTTTTCTTCACGCAGGACTGGATGATGGGGTAAGTATACTGATTTTCTTGTATATATTTCTTTTTCAGGTACTTCTTCTATATGACCTATGTTTTTGTAGTCTTCTATGACCTTTTCATATTCTTCTTTCAACTTAGGCTGTTTTTTAAACCTTCTCTCTAATTGTATCAATCTTGTTTTCGCTATGTCTCTTGTATTTCCTTCTGTTGATTGCATACAATTTGTTTTAAACGGTAATTTCACTATAAATCTTCCTTGTTCATTCCTTGAGTATGTTTTGTGATAAATGTCTTCACATGTTTGTTCCTCTTTTGTATTGTTTCGCCTTGTAGTTGTGTCTATCTCCCAGAGTGTTTTTAGCATGTGATCGACGTCTACTTGGTGATGCATAACAAGAAATGAATGTTCTTTTTGTGTTGTATTTATTTCTCCAAATAATATCCATCCTAGGGTTGTTTTCTGTGCACATGGAGACCCTGGTGGACCCTTGATTAGCCCTTTTTCGACTATTCGTGCATACTCCTTAACACCGAGCAGCAGATCTATCGGGCCTGGGTTATTGTACTCTGGATCAGCAAGATCTAGACCCTCCAGGTGCTGCCAGTTGTGAACAGTCATTGCGTGGTGTGGTATTCTCGTGGTCAGTTGCCTGGACATGACGTAAGCTTCGACGTGCATGTTGAATTCTGGTTTCCTTCTTGATAATATGTTTAGCTGAACCACGTGTTTAATTGGTGTTTGCATAGAACCCACACCTGTCACAGTGCCATCAATTGATTTTCTTTGTAGCTTCAATAATTGAGTTGCCTTTTCACTTATGAAGCTCGCTTGTGAGCCTTGATCTACAAGAACCCTTAACAGTGTCACATGTCCATCTTTTCCCTTTGCTTTGACTAGTGCGGTTGCTAATAATGCTTTTCCAGATGCTCCGATACCAACATGAAGAGTTGTTATGTCCTCCTTGTCAGCTTCGAGTTGAGACGTCGATGGTTGTATTGGTTCTGTCTCTGTGGTATCCTTCGACTTCTCTGATTTATGAAGCAAAGAATGGTGACGTCTTCTACATACGCGGCAAGTAATTGGTACCTTGCATTTGTAAACTGAATGACCCGGAAGCAGGCAGTTGAAACAAAGCTGTTTTTCTTTCACATAATTGTTGCGTTGTGCAAGGTCCATCTTAATAAATTCTTTGCAGTGACATAAGGTATGCTTTTCACTACAAAGTGCACAGCTTTTATCTTTCACAACATTCGCGGCATGATAGGATCGCTCTTTGATTGTACGATCTTTATTTGTTACGGGCTGTATCATTTCCAGTGTTCTAAACTTTGATTCCAAAAATCTTTTTAACTCTTCAAAAGATGGCACTTCGTCTGATTTTTCTTTATAAGCAAAAGTTTCCCACTCTTTATGTGACTCCTGGTCCAACTTCTGAATCACCAGAAATATAATTATAGAATCCCAGGAATCGGTATTAATTTTCAAGTTTTTTCGGTTATTTATGCACTCTGTCGTAGTATCTAATAAAGTTTTTACACTGTTAGCTGTTTGTGTTGTGATTTTCTTTTGATTAAAAAGTATTTTCAAAACAGAGAACACAATAACACGTTTGTTGCCGTATCTATCTTTTAACAATTGCCATGCTTGATCGTAGTTGTTGTCCGTAACTTGAATGTGCCGTAATATTATTTCTGCTTCACCGGTAACACTTGATTTAAGGTAATGCAGTTTTTGAACGTCACTGATCGAAGTATTTTTATGCACAAGTGATGTAAACATATCCTGGTATGTTGTCCCGAAAAGGTTGGTAATTGTATCCGAGGCAGTTTTACCACCGAACTTTGCCCTTGACCACTAAATGCTGAAGAGTGTGAGGTTTCCATTGATGTTTGTTGTGGTTTGCTCAACATATCTGTCAAGTCCGCTTGTAGACAAAGGTACAGGTCTTCAATGACAAAATAATCTTCATTGACAAAGTAAGAAACTTCTTCACGCTTTTCTCTCAGAGTACACTGTGTCATCATCTCATGAGCTTGCTTAAAGGAACTCCAATACTCCTCAATGCACTTCAATCTAGCCTTTATGTAACCGTCTGTAAGTCTCAGTTTAGGGCACTTTTTTAAGTTCGTTTGTGTTTTTTGTAACAATTTTGCCACGTCTTCTAGCGTATTCAAATATTTTTGTTGTTCCGAAGTTAACATAGTCATTTTAACTTTCGATTATGTTAATAACACGTATTGTTAGTATCACTTGTGTTATGAATTATCAACCACACTGTCCACACTTCACAGAAAATATCTAATTTTATAAAACACTGCAATTTTGCGTAAACAAGTCGTCTTATCTCTGGAATGCGGCTGCCTATTGTTCTCAGCTCGCTCGGACACCGATTTACTAATGACCCACAGGTGTGCCAGTAGTAATTATCCTGCTCGATTTGCGACCATGGTGACGACGTTAGGTTGTTTATGCGTTGTAGGTACTTCTAGGGATTTTTATGAATAAAATGATGCGTCTGTTTGCTAGCTCTGTTTTGAGGCAACTAAAACTTGCAAAACGATCGGACATACGGTATGGTAAAACTAAAAATATTACTTAAAGTTCCCTGTGTAGGGTAAGTGTCCTGTAAGTTACCTAATGAGCGTTTTCATATTATAAGATATTGACACCAACCCGATACCGATATGTCGGCAGCTGTACACATACCGATTCGAAACCGATATATTTATTATCGGCCTGATGATATTGGTGAATATCGATAACCATCGCGACTCACCAAACGACCACAGTAGGTACAGTAACTAAGTATCGACGTCTCGAAGTCAGCAATGCGAATAAGTGTGTTCAATTGAAAGAATGGCCAGTTCTCTGCAGGCTTAGCACGAGAACCGTAGACAAGCGTTTTGTCGTCGGAAGAGTAGACAAAAATGATGTTTCCATAAAGACAGTTGACAGTTTTGTACCAAGAAATGTAGACAAGCAATTTCTATTCTACAGAAGAGTAGATATAGAAAGCCTCATGCTAAGCCTGCTGATATCCGAGTCAGTCACTGTCTACGACGACATAGGTGACAATAACAACTCTATGTAAAAGCGTTTATTAGGTACTAAATGTTTGCGAAAATGTAATCCCCGGTATCGTGGCGGTGTCGGAATCGGCTAATGTGCTGTGTTGTAATTTAATGTAATTGTTAAAGTGATGTCATCAACTAGTTTCGAATGAAAATCAAAAACTCAAAACTAGCTTTTGCGTGAGGCTGGTAGTTCTAGAAATAGCGATTTCAAACATTTATAAAAAAAAAAAACTAACCCTTCAGCTTTTCTATTATTATGATTGCTACGGGTTTCAACCTCAGGACTAGCTGCTTCTCACATGGACAACTGTACGTCAATTGATCCCGCGACACCAGTCGTGTTTGCTTTGTTTCTTTGTATATTTAGGCTGTTGAGAGCAAATCTACAAATGTGACATAGTTGTGTACAGGGAAGTTTTATATAATGTGGCACAATAGTGGTGTCTTACGACTTCTACGCGAACGAAGTCACGAGCAGAAGCTAGTTACCGATACATATGGTTTTGCGGTTATGTAAGGTGAAAATGAAAAACTGCAATAGTTTCATTTGGAAATCATGCTTCCAGACCTTTCAACCAGATAATTTCCAGACAAGTTTTAGTTGTCAGTGAATTTAGGAATTTGAATTCGAACTGATGGAACACGGGTGGGTTCAGTGAAAGTCTGATAAGCCCTCCCGTTCCGCCCAGAGCGGGAGAAGTCATTTGATAATTTTGATTGAAAAACAAAAAAATGCCCTTGTGCAATTTGTTTTTTGAGAAAACAAATCTCTTTAATTCGAAATCATGCTTCTGGAAGCATGATTTCAAATTAAAGACATTTATTTTCAGAGGTTCCCAGAGGTTAAGCTAAGCGTAAGTTGTCAGTGAATTCAAGAATTTATAAAGTAGACAAGCTGTGTGTCCGACGGTATTTCTCTTCTTCAAAATGGTAGATTTCCATACAAATCATCCACTATTTTATTTACATCTTTGGTGGCACAGGTTTCAAAGATCCTGATTTTCTGATTTTTATAAAGTAGAATACGCTTAAATGGTCACACTGTTTCGGTTACACTGTAACCACATTCTTTTGTTTTTGGTGTTTGCCATCGCTCAGAAAGAACCGTAAATATTGTGAGCTACATATGAAGGAACAATTGCCGTACTTTATTGTCTAGTGACGTACCTACTGCTCCAGCTATAATTTATCGAAACTATTATTTTAGGACATCAACATTAATATTTTAAAATCACGGATTCGAGAAAAAATCTTGTATTGCTAGCTCCGCTATTCGAGAAATATCAATAAAGTTGTTATCGTGTTCCTTCCAATTGGTCGTGTACCTTATAGCACTTTTGTCTGAGCAAATTTTTTCCTATTTTCTCTGTTGGTGTCAGACTGAAAGTTCTTTATATTATTAGTATACAACCGACAACCAGACATATTGTATATAATATGTAATATTAATGTAGGATATGATAGTAGTGAACACACTTCGGTGCAGAGGAAATATCATAGTTGATATGGATGAAACTGATTAAAAGAATCTTAGAAAACTGTGATTTGTACAAACTTCATAAACGACGATTACGACTCTCACTTGACTATTATTTCATCGATAATAATTTGTAATGTGTCAACACTATTTTAAGATGACTAAACTATTATATGTATAATTACAAGATAATTTTTTTGAGCTATCGCAATTTCATAAATGAATTAGTTATTATTTTACTAGATTTTTGTACAGGCGCAGTATGAGCGAGTTTTTGAAAATTTTGACACAGGTCCAGCCTCGATGATGTCCCGCAGGACTCTGACAGACTCTGAGCGTGAGCCAATTTAGCTGGATTTAGATCTTGTTGAGTTTATTCAAAAAAAATCTACTAAACTAAAAAAATGAAACTTTAAATTCCCTCTTAAATACGATTCCCTCATCGTACATGCAATTTTCACATAATTTCGTGCTCTTATTAGGAAATGAGACGGAAACTGGTTTTGAAATCAACCCTGTTTCGGATTTTTTTTTCACCGACCAAATTGCAATTAATCGTGTTTTGAACCTTTAATTTCCCTCAAACAAGGATCTATCTATGACATATGTTTTTTTTTCAGGACCTAAATACACGAATTTGATCATTTAATCTTGATTCTGAAACAGGCAATTTGGGACAACCCCCCGTTAAGTCTTCCGGAATAATTCCCATAAATAATGGTCGAAATTGCATCAAAATCCGTTGCGTAGTTAGAAGATCAACACGGTCACAGAGACAAACACGAAATGCGATTTAAATCTATAATAATAATATATTATACTAGCAGCGCTCTGCGGTTTCACCCGCGTAGTTGCCGTTCCCGAATATGGATATAAAATATAGCCTATGTCACCCGCAGTATTGTAGGTACATAAAGTATCTGGAATACAAAATGCTAAATACTTTTAAATTAAGTATTTCAGATACCAGATGCAGATAACTTTCTGTAATGGTATCTGAAATACTAGATATAAAATACGTATCTTTTAAATACTTTTTATATAATACTTTTATTATAAATTATATATTTATTTATTTATATTATTATTTAATTTATTATAAATACTTTTATAGATAAATTACTTTTGTAAAGAACATTTTTTTAATGAAACTTTATTTTTTACATGTAAATCGCGTTGCTCGCGCAAACGTGACATAAAATAATATTATATTTTTAAGGTTTTAATTAAGACTTAGTAAAACAAGTTCTTCAAACAGTTTATCACTCATTTTTCTTCGATGATGCCTCGTGATCATGCCCCCAAATGAGAAGAGTCGCTCCACAGCGGCAGCACTTGGCAAACAGGTGTAGTATTTGAAAAAAAAAAATTGTTATGTTGGTATCTTTATTATTGAAGTATTGCAATGTTTCTAAGTCAGCGGTGCTAGCAGTAGATCCTATGTTTTCGGCACTTGCAACAGAAGACTCAGAATCCTCTAAAAACATGTAGTAAGATTCATCTGATCAAATATTATACTTAGCAAAATAAAGTAAACTTACGTTTCCATGTTCGCAATCTCGAATTTCATAAAAGCAATATTGTTGATCCACACATAAAAAACGGGGTAACACAGACTAATATGTGGACTTCAAAAAGAAGGAGGTTGTCAATTCGACATGTTTATGTACATTTTGTTCGGGCATAACTCCGTCATAATATAGACGGATTTGCAAAATTCTTTCTTTGTTTGAAAAGGGTTTATTCCGAAATGGTCCCATTTAAATTTTATAGAGATCTGATTATGAGTTTCGGAGACTGACAACGGAACTCTTCAAAAATGACAGTAAATCCACCGCGATTGCTGCTACCGCATAAATATGCATTGTTTTGACCCCAAGGATAATGAAATTTCGAATTGGTATCGATAGGTACTATAAAACTGACAAAAAAAAACTTAAAAAAACAACCACTTCCGGAAAAACACTACAAAGTGAAAAATGACTTTAATTTCGGAAGGCGATGGCAAAAAATTAAAATACATATCCAAAGATACCGAACTCCGCAATTAAAGTTATTAACCGACTTCAAAAAAAGAGGAGGTTCTACGTTCGACTGTATGTATTTTTTATGTATGTTCACCGATGTCTCCCCGAAAAACAACCGACTTCCGGAAAAACACCACTAGGTGAAAAATAACTTTAATTTCGGAAGGCGGTGACAAGAAGTTAATAAAATACATATCCAAAGTCACCGACTGCCGAAATAAAAGTTATTTTTCACTTTGTAGTGTTTTTCCGGAAGTCGGTTGTTTTTTTTGGAAAAAGTTTTATCTACGACGGTAGTGACATTTGAAATTAATGTCTGTCACCATAGAATCAGTTATCGATTACTAAAAGTATTTAGTAGTAAAAGTATCTTAGATAAGTTACATCTCTGATCACCCGGGGAATGTGTAGCTTCCCAAGAGTGATGGTTCAGTTGTTTCGGAGCCTATTCAATGCAAACAAACAAATAAACAATCAAATTTTCCTCTTTTTAATATTAGTAGATTATTACTATAGATTAAATTTATTGATCGCTACACACAGGCAACTGAGGGAAGACGGGTGGGTTTTAGTTATTAAAAGTCTGACACGCAACTTCTCCCGCTCTGGGTGGAGTAGGAGACTACTAGAGCTGGAGAAGTTATTTTATGAATGCCCAACCTCAAAAAAAAAAGGCCTATGAGAATAAAACATACTTCTTTGTGCAGTATCATTCATCATCATCTGCCTAGCCTTTTCCCAATCACGTTGGGGTCAGCTTCCAGTCTAACCGGATGCAGCTGAATACCAGTATTTTACATGAACATTTTACCATTTTTTGTGCAGTATCATTATCGACTACGTTACTAGTGGTGAAGTTATCGGCCTTGAACTGGTAGCTCCAGACGCCGTTGAAGAATGGAAGCGTGCTCTGGGCGCAACTGACCCTGCCGCTGCGGCTCCTGGTACCCTTCGGAAAATGTACGGAGAAAATATACTTAAAAATATCGCGCATGCAGCAAACACGAGGACAGAAGCTATGATTGTGCGTAATATGTAACTTGCCATTTTATGGTTTATCAAGTCCAGCAGGCTTAGCATGAGGCTTTCTAATTTCTACTCTACAGTAGTATAGAAATCGCTTGTCTACACTTATCGGTACAAAACTGTCAATTGACTACACGGAAACGTCATTTTTGTCTACTATTCTGTCGACAAAACGGTTCTCTAAGGTACTTGTGCTAAGACTACTGGAGTGTCTATGACTCGATATGCCGTCGTGCTCGTAGGTACTTACCCAAGACTTGTAAACAACAGGACTACACTATAAGTCCGGACTTTTTCATAAACTGCAAAGTGCCTTATTAACGGTTGCGTAGGGCCCAGCTACATGTCACCGCCGCGACTTTGAGCTGTGGAAATGGCCAAAGCGACGTCGCGTCGTTGACTGGACGATATTTCGTGAAAATTAACAATGAAACGTGAGAAACGTTGCTCCAGAACATAATGAAGTGTCAGTTTCTGTCTAGCTATGGGCCTACATTAGACGAAAAACCAATAAAATCTTTTAATAATACTCACATACACATACATCGTGCAAATTCTGTACATCGTGTAGAATATTTTATTGGTTTTTTAGTGTGGTAATATTTTATTGGTTGAGTTTGTTGATATAAAATGCGGCATAGGTCCCATTCAGGCCTCGCGCCTAATGATTCTTGATTTATTTTCAAGTGACGTCACAGAGTGCGTCAGGTAGGCCTTAACTTTCCTCCTTAAATACCTTTCCAATAATTTTATAGACTTTGGATGCATTTTTTGGAGACGACAATGGCACGCCGCGAATACCATTCAGAGCAACATTCCGTAACTGCAGTTGTTGTGTGATCAAACCGCATGCGATTCTAGACGGAAACATTGGCTCCATTATCGAACAAATTGCCACTTCAGACAAGTTCTACGTATCTGCCATGGCTATGTTCTCCTTGAATATAGTCAACGCTAAGGAGTTCTACGAAGTTTATTGTGGGGTTTTGCCTACCTATGAGGTTAATATTTCTTTATTACTGGTATCTTCTACTCGTAAGCTAGGTTCACAATGGGAGTCTGGAGCTGTTGGTTGGAAAACCTCGCGTCATAATGTCCATAATCAAAGTTGGCCACCATCAGGCTTTTAATACCTACCTACTATATTGTAAAGAATCAAGTTTGTCCAACTAAACAGACAGCTTTCTTGCTGGGGAGTTTGTTGTATCGCTTCTTTATCCCAGCTAAAGCACTAGGAAGTGGCGAAGGGTGGGCGTTTTGGGGAACTGTCTTATGTTATTTTGACGTTTCGAAAAGTGCTGATTCTCAGCCTAATTTGAATAAATGATTTTTCGTTTTGATTTTGAACCAACAAAGTGTAACGGATCAGATTTAAAAGTTAACTATAAACAATTTAAACGGACTCATTAACTTGAGTTAACTTGCGGTACCTATTATTTTGGATGGAACCGAACCCTACAGGGCTAACATGACGAGCACGACAGCTCTATCTCGATTTGTCGAAATATGTCACAATTCTGATGTCATCCAAGTAGAGTGTGATATTTAAGTTTCAATAAATTTATATATTTAATCAACAAACTGTTATATTTCAGGCAATGTGTATACAATTGGCTGAAGGAAAATGTGTAGCATTGGAAATTAAATGTAAGGATCCTAGTTTGAACGTTGTTTGTGAATTCAGAAAATTGTGCGGTCCCAGAGATCCGGTAAATTCGACTATTTATTGTTTTATTTATTTTATCTATCACTTTAAACTTAGGGCTAATTTTTCAATCATCACAAACCCAGATATAATTAATAAATTATTAATGTTAAAATAAATCTTCACTTTTAATCTATAGTACTATGTATTAAAACCGAAGTTCTAGGTTTCAGCCTCGAGAGTCCAGGTGGTCTTTCAGCTGAAATGACGATGATGATAATGGACATAGGCCTCCCCAAAGCACCGCCACTTCGTCCGGTTCGGTGCTTCTCGCATCCAGCGGATTCTTGCGACCTTCACCACGTCATCGGTCCACCTTGTGGGAGGCAATCTAACGCTACGTCTTCCAGTACGCGGCCACTCCAGAACCTGTCGGCCCCGTCGGCCATCTCTTCTGCGAGCAATGTGACCTGCCCACTGCCACTTAAGTTTGGCAATTCTTCGGGCTATATCGGTTACCTTAGTTCTCACACAGGATTATCTCTTTCAGGATTTATGCCGCCAATTATACCCAGATTCTATAAGAGCCTTGTATGGAAAAACAATAGTGCAGAATGCTGTGCATTGCACAGATTTGCCTGAAGATGGAGAATTGGAAGTTGAATACTTCTTCAAACTTTTAAGCAATGATAGAAAAACCATATCCGTTTAGTAATTTAATATTATAATAACAATTATTGTTTCACCTAATATTAGATCGTAATTAAATTTGCTTTTAATTATTAGTTTTTTTTTTCTTCATTTTGACTGCCTTTGGTCTACTGGTTGCAAGAGCTACAGCTGAGAATGAGGTCCTGATTCCCAGGTTTGCCAAAGTATTGCGGCGTGTCCCAACAAGAAAGCCTAAAAAGGCCTAATTAAGCAATTGCTGTAAAAGCGATTCATTTCCTGAATTCCCAGCAGAAAAATGGTGACACAAGTTAGCTGAATCATATTCAATTTAATTCCGAATGAAAAAATAAAGACCGTAATTTTACCGGTAAATATTCTTTAAGCTTTTCGTTAAGGTGGCGTAGTATGCCAGAAAAAAATCAAATTCACCCCTGCCTCATGCCCCTCTCTTCATACACGACGAAAACAAAACATAATCCCTTCCCGCCAGCAGAAACTTTTCGCCCGGTATTTAAACCAAGAATTAAAACAAATTTCAGCCCCGCTACACTTACTTACCCCTCTTATGAAAAAAAACACAATCCCTTCGGACCGTGTTCCCCGGCTTCTAAATAACTGATATTTTATCCTTCTGTCGTATGTATATGCAAAATAATCAGATGAAATGACTATGATCAATGAAAGTATTGATCGCTGTGTACAATGTTGTTTTTGTCGCTGATTGTTGCGTCTATAAGTTATTTCGGTTATTTGAGGTCCGTTTGCACTACAAATATATTTAGTGCTTAACGATTTTTTAACATCGTCCTATTTTTCTCAATCGTGTGCAGTTCCCCCCTCTGGGAGGTGAGCGCTAATGGCTGTAACATAGTTGAGGAGGTGAAGAACAAAACCCCACTTTTCCATTTAAAACAAAAATGTTTTTTTTTTAGTGGATGTGCAAAATGATGTTAAATTGAATAAAGCAAATAAGTAAAACCATAGAAATATAAGAAGCAGCATTTTACTTACGTTAAAGTCTTCAAACGCTTCGTATGCGTTATTATTATCGGCATTGTTCAGATAATATATTAGTGACGTATTACGGTTATCGTTTTCATTTTATCTTATTTTCTGGACCCCAAAAAAATTTGAAGTAGTACAATAATAAATATAAGTATCGACAACTATCCGATTTGGTCAATCACTAGCGTATATGTAAAATAAATTGTTTTTGCACAGCACAACGGTAGCAACCGTTGTTTGTGTGAGTGAGTTGTACTTAAATGCACGCTGCGTTTGAAGGGATAAGGTCTATATTTGATTTTGTAGTACGTTCTGATTTATAAATTGCGAGTGTGAGCGCGACTTCGTATCTATTGGTTTTACTAAATGGCATGTGTAGTTGTGGCGCGGTAGTGGGGAGCAAGTGGAGACACCGGGTTCCGATACATTTGCAACTACTTGGCATATCTTCTTCTTTCTTATATCTATGAGTAAAACCTTATCAAAAACACCTCTTTTCTTATATAAATTTTCATTTGAAATAGAGTTTCGAACAAAACCACACTTTATACTTTAAAAAATCAGTCTCCCTTGATTATTTTCAAAAGCTCACTTTATTGGAGTAAAATTCAATGGTATCATTGAGACTTCATCAAAACCACATAAAAACGTTGAGTTTAGAATAAAGGTGTTAAACTTCTAATGCATGGTCTTTTTGCTAAATAGTTTATGCCAAAGCTCGTACAGTCATGAGAACAAAAATTATTTTATTTTTAAAAGTAAGGGTTAACTTTTCAGTCATTTTCAAAACCACACCTTTTTTTTGGGTAAATATCATAACCTCGCTTTTCCAGAAGTCTTTATCAAAACCACACTTTTCCAAAAATATTTAATCAAAACCTCACATTTCCTAATTTAATTTCAATATCTTAGATAAGATTCTTATCGTTTTTATTAGTCATTTGGTACATCAGATTGACTGAAACACTACTTTAAATGACACAACTTAAACAAAATGCAGATATTGTAGTCAGTTAGTTATTTACATATTACTGTTTTCTCCAAAATCAGAAAAAGTGGAAAAGTGAGGTTTTGTTCTTCACCTCCTCAGTTTTTTAAACTATCGTAGCTATCAGCTATGATAGTTTAAAAAACTGAGGAGGAGAACACTAAAAATTTGTAAACCTGTTTTTAGTTCCAACAAATATTTGATTTGATTTGAGTTGACAGAGACAGAACGTTGGTATGGTTCAAAACTTGAGACAGCTTATTGATTTGTCTAGTAAACTTTATTCCAATACAGAAGACAGACGAGACAACTTGGTCAAGAGTTAATCGCATTCGACGGATTGTTATACTTATTTCGTGAAGGGGCAACTCTAAAAGAAAAAAATATTTCAAAGAAATTCTTCATTCCATGTAATCATCTGTTTCTTTTGCATATACTATGCACTAATCTAGAATTCAGAATCTTAGCTTAATACCATGTTTTGGAACTATAAACTCAAAAACGATGTGACAAAGTTGAAATTCTAGTACCTATGTAACCAATTTTATTTAGGACCTTATAACATCACAAGTGGATTTTTTTTTTTTTGATTTCACACACATCCATACATCGTTCGTGCATCGTCTTTGACATGTGTGTCAAAGCAAACCTTCCTTTTTGTAGTGCAAGTACATACTTTTTGCTTTATTGCTATAAGGATCTTTTGGCGTCTAATTGACATTGGCTGGGGGCGTTGTTGGTAAACATTTGTGAAATTGTCACATAAACTGTATTGGAAAAACAAGATGGAGACGTTAGTTCCAATTTTAGCCGCGCGCCGTAAGATTCCTGTACCGTTGAAGAATGAACCTCCCAACAAAAACATAGCAAATAAAGCAAAGCAAATAAATAGTTGTCAATGATGATTTGGTACAAGGCAAAAACAGAATTGTCAGCTTAGCCAATAAAAAAATTGGTCTGCAAAAAGGTGCCAAGTTAAATGGAGCTTAAAGAAAGTCAAAAGTCTGATAGTTCCTTGTTTTAATTTATAACATTTTGTGTACAATAACAGTACGAAAACGGACTTAAGCCTGAGGCGTTCCCTGCCAATAAACCTTTTTGCCGACAAAGCCGAGAATGCTAAAAGATGTAACTCGTAACTCGCGCCCTTCCGTAGCTGTCTATAATAATGTGCTTCACCAAACTTCACACTCCGTACCTTTGGATAGTTGAGTCCGCGAGTAAACAAATTTGGATCCCTACTTAATAACAATAAGATTTCAAATTGGCTAGTGGCCTATGTTGTAAATTATTTCCGCAAGGAAATTGACCGAAATGCTGAGCAAAACTGCTAGTTGCTTTATAGTACTTACTACTTCCACGTTGGTATACCAGTCAAAAATCTGTCAAATCAAATGTATGTCATCTTGAGTTTATAAATATCAACAACACAATTTGTGATAAATAATATTTGTAGTTTACCCTCGGCAATTATTCAGTTTTTCCATTCTTAACGTTTTTAATAATCGTTTCGTAAGTGGTTTTATTCATTTTTTTATGTTTTATATTTCACAGTGTATTTTCTACACTGTGATAAATTACGAAAATGTTATTTACGAAAATAAATTATATCTCAGCGCAGCTGAAAATTCATGCGCAGTCCTCTCGTCTCAACAGAGCGACGGCAACTGATTTGTGAAACAAAAATATGCTTAAAGTTCCTGTAACATGCGACGGAAGATGACTTTTTCCTCGAACTAAGAGCGTCGTAACTGTCGTAAGTGCAAATAGCTGTAAAATACCGCAGAAATTTTTCGCCGGATATTAAAAAATATATCGGCTGTTTCATAGAAAACTGCAATACCTACGCGTTCAAAATGTATGGAACAGCTGATTTTTTATTGTATAACCGGCGAAAAAATTCTGCGCTAGGGGTCTAGAATGATATGTTGAATTCATAGTTACAGTTTGCGCCGCACTGGAAAAAAACTTTTCCTTTACATCAAAAATCATCTACGTGCAATCAAAGAAGAACCGGTATCACAAGATATTCATTACTTAATCATTAAAATTAGTCACGATACAGTACTCGTGGCTATTTATAGGCCTACTCTACAAAATATAGAAAGATTTTTAGAGTCACTCGACAGTAACTTAAAATACTTAACATCTTTTAAATACATATTACTTTTGGGTGATTTTAACATTAAAATTGCTTCTGAGAAATTAGATACCCATGTACATGATTATCTGAATATTTACTCATTACATCGAATTCTACCAGCTCACTATCACCCCACCATATCATCAAAGCGGGTGATGCTTAGACAACATCATTCTATAATCCATCCCAAATATTGGTTACTAATTCCTCGCTTACCGATCATCAAGCTGTTTTACTAACATTACAAATAAGTCAAAATGACAAACCTCGAAAATGACGTACCCTGTTTATAATACAAACGATGCAAATATTCCTTTTAAGTATTTCGTAGATTTGCTACAATTATCAATAAGTAAAAACGCATTTACTAAGACGATGCCTAGAAAGTATTGAGTCAAGGAAATATTCAGCTTGTGCAATGTTAATGACCTGTCCAGAGTAACACTAAGTAGTTAGTTTAACAGATTCTGTTAATACAGTAGGTACTGTTTAAAAAGGATGGAGTTGCAGTTAAACATCCAAAATATGCCACTGTGATGATAAAAGCGAAGAGAACTGAAGATGGTCTCTATGCGATGTTTCCCAATAAACTCAAAAACTAAAAATAAATCAATTTTGTTCAAAACAATAATACATATTTCTGAATCGCATTGTAAGCTGAGACATATGAACTATGTATAATGTATGAAAGTAGCACTTAAGAATGAAAATTTGATTGGACTTATTTGATGATTTCCGAACCAAAAAAAAAGGTATACAAGGCGAAACTAGTCATTTTCTAATGAGAGAAAGTTAGTAAATATGATAAAGTTGTTTATCATATCTTTTCGCTGTGTGAGCGCGTTGTTCTTCTAAACTTATCACGGATTTAGAGGCGGTGTTCACCATCATTTGGATATTTACGAAGGTACAACACCTTTCATTCTTTAATCAAGCACTTTCATTCAATCACACACAGAGTGATTAAGAAGACAGGTGAAGTGAGGAAGAGGTACTAACAGAGTCAATTAAGGTAGAAAGCCCGGTGACCTTGCGAGAGAAACTGGAACTGGAACCCGTCCTTCCAATTGAACGGGAAATACTGAAGACTAGCGTGTAGAAATTTCGTCGGTTATACAAAAAAAAAAATCTGCTGTTTCATAGAAAAGTGCAATACCTACGCGGTCAAAATGTATGGAACAGCAGTTTTGTTTTTGCATACCCGACGAAAAATATCTAGGGTCTAGAATGAATGCTGAATTCATGATTACAGTTTGAGCACTGATTAAAATTGTATCCTGTATAACAAACGTGAACCAAAAGCTTTCTTTCTAATCCTTTTTACGAAAATTACGCGGACAAAGGAGTATGAAATATGGCACAGTTACAGTTTATATGTAGAAGGAATGCAGACAGAAGGCTAATATTTTTATATTAGACTGAATTTTCTGGGCTACCACTACTTAGTACACATAAATACTCCTTAAACTCAAAGGAGGAAAGTTTTGAGCATGAATGTCGATGGCTATGAATGTCGATGGTACACCACTGCCTACCCCTTCGGGGATAAAAGGCGTGATGTTATGTTGTAACTTACATTCAGTCTGGGTCATGCACAGCGTTGCCAGATTTTTTAAATACGGGCAAAGCGAGATTAGTGAAAAAGCGGGATTCTTTCTTGGAAACCGAGACACTAAAATGACATTTTAATCAGTCATGTTTTTATTTACCGACTTTATTACTGCTTATATTTTTATTCGAGTTCCAAATTAAGTTTACCATGGTGATAGAAAGTCATAGAAAATGTACATATTTTAATGAACATACGTTACTTGACCACTTTCATAACAACCGCACCGTAGACTCGGGCTTGGTCCTTACCGGACTGCGAGCTACCCATTACTCGCCGTCCGCAAGCCCACGCCTACGGTGGCCGGGAACCAGCCTGGGATTCCCGACGCCCATGGCGTCTCCTCCCTCCCGCCTCCCTCTTCGCGAGCATCACTGCTTCGCAGAAGGAAGCGACGGCTATCCATGCAGTATCGCTCCGTACCGTGGCCTGGACCAGGGCCGGACGCGAGAGATCGCCGCCGCCGATCGCCTCCACAAGGACACGGCGGTGCTCCGCCCAAGCCGGCAGTCCTCCACCGTGTCCTCAGGGAGATCTTCGCAATGGAAACACCCGGGCGTTTCCTCCCGCTTTATTCGAAACAGGAACCTCCCCAAATGACCGTATCCGGTGAGGACCTGCGTCAGACGGAAGGTGAGGACACCGTGCCGCCTCTCAAGCCACTCCTCAAAGACCGAACTTATCGCCGCAACCGTGGCGTGCCCAGCACTGGGTTGCGACAATTTCACTCTCCACGTCGCCATGCGATCCCGCCGGAGCTCTGTCCGCTGTGCCGCGATATCCCGTGACAGCGGAGTTACGCCCGGCGTTTGGCCTCCTCGCGCACTCTTGGGAGTGACCTTTGCCTCTAGATTCCATGGCGGCAATCCGGCAAGGAGGCCCGCCGCCTCACCGGAGATCGAGCGGTATCCCCGGATCATCTGGATGGCCATAACCCTATGGGACGTCTTCAACTGGCAAGCTGGTTGGCGCCTCAATGTAGGCGTCCACACTGGTGCCCCGTATAGGGCCATGGACCGCACGACCCTTACGTAGAGCCTGTGGTAGGATGCGTTTGGGCAGGAGCCGCTTCAAGGCAGCCCCGGCCCGCTCTAGTCTGGGAGCCAAACGTCGGAAATGCTCGGCTTAGTTCCACCGGCTGTCGAGGACGAGTCCTTGGTACTTCATCGTCGACTCGAAGCCGACGTGAATCCCTCCCACCGTTATCTGGAAACCTATCGGTGGCGCATTCCGAGGACCATGAAACCACACGGCCTCGGACTTGTGCAAGGCCGGTCACCATATCATTTGGCCGTTCACGCAACCTTAAAGCTTGACTGTGTCCGGCTTTATCCGGACGCCTGGCAACCGCTACGCGCGGGACATTTAATTTCGGCCTTAAAATCGGGTCGTCGTGCTAAAATCGGAACGTCCATCAATGCTGGGTCATGTATCAGGCCATCATAACAAATATTTTATTTTTCGTCAGTTGTTGCTGTCAGTGTCAAAAGGGAAAAAATCTATAGTTGAAGGTTAAAGTCTAACCATATTGGTAGAACAAACTTAACATATTTTAAAGTATCCCTTTAAACATTATAGCTATTTTATAAGCAATATACCTAAGATTGTATTAGTCGTATTAAGAAATCTTTATCTACATTAAGTAGAAAATATACATTTATTTTTTGTGCTAATTACAAATCGACGCCCTCCTTACGTCCTCGGTTGAAATTTTTAAAAATGGTAACATATTTATCTTGAGATACTTATTTTGAAAAATTAAGGGGTAAAAAGGAAAGCTGCGTACTACCTACTCGAGAATGAAGTTAAACATCTATTTTTTAACTGATCTGAGTGTTGTGTTATATTTTGAAATTGAGATCAAATCAGACTGGGCAAAGCAGAACTTTGTATAGGCCCGGGTTCCTATGTAGATCTAGTTCCATTTAAATCTACATGAGGCCTCGACAGGCTCCTATAAAGGTAAACGCATATTTGTCAAAGCCGGAGGAAGCGAAGGAGCCGAAAAATCAAATGTTTAATTCTAAAGTTCTTGTATGACTCCGCGCTTATATGAGGCGCGATGCAACAGCGCAACGCGACTCTCGTGGAACAATTTCCATGTGGTATTTTTTCTACAAGTGTCGCGTCGCGCTTTATTGGGTATTTACAATCGATTAATGGTTTCGATATCCATACAGATCAAACCAGCTCGTCCATTACTTTTTACTTTATTGATTACTTAATGCAACATATGAAATTCATATCAATTTAAACGTTTATATACATACCTCCTTTGTTTCAGGTTTACGATTACTTTGATAAATACACATTTTTGTGCGACAATTATAACGTAGACGCCGACGCTATTGTGCAATTAGTGCTTCATTTTTTTCCATTCGATAATTCATGTCAAGTAATAAATCCAGAAAAAGGCAAAAACCTGCTTAGAAGAGTACACGCGCCATTCCTTAAACTAGATATGCTACAAATTGGCAATATTGTCAATATATTTTCAAAACTACTTCTTATAAAAGACTGCGCCCCAGCCACCATGAGGACTTTGTTTAATAAAAGTGAAAGGTAATATTTTTTTCAATCATTTTTATAATATTTATTATTTAGGTTCAGTGGTAAGGAAAGCGTTCCTCCGGGTTTTCCTTCATCCTTCGCCTTTTTGGCGTCTACCCACGCTACATCAACTTCCGTGGAATGCTATACTGTCCACGACAAGCTGTACCACGGCGCAGCACCTGTGTACTGTGCGGTGTAGTCTAGGCGGTTGCCACGCCTGTATGGCACAGGATTTTTTCCGGCCCGATTCTCGCAATTGGAAAATGAGAGCGTCATTGCATCTCCAGCCAGTTCTTCATAGCGGGCTTTCCCTACTGTGGCGTGCTTGTAGGTTGCCAACTTGGACCACGGTACGTTCACACAGACGTATAATATCGCGACGGGATATTATCACACTCTGGAATTGCGGCGACTAGGGCCGTGAGGGCGCATATACCTACTGCCTCTCCCTCACGTGCGCCGCCTCCCTCTTCGCGAGCATTACTGCTTCGCAGAAGGAGGTGACGGCTACCCATGTACTCTCGCTCCATACCATGGCCCGGACTAGGGCCGGACGCGAGTGATCGCCGCCGCCGATCGCCTCCACGTGGACACGGCGGTGTTCCGCCCAAGCCGGGCAGACCTCCACCGTATGCTCCAGCGTGACCTGAGGGCGATCTACGCAGTGGAAACACCCAGGCGTCTCCTCCCGCTGTATACGAAACAGAAACCTCCCGAATCAACCGTATCCGGTGAGGACCTGCGTCAGGCAGAATATGAGGAAGCCGTGGTGCCTCTATATCCACTCCTTAGGACTTACCGCCTCAATCGTGGCGTGCCCAGCACTAGGTTGCGACAATCTCCATGTCGCCATGAGTGAACCGATCGGTCAGAATCCAACAGAGTCCATCCCAGCGCTTCGAAATAACACACTTGGATTGTCAACTGTCGGCTTTAAGCCGTGCGTTGAATATCCAATGCGCTATACCTATTACCAGTCGTGCCAGCGACAGAAAGAAGAAAAAGGTGTGCCAACACTTTTTATGGGATCCGGAGGAAGGTCTTGGTAATGTCGACTCACTCACTCAAACAATTGAAACTCCACTTTCTTGCTTTCAGTACTTTTGCTCTGATTAAACCTGTTTCACCAAGTAAACACGGAAAAATAATAGCATTTATTATGAAGAGAGGGTTCCGCATCGTTCGTATGAAAAACGGAAAAATTAATAAAGAATTTGCAGTGGATCTTTACAGGCATTTGGGTGGAAGCAACATGCTCCCGTAAGTTAATCCCTGTTACGTGTTACCACACGTATCAACGTTTTTTACATTACATTTTAAGGCAAGGCTCGTAACCGTTGTTATCACAAAACTTCACACCTTTAATGAAGGAATTTTGCCCTAAAACTTCTATAGCACTTATTTCTCCATGTTTCCATCGATTATACATTCTTCGATTATTACACATTCATTCATATATTTTTGCACAATTTACTACCTTAAATTGACATTACAATATAGGTATGTATAAGGCCGCCAGTTGTAATGTAATATGAATGTAAGCTAACATCCATATTTGGCCTATTTGTATCGGGTTACCCTTCAGCCACGTGGTAGTTGGAAATTATAAACGAATGTTGAATATTAACCGTATTACTAATATTTAAGTCTTCCAGAACAACTCCCATAAATAATGGTCGAAATCGCATCAAATCCGTGTTGTGCTTATAACTACGCACAACACGGTTACAGAGACAGACACGAAATGCTATTTAAATGTATCATTTATCTATATATCTATCTATATATACATATAAAAGGAGAAACTGACTGACTGATCAATCAACGCACAGCCGAAACTACTAGGACTAGGAACGTGAAATTTTGCACACGGATTCCTTTTATAATGTAGGGGAGCACTAAGAAGGAGTTTTTGGAAATTAGACCTTTAAGGGGGTGAAAAGGGGGGATTTTATTTGTATGAAAAATCTTATTCCTTGAGTTAATAAACTTGAAACTTGGCACAAATACTAAGTTAATTAAATTATGAGGTTGGCCATTTATTGTTTTTCTAAACTACCCCCTAAAGGGGGATTGGGGGGTGTCAAAGTTTGCATGGAAGAATTTTAACGCGCGGTCTGATTAACTCCAAACTCAGTATTTATACCTTAAACCAAAAATAAAGAATAACATGTATCAGGGTTTCTCGAAAATCTACCCCTAAAAGTAAAAAAGGGTAGTCCGTGATATTAAAAATGTGAAAGTTTGTGAAGATGATTGGATGTTTGTTACTCAATCACGCAAAAACGGCTAAACGGATTTGGATGAAATTTGACACACAGACAGATTATAACCTAAATTAACATATAGAATACTTTTTATCCCGGTAGTACGTTCCTGCGGGATAATTTCCGACTTCCACGCGGGCGAAGCTGCGGGCGGAAGCTAGTATATATATAAAAGGAGAAACTGACTGACTGACAAATCAATGCACAGCTGAAACTACTAGGACTAGGAACGTGAAATTTTGCACATGGCTTCCTTTTATAATGTAGGGGAGCACTAAGAAGGTGTTTTTGGAAAATCGACCTTTAAGGGGGCGAAAAGGGGGGATTTTGTTTGTATGACAAATTTTATTCCTTGAGTTAATAAACTTGAAACGTGGCACAAATACTTATCTAAATAAATTATAAAGTTGGTGATTTATTGTTTTTCTAAACTACCCCCTAAAGGGGGATTGGGAGGTGTGAAAGTTTGTATGGAAGAATTTTAACGCGCTGTCTGATTAACTTGAAACTCAGTATTTATGTCTAAAACTAAAAATAAAGAATAGGTAACGTATATCAGGGTTTTTCTAAAATCTACCTCTAAAGGGTACTTAGTTCATTTTATAAGGGATGATTTTACTGCGTGTCTTGATTAACTCGAAAATTGGTATAAATAACCTGTTAGTCAAAAAATGTAAAAAAATCAAAAGACTTTAAAAAAATAAACCCTTTGAGGGTGAAAAGGGGGATATAGTTTGTTTGAAGAGTTTTCTGTGGAGAAGTAATAGGAGCATGTATTTTTTTGACCTATTGAAATCCTACAAACGTTTATAAAACCCCATTTGGGCGCATTTTATAGGATCATTACGCCCTATAGTCATCTTTTAACAGTCCGGTAAAGTGCCATTCCATTTTCTATAGAATATATTTGTCCTATAAAGATCTGGTAAAAGCACTGAGTGCGATTAGTCCTCTAACGATCTGACGAGTGGCGCTAATAGTGTAATCGATCGAACAGTTTGGCAGCGCGATGCCATTACTAGAGAATTCATTCTATCATCTTTTTGTAATGATGAAGATAAAATATTTTCAAAGGATCATTCTAATATCTACTTGCAATTTGTCTTTTGACTGTTGTGTATGGAATGCCTACTCAACTTGCGAAATTAATTTTATTGAAAAAGTGCTCGATGATAAGAAACATATCGTCATGCCCCTTCAAAACTAAACATATTTGTTATTAATTTTATTCGATAAAAATTAACAAATACTTAAGCCGCCATAGGATTGGATCCCGTGTCATATTATTGCATTAACAAAACGCTTATAAACCAATTTAGTCAAAGTTAAGACTAAACAGGATATACCTAATTTGCCACCATATTTAAGTTTTAGGGTTCTTTTAGAGAAATACATTAGAAAGGCCCACGTATGCCAGCCAACACATGTTAGATAACGTTTTAAATAGAACTAACAATTTTCGGAATAGTGTCAGAAATACTTTGCTACTATTTTACAATTCTCTATGAAAATACGAAACAGATTTTTATTTATTTATTTATTTTTTATTTATTTATTTATTTGTTAACATAGGTAAATAAAATACAGATCTTATGTTTAATGAACAGAGAGCGCTATGTTATGCCCGGAGGCGTACAAATAGGATTTGGAAATCTAAATGACAATTACATTAATAAAACTATACTAAAAATATTTAAAAAAGAAAACATGCATAATAACTATGGCGATTATTGAATTAAAATAAATTGAAGAATTAAATAATAATTTATGCCATAATTATGTCAGACCTATATGAGGAATTAATAAAATGTCAAAAAAAAAAATATAAGAAATAAAATTAAAAAAAAAGTCTAAGTCAAAATAATTGAATGTCAATATGAATAATTGTAAAGCTAAATTAATTCGTCATTTAAGTATTCGTCAATCGTATAATAACATTTTTCATTTAAAAACAATTTCATTTTTTTCTTAAATTGTGTAAAATTTAATTCTTTTATGGCATCTGGGATTTTATTATAAATGCGTGGAGCCATACCCAGGACACTTTTTTTTACTAATGCAGCATTACATTTATAATTACTCAAAGAATTTTTGTACTGACTACGAATTGGAACATTTCGTACCATTGTAATTTTTTCAAAAAGATTGGGATTTGTTTTAACGAAGACACTAATTTCTAATATGTATATCGCCGGTAGCGTAAGTATTTTTAATGATTTAAAATACGGTGCACAGCTGTCATCTGTTTTCAGACCACACATGGCTCTAATGCACCTTTTTTGTGCCTTAAATAGTAATTCCTTATCCGTGGAATTACCGCAAAAAATTATTCCGTATCGTAGAAGTGAGGCTACTAGACCATGATAGGCAACAAGTAACGCGTCTATGTTTACTTTTCTAGCCAACTGAAAAAGGGCATAGGCAGATTTATTAATTTTTTTACATAGCTGTTCTATATGAGCTTTCCAATTAAGGTTATTGTCAATATGGATACCTAAAAACACACTAACATTTACTTCTTCTATTTCGTTGCCATTGTAATTGACACACACTTTTGGAGCTTCAATTCTTTGGTGGAAATGCATAACTTTGGTTTTCTTGAGGTTGATTATTAAATTATTCATATTAAGCCAATTTATTATGTCAGCAAGAGTATTATTAATGTCAAATTGGTAAATATTTAAGTCCTTACATTTTACTATGGCAGTGCTATCGTCTGCAAACAAAATCATTTGTTGTTGTGTCACTTTTGGCAAATCATTTATGTAAATGAGAAATAAAGGTGGCCCAAGAACGCTACCTTGAGGCACTCCATATTTTATACTTCTGAAATTAGACACATACGTTCGTTCTGTTTTGGTTTTTGCGCACACTCTAGTGATTTCAGTGCATTGCAGTCTATTACTTAGATATGATTCTAATAATTTTAAAATGTTCCCTCTGATGCCATAGCAATGCAATTTGTCTAAAAGGATTTTGTGATCAACATAATCAAAGGCTTTCGTCATGTCTGTGTAAATAGCGCAGATGGGAGTCTTTTTATCAACAGCAGACATAACATTATTTAAAAGGTCGAAAATAGCCATGTTAATTGTTTTATTTCTCCGGAAACCGTTTTGTTCTTTACACAAAATATTAAATTTGTGAAGATATTGGTATATGGAATCATAAATAACTTTTTCAAAGATTTTAGAAAAAACAGGAATTTTAGCTATTGGTCGGTAATTTCTTATATTCGTCTTGTCTTCCCTTTTGTGGAGCGGTTTTATTATTCCTTTTTTCAGGCCTTCGGGATAGATGCCCTCGGTAATACATAAATTAATAATGTGTGCTAGAGCAGGTGCTATAAGCTCATTTACATATTTAATCACTTTCGTAGATATACCGTCAAAACCTACAGTACTAGTATTTTTAAGCGTCTTTATGGCTAAAATAATATCGGATTTTAGAACAGGCTGCATAAACATTGATTGTATTGTCAAATTAGGTAGCTTATTATTTATTTTAATGTCATTTGTTATATTATTCTCAATGTCATCTATAAAGTAGTCGTTAAATGCATTTGCTATGTCAATTGGGTTTGTGTATGTCAAATTCCCTGTTTTTATTGTCAGTATCTGTTCTTTAGGCAGGTTAGTTTTAGATCTATTAACTATCTGCCATGTGGCTTTCGATTTATTTTGCGAGTTGCTTATAAAGTAGTTATTTTGTGCCTTCTGAGTTAGTCTAACAATTTTTTTATACTGCGTAGTGTATTTTTTCAAGTCACTCTTAGCTTTTTTTGTTGGGTGTAGTCTATAAGCCCACAATAACCGTCTCTGTTTCTTACTACAGGTTTTTATGCCATGAGAAATCCATTTAACCTGTTTGTCAGTATTTATAGTTATTATTTTCTCTGGAAAGCAGAGATTGTAAAACAATGAGAAAATATCAGAAAAGGTCTAATAGGCTACATTAACATCATTACTATCGTAAACTTCTTTGAGAGATTTTGGAAACATGATTTAAATTTATCAAGGTTCTCTTTGGAGTAATGTTTTTTTACCGTTTTCCAAAATTTTAAGCGACACGCTTTAATGACAGGTATTTTAAGTATTTGTGATGTGTGATCTGATAACATGAGGTCAATAATTTCCGTTTTCCAACCTTTTCTTAGATTATGTGCAAAGTTGTCAATGCACGTTTTACTATGAGGCCTAGTAGGCTGGTTTAGAGCCAGAGTCAAGTTATAGTTAAGTAGGAAGTGTTCCAATTCTCGAGTAATTTTATTTCTTAACAATACATTAATGTTAAGATCACCACACAACACATTTTTTTTATTCGATAATACACAAACTTTTTTTAATACAATGTCAAGTTTTTCATAGAACGTCAAGTAATTATATTTTGGTACTCTATACACACATATAACAATAATCGAATAGGATGTCAATTCTATAGCACTAATTTCAAACACGCCTGAAACGGACTGTTTAGCAATGTCTGGTAACTCCCTGTACTGGTGCCCCGTTCTTACAAGAATACAAGTTCCTCCCCGATTTGTGCTTCTTGAAAAAATTGCTGCTAGGTGGAAATTCGGAATGTGCAATAAACTCTCATGTCCAGATGCTATGAAGTGCTCTGTTAAACAGAGTACATCTACAGTTGTGCCTTGGTTTTCCAAGTTTTCTAATTGTACAGTTAACAAGTCTGATTTGTTTAACAACCCAGCAATGTTTTGATGCATTATATTAATACGATTCAAGAAAAAACTGTTCCGTGTTCTCTGATTCAGTTTTTGTCTTCATTTGATTGTCAGGTTGGTGAATGTCAGTGTTTGATAAGTATGTCCATAGTCACTTTTAAAATATCCTTAAAAATCGATTGCGTTCCAGAGTAATTTACTACCCCCGTGCGTTTGTTGAACATAGTGTCGTCATACTTTAGGTTCATGTTGCTGTCAAGAAAATATGCGTGTCCATGAGTGATAATGTCTAGATACAGTAAATTATTAAAGGTTTCCACTCTTGAATTGTATAGGTAGTTGTTAGTGAAGAATTTGTAGGTCGGAGTGCAGATAATTATATTAGTTTTCGAGACTTCTTGTAACATTTGCCTAATTAGTAAAATACTAAACAAAATATTTATTTGTTATTTTAAAGTCTTCCTCACCTATCAATATAATACAGAAGTCCCGTAGAGTGAATTCTGACAACTTTTCTTTGATACCTTTTAACATAAGTTCTATAGTTCCATGAGGCTTGATGTAATGGCAGAGATCAAACTTCTCAAAAGTATTTTCTGCAATTTGAAGCAATTTATTTTTGTTATCTGCGCTTATTATGCAAATTTTACGGTTCAACTGTTTTTTGTCTGCATGATTTCTGCATTGGTTTATTGGTGGTGTAGGTTTATCGCTTTCTTCCACTATAAAGATAAAACTTATGTGGTATGGTTTTGGTTAGAGTGGGCAGTGTAAGGGTAGGGATGAAAAACGGTAATACATTATGTCATTACCAGTACTTTTGCATTTTTTCTTTCGGTTAAAACTTTTTATTTATATTTATAATTACAAAGAGTTTAGTTAAGGCTGAATGTGTTACATTATTTTTAAACCCACTGTTTTACATTCACCCGCAATACATAAATTTTTTAGTGGGCTGTGTAAGGGTTTTTTTTTTTTTTTTTTTTTGGGTGGGAAATCATCAAATAACTTCTCCCGCTCTGGGTGGAGCAGGAGGGCGTGTCAGACTTTTACTGACTAAAACCCACCCGTGTTCCTTCAGTAGCCCTTAAGCCAGGGGCTGTGGTGTCTCTTTCGAACAAACCCGCACCCCTGGCAGGCATCGGCCCTTGCGGGCCCCATCACTATTTGTGCTGACATCTCTTTGAGGCGCGCGTGGAACACAACGCGCCGTCGACTTGGGCTTGGTCCTTACCGGACAGCGAGCTACCCATTACTCGCCGTCCGCAAGCCCATGCCTACGGTGGCCGGAAATCGGCCTGGGATTCCCGACGCCCAGGGCGTCTCCGTATCCTGCGGCGGCTGGGGTCGCGAGGGCGCATATGCTGCCTCTCCCTCACGTGCGCCGCCTCCCTCTTCGCTAGCATCACTGCTTCGCTGAAGGAGGTGACGGCTCCCCATGCCCTCTCGCTCCGTACCATGGCCTGGGCCAGGGCCGGACGCGAGAGATCGCCGCCGCCGATCGCCTCCACGAGGACACGGCGGTGCTCCGCCCAAGCAGGGCAGACCGCCACCGTGTGCTCCACCGTGTCCTCAGGGCGATCTTCGCAGTGGAAACACCCGGGCGTTTCCTCCCGCCCTATCCGAAACAGGAACCTCCCGAAACAACCGTGTCCGGTGAGGACCTGCGTCAGGCGGAAGGTGAGGACGCCATGCCGCCTCTCAAACCACTCCTCAAAGAGGGGACTTACCGCCGCAATCGTGGCGTGCCCAGCACTGGGTTGCGACAATCGCTCTCTCCATGTCACCATGAGATCCCGCCGGAGCTCTGTCCGCTGTGCCGCAATTTCCTGCGGCAGCGGACTTACGCCCCGGCCTTTGGCCTCCTCGCGCCACTCCCATATTTGCGCGAGGACCTTTGCCTCCAGATCCCATGGCGGGCTGTGTAAGGGTAGGGATGAAAAACGGTAATACATTATGTCATTATCAGTACTTTTGCATTTTTTTTTTTCGGTTAAAACTTTTTATTTATATTTATAATTACAAAAAGTTCAGTTAAGGCTGAATGTGTTATATTATTTTTAAACCCACTGTTTTACATTCACCCGCAATACATATTTTTTTGAAAGTCAGTATTGTTCTCATTTTTTGATTCACTACCACTGCTTTCGCTATTATTTTCATTATCTTCTTGATTGTAACAAAATCTCAGACGAATTATCTTCGCAGGCTTCTAGGTCTATTTAGATTTTGCGTTGTACGGAACCATCACAAACTTCACCAGACTCACTTTTATTCAAGAAGAGTAGCGACCGGTAATCTGAATCCGATTTCATTTCAAGGTATTTTTTCGAAACTCTTCTTCGATAACTGCTATTACGTTTAAATCTCTTTCATTTGTTTTAATCCATTTCTATGCTCCCTTATTTTGTCTAACAAATCACGAAATGAAAACAAAATGGATGATTACTCTAGTAATAGCAAATTTAGGACACATATAAGTTAAATCTTACCTATTAAAACTTAAAAAAAAAAACAACCGACTTCCAAAAAAAACACTAGAAAGTGAAAAATAACTAATTTCGGAAGTCGGTAACTTTTAATATGTATTTTATTAATTTCTGGTCACCGCCTTCCGAAATTAAAGTTATTCTCACTTTCTAGTGTTTTTTTGGAAAGCGTGTTTTTTTTTAGTTTTCATTTTTCACTTTTTAGCTATGGTACCTACCCCAAACCAATTCGAAATTTCATCATCCTTTGGGTCAAAATAATGCATATCTATGCGATAGCAGCAATCGCGGTTAATTTGCTGTCTTTTTTCGAAAAGTTCCGTTGTCTGTCTCCGAAACGCATCATCAGATCTATATGAAATTTAAATGGAACCATTTCGGAATAAAAACCTTGCGAAAAAAAAAACCAATTGGTCTACATGTATATGACGGAGTAATGCCCGAACCTCCACCTAACTCCTAACCGTTAAAGAGTTGTACCTTCCTTCATCAGCTCAGCGTCATAAGATGATGATGACCAAACGCAAATGTCTCAATAGCTTTAAAAAACATTGTTAATACCTACAAACTTTGAGGGTTGCCCTCGTTTTCACTGGGATTCCATCATCAGATCCTGATTTGGTGCCAATGGGACCACCTCAGGAGTAAACTCTTTAAAATAAAAAAATAATTTTGAGAATCGGTCCACAAATGAGGGAGAAATCGGGGAACATATATAAACAAAAATACGTTCGGTGGATAACCTTCTCCTTTTTTTGAAGTCGGTTAAAAATCGGAGGGCATACTAGTTTAGTGCTAACAATCCATTAGAAGTCACGACTACGACAAATCGATCCTATAATATCGTTGACCTATAGCAGTTATATCTATGACGTCTATAGAAGTGCATGTCTTATAGAAGAATGAAACAAGATGTCCACAAGAGCAAACAATCTTATTAAATGCGTTTATAGGACGAAAAGCTACACTTTCCTAATTAGATCTATAACATGTTCTTATAAAACTGCATGTTCTAGTAAGAATCGTATAAAGTAATCCTGTAAACGTTTCGAAAACTTGTTATAGGATCATATGGACTTGTAGCGCAAATCCTCTTGTAAATGCTGTTGTAAAATCAATGTCTTAGTCAAAGCGTCTATTAGATTCTTATATGACGTTTATTCTTATAGGTCGATTACTATAAGAGAATTTTGCTGCTTGGGATACATATACCTGAACCATATTACATTTATTATAACGTGAAACTTGCTGAGGTGGTTTTGTGTGAAAGATAATGATCACATCACTTTATATTATTGACGTCAGAAGACAAACAAAAATCCTATTAATATTATAAACGTGAAAGTTTGTTACTCAATCACGCAAAAACTACTGAACAGATTTGGATAAAATTTGGCACACAGATAACCTAGATTAAGACATAGGATACTTTTTATCCCGGTGGTATCTTCCCGCGGGATAATTTCCGATTTCCACGCGGGCGAAGCTGCGGGCGGAAGCTAGTATTATTATATTATATTAAATTTATAGATGACTAAGCCTATGAGAATAAATCAAATCAATTTATTTCGGATTAAAAATTGTATTCATAGGTTTTAGTACCTAACAATAAACTTAGCCTAATGTTAGTACAATTTAAAACATACTTCTTTGTGCAGTATCATTATCGACTACGTTACTAATGGTGAAGTTATCGGCCTTGAACTGGTAGCTCCAGACGCCGTTGAAGAATGGAAGCGTGCTCTGGGCGCAACTGACCCTGCCGAGGCGGCTCCTGGTACCCTCCGGAAAATGTACGGAGAAAGTGTACTGAAAAATGTCGCGCATGCAGTAAACACGAGGAGAGATGCGATCAGTGTGCGTAATATGTAACTTGCCATTGTATGGTATATCGAGTCAGTCTCTAAGACTCAATATGGCCTCATACTTGTAGGTACTTACCTATGACGTGTAAACAACAGGACTACACTATTACACTATGCAAAGTGTAACGGAAAGGGTATATACATACCAAGGGCATGGCTTGTTTGGATGATATCAAGCGATATTGGAAGGGTTTTTATTTTTATCTCTACATGAAGTAATGAGAATTTTTAATACATTGATACCAGCATGTCGATTCTGTAACCATCTCACCTCGTGAAGTGAGCGTGGAGTGACCGGTCAGTGTCATCCCACTGATGCTAGGGATTGACCAAGCATTAGGTGAAATGACACTGACAGCTCACTCCACGCTCACTTCACGATGCGAGATGGTTATAGAATAGCAATACTAAAACCAAACGTTTAAAATTTAAATAAACACATCACTCAGAAGAGATTTATCGTGATATTGGCAAGTAACGTGGAAAGTTATTGACCTACGTAGTGCGGTGACACGTTTGTTATGATTTGAATTTAAGTAACACGAAACCGAAAATTTGGTATCATTTCTTAAAGTATTTTATTTTGAGCTGAAACTATGTATATCGAGTGATTCCATACCAGCTGTTATCTTTTGTGCTTAAGGATGGCAATAGGGTTTCTGTTACACCCTGTATAGGGTAAGTCTGGAGTTTGTCATAAACTACAAAGTGCCTCTTATTAACGGTTGCGTAGGGCCCAGCTACATGTCACCGCCGCGACTTTGAGGTGTGGTAATGGCCGAAGCGAGGTCACGTCGTTGACTGGACGACGTCTCGTGAAAATTAATGAAACGTGAGAAACGTTGCTCCAGAACATAATGAAATGTCAGTTTCTGTCTAGATATGGGCCTACATTAGACGAAAAACCAATAAAATATTTTAATAATACTCACATACACATACATCGCGCAAATTCTGTACATCGTGTAGAATATTTTATTGGTTTGTTGGTGTAGTAATATTTTATTGGTTGAGTTTGTTGATATAAAATGCGGCATAGGTCCCATTCAGGCCTCGCGCCTAATGATTCTTGATTTATTTTCAAGTGACGCCACAGAGTGCGTCAGGTAGGCCTTAACTTTCCCCCTTTTAACCTTTCCAATAATTTACAGTCATTGGATGCATTTTTTGGAGACGACAATGGCAAGGCACGAATACCATTCAGAGCAACATTCCGTAACTGCAGTTGTTGTGTGATCAAACCGCATGCGATTTTAGACGGCAATATTGGCCCCATTATCGAACATATTACCACTTCAGACAAGTTCTACGTATCTGCTATGGCTATGTTCTCCTTGAATATAGTCAACGCTAAGGAGTTCTACGAAGTTTATTATGGAGTTTTGCCTACCTATGAGGTTAATATTTCTTTATTACCGGTATCTTCTACCTACTCGTAAGCTGGGTTCACAATGGGAGTTTAGCGCGGTTGGTTGGATAACCTCGCGTCATAATGTATATAATCAAAGCTAACTGTTAATACCTACCTCCTATTGTACTGAATCAAGTTTGTCCAACTAAACAGACTGCTGTGCTTCTGGGGAGTTTGTTGCGTCACTTCTTTTTCCCAGCGAAAGCACTAGGAAGTCGGGAATGCCAGGCTGATTCTCGACCACAGAAGGCGCGGGCTTGCGGACGGTGAGTAATGGCACAAAATACAGAGGGTACAGAAGGCAATCTACATACAAAGTGCGCTCGAGCAACGCACACATAGACACCGCTCACGGACACGATATCTCGGACCGGTTGGGACCAATGCGAGCGCGAGTGCCATCCCCTGAGACACGCGTTTGTGAAATGCAAAAATGTAGCAACAAAAAAAGTTACTATAACTGTTCAGTGGACGGTTGTTTAAATTCAACATTAAACTGTGAATTTTCTTTTTTTAAGCTACCGGTTGTTGATTTGACCAGAGAGACGAGTATGTACCTAGATATTTTCTCGTGTTTCGATGGTTCGTTTTAACGTAACACAGAATACCTAGTTAGTTGTGGGTAAGCGAAAATGACTTTGTGGCCTTGTAATATTTTTACAATTTATATTAGGTATTTATTGTAGTACTTATAAGCTAAAAAATACACTCATATTCCTCATTATACATAGTTGAGATAGAACTGCTCGGCGAGCCGGCCGCCCACCCGCGTAGCCACCCGCCGCCGATCATAACTACTTATTAGAGTTGAGACTAATTGTTATCATAGCAAAGACCTAAATACGAGTGCCACTACCACGATAGTTTTTTGTGCATAAGCCAAAGTTGACAACCCTAGCGCGACCGCCGAGCGTAGGTATGAAAATCGAAGTACATACATGTGATTGCCTTCTGTACTCTCTTTATTTTGTGGTAATGGGTAGCTCGCTGTCCGGTAAGGACCAAGCCCGGATCGACGGCGCGTTATGTTACAAGCGCGCCTCAAAGAGATGTCAGCACCAATTTTTGGGGTCCGCAAGGGCCGATGCTTGCCAGGAGGGCGGGTTGTTCGAAAGAGATACCGTGACCCCTGGCACACAAGCAACAGAGGGAACACAGGTAGGGTTTAGTCAGTAAAAGTCTGATACGCCCTCCTGCTGCACCCAGAGCGGGAGAAGTTATTTGATGATAACCCAACCTCAAAAACAAAAAAGTACTAGGAAGTGGCGAAGGGCGGGCGCTTTGGGGGACTGTCTTATATTATTTTTGACGTTTCGAAAATTGCTGATTCTTAGCCTAATTTGAATAAATATCTTTTTATTTTGATTGTGAATTAACAAAGTTAACATTTCGTGTAACGGATTAGATTTAAAATTTAACAATATATAATTTTAACGGACTCATTAGCTTATTAACATGAGTTAAGTTTTATGTTTTATCGCAGTGGAACAATTATACGATTTTTATTATTTTGTATGGAACCGAACCCTGCAGGGCAAACATGACAAGCACGAGTGCTATAACTCGATTTGTCAAAATATGTCACGATTCTGACGTCATCCATGTAGTGTGATATTTAAGTTTCAATTATTGAATATACAGGATGTAAGGTGAAAGGCTTCCGAAAGCGAAGACAGGTGATAGGGCTAGTGAATCTCGATACAGTCAGTACCATCAAAAAATCTTTTTTTTTTTTTACCATTTTTTGTACGCTATGCTGTGAGAATAGTTATATGAACCATTATTTGAGATTAAACACATTAAAAAAAGAAACCCATGTCCAGGCAGCGACTTTAGGTTAAGGCATGCATTGTAAAGCGCCGCCAAAATAAAATGAGTAAAAACATATTTTTTTTGGGTGGGAAATCATCAAATAACTTCTCCCACTCTGGGTGGAGCAGGAGGGCGTGTCAGAATTTTACTGACTAAAACCCACCCGTGTTTCCTCAGTAGCCTGTGTGCGGCGGTGGTGGTATCTCTTTCGAACAACCCGCAAAGTAGAAACATTACAGAAGCGTCAAACGCTTTAAATTGATGCAAACCAACCAATTTAAGGCGAAAGGTTATTGGTATCCGTTTGCATGTAGGTTGTATATAACCTACGTTCTGGCTTCGGAAGCGTTATCCTTACACCCAGTATTTCAACAAACTGTTACACTTCACTTATTAACTGTTATATTTCAGGAAATGTGTATACATCTGGCTGAAGGAAAATGTATAGCTTTGGAAATTAAATGTAAGGATCCTAGTTTGAACGTTGTTTGTGAATTCAGAAAATTGTGCGGTCCCCGAGATCCGGTAAATTCGACTATTTATTGTTTTATTTCTTTTATCTTTCACTATTTACTTAGGGCTCATTTTTCAATCATCACAAACCCAGTTATAATTAATAATTTATATATGTTATAATAAATCTTCAGTTTTAATCTATGGTACTACAGATAACTGAAGTTCTAGATACCTATATCATTTTAGCCGAGAGTCCCAGTGGGTTTTCGGCTGAAATGATGATGATGATGATGATGATGATTGACATAGGCCTCCCCAAAACACCGCTACTTCGACCGGTTGTATGCTTCTCGCATCCAGTGGATTCCTGCGACCTTCACCATGTCATCGGTCCAACTTGTGGGAGGCAATCTAGCGCTACGTCTTCCAGTGGTCGCCACTCCAGAACTTGTCGGCCCCGTCAGCCATCTGTTCTGCGAGCAATGTGACCTGCCCACTGCCACTTAAGTTTGGCAATTCTTCGGGCTATATCAGTTACCTTAGTTCTTACACAGGATTATCTCTTTCAGAATTTATGTCGCCAATTATACCCAGATTCTATAAGAGCCTTGTATGGAAAAACAATAGTGCAGAATGCTGTGCATTGCACAGATTTGCCTGAAGATGGAGAATTGGAAGTTCAATACTTTTTTAAACTTTTAGGCAATGATAGAAAAACTATGTGCTTTTAGTATTTTAGTATTATATTATTATTTTAATATTATAGTAGCAATTATTGTTTTATCTGATATTAGATCGTAATTACATTTGTTTTGAATTATTCGTTTTTTTTTTTTTCGTTATTTTTACTGCCTTTGGTCTCTGGTTGCAAGTGCTATAGCTGAGAATGGGGTCCTAATTCCCAGGTGGGCCAAAATATTTTAAGATTTAATATTATGAATTTTCAGTAGCAGCACGGAGCCTCGATATATGCCCAGTTCCGCCG
Organism: Polymixis flavicincta; assembly: GCA_949987655.1. Taxonomy (NCBI): domain Eukaryota; kingdom Metazoa; phylum Arthropoda; class Insecta; order Lepidoptera; family Noctuidae; genus Polymixis; species Polymixis flavicincta. The sequence continues at coordinate 29,490,994 of OX465171.1, read as the reverse complement.
CCCCCTTTTACATGGGACTTGAACATAACTGGCGAAATGTGGGTTACAGGCCAGCCGTTGGGACACAGGCCTCGGTCTCTGTGAGAAGGATTGGGCCGTAATCCACCACATGAGCCCAGCTTGGTTTGGCAGATGTCATGTGTTCGAATTTTTATATCTAAGACATACGATGTTTTCCTGCACCGTTTGGAAAGCAGTGGTGATGAAATTATGTACACAAGTGAAGCACCTGCTGAGTCCGAACGTCCTTCGTAAGCCGCGGTTGTTACCCTTGGGCCAGCACTAATGTCAGCCTACCACTTCGGTAAATACACGTGTGATGGTATGGTTTTTTTTTCTTTTGGGTGGGAAGTCATCAAATAACTTCTCCCGCGCTATGGGTGGAGCAGGAGGGCGTGTCAGACTTTTACTGACTAAACCCACCCGTGTTCCCTCAGTAGCCTGTATGCCAGGGGCGGCGGTATCTCTTTTGAACAAACCCGCACCCCTGGCAGGTATCGGCTCTCGCGGGCCCCATCGGTTTACGCTGACATCTCTTTGAGGCGCGCGTGGAATACAACGCGCCGTCGACCTGGGGTTGGTCCTTACCGGATAGCGAGCTACCCATTACTCGCCGTCCGCAAATCCACGCCTACGGTGGCCGAAATCAGCTTGCGATTCCCGACGCCCAGGGCGTCTCCTGCGAAGGCTAGGGCCATGAGGGCGCATATACTGCCCCTCCCTCCCCACCGCCGCTCTCTTCGCGAGCATCACTGCTTCGCAGAAGGAGGTGACGGCTACCCATGCACTCTTGCTCCGTACCATGGCTTGGACCAGTGCCGGACGCGAGAGATCGCCGTCGCTGATCGCCTCCACGAGGACACGGCGGTGCTCCGCCCAAGCCGGTGATGGTATGGTTAATGTGTAGGTCGTAACCACAAGCCGTGTGAGCCTGATGGAATTTACTATTCCATTGGAGTCGAGCCTACTTTTTAAGGTTTCTTCGTTTAACTAGCCATTCAACCCGCACCCCTGGCAGGCATCGGCTCTTGCGGGCCACATCATTTTGTGCTATCATCTCTTTTTGAGGCGACCTGCACCCTAATTGCGTAACTCACGATTCATCATAATCTGTATCGTTTTGAAACGGATTGTTAAACTATTGCTTCAAATGTTCGAAAAATGTGTCTGTTCGGCAACATAAATAACGCAATGAATATTGTTTAACTGTGAAGACGAAACCAATTATGATCAATCGTGAGTTACGCAATTAGGGTGCTGGGCTTAACGGCACTTTAAACTCAATTATTGTCGTTTTAAATTTTACTTTGCAGGTTGTGAGTAAAACTATGCGTGAATCTTTACAGAATTTCATCCTATTCGAAACGATTTTTTTTCGAAATTAATTCCCACTTTTCTTTTGTTATAAAAACTGCCAACGATTTCTAAGAGCACTGGCACTTTGCTTTTGCAACCATCTGCGGAGGCATCGCAGCGTTTATGGTGGACCTAATAATCCAACTTGAGATGCTGGTGCAAATATTTGCTAACCAGCAATCGATACTCATTTAAGTTTTTTTCAATCGCCTGTCGCGGATGACGTCCGCGGTCAAGCTGCTGTGCACGGCTTAGTAATATACCTAGACTTTAAATACTATGTAACAGATTTAATATCGTTTAAAGATTGGATAATCCGTTCAGATCCGATACGATATGAGCCGTTTGGTGGAAATTATCCTTAAAAGTAAGGCCTTCTGGCCAGTTCTGGCTTTCTCTGGGGCCAATTTGTCAGTAATTACTTTTGCTAATGGCACACTTAATCGATAGTATAGCGGACAAGTGTTAATTTTTATGGATGCAGGTTGTTTTATGAGTTTTTTCTACTCCGCAGTCAAACAGAGTTATTCAGCAGATAACGAGTACCTAGCTACTATCAAAAATGGCCGAGTACTCACGAGCATCGAGTAATAAAGGAATACTCGGTGCAAGTCTAGTAAAAAATATTCAGTATGTAAAAAGAGAGGCCTGTTCAGAGCAGAGGTAGCCCCGTGGTATCGCCCCCGACTTACGAATTGTGTAGGTCGTGAGGTCGAACCCTCACTTTACGTTGTGTATTTATTTTCATTACCACTGCTCTCAAAACGGTGGGAAAAAACATCGTGAGGAAACTGGCATGAACTAAAAAATCGAAGACATGTGTTCCACCGACCAGCACTGGGCCCGCGTGGTAGATTACAGTCGGAGTGGGCTGTAATCTACCACGCTGGCTGTCACAGAGAAGAGGCCTGTGTCCCAGCAGTGGGAACCTATATAAGGTGACTGGTAATTAGTGACCGACATTTAAACACATGATTGTACTCATCTTTATGAACAACTTTTATATGGGACCAAACCCGAAATCACGAAAAAAAATCATCTGTTCCCTACATTTTGACGAGATAAGCGAACATAAATAAATGTAGGGAACAGCTGATTTTTTTTTCGCGATTTCAGGTTTGTTCCCATAGTAAAAGTTGTTCATAATGATGAGTATCTTATACAATCATGTTTTTAAATGTCGGTCACTAATTACCAGTCACCCTATATAGGCTGATTATGTATGCTCAGCAGTGGGTGAAGTCGGCCTGTAGATGATCATGATGATGATGATGAGGAAAGAAAAATAATAACAAGTTGAAGTGATTTATTTTCTACTTATCTCAGAATTGAGAGACTGAAAATCCTTAGGAGATAGTAGTTGAAGCTTTATAGCAACATAAATTATAACATAATATTTATTGTTTTTCTAAACAAATTTAACAATTTTTTTTTTTATTATATCAATGTTATACGCAGTCCCTTAGTCACTTTCCGAGCTGGAGATTCTTGCGTATCTTCTCTGAAAATTATAGGTATATATTTATTCTTTATTTCAGATTACAAGTTAGGTTTTCAGAATATACATAGTATTAGTAACAACCACAGGTACCTAACAATTACTTAATAATTATGTTAGTAATAAACAAAAATAAACTAAAAATTACGTGGCCCAACCAGTGGGCCAAACACGTTGGAACGTGCCTCCGTACCCATTGCATTATAAAGGGACTGTCTACTTTCATGTTCTTAAGATGCTGTTGGAGCCTCCTCCGACCTACCCATGATTGATGCTGTTCTTTTCCTCATAATGAAAATCATCAACAAGGGATGAAGGGATGAGGGGGGATCTGAGAAGCGCTGCAGAAGCGCTATAGCCGCGGTTTTAGGACGTTGAGGGAACATCCTAAAACCATTATTCTATTGTACGCGGAGGACGTTGTAAGCTTTCTGCGTGTATTTCACTCACAAGCTGCACGTGTAGAAGGTTAATTGGCAGTATACCATCACAATGATAGAATTGCTTAGCAAGTGACAGAAAGCGAGGAGTGGTAACGGTCGTAGGTTCGAACCCAGGCTTTGTAGTGCTTTACTTTGTGTTAATTATTTCATCACCACTGCTCTCAAAACGGTGATGGAAAACATCGTGAGGAAATCGGCATGTCCTACAACCAAAATTCGAATAAATGTGACATCTACCAAACAGTACTGAGCCCGCGCGTGGTGGATTAAGGCCTTTTCCCTCTCACAGAGAGAATGCCTGTGTCTCAGCGATGGGAACATTATATGCTCATTGTGATGATGACAACGAAGTGATAGACCAAGAAAATAAATGTCTGGTAGAAGGTTAACATCTCGTGATGGCCCTGTCGATAAGACCTGGCCTCTCGTGTCCTAATGTTGTAAGTTCAAATCCGGGCAATTACCTGTGCGACTTTTTCAATTCATTTGTATTATATTGTGAGGAAACCTGCACCCTAATTGCGTAACTCACGATTAATCATAATCGGTTTCGTTTTGACAGTTCAACAATATTCATTGCGTTATTTACGTTGCTGAGCAGACACATTTTTCGAACATGTGAAGCAATGGTTTAACCGTTTCAAAACGAAACAGATTATGATGAATCGTGAGTTACGCAATTAGGGTGCTGGCCTTTGTTTATAATATGTCACCGTTAGATTGCGAACATCGTTACTTTATAATCTATCTAGCGAGATTATAAACTGTCGATTAATTGTGAATTGCACCATACTGCTTACCGATCGAATATGTTAGGTAAGTTTAGAACTGCGACCAATTGTGCGCGAGCCGAGCGAGCGAAGCGAGCGGTGCCACGGCAGACGGCGCGGCGAGCGCTACTTCCAAGTTAATGGCAGTTACTTGACTATTAGTAATAGCGCAAGATACTATCCGTCTTGATACCAGTTCAGAATTTGACAGATTTAATTATCGAAAAACAGTGCGTTAGGCGATTAACACACGGCACCGCAAACCGCCGCGGTAGGCGGTGAAGCGGATCTCATGGCGCATTGGTCTCTAAGAAATCCGTTGATGCCTAACACACGTACACCGCCCGACCTCGCGGTCGAATTGAATGCCGCCGCGGCGATGCGCGGTGCCGTGTGTGAATCGCCTAAAATTGTTAATGGTTTTTGCAGTTTGCATTATAAACTAACGGAATTCACAATCTGACGATGACATACCATATATAAATAAAGACGAAAGGTCACTCAATCATAGATTCATTCACTCACTGACTAATCTCAAAAGGTAAGGCGTACTGGACGAAGATGAAATTGGGCACAGAGGTAGATTATGAGAAGGAGACGTCAGCTAAGAAAGGACGTTAGGAAACTCTCTCCGAAAAGGGGTGAAATAGGGGGTGGAAGTTGGTATGAAAAACTCGTTCCTTGGGCCAGAGAAGCCTGTTCCAGAAAATTTTCAACAAGGACACGGGCGGAGCCGCGGTCACCTGCTAGTTATTAATATACTTAAGTGTGAAATGCCGTGAGGAAACTTTTGAGTATGAATGTGGATTGAAAAAAACGATGCACGATGGATGAACTGTGTGAAAGATGATTTGGTTAGAAAGGGGCTATCTACCGAGATGACGACTGATAGAGAAGTGCGGAAGAAAAATACATATTGCACTGACCCTAAATAAATTGGGATAAGGACAGAAGGAATGATGATAAGTGATATGAGTGATCTGGTGGGTGATCTGTGGGTGGTGAGTGATCTTCAATTCGCCCGGAGCCCGCTTGGTGATCAATGCTAATGTCTACTCTGTATGAGAAGAGGCCTTTGCCCTAATTGCCCTGTAGTGGCAAAGGGGAAATAATACGCGGGTATTCAGTCTGAAATCAGCAACCCGCTTTGAGCAAGCGTGGTGATCAATGTTAATGTCACACCTTGAACAAGCGTGGTGATCAGTGGCCATGTCACACTTTGAGCAAGCGTGGTGATTAATATTCATGTCATACCTTGAGCAAGCGGGGTGATCAACGGTCATGTCACACCTTGAGCAAGCGTGGTGATCAATGGTCATGTCACATATTGAGCAAGCGTGGTGATCAATGTTCATGTCACACCGTTGCCCTGAGGTGGGACAATGATATCATCATCATCATCAATTCAGCCGAATGACGTCCACTGCTGGACATAGGCCTCCCCAAGGGGTGGTTTTGTCAGAATAGCCACGCTTGGCAGGCGGGTTGGCGATCGCAGTATGATGGTAAAATGCATAGAGAACGCTGCTACCCACTCTCTAGGAACTCTCTTAGTCGCATTCTACGACACCCACGGAAAGAAATGGGATGGTGCTATTCTGTTACCTACACGTCCGGCACCACACGGAACCGACAATAATATGCTAGTATACCTATTTGAGAAGATTTTACATACTCTAGCTCGCGGTGGGCTATTAACTTGTAGGCAAACGGGCCCCCCTAGTCTCTCTGCAATGGCCTCCATGGCGCCGGCCAGCCGGTGGAGGGCCGCGGTAACATCCCGTTTGGCGTCGGTCTTCATTCGCTCCATATTGAGCAGAACCTCCGTAGCGTCACGGATGGCAGGATCTTAATAAAAATATAATTATATTGAAGAAACTATTTATATTGAAGATTGGTACGACATATTTAACAGAAAAATAAAAATAAAATTTATTGATATCCGTTTTCTCAATTAAAATGATTACAACCAAATTTTATTTTCCGTTGTTTTGAATTTACCCCCAAAACGCTCCTTACGATGACTTTTTATCACGTGACATTGTGACGTCAGCTTAAAAACGGCACCGGTAAACCGGTAAATACTTACGTTTGGCCACATGAGTAACTAGTTTGGCGCAGTTTTAGAAGTATTTGGGCACAGAGGCACCGCACACCAGTAATACCTATCACTTTCTATCCATTAGGTATAAATCTTGACATTCACTTGTTTATTTACTACTTTAGTTTACGCGTTGACACCACGTGATAAAAAGTCATCGTAAGGAGCGTGTTGGCGGTAAATTCAAAACATCGAAAAATAAATTTGTTTTTAATTGAGAAAATGGACATTAATCAATTTTATTTTATTGTTTGTTATTGTCCTTATCTAGAAATTAGAATAGTATTGAATAAATTGGTAAATACCCTATTGTTTACATCACAGGAGAGATTTGTCCCGCAGACCGGTGCCAACGCGACAGCTTGACACAACTCTAGTTAAATCAATTTCCATAAGTTTTTTCGTACGTTTTTTGCAGGTCAGTGTAAGGTTGTATGTAGATCAAAATATGTTTTGCGACCTTTATAAATATGTACCGAATTATAATAACTAAAATCATCAATACAACTCGCTATTATGATCGCGAATCCAACCTACCCATATCTACCCTACGGACATGCAAATCGCAAAAAAGTAAGATTATTGGAATTTTGAGGGCTAGCCAGGCATTTTCGCCTTAGCGAACTACTTAAACAAGGTGTAACAGTATAAACGCAAGACGTGAAAGTAGTTTATTCCTAATGGACTATTGAAACGAATTCAGTACCTTTAGATACGGGTATTAAAAAAAAAAAGTATTTTTCCATACCTTTCACTGATGATGATTTTTATTTGAAAGCAATAAGACTCAATTTTAAATCAATAAAGTAATATGCCAGTTTTGCTAATTGTAAGTTTTAACTCTATACTCTAATTGGTGTGTATGAGGTCTTGCGTTTAATATGTTACACGTTGTATACCTACAACACGTAACCTACCGCTGTCTTCTTCGAAATGAGATCTGCGGCGTAGTCGCCGCGGCGACTTTTCAACGTACTCTTTTTTAATTTGGCCACTGTGCACCAAAAGCTCTGGTTGCTGGCCTCTAGGGACCATTGGCTTAGGCTGCTGGTCAATGTGCACCACATGCTGTGGCTGCTGGTCAAAGTGGCCCACACGTTCTGGCTGCTGGACAGTTTGGACCACAGGCTCTAACTGCTGGATATTATGGACCAAAGGGTCTATTTGCTGGACATTAAGGACCACAGAGTCTAGCTTTTCGACATTATGGACCACAGGCTTTAGCTGCTGGGTATTATGGACCAAAGAGTCTAGCTTCTGGATATTATGGACCACAGGCTCAGGCTCCTGGTCAGTATCGACTACAAACTCTAGCCGCTGATCAGTGTGGACCACAGAGTCCGCAGCCAGCTGACCCATGTTATTCACTGGGTTAGCAGCTAGATGTCCGGTGTGCTCGTCAGGATAGTACAACTCGACGTCAGATGAATCCGATCTGAAACACATTAATTTTATTATTTAAGGTGGATGCCTGGATGGATTCAAATTTTCTTCTAAGGTAGCTCAATTTTTTCAAATTTTCTTACGTTTTTTTGCAATTTGCAGGTCCGGCTGTATGTTGATTTTTTCTTGAAATAGTAATTCAATGGAATTAAATTGAGGGTTATATTGATGCTCATTCGGCGAACTTCATACCGCCAATAAAAGATATTCGAACTTTTTGTGAGACTAATAAACGTCTCTTAATTTTTAATACGAATATTGATTTTTATTATTATATTAGGGTATTTTACTCTAGATATGAGAAAACATTTAAAAAAATATTGAGATAGCTTAGCCAAAAAGCAGTCAGAAAATGTTAGTTTTATAGTTCTTGAAATAAAATAAGTACATTTTAAAATTCAATTTAAAGATTCCTGTTTTTTTATCTGTTTTTGAACACCATTAAATAATTGCCGCCATGTAATTACTTCATACCGCTGAATAAACTAATCAACTGAACAACTTTGTACTTTTATTATTTTCGTAACCAAGGTAATTTTTATTGAAATATTATCTTACATTTAGGAACAGCAAACCAACGATAAGTAGAATAATAACTCATTTTTTCATTTACAAACAATAATCAAATAAAATTTCTACGCATTTGTTTATTTAGCAAACTGACGTCAAACCCACTGACCAATAAGGCGTCCACTGCGTCCCGCGTTTTCGTCAAATTAAGCGCGTAATATGAAAGTTTTAAATTTAAATGCATTTTTATTGCACTAACTAATCGGTTAAATGAAAAATTTGTGTTTTTTCTAGTGGTTTATTAAGTTTTAGAATCTAATTAAGACACTTTTCAAAAATGGGTGTCAAATCTTATTCTGTAAATACATACGTGGTAACTACGTGAATCATATTTTGTTCAACATAGAGCCTGACACTGACCTGCGAATTGAAAAAAAAAAAAAACAAAAAAAAACAATTTTTCGGTCTACTTTGGCGTATCCTTTTATTTCAAACAGTGATTTGTATAAAAAATACAATTTACCCTATAGTAAAACTAGTGTCATCCTGCAGTACCACTTCCGCTGTGCTCGACGACGACTGGTGTTCAGTTTGAAGGCGCTGCAGCTGTTAACATGATTATCCATAAGCAACGAAGACCAACAAAAAAACAAAATTTACGGAAATGTCTTATAATTCAACCAAATGTCTGTAAGATTGACACGGTGCGAGTTTATTGCACTGGAAATACTGCAGGCACAACCCTCTCACCTTATTTAAATCAATTGAAAAAAAAAATCATGAAATAATTATTCAATGGGATTACATTACTTGATGATTATTTCATGTGAAAATTACTTACAACCCGACACTGACCTGCAAATTTCAAAAAACGGAAGAAAATTTGAATTTCGTGGAAACTTTAGCGCATCCACCTTAACGCGTTGATGGAGAAAACTGCCATGGCATTCGGTTTTATCCATTGACAGAGCGGTTGTCCAAGTTGGCCGCCGCCTTAACGTCAGAGCTGCTAAGACACGTTTGTTTCGTACAAAATAATGAAAAACGTTCCTTTGTGTAACTTGTCCACTTAACCCAATCTTTTCAGAGTCATGCATTTTTTATAGTCGATAAAATGTGTACGACACGTACCCCGTCAGCATAGGCAGAGCGGCTATACCAGTCGCATAACTATTGAAATGCCCCTTGGTTGCCGTGCGAGTATCGCGCTGTGACAGACGTTCACATTGCGACATTTTAGCACGCAATCTATCACTTGTGCTCGCTATACTCGTACGTTATTTGCAACACAACATGTAAGGTAACATGCAATGCAACCCCCCGAGTGGAGTTCCCGCATTGTCGTTGCGGGGGAGCTCAGTAGCCGTGGTCTCCCAGCCACGGTGAAGCCAAGAGGAACCCAAAGTGGGGCCGCTCGTCAGGGCTTTTGCCTTCAAGCCGATGACGTAGCGGCCAAAAAGTAGGTTGCGGTGAGGTGCAACGCAACTGAGGGGCAGCATGCGCGGAGGCCATCCACATTTTATGTATTTGTGTTGCATTGCACGTTGCGTTGCAAATAATCTGTACCCAGCTTTAAACTGAAATGATATAGCAGCGACAAATATATATCATAGAAAAATGCGTGTGAAAAGTGGTGTGCGTCAGTGTCCGTCAACGTGTTAACGAAACATAAGATGGTACAACTCTCTGATAAGACGAGACAAAACTTGAATGCAATAACCACCTTGTAATTAAAAATCAACTTTGGTGTAAACAGAAGCCGCATGCAAAGAGGGAAGGCAAACTTGCGTTGAATTATTGTTTTCCATTTTATGGAAATGGCAATTTTGCAAACACTTGCATGCGAGGCTTGAATGTCAATAATTGAATGTTCTTAATGGCCTACAATTATTGGTTAAGAACGTTCCATAAACAGCAACAAACGTCTGATTTACACGTATTTACCGTGTAAATCAGACTTTAGTTGCCATCAAACTTAAATACCCCTGAGAACTACTCTATCAAAAAGGTTCACTTACCGAAACAGGAGTGTTGCAAACTCTTGGCAACTGCTCCCCAAGATCGGGCCCTAAAATTGAATATAGCTTGTTCTCCAACTCCGACAGCCTTTTTTTGGCAGGGGCTCCTCCTTTAAATCAACGATAGTATTAATATTTTATACTACGTACAGTCAAATATTAAAATTTAATACAACGTTCAGTCTAAATACCTACTGAATACTACGTTTGGTCTAAATGTTAATATTTAATACTACGTACGGTCTAAATAATAATACTGAATACTACGTTCAGTCAAAGAGAAATAATATTAAGTAATTTACAAACAAACTTCTTTCAAACCTGGCATACGCAATGCGCGCATGTCACATTTTCGAACTACCATTTTCATTCAAAATGTTTGCAATGAAGTATTGGGACAATTAAGGTGCAAATTAAAATTAACTTTATGCTGCTTAAAATATTAATTTCTTGACTAATACTAGTTCTAATAATACTTTAAGAAAAGTATGGACATAAAGAGTACCTGTAGCGACCAATTCAGCCTTCATTTCTTTTACTTTCTTTTTTAGTTTGCTTTTGTACGCATTGTAGTACTGAAAAAAGAGAATTTAATTTATTGTGCTAAACTATTTACTGGGGCTTGTAGCTAAGTAATAATAGTCGCACGTCGATCGATTAGGTTAAGCTACCTTTGTCGCGGTTGGTACGTGGATGGGTAACCATATAAACATACCAAGAACCCTACGTGCTTCGGAAAGCACACTAAGCCGTTGGCCCCGGCTGTCATTTGTGGATCTTTGAAAATAGTTACGAGTCGTCAGAGGTACGAAAGTCAAGAAAATGAAATCCATTGTTTAGACAACTCTAAAAAAAAAGTGAATTTACGCTTTTGTGTGTGTGTGCCCATAACTTTTCTAAAATACAATTTTAGTTACTTTAAAAAGGGTTTTAATTATTATTTCGATAGTTATGATAGGTATGTGTTGCCGCGGAAACGCCGGTACTGCAAGCACACCTTTCAGCCAAAACTCTTCCTTGAGGAAGGCCACCAAATGTTGATTCGGAACGCGCACCACGAACGACTTGAAGTTGGTGTTATGACGGACCTCCAACTTCTCCACCCTCAAAATGTACTAACGTATTACCTCAATGCCGTACAAAGCAGGGGCGTTAGTGATGAAAAAAATTATACTAGCTGCACCTACTACTGTTTCAACCGCTTAGGTCTCGATCCCGTCAGAATGTCGGGATAAAAAGTATTCTATGTGCAAATCCTGGTCATGGTCTAGATACTCATGTGAGAAATTTCATCCAAATTCATTCAATCGTATAAACGTGAAATCCAAACGAACTCTAATATTATTTGTTTAGACTAGTTGTTACTCAAGTTTAATTTCTAAATAATATTTGTCCTTACCGATCTCCATTGGTCTGGAGTTTTTTGGGTGCAGTCTGACGAAACGTTATTGGCTAAATTGGCACACGCAGCCCAATGGGCTGTCAACAGATTGCGTCCTTCCTTGGTCCTACTGAAGCGGCTGTGCGCCAGTTGTGGGTTATCCTTCATATAATCAAGAATAGCCAATATTTGGTCCACGCCCACCAACTTTAGTTTAAAAACAATAAAAATCTAAATTAATTTTGCGTTACAAACCAATGATAATATAAACATTATACTTCAAACCAATACTCACACTTCTTGGATCGATATAGTTCATAATGTATTCAACTGAACTACAACTCTTGAATAATACTGACTTTTGGGAAGAGTATTTCAGTATGTATTGACTATTGGATGTGACCAATAAATTGATGCAACCGAAAACCAATTAGGGTAAAGTACCCAATTATTAGCATGTTATTCTATAGTAAATAGATGAAAATAATTTTGTTTCTATCGACTTCAAATAATACCTAAAGAAACCTAAAGAACTACTAACCTAACCTACAGACGATATTCTGTAACCAGTAAAGTTTGTTCGCAAACATTGATGTTCTTAAGATCTATCCTATCCCCAGACCCCGTGATATTTAGAAATACTAGAATGTATACTAGTTTCATTAGCTATTTAACCAAGTTACAGACCTTACATCGGATTGTGTTACACAATAAAAAACCAAATATAGGTTACAATATTTTTACACAGTTATTGCAACCTATTCGACTTTCTATAAAACATAATTCCGTAGTTTCTGTGTACTGTATTTAATTTACGATGACGCCCTCATTTAACTAAAAACTACATGAATTAAAATGTTTTTTTGCTTCAACTGTTTGGGCATTTTAGACGTTAAAAACGTCTTATAAATATGCCAAAGTAGTCCAGCTTCGCAAAGACGACATTAATAGATAAAATTGCTACACAAACTATTACTTTATCGTGCACACATGGGAGTGGCGCGAGGAGGCGAAATAAGGGCGTAACTCCGCTGCCGCGAGAAATCGCGGGACAGCGGACAGAGCTCCGGCGGGATCTCATGGCGAGAGTGCGAATGTCGCAACTCAGTGCTGGGCACGCCACAATAACGGTGGTAAGTCCTCTCTTAGGAGTGGATTGAGAGGCGCCCCGGCGTCATTACCTTCCGCCTGACGTAGGTCCTCAACGGACACGGTTGTTTCGGGAGGACATGGTGGAGCATACGGTGGAGGTCTGCCCGGCTTGGGCGGGGCACCATCGTGTCCTCGTGAAAGCGATCGGCGGCGGCGATCTCTCGCGTCCGGCCCTGGTCCAGGCCATGGTACGGAGCGAGAGTGCATTGGAAACCGTCACCTCCTTCCTCTTTGTGCGAAGCAGTAATGCTCGCGAAGAGGCGGCGCACGTGAGGGAAAGGCAATCTATGCGCTCTCACGGCCCTAGTTACCGCTGGCGTCGCCCTGGGCCTCGGGAATCCTAGGATGATTCCCGGCCACCGTAGGTGCGGGCTTGCGGATGGCGAGTAATGGGTAGCTCGCTGTCCGGTAAGGACCAAGCCCGGGTTGACGGTACGTTGTGTTCCACGCGCAACTCAAAGAGAAGTCAGCACCAACTAGTGGGGTCTGCAAAGGCCGGTGCCTGCCGGGGGTGCACGTTGTTCGAAAGAGATACCATGGCCCCGGCACACAGGTAACTGAACGAACACGGGTAGATTTTACTCAGTAAAAGTCTGACATGCCGAGAAGTTATTTGATTATTTCCCAAGCTCAAAAAAATAACGACTACTATATTATAGTAGTGTGTACCCACTTATAGCAATGAGAAGTATTTTAAATGTTCAGTACATAACTGTAGCGATGTAGCAATAGCAATAGTTGGACACTTTACCCTATTGACCACAGCTAACAGTCAACACAGTCATGTTTATGTCATCGTAGCCGGCTTAACTTTTTTTTCTTATATGCAATATTGAGTCTCCGCATAAACAGCCAGGATTACATTGAATTGATTTGATGTAATCAGTAATAATGGTTAAAAAAGGTTAGTAGTTGGTACATTTTATCATCTTGACAGGTTTGTATTATTGCATAATCATCAGCCTAAAATGTTTCCACTGCTGGGATACAAGCCGAGGAGGCTTGTGTACGTTGGTACGGGCACGTTTTACGGAAACTGGTAAGCTACGTAGGAAACAAATATCTGCCATGCCGTAGCGGGTGACATGCGTGCCAATGGACTCACCATATGGGATGCAAAAGACCATCCGAATTGGAAGCTTAGAAGTAGGAAAGCGGCTCCCGGGCTTCGAAAGGATGCAACCGGGAAAACGCGAAGATGATGATGATGACCAGCACCCTAATTGCGTAACTCCCGATTCATCATGATCTATATCGTTTTGAAACGGATTATTAAACCATTGCTTCATATGTTCGAAAAAAGTGTCTGCTCAACAACGTAAATAACGCAATGAATATTGTTGAACTGTGAAAACGAAACCGATTATGATTAATCGTAAGTTACGCAATTAGGGTGCTGATTAAGTTATGAAAAGTAAACAGAAACACAGCCACTATTCGTGCTCGTGCCCACAATTTTCGAGGGTTTCTCTCAATTTTATCGGGATCCACTACATCAGATCCTGACTTCTTTGGCATGGGACCACCCTTATCTAACAATTGGCGGAGAAATCGGTGAATACTCGTAATGAAAAAAACATACAGTCGAACATAGAGCCTCCTCCTTTTTTACGTCGGTTAAGTTAATCCGAATAATACTTTACCCGGCCTGGGAATATAGTCAATGACGTCATGCTAAACCAGTACCCCTGCCAACCACTGGACCAACGAGGCAAAAACATAACCTAACATAATCAGCCTATAATGTTCCCACTGCTGGGACACACGCCTCTTCGTTGAGAGGCAGTGGGCCTTAATACTAATACACGAGGCTATATTACTAGAATACTAATACAATGTATGTAAACTCCATATAACGTCACTCAATTTAACGAGAAACTCCCTAAAGCGTCGAAATCACTCGGCTTTGGTTAGTTTAGCTTGTCTTCCATACAATGATACACTCTATTTAGCATTACACCCACTCTCAATAACGACAATGATTAAATATTAGTACGTTCTTTTGTCGCTTTATTATCCTAGCCTCGACTGTCACATATCGAACTTGTGAAAACTAAATCCCGCAGACGCTACCATCGATAAGTAAAAACAATATAACTAAAACAAAAAATATATTGGTGTGGTTATTTTGTGGGCTCATCAACCACAGTTCGCAGGGTCGCTACCTAAAATTCCAATTCTGAAACATTATCACTTGCTCTAGTAATAAAAATATTTTAGAAATAGTTTCTTTTTAAGCACTATAATTGTATGGGAAATATATTACTGTAGGCTACATGTACTCTTTTTGTATGCCTTTCTTATTAAATAAATTATTAGTTATTGTAGTCACTTGAAATATCAGTTTTGATAATCTGTTCTTTGTTTACTTACTTGCTTGTATATTTTATTTACTTTCACCTGTCCCGGTGGCTGTAATGAAATCGTGCAAGTTAAATTTGACCCACTTCCCGGTTTCCGATTGAGCTGAAAGTTTGCATGCATATGTATATTGCGTGACAATGCCTTACTAAGACATGGAGGTGGTCTGATGTTGGAGCTAGATGGTGGCTATAGATAGATAACACTTTCATTGCTCAAAACAACACATAAGTACATGTGTGGGTTCTATAAATTATTACGAGCAACATAACAGATCAGTGTAATGTTTCGAGTTTTCTTCTTTACCGCAATCAGTGTCGCTCATATTGCGAAAGTATTAAGTGACATACCCCTGGAAACACACAACTTCCGAAACCCCTGGAATGTCATTAACATGTCATATAGTTTAGGAGCCTACACAGATTGATTAATAATGCACCATACAGTAAGAAATTACGGTAGAACAGCAATTTTCCCATTGAATTTTCCCCGATAATATTCGTTCAAGAAACTGGCCCATATACCTATTGCTCAGTGTAGTTCGGTTCGGAACATTAATTCCTTCGGCAAATTGAATTATAGGTTCACCGGGTAAAGCGCTTACTGTCTTCATTTATTATGGAAACCAACAGCGCACACGGCGTGCATACCGAGCCGTGGTTGCTAGAAGACTGCTTATACGCATGCGCCAACTAATTAGCTAGGGGATGAGGTTAGCACTGGAAGTCTAGACGTAACGTAAGTTCACAGGTGAGAGGAACTGACAAACACGGTGCTGTTTCATTTCAACCTAGTTTTGACTCTGTTGTCTGATGGACTCGGTATATTTTACACTACGCTTCCTCTGCATTATGCATGTGTGCTGTACAGTACATCCCATACTGTAGCGCCTTTTCCAAAAAAGGGGCGAATAAATTTAACTATTTTTTACGTTATATATAATAAAATCATAATCTTGATAATATTTTACCTGGGTTGGATTGCTGTTGCACACGGAGTAAAAAAAATTTTTTTTTTTTTGCAACAAAACAAACATCTTAGATGGCAAAACTGTCTTTTACAAATACTTTGTTACGTTGAAAATAATTTACTAAAAGTCATTCATAATGGGACTTAGACAAAACCACACCTGGTAACACCGTATATGCTCCTTGCGCTACTGCACTCCTAGTAACATACGGCCTGTTTTGAAGCGTTTATACGCGAAAACACTAGTGACATCTATGATATTATATGGAGAAACTCAAAGAAGGCCCGCGAAATTCGAATTTTCCCACGTGTTTCTAATTGTTACCAGAATTTGGGCACTTTATTCGGCTAACAGGGGTGTTGAGTTTTGTTGCATTTTAAACTTTTCTACTTTATTTAGTGCATTGTATGTTGATTAAATGAAGTAATAAACTCAGATTTGTGTTTACAGGATAAGTTTTTATCCAGTGCGCAAATTGCGACCATGAATTCATGGTTACAGTTTACTCACTGGATAATTTTTTTCCTGTATAATGTGCTACCTACCTAAGATCTAATAACATAATCATAGCTATCATGAAGAAACGAATGTCTTAAGGGGACACTAGTCGCGGGCTCGAACTCACTGGTGGGCCTGGCTAAAAAGCACGCTCTCTCACCAGGCATCGTGTCCGACAGAGATAGTATCAGTGATGAGCAGTTAGACGCTAGTCTACACGCAAAACGTAATTGAGTGAGATGCAGGAAACTCGGAAACTCGTAAAACTTTATCACTATACCCACAAAAACCTAAATAAATTTAAATGATATTAAGGTGCAGTTAACTTACGACTCATTTACCGCGACTTATAGAACGGTGTTGGTTGATATTGTGTGCTAGTGACGTGTGTTAAACTATTATTTATTTATTTATTTATATATACTTTATTGTACACCACAAAAAAATCATTACAAAAAAGAAACACGGTACACTACAAAATATACAATGGGCGGCCTTATCGCTTTCCGCGATCTCTTCCAGGCAACCCTGGCATGGACAGCGATTGGTCTGGATATAAAATGGGGATGTTGTTGGCACAAATAATAAATATGCAATATAATAAAATAGATACACAGATATATACATATCCTATCCTATATAATAGAGACATAGATACATACATATAAATATATAAGGAACAAAAATAAATGAAGACTTTACATCGAAAATTACAGTAAGGTATGAGAACCGGATTACAACGACAGGTAATGATCCTTGACAAGTCTTTTAAACACATATAAAGACTGAGCGCGTTTAATTTCAACAGGCAATGCATTCCACAAACGCGCGGCCTGGACAGTGAAGGAATGGTCGAGGAATGTCGTGGAATGCATAGGCATTTTAAGCTTCAAGTTATCTGATGACCTTAAGAACTTAGTGTGGGAGTCACAAAGAAACTGAAAACGATTTTTGAGATTTATTACTATTAGCGGTTTTCTAGTTCATTTTAAAATGTAAGCAAATTTAAATGTAGAAATTAAAGCGAATATTAGTGCGCTGCATAAAAGCGGACTTAATATATCAAAAATATCTGATGAACCTGGACTGACTGTGAGTATTATGATTTAATTATTTTATTAAACATTTATTTATTCAAAGTATAACTGCTGATCCTTGTATTATTTTTGAAACTTTTTATAAACATCATAAGGTCTAAATAGAAGAAAAATATAAAATTTCTAAGTAAATTTATTTCCTAGATTGTTGAACGATGAAAATAACGTTATACTGACTTAATATTTATGTGAAATTTCTATTTTAAATAATTTTGTTTCTAAATAGTAATACATATTACTATGCATTTTGGTTAGTAGCCTAACAGTACCCCCTTTTTTGTGAAATATTGTGAGTCGGTGGGTTTAAATATATGAGGCAGGGGGTAGCCTTACCCGTCGAAAGCAAAGTGGAAGACCCCATAAAAGAGGCGTAGCGACAGCACATGTTCAGCGAATATGAAACAAGTGGTTTCAAAACGACAAGACATTTTGCCGAATTATTCGACACATCTTTACGAACCGTGCGCCATGCACTCACGCAGAAGGTTTGTATCATCAAAAACCAGCTCGAAAAGCGTAATAAACGAAAAACATTAACATAAAGTTATAAATTACAAATATTTAATGATTTTAGTAATATTCAAATAATATTGTGTCATATCCGTAATGTAGATATTTATACTATATTTTGAGGTTTAGTTTCAATCTTCTTTTCGTAATGAAAATGAATATCAAGCTATAACCTCAATCAGTCCTATTAAATACGATTTGTTAACTTTGAGGTTTTAGATAGAACGAACTCACTCGCAGTAGAATAAAAGCAGTATAACTGAGTCATCTAATTTTATTGTGACAACTTGTCAGCATTTGTTATTTTTACGTGGGTAGATTAACACACATTAGTAGGTAATTACAGCACAATATTATTATTTTACTAAGATACAATAGCCTGATTATCATAGTTAACACCAATTCGTTACTTTACTTCAATAAATTGTTCTTTATGATAAAATAAACTGTTTTAACAAGAAGTTATTATTAGTTATTTTTATACCTACTTCATACAATTATAACGAATAAACATTTTGTAATCACTTATTATTCTTAATCCATTATTTAAATAACAATATAAGGAATTAAAAAAAAACATTATTATTCTCGTAGATTATATATCGAATAATAAAAGAACAGATGAAGATTATTGTTGAAAAGAAAAATAAAAGTCTCATCGTGAGATTTGAACCTAGACTTATGAGTTTCTTAATCCAAAACGATACGCTACGAGCTACCAGGACTGGACATGACTAAGTGAATTTTAGCAATGGTATGAACCGGCCAAGGTCATACGTACTGTGCGACGGTATGTTTTTTGTTTCATTCGACGTCAGTGTATGAGTTCTGTGATGAGCGTTCTGGTTCTGTGTTGATATATCACTTAAACACACAGCTGTAGGTACGGCCTGGGACTGCGACTGTATAGCAATATAACGGACCCTTAGTATGCTAATGGATTTGTGAATCCTTATTGTACATTGTAGAACAGTGGAGTAATACACTCCCGAAATTTGTATGGAAAAAATGTCGACTAGATTCACCTTAAACTTGTACTCGACGGAAAATATCACGATTTCAAGAAAGTTTGTATTGTTATTTGTGCGTCAAAGACTAGGTCAAGGTTCCAGACATTTTTAACGGGCTTAAGAAGTCACTATTATGTTGCGCAATATCTAGCTCACCAACTATGGACTGAAACAAAACAGGAATATCGAAACCTAGTTTTTATTTATTAACGCCTGTCTAACGTTCCAACGATACACGCTATGCAGTGAACCAATATATAGATACTAAATGTAATAGTAATAATATTTAATATTAGGTAAGTTACATTTTATAATTAATTTGATCCTATTTTGCCCTAACAAGGTCCATAATTTGTTCATAGCTCATTGAACATTGAATTAAATTTATATTTATAGCTATTAATTAGCGTTTTGTAACATCTATGAAAAGGCAATACATTAATTAATTATGTTCTATAGATATCAAGACCAATCATTGATTCCGATACAAATGTCACGTACAGGGGCATCATAAAAGGCGAACGGGACTAGCCACAAATTTGAATCTAGGTACAGGGAAGTTGACGCATGCGTATATTAATTGACCTGCAACTGCAAACGGCGTCACCGGTGTAGTGCACGTCGCGAGATTTATTACATTTTATTGAAAAACCAAGCCTTGCCGGCGAATTAAAACTATCGAGAGCGGCCTAAACGTATCAATGCCGCACGTGACCGACAACAGTGACTACCAAGACAAGACCATCGAGGAAATGCTCGAAGACTCTGTGCTCATTCAACTGATAATAATGTTCGTTCAGATTGCGATGCTGATCGGCAAGATTCTTTGTTCCCTGATTCGGGACATTATCAGCGGCATCGTACTGGCACTGCAAAGAATATTTGACGAAGACGGAGATCTCGTGTACTACGTGGTGCCCTTTCTGTATTACATGAAAATTGTCTAAGTTATCAATGAAGTGAAATCCTTACTTTGAAAGAATGTGTTTGCGCTACGATAACTTACGTTGCAGTTTTTAATTTGAAAAAATAAATAAAATAAAAATGGAGCTTTGGAAAAATAACAGTGGTTGTGTTACGTCATACCTTGTGTTGTGTTAACAAAAACTGTTTACTTTATACTCGTACAAATGTCGGATTTTACCAAGTTTTAAGTGTACGATTTGGAAGTATTTTAAATTTACAATTCTTACAAAATTAATTGGGCAACCTTTACTTTGCTATCAATGTTACAGTCGTGTTTGTCTCATCGTGATTTTAAGCTGTATGTGATCAAGTGTTTCCTATTAGCTAGACTTTATTGCTATTCTATCTACTGACCCACTTTTCGCCATTTACCGCAATTAACTGATATTATTTATTGTGTGACTATCCTACTTATTTTTGGATAAAAAAGGTCAACGTTTTCTGGAATCTGGATTTAAAAAAATGCTTTTATGTAACCAATAAAAATTAAATACTCCTTTTTGTGATGTAATGTAATGTATAAATTAAAATATAAGTAAAAATTCAAAACGAAAACTTGTATGAAATGTTACCAATAAAACTAATTTGGCCTATTATAATTGTATGTAGATTGATTGTATCATGTGTGTAAGTTGTGTACGCGGCCGTGATTTTTTATATGCTTCAATCTGTGTCATAGGTATTATTACATCTTATTTTTATTTATTTTTTTGAATTTCACAAGTAATGTACTTAAGTTCACACCTGTCTGAACTGTATAAACCGAATTTACCCTTGTAGTAAGACGGAGCACATTACTTCATTACCAGTAGATCATGTTGTAATGATGATTATGATTTAAATAAATGTTGTGAAACGGCAAATAAGTTG
Organism: Polymixis flavicincta; assembly: GCA_949987655.1. NCBI lineage: Eukaryota > Metazoa > Arthropoda > Insecta > Lepidoptera > Noctuidae > Polymixis > Polymixis flavicincta. The sequence goes on along the minus strand of OX465171.1, from coordinate 29,470,040 downwards.
TTTGTTTTAACCGCATTCATGTATAAGTATTGTCAAGTACTAGATTTGTAGACTATTTTATATTTGATTAAGTATACTTGTTGACCGGGCTACACGGGCGGCACACACTGTAATTTTTAACATTGTAAAAGTCAATAATTATTAGTAAAAGAGTAAGCCGGTCAAACGAGGAATTTGAAAAATAGGTATTTGAAGAAACTATTGCCATCGCGCTGTTAGTAAGTCTGCCCCGTAGTATGTGATAGGGACGGGACAGCTGCAGCTCAGACCGAAATTATCACAAAATATTGACGAGATCGATGTTTCGTATTCCCCTTTTTTCTCCTCGAAAACTGAGCCGATTAAATGTTTTTTTTTTTACGTAAACATTTTAAGAAAGAGTAGGTACGTTTAGGTTCCTATAATTTTTATTCCTCTGGTAGTCCTCTTATCACGGCGGTAAAAACAGAATTTTTGATGTAATTTTTAGAGGGTATTTTCTTGTTGCTGAAAAAAGAAAATGACAGGGACGTGTTTACAGCAGACTTTGATTTTATGAAGAAAACAAAATTGCTCTACAGGCATTATTCAGAAGAAAAAAGGGGAATACATTCGTATAGAGAATCGTACACCCTGCACCCTAATTGCGTAACTTACGATTAATCATAATCGGTTTCGTTTTCACAGTTCAACAATATCCATTGCGTTATTTACGTTGTTGAGCGGTTTAACAATCCGTTTCAAAACGAAACAGATTATGATGAATCGTGAGTTACGCAATTAGGGTGCTGTTCGCTCATAATAAACTTTTTAAAGTTTTCTTTTTTCAGTAATTTAAACTCGAATGGAGGTTTTTGCCCTTCAGTGGGTCACTAAAGGCTAGGTTAGATTAAATTACATCAGAACACTAAAATATAATTGTTCTATTCTGTCAATTTAAACACAGTTTAATTATTCTGAAATTCATTTAAAGTAATGTATAGGTAGACAAAATTAAATTAAAATTGATTATAGCAATGTGCAAGGTATTTTTTAAATAATTTATAGTAACTAAACAATGTGATTTCTTGTTCTTGAACATGTTTGGATAATTTTTAGTTCTAAAGGAATGTAATTCGGACAATGGTCCGAATAAAAAAAATGAACATTTTCCTTTACACAATTATTGTCATAATTATTTCGAAACCACCCATTGGTTTCGAAATAATTATGACAATAATTGTGTGAAGGAAAATGTTCTTTTTTTTTCAGTTTATATTTATGGATAGTTTTATTACGTGTTGAAATATAGTGTTCTTCGCAAAATGTATAGTATTAGTTTACCGGCTTTCATATCCTCGGTCCATGGCACTGAGAAATTAATCAGGAAAATCCTAGCCTCCACACTGATTAATTTTGACGTGCCGTGCTTCACCGAGACTATGGATGCCTAGAGACTCGCTTGCCCGAACTCCATTTTCCCAGAGACGGTGGGATGAGCCGCTCTGCAGAGTAGTCCAAGACAATCTTCTTAACACGTCTGCTACGTCTGCGGAGCGTGCGCGCCTGCTGGCTGTGGGTAAGTGGGAGTCGGGTCTGTGGCTTCATGCGCTACCATCGTCGTTTGTTCGACGCAGTTCGACGACACTACTTTCCGCCTAGCTGCCTCGCTGCTTCGCTGTCACTGCGGCGTTGTCAACAGTCTAGGACACAACGCCAAACAGAGGAAGCCTAGCATTTTCATTAGTCGTCCCCCGACTTCACAATACCTTGATCAAAATATTACCTACAACTTAAAAGGACAATAAATAAGTGTTTTTTTCTTTTTAAAGATTTTTTGGGTCGGCCGTTTTTCAAAATTTTGAATTTAAGTTTGCCACCAATTAAATGGCGCTGCCATGCGGTTATAGTCTTACCATAATCACGGTTATGTCTTTACAGCTCCTAAAATATAAACTTACGATTTTTTCTACCAATTTTATTTATTTATTTATTTAACCATTTATGCACACACATATAAACAGACAAAAATAAAGGAACAGAAAAATACGTACAAAGGTTTATCTGTTCTTTACCAAAATTTAAGGTCTCTGCAATGCATAGTTTTAAAGATTTCCGCGGCCACGCGGTGCTCCGCGTCAAACCCTAATACATTTTTTACCATAACCACCAATACCATAAAATATATGGTTTTGGGAATCAAGTTTTTCAATTTTTGACAAAATCTTGGCATAGCTTTTACTTTTTTTAATATTGCTGTGGTCTTGTCATCGAAACGCATACCTACTTTATCATTAGGAGGCCTTCCTTCTCCGTAAAACTGGCTAGGTGACCCCGGCGCTTCTGACATTCAATTCCATATTACCCCACTCGCAGCTCATCGTCGTTTGCCCAGTTTTGCGTCGAAGCATGACAGCAGTGAAGTGACTTTTAGAGCCTTGCATGGGTCTGGAAATATCCTCAGACATGATCTCCACCTCATCGTCATTATTCAGTATCGCTTGTTACTTACTCAACAATATACCTGAACACAGCGCCTTAAAAACAAAAAAAAAAAAACAACTGCGCCTTCCTACTTACCATCAATTTGCCGCTATCTAAACACTATTAGCCGATCGCTTCAAAAGCTTTGACGGTGATTAATGCAATACTTGTTTTCAACCTAGTTGATAATACTGCTAACTCAGACATATTCGTGTAACTAATAGTCAGAGAGCCACCTGCAATGTTTTTTTGACGTAGGTATCATTTTAGTGAAAATTACGTCTTATGATACCCGAATTAAAGTGCTGGCAACAGTTTACCGTTGATAAATTGTTTAAAAAAAAGTTGGTCTGCCATTGCGCACCCTACTAGAAGTACTTGGCAGACCATTGGCGATTCGTGTAAGAGTACGCATTATGGCGGGTGTAAGAGAGCGCACACACTCTTGTGCACCTTTGATTTTTGGTAGTTTTATTTCAAAGAATTTTTTACTACTTTATAGCTGTATTATTTATTTTCAGCACTAGGTATGTCTATGAGAGAGAAAACCGAGAGACAAAATTGTCACGCTGATACAATAAAGAAAGCTCAGAAGCTTATAGAAAAAGGAAATACGAAAAGATCAGTTGCCGCTACCCTCGATATGGTAGAGTCAACTTTTAGAAAACGACTAAAGAGGTCGCAATCTGCCACAAAATTGGTCAGGTATAAGTAGGTTGCAAAGGATGACAAGAGCCAAGTAAAAAACCCAATAATGTGCCAAAAAAGGGGAACTGGCAGTGTGTCGGCTGCGAGGAGTTGTTCACACAGCTGTACTTCAATCTATACATTTCTAGTATAAGCTGATATTGCCTTGTATAGGATTTCCGTGCATTGCGAGATTAGCGTAAACTGGAAATGTATAGTTTGATGTGTAGCCGTGTCACCGTGTGTACAAAGCCTATAATAATAGAAGATTGGATTGAGGGTTTAGACTGTAAAGAATGGTGGCACGAGAAATGGCCTTGGCTATGGCTTATCTAAGTGTGACTTAAATGCAATCATAAAATGCGCACTCTTAAACACCTAGGCGCGCACTCTTAGACAAGGGATGTATAAGAGTGCGCATTTTTTTATAAATGTGATTCTCGCACCTCAATTAATAGCAATAATTAGTTTAACTTCATGTTGATTTGTTATCAACTTATCAGATAGATAGAGATTTTTTTTTTTATAATACTTTTTTTTTAAAGGCCCTAAATTATAAAGTGCGCACTCTTACACCACCTTACCCTATCCCATCAAATAAGACGATTCATTACGTTTTATAACGTCAAAAAGGACAAGTTGGTGTAAAAAATTCATGCGCTGTCGAGGCTAGTCGGACGAAACCAAAATCGATAACAGATACATACACATGCAGTTAAATAGCAACAGATACTCCACACATTCAAATGCAGCCCCAATTAGCGAAAGGGACGGAAAATTCAAACAACAAATAATTAGGGCGACGCCGCCCGCCCGTTGCAGGCAGGCCATGCGCACAACATCGTGATGTCAATAGCCCGCGTTATCTAGACTCCTGTACCAGGGCCTAAGCAAGCCTTGGATTAATATTGTTATCTGTATCCAACCTATTTGAACTGTCCTATATCAATATGCACTCCTAGTCATCGTTCAAAATCGACATCGATTTCCGGCCAACATTGTTTGAGTGCCTTTCAAATGGGCTTGTTTTATTTGTTGTTTTTTTATAGTTTCGAAAAACTACTACACATGCTGACGTCACACTCACACACAGTCGTTGAGATCGACTCGTATGCACAGTGTCGCACAACGAATAGGCTGGCGGCATGCAACAAGTTGAAATGTAAACGAACAATGGAATAGCAAATTGAATGAAAATCTCGACGGGTAGTTTTTATTCGCCATTGATATTCAGGTTTGAGTTCTGATGGTGATTCATGTCATTTTAAGAACGTCCACAGTCTGATCTCAGTCTTAAACTGTCAAAATACCTAGAGTTTCCATACATTTATGACAAGTTTTTGACATTTGTTTGTCGCCGAGATGAGACTGCGACTAGATTTTAAACCGTTTTTATGATGAGAATTGGCCTTCTGCTTAGAGATGTACAAGTAATACATGTAAATAACTAACTGTTGTAGAAGATAGTAGAATAGTATATAAATATTGTATTTTTACTAATTTCGACAAATTAAAATTTAGGTTTTACAAAAAAACTTCAGACTTCTGCGATGCTTTTTCAGCGAGATATCGGCGATATCGCGTTTTTCACCGTTTCAATGGCGTGGCCATGGGGTTAGTCTTGCAGCACCTTAAATATAAACCTAGGATTTATATATATAAAAAAAATACAAACTGAATCTCTCATTTACCTAAATTTCAGGTCTCTGTAACGCTTGTGGCCGCGCGGTTCTCCGCGTTTCATTGGCGCGGCCACGTTCAAACCCTTATAACCATTACTTTGAAAAATGTATGGTTTTGGGTATAAACTTTCACAATTTTTTACAAAATCTTAGTGGTTTTTTTTAAATTACATTATGGCCGCCCTATTGGAAAGGACACCGTTAAATGCACGCTATGACTAAAGTGATAAGGTCTATAATTGATTGTGTAATTAGTACGTTCTGCACCCTAATTGCGTAACTCACGATTCATCATAATCTGTATCGTTTTGAAACGGATTGTTAAACCATTGCTTCATATGTTCGAAAAATGTGTCTGTTCGACAACGTAAATAACGCAATGAATATTGTTTAACTGTGAAGACGAAACCAATTATGATCAATCGTGAGTTACGCAATTAGGGTGCTGATTTATAAATTGCGAGTGTGTGCGCGACTTTATATCTATTGATTTTACTAAATTGCATGTGTAGTTGTGGCGCGGTAGTGGGGAGCAAGTGGAGATATCGGGTTTCGATACATTTTCAACTACTGGGCATATCTCCTTAATTCTTTCTTATACCTATCTACGGCCTAGCCTTTTCCCAACTAAGTTGGGGCCAGTTTCCAGTCCAACCGGATGCACCTGAATACCAGTATTTTACATGGAGCGACTGCCTATCTGACCTCCACAACCCAGTTACAGGGTAATACGATACCCCTCGATGAGACTGGTTGTCAGACTTTCGGGCTCTGTCGACCGAATATAAAAATACATACTTCTTTCTATGATCTGAGGTCGCCCCGTTACGACTGTCAAAGATCCACAAATGACAGCCGGGAGCAACGGCTTTCCGAGGCACGGAGGCGTATAATAATTATTATTTATTGCCACGGAGAGGTAAATTGCACTATAAAGTATAAGCAGTGTTATTTGTTTATTAATTGTAAGCATATGTGAATATTGAGCAGAGAGCAGTGATAGCCGAGTATGGAGAGTTCAGGTATATAATAATCAAAGGGAGAGTTGTAGGCCGTGTGTTCGAACACAGACAGGCGCTTTACTTTATGTAAATAATTTCATGATTATTGCTCAGAAAAACGGTGAAGGAAAAGAAAGTGAGGAAACCGGCATGGCATGGGACCAAAAATTCGAATATATGTGACATCTACCAACGCGCACTGGGCCTGCGTGGTGGATTTCGGCCCATTCCTGTTCTCTCCTCTATAGACCTGTGAGCCGTTTCCGAGATTCAGATTATATGTATATAAGAATTGCTCTTTTAAAGGTACCTATCTACTATCATCAAATAAATATTTGTGGGCAAATCGACCACTGCAGAAATACGTTTAGGTACGGCAATTTGTACGATTTGAAAATGCATTAAAGAAATGTACCTACAACATTTTCCTTAACCACATATATTGCATAGCGATGTACGGACAGCACATCGCTATGCAAAATATATTATGTACTGCCACTTCTTCGGGCAATTCTTCGGGGTAAGCCGTTTACCTTGGTTCTCCTACGGATCTCTTCATTCCTGATTCGATCACGTAGGGATACTCTAAGCATAGCCTTTTCCATTTACTTTAAACCATTTAATAAGGCCCATTGTGTGTGAGTGACGTTTCAGTGCCACAGCGGTGGGCAGGGCACATTGCTCGCAGAACAGATGGCTAATGGGGCCGAAAGGCTCTGGAGTGGCGACCTCGTCGTTCCGGAAGACGTAGTGTTGGAAGCGGATTCCTGCGGCGTTCACAAGGTGGAGTGATGACCTTGTGAAGGCCGCAGGAATCCGCTGGATGCGGGAAGCACCGAATCGGTCGAAGTGGTGGAGCTTGGGGTGACGCCTATATCCAGCACTGGACGTCTTTCGGCTGAAATGATGATGATGTTATTGCACAAAATTCAAAACGTGCCAATTGCCTGATACCTGCTTATTTGAGGAGTTGTCGATGTGCGAATCACCAACAGAAAATTATATATTTATTTATGTTTCGATTCGCACGTTTTACTGGTCTGTTTCTTTCACTGATTGTCCTTCGTTGATTAGCCAGTTTCGCTGATTGATCAGTTTTGCGGGCTCTGCGGATTAGTCATTTGCCTTGACAGCTTTCAGTGATTGCCAGTGTCCTTGATTCGACATTTTGGTACACTCAAGGGAAAATATAAGATTGCGTCTAAACAAACAAAATTTTTGAAATGTCTACCACTACGAACCCAATTTAAATCAAAAACAAAGTTATATTTTTGGATCGCAGTTTGTTATATATAAAAAAAAATTGGGAGCCATTCCTTACATTTAGATTAGACCGCTACTGTAGGTGGTCTAGAATCGTGTACGGAATTCATGGTTACAGTTTGCATGTCGATGTCCCTGACACTCTGTATAACTTTCTAGTAGGTTCAACTGTTTACACTAGATTAATCTGATCGCAGTCGGGTTTCAAACAACGGCGCGCGGCGCAGGTCGGGTATCAAACAAAGCCGTAACGAGCGATAATATGTGTCTGGCCGTGGTCGCTACAAAGTTTATGTACTATCCGGTCATTGTTACCTACTTACTAATGTTACAATAGTATGTCAGCAGAGATAGCGAGTTGTGAACAACATCTGAAGTGGGATGAAGGTACCTATTTATTATTTTGTTACGCATCAAGTAGGTACTGTGGGAACCGAAAGTTCTGGGTTGGTCTAATTATAAAACACATTACCTTTTATTTATAAACTTTGCTTAAAGTTAGAAAATGATAAGCGACTATTTAACCATAAATAAAAAAAAAAACATTTTGCGTATACAAATTTTAAATTTTTAACCAGTGCGCAAACTGTAACCGAACTGTAAACTGTAAAAGAACGATATGCTGAATTCATGGTTAAATTTTGCCACTGGTTAAAAATGTACTCTGTATGTACAATTTTTTTGTTTTGCTGGCATTGACACGTTTATTATTTCATAATCTCGAGGACGGTTTATCGGGTCTGTAGTTCTTCTTTATAGCGTGCTTTCGATATTTCATAATTCGTTCGTAGCATCGAGGTGCCGTGGTAGAGCAGTGGTGGCCAAGTGGTAACGGCCGCGACTTACGAGTTGTAGGTCGTGCGTTCGAACCCAGCCAGGCGCATTACTTTGTGTAAATAATTTCATCACCACTTCTCTCAAACGGTGAAGGAAAACATCGTGAGGAAACCGGCATGTTCTAGAACCAAAAAATCAAAGACATGTGACTACCATTTTCGACCATTGGGCGACCACTAGTCCCTTTACATCAATCTACGAATTATATTTATCACTAGCTGTAGCCCGCGGTTTCGCCCGCGTGCAGGTTGAAAATTGTGCCACAGAAACGTACTACCGAGATGAAAACTATCCTATGTGTTAATCCAGGTTATAAACGATCTGTGTGTCAAATTTCATCGAAATCCGTTCAGTCGTTTTTGCGTGATTGAGTAACAAACATCCAAACATCTTCACAAACCAAAACAGTAGGAATTTATTCTTCGGCTTTCAGCCCGATCTCTCTCCTATTCTTTTCCTCTATCATATTCTAAATAAGTTTGACAGTTCGAATGTATTATAGTATATACCTACATATAGCCAGTCTGTGAAAGTGGCTGGGTCAGACTGGATGACCTCCGCCTGCCGCATCCAGTCTGCGCAACATGGGTGAGTCCAATGTCCAGCAGTGGACTGCGATAGACTGAGTTGATAGCCAGCCTATACAATCGTAAGGTTGTTTCATGCAAACAGACATTTTATTTATTCGTATAGATTTCGTTTACTCAACGAGTCCCGCATGCAAATCACTTCTTTCCTAAACAAAAAACGTATACTAAAATATTTGAAAGCTTTTTCTAAAACTGCATGACGGTAGTTCATTTATAGCCAACCTATATAATACCTATAAGGTCGTCTTTTCCAGACAACCTCTACAGTGTAACAGTATGTGCAAACGCCAGCACATCAAGCTACCCCAATCTGTCAAATTTATTTGATAGTTTTTCAGCTTTATTACAAAGGAATAAGGTTCATGTTCAATTGGGAAAATTTGACAGTTTGGGATAGCTTGACCTGCTGGCGTCTGTACAATTACAAACGTACATTACAGCTTAATGTTTCGCCATTCTTCTACAATGAACAAAATATTTACAAGAGAGTGAGAGAGTGTAGGTGAACTTTGGACTAGGGGCCTAGTCTACTTACTTCTGATTATTGGTCACTAGCTTCCACCCGCGGCTTCGCCCGCGTGGTAGTCGGAAATTATTAGGTAGGTACGCGGGAACAGTGGCGTAGCGTGGACTAGTATTCTAGTATAGACGAGGGCAAAGTCGTATCAGTGAGGCCCATTTTCTTTCGTTAGGTACCAAGATCTTCAAATTGTGATCTATGTATTGTTTTATGAGACTCAATAGCACTCACAATGAAATGGCGAAATTATGCCGGATGTAAGCGAGACAGCGAGACTAGCAAAGATCGGGGAATCCCCAGTTCATAGACAAACTTTCATATATAATAGGGGAAGGTTGCTATGAATGGACCACTTAACTTTACGACCTCATATCCCAAAAAGTATAAGTGTTAAAATGAAAGCAGTTTATTATTTTTGTTTCATACGACCTTTATTTATAATCGTCAAACGCACAAACAATTCGGGCTAACACTTTTTGATATAAACGAAGAAAACTAAATCTTGGGCTGTTGCCTTCTTTGGACCATAGGCACCTTCATTGAACCACCAAGTTGCCATCAATGGACTTAGAGAAATTTGTTCTATAGGTCCAATCGAGGCAACAAATTGTAATTATCAATATTACTAAATTATTAATTAAAAACGCAATTAAAAATGAAATCTAATTGCAGATGATGTATATAGTGCAAATAGGTACTTTCTGACATGTTTTTTTAACACAAGCACAATCAACATGGTCCCAGGTCTTCTATTTCACATTTTAAACAGATTTAGCAAAATAAATTTTCTATATTCTCGTTAGTTTTTTTACTGGTTGACAGTTGAGGTTCTTTTGTGGACAGTTTTTGATTTTTGCTCTGGAACCTTTGCGTTCTCATCAAGGATAGTTTTGTACGGCAACGAAGTTAATTCTATGCTGTTTTGTGTTTTCCGACTCCTTTTCGGTAATTCTTTTTATCGGCGATTCTTCTACGGTTTTGTCCTTATTTAGTGAAATTATCGGAACTTATTCCCGTAATTATGACCGAATAAGTAGGTACAATAAAAAGTTGCTATGATTGGACTGGCCCAACGATGGAACACTTTTGAGGTCCATTGATGGCAACAAGGTACTGGTTCAGAAAAACTAAACTAAAATATAAATGGTCATGATTACACAAAATTGAATAACACTCATGGAATCTCAACTATACTGTCCAATATTTCATAACAGTGACCGCAGACAAATATGAATACAATGATACTTACGTCAAATTGTCCTGAGTGAAATTATTAGATTTTGACCGCCTCAAACACAACCACATGCGTCACTTTTCGCCACGTGACGCAGTGTCACTGAGGTAAGAGGAGGGTGTAACTGAGTCGCCATGGACTTGCTTCGACTAGTTTAGGTGTTGCTAGCTTGCACAGTTTTGGAAATACCTTGGTGGTCCAATGAAAGAACTGGTCCAATGATCGCAACCTTCCCCTATAGGTATATGCTACTCACTCACTCGAGACAGACGCGTCAAGTTTAAATAAGCAAAAAGTTACCTAGTCTACCTACAATGTCTTGATAAAACGTAAAACTGGGAGTTATGTTTTGTATTATACATACCTGTTTTAGGTTCAGGATTTTCCTCAACCTGAAATAGATTACTGTATTTTCATCATTCAGATCATTCTGTATTTTCATTTTAGTTTTGCCATTATTTGTAAAATAATAATTACAGGCCACAAACAAACGGTTTAAAAGGTGACAGAATTCTATGGTACAGAGGCCAGCACATAAAGCTACCCCAATCTGTCAAATTTCTTTGATAGTTTTTCAACTTTATCACAAAGGAATAAAGTTCATGTTCAATTGGGAAAATTTGACAGTTTGACAAAAATAAATACTACAACTATCTAATTCTATAAACTACATACTTCTAGAATTTTTGAAATCCTTCCTTTTAGAGTTCCGTAGGCAAAGGGTAAAACAGGACCCTATTATTAGTAGTATAATTATTAGAAAGTCTTAGGACTCCGCTGTCCGTCCGTGTCTGTCTGTTCGTCTGTCACCAGGTTGTATCTCATAAACCGTGATAGTTAGACAGTTGAAATTTTCACAGATGTATTTCTGTTGCCTCTATAACAACAAATACTAAAAAACAGAATAAAATAAATATTCAAGGGGGCTCCCATACAACAAACGTGATTTTTTTTACTCATTTTTCCTCGATATTTATAACGGCAACAGGTAGACGCTTGAAATATTCACAGAATATTGAGTTATTTTGTTCCCATACAACAGACATGATTTTTGCCGTAGTTATAGATAATGGTACGGAACCCATCGTGCACGAGTCCAACTCACACTTGACCGGTTTTTTCTAAATGTTTACCACGTTCACTCAGAGCCTTCCGGCCCCATCGGCCATCTGTTCTGCGAGCAAGTGTCCTGCCCACTGCCACCTAAGTTTGGCAATTCTTTGGACTATGTCGGTTACCTTAGTTCTCCTACGGATCTCTTCATTCCTGATTCGATCACGTAGGGAAACTCCAAGCAAAGCCCTCTCCATTGCCCTTTGGGTGACTTAAGCCTTCTTATGAAGCCCATTGTGAGCGACCACGATTCAAAAATAATAATATTACATAAGTTAAAATATTAATAAAAATTAAATAATGTCAGCAAAACAAAACAGAAATTAAAGTGAACTCACCTATAATTATTATAGTCAGGTACTTAGGTCATAAATGGTCAAATATGCAATTCATTATAATATCAATCATTTATTCAGGTTAAATTCATACCATTTAAAGTCTTTCACTGAGTAATAACCAGTGATCGGAGTAGGTAGATTGATTTGGGGTCAATGAACTGGCACGTATATATTAGTATGGATATGCCTCCGGGATTTTGAAATGATCTAAACTGCTTTTTATATAATTTTCACCTGTTTTCATATTCATAACTAGATATTGCATTGAATGCGAAAAAATATATCTATAGCATTCTATAAATTTCTAATGTAGTAGTTTAAAAATATAAATTTCACAATATTTGATTCAATCCCGTAAGTAACAAAATGAAATCCCGGAAAAAAAGCTTATCCATGTTATGATTTCTATGACTATTCATGATGCGAGTACGTAAAATCAATCTACCTACTCCGATCACTGGTAATAACATTTGCTTAAAAGTAATGGAGTTACCTTAGATTTAAAAATGTTTACAGAATAATCCTGAAAACGATGAGGTATTTTATTATAAATGACAGGTTTCATTGTCATAACAGTGAGAGTGACATACACGCGTACAAAAGAATTATATAGGAATAGCTCCCCGGCTCACCCTGTCGCACTCGCATCGCTTCGACTTCCCGGGGTTTTATTATTTGTCGCTTAGCTTTCTTTCAGACATTTTTTCATTTCGCTCGGCTCCTTACGGCTCTAGCGTAATGTTAACTAGCTTATAGCCTTCCTCAAGAATTACAAGATAATTAAAAATAATGGAAGTTTACGACTTTCCAATAAGCACGACAATTTAATCAGTGAACAATTTTGTCCAGGTTGCACCGCGGTGTCTTAAAATCATAAAGATGGCTTTCATAAACATTACATAACATCACGTCTGTAATCCCCGAAAGAATAAGCAGAGGTGTAAGTGTAGAATATTCACATTTCGTCAAAACAAAGGCAGATAGACGGCGCGGAACACCAAGAGTGAGGCCAAAAAACCAAATAGGTACTAAAGCGTCGCATTGTATGTAACAATATAATGCGACTCTTCGTGGCGTAGTACTTGAATTTTGAATCAGTATTTGGTTTTTTGACTTCAGTCTTGGTGTTTCGCGCGGTCTATCTGCCTTTGTTTTATAATCTGAGTGTTGTAATGGCGGATGAGCCATAAACCGAGCAGAAATCCAAAGCTACCGGCTGCTACTGACAAAATAATGTAAAAATTCAATAATACATTGCCCAATCTTTGCACGAAGGTGTAACTTATATTATAACACTCCAATTACGGTGTCAAAGATCGGCCATTCAGACAGAATTGCACACCCTTAACTTGGCCTTTAAAAAGCAAATATTTGATGTTCATCTGTTTAAATACGATTACGTTTTGCTAGCCAATCTCAACGAAACTGCAACATCAAAATATTTCCACCAAATATAGGTACAGTGTTACGGCAATTTGATCTTTAGATATATCTAAGTTAAGTAATTATTTTAATTGGAATTCCCAGAAAATTACGATAGGTAATAATTATTTGTGTGAAATGTTATTATTATACTTTCATGTTTTTAGAATACTCCCCGTGGCGTAACGATACAGATTTCTAGGAATCCAGTTAGGAGGTAACAAGATACGAGGAAGCAAAAGACCGGTCGAAGTGGAGGAGCCTGGGGGAGGCCTATGTCCAGCAGTGGACGTCTTTTGGCTGAAATTATGATGATGATGAAGATACGAGGTAGTATTTTCATCGGAACGGAACTATGTAATTAATAAATATGGCTGTATCTTGTTAGGCCAGACGACAAGCCGACAATTCTTCAAGTTTCATAGTTGGTTTTGCTAAAAAGAACGTGTCGTGAAAATGTGATGATTTAATATTATTATTTTTCATAAACAGTATTTTTATCATACGAAGTGACGCGCGCTTTAGTTGTGATTACCAAGTGTCATGTGTGTGTGAGCGCAAGAGCTCTTGGTACCTTCGAGACAGTGGTAAAGTAGAATAGGGAAGTGTGTGTTATGTGCTGACGCAACACGTCTACACTTGGTTGCCACAAGTAAAACACGCCACTTCGTGAGATAAAAATATGTACTATAACTGTTTATATCGCATTTTCAGTTATATTAAATATAATATAACTGAAAATGCGATATAAACAGTTTAGCTCAGGAGTTATTGGTCCATAATTGGCCAGCAAGAATCCATCTTAAAACGAAAAAGTTCAAACGGGACTAAAACCATTTCCCAAAATTAGCATATTATTTTTCGTAGCACACGCTATATGTTGCCACGAAAAAGGGATTAAGCAGTAAAAAACCATTAACGATAAATTAAATCAAAATTAATTCTGATTACTTCCGGTTTCCCAGTAAACAAAACGAATTATTGGATTAATTGCGATATAGTATTGGATTCTCGTACACTCTCAAAATATGTTAGAATTATTCAAAAGTAGTTCGTTACTTACCTACTGTTAGTTATGTAGGTAAGTAAGCTCACTTGTACTTAAATTGATAGTGTCGTTATATTACCTGAACACCTTAATCTTAATGCGCATTTGGTTCACATTATGAGTCACAAAGCCGCTGACAAAGAGTGTAAATTCTTAGAGGCCACGGTCACTTGCGCTTAGCCGAGGATGTGCTTATCTCAATAGCATGCGTATGCGCCGGGGTTACGTTACATAGTAATCTAATAAATGCCGACGTTTACTATACCAACATGTGTAACATGTCTAATAAACCGTTACATGTCGTTCCGAATGTGATTTCACGAATTTTTCGGTTTGTAATTATGGTTGGAAAATCAATTAAACTTCAGCAATAAAATGTCTAATTGCGCACCAAAAATTAAGGCGAAACCGTTAAAACCTCAAAGCAAACATCACTACATCGTAAAAGGTGATGAATGGAGGGTTCAAGATCAGGCAATGCTCCGCCAGCTGCGCGCGCGCCGCTCAGGCCGCCCGCGCCATCTTGTGGGCGGGGCTTGGCCGGTCGTGTCGGAGCGCATCTTCCTTTTAACTTCGTATTCCCTGGAAACACTGCGTTGGAAAGAGAAAAGGAGCTTTGAAATACAGAGTAACTTTGTAAGCACGGTTCGTTTGTCATCTTCGCCGTACGAAATCGGTAGGTAGGTATGTATTCTACGATATGTACTAATAATCTACCTAGATTCTAAGAATGACGGTAAGGTGTTTTTTGTATGAACAGCTTTGTTGTTCATACTTTGTTTATAAATATTATTTTAGGTAACAATCGAAAGTAGACTTGACCTCTGCTGAATTTATTTAAAGTCATCGTAAATAAAACAAAAATAAAAATTACAATAGTAGTATTAATGTTTACTACAGTGGCAGTGATTGTTTATAGGAAAGATCAGCAACCCGCGGCGCATCCGTGTCGGGTCCACGTATTTATAGCGCCATTCGATAATAATGATTTATTTATTTATCACGACATTCCTGTTACGTCATTTTTGTATACATTTAGCGGCAAAAAGGTGAGACGCTGAGACGCTGAAAGATATCATGTTGCTTTATCTTTGATCGGTGAGTTCCGTACCAATGGGTTTTGTGAATTTGATTATTTCAGCAGGTCGGTACCTACCTACTTCAGGGATTTTTAATGACTTCTCTCTGGGTACCTAGAATGTGTGTTTTTCTTAATTCAGTATGATGTTTCAGTTTGTCTATAATACCAAAAGTTGAAGAGGTAATCTTCGAGATCTTAAGGATATCCTAATCATAATAGTTACCTAATTATTGTGACTTCCGATGCAATAGATTTCTTTTATCCATTAAAAGTGATTTCTGAGCTTAATGTACAGCAATAAAGCTGAAGTTTGTTTAATAAAGCTCTTTACTATGTCTTCCTCTTCATTCTCTTCAATGGTGGGAAGAACTGCCAAACGCCATTGATTCTTCACTTTCTATTTTATAAACTAAGTCCTATGGTGTTCAAATAAAGCTTGTTTTTGATTGCGCTCTTTAGTTTACACGTGTGCGAGTAAATAAATCCGGCAAGTTTAATGCAAAACTTTTGGTTTACGCTTTATGGTAAATATTTGGTGTACGTCGTATAACTGTTTTATAGTTCTAGTAAAATGTTTGGTTTAATTGTGCTAGGTCAAGAGCGGGCGTTCGACAGGCGTCCTTGCGACGGGTAAATATTATTGTCTAAGCGGGTTTTCCGCTGTTTGGGTGTTTGTATGAGTTTCTGGATGATATAGACGGGGATCCGCCAGTGCAATGACCGCACTTGTTCATAACATGACCACACAATCCAGCCTGGGACCTCTTTGAACCTTGAACCTCTAGTCACTCCAGTCACTACCACGCGCATCTTAAATATATGCCCCAACAAAACTACGTTGTTTACCTTACAAAAGAGTTAACTGGATCTGTAGGTACCGTTGCAAATGAACCAAGCTTAGAATATGTATTTCCAACTCGAAATATACAAGGCGTCTCTCATCTCTTGGAAATATGGTGGCAAAGCAAATTTCTGATTAAACTGAAAAGAGTTATCATGCCTTTTAGTTTTCAGTCAGTGTTCAGTTTTTAGCCGAGACGGTAGTCGGGATAGCGCTTCAGCGAGTATCTGTTTGCCAATAAGTTCGAGTATAGAGGCGGACGTGGGAGTGGTGTGGTGGGGGTTGGTGGGCGGCGCGCGCGCGTAGTGAGGCGGCTCGCGCGCACTGCGAACTCGTACGCGACCCGGCGCACACGCACGTGCACGCATGAAGACCGAGGACCAAACCACGGAGGAGGCGGCACGCCGCGCGCCCGCCACCCGAAGGCAAGAAAAGCCTCCCTTCTCCTACATCGCCCTCATAGTGATGGCCATACGACACTCGCCAAACAAAAGATTGACGCTCAGCGAAATATATGCGTTCCTCCAACAACAGTTCCCGTTCTTCCGCAGCTCCTACCAGGGCTGGAAGAACTCTGTTCGCCATAATTTAAGTTTAAACGAATGTTTCGTGAAGTTGCCGAAGGGGCTGGGCCGCCCGGGGAAGGGTCACTACTGGACGATTGATCCGTCATCTGAGTTCATGTTTGAGGAGGGTTCGTTCAGAAGAAGACCGCGCGGTTTCCGTCGGAAGTGTCAAGCGTTGAAGCCTCAGTTCGGGAGCGGGAGTTATCTTTGCGGGGGTGGAGTGCCATCGCTGCCGCCGTCGCAGCCGACGGGCTACGAGTTGGCAGGTGGGAGCGGTGCTGGCGCCAGTGGTGGTAGCTCGATAGACTACGGGGCGTGCGCGTACTCGCATGCGAGCTCGGGGCAGCAGCTGGCGTACGGTGGGGAGTACTGCGCGTACGGTGCCATCAACGAGCGCGAGTGGCCGCTGGCCTACGGCGCCGTGGACGCCGGCTACCGGCCGCCGCCCTCGTCGCCGCCGCCGCACCACGACCTGCCCGACCTCATCCCCAACTACCAGTATGCTGTGGCCAATGAACATGGTGAGTTTATCAACTGTTTCCTTAAACCCTGCAGTGAGAGAGACAGGTCCTGGATTCAATCTCCAGTTCAGGCTGTCTGCCTGGGTTCGTGGGTTGTTGCAACGTGCCTATTGGGGTTTCCTGTTGCGGCATAATCCTTGGTAAAAGGTGAAATAATTACCCGTGCCTGTCATCATATAAACGATAATCCTTTCTTGCTAAACTCTTGTGCTGTTTCTCCATATATATATCCATGTTCCGTGGACGCTTAGGTTATTAATATAAATATTTAAAATATTGCTACATCAACAATAATATTTCTAACTTCAACAATAAACGTTCTTAGAAAATATTTATAAGATGCAGGATAGAAACTTTAAGTAAAACTGTAAATCAATATAGGTACCAACCCGTGTAAAAAGGATTAGTGTTTACAAGTTATTGTCTGATTCTAGGTAAATGTAATGAGAAGCTACCTATTTCTATTCTGAAATATTCTATGAAATTGCAATTAAAATACTGTAAATACACAGTATATTATTTTATGTTTATTTAATTAAATCTAGATTATTGGTACAAGCTACAACATAAAAAATATAAGATGGTTTTAGCTAGATGATATAGGTAGATAGTGAAAATCTATATTATCAACCAAATTGTGATGGCAACTTTGCTGGATTATGAATATTTTGATACTAAACATTTGATGCAGATTATATATAGGTACTACCTACTACTAATAATATGTTTATAACGTAGGTACTCATTATCCTTAGTCTTACCAAGGGGTATCGTGTAACCCAGTAACTGGGTTATGCAGGTTAGATTGGATCCATGTAAAATACTTATATTCATGATGATTATGATGACCATGCAGTGACCTACTAGTTTACTTCTTTATTTATTGAAGTTCTTTGGGTGCGTTGGGCATTTTTTGAGATGGGGAAAAAACAATTGAACTCGCGACAATGTTACCGTTACCGGTACCGACAGCTTTGTATATAAGTAGAAAGAAAATACGTTTATTTAAGGTAGACATGACGCAAAAAGAACAGGAACACAATAAAATATAAGAAAAGAGGGAAACATGCGTCACATTCACGCAAAACGGCTATCGCTCAGCATTATGCTGCGACCATATGCAAGACAGAGCCCCAGCGCTGGTTTTAAGCTTCAGTCAAGTATGTACCTACATTGTGTATGTACGTTACATAGATACACATGCATGTAGAAAATTGTAAGTTTGATTACAACCCGTTCGTACCTATAAGTTTTCACTTCTGTCGGCACTCCCGGAGTGCCAGTTTTTTTTTAAATTTTATAAGTACATTAAGTGCATTACGAGAAGTTGACGACATTCCACTAGATTTTACTGTAAGTGTAGTATGGAGGATGTTAAAGTGAATTAAATATTTTTTGTTTTTGTTTCATCTCTTTCTATTATGTTTTATTCGTTTATATACATTTACATAATTACATTTTAACTTTAGTACTGATTATTTATTTAGACTGTAACTGCCCGTGACATCACATCGCTCGGGCCCTACCAGAATATCAGCGTTGCGACACTTTTAAATGTCGCAGCATTATGCTGAGGTAGGAGCCTTTTGGCCTCGTGCAGGACTTTCTGTTTTATTTTTAATAGTTTTTACTCTCAAGTTTGTTTGTTTTTTTTTATAATTTTTGTACTAGTTTGTTTTATTATGTGATCTTCCTGTGCGAGTCACAATAAATACTTTTTCTTTCTTTCCTTCTTTCTTTCTCAGTTCGTTTTTAATGTTAATCTGGCAGCTTGAGTACTTTAGAATAGAAGAATAGAATAGAATATTTTATTTCAGACAAAGTCCATAGGGTTAGTAACAATTTTGCTTATCCTCTAGTGTTAGTACAAATACAGATTAATATTAAATAATTAAAAATCAGCGTGGAGCTGCATCCACCTTCGCAACATCAGGGAATCCCACCGATCTGCGAATACACCGAGAACACTGTTGGTGCTGTTGGTACTTTAGGCGGCCTACCCAAATGTCCCTTCTTTGGTATTGTTCGTCAAATCGTTGAGCTCCTCAAGTTCTGAGTTGAGCCGTATGATTATTTATAAATGCGTGCACTGAATGGACAGTTCCACTCATTCTGTATGGTTCTTTCCTCAAAACACCATTTCAGACACCAATCCACATGGTCTTCACATGATCTGACCAAGATTATGCCCGGACTTTAAAAGAGACTGTGACCTCTGAGTTTGTTACGGCCTTTCTTCTCGGAGTAGTCAAATAGGAAACGCCGACCTCATCTAGTTTAAAGAACATGATTGACATGTAAAAGTGTTTGTACAAACCTACTTACAGAATTAAAATCATTTATCATTAATATACTTATATCTATATTTATAAATACTTTTATAAATTAGTGTCAGTTTTCGCGTCTGTTTGTGTGACCACATTGTTCTTCTTCTAAACTATGCAATGGATTGTAGCTTTCAACTTCATTTTGAGAAGATAATCCAATCCGGAATGTTTCTGTATTCAATCATGTCAGTCATTCATTCATTCACTGATTTATCAGGAAATCTCAAAAACTACTGGACATACGAAAATGAAAACGTAGGACAAAGGTAGATTATGAGTAGGAGACATTAGGTAAAAAAGGATTTTAGGAAACTCTCTCGGTAAAGGGGGGAAAAAAGGGGTTGGAAGTTTGTATGAATTTTTTATTCCTTGGGCCATGCAATGGTTTTTATGAGACATATTTTAACTTGAAACTTGGCACGAATACTTGTCTAACTAAATCTTAAAGTTAGTACTTTTTTTATTTTTATAACGCTTTTATTAGCTCGGGTTGTATGTATGTATGTATCTATGTATGTAACGGAATCTTTGAGCCTAATTTTCACTGGTTTCTAGACGTCTGATCAACTTGAAACTTTGCACACGTCTTAAGGGCCGATGACTATGCAATAACCCGATAAAAAAATTCAAAATTTCAAAAAAAATAATTAATTAAAAAAAAAAATCCCGGTAAAAATTTGATCGAACAAAAAAATGGAAAATAAAAAATAGTTTAAAAAAACTAAAAAAACACGCTTTTATTTCTGACCGAACTAAAAAGTAGAAAATAATTTTTAATTACAAAGAGTTTATGTTACAGTAGTAGGAAGTCAATAATTCAATTCAGAGTAAAAAGCGTGGGGTGCATTTTCCTATATTTTCATGACTCTCCTCTCATAGATGGTTGCCAATAGAATAGTTGAAATAATTAAAATATCAAGCACCCCACGCTTTTTACTCTGAATTGAATTATTGACTTCCTACTACTGTAACATAAACTCTTTGTAATTAAAAATTATTTTCTACTTTTTAGTTCGGTCAGCAATAAAAACGTGTTTTTTTAGTTTTTTTAAACTATTATTTTTTTGTAATATAACCCTGTAATTATTAGGAATTAGGGGATGTTAAAGTTTGTTGGGGAAAATACGAAATCTACGCAGCCGAAGTCGCGAGCGAAGTGCTAGTTTTTTTTTTTTTTTGTTTGGGAAATCATCAAATAACTTCTCCCGCTCTGGGTGGAGCAGGAGGGCGTGTCAGACTTTTACTGACTAAAACCCACCAGTGTTCCTTCATTAGCCCGTATGCCAGGGGCTGTGGTATCTCTTTCAAACGAACCCGCACCCCTGACAGGCATCGGCCCTTGCGGGCCCCATCATTTTTGTGCTGACATCTCTTTGAGGCGCGCGTGGAACACAACGCGCCGTCGACTTGGGCTTGGTCCTTACCGGACAGCGAGCTACCCATTACTCGCCGTCCGCAAGCCCATGCCTACGGTGGCCGGAAATCGGCCTGGGATTCCCGACGCCCAGGGCGTCTCCGTATCCTGCGGCGGCTAGGGTCGCGAGGGCGCATATGCTGCCTCTCCCTCACGTGCGCCGCCTCCCTCTTCGCGAGCATCACTGCTTCGCTGAAGGAGGTGACGGCTCCCCATGCCCTCTCGCTCCGTACCATGGCGTGGACCAGGGCCGGACGCGAGAGATCGCCGCCGCCGATCGCCTCCACGAGGACACGGCGGTGCTCCGCCCAAGCAGGGCAGACCGCCACCGTGTCCTCAGGGCGATCTTCGCAGTGGAAACACCCGGGCGTTTCCTCCCGCCCTATCCGAAACAGGAACCTCCCGAAACAACCGTGTCCGGTGAGGACCTGCGTCAGGCGGAAGGTGAGGACGCCATGCCGCCTCTCAAACCACTCCTCAAAGAGGGGACTTACCGCCGCAATCGTGGCGTGCCCGGCGAAGTGCTAGTTGACATTTAAAACATCACAGTTTTTATCGTCAAGAATTTGCGAAGCTACAGCTCCCGGTCCAGTGCACGAAGTCCGTTGTTTCAACCGAAGTTATGGGCGATTCCAGCACCGAATCACTCAAGAACATAAGATCCGGGGCGCGAACTCAAAATCATGAATTTTATGTTTTCATCCCGATAGGTCATTAAATTTAGTTTAAAAGTTACACAGTTTTGTTTTACACTGGGGTCAATGTAGCGAACCATTTTTTTTATTGCTTAAAAATATTTACAAAAAAAGGCTGGCGATGGCATAGATTCCCTCATTTTGATATGTGCACATTTTAAAGAATCACACTGTATAATTATAATACGGACAAACAAAATCATTTTTGTCCAAGATTGGCAAAGAATTGTCTCAAGGGATGTGGAGAAGTCGTTTAAAATAGGCGCTGGAAAATGTTTTTATCTTTTGTGTTACGTGGCGGTCCATCTGAGGAAACGTTCAGAGGCAAGAAAACAAAATCTTGTGGTATCTCGAAGTACGGAACTTAACATTAGAACCAAAAAACGTTTCCAAGAATTAATAAGTTGTTAAACTTCATAACCTCGGAGTACTTTGAGAAAGTAGCATCCCATCAGCGATAACATACTTTGATACCAAACATATTTTGATCTAAAAGGGTATCCATAGAGGTTCCTGTCCGTTTTTCTCCAAATAACCTACAACGCTTTGAACCACTAGCTTCATCTTTCTAACTTAACGATAATTCAAAAGTGCCTGACATTGGTTTAAATGATCTTGAATGAAATGCTTTGAGTTGGCATTAAAATCAGGCCACCGTAGGTTTCTCTGTCTACGGGCCACAGGAATACAGGCCTCGTTTCTGTTAGAGGGAGTGGGCCGTATTCTACCCAAGGGCCCAATGCAGCTTAGCAGATGTCACATTTCTTCGAATTTTTTGGTTCTGGGACGCCAGTTACCTCATGATGTTTTCCTTCACCATTTTGAGAGCAAAGTAAAGCGCCTATCTGGCTTCGAACCTACGACCTACAACTCGTAAGTCGCGGCCGTTATCACTAAGCCACCACTGATTTCGACAGAGATTGGATTGACATAACCTACCGAAAAGCTTATGACAATCTTGTTGAAGTTCACTAACAACTTTGAACATTTATTCATGCCAGATTTCTTTACATATTAATTTTTACATATTATTTAAGGAACTGTCAAAATTTTAGCAGATTACCGCCTAAGTCAGTCATACACCAATCAATATGTACAAGATTACCAATAAATGCCATTTCTTTCAATGGAGTGTCAGTGGCTGACCATTGGAAAGTCATAATGACGCCATTATGTTAGTAGATTACGAAAGTTGTCAAAATCAACAAAATCAAAATCAAAATATTTTTATTTCATATAAACCTGCATGGGCACTTATGAAACGTCAGAAGCTAGGTGCACGGTTCCAAAATGTTGTTTCCTATGGAGAAGAGCCGGCAAGAAACTCCACGGTTACTCTTTTAAAAATGATTGGCTTTAACAATGTTTTCAGATATAAAATGTATGGGAGGACAGTGCAGGCCTGTAAATAAGTACCAGGTACTTAGACGAATCCAGAATAGAAAAGCGTCTACAAATCTACAGTCTGTAAGGCCTACAACGTTCTCCCATTCACAATATGTAAAATAATCTACATAAATAAAATGAACCTAATTAAACATAGTGACATGATTAACATGACAATCACTAAAAAATAGTTGATATGAAAATTGATGTATAATGTCAAATAATGACGAGAATATGTCAGCATTGTAAAAATAAAAAGAATAAAAAGAACATTGAGAGCAGTTAATAGACTTTCACATAGATATGCTGTTAATGAGGTACCAGGGAAGCCACATGTGCAGAAGGAATTAATGCCAAACTTCCCTGTCTTCAACGTAGTCTTTTATCTTATAATATGCTTTTTTGATAAGGATACGTTTGATGTGCGTTTTAAACTTTCCATCGCTAAGTTCTGTAACTGACTTTGGCAACTTGTTATACGCGGATACTGTTTATTAGAAATGACTTGCTAGTTTTAGTCAATCTAAATTTTGGAATCACAATTTCATCTTTACTACGTGTATTCAGATTATGGAAATCGCAACGTTTTTTGAAAAGGCCTAAGTTTTTGCGAACGTACAAGATATTTTCTAGGATATAAAGAGACGGCAGTTAGAATTATAGAGGTATGAGGAACAGGGTGGAAAGTTCACTCATACCTATAATGGTAAAGGAGGATCCTCCGACCAGACGGGTATTGTGTCTGGTCCGGGCAACTGCCCGACAGTTGTTGTCGGGATATTTTATCTATCTGAGTAGCGTGGTAAACTCTGATTGCGCGATGTAGAATTGCTTAGTTAGTTCGCCTGTGGCATTGTAGATGGCGCCACTTTTGTTTTTGTGTTTCTCGATATTTGTTGTGAAGCATTTTTATTTGTAGTGCCGCTACATCACTCCCCCCCGGAGACCGGAGGTCGATAGTGGGCTGAGTCAGTGCATGTTATGATGCTTGCCAGTGCCAGTTGTGGTTCCAGTGGGTCGGAACCGGGTGTCACATAGTTCGCGGTGAGTCGGAACTGTCTGCGACGATTCCCCAGTGAGTCGGGGTTGCGCTGCGTTATGCTCCAGTGAGTCGGATCTGGTACAGCGCTGGGTTGAGAGGTTGAGGCTGACTGCTGGCGTCGACCGGGAGATTAGGCTCTCGACCGGCCGAAAGTGCAGTGTGCTGGGCCATGGTTGCTGATGAGGCTGTGGGTGATGACCAGGCATGCGGTTCGCTGCATGCAGGTGGTCAGGATACCCGTTGAAGCCGTGGGTGCTGGCTGGCTGTGTGACTCGCCGCTCGAAAGCTTGAGGAAGTGGTCTTGATGTGATGATAATGACGTCACGCCGAAGTATTGCACGAAGGCTGCGCTGACGTTCTTTCACGGGGTCACCAGTATAGAGGTATGAGGAACAGGGTGTAAAGTTCACTCATACCTATGATGGTAAAGGAGGATCCTCCGACCAGACGGGTATTGTGTCTGGTCCGGGCAACTGCCCGACAGTTGATGTCGGAATATTTTATCTATCTGAGTAGCGTGGTAAACTCTGATTGCGCGATGTAGAATTGCTTAGTTAGTTCGCCTGTGGCATTGTAGATGGCGCCACTTTTGTTTTTGTGTTTCTCGATATTTGTTGTGAAGCATTTTTATTTGTAGTGCCGCTACAGAATATCAATTTCGCTGAATTTGTTTCTAAGAGACTCGCGAGGCCCCATTTTATAGATTGCGCGGATTGCCCTCTTTTGTAAAATGAAAATTGAATCTACGTCAGCTGCCGATCCCCACAACAGAACGCCATAAGACATAATACTGTGAAAATAAGCAACGACGGATGTAGCTGTGGCTACATCCGTCAACTGCCTTATCTTTCTTACTGCGTAAGCAGCTGAGCTTAATCTACTTGAAAGAGCTCTAATGTGAGCACCCCATTGCAATTTTGAATCTAAAGTAATTCCCAAAAATACAGTTTCCGAAATAGCATCTAGTTTCTTCCCATCAAGTTTTAAGTTTAGACCTACTTGGGGTACATTTGGTAACGAGAACTTAAGACATTTAGTTTTGTTCGCATTGAGTAAAAGATTATTAGCGGCAAACCATTTCGAAAGAACAGCTAGACTATCATTGACATGTAAGCAACAATTATAAAAACAATGATAGACCATTCTAACACTATTGTAATAGCAGACTTGAGGCCCAGAACTTGTAGCAATTAAGTTTTTCAACTTCAAGTGACAGTGTTGCTATTTCTTGGTTGTAGCAGCAACAGGAACACAATGAAATTGAAACCACGTACTAATTGTGTTTATACGTATTGCTGGAGCCCCACTGGCCCCTGCGAGGGATGGCGAACATTGCAATTGCAGCGCAGGTTGATTGCAACTACAAATATTTGTTTCATTTTCAATGCCAGTATTTAGTAATTGTTGTAATTTCTACCGTGGAAGGTTTCTCATATTTACTGCTGCTTTGTAGTTTTGTACTTTTGGGTATTGCTTTCAATTTATGTTATCGAGCAATAGGACTCTTTCTTCTAGTTTATTGAAGACTTGTGTCGGCTCTGTTGTATTGAACATAACAAAGAAACTAGTACAACTACCCTTTAACGCTCTACGGGTTAGTCTGCCACTCAAATATGGCTTAATAACAAACAAAATTCGAAATAAAATTTGGTCTGCTAGATAGCAAAGTGATACATCTAAAATTTTGCCCAAAATTGAGTTATTTGTATTGTGGCTTTTAAGAAACCCTTATCGATGTTAAAAAAATGTACTTGTGCACAAAAGATTTGTAGGAATTACCTACTTTGATGCGAAACAGAACCACGTGACACAAAAAATGTACTTCGTTTTCTCACTGAAATTTCACGCAAACGAAGGGCGGGTAGAAATTACTAAAGAAATAATATGATAATGTAAAAATAATAACCGAGTGACCTTATTATCCTATTATCCTTACTAATATTATAAACGCGAAAGTTTTTATGTATGGATGTAATGTATGGATGTTTGTTACTCTTTCACGCAAAAAGTACTGAATGGATTTGTGTACGTTACCCCAGCAAGAAAGTGTCTCCTAGAGTTATATGAGTAGAACGTAGAATGTGTGCCTTAACTGCTGTAAATGTGCCCCCACATAAAAATGTGTGCCCCCTGTCGTTTTGGAGAAAAACGGAAAAAACGATTCTTGCTAGGGTAACGTTTTTCTAGCAGGAAAATTCTAAACGAATGATCGGAGAGAGAAAAATTGTGCATGGCCAGACAGCTTATATGTGTGCCAAAATGTGCCCCCAAAAATTACATCTGTGCCCCTTCAGGTTTTCGAGATATTGCATTTCCTGCTGGAGTAACGTTTTGATGAATCGTATATCTTTAAAACTATTGCATGTGCCACTGTAGAATAAACACACACGAGTAGCTCTTTATGTGTGCCTAGTGCCCTAATTAGATTTAAGAAAATATTTATAGTTTTCAAGTTATCGCGGTTTTAAGAAAACCCGAAAAAACATCGCAGCGCCTAAATGAGAGAAGGCACAAGTTCGCTGAAAACTGTATTCGGTCCTTCTTGACGCTATTAATAACCATACAAAGTTCGAGTCAAAACAAAAAGCATAGGGCGCTATACCTACCTCATCTCGAAACGTTTCGTCATATTTTCAAACCCTGGCTTTGGCCTGGATACTGCTGAAGAGCTCAATTTCTCAGCATAGATAATATTTAAATAGCAGTCTTATAAAACTCACTCCCCCTTATTACAGAACATGGTTTTTCTTTAGGTATGTATTAAACCTTCGAGCCTGTTTTTTAAATTAGAACCTAACTGAAATCGAAATACAGCTCCTTTTACAAAACTGACAAGTTAGTCCAGTGCTAAATTGTCAGTTTTGAAAAAGGAGCTGTAATTCTATTTCAGTTCTAAGTTCTTATTTCAAAAACAGGCTCGATGGTTTAAACCATACCTAAAGAAAAACCTTGTTTTGTAATAAGGGGGACTAAGTTTCATTTGTCGCACTTATAAACTTTGGATTTTATTATACGGTATTAAGCTGTGTTGGCTGAGTGGGCTTCACCACCCAAAGTAATCGTCAAATCATACAACATTTTCAAAACAAAGTACTAAGGGATATTAGTAAGCGTGTCCTGGCACCTTAAGTGCGTCGATTTCGTCACTGAATCACTGACTCACTCTGTCATCAAAGCCTCTAGGGCACTTCTTGAAGTGCCTAAAAGCTGAAATTTTAATTGTAGGCTAGTATTTGCACACGAACAACAAAAAAAAAAAAAAAAATCGAGGCTAGTGGAGAGTATTTTGAAAAGATTTAATAAAAATTATTTACCTCTACAGGTAAATATTTTATTTAATTTTCGCAAAACTTTCTTAGTGTCCCACGTATAAATTGATTTTACTCTGATAATAATTAGATATCAGGTTAGATAAGAGATAGAATTGGCCCTCTAGACCAGGGATCGGCAACCTGTGGCTCGCGAGCCACATACGGCTCTTTGGATGTGACGCTGCGGCTCTTTAGTTCCATACGCAAATATTATTTATTTTTCCTTCACCTGGCGAGATATCAAATAGAAATGGCGAGTTTGCAAATGGCGTAGATTAGGCCGCGCCCCTTTTCGGTCACCTTGCGTTTAAACCCCGATTTCACGCAATTTTACTATGAAAACAATAATAACAGTGACTTGTATCGTAATCTGCATATTAAAAAAAAAATGGCTCTTTAAAACTTTAAAATTTTGCAAATTGTAATTTTTTACTCTTCCGACTCATAAGGTTGCCGACCCCTGCTCTAGACCAATTCTCGCAAACGCTATCGAAAGATAACATCACGCCTTGTTTCCCCGAAGGGTCGTGCAGAGGGAAAAATAGTACACCCACATTTCGCCAGTTATGTTTAAGTCCCATGTAATAGGGAGCGAGCCTATTGCCATCAACCGGGCATAAATCCATACTACAGGTTGCTACTGAGAAATTTCCTGAGAACCCAAGACCTCATGCACAACAGTAGAGCTTGTGACCACTACACCAACGAGGCAGTCATAATACAGAATGTGGCGTAAATAGTGGTCCACCGTTAAGGATTCGATATACCAGATAATTTACTATAACATATTTAAAAAAAAAAAAAACATTTTTACCCAAGGATTCCGAAAATATTATTTATTTTGTTTTATAAGTATTTACGAAATTTCTACCTTAAAAAATCTTACTTTAAAAAAAAAGTAATGGTTTTTATTGAAATTACAATTGTAATTTCAACAAAAAATATTATTTTTTCATTGGTTACATGGTAGAAATTTCGTAAATATTCATAAAACAAAATAAAAAAATATTTTCGGAATCCTTGGGTAACAATGTTTTTTTTTTTAAATATGTTATAATAAATTATCTGGTATATCGAATCCTTAACGGTGGACCACTATTTACGCCACAATAACTGCTAATAATGAAGCTTGCTTGACCTACTTCTTCCAAGAGACTAACTATGAAAGTTTATGTCTGTGTCTCCACAGACTTTCAGCTTCCAGCTTAAATAATGCTTAGATCACTAGACTGCCGTCCACAAGCTATAATGCCGATAACCAACAAAATCACATTTCGAGTTATGGAACAAAAAGCGTAGAAGAATATGCAATGCATGATATTTAGTTATGCAACGGATGGTAAAAATTCTAGTAAAAATGTAAATCATTAGCCCTTAGTTACATTTTAGTTTAATAATGTTGCTTAATAATAATAATTAATTTTGCATGAAGAAAATAAAATAATGGCAATCGTTAATAATAATAATAGAATTATGTGAATAATTTTACATTCTTAATAGACTACATAATAATAAATTACATTAAATATTTGCATGATGAAACTCTTTTGAAATAATGTTTATTATTAATTAAAAATAAAATAAAATAAGATATTTATTGCATATAGTAGGTAATTAATGTACTAAGTTATTTTAAACAATTTTAATTGTTAATAATAATAAATTATATTGACTATATAACATGAAGGAAAAATATATGTAATAAATGAATATAAATTGTGAACAGTCAATTAGGCACAATATTAATTTAATTGAATTACCAAAACAAATAATATCTAAACAAATATGAGAATTGATTGATGTACTTACATACATACAATGTAAGGAATTAATAAAGCTATTTTTATTTTTATAATGTTGCTTACCTGCGTTTTAGCGTAGTAAACATATCAAACAAGGCAAGTTAAAGACGTTTTTTTATCTCGGCGTCCATAAATAATAGAAAAATACTGCTCAGACAGAAATATATATGTTTTTTCTGATTATGGTATGGCATCAAAAAACTAAAATCGTCCATATGCGAGTTGACGGCATTATAACTTGTGGACCACAGTATAATGAACAGTACAAACGTAACAGCAAGCCATCTTTCTAAGGGAGCACATGTCGCTTCCCTGGTACCTCATTAACAGCACAACTGTGGCACAACTATGTGAAAGTCTATTAAGTACTGCCAAATTACAATGTAATTTTTTTATTTTACTTTTTGATGTCCTACATATTCTTGTCGTTATTTGACAGTATATACATCAATTCTAATACCGGCTATTTATTAGTGATTGTCATGGAAATCATGTCACTTGGTTTAAATTAGTTAATTTTATTTGTGTAGATTCTTTTAAATAATAATATAGTGAATGTAAGAACGTTGTAGGCCTTGCAGACTGTAGATTTGTAGACGATTTTCTATGCTTTATTTTCATTCCTCTAAGTACGTCTGGTACTTATTGACAGGCCTGCACTGTCCTCCTATACCTATTTTCACTGTATTTTGAAAGGCTCTTCTCCATAGGAAGCGACAGATTGGCACCGTGCACCTAGCTTCTCACGTTTCATAAGTGCCCATGCAGGTTTATGTGAAATAAAATATTTTGATTTGATTTGTTTATAAAGAACTAATTTGGAAACAAAGGAGGTTAAATACACAGTGCAAAACCGACCTAATAACGGCGAGGTATCCCACACGCGTGGCAGTCTTTTATCATCACATATCGGGCATCCTTCGGAACGTTCGGAGCTGTAGAGCGGAAGGTGTTGACAGCACCGGCCCAGGGCCACGTTGGAGTCTCAAGTGGCTTCGAGTGCTTGAAAATAACGCGAAGCTAACTCATTCAGTAAAGTGGTCGATTGTCGTTTAACTCTCAGCCCTTTCCTGTGGTGTTGAAACTTGAAAATAATACTTATGCGCTACCTCCGAACTTTACTTTTCCATTTGCAATGTCCACCTATATTCGTTAACCGAATACAAAAAGAAAAGGAGTGAGTGAGATTACCTCAGAACTCCGTCATCTAAAATCTGAGGAGAAAATATACTTATGGTAAGGGATACTTATCGAGTTTTCCCATATAAATTTGGACAAGTTCTGATTAGTGATTTTTGAGTTAGCCTCAATAATACGTATTTTTTTTCCATTTGAGGCAGATTTTTTTCAATAAATGTTGCGGTTTGACAACTTTTGTATAAAAGATTTGTCAAATTGTCAGATTTATTCATAAGATAAATGATATCTGATTGAAAAAAACAGCCTATAGTGTATGTTGATGTTGTTATAATAACTACCTGGTATTAACTTAGCAAGTGAAGATATACAATTTTTGTGGGGTAGGTAACCACAATTAAAAAGTGAAAACTAAAAGGATCATTACAACAACAAAAAACAACCGTCTTCCAAAAAACTTTTAGTTCGGAAGTCGGTGGCAAAAATAAATAAACGAAAATACAAAATCAAAGACACCGGCTTTCGAAATTAAAGTTATTTTTCGCTCTGTTGTGTTTGTTCAGGAAGTTGTTATTTTTTACCTTCATACAATGCGAATACTTTCTATCCGCCTGAGATTTTAAGTACAGTAAGATAGATGTATGTCCATTGATTTTATATTCTGTATTTTCATTCCTCTAAGTACCTGGTACTTATTGACAGGCCTGCACTGTCCTCCCTTACCTATTTTCACTGTAATTTGAAAACCTTGTTAAAGCCAATTATTTTTAAAAGAGTAACCGTGGAGTTTCTTGCCGGCTCTTCTCCATAGGAAGCGACAATTTGGAACCGTGCACCTAGCTTCTGACGTTTCATAAGTGCCCATGCAGGTTTATATGAAATAAAATATTTTGATTTTGATTGACTTTCCAACCATACTTTAACTGCCTTGACTTAATTATGTCAATATGACAAACTAAATCATGTGTACTCAAATGTGAAATTGAGGGTACCTACAATGTGACAGAGTTCGCGAGATCGCGATTCTTACACTGTATGCCCTACTCTCTAAGACCGTCAACGAAGAAACGGGCCCGTCCCAAAGTAGTTCGAAACTTCTAACTCAATCCTACACTCGATTAATAAACTTTTTCGGGCGGGTAAAAAACATGGGGAATAGCGACAGTAAAATTTTCAAAACGTACTGTCAGTTATTCTTCGGTCGGCCTCCAAAGTAATCTTATCTTCGTAGGCGTACGGAGTTGGAAACGCCCGTAACTATGACTGAAACCACGGATTTCGTGCTTAGGAAGTAGACCTTCAGAATTGATGGATTTGTCTATCTATAGTCACCATCATCATTTCAGCCGGAAGACGTCCACTGCTGGACATAGGCCTCCTCTAAGCTCCACCACTTCAACCGGTCTGGTGCTTCCCGCACCCAGCAGGTTCCCGCGGCCTTCACAAGGTCATCGGTCCACCTTGTGGGAGGCCTTCCCACTCTACGTCTTCCGGTACGCGGTCGCCACTTCACAACCTTTCGGCCCCATCGGCCATCTATCTATAGTGTCTAAAAGCAAATTCATGATGTTCAATATTTGAACTGTAACGTCTGCATAGTGATTTTCCTAATGCTCATAGCTTTCTATTTGTTTTGCAGTCTTAAATTTACCACGATCCTCTCCATTCTTCTTTGACACACACAGCCTGTATTCAAGTTTTTGTGATAATGGCCAGGTCTTGCAGCCGTAGCCGACACAGAAGGATGCACGATGCAGGTTAAAAGACTACCAACAATTTTGAAAAATCTTCTACGGTTATGAATTTGACACCATTTATCTCAAAACGTTAGTATCGCAAAATAAATACAGGGAAAACGTTTTTGTTTAATTAGTTAGCTCTATCTGACGCTCCGGCACAGCCCTATTACATGCGATTTACAAATAACTGGCAGGCAAAACCGGTGTGATGTTATGTGTTATGCCTATCTAACAAAGTACTATAAAGTTAAAAAATATACCGACTGCCCCTCCCCCCACAAATAGTCGATAATGCTAAAAATTTAGAATTTGTAAGTTGTTGAAATATTTTTGAAATGTGTGGCAAGCAAATCAATCGCAGCCCACTTCCCAAAAAACCAACCATATTCCAGGGGGCTATGGCTCTTTAGTTTTACATAAAAACTATTAATTTCTTGTCACCGCCTTCCGAAATTAAAGTTATTTTTCAATTTCTAGTGTTTTTTGGAAGTCGGTTGCTTTAATTTTTTTGTTTTTATTTTTCACTTTTTAGTTATAGTACCCACTCCACACCAATTCATCATCCTTGGGGTCAAAACAATGCATATTTATGCGATAGCAGCAATCGCGGTTGATTTGCTGTTATTTTTTGAAGAGTTCCGTTGTCCGTCTCCGAAACGCATCATCAGATCTATATGAAATGTAAATGGGACCATTTCGGAATAAAACCATTTCTAAAAAAAAAAAAGAATTTTGCAAATCGGTCTAAATATGACGGAATTATGCCCGAATCTGCACTTAACTCCTAAGTTAAAGAGTTGTACCTTCCATCATCAGCTCAGCGTCATAAAATGATGATGGCCATACGCAAATGTCTCAATAGCATTAGAAAACATGGGAAAAACATTGTTAATACCTATAAGATTTGAGGGTTGCCCTCGATTTCGCTGGGATTTCATCATCAGATCCTGACTTGGAGCCAATAGGACCACTTCAGTAGTATACTCTTTCAAATAAAAATATAATTTTGAGAATCGGTCCACAAATGGGGGAGAAATCGAGGAATATACATTTAAAAAAAAAAACGTTCGGTGGAACATATAACCTCCTCCTTTTTTGGAAGTCGGAAGTCGGTTAAAAGCTGTCCCCAATTTGTCCTTACTATTGGTTAATCATAACCTGTAGTTATAATTTACTCAAAACAAAAACATAAAAATACACTATGCCTGCATACGCAAAAATTACAAACAAATAAAAAGAATATCGTCCCAAAAAAAACATTATGTAATTGCAACACCATCATTGTTTTGTGTGAACATTTTAGTACCTACCTACCTACCCAAATTATGACGAAACATTGTAAGTAAGAGATCAGGCTCAATTATCCAGTGCATCAAACATATTCTCCTTTTAAAGTTCCACCAGTGGCCATGTTGCATTATCTGCTTTAATTAATTTATAGTCTCTTTAACGGAGGCTTTATTTGTGGTTATATTAATAATTTAATTTAATTAGGTATTTATATCATATGTATAGTTTTAAGGTATGTTATGTGTATATTTACTTATATTTTAATAAATATTTAAAACTTACGTAATTGCACCTACCACTGTTTGTCTCTGCATCACCCAAAGGTCGACTGGTAGAAAATGCCTTTGGCATTAAGTCCGCCTCTGTACATTTCTGTGCGTGAAGTATTATATAAATAAATTTACAATTACTTGCAAATATACATGGAACAGGGATAAATACAGTGTGCACTTCCAATTAGGTGCCCACACCATTTACTTGGAATCTGTAAGTGTAACTGTAAGTTTGACAATTTTTTTTTTTTTTTTTTAAATAAAAACATAACCCGAAAATAATACATACAAACGAAACAAAGTGGATTACATAACATTTGGCTAATAATAATACAAATTAAAAATAATAAACTAACAATTCACAAATTAAAAATAATAAACTAACAATTCAGCTGCATCCGGTAAGACTGGAAGCCGACCCTAACATAGTTGAGAAAAGCTAGGCAGATGACGACAAATAAAAAAAAAAATACATGGTGAGTGGTATAACGTGTTTCGTCATAACGACTTTTTAGAATTCTTGGGCCAAGGACTTTCCAAGACAACCCCATGTTTACAAACATACATAAACTTACGGCTATTTTCCATGGGGGTATGCAGAAACTACAGAACGCCACTTGCGTTCGATACGATCCTTACAGACTCATTACCAATTAGGTCAGTTCATATCCTCCTAGAGCGTTTCCTTTCCCTGCCGGCGTTCCCACTCACATGGATTGCCTTGTAAATACTTTTTGTTAGCCGACCTTCATTTATCGTCTCAACATGACCAGACCATACATATTTACTCTTTAAAAAAATTGTCACTACATCTTCTTTTAAACCGCATCGTTGCCTTATCATATCACATTATTCCTCATCATCATATCCATAGTATAGTGTCATAGAGCATTTTGCTGTGGGCCTCCTGTGTTCAGCAACTTCTATGTTCACATTCAACAGGGCGCCTGGGCTGTCACCTGTTACATTTATGCGATGCAAGTATGGAACTTTGCTTCAACATTCGTTTCATTGAAGAAAACATACACGGAGCACAACTAAGTAGCTTCCTTCCACAAAATAGAGTGCTAAAAGCAAATAGACGAGAAATGAACGAAGTGCAGTCTCCAAATATAAAATAATGGGTGTGGCAGGCTTCTCAATAGCTCTAAAACTCATGTTGACCGTTAGCTAGCTAAAACCACCAAAATAGCTAAAGTGAATTCTGCAGTAAATCTAAAAATAGCGCCCATCAATATTGGCTTCAATTTTTCTACGCTTTAGTGTGCGTTATGAAAACCTCACAAATTGCACGTGTGTGAAAGTAGCATCCCCTTTACCGCACAAGCGCAACCGCCCTTTACGACACAGTATGACGTGCGAGATGAATGCACACATGTACAAAAATTCCATGTCATGTCCCGCTAGCCTCCTAGTAACCTGATTCTGAATATAAACTTCGAATCAATAACTGCAGGCGAGGCAGTGGCGCTGCTGATGCTGTGCCAGGGGTGTGGAGCGCTGCGTTGGCACCCAGGGGGTGGGGCGACGCGCGCAACGCGCAGTGCGCTGTATTGATCACTATTCGTGGAAACGGAATGAGGCTACTAGGACTGTAGTTATTGCAGGAGCTTTTAACTTGGGCTATGTCTTTTTTTTTCGTTATTTAGTTTTTATTGAAGTTATTTCATAATAATATCCGCAGCTACACTTACTTCAAGGATCCAAAAAAAAAAGATCTGTTACTGAAACACTATTATACTGCACACAATAATTATTTAACATTTCATGAAAGAAATCCTTTTGTTTAGCATTACATAAACTTGGTAATTACATGAAAACCAATGCTATTATTTATCGACGCAGCTATGCTACAGGATAATACGTATGTATACTGTGTCATGTGCAGTGTATATACCTGATATATTTTTACAGTAGGACAGACATGGCTTATGTCGTCTAATCTTCAATCTGTCGACTCTTAGATTTCCGGTACGTCTGGTAATTCAAACCTTAGTTATGAGAACAGAAACTTATTGTATACTTCTTACATAGTAGCCAGATTACTATCTCAGTGAGTAGGCGCGGTCGCAGCCAAAGACTTTGGGGGGGGGGGGGGGGCACAGACAAAGACTACATATTAATAGGTAAAGAAAAAGAGTAAATTAGACTTTATTGAACAAAAAACTGTTTAACGTTTACAGCTTTGGGGGTGTCATGACCCCTAGGACCCTCCCCTCGGACCGCGCCTGTCAGTAACATCCTTGAAATTTTCAAAATTTTCAATGAGCTGATTATAAAAACATTGGAAACCATACTCAAGCAGAAATAAATTATAAAAACAAAACGGTAACTGAATACAAAAATAAAAGCCTCCAGGCATAAAGGGTGTGCCCGCTTTCATATGCAATGCTGCACTATATTCATATAGCTCTAACATGAAGTCAAAAATGTTAAACTAGGATCTTCGGAGTAGCCGGGGATCGTGTGCAAAGGGTGCAAAAGGAACACCGGGGTGGTTTTTAGTCAGCAAGAGTCTGATATACATCTTAATGTTGTTATTTTAAGATTGTTAGCTAATCTAATAAGTAAATATTATCTTGTTTGAAAATCTTTATCGTTATGTCTCACTGAATCTGGATTCAAGCAATATGATCGGGAAAATGTACATGTAGTGAGGCTGTGTCGTCGTGTGAAAAGTATGTAGGTACGCAGATTGACGTCAGCAACTTTCAACATGCACTTTCACATCGTCGAATATTCGCTTCCTGTTTGTGTCCCTGGTACAATTTTCACCGTTAGGCTCATTGCAGTATAATTATTTTACAATAAAAATTATGTAGGTACCCACCGCATGAAAAGAGGTGAAACATAAAAAAAAAGCACCGGGTAACTTATCTAGTTAATAATTTCGTTCTATTCCCATTTCATTATTCAATTGATGTAGTAGATACTACTACCCCGGTCGAGCTTGTGAAACAGTTTGAATTTTCTTCAAACAGTCAATGCAATGTATAAAGCAACCTCCCTCATGTTTCTGCGCTCCTAGTAGCGCATGGTTTTTCCAATGGAAGTGTAACCTGTTGAATGTCAAACGAGTCATTTATTTATCTAGCTTGTTTCTTGAGAAATATTTTTCCTCACTTTCTTCAACATTCTTTAATTAATGTTCCTTTTGAGGAAATAATTACCTTGAAGGCAAAATTGATTCCCTTTGCCTCAGCAACTAGGGCAGCGCGGCGGGCGTAATTATGCCCGAGTCCCGGCGGCGAGGCGTCCATGCATTCAATCGATAAGGTAAAGTGGGTTACTCCAATAAGTTTCCTTTTGAAGGTAGCTGGACATTTTGTTCGCTCGTTGCAATAGGTAAAAGATTAAATGAAGAAATGGAAACTGAATGAAGTTTCTTTGCTTAAAGTTCAAAGGTGCAGTATGTTGCAAACTTATTGTCTAACCAAATCGAACGCAAAGTTCACTCTTAGATGATTAAACTTCGTGCACACGAAACCTGCACACAATCCTAAAACAGCGCCAAATTAAAATACACAAACAAAACACAGAGCTAAACTGCAAATATAACACCTAAAGATTAAGGGGCAGTGTACATAGATAGCCAATAAATACCGAACTCGGAACAGGGCCGGATAATCGCCGGTTTATGGCCTCCCATGTGCACAGCGGCCCGTTTCTGAGAAGATACAGCTCCCTTACGACGGTCGTAAAGATGCGGTATAACATGTGCGATGCCAGCGCCTGCATTTGACGGACTCTGCTCTGGTTCTGATGCTTTTAAGGTCGGGATTTAATGCCAGATTTGTGCGTTTATGTAGGTACTCATGTAATGTGAGTGTCTGTGTAAAAATTGTCGCTAAATTATAGGTGTGATTGTGTCTTCATGATTTTTTTGTGGATTTTCTGTACTATCAAAACATTGTGGAAGAGAAAACATAAATCTATACAATAATATAAAATTTAAGTGTCTGTTTGTAATTTACAAAATCTGCATTTCACTAATATAAATGCATATGAAAGTATATAATATGATACATAATAGCAACAAAAAAAAATCCGGAGCAACTGGACCGATTTTTACACGAATTTGTCCGGCAGATAGCTGATGTTATAAAGCGTAACTAAGCTAACTTTTATATTAGAAAAGAATTAGGGTTCCGCAAAAAACCCATATGGAAAGATAGTACCTATACTCTTTATTATACATCATAACTACAACAAATGCTTTAAAACTTTTATGACTTTCATATGGTGTTAAGTCTCTTTCAATGATAGGAAAAGACGCTAAGTTCAAGGTGAATAATTAGTAAATCAACCAGCATGATGTTCAGTCGCTCACTAGATGGGTAATCGGTACTTTCTCATCTGCCTAGCCTTTACCCAAATAGGTCGGTATCCAGTCTAACCGGATGCAGCTGAATAACAGTATTTTACATGGAGCGACTGCCTATCTAACCTCCACAACCCAGTTACTTGGGTAATACCTTTGGCAAGACTGGTTTTCAAACTTTCCGGCTTCTGAAGACCCGTAACGACTTTCAAAGATCCACGAATGACAGCCGGAACCAACGGTTTAACGTGCTTTCCGAGGCACGGAGGGGTCATGGTATGTAACGATGGTCACCCATCCACAATCAACTGCGGCAGCCGTAGCTTAACCTGATCTATCGACCCGTACTGCTCATACTACTTACCCATAAGCCCCTAATGTGGTAATGTGTACTTTCTGCATCACAAAATATAACATGGTACTTGCCTACATGTTCAACATTAGGTATAATTCGTCGCCTGAAGCAGATATTGCTGATACATAGTTAATAATTGAAATGGGATGAAGCTAAAACAATTGAAACATAGAGGCAAACAAGTGGATATGCCTTTAGGTTTAAAATGCTAGGACTCTTCTGTTGGCGTTTTCATTGACCGTCCCCAGACTTGACAATGCCGTGATCAAAATTTACAGCGGCCTACAACTTAAAAGGCCAATAAATATTATTGTATTAGGTCTTTACCTATGAAATTGCCGTTCTGCAGTACTGGCCATTTCAAATCAAAATAATTTTTGTTTGGCTAAGAATTCTAATTTCAAATTAATTTTATTTTAAAAACATGGATTTTTTTTTCTAAAAGTAGTCATTTCTTTATTGATTAGTGTTACATTTTCATCGCATTTCAATCTTTTTCGTCATCATGGATACGTTAAAAATTCGAGTAATTATGGAATATGAGTACCGTCGTGGCAGCAACGCGGCACAAGCGGCACGCAACATCAACGACGTTTACGGAGCTAACACTACAAACCAACGCACCACCTGTTATTGGTTTGCTCGCTTCCGTTCTGGAAATTTCGACCTGAAAAATGAACCTCGCGGTCGTCCGAAGACTTTGGTCGACAATGACGAATTAAAGGCGATTGTGGAAGCTGATGATACACAATCTACGGCTGAATTAGCAGCAGCTTTCGACGTTAGCGTCAAAACAATATTGGTCCATTTGCGTCAAATTGGCAAGGTAAAAAAGCTTGACAAATGGGTGCCCCACGAACTCAATGATCGCCAGCGCGAAGTACGCGTCGAGACGTGCCTTGCACTGCTCAACAGACACACAAATGAAGGAATTTTGAACCGCATTGTTACCTGCGATGAAAAATGGATTCTGTTTGATAACCGTAAGCGCTCAGCAAGTTGGTTGGATCCTGGTTCAGCACCTAAACAATGCCCTAAACGAAAACTTACCCCTAGAAAAGTGATGGTCACTGTTTGGTGGTCTAGCGCCGGTGTGATTCATCACAGCTTCTTACCAAACGGGGTGAGCATTACTGCAGATGTGTACTGTGAAGAACTGAACACAATGATGGAGAAGCTGGCGCATCTCCAACCAGCATTGGTCAATCGCTCGTCTCCGCTGCTCCTGCACGACAACGCGCGACCTCATACTGCACAGCAGACGGTCTCCAAGTTGCAAGAACTGGGGTTGGAAGCTCTCCGTCATCCGCCCTACTCACCAGACCTTGCGCCTACAGACTACTACTTTTTCCAGAATTTGGATAACTTCTTGGCGGGAAAAAAATTTAATACCCGAGAGGCAGTACAAAATGCCTTTGAAGAATTTGTTGCCTCCCGTCCAGCTGATTTCTTTAAGAAGGGCATCAATAAACTGCCACTGCGATGGCAAAGATGCATTGATTGCATGGGTGATTACTTCGATTAATACAAATAAAAAATTCATGAAAAAAATTCGTTTAAATTTTTTCATACAAAACGGCAATTTCATAGGTAAAGACCTATTATTATTACTTTTTAGATTTTTTGTTTGTATTGGGGGTTTTTTTAATTTAACTTTTATTTCCTGCTTTTAAATCCGCGCAGCGTTGTGTATTCCCACAGTGAAGTTTGTTACTAATTTATACTTAATCCTAGTACTGATCACCATGTATCCATAACCTATTCATTGAGACCTTTTCAATGAGCCCAAACACGATACTTCTGCTGTTTGTTGGTGAGTGACTTGGGTATCCTGGAATTTCCAGGTGTTGCTCCAGCATCAGTTCAAGGTTATTTTGTTCGTCTAATTTCATTGAAGTAATATAATACAAAATTTCGAATTGATCAGACCCGTGGAAGATGCTCAAATCCCTTCATCAACCAGAAAAGAGCAGATTATCTTCAAACGGCTGAACCGAGTTTGATAAAACATGTCTAAGAACACTCCCGACTAATTCACCTTTCAAACAAAAAAAAAAAAACAAAACCAAAATCAATTCATCCGTTCGGGAGCTATGTTGCCTCAGACGGACACACACTCCGACACGTCAAACTTATAACACCCCGTCGTTTTTGCGTCGGGGGTTAGTATTTAAAACAATATAATAGGTACACACGGCTACACATAAAGCCATACATTTCCAGCATAAGCTGATCTCGTATCGTATAGGATTTACGTACAGTGCGAGATCAGCGTAAACTGGCAAATTATAGCTTCATGTTATTTATGTTATTTTTTTTTTTTGTTATAGGCATTTTCTACCAGTCGGCTTTTGATGTCATATAAAATTGCATTATTTTCAACTTTAAATCAATTGCATTTTTTGTAGGCTAGGTACCTATATGATTTCACAAATGGAAACTCATAAATCATTCTCTTACCTATTTCCGAATTTATTTAGGAACGGCGCACTATGGGCCAGAACCGTGCGTACCGTCTCAAAAATAGGTTTTCGTAATGTTCTATATTGAATATTGTATTAATGCACATGTCTAACTGAATGTCCAATGCATATTATATAGCAGTTAAAATATACTATTTCTCATTTTTACTATTAGACTAAGGCTTGCAAGTTGACGCTCAAAGTTATGTCAATTATGTAGAACACAATTTCACCAGTTTACATGGTCATATTTTCATTATTTTCACAGCAAATTTTTAAGTGTGATATATGGTTAGAATGGTTATGAAGTATTCTATTTAAAAATAATTTAAGTGGACCATTATGTGAAAAGTGGGGAGGTATATAAATTATTTTTCAGAACCTAATATTTTATCCTTATTAGGAACTTTACATAGACTTTTGGCAGTTAGCAATGTCTGCCCATGTCGTAATTTTGATAGCATCACATAGAGCAGCTAATAAAGAAGTTAGGGCAAAAAAAAAAAATTGCCCGAATCTGCCCCCCTTGAAATGAATCGAAAAATGCCTGATGGGGGGAATATACAAAATATACCAAAAATGTTTTTAGTTGTGATTGATGAGATTTTTGGATATTTAGATTACTTTTTTCTTAAAATTATCTATTTACTTAATCTTTAGGTAAGGTGGGAGTATTGGGTAATGTTTTTTTTTATCGTTCGGTCAGATGTGGTTAATGTTTTGTTATCACTGTGTGAATTACATGTTTATCATGTAGTTTATGTATTTCTCTATCGCGGTGAAGGAAAAGGGAGGAAATGGTAGTTAAAGTTGTTATTGTACATTATATCAGTACTACTAACCACCATCGTAGATAGTGGTTAGGAACGCGATAATGCACTAGACAATAATATTTTTTCACACGAAATTTCAGTATAAAAGTTATTTATTTACGTTGTCATTTACCAGTACTTTAGTGTGCTTTGACATAATATAGTCTTCACCAACCTCGGTAAAAAGTAGTAGTTGGAAGTAAAAACAAAATGAGTGAATTTGTTGTGCCTCGACGAGTATTATGCGAATTTTTCATTGATCATGGAACAAAATCAGAAGATATTCAAAAATACTTAGAAGAACACCACCATTTGTCGTCTGAAAAAAGTGAATTAGTTGTGAACCGTATTCAGAAATGGCTTATAACAGCGTTTAACGATCGGTGGACCAAATCTAACCGAACTAAATAACGTTTCTTTAGTAAAAATACATCGTGGTTAGACGGTGAATTTAAGGTACAATTCGAAGAAGCACCGTTGGATATTACACCTACAACATTTGGAGAACGTGGACGTCCACCAAAGTCTTATCTATCTATCTATCAGAGAAATCGAAAAAAAGGAAGAATATGGAGTTGGTACAAGAATATGGAATCGAGTATATACATAATGCATACATTCAAGGATTGCGGTCTGAAGGAGAATTCGAAGAAGCTACTGTTGTTACAATGATGCGGAGTTGTGATAGAAATGAAAAAAGGATCATGAAGGAAAAATTATTGCATGAAAGTCGCAATGCAACAGATTTTACGGTGGATGAAGCTTTAAGTATATTTGCAGATTTAGATCTTTCGAAATCACAATACGGATTACTTCAACACGAATTTCATGGTCTTCTATTTACGTCAGATCCTTATATATCAAGTATCAGAAAACCATCACTCACTATTTCCAAGGAATTGTTAGACGAAGCTAAGAGCCTCTTAGCTATTTAAATAGAAGTAATTACGTACCTACATTAATTGTAAAATATATTTTTAGAGTGGATTTATATCATATTTGTCATTTATTTCAATGTAAGATTTATATGTAATACCTATAAAATAAAAGAAAATAGGTTTAATATCATAAAACTGTAAAATTATAATTCAATAAGTTAAACAAACTATGGTTTAATATTAAAAAAATACATTTTTATTTTTGTTTTATTTTTTAAATATTAATAATTAAAGTTTTGACAATAAATGTGTCACGATTGGATTCTATATACTCTGGAGATACTACGTGCCAAATTTTAGCTATTTACTTCAATCAACAAAAAAGTTACAGATTTTTGAGACGGTACGCACCGTTCTGGCCCATAGTGCGGCGGCGTAAAACGTTTCTTTAATTTTCTTAAGAGTAATACTTATACATTCATACACAACCTTCCTCACGGCGTTTCCTCATTCCTCCTCATCACTTGCACATTTCCACACAAGTGTTTAGTTACTGATGCCATTTCCAGACTTCTTCGTGTATCAAACAACCCCTTTGCATTCTCAATTTCTCATCTCAGCTTTTCATTCATGCCTTTTTGAAACGGAATAAAATTCTCGTTTAAAAAGATAGGATTAAAACCGTTGAAGCGTTTTATGTTGCCAAGTTCTTTTGAATTTCCGCTGCGTTCGTAGTTGCCTTATTGGCTCTAGGTATTTGCATTTGATCCTGATATTTAGGCTGCCAAGTTCTATAGCTTTATTCCTGGAACGGGAAAGCGTTATCAATGTTTGGTACCTTTGAACCGTTCGCCGTTCCCAGCACCCTTTGCAGTTTCCCTTTTTAACTTGTAACTTTAATAGATCTTCTTAACTTGACAACGAATGCTGTAAGTTCTGCATTTATAAATACAAGTCGGTACGATTACGACATTCGAAGCAGTTAACTGTTTTATTTTGAAAACTTTTTAACGTTATATATTTCTTTCGTAGAACTGTAATATTTTTAACTGAAATCTCAAAAAAGAAGTTATCTATCATAGCATGCCTAATTTAACCAGATACTAGGCCGCTGAATACAATTTACTTGAATACAAGACGATCATAAAAACATAAAAGTTGACTGTGAGAGCGTGGTGTGATGTATTTTAGTTTACGTGTGGATAATGGCGCGTTAGGCGGCGTACGCGCCGACGCTACCCGTAGTCAGCGCTGCGAGTATGATGTGTTTACATGAACGCCCGTTTGTTCGAACCGTTTGATCTTTATAAATGCAATAGGTATTTCAAAAATATCGCCGTCGGCGGAACTTTAACGCTCGCTTTAATAAAAAAATCGAGAATGATTTTTAAGAACGACAACCTTGATACTGTGTTTATGCTCGACTATGGGTGCTCGCTCAGTTTATGAGCATTTTTTGATTTAACGTAACTGACGTCTGTTTGAAAATTGTATTTCAGTACGTAGCGTAGGTACCTTACCTACCTACCGTGTGCCGTCCCGCCGGTGTGCTGTCGGCTTTCCAAGGTGTGAGTAAGCCTCAAATTTCACAAAAGATGAGGTGTATTTTAATTTACGAGTACAAACTGACGGCCAGAGGCGGCGATTTATTTGTATCTTGTACGGATTACTTTTGTTATTCTGCGAAGTAACTAACTTTGCATTAGTCACTTCGGATTGGAATGATGGACTCGATTTCCGGTGTTTAATTAAACGTTGTTTCGTATTTGAAGCTCTATTACATCTACTCAGAACCATTATATCTACTGAATGATGATGAGAAACTGAATTTAGATTGCAACAAATTAGAAATGATTTAAAAAAAATACAAACTTGACAAACTGAATGAGTAGAAATAATAAATTCTTTAACTAATCATAGATGAAGTTACGAATTTGCTTTTTTGATTCAAGATTCAAGATTCTTTATTTGTGGAAACATGAGTACACATACAGAGCATGCAAGTTATTAAATTACAATAGTTGAGATCAGTCATGTTTGGCCTTAGTGGCGTACAAATATTTAAATTTCGTCATAATTATTACACAAGAATTATTAAATGTCAATTAAAATAATAATTTATTTTGATTGACTTGGTGATAATTCACCATAGCAATAATATGTTGCTGCATGTTTGGATTATGTCAAAGATGTATTGATAATATTGTCATTGAGAAATTCTAGAACACTGTATCGTGACATTGTGTCGTATTTTGTTTATATGCCTAGGTAGTTTAAACGAATGTTTAGTTTATTTTTGTAATCAACTATGGCCCCTGGCACACAGGCTACTGAGGGAACACGGGTGGGTTTTAGTCAGTAAAAGTATGACACGCCCTCCTGCTCCACCCAGAGCGGGAGAAGTTATTTAATGAAATCCCAACCTATGTACAATAGGCA
The DNA here is from genome assembly GCA_949987655.1 of Polymixis flavicincta. Lineage (NCBI taxonomy): Eukaryota > Metazoa > Arthropoda > Insecta > Lepidoptera > Noctuidae > Polymixis > Polymixis flavicincta. The sequence continues at coordinate 29,425,172 of OX465171.1, read as the reverse complement.
TATTTTCAACTAGTTGTAAATATGCCTGTTGTACCAACATTTGATTACGGACTCGTTTGCAAGTAAGTACTAACACAGTAAGATTCACCAAAACACGGTATGCAGGGTATCTATTAGTAACACACAAACACTAGGACTAGATTTCATTTTAAGAGTTCACCACTTTATTGCCTTATTTACTTTGTTGCGCAGACAAATTTTTCGATACTTTATACGATATTTATACGAAGCAATCGATTCGCAATATCCATATTCAAAATGAGGGTACTACGTAATTAGGGTGTTGTACAATAAATAATGAAATACCTTTGTTCCTTGAGACACAGGCTCTGGTACTGCGGATGTCCTACGATAGAGACCACTGACCATCGGTTGAGACGATGAAAGATTAGTAATAGGTACCTCTACCGTTATATTATATCGTGTTATTATCAATTTATCAGCCTATAATGTTCTCCATCTCTGTTCTCGGACCTCTCAGTGAGAATGAGTGGGCCGTAATCCACTACGCGGGTCCCATTGCGAGTTGATAGATGTCACGTCTTTGAATTTTTGATTCTTGGACATACCAGTTTCCTGGCGATGTTTTTCTACACCGATATAATAAGAGATATTAATCTGACATACAAGTAAAAACTTGCATTAGGGACTATGAACGAAACACAAATGGAGTAGGTATGTATGTAAACGTTCTTTAGATTCTGCACACTGAAAAAGGCCCAAGTTTCAAACCTCATAATTATGTCAAATTAAATTCTTTGTTCAAAAATCCCGATTACAACCGCTTTCCGGTGACTGCTAAAACAGTTGTATTGCTAAGCAACACATCTTTGTATTGTTCTATTTGCGTTCGATATAAATAACACGAGTAATTGACACAGTTCGGTGCATTTGACTCGATGTGTGCGGTCCGATCCGAAATCGATCTCCCGACAACGTCTTGACGAAAGAAGGTGCATCCAGAAACCACGTAATGAGTAGGATGTTACAGGACATGAAAAGTAAAACGAGATTTGTATTTTATTCTGTGCTCGTTATTTCTCATAGTCACTGTTGTCTACAATTTCCTTCGATTCGAAGATTCGAAACTAGATACTAAAACTTTTTTTGTAATTTTAACTTTATAAACCTTTTTACGGGATTATTTTTTATCTGGGTAGTTTATCCCAACAATACAAATAGAAACGTGTCAATGCTGCCAATCTTCTGGGCACAATTCACATTAGTTAATTTGTCATTTAATTTAGTACTCAGTGTATATATTAGATGTTAATAACAATAAAATATGGAAAAAGACATTGCATTGCATTGCATTCCATTGCATTATTACATCAACGTGAATCAAAAACTTCTTACTACTCTACTTCTTTATAAGAAAATTACAAGGACGGAGGATTTTGAAATTCAGCACAGTTAAAGTTTGTATGGAAGCAGTGCAGAAAGCTAATATTTTCACACTATAATAACTAAGAAATAAATTAGATTTTAAATTAATTAAGTTCGAATTTCGTATAGCAGGCAACCACAAGTATTTTTTAATACGCGATAGCAGCAATACCATACCATACATATCAGAATATTTGTCTTCACATGGTTTATGGGTGGTCTCTTACCCAATACAAACAGATTTAGCTTGCTTCTACCATAAACAAGCAAAGCAAAAAAAGTAAAAAACAGATCTTCCCTTCAGTTGCCTGAATGAATAAAAAAGTTAACCCTTTCATATGGTAACCTTGACCTTAGTTTAAATAATAAAAAAATTGGGTGACTTTTTACAACTGCCAGATATTTTTGAGGCAAAAAAAGCTTCGCAGATTTCTTCCGAACGTAGCACAGATCCTTGACAGTTCCGAAGATATAATTTTAACGGTTCTGTGCTCAGTGTGTTTTTATTACTTGCTGTATTTTTTTCAAAGGTAATAATTTTCTTAGTTAATAAAATAGGTATCACATTCATATCCAGTGTGTTATTACGGTCATGAAAACCGAACTACTAACAGTCGTCGTGCATGCGTTTTTATTTTCATGTAATTTTCGAATTGTTTATTTTTGGCATGTTAACTTGGCCATTATTTTCGAAGGGATAATTTATAATGAGAAATGAAAGAAATTTGAAGCTTGTGTAGTAACAGCCACGGTTAGTCCGTGGATGGGTGACCATCTTCAAATACCTAGACCCCGGAAAGCACGAGTCCCGGCTGTCATTCGTGGATCTTTGACAGTCGTTACGGGTCGACAGAAACCCGAAAGTCTGACAACCATTCTTACCAAGGGGTATCGTGTTGCCTAGTAACTGGGTTGTGGAGGTCAGATAGGCAGTCGCTCCATGTAAAATACTGGTATTCAGCTGCATCCGGTTAGACTGGAAACCGACCCCAACATGGTTGGGAATAGGCTAGGCAGATAATGAATTTATAATGAGAAAAACATTTTCCTTGATTTAGGGAGGATCGTTGGCGCAATACCAGAATACCTTTCAACGTTTGTGACTTGAAAGATTACGCTCATCGATGAATGTTTATCAGGTATTATGAAAGTTTGAAGTTGCTGCAGTGTCACCGCGAATTGCATCTTATGGGTTCAAAGTAATCCGTTGTAAAAGTACTGAAATAGTTGATAAAATCATCAGACATCGCGAAATACACGGTATTGTGTGTATCCTCGTAAAAACCATATTGATTTCTTACTTCTCTGTGTGTGTACTTTATGACGATACAGCGCTGCAATTAAAACGCAAGAAAACTCACGTCGTGTGTATACACGGATTACTTTGCTCTTCATTTTTTCTGGAATATTGCGTCTTCGTGAATCCTTAATGCCTGCGAATTTCACGAAACTGAATCCATCACTAATCGTTCAGCATCCTCACATTCACACACATCCGACGCGTCGTAAATGAATGTAATTAGGGAAACATGCATGGGCTAATTATAAAACGAATTATCCAGTTTTATTGCTTCAATGACATAAAAAATATTTTGATTACTATCATAAATTTCCGGCATTCAGGATTCACATAATTCGCTGGCGAAGATTTTACATTTTGTAAATTGAATTTTATGTGCAATAGCTGTGCGACTTATGCGAATTCTTTTTACGTCTGCTCTAGGAATGTATTTTAGGAGTTTGCCCCACGTACCTGTGTGTGCCACTTAAATTCCAATAAATCTATAGTTAAACTGTTAAAGTAATGTAATTCGGTAGCGGGACGGCGCGGGCGCTGCGCCGGCGCACGTCTCTCGTCGCCTGCCAACTTGAGAGCAATTTATCCCATCGGCGAGGCCCTCTCCTTGGCGTGATCTATGGCCTTTAAAAAGCGATGACAAGTACCGGAATGTTAGCTTATGAAACGACCGCAGCGTAGCCAACACTTTTATTTTTCATTATAAACAATTAAATAAAAAACTAGTTTTAGCGTTCTAAGAAATCGAAACAGTGCCTGCGATATATTTATTATCAAAGCAAACTGATGAAAAATATCAATAATCTTCTGCTGTCTCACACAAAAAAAGTGAAATGATAAATGTCGTAATCAAACAATTTCATGTCGGAATTTATATTCATCTCTCCATGTTGTTCTGGAAATCGTTTGAATCGAAAATTTGGGATACACTTCATATGTACAAATATAACTAGATAATAATGCTATGAACAGAGTTCTCGGAAAATTTTAAGTCGAATTACAATTTTATTCCTAAAAGCGCCCAATTGAACGCTGTTGCTAGGTTTGTTTAAATTATGGCGATTAGGTACCGAGGCGTGCACGTGGCCGCGGACAGACGGGCAGCAGGCGGCCGCGATCGATGGGAACTTGTGTAGTGTGCAATTATAGCCTAACATCCACATATTTTATGTGAGCACGCTGGTGTACGTGAAGTTTTACGCCGTCTTCACATTTATTATATCAACGCGTTGTCAGCGGTGCACTGCTTATTTTTTCCACAGAGTTTGTGGTTTCCGAAAACCGTGGAGTTGTCTCGTGAATATTCTTTTACTGAATTATTTTGTAGTAAATTAGAGTGTTTGTGCAAAATTGATGATTGATTCAGTCAGACACACACATACGTGTCTATAGTTAGTTTATACGTGCTGGCTGCAAATGCAATGTTTTCTAGACAAATACTGAAATTATTTGGGTAACTATGACGCCCACACTGCAGTTAAAGGCAAATCCTATTTTTACACAGATTGCGTTAGCATCATACGAGTTATCTGAGCATTCGTACCTACACGTTTCTAATTTCAGAAACCTTTTTGATTTCAGGCTTATTTACTTATTACTTTGTTGTATTTTTTTATGTATAGGTACCTATATAGACATAACAACCAAAGATAAATCAGTACTTGTCCGACTACTACCAATACATAACAGAACTGATCAGTTTTTTTATAAATAAGAAATCTATACTAATATCATAAAGAGGAAAGATTTGATTGTGTTGTGTTTGCATTAAATAGGCTCCGAAACTACTAAACCGATTTGAAAAATGATTTCACTGTTAGGAAGCTATACTATCGCTGGGTAACATAGGCTATATTTTATCCCCGTATTCCCACGGGAACGGGAAGTATGCTGGTGAAACCGCGGAGCGCTGCTAGTTTATAATATTTTTCAAACTAAGTGCAATGTGATTGTGGGTTTAATAGCTAGCCAGCCAGTACCTACGGGTTATTAGATGTTATGTCAATTCCCTCACGGTGTTTTCCTTCACCGTTTTGAGAGCAGTGGTGATGAAATAATACACGAAGTAAAGCGCCTGCCTGGGTTCCGAACCCACGACCTCCGACCCTCCACTGGTTTGCTCGCTCTTTAATTATACGAAATGACGAAATGTGCGTTACCTACTGTAAGTGGTAAAGTGAATATCGGGTGTGGGAAAAGAAGCATGAAAGTAGAATGAATTCTGTGGAAATGAGTTCCTTACAAAGCATGTGTGGTGTGACTATGAATGATTATAGGCTAAGGTATGAGGTGATAAGACAACGGTGCAACATCAAAGAAGATCAGAAAGAGTATGCTTGGCTGGTTTAGTCATGTTGAGTGAATGAGTGTGAAAGGCGACTAACAAAAGGTATTTATTTACAAGGTAGATGTGAGTGGAAAGACGGGAGGGGACGCCCTAGGAGGACTTTTAGTGAACTTATTGGTAATTTTCTATAAAAAGATCAGGTGCATAGTACGCGCAACCTTTGTACGCAACCGACGCATGTGTATGACCCAAGGCAATAGTGTCAGTTTCATTTAACTATCTCCATCAAACGCATGGAGCGCGTTTGGCGTTCCGATTAGCCCTGCACCCTAATTGCGTAACTCACGATTAATAATAATCTGTTTCAATTTGATAGTTCAACAACATTCATTGCGTTATTTACGTTGTTGAAAAGACACATTTTTCGAACTTAAGAAGCAATGGTTTAACAAACTGTTTCAAAACGAAACAGATTATGATTAATTGTGAGTGCGTAAATCACAATTAATCAGGGTGCTGGATTGGTGAAGGACCAATCGTGGTGCCGAAAGTGCTTGATGCGTTTGATAGAGATAGTTAAATAGAACTCACACCCTAGTGTCACTTGGTCACTAAATATGAACGTAAACGAGACAAAACGAGTATACATATGTAAGCATCGTAGCAGGGGGCGTTCTGTAGTTTCTGCTTACCGCCATGAGAAGAAGGCACGAGTTCGTACACCTCCGCGTAACGGGCAGCTAATGGCAATTTTTCGGGTTCTAAGGTGGCTTAAACGTGTCCTTTTAAGATTTTTCACTACCTATTTCTAGGGCTAGGGCTCCTCAATCCCTTTATTTAGAGGTATTTAAATCTTTTAAACATACCTACGTTTGTTTTTCTCTACTAAACTAATTTTTATTTAGCTTGATTTACACGTTGTCATTAATTTGGCTGCAGGGCCGTGGCATACCATAAGTTGAAACAAGAATGCATCGTCTAAATAGTTTTTAGACGATGCAAGTCATTTGACAGGAAACTGGCATCGTGTAGGTAAATGGAGCTTTATAGAGGCTTTAAAATACAAATTGATCTATTAACAGTATATGATACTAATTACCTACGTGCATGTTTCAAACCTGGATATTAATTAATACGTGAAGCAAAAACTTTTAACGTCCACTACGCGGACGGCAGAGTATGACATTTGGCATAGATAAAGTTCGTCGTATGCAGGGCCGTTTTTAATCTATTGGAGGCCCTGGGCACTAGAATAAATGAGCTCCTATAGATAGTTTTAGCATACCGCTTCGGATGGGTTTGATTTTCATTTGACCACGCATACAGAAATATAAGTAACTTTGTCACCTTGTGCAGAAAAGTTTGAAAACTAAGTGTCGGATGTAGGCATGAGCTAGCAAAGCGGGATAGCTTAGATTTTCTTTTGAAAGCCTCTAGCTACGACACTAGCAGAAACTAGAGGGCCCCACCGTACACGGGGCCCTGGGCACTTGCCCAAAGTGCCCAATGGAATAGACGGCCATGGTCGTATGGAGAAGAAGTGCAGAAAGCTAATATAACAATATACAGGGTGTTTGGCAGAACATTGATCATACGAAAATGGTGGAAAAGAGGGTCATCTGCTACTTACTCGGCCCTAATTTATTTGGCCCTGGCCCCCTGGATATTTTTTTAAAATGTAAGTTGAAATTAAGATTTAAGTGTTTTTTACATCTTTCTGTAAAAAACACTTAAATCATAACTCATAACTTTGTTTTAGCTAACATCTGAATAAAGCAATAATTTTATAAGAATCTGCCAACATTAAAGATTTGAAAAATGCCTGTTTCACCCATTTTAATAAAAATTACACTTTAAAGTTAAGAAAGTGGTGAAACTAGAAGAAAGCAAAAAAAAAAAAAAACTGCGTGCCAGGGCCAAATAAATTAGGGCTGAGTAAGTAGCAGATGACCCCACCTATCTCCCATTTTCGTATGTTCAACGTTCTGCCAAACGCCCTGTATACATTTCTATATTTATTTAAAAATCATTAAAAAATCTTAGGTTTTACATGAATTATGGTCGAATTTCGTTCACTGGCCGACCACCAGTAATTGAAAGTATACGAGTCAATGACGTACAATGTATGTCGATGACTACGTGAAACAAAATATTTAATATTTCAATTTTGAATGACCTAATAATGCGCTACAGTGTGTACCTTTTCGCATGCGTGAACTTTAAACCTCTAACTGATGTATGAAAATCAATCATCGGATTGCTCGCTCTGCGAATTCACCAGTTTGTCATAAGTCATTGATTTCATAACAAATACATTGTGTTGAAAATTACATTAATGAGAGATATAATAATAATAAAATAAAATATAAAAACATTGAGTACATTCATAATTAAAATTAATTACGCGTTTAACACCTCAGCTCCTGACTGTCAGCTCAACTCTGCGACTATTGCCCAGAATGCTCCGGATAATATTGAAATGTAAACATTTTACTGGGGACCCCGCCTCTGCCTCTGATATCGCAACTTGTCAAACATCCAGATAACTTTTAACAAAGAACCACCGAAAGCAAAACTAAAGATTTTCCATACTTTTTGTCGAGTTATGTGAACAAAACAGATCAGGTGGCCGATGGGGCCGGAAGGTTCTGGAGTGGCAACCGCATACTGGAAGACGTAGTGTTGGATGGCTTCCCACAAGATGGACCGATGATCTAGTGAAGACCCCAGGAATCCGCTAGATGCGAGAAGCACAGAACCGGTCGAAATGGCGGAGCTTGGAGTTGGCCTATGTCCAGCAGTGGACGTCTTTCGGCTGAAATGATGATGATGTGAACATAAATGTATGGAACAGCTGATTAATTTTCTCAACGTTTACAGGTTCCCGTAAAAGAAGTTATTTATGATGAAAGTTTAATGACCACTTGAATTTTGAGTTGAACTTAATAGAGCTTATGAGGTTAGCACTTATATTGGGCTTATTAAGTGCCTCCCACGAAGTTAATTTATTTTTCCAGAAACACGTACTCGTATTAGGCAAAGTTAAAGTTAGTGAAATTTTTCCTTAAGGGGACACTTTTCGCGGGCTCGAACTCACTGGTGGGCCTGGCTAAAAATCACGCTGTCTCACCAGGCTTCGTATCCGACAGAGATAGTATCAGTGATGAGCAGTTAGAAACTAATCTACATGCATAACGTTATTGAGTGAGATGCAGGAGCATTTATAGCAAAACATTCGCGAAAAAATTTAGAAAAGTCCTTCGGAAGATCGGCATAAATCAATGACCAATAAAGTTTATTGAATTTATCGATAGTTGAACTTTGTCAATACCGACTTGGTTTTGGAGATTATACGCTTCTTTTATTACTTAAACACGTCCAAAGTTAGGTTAAATTAGCAAGAAAAACTAATCTTTGTTGACTCGTAACTTTTTAATGGCTTTTTATTTTTGTATTCCGTTTCCGTACCGACAATATTAATAATGATACAAAACCATAACATGTTTAATTTTTGATGAGCATAGTCAAACAGTGGAGTAAAACCCTCCCGAAGTTTGTATGGAAAAAAAAGTGAACAAGTGTCACCTTAATGTTTCCATTGTTAACGATTTAGTCAAAACTTGCCAATTGTCTTATACGTAATTTCTGGATTTATCCATGCACCCACTAATTAACAAACTTCATGTGAGTCACCTATAGAAAATATTATATTATTTCATTAAAACTGACGATTCGCCCGATTCGGGATAGATAATTCATGCGAGTTGGCTAATAAGTTATGTTAGCAAGCAACATCATCAGTTGTCCATTTGTAATTAATTTACTCTTTAAATATAAGTTGATAAGACGTGATAATAATATTAAATCGTATTATTTAAAAATACCCATGACATCATGCACTGCGTGCAATAACAATGGCTTCCATATGCTCATACGATAATATTGTTGTGTGCAGGCTCAGCGCCGATGTTCGCCGGGATGAGGGGCGTGCACGGCCAGATGCTGTCCGGCGGGTCCTCGATCAGCGGCCTCGGGGGCTTCGGGCTGTCATCCTCGCTGCCAGCTCTGCCACCCGACCGCAAGGTGTACTCGTCGCCGCCGCCCACGCCGCTGCCCACCCTGCCGTCGCCGGCGTCGGTCCCCACTCCTGGCCCACCACCATCATCGTCCAGTTCTGTACACACTTACTACCAATGAAGAGTTACAACTGTTGACCGCTACTTTAAGGCATCCACCATCACAATGTTTCAAACAATCGTTTAGTGCTATTATTACAGCACTCTTTCGACAAAAGGTTTGCAACATCGTTCTATTTCTATAATATTAATCGCTAAGAGTTGAGTGAGACCGAATGATTTCCTTAATTTGACTCTTAAATAAACGTCTTTAAATTATAATTTTATGAAGTAAGTTAGTTACTCATGAAACATTTCATACATTTGTTGATAAACTTTATTATTGTTAGTTCGTAGCACTTTGCTACGCCGTAGCAGCGCAATCCTATTAAAAAATCCTTTCATAAAATATACAATAAAACTGATTTAGTCTAAATTCGAGGTTTAGTATAGCTTCGTGAACGTGTTTTTTTCCCAATGATAAAATGAAACTGAATATTCAGCCGGCTGAAACAAAAAATAGATGTTCATTTACAAATAGAGTACAGATAACTTTTCTACAGGTTTTCAGCATCTCGTCGCGATTCTATTTCGCATAACAGCTTCGATCAATACAACAGGTACAATTTTACTCACAGCATCTCTACGATGTAATTACAGTTGGTTTTAAATACAGATGATACACATTGCGCAGGCGCCAGTAGCCGCCACCAATGATCAATGTCATTTCAGTCCATTACATTGAGTTTACACAATTCTCTTGAGTTTACGTTGGCATTGGCATACCAATTATTTGGCGCACTAAAATACAACTTTGATTTAATATTGCTACTCTGGTAAAAATCCGAGCCACCTTTAGTGGTAGGTACAATTATTATTAGACAGTGTTTCTAAGCGTCTAATTTCATCCAAATTTTTCTCTAAATATCACTTAGAAATTGAAACGGTGTGAAAAACTAATTGTTTACTTTCGAATCATATGCGCTATCTTGAAGTGATGTTCCACACTTCGCAGTGAACAGACTTTTACAGAATAACACTACTTGCTTCACGAATGATGTACCCAAAAAAAACCAAAGCTAAGCCCAAAATATATTTTAAGGTAATCAGAAGTTTGTGGGTTCGTTCTCACTGTTACATGAAAGTACTTATTTATGAGTTTATCCGCTAAAGGAAAAGATACAAAATGTACTTAATGTCAAAAAGAATTTGTAAAAGATTTTTCGTAGAAATAGTTGTATAAATAGAGTTTATTCCTTGTGTGATACTGAAAATATTTTCAGATTGATATGCCATATTATTGAAATATCTGATAAACATTCAGGAAGGAGCCCTTGTGTTTGATTGCAATGAAAATGTGTAGTATTGTCCCAAAGATTTAGTTTAATTTAGATGTGAGAGTAAATCAGTTTTGTGATAAGCGGAGCATTACGAAGAAATGTGTTGTAGCTCTCTTGTTACTGGTTTATTAGTTTGACGCCACAAGCCAAAGTTTCACGTTGAAGCTATACATTTTTTCACAATGTAAACCCTACTTTAGTGATCTTTTCATGTAGATGGATACGTAATTTGTGTGTTTAGACTTATTATAGCTATAATAAATTGTAGTGTAGAAGAAAAAAATACATATTTATCATACATTGCTTCATTCAAATCTGAGGATACAAATCACTTGATATTCTGTTAGTTTATGAGGATCCTTAAGAAGTGTTTACCCGAAGAAGAATATTTCAACTAATTTTGGAACTAAGTCCGCTGTTCTAAGAGCTCGGATCATCTCGGGTTCGAGAAAACACTTCGCAATTCTTAGTATAGTGTTCGAGATACTCGTATTTTTTTTATATTACTTTTCATGCTTGTACAATTATTATTTAATGCCTGAACAAAACAAGCTTAAACTTTAAGATGGGTAATACACTACAACGTGCCACGCTACAGCAGGCTTAGTACGACGCTTTCTAGTTCTACTCTACTGTAGAATAGAAATCGCTTGTCTACATTTCCCGGTACAAAACCGTCAACCGTCTATACGGAAACTAATTTTTGTCTACTCTTCCGACGACAAAACGCTTGTCTACGGTTCTCGTGCTAAGCCTGCTGCGCGCGGAAACGCGATTTTATTGAATGTGAATGTTAAACATCGTTGTTGTGTGGGAGCCGTCTGATCGGAATTAAAACACCGAAGGTCGCAATTTGTACAGATTTTTTAGGATGTTGTAAGGATAGATAAATATCAGTAGTGTAAAACAAAGTTTGAAGCTTTGAAAGACTTCGCGGACTTGGTTTTCCACCATTGGTACCTATCCTAACAACATCAGTGTCGTGCAATTTTTTGCGACCTAAAACGATTTTTGTGTCTACAATGAGTGTATAACCTAAGGTTGGTTTTATCAAGCTTTTTTATGATTGACGCGAAATGTAGAGAATACCTAGATTAAATTGCAAAAAAATCTTAATAACTTAATTTAAATATAATCGCAGTGATCGTTATGTAGGTACTTATAATAGTAAATCTAAACCAGTAGGATATTTATCAAAGTCATTAGTGAATTGCTAGAATAAAGTAATCATAAGCGACACAAAGGTATTATGTTAATATTTTGCATGTTCACATCGTTTTATGTATTATTTAGAAATATGTGTCTATAAACGGACACGATTTATTTTATTACTCGTAAGCTGTTTCTTTTTTTTTTTAAATAAACACTTTATAATTTTTTGTTTGTTTAAATTCGACTATCTGGTCACCCATTTCTTAAGACTACTCAGTAAAAAAATACTGCTTTCAAAACTTCTACTACAGACTAATTCAATGAGGCTATTACAAATGCGGATGTTTTTATGCAGTTGAAAATCGAAGGGTTATTATTCCGACGCGCTGAGATGCACTTTGTTAGATTCTCAACGTTCAGTACATTGAAAATCCAACAGAGAGCTTCTCAGGATTATCAATGTTCAGTACATTGAAAATCCAACAGAGAGCTTCTCAGGATTATCAATGTTCAGTACATTCAAAATCCAACAGGTTGCATCTCAGGATTTTCAATGTTCAGTATATTGAAAATCCAACAGAGAGCTTCTCAGGATTATCAATGTTCAGTACATTGAAAATCCAACAGAGTGCATCTCAGGATTTTCAATGTTCAGTACTTACTTTGAAAATCCAACAGAGTGCATCTCAGGATTTTCAATGTTCAGTACTTACTTTGAAAATCCAACAGAGTGCATCTCAGCGCGTGCCGAGCGTTAAAAGCCTGTGCGCGATAAAATCCCGCCGCGGACTAACATGTACTTAGTATATTGCATGCTCTGTCATCCTGATAACATTGGCGCCAATACCCTTCACAGCGATGCGTCTCAGCGGATTTTTTCTAGCGAAGTATGTACTTCCTTGGACGACCTCAAAAGGCGTGTCTAATAAAATGTAGGTACTACATTTTAAATTCATCCAAACTGCCTTACAACTGCCAATAGACTGCGCCGGTCGGCTGGCAGTTCCAATACAGTAATGTCAACTGCAATTTTGTTGAGGACTTGCAGTTCAAATACAGCCAACAGATTAGATTACAGACAGCAGGTAGGTTCTGATAAACAAACAACAGAATGTAAATGAACAAAATGAAATTGTGAGGTTGAGTCCTGTCCTGACAACCGGTAGCTTGGACCCCGTTCCTAATGGAGGTCGGCTTGTATTTTTGGGTTTAAGGTAAACAGAAACTACTTATGGCAACGTTATTATATTTTGAGTGAATGTTTATTTTATTATTGAAATTGTAAATGGTAAATAATACCTACTCAAGATTCATTACCAAAATAATAATACACTGTATTCGAACGCAAAGTTGTGAACAAAAGCTATGTATTAATTGAGTGCTATTAGGTTCAGAAAAAAGGGAACGCAGCACATTATGCTTATCTGGCGGTGCACAGTGGCTGCTGATGACAGCTACTCGACAAGCGTCGTGTCGATAAGTGCTGTTGCACTGACGTGTATGTCGTAAATAATCGACACAAAAACTAAGCAGACAACCCGCGATAAGTGCAGGTTCAAAACTGTAGCTCTTTTTTTCAAATAACAAGTGTATTTTTTTTTTGTTTAAAATATAAACCAGAACCCGCGTTTGTTGATTTGCACGTAAACGATCATTGCTATGGTTTTTTTTTACTTTTGTTTTGTACAGTACCTAAAGGTTAAAAATATCTCCTCATCATATCACATAAGAGCTTATAAATATCTACATTTTCCAAATCTTGTAGTTTTGCTTGAAAGTATGAGGTGCTGTACAGAAGCTGTTTGTCCGAAGTTGTGTAGGTAGGTACTAGGTACATTCCTAACAAACATATTCAACCTCTTCCACGCTCATAATAAAACGCAGTCTTTCACAGGAAAATGTATTAGATAAAAATGCTAAATAATTATAAAAAAAAGGTAAGATCAACGACAAATAAACTATCAAATTCTGCTCTTATAATTCTTGCTTACTGGCACACGACAGCCTCCGATGAGCTTGGTCTTACAGTGTTCGTTCTGCAAGCGACGGGACTCCGGCGAGCCCAGCGTGAAGGTACGACAAGCAGCCAGGCCTCTGTTGTTCGGTATATACTGGTATTCATCACAACAGTTACTAATAATCAGTTTAGGCTCCACACAGACATACTGAGTAGATTCATCATCACCTTTTGTTGTTATTGTAGCCTTGGACAACCTTGGAAGAACTTTTTTCTGAAATGGGTAAAATTCGACACATTCGACGGCACGTTCAATAACGACAGCTGTTTTCCCACTTTTTTGCAATGGATTGTGCCAATTGCTTGTAGCTGTACCCTGAGAACTGCGGCTGCGGATGGTAGCGACATCTTCGTAACTTCGGCTGTGATGAATGGAGCAGCTCTCTCTGTTGATAGGGCATTCCAGTGCCGCCGCACCGCTGCCTTCATCACTGGTGACTGTATATTCATTGCGAAAGTTTTTGTTGTTGCGACTGCAGTGTGTTTGAACTGAGCTCGACTTCAGGTGCGCCCTGGCGTAGCATCCCACCTCTGCAGTTGGCATATCTTCTCGTTCACAATCCTCGTTAGATGTGTCAGATTCTAGTATCGTATCTTCTTGGCCGCTCTTCAACACATCGTAATAATGCTTCTTATATAGTGCGTGCATTTTTCTCGTAGTTTATTAGTGAATCGTCTAGTGATGACACAAGAGAGAAACAAGTTGCTTAGCAGGTAAAAATACTGGAAAATTAATACTTTGTAATAAAACAATAATAATTGCCATCGTTGTCTTTGTGACATGGTCTCGAGATGGTCTCGAACAAAGTCGTAAACCATAGAGGAGAGTAAATATCACTCTACATATCACTGTGATCTTTGATGGCCGAAAAGACGACGATTATAATATTGCCAATCAACCTCTTTTCAGAATGAAAGAAGAAGAACTAGAGGTATGTTCTTGTTTTTGGCGGGAGTGTGGACTAAGGTACCTTCTTCTTTTTCTATTCAACAATTAAGCACTCCATTAAGCCGAGGAGAAAATTGAGATTTAAGAAAGACCCATTTTTATACATTTTTCAAATTCCCCAGAATTCGTAACTTAAGGGTACACTAGTCGCGGGCTCGAACTCACTGGTGGGGCTGGCTAAGAAGCACGCTGTCTCACCAGGCTTCGTATCCGACAGAGGTAGTATCAGTGATGAGCAGTTAGACGCTAGTTTACACGCACAACATTATTGAGTGAGCTGCAGGATCAGTTACAGTAAAACAGGCGCGTAAAAAGAATTAAGTAAAGTCCTTCGGAAGATCGGGTTTTCTGAAAAAACCACTGCATAAATCAATGACCAATAAAGTTTATTGAACTTTTCGATAATTGAGCTTTGTCGGTACCGACTTGGTTTTCGAGATTTTACACTCCTTTTACTACTTAAACACGCCCAAAGTTAGGTTAAATTTGCAAGAAAAACGAATCTTTGTTGGCTCATAACTTTTTAATGGCTTTTATTTTAGTATTCTGTTTCCTTACCGACAATATTAATAATGAGACAAAACCATACCAAGTTAAATTTTTGATGTAGAGATAAACTACGATAACATGGCACGCCCCTCCAAAATTCAAAACATTTGAAAATATTGAAAGCCTTTTCAAAGTGTCACCAAGACTCGCATGTGTGCAGTATGCATATTGAGACGCTACTGAAGACGATTACTTACAATCACATAAAAACTCTTTCGTAAGAATATGTCTACACACATTGAAATAGTAAAATGGAGGGGCGCGCCATGTTATCGTAGTTTATCTCTACATAGTCAAGCAGTGGAGTAAAACCCTCCCGAAGTTTGTATGGATAAATTGTGTCACCTTAATATCACTTTTCTCTAAACTCTCAAATTAAATTGCCTTCCTTTTTCTTCAATTGGGTAGCTAAATTTGGATACATCAAAGTACACCTTTTCCAAATTAAGTTATCAAACAGTACCTAAAAGGAACCATTTTCGAAAATATTTACGTAAGTACATGAACTTCGACACCAGTTTTCTCAACATTTTACAATGGCATTAAGCGTCCTATGACCTTATGAAGGCCGCGGGAATCCGCTGGATGTGGGAAGCACAAGACCGGTCGAAGTGGAGGAGCCTGGGGAGGCCTATGTTCAGCAGTGGACGTCTTTCGGCTGAAATGAAGCCACTACTTCCTAAATTTCCAGCAATTCATCACACATTAGGCCAGGTTGTCATGGCCTGGAGGCGTAGTAGCGGCTGAAGTTATGGACGTTTCCTACTCAGTATTATCTACGGACTTATGATTAGTTCGGAGCCCGAAGTTAAGAATGAATGACAACACGATTTTATAGATGTCCTTACTCTCGATGTGTTTTTACCCGGTCGAAAAAGTTAATTAATCGGGTGAAGGGATTTTTTTTTTGGGTGGGAAATCATCAAATGACTTCTCCTGCTGAGTAGAGCAGGAGGGCGTGTCAGACTTTTACTGACTAAAACCCACCCGTGTTCCCTCAGTAGCCCGTATGCCAGGGGCTGTGGTATCTCTTTCGAACAAACCCGCACCCTTGGCAGGCTGGCACCCCTGGCACCAATGGTTGCTGACATCTTTGACGGCGCGCGTGTGGAACAGAACGCGCCGCCCGCCGTCTACCACTTTTCGGCCGCAGGGGATAGGGAGAGCGGCTATACCGACACTCCTCTTCCCCTGCGGCCCCACCGCGTCCGCCATCAAACGGTGGCGGCCCCGTCCAGGCCACGGAAGGGAAGAGCGCTGCTCAGAAGCACCGGCACTCCTCCTCTACCGCAGCCCGTAACCTTCAGCCGCGATGCCTCCCATTCGACATCGCGGCCCACCTCAGTTGCGGTGCACCTCACCGCAACCTACTTTTTGGCCGCTACGTCAATGGCTTGAAGGCAAAAGCCCTGACGAGCGGCCCCACCTTTGGGTTCCTCTTGGCTTCACCGTGGCTGGAATCCACGGTTGCTGAGCCCCCCCGCAACGAAAATGCGGGAACCCACTTGGGGGGGATCGGGGAAGGGTTCACTCCGAAGTTTTGAATTACTTTCGGACGGGTCAGTATTTTCGTTCACGGAGTCAGAGAGTAGCCCCCAGGCTACAAGTCGCAAAGCGGAATAGTTTAAGACGTGCCATGGAAGCAGTACAAAATAATGCTGCGCTAAAATTTAATATTCCAAGACGCAGCCTCAGAAACTATTTACTAAGCGGTAACAGTACCAAAATTATTGGGAAGACAACTATTCTTACAAAACAATTAGAAGAAGACTTATCGCAGCGAATCAAACGTTTTGCAAAACTGGGTATACCACTTACCCCTAAATGTATCCAGAAACAAGCCTTTTTATTTTGTGAGGGGTTTAAAACAAAGCACTCATTCAATATGTCTACAAGAATGGCTGGACGCAAATGGCTTAAAATGTTTTTAATTCGAAACACATCAATATAAAATGAAAACCCCAACTAATGAATCCAGCTAGAGCCCAAAAAATGAATAAGCCCATTGTGAAACATAAGTTTGAAGAAGTGAAGAAACTCTATGAAAAGTTAGACATTATTGCACATCCAGAACGCTTGTATAACATGGATGAAAAGGGGTAACGCATAACGGTCCACAAACAAAATGTAGTTTTGGCTGAAAAAGGGAACACCAGTGTACATTTTGTTGCTCCGGAGCACGCTGAGATCGTCACTATAGCGATGTGTATAAATACTATGGGTAATGCTATACCACCCATGATTATTTTTAAGAGGATTAGGTAACTACAGATCAGAATTAGGATCAAATTTGCCACATTGAACAAAGGTAAAGCATGGTACCCTAATACAGGAAAAATCGGTTCATACTTTTTTGCCTACTCCAAACTACGCTACGATAAAGTCTACACGTCCACTGCAAAAGCTATTAATTATAAAGGACAAAGAATATTTAAAGATTTATTTAAAAACCGGAGAAAAAAAGTGTGATCTTATAAGGATTCCTTTTTTTACCTTTTGAGGTAAAAAAGGAATCCTTGGTGGAAGGAAAGGAACAGAACCCTAAAAACTATAAGTTGAAGCAAACCACGAGCAAGAGAAAAATAAAATCTACAAGTAAGCGAGAACAAAAAAGAAAAACATCAATAAAACTGCTGCAAAGAAAAGCACAACAACAAAACAGCAAAAGATAGAAAAAAGAGATGAAGAAAAGTGCAGAAGGTGAAGAAAAGAAATGGCATTGTCACGCATGTGGCGAGTGTAGAATTGAAGACATGAGGCAATGTAGCGAATGTCAAAAGTGGTATCACGAGGACTGTAATGGTCTGACTAAAAAAGATCTCGTATTTTTATGCTCAGATTGTGATTAAAATAGCCAAACTACTATGCTTTTCAGTTTATAAGTTTACAAAGCGCGGCATAGCATAAAGTCTGAAAAACTAGTTTTCTTATATTTTCTTATGTTTTAATGTTAGGAATGGTTGATTTTAAATATTCCTGACTACAAGACTGACTATGTACCATAACAAGTTCGTAATAATTAGAGTACTTAGTCTGTAGTGTCTATTATTTTATTAAATAAAACAAAAGGTTGTCATACATGATAATTGTTAGTTTGGTCTTCTTAGGAACATTTTGGCCTTACGATGAACGGATCCTGAGAAGGCCATTGTAGGTTAAAAAAAAAACACATTGTAAAACGCATTGGCAACTTATTTGTTATGGATATAATAGTCATTACTATAATTTTAAAATAATTTTCATTAGTATGTTCTTAGTTATACGATGGTGTTCAAGGAATGTTCGTTGAGTTTTTTATAGAAGATTATAATATGTTAAGCATTTAATTTGTCGTTTAAATCAAAGAGCTTTTTTTGTATTTTTGGTAAAAGCGGATATTTTGATTATAAGTTGAACGACTTATTTATAATATTGGCCTTGTATGGAGCCCTGTTCCTTGCAAGGCCGTTTGGAAGAGCTTTATGAAAGTTAAGTTTAAGAAATAGTGATTTAAAAAGTAATTTATATGTTGCACAATAAAACAAAGTGTTAATTAATCATTTGTTCCTTTCATTTATCCAGTAAATGAAGTAATAAAAAAACCTTTCATCGGTGACTTTGGATACATATTTTATTAAATTCTTGTCACCGCCTTCCGAAATTAAAGTTATTTTTCAATTTCTTGTGGTGTTTTTTGGAGTCGGTTGTATTTTTTTTTTTTTAGTTTTTATTTTCATTTTTTAGTTATAGTACCTCATCATCATCATCATCAGCCTATAATGTTCCCACTGCTGGGACACAGGCCTCCTCTCTGTGAGAGGGATCGGGCCGTAATCCACCACGCGGGCCCAGTGCGGGTTGGTAGATGTCACATGTTTTCGATTTTTTTGTTCTAGGACATGCCGGTTTCCTTACGATGTTTTCCTTCACCGTTTTGAGAGCAGTGGTAATGAAATAATTTACCCAAAGTAAAGCGCCTGGCTAGGTTCGAACTCACGACCTACAACTCGTAAGTCGCGGCCGTTACCACTTGGCCACCACTCCTCTCCTTATCTACACCACACCAATTCGAAATTTCATATTATGCTTTAGCAGCAATCTCGGTTAATTTGCTGTCATTTTTCGAAGAGTTCCGTTGTCTGTCTCCGAAACGCATCATCCGATCTATATGAAATGTAAATGGGACCATTTCGAAATAAACCACTGTCGAACAAAAACAAAAAATTGTAAATCGGTCTTATGACGGAGTTATGGCCGAACCTCCACCTAACTCCTAACCGTTAAAGAGTTGTACCTTCCTTCATCAGCTCAGCGTCATGAGATGATGATGACCATAATATGCAAATGTCTCCATAGCTTTCGAAAATATATGAAAAACATTGTTAATACCTACAAGATTTGAGGGTTGCCCTCGATTTCCGTGGGATTCCATCATCAGATCCTGACTTGGTGCCAATGGGACCACCTCAGGAGTATAGGTACAATTTCAAATAAAAAAGATATTTGAAAATCGGTCCACAAGTGGGAGAGAAATCGATGAACATACATAAAAAACAAAAAATACATACAGTGGAACATATAACCTCCTCCTTTTTTGGAAGTCGGTTAAAAACTGTTTATTCCTTACAGTGGCCTTCCATGGTACACCCAAATTAGTCTAGTAAAACTGACAAATTAGAAACATTAAAATCATCAATACAGCTAGAGAGTTGTATTGATGATTAAATCAACTAAGAGTAGTTGATTTAATTGTATTGAATGGCTATGTGACGAAAAAGTCAATCGTGTTTTAAATATGGACCATACGCATACGTGTTACGGTTGCGAATCATATTTTGGTCTACATACAGCCTGACACTGGCCAGAAAATTACAAACGTAGCCCACGTTGGAGCTACTACCGTATGGGCAACTATTATTGTTATGATTTTCAACAGGTATGAAACAACTTGTTGATGCGGAACGCCAGCGCCTGTGGTATTGGTGCGGCAATGTTGGAAGTTGGGTGCTTGGAACTTGTTGCGTTACGTCAGAAGTAGGCGTTCCATCTACAGGAAGTCGGCGCAAATGGAATGTGAAGCATTAACCGTTCTCTGAGTAGTGATAATTATTATGATATCACAGTTACCTAAATTACATAAATTAATGAAAAGCGTTCTTGCACAAAAATCTTTAGCCCTCTTTATTGCGTAATTATTATTGTAATAAAGGATTTTCGACGCCTAATTTTCGACAATATGTAGCCATTGCTTCATGTTCACAACAGATTTTAAATAACTCGTGTGTATTTATGTCCTCGGATTTTCGGGCAAACTTTGAAAGGACTAACAGAAGATTACATACAGCTAGGCTAGGCCGTTTTTAGGACACCCTTTCCACTCTTTTCGTCACATATTTATTCTTAAAGACTTCAACGCGTGGACGTGGACAAACGCACGGTGCAGCTAGTGATCTCCTGCTTGAAACCTATCTGAGATATCAAATCCAAGAAGATATGATCCGACAAAGAACCAGAGTTATGTCGACCACGGATAAACAAACTGAAGTGGCAATCGGCGGGACATAGTGGTACGATGATCCCTGATAGCAGTGGTGGCCCCGTGGTAACAGGCCCGACTTACAAGTAGGGGTTGTGGGTTCAAACCCAGGCAGGTGCTTTACTTTGTGTAATATGTTTCAATAACACTGATCTCAAAACCACCTCAATATCGTATTCGTACGTACCAAAAAAATATATTTAATGTACAGACGCCAGCACATCAAGCTACTCCAATCTGTCAAATTTATTTGATAGATTTTCAACTTTAAACCGTAAGCATAAGGTTCATGTTCAATTGGGAAAATTTGACAGTTTGAGGTAGGTTGACCTGCTGGCGTCTGTACGTGAATAACAAAAAAAAAACAACACTAACACAACTTATCATTTTGTAACAAAGAGGCATATTCTAGCTACCGTGAAACGGGATTCAGGTAGGGTCCAGTTTACTGTCAATTCCAAGAACGGAAATGTTGGTAGATTATGTTGCCGGCCCCTGAGCTCCAGCTCTCCCGGGCTTTTGCAAATTCGATCAATAACGGTCCTCTCTCTCTTTCTATCAAGATCGGTGCTGCCAGGGGTATTCGTTTTTAGGAAATATACTGAATTTGAAAAAGCTCTGTAACAATTTTTTTTTATTGTGAACGTTTCACCATATCGGATTCCTATTCGCACATTAGACCATAATATCAGTAGTAATTACAAGAGTTAGTTAATATAGGTATATATACCGGCTTATTCCATGAGGCCACTTCTCATACAAAGACGGAATGAACATAGATCACCACACCTACTAAAGGTGGAATGGCGATTTCGGACTTATATTTAGGCAGAACCTAATGTATGTCTAAGTTTCTATGATCTTTTATAACCCAGGCCTTAAATGATTTTCTTTATGATAGGTTTATATGACATCGATTAGTTAACACGTGAAGTAAAAGCTTGCACCCCTTTTTACGAATATTACCTACGTAGACGGTGGAGTATGAAATTTAGCACAGACAAAGTTTATAATATTATGGAGAAGGAGTACCTAAAGCTAAAATTTTTAAATTGTGGTTTATTTTCGACCTCTGGGGACCACTAGTATACATAATCAGACTTAGCAAGCATGGTTTGAAAAAGTATTATTAAATGAATGTTTTTTATTAAGTAGGTATTGGCCAAAAAAGGGTTACATTTTAGTTTTGAAATTATTCTGGCATTAAATTTTACAATCAAAATGTTAAACAATCGATATGTGGATTTTTGTACGTTTGCTGTTTTCTTCTGTAAGTTTCCAGTGAACTGAATTCTCCGGACACTTTCTACTTGTACCTGGCAACACTCCCAACACAACGTGTTAGTTCGTGGCCGGTGCAGTCGTGTCGGCGTGTCATCAAGTGATGAACAAAACAAGTGCTAAAAATAAAAGTGTATGGTGAATAAATATGTGAAAAGTGAGTACTTTTCATATACTTAAATACGACTAAAAAATAACTTTTAAAATGGCTGAGGGCTACGATCGTGCCGCCCTTGCGCGCTACCTACCACCAGAAATTTTACAAATTATCTTTGCGTATTTACCCGCCAAATCTCTGATGCGCTGTCGCGAGGTAAATACGAAGTGGAGAGCCGTCGTAGACAGCTTGTCTCGGAACCATAAAATATGGCGTCAACATTGTAAGGACGATTTTTCCAGTATTTATAAAGTTGCTCATAAAAAAGCGCAGGCTGGACTTGGCTGGTTTAACTTGTACCGGTCTCTATCTTTCTGGAGGCTGTTGAAGGACGCTACAGGAACGCATGAAGACTTTTGTTCGGATCCCAAACAAGACATCAGAAACTTTAAGATACTCGACAATGGCATCATAGGGATTCTTAAAAAAGGCTGCATTGTTTATTACGATACCAAAACATTAGATTTGGCGCATCGTCCACGTATATTGGGAGAGTATGCAAAATACATCGAAACCGAAAATGTTATCGTACTATTGAATAGCAAACTACATTTATTCGTCATACGTAAAATACTGAAACATGAAACGGAAATGCCTTCCGTCACATTCCAAAACGTTAAGCTGTTTGCTTTGGCTGGAGAACAACTATACTTTGTGAACTTAAATGATGAGATATTTGTGATGTATTGGCGCTCCAAAGATTTACAAGCAAATGCATTGCTCAGTACTCTTCGAGGAATCGTGACCATCGGTTACAGCGATGGACATCTCAATGTCCTCACTTCTTCACATGAAATATTTAGTATACATAAAGATAATAACTGCATCACGAGGGCCGACACTCTGAGCCCAGGTTTTTATTTTCTTCAGCAACTCCAAAAGTACCAGTTATATGATAATATTGATTGGCGCATATACTTCCAGTGGATGTACATGTGGAGTCAATCAATTCCAGTGGGGCTATTAAAAGATGTCATTGTGATCAAACAGTATGGCAACATTTACTTCGTTGGCTCCCACTCAGGTATTTTACGCATTTATAATATTCCATTTGCAAAAGAAGGATTGGAAATGTTCAACAGGAAACCAATGAGAGAGTTCAATTTTTTTGAACATAGCACTGCTGCCGCCCCCTGGTGCCCTATACTAAATATTGACGTCATAGAAAGGAATGATGGGCACACACTTTTTGTTGCACTACCCCAAAAGCTTACTGTGCTGAAATTGAAGCACAAATTGGGAACTAAAGCTTTCAGAAAAAACACAAGACCAATGCTCGCTGAGATTTCAGAGCTTACAGAGGTTCGAGAGTGCGACTTGGAAGCTGCGGGACCTTCCGGGAACTAATAAAATTCTGTTCCACAATAAGGAGCGGTATTGTTTTAAAGCTATGAACGGACCCACCTACCATTTATTCCTTCCCTGACGGTATCCGGATGTAAAGTCGGGTAATTTAATTATTAATCAAATTGAGGACCACCTTAAAAGTGTAAATGACAACTTGAATTTTTTGAGTTGTATTAAATGACTATAACACGACAAATTGACGTAGATTTATCAATCTGCTTAACAGTTAATTTCCCTCACTATAGATTACATTAACAACTTCAGGTGTTTTGTTTGGAATGTTTTTGTTTAGAATACATGCAAAGGTCGGTTTAAACCAAGCGAACCAATACCAAATTATGTAGAGCAAATTCTTTCATTGGTATATCTGTACCAAAACTGTCAATAATTTCAAGAAAAGAATCAGAAACTTCTTCTGATTCAAAGTTCGTTTGTTTAAACCCACCGTTTAAGACTGTGCTTCTCTGCATCGCGAACTTGTCAGTGATTATAATTTCACCCACATTTCACACAATTTCCTATTTCAGTATTCATTTTGCCTGTGCGGTGGTAATCTATTAAAACTGTAACAAGGGAAGCAAAGCATCTTCTGCAACGTTGATGATAGAGTAAATTCTTCCCTATCACTTTCACAACAAGAACTGCTTTAAGCAGGTGTAAATGGAAAGAGAGAAGGGAAGCCTAAACAGTGCAGTGCAAGCCCTGCGGCGTGATGCCATACGTTTTTAATAATAATATCAATTAGCGAAATTCCGAAGCGATTGTTTTCTTAAGTTTTATTCTTGGTGAAATTATCGAGAAGCGCAGCCTTAAGTTATTAGTACCTATTATTAATTTAGGATAACTGAACATCGATACTATCCTTGAATTTTAGGTAGTATTTTTATTATATTTATTGTACCTTAATGTATTCCTTAACCATTTTTATTTTATTTCTATCCCAAGTCAAATCACAATTAAAAAATTGTATAATCTGTAAAATCAATTGATTGCTTTTGAACAGCCTTTTACCGCAACAGAATCACAAACGACGAAGTTTCTTTTTAGTAAATAGATATAATAAAATGTATTCAGTATTACTACAATTATTAATCGATGTTTAATATCATTAACATAATACTTATTGTTAATACCTAAGTCATGTATTTGATAAGACTTCCTGTTGAAAAACCAAACCTAAAGTTATTTATTGTCTATAATAAGCGGAGGTACATCATACTTAATATAACACAAACCTAACACAGATATCACACCTACAACTACCTAATTTGGCAAATGTACTTGAAAAGTACGGATCTTGTTTTGCAAACAATCATCGTAGTGTTCTTTCGGAAAATAAAACAAAGAATTTATTGTAAATTTAAAATATTAAATAGGATTAAAAAAAATTGCCTAAATTAAATTTGGGAATTAAGAATAAGTAAATAAATTAGGTATCTGATATTCTTACTTATCAATTATGAACACAATTACTTTTATATTTCTATTAACCTTACAAATTTTAAATAAAAAATAAAATAACTATTAGAACAATGGATTTATAGAAAAAGATAAATTAAGTTAATCAGCTTTTCTGTTTCTGATATTGTGATTACATATGTTGTTACATTACCTACGCGATAATAATAGTTACCGTAATTATAAATTTAAGATGATTTCGTTCGACACACCGCTGGAATTGGATGTCGTTAATTTAATTGTTAACATAATCAGTTTCTCTTGTAGCTAGTAGTGTTGTGCCCCTTCGATTCAGAAGGCCTATTTAGCTAAATTACATAATTAGTCAGTTCCTCTTGTCACTGACTTGCCTCGATTGGCCGTTCAGAGATTTTGAAAGCACAATAGGTGCCTGGTAGTGAAGTGTCCACAACGTGTACAGTCCCTGTTATTGTTCCTCCCCACCCATGCAGTGTTGTGTCCCTTCGATTCAAAAGGCGTACTAAGCTAAATTGTATAATTAGTCAGTTCCTCTTGTCACTGGCTTGCCTTGATTGGCCGTTTAGAGATTTTGAAAGCACAATAGGTGCCTGGTAGTGAAGTGTCCACAACGTGTACAGTCCCTGTTATTGTTCCTCCCCACCCATGCAGTGTTGTGTCCCTTCGATTCAGAAGGCGTATTAAGCTAAATTGTATAATGAGTCAGTTTCTCTTGTCACTGGCTTGCCTTGATTGGCCGTTCAGAGATTTTGAAAGCACAATAGGAGCCTGGTAGTAAAGTGTCCACAACGTGTACAGTCCCTGTTATTGTTTCTCCACCCGTGCAGTGTTATGTCCCTTTGATTCAAAAGGCGTACTAAGCTAAATTGTATAATTAGTCAGTTCCTCTTGTCACTGGCTTGCCTTGATTGGCCGTTTAGAGATTTTGAAAGCACAATAGGTGCCTGGTAGTGAAGTGTCCACAACGTGTACAGTCCCTGTTATTGTTCTTCCCCACCCATGCAGTGTTGTGTCCCATCGATTCAGAAGGCGTATTAAGCTAAATTGTATAATGAGTCAGTTCCTCTTGTCACTGGCTTGCCTTGATTGGCCGTTCAGAGATTTTGAAAGCACAATAGGAGCCTGGTAGTAAAGTGTCCACAACGTGTACAGTCCCTGTTATTGTTTCTCCACCCGTGCAGTGTTATGTCCCTTTGATTCAAAAGGCGTACTAAGCTAAATTGTATAATTAGTCAGTTCCTCTTGTCACTGGCTTGCCTTGATTGGCCGGTCAAAGATTTTGAAAGCACAATAGGTGCCTGGTAGTGAAGTGTCCAGAACGTGTTAAGTCCCTGTCATTGTTCCCCCACCCGTGCAGTGTTGTGTCCCTTCAATTCAGAAGGCGTATTAAGTTAAATTATACAATTATCAGTTCCTCTTGTCACTGGCTTGCCTTGATTGGCCGTTTAGAGATTTTGAAAGCACAATAGGTGCCTGGTAGTGAAGTGTCCACAACTTGTTAAGTCGCTGACATTGTTCCCCCACCCGTGCAGTGTTGTGTTCCTTCGATTCAGAAGGCGTACTAAGCTATCGGCCCTTGCGGACCCCACCAGTGGTTGCTGACACTTTTGACGGCGCGCGTGTGGAACACAACGCGCCGTCCCGTCTACTACTTTTCGGCCGCAGGGGTTAGGGAGAGCGGCTATACCGACACTCCTCTTCCCCTGCGGCCCCACCGCGTCCGCCATCAAACGGTGGCGGCCCCGTCCAGGCCACGGAAGGGAAGAGCGCTGCTCAGAAGCACCGGCACTCCTCCTCTACCGCAGCCCGTAACCCTCAGCCGCGATGCCTCCCATTCGACATCACGGCCCACCTCAGTTGCGGTGCACCTCACCGCAACCTACTTTTTGGCCGCTACGTCAATGGCTTGAAGGCAAAAGCCCTGACGAGCGGCCCCACCTTTGGGTTCCTCTTGGCTTCCCCGTGGCCGGAACCCACGGTTACTGAGCCCCCCCGCAACGACAATGCGGGAACCCACTTCGATTCAAAAGGCGTATTAAGCTAAATTGTATAAATAGTGAGATCCTCTTGTCACTGGCTTGCCTTGATTGGCCGTTCAGAGATTTTGAAAGCACAATAGGTGCCTGGTAGTGAAGTGTCCACAACGTGTACAGTCCCTGTTATTGTTCCTCCCCACCCATGCAGTGTTGTGTCCCTTCGATTCAAAAGGCGTACTAAGCTAAATTGTATAATTAGTCAGTTCCTCTTGTCACTGGCTTGCCTTGATTGGCCGTTTAGAGATTTTGAAAGCACAATAGGTGCCTGGTAGTGAAGTGTCCACAACGTGTACAGTCCCTGTTATTGTTCCTCCCCACCCATGCAGTGTTGTGTCCCTTCGATTCAGAAGGCGTATTAAGCTAAATTGTATAATGAGTCAGTTTCTCTTGTCACTGGCTTGCCTTGATTGGCCGTTCAGAGATTTTGAAAGCACAATAGGAGCCTGGTAGTAAAGTGTCCACAACGTGTACAGTCCCTGTTATTGTTTCTCCACCCGTGCAGTGTTATGTCCCTTTGATTCAAAAGGCGTACTAAGCTAAATTGTATAATTAGTCAGTTCCTCTTGTCACTGGCTTGCCTTGATTGGCCGTTTAGAGATTTTGAAAGCACAATAGGTGCCTGGTAGTGAAGTGTCCACAACGTGTACAGTCCCTGTTATTGTTCTTCCCCACCCATGCAGTGTTGTGTCCCATCGATTCAGAAGGCGTATTAAGCTAAATTGTATAATGAGTCAGTTCCTCTTGTCACTGGCTTGCCTTGATTGGCCGTTCAGAGATTTTGAAAGCACAATAGGAGCCTGGTAGTAAAGTGTCCACAACGTGTACAGTCCCTGTTATTGTTTCTCCACCCGTGCAGTGTTATGTCCCTTTGATTCAAAAGGCGTACTAAGCTAAATTGTATAATTAGTCAGTTCCTCTTGTCACTGGCTTGCCTTGATTGGCCGGTCAAAGATTTTGAAAGCACAATAGGTGCCTGGTAGTGAAGTGTCCAGAACGTGTTAAGTCCCTGTCATTGTTCCCCCACCCGTGCAGTGTTGTGTCCCTTCAATTCAGAAGGCGTATTAAGTTAAATTATACAATTATCAGTTCCTCTTGTCACTGGCTTGCCTTGATTGGCCGTTTAGAGATTTTGAAAGCACAATAGGTGCCTGGTAGTGAAGTGTCCACAACTTGTTAAGTCGCTGACATTGTTCCCCCACCCGTGCAGTGTTGTGTTCCTTCGATTCAGAAGGCGTACTAAGCTATCGGCCCTTGCGGACCCCACCAGTGGTTGCTGACACTTTTGACGGCGCGCGTGTGGAACACAACGCGCCGTCCCGTCTACTACTTTTCGGCCGCAGGGGTTAGGGAGAGCGGCTATACCGACACTCCTCTTCCCCTGCGGCCCCACCGCGTCCGCCATCAAACGGTGGCGGCCCCGTCCAGGCCACGGAAGGGAAGAGCGCTGCTCAGAAGCACCGGCACTCCTCCTCTACCGCAGCCCGTAACCCTCAGCCGCGATGCCTCCCATTCGACATCACGGCCCACCTCAGTTGCGGTGCACCTCACCGCAACCTACTTTTTGGCCGCTACGTCAATGGCTTGAAGGCAAAAGCCCTGACGAGCGGCCCCACCTTTGGGTTCCTCTTGGCTTCCCCGTGGCCGGAACCCACGGTTACTGAGCCCCCCCGCAACGACAATGCGGGAACCCACTTCGATTCAAAAGGCGTATTAAGCTAAATTGTATAAATAGTGAGATCCTCTTGTCACTGGCTTGCCTTGATTGGCCGTTCAGAGATTTTGAAAGCACAATAGGTGCCTGGTAGTGAAGTGTCCACAACGTGTACAGTCCCTGTTATTGTTCCCCCACCCGTGCAGTGTTGTGACCCTTCGATTCAAAAGGCGTATTAAGCTAAATTGTATAATTAGTCAGATCCTCTTGTCACTGGCTTGCCTTGATTGGCCGTTCAAAGCTTTTGAAAGCACAATAGGTGCCTGGTAGTAAAGTGTCCATAACTTGTACAGTCCCTGTTATTGTTCCCCCACCCGTGCAGTGTTGTGTCACTTCGATTCAAAAGGCGTATTAAGCTAAATTGTATAATTAGTCAGATCCTCTCGTCACTGGCTTGCCTTGATTGGCCTTTCAAAGCTTTTGAAAGCACAATAGGTGCCTGGTAGTAAAGTGTCCATAACGTGTACAGTCCCTGTTATTGTTCCCCCACCCGTGCAGTGTTATGTCCCTTTGATTCAAAAGGCGTATTAAGCTAAATTGTATAATTAGTCAGTTCCTCTTGTCACTGGCTTGCCTTGATTGGCCAGTCAAAGATTTTGAAAGCACAATAGGTGCCTGGTAGTGAAGTGTCCACAACGTGTTAAGTCCCTGTTATTGTTGCCCCACCCTTGCAGTGTTGTGCTTCTTCGAGCAATTCAGTATACTATAGAATAGTTTTTAGGAATGGTGAAAGACAAGCGTACTTTCATTCCGATTTTACTGAGCTTTCGAGTCCAAGTACCATTTATCGGTATCTTTAAGTAATAAGAATACATGTCACTCTTTATGTAATCTAGTATACGTTAGTCTTAAGTCCCTTAAGGGCAATCCTGACTGCAATTTAATTATTTATGAATAAACATTCCAGCTATTTGAAATATTGATTTAAACCCCGATGTTTTTTTTTTAAGTAAGAATATATTTAGCTATTGTATCCTACTATCCATCTAGTAAATATTTATGTTACGTTTATCGTTATCGAATTAGTGTTAATATTTATTATTATATTTTATTTACCTATGTATTATTAATGCATTAGTATATATCTCGCCTTATTAGTTATTATAAAATATCTGTGATTTTTTTAGATAGGTATCTATTATTAGAGTACCAAATATTGGTCAGAATATTTATACAATGGACAATGGTCAAGGTAGGTAAAAGAATTGATACAGGGTAGGTATTCGGATTAGCCTGTAGTTCTGCAGTAACATAGAGTCGGCAAGTGGAATGTATGATTAACAGTCATAAATTTCTGACCTATTTTAATATGTATTGTTAATTTTAAAACTTATTTATTAAATAAACTTCAAGTTAAGTTTGTAATACAAATTATAAAATATACAGGTACTTACTGCTGTTATTACATGTTCTTTTAGCAATTATTACTTTTGCAATTGTTAGCAAACCTCGACTATTATAATATGAAATAAATGTTGTTTTTTTAAATTTTGTGTTTAAATCACTCACTCACTTTATACGACAAAATTAATGAAAAATTGACTTACAATTCCTCTAAAAGCGATTCATTTCCCGAATTCCCTTAAAATTCTGTTATTTGATATTTAACTTCAATAAAATTATTCATAATTTGTTGACCATTTTACAAATCTTCATGCAAAACTGTAAGACAGAGATGAAATTGCGAACTTTGTATGCTTAATCTATAATATTACGAACTGTCAGTTTATTACCGTTTTACGATTTAAAACATGAATCACTATATTATTATTATCCTATTACGATTCTGCCAAAGCGGCCTTTTTAGACTCCCAGCAGGCTCAGCACGAGAACCATAGACAAGCGTTACGTCTACGGAAGAGTAGACAAAAATTACGTTTCTGTGTGGACAATTGACAGTTTTGTACCGAGAAATGTAGAAAAGCGATTTCTATTGTACGGTAGAGTAGAAATTAAAAGGGTCATGCTAAGCCTGCTGCTGTCTCGAAGCATGTATTATAAAACAAAGGCCCCCGCAGCGTCTGTCTTTTTGTCTATCTGTTCGCGATAAACTCAAAACTACTGAACTTACCTATTAAGCAGTTTTCACCAATAAAAAGAGTGATTCATGAGGAAGGTTTAGGTGTATAAAAAACGATAAGTTATAAATTAAAATAATGCTGGACGCGCATTTGTCGTACACACCATCCCTCTTACTAATAAACACAGAATAAAGTTACTCCAAGTTCAAACCTATGAAAAAGTATGGTTATTCCTTTGTTATTCTTGGTATAACCTTATTCCATGTTTATTAGTGAGAGAGTATAATATGTATGTAGGTATGTATGCACCTGCCCAACTCCCCGTTCATAGTGTCACAATCAAATTGCTGTTGCGTAGTAATACCTTCTAGAAACTGTAGGAAACTATGGGCAGAAAATTTAACTTAAAAAAGAAACGGAACCGAATATCCGATCTCTGGTTATAACTTATGGAAATGCAGTAATTTAGCTTTACAAGTACCTACGTCTTAAAAATCAAATAAATCAACGAAACCGACAAAATTTCATATACGGCCTCTTAACTTGTGGACTCCACACTAGATCGAGGTCCTGGAGATTATTAACCAATTTGAAAATTTCATGGTATATACTGTATTGTAAATGTATGTAGGTATTTCAGTAAACAAAATCAAAAATAAAAGACTAATTACAATTGTTTAAACCAGTGCTTCCCAAACTTATTTTAACTGTGACGCCCTTGGGAAGTTGCCATATTTTTGCGACGCCCTGGCCACTTACCATACATTTACCTACTAGTTGTTGTTTTAGCCTAATATTTTTTTTTTTCAGAAAAACTACAAATAGGTAGCATCTAATTTTTTTATTAGAAAATAAAGAACAAAACAAAAACAAAAATGAAAGCAAACAACAAAGATAGAAAGGATGCACACCCTTTTTTATTTCTTTTCGTTTGGTATTACTGAGAAGGATGTGCTTGCTTTTCTGAGCATAGTTTCTCAAAACGAGGCTCAAGTTTCAAAATTGCCACCCTCGTCTCTGTCTCTAAATTTATTTTCGATCCGTACTTGTTCTTAATTACTGCAACTGCAGAGAAACCTGTCTCGCACAAGTATGATGTTGCAAACGGTAATAAAACCCCCATTGCTGCAGTGCTGATGGAACGATATTCTTAAGCTCCAAAATTCAAGTAGCTTATTTTTGTTGTATTGGAGCTTAGGGTTAAGGTGAGTGTTGATGGTGAGTTCGACTGGAAAGGTAGAAACCCCAGTCATATTGCTCCAGGTTTTCGGGAATATATTTTTTAAATGTTCGCTCTAAGATAACAAGTGCCGTGTAAATATTATATAGATAGCCTCACGACGCCCCTGGTATAGTACCGCGGCGCCCCAGGGCGTCGCGACGCACAGTTTGGGAAGCACTGGTTTAAACTAAGGTCGAAGTAACGGTAACGTAGATATTTATTAATTGACATTTAGCAAGGTTTCGTCCAAGAGAATGATACTCGTAAAGTAAGAATTTACAACTATGTAAGAGTTTGGGAGGTGAGAGTGATTAAGAAAGAGAAATATTTTTTTTGACGTGAATATGTCTTTTCGCTCGGAGTAGATACTGGTAGTAGGTAAGTTCAATATTTCTGACCGACAAAAACATTATAAGATTTCAACCGCTAATAACAACGAGAGTTTTAGTACTATTTAGAGTAATGGTTGAGCATCCAAAAGATCTTACCTATGACGTCACTGATTCTGGTGTCGTTTAAAAATTCAAATCTAGGTTTTACAAAAAACTTCAGACGTCTGCGATGCTTGTTCAGCGAGATATCGGCGATATCGTGTTTTTCACCGTTCCAATGGCGCGGCCATGGTTATAGTCTTACAGCTACTAAAATATAAACACAAAGAGAAAAATATTAAATACATAATTTTTCATCGACATCATCAAAATTTTAACAAAAAAATAAACCGACGAAAAAAGAAACTGATCAGTAAAAAATTAACCTTGTAGTCGTAACTAACCTCTCAAATCAAGGATGGCGCACCTCTTAACCTCTACGAAACGTTATTTCCAACAAAAAAACTTATTATGTAATTGACGTGCCAACAAACAATCTTGACTTACTTATTGACTACTAGAAAAAACGAAATACTTCCAAAATCATTGATAGTCTTTATATGCAAACAGAAATAGACTCAAAATCACACCACCTTATTTAAATGAAAGAACAAATTAGTGCAACTTCTGGTATAGTCTGGTATTAAGGTCATATGATATAGAATAGAATCATGTGGAGGTACGGTTTCTGAAAGTAACGACTCAGGCTTAAGAACATGAACTTACCATACTCCTACCATACTGAACCTACCATACTGTGACTTAGGCTGTCGTGCCCAAATTATTTTGTTACGTGCCACCAAAGGTACGCGTGCCATTGGTTCGCCATCCCTGTCCTAAATTAATCATACTGGCCATATAGGTACATAAAATAAACGCGTACCTACTCATGAGATTGAGATCCTCCTTTTGTTGTGTCGGTTAACAAACATCTTTAAAAATAGTCGTTTATTTTTGTAATAGGTACTTATTAGTATAATATTTATTTATTATTTAAATTGGTTGATGGAATTTAAGAAATTCAAACGTAATATTTTTTAGTGTAGGAATTTATTGTAATCGTGTAATTTTGTGTGTAAATTCAGATACAGGTTACTTGTTTATACAAAATTACACGATTGCATTATGTTCCGGCACTAAAAAGTATTACGTTTGAATTTCTTAAATTCCATCAACCAATTTAAAAAATAAATTAACATTTCTTCAATAGTGTTTCGACACGTAAATGATATAGCCAACACCTTGAAATTTAAAACAAAAACAATGAAATCGCGACTTACGAGATGTAGATCGCAGGTTCGAACCCAGACAGGTGCTTTACTTTCTGTAAATTATTTCATCACCACTGCTCTCAAAACGGTGAAGGAAAACATTGTGAGGAAACCGGCATGTCCTAGAAGCATAAATTCGAGACATGTGACATCTACCAACCCGCACTGTGCCCGCGTGGTGGATTACTGCCCACTCCCTCTCACAGAGAGGAGGCCAGTGTCCCAGCAGCGGGAACGTTATAGGCTGATTATGTATGAATGAATATGAATAAATTAATAAAATCAAACAAAAACATCAATTCTAAAATAGTTAAATAAATCAGAATTAACAAAATGAACCCATGATTATCTCAAAAAACTATTATAATTCAATAAAATTACAGTTCTTCTACAGCATATAGACACTTATTCAATCGGTTAGGTTTTTGAACCAATTTACAGAAATATTATAATTACGTAATTTATCATTTAAATATCGCTCCTGCTCACGCACACACAGATCCATACACGTACACACAGTACACATGCACACTCAAACACGCACCCCCATACACACAAGCACACACACACACACA
Source organism: Polymixis flavicincta (assembly GCA_949987655.1). Taxonomy (NCBI): domain Eukaryota; kingdom Metazoa; phylum Arthropoda; class Insecta; order Lepidoptera; family Noctuidae; genus Polymixis; species Polymixis flavicincta. The sequence goes on along the minus strand of OX465171.1, from coordinate 29,391,136 downwards.
CACACAAATGCTCTGGCGCACTTCAATACCTGTATATAAATATTTAAAAACTGTATAATATTTAAAAAAAAAATATAGTAACACAATTACAGGGGATTGGCACTGGCAAGGAGAGCAGCACGTCATCCACTTGATTGCCAGAGATTGAATACAAACCACTTTGTAAAAATTTACATGTACTACAATCTGTTTTATAAAGTCAAAGCATTTATTTCAATTAGGCACTTAAAAGGCACTTTTGAACGTCAACATTAACATTTAAAAAATAGAATTGATTCTAGTCGCCCATTCCAAAATGTAGTTTCGTATGGAGAAGAACGGGCAAGAAACTCCACCGTTACTCTTTTAAAATGTTTTACATACAATTTATCATAGTACATTCATTATATAATTATATGTGAAGGCGATGCACCCAGAATAAAATGACTATACCAAAAAAAGGTAACAAAATGCAACTGAAGCAATAAAGATAAATTAATTCTATGATAGATACGAGTACATGGTGCTCACATATTTACAAACATTGTAAGAGTAAGTATACGATTTTCCTAGAATATTAACAAGAAATAAGTCAGTGTGTGAGTGTAAATCAATGTCATAAAATATAATTATTTATATAATTCAATTAGCAACCAGTTTGATTTTGTCTAGACTCTGGATTGTCCTATGGAGCAAGACCAGCATGTTTCCAAGCATTCTTATCTTGGATATAATCCTCTATATATAAATAAAGATTATATTATATTATTAATATCGAAAAATGTACACACGGCTACACATCAAGCTATGCATTTCCAGTATAAGCTGAACCCGCATTGTATAGGATTTCCGTACAGTGTGAGATCAGCGTAAACTGGAAATGTATAGCTTGATGTGTAGCCGTGCTTACCTACCCAACTAAACCAGCAATCCTAAAACACATGTTATAGGGAGTTGTAGGTTAGTTCTTAAATAATCCAAGTCATAACATTCCGTAGCATCGGACCACAGTGAATACGGTGCTTAACTCACAAAATAATTTGCACCCTAAAGACATGCACGTCAACAACCATCGAGTGATTTTAGGGTTAATACGGGCTACGGTAGGTTCAATGAACCTACCATAGCCCGTATTTCTAAATCTGTAAATCTGGATAAATACCAAAACATTAGTATTAAGTGGTACAGGATAACTCAGACTCTGAATCATTTTGCATATCTCGTCGGCTCAACAGCTTAACGCAAATAAAGTTGTTGATCTGTCAAAATGAAAGCGATTACTACTATTTGTGTGTTACGCAATCACTCCCACTGGTGCGACAAAGGACAATGGCGAGTCCAAAACAAATCTTAACGCTAGTTGAATTTTTGTACACAAATGCTTTCTGAGGCCATGAAAAAAATAAAGTTCGAGTTTATTTCAAACTGGACCATGGAACACCACAGCTTCGTAATAAGAGAAAAGACTATTGAATCATTTTTGAAAAATAATAGGAGTTATCATAATATGATAGCAAGTTCGATGTTTAGGTTAACAAAAAAAATATCACAGACAACAGAAAATGGGTCACCCTTTTCTTCTTCGAAACCTGTCTCAGTGTCTACTTATATCCAGACCGAAACACCACCCATGACTGCGGTCGACTACGCTGAAAAGCAAAAAAGAACAAAACAAAACTTTGAAACTTACAGAAACTCACTACACAAAAGTTACATGAAACAACACACATATGATAACCAGAACTTACTTGCTGCTGATCGATTCATTGCAGTCATTTGACACTAGGGTTGCTCGGTGGAGTACCGTGAACCGGGGTTACTATAATCAATATTGAACTTTGAAGGTTCATATCTCTTAAATTTGTGGTTATAAAAAATACAAATAAAAATCGAATATTCGTTTTTTTTTAACTCTCGATTCCTTTAATAATACGTGAGTAAATATTACTTTATAATGAGAACAAATAAAACTGTCTGATCAAAGTTATTCGTACGATGTTACTTTGGAACCCCCCCTATTTTACTGCGTAGTTACAAAGTAATCCCAATTATTAATGCCAATACAATTTTAAAAATTAAAATCTGCCGGCACGAAAAATAATTAACTTTTTAAATTCAAATTGTTAGTGAATTCCTCAGGAAACGATTTAACAGTTCTTCAGTGTTGCTTAACTAGGAAAAAAAAAACTACCAGGTTGCGTTTCATTTTACGCAATTAGCGATTTTACATGAAGTTTTGATCAAACTCATCCCGCGAATCAATGTAACCCCGGTTCAACGGTACGTCTGATAAGCACTTTACAATATATCCACTATCCACTCTGTGTCCGAATTAATTGAATGAGTTTGGCGTATCCGGCGTATCCGATTTAATACTGGGAATTTAGGGGCGGACGGTAATCAATGAATTCCCCTTTCACTCAACTATTATTGCATCAGCTTCAACACAGATTAACATTTCAGTTTGAATTCCTACCATTTATTGATCCGGTACCTACTGCTATTAGTTCGATACATAGAATATCTAATGTACCAGTACCTAGAGGGGCTTGTGGCTAAGTAACAATAGCTGCACGGGTTGATCGATCAGGTTAAGCTACGCTTGCCGCAGTTTGTCCGTGGATGGGTGACCATCTTTACATACCAAGACCCCTCCGTGCCTCGGAAAGCACGTTAAGCCGTTGGTCCCGGCTGACATTTGTGGATCTTTGACAGTCGTTACGGGTCGTCAGAAGCCCGAAAGTCTGACAACCAATCTTACCAAGGGGTATCGTGTTACCCAGTAACTGGGTTGTGGAGGTCAGATAGGCAGTCGCTCTATGTAAAATACTGGTATCCAGCTGCATCCGGTTAGACTGGAAGCCGACCCCAACATAGTTGGGAAAAGGCTAGGCAGATGATGATGAATGTACCAGTACCTACACATCCATATTCTCAGAGTAGTCAGATAGATTATAACCTACATTAACACTTAGCATAGGTACTTTTTATCCCGGTAGTACGTTCCCGCGGGATAATTTCAGACTTCAACGCGAGCGAAGCCGCGGGCGGAAGCTAGTTATAGATCGACGGTCCCTACCATAGATTTAAGAAAGAAGGTCCCTACGTACAATCCCCTAAGTGATTGTACGTGATTTGGTTGTTTTGTTTTCGTGACCTTCTGGCCAGCCTAGACTATCGTTTAGTTTAACAAAAATAAGTCTAAGATGGCAGAATGCACTTAAATCCATCATGACATTACATTAAATAGAACATGATATACACGTGTTTGAAACTTTGAAGCGTTCTCCTGTAATATTTGTCATTTGTAGGTATGGACCGTCGCGCGTCGAGACATACTTGCGTTGGACGGTACAGGGTGCTTACTCTCGAATATAATTCCGATAGATCGACATTGGAATTGTCAGTCAAACGTTAGGGATTGGCTAGACTCATACCCCTTATTACAGAACAAGGTTTTTCTTTAGGTATGGTTTAAACCTTCGAGCCTGATTTTTAAATAAGAACCTAACTGAAATCGAAATACAGCTCCTTTTACAAAACTGACAAGTTAGTCCAGTGCTAAATTGTCAGTTTTGGAAAAGGAGCTGTAATTCTATTTCAGTTCTAAGTTCTTATTTCAAAAACAGGCTCGATGGTTTAAACCATACCTAAAGAAAAACCTTGTTTTGTAATAAGGGGGAGTGAGTCCAGCCTATCCCTGACGTTTAACTCAACCAACTGACGTTTGACCAATGTCGATCTATCGGGATTATATTCCAGAGTAAGCACCCAGGTACGGACCATTAGTTTTACTTTAGTCTTAGTGCATTGTAGAACTGTTGAACTTTAACCATCAATCTTGCTACGTCTATCATGGCAAATAATCTTAGAAAATGTAGGTACTTTATTTACTTTTTCTTGCAACATGAGGGACTAAGAATAACAGCCACACGGGTCGTGACTATCTTTGTATACCAAGACGAGGGGTCTTGGTATACAAAGACGCCTCCGAAAAGAAAGCACGTGGTCCCGGCTGTCATACGTGCATCTTTGACAGTCGTTACGGGTCGTCAGAAGCCCGAAAGTCTGACAACCAGTCTTACCAAAGGGTATCGTGTTACATAATAACTGGGTTGTGGAGGTCAGATAGGCAGTCGCTCCACATAACCTGACCCCAACATAGTTCCATCTAGATCTACTAGATCCTTTAACTACTTATTGTACTGTAGTTCTTTAATAACTACAAAAATCTAGTGGCCAATATTTCTGCATAGAAATGGCCCTGAAGCGGTTTAAGTCATGGGGAAAACCTTTGCTCAGAAGTGGGACTTGGGACTGGACGCACGGCTACACATCAAGCTATACATTTCCAATATAAGCTGATCTCGCATTGTATAAGATTTCCGTACAAAGCGAGATCAGCGTAAACTGGAAATGTATAGCTTGATGTGTAGCCGTGTGCACAGGCTGACAGTAACCAGTTACTATTTAGCATATCTTATCCATAATGGGTACCTCCTGGGGATGTGTGGTGTTACGCAAATGGAAAGAATAAGAAGGAAGCCTGAAAAAGGCACCGCTGATTGAAAAGTTGTGTGGAAACCGGTTGCTGATGGTACGTGCATGTGATACGGAGGAATGAAGCAAATATCGTAAAGCAGTTTTTGGTGAATGGCTAAAAGAGTAGGTCAAGAACAAAGAAACGATGGATGGACTGTGTGAAGGATGGTACTGGGTTAAAAAGGGGCTAGACTCTATTGAATGAGAAATACCTAAGTACTCATAGAGAAGTATGTAACTAAGAAGACAAGTTTCGATGACACCACATTTAAATTGAGATAAATGCAGGAGAATGATGATTCTCATAATTCATTCAGTCAGGGTACGCAGGGTCGCACATGGTAACGCTCAACACCGTAGCTTCGGCTTGCTGGGCGGCTTCGCCGGCCAGCCTCAGCCGCGACGGCAGGCCTTCAAACCACCTGCTCCTCAGGTCGTGGGCCGCCGCCCACCCCTCCACGCCTACGCGGGCTTAAATTACACTCTAGGGTAGGGCAGACAAGACTGCGTGAAGTCGGTTTGCAGCGATTCGTTTCCGTCACTATATTTTGTAGCACAACATGTTGACTTTTAGTGTACTCGAAGTATTGAAAATCGGAATGTCGTTTTTCGGACCGAGAACCCTTCGAGCATTTGATTCTTCGAACGTATGAAAATCGGAAAACTAACAAATCGCATTTACGAATTTCGGTAAAATAAATTTCGTCATTTTTAATAATATACCTTATAATTCTTAGGTATTATGATATTCGGACTTTTGAAATTCAGAACATCGAAATTCGGAATAAAATATTTCGGAGTATTTTCCTTCACAAGGTGGACCGATGATCTTGTGAAGGCCTACCAATGATCTAAGTAGCCTAAGATACTCCTTATTACATCAGCTATCTGCCAGTGAAAGTCCCGTAATAAACGGTTTAGCCGTTTCAGAGATTAGCTGAAACAAACAGACAGATAGACAGACAAAAATACAAAAAAAAAATATTTTGGTATAATGTTACCGTATATACATCCATATGCATTTAGTAAAAAGCGGTTATTTTAATATTACAAACAGACAGTCCAATTTTATTTATCTGTATAGATGTAGGTACCAATAGGTAGGAAACCAGCGGGGTAGTTGCGTAACACACTAACAGTAGGAATCGCATTCATTTTGACAGTTCAACAACATGCATTGCTTTTTGAGCAGATAAACTTGAACCGACAATCCATTGCTTCATACTTACTTACGTTCATACGTAAGAAACAATGGATTTATCAATATTCTTCAAAATGATGCCCATTATGTGTCCATATATACAGGGTAAGTTGATAAGAAAAGTGCAATACCTACGCGGTCAAAATGTATGGAACAGCTGATTTTTAGTTGTATATCCGGCGAAAAATTTCTTCGCTGGGGCTTCTAGAATGATATGCTGAATTCATGGTTACAATTTGCGCACTGGATAAAAACTTTTCCTGTATAACTACGCATACTGATGCTGTTAGGTACTTTCTGAGTTTAGGTACCTTGTAGGTACATTATTGACATCGGTGAAAGAAAACATTGAGAGGGACCAGGAGTTTTAAGTCTGAAATCGCCATCCCTGGATGCTTCCAGGGATGGCGATTCCACGCTCCAGGGTGCTCCCTGGAGCGTGGAAGCGTGGTGATCATGATCGTGCCTTGTGTGAGAAGCCTGTACCGTGCCCTGCAGTGGGCCAATAATAGGCTGGAAATATTATTTACACCTCACAGGCTCGGAAAGATTGTTTGTCATTCGAAATCTGCATGCAAAAGTGCATTTTACCCGCTAGCGCGGAAAGAGTTTTTAAATTCGTTTGTCCCCGCTGAGTTACACCTTTTTGTGTTACACTGTTACCCATTGGAAAAAAAAAACGATTAGTAACACTGTATTTTTCCCTTTGATTGACAATGTAACTCGACAGAACGCTGTGTTCCTGTTTAGTTACACCTTGGGCAAAATAAAAGAGCATTGTTGAAATACATCTTGACTTATAATATACAACGATTATCCCACAATAACGAGTGTCTCTTAAATCAACTAAACGTTTGATTGTTAAATGCACATAGAAACAACGGCGGAACCACAACAATCCAGGCTCAATATTGATCGTCTGTCATCTGCACTAGACCAGCCGGAAATCGAATCCGTTCCTCACAAAGCATAGTAATTATGTAGTTTTAATTGCACCGCAGCAGCGATGTCACAGTATAATTACAGAATGTTAAATTCAGCGGGTATGTTTATTTTGTAGGTAATGCCACAATATCATGTTGTTAAGTACCCTCTATCTGACATACTAAATCGAAAACAGGTACTGTTTTACTTGCCGGTCGTCTACCATGTCGTAAATTGCCAATAGTAGTTCATGTAGTAATTGTGAGTTTGTGTATGTTAAATGAAAAGGAGGAACTATTCTTTTGCGTGGTGGACATCCATACTACGTCAGAAGAAAACACAAAAGTGGTTTGACAGTGTGGACGTGCATAAAACGAAAGATATGCAAAGGGCTTTATGAGAATAAAAGTAACTACCTACCTACTTACCAAATATTCTTTAGATATTAACAATAAATGGCATTGTTCAGAAGTAAAATGATTCAGTGTTCAAAATTCATTTTTTATTACAACATATCGTGCCCGGCACGAATCTTGAAGTAAAAAAAACGTAGTCGGGATGACTTTGAGCACCGTACGCACATAATTAGGTCTTTTTTACTTCGGCGGATGTGACCTTGAAACTTTTCGCCGATGCCGATTATTATTACAAAGACTTCGCTATACGTCCGTTTGTCTGTCTGTCCATCTGTCACCAGGCTGTATCTCATGAACCGTGATAGTTAGACAGTTGAAAATTTCACTAATGATTGTATTTCTGTTGCCGCTATAACAACAAATACTTACTAAAAAACAGAATACAATAAATATGGGGGCTCCCATACAAAAACCTGAGATTTTTTGCCGTTTTTGTAGATAATGGTAAGGAAGGAACCCTTCGTGCGCGAGTCCGACTCGCACTTGGCCGGTTTTTTAGTTTAAGCGTATAACCACGTCTGTCGGGCCTTCTAATTAATAATGTTTTATAATTTGATTTTTTATTATAGGATCAACGAATATTAGATGAATGCGCTCATACCTCATCATGCAAGCCAGATTTTGCCAAGAACGAAATTAATGAATAGCTCGACAAATTGAAACAACAACTTACCAAATCGGAATGCCCTAACGTTCCAAGATCATACAATAGTATTGTTGCAAATTTAAAAGACTCAGGGGCTAGATTTTATAGCAAAAATTTAAAATTTCAATAGAATTAAGAACTCTTTGTACCGACATCGACATCGAAATAGTGCAGCACAAGTGTCAAAGCTGCAAAGTAAAAACGTACAAGAAGTCGAAGTGCCATTTGGATACAAAGATTTTATTTTAGAATAGCCGATTTTATTTATACGGCAACAAACGAATTTTGGTATTTTCTGCACTAGAATCGAGGCAAACCAGGAGTGAATTGACAGAATTTTATGTTGATGGCACTTTCAAAAGTTGTCCCACTCTTTGCTGAAGTGTACACGATACACAGAGATATAGGTAGCACCGTCAACCACACAAATATTATACCTTTGGTACGTGCTTTGTCAATTGACGGGACTACATCTACTTAGTCACCTTGTTTAGATTAATACTATCCCAAGTACCTAATTTATTCAAAGTGGGCAACGATGAAGGCTATTGCTATAGTTTTCCTTCGGCCATTATAAAAGGAGGTTATTTTCACTATGTTAAAGCAATTTTTTAAAAAGGCACAGAGATGGACCGATTGAATCCAAGAAAAATGCGGCTGGTAGGGCTGTGCTGTTTTACCATTGTTGCCCGAAGAAAAAAATTTGGAGGGCTGGGCTTACATTTATCAGAGATACGGTACTGTTGGCGAAGATATACAGATCAAAAAGTTCATCAAACACATGGAGAAACAATGGCTACTCGATGATTTTATAAAAGTGTGGTGGGGTGTATACGGAGATACTCATCGAACTACAAACTTTTTGGAAGGGTGGCATAATAAATTAAACAAAGCCGTTGGAAAAAAAAAAGCAATTTCGATGCAACTATTGCACGTTCTTACAGAAGATTCCTCTCTTTATGCTGTGCGTAATATTCAAAAGAAAAATAATGAGGCGCCAAAAAGAAAACGGGCTCGGAACACTGTACTCAATGATGAGTTCATACAAGATGCACACCTCGAATTAATAGAAGGTTCTGTGACAGTTGGCAACCTTCTAGAGATTTTGCAGCATTGAAAAATATCAATCTACGATTCAAATTTTGATTATGGTTAATAACGGATAGAACAGAATTATTTTGGAACTGACATTTCGATTAGGATTAAAATTGATTGTGATATTTTTAAAATACTGGTCTAGTGCAACAGAAATATTTTCATATTGTAAATTTTTGGAGGTGGTTTCAGGTTACATTGTTTTAAAATAATCTAGATACGAGTAGAAATTATAATTTAACTATATTTACGAAAATGGTATGCCTACAGGTATAAATTTAATTATGATTATGTATCTGCAATGATTTATGTATCTATCATTTGTGTTTTCAGGACATTAAAATCATTCTAAATGGTTATACATATTAAAAAACGATTTTGGATTTCATTGGTTTTATTTAATCTTTAATTGAACAATAAAGTTCTGTAACTCTTTGGGACCTTTTGTTCCCGATATGTAACACTATTACGTTCTATTAGGTTACAGTGTAAATTGATGGGAAAAAAATATGGCATTGAGTTACAGTTTTACTAATCGGTAATTTTTTTCCCAATGTGTAACAGTGTAACACAAAATGGTGTAACTCAACGGGAACAAAGGGTCCTTTGTATACAATCATATTCTATACCACCAGTCCATTGAAAATGCATTAATACTAATTTCATGTAAGTGCGCCAACCTTATTTTTACAACTAGCTTTTGCCCGCGGCTTCTCCCGCGTGGATGTCGGAAAATATCCCACGGTTACGTACTACCTGGATTAAAAGTACCCTATGTGTTAATCCAGGTAAACAATGTCTTCTCGCACTGCTTATATACCTAGTATCTGAGGAGCTGTGCGTGGATTGATATATGATTGATGGAGGATCATCATCATCATCTGCCTAGCCTTTTTCCAACTATGTTGGAACTGGCTTCCGGTTCCGTCCGGTCTAACCGGATGTAACTGAATACCATTATTTTACATGGAGCGACTACCTATCTGACCTCCATAACCCAGTTAATGGGGAATACGATACCCTATAAGATACCCGATAAGATGGGTTGTCAGATTTTCGGGCTTCTGACGACCCGTAACGACTGTCAAAGATCCACAAATGACAGCCGGGACCAATGGCTTAACGTGCTTTCCGAGGCATGGAGGGGTCTTGGTATGTAAAGATGGTCAACCATCCACGGACCAACCGCGGCAAGCGTAGCTTAACCTGATGGATCGACCCGTGTGGCTGTGATTACTTAGAAATAATAATAGAAACGGAATAAATAACGAAACGGAAAAACTACTTGCATGCCTAATTTGAAGGCAACTTTAAAGTTAAATATTAAATCCACTATAATCTCTATCCTGTAAGAATAAGAAAAAAAAAAACGTTACGTAAATAATAACAGGTATGTAAATACCGGACCAGACCTCGAGACTTGTCCTCCTGCAGCGAGGGGTGAGACAGGGAGACTTTATCTCTCCGCTGCACTGGAGGATGTCTTCGAAGTTCTGGACTGGAAAGAGATTGGCATCACCATCAATGGCGAGTACATCACTCGCCTTTGGTTTGCCGATGATTTATTAGTCATGGCTAAGATTATGGAGGACTTCAGTACAATGCTCGATGACCTCAGTGGAGCTTCCGAAAGAGTGGGTCTCAAAATGAACATGGACAAAACTAAGAAAATCTCGAATGTCCATGTAACACGCACTCTTATGAAGATCGGAGACTCTACACTCGAAGTTGTAGACGATTATGTTTACCTAGGGCAAACTGCCCAGTTAGGTAGATCCAACTTCGAGAAAGAGGTCAATCGTCGAATCCGACTCGGCTGAGCAGCGTTCTTGAAGCTACGCAATATCTTCTCGTCCCACATCCCGCAGTGTCTCAAGACGAAAGTCTTTGACCAGTGAGTATTGCCAGTGATAACATATGGTACTGAAACGTGGTCGCTCACAATCGGAAGGCTAAAAGTCACATTGCCCGAAGAATTGCCAAACTTAAGTGGCAGTGGGTGGCCACATTGCTCGCAGAACAGATGGCCGATGAGGCCGAAAGGTTCTGGAGTGGCGACCGCGTACCGGAAAACGTAGCGCTGGAAGGCCTCCCATAAGATGGACCGATGACCTTGTGAAGGCCGCAGGAATCCGCTGGATGCGGGAAACGCAGAACCAATTGAAATGGAGGAATCCGCTGGGTGCGGGTAGCACAGAACTGGTTGAAGGGGTGGAGCTTGGGGGAGTCCTATGTCCAGCAGTGGACGCCTTTCGGCTGAAATGATGATGATGATAACGGAAATAAGGAAAATGTAAGTATTTATTACTCACTGGATCCCTTAGTAAAGTTATTGTTCTCATAATTACGAAGGTGTCTTTGGCGATGGCGCAAAGTTGGGCTGAGCGATGATGAGTTAGTAGGGTTTTTAACCGCTTAGGGGATGATTTTACAACAACGCCAGAAGGCTTTTATTAACAATTTTATTGGTAAGCTTTAAAATTTACGGGTTTCCTAAAAAAAAAATCATCCCCTCTATAAATTTTTACCCTCTTCTGGGATTTTTTTTTTTTTTTTTTGGGTGGGAAATCATCAAATAACTTCTCCCGCTCTGGGTGGAGCAGGAGGGCGTGTCAGACTTTTACTGACTAAAACCCACCCGTGTTCCTTCAGTAGCCCTTAAGCCAGGGGCTGTGGTGTCTCTTTCGAACAAACCCGCACCCCTGGCAGGCATCGACCCTTACGGGTCCCATCACTTTTTGTGCTGACATCTCTTTGAGGCGCGCGTGGAACACAACGCGCCGTCGACTTGGGCTTGGTCCTTACCGGACAGCGAGCTACCCATTACTCGCCGTCCGCAAGCCCATGCCTACGGTGGCCGGAAATCGGCCTGGGATTCCCGACGCCCAGGGCGTCTCCGTATCCTGCGGCGGCTGGGGTCGCGAGGGCGCATATGCTGCCTCTCCCTCACGTGCGCCGCCTCCCTCTTCGCGAGCATCACTGCTTCGCTGAAGGAGGTGACGGCTCCCCATGCCCTCTCGCTCCGTACCATGGCCTGGACCAGGGCCGGACGCGAGAGATCGCCGCCGCCGATCGCCTCCACGAGGACACGGCGGTGCTCCGCCCAAGCAGGGCAGATCGCCACCGTGTGCTCCACCGTGTCCTCAGGGCGATCTTTGCAGTGGAAACACCCGGGCGTTTCCTCCCGCCCTATCCGAAACAGGAACCTCCCGAAACAACCGTGTCCGGTGAGGACCTGCGTCAGGCGGAAGGTGAGGACGCCATGCCGCCTCTCAAACCACTCCTCAAAGAGGGGACTTACCGCCGCAATCGTGGCGTGCCCAACCCTCTTCTGGGATGATTTTTCAAAAACGCTGATATATGTATCTAATGATTAATTATTACCAACCAAAAGGCTAAATACAAATTTTCATGGTTCGAACAACAAAACTAACGGGTTTTTCATTTCTACTTTCATCCCCTATTTTACGCTCTCAGAGGATGATTTCCCGAAAACACTGAAACACGTGGTTTTTTTTATTTTTGATCAGAATGAGAAACACCAATTTTCATGGTTTAAACTACAAAAATTTCAATTTTCCATACAAACTTTCATCCCCTATTTAACTCCTTTAGGGGTTGAATTTCGAAAAATCCTTCCTTATTCCTTGTCTACATTATGAAGGGAATCTCTGTGCAAAATTTCAGCTTTCTATAAGGTCCAAGGGTTTGGGCTGGGCGTTGATGAGTCAGTCAATCAGTCAGGACTTGTCTTTTTATTTATATAATCGCACTGGCCAGCACGAGGACGGCGCCGGCGCCCGTGACAAATTGTATCCCCGCGCGACGAGAATGGGGATGGAAGCTTGTCAAAATAAATCGAAAATGACACATTAAATAATTACAAAGTAAAAACAGTGATAATCACACCGTTAACACTAGAAATAAGGACAAACTGCGTGCTCCCTTTCACCGGCTTCCTATAATTCATAACTCATTTGTTGTGCTTGGTATATACAGGGTAAGTTTTTATCCAGTGCGCAAACTGTAACAGTTCAGCACTTCAGCATATCATTCTAGACCCCCTACTGCAGAAATTTTTCGCCGGTTATAAAAAAAAACTCTACTGTTTCATAGAAAAGTGCGATACCTAATCGCGGTCAAAATGTATGGAACAGCAAATTTTTTTTTTTGTATAACCGGTGAAAGATTTCTGCGCTAGGGGTCTAGAATGATATGCTGAATTCATGGTTACAATATGCGCACTGGATAAAAACTTTTTCTGTATATAACCTTCTATAACAAGGTCTTCTTTGCTAGATTTGCCTTTTGATGCGTTTAAAGCTCAAATTTTTATGACCAAGTTTTTTTTAATTATTATTATTATGTCATTAATTATTGACATGATCTACTCCTAACAATAATCCAGCATTGCATATGTATGCTACTACACCCTTTATACCAGGAGGCTTTTATTTTGGTACCTATTATACTTTATTGTTTATTACTTTGCCTATGTACGAGTATGTATAGAATCAAGTCCATCCGACTAAACAGACAGCTGTGCTGCTTGCTGGGGAGTTTGTTGCGCCACTTCCAGCTAAAACACTAGGAAGTGGTGAAAGGTGGGCGTTTTTTGGGGACTCTCTTATGTATTTTGACGTTCGTAAAGTGCTGATTCACAGCCTGATTTGAATAAATGACTTTTGATTTTGACTATAAATTATACTGCATTTCACTCAATAACGTTGTGCGTGTAGACTAGCGTCTAACTGCTCATCACTGATACTATCTCTTTTGCAATCGATGCGTGGTGAGACAGCGTGCTTTTTAGGCAGGCCCACCAGTGAGATCGAGCCCGCGACTAGATACCTCATAATAACATTGAAGTTATGAAGAAATCTGAAGAAATATTATGTAAAGCCATATTTGTTACCGTCGCGAATCATAATTTTATCAACATACAACCTTGCATTGACCTGCAAATTGGTTAAAATCGAAAGAACATTTGAATTTCACGGGCTATCTTGGAGCTTTCACCTGTTTGCGTTACCTAAGACTGGCGCAATTTGCTGTCGAATAACGGTACTGAAACGTTATTCATGGAATTAAGTTGCGTTTCCTTCGGCCCATTGCACAACTACGGAGGGTCGGAGGCGCGGCGAAGCGTGGTTCTTGTTTGCAGACCACGAGAAGCACGCGGATTGCGAGAGATTCCCTCCAAGCGCCGCGCCGTCAAGAACCATCAAGAGACACCAGATTTATCATTTCTTTTTTGTTGTGTTTACCTACATTTGCAGTTGGAGAATTGACCGTGATGAAAGTCGATGTAGGTACCTACGGGAGAACTTTTATTTAATTTCAATCGCAACCTCGGAACCTTTCATTATGCGGGCCCAAAACGCACCTGGCCGGTTTTTTGCTGGAGACATTGATTATCGGGAAACTAAACTAAGAATAGTAAGTCGACGTTGACACGGTCGTAAAAATATCGCGGCGGGATTTTATTGTGCACTGGATTTTGAACAATCGGTGTTTGAACTGCGCATTGAGAATCCAACAAAGTGTATCTCACCACGTTGGAAGAACACCCTGTCGACTTTCAGCTCTCAGCGCTAAGCAGAGCGTAAAAGATCCATTACGCGAAAAATTCCCACCGCGATTTTATTACGTCCGTGGGAACGGGGGCTAATATCGCCGTTCTGCGGGCTGGTTTGGAATTAAAATAGCAGCGGCGCCGGTGGCGGCGTGTGGAGCCGCTGCGGTCAGTCATTGAGAAGGGGTGATGTTGTCGCTTGCGTTCACCTGCGGAGCTTTATTATGTGTATACGGACTGCACGACGTTGAAAAGTATAACATTTAAGTTAATAACATAATGAGCTGTTAAAAAGTGAATAAATAATATGACCTCAGTACTACAGAAACATTTATTCAAGATTATTATTAGTTTTCCAGATACAAAAATGAGTTTTCTTTAATTATGAGTTGATTATATAAGATCTAATCTAAGATCATCATTATACATGAATGAGAAATACTTAAATAGTGAAAATGTTATTAATAAATAGAATTAGATGACAACATACATTATGTTGTTTTATTATAATATGGTTGCGTCCTTGATACACGTAAGAATATTTAAACAACGAGGGTGTTATTAGTAAATATAATCAGGTAACTACATAATTATGTTGTCATATATTTATTAAACTCCATAATACCTACATGTATGGAGAATACCAGGGAGGTATTAATATTAGAATACGATTGAAACAATATGTTGTCTTATAGTGATTATGATATGGCGGTAAATCTGTTAAGAATACTTACTTAATTTACTAATAATGAATGCAATATTGTTTTATAATCATTACAGTAACCGCTATGATTGACGTATAATAGACGAGAGACGAGATTTAGACAATTTAAGCGATGTTGTCGTAAAATGATTAAATTTAGCGCCATGATAGGTATCAGCGGCGAGATATATTTTACCGTGTATTCCCGTTGTCCCCGTAGACCATGTCTCGTTAAAGGGGAATTTAATAAAATAATTAAAATTACTTCCCGTTGTCCCCGTTAATTTATTGTAATATAATATGTAGGTATATTATTTTTAATATGATTACTCCTATGTTTAGTAAGCTCCTACCAAGTTATGACAACCTGGTACTACGTGCAGGATACCAATTCCAAAAAAATCTACTTCTAAAAGTAAACATTTCTTATTTGTTTCTATATTTATTTTTATATTAAACCTATAATATACAAAATACCTTTCATTTTAGTTCTAGGATTGCCGCCACCCACGTTTAAAAACGAAATAATAATGTAAAGTGGATGAAAATCTTAACTGTCACTGTTTGTGTGTAACTTTGACGTCCCGTAACACACGAACCGACAACGGTAACACACGAAATTAACGTGTTCATTTATTATTTTCATCTGTTCCCTCGCCTTTTATTCGTTGTAACTTAATTTTAGAATCACTTCTAAACTACTATAAATATTATTGGGATAAATATTATTTAAAATATTAATGAATTCTACAGATTCTGGAATAAGTTATCTAGAGTAGATTAGAAGAACACACAAGGTCAGACACGAAAAACGACTTTGTTTTATACTTATAAATAAAAAAGAACATTTTACCTAAAGAGGTGTAGCTCTGTAGCTGATATCGCACACCTAGATCTAAAGAGTAGCTAACTCAAAAATCACAAGATGTTCCAAAATGTATGGAGCGTGGGCCAGCACCCTAATTGCGTAACTCCCGATTCATCATAATCTGTATCGTTTTGAAACGGATTGTTAAACCATTGCTTCATATGTTCGAAAAATGTGTCTGTTCGACAACATAAATAACGCAATGGATATTGTTTAACTGTGAAGACGAAACCAATTATGATGAATCGTGAGTTACGCAATTAGGGTGCAGGTCCTTGTACAGAGGCCAGCACATCAAGCTACCCCAATCTGTCAAATTTCCTTGATAGTTTTTCAACTTTATCACTAAGGAATAAGGTTTATGTTCAATTGGGAAAATTTGACAGTTTGGGATAGGTTGACCTGCTGGCGACTACACTATACTTAAAAATAGGGAAATTCATTTAAAACAGTTCTCAACTGTCAACACAAGAAATTACACTTGAAATTACAACACACAACAAAAACCCGTCATGGCGGTAAGCTGTCATATTGATTGATTAATGACGTTTGACATGTTTATTTCTGTGGAGGTTGAAGGTTGACTCCCGACTACTCCCGAAAGTCTTAAGCCGTTTTGTTGACTTTGTAGATGAAATGTAGAATATCTAATAAAAGACGGTACCTTATGAGCAGCTGTGAAAATGTAATACGGACCAAGCGACGATGGCGATTGAGTGTCACTAGGGCCGAAATATCTTGCCTACGTATGTACAGAGGCCAGCACATAAAGCTACCCCAATCTGTCAAATTTCTTTGATCGTTTTTCAACTTTATTACAGAGGAATAAGGTTCATGTTCAATTGGGAAAATTTGACAGATTGGGATAGGTTGACCTGATGGCGTCTGTACCTACTGCACTATTTCTCTCTGAAAATCTTAAATGACTAAACAGATGGAAAAGAAACTGTATTAAATACAAAAAACGAAAGCAAGGTTGTTAAAAAGAACTCCAGAAACTCAAAACAAAACGAACACAAGACAGACGACGAGACGAAAGTGACTGACACTAAAGTGACAGCAGTTCTATTTCTATGATCAATGGTCGATCTATGGTTTATTGTCATTATTTTTAAACACAGAGTAACTAAATCGGTGAGACGCCATGTTGAAAGTCGATAAAAATAATTGATAAATATCAATTCACTACCACAACAGTATACATTTAATTGAATTATCTGTATTTTTCCCGAATTCTACGGAATTTTCTCTTTGTGTTACTTTACATAGACCTGGCCCCTTTTTGAAACATCTCCTTTTGGAGGTATGCATTAAAGGTTAAAGATTATTTATTTCGTAATCAACAGGTTTAACAAATTAGTTGTAGAGGCCTTCTTTTAAGTATGGAGATACCTGTAACAGAAGACCTCCCTCTTCTATAACTATACGAACAAAATACAAAGCCTGTTAATAATATAAATTTAACATAGTAGGTAGGTTTAGCAAAACTAAAGCTAGAGAATCAAAAAAGAGAAATTAAATTAAGTTAGATACTTGAAATCGCAATCTCAGACAATTTATATTTCATCCGCCACTCAACTGTCTCAGCATAAGGCATAATCGGTTTGTTTTTGAAATGGGGCGGTCGACTTGTGACCAAAAGTAGGTAGTGAAGATTTTTATACAGAATAAATTGAAAAATGTTGAACCATTTCGTGATTGACATTAAGATTGCTCTTCAAGCATCTCAGGTTCCGACTTCAGACATATTATAACGACCGAGTAGTGTAAGTGTATGTGTATGTATGTGTATATGTGTGTGTGTGTTTGTGTGTGTGCAATCGAATTCCTTAGCCCATTACCTAGCGACCAATAAAACAGATTCAATAATAGTTCCACTACTCAACGCTAGATGACGCCGGAAGTCCTTTTTGCTGAACGAGCGAGCCCCGCTCCTCCCCCACCAAAACAGGAACATCGCTAGTTGCAGTCAGAATAACACGCGGAACGCACGTATCCGTCGTAAACAAATTAGAGTTATTTTGAGTAGATTCCGTGTTGTTGAGTTAAACCACGAAAATATACTAATATGATTACGAGTTGTCGCCGTTTTTATGGTTAGTGCTGAGTAATTAAAGCTACATTTTGGGTTGAACCAGTGTTGATAGTAAGGTGAGTGAAGTATTTGTGTTTATTTAGAATTGTTACCGTGTTGTTGAAACATATTTGAATTTGTAGTTGAGTCTATTTTGTTGACTCATTTTTTAAACTCTTATTTTTATTTTAAAAACAAATGAAAATGAAATTTTTTTCTAGTGGCGATTGGAGTCTTTTCATCTTAACTTTATTTTATTTTCAGCATCCTAGAGCTACACACTGTGTAGTTCTAGGATGAAAATAAAAAACACAATAAGCTGTGTAGTACACAGCTTTACTGAACAGTTTTTAAGTTACAGCTGTTTAGATGGGCTCAGGTATACCACATCAAATTGCATTACATCGGAGGTCATAAAATCGAACATGCTTCATCGATGGCTTATTAAATCTTTCGCTTAGTGAAATGTACATTTTCTATTTCAGAAAAAGAATGAATCGTGGACGGTTTTTAGTAAATATGATTGAAGAAAGGGACAAAGAAAATATCAGCCCCAGCATACTAACTTAAAATAAAAATAGCAACCAGATACCAGACATTTAAAACAGGAGTTGGAACAAATAACACAGAAGGAGATGGTACTAGCAAACAGGCCACAGCTAGAAGATGACCTAAAGATGTCATTAAGCGATGAAGACTCATCCATAGAACCTCATGCACCCTTATCCGTGGTTGATAAATCTGTTCCGAGCACGTCTAAGCAGACTGATACACCAAATTATTATATTTCACCAATCCGAAGTGATGAAAGTGACTGACAATTCAGATGAGGATCCCAATTTCCGATTGATTCATAAATGTAAGACACCAGCTAAGGTTGTACCTTCTAGTTCATCGCTGTCTTCGTCTAGCACCAGCAGTAACAGCTCTGAGAGGTCATCAAGTTCTAGTAGCTCGTCGGACACCGAAGATGATAGTGCAATACAACCTCAACCTCAAAATGCAATGTTTGCTGAAATTAATGCCCAAGAGCACGTGATAGAAGAAAAAAAGGGGTAAAAAGAGAGTACGAAAACCAACAATGTGGAAATCGAAAGTTGCAAAAGTGCTGAGAAATTCTGGTAAAGCCTACCAGTCTTTGTCGAAATCGAAGATACAAATACCAGAGGGAAAAGTTGGACCAACCCCCCCCCCCCTCCCTGTGGAGAAAAATGTCGCCTAAAATGTAAAGATTAAATCGATGAAATATCAAGGCAACAGCTTTTTGATGCATTTTGGGGACACAGCAATCTTGAAAGTACGACACTCATAAAAAATAAAGCTCAAATATCGATACTCAAGCACACAAGACTTTATTTTGAAGTTGACGGATCCAAAAGTAGGGTATACAACAAACCGTTTTTCAAATCCACTCTTGACTTGAGTTATAAAGCAATACAAACGGCACTTTTAAAGAAAACGAAAGGAGTCATACAAGCTGATTTGAGAGGAAAACACGGCCATCAACCAACTATTGATCCACAAATTAGACAGAGCGTTAAAGATTTTATACATTCTATTCCAAGGATTGAATCTCAATACTTGAGAACTCAAACGACAAGAGAGTTTATTTCAAGTGATAAATCATTGGCCGAAATCTATAGAGTTTATAAACAACTGCGTAAAAAGGATGGTTTAACTTTTGCCAAGTCTTCCACATTCAACAGGATATTCAACACCGAATTCAACATTTCTTTTTTCGTATCGAAAAAAGATAAACGTGATCTGTGCGAAAGGTACAAGAACTCAGACGTAGAAGAAAAACGCAAGTTAAGCCAAGAATATGAACAGCATCTGAAAGAAAAAGCTTTGGCAAGATCTGAAAAAGAAAATGACAAAAGTAGGACCGATGGTACTATAGTAGCAGTTTACGACTTGCGGGCAGTATTGCAGATTCCAAAGGGACAAGGATCAACTGTATAAATTTTACCATCAGCGATTTAAGGTCAAAAGAAGTGGTTTGCTTCTTTTGGGATGAAACTGAAGGAAAGAGAGAAGCTGTTGAAATTGGCAGCTGCATACTCGACTACGTTAAAGCTCAAATAGACCAATATCTTAATAAAGAAATTGACATAATTTTCTATTCTGTCAACTGTGGCGGTCAACAAAAGAATAAGTTTCTGTTGTCTGTCTTACAGCGTTACGCCTACGCTGTAAACAAGTTGAGAGTAAAGTTACTCACAATTTTTTAATACGTGGACACTCTCAAAATGAAGGAGATAACGTTCAGTGTCATTGAAAAACAAATTAAAAGATACTTACAGTCGGGTCCAATCTATATACCAGAGCAATATAAAACTTTGATTGGTACAGCAAGAAAACCGGAGAACCTTACACAGTCGTAGAAATGACGCATGACAAGTTTTATGATGTCAAAGCTTTGCAAGAATCATGGGGCACAAATTTCAATATAGACGAGGAGAGAAAACAAGTCAAGTGGCATGACATTAAGGTTCTCAAGGTTGAAAAAGAATACACTGAAACGTTTTTCTATAAAACATCATTTACAGAGGAAACGTATAGAAAAAATTGCGTGCGAAAGAGGATTCTCCGCGTAAGAGGATCCGAATCTGCAATAGATCAATCGTTATTTTCAATCTGTTTGACACATGCATACACTGACAAAATTGCATTGTCTGGTGAAAAAAAAAAGACATACCTACAAGAATTGATAGATATGAACGTCATTCCAAAATCTTATTATGATGTTTATTATAAAGATGTTTTTAGCAATGACAATGGATCGCTTTAATATTATTTAAAGTGTTACGATTAAAGAAAAAGTGAAAAACGAAAATTGTTCAGTTATTATGTAACAGTTAAACATTTAAGTCATTATGATTTTCAATGTGATCTCAAAGTGCCATTATCAGTATTTGAATAAATATTTAAAATATGCAAAGTATAAATTTGATTATTTTTTGGTGTTAAGTATGCACTTATCGACACTGCTATGTTCAGCAAACTCATGTAAGTTTGTTTTAAACTTGCAATAAAGAAAAATAAGAATATCTTTTTATATAATTATAATGCCCATAGTAAAAACCGATACTCAAAACTTTATTCTGACTCAAAAACAGTAAATTTTGTTGCTACCAATGGCTGACCTCAGAAAATTAATTTAATCTGCTGTTAAGTTTTTTTTTAACAGAGTCCTGAGTTTCGAATGGCCTTATAAATATATATGGATAGAGACTTTTATACTTCAATATAAGCCAAATGTGATTATGATGTGCATTTAAAAATGTTTTTCGTGAAACGAAAGATTCCAATATTTTGTTAATGATAAAGCATAATTTTATTTGAAGTATTTACATAATAACGGGACATTATTAACTGTAATTAGTTAAATATTATGTTATTAATGATTAATAAAGAATAATGTTTAATTTGAGTACTTCATTCAGTGTTTTCTTGTTAGTTCATCAACTATTGTACCCCTACTGTTCATCATCATTTATTATTCATAAACAATTAACATTGTGTCGAACATTACATATTAAATAGAATTATGTTGGTCACAAGCCTGTCTATGAGTTGCATTCATATAAAATAACTCAAAATGCAGTTACATTTAAATTTATATTGAATCTTCAAAAGAGGGCCAACTAAAAACGAAATTCAGCAACACAGGTTCAACTCCAAATAACAAAAAAATATACAAACATTTGTTAAGGAATACAGAAATAACTACAAAAAACCTATTTTCAACCCCAATATACGATTAAAACACAAGATTCTTAAAATCATTCTTCTATCTGCATTTACAAAGCATTGATCAATACAGAACACTCCTACACTGGACCGGGAGACGGTAATCAGTTTTTCAACTTTTCCGAAAAAAGTGTTTTTTTTTTTTTTGAGTTAATCGCTGTTTAGATCTAGGTGTGCGATATGTAGTTGTACAAAACTTGTCTGCCTACCCTTTAGGAAATTCAGGCGTAATATTTTTTATGTTTATATAATAATGATGATGTTACTGTTTTGTAATTAGTTATGACGAGAATTAAGTGTTGATGTTTACGTCACATCTTGGACGATTAAACGCCGAACCATCTAATCATTCAGACCAATTGTAGTAGTAACAAACGTTCTTCTAAACGAGATATTTTCTTTAAAAACAAAATCGGAGCTCCCATACAAAATCGATCAACTGACTGTTGATTTTGCATGGGAGGTCCGATTTAGTTTTTTCATATTTCGACCCATGTTTCTTGAAGAAAGTTGTTCAATTTCACGGGTACTATCACTCGGAAAAATTTGGATGGTGACTAAAAAATTCACCCTGTATAATACCGTTACTCGGTATTGAGTTTCAGCGGGTTTAATATTATGTCCGAGCTACTCTTACAGGCATTGATTCTAAAACGGCATATGCATATAGGAGGTCAAGTTTTAAAGTATACAGTGATCACGGAGGTATAAGCTTAAACAATTTATGTTTACAAAGCATAGAAATAATGAACGTTAATTCATTGACGATATACAAGAATATAAATAATACTTAATTTTATTTAATACACTTTAATGAGATCTTACCGCTATTGGGTTTTAAAGTAGAATCGCCCAATGTTCGATTTCATCTTGAGTTTGAGAACTGAACATTTTTTCTTAGGCTTCCCTCTAACAAAAGTTGCAACTTTTCTACTGAACTGAATCAGGTTTAAACAAATGGTGGTTCATAATGATTCATTTTGTTGTTTCTTAATATGAAATGATTCATAATGAAATATTCAGAAGTATGTGAGCTTTTTTACGATTTCTTGAACAGTGCGTCACGAACAGCATCAACATCAGGTTCTACATCTGTGATTGTGCTGGATACTTCCGGTATGTCACTGCTCCTGTAATAACAAGCAACAAAATATTAACTTAGTAGCTATCAAGACTTAATTGGAAAAACCGGATAATGGCCGCAGGGAGTCAAGTAAAGTATTTACCTAAATACATACAGGAAAAGTTTTTATCCAGTGCGCAAATTTTAACCATGAATTCAGCATATCATTCTGGAACCCCTAGCGCAGAAATTTTTCGCCGGTTGTACAAAAAATAATCAGCTGTTCCATACATTGTGACCGCGTAGGTATTGCACTTTTCTATGAAACAGCTGATTTTTTTTTTGTACAACCGGCGAAAAATTTCTGCGCTAGGGGTTCCAGAATGATATGCTGAATTCATGGTTAAAATTTGCGCACTGGTTAAAAACTTACCCTGTATACATCGCGCAGTTGGCCGCAAAGACCAACAAAGTGAAATGCCGTCTACCGTCCGACTAGTTGCGAACTGTTAATACTTTACTATGAAGGTCCGCATCTTGGTTGGACCTTCTGCGACCAAGGTTACGACTGTCGTGGCGGTGTAAGGGTTTTATACCAACAAAACTGATGGTTTTGCCTTTTTACCTCAGTAAAACAAAATAATCAATAAATCAATTTGAGTATAATTCAATTGGCTAGTTATTACGGCTCTTAAGATAAAGACTGCTTACTAATAGGGTACCGTTGAGACCCCTTGGGTAAGAAACCCTAACAAGTAAACATAACAGAAGACACATTAAAGTCCTTTCTTTCCTATATTTTACATATAAGTGGTGCTCCTACATTAAATTGTGGAAAAATATGAATATTTATATTAATTATTACCTTGTGGTATCATAAAGACTATTCGTAGCAGGTGAGCTTGGGGTAGCACAAAGGTAATTCGCATAAGGTGACCCTGAGACATCAAAGACGCAATGCATATGCTGACCATCCAGAGGTTTTGCGTCAAATGCTTGAACTGCTGTCAGTGCATGTTCTAGTTTTTCATAAATAATTTCTGCAGTGCCAGGGCGAACCACTCGTGATTCCAGCATGGGTCCCACCTCCCCAAATAATTGCTAAAACATAATAATTATGTTAATTGCATAAAGATTGTTCTGAAAAATAAGTAAATAAAATTTAGAAAACAGAGGACAATTCCCGTAATTTTAAAAACGTTCAGTCTGATCTCAGTCCCAATCTGTCAAAATTATTTCGAGTTTCCATACATTTTTGACAAATTTTTGACAATTGACAGTCGCCGAGATGAGACTGTGACTAGATTTTGAATGTTTTTGGGAATTGGCCTTCTGATTATGTTAGAAGGTCCATTAACATTTGATCACAACTGTGAAGTCTGAAGTTTGGTAAATACAGACTACGTTTAATGTGACCATCAGAAGCCTTAGTATGAGTTTCATATTACCATCTCGATCAAACGCTTCGAGCGCGTTTGGCGCTTCGATTGGCTCTGGACTGGTGACGGACCAATCGGAGCGCCAAACGCGCTCGAAGCGTTTGATCGAGATGGTTAAATGAAACTCACACTAAACCCTCTGCATTGCTATTCTGTAACGATCTCACCGCGTGAAGTGAGCGTGGAGTGAGCTGTCAGTGTCATTTCACCTGATGCTTGTGTCGCATTCCGAAATTCAACAAAAGTGATAATATCGCGAAGCCAACCAAAATAAAAATCAGTACTAATGATCTGATAGCTCTTAAATTTTTTGACTATTCAATTTGGTCGGGTTCGCGATATTATCACTTTTGTTGCATTTCGGAACACGGCAATAAAGTATGTCTTGCCCTGTAAGATTACTAAATGAGCACTTCGGGGTAACTACGAAACACACTAACAGTCAATGGTTTTCATTTCGAGAGTTCAAAAACATTCATTGCATTAATTACGTTGTTGAGCAGATAAATTTACAGAACATATGAAGCAATGGATATCAAGCAATCCCCTCAAAGTGGTTTAGATTGTGATTTAAAGTGTGTTATGAAATGTAAAGTGCTGAATTCCATGGTTTGAGCGTCAGTTTGACAAGACACGTTCTGAGTAATGCATCCCTTTCATGTATTGCTTTATCTGTCACATACATAATGTCTTGCAACTGTTTTGCTGATGGTGCAAGTCAAACTTGCTCCTCTGCATGGAGATGGCAGATGCTGACAGGCAACTCATTTTTTCTCAATCTGCAATCACCCTCTTCAAATCCTCTCTCTCAAATCTATCAGACCACTATCCACTACAATTTAAACAGCCATGGTTACGCTACACAAACCTTTTACTATTTGAACTCAAATTGAAAGCATTTATTTCAAATAAACCAATTACAGGCACTTTTGAATTTTCAAGATCGGTGAGTTGGAAAAATTAAGCTAGTTGCCCATTCCAAAGCGCAGATATTGAATATACTAACCTCAATATCCGTATCAGTAGCAGCATAACTTAAATTGGTCACTCTTACTTTGTATCCCACAGTTGTTTGGGATACTACGGCACTCATTAGGGGATCAACAGTGGGGTGCCCTGGTGGTGACATTGGTGGAGTTTGCGGTCTTAGTGGAGCCTTGTCCTTTTCTGCTCCAATGGTCCTTAAAATAATCATTACAATTAGAAGCTATTTATGGTTTAGGTTAGCTAAAGGGTTTAACAGATCTGCCGTCATTTAACTAGAAAGGAGTTAACCCTCACTTGGTTTTTTTTTTCTTTTTAATAGAATCTAAGAGAGTTCTCAATTCTCTATCTGTCTGTATAACAAACATTTTTACCATTCAAATAGTTCCCAAGCTAAGAGAGCTTGTAGGGCGGACTGGAAAGGATTGTTTAGGATAAACAGAAAGAAATATCAATTAATGTTTTCTACAATGTTTTGTCATCATTTTTGATAGTTATGGAAGAAATATTAGGTAAACTTTTCAAAGATAATAAATTAGTTTTTGTGTGTGGTGACCTAAATATTGATTTATTAGTTAATTCACCAGAAAAAAGTAAGCTTGTCTCTTTGTTTAAATCATTCAATTTAAAATGTATATTTAATGAAGCGACTAGAATAACAGCAACCACAGCTTCATGCATAGACAACGTATTTACTAATTGCAAAATAAAGGACTCCTCCTTAATTAGTGGCGTCAGGTCAGACCATACTGGTCAGCTTGTATTGTTTGACTTAGATCAAAAGTTACATCTAGATAAAACCATTGAATTGAGACCTCTGACTAAAAATAAATTGAAATCTTTTAATAATAATGTTCTTAGCAAGCTCTCAACAGCGAGCTTTGATTCACAAGACCCCAATATAAACTATGGCACATTTTTTTCTACAGTATGCAAAGAATTCAATAAAGCATGTCCTGTAAAAAAAGTTACGATAGCTACTAAACCAAAATTTAGCGAATGGGCCACTGCTGGCATTAGAAAAAGCAGAGATATTTTATATAATTTGTATCACGAAAAATCATTGACTTCTGATCAGGCCCTTCATAATTATGTAAGAAACTATTCTAAGATATTCAAAAGAGTCTGCGCTCACGCTAAATCTAAATTAATAAGTAACAAAATTAGTATCTCTAAAAATAAAATAAAAGCTGTGTGGCAGGTAATTAACAAAGAAACTGGAAACACAAAACAGCGAGATCAGAATGAGTTAGCTCTAAAAATTGATAATGAAACCATTTCAGATAAGTTACAAGTTGCTGAGACTCTAGAAAATTTCTTTACCAACATCCCAATAGAAGTTACGAAATCTCTCCCCTCATCATCTGTATTAGCTGAATCTCTTCTTAAAGAAAACTTCAGCAAGCACATTCCAAGTTTTGAATTCAAACCCATCTCTATTGCCACAATTAAAACAGCATTTAAAAGTCTTAACATAAAAAACACTGAAGACTTATGGGGGATTTCCGTTAAAGTTCTCGAAAATATCATTGACACAATTGCCCCTGTCCTAACAGGCATATTTAATCAATGTTTAGACAGCGGTACGTTTCCTGACTTAATGAAACATAGTAAAGTAGTACCAATTTTCAAATCGGGTAGTAAGAGCGATCCCTCTAATTATAGACCTATATCTGTGCTTCCAGCATTGAGCAAAATTTATGAAAAAATCATGCTGGACCAGATGTTATCACACTTTAACTCGAATGGGATTTTACATAGTCGACAGTTTGGTTTCACGAAAGGTAGGTCGACGACTGACGCAGGAGTAAAACTCATCAGTCACATTTTGGAATCCTGGGAGAATTCCCAGGACGCCATTGGCATTTTCTGTGACCTCTCAAAAGCGTTTGACTGCGTTGACCACAATACACTGATCTGTAAATTACACCACTACGGAATTCGTGGACAAGCTGCTGATCTTGTACTTTCCTATTTATCAAACAGGCAGCAAAAAGTAAACGTTAATGGGGCGACGTCCTCGGGGTCTCTAGTTAAGATGGGCGTGCCTCAAGGTTCAATTCTTGGCCCTTTTTTATTTCTAGTTTATATTAATGACCTTCCTTACCTGATGGCTAAATTCTCGGATATAATTTTATTCGCTGATGACACTTCTCTTATTTTTAGAATAGATAGGAAAGATACGGATGTCTTACATGTCAATGATAGTCTAGCTGTTCTTTCGAAATGGTTTGCTGCTAATAATCTTTTACTCAATGCGAACAAAACTAAATGTCTTAAGTTCTCGTTACCAAATGTACCCCAAGTAGGTCTAAACTTAAAACTTGATGGCAAGAAACTGGATGCTATTTCGGAAACTGTATTTTTGGGAATTACTTTAGATTCAAAATTGCAATGGGGTGCTCACATTAGAGCTCTTTCAAGTAGATTAAGCTCAGCTGCTTACGCAGTAAGAAAGATAAGGCAGTTGACTGATGTAGCCACAGCTAGGTTAGTTTACTTTGCTTATTTTCACAGTATTATGTCTTATGGCGTTCTGCTGTGGGGATCGGCAGCTGACGTAGATTCAATTTTCATTTTACAAAAGAGGGCAATCCGCGCAATCTATAAAATGGGGCCTCGCGAGTCTCTTAGAAACAAATTCAGCGAAATTGATATATTAACTCTGCCTTCTCTTTACATCCTAGAAAATATCTTGTATGTTCGCAAAAACTTAGGCCTTTTCAAAAAACGATGCGATTTCCATAATCTGAATACACGTAGTAAAGATGAAATTGTGATTCCAAAATTTAGATTGACTAAAACTAGCAAGTCATTTCTAATAAACAGTATCCGCTTCTATAACAAGTTGCCAAAGTCGGTTACAGAACTTAGCGATGGAAAGTTTAAAACCCACATCAAACGTGTCCTTATCAAAAAAGCATATTATAAGATAAAAGACTACGTTGAAGACAGGGAAGTTTGGCATTAATTCCTTCTGCACATGTGGCTTCCCTGGTACCTCATTAACAGCATAACTATGTGAAAGTCTATTAACTGCTCTCAAATACAAAGTTCTTTTTAATTCTTTTTATTTTTACAATGCTGACATATTCTCGTCATTAATTGACATTATACATCAATTTTATTTAGGTTCATTTTATTTATGTAGATTATTTTACATATTGTGAATGAGAGAACGTTGTAGGCCTTACTGACTGTAGATTTGTAGACGATTTTCTATTCTGTATTCGTCTAAGTACCTGGTACTTTTTGATAGGCCTGCGCTGTCCTCCCATACATTTAATCTCTGTAATTTGAAAATATTGTTAAAGCCAATTATTTTTAAAAGAGTAACCGTGGAGTTTCTTGCCGGCTCTTCTCCATAGGAAACAACAATTTGGAACCGTGCACCTAGCTTCTGACGTTTCATAAGTGCCCATGCAGGTTTATATGAAATAAAAATATTTTGATTTGATTTGATTTGACAATCAGTAAAGTAAGTATCACAGTTTTTAAGAAATAACGATTCGCGCGTTTTTTGGCATTTTCTCGGAAACAACTTTTAGGGCTTAACGCCTGTCTAGTTAAAGGACAGCAGAGATGAGTACGGTACTACTATAACTAACCAGTTTCGATACTATCAGTACTATGTTTGAAAGAATACAGATAGAAGCATTTATTACCCGTAAATACTGGAGACACTAGTGTCGCAATCGCCAATATTTTTAGTTAAGGTCTGGTTCTGCAACTGCAAGCTACGTTTGCGTTTTATCTCCGCCAACGTTTCTGGGACGTATTCATCTTCGGAGTTATTAAATGGTTCTGGTGTGGGTATCTGTTGATATCCTAAAAGGAAAATAATTATTATTAATAAAGCTTCAAGTGTCATATCTATATGTTTCAAGTTAAAAAAGTTAGTCAAATTACCAAGTAATCTTTAATTCTCAATTGACCTGACCTCAGTTAAAGTTTGAGTGCCCATTTCATGTTTCGAGTCATTTTGAGACAGTTACAGTCTGTGAAATTATTTGTTTTGAAGAATCTGTAAATACCATTTGTTTGATCTACCACGATCAACCATTAGTTTATCAATGTAATTGGAAAAGTCAGATCTTTGCAAAGGATCAAATGAAATGAAGGATCAAATGAATGAAATGGAAACAACGAAAGATTTTTATGTGCGATCATCAGGATTATTCCAAAAATCCAGCTTAGGATAAGCTGGATTGTGTAAATGGTGAACAACGACGAGTAGTAAGAGCTCTGATTAAATTGATGTATTTCATTTCGTTTTGCAGTACTATTGGACGGAATACAAATGAAGTATGAAATAAAAGGGCACGTCGCGCTGGCCGCAAATAAATTGAGATATGGATATATTGACATTCAAGTTTTTTTTTTTTTATATATATTTTACATCATTCTCCTGCTGATGTAAAACATATTTAAAAAAAAACTGAAATGTGTCTTTAAACTAAACCACAGTACACATGTGAATGTGGGCATCAATATTTTAACGTGATACGACGAATAAACAATTAGTGTGATGATTTTTTGGGGGCCACCGTGACCTTTTGGAGACGATCTGCAGAGGCGATGTCTCTCGTCCGGCGCTGGTCCAGGGCATGGTACGGAGCGAGAGTGCATGGGTAGCTGTCACCTCTTTTTGCGAAGCAGTAATGTTCGCGAAGAGGGAGGCGGCATACGTGAGGGAGAGGCAGTATTTGCACCCTCACGGCCCTAGTCGCCGCAGGAGACGCCCTGGGCTTCGGAAATACCAAGCTGATTCCTGGCCACCGTAGGCCGCTCGCTGTTCGGTAAGGACCAAGCCCAGGTCGACGGCGCGTTGTGTTCCACGCGCGCCTCAAAGAGATGTCAGCATCAACTGGTACGGTCCGCAAGGGCCGATGCCTACCAGGGGTGGGGATTGTTCGAAAGAGATACCGTGGCCCCTGGCACAAAGGCAACTGATGGAACATGGGTGGGTTTTAGTCAGTAAAAGTCTGATAATCCCTCCTGCTCCACCCAGAACGAGAAAAATTATTAGATGATTTCGTAGCCTCAAAACAAAAAAAAAATACAACTGTATGTGTAGTGTACATTATCATCAGATCCTTTTAGAACAGACATTTGGTACCCTTTCATACATTTTCATGCTTTTTCTGTGTTCAAAGGAAGAATCAGAAAACCAACTCTATTTAGAATATAGACAACAACCCAGCAGCTTGAGTCAAACCAATTCTACAATTATCAGTAATCGGATTAGGTAGGTAGTGCAATTTCGTGTCAACTACCAATCGAAATCATTAGTAGGTAAGTTTATGAATAAGGCCACAGAAATCGCCCATTTTATCATTTAGTTTTTTTTTTTCGGATTTTATAAATAAAGTATTTGTACAAGCTTTTATTTACGTGTATTGAACAATGCTATTATCACTATTTGCCACTAACTATATAAAAGAAACATAATCTGTCACTGTCGATCTCTTTATCACACATGATAATATGCGTTTTTGATGATTGAAAAAGAGTATAGTATGATAATATCACAAATGTTCACTACAACATTTTACTTACTCAATGTGTTAGATGATGTAGCCCATGGAGGAATAGAGATTTTTGGAATATTAATTGAAGCCGGTTCAGGGACTGCTGCCTAAAAATTAAGTAAATCGTTATTTCATCATTCATCATTTCAGCTGAAAGGCTGAAAGACGTCCTTTGCTGTGCATAGGCTTCCCAGTATAGTGGTAAAATGTATAACACAGTTTCCCATTCTCTAGAAAGTCGCCTTTTACGACATCCACAGGAAGAACTGGGATGGTACTATTCTTTGTGTCTCGCACGGAACACTTTCAAAGCATATCTACCAATTTACAAAATAAATTCAACATTTCAAAAAATTCAAGGCTAGGTTATGGGTGACTTACCAACATGACGATTAATAGAGAAAGAAGTATCAAAGTCAGTAAAGTTACATGTTGTCCAAACCCCAAAAAAAAATTGGGATAAGAGAGAATTATGAAAGTATTCTCGAATGAAAAACTAATTAATGTGCTGCATACAAAACTCAAACTATTTACCTAACAATTTGTCCTACCTAATATTGATAAACTTAGGTGTTCTATTTCTGACTGATTAGTTGAAAGGAGTATTTAATAGGAACTTACTTTCTGTACTTTAAATCTCACGTCCTTCTGTTTAGAAATGTGTGTTAGTTTTTCCCTAGCATCAGCAATGCGAGTTTTACTTTTTGATTTATTTTTATATCTAGCATCCTTTGTCGGCGCCATTTCATGTGATGGTTTGTATGACTGTCCATATTCATTACTTCTTTGAGCTCTGTAACATAAAAATGTTACATATTAATATTCACATGCATTAATTTCTGCAGAATTAAAAATAAAGTACCTAAGAGTAACTTGCTCCAACCGATCGCGTCGATTCGTATCGATCGGTCGGCCGGTCGGCCGTTACCACGTTTTCACTTATAGTTTTTACCGACTTTTATTTTAGCATGGCTCCTAATGCTGCCTGTCCATTGAAGCGGAGAAGAGCGGAAAGGAGCAGACGTGCCTATTATTTATACTATATTTATATTACATTCGGCAATAGAACGTTTTCCATCTATACGGAGCGCAGCAGTGTTAGAATTATATTGGTTAATGTAAGCACAGGTCCGCTCCTCTCCGCTCCAATGGAGAGGCAGCCTTAGAGTCGTAGCCTGATGTTAATAGCATTTTTAATAATTGGGCTATCTTAAGGCAAAAAGATTTTTTCCAATCCGACCTTCCCGCCTTATGCGAAACAGGGAACTACTTCCCTGTTTCGCATAAGGCGGGAGGAAAGGCCCGGGTGTTTCCACTGCGAAGATCGCCCTGTTGACACGGTGGAGCATACGGTGGAGGTATGTCCGGCTTGGGCGGAGCACCGCCGTGTCCTCGTGGAGGCGATCGGCGGCGGCGATCTCTCGTGTCCGGCCCTGGTCCAGGCCATGGTACGGAGTGAGCGTGCATGGGTAGCCGTCATCCCCTACTGCGTAGCAGTGATGCTCGCGAAGAGGGAGGCGGCGCACGTGAGGGAGAGGCAGCATATGCGCCCTCGCGACCCCAGCCGCCGCAGGATACGGAGACGCCCTGGGCGTCGGGAATCCCAGGCTGATTCCCGGCCACCGTAGGCGTGGGCTTGCGGACGGCGAATAATGGGTAGCTCGCTGTACGGTAAGGACCAAGCCCAGGTCGTCGGCGCGTTGTGTTCCACGCGCGCCTCAAAGAGTTGTCAGCACAACCTGATGGGGACCACAAGGGCCGATGCCTGCCAGGGGTGCGAGTTGTTCGAACGAGATACCGCCGCCCCTAGCACATAGGCTACTGAGGGAACACGGGTGGGTTTTAGTCAGTAAAAGTCTGACACGCCCTCCTGCTCCACCCAGAGCGGGAGAAGTTATTTGATGGTGTCCCAACCAAAAAAAAAACTGTACTTAGCCCACTAGATTAGCCTAGATTAGCCCATTCAAACACTCTTCAGCTAGGTATTTTATTAATAGGTATACATGAATGGGGCCCCGCAAGTCTCTTAGTAACAAATTCAACAAAAAACAGCTCTGCCTTCTCTTTATATCCTAAAAAAGATTTTGATGTTCGCAAAAACTTAGGTCTTTAAAAAAAGATGAGATTTCCATAATCTAAATACACATAGTAAAGATGAAATTGTGATTCCAAAATTTAGATTAACAAAAACTAGCAAGACATTTCTAATAAACAGTATGCGCTTCTGTAACAAGTTGCCAACGTCGGTTACAGAACTTAGCAATGGAAAGTTTAAAACTCACATCAAATGTCTCCTTAACAAAAAAGCATATTATAAGATAAAAGACTACGTTGAAGACTGGGAAGTTTGGCATTAATTCCTTCAGCACATATGTCTTCCTTGGTACCTCATTAACAGCATAACTATGTGAAAGTCTATTAACTGCCCCAATACTGCCCCCAAATTTCAATGTTAATTTTTATTCCTTTTATTTTTTACAATGTCTGAGATATTCTTGTCATTATTTGACATTATACATCAATTCTAATAATGACTATTTATTAGTGATTGTCATGGAAATCATCATCAATCACTTGGTTTAACTGGTCAAGACTGGGCCGCACCCGATAGGGTACGATAGAATAGAAAATCAATTGTCTCATTAGCCAGACTTGACAGATTAAATAGGTTCATTTTATAGTAGATTCTTTTACATCTTGTGAATGAGAGAACGTTGTAGGCCTTACTGACTGTAGATTTTAGACGATTTTCTATTCTTTATTTTCATTCCTCTAAGTACCTGGTACTTATTGACAGGCCTGCACTGTCCTCCCATACCTATTATCACTGTAATTTGAAAACATTGTAAAAGCCAATTAATTTTTAAACAGTAACCGTGCGGTTTCTCCGGCTCTTCTCCATAGGAAGCGACGAATTGGAACCGTGCACCTAGCTTCTGACGTTTCTTAAGTGGCCATGCAGGTTTAAGTGAAATAAAACATTTTGATTTTGAGTTATAAAATACGGTGGACGGTGGGAGAAAAATGTTATTTTCGAGTTAGTGTTTTCTCCGCTGATACACGTATTTTCTTTATCTGAGAGAGACAACTAAAAGATTCAAGATTAATTACCTGGCTTCTTCTCTCTTCATTTTAATTATATCATCTAAACTCATATTTTCGTAAGAAGACATTTTAAATTCAGCAGAACGCACACTAGGTGGGAACGCCGGAGCGCGAAAACACGAAAGTAAAAAGAGAAACGCTAATGGTTATCTCCAGGCAAATTTTTACGATGTGATTTGTTCAATCTGACTGATTATCGTTGATATTCCCGCACTTGGTTAAACCAGGTTAATTAAACGAGTCTAGTCGGGCCGGCCAACTATACTCGCGGAATAGATGCACCTACCCGATATAATTATTGTCATATTCGCACAGAACACTTATACCATACTCGTATACGAATGGAGGCAAGACTGTCAGTCAGCAGTCAGTGTCACAGAACACATAAACTCAAGAGGACTCAAGAGGTCAGTGTCAGTGTTGCCGTTAGGATTAGGACCATCCAGTGTCTCCATCTCCTTAATGTAAATCGAGAGTTACCGTGTTGCAAGGGTAAAAATACGGTGTTTCTAGACAAAATTACGGTGAATCTGCTAAAACCTTGTAAATTACCGTGTAATTTTTTAAAGGAAAATACAAAATGTTGAACCAAATCAAGTCTTGAATATATTTGTTTTTTTTTAATTAATAACGTAGAAATGTGAAACATCAAACATACAATATATAAACATAATATTATTCTGAATCAGACTCTCCTAGCGCGACAGTGTCTTTTTTGTAAATGGATTTTTCATTTTTGACAACATGTCGTTAGTTGGCCTGAAATCCACGCAGATTTTGCCTTTTCTTTTAATTGATTTCTGGCTGAACATATTCCCTTTTATTGTTTTTAACAATAGGGGAATATGTTATATGTATAATAATAAAATTAGTCCCAATTATGGACCCTGTCGGGCACAGCATAGATCAAGTAGAAGAGAGGAGGAAGTACACTAGTTATGTTTTATAGTGTTTTATTAACACAGATTTAAATTCAGGTATTACAATTATTATTTATAAATTATACACATTTGTTTGTTAATTTATTTACCTAATATAACTTTTATATATTACGTAGTTAATATTTATTATCTCTAATGTAAGTTGTTTATTGGATGGTTCATATTTATTTAAAAGGTATTTTTTCATATTATGAGTAAGTAGAGTGTATCTAATGGTGAGTATTTGTAGGTACAAATAGATAGGAAGTTCCTTATAATTTATCATTTAGGTATTTATATTATAGTAGCATTTGCATAAAAGGAAAAGCTTCAATTTATGGATAAAGATGTTATATTATATTTAAATTCTTTATTATTTCGGGTAACTTATCATAATTTTATGGACATGACAATGGCACGGTAATAATATCTATACAGTATTGTAATTCGGCCGTTTTTTGAAATAAATACCTACAGCCGCGCGGTACGTAAACATGCGATAGGGCTGCACGAGCCCGCCTCCAACATTTTAATTACATTTGCCTACTTTGTGTTTCCATTTAGTTTTGTGATTGTAAATAAACTTCTTTTTAAATAAACAAATAAAATACTTTGTGAATTGAATAGGAAGTGTTTGGTAAAAATGCGTGTTGTTTTTTGATTGGTAGATTTAATTAAAAAAACCATGCATAAGTTTGAATAAGAAATCGGTCTTATAAATATGCGACCGAAAAATATTTGCGCCTCGACTGAGACGTATGAAATGCTATATTATTAAATTTTAAAGTATAAAAAATCCGCAGTGTAATATAAACCTTAAATAAAAATTCTTTTGGGAACATTAGTGAAAAAATCGCGCGGTTATTGTAAAAAAAACACACACCGTCCGATCGTCACTGCGGCACAGTTGCTACCACAGAGTACATTATATATAAGGTAGTCGCTACTGTCTGCGTGCCGAGCGCATGCCGAGATCGAGGCGCGTAGGTATAGCTCGCGTTTCGTCCGTTTGTATGAAGTTGGAATACTGTATAGATATACCGTGACAAAGGTACTATTGGAGTGCATTTTTAGTCGCGATGTTGGTAACTTTCATTTGTTTTTGTGTCTTGAAGTAATTTTCGTTTGGATGACTTCTCGTTTCTTAAAGAAATCTGGGTATTTACGCACAAACTTACATACTTCTAATATAAAGATACAGGGTAGGGATAAAATCTTTAGTTCCTGGAAGTCGGGTATACAGCTATCGATGGTTTCAATATTTACTAATATTCTAATTGGTATTTTTTGTAGGGTAAGTAGTGCGGGTGCGTCAGTGCTGTTGCCCCATAAGATGACACCGTATTTGAGCCATGGTATGCGTACACATAGTACAGACGCCAGCACATACAGGTACCCCAAACTGTCAAATTTCTGTGATAGATTTTCAAAATTATTTCAAAAGATTAAAGTTCATGTTCAGTTGGGAAAATTTGACAGTTTGAAGTAGCTTGATGTGTTGGCGTCTGTACGTTACAAGTGCAGTTTTAAGGTCTGTAGTTTTTTGATCTCGCGGTGGGCGTCTGAAAATGTAGATAGTTTGCCCTTACTTTCTGAATGTGTGACTTCCAATTTATGTGTGTGTCAATGTTTAGGCCTAGTAGGGTGAATTTATCAACTACTTCCAATTTATTATTTTAAAGTTTATATTTATTGGTATTTTTTTGGCTAGGGTGGAATGTAATTATTTTAGTTTTTTTGAAGTTAATTTCTAGGTTGTGTTCAGTCATCCAATTTGTTGTAGAATCTAGTAGGTATGGAATTTAATTTATCATTTAAATTGATTTTTTTAGTTGCTAGATTTGTAAATAAATTACTTTCGAATTTCCGCTAAAAGTGACTAAAGTATTTTCGGTTTAATTTAACATAATACCATACTGTTAGTAATTTTAATATTGTTTATGGATGTCGTTATGTGGATTTAATAAAATATAATAGTGTTGATAGAAAGTTTCACCGTTTTTGTGAACCGAAAGTTTAGGAATTTAAATTATGTTAAAAATATAAACATTCATAGCGGAATCCTTTGATTCGGCATGGACCACTGTGCTGTAGCCTACACATATTGACCATCACCC
Organism: Polymixis flavicincta; assembly: GCA_949987655.1. NCBI lineage: Eukaryota > Metazoa > Arthropoda > Insecta > Lepidoptera > Noctuidae > Polymixis > Polymixis flavicincta. The sequence continues at coordinate 29,354,201 of OX465171.1, read as the reverse complement.
CATAATTATTTCTTTAAAAAACATAACCGGCCTTATTCATTTAAGTTATATTGAACATCTAAAGAGTTGTATAAAGTCTGGTTTTCAAAACGAAACCAGACTTTAGCAACTGTTTAGGTGTTCGATAACTTTTTCTGAATAAGACCCTAAGTATTCGTCGGTAGACTTCTAACAGTAATAAAAGCAGATAGTAATAATCTAAAAAGTAGCCAGAAGTAGCTAGATTCATTTTGGTAGATAAAACAAATATTTTTGGCTAAAACCTACGAAAATCCCCTAGATCTAGCCACTAAGTGGCTAAAACGGCAAAACTGAAGACTGTTGATTGATTGTTATTGTGTAGAAGAACTGAAAGTTTTTAGCACAGTGTTATAAATTGTTAAAAATGGAATTAGTATGTACTATAAAACAAAACTGGAGCTGTCACGAGCACCATAAAGTCGTCCTGAAAGAAAAAGCTGAACTTATCTTTTTCTAATAACCTGACTGACCTTATGGTAATACCGGGCTGGCGTCCACCACTCCACGTTATTTTGCGTATGTACCTACGCCGTACGTATGTACAGAGGACGGTTTTTCAACTTAAAACTAAGGAATAAGGTTTATGTACAATTGGGAAAATTTGACAGTTTGGGATAGCTTGACCTGCTGGCGACTGTACCTAGACGAAAACAACGTTCAAAAAGTATATGACGAACTTCGACAGTTGCTACCATAAAAGTGTTAGAGACTTTTTACAATCAGGTGGAAGTAGCACCACCGGCACAATTTTGAGTGTAGACAAATTTTGTGGAGCGATTGAAATAATTCTGGACGCGAATGAAGCTACAAAATATCCAAACATTACAAATTTCGCTAAAGCGTTGTTATATTTGCCGATGTCCAACGCTTCGTGCGAAAGAATCTTCTCTAAGGTGAATTTAAACAAAACAAAAAAAGGAATAGGTTCCTAAATCAAAATGTGTCAGCTTTAATTACAACAAATGAAGGAATTAAGGATCAAGGTGTGTCTCGTTTAAACCAACTAAAAAGATGATCAAAAAGAGGTTGTCAAAATCTATGTTGTATGTGTACATCAGGTGTACATACACCGACAGTGACAAAAATTTGGAGGCAAATGCGTTTACGTAGAGTAAGTAGTCATCATCATCATCATCATTTCAGGCGAAAGACGTCCGACTGCTGGACATAGGCCTCCCCAAGCTCCGCCACATCGACCGGTTCTGTGCTTCCCGCTTCCAGTGGATTCCTGCGGTCCTCACAAGGTCATCTGCCCACCTTGTGGAAGGCCTTCCAACTTTACGTCTTCCGGTATGCGGTCGCCACTCCAGAATTTTTCGACCCCATCGGGCATCTGTTCTGCGAGCAATGTGCCTTGCCCACTGCCACCTAAGTTTGGCAATTCTTCGGGCTATGTCGGTTACTTTGGTTCTCCTGCGGATCTCTTCATTCCTGATTCGATCACGCTGGGAAGCTCCAAGCATAACCCTCTCCATCGCCCTTTGGGTGACTTTAAGCCTTTTTATGAGGCCCATTGTGAGCGACCACGTTTCAGTTCCATATGTCATCACTGGCAACACGCACTGGTCAAAGACTTTCGTCTTGAGACACTGCGGTATGTGAGACGAGAAGATATTGCGAAGCTTCCCGAACGCTGCCCAGCCGAGTCGGATTCGACGATTGACCTCTTTCTCGAAGTTGGACCTACCTAACTGGACAATTTGTCCTAGGTAAACGTACTCGTCCACAACTTCTAGTGCAGCGCCACCGGCCGTTACGAGAGTGGGTGTTATACGGGCATTGGACAAATGCAATATTCATAAGAAAATGTTTTTTTTTTGAAATTTCATTGAATTCGTTGCGTATTTTTTTCCGTTTCCATGAAGGCATATTTTTGGCGCCAAGTGTGGCAGATTTTGGCAGTTTTTTTGCCCAGTTTGTGGCAGATTCGCCATTTATAAAATGGTCACACTGAGCAAAAGTCAAACACTTCAAAACAAACAAACTGTCACCTCCGTCTGTCACTTATATGTCCAGTCTTCACAAAAAAATAACAAAAATATATAACTCTACGCAATTAAAGTAGAACTTATCTAATAATACAGTGGAACAGCTTCAGCTTTATCTCCGCATCCATCAGCAATGGATCAAAGAAAATTTTACTAAAATGAACATTCAGGATAAACTTAGGGCCACAATAAAATATTTGAAAATTGTGGCGGTAGCAGGCAGTGGCTGTTTTATGATTTATTATAATATCGTGCAAACGTGTAAAACCATAGGAAATATAGTAAATACACGTGTATTTGAAAGGGAAAAGAAACATGTAGCGGAATATATTTACGTCGATGACCCTTCCTACAATCGTACTTTCCAACTTGAATACGATAAAGCGACTAGGCAGCCGGTGGGTTTTGGTCGCATTTGGAAAAGTCTAAAGCATTCGTTAGCTTGGAGACTGTTGTGGTTATGCCGTCATGGAAATAAAGATCAGCGAAATATAGCCTTGGTACAACTTGCTGCTTTCAAAAATAATAAAATTTGGGACTGCTGTAAACTTGCTCAAGCTATAGATGAAAATACAGCAGTTCTACTGGCGCGTACTCGTGATGTCGACCTCCGATATTTTCTTCCACCTCCAATTCATATTAGACGGGCAGCACTGTCATCGGAACTCATCTCATACAAACTTCGAGACCTTATAACAGCCGTACAAAACATAAATCCCCATTGTTGCATTGAACTCTTTCTCAGTAAATACTTTGCAAATGTACAAGAGGAAGTAGTGGAGTCGGATAGTATTCCACCGAAACCTGACAATATAAGTGAAAGAGATCTATGTATATTGTGTATGGATGCTCTGTACCACCATTTAAGTCTTTTTAATGTTGCAGAATATGACAAGGATCTCTCTGTGAAAAAATTTGTTGACATGGGTGGTCTATCTATTTTAGCTGAAGCTTTGTTACGACATCCGAATGATCCGGACTGTGATCTAGCGATACTCAAAATCCTTACAGTTTTGAGTGTGCATTGTAGTTTACTATCAGAGTTTTTTCAAAATGGTCTAATTGGTGAATTATCAAGACTTATTCGGTCCAATGATATACGCTTGTCTAGTTCAGCAGCAGTATGTCTTGCAAATTTGTCTGGAGAGTATTGTTATAGACCTGGTTTATTTCTGTTACATCCTCTGTATAGAACCACTACTGCTACTTCTTGTGATACCTTGCTTGTGCATGGACTTAGAGGAGGAGTTTTTGTCACATGGAGACAACGCGACAGAAAATGTGCTGAGCCCATTGGAATCATAGAAGTTACTGTAGCAGACAATAATTGTGAACCTTGTGAGACTGTAAAACAACCAGTAAAATCATATCTCGATCCTGATATAAAGCAGGTGATGGATGATTTGATAGAAATAGGAGAAGAGGTGTTTTTATCAGAACTAGAGGTGGTTCTTCATGATATTCCAATTGAAGCTAAGAGAGAACCAGCAGCGTCTAAAACATTCACTGCTAATCATAAACGGCATGCACTAAGTCAAGAAGAAGAAGACAAATGTAATTACACAGTGTGTTGGCCAAAAGACTGGCTTCCAAAAGATGTTAGTAACTTAAGAATACTTGGTGTCAATTATTGGAGTTCACTGTCAGAGTGGCTTGAACGTTGCCCAATGCAAACTGCAGATATTGCAACCCGAGCCTCGGAACTGGTCCCTGCCCTCATAGATGCTGGTGTTGGCCGCAAAAACACTCCAGTGGTTTGGTTAGCACATTCTATGGGTGGATTAATTGTCAAGCAAGTGCTAGTTGAAGCTTCACAAAGTGACCAGCAGGATTTGAAAAAAATTGCCGATAATACTAAAGCTGTTTTCTTCTTCAGCACTCCACACAAAGGTAGTGCTATGGCTGCTATGCCTCGAGCTGCTGCTGCTGTACTGTGGCCTTCAAATGATGTGAGACAGTTACAGGAGAATTCACCAGTTTTGTTACATTTACATAATGCATTCATAGAGTTTGCAGATGCCTACAGCTGGGAAACTATTAGTTTTGTAGAAACCTTGCCAACATTAGTAACTGCATTCAAAGTTCCTGTACACTTAGTTGAGTCATTTTCGGCGGACTTAGGTCGCGGCGAGTTTTATCAGCTACCTCTAGATCATCTGTCGATATGCAAACCAGCAACCCGACAGTCAGTTTTATATACTACAGTATTAGATGTGCTGCAAAGAGTATCCATAAAAGAGGTTGAGTCACCTTCAAATAGTTTTATACAAGGAATTGTAGAAATATTCTTGTGGATTTTAAGAACAAAAGCCAAGGAGGTATTACAAACCCTAGATGATAATCAAACTCATACAGGTTTACGATGGACTGAGAGGATATTGTTGAATGCTTTCACAGATGATTTTACTGATTAAAATATTAAAATACATACAGTACATAATGTATTTAAATATTTTAGAGTACCTTACCTACCTATTTGTTTTGATTTTTCTTAAGAATAGACTAGATTTTAATGTTTCGTCTCTGTATCCCATGTTTTTGTTGCATACCTACTGGGTAAAACTGAGATTTGGAAATAAGTAGGGACCTTTTTATTTACCAACAACAGTATTACTACAGTGAATATTGAATAACTTTTGAAATTGTTTAAGAAATAGGTACCTAGGTTTTGTTTTCGAAATAAATTAGTTTATATATTTGCATGAATACGAAAAGGCAAATAATAAAATAATCTCGAGTAACTGTATTTATTACCTTGACTATTCCTGAAATTGCGTATTAATGAATTTGTGATTTTATATTTCCATGTTACTATTTGTAAAAGTTGTTCGTAATAGTCGTAAATCATATAATCACACCTAATTTTCTTTTTTTCCTTTGGCATTTAATCTGAGAAAACTTTCTTGAGTACAGAGGCCAGCACATCAGGCTACTCCAATCTGCCAAAATTTCTTTAATAGATTTTCAACTTTCTTACGTAAGAATAAGGTTCATTGACAGTTTGGGGTAGCTTGATGTGCTGGCGTCTGTACTTTTTAATCGGAAGCAACGCGGGTGACCTATTGTTATTATTTAATTTGCAATTTTTTTTTCTAACGGAAGCTGTAGGTTTTACAAACCTAAAAAGTATATAGTTTTACTGATCTGACAATCTCATGCATACATTTTCTGGCTGAGTGGAACAAAACGTAATCCCCCTTTTTTATAGTGCCACACCCATACCATCCTACTCCCCTCTTCTGCATTGCTGCTGACACATGGAGGACGTATGCCCTCCATGTGCTGACATGTTAAGTCGGTATAACAGGGCAACGACAATGCGAGAATGTTACCTCATGTCATTCTTGCTTTCTCTGTGTAGTACACAGATAACTATATACTAGTCGGAGAGTGTAGTAAAGAGAGAGAGGCGGAATGAAGGAATTGGTGGCACCCCAAAGCCATCTAGTATACGACACCTGAATATTTAACGTGAAATGTCTCCAATGGATGGAGCTACTAACGCTACTGTCGAAGTTACAATTGGTGAGACGAGAGCACGGAGTTAAAACAATAACTCCGTGGACGAGAGCCTAAGTAAAACTTTACCGATTCGCGATCTGAATTACTATTAACCGTTTGATTAAACACACTAAAATGGAATGATTTCGTTGCAATGACGGATTAATAAATTCATTACTATCTATTTCGTAAACTAGGTACAGTCGCCAGCAGGTCAAGCTATCCCAAACTGTCAAATTTTCCCAAATGAACATAAACCTTATTCCTTTGTGATAAAGTTGAAGAACTATAAAAAAATTGACAGATTGGGGTAGCTTGATGTGCTGGCCTCTGTACAATATTTTTAAAATAGTTTTACTTGTAGGTAATATCCGAATAGATTTTCCTGAAAGCTACTTTTGCTGCTGACCACGCAAAGTGCTTATACCATTGCGATAAAAAACCGCCGAAAAAACTGAAAAGTAAAAAATCTATTTTGTTTTTTTTTTTTGTTTTGGCTTCGCACGGTTTGTGCATTTAGCCAGTGTCAAGTAAAAGTAATTTTACTTTTCAATCTAGTAAATGGCCCGATATCAGGCAAGAAGTTACAAAAAGTATTCACGTTAGTAACTTATTTTCACCTTCACTACACTTGTGCACTCACACGTTACTAAATTGAATAATTCACTACAAAAATTATACATTACAATTTAATTCGCTATTTCACGAAATTTCATGAAAATGAAAATTCTTGCGACATGTTCCAACGCGATCCCGCAAAAAAAAAAAAACTTTTTTGTATAACCTTACTATTCTAACTCCAAAGATTTTATTTTCTGCCCTTATCTATATTTCTAGACTAGTCCCCTTTGCGACTAGTCTAGAAACGTGTGCGACATTATGCAAACATACCTACGTTTTTTTTGCTTTTCAATAACTATTGTGTATCGTGATACTTAACGACATCTAGTGGCAAGTAGTGATACCTGTGTATTGTACTATGTACTATCTATTTCAGCTACCTACCAACAGGTGGCGTTAGTTGTAATTAAATATTTGGGAATTTCCCCATTGGTTCGTGAATGCTCTGGATCTGGCTAGTGTATTCCGATCACTTCGAGATGGCAGTAATTGCACATAAAAAGGCTAGCAGTGCAAGCGCGAGTCAGTTTGCGTAGGAAAGGCGAATAAGCGAAACTATCTATTGTGAAATAAAGTAACACCCGTTGACTTATTATTTTTATGTGTGATTTATTAGTATGGAAAAGAAGCGAAAAATAGACAGTGATTGCAGAACGTTCAAAGATAAATAGAACTTTCAGTATTTTGTTATTGTCCTAGGTCCATTTTTTAGGCTTACTACCATTAACTGGATCTTAGTTCTAATAAAAGGGCATGGGTAGCTATCTTAATTTCTTTTTAGTTTATGCCTATTGTGTAATAGTAGATAACTACCCACTTTATTTGTTTTACCGCAGAACAAGTAGGTGTTACATTTTTTTAATTCAGCCCTTAAGAGCGAGGTTCCTACTCATATGAAATACCTAAATTCAGCAAATCGAAAGAAATCCGTACGTAAATGCAAAATTTAATGTAAAGGAAAAGTACTCCATCGCTAGTGATCCGTCTCTTATTCCAGCCCTTGAGTGGCGCTCTTACATAATCGAATTAATACTCAATACCAGTAGAACTCCTCAAAGGAAAAGATTACACCTACCTATTTAATTAGTAACGTGAGAGAAATTAATTGTTGGCAAATTTACTACCTAAGTACCAGCGCATCCCCCAAAGTTGTAATTATGAAGCTAAACGAATGCATGAAAAATCTAGAAAAAAATGCATCGTAGGTAATCTTGTCCATAGAGGAAAATAACATATCCGGGTTCTTATCGTTGCGTTTCAACTAAATAAAAATCCCTCGTATTAATTGAGTTCTTTATTAGTTTTATCATCGAGGTGAATCTAAAATATTCTAATTTTATAGCGTGGCGTAGATCATAATAATGATTTTGAAAAAGGGTGGTACATTTTTTTTTGAACCTTATATCAGTTCGATTGTCACTTATTTCTGTCACTTTAAATGAAGAATTGGATAATTTGAAATTTTGACAGTATTCAGCAAAGAAGAGATAATAACCAGATGAAGTGGACGCATGCCATCGATACGTTGCGTGCGTTTTGGCCGGTGCGGACCAGTGGAAGTTCACTTTTATTATTACCAAGTTCTTCCTGTAATACAGTAGATCAGTATCTAATTAAATAATATATTAGAACTTTGAAAACGCCGTGACGTTGACGCTGAACGAGCTGGACAATGTCTAGTCATGGAAACCGTACTTATACATAGAGTATAATACTCTTTATTGTGTAGGTATTAGTCCTGTCCCGGGTATTTCTAGAAAAAGCAACCCTAAAGGATCTGCAAAGTCATTTAAAATAGCGCAATATTTAATAATGTACGCACGTAACTTTACTTTTTCTTTTAATTTACTTTAATTTAGTTTTTCCTTTATTTTCTTTTACTAATTAAAATCCAGTCACTTGTTGTTCTTTGACATTACTTTTGTATTGTATAGGTATTGTATCTTTGTTACTAGCTAGTTTTTAAATACTTTAATTGTAATCTGTGGAGAACGTGGTGGGTAGCATAATTGTTCAAAACTTAATATTTAAGATAATTTTATGTCTATCTCCTAATGTGCTACTGTTTGTTTTTCCTTAAATAAATAAAATCCGTACTTCTGGCTTCCCAGAAATTCAGATCGAGGAAACTCAAGAACTCGAGTAATTATTTGTCTGACTGAATTGCTTAATTTTCGGCATTTTAAAGGCGGCATCCTTTAAAATGCCGAAAATTAAGCAATTCAGTCAGACAAATAATTACTCTCGACGGAGTCCTTTGTTGATATCTACTACCAACAAACGATTCGTTCGAACGAAAATCTAACTACAAAATAAGCGTAAACCAATCACAACATTAACCAGACACATTTGAAGTTCAATTGGAGAAAGATATTTAAGATATTTTGAGAAATTATGACCCAGCCACGACCCAGCGGCGTTAGCAAAATGTATGATTATAGGTAATAATCCTATTAATTCAAAAAATTGGCCAAAGGTCTCAAAAAAAAGGTCTCCAACAAAATATACGGAACAATAATTTCAGTCAAGCATATTACAACTGAAAACGAAGGAATGTTTACCAAGCCGGCTGTCTGGCAATCCTATAAATGCTTTGGTTTATCATAATTCATAATTAATCATAAGGCATATTCCATCAGAATTAATTAGATTTTTTTTTGTGGTTAAGTACAGGCTACATTAACACACAATTTCCAAAAATTGTGCTGGTATTCACATGCTTAGTTTTCAATAATCGGGTTGAGTTACATTTTACGTAACAAAAAGTTATTTTTTTCATTTGGTACTTTTTGTGTTAATCAGATTGTCAGACAGAAGTTTTTTAATTATAAAAAATTGTTAAGTCAGATTATATTCTATAAAAAAACCAGCCAAGTGCCCCGGTAAGTAACCGGGCAAGTTCCGTACGACGAGGCAAAAAACGCGTTTCTTGTATGGAGACCCTTTTAATTTTTATTTAGTTTTTTTTTTATGTTTTGTTGTTATAGCGGCAACAGAAATACAAATTCTTTGAAATTTTCAACTTTCTTCCAATATGGATCAAGAGATAAGTACAGCGCGCTGATAGACAGAAGACGGACGGACGGATTGCCGGACGGACGGACTGCCGCACGGACGGACTGCCGCACGGACGGACTGCCGCACGGACGGACTGCCGCACGGACGGTTTGCCGCACGGACGGACTGCCGCACGGACGGACTGCCGCACGGACGGACTGCCGCACGGACGGACTGCCGCACGGACGGACTGCCGCACGGACGGTTTGCCGCACGGACGGACTGCCGCACGGACGGACTGCCGCACGGACGGACTGCCGCACGGACGGACGGAAAGCAGAGGCTTAGTAATAGGGTCCCGATGGTTACCTTTCGGGTATGGGACCCCAAAAAAACATTAACATTTTAACGACGGCTTAACAAAAATTAAAGAAACGATTTTTTTTCATTTCCCGGGTAGTCCTGCGAAAGCGAGTTCGAAACGATGAGAAACCTCGTAGTAGTAATAACGAACCTGAACAGTTTTTTGTTTGCTTGTTTGAAAGAAGTAGGTACAAGTCTGATTTGAAAAAAAAATCCTGAGAAAGTCTATGGATTACTTAACATCACGCTAAGGAAAAAAAAGGCAAAAGAATTGTGAGCGGAAACGAAGTAGGCAGTAGCGCGGACGGAGCGGGTCGGGGAAAAAAAAATTACGCGGCTTAAGTCGCGGGCATATGGTCACAAATATAGGTAAATGTAGTAACTGTGTGTGATAGTCAGTAACATCAGCAATAGGTAGGTATCTGTTATTAACTGGCTGATAAAATAAAAAGAGTCGATAAAAAACCGTTTCATTCGGCATTATGTGGGCTTAACGGTGGGATTCTCCTTTCTTGCGGAGATGGCTGCAGCTGCATGCCAGCGCCTGCACATATATATATCTTTGACTCTGGTATTATCTTTGGGCATATTGTGACATTTTATTTTTTACTTATCTATTTTTGACATCTTTAATCATTTTGTATTTGACATATAATGTAATTCTAAATTTATCAATTTCCGTTATTATTAGTAAGTTGTAGTAAGTGTAACATTTATAGTGCAAGCATGGCAATTGTTAAATTCCTTTTTAATTTTATATGGGTTAAAGACCTGAAATAAATGATTTTTATTTTATTTATTTTTATTTATTTATTTACTGCTATTCAGGAAAACTTAACCGATACAAAAATAAAATGGTTGATATCAATATTAAAATAATATCAGATCAAGTAAGAACTGTCTTCGTTGAGTGATTCCTACACTTGCCCGCTGACCCAGCGCAGGCGTTAGTCGAATTCCTACGCTACGTCGTCTACACGTCTGCTACGCGACTGCTACGCGTCTGCTACGGGCCTGCTACGCTTTTGTTACAATGCTGTAGGCTAGGTATCTGTTGTTACGCGGAATCGAACGTAGAGCAGCTACGGAATATATTACTTGCTGCGTTTTTCGCATAGATTTGTCCCAAGCTTTCCAATAACTACGCAGACACAAGGACAGACATGAAAAGCGGCTTTGTTTGTTTTTATGTATGTAAATAACTGATTTAAGACAATTTGCGTAACACTCACTTTAGGAATCTAACTTGTGTTAAGTGTCGTCAACAGGGTGTGCCTGAACGCTCATTTCATATCTTACTTACCATTATTTATAACGAATATATTTACTAGATATTTACTAACGAATAAGAAAATGCTGGATTTATTTGTTGTTTCTTATTATGCAAACGTTGGTAAATCTAAATAAATAATAAATAGTCTGTCAGTAGTATTAATATCTCATAATAAATATTAAAGGCCTAACACATAAAAATAAATTTGTTTGGTAGTAATAACGCACCTAATTTTTTATGTGAAACATCTTTTCCGCCTGGTCAGGCCAGCTGTAGGTGTGACGAAGCGACCGACAGCTAATATCCAAATGAACAAAAAATAACTATATAAGGCATCTGAAAGTTTTGGTTATGATTATGTCATTGTATACAGGAAAAGTTTTCATACAGTGCGCAAATTTTAACAATGAATTCAGCCTATCATTCAAGACCTCCTAGCGCAGAATTTGTTCGCCAGTTATACAAAAAAAAAAAAAAAATCAGCTGGTCCATACATTTTGACCGCGTAGGTATTGCACTTTTCTATGATTTTTTTTTGCGCTAGGGGCTCTAGAATGATATGCTGAATTCATGGTTAAAATTTGCGCACTGAATAAAAACTTATCCTGTAAGTATACAATATATACACTATAATTATATTTTATTTACTTTAATAAACTATCCTTAAATGCATATTTTATGTTTTTAAATAGTTTCAATGTTTCGCATCTGCCATTTCTCCCGCAACGGCTCAATATTTTTTCAATTCTCAAACGGCACGTGCCTCTAATGAAATGTACCTACTTCTTACTTCCGCTCATTTTCACTTTGCCAGATCAGCTTGCAAGGGATCAATAAACCTACTAACCGAAATTTTCTTCCCTCTCACTCTTTTTTCACTGCTATCTCTGTCTTACACGAAAACCACTCGACCTACTAAAAGGTGAGATGGATCAATTCATGAGCAACGTTTTCAAATGAGTTCAATATTGATCTTGTTTATTATTACCCTACATGGACTTCACTAGGTAGGTAGATATTCATATATTAATACGTGAAGCAAAAACTTTGTACCCCATTTTCTAAAAATTACGCAGACGGAGGAGTAGGAAGTTTGGCACAGTGAAAGCGTCCGTTGAAAATTTTGAACATAGAAGGTTCTATGTTCAAAATTTTCATCGGGTTTGTATGTATGAAAAAATGCTGTTCCGTACATTTTGAGCGCATATTATTTTTATTTTTTTGTTTTGGCTTCGCACGGTTTGTGCATTTAGCCAGTGTCAAGTAATTTTACTTTTCAATCAAGTAAATGGCCCGATAACCGGCATGAAGCTACAAAAAAGTCATAGTCAGTCAAGTCAAAGTTATTGTAAAGCGGTAGTAACTTTACAACAACCTATTAGGAGTTTTTGGGGGAACACGAAAAGTCCACGTTAGTCACTCTTCACTACACTTGAATAATTCACTACCAAAACTATACAATATAATTCGCTATTACACGAAATTTCATGAAAATGAAAATTTATGCGATAACGCGATCCCGCCAAAAACTCGCGCGTCTCACTTTCTATGAAAGAACAGATTGAAAGTGTAATCCTACTATTATTATTCAATCCCTGTCTATAGACTTACTTGTACAAGTACTGGCATAGAAGTTCTAGAAACAGATTTGATGAAGAATCACGAAAATGAATACCTAATAGTAGGCGATTATTTTTCATAAAAATAATATCTATTCAAATAATATATGTACGCACGGCTACACATCAAGCTATACATTTCCAGTTTACGTTGATCTCGCACTGTACGGAAATCCAATACAATGCGAGATCAGCTTATACTGGTATTGTATAGCTTGATGTGTAGCCGTGTGTACCGTATAAACATATTCTTGTCCTGATTAAAAACTGACAACAAAATATTTAAAAAGGACATGTCCAAAAGTTTACAAAATCAATATGTCCATTAGTTACATCAAAACCAAAAACTTGAACTAAAGGGAAGGCTATCTGAAACTTCAAAGCATTCACTTCGAATATGGATCCGGAACGAGAAAAGAGATAAGTGACGATGGGGTCACCGTAGCTGACTGTAGGTAGCGCGAGTTACGGATTTACGAGTTCCTAAAAGTGGGCCACGAAGGCGTTATCACCATGGTAACCACTCCATGTCGCTATCGATCCCCAAGTTGTCTCCGCGCCGAGGCCAGAGGGACGGTGGCCCAAATCGGTGTGCCTTTGTTTCCTCCAAATTTTTGCTGTTCGCGCCCGCCTCTGTATCAAATACTTAGTTATTTCCGAGAATTTTACACGCCATTCTCAACTTAATCAGGTTTTTATAGGTAGGTTACCTGCTTGTCAAAGGGAATGTTCTTATTTATCTTCATATGAATTTTTGATAGATATTGAAGCCTCTTTGTATGTGATTTTTCTTTCATTTCTTGTTGACTTTGTATAGGTAAAGTAAAATGTAGTGAATAAGCAAATAATAAGTTACATTTAATGATATACTTACCGCTAGAGAGAAACATAAAAGCGTTCCGAAAAATAAATTTACGGGTCTTAATATTTTCATTAATTTTGGTTTTGATTGTGAAAAAGTAAACCCGTTTTAAGTGGGTCAAATATTAGATTAACAGTGTACAATCTTTTACAAAACAACTTTTATCGGAGTACTTCCTGTAGAATGGATTAGATAAAGAGTAATTATATTTTCTGCTTCAATCAGTTGTTTCTCTTTTGCTTATCTGAAGAATGATTCCCGTATTTTTAGTATGTTCGTTTTCTAATTTCACTCTCAAACTGACATAAGAAATTAAAAAAAAAAAACCAGTACGATATGAAAAAAAGAAAACTTTTATTTCGTAAGTCAGTTCGTCGAAGATTTTTGGAAGTTATTTTTTTCACATTTTAGTTAGGTATGGTACCTGCCCCACACAAATTCGTATACTTTCACGAGCTAAGTAAATAACAGTGGCAGGAAAATATTATTATTATGACTTCATCAACATACACGAAGTGGAAAACATACGTAGGTAGGTACCTACTATTGAAACAAACTCAAAACCACTCATCAGAATTCGATCAAAAGGTATAGTCGAGTTCAGTAATATAATGGCCAATTCAGGCTTCAAAAACATATTAACGTCAAAAAACTTCATAATATTGTGACGACTATAAGCATAATTAAATTGTGGTCAAGATTTAGATTCATGTGACGTCTCTTTCTCATAATTTTTCATATTATTGCCTAATGCACAGCATATGCTATTAAACTGTTCACATGAGGACATATTTTTGATCTACAGGTTCTATAGAAAATATTGAGCTATCGAACGCTCACAATATTGCATCCTTGACAGTGCCAATATATTAATGAACTCGACTGGACCATCCTTTAACTACACACTTTCAAACGAAATAATAATTATCAAATAGGTTTATAAATGAGGCGTTCTGCAGTAACAAACATAAAAAAACGAATTGAGAACCTCCTCATTTTTATAAGGTCGGTTAAACATATCTTTATCAATAAACTTACCACTTTTTAAATAGTCGCTGAAAAAAATTTGCGACTTGATTTGAGGCATACCTACTCCGTACTTGGTTACTGAGTAAAACTTGTACTCGGCGCATCTCTAACACATGCATACGAATAAAGTATTAAAAGCTATTAAGCTTGAACTAAGTTAATATTGCAGTCAAAACGAGTATTTACGATATTTAAAATCGTCCGAATTTACATTCAGATTTTTCACAGAAAATCTTTTCTTGTCGAAAACTATTACCTACGTGTGATTCGTTAAATTTTCTAAAATGGTTTTAAGCAAGAAAAAGACAGAGCTGTTACAGAAAATTTAACTAAAAACTTTTCTCTAGTCCAAGTGTAGGTACTTACGTTTTTCTTTGTCTTTTACAAGGTAGGGACTGAAATGATAATAAAATTCAGTGCCTTTTATAAGAGAACAAAGCAATTTAAACCAAATCTACGCAATTTGTACACACTTAGGAATATTTGTTACAAACTGGTTTTACGATTATGTAGGTACTAGCGCCAGTGTTTCCCACGGTTTTGAAGTCGTACATTAGTTTCAGCTCTGCGTTGATGTACTAGCCTAGTCTTCTGTGGACTATAATATAAATGTACCTACAGAATAGATGCGCTACGCAGTCACAATGCTAAAGTAAATGTTCTCTTTCCATTACTGTAGTACAGCGCACGCTATTTTTCCTAATTTTAATCACTGACCCCGTCATGATTTATAGCTATTGCCAATTACTTTCTAATGCTCCCTTCTCAGCTCCGGCTTTGGTATCATTACGTGTGAGTATTACAGATCTTTCGTCTCATTCCATCAAGTGGGAAAGTATACAAGGAAGACGGAGAAAGGACATCAGCAAGACGGCTATAATCAGCGCTTCGGTAATTTGGTGTCGATCAAAAACGTTGCTATTAACGTCCTCGTGACTGGAATAAAATGTGTTGCCCATTAAAGTGTCGTTTTGACTTTAAAAGGCTTTAGGTTAATGGTTTGGTTTCGATTACTTGTAGTTTCAGTTCAAATATCCGTTAACAAAGAATACATAAGGTTCCACACTGATCCATCATAACCCCAATTTCTCCTCACCGTATTTCAAATAAAATCTAAACAAGCAAGGAGAATTAGATTAGAGTTAATATCTAACTATTAAATCATTTTCCAGTCAAGACCCAGGCATTTCTCATCCCGCTGCATCTGGTCTTAATAGTCAAGTTACCAGGCTACTTAATGACTAACAACGTTAATCCGACTACCCTGGATGTTAATGTGGTTATATCTGTTCCAACCGTCAGTCTCCACTAACGAGATGGCTAACATCACAATAGAATAACATAAGCTGGCATCAGGCTTTATACGTCTGATTGCAAGAGTTCATTAGATTACCTTTCTAATGAATTCTGGGAGTTACAAATAAAAGATTTAGGTACTAAGGGATATCGGTAGATACTAGGTTCATCAGTGTAAAAGGACTTAAGATTTCTACTGTTTGAGTCCAGTCTTTGTAAAATAAACATG
This sequence comes from Polymixis flavicincta, assembly GCA_949987655.1. Lineage (NCBI taxonomy): Eukaryota > Metazoa > Arthropoda > Insecta > Lepidoptera > Noctuidae > Polymixis > Polymixis flavicincta. The sequence continues at coordinate 29,338,402 of OX465171.1, read as the reverse complement.
ACTTGTGAAATAAAGATTTAAAATTTGGAATTATGAAGGTATTTTCATCCCTTCTTTTCGAAAAGTGTCGTTTTGTTCCTCTTTATGCGGGACAAAAGTAGCTCTTTTCTCCATTCATATTATTTTGCTCCCTTGTCATAAAATCAAAATCAAAAGTTACTTATTCAAATTGGGCTGAGAATCAGCACTTCTCGAACGTCAAAATACATAAGACAGTCCCCCAAAAACGCCCGCCCTTCGACACTTCCTAGTGCTTTAGCTGGGAAGAAGAAGTGGCGCAACAAACTCCCCAGCAGCACAGCTGTCTGTTAGTCGGGTGGACTTGATTCTATACATACATAGGCAAAGTAATAAACGATAAAGCATACTACCAATACTACAATCTACATTTTTTTTTTAAATTTATTTATTTATTGGCATCATAAAAGTACAACCATATAATAAGGCATTTTTAACATTTGGTAGGTAAACACGCAAAATAATTAGGTTCCTGCACTTAACTAAACAATAATGTATATTATATTATGATTCTCATCTTTCTAACTTCTTAGGATTGTTGTTTGTTAAGTACTTACGTTACTTGATAATTACTTCGTACGTGTTTAAGCACTCATCATTATGTACTTCAGCTTATAACTGATCAGTTTAGACGATTTTTTTTTTATAAGGCAGGGTATGTCCCGTATGTGTCGCCGGGCGTAAAAGAATAGCACCATCCCATTTCTTCCAGTGGGTGTCGTAGAAGGCGACTAAGGGACTTACTAGAGAATGGGCAGCAGCGTTCTCTATGCATTTTACCACCATACTGCGATCGCCAACCCGCCTGCCAAGCGTGGCGATTATGGCAAAACCCCCCAAAAGTGCCGGTCGAGGTTGGGGAGCCTGAGGAAGGCCTGTGTCCAGCAGTGGACGTCTTTCGGCTGAAATTTTAATGATGAAGGCAGGGTATGCTCTAAAAGCTCTCTTTTGTTGGAAGCTCCAGAAATTATTATTTTTTTACGTTTTTTTTTGCAATTTGCAGATCAGCGCCAGGTTGTATGTTGATTGAAATGTGATTCGTGACTGTAACACGTATGTATTTATAGAATTGAAAAACAAGAAAATCATCAATATAAACCTCTTATTTCTTATAATTCCATTGAATGACAATTTCATGAAAAGCCATTCTCACACAAGGAACTCACTTCAGTTTGGGGTGTCGGTTGTCAGTTCGGCTACACATCGAGCAATAAATTTTCAGTAAAAGCTGATCTCGCATTGTATAGGATTTCCGTACAGTGCGAGATCAGCGTAAACTTGATGTGTAGCCGTATGTACGTACTAATTCGATGGTTCTGACAGTTTCCGCTTTCCAACCTCTGATTTCACTGGGGACACAGACGTTGACTCGTTAATGAGTTAAGAGTTTCCACCAAATAGGACTACAGATCAAAGCAACTGCGGCTAATCCAGTGTAATCGGAGGGATTCTGTCAATTATCATTATTATTTATAATTGTTAGTCATACTGTTAATTTCTTAGCAGTTATTTCAATGGAGTTTTCTTACCAGAGAGAGTATGTATGTTTAGCTACTGTTATTTTATCACCCGACTACTGCGAAGAAAAAGGAGGTACTAGGGCTGTTCAATAAAAAGTGATAAGGAGTATGAAGCAGTTATATATTATTATTTGCTATTTTATTTCTCGACATAATCACCTTTGAGGTTTATACACTCGGTATATCGTTTTTCCAATCCTAAGAATCCCTTATTGAAAAAATCTTCATATTGATCGCTTAAAAAATCATGTCCGGCGGCCCGTTTTTTTAGTTCTGTGCCGGCGGCCATCACTTCCTCATCATTGCCGTATTTGTTACCTCTCAGTTGACCAGTTGTTCTTTTAACCGCGGGAACAGGTAGAAATCACTAGGCGCAAGGTTTTTTTTTTTTTTTTTTTGGGTGGGAAATCATCAAATAACTTCTCCCGCTCTGGGTGGAGCAGGAGGGCGTGTCAGACTTTTACTGACTAAAACCCACCCGTGTTCCTTCAGTAGCCCTTAAGCCAGGGGCTGTGGTGTCTCTTTCGAACAAACCCGCACCCCTGGCAGGCATCGACCCTTGCGGGTCCCATCACTTTTTGTGCTGACATCTCTTTGAGGCGCGCGTGGAACACAACGCGCCGTCGACTTGGGCTTGGTCCTTACCGGACAGCGAGCTACCCATTACTCGCCGTCCGCAAGCCCATGCCTACGGTGGCCGGAAATCGGCCTGGGATTCCCGACGCCCAGGGCGTCTCCGTATCCTGCGGCGGCTGGGGTCGCGAGGGCGCATATGCTGCCTCTCCCTCACGTGCGCCACCTCCCTTTTCGCGAGCATCACTGCTTCGCTGAAGGAGGTGACGGCTCCCCATTCCCTCTCGCTCCGTACCATGGCCTGGACCAGGGCCGGACGTGAGAGATCGCCGCCGCCGATCGCCTCCACGAGGACACGGCGGTGCTCCGCCCAAGCAGGGCAGACCGCCACCGTGTGCTCCACCGTGTCCTCAGGGCGATCTTCGCTTCGTATGGAGGATGTTCCATCAATACAAATCCAGCATCAGCAGTCATCGCAACTCGGGACTTGTGTGCGGGGGCGTTATCTTGTGAAACAACACAACTTTAGCAAGTTTGTCGCGGCGTTTTTCGCCTATTTCCTGACGCAGATTTTTTATTTGTTCTGCGTATAGGGGCCCCGTAATAGTGGCTCCATGATTGAGGTATTCCCCTGGCTGTCCCAGAAAAGAGAGCCCAGAATCCTACCGGCGGATGGAATTGCCTTAAACTTCTTAGGCGTTGGAGATGACGGCCTCTTCCAAGTCATGGACTGTTGTATCGTTTCAGGATCATTATGGTGGAGCCATGTTTCATCCATAGGTACGAAGCGAGCCAAAAATCGGTTAGGATCTTGTTGTAACAATTCCAAATTGATTTGAGAAATCCGCAGTCTTGTTTGTTTATACTCGTCTGTAAGCAATCTAGGCACCCAGCGCGCTGATACTTTATATTCATGCCCAAATGTTCATGTAAAATAAATACTATGGATCCTTCCTATCGAACTCTTTAGTTCTTCAGCTACAAAACGAACAGTAACACGACGATCTGCCAAAACAATTGTTTCAACTTTTTTATCATTTGTTCGGTAATTACCGTCGTAGGGCGTCCCGAGCGCAGGTCGTCTTTAGTTCTTCCTGTTTTAAACTCCGCACCACCATTAACCCCTAATTTTCCTTTCAAGTCTAGATTTACTTGCTCAGCAGTAATTTTTTTCAGGCAGAGATATTCTATTACGGCGCGAATTTCAATTTTATCCATTTTGCGTACCTACCACGCTCCGACAGGACGAAAACAAATGACTTCTATTTTTAAAATAAGAAAGAAAATATTTATTTTTTATTTTATCAAATGTCTGGGCTTTACCTGCCAGTATTTACTTTTTAGTTGTTCAAGGAGTTTGTACGCCATTATTACTTTTTATTGAACACCCCTCGTATGTATGTATGTTCATTTTTACCTCATAACTTCTAAAATCCTTATAAAAATGTGACAAATGAGGTATCGTTGGAAGCGTGTGGATAGTCAGGACCGTCTTCCCTAACAAAATAATACCTGCTTTCTAACAGTACCTAGTAAGCGATTATAAGGTAAAGTGGCATACGACCACGGTTTTCAGGGCCTGAATTCAGTATGACCACATAGCGATTTCTTACTCGTAGAACACGGGTGGGTTTCAGTCAGTAAAAGTCTGACACGCCCTCCTGCTCCACCCAGACCTGGAGAAGTTATTTGATGATTTTCCACCCAAAAAAAAAAAAAAAAAACACGTCAATCACACACGAAATCTGATAATATCGTATTAGTAATATCGATAAATTGTCTTGGAACCTACAGAATATGAAATATCGATTCTTTACCGTTACATTGGTTTAAAAAAAAAACACGATATTGACGTAGTTTGAACGTAGTAAGATTCCGCGGGGAACCCATAATAAGCATACTGCGCCCAGTGAACGAAAATATGACTGCGCCCCAATTCTGTATGGTTATAATGACAAGACAATTTGTCGATATTAATAATACGATATTAGCAGATTTCGTGTGTGATTGACGTGGTTACGAGTAAGGAATCGTTAAGTGAATTCAGGCCTAGAATTGGGGCCCAGGTGAGAATATTTGCTAGTTTCACACTTTTTAGAGCGTGGTTTTGCAGTAGTCACGTTTAAGTTTTAGGACTGAATTTTTTAAGCAAACTGCGCGCCCCTTTTGTTTTTAGAGGATTTTTTTATTAATTCTCCCTTAGAGCTCACCTTCGTTATGAAAGAAACTTCGGCGCAAATGCAAATACGAATGAAGAACTTCTTATGTAATAGTCGTGTTTGTGCCTGATGAATATGAAGAGCAAAACCCGTGTCCACGTTCTAGTCACACCAGATGAGTAGGTCCTTTGTCGGACGAGCACGTGTAAAGGAAGACTTATCCTAACTTGCCAGAGACCTCTTGAATTTAATGGACAAGCCAATTGACTAGCAAGTTAAATTCAGCCCCGCTAATTGTATCTGCAGTAAACGACACTTTTGGGTTTTCAGTGTTTTTTGCAGAAATTGCATTCTTAAAGGCAAACCTTTATGGTAAAAATAAAAATATTTGGGTAGGTACTGGAAGTACTTATGTTTTTTTGATAATGATCTTCACAGTACTTCCATGAAAATTATGCTATTGGATTTCCGCGTTTTTCTCGAAACCGCATTGTTGCAAGTGCTACATTTACAATTAGCAGGGCAGAATTCCAATCGTAACTAACATCTGACATTATTTGACAGTTGTATGAAATGGCTATAACAAAGCAAATTGACGTTTCCCTGATTTTATATGACTATAAGTACCTAGTCTCTTACGTTATTCAACACCCGAAGAGACTTCATATTCTTGCAAGAAAAGGTTTTCAATTCGTTATTATAGCCCCATGTAGGTAATAGGAGGCGACCCGATTGTCATCAATCGAGCACAATAAAATTCTAGACTACGAATTTCTCAGTATCGGCTGCTGAATTTTTGATGACAACAATAACACTTTGGCTGACTGGAAATCGAACCCAGGACCTTATGCTCAGTAGTAGCGCTTGCAAGTACTAGACTAACGAAGCAGCCACCGCCTTAGTTTACGTTTACGAATAAAATAGCAATATGTGAATGGATTGATAGAAATGTTACAACTACGCCATGTTGTACCAAATATAGCATTGTGACTGCCGTATTGGATGGCAACACTATTGTTTTCAAAGCGATTACAATGCGCGTTTGTTTTTCAAACATTTATTAGTTGAAACTCTGATAGAAAATCGTAGTGTCGTGTCGACCTATGTGTCTTGGGCTTGATGTACAAAGTCGGCTCACTTTTCCAATCAGTAATAATTTTATTATTGGAACTAAGTATTTATTTCACTTACTGTTTACTTATAACATAACTCTTTGGTTAACTGTCATGCCGTTAACTGTTTACACCATCTTTCTGATTTTAAACCACACCATATCAAACTTATTTTCAGTCCGTCTAATCCTAAAAAATAGTATAATTGTGATAAATGAGTTCACATAGCTATAATAATACAAATAGTAGCATTTTTTTAACACGCTTTTATTAGCTTCACTTGTAACTAACTATGTATGTAAGAAAATCTTGGAATCTTAATTTGACCCACTTCCCGGTCTTTGATTAGGATGAAATTTTGCACACGCTCTGAGTTATGACAATACATGACTAGCTAAGAAACTTCATTACAAATCCAATATGGCGGCCTCCCCAAGATGGCGGACTGGCTGTTTGAAATCCACCCCCATGATATGGGTCTCAAATGAAAGGGTTTGCTGTCAGGAATACGAAAAAACAGTTTCAGTCCTCATTCCATTATTAATTATAGAGATCACTTTCAACGCCACTCAATAACAGCTGCGGGGTAGTTGCGTAAGACACTGACAGTAGGAATGGCTTTGACAGTTCAACAAAATTCGTTGCGTTCTTTACGTTGTTGAGCAGACAAATTTTTTGAGCATATGTAGCAATGGACTAGCAATATCCGTCAAAGATTCAGATTGTTGTTATTAATGGTTTGTTAGGTTGTTGTTCATGCTTATAAATGATTAGTGTGCCATCATGCATACAAGCTATCGCGTGGTAGACAGTAAATTAATGATGCAATCAGCTGTTTAGCTGTCAATTCGACCTGTCAATTAAGGATGGGTTGGCAATTTGGCATGGATTGTGTAGGTAGATGCTATAATGATGGATTATCTACAATATAACCATCATCCTGTCACAATCGTTTCTAAACAGGTTTACTTAATACTCATTCACTTTTCCCTTTTCTTTTTACCATTTCCTACAGTTCCGCAGTATACTGTTTTAATCATTCGATGTGGTGTTTTAAGTTTGTAATCGATTACAATAATCAGTTCTTGATCGATTTATTTTTAGTACCTTCCAACTTGGCTACATATTATGTTTAGTAATACCGTAATGCTACGATTGTGTACTGTGGTAATCTAAATTATCTTAAACTACAAATATATACTTACCTCTTTAAAAATAACTTACCGTCGAATTTAACGCAATAGGTTAATCACGGGCATCCTGGCAGACAATTGAAAATGGAAGGACGATTCAAATCAAACGTATAATAAACCGTCAATCTATCTAATAATGACCAGCGCACCATCTGTACTGGACTATACATGCAGATGGACAAAGGACATGTAAGCGTCCGGGACACGTGGAGCTATCGGGTCACGTGCCGGACTAATGTGCCAACGTGCCGGGCTAAGGCCAAACGCCTTACTCCGGCGGCACACAGTAACGTTACGACATTGAAGAATAAAACACCTACATGAGTTCTCCTACTGGCTATAAAGTATGATAGCAAGAGGTATCATGTTCCCTAGTAAATGGTTGTGGAGGTCAGATAGGCAGTCGCATCATGTAAAATACTGTTACTCGACTGCATTCCGTTAGACTGGAAGCTATACTCGTGCTTATGCGCATATATGTGTGTATAGGCGTTATATATGTGTGCGTATAAGTGTCTTTAAAATTCATTACTTATCAACTTCAGGACAGAGCCTTGGTATGCTCTCTTCGTCGTCACTGTTAATCCAATTCCAGTGACGGCAACAGTGTTCCTTGTCTTTGTTCCACTCCACTCTATCCTTGTCAAAATGTATTGTAAAAATCACACAAATTGTCACAATATGTAAGTTTAAAGTTTTTTTTTTTGGTTTGGGAATCATCAAATAACTTCCCCCGCTCTGGCTGGAGCAGGAGGGCGTGTCATACTTTTACTAAAGAAACCCACCTGTGTTCCCCAGTAGCTTTTGTGCCAGGGGCGGCGGTATCTCTTTCGAACAACCCGCACCCCTGGCAGGCATCGGCCCTTGCGGGCCCCATCAGGTCGTGCTGTGAGGCGCGCGTGGAACATAACGCGCCGTCGACCTGAGCTTGGTCCTTACCGGACAGCGACCTACCCATTACTCGCCGTCCGCAAGCTCACGTCTACAGTGGCTGGGAATCAGCCTGAGATTCCCGACGCCCAGGGCGTCTCCTGGGGCGACTAAGGCCGTGAGGGCCCATATACTGCCGCTCCCTCACGTGCGCCGCCTCCTTCGCGGGCATCACTGCTTCGCAGAAGGAGATGACGGCTAGCCATGCACTCTCGCTCCGTACCATGGCCTGGACCAGGGCCGGACGCGAGAGATCACCGCCGCCGATCGCCTCCACGAGGACACGGCGAAGATATTTATGTCACCGTATTATTGTGAGCACCGTTAGTTCGCTATCTCGCGAAATTGTAAACTGACGATAAATTGTGGACTGAAATTACCATTTACAATTTAACGCACTATTTTTCGATAGTTTATAATCAGCCAATCAAATTGTGAACTGGTATCAAGACGTTACTAAACAGTCAAGTAACTGCCACTAACTTGGAAGTAGCGCAGCGCTCACCAGCTGCTGCCGCGGCACCGCTCGCTTCGCTCGCTCGGCTCGCGCGCGGTTGTTCGCAGTTCTAACCTAACCTAACCTATTCGGTCGGTAAGTAATATGGTGCAGTTCACAAGTTATGGACAGTTTACATTTACAATTTCGCGAGATAGATTTTAAATTAACGGTGTTCACAATCTTACGGTGACATTTACACCAAACACATTTATGTGTTTATTAACCCAACCTTTCCTCATTTTCATGACGTATATTTTACGACAACATGTTCATAAATACATTTAATCTGTGCATTACGTGGAATACATATGTAATGTGAACAGTGATAGCCCAGTGGTTTCAGCCCTGAATTACGAGTTGTAGGTCGTGAGTTCGAACCCAGCCAGGCACTTTACTTTGTGTATTTAATTTCATCACCACTGCTCATAAACCAGTGAAGGAAAAACATTGTGAGGAAACAGGCATGTCATAGAACCAAAATACTCGAGGACGTATGACATGACAACCAGCACTGGCCCGCGTGGTTGATTAGGTACGGCCCATTCCCTCTCACCAGGAGGAGGCCTGTATCCCAGCAGTGGGAACGCTTTAGGCTGATTATGCTTCTGCTTTTACGTACACGAGTGAAAGGAAATAACAAAACCAGATACTAAAATGCAAAAGTAACTTTGTCTGTCTGTTTCCCTTTAATCCCGTTAGTATTTTCCCGTCGGATAATTTCGGACCTCCACTCGAGCGAGATGCGTGCAGAAGCTCTTTACCTACTTTATAATTTTCGTGTTTGTGGAAACAGTGCAAAAGAGGCTCTTAAGGCTGTATAAAAGGGAGTACACTCTCTTATTCAAAGCTCTTAAAATGGTCTTAAGGAAGTTTAGAAGTAAACATTAGACACTGTACTGTTTCTTTTAACTTCGTAATTAAGACTTATAAAATCAGTTTATTGGCACCTGTTTGTAAACACAGGCCACTTTTAATTGCTGTTACTTAATTGATGTATTTCATTAGTTTCGTAAGGTGTGCGCGCGGGCAGGTGGTCAGATACCCTAGTTAAGTGCCAGCGAACAGAAATATAAGTAGTATACACATATCATGCGCATGCGCATACACGAACTTAAAAACGATGTCATAAAATACTATTATCGTTATCGTGTGGACTTAATTTCAATTCGATGTTTTATTGATAGTAAAAAAGATGGAAATCGAGCAGTTTTGACGTTTGCTACTCTAATTCTTTGATAGATAATGTAGAAGATGCAGTTTGATTGTTCGGTAGATCATCATCATCATCATCATTTCAGCCGAAAGACCAGCCAATTTGGGGGGTTTTGCTATAATCGCCACGCTTGGCAGGCGGGTTGCCGATCGCAGTATGGTGGTAAAATGCATAGAGAACGCTGCTGCCCATTCTCTAGTAAGTCCCTTAGTGGCCTTCTACGACTCCCACTGGAAGAAATGGGATGGTGCTATTTATGTGAAGGAATAACTTTTGTCTGCAATATGCTCCGGGACGATCTGTGATGGTGGTGCAAGGATGTGTTCCCTACTCACTAGGTAACTACTCAGACATTCTCGTATTTTGAAGAGGAAAAGGCTTATACAGGGTAATTTTTTACCAGTGCGCAAACTGTAACCGTGAATTCAGCATATCATTCTAGACTCCCTACCCGACGAAATATTTCTACGCTAGGCGGTCTAGAATTATATGCTGAATTCAGGGTTACAGTTTGCGCACTGGTAATTTTTTTATCCTGCAATGCTGAAGTTACGTAATATAAAAAATATGCGTTAGTTCTTTAGGTAACTATTACATAAGTAATACGGTAGGTTATTGAATCTACTTTTAATAAAGAAAGTAGACACGAAGGAAGTTTTCCTGATTTAGGCGTAAAATGCCCATTTTTAGGGTTCCGTACCTCTAAAGGAAAAAACGGAACCCTTATAAGATCACTTTGTTGTCCGTCCGTCCGTCCGTCCGTCCGTCCGTCTGTCAAGACCGTTTTTCTCAGGAACGCGTGGAGGTATCAATCTGAAATTTCTATATGATACTTAGTTCTACTGTCCCTGGAAGCTGTAGAAAAATCAACCTTCTAAGTCAACGCAATCAAAAGATACGGCCATTTAGGCCGCAAAATTCCGCAAATTTTCGAAACTCGCACGGGAATCAAAACCTACAGGGTACTTCCCGTGAACTTAGAATCTTGAAATTTTGTACGAAGTCACGTCTTATAGTACAGATATAGGAAAAATTACGAAAACCGAAATTTTTTAGTTTCGTCATATAAAAAAAAATATTTTTGACAATTTTGAACTTTTACTTATATACCCACAGGTTTGTACGGAACCCTCGGTGCGCGAGTCCAACTCGCACTTGACCGGTTTTTTTCAAAATGGCAACTGAGTCTTTAATGGACTAATTCTCAAAATGCATAATTCTATAAATGACTAATTCTCAAAATGCGTAATTCTATAAATGACTAATTCTCAAAATGCATAATTCTTTAAATGACTAATTCTCAAAATGTATAATTCTTTAAATGACTAATTCTCAAAATGCATAATTCTATAAATGACTAATTCTCAAAATGCCTAATTCTTTAAATGACTAATTCTCAAAATGCCTACTTCTCTAAATGACTAATTCGCAATATGACTAATTCCGTAAATACATAATTCTCGAAAAGGCCAATTATTTGGGAAAATAATAAAAATAGGATTTCATCGTTATTAATATATTATTTACTAGCATTCGCCCGCGGCTTCGCCCCCGTGGAAGTCGGAAATTATCCCGCAGGAACGTACCGGCGAGATAAAAAGTATCCTATGTGTTAATCTAGGTTATAATCTATGTGTGTGCAAATTTTACCCTGTAGGGGTCGATTTTCGAAAAACCCTGATACACGTTATTCTTTATTTTTGTTTTTAGGTATAACTACTTAGTTTCGAGTTAATCAAACAGCGCGTTAAAATTCCTCCATACAAACTTTGACACCCCTCAATCCCCCTTTAAGGGGAAGTTTAGAAAAACAATAAATAACCAACTTTATAATTTACTTAGATAAGTATTTGTGCCAAGTTTCAAGTTTATTAACTCAAGGAATAAGATTTTTCATACAAACAAAATCCCCCCTTTTCACCCCCTTAAAGGTCGAATTTCCAAAAACCCCTGCTTAGTGCTCCCCTACATTATAAAAAGAAGCCGTGTACAAAATTTCACGTTCCTAGTCCTAGTAGTTTCGGCTGTCCGTTGATTGATCAGTCAGTCGGTTTCTCCTTTTATATATACCTACAGGAAAAGTTTTTATCCAGTGCGCAAATTGTAACCATGAATTCAGCATATCATTCTAAACCCCCTAGCGCAGAAATTTTTCGCCGGATACACAAAAAAAAAATCAGCTGTTCCATACATTTTGACCGCGTAGGTATTGCACTTTTCTATGAAACAGCAGATTTTTTTGTACAACCGGCGAAAAATTTCTGTGCTAGGGGTTCTAGAATGATATGCTGAATTCATGGTTACAATTTGCGCACTGGATAAAAACTTACCCTGTATAGATACCAAAAAAAAAAAACAGCAACAAAAACAAGAAGGTGCACTTAACACAACATTGACACATAGTCCCTATTTACTATGATAAGGTTACATTAAACAAAGAAAAAAACACACATTACATAACTTGTAAACGAAACTAAAAATGTACTTATTTCCAAAAATAGCTAACTATAATAATAATTGCTTAAGGAGGATGCGGTAAGGTAACCCGCCAAGTACAAATCTTAAGTTTTTTGCAATTTGTAAGTCAGTCTTAGTCTTAAGTCGTATGTTGATTAAATATAGTTCACTGATTTTTATTGGAGTCCCACATTTGAACTTAGAGAATTGTATTCATTTGACAATTATAACTATTAATAATTTTATTATTCCTTTTTCTGAGAAAAAGAGAAAAAAATTCTCTTCATAGCTTTTAATCACATTTAAACTTCGAATTGGTGAAAAAAATCGTCGGTTGTTTGCTTTCTGACGGCGGCACTACGTTTTTAAGACCCGATGAGACATGGCCGACTTCCCTTTTTGAACAAAATACTGAAAATTTTAAAGTTAAATATATAAAAGCATCTGATAAGTTGGTGTAAAGTTTAAAACCGCTAGTACAAGTGTTTTCTTCCGAATTTATTTGGTATGTATTGTCACCTATTTTTCTCTTTTCGATCTATTCTTCTGATGATTCCCTTTTCATCAAAGAGTCTGCTTGTGTCTGTGGTCTGAAGCTTCTTTTTCTTTGTCTAGACCAAGTTACAAGCCGAATTTCGATTTTCCCCACGGGCATAACGGCGTGGTATCCCACGACCTACGTCAGTCAGTGCGCTCTCGCCCAAGATCCTGACGCGTCTCGTGCCGAGACGTCCGCGTCCTTCAAGAGTCGAGGCGTGTAGAAGGTAGACGTGGGCACCGCAGCTACGTGACCTCAGCTCATTCTTCAATCCACCCGGCTGGCATGCTCCGCCGATCTGGTTAATTCCAAACATACGTGACAAAAGTATTTATATTGGACTAGATTAACTTACTGTGTGTTTTTTTAAATGTACATGATAAAAAAAATTACATTACGTCTACCAAGACGCGTCGGTTTTACTCAATGTTTTATCGTAAAACAAACGTACTTTTGCGTATATAGGCCTTGAGCATACCGATTGCAATCGTTTTGATAGGTCTTGTACCAAAAAAGTAACATTTTCTTCCTTTTTTTGAAAACCACAATTTTCCACCAAGTTTCTCCACGCCAACCAAATTCGAGTCCTGAAAACGGTAGTATTTTAAACCAATTTCACCCTTTTTATATTTTTAATTTCTGGTGTTTTACATATTTTTTATATCAAAATTAAACGTGTTAAGTAGCAGTGTGTGTTTTACTCCATTTTTTTAACGCTACAGTACTTACCTAGAACTGGTTGCTAGGAATAATTATTTCGAAGTCATAAAACTTACTTTATTTTTATTACTCATCTAATATTTACTCATCCCGGTACAGGAAGAGCTGACAGTAGCTATATAAATAAAGTACACCTACATATTGGCTGTTCTAAGGCTGCTACCGAGAAATTCCTTAGGGGAAAACCCACCATCACCTGCTTAAATAGAACGCTCTTAACCTACATTTACCGATATTCATATTAAGCCATCCTGATACCAAACTATATGTGCCCTTTTCGGAAATCGTTTGACGTAATAAGATTCGTTGCGAATCGACGATGGATATTCTGGGAAACAAAACACAGGCAAAAATATTTATGAGTAACTTTGACGTCACGTTGTTCACATAATGAAGTGTTTTTGGCTTCCCAAAAACACTCCATAGTGTAATTCATTATGACAACAGTGCTGCCACCTTTAAGCTTTCAGTATTGAACACCACTTGGATTGAAATAAAAACTGTAACTTCGACTTGACACTCAGAAATTGATTCGTGGAAATAAACGTGCCTATTTTTACGTAACGAAATCGTAGATATGCATCTTTGTTAAAAGTAACCGTAACAGGAATTAAAAGGCTGTTTCAGTGTTGGTTGCAAACTGAAACAGCCTTGAAAAGTGTTGGAATTGAGCCGTTCTGATCAATATACTTACATACACATGATGAAAGTGTCCCCTTCTCGAATTGTGAGAGAAACAGGACATGACCCCAAGGAGGATAAAACGGTGGAAAGGTATAGTAGGTTTACGTACTCCATAAGGATCTTATTACTATACACAAACATATATTCCTACTATACTTTGGCTAAGTGCCTGATAACAGCCGGACGAGTCGATCGAGCAGGATAAACCACGCTTGCCGCGGTTGGTCAGTGGATACATGACCATCTTTGCAAGCCTCCGTACCTTTCAAAGTACATTAAACCGTTGGTACCGGCCGTCATTCGTGGATCTTTGATACTCGTTGCGGGTCATCAGAAGCCCGAAAATTTATGTAAAAAATGGTATCTATTCAGCTGCATGTTAGACTGGACACCGATCCCAACATACTCGTAGTTGATTTCCGGCCACCGTAGTCGTGGGCTTGCGGACGGCGAGTAATGGGTAGCTCGCTGTTCGGTAAGGACCAAGCCCAGGTCGACGGCGCGTTGTGTTCCACGCGCGTCTCAAGGAGATGTTAGCACAAAATGACGGGGCCCGCAAGGGCCGATGCCTGCCAGGGTGCGGGTTAGTTCGAAAGAGATACCGCCGCCCCTGGGATACAGGCTACTGAACACGGGTGGGTTTTAGTCAGTAAAAGTCTGACACGTCCTGCTGCTCCCCCAGAGCAGGAGAAGTGATTTGACGATTTCCCACCCCAAAAAAAAAAAACTAATAAAAACATAGTTGATATTGATTACTTTATACTTTTATGATCCGCAAAATAACTCTTTGGAGCGTGTTAAAATACATACATTTCAGTAGAAAAAAATTACACATGACATCAAACACTATTTAAGGGCCCTGCAAACAGGCGCGACGCGACTCACATAGAAAAAATTCACACTGAAACCTCATGGAAGTCGTCACGTCGCCCCTGTTTGAAGAAGCCTTCAAAAGTTTTTTTTTTAAAGTAGGTAAGCTTAGGAACGGGTGAGTGGTTTGTATAGTAACGATAATACCTATCTTAATATTACTATTCCCTGTCACAGAGAGGAGGCCTGGGTCCCAGCAGTGGGAACATTATAGGCTGATGATGATGATGATATTACTATTAAAATTAATTTTGTGATAACCTCCTAGTTGGTGCTGATCATTGTAATATTTTAAACAGATTTTATGACCTTTATCGTTTTTAGCTTATAGCTTCACCTGAGCTTAAGTTTTTAACCTGTACTATATATACAGGGTAAGTTTTTATCCAGTGCGCAAATTGTAACCATGAATTAATGTAACCATGAAATAATAATAAAAAAAAAAGTTATTAACATTCCCGTGTCTTTATAATAGGTCTTTACCTATGAAATTGCCGTTTTGTATGAACAAATTTAAACGAATTTTTTTCATGAATTTTTTATTTGTATTAATCGAAGTAATCACCCATGCAATCAATGCATCTTTGCCATCGCAGTGGCAGTTTATTGATGCCCTTCTTAAAGAAATCAGCTGGACGGGAGGCAACAAATTCTTCAAAGGCATTTTGTACTGCCTCTCGGGTATTAAATTTTTTTCCCGCCAAGAAGTTATCCAAATTCTGGAAAAAGTAGTAGTCTGTAGGCGCAAGGTCTGGTGAGTAGGGCGGATGACGGAGAGCTTCCAACCCCAGTTCTTGCAACTTGGAGACCGTCTGCTGTGCAGTATGAGGTCGCGCGTTGTCGTGCAGGAGCAGCGGAGACGAGCGATTGACCAATGCTGGTTGGAGATGCGCCAGCTTCTCCATCAGGTGCTGAACCAGGATCCAACCAACTTGCTGAGCGCTTACGGTTATCAAACAGAATCCATTTTTCATCGCAGGTAACAATGCGGTTCAAAATTCCTTCATTTGTGTGTCTGTTGAGCAGTGCAAGGCACGTCTCGACGCGTACTTCGCGCTGGCGATCATTGAGTTCGTGGGGCACCCATTTGTCAAGCTTTTTTACCTTGCCAATTTGACGCAAATGGACCAATATTGTTTTGACGCTAACGTCGAAAGCTGCTGCTAATTCAGCCGTAGATTGTGTATCATCAGCTTCCACAATCGCCTTTAATTCGTCATTGTCGACCAAAGTCTTCGGACGACCGCGAGGTTCATTTTTCAGGTCGAAATTTCCAGAACGGAAGCGAGCAAACCAATAGCAGGTGGTGCGTTGGTTTGTAGTGTTAGCTCCGTAAACGTCGTTGACGTTGCGTGCCGCTTGTGCCGCGTTGCTGCCACGACGGTACTCATATTCCATAATTACTCGAATTTTTAACGTATCCATGATGACGAAAAAGATTGAAATGCGATGAAAATGTAACACTAATCAATAAAGAAATGACTACTTTTAGAAAAAAAAATCCATGTTTTTAAAATAAAATTAATTTGAAATTAGAATTCTTAGCCAAACAAAAATTATTTTGATTTGAAATGGCCAGTACTGCAGAACGGCAATTTCATAGGTAAAGACCTAATATTTATGAAGTGGCTGTCTTTGTCAAAGCAAATCTACATCTTTATACACATCTAAGAAGCACACGACACAAAAATAAAATATGTGGAAGTGTTGAATTATTTGATTTGATTTAATCATATCATTTAAGAACCCCTATCGCAGAAAGTTTTCGCCGGTTGTACAAAAAATAATCAGCATTTTCATAGAAAAGTGCAATACCTACGCGGTCAAAATGTATGGAACAGCTGATTTTTTTTTGTGTATCTGGCCAAAAATTTCTGCGCTAGGGGGTCTAGAATGATATGCTGAATTCATGGTTAAAATTTGCGCACTGGATAAGAACTTTTCCTGTATATACAGGGCGTCCCACGGATATGCCACATGGAGAGAAAGTACCTTGAATATTGTAGATGGGACATTTTACTGAAATAAGACATTATTTGATTTTAAAAAACAATTTAAACTGCATTCATAGATATTTAAATAATTACATGGTCGAACCGGGAATCGAACCCGTTACATGAGAAAAATAATCATCCTGTAGCTTTATCATACCGATCAAAAGGCTTCATCATAAGGATTATTTTTTGCTAAATAACATGGTGTCACAAATAAAAAGAAGACCATGAATTTTAACATTCGATGTGAAATTTTGTTCAGAAAAATGAAAAGCTAACATTGCCGTAAGGACATAAATACTTGGGATTTTGAGAAATTAGATAAATAATCTTCCGGTTGCAGAACGACAAAACCTTACTTTTCAGCAAGATGGGGCTCCGGCTCATAACAGTCACAGAACAAGGGACTATCTCAATGAACACTTTCATCCCTGGATCGGGACAAATGGACAAATAAGATGGCCGCCGAGATCCCCAGATCTAACCCCATTAGTTTATTTTTATGGGGTTATGTAAATATGTTAGTTTAAAAGAACCAGTATGAAAGTGATGAAGAGCAGTGGTGGCCCAGTGGTTATACGGCCGAGACTTACGAGTTGTAGGTCGTGAGTTCGAACCCAGACAGGCGTTTTACTTTGTGTAAATTATTTCGTCACCATTGCTCTCAAAACGGTCAAGGAAAACATCGTGAGGAAAGCGGCACATCCTAGAACCAAAAATTCGAAGACATGTGACATCTACCAATCCGCACTAGGCCTGCGTGGTGGATTACGGCCCAATCCATCTCACCGAGAGGAGGCCTGTGTCCCAGCAGTGGGAACAATATAGGCTGATGATGAGTATGCAAGTGTTCACGAGCTACAAGCAGAACTTAGACGTATTATTCTAAATATCCACCACAACAAGATCAAAAAATCGACGGGGAGCGAACTAATCAAAAGAGTGCGACTTTGTATTCAACAGGAAGGGACTCATTTTGAGCATTTGGTAAATTGAATAATTTTGTATTAAAAATGTTACATTGTCTTCCTTTTATTTTTGACACTATGTTATTTAGCAAAAAATAATCCTTATGATTTATTTTTATTAGGTATAACACTAATAGAATTTGTCTCGTTTTGGAATTTAATATTATTTGCATGCCCATGAGACGGTAGAATATGGAGGACTACTTTTTAGCAAAACATCTATGCCATTTACCCATGTTTGCAAAAATAAATGATTTGATTTGATTTGAAGCCTTTCGATCGGTATGATAAAGCTACAGGGTGATTATTTTTTCATGTAACGGGTTCGATTCCCGGTTCAACCATGTAATTATTAAAATATTTATGAATGCAGTTTAAATTGTTTTCTAAATTCAAATAAAGTCTTCTTTCAGTGAAATGTTCCATCTACAATATTCAAGATTCAAGGTACTTTCCTTCCATGTGGCATAGATATCCGTGGGACGCCCTGTATAAAACATTATAAAGCCAAAATGGTATAAAGTTGAAGACTTTGTTTGTTTGAACGCGCTAATCTCTGGAATTCCCAGTCCGATTTGAATCATTCTTCTTGTATATGATAGCCATATTTACGAGGAAGGCTATAGGCTATATAACATCTCGCCGTGACTCCTAAGAACCGAGCAAGAAGACAAAAAGTCAGAAATAAGCGAAAACGAAGTGATAGCGTGGGCGGGCTGACACTGTGATGCGACGGGGTGGGTCGAGAGACTAGGAAGTCTCGGGCAGAAGCTAGCTATTTATAAGTGGTTTCTACATCGACAACCATTAAGTAAGGGTCCAATGATCGCATTACAATTTCAGCATGCCGTGTAATTCGGCTGGGGCACGCAATCCACATATTCCTTAAATATTCTGGGGCGATGGTACTGTGGCTCGGCGCCCGTTGCTCGTAGGCTGTGCCACGCCGTACCACGTCCCCCGCCCCCCCCCCCCCGCCCCGGAGCCGCCAAGTAGGGTATAAAATTCGCGTATAATTTGCAAATATTGCGCCCGGCCGGAATCAGGTCATCGATCGGTGTGCCCGGTATATTGTCCGCCTAATCTATAATTAATTTGGATTCCTCTTCTGTTAGAAATGGATTTTTGTAACGATTAAGGTTATTATTAATGAATTCGTATTTTGGACAAATGTAGGTTTTGCTGTTGTTAATAATAATAATGTTACCGCAATGTTAATAATAATAATGTTACCGAATGGAAGGAATCTACAGCACTAACAAGTATGGTATTTCTTTTGTCTTCAGTACCTACATATACTTCGATATTTCAGTGCGTAGGTTTGTGCTGACTGACAACCACAGACTTGTAAGAAATTAAAAAATTAAGCAGGTGCAGTTCGAGCCCGCGCCGTTTGTTTTCGTGAAAACGTTCGGTTTGCTCTATGTCGACTATAAATAAAAGGTCACATTGACATCAAACTAATCTGACTTAACGATGGGTGGGATTCTGTAACTCAGCCCAGTGTAGCGAGCACAGTTTCGTGACGAGCGAGCGAAGCGAGCCCACAGATGACACGAGCACGAAATCACTTATTCAAGCAATGAGTGAAGCGAGCTCCCCACAAAACAAGCGTGTGCGACACACAAGCATATTCTAAAATCGATCGAGCGAAGCGAGCCAACCTATTCCATGTGTCAGCTTTCAATCCAGACAAGCGAGCGATGTGGGCCTTCTTACGCCACGAATGACAGCACAGTAGGTGGCGTTCACTATTTTCTTAGGTGTGCACGCTTCATTGGCTCGTTGTTAAAGTAGGCTCTCTAAATTCGGTTTTCTTTTATTAGGGGTTCGCTTCGCTCCCTCTACGGATGTGAAAGTGTGCTCCAACCACTAGTGATCTTAAGCTAGCTCTGCTCGCTAGTTTTTCTAAAGCATGCTTCGCGTGCTGGTCTTGTGTGGGGCTCGCTTCGCGTCAGGAAATACGCGAAAATCGCCGTGGCAAACTTGCTAAAGTTGTGTTGTTTCACCAAGATAACGCCCCCGCAACCAAGTCCCGAGTTGCGATGACTGCTATCCAAGATGCTGGACTTGAATTGATGGAACATCCTCCATATTCACCTGACCTTGCGCCTAGTGATTACTATTTGTTCCCGCGGTTAAAAGAAAACCTGAGATGTCACAAATATGGCAATGATGAGGAAGTGATTGCCGCCGTACATGATTTTTTAAGCGATCAAGATGAAGATTTTTTCAAGAAGGGAATCTTAGGATTAGAAAACCGAAATATAAACCAACATTAAATAATGTATAACTGCTTCATACTCATTATCACTTTTTATTGAACACCCCTAGTAACTTTCTCGTCAACGTCCATTGCTAAGGAAATTTTTAACTTTTCTCGGAGGTCACAGTCTCTTTTAATGTCAGATATGGGTCAGATTAGTCAAATCATGTGAAGACTATGTAGATTGGTTTCGATCTTTTGAGGAAAAAACCAGAGATGTTAGATGTGATACTTTGGATCTGGATACGGATATGGATACTTATAGGAATAAATTATATCGGTTTCGGATACGGTTACGGATATGTAATTATTTTGGATTATCCGTTAGTTTCGGTTACGGATATTAGATTGAAGTAAAATATATTTTAATTTGATTTTACTTATAGGTTTTATCAAGTCTAGGTTATCATTTGGTATTATAATCAGTCATTTAGGTAAGTAATTATTTAGAGATGTTATAGTAATTAGTAAAGTAAACCTCTGTTTCAGTGTTTCTAACGTATTTTAAATATTATTATATACCTACTCAACTTTAAGTTTTATTTTATATATTAATATAACAATCAATAACTTTTCGAGAGAGAGTTTTCTTTTTAATATTTTTTATGAGTAATGAAACCATCTATACTTTTAACAAAATATAAAGTTGCCTATCACCTAATCATAGTTCTAATAGTCAAAACCGAGCAGAGGAAGATTAAATTTAACAAAAAGCAATTTTGGAGCCTTATCACCTGAAAGTCGATTCCTTAAGGGGTCATAAATTAACCCAGCAGTACTGAAAAGTTGCTCACTCCGTACACTGCCAGCAGGCGGAGAGAGATACTGTCTTACTAAATTACTTAAACTATGGTACTTGGTATGAATTCTCCACCATGTAAGTGGATCTTCAGTGAGTGACAGTCTTTTCTCTCTATTGTATTCAGTTAGTAATGTCTTTTTAAGAAAGAATTGATTGTACACATCATCAGCACATTCTATATTGTGCTCTTCCTCATCACTTATAACCATAAGTAATATTTCAGCTAGACAAGATTGAATGTATGATTGGTTGCATGAGCTTATTGTTGTTAGCTCATTGCGTTATCTTTTAGGTGAAGAAAGACTTTCATCATGTGAAGTTTTAGAACATCCGATGATTTACAAAATTTCGGACTGTACCTGTTCCTTAGTAATTTCGGTAAAAAAAATCAGCTTGTACCGTGGATAAAATAAGTAGCTATTGCATACAGGGTAAGTTTTTATCCAGTGCGCAAATTGTAACCATGAATTCAGCATATCATTCTGGAACCCCTAGCGCAGAAATTTTTCGCCTGTTATAAAAAAAAATCTGCTGTTTCATAGAAAAGTGCAATACCTACGCGGTCAAAATGTATGGAACAGCTGATTTTTTTTTGTAAATCCGGCGAAAACTTTCTGCGCTAGGGGGTCTAGAATGATATGCTGAATTCATGGTTACAATTTGCGCACTGGATAAAAACTTACCCTGTATGCAATAGCTACTTATTTTATCCACGGTACAAGCTGATTTATTTTACCGAAATTACTAAGGAACAGGTACAGTTTGCGCACTGGATAAAAACTTTTCCTGTATAACTTATTATTTTCAATGTCCTGAAATCTGATATTACTGTCCTGGATCATTTTTGTAATCATTAATTTAAAGTTGTCAGAAGTGAAAAAAAGAAAGAAAGAAAGAATACCGTTTATTTGGACACAGTGTCTTCTTTTGTATTTAAACGTATTTTTAAGAGTATAGATTAGTGGAATTACTGGAGCTATTGTTGCAGTAACACTACTTAATTCCTTTGTAATTTCTTCAAACGGCATTAGTCCAGTAATACACTTTTTCAAGTCGAGCCATTCATCAGCAGTAAGAATTGGTATAGCATGCGTTCCCGAATACAGTACTAATGAGTCTTTTAATTTCAATATTCATGACATCATATAATATGTTGAATTCCAACTGCGAAAAATAAAACAAATGTCAAATAAAATAAAACAAAAAAATTCTATACATAGGTACCTAACCTAATAATTGTTTGCATGCATATTTTAATTTAAAAATCTTACCGTGTGGAACATTCCTGAAGTATACTTGGTAATGATTAGTTCAATCTTTCGATTTGAATTTGTTTCAATTCAGTTTGAGCAATTAAAGAATGATTGAAGTGAGTCGCAATTTTTTGCACTTCGTAATCACTGGCAAGAGAAATTCTTCGGTTCCCATCGCCGATCGAACACACAATTATAGTTGATGAATAGTACAGTTTGCATCAGTGAAATTAGCCATATTATCATATTAGAACCTCTGTCGCGTAAAATACAAGGAATTGATTCCGCGCTTAGGTTCCAGTCTTTCAAAATATTGTTGATATTATTCGCTATAATTTCACCTGCAT
Source organism: Polymixis flavicincta (assembly GCA_949987655.1). Classification (NCBI taxonomy): domain Eukaryota; kingdom Metazoa; phylum Arthropoda; class Insecta; order Lepidoptera; family Noctuidae; genus Polymixis; species Polymixis flavicincta. The sequence goes on along the minus strand of OX465171.1, from coordinate 29,316,286 downwards.
GACGACCCTCTAATTGTCCACAATTGAGTATTATAGAAACTCTTTCATATTTATTCGTGATGCCATGATTACTAAGGCTAAGTAACGAGCCATTTGCGCTGGGCGCGGACCACACATCTGTAGTAAATGATAACTTTTCAAATTGCTTGAGTAATTCCAGAACCTTAAAGGTTCTGGAATCCTGGTCCGCAGTACACCGTAAATTTGTGAAAAACTGCCGACCCTTAAGATGATAACGAGGTAATGCTGCCTGCATTACTCTTTGAAACCCTACACCTTCCACAAAACTAAATGGCAAGTTTTGTAACATAATCATTTCAGCCACCAATCTATTCATTTCTTTTTGTTTGGTCAGTCAGTCCGACCTGTTGCTAGGTGTTAGGTTATTTTCGTTACGGAATTTCTGGATTCGGTCTCCACACTCAAGGCCCGCGATAGAAGCTATGCAATAGCTTAAAATATTGCGGTGAAACAAAAACCTGTCGAAATATATCGTTTTATTTAGACTCCGCCCTTATAAGAAATTATCCGAAACTAGTGAAACGGTTACGGTTACGGATATCTGATAGTTTCGGTTACGGTTACAGAGCTCCATAACATACCTGGAAAAAACCACACAGATTGAGTGGACCCGTCCAGTCAGTGCACGCATTTGTTAGTAACTTCATATCATCGTATTTGGGCAAATAATTAGTGATTAAACGAACTTACCTGTACGTGAAGTTCTATCACAATTATAGTTGGGCCTCGTCCGAAGAGATTAGTACATAACAAGTAGTAGCACATATAATGTCGCCTCCATGCACTTTAGTTTATCCAGGTAAAACTCCTTTAAAATTTTCTTTATGGTCGATGCCATAATGTCGCTGTCAGTTCAGCGTCAATACTTCATTATGTTTAGAGCTGAAATTAAACTCAATAGATATTTTACTATAGGGGGTTTCAAAGTAAAGGGGAGGGAGGGTTACTAATCTCTTCGGACGAGGCCCAACTATAATTGTGATAGAACTTCACGTACAGGTAAGTTCGTTTAATCACTAATTATACTTGGGCCTCGTCCTCGAGATTAGTACATAACAAGTAGATCTTGAGAGATTAATGTAAAATATCAAATGAAAGAATAGTTAAACTTGCATTTAAATCTTTAATCTTTCATTACTAAGAGAAAAGACAAGAAGAAACGAACTTAATTTAAGAATTAAGAGATAAAAACAAAAAGAACTTAAAAGAGTTCATTTTTTTTTTGAAAAATAAAATAAAAACAGGAGTACTAAATTATAAGTTAATAATGCTAGAAGAAAATAAATACATGTCTATTAGAATCAGCAGAAATCACTCTATTATAAAATCTTGCGAAACATTTCGAATTGTTAGTCCATCCGGCAGTCTTTCTAATACTTAGTGTCTTTTACACCCAAGCTACATGCTTTTGATGTACTAGCGTGTCTAGTACACGAAAAATATAGAAAAGTCAATCCCACTCAATGCTAATGTGGTATTAATCCACCTGCTTAAAGTTTGGGAAGACACCGCAGTATGGGGTATTTTAGACTAATGAATAATGAGTCATGTTTGCGTAAATCTTTTGTTAAATCAAGATATGAACAGAGTACTTTGGCAGGATATATCTCTGGTTTGTGATAAAAAGGGAGTACGAGCCTAGGTTGTAGGGATCTAGGTCGAGATGTTTTATTACTGTCAGGGATTTTAAATACTGTCAGGGATTTTATGGAAATCTCATTGGGGAGGATGACAATATTCTGAATCATGATTTTAGAAAATGTTTGTACTCTGTGCGCGGTTACCAAAGCAAGCATTTTTTTTTTTTTTAAGATATGTCTTATTTGGAAACAAAGTGGCTAGAGTATCTAATACTATAGAAGTGTCCCAAGTGGAATCATACTTAGGTAACGAAGGTCGTAAGCGAAAAAACTCCCCTAAGAAAACGTTTAATGAGGAGTGGTACGTATTTAAAGTACCATACTGGGCTCCCGTCTGGTAGCCCAAATTTAAAAATTCAATAATATTTGGTACCGATTAACCGTACATTAAACGTATCAAATCCTCTTTCTTGGCGGAAAAAGAATCATTTCTTCAAACAGGAATCGTTTTGTTTGAAAGAGTTTTCAGAAAGTGACGCTAGCATGACATCTATGGCGGAAGGTGACGTGCCCTTCTTCAATAAAGATGTCCGGATAATATACCGGCCACCAGGGTAGGCTACCGATGTATTTGTCGGTCGCATGGTTGTGTAGGCCATAAAGGTACTATAAGTATACCTCTAGCCTTGTCTGAGATGATGTTCCTTAAGGTTTAAAAAATAAAAAGGTGGAAAAAGTAGTTTTTTTTTTTTTACCATTTTACTGAAAAAACATTTGTGGTGTTGACGTCTGGATCCTAATGCCATGAAATATACTTAGGACATTTTTTATTTACCCTACTTGCAAAGATGTCTATATTACGAGTACTTAAAGTATTCGCAACTTCTTAGGAAGCGAAATCTGAAAGTTCCCACTCTATATCAGGATGATTTCTTCTTGACTCAGCGTCTGCCACATCATTGTCGGCTGAGTGAATATAAGAAGCAAATATAAATAAGTTTCGTTCCTCACACCATTGCCATATTTGTTTGGTAATATTTGTAAGGTAAGGGAATTGTACCCCACCCATGCGATTTATGTAAGATATTGCTGTAGTATTATCGGTACGCGACAAAATCTGACTATGTGAAAAGTCTTTTGCAAAAATCTTAAATCTAATGAAAACGGCAAGGATTCCTAGATAATTTATTTATATGTTTGAGTTTCTCATCTTTACTCCAAATCCCACTCGCCGTTTGGTCCGCACAGGCCGCACCCCACCCAGTAGTTGAGGCATCAGAAAATATCTCAACACAATATTTATCAAATTTTATCCTATTCACTGAGTGGTCCATAGCTTTTATCCACCAGTAAAAATCCGAACGTAACGAATCTGGTAGGGATATATATTTTTCATAATTGTTTTCGGATTTTAGATTAAGGAATTTACATCGTTCAAATTGCTTAGTATAAACCCAGCCATATTCGACAGCTGGACAGGCAGACGCTGGCAAACCTATAAGACGGGCAAATTCGCGGATTTTACAATGGGTAACTACCCTGAATTTATTTAAGTCATTTTTAATCTTAATTCTCTTTTCAGGAGGTAAACTGATGTGTAGATTAATGGAATCTATTATATATCCAAGATATTTGCATATATTACTCGATATCAAGTTACTCTTTTCTGTAAAAATAATAAACCCTAGATAAAAGTTTAACTGTTGTAGAATACATTCCCTATGTTTGCGGGTTATCAAACAGAGGTCATCCAAATAAATTATGGACATGAAACCACATTATCGTAGTAATCTTACTACCGGTTTCATAATTTTTGTATAAAATGGAGCGGTATTAAGTCCAAATGGTAAAACGTTAAACTTATACAGATTATTCATCTACGTGAACCGTAAAAACTTTCTTGAATGTTCATGAATGCTAATTAAAAATAAGCGTCCTTTAAATCTATAGTACTCATCAAACATCCTTTGGAAATAAATTTAATAGTTGTACGTAAGTCTTCATGCTTGAAATGTTGTGTTTCAATGAATTTATTAAGATTTTTAAGTTTAGAATAAACCAAAGTTTTGGAATTAAAAATATAGTTGATAAGAATTGCCCTTCGCAAGGTTCGCATTGAGAAATAGCGCCTATTGTTAACAAATTGTTCGAATAGCCAATAGCCAGTTCGAATTGTTCAATTTCTTCTTGAAAATATTTTTGAGAATTATACATAGTATAATTTTGAGTCGGTAGGCATGCAAATGGAAGCTCATATCCAGCTACCCAGGTAAGAATGGTCTTTTCGGAGGTAATCCGTGACCACTGCTTTAAAAAAATTGAAAATTTACCAGCATACATACCGTACCGGATCTAGCGACGGTTGTTGAAGGGCGTCCGCTGTGACTCTTTCGACGCGTGCCAACGCTGTGGCTTCGTCTGCGCAGGCTGTGTGGTCCTCATTGTCCCTGACGGTGATGCTCGTGGAAGAGCTGGCCTGCGGTTCAGGAGCGGACCTTTCCAGTTTTTTGCAGGTCCAGGTTTCGGTGTTCTTGACAAGGGCTTAAAATTAATGGGTAACTTTAGTTCTGCTCCAGATTGGTGGATTGCTTTAGCAACCCTCAATGCATCGAATAACTTCTTGCTGAATAAAAAATTATAATTTTTTTATTTTCTGTAGTTGAGTCCTCAACTCTTTCTTCAGTACAGCAAAAATAAAATTATTCCTTGTAAACGAGTCCGAGTATTGTGAGCTGCACAATAGCCTGCCTGTGTCCATAATGGTTTTGAGTGGCACTGGATCTTTATCGTCTTTTTGATCGCTTCAATAAGCGAGGAAATCGCTGAACCTGTCTGCTTTTGCTTGTCAAAAAAATAACAACGTCCGTCAACGCGGCCTTTATTTCCGGGTTAAGGATAGGGTCATCAATGGTAAAGCAGTTACCGGAAAGCAAGTATTTCTCAAGCAGTTCTTTACGTAAATTCTTATCGAACCCTGAAGACGCTAGATGATCAAACCGGATTGTAAGATCTTTTTGTACATTTCTCGCATGGAATGTGGGGATTGAAGGATCTACGCTCAGTATCTCTAGACCCACTTCATCTAAATCAACAACTGTTGCGTCTTGTGTTTCTGCTGTTGTCACGGCTGCAGTCTCAGACTGCTGCTGCTGCTGCTGTGACACTTCCGGTAACGTTGCAAGCTCATCGTCAATCTCCAGGGCTTGGGTACCAGATGGAGCCTCAGTGTCTGTTCTAATATTATATAGCAGATCTTCGACAATACCTGATTCTAGTAATACGTCTGAAATTTGATTGTTTGGACTGTTAGGTAGGAAAATACGAGTATGTACTAGAATGCAACAAGCCCCTGCTTGAAGTCGAAAGTTACTTCAAAAACAGTGATAACTCCGTAACGAGCAATGAGCACTATGCACAAAGGTAGGTCCAGTAAATATACATAAAAACAAAGTTACAGCTGCGGGTAAGGTGCATCTCGAGCGCTGTACTGTGAACCCGAAATTATTTTCAAGACAAATCACACCTTGAGTCATAAGATGTGAGTCTAATATTACATGTAGGTAATTGGATAATTACAGTTGGTAGGTAACGTAATAATGACAATGCTGTCCAGTGCGTTAACAACGGATAAGGTACACCTCGAAACGTTATACCGTGAATCCGCGTTTCCAAGACAAGTCACACCTCAAATCGTTGTGACGTGAGTCTTACATTCTTTGATTATATACAGGTATTTAATCAAAGCTTACATTATTGTACTCAATGGAATACTTACAGTTGGTAAGGTACTTTTGCATTAGGATAGAGTTATCAGAATGCGTTAGCCTCGGGTAAGGTACATCTCTAGGCGCTGTACCGTGAACCTGAGTTCCAAGACAAGTCACACCTCAAGACGTTGTGACGTGAGTCTCGATTATTTAAAGGTAAGTAGCAACTCGAATCGTTGAAACGTGAACCTTTTTAAAGTACCCTGGGAGTCCTCTTGCGAGCCTGTAGAGGCAACGGAACTCGAAGAAGACCTCCGATGCTTCCGTTCCAGTTTTCGCTGTAATTTTTGAGTTTCTTCTTTATGCGTTCATATTCACTGTTTGAACGCTTCCTTTTCGGCATGATATACATTTTTTCCGTTAAAGTAAAAATTTATAATGCAAAATGGCGAAGCACTAAAATGTGAATGAAGTATTGACGCTGAACTGACAGCGACATTAAGGCATCGACCATAAAGAAAATTTTAAAGGAGTTTTACCTGGATAAACTAAAGTGCATGGAGGCGACATTATATGTGCTACTACTTGTTATGTACTAATCTCGAGGACGAGGCCCAAGTATAATAAGAATACGCTAATAAGAATTGCAATTAGACACACTCATGATAGTACCTATATATCTGCGTAGTTTGTGTGTGGTTTGTGTCTCTAATTCTGGAAACAAATGACTGCGTCGAGCGCGCTGTTTGTTAATGAAAATAAAGCATTAAATACTAGTGCAGCAAAAAACGGTTTCATTAGCTTCAAGCTTATAAAACTACGTAGGTACCTACCTACGAAACGTTATATTATTATAACTCTAGCTATAGCCGACGACCGACGTAGCGATGCATTTCGTTGATATCTGAATAGTATGTGTTAATTGCAAAAAGAGGACAAGCGGGCCGGTCTTGTAATATTGAACAACCTTGGGTTCGTCGCCACTTTTCGCTGCTAGATTGCGCCAGTCGAGCGCTAAATGCTGTCTAATGGTCGCACTATACCTACGTCAACGCGTGAAACTGAGTAATATACCATTATTTAATGCAGAAACCTTTCCAACTATTTCCCGAAAGAATAAAGTTGGTTTTTTCACATTTACCGTCTTGTTTAAGCTTGTTTCTTTTCTAATTTGTAAATGTCAATTAAATTCCGGCACAATGAGAAATAAAGAAAAACCAGTGAAGTTATTTTTTTCTTGTTCCTGTTGGGATGGGACTGTGTAAACGGTACGAAGAGAACTTCGTCAGGACACCGATAATTCGCCATCAGGAGCAGACGTCACTGTCTTTTTTTAACCCCCGACGCAAAAGAGGGATGTTATTTGCGATTTACGTTTTTCAGGCGGCTAGCGTAAAATCTAATGAGTAGTCGACCAACCAGTCTCTTTTTTTTAAACAAAGAGAAGTTAAATTGATTATTCTAAGATTGAGAAATTGTGCAAGTGATTCTTGAGTCAATAATTGTAAAACCAACTTCATTCTTTATAATTATTATAATCACGTGAGTAAAATAACATGATCGAAAAGACAAAAATTTCCACCTATTTTCCAACTCTTACGCAATCTCTGTGACGCCGATTTCGTAACAACATAACTGCCATTGAGCAACGAAGTACAGTTATCAAATTCAAATAAAGGCAAGATGTTTAGAAGCAATTCAACATTATAACAAAGCAGGAAGTTAAAAACGCGGACGTCACACAAAGACCTTCATTGTAGCGGCGTGTTGTCCATAATAATTTATACGAGTTCTCGAGTATAACCCTGTGGTTAATTATACTAGATGGAGTCGCGAGCGGCGAGCACATGTGCGTGATGACGTAATTGGCTGATGTCATTGGGCCAAGCCCGCGCATTCTATCAGCACTCCAACTAGCACGCTGCAGTTTAGGGTTACGTGGAGGTTTTGTTGAAACGTTTCAATTATGGGTCGATCAAAAATGTTTTTATATTTTTTTATTTCACTTTAACCTGTATTCCGAGCACTTAACATCTGACGAAGTTAGGTGCACGGTTCCTGTTCCAATTGGTCGTTGCTTATGGAGTTTTTATATTTTAAATTTAACTTTTTATATCCTGCTTTTTAAACTGAATAATAGTATCGATCGACACATTATGTCATGTTTAAAACTGCGCAGGTTTACGTATGTTTCCCACAGTGAAGCTTATTACTAATTTATCCTCATTCCTCGACCTGATCACCATTTATCTATAACATATTCATTGAGACCGTTTCAGTGAACCCAAACATGATACTTTTGCTGTTGGTTGGTGAGTTACTTGGGTATCCTGGAAATTCCAGGTGATGCTCATGTCATGGTCATGCATCAATTTAAGGTTACTTTATTCGTCTAATATCATTGAAGTAATATCAAGAATACCAAATTTCGGCTCGATCAAAGCCGTGGAAGATGCTCAAATCCCATCATCAACCAGAACAGAGCTGATAATTTTCGAATGGCTTAACCGATTTTAATGAAACATATCTAAGATCCACCGCTAGAGAACCTATTTTTAAATACAAAAACCGTTCGTAAATAAGTTTACCCGCTCAAGAGCTACGGTGCCACAGATAGAGACACAGGTAATCAGACACACAGCGGTCAAACATATAACAACCCTCTTTTTGCATCGGGGGTTAAAAATGGTCATCATTTCGAATCATCTGTGGGCTTACGAGGCTTGCAACGTTAAAAAAATTTACTAATGACAAAGGCTACTATTTTCAGATTTCCCCAAAGAAAAGTCGTTTTCGAATTACCCATAAGCAAGCGCCATTAGAAATTCCGCTGGATGCGGAAGAAGCACAGAACCGTTCGAAGCGAGGGCCTATGTCCAGCAGTGTTTCAGCTGAAATGATGATGATGATGATCAGAAATACATAGAAATGTTTCTGTATTTTCGATAACTGCTTATTGTTTCCAATACGGGATCAGATTTATTTCTACGTCCTATTATGATAAGCATAGAAGACTCGTTGCACGAAGAAAGCGATAAACCATTTTTCCACTGAAAACGAAAAATAAGAACTGAAACGTATTTATTTCAATTGATAACGTTTCACGGTTCCTCACGCAGCCCAACTTCGCAGTCAAATCGTCTTTCGTTTTTCCTCTCTTTTTCGTTACGGGGGAATAAATCCCTTGAGCTGGCTCTGAACGATCACGAAGTTAGCATATTTTTTTTTTTTTTTTTGTGAACCGCCATGCCAGTTCATTTAGATGTGCCATATTTACGAATGAACATTGATATTATTTTTTAAGAGTACAAACTGCTTTTCGGTTTAACTGCATGATTTGGGAGGTACTTAAATAATTTCCTGCTCTTAATTCTATTTACTGAAGACTTTGCGGAGTAGTGAACTCTTTGTGATTGAGTTTTTTCGGGAAAGTACTTACTTACTTAATGGGCTGTCAAGCAAGGATGCTGGGTTCTGGTTTGAAAGGTAATGTGGCATATAAGAACTGTGGCTTTGTGTCTGGAATGGCAACACCCGTGTGATAACTTTATTTGCACACCTACTTGTACATTGATGTTGGCGAACTGGCGACCATTTCGCATAAACGACGATTGAACAATAGCATAAAAGAATTGTAAGGAACCCACTATAAGTGTTACTTCGCACTTGACCATATTTTTAACCGTTTTTTTGCAACGTTGTTTCCACACTCCACATTTGGGAGCCCTCTTAGCAGCATTTCGTAGATGATTATAGATTCGTGAGCAAGTTGCTTGGGATTGCGAAATGTGTTGCTAGGTGAGACCGGTTGTTACTTAAAATAGAACACACAAACTTATACATTGTTGTATCAACGTACTTAGTTTAGAAGATGTTGAAATGAGTTAGAAAACTTCTGAAATATAGTTAGGTAAGAATTGTTAATTCATTCAGCTTAATTAGTATTTTTACAATAAAATAATTTCAATTCATGAAGTGAGCTAGAGGTTTCATCGTAAGATTCATGGACACAGTCCCAAGTGACGTGTTTAGAAATATTCTATGACGATTGTAATTTATCGGTTATTAAAGACGCACTAAGTCAGACGAGCAACAAAGTCGTCCCAGATTTTCTACGCAACACCTATTTGCAAAAGATTAGATGACCCTCACTGGGTAGGTCACAAACAAGGTTACATTGCCGATAAACATGAATCTAGTTCCGAATTTACAGGAAGCTGTATAAGTGCTCTAACTCTGTTGTCTCCCTTAATCTTGTTAAACAAGAGGCCAATTTTCTGGCAACCTTAGTACCTCCGTTGTTTACGCAGAGCAGCGCTTGGTATTGATTCTAAAATTATCTTGACCTACTTAAACGGTACATACCATCGTATCTACTTAGATACCGAATGACGATACGATCACGTTCGTTAACAACATTAGATAAAGCCTAAAGGTGCGATTACATCTAAATTGCTTTTATTTTCCGTTAGCGGTTTATAAATGATTTGTACTTATGTGGTTTTTCATTGTGTAGTGCTTGCTAATGACTAGTTGAAGTAATTACACTATTAGGTCATCTGTCCTTGTGTGCACAGCTGGACGAGACTGTCCAGTGTCTAAGACTAGTTTGTATTAATAATTTAGACGGATAACTTCCTCGTTGGTCTAGTGGTCGGAAGCGCTCCTACTGAGCACGTCCTGGGTTCGATTCCCAGATCGGCCAAGTGTTATTGGGTGTTTCTGTCTTGAATTTCTCAGTGGCAGCTCGGAGTCTGGATTTATGCCACGTTGATGGCAGTAAGCTCGCCCTCTATTACATGGAACTTAAAACATAAGTGGCGAAATGTGGGTGTACTATAGGGAAACCTCTGCCCCACCCTTCGAGAAAACAAGGCGTGATGTTTTGTTATGTTCAGATGAATGATACCTTTTTTTAATCTTTTGTGATTAACGTATTTCAGTATAATTGCACTAGTATCTGTATTTTGTATGGAAATACTTTCACATTATTGAGTTATCGTGGACGGAAATTTGAAAAGCGTCTTCATAAAATTTCCATAAAGTTCACTTCCCAGTGGTATCGTGATGAAACAAAAGCGCACTTTGTGAAGGCAAGTCAATGTTTTGGATCATTACTAACCATATACTTAGGTAGAAGGAGTTTTAAGCGAGCATCCAAAAAAACAATTACTTCGTTAAAAAAATTAGCAAACATTTTCATAATATTTGAGCAGTCAAATAATAATTTTTGTAGTAATATTTATTTACCCTTTTTCTCACAGGGCACCCAAAACATGAAATAACAATTACCGTTCTGCGGGCTTAGCACGACTACCGATTTGTCGACGGAAGAATAGACATGACTATTAACTAAATGATGTATGTTTTCTATTAATTATCACAGTTACCTATGCGTTCTAAACGAATCATGATTTTGTAGACAATCGTATTTATTTTGTGACCGTCCAGTAGAAAGTTTTGTCAGTGTGATTTTGACAGTTAGAGAAGAAATATTCTTCTGAAATAGTCTACATTTTTAAGGACTTAGACAAATATCTTTAGAAACGAAATACTAAATGACAGATTGTAGAAAGATATCTACGGCGCGATAACAAAAATGTAGGAAACAATATCACTTTGTACTGAAAAAGCACTGTCTATTCTTCGTAGAAATACAAAGCGCCATGCTAAGCCTGCTGAACAGATTGTTTTCTTTGCTTGGTAATAACTTTCATTTCCCTATTGTTTTTCCAGGAACCTTTAATCGTTATGTCAATCGAATAAATAATATGTAATTGATAGATAACCGATGAAATGATTCTTCGTAGAACTAACGAACTTTCAGAAAAAAAAAACAATCAGTAGTAGGTAGATACTAAAAATTTTTTTTGTTTTTTTTTTTTTCTGAAAGTTCGTTAGCTCTACGAAGAACCATTTCATCGGTTATTAATTAATTACATATTATTTATTCGATCAACCAAAGATATATTTAAAAAAGAAAACGATGTTTTTGTTACCTACCTTATTTTACATTCTTGTACAGCACGACCGATTTACGAAAATAATTAATTCAACCGGTTTTTTATTGTTATGGTCATTTAAGTTAACTGAGCTGATATATGGCTAAATAGTAACTAAATAGCATAATAATGTTCCCGATAATGTTCTGCCGGGACACACGCCTCCTCTCCATAAGTGGGAGTGGGCCATTATCCACTACGCGGGCCCGGTGCCGGTGCTGGTGGATGTCACATCTCTTTGAATTTTTGGTTCTAAAACCAGCCAGTCTCCTCAAGATATCCTTTTCCTTCACCGTTTGAGAGCAGTGGAGATGAAATTCAATACATTGCGTACATATTTGCCTGGGTTCGAACTCACGGCTAAACAACTTGTAAGTTCAGACTGATACCACTGCGCACATACTATTTATTTCATTGTAATACCAATGCGAGAGACTTTATTTTAATCCTATCTGTAAACAAACAGTAAACAATAAGTACCTACAGACGGTCAGTGGAGTACCAATCGTTGCTCATTGAAGAGGCGTCGTCCATCCATGTGACTAGGTCCACTCTAATCAACGGGACGCAACACCCGGTCTCAGGGATGCTACACACTTCGGGTATTCGACTCGGCAGTATTTGCTGAATAACAAAGCCGACCCAAAACAACAACACATTCCGCTAGTCGGTAAACTCTCTTCAGCACCTGCCTTCGCTGAATCATGTTCGGTTCAGCTGGAGCTAACACTTTACCCGAAATCCAAAACCACACGAAATTCATAGTAATGTTGTAAAATCTAAAGTCACTCTGTATGTGATTTTCATGCCTAAACCACTGAACGGATTTCATTTAAATTTAGCTAGGAGACAGATCGCATTTTTGGGTACGTACCTAGTTACGTAATTTTTGGAACGGTATCACTTTACTGTGGGATAATTTCTGACATCAGTGAAGGCGCGGGCAGAAGATAGTACTCACCTACATTGTATTCGCTTCTGCTACCAGTGTGCCGCACTATCCCAAGCCGAAAACTGCGTAGCACCCCTCAAATAGATCGCTGTAGAAAATTCACGCTACAGCTACTGCCACATATACCTACTCAACTGTTGAAATCTGGACCATTTCAATCAGGCCCAATTTGCTACCCAATCACCACTAAACGGCCTACATTCCTAGCAAAATCTTAGTGTAGGGATATTAAACCTTCTTGCTTTGAAAGAAGGATTCTTCAAATGCATGACACGTTTGTTACTCGAAGCTAGAGCACGACGAGAATGAAGAGGATGGTTATCTAGTTAATTGAGTGCCAAACGCACCTTGTATTTGCCAGTAGGTACTTGTATTGTAACGTCAAATATTTCATCTCATAAAAACAGTAATTTTCATGAAAGCCGGTAAACAAACCAACATTTCATTTGTATGTAAATAAATGGAACAAACAGTAAATAAAATAAATGCTTTTTTTTTAAGTTTATGAATTAATTCAGTTATGGACTTGGTTTTATTGAATAACAACGTTTTGTTTGAGAGAAACCATACAAAATTGTTTGAGCTATATTGTTATTGCATTGTTTTATTTGGACAAAAGGTTCCGACGCAATCTATTCGTAAGGTTTGCTTTGAATTTCATATAAATTATGAAGGTTGCTTAACAAGTTCTTCGGAACCCTTAGTGGTAAGAATTATTGATTTGTCGAAGGTCGCTCCAAGGAGCCTGTTGTGCTGGCTTTTCTATCATTTTCTGTTTGCGACACTAAATTGTACCTATTTCATATGCACAAAAGATATAAGATTATATACATAGAAGTCTCCTGATGAATAGATACGATTAATGGATTAAGTATTCAAGTAGAAGAAAAGCTTTAAAGATCTGAAATGATACATGATATTTTCATAAATGATCTGGCAAGGTACCGTCTTAATATTAATCTTTTTAAATAGTTCCCTGAGGGATTCGCGGTGACGTAGATTTATAAAAGGCTCTGACAGCTCTCTTTTGCAAAATAAAGATGCATTCAATGTCAGCCCGACCCCACACGCTACCTAAGATTTCGTGTCTTCAATCAACTAGCAGTGGGGGGGCACTGCTAGTAGATTGGGGGACACGAAATCTTGCAACAAAATTATTCTTTCTACCCGCTTTTTTAAATAAAATGCGATATACGAAAAATGTAGGTCGTTAGTCAGGAAGATAATAATAATTTAATTCAATTTGATGACCTACTAACCTCAAAAAAATTAAGGTCACATCCTAAACAGATAATGTTTCATTAAGAAAAAATATTTAGGGCGCCATGTTCGTTCGCAGTTTAGTGGCAACACAGTGTACTTGTAATCACTTGATAAATCAAAAAGGTACCGATGAAATTCATGGTTTATTATTCATATGGTTCGCTTCGACCTTCATAGAAATTATGAAGTTGCTTAACAAGTTCTTCGGAACCCTTGAGTAGGTATGTAGTAAGAATTATTGATTTGTCGAAGGTCGCCTCCAAGGAGATTGTTGTGTTGGCTTTTCTATCAGTCACGTCGTTGTTGTCGCTAAGATGTAGGTACCTATTTCATAAGCTTGAATAGAAAAGTCTCCAAATGAATAGAAACAATAATTGGATTCAGTAGAAAAAATCATTTTTCATTTCATTTATTTATTCTCACTTCACAATATTAGTTTCCTTAAAAGTTAAGAATGTTTTTGGTAATTTTATATTCCACCATTGAAGTTCCAATCAGTAGAAAAATTTATTTAAAGGTGTAGGTAATTATAAAATCAAGTTATGAAGGAAATTGCTAATCCATTGCTTCCTAAGTCAAAATAATGTTGTGGAAGTGTTAAAATAACAGAATTGCCATTGTAAGTAGCATAATATTATCATCAAATCTTGTTTCCCGAAGGTTTGGCTAGAGGTGTACCTATAGTACACCCACATTTCGCCAGTTATGTTTAAGTGTGACAGGAAATTACCTGCTGGTTTTGATGCGTGGCTGTAATGATGACTGCTCACATTGGTTTTAAAACTTCCTTAAAGGTATGTAGGTACCTATAGTCGACCTCGTAACTGCTTTATTGATCTAATGTTGAATGTTACTTGCATTGCACGTCATAAAACGACAAGGTCTATTTGTCTACGATTACATTTCAACCATAATGAAGTTTCAATTTACTGGGAATGAACGTTAAAAGTGAAAAACCAGTTCTAATATATTATTTCTGTAAATAAAAAGGTGCCATTCTAAATAAAAAATGTTAGCCTATTTTCCGGACGATATAAAACCATTTAATTCAATTTGATGACCTTCTAACCCAAACAAAATTAAGGTCGCATCCTAAACCGATAATTTTTCATTAAACGTATTTAGGGCGTCAAGTTCGTTAGCGGTTTGGTGGCAACACAGTGTACTTGTAATCGCTTGATAAATAAATGTGACTCGACGCTTATCGCGGCTAGCCTTGGCCTGCTTAGCCCACGCACTACGAATTTTATTTGACGTTTTAGTGGCCGCCATTGTACAATACTGGCGAGCAGCCGGCAATGTGTAGTTCACAAGCATGTACTTTGCCTAATATGTTGTAAGTACTGCCGATTTTATTCTGTAAAAAAGTAAGTTCAAAAACTAAAACCCGAAGTCTGTAAAATTACGCTCTAAAAAGTGTGAGGCAAGAAAATTGTATCTTTAAGTGCTCTAGTAGGCGCCATTATCATTTAAATTGAAAATGGCGCCAGAAATTGCAGACGCTGCAGTGCTGCTGCACTGCAGCGTCTGCAGTTTCTGGGTCATTATCGGAGAGTGAAGATTGAACAGTTTTGTGTACGGTTTGTTGTAGAATACTTTATGTAGATCTAACACGTGTGTGCTAGCCATATTAAGTATTAACAATCTTCTAAGACACGGTCACTCGGAAGGTTTATTTACTACTGAAAACGAACTTTACATGTATTAAGTAGGTATGGTTTGATATAGCTACTACGTATCTATCATTTTAATTAACATACATATCCTAACTAATTTTTTTTATTAAGATAGGTTCCTTAGAGTATTCACAGAAAAATATTTGACTGACATACATTATGGTTATTTTTAACCTACTAAATATGGCCTTAGTTCGCATTGTTAAATGTTACGATACAACAAAGTATGACAGCAATAATTGAGTCTCAATGAAAAATCAAATACAAATCCACTTTACCACTTCTACTTGACAATATCCATGCCAATCTCTCCGAATTTTCCACAGTTCGGGAAAACTCTTGTATTTACAATTTACGAGCTGTAGAGGCAGTCCATAGGCTATGCTTTATTCAGTTAAGGGCCTTGTTAGTACTGTTCTACCTGTTTTATGAAGAGCCTTGCTAATTGGTCAAAACAAAATTAATTGTTTGTTAGTCCATTTTGTAATCAGTCAGGGGCCTAAGTCTGCTATTTTTATAAATTCGTCATTCCAACACGATCCCATTGTCATTTTGCTAAAAGTTCGTAATCTGCTAAATTCATAATGGTCGTGCAGTGGTCTGTCAATGGTCTCGTAATAGAATTTTGTTATAATGGCATTGTCGTATTGCCATTATAATAAAACCCGTTAGTAGAAATGATTTTCGAAAAAATACTACTAAATATAAAAAAAAATTTATTCATGCCAGATTTCATTTATATGTATACATTTTTACATATAATTTTAGGAATTGTCAAAAATTTAGCAGATTACTGCCTAAGTCAGTCAAGTCAGTCACGAGATTACCAATAAATGCCATTTCTTTCAATGGAGTGTCAGTGGCTGACCATTGGAAAGTCATAATGACGCCATTATATTAGTAGATTTTCAAATTTATCAAAATCAACAATTATGAAACAATAATAGACCATTCTGATACTATTGTAATAGCAAACTTGAGGCCCTGGGGCCCAAGTCTGCTATTTTTATAAATTCGTCATTCCAACACGATCACATTGTCATTTTGCTAAAAGTTCGTAATCTGCTAAATTCATAATGGTCGGTCAAAGGTCTCGTAATAGAATTGTGTTATAATGGCATTGTCGTGTTGCCGTTACTATGATATAAAACCCGTTAGTAGCAATGATTTTCGAAAAGCTACTACTAAATTTGAACACTTAATAATTCCAAGTTTTTATTTCTAGCGGCCGGTGTTTTTATATTTTTTTACATTTGAGTGTTTTAATTAGATTTTTGTTTAAAAGAAAACAGGGCCTCAAGTCTGCTATTACAATAGTGTCAAAATGTTTTTTTTTTTTGGTTGGGAAATCATCAAATAACTTCTCCCGCTCTGGGTGGAGCAGGAGGGCGTGTCAGACTTTTACTGACTAAAACCCACCCGTGTTCCTTCAGTAGCCCGTATGCCAGGGGCTGTGGTGTCTCTTTCGAACAAACCCGCACCCCTGGCAGGCATCGGCCCTTGCGGGCCCCATCATTTTTTTTGTGCTGACATCTCTTTGAGGCGCGTGTGGAACACAACGCGCCGTCGACTTGGGCTTGGTCCTTACCGGACAGCGAGCTACCCATTACTCGCCGTCCGCAAGCCCATGCCTACGGTAGCCGGAAATCGGCCTGGGATTCCCGACGCCCAGGGCGTCTCCGTATCCTACGGCGGCTAGGGTCGCGAGGGCGCATATGCTGCCTCTCCCTCACGTGCGCCGCCTCCCTCTTCGCGAGCATTACTGCTTCATTGAAGGAGGTGACGGCTCCCCATGCCCTCTCGCTCCGTACCATGGCCTGGACCAGGGCCGGACGCGAGAGATCGCCGCCGCCTATCGCCTCCACGAGGAGCCAGGGCAGAAGCCGGGCAGACCGCCACCGTGTGCTCCTAAAACAGTATGTTAAAAAATAATATGTTAAAATATATACATATAAATGAAATCTGACATGAATAAATGTTCAAATTTAGTAGTATTTTTCGAAAATCATTTCTACTAACGGGTTTTATAATAATGGCAATACCTACGATAATGTCATTATAACACAATTCTATTACGAGACCATTGACTGACCACTGATCGACCAATATGAATTTAGCAGATTAAGAACTTTTAGCAAAATGACGACGGGATCGTGTTGGAATGACGAATTTATAAAAATAGCAGACTAAGGCCCCAGTTTGTGTGGAATTGTCAAAATTTTAGCAGATTACCGCGTAAGTCAGTCATTCTTTTGTCATTCATTATGTACGAGATTACCAATAAATGCCATTTCTTTCAATGGAGTGTCAGTGGCTGACCATTGGAAAGTCATAATGACGCCGTTATATTAGTAGATTACCAAACTTGTCAAAATCAACAATTATGAAATCAATGATAGACCATTCTGACACTATTGTAATAGGAGACTTGAGGCCCTGGTCTGCAGCCGAGCATGGCGAACGGCCCTTTATTCAAATATGTATTACGTAAACAGTTACGGAGCCCTATGGCCTTGTATAGAAGGTCATTAGATTTTTGTGTGCGTGTGCTTCGGTGATAGCCTTGTATGTTTACTATAGAGATTTTCGAATACAAACTTCAACTGAGAACAACTGCAGCTTTATTGTATAGAAAAATGGTACGGTGTTGTCATATCTTCGGATTTTTCTTAGAAAATGAAAATTCTCCTCGAATGTAAACGTAAACATGTGTGTAATCTTAAAATACGTATGAGATACCTACATAATTGTCCTCCTAAAACTGCAAGCCCATCAAAGTGCAAGCCATAATATTATACTCTAAATCCTGGAGTGTGTTTGTCATCGTGTTCGATGATGTAAGTAATTCTTCGTTCTCTCCCGACATCGATTTGCAGCAACAACTATGAAGTCATTTGAATTCATTATAATTGATGAAGCAATAACCCAGGAATGGTGCGTGTAACTCGCTCGGCCGATCGTAGCGTCTCCCTTCGCTCCTGGCTCCGAGCCAACAACACTAAACTGCTGGAGTTGATCCGAAAACTGACTTCGTGACACATTTCTATTGATCCTAACTCTATTTTTATGGCGTGAGCGTCGCGTCTTTTTGGTCGTCGCTCGAGATTATTGAAAGTTTTATCTGTGTCATATTTTTATTTCCAGTACAATCTAGCGGTCGAATTTCATCGGCACTACCTGAGACGAAAATTGTACTTTCTAGGCATTTTCAATTTCGATTTGCGCGATCTGAGCGCTGCATATCTTCTTCAATTTTCTCGCCCTGTATGTTCGGATCGTTTTCACACCTGATGTATTCGTAATGTTCGTATCATGTCACAGGGCTTGCTCTGCCAGGAAAATAACCTTCTAACCAAAATACCTTGATACTCAGATTATAGAATATCTCTCTCACGCAGTCACGTCCGCCTTTACGGAAGCGAGGAGTCGCCGTGAATAAATACACAATAGGCAAACCAGGTAGGTACAATAACTACGCTGGCCACGACATGTCGTAAACTATTTGCTAAGTACGAGTGATAGTTTGGCAACAGAATTGTGTGGCTTACCACCAATGGGTGGCTATAGTGTGTTTATTTTATGTTGATCGACATGACACATGCTAAATCCTCATTTCAGAGGTGTACATTACATAAATCGATGTCGATCTCACTATCTGATATAAAAAAGGTAGGTGTTAAACCAATACCTAAGCACAAAATGGATAGGATAAAGAAATATCCTGTCTATGTCACATATAACACTGGTAGTAAGTGTGGACGATCCACACATGACACACCATATCTAAGCAATACGGTGTAGCGTTCGAGTTCGGAGGAAATCGAGCAATCGAATCGAAGCGATTGAACCCCAATAATCTCATTTCCGATGGTAGGTACAAGTCTTATTCGAATTCCGACGATCGGATGTCTCCCAAATAGCCCCTTCCATTTTATTGATAGAAAAGTTTACTGCAGTAT
The DNA here is from genome assembly GCA_949987655.1 of Polymixis flavicincta. NCBI lineage: Eukaryota > Metazoa > Arthropoda > Insecta > Lepidoptera > Noctuidae > Polymixis > Polymixis flavicincta. The sequence goes on along the minus strand of OX465171.1, from coordinate 29,297,126 downwards.
TTTATTTTGTCTTACCGACAACTTTAATTTATTATGAAAATGAACTGTACATATTATAATCGGTACACTGTTAATTACTAGCTGTGCCGTCACGCAACTCAGAATGGTAATGGGTAAGTAGGTAAAACCTAGAACTTGTCATTATTTCTCGGTAGGTTATAAGGCCTATGATTGAATATCAACCTAGTAAGTAGAAACGGTGACTCAGTTACGTAATAAACCTATGACTACAGTTATGGATTTACCATTTTTATTGATATTCCAAAAAGTGAATAATTTGCCCTCTTTTGTCTTTATTAAAACAAATGAAAGAATTTGCTTCTCAAACTCAAAAATATATCTGTCTAGGGATGTACGAGATAAAACGTTAAAACAAAAATCTGTATGCACATGTTTATTTATTTTATTTAATAGTAACCAACTTATACTGACAGTTTGCACTACACATACAAGTTTTCGGTCAATACAAGTTATAACACATTCAATCATAGAAAAATAGAACAACGTTAAATTACATATAAAACTAGATAAAAATAGAAGCGATAAACGATTGAATAAAATTAGTCAAAATCAGGCAAAACTAGATAACATTAGGTACAATTAGATAACATGAGCAAAATTAGACAGGACTGGGATAAAATTAGGATACAAATAATTAATTAGTGACAAGATGAAATTGAGATACAGCATTATCATTAACAAGATAAAATCGGGATACAAATATAAACATTTACTCCATAGAGATTGTACTGGGTGTGGCAATGGACTCCAGGTATCGACTAGCCGTGTTCAGGAATATTAGGTAGGTAGGCTTATATATTATTAGGTATCTTATCATACCATAATCATCTTATAATCTGTCCAATTTTCGTGAAGAATCATTTCTAACGTAACATTAAATAAACCTTTTTAGTACTTTATTGTTATTACACTTTTTACTTTGACTTGACAGTTGGTTGTCATGGAAACTTTAACGTTTTGCAAGTCAAATGTTTCACATTGTAACATTGTTGGGGCAGAGCAGAGCAAAGCTCGCTGAGATCCATTTCTCTTATGTTCATGTTTATAATTGGTATTGTGATCAACACAGGTAACTATTTAGTTCTGTTAATTATACCTACCAAGAGCATTAAGGAGCATACTTGTTCGTGTGTAATTAACATTTTGTAATGAGCGTTTGAATTCAGTTTTAAACATAACATGAATAAACTAGATACTGTTAGAGCACATCTTTTAACTAATTCACAGAACAGCTTAGTGTAAAATCCTTTGTCTATTTAAAATCAACGTAATATGTTCGACATAAAACATAATTTCGTATATCATTTATTCCGAAGAGAAGGACCGAGAAGCGCCACGTCGTGAATACGAACAGAGTTTCAGACCCCCGAAAACATACTCCCACCACCCTCTACCACCGAATTTCAGAGAGGTGGGGCGGAGCGGGGAAGATTAATAATTCGCTGGTTACGTTAAACAAAGGCACACCATTATTTTACCGCCGAAACACGCCATCGTAAAGCTTAAGCCAACGACATTAGACTCGACGAGCTACATTACATTTCACATTAAATTCGCGTTGGAAGCGACACAGTCACACAGCTGTTGCTAAGGCATTTTATATTGAAACAGTTTTTTTAGAAAGTCGACTAGACGTGGCACTTTTAAAACAGTAGCTAAATATTAGGCACGTACAGTTATTTTTATTGGTTAAATTCATTCGAACGTTAACAACGGGACCGATAGACGCTGGAACCGTTTCAATTCTTGCAATCCCGAAGCATTCACCTGAACAAAACAGCATTTCGAATTAAATTGAGTTTCCGAGTGCATTATAAAATATGAAAAGCTCTATTGCTCGTGGAAGGCAGCTATAAAGTGAATTCTAATCGCTGAGCACTGCTGCGCATTTATTACGAGGGGTTGCGAAGTCGTGCATTTCTGAAGTAGAGCGTTCCTTCTTGAAGGAAATTTTGAGCGATTTACGCTCCACTGAGCTCTTGGCTTCACCGACGGTAAAACGTGGTTTATTGCAGCCTTATGTTCATCGATTTAGTGCCGGGTTGTTGTTGTTGTAGTTTACTAAATTGGAAACTGTTAGTTGTTTAGGTATGCTATACTTTTCACAGTAATAATATCCGCCAGTATCGGGGCGTAGCTTCACTACATTATAAATAAATTTCTTTCTAACACATTTTAAGGAAAATTTAACTATAACTCTTGTTTATGAAAGGACCAGTTGTATTACTTCATAACGCTACATTTGGCACGTTTTTTTTTTTTTGGGTGGGAAGTCATCAAATAAGTTCTCCCGCTCTGGGTGGAGCAGGAGGGCGTGTCAGACTTTTACTGACTAAAACCCACCCGTGTTCCTTCATTAGCCCGTATGCCAGGGGCTGTGGTATCTCTTTCGAACAAACCCGCACCCCTGGCAGACAGCGGCCCCATCATTTTTTGTGCTGACATCTCTTTGAGGCACGCGAGGAACACAACGCGCCGTCGACTTGGGCTTGGTCCGGGTGTTTCCTCCCGCCCTATCCGAAACAGGAACCTCCCGAAACAACCGTGTCCGGTGAGGACCTGCGTCAGGCGGAAGGTGAGGACGCCATGCCGCCTCTCAAACCACTCCTCAAAGAGGAGACTTACCGCCGCAATCGTGGCGTGCCCAACATTTGGCAAGTTTTTTTTTTTTTTTTTTTTTTGGGTGGGAAATCATCAAATGACTTCTCCTGCTGAGTAGAGCAGGAGGGCGTGTCAGACTTTTACTGACTAAAACCCACCCGTGTTCCCTCAGTAGCCCGTATGCCAGGGGCCGTGGTATCTCTTTCGAACAAACCCGCACCCCTGGCAGGCATCGGCCTTTGCGGACCCCACCAGTGGTTGCTGACATCTTTGACGGCGCGCGTGTGGAACACAACGCGCCGTCCCGTCTACCACTTTTCGGCCGCAGAGGATAGGGAGAGCGGCTGACGCTATACCGACACTCCTCTTCCCCTGCGGCCCCACCGCGTCCGCCATCAAACGGTGGCGGCCCCGTCCAGGCCACGGCAGGGAAGAGCGCTGCTCAGAAGCACCGGCACTCCTCCTCTACCGCAGCCCGTAACCCTCAGCCGCGATGCCTCCCATTCGACATCGCGGCCCACCTCAGTTGCGGTGCACCTCACCGCAACCTACTTTTTGGCCGCAACGTCAATGGCTTGAAGGCAAAAGCCCTGACGAGCGGCCCCACCGTTGGGTTCCTCTTGGCTTCACCGTGGGTGGGAGACCACGGTTACTAAGCCCCCCCGCAACGACAATGCGGGAACCCACTCTAATTAAATTCGCACATAAACGTGCCAAATGTTCCCACATTTGGCACGTTTATGTGCGAATTTAATTAGAAGTCAGAAATTCATGAAATGATCAGTTAACTGCTCTCAGGTAACTGCGCATTCCGTATTTTAACCCTTTGATGTTAAAATTCGACTGTCCTTCGAAAAAGCCTAACGAGATTGGTGAGAGATATTTGCAGAATGTTAAGGAAAATTCTGATACTGACAGAATCGTTAGTGATCAGGAAAAAAATATGAATGCAAACACTCTTGCCTGAGTTTCACTTAATCTATTCAAGTGGAAAGTGTTTTTGACAACTTTTTTAGTGCAAATCACAGATTTTTTTCAACTAAATAATGTTTCAGAAAACTAGAAAACAAGGGTTGATTTTCATTTTTTGACCGTTCGGTTATTGACCGTTTTAATAATAATGCATGACGTCATCTACACACTAATAAATACGCAGCAGGGTCTCTATTAAGCCGTGTTGATAAGGTTGGACAGCATGGCAATAAATTAGAAAATAATGGTCCTTGTTACCACGTGCTGCATAATTCTAAAAAGGGGTACTATTCGGGTAGTGCTCTTAACACACTGAGCTCATTGTTCTACCAGTAGTATTGCAATAACTCAATCGATTTTAATAATTATACAGTCTCTATCGATTTGTTTGATAATATCCGTATGGCGTAGTTTCTTGAAACTGATTTATTGAATCAAGGCTAAGGAAACCGGAGTATATGTATAGTATATAACATACCTTCATTTTAATAAAATAGTTTATGTCGCTTCATGTCTGTCTGTGTGACCGCGTTGTCCTTCAAAGCAAAGCAACTGAATGTCATGCGGTTTTACACAGTCGTTTAGATGGTTGACAAGTGCTGTGTGTTGCCGGACGTAAAAGAATAGCACCAAACCATTTTTTCCCGTGGCGGTCGTACAGGGACTTACTAGAAAATGGGCAGCAGCGTTTTCTATGCATTTTACCACCACACTGCGATCGCCAACCCGCTTGCCAAGCGTGGCGATTATGGCAAAACCCCCTTTTGGGGGAGGCCTATGTTCAGCAGTGGACGTCTTTCGGCTGAAATGATGAGTGTGTGAATCTTCACACACTCATCATTTCCAAAACATTTTGAAATAAATTGTCTAAATCTAGATCTTGTCTAGATTTAAACAATTTTGATATTTCAAAAGGTTTTGGAATATTAAACTGACATTTATAGAAATAAATGATCAATTAAAGAAATCTTGATGTTTTGTCTAGTCGGGTTCTTTTCTCTTCACTTAACTCTTTTCATATTAATGCTACACATTACCTCAACAAAGTGTTGGAAAATTTGAATTAATTCTGGAATAATAAACAGAGTAGGGTGTTATCCGTGTTATGTATAAGGTCCTCGACAGTCCAACGGTTCTTGTCAATTTAAAGTAATTAAATGTATGAAACTCTACTTCAGAATATTGAGAAATTTATTTAGTTCGGCCAATCTCGAAATAAATGTTTTTCTATGAAACGGAGCGTAATTAAAGGCATAAATATTTTTCTATGTATTCGATATTGGTCCCCTTTCTTTAAGGAGACTAATTCGGAATTTAAATAAGACTATACAGGAGGGGTGCAAAACGTAGCACGCGGTCATAAAATCATAATGCATGATAAATAAAATAGTGTCTAAACACTTGCAATACTCGTATGTAATTAATCAAAACAATGAAAATGTTAATTAACTGCAACCATACTATATAAATACGAGTACCTATGTATGTATACCTACTAAATACCTACCTGCTTGCCTACCTACCTACCTATTTAAATACTAGATTAGATAACCTGTACAAGTGTACACTCCTCACATAACCGTTGCATGTAAATGGACACTAGAATACTGACCTACTAAATAAAACGGACTTTTAAAAGACTGCTGTACATTTTCGCTTTCTCTTTTTAATTAGCATTTGTTCTGTAAATTATAAATTATCTGTGTTGTATATTTTGACACGAAGCTTGGGAATTGTAACCGTTTCTTTCACTCGCTGTTTTAATTTTTGGTCCTTTGAGCCGGATTCTTTTTGTCTTTCTCGTCGCATGCATTTCTGTTTCCTTTATAGATTTATAGACCTCAACCTAAAATTTTCTGTATGATTTTCAGGTTTTATAGAACCTCAAGTAGGTATCTACTATCACAAATCCGGATCCATTTCTATTGTAGTTTTCTAAACATTTTGTTTGTAATCATTACTAATCATTTATACCTTGTACGAGTACCTATGTACTTCTAATTGATTTAATAGGAACACTTGTATTAAATGATATTGAATTGGTACAAGTGAGGCTGGTTGACTTAACAGCGTTTAGGTATGCGCGAGTGTATACGAGGTCGCTATCGTAACCACGTTTAGTGTGGACTAAAAACAAATGACTACGAGCATGAATATAACTAACTAGCAGCGCCCCGCGGTTTCACCCGCGTAGTTCCCGTTCCCGTGGGAATACGGGGATAAAATATAACCTATGTTACCCGGGGATAGTGTAGCTTCCCTACAGTGAAATAATTTTCCAAATCGGTTCAGTAGTTTCGGAGCCTATTCAATGCAAACAAACAAACATACAAATCTTTCCTCTTTATTAATAGTATAGATAGATATAGATATACATCGAGTCCCAGAAAAAAAGTCTGGCTTTAATACCATTGTGACAGTCTCTTTCTAAGGCTTGATATGTTATTTTTAAGCGACCAGGCTTACCTCATCACCTACCTAACCTTTTCACAACTATTTTGGGGTTGACTTCCAGTCTAACCTGGTGCAGCTACTGTGCACTAGTATTAAAAATGGAGAGACTGCCTATCTGACCTCCATAACCCAGTTATTGGGTAATACGATACCCCTTAGTAAGACTTCGACCAGGCCTACCTATAGTGTTAATATCTTCTAAATAGATCTACTTGAAATTAAAAACCCCGTTCATCAGTTAGCACATTGTCCTGACTCCATAGTTATTTATTGAAATTGAACTGAAAAATCAGCACTTTCGTTAGTTAAGTATGTACATAGGTAAATTAGCCCCCAAACTCTGCCTGTTCTAGCTAGGTAGAATTAATGGAACGAACTCCACAGCGTCATGTCTTACTCTGTCCGCTTAGAATATTCTATTCTGTTATGTTATATTATGTTCTGGTGTAGAGACCACGAATCACGAAATGGAGGAGAGGGTGTGGTGTCGCAGCCTTGACGTATGTTCAGCACTAGATTGCGATAGGCTAAGTTGATTCAAAAGTAGTACCAACTTACCGAAATTCATAACGAGTTATTTTAAAACTAGACGTTTTATCAAGCTTATAACTCAATATTCTAATTAGTGTGTCGGAACAATAGCAATTATTCTGTTATGTAGCTACTCATAAAATAACACGACAATAAAGTATTATTATTTATTATGTATGTGGCAAAATTAACACTAGTCGAGGGGCTGGGGCCTGATGATTGATGTCATAGACAACGTAATGAGTAGGTACTTGCTATTGGAGTGTGGGAACAATCGATAAATAACCCTTGTTATTGTTATTTTATGGAGTCAAGTGTTTTATTTTTTCTGTTGTATTTTCTAACTATTATTGATCGAAGATTTTCTGTTTGTTTTTTGTAACTTGTGTAGTTCTTAGCTTTGATAAACAATTATGTTTTACTGTATTTTTGAGACCCATTAAAACACGATGGTTGTGTTCGTTACACTTGGACGTAAAACTAGGAATTTAAATAAAACACGTTTTAGAAAGGATAAGTAAAAATCTAGAAAACGGGAAATAGCTGTTACTAGTAAATGTATCAAAACCTGAACCTGTCCTCAAAATTATAGATTAAAAATCTGGACTTGATATTTAATGTCAATTCAATTATTTTTTTGACATTGAACCGTATACTTACATAATATGACTTTTGTTTCAATTATTATAACATAACCCAGGCTATAAGGATAGATGTTGGGAATAAGGACTTAGTAATAACAGCAGGTCCGTGTATGGGTGACCATTTTCAACTACCGTGCGTCGGAAAGCACTACAGGCCGTAGGTCCCGGATGTCGTTTGTGGAACTCTGTCAGTCGTCAGAAACTCAAAGGCCTGATAACCAGTCTTACCAAGGGTATCGTATTACCCAGTAACTGGGTTGTGGACGTCAGATAGGCAGTCGCTCCAAATACTGGTATTGAACGCTGGTCCGGTTGGAACGGAAGCCGACCCCAACACACTTGGGAAAAGACTTCCAGATAAATTTATGATGTTGGAAAGAAACAAGCTGGCTCACTGTGTGCCTATTTGATTATTATATCTATGATTAAGTATGTTGGTACTAAGACATGCTGGTTTCCTCACAATTATTATCTTAAGCGTTCTTAGACTAATTACTATGTTTACCGGTAAATACAGATAAGCATCCGTTGCAAAATTTGCAATCCTTGTCTCTACAATGCCATCCTCAATAACACCACAATAATTATCACTAATGATTAGTTAAATCTACAATAGTGATTTGTCATCACCGCTAATACCTGGCTGTTGTAAAAAATGCTAATTATAATTTCACACACACAAGTTGACGGATAAAATCAGGAATTACATTATCCGGAAAAAAACTGAAGTCCCCGACATAGCTTGTAGAGTTAGCAAGCTGAAGTGGCAGTGGGCTGGCCGTTTTTGTCGAAGGACCGATGGACGGTGGAGCAGACGAGTCCTGGAGTGGAGACCGCGTATCGGCAAGCGTAGTGGGGGACGCCTCTCAGCTAGATGGACCGACGACCTTAAAAAGGTGGCTGACTGGATGCGGAGGGCGGAAGATAGGTCTATGTCCAGCAGTGGACTGCGATAGGTTGAGTTGATTGACACACAAGTAGCTGGATAATTTTACAGAGTGGCTGGGTACCTGGGATGCTGTAACCTTGAATTTAGGGCATGATCCCTTCCACTTCCTCCATGACTTCTATCATAGAACTTTATCGAAGGTTACAAATAAAAAGTCTGATTTTATTTTTGCAAAAATTTTGCCTTTTCGTCTAGGGGAATAATTTCAATGTACGGGGTCTAGAATAATGTCATTACTTATACTGAATCCAATGAAGCAGATTGTCCTAACCACCTTGTATACTTACCTAAGTGCAAAATTGTGTTCCGTCTGTTATGAATTTATTTCAAAGTGTACTAACTACGGTTTATGAATAGCCTCATCGTTTTGACAGGCTTCCCTTTAAGATAACCTTGACGAAAATTGGCTTAGTCCATTATTTTGGTAGTCGGTAGGTACTTGCCCAGGCTAGGTCGCCAACCGCCAGCAATTCGACCTCCAAACATTCATGAGTATAATATTCGTAAGTACTTGTGTCGTAACTAGTACACTGTGCGTGTTGTGCTCAGCTACCGTCACATGTTGTAGCCCAATCATACAATCAATGGAATCGTTTCTGTGCGTGTGAGTCCAAGCAGGCCTCGCCAAGACATATGTATGAAAAGATTCACACATAGATATGAAACGATCGAATCTTTTGTAGTCCCGGGGCGATTTGAAACCGTTTTTGTTTCAAATAAAAACTTTTCTCTCGAGGGAGTTTTTCCGATTTCCACGAGAATGTACGTTGATCGAAGTGAACGAACGTTTTCATTTGTATAAAATATTCAGCTTGTATTCTAGGGTTAAAAACCTTAGATTACGATTAAGTTATATGATAGCGATGCTATTAAAAAAAATGTACTTACCCGAAAAATTGGGTCTGATAAGGTTTGATGTTTGGAAGATAAGTAATGTTATATTATAGTTAATTTAGGTGTGGCGTATCCTGTCGTCCTTGCGATTATCATCAACGTTTTGCATCTACATCCTGATTCCAGGTGATTTAACTGGGAGCTCAGATTGTTTTCTACTGCCGATCAGTACTGCAGCTGTTGAGCAGGGTCGGTACGAGTCTGAAATAACCCTCCGTTCTCAATAAAAAAGGTCGAGCAATGTGATATCAGGTGTTTTCCATTTGTAATGTCTCTGAATTGTCTGTTGTCTCTCTCCATGGAGTTGGAATTGTACCCGGTTGATGGCGAAACGCTCGCCCCCTATTACATGGGACTTAAAAATAACTGGCGAAATAAAATAAAAATAAAATAATTTCCTGATTAGATACTGTTGTTTTGGCCCGAATTTTATATATTTTCTACGCTCCTCAGCTTTATAGAAGCATCCACAGCTCTTGGACAAAATTGACCAAATTATTCGCAGCCAATATTCGCAGCACACTTTTTCCATTTTAAATGTGGCTTTGGACGACCGAGCGTGGCTTCAAGCCACTTTATCCATCAGTTTTGGTGGCCTCGGCGTCCGTAAAATTACTAGTATTAGCTTACCGGCTTTCCTGTCCTCTGTCCACAGCACTGAAAAGTTGGCTGGGAAAATTTTAGACCCTTGCCTGGTTGACTCTCATGTGCCGTGCTTGACCGATGCGGTGAATACCTGGAAAATGGCTTGCCCGGCCCGTGAACCCATCTTCCCAGAGACAGTGGGATGAGCCGCTCTGCAGGATAGTACGGAATAAACTTATTAATACGTCCACCAATGCTGCTGAGCGTGCTTATGGCAGTGGGTGAGTGGGAGTCGGGCCTCTGGCTGCAGGCAATACCGTCACCCAACATAGGCACCATGCTGGGTGACTCGACCTCCCGGCCCCCTACTTGCCTGCGTCTTGGCGCTCCTTGCGTGGCTCTGCATCGCTGTCAATGCAGTGAAGGTGTTGACTGCTTCGGACGGACGCCATGGCTTATCCTGCGGTAGGAGCGCAGGCCGGATAGCACGGCACGCCAGCATCAATGACATTATCCGTCGTGCTCTTGTCACCGCCGGGGTGTCAGCTGTTCTAGAACCCAATGGCTTGGCTCGCGATGATGGGAAGAGACCAGACGGAATGACCATAATGCCTCGGAAGTTAGGTCGGTCTTTGGTGTGGGATGAAACACCCTTGCGCCCTCCCAACTTTCTAGTACGGCGGGTTGTGCTGGGGCGGCTGCTGCAGGTGCGGAAAACCTCAAACGGCGCAAATATTCCAATCTTATTGGAACCTATATGTTCGAGCCATTTGGGGTTGAAACTCTAGGGCCATGGGGTCTGAGTGCCCACTTAGTTTTCCGAGACATATCCAAGCGGTTGGTCGACTCTTCACGTGACCAAAGGGCTGGCCTATTTTTCGGCCAAAGAATCAGCTTTGCCATACAACGTGGCAATGCTGCCAGCCTTTTGGGCACTTTTCCCAGTGACAACGATGCGGACATATTTTTTGATGCCTTGTAATTATTTTCTTTTATATACCTGTACATGTTATTATTTTAAGATATGAATGGATTAAGGATAATGTCAACCTTTCCTTTTTATAGTGCAAATAAAATTATTCAACTGGCGAAATGTTGGAGTGCTATAGATACACCTTGCCCGACCCTTCGAGGAAACAATAATAATTTAGACATTTATTTAGGTAGTTTTTCTTATGGATACTTTCATACGCCTCACATCAAAGCTATAATTTCCAATATAAGCTGATGATTGTATAGAATTTCCGTACAGTGCGAGATATATGCTGGAAATTTGTGTTACCGTGCGTACCTTTATAGGTAATGTTTCTATACATGTACCTACCTATAATTCAATAGTTTTATCCTTGATCATTGAACGAGTGATTTATACAATATACAGCCTGCAATTAATTTCACTCTAGCAATCTTATTGCACTGTTCTCTCATTCGTGAAATTATTAATTCGATATTTAACTCAAGGAACAACAAAATTAGTATGAAAATATAAAGTAACTAGCTTTTGCGAGCGGCTTCACTCGATGGTCGAATATTGCCACGTGAATGTATTACCGGGATAAAAAGTATAATATGTGTTGATCCAGGTTATAATCTATCTGTGTGCCAAAATTCATCCGATACCGTTGCGGCGTGATATGGCGCACTGAAATCTCATCGCTCGGCTCAACACTGATTGTTGAAAAAATTTACGTTAATACGACGAGGTATAAGCGATAAACAAAAAAAAACCCTAACTGTAACAGGACAGGACACATCACCGCTTGAATGGAAATACTACATCGATAACGTCACTGGTTTAAGAAATTATGTTACACAAATAAAACCAATAAACCGGTGTTATGGATTTCTGTACAACACATTTATAGCGGAAATCTTAAGTATCAATATATTGTAAGTGTAGATTGTACACGCTCATTCATATGTAGGTACATACCAGCCCAAGTCCGATCACATTTGCTATTCCACTATTTATCTGCTGGTATCTAACAAAAATAGACATTGATGCCCACGGAATAAGGTCTTTAGTCAGTTAGCTGAATAATGTTGCACATGTATAACCTACAATGTTGGTTGGTTGATAAGTAGTTAGAAGTTGCTCAAGGCTGGCGACTTGTGGAGGAGTAAAAACTTGGTCAAGGCCCGTTCTTAGTCAAACGGTTGTAATATGTCTGGTTTTGGCTCTCTCTCGCGCATATTTGGAAATTCCTGACGGTTGAAACTTTAAATTAACAATGGAAAGGAAAAGAGGGCTTATCGTTGAGGAAGTTGACACAACGGTCGCCAGTTACTGTATGTATTATTCTAAATACTAGTAGCTACGGGCACGGAAGAGGTTCTCAATTTGTCTATGGGTACATTCATCATACAAATAATACTATAATTTCAGACATCTATGGCAAAAAAAAAACAAAGGACTTCCGAATTTAAAGTAATTTTTCACTCTGTAGCAGTAGTTCTTTTAGAACTCAGTTTTTTTTTTTTTGTAAAAATCTTCTTTTTTTTCTGGAAAGTATTAGAGTTATCCTTGCACTTGCTTCGTTCCTCATTTAATAACGCACTTCATTTATCTATTACGCTGAAATTCGGGCCTCATTTTAACTAAACGAATGAAACAATGCGACTGTACCTATACGCAATGGCGCACAAATTCGGTCAAACTGGCATATGCTATTGTGACCACTATACTAGTCGGTATAACGACCATAGTTGTTTGTATCTCGGGAATATAGTTTGGTACTCATTGTGCCAAGGTGTGTATTGATCCGCGTAGTAACGTGGCTTCACGAGAGTTCACGAGACCCGAAAACTTTGAGTAGGGGGATATTATTATAACCACTATACTATTATAGCCCTTTGTTCTTTATTTGAGATTTATAGCCAAGAACTTTCGCCATTCTCAATCTTATTTAATCGAATAAAAATCGAATCGATAATCGAAAGCCAGATAGCTGTTTTAGTTTCATAAGTATGACCTTTTAAACATGGCTACATAACCGCCAGGAAAATTAACTACACGACAGGAATCAATTGGTTTGTTTAGACGTGATGTCAAGTTTGACGAACTGTCTTATCGTACCTATTGTACCTAACTTGCTTCTGTGAGAAAACAGCTGTCATGTGTTCCACTTCGAAAAACCTCTTTGATACACTCGTATGCTTCAGTAAACAAACTCTTGAATGTTCGAATTATTAATTTTTGTGTCTGATTTCGTCGAAGATACGGGCCGGACCGAAAGTATTTCGAAACTTTGGAGTAACCCCTACACCCTAATATTTAAGTTTTTCGGAGGGGCAACCACACATCCGGAGTAGTGACAGCTGTCAAATCGTGCAGTCATTCATTCTTCGGTTGGGCCCCATTCTAATGTCAATAGGTGATACGGAATAGGGAACGCCCGTAACTTCGGCTGAAATTATGGATGTATGGGAGTCGATCGCTAGATTCTAAATAAATATTGAATTGTATGATTTCCTCTTTAAACCTGTTTAATAAGGTAAGTAGTACGTATAATTAGGTTTTTGCGTTCAGCGTAACAGTTTGATGAAATAATGATAGATAAATAAAAAAAAATAAAAAATGGTCTCCCTCTGCACCGGTCCGGCTTGTGATGTAATTAACATGTTCTCGAGCATCACTTAATACGAAAATTAATCGTATAATAACTAATACAATAAGCGTTCACTTAAATAAATAATAAATAGGTTAACAGCTAGGGCTAACCGATTTGATATTTAGGTGCCAATTTTCTGATGAACAGGTTCGTTACTGGCTAATGGCTCTTTTAATTGAAACGGCATTTATTACCTATGCTATTTTCTAATGGCGATCCAAAAAGAAGTAATGCTATGCGAATTCTTTCATTCGAAATTCCCACGCTGTTATTGCCTTGCTTCCAATAAAACGACAAAGATAAATGAATAAGTAAGTAGGTATAATATTATAGTAAAACTAAAAAAAAAAATCGCAAGTCGATGACACCGGCCCAAACGAGTTAGCTCCTATGTACCTATGTAGTTATTCCGCATACCTCTCTGCCGGTAAGAAAGATGGACTTGATATGCCAAAATTAATCTCATGTAGCTGCAACTTACTAAAAGATATATTTTAATGCCTGGACCAAAAAAAAATTTATTTAAGTATTGGACTTTTATCTCATCATAATTCTCGTCTGGACTCAGTACATTACAGCCATGTCATGACAAACCTTTCTTTATCCTGTTTCGTGAGTAATTCGTATGCAGTGCGCATACGCAGTAGGTACCGACCACTACGAGATTCCATGATTACTGATCCCTCTACGTTCAGCCTAATTCACTATTCACAAACCGAAACAGGACAGCAACAACACAGTGAATGGTTCTCTGATTACATTAATAATTGCTAATTCGTTTTGGTGTTAAGATTTGAGCATGTAAAAGTGAGACTTCAAAATTCTATGGTTAAGCAGTTTCCGTTGTCAAACACGAAAATGTAACCATTTGCCATTGTGTTCAATTCACCATTGTTTCGACACCGTATTGGATCGCTGATGGCGTGGCATCACGGGGCTAGCCGTCGCATAGTGAGCGTTATCGCACGGCGTCGTGCGCTGGCGCAGCGCTTGCGTCGAAATTCGTCGGTGTCATCGCACTGGAGTAGCCTAGTTACGACGATATTTCGATAGAAGTGGCCACCAACGTTTCCTCCCACTGCAAATGCGAATTTGGACAGTTAGCTATTACGAATTCGTATTATACGTACCTATATACATTTAAAAAAATATTTTAGTATCGTCTGGTACCGTTTGCACGTCAACTGGTTCTGTAGCAAGAGCTTGCAGCTTGTTTTGTACTCCATTTGTAAAGGATACTGTTTACGTTCGTATTAGCAGTAAGATTATTTGAATAGATAGATACTTCATTGTTCGATGCCCAAGGTTATAGTGATATTTTGTAGGGTAAAATTGTATACTCAATATCCTCAGGTGTGCTATGAATAGCGTATTTGAAAAGAACTTGTATTTTGGTCTCGTTTTGTTATCTCAGGTCGAGGCTGGCGACTTTTGTCCCCCGGCCCCGTCAGTCTGACATCATTCGTCAGGTGACCTTACCTTAGATGAGTTACTTCATTGAACGAACATTCAGACATTCTATTCCACAACACGAACTGAATTCATCTTCCAAATATAGTGTGCCTTAAATTTAATACGAACTGGGTAGAGTTCGAGGTATCGGTTTCGGCTCGAATTGCCTAGGCCAGTTAAATATTTATGTGACTTGACTCTGAACATGACTTTTCCGAATCGTCGGCTGAAAAGGCTCATTATCCTTTGGATAATATCGTTCAATTTGAAACCGCTCCATATTCAGGTTGGCGAAAATTGATCTGACTTTTATAGCAACTGAAATAAACGTCAGAAATCCAATCCATGTACAGACGCCAGCAGGTCAACCTACCCCAAACTGTCAAATTTTCCCAATTGAACATGAACCTTATGCTTACGGTATAAAGTTGAAAATCTATCAAATTAATTTGACAGATTGGAGTAGCTTGATGTGCTGGCGTCTGTACTAGTCATAAAGCTAAAGAGTTTCTTTGAATGAGCTAATCTGTGGACCTACTGGTCAGATTTGAAAAATATATTTTTGTGTTTCGCCATATTCTCGAGGACGGCGAGAACAATTTTTTTTGTTACTCTATATTAAATGTCTAACATCACACTAGATCCCTTAGGCGAGGAGCAGGCGATGCGATGCGACAGGGTGTAATTTAAAAGCAAAAAAGGAATTAAAAAATGGAGGTTCTAAAGTAATGTTCTTTCTTCAGTTATTCTGGGGGTTCTTTTAGCTTCTTTCAATACACTTCCAAATATTGAATGTAGGTAACATTGGAAAATTAATAATCCGTCTGGTAATTCCTTCTGTACCTACAAACTCACACACGCTCATTCCCCATTATCCCCACCAATTTCGATTTTTTTTTAATGGATTTGGTTTCTTTTAGAAATCTTTCTAATTCAATACTGAATAGTTTATTTGCATTTTACAATGTGTACTTTGATGGTAACTTAAAATAATAGTGATCATTATGGACCCTGTCGGGCGCAGCAAAATATCTAGTAGGAGCGAGGCTGCTTCGAAAAACTTAGCTTATCAGTCTTCAGAACTACATCTAAAAAGTTATTTACGGTTTTTTGAAACATATTATAACTGATTGTTTGTTGTAATCTTGAAAAGAAAATGCTCATAAGTTCTCAACCTTTTACTTGTACCTAATTCGGTAGAAATGAAGAATAGTAGTGGGCAGTCTAAACTAGGTTCTTATCATAGAGTAGGTACCAAGTTGCGTGATGCACTAATTGAACCTGATTGCCTTTATCATAGAGTAGGTACCTATTAGGTACCAAAACCATTGAATTGAGACCTCTGACTAAAAATAAATTGAAAACCTTTCATAATAATGTTCTTAGCAATCGCTCAACAGCAAGTTTTGATTCACAAGACCCGAATATAAACGATAGCACATTTTTTTTTCTACAGTATGCCAAGAACTCAATAAAGCATGTCCTGTAAGAAAAGTTACAATCACTACTAAACCAAAATTTTGCGAACGGTTCACTGCTAGATAGTATTAGAAAAAAGCAGAGATACCTTTATATCATTTGTATCACGAAAAATCATTGGCTTCTGGTCAGGCCCTTCATAATTATGTAAGAAACTATTCTAAGATATTCAAAAGAGTATGCACTCAAGCTAAATGAATAAATAACAAAATGAGTATTTCTCAAATAAAATAGAAGCTGTGTGGCAGGTAATTAACAAAGAAACTGGAAACACAAAGCAGCGAGATCAGAATGAGTTAGCTCTAAAAATTGATAAAGAAACTATTTCAGATAAGTTAAAAGTCGCTAAAACTCTAGAAAATGTTTTTACCGATATCCCAATAGAGGTTAAGAAATTTCTCCTCTCACTGTTTTAGCTGAATGTCTTCTTAAAGAAAACTTCAGTAAGAACATTCCAAGTTTTGAATTTCTATTGCCACAGTTAAAAGAGCATTTAAAAGTAAAATGAAAACACTGAAGACTTATGGTGGATTACCGTTAAGGTTCTTGAAGATATAATTGTCACAATTGCTCCTGTCCTAACAGGCATATTTCATCAATATTTAGACAGCGGTACGTTTCCTGAGTAAATTAAACATAGTAAAGTAGTACCAATTTTCAAATTGGGTAGTTAGAGCGATCCCTCTGATTATAGACCTATATCTGTGCTTCCAGCATTGAGCAAAATTTATGAAAAACTCAAATGGTACGTAGTTGACAGTTTGGTTTCATGAAAGGTAGGTCGACGACTGACGCGGGAGTAAATCGCACAAGTCACATTTTGGGATCCTGGGAGAAGTCCCAGGATGCAATTGGCATTTTCTGTAACCTGTCAAAAGCGTTTGACTGCGTTGACCACAATACACTGATCTGTAAATTACACCACTACGGAATTCGTGGACAACCTGCTGATCTTGTACTTTCCTATTTATCAAACAGGAAGTAAAAAGTAAAGACCCACGGGGCGACGTCCTCGGGGTCTCTAGTTAACATGGGTTTTTGCCTCAAGGTTCAAATCTTGGCCTTTTTTATTTCTAGTTTATACCTGATGGTTAACTTCTCAGATATAATTTTATTTGCTGATGACAGATCTTTTATTTTTAGAATAGATCGAAAAGATACGGATGTTTTACATGTCAACGATAGTTTAGCTGTTGGTTCAAAATGGTTTGCGGCTAATAATATTTTACTCAATGTGAACAAAACTAAATGTCTTAAGTTCCTGTACCAAATTTACACCAAGTAGGACTAAATTTAAAATTTGGTGTCAAGAAACTAGACGCTATTTCGAAAACTGTATTTCTAGGAATTACTTCAGATTCAAAATTGCAATGGGGTACCACACCTCTTTCAAGTGGATTAAGCTCAGCTGCTTACGCAGTAAGAAAAATAAGGCAGTTGGCTGATGTAGCCACAACTACGTTATTATACTTTGCTTATTTTCACAGTATTATGTCTTAAGGCAATCTGCTGTGGTGATCGGCAGTAGACGTAAATTCAATTTTCATTTTATAAAAGAGGGCAATCCGCGCAGTCTATAAAATGGGGCCTCGCGAGTCTCTTAGAAATAAATTCAACGAAATTAATTCCGATTTTCTCTTTATATCCTAGAAAACATCTTGTATGTTCGCAAAAAGTTACCTAGGTCTTTTCAATAAAAGATGCGATCTCCATTATCTGAAAACACGTAGTAGAGATGAAATTGTGATTCCAAAATTTAGATGAACTAAAACTAGCAAGTCATTTCTAATAAACAGTACATATCCACTTCTATAGCAAGTTGCCAAAGTCGGTTACAGAACTTGGCGATGGAAAGTTTAAAACTCACACCAAACGTATCCTTATCAAAAAAGCATTATATACATCAATTTCAATATCGACTATTTATTAGTGATCGTCATGGAAATCAATCAATAAGTCATAATTTCCAAATCAAATCCGTTCATGATCAATTTCGAGAAAATTTCGCCTCCATAAAATGGTCACCCCATGACGGTGAAGCATACGTTCATTTTACTGGTCCCGAGTTTGGACGGGGAGGTATTATTTATTTATCATTGCATTATTAATTTTGCCGGGCCACTGCGTCGGCTGTCGTTAGCAGTCGGATAAACCATTTATTCTCGCATTATCCATCGTATTTGTACGAATGAAGTATTTGTTTTATTGTACTACCGTTTATTTATTTTCATACTTATTAAGCATATTTTAAATTTTCAAACATAAATATTTAAATATTTTTAAACATTTAAAAAATTGGCCCAGCGGGTCAGGAGCAGGGTCCAAGATTCCCGTGGTCAGGGCTCTAGAGAAAGAAACCTCCTGGCTATGCGTGCCGTGTCCAGGAGTACTGCTTTCTGAATCAAGCCCTTGATGTAGACGCGCAATGAGAGCCTCCTGAGGGTGTTGGTCGAGGCTCTTCGCGGTTACATAAACATAGTATTAAACAACGTCGATTATCGTGTCTCTCTTTTTGTACGCTTAAATCTAGACAATTTAATTTTAAAGTTCATAATCAGCCTATAATGTTCCCACTGCTGGGACAGACCTCTCTTCGAGAAGGAGCAGGCTGTAATCTACCACGCGAAAACAGTTCGGTTTGGTAGATGTCACGTCTTCGAATTTTCGGGTTCTGGGACATGGCGCGGGCGGTTTCGTCACGATGTTTTCCTTCACCGTTTTGAGAACAGTGTTGATGAAATTATTTACACAAAGTAAAGCACCTGGCCGGGGGTTCGAACCCACGACTACCCAGACTGTACCTCTATGAAACATGGGCAGGAAGCTTGTGCAAAATTAGAAATAAATTGATTGATTTGAGTTGAGTTAGTGACAAATCTTTCCCATTCGAAAGCATAGGCAGTTGAGCAATAACCCAAATCGAATTGGTACGTTTACAAGGTTAGCGAAACGTAAAGTATAACAAATCATAAAACGTTGCAAATTATAAATGGATTTAGGAATTTTGTGTGTAATTGAGTTCTTAAATTATTAAAACTCTAACGTTCTTTGTGAACGGAGCCTCTAGCGTGGGACTGCTAACACACTTTCACATTGCGTTCTTTTTAGTAGTTCACGATAGAAATCGCCTTGTTGGTCGAATGGAGGCGAGGACAATTGGGAACCTTGAGTTCATGGGTTCGATACGAGGTCAGAGCCGAACTAACACGAACGTGACGCCGACTACAAAGACTTCACTTATAGTACGAAGTACATTACGACTAATAAAGGGCCTCCCTTTTCAACTCGAGTAGATATACCTGTATATACGGGAATACCGTAATAAGTCTCCACATAATGTAGGTTTACATAAGAAAAATCACGGGCACGCCATTTAGCTCGGTTCTTAATTCATTCGATTCTTTCGATCATTTACTCACACACTTCTAACAAAAACTGGAGGTTAAAGAATGCCAATTATTAGTTTGGATTAAAAAACAATCAATGAATTCATCAAAAGATTATCAAAATTAATCATAATCATCATTTTCTTGCTCTTAATCTAATTTATTTTGTGGTCGGCGCAACACGTCTTTTCTTCCATACAGGAAAAGTTTTTATTCAGTGCGCAAACTTTAACCATGAATTCTGCATATCATTGTAGACCCCCAGCACGTACATTTTTCGTCGGTTATACAAAAACTGCACTGGATAAAAACTTATCCTGTATACTTGGTAGTCAACTAAAGTCACCCCTTTTCTACTCATATCTTTATTCACACAGATCATCCATCGCTTTTTTGGTCTCTCCCTACTCTTATAGCTATCGTACATACAAAGTGTAACGAAAAGGGTATTTACATTCCAAGGGCACGGCTTCTTTGGATGATATCAAACAATATTGGAAGGGTTTTTGAT
This sequence comes from Polymixis flavicincta, assembly GCA_949987655.1. Classification (NCBI taxonomy): domain Eukaryota; kingdom Metazoa; phylum Arthropoda; class Insecta; order Lepidoptera; family Noctuidae; genus Polymixis; species Polymixis flavicincta. The sequence goes on along the minus strand of OX465171.1, from coordinate 29,277,036 downwards.
TTTGAACCTTATCTCTACATGTTCGGAAGTTATGAGAATTTTTAATACATTGATAAAAGAAACCGAACTTTTCAAATTGAAATAAACACATCACCCGGAAGAGATTTATCGTGATACCTATTGGCAAGTAACGTGGAAAGTTATTGACCTACGTAGTGCGGTGACACGTTTCTTATGATTTGAATTTAAGAAACATTGAAACCGAAAATTTGGTATCAATTCTTAGAGTATTTTATTTTGAGCTGAAACTATATTATAGTGATTCTATATATACCAGCTGTTTATCTTTAGTGCAAAAGGATAGCAATAACGTTTCTGTTACACCATATTCAAAAGTTTTCTCTTAAAATAACTCTAATTTCGGAAGTCCGTGTCCTTAGTTATGTATTTTCAGCTTTTTTGTCACCGACTTCCGAAATTAAAGTAATTTTTCACTTTGTAGTGTTTTTTGGAGCCAGTTCCTTTTTTTTATATTCTTTTTTATCACCTTTTAATTGTGGTTCCCCCACAAATTCGCATACGTTCACTTGTTAAGTAAATAACAGCGACATGAAAAGATTATAAAATCATAAAAAAAAAAAAAAAAAAGTGGAAAAACAAGGGGTATCCACGTATTACTGAAGCTAACTCAAAAACTCAACAACCTGACCAAATTAATATAAGACTGCTCAGGAAGTACCTAATACCATTTCAATCCAAAAAATATCTAATCGATTTATAAATAACGTAGTTCTGAGGTAACAAGCATTAAAAACATACATTCGAATTGAGAACTTAGTCCTTTCTTGAAGTTGTTTAAATATAATATAATAAAGGTAAGTACCTTAATTAATGACCCCTCCGTGCCTCGGAAAGCACGTTAAGCCGTTGATCCCGGCTGTCATTTGTGGATCTTTGACAGTCGTTACGGGTTGTCAGAAGCCCGAAAGTCTGACAACCAGTCTTACCAAGGGGTATCGTATTAACCAGTAATTGGGTTGTGGAGGTCAGATAGGCAGTCGCTCCATGTAAAATACTGGTATTCAGCTGCATCCAGTTAGACTGGAAGCCGACCCCAACATAGTTGGGAAAAGGCTAGGCTGATGATGATGATGAATGAGACATGAAACTCGAAAACTTTTTAAGCCGACATGATTTTTTTTTAAATTAATGCATCGGCAAATCCCTTCAGGAAAACCGCCGCCATTGACTCGGAAGATCACCTTACTAGTATAATAATATAGCCACTAGCGGGCTGCAAGCTCGATTTGATTGTTCAATAGTGAATAGGAGCGACCCCTGCAGACTGTTGATATCGATATCATTGGCTCGATGCATGGCGGTGGCAGCTCATTAAGATAAGGATTGGTAACAGGACTATTGATTACTTGTATTTCCCTTCAGTATATTATATTTACATGACATAACATCACACCTTAATTCCCCGAATGGTTGGGCAGAGATGTACATTTACAGGATAAGTTTTTAAACAATGCGCAAACTGTAACCATGAATTCAGCATATTATTCTAGATCACCCAGCGCAAAAAAATTGTCGTTGTTTATTAAAGAAAAAAACAGCAGTTCCATAAATTTTGACCGCGTAGGTATTGCACTTTTCTATGAAACATATATGTATAACCGAAGAAACATTTCTGCGCTGGGGGGTCTAGAATGATATGCTGAATTCGTGGTTGCAGTTTGCGCACTGGTTAAAAACATATCCTGTATATGTACATCTCTGCCCAACCATTCGGGGAATTAAGGTGTGATGTTATGTCATGTAAATATAATATACTGAAGGGAAATACAAGTAATCAATAGTCCTGTTATCAATCCTTATCTTAAAAGACCATTTCAGACACCAATCCACATGGTCTTCACATGATCTGACCAAGATTATGTCTGGACTTTAAAAGAGACTGTGACCTCTGAGTTTGTTTCGGCCTTTCTTCTCAGAGTAGTCAGATAGGAAACGCCGACCTCATCTAGTTTAAAAAAATATGATTGACGTGTAAAAGTGTTTGTACAAACCTACTTACAGAAATAAAATCATTTATCATTTATCATTTATCATTTAATGAGCTGCCACCGCCATGCATCGAGCCCACACATCGTCAGTTATGTTAAAGTCCCATGAATTAGGCGGCAAGCCTATTGCCATCCGGGCACAAATCTATACTGTTATGTGTTATATGTAATGTAATGTCTTTTTTTTTCAAATGTAATTTAGGCTCCGGGCTGCTACGCTTGCGACCGCTAGACCAACGAGCCAGTACGTATACATATATTTTCGGAACTTAAAATTACATAAAACAACTGATACTCATACTCATAGGTACTCACTTAATAAATGTAAAACGTTTTTTATTTTTTTTTATTTAATTGCTGAAGGGCCTGCAGGCCTAAACAAAACACATTTCTGTTAGCGTTCACGCCAAACGCTACGCCATAATGTATGGGAATGACATTACCTGCGGAAAGGTTGTGTCGTGTCCTTTCCGCAGGTAATGTTACGAGTATTCCCATACATTTTGGCGTAGCGTTTGGCGTGAACGCTAACAGAAATGTGTTTTGTCTCTAGGCCCTGCTCGTCCACGCCTGATGGAAAGTGAACTATGTACTTATAATGAGCTCTTTTGAAGTTTGTTTTCTTCCTTTTCATAAATTGTGCCCCTCGTTAGCTTGTTATTGGAAATTATCAAAAAATATATTGGCAGAGATAGCCCGCAGAAAGGGTTTTACACAATTCTCTGAAAATAAAAATTATATTAGTTTATTTATTTTAAGTGAAATTGTTAAAGAGCTGTGGATTTTGTGAATAAATAAATAAATAAGAATAAGTACCTAGTAGTAATGAATACTATTAACAACAACATCATGAATACTACTAACACGCCAAGCAAAATATTAAAAACTAAAAAAAAAAAGTAGCTATTATACCTACTTGTGTTCTGCAGCGTCCAGAGACTGAATGGCCATTCCAGCACTCTTGTGAAGTATACTTAGGTACTCTAAGCCTCTTGGAAATGTCTAGTCTAGGACGAGGAGAATGCGAATGCCAGTGCTTAAGCCTTACAATGTGAAATAGTAGAGAAAAACTTCTTCAAATTTTAGTGAACAATTGTCGCATTGATGTCCGTCCAAGATACGCTTTTCAACATGATGTTTAAAACTAATTTTAAACGTAATTATCACAATTGGGCACGCCACGATTGCGGCGGTAAGTCCCCTCTTTGAGGAGTGGTTTGAGAGGCGGCATGGCGTCCTCACCTTCCGCCTGACGCAGGTCCTCACCGGACACGGTTGTTTCGGGAGGTTCCTGTTTCGGATAGGGCGGGAGGAAACGCCCGGGTGTTTCCACTGCGAAGATCGCCCTGAGGACACGGTGGAGCATACGGTGGCGGTCTGCCCTGCTTGGGCGGAGCACCGCCGTGTCCTCGTGGAGGCGATCGGCGGCGGCGATCTCTCGCGTCCGGCCCTGGTCCAGGCCATGGTACGGAGCGAGAGGGCATGGGGAGCCGTCACCTCCTTCAGCGAAGCAGTGATGCTCGCGAAGAGGGAGGCGGCGCACGTGAGGGAGAGGCAGCATATGCGCCCTCGCGACCCCAGCCGCCGCAGGATACGGAGACGCCCTGGGCGTCGGGCTCGGGAATCCCAGGCCGATTTCCGGCCACCGTAGGCATGGGCTTGCGGAAGGCGAGTAATGGGTAGCTCGCTGTCCGGTAAGGACCAAGCCCAAGTCGACGGCGCGTTGTGTTCCACACGCGCCTCAAAGAGATGTCAGCACAAAAAGTGATGGGACCCGCAAGGGTCGATGCCTGAAAAAAATATCGCAATACCCTACCTTCTAGCTCCCGATTCTACCGTACCCATCACAATTGGTTGGAAGTAACACATTCTTTGTAGGCCACAATATTAGTTTAAGGAAACACCATTCTTTATTAAAAAAACATAGCCTACCGACTCTTATAGGTAACATTTAGGTCGAGTCTTAACAAATACCTGTTTGGAAAATACTGGTCCTAATACCCAATAAGTTGGGTTAGGTTATTGCAGAATTTTGCGAATTTAAAATAAAATTATCCTCCTTCAGAAAACAGAAACAATCAGGTAATTAAAATAACATCATCACGCCTATATTCCCCGAATGGTTGGTTACCTACAACTGGCGAAACGTGGGTATACATCATCAACATAAGTACAACTATGCCCAAAAAAGTAAATGTTGAAAACTCCAAATTCGATTTATTTTTAAACAATTCTCAATAGCGCTTCGTTTACATTTTTTGCTCGCACTTGTTTGTCTACGCAGTAGCAATCTATCTAGGTACCTGGTAAATACTCCATAATTTAGGGTTGAGCGAATTCATTGTTTGGTACACAACAAGCCCACAAATAATGCACTGGAAAAATAAAATGGAAACTGGATCAGTAGTTTTCGAGTGTGAAGCACTCATAGAACAAAAGATACTGAGACATGATATGAAATGTACAGACATGAAAATGTCCTTACTGTTTTCTGGAAAAGCATTGAAAATGTATTTTCGTCTGAAAAATGTACCTAACTGAAAGTATCATTTTATCGGGAAACGGACAAATGTGACACAAGCGGTATTTATTTATAAGCCCATAATGAAAATAAAGAGAGCCAAATCATGTCAATTAGAAAATCGTCAGTTGTACATCGTTCTTTAACAAACCAAGATACCTGGAGCTTTGCATCATCAAAACTTTACATTATTAATATAGGTATACACAATACAAAAAAAAACAAGATAGTTCTTTTCTTTCTTCTCGAGGCGATTAGGCTCAAGTATCCGACCATAATGTCCTGCCACCTGGACAGCTCTATCGTTGGCATCGTTTAAATCATGCTAACTGCAGGTGATTATGCAGAAAAGATTCAGGCATATCCTGGGAAAAGGCTCCACTGGCACTGTGTCTGTAGAATCGAGGATAGTCCATTTACTGACCTGGGGCCTAAGTCTACTAATTTATAAACGTTACAATGGTCTCTCAATGGTGTGTTTTTGACAGTTTTGGTATGGCAAATCTGTCAAAAACTTACCATTGAGAGACCATTGTGACGTTTATAAATTAGTAGACTTAGGCCCCTGACCTCTACAACCCAATTACTTACTGGGGAACACTATACCCTTTGCTTAAACTGGTTGTCAGACTTTCGGGCCAGATTACTTGTACAGCGTCCATCCTGGGCCCGCAATCGGTTAAGATATTTCCCGATTGGACACTGCGTTTCATGTCCAGGTGGCAGATGTTCTGCCAAAGTTTTGTGTGGTGATGTGGATGTCTAATCCACACAGTTCGCGTCTTTCGTCTGCCGAGGACGTCTTTTAAGGAGGTCGTTTATCTCAAGAAGCATTAACAGGTGTTATAAATAGTATTAAAGACAAGAACACTTAGATCCTAGCGTTGAGATGTGCAATTCTGATCTGCATACGCTAATGAGAACAAATAATTGTAATTTATGCAAATGATTCCATTGTGAGGTGCGTTGCAGAATGCGGTTTCTTGCGTGGATCTTTCTAAATATGAGGACACATAAATAAGTGTTGAGATGCGCCTCTGACTCATTACACAGCTGAGTAAATTTAAAACTAAAATAAATCATGAATTTAACTTTAAGAAAACAATGATTATAATCTTCTTAATTAATTTTATGTTGCCGGTCATCGATAATAACGTTATTTGAAGTTTATTTTTGTACTGGATATAAATAAATAAATACATGCTTGAGTCATTAATTACGATTACATTTCTTTTTTAAATAAAATTCTTAACTACTAAATACCCACTCACAGTAAAGTACATATTCCCCCATTCTCCTCGTTCCGCAAGTAGCCGAAGTAAGTATAAATTCGAAGAACCGAAGCATTTATCATTAAAATAGGATTAAAATATCGGAAAATCTGTAACGTTTGTACCTATCACGAGAATTTGTACTTGTTTACAAAACAAGTACAAATTCTCCTGAAAAGCCTTTTGTTTTTATGATATTCTTGTACCTATTGAAACTTAAGTAGATACCAACTTAGCGTTAGAAATGTCAGCAACAAAAATATGATCAGTTCAGACTGTTTTAAATTATACAAGGCAGTCGTTTCTAGTGCCTACCTAAATACATATCATGCTAATATCAGCTTGATATGTATTTAGGTTTACCAACTATTAACTGAAACCACTTTGTACTTTTAACAATATATTTACTCCAAACTATTGAAGAACTATTGCACACAGGATGACTATGGAAATAATTTAACTCTAGAAACGACTGCCTCTTACAGAGGTCTCCCAAAGAGTCCCTAATAGTCTCTATGAAACACTCGTGAGAACGCTGCTGTTATTTCTGTTCTCATACTGAATTTTGACCCTATCTTGAGGATGTTTATGTCTGGCTTGGGACACTGCAGCACAAGCACCTCGTCTGTTGGAGGCCACCATGCCGCTCCGCTGATGTCATGCTTTACATTGTAAAGAGAGCGCGGCAATCGCCAACACGGCTGTCCTGTCAGGTGTCTGTCCCACCTGCAGGCTTAGCATGACGTTTCCTATTTCTACGAAGAATAGACAGTGCTTTTTCAATACAAAGAGACATTTCGTTCCTCCATTTTTGACATCGCACTGTAGACATCCTACTACAATCTGTCATTTTATCGTTCGTTTTTAACGATCTGTGTCTAGGTCCCTATAAATGTAGACTATTTTAGAAGAATATTTCTTCCCAAACTGTCAAAATCGAGTTGGCAACAAAATTTCTACTCAACGGCCACGAATTAAATACGATTATCTACAAAATCATGATTCGTTTAGAACGCATAACTGTGATAATTCATAGAAAAACATAACTGTCATCTCCTATTGTACATCATTTAGTTAATAGTCATGTCTATTCTTCCGTCGACAAAGCGGTGCTCGTGCTAAGCCTGCAGGTACCCCACGAGTTCAGATAAAGTGCTGAAACACAAAATTATTAATAATTTACCAGTTATAATCCTGAACATTCGATAGACAACCAATTCATGTGCAACAGGCAATAACCATAGATTCAGTATAGGATTCTTCACCACCTCTGATAAAAAAAATCGGTAAGTTATCAATGAATAAAAACTTTTTTCAAAAAAATCACAACCGACTTCCAAAAAAAAACACTACAAAGTGCTAAATAACTTTAATTTCGGAAGTCGGTGACTTTGGAGGTGTAGGCATTTTAATTCTTTGTCACCGCCTTCCGAAATTAAAGTTATTTAGCACTTTGTAGTGTTTTTTTTTGGAAGTCGGTTGTGATTTTTTTGAAAAAAGGTTTTTTTTTTTTTTCACTTTTTAGTTACCTACCCCACACCAATTCGAAATTTCATCATCCTCAGGGTCAAAACAATGCATATTTATGCGATAGCAGCATTCGCGGTTGATTTGCTGTAATGTTTTGAAGAGTTCCGTTGTCTGTCTCCGAAACGCATCATCAGATCTATATGTAATTTACATGGGACCATTTCGGAATAAACCCCTTTCGAACAAAAAAAGAATTTTGCAAATCCGTCCATATACGACGGACTTATGCCCGAACATACATAAAAAAATATATATATAAACATGTCGAATTGATAACCTCCTTCTTTTTGAAGTCGGTTTAAAAAATAGCTGTTTCCTCCACCTCCGCGGTCAAATGTATTGAACAGCAGATGTTTTTTTGATGGGACATCTTCAAATAACTTCTCCCGCTCTAGGTGGAGCGGGAGGGCGTGTCAGACTTTTACTGACTTATACCCACCCGTGTTCCTTCAGTTGCCTGTGTGCTAGGGGCCACGGTATTTCTTTCGAACAACCCATGCGCATGCGATGTCATGCTATATTTTTTGTATTAATATGACCTATCTTTTAGATGCTCAACTAATACCCTAGTACTAAACTCTCGTAGGTATTAGCGGTTGAAATCTTCCATGTTTTTGTTGGTCAGAAATATTGAACTTACCACCAGTACTCCGAGCGAAAAGATTTGTTTCTCAGATTTTTTACTTGAAAACATCTTTTAGGCAATTCAAGTTTTCTCAAAGGCTTTCCTGTGTCAAGAACATAAGCTCGACTCGAAGTTGACTCGAAGTCACAAAGATTCCGTCGGGAGCACATAAGCAGTTTCGACAACGTCGATGGAATTAGTCGAAACAGGAGGATTATCGACAATTAGTTTTGTTTCTTGAAACAAAATAACGATTTCGATTGGAATAAGGTTTTGTTTAGTTTTCAGGGTTTTGATATTACTTGCGTCTGGTCGACATAACAGTTTTTTTTTTGGTTCTATGTTAACTCAATCACCCGTAGTGTTATAGCTACATATCTACGAATCTTGTCGTCATTTTACATATTGTCTGAATTATAACATGTTTCATGATGATGGAAAAATTGTTCAAGACTGTTCATTATATTTCAAAACCAACCGGCCGTATGTACAGTCGCCAGCAGGTCAAGCTATCCCAAACTCAACAATTGAACATAAACCTTATTCCTTTGTATTAAAGTTGAAAAACTATCAAAGAAATTTGACAGATTGGGGTAGCTTGATGTGCTGGCCTGTACATGACACATGTACATGATTTGACAGAACCTAAATGTCAAGCAAAGAAATCCAGTTTCTAAAAAAATCATGGCTACTATTTCCAAATATAACGTTAGTATGAAGACTAGTCTAGCTGTCAAGATACTTATTATTACGAATGGTCGCCCAGTGGTCGAAATTCGACCATTGTTCATTATTTTTTCTATCAAAAAGCTTTCTACACTCTTTCTTCATATAAACATTAGATAAATGTGGGTTTCATACTCCTCCGTCCGCGTTATTTTCGTAAAATGCGGTACAGAGTTTTTGCTTCAGCATTAAAATAAAGATAGCAAGTATAGCAACACAGAAGCGTCTTATAGGTACTCAAGCAGCGACGAAGTGCGGACTTGACCTTGTCTCCATCCCGTTAATGTGGGTATTGTCTGGCCTTTGCTTAATACTTTTGTATTGTATATTCCACTGGAGACTTCTGACTATTACTTACCAGTATATTCTTCTCAAGAGTTTTCCATCCTATGATCAGATTTATCGTATATTATTAGATTAAGGGCCTCGGGGAGTCTAGTGGGATACATTAATGGGACCTTTTTTATACTGACTATTCTCGTGTTCCTAGTAACTGCGAAATACATTTGGGGAGCATTAAAATTGCCTCAACAAATAGCGATATGTCTGGCACATCCAGGTAGTTGCATGAGCTATTGTTACACTGTGTCGATTTTAGAGAGAGAAGGAAAAAAAAACTAACAAAATATATTCACTGTCCAGGAAATACAGTAAGCAGGTTCACAGGTTAACACCAATTTGAGACGGCATGAGTATCTTAAAATAAGTCTTAAAACCTACAACAAGGTTACAATAAAGTTATTATTAACAGTTACTTGGGGCTCGTAAAGGAAGAAGCTAGGATATAATTGGTAAAATACTGAAGGTGGATTGGCCGATTGGTTCAATGGTTTCTGCTCCTATTTGGTCGTCGATAATAACATGGTTTGCAAAATAAAAATTTAGCTGTAGAAGTGAAAAAATCGAATATAATGTTTAAAACGACTCAATTCAGAGGGTATGACTTATGTGGGCGTTTATACATAACGCACTTCATTACCTAAATGTATTGGGTGGTGAAATGTACCAAAATATAATAATAGAAACAAGGTGAGCTTATGGTGGGTTGAAAATAATTATAATATTTCAGAGAGGCGTAGGTGTCTAAGTACTTTAAAAGTCGTGGGATGACAGCTTCAAGGGCTGTGGGGCGTAATTTTCCTCTCAGTGTTTACGTCATTCATGATAATGAAAACAGGTGGTGTGGGCAAAAACATATGTTTATGTGAGTGAAGAAGACACATGCTTCCAACATTCTAGAAACGCATGTTTGAAACTAAAAGTTGTCGCGTAGCGTTTTGAATTTTCCGTTATTTAGCTTCGTAACAACATATATGCAATGACGCTTTTCAAAATGGATAATTGATTCATTTGTTCGAGGCTTTACGAGGTAACAAAAAATCTCACATAGTTAATGTTAACTCAGGAAAAATAAAAGTGTTTTTCAAATTGACACGTTTTTGTACACCGCTCAAAGAATGGCAGTTCCGATTTGAATAAAGGGACAATTTAAGCGTTTGACGCCGGGCCCGCCCTAGAAACATGTTCAATGTGGCGTTCTGGTCGGACAGAACGTGCGACAGTTGACTGCAAGATGTGGAGTGATACGGATTCCGATGGAGATGAACCCTAGTAATTTCTAGACCATCTATGGACTCGAAATTACAAGAATATAGAATTGGTGAATTGTTGCATGTGGTGTACATCCCAGACTATTAATTGCATTATATCTATGCAATTTACTAAACAACACAAATCTGTCCCGCGTAGCATGGTGTCACATGTACATGGAGATGCATGTTTAATTTTTGATGTAAATTGTCGGACAGTGGAGTTATACAGTCCCGAAGATTGTGTGGATTTTTTTTCGATAAGATCCACTTTAAGTACGCAATGCAAACCTCAAGCGACTTGAGTAAGATAGTAATAATATAAGTCATGCTGACGACACCGCGCTTTGAGGCGGTTGATCGGTGTATGCGAATGTTATGCGGTGAATCATGGGCTCAAATATAATGTCACAAAGAACGAACTAATATTACGTTTCAAAGCAGGCAGCATGACATATTCGTGTATTCCTCATAACGCACTGTGCAGAGAATCTCTGCGAAGAGTGGACAAGTTTAAGTATCTGGCCTCTGGGTTACGGAAGACCTTAAAGATAACTGTGACAATCAAAGGGAACGTGGCTGTCCGTTGTAACATGGTGGCCCGCAGGTTTGCACGATGTACGAGGGCAGTTAAAGTAACGCTTTTCAAAGGTTACTGTCAGTATTTCTACACGTGCAGCTAGTGGGTCAACTTCACTCAGCGGGCAAACAGCAACCAACGCGTTCAATATAATAATACATTGAGAGTACTGCTGCGGCAGCCGTGGCGTTGCAGTTCGTCAGGGATGTTGGATGGAACATTGATGGTTCTGCCGCCATCATTAGAAAGAGACGTGCATCCCGGATGTCACGTGTTCGCGGCAGTACCAACACTGTCCTCAGTGTATTCGCAAATCTTTGGGTTTTCCTGATGTTGCGCAGGTGGAAGCAAATCCACGCTCAATTATAAGTTTTCAATTCTTTGTATTCTGTATCTGTACCTACTAACACTAGAGGATTAGCAAAATTGTTGTTACTAACCCTATGGACTTTGTCTAAAAATATTCTATTCTATTCTATATTCAAGTAATTGGCAAGTAGTATCGGAGCAAAACACTGCAGTAATTAATGCTTCACGCGCCGATTTGCACGCGCGATGTCATTATTAGAACAGGTTATCTTTATCGACAGTATAAAACAGTAACGAATATACTGATTACTGTTATACCTACTACCAGCAGTCTTTCAGTACTCGGTAACTTTTCTTGTTGATTTTTTCCGCCTCAATTAATTGAATGGTGTTCCATTGAACATTTTATATTTTCTAATTGAAAAGGAGCATAGATACGTACAGAAGCCAGCACATCAAGCTACCCCACTCTGTCAAATTTCTTTGATAGTTTTTCAACTTTATTACAAAGGAATAAGGTTTATGTTCAATTGGGAAAATTTGACAGTTTGGGATAATTTGACCTGCTGGCGACTGTACATTACCTATATTGTAATCCAATAACGGTTTAAAATTGTTAAGTTAAATACGTTTTCCTTGATCTCGAATAGGAGGAAACTACTACGTTGTTTCTGGCCTTTAATAAGTGTTAACGTAATGAAAGATACTTGTAACTAACAGGATATAAATGTGTTCCTAGTTAGGTACATGGTTTATTGTTCTTTCAATGTTCTGCCAACATTTTGCTGTTATTTTTTAAAAGTTAGATATGGGACTTAAACAATTTCTTCCTCCAGCCTCTTTGGAAAACATTCTGAAAGTGTCCTTGTCCTTCAACTCTGATTTTTTAAGTGGCCAGTTACCAGCGGTTAATTGACCCATTGCTTGACAAAAGAATCATTTTGTGCAGCGCTGGATCGATTGTTCAATTACAGTCCACTGTTTTCATTTCCTGCTACGATTTCCTTAATCGGTAGTCAGTCCTTTGCGAATATTAATAGTATTCTGAAGTTCTATGAAACTGAAAAATCTTTTTAATACTTATTCAGTTTTGCCCCTCATACTATTCGAGAACATACTTTTTAGATTATATGAAACTGACATCCATTTCGATACTCAGCTGCACGGGTCAATCGATAAGGTTAAGCTACGCTTGCCGCGGTTGGTCCGTGGATGGGTGAACATCTTCACATACCAAGACCCTCCCTCGGGAAGCACTTTAAACGGTTGGTCTCAGCTGTAATTCGTGGATCTTTGACAGTCGGTAGTCAGAAGCCCGAAGTGGGGTGTGGATGTCAGGCAGTCGCTCCACGTATAATAAGTACTAGTATTTAGCTGTTGGGAGAGGCCTATGTCTGGACACACGTCTTTCGGCTGAAATTATGATGATTCAGTTGCATCCGTTAAGACAGGAAGCCGACCCCAACATAGGTGGGAAAAGTCTAGGCAGATGTTGATGATGACTTAGTTGTCTACTTGAAACTGTGTTCTATGCAAAAGCGGGCTTCACCAACTCTTTAGATTTTTGGGTAGAAACATAGTACTTTTAAAAACATTAATGATGGAAGTAACGAAAAAATTGCCCAAGTAATTACTGCTCAATTGTCAACACTATGTTAGCTGGAAATAAAGAAAAAATAAATATTAGAATGTCATTTAAATATCATCCTATCACGTCGAACGTGACTTGAAAAGTCTCGTTTCCTGTACATTTGAGGACATGTAGCCCATTTGCAGTGCAGTGATGAGATAATGCCGGAGCTGCTGAATTGCCCGGCGCAACGTCTTTCCGTCATAATTGAATTTTCTCAAGGTACGTAGCCTATGTGCATAATCATTTACCTCCAGGCATACGTACTTAAGTAGCCGGCCGTAAAATAATATCACCATCCTATTTCTTTCCGTGAGTGTCGTAGGCGACTAAGGGACTTCCTAGAGAATGGGCAGGAGCGTTTTCTATGTATTTTACCACCATACTGCGATCGCCAACCCGCCTGCCAAGCGTGGCGATTATGGCAAAACCCCCCTTTTGGGGGTCCAGAAGTGGACGTCTTTCGGCTGAAATGATGATGATGATGATACTTACATAGATGAAGTCTGGGCTATATTAAAGATGTCGAAGAGCAGTTATTTTATGACTAGATACCAGCAAATTATTCTGACACTAACGCGGGATAAAACTTTCTTTTCGAAAATATAATCTTGGCAAATAACTTTCAGTGCGCCTTAATGATCATGATTTGTTTCATTCCGAACTAGCTATTGCCAGTGGCTTCGCTCGCGTGGACCTCGAAAATTATCCCACTATAACGTACTACCAGAGTAAAATGTATCTTATGTATTAATCCAGGTTATAAACTATCTGTGTGCCAAATTTCATCCAAATCTGTTCAGCCGTTTCTGCGTGATTGAGTAACAAACATCTAAACATAGACACTTTCACATATAATAGCTTCCGCCCGCGGTTTCGCTCTTGTGGAAGTCGGAAATTATCCCGACGGGACGTACCGGGATTAAAAGTATCCTATGACTGTGTTAATCTAGGTTTTATTATATCTGTGTGCCAAATTTCATCGAAATTCGTTCAGCCAATTTACGTGATTCAGTAACAAACATCTTCACAAATTTATAAAATTAGTAGGATAAAAATAAAAGATTGAGCGCGAATGTCTAGGCTGCGATTCAATTTCATGAGCTTTTCATAAATAGCGTCCATTTCCAGACACGTCGCCTACCTACTTATCTATCTAAGCTTTTCTTAACTATGTTCGGGTCGAAATACCAGTATTTTACTTGGAGTGACTATCAGCTGACATCCACAACCCAGTTACTGTAATACCTATGATAGGCCTTCGTCAGTCTAGTTATCCGATTTTCTGGTTTCTGATGACCCTTGACAGTCAGAGATCCACGAATGGCTGCCAGGACCAATGATTTAACGCGCAATGATGGTCACCCAACGTATCCTATCACTGCACCTACTACCTACCTACTAGTACTAGTATTTACAATAGCACAAATAGTCGCAACTAGCGTGGGTTGATATGCGCTCCACAACAGGTTTAAGTCTTAGCTCTAATGACGCAGTTACGGATTCATTCCGCAAGGTCGAGGACGTGAGCTCTCTTCCTACTACATTTTATCTAAGTACAGTTTGTTTTTCCTTAGGTACATACCTACCTTATTTGGTAAACAAACGAGGTACGAAAAGAGGAGTTTGTAAGAGACATATTTTACGGCCCAATCCCTCTCACCGAGAGGAGGCCTGTGTCCCAGCAGTGGGAACATTATAGGCTGATGATGATGATGATGATGATATTTTACGGAATTACATCGAGATATATTTAGAACTAGCTGACTCGACAGATGTTGTACTGTCTTAGCGATGAATATTGAATTGGCATTATTTTGCTATACAAACCTGTCCTGACAATTAGGAACACATAAGAAAAAGAATCATCTAATTTGGTGCAGTCGTTCGGAAGTTATGCGCCTACATACATTTCGGCGATTTATTTTTATATATATGTATTAATATCATCATCATGATCACCTGCATAGAGTTTTCCCAACTATGTATGTTGGAGTCGTCTTCAATTACAACCGGATGCAGCTGAATACCAGTATTGTACAGACGCCAGCACATCAAGCTACTCCAATCTGTCAAATTTCTTTGATAGATTTTCGTCGTCATAACATATGCATTAAAAAAATATGTAAAATTTTCCAGTTTGGGCTAGCTTCATGTGCTGGCGTCTGTACATGGAACGAGCATAGTAAAAATTATAATCTTCTTGAAATCAAGACCTCCAAGACACTATTTGTTTGCTAAATAACTCAACAGGGAAGCGGCGGGGTAGCTCGCGAATATTTCATGAAAAATTCATTCAATTGGGATTACCTTTAAGAAGTTAGAGGCTTGTATCGACGTTTTTAATGATTCATAATGTCAGCCGAAAGACGTCCACTGCTGGGCAGGCCGGCCCCAGGCTCCGTAATTTTTTGGGGGGGTTTTGCCATAATCGCCACTCTTGGCAGGCGGGTGTTAAAATACATAGAGAACGCTGCTGCCCATTCTCTAGGAAGTCCCTTAGCCGCCTTCTACGACACCCACTGGAAGAAATGGGATGGTGCTATTCTTTTACGCCTGGCACCACACGGGACTGATTATAGTTCTATAAAGCCCATATTTAGAGCAGTGGTGGCCCCGTGGTAACGACTGCGACTTACGAGACGTAGGTCGTTCGAACTCAGACAGACAGTTTACTTTGTGTAAATTATTTCTTCATCAATACTCTCAAAACGGTGAACAAAACATCGTGAGGACACCGGCATGTCCTAGAACCAAACATTCGAAGACATGTGACATCTACCAACCCGCACTGGGCCCGCGTGGTGCATTACGGCCCACTTCCTCTCACAGAGAGGAGGCCTGTGTCCCAGCAGTGGGAACATTATAGGCTGATTATATATGTACGAGTATATATATTTTAATCAACATACAACCTTGCAGTAATCTACAAATTGCAGAAACGTAAGAAAATTTTATTTTCGGTAATTACTATAATAAGGAGTGCATGAATTTGCATGTATTGTCCTGTCAGTGAGGACAGGAAGGAAATCAAAAAGGGACTTCTCACTGAAGCGGCTATTGTGAAGCGAGAGTGCGCGAAGATGACAATGATGCGTAAGTGGCACCAATCACGGACGATGCACGCGAGGGGCACATTGCCGCCGTGCCATTATTGTGTCCTCAGTGTCCTTCTCATTAGACAGGAATGGTGTCGGCGGAAACCTTTTGTGAACGTCGCGGTACTTACTGGAATATATGTATGTACTTAATAGATAGTTCTCATACTCGTGAGATTCTCTTTCCGTGTTGGTCGGACAAAGTTTGAACACACACTGAGTAGATATGTATGTAGTACCTGGTCCAGATGGTCAGTTCAAAATAAATTTACCTAGATTTTTTTCAGTTAGGTACAGATAGGTACGCACTGGCAATACGGACCAGCGGGGTAGTTGCGTAGCACACTAGCAGTAGGAATGGATTTCTTTTCGACAGTTCATTAACATTTGGCAGTTTGAGTACTTTATGCGGCCTACCCAAACGTCCTTTCTTTGGTAATATTCGTTGAGCTCCTCGAGTTCTGAGTTGAGCTGCATGTTACTGATAAATGCGTGCACTGATTGGACAGGTCCACTCAATCTGTGTGGTTCTTTCCTCAAAAGACTATTTCGGACACCAATCCACATGGTCTATACATGATCTGACCAAGATTATGCCTGGACTTTAAAAGAGAGTAGTCAGATAGGAAACGACGACGACCTCATCTAGTTAAAAAAAACCCCCGACCCAAACAAAAACTCTAAAAAGTAAAAAATAATATTTATAGGCCTTTTAATTTGAACGTAACGGACGGTCAATGAAAACGCCAAACAGAGGCCTAGCCGTCCCCCGACTTGACAATGCCCTGATTAAAATATTACGTTCAAATTAAAAGGCCTATAAATATTATTTTTTACTTTTTAGAGTTTTTGTTTGGGTCGGGGTTTTTTTAAATTTTTAATTTAATTTTTATTTCTTGCTTTTTAAACTTAATGTCTCCCTTAAATCACCATTTATATATAATCTTATTCATCGAGACCTTTTCAATGAGCCCAAACACGATACTTCTGCTGTTTGTTGGTGAATAACCTAGGTTTCCTGGAAATTCCAGGTGTTGCTCCAGCATCAGTTCAAGGTTTTTTTTTCGTCTAATATCATTGAAGTAATAGAATCCCAAATTTTCAGTTGATCAGACCCATGGAAGAGGCTAAAATCCCTTTTTCAACCAGAAAAGAGCTGATAATCTTCAAACGGCTGAACCGATTTTGATGAAACATATCTAAGAACACTCCCGACTAATACACCTTTCAAACAAAAAAAACTAAATCAAAATCGGTTCAGCCGTTCGGGAGCTACGTTGCCTCAGACAGACACACACACACGCATACAGACACGTCAAACTTATAACACCCCGTCGTTTTTGCGTCGGGGGTTAAAAAACATATGATTGCCGTGTAAAAGTGTTTGTACAAACCTACTTACACAAATTAAATCATTTATTTATTGCGTTATTTATGTTGTCGAGTGACCGCTGGGCAATTGTCGCCACACAGTGGAATGCCTGAGCATGGACGGCACCGCCGAGGCCGGCCCAAGAAAAGGTGGCGTGACGACTTAGACGTGTATTGCAAGGGCTGGATCGAGGTGGCACTGGAAAAAAATCCTGGAAGGATTCGGGGGAGGCCTTTGCTCAGCAGTGGGACAGTGTAGGCTCATTGAAAAGAAAAAGGTATGAAGCAATGGATTAGCAATTTTCTTGGATAGAAACTATCTATTCAGCTTGGCAATCTCCACCTAACATCGCCGACGACTAATAAAATAGCCGCTATGATCCTTAATAAAAATAAACAAAGTTGAAGAGATTAATTAAGGACCCCTCTTTGGGTAAAATATCTCCTCTCTTTCTACCCACTCTTCTCTGTCGGCTGATGCAGGCCAATTTCGGCCCGCTAGCATAATGATACCATACCCGAATTGAGTAACACGGTAAATATAAATTTCCTAATTATAATTTTCACGGGAACAGGGACGTCGCGTGTGCTCCGCTGGTTGGCTAAACTCCAGTTTTATATTTAAACGAACTAGAAGCCACTGACATTTTATGAAGGAGATTTTGAAACATTTCGAATTGTGCCATAGTCATAATGGCATATAATGGCGAGTTTTTACTGTGCAACTAAACATTTATTCGTAGGCTGGTTATGAAACTACCTGCGCCGATGAGTGCGTCCTTGTTTAATGCATTTTTTTTAGGATGGAAATTCATCAAATAACTTCTCCCGCAATGGCTGGAGCGGGAGGTCTTGTCAGACTTTTACTGACTAGAACCCACCCGTGTTCCTTCAGTTGCATGTGTGCGAGGGGCCACGGTATCTCTTTCTAACATAACCCGCACCTCTAGCAGTTGTATGATGCGGTGGCATTATAATAATATCGCTGAAGCTATTACAGCAGATAAGAATAACTGCGATATGTGACGTCACTGTTCGTGCCATGGACTCTGTTATAAGCACTATCGTAACAATTTGATAACTCGTATTGAGCGCAGCTAACAACTAATCGGTGCGGATTTCTGTCCTGAGTATAAGTACATTCAACTCGTTTTGTACTACACAAGAACTATGAACTAGAAGTGTTATCTATACTGTACTCAGACACAAATGTGGAATAGGCTTTCTACTCAAGCAATCATATTACAAAATATTTTCTCTTTTACTAATATATGATTTATCGACCGTTCTTATAAACATGAAAGCCAATTATTCCTGATCTGATTCCTCCAGAAAATTAAATTCCTTGATGGAGTAGGTACTCATTAAATGGCAAAATATTAATTAGGTTATTATGGTAATCATTTAAGCCGGTGCCTTATTTGATGCCAGGCCGAGAAGCTTACTCGTATTAAATAATTTCCTATGATTTTTTTGTTAAAACATATATCTTGTTGGTATAAAATTATTTAGAATATTAGAAAAATACTTAATAATCACTCTGCAGTTTGGTAAAAACAAGTTTGAGAAAGAGAGAAGCTAACAGAAGAATTCAGCTGGGTTGGGCAGCATTTAGGAAGCTTCGTCGAGTCTTCTCGTCGCGTATGACGCAGATCCTGAAGACAAAAGTCTTCAACCAGTGTGTCCTACCCGTTATGACTTACGGAGCCGAAACGTGGACACTCACGGTACGGCTGGTCCATCAATTCAAAGTCGCTCAGCGAGCTATGGAACAAGCTTAACTCGGAGTATCTCTGAAAGATAGAATCCGGAATGAGGTGATCCGGCAGAGAACCAAAGTTGTCGACATAGCTCACAGAATTACGAGAGCAAGCTGAAGTGGCAATGGGCCGGCCACATTAGCCGTAGAACCGATGACCGTTTGCGTAGACGTGTTCTTGAGTGGAGACCGCGTATCAGCTGAGTGAGCTCAGAGTGACGATCTTCGCAGGGTGACTGGTAGCAACTGGATGAGAGTTACCGAGAATCGAGCTGAATGGCGTGCAATCGGAGAGGCCTATGTCCAGCAGTGGACTGCTGTAGGTTGATAATGGTGATGATGACTTAATATTGGAAAAACACGGAGGAGAATCAGCGAGGATCCGAGCAACGTAGATTTCGGTATGTTTCCTTAAAAATGCTGTATGCGTGGCTAAGAAATAACAGCTACATGGGTTTATCGAAAGTTAAGGCACGCTTGCTGAGCTCGGTCCGTGGATTGGTATCGTTGAATGGTTGGTGACTATCCAATAATGGATAGTCACTAACCGACGTAACCAACGGAAATCGACAGTCGTTACGGGTCGTCAGAAGCCCGAAAGTCTGACATCTAGTCTTACCAAGGGGTATCGTATTACCCAGAAATTGAACTGTGGAGGCTAAATAGGCAGTTGCTCCATGTAAAATATGTATCTAGCTTCAACCGCTTGGACTGGCTTCTGACCCCGACATCTGGGAAAAGGCTAGGTACTTGGATGATGATGTGCACATGTGGTGAGTTGCGGTAGTTTCTTCTTTATTTATAACTATTGATTAGCGACTCTTTTTTTTTGTGGGAAATAACCAAATAACTTCTCCCGCTCTGGGTGGAGCAAGAGCAGGGCGTGTCAGGCTTTTACTGACTAAAACCCACCCGTGTTCCCTCATTAGCCTATGTGCCAGGGGCGACGGTATCTCTTTCGAATAACCCGCACCCCTGGCAGGCATCGGCCCTTACGGGCTCCATCATTTTGTGCTGACATCTCTATGAGGCGCGCGTGGAACACAACGCGCCGTCGACCTGGGCTTGGTCCTTACCGGACAGCGAGCTACCCATTACTCGCCGGCGGCTCTTTAATTACATTTTTGGCGAATTTATTTCAATGTTGCATTTTATGTTTCACGTTTAACATTATGTGTTCCCTTACTACATAATAGCCCAATAAATTAAAATACTAGGTAAGTTTATTTTCAGGAGGCCATTACCATTGTTGCTTAGGTGTCCCCTACTCTTATAGCCACTCTCGCTAACACTCAAAACTTTCCTCATGGAGAATATCTTGAACAACAAACTAAGAACGGAGAATAATCATCATGATCCCACAGCATTCCACTGTTGGACATAGTCCTCAATTACACACCATTCAACTCGTTTCTCGACAACTCTCATCCAGCTAGTACCAGCTACCTTGCAAAGATCGTACCTAGCCTGAGGGCGTCCTATCTTACGTTTGCCGATTAGCGGCCTCCACTCAAGGACACATCCCAACGGCGGCCAATGGTTCTATGGCTAATATGGCCGGCCCATTGTCACTTCAGGGCCCCAATTCTGTATCGTTATAATGATTCCCCGCGGAATCTTACTACATTCAAACTAAGTCAATATCGTGTTTTGTAGAAACTAATGTAATGGTAAGGAATCGAAATGTATGTTCCAAAACAATTTGTCGATATTATTAACACGATGTTAGCAGATTTCGTGTGTGGTTGTAAGTAGGTTAAGTGGTCATACTGAATTCAGGCCCTGCTTACTTTTTCTGTAAGCTATGAAGAGAGCTAGCTAGCTATGTGAATAATCATAATCGAGAAGAAAATAACTCTTTAACACGTACGCAAAATAGGAAACGCTGGTTCATTATTTTGATAAATATTTATTAATAAACAGCTTAGTTTTACAATCAGCAACAGCTTATCACCAATCCTTAGGCACGCAGGAAGTGGCTATGATTATTTATTTTGTGTACCTACCTACGATAAACTATATAATTTATATAAATTCATAAGACTAATTAATGCCGCTGGGTCTCTTGCAGGTTCGTGTCGTGAATTCGAACTAATAAAAAATTTGAAATTCACTAATAGATACCTTCTTACTATTATGTCTATGTATGATTTTTTTTATTCATCCCCTAGACTCCTAGAGGGTTTAAATTGCAGATAAAACATTTCATTTTGGAAGTTGAAAAGATAGTAAGTAGGTACTTACCTTCTTAGTCTCATGTTTTGAAGAAAAAGGAGATTTCCAGCATCTCCTTCGACGAACGGAAATATCGTTAGGTAATTTAAAATAAATTAAGTACTTACAGGGGTATTTTCTAACAGAATCAAGGCTTGAAAATTTCGAGTCTTAATTCTGTTTGTCACTGGTGTGCGGCTTCCTAGCATCAAAAAAAAAAAAAATGTTTATTGCATCAACTTAAACCACCCTCTCCCCTTTAACCATCGAGCCTCTATGTGGTATTGCCACCATGGGCGGATAACTGCCACCGAGCCTCCACATAATTATGTTCCCATCGGTGAGCGGGTTACTGCCACCAAGCTTCCGCATATGGATTCCTTATCGCCTGCCGAACACATGCACGTGAAAAAGAAATTACTTTTTAATTTGATTACGAGAGGTGATGTATTTAGTCGGTGGCAACACTTGCCGGTTAGCCGTTCCGGTTTTTTCGGTAAGTGGCTGTACCGCAGCAAACCCGTGTGCATGCAGGTTGGCAGATCATATTTTATAATGGTAACACATTAAAAACCCGATCCCTTAAACGCTTTTAAGTCACGTCACCGTATAATTATGAAGATCATTAGTTTAATAATCTATCTCACGATATTATAAACTATTTAAAAATTGTGAACTACATACAATATCCCATAAAAAATTTGCCTTGTTTTTCAATAGTTTATGTTGTTCAATAGTTTGGACAGATTGTCCAAACCTACAAATTGCGACTCAACTTAGAATTACGCGGTTGGTCACAGTTCTAACCTAACCTAAACCATAAGGTCGGGGTGCCCTGGTTTAGTGCGACCAATTCGGCAATCGCCAAGACCGAAAAAATGTCAGAGACGTTACACAATTTTACGGGTGATGATAAATTCGGACAAATTGTGAATCTTGTCAGTAACCGCAGGATCGTTCACAATTTGACGGTTTGACATGGGCAGATATTGACAGTTTATAATCACGCGCGATTGTCAATTAACAGTGTTCTCAATCCTACGGTGTTATAGGTATACAAAATGTGAGAATTAATATGTTTTCCCTTCTATGTTATTGGATTAAGGAAGGTGTTATTATTATTATATTGAAAACAATTTCGGGCATAATGAGATTAATGTCAATCAGGTATAAGTATATAGGTACCTACTTTTCTGTTGTCAACACGAAATATACTTTGCAGTCTATGGGCAATACGGGCTACTATTTCATAAAATTATTCAACAACCCGAAAAAGTATCCAAAAAGTTAGATTGTTCTCCAATATAAGCCACCAACAATGGCTGTCAATAAAGAAATAATATATAGAAGAACAAATTAATTAATTAATGGAATGTGACAAATTATCAACTATTAAACTTATAATGGATTTTGATTTGTACAACAATAGGTATGTACCTAACTACCATAGACGGCCTGAAAAATAAATATACACAGGCAACAATTCATTTAACTCATCAACAAAATATATTACCAACACATTGGGCAATTAATTGTACAAATATTATAAACTCAAAAATTACCGAACGGATTTTCATACTGTTTTCAGCAATGAACGGAGTTAACCATGACGAAGGTTTAAGTGTGTAATTAACTAACGTTTCGTATATAGTAGCTGAAATATGACATTGCTTGTTTAAGATGTCGGAAGAAGTCATGCTGACTGGGAGTTTTACTGGCGTACGACGCGTAAACTATTAAATCAATAAGTTCCCGTGGGATATGTTCCGACAATCACGCGGGCGAAACCGCGAGCAAAAGTTGGTACAGTAATATAGAACAGAAAATGTAGACAGTGAAATTATTTTTGTCGATGCAGCTATACCCATATCTTTTGTAGGCTGACTGTACTGCATAAATGGTCCTTACCTACCGTCAACCTACGCAGTTTCGGGAGCTAAATGGCTTCAACCGTCTTCGATTGACGCAATTTATCATTTTGCTCATGGCGACCGACGTGAGTACTAGTAATAATTGTCTCGACTCCCACACTTAAGCAAACGCGTTAACATCCGTCGTATCCCGGTAGTCAGGGAAATATCGCCTGTTGACGTATTTTGACTCAAGATTTTGTTAGATTATCTGCAGGCCTAGACAAAACACATTTCTGTTAGCGTTCACGCCAAACGTTTCGACAAAATGTATGGAAATGACATTACCTGCGGAAAGGACACGACGTAACCTTGCCGCAAGTAATGTCATTCCTATACATTTTGGCGTAGCGTTTGGCGTGAACGCTAACAGAAATGTATTTTGTCTCTAGGCTCTGTGCCGTTATAACAAAACTGAATCTACGAAACTTCGTAGAGTAGATAGACAAGTAATATGGTTATCAGTGAGTAATTCTGGGCTACTACTATCAGTATTATAACTTTATTTTTGAACTAGCTTCTGCCCGCTGCTTCGTTCGCGTCAAGTTTATTGTTTCCCTGACCCACCCTGTAACAACCCATCGCCTAGCCAGCTTTCATTTCGTTTTCGCTTAGTATTCTTTCTGACTTTTTTCTTATAACTCAGCTACTAAGGATGTGTTAAATAGCCTATCAAGCCCAGCCTAGCCTTTATCAAAAATTTGGCTGTCAAATGCAAAAATAATGTTTCAAATCCCACCAATAGTTCCAAAGATTAGTGCGTACAACACAAACAAACTCTTCAGGTTGATTATTACAATTGACGTACTTAAACAAATGTGTTGTTGTTCCGTGTGGTGCCGGACGTAAAAAGAATAGCGGTATCCCATTTGTTCCCGTGGGTGTCGTAAAAGGCGACTAGGGGACTTACTAGAGAATGGGCAGCAGCGTTCTTTATGCATTTTACCACCATACTGCGATCGCCAACCCGCCTGCCAAGCGTGGCGATTATGGCAAAACCCCCTTTTGCGGGGTCTATGTCCAGCAGTGGCCGTCTTTCGGCTGAATTTATGATGATGATGATGAAACAAATGGGGCACACAAAATACAGGTATATAATAATATGCCTTTTTATTCAAATGTAATCTTTAAATACTTCATTATGTTACATCATGAACATTGTCGTACCGTTGTAAATAACTGTTACCAAGTACCTTACAAGAACCAAACCGGTTATGGTTTGGTTTCATTTGTTCATATCGTTGTTGACCTTACCATAAATCTTCATAGGTACTAAGTAGGTACATATCTATTAAACATTGCCATCAATGACATGACGTAGCGAGGACTTAACAAGAATGTGGTACAAGAGATGGTTACCTTCGGGACTTAAGGCACTAGGTAACGCCTTGATCTTGACGAGCAAATCCCATCTATTTCATTCAAACTGAATTTATTCGATTTATGTATAAGAAAAGGCAAATGAAATCTTTACAGAAAGAATATTGTATGTAATCTTGAAGTAATTTTGATGTTTGATTTAAGAGAATATCCAATCCAATGGTTATTAAACATTCCAATGTTTAGAGAAAACCAGAGCACAGAGTGCCAATAAATCTTTAATTACAAAATGTTGTTTTGCCATATTCTCAACTGTAACGGAATAGAGACCAACGGATCAGAAATCTGAAATTAGGGTTACATAGCGCCTTAACGACCCGTTATTCGTAAGCAGCGGAACCACCGCGCGTCATTAGAAACCCGCTTGAGCCGCGCTTGCGACACAATAGTCGCACAGCACAGATACGCATAGATTACATTTATTTATACGGCAGATGGGACACTCGTTTGTTAAACATGTTTCTATCATTTTTACTGATTTAATTAATGAATTGCTCGGAATTTGATTTTGTAGTGGAAAGTGGATTGGAAGTGTGCTGCAGCTGAAAATTGCCGTCAGTCCAGGTCAGGCCATGTTGCACTGTCAGCATTGTTTTCTTCCCGTTTTTTTTAGTTTTCAGGTTTTTTGTAGTAATGCCACTAAATTTCATTTTTTCTTTATTTTTATGATGGCAGTCATGACCTAAAAGGTGGATCGTCCCTTTTCTCCATTAACTTGTGGCCAATAGGCATATGTGTGTATTAGGGCCTCCAAGAGTGAAGGTACTTAGGTAGGATCGTTTTGGCCTGGTTCAGCACTTCAGATGAACTTGCTAAAGCCGCTACCAACCTTGCTGACCAATATTACTTATATATTAACGAACCTATACACCAGAATCACACTGTTTATCACAATCTGAATGAAATGAATTGAACCTAATCCATTGCTTCATATGTTCGAAAAATTTGTCTACGCAACAATTTAAATAACGCAATGAATGTTGTTAGATCATCAAAATGTAACTGATTGTTAGTTTGTTACGCAAGTACCCCGCTGGTCTTATACGGTCCGGGCCAATTGGGACGGCCAATTATTGAAAAAAAAGAAAATGAATTTGTGCTAGTAACTACGTATCATCATCATCATTTCAGCCGAAAGACGTCCACTGCTGGACAAACACCGCCATTTCGACCGATTCTGTAATTCTCGCATTCAGCGGATTCCTGCGGCCTTCACCAGGTCATCGGTCCATCTTATGACCCGGAGCTTGGGGGAGGCCTATGTCCAACAGTGTACGTCTTTCGGCTGAAATGATGATGATGATGATGAAATTTAATTGGGGAATTACATTTGCAGTTGTAATATTAGCCTAAAAACGAATTAAAGGTACCTATAATTGTAAATTGCAAGAGAGAAAACTACCATTGAATTTCGTACCTGTGTTAGTTAATAGAGTAACTTTTTGTTTTAAATAAATGGATACGCTAAGTACAAAAAAAAAATTATGGCATCAACCTTTAAGAACCGGATTTTAAAATAAAATTGAAGATAAAACTTTTCATATCTAATAATATTTTAGAAATTATCAGGGTATTAAGCTTTTGTCGCGAGACGCTAACTATATTAATCATAATATCAGCCGAAAGACGTCCTTTGCTGGACATAAGCCTCCCCCAAAAGGGGGGGAGATTTGCCATAATCGCCACGCTTGGCAGACGGGTTGGCGATCGCAGTATGGTGGTGAAATGCATAGAGAACGCTGCTGCCCATTCTCTAGTAGGTCCCTTAGTCGCCTTCTACGACACCCACGGGAAGAAATGGGATGGTGCCATTCTTTAACGTCCGGCACCACACGGAACTAATTAATAGCAGTTTTAAAGTCAGCTAAAAAGTTTGCGATGACGAATCCCGGCCCGTTTACCAAGAGTACCTAGTGGTTATAGCAAATTTCCGATTTATCCGTTCATTGTTACGGTTTTTGGGGTCTGGAATGTTGAGAAACGGATTAAAACCAGAAGCAACATTTTGAAAGGTAGTGTTGTTTCTAATATAAGTTGCCTGGTCAGTCAAAGGTTATCAGACCATCCATACTATGCCCTGAAAACATCTTAAGCCGTTTGTCCCGGATGCCATTCGTATATCCGTCCGAAAGTCTGACTCAAGCTCAATAAGTTACAAACGAAGATGCGTATCTCTGCAATAAGCTGATCTATAGCCTGCGTCTCTAGAAAGGTCGGCACAATTTTTCACAAGTGACTATGCAGTGAAAGTCAGTGAGCGGGCCTTTTTTGGCATTGCCAAATAACATGGTTTAGAATGGCGGCCTCTCGGTAACAGTCGCCGGAGTTATGTTGTTTCTTTTTCCAGTATCTGATTACTATTATGTTTTGAATGACTTGGAGTTAATTAATTAAGACTTAAATGGGCTCATTTTGTAGTGTTTTGATCAATCTGTAGTAGTGATGTTAAAGAAAGCACTGACGTGGAAACATTTAATGATCAGGGTGTGTTTCATTAAACTGTAGGTAACAGGCGATAATCTGACAATTCGACAACTTAATAGAATCTTTCCTAAATCTTCTATAGTAAACAGTTCGAAACCTTTCGTCAAAATGTGACAGTTACTATGACAAATACGACACATTGTCAGTTAAATTCAAATTCAAAATATCCGTCAGTTTAATTCAGTTGAGTGTATGAACTTGAATGGTTTGTAATCTACGCTTATCATTAACAAGTTACACTTAGTTAACAATTACACGTTACGGGGAAGTTTGGTACCAAAGAGTTAAAAATTTAGGTATTGCGTGTTCAACGGTCGTGGACTCGTGGTTCGTGCCAACCTTCCCATATACATTTACACTTCACATAGCGCCGCTGATGACGTAGATCATTAATAGTTCGTTATGTATGTTACTGTACTGGGGAGTCGGAACGCTCGGCTGCCACCGGCCTTTGGAATTTCGCGGATCTCCCGTCCTATTTCGACTTATTAAAAACCTGAGGTCATCTCGTTCTGACACGTTTCACCTCCAAAATGCTATTCGGCTCCAGACAGGGCCAAACTTGTTGGACAGGTTTCTAAAAATAGCGGAAATGGCCGATTTTTTGAGAATAGCCTATGGTCCACGGCGGTGGCATGGCTAAGTTAACCGCTTGTTCATTTTTGTTCGCAATATTCTTTCTAATATAATTTGACTTTTATAACACTAGGTTGTCGAGTTGAAAAATTGTTTTTTCAACGTAGCCATTTGTTTTTAATATGGAGTTGTTATTCAATCATTGTTATATATTTTTTTTAATTTCCTGCTAGCAACGACTAATTAGATAAGAGAAGGTAACGGTTTTTCTTGGTCAATAAATGTAGGTATAGGTATGGTTGAATGATTATAAGTAGTATTATTAAAAAAAAAGTTAAAAAAAAATTAAGTCTTTACAGGACTAAATTTTTTATTTTACTTTTGTTTTTTTGTTTTTGTATAAATCTTATGTTAATTTTAATAGTAGTGTAGATTAATAGTGTTTTCTCTTTTATGTGTTTAATTATCGTATTATACTGTAGCAAGTTCCTGTGCAAGTCCAATAAATAATTTTTCTTTCTTTCTATTCATAAACGTAAATTTCGCACTTTCGGTTGCATGATTACTTAACAATGATTGTAATGACTGAAGATGTAATTATTATATATAATATTATATTTGACGGTTGTGTAAAAAATTATCTCATTAGTGTGGACATTGAAGAACTTGCCGTCAAATTTAGATAACTGACAATTGATTGCGTTATTACCTTTATGGGAAAAAATTCTAGGCACTTTAATTTTATGTCAGTCGGTACCTATGTTCAAAATCCGGTTTATAGAAATACTTACTACTGTGAAACCATACAGGAAAATTATTTCAGCAAAGAATAGCTGTAGCTACCATATATTTAGATCGCGTAGGTAGTGCTCTTTTCTATAAAACAGCAGATTTTTTGGTTAACCGATGAAACATTTCTACGCTAAGAGGTCTAATCATACACTGAATTTATGATTAGGTACCTACGTGGCTACAGTTTTCGCACTGGTTATTTCTTTTCTGTGTATGCATAATACACAACTCTTGGCCCTAGGCTTATTCCACTGTCGTATTAAATCTAGGATGAAAGGTCAATGATGTTAGATAAACATATGATAGGATACAAAAAACATATAATATCCCCTATAAAATTGAAATGGGTATTGAAAATGAATAAGATGTACACACGGCTATACACATCAAGCTATAATTTCCAGTTTACGCTGATCTCACACTGTACGGAAATCCTTTAAACAATGCTAGATCAGTATATACTGGAAATGTATAGCTTGATGTGTAGCCGTGTGTACCAACACAAGTAGTAGAAATGTTACTATTAAAAAATTTAAACTTAGCTATGCAAGCTCCGTGCCTCGGAAAGCACGTTAAGCCGTTGGTCCCGGCTGTCATTCTTGGATCTTTGACAGTCGTTACGGGTCGTCAGAAGGCCGAAAGTCTGACAACCAGTCTTAAAAAGGGGTATTGTATTACCCAGTAACTGGGGTGTGGAGGTCAGATAGGCAATCGCTCCATGTAAACTACTGGTATTCAGATGCATCCCAGTTTTACTGGAAGCTGACGCTGAGCATTTAGACGTATGGTAAGTTGTTGAATAAATTTACGTTTATTCATAATCTAAGTTTATGTGACATTTATGGAAGAGCTGTGCAACTAAGTTGCATGGTAAGTTGTTGACTAAACCAAATACGGTTTGGTCAACAACTTACCATGTTAGTTTCCTACCATGATCGTCGCCCCAACTAGCATTAGGGCGTCTTACCTTACGTTCGCGGTATCTACTCGAGAAGACTTCTACCCCTACGTTTATTGGTGCCACAGCTACTATGGCCGGCCCATTGCCACTTCAGCTTGCTTAGGTCTTCAGTGAGCTATGTCGAAGGGAAATCGCAATGTCTCAAAGTCGCTCTGCCACTTCTCATGTCAGATGTCACTCCGTTACATCTGAGACAGCGGAATTAATTTTTAAAGCGTGTCTTGACTGACCATAGAGTCGCGCGCCACTTTAGTATAAACATTGTTGTTTGAAGATAGAGCAAACTCGTCTCGCAAGGTCATGCTTATGAGTTGTGTAGTCCAGCTTTTATTTTATCAAGCTCATGTGCCGGTGTTCCATCCAGATCAATGGTCCGATTTCCCTTACTGTTCATTGGCTGTAAACAGATAGTTCTCTGGTTTGCCAATACATTAGTTATTGACACTTTAGCGAACTACGAATTATTAAATGTGGTTTTGGAAACAACCGCTTAATGAGGCTGTTCCCAATAAACATACGAATATACTTATATTCTTTTTTATTGCTAAAGAATTATGCATTTATATTATACATATATTTATATTTCATACGATAGGTTTGGGCTTTTTTATTTTCGCCATAAAAAATACTTTTAAAACTAAGTAAATCAGACTATGAGTTAGAGACTCTAAAAATCATTGTACCTACCCCTTTTTACGAAAACTAAGCGAACGGACGAGTATGAAATTTGGCACAGTTAAAGTTTATATGGAAACGGATTGCAGAAAGCAATTTTTTGTAGTTGAATTTCAACCGCTGGGCTACTAATAAATAAGCGAATCTGACATATAAATAATGTTGCCTTAAAATTCAAAGTAAATATAACGCGTTTTGCGAGGTGTCAATTTTTCTAAGAGAGAAGCCGAAGCGAAGTCGGCTTCAACTTACTGACTTATCAATAAAGAATATTTACTATCATAATCCCTCTCGCCGAGGGGAGACCTGTGTCCCAGCAGTGGGAACATTATAGGCTGATGATGATGATGACTATCATACTAAAATTAATATATAGGAATGCAAAGAATTAAATACAAGAAAATGTAACAGCTGAAAATCAAATAGGTACAATGCGCAATATTCCTCCGTCTCGTTCGCGCTGACGCATTTTTCTATATCTGTCGCTGCCATAACCCGTTGTACAGTGGCTTGCTCGCGTACATATCAAGCGGTGCCACGTGACCTAAAGTTACATCATTATGGGATCCTTTAGTTCCCGATTATGACGTTTTGGCACCGAGTTATTTTAGAACATTTTATATTTATATTACAAAGCTTTTTTGTTGTTTGAATATTACGGTGAATTAAATACCCGTATTGTAATTATATTTTTTGACAATAGTAGCCACCTATTGACATGCTATTTTTTAATAGCGATAGAGTTGCCGATGCGAATCCCCGATGGGTAGCCGGTAGGAATAGTGTTATATGGTGCTTTCGCCACTGGCACCCAACTCAATAAAGGCTGTATATTATTACTAGCAGCGCCCCGCGGTTTCACCCGCGTAGTTCCCGTTCCCGTGGGAATACAATATAGCCTATGTCACCCGGCGATAGTGAAGCTTCCCAACAGTGAAAGAATTTTTCAAATCGGTTTAGTAGTTTCGGAACCTATTTAATGCAAACAAACAAACAATTTTTTCCTCTTTATACTATTAGTATAGATGATGTTAAAGTTATTGCCATGTTACCTAATATGTTAATCAGAATGGCGTCGGAGGCGTTGGAGGCATCCGCTTCCGGTACATTAGTTTCACACAAAAACAATAAAACCACCAATGGTAATATTCTCTTTGGTTTCACACTCACTTTATACTGACATAAAGTGTGGAATTCTGGGTTTGCACAAGTTTTCTATAGCAGCCAATAGTAAGGTCCGAGTTTTGATTGTATCACGATTAGAGTTCACAAACAACCTCCCGTTTCAGACCACGGTTTCCTAGATGAGCGGTGACCGCCACATAACGGCCGAAAAATTATGGCAGCGGGGTTTGAGGGTGTCAATTAACGCTCTCTAGGAAAACACACCAACTTACTTTTTTGAATAACGTTACAGTGACGTCATTCGTCGATAAATTGTACACGCTTTTTGGCGTCTGCCACTTTTTTTTACCTACAGGAAGTTTTTATCCAGGGCGCAACCTGTAGGTAACCATGAATTCAGCATATCATTCTAGACCATCTAGCGCAGAAATTTTTTTCGCGCTTATTAAAAAAGAAATCAGCTGTTCCATACATTTTGACCGCATAGGTATAGCACTTTTCGATTAAACAGCAGATTTTTTTTTTAATAAGCTGCGAACAATTTCTGCGCTAGAGGGTCTAGAATGATATGCTGAATTCATGGTTACAAATTTGCGCACTGGTAGGCTTTTGGTACTGAGGTTTTGCATTAAGAGGCCGTATCCGATTTTTTTTTTCGATTTCGCTGATTTACTTACCTGATTTTACAATTAAAATACTGTATTTCCATAAGTTTTAATGCAGAGAGTTTCATTTTAATTATGACATTAAGAATTAGCTAATTTGTATTTTTGTCGAGAATTCTAATACAACATTAAGTTATTTTGAAATATTATTTACTACTAATTATTTTTCTCTTTTCGGGTAATCGACTGATCTTGAACTGAAATTTATTTCTGTTGTTTTAATAATATGAACAAGAGTTCTGAGTAGCCGAAATCTACTGAAATCTACACAGTCTACGAGTGATTTTCTCATGGTATATCACAACGTCTACCATGAAGTGGTGTCTAGACCACTAGTGGTCTCATACAAATGAGACCAGCATATACCAGGGAAGCAGGCACAAAGGAGATGGCTTACTATTCTCAACAGTGGGTGGAAAAACACTGTCAATTATGAGAAAAAGCTGATAAAATAATGGAATCGAGACCCGTTCGAAATTCAAAAAAAATATACCCATCCAGACATTGAATGAATGAAACCTTTTCGAAAAAATTAAATAAACAACTGACTTCCGGAAAAACACTACAAAGTGAAAAATAACTTAAGTCGGTGACTTTGGATATGTATTTTAATCTTTTGTCACCGGCTTCCGAAATTAAAGTTAATTTTCACTTTTTCCTGGAGTCGATTTTTTTTTTAAATGTATTTATTTTTCACATTTTACATATAGTACCTACCCCACACCAATTCGAAATTTCATCATCCTTGTGGTCAAAATAAAGCATATTTGTGCGATAACAGCAATCGCGGTTGATTTGCTGTCATTTTTTGAAGAGTTCCGTTGACTGTCTCCGAAACGCATCATCAGATCTATGTGAAATGATAATGAGATCATTTCGGAATAAACCCCTTTCGAACAAAAATCATTCTACACAAGACGGAGTTTTTTCCGGAACAAAAACACGTAAACATGTCGAATTGGTAACCTTCTTCTTTTGGAAGTCGGTTAATGTTTGAATAACTGCTGCCTCGTTGGTGTAGTGGTCGCAAGCGCTACTGCTGAGCATTAGCTCCTGGGAAATTTCAGATAGAAAAACCCAATAACACTTTGCTCGATTACCAGGTCGGGCAAAGTGTTATTGGGTTTTTCTATCTGAAATTTCGCAGTATCAGCTCGGAGTCTGAATTTATACCTACCCGGTTGATGGCAATAGGCTTGCCCCTATTATACGGGACTTAAATATAACTGGCTGCTCCCCTTCGTGGGAAACAAGGACTGATGTTATGTTATTCTAATAAATACCTACTGTTGTTTTTTTTATAGCATATTAAAATGCTGCCCTGTCTACGTGAACAGTCTCGAGCTAGTATTTCATTTAGCTAAAGGTTCAATTCACCCACTCGGGGGGGACACGACGCCTTGTGACAAACATTTGACGAATTTATATTCAATCATGTCATTTGGTATCTAGTTATGGCCGAGTCAAATAATTTACAGACAGTTGTCGGTTAAAACTAAGACTCTTGTATCTTCACCAATGATGAAGCCATGACCTAATACCATCGTATAGTAGACCCGATATTTGGAAGTAGCTATAACAGCGGGTTAGCATGACGCTTTGTATTTCTACGAAGAATAGACAGTGCTTTTTCAATACAAAGTGACATTTCGTTCTTACATTTTTGATATCGCACCGTAGATATCCTTCTACAATGTGTAATTTCTTTCTAAGCATCGACTGTCTCGTCTTTCGTTTCTAAGCATATTTAAATGTAGACTATGTCAGAAGAATTTTTCTTCCCTAACTGTCAAAATCTCACCGACAACAAACTTTCTACTCGACGGCTACAAAGTATATACGATTATCTACAAAATCATGATTCGTTTAGAAGGCATAACTGTGATAATTTGATTTGATTTATTGTACATAATTTCGTTAATAATCATGTCGACAAATCGGTGCTCGTGCTAAGCCTGCTGGTAAAATTAGCTCACCAAACTATATTTCTTTGCCCAGTTTGGAAATGAAAATGCTCCCATTTTTTTTTTTTTTTGGTTGGGAAATCGTCAAGTAACGGGCATTTACTGACTAAAAACCCACCCGTGTTTCCTCAGTAGCCCGTATGCCAGGGGCTGCGGTATCTCTGTCGGTAGAAACGGCTACCATTGGGAAGCAAAACGATCTGTTTTTGTTTATAGGAACCGAACATAAACTATATCTTAATCTCGATCAATAACTATTTTTGATCGAAGATCTTAATAGAGACATTCATTACCCACTAGAGCAGTGGTTAAACGGTCTCGAGTTGCGAGTAATAACTCGCAACTCGAGACCGTTTAACCACTGCTCTAGAAGCTGCACTGCGCACGTGAGGGAGAGGCAGTCTAAGCGCCCTCGCGACCCTAGCCGCCGCAGGATACGGAGATCCGGATTTCCGGCCACCGAAGGCATGGGCTTGCGGACGGCGAGTAATGGGTAGCTCGCTGTCCGGTAAGGACCAAGCCCAAGTCGACGGCGCGTTGTGTTCCACGCGCGCCTCAAAGAGATGTCAGCAGAAAATGATGGGGCCCACAAGGGCCGATGCCTGCCAGGGGTGCGGGTTTGTTCGAAAGAGATACCACAGCCCCTGGCATACGGGCTAATGAGGGAACACGGGTGGGTTTTAGTCAGTAAAAGTCTGACACGCCCTGCTGCTCCACCCAGAGCGGGAGAAGTTATTTGATGATTTCCCACCCAAAAAAAAATAACCTCATACAGGTGGGTTCGGACCCAGACAGGCGCTTAACTTTTTCCAAATTATTGTATCACCACTGCAGGCTTAGCATGACGCTTTCTATTTCTATTCAACCGTAGAATAGAAATCGCTTGTCTACATTTCTCGGTACAAAACTGTCAATATTGTCTACACAGAAACTCCATTTTTGTCTACTCTTCCGTCGAAAAAACGCTTTTCTATGGTTATCGCGTTAAGCCTGCTGCTCTCAAAACAGTGAAAGAAAATATCGTGAGGAAACCGGTCCTAGAAAAATGTCATAAAACCAAAAATTTTAAGTCAAATGAAATCTAACAAACCGGGCTTGGGCCCGCGTGGTATTTTACGGCCCACTCCGTCTTACCGAGAGGACGGTGCCCCAGTGGTGGGAACATTATAGGCTGATTATACCCATATTAATATTATAAATAAATGCGAAAGTAAACATTTGACCTTTTCACGCAATGACGGCTGAACGGATTTAGATGAATCTATTGGCAAACAGTTATTAGGCTTCGGTTAGGATATTTCAACTTTTATCCCGGTAATACCTACGTTCCCATCAAATGACTGTCACGGGCAAACGAATAAATGTATGAATTTGTTTTTTCTTTCTGAAGGTGGAACAAGTTGGTGCCTTCAGGCTGGGTGGAGCGACAGGGTGTCTAGTAGCAGCTGGATGACACTGGCCAAGGATTGAGCTAAAAAATCTTTTCACATACAAACTTCTTTGAGATAATCTTCTCATCATTTGACATTATTACCTACAATTCTAATTTCGATTCTACATTAGTGGTTGTAATGGCAATAATGTAATATCGTGTAGGTAAATACGTTTTTAATGTCATTTAATTCACCTATGTGTCTGGATTCTTTTATAATTTTGGGAATGTGCGAAAGGTTTGGAAATTTTATACTTGACTAGCTTTTGCTCGCGGCTTTCGCCCACGTGGCGGTCGGAAATCATCCCACGGGAACGTACTACCGGTATAAAAGTATCCTATTGGGGCAAATTTCATCCAAAACAATTCTGGCGTTTTTGCGTGATTCACTCACATCCAAAAATCTGAACATAAAACCTCTAACATTTATAATATTGGCAGCACAGATTATAAAACAAAGGCAGATAGACCGCGCGGAATACCAAGAGTGAGGCCAAAAACCCAAATAGGTACTAAAGCCATGTTACATACATTGCGTCGCTTTAGTATTTGTTTTTTTGGCCTCACTCTTGGTGTTCCGCGCGGTCTATCTGCCTTTATTTTATAATCTGAAATTAGTAGGATCAAGTACCTGGTACTTGTTGAAAGACCTACACTGTGCTCCCACACTAACCTATTATTAGAAAATATAGTAACATACAATTAATTATTTTAAGAGAGTAACTGTGTAGTTCGTTGCCGGCTCGTCTCCATAGGAAACTACCAATTGGAATCGCACATGCATGTAGGTTTATGTGAAAAAAAAAAAGTTAAAACCCTATTTAAAAGTGCTACATGTCTAGCAGTGAGTTGATTATCATGATAATGATAGAAGGATAAATCTGTGTTTATCACAGAAAAGACAGAAAAATAATTAGGTAGTTACCTATAAAACAGATATTATAGGTACTTAGATTAATTACTTTTATCATACGACATGAGCACAGTAAAGATAAGACACAACTCCGGTTATCTGCAAAGTAAATCAAGAGACGGTAAACCTTGCATTATACATTCTGTGACGTTAGCGTAAATTACTCCGTACGTGTGCAAAGGTCAATTTGCAGTGTCAGTAGTAAACCCGTTCGCTGCCAGGGAACGCGTCGACGGCTACCGCGAGCCTGTGGCGGCTCGTCACACGCTGCGGTCGAAGGGTTAACGCTAAGTCTACAAATGCGACACTGAATATTCAACACTCCGAGGATTGGCGATCTTTAGGTTAGGTGATATGCATTAACTGCATGACCATTGTATCTATATACTATACTGACTGATCAATCAACTTACAGCCGAAACTACTAGGACTAGGAACGTGAAATTTTGCACACGGCTTCCTTTTATAATGTAGGGGAGCACTAAGAAGGGGTTTTTGGAAATTGGACCTTTAAGGGGGTGAAAAGGGGGGATTTTGTTTGTATGAAAAATCTTATTCCTTGAGTTAATAAAGTTGAAACTTGGCACAAATACTAAGTTAAGTATATTATGAGGTTAGCCATTTATTGTTTTTCTAAACTACCCCCTAAAGGGGGATTGGGGGGTGTCAAAGTTTGTATGGAAGAATTTAAACGCGCTGTCTGATTCCAAAAGTCTGAACTCCAAACTCAGTATTTATACCTTAAACCAAAAATAAAGAATAACGTGTATCAGAGTTTCTCGAAAATCTACCTCTAAAAGTAAAAAAGGGTAGTCCATGATATTAGAAATGTGAAAGTTTGTGAAGATGATTGGATGTTTGTTACTCAATCACGCAAAAACGGCTAAACGAATTTTGATGAAATTTGACACACAGACAGATTATAACCTAAATTAACATTTAGAATTATTTTTTATCCCGGTAGTACGTTCTCGCGGGATGATTTCCGACTTCCACGCGGGCGAAGCTGCGGGCGGAAGCTAGTCAGACATATGCGACGGCCTTTGTCCGGTGAAATGTGCTTCATCAAACGTGATGAAGCGCAGAAGTCATGTCGTATCTTTTGTTGTCCATATACACATGATTTTGGTCACACTAAATGACAAAATTTATAAATAACCTTGACCTTCCCTTTATCTATCTATAAAGGGAAAGTTTTTATCCAGTGCGCAAATGGTAGCCATGAATTCAGCTTATCATTCTAGAACCCCTAGCGCAGAAGTTTTTCGCCAGGTAAAAAAAAAATCACCGGTTTCTTAAAAAAGTGCAATACCTACGCGGTCAAAATGTGTGAAACAGCTGATTTTTCTTTTTGTATATCCGGCGAAAAATTTCTGCACTGGGGGGGGGGGGTCTAGAATGATATGCTGAATTCATGGTTACAATTTGCGCACTGGTTAAAAATGTATAATATTTACATGAAGCTAAAACTATGTACCTCTTTTTACGAAAATTACGCGGACGAAGGAGTATGAAATTAGTCAAGTTAAAGTTTATATGGAGAAGGAATGTAGAAAATTAAGCGCAATATTAAAAAAATATATAAAAATTTAAATTAATAATTAAATATTATTTTTATTAAATTAAGTATGGTCGAATTAAACACGTAAAAATGGAGCACTAGTAATGTTAAAAAGCGTAATTTGTTTTACAATATTAGTTATAATCAATAATAATCTGTCTAACATAGGTAGTTTTAAGTATTATTTACTAGGTTTTGCCAGCGGCTTCGCCCGCATGGAGATCGAAAATTATCCCACGGGAACGTATTATCGGGATAAAAAGTATCATATGTGTATTCCAGGTTACAAACTCTCTGTATGCCAAATTTCATTCAAATCCTTTCAGCCGTTTTTGCGTGATTGAGTAACAACATCCATACATCTAAACATACAAACTTTCACATTTATAATATTAGTAGGATAACAAATTTATTATTTATTTATTTATATATACTTTATTGTACACCACAAAAAATACATTACAGAAAAACAAGGTACACTACAAAATATACAATGGGCGGCCTTATCGCTGGCCGCGGTCTCTTCCAGGCAACCTTGGCATGGACAGCGATTGGTCTGGATCTAAAATGGGGATGTTGTTGGCGCAAATAATAAATATACAATTTACTAAAATAGATATATACATATCCTATCCTATATAATAGATACATACATAATAAGGAACGAAAATAAATGAAGACTACATCGAAAATTACAGCAAAGTATGAGAACTATAATTACAACGACAGGTAATGATCCTTGACGAGTCTTTTAAACACATTTATAAACTGAGCGCGTTTGATTTCAATAGACAATGCATTCCATAAACGGAAATTGTATGGATTGTAAATATACTCTGAATTCAAATGATTAAAATAGCCGCGGCTTTGCCCACGTGGATTGGAAATCGTTTCAGCCGTTTTTGCGTGATTAAGTAACAATAATTCAAACATACAAACTTTCACATTCATAATATTGGTAGGATAAATATATGTAAAATGATACGTTGCATTTCCTGTTTACAATGCAATAAACACAGCTCAGTGATGCTACACCGACATCGACACCAAGTTTCGACACCGAGTGTCCAAACTCGGTGTCGGGTGACGGTGGTGGGTGACAGGACCAGTTTACTTTCAGACCTACTTTACGAGCTATTTTTGAACCCTTTGATGCATTTTCATTGTATTTTCTTTAGTCATGTACAATGAGACCATTTTGCAGTTTCAGTCGTCTTTACTTAAATATGTTGTACACACAAACATTAATCTATAAAACATGGTAAAAAGACCCTGGGCGTTAATTTGGCATTTCAAGTTTTGGAAAAAGACTGTGACACTCAGGAATACGTTGGAGAGGCGACGCTCTGCAATAACGCGTGTTTAGAACTTTAGAGTTCCGTAGGTCCAAAATCAAATTCAAAAGTCATTTATTCAAATTACGCAGAGAATCAGCACTTTTCGAACATCATCATCATTTCAGCCGAAAGACGTCCACTGCTGGACATAGGCCTCCCCCAGGCTCCTCCACTTCGACCAGTCGTAGGCTTCCCACATCCAGCGGAGTCCCGCGGCCTTGACAAGGTCATCGGTCCATCTTGTGGGAGGCCTTCCCACTCTACGTCTTCCGGTAAGCGGTCGCCACTCCAGAACCTTTCGGCCCCATCGGCCATCTGTTTTGCGAGCAATGTGCCCTGCCCACTGCCACTTAAGTTTGGCAATTCTTCGGGCTATGTCGGTTGCCTTGGCTCTCCTGCGGATCTCTTCATTTCTGATTCGATCGCGTTAGGCAACTCCAAGCATAGCCCTCTCCATTGCCCTTTGGGTCACTTTAAACCTTCTGATAAGGCCCGTTTAGAGCGACCAGCACCCTAATTGCGTAACTCACGATTCATCATAATCTGTATCGTTTTGAAACGGAATGTTAAACCATTGCTTCATATGTTCGAAAAATGTGTCTGTTCGACAACATAAATAACGCAATGAATATTGTTTAACTGTGAAGACGAAACCAATTATGATCAATCGTGAGTTACGCAATTAGGGGGCAGGTTTCTGTACCTTTCGAACGTCAAAAGAACATCCCATAAGA
The DNA here is from genome assembly GCA_949987655.1 of Polymixis flavicincta. Taxonomy (NCBI): domain Eukaryota; kingdom Metazoa; phylum Arthropoda; class Insecta; order Lepidoptera; family Noctuidae; genus Polymixis; species Polymixis flavicincta. Next base: position 29,237,295 of record OX465171.1, on the reverse strand, counting down.
CAAAATCAATCAAACAGTTTCTTAAAAAACTTCAAGCATGTCCGACAACCCTGCAGGTTACTTATCTTGTTTGGTGACTGTACATCCTTCGAGTAGGATCCCTGTGTATCAGCTCCATGTCGACGAGTGATTAGATTGTTAAAGCGTAGCTCGGTTCGCTGTGCAAGCAATTTGCCCGGTGCCTATCCCAGGGAAAATCAACATTCTGGTTGTAGTGGTTGTACCGTGGCTGCAAGAACTAAATGGATTGGCAATTTGGCAAAAATATTACAGCTAACTAAAAACAAACGAACAAAATAATAATCTGTTTGGCTTTTAGATGAAACAGTGCAGCCATCTGTATTGAATATCAATATGTTACGGGATTGAATGCAGCACTCGTTTTCAACCCATTTACTGTCCTGTTTGTCTTATTGTGGTAGCAAGCACGACTGCTGAGCGTGGTGGGGTTCTTTGGTTCGATTTCCAGGTCGGGCAGTGTTATTGAGTTTTTTTTTTTCATAAGGAATTTAATTTCTTATTGACAGTCCGGAGTTTGGAAGTGTGAAAACACGTTAAGGCGTTGGTCCTGTGCACATTTGTGCATTATAACTAGTATAATATATCCCGTGCCGAACGCTAGTGTCCGTTAAGATTGGCTGCCATGGCCGAAATATGGTCTGGACTGGATTATTGATACTAACATTGAAGGACACTAAACAATACTCAATAGATGTTTTATTGTAATTATGTACGTCTCCCCCAGACGTTACATAAAACTTTAATTAGCGTCCCGCAAAGAATTGATTGAAAAGTTCTTTAAACATTTTGAGGATAAGCGCCTCATTGCCCTAATTCACTTTTTTCCATCTTCAATAATTCTAAATCCTTTAATAAAAAACCTATGGAAAATACAGCGATTTATGTAAAAAGTGATATTAGAGACGTAAAAATTGATATTTAGATGTTTGTCACGCAAAAACGGTTGAACGAATTTGGATGAAAGGCACACATATAGCTTATAACCTGCACCCTAATTGCAAACTCACGATTCATCATAATCTGTTTCAATTTGACAGTTCAACAGTATTCATTTCGTTATTTACGTTGTTGAGCAGACACATTTTTCGAATATATGAAGCAATGGTTTAACAATCTGTTTCAAAGAGAAACAGATTATGATAAATCGTGAGTTACGCAATCAGGGTGCTGGAAGAATACACGTAGAATTCGACGATAATTTTGGACCTCCACGCGGGAAGGGCCAAACGACAAAATATAATGAGTTCCTAATACAAAGTATGAAGTCTTTTTTTGTATAAATAATTTTTGTAGCGACTTATTTCGTTTACATTATGAACTCCATGAAATCGTTTCTGAGATCCGTGTAATCGATTGATAGCGGGACACACTGTACAATCTAATTATTAAAGTACACAGAGAGGAGCTGGGAACCTATCAGTGCGGATTGAGGTTTCCTCAAGTCACCACACAGTCAATACTCCATGAAACACATAAGGGGCAGACGACAGCAAAGATCTAATACGATTTAACGATATCTAATCTAATTACCTATAAACGAGCAATTCTTGTATATTTTTAATCAGAATCTCGGGAACGGCTCCAACGATTTTCATGAAATTTAATATAGGGGGTTTCGGGGGCGATCAATCGATCTAGCTAGGTTTTATTTTTAAAAAACATCTAATAAACTCGACTCGATATAAATGAAACATGCTTGACTATAATCTAACTAATTTCTTCGAGTTTTTGGCGGGATCGAACATGTCGCACGAATTTTCATTTTCATGAAGTTTTGTGAAATAGCGAATTAAATTGTACAATTTTGGTAATGAATTATTCAATTTAGTTACGTGTGAGTGCACAAGTGTAGTGAAGGTGATAAGTGACTAACGTGGACTTTTCGTGTTCCCCCCAAAAACTCCTAATAAGTTGTTGTAAAGTTACTACCGCTTTACATTAACTGACCTAACTTTGACTTGACTGACTATGACTTTTTTGTAACTTCGTGCCTGATAACGGGCCATTTACTTGATGGAAAAGTAAAATTACTTGACACTGGCTAAATGCACAAACCGTGCTGGGACACAGGCCTCCTGTCTGTGAGAGGGAATGGCCCATAATCCACAACGCGAGTAGGTGCGGATTGGCGAATGATGTCACATTCACCAACCCGTCTTCGCAATTTTTCAGGACGTGCCGATTTCCTCACGATGTTTTCCTTCACCTATTTTGAGAGTAGTGGTGATAAATTAAATACACAAAGTGACTACCTGAGTTCGGACTCAAACGAATATAGGTATCATCATCATCATAATCATTTCAGCCGAAAGACGTCCACTGCTGGACATAGGCCTCCATTTCGACCGGCCTTTTGCTTCCCACATCCAGCGGATACCCGCGGCCTTCACAAGGTCATCGGTCTACCTTGTGGAGACTAGGTATGTATAATCTGTCTAAACTAATCTATCTAAACTTATTTATATTATTGGGGCTTGTATCCACGCCAAGGACCTTCAGCATTTGGGCGAACTAAATTTGTGGGCGAGTGCGGCTTGATGTGCCGTGCAGTCTTTAATCGGTCGCATTTTTAATTTATTGTAACAAAAATAATGCATATTTGTAAAAGTAACAAAATCAAATAATTTTCCTTTGTATTGCAAAGCCGTAGACATTTATTTTTCACTCTTTTGTTAAAAAATGAAGGAGTAAAATGGTTTCATCTCAACGATTTGGAAGTAATTTGATGTTTTTTTTTTGGTCATCAGATGATGATGATGACCCATAGAAAAGTTATGCCTAAACCAAATGACGTATCATGTTATGTAGATTATTAACTATTTTTTTCAAATGTAGGTAATTTCTTTGTAAATTCCGATGAAAAGTGGTTTCATCTGCATGCTGTTTACAACCATTTTTTGAGAGGGCAGCCTTAAGAGGTAAATCGTAAGGTAATCTCTGGAAGTAAGTACTAATCAGATTGAAAAAAAAAACTTCCATTGATAGAAAGCTTTACCAACTATTGTTTATTGGTCTTGGATATTATTATCTTGCCTTCCAAATGGACGAAGGCACGGGCAGAAGCTATTATTTCATTAATTTCTTCTCAATTTAGAACTTCAACATTAAAATTTCAATTAGATGATAAACAAGACACACTTAACGTTGAAAATGACGTTAATATGTAATAATATTAGGTACGGCACACGGGCACGTACCTAATATTATTAAGAATACATGATGTATACCTACATGCTATCTCCTGTGTATTCGCTGATGTCCTAACACAATTTCTGACATGTTAATGTATGTACGGTACGCTAACAACATCGTCTTGCTGTTAATATTGTTATTACGAACTTGGAGAGTCTTCGCTATATTAATGTACTGATAAAGACTCGCATCTCACCTCCCAGGCTTACCACGAGAACCGTAGACAAGCGCTTTGTCGTCGGAAGAGTAGACAAAAAAGACGTTTCCGTATAGACAGTTGACAGTTTATCATTGAGTAATGTAGCACGGGGGGGTATTCTACAGTAGAGTAGAAATATAAAGCGTCATGCTAAGCCTGCAGACCTATAGAAGAGCGTTGCTGAAGAAATTCCTAGCAAAATACTCCTGCGCCCCCATACTGGGGTAAGTGTGCACGTTCGGAACGTTTTTTGTATTGCAAAAAATTTAAAATATAACTTAATGAAAATACTATCCTTATGTCCAAATTGTTGACAAATAAACAGTCTTACTAATTAACATGGGTTTTTTTTGGTTTGGAAATGGCGTGTCAGACTTTTACTGACTAAAACCCACCCTTGTTCCCTCAGTTGCCCGAGTGCCAGGAGCGACGGTATCTCTTTCGAACAACCCGCACCCCTGGAAGGCATCGGCCCTTGCGGACCCCTCGGTCACCCTGCGACGGGTCAGCACAGTGGCCCCGCCGCCTACCACTTTTCGGCCGCAGGGGATAGGGAGAGCGGTCAACGCTATACCGAGACTCCTCTGCCCCTGCGGCCCCACCGCGTCCGCCATCAAACGGTGGCGGCCTCGTCCAGGCCACGGAAGGGAATAGCGCTACTCAAAAGTACCGGAACTCCTCCTCCGCCGCAGCCTGTAACCCTCAGCCGCGATGCATCCCATTCGACATCGCGGCCCTCCTCAGTTGCGGTGCACCTCACCACGACCTACTTTTTTGGCCGCTACGTCGTTCGTCGGCTTTGAAGCAAAAGCCCTGACGAGCGGCCCCACCTGGGTTCCTCTTCGTTTCACCGTGGCTGGGAGACCACGGCTACTGAGCCCCCCGCAACGACAATGCGGGAACCCACTCGGGGGAATTAACATGGTTTCGTTTCATTCTATAAATAATTTTCGATTCTATAATGCGCACACTTGACCCAAATGAGTCAACTATAATACTTTTTGTCGCGATAGCTTGTTCCCATTTTCGACAACCACGCGGACGAAATCGCGGGCACAGCTAGTCTACAATACGATTATCTATTTTCTATCCATACCTACTAATATATTAAATGCGAAAGTAACACTGTCTCTTAACTTTCACGCTTTTACTTCTGAAAGTATTTCTATGAGAGTTAGAACATAATTTTATCCCGGTTTGGCATTCCCGTGGGATAATTTATTGGCTTACACTGGCCCGCGGGCAAAAGCTCGTCATTATATAAGAGTTAAAAGCTCAAATTATAAATCAGATTATAAAACAAAGGCGGATAGACCGCGCGGAACACCAAGAGTGAAGCCAAAAACGAAAATACTGATTCAAAACTCGAGTTAGTACGCCACGAAGCCTCGCATTACAGTCTATCTGCCTTTGTTTTATAATCTGAGGTTAAAAGAAAATTCAGTCGGTAGTGTACCTTGAAAATCGCTCATTTAAGCCTTTTTATGCATTTATCGATTAGTAGTGGTCGACGCGCTGGCGCGACTCCCTGGCGTCACGGTGGTGACATCATGGGTTGCGAAAAAGTTTGGCATTGTTGCCTACAAAGACAAACATACGATCAGATCCATTGCTATGGATTAGAGGAGATTAAACCTCGCTGAGAACATTTTGTGTATGTATAAAAAAAAAAAAGATTTTGTAGTAATTATGTCTCAAGAGTTTTTTTTACAAAATGTAACACCTACACAATCAAAATGTATAGAGCAGCTGTTTGTTTTCTATAAACAAACAAAAAATAAAAACTCTGTAAATCAATAATCACGTGCTGAATTCATGTTAACATGTTGACATGTTGCTGTGATTTAACAACTAACTTACAGTTGCAACCAATTTACAGGGATTTACAAAAAGTAAAAACAATTTTTCATGATAAAAACATGTTTGCGTGGATTCTTAAAGTACTATCAGCAAAATTAATATAATCTTCACCGATCTCTTCTTCTTGGATTCAATTTAAAAATGCAAAATCTACATAATCTCCTTCAATGCATTTAGAATAACACGTTTCTAACCTTCTAATTCCTCGCGAAAAAAATATTTAGCTTGATCCTCGAAAAACTCCTCTACGGCAGCCATAACCGCGTCGTCGTCGTGAAATTTAGTTCCACGAATATGTTCTTTTAATTTTGGGATTAAGTCCCGGAGAATACGATGGATGGTCAAGGAGATTCAAGTCAGCACACTGGCACAGTTGCGTTGAGCGCAACTTGCGATCGATGAGCTGGCAGCGTTATCGTGAAGACTGGCACGCCTATCTATAGCTTTCCACAACGTTTTCGCAACCAAATGATACAATTAGGATCTCAACTAAATATTTCATGGTTGTTATTTGTCTTCCAAAATCAGATCTAATCCAGATTATCAAAGTTTTGGATTTTTTCCTTCCGTAACGGAGGTTGAAGGGGTGCCAGAACACGGGGCATCTTTATAGCTAACTCTACCTCTTTTAAATTCACCCAAAAGGTACGCAACCGCAGCACAGTGTATACCATCATCCCCTAATGTCTTCTGAATGTGCAGAAAAACAGGACAGATAGGTATTTTTATCAAAACACCTCACTCACTTTTCTCCAAAATTTCGCGTTTTGAGAAACTTGTTGTACAAAACAATTTATTGAGTGCGAAGGAACTGATGAAATCAAGTGACACTTGGCAAACATATTAGTAATTGACACACTTTAAAATGACTAACGAACTATCCCATTTTTATAAATATGCGCTTCTAGGAACTTTTGATTCAGGCTAGTACAATAAAGAGTTGTGTTGGGTTGTTTAAAACAAAGTCTGTGTGACCGCTGAATTTCTAGACCGCTGAATTTCTAAGCTACACAATGGTTTTCACGTTCATTTAGAGACTTTATTCTGGAAGATTGATGTGTTTAATACATTAACATAAATTCACATTAGATATAGCCATTGAGTTAGACATAGACATAGCATATAAATCTCGATGTTTTGAAATGTCGCCGCATCCGGACGAAGCGGTGACGTGGGATATTTCCAAGTTCAAATGATGCAGAATTTGCAAGCTAACCAACCTGCCAGTTACATCCCGAACTTTAGTTTAGCGAAATGGTTTTCTATCGACTCTGCATTTTTCAGTACAATGCGCTGCAGTCTGAACCGGCCCGGACGTTGTCGGAATGGACATACCTAACATTATTTATTTATAAAAATGGTACGTCGGTACAGTCAAGGATAAAAATATATTTATACATACTTACCATGAAACATAGCAACGATTTTTTTTTTGCCAGTTATCATAGCATTGTCGCTCATAGTAGTAGGTACACTAAATAGGTACTAACTAAGGACTTTTTTAATTTTAGTCACACTTTAACATTTGATCAGGTACCTTCTGTTATATGCGGCCATGTTCATTCCTTTGCCTGTAAGCTAAACGCACGTCAGTGGTTATGCGATGTCCAATCAAGGAAACGATAGCGCGTCGAAAAGCCATAGGTCATAGTGTTCAATTATCAACTCTGCGCTTACCAGTGCGTTGAAGATCCAGGGCACGAAAAAATCCCGGTGCAATTTTATTTCGTGGGAACGTGGGCTTTCTCCTACGATATAAAATGGCTTTGTCACTGTCAAAGTTAAATTTGTGGTTTGTGCGCTGTACGGTCCAGTTTTGTCGACTCAGAGCGTTTCAACGCCTAACATCATTAGTCGCGATGTCGGCGTACCTGCGACCATCACAGGATTAATAAACTTAGTGATTACAATATAATTAAGTAATATGCAATCGAATGTCTCATTAAATTGCTATTAATTAATGTGTTGAATCGATAATGCCGTCACCACGCTATAAAACACTCTCACGGGGCATGCGTTTTGAAACGTGATTATTTTCATTTTTAACCCCCGACGCAAAAACGACGGGGTGTTATAAGTTTGACGTGTCTGTGTGTGTGTGTGTGTGTGTGTGTGTGTGTCTGTCTGAGGCAACGTAGCTCCCGAACGGATGAACTGATTTTGATTTAGTTTTTTTTGTTTGAAAGGTGTATTAGTCGGGAGTGTTCTTAGACATGTTTTATCAAAATCGGTTTAGCCGTTTGTAGATTATCAGCTCTTTTCTGGTTGAAAAAAGGATTTTAGCCTCTTCCATGGGTCTGATCAACTCAAAATTTGGGATTCTATTACTTCAATGATATTAGACGAAAAAAATAACGTTGAACTGATGCTGGAGCAACACCTGGAATTTCCAGGAAACCCAAGTTATTCACCAACAAACAGCAGAAGTATCGTGTTTGGGCTCATTGAAAAGGTCTCAATGAATAGATTATAGATAAATGGTGATTTAAGGGAGACAGTAAGTTTAAAAAGCAAGAAATAAAAATTAAATTAAAAATTTAAAAAACCCCCGACCCAAACAAAACCTCTAAAAAGTAAAAAATAATATTTATAGGCCTTTTAATTTGAACGTAATATTTTGATCAAGGCATTGTCAAGTCGGGGGACGGCCAGGCCTCTGTTTGGCATTTTCATTGACCGTCCCCCGACTTGACAATGCCTTGATCAAAATATTACGTTCAAATTAAAAGGCCTATAAATATTATTTTTTACTTTTTAGAGGTTTTGTTTGGGTCGGGGGTTTTTTAAATTTTTAATTTAATTTTTAATTTTAACCATTTAATATTTTTTGGTCGTTAAGTATAAAAGTCATCCCTGACTTTTTGAGTCATCATCATTATTTCGGCCGAAAGATGTCCCCTGCTGGACAATGGCGTCCCCCTAGCACCGCCTCTGAGACCGGTTCTGTGCTCCTCGCATCCATTGAATTCCTTTCCTGCGGCCTTAACCAGGTCATTGGTCCATCCTGTGGGAGACCTTCCAACACTACGTTGTCCATTAGGCGGTCCGCACGAGAACCAAGGTAACCGACATAGCCCGAAGAATTGCCAAACTTTAGGGGAATCTAGTTGCGGGCAAACACATTTAAAAAGCACGTTGTCTGGTGAGACAACGTGCTTTTTCACCAAGCTTCGTGTCCGACAGAGCCGTGTCCGTGATGAGCAGTTAGACGCACAACATTATTGAGTGAGATGCAGGATCAGTTATTGTAAAACAGGCGCGTGAAAAATTAAGAAAAGTCCTTCGGAAGATCGGATTTTATGAAAAAACCACTGCATTAAACAATGACCAATAAAGTTTATGAAACTTTTCGATATTTGAGCTTTGCCGGTACCGACTTTGTTTTGGAAATTTCGCACTTCAACAGTGGAGTAATACACTCCCGAAGTTTGTATGGAAAAATTTCGACAAGATCCACCTCAAGTAGCAGTGGGCAGGGCACATTACTCACAGAACAGATGGCCAATGGGGCCGAAAGGTTCCGGACCAGCGACCGCGTACTGGAAGACTTTTTGAGTACCTAGTGTAAATTCAGGAAGCCCCTTTTCCTTTCTCATCTATCGTCATCTACTATTTACCCACTGTTTAGTTTTCAGTTGCACTGAAATGATTTCATTGTGCCTACCAAACATTAATTATTGCACGAATGTTGCCAGCCGACAGATAATCAACTGAACAAGCGCAACTAGGTACACTGATTTGTCTTTTCGTCGTGATGGATGTTATCTATCTGTAAGGGATGATTAGTGCGGTTGGCACGTGTCTGGGACAGTTGACAGCTAGACATGTCTGACATGTCCCTAAAACCTGTATGGCATAAGTACAATCACAAATCATCAAGAGTCGAGATCTCCATTATAGAAATGTTAGTCAATTACTCCAGCTATTTAGGGCGACAGTTGTGTGATTGTGACAGCTTACCACGTCGACTTCCTAATCCATTAGTACCAATTCCGGCTATCGATAAATAATAATAGCTGCAACAGTTGTTTGCTCATATATGTTAATAAAGTTCAACGCAGATGAATGACACACTTACATAACACTTGAAGACATTGCGAAACTGTAGGTAGGTGCGTAGGGAAAAACAGATTCATGAGATGTTGATATTCAAAATAGACGATAACATATTCAAAACTGAATAAAAGAAATAGGATTGCAGTCGCCTGTTGATGTCCGACAGGTAGACATGAGCACGTTCGTAACAATCCTGTAAATCTGTTATTTTGAGTGAGTTGTTATGAAAAGAAAATTACTAAGTCAATGATTCACTTTGTAATTGTTACTACAAAGTGAATTATTCAGTATACCTGTATGCTGAACTTGTACCGTATGTAAGGTTTTGAATTAATTCCAACGAATGATTTAAAAAAACACGCAATTTGTTCAGGTTTAGGTATATCAATTCAACCTATTTTTTTAAATATTACAATATGTCTCGCGTTATTTAAAGAAACAAATTTAACAATGAAAATAATTCTGGTGCACTAATTGCCAGTGGACCTTAATTAGTTCTTGTCAACAGCTGATCTGTTGACAAGGACTTAGACGACGGATATGCTAAAATATTTTAAATCATCATATATGCATTCTGCGGTCCACGGTTTATGACATTTCAAATTGGATAAAACGTTTCATCCTGATGTGATCATAAAAGTCATTTGGGCCAGACTTCAAATGGGTTATCGTGTATGAACTGAAATAGTCGGTAGACACGACTGGAAATGTAGAACTGCCAGAGTTCAGGTTGCTAATTCCGAGTATTCTTGCAGACAGCGTTGTTCAACTATTTCTTGTCCACTCTAGATTAATTGGTCATATCAATTGGGCACTTCAATATGCAGAAAGTGTCAAAACTTTATACTAGTTGGCGTAACTTGGGATTCTTAACAATATGAACCCCTACTGTGAGAAGTGAAATGGCACAGTGTAGGGGATGCAGTGTAGAAGTCGTATAATTAATGTATATTAAATGTCAAATGGAGAGATCTTTATAGGAAGTACAGCTACCTTTAAAAAGATCTACGTAAGGTTACATCTACATTAATTAATTTTATTGTCTACAATATTATTTTGTGTTTGATTAATACTGTATCAATGTGCAGCTACAATTTTGAACCTATTCCGTAATACGTTTTGTGGCGACACTTTCATACAACATTATGGAACAAGTATTGTAAACAATTAGGTACTTAGATTTATTGCTAGAAGTTTCCCTACGCGATCGAATCAGAAATGAAGAGATTTGTAGGAGACACAAAGTAACCGACATAATAGCCCGAAAAATTGCCAAACTCAAGTGGCAGTTGCTCGCAGAACGGATGGCCGATGTAACTGAAAGGTTCTGGAGTGGCGACTGCGTTCGAAAAGATGTAGCATTGGAAGGCCTCCTACAAGTTGGACCGACGACCTGGTGAAGGCCTTAGGAATCCGCTGCATGCGAGGAGCACACAACCGGTCGAAATGGCGGTGCTTGGGGAAGGCCCATGTCTGGCAATTAACGTCTTTCAGCTGAAATGATGATGATGATGAGATTAATTGCTTTCGTCGTACTTATTGTACCAACACGTTATATCGTCTTGGTACAATAAGTACTAATATCGTCTTCGAAAACGTCGGTATATAAATTCATAACGTTTTTTGCAATGGAGTTTCGAAATTCGACTATTTATTTTGTTTTGAAGAATGCCCTATTGATGAAACTTTTCGTTCAGCGCTAATCTGAGTTTCATGAAGTGGACGTTGCACCAAAAATAAAAATAATGCTGAATAATAAAATAACCTCAACTTAAAACCGTTTTGGAAGTCGAATACTCGACAGTTACCATGTAAGCAGTCGCCTAACATTTAGATTCTCCCTCACAAAGAAAGCCTAATTAAGAATTCATCAGAGATTCAGCTGGACTACCCACGCTGTAGGTACCCAATACTCGGCCGGGACGAACAGCGTCATCCAATATGTAAGAGCGTCTCAACTTCAGGTAGAACCTCCTACTTTTATTTCTGCCGATTTCATTTAAGGGGAATCTAGTCGCGGGCTCGAACTCACTGGTGGGCCTAGCCAAAAAGCACGCTGTCTCACCAGGCATCGTGTCCGACAGAGGTAGTACCCGTGATGAGCAGTTAAACGCTAGTCTACATGCACAACATTATTGAGTGAGATGCAGGATCCGTTATAGTAAAAAAAGGCGCGTAAAAAATTGCAGAAGAAGAAGTGTCCTTCGGAAGATCGCGTTTTATGAAAAAAATACTGCATAAATCAGGTGACTAATAAAGTTGATTCAACTTCGATATTTGAGCTTTGTCGGTACCGACTTGATTTTGGAGATTTTACACTTCTGTTATTACTTAAACACGCTCTAAGTTAGGTTAAATTAGCAAGAGAAAAATTTATTTGTTGGCTCATAACTTTTTAATGGCTTTTTATTTTACTATTCTGTTTCCGTACAGACAATATTACTAATGAGACAAAACCATATCATGTTTAATTTTTGATGTACATTATCGAACAGTGGCGTAATACACTTCCCAAGATTGTATGGAAAAAATGTCGACAAGATTCACCTTAAATCCATGGGTGAACATTTGGTACTTTATCGGTTGTTACATTTTCATTTAACTGTATTATATAAATCGGCTAAGTGATTACAGTCATATTACTATCGAAGGTTAAGCTATGGTGGCAGCGGCTGGTTCATGAATTCCATTACTTGTAGACACCCCCCGTTTCTCCTCAGAACACACTTGAAGTCGTTGTTCACGACAGTCATTCGTTACGGGTAGTCAGTCTCAAGTCCGACATCCAGTCTTACCAGTAGGCAGTCACTATCTAAAATACTGGAATTCAGCTGAATTCAGTTAGACAGAAAGTTTGAAAGCCGTATCCAACTTATTTGGGAAAAAGCTATGTAGATTGAAACATAAACCTGTCCATCAGCTTTGATTCTGAATGGTATTTTTGCAGTTATCATCAAAATCTTTCGAAACCCACACTTAAAATAAACTACCTATTCACAAAACTGAAATTGAAAACACTTATTACTCATTTGTAAACATCTTAAAGTTGTTTTAAGTTTTTTTTAATAATTATTTCTTTTTGTTAGCAGATTGCGTTATGATAGCTATCCATTATCATCTTTGTTTCTGGTAATAGTGTCTCTTATCGAGAATATTATTATTTTGAATCATTTGCAGACTCCGAACACTTAGATAAATAATTTCAATCTTCTAGCGAACATCACACAATACATCAGGCTACAGGAACCAAATGTTTGTTTAAAAACCGGCCAAGTGCGAGTCGGACTCACACTCGAATGGTTCCGTATCACTGACAATATTTAACAAACAGTAATCAACTCAGCCTATTGCACTGCTATAGGCCTCTAAAAAAATTAGCTGCTCCTTATATTTATTTATTTTATTGGGTTCACCAACAATTGTTTACACTGGTATTATGCTAAAAATAACATGTAAGATAGATTAATGTAGTAGCGTAACAATCACTTATAGGTAAACTCCGCATGCAGATAAAAGAAGTTGTACAAAATAAACTAAAATAAAGTAAGTAACTTAACTAAAACTAGGTTAAAAAAAATGCGTAATACTTAAAACTTGGAAAACATCAATGTCACTTAGGACTAACTTATTATAGTATATTGATGAAAAACTAAAACTAATCGCGCAGATACTTATGAAAAGTAGCTTTCAACTTTCCCAAACCATCAAAGTGAAGATGGTGTAACTCATCAAAATGTAGGAAACAGCTGATTATTTTTCCGCGGTTTCAGGTTTGGTACAATAGTAAAAGTTGTTCACGATGATGAGTACAATGATCTCTTAAGAGGTTGTTGGTGTTTTTCCAATAACCCTGTAGACTCCACAAAGGGCAGCAGAAAACATCGAGACAATGAAGCTCGACAAGTCCAAGGGGCTAATGAATAGTTATTATGTCAATCAGGGGGCTTGTGGCTAAGTAATAACTGTAGCACGCATCGATCGATTAGGTTAAGCTACGACTGCCGCGGTTGGTCCGTGGGTGAGTGTCCTGGATGAAGTGGTTCTGGCTGTAATTCGTGGATCTTCGACCGTCGTTACGGGTCGTCCCGAAGAAGCCCGAAAGACTGACAATCAGTCTTACCAAGGGGTATCGTATTTTCCCAGTAACTGGGTTGTGGAGGTCAGATAGGCAGTCGCTCCATGTTACATACTGGTACGCACCTGCAGCTGGTTAGATCGGATGCCAACCCTAACATAGTTGGGAAAGGTTTGGTAGGATCACCTGCCAAACCTTCCAAGGCCGTTGTGCTAAAAGTGCGTAATCTCCTCAATCCATAATGGTCAGTGGTAAAAAGGAATGTTAAAATAATAGGTAAGACTTAAAATTATGTACGAGATCACCAAATATTATACAAAAAAATTATCTCTCTTGGAACACGCAACGTAATGAATCAGAAAATAAAAGTAGACGATTCAGGAGGCTGATATCAAGCAGTGGCAGTCATCAGTCACCTGTTACTAAAATAATATCTGATTCCTATGCCTATCATGTGCGTCGGTTCACTGAAGTGTCTCTAATCGCGTCTGGGATATACCCAGTTGCCTGCCCAGTCACCCTAAGGCTGCATTGCATTCAAGCATGCATTCCCGAAGTCCTTCATACCGTCCGTCCTACTAGCTGGCGATCTCCGCCGCATTCCGCTTGCTCGTCTGAAATGTCGCGCATTCTGTACGAGTGTTCCTACTCGTACATAAAATATTGGAGAGATATGAATTGAAAGTAGGAATCTGTTTAAATTCTGGTAACATTTGGAAGCAAGCGGATTTTCGGCTCCCACCCTGCCCTGACTTGTAAACTCACGGCTCAACTGATTAGATTTTGGCTTCATCCTACTACGATTCACGACTGCTATCAATTTACACAAATCAAATAAACATATTATACATGTTTGATTATACTTACGATATAGATGAAAATAAACCATGAGGAGACGTCCCGATTCCTGAAGGCAAATATCTCTCCGACTCGACGCTACCACAAGAATACGAAAGTACAAGGAACTACGTAGATACATGCTGCAAACTGAGGAATGGTAACGAATATTCAGGAGAAGCAGGTCCTGAAAGAATACATGAAGCCACTCCTTACAACGTGCATGGCTCCTTATATTTAATGCATTACACAGTTACAGGTACTGTTAGTGATAAAAGTCTAATTCCGACGTTGCGACGGAGAAAACTTATGTTAATTCGAAACATCAAAATGCACTTTATACAGGAAAAGTTTTTATCCAGTGCGCAAATTGTACCCATGAATTCAGCATATCATTCTAGAACCCCTAGCGCAGAAATTTTTCGCCGGTTGTACAACAAAAAAATCTGTTGTTTCATAGAAAAGTGCAATACCTACGCGGTCAAAATGTATGGAACAGCAGATTTTTTTTTTTGTACAACCGGCGAAAAATTTCTGCGCTAGGGGTTCTAGAATGATATGCTGAATTCATGGTTATAATTTGCGCACTGGATAAAAACTTACCCTGTATGTAATTTACATTAGTGACTAGAAGCAATCCTAATAACAGTTACAATTAGTTACATTATACAAGGAGAACAGGATAAGTGAAAGATCTACTAGATGTTCCAATTAGAACATGTAGAATCTAGGCCTAGTAGGCATTGTAATAAGAAAACCGAGTCAAAGTGATTATAGCATCTGTAAAAGTTACAAAAGAAGCTGTCGGTATATATAGACTTATAAAAACAAGAAAAAAAAAACCAGACATCCGAAACAAAGGAAAATGTAAGCATAATAATGTCCTCACTGCTGGGACGGAGTTCTCCTATCTGTAAGAGGGATCCTTAATCCACGACGCGGTCCCAGTGCGAGTTGGTAGACGTTACATCACATGTCTTAGAATTTTTGGTTTTAGGACATGCCGGGTTCCTCATGTTTAAAGAAAATGTGTTCGTTTGCAAATGGGTAGGTGGTGTTTTTGGATTTCTGACAATCTGACAAACGTGATTTTTTTTTTTTCGACCTTATATTATATTTTCGAAATTTTATATTTCAATAAACTAAAACTACGTTGCTTATACAAACACAAAATAGGCACGCACTTATCACAACCTCGTTGTTATTCTTTCAAGATAAAGGTACACTGTTAGTAACAGTGATAAGGAACGTAAAACGGTATCAGTTTTTATGATTACTGCTAGCAATTTCATCATACAACTATTGTTAGGAGAAAAATCTTGCTTGGTGTTTCTTAAAGTCAGTAGCTGACTCAACAAACAGGCTTTGTCTAGTCCTTACAATAATTCATGTGGTTTTCCGGAATTTGAAAATTTTCCTGAAAACTTTTGATAAATTATACTTAGATGATTTTATTTCTATAAGTAGCATTGTACCAACATATTTACACGTCAAACCTATTTTTAAGACTACGTAAAGTCGGCGTTTCCTGTCATGTGTCCCTTTCAGTTCTTCCATAAAACCCTAATTCAGATTAAAACTTACATTAACGATAAAATAGCCGAATCGATCCAGCCGTTCACAAGACTAAGTAGTGCTTGCCAACTTCATTTAATTTTATTTATAAAGAAGATGTCTGGCCACAGTGTATGCTGCAGTGTAATCCTTAATGGACCTCGGTTATTTCCCCTGAGGATACCGCAGGAGTGGACACAATAAGGATTACAAATGTAATCACACGCGTCTTCGATCAGACACTGTAGTAGCACATAAGCCTTGCACAGAACCAATTTTCTTTGGAACGGCTGACACTGTGTCGCTTCCTGTCCTAAGCTGGAAAGCACCAGCATGGTCTAACTGGAAAAATCCATTTTCTTCCCATCTGGAACGACAGCGACGTTTTCATTAAAAAACTATAAAATTCCATTATGGATCATGTACGTATGAAAATTTCAATTCAATTCACCTCTATACATGTGTTTACAAACTGCAGGCAGATAGATAGGTTCTTGGACTGAAAATGTACTTTGTTGTCACATTCATATATTACGCATATACCTACTTAGCATCTCCCTATTTTATTTTATTGTTTTCTAAACGAGTAAGTATATAGGTACTTAAATAAATATTTAGAAAGGAATTTTAATTTAAAGTACCTAGTTATATTTGGGTAGGACACAGCGTCAGTATGTGCTAACCCCTCAAGTTTTAAAATGTTACACTGCTAAAACATTGAATTCGTTACAAATAATCTAAAGAATACTTCAAAAAGAGTTTATTGTTCCGACTAGGATTCGAACCATCGCATCACCGAACGTCGAACTCATACCCGGCAGTTTGACAAACTAGCCAACGACCGCATATACATATTATGAAATGCGATGAAATTGTCATCGACTATCTTCCGAGTTACTTTATCCCCAAAGTCTTTGTTTATACGATATTCTATGTTATTTGAGGGTATCCATTAATTTAACTTAAAAATTAATCCCTTGGTTCAAGTTATAACTACGTTTGATGTCATACGTTCATATAAAACGTCCAGATACGACATGACAGATCACGTAACATTTCTTTCGTATTTATTATGTCAATCTAAAATATTTCTAGCGTTTCATAACTATCGTTTGGGGGTTTTTTTGGCGGGATCGCGTTGGAACATGACGCACGAATTTTCATTTTCATGAAAGTTCGTGAAGTAGCGAATTAAATTGTATAATTTTGGTACTGAATTATTCAATTTAGTTACGTGTGAGTGCACAAGTGTAGTGAAGGTGAAAATCAGTGACTAACTTGGACTTTTCGTGTTCCCCCAAAAACTCCTAATAGGTTGTTGTAAAGTTACTACCGCTTTACAATAACTTTGACTTGACTGACTATGAATTTTTTGTGCTTCGTGCCTGATATCGGGCCATTTACTTGATTGAAAAGTAAAATTACTTGACACTGGCTAAATGCACAAACCGTGCGAAGTCAAAACCCAAAAAATAAAAAACTATCGTTTGTGTTAAAAGGATATCACTTGTCTAGGGACCCGTTTGTGTCAGTTGGCAAAAGATGTATACTAAGTTATCTGCAATTATCAAATCAATCAGCCTATGTTCCCACTACCAACTGAAAAGCCACGGTTGTATTGTATTCTATAAATTGAAGCAGCATAGTCTCCGACTCCTAAAGATACAGGTCTGCGTATCTAGTTTAGGAGGCCGGAAGTTTGAATATAATTGTAAACTTGGCAGTACAACCCACTGTTCCCTTAGGGTAGGTACTATGTTGTTGTTTTATGTACTAATAAACGTACAATTTATTTACACTACGACACGTCTCTGCGAGAGAGTGGGTCAGTGGGTCATAAGTTTTTGTATAGTGACATTAGTAATTTAAATTGACATAATTATTTTTTATTGACATCAGTATTTTAAATTGACATTATTATTGTATTTTGTGTTATATTTGTTTTTTAGTCTGTGTGTTGTGCAAGGTAACTGACATTTTAAGAAAAATACATTCGTTTCTATTGCCTATTGTATATTCAAATTTTTTGTATTTAATTGAATCATTGAGACCTGTCTGGCTTGGTACTTTAATGTTTTATTACTAACAAACATTTGTACGCCCTCTGGCATAACATAGCGCACTCTATATTATCTTTATATTTCATCATTATTGTACCTACCTATGTTAAACAAATGAATAAATGACTTATGACTTAAGACTCATAATCCACCACGCTGCCGCTTGCCGCTGGTTGGTGCATGTCACATGTCTTCGTAATCGATGAATTAAGTACAAAATTTTTACTCAGAGACTATTGACCCTAACGAAGAAAGTAAGAAAGGTACGTATTCTATAGATTAGTAGACAAGCTGAAATGCTGAAATTACGAGGCTCTATCCACGTACTGAGGTATTGAAAACTAATAAAAGGTTATAAAGTCATTTCATTGCCTCCGAGTGCATGAGATCGGATGGGATATATTTAATTACAGCGATTTTGGGTTTAGGAACCGAAGAAAAACATTTGTTTAACACATTTTCTTTGAGAAATAATTTGACATTCAAACCTAATTGTGCTGCCGAAACAAAATACGTCCACAACATGCACTTAGCCAGCTATTTGTGATGATTGTTCATAATCTGATCATTGCCTACATGTCATGTCTCTTTATAAGTAAAAAAAAAGCTTTTAATTTAGAGGTATCAGCAATTTTATTGAAAAATCCTTTACTGTCATCACAATCTCTGTCTTTTAGTAACATTTTAAACAAATATTTCAATTGAAAGTGAATAAGAGGAAATCTCCAAGTGGCACTGGTGACGTTATATGTCATCTATCTGACGTCCACAACCCAGTACTTACCTAACTAACACAATTTCTTTTGGTAAGACATTTGGTGAGGAGTGCAGTGGTGGCCCGCTGAGAGCAAAGCTGGCTCAGTGGTAACGGTCCCGACCTACGAGTTGTAGACCGTGTGCCGTGGGTTCGAACCCAAACAGTCGCTTTAGTTTGTGTAAATAAGTACATCATGACTGCTCTTAAATAGATGAACAAAAACATCGTGAGGAATCCGGCCGCCTGTCTTTGAACAAATTATTCGAAGACTTGGTGACATCTACCAACCCACACCAATTACAGCCCACTCCCCGAGAGGAGGGCTATATGATCCGATATCGCAGCAGTGATGGCGTTTTTAGCAAAGGAAAAGGTTCTCAAGTAGACGCGTAATGAATGGCCACACATAACTTTATACACAATAGTCTGATTTTGATATTTCTTTTTTTATTGGAAAGGGTATACCCCGGAGTTGGTTCCATATAAATTTGGAAAAAAAATCCGATCCTAAGGGTAGGAAAACAGGGGATGATTGATTGTTCACTCACTAATTGTAATGTATGATCACGCATAACTTTTTACAATATAGTCCGATTTTGATCACCTTTTTTTTATTGGATAGGGTATAGCCTCGAAATTGGTCCCATATAAATTTGAAAAAAAAGACCTACCCTAAGGGTGGGAAATTAGGGGTGATTCATTGTTCACTCACAGATTTTAATGCTGAGTTGTGTATTACAAAAATTAATCAAAAATCAAACATGTAGTAATTATAGTCGATTATAGCCACAATTTTGGTTTATTCATTGTCTGTAACGTTGGTGATTATCGCCGAGGCGCCATTGAGATCCGAGCCGTCAGGCGAGGTTCATAAGAGAGCCGAGGACGGTAATCATCAATACACACGTGTATCATACGACGTTTTTCAACACACTTGTGAAGAAAATAATACTAAAAATCATCATAACGTTAAAGGCATCTTATTTCGGGCGGTGTTACAACATAAATCATTTTCTTCATAACTTGTACTTGTAGTGATTTTAATGAATAAATAACTATAATTTCATCAGTGAAAACGAGTTGTGATTTTTTTTTCCAATGGCGGGAAAAATACTAAGAGGCCATAGACTAAGGCCGCATTCCGAATTAGAAAAATAGGGCTGTGAGCGCTCTCATCGATATTTTGCGTTCCGAGTTCGATATCACGATTCTGACAGCTAAAAACCGTCATTTTTGTCATCAATACGGAACGCTCGTGATCGCAATAAAAGTGTTCACTCTATTAAACATATATTCACTATATTAAACTTGTATACACCACACATTTCTTCTTCTTAGATAGTAGCACTATTTCAAATAAATCTAAGTTAACTAAAGATTCGATGCGACTCAAAACGAAACAGCACAACTGTAATTTTTGAGAAGATGGCGCATGTCATGACGTCATCTATGACGATTCACGGGACGTCGTTATCGGAACGGGTGTGAGCGCGCTCAAATCGATATTATTGTAAGTCAGAACACGGCCTAAAATAATGAGGTTTCTTTTTTTTTGGCTTTTAGCGGGTAGGGTTTTAGCCACGTACAAAATGGGGAATTCAAAGTTTAATTTATTACAGAGAAAACAAAAGTTATGTTTGAGTGAAAGTTTTATTTATTTAAACGTACAAGTTGAAATTATCTATTTAAATACGAAGTTGCATGAAATGAGCAAGCAATAGGTACAATACTTTATTTGTACTATTGAATACGACCTTTTTGTATCAAAACTTTTAAGAACAAAGCAACTCAAATAATAAAAAAACCTATAACTCACTAGTGAATAATAGTAATGAAAAAGTCACAGTTTGATAATAGGTGTCATTATGTGCCTAATTGCGGTGAAATTAGAGCCATTTTATGAGCAAGTGTGTTGAAAAATATACTATAAGCATTGCGGTGATGGCTTTGGACTTACACAGTCGCCAATTACAGGTTAACCAGCAATTTTATGAATAAGTGATAACACACAATAATAATAAGCTAAAAAAGAAGTAAAAACGGCTAACTACTTTTTGAGCTTAAGATTAATAAGAAAAAGAAAAATAAGATTACAAGACTACAATACTTATTCGAATTTTGTCCACTTGCTTATGACTAAAAAATAAAACTGTAAATAAAACAAAAATGAGATCATAATTTAAACTATAGCTTCTAAAATAGAGTACAAACATTTTCCAAAATATACTAACATAACAAATTTTCAATGCATTTTCGGCATGCATTTTTGTTATAAAATAAAAACTTTTAACAAAAAAATTAAACCGCCGAAAAAACTGAAAAGCAAAAAATAATAAACCTTTTTTTAAAACCGTAATAAGTGTAATAACGCTACTAAATTTTAATTAGTATTCGTATTTTCAGAAGAACCTACTACGATTTGGAATGGGCAACTAGATAGTTCTTACAGACTCACCGACTCTTTGGCAATTCGAAAATGCCTATACCTATATGGTTTAATTGAAACAAACGCATTATGTTGCCAGGCGTCTGACTATCTAGGCTACAGAGCTCTAGGTGCTCTCAGTGAATCCGCCGGGGTCAACGGCTTAACGAAATTAATCTTCAAGTTTCCTAGGTAATGCAAATCAATGTAGGTGTTGCTAACTCTGATGTGGGGCGGACGATCTAACTTTTGGATGGTGATGATGACGGACGAAGCTGTTTACAGGCAAATTGAAAGATTACTTGAGGTGATAAAACCGTTTATGCGCAGTAGAATGCACGTGTGTATTGTATTCATTATTGCGTATGAGATTTATGGTTGTAGGACAGTAAATATCTTCGACTGCAGAGTTAGAATGCTATTCATTGACTTCAAAAAGAAGGAGGATATCAATACGACTTGTTTTTTTTTAATGTACTTATTTTCGGGGATAACTCCGTCATATATGGACGGATTTGCAAATTATTATTTTTTCGAAAGGGGTTTATTCCGAAATGGTCCCATTTAAATTTCATATAGATCTGATGATGACTTTCGGAGACAGACAACGGAACTCTTCAAAAAATGACAGCATATCAACCGCGATTGCCGCTATCGCATAAATATGCAATGTTTTAATCCTAAGGATGATGAAATTTCGAATTAGTGAGGGGTAGGTACTATGACTAAAAAATATAAACATTTTCCCAAAAAATAACAACAGATTTTCTGAATTTGAAAATAATTTCAGAAGGCGGTGACAAAAAATTTAAAACGTATCCAAAGTGACCGACTTCCGAAATTAAAGTTATTTTTCAGTTTGTAGTGTTTTTCCGGAAGTCGGTTGATTTGTTATTTTTTTAAGTTTTTTTAATGCAATCTTGCTCTCTGTTTTTGCCTTTTCTAATAAACCTATCTTACAGTACTGGCCTAGGAAACGCTGGCGTAATGACTATCTTGTAATTGCTTCGGGAAAATATCTTCGATTTCCCGAATCGAACTCGATCATCACCATTCTTATGTCTAATTGGGGTCGTGACTTTTTATTCAACTCTTCTCTATTAGTCAGCATCTCCATAGCACACCCTTTCTAACCATATCATAATCAGAGCCGCGGTTGGTCCGTGGATGTGGTACCATCTATACATACCAAGACCCCTCTGTGCCTCGGAAAGTACGCAAACCACTACGAATTAAACCAACGGTCAACCCGTTGGTTTCGGCTGTAATTCGTAGTTGTTTGACCGTCGTTACGGGTCGTCAGAAGCCTGAAAATCTGACAGACAGTCTTAACAAAGGGTGAAAAGTGATAGACAGTCGCAACATGTAAAATACTGGTATTCAGCTACATCCTGTTAGACTGGAAATCGACCCCAATATAGTTGGGAAAAGCTTTGGCTAAAATGATGAAGATGTTTACGGGTAGGTATACAGGATAAGTTTTTAACCAGTGCGCAAACTGTAACCATGAATTCAGCAATACATTTAGACCGCGTAGGTATTGCACTTTTCTATGAAACAGCAGATTGTTTTTTTTTTTTTGTATAACCGACAAAAAAAATCTACGCTAGAATCTATCTAGAATAATATGCTGAATTCATGGTCACAGTTTGCGCACTGGTTAGAAACTTATCCTGCACCATTTTCATCCTAATCCGTTGGGCCGTTTTTGCGTGATTGAGTAACAAACATCAATACATCCAAACTCTCAAATTTGAAAATATTAGTAGGACGATGTTCTAGTGAGTAAGTAGGTAAGTCTTTGAAGTGCCTTATCAATAAATTAATAAATGAGATCCCTGTACCTACAGCTATAGAGAAAAACACAACTGTCATTTGCAGCATGGGTAATCACAGATAAAAAGCCGATTCTGCAATAAGTGTGACTAGACATTGATGTAAGCATTCCACGATCTACACGCCTCTGATAATGAATGTTGCTCATGAGCCACTGACAACTTGTCGTTAACAGGTCAATCACTAATTGAAAACATCCTCTTTCTTCCAGGAAATGATCTTATCAGCAATATTTAGGTATCTGTAAGAGTCTAAACAGGATATATACGAAAACATTTCTGTACTGTCGAATGTCCTCGGGATTAATGTTAAGTCAGACATTAGAGACATTTCTATGTTCACAAACAAAATAATTCCTCTGCGTTTCTCATAGAATTTACTAACACTCTTACCAAAAACAGATTTCTAGACTCTGTGAAAAGCGACAACAAGGGATACCCTAATCAAAAGCTCAATTCAAGCATCCTAGGATTCACATCAAAAGCGGTACCTATCTACATAGCAGAGCAGCTGACAGCAGTATAGAAGATTGTTTTACTTGGCCAGAAACTTTGCTAAAGCACATAAATACGATTATTGTTGGATTTTAAATGATCGTATCCTGATAAAAAACGTTAAAGAATCACCATACATTGTGATTAAAAATGAAGCTCAATAATTGCAACAGTTGTCCAAGTTACCCGAAGTATGACTATCTTCATTAGCCTTACTTACATTCGTTTTTCTTTCTTGTATTGAACTTTTATGTAGATTAAGTAAATGTATCATCTGTGTAACTTATTACTTAAAAACAACAATATTTTTTAATATTTTTCATGTCAATTTTTTCATTACAATAAACAAACACTTTAGTTCACACATACTAATCTATACACACAGGAACTCAAATAATATCCTATCACTCACCACTACATCTCAGATTCATTTTACATACATCACGCCTTACTGTAATCCCTTAATATTGCTTCTTTTACCTAAAAACAAAGAAACACTCTACGAACTGTTCCCCAAAACTTTTTTGACTAAACCTACCTACATTCAATCACATAAAATTGTCAGGTGACAACCTAGATGATTTTTCTGTATCTAAAGTGTATCAGTGCACACCAGAAGACTGTTTATCTACCTTAAATTCAAGTTCTCTCTCAAAATATCAGATCAATTAATCGAAACTTTCATGATTTTGAAACACTACTTTCCCGTCTTTCTCTTGAGTGTGACGTAGCTGTTCTAACAGAATGCTGGCTTCCTTGTCACAGTAATACCACCCTTCCCCAGCTCCAGGGTTATTGTTCGATCCATACTACTAAACACCGTAATCAGAGTGACGGAGTAGTCGTGTACATCAATTCTAATCTTGCACTCAAAGTACACGAACCTGAATTTCATGACTCTCATGACTCATGACTTTCATTATTCTACATAGTTTAATCATCGAACTTCCGTCTAATGTTGCTATCCTCTGCGTTTATAGATCCCCTTCTAACGAGAGTATTGAAATCTTTCTCAAACCCTTAAACGAAATACTATCTTCCTTGACCACCTTTCAAACTGTAGTTATAACTGATAATAAAATCCTTAAAGCTACCTACACATGATACATAAATTTCTGCAACAAGATTCTTAAAAAAGTTAAAAGACAGTTCGACTCAAATGAAATTTCCAAAGCTGGTCGAAACTCAAAAATGTTGTGGGATACAGTCAAGCGTGTCACGAACACAACTAAAATTACTCATCCTCCCACGGAGTTACTATCCTCCTAGGAAACCCATTCTCAATCTCTTAACGATGTTAATTTTTTTTTTTTTTAAATTTGCAAAGATGTCGCTGATCTTATTCGGAATGTAATGGATGGCTGTCCTCCTAATTCCCAGTTCAATAACTCCAATAGTTTGAGTTCTTTCGTTCTCTTGGAAACAAATCCGGATGAGATTACTTCTATTATTGGTTCACTAAATGCTGCAGTGGGTTATGATGGCATTTCTACAACCATGATAAAAAGGTACTCTGCAACCCTCGCACCCGTACTTTGCCATATTTTCAACCTATGCTTCGTCTCGGGTACCTTTCCATCTTCTTTCCAAAAGGCCATTATTCATCCCATTTTTAAAGGGGGTGACCGCGCATCTGTCTATAATTACCGCCCTATTGCGGTGTTACTGCCATGTCCAAAATCTTAGAACGACTCATTAATAATAGACTTACCTCATACCTTGAAAGCAATAATTTATTGTCAACCAACCAATTTGAGTTCAGGAAGAAAAGATCAACTTCTGATGCAGCCTTGACACTGATAAATGGAATAGTTGATAAACTAAATCAACGCAAAAAATGCCTCACAGTGTTCATTGACCTTGCAAAGGCATTTGACACCGTTCCTGTTCCCTGCCTTCTTACTAAACTAGAATGTATCGGTGTACGTGGTATGCAACTCCAGTTCTTCCATTAATATCTTTCAGACCGTAGGCAGATAGTCAAAATCGACGGTTGCCTTAGTGAAGAGCTGCCTCGTTCGGAGTACCTCAAGGTAGTGTTTTAGGCCCTACTTTGTTTCTGGTGTTCATAAACGACCTGTGCAATATGCACCTGAGCTCTGGTAATATTTTCACTTTTACCTTTCATGATAAATCCTGGGCTGGACTGAAACCAACTGCTCAAACTGGGTTTGACATAATATAAATGGCTTAGCTCTCACTCACTCACGCTAAACACGAATAAAACTAAACAAATAACATTCTCTCTAAACTCCACTATGCAACCCTTGACGCCCATCACTCTAAAAGCTCACACCTGCCAAGCCAATTTGGCTACATGCAACTGTCCTACAATTTTCTCTTCAGCCACAACTAAATACCTTGCTTGGTATCATCCTAGACAAACACCTTAACTTCAAAGCACATATCACCCACCTTACAGCTCGAGTTCGTAAACACATATAATTTTTTTTAACACTCAGACACATTGCCAATATTTATGTGAAACGCACCATGTATCTTGCCATGTGTCAGTCAGTAATTTTGTACTGCATTAGTATTTGGGGTGGAGCTGCGAAAACTACACTCAAACCTTCGGAAGTGGCTCAGCGAGCCATTCTTAAGGATGCTACTTTCCGACCAATGCTCTTCCCAACCTTTGATCTGTGCAAAAAATGCAAAGTTCTAACGGTCCGGCAAACATTCATTCTCAACACTTTATTACAACAACACACACAAACTCCTTTTACACAAACGCAATCCTTACTTAGGCGAAAGAACGAAATTTGCAAAGTACCCTACGCACGCTTTGCTTTTACTAAACGTTTCTTTTACTACCTTGGCCCATTTTATATAACAAAATAAATAAAACAATCCCTTTACATCAATCCTCTTACGAAATGTGTAAAAACAGATAACAGACTTTTTAACCACTTTGAACTACGACGACACTGAATATCTGCTCATTTCACAATCGTAATAACTTCTCTAATACTCCGTATCTAAACTCAACCTCTTTCACTTCCGTTCACACACACACCACACCTACATCACAAAACACACACACATACTGACACTTAGTATTAGTCAAATTGCATTGCTTGTGTAGCAATCTATTAAAATGTGTGGGAACAAGGGCTAGCGAACCTTAATACAGGTTACCATGTAACCTAGCTAGACCGCCAGATTCAATAATGTTACTTTTCGTCTATTCGGTTTAACCCTACATTGTAAAATTATATTTATTGTAACAGACTGTACCACACTTTTTTGAAATGAAAAATTGGAAAATTGAAATCTGTTATTTTCGTAAAAATATTCTCCACTACATGACTCCCGCAATTTTGCTCGTTGCCGTGGGGAACTACTTCATAAACCCGTATAAAACGTTTAGGTACTAAGTATGGTGTAAATACACGTATGCTCCTCCTGCGCAGCAAATTGTATCCAAATTCGGTTAACCGTTGATAGAGTAACACACGTTTTACTTATGAAGTGTTACCATTTCCAAAATGTTGGCTGTAACCTGTAAGTCATTAATCGCTGTTGTTATTAATATAATTCTTGGATTGCATCACCTCTGCACCTGCATGACCTTATTTTTGTAATTATTGATTACTTACTGTTCGCGGTTCAATTAGTGTTTTATTCGTTTGTTTTCTTTAATTATGTTAATTGAAGACCGTCATGAGAGGGATTATATTGAATCACTATCTATGTTTTCAACAACTAATTTATTATACCTCAATTATAATGAAATTATAGTAATCTACATCATGTTTTCTTTTTAAAACAAGAAGGTATCTCTATATTTTTGTTTTAAAACACACATAGCATAATTTGACATCACGCTTTATTCTCCGCAGGATTGGTCTGCTTTTTATTAAGAAGTTAGTAAGTAAGTACCTTCGGGGATTTACCTAACAGTAATACCCTTACCTACTTTCTGACTGCCAGAATACAGTGCAAAACTGTATGCAATCTGAGTGCGCTACCCACTCTAGAATGAAGTGCAAAATAGCTCGCAAAATTCTTTACTTACGTTTTTTTTGCAATTTGCAGGTTGCATGTTAATTAAAATATGTAATCATTAGAATCAGCAATTCATCTCCTTAGGTTACAACTGACCTCAAATGTCATGATTTCATGAAATAGTCATTCAATTGGGTAATATGACCTAAGAGAGAGAATAGGTGAATTTATGTTACAAATAAATATTTGTAACAGTCGAAAATCTTATAAGATGAACATACAACCTGTTACTGCCCCGTTAATTTAAAAAAGAAACAAAGAAAAATTTTATTTTGAAAAAAAAAAGTCATTGACGTTTTTGTCTTCGAAGAAGGGAAATCATCAAATAACTTCTCCCGCTTTGGGTGGAGCGGGAGCTGGCGTGTCAGACTTTTTCTGACTAAAACCCACCCGTGTTCCTTCAGTTGCCTGTGCTAGAGCCACGGTAACTATTTTGAACAAAACCCTTCAGTGATTGCTGACATCTCTTTGACGCTTCTCTTGACGCTTTCGCCATAAAGATATTGGGATTTATATCTTTTCAGACACTCATTTTTCAGATCACTGATTCTCAATTCCGTAGTATGAATTAACTTTTGGTCAGCGCTGGGCTTAAGTCCGCTCATTGTGTGTCATACATGTAAGAGTATTTGTGTGTGTGGCTGTCATTTGTGGATCTTTGACAGTCGTTACGGGTCGTCAGAAGCCCGAAAGTCTGACAACCAGTCTTACCAAGGGGTATCGTATTACCCAGTAACTGGGTTGTGGAGGTCAGATAGGCAGTCGCTTTATGTAAAATACTGATATTCAGCTGCATCCGGGAAAAGGCTAGGCAGATGACGATGACATGTAAGAGTAACTTGAAAACAATAATGCGGAAAATTTTACCAATACTTTACTAACAAGTTATTTTATTAAATACCAGCGTTTGCCAGCGGGTTCGCCCGGGTGGTGGTCATCATTCATCCAAATCCTATCAGCCGTTTTCACGTGATTGATGTGGTTTCTTACATTTAGACAAAAAGTTTTTTGTACCTAAATTTTTTTGCGTAGGTACAAAGTCTTGGCACAAGTGCCGTAATGACCTAGGTTAGTTTTTGAGTCAGGTTTGTAATTGTATCGATTCCCAGGTTTATACCTTTATCTTTGTGAATGTTACATTCATGTATTTTGGAAGCGCTAGTAACTCTTTGACGTAAGATCTTTGTTAGCCGCTTTCATAAAACATTTGTCTTCGTCAAAGTTTAATAATGTTTATACTATACCGTGTTGTGGGACCCTGGTGATCTGTTATACAGTTATTCCTAGTGCAGGCACCAGTCTCTCACAAACTAGTGTCATTTAGTAGAGTTTTAAAGCTTTTATAGGTACCCTTGTTTGTGAAGAGAAAATCAAATTATTTGAATTGAATTGAAAGTTTTTTCTGCTAAATCAATTCAATAAAAAAATCTGTTATAAGTACCGTTTATATCTTCATATGTATTTAGTAAAAATCAGATGTATTAATACACATAAGTTATCGGATGTATTTAATACACATAGGTTATCGGATGTATTAATCAAATTATTTGAATTGAATTGAAAGTTTTTTCTGCTAAATCAATACAATAAAAAGTAAAAAAAACTGTTATAAGTACCGTTTATACCTTCATATGTATTTAGTAAAAATCGGATGTATTAATACACATAAGTTAACTTTACGAACAGACACTACAATTCTATTTATTGTTATTATTAGGATTGATACGTGAAAAAAATCTTTGTACAGTCAGCGTCAAAAATATCGGGACGTACAGATTGTTCAAAATTATTTCACCAACTAAGAAAATTTCAATTTAAGTTCCTGTCACAATGAGATTTGTCGTGTACTGTCTTCATTCTGAAACATTCCTTGTGTCATTGAGTTAATATTTAATTTGCATAGTTGTTTAGATCATTTACCCCTTTTTAGGAAAATTATGCGGGTTGACTAGTATGAAAGGCACAGATAAAGTTTAAATGGAGAAGGAGTACAGAAAGCTAAAAAAAAAAATGGCCGACCACTAGATTGTATAGTTCATGATAGAACTTTGATTGCGTTAATAATACTGTTGATCCGACGAATTTATGGACGACGATTGTGAAAGAAAACGTGTTACGCAATTCGGGTTGATTTTTGTTCCCGATCTAAATGTGGTACAAACAAGAAACAGTGTTACCCAATAATAGGGTATTTTCCAATTTATCAAAATAAAAACTATTTTAATTTGAAGTATGTAACAGAAAAATAAAATTAATTGATTTATATCCATTTTCTCAATTAAAAACAATTAAAATCAAATTTATTTTTAATGTTTCGAGTTTACCGCGAAAACGCTCCTTCGAATGGTTTTTTTATCACATGACCACACGTGACGTCAGCTTTGTGTAAACGGCACCGGTACAAATACTTTGTATTGCGCAACCACTGTGCACACCAGTAATACCACTTTCTATCGATTAAAAATCTCTCAATTATAAACTCGACATTCACTTGTTTACAACAACTTTAGTTTACACAAAGTTGACGTCACGTGTGGTCACGCTCGCTCGGAGAAATAATTTGATGATTGCCCATCGAAAAAAAGGCGAAAAACTTAGGTACCTATATCATTTACACCGGCACTAAAAATTGAAAGATCACCATTTCACTTCACTTCACCTATGTCCCACCCATAGGAAAGGACAAGGCACAACATAGGGTAAAACCAAGATAGTTGCCCCAGGGGTATAGTTGCCCCGATTGTAATTACTCTAGTTTCGCGGTTGAATGCTGGTAAAAACCTGAAGTCCCGATGTTGAATGGCATATGCTTTAATCCTAAGAAAATTAAGAAGGCTCCGGGTTCTAATGTCTTAAACGATATCTTCTGATTAATCTTGTAGTTCTACAGTGTAACTTTTAATTATTTAGATATTTAAACACTGTTGTAAATATAATTAAAAATTATTTGTAGGTATTATGAAAACCATTTTAAATTCTGAGATACCGAAACTGAGTTATTTACCATAATTTCGTGATACTGACCATAATGTGTTGAGCTTATGATTCCTTTGTCTAAATGGATGGTACTATAGGACGGTAATTAATTTCAGAATCTGTCATATTAATAAAACTAGTTGAAGTAAGCTAATTATTTCAATATTTTTGTGGAAATGTCATCTTCCAGTGATTATTCATTGCATTGATATTTTTAGAAATCTTTTTATGTCCGATTAAAATTCATTTTATGAAAATTAGTATTACAAAAAATCTCCAGGTAAAGGCTTGAGACGGCCTCAGTAATAATTAAATTAGTCTACCATATTTTATGTTACCTCTGCTGTTTATTTTTCGATGTCTTGTATTTATTTTGTAAGTAATTTGGACCAATTTGCTCCGTAGAAGTTATATCTTCTTCTTTCTGCATGTAGTTCAACAGTTTTCATTATTTAGATTTATTTAATAAATTTCATAATTATATCCTATATTTTTTTTATTTAAGTACTTTCTTCCTCTTTGGGATTTTGTAACATATTTGTTTTATTTTTATTACTTCCGGTGTCTAACTGATTTTAAAAAGTTCTAAAACTTACGGATTCTATGCATCGCGTTTACAGTTATTAGTACAGTTGGAGAAATGAATTGTTAAAAACTACAGCTTTTTATTCAAATTGCTTAAAAAAAAAACTGACTTTATTGTCAGGCTATTTATTGTTCATTACTATTAATATGTAACTAAAAATATTTTTCCTGTTTCCTTAATTCTTTGCAATATAGTAAGAAGTTTAGGTACTAATATATATTACATTTATTTTGAATACATAGCTGTAGGTACCTACGTTATCATTAATACTTAGATATTAAAATACGGCATTGTTGTTATCTCTAAACGTGCCTTGGTTCAATGATCGAATCGTTTTTATCTAAGTAGTCGTGACTTGTTATACTTAAGCCACTTTTAAATGATAAGAAATCATTATTCATAACTTGTGATCAACTTAAGTAGGTACCTATTTCCTACTTTATTAAGATTTATTCATTGCGAAACTCTCTTTTCATATTTATGTTGTGGTTTAGTTCGCCTAGAGATGTTATATAACTCA
Organism: Polymixis flavicincta; assembly: GCA_949987655.1. Lineage (NCBI taxonomy): Eukaryota > Metazoa > Arthropoda > Insecta > Lepidoptera > Noctuidae > Polymixis > Polymixis flavicincta. Next base: position 29,205,836 of record OX465171.1, on the reverse strand, counting down.
AACATTTTACTTGCTTCTTCATAAAATTCTAAGTTTTGAAACCAATGGCAAATTAAATTCGCTAGCATTTTATCATGATTGTTATTTTTATATTTCCTTTGTAAATAGTGTATTGTTCTCTAGCGATAATAGAAGCATTATTTATGAAACTATTCATTCGCTAAGCCATTGTGTTTTTTCGACGTGTCCGCGTGAGGTTTCACGGAAGCCTCGAAGTTTATCAAGGACAAGGACGTGGCTTGCTATTGGGCCATTCCGCTGAGGGCGGGTCGAGGTTCCACCCACAAACTTTGAAACTGTTTAGTGTACTTTAAGTGTCCAGTGTTTTAGAGAAACTCTGTTGCCAATACAACTTTAATCGTGTTCAGTGTTTTAGGGGTTTAAAAAATAGTAAAAAAAACATGCAAAATAAAAATAAGTTACAGGAAAAACAAGTAGATGCCCAATTAAAATCAGTTTTATTTTTAAATCGCTTTGCATAGTACATAGTAGGCGCAGTAACAATTAAGTATGATAAACATCAATCGCAATAGGCGTGCACGTTATACAAATAGAGGCCCGCGTGACGTTGCGCACTGATGCTGGCTGGAAAAAAAAGAAAATTAAAGAAGCTTGAAATCGTAGACTGTCCGTTGAGTTCGCATTCTTCGGCCAAGTTTAAAATTTAGGCAGCGGGGGAGTGTGCGGCGCGCGGGGCGGCGGGCAAGACATCCGCTCGCTCGCAGATTGCCCAATTCCCGCCACGAGCGTGCCGCGCCGACGATTATTTCCATTTCGTCATTCGGTGCAATGACTCAAACCCAACTGTTGCGACACAGATATCTAACGCTGAAGACATCAACATCACACAGAAATAGAAACACATGAATAATTGTAAGAATAGCTACAAAAAAAAAATTGCAACTCCTCGATGAAAATCCTAAAAAGGGCCTTGTCTCAAGCAGAAAATTCAGTGATTTCGCAGCCGAATCAAATAACAGCTTGCGTAATCTCTGACGTCACTGCGGACTTAGCCATGCTGGGAGTAGATGAGCGGACAACGGCGGCACAGCATGTGGATGATTACGTCGGTTACATGCCAACCATATAGGAGAGAGAAAAAGACTGACTAGTATATATTAAAGTCGAGTCGATTCCTCCCCCCGACACGACTGACATTTTAATTGTCTTTTAGTCTTCATACTCCTGCAATGTTCAGCTCCAACTGCAATTGAAATATTAAACGTAAACGCGACACGTGCGCGAACTGCTACAGCAAGACGTGAGTCACATGACAAAGAAAATTTTTACAATTTTTTCTGTAACAGCGCACAACCGAACGCGAACCGAATTTGCGAATGTTATAACTTTTTGAACGAATAATAAAAAAAACGAAGTGGAAATTCAACTACTTATACGGAAGTTGCAAAAGTAGGTCGCGAACATCTCACAAATTTTTAATCCAACGTAGTTATTATTGTTCACTTTAAGTTGATTTATGGTCACTACTAGTCTCAATTTTCAGTTAACTTTAACGCGCCTCACATCGTACGAAAAAAATCTAAGTTTGAAAAATGTTCAACTAAAGTTAAACTTGCACTAGGGTACTAGAGTTCCAAGAGCACGACCGAAGCAGACGACGACCAAAGTGCGAATGGCGGCACGTAGCGGCGAGCCATGGCGTTTGCTGTGAGAGGGGCGCGGCGGGTGGCCCGGGGAGGGGGCCACGGGGCGGGCTGCGCGGAGAAAGGACGCAAGTTGTGGTGGTGATGTAATTGCGATCGATGCACTCCGACAACGAACGCTGCGCCACCTTTGATGAGTTATGAGGAACTTCACACCTGCTGCAGGCGAAGGCGCATTCACCACGCGGTAGTAGAGAATTTATTCAGTGCAATAGCTAAAAACATCCTGTGACGTGTTAAATAGTGATAAAGTGGAAGATTCCTGGTCTGTGGCCGTGGGAGTAGCGGATCGCGGCTTTTATGCAAATAAATTACGAGGTCAGTGACCGTAGTATATACACGTGCTCTATTTCACACGTAGTAACAAAGAAAATTCGTACGCTGCATGATTTTGGAGTGCTATAATATGGTAGCAGTTGGATATCGATCAGTTGGCTTGGTAGTTGGCCTAGTTGGTAACGCCTGATGGGGCGCCCGCTCGTCGTGCTCCACCGCGCCATTTCGTGGCCCCTCGGCTCTATGTAGGTCACACGTGTAAGCGTTATCCCCGCCAGACCGGCCTTGGCTTACTTGGACAAAAATGTATCACCTCTTCTACTTCTTGAGTACTACGAGAACCAAAGCCCGAGTCATGCACAGCCACCTACTGTACCTACTCACTCATATACCCTTCGCACCTACCCCTTGTAATTAATATAAACCGCGACTAGGCATTGATGATATCACCACAAATTTCAGGATTATTAATCGATTCGCAAGAATTTTCTTGACATGTAATAAAGTCCTATTAATTCCTCCCAATTTCATATTTTTATCATTATTCCCCTATGAACGATTTCGTACTTATTTGTAATGATATTAGGGAAGATATTAGGCGAAAATAATAAATAATTAATCATTTAAATAGATTTAATATTGTCCAACATAACAAAGGATTAACAAAGGGTGTGGCGTACTAGGGACCTAATATGCTGCTCCTTCTAATGGACGCCACAAATATTTTCTAAAAGGAACTAGTTTTGGAGTTTCATGTAGTCGTTGAGAACTAGCGATGGGTTTCAACTGTTTTGAACAGTTTTATGTTTATTTCTTAGTCATAAAAAGTATCGCCATTTTGGGATGCATAATTTGTCAGGTAGGTCCCATGATTGCCCAAAGCAGTAGTGCGCATGACAGAAGCTGCGCAGCGAAAATGACGCGGATTTAACGATCCAAGTCAGTCTCTACGAGTTCCGGCCACCCAACGTGGCCTCTTCGAATAAAAGTGGTTGCTGATGATTAAAACAGCATTTTGGCCTCGTTGTATCTAGGACGGCACCCGAAATAACTAGGGCACGGTAATTGCGCAGCTGCTAACGCAACTCATAGCTGGCGTTACGAGGCGTCCCAAACTTTAAGATCCGCGAGAAATCGCCTTGCGAACGAGGCGAGGCGTGGCCCAAAGCGTTGCGCGCACGCGCTCTGGGGCTCGCCGAGAGGTAAGTTCTGTTCCCGAAGCGTCCTTGAGAGTTTCATCCGATAAAAAAACGCCAAAAATTTATGTTAATTGGTAAGGCGGCGGAGTAATTGGGAATTCTAAAAGGTACGGGTGTGAGTGACGGTTTTCATTTTGTGTTCTCGATCATTAGGTACTTAGATTTGATGCAGAATATAGGTAGTCGCTACAACGAAGATCGATATTTGAACATCGCTTTGGTTGCAGTGCAGGTCGCGTTCACGGACGGAGCTGCGTGCTTCAAAACCCCGATTCTGCTCAAATTTGTGCTGGGATTGGTGAAAACTTTCAAGAAGTATTAGAAGCGGACCCTGCTGTGTTCCTTCGCGAAGAAAGTAACCAATTTCTGCTGCAATTTGAAGAAATGGGTGACAGACGCCAGGTTTGTCGCCACCATTGTTGCTATCCTCTGGGCAGTCGGCGCCCGCAGGATGACAATGACACCTTTTACAATGTAAGCACTCTATTAAACTACTTATGAATTAATTTCTGATTCAGATTTATAATAAGACTCGTTCTCTTAGGATGCAGTGATTATCCAGGAGGAGCGAACAGCGTTTCATAATATATATATATATTCCTTAAGCTTGGTTTAAAGTGTGTCAATTATGTTTAGCAACTATTGAGTCTATCTCCAATCAGGATGTAAGCTATACTTCAGTCGACAGGAACCTTTACATCTTTTAAATGTGATATACACCTAATACATTTATTATATTTCAATATTGGTCCCATGGAGACACCCTTAAGCTTGCCAAGTCTAAAAACGAACCCTGTATAGATATTATCTGGACACATATTTCATTATTTCATTGACCCAATTTTCTTATAAAATATAAATTAAGCTTTTCTGACAAAAGGCACTATCATGAAATACCTACAAACTGGGACATATATACTAGTTTGTATTTCATGATTGTACCTTTTGAAAATACTTAGAGATTTGAGAAAGCAAATACCTCCTAAATAAAACTTTGAATACTCTCTATCTTATTTTAATTACTTCTGATATTGAATATGTATTTTCATTTGGGCAATATAGGTAGGTGCACACCTACCTAATTCAATAAATAATTATACGTACCCGCAGTCCAATATATATACATATATGTATAGACATCAACAAGACATAAGTATTTAATTATTTAATTACCCAAGTTTCTTTCAAAATAGAAATTTAATTTTTCATGGGATGTCTCAGTTTGTATGTCGTGTCATGATAGTCTTTTGGAACTATAAATTATAGAAAGAAAATGCCTCCTAAATAATGCTTTTTAGCTTATTTTAATTACCTACTTCTGATAGGTTTTGAATAATTATTTTCATTTGAGAATTTTTCCTATATTCCTGCGTAATTCAATAATTAATTATACCTACAGTCTCAGATTATAAAACAAAGGCAGATAGACCGCGCGGAACACTAAGAGTGAAGCCAAAAAACCAAATACTAAAGCGTCGCATTGTATATAATGCGAGGCTTTAGTATTTGTTTTTTTTTTACTCTTGGGTGTTCTGCGCGATCTATCTGCCTTTGTTTTATAATCTAAACCAAAAAATATATAAATACTAAAGCGTCGCATTGTATGTTACATAAAATTCAACGCTTTAGTAATTTATTTTTTGGCCTCCCTCTTTGTGTTCCGCGCGGTCTATCTGCCTTTGTTTTATAATCTGAGCCTACAGTTCGATAAACATATAGGTAGGTATAAAAATATTAACGGGACAAATATTTCAGTACCTACCTATTTTATAAACCCAACTTTGTATAAAATTAAAGAAATGTTTTTCATTGGATATCACAATTTGTAGGTAGTACTTATGTCATTATTGTATTTTTTGAAAATAAAGGTTTAAAAAGCACATACCTCATAAATAAATACTTTAAATGATATTAAGCTCATTTGAATGATTGATATTTAATAAATATTTTCATGTACTTAGGTTAGTAGTTTATTATAGGTTAAAAGGTAGTTACGAACTTCAGTTCCAATTTTGTACCTACCTGCAGATAATTTAGATGCAATCAGCAGAAACCAGCGCTTCCTGTCAATTGATATTAGTTTGTCTAAACTAATATCAATTTCTGTTCAATAACTTTGTTGAATTAAAACTGGGTATTATTTACAATTGAGAACCAATGAGATTCATACTAGAACGCGTTCCATTCACGATATTATCAAACAATACATTCCACACTCTAGCTCTGCCATTATCATTCGTTACACAATTTTCTTTTGTTTTCTTTGTTTTGTAGGAATTACTGCCGTCGCGTTCAAGTCGCGCTAGATATTTTGAGTTCATATTTCGAATACGTTTGTTAGGTACAGTATTAATGCCTAATTCGTGTTAACTAAATATTAGATAGGCGACAAAGTAGGTACTGAAAATGCCTCGAACACGCCACCACGAGTCGCCAGTGATAACGGTGTAACGATACGCGGAACACACTGATAAGAGCGTAGTGGAAAAGAGCCGCACACACATGTCGCGCCATTATCCAGCGCCGCAACGCAACGTACCACTTAGTGCTCGACCGCGCGGACACTACCCGTAACATGATAGTAAACAGAAGGTTAATAGAGAACGTCATTTAAAACTTGTCATACAGTATCAAATGCCCGCACTCAATATGACACGATAACATCCCGAATCTTGACTGGTCTTGAGTCACCCAAATCTTAGAATGTAGGTCTATAATAAAACAACCGAGTTCAGTGAAAAAATTGCGAACTAAAAAAACGCGGGTTTACACGCGTCGTTTGATAAGAGCCCGATAACACTTAGGTTAGTAACAGAAATTTCGCAAGCAAAAAAAAAAAACGCTAAAATAAAAAAATCGCCGATAAAAAGTAAAGTTGAAGTACGAGCGCGCAGCGGGACTTACCTGACGACGGCACGCGGCTTCTCGTTCTTCGGTCGGTAGTGTTGTGCCAGTAACGGCTGGTATGTCAAGTATATTTATGTATGACAGTCGCGCGGCGGCTGGTACGCTGGCGCGCAGACCACGTTTACGCAGACCGATGCCGCATTGTGTTCTATACTGTAATACGTATGCGCGCCCAGGAATCCCCCCACCCCCCGTACCGAGAACTTCTCCGCCCCTCATGCTTGACAGTAAAAGCGACGTAACCGCATCAGAACGCGTCGCATGTAAAATGGACTCTACTAGCCCCAATAGGCCTGAAAGAAAAAGGAAGTTTGTGTCTCTATGGCAACTCGGCAATGGTTTATGCGGCATTTGTTCGCTACGTTAGCAGAAGTCGTCGATAACTCGGCTCGCACCGAAAACTGAACGCGCCGAATTCGTTCGCGCTTGGACTAGTGGGCGTCAGTGGGGTCATGTTATCATGCGACACACTTTATAACATATAAAGCGGACCTAATTAATAGGATAATCTCGTTTTATCGAATTAAACTGTCTCCGTCAAATGACTCATAAACTCACTATAATGTTAGTTACATTATTGTGACTTTGACTGATTTCCCTTCATGATTTAAAATTGTACTTGTAGGTGCCTTTTAGACAATAGATAATAAATATAAGTGCCCACATGAAATTGTAATAGATAGTTGAAACTTTCTTAGATATGAAAACATTATTTTGAAAAAGATTTTATACGTTTTCAGTGCCATAACTTTAAACCAAGTTTTTCAGGCAATGGTTGGGAACGGACACTGAACGCATTGGAATTGAGTTCTAGCAAAAGTATACAAACAAAAAAGATGTCAGTTAAGCTCAAATAAAGCATTTCTCCATTTCTTTTTTTGACATTACTCTTACTACTTATTTGAATATTTCTATAAAATACTGCGTACTTTTACAAGAGTACCATAGTCTATATTTAGCTTTTTTTTGTTGTTTTTATTGTTCTTTTTTTTTAGTTTTGTAATCCACATGACAAAATTCACCCGGAGGTTCACCAACTACCCCTGGGTCTCCGATGGGAGCGCTCCTGCAGGCAAGGCTGCCTCAGCATAGGCAATGTTTTTTTAATTTCATTATTGTTGATTAATGTATAATTTTTAATTCCCATTTCTTTTATTATTATTTTGTATGAATTTTATTTACTTATTATTTTTATAACTATTTCTTTAAATAAATAACAATGTGCTAATATTATAAAAGGTAGGTACTAATAGAATAACAATTTATTAATTATTTAAGTACTTACATATAAAAAAAACCTTAATAAATTTATTATTATATTTTTTTACGACTAAAAATATACTAATTTGAAAATAACAATTTACTAATGTGTTATGTTAGTTAATTTTGGGAAGATGAACGTGACCTCTCGTGTTACAGCAACCTCTCTGCCCTTGCGAGTTGATGGAACCGCCTCCGGAATCCGAATACGAGACGGGTGGACAGTGGGTAAATATCATAGATGATATATGACGTAGACGTCATACTGATAATTTTCACCAATTTAAAGTCTCTTACGTTTTATTTAGAAGCTATAATAGACTGGTTTCATCCAGCCTTTTAATGGTGTTAACACCTGCTGGGTCAAAGAACCTTTATATTGGGTAATCTAAGAAACTCCTTTGACCAGGTAGTACTAGGTACTTAATTTGGGGACAAGCCCCCAACAGGCTAGGTAATGTTAGCCGGGTCGATCTATCAGATTAAGCCACGCCTACTGCAGTTAGTCCGTGGATGGGTGACCATCTTTACATACCAAGACCCCTCCATGCCTCGGAAAGGGTCGCGGCTGTCATTTATGGATCTTTGGCAGTCGTTAAGGGTCGTCAGGTCTTGGTATGTAAAGATGGTCACCCATCCACTGACCAACCGCGGCAAGCGTAGCTTAACCTGGTCGATCGACCCGTGCAGCTATTGTTATTTAGCCACAAGCCCAAACAAATAAATGGATAAACTTAAAAATGATTCGGTCTTCACACACCAAAGTCGACACAGTTTCCTCTACCACAGACATAATAGTTTTGCCTTGTTTCCCTGACCTGCGCGAAGCCTACATTTAGAAGTCTGTCTACAGTTTTATAAGTAACCCGTTATACAAATCCGTCATTGATATCATATCACTTTTCATTGTTGACGTCGGAAGAGAAATATTTATCCTACTAATATTACCTATAAATGTGAAAGATTCTGAAGATGTTTGGTACTCAATCACGCAAAAACGACTGAACGGATTTGGATAAAATTTGGCACACAAATAGATTATAACCTAGATTAACACATAGGATACTTTTTATCCCGGTGGTACGTTCCCGCGGGATAATTTCCGAGTTCCACGCGGGCGAAGCCGCGGGCGGAAATATTTGTTCCGTGCGGGAATCGAACAATCGCTTAACTAGACTTGCGGTTTGTTCCTAAGATCCAATAGTACTGGTTCAAGAACTCATTGGCTAAACATCCTACCAACCAAAATTCATGTCAAAAAACTTGGAACCCCACGCTTTGGAATGGGCAACTAGCTTCATCTTTCTAACTCACCGACCTTGACAATTCAAAAGTGCCTGTAATTGGTTTATTTGAAATAAATGCTTTGAGTTTGAGTTTGAGTTGAGTTTGACACGAAGTAAACCGATACAGAATTTTCCAGGAATGGGGCGATATAAACGTATACCCAGTTTTTAATAAAACAAGTATAACCTTCAGACGAACCAAACATTTTTCTGGGATGATTTTACTATGCGTTTATTAATAAGAAAGAAAGAGTCCAAATTTAAGTATATTTTCTTTCTAATGCTTCCTCAGATAACGTACACCGGTGAAGTCAATGTAAGAATTTTCGAGGAAGCTGCACGTAACGCAGAGGCGGAAGTGGCTCGTCACTACGCCGAAGCCCAGGAAGAATCTCGTCGGCCTGAGACCGACGTAACACAAAATCCGGCTGATGCTGAAGCACAGAATCTGGAGACTGGCTCATCTGCGAATGCTGTCCCAACCGTGTCAGTTCAGAATATCGACCCCGTAAGTATAGGCATGTACATAACATATCAAGTAGACAAATGAAAACCAAGTAGCAGTGTACTAAACTTGACTTGTATTGTTTGTCTACTCTATATGCTGATGTAAAATAGTCCACTTTCGACAATATTTAATTTTCAATTTTTTATTTCATTTAGATATATCAGGAATTGCCGGGTGATGCCGACGATGAAGATGAAGACGCAGCCGCGCTCGCTAATGTTGAAGATATGGGCGCGCTGGACATCGATGAGTCCGAATACGAAAGCTCGGAAGAAAGCGAGGGTGAGGAGACCAACATAATCCAACCTGAAAGCGACGCTTGTGAGGGCAAGGAGTTCGAAGAGTTGCCCATTGATATGGTTAGTATTTCAGATATTTTTCTTCTTTGTACTATATTGAAACATGTCGATAATTTACTGTTTCCATCATCGTGTTCATCTGTTTCCGTCTGTTGCTTATTATTGAATAAGCATGTATTTTGTTCAGGTAAAAGATGAATGGTGGGTTTTCGTGGCAAAAGTCCGAGCGGACAAGGCGGATGAGTTCGCCGCTAATACGGCTGAAAATGTTGCCAACGCCGAAGCAATGGCACGGTCGGCTCGTGAGGCAAATGAGCCCAACGCCTTCGAGCTTGCCGAAAGAGTACAACGACTGGCCCGGCGCGCCGCTGCTGCGGCGGATTTCGCCCGGCGATGCCGAGCGACCGCTGATCAGGCTGTCATAGACGCCAACGAGGCCGAAATGGCCATTGCTCTGGAGAAGAGCCTAGCTAAAGCCGAAGCCAACGCCCACTTCACTGGTGGTGCCACTACTAGCGCCCAGTATGTTGCTGGTGCCCATGCCGTAGCTCAGGTCGAACTCACCCATGAGGTTAGTATTTCAGACATTTCATACACATGTACCTACCTACATATCGACTTCAAACTCCAAATACTTAATTATTAGTAGGTATAAGTTGTTAGCAATGTAGGCAACAACTTATACTAATGCCAACCAAAGTCGGTCTGAAGTAGCAAAATAGTGAATTTAAATCCTTTTTTAGAAATTGTGATGATCACCAGTCACTGATAAATTTTCATCCAAAAACTTCTATAATATCAAATCCACTTCCATATAATAAAATTTAAAAAAAAACGTGTAATGTCAGGGAACTAAGTATGTCTGAAACTTTAAAATCTTAATATTTACTTACCTCATGGACGAGCCGTGTGTATCATTTGGCGCACCAAATGTGATATTCTCAGAAATTGCTCAGTGCGCGTGCGTCGAAATCGCTTACGCTCATAATACTTTTAATGCAGTTCCTGACCTGTTTCTGACCACACAGGTTCGTAGGCACCCGCTCATTGTTCATAAATACTAATACCTACTTGTAATCTCAGGCGAACGTATGAAAGAGAAAGTTCCTATGTTGTTGCGGACGGAATTCCAACGTTTATCTATCCTACTTTCCCCTGATCTTAATTATTTTTACCGCTACCATAAATATAGTTCAAGGCTCATTTTCAGCATTGAAACGTAGGTAGGCAGTTACACATGTAGTTTTTACCGTACTGCGCCAGAAGGAGAGTTATGTTTTTCGAGTGTAAGTACTCGTATGTCATGTATGTATGTATATTTCTTTGGCATGCTCTGTAGCCTATACGGCTTGATCGATTTCAGCTTGAGAAGTGCCGTTAGATTCGTCTTAATTGTGAGAGTGACATTGGGTATTTAAAAATTGAAAAAGAAAGTGGCTGTTTTTAGGCGACATATTGTGTCCATAATTTTTTTTCTCACAACCTTTTGAATGTGGTATCAAAATAAAGGGTTTCATAAATTACTTATTTCCATATTTTTAATTAAAGTTCACTTTTTAGGCAGTCGGGGTTTTTGATTCAGTAATATTTTTTTTTTTTTTTTTTAACTATTAAGTACGTAGTCAGTTAGGTGAGCAAAATGTTCATCGAAAGAGAGTAGCGGGTATCTAAAGATATAGCACATAATTATGTGGACCTACGAAGGACGGCGATCCTAAGCACGTGAAGCAGGAAATACTTAAATAGGTTGCGGGGGCACGAGTTCCCCTGGGGTGGGCGACGTGATGCTCTGAGTGGGGGACAGGGGCAGGGAGGGGAAGGGGGAAGCGAACTAGGTGGCCTAAATGATCACAGAGACCGCAACGTTGCACAGCGCTTTTTCATCGGAGGCATGCAAAATTATTATTTGAGGACCTGCCCGCGGCAAACGTAGGTACTGCTATTTTGTTACTCTATATAAAACTTCACTTCATATACCTATATCGATGCAGTTAGTCCTCTTTCTATATGCATGGACAAAATAAAACCTAACCCATTCGAGGCGAGATGGAAAAATTATTCAGCTTGCTTTGTTTTAGCAAAAGCCTTTCCTCCATAAGACGACTAAGTTAGTACTTGTTTGAATGGACCTAGCATAACCGAAGTGAAGTGCAAAAATAATCTAGCCTGCTTCATGGAACCATATCAATCTGGAAATAAACTTGCCATGGCTCAAACGTAGACTTAGTGGAGTAAAATAATGTCGCTATTCTCAAGATTTGATTTGTGTAATATACCATGTCCACCGCAACTTATACTACATGGATACTTATTGGTCTATGTATCTCTCTATGTCACATACATCAACAGCATACATAAATCAGCTTATAATGTTCCCACTGCTGGGACACAGGCCTCTGAGAATACATTTTTATTTAATAATGTCTCTGTGAAATATATTCCATGTCTATTATGCCCACATAAAAATCATCTTCACTCGTAACAGTAACACCTCTTTCGATTAAAAATAGGCGAGTCGCACACGTGTTTCTATAGATAAGTGTCTGGTCCGGACACACTGGGCCCCTTGACACGATCGCGAATCTAGAGCGCTATGAATGGGCCCCATTTCGTGTTCTGCGCAAATAATATGTGCCTTTCAGTCAATACAGGAATTACTGGATACATTCGTGATCTGCGAATAAAAGAAATATGAGTATAACTGGTATTTGGGACTGTTCCCTGAAATTATGGGCTTACTAACAAAGGAGCACGAAATCAATGGTCAATCAATGGTCAGGAGGTCAGGAAATTTGTCTAGGTAGGGAGTGAGATGTATTTAGTGTCATTGTTATCATTCTATTTCTAGCATTCCGTTATACGCATTTCTTCAAATATACTGCCCTGAATTAGTAAAAAGAAATAATATCAAAGCTGAGCATGCAAAGTATTTAAAAGAAAAGGCTGAACAATTAAAAACCTTTTCTTGAAATTTATAATTTGTTGCCAAGATAACATTTTTTTTTTTTTTTGGAATATGTATTTAACATCTTTTTTTTGGTACCTCTAGTCGTACAGTGATACTCAGTAGCATTAAACAACTGTCAAAAAGGTATGAATATAGATACCTAGTCCCTATTTTTTTGTAAAATACTGTATAAAATTCGTCCGTATTTATGTAAAAGCACATTGTCCATTTGGTAGGTAGATATATGACCAAATTAACATTAATCATACATGTTTGTTAAATATCAGATTTTCTTGTTTACGGAACACACTGTAAATTATTATAATTTGTTTATAACCTGATCAACTTGTTTATGTATAAACAGATAAAAATATTCGAATGACATTAATATGCCATTCGAATTGTTAATTCATAATTTAGTTAATAATAAAATGTTGTTACATAAACATATAATTTTGATAAATCACTGAAATTTATCATATGCAACTCTTTATAGCGTAGGTACCTAGTTATATATCTAAATTTTAAGACAATTGGTAAGTATGACAAAGGTAAGTTGGATAAGAAACTAGGTATTATTATAAGTAAGCAGTAAGTGTTTACCAATGTTCGTATTATTTAAACGCTCGCCCCCTTATTACAGAACAAGGTTTTTCTTTAGGTATGGTTTAAACCTTCGAGCCTGTTTTTTAAATTAGAACCTAATTGAAATCGAAATACAGCTCCTCTTACAAAACTGACAAGTTAGTCCAGTGCTAAATTATTGTCAGTTTTGTAAAAGGAGCTGTAATTCTATTTCAGTTCTAAGTTCTTATTTCAAAAACAGCCTCGATGGTTTAAACCATACCTAAAGAAAAACCTTGTTTTGTAATAAGGGGGTCGATGTTTCACCTTTATTAAACTGTCAAAATGTTAACGTCATCAGAACATCAAACATTCCACAAATAATATACTTACCTAGGAATACTTTTTTGTTTATTATTTTAATACAGAATTATGTGAAAGCTCTCCACTAACCGTGAATAATCCAGGCCAGACTTGATGTGCGTCTGATCATCTTTTGGCACTCCTATAAGATAATTACAAGATTTTTCGCTACGAGAAATCATCGAGTCATTGATGAGCAGCTCATTTTGTCGAAGGGTTTCCCTTATAATCATCAGTATCACCGTCACGTCCAATAATCACCACGGCTTGACCAACATGTTATTGACAGCAGTATGAAGTTATCAGCTTTCAGGTAGACGATGCTCCTCATCCATGATGAATTTTCCTGTTATGAGAATTATGACTTGTATCCAAGATCACTTTGATAACTATTAAACAGCAGTTTCATAGTCGTGAAGATATTTATTTGGAGCACACAAATTCTGTTATCCCGCCCGAACAAGAAGCACCATTTGAAGAATTAATAAAAATTAAAAAAAAAACCCATACACAAGGACAAGCCTTTGAACAGGTTACCTGCTGTGTGGAGTATATTGTTGGACATATATCTCTCTGCAGTGCCTAAACCCAGAAGAATCAGAAAGAGAATGGCGTTGGAGACAAGGCACGTCATCGCCATGGTTCGCGGTACTGACAACCGTCTAAGTGCAGAGGTTATCACGAGGGGACCACAAGTGGTTTCCAAATCGTGGGATGTACTCTCCTAACAGTCATACTCGGCGGTAACAGGGAAGCCTTCACAACGTTAAAGAGCTGGTCCTTTAACGTTCGTAACCATCAGGTACAATATTAACCGAAAATCAAGCTGGCGAACTTGAGAACTTGGGCGAATGTTATATTCATATTTTGTTGTGCCATTGGTTAATGGTATACTTAACGATGACTTAGACATCGCTAAGACAAGATAAATGCAAGGTAATTGCCTGTCGTGTACCATCCATTGACGCGGCGACACGCTAAGGACGTAACTAAATATATATGTTTATCTCTTTCTAACAACAGGAATCGTTATGGGTCTTTCCTGTTGTTCGCGCACTGTCTGATTGTATGAACATGTAGGTAGCTACTTCATAGTTTATGCAGTTTTTGAGTGCTCTAATGTTCGAGTATTACGCATCTATTTATAATACGTCATTGGCTAAGACACAATATAAATATGGACACAGATACAGAAACTTCGAACAAACGTTCGAAACGACACACTTACACATACGCGCGCGTCGACGAGACCCTTAAGCGATTAGTGAAATAATTTGATTTAATGTTATATGTTTCGTAATGTTGATTACTTACATATTAGGTATAGAATCAAGTTCTTCTAACTAAACAGACAGCTGTGCTGCTGGAGAGTTTGTTGCGCCACTTCTTCTTCCCAACTATAGCACTAGGAAGTGGTGAGCGGCGAACGTTTTGGGGGACTGTCTTATGTAACTTTGACGTTCAAAAAACGCTGAGTCTCAGTCTAGCTTTAATATATGACATTTGATTTTGATTTGATAGTTGTGGCGCACTCGGTCGCGGGCATAGAATAACCAGAAGCCAAGCTTCATACGAACGCCGTGCGTAGGTCCACTACTACACGCAGAGCTGTGTGAGTGACGTGTCACCAACAAGGCGCGGGGGGCGAGCACCCAAGCCCGCTCGACGACAAATCGATTTGGTCTAGCTCAGTCAGAAGACGAAGTTAAGGGCTGATAGCAGCAGCGATACGACGCGGACGTTGTTGTTTAATTTTATTGTTGTTCAATATGCCAAACTGTTGTACTGTGTGCACAAAATATGCGAGGATAACCAAGGATATTTCTTATTTTGTGTATCCAAAGGATCTTGTCAGTTAAATGCTAGGGAGCCGCCATCTTGAATTTACGTTTTGACCAAATAAGAAGGTCGCATGGGGTCGCATCTATGAACGTTTTTTCGTGTGACAATTTCTACCAGTCAATTTCTACCGCAAGCCGCGTTAGAAAACTTAGTTCCTTAAAACACTTTTCTATTTTACAAATACTAAAAGTAGCGTTAGTAATTATTTCAACAAATAGGCCTAGTTTCCATACTGTCCATAATTATACTGTGGCTAAGATTTGATGCGTTCTCTCACCGCTCTATTTAAAATAGGAAACTAGGTGTAGATACTACTCGTGATTGCATTATCAAGGGATAAGGAAAACAACAATAATATGGAAGTAGCTTTGAGTATCTGTCGCTGATCCGAGTAATGCCCAGTTTCTGAGGTTTAAGTTTATAGTTAACAGGCCATAATCTATGCGATAATGCTATAAGTTCGTTATGTAATACATTGCGTTTCCGAACGCCTTGTACGTGATTAAGAATTTTGAATATTAGCCATAACTTTATCAAATCATTGAGATCGAATCGGTCAATCTGCCGACCACATGAACTGGGCAAAGAATTCATTCAAAGAGTCAGAGTAGGTTGGCCAGTTGATGTTCTAATCCACGGGGCAGCGGCGTAGCTATAGTTGTGGCAAATTTGGTTTTTGCAACGCGTTTTGTGTCAAGCTGCCTCCACGTCTTTGATTTAAGAACGATTTTCACCGACTGAGCTGCACCGTATCGCAGTGCCTCGCGTCGTGGCGGACGCGTGCGCATGCGGCGGGATTTCATTGCGTCCCGGTTGGACGTTCAGGGGGCACCTGACCCTGAGAGCGTACGCGCTTATCCGCCAACACACTATCTTGACTTGAAGGACCACCGACACCTGGGACCAAACGCGACCGCTGCGTTCGCCAGCCGTAACGTTTGGCAGGCTTCGGCTAGTTAAATCCGCGTACGCGAGATTCTGACGGACTACCTGCGCATGTGCGCGGATCCAGACAGGTTCCAAACTGTGTAAATTCTATGCGATAATGACACTTAGGGTTGATTTTTAAATAGTCAGATAATTTATATCTAAGGAATAAGTATTGCACTTTGACAGCTTTTGTGAAGAAAATATGTCAAATTGACATAATTATTCTTCAGATAAAGGTTATCTGATTACTGAAAGATTAGACCTTAGACTACTTCGTAAAACACATTGTAAAATCCGGCTCGGTGCCTGCCAGTCGGTGTAAATTGTAGGTACATTAATGGTACTATACGACGTGTAACATAATTGACGCAAGAAATCATGGAGGTCTTTTGATACAGGCATCTGCATACTTAAAAGAAGAAGGCCTCTACTTACAACTTATTTGTTACTAACAGCGCTACGCGGTTTCACCCGCGTAGTTCCTGTTCTTGTAGGAATACGGGGATAAAATATACCTATATATGTTACCCGGGGATAGTGTAGCTTCCCAACAGTGAAATAATTTTTCAAGTCGGTTCAGTAGTTTCGGAGCCTATTCAATGCAAACAAACAAACAATCAAATCTTTCCTCTATTTCTATTAATGGTATAGATATAGAATAGATATAAAAAACCGGTTGATTATGAAATAAAACCTTATAAACCGAGTTATGAGTAAAAAGCGTAATACAATGACCAAAACTTATTTTTATCACAGTTTTATTAGCTTCGCCTGTATCTACGAGTATCTATCCTATCTCTCTAACGAAACCTTGGAACTCGAATTTCACCCTCTTCAAGACATCAAATTAATTTGAAATTTTGCACATTTATCAACGACCGATGACAATATAATAATTTCATAAATTTGTGGCATTACCTTGGCCAGGTTAATAGTTAAAAATAAAAACACGCTTTTGTAACTAGCCGAACTACTAAAATTTAATTTAATAATAGGTTAAAAAACTAATAAAACACGTTTCAATAGAAAACCAAACTAAAAAGTAATGAATAAATAATAATAAAAAAAAACATAATAAGGATAAAGTGATAAATGAAATCATTTAAAAGTGCTTGATATCAATAAAATTGATGTCAATATTTTATCGACAGATAATAATTAAATTAGTATACTTACTTAAAACAATACCTCTTTTACATTAAAAATATTTTTTAGTTTATTAAATACTATTTCTATAACATTGCAGTATTTATTTTAAAAGCTAACTGTTATTATCAAGAAAAAAACTTTTTAACAAAAAATTTAACCGCCGTAAAAACTGAAAAGTAAAAATAATAAACCTGCTTTGTTTAACCTTAATAACTAAGTTCGGAAGGCGGTGACATAAAATTGAAATACATCCAAAGTCAGTGACTTCCGAACTTAGTTATTAAGGTTAAACAAAGCAGGTTTATTATTTTTTAGATTTCAGTTTTTTCGGCGGTTTTTTTTTTTTGTTAAAAAGTTTTTATCTTATAATTTTTTGTGGCCATAATCAACCCATTACTACATGCTTAATTTTTGATTAGTTTTGTAATACACAACTCAGTATTAAAATTTGTGAGTAAACAATCAATCATCCCCTGTTTTCCTACCCTTAGGGCTAGTTTTTTTTTCTAAATATATTTGGGACCAACTTCGGGGTATACCCTTTCAAATAAAAAAATAGTTATCAAAATGGGACTACTCTGAAAAAAGTTATGCGTGGTCATACTTAAAAAATAAAATACGCGTCGACTTGAGAACCTCCTCCGTTTTTTCGTCGGTTAAAAAGTGTTGAATTTAGCATTACTTTGGCATTTTCTTTGGCTCAATTGACTATAGGTATGGCAAAATACATAATTTTGAAATAAAAAAACATATTAAAATTCTTCATCTTACCTAGCGTGTCGATAGCAAAAATTATAATAGTAAAAATTTACTGAAATCGTTTCAGTAGTCAATTAGAAACGTACTACTTTCAGGTCTTGCGTTTATTCTGTTACATAATAATACACGACAGTGATTTAATTTTTGCTTGCATTCATCTGCCGCTTGCGTAAGGGATGAGATATACTTGTAAAATTCAATACCAGGCGTAAAAATACCAGGGTCGAAAACCAGGTTTTAAAATACTGGAAAGTATTTGTTAGAATGAAAAACTTCACCGTAATATACATTTGGTATACATGAGTCTTTGGTTAGTGTGGACTCGAGTCGTGCCACAATTTTAAACGCTTTTTTTGTTGTTTATGAAATGGAATCTATCCTTCATTCTTTTTAAAGCACAGGCTTTAGTCTGTCTGCATATTTTTTTGTGTTTTTATGGTATTTTGTCATCAGACATAATATATAGAAACTTGTATTAGCAGGCGTAAATGATAAATGATTTTATTTCTGTAAGTTTTTTTTTTTTTTTTTTTTTTTTATATGTATACGTCTATTATATTACAATTTATTTAACTTATACTTTTATTACTACAACTATTAATGATATAGGATTATCCACTTAATAAATATATACAAACATATTAACCAAGCATAAATATACAAAATAATTAGACAGTATGTACAATTTTTAACAAACCAAATTAAAGAAAACTGCAACAATTCGACCCCTATTTTAGATCATAAATTACCCATTTTCAATAACCCTTCACGAAGAGGCATATGCTCATATGTAGAATCCAAAATAAGTGACGGTGACATCAGGGGAGCGGCCAGGCTACTGTTCAGTAGCGATGTGGTGGCGCCTTACTCTCCAGAAACTCTTTCAGCTCTGGAGAGTAAACATCCAGCACCTGCGGTTGATCTCACCTTTCCCGACCCTCCCCTCCCTCTCGATCCAGATTCAACCCCTTTTAATATTACTGCTCCCCAGCTACTTGCAGCCGTCAGCTCCTTCCGAAGTGGTTCCGCCGGCGGCCTTGATGGCTTGACTCCTCAGCATCTTAAGGATTTGTTAAGTTCAGGCGCCGGGGAAGCTGGTGAGTCGCTTTTGAAGGAGCTTGCGGCTCTAATCAACTTGATGCTCAACGGCGGTGTGAATGATGCCGTCGTCGATGTGTTGTATGGGGCCAATTTATGTGCCCTGCGCAAGAGGGACGGCGGTATTCGACCCATTGCCGTTGGATTCACCTACAGGCGTACGGCAGCCAAAATATGCTGCAAATTGTACAGCGAAATATTGACTAACAAGTTCCAACCCCTACAGCTTGGCTTTGGATCCAAAGGGGGCTGCGAGGCTGCCGTACATGCCCTTTCTAGTTTTTTTAAATGCCGGTAAAGGTGAGGTAATCCTCAAGGTTGACGTTAAGAACGCCTTCAACTCCGTTAACAGGGACACTTTGTTGGCCGAAGTAAAAAAAAGAGTTACCAGAAATGTATCGCTTTATGTGGCAGTGTTACAGGCACCCATCAAAATTATTATATAAAGACAATGTTTTGGAATCTGCAGTCGGATGCCAACAAGGTGATCCTCTCGGGCCAGTCATTTTCAGTTTGGCTATCCATCCCATAATACAACAACTAAATTCAAAATTTAATGTGTGGTATTTAGATGATGGAACAATAGGAGGTGACGTAGACACCGTTCTAAAAGATTTTCAATTCTTAAAGCAGCATTTCCAATCCATCGGCCTTGACCTCAACTACGCAAAATGCGAAATTTACCTTAGTGACAACACCGATAGAGAACCGACTATACACAAATTTAATTCAATCGCCCCAGATATCAAAGTTTTGGAAAAAAGTTCACTGCACCTCCTAGGTTCCCCAATTCTAGAAGACAGTTTTTCACGTTTCATTGACGACAAAATTAAACATTTTAACGATATTTCGGATAGACTTTCTAAAATTAATTTACATTCGGCATTCACCCTTATCAGATACTGCTGTTTCGGTCCAAATTTCATGTATTTCCTCCGCTCTTCCCCCCTATGGAAGCAACCACACCTTTTAGACAAAGCCGATCAAATTATTAAAAGCACTTTAACATCCATTTTAAATGTGGCATTAGACGACCGCTCGTGGCTGCAAGCCACACTACCCATCCGTTTTGGTGGGCTCGGCGTCCGCAAAATTTCTAGTGTAAGCTTACCGGCGTTCCTGTCCTCGGTCCACAGCACCAAACAGTTAACCAAAAAAATCTTAGCCCCTTCTCAAGTTGAGTCTGAAGTGCCGTGTTTGACCGATGCTATGAACGCCTGGAAGATGGCTTGTCCGAATACGGTTCAGCCCTTGAACCCATCTTCCCAAAGACAGTGGGATGAGCCGCTCTGCAGGTTGGTACGGAATAATCTCATTAATACGTCCACCAATACTGCTGAGCGTGCCCGCCTGCTGGCTGTGGGAGAATGGGAGTCGGGACTTTGGCTTCAGGCGCTACCGTCACCTAACATAGGTACTATGCTGGGTGACTCTACTTTCCGGCTCGCTACAAGTCTGCGTCTGGGTGCACCTTGCGTGGCTCCGCATCGCTGTCAGTGTGGTGAAGCAGTTGATCGCCTCGGACACCATGGCCTTGCTTGCAGCAAGAGCGCTGGTCGGCTGGCACGGCACGCCAGCATTAATGACATCATCCGTCGGGCTCTTGTCACCGCCGGGGTGCCAGCTGTCTTAGAACCGAATGGCTTGGCACGCGACGATGGAAAGAGGCCAGACGGAATGACAATAATGCCTTGGAAGGTGGGTAGGCCTTTGGTGTGGGATGCTACCTGTGTCGACACCCTCGCGCCATCCCATCTTCTGAGCACGGCGGGCTGCGCTGGTGCGGCTGCTGCAGGTGCAGAAAACCTCAAACGGCGCAAATACAACAACCTTATTGGGAGCTATATATTTGAGCCGTTTGGGGTTGAAACTCTAGGGCCGTGGGGTCCAAGCGCTCATCGAGTATTTCGGGACATCGCCAAGCGGTTGGTCGACTCTTCACGTGACCAAAGGGCTGGCCTATTCTTAGGTCAAAGAATCAGCGTTGCCATCCAACGTGGCAACGCTGCCAGCCTTTTGGGCACTTTTCCCACTGACAGCGATGCGGACGAATTCTTTGATGCACAGTGAGCTCTTCCCTTTTTTACTTTTCTGTAAGTAGGTTTGTACAAACAATTGGCTTTGTGACAGATGTTTTTATTCAATAGATGATTATTTAAATTTTATACTGACATGATGTAGGACTATTTAAATTTACGAACACTTATTAAAATTATTGACATTATTTATAAATCTTCTCAATAAATTAATGAACTGTCTTAACTGTGAGAAATAATCTAAACTAATTCAATATATTTTATAATGGAACTACATGTACTATAAATATTTGTACGACTGATAAGTCGAATATAGTGAGACAAAAATTATTTTACCATGTTACAATTTTAGTACCTATATTCTGGCAAATAAATAAATCTCAATTTCAAACACTTTTACACGTCAGTCATATTTTTCTAAACTAGATGAGGTCGGCATTTCCTATCTGACTACTCTGAGAAGAAAGGCCGAAACAAACTAAGAGGTCGCAGTATCTTTTAAAGTTCAGACATAATCTTGGTCAGATCATGTGAAGTCCATGTGGGTTGGTGTATGAAATTATCTTTTGAGGAAAGAACCACACAGATTGAGTGGACCTGTCCTTTCAGTGCACGCATTTATCAGTAATCATACGGCTCAACTCAGAACTTGAGGAGCTCAACGATTTGACGAACAATACCAAAGAAAGGACGTAGTTGGGTGAATTGTGCGGAATAGTAAAAATAAATTTTAAGTGATGTTATGAATAGCAAGTTTACGCAATTGTGTTCCTTAATTTATTATGCGAATGTCTGCTAAGTTAGATAATTTTAATGACAAGTACCTGAACTACCCGACCGGATCGGATGACACGTGCACAGATTTCGGTTCTAGCGTATTTTGGTTTTGTCGGTAATACACGGACACGGCATACCCCACGCGCGTTCCACCCGCCAATGCGCCGAGCCTCGCGCTGCTGGAGACGCGTCCAGTAGAGCATACAGTTTCATACTTGCAAGTATTTTCTGATCTTAAAACCTGGTACCATAAATACTCCTCATCCCTAGCTTGCGTAGTGTATTTTAATTACTCTGTGTCTTTATCTCTTATTTACGGAACTGAACTGTACGATGTGGACTGTGACCTTGATCTCACTGAAGACCAAAACTGGGAATAGCCCTTTCACTGAGGGAAAATGCACGCTGCACTTTCAGGTTTTCAACCGGAACTGATGACTAAGAGCCGAACAGAACTGACCGTTAAAAATTGTAACCACAACGCTGGATATCATTCTTTTTTCTTTCATTCAAACCCGCGGCATATCCCTGTTTCCAAAACATCACGGTTTTCGGTTTCAGCTATCATCCGCATGGGTGCCTATTCTGAAGGAAGGTTAGAAAGACAAGCGTTACGAGATGACTTGGCTCATGTGAATCGACTGCTGGGTGGATGCTGCATGGTGGACTCACGTCCTCAGTCCTGTTAAATCTGCTTGAGTCTCAAGCCATGTTGACCAAGAAATAGAGCAGCACTCGTCCCGGATTCTTATGTCATAATTCTGCTGGCTCCTTTGATCAATCTGCCTGAAACCTTGTTCATAACTGTGAACATCTTCGAATACAGATTAAATTGCGGTAGCCCCGTTTAGATAAATATTAACGAGGAAACTTAGAGCAAAGGCTGGATGGAGCCTCCATTTGTTTTGGATGTGGCGGGCGTCAAGGTTATAGAAAAATTTAAGCAACAGGATCACGTACTTAGTTCCTGAGGATTAAAAGGCTGCTCACAATGACCGTAATATATGTATAATCTAGCCTTCAAAGTGTTACGATTGCCGCACAGCAATTGAGTAATGATTCTGACACATTGTAAATGTGTGACGGTTTTACATTGATCCAGTAATTCAAGTCGGCGTAGTAGTCAGTGGCGGTGGCCCGCTCGCAGTATGCTGCAGTTCTATCTACGTAGTACCTATCTCTTCAGGAAACTATCGTAGTTCTTCACAACTCGGCGTCTATCTAATTGCTAGCTACGAATAAATTAAGAGGCCGTAGATGATTTGTTTTTTCAGATTTCGCTGATTTACGTGATTTTGCAGAAGTGTTTTTTTTTTTTTCAGTTAAAATACTGTATTTCTATAAATTTAAATCTATATAAGTATACTATAAAAGGAGAAACTGATTGACTGACTGACATATCAACGCACAGCCGAAAGTACTAGGACTAGGAACGTGACATTTTGCACACGGCTTCCTTTTATAATGTAGGGAAGCACTAAGAAGGAATTGTTGGAAATTCGACCTATAAGGAGGTGAAAAGGGTTTTTGTTTGCATGAAAAATCTTCTACCTTGAGTTAATAAACTTGAAAATTGGCACAAGCACTTATCTAAGTAAATTATAAAGTTGGTATTTTTTTGTTTTTCGAAACTAACCCCTAAAGGGGGATTGGGGGTATCAAAGTTTGTATTGAACAATTTTAACGCGCGATCTGATTAACTCGAAACTCAGTATTTATGTCTAAAACCTAAAATAAAGAATAACGTGTAACAGGGTTTTTCGAAAATCTGCCTCTAAAGGGTAGTCAATTTTACAAGGGATGAATTTACTGCGTCTCTTGACTAACTCGAAAATTGGTTTATAATATATAACCTATAAGTCAAACAATGTGAAAGAAACAAAAGACTTAAAAAAACTAACCCATTTGAGGGTGAAAACGGGGATATAGTTTGTTTGAAGAGTTTTCTGTGGAGAAGTAAATGATATACACATATACCTGCACCACATTAATATAAAAATGAAACTTGCTGAGGTGGTTCTGTGTGAAAGATAGTGATCACATCAATTTATATTGTTGATGTCAGAAGATAATTATTTATCCTACTAGTATTATAAATGTGAAAGTTTGTGAAGATATATGTAGGATACCTTTTATCCCGGTGGTACGTTCGCGCGGGGTAATTTCTGTGGGACACTCAGAATGTTATTATATTGCATACGTAGGTACCTATAACTTTGTTTCTAGAAGCCTACATAATCATATACCTTTATAGGATAAAAAAGATAGTTGAATAAAATGGGCATTAAAATTGTTACAGGTATATTTTATTTTATCCGTTAGTGAGTTTTCTTATTTAGAGGCAAATCCCGCCCGGGTCCCGGGGCGCGACGGATGGGTTGATTATTATAATGACTAGAAAGACACACGATAGATTAAAATCGAGAGAAATCTTTAAAATGTGGTTGTTAAGTTTTTTTTTTGGACTGGATCTCTTTAATGTCATTTCGCAATTTATTATATATCTAACTGTGCGTCTTCATATAATATTTTTCTTTACTTCACTTTCTCTATTTTTTCATAACTTTACTTTACTTTACTTTTCTTTGCTTCGGTTTACTTTGAGTGGAGTTTCAAAACAGAAATGCCTGTGCAAAGCAAAAAAGGCGAATTATAAACGAAAGAAAACCTTTAGTTTAAAGGTTTAACCCTAATATTTTTGTTACTAGGGGGCGGGTACCGAATGACTGGACGGGGAGCGACAGGCAGCTGCCGCCTCAGCGGCCATCACCGGGCCAAACGTTGTTGGGTTGGGGGCAAATCAACGTAACCCGCCCGAGTGGCCCGGTGGAGATGCGAGCGGGGCACATGTCCCCACCTGGGCGCCGCTGCCCCGGGGCCACTGGGGCTCGCCCTTTTGTCCACTACAACTGGACTTCGACGCCTACCAAAACCTGGTTGGCTGCACTGAGAACATTTTGAGGCGTCTGCTCTTTACTGAAAACTATGATTCAGTAAGTAATTTCTTTGCTTTGCATGAGGCTTACATGAATGGGCTCGACGGAACCTCGCTGGGTGAAGTGTACCGGAGCTTCGTGCCGGTGGTGCGTCCGCACGCCTACACGTGCGTTGGCTTAGCACTCGAGCTAAAGCGACGCTGGCAATGCCTAGCGTATAGGTTCCCGGGGCTGATGACTGCCATGGGTCTGCTGTCCTGCGACGAGTCCGCCGAGGGAGTGCTGCGAGATACCATCATGACGAAAGCGCCTAACGAGATGATGGCGCCCGACAAGGAGCATGTCATGGTGGGCGTACACTTCTCAATCTACGGGAGACGTGGGATATTGATTGCTGATCCCGGTTATCACGTGTCTACAATCGTTACTATAATGACAGACGCGGGACCACCCCATACTGGGTGGTTTAGTCAGAATATAGAAGACTTACATCGCAAGGACGCTAACTATCTCATCTGCAAAGACAATCCAGATTATGTTTTATGGCGAGAGGAAGACAACAAACAAAAAGGTAAAACGGTTTCGACATCACTTATATATGCTGCAAGGCCCTTTTGTGATGGGATCTGCATTACGGAAAAAAGGAATGCGGTTTATAAATTAAAAAGCATAATACGGCGTTCTCATACGGGAAAAGTGATGGCGGGGATTGTATTTTCTTTAACTCCCTTATTTGACCAGGCCAAATTCACTATATTTTATTTCCATCAAGGACAAAAACAAAAAATAAAATATGATTTCAAAATGTTTAATGGTCCCATCGATGAGAACATTGCAGAAACAATAGCCATATGTAATGCACAATTAAACTTTCCCGCAGAAAAACTGCTTTATATTATCTACCGATTAGCGGAAATACTGTCTGATGAAACATTCGTCAAAGAATGCCTGGGGCTAAACGCGTATATCGTGCAGTGCAGTAGAATTCATAGGAACCAGCTGTGGGCAGATTTTGAGACCAACCTGTGGGAACGTAATCTACAGGATCATACATTAGCAGCTAGCAATTGGAACAATTAACGTGTTTCTCAACCTTTCAGAATTCCCTATAGGTATTAAAAGTTGTGAGCGCCGGCCATGTGCGAAATAGTGTCGCCTGTTTCGTACCATAAAATCAATCATCACGATATTTGCATATCATTTTTATGACAGCCATAAACAATGAAAAAAATGAAAACTGCAACTGATTACCTGATACGATTAAAAAGATACACAGCTCTGTGACAGATAGACGAAAATGCAGACAGACAGACGAGCATAGGCCTAGAAATTTGATGTCGTGTCGTGGGTGCGGATCCCATAAACATTAAGTTCCTACTGAAACTAGCAAAGGTTCCTAAAATGGGGGTCCTACTGTCGTTAATCGGGACAATAATTCAAGTATCTACACTTATGTATTATGCTGTTGCACTTATGAGGAATTAGTTACACATATTTATATTTGTATTTCAAAGTAAAGACTGATTTTCCTAAAGCGTCTACTACTAGTTTCTATTATACCGAAGGATTTGGTTATCAAAATAGGTTTGAGGCCCAGCCTTAAATTTAGGTTATTATATTAACATTAATTATTTTAAGTAGTAATTTAGGCAATTATGTAGTAGGTAGACTTCTTGGCCTAATAACTATCCTAATTACCTACTATAAATGCGTAAGTCGTCTGTCTCTCTGAATGTTACCTTTTACTCCTAAACACTGAACCGATTGTAACTAAAGACAAATATGTACGTAGGTAGCTTGGGAATCCTGGGACCTGGGCCTAGAGACAAAACACATTTCTGTTAGCGTTCACACCAAGCGCTACGCCAAAATGTATGGGAATGACATTACCTGCGGAAAGGACACGACGTGACCAAAATCAAAAGTCATTTATTCAAACTAGGCTGACAGTCAGCACTTTTCGAACGTCAAAATTACATAAGACAGTCCCCCAAAAACGCCCACCCTTCGACACTTCCTAGTGCTTTAGCTGGGAAGAAGAAGTGGCGCAACAAACTCCCCAGCAGCACAGCTGTCTGATAAGTTAGAAGAACTTGATTCTATACAGTAATAGGTAAGTAATTAAATTTCATCAAAAAATGGAAATTTCATTTAAAAAAATGGTTTATACAGTCAAATAAAATGCTATGGAGTAACTCACCTAACTACTACCTAACCTTTCCGCAGGTAATGTCATTCCCATACATTTTGGCGTAACGTCTAGGCCTGCTGGAAAATAACGAAGGCATAGGCAATAAATATATGATCATACAAAATACATGCAGACCAAGTCGCAAACACCTAGTAGGTTATTTTACATAGCTCAACAATTTGAAAATATTTTAATTGAATTCACGATTCCTTAGATTCGGCCTAATACTTGGGTAACAAAGTGTACGTACGTACTTAGCCTATAAACGTTCCCACTGCTGGGACACAGGCCTCCTCTCAGTGAGAGGGAGTGGGCCGTAATCCACCACGCGGGCCCAGTGCGGGTTGGTAACATAGTGTATTCTATCCTAAATGGTCTGCAAAAAGACAACTTACATTTTTATTTTATCACGTGTCTTGTGTACACAGTAAGAGAGTGGTCAGGGCAAAGCTGTTCTATACCCTTACATGAATGTAGGTGAGGCCGGGGTTATAAGTGCCGGGGGTACGTCATTCGCGCACGAATAATTTTGTTAAGAAAAGAGTTAGCAGTAAATGTGAAATGCATCAGTGATCTTTGTTCCATCGCGTTGCTTCAGGAGCTATTTGACGCTGTAGTTTGTGTGTGTTCGTTTTTACAGCTATTTATGTGCGAGTGACACCTATCAGTTGAAAAACTAAAGGGTATGTTTTTAATCGTGAAGGTCATTTGTTACTTTTCGTTTGAGAAAGTAAATTAAAAAAAATGGTAATTTAGGCTAAAAGTTTCGCTAGTTTGAGGTCAGTTGTGCCAAGAAAAACGTACACAAAATAAAGTAACTTATAATAAAAATGAACAAATATTTTACAATGGGAACAGCAATAAAAGGAAATCCTAATGGGGCAAGATTTCAGTTGACCTGCGGCAACGGGTAGATGATGCTCCCATAAAAAATGGTGAAAAGCTTAAAACGGTAGCTTAGGATTAAGAAACATGTCACTAGATTGAAACAGTGATATTATGTCTTTTTTTAATAAATGAGACATGAATATTTCTCATTACATAGTTTTGCTTTAATTTGTGTAAATCCATTTTCAGTTACTGCGTCACTAATTATCACAATTGTTTTCGGAACATCTTACCTCAACGTTGGAACAACCAACCCCATAGCGGGGTGTGTTGTTCCTTGTCGAGTTTTCGGAAAATAGTGTAAATCGCCATGAAGATATTACAAACAGAATAAATATGACCATTTCATTTAAAACTAGAATACATTCTGTCTCTACATATCCGAAAGTCTTGAAGATCAGACCTTATTTTAATTGGTACTTTGAACCCCGGCCTCCCCTACATTAATGTGAAAGTTTGTTGCAATTTGCAGGTTTGTGCCAGGTTGTATGTTGATTCAAGTATGATTTGCGACCGCAACAGTCGCTGCTTTACTGAATAATAACCATTTAAATCACTGCAAACCTATTAGTTCATTTAATCTTACAATTGACCTCCTTTTAAATAAAAGATATTCCTATGCTAAATTTAAATGACCATTTCTTTTTATTTTATTTAAAATCATTCATTGGGATTAAATGTATACCTACTTAGAGAGCTGTAGTTTTTTTTTTTTTTGTCATGAATCATATTTGAATCAACACAAGCACTGACTTGTAAATTTCAAAAGAAGTAAGAAAATTTCAATTTAGCGGGCTACCCAAGCGCTTTCACCTTCATGGGTAAAGCATAATGTATCAAAAAAGCATGTAGCAAGCTTTACGGTAGCAACGCTACGAAATTTTCCCTAAAGACTGCACAGATGGAGATAATCTTCCAATCAATAATGGTTGGTCATTCGGGATGCCGGTATGTCCGGGTGCTAGTCGAGAGTGATCTGGGTCGCGCAGCGCGTCTCACTGCCAAACGCACACAGGCGCTATCGTACCACGCACACGGCCACGCCACGCCCGTCCGCGTCGCCTCGGCCTCGCTCGTCACTAACTAGGCCGAAAAACTCGCGCATGCGCTCACAACTAAAATACTATAGGCACTTATCTAATCAAGTAGGTACATCGCTGAACGCTGATTTTCCAACTCTCTTTCGATTTCCATAAAACTGTCCACGAAGTACATAAAGGCATCTAAAATATCGCAAATTATCCTTTATTCCGTGACAGCGATAATTTAGTAATAAGGTAGAAAGTCACCAGCCTGGCGCTATAAAACCACCATGCATCTTCATGTCTATAGGACTCCGCGTGGGTGATTAGTTCTTTAGTATGTTTGCGAGCTCCTTGGTGACTAATAAATATGTATACAAGTATTACTTGACGAATCTGTTAATACATTTTATTTTCTTATTCTAAGATATATTATTATGTTACCTATTTAATTTATTTTCCAATAAATACAATCCTGATTTAATGAGTTTAATTTAATGAATTATGTTTTAATTCACGACCTAAGCAACAAAAAACAGTCAAAATCAACAAAAAAAAATCGTTCAAAAATTAACGTTCACTAGTGTCTAAGGTA
Organism: Polymixis flavicincta; assembly: GCA_949987655.1. NCBI lineage: Eukaryota > Metazoa > Arthropoda > Insecta > Lepidoptera > Noctuidae > Polymixis > Polymixis flavicincta. The sequence goes on along the minus strand of OX465171.1, from coordinate 29,176,340 downwards.
GAAAGCCGCCAGGCTGGCGCTATAAAACCACCATGCATCATCACCATGGTCTATAGGACTCCGCGTGTGTGATTAGTTCTTTAGTATGTTTTCGAACTCCTTTAAGACTAATTAGAGTTAAGATAGACTAGGTACATAAGTATTATTTTTAAGATGAATTTGTTAATGCATTTTTTTCTTATTTCAAAATAAATTATGTTAATTAATATATTTTCAAATAATTACAATCTTGATTTAATTAGTTTAAACAAATGTATTTTGATTTAATTCATGATTTAACTGATTTTTGTTATTTTTTGTTAAATGTAATTTTTGTTCAAAATTAAATTCACTAGTAGCTAAGGTAGAAAGTCACCAGGGAGGCGCTATAAAACCACTATTCATCTATATGTCTATATCACTAATTTACCTACTTAATTCATGACTTAACTGAATTTTTAAATATAGTTTTAGAAAAAAAAAAAATTGCTACTAGTAAGGTTGAAAGTCACCAGGCTGGCTTTTTTTTTTGGTTAGGAAATCATTGAATAACTTCTCCCGCTCTGGGTTGAGCAGGAGGGCGTGTCAGACTTTTACTGACTAAAACCCACCCGTGTTCCCTCAGTAGCCTGTATGCCAGGGGCTGCGGTATCTCTTTCGAAGAACCCGGGCCCTGGCAGGCATCGGCCCTTGCGGGCCCCATCGGTTTGTGCTGTCATCTCTTTGAGGCGCGCGTGGAACACAACGCGCCGTCTGTCGACCTGGGCTTGGTCCTTACCGGACGACGAGTAATGGGTAGCTCATGCCTACGGTGGCCGGAAATCAGCCTGGGATTCCCGACGCCTAGAGCATCTCCTGCGGCGGTTAGGGCCGTGAGGGCGCATATACTGCCTCTGCCTCACGTGCGCCGCCTCCCTCTTCGCGAGCATTACTGCTTCGCTGAAGGAGGTGACGGCTACCCAGGTACTCTCGCTCCGTACCATGGCCTGGACCAGGGCTGGACGCGAGAGATCGCCGCCGCCGATCGCCTCCACGAGGACAAGGCGGTGCTCCGCCCAAGCCGGGCAGACCGCCACCGTGTGCTCCACCGTGTCCTTATTTTATGTCCGATTTTCGCAGTGGAAACACCCGGGACCACGCTGGCCTTATATAACTACCATGCATCTGTCATAACCACACATCTTAAGTAGATAAACAGATAACCGGAAAACCAAAAAACAGACAAAAAATTACAAAAATGATAGAAATGGCACCTGTTGGTTATCCTTTACACCCCAACATTTTTTTTTTCAACTCTACAGATTTCTGTAGGTACATTTGAAATATTGATATTTCACAATACATAATGTAATAAATTAGATTTATTACAATAAGTTTATGTATTGTGAAAAGTTCTTTAGTATGTATGCTATCGCCTTGGTGACAAATTAGAGTTAACAAGACCCATTTTGCCGTATTACTATTAAAATAAACGTATAACTTTAAGATGAATGTGATTGTAGTGTCTAATGTTTTCCAAAATATAATGTTTTAAGAGGGCTATTACAATTTTTCTCGAATTTGAGCGTTTGACTCGAGGTTTGATGTGTGATTATGGTTTAGATATAGACACAAAATAAAAAATAAACGTTTATTTAAAAGTAAAATAACATTTTTAAACAATTGTTGTTGTAACGAATTATTCACGCGGGGGTTTTGGTTCGTGCTGTTTTGTTCCTGGCGTCCGATGCATAGCGGTTTGCATGTAGCGCATTGCACACATGCGCGCATTGGCTACCGCGCGCCGTCAAATTGAAAAAACTGAGCGCTTCGATTTTGTGATGACCCTGTTAACATTCTAAACATTTCTTTATCTGTTTTAGCATACACTTGTGTTAGATAGAAGATGTATAGGCTTTCGTATCTTAGCCAACGTACAGACGCCAGCACATCAAGCTACTCCAATCTGTCAAATTTATTTGATAGATTTTCAACATTATACCGTAAGCATAAGGTTCATGTTCTACTGGGAAAATTTGACAGTTTGGGGTAGGTTGACCTGCTGGCGTCTGTACAAGCTATACTTAGATACTTTAAAAACTTGTGCTTTGTAACTATTATATTACATAATTATACTATTTACACATATAGAAACTGCCAAAGCAGTGTACCTGAATCGAAATGTTTTCATTTAAAAATTATATTAAGAATACTTTTGTCAATTGATTTTGCAAGATTAGCTAATTTGTGGCCAAAGGCTTTGTTTACTCAATGTTGCTTTAAAAAAGGTAGGTACCTGCCGAAAATTACTTACTTATTAATAAAACTTCAGCTTATAAAAGTTAAAGACTGTTTATAACTATTATAGATTGGAAGGTTCAACTTTGGCCAAATTAATCACGTCCACAATTTGATTAGACTGTATTTTACAGAATCTCTTTAAAATGTAATTAGCTTTATTTTAAGTAATTTATTGTACATTTTTTATTTACGCACAAACCACCTACTATTTTATGTACCTACATATTATTAAATAAAAACTCAGTGCGTGATATATGTATACGATACATAAGTACCAACCCTACTGTTAAAAGCAATACTACCGAAAGATAGCCTATTGTATTTTTCTCCATGAAACTGTTTACATTCGAATGAAAAAAAAACATATTACTGCACAGTGTTTTAAATAACTTATCTACAACTACTCGGCGGATTTTTCGAGAAAATGTTCAAACCAAAAATCCCTATCTATATATCTGGATCTAACAAAGACACGAGGTTCATTTATTTTGTGCTCTGAAATATTAATACAGCTTAGACGCCATCGATGGTTCATAATTTTTGCGTGTCATGCTTTGTTTAAGAATAATGTAGGACGATTCTCAAAACAAAAACTACAAAAATTTAACATTCTAGTGAAATGGGGATACAACATCTTGCATTTAAATTATTATTTCCATCAGATTTTTTTTAATATAAATCCGATGTCCGAAAAATAGGATTCTTAAAACACTGTGCATGAGTCGTAAAAACTTGTCCTCCTATAGTGACAATGGAAGCTCTGGGCTGGCCACAAATATGCGGCTTCACCTCTTAACAGTAGGGTTATAAGGGAGGACTAGTCAGGGAATTAGGTATTTGTCGTTCGGCCAAAATAAAAATTACTCATTAGCCCAAACTCGCCATGACTAGAGCATGCAAAAACCGGGTTGTTTAATAAAACCGTTTTCTTTTTCGGGATTTTGTTTACAAAACCGGTGAAACCGGTTAAATCGGTCATTACGTTTTTTTTTATTTTTTATCGAAGCAATGAGAAATATGTGTATAAGAAATTAAAATACTGAAGTTTAATCAAAATATGTACGTTTTTACGTTTATTCCACTAATTTTTATAATAATGAGCATTGTTTGGACTGAAATAAGCTACAAGTATTAAGTAAAAACACAAAAAGTTTATTTTCTTTATATATAACATCGAATAAAGATTATTCTTTAGGAAAATAACATATGTTTCAAAACTTAAGGTACAATTACATATTTTCAAAAATAAGAACGTGCCGGCTGCCTTAACCTAATTGATTATAGCTATTACTTAAATATTTAAAACGTCTGCTGTGATTACATGAAGTGTATGACCAAATACTTTCAGTATTAGCAATGCATAACAGACACTCATATATTATGCATTGCTAATATTAGGTCTTTACCTATGAAATTGCCGTTCTGCAGTACTGGCCATTTCAAATCAAAATAATTTTTGTTTGGCTAAGAATTCTAATTTCAAATTAATTTTATTTTAAAAACATGGAATTTTTTTTCTAAAAGTAGTCATTTCTTTATTGATTAGTGTTACATTTTCATCGCATTTCAATCTTTTTCGTCATCATGGATACGTTAAAAATTCGAGTAATTATGGAATATGAGTACCGTCGTGGCAGCAACGCGGCACAAGCGGCACGCAACATCAACGACGTTTACGGAGCTAACACTACAAACCAACGCACCACCTGTTATTGGTTTGCTCGCTTCCGTTCTGGAAATTTCGACCTGAAAAATGAACCTCGCGGTCGTCCGAAGACTTTGGTCGACAATGACGAATTAAAGGCGATTGTGGAAGCTGATGATACACAATCTACGGCTGAATTAGCAGCAGCTTTCGACGTTAGCGTCAAAACAATATTGGTCCATTTGCGTCAAATTGGCAAGGTAAAAAAGCTTGACAAATGGGTGCCCCACGAACTCAATGATCGCCAGCGCGAAGTACGCGTCGAGACGTGCCTTGCACTGCTCAACAGACACACAAATGAAGGAATTTTGAACCGCATTGTTACCTGCGATGAAAAATGTATTCTGTTTGATAACCGTAAGCGCTCAGCAAGTTGGTTGGATCCTGGTTCAGCACCTAAACAATGCCCTAAACGAAAACTTACCCCTAGAAAAGTGATGGTCACTGTTTGGTGGTCTAGCGCCGGTGTGATTCATCACAGCTTCTTACCAAACGGGGTGAGCATTACTGCAGATGTGTACTGTGAAGAACTGAACACAATGATGGAGAAGCTGGCGCATCTCCAACCAGCATTGGTCAATCGCTCGTCTCCGCTGCTCCTGCACGACAACGCGCGACCTCATACTGCACAGCAGACGGTCTCCAAGTTGCAAGAACTGGGGTTGGAAGCTCTCCGTCATCCGCCCTACTCACCAGACCTTGCGCCTACAGACTACTACTTTTTCCAGAATTTGGATAACTTCTTGGCGGGAAAAAAATTTAATACCCGAGAGGCAGTACAAAATGCCTTTGAAGAATTTGTTGCCTCCCGTCCAGCTGATTTCTTTAAGAAGGGCATCAATAAACTGCCACTGCGATGGCAAAGATGCATTGATTGCATGGGTGATTACTTCGATTAATACAAATAAAAAATTCATGAAAAAAATTCGTTTAAATTTTTTCATACAAAACGGCAATTTCATAGGTAAAGACCTATTATTATTTAACCTTGATAAAATAATATCTGCAATGTAAACCCCTAACGTATAATTTTTTCGTCGGTTATACAAAAAAAAAAATCTGCTGTTCCATACATTTTGACCACGTAGATCAATACCTACGCGGTCAAAATGTAAGGAACAGCACTTGCACTTTTCTATGAAACAGCTGATCTCTTTTTTGTATAAGCGACGAAAAATTTCTACGCTAGGGGTTCTAGAATGATATGCCGAATTCATGGTTACTGTTTGCGCACTGGCTAAAAATGTACCCTTTATATATAAATTTTTAAAAAGTTCTGACTGACTCACTCATCAACGCCCGGCCAAAACCCTTGGAACTAGAAAGCTGAAATTTTGCACGGAAGTTGCCTTTATAATGTAGACAAGGAATAACGAAGGATTTTTCGAAATTCAACCCCTAAGGGAGTTAAATAGGTGATGAAAGTTCCGCGCGGGTGAAGCCGCTGGCAAAAGCTAGTCAGTGATAAATTTAATATTTTGTTTGGGAAAATTGAAGTATTATTAAATCAATAACATAGAAAAATCATAAAAGAAAAAAACCAGTTCGGTTATCCTAAAAACCCGGGTTTGAAATCAGTCGGTTATCCGGTTTTTACGGTTATCCGGGTATCCGGTTTGCATGCCCTAGCCATGACATGATAGTTTCCTGTGACTGAAAACATTACTGAATGTTTTACGGGAAACAATGACAATTAAGTTAATTAAGGCGAATAAAAATTTGCAAGGTACCTAGTGCCAAAGGCTCTAAAAGAGAATTATGTACTTATAAAATTGAACATTCACGGTAATTAAACCGAATTTCAACGCCCCTTATAATTTTAAACTAAGTGGGTATTTCTTATATGTCGAATAATATATATAATATATAGTGGATATGTGATGTGATTACTCATACCTTGCTATTAAGCAAGGCCGGATCCAGCATTTATTTCTGGGAGGAGCACATGGGCTCGACATTTAAAAAGCGTCTCCGTAATCTAGTAAGTATGGTAGGGGAGGCCGGGGTTCAAAATGGTGATTTTCAAACATCAAGAAAAAAATCCGTTAATATAAGGTCTGGGTCTGGCCTTTCGGATATGTAGTTTTAAAATGGTGAAAATGGTCATATTTATTATGCTAGCTATCTCTTCATGCTCATCACCTGACGGCATCATCCGACGGCACGGTTGGCGCGACGGCACGGTTGGCGCAGCGGTTAACCGATTGACCTCCTGCGCTACGTGTCGCCGGTTCGATTCCCGCACGGAACAAGTATTTGTATGACCTACAATTAGTTGTTCCGGGTCTGGCTGTTTGTGTATGTGAGTTTTAAATGTTTGTAAACGCACCCACAATACAGGAGAAATTCCTAGTGTGGGGCAACGTTTTTTAAAAAAAAAAAAAAAAAAAAAAAAAACACTTTTTTGCGAAAAGTCGACAAGGAACAACCCACCCCGCTATGCCATGGGGTGGTTGTTCCATCGTTGAGGCAAGATGTTCCGATAAAATTGTGATAATTAGTGATGCAGTATCTGAAAATTGATTTACACAAACTAAAGCAAAATTATCTAATGTCAAATATTTATGTCTCATTTATTTATAAAAATGACATAGAATTTCTGTTTCAAACTTCACCATTTTCATAATTGTTTCATCATTTTTATGACAGCATCAGCTACCCGTTGCCGCAGGTCAACAGAGTTCTTGCCCCATTAAGATTTCCTTTTGTTGCCGTTCTCATTGTAAAATGTTTGTTAAATTTACTTTTATTTTATGAACGTGTTTTTCGGCGCAACTGTCCCCAAACCAGCGGAACTTTTACGACTCATTTTCCATTTTTTTTAATTTACTAGCTCAAACGTCAAAGAAAGTATCAAATTACCAATAACATGATTTAAAACATACCCTTTAGTTTTCCAACCAATAAGTGTAACTCGCACATAAATAGCAGTAAAAGTATAAGAATTTTAAAAAGTATAAGAAATTTACTTTCATAACAAATATGTACCACCAAGCGAAAAACAAATTAATACGTATTTACAGCGTCCCTCAAAGGAACGCGATGGTACAAAGATCTGTGATGCATTTCACATCTACTTACTGCTAACTCTTTTCTTAACAAAATTATTTGTGCAGGAACGACTTACCCTCGGCACTTGTAACCCCGGCCTCCCCTAGGTGCTTCTATAGCGTTCTTTATTGAACTAACGTCTAGAATGTCTAGATGAAGTTAGGCCAGACCATTCGCACGATTCGCCACCTGGATCCGCCCTCGTGTGATAGTATTAAGTATTCATTTATGTAGTAGTTATATGTCGTAGGTACCTCAGCTGTATACTCTATACCTTATTAAATAAAGCTCAGGTACAAGTTACTTTGTTTTATTTTACCAACCCAACTCTTAACACATGAGAAACAAAGGCTACCAACAGACAGGTCGCGTCGCGACTAGTAGAACCATTTCCATGAAGTTTTCATAGAAATTGTTATACTAGAGTCGCGTCGCACCCGCTACCTAATTGCGTAACACATTATTGACAAACAATTTAAACTAGTTTGCTTTGTTTTCTTCTGTTACATGTGCTTACAACCTAAAATAAAAATATTTGAATGATATTTCAGAAACGAGATATATTGGTGGCATTTTAACGAATTACAAATTCATACCTTGTACCGTAAACTTGTCATATGCCATAAACTTAGCAAGCTAGTCGAGCATTTACGAGTTGTAACTAGAAAACTAAAAAGCAATCAATATAAAGAGGAAGAACAAAAGAAGCACACTTTGAAGAAGCAGTTTATGTCAACCTATCTAAGGACTTCGATGAACATAGCTACAGTTACAGGCACACCAAACAAACATAGACTTATTTCCTTATCATTGTCTGTTCAAGGTAATATCAACACGGTATTAAAAGAATCTATTGAATATGCCTAAATAACGTATCTTCAAAGATGTGTGTGAAACTGTTAATCACAGCAACAATTATTGTTACCACACAAAACATAATTACTTAGCCAAGGAGTATTTTGACGAACGAAGTAGGGAAAAGGGTATCTGGTATAATACTATACAGTATCAGCCTCGTCGAATACCGTGGTTTGCTATCAAGGAAATGAATAGGTATCATATTGTCCTGCTTCATAGATTACACTCTGGTCACTACCCATCCCGCAAGTTTGGTTACTTGATGAAGAAAGTGAGTTCTCCCAATTGTGAAACATGCGGAACGGTTGAAGATGTTCACCATCTACTTATGGAGTGTACTAAGACAAAGAAGGAAAAAAAGACACTGTTGAGCAGAATGAAAGTAAACAAATATGATATTGGTCCGTATGTGAAAGTTTTAGCGCAACCTTCACTTGAGATGGCAAACCTACTTACTGATTTGTTTCGAAATTAATCATGTTTATTGTATTGGTATGTGTGGCTTAAAGCAAGTTTAAGTTATGATGAGGCTGGCATACCATTGTGGGTAAAAGCCTCCTTCAAAAAGTTAGAATAAAAAATTAAAACAACAAACTAACTAAATAAAACAAAGTAGGTAGATAGGTAGACAACAGAAAATATTTCTAAGTACCTACGAACCTACTACCTTACCTATATATTTTTCAATTAATTATTGTATATATTAAGTTAGTTAGAATATCCAATTCAATTATTGTATGTCCGTGGATTACAGCCCACTCCCTCTCACAGAGAGGAGACCTGTGTCCCAGCAGTGGGAACTTCATAGGCTGATTATGCTAATACCCGTTTTTTTTTTTTTGGGTGGGAAATCATCAAATGACTTCTCCCGCTGGGTAGAGCAGGAGGGCGTGTCAGACTTTTACTGACTAAAACCCACCCGTGTTCCCTCAGTTGCCCGTGTGCCAGGCGCGGCGGTAACTCTTTCGAACAACCCGCTCTCCCGGCAGGCATCGGCCCTCTCGGATCCCACCAGTGGTTGCTGACATCTCTGACGGCGCGCGTGGAACACAACGCGCCGTCTCGCCTACCACTTTTCGACTGCAGGGATAGGGAGAGCGGCCAACGCTATACCGACACTCCTCTTCCCCTGCGGCCCCACCGCGCCCGCCATCAAACGGTGGCGGCCCCGTCCAGGCCACGGAAGGGAAGAACGCCTTTACGCCACCTTTGGGTTCCTCTTGGCTTCACCGTGGGTGGCAGACCACGGTTACTGAGCCCCCCGCAACTACAATGCGGGAACCCACTCGGGGGGAGTGCTAATACCCGTCACGTTGCAAAGTAGGTAATTCAATCATAGAATATTAATATAATAAATATAATATAATAAATATATAATCATAGAATATTATTCCTTACATTCATTGGAAATCCACGAAATCAGAATGTAGATACTCAACTTCAACGCATCAGACTATGATAGTCTTGAACATTGTTTTCTAAATATTGAAAAATCATAATATTTATTTCTAACGTTTATAATAATATTTTTCATTGAATTGGTTTTGCTTGATATAAAGCAATGTATGTAGTTATATCATAGGTCCATAAACCTTTTTAGCTAATACCTAATAAAATGACGTGCTGATGAAGAAAAGTAACAAAACCTTTGTTTGTTTTGTTGAGTCGATCGATCGGGTTAAGCTACGCTTGCTGCAGGTGGTCCGTGGATGGGTGACCATTTTCATAAACCGAGCCCCTCCGTGTCTCGGAAAGAATGTTAAGCTGTTTGTCCCGGTTGTCGTCCGTGGATCATTGACAGTCATCGCGGGAAGTCAGCAGCCTAAAAGTCTGACAACCAATCTTACCGGAATATCTTATTAGCCTGTAACTGGGTTGTGGAGGTCAGATAGGGAGTTGTTCACTGTTAATTGTGTGATATGCAGCTGCATCCGGTTCGACTGAAACTGTTTTCAGTGGTGTCTGTACGCCACATAATTGGAAAAAGGATAGATAGATTGAAGCAAAGTAAAATTTTAATGATAGTTTTCTTACAATGCCTAGTTACTGTCCGCGGCTTAGCTTGCGTGGTTGCGTGGAGTTTATACTTTATACTTTTTAGTCAAGTACCGTAAAGCGGGGTGAATAGAGCCTGCAGGGGTCAATCGAAACGAAACTTTAAAGTGGGTTTTAATGTTGAAATTAGATAGTTTGTAGCCAAAAAGGACTCTAATGTATTTACTGTTTTATAATTATTAACGATTAGTTGCCTTTGTTGGCAGAAAACTATCATAATTTCAACAGTAAAATACACTTTAAAGTTTCGTTTCGATTCACCCTGCAGTCTCTATTCACCCCGTTTTACTGTACCTATGTTTCATCCATCAATAGAATTGTAGGCATCTAATTATGTTTATAGCAGAATATTGCAGTTTTGTAAAGCAGATCGATTGTCCATTGATGTGTTTAAGGGAGAGGCCTATTAAAGACTGGATGTGTAATGGATGATGGAATATTATGAATATATTATGTATATATATATATTAACTAGCTGACCCGGCAAACTTTGTTTTGCCTTAACCCTTATCACTTAGGGGTATGGAAAATAGATAGTAGCCGATTCTCAGACCTACTGAATACGCATATAAAATTTGGTAAAAATCGGTAAAGCCGTTTCGGAGGAGTACGGTAACTAACATTGGGACATGGAAGTTTTATATATTAGAGATAGACTGGATGTGATGATGGAATATATTATGTATATTTAATAATATATATATCTACTTAAATTCTGTTATCTTGCTTTAAAAAATAAGAAAACTTATGAAAATCTTTAAAATATATTACCTTCCTACTTTATCAATATTGTTTATAGGTTTAATTAAAATTACAAAATCTGTGGGTGATCCCAGGTCAGCCTGGGTCCTGGGTACTCGACTGAAAACACTCATCGTCAATATGTCAGTATTTTCAGTCGTCAGAAATAGGAACCTAGCTACGCCACTGCAAACTCTCCTGCGCTGCGGTTCTGCCTGCATAAACGTCACTCTGTTCAGTAGGATAGGTAGGTTGCTAGTTCATACCAATATCAAAAGTTTCGCTACCTAGCGCTACGATGGCAATCGAAATGTAGGCGGCCCTGAACCCGGCTACGAGTTTGGCGCCATCAGTTCCAGTAACGTGCAGACAACAGGACAGGACACGATGGAACAGTACCGCACAGTTACCTACACCCTACTTGAGTATCGGAATCTCAATCATTCGGAAGGTTATTGCTAATTCATTGCTTCATATACCTACTAATATTATAAACACGAAAGTTTGTATGTATATGTATGGATGTTTGTTACTCTTTCACGCAAACACAGTTGAACGAATTTGGATAAAATTTGGCACACACAGAGATTATAACCTAGGTTAACACAGGATACTTTTTACCCAGCAGGCTTAGCACGAGCATCGATTTGTCGATGGACATGACTATGTACAATAGGATAAGATAGCTATGTTTTTCTATTCGTTATCACAGTTATGCGTTCTAAACTAATCATGATTTTGGAGATAATTGCTTATACTTTGTGGCCGTCGAGTAGAAAGTTTTGTTGTCAGTGTGATTTTGACAGTTTGGGAAGAAATATTCTTCTGAAATAGTCTAAATTTTTAAGGACCTAGACAAATATCTTTAGAAACAAAAGACTAAATGACATATTGTAGAAGGATATCTACGGTGCGATAGCAAAAATGTAAGAACGAAATGTCGCTTTGAAAAAGCACCGTCTGTTCTTCGTAGAAATACAAAGCGTCATGCTAAGCCCGCTGGTAGTACATTTCCGCTGGATAATATCCGACATCCACGCGGGCGAAGCCGCGAGTGGTAGCTAGTACTTAATATCTTAATATCTTAATAATATGTTCGAAAAAAAAATCTGTTCAACGCAATGAATGTTTTTGAAACGTCAAATTGAAAGCCATTCCTGCTGTTAGTGTGTTAAGCAATTACCCACCAGGGCGGCTTCATCTATGAATCTCCTCTCTCTTCTGAACAGGGTTTCCTTACTTCGAAAATGATTATAGATACCTATTTAAATTATACAGTCCATTTCTATGATTGTACCTCATTCAAAGCTTTAAAATACTTCTGTACAGCACTTTCTACTACGTTTCTATTCCATTGCTATAGGTTAGTTTTGTTTGTTTTTGATTAGCAACAGCACTTTCCACATTACGACACGACTCGCCAGTTACGTCACCTTGGAAAAGGTTAGCATGTGTGTAGGTGCTGTCTTCGGATTGAAAGTGAAACACCATTGGTGGGTTAGGAAACTACCATTAGGTAGATACAGCCATAAAAACCGTTAACACTTTGGATAAACTTACGAACCTGCATAGCTATTCACAACCATTCGATACGCTTCTACACCGAATCGAACATCAATCAATGTTATAAAAGGAGTCCTCTAAACGCCGTTCACAAACCTAAAACCCAAAAAAGTTGATCAAAAAGACGACCGCTTTTCTTTCGACAGATGTTTGCTGTCAGCGACATGCCAAACTAGGTTATCGACATGTCATTTTCGATTGTACAGAACTATGCTTGTAAAAATATACAAAATATGTACCTAATAGAAATATGTAAAAAGAAACAGTAATACCTACCTTCTATTATGTACCCAATGCTTATAAGTAAAAGGAAGGGCATATGAACTGTGAGAGATCTTGCGAGGTCTACGTACCGGGAGGAATCAATTAGAAGACATTGAGGTAATATGTAGGTACTAACGTACAGTACATATTACCTCAATGTTAGAAGAATAGTTTAACGTTTGTGTTCAATCATTATTGCTAGAAATCACTCTACGTGTAATATTTTTCATCTTGTACTCGTAGCTTGTCAGCTCATCTGACGCCTACTGTTTTTTTTTTCGGAATGGCTTCCATTTTACCACTTCAACAAAATTCATTGCGTAATTTACGTGGTTGAGCAGACGAATTTTTCGAACTTATGAAGCAATGGATTAGCAATATTTTGCAAAATAATTGATAGTGTGGTACGCAATTAGAGCGCTGCTTGAAGCTCGGCTGTTTGAATGCAACTAGAGTTATTTTATTGCCATCCTGCTGTACATACACAAGATCGACTTTCGCAAACAACCTTTACGGTAGGTATCTAAACCTAACAATATTCCAACATTTCAATCTTCCTCTTCTTGCGTCATACAAGACCTATCTATGTGTGTAAGTATAGTAGGCTACTTATGTAATGAAATACTTAACGCATTTTATATTTCTAAACATACATATATACTTCGGCAGATTGTGATGCGAGTTGAAAATGCATAAACCTATAAGATAAGTCAAATTTTAAATAACCATATGGTCTCCGGTCTAAAATATAAGTTTTCTCTTCTATTTTATTATGTACTCAGTAGTTTTAGCTAAGTCAGAGATTTATAATCCCTACAGTAGGTTGCAATTCGTTTATCAGTTTGCTTAAATAAATGCCAGCTTAGGAAAGCCTGTAAGATTCTTAAGGTGACACTTGTCCACATTTTTTCCATACAAACTTCGGGAGGGTTTTACTCCACTATTTGACTATGTACATCAAAAATTTAACATGGTATGGTTTTGCCTCATTATCAATATTGTCTGTACGGAAACATAATACTAAAATATAAAGCCATTAAAAAGTTATGAGTCTACAAAGATTCGTTTTTCTTGCTAATTTAACCTAACTTTAGGCGTGTTTAAGTAATAAAAGCATTGTAAAATCTCGAAAACCAAGTCGGTACCGACAAAGTTCAATTATCGAAAAGTTCAATAAACTTAATTGGTCATTGATTTTTGCAGTGGTTTTTCCTGAAAACCCGATCTTCCGAAGGACTTTTCTTAATTTTTTACGCGCTTGTTTTACTATAACTGATCCTGCAGCTCACTCAATAATGTTGTGCGTGTAGACTATCGTCTAACTGCTCATCACTGATACTACCTCTGTCAGACTCGAAGCCTGGTGAGACAGCGTGCTTTTTAGCCAGGCCCACCAGTGAGTTCGAGCCCGTGAAAAGTGTACCCTTAAACCAAGAAACTTCCCTCCATCGCGCTCTATGGAAAATGGATCTTATGTAGGTTCCTGCCTCTGTGCGGCAGCTTTATTATTACATTTTCATAACTCATATAAACTGATTGTTTTGAAATTTTGGTACCTGGCTGTAGTAGGATGAGAATTATTTCCTGAGTAATAGTTAAGTATTGGCTCTGACCTAGATATATCTAGGTCAGAATTGAAATCTACTTTTTTCGATTAATACTTTAGAGTAGGTAGGTCAGCTAGCAGTACCTAGGTATACCGATGAGAACTGCTGTGTACTTAGGTACCTATGTTAAACCGGAAGACGGTAGTATTTAAAACAAGGCTGAATAACCACCGTTATAGCGACAAACCCACTTAAACGGATTGTGTTGAGAATTTTCAGCAGTGACCCAGATAAGTTAAGCCGTGGTTTCAGCACACGAGCCACAAACTTTCGGTACCTACTGCTGAAAACATTATAATTTTGTTATAAGGTGCATTGTATTGGTAAATGTACATGGGTACAAGGAAAATCTCGTATACCTACCTAACTGTTTTTATTAAAAGCATAACCACAGTCAGAAATCCCAAAACATAGGTAGTTAATTAGATATACAATGTGTAACCTAATTAACGCAAGACCTCATTCATTTATAAAGCTACCTATTATAATTTAGAAAATTGCGTTGACCCCAGCATTACCTTAGGTATTTAAAATTGAGTCTTACTGCCTTGAAATGTTGAAACAATACTTAGTTTTATTTTGCTCAACCGGGCGGCGGCGGTAGGTGTGGTAAAATGTATAATTTTGGAAAAAAAAAACATATTCAAAGAAATCGATTCAGTAGTTGAATAGGAATAAATTACTTTCAGATCATCATCTTGTATAGGTACCTAAAGGTTTTTCAGGGAAAACATTTGCCCAGCAATGGGGGAAAAATAAAGGTAGAGGCGACATTTAACCGTTCGATATAATATTAATCTATCGTCGATAATATTTTAATTGAGAAAAAGATTGAAACTCACCCAAAGCCTTAAATTACCTATATTAAAAAAAAAACAAATCCCCATTCAAAGGTTTTAAGTCGGACTTGAAGCAGCGGCAGCAAGCAATACCTATCTATCAGAAGTTTCATATAAAAAGACGCCGTCTTCGAGCGATGTTCTGTCTGTGAATATATTTGCGCTGTCAATACGAATGGTCGATGTTCAGTTCAGCAGCTTCATATGAAAGAGTTCACTGAAAATACTCCTGTGAGATAAACCTAGAAATGTCAATATTAATCTGGATGCAATTTTGGTGAGCCGTGTAAATTTCAGGTTTCTTGACTACTCTTATTCTTAGCGCGTCAATGGCAAAAGTAACACGAAAAAACTATTTGGAAAAGCTTATTATTTTTCACTTTTTAGTTAGTACCTACCCACTCCACACCAATTTATCATCCTTGGGGTCAAAACAATGCATATTTATGCGAAGGCAGGAATCGCGGTTGATTTGCTGTCATTTTTTGAAGAGTTCCGTTGTCTGTCTCCGAAACGCATCATCAGATCAAGGTATATAAAATTGAAATGGGACCATTTTGGAACAAAACCCTTTCTAAAAAAAGAATTTTGCAAATCGGTCTATATATGACGGAGTTATGCCCGAATCTGCACCTAACTCCTAAGTTAAAGAGTTGTACCTTCCATCATCAGCTCAGCGTCATGAGATTATGATGACCATACGCAAATGTCTCAATAGCATTAGAAAACATAGGAAAAACATTGTTAATACCTATAAGATTTGAGGGTTGCCCTCGATTTCCCTGGGATTCCATCATCAGATCCTGACTTGGTGCCAATGGGACCACCTCAGGAGTATACTCTATCAATTAAAAAAAGAATTTTGAGAATCGGTCCACAAATGGGGGATAAATCGAGGAACATACATTTAAAAAAAATACGTTCGGTGGAACATTATAACCTCCTCCTTTTTTGGAAGTCTATTTTGATTATTTATTTCTCCCAAAATTCAGCAACGCGAATACCGTTCGCTGGTGCAGCTATTAGGTACTCACGTGTGCAGGTAATACATAAGGGCATGCGGTGCAAGACTTGTGACTACTTGGAAGTTTGAACCAGCTAGAATTTGTACCTACCAAATACCTAATAATAAATAGGTCGGTAATGTAGACAAAGACATTTACTTTGGCAGGGAATCAAAAAATACAGTGGGATTCGAAACAGTGTATTACAAACTGGAAAAAACTCCTTTTAGCATTTTCCAGAAGTGCTTCTGTGGTTGTGTGTGCATCACACCAAAATTTTATTTATTGTATAAATGTTTTAAAACAGGTTTTAGCCTAATGCGATAGCCAAGTCCCACAATAATAATGAGAAATAACAGCGTTCAGATTAACTTTAATCTTTATGTCTACGTCTTTTCCAGCGTTTATTGAAAACTCCTCGCATAGGGGTGTGACGTCCCAATGCTCGGAACGAGACCCTAACGTGGATGGTGTGAGGGGCGGGTGCGCCCGCCGGGCTCTCCGGCCTACGATCCACTTCCACTGACCCAATTCCTTGCGTCTCATATATGCTCCAAATTGGTGACCCCGACGTGCCGCCGAGCTCCGATACCTGTACCTTCTTAAATATAACGGCAGGGTATTTGAAGTCCTTTGTTCTAAGTTTGCGGTTTAAACTGAATCACGTAAGAAGTATTCACATTCACTCGAGCGGTACCTAATGTACCAACTTGGTACCTACCTAATATTATAGGTGCTAGATGACAACGATTAACATTTCATATTTATTCATGACGGAATGTTTAACCTACAATAACTTTATTAACTAATTATCTGTTTTCAATTCGAGTTCATTTTTTCAATAAACGCTGATCTCCAACATACATTAAATCAAAACTACTTATAATAGTCAAAACTAAACCGTATTGAACTTGCTTAGCTATCAAACAGAAAGCCAGAGATCTTTGTGTAACAACTACCAAAAAATTCTCCCATTTTCCCAAGTAGGTACCTAATTGTAGTAAGGTAATGAATTTCTTTATATTGTAATCTTATTCCATTTTGGATGAACTTGAGTACTTACTTATATTCCATTATGCTTGCTGAATAGTGATTAACCTAATTAGGTATAGTTACCACACTTCGATTATTGGATTTAGTAAGTACTAAAGTAGTTCACAAATTATTGCGAAATTGCTGATACGTTTCGATTTTGACCGGACTTAGCTGCCAGTAATATAGTCAAAGTAATAAACTAAGTTAGTACAGGTACCTGACCAGACCCTGAAACAATATCTAATGCCCAACTAAATTATTAAACCTTGAACTACTCGAATAAATCTAACAAGTGTGGACTAGAAACGACGATCCAGCAAGTAGGTCAATGGTTATCAAACGACGGATGAGCTACACGTCTCACAAGTAGGGTTACCATTCGTCCGGGTTTGTAGAGGTTGCATGAGACCACCTTACGATTGTATTGGCTGGATATCCATGAGAGATGCTGACGGGCTGACAAGCCGAAGAAGGAAGATAAAAATATAATCCGTAGAGCAATATTTAGAAAAGTGTTTTATTGATTGATCCCAATACCAAAAAGACCTCAGGGTACAGGGCACCGCCGTTTCTCAACTTTTAGCATATCTCCAGCGCGCTGCCCTAATTTTTCAGGGCTATACATACCATGAAGTTTTGGGACTATTTGTGACAAGTTGAGAGCCGAGTTTTAGTGCAGATGGAATCCAAAGCACAAGTAGGTATAGGGTGCAAGAAGAAGATATTGCACAAGTTAGGTCCGAAGAAGGCGCACAGGAGAGCGTCATAAATGTAATATGATAATGATACTGAGCGTCATAAATGTAATACGATATATGAGCAACGCTGCTAAGGTGACAGTGGTGAAGATGGCGATGATGACGAGCGCAGCTGTCAGGTGATCTGTGAATGCTGAAGTAGAATCTATTGAAGTGTACGAGGAAGAGATTGACGCATTGGGTCAGTCCAAGTCCATTTGATAATCCTGATAACTATGTTTCAGAACTTCGGAATTTGTCCATGTCACAGGAAAATGGTGATCACGATGATGAAACATTAAAAAGTGACATCGTCTTTAATCAAAATATTTAGGATGAGTCAATTGTATAAAGGAGATGGACAAAACGTACCCCACGGAGTACAAACATATTTTTATTGCAGTTAATTCGAATTTAAAAAAAAAATGAATAACTTTTATGCCTTATAGCAGAAGTGGAGAAATAATCATACTTAATTTAAAGTTTTCTGTTTGATTTGCCCCTAAAATACCTTTTAATGTTGCTAACTAAAATTATCAAAATTCAGAACAGGGAAAAATAATCACTTAACGCATAACTGCTCGAGCGGCCAAGCGAATTTTTATCTATGTTAGCACAGTTATGGAAAGGATTATTTCCATTTAATTGGCAGCACCGCCGACAAATTTGTCACAATAATCGCAATTTGTTAATACCCTCATATACTTTTGCGCCGGATTGCTTTCGATCATTCGGTATTCGTTCGAATTGTGTTTATGTTTTTGCTTATATGTTTACCTATTTATTTTATCATAGCCCTACGCCCGTGCTCCACTTATAATTAATGTAAACTGTGTAATACATACTTATTTCGGAATTAAGCCATCTTATCTTAGTTGTATCATCATAGCATCACATAAAATAGGTACTATAAATAATAGGATTAAACGCCTGGCACAGATATAAACACAAACAATCGCACATTCACATTAATCTACATAAAATAGCTTAGCAGTAAAGTAAAAATCAACTTTATTAAACCTTCATATTTGTTGTCCCCTACTGCTGAGCAATATGCACTGCAATATGTATAAATAAAAGATCAGTACCTACTATTAAATGACATAGATTTGATATGTGTACATTCTGGGACTCAAGCCCATACAATTTTTGGCCACGTCCTTTCCAAGTCAGAAGAGAATGAACTTTTTCTCTCATTGAGCAGATATCTATGACTTTAAATAGCGAAAGATTTAAGGTCGATATAGAGTCAGCTGAAGTTGAAGATGACGAGTTTTTTAAGGTCAATATGGACCCACGTAGACATAGGCGAAGAAAATCATAATGAAAGTAGTGGTTGATCAGGTCAAAAACATAAGGAAAAAAAAAAAAGAAAACAAATCGTACAACGCGATTTGAGCATTTTTTTACTGAAAAATTAATTGTAAAAAGAAAAAATAAATATCTACTTAATCATTATCAAAAAGCGCTAATATAGAACACCGAAATGTCTCATTCGAATTGAATTAATCTTCAGGAAGCAATTTCAGAACATTACGAGTCCTTTGACTACATGTTAATTAAATGCTAGAGAAAGTAACATTAAAACTTTATTCCAAAAGTGTATATTTAAAAGAAGGTCTAGAAAAGTTAATAAATTAATTTTTCATTTTACAGTATAAGTTTAGAAAATTAAAAAATAAGAAGGATCAGGGACATTGTACCTACGTGTATATAGAGTAAAAAATCTTTTCATGTTAGTTTTTTGTCGTCCTTTATTGTTAATTAAGATCTTTTTATTGTCATTTATTATTCGGCCAGTGTCAAACATCATTATTTATCAGTGCATTATTTTAGTTTGAATCATATATAATTTTATTAATACAATTTCGTTCGTGTATAATACATACATTAAATGGTAAGCAAACATCGGACGCAACCGGGAGCGTGTGAGGTGACACCTGATCACCGGGTGACACTCCTCTCACCCCAAAGACTCTGAGGGAGGAATCCCACTACTACGTCATCAATAGTCAGGGTGAAATAGCATGAACGTGCTCTAGAAAGTATATAAGAGAATGGGAAGAGGAAATGGATTTGAAAACAGTGGTCCTTCCTAGAAAGTAACACTCAGTCTATGCCGCAACAAGCTTTGCTAAAGGCATAGTCTTCGCAAAGTGTGTTGAGTTGACGCATTTGGTTCAGCTTACGAATGAGGACCAACAAGTTTTGATCAGCATTGGCTGATATTTAATGGAAATTAATGAGAACGGAGAAGGAAAAGCGTTTTGAGAATACTCCTCCTACTGAGTTTGGACACGCGTTAGGTTTTCAGCCGTCCAGCTGAATGAACCAAAAAATAATCCCACCAAAAATATTTGATGCCAAGTGGGCCAAGACTGAAATAACACATTTACTGTTAAAAAGTTATCAGATCGAATGTAGAGCCAAGCCCTTAACTCTACAAGAACTGGTAGGATTTCATTTATTTTTGTAGAGAGCTCTATTTCAAATTTTAGCGGTGATGGCGACAGGTGAATACAATTGTCGTCTATTATCTGTAAGAAGTACCCTAGAGGTATTGATGAGTGAGTCAGTCGGTGACAAAATCGACGTTTTTAGGTAGTTAAATTCCAAAGATTAAAGCTAGCTAGTATAGACAAATAAACTTAGTTACCTATTAAAAAGATCACATTATTTGGATCATATTTAAACCACCAAACGAAATGTTTACAAAATAAACAACTTAGTCTGGTACCAAGTTGTAATTTTGGTATTATGAACTTAAGCATAATCAAAATAAAGTTGGAAATGCAAAGACTAACATGAGACTAGCTCAGAACTTTAGGAAATAAAGTTAGACCGCGTTTTGTCTAAGACGGAGTGTGTTTTATAAGTCTGCTAACTTCTTATCCTGAGATATGAGAACACGGGTGGATTTTAGTCAGTAAAAGTCTGACACGCCCTCCTGCTCCACCCAGAGCGGGAGAAGTTATTTGATGATTTCCCACCCAAAAATATATATATATCTATTCTAGGGTGTGCAAAGTACACCCCCCCCCCCTACTACATACGCTCATAGTTCTAACGAACACACGTAAAATAAAAAGCTGCAGTCGAATTGAGAACCTCCATCTTTTTTTAATTCGTTTTAAAATAAATAATAAAAGTCTGGAGTTTTTTTTTGCAATAGTCCGGATTACAGTCATATTTCAAATTTAGAAATAGTCACCCTACTCGCAAGTGGCGGAGGCGCAGACTCGTCGCGGGATTCAAGTCATTAAGCCGCCTCTTCGCCGAGCCAGCCTCGATAGCGCTGACCCATATCTTTTAATCCGCAATGTAGGTCATTGGGTTGACGCTTTTATACATTTTAAATCATGAAGGGGCGACCCTGTTTTACTATGTAGGTTTCTAAGTAGCAGATGTAGGTAATCAATGTGAATTTATGTAGGTACTTTTAGTAGGTAAGTAGGTAGCAGTAATAGCTATTGCATAAAGCTGATTCCGATTTATTTCATGCCTACATGAGAAAAGTTTAAGAGAAAAAAAAAAACAAAATCGCTTAGGTGAATTAATGCCCGTTTTCAGGAGCATTAAATGATTACATAAATTATTTTGAAATCCAACAGCGCTAGACGCGACATTGCATTGCATTGGCAGTGGTAGCCCAGGCGTTTCCTCCCGCCTTATGCGAAACAGGAACCTCCCGAAATAGCCGCGTACGGTGAGGACCTCAGGCGGAAGGTGAGGACGATGTTAGGGATGGGTTAATCCATAACATCAGTGGAATGACACTGGCAGCTCACTCCACGCAAGTATTCACGGTGAGATTTCTACAGAATCGGCCCCTCAACTAGACATACAACTTGCGGTCTTAAAAAAGTGGCTGAGGCAGACTGGATGCGGAAGGCGGAGGACAGGGTGCATGGATGCAGCCTGGGAGGCCTCTGTCCAGCAGTGGACTGAAATAGGAGGAGGTAACTGGTAAAAGTTAATGATTCAAAGACTGACATCGCATTCGTTTTACTTTTTACCAAAGAAAAACATTTTTCTCAGTTTTCGACCAAAATGTAAATCAGCCGAAATTAGATTTCGTTTTCGGGCAACTAACAAACTATTTTCGGTCGGACTTTATCCACACACACCTCTACTTCAATATAGCACGCAAGTGGTGGGTAGACAAATAGGTATAGTACCAGCAATGTTTACACAGTTGGACAAAACAAAAATTAAAATAACTAGAAAAAAACACCACTACCTAAACTATTTAATTTTAGTCGAGGTCAATTGCCTCTAACAAAAAAAAAAACAACCGACTTCCGCAAAAACACTATAAAGTGAAAAATAATTTTAATTTCGGAAGGCGGTGACAAAAAATTAAAATACATATCCAAAGTCACTGAATTCCGAAATAAAAGTTATTTTTCACTTTATAGTGTTTTTGCGGAAGTCGGTTTTTTTTTTTTTGTTAGAGGCAATTGACCTCGACTAAAATTAAATAGTTTAGGTAGTGGTGTTTTTTTCTAGTTATTTTAATTTTTGTTTTTTTTTTCTCTGTTTGTTACTGTACCGACCCCACACTAATTCGAAATTGCATCATGCTTGGGGTCAAAACAATGCATATTTATGCGATAGCAGCAATTGCAGTTGATTTGCTGTCATTTTTTGAAGAGGTGCGTTGTCTGTCTCCGAAACGCATAATCAGATCTAAATGTGACCATTTCGAAATAAAACCCTTTCGAACAAAAAAATAATTTTGCTAATCCGTCTAAATATGAAGGAGTTATGGCCGTACATACATAAAAAAAGTATATATAAACATGTGGAATTGCTAACCTCCTTCTTTTTGAAGTCGGTTAAAAACACCAAGATTTAGGCAGGCTTCCTGACAGAGCCTTGTTACAATAATTTGGTATAATTCAGCAACAGCCAGTTTAAGACTTCATCATCATCATCAGCCTATAATGTTCCCACTGCTGGGACACAGGCCTCCTCTCTATGAGAGGGATTGGGCCGTAATCCACCACGCAGGCCCAGTGCGGGTTGGTAGATGTCACATGTCTTCGATTTTCTTTTTTTCAAGAACGTGCCGGTTTCCTCACGATGTTTTCCTTCACCGTTTTGAGAGCAGTGGTGATGAAATAATTTACACAAAGTAAAGCGCCTGTCTGGGTTCGAACTCACGACCTACAACTTGTAAGTCGCGGCCGTTACCACTTGGCTACCACTGCTCTCTCACTGTTTAAGACTTGTTTCAATTTTATCACAAACTGGCAAAACATTTTTAAGTATTGCTAAACACATTTTAAACTTCAGTCTGTATCTTCAAACAATTCACAGACACGGTAAGATTTTTTAGCTAAGTTTGTTTAGTTATCACATATGTACTAGCTTTTGCACGCAGCTCCGTGTCCTTCACTATATCTCTTTCATGACGATCGGTTCAGCAGTTTAGTCGTAAAAGCGTAACAGACAGACAGAGTTACTTTTGCATTTAAAATATTAAGTAGAGATTTGTGAGACTTTAGGCTCGTATTACAGAACTTCACTCAAGACTCAAGCATTACTTAAAAATAGTTTAGAGACATTTGATTGGTTGAAACTTGTTTAAAGTAATGCTTGAGTCTTGAGTGAGGTTCTGTGATACGGGCCTTAGACCCGTATTACTTGGTTGAAACTAGTTTTAAGTAATGCTTGAGTATTGAGTGACGTTCTGTAATACGGGACTTAACTTGGTTGGAAAGTCAGTTTTCAATGAATTTATGAATTAAGTTAGAACTCGTTCTGTAATGAGGCGGATGATCTTGCGGTTTCTTTCGAACCCACCTTCATAAATCTGAAGAGGTTACAGAATTATTTTATCCATACTCTTTACTTACCAGCACCATAATTGCGTAACTCACGATTAATCATAATCTGTTTAGTTTTGAAACAGATTGCTAAACCATTGCTTCATGTGTTCGAAAAATGTGTCTGCTCAACAACGTAAAAACGCAATGAATATTGTTGAACTGTCAAAATGAAACCGATTATGGTTAATCCTGTGTTACGCAATAAGGGTCCCGTTCTTCTATTAAAAATTATGAGGGGCATGATATAGATACTTTTGTCTTGGAAAATTAACACAGAAGTTTTACTAACATATTTATTTACAATACACATACTTAGATATATACTACAATACATCATTCATCATCATAGTCTTAAGATTACAATAAATACTGATAAGTATGAAGTGATTTATTCGAAAAATGTCCAAGGGAACTTTTAACCATTAATAATAAAGGGTAAATTGACAGAATAATCTTACAGTCCTGCATAATAAAATCACATACCTACATAATACAAATTTCCAACCTGTAGGTCATTAGGATAAAAAAAATTGGTAAAATTTTTCATTTCTTAGAAAGAAATGTATTACAACAACATACAACGAGTATTATCGGGGGATAATACTCGTTGTATGTTGTCTGTCTAATGGGAATTATAGATATCCGTAGGTGTCCGAGGCGTTACATCGAGCCCTAACAGAATTCCAACACTACGGTAAATATTTTTAAATATCGCAGCAATATGCTAAGTCAGATGTTTTTGGCCTCGCACAAGTCTTCGATGTTTAGTTTTAAATGCTACGTTATTTTCTTTCCATGCCCAAATATATATATATAGTATCATCATCATCATATCAGCCGAAAGACGTCCACTGCTGGACATAGGCCTCCCCAGGCTCTTCCACTTCGACCGGTGGATGTGGGAAGTTTTGGATCCAGTTTCCCTACGCGATCGAATCAGAAATGAAGAGAACCAAGGCAACCGACATATATATAGTGATAAATGATTATATTTCTGTAAGTAGGTTTGTACAAACACTTTTACACGTCAATCATATTTTTTTAAACTAGATGAGGTCGGCGTTTCCTATCTGACTACTCTGAGAAGAAAGGCCGAAACAAACTCAGAGGTCACAGTCTCTTTTATAGTCTCATGTGAAGACCATGTGGATTGGTGTCTGAAATGGTAGTATAAATCTATGTAACATTTGGACATTTACAACATCTGCCTCCTTCTAGTAAAAAATATACAACGTGTTGTTTTGCATCCTCGTCAAATTTCAGGAGGCTGTTCTGAAAGACATAAATAATCAAATAAAATTACGATACTTGCTCACTAATGAATACATACTTGTTTTTTTAGCTATTTAAGTTTAACAGTATTTCAGAAAACACCTCTTTCAAAGAACAGAATCGCCCCGTTCCGTATGCAGTAGGCAGTATCGCACGACTATATCGCTGTGTGTTACAGTGCGGTATCACACGAGCCGCGTTTTAAGATGCGTGACCGAAAAAAAAAATGCCAAACGCCGGTTTCCGAAAAAAGAAAAAAAAAAACTACTTATTTTATAATTGATTCGTGTCGAGAATCATTAGCATAGTTACCTCCTTGAATTTGACGAGGATGCAAAACAACACGTTGTATAGTATGATATATGTAAGTATATAATAAAAAGACTGTAAAACTGACTGTGAAAGTATATACCGATATATTCCAAAATCGTCCAAGGAATTTATTAATGTAATTTTACGCTGTATACGGAAATCCTGTACAATGCGAGATTAGCTTACACTGGAAATGTATAGCTTGATGTGTAGCCGTGTGTACAACATAAAAATGGCTATATCTTAGAAACTGGCCATTTTTTGAGCTCATATACCTACTACCTACAATCAGCATGTTGTAGGCTTTAATATACCAAAACTTAAGCGTAATTCGCCGAACAGCTTTTTCCTCATACTTCTTGCTATCCATTTTAAATACCTACATACAAAAATCCTGGAGAAAGAAAGACGTTTAGTTTTTCCCGGTATTGAACATTTTCTGAGAAACTTTTCCATTTTTTCTTCCCATTTATATTTTATTCGGACTATCTTAATCGGGCTTCAAGAACTTACTGTGTAGGGCAGGGCCAGCCCCCACCCCCCAACCCTGGACATAGACTCTACCTCAGCAGGCTTAGCACGAGAACTGTGGAGAAGCATTTTGTCGACGGAAGAGTAGACAAAAATGACGTTTCCGTGTAGACGATTGACAGTTTTGTACCAAAAAAAGTAGAAATAGAAAGCATCATGCTATGCCTGCTGGACCCTTCCTGTCTTTCATGGAGTACAGATTTACTCTTAAGAAAGTTGTGTTTATTTTTAACTAGCCTAGACCGCCTCTGCTTCGACGGTTCTTACGACTTGACAAAACATTGAGATTATAATATGTAAGTTTATTATAAAGGTACTGTAAACATAAACGATCCGGAATATTTTTTCTCAATGAAGAGTTAAGACCGCATCAAAATCTATTTTGTAATTTTGAAGATTTAAGCTATCACACAAACAGACACAAAAAGCGACTTTGTTTCATACTACCTAATTAAGATTTTTTAATACAATAAAAACTCGTTTTGGCTTGGGATGTTGTGGGCGTTTCGGCTTAATGCGACGCGGTGGCAGCGGCAGCTTGTTGACGGTCACTACCTGTAGGGAGAGGAATATAAATTATTTTACGATTACGACACGTAAATAAAAAATTAAAACATTATATTACCCTACAACCAACGATTCGAAGACGTGCGACATCCGCCAATCCATACCGGGCCTGTGTAGTGTATTATGATCCACACCCTCTCACCTTTCACCTCTCACAGAGAGGAGGCTTGTGACTCAGCATGTTCCCAACATTATAAGCTGATAATGCTGATGCTGCCAGGGGTGCGGGTTGTTCGAAAGAGATACCGTGGCCCCTGGCACACAGGCAACTGAAGGAACACCGGGTGGGTTTTAGCCAAAAAAAGTCTGACACGTCCGCCTATGGTAATAAATAGTCTTTTCCAAAAATTTCTGATGAAATCGAGAGCTTTGATTTGGTTATTTTACCCGTAATTCTAATTTTAAATCACCATAAAGATGCTTGACAATAACCTCAATTTTCGTCGATATTTTTTTCAATTACAATTTAGTCAAAAGGAAGGGAAGGGTTGAAATAAGGTGGTGAGACATAGTTGAAAGCATCTAAACACAGTTGAATTTGTTATTAATTCCCTTTAGTGAGTTTGTTTACATTTTCATCAGATATACTTTTGAAACTGACAGTAGACAATGACCACGCCTTTATCGTAACAGTAGGCGGGGCTTTCGTAGTTTCTTCTTTATGTTGACCATACAAACCCGGTGATTTTTTTATTAACTGGTCTGGAAACATTTTGACGAAGCCGTAATGAAAACTGGCCACCAGTCTGTGAATCTTTGATTTAAAACACAGGCACTGCATCTTTAATAATATACCTACCAGGGCCTATTAAGATAATTACGGATATGAAATATTTTTAAAAGAATCTCCATGATTTACTAGCAAACAAGTGCTACTACTCACTAAAAGAGCGCCTATCAGACAAATCACTGCTCCAATATAGTCCCCCTCAGTCATGATGCGTTCGGTGGCCCAATTATATGTACCTACCTTAATTAGTTCCATTTTATTTTTATAATTTATGTGAAATATTAATGTGATTGTATAATTCTATAATGTAATTCTATTTTTTGTGTAACTGTTGTATGCCCTAAGGGCGGGACTTAGCTGATCACAATTAACTATTTAAGACATGTATTATATACAGTCGCCAGCAGGTCAAACTATCCCAAACTGTCAAATTTTCCCAATTAAACATAAACCTTATTCCTTTGTAATAAAGTTGAAAAAATATCAAAGAAATTTGTCAGATTGGGGTAGCTTGATGTGCTGACCTCTGTACCTACCTATGATCCACAATAGAGAGATTGAGATTGAGATTGAGGCTTTTGGCCTAGTATTCTGTAAAATGTTTCCATAGTCGTTGTGTACTTATGTATATTTTCCTGTGTGTACAAATAAACATTTATTAAAGAAAGTGATTACGAGGAATTATTAATGGTTTAAAACTTTCTATTTTAATTGGTTGATGCAAAATATTGAAATCACCGAATATAATAATATCTAATAATACGAATACCAATCATCATACGAAATTGTGAAAAAAACCCAATGAATGAACGTCCTTGTCTTGTAACGTAATGTCAAATATATTGTAGCCCGCAGGGATCTAGTTATGGTCACGCCATATACCGACCTTCCCCATTAGGTTTATAGGGTACGAAATTAATCAACACACATACAACGCTACAAGGTGTTATTAGACCGTGACCAAAATCGGAAATAAAACTGCCATCTTGTCCTGTCAATACAATTTCTGTGACAATTTCACAAATGTCACCTGTCACTGTCATTCAGGCGCATAAAAAAAGCATTGTAGCACTACATTCATGAATAAAATTTAAATAACAAATTGTGAGAAAATTAATTAAACACAATTTAGGCCTTAACACGTGAAATGTTTTTCGTGATAAGTTTAAGATTTGAATTGACTGTCTTTGTCACTGTTTTTATAAAATATAAATCTAAACTAAACCTGAAATATCCCAAGACAGTAATGCTGTGTGTATCTTATAGGAGAAGTTATTTAGAAACAAACAAAATACACCACTATTTAGCTAGATTAATTTATTTCATAAAAATTTGCACGATTTGATTTGTTATTTTCCATTTTAGTCTATAGAAACCAGCATGGAAACGGCTTTGATAATGTCTCCGTTTGTTTTCTGTAGTTGCTCGTGGCACTTGTCGAAGGTGACGTCAGAGCCCACTGACACCTTCACCCGTACTAATTTAATGGCGTTGTGAACGTTCCAGCCGCTCAGCTCCAAGGCTTCTAAACACTGCGACTGATTCGCCTGAGGGATACAAACAGTTTATATTAAAATCACATACCTGGGCATGTATTTAGATCACACGATGAAAGCTTGACACAGTAAGGACTTGGGACTGGTGTACAATGAACCAAATGGTAATAATAAGAGATCACTTTTTTTGATGCGGGTCATGTTGGATTATAAGACAAATTACAATAAAAAAGATCATAATATTGATGAATAAAAATTTACTGAAAAAAAAAAACAACCGACTTCCAAAACACTACAAAGAAAACAAATAACTTTAATTTCGAAAGATTTTCGACGACAGCCAAAAACGTAAACATATTTTTTTTATTATTTGTATTAAACTTTTTTCATTCTTTACTTTTTGGCTGTCGTACTTACCCCCACGAATTCGTATACTATTTGCCATGTAAACAACAAAAACAGAGAGTTTTCTATTATCGACAACATACACAAAAGTGGAATACGCATTATTGAAGCTTTCTCAAAAACGACCACAGCAATCTTAATTAAATTCATATGGGACCACTTCGGGAGCTTCCCCTTCCAAATGAAAAAAGAGTTTTCAATATCGGTCCATAATTGATAA
This sequence comes from Polymixis flavicincta, assembly GCA_949987655.1. Classification (NCBI taxonomy): domain Eukaryota; kingdom Metazoa; phylum Arthropoda; class Insecta; order Lepidoptera; family Noctuidae; genus Polymixis; species Polymixis flavicincta. The sequence continues at coordinate 29,147,255 of OX465171.1, read as the reverse complement.
AAATATAAATGAACATTATGAAAAATACAGAGACGAACGTAGGACCTTCTCCTTTTTTAAATTGGGTTTAAAAGAACAACGTCGAACGTCTAAATGGAAAAGGCACACCATTTTGTATTCCAACAGAATGTTTTTACACATAGAGTTATAAAAGGTTTGTCTTTGTCATAATCCGTCTCTGTCACTGTAGTGTTGCATTCTCTATTTAAATCTCTATGTGCCATATCCACGTATAGTAGAATTTATTAACAATTTACAAGCCGACTGGGACAAAACAACTGAAAAACCAAAAAAAAAAAACAACTAAAAGATACGAACTTCATTTTGATAAAACACTGATTTTTCAAGATGACCCAAAACAAAGTATGTATTTGTAAAGTTCACTGCGTGAGACAAATCTGAATGACGCGTGCGGAGTGCATTCTATTTGTAGGTGAATTAAAGAACCGTAATTATGTGACTGATTCGCATTCGGGTCGGCAGTATTTGTTGAACAACCAAACCAACACGGAGCAACTACTGCACATATTCGACTTTCATTCGGCTCCTGGCGATCGACAAATTCCGTTCGGCATCTATGTTCACTTAATCATGTTTAGGTCAGGTCGGTACATTTCAAGCTAACAGGGACATCGACGCACAACCTGTTATCGTATAGAATAGGGTATTTTCCAATTTGATAAAAACTGTTTTAATTTGAAGACTCGGACGATATATTTAACAGAAAAATAAAAATAAATTTATTAATACCCATTTTCTCCATTTAAAACGATTAAAATCAAATTTATTTTTCGTTGTTTTGAAGTTACCGCCAAAACGCTCCTTACGGTGACTTTTTATCACGTGACATCGTAACGTCAGCTTTGTGTAAACAGCACCAGTACAAATACTTAGTTTGACGCAGTCTTAGAAGTATTTGTGCACAGAGGCACCGCACACCAGTGATTTCACTTTCTAACCATAAAAAATCTTGTTAATTATAAACACGACACTCACTTGTTTACTTACTAACTACTTTAGTTTACACAAAGTTGACGTCGTGTGTTAAAAAGTCATCGTAAGGAGCGTTTTGGCGGTAAATTCAAAACAACGAAAAATAAATTTGGTTTAAATCGTTTTAAATTGAGAAAATGGATTTAAATAAATTTCCTTTTATTTTTCTGATACATATTTCGTCCCAATCTTCAAATTAGAATAGTTTTTAATAAATTGGAAAATACCCTATTCTGAAAACCCTGTGTTAAAAATGTTCGTCAGTTATTTAAAAAAAAAGTTATTTCATAGAAAAGTGAAAACGACGAAAATGTTAGTATCAAAAGTCTAGAATCTTGTGCTGAATTCATGATCACAATATGCGCGTTGATGTCCCGGCCACCCATATCTACATAATTTTATTCGATTTTGCCTCACGGTTGCGCCGATTCATGTCGAATCGATCATATGTGGGCAGCACAACTATAAAAGTTTTAGCACAGTTGCTTTGTATAACATAGGTGGAATAAAAGAGCCGCATCAGTTGTATCTCCTCTCTGCTCATTTCCGATTCGCGAGTTATAGGAGCTGGTATCTCTGGCGCAGTATAAAAGAAAACTTTCGACACTACTTAATGCCAGTTTTACTGAGAATGTCAAACGTGTCAAGTCATTCTTAGAAATTAAGTTTTTTGTATTTCGAAGAGTGTATTTATTTCACATTCATGTTCATGGTGGCATTCGTATATTATGAATGAGTAAGTATGCCAAGTATGTATTTTTGAGAGAGTTTTATTTAGTTATTTTACTACATGATAACAAAAAGTTTTTGGGTCACCTTGTATGAGCAATATGAGCATTCACTATGTAAGTTTTAGTGCACCACTTACGGTTTCTATTCAATACCAAAATGAAGGTTAGTAGTAATTATCCTCTTCATCATCCTAATGTAGTCAGTGACAAACAAACATCGGCCACCCTGCGACGATTTTCACCCCACCTAGTCTGAAGGTGACCTTTGCAATTTCACACCTTCCAATCAAGAACATGTACTGCAACGATCGATCGATAGTGTCCACTGTGTCATCGGATAGGCAAGTACTTCTATGGTTACATCAACTTTATATAGAGCAATGGTAGCGTGGAGACCTGTGGTAACGTCCGCGACTTACGTTGTAGTTCGTAGGTTCGAACCCAGTCAGGCGCTTTACTTTGTGTAAATTATTTCATCACCACCGCTATCAAAACGGTAAACCAAAACATCACGTGAAAACCGGCTTGTCCTTTTTGTCGACTTTAAACCTTTGTAAAGTATGTAGTTGCAAACTTTCAGAACGTGTTTCGGTTGTTTCAAACAACTGGAACTCCTTGGTTTATTGCTCTTGATTTATTTGCAAGAATTTCGTATGTAGAAAAATGTTCTTCGATTTTTTTTATCGCCAATTCCATTTGACTTTCAAACGACTGGTTAATACGAAAGTACTGTAGAGCAACTGAAAGTAGGTACAGCGTCCATTATTTCCGAATCTGGCGTTCTGATATGAGGGATATTTGCTAAAAGTCTGCAACATAGTTCTACCGCAAATACAATAACTGCAGTTTTGCTCAAATACGAAGTAAAACCATTCGTATATTGGGGGTAAGCTATGGTGGCCAGTGTCTCGAGGCTCGACTAGAAAGTGTTGACACTCCAGACAACTAAATTTACAAAAAGTCCCGGGACTTTGAGACACGAGACGTACCGGGAACTAAAACAATGTCTGGGAATTGCTGCCATACATGCCCTGATCCAAGTTTCAAGGGTGAACTAAATCTCAGTTAAGCAAGGTATGACTTATCGGAAGATAAATAGTTTTTTGTATTAACTATTTAAGGCTTCTCATGTTCTCGTGGCTTTCTTATCAATGGTAAAATAGGAAACAAAATTTACAGAAAAAAAGACATACTTAAACGAAAATAAATGACACTGCACTTAAAACAAACTTTCACTTAGTGAAACGCAACTAATAAAAACAAGCAGGTTAAGTACAACAAAACTTAGAAACAAAAACAAATTAATAAAAAAATGGTAAAAATCAGAACACAGCTCAACGCAACAGAAAAAGTTAAATAAAGTTACAAAAAAGGACAAAAATCAAAAACGAAATAAGTAACAAAAACTAATAACGAAAAAAACGAAAAACAAAACCCAAACAAAACTGACGAAAACCACCATAGTTGTACGAGTATGTCTTCCGAAAGCTAACGAACGAAATCAGAAAAAGAAATCAGAAATCATTTATTTTTTGCAATGAATGTGGGTACAAAATAAGTTGTTAACATTGTAAAAGCAGTTCCAACACACTCTACCTTACGGCATGCAAAAGTAAAGAAATTAAATTTATTAAATTGAACTCAATTATACAATCAACTAAACAGAAACAAAAAAAATAAAAACAAAAAAAAAAGTACAGTGATGTGGATCTACAGCCTTCCTACGTAAACAAAACATCAAAGCAATAATCTTAATTCTATATTTACAAATGGTTGGTTATTTTTACTTAGGTGCAAACATTAACAAAAACAACACATTTTATGAAATTTACAAAAATATAATTATTAATATAACATTATAAACTCTTATCATTTAAAAAATCTTGTATGGAATAGTAACATTTATCTATTAGTAAGTGTGTTAGCCTCTTTTTAAATATACTAAATGATTCTTCTTTGTAGGCATGTGGTATTTTATTATAGATTACGGGCCCCATTGATAGTAAGCTTTTTCTTAATAATGCTGTTTTGTGCCTACCTGTAAACATTACATTTTTGTACTGCGATCTAACAGATCCCGGACGTGTTCTAATATCGTCCATTAGGGTAAAAAGGTGTATGTTTGTTCTAACAAATATTGCAACTTCAAGTATATACAAAGACGGAAAGGTGAGTAATTTTTGAGATTTGAAAACAGGTGTACAACTGTCGGTATTTTTAAGATAAGTCATTGATCTTATGCAACGTTTTTGGGCTTTGAAAATCCTCTCCCTTTCAGTACAGGTGCCGCAGAATATGACTCCGAATCTCAAAACTGACGCAACTAGACCATGGTAAGCTTCCAGCACGGTGCGAAAGCTAACTTTTTTTGCCAGGTTATAAAGTACGTAGGCTGACTTGCTTAACTTCTTAATACATTATCTGAATGCGGTTTCCAGGTTAATTTGTTATTGATTAGAATACCAAGGAAAGTTGTAACATTTGTGGAGTCTACTTTTTGTCCATTAAATTCAATATCATAATTTTCAGCTCCTAGACGCTGATGAAAATGCATAACTTTTGTTTTTGACGAAACGAACTAAACAGAATGAATGCCATACTTAATGTCATTCATTCGATCAAATATGGCTGCATGTGACAGCTCGTCAATACCAACCACCCAACTAAATCTACTAACAAACAAAATGTCTATCAACAGGCTTACCACGAGAACCGTAGAGGAAGCGTATTGTCGACGGAAGAGTAGACAAAAATGACGTTTCCGTGTAAACTGTTTACAGTTTTGAACCGAGAAATGTAGACAAGCGATTCCTGTTCTACGGTAGAGATGAAATAGAAAGCGTCGTGCTAAGCCTGCAGGTTAGTTTAGAAACAAAAAACTAAATGGCGCTGTTGATGAACAACAATTATTATTTGTGATATTATACCCAGGCAACGCGACTGGCTCGTTTAATTTATGATAGTTCCTATAAGTTAGTGATGAAAAACAGGATATACTTTGTAAGAAACTACCTTCTCTTTAAGTACTTTGCACATGATGCGGACTTCATCAGATTCTTCTCCCCGCTGACGACCGCATGGCTTCTGGTCAGCAAACTCCAGCAGATCTTCAACGGAAACGTGATCTTTGCGCTCTGTAAATAGTTGAAAACCACAGTTGAAAAAAGGATGTACTTATATATGAGAGAAAATATGGAGACGCGCGTTCTGCAATGCTACAGTCTCATCCAGGATTTACACGCGATGATAATAATATCGTCTGCCCATCCTGCCGCCGGACGACCGACGCTTCGTCTTGCAGTCCTTGGGCGACACTCGTTCACTGACTTACTCCACCTGTCATCATTGCACCTTGCCATATGCTTAACAGGATTCTCCCCATTGCAACTAGAATAAGCTATTTTAAGTTGATGCAATAAACATTTTTTTTTTCTTTTTATATGCCCTGCCCAGCTCCATTTAAGTTCCATGACTTGTTTTCCGTTATCGAAAACTTTTGTACAGAGGCCAGCACATCAAGCTACCCCAATCTGTCAAATTTCTTTGATAGTTTTTCAACTTTATTGTAAAGGAATAAGGTTTATGTTCAATTGGGAAAATTTTACAGTTTGGGATAGCTTGACCTGCTGGCGATTTGGAACTCGGTCTATTACACTGATGCCAAGCATGGAACGCTCTATGGCTTTCTGTGCCGTGTGTGTATCACCATGTATTCTGCGTCTTGCGTGAGCGTCCATCACTCAGCACCATACGTCTGGATAGGCAGAACTCCCTGGTTATAGACGCAGGACTTTAGGCATTGTGGAATTTTGGCCGATTTTGGACATTTTGTAAATAAAAATAATAAAACATAACATGACATCGCATAACTAACTGTATTATAATTAACGATTAAGTTCCATTGTTGACAACAAACTATAACAGTACAACGTTATAATCCATTTTAATGTTTCGTCCCAATTCAGCCCTACATCCTTATTCACCCCGTTTGTAGATAAAGGTCGTTCGCCTACCGAAGGCAACCTCACACACATACTGGCAGCCAACGATTGGGCTTTGTCTATGTTCGAACAGTCAGGAGGTTCTAGAAGAAAAACGTCATAGATTTGAGAAAGGTTTTGTTCCGGGAGCTTGGATACGGTTGACAGGCGCGGACTTGTAAGCCTCTAACTCCTAAAATAAACGTGAAGTTTTGACTTAAAAAAAAGTCTCACATTTTAACGCTCCTAAGTGTTTTATACCATTCTTTAGTAAGTCCCTTAGTCGCCTCTTACGACACCCACGGGAAGAGATAGGATGGTGCTATTCTTTACGTCCGGCACCACACGGAACTCCGGCACCACACGGAACGATAGTCGACGATAGTAGACGATTCGAAAGTCCGAGCCAAAAGCCGAACTGATCACAAAAGTATGACGGACGGACACCACAAAGTATGATGGAAGAGACAAGTTCGAGTGCTACAGTCTGTATATTAATACGTGAACCAAAAACTTTGTACCCCCTTTTTACGAAAATTACGCGGACGGAGGAGATGGAGAAGGAGAGCAGAATGTTTTTTTTTTTAATTCAAATATAAAAAATCAATCTAATATGGTCGAGATTCGACCACTGGGCGACCACTAGTATAAATAAATCTATTTATGAAGTGCTGTTGGTTAGTAAGCGCATCATTTCAAAACGACAAGATCGATTTGGTTATTTGTTTTTTATTGAATGTTCGTATAAGTCCGAATACGGCTTTTGTTATGAAGAAATAGAAGAATAGTCCGGAAAAAATCGGAAACTAAATTACCTTTTTCAAGCTGTTTGTTACTCTCAGAGTCACTGCTGTCCGAGCTTTCGATGTTGACCTGAACACCAACATCTTCTTTATTGAAAAAGTCGCTAAATGGATTGGCTGAGTTTGATTCTGCCCCATAGGAGAAAGGATTAGTATCAACCTTCGGGGCTGAATCGACGACATCTTCAATGGCTTCATTGGCATCGGTGGTGACTGCAGCCTGTTGCTTTGAAGAAGTATTTTGATATATGAGAGTTTCATCAACATGCTCGATCTCTTTTTTGGGCTCGGCGAGCAGCTTTAACGGGTATTTGCGGATGTGCCGGGGCTTATCAATCAGCTTAGGCTTCGACGATCGAGGAGGTAACGGCAATACGTTCTGAGGAAGAAGTTTAATACAGTACTATGTTAATATGAATTCGTTTTTAAACACTTAATGTTATTTGATATGTCTATCATCTTTTTAACAATACGTTAAGCAAAAACTTTGTACCACTTTTTACGAAAATTACGCAGACGGAGTATAAAATTTGACAAAGTTAAAGTTCATATGGATGGTGATGGAGTGCGAATATTGCATTCGTTGAAACTAAAAATTTACATGAATTATGGTCGAATTTCGCCCACTTATTAGTTATTGATACTTACGACGAACACTTCCTCATGAGTTGGCTCAACCATATATGCCCTGAAACACATATCGGAAAAATGAATTAAATTTTACATAGATGCATTATTTTTTCATATGAATAACTTATCGCTTTTTTTGATACAAAAGCTACAAACCGTTTTTATTCCTAATTTAAAGTTATGTGACGAAAATTGAAAAGGGTAAGTTATTCAATTCAATTTATTTCACGTACCAATTCCCATCGCGTTCGAATATAATCCAGCATGAAACATAACCGTATTACAAATATAAATAAAAGAAAACGTATTATCAAGCTCTACAACTTTTCTCTAGAACTCAATCATATATCTCTCATCGTGGAGTTTCTTGCCGGCTTTTCTCCATAGGAAGCGACAATTTGGAACCGTGCACCTAGCTTCTGACGTTTCATAAGTGCCCATGCAGGTTTATGTGAAATAAAATATGTTGATTTTGATTTTTTTAAGGCAGCGTTCGTAAGAAACGTTTTCGTTCGACCGTTTTTTCTCCGACTTACTTTGCAAATCCGACTACCACGAAAAAGTCTTTTCATTTTTCGAGTTCATACGTATATATGACACTTACTAATAACGTGGCTTTCTATTGGTAAAATAATTTTCTAAATCGGTTCAGTAGATCCACAGATCACCCCTATAACCTCACAAACTCACAAACTTTACCTCTTTATAATATTAGTGTAGATGTTCTTCGAAAAGGTTAGGTCGCAACCGGCGTGCGTATGACGAAGAGGCAAAAGGACTATATATGGCTCATAGCAGGGGAAAAAGGCAAGACTTTATTGTACGATTGTATGTTACCTGTAACATAAAAACTCTAGCTTTTTTCAGGAGCTCCAAGGATTTGAATAATGGTTAACATACCGGGACTTGGGTGGCGGGCTTTGCAGCGAATGAAACTGCGCATTCGTTGTCATACGAGTCGGCTTCGGGATTGTAGACGGCTTCATAGCTCCCGACTCGTTGGGGATGTGAGCCATCAGCGAAGTAGAAGGTGTCGGCTCTTCAATGAGGCTCGTGTAGGCCATCTTCGACTCTTCAGTTAAGGTGGACTGGAAAACATTGTGCGTCTATGTTAGAGATGAAATACATACTTATAGTACACCCACATTTCGCCACTTGTTATAAGGGACGTTATAAGGAGCGCGTCTGATGTCGCCATAATTGATTTTGATTACCGTCATGTCTTTAGTGACACTTGCAAGAATATGACAAATTGATTGACGTAAGATTAATCAAAGTCGGCACGAATGTGTCCTCTAGAGTGCCGCAAAGGTGCAAACATACCTACATACATATGTAGGCTGATAAATACATTACCCTTCGCAGTCGGGGAATAGTTTCTTGCAAAGATCAAAGAGCATGAGAAAACTCTTAATTTTCGTTCAGTGTTCCAATACCTAACACATGTGACTCTCCCTTAATTTGATTTTGTTCACTGTGGTAAACATTAATCAAATAGTTGCAATAAACCGGCCAAAAATTCAAAGTCCGAGCTGATACTAAAAAGTTCTAGATAGAAAAACCAAATAACATTCTGCCCTACCCGGGAATTAAACCTACATCCGTTACATACAGAATTTTCGTTATTATCACCACTAATCAAACATATCTAAATATGTTTGATTAGTGGTGGATTTTTAACGTTATATAAAACCAGTTTACGTTGTTCCTAAACTTATTATTTTTGAATTTTATAAAGTGTGCATTTATTTATTAGTCTTATTAACTGTTAACACGAGTAAGTTTTTGTTTTAGTGTGTGTTCGGTTCTTCATGAATTGAGTGTATTCTATAGTTTTCTAGAAATCTGTGGACCTGTCTCAAAAGCTTCCAGCCTTTGTTTCCTGTTTCCAAGCAGCACTGTATATTACTGTCTGTAGGGTTTCGAAATCTTTATCTGCATTAACAATTTTGGTAGGATGACATATCTTCCTATTTGTGCTAATTCGGGTTTATAATATGGTTCTCGTATAAACTAATGGTTACCCATCCACCGACGGACCGCAGCAAACGTAACGTTATTATTTAATCAGTAGCCCTTTCCTCCTACAACATACATCTAAATAAATACATGTCTTAAACTGTCATGTCTATGTATTGTAACAAATCAAACTTAAACCTAAGGGAAATAAAGATTATAAGTAGATTTGTACATTTTTAATTTAAATTAATAAAAAATACAAATAGTTTTATAAAAATTACCTATTTCACTAGAGTCCTTTAGTATCACAAACTGGGAGGAGGATATATTGTGAGGAGGGTTCTTAAGTCACACACACTGGGAGGAGGATATGTCGTGAGGAGGATCCGGTATGAGCGCCTTGTTGTCTATTGGTTGTAGTAAGACGAGCAGTGGAAACAGGAGGGACCCGACAAAACTCCGAAGCTCAATAGTAGGGCCGCAGCAGTAGTAGTATTATTAGTGGAGGCTTTTCAGAAAAATAAACAGCACCTCCATACATCAGATTACGTCGCTGTCCCTCTTCGTAGTTCCCTCTCGTAGTAGTCCCGCTTTCTGCGCTTCGTCCTCTATTTATACTAGAATTTCAGCCGTTCCAGATCATTTTTAAATTTTAAATTATATCCTCCAGTGGCCAGACACATGTAACCAGCCAGCACATATTATACAACCATGTGTGTGTAAAGAATTTAAAGATATAATTTAAAATTAAGAAGTAAACAATCATAGTTAATAAAATACAATATTTCAGCTAATAATATTGATAAAAATAATTTATAATAATTAAACCAAAAAGTAATTCTTCATAGACTAGTGAGAAACTCTATGGGAAAAAAGAAAAGTAACTGACAGTTTGACAAATCTTGACATACATGTCACAACATACAAAATTACAAAGATCAAATTTTATTTTATTACAGATATTAAAGAAATAGTTATTGTAACACGCAAATACTATATTTCCTTCCAGAAAATGAGTATGAAGGTACATAGAGAATGCTTAAATTTCAAGGTTAATGTTAACAAAATGTAAGTATAAAGAATAATCATTACAGTATGTTACTCGTAATCTTCTACGTTACAAAAATTTATCATAAAAATGAATTCAGTCACTGGCAGAATAAGCACCACTGGACTTAGACGCATAATATTTTGCACAAGACTTCTTTGTATGAGGAAAATCGTTTTTTTTTTTTCATCCCTTGTAAAAGATTGTATGGAAGTTTGTTACTTTGGGCAATGTGAAATCCCGTCGGGTACACGGCTTATTATGTAAATAAAGTTTGTGTCATACCTGTATGTCGGGCACGCTCTTCGCCTCCTCACTGAAATTGCGACGCGGCTCGCGCCCGGCACCTGAAAAACAGTTTATTGTGACAAGAAAAAAAAAAACAATTTTACAATTTGTTCGAACTTTGACAATTACATTTTGGGCATAATTTTGTTGTGTATATTATGTCACTGTGTGATTGTGAATACCGTTATTTTATAATCCATGCCCCGCGAGGTTATAAGCTGTCGATAACTTTTGAACAAGCCTGCACTTACCGACAGGGTTTACAATCTGTCCAATTTTACCACCCGTAAAATTATGAACCGACCCTGATTTATCGATGTTGATGGTAGCCGAATTGGTCGCAGCAACAGACAATTTTTTTTTTAATAATTTATCCGCTAAATCCCTTGAGAAATTGCCGATCCGAAATGGGCACAAGACTTGTAACCATTATAACCACTAGTCGGGAAAGCTCGCGAATTATACAGTACCTAAATAAACGCTACTTTGAAGATTATCAAGTGTGGTGTGTGTGTAAATACAGTAAATACCATGAGATGATGTAGTGTGATCTAGTTGAAAGCAAACTGGTGGGATATTTTACTGAGGATAATCGAATCATTAAAAGGCACTGTGTTCAGTGTTGAGCGTGAAAACGCCTATATTCACGCCATCGTACTGGGTGTTGTAATGCCGATATCAGACGTTTTGCTCAGGTGAAGGTTCATTTTTGTTGCATTCCACGTCCCTACGACACGAAAAACAAATATGGGAAAGATTTCATCCGCGCCTTTTTTCTTTCCACAATTAGAATAAAAAGTGAAAAATGAATTCAACAACGAGACGATCCATTAAATCCAACATTATTGGTTCGTCTCACTCTTGAATTCATTTTCTTTTTTTATTCTATTTGTGGAGTGAAGAAAGTCGAATAAAAGGCAAAAATTAACGAAAAGTGAAGCGTCTGGTATCGACTATAGAGTCAGAAATGATTTTTTTATTTACCCGTAGCCTGGTCTCGTTCACCAGTTTCATGGCTATGATGTATCAGCGGAAACTTGAAGTGGAACTTGGAGCGTTCGTTGGGCGACTGGGGGAACTTCTTATCACCATCGAGGTCATACATGGACCTGGAAAAAGTAGGTGACAATACTATTCGTAAAACTGAATTTTAGCCTTAAAAGGTCAGTGCACTCTTAATTTGTAATATTTATTCAAGTATAGAGGATGGCAAAACACCGACGGACAAACTGCAACCACGAATTCAGCACAAATTGTCAGTTATTTGATAAATGATAAATCATTTTATTTCTGTAAGTGGGTTTGTACAAACACTTTTACACGTCAATCACATTTTTTTTAAACTAGATGAGGTCGCCGTTTCCTATCTGACTACTCTGAGAAGAAAGGCCGAAACAAACTCAGAGGTCACAGTCTCTTAAAGTCCAGATATAATCTTGGTCAGATCATGTGAAGACCATGTGGATTGGTGTCTGAAATGGTCTTTTGAGGAAAGAACCACACAGATTGAGTGGACCTGTCCTTTCAGTGCACGCATTTATCAGTAATCATACGGCTCAACTCAGAACTTGAGGAGCTCAACGATTTGACGAACAATACCAAAGAAAGGACATTTGGGTAGGCCGCATAAAGTACTCAAACTGCCAGATTAACTTTAAAAATGAACTGAGAAAGAGAAAATAATGCTGTTCCATGCATATTGACCGCGTAGGTATTGCAGTTTTCTATGTTACAGCAGATTTTTTTTATAACCGGCGAAATATGTCTACACTAGGTCTAAAATCAGTTTGCACGTCGATGTCCCTGCCACACTGCATAAATTATTTGTAAAAACGAATTATTTCAAGTGAAAGAAGACAAAATGTGAAGCCATAACGACCAAAACCATCTTAATAGTAGTTAGCTAAACGAGATGTGTTTTAGTAATTGTATGGACAACCACCACAGTACTTACTTGGACGTTATTTCATTGGCCATAGCGACGGCCGTGTTCAGGGTCTTCTCGTCGGCCGCGGACATGGGCTTCATCGTACTGGTGGAGAAGCCTTTCTTACGTTCAGCCTTCGAGAGCGTCTGCGATCTGTGACAAAACATTATACATTAAGAACCGATGAACAAATGTAAGACATGCTTACATGTGTTTCGTAGCCACTATTTATACATCGAAATAATGGTCAGTTTAGACAGAATGACAAACTGCCCGAGTAATTTACTGGGTTCCATGAAAATAGGACTGTATTACCATAACCTAATGTAGAAAATTGTATAAATATCGACTGGCTCGCGCATGCTCTGGACTTAGAGAAGCCTCGAAGGAAAAGAAGACTATTGCTACTATGATTTGTCCCCTTCTGAGTGTCTGCTAATACGGGCCTAAGATGTTCCTGAATACACTTTCAAGTGCCTTGATAAACTGTTGTTATTTTAGTCAAACAAAAACAGCAGTTAAGGCTAGGTTGTTCCGGCCTGTGGGCCTTTGAAACGCTACCTCCGCCTCCCCAAAATGCAGCACGACGTATTTATTTACGATGAACTGTCAACCATTTAGCAGAAAATCCATGCCATAGCATACATATTGCAGCTGGTCAACTGAATTATTTTTGCTTAGGTTCGATAATTTTACCTTACTTTTAGGTATGGTATGGTAAAACTAAAAATATTACTTAAAGTTCCCTGATTGAGCGTTTTCATATTATCAGATTTTGTCACCAACCCGATACCGATATGTCGGCAGCAATACACATACCGATTCGAAACCGATATATTTACTATCGGTCAGTCGGCCTGATGATATTGGTGAATATCGATGACCATCGCGACTCACCAAACGACCACGGTAGTTACAGTACCTAAGAATCGACGTCTCAAAGTCGGCAGTCCGAATAAGAGTCTTCAAGTGAAAGAATGGCCAGTTCTCTCACCTCTATTGTGCTGATATCGGTGTCAGTCACTGGCTACGACGACACAGGTGACAATAACAACTCTATATAAAAGCGTTTAGTAGGTAATAAACGTATACGAAAATCTGATCCCCGATATCACGGCGCTGTCGGAATCGGCTAATGTCCTGCGTTGTAATTTAATTTAATGTAATTGTAAATGTGATATAATCAACTAGTTTCGAATGAAAATGCAGAAATGTATTTTCATTCAAAACTACCTTTGGCTGAGGCTGGAAGTTCTAGAAATAGCCATAAAACCGTTCAGCTTAACTATTATTATGATTGCTACGGGTTTCGACCTCAGGACTCGCTGCTTCTCACACGGACAACTGTACGTCAATTGATCCCGCGACACCAGTCCTGTTCTCTTTGAATATTTAGGCTGTTGAGAGCAAAACTGCAAATGTGACGTAGTTGTGTACAGGGAAGTTTTATATAATGTGGCTGTGTGTGTTTATATCACACATTTTATCTTCCTCACTGGTCGATTTTGAAGTGCCGTGTTTGACTGATGCGTTGAACGCTTGGAAAATGGCTTGTCCCTCCCAATACGGTGTTACCTGACAACCCATCCTCCCAGAGACAGTGGGGCGTGCCGCTCTGCAGTACTATACGGAATATCCTAGTAAATACGTCAACTAATACTGTTGAGCGTGCTCGTCTGCTGGCTGTGGCAGAATGGGAGTCAGGCTTGTGGCTTCAGGCACTCCCGTTATCCACCATAGGTACTATGATGGATGACTCATCGTTTCGGCTCTCTACGTGTCTCCGCTTGGACGCACCTTGTGTTGCTCCGCATCGGTGTCACTGCGGTGAAGCTGTCGACATTTTCGGGCACCATGGCCTGTCCTGCTGCAGGAGTGCAGGTCGCATAGCATCCCACGCCAGCATCAACGATATTATTCGTCGAGGCCTTGTCACCCGACGTACCAGCGATATTAGAACCAAACGGCTTGGTACGTTGGGCACGCACGATTGCGGCGGTAAGTCCCCTCTTTGAGGAGTGATTTGAGAGGCGGCATGGCGTCCTCACCTTCCGCCTGAAGCAGGTCCTCACCGGACACGGTTGTTTCGGGAGGTTCCTGTTTCGGATAGGGCGGGAGGAAACGCCCGTGTGTTTCCACTGCGAAGATCGCCCTGAGGACACGGTGGAGCACACGGTGGCGGTCTGCCCAGCTTGGGTGGAGCACCGCCGTGTCCTCGTGGAGGCGATCGGCGGCAGCGATCTCTCGCGTCCGGCCCTGGTCCAGGCCATGGTACGGAGCGAGAGGGCATGGGGAGCCGTCACCTCCTTCAGCGAAGCAGTGATGCTCGAGAAGAGGGAGGCGGCGCACGTGAGGGAGAGGCAGCATATGCGCCCTCGCGACCCTAGCCGCCGCAGGATACGGAGACGCCCTGGGCGTCGGGAATCCCAGGCCGATTTCCGGCCACCGTAGGCATGAGTTTGCGGACGGCGAGTAATGGGTAGCTCGCTGTCTGGTAAGGACCAAGCCCAAGTCGACGGCGCGTTGTGTTCCACGCGCGCCTCAAAGAGATGTCAGCACAAAAAATGATGGGGCCCGCAAGGGGCGATGCCTGCCAGGGGTGCGGGTTTGTTTGAAAGAGATACCACAGCCCCTGGCATACGGGCTACTGAAGGAACACGGGTGGGTTTTAGTCAGTAAAAGTCTGACACGCCCTCCTGCTCCACCCAGAGCGGGAGAAGTTATTTGATGATTTCCCAACCAAAAATAAAAAAAAATCGGCTTGGTAGGTGACGATGGGAAGAGACCAGTGTGCTTACTCTTGAGTTCAATTCCGATCGATCGACATTGGAATTGTGACGTTTCGTACTCTTGAGTTCGACGCTAGCGCCAAATCGTGTTTAAATTGCGTGTCTTTTTGGAGAACTAAATGAAATCGGGATCGGGCTTGGCGCGCGGTAATCGCTACTCTTGAGTTTTTTTGACAGCTGTGCATTGCATCAATATTACGCTGGGATTGTTTGTAGATTGTGATTTTTCCAATAGCAAAAGTGTAACTTTTTTGAAATTGTTTTGCATTTTAGGTGGTTTTATACAAGTAAAAGGAGTTTAATATGGCACGATTAGCAGTATTAAACAGTGTTTTACGTAATTCCCTAAAAAAGAATGGAAACAAAGACGAGAAATGTTAAGAGATTTTGGCTCAACTCAATGTATAGGTTTCTAATTAACTAGTTAATTTAATTTGATCTCATTACTATCTACATAGTTTTCATAATAAAATCCAGTTGTACTTATTTGAGTTTTAAACGGAATATTTGAAAATAATGTAAGGTTCTCGTATAGTTACGTAAGTTGAAAATGAGATTTCTTATTTATGTACAGTTTTTATTTATTTTGGTTTTAAACGATAGATCTATGGATAAAACCATTTTTACAGTTGGAATTATGTAAAGCGTACCACGGGTTCCAAAGATATTCAAGATTTAATGTAAGAGAAAATATACCACACTACATTTTCATTGGTTTTCTTCTAGGTTTTTATTATTATTACTAGACACACTCAATATTGTTATTTTACATAAATAAAGAACGCCATTGGGTATTTCTTACTACAAAGGAACCAAACGCGAACAATATCTAACTGTTCTAAACAAACTAAAACTTGACTACTTTTACTATAGAAAATTGAGACCTACGCCGTCTTTTTTATTAGTAGATAGTGTAGGGCATGGCAACGATCCTACCGCATGCAGCCAAAGTCATGGTTAATTTTATGATTTTAATCATTTTCTTACGCCCAAATGAATTGATTACGTCACAATTACTCAATTAAGCAACTATCTTTATGATATTTATTTATTGGCCGCGTTATTTAAAGGATAAAGCATTTTAATTCTCTATTACCGGTTTATTGTAATGAGTCGAACAACACTATTGCGGCCCGTAACGTAGCTAACTTCACGTTGAATAAAATAATGGCGGGGCAATCCCAATTTCAATCCAATGTTGACACTATTGTGTTCAAGAGTACCGAATCACGTGACTGCAAAATTGACATTGGAATTGTATTGGGTTTAGATTGAAATTAAAATTAGTTTCAAGAGTAAGCCCCCTGGTGGTCTGACGTTATTGCCTTGGACACCCTTGCGCCATTTCATGTTCCTAGCACGGCAGGCTGTGCTGGTGCCGCTGCTGCGGCTACTGAGACCCCCCTCAAGCGGCGTAAATACTGTAACCTTATGGGTAACTACAGTTTTGAGCCGTTTGGGGTCGAAACGGTCGGGTCATGGGGCCCGAGTGCACGCCTTCTCTTTAAGGAAATTTCTCGCCGGCTGGTCGACACTTCACGTGACCAGAGGGCTGGGTCATTCTTCGGCCAAAGAATTAGCATTGCCATTCAACGTGGCAATGCTGCCAGTCTTCTGGGCACGTTTCCTGATGACAGCGATGCGGACGAATACTTCGACGCCTAAGTGTCCCTTTATTTTTATTTGTTTAGTTATTTAGTTTGTGATAAGCTTATGTATTATTTGCAAAATAAATATACCCCTTATTTCAAGATATTTTTTTCTGAGCTATCGCAATTTCATAAATTAATTTGTTATTATTTTATTTTATTTTTTTGTACAGGCGCAGAATAAGCGAGTTTTTGAAAATTTTGACACAGGTCCACCCTCAATGACGTCCCGCATGACTCTGAGCGCGAGCCGATTAGGCCGGATTTAGATCTTTTTGAGTTTATTCAAAAAAAAACTACTAAACTAAAAAATCCATCCATTAAATTCCCTCCTAAATACGATTCCCTCATCATACATGCAATTTTCACATAATTTTGTGCAGTTATTACGAAATGAGACGGAAAATGGTTTTGAAATCGACCCTGTTTCGGATTTTTTTTTCATCGAGCAAATTGCAATTAATCGCGTTTTGAAACATTAATTACACCTAAATTAATTAATTGCCTAAAACACACGAATTTGATCATTTAATCTTGATTCTGAAAGAGGCAATTTGGGACAACCGCCCGTTAAGATGTTAATTTTATAGGGATTTCTGATTTAGTTATCTAAATAGGTCACATGTCCATTGTCATACAAACGTTTTTTTTTTTCATTTTCATATTTATATCTTTATTTGCATTTAATGTTTAAAAGTCTTACCAATTGGCTTAAGCTAAGGTATTGTACAGACACCAGCACATCTATCTACCCCAATCTGACAAAGGAGACGAGGGAGGATCTGGTACCGGCAAATTGGTACCTATTTTTTGTGTGTCTACACAAACCTACCCATTTTTGTGTGTCTACACAAACCTACCCACCCTACCCTACTTGAAAGTTATTTATTTTTACACACATACACAGTTTTAACCATTTGGCACGGTATTTTTATAATTATTCGCCACTCGCAACTCGCAACTCGCAACTCGCCACTCGCAACTCGCCACTCGCCACTTGTCACTCGTAACTCGCCACTCGCCACTCGCAACCGCCACTCGCAACTCGCCACTCGCAAATAGCCACTCGCAACTCGCCACTCGCAACTCGCCACTCGCAACTAGCCACTCGCCACTCGCCACTCGTCACTCGCAACTCGCCACTCGCAACTCGACACTCGCCACTCGCAACTAGCCACTCGCAACTCCCCACTCGCAACTCCCCACTCGCAACTTGCAACTCGCTACTCATAACTCGCCACTCGCAACTCGCCACTCGCCACTCGTAACTCACCACTCGCAACTCGCCACTCGTCACTCGTAACTCGCCAATCGCAACTCGCCACTCGTAACTCGCCACTCGTAACTCGCCACTCGTAACTCGCCACTCGCAACTCGCCACTCGCAACTCGCCACTCGCCACTCGTCACTCGTAACTCGCCACTCGCAACTCGTAACTCGCCACTCGCAACTTTACACTCCCACTCGCAACTCTCCACTCGCAACTTGCCATTCGCAACTCGCTACTCGCAGCAACTCGCCACTCGCAACTCGCCACTCAACTCGCCACTTGGAACTCGCAACTCACGACTCGCTACTCGCCACTCGAAACTCGTCACTCGCAACTCGCCACTCGTCACTCGAAAATCGCAACTCGCCACTCGCAACTCGCCACTCGTAACTCGCCACTCGCCACTCGTAACTCGCCACTCGCCACTTGCAACTCGACACTCGCCACTCGCAACTCGAAACTCGCAACTCGCAACTCGCCACTCGCAACTCGCCACTCGTAACTCGAAACTCGCAACTCGCCACTCGTAACTCGCCACTCGTAACTTGCCACTCGTAACTCGCCACTCGCAACTCGCAACTCGCCACTCGCAACTCGCCACTCGCAACTGGCAACTAGCCACTCGTCACTCGTAACTCGCCACTCGCAACTCGCAACTAGCCACTCGCCACTCGCAACTCGCAACTAGCCACTCGCCACTCGCCACTAGCCACTCGTAACTCGTCACTAGCCACTCGCAACTCGTCACTCGCAACTCGCCACTCGCAAAAAAATTACAATAAAACTACAAATCCTTACTTAGGTTTCGTCTGGCATACGGGCTACTGAGGGAACACGAGTCGTGCCACAATTTTAAACGCTTTTTTTGTTGTTTATGAAATGGAAACTATCCTTCCTTCTTTTTAAAGCACAGGCTTTGGACTGTCTGCACATTTTTTTGTTTTTTGTGGTATTTTGTCATCAGACGTATATAGCAACTTGTATTAGCAGGCGTAAATGATAAATGATTTTATTTCTGTAAGTAGGTTTGTACAAACAATTGGCTTTGTGACAGATGTTTTTATTCAATAGATGATTATTTAAATTTTACACTGACATGATGTATGACTATTTAAATTTACGAACACTTATTAAAATTATTGACATTATTTATAAATCTTCTCAATAAATTAATGAACTGTCTTAACTGTGAGAAATAATCTAAACTAATTCAATATATTTTATAATGGAACTACATGTACTATAAATATTTGTACGACTGATAAGTCGAATATAGTGAGACAAAAAATATTTTACCATGTTACAATTTAAGTACCTATATTCTGGCAAATAAATAAACTTCAATTTCAAACACTTTTACACGTCAATCATATTTTTCTAAACTAGATGAGGTCGGCATTTCCTATCTGACTACTCTGAGAAGAAAGGCCGAAACAAACTAAGAGGTCGCAGTATCTTTTAAAGTTCAGACATAATCTTGGTCAGATCATGTGAAGACCATGTGGGTTGGTGTATGAAATTATCTTTTGAGGAAAGAACCACACAGATTGAGTGGACCTGTCCATTCAGTGCACATTTTTCAGTAATCATACGGCTCAACTCAGAATTTGAGGAGCTCAACGATTTGACGAACAATACCAAAGAAAGGACGTAGTTGGGTGAATTGTGCGGAATAGTCAAAATAAATTTTAAGTGATGTTATGAATAGCAAGTTTACGCAATTGTGTTCCTTAATTTGTTATGCAAATGTCTGCTAAGTTAGATAATTTTAATGACAAGTACCTGAAGTAGCCGACCGGATCGGATGACACGTGCACAGATTTCGGTTCTAGCGTATTTTGGTTTTGTCGGTAATACACGGACACGGAATACCCCACGCGCGTTCCACCCGCTAATGCGCCGAGCCTCGCGCTGCTGGAGACACGTCCAGTAGAGCATACAGTTTCATACTTGCAAGTATTTTCTGATCTTAAAACCTGGTACCATAAATACTCCTCATCCCTAGCTTGCGTAGTGTATTTTAATTACTCTGTGTCTTTATCTCTTATGTACGGAACTGAACTGTACGATGTGGACTGTGACTGTGATCTCACTGAAGACCAAAACTGGGAATAGCCCTTTCACTGAGGGAAAATTCACGCTGCACTTTCAGGTTTTCAACCGGAACTGATGACTAAGAGCCGAACAGAACTGACCATTAAAATTATGGATATCATTTTTTTTCTTTCATTCAAACCCGCGGCATATCCCTGTTTCCAAAACATCACGGTTTTCGGTTTCAGCTATCATCCGCATGGGTGCCTATTCTGAAGGAAGGTTAGAAAGACAAGCGTTACGAGATGACTTGGCTCATGTGAATCGACTGCTGGGTGGATGCTGCATGGTGGACTCACGTCCTCAGTCCTGTTAAATCTGCTTGAGTCTCAAGCCATGTTGACCAAGAAATAGAGCAGCACTCGTCCCGGATTCTTATGTCATAATTCTGCTGGCTCCTTTGATCAATCTGCCTGAAACCTTGTTCATAACTGTGAACATCTTCGAATACAGATTAAATTGCGGTAGCCCCGTTTAGATAAATATTAACGAGGAAACTTAAAGCAAAGGCTAGATGGAGCCTCCATTTGTTTTGGATGTGGCGGGCGTCAAGGTTATAGAAAAATTTAAGCAACAAGTTCACGTACTTAGTTCCTGAGGATTAAAAGGCTGCTCACAATGACCGTTATATATGTAAAATCTGGCCTTGAAAGTGTTACGATTGCCGCAAAGCAATTGGGTAATGATTCTGACACATTGTAAATGTGTGACCGTTGTACATTGATCCAGTAATTCAAGTCGGCGTAGTAGTCAGTGATGGTGGCCCGCTCGCAGTATGCTGCAGTTCTATCTACGTAGTACCTATCTCTTCAGGAAACGATCGTAGTTCTTCACAACTCGGCGTCTATCCAATTGCTAGCTACGAGTAAATTAAGAGGCCGTAGATGATTTGTTTTTTCAGATTTCGCTGATTTACGTGATTTTACAGAAGTTTTTTTTTTTTCAGTTAAAATACTGTATTTCTATAAATTTAAATCTATATAAGTATACTATAAAAGGAGAAACTGATTGACTGACTGACATATCAACGCACAGCCGAAAGTACTAGGACTAGGAACGTGACATTTTGCACATGGCTTCCTTTTATAATGTAGGGAAGCACTAAGAAGGGATTGTTGGAAATTCGACCTATAAAGAGGTAAAAAGGGTTTTTGTTTGTATGAAAAATCTTATACCTTGAGTTAATAAACTTGAAAATTGGCACAAGTACATATCTAAGTAAATTATAAAGTTGGTATTTTTTTGTTTTTCGAAACTAACCCCTAAAGGGGAATTGGGGGTGTCAAAGTTTGTATTGAAGAATTTTAACGCGCGATCTGATTAACTCGAAACTCAGTAGTTATGTCTAAAACCTAAAATAAAGAATAACGTGTAACAGGGTTTTTCGAAAATCTGCCTCTAAAGGGTAGTCAATTTTACAAGGGATGAATTTACTGCGTCTCTTGACTAACTTGAAAATTGGTTTATATAACCTATAAGTCAAACAATGTGAAAGAAACAAAAGACTTAAAAAAAACTAACCCATTTGAGGGTGAAAAGGGGGATATAGTTTGTTTGAAGAGTTTTCTGTGGAGAAGTAAATGATATACACATATACCTGCACCACATTAATATAAAAATGAAACTTGCTGAGGTGGTTCTGTGTGAAAGATAGTGATCACATCAATTTATATTGTTGATGTCAGAAGAGAATTATTTATCCTACTAGTATTATAAATGTGTAAGTTTGTGAAGATATATGTAGGATACCTTTTATCCCGGTGGTACGTTCGCGCGGGGTAATTTCTGTGGGACACTCAGAATGTTATTATATTGCATACGTAGGTACCTATAACTTTGTTTCTAGAAGCCTACATAATCATATACCTTTATAGGATAAAAAAGATAGTTGAATAAAATGGGCATTAAAATTGTTACAGGTATATTTTATTTTATCCGTTAGTGAGTTTTCTTATTTAGAGGCAAATCCCGCCCGGGTCCCGGGGCGCGACGGATGGGTTGATTATTATAATGACTAGAAAGACACACGATAGATTAAAATCGAGAGAAATCTTTAAAATGTGGTTGTTAAGTTTTTTTTTGGACTGGATCTCTTTAATGTCATTTCGCAATTTATTATATATCTAACTGTGCGTCTTCATATAATATTTTTCTTTACTTCACTTTCTCTATTTTTTCATAACTTTACTTTTCTTTGCTTCGGTTTACTTTGAGTGGAGTTTCAAAACAGAAATGCCTGTGCAAAGCAAAAAAGGCGAATTATAAACGAAAGAAAACCTTTAGTTTAAAGGTTTAACCCTAATATTTTTGTTACTAGGGGGCGGGTACCGAATGACTGGACGGGGAGCGACAGGCAGCTGCCGCCTCAGCGGCCATCACCGGGCCAAACGTTGTTGGGTTGGGGGCAAATCAACGTAACCCGCCCGAGTGGCCCGGTGGAGATGCGAGCGGGGCACATGTCCCCACCTGGGCGCCGCTGCCCCGGGGCCACTGGGGCTCGCCCTTTTGTCCACTACAACTGGACTTCGACGCCTACCAAAACCTGGTTGGCTGCACTGAGAACATTTTGAGGCGTCTGCTCTTTACTGAAAACTATGATTCAGTAAGTAATTTCTTTGCTTTGCATGAGGCTTACATGAATGGGCTCGACGGAACCTCGCTGGGTGAAGTGTACCGGAGCTTCGTGCCGGTGGTGCGTCCGCACGCCTACACGTGCGTTGGCTTAGCACTCGAGCTAAAGCGACGCTGGCAATGCCTAGCGTATAGGTTCCCGGGGCTGATGACTGCCATGGGTCTGCTGTCCTGCGACGAGTCCGCCGAGGGAGTGCTGCGAGATACCATCATGACGAAAGCGCCTAACGAGATGATGGCGCCCGACAAGGAGCATGTCATGGTGGGCGTACACTTCTCAATCTACGGGAGACGTGGGATATTGATTGCTGATCCCGGTTATCACGTGTCTACAATCGTTACTATAATGACAGACGCGGGACCACCCCATACTGGGTGGTTTAGTCAGAATATAGAAGACTTACATCGCAAGGACGCTAACTATCTCATCTGCAAAGACAATCCAGATTATGTTTTATGGCGAGAGGAAGACAACAAACAAAAAGGTAAAACGGTTTCGACATCACTTATATATGCTGCAAGGCCCTTTTGTGATGGGATCTGCATTACGGAAAAAAGGAATGCGGTTTATAAATTAAAAAGCATAATACGGCGTTCTCATACGGGAAAAGTGATGGCGGGGATTGTATTTTCTTTAACTCCCTTATTTGACCAGGCCAAATTCACTATATTTTATTTCCATCAAGGACAAAAACAAAAAATAAAATATGATTTCAAAATGTTTAATGGTCCCATCGATGAGAACATTGCAGAAACAATAGCCATATGTAATGCACAATTAAACTTTCCCGCAGAAAAACTGCTTTATATTATCTACCGATTAGCGGAAATACTGTCTGATGAAACATTCGTCAAAGAATGCCTGGGGCTAAACGCGTATATCGTGCAGTGCAGTAGAATTCATAGGAACCAGCTGTGGGCAGATTTTGAGACCAACCTGTGGGAACGTAATCTACAGGATCATACATTAGCAGCTAGCAATTGGAACAATTAACGTGTTTCTCAACCTTTCAGAATTCCCTATAGGTATTAAAAGTTGTGAGCGCCGGCCATGTGCGAAATAGTGTCGCCTGTTTCGTACCATAAAATCAATCATCACGATATTTGCATATCATTTTTATGACAGCCATAAACAATGAAAAAAATGAAAACTGCAACTGATTACCTGATACGATTAAAAAGATACACAGCTCTGTGACAGATAGACGAAAATGCAGACAGACAGACGAGCATAGGCCTAGAAATTTGATGTCGTGTCGTGGGTGCGGATCCCATAAACATTAAGTTCCTACTGAAACTAGCAAAGGTTCCTAAAATGGGGGTCCTACTGTCGTTAATCGGGACAATAATTCAAGTATCTACACTTATGTATTATGCTGTTGCACTTATGAGGAATTAGTTACACATATTTATATTTGTATTTCAAAGTAAAGACTGATTTTCCTAAAGCGTCTACTACTAGTTTCTATTATACCGAAGGATTTGGTTATCAAAATAGGTTTGAGGCCCAGCCTTAAATTTAGGTTATTATATTAACATTAATTATTTTAAGTAGTAATTTAGGCAATTATGTAGTAGGTAGACTTCTTGGCCTAATAACTATCCTAATTACCTACTATAAATGCGTAAGTCGTCTGTCTCTCTGAATGTTACCTTTTACTCCTAAACACTGAACCGATTGTAACTAAAGACAAATATGTACGTAGGTAGCTTGGGAATCCTGGGACCTGGGCCTAGAGACAAAACACATTTCTGTTAGCGTTCACACCAAGCGCTACGCCAAAATGTATGGGAATGACATTACCTGCGGAAAGGACACGACGTGACCAAAATCAAAAGTCATTTATTCAAACTAGGCTGACAGTCAGCACTTTTCGAACGTCAAAATTACATAAGACAGTCCCCCAAAAACGCCCACCCTTCGACACTTCCTAGTGCTTTAGCTGGGAAGAAGAAGTGGCGCAACAAACTCCCCAGCAGCACAGCTGTCTGATAAGTTAGAAGAACTTGATTCTATACAGTAATAGGTAAGTAATTAAATTTCATCAAAAAATGGAAATTTCATTTAAAAAAATGGTTTATACAGTCAAATAAAATGCTATGGAGTAACTCACCTAACTACTACCTAACCTTTCCGCAGGTAATGTCATTCCCATACATTTTGGCGTAACGTCTAGGCCTGCTGGAAAATAACGAAGGCATAGGCAATAAATATATGATCATACAAAATACATGCAGACCAAGTCGCAAACACCTAGTAGGTTATTTTACATAGCTCAACAATTTGAAAATATTTTAATTGAATTCACGATTCCTTAGATTCGGCCTAATACTTGGGTAACAAAGTGTACGTACGTACTTAGCCTATAAACGTTCCCACTGCTGGGACACAGGCCTCCTCTCAGTGAGAGGGAGTGGGCCGTAATCCACCACGCGGGCCCAGTGCGGGTTGGTAACATAGTGTATTCTATCCTAAATGGTCTGCAAAAAGACAACTTACATTTTTATTTTATCACGTGTCTTGTGTACACAGTAAGAGAGTGGTCAGGGCAAAGCTGTTCTATACCCTTACATGAATGTAGGTGAGGCCGGGGTTATAAGTGCCGGGGGTACGTCATTCGCGCACGAATAATTTTGTTAAGAAAAGAGTTAGCAGTAAATGTGAAATGCATCAGTGATCTTTGTTCCATCGCGTTGCTTCAGGAGCTATTTGACGCTGTAGTTTGTGTGTGTTCGTTTTTACAGCTATTTATGTGCGAGTGACACCTATCAGTTGAAAAACTAAAGGGTATGTTTTTAATCGTGAAGGTCATTTGTTACTTTTCGTTTGAGAAAGTAAATTAAAAAAAATGGTAATTTAGGCTAAAAGTTTCGCTAGTTTGAGGTCAGTTGTGCCAAGAAAAACGTACACAAAATAAAGTAACTTATAATAAAAATGAACAAATATTTTACAATGGGAACAGCAATAAAAGGAAATCCTAATGGGGCAAGATTTCAGTTGACCTGCGGCAACGGGTAGATGATGCTCCCATAAAAAATGGTGAAAAGCTTAAAACGGTAGCTTAGGATTAAGAAACATGTCACTAGATTGAAACAGTGATATTATGTCTTTTTTTAATAAATGAGACATGAATATTTCTCATTACATAGTTTTGCTTTAATTTGTGTAAATCCATTTTCAGTTACTGCGTCACTAATTATCACAATTGTTTTCGGAACATCTTACCTCAACGTTGGAACAACCAACCCCATAGCGGGGTGTGTTGTTCCTTGTCGAGTTTTCGGAAAATAGTGTAAATCGCCATGAAGATATTACAAACAGAATAAATATGACCATTTCATTTAAAACTAGAATACATTCTGTCTCTACATATCCGAAAGTCTTGAAGATCAGACCTTATTTTAATTGGTACTTTGAACCCCGGCCTCCCCTACATTAATGTGAAAGTTTGTTGCAATTTGCAGGTTTGTGCCAGGTTGTATGTTGATTCAAGTATGATTTGCGACCGCAACAGTCGCTGCTTTACTGAATAATAACCATTTAAATCACTGCAAACCTATTAGTTCATTTAATCTTACAATTGACCTCCTTTTAAATAAAAGATATTCCTATGCTAAATTTAAATGACCATTTCTTTTTATTTTATTTAAAATCATTCATTGGGATTAAATGTATACCTACTTAGAGAGCTGTAGTTTTTTTTTTTTTTGTCATGAATCATATTTGAATCAACACAAGCACTGACTTGTAAATTTCAAAAGAAGTAAGAAAATTTCAATTTAGCGGGCTACCCAAGCGCTTTCACCTTCATGGGTAAAGCATAATGTATCAAAAAAGCATGTAGCAAGCTTTACGGTAGCAACGCTACGAAATTTTCCCTAAAGACTGCACAGATGGAGATAATCTTCCAATCAATAATGGTTGGTCATTCGGGATGCCGGTATGTCCGGGTGCTAGTCGAGAGTGATCTGGGTCGCGCAGCGCGTCTCACTGCCAAACGCACACAGGCGCTATCGTACCACGCACACGGCCACGCCACGCCCGTCCGCGTCGCCTCGGCCTCGCTCGTCACTAACTAGGCCGAAAAACTCGCGCATGCGCTCACAACTAAAATACTATAGGCACTTATCTAATCAAGTAGGTACATCGCTGAACGCTGATTTTCCAACTCTCTTTCGATTTCCATAAAACTGTCCACGAAGTACATAAAGGCATCTAAAATATCGCAAATTATCCTTTATTCCGTGACAGCGATAATTTAGTAATAAGGTAGAAAGTCACCAGCCTGGCGCTATAAAACCACCATGCATCTTCATGTCTATAGGACTCCGCGTGGGTGATTAGTTCTTTAGTATGTTTGCGAGCTCCTTGGTGACTAATAAATATGTATACAAGTATTACTTGACGAATCTGTTAATACATTTTATTTTCTTATTCTAAGATATATTATTATGTTACCTATTTAATTTATTTTCCAATAAATACAATCCTGATTTAATGAGTTTAATTTAATGAATTATGTTTTAATTCACGACCTAAGCAACAAAAAACAGTCAAAATCAACAAAAAAAAATCGTTCAAAAATTAACGTTCACTAGTGTCTAAGGTAGAAAGCCGCCAGGCTGGCGCTATAAAACCACCATGCATCATCACCATGGTCTATAGGACTCCGCGTGTGTGATTAGTTCTTTAGTATGTTTTCGAACTCCTTTAAGACTAATTAGAGTTAAGATAGACTAGGTACATAAGTATTATTTTTAAGATGAATTTGTTAATGCATTTTTTTCTTATTTCAAAATAAATTATGTTAATTAATATATTTTCAAATAATTACAATCTTGATTTAATTAGTTTAAACAAATGTATTTTGATTTAATTCATGATTTAACTGATTTTTGTTATTTTTTGTTAAATGTAATTTTTGTTCAAAATTAAATTCACTAGTAGCTAAGGTAGAAAGTCACCAGGGAGGCGCTATAAAACCACTATTCATCTATATGTCTATATCACTAATTTACCTACTTAATTCATGACTTAACTGAATTTTTAAATATAGTTTTAGAAAAAAAAAAAATTGCTACTAGTAAGGTTGAAAGTCACCAGGCTGGCTTTTTTTTTTGGTTAGGAAATCATTGAATAACTTCTCCCGCTCTGGGTTGAGCAGGAGGGCGTGTCAGACTTTTACTGACTAAAACCCACCCGTGTTCCCTCAGTAGCCTGTATGCCAGGGGCTGCGGTATCTCTTTCGAAGAACCCGGGCCCTGGCAGGCATCGGCCCTTGCGGGCCCCATCGGTTTGTGCTGTCATCTCTTTGAGGCGCGCGTGGAACACAACGCGCCGTCTGTCGACCTGGGCTTGGTCCTTACCGGACGACGAGTAATGGGTAGCTCATGCCTACGGTGGCCGGAAATCAGCCTGGGATTCCCGACGCCTAGAGCATCTCCTGCGGCGGTTAGGGCCGTGAGGGCGCATATACTGCCTCTGCCTCACGTGCGCCGCCTCCCTCTTCGCGAGCATTACTGCTTCGCTGAAGGAGGTGACGGCTACCCAGGTACTCTCGCTCCGTACCATGGCCTGGACCAGGGCTGGACGCGAGAGATCGCCGCCGCCGATCGCCTCCACGAGGACAAGGCGGTGCTCCGCCCAAGCCGGGCAGACCGCCACCGTGTGCTCCACCGTGTCCTTATTTTATGTCCGATTTTCGCAGTGGAAACACCCGGGACCACGCTGGCCTTATATAACTACCATGCATCTGTAATAACCACACATCTTAAGTAGATAAACAGATAACCGGAAAACCAAAAAACAGACAAAAAATTACAAAAATGATAGAAATGGCACCTGTTGGTTATCCTTTACACCCCAACATTTTTTTTTTCAACTCTACAGATTTCTGTAGGTACATTTGAAATATTGATATTTCACAATACATAATGTAATAAATTAGATTTATTACAATAAGTTTATGTATTGTGAAAAGTTCTTTAGTATGTATGCTATCGCCTTGGTGACAAATTAGAGTTAACAAGACCCATTTTGCCGTATTACTATTAAAATAAACGTATAACTTTAAGATGAATGTGATTGTAGTGTCTAATGTTTTCCAAAATATAATGTTTTAAGAGGGCTATTACAATTTTTCTCGAATTTGAGCGTTTGACTCGAGGTTTGATGTGTGATTATGGTTTAGATATAGACACAAAATAAAAAATAAACGTTTATTTAAAAGTAAAATAACATTTTTAAACAATTGTTGTTGTAACGAATTATTCACGCGGGGGTTTTGGTTCGTGCTGTTTTGTTCCTGGCGTCCGATGCATAGCGGTTTGCATGTAGCGCATTGCACACATGCGCGCATTGGCTACCGCGCGCCGTCAAATTGAAAAAACTGAGCGCTTCGATTTTGTGATGACCCTGTTAACATTCTAAACATTTCTTTATCTGTTTTAGCATACACTTGTGTTAGATAGAAGATGTATAGGCTTTCGTATCTTAGCCAACGTACAGACGCCAGCACATCAAGCTACTCCAATCTGTCAAATTTATTTGATAGATTTTCAACATTATACCGTAAGCATAAGGTTCATGTTCTACTGGGAAAATTTGACAGTTTGGGGTAGGTTGACCTGCTGGCGTCTGTACAAGCTATACTTAGATACTTTAAAAACTTGTGCTTTGTAACTATTATATTACATAATTATACTATTTACACATATAGAAACTGCCAAAGCAGTGTACCTGAATCGAAATGTTTTCATTTAAAAATTATATTAAGAATACTTTTGTCAATTGATTTTGCAAGATTAGCTAATTTGTGGCCAAAGGCTTTGTTTACTCAATGTTGCTTTAAAAAAGGTAGGTACCTGCCGAAAATTACTTACTTATTAATAAAACTTCAGCTTATAAAAGTTAAAGACTGTTTATAACTATTATAGATTGGAAGGTTCAACTTTGGCCAAATTAATCACGTCCACAATTTGATTAGACTGTATTTTACAGAATCTCTTTAAAATGTAATTAGCTTTATTTTAAGTAATTTATTGTACATTTTTTATTTACGCACAAACCACCTACTATTTTATGTACCTACATATTATTAAATAAAAACTCAGTGCGTGATATATGTATACGATACATAAGTACCAACCCTACTGTTAAAAGCAATACTACCGAAAGATAGCCTATTGTATTTTTCTCCATGAAACTGTTTACATTCGAATGAAAAAAAAACATATTACTGCACAGTGTTTTAAATAACTTATCTACAACTACTCGGCGGATTTTTCGAGAAAATGTTCAAACCAAAAATCCCTATCTATATATCTGGATCTAACAAAGACACGAGGTTCATTTATTTTGTGCTCTGAAATATTAATACAGCTTAGACGCCATCGATGGTTCATAATTTTTGCGTGTCATGCTTTGTTTAAGAATAATGTAGGACGATTCTCAAAACAAAAACTACAAAAATTTAACATTCTAGTGAAATGGGGATACAACATCTTGCATTTAAATTATTATTTCCATCAGATTTTTTTTAATATAAATCCGATGTCCGAAAAATAGGATTCTTAAAACACTGTGCATGAGTCGTAAAAACTTGTCCTCCTATAGTGACAATGGAAGCTCTGGGCTGGCCACAAATATGCGGCTTCACCTCTTAACAGTAGGGTTATAAGGGAGGACTAGTCAGGGAATTAGGTATTTGTCGTTCGGCCAAAATAAAAATTACTCATTAGCCCAAACTCGCCATGACTAGAGCATGCAAAAACCGGGTTGTTTAATAAAACCGTTTTCTTTTTCGGGATTTTGTTTACAAAACCGGTGAAACCGGTTAAATCGGTCATTACGTTTTTTTTTATTTTTTATCGAAGCAATGAGAAATATGTGTATAAGAAATTAAAATACTGAAGTTTAATCAAAATATGTACGTTTTTACGTTTATTCCACTAATTTTTATAATAATGAGCATTGTTTGGACTGAAATAAGCTACAAGTATTAAGTAAAAACACAAAAAGTTTATTTTCTTTATATATAACATCGAATAAAGATTATTCTTTAGGAAAATAACATATGTTTCAAAACTTAAGGTACAATTACATATTTTCAAAAATAAGAACGTGCCGGCTGCCTTAACCTAATTGATTATAGCTATTACTTAAATATTTAAAACGTCTGCTGTGATTACATGAAGTGTATGACCAAATACTTTCAGTATTAGCAATGCATAACAGACACTCATATATTATGCATTGCTAATATTAGGTCTTTACCTATGAAATTGCCGTTCTGCAGTACTGGCCATTTCAAATCAAAATAATTTTTGTTTGGCTAAGAATTCTAATTTCAAATTAATTTTATTTTAAAAACATGGAATTTTTTTTCTAAAAGTAGTCATTTCTTTATTGATTAGTGTTACATTTTCATCGCATTTCAATCTTTTTCGTCATCATGGATACGTTAAAAATTCGAGTAATTATGGAATATGAGTACCGTCGTGGCAGCAACGCGGCACAAGCGGCACGCAACATCAACGACGTTTACGGAGCTAACACTACAAACCAACGCACCACCTGTTATTGGTTTGCTCGCTTCCGTTCTGGAAATTTCGACCTGAAAAATGAACCTCGCGGTCGTCCGAAGACTTTGGTCGACAATGACGAATTAAAGGCGATTGTGGAAGCTGATGATACACAATCTACGGCTGAATTAGCAGCAGCTTTCGACGTTAGCGTCAAAACAATATTGGTCCATTTGCGTCAAATTGGCAAGGTAAAAAAGCTTGACAAATGGGTGCCCCACGAACTCAATGATCGCCAGCGCGAAGTACGCGTCGAGACGTGCCTTGCACTGCTCAACAGACACACAAATGAAGGAATTTTGAACCGCATTGTTACCTGCGATGAAAAATGTATTCTGTTTGATAACCGTAAGCGCTCAGCAAGTTGGTTGGATCCTGGTTCAGCACCTAAACAATGCCCTAAACGAAAACTTACCCCTAGAAAAGTGATGGTCACTGTTTGGTGGTCTAGCGCCGGTGTGATTCATCACAGCTTCTTACCAAACGGGGTGAGCATTACTGCAGATGTGTACTGTGAAGAACTGAACACAATGATGGAGAAGCTGGCGCATCTCCAACCAGCATTGGTCAATAGCTCGTCTCCGCTGCTCCTGCACGACAACGCGCGACCTCATACTGCACAGCAGACGGTCTCCAAGTTGCAAGAACTGGGGTTGGAAGCTCTCCGTCATCCGCCCTACTCACCAGACCTTGCGCCTACAGACTACTACTTTTTCCAGAATTTGGATAACTTCTTGGCGGGAAAAAAATTTAATACCCGAGAGGCAGTACAAAATGCCTTTGAAGAATTTGTTGCCTCCCGTCCAGCTGATTTCTTTAAGAAGGGCATCAATAAACTGCCACTGCGATGGCAAAGATGCATTGATTGCATGGGTGATTACTTCGATTAATACAAATAAAAAATTCATGAAAAAAATTCGTTTAAATTTTTTCATACAAAACGGCAATTTCATAGGTAAAGACCTATTATTATTTAACCTTGATAAAATAATATCTGCAATGTAAACCCCTAACGTATAATTTTTTCGTCGGTTATACAAAAAAAAAAATCTGCTGTTCCATACATTTTGACCACGTAGATCAATACCTACGCGGTCAAAATGTAAGGAACAGCACTTGCACTTTTCTATGAAACAGCTGATCTCTTTTTTGTATAAGCGACGAAAAATTTCTACGCTAGGGGTTCTAGAATGATATGCCGAATTCATGGTTACTGTTTGCGCACTGGCTAAAAATGTACCCTTTATATATAAATTTTAAAAAAGTTCTGACTGACTCACTCATCAACGCCCGGCCAAAACCCTTGGAACTAGAAAGCTGAAATTTTGCACGGAAGTTGCCTTTATAATGTAGACAAGGAATAACGAAGGATTTTTCGAAATTCAACCCCTAAGGGAGTTAAATAGGTGATGAAAGTTCCGCGCGGGTGAAGCCGCTGGCAAAAGCTAGTCAGTGATAAATTTAATATTTTGTTTGGGAAAATTGAAGTATTATTAAATCAATAACATAGAAAAATCATAAAAGAAAAAAACCAGTTCGGTTATCCTAAAAACCCGGGTTTGAAATCAGTCGGTTATCCGGTTTTTACGGTTATCCGGGTATCCGGTTTGCATGCCCTAGCCATGACATGATAGTTTCCTGTGACTGAAAACATTACTGAATGTTTTACGGGAAACAATGACAATTAAGTTAATTAAGGCGAATAAAAATTTGCAAGGTACCTAGTGCCAAAGGCTCTAAAAGAGAATTATGTACTTATAAAATTGAACATTCACGGTAATTAAACCGAATTTCAACGCCCCTTATAATTTTAAACTAAGTGGGTATTTCTTATATGTCGAATAATATATATAATATATAGTGGATATGTGATGTGATTACTCATACCTTGCTATTAAGCAAGGCCGGATCCAGCATTTATTTCTGGGAGGAGCACATGGGCTCGACATTTAAAAAGCGTCTCCGTAATCTAGTAAGTATGGTAGGGGAGGCCGGGGTTCAAAATGGTGATTTTCAAACATCAAGAAAAAAATCCGTTAATATAAGGTCTGGGTCTGGCCTTTCGGATATGTAGTTTTAAAATGGTGAAAATGGTCATATTTATTATGCTAGCTATCTCTTCATGCTCATCACCTGACGGCATCATCCGACGGCACGGTTGGCGCGACGGCACGGTTGGCGCAGCGGTTAACCGATTGACCTCCTGCGCTACGTGTCGCCGGTTCGATTCCCGCACGGAACAAGTATTTGTATGACCTACAATTAGTTGTTCCGGGTCTGGCTGTTTGTGTATGTGAGTTTTAAATGTTTGTAAACGCACCCACAATACAGGAGAAATTCCTAGTGTGGGGCAACGTTTTTTAAAAAAAAAAAAAAAAAAAAAAAAATCACTTTTTTGCGAAAAGTCGACAAGGAACAACCCACCCCGCTATGCCATGGGGTGGTTGTTCCATCGTTGAGGCAAGATGTTCCGATAAAATTGTGATAATTAGTGATGCAGTATCTGAAAATTGATTTACACAAACTAAAGCAAAATTATCTAATGTCAAATATTTATGTCTCATTTATTTATAAAAATGACATAGAATTTCTGTTTCAAACTTCACCATTTTCATAATTGTTTCATCATTTTTATGACAGCATCAGCTACCCGTTGCCGCAGGTCAACAGAGTTCTTGCCCCATTAAGATTTCCTTTTGTTGCCGTTCTCATTGTAAAATGTTTGTTAAATTTACTTTTATTTTATGAACGTGTTTTTCGGCGCAACTGTCCCCAAACCAGCGGAACTTTTACGACTCATTTTCCATTTTTTTTAATTTACTAGCTCAAACGTCAAAGAAAGTATCAAATTACCAATAACATGATTTAAAACATACCCTTTAGTTTTCCAACCAATAAGTGTAACTCGCACATAAATAGCAGTAAAAGTATAAGAATTTTAAAAAGTATAAGAAATTTACTTTCATAACAAATATGTACCACCAAGCGAAAAACAAATTAATACGTATTTACAGCGTCCCTCAAAGGAACGCGATGGTACAAAGATCTGTGATGCATTTCACATCTACTTACTGCTAACTCTTTTCTTAACAAAATTATTTGTGCAGGAACGACTTACCCTCGGCACTTGTAACCCCGGCCTCCCCTAGGTGCTTCTATAGCGTTCTTTATTGAACTAACGTCTAGAATGTCTAGATGAAGTTAGGCCAGACCATTCGCACGATTCGCCACCTGGATCCGCCCTCGTGTGATAGTATTAAGTATTCATTTATGTAGTAGTTATATGTCGTAGGTACCTCAGCTGTATACTCTATACCTTATTAAATAAAGCTCAGGTACAAGTTACTTTGTTTTATTTTACCAACCCAACTCTTAACACATGAGAAACAAAGGCTACCAACAGACAGGTCGCGTCGCGACTAGTAGAACCATTTCCATGAAGTTTTCATAGAAATTGTTATACTAGAGTCGCGTCGCACCCGCTACCTAATTGCGTAACACATTATTGACAAACAATTTAAACTAGTTTGCTTTGTTTTCTTCTGTTACATGTGCTTACAACCTAAAATAAAAATATTTGAATGATATTTCAGAAACGAGATATATTGGTGGCATTTTAACGAATTACAAATTCATACCTTGTACCGTAAACTTGTCATATGCCATAAACTTAGCAAGCTAGTCGAGCATTTACGAGTTGTAACTAGAAAACTAAAAAGCAATCAATATAAAGAGGAAGAACAAAAGAAGCACACTTTGAAGAAGCAGTTTATGTCAACCTATCTAAGGACTTCGATGAACATAGCTACAGTTACAGGCACACCAAACAAACATAGACTTATTTCCTTATCATTGTCTGTTCAAGGTAATATCAACACGGTATTAAAAGAATCTATTGAATATGCCTAAATAACGTATCTTCAAAGATGTGTGTGAAACTGTTAATCACAGCAACAATTATTGTTACCACACAAAACATAATTACTTAGCCAAGGAGTATTTTGACGAACGAAGTAGGGAAAAGGGTATCTGGTATAATACTATACAGTATCAGCCTCGTCGAATACCGTGGTTTGCTATCAAGGAAATGAATAGGTATCATATTGTCCTGCTTCATAGATTACACTCTGGTCACTACCCATCCCGCAAGTTTGGTTACTTGATGAAGAAAGTGAGTTCTCCCAATTGTGAAACATGCGGAACGGTTGAAGATGTTCACCATCTACTTATGGAGTGTACTAAGACAAAGAAGGAAAAAAAGACACTGTTGAGCAGAATGAAAGTAAACAAATATGATATTGGTCCGTATGTGAAAGTTTTAGCGCAACCTTCACTTGAGATGGCAAACCTACTTACTGATTTGTTTCGAAATTAATCATGTTTATTGTATTGGTATGTGTGGCTTAAAGCAAGTTTAAGTTATGATGAGGCTGGCATACCATTGTGGGTAAAAGCCTCCTTCAAAAAGTATGAATAAAAAATTAAAACAACAAACTAACTAAATAAAACAAAGTAGGTAGATAGGTAGACAACTGAAAATATAATATAAGTACCTACGAACCTACTATACCTTACCTATATATTTTTCAATTAATTATTGTATATATTAAGTTAGTAAGAATATCCAATTCAATTATTGTATGTCCGCGGATTACAGCCCACTCCCTCTCACAGAGAGGAGGCCTGTGTCCCAGCAGTGGGAACTTCATAGGCTGATTATGCTAATACCCGTTTTTTTTTTGGGTGGTAAATCATCAAATGACTTCTCCCGCTGGGTAGAGCAGGAGGGCGTGTCAGACTTTTACTGACTAAAACCCACCCGTGTTCCCTCAGTTGCCCGTGTGCCAGGGGCGGTGGTAACTCTTTCGAACAACCCGCTCTCCCGGCAGGCATCGGCCCTCTCGGACCCCACCAGTGGTTGCTGACATCTCTGACGGCGCGCGTGGAACACAACGCGCCGTCTCGCCTACCACTTTTCGGCTGCAGGGGATAGGGAGAGCGGCCAACGCTATACCGACACTCCTCTTCCCCTGCGGCCCCACCGCGCCCGCCATCAAACGGTGGCGGCCCCGTCCAGGCCACGGAAGGGAAGAACGCCTTTACGCCACCTTTGGATTCCTCTTGGCTTCACCGTGGGTGGCAGACCACGGTTACTGAGCCCCCCGCAACTACAATGCGGGAACCCACTCGGGGGGAGTGCTAATACCCGTCACGTTGCAAAGTAGGTAATTCAATCATAGAATATTAATATAATAAATATAATATAATAAATATATAATCATAGAATATTATTCCTTACATTCATTGGAAATCCACGAAATCAGAATGTAGATACTCAACTTCAACGCATCAGACTATGATAGTCTTGAACATTGTTTTCTAAATATTGAAAAATCATAATATTTATTTCTAACGTTTATAATAATATTTTTCATTGAATTGGTTTTGCTTGATATAAAGCAATGTATGTAGTTATATCATAGGTCCATAAACCTTTTTAGCTAATACCTAATAAAATGACGTGCTGATGAAGAAAAGTAACAAAACCTTTGTTTGTTTTGTTGAGTCGATCGATCGGGTTAAGCTACGCTTGCTGCAGGTGGTCCGTGGATGGGTGACCATTTTCATAAACCGAGCCCCTCCGTGTCTCGGAAAGAATGTTATGCTGTTTGTCCCGGTTGTCGTCCGTGGATCATTGACAGTCATCGCGGGAAGTCAGCAGCCTAAAAGTCTGACAACCAATCTTACCGGAATATCTTATTAGCCTGTAACTGGGTTGTGGAGGTCAGATAGGGAGTTGTTCACTGTTAATTGTGTGATATGCAGCTGCATCCGGTTCGACTGAAACTGTTTTCAGTGGTGTTTGTACACCACATAATTGGAAAAAAGATAGCTAGATTGAAGCAAAGTAATATTTTAATGATAGTTTTCTTACAATGCCTAGTTACTGTCCGCGGCTAAGCTTGCGTGGTTGCGTGGATTTTATACTTTAGACATTTTAGTCAAGTACCGTAAAACGGGGTGAATAGAGCCTGCAGGGGTCAATCGAAACGAAAATTTAAAGTTGATTTTAATGTTGAAATTAGATAGTTTGTAGCCAAAAAGGACTCTAATGTATTTACTGTTTTATAATTATTAACGATTAGTTGCCTTTGTTGGCAGAAAACGATCATAATTTCAACAGTAAAATACACTTTAAAGTTTCGTTTCGATTCACCCTGCAGTCTCTATTCACCCCATTTTACTGTACCTATGTTTCATCCATCAACAGAATTGTAGGCATCTAATTATTGTTTATAGTAGAATACATATTGCAGTTTTGTAAAGCAGATCGATTGTCCATTGAAATGTTTAAGGGAGAGGCCTATTAAAGACTGTATGTGTAATGGATGATGGAATATTATGAATATATTATGTATATATATATATTAACTAGCTGACCCTGTTTTGCCTTAACCCTTATCACTTAGGGGTATGGAAAATAGATAGTAGCCGATTCTCAGACCTACTGAATACGCATATAAAATTTGGTAAAAATCGGTAAAGCCGTTTCGGAGGAGTACGGTAACTAAGATTGGGACATGGAAGTTTTATATATTAGAGATAGACTGGATGTGATGATGGAATATATTATGTATATTTAATAATATATATATCTACTTAAATTCTGTTATCTTGCTTTAAAAAATAAGAAAACTTTAAAATATATTACCTTTATAAACTGAAAATATAAACTGAAAATCTTTAAAATATATTACCTTCCTACTTTATCAATATTGTTTATAGGTTTAATTAAAATTACAAAATCTGTGGGTGATCCCAGGTCAGCCTGGGTCCTGGGTACTCGACTGAAAACACTCATCGTTAAAGATGGGTAACTCATAAATTTTATGTGAGGATGAGGGAGCCCCTCAATTTGCTTCGTGAGGTCCTCACGAGGGACCCCTCATTTGAGGTGAGGAATCGTACGACGGCGTATTCGCCTCACGACTCGCGAGACCGAGCCGAACTCAAACGAAGCTCCAAGTGAGCGAGGCGGGCGGGTGCAACGACGACTCACGAGTACTCACGAGTCAGGACTCTCTGATAATCCGATTATTCACGTCCTCACTCTCTCACACACATCATTTTCTTTCGCTTATAAATTTTAGACCGCCAAAATAAACGAATCAATGATCCTATAATACCAATCTAATGCTAATGATTTTAGAGTTCATAATAACTAATCGTAGCTGAAATAATTTTAAATAATGTTTACTGTGCCACAGTGTTTTCCAAACTTCAAGATCACACCTCAGCTCACTCATTCTCAATTCTCCATACAATTTTTGAGTCGGTTCATTCGCTCACTGAGCTCACTCAATTACTCAATCCTCATTCGCGAGTCACGAACTCGCTTGCCTCGATTTCCTATTGTCAGTAATGTCAATGTCAATTTTTAAATGAGGGGTGATGAGGAATGAGGTGGTTCAATATTGAAATTCGAGTAACTCTTTCAATTTGGAATCACGAGTACC
This sequence comes from Polymixis flavicincta, assembly GCA_949987655.1. NCBI lineage: Eukaryota > Metazoa > Arthropoda > Insecta > Lepidoptera > Noctuidae > Polymixis > Polymixis flavicincta. The sequence continues at coordinate 29,108,363 of OX465171.1, read as the reverse complement.
TCAAATGAGGGGCCTCATGAGTGAGGGACGCATCACTACTCATCGTCAATATGTCAGTATTTTCAGTCGTCAGAAATAGGAACCTAGCTACGCCACTGCAAACTCTCCTGCGCTGCGGTTCTGCCTGCATCCAGACGTCACTCTGTTCAGTAGGATAGGTAGGTTGCTAGTTCATACCAATATCAAAAGTTTCGCTACCTAGCGCTTCGATGGTAATCGAAATGTAGGCAACCCTGAACCCGGCTACGAGTTTGGCGCCATCAGTTCCAGTAACGTGCAGACAACAGGACAGGACACGATGGAACAGTACTGCAGTTACCTACACCCTACTTGAGTATCGGAATCTCAATCATTCGGAAGGTTATTGCTAATTCATTGCTTCATATACCTACTAATATTATAAACACGAAAGTTTGTATGTATATGTATGGATGTTTGTTACTCTTTCACGCAAACACAGTTGAACGAATTTGGATAAAATTTGGCACACACATAGATTATAGCCTAGATTAACACAGGATACTTTTTACCCAGCAGGCTTAGCACGAGCATCGATTTGTCGATGGACATGACTATGTACAATAGGATAAGATAGCTATGTTTTTCTATTCATTATCACAGTTATGCGTTCTAAACTAATCATGATTTTGGAGATAATCGCTTATACTTTGTGGCCGTCGAGTAGAAAGTTTTGTTGTCAGTGTGATTTTGACAGTTTGGGAAGAAATATTCTTCTGAAATAGTCTACATTTTTAAGGACCTAGACAAATATCTTTAGAAACGAAAGACTAAATGACAGATTGTAGAAGGATATCTACGGTGCGATAGCAAAAATGTAAGAACGAAATGTCGCTTTGAAAAAGCACTGTCTGTTCTTCGTAGAAATACAAAGCGTCATGCTAAGCCCGCTGGTAGTACATTTCCGCTGGATAATATCCGACATCCACGCGGGCGAAGCCGCGAGTGGTAGCTAGTACTTAATAATATGTTCGAAAAAAAAATCTGTTCAACGCAATGAATGTTTTTGAAACGTCAAATTGAAAGCCATTCCTGCTGTTAGTGTGTTAAGCAATTACCCACCAGGGCGGCTTCATCTATGAATCTCCTCTCTCTTCTGAACAGGGTTTCCTTACTTCCAAAATGATTATAGATACCTATTTAAATTATACAGTCCATTATTGTACCTCATTCAAAGCTTTAAAATACTTCTGTACAGCACTTTCTACTACGTTTCTATTCCATTGCTATAGGTTAGTTTTGTTTGTTTTTGATTAGCAACAGCACTTTCCACATTACGACACGACTCGCCAGTTACGTCACCTTGGAAAAGGTTAGCATGTGTGTAGGTGCTGTCTTCGGATTGAAAGTGAAACACCATTGGTGGGTGAGGAAACTACCATTAGGTAGATACAGCCATAAAAACCGTTAACACTTTGGATAAACTTACGAACCTGCATAGCTATTCACAACCATTCGATACGCTTCTACACCGAATCGAACATCAATCAATGTTATAAAAGGAGTCCTCTAAACGCCGTTCACAAACCTAAAACCCAAAAAAGTTGATCAATAAGACGACCGCTTTTCTTTCGACAGATGTTTGCTGTCAGCGACATGGCAAACTAGGTTATCGACATGTCATTTTCGATTGTACAGAACTATGCTTGTAAAAATACAAAATATGTACCTAATAGAAATATGTAAACAGAAACAGTAATACCTACCTTCTATTATGTACCCAATGCTTATAAATAAAAGGAAGGGAATATGAACTGTGAGAGATCTTGCGAGGTCTACGTACCGGGAGGAATCAATTAGAAGACATTGAGGTAATATGTACTAACGTACAGTACATTATTACCTCAATGTTAGAAGAATAGTTTAACGTTTGTGTTCAATCATTATTGCTAGAAATCACTCTACGTAATATTTTTCATCTTGTACTCGTGGCTTGTCAGCTCATCTGACGCCTACTGTTTTTTTTTCGGAATGGCTTCCATTTTACCACTTCAACAAAATTCATTGCGTAATTTACGTGGTTGAGCAGACGAATTTTTCGAACTTATGAAGCAATGGATTAGCAATATTTTGCAAAATAATTGATAGTGTGGTACGCAATTAGAGCGCTGCTTGAAGCTCGACTGTTTGAATGCAACTAGAGTTATTTTTGAACCGACGAAAAAACGGAGGAGGTTACTCAATTCGACGCGTATATATATATATATATTTTTTATGTATGACCACGCATAACTTTTTCCAAAGTAGTCCGATTTTGATAATTCTTTTTTTATTGGAAAGGGTATACCTCGAAGTTGGTCCCATATAAATTTTTACATATCCAAAGTCACCGACTTCCGAACTTAGTTATTGGGGTTGGACAAAGCTAGTTTATAATTTTTTACTTTTCGGTTTTTGGGCGGTTTAATTTTTTATTAAAAAGTTTTTATATTGCCATCCTGCTGTACATACACAAGATCGACTTTCGCAAACAACCTTTACGGTAGGTATCTAAACCTAACAATATTCCTACATTTCAATCTTCCTCTTCTTGCGTCATAGGTACAAGACCTACCTATGTGTGTAAGTATAGTAGGCTACTTATGTAACGAAATAGTTAACGTATTTTATATTTCTATACATACATATATACTTCGGCAGATTGTGATGCGAGTTGAAAATGCATAAACCTATAAGTCAAATTTTAAATAACCATTTGGTCTCCGGTCTAAAATATAAGTTTTCTCTTCTATTATATTATGTACTCAGTAGTTTTAGCTAAGTCAGAGATTTATTATCCCTACAGTAGGTTGCAATTCGTTTATCAGTTTGCTTAAATAAATGCCAGCTTAGGAAAGCCTGTACGATTCTTAAACCAAGAAACTTCCCTCCATCGCGCTCTATGGAAAATGGATCTTATGTAGGTTCCTGCCTCTGTGCGGCAGCTTTATTTTTACATTTTCATAACTCATATAAACTGATTGTTTTGAAATTTTGGTACCTGGCTGTAGTAGGATGAGAATTATTTCCTGAGTAATAGTTAAGTATTGGTAATAGTAATACTAGTAATACTAGAAAAAAAGTAAAAAAAAAAAAAAAAGTAAATTAAAATCTATTTTTTCTATTAATACTTTAGAGTAGGTAGGTCAGCTAGCAGTACCTAGGTATACCGATGAGAACTGCTGTGTACTTAGGTACCTACCTATGTTAAACCGGAAGACGGTAGTATTTAAAACAAGGCTGAATAACCACCGTTATAGCGACAAACCCACTTAAACGGATTGTGTTGAGAATTTTCAGCGGTGACCCAGATAAGTTAAGCAGTACACGAGCCCCAAACTTTCAGTACCTACCTACTGCTGAAAACATTATGATTTTGCTATAAGGTACATTGTATTAGTTAATGTACATGGGTACAAGGAAAATCTCGTATACCTACCTAACTGTTTTTATTAAAAGCATAACCACAGTCAGAAATCCCAAAACATAGGTAGTTAATTAGATATACAATGTGTAACCTAATTAACGCAAGACCTCATTCATTTATAAAGCTACCTATTATTATTTAGAAAATTGCGTTGACCCCAGCATTACCTTAGGTATTTAAAATTGAGTCTTACTGCCTTGAAATGTTGAAACAATACTTAATTTTATTTTGCTCAACCGGGCGGCGGCGGTAGGTGTGGTAAAATATGTATAATTTTGGAAAAAAAAACATATTCGAAGAAATCGATTCAGTAGTTGAATAGGAATAAATTACTTTCAAATCTTGCGTTTATTTTGTTACATCTTGTATAGGTACCTAAAGGTTTTTCAGGGAAAACATTTGCCCAGCAATGGGGGAAAAATAAAGGTAGAGGCGACATTTAACCGTTCGATATAGCAACTTACAACAAAAAATTCGTATGGTGCCTAAATACTTTCATAAATACTTTATCTATCGTCGATAATGTCTTTATTGAGAAAAAGATTGAAACTCACCCAAAGCCTTAAATTATATTTAAAAAAACAAATCCCCATTCAAAGGTTTTAAGTCGGGCTTGAAGCAGCGGCAGCAAGCAATACCTATCTATCAGAAGTTTCATATAAAAAGACGCCGTCTTCGAGCGATGTTCTGTCTGTGAATATATTTGCGCTGTCAATACGAATGGTCGATGTTCAGTTCAGCAGCTTCATATGAAACAGTTCACTGAAAATACTCCTGTGAGATAAACCTAGAAATGTCAATATTAATCTGGATGCAATTTTGGTGAGCCGTGTAAATTTCAGGCTTCTTGACTACTCTTATTCTTAGCGCGTCAATGACAAAAGTAACACGAAAAAACTTTTTGGAAAAACTTATTATTTTTCACTTTTTAGTTAGTACCTACCCACTCCACACCAATTTATCATCCTTGGGGTCAAAACAATGCATACCTATTTATGCGATGGCAGGAATCGCGGTTGATTTGCTGTCATTTTTTGAAGAGTTCCGTTGTCTGTCTCCGAAACGCATCATCAGATCAAGGTATAAAAAATTTAAATGGGACCATTTTGGAATAAAACCCTTTCTAAAAAAAGAATTTTGCAAATCGGTCTATATATGACGGAGTTATGCCCGAATCTGCACCTAACTCCTAAGTTAAAGAGTTGTACCTTCCATCATCAGCTCAGCGTCATGAGATGATGATGACCATACGCAAATGTCTCAATAGCATTAGAAAACATAGGAAAAACATTGTTAATACCTATAAGATTTGAGGGTTGCCCTCGATTTCCCTGGGATTCCATCATCAGATCCTGACTTGGTGCCAATGCGACCACCTCAGGAGTATACTCTATCAATTAAAAAAAAATTCAGCAACGCGAATACCGTTCGCTGGTGCAGCTATTAGGTACTCACGTGTGCAGGTAATACATAAGGGCATGCGGTGCAAGACTTAACTACTTGGAAGTTTGAACCAGCTAGAATTTGTACCTACCAAATACCTAATAATAAATAGGTCGGTAATGTAGACAAAGTCATTTACTTTGGCAGGGAATCAAAAAATACAGTGGGATTCGAACAGTGTATTGCAATCTGTAAAAAACTCCTTTTAGCATTTTCCAGAAGTGCTTCTGTGGTTGTGTGTGCATCACACCAAAATTTTATTTATTTGTGCAACAAACAACAGGTTTTAGCCTAATGCGATAGCCAATTCCCACAATAATAATGAGAAATAACAGCGTTCAGATTAACTTTAATCTTTATGTCTACGTCTTTTCCAGCGTTTATTGAAAACTCCTCGCATAGGGGTGTGACGTTCCAATGCTCGGAACGAGACCCTAACGTGGATGGTGTGAGGGGCGGGTGCGCCCGCCGGGCTCTCCGGCCTACGATCCACTTCCACTGACCCAATTCCTTGCGTCTCATATATGCTCCAAATTGGTGACCCCGACGTGCCGCCGAGCTCCGATACCTATACCTTCTTAAATATAACGGCAGGGTATTTGAAGTCCTTTGTTCTAAGTTTGCGGTTTAAACTGAATCACGTAAGAAGTATTCACATTCACTCGAGCGGTACCTAATGTACCAACTTGGTACCTACCTAATATTATAGGTGCTAGATGACAACGATTAACATTTCATATTTATTCATGACGGAATGTTTAACCTACAATAACTTTATTAACTAATTATCTGTTTTCAATTCGAGTTCATTTTTTCAATAAACGCTGATCTCCAACATACATTAAATCAAAACTACTTATAATAGTCAAAACTAAACCGTATTGAACTTGCTTAGCTATCAAACAGAAAGCCAGAGATCTTTGTGTAACAACTACCAAAAAATTCTCCCATTTTCCCAAGTACCTAATTGTAGTAAGGTAATGAATTTCTTTATAATGTAATCTTATTCCATTTTGGATGAACTTGAGTACTTACTTATATTCCATTATGCTTGCTGAATAGTGATTAACCTAATTAGGTATAGTTACCACACTTCGATTATTGGATTTAGTAAGTACTAAAGTAGTTCACAAATTATTGCGAAATTGCTGATACGTTTCGATTTTGACCGGACTTAGCTGCCAGTAATATAGTCAAAGTAATAAACTAAGTTAGTACAGGTACCTGACCAGACCCTGAAACAATATCTAATGCCCAACTAAATTATTAAACCTTGAACTACTCGAATAAATCTAACAAGTGTGGACTAGAAACGACGATCCAGCAAGTAGGTCAATGGTTATCAAACGACGGATGAGCTACACGTCTCACAAGTAGGGTTACCATTCGTCCGGGTTTGTAGAGGTTGCATGAGACCACCTTACGATTGTATTGGCTGGATATCCATGAGAGATGCTGACGGGCTGACAAGCCGAAGAAGGAAGATAAAAATATAATCCGTAGAGCAATATTTAGAAAAGTGTTTTATTGATTGATCCCAATACCAAAAAGACCTCAGGGTACAGGGCACCGCCGTTTCTCAACTTTTAGCATATCTCCAGCGCGCTGCCCTAATTTTTCAGGGCTATACATACCATGAAGTTTTGGGACTATTTGTGACAAATTGAGAGCCGAGTTTTAGTGCAGATGGAATCCAAAGCACAAGTAGGTATAGGGTGCAAGAAGAAGATATTGCACAAGTTAGGTCCGAAGAAGGCGCACAGGAGAGCGTCATAAATGTAATATGATAATGATACTGAGCGTCATAAATGTAATACGATATATGAGCAACGCTGCTAAGGTGACAGTGGTGAAGATGGCGATGATGACGAGCGCAGCTGTCAGGTGATCTGTGAATGCTGAAGTAGAATCTATTGAAGTGTACGAGGAAGAGATTGACGCATTGGGTCAGTCCAAGTCCATTTGATAATCCTGATAACTATGTTTCAGAACTTCGGAATTTGTCCATGTCACAGGAAAATGGTGATCACGATGATGAAACATTAAAAAGTGACATCGTCTTTAATCAAAATATTTAGGATGAGTCAATTGTATAAAGGAGATGGACAAAACGTACCCCACGGAGTACAAACCTATTTTTATTGCAGTTAATTCGAATTTAAAAAAAAAAATGAATAACTTTTATGCCTTATAGCAGAAGTGGAGAAATAATCATACTTAATTTAAAGTTTTCTGTTTGATTTGCCCCTAAAATACCTTTTAATGTTGCTAACTAAAATTATCAAAATTCAGAACAGGGAAAAATAATCACTTAACGCATAACTGCTCGAGCGGCCAAGCGAATTTTTATCTATGTTAGCACAGTTATGGAAAGGATTATTTCCATTTAATTGGCAGCACCGCCGACAAATTTGTCACAATAATCGCAATTTGTTAATACCCTCATATACTTTTGCGCCGGATTGCTTTCGATCATTCGGTATTCGTTCGAATTGTGTTTATGTTTTTGCTTATATGTTTACCTATTTATTTTATCATAGCCCTACGCCCGTGCTCCACTTATAATTAATGTAAACTGTGTAATACATACTTATTTCGGAATTAAGCCATCTTATCTTAGTTGTATCATCATAGCATCACATAAAATAGGTACTATAAATAATAGGATTAAACGCCTGGCACAGATATAAACACAAACAATCGCACATTCACATTAATCTACATAAAATAGCTTAGCAGTAAAGTAAAAATCAACTTTATTAAACCTTCATATTTGTTGTCCCCTACTGCTGAGCAATATGCACTGCAATATGTATAAATAAAAGATCAGTACCTACTATTAAATGACATAGATTTGATATGTGTACATTCTGGGACTCAAGCCCATACAATTTTTGGCCACGTCCTTTCCAATTCAGAAGAGAATGAACTTTTTCTCTCATTGAGCAGATATCTATGACTTTAAATAGCGAAAGATTTAAGGTCGATATAGAGTCAGCTGAAGTTGAAGATGACGAGTTTTTTAAGGTCAATATGGACCCACGTAGACATAGGCGAAGAAAATCATATTATTATGAAAGTAGTGGTTGATCAGGTCAAAAACATAAGGAAAAAAAAAAAGAAAACAAATCGTACAACGCGATTTGAGCATTTTTTTACTGAAAAATTAATTGTAAAAAGAAAAAATTAATATCTACTTAATCATTATCAAAAAGCGCTAATATAGAACACCGAAATGTCTCATTCGAATTGAATTAATCTTCAGGAAGCAATTTCAGAACATTACGAGTCCTTTGACTACATGTTAATTAAATGCTAGAGAAAGTAACATTAAAACTTTATTCCAAAAGTGTATATTTAAAAGAAGGTCTAGAAAGTTAATAAATTAATTTTTCATTTTACAGTATAAGTTTAGAAAATTAAAAAATAAGAAGGATCAGGGACATTGTACCTACGTGTATATAGAGTAAAAAATCTTTTCATGTTAGTTTTTTGTCGTCCTTTATTGTTAATTAAGATCTTTTTATTGTCATTTATTATTCGGCCAGTGTCAAACATCATTATTTATCAGTGCATTATTTTAGTTTGAATCATATACAATTTTATTAATACGATTTCGTTCGTGTACAATACATTAAATGGTAAGCAAACATAGGACGCAACCGGGAGCGTGTGAGGTGACACCTAATCACCGGATGACACTCCTCTCACCCCAAAGACTCTGAAGGAGGGATCCCACTACTACGTCATCAATAGTCAGGGTGAAATAGCATGAACGTGCTCTAGAAAGTATATAAGAGAATGGGAAGAGGAAATGGTTTTGAAAACAGTGGTCCTTCCTAGAAAGTAACACTCAGTCTAAGCCGCAACAAGCTTTGCTAAAGGAGCATATAGTCTTCGCAAAGTTTGTTGAGTTGACGCAACTAGTGATGCTGATGAATGAGGACCAACAAGTCTTGATCAGCATTGACTGATATTTAATGGAAACGAATGAGAATGGAGTAAAGAGTTTTTAGAATACTCCTCTGGAGTTTGGACATGCGTTAGGTTTTCAGCCGTCCAGCTGAATTAACCACAGCCATTTAACGAAAGATCATAAATGAGGTATGGTAAAAAATAATCCCATCAAAAATATTTGTTACTAAGTGTGCCAAGACTGAAATAACACATTTACTGTTAAAAAGTTATCAGATCGAATGTAGAGCCAAGCCCTAACTCTACAAGAACTGGTGGGATTTCATTTATTTTTGTAGAGAGCTCTATTTCTATTAATTTTAGCGGTGATGGCGATAGGTGAATACAATTGTCGTCTATTATCCGTAAGAAGTACCCTAGAGGTATTGATGAGTGAGTCAGTCGGTGACGAAATCGACGTTTTTAGGTAGTTAAAGACCAGACTAAAGCTAGCTAGACAAATAAACTTAGTATTATTTGGATCATGTGAACTTTACCCTAATCTACGTAAAGTTGGAAATGCAAAGACTAGCTCAGAACTTTAGGCTAGAAATAAAGTTAGATCGTGTTTTGTTTAAGACGGAGTGCGTTTTATAAGTCTGCTAACTTCTTATCCTGAGATATTGAGCTCTAGCATTATTCAGGCGGAAACTTTGAAAAAACGACAAAACGCTTCTAGAAGAAGGTAGGTAGTGCCCCTGCTTTTTGTTTTTGGTCGTCGTAGTCGGGGCCACCATCACTCTCTAAAAATAATACCTAAAGAAAGGGTGAGAGTTGTTCGAAAGAGATAACGCCGCCCCTGGCACACTGGTTACTGAGGGAACACGGGTGGGTTTTAGTCAGTAAAAGTCTGACACGCCCTCCTGCTCCACCCAGAGCGGGAGAAGTTATTTGATGATTTCCCACCCAAAAAAAAAAATATTTCTCTTCTAGGATGTGCAAAGTAGTTTTAGGACATGGCCCCCCTTACAAAATACACGGTTCTGGTACATGGTTCTGACGAACACACATAAAAGCTGAAGTCGAAAAAACCTCCGTCTTTTTTTAAAATTCGTTTAAAAATAAATAATAAAAGTCTGGAGCTTTTTGCAATAGTCAGAATTACAGTCAGATTTCAAATTTAGAAATGGTCACCCTACTCGCAAGTGGTGGAGGCGCAGACTCGTCGCGGGATTCAAGTCATTAAGCCGCCTCTTCGCCGAGCCAGCCTCGATAGCGCTGACCCATTTCTTTTAATCCGCAATGTAGGTCATTGGGTTGACGCTTTTATACATTTTAAATCATGAAGGGGCGAGCCTGTTTTACTATGTTGGTATCTAGTTAAGTAGCAGATGTAGGTAATCAATGTGAATTTATGTAGGTACTTTTAGTAAGTAGGTAGCAGTAATACTGCATAAAGCTGATTCCGATTTATTTCATGCCTACATGAGAAAAGTTTAAGAGAAAAAAAAAACAAAATCGTTTAGGTCAATTAATGCCCGTTTTCAGGGCATTAGCCAGATACCTAAATGAATAGGTACCTAAATTATTTTGAAATCCAACAGCGCTAGACGAGACATTGCATTGGCAGTGGTGGCCCAGTGGTAACGGCCGCGATTTACGAGATGTAGGTCGCAAGTTCGAACCCAGACAGGCGCTTAACTTTTGTATTAATTATTTCATCACCACTGCTCTCAAAACGGTGAAGGAAAACAAACCGTCATGTCCTAGAACCAAAAATTCGAAGACATGTGACATCTAGCAACCCGCACTGTGCCCGCGTGGTGGATTACGGCCCACGCCCTCTCACAGAGAGGAGGCCTGTGTCCCAGCAGTGGGAACATTATAGGCTGATTAGATAGACGAGAAAAAAATTCGAAGACATGTGACATCTAGCAACCCGCACTGTGCCCGCGTGGTGGATTACGGCCCACGCCCTCTCACAGAGAGAAGGCCTGTGTCCCAGTAGTGGGAACATTATAGGCTGATTAGATAGACAAGACACTGTCGTAACTCACTGTGGTGGAAAGGCTTGTACCACAACGCACCGAACTATGAAACGGTTTACTTTTACTGAAAAGTACCTAGCTATAGCAAATCCCAATACTTACTTATAAATAAAAGTAGGAAAGTTTTTCGTCGCACCTCCTTTGTTTTACCTTCTATTTTCTATCGGGCATCCATTGGCAATGTTCGACCGAATTTCATTTTCGGTCCGTTCGAAACCGCCAACAAATCAAAACTTTGAATTCATTTATTGCCTACCGCTCGTATATTTGAGGCAACATCGTCATCATCATAATTTCAGCCGAAAGACGTCCACTGCTGGACATAGGCCTCTAAGCACCGCCACTTGACCGGTTCCGTGCTTCTCGTATCCAGCGGATTCCTGCGGCCTTCACCAGGTCATCGGTCCATCTTATGGGGAGGCCTTCCAACGCTACGTCTACCAATACGAGGCCGCCAGTTCAGAACCTTCCGGCCCCATCGGCCATCTCTGTTCTGCGAGCAATGTCAGGCGTGAAGACGGCGTGGATTAATGTATGTAGGTAATACCTATGTATAATATGTATCAGATATAAGCAAAATATAAAGTTTCGAGTGATTTAAGTATAAATAGTTAAAGTTAAGTACCTACTGGTTAAAGTTAAGTACGGTGCCGAACCGTGGACACTGACTGTTGGGCTGGTCTATTAATTTAAGGTCGCTCAGCGCGCTTTACAGCGGGCTATGCTCGGACTTCCTTTGAATGATATAATTAGAAAAAAATTATCCGGAATAGAACCGGAGTTACCGACATACCTTGCACAATAATCAAACTGTAATGGCATTGGGCTGCCATGTTTGTCGAAGGTCCGATGGCCGGTGGAGCAGGCGAGTCCTGTACTGCTACTCTGTTACCATCTCACCGTGAATATTTAGTGGAAGTGAGCGTGGAGTTGGGTGTCAGTGTCATCCCACCTGATGTTAGGGATGGTTTTTTTTGGTGAGGAATCATCAAATATCTTCTCCCGCTCTGAATGGAGCAGGAGGGCGTGTCTGACTTTTACTGACTAAAACCTACCCGTGTTCCCTGTGTGCCAGGGGCGGTGATATCTCTTTCGAACAATCCGCCCCCCTGGCAGGCATCGGCCCTTGCGGACCCCACCAGTTGGTACTGACATCTCTTTGAGGCGCGCGTGGAACACAACGAGCCGTCGACCCGGGCTTGGTCCTTACTGGACAGCGAGCTACCCATTACTTGCCGTCCGCAAGCCCACGCCTACGGTGGCCGGGAATCAGCCTGGGATTCCCGAAGCCCAGGGCGTCTCCTGCGGCGACTAAGGCCGTGAGGGCGCTCATACTGCCTCTCCCTCACGTGTGCCGCCTCCCTCTTCGCGAGCATTACTGCTTCGCATAAAGCGGTGACGGCTACCCATGCACTCTCACTCCGTACCATGGCATGGACCAGGGTATCTACTCTCTAAGCACGAAGTCCGTAATTTCGGCAAAAGTTACGGACATTTCCTACTACGTGTCACCTACGGACAAAAGATTAGTTTGGGGCCCGAAGTTAAAATGTATGGCAACACGATTTGACAGTTGTCCTTACTGTCGATGTTTTTTAGCCCGCCCGAAAAAGTCAATAAATCGGGAGTATAGGGTTCAGTCCTAAGTATCGAACTGTTTTCGGACGGGCCCGTATTTTCAACGACGGGCTTAGAGAGTAGCCCCCCTGAGCCGGATGCGAGAACTGTGGAGAAGCGTTTTGTCGACGGAAGAGTAGACAAAAATGACGTTTCCGTGTAGACGTTTGACAGTTTTGTACCAAGAAAAGTAGAAATACAAAGCGTCATGCTAAGCCTGCTGGACCCTTCCTGTCTTTCATGGAGTACAGATTTACTCTTAAGAAAGTTGTGTTTATTTTTAACTAGCCTAGACCGCCTCTGCTTCGACGGTTCTTACGACTTGACAAAACATTGAGATTATAATATGTAAGTTTATTATAAATGTACTGTAAACATAAACGATCCGGAATATTTTTTCTCAATGTAATTTTTTTTCTTAATGTGTTTTGTAATTTTGAAGATTTAAGCTATCACACAAACAGACACAAAAAGCGACTTTGTTTCATACTACCTAATAAAGATTTTTTAATACAATAAAAATTTACGTTTTGGTTTAGGATGTTGTGGGCGTTTCGGCTTAATGCGACGCGGTGGCAGCGGCAGCTTGTTGACGGTCACCACCTGTAGGGAGAGGAATACAGGGTAAATTTTTATCCAGTGCGCAAATTTTAACCATGAATTCAGCATATCATTCTAGAACCCCTAGCGCAGAAATTTTTAGCCGGATATACAAAAAAAATTTAGCTGTTCCATACATTGTGACCGCGTAGGTATTGCACTTCTCCATGAAACAAATGTTTTTTTTTTGTATATTCGGCGAAAAATTTCTCCGCTAGGGGTTCTAGAATGATATGCTGAATTCATGGTTAAAATTTGCGCACTGGATAAAAACTTTTCCTGTATTAATTATTTTACGATTACGACACGTAAATAAAAAATTCAAAACATTATATTACCCTTCAACCAACGATTCGAAGACAATGACATGTGAAATTCGCCAATCCATACCGGGCCTGCGTAGTGTATGAAGATCCACACCTTTCACCTCACAGAGTGGAGGCCTGTGACTCAGCATGTTCCCAACATTATAACCTGATAATGCTGATGCTGCCAGGGGTGCGGGTTGTTCGAAAGATACCGTGTCCCCTGGCACACAGGCAACTGAAGGAACACCGGGTGCGTTTTAGCGAAAAAAAAGTCTGACACGCCCTCCCGCTCCACCCTTTGATGATTTCCCACCCAAAAAATACCTGATTTTCCTGGATCGGGTAATTTTTTTTAAAGTTTTCAGTAGCATCTCCGTAAATGGTAATGGGTCAACCCCTGTGGTAAACGTAACTGACCAAATGTAGAGCACTGCTATCGAGGAATAGGGGCTTGATGCCAAACAGGTCCAGGGACCTCATTTGTTGAAATATTAGGTAGTTTAGGCCGTACTTTAATCCGCCTATGGTAATAAATAGTCTTTTCCAAAAATATCTGATGAAATCGATAGCTTTGATTTGGTTATTTTACCCGTAATTCTAATTTTAAATCACCATAAAGATGCTTGATAATAACCTCAATTTTCGTCGATATTTTTTTCAATTACAATTTAGTCAAAAGGAAGGGAAGGGTTGAAATAAGGTGGTGACACATAGTTGAAAGCATCTAAACACAGTTGAATTTGTTATTAATTCCCTTTAGTGAGTTTGTTTACATTTTCATCAGATATACTTTTGAAACTGACAGTAGACAATGACCACGTGTTATTTGTATAGTTAGTTATACTTTATCGTAATAGTAGGCGGGGCTTTCGTAGTTTCTTCTATGAGTTGACCATACAAACCCGGCGATTTTTTTATCAACTGGTCTGGAAACATTTTGACGACGCCGTAATGAAAACTGGCCACCAGTCTGTAAATGGAATCAATTCTATTTTCATGTGAATCTTGACGTTCAAAAGTGCCATATATGTGCCTATTTGAAATGAATGCTTTGACTTTGTCACTAATGTAACTGACCATGATCAGGATAGGACCAATTTAACTATGATTTAATTTCTTGGGTCCACCTTTCGTAGGTGGGCTTTTTTATTACTTGCGCTTTATTTTTATTTTTTTGCATGCAAATGGATATTACAAGCTCATTGACCAGAGGCGTAATTAGCTTTTCTCCAGAGTTTACGATCGTACGATTTTTTAGATGTAACTTTAGAGATAATAAATTGGTAGATGATGAAGAATAAATTTTGGACTAGTGGATGATATCCTTAGTAATACCCTAGTAAGTTCTTTGCTACAGTAATAAGCATGAGCGCCGACCAGTTAAAGATACCTATTCTAGGGGAAGTTCTTAATTCAATAATGTTAGAACTTAGGGGAGGTCAGCCCAAAACGGGTAAGCTAAGGTTGATGATTAAAAAAAACAGTTTTTAGATACAAATTGAACGTTTATTTGTACATTTTGAAATATTTAGTTATCAAGGACCATAAAATAAATGACATATTTATTAGTTTTGTACATTAAGAATACAAAAATAACAAAAAACTTTACCATTCGAATTACCCGTTTTACCCGTAGGGGGGGCCTAAAGCAGGTAGGGCTTTTGGGCAAAGCGGGTAGGTACGGCGCAGACTAACTTCCGAATGACCCATCTTGAATCCTGACGCAGGTCCTCACCGAACACGGTTGTTTCGGGAGGTTCCTGTTTCGGATAAGGCGGGAGGAAACGCCCGGGTGTTTCCATTGCGAAAATCGCCCTGAGGACACGGTGGAGCATACGGTGGAGGTCTGCCCGGCTTGGGCGGAGCACCTCCGTTTCCTTGTGGAGGCGATCTCTCGCGTCCGGCCCTGGTCCAGGCCGTGGTACGGAGCGAGAGTGCATGGGTAGCCGTCGCTTCCTTCTGCAAAGCAGTGATGCTCGCGAAGAGGGAGGCGGCGCACGTGAGGGAGAGCCCTATAAGCGCCCTCAAGGCCGCAATCTCCGCAAGAGACGCCCTGGGCCTCGGCAATCCCAGGCTGATTCCCGGTCACCGTAGGCGTGGGCTTGTGGACGGTGAGAAATGGGTAGCTCGCTGTCCGTTAAGGACCAAAAGCGGGGCGATGGCGCGTTGTGTTCCACGCACGCCTCAAAGAGATCTCAGCACAAACTGATGGGGCCCGCAAGGGCCGATGCCTGCCAGGGGTGCGGGTTGTTCGAAATAGATACCGTGGCACCTGGTACACAGGCTACTGAGGGAACACGGTTGGGTTTTAGTCAGTAAAAGTCTGATATGCACTCCTGCTCCACCCAGAGTGGGAGAAGTTATTTGATGATTTCCCAAGCTCTAATTCTTGAGCTGCTGTAAAAACTGTTGTGAATCTTCCTAGTTTTTTTTGGACAACCTTTTTCCATGTCTCTGTAGTGCCGAAAGGTTGATGCCATACTTTTTGGCTGCACCATTGACGGAAGTTTTGAAACCTAGTTCTATTGAAAGCTTCTTATCTTCCTCATCCCACGACGCATTTGCAGTCTTTCTTTTAATATTTAGGTAACCATCTATAAAAGTAAAAGAATTAGTAAACACTCAATAAAACTATAAAGGGCAAATCGGGTATGGGCAAAACGGGTACCTGCTTTACCCCTACCCTTTTTGCCCACAAGCATGTTTTTTTTTCAATGGACTCATATCTTTAAAACCGAAGTAATAAACACCAACCTATTGCACAAATAAAACGTCCATTAATTGCAAAAAAATAACACAAACCTTGTAAAAACATATTGTAGACCATTTTCGAGTATTCAAAAGTAATGTAACTCAATTTTTTTTAGTGGAAATAGCAAAAAACTTTGTTCTTGTCTTACCGTGGACTCATGTTTGCCAGAGAAGCGCGCCGACTTTCAGTATATACAAAGTACTCTTTGGCGCCGACTGCCTGTGATTGGCGAGCGGCAGGCACCGCGCCCTGCACGTACACATTCTCAATAGCACTAACGGCGCGCAATTTAAAACGCATACCCGTTTTAGGCGGGCTACCCGTTTTGGGCTTACCTCCCCTACCTACGTCACAATAATTTTATGCTAAACTGAAAAGACGCAAAAGCACTCCCGTGTGCAATTTAGTCCATTGCCGTTCAAAATTTGCCAGCCGACAATATGCGGCAACTAGCTCTCGTGTGTATAATAGAATAAGTACCTACATAAACGTATGCATAAATTTGTTGCACAAGTTAACATAATTATGATGAAACCGAGAATCTTATTGCAATTGTCTCTTAATATAATTAAATACTGTATTTAAATGAAGACATTATTGTTTTTTTTTTGTAGGGTTGTATCTCTACATACCTGCATGACAATTAATACCAGAAGGCCAATTCTCGTAATTAAAAACGTTCAAAATCTAATCGCAGTCTCATCTCGGCGACCATCAAATGTCAAAAATGTATGGAAACTCGAGGTATTTTTGACAGATTGAGATCAGACTGTGAACGTTCTTAAAATTATGAGGATTGCCCCTCTGTTGTATGTCATTATACCTGGAGGAACTCTAAAACAGGAACAAAAAAAAAACTCTAAAACTCTCAACTCCTAAAACATAGGCTTTTGGCCTAGTTTACTGTAACTTGTTTCATTAATCGTTGTGTACTTTATGTACTTATGTATATTTTCCTGTGTGTACAAATAAACATTTATTAAAGGCACTGATTACGAGGAATTATTAATGGTTTAAAACTTGGTTGATGTAAAATATTGAAATCACCGAATATAATGATATCTATTAATAAGAAAACCAATCATCAAATGAAATTGTGAAAAAAACCCAAACTCATGAATGAACACGAGATGCAAAGAATGAACGTCCTTGTCTTGTAACGAAATGTCAAATATATTGTAGCCCGCCGGAATCTAGTTATGGTCACGCCATACACCGACCTTCCCCATTAGGTTTATAGGGTACGAAATTAATCAACACACATACAACGCTACAAGGTGTTATTAGACCGTGACCAAAATCGGAAATAAAACTGCCATCTTGTCCTGTCAATACAATTTCTGTGACAATTTCACAAATGTCACCTGTCACTGTCATTCAGGCGCATAAAAAAAGCATTGTAGCACTACATTCATGAATAAAATTTAAATAACAAACTTGTGAGAAAATTAATTAAACACAATTTAGGCCTTAACACGTGAAATGTTTTTCGTGATAAGTTTAAGATTTGAATTGACTGTCTTTGTCACTGTTTTTATAAAATATAAATCTAAACTAAACCTGAAATATCCCAAGACAGTAATGCTGTGTGTATCTTATAGGAGAAGTTATTTAGAAACAAACAAAATACACCACTATTTAGCTAGATTAATTTATTTCATAAAAATTTGCACGATTTGATTTGTTATTTTCCATTTTAGTCTATAGAAACCAGCATGGAAACGGCTTTGATAATGTCTCCGTTTGTTTTCTGTAGTTGCTCGTGGCACTTGTCGAAGGTGACGTCAGAGCCCACTGACACCTTCACCCGTACTAATTTAATGGCGTTGTGAACGTTCCAGCCGCTCAGCTCCAAGGCTTCTAAACACTGCGACTGATTCGCCTGAGGAATGCAAACAGTTTATATTAAAATCACATACCTGGGCATGTATTTAGATCACACGACGAAAGCTTGACACAGTAAGGACTTGGGACTGGTGTACAATGAACCAAATGGTAATAATAAGAGATCACTGTTTTTGATGCGGGTCATGTTGGATTATAAGACAAATTACAATAAAAAAGATCATAATATTGATGAATAAAAATTTACTGAAAAAAAAAAACAACCGACTTCCAAAACACTACAAAGAAAACAAATAACTTTAATTTCGAAAGATTTTCGACGACAGCCAAAACTGTTAACATATTTTTTTATTATTTGTATTAAACTTTTTTCATTGTTTACTTTTTGACTGTCGTACCTACCCCCACGAATTCGTATAATAATTGCCATGTAAACAACAAAAACAGAGAGTTTTCTATTATCGACAACGTACACAAAAGTGGAATACGCATTATTGAAGCTTTCTCAAAAACGACCACAGCAATCTTAATTAAATTCATATGGGACCACTTCGGGAGCTTCCCCTTCCAAATGAAAAAAGAGTTTTCAATATCGGTCCATAATTGATAAAAATATGAATGAACATTATGAAAAATACAGAGACGAACGTAGGACCTTCTCCTTTTTTGAATTGGGTTTAAAAGAACAACGTCGAACGTCTAAATGGAAAAGGAACACCATTTTGTATTCCAACAGAATGTTTTTACACATAGAGTTTTAAAGGTTTGTCTTTGTCATAATCCGTCTCTGTCACTGTAGTGTTGCATTCTCTATTTAAATCTCTATGTGCCATATCCACGTATAGTAGAATTTATTTACAATTTACAAGCCGACTGGGACAAAACAACTGAAAAACCAAAAAAAAAAAAACAACTAAAAGATACGAACTTCATTTTGATAAAACACTGATTTTTCAAGATGACCCAAAACAAAGTATGTATTTGTAAAGTTCTCTGCGTGAGACAAATCTGAATGACGCGTGCGGAGTGCATTCTATTTGTAGGTGAATTAAAGAACCGTAATTATGTGACTGATTCGCATTCGGGTCAGCAGTATTTGTTGAACAACCAAACCAACACGGAGCTACTACTGCACATATTCGACTTTCATTCGGCTCCTAACGATCGACAAATTCCGTTCGGCATCTACGTTCTCTTAATCATGTTTAGGTCAGGTTGGTACATTTCAAGCTAACAGGGACATCGACGCACAACCTGTTATCGTACATGATTCTGAAAAACCTGTGTTAAAAATGTTCGTAAAAAAAAAACTTAGTTCATAGAAAAGTGAAAACGACGAAAATGTTAGTATCAAAAGTCTAGAATCTTGTGCTGAATTCATGATCACAATATGCGCGTTAATGTCCCTGCCACCCATATCTACACAATTTTATTCGATTTTGCCTCAAGGTTGCGCCGATTCATGTCGAATCGATCATATGTGGGCAGCACAACTATAAAAGTTTTAGCACAGTTGCTTTGTATAACATAGGTGGAATAAAAGAGCCGCATCAGTTGTATCTCCTCTCTGCTCATCTCCGATTCGTGAGTTATAGGAACCGGTATCTCTGGCGCAGTAAAAAAGAAAACTTTCGACACTACTTAATGCCAGTTTTACTGAGAATGTCAAACGTGTCAAATCATTCTTAGAAATTAAGTTTTTTGTATTTCGAAGAGTGTATTTATTTCACATTCATGTTCATGGTGGCATTCGTATATTATGAATGAGTAAGTATGCCAAGTATGTATTTTTGAGCGAGTTTTATTTAGTTATTTTACTACATGATAACAAAAAGTTTTTGGGTCACCTTGTATGAGCAATATGAGCATTCACTATGTAAGTTTTAGTGCACCACTTACGGTTTCTATTCAATACCAAAATGAAGGTTAGTAGTAATTATCCTCTTCATCATCCTAATGTAGTCAGTGACAAACAAACATCGGCCACCCTGCGACGATTTTCACCCCACCTAGTCTGAAGGTGACCTTTGCAATTTCACACCTTCCAATCAAGAACATGTACTGCAAGGATCGATCGATAGTGTCCACTGTGTCATCGGATAGGCAAGTACTTCTATGGTTACATCAACTTTATATAGAGCAATGGTAGCGTGGAGACCTGTGGTAACGTCCGCGACTTACGTTGTAGTTCGTAGGTTCGAACAGTCAGGCGCTTTACTTTATGTAAATTATTTCATCACCACTGTTATCAAAACGGTTAACCAAAACATCACGAGAAAACCGGCTTGTCCTTTTTGTCGACTTTAAACCTTTGTAAACTATGTAGTTGCAAACATTCAGAACGTTTTTCGGTTCTTTCAATCAACTGGAACTCCTTGGTTTATTGCTCTTGATTTATTTGCAAGAATTTCGGATTTAGAAAAATGTTCATCGATTTTTTGATCGCCTATTCGATTTGACTTTCAAACGACTGGTTAATACGAAAGTACAGGGCCTAGAGACAAAATGCAATTCTGTTAGCGTTCACGCCAAACGCTACGCCACAATGTATGGGAATGACATTACCTGCGGAAAGGTTACGTCAAGTTCTTTCCGCAAGTAATGTCATTTTCTTTGGCGTGAACGCTAACAGAAATGTGTATTGTCTAGGCCTGCTGTATAGCTACTGAAAGTAGGTTCAACGTCCATTATTTCCGAATCTGCCGTTTGGATATGAGGGATATTTGCTAAAAGTCTGCAATACAGTTCTACCGCAAAAACCATAGTAGTTTTGCTCAAATACGAAGTAAAACCATTCGTATATCGGGGGTAAGCTGTTGTGGCAAGTGTCTCGAGTCTCGACTCGAAAGTGTTGACACTTCAGACAACTAAATTTACAAAAAGTCCCGGGACTTTGAGACACGAGACGTACCGGGAACTAAAACAATGTCTGGGAATTGCTGCCATACATGCCCTAATCCAAGTTTCAAGGGTGAACTAAATCTCAGTTAAGCAAGGTATGACTTATAGGAAGATAAATAGTTTTTTGTATTAACTATTTAAGGCTTCTTATGTTCTCATGGCTTTCTTATCAATGGTAAAATAGGAAACAAAATTTACATACTTGAACGAAAATAAATGACACTGTACTTAAAACAAACTTTGACTTAGTGAAACGCAACTAATAAAAACAAACAGATTAAGTACAACAAAACTTAGAAACAAAAACAAATTCATAAAAAAATGGTAAAAATCAACACATAGCTCAACGCAACAGAAAAAGTTAAATTTAAAGTTACAAAAAAGGACAAAAATCAAAAACGAAATAAGTAACAAAAACTAATAACGAAAAACAAAACTGACGAAAACCACCATAATTGTATCAACTTCCGAAAGCTAACGAACGAAACGAACTAAATTCAATGAATGCCATACTTAATGTCATTCATTCGATCAAATATGGCTGCATGTGACAGCTCATCAATACCAACCACCCAACTAAATCTACTAACAAACAAAATGTCTATCAACAGGCTTACCACGAGAACCGTAGAGAAGCGTATTGTCGACGGAAGAGTAGACAAAAATGACGTTTCCGTGTAAACTGTTTACAGTTTTGAACCGAGAAATGTAGACAAGCGATTTCTGTTCTATATATATGATACTATACCCAGGCAACGCGACTGGCTCGTTTAATTTATGATAGTTCCTATAAGTTAGTGATGAAAAACAGGATTTTCTTTGTAAGAAACTACCTTCTCTTTAAGTACTTTGCACATGATGCGGACTTCATCAGATTCTTCTCCCCGCTGACGACCGCATGGCTTCTGGTCAGCAAACTCCAGCAGATCTTCAACGGAAACGTGATCTTTGCGCTCTGTAAATAGTTGAAAACCACAGTTGAAAAAAGGATGTACTTATATAAGAGAGAAAATATGGAGACGCGCGTTCTGCAATGCTACAGTCTCATCCAGGTTTTACACGCGATGGCAATAATATCGTCTGCCCATCCTGCCGCTGGACGACCGACACTTCGTCTTGCAATCCTTGGGCGACACTCGTTCACTGACTTACTCCACCTGTCATCATTGCACCTTGCCATATGCCCTGCCCAACTCCATTTAAGTTCCATGACTTGTTTTCCGTTATCGAAAACTTTTGTACGTCTTCGTATCTCAACGTTTGGAACTCGGTCTAATAGCCTGATGCCAAGCATGGAACGCTCTATGGCTTTCTGTGAAACTATCACCATGTATATTGCGTCTTGCGCCAGTTTCCAGGTCTCAGCACCGTACGTCAGGATGGGCAGAACTCCCTGGTTATAGACGCAGGACTTTAGGTATTATGGAATTTTGGCCGATTTTGGACATTATGTAAATAAAAATAATAAAACATAACATGACATCGCATAACATCACGCCTTGTTTCCCCGAAAACATTAAAGTCTCAGTCAGGCTTTAATGTGTTAACTGTATTATAATTAACGATTAAGTGCCATTGTTGACAACAAACTATAATAGTACAACGTTATAATCCATTTTAATGTTTCGTCCCAATTCAGCCCTACATCCTTATTCACCCCGTTTGTAGATAAAGGTCGTTCGCCTACCGAAGGCAACCTCACACACATACTGGCAGCCAACGATAAGGCTTTGTCTATGTTCGAACAGTCAGCAGGTTCTAGAAGAAAAACGTCATAGATTTGAGAAAGGTTTTGTTCCGGGAGCTTGGATACGGTTGACAGGGGCGGACTTGTAAGCCTCTAACTCCTAAAATAAACGTGAAGTTTGACTTAAGAAAAAAAGTCTCACATTTTAACGCTCCTAAGTGTTTTATTGTAGTTATTGATGGAGGTTGTATACCTACATGAGAGTGTTTTAATATTCGAGTAAAACTGTTAGAATATGTCACTTAAAACTGTTCCGTCAAGAAGAAAAAGTCGTTGTATATATTATAATAATTGTGGTGTAATAATGTGTTCGATCCAAATAGCGTCTTGATTTATTGAAATCACTTAACTATTGAGTTATAATACACAGAGGGCTCGTCAGAGTCCTCATAGTACTTATGAATTGAACACATATTTCTACTAATCGCAAACCTAATCAAACGCTTTGGAGAGATCGTGGCAGCAAATGGTGAACGGTGTTTTACTGTCCGTATAAAATTAATTGACAATTTCAGCTCAAGATTGCACTTTGAGTCGATCATCATCATCATCACAGCCGAAGGACGTCCACTGCTGGACATAGGCCTCCTCCAATTATTATGATTATGGCAAACCTGGGGGCGTTTGCCATAATCGCCACGCTTGGCAGGCGGGTTGGCGATCGCAGTTTGATGGTAAAATGCATAGAAAACGCTGCTGTTCATTCTCTAGTAAGTTCCTTAGTCGCTCTTACGACACCCACGGGAAGAGCAAATATGGTGCTATTCTTTACGTCCGGCACCAAACGGAACTCCGGCATAACACGGAACGATAGTCGACGATAGTAGACGAGTCGAAAGTCCGAGCCAAAAGCCGAACTGATCACAAAAGTATGACGGACGGACACCACAAAGTATGATGGAAGAGACAAGTTCGAGTGCTACAGTCTGTATATTAATACGTGAACCAAAAACTTTGTACCCCCTTTTTACGAAAATTACGCGGACGGAGGAGATGGAGAAGGAGAGCAGAATGTTTTTTTTTTTAATTCAAATATAAAAAATCAATCTGATATGGTCGAGTTTCGACCACTGGGCGACCACTAGCATAAATAAATCTATTTAAATAACATGAAGTGCTGTTGGTTAGTAAGCGCATCATTTCAAAACGGCAAGACCGATTCGGTTATTTGTTTTTTATTTAATGTTCGTATAAGTCCGAATACGGCTTTTGTTATGAAGAAATAGAAGAACAGTCCGGAAAAAATCGGAAACTAAATTACCTTTTTCAAGCTGTTTGTTACTCTCAGAGTCACTGCTGTCCGAGCTTTCGATGTTGACCTGAACACCAACATCCTCTTTGTTGAAAAAGTCGCTAAATGGATTGGCTGAGTTTGATTCTGCCCCATAGGAGAAAGGATTAGTATCAACCTTCGGGGCTGAATCGACGACATCTTCAATGGCTTCATTGGCATCGTTGGTGACTGCAGCCTGTTGCTTTGAAGAAGTATTTTGATATATGAGAGTTTCATCAACATGCTCGATCTCTTTTTTGGGCTCGGCGAGCAGCTTTAACGGGTATTTGCGGATGTGCCGGGGCTTATCAATCAGCTTAGGCTTCGACGATCGAGGAGGTAACGGCAATACGTTCTGAGGAAGAAGTTTAATACAGTACTATGTTAATATGAATTCGTTTTTAAACACTTAATGTTATTTGATATGTCTATCATCTTTTTAACAATACGTTAAGCAAAAACTTTGTACCACTTTTTACGAAAATTACGCAGACGGAGTATAAAATTTGACAAAGTTAAAGTTCATATGGATGGTGATGGAGTGCGAATATTGCATTCGTTGAAACTAAAAATTTACATGAATTATGGTCGAATTTCGCCCACTTATTAGTTATTGATACTTACGACGAACACTTCCTCATGAGTTGGCTCAACCATATATGCCCTGAAACACATATCGGAAAAATGAATTAAATTTTACATAGATGCATTATTTTTTCATATGAATAACTTATCGCTTTTTTTGATACAAAAGCTACAAACCGTTTTTATTCCTAATTTAAAGTTATGTGACGAAAATTGAAAAGGGTAAGTTATTCAATTCAATTTATTTCACGTACCAATTCCCATCGCGTTCGAATATAATCCAGCATGAAACATAACCGTATTACAAATATAAATAAAAGAAAACGTATTATCAAGCTCTACAACTTTTCTTTAGAACTCAATCATATATCTCTCATCCGTGCACCTAGCTTCTGACGTTTCATAAGTGCCCATGCAGGTTTATGTGAAATAAAATATGTTGATTTTGATTTTTTTAAGGCAGCGTTCGTAAGAAACGTTTTCGTTCGACCGTTTTTTCTCCGACTTTCCGACTACCACGAAAAAGTCTTTTCATTTTTCGAGTTCATACGTATATATGACACTTACTAATAACGTGGCTTTCTATTGGTAAAATAATTTTCTAAATCGGTTCAGTAGATCCACAGATCACCCCTATAACCTCACAAACTCACAAACTTTACCTCTTTATAATATTAGTGTAGATGTTCTTCGAAAAGGTTAGGTCGCAACCGGCGTGCGTATGACGAAGAGGCAAAAGGACTATATATGGCTCATAGCAGGGGAAAAAGGCAAGACTTTATTGTACGATTGTATGTTACCTGTAACATAAAAACTCTAGCTTTTTTCAGGAGCTCCAAGGATTTGAATAATGGTTAACATACCGGGACTTGGGTGGCGGGCTTTGCAGCGAATGAAACTGCGCATTCGTTGTCATACGAGTCGGCTTCGGGATTGTAGACGGCTTCATAGCTCCCGACTCGTTGGGGATGTGAGCCATCAGCGAAGTAGAAGGTGTCGGCTCTTCAATGAGGCTCGTGTAGGCCATCTTCGACTCTTCAGTTAAGGTGGACTGGAAAACATTGTGCGTCTATGTTAGAGATGAAATACATACTTATAGTACACCCACATTTCGCCACTTGTTATAAGGGACGTTATAAGGAGCGCGTCTGATGTCGCCATAATTGATTTTGATTACCGTCATGTCTTTAGTGACACTTGCAAGAATATGACAAATTGATTGACGTAAGATTAATCAAAGTCGGCACGAATGTGTCCTCTAGAGTGCCGCAAAGGTGCAAACATACCTACATACATATGTAGGCTGATAAATACATTACCCTTCGCAGTCGGGGAATAGTTTCTTGCAAAGATCAAAGAGCATGAGAAAACTCTTAATTTTCGTTCAGTGTTCCAATACCTAACACATGTGACTCTCCCTTAATTTGATTTTGTTCACTGTGGTAAACATTAATCAAATAGTTGCAATAAACCGGCCAAAAATTCAAAGTCCGAGCTGATACTAAAAAGTTCTAGATAGAAAAACCAAATAACATTCTGCCCTACCCGGGAATTAAACCTACATCCGTTACATACAGAATTTTCGTTATTATCACCACTAATCAAACATATCTAAATATGTTTGATTAGTGGTGGATTTTTAACGTTATATAAAACCAGTTTACGTTGTTCCTGAACTTATTATTTTTGAATTTTATAAAGTGTGCATTTATTGTATTAGTCTTATTAACTGTTAACACGAGTAAGTTTTTGTTTTAGTGTGTGTTCGGTTCTTCATGAATTGAGTGTATTCTATAGTTTTCTAGAAATCTGTGGACCTGTCTCAAAAGCTTCCAGCCTTTGTTTCCTGTTTCCAAGCAGCACTGTATATTACTGTCTGTAGGGTTTCGAAATCTTTATCTGCATTAACAATTTTGGTAGGATGACATATCTTCCTATTTGTGCTAATTCGGGTTTATAATATGGTTCTCGTATAAACTAATGGTTACCCATCCACCGACGGACCGCAGCAAACGTAACGTTATTATTTAATCAGTAGCCCTTTCCTCCTACAACATACATCTAAATAAATACATGTCTTAAACTGTCATGTCTATGTATTGTAACAAATCAAACTTAAACCTAAGGGAAATAAAGATTATAAGTAGATTTGTACATTTTTAATTTAAATTAATAAAAAATACAAATAGTTTTATAAAAATTACCTATTTCACTAGAGTCCTTTAGTATCACAAACTGGGAGGAGGATATATTGTGAGGAGGGTTCTTAAGTCACACACACTGGGAGGAGGATATGTCGTGAGGAGGATCCGGTATGAGCGCCTTGTTGTCTATTGGTTGTAGTAAGACGAGCAGTGGAAACAGGAGGGACCCGACAAAACTCCGAAGCTCAATAGTAGGGCCGCAGCAGTAGTAGTATTATTAGTGGAGGCTTTTCAGAAAAATAAACAGCACCTCCATACATCAGATTACGTCGCTGTCCCTCTTCGTAGTTCCCTCTCGTAGTAGTCCCGCTTTCTGCGCTTCGTCCTCTATTTATACTAGAATTTCAGCCGTTCCAGATCATTTTTAAATTTTAAATTATATCCTCCAGTGGCCAGACACATGTAACCAGCCAGCACATATTATACAACCATGTGTGTGTAAAGAATTTAAAGATATAATTTAAAATTAAGAAGTAAACAATCATAGTTAATAAAATACAATATTTCAGCTAATAATATTGATAAAAATAATTTATAATAATTAAACCAAAAAGTAATTCTTCATAGACTAGTGAGAAACTCTATGGGAAAAAAGAAAAGTAACTGACAGTTTGACAAATCTTGACATACATGTCACAACATACAAAATTACAAAGATCAAATTTTATTTTATTACAGATATTAAAGAAATAGTTATTGTAACACGCAAATACTATATTTCCTTCCAGAAAATGAGTATGAAGGTACATAGAGAATGCTTAAATTTCAAGGTTAATGTTAACAAAATGTAAGTATAAAGAATAATCATTACAGTATGTTACTCGTAATCTTCTACGTTACAAAAATTTATCATAAAAATGAATTCAGTCACTGGCAGAATAAGCACCACTGGACTTAGACGCATAATATTTTGCACAAGACTTCTTTGTATGAGGAAAATCGTTTTTTTTTTTTCATCCCTTGTAAAAGATTGTATGGAAGTTTGTTACTTTGGGCAATGTGAAATCCCGTCGGGTACACGGCTTATTATGTAAATAAAGTTTGTGTCATACCTGTATGTCGGGCACGCTCTTCGCCTCCTCACTGAAATTGCGACGCGGCTCGCGCCCGGCACCTGAAAAACAGTTTATTGTGACAAGAAAAAAAAAAACAATTTTACAATTTGTTCGAACTTTGACAATTACATTTTGGGCATAATTTTGTTGTGTATATTATGTCACTGTGTGATTGTGAATACCGTTATTTTATAATCCATGCCCCGCGAGGTTATAAGCTGTCGATAACTTTTGAACAAGCCTGCACTTACCGACAGGGTTTACAATCTGTCCAATTTTACCACCCGTAAAATTATGAACCGACCCTGATTTATCGATGTTGATGGTAGCCGAATTGGTCGCAGCAACAGACAATTTTTTTTTTAATAATTTATCCGCTAAATCCCTTGAGAAATTGCCGATCCGAAATGGGCACAAGACTTGTAACCATTATAACCACTAGTCGGGAAAGCTCGCGAATTATACAGTACCTAAATAAACGCTACTTTGAAGATTATCAAGTGTGGTGTGTGTGTAAATACAGTAAATACCATGAGATGATGTAGTGTGATCTAGTTGAAAGCAAACTGGTGGGATATTTTACTGAGGATAATCGAATCATTAAAAGGCACTGTGTTCAGTGTTGAGCGTGAAAACGCCTATATTCACGCCATCGTACTGGGTGTTGTAATGCCGATATCAGACGTTTTGCTCAGGTGAAGGTTCATTTTTGTTGCATTCCACGTCCCTACGACACGAAAAACAAATATGGGAAAGATTTCATCCGCGCCTTTTTTCTTTCCACAATTAGAATAAAAAGTGAAAAATGAATTCAACAACGAGACGATCCATTAAATCCAACATTATTGGTTCGTCTCACTCTTGAATTCATTTTCTTTTTTTATTCTATTTGTGGAGTGAAGAAAGTCGAATAAAAGGCAAAAATTAACGAAAAGTGAAGCGTCTGGTATCGA
Organism: Polymixis flavicincta; assembly: GCA_949987655.1. Taxonomy (NCBI): domain Eukaryota; kingdom Metazoa; phylum Arthropoda; class Insecta; order Lepidoptera; family Noctuidae; genus Polymixis; species Polymixis flavicincta. The sequence goes on along the minus strand of OX465171.1, from coordinate 29,079,714 downwards.
CTATAGAGTCAGAAATGATTTTTTTATTTACCCGTAGCCTGGTCTCGTTCACCAGTTTCATGGCTATGATGTATCAGCGGAAACTTGAAGTGGAACTTGGAGCGTTCGTTGGGCGACTGGGGGAACTTCTTATCACCATCGAGGTCATACATGGACCTGGAAAAAGTAGGTGACAATACTATTCGTAAAACTGAATTTTAGCCTTAAAAGGTCAGTGCACTCTTAATTTGTAATATTTATTCAAGTATAGAGGATGGCAAAACACCGACGGACAAACTGCAACCACGAATTCAGCACAAATTGTCAGTTATTTGATAAATGATAAATCATTTTATTTCTGTAAGTGGGTTTGTACAAACACTTTTACACGTCAATCACATTTTTTTTAAACTAGATGAGGTCGCCGTTTCCTATCTGACTACTCTGAGAAGAAAGGCCGAAACAAACTCAGAGGTCACAGTCTCTTAAAGTCCAGATATAATCTTGGTCAGATCATGTGAAGACCATGTGGATTGGTGTCTGAAATGGTCTTTTGAGGAAAGAACCACACAGATTGAGTGGACCTGTCCTTTCAGTGCACGCATTTATCAGTAATCATACGGCTCAACTCAGAACTTGAGGAGCTCAACGATTTGACGAACAATACCAAAGAAAGGACATTTGGGTAGGCCGCATAAAGTACTCAAACTGCCAGATTAACTTTAAAAATGAACTGAGAAAGAAAAAATAATGCTGTTCCATGCATATTGACCGCGTAGGTATTGCAGTTTTCTATGTTACAGCAGATTTTTTTTATAACCGGCGAAATATGTCTACACTAGGTCTAAAATCAGTTTGCACGTCGATGTCCCTGCCACACTGCATAAATTATTTGTAAAAACGAATTATTTCAAGTGAAAGAAGACAAAATGTGAAGCCATAACGACCAAAACCATCTTAATAGTAGTTAGCTAAACGAGATGTGTTTTAGTAATTGTATGGACAACCACCACAGTACTTACTTGGACGTTATTTCATTGGCCATAGCGACGGCCGTGTTCAGGGTCTTCTCGTCGGCCGCGGACATGGGCTTCATCGTACTGGTGGAGAAGCCTTTCTTACGTTCAGCCTTCGAGAGCGTCTGCGATCTGTGACAAAACATTATACATTAAGAACCGATGAACAAATGTAAGACATGCTTACATGTGTTTCGTAGCCACTACATCGAAATAATGGTCAGTTTAGACAGAATGACAAACTGCCCGAGTAATTTACTGGGTTCCATGAAAATAGGACTGTATTACCATAACCTAATGTAGAAAATTGTATAAATATCGACTGGCTCGCGCATGCTCTGGACTTAGAGAAGCCTCGAAGGAAAAGAAGACTATTGCTACTATGATTTGTCCCCTTCTGAGTGTCTGCTAATACGGGCCTAAGATGTTCCTGAATACACTTTCAAGTGCCTTGATAAACTGTTGTTATTTTAGTCAAACAAAAACAGCAGTTAAGGCTAGGTTGTTCCGGCCTGTGGGCCTTTGAAACGCTACCTCCGCCTCCCCAAAATGCAGCACGACGTATTTATTTACGATGAACTGTCAACCATTTAGCAGAAAATCCATGCCATAGCATACATATTGCAGCTGGTCAACTGAATTATTTTTGCTTAGGTTCGATAATTTTACCTTACTTTTAGGTATGGTATGGTAAAACTAAAAATATTACTTAAAGTTCCCTGATTGAGCGTTTTCATATTATCAGATTTTGTCACCAACCCGATACCGATATGTCGGCAGCAATACACATACCGATTCGAAACCGATATATTTACTATCGGTCAGTCGGCCTGATGATATTGGTGAATATCGATGACCATCGCGACTCACCAAACGACCACGGTAGTTACAGTACCTAAGAATCGACGTCTCAAAGTCGGCAGTCCGAATAAGAGTCTTCAAGTGAAAGAATGGCCAGTTCTCTCACCTCTATTGTGCTGATATCGGTGTCAGTCACTGGCTACGACGACACAGGTGACAATAACAACTCTATATAAAAGCGTTTAGTAGGTAATAAACGTATACGAAAATCTGATCCCCGATATCACGGCGCTGTCGGAATCGGCTAATGTCCTGCGTTGTAATTTAATTTAATGTAATTGTAAATGTGATATAATCAACTAGTTTCGAATGAAAATGCAGAAATGTATTTTCATTCAAAACTACCTTTGGCTGAGGCTGGAAGTTCTAGAAATAGCCATAAAACCGTTCAGCTTAACTATTATTATGATTGCTACGGGTTTCGACCTCAGGACTCGCTGCTTCTCACACGGACAACTGTACGTCAATTGATCCCGCGACACCAGTCCTGTTCTCTTTGAATATTTAGGCTGTTGAGAGCAAAACTGCAAATGTGACGTAGTTGTGTACAGGGAAGTTTTATATAATGTGGCTGTGTGTGTTTATATCACACATTTTATCTTCCTCACTGGTCGATTTTGAAGTGCCGTGTTTGACTGATGCGTTGAACGCTTGGAAAATGGCTTGTCCCTCCCAATACGGTGTTACCTGACAACCCATCCTCCCAGAGACAGTGGGGCGTGCCGCTCTGCAGTACTATACGGAATATCCTAGTAAATACGTCAACTAATACTGTTGAGCGTGCTCGTCTGCTGGCTGTGGCAGAATGGGAGTCAGGCTTGTGGCTTCAGGCACTCCCGTTATCCACCATAGGTACTATGATGGATGACTCATCGTTTCGGCTCTCTACGTGTCTCCGCTTGGACGCACCTTGTGTTGCTCCGCATCGGTGTCACTGCGGTGAAGCTGTCGACATTTTCGGGCACCATGGCCTGTCCTGCTGCAGGAGTGCAGGTCGCATAGCATCCCACGCCAGCATCAACGATATTATTCGTCGAGGCCTTGTCACCCGACGTACCAGCGATATTAGAACCAAACGGCTTGGTACGTTGGGCACGCACGATTGCGGCGGTAAGTCCCCTCTTTGAGGAGTGATTTGAGAGGCGGCATGGCGTCCTCACCTTCCGCCTGAAGCAGGTCCTCACCGGACACGGTTGTTTCGGGAGGTTCCTGTTTCGGATAGGGCGGGAGGAAACGCCCGTGTGTTTCCACTGCGAAGATCGCCCTGAGGACACGGTGGAGCACACGGTGGCGGTCTGCCCAGCTTGGGTGGAGCACCGCCGTGTCCTCGTGGAGGCGATCGGCGGCAGCGATCTCTCGCGTCCGGCCCTGGTCCAGGCCATGGTACGGAGCGAGAGGGCATGGGGAGCCGTCACCTCCTTCAGCGAAGCAGTGATGCTCGAGAAGAGGGAGGCGGCGCACGTGAGGGAGAGGCAGCATATGCGCCCTCGCGACCCTAGCCGCCGCAGGATACGGAGACGCCCTGGGCGTCGGGAATCCCAGGCCGATTTCCGGCCACCGTAGGCATGAGTTTGCGGACGGCGAGTAATGGGTAGCTCGCTGTCTGGTAAGGACCAAGCCCAAGTCGACGGCGCGTTGTGTTCCACGCGCGCCTCAAAGAGATGTCAGCACAAAAAATGATGGGGCCCGCAAGGGGCGATGCCTGCCAGGGGTGCGGGTTTGTTTGAAAGAGATACCACAGCCCCTGGCATACGGGCTACTGAAGGAACACGGGTGGGTTTTAGTCAGTAAAAGTCTGACACGCCCTCCTGCTCCACCCAGAGCGGGAGAAGTTATTTGATGATTTCCCAACCAAAAATAAAAAAAAATCGGCTTGGTAGGTGACGATGGGAAGAGACCAGTGTGCTTACTCTTGAGTTCAATTCCGATCGATCGACATTGGAATTGTGACGTTTCGTACTCTTGAGTTCGACGCTAGCGCCAAATCGTGTTTAAATTGCGTGTCTTTTTGGAGAACTAAATGAAATCGGGATCGGGCTTGGCGCGCGGTAATCGCTACTCTTGAGTTTTTTTGACAGCTGTGCATTGCATCAATATTACGCTGGGATTGTTTGTAGATTGTGATTTTTCCAATAGCAAAAGTGTAACTTTTTTGAAATTGTTTTGCATTTTAGGTGGTTTTATACAAGTAAAAGGAGTTTAATATGGCACGATTAGCAGTATTAAACAGTGTTTTACGTAATTCCCTAAAAAAGAATGGAAACAAAGACGAGAAATGTTAAGAGATTTTGGCTCAACTCAATGTATAGGTTTCTAATTAACTAGTTAATTTAATTTGATCTCATTACTATCTACATAGTTTTCATAATAAAATCCAGTTGTACTTATTTGAGTTTTAAACGGAATATTTGAAAATAATGTAAGGTTCTCGTATAGTTACGTAAGTTGAAAATGAGATTTCTTATTTATGTACAGTTTTTATTTATTTTGGTTTTAAACGATAGATCTATGGATAAAACCATTTTTACAGTTGGAATTATGTAAAGCGTACCACGGGTTCCAAAGATATTCAAGATTTAATGTAAGAGAAAATATACCACACTACATTTTCATTGGTTTTCTTCTAGGTTTTTATTATTATTACTAGACACACTCAATATTGTTATTTTACATAAATAAAGAACGCCATTGGGTATTTCTTACTACAAAGGAACCAAACGCGAACAATATCTAACTGTTCTAAACAAACTAAAACTTGACTACTTTTACTATAGAAAATTGAGACCTACGCCGTCTTTTTTATTAGTAGATAGTGTAGGGCATGGCAACGATCCTACCGCATGCAGCCAAAGTCATGGTTAATTTTATGATTTTAATCATTTTCTTACGCCCAAATGAATTGATTACGTCACAATTACTCAATTAAGCAACTATCTTTATGATATTTATTTATTGGCCGCGTTATTTAAAGGATAAAGCATTTTAATTCTCTATTACCGGTTTATTGTAATGAGTCGAACAACACTATTGCGGCCCGTAACGTAGCTAACTTCACGTTGAATAAAATAATGGCGGGGCAATCCCAATTTCAATCCAATGTTGACACTATTGTGTTCAAGAGTACCGAATCACGTGACTGCAAAATTGACATTGGAATTGTATTGGGTTTAGATTGAAATTAAAATTAGTTTCAAGAGTAAGCCCCCTGGTGGTCTGACGTTATTGCCTTGGACACCCTTGCGCCATTTCATGTTCCTAGCACGGCAGGCTGTGCTGGTGCCGCTGCTGCGGCTACTGAGACCCCCCTCAAGCGGCGTAAATACTGTAACCTTATGGGTAACTACAGTTTTGAGCCGTTTGGGGTCGAAACGGTCGGGTCATGGGGCCCGAGTGCACGCCTTCTCTTTAAGGAAATTTCTCGCCGGCTGGTCGACACTTCACGTGACCAGAGGGCTGGGTCATTCTTCGGCCAAAGAATTAGCATTGCCATTCAACGTGGCAATGCTGCCAGTCTTCTGGGCACGTTTCCTGATGACAGCGATGCGGACGAATACTTCGACGCCTAAGTGTCCCTTTATTTTTATTTGTTTAGTTATTTAGTTTGTGATAAGCTTATGTATTATTTGCAAAATAAATATACCCCTTATTTCAAGATATTTTTTTCTGAGCTATCGCAATTTCATAAATTAATTTGTTATTATTTTATTTTATTTTTTTGTACAGGCGCAGAATAAGCGAGTTTTTGAAAATTTTGACACAGGTCCACCCTCAATGACGTCCCGCATGACTCTGAGCGCGAGCCGATTAGGCCGGATTTAGATCTTTTTGAGTTTATTCAAAAAAAAACTACTAAACTAAAAAATCCATCCATTAAATTCCCTCCTAAATACGATTCCCTCATCATACATGCAATTTTCACATAATTTTGTGCAGTTATTACGAAATGAGACGGAAAATGGTTTTGAAATCGACCCTGTTTCGGATTTTTTTTTCATCGAGCAAATTGCAATTAATCGCGTTTTGAAACATTAATTACACCTAAATTAATTAATTGCCTAAAACACACGAATTTGATCATTTAATCTTGATTCTGAAAGAGGCAATTTGGGACAACCGCCCGTTAAGATGTTAATTTTATAGGGATTTCTGATTTAGTTATCTAAATAGGTCACATGTCCATTGTCATACAAACGTTTTTTTTTTTCATTTTCATATTTATATCTTTATTTGCATTTAATGTTTAAAAGTCTTACCAATTGGCTTAAGCTAAGGTATTGTACAGACACCAGCACATCTATCTACCCCAATCTGACAAAGGAGACGAGGGAGGATCTGGTACCGGCAAATTGGTACCTATTTTTTGTGTGTCTACACAAACCTACCCATTTTTGTGTGTCTACACAAACCTACCCACCCTACCCTACTTGAAAGTTATTTATTTTTACACACATACACAGTTTTAACCATTTGGCACGGTATTTTTATAATTATTCGCCACTCGCAACTCGCAACTCGCAACTCGCCACTCGCAACTCGCCACTCGCCACTTGTCACTCGTAACTCGCCACTCGCCACTCGCAACCGCCACTCGCAACTCGCCACTCGCAAATAGCCACTCGCAACTCGCCACTCGCAACTCGCCACTCGCAACTAGCCACTCGCCACTCGCCACTCGTCACTCGCAACTCGCCACTCGCAACTCGACACTCGCCACTCGCAACTAGCCACTCGCAACTCCCCACTCGCAACTCCCCACTCGCAACTTGCAACTCGCTACTCATAACTCGCCACTCGCAACTCGCCACTCGCCACTCGTAACTCACCACTCGCAACTCGCCACTCGTCACTCGTAACTCGCCAATCGCAACTCGCCACTCGTAACTCGCCACTCGTAACTCGCCACTCGTAACTCGCCACTCGCAACTCGCCACTCGCAACTCGCCACTCGCCACTCGTCACTCGTAACTCGCCACTCGCAACTCGTAACTCGCCACTCGCAACTTTACACTCCCACTCGCAACTCTCCACTCGCAACTTGCCATTCGCAACTCGCTACTCGCAGCAACTCGCCACTCGCAACTCGCCACTCAACTCGCCACTTGGAACTCGCAACTCACGACTCGCTACTCGCCACTCGAAACTCGTCACTCGCAACTCGCCACTCGTCACTCGAAAATCGCAACTCGCCACTCGCAACTCGCCACTCGTAACTCGCCACTCGCCACTCGTAACTCGCCACTCGCCACTTGCAACTCGACACTCGCCACTCGCAACTCGAAACTCGCAACTCGCAACTCGCCACTCGCAACTCGCCACTCGTAACTCGAAACTCGCAACTCGCCACTCGTAACTCGCCACTCGTAACTTGCCACTCGTAACTCGCCACTCGCAACTCGCAACTCGCCACTCGCAACTCGCCACTCGCAACTGGCAACTAGCCACTCGTCACTCGTAACTCGCCACTCGCAACTCGCAACTAGCCACTCGCCACTCGCAACTCGCAACTAGCCACTCGCCACTCGCCACTAGCCACTCGTAACTCGTCACTAGCCACTCGCAACTCGTCACTCGCAACTCGCCACTCGCAAAAAAATTACAATAAAACTACAAATCCTTACTTAGGTTTCGTCTGGCATACGGGCTACTGAGGGAACACGGGTGGGTTTCAGTCAGTAAAAGTCTGACACGCCCTCCTGCTCCACCATGATTTCCCACCCAAAAAAAAAAATCCATTTAATGCCGAAGTTAACGCTACATGATCACACCTCTAAAAAGTTCGCCTACATGATCGCACCTCTAAAATGCGACTGCTACAGTTTCGTGAAGATTTTGTTTAAGGCTAGGTTGTTCCTCGTTATCAGATATTGACACCAACCCGATACCGACATGTCGGCAGCTATACACATACCGATTCGAAACCAAACTATCACAGTAGGTAGCGTCTCGAAGTCGGCAGTGCGAATAAGTGTGTTCAATTGAAAGAATGGCCCGTTCTCTCACCTCTATTGTGCTGATGTCGGAGTCAGTCACTGTCTACGACGACATAGGTGACAATAACAACTCTATGTAAAAGCGTTAACTAGATACTAAACCTATGCGAAAATCTGATCCCCGGTATCGTGGCGGTGTCGGAATCGGCTAATGTGCTGTATTCTAATTTAATGTTTTTTTTTTATTTTTATTGTCTAATAAAAAAGTGTTACAGTACAGGTGTGACACTGGATCCCGCACTAGGGGATACCCTGTGTCGCAGGATCCAGTCTCTTTCGACAGATTGTATGAAATATAATTTATCGAAACTATTATTTTAGGACATCAACATTAATATTTAAAAATCACGGATTCGAGAAAAAATATTGTATTGCTAGCTCCGCTATTCGAGGAATTTTAATAAAGTTGTTATCGTGTTCCTTACGTGGTGTGTACCATAGAGCACTTTTGTCTGAGCAAATTTTTTCCTATTTTATCTGTTGGTGTCAGACTGAAAGTTCTTAATATTATTAGTATACAACCTACACCCATACATATTGTGTAATATTAATGTAGGATATGATAGTAGCGAACACAGTTCGGTGCAGAGGAAATGCCATAGTTGATATGGATGAAACTGATTAAAAGAATCTTAGAAAACTGTGATTTGTACAAACTTCTTCATAAACTACGAATACGACTCTCACTTGACTATTATTTCATCGATAATAATAATTTTGTAATGTGTCAACACTATTTTAAGATGACAACGTCATAAACGTCATCATATTGCCTAGAAATAATCACATTTTCGAAAACAATTTTGTGAATTAAAACTATAACATAATAACAAGATATTTTTTTCTGAACAATCGCAATGTCATAAATTAATTTGTTATTATTTTATTAGATGTTTTTGTACAGGCGCAGAATGAGCGAGTTTTTGAAAATTTTGACACAGGTCCACCCTCGATGACGCCCCGATATTTTGAAACCTTAACTGAATAATATTCAGATATGGTTTAAAATCCGTTTTAAACCTATTTTTTTTTTTGGGCTTTGGCTTCGCACGGTTTGTGCATTTAGCCAGTATCAAGTAATTTTACTTTTCAATCAAGTAAATGGCCCGATATCAGGCACGAAGTTACAAAAAAGTCATAGTCAGGCAAGTCAAATTAAATCAAAGTCATTGTAAAGCGGTAGTAACTTTACAACAACCTATTAGGAGTTTTTAAAGAGTAAATAATTACTCTTTAAATTCTTTTTTTAAATAGAATAATTCACTACCAAAATTATACAATTGAATTCGCTATTTCACGAAATTTCATGAAAACGAAAATTCGTGCGACATGTTCCAATGCGATCCCGCCAAAAACTCCTATAACGTAGTTAAGAGTCATTGTTGTGTACCGTGGCGTAGCTAGGTAACTAAAGGCCCTTAGGCAAAAAATAAACTAGGGCCGCAACGAAACTATTTAAAATCGTTTGTTGCAGGGCACGTCCTGGTTCTACACGCAGAGTTTAAGAATGGATAAATTAATTAAAATACATATATATTAATGTGATGCAGTTTTTTTTTTTCTTTTTTTATTTATATGTATTAATTGTGTGAGTCTTTAGTCTTTTTGAACCAGGCATAACTTTGTCCTTTTTTTACTGATGGTAATTTATTATACATTGTAACAACCTCAAACTCCAGTGTCAGGTGTTATATTGTATTTGAGAGAGATTTTTTTTTGTACTAAGTATTGCCAAGGAAAATAAAAATTGTTACCTCGGTCCAGCTTCTCCCTGCTTGGGGGGTTGAGACTGAAAACATAAAAAAACGATATTAGATACTAGTCCTTTCTACAGAAGCTATTTTGCTCTAAAGCGTACATAACACTCTAATTCATTTATCAATCAATTCCGTAAACAACATATAATTAACGCATAACCTCATACACGCCAATTAAAGTATTGAGTTAAAAAGCATAACACAATGACCAAAACTTTTTTTTCAAAGCAATCTGTTACTATTAAGAGCGTTTATCCCGCGCGGGCTGGAAACGTCGCAATTTAAGTAGTTTTTCGTGATTATTTGAATAAGTTTAAATCAAAGTACTATTTTTTTCCGCCATGCACTAGATCGTTGGTATTTATAACTTTGTATGCAATTATTTGTAGTTATTTTGGTATTTACTCATGGAAATCAACATTATTGTATATTAAGATTCCGGCGACTGCGACTGCCGTCATTTTATTCTGCAGAAAAGACCCATTAGAGCAATATATGGCCTCCGTACGCGGGATTCTCTAAGGGAAATGTTCAAAGTTGTTAATATCATGACGGTACCTTGTCAATATATCTATGAGAACATCATGTACGAGGTGAAAGACACACCATTAGAACGAGAAATATGCACCAATTGGTTCAACCAGGCTTCAGACTGGCTAAAGTAGACTCATCCTTCATGGGGTACTGTTTAAAATGTTACAATAAAATACCTCCACACATACTCGAACTGAATGAATCGAAATTTAAATCTTGTATAAAACGCACACTATGCAGCCATGCTTATTATAAGTTCGCTGACAAAAATGCTTGGCTAAACGCTGCTTGTCCTGCTCCACAAGGTAGCTTAAACTAAATTGAATAACATTTGAATACATTGTTCGAGCTGCTGAAGGCTGTAAAAGCTTGATATCTTTGCATTGTATAATTTCAAATTGTAGTATTGTATAATTGCATAGCATATGTGTGAGCACTATGTTCCTACTATAAAGCAAACATTTACAGGGTACGTCTTTCATTGACTTGAATGTGCCCTGGCAGCTGAGAGTATGTCATGCTCACTCAAAATGTCTCGCTGGTGGTGGCGTGTGTGTTGGATAATTAAGTTCCCTTCAAAATGGTTGAGCTGAATGGTGCTGATGCATACGTCATGTCCGTGAACGGGCGCCGTCAGTAGGGACTGGTCATCTCTTAGCTCCCACGGCTTATTTTAATTTCTGAATTGTTATTTTATCTTTGTTCTAATTGCGGACGCTTTTAATGTGCAGTTTTTACATCGTTCTCACATTGATAATTTCAATATAATGATGTAACCAACTTTTTGTAACAATATCATGCTTTAAAAGAGTGTCCATGGAGTTTCTTGCCCGTTCTTCTCCATAGGTACCTACGCTTTGGAATGGGCAACTAGCTTCATCTTTCTAACTCACCGACCTTGACAATTCAAAAGTGCCTGTAATTGGTTTATTTGAAATAAATGCTTTGAGTTTGAATCAACGGGAACCGCGGTCCCAGTCGCCGGAAGCCACTTATCGAAGAATATGCACCTACTCGATAAAACCAGCGAAAATAAATCTAACCGTCTTCATTATAGTAGCTTCATCTAGTTACTATAGGAAAATAAGTAAGTAGGTAAGTACAACAATATGTAAGCGTCCTTCACGAAACCTTTATACGGCGTAGATAGTTTATACGCGCACGTATAACTGAAATACCAACGCGCGATCACAAATCAAACCATCGCAATTCACAAATTTAAATGAATTCGGCAGTTAGCTGTTGTGAACCTCATGTGTGACACACGGACGAGAGTCGAAACCTAATTTCCGAAGTAACGGAGGGAAGAGAGTAATGAGAGATGGTCAATAATTATTGCTATAATGTGTGAAAGTACTCACAGATTCTTCTCTTTTCTTCATGTCGACGTTTTCGAACAGCCGCTCGAGTTCTTCAAGTAAACTCTGGCTGAAGTCCGTAGAGCTTTTCTGGAACCACACGTACCATTGAGAAAAGCTACCACTATTGGTGTATGATAACAAGCGGTATGTTATCCTCATCAAAACATGGTGTTGTTTATTAACCGGACTAACCAACTCACTGAACCGTAAAAGTCGTACTGAGCGCATTTGATCTGTCTAAAGTGGCAGACAGTAAATACCCACGCGCAACCCTCCACGTTTTATAAAAAAATATTCGAACAAATACAGTCTTGTAATAAAAGGATTTTGTAGCGAAACGGTAGAAACTCATAACTAAACTGAAGCGCCTCTTGTGAAATCGCTTACGAGTATATAATCAATCCTGAAAATATACCAAATTGCATATTTCACGATTATTACCCAAGTAGCACAAAAGTGCTTTATGACAGCATTTTTACAGTGCACAGTGAAAACATTGGCTGTATAAACTTGCTGAATAACAGCGTAGACAGCGCATCCTCTGCTGATATAACCTTAATTTGGGCACAGATTATTCAGCACATAGCTGTGTAATAATTCCAATTGACAAATAATTGAATTATAACAACATTATATTAGCATTTATGTGTGTAACAGTCACCCCAAGAGCTGAATAATATTGTCTGATTAACAAGGCACGTATTACCTATAATACAGCAAGAAAGACGAATGTGTACATTTTAAATGTTTTTAAACAGTTGAAAGTACACACTGAGCGAAATTTTAGAATGCAAAAACTTAATATTATTTATTTTCTTTAATATGAACTGTCTTTATGATCTCAGGTGCCATTTGTAAGAAAATAAATATACCTATGGCACTTAAGTTAAACTTTGATTTCTACCTATACCCCCTTATTACAGAACAAGGTTTTTCTTTAGGTATGGTTTAAACCGTCGAGCCTGTTTTTTAAATAAGAACCTAACTGAAATCGAAATACAGCTCCTTTTACAAAACTGACAAGTTAGTCCAGTGCTAAATTGTCAGTTTTGTAAAAGGAGCTGTAATTCTATTTCAGTTCTAAGTTCTTATTTCAAAAACAGGCTCGGTGGTTTAAACCATACCTAAAGAAAAACCTTGTTTTGTAATAAGGGGGATTACGTTTGAAATCTTATTGGGGAGGTAACTTTACTGTAAAATACCATATATATTTAGTTCAAAATTTTCACGCGCTCTCAGAATATCACTAAATACTGAAATAAAACTATCAGAAATGGACTGTAAATTAAATAAATGTTTTTGTTTTTCACAAAGAAATTGATAGAAAACTGTTTTTGTGTAAATAATTTGTAATCCAAATCAATTACAATTGATCTCATCTAAAATAAACCAAAATGAAAAGATAAAATTTTACAATAATACACAGTTACGCAGTGAAAATGGCGGACGGCAAGTGAACAGTTTTAATCTTAATTTAATGCTAAGGTCTGTACGGGTGTTCACCTGTGGCGTGAAATTCAGCAAAGCGTAAAATAGTTTAGCACTTGTGAAATACAAATCAGCCATGGATCGATGCGAAAATCACTAAAAGTTCTGTCTTGGTCTAGACAAATGCTGTTATTCGAGTGCATGGTAACACCTGACTAATAGGGTAAAAGTTTATCTGTATAACAGCATAAAGCATTATTTTTTTGTTAAATAACTTCACAAAGTAACTGCTTACGTTATAGTGGTTCATATGTTCTCTCTTAAAATGCAACGGTTTTGTAGTACACACGTGGGGTATTACTCAGAAAACTGCATTATTTGTGTTTACAAACATGCGCTTTTGCAGCTGATAGGGTACTTGCACTACTAGACGCTGAATAACAGTGAATTCTATGGCGTGTCTGTGGTGCTTAATAGAATGAACGTACAGAAAAAAGCGTTACAGTAAGCCTCGTTTTTCTCTCAACAGCTGTTGCAGTCCGGGTGAATACTAATAAGACTTTATAAATGCTTAGATTAACGCTGTGGGCCTGATGTGACAACTTATAATGCAGTTCTGTGCTACTTGGGTACATTTTGCCCACGTCTTCTTCCGCTTGTCAGGACACTATAAAAAATTTAGTTAGTAAATCATAACCTACTTGTTTGCCCATTCACATTAATTCAGTCATTAAAGCAAATTGATTGAGTAACCTTTTTTTTCATATGATAAAGATGGTATTCAGCTGCATTCGGATAGACTGGAAGCCGACTCCAAAAATCCTCGGGAAAAGTCTAGACTGATGATGATAAGGATAACTATGACTATTTACTATTATCCCTACATTCCTACTAATAATAGGTCTTTACCTATGAAATTGCCGTTTTGTATGAAAAAATTTAAACGAATTTTTTTCATGAATTTTTTATTTGTATTAATCGAAGTAATCACCCATGCAATCAATGCATCTTTGCCATCGCAGTGGCAGTTTATTGATGCCCTTCTTAAAGAAATCAGCTGGACGGGAGGCAACAAATTCTTCAAAGGCATTTTGTACTGCCTCTCGGGTATTAAATTTTTTTCCCGCCAAGAAGTTATCCAAATTCTGGAAAAAGTAGTAGTCTGTAGGCGCAAGGTCTGGTGAGTAGGGCGGATGACGGAGAGCTTCCAACCCCAGTTCTTGCAACTTGGAGACCGTCTGCTGTGCAGTATGAGGTCGCGCGTTGTCGTGCAGGAGCAGCGGAGACGAGCGATTGACCAATGCTGGTTGGAGATGCGCCAGCTTCTCCATCATTGTGTTCAGTTCTTCACAGTACACATCTGCAGTAATGCTCACCCCGTTTGGTAAGAAGCTGTGATGAATCACACCGGCGCTAGACCACCAAACAGTGACCATCACTTTTCTAGGGGTAAGTTTTCGTTTAGGGCATTGTTTAGGTGCTGAACCAGGATCCAACCAACTTGCTGAGCGCTTACGGTTATCAAACAGAATCCATTTTTCATCGCAGGTAACAATGCGGTTCAAAATTCCTTCATTTGTGTGTCTGTTGAGCAGTGCAAGGCACGTCTCGACGCGTACTTCGCGCTGGCGATCATTGAGTTCGTGGGGCACCCATTTGTCAAGCTTTTTTACCTTGCCAATTTGACGCAAATGGACCAATATTGTTTTGACGCTAACGTCGAAAGCTGCTGCTAATTCAGCCGTAGATTGTGTATCATCAGCTTCCACAATCGCCTTTAATTCGTCATTGTCGACCAAAGTCTTCGGACGACCGCGAGGTTCATTTTTCAGGTCGAAATTTCCAGAACGGAAGCGAGCAAACCAATAACAGGTGGTGCGTTGGTTTGTAGTGTTAGCTCCGTAAACGTCGTTGATGTTGCGTGCCGCTTGTGCCGCGTTGCTGCCACGACGGTACTCATATTCCATAATTACTCGAATTTTTAACGTATCCATGATGACGAAAAAGATTGAAATGCGATGAAAATGTAACACTAATCAATAAAGAAATGACTACTTTTAGAAAAAAAAATCCATGTTTTTAAAATAAAATTAATTTGAAATTAGAATTCTTAGCCAAACAAAAATTATTTTGATTTGAAATGGCCAGTACTGCAGAACGGCAATTTCATAGGTAAAGACCTAATATTACAAATGCAAAAGTAACTGTCTGTATGTTACGCTTTCACGCCTAAACTGCTAAACTGATGGACACGAAATTTGGCAGAGATATAGCCTAGGATATGGAGAAGAACATAGGCTTAGTTTTTACGCGATTACCGACATCCACGCGGGCGGAACCGCGGGCAAAAGCTAGTAGAGATATAAAAGTGATTCTTACTAGAACGTCAACGTTTTCAACTTTTGACAGTAAGCGGTCAGATCTGCTGCACGAAGTTGCGGTGCCCTCCTGAAACAAAGAGAAAATAATATTTACTAACATAAAATACAACTGAGTTTAATATGGTCACGAAATAAATTACGACGATATAATTGGATAGGGCTGTTCGGTACAATATTTGCGACCGAACAGTTAAGCACTTTTGCCTGCATGCATTTCTATAAATGCATGTATCACAACTATTACCAGTTTGTTCGTGTCCGACTACCAATCACGTAACTAAAACCAAACCAATTGAAACCATCTTAGTGCTAATCTAGCTTAAATTTCCCATTTAATAATAGTATTTAAAACCATATAATTTCGTTCATTAAGTTAGTGATCGTAAACATTCAAATTAACCAAATATCACAACCCAGAAGCTAATGCTAAACCACGCAGGTGCTAACTTCTACATGGTCCTTTGAGCCGGATGCGAACCAGCGACCTATTTTGCCAGTGATTTCAATTGCTTACTTAAGAATGAAAACGTGCATTCGAAAAATTAACTTTTATCCTAACACCCTAGGTATTCTAGACCAAGATGGTATCTTGCGAGTAGGGAGCCGACTAAAAAACGCACAAAAAACCTCAGAGATGAAACACAAATGAATCTTTGAAAACATTTTGAAGATGTTCGTATTATTCTTGCTGCATTCTGTTTGCTGCAACAAAATTGGTTCCGTTGTCGCTATATACCGCGTGTAAGGGAAACGCTTCCGAAGCCAGACCGTAGATCCCCGCGATCACTTTGAAAAATCGAAATCTTTTTGTTACGGTAGATTATATTATGATTAAAACAGTTCAATTGTTTTTCCATATAAAAGGCTTTCAGTCCTAGCTTGCGCTAATTGAGAAATCTGATTTAGTCAATTTTAACGGATTTAAAATACTTTTTCGCGGAAAGTTATGATTGAAAAAATGCCTTGAGGATTATCAGAAGTTTTACGAGCAAGAATAGTAATTTTGAGGCAAGAAGGATACACCACGAGAAAAATAGCACGCAGAGTTGCTATATCCCAATCTTGAGTCGTAACCACGTTGCAGAGGTACCACGGGATGGGTAATTTTGCTGACCGACCCCGCTATATTAGATTGCTGGCAGCCCGTGACCTAACAATCAACGCTACTAAAATAAAAGCAGTAGTTCAGGCCGCCCCTGGGCTTGAAGTTAACACTCAGACCATTCAGAATTGCTTGCACCAGGCTGGATTACGAGGACGGAGGTATTGGCGAGCTCCTCTGAATTCCCGGCAACGACAACGACATATATTCTTCTCGATCGATAATCACAGAAACTATTCACAAAAATCCACCGTTATCAAACAAAAAAAAAAAGCAAAGTAGCAGAAGCCGAGTGTCTGATTCACCATCTTCAGATTAGCTATGACAATTAAAAGGTACGTTGGGAAATGTTAAACCACAGATATGACAAAAATATGCTATCTTCAAGTCTCATGTCAACATATTGCTAAACATTCCTAGCATGCAGCAACAATCCATCGGGGCAAAAAAAACTGCATGACGTGACCAAAGTATGTCTCCACGCAATTCAGAACCTAGGAGTAGATATCACCACCTGGGATCCGCTGTTGGTACTTTTGTTGGCACAAAAACATGACTGAATAATTCACTGAATACATTAAGTCGGTGAAGAATCCCAGGGAACTACCAGTCCTTCAAGAATACCTAGATTTCTTGGAAAACAAGTTTGCGCCTTAGAAGCATCGTGGCGTAAACAAGAATCAAATAACCAAAAGATGACCAACCATCCACAAAACAATCAAAATTATCAAGCAAACCAGAAGAAATATTGTAGTTCAAATAATATCCAGCAATCATCAAATAAAAGCAATCCAATTATAATTAAAAAAAAAAAAAAAAACATGAAATCGCTACATATGTCGCGGTCAATCACCTGGGCATTGTGTAATGCTGAGCACGGGTTATGGACGTGTAACCAATTTTTGCAAATATCGGATGAGCAAAAGCTAAAAACTGTCAACCATCTAAACTGTTGCACGAATTGCCTATTCAACCATTTAAATAAACCTTGTTTTTCTAATAAAACATGTCGCAAATGCAACGGTAAACATAATTCATTATTGCATGACGCAATATCAACCAAAAACAGGCCGAACACATTAGCAAAACCAAACCATAAGGCTGCGCTACACAATTGCGACATCATGCGTGACTAATGATGAACAAGTAGCAGCTTCAACCCACGATCTTGGGATGACATGTCCGAGACGCTCTTAGTTACGGCCTTAGTGGAAGTCACAGGATACAATGGCACATACCATACCATAAGAGCTTGGATTGACCAATGTTCTCAAATTTCTTTAGTAACTGAGAAGACGGCACAAGTCCTGAAGCTACGCAGACATACTTGCAAAACAACCATATTCGGCGTAGGGGAAAGAAAACAGCTGCAAGGGAGTTATAACCATTCGTACGAGTATTAAACAATTCATAGTGAGTTTGCCTTAGAAGGTGAGGTTCTTACTATGAATAATATGATTAAAAGTTTACCTAATAAATCATTCATAAACCAACCTGGCCTCACATACAAAACATCAATTTGCGAGACCCAGAATTTAATACCAATCGACCTACTTCTTGGAGCAGATGTTTACTGCAGGATAGCTTTAGGTGGCCTTTTGAGGGGCAATAGCGAAGATCAACCAATAGCCCAACAAACGCAATTAGGGTGGTTGCTTTATGGGACAAAGGACACCACGATACAGGTGTCACGTCGTTCTTCACAATACCGAAGATCTACGCGGATTTTGGGAAAATGAAGACATCAACAAATAGATTGAAATGTCCACCCAAGATCATGCACGCCACGATTGCGGCGGTCAGTCCCCTCTTTGAGGAGTGGCTTGAGAAGCGGCATGGCGTCCTCACCTTCCGCCTGACGCAGGTCCTCACCGGACACGGCTGTTTCGGGAGGTTCCTGTTTCGCATAAGGCGGGAGGAAACGCCCGGGTGTTTCCACTGCGAAGATTGCCCTGAGGACACGATGGAGCATACGGTAGAGGTCTGCCCCGCTTGAGCGGAGCACCGCCGTATCTTCGGGAAGGCGATCGGCGGCGGCGATCTCTCGCGTCCGGCCCTGGTCCAGGCCATGGTACGGAGCGAGAGTGCATGGGTAGCCGTCAGATCTTTCAGCGAAGCAGTAATGCTCGCGAAGAGGGAGGCGGTGCACGTGAGGGAGAGGCAGTATATGCGCCCTCACGGCCTTAGTCGCCGCAGGAGACGCCCTGGGCGTCGGGAATCCCAGGCTAATTCTTCAAGCCCAGGTCGACGGCGCGTTGTGTTCCACGCGCGCCTCAAAGAGATGTCAGCACAAACTGATGGGGCCCGCAAGGGCCGATGCCTGCCAGTGGTGAGGGTTGTTCGAAAGAGATACCGCCGCCCCTGGCACACAGGCTACTGAGGGAACACGGGTGGGTTTTAGTCAGTAAAAGTCTGACACGCCCTCCTGCTCCAACCAGAGCGGGCGAAGTTAATTGATGATTTCCCACCAAAAAAAAAAACCTCTACTAAGTTGCGTATTGTGTTCAACGCGTCTGCCAGACCATTATCAGGACTTAGCTTGAATTACGTCATGTAACGAGGTCCAACCTACAACAAGATCTACAGGAGCCGAGTTTAAAATTGAGCAGTGGCGAGGTGAAATTTTTTCTAAGCCGGCTTTAACTTACCAGATCCAACATACCAGATCGGAAGTGTTCTTAGATATGTTTCATCAAAATCAATTCAGCCGTTTGAAGATTATCAGCTCTTTTCTGGTTGATCAAGCGATTTGAGCATCTTCCACGGGTCTGATCAACTCGAAATTTGGTATTCTATTACTTCAATGATATTAAACGAACAAAGTAACCTTGAACTGATGCTGGTAAAACACCTGGAATTTCCAGGATACCCAAGTTACTCACCAACAAACAGCAGAAGAATCGTCTTTGAGCTCATTGAAAAGGTCTCAATAAATAGATTATAGACAAATGGTGATCAGGACGAGGAATGAGGATAAATTAGTAACAAACTTCAATGTGGGAAAAATACGCAACGCTGCGCAGGTTTAAGCGAGACATTAAGTTTAAAAAGCAAGAAATAAAATTTAATAAACCATCATATAGGTCATCATTTCTTATTATTTACTAGCTGATGCCAGCGACTTCGTCCGCGCAGGATTAGTACTTCGAGTAGCTTATTTTCTTCTCCAAAGTCCTATCTATCTTTACACCAAAATTGGTTCTGCGGTTTAGTCGTGAAGGCGTAACAGACGGACAGAGTTAGTAACAACCCTAAATCGTTATAAGTACCTAACTACTAACCACAAACATATTTAAGCTGTCGTGGAATTGGACACGCAGTTTCGGGAGGTTCCTGTTTCCACTGCGAAGATCGCCCTGAGGACACAGTGGAGCATACGGTGGAGGTCTGCTTGGCTTGGGTGGAGCACCGCCGTGTCCTCGTGAAGGCGATCGGCGGCGGCGCACGTGAGGGAGAGGCAGTATATGCGCTAGCCTCCGCAGGAGACGCCCTGGGCGTCGGGAATCCCAGGCTGATTCCCGGCCACCGTAGGCGTGGGCTTGCGGACGGCGAGTAATGGGTAGCTCGCTGTCCGGTAAGGACCAGGCCCAGGTCGACGGCGCGTTGTGTTCCACGCGCGCCTCAAAGAGATGTCAGCACGAACTGATGGGGCCCGCAAGGGCCGATGCCTGCCAGGGGTGCGGGCTGTTCGAAAGAGATACCGCCGCCCCTGGCACACGGGCAACTCGGGGAACACGGGTGGGTTTTAGTCAGTTAAAGTCTGACACCCCTCCTGTCCAGCCCTCCTGCTCCACCCAGAGCGGGAGAAGTTATTTGATGATTCCCACCCCATAAAAAAAACAAAAAAGCAGCAACAAAAGCAGTCAACAAGGTAAGTAGGTAAATCTATGTAATAATAAAAATAAAAATGAAGTATCTTCTTATACGAGTATGTGTAACTCCTAACCACAAAATAAAACCTGCTAATACCTATCTATTACATTACATAGGTACAGTGCGTTTTTAACAAATCGCTAGTGCTTTGAAAATTCGCAAAACGGACACAACCGTCAATGACGTCTGTCCTCAAGCGTCTGCCCTCGTTCAGGTCGCGCACTCAGCGATGAGCGACTTCTTCCCCCACCTCGCCCGCAGTGTGTCCGCCTGCCGGCCCATTCGCCCGCCGCCGTCACAGATTCCGCCGAACCGCACCATAGTATCGCACCCTCGGTTGGTCATCGTCGTAACTATTAAAATATTTGTCCAAATGACGTAGTGTGACAGTCAAAGTTTATTTTAAATACCAGAAGCGATAAAAGTTTATTTTGAAATAAGGATCAATTTGTTACTATCAAATGTACATTAGACAAAAAAGATTAATAAGAATCTTAGTGAATATAGAAGACACCGACAGCTGTAAACCTCACTTTCAAGAGCATAAAATACTAACCCTGCCCTGCATTGAGTTATGCAAATTTGTTCGAAAGTATCAACATTATTACACTACAAGAGAAAATATACAGACAAGATACACATTACGCCATAAAAACAGATTAAATCTACCAAGCTCTAAGCTAAAAATGCACTCAACAAGTACCCTAGTGATGTCAATAAAAGTATTTAATAAATTACCAGAAATCATTAAAAACGAAAGAAAATTTAATCCATTTGTAAATAAATTGAAACAATTTATTTTATGTAAATGCTATTATAATATCAATGAATATCTAAATGACCAACTTTAAATTATATGTTTCTTATTATTTTCAACTATTAGGTACTTTATTAATTTCTAATTATTATTATTTCATTAAATTACAGTTATAGAATTTACATTTGCTATGCCCGATAATGTGCCATAATGATCATGTCTCTGTTTGCAATTTATGTCATTATTTCTAAATTAATTTAAATACCTAGATTTTTATTTTTATTTATGTAGTAGCTTTAATTTTATTATAAGTAGGTATCTTAATTTTATTGTTTTGCTGTGCCCTTACAGGGTCCACATTTCTGTACCATTTCTAGCTTTAAGCCCTTTGTGACATCTTTAATACAATATGGAATGCAATAAATGAATATGAATAAAAATAAATTATAATTTTTTATTGTATTTATGGTTCACTATTTTGGCGATAATGGCTTACACATAAAAGATAGATATATGCTGTCGCGGGCTTTTTTGTAGGACTATTTAAGATAAACATTTCCATTTTCCATTATATACGTGTAACTCTGACGGTTTTTGCAGCGCTCGCCGTAATAGCTCGCAGATAGCAGAATTTTTAACTTATTTTTTAACTTATTGTTATATTTTGGACAATTCACACAATATCTTTATAAATTATATCTTATGTGTTATTCTGATGTATGAGCTACATTATTGTAAAGTTTCATTAAAATCCTTTCTGCCGTTTTTACGTGAAAGAGTAACATACATCCATCATACAAACTTTCGCGTTTATAATATTAGTAAGGATTACATTAAACGTTTTTAAAAAGACCCAAAACATAATCTTTTTGAACCATTGAAAACTTATGAAACAAAAGGTCATTAAATTTAACAATTATGTTACCTACTCACGCACCATATTTGACCTCCGTTTCTCCACATTCCCACAACCAAATAAGCACGGTTAGGGAACTCAACATAATACAAAGAAAGCAAACTAAAGCCATGCCATACAAAGATTGAATCTTGTGCGAGACTGCCGCGCGCTTCGTGTCTCTAAAAAATTACGTAAAAATTCGTTTGTGCGTCGCAAAATTTACTTCACTATGATTAGGTCGCGATAGCTTATTTTTTGTTTCAGTGTTTGGTTACCACGTCCTGGTAACCAAAAAAAAAAAAATACTTAAACTAAAAATATATTAAGCTTATGAAAAGACAGTCAAAAGATGGCAGCACGAAGCCGAGACCACGCTGACTAGGCGTTGCCGTCTACAGAATTCCGCCATTAGTGTATTACTTTAATCTTTTTTAAATATTATCTTACCGTGTCGGTGTCTGAGATCTCATGGTACTCATGTACCTCATCTGTCTTGGGCACAAAGCCGTTGTCCCCCTTGTGGGACCTGCCGAGCGTCGCGCTGCGAACCTAAGCAGAAAAGTTTGTTGACATAAGTTTTTAGTTCACGCCTACCTCATGCTTTCGAATTTTTTTACTTTTCTTTACAACTTATTGTGCTTTTCGGAATGGAAAGGTAATAATTTAATGATACTACGGTAAGTTAACTTATTCTCAATGCTGTTTAAAATTTAAACGACTTCTTTAAATAAATCACTGTTTAATTTTTGTTATATGGAGTGCCCGTGAACATAGGATATCTCTGTTTTAATTTGTCATAAATATTACTTCAACTCATACTACATTGGTTTTTAACCGGCTTTAAAACAAGGAGGAGCTTATTTTTAAACAGAACTGGATGATTTTAATTTGAAAGGGTTATACTTTTTGTATGGTTCAAAATTATTCGAATAAATAGAAATTGTGGTTAGTTACCTATTCACAATCGAATGATCAGGGACTTCGAAGGTAACCCATGTTACTCCTAATAGACGAATAGTAGGTACGGTACACATATTGTGAAATTAAGGACATATCTTACAGCAGATGAAATACAGTAGATATAGGGGATCAGGTACCTAACAGTGGTCAACTGCTCATGTACTTCGAAGATTGCGTACGGAACTCCTCAATGACGAACAGTAAACATATTATTGTTTGTATTATCGCACGAAAAATTAAATAAAGTAACCAGTTAGGTCACTTTATAATATTCACATAACAAATAGTGATCCACGTATTTGTGTAGTAGGGTATCATATCTAATACGTTAAAAATAAAAAAAAGAATCGCTACTTCCAAATTCAAAGTTATTTTGCACTTAGTTGTGTTCTTTATTTTGAATTTTGTAGTCATTTTTGCTACTAAAGGTGTTTCAATAAGTTTTGGCTAAATGTATGTACCTCTAACAACTTTCCTAAAAAGTAGTGTGAGCAGGTATTTATATCGTAGAGCACGGAAGCAGAAGCTACCTCTGGGACGGCTTTTTCTAAATAAAAACACTATACAACTAACTTCTAAAACTGGCTAGAAAGTAGTAGTGTAAGTACATACACTACCACTTGGTGCAAAATAACTTTGGACTCGTTCAAAATAGATAACTTTAGCGGAGAATTTAAGCGTAAGTTCGGAAAAACAGAAAAAGTGTTATTTCTGCTTACGATATTTCAACTTTTTCTGTTAAAATATTCAAATACAAGCGCTACTTTAGCATATATTCTCCAAGAAAACAAACAGCGGTTTATACCTTACTAAGAATACTTTTACTTGTCGTCGGCTCTGATAGTGTCCTGTGGTTATTCCTCCTCAAACTTCTTGCTTGGTTGTCACCTAAAAAGATAAAGAAAATAGCAGCACGTACATTTATACAATCATTTAATATTCTAACTTATACTTAAACAAAATAAATAGTTATTTACAGTTAGGACTACCATATTTATGTCGCGTAATTTTCAAACTAAGCCATGGCCTTTCAAGACATAAGTTTTGTGTGTAGGTAACGTCGGCATCCGGTGTCCCGGCGCGACGCGACAGAGCACTGTGTTATCTTCACAATGGCTTACTTGACACCATTCATGTTCTTGAATGGTTTGAATTACAAGCAATGCAAGTCATGTGTTAGGCTTAAAACCAACACATTGGGAACAGTCGTCTACTGGCCTTGCTCTACAAAGAAAATAGAATGTCTTAATACCTTGAATAATAAAAACTTTTTTTCAATCATAACACTGAAACGTAAAATATAATTACGTTCCTTTGAGTTAAATTCGAGTCGAACTCGTGCGCCGAGGATTCCGTACATACCCATTATACCGCCATAATAAAAAAGATAAATAGATATAAGTATTTAGAATTTCGCGAAAATTTGTAAGTACCAAAAATTATCTTAATTTTCAACTTTTTCATTTTTGGAATTTTTCCTTAATTTGTGCTGTAAGTGTACAGCGTACGTTTAATAAGTCATTAAAAAATACGTTGTATAGCACAATTGAACCGAACCCTCTCCCTATCCTGATAACGGCTCATAATTACAATAAAACTCCAAGCTTAGTACGATGGTTGCACGTGCACTCGCTCTTGTCGAGACGGCTTTGGCTCAATTTAATTTTAAAGCGGAGGGAGATTTTTATCTCGTGATAAGCAATATGAGAGGCAAGTTCAATAATACGCGCGTCTCACGCTTTTACGATTTAAGAACTATAACACGACGCGATACGCCATCTACCTGATTGTGTGCACAACACCACGCCACCCGAGTAGAACACAAACAAGATCAATCAGCGTTAAGACGAAAACAGCAACAGTACAGGCTACTAGCGACATCTAACATTCGACGTGTGAAGTGTCCGTGACGTCAACGAAGGTTACAACCACATACAAGCATGAGCTAATGAAGACACACTCTGTCAAAACCAACTATATAAACGATCAACATCAACCATGGAGGAACGATCACTCACTCGCTACTTAGACAGCACAGTGGCCGATAGCCCCGCAGTCACCACTGTTGTCATGAGCTTGATCTTTGCGGAGGCCCCGTCGCCCTCAGGAATATCTAAATAGGAGCTGAAGGGATAGGATAGGCCCCGCAGTATGGACTGCGTTAGACTTTTGCTAAGTTAGACTTAGGTTAAACCCTCAGAATACAAAAAGAACCAGAAGTCGTGAGAGCGCCTAATACTGAAGCCACAAAAACTACTCTTATATAGAGTAGTTTGACGCGCCGCCGATTCGTCACTCGGTGACTGTCGTATAGCGCGACGTGTTTTACCGGTGTTCAATTTATTTAAATTATGCCGTCTTGTGTCGTTCCTACCTCTAAAAATTCAGCCAGGCTAAAAAATAAAGAGGATGGGATAACATTTCAGGTGCAAATAGCGCATTCAGTTATTGTCTTATTTAATTATTTGTTCAGTTTGTAATTGTCATCGTGAAAAATTGGTCCACCTTGTACGGGTTGCCAATTTAAGAGTTATGATTTCCCTTCTTTTTATTACCAATTGAGGGCTTGTAGTATGTATAAAACCACTTTAAAAATATTTTAAACGACTTGAAATTTTTTTTTTATCAAAGCAAACCGTATGTATAGAAAAGGACAGTAAAATTTTGATTTTATTATTTTCGTGCACCCAATACTCTCAACATTTACCCCGAAAATGGGCAAATAATGTCTGAGCTAGCAATATTACGCGGGTGGGAAGTGAGGCGAGCGGGGGTCACTTGTTTTGTTTTTGGACACAGCCTGCAGCTTGCAATATGAGTTGAACGGGGCTTCTGGTTCTTTCTGTATTCTGAGGTTAAACCTATAAGTGGTCCTAGGGATCGCCCTAGGATTACTTTTAGGTTTAACCTAAGTCTAACTTTGTTTGCTAACATCTGTGAAGTATTTGAAGTTACGTGAATAAACTCCCTATCTGTCATCCAACGTTGCTTTTATTCCACCGGCCGCCATTACAGAACTTAATTATCAAATTAAATAAAACTACCATTTAACGCAATGAATATTATAACTCTTATAGTCAGTCTCATATATCAGTTTATCAATGGTGGTTATTATATTTCAAGATTATCTAATGATTACAAAGCGCGCATTGCCTGACTGCAGTACCTAACGATTGTCACATGGCAAATATTACTCTAACCGGGTGTACTAATAGGAAACGATCGTGACGACCGCATATTTGCGCGCCGATCGGTTTCACCTACAATACCAGAATACTTACAAGATAAGTCTTCTTCTTCGAGGTCAGGTCTGCTATCTGGCTGGTTCGAAGCCAGCATGTGGTACGGAGTGGTGCCGGTCGCGCCTGTGAGATGTGATGGCGAATTCGGATTGATGAGGGGCACCTGTTCCAGGTCTTCGGAGGGTTTGTATGGCGTCACGATCTGGCGAGGAGGCTGTAGAGAGAAAAATAATGAGTTAGTTCGGTTTAAGAGACCCTTAACGAATGGCATTTCTCTTATAGTTCGTGCCACTAAGAGGGTAGCAGGGACATCCGTATTTGAGCGCACACGCAAGTTTGTTCTGTGAGTGTATTTGTGTGATAGCCGCGACTTATGAATTTGTAGTTCGTAGGTTCGAACTTACGTAGGTGTTTTATTTTGTGTAAATTATTTCATCACCACTGCTTACAAAACGGTGAACGAAAACATCATGAGGAAAAAAACCGGCATATTCTAGAACCAAAAATTCGAAGACCTGTGATATCTATTAATCCGCACTGGGCCCGCGTGGTAGCTTACGGCCCACTCTCTCTCACCAAGAGTAGTTCTGTGTCCCAGCAGTGGGGACATTATAGGCTGATTACGTGTAAGTTCGTTCTTATGACGGTGGCTATGTACACTTTTAAACATCATTTGATATGTTCATTGGATTACATAAGCTGCCATCCTGTCTCCTACCTAGTATACTGCGATCATCAATGAGTATATGTAATAACTGTTTTTTTTTTTATATCATTGTAAACGAACGCCGCGAGCCGCCCCTTCTGTATACGGGTGCCATACGACAGGTGTACTATTGGTATATATGGCCATTAATACATTGCATCCATGGCAAATTAGCAACGAGTCCTTGCATTGCGTACCTGTCCTTGCAATGCAAGGGTGGGTTTTATTATAAAATCCTGTTTTTTTAGTATGTTATACATTACGTCTGAGAAATCTACTTCAATAATTTGCCATGTAAAGCCTACATAATTATACTAATATAAAATAACATCAATACAACATCAAAATTGGACCATTCAATTAGTTTCCTTTCACCATATGACACAAAAGCGAGAAATTAAAACGAAAAATGTTTATGTGTCCCAATGAAAAGCATATTAATGAATTGTGGAAAAGAACGATGACAGTGCCTGCGTGGATAGGCGAAACACTGATAGGAAACAACTGTCCTAGATTTTCTTGTTAACATCATTTAGTGAAGTCATTAATTTGAATTTGGTTTAATTGATAGTTCGTCCGAAACGACAGCATTTCGGTTAAATTTTTACAGCAAAACAGTTAAAAAGTCAAGCGGTTTTCAGTCGATTAGCATTGGAATAATTCTTATGCTGTCGTCGTACTTTTTTAACTTCTACAGTAGAGCGTCGATTATCCGAACTAATTGGGACATGGGTGTTCGGAAAACCGGTATTTTTGGATAATCGAACTACCTATATGTAAATTGATTCAGCTATGACATATTTAGGTACGTACAGATAAATGAAAACCATATTTACATTTATGTAACTTTAATGACATAAGAAATAAACAAAAAAAAGCGCAGAAAATGTTGTTGTAAAAGTTTACACTTTCACGCGGAAAAATTTAGTTTATCGACTAGCGGTTACTTGGAAGTGAGATACCAGTACAATAACATAACAAGTGAACGAGTCGCGACAAGTGCACGTAAACTGTTCTACTGTTCGGATAAGCGGTCGTTCGGGTGAGCGACGTTCGGATAATCGACGCTTAATCTAAATGTTATAAATCTCATTTTCCACGCAGGTGTCATCGCACGATTCCAGTACTTACGCAGCCAGCGGGGTCCAGAAATGAAATATCTCCGAAGTAGGCGCCATCGAGGCCGACGTGGCCCGTGTGCTTCACGTCTCCTTGTGGGCTCGAGATCATGCTGCGCTGTATGTGTGTCCGCTTGCCGGTGTACGTGTGCCGTTTGACGTCCGTCCGCAGCAGCGACGGGCGGATCGTCCGCGCCGACTGGCGGATCGGATTCGGTGATAACGAGCCCGACACGTAACATACATTTTTCTGAATGGGGGTGATGGAAGCTTAATGTTGGTTGAATTTGTGTTGGATAAGTGTATCTTTAACAACATTCAGCTTGAATGGCTGCTACCATGATGCAGTTGTTAGTGGAGAAAGATAATGTTTACCCACAACACAAAAACGTTTTCAGTGTCAGAAAACTTTTATTACGTTTAAGTGCTTTACACAAAATTGAAAAACGAGTGTAACGCAAACCAAAAAAGGTGATAAATAATGATCTGGTGAAATATTAAGAAAAGAAAACAAAGGGTGGACAGTTGAAATGGGCCCTAGAGAGAAAGTACCCTCAATATTTAATGCGCCATAAATTTTTATTCAAAGAAGACATTCCAATCTTCGCCAAAGTAAGCAAAACTGTTTTCTTTTTTTTTAAGTTGTCTGTGTCGAAATAAACAACGGATAAATTCATTATTTTTTATTTAAATTCCTTGATCTGCCTTGAATTTAGGACACAATGACTATAAGAAAGATTTGATCCTTAAGATTACTTTGTTTTTGCTTTAATGTCTGTTCGACAACAGGGTGAGGCAAACGACTTAAAAAATAAAGTTTTACTCACATAAAAATATACAGGATTGTCGTTATAATAAAATTGGCCAACTTCAATATTAAAGAAAAGTACTTTTCCTCCAGGGTCCACTTCAACTTTCCACCCGGTGCACACACTTAGACACGGATTTACGCGAAATCTCAATCCGAATCGAAAGACATAGATCGGGAAACTCGGCCGTTGATTGATTACAGACGAGATCAGGTTTGAGACCATTATTAATTTTGAGCGAAAGTAAAGACAGTGAGCGATAACACAGTTACATGTATGAAAGGACTTACCTCTGGGGTGTACGGCTTCGTTTGCGTGGGGTCGAGCATACCACACGCGCCTCCGGGTAGCACACCGTACCACAGTGATGACATCGTCATATTTCTGTAAATGAAGATTAGCACGATTACTAAGGGTGTGTCCAGACCTGGCGAATGCGACGCTCGCGAGCCGCCCGATTGTGAGATCAATGTGATTGTGTCGTTTTGCGGAGTTCCTATGGCCACCTTCCAGCTCCAGCATCAGACCCTGTTTACCATATAGGATCAAAGTACTCATCAATACGAATCAAACGAACCCAAACTCGATGGAATTGTGTCGTGTCATTGCGGAGTTCCTATGGCCACCTTCCAGCTCCAGCATCAGATCAGCTTCATGTCATTTCAGCTCAATCGGTTAAAGATATCTGCTTCAAAATTGAGTTGCAAAATTCTACCCGAACAAACACACTTCCATACATTGCAAGTTAATATAAAGCTTGTAAAATAATAAAAAAAGGTTGAGTTCCATTAAAATTCAGGAGTATTCAATATCTTTTGCGCAAAGAGAAAATTAGTGTGAAAATCAGTTCCTGCATTTTAATATATTGTTCAGGGCTCTAGGGGAGGCACTTTCCCGATGGGACTACGAAATAGTGTATCCATAAGTTAATCGCATAATTATTATTATACTTAACTTTACTTTTAGTAAGGAAAGTACTTGTAATTGATCAGTACATAAATTATCAATACGGATATCTTATGACATCCGTGCGTCCCGTCCCTCCAATAGCTTACTCAGAAACTATTTGCCGTTATAGTTTACAGTAAAAAAAAAAACGATTTTTATCTTCTCAAAAATCTTCTTAACAAAAATCCTAAATACACCGAAAGATAATGCATTGCCTAAACCAGTCGGGTATTTTTTTTCTAAGCCAGTCGGTTTGGAATCATAAACTTTTGCACAGCAGTTCCTTCTACAACGAAGGTGAGCAATAAGGAGCATTTTTGGAAATTCATCCCCTAAAAGCATTACTCTGCGACGCAGCTTTAGAGGAGCCTATGTTCAACAGTGGACCACGATGGGCTCGTTGAATCATGGAGTTATAAGCAAGAACTTCGATATTTGTCCTGCAAGCTACGTGCTTTGTATTGAAAGTGTCAGTTATAGACTTTGAAGCCATGCATCCGATTTGCCCCAAACAGATTTCATTCATCATCTGCCTAGCCTTTTCCCAACTATGTTGGGTCGGTTCCAGTGTAACCGGATGCAGCTGAATAGCAGTATTTTACATGGAGCGATTGCCTATCTGACCTCCACAACTCAGTTACTGGGTAATATGATACCCCTTGGTAAGACTGGTTGTCAGACTTTCGGGCTTCTGACGACCCGTAACGACTGTCAAAGATCCACAAATGACAGCCGGGACCAACGGCTTAACGTGCTTTCCGAGGCACGGAAGGGTCTTGGTATGTAAAGATGGTCACCCATCCACGGGCCAATCGCGGCAAGCGTAGCTTAACCTGATCAATCGACCCGCGCAGCTATTATTACTTAGCCACAAGCCCCTCCCAAACTGATTTCATTATTAAAGGCAATAATGCAAAGATGGTTTTGGACAACTAAAAAGTGTATTTCTTTTTTTAACTTAGAAGCACACGCCGGCTATCCGCTAGTAATCTTTTAAGACTCGGTTCAGTCACGATATTACCCTTCGCCATACGTACGCCAGTGGTGTCCAAGAAATATTCAATCGTACACATCAATTTGAAACTCCCATTGGAACTTGCCATTGGTTTAGAAACAGCAACCTCGTTCATGAGAGGTACCTTCCTTAACCACTGGGCCATTCTTTCATTCCTCTATCATTCATTCATTCGATAAAGACGACAGAGAAGAGGTGACGTCAAACACGCATGCGCACTGTTGTTTATTGTGTTTACTATGTTGGTACTGGGCAGCGTGTTAGCCCTCACTTCAGGGAGCAGTGTGTTGTTCCGCCCTCAAGAGGAGCTACGTTTTGTTCCTCTCTACGAGCAATATTTTGTTACTTCATACTGGGTACACGATGCGAGAAGCACAGAACCGGTCGACGTGGCGTAGTTTAGGGGAGGCTTATGGCCAGCTGTGGACTTCTTTCGGCTGAAATGGTGATGATGATACCGGGCATTGACCGAAGGGCGTTATGTTATGCGATTTGCACATATTACTTGAGACTAGCTTTTGCCAGCGGCTTCGCCCGCGCTTCTTTTAACACGCACCGCTACAACAATAACAACATGTTGCCTAATCACATTATTCCTCAGCCTAAGATACATAGCTACAAGCTTATAGATAAAAGTGGAGACAACACTCTAAATACCTAAGTAAAGACAACTGTATACATCAGAACGAGACAGTGATATGTTTTCTGTCTCTTATGTATGTATTCAGAAAGAGAGCCGTAGCCCACAGGTCGTCTTCAGTTTTTTATTTGGAGTTTGGCCTCCACTTTTGCCTATAAGCTTCTTGGTTACACCACACATGCTTCACAAGTAAAGCATTTCAGCAGCATTATTTTATTTTACTTTCTCGACTCTTTCCTCAATCCTAACATTCCATTCCATTCCATAATTAAGCGTAGGCACCGGCACACCCTGGTTGTTTCCGGTTACGCTATTGTGCCACAATAACGTAAGCGTAAGTGTGTTTATAAAGTACTAGTAGCGCTCCGCGGTTTGACCCACGTAGTTCCCGTTCCCGTGGGAATACGGAGATAGAATATTGTCTGTCACCGGGGGATAGTGTAGCTTCCCAACAGTGAAAGAATTTTTCAAATAGGTTCAGTAGTTTCGGAGCCTATTCAAGGCAAACAAACAATCAATTCTTTCCTCTTTATTATTAGTATAGATAACTATAGATGTCAATAAAAACTGGTTTTCAAGTTTATAGTCCGAATTTTACGATTTCAGAGTAGATAAAAACACATTTTTTTTAAATAGCCTATAGTGTCCAACTGCTGGGCAAAGGCCTCCCCCAAATCGTTCCAGGAACAATTTTCCCGCGCCACTTCGAACCAGCCCTCGCGGTACGCATCCAGAACACAAATACCACAAAAAAAAAAAACAATTCAAAAATTATACTGATATACTTACTCTTTTCCTAATACTGTTATGATTTGTCCAGATTTGTACTCTAGGAAACTGTTCCGGCGACCATCTTCTGGCTTCTGGAAGTTTACTGTTGCTTGCACCTAAAAAGAAGAAATAAAAAATATATAAGTACTGCTGTAGTGTAAGTATGAGGATTACTTAGAGAGGGAAGGAGAAATTCCAGAGCAATAAAATTAACCTTTATCTTTATTTGAATCTTTACACACTTGTTTGGGTCAGCACATTCGATTTGGCAGTAATTTTGAACAACAAAGCCGATCCGAAGCATTTAATCCACATATTCGGGTTTCATTTAATTGGTGCCGGGCGGCAAACTAAATTCGGCGTCTACCTGAGCGGATTTTTCCCGAATTCATTTCCTACATGATATTTGATTTTGCCCACGGCTGTATTGTTTCATACCGATGGATGCTTTGATACACTTGAGAGCGATTTACACCGAACATAGTTTTACATAATTAATGTCATTGTGACGTTCGTTGTGGCCATGTTTGGGGGAGGCTTATGCGAAACAGTGGACTGCTTTAGGACTCTTTCGGCTGAAGATTATATTAAAAACATAATAATGTGTTTGAATGTCGTCTACAAGAAGAAAGTCGGAAGACGTAGAGTGGGAAGGCCTCCCACAAGGTGGACCGATGACCTTGTGAAGGTCGCGGGTATCCGCTGGATGTGGGAAGCACAAGACCGGTCGAAGTGGAGGAGCCTGGGGGAGGCCTATGTCCAGCAGTGGACGTCTTTCGGCTGAAATGATGATGACGATGATGATGTCGTCTACAAAGATATTGTATTTATCTAATGTCATTGGCCAATAGCCGTTTTATGTTATACTACAATAAAAACAAGATACACACCTGCTCCGGTCGGATACTGCGTAACTTAGGTCCCAAGTCCTTGAACTTGGGTCTATTATTAAAGTCGTGAGCCCAACACTCCAACATCGTAGCGTAGTAAGCTTCAGGACAGCACTCCGGCCGCTCTAATCTCTGAGAACAGTATAAAATAGAATGAACACACCGCCATTGAATTAAAGACATTTTGAATGAGCTGTGTGACAACTATAGTGTACTAAAAAGCTTTTGTATCTATCTAACAACAAATTAATAAATAGTACCGGACTATTACTGGTCCACTGAAGACCAAAAAGCTCTGCTCATACGGAGAAGGCATCAACATTAAAGACATACATGAGTATAATATGCACTGTACTTACTAGAGGCACTTTCACTTAGCAAATTCAGATTAGTATTAATTAGTCGCTTTTGAAATAAAATATCGACTTTTATCAATACTAGTAATATTGGCGCAGTTACAAACTTGATATTTCTTTATGTGAATATACCATTGTAATACAAAAAACCCAACATGCACAGTCTCGTACAAAAGTAACACTGAAAACTGTCCCCTTTTCGTCATAATTAACACATATTTTTTTGCAAAATCCTCCTTACACGCATGACTTACGCCCGGTTTCTCGACGGCTATTCAAATCTAAAATTAACTAACCATGTGTCAAATCTCTTGTTAAGTCGAAAACGAGTTGCACGAACGTTAATCAAGTACTTTGATTTATATCGTTGATCACTTAACACAGCAATCAAATTAGTACAAAAATCCCTTGTCAATTCAAATTTTGGGTTTCTAAACGAACGATTAAGCTTGAAAGTCATGTTAAGCAGCTGTGAAATGTTATGTTAGCTAATCTGTCGAGCTCGGGCGATTATCTTTGCGTTCCCTGTGATTTTCTGTTTTCTTTGGATATTTTCTAGTTATAATTATTAAAACAACTTTGGCTATTCATAGCGGACTCGAGATTGATCAATTTTCTACTGGAGATTTGATAACCGGACAAATATTTCTTACAAACAAACGAAACCGTGAGATGCTTACGAAGGATTGTATACAAATCAGAAATACACATGTAAGTAGCAATGGTTAACAGTCATCTTCTTATCATTTACTTGTATAAAAATCTAAACCAAAAAAAATAATTCTATAGGTACTTTAACTACGGTACATATTTTTGTTATAGATAATGGCATCCTCCCTGTCGTCTTTGTCTTTGTCTAGTAGCGAGTATATATGTTCTGTGCTAGTAGCAGTGAAGATGAGCAAACAAGTATTAGGTCTAGAGTTTATCGCCAAAGAATGTGTCCAATGGAACATTACAATGATGAGATACTCAAAAGAGAACATTTTTCGCGTTCTGTATAGTTTCTCCCTCTTGATGTCGATGCCGATGCCATAATTAAATGAAAAGCACTAAAAAGTTTTTAATCTACCTACATATACCTCGAACATTCAAACTCAAAATTATTCCGCCTTTAGAAATGTCAACAGTTTCAACATGTGCCGTGTTCCGATATGCAACAAAAGTGATAATATCGCGAACCCGACCAAAATGAATAGTCAAAAAATTTAAGAGCTTTCAGATCATTAGTACTGATTTTTATTTTGGTTGGCTTCGCGATATTATCACTATTTGTCTAATACGGAATGCGCCCTTGTTAAATTGAACGAACTATTTAACAAAATGAATGAAGAATACGATGTTGCCATGCACATAATCTATTTTCGTTAATCAGTTGACATTGATCGTTGATTAGTTAATTTTATCGTAATCGCCAATTCAGCAACCCAATTTGATTTGACTGTTCTGTTAATTTAACAGGTTTGTTAGTTGATTATAGATTTGAACAGCCGTCGAGAAACCGGGCGTTAAAGTGGTTTTTACAGAGCAATGTCCAAAAAAACTGACTGAAAGATGACTGACGCCCACTTCGGTTATAGAAGTAGGTTTCTTTGCGCCCACAACACATTGTATGGTTTCCTATATGAACCCTTTATGAGCCACCACACGTTGGTGACCTGAAGTTCCTTGTCCCAAGCATGTGGGTTGAGACTTAGCAAATGCCAACCAATGCTACTTTTCATGGATGTACCCAGACTGCCTCGTAGGTCTAGTGCTTGCAAGAGCTTCTGCTGAGCATGAGGGTTCAATTCCCAGGTCGGGCAAAGCGTAATTAAGATTATTCATCGGGAATTACTCAGTAGCAGCCCGAAGTCTGGAATTGTGCCGATTGATGGATTTTAATTTGATTTTGACTTAATTCTGATTTAATTTTAATTGAATTTAATTGTAATTTAATTTTTAATTTAGTTTATTCTTATTTTAAATGTTATGTGTAACATAGTGTAAAGTACCTACTGTACCTGTTAATAAAATATGGATTATTATTTTCTGAAATAAACTTTTTGATTTCAATAGGCTGGCATCCAATCACATGAGAATTAAACAAAACTAGGTATAGTCACCTCTCTTTCATTCATTATTTAATGGTGTAGCGGCACTAAAAACTAAAAATGCTTCGCAACAATATAAAGAAACGCAAAAAGAAAAGTGGCGCCATCTACAATGCCACAGGCGAACTAAATTAAGAATTCCTACATCGCACAGTCAGAGTTTTCCACGAAACTCGGCTATATACAAAATCCCGACATCAACTGTTGGGCAGTTGCCCACCAGACACAATACCCGTCTGGTCGAAGGATCCTCCTTTACCATCATAGGTATGAGTGAACTTTACACCCTGTTCCTCATACCTCTATAATGGCATTCAATAAATAACTAACCTGAAAGTTAGGAGAATCAATAGCTTCCAGGATCTGCTGTCCAGAGAATGCAGCCCAGGGTTGGAAGCCATACGTGAACATCTCCCACAGGCAGACTCCAAAGGCCCACACATCACTGGCCGACGTGAAACGAAGGAACAGGATGCACTCTGGAGCACACCTAAAAATGAATGTAGTATATTAAATAGAGTGATAAACTAAGTTGGGGTTACCTTTACCGCTGTGGCTATTGGAAAACGTTCTTAGGCGTGGGGTTAGCACAGATTGATGAGACCATGAGTCAGCATAGCCGGGTGGGAAAATATGTATTCGATTTTGCTACCTTCGGGCGTGCCTTCTTCTTTTCGTGACGATACTATTTACTTTTATAGAGTCGAAGATAAGTAGGTGGCCACGTTGATAACGTCATCAGTAGCATTCTTTAGATCATGGAATGTGTCACACTATTAAGGGTCCGTAATAAACTGCACTGAGCAATATTTGGAACAGTCGCTGGCTTATTTGTAATAAGCAGTGATATGAATAGGTAGTGCCTATTCGCCTAAACTTCGAAGAACAGAGACAAGAAACGGAGACATCCTTATGACTAAATTTGTTTTTCCCGGGATTTGGGAAAAATCTTCAGTAAGTTAAAATTTGTGCACTGGATAAAAACTTATCCTGTATAAGATGTGTAAAAGCTATTTTTTACTAAACTTGCAATTACCAAATTTTCGGGATATTTAAGTAAAATCCCGAAATAAATAATCTAACTTGAATTTATGTATTCGAATTATATATTTACGATCCAACTAACCGTTGTACCAAATCATGAATTAAAGTTAGATTATTTATTTCGGGATTTTACGTGAAAATCCTGAAAATTTGGTAGTTCAAATTTAGTTACACATCTTAAATAAAGCTTATTTTCAACTTACTGAAGATTTTTCCCGAATCCCGGGAAAAAAAATTTTGTCCTAAGGAAGTCTCCGTTTCTTGTCTCTGTTCTTCGAAATTTAGGCAAATAGGCACTACCTATCTATTCCTATCACTGGTAATAAGTATATTGCACGAAATTAATAAACCATAGATCACTATCACCTAGATCCTAAACAAAATCCGATTTAAAAAAATCTACAGCATATTTCTGCTAAATTGCTTAAAAAGCTTGCGTAAGTTATTTTCAGCAACTGTTACAGTGTCGCATCCGGTTATAATTGCAAAATATGAATCAATAGCTAATCATTATCAGCCTATAAGGGGGCGTTCATTAATTACGTGAGGCGTTTAGGAGGGGAGGGGATCGAGTTCAATCTCACTCAATCTCACGGGAGAGAGGGTCTCGGCAAATATCACGTAATTTGTTTTTTTTTCCGCAAAGAAACAACGTAACATTACGAGAAAACCAGGTTAAATTAGGTAAAACGTGTTTTTCCGCCAATATGGCTAAATCCTACCACGCATAATATTAGAAACGTTATTATAAACAAATTGTTGCGCCGACCCCAAATAAATTGGGATAAGGGCAGGAGAATGATGATGATTATAAACAAATTCACAGGTACTGCTGCTACCAATTATGGCAAGGAAAAAGAATCTGAGACGATCGATCAATTTATCAACGAAACGGGGCAACAGATATTAGAGTGTCTGTAGAAGTAGTGTAAAAGCCTGGATGTTGTGATAGGTGAAGACTCGATGGTAGAGGTTTTATTGTCCTTATAAAACTGCAAGTATGTAGAAGGATTTGAACAAAAAAACATGGACTTCAGCTCGTTACTTTCAAGACAAAACATTACAACTAAAACATAATTTTAATTACTTCTACCAATTACAACGCCAACTGCACATAACTCGTCGAAATTTATATTATTATCATTCTATGGAGTCCCAAAGGCGTGCTTTTTAAAGAAATAAGAACGACAATGCATTCTACGAATAAATGCAACCATTATTAGAAAAGTTGTACCATCAATGCTTTCTGCCCGAAATCTTTAACGGTTGGATAGCAAGTAAAAGAACAATGAGAGAAAGAACGTCGTCATAAGTTTAATTTCGTTGATTTTCGTAGTAGGGGATTTAGAGACTGGATACCTATCCTATACATAACCTTTTGTGACAGTGACAATCTGTCCCACTTCATAAAAAAGGGTCTACCAAAAACTAAAGAAACTACAGGACCTTGGCAGTTTGGCACTTATTCCACATGTTAGCAAGATATGTACATCATAAACAACAAGCTAAACCTCTTTCTTGATCCACAAATTTCCGAACAAGCAGGTTTTGATAAAGACAAAGGCACGCGGGAACCAGTTTTAAACATTTCGTCATAATTTAATATTGCAGGCAGCTGCGTCCCAGAAATAAAATGACGTATAGCCACGGCTAAAGATGCTAAGACACGCCTCGAAAATCGTAGTTTAAGTCATAAAACCAAAGCCCGATTGGTCAAGGCACTAGATTTCCAGATCTTCCTCTATGATGATGAAACGTATGGAGATGAATCCGAGCATGAGAAACACAGAGGATGGATTAGGGTCAAGTACGACTGCTGAGCGTGGAAACTGTGCCCATTAGGTTTACCTTGTAGAAATTGTACACTCGGTTGATGCAATTGGGGTATGGCATTCCTGTTTTAGTTATTCTGGTATTCGACTTATGAACCCCATGCTGGTTTGGGCAGAGGATCGAGAACGGGCCACTCAATCAACCGCGTTCTATAGTGAGGGACTATGGTTAACATGATTTGTATGGTTGTATTTACGACGTAATCGTCGTAAATACAAACGCAGCAGTGTAAAATGGCAAATGAAGGAAAATCTGTTGCCGATGAGAAGATCCCTGATGAATGTTTCCTCTCACCCGTCTCCATAACTGACAAGCTCGAAGATTTTTGGCCGTGGGCTCCGGAATTATGATTCATAAAAGCAGAGGGGATATTAAATCCACAGAAGATGTCCGACGATTCCAAGTATCGGATTATCCTTTCAAAATTAAACCTCGAGGTCACAGAACAAGTTGCGGATTAAACTAATTGACCCGCCAAAAGAGAAGAAATATGAGACCTTGAAGCGAAGATTAATTTCGGTATATAAAGAGTCAGCGGAACGACAAATCAAGAAATTGATTGGAGAAATGGAGCTAGGCGATCAACAGTCATAGCACCTCCTTCGTAAAATGCGTGACCTGGCCAGATGAAAAGTAACCGATGACACACTCAAGGTAATGTGGCAAAATCATTTACCACCATCAGTACGTGGAGTTTTGGCAGTGACTGATGAAGAAAGTTTGGAAAAATTGGCGTCGATTGCGGACAAGGTCGCTGAAACTATCACCCCAATACACAGCATCGCTGGGGTAAACGAAAAACCAGGAGCTCAAGGCAAGGATGATTTGGTGATAGCCGAGATCATTAAATTAAGCGACAGATTACGCAACATCGAGAACAGTTCTAGGGGTCGCTCGCGCGATGGTAGACCTAGACGATTCCGAGCCAGATCATGATCGGAATCCAGGCCTACAAGACAGGCGAAGGCACCTAAGATGACCCAAACTGGTTATGTTTTTACCACTTCTGATACCGCAACAAGGCGAATAAGTGCGTTAAACTGTGCAACTGGAAGAAGAGAGATGCCAAGCTGTCGGAAAACTAGAAACGGTGCAGTCAGCGAAGGGACTGCGACCGCGAGCACGGCAATCACCGTCTATGTGTCAAGGACAGGAATTCAGGTTTGAACTTTTTAGTGGATAGTGGTGCAAATGTGAGTGTTCTACCGCGCAGAGTTGTTTTAAAGAAAGATAACGCATTTAGTGCTCGTTATAAGTTTTACGCTGCGAATGGTACCGAGATTAATACGTAAGGTACGCACATTTTAGAACTAGATTTAAGTCATAGACGAGTATTCCGTTAGTTATTTACGATAGCGGACGTACAGCAACCAATATTAAGTGCTGACTTCTTAGCTAATCATAAGTTGTTAATTGATTTGAACGGTGAGTCGATCAGGTTACTAACTTCAGTACGAGAGGAAATCTCTCTAGTTCAACTGAACCCACGCTAAAGACCATTGTTGATAATTGCCACTATTAAGAGTTGTTGAATAAGTTCCCGGAATTAACTTAGCCAGTTTCATATAAGGAGACACCTAGACAGCGTTTGCCACCAAATAGAAACAACAGGTACTCCAGCCCAGCCAGCACAAACCTTCTGAGTAAGTTTTGTTTAAGGACAGTCTTGGAAACTAATCGCTGAATAAGACTATCGTAATTAGCGGATTTGACGCTTTCTCAGACATTATTCAAGCAATTTGGACACAAAATTATACTGCTAATAGCTGTGTAATAGCAACGTAACAGATGAATAAGTTTTGAATAATTGTACGACAAGCTGAGTATCTTCTGCATAAAAGCATTTTGTTCTTTAATACAAGTATTACAGCTCTGTTAGCAAGATGATGAATGAATGAACTATGGTTAAGTCTTTCAAAACTCAGATAATACACAGCGTTTAGCTTATTATTCAGTTTATTTTATCAAGAAGTTTATCAAATTCAATTGAAATTGGCCAAATTATATTACCTATCATACGTAAATTTTACCCTAATTTATGCAATTGTTGGTGCACATGCAACTTTACCGTGTATTTAAATCTACATTTCGTGTAAAATTTTCACGCGCTACCTGATAAGTCGGGTTTTGGAGAAATAAACAAAATTTCGTCGATCACCATGTAATACTTTTATAAGAATATTATACTGATTTCGTTATTAAACTTGAGTATTTGAGTATAAAATTCCACATCATTATAATAGGTTTTGATAATCGATATGGCGACGCTCATTCTGAATAAAATCTGATTGCACAGCGGCTTATCGTCTTATGTCTGCATAACAGACCTGATTGTGTCCACTTATTAAGTTTTACTCTGGTTAAAAGTGGCCTGCACTCAATTTTTTTCGATAAATGTTCTACAATCACACACATTCATACTGTAAATCAAACAATTACGATTCAGTCATATAGTTATGAAAACACACAGAGAGTTTTTTATCTTTTCATACGCTCGCAAGCACTTTCTTCGTATGTCTCCCGTTCTGTTCTCTTTTTCCATGAATTGGAGTATTTTTTAACATTTTTATTATAAGGAGGCATATTCACACAACCACTACAAAATAAACCGCAGTTAGCCGCTTAAATGCTGACTCACGTTCCAGAACAGTTCTTCTAGCTTAATAAAATACTACTCTTCGTGAATACCCAGCAAACTTCTGCATAAGAATCTGTTACTATTGCTTTAACCACAGTTAGCTGCACATGACGGTAATTTCGTACTTAAAGCGGTATAAAGTAGTTATAACAGCTATCTAAATTTCTGTTAAGTTACTATATGCTTCATAACAGAAATAACGACTATTTTACAAAGTACTGAATAACTATCAAGATATGATGTGTAATATATAACTTATCCAGTATCATGCTTGATAATAGAATTTTGTACCCATGTTATACAAAAGGTTACACAAACTCTTGAGTAACAGGTCTTTTTATGATGATTATTCAGTTTTAAGAAATATAATCCGCAAATTACTAAACTAACTCAGCTAATAGTATTATTATAGCAAAAGAAACTTTAATACAGAACTTCGTAATACACACAGCTTCTATACATATATAATAAAGCTTAACCCTGTATAAGGTTAAATTGTTGGCCAGTTATGTGACTTGTGTGCTGCCTGGGAGTGCAAGCACTCGCGAGTCAGCTACCACCGGACAGGTATGTAAAATCCAAAAACTAATTTAGGGTTATGCAGGAGCTGGGAATTTGCAGGCCGAGTCATAGCGCTTGGTGCACTTGGTACCCAAGAATGACGGTAATATTAGGCCATGTGGCGATTAAAAGCATTTAAACCAAATCGCTACCCTGTGCCCCGTCTTCATGATTTCACTTTTTGACGTACATTTTGGCTAATAAGATTTTTACTTAGACGTTAATCGAGCATATAATTGTATAACTGTCGCGGAAAACGATATTGAAAAAACCGCTGTTATAGCACCTTTCGGTTAATTTGAACTTATGCGCATGCCTTTTGGATTACGAAACACCGCACAAACTTTCAGCATTTCATGCACCA
This sequence comes from Polymixis flavicincta, assembly GCA_949987655.1. NCBI lineage: Eukaryota > Metazoa > Arthropoda > Insecta > Lepidoptera > Noctuidae > Polymixis > Polymixis flavicincta. The sequence continues at coordinate 29,037,789 of OX465171.1, read as the reverse complement.
TACTGTATTGCAAAGTTTAGATTTTTTATTTAACTATGTAGATGATGTTATAATTGCATCAGAAAACGAAACGCAGCATAAACAGCATCTAGAAAAACTTTTTGAATGATTTAATGAATTTGGCATAACTATTAATTTCCCTAAATGCAGTTTTGGCAAAGAGAAATTACCGTTTTTAGGTTATGAGGTATCTGTGGAGGGAATCAGACCTCTAGAAGATAAAGTTAAAACCATTTTAAATTTTCCCAAACCGGAAACTATTGAGGAATTGAGAAGATTTTAGGGAATGATGATTTTTTATAGAGCAAGCATACCGCACGCAGCTGAACATCAGACAGAGTTGAATATGTACCTAGGGAATTTCAAACGCAAGGACAAAACTAAAATTAACTGGACTGAATTAGCCGAACGCAATTTTGAGCAATGTAAAGAAGACCTAAAGAACGCAGCTTTATTATCGTATCCAACGACAGATACCCCTTTAGCATTAATGACTGATGCGTCAGACACTTGTATAGGAGCAACGTTACAACAATACGTGGATAACAAGTGGAAACCCTCAGGATATTTTTCTAAAAAGTCAAATTAAATATAGTACCTACATATATAGAGAACTATTAGGAATTTATTTGGCAAACATTCACTTTCATAACATGGTAGAAGGTCAAGACTTAATTATTTTTACAGATCACAAGCCATTATCTTTTGCATTTAACAAAACCGGTACAAATAGGGAAACTTCACGAAGAGCTAGACAAATTATGTTCATTAGCAAATTTAGTACGGACATAAGGCACATCACTGGGAACGATAACGTAGTAGCAGATACTTTATCTCTTTGTATAATCAAAGCTTTATCTAGAGTAGCAACAATATCGTGTCCCACGACGGTCAATTTCACAGAACTTTCAGCTGCGCAGGAAGCGGATACCGAGCTAGCAAAATTGCAACGCGAGTCAAAGAACAATAACAACGTTATGTTGAAACGTGTAAACTTATTTAATTCAAAGAAATACGTTGTTTGCGAAGTTTCAACCGACTCAGCCCGTCCATACTTGACAGGCGAATTTCGCTGTTTAGCTTTCGATTCGATACATAATTTGAGCCATCCAGGAATTAAAGCAAGTAGGAAACTAATTAGAGATAGATATTTTAGGCCAAACTTGAATTTAGATGTTGGAAAATGGGCTAAAACTTGCGTTAGATGTCAAAGAGCGAAAATACAAAAACGTACTGTTTCTGATTTAGGAACTTTCGAGAGTAGTAAGCGTTTCGAGCATATTCACATAAATATTGTTGGACCTTTACCAACTTCACCAGAGGGATTTAAGTATTGTCTAACAATCATAGATTCACGCGTTGGCCAGAGGCATTTCCGATAAAAGAAATAACTGCAGAAGTAGTAGCTAAAACATTATATGAAGGTTGGATTAGTCGTTATGGGTGTCCAGTTAAACTTACAAGTCATCAGGAAAGACAGTTTGAAAGCAATTTATTTAAAGAATTAATGTCGTTAATGGGAATACAGAAAACGCGTACCACTCCTTACCCTTCCTTAAAACGCGTACTTACTCCTTATTGAGGATTCAATGTAATTGAGCCGTAGAAAGATGGCATAGATCTTTGAAATCCGCGTTAAAAGCACGTTTAGATACCGAATGCTGGGTAGACTCTTTAGAGAGTCCGATACAGGCGTAACCGCAGCACAAATGTTGTATGGTAGCAATATTAGGCTACCAGGTGACTTTTACGACGCTAGTAGCGTGAAGTCGTACGATGATAACAGTTTTGTAAACAAACTAAAAGACGTAATTGATGGACTCAAGCCATCCAGTAGAGAAAACATGTCACCCCACAAGATTTTTGTACACAAAGATTTATGTACTAGCGAATATGTGTTTATTAGGAATGACGCAGTGCGGAAACCATTACAATCTCCTTAAGATGGACCATATCGCGTCATCAGTAGAAACGAAAAAGTATATCGTGTACAATTACCGGATAGACAAACTAACGTATCTATCGATCGTTTAAAACCAGCATACATATATCAAATGATAACGAATCGACATCAAAAAAGTAGACAAAACTGATAGTAAAATAGGCACAAAAATTCAGAAAAAAGTCACTTTTCAAACAAGCGAACCAAGTAGCGATACATATACCTACTACCTACTACGCGAACTGGTCGACTAAGTAAGAGACCATTGAAATATCGTTGATTTGGCAGAAATAAAAATAAGGTCAAATACATTGAACATAAGCGCGATAACATGCTCACAAATCATCATCCATTCAAATCAAGTCGTGCCGAAATGTAATAGTGTAAGTGCATGTGAAGTTCTTTTTTTTAATAATGTTAATCACGTCAAGACGGTACCTATCATTGTAACTAAGGTAACCGCACCACTGTATGATGTAGGCGAGTTGATACTCGCATTTGATGAGTTGTTAAGTACCTATTAAGATTTTATTTTTGTGGCAGTTCATATTTTGCTAGTCATCTGAAGACATTCTGTAGTTTCCTTTATAAGATTCGCATAGTTGATCGGGTTTTTAGATTCAGAAATAAAGACGGATAGCAGGATATGTGTAGAAGAACTGTCATTTTAATGAATTGTAATTGTGTCGAGATAATCATGGGTTGTAAAATTTTGTTTCATTTTGTTAATTCTAATTTATTGATTTAGCCATAAAAAAATATGTTTTAGAATTTATTTGATTTAATTTTATCAATTTGGATTTTTATTTAATTTTTTATTGTTATAATTTATTTTTTATTGTTGTAATTAATTTTTATTGTTTTTTAATATTGTGTATAAGTTCAGATACAAGTTATTTGTTTTATGAATAAATGACTATGACTATGAATTAAACTATGATTATATTAACATAAGGTCATGCTGGAAATAAGCAGTAAATAATAAAAAACTGTTCCATATGATACATTACTGATACCTTTTGTAATAGCAGAGCGTGTAAGACTTAAAACTTTCAATATCATAACATTGTTTAGCATGAGCATGTAGGTGACGCAATCGCGCACCAGTATCTGGTTACGACAGTGTTTACTGTAACTAAATTATGTATAAGTAAATTCATTGCAACTTGTAGTAGCTAATCAGGAATGTATTTAATCATGTTATTATTGGATTTTAGACTGATGTAACATATACATTTTTTATAAAAAAAAAGGAGGAATAGTGTAGGAAAGCTGACACATTCGTTTTGTATTCATTTGTATGTGCAGCTGCAGCGATCGGCGCCGCCAGTTCGCCCGCAACCATCGCCCGCTATAGATACTGGTAGACGCATTAAACATATAACATTATTATGTACACTGTGTAATAACTTAACGTAAATAAAAGTAACATCCAAGTTCTAACAACGTTTTATTTCTCTCCGTACACACACCTTACACTTTGAACAATACACGCAAATACTCAGCATGTAAGATGTCCTTATTATAAAATCATCATCATGCATGACTTGATGATGCAGTAATGAGCATTACATGCAGGTTTACACGATAGCGAGGTAATCAACCAGCCGGCTACATGGGGGTTAACAGTAATGACATCCTTGATGCTAAAGGTACCGATTTTGCTGCACATTAAGCCAATTTGTATGTCACAGAGGATGTTGCCGTGTATCATTGCAATTACGAAGTATTTATAGTCGACTATTTTCAAAACATCAGTGTTAAAAAGATAAATGCCTTTTTTTTTTATCGGTCTGGTCAGATAAAAACAGCAGACAGTGAAATAAAATACAGCGCAACAGCACTGCGAGTATATCACTGCATGACTACAAATTAGCATGACGCTTTTCAGTTATCAGGAAAATCTATCAGCATTGTAAACTGAATAGGATAGTATTCTAGCACATAATGGCCCTTATTCAGAAAAAGTTATCGAACATCTAAACAGTTGTGTACGAGTAAGTCTGGTTTCGTATTGAAAAACAGACTTAAACAACTGTTTAGATGTTCGATAACTTTTTTGAATAGGGTAAGGACGCGTCCTAGACGAAAGCTACCGTCATAGGAGTAGGTACGGGAACGTCACGCTCGTTTATATGAATTAGTGGTCGCCCGGTGGTCGAAATCGGATCATGTTTTTTTTTTAATATTTATTTCTGTAATATATAAAAATATTCGCTTAAAAAAAAAACAAATTTCATACTCCTCCTTCTGCGTAGTTTTTGTTAAAAGGGGTACCTACAAAGTTTTTCGCGTATTTAATATATAAAAGATATACAGGATACATTTTTAACCAGTGCGCAAACTGTAACCATGAATTCAGCAAATCATTCTAGACCACCCACCGCGGAAAATTTCGTCGACAATTTAAAAAATCAGCTGTGTGCAATACCTACGCGGTCAAAATGTATGCACAAACTGTTTTTTTTTTTTTTGTAGTTCCGACGAAAAATTTCTGCGCTGGGGGTCTAGAATGATATGCTGAATTCGTGGTTATAGTTTGCGCACTGGTTAAAACTTATCCTGTAGATACTCGTATGACATAGTCGCGCGATCCTTGAAATCGCGTATGTACGGTCAGTACTTAGGTTAACGATCGTGTAAACGCGTTTTTGCGCGAAATTCGTTTGGATGCAGGTTAAGTAAATAACATCATAAAGTAGCGGGGGCCGAATTTACACGCGAGCGTCCTTAAGGCCAGAATATAGTTATAAAAATAAAATGGTTTTTCGTGTCCGGCTGTGGGCCCAAGTTATTCTTCTAAACCATGCAACGGATTCTGATGCAGTCTCCCCATTATTCAGAGGATTTATTTCAGAAGGTTTTTGTGAACATAATCTTCATGATTATTTCAGCCGAAACTCATCCACTGCTGGACATAGGCCTCCGTCAAGATTTCTGTGTACATTACATTAATACTGAACTTTCATTTCAATGAACACTTGTAAAAACCGTGAGCTTAAACAATATGTTAAGTTGTTTAACTTACCATGCCACTGGTAGCTTTAGATTCACGTTGTAATTTGTTTGGTAGTAGTCCTTTCCGACGCCCAAGGCACGCGACAGTCCAAAGTCCGATATCTTCACTCTATCCTTACTGAATACTAATATATTCCTTGCTGCAAGGTCCCTGAAAAACATTATTTATACTTTTTACTATGATGGAAATGCTTTAGTGGTTAGAATGGTCATAACATAACAATACGCCTGTAGTCCCCGAAGGGTTGATCAGAGGCGTACTCACTGCTCAAGTGTATCCAAAACACGCGATGCAGTAAGTTTGTCTCATGTAACATCCCCTGTTACATGAGACAAACTTACTGCATCGCGAGCCTGTTGATAACGACCAGACACAAAACCAGACTGGGCTTCTACTGAAAAATTCTTGATGAAAAGCCCAATAACACTTCACCTGACCAACAAGCTTAGCACGTGAACCGTAGACAGGCGTTTCGTCGTCGGAAGAGTAGACAAAAATGACGTTTCCGTATAAACAGTTGACAGTTTTTCACCGAGAAATGTAGACAAGCGATTTGTATTCTACTGTAGAGTAGAAATAGACAGTGTCGTGCTAAGCCTGCTGGGAATAGAAACCATGAGCTCCCGCTCATCAGTAGCGCTTGCGTAAGAACCAGAAATGCATGGTTACTTTACATTATTCAAAATTTAATGACTCTTATTAGTAACAATCGTTAAATGACTTAATTTTATACTAGATTAGATACTAGACTAATGTAGTACAAAATTAAGCCATTTCATACTACTAGGGATTGCCCATGATTTCACCCGCATACTTAGCGGACTACTTCCTATACCCTTACCATTTTTTGGGTTAAGAGATAATCAATGGTGTGTTAAACCTGGACATAGTCTAAGCCTAAGCTATCTTTGTACCAAAACGAAATTGATTGAGTTACGAACATCTACATATATTCATACTTAAGGGGAATGGAGTCGCGGGCTCGAAGTCACTGGTGGGCCTGGCTAAAAAGCACGCTATCTCACCAGGCATCGTGTCCAACAGAGGTAGTCTCAGTTATGAGCAGTTAGACGCTAGTCTACACACACACAATATTATTGAGTGAGATGCAGGACGATTTATAGTAAAACACGCGCGTAAAAAATTAAGAAAAGTTGGAAAAGATCAGGTTTTTATGAAAAAGCCACTGCATAAATTAATGACCTACCTATTAAGTTTCTTGAACTTTTAGATATTTGAGCTTTGTCGGTACTTGGTTTTGGAGATTTTACACTTCTTTTATTACTTAAACACGCCCAAAGTTAGGTTAAATTAGCAAGAAAAACTAATCTTTGTTGGCTCCTTACTTTTTTATGGCTTTTTTATTTTAGTATTATGTTTCTATACAGATAATATTAACAATGATACAAAAACATAACATGTTTAATTTTTTATGTATATTGTGGAATAGTGGAGTAATACACTCCCGAAGTTTGTATGGAAAAAATGTCGACTAGATTCACCTTAGAATATCAAAACAGATCAGTTAAACCGTTGGTCCCGGCTGTCATTTGTGGATCTTTGACAGTCGTTACGGGTCGTCAGAAGTCCGAAAGTCTGACAACCAGTCTTACCAAGGGGTATCGTATTACCCAGTAACTGGGTTGTGAAGGTCAGATAGGCAGTCGCTCCATATAAAATACTGGTATTCAGCTGCATCCGGTTAGATTGGAAGCCGACCCCAAAAATAGTTGGGAAAAGGCTAGGCAGATGATGATGATATCAAAACAGATCAAACTAATTATATATTCAATATTAAGGTGAAACAAGTCCACATTTTTTCCATACAAACTTCGGAAGGGTTTTACTCCACTGTTTGACAATGTAGGTACATCAAAATTATAATATACAACGTGTTGTTTTGCATCCTCGTCAAATTTCAGGAGGCTGTTATGAAAGACATAAATAATCAAGTAAAATTACGATACTTGCTCACTAATGAATACATACTTGTTTTTTTAGTTACTTAAGTTTAACAGTATTTCAGAAAACACCTCTTTCAAAGAACAGAATCGCCCCGTTCCGTATGCGGTAGGCAGTGTTGCACGACTATATCGCTGTGTGTTACAGTGCGGTATCACACGGGCCGCGTTTTAACATGCGTGTCCGAAAAAAAATAATGCCAAAAGCCGATTTCCGAAAATTTGGAAAAAAAAACTACTTATTTTATTATTGATTCGTGTCGAGAATCATTAGCATAGTTACCTCCTTGAATTTGACTAGGATGCAAAACAACACGTTGTATAATAAACATGGTATGGTTTTGTCTCATTATTAATATTGTCGGTACGGAAACAGAATACTAAAATAAAAAGCCATTAAAAAGTTATGAGCCAACAAAAAATCGTTTTTCTTGATAATTTAACGTAACTTTGGACAAGTTTAAGTAATAAAAGAAGTGTAAAATCTCCAAAACTAAGTCGGTAGCGAAAAAGCTCAATTATCGAAATGTTCAATAAACTTAATTGGTCATTGATTTATGCAGTGGTTTTTTCAGAAAACCCGATCTTCCGAAGGACTATTCTTAATTTTTTACGCGCCTGTTTTACTATAACTGATCCTGCAGCTCAATCAATAATGTTGTGCGTGTAGACTATCGTCTAACTGCTCATCACTGATACTATCTCTGTCGGACTCGAAGCCTGGTGAGACAGCGTGCTTTTTAGCCAGGCTAACCAGTAAGATCGAGCCCGCGACTATTTTACCCTTAAATGGAATAATGAATTGCAGTGAACTTTTGAGTTCATTAAAGATTACAATTCCGACTCGGTTAATAAGCGCGGTAATCGGCTTGCATTGACCCTTCGCCACTGCGTCCCACTAAAGTTATAACTATGGTTCATATATTGTATCGAAATTTTGTCAAAAAGCGGTTGGAAAGATAAAAAGTTAGCAGTACCCTCATCTCTTTAGTACATTCTACATACCTATGTATCAGTCTTTTGCTTTCTAGATAAGTCATCCCATCACAGATCTGTTCCGCAAACTCGCAGAGATTCGGCACCGGGAAGTTGAGCCGGAACGACACCTCCCGTAGGCACTCTAAGAGCGAACGAAGAGGCGCCAGCTCCGTCACCTAGAATGTTTATTGAATGTTTATAGTACATACTATTTTAAACGGAAAATCCTTTTGTCAACCTTTCCTGATAAAATTTTTTGAAAGGTAAAAAGCAACAATAAAATTTGCACCGTCTAATTAAACTACAGTGTTTAGACGATGGAAGTAATTTGTTGCTTGAATTTTCTGTCCAGGGGGCTACTCTCTAACTCCGTCAACGAAAATACGGGCCTGTCCGATAATATTTAGAAACTACGAAGTGACTCCTACAGCTGATTAATTAACTTTTTGGACGGGTAAGACCATTATAGGGAGTAGAGACAACTGTCAAATCGTGTAGTAACTCATTCTTAGTTTGGACCCCAAACTAATCATAGGTCCGTAAGTGATACGGAGTAGGAACGGCCCGTAACTTCGACAGAAATTTCGGATTTCGTGCTTAGAGAGTAGGGCCCAGGCTAGAAAATTGCTTCGTGTAAATCAGGGTTAACATTCCGAGAGTGATTGAGAGATTACAGTTTCTACCGGTAATAGAAACGATAATCTGGAAAGAGTAAACTTCTAAAGTATTGGACGGATTACGTTGCAGTTTTCAGGCAACATAATAAAGATTTAGAAAAATTATCGAGTCATAATACAAGCCGGTACGGCAGAGGGTCCTACTACAGCGTAACGTAAATGATACGAATATTGTCGGTGTTCTTTCGCGTCCAACCGAATACATTGAGACTACAATGTACTACTGCAAGCTCAGCGTTAACAAAGCTGAATAATGCAATCATCTACCTTTTGTATACCTACAGTTCCTGATAAACATTCTTAAACGCCTAAGACAAAAACCGGCCAAGTGCGTGTCGGCCTACGCACAGAAAGGGGATCCGCATTCATGCATTACACCATTGTTTAGCGGTGCACAAAATACACCGTTTCCAAAATGTCTACGTCACATCCGGACAGACGGACATCACGAAATTAAAAGTGCGGAACCCTTTTTGCCATATCGCTAAATAACCCTAAAAAACGATGTAGTTTTTTTTTTCTCAGCATAATGTAATAAGACAGTGACATTAATAAATTACACTGTGTAAATAAATTACAATAGCTCAGTGGGGGAGCGGCCACCATCTGTTCTAAAAATACCGTTTGACGCACAGAAGGAAAACACTGAAATAATTAAGAAATTCTTAAGGTTATTATGTACTAACGTTTCATAAGTTTTACAGCATTCTTGTTTTTTGGTATTAAGTGGTTGTTAAGATTGTCAATTTATTCATTTCAGTGTAATGTATGTAATGTTATTGAACTAGGCATTTAAAAAAATGCTTTATGCTAATTAGGCTGTTGCCACGGTCACAAATAACTTTGTAGAAAGTTTTAGTTTAGTCTGAGATCATTATCAGCCTAGTCACTTTCTCAACTATTTTGGGTTTGGCTTCCAGTCTTACCGGATGCAGATTTAGAACAATTAATATCCATATTGAATTTGAAAACTTGAACCTCACTGCACAAAGCTTTTTATAATTTCCGAGTTGGAATGACGTATGAGCCATCTTTAGATCTCCTTTATGTTATATATTATTATTTTAACTTTTTGGGTATCTTGCCTTTCAAATACCACTTCAAAAGTGCCTGAAATGCTTTGCGTGTAGTTCAGTTAGGTAATAGTCCAGTAACTTGCTCTCCAGCCGTCCATTAACTTCCTGACACTTTGGTGCCTGAAATACTGTGTGGTTTCATACATACCAGCATCAAGGAGTCCAGATGAAGTACCACGCCGTACAAACGAACGATGTTGGGATGCTCAATACTGTGCATCACGGCTGCCTCCTTCAAGAATTCTGTTGAGTTTGATGTCATCCGCTCGGGCCCCAGACATTTTATTGCTACTTGCAGCTGAAATTGTTAATAAGGTTTATGAAGTTTTCTCTGGCTTTATGTACGTTTTTTAGGATTCCGTACCTCAAAGGGAATAAACGGAACCGTTATAGGATCACTTCGTTGTCGGCCCGCCTGTCCGTCTTGATCCTTTTTCTCAGGAACGCGTGGAAGTATCATGTTGAATTTAAAATCAAATACGTAGGCCTACGGTCCCCTGGTGCTCTAAAAAAACCAGCTTCTTCAACGCAATAAAAGTATATGGTCATTTATGTCGTTTATTTTGCCCACTCGCAAATCAGAACTCACAGAGTACTTCCCGTTGATCTAGAATCATGAAATTTGGCAAGACGCAAGATCTCACAGTAAAAGTAAAGAAAAACTCCGAAAATCAATATTAATTAATTTGTTGTTTTATCACATACTTATAATTTTTTTATCGATTAGAAAGTAACATTTGCAGTTGGACAATTGACTGTGACGTATATTGATTTATATTTAGTTATATGTTTTTCAACTAAAATGTTAATTTTGTTCTTGGGATAAATTCATCCCAACTACGGAACCGTTCATTTTGCGTGGTCCGACATGCAATTGGCCTTTCTTTAATGAAATGGCAAACTTTTTGCCCACCACCAACATTTCTATGAGGCTTTATAATCAACTGCTATGAAGCATGCTGCCTTTACTGCCAAAGGCAGCAAATGTACGTCACTGCCCCAAAGACAAGGCAGACATTTCAAGAAATGTGCAAGTAATTTAATTGGAAAGCAGTGGCGGCCCGCAGTGGTAAGGGCCGCGACTTACAAGATGTAGGTCGTAGGTTCGTACCTAGACAGGCACTTTACTTTGTGTAAATTATTTCATTACCGCTGCTCTCAAAACGGTGAAGGAAAACATCGTGAGGAAACCGGCATGTCCTAGAACCAAAAATTCGAAGACATGTGACATCTACTAAATCACACTGGGCCCGCGTGGTGGATTACGGCCCGCTCCTTCTCACGGAGAGGAGGTCTGTGTCCCAGCAGTGGGAAAATTATAGGCTGATTATGCTTATGATTAATTTTATTGACAAACAGCGACTTTCCTTCAAAAAGGAAAACAGCAATGTTGTTCGGCCTTAGTATTAGGTATGATGGTACTACACAAGAGGTTCTACGACAACTATTTTTTATTATTACCCTAAATTGTTACATTTCTGGCAAAGGCCTCCCCACATCTTTCCAGCAGGCCTAGACAAAACACATTTCTGTTAGCGTTCACGCCAAACGCTACGCCAAAATGTATGGGAATCATTACCTCCGAAAAGGTTACGTCGTGTCCTTGCCGCAGGTAATGTCATTCCCATACATTTTGGCGTAGCGTTTGGCGTGAACGCTAACAGAAATGTATTTTGTCTCTAGACCCAGATTTGCTTTTCCGGCGCAACGTCGAACCAGCCTTCGCTGTGCACTACTATTTTTTGTCAGTCGAGCGGAAGTTATTAGGTATGCTGGTACTGGTAATATATAAAAGGTTCTACTACGAAATTAAATAAGAAAAATCTGACTTGCATCTTTCAGTTCTTATAACAGAATTCTTTTCCATACGAAATTAATGCAAATTTGCATTGATAAACTAGCAACAGACATAAACACGTGATCTTGCATTTACATACACGAATGTCATACGCCGTAACTGATAGCAGCTGCAGTGGATGAAAAAAAGAATTGCAGTTAGAAAAGGTAACAAGTTCTTGCTATGTTGCTTAAACTTTTCGGTCCAAGGGCATACAATACCTACATTTGTCTGGTTTTAAAACAGTTGCTACTTTGCTGCAAATAATGCATTATTCATAATAGCATTTAAATACCCTGCTGGGCTCGTGATCGCTAAATTAGAAAATTGGCTGCTGGTGATCACCCTAGACTAAATTGAATTCTAAATCGGACCAACGAATTACAATGGACTGCAATAATTTATGAAGTATTGCCGTCAGGACCTTCCAATCTCGCTAAATCAGATCCAACTGTTCTAACTGCGATTACATCTTCCGATTTCCTGATCAGTTTTTCTACAAATTGGATATTGTAATAGACACTTGACGACCGCCTAGTGATGATCTATTTTCAGGTCGGAGAAAGTACTGAAAGTGTGATTTATAGTTTTGTTTTAACTTATATTGTTTTATAAAAAAACTGTGTGTATACCTTGTATTTCTCCGTAGAGGTAGGTGGTGTGGCGAATCAAACTAAATATTTATTGTTTCCACTCATAGTGTGGTGGTGACACTACTTTTGTTTCTAGACCAGCAGTCGTATGGTTCACAAGATTGAACGAGGAGACTAGGATTTTCAATCACGATGTAAAGCTTAGTGACTTAATTACGATATACAGTGTAATTACTATCAGTTTCATATCCTATATTTGGCAATCGTTTGGTTAATTTGTAATAATAGAATCAATCTAATAGAATCAATAAAAATCCATATAATAGAATCAATAAATGGATCTTACTCTTTGATTTCCTGTAGTCCATGTTCCCTGTTGCACCACTCCAAATTGACCCATACCCAGTTCTTTGTTGATGGTTATATCTTCTATGGAAATTATGTGCTTTGTAGGTACTTTTAAATTGTTCTCGAAAACCGGTTGGGCGTCTAACGCTATGGACGAATGACCAGGAAAATTCTGAAATATGCAAAATGATTTTATATCTGTTTTAAACAGAAATGAATGATTTATTTAGTGTCAACAGCTTGTAAAGGCTTTATGCATCAACGACAGTTGCTGATGAACACCAAACCAACCTACCTTCAGCAAAAACTATATCATTCAAACAGTAGAGAAAGAAATCAGTCAGGACCCAATGAAGTGCGCATCTACACAGACGGCTAAAAACGCAAAACGGTTCGGGTGCTGACTTACACTCCCTTGACCTAACTTCCACATACCACTAGGCACACACAGTTCGATCTTGCGATGAATGTGTTGCCTTAAGACAAGCCGCAATCGCAGTAAAGCGCTTAGGCATACGGCTACGGCATCAAATTCCTATCCGACAGTCTATCTGTGCTCAAAGCTTTAGAAAACTAACTAACTAATAACAAACTAATCTTTGAGTGCCATCTAGCACTGGAGAATTTATTGACGTCCAATCGTATTACCCTCCAGTGGATCAAAGGAAATAGTGGATCCTTAGGTAATAATGCCGCAGATGAACTTGCGAAAAGAGGCTCCGATATGATAGTGCTAGGCCCGTACCCACTTCACCCCTACCTATCTCTCAGTTTCGTGCTTGGATTTGCCAAAGATCGACCAAACTTCATAATAACTGATTGTCGAGGGCACCAGACTGTAGGTGTAGACGGTCAAAATTGGCTTTACCGATTGTATACCAGCGATTAACCAAAAAAATCTCAGCCTGACTGGAAATAACCTTAGAAAAATCATATGAACAATTACGGGCCATAACCTTCATAACAAACATCTTCATAATATATGTAGTCGCCACAGACAGCCCGCTTTCAGGGGCTGCCTTGACTCCGAGGAATCAGCCGCCCACGTCATCCGCGACGTGAAGAAATCCTAGGAACAATGAGGTACTCCGCGAAGCCTGTGAAGCTCCCAGGAAGCTTCTGTGCTTTGAGTGGAGCTAGGGTAGTTTGTTAGCCAGAACCCCAACGCACAACGGACCAAATGAGAGTCTAAGTGCAGAAAAGGGAGACCATATCATCATCATTATCATTATCAACAGTTGCAGATGCTTCATATAATAGGTCTTTACCTATGAAATTGCCGTTTTGTATGAAAAAATTTAAACGATTTTTTTTCATGAATTTTTTTATTTGTATTAATCGAAGTAATCACCCATGCAATCAATGCATCTTTGCCATCGCAGTGGCAGTTTATTGATGCCCTTCTTAAAGAAATCAGCTGGACGGGAGGCAACAAATTCTTCAAAGGCATTTTGTACTGCCTCTCGGGTATTAAATTTTTTTCCCGCCAAGAAGTTATCCAAATTCTGGAAAAAGTAGTAGTCTGTAGGCGCAAGGTCTGGTGAGTAGGGCGGATGACGGAGAGCTTCCAACCCCAGTTCTTGCAACTTGGAGACCGTCTGCTGTGCAGTATGAGGTCGCGCGTTGTCGTGCAGGAGCAGCGGAGACGAGCGATTGACCAATGCTGGTTGGAGATGCGCCAGCTTCTCCATCATTGTGTTCAGTTCTTCACAGTACACATCTGCAGTAATGCTCACCCCGTTTGGTAAGAAGCTGTGATGAATCACACCGGCGCTAGACCACCAAACAGTGACCATCACTTTTCTAGGGGTAAGTTTTCGTTTAGGGCATTGTTTAGGTGCTGAACCAGGATCCAACCAACTTGCTGAGCGCTTACGGTTATCAAACAGAATCCATTTTTCATCGCAGGTAACAATGCGGTTCAAAATTCCTTCATTTGTGTGTCTGTTGAGCAGTGCAAGGCACGTCTCGACGCGTACTTCGCGCTGGCGATCATTGAGTTCGTGGGGCACCCATTTGTCAAGCTTTTTTACCTTGCCAATTTGACGCAAATGGACCAATATTGTTTTGACGCTAACGTCGAAAGCTGCTGCTAATTCAGCCGTAGATTGTGTATCATCAGCTTCCACAATCGCCTTTAATTCGTCATTGTCGACCAAAGTCTTCGGACGACCGCGAGGTTCATTTTTCAGGTCGAAATTTCCAGAACGGAAGCGAGCAAACCAATAACAGGTGGTGCGTTGGTTTGTAGTGTTAGCTCCGTAAACGTCGTTGATGTTGCGTGCCGCTTGTGCCGCGTTGCTGCCACGACGGTACTCATATTCCATAATTACTCGAATTTTTAACGTATCCATGATGACGAAAAAGATTGAAATGCGATGAAAATGTAACACTAATCAATAAAGAAATGACTACTTTTAGAAAAAAAAATCCATGTTTTTAAAATAAAATTAATTTGAAATTAGAATTCTTAGCCAAACAAAAATTATTTTGATTTGAAATGGCCAGTACTGCAGAACGGCAATTTCATAGGTAAAGACCTAATATAAATGACTAAAAAAGACGAAAAAGTTTTGTTTAATTAGGGACTTTTATAACCGCAATGCGTATGACAGTCCCATCGTACCCTAAATACAATGCTTCTCAATACATTTGTGCCATGAACCTGAACAGACTCTTCGTATCATCACCATTTGGTTGGCACAGAATTTTATGAAATGTGCCCATATCAAGTCGGTTCAATCTCAAGGTCCCAAACAGATCATTTCTCCAAGACTCATACCAAACACAAGGAAAGGTCTAAGGAAAGGCTAAGCCCGTGGAGAAATTCCCTACTACACCTATTCATTCAACCTGCTGAAAGTCTCGCATCTGGACAGGAGTTACCTTTGCTTTCCTAACAGTCTTTAAATGACTACAGACACAAATAGGCTGAAGTAAAGAAAACCTGCTAAGGTGTAAGTGGTGCTGTCCCACAAACATGGGGCACTTAATATCTTGTCCAGCGCGCCCTGTTGTCTGCTCGCTACAGGAGTTGATGCACACTGCTGAAAGTGCCAAACTCATAGCCAAATTCTGGGCTGACTCTATTTAGATTGCTATCAACGCACTAAGAAGAAGTGGTCAAAGGGAAGTCCAACAGTAAATAACCACATGAAAGCTAACATTAAAATCATTTTAGTTTCGAAATAGAGGTAGATAAAGAGGTAAAACATGTTTGTTTGTGCACAGGGAGTAATCTGTGGAAGTAGGTACTAGTTGGATTTGAAAAATTCTTTTTGTATTTGATACCCCAATTTTTGAAACAAGTTATAGGCTTTTTAACATCACGCCACAACCCTAAGCCACGGAGTAAAGTAAAAAAAGTCACGAAATAATTCTAAGAGAAAACAAAGTATCATGACAAGTGGGCATTACAATTCCATAAGATATATTTTATGTTAAAACAAGAAATTTCATGGCAACAAAGTCGCAGGCTGAACCTAGAATTAAATTAATCAATTTAATAATCAAATGGTCCACTGCTGGACCTGGCTCCTGTAACTTAAGGCCCATTGTTTGCGTCCAGGGTATTTTTAGACATCTGACTGGGGAGTAAAGATGCACTCACAGTAAATGAGCTGTTTGGGTTTAAAAGGCTAGCTCTTTTACCATTAAGAGGTCACAAATACATAATAAAGACTGCTTCCTAGCTACTAATAAGTATATGTAATCTTTTAGAACATAACATGTATTTAAGACAACTAATTAAGTTGACATTAAATACATGTTTTGTCCTCACCTTTATAATGATATTACTAACCTGGTCTCTCTTTTTATTTGATTTCAGCATTTTCCGTATCTTTGATATATATGGGTTAGGAAAATACTTAGAGTATATCTTCTTGTACCGTCTTTGTTCCGGCCTTGACAGACCAATTTGAGCTAAGTCTTCAGTCAATACAAACTTAAGTTGTGACACTTTTGTTACTTTTAATATGTCTCTGAAACAAACAAACCATCCAAATGTATAAAAGGTGTAATACATGAAATCGCACCTAGCTTCTGACGTTTCATAAGTGCCCATGCAGGTTTATGTGTTTTTTTTTTTTTGATTGTTTATTTTGTAAACATGTAGAATATCTGAATCACTTTTACACATCATGGAATACAAAAAATAAGCTAGTAGGACAAAATATATCCTATCTGACTAGCCCTGAGTAGAAACGGCAAAACAAACTCAAAAGTCAGTCTCTTTTATAGTGTAGATATAATCTAAATCAGATCATGTGAAGACAACGCAGATTAGTATATGGTATTTTGAGGCCATTCAAACCACACAGGTTTGAATCAACCAGTCCAGTCAGTACAAGTACCTACTTACTTAATATCACAGACTACACACAAGTTTCCTGCCACTTTCACATAAGAGTTTTATTTCTAAGTCATAAATTTGGTAGTATATTTGTAGTGATTATGGCAAATACAAACATATCACTACAAATAGTAAATTTCTACTGTTGAATTTGGACATTAGAAATTTCGAATCAGCCAAAGTATTGAGCTTGTGGTCAAATTAACTTACTTAGCACTTAAATTAAAAGGTACAAAAACTCGCATAAGTAGCAGGTAAATACATTAAAAATCTTTAATCTTTTGAAAATAATAACAACCAGATCCATTGGTAAGAGTAGGTACATAACAAGCAGAAAAGTAATTTTCAACGAAAGGATTGATAAACAAAACTGAGACAAGAAGTTATTTATATTTACCTAAACAATTCATAATACTGTTCAAGTTCTGCCTCTTCCAAAAATTCATTTAAATTTTCACGGTCTTCAAAAACAGCCTCTGGAAACATGACGTCCCCAAACAACAGTTGTATTTTAAACAGAAAAAGAAGTATTATAACATAAACTAATTATTTTGTTGACACTATTTACCCATAATGCCGGAGAAGACACTTAAAGAACGATAAATAAACTGCTCTAACAAAAAAATAATCAAAAAAATATAAAATGTGCAACTGCAATACAACTTCACGTAATAACAAGCCCAACACAAATAAACTTATTTTTTTTTTATCACGTCAATTTTTTTTTTTTCAGTCAAATCAGTCACAGATTACCAAAGGTTTATCGATTCATATTTAATCTATTTTCAAGAAAAGTATGGCCAAAATCGACTAAATTTTTATCAGACATGTTTAGATCTCACCAGATTATGCAATTATCATTATGCAATTTACAGTCTTTTCTTAAAAAAAAAAAAGATAATATTGGAACAAATATATTTTAGTCATCCTCATCATCATCATTTCAGCCGAAAGACGTCCACTGCTGGACATAGGCGTCCCCCAAGCTCAGCCACTTCGATCGCCAACCCGCCTGCCAAACGTGGCGACTATGGCAACCCCCCCCCCCCCCCAAATGACAAGCACCAAATTTCAGTCCGCGTAAAAATTAGTTGTGAACAATAAAAAATATTTTAATTTTGATTTTGACCGCAGCGCAGATTAGTATATTTTATCACGCATTCTTTTTTTTTTGGATCACATGAGAAATGTTAGGCAATAGTGCGCGTCTACTCTGAGATATAAGTATACTCGTACATACATAAAGACGCTAGTAGTGCACATATCATTGTTTCCACCAAAGAGTTTAATAATATATAGTGGGGGTTTCCACTAATGCCGGTCACTCACATTCGCACGAATGCGCGGACCCACAAGTGTAGGACGACATTTACAAATGATTATGCTTTCGTGGTTTTCCAAGCTGTGTCGGGTTTTTGAAGCACATCAAAGTGTGCGAACCTTCGTGTAGTGTCCCGCTCAGTCTGAGCGGTTGTGCACAGGATTGCGAAGGCAACATTCGTTTCGTCACTTTCAGCCTTCATGGCGTCTACTGTGTACCGTACTTACACTATTGCTTAATTTTCCAAGTATGTACAGACGCCAGCACATCAAGCTACACCAAACTGTCAAATTTTCCCAATTGAACATGAACCTTATGCTTAAGGGGTAAAGATGATAATCTATCAAAGAAATTTGACAGATTGGAGTAGCTTGATGTGCTGGCGTCTGTACCTACTTTTTCTTCAATGTCCCATTGACGAATTAAAAAAATCAAGCAGGCGCAGTTCGAATCCGCGCTGTTTGTTTTCGTGAAAACGTTCTGTCACAGCGGTAACCTGACCTAACCTAGTGAGAAAAGTTCCCATAA
This sequence comes from Polymixis flavicincta, assembly GCA_949987655.1. Classification (NCBI taxonomy): domain Eukaryota; kingdom Metazoa; phylum Arthropoda; class Insecta; order Lepidoptera; family Noctuidae; genus Polymixis; species Polymixis flavicincta. Next base: position 29,019,155 of record OX465171.1, on the reverse strand, counting down.
TAATCTGTAGTAATTTATGTCATTTATGCCAGGCACAATAACGCCGAGCTTGCTCTATGCCGACTATAAATAAAAGGTCACATTTACATCAAACTAATCTGATTTAACGATGTGATTCTCTAACTCAGCCCAATTTAGCGAGCACAGATCCGTGACGAGCAAGCGAAACGAGCCCACAGATGACACGAATCCGAAGAATACTTATTCAAGCAATGAGCGAGTGAAGCGAGCCCCCCACAAAACGAGCGTGTTCAACACCTAAGCATATTCTAAAATCAAGCGAGCGAAGCGAGAAAACCTACTCCACGCGTCAGCTTTCAATCCAGCCAGCCTCCCTAAGCACGAACTCCGTCGTTTCGGTCGAAGTAACGGGATTTCCAACTTCGTATCACTTACGGACAGAAGATTAATTTGGAGCCCGAACGAAGAATGAATGACAATACGATTTGACAGCTGTCCATATTCCCATTATGTTTTTGCCCGTCCCCCAGACGTGAAAGACATGTCTCGAAACCAGCATGCGAATTGAGTAGGTGGTGTTTACAATTTTCTAAGGTGTTTACGCATCGTTCGCTTGTTATTAAAGCAGGCTCGCTAAATTTGGTTTTCTTCTAATAGGGGCTCGCTTCGCTCGCTCTAAGTATGTGGAAATATGCTCCAATCACTCATGGGGATCTTAAGCTCGCTCCGCTCGCTAGTTTTGGTAAGCATACTTTACGTGCAAGTCTATCGTGGGGCTCGCTTTGCTCGCTATTCCCATGTAGTTACCCACTCGTAGGATAGTTCAGCTCGCTCCACTCGTTTGTCTTGGTAATGGGTCTACTTCACGTGCTGGTCTTGCGAAGGGCTCGCTTCGGTCGCTCTTCCTATGTAGCCACCCGCTCGCAGGGTATGTCGCGGACCTTAGAAGATATAATCCGCGAATGTTAATACAACAATAATCAGACATCGCAACATTACAATAATAAGTTTATGCAATAGCAACATCGATGGTACATCGCAAGAAGTACAAGGCCAGCACATCAAGCTACCCCAATCTGTCAATTTTTTTAATATTTTTTCAACTTTATTTCAAAGGAATAAGGTATAAGTTCATTTGGAAAAAATTTACAGTTTGGGATAGCTTGACCTGCTGGCGACTGTACAATAGGAGAAGGTTTTTCTATTAATTATCTTATCACAGTTATGCGTTCTAAACGAATCATGATTTTGTAGATAATCGTATATACTTTGTGGCCGCCGAGTAGAAAGTTTGTTGTCGGTGAGATTTTGACGGGGGGGGGGGATAATGTTTCAGAGCCAGATTATAGTAACGTGAGGTTCAGTTCTTTTCGAATGCGTGGATTAGATTACGAGTTCCGAGTCATTTTTCAAAGCTTCTGATTCAATTATATGGTTAGTTAATGGTTATTGTTATGCAGGAAACAAATGGAATTTTACTCAAAATATTTAGAAGATTCGAGATTTTGTTCTCCTCAGTTAGGTTTTATTTTTTTCAGTTATTCTTATCGCTAAGTAGGGCCACTAGTCGAAAAGGCATTCTTCGAAGTCGATTTTCCATTTTAGTCTGGTTCCTCATCACCTCACTACAACACAAGACATCTTGATGACATACGTTAAAACAGGGCTGCCGACATGGGAAATAGTTTCCAATACGGTATTATTTTCGGGTGCTATGTGAAAACTGCAACTAACGGATTTTTTTTTTTCATGCCCGCTGTGCGTTTGCACTGACGAAACATAACTAAACTTTGTTTTTTGACAATGTATCGACCTGACTTAACATATATGTGCTCGCTGTGCTTTCTTTTTATATCAACTATGAGCTGCGGGATGACTAGCACGTGCGTGCACTGTCTCGATATAGATTATTCATATCATTCTTGATGACAGCATCGCTCCGATACAACAAATAATTTACCATTCAAGTTAGGATTTTAAATCAATGGCTATGCTGGGTGATTTGTTAGTCACCGTAAAAATTTTCAGCGTGATTGTACCCGTGAAATTGATCAACTTTCCCCCAGAAATATGGGTTGGAATAAAAAAAATCCTCCTGCACAAAATCGTTTATCCTGACTATTGATTTTGTATGGGAGTTCACATTTTTTTTACGGTGACAAAAAAATCACCCAGTAAAGTATATTCTGCGATGACAATACAGAATAGATGGTCCTCGCACCACTCGCACGGCTGTGTCCCCGTACTCCTAATGGTCGCAAGCTGGTCTGTAAGCTGAAAACTAGCCGTTGGCGAGTGGACAAAGCCCACTCGCCAACGGCTAGTTTGTAGCTACCAACAAGCAAGTGATGCGTGAACAACAAGCTGTCACCTCATCAGTGGCGTGGCAGCAGAGAGCGGTTGTCTTGTTTTTTCCGAGGCGGTGCCGGGCCGTTAATGCGCTAGGGTGGTGCAATTATAATGAGTGATGACCTTTTGCCTATTCAAACTAGTCGTGCTTACCTCTAGAGACTACTTTAGGCATTAAAACCTCCAATATTCTCAATATTATGATCTGACCATTTCAACGAAAAATCATTACCTGCTTCAATAGAAACGTTGATTTCTGTGTTTATTTCAGTATTTTTTACAGATTGGTCAGGTCAACCTCAGACAGTTTCAAACAATACGTATTAAATAGTAAGTAAATATGATTTAATCACAGAGACGATTTGTTTTTATTATGTGATAAATGTTTTAGTCATGTTGAGAGATGAATGTAAGGCGACGACGGACGAATATAATTACTATCAAAGTATTTGTATATAATGAATGTACTATGATAAATTGTATGTAAAACATTTTAAAAGAGTAACGGTGGAGTTTCTTGCCCGTTCTTCTCCATACGAAACTACATTTTGGAATGGGCGACTAGAATCAATTCTGTTTAAATGTAAATGTTGACGTTCAAAAGTGCCTTTTAAGTGCCTAATTGAAATAAATGCTTTGACTTTGACTTTGACTTTGACTTTGATTTATACTGTGAGTGCAAATCGCTTGAAGGGGATGCCCTCAGGTGCATAAGTTCTCCCAACCAGCATGCGTGTATGACCAGCACCCTAATTGCGTAACTCACGATTCATCATAATCTGTATCGTTTTGAAACGGATTGTTAAACCATTGCTTCATATGTTCGAAAAATGTTTCTGTTCGACAACATAAATAACGCAATGAATATTGTTTAACTGTGAAGACGAAACCAATTATGATCAATCGTGAGTTACGCAATTAGGGTGCTGATGTGTGTGACGTGAAATAAGTAGTAGGACGTGGTAATTAGCCTTACAGATGCGCTCTGTAGTTTCACTAGTTTCTGCCTACTTCAATGGGAAAAAAGCAAGATTTCATGAAATTATTTTTGTAGGTTTTCCCATTTTTTTTGCAGAGAAGTAACGGTAAAACTTTATTCTGAAAAATAGACTGAGGAATTATACTACAGGAAAGACAACATTTCAGCCTGTTCACTTGAAGAAAGGGCTTGAAAATATAGCTCGATTCAAACTTTATGGCGGCTCGGAACACGAGGCGAGTCGCTGCGCAGTAACAAATTCATGGGTCAGCGGGGTTGAGGGGTGGGGTACTGCGCAGCGTGTAGCTCACTTCAGAGCCGCCATTAAGTTTGACGCGATGTATACCTGCATTACTGTTAAAACATGGTAGATTTTTTTCTTTGATTTGGCAACACTATCTTCTACTTTGCAAATATGGCGTAGAGTAGTACAAAATGCAGTTGGAGATATTTGATAAACTTGTCAATTCTCAATTTTATTAAAAAGACATGCATCTAGGCTAATACGTTTTCAACCGACTATAGTGTGCGATCGACTGTAGTGAAATGTGAATTTTACGCAATGTAGGTACATTATATCGATAATTTTCTAATTTGAAAATAAGTTAATAATTTCACGTCTTATCGCTACTCAGTTTAGTCGTTTGTTTTTATTAAAACTATCTTTTGTTTACGTATTGCAGTTTATCTTTTGTGTTGCGACCGTTAGCCCATTGTTTGTATAATTTTTAGTGCAGTTTTGTCAAGACGTTTTTGATAACAATCTGGTAGGGATTATCAAACATTATTTTATTCAGTTGAATGTAACTTTTAATTATGTATGAAATTAACTGTAATTTACTTCACATTTTGTAAATTTTTAACGAATTAGTTTAATGTAGTTTTAAGTACCTAAGTGTTATGGACTGTAAGTTATGAAAATGATGGAGTTGAATAAAAGAAGACACCTGGTGGGGTTTAAAATGCTGCCTCATTTAAAGGTTAGTGTCTTTATATTCCTTTTAATTTTAAAACCTTTGGAATTCTACTGGGTGCAACAAAGTGCTGCATAAAACACGAAGTGCACTTTTGCAAATTAGGATGTTTAATTAAATAATGTATCTTGCAGTTGTGAAAATGCTTACTGCGTCTACAGTCTTTGTAGTTTGACTACTAAAGTCCAAATAGTATAATGTTGACATAATTATGCACCTGCTGTAACTGTTCTCAGTCTGCAACAGGCATATCATGATCAATTACCTATTAAAACTGTTTAATAAGTCCAACTTTGATTCCTATTACTTGTTCATAATGAATTCTTGACAACATCATCATCAATCGGGCCTCTAATTGAGCTGGTTGTGTGTCCCCATGATTGTTATGTAAATGCGGCATCAGTTATAAATCGAACAAAAGGCAAGACAATTATCATTCATTATGAATGTTATCAGGAAGCATTACTAAGTATTGGACAACAATGCAAAGTTTGCAATTCTTCTAGTAAACTAACTATGTACATGTACATATTTCGTTAAGACAATTATTTGTAAAAACTACTCAAGTTAACATGTGTACAATTAGTAGTTTTCAGGTCCAAACATTAACAGCAACATTTATTTTAATGATAATGTAAAAAATATTTTAAGGACTTACCTAGTACCTAAAATTTTAAGCAAGTAGGTATTTATGCAAGAAATAATTCAACCAACTTTTAATTTTGGGGTTTTAAAACAGCTTGCCTGCTGTACCTACAACCACTCAAAAGAACTCTTTGTTTTCTTTAGGTGGACAGCTGAAAGTAAATCTTAAAGTAATGTATGCAAAAGTTTTGATTGCTTTATATAGCCAGCACCCATTTGAATGCAATTTGCTTTACATCTGGCATTACCTGATATCATACTCCAGTATTTAGAGAGGAAGGCAGTAAATTTGCTTAAAATGCAATGCTACAATAAAACTTCTACGCCCATGCCCACTTCTCTCCTTACTATTCTCACAGTTTCAAACATGGATTTGCCGAAGATCAACAGAATTACAACAGATGGTTGCAGGCAATCAATTGTAGGCAATCAAAAATGGCTATATTGATGGTCTTCCTGTACCTGTCTAAGTGAATTCTTAGCTTCAAGAAAAATTAGCTCAGAATAAGTATAGGCTCTGCCCATTAAACAAAGATATCCTCAATGTAGGCGCTACAGGCAACCATTCTGCACAGGCTGCTTTAGCACAGAGAAAACAGCTGCTGGAATGAGAGTCTGTGGCTTCCCAACGAAAACAAAAGGACAGGGAAGGTGCTCCATGATGCATCTGAATATGTGCCAGTGAAGAGAAAATGCAAGGAAACTTCAGTGTATCTGGGCGGAGCTATGTTAGCCAGGACTCACGCTCACCACACAGACCAGATCGAATGAGAGTCTTAAGTGTGTACAATGGAGTCCATTTACATACATATATTACACATAATGTAACATGATGCGATTTTCGAAGATTGTTTCACCAAATGGCTTATCAGCATTGTTTGCAAATAACGTACTTTCTAAATATTTCCAAAATGCAGGTTATCATTTGCTTAGGTGTCAAAGTATTTTGTCATTTATATTTCACAAAATTTTGCCTGTAGCTTGTCCCGTGTGTTCCTTGGTAATTATCTCACTGGAATATATTACTGGGATAAAAAAATATCCTATGTCCTAACCCAGGTCATGGTGTATGCGTGTGCCTTTCATCGTAATCCAATCAACCGTTAAGATGTGACAGGGTACACAAAAAAGTTTCAAAAAAAAAAAAAAAACACTACAAAGTGAAAACTTTCGGAGGTCGGTTATTTTCGTTATATTTTAATTTTTTGTAACCGGCTTCCGAAATTAAAGTAATTTTTCACTTTGTAGTGTTTTTCACGCATCATCAGATCTCGGTATATGAAATTTAATTGGGACCATTTCAGAAAAAACCCCTTTCGATCAAAAAAATATTTTTTGGGTCTTTTTCGTGATCACGCTACATACAGTTGCCCATAGGGAAAGCAGGACCTTTCAAGACATACACCTGCTATTTCAAGTGTTTGTACTTAGCTTTGTTTGTAGTCGTCACAAATGCTGTTTTCAAAACTGCACCCTTTTAAATTGGAATGTGTACCTACATCTGTCGGAATTATCGGCCTACGGGAAACTAAAACATTATCTGCTATTTCAAGTGTTTGTACTTAGCTTTGTTTGTAGTCGTCGCAAATGCTGTTTTCAAAACTGCACCCTTTTAAATTGGAATGTGTACCTACATCTGTCGGAATTATCGGCCTACGGGAAACTAAAACATTATCTCCAACAACAACATTAAAAAAACAACAGTTCATCAGTCATAAACATTCATACAAATAAATAAATTCAAATTGCATTAAGCTTTTCCGCTTTGGACGCACCGACAGGCATAGTCCGCCACTGCGCCGCAGGTGCGTAATTTGTAACGATAACGCATTAAGAGTTCCGGAACAACAACTTTAAGCCTCAGCTTATAGTAAGGTACTCCTGATAATTGTATTGATTTGAAAAACTCAACGGAGTAGGACGTTACGTGTTCAGTGTCCTATGTAGGTATCCAAGATATTGTCAACGGAGAGATACTCCACAACGTCACCTTCCACATGTGTCATCATATTTTATAAATCGATCCCAGTTTCATTCGTTAAACTGTCTTACCCATATTAAACACTGTAGGATTATTTTTGAGAAAAATAAGTAGCCTACGTCCTACCCCGGGAAGTAGTCTTTCTCATTGCTAAATTACATAAAAGATCATTTAGCAGTTGAGGTGTGAATAGGTAGCATTCAAACAATCAGAGTTACTTTCCAATTTACGAGTATAATGGATTAGGCTTATTTAACTAAATTACCTAATTATAATCAGGGCATAAAGTTTCACTCTGTAGCAGAGAAAGTGGTTCATGTATGTATAGTCCAGCACGTGGGTCCATGGGTCCTGTTTATTGCCTGAATATCCCATATCTAGGTAGCTTCACCTTGCTGGCTATCTGACCTGTGCTTTGCAAGGACATCATCGAAGATTTTTACTATCTAGTAAGTTCACGCTTCTGGGAGCGACTTCGTCTGCGTAAAATTTCTTGTTGTAACATATAATATTATTTATATGTATACTATATATGTGCCCCGTTACTTCGTTTTCTCTAAAATTTGCTGACTTTGACTTTGTTTTTGCCTAACTCCTAATTATAAATAGCCTCTAATCACAGTATAATAATTTAATGTAATGATATAATGAATCTTTAATCGTTATGTATATTTCTATGTAATTTGTAGTGCTTAATATGATAATAATTATTGAATATTAGGTCTTTACCTATGAAATTGCCGTTCTGCAGTACTGGCCATTTCAAATCAAAATAATTTTTGTTTGGCTAAGAATTCTAATTTCAAATTAATTTTATTTTAAAAACATGGATTTTTTTTTCTAAAAGTAGTCATTTCTTTATTGATTAGTGTTACATTTTCATCGCATTTCAATCTTTTTCGTCATTATGGATACGTTAAAAATTCGAGTAATTATGGAATATGAGTACCGTCGTGGCAGCAACGCGGCACAAGCGGCACGCAACATCAACGACGTTTACGGAGCTAACACTACAAACCAACGCACCACCTGTTATTGGTTTGCTCGCTTCCGTTCTGGAAATTTCGACCTGAAAAATGAACCTCGCGGTCGTCCGAAGACTTTGGTCGACAATGACGAATTAAAGGCGATTGTGGAAGCTGATGATACACAATCTACGGCTGAATTAGCAGCAGCTTTCGACGTTAGCGTCAAAACAATATTGGTCCATTTGCATCAAATTGGCAAGGTAAAAAAGCTTGACAAATGGGTGCCCCACGAACTCAATGATCGCCAGCGCGAAGTACGCGTCGAGACGTGCCTTGCACTGCTCAACAGACACACAAATGAAGGAATTTTGAACCGCATTGTTACCTGCGATGAAAAATGGATTCTGTTTGATAACCGTAAGCGCTCAGCAAGTTGGTTGGATCCTGGTTCAGCACCTAAACAATGCCCTAAACGAAAACTTACCCCTAGAAAAGTGATGGTCACTGTTTGGTGGTCTAGCGCCGGTGTGATTCATCACAGCTTCTTACCAAACGGGGTGAGCATTACTGCAGATGTGTACTGTGAAGAACTGAACACAATGATGGAGAAGCTGGCGCATCTCCAACCAGCATTGGTCAATCGCTCGTCTCCGCTGCTCCTGCACGACAACGCGCGACCTCATACTGCACAGCAGACGGTCTCCAAGTTGCAAGAACTGGAGTTGGAAGCTCTCCGTCATCCGCCCTACTCACCAGACCTTGCGCCTACAGACTACTACTTTTTCCAGAATTTGGATAACTTCTTGGCGGGAAAAAAATTTAATACCCGAGAGGCAGTACAAAATGCCTTTGAAGAATTTGTTGCCTCCCGTCCAGCTGATTTCTTTAAGAAGGGCATCAATAAACTGCCACTGCGATGGCAAAGATGCATTGATTGCATGGGTGATTACTTCGATTAATACAAATAAAAAATTCATGAAAAAAATTCGTTTAAATTTTTTCATACAAAACGGCAATTTCATAGGTAAAGACCTATTAATTTCTTGAAATAAATGAATATTAATTTAATAAAGTAAACAGTCTTGTAAGTCTTTATAAAAAATCGGCCGAAGCGACGCGCTTCGAAATCTTGGTGTACACCGGTATTCAACAGTTGTGAGTGTGTCGCAGTGACGTAAGGATTCTGACAGTACGAGATGCTCTCGCACATATTAAACATAATCAGCCTTAGTTATAAAAAACTCGCTAATCACTCACTAGCCACTGTTTAGCTTATCAATTGGTTACCTCCTAATCATTGATTAACTTTTCTTTATTTATAAACGCTAGTTTGCAGGTGATTAGTAGCGAAACGAAATAGAGGTGAAATTATGCGTTCAGCACAGATTATAATCAAAATAGTCGCCTAAAAAACAGGATTTTATGTCAAATGCATGATTTTTGTATCTGTGGTGACTTCGACAGACTTATGTCAAAAATTTCATTGATATAATTGTATTTGAATAAAATAATTTGTTGTGTTTATTTTATTGTGTTTACGATGGAAGCAAATCAGCAATGAAAATAATACGCTCCCATGATTGGAGTAAACAGGAAAAGGTAATGTATCGTCTGAATTTTTATCTAGTTTCTATTGCAAAGTGACCCAATTTAATGCTATCGTATTAGCTGATAATAACTATGTATTTACAAGTTCTTTACGTTTATTTACATGGATATTATCTTTTAAAAACATATGCGTATATATGTATGTATATTCTATGAAAATTCCTAGTGCTTTTGCAGGGTTTCAGTGTATTTTAATAACAATAAAATTATACTTGTTTACAGTTACAATTTTGACTGCTGCTATGAAAGCTACTAGCACGTAGCACCAATACTATTCAATCTTGAGATGGCAACGGTGGAGATGATGCTACGTGAAAAAGATGAGCAATGATAATAATATGCTCCCAAGAATGGAGTTAACAGGAAAAGGTAATGTATCTCTGAATTTGTACCTATTTACTTTCTATTGTAAAGTGACCAAATGAATGATAACACAGTAGCCGATACAGCTATGTATTTACATGTTCTTTAAACTTGTTAACATGGATATTCTCTTTGAGAAACATATGTAGGTACTTGTGCCTATTCTATATAACTTCCTATTGCTTTTGCATTGGGGTTTCAGTGTCTTTAAATAACAATTATTATTCTTGTTTACAGTTACAATTTTGACTGCTGCTATGAAAGCTACTACTTAGCAGTTAGCACCATTACTATTCAACCTTGCAAAGATGGCAACGGGGGTCACCATGCTAAGTGAAAAAGATGAGGAATGAGAGTGGCATGAGAAAATAAGTGCACCCGTCTTTGGACAAAGAAGAATTGGAAATCAAAAATAATGAAATTATAACACAAATATGGCTTTATTGCGTATCGAAATAAATTGGTTTTTATAAAAAGTATCTTGTTTTATTGTGCATGACTGCCATAACGTGGCATTTCTTTAGTTCTGGGCCCTAGAAGGCGTCATCAGTATCGTATAGAGTACTCTCTGCGTCATAAAACGAGGGGTACATGGGATAACAATGGATAATCACTATCTCCGATGAGCTTCCTCACGAACTGACTGAACCTCCTACTGATTGAACTACCCTATAAATCCTATCATCACGTGTACTTAGAATGAGGAATATGTTTTTTTCGTAGCGGATTTGAACGAGTCTTGTAGGTCTTCCTCCGTTTACTAACAATAGGCGCCCGCGGCGTTTCAAAACTATTTAATTCTTCGGTGTCGTTCTGAAATCCCGTAAAATATTGTCGAAATCCACATTTACTAATGATAATTCCATATTTAAGAACAAAATAACCTTGAAGTACACTAAAAATCATTTTGAATCGATCAGCTGATTAAAATAAAATCCGCCATGTTGCCTCTTAGCAAGTTAAACAGGGCACCGGTGGTGTTTAAATATGACAGCTACAAATCATTTGCTTAGCGACCTTATAGCGCTAAATAGCGTTTATAAATAAGAATTTTGCTAATCAGTTAGTTAGCAATTGATTAAAAGTTACAAGGCGTTTATGAATAAGACCGAATATGTTTAATATGTGCGAGAGCATCTCGTATCAGGCGATAACTTCATGCCATATTACACGTAAATATTATTTACGTGTAATATGGCATGAAGTTATCGCCTGTATTGTTCAGTATATGGCTGTTTGAATTAATCAATATCGAAACTGAAATAGTTTACATTTAATTCCAATGCCGTCAAAAATTACATGTATTTTTAGATTTTATTTATTTAAGCTATGTAGGTATTTCGATATTTATGGAAGCGTAGCTAGCTTAACTTCTTTACCGGGTACCGAGTAGGTGATTGACCCTCTTAATCGATGCGATCGTCCCTCTTAATCGATGCGATCGATGCCTGATTGAAGGAACAAAATATGGTGTTGTTTTAGTAGGTATGTCACAGGAAGTCTTTATCGTAAGTCCCGCGATCAAAAACACATCCAAACGATCATCATATCATATTCATCCAAACGATTTCGTGTAAAATGTAATTTTTATCTATATAGAATTTTCCTATCGATAAGCAAATAATGATGCTAATATTGGTACCTCGTCCAAGAGACATGTGCAATGTACAGTTTGGTAGCTCTAAATTGAATATAAGTCACTATGGCGCATATTTCCAAATGCTTGTCCGTTCAGAGTTATTCCTACTGTACTAAACATGTCAGTTTTAGCAATTTTTGAGCATAATTAGGAATGCGTCGACATCACATGCTTAAAAAAATACTATGAATATAAAATGATAAAAATCGGTTTTTTAGCTGACTGTACCATTATTCCAAAATCTGTGAATGCAGTTCGCAATTACTCAAGAAGTTAAGGACAGTCTCCTAAGAACGTTTTTCGTTAACTAAAACGGTTAAAGTAGCTTCCTTTACTGACTGGTCTCAACTTCCACCCTGTATTACTCAGATAGGACAAGGAATCAAGGTAAAAGGGTGATTGGAATTCTTGCACTAAATATTTCTAGTGATATATCATTTAATCCTATTGGAGTGGTACCTTCTTCCATACATTTTGTGGCATCATCCTTTATGTAGATAGGTATTATAATTGTTCTAAATACAAGCAAGGTGGTGAAATCGAATGGTCGAAAAGAATAAAAGTTATAGAAGCGGATACTGTTGATTAAAAATTACTTGCTAGTTTTAGTTAATCTAATTTTTGGAATCACAATTTCATCTTTAATAAGTGTATTCAGATTATGGAAATCACATCTTTTTTGAAAAGACCTAAGTTTTTGCGAACATACAAGATATTTTCTAGGATATAAAGATAAGGCAGAGTTAGTATATCAATTTCCCTGAATTTGTTTCTAAGAGATTCGCGAGGCCACATTTTATAGATTGCGTGGATTGCCCTCTTTTTGTAAAATGAAAATTGAATCAACGTCAGCTGCCGATTCCCACAGCAGAACGCCATAAGACATAATACTGTGAAAATAAGCAAACTAACCTAGCTGTGGCTACGTCAGTCAACTGCCTTATTTTTCTTACTGCGGAAGCAGCTGAACTTAATCTACTTGAAAGAGCTCTAATGTGAGCACCCCATTGCAAATTTTAATCTAAAGTAATTCATAAAAATAAAATTTCCGAAATAGCATCTAGCTTCTTGCCATCAAGTTTTAATTAAAGACCTACTTGGGGTACATTTGGTAACGAGAACTGAAGACATTTAGTTTTGTTCGCATTGATTAAAAGATTATTAGCAGCAAACCATTTCGAAAAGTACAGCTAGGCTATCGTTGACATGTAAGACATCCCTATCATTTCTATCTATTCTAAAAATAAGAGAAGTGTCATCAGCGAATAAAATTATATCCGAGAAGTTAGCGATCAGGTACGGAAGGTCATTAATATAAACTAGAAATAAAAAATATGGATAGCTAAAAGATGCCACCATATGGACCATTCAGCTCAACCATTTTGAAGGAAGCCAAATGATCCAACACACGTGCCTTTCAACGAGGCATTTGAGTGAGCAGGACATACTCTTAGCCGCCAGGGCACATTCAAGTCAATGAAAGATATAGTACCAGGTAAAAAAATAGAGCTACCATGCTAGGCTACATCAAATCTGACTGGTAATTTCAGAGATTAGAGCGTTCAAGCAAAGAAACAAACTCTTCAGCTTTATTAAATTAGTGTAGATGTAGTCATAACCTTGTAGGTTTTCCATACCATAACTGACAGACTTCCAAAATTTGTTTGCAGAATGAGACTATGACTCAGTATAGATTGTTTAAGTAAATAGTTTAATTGAAATAAACTAAGAATCTGCGTTCTTCTAACAATCTTCTTTTACTTTGTCCTTCTCGTACTTCTGACTTTGTTCATTCTTCTTTTCATATCCAGTCCATTCTTCTTTGGAATGCGCTTCCTCTCGATATCAGGACGGCCACTAGTCGGTATGCATTGCGGAAATTGCAGAGGTATTTTCATAACGAATAGCGTAGAGTCATCAAAACATATTTTTCTCTTGATTATATATATATTTATTTATATATAAGTATATATTATAGTAGATATGTATGCTTGTATGTGTATTATAAGTTTATAACCTATTTATGTACCTAGCTTATTTATAATATAATTTGTATTGTTTTTTTAATCATATTTCCTCTCAACCTAAGCACCTGCCATCTAATCTCTTCACCACCCTTGGTTGACTGGTAGAGAATGCCTAAGGCATTAAGTCCGCCTTTGTACCTTTTTTGTGTGCGAGAAGTTTAAATAAATAAATAAAGTTTCTAAATTCATGTTAATACATTTTTGTTTCTTACTTACAATAAAAAGAGTTTATCATGAGTTTAGTATTACAGGACCCACATATATAAATATATATAAAAATATGCCTTACATAGTTTTCCAAGGTTGCCTGGTCGCCCATTGTATGTTTCGAAGTGATAAGTATTTAGGATGATGCTTATTTCGGTACCCACCTCCAATACCCCTGTATTAAAAACACCGTTTTTTTTTTTGATGATGGAAAATCATCAAATAACTTCTCCCGCTCTGGGTGGAGCAGGAGGGCGTGTCAGACTTTTACTGATTAAAACCCACCCGTGTTCCTTCAGTTGCCTGTGTGCCAGGGGCCACGGTATCTCTTTCGAACAACCCGTACCCCTGGCAGGCGTCGGCCCTTGCAGACCCACCAGTTGATGCTGACATCTCTTTGAGGCGCGCGTGGAACACAACGCGCCGTCGACCCGGGCTTGGTCCTTAACGGACGGCGAGCTACCCATTTATACGGTGACCGGGAATCGGCCTGGGATTCCCGACGCCCAATGCGTCTCCTGCGGCGACTAGGGCCATGAGGGCGCATAGATTTCCTCTGCCTCACGTGCGCCGCCTCTCTCTTCGCAAACATTACTGCTTCGCAGAAGGAGGTGACGGCTACCGATGCACTCCCGGTCCGTACCATGGCCTGGACCAGGGCCGGACGCGAGAGATCGCCTCCACGAGAACACGGCGGGCAGTGCTCCGCCTAAGCCGGGCATACCTCCACCGTATGCTGCATCCAGTTAGATTGGAAAAGGCTAGGCAGGTGGTAAATACATACTAAACATTACACCTTTCTTGTATGATTACATAGCAAACGTTGTAAAAGATCGTGGATAAGATGATCGATCACTACGAAATGTAGGTATGGGAAAAGTTTTATGCGTTTTATGACTTTTCTAGTACTCAAACCTCAGGTACCTTCAAACCCTTGAAACAGCATCGATTGGCAACATAAAAATGAAATATAAGAATTACTTAAGGTTAAAAAAAAACCTTAAGTAATTCTTATATTTCCTTTGACTGTATCATTTTGCTAAATCTGGGAATGCAGTTCAAGAAGTTAAGGATGGTCTCCTAAGAAAGTTTGTCGCTTACCTTCCTGCCTTGTCACAACTTCTACCAGTATTACTCAGATCGGACAAGGAGTCAAGACATGGGTGATTGGAATTCTTGTACTACGATTGCCTTTGGCATGAGGGTGAAAAGTGATCCACCGCTACTGTCCGCGCATAAAATAAAAACTTATTGGAGCACCTAAAACAACACACGAGTTGCGGTCTCTTAATTTAATAAGCCACAAGTTGCACCGTGTGCGCTCAAAAGTACACGGTAGTTCTTGATTCCGTATTTTTAATAGAGTCAATTAACTGTCCTTGTTTTAAATAAATAATTTCCAATTTTGTAAAACTGCACATAAATCATATAGACCGAAGATTTTCTGAGACTAAGGAAAGTAATAAATAGGTTTCTAAGAACACAGAATTCTGGTTTATCCCCCATTTATGTTGTAGTTGACAGTTGATGGCTGTCACAAACACGTGTAAATTTTTTAATATCAGAAATACTAACAAAGAAACATATTGTTGTTATTCGACCCCGAAAGATGTCTAAGCTAAAGATGTAACAGAATTATACAGAATTATGATGGTCGGATCAAACATCTCCAGGTTTTGAGTGATGGATGGTAACTGACGGACAGGTCCAGAGTAAACAGTTTATTGTAGGATTTATCCGTCTGTATGAAATATACATTCGTTGGTAATACATACTGTTACTGAAAAGCTCTCTACCATTAATTTTCTTCTTTCCGTGACAATACACCAACTCCTATTATTTCCGACCGAAGTAGCAACTTTGTGAGCCTTTTGAGTTACTGACAAATTTGCCAGAAAAATCTGTCAAAACTAAGAATGGTGCGAACATTAATTAATACCTTTGTAAAATTAGTAGATTTAGGTTAGGCTGAACAGCTCTGTTGAAACACGTTTTATTTCTAATAATGAATCCGGATAAATACCTACATTATCAAAAGCTGGTTAAAGATTTCTGCTGAGACTAAGCGAAAATGTCGAAGATGATGGTAGGTACTTGATGAGGTACTCCGTAGAAAATATAACATACAAAAGTAAAGAAAAATATTAAAAAAAAACAAAAAAAAAACCAGGGTAACTATATTTTTTCCCATTAGCCTTTGCCGAGGGAAGCTATTGTGAAACCTTCGCGTCGATGGGCGCCGCTATTATTTTCTTACTCAACGTTTGAATACGCTCACCATTGCATTTCCCCCTATATAAAGGCCACTTTAAACTAAATTTAATGGCTGGCGACGTTTGCTGTAATCTTTCAAGCTTTCTACCTAGAGATATCCTATTCCTTTTAAATCTACGTACATGCAATGCTATCATTAACACTATTGCTGTAACCATTTGAGCATAACGCGCGTGCATATTACAAAATTACGTCATAATCTCGGTATTAGTTCAACGATCCACTTATCAGTTTGAGCTCCGTAACCAGGGGCAACAAATATGCTACCCAGGGCCTTTACACATTTGCCGATAAGCCGACCTACCCGAAGCAATCTGTAAGTAAACACAAAAACCCGTGCGACGTACGTTTAGAAGTACGCGAGTGTTGCTGACACGTATTTTAACATTGTATGAAATAAAACTTTTTCCAATAAAAACAACCGACTTCCAAAAAAACACTACAAAGTGAAAAATAACTTTAATTTCGGAAGCCGGTGACTTTGGACATGTATTTTATTAATTTCTTGTCAACGCCTTCCGAAATTGAAGTTATTTTTCACTTTGCAGTGATTTTTTGGAAGTCGGTTGTTTTTTTTTGGAAAAAGTTTTATTTTTCACTTTTTAGTTACAATACCTACCCCACACCATTTCGAAATTTCATCATCCTTGGGGTCAAAAAATGCATATTTATGCGATAACAGCATTCGCGGTTAATTTGCAGTCATTATTTGAAGAGCTCCCGTTGTTTGTATCCGAAACACAAAATCAGATCTATATGAAATTTTAATAGGACCATTTCGGAATAACCCCATTTCGAACAAAGAAAGAATTTGGCAAATCAGTCTATACCGGAAAAGTTTTTATCCAGTGCGCAAATTTTAACCATGAATTCAGCATATCATTCTAGACGGGGGTCTAGAATGATATGCTGAATTCATGATTAAAATTTGCGCACTGGAAAAAATCTTATCCTGTATATGACGGAGTTATGCCCAACCTTCACCTGGCTCCTAACCGTTAAAGAGTTGTACCTTCCTTCATGAGCTCAGCGTTATGAGATGATGATGACCATACGCAAATGTCTCAATAGCTTTAGAAAAAATATGAAAAACATTGTTACACCTATAACATTTGTGGGTTGCCCTCGATTTCCCTGGGATTCCATCATCAGATCCTGACTTGGTGCCCATGGGACCACCTCAGGAGTATACTCTTTCAAATAAAAAAAGAATTTTGAGAATCGGTCCACAAATGGGGGAGAAATCGATGAACATATATTAAAAAAAAATACATACAGTCGAATATATAACCGTCTCCTTTTTGGAAGTCGGTTATGAAAGACCACTACTTCTAATAGCTCACTTAGTCTGGTAGGTACTTACATCTAGCTAAAATCATCCTGATGGCTAATAATAATTGAAAAAAAAAAGACATGGGCAGATAGACCGCGCGGAACACCAAGAATGAGGCCAAAAATGACTTCAAAGATGGCTTCACTCTTGGTGTTCCGCGTGGTCTATCTGCCTTTGTTTTATAATCTGAGGCCCCGTTGAACATAAGAAATAACGATTCAAAGAAGTAGGTAATATGTGGACATGCTAGAAACACAAAAAAGAAATATTTGCTTGGTTGCCAAAAGTTGGGAATCCTAAATCTAGTCGAATAATGTTTGTAAAGCGCAAGTTCCATCGCGTATCTCCATACAAGATCGATCCCAGATCCGCGATTAGAGCAGTGTACTCCTACTGCTCTTATTTCTGGCGGATCTGCCATATACAAGCTTGATGCGCTTGGGTCGGTTAAGAGTCGGGTCAAGAGGCTCATTAGCAAAGCAATTGGTTATATCAAAGCTCCTGACCCTTGAATATAGTTGCCGATCTGACAACGAGGCGACTTTTTCACGCAAAAATTCCTGAATTTGGATGTACTTAATTAAATGAAAATTTAACCTGTATTAATAGTATACTTTTACCCCGATAGTACGTTTCCGCTTCCACTCGGGCGAAGCTGCTGTCAAAAGAAGTTTAATTAATGTGCCAACAAAGCTAACATTTGTGTGGACTGAACAAAATGGAAAAATTTGATTTCATGCATAAGTTTACATGGAAAGCGCAGATGTAAATAAAACAAGGCGTTCCAATTAAATCTTTGCTTTTAGTGCTGGGCGTGCTCTGAAAAACGTTTCCGGAACTCGCAGTACACAGACTGGTTGTGGATTGTTTGTGACTATTTGCTGAGCTGAGAGCTTTAGTTCAAACAGCATAGTGTTTTTACTTACTTGCTACAATTTTCGATTTAGATTACAAACTGAGAATTTATAAAGGAGGAAAAGCGATGAATAAATTAATTAAACTCGATAGGAAATAATGAAGCACCATTTAAAAAAAGTGTAAAATATGTGAACTTTGAATATAATATCCTGGAAAGTACTATTTCCGTTTCAAATACGTATATTTCCATCAAAGACGGAGCAAATCATAGCAGCGCCCTTTCTCTCCTAGCGGATATGGGCGGAGATGCATCCAAGAATCGATCAAAATTCTGCTGGAAACTAGCAAAAAGCAAAAGAACATAAATCAATCATTTTTAGAATTGATGTCTGTCTATGTTTCTGACGGTTTCGTTCATGGAATATCGGTTTTTAATGGTTTAAACGATGCTCGGAATCAAGATAATAAAGGCACTACGCTCTATACTTGTGCGCCCGTCTATCTTAATAACCCCCTTAATTATGTGCTGCTTAGAGGTCGAGGGGCGACAGCAATAGTCGAAAATATAAAGTGCTAGTTCTTTGCGTGTAGTAGTAGGGGAGGAAGTACTGCTCGAATTTTGCAACCAATTTTACACGGTCAATTTTTCATTTTTAGTTGGTTTGTTTAACACTCAGACATATGAGACAGTCGCCGCACCCAAGGGGAATCCAAAGCAAGAGCATTAAAAGATTGAAAAAAAAAAAACAATAAAACCTTTATTGGTTCAGACAGAAGACTTAAAAAAAAAACAGTTTTTCATGCCTTCAAAAATGAGGTCATGGTGCCTTTGGCCATTTTGTTTTACTACCTATAGTTTTGAATTGAGCCCTCAACAATAATCTTCCATGCAGCTATTTCGTGTGAAACGACGTTACCCGACTACGCCAGAAGGAGGGTTATTTTTCTATAAGGTTTTTTTACAACTTTGACATACTCTAACTTAGCACTACCCTTCTATCGGAGCAGGTGAGGCTCAGATTCTCTTATGTACTAAGGAAAAGTTATTCTTGGTATGATTTTCAGCCGGTATAAAATTACTTTTTCCAACTAACGGTACCGCCCGTTCTAGTAGTTTTATTACTTCACATTCATTTTAAAACGCTACTCGGTCTGAAACTATTTATGAAAACGCCTCATAAACATACCGAGTACCATAAAATACAAACTGTACCTACATAAACATGTTATTGTTTGCAATAATAATTTGACTGCTATTAAAGAGCCACCACACCATGATTATATTTCATGGCATAAACTAGAGAGAAACGACTGCGCGAAGACTTAGTATATCCTATTAGGCCCATGACAAAGTTAATTTGCGAAAATTTCGCTGTTTCAAGCCTTATTCCATGAAAGTCGTTACAGCGATAAAGTCACTGCACCTGATGTTGAGTTTCGTAGAGCATGCGCGTGCATTCCAGCGACTGCAACTGGGGCGCGATCTAATATCCAGCGCATTCTCGCATAAACCCGAACACTAGCAGATTTTCTTGACAGCAAGAACGTTGCGAAGTGCGTCGAGCGTTTGCTCTTGGAATTCGCGGCAGCTGGCCTAATGTCGAAAAGATCATGAACGTCATCATCTTACTAACTTAGCAGCGCGTCTTTGTCGTTCATTAATTTACAAAAAACGGGTATCTACAAGTACGTCCACAGTCAAGATGCACTCAATAATTGCTGGTTTGTTTTTTGTTTGCATGTTGGGTATACGAGTTACATGTAGAAGAAATATATACCCACAAATTTTATTCCTTGTTTTAATGTCCCATAAAATGTGCCGAAGAACATATCTCTCAAATAAAATAAGAATTCTGCTCCATGTTTTATATAGAAAGTTTTGCGTTGTGTAATTGTATATAGGTAGGTTATCTCAGTCTTTCAGCACCTACCTTCAGTATTGCGAAGGTGAAAGGGGTCTTGCTCCTAGCAATTATTAGAACATGCAATGCCTGCGAGATGCCTTTCTCTAGAATTCTTCCCAAGTATGCTAAGGCTTTCGATAATATAGGTCACCCGTTTACTGTTTCCGCTCAGAGCTGTAGTTTGAAATTGTGTTCCCATTTTTTTAAGGCAAATCCCGTGATACTCGCTAACTACCATTATTTCACAAAATACCAAAGAAATATCTATTGGTTCAAGATAACTGCTTCCGTAGCACCAAATGGCAGATGGCAAAGCTTACCAGTTTTTTCTTGCCACCCAGGTCTAATTTAAGGCTTTTTATTAACTTAAAATTATGATGACGACATATGACTTGATGATAGAAAAGTCTCAAGTACGTATATAAACTTACTCAATAGCAAGTTGCACACGTGCTGTGGATTGGACTATCGTCATTTACTCTTTTCCTGATTTGAAAATTTACTAATTATAGACAAGCCAGAACAACAGTTAAATACAAACATTTCAGGTTATAAGTACAAAGAAATTACATTAAAACCAAATAGATTGAAAAAGTGCACCTAATGGATTTCGACATTTCCAATTTGTTCAGCGGTTCCAGTCGGAAATCGCATCTTCGGTCGCAATAGCAATATTGAATCAATGAACATGAAATTTATGTTGGAATCATCTAGGAAATATTTCAATGATCAGGTATACCTAGTTAAGTGGGTTTTATCCACAGAATAAAGAACAATCTGCTGGAACAGAGCTTCACAGATTCGCTTGTATCCTGATTTAGACATAATAAAAGTGGTCAGCCGAAGAAAATATCGATGCAATTTCCTCTTTCTTTACGAACGAAGACCAAAAGTTCACTGAAGTATTCAGATAAGGTTCGATACTTAGGATTCAGAGAAAGTAATCGTAAGAGGTACGTCCAATAGCATTATTACTAGTTCCGTGGAAAAATTACCCCGCACAACACCTTGACTACGTGTATCATATTTACCACGAATTACTCTCATATGAAGTCATGACGCTAATATAAAAGTGACCCAGTTTTATCCAGCCATATTTATGTGCGATATAAATGGAGCTTACTCCGATGTTAAAGGACAACTTTTCTTACCTACACTACCTTTCTACAGTAAATGTCATCCGCATCTCGCGAATGTTGTTCTTCTTATTAAAGGATCGATGAAATTGTCATGTTTAGGTACGTGATGGATAGAAAATTGGAAAGCAGTTTCACCAGAGTAGAAGGAAGGAATATAATCAAGCCTTTATATGTCACGAAGTTTTAGAATTGACATTCAAATTCTAATCGTACCCACTCATTCAGATACCTAGTATTAAAGACCTGCGGGACTATTCGCGGGGTATTTATTTGTCCACCAATGTAGATCTCTTATAAACTGTATTGAATAACGGACATGGTAGACTAAAAGTACCCCGCTTATGCTTGGAATAGGTTAGGTAAGGACCTCTCGTCTGCGCAGGCCTGAAACAGTATTTTGCGCTGCAGTTTTATAATTAGGTATTTATACGGACTGTGCGACACAGGAAACAATTGACAAGTGGGGCTTGTTAGAGAGTAGGCCACAATAGAAACAAATCCCGACAGGTAATGCATTCTTCCATAGAAGTGGTTGGAAACAGATAGAATAGAGAAATAATTGCAACTTCACTGTTGACCACTTGATAATAACTTCCATGAAAAAATATATTTTTGATGTAGATAGGATCATATTTTAACTTTAGCTTTCTCATCTATGTTTGTTGTGTATTTCTTCGGAAACTTCGTGATTAACCGACCTCTCTGCATTCTTCGTACCGAATAAAAAAAGGAAAAATATCTATGCAACAGCACTTTTGTCCATCGCGTTTTTTCACTATATTAATTAAGCATTTTCTCAGGTAGGTGGAGTTAGCGTGTCTATGCCGCATTTAACCTTCGTTGTAATTTCCGTGATTAATGTTAACCCCATTTGGATTGGACTCTGCATTTGTAAATGCTTTGTTATGTAATACGAAATCCGTTTCGCTATGTGTTAACTCAGTTTTATAGCAGTTGAAGATATCGTTGGCGTCCAATGGGAATACTTACTGCCTGACGAATTTTTTGACTGCCATACATCATTCAGAAATAAAGATGGTCGACCTGGAAATTTTCACAATAAGGCATAAAACATCTCCAGTTTAGTCATGGACTAGTCCTAAACAAAGATGCTTCTTTGAAAACTTATGAATAATCGTCTGTTCATCTTAAAGTTCAGTTTAGTCATCTTAAATCTCGGTATTTGTTTATTAGACATCGATCACTGTATCTTGAATATGAACCCCTTGCTACAATTAGTTTTGATTGTCGTGTGACCTCGGTTAGTAACGGTCCTCCCCCATCGCCTCGTGTCGTATTCTAACGATACGTGTGTGTGTGTGTGTGTGTGTGTGCTAAGATTGCGTATTGTATTGTGGTCGACAATAGCTCCTCCAGACGCGCTGATTGTTTCAGTGTGCTTGTTCTTGTTGATGGGGCCTGTTACTGCAAATTGTCGCGAATTGATCATGATTGTTTTCTAGTGCATAAGTAGAAACTCGTAAGTGGAAGGGCTAAGTCCAAACATCCAAGTAATGAAACTTGTTTCTTTTAAACCAGCAGGCTTAGCATGCCGCTTTCTATTTCTTCTCTACCGTAGAATATAAATCGCTGGTATATTTCGCGGTACAAAACAATTGTCCACACAGAAACGTCATTTTTGTCTACTCTTCCGTGGAAAAAACTCTTCTCTACGGTTCCCCGTGTTTAGCCTGCAGGTCTCTTTTTAAAACTTTAGTTTCTCGAATTAATAAGATAAATTAAACGTAGTAGTAGGTAGGTACGTTGCGGGAAAAAGCTAGTTATAGATAGGTTAACCAATATATTTTCAGAAAGTACTCCTTAAGTCTTTCATAGGATACCAAAAACGGTATATATTAATCATTATTATTTTTTGTAACACTCGACATCGTTATAATATATCATAATTATATCATCGTCATAATATTTGACGGCACGGTTGGCGCAGCGGTTAAGCGATTGACTGCTGCGCCGCGTGTCGCGGGTTCGATTTCCGCACAGAACAAATATTTGAATGAACTACAAGTAGTTGTTCCGGGTCTGGCTGTTTGTGTATGTGAGTTTAAATGTTTGTAAACGCACCCACAATACAGGAGAAATTCTTAGTGTGGGGCAACGTTTTTTTAAAAAAAAAAAAAAAAAAAGGCCTTTCTTATGTGACTTTTTGTATAGATTATAACCCGCGGAACGATGTGACTTTTCAAATGATAATATCTCATTTAGCAAAATACGACAAGTCGTTTAGGAATTATGTGACTATTATGAGGGAACAGATGAACATATAAACATACATAGCCTGTTAAAATAATAACCCTCCTCTGGCATGCCTGTAGTCGGGTAAAAATAATTATAGCGGAAACTCTTCTGGGCCTTACTTCAACCCAGTTTACCTAGAGGGCTGCACAATAGTAAACTTTAACATAACTCTCGAACTAGACGAAATTACAATTCATTTTCAGTTTCTTCGTCTCTGAAAGCGGCTGCAAAGTAACTATGTAGGTTACACAATTTACTGTTTTGTATTCCGTCTTTCTTTATTAAAAAGTTCACAAATTCTTAATTTTCGTAAAGCGACCGACCACCTAGGTTACACTGTTACCTGCAACGAGGCTGCTGCGGATTTGCATTGTGCATCTGAAATTAAAATGTTTACCTTACGTACTTTATTTTTCCGTAGTCAGATAATAAATCATTCATAGTTCACATTAGCTGCGATGTATTGACTGAAAGAAATCCCTGTTCCATTGCTAAGCGCAGATCACACATAAAATTGGAGCAACTATAAACAAAATTAAAGTGTTTGTCAGTGGACATACGCTCCAATTTTATTTATGTGTATGACTATGGATTACCGCATCACGAAAACTGTTGAGAGCAACGCATACTCCTACACATTGGCTCGAAGCATCGGTTATCATCGTAATCCACGATCGATAAAATTACCGGTTGAAATTATTACCGGCAAATTTCAATACTTTTGAATGTGATGTAATTGATTGAAGTAGTTCACCGTAGACGTATAGATACCGTTTTATTTTATTTTAAACCAATTAAAATCACGAATCGTTTTCAAAAATTTATCGGTAATCAAACGACACATTAAACAAAGTTAAGTCTTTCGGTCATCATTAATTACCAGTAATTACGACGAACGATAATAAAGCAGGTACCTGTGAATTGTAGTACCTGTAATTAATTCCTTAGTAATTGGGACACTGGAGAAAGAGAAACGTTTGTCGAGTATCACACGTGCTTGCGCAATAAATGAAGACAGTGTTAAGAAGTGACGAGTCGAAATAATTATTTTAAGGCTTGAGCGAACACTAAAAATAAATCGCCAGTGTGATGTCATGAAAAGTGTTACGTACCTATCTAACACGCATCCGAGTATGACATCAGTTCTCCTCGCCACGATCATCTGTTCGCCCGTTGAATTATTATCACAGTTCCCACCATTTGTGATTCACTGTTTTTTTTCTCGAGCTCCGATTAAATGGATTTTGCAGAATGTAGGTTGGCTAACCCATTATCGTAGTTGATACCTAATTAGCGGTTGGTTCTCAGATAAAAACCACAAAACTGTAAAGGACAAACGAAATGGATAAGTTTCTGCTACGCTTGCTAATTATGACTGGTATAAGGTAATGCTTTTGGCTATAATTATTTTGGTTTAGATTACTGTTTTTTGATCAAGGGAAGATTAAAACCGGTGTGCACCCTGAAGATGGAAGTTTTTGTATGTTTGTTGGCTAACCCATTATCGTAGTTGATACCTAATTAGCGGTTGGTTCTCAGATAAAAACCACAAAACTGTAAAGGACAAACGAAATGGATAAGTTTCTGCTACGCTTGCTAATTATGACTGGTATAAGGTAATGCTTTTGGCTATAATTATTTTGGTTTAGATTACTGTTTTTTGATCAAGGGAAGATTAAAACCGGTGTGCACCCTGAAGATGGAAGTTTTTGTATGTTTGTAGTTGGTACCTGTAACATCGTTCTTTTACATTTTAATGGTTCTATTTAAATGCTAGTCGTAGCTTCCCGGTGATGTAGTCACCTTATTCGTTGCGCTACATTATTCATAGACGGCATCGCCTTGATACTGTAGTTTGCAAGTTGTTTATTTTTGCTAATCAAACTATTACTATCTTTTCCTAATTTTAGCTACTACTCAAAATATTTATGTTCCAACAACGCCCACACAAACAGCGGATGGCCCGTCAATGTTGTCCTCAACATGGCATTGTTTTCGTTCGGGTGTTACGTCGCGGCATGCGTCACTCGCTGGTCTACCTATCTACGTGCATGTAATTTTGCGACACTAAATGGCCCTGCACTCGGCTGCTAGTCCGGTACATACGTTCGCGCCATGCGGGCTCTGCTAGTGACGTTTGAAGGTTAACTGTTCTAGTTAACTGGCGTTCATGCTACATGCGACCCACGATAATCGGGATAATCATAGTCACAAAGATGCTGGTGTGTGTCTAGCCTGGACTTGGGCCAGCCCACTCAGACACTCAGAACTACTGTGACTCGTTCATGACGCCGCATATTTTTAACGTAACAAACAGCGCAGACACACTCTCGAGTGCCAAATGTAAAGTTCACTAACATAGATTTGGCAAGAGCAGCTATTTACGCGAGTGTCTATGCTTCTAGCGAATAATCGCGGATCACGTAGACATTCATTCTTGTGATCGGCGTAGGAAGGAGGATCAAGTGAGAAGATCACCTACATCACTTGACGGAATATCTCATAAATTGCCTCTGTTCATGATGTAGAAAACAACAGCACAGCTAAGTACCGCAATGCTGTTTGACGAATTTGTCGTTGTTGTTACCAAATTTGGGCACGATACATCTATTAATTTCATGTTACATAGGTAATACGTTAAAAAACTTACCGTTACCGTTTTCAATCATTATTATAATGAATCTGTTGTGGTAACGAACAATAAGAAGGTACAAATTGTCATCCTTACGGAGACGAGTATTAAATATACTTTCTCAGGAAAGGTCAGTCTTTAAATACTCCGATTAATATAAATCCTTGGTCTCGAACCGTTATCTCGCTTACATAAAAAAGGATGAAATTAATTAATTAACTCTATGATCCTAGCCCACTAGTAGCGCACGTAACTGTGCCAGATAACTCTTTTTGCTTCGAGTGTCGCATGCTAATTAAATGTTACTTTATCGTCCGTACAGAGTTCCTGCTTTCTTTTGTCTTTGGCATTTCGAACGATTTACCTTTTGGCAGTAATGTATCCGGTTATTAACGACTTGCCCTCCTAATCTTCTGTCTGCAGAATAACAAATTGCATTAGGCACAGCAATTATGTTTCGGTACTATTCTACAACATCGTAAAAGAAATGTCGGTTGAAATATCGTTATAATATTACACACTGTATGGATCAATCAACTGTCACCAATCCAAGGCCGCTCCTTTTTCTCATAAACAATGGTGGCAATAGTATTCGGTGGACGGTTGGAGGAAGAACGAGATTGTGAGCCTATGACCCCGGAACTATCTAACATAAACTATTATGAGCACCCTGACGAAATTTACGTATATCGTGTATGCTCGACGCAATTTCTGGCATTGTCTTTTATGAACCACGAGCAACATTTCGTCTAAAGTACATCACTCCATGACAATTGATTCATCTTGTGACCTAATGTAGTGGCCATATTTTTACTAACAATGACAGTCTCGGAAGTGGCAAGCAGCAATACCAATTGGCATTACCCGTGATGTTTTGTTGGCAGACGTGCTCGACAGTACGTCTCTCCGTTCAATATCTGATAGATTGAATTAACGACATGTTTTAATGAGAGATCAATGTTTGCTCTAGGCGCATTTAATTAATTGCAATTTTTGTTTCAATAACCTTCGAATCGACGTGGTACACTTTTTAATATGCTCAAGTCACGATTTTTCAATTTAAAAGAAGTTGCATCAAAAAAAAAAGTTCCGTTGCGGCTTCTGATTAAAAATCTCGGTATTTTTATGCAGAATTCCAATAAGCCTTAAGACTTATCTCAAGGCTTATTAATTGAAATGTCCGTTGCTGCTTCTTGACAATCTTTGTAGATTATTTTTTTTTACTTGCAGCTACATAACTCACTGATCATAAATGTGTCAGAATTAAAAAAAAAATGTACGATTACCTCTGACATTCGAAAATATTTTATTGATCTGTTAGTAGCGACAGCTGCATGTACGTTTTCATTGCTCTCCTGTTATTACTAAACGTCTTTTGTTCTATAACGGTCACCTTTCAAATGCCTCTAATTTATGACGGCACCGAATCCCTTGTGCTTTTCTTATTTTTAAATTCTTCTTAGTTCCGCGGAGGTTATTTCTGGTAACAAAAAACATGCCTATTATAAATATCTGAAGATTCGGCCGAATTTTCCTAGCATTTCCGGGAAAAATCAAAATTCTTATCATATTTTCCAACATTATGTATATCTACTGTGTAATAGTATTGATTTAAGTTCTAATTGTTACCAAAGGTGCAATAATAAGATACCTAAGTTAGAACGACCTAACACAGACACCTAAATACTGCATGGCCATAGATCTACACATTGATCAAAAATCTTCTAGCACCATAATAATTAAAATATGTAACTGCACACTTAATTAGATAATACAGATAATACGTGTTATGTATTCATTGTGGTAGCGTACATAAATCACAATGTACACATTGTGATTTATGTACGCTTGTACATTTAGCGTTGAACGCTGAAATTTTTGACTGGATTACATAGCCAGGTGTTTTTCATAAAATCAATGTATTGACGTTTATTTTTATAGCAGGGCGTAACATACATAACATACATTAGCCCTTTATGTGTATGGTATTGCATACGTAGGTCTAGGGATAGAGAAAAGATTTTTGCAACAATGTTGAAACGTAGGTCCATAGTTAGAAATCTCAGTAGGTATCTAAATAGTTTCAGTTTTCGTTCAGAAATCGCATCTAGAAATTTTACCCTGTATTTCCATTTGATGCTGTACGAACAGGTCCAATGTCTTAAGGGCGAATTTCACCAATGAAACAGCACGTTTTAGACTGAGTTCAAGAGCTGTCAGTATGAATATTCCTCAACTGTGATGACATGGACTGCTTTTGGCGGCGGTTTCAATGCGTTGATCGCGTTCGGTGTCACTGGTAAAATTCGTTCTGAAATATAGAACACGTTTTGAAAAGCGAAAAAATAATTTCATCGTAATTATTTATTTAATACTGGTGCAACCCTTTCAATTAGCGTGCGAGGCTGAATTTATGTAGGTACCGTAATAACTTACCTTACCTTACCTACCTACCTAACGAACCTTACATCTTGGGAGTCACCTAGTGCACCAATCTAATTTCATACCACACAATCTAAATATATTCTCTGCATCCACTGAAGCTAATAAAATTGATTACCAATGTTCCTGTTTCATTTATATTGACGTTTCCAGCATGGGTTACACATACACACACGTAGTGGATTGATAATGGCTTGAATTTTAAAAGGTATTTCTTAAAAGTACTCATCTATGTATTTAGAAAATTAATAGTGCGACGTCGATCCGTATAGTGACTACAGAGTGCACAGTTTATTAAAATTGGTGTAAATAAACAGTTATTTACAGCAAAATGAATAAACTGTTCCTCCTTTCATACAGCATGTATTTTTAGCGAGTCTTGTCGCAAATGTTTTTGCATTCGTATATTATTCCCAGATGATTTGTATTGGTTCGCGAGCGGCAATAATTCTAGTCATTCTAGTTTCATTACTAATCGAGATTGGAAGACATGATGAATGATGCAAGACGAATTAATGTGCCTAATGAATGAGTAGATCACGGGAGTTTGCTTTTTTAACATACGTAGGTATAAAATGATAGTAACTTGCAATTGTTTGTTCCACGGGGAAGTCGGCATCGATTTATTTAGAGGTTTATACAATACAGGTACAAATTGCTAGTTTCAGTACGCTGTAATCATTACAGGTATACACAACACAGTACCTACAATGCAATTTTATGATTAGGTAAATCTGCAGCACGGAACATGAAAGCCGTAATATTATGAATTCACTGAAATTTTATATGCTTTGTTGAAGCTAGGCCGGTGCCCCAAATCTGCTGCCTATAGAGAAGCATGCTTGGATTTTCCATCATGCCGTTGCTGCGTAACAATTCAAATTGCGGACGGAAAGCTTAACTTAATAAGTTAATCTTATTAGGTCGATTGTGTATAGGTTCCTTACACCACAACATATTAAAAAACCACAAAAAATTGAATATGTCCTCATAGCCGAATGTTTTACTTAATAAATATTTTAAATAGTTGTGTGTCTTACGTGTAGGATCCTCTGTTCGCCAGAAAATGCAGCTTGCAGATAATTTTGATTACGTTTCTAACTAAAAACAAAAGCTAAACTTTGGTCGTTCTCTAGCTCTACCTACTATAGAAATACATAAGTGTTTTTGATCAAATTGCTGATTGTTTTTATTGTTTTCATCCATAGTTCGTGCACCTATGCTTCCACAAACAATTCACACCAATGTTTACTGTGTTCCACGTTAGCACGGACGTAAAAATATCGCGGCGGGTTTTATTGCGCACTGGTAAGCGCCGAGAGTTCAGAAACTAAGTGTAAGTACGGAACCCTAAAAACAACCGCGCCTCGTTGCCTGCCCCTCTATTCATTCATACACGACGAAAACTAAAATATGCCATCA
Organism: Polymixis flavicincta; assembly: GCA_949987655.1. NCBI lineage: Eukaryota > Metazoa > Arthropoda > Insecta > Lepidoptera > Noctuidae > Polymixis > Polymixis flavicincta. The sequence continues at coordinate 28,989,194 of OX465171.1, read as the reverse complement.
AAAAATAAATTGTAAAAAAAAAACAAGTCTCGCAACTCAGTTCTTCTATCGTAAAAAATTGTGAGATCCATATAATACCAAGTCGGTCAATTTAATCAGTTCCTACTTAAAGATCTTACGTAATTAGCTAACCTAACAACATCTTATAGTGACCAATACAATATCAATATTAAAAATCTTTTATGTTTTAAATAAATAAATTGACTTGGCCATCGCATGAAAACACAATGTATCTTTTTTTAAATTAAAAACACAATGTATCTCACAAGTAATACATATAATATTAAATTAGATTGTTTAGTGCGATTGCCAAGTCAATTTATTTATTTAAAACATAAAAGATTTTTAATATTGATAGGTATTAAAAAGGATGGTACGGCCGCGGCCGTGCCGCTTGTTGTTGCTCGACTTGGCGGGGGCACTGCCGTGCCCCCAGACACAATCCCTTCCCGCCAGCAGAAACTTTTCGCCCGGCATTTAAACCAAGAAAAAAACAAATTTCACCCCCTCTTATGAAACTCGACGAAAACAAAACACAATCCCTTCGCGCCGTGTTCGCCAGCTTATATCTATCTGATATTTTATCCTTCTGTCGTATGTATATGCAAAATAATCAGATGAAACGACTATGATCAATGAAAGTATTGACCGCTGTGTACAATGTTGTTTTTATAGCTCGTTATTGCGTGTATAATTTCTTTTGGTTATTGGAGGTCCGTTTGACCTACTAATATATTTAGCGCTTAACGATTTTTTAACATCGTCCTATTTTTGTCAATCGTGTGCAGTTCCCCCCTCTTGGAGGTGGGCGCTAATGGCTGCAGCACAGTTTTTAAAACTATCGTAGCTGTTAACGAACACTAAAAATATCTAAACCTATTTTTAGTTCCAACAAATATTTGAGTTGACAGAGACAGAACGTTGGTATGGTTCAAAACTTGAGACAGCTTATTGATTTGTCTAAGCAAACAGACAGAAGACAGACGAGACACGCTTGGTCAAGAGTTGATCGCATTCGACGGATTGTTATAATTATTTCGTGAAAGGGAAAGGGAACTCTAAGAGAAAACATATCTCAAAGAAATTCTTCATTTGATTTAATCATCTGTTTCCTTTGCATATACTATGCACTAATCTCGAATACAGAATCTTAGCTTACTACCATGTTTTGGAACTATAAACTCAAAAACGACGTGACAAAGTTGACATTCAAGTACGTAACCAATTTTATTTAGGCCATCAAAATTTTTACTTCACAAGTTGAAATAAAAAAATTGATTGTTGATTTTACACCCATCAACAAATCGTTCGTGTATCGTCATTTGACATGTGTGTCAAAGCAAACCTGTCCTTTTTATAGTGCAAGTACATACTTTTTGCTTTATTGCTACAAGGATCCTTTGGCGTCTAATTGATATAGGCTGGGGGGGGGGCGTTGTTGGTAGACATTTGTGAAATTGTCACATAATTTTTATTGGAAAAACAAGATGGAGGCGTTAGTTCCAATTTTAGCCGGGCGCCGTAAGATCCCTGTACCTACCCAAGAAGAATGAACCTCCCCAACAAAAACATAGGAAATAAAGCAAAGCAAATAAATAGTTGCCAATGATGATTTGGTACGAGGCTAAAACCGAATTGTCAGCTCAGCCAATAAAAGAATTGATATGCAAATAGGTGCCAAGTTATATGGAAACTTAAAGAAAGTCAAAAGTTGGATAGTTCCTGACTTTAATTATTAAATTTTGTGTACAATAACAGTACGAAAAAGGACTTAATGCCTCAGGCGTTCCCTGCCAATAACTTTTTTGCCGACAAAGCCGAGAATACTAAAAGATGTGACTCGTAACTCGCGCCCTTCCGCAGCTGTCTATAATAATGTGCTTCACCGAACTTCACACTCCGTACCCTTGGATAGTTGAGTCCGCGAGTAAACAAATTTGAATCCCTACTTAATAACAATAAGACCTCAAATTGGCTAGTGGCCTATGTTGTAAATTATTGCCGCAAGGAAATTGACCGAAATGCTGAGCAAAAGTGCTAGTTGCTTTATAGTACTTACTACTTCCACATAGATATACCAGTCAAAAATCTGTCAAATCAAATGTATCAACAACACAATTTGTGATAAATAATATTTGTTGTTTACCCTCGGCAATTATTCAGTTCTTCCATTCTTAACGTTTTTAATAATCGTTTCGGAAGTGGTTTTATTCATTTTTTTATGTTTTATATTTCACAGTGTCTTTTATACAATGTGATAAATTACGAAAATAAATTATATCTCAGCGCAGCTGAAAATTCATGCGCAGTCCTCTCGTCTCAACAGAGCGACGGCAACTGATATGTGAAACAAAAATATGCTTGAAGTTCCCGTAACATGCGACGGAACATGACTTCTTCCTCGAACTAAGGACGTCGTAAGTGCAAATAGCTTGTAGTCGTAATAAAATGAAAGTAATTTCAAAAAACGCCTCCACAATTTTTTTCGCTTTGTAGTAATAATACAAGTAACCATCACATTTTTATCCCATTAGTCATTAGCATATTAAGTACAAATTGAAAATACGAGAAAATTAGAGGTAATTTCGTGATGTTTTTTATCAAGAAAATTTTAATGTATCGTGTTTCTGTCCCACAAAAAGTTTTACAATATCATGTAGTTACTCGTAATATTTTTATTTTATACCTAAGTCGTGTAAATTTCATGAAAAATCAAATTGAAGATTGGCAATTTTGGTATATACGCCCTCTTAATGCAAACATCCACAATGGAAAGTAGCATACTGCTGTGTCTAGAATCCGACCTGGGGCCTAAGTCTACTAATTTATAAACGTCACAATGGTCTCTCAATGGTAAGTTTTTGACAGATTTGCCATACAAAAACTGTCAAAAACACACCATTGAGAGACCATTGTAACGTTTATAAATTAGTAGACTTAGACCCAGTTTCGTTTCCAGATATCGCCAATTTGCGGCTTACATAATTATCAATTTTCGGATATTTCGTTTGCGGCCGAACAATAATATATTGTTTTCAGCTGTCATGACGCCAAAAATTATTACGTTCTGTCAAATCGATATTTAAAAATCTTTTATTCATGGGACTCACAACATGTGTACGTGTACAATCACAATAACTGAAAAATGCATTAAAAATTGCTTTTTTTCATATTTTTTTGACAATATCCACTAAAAGCTACATTTCATATGAGTTGACACGGTTAAATGCAAAATTGTCGTCCGTCGATGTCTCTGCCACTATAGGTACTTTACTGTACTCCGGAAAATACATAACAAAAGTATCAATTTAACATTACACAACATAACAATAAGCGGCCTTATCGCTATCTGCAATGTCCTGGCAACCTTGGAATGGAATGCTGACGAAAATGGTTTTACCTAGGCGTGAAAATGTAACAGACAGACAGAGTTACTTTCGCATTTATAGTAGGTATGGATTACCTAGCATAAATTATAAATAGTAGACCGGAAATGAAAACCGCCAATCTACATCTGCTTGATTTTGTTTATTTTTATTTCCCTTCGGGACGTTGGTGTCACTGTTTTATTCCACCAGTGGGTCTGTGCAGTACAGCTTAGATTTAAATCTTTACACGTTTAAGGTTAACGTAGGAAGGGAAGTGGTATGTGTTTCAAAATTTCTCCGAATGCTACAAATTACCTCCGATTCAAATAAGCTATGGGGATAGCAGCCACTTCTGGCACTATTTATTGTGTAAAATAAAATAAACCAGGTCACAAACTTTTCTCAATGAAAAGTGCAGATTATTTTTCATTCTTCTGTGATTAGTGATTAGCTTTTTTTTTACTAAGAGAAACTCAGTTTTTATGGTTCCGTAGCCGAAGGGTAACCATCGTGACCCTATTACTAAGCCTACGCTATCCGTCCGGCCTTCTGTCTGTTTGTCGGCAGGCTGTATCTCATGATCCGTAATAGGTATAGTACAGTTTTTTTTTTTTGGCTGGGAAATCATCAAATAACTTCTCCCGCTCTGGGTGGAGCAGGAGGTCGTGTCAGACTTTTACTGACTAAAACCCACCCGTGTTCCCTCAGTAGCCTGTATGCTAGGGGCGGCGGTATCTCTTTCTAACGAACCCGCACCCCTAGCAGTGGTATAGTACAGTTGAAATCACAGTATTTGTATTTCTGTTGCCGCTATAACAAATAATAAAGGGGTCTCCAAATCCCCATACAGGAAATGTATTTAAAAGCATTTTATTGCCTTGTGGTACGGAACCCTTTCGTGTGCGAGTCCGAATTGCACTTGGCCGGTTTTAAAAATATATCAATGCAGTTTTCTAAGAGAAATTCAGTTTTCATTTAATAATTCTTCTAATATTAAATATCAGTTTCCTTTCGTTTCAGTGGGTATCTACGATATAATTGTGATATTGGCTCTGTATTGAGAAAATTGCGACAAACACATCTTGTTGCCACAGAGCTATATCTAGCTACCTTGTTACTTGTCTATTATCGCCTCACGATAATGTATCTAACTTTGGGGTCTGCTATGTTACTAAATTAACCTCATTTTGCGAAGTTCTGGTAGTCTGTTAATCGTTTATAAGTTCCTGTTACAACCTAAATTCGATGAATGAACCGAACTCTGAGCCAAGTTTAAATTGTGATCGATTAAGCTGAAACTTCTGATAAATTAGAGCGAAAATAGCCCAGTGGTAGGCGTCTGGCAAGCGAAGCGAAAGATCTTGACTTTGATTGTAAACCTCTTGTTCCCCACCCATCGCCTCGTAGAAAATAGCAACATAGTTCTGGTGGAACCACCTCGCTTGTTAGCATAAATAGTACTACTAGCAATGTATACGTACTTAAGGCGCATTGAGGGTAGTTACCCTCAATGCGCCTTGTTACATACACTGGAAGTTTTATTTGACTTAAATTTCTAGTTTTATATCTCTTTTTCATATGTTAAAAATAAGAACGAGCCTGGGTTCGTAAAAATCTGATATCCAGAAGTATAAGTACGTATAATATAAAAGAAGAAACTGACTGACTGACATATCAAGTCAAAGCCAAAACTACTGGGACTAGGAACGTGGGACTTTGCACACAGCTTCCTTCTGTAATGTCGGAACACTGCGAAGGGTTTTTGGAAATTTGACCTTTAAGGGAGTCCGATTAACTCGAAAGTCAGTATTTATATTTAAGATCCCAAGTAAGAATAAAAGGTATCAGGGTTTTTCGAAACGAACTCAGTAAGTAGGTATTCATATTTGTGTCTGAAAAAAAAACAATAAGTTTTTGGGTCTTTTGGAAATCCACCCCTGATGGGCCAAAATACTAATTAACATTAGATAGTATACATAATCTTTAAGCCAAATTATGGAGACCTCTTATACGATTTTTCAAAATTCCACTCCTGTGGGGGAGAAAGGAGGGTATACAGTAATTTGTATGAAAAATCAATATTTGCTTCAATAACATTGGCATACAAAAAAAAAAAAACTTCAATCAATATAAATAAAAAGAGAAGTCCTGACTGACTGACTGACTCATCAACGCCCAGCCCAAACCCTTGGACCTAGAAAGCTGAAATTTTGCACAGAGGTTCCCTTTATAATGTAGACAAGAAATAAGGAATGATTTTTCGAAATTCAACCCCTGAGGGAGTTAAATAGGGGATGAAAGTTCCGCGCGGGCGAAGCCGCTGGCAAAAGCTAGTAATTAATACAAAAATAATTAGCTTTAAAAACTACCCCTCGTAGAGGGTTTAGGGGGTGATAAAGTATTAACGCGCTGTTGGATCACCGCGTCTCATTTTTTTGTTCTTCCTGAATAAACCGGAAAACCGAGGTAATTGCGTAACACACTAACAGTAGGAATTCAACAGCATTAATTGCGTTGTTGAACTGACATATTTTTCAAACATATGAAACAAAGCATCAGCAATACCTACCCTTCAAATAATTCAGATTTATATTGATAGGGTGTTACGTAATAAGGGTGCAGGCCCAGCGGCGCTAGCAAAATCAGTTTCGACTATTTGTGTTTGAGATCAAATGGAGGAAGGAAGGAAAATTGGGCTTAAAGAAACTTCAGAACACAATACTACATTTAGGGCTGATTTTTCAATAGTCAGATAACTTTTACCTGAAGAATAAATCTGGTAGTTTGACATATTTTCTATACCTAACAGGTAAAGAAGACGCTATGTTTTAAGTGCTTTGTTTTTGTTCAGTCTACTTCAACATCACACAATAGGTAGGACATGGACAAGTCAAAAGAGCGGTGCGGCGTCGCATCCTGCAGTTGCAAAAGCCATGTTAATGCTAAAGTATAAACTTAGAGGCGTTTTGTGAAGCTACACATGATAGTGAGGTGTGTAAACTTAGTTACGTAGGGTAGTAGTTTCCGTGGGATAATTTTCGAAAACCACTCGGGTGAAGCCGTGGGTAAAAGCTAGTTTATAATAACAAAATATCCGATACGCATCGGATATAATTCGTGCGTTACAAAGAAATGTGATTATCATTATGAAAGTCGTTTATGAGTTTTATGGATAATATAAACAAGCCACGAAAAACATTAATGTGTTTTTCTAACGAAGTCAAAAACGATAACGAATGGAGTTGTAAAAGCATTCGAACGCGTGAGGGATTCCCATAAAATTGAAAATTAATAACTATAGGCGATACCTTATACTATCGTAACGTAACCTGCTGTAAACCCTATGTAATGGAAATAAATTAGGAATTTCAGTAAATTGGTGAATACCGGAAACTTACGATTGGATCGGGAAAGGTAATTCAAATTCATTTTTTTTGTCAAGTATATTAATAAATAAATAATTAAATTTATTTTTGAGGCTATGTCTGTTTTGACCCTGTGATAAGTGATTAGGTTACCTACCTATTAAATACAAAATTAGTGAAGTTAATTTGGGTGGGAAATTTTAATTTAATTATCGTACTGGTCTTGTTAAATAAATAATGAAATATTAATACGTGAAGCAAACATATTGTACCGCTTTTTAATTTTTTCAATTTTTTATTTAATTTAATTATGCTCGTGTTTCGAGTGCTGGGTCACCACTAGTAATTATAAAAATGTAAAAAAAGTGTGTGAGAACTTCGCCAGCTTCTGAATAGACGCGAACGACGCGACGTTCACTTATGTTTTCAGGTTTCCGGGTTGCACCGCGAAAGCTGGGCGAGCTTTTAAAGTGTTGTACATAAGTAGTTATCATATGTACCTAGCAGTACTAAATAACACTCTAGATACATATATTGACAGGAAACTTAAATCCTCAGTAAACGTCGCGTCTCTTCGTCTCGCAAAGCATTAAGTATCGGGAAAAGGAAGTAGGTCTTCAAAGATTTACGTACCTACTTGGTTGATTTCAACATGCTGATCTCGACTCGTTTGAAAAGCCAAGAGGCCCTTGTCCCCAAAGAGCTTCCTTTCTGGAGAGATATTCGATTTAGTCTCTTGCCGAATCTTAAATCAATTTATTGAAAAAAATACTGTTTACCAATCAAGAGTCAAAACATAAGATAGACGTTAAACACCATCAATTCGAAGGTAATTTGTGCTTAGAGAAAATGTTTGTGTGTTTAATAAAACAGTCCCCAATTCTGATCAGCCGTTACTTATCAAAGTTATTGAGTCTTAATTAATCGTGTACCCTACCTAATCTATCCTCCATCTAAGATTTCACTGGATCAAGTTTAATATATTGAGGTTAGGTAGGTTTCAATATTTAAAGTTCGTTTCATCGTGCATAAGCATGACCTGCATAATGTCTGGCTGTCTGGCTGTCTGGCCCACTATCCTTCGTCACCCTTCGGAAAACGATGTAAAAGAGATGCTGAGAATGGAAGGTTGTGTTAAATTTCGAAGAATTTGCATTTTTTCCGTACCTACGACATCGTGTGACGTAATCCTGTGTTGCAGTGGTTCACTGCATAGTTTGTATGAATTTTTGGCATGAGTTGAATTCTCCCACGAACTACTAAGTTAGGACGGGACTAAAAATCGACAATTTATTACGTTACGGTTTTGGCTATTTCCTATCGGCGCATATAATTGATGTAAGTACTTACTTGTTTCAGATACCTATATATTTACCCACCATTTTTCGATGAATTCTTTTAGAACCAGCTAAAACTTGATTTAGCCTTTCATTTTCTTAGGACTACGTAATTACTGTTAGCCACTTACTAATTCTTAGGTAGGTATCTAAGTACGTAACCCACCCTTTAGCATGGTTATCTGCCGCTATGCATAGGATACTTTCCACACAACTTATTCAATCTTTATTCTATTTTGTTCAAAGTACGTCAGTAGTTTCAAACGCTTAATTATTTAAAAATCAACGCAAGAATACTAAGTAGGTTTTTAATATGCAAGCTTTACTCATCATATTGCTATGTGATGTTATTATTTTGAGATATATTTATACAATTACTTAAGATCTCGTGATCTGTGAATAACAGTCATATCTAACAGTAATAGTTAAAACAATGGGTGTCGTTTGTGTATTTAATAAATTTGGTGAAAAGTGGAAATGGCGCGGGCTACGCGCCAGCTAATCGATACATTATACTTTTATTTTGTTACAAACGCAAGGTCGCCGGTCGGTTGGACGTTGGGACCGCATTCAAACTCAATGCCTAGTATTAGGGGAATAAATTATTGCGACCGCAGTGATTACGCAGTCTCACACCTCTTACACCTGGACAACAAATGTTAGTGGTCATGTTTTGTTGTTCTAATAATTTATCGAGAAAAATAAACAAATACAAATATTGTAATGTATGTCAACGAATTATATCAACTATGAATCTTTACTTGAAAGTAATCAGATGTAAAAGTCGACTATTGCACCCTCTAGGGGCCGAGGAGCGAGCTACATCGTCCCCTAATTTGTGAAACTTACACTAGTTTCAGTTTCTATCCACTGCAGTAAAACTTATAAAGCGCCATCTGTGTACGCTGCATCGAACTTCGTTGTTGAAGTTAATACCGGAAAATCCGAACAGAGGGCGCTAGTAGTATCTATCTGTTAGAAACATGAAAATTATTATTCAAGAGAAAGCTTAGCAATCAATGCGTTAATTTGATTAAAATCCGTATACCATTTCTGTATTTTGGATTGGTTTTCGTACATCAGAACACTCTGATCACGAAGTTCGCTTTGTGGCTGTGAAAAGCAGTAACAGAAAATTATAGATAATGTGGTGAAAGAATTTAGGCATCCACTTATATTAATTCACAAGAACATAATATCGTGGATACTGTTAATAATATTTTGTTACGATATGTTTAAGTACACCTAGCTAATATTGATTAGATTAGATTATGCAGACAGGCTACGTACATACCCACGGGTGGACTAAGTATGAAAGCAAAGTGTACTGATCAAAGGTTGCTTGAAAGTGAAACGAGTACCTACCTATAATACGCGTACATGCATATACTTACGTAGGTCACAAATATGCCTGACGATATTCTAGTCTAGTCTTATGGAACTGTGGGATACAGACCTACACCGTCCGATCTCACAGTCAAGACTTTTGAATATATTCGTTCTGTGTCACTTTGACGAGAGAGAAAAAAAGTGTTATCGTGTGGTGGCTTATTTTGTCATCCTCTGTCTTTTACTCCTTCTGTACTAGTATTGTTTGATTGTGTCGTGTACGCATAATATAATTGTAAGTAGTACAATACCCTACACACACATAACCTACCCCAAAGAACTAACTAGTTCTGGGTTTTAAAATCAACCTGGATTGGGGAATTCCAAAAAAATGGATACAAAATGGACAATTCAACACTAATCTGGATTGGGAAATTTGTTAGGACTCGGAAAATGCCCACTAAATAAATATTGCGCTAAATTTGTATGTAGTTAAAAAGTGCTATAAATTCGGATTTAATTATCTGCCTAGCCTTTTCCAACCATATTGGGATCTGGTTCCTATCTAACCGGATGCAGCTGAGTATTTTACATGGAGCGACTGTCAATCTGACCTCCACAACCTAGTTACTGGGTAAATACCAAGGGGTACTTGTTGTATTGTTGGTAAGACCGGTTGTCAGACTTTGGGACTTCTGAGACCCGTAACGACTGGCAAAGACTGAAAATAAAAAAAAAGGCTAACGTGCTTTCCGAGGCGCGTAGAAGTCTTGGTACTTATATTAAGGACGCATTTACGAATTCACGCGCTTCAATTTTAGGTATTGAGTCTTACTACTACACGTGCACGGCTCACACACACAGCGATTTACCGCGAAGCGGCGAAATTATGAGTTAACTGACACGACTTGATACTTGAGCAAACTTGTATTTAATTTTAGCCATGTATTTTTTTATGCTTACGTTGATTTGTTTTTTCAAAAAGTTGGTAACGTGATGTGTTCATAAAAGTAGATACCATTTATTTCATTTAATTGCACACTGATTGGTTGGTGACCAAGTACTTGCCAAAGTACCTATGTATTTACAATTTATGCAACAATTATTTGAAAACATATGATTAAAAACATAAGCTTATGTTATTTGTTTTATTTAGCATTTCATAATTACTATATCTTATCAATTTTTTATGTTATCGAATGTAAGTGGGTTCGAAAACAAGAAAGCAAAGAGAGAAGAAATAAAATGCATTTATTTGTCACACACACTGTGCATTATACATAAACTTACAATATTCATTGCTTTATAAATGTTTGAAAAATAGTTAGCACGCCAACAAAAAACAATGCAACGGATATTGTTGGACGGTCAAATTGGAATGTGTTGCCATTCCAAGTGTGTTACACATTTAGGAAGCTGGGCTAGGAGCTAAAGCTAGCTAAATTATAAAAATGCACAAAACGAACGAAAAAAAAAAAACATTTCAAAATATCGTTTTTATTCGTTTTCATTATATTATTATGACAGTGTGAAGAATGTTTTGTAGTTCCATTTCTCTTTTGAATCCTAGATCGATCAATTCTGGAAGGAGGCAGTTCTTCTCTTCTGCGTTACTTCTACAGGCGCGAAGTTATTTACGAGATTTTTTCTCAAACGTCTTAGGCTTTGGCATCTAAAACAATAATTGCGTTATAAGAGGTATATAAACTATAAACATTCCTATCAGGTAGCTCTATTAGTTTATTCGTTCCAGTAGCAGTCTTCAAAGTACACATTCAGGTCTACCGTCGTCCAGACGTAAGATCTCAACGTAACTAACATAACGAGCCAAAACTCGGCTCACCTAGCTCTGCTCGTCTACTAGTTCCAGTAGCAATCATGTACACCTTCAGGTCACTCCATCAAGTCCGGAGGTAAGATCTCAACATAACTAATAAAACGAGCCCAAACTCGGCACATCTAGCTCTACTCGTCTATTAGTTCCAGTAGCAGTCGTCGAAGTATACCTTCAGGTCACTCCATCAAGTCAGGAGGTAAAATCTCAACATAACTAACAAAACGAGCCCAAACTCGGCACATCTAGCTATACTCGTCTATTAGTTCCAGTAGCAGTCTACGAAGTATACCTTCAGGTCACTCCATCAAGTCAGGAGGTAAGATCTCAACATAACTAACAAAACGAGCCCAAACTCGGCACATCTAGCTCTACTCGTCTATTAGTTCCAGTAGCAGTCTACGAAGTATACCTTCAGGTCACTCCATCAAGTCAGGAGGTAAGATCTCAACATAACTAACAAAACGAGCCCAAACTCGGCACATCTAGCTCTGCTCGTCTATTAGTTCCAGTAGCAGTCTTCGAAGTATACCATCAGGTCAATCCATCAAGTCAGGAGGTAAGATCTCAACATAACTGACAAAACGAGCCCAAACTCGGTACACCTAGCTCTGCTCGTCTACTAGTTTCAGTCGCAGTCTTCGAAGTACACCTTCAGGTCACTCCATCAAATCCAAAACAAAATAATAATATGAATTTATATAATTCCTATTTACTTCTAGCAAAAGTATAAGAAATTGTGAATAAAATCTTACCTTTGCTGTCCGTAGTCCGTCTAAAATGCGTGAAGTATCATGTTTATTACGTCAATTATTTTGTATTCGTACAGCGATCTTTTTCACCACGAGCCGCTGCTTACAAGCGACACAGGGTCCACTCACAACGGCGGCCGAGCGCAGACTAATTTTTCGTTACAAAATTTTGTGCAATAAATCCAGACAACAACCACTAAAATAGCCCTTAATTCCATTCAATAAGATTCACGCGTGGAAGCCAAATATGTGAAAATAATAGATTCGATTTTTATTTTTTTCTGAGACTATTTGATATATTTTGATAATTCTTTTTTCGCTTTTTTGGAGTTGAACATTATCTGCTTATATAAAATATTTTTAACTAATTGAATGTATGTTATTAAATAGAAGAAAAATCTTCCTAAACTCAACACGTTATTGTCAATGTTGTGGGAAGAGGTAACGCAAATTATTTTTTACAATGGTAAAAACCAAAATGTTCAAGTAAAAAATTTCACCCATTTGAAGATGGAGAAGTAATCTATCTTTGGCAATTATTTGTTACATTTGGTTTAGTATTGTTTTGCCGCAAAAAGCACCGAAAAGCTGCTTATTTTTGTCAGATTTGCAAATGCGTCCTTAAGATGGTCCTCGGAACCACCGCGGCATGAGTAGCTTAATCTGAGCGATCGCTGCGTGGCTGTTATTACTTAACTACGTACAAGCCAAAGCCTAGCGGTCTTGTAGCTAAGTAATCGGATCTTCGGATAAATAACATGGTAGGTATTGTCTACGCCAATGACCAGAAACAAGGGAGTTTTTTTTTTGGTTACTCATAGCTCAGATTATAGAATAAATGCTTCTGCGATAAACGTTAGGAAAAGTCAGCGACAACACATTTAAATGTGACATAAAAAGCTGATCAAAAAAGTTTTTACAAAACACAATTATCATTTCGATAACGAGTTTCAGATTTAAACAGAATCAATCAATGTTGGTTATCAGGATGTTTCTGGCTGAACGCTTAATACGAAATTTCCGGCTTAACAGAAGTACAGAACACACATTTTAATCGAAAGCTCAGTTGAATAAGCTTACAAAATAAATTATTCTAATATCTGTAATAGGACATAACTAATCACAGCTTGTTAAATTACTCGTAGAATATTAAAAGCTGTTGTGTTTCCTTCTTTCCTATAGGTGGGTAACCGGTAACGCAATGGCTAGGTGCGTAGAGCCTGGGAAAATCTGTAGTTACGACCAATACCTGAAAAATAAATATCGCTATTTGACATGTTTTCAATACGATGCTGTCATACAGCAATTTTTACTCTTTAGAAAATCGGGTCTTAATGTCGGATGTCTATATTAGTTACACGCTCGGCTTGGCCTGCATGATAGTTTTACATAAGAACTTCATATCGACATTTATTCATGCTTCTGTTCTACTTTTTCTTTGACTCAAGTTTATTAGAAATCTGTAAATACATAAGTCGGTATTTTTAGACAACTTTACTATCGTAGTCGCTAAAACTTCCTGTTTATATTGACTATGCCCATGTGAAGCTTAGTAACAATAAACAGCACCTAAAGTTGCATGATTATAAATTGGGCTTAGTATAAAATTTATAATCGAACCAAATGTAAAATAAAGGACAATCGGTTAGCACAATTGAAACTTAAAGCCAAACTCAAGATAGAATAAAGAATAAGGCATGACCAAGCGACTTCAGTATTCGTATTAAGACTTTTAACATTTCTTAATGGTCGAGCGTTACCCGAGAAGAAAAGGTAAAGATTTCTTTATTCGCAAGTTTTTATTCCATATTATTTCAAGATACTTTAGGTAGGTACCTTCAGCCTTCAGGTTGGATTTATGCATATGAAGGGTCCAATATTCTTTACTTTACCGAGCACATTGCTTATTTATTATCCGGATTCAATATGTAAAAACATTATAACTGCCGCGTTTTACCTTGACCTATATTAAACAGACGTCTAAAAAAGGAGGAGATTATCAATTCAGTTGTATATTTTTAACACGCTTTTATTAGCGTCACATGTATGTTTGTAAGCATGTTGGTTTGTTTGTAACCGACTCCTTTGGACTTGATTTTGACCCACTTTAAACGGTCAGATTTTTATTTTAAATTTTTTGTAGACTTATGGAGGACCGATGACAAAAAAAGTCACGCTTTTGTAGTCAGTAGAACTAAATAGTTGAAAATAAATAATAGTTTAAAAAAATTAAAAAACTAGGTAGAAAATAATTTAATTCTATTAAAAGCGTGGGGTGCTTGATGTTAATTGATTATGTATAAAATACCTCAAAAAGCACCCCTTTTTTAAACAGAATTAAATTATTGTCTATTTTTTTAGTTTTTAAAGCGTGTTTTTTAGTTATTTAGACTATTATTTTTTACTTAAAGATCCTTTATTCTTTAGTGGTTCTTGAGTCAGTTTCAGTAATACTTATTTTATTTTCACTTAGTTTATGTTCATGTTGTTATAATAACTTCTTGTCGTTGTTATTTACTTAGCAAGTACAGGTATACGAATTTGTATGGGGTAGGTACCACAGCTAAAATGCGAAGAAGAAAAAAAGTTTATGAATTAAAAACACTACAAAGTGAAAAATAACTTCAGGCGATAGTAAAAAAAATTTAATACAAAACCAAAGACACCGATTTCCGAAAATAGTCACTTTCAACCTTGTATTGTTTTTGTTTTGGAATTCGGTTTTTTTTTTCCCTAAAATATCCGATTTCAAAGAAGAGATCGCTGAACTCGTTGAGGTATTATGTACAGTACATCTAATGTAACAATAGGGCTAGGTTTAAATTGTCTTAGTTAATCTTTCTTGCCTTCCAATATTGAGAATATTGCTGCAAGGTTGATGTACCTGCAACGATCAGCTTATTAGTGGCTGTTTCTGGACGGTCCAGTATCTAATCTTCATGTGGATATTCCTGAACCTAAACAGATGTGTTCGGTTGGGAATACTGCGCATTTAAATTAGAGGTTAGGTATCTACCTAATGAAACATCCACCAAGTAGTTGACTGTCGCTAGTTACTTTGTATTTGCTTGAACAGATGGTTGCATTTAATGTTCGTGAAAACAATACCTAGGAATAATTAGTATTTCTAAGAAACGGTTCAAAAAATTAAGCTATTAAATTGGAGATTAGGTTGCACCTAACGAAACATTGAGTATCAAGTTAACCTGATTGCCGCTGGTTACTTTAAAATTGGCTTGAACAGACGTCTGATGGTCTGATAGCCTGTTAAGTACGTGAAGTCAATTTACATGTAAGTTAAGTAAATATGAGCCTCGCTGCGTTTACGTCTCCGTAGAATTCACTAAATAAAGGCTTCTGTCTTACCGTCTAACGATGTTAGGGCGCAGCCCAAATTTAGGACGAGTCGCACAGTTACGCGTATTATCTCGTTTTGTGAAATTTTCTGAGAAAATACTTATTAGTAAATATTTCAAAATGCGCATTATTCTCAAAATGTTGAACGTAAACTGTAATATTTTTTAATTAAGTGATAATAAAGGGAATTCAGTGAACTAGAAAAATACCAAAACACAAAAATCCACCGAGCCGTGCATTTTTTTTTACTAGCTTTTGCCAGCGGCTTTGCCCGCGCGGATCTTTCACTCAGGGAGTCAAAATCCTTCCTTATTCCTTGTCTACATTATTAAGGGAACCTCTGTGCAAAATTTCAGCTTTCTAGGTCCAAGGGTTTGGGCTGGGCGTTGATTAGTCAGTCAGGACTTCTCTCTTTATTTATATAGATTTAATTAAAACTACAGTTACCTACTTTTATTGTGGTCATCATTCGATTCAACTATCATCAAACGCATTGCCATTTTTAACCTTAATATTTGTTGCCGGGATGCGGTATTGTAAAATACCTACCTAGAAATTGGCTTGTTACCGTGCCTTACTTAACCTTACACTTTTATAAAATGCTCCGTACCTACCCATGTTCAGGTTATTTTATTTTCTCGTTCCCTATATCAGCATTATTAAAAACACGTATTTTAGCAAACTAAGAGACGTGCTTTTTGAAAATGTAGATGCTCGTCTACATTTGCAAGTTGCACGTCAGTTTTGTCTGATCATTAGTACGCTCATCTACATTTCCGTACCCACAATTACAATATTAATTGGCCAGGTGGGGGC
Source organism: Polymixis flavicincta (assembly GCA_949987655.1). Lineage (NCBI taxonomy): Eukaryota > Metazoa > Arthropoda > Insecta > Lepidoptera > Noctuidae > Polymixis > Polymixis flavicincta. The sequence continues at coordinate 28,973,036 of OX465171.1, read as the reverse complement.
CGTTCTGCACTTTCTCCTTTGCGGAAAAGCAAAGTCAACATAGGTATATCAGCAAATTCCATACACATCACATGAACGGCACGCAAATACATTTGTGAACGACAGATACGCAGGTGTGGAAAATGCAATGTGTGAACGTAATCCCTGGAAATTTGTTATTGTCTGCGATAATCTGTTCCCCATTTGGTGAAGTTTTTCCTGATTATAGAAGGTTATTGAAATCGAATGGATGTAATAAATTATGAAAGAGACCATTTTGAATTTACACATCCTACGAAGAACGAAGTATTTTACTGTTTCTTAAAATGTTTTTGGGCCGCTTGACCGTAGAAGTTATTAATTATGAAATAGGCTATTATGGCTGGTAAAGGTAAGTGTCATAAGGTGGCCTTGTTTTCCGTAAAGTTCGGTAACAAATCATATTTCGTAGATACATTGGGGTGGGGAATGTACCTACAGGTACAACCACGAGAGTAAATACCCTACGCGTACGCAACAGTCAAAAACGATTGCGCCTTTGAAAAAATAACTACCTTGAAATCGGAAGTATAGTAATAATAGTATAAAATACTTCTCAATACTTCAAGACAAAACAACAAAAAGAAAGAAAAAGGCGGCTAATTGCGAGTCGGACTCGCACACGAAGAGTTCCGTAACAGAAGGCAAAAACGCCAATAAAAAAGCGTTTCTTGTATTTCCCTTACATACATACTCAGCCTATAACGTTCCCACTGCTGGGACACAGGCCTCCTCTCTGTGAGATCCGGGAGTCCGTGTCCGTGAGGGAGTCCGAGGGGGACCGTGGTGTAATCCACCACGCGGGCCCAGTGCGGGTTGGTATATGTCACATGTCTTCGAATTTTTGGTTCTAGAACATGCCGGTTTCCTCACGATGTTTTCCTTTACCGTTTGAGAGCAGTGTTGAAGACATTATTTACACAAAGTATTGCGCCTGGCTGGGTTCGAACGCACGACCTACAACTCGTAAGTCGCGGCCGTTCCCACTGGGCCACCACCGCTCAATTGCTGTATTTCCCTTAAATATTTTTTATTTTATTATTTGTTGTCATAGCGGCACTAGAAATACTCTGTGAACATTTTAACTGTCTACCTATTACGGTTCATGAGATACAACAGCTCTCTAACAGACGGACAGCGGTAGCTTAGTAAAAGGATCCCGTTGGTACCCTTTGGGTACGGAACCCTAAAAAGGAGCTCAAGGCTAATTAGCCAAGAGCCTCTTTTTTCTTTTTTTCTATTTATTACTTATTAACGGCCAGACGGATCGACCTCCAAGGTTTCAAGGTCCAGTAACGCTTGTTAAGGTCAACCCGTGGATGAATGACCATCCATCACATACTTTCTTTTCTGTGCCTGGGAAAGCATGTTATACCGTTGGTCCCGCGAGGCTGCCATAATAATAATTGTGTAGGTAGAACTTTGACAGTCGTTACGGAGAGTTAGAATACCGAAAGTCTGGCTACTAATCTTACTTAGTATCGTGTTGCATATTTGATGGGTTGTAATTGTAAAGGTCATATAGGTGTTCACTCCATGTACAATAGATGCATCCGGTTAGACTGGGACCGACTCGAGACATATTTAGAATAATAGATAAAAAATATCTAAAAACACGTTTTAAAAACCAAACTAAAGAAGCAGAAAATAGTTTCAAAAGAGCGGGGGGTGGTTTTTGGGGTATTTTATAATCAATTAGGTAATATCAAGCAGCCCTGCGGTACCTACCCCCATACAAATTCGTATAGTTTGCTAAGTAAATAACAACGACAGGAATTTATTATAACAACACATCGACATAAACTACGACTACAAAATCCCGTTTAAGTACTTACAAAGATAAATACTTTTACCAGATTTTCTTCACAGTGTTCTTTTCCTTATTATCGCCTTCTAATTTTCCAATAACCCGCCAAAAAGGGTTTCTTTTCAATTTTCCAGAAAAAGTATAATTTTATATGTATAAGGGGTCGTAGGGTTCTTCATTTGTATTTAGATGCAAGATCCAACGTGAACGACGTACTTTTCCGTTTTTAACAATGCGAATGAAAAACGGCAGGATGTTTACAATACCTTTGGCCTAGATTTTATATTCAAGCGTTGCTCGAATTAATGTATTGCACAGTTTGCACATTGTAAGTAGGGAATGCAAATCTCGCGAGATTGGGGCTCAAGCGAGATCCCGCGAGTTTATGAATAACAACACTGCGAGATCTCGCCAATGTCGAGATCTCGCGAGATTGGCAGTTTTGTGTGTTTTTTTTTTTTTGTATTTAATCACAATATTTGAATAAATTAAGAAACACATAATTAAATTTACAAGTATTATAAGATAAACATTTATTTTCACGACTTTTTTCGATAGACTTTTATGCAAACATTGTTTGACGTATCTGTCTTATAATTTTTTTCATAAACTTAACTCTCTCTTTTACGACCGCTACCTCAGACCGCCGCCTCCCGCGCACCGAACGAAACCGACAGATCGCACCTCCGTCCGTGTCAGTCCGAGCTTCGTATAAGATGTTTTTATGCTCGAGTGCATTCTCGTTAAACTCGCGAGATCTCGCCCTTTTCGTCCTAGATCAATCTCGCTAAGAAAGGCCGAGATCTCGCGAGAACGAGATTGCATTCCCTAATTGTAAGTCGATTCTATTTTATCTGCCTAGCCTTTTCTCAGCTATGCTGGGTTCCGCTTTCAGTCCAACCGGATGTAGCTGAATAAAGAAGACCAGTATTGTACATCGCCTATTTGACCTCCACAACCCAGGTACCTACTAGGTAACACGATACTCCTTGGTAAGGGGTCTTGGATATATAAGATGGCAACCAATCCCCGGAGAAACCGCGGCAAGGGTAGCTTAACTTGATAGATTGACCTGTACGGCTGTAATTACTTAACAACAAGCCTCTCTTTGGGAACATTAACAAACAGTAAAAAGAAAAGCTACGCTGTATTTATGACGCCACTACATTTTGTGTGGAAGGTAATCCTTGCCAACAAAAGTGGTACTAAACCACAACCATTTCGGGGAATAAAGGAAGTGGACCGTAATACTCGTAATAATAATTGTTTCTAAATATCAGGCAGTTTATGAGATAGTTCCTACCTAATGTACTTTTATAACATTACATATTAATATGGAACTCCAATACTTGCCGTCAATGTGATATCTTCATCGACAAGACCTATGTTGTCTACCTGCCTAGATATATCTAAAGAATTTTTCTATCACTTTTCTCCCGCGTTTACATCTACCTTCAATAAATTAATATCCGCAGTCGTAAATAACCACAAGGTGAAAAGAAACAGAAAACGAGGACGCTAAGATTTATGTGTTGGGCTTTGGAATGAGTCTGATAGGAGTTAATGTCGTCTTCGGATGTCTATCGTCTCCCTGCAAACCTAACAGATCTATTAAAACAACGAGGGGACTTTCAGCTTTTACGGTGGTTGATAAAATGATGTCCTGTGAGTATATCTCCTGTGCCCTTTCATACGTGTAAGTAAAATAGGCTAATTAATACGCGTATTGACGCGGCGCAAAATTACACGAACTTCATGTCATGACAAGTGGAGTTTTTTTTTTGGGTGGGAAATCATCAAATAGGTACCTTCTTCCGCTCTGGGTGGAGCAGGAGGGCGGGTCAGACTTTTACTGACTTAAACCCACCCGTGTTCCCTCAATAGCCTGTGTGTCAGGGCGGCGGTATCTCTGTCGAACAACCCGCACCCCTGGCAGGCATCGGCCCTTGCGGGCCCCACCAGTTGATGCTGACATTTCTATGAGGCGCGCGTGGATAACAACGCGCCGTCGACCTGGGCTTGGTCCTTACCGGACAGCGAGCTACCCATTACTCGCCGTCCGCAAGCCAACGCCTACGGTGGCTGGGAATTAGCCTGGGATTCTCGTGCGCCGCCTCCCTCTTCACGAGCATCACTGCTTCGCAGAAGGCGGTGACGGCTACCCATGCACTCTCGCTCCATACCATGGACGCCTGACGCGAGAGATCGCCGCCGCCGATTGCCTCCACGAGGACACGGCGGTGCTCCACCCAAGCCGAGCAGACCTCCACCGTATGCTCCACCGTGTCCTCAGGGCGATCTTCGCATTGGAAACATCCGGGCGTTTCCTCCCGCCTTATGCGAAACAGGAACCTCCCGAAATAGCCGTGTCCGGTGAGGACCTGCGTCAGGTGGAAGGTGAAGACGCCATGCTGCCCCTCAAGCCACTCCTCAAAGAGGGGACTTACCACTGCAATCGTGGCGTGCCCATAACAAGTGATGGTCATAATTTGTCTTTGCGGAAGATGCCTTGAAACACTTCTCCAATGAAAATTCGTCGTAAACAATTCCCCAATAACAATTTACCAAATGTACATTTTCAGTCGCTGGTATAATGTACCGAATGGACAGTTTCCGGAATAGACAATTTCCCGAATGCATCTGTTCAATTTTGAGCCAACGGAACTCCGCTTCACAGGGCACCTATTTCTGGGGATGTGGATGGCGGGCTGTGTTCATTGTCAATGTCAAACTGTCCATTCGGGCGATTAAATTTGGAAAATGCTTCGTTTCGCTAATTACCTACACACTTTCCGACAATTTTTTGTAAAATTTAAGGCGGAGATTTCTTGAAAACGCTAAAAATTGTGGTTTTTTTAAACCAGTGCATTTCTTTAACCGTAATAATTTTGAAAGCAAAAAAAATATGATATTATCAAGTCTTTTTTGTATACAGTTATGGTACTCAAAACATAATAAAACAATAAAGCATCAAAAATGATCAAAGACCTCTTAATTATCTTTAAAACCAGTTTATCCCTTCAATAACAATTATTAATAATATAGTTAAAAATATAAGTACCATAAAATTCTAAATGCCAAACTGCATCCAGTGATGGATTATTTATAATCAAATAGTTAATATCTAATTTTATACGATTTTATTTGCATTTTTACGACAATGCTTGCGACAATGCTCATTTATTATTCGAATTTATTACAACAGATCTTACCCGTATCGGATTGCAGTAAGACCTATTATTATCGCTCATAACGACAATACGACGAGTACATTCAAAATTACCAGGGCCTTAAGGGAATCTCATTCCACACATTAACACTCAGACATTTTCCTAATCAACAATCTAGAAAACTTTATTGATCACATAACATAACCGAGGGTTATGGAGAGAAGCTTAACAGTGCTGTGCTATACTTACCTACCTTCTTATTACGTGTGCGAAACATGTGACTAATGATTTTCTTTATCTGAAATTTTCATACTATTTTATCTTGACATTTAATTACTCTGAACTAATGGTTTTACCTGTGTAGTTTTGAAGATTTCTGCCCTGGCTTTGTTTGGCTGATTTATTTACTGAAGACATTTCAACTTTGTATCCATTTGTTGTAGTTTATCAATATTTTAGCAAAAGTCGTCTTTCCGAGTTCCCGAATCCAGTTGTTTGTAAAGTTACAATGAATGAAGTTGATAACAATATGAACTGTGATATATAATGGACACTTGAGTATTACTGCTCTGGTACATACTACCGTGGTGAAACGGTTTTTTTCACTACAAAACTTCGCCGGATGTAGCCTCTTTGGAGTCTTTATTGATCTGTTCGCAATCCACTTCTGCCTTGCTACCCGCTTTAGAAATATTGTGTAAAGATATTTCTTTGTGTATTTTTAGTCTCGAAGTCTCTGTCAGCGGCAGGGCTAACATGCGATATGCGAAGATGTGGTAAATAAACTTGTAGGATAACTTGTTACTTCACGTTACAACTTCCTAGTCTGTCGTTTATATTACGTAGATGAGTAACACTGCGTTATGGCAATTTAACCTTAGCAAAATAATGACGTGTATCGCCTATCGCCAGCTCATTTTCTAAGGGTGGGTATTAACAACGTTCAGTGTTTTATGGTTGAAATAGTGTAAGCAACCCAGCTGAATCTTTGAGTGATGGTCTCCAGCACTGTTGCTAGTAAATAAGAAAATTTCTCTCGTGGCGAGTAAACGAACTGCCGAAGCGCTTTTTTGAGCCTTTCGAGCTAGGCGTACATGTTAGACATGTTCGGATGACGTAAGAATTGTAGACAAACCTCAACAAAACGTTAGAGGGAGTCAAGCGTAGTCGCGGTGTGCTAGCCCTGCTTGACTTTCGACAGACATTTTATTATCTAGGTACTGAAATTATAATAAAGCATGTCGCTTCAATGTGGAAATATTTAATAGACAAATAGATTTATTAACATTGTTGACTATAGGATTAATCAAGGAATGAATATACGTTCAATGGAGTAATAAACTTAATGTGTTTATTTGAAGAAGTAATATAACCCGGGGAATTTTCACATCGATACGGTCTTGGGAAATATTCCATTTTGTAATATTGTTTGGAGTTCTATGATAATGTTCGAATGCACGCCTTAAGATTTTTTTAAATTAAAAAATTAGGCAATACCCTAATACTCGGACACTAGTCCGATTTGATGAAATGGCCCTTTAAAGAATAAGTAATATCTGCAGATTTAAGTAAACTTACCCGGTAGGCACGCATGAGGCAGTCATTGTTGAGCTCAACTTGCAAGTTAAGGAGCTCAACGCCCCGATGAACAAAATCATCAAATGGAATAGGTTCATTGCGCCGGTTAGCGACCAGTTAGCTGGGTTGCCCACTTAAGATGAGAAAATAAAAATGATGACGCGCAAAATAGTATATTTTAATGCGAATTTGTCCCAAATATAATCTAGTTTGGATACAAAACATAAAATAAAATACATATAATAAAACAATATTTATAAAATGCTGAAAAAGTGAAAATATAGCGAAAACGTCGGTTTAAGACCGTTTTTATCAGTTTATGACCACCAGTGAGCTGGTTTGCGACTGCTATTTTAGTATAAAATATGGCATTAAAATAATTATAATCGGTTTAAAAATATTTTAATTTTTGCCTCTTATTATAAACAAATATGGTACCTAATTATTTGGTGTAATGTTTTCTTATAATAACAATTAACCTTCTTTTCGGATATCATCGAGAGTTTTTTCAGGCTTCTGCAGTGTACTGGACAGCCTTTTTCTTTTTTTTATTGACTGTGAATTATTTGGGAGCTCCATCTAAAAATAAGTACCTAATATAAAATAATTAATTGTTGTTTTTATGACTAATTTTATTTTAAACTGAAAACTAATAATATTTAGTTTTCGACAGATTAGGTACAACTACATGGTTGCTTGCTTAAATCATTCTTAAACGGACATTTCAATAACCAACCAAATTAAAAAAATCAGATGTGGTCGCATACTCAATTAAATTTCATACTTATTTCTGTTAGCGGCCGTTATTTTTCTCAAACTAAATTATGGTGGCCGGAAACCAATGTCTTTATTTCGATTATTTTGGTTTACGACCACCTGTTAAGCACCAATTTTGTACGTAAATTAAACAAAGTTCTTTCAAAGAAACTGGTGGTCGCTTACTAAAGAACTACGAAGAAAAAGTTTTCCAATGCTACATAAAAAATTGTAACAGTCCTGTATGAAGCATTATGATCATATTAATCAAAACAAAATAATTCGGTTCTCGTGGGTTTGCGACCATGTGGTCGCTATCTAACGTTTTCGATAAATAAGCATTTCGATTACCGACCACTTGATTTTATCTTAATAATACGTTTTAAAATAGAAAAATACAACTAAATAATAACCAAAACCTATCGATTGTACAATTTAACGTCTAACTTATGTGTAAAACATGAAATAAGTAATAAAACTTTCTTTTGAGCGCCGCGCGCCGTGTTATTTTTTTTCCAACTCGCGGTACGTCCACTCACCCCTGAATCAAAACGCACATTGAGCAATTTTTTTTCGGGTCTGGTTTTCGGCATTTGTTTCAAACTGTGTAAATTCTTATTTCATAATTATTTATAAAGCCAAGGTGCTTTATAAATATTTTTTTCTTTATGTTACCTCTAAAAGTACTATTATCTTGATTTAAAGAAATTTAGTCCGTCAAATGGTCGCCTACTGAAGGTGGTCGCGATACCGGCGAAACGATCCTACTTGGGTATGCCGCATTAAGTAGGTACTAATGAGATTACCTAGCTTAGGTACGTTATATTGTGTTTAGGTATGTAGGTTCTTAAGTGTTATTTGAAAATAAATGATAAGAGTGTGATCCAAGTGAGTTCGTGAATTCGTCTTTTTACAAGGGGTGGAAAGTTTGATGAAGATGTTGAAAAGAGAGTAAAATCGGCAAAACAAAGAAAATAGTGCTATTTGATGGTGACCAACCAGTTGATGTCCAAAAGGTTTGGCTGTTCATGAATGAAAGGCGACTAACACATTAACAAGGCAGATGTGAGTGGAAACGCCGGGACGGGACGTCCTAGGAGGCCTTACAGTGACGGTTATTGGTGATGTTCTTCAGGAAGGTCAGGTGCGTAGTATTCGCAACCAGCGTGCGTGTACACGCACATTCTCATTTTGCCTCGTTTAAACCTCGTCGTAAACGAGGCAAAATGAGAATGTAAGAATCGTAGCAGGTGGAGATGGGAAGCAGGCGTGAGTTCATGTATAAATGTCAAGAAAGATGTAATTGAATCCCTGGAGATTAGGAAAATGCTACAAAAACCTCCGTTGTACTACAGGATAATTTTTTCAACAGTGCGTAAACTGTAATCATGAATTCGAAATGTCACGTCGATTATACAAAAAATTGTTCCATACAATTTGACCGTGTAGGTATTGCACTTTTCTATAAAATAGCTGATATTTTTTTGTAAAACCGAGGAGAAATTTCTGCGCTAGGGGGTCTAGCTAGAATGATAGGTTGAATTCATGGTTACAGTTTGCGCACTGGTTAAAAACTTATCCTGTATAATGTAATTTAACTACTCTAATCTTACTAGCCTGTACTGTCCCCGTGCAGGGCAAAGGCCACCCTCTCCCTTTTCCACACAATTCTTTCTTTTGCTAGTGCTGGCCAGTGCTCTCGGAAGGAGTCAAGGTCGTCCCGCAATCTTCGGTCGGGAATGTACAGGTACAGCCACGAGCGTAAATACCTCACGCGTATGAAAAAGTCAAAAGCGATTGCGCCTTTGAGAAAATAACTATTTTGGAATCGGAAGTACAGTAATAATAGTATAAAAAACTTCTCAATACTTCAAAACAAAATCGACAAAAATCGTCTCAACCTGCCGCGATGGCGTCGTGCGTTTAGTGGGGCCCAATCGGTGGTTCTTTTTGCCTATTTGTCGTCAGACATGCGTCAGATATGTCCGGCCCAGTCCCACTTAAGCTGAGCAGCTTTCTGTGTAACGTCCGTGACCTTTGTTTTGGTGCGCTGTGTTGTTTATTTATTTATTTGGTTCACCAATAATTGTATACACTGGTTTATGTAAATGAAATAAAAGCAACAAATCAGAATAAAGTGTAATAATCACTTATAGGTAAACTCTGCATGCACACAAAAACGTTGTTGTATCTTACAAAAAAAGTAGAAATAAAAGACTGTGTTATAAAGTTGCACTGAATAGAAAGAACTCAATAAATTAATTAAACCAAATTAAAATAAACTTAAAACAAGATCAAAACAAACCAAAACAAACTATGGTTAACAAAATTAGGTAATACAAAAAAAAATTAAGTAATAAATAAGTAGCCCAAATTGAATGAGTGAGGACAACGCAATTTTCGTTTTACAGTTTTTAAATTGTTTTGTGTTTCTGATAACAAATCCTAACATTTTGGAAGACTTTTTCACTAAATGATCTATGTGAGGAATAAAAGTTAATTTCTGGTCAAATATCACACCAAGGTCTTTTATTGTGTCTAATTCCTTTATTTTATCTCCATCAATATAATAATCCTGCACCCAGGGTGCTGGTCAGTGGGGTGATGTTTCCTGGTAAATTTTATATGGTAACACTTGCTAGGATTTAGGAGCATCTGATTTATTCGGCACCATATCAGATATCAGCAATTCATCCAAGTCGCTTTTTAATTCAGAGGCGTCGTGCTTAGATTGAACAATTTTGTCAAATTTTAAGTCGTCGGCAAACATAAAAATTTTACAGTGGAATATCATTAATAAAAAAAGTTGAATAAAACCGGCCCCTAATGAGATCCCTGTGGCACAACCGAGGAAATGTACCTGACAGTTGACCGAAAGCCATTGACAACTACAAAGAAAGGTCTGTTCTCAAGGTTCGAGCTCAACCATGAGAGGAAAGATCCAGCGATACCATAAGCTCAATTTGTCAATGAGAATTTGATGCGAGACCCGGTCGAACGCTTTGCTGTAATCTGTATATATAACATCACCTTGATGGCCAGAATCTATTGCTGTCGACAATAACTCAGTGAAAAATATCACATTGGTATTCGTGGTTCGGGATTCCACGAAGCCATGTTGTACCTCACTTTAGTAGATTTTAAGATGATTTTGAATGTGAGGGCAGATCATAGACTCAAAGATTTTACTTAGGGTTGATAAAATTGAAATGGGTCTATAGTTGGAAACTAAGTCCTCATTGTCGGATTTATGGATTGAGACGACCTTTGCTTTCTTCCATTTTGAAGGGAAGACTCCACTGGACAAAGATTTATTAAAAATAAGCCCCCCCTCAAATAATTCTTCCCAGGCCTGTTCCTTTAGGTATTCTTTAATCGGTATATAGCTTGTTTTACGGAAGTTACGTACCTCATTTGTAATATTGTATGGAAGTTTGGCTTCGTTTTTAAGACAAATACTTTATATTTAATGGTGGATGATATTGATCGATATTACAAATGGGGCCAATACTTTGACTCACATACATTACACAGTGGATGATCAGTTAACACAAGATCTAGTATGCGAGAGGAGACATTTTATACGTTATTAATTTGTGTTCCCTATGCGGTCTGAAAGTCGTACCCTCAGGATATTGCGCTCTTTGGCTCGGTGGCAAACCTCGAGCTTGGACCTCTGCGGAAGTATCAAAGTTTTACTGCATATGATTTCATCATCTTCATCATGTCAGCCGAAAAACGTCCACTGCTGGATATAAACCTCCCGGACCAAAACGGGAGGATTTGCCACTTATGATTTATACATATCTAATTCGCGTTCTGTTTTCGTTCGCTGATAAATGGTAATATATGCTCCTTAAACAATACCATCTTTCTTTGGTTCAGTTGTAATAAATTATATTTCCTAAATATAAAAAAATTTCTTCAGTTTCACGCTGAATTATTAACTTTGGGCTTCGGCCGCCGCGCGCCGCTTCGATAAAGAATTCATAACAGGTGCAGTTTTGGAAGCCTTTTATATTACTTATGGAAATGTCATTAAGAATTGTAAATGTATGTAGTGATTGTATCTGAATAAAATATGGTTCTGAAACGGCGTGCTTCAAATCGTTTTGCTAAATCCATTTATTCGTTAACAAAAAAAAAATCATTTATTTTATGAACTGCAGGGTAGTTACGTTACACACTAACAGAAGGAATGGCTTTCATTGGCAGTTCAACAAAATTTATTGCGTTATTTACGGTGATGAGACCAATTAGGACCAATAAATATGTAGGATAGCGTCTTCTCACAATCGGTCTACTATCAGCCCTAAACACTTGTGCCTACCTCTTCGAGGAATGTATCACACAGTATCGTGTCGCATCAAAAGCATTGAATATTCGGTTTTCGATACGAAGTAACTTGACTACCCACTCAGCAAGTAGCACCGTTCACTTACTCAGCGAACTTGAGTTAGGTCGCTAAGTAATTACTTCAATTTACGGTAGTTTCGGTGCCGTTGGTTCAAAGTACCCGCACTGGCCCCTTTAATGCCGGGCCCATCTTATAATTACTGTCAGCCGAGTTGACTATATCAACAGTTTCTCTTTTACTTAAAAAAAACAAGGCTGGTTTAACTTTAATAAAATTATGAAATTAGTTTTTCATTTCATAAGTTACGTGCGACCATAATTAAAAAAAAAAACAATATTTAGGACCATTTCAAAACTAAGATACAAAAACGTTTTCGAAGAAAAAAAAAAGGTTTAATTTTTCACTTTTTAGTTATAGTACCTACCTCATTCGAAATTTCACCATCATTGGGGTCAAAACAAGGCATATTTGATTTGCTGTAATTTTTTGAAGAGTTCCGTTGTCTGACTCCGAAATGCATCATCAGATCTATATGAAATTTTAATGGGACCATTTCGGATATACTTACTCCTTTCGAACAAAAACGAATTTCCCGAATCCGTCTATATACGACAGAGTTATGCCCGAACATACATACAAAATATATAAAAATAAACATGTGGAATTGATAACCTCCTTCTTTTTGAAGTCGATAAAAAAAAACATACAGTCGAACATATAACCTCCTCCTTTTTTGAAGTCGGTTGAAAAGAATCAATCGCTCAATCAGAATTAGAATCATTTTGAAGGATATTGCTAATTCATTGTTTCATAATTGTTAAGTTCGAAAATTATGTCTATTCAGCAAAGTAAATAACGTAATGATGTCATAGAACTGTCTAAATTAAGCCATTCCCTCACACTTGTCTTTTAAAAGTTAAAATGTTGGAATCAGTGTTTCTGTTTTGCAATGGAAGTCAAACGAGATAGGATACCTAGGTATCGTGTCTTGATAAAATTAATCCTATTTGAAGCATACTCTATTTACCTAGTAAGCACAGGTAATATTTTACAAGGCGAAAGATTTATGTGTATAATCGCACCTAGTTTTAGCAAGCCTAAACGCAATCATCAGTTTAGTAACTAACACAGCGGATGAGAACGGAATATCGTTTTGCCACGGCAATATTTTTCCATCGATTTGTTAACTAGGTTTGTTAGTCGACAGTCACATTGGATTTTCAACTCTCGGTGTTCCACACCTAGCATTGAGAATCGAACACTGTTTATGCCCACATACACACGGACGAAATAAAATCGCGGCGGGATTTATCACTATTTTTTCGAAAATAATTTCTACTTACGGGTTTTATAATAATGGCAATACGACCATTAACCGACCAATGATCGACCATTACGAATTTAACATACGAATTTAGACTTGGGCCCCTGTTCCCACGTATTCATTACATGGTGCTGAATCCCACTGCGTTGAAATATTTCGGCCGTTATTAAAAAAAAAACCTGTTCCATGCATTTTGACCGCGTACTTTTCTATGAAACAGCAGCTATTTTTTCTTGATATCGGATAAAAAACTTCTACGGTTACAGTTTGCGCGTCGTCGTCCCTCCCACCCTATATACCTAGTACCTACCCACCTACAGTACCTCGTACTTGTATTTGTTTCATACGTTGTATGCTATTTATTCATATTGGTGTTATGAATTGCTTATTTTCTGCGCATGTATGAGTACTTGATCAGACTTAGTTTGTTTTACCTAAAACTTTTCGGATCCGGGAACCACACTAGATTTGAAAAGTTTCAGGTTAGCTTGTGAGCGAGTGTTAAATATGATTCCGTAATTATTTAAGGGGAACCTAGTCGCTGGCTCGAACTGAGCTCGAAGTGAGCCTGGCTAAAAAGCACGCTGTCTCAGCAGGTTTCGTGTCCGACAGAGGTAGTATCGGTGATAAGCAGTTAGAAGCTAGTCTACACGCACAACGTTATTGAGTGAGATGCAGGATCATTTATAGTAAAATAGGAGCTTAAAAAATTAAGCAAAGTCCTTCGGAAGATCGGGTTTTATGAAAAAACCACTGCGTAAATGAATTACCAATGAAGTTTGTTGAACTTTTCGATATTTGAGTTTTGTCGGTACCGACTTGCTTTTAGAGATTTTAAACTTCTTTTATTACACATACCCACACGCCCAAAGTTAGGTTAAATTAGCAAGAAAAACGAATGTTTGTTGGCTCTTAACTTTTTAATGGCTTTTTGTTTTAGTAGGTATTCTGTTTCCGTACAGACAATATTAATAATGGGAAAAACCATGCTATGTTTAATTGTTCATTTACATTGTCAAACAGTGGAGTAAAACACTCCCGAAGTTTACGTCTTCCGGTACGCGGTTGCCACTCTAGAACCTTTCGGCCCATCGACTATTTGTTCTACGAGTAGTGTGTCTTGCCCACTGCCACTTAAGTTTGGCAATTGTTCGGGCTATGTCGGTTGCCTTGTTTCTCCTGCGGATCTCTTCATTCCTGATTCGATCACGAAGGGAAACTCCGAGCATAGCCCTCTCCATTGCCCTTTGGGTGACTTTTAGCCTTCTGATAAGGCCCATCGTGAGCGACCACGTTTCAGTACCATATGTCGTCACTGGCAACACGCACTGGTCAAAAACTTTCGTCTTGAGACACTGCGGGGTGTGGGACAAGAAGCTTGGGGGCAAATCGGATTCGACGATTGACCTCTTTCTCGAAGTTTGACCTACCTAACTGGACAGTTTGCCCTAGGTAAACAAAAGACCAAACCAAGGTTATTTCTGTACTTTAAAAGAGGCTGACCTCGAGTTGTGTCGGCCTTTTTTCTCAGAGTAAAATATGATTGAAATTTAAAAGTGTTTGTGGAATCCTACTTACACAGCAATCATTTATTAATCACAAACCCAAAAATGCTCCTTTTCTTCTACCAAAAGACTAGTTCTTCGTCGGAAGCGTCGGAATGACGTAAATGGGAAAACTTAATTTCGATTATAAACGACGTCGAGTGGAAAGGAAAATAGCATCAAGCCATGCACATTGTTGTCATTTTCAAGTTGCGTCAGTTTCAAACTAGTTGGATTCGGTGAGTTCCTTTTAAAGCCTTACTACTTCGGACGGTCGAGAGATCTCGAAGGAGTTAAAGTATCAAAGTCTAAACGGGCAGTTAGGTACGGTAGAGCACACGGTGGCGGTCTGCCCTGCTTGGGCGGAGCACCGCCGTGTCCTCGTGGAGGCGATCGGCGGCGGCGATCTCTCGCGTCCGGCCCTGTTCCAGGTCATGGTACGGAGCGAGAGGGCATGGGGAGCCGTCACCTCCTTCAGCGAAGCAGTGATGCTCGCGAAGAGGGAGGCGGCGCACGTGAGGGAGAGGCAGCATATGCGCCCTCGCGACCCCAGCCGCCGCAGGATACGGAGACGCCCTGGGCGTCGGGAATCCCAGGCCGATTTCCGGCCACCGTAGGCATGGGCTTGCGGACGGCGAGTAATGGGTAGCTCGCTGTCCGGTAAGGACCAAGCCCAAGTCGACGGCGCGTTGTGTTTCCACGCGCGCCTCAAAGAGATGTCAGCACAAAAGTGATGGGACCCGCAAGGGTCGATGCCTGCCAGGGGTGCGGGTTTGTTCGAAAGAGACACCACAGCCCCTGGCTTAAGGGCTACTGAAGGAACACGGGTGGGTTTTAGTCAGTAAAAGTCTGACACGCCCTCCTGCTCCACCCAGAGCGGGAGAAGTTATTTGATGATTTCCCACCAAAAAAAAAAAAAAAAAAAAAAAAAAACGGGCAGTTAGGAAACAGAAAAATGAATGAGAGAAGTATCTACCAAAGCTCCAATGTAACCTATTCAATATTGTAGTTCTAAAATTTGAAGGTATTGCAACCATTTATAAAATATATCTTTGGGTTGCTCATTAATTCTTGTTTTTATGCCCTGGGAAACCCTCGGGAGGATTAAGAAAACTTTTCCTGAACAAACATTTTCTGAAAGTCTGCTATCGCCTCCCGGGCCATTTCGGAGGTAGGTATATATATTTCTTTAATCTGTTATCAATATCCTCATCCTTCCTGAAAATACTTTTAGAAATAGTGTTGAACGACTAAGTGGCCGTACCAATACTTTTTTTTCCAATTTCGCTGATTTACGTGATTCTAAAGACGTGACGTTACAAAAAGAAATATCATCACTCAATCAGAATCTGAATCATTCTGAAGGATATTGCTAATTCATTGTTTCATAATTATTACGAGTATATTCGAAAATTATGACATGTCTATTCAGCAAAGTAATAACGCAATGATGTCAAAATGAAGCCATTCTTACGTGTTTCTGTTTTGCAATGGAAGTCAAACGAGATAGGATAGGTATCGTGTCTCGGTAAATACTGTATTTCTATAAGTTTTATTAAAAAGGAGCTCATTCATTAGTTAATAACTGAAACAATTTTTCACGTCGTGCATTAAAATTTATGGAAATGCATTAACTGTGAAAGCTCGTCTGCACAATCAAGTAAATCAGCGAAATTGACAAAATAGCGTATCCCGTATACGCTATTTTGTCGATTACGGCGTTTCTCTTACGTTGAATCTTGTCGACATGTTTTCCATACTAACTTCGGAAGTGTATTACTCCACTGTTCGACAATGTAGATCAAAAATTAAACATGGTATGGTTTTGTCTCATTATTAATACTGTACGGAAACAGAAACGAAAATAAGAAGCCATTAAAAAGTTATGACCCAACAAAGATTAGTTTTTCTTGCAAATTTTACCTAAATTTGGGCGTGTTTAAGTAATAAAAGAAGCATACAATCTCAAAAACTAAGTCGGTACCGACGAAGTTGAATTGTCGAAAAATTACAAAAAACTTTCTTGGTCATTGATTTATGCAGTGGCTTTTTCATAAAACCCGATCTTCCGACGGACTTGACTTAATTTTTTACGCGCCTGTTTTACTTTAAATGATCCTGCATCTCATTCAATACCGTTGTGCGTGAAGACTAGCGTCTAACTGCTCATCACTGATGCTACCTCTGTCGGACACGAAGCCTGGTGAGACAGCGTGATTTTCAGCCAGGCCCACCAGTGAGTTCGAGTCTGCGACTAGATTAAGTCTCAATTTAAATATGTCCTTTCAACTTAAATAGTGCTGCAGTGGAGGATGTCTTCAAGGTTCGGTGACAGGAAAGGGGCTGGCATCAATATCAATGGCGAGTACATCACTCACCGTCGGTTTGCCGATGATATAGTCGTCATGGCTGAGACCATGGAGGACCTCAGTACAATGCTCGATGACCTCAGTGGAGCCGAAAGAGTGGGTCTTAAAATGAACATGGAAAATACAAAGGTCATGTCAAATGCCCATGTAACACCCACTCTCATGACGATCGGAGGCGCTACACTCGAAGTTGTGGACGAGTACGTTTACCTAGGACAAACTGTCAAGTTATACCTAACTTGGACTAAGTTGGACTTACCAGTCCAACTTCGAGATAGAGGTCAATCGTCGAATCCGACTCGGCTGGGCAGGCTTCGCAATATCTTCTCGTCCCAAATACCACAGTGTCTCAAGTCTTTGACCAGTGTGTGTTGCCAGTGATGACCTATGGTACAGAGACGTGGTCGCTCACAATGGGCCTTATCAGAAGGCTTAAAGTCACCCAAAGAGCAATGGAGAGGGCTATGCTCGGAGTTCCCCTACGCGATCGAATCAGAAATGAAGAGATCCGCAGGAGAACCAAGGCAACCGACATATCCCGAAGAATTGCCAAACTTAAGTGGCAGTGGGCAGGGCACATTGCTCGCAGAACAGATGGCCGATGGGGCCGAAAGGTTCTGGAGTAGCGACCGCGTACCGGAAGACGTAGAGTGGGAAGGCCTCCCACAAGGTGGACCGATGACCTTGCGAAGACCGCGGGTATCCGCTGGATGTGGGAAGCACAAGACCGGTCGAAGTGGAGGAGCCTGGGGGAAGCCTATGTCCAGCAGTGGACGTCTTTTGGCTGAAATGATGATGATGAATGATGAACTTAAATAGCTCGTACAATCGTCAAAAAACTTCGATTTACTCAAACTTAAGTCTTTTTAATCTTAATTAATTATCGTTTCGTATCAATTTAAATGATAATCATGTAAAAGTGACTGTTCTCGGTTTTTAACTCGACTTTTGTTGCCGTGTGTACCTAATATCTACTCACAATATTTTTTTAAGAAATGGAGATAAAATTAACTTGGATAGCACTCTTAAATTTTTATTCCATGATACGCTTTTAAAGCTATAAGATTCAATGAACTCGAATAAAGCTTTTCACGTCGCAGATCTTAACAAAGATTTCCTGGATTAATTTTATTTAACTCACCGTTTTGTCGTCGTAAGATTCGATTTTCTTTTTAGTTCAGAATACCTAGCGCTAGTCAGCTTGAAGGCAGACGCCAAGCAATTGCTTCCTCTCACACTTTGGAACTTGGAAGTTTGTTGGCCGTATGAGATTAATTTTCACACAACACAGTCATAACATGTGATATACTAATAGCCATTTAGTTAAAATTGGTTGCAAAGTTAAATTCCATGTATAGTGGAGTAGGTTCTCTACGTTCGAAATACAGAAACTACCTAGTTTGTGTTTTCCACCAATTTTAACGTAGAGGGTGTTTTTGATGGTTTTAATGATTACCTATACAATGTGTAACATAATTAACGCAAGACCCCAATTAGAGTATTGCGTTAGGAGCAAACAATGACCAAAACTTTTTGTTTTTCTAAAGCAAACTATTGTTATTTAGAAAATAGCGTTGACACCAGGCATTGCTTTTTTTAAATTGAGTGTAGTGCCGCGACACTTGTAGAACAATTTCCATGAAGTTTTCGAATCCTTCGGGGAATTCAGACATGATTTCAAGTACCAAATGATCGGTTAGTCGTTATGAACTGAGCATTAATAGTTGTCATCTCATTCTCAATCAATCGTGTCACAGGCAAGTTATCTGTCACACTCTGCGTTATCTAGTTCGATCAAAGCACTCGAGTGATAATTACTGGTTAGGTACCTATACGTCGGCGTCGTTATCACAAGGTTGAGCTACACTCGTGCTATTGTTCGCGCATACTGCACTAGCCATTATAGCATCATTTATCAATGTCCACGATAATGTAGCCTAATAAAACATTTTAAAAAAATGTACTGAAAAACAAAGAAATTATATAATTTTAGTAAACAATATCAAGTATGAAATGTAAAGTTTGTAAAGTTTTCGACTACATTTAGCGAAATGAAATAATAGGTCTTTACCTATGAAATTGCCGTTTTGTATGAAAAAATTTAAACGAATTTTTTTCATGAATTTTTTATTTGTATTAATTGAAGTAATCACCCATGCAATCAATGCATCTTTGCCATCGCAGTGGCAGTTTATTGACGCCCTTCTTAAAGAAATCAGCTGGACGGGAGGCAACAAATTCTTCAAAGGCATTTTGTACTGCCTCTCGGGTATTAAATTTTTTTCCCGCCAAGAAGTTATCCAAATTCTGGAAAAAGTAGTAGTCTGTAGGCGCAAGGTCTGGTGAGTAGGGCGGATGACGGAGAGCTTCCAACCCCAGTTCTTGCAACTTGGAGACCGTCTGCTGTGCAGTATGAGGTCGCGCGTTGTCGTGCAGGAGCAGCGGAGACGAGCGATTGACCAATGCTGGTTGGAGATGCGCCAGCTTCTCCATCATTGTGTTCAGTTCTTCACAGTACACATCTGCAGTAATGCTCACCCCGTTTGGTAAGAAGCTGTGATGAATCACACCGGCGCTAGACCACCAAACAGTGACCATCACTTTTCTAGGGGTAAGTTTTCGTTTAGGGCATTGTTTAGGTGCTGAACCAGGATCCAACCAACTTGCTGAGCGCTTACGGTTATCAAACAGAATCCATTTTTCATCGCAGGTAACAATGCGGTTCAAAATTCCTTCATTTGTGTGTCTGTTGAGCAGTGCAAGGCACGTCTCGACGCGTACTTCGCGCTGGCGATCATTGAGTTCGTGGGGCACCCATTTGTCAAGCTTTTTTACCTTGCCAATTTGACGCAAATGGACCAATATTGTTTTGACGCTAACGTCGAAAGCTGCTGCTAATTCAGCCGTAGATTGTGTATCATCAGCTTCCACAATCGCCTTTAATTCGTCATTGTCGACCAAAGTCTTCGGACGACCGCGAGGTTCATTTTTCAGGTCGAAATTTCCAGAACGGAAGCGAGCAAACCAATAACAGGTGGTGCGTTGGTTTGTAGTGTTAGCTCCGTAAACGTCGTTGATGTTGCGTGCCGCTTGTGCCGCGTTGCTGCCACGACGGTACTCATATTCCATAATTACTCGAATTTTTAACGTATCCATGATGACGAAAAAGATTGAAATGCGATGAAAATGTAACACTAATCATTAAAGAAATGACTACTTTTAGAAAAAAAAATCCATGTTTTTAAAATAAAATTAATTTGAAATTAGAATTCTTAGCCAAACAAAAATTATTTTGATTTGAAATGGCCAGTACTGCAGAACGGCAATTTCATAGGTAAAGACCTAATATTAAACATAGATTTAAAGAATTTTTGTCCTGCAAATAACCTACAAAAACGCCAATTTGTTTTCCGAGTATTAGTCATATCACTGCTTCAACCATTGTTCGGGCACCACCCCGAGTGGGTTCCCGCATTGTCGTTGCGGGGGGCTCAGTAACCGTGGATTCCGGCCACGGTGAAGCCAAGAGGAACCCAAAGGTGGGGCCGCTCGTCAGGGCTTTTGCCTTCAAGCCATTGACGTAGCGGCCAAAAAGTAGGTTGCGGTGAGGTGCCCCGCAACTGAGGTGGGCCGCGATGTCGAATGGGAGGCATCGCGGCTGAGGGTTACGGGCTGCGGTAGAGGAGGAGTGCCGGTGCTTCTGAGCAGCGCTCTTCCCTTCCGTGGCCTGACGGGGCCGCCACCGTTTGATGGCGGACGCGGTGGGGCCGCAGGGGAAGAGGAGTGTCGGTATAGCGTCAGCCGCTCTCCCTATCCCCTGCGGCCGAAAAGTGGTAGACGGGGCGGCGCGTTGTATTCCACACGCGCGCCGTCAAAGATGTCAGCAACCACTGGTGGGGTCCGCAAGGGCCGATGCCTGCCAGGGGTGCGGGTTTGTTCGAAAGAGATACCACAGGCCCTGGCATACGGGCTACTGAGGGAACACGGGTGGGTTTTAGTCAGTAAAAGTCTGACACGCCCTCCTGCTCTACTTAGCAGGAAAAGTCATTTGATGATTTCCCACCCAAAAAAAAAACCATTGTTCGGGTGCGATGGCGATATGTCAAAATATCAAGCTTTCTGTGGTATATCCAGTTTCAATATTATTGTTTTATAACGTTATAATTATTGTTATTATAAACCTTCTCATGTGAGAAGTTCGTGGCTAAATAATTAAAGCCGCACGAGTGGATTGAAGGTTACGTTTGCCGCAGTTAGTTCGTGGATTTCGAGACTTCTGCGTGCCTCGGAAAACACGTTACGCTGTTGGTTTCGGCTGTAATTTGTACATCTTTGACATTCGTTACGTTAAAGCCTGAAAGTCTGACAACCCGTCTGATATGATATCATTTGTGTTACCCAGTAATTGGGTTGTGGAGGTCAGATACTTAGTCGCTCCATATCGTCATCAGCCTATAAATGTTCCCACTGCTGGGACACAGGCCTCCTCTCAGTGAGAGGGATTGGGCCGTAATCCACCACGCCGTCGCTCCATATAATATAATGGTATTCAGCTGCATCCGGTTAGACTGGAAGCCGACCCCAACATAGTTGTGAAAAGGCTAGGCAGATTGATTGGATACTTATGTATCAAATCAATTTGCCTAGCCACAGTTGAACAGTAGGTTTATACGTACTGTTCTCATCTATGTACTGTTCTGTACTATGAGTTAATGTTCCAACCGTTAAAAGTTTAATGTGCAGTTTATAGAAGATCTAAGCGGTCATACAGATAATAAATGCAAGTATTGAAGTAAGTATCACGTATCACCCATCTATACTCATATTATAAAGCTGAAGAGTTTGTCTGTTTGCTTGAACGCGCTAATCTCAGGAACTACTGGTTCGAATTGAAATATTCTTTTAGTATTGGATATCCCTTTTATCGAGGAAGGCTATAGGCTATATAAAAAAGTCTCGAAAACGAAGTAGGTACTCAACTGCTCACACGGGCACAGGGTGGGTCGGGGGAGCAAGAAATTTGACGCGAACGAAGTCGCGAGCAGAATGTAGTGCTTTATACAGGAAAAGTTTTTATCCAGTGCGCAAATTTTAACCATGAATTCAGCATATCATTCTAGACCCCCTACCGCAGAAATATTTCGCCGGTTATACAAAAAAAAAATCAGCTGTGCCATACATATAATCGGCGAAAAATTTCTGCGGTTGGGGGTCTAGAATGATACGCTGAATTCATGGTTAAAATTTGCGCACTGGATAAAAACTTATCCTGTATAACTATTGCTGTGATAATAAATAGGGACCAAACCAATTTGTTTTCTTAGTAGAATCTAGTCGATATTTTTTTCCAAACAAACTTCGGGAGTGTATTACTCCGCTGTTCGACAATGTACATCCAAAATTAAATATGATATGGTTTATCCTTATTGTTAATATTGTCTGTGCAAAAACAGAATACTTAAATAAAAAGCCATTAAAAAGTTAAGAGCCAACAAACATTCGTTTTTCTTGCTAATTTAACCTAACTTTGGGCGTGTAATGCCTAATGCGGGGACGTCTTAAAACAACACCAATAATTGAATGCATTTTGATTTGAAACCATTTTGTGTGAAGCACTAAGTAATTAATACAGTTTGTATTTCCTCGCTGTTCGGATCGAATGGTGTGTCAATATGTAATTAAAATAGTGGCAAAACCAAGTGCAGTAGGTAATTCAATTTTCTCTTCGGAACTATTTGCTGTTCATTTCGAAATGCTCTTTGAGTTCTAATTGCTTGTTATTTATTGAACATTAGTGGGTACTTAACTGTATTATTTGACCTTTAAGTTTGGAGAGAAATGTCTCGATTATTTATATAGGTAATTCTTAGCTGACTAAGTATCGGTGCCAAAAGTTCGTATTGTTCATTGGCAAAAAATTAAGTTTTTGGCGTAAATATATAGCAGCATGGGTCGATGGAAGGTAAAGCTACACATGTTGCGGTCGGTTCGTGGGTGGGTGACCATCAATTAGATTTCGGTAACCCTCCGTGCCTCGAAAATCACGTTAAGGCTTGTATACACGCCAAGGACCTTTCGCCAAGAGTCTTTAATCAGTCGCATTTTTAATTTATTATAACGAAAATAATGCAAATTTGTAAAAAGTAACAAAATCAAATAATTTTCCTTTGTATTGCAAAACAGTTGACATTTTTTTTTTACTCTTTTGTTAAAAAATGAAGGAGTAAAATGGTTTCATCTCAACGATTTGGAGGTGATTTGGTGGTTTTTTTTTTCTTATTATTTGATGCCCATAGAAAAGTTATGCCTAAACCAAATGACGTATCATATTATGTAGATTACTAACAATTTTTTTCAAATGTAATTTCTTTGTAAATGCCGACGAAAAGTGGTTTCATCTGCATGCTGTTTTCAACCATTTTTTGAGAGGGCAGCCTTAAACCGTTGTTCCCGGCTGTCATGCGTAGATCTGTGACCGGGGCTAAGTCAGAAGCCCAAAAGTCTCGACAACGCGTCTTACCAAGAGCCAATTGATATCGTGGTACAGTAACTGGGTTGTGGAGGTCAGAGAGGCAGTCGCTCCATGTAAACTACTGGTTTTCATCTGCATCTGGATAGACTGGAAGAAAGCCCTTGGGAAACAGGATATCTATTGGCATAATAAATTGTTTGAGCTTTTCACTATTGTGGCGAGTAATGGGTAGCTCGCTGTCCGGTTAGGACCAAGCCCGGGCCGTCGGCGCGTTGTGTTCCACGCGCGCCTCAAAGAAATGGCAGCACCTACTGGTGGGGTCCACAAGGGCCACGCCTGCCAGGGGTGCAGTTTGTTTGAAAGAGATATCGTGGCCCTTGGCACACAGGCAACTGAAGGAACACGGGTGGGTTTTAGTTAGTAAAATTTATAACACGCCCTCCTGCTCCACCCAGAGCGGAAGAAGTTATTTGATGATTTCCCAGCCACAAAAAAAGCCTATAGAAAAGTTAACTTTAAATGAGTGTTGTTATTAAAGTTATAAATAATGTGTTTGATATTCACAATAACAACATGTGTCTCGTGGTTTCTGCCATTTCAAAAACAAATGAAAATCAAACTAACTTTATAGGTTTTTTTTTTTTTAATCGCAAGTTACGAGTAAGCATTCTCAGTACCGGGATCGAGTAATGAAACACGTCTGTTGTGTTATTACGATCATTATTCCTAGAATTGCACGCCTACAGTTTTGTTTATAACTCATGCATCAAATAATACCTACACAATTAATTATTTTTTTGCTCCCGGGAGCGACAGTCGACACACATCAACACAATCTTGGGATATTTTAGTCATTCATGTATTCAAAAGAAACTAGAAACTACTTCGTATAACATACGTAATACATACATATATCTAATGCCCAGTATTTTATACTACTAGCTTTTGCCAGCGGCTCCGTCCGCGTGGATGTCGATGAATACATATAAACCTATGGCCTGAATACATATAACCGAGGGCTATGCTCGGAATTTACCTACGCGATGGAACTAGAAATGAAGAGATCCGCAGGAGAACCAAGGCAACCGACATAGCCCGAAGAATTGCCAAACTTAAGTGGCAGTGGGCAGGGCACATTGCTCGCAGAACAGATGGCCGATGGGGCCGAAAGGTTCTGGAGTGGCGACCGCGTACCGGATGACGTAGAGTGGGAAGGCCTCCCACAAGGTGGACCGATGACCTTGCGAAGGCCGCGGGTCTCCGCTGGATGTGGGAAGCACAAGACCGGTCGAAGTGGAGGAGCCTGGGGGAGGCCTATGTCCAGCAGTGGACGTGATGATGATGATGATGACATAGAAACCTACCTCTTGAATCACTTTTTCTATTGATGAAAACCGTATTCAAATACGCAGCTTAGGCGATTAACACACGGCACCGCGCACCGCCGCGGCGGCATACAATTCGACCGCGCGGTCGGGCGGTGTACGTGTGTTAGGCATCAACGGATTTATTAGAGACCAATGCGCCATGAGATCCGCTTCACCGCCTACCGCGGCGGTTCGCGGTGCCGTGTGTTAATCGCCTTAGTTTAAAAGATCTAACCGTACATACTCGTACATGAAAAGTTACTTTGTTTTATCATCATCATCATCATTTCAGCCGAAAGACGTCCACTGCTGGACATAGGCCTCCCCCAGTAGGGGGGTTTTGCCATAATCGCCACGCTTGGCAGGCGGGTTGGCGATCGCAGTATGGTGGTAAAATGCATAGAGAACGTTTGTTGAACGAACTTTGTTTTATACTATGTAAAAATTGCATTGAAAATAGAAATGAAAAAAGTTGCTTAGCAAAATGTACAAAGAAAAGTACTTCTGTTTTTGGTGATAAAATAAAGAAATCAAATTAAATTGATTACAAAATAAACATTAATAAATCTATAAAAGCAACTCGGTTGTTAATAACGCATACTCGAAAACGAGGTTATCTATATCTCCTTGTGAGATAAGATCCCAGGCTCGACGAAGATCCATGAAAAGTTGTTCACTGTGCGTCCCCAGATATTCGGGAAAATTTTGTAAAACCCTTCGTTGTGGCGTATCCCACGCATGCTCAATTGTATTTAATTCCGGGGACTGATCTGGGCAGTCCAGTTTTTCATATGATTTTCTGCAGCCACTGAGTAACTTTCATCATTTCAGCGGAAAGACGTCTACTGCTGGACATAGGCGGGGAGGCCTATGTCCAGCAGTAGACGTCTTCGACTCGAAGTCGAAGTCGGTGACTTTG
The DNA here is from genome assembly GCA_949987655.1 of Polymixis flavicincta. Classification (NCBI taxonomy): domain Eukaryota; kingdom Metazoa; phylum Arthropoda; class Insecta; order Lepidoptera; family Noctuidae; genus Polymixis; species Polymixis flavicincta. The sequence continues at coordinate 28,947,355 of OX465171.1, read as the reverse complement.
GATATATATTTTAATTTTATGTCACCGCCTTCCGAACGTAGTTATTAAGGTTTATCAAAGCAGGTTTATTATGTTTTACTTTTTAGTTCTTTTTGGCGGTATTTTTTTTTTTTTTAAAGATTTTTTCAATACCCAAACCAGACTTACGGCGACAATAGATGACAGCGACCTACAGCGATGCACTGCCGCCCGTCGCCCGCAAGAGACTCCGGCTCAACGCGCATCATATTTTTCGAATAACAACCCATGTTGATTTATCAAACACAATTCAAAGAAAAGCCGTATACTAAAATTTGGGGGATGAAATTGTCTTTTAGATGGTGAAAGTTTCATGGAAATACGCCCGATAGTTTTTTGCGTTATTATCGTTTTTATGTCCGCGATAGACATTATTTTACCAATTAATTACATTATGTTATAAAAATAGGATTTAAAATATTCACATATCAAATGACGAAAAAAAATGTCTAGTTTACCATATATATTTTTTTTCAAATACAGAAGACAAGCCGTTCAGACGTGATCTTCAATACAAAGTCCTTAAAAGTCGTCTGTCTGCGCCTTAAACAACTGTTTAATGTTCGATAACTTTTTATGAATAAGGGCTTCTGATGTCACTTTCAAACGAAACAAAATGTATCAAGATCGCTTCAGCCGTTTCAGAGCTACGATGGTGCAGACAGATACACCGTCACAGATACACAGATACAGTCGTTAAACTTATAACACCTCTGTCCCCGTCGGGGGTTAAAAGGCTAACTAAAGCTTACAAAGATAAGGAAGGCGGCCAAAGTTATGAAGAAAAGATTTTACGTTCAATCAGTGGTCAAGAAGCACGAAACGTTTATGTAAGTTGTCAACAACGCCAGTGTATTCATTAAGAAACTACACGTTTCACTTTGTAATATTATAATAAAACACCCTATCTGAATATGAGTTCAGCAACAAAATTAATTTGCATTGACATTGAACAGTACTTTAATGTGTGCAGATTAATTTTGTTGAAGCACAGCATATGTCTAGTCTAGATCATGAGTTCATATCAGCATTACCTTCAGTCTACCCCCGCATACAACGTCAAATGTCAGGTAAGTAGCTTTAAGGTGAATCTATTCCACATTTTTTCCATACAAACTTCGGAGTGTTTTACTCCACTGTTTGACAACGTACATCAAAAATTAAACATGGTATGGTTTTGTCTCATTACTAATATACAGAATACTAAAGTAAACCCATTAAAAAGTTATGAGCCAACAAAGATCCGTTTTTCTTGCTATTTTAACCTAACTTTAAGCGTGTTTAAGTAAGAAAAGAAGTGTAAAATCTCCAAAACCAAGTCGGTACCCACAAAGTTCAATTATCGAAAAGTTCAATAAACTTTATTGGTCATTGATTTATGCAGTGGTTTCTTCATAAAACGCGATCTTCCGAATGACTTTTCTCAATTGTTTACGCTGCTGTTTTACTATAAATGACCCTGCATCTCACTCAATAACGTTGTGCGTGTAGACTAGCGTCTAACTGCTCATCACTGGTACTACCTCTGTGGGAAACGAACGAACGAACGAAGCCTAGTGAGACAGCGTGCTTTTTAGCCTGGCCCACCTATGAGTTCGAGACAGCGACTAGGTTCCCCTTAAGAAATGACAGAAATTGTTAGCGAAGGATCGCACGCACGTAAAAATAATGCGCACTGGATTTTGAACGCTCGGTGTTGATTTTTAATTCTCGGTACAGACGCCAGCACATCAATCTACCATCTGTCAAATTTCGTTGATCGATTTTCTACTTTAAAACATAAGCATAAGGTTCATGTTCAATTGGGAGAATTGAGTAGCTTGATGTGCTGATGTCTGTACATTGAGAATCCAACAGAGTCCATCCCAGCGCGCCGAAATAACACTGTACGATTTTCAACTCTCGGTGCTTAGCAATGCATTGAAGATCGAGCGCGCAAAAAAATCTCGCCGCTATGTTTTACGTCCGTGCGTACGTGGAATTATACGAGTAGCTTCGGTGTACCTTCCCACACTTAGAACAAAATGAAGGCAAACAAAAAACCAGTCAAGTGCGAGTCCAACTCGTGCGGCGAGGGTTCCGTATCTACCCATTATACCGCCATAATAAAAAAAAATATGGGCAGAATTTCAAGTAGGTACTTAGGTACAAAAAATTTAGCTTAATTTTCAACTTTTTTATTTTTTGGTATTTTCCTGTAAGACCTTCCTTTTTGCCAAATTTCATGATTCTAGGTCAACGGGAATTACCATATAGGTTATCGGCCCAAAACCTGTAGGGTATTTCCCGTTGACCCAGAATTGACAATTTTGTTTAAAAGCAAGGTCTTATAGTAAAAGTAAAGGGAAAAATACGAAAAATTTAAAAAGTTGAAAACTATGGTAAATTCCGGTACTTACAAGTTTTCGCGAAAATCTAAAGCCCATATCTTTTTATCGTGTTGACTCAGGACCTTGATTTTTATACACGTAATAGGGATTATAACTATAGACCTCAACTTGCTAGGTCCACCCGTTCCTGTGAAAATCGGTGGTGACATATGGACAGACGGACAAGAGAGTGATATAAGGGTTCCTTTTTTACCTTTTGAGGTACGGAACCCTAAAAACAAGGATCGAGAAAACATGGACGGCATAACCTGGTTTTAAAAGCCTTATTGCGGCGTACTGAAAAGATGTGGAAAGCGAAACTATAAGACGTGTTTCAGTATTATTTCTGAACATAACAACAGCTATAACGAACATTTTCCTCGACTTTTCTTAAAGTATTTCATCATGCTTTAAGAAACCCATCAAACGCTTAGCACTTTGCCGAGGCGTTTACAAACGTCCCCCTTGCGACACACCCTATTTACTTTCTAGAAGTTATTTCAAGTTTAAGTTGCTATGGTCATACCTACTTTGTAAGGCGGAGGAATTAGGGTCCTGTCGGGGTAAAGTTTTGAGTATGTATGTGTATGATGGCTCGGATTATAATGATATCGAAGCTGGTTAGTTTCTTAATGGCTCTTCGCCATTGGAAACGACCAGTTAGAACTGTGCATCTATGTTCCGACCCTTCATAATATAATGTTCCTATGTTATTTGAATAAAATACTCGTATTTTGATCTTTTGGATTTTGGTAATTTTCGCTTATTTCGTGCTCATTCTTCTTCTTCGTTGTTAGACTCTTGACATTGTGGTGGTCGTCTCATCTCATAATCATTGTAGCGGCACTACAAATAAAAATGCTTCACGACAAATATCAAGAAAACAAAAAGAAAAGTGGCGCCATCTACAATGCCACAGGCGAACTAACTGAGCAATTCTACATCGCGCAATCAGAGTTTACCACGCTACTCAGATAGATAAAATATTCCGACATCAACTGCCGGGCAGTTGCCCGGACCAGACACAATACCAGTCTGGTCGGAGGATCCTCCTTTTCAATAGAGGATGAGCGAACTTTACACCCTGTTCCTCATACCTCTACATCATTACAGCTCAGACGTAAAAAATGAAGGTAATCAGCAAGGTGGTAAGCAGGACTGCCCGGAGTGCGCCGGACATACTCTCTACACATACCTACATACTCGTAAATCTATTTTGAATATAGGTAAAACGGCCAAGAGCAAAAAAAAAAAAGAAAAGTCATTTATTTAAACTAGGGTGCGAGTCAGCACTTTTTGAACGTGAAAATTACATAAAACAGTCCCCCAAAACGCCCACCCTTCACCACTTCCTAGTGCTTTAGCTGGGAAGAAGAAGTGGCGCAACAAACTCCCCAGCAGCACAGCTGTCTGTTAAGTTGGAAGAACTTGATTCCATACAATAATAGGCAAGTCATTAACAATCATCAAAAAAAAAAAAAGAAGAATGGTTTATACAGTAAAATAAAATAAACAATGATATGGAGTAACTCATATGACTTGTCAGTAGGTAAGCTAATTCTGGTGAAAGAACACAAACGTTGTCTTGACTTAATCACAGCGACCAACAAGTAGTCGTTGATAGAATAGTATGCCTTAGAACAAAGATTTGATTTTACTTTTTCTTCCCAGCTAAAGCACTAGGAAGTGGTGAACGGTGGGCGTTTTGGGGGACTGTCTTATGTAATATTGACGTTCAAAAAAAGCTGACTCTCAGCCTAGTTTGAAACAATGACTTTTGATTTTGATTTTAAACGTATTCAAATGTAAATCTAGCAAAGAAGTGGGAAGCTTGTTATTAAAGGTTACAACCAAGCCCCAGAAATGAACTTTATGAAGCCGGTGAACGATGCCGGTTCACGTAGTTTGTCCTTATTTCTAGTATTAATATCATGAATATCATTAGTTAAAGAGAAAAACGTATAAGTCAAGTATCTTAACGAAAAGTGTACTTGACATTCGACAGTAATACGCTCATTTCACAGTAAAGTGAATTTCAGTATTTAATGATGCTTCCCTGTTTGCATCGAGAAATCAAACAAAACGATTCCTATGTCCTCACAAAAATGCAATTGAGCATGTCGATGCCGCTCGACTTGTTACTACTATATTATTTGACTCGGTTACATCGACATTTGAAACTGCGAGCGATTTAGCGTCGAAATGCAACCTTATTTTATGTTATCCAGTTTCGTTTTATTTAGGCTTGTTGTCATTGAGCTCATTTGGCGCAATATCTTGTCTCGCGTTATTAAGTGGTTTATTAGTAGATTCGCACGAAATTACTCACCCGAAATGCACGAAGTGACACTTTTAAATAATTTACGCACGAAGATTCGCACGAAATTAATAATTAATAATAAGTTTAATGTATTTGTGAGCGGCGAATCAACAAGTTCAGAAATACGTATTAGGTGATTGGCACCGTTTGAATTTTATGAAATGTACCTAATAAATAATTTGTATTTTCCTTACTAGACTATAGGAGAAAATCGAATTAATGTTATTACTTTATTGAATACAAGCAGCGCTCCGCGGTTTCACCCGCGTAGTTCCCGTTCCCGTGGGAATACGGGGATAAAATATAGCCTATGTCACCCGGGGATAGTGTAACTTCCCAACAGTGAAAGAATTTTTCAAATCGGTTCAGTAGTTTCGGAGCCTATTCAATGCAACTTTCGTCTTTATAGATTATTATTATATAGTATAGACAATTGAAAACGTGCCAATTGCCTAATACGCTTAGCCGGAGTCGTCGGTTCGCCCACAAATAAATTCACTTTGTGCGAATCGCCGATAGAAAATAATATTTAAAAGTGTCGATTCGCCCGTCTCGGACGACTTAATTCGTGCGAATCGAGTTATAAGCGGATTAAATGTCTTGCTACCGTTTTATCTATAAAGCTTGGGTTTCCTGGGAAGACGGAGGATTAACCAAATGCTAATTAATTGTGAAAACTATAGTGTGGGCAGTTGTTTTAACCGTAAATCTATGCAGCGTGGAGGTTCTATTATATTGATAAAAAATTGTTCAAAATCTAAGAAACGTAATGACATAGTTGTTTTATCAGTGTATCGAACTGTCCTGTGTTGACCTAGATAAGCGTGTTGTAGTGTGCGTGTACAGACCCCCTAATTATCCGAACTTTTCTTTATTTGAGTTAATAATGGAAGATTCCCTAGCGAAATTTGCATCCAGTAATAAAGCTGCAATTATCAGATAGAAAGCCATCGGAAATTATCTGCCGTCTGACCATAGTAGACAAACGGTAAATTTTAAGTTTAGAACACCTTTGGAAAAAGTGCAAATACAATTTAGACCAATAAGGACGGGCAAATTAAATAAATTCAAAAGTACACGCAGCTCCACAGAAAACTCATCCCCTACAAAGGCGACATGCCTTTGTAGGGGATGAGTTTTCTGTGGAGCTGCGTGTACCATAAACGATAAGATGATAACGATGTTCTGGGCGTTCATAATAAGGACGATGCAAATAAATTGTATGAGGATTTCTTTTCAGCAGTGCACACTGAATTCAGTAAAACTTTAGAAAAGAAAAGAATAAATATTTGCCTTTATTATGTATGTTTTTCCGTTGGAAGTGCGCACTTATCGCCCTTTGTGACAGTGGCGCCGTGCCTAGTGCACAGAGTATGCTGACCTTTGAAAGTTGTTGTTTACTTGCAAGTCGAGAAATGTTTCTTTTGACCTCTAATTTGTAATGTAAAGTCTGGGAGATTAATCGCTAAGCAAATTGACTACCAACCTGATTGTCCGTATATTCAAACAACAGTCTATTGTTGGACTGTTGTATGAAATGGTAATAACACGGCAAATTGACGTATCGTGTCAATTTGTCTGACTACCTACACAAAGGTACGGTAAGGTATATTCAGAACATGCTCCCCATACATCACTCTCTTTCATAATGTACAAAGAGCTTGTTGTGCTTGGGCGAATTTAATGATATTCTCGAGCTTTTAAACGTGCTCATATGGATTTACTAGCGAAATTCCTCGTGCAACATTATCAAGTTACTAAAATTGTTTAGTGCATATTATTTAACATGCATCGAACTAATACGTTAGGAGCTTTGATGTGAGTTGTGTTGGAAGCGTTTTACGTACTTGCATAACTGTTCAAAATGAATTCCACTATCGTCAAGTTCGGCTATGAATTTTCATCGATTTTGAATTACTAACATACACCGTGAACACCCACATTTCACCAGTTAAGTCCCATGTGATAAATGGCTAGCCTATAACCATCGTCGGGGAAAAAAACCCGGCTGCTACTAAGAAAGTCCTGATGGAAAAACACAATAGCACTTTGCCAGTCCTGGGGATCGGACCCAGGACGTCGTGCGCAGCAGTAGCGACCACTAGGCCAACGGGTCTGAATTTAGACTTGCCCTTAATCTGTGTTTTTATTGTTGTAGGTACGTACCCACGTCTACGGCGTGATTGAGTATGATGAATAGCGACTTAGTAACAAGTCGGCGGAAGAAGGTAAGTCCGTATTTTTTGACAGATTTCTTTCCGGTAATCAAAATAATTCCCTCCGGTTCAGTCCCCTCTCGCCAGATATAGAATTAGTGTTTGTATGAATTGGGGTAAAGGGGGGTTGGAAAAAAAAACAACAACAAACGTGCATATCTCTCCGGTTCGCCCCCGCTCCCCCAGTCGTGAGGCGCCAGCATACAATAATTATAATAATTAGAGTTAGAGGGTGGGTTGGGGTAAAGGATTATGAATATAAAACATGAAATAAATTCACAAACCGATTTTGTCTGTCTCGTTGATCAGACCGATGATATCTAGATACAAAAATGTACTTAGGTATGCTGTAAGACAGGTATTTCAAACATGCGGCATTCTACACAATATGCCTGCGGCCCAATCTAATTTTAAGAACACTCTTGTAGCGGCCTGGAATTACGAATATTACATAGGTAGGTAGATATTGCTCGATTGCCTTACAAACTGTGAGAATACCTATGAATTGTTTGTGATGAGCACAATAGAGAGCACAAATCCAGAATTGTTGTAATTTCCTTAGTAAGTTAGTATTGTACTAGCGACCCGCTCCTGCTTCACACGGTTTTAACGATTGGACTTAGCAAGAAGATGTCTTTATTAAATATTAGTTAAATATTTTCTATTAAATATAATATACACAAAAATCTTCCGGAATAAATTATCTGAACGAATAATGGTGAAAACCGCATCAAAGTTCTTTGCATAATTTCACAGAACAACGCTATCATACACATACGTTTAATTTATTTAATTTATAATAAGTATAGATGGTGCTCCATTGCAGTTCAGCACCCTAATTGCGTAACTCACGATTTATCATAATCTGTATCGTTTTGAAACGGATTGTTAAACCATTGCTTCATAAGTTCGAAAAATGTGTCTGTTCGACAACATAAATAACGCAATGAATATTGTTTAACTGTGAAGACGAAACCAATTATGATCAATCGTGAGTTACGCAATTAGGGTGCTGGTCTTTCATAATTATAGTAGTTTTGATGAGGGTCACTCGCTGAGAGCGAGATTTCATAAAACATTACAAAGCATGGTCACACACCCAGACACGAAAAGAGAATTTAATTTATAATATGAATAGATGATAGGTTTCTGGTCCTTCATATGGCAGCTTTGATGCGGCTCGCCGCTCGTCAATTTCATAAAACATTACCAAGCGTCTGTCGTTCCGAAATTCGCGTGAAAATGAGCGACTGAATTTGATTGGCGCTTTTGGTGTTAAATTTGTCCCCCCTTCGGTTCAATATAGTTGTCAGATTATGCCTGCCTCCCTTGACCAGTTAATTCGTTCCTGGAAATGTGCAAAAGTTATTAAAAATATCGTGCTGATATTATGATACATTGTTATGTTAAGATTTAATGTGAATCCGTTTACAAATTGATCCGAAGCATCCTTTTATTAGTGCTTGAATGTTTCGTGTTTATAATGAGATTGATGAGAGTAAAAACTGCCATCAAAAAGGATTATTGGTATACGAACAGTGTCTGAATTGATTGAAATCGACATTCTTGCAAACAATTTATTCTACACCTGAGTTCTTTCTGGTTATGAATTTGATCTATTTAAGGTGACTGGTAATTAGTGACCGATATTTAAACACATGATTGTACTCATCATAACAAACAACTTTCTCAAAGACACGATTTTTTTTTTGAGTCGCTTGACCGCGGTATCAAGCAGTTCAGCTGATAGCGCGCGCGCGATCCGTGGTTAAATTCATGAAAAAACTAATAATGCATAGTAAAAGTGGATTTTTGGTTAGTTGTAGGTAACAAAATAAAATTACAGCTGATGGTGTATTATTCTTGTTAGGTAGGTACTCAATATTCTATTGGGGTAATAAAATTGGGATCAAATAGATAGACAAAAAAAAAAATCGTTTCTTTAGGAAAGTTGTTTGTTATGATGAGTACAATCATGTCTTTAAATATCGGTCACTAATTGCCAGTCACCCTATATATTATTACATAAAGCAGAAACTTGCGTTGTGTGTTGTTTTACGTATTTTTCCTTCACGTACATGCACTGATCACTTCACTCACTAATTAAATTTAATAAGTAATCCTACAGGATACGCTAATGAGTAAACTTTCACTCGAGACAGTATAAAACTCAGTACGCTTGGATTTGCAACTATAAGTAAACTAAATGTAGTAACACATTCCTGGAATAAATACGCCGAAGTAGTCTAGTACTGATGTTAGCCAATCAGGTGCAAGTCCTTTCATCGAGCGTCTATTGTTTTGGGCTACGCCTTTGTTATTTGCTCGCGCGCAGATACTCTGGCTAAGATTACCCCTCCCGCTTCGGCATTCCACACCCCGCGCACATCTTGAGAGTGCTTACCAATTTTAAACACCTTATCTATTATTTGTAACCCGTTTTTTTAACAAGCCATTCGTAGTGAGACAATTTTATATAACAAACAACTTTCTCAGACACGATTTTTTTTTTTGAGTCGCTTGACCACGGGATCAAGCAGTTCAGCTGATAGCGCGCGCGCGATCCGTGGTTAAATTCATGAAAAAACTAATAATGCATAGTAAAAGTGGATTTTTGGTTAGTTGTAGGTAACAAAATAAAATTACAGCTGATGGTGTATTATTCTTGTTAGGTAGGTACTCAATATTCTATTGGGGTAATAAAATTGGGATCAATTAGATAGACAAAAAAAATATCGTTTCTTTAGGAAAGTTGTTTGTTATGATGAGTACAATCATGTCTTTAAATATCGGTCACTAATTGCCAGTCACCCTATATATTATTACATAAAGCAGAAACTTTGTACTCCTTTTTACGAAAATTACGCGGTATGAAATTTGGCACATTTAAAGTTAACATGGAGAAGGTGTGCAGAAAGCTAATATTCTTGATTTAGAAGAAATGTGGTCCAATTTAGGCCACTGGGCGACTACTAGTAGGAGTAAAAACACAATATAAGACGACAGATACCTAAAATCATATTTACAACGATAACCAATTACATTGTAAAATTATTGTTTTCTCCTAATTGGACAGTAACTAAAGTGTATTTGACTTGTTTGTCGTAGTATTTTTATTAAAGTTTTTGTGCTCAGCGATGGTTTTTTCTTTCGCGGCTTTACCCAAGCTTGTTCCTAGTTATTATCGACTTGTGAGGCGCGGTCGGCTTGTTAAGCTTCAACTTTTTTTAAAGAGCCCGTTTACTTCAGTCGATAAAAACATAAGCTTAAAGGGGTCCGAGCCCATTCGTCCCCTAAGATTTGCACCCTGTGCCCACCTGGAACTTTTGAGGGGCCCATTCGTCCCCTGAAGAATATTTATTTTTATTCATTCTTCTAATATAAGTACATGTATATGTGTATACTGCAGCTTGGTAGTCCTGGTACAGTCGCGCAGAAAAGGCTAAAATAAAAATATATAGTAATTCGGTAGATATCATGTTTTACGTATTTTTCCTTCACGTACAGCATGCACTGATCACTTCACTCACTAATTAAATTTAATAAGTAATCCTACAGGATACGCTAATGAGTAAACTTTCACTCGAGACAGTATAAAACTCAGTACGCTTGGATTTGCAACTATAAGTAAACTAAATGTAGTAACACATTCCTGGAATAAAAACGCCGAAGTAGTCTAGTACTGATGTTAGCCAATCAGGGGCAAGTCCTTTCATCGAGCGTCTATTGTTTTGGGCTACGCCTTTGTTATTTGCTCGCGCGCAGATACTCTGGCTAAGATTACCCCTCCCGCTTCGGCATTCCACACCCCGCGCACATCTTGAGAGTGCTTACCAATTTTAAACACCTTATCTATTATTTGTAACCCGTTTTTTTAACAAGTCATTCGTAGTGAGACAATTTTACATCGTAAGCCTATCGACAGGTTATATTATTATCATGACGGATTATCATTCATCATAGCTCTTTTTTCAATGATCTGACGATTTATTAAATTAATTCCGTTAATAAATTGTTCACAAGTGTACTATGTTAACCGTTTCATATGTAAAATATAGCTAATTTTATCTCAGGGGACCAATAGGCACCTGAATAGGTGCCGAATCTTTAACTTATATTGTATATAGAGGGGACGAATGGGTACCTTAAAAATAATATTTTTTATTAAAATATTAATTGGTCCCCTACCAGGAGACCAATGGGCACCTATATAGGGGCCGAATCTACAACTTTTATGCTGGGGGACGAATTTTAGGGGACGAATGGGCTCTGACCCGCTTAAAGCAAGACGTATTATTTTAGAGAAAATGTTTTTTTTTATATTTATCTAATGACGCTTGTGATTGTATAGATACCTCACAAGAAGTTTTAGATATGCCACGTCCAAATGCTGGAACAATATTCCCCCGGGAAAAGGAATCTTAAATCTATTAGCACCTTCAGAATTCGGCTGCGACAGTTTCTTATCGCACTGTTTCGGTTATAGCGCATGGAGCAAACCTTTCATTATGACGCCGGTAGACACGCTGACGTCCATCTGGACCTCGAAGTCTATTCTCCTCTCATCTGAGAACAGTACGTCCTTCCATTCCTCCACAGTATAGCTGTGTCGTGGGGCGCGAGCTGGACGAAAAGCTCTGCTTCCTCCAGATAATGTCAGCTGTCTCTACATTTGTAACCGACTTCAAAAAGGAGCTTATCAATTCAACAACATACATAAAAATAAAAAAATAAAATATTGTATGTTCGTGTAAAACTCCGTCATATATAGACGGACTTGGAAATTTGTTTTTGCTCGAAAGGGGTTTTTTTTCGAAATGGTCCCATTTAAATTTCATATAGATCTGATGATGAGTTTCCGAGACAGACAACGGAACCCTTCAAAAAATGACAGCAAATTAACCGGGATTGCTGCTATCGCATATAATATGCATTGTTTTGATGTGATTGACTTTGTGAATACCCCAAGGATGATGAAATTTAGAATTGGTATGGGGTAGGAACTAAAACTAAAAATAAAACAACCGATTTCCAGACCGATTTTCCGAACCGAACCGAACCGATTTTCCGAAGCCGGTTTTTTTTTAAGTTTTCATTTTTTTTTAATGTTTTAGTAAAGTTTCATTGAATTCCGATGATTTATGCCTAAATGTTTAGAATTGTTTTATTATTGAATTATTATTGAGGAAAAAAAAATAAACAAATCAATGCATTAGGTATATTTTTTGTTGACTGTACCTTTAGTTTGGGCATTGTTTTGATGTGATTGACTTTGTGAATACCCCAAGGATGATGAAATTTAGAATTGGTATGGGGTAGGAACTAAAACTAAAAATAAAAACAACCGATTTCCAGACCGATTTTCCGAACCGAACCGAACCGATTTTCCGAAGCCGGTTTTTTTTAAAGTTATCATTTTTTTTTAATGTTTTAGTAAAGTTTCATTGAATTCCGATGATTTATGCCTAAATGTTTAGAATTGTTTTATTATTGAATTATTATTGAGGAAAAAAAAATAAACAAATCAATGCATTAGGTATATTTTTTGTTGACTGTACCTTTAGTTTGGGCCCTGTACCTGTACTTGTAATTTGGGACAAACTAAGATTTTTTTGGAATGTGGGACAAAACTTCAGGACGAACGAAGAAGTAATCACCCATTTTGCAACATGTTGACCATTGATAACGTTAAGCAACTTTTAGTAAATTTACTCTTTGGTATTCATTGTTGCCCTTCGGTGTGCACCTTTAAACGCTTGTCAAAATACAACGCTATTATGTGATGTGATAATAATCTTAGATATTGTTGTTATTTATACTAATGCCATCATAAATGAAATATGCCATGGAAGGATTATAGTATTAGTCAGAGACAGACAGAACCACTCATACATAAGCAAATGAAACGGGTCCGGTTTACTTTGCACTAAACTTGATTCCAACTGTGCGAGAGTATCTATGTAATTTTAATTAGGTGTTGACACATTAATTTTACAAGATGTACAAATGTATTTACTTTCCTTTTTAAATCCGACGCTTGGTTTTCTTGTTGAGCATTGTGAATTTTCGCTAGCACATAGCTTCAAAAAAATATTGGTTACGTTTTATGTCCAAGTAAAAAGACCCTAGTATAGAGGCGGCTGTACGCAATCCTTATGAATAGAACATGTTTATCATATTAAAGTCGGTCTCTGTGCCCCCGCCGTAATTTGGGCGTGGACCCTAAACAAAATGCATTAATTTAACTTTGTTCGTGAGTTTGTATTTGTCTTACTCCTTACCATAGCAATTTTGTTCGCTGGAGGTTGAGGGTCACTCTAACAATGCTGGAATCGTATGAATTTTTAAGAACCGACGTGTAATAAACAGGTTTTCTCCTTTGTGGTGAGATAGTTCTAAAATAGTTACGTTTTGAAGCATGCGATGTAGGTTAGAGAGCTTCGAATCTGGGTCTTCATCTGGGTCTTTACACTCTCCGCATAAATTATTTAGGCACTTCATCACAGCTACGTTCCTTTAGTATACAATTCGCACTAAAGACATCTTCAAGACCCGTTATCGCTCCGGCTAAAAGATTATATAAGTACCTGTATAGTCTCGCCACCTAAGCGCTAAATTATTTTATCTACAAATCAGGAAACGCTAACCTATATTTTTATCCAAACGAGTTCAGGCAACACCTCCACCGTAGCATTATCATAAATAAACGCCCTAAATACGTATTTACGTTGAGTTGTAAGACACGTTCACCCCTTGGAAATCACTGATTTATCGACTGGCGATGGCCTTGGGCTTTAATTATAAACTCGGGTCGTTTAAGTTGACTTAGTTATACCTATATAAAATAACGTCGCGCTTCGCTGAAGCCACTACCTATGGGAGCTTAAGGTAACATGGTTAGCGGCGGCGGCAAATGAAATTACCTGATTGCACGTAATAACCCACAAACATTATGAAACTCCCGTAGCCGTAAGCACTAAGCTTTATCCCGCGTTCAGCGCTGCCGAACACACTTGATTCATCCACATCTATGTAACCTTATACGTATGTTTCATTCTATCCGCAGAATTATTTGTGCGACATAATAGGTAGGTACCGTTACTGTGTATCGATCCGCCCAGCTCACTCATCACTCGGGAGTCAGTCATTTTTGAATGAATGCCATATATTATTTTGGGTGTTTGTTTTACGTTGATGAAATAGACGTCGATATAAATAAAACTAATATGTAGTAACCGTCAGGTATGTGCGTACATTAAATTTGCAATGGTACAAAAGTCTAATAAAGATTGTTCGTAGTTATCTAGTTTTAATAACCCTGCGCTGTTCAGTGCTTTGCGCGGCTACTGCTGCAAATCATATCGTCGTCATCGTCATCATCAACCCCATTTAAAACCAAAGACGTAGATTACTGGAAGCAGACCTAATTAATCCATCAGTAATTACCAACATTTCAAACGAACTAAGTAATTCTCCTATATCACTGATAGTTTTCCACATCAGTCTGTAGGCATAAGAGATCCTATTACTTAGTAATTTGGAACTCGGGTTGCGTTCTACTTGATGCCACATGATAGAAATGCAGTATAACCTCAAGTACTTACATGCCTATACTACTCACCTAGGTTCTTAGTAAATTGTTGCTCGATCTCAATTATTGAACCGCTGTTCCTAATTCTCATCACAAATTCAAATGCGCAAGGGAATTTCGGCTGTAAATTCTGTGTAGCCACAAATGACTGCAATTCCAGTTTAAATTGCAGCCAAGTCAGTCAGTCAAATGTCTAATAACTATGATTTTTGGTTGAAAAGGGAAGTTCTATATTTACGTAGAAACTGAGTAAGAGAGAAGAAATAGCAAATAAGCACGGTTGGTTATCAAGATAATATATTAATAAGTGCAGAAAGAGTCCGGGACCTCGTGTTCATTCAAGATATGTATGTGCAAACGTACATCGAAGAAGGTAGGTACAAAAACTAAAAACACCACAAAGGGAAAAATAACTTTAATTTCGGAAGGCGTTGACAATTAATTTAAAAACATATCCAAAGTCACCGACTTCCAAAATTAATTTTCCCTTTGTAGTGTTTTTCCGGAAGTCGATTGTTTTTTTTTTTGGATAACGTTTTTATTTTTCAGTTTTTTTTTAGTTATAGTACCTACCCCACACTTTCAATCATCCTTGGAGTCAAAACTATGCATAATTATGCGATAGCAGAGGATAGCAGCAATCGCGGTTGATTTGTCATTTTTTGAAGAGTTTCGTTGTCTGTCTCCGAAATGCATCATTAGATCCATATGAAATTTAAATGGGACCATTTCGGAATAAACCCCTTCGAACAAAAAAAGAATTTTGTAAATCCGTCTAAAAAACATTTCGAATTGATAACCTCCTTTTTTAAATCGGTTAAAAAGAGAGATCCGCATTAGGATTACGTAAGGTAAGGTAAGGGATTATAGATCACTAGTATTTGATAATGATTCATATAGGATATCCTATAAATCATTACTTTTTACATGAAGAAGGGCCCGTGTTGACTCTACTCCTCTTTTTTTCTTTCCTTCTTTAAATAAAATAGTGTTTATGTTCCACATTATGCCATTAACTTTTAAAATATTGGTAGAGGTTGCTGAGGCAGCAACCCCGGTTAAAACCTCTCCAGTACTTACATGAAAACGAATCCTAAAACCAAAAGTATTAGTAGAGAGAGGAAATATTCATTAGCGGGTACTCTAACATTTAACTAGCACTAACTTTTTCATCCAACCTTTTAGAATTAACTCTATTCGTGTACATAGGTAGTGCAAATAGTGCACTATTTGCACTACCTATGTATACGAATAGATTTCAGCCTTACTTCTAACATTACTCTATTATTTAGTACCAACAACAATTACATATCAACAACAGAATGCATTCATTTGCCATTTGCTTTGTAAGGATTAGTATATAATTGCAAACGCTCATTCATAAATCACAAAAGGCACGTATTATTCGATTGTCTCACCAATGTTTAAAAGGACTATAATAAGTGCTCATGCCTGCGTCACGCTTGTTGCACATTGTCTGAACAACGGCCATCGAGAGTACAATGAATTAAAAATGACAGATACACTAATTGGACACTAATCGGATATCAGTGTAACGTCATAAGTCAGCACAAACAATTCAAAAGCCCCTTTACTTCTTCATTAAACGGCTGTAGACTAGCATCGTTAACTGTGTCAATAAAACACTCGAAATCGAATCGAAAAGATCACAATAGAAGTTGATTATAGTTAGCTATAATTAAAATAGCGCGCTATATTAGCGTCACTGACGGAGGCAGGGCCCCCATGGAACATTTAGTTAGTTGCTGTAGGAGTCCAGTTCATAACAAAGCCAATGAAGTACAACAGCATGGCTGTCTTTGTTTGATATTCAAGAAATAAAGCGGACTTGCTGCACAAAAGGAAGGTGTCTCTGAATAGAAGCTGCGATGAATGCGATGAACAAAAACAGCACTGCAAGGCGCTTTAGTAACTCAAAAGAAACGTGTCATTAATAAGACGTTTAATTAAAATATACTAAAATAAGAAACAAAATCCAGTAATTTGTCATTGTCAACATTGTCATCACATCTTGTCTATGCAAATAATGTTTACTTTACTTAAGAGTTTTAACCGTTTTTTTTTTATTTCGCCATACGTCTGTTTTGAAATATCCGTTTTCGCACGAGTTACTCCATAAAAACTCGCCATATACACGTTGCAAGTTTCTTGTGGCATACTATTAAACTTGTGGGAAAAACGGTTTGACTTGCGTTTTATTTAAAAACGATTTTATTTTTTCGCCTTTTAGTTGTGGAACCTATACCACACAAATTCGTATACATTCCTAATCTATCTCCTATATCGCTCTAATAATCTTCTAAACCCCTGTTCAGAACTTTACCAAATTCATATTTGACCACTCTGTACTCTTTCAAACCAATGAAGAATTTTTCTATCAATTTATAAATGTGTTCTGAGGTAAGAAATATATATTTAAAGAGAAATACTACCGAATTGAGAACCTACTTCTTTTTTTTACAGTCGGTTAATGACTTACATGTGTGAAGACTAGTGTGAGTTTCTATTAACGGGGGGTCATACGAAATTGAATGTAACCGAAACAGTACCACAACTTTTAGCTCTACTTAATAAAAATCTGAAAAACAGAATCTTTGAAAATTCTGCCACTAAAGATGTAAATAAAATAGTGGATGAAAATTTGAATGGAAATCTACCATTTTGACGAAGAAAAATACCGTCGGGCACACGGCTTGTCTAATTGATGGGTCTGGAAGCATGCTTTCCAAATGAAACCATTGCAATTTCTAATTTTCACCTTACAACCGCAAAACCAGATGTATCTGTAACTAGCTTCTGCTCGCGACTTCGTTCGCGTGGAAGTCGTAAGACACCACAATATACTGCTACTATATTGTGGTGAGTTGAGTTTTATATATATAAAACTGCCCTGTACACAACTACGTCACATTTGTAGTATTGCTTTCAACAGCCTAAATATACAAAGAGAACAGGACTGGTGTCGCGGGATCAATCCGTGTGTGAAGCAGCTAGTCCTGATGTCGAAACCCGTAGCAATCATAATAATAGTCAAGCTGAAGGGTTTGTTTTTTATAAATTTTTGAAATCGCTATCTCTGGAACTACGAGCCTTAGGCAAAAGTTAGTTTTGAATAAAAATACATTTCTGCGTTTTCATTCGAAACTAGTTGATTACATCACATTAATAATTACATTAAATTACAACACAGCACATTAGCCGATTCCGACGCCACCACAATACCGGGATCAGATTTCCGCATACGTTTAGTACCTACTAAACGCGTTTACATACATAGAGTTGTTATTGTCACCTATGTAGTCGCAAACAGTGACTGACACCGATATCAGCACAATAGAGGTGAGAGAACTGGCCATTCTTTCACTTGAATACACTTATTCGCACTGCCGACTTCGAGACGTCGATTACTTACTGTACCTACTGTGGTCGTATTGTGAGTCGGGATGGTCATCGATATTCACCAATATCATCAGGCCGATAACAAAATATATATCGGTTTCGAATCGGAATGTGTATCCCTGCCGATAATTTAAAAACGCTCAATAGGTAACTTACAGGACACTTACCCTACCCAGGGTACTTTAAGTAATAATTTTAGTTTTACAATACCGTACCTAAAACTAAGGAAAAAATATCGAAACTAAGCACAAATAATTCAGTTTATCAACTGCAATATGTTATACTATGGCATGGATTTTCCGCTACATGGTTGACAGTTCATCGTAAATAAAAACGTCGCGTTGCATTTGGGGGAGGCGGAGGTAGCGTTTCAAAGGCCCACAGGCCTGAACAACCTAGCCTTAACCATGTCGATCTAACGCATCGACGGTGTTCGGCGCTCCGATAGGCCCCGGATTGCCGATCGCGGTCGGGCCTCTGTTGTGAAACAAAATAAAAGTATCATTACTCATAAAGTTATGGTATGCCAAAGTCAATTAAATCAAACCGTATAAATTAGGCTTTACTATAGGGCGGTGTTTTATTCAGGCTAGTTTGTGTAGATACTAATGAAAATATTTTTAAATTCTTTTTTTGCGTTGGTTTCGCTCAGGTATAAACAGAAACATGAAAAGTTTTACGGGGTCTTTAATAAAATGATTGGAGCACAGCAGAACATTGACCTTTAAATTAACCGACCATTTCTTTATGCCGTCATAAAGTTGGCGAGTAAACATCGAGTAGGCACTGTGACTGTTCATCCTTTCGGGAGATCATCCACCTCGAGCTACCAACGTGCTCACTATACAAACAGGAACCCGGTGCCTTTACGTCATCATTTAAAATGTACTTTATACTTTAAAAAAATATTAAGTAGGCACTTACGTACAGTTAAACCTACCAATTTTTGTGTATAAATAGGTACTTTCAGAAACAAACTCACGCCGCCTTCCCATGGGAGTAGGCAGAAACTACAGAACGCTTTTGCCTCGTTTACGATCATACATCTAGTTAAACACACACGCTGGTTGCGAGTACTAAGGACCTGACCTTTTTGAAGAACAAAATGAGAGGTTATATTATAACATTCTAAGCTTACTTAACAAATTAAATCTTCTCTCACTATGTAAACTCGCATAAGAGAAAACCCTGTGAGGAGCCGGGGGTGAACGAAACGCAGTCGAAAATCGATATTCTGTGTACCCTATTCAAAGCTCCGCAGAGTTTACGACTGTTATTTGTGTTATAATACCTATTATATACAACAAGCCCTTTGTGCATGCCTGTCCTATGTCACCGAGATCCTGAACAGTCGTCGACGTGACACTATCTTTTACATTATATTGTTACAAATAGGGTTTATAAAAAAATGCGCGTGACCTACAAACGTGTAATGTATTCCACTTTTATAATAGTATGATATAACGTGAGGATATAATTATATACCTACAACATGGAGCATTAACGCAAGAGCTCATACACACCAATTAGAGTATTGAGTTCGAAGCATACTACAAACACCAACACTTTTTTTTAAAGCTAAGTAACTATATTAAGAAAAGGCATTACTTCATTAAAATTGAGTCTGCCTTGAAATAAGATATAATTTAATTTGGTTCAACCGGCGCATGACGCAGTCATGCCGATCGTCAAATGCACAAGTAACAGGGCATGCGGCGCAGGATGGAAAGTGAGCCATTATCTGTAGTAGGCAAATACCTATATTAAAACTTACTCAGCCTACTTTCAGGACTCGTGTTCATTCCGTGACACCCCGTATATAATTTACTAAGAAATTTCGGGTTGTTCGTTTAAAATGTTCTTTTTTTGGGAATGCCATCTCGCAGTTCAACCTAAGAGGTTGTCTGCTTAACCGGACTTGCCTGTGATATTCTTTATAAATTAAGATTACCAGCCAGCGCTTTAAAAACTTAAAACTAGAGCGACTGCTCGCTAAGGGCACCCCCTGTGGGATACGTACCTCGGCTTATGGCATCGCTGGAAGAGGGCAGCAAGGGACAAACTGAATCAGACTGAATTGAAATATTATATGTAGGTAACTGTTTATAGTAACTTAATGTCTGATTTGAGGTTTATTTGTGTGTTACATCTAAATCATTCCATAATTGATCAGGGGTCCGAGCATCCGCTAGCTAGCGTGCGCGCACAACGCGTTGGTCAAAAACACCACTTGTCTACCAATTTGTATTGAGAGATATCGCCAACGCCACTCTGACGTGGCGTTAGCAATATATCTTTTTTAGCGTGGGAAATCATCAAATAATTTCTCCCAGTGGAGCAGGAGGGCGTGTCAGACTTTTACTGAATAAAACCCACCCGTGTTCCTCCAGTCGCCTGTGTGCCAGGGGCCATGGTATCTCTTTCGAACAACCCGCACCCCTGGTGCCTCATAGGCCCTTGCAGACTCTACCAATTGGTGCTGACATCTGTTTGAGGCGCGCGTGGAACACAACACGCCGTCGACCCGGGCTTGGTCTTTACCGGACAGCGAGCTTGTTGAGAGTGTGGTCTGAAGAATCACGTTTCTAAATAAATATGTGGAAATAGGGGAAAGAAAAACTCAGTAAACGTTGTTAGACGGTTGCTATTGAAACTTCAAGTGACGAGAACAGTATTTTAAACTTGGAACGTCTTTTTATCTACATTACAAATGGCATATAAAACTTTTAAAAAAGTAGGTTTTACAACATCCGCCCTTAATGGAAATAAAAAGTTAAAGTAGTAATGCTAAACACAATAGAAAATAATAAAACATTACTACCAGAGTATACAGAAATACAAAACATAAACCGACGATAAATAAATAAATAGAAAACTATTCTACCTATTTATCTCTAAACCCATATTAACAACGCACCTATGATGAGCTATGCGCCTTAAGGGCTTGGTTAAAACATCAGCTGTCATTTTATCCGTAGGTGTAAACTTTATATCTATAAAACCCTCAGTAACCTTTTCACGAATAAAATGATATCTCGTATCAATGTGTTTTGTTCTATTATGGTGGATCGGATTTAGCACAAGTTTCTGTGACTTTGACTATCGTTGTATAGCAACACCCTGTCAGCAAAACCAGTAACGTCACACAATAACCGTCTGAGGAAAATAGCCTCCTTTGCAGCACTTGTCAAGGACATATACTCAGCTTCTGTAGACGACAAGGCTACCGTCGGCTGCTTCTTACACTCCCAGCTAATAGGTCCACCAGCTAGCGTGAAGTAGTAGCCAGTGTACGACCGACGGTTATGTACACAGTTTGCCCAGTCAGCATCCGTGTATCCACACACAGGTCTACTAACTTTCCTGTAAGTAATACAGTAATTCATAGTACCTTTCAAATACTGTAACACTCTTTTAGCGGCCAACCAATGCCTCTTATCATAACAGTTATTAAACTGACTTAAATCGCTTGTGGCCTAGGCTATATCGGGTCTCGTATTTACAGCTAGGTACATGAGGCATCCTATCAAGTTTTGGTAAGGATATTCACCAAGAGATGTTGGATTACCTTTCTCCAACTTGTTATTCTCCAAAGGTGTAGACATCTCCTTGCAGTCTCGCATATTAAACCGCTCCAACACTGCCTGGATATAGGTCCTCTGACTGGCCATTGTTTTACCGTCAACACGGTTAATATTTAAGCCTAAACAATACGACAATGCACCCAAATGCTTTAGCGAGAAAAAAAATTCTAAGTCATTTTTGACAGAGTCAAATTAACTTTTTTCTTTGTAAAAGACAATTAGATCGTCAACATACACTGCAAGTATTATGGTTTCATTACCAAACTTTTTCAAGTAACACATGATTCCGAAGTTGTTCGTGCAAAACCAGTTTTCGATAGAATTGCATGCAATTTGATATTCCAGGCTCGAGCTGCCTGCTTCAAACCATAAATGGATTTTCTGAGCAAACAGACTTTACCTTCTGCCCCGTGCTCAGCAAATCCCTCAGGCTGCTGCATGTACACCTCCTCGTCTAAGTCCCCATTGAGGAATGCGGTATCGACATCAATGTGTTGGATCTTTAAATCTATTTCTGCTGCCAACGCTATAAGGGTACGCAGAGATGAATTTCGAACCACAGGGGCAAAAGTCTCGTTATAGTCAGTCCCCCAAACTTGACTAAAACCTTTTGCAACTAGTCGCGCCTTATACTTGACTATTGCACCGTTCACATCCCTCTTTATCTTGAACACCCATTTACATGGAATAATCTTTTTATTTGATTTATCCACTAATGTCCAAGTCTGCTTATTCAATAAAGCTTTGTACTCACCCTTCATTGCGGAGATCCAATTATCTTTGTCATCGCTATTAATAGCTTCACGAAAACTTTTCGGATCATCATACAACAAATCAACACCGTGAGTGCCGTATGAATAATAATCTGGAGGTTTACGTACTCTTTCAGGATACCTTCTTTGAGGATATACATCGTTGGGTTTATCTGAAGGAACCAGGGACATATCACGTTAATCACCCGAATGTAGAGACTCCGTGTCACCAACCCCACCAGCTTCATCAGTCGCGTTCACACAAATTCACACAATCATCAACTTGCTCTACCTCCATGTTCACACCTTCTGAAGTACGTGAAGAAGTAGAAGCCGATGAGATAGAAATATCCTGTGGCGATGCTGTATCTGAAGAAGTTTGTGAAAAAAGATTAATGACATTAGTGCTCACAACAGCTTCAGGCTGAACAGATTTATCCTTCAATCCTGAAAAAATATTTTCAAAAAACGTAATATCCCGTGACTTAATCAACCTCCGAGGGTTTTCCGCGCTACGAAAATAATAACTCCTTCGATCATCTGAATATCCAACGAAGATATGTTCAGAAGTTTTCATGTCTAGCTTAGTTCTCTGGCATGAAGGCACGTGAACTAAAGCTCGGCAACCAAACACCCTTAAATGAGACAAGTCAGGTTTACTACCATACCACATTTCATATGGCGTCTTACCATAAAGTGCACGATGGGGTGACCTATTCTTTAAATAAACACTAGTCTCAATAGCATCTTGCCAAAAAACTTTCGAAAAAGAGCTCTGTGCCAGCAAAGAACGGGTCTTCTCCACAATACTACGAATGCAACGTTCACTTATCCCATTTTGTTGGGGGCTGTATGGTACAGACGTTTCATGTCGAATCCCTTGAGCCTGCAAATAGTCTGTCAGCTCCTTGTTGACATACTCAGTACCATTGTCTGACCGAAGGGTTCGAATCTTATTGCCAGTCTGCCTCTCAACAAGTGCTTGGAAAGCACAAAAATACTTCTGAACTTCTGTCTTAGATGACATACAATAAAGGGATATAAAGTCATCTACAAAAATAATAAAATATTTGTTACCTTTAAAAGATGCAGTGGTCAGGGGACCACAAACGTCCGTATGGACTAATTCTAATGGTGACGAAGCCTTCTTATACTTTATCCTTTTGAAAGGCTTCCTGGACTGTTTACCCTCTACACAAGGTACGCATGGTTCTTTGTCAATCTCAGTACACTCCACACCAACAGCTAGACCTTTTTTGAGTAAATCCATACCAATACGGCAGAGATGTCCTAGACGCTTATGCCAAAGCTGAAACTGGGACAAATCAGTGTGAACGTTATAAGCTGAAACACCTTTCGGTTTTACTGTACAATCTAAAGTGTACAATCCACCATAAGTAGAACCATGTAAAACAGGATCATTTATCAAAGAAACATCATTAGAATTATAAAAATTACAGCCATTCGTATCAAAAACAATCGAGAAACCTTTCTCTACTGCCTTTTTGACTGAGAGTAAATTACAATCTAGTCCAGGAACATGTACAACATTACAAATCTTCTTGAAATCGGTTTTTGTGTCAATAGCGACATCTCCTAAACCCACCGCCGGCAAACTTTTACCATTTGCTACAGTTATCTTCCCATCACAGGGTCGGTAACTCTTAAACCATTCAGCATGTGGAGTCATGTGGGTAGACGCACCAGAGTCGATAATCCACTTCTCAGACATCTGAACACTAGGTGCAGACAAAGCCAGTCCTGTGACACCATCCAAAACCAATTCCGTGATACATGCATCCATATTCCCTGAACTAAACAGTCAGTCCCTTATCTTCAAAACAACTTTCTGCGGGGCACCTCGCCTTTGCCTTTTTCTCCTTTTTGAGAGGACAATTAGGACTCTTGTGCCCTGGCTTCCTACATCGAAAGCAAATAACCTGCTTGTTAGTATGCAATGCAGCCACATCGTCTTTAGTCTCCTTCGTCATTTCACTCAACAACTTAGTCCTCACCAAATCTGTTGTGACTTCAACGCTCCCATTCTCAAGCGCCATTATCATGGGCTCGTAGCGAGACGTTAGACCTCCCAATATGATAGCTGCTAAAGAACTATCTTCTATGGTTTTGCCAATATCGGCCAGGTCTAGTGCTGTTGTAGTTATTGCCGTTAAGTAAGCTTCTAAATCGGAACAATCAGATAAGGAGTACCTGTACAACTTACGTTCCAACGACAGTTTACGACCCAAACTTCGATCCACGTAGGATTTCATAAGAGCATCCCACGCTTCCTTTGCGGTCTTAGCTGGTCGAACAATCGAAATAGCAGCGCCATCCACAGTAAGGCATATTTTACACAGAGCCTTTTCATCCTTTCGTACATCGTCGGGCGTCTTATTCCCTTCGAGACCTACTCCGCTTACGGTTTCCCACAACCCTTCATGCATTAATAACATTTGCATTTTAAATTTCCACACAGTGTATCCTTCTTTATTATAAAGTATCGGAATACCATTTAGTGACATACCAGAAACTGCAGACGACATGTTAACTACGTATTTACTATTTTACCAATAATGTAGATAAAATATACAGAGCTTCGTGCTGATAACGTGTTGAGAGTGTGGTCTGAAGAATCACGTTTCTAAATAAATATGTGGAAATAGGGGAAAGAAAAACTCAGTAAACGTTGTTAGACGGTTGCTATTGAAACTTCAAGTGACGAGAACAGTATTTTAAACTTGGAACGTCTTTTTATCTACATTACAAATGGCATATAAAACTTAACAAAAAGTAGGTTTTACAACAGAGCTACCCATTACTCGCCATCCGCAAGCCAGCGCCTACGGTGGCTGGGAATCAGCTTGGGATGCGGAGCCACAGGAGACGCCCTGGGCGTCTCCTGCGGCTCTAAGGCGCGGCTGTGGCGACTAAGGCCGTGAGGGCGCATAGCTTGCCTCTCTCTTACGTGCGCCGCCTCCCTCTTCGTGAGCATCACTGCTTTGCAAAAGAAAGCGACGGCTACCCATGCACTTTCGCTCCGTACCATGGTCTGGACCAGGGCCGGACGCGAGAGATCGACGCCGCCGACCGCCTGCACGAGGACACGGTGGTGCTCCGCCCAAGCTGGGCAGACCTCCACCTTGTCCTCAGGGCGATCTACGCTGTGGAAACACCCGGACATTTCGTCTCGCCTTATCCGAAACAAGAACCTCCCGAAGCAATCGTGTCCGGTGAGGACCTATGTCAGGCGGAAGGTGAGGACGCTCCTCAAAGAGGGGACTTACCGCCACAACCGTGGCGTGCCCAAATTGGCGTTGGCGGTAGCGTTTCGTTGCAAGTTTCTATTTATTTTGTCTGCGAACTTAGCATGACATCATGTGTCCTTTGTGCAGGTAATGTCATTTCCATATATTTAGTAGTTACAGTATAGTTAGCGTTTGGCTTGAACGCTAGCTGAAATGTTTTTGTCTAGGCCTGCAGGTAGGTTAGCGGTAAGCGGCAGACGAAGTAATATGGCTCGGATTAGTATATAATGTGGTGTCTCACAACTTCCACGGGAACGGAGTCGCGGGCAGATGCTAGTTGCAGATAAGTTGACCGCAATCATAACGATTATTTACTGAGTAATATTAAATCAATTTATAAAATAAACAAGTTTTTGTAACAAAAAGAAGCGTGTTTTACTGAAAAACTTCGTCCCTTTTCACTGTTCTTTGGAGCTTACCTTTTTAACTTCTTAAAAGCGTCAATTTTACTCGTTTGATTTAAGGCTCCTGCAAAAAGGCGCGTCGGTAAAATATTAAGAATTATGAAACTCAAACTCAAAACTGAATAATGCTCTCTATCTTTGTTCGGTATTGTACTAGTACTGTATTGTAGAACATTAAATAGGGTATCAGTTGATATGTTGCAACGTCGCGACGCGTCCGCCGAGGGAAATAGGTTGCGGATATAGGTTATGAGCTAGAAATCTATGACAAGTTGTGCACTATTGCGATTTTCGTAGTTCGATAAGTTTCAGCTTATCGTCTGGCTAAGCTAAGATAAAAATGACTCTTCTTTAAAACACATATTTTATGCCTTTCAATTAATCACATCAAGGAGGATGCGCAAAAATAGCCCGCGAACTTTCAATTTTCTTACGTTTTTGGTAATTTACAGAGCACCCTAGCGCTTGCCGCTTAAATAAAACAGAAGAAATGCGAAAATATGTCAATAGGTATTTAAAATACTAAAGACCCTTTATTAGTTCAAAGTGCGCTGACAGATTACCTAGACTTTAAACAAATTAAGAAATCTAATTGTTGTTTTTGTAAAACTTGATTGTAGGATGAGCCTTTACCTAAGTAAAGATTTCTACAGAAAATATAACAATGTAGTCCCGCGATCGAGGAACTTAATATATAATACCCAATACTTCGTGAAATATTCATGCAATGCATACGTAGCTTGTTAGCCTGTTTACGAGTGCATCAATAACAATTTCATGTGCTTTCTAAATGGTGTAAACATGAAGGCACTCAATCAAGTGTTCGTCGACCACCGAAGCGGTGAAAGCTTGACGTTCGATTTATCTAGTTAGCCGTGGAAATACATAGCCGACGTGACGGATGTTGCACTTGATCGCAGGCTGAGATCTTTAAATGGAATTCAATTGGGTTTTTTGCACCTGCGTTAATTCTTTTGCGAAACTGTACAGTCAATTAAATTGTAACGAATCATTTCTGTCTGCTTATATGCTTGAGCTTCAGAAGAGATTGGATGGGTTGTGTGAGGGTTTTGTGAAACATAAGGGAGTGAATTATAGCGTGACGGTTGACATGGAGGACAAAAATGTCTTGTGCCGACACCATGTAACATGGGACAAGGGCAAAGACAACCATATGGCAGGAAGATCATGACGGTCATGTAGGTGTGAGGCTTCACGCTGAAATTACTGGTCAGATTTCAATGAACCTTGGCAAGTAGAGCTTAAAAATGAAACGAAGAAAGGCATAATTATGTTACTTTTTATAGGGGTTCATAAAATAGTTACTCTGTGATCCGTGGATCATGTGGCGGCAACAATGCGTGTTTAATTGTCTAGGTAGGGACGTGGTTGCATCAATTTGTAACCCCTTCTCCATGACATTTGCAAGCGCGACGTGTTCCACCCCTATTTAAGTAGGTCTCTGTAAACATTGCAATACCTCATTCTTTTTTTTAGTGGGAGATCACCCAATGACTTTTCCCGCTCTGGGCGGAGCGGGAGAAATGTCAGACTATTACTGGTAAAACCCAGCGGCGTTCCTTCAGTTGCCTGAGCCAGGGCCACGGTAACTCTTTCGAACAAATCCGCGACCCTGGCAAGCATCGACCCTAGCGGTGCCCTTCCATTGTTGCTGACATCTCATTGCAATAAAAGCGTTCATAAGTCATTAAAGTACTCACAAATGCACCTGTTATTTAAGGAACTACTTAGTGATGACTTATTCTCAGTAATACGTATACTTAATGTACCTCCATTCCATCAGGAATACAATAACAAAGATGGTTACTATAGGCAAAATATCTCGGAAGGGGCACTCTGGGGGCACCATGTGTCCTTGAAGAAAATGTGGCATAAAATGGGTAAATAACATTAGTGAAAACCGCAAATCGAAACAAGGAGGGAATCATGAGATACAGACATTTTTGTGTTCGTTTCCATACAAAAATAACAGTTTTCATCGAATCGCTCCGAAAGTGCTGGTCAAATAAAAAAAGCGTAGTAACTTTTTTTGTTCTTCTTTAATAGAGGAATGCAACTGTATATTTATTTTTTTTAAATTAAATACTTTTTCAATTTTTGATTCTATGTCACACCTCTTGTATGGGGACGATCCACTGTGCGTCGACCCGGGCCTGGTCCTTACCGGACGGCGAGCTACCTATTGCTCGCCGTCCGTAAGCCCGCGCCAAACAAAAGCCGGGTGTCCGCTATGGACTCCCGACGCCCAGGTCGTCTTCTGCGGCAGTGCAATGCTACTAGTTTGTGTAGATACTAATGAAAATATTTTTAAATTCTTTTTTTGCGTTGGTTTCGCTCAGGTATAAACAGAAACATGAAAAGTTTTACGGGGTCTTTAATAAAATGATTGGAGCACAGCAGAACATTGACCTTTAAATTAACCGACCATTTCTTTATGCCGTCATAAAGTTGGCGAGTAAACATCGAGTAGGCACTGTGACTGTTCATCCTTTCGGGAGATCATCCACCTCGAGCTACCAACGTGCTCACTATACAAACAGGAACCCGGTGCCTTTACGTCATCATTTAAAATGTACTTTATACTTTAAAAAAATATTAAGTAGGCACTTACGTACAGTTAAACCTACCAATTTTTGTGTATAAATAGGTACTTTCAGAAACAAACTCACGCCGCCTTCCCATGGGAGTAGGCAGAAACTACAGAACGCTTTTGCCTCGTTTACGATCATACATCTAGTTAAACACACACGCTGGTTGCGAGTACTAAGGACCTGACCTTTTTGAAGAACAAAATGAGAGGTTATATTATAACATTCTAAGCTTACTTAACAAATTAAATCTTCTCTCACTATGTAAACTCGCATAAGAGAAAACCCTGTGAGGAGCCGGGGGTGAACGAAACGCAGTCGAAAATCGATATTCTGTGTACCCTATTCAAAGCTCCGCAGAGTTTACGACTGTTATTTGTGTTATAATACCTATTATATACAACAAGCCCTTTGTGCATGCCTGTCCTATGTCACCGAGATCCTGAACAGTCGTCGACGTGACACTATCTTTTACATTATATTGTTACAAATAGGGTTTATAAAAAAATGCGCGTGACCTACAAACGTGTAATGTATTCCACTTTTATAATAGTATGATATAACGTGAGGATATAATTATATACCTACAACATGGAGCATTAACGCAAGAGCTCATACACACCAATTAGAGTATTGAGTTCGAAGCATACTACAAACACCAACACTTTTTTTTAAAGCTAAGTAACTATATTAAGAAAAGGCATTACTTCATTAAAATTGAGTCTGCCTTGAAATAAGATATAATTTAATTTGGTTCAACCGGCGCATGACGCAGTCATGCCGATCGTCAAATGCACAAGTAACAGGGCATGCGGCGCAGGATGGAAAGTGAGCCATTATCTGTAGTAGGCAAATACCTATATTAAAACTTACTCAGCCTACTTTCAGGACTCGTGTTCATTCCGTGACACCCCGTATATAATTTACTAAGAAATTTCGGGTTGTTCGTTTAAAATGTTCTTTTTTTGGGAATGCCATCTCGCAGTTCAACCTAAGAGGTTGTCTGCTTAACCGGACTTGCCTGTGATATTCTTTATAAATTAAGATTACCAGCCAGCGCTTTAAAAACTTAAAACTAGAGCGACTGCTCGCTAAGGGCACCCCCTGTGGGATACGTACCTCGGCTTATGGCATCGCTGGAAGAGGGCAGCAAGGGACAAACTGAATCAGACTGAATTGAAATATTATATGTAGGTAACTGTTTATAGTAACTTAATGTCTGATTTGAGGTTTATTTGTGTGTTACATCTAAATCATTCCATAATTGATCAGGGGTCCGAGCATCCGCTAGCTAGCGTGCGCGCACAACGCGTTGGTCAAAAACACCACTTGTCTACCAATTTGTATTGAGAGATATCGCCAACGCCACTCTGACGTGGCGTTAGCAATATATCTTTTTTAGCGTGGGAAATCATCAAATAATTTCTCCCAGTGGAGCAGGAGGGCGTGTCAGACTTTTACTGAATAAAACCCACCCGTGTTCCTCCAGTCGCCTGTGTGCCAGGGGCCATGGTATCTCTTTCGAACAACCCGCACCCCTGGTGCCTCATAGGCCCTTGCAGACTCTACCAATTGGTGCTGACATCTGTTTGAGGCGCGCGTGGAACACAACACGCCGTCGACCCGGGCTTGGTCTTTACCGGACAGCGAGCTTGTTGAGAGTGTGGTCTGAAGAATCACGTTTCTAAATAAATATGTGGAAATAGGGGAAAGAAAAACTCAGTAAACGTTGTTAGACGGTTGCTATTGAAACTTCAAGTGACGAGAACAGTATTTTAAACTTGGAACGTCTTTTTATCTACATTACAAATGGCATATAAAACTTTTAAAAAAGTAGGTTTTACAACATCCGCCCTTAATGGAAATAAAAAGTTAAAGTAGTAATGCTAAACACAATAGAAAATAATAAAACATTACTACCAGAGTATACAGAAATACAAAACATAAACCGACGATAAATAAATAAATAGAAAACTATTCTACCTATTTATCTCTAAACCCATATTAACAACGCACCTATGATGAGCTATGCGCCTTAAGGGCTTGGTTAAAACATCAGCTGTCATTTTATCCGTAGGTGTAAACTTTATATCTATAAAACCCTCAGTAACCTTTTCACGAATAAAATGATATCTCGTATCAATGTGTTTTGTTCTATTATGGTGGATCGGATTTAGCACAAGTTTCTGTGACTTTGACTATCGTTGTATAGCAACACCCTGTCAGCAAAACCAGTAACGTCACACAATAACCGTCTGAGGAAAATAGCCTCCTTTGCAGCACTTGTCAAGGACATATACTCAGCTTCTGTAGACGACAAGGCTACCGTCGGCTGCTTCTTACACTCCCAGCTAATAGGTCCACCAGCTAGCGTGAAGTAGTAGCCAGTGTACGACCGACGGTTATGTACACAGTTTGCCCAGTCAGCATCCGTGTATCCACACACAGGTCTACTAACTTTCCTGTAAGTAATACAGTAATTCATAGTACCTTTCAAATACTGTAACACTCTTTTAGCGGCCAACCAATGCCTCTTATCATAACAGTTATTAAACTGACTTAAATCGCTTGTGGCCTAGGCTATATCGGGTCTCGTATTTACAGCTAGGTACATGAGGCATCCTATCAAGTTTTGGTAAGGATATTCACCAAGAGATGTTGGATTACCTTTCTCCAACTTGTTATTCTCCAAAGGTGTAGACATCTCCTTGCAGTCTCGCATATTAAACCGCTCCAACACTGCCTGGATATAGGTCCTCTGACTGGCCATTGTTTTACCGTCAACACGGTTAATATTTAAGCCTAAACAATACGACAATGCACCCAAATGCTTTAGCGAGAAAAAAAATTCTAAGTCATTTTTGACAGAGTCAAATTAACTTTTTTCTTTGTAAAAGACAATTAGATCGTCAACATACACTGCAAGTATTATGGTTTCATTACCAAACTTTTTCAAGTAACACATGATTCCGAAGTTGTTCGTGCAAAACCAGTTTTCGATAGAATTGCATGCAATTTGATATTCCAGGCTCGAGCTGCCTGCTTCAAACCATAAATGGATTTTCTGAGCAAACAGACTTTACCTTCTGCCCCGTGCTCAGCAAATCCCTCAGGCTGCTGCATGTACACCTCCTCGTCTAAGTCCCCATTGAGGAATGCGGTATCGACATCAATGTGTTGGATCTTTAAATCTATTTCTGCTGCCAACGCTATAAGGGTACGCAGAGATGAATTTCGAACCACAGGGGCAAAAGTCTCGTTATAGTCAGTCCCCCAAACTTGACTAAAACCTTTTGCAACTAGTCGCGCCTTATACTTGACTATTGCACCGTTCACATCCCTCTTTATCTTGAACACCCATTTACATGGAATAATCTTTTTATTTGATTTATCCACTAATGTCCAAGTCTGCTTATTCAATAAAGCTTTGTACTCACCCTTCATTGCGGAGATCCAATTATCTTTGTCATCGCTATTAATAGCTTCACGAAAACTTTTCGGATCATCATACAACAAATCAACACCGTGAGTGCCGTATGAATAATAATCTGGAGGTTTACGTACT
Organism: Polymixis flavicincta; assembly: GCA_949987655.1. Taxonomy (NCBI): domain Eukaryota; kingdom Metazoa; phylum Arthropoda; class Insecta; order Lepidoptera; family Noctuidae; genus Polymixis; species Polymixis flavicincta. Next base: position 28,915,199 of record OX465171.1, on the reverse strand, counting down.
CTTTCAGGATACCTTCTTTGAGGATATACATCGTTGGGTTTATCTGAAGGAACCAGGGACATATCACGTTAATCACCCGAATGTAGAGACTCCGTGTCACCAACCCCACCAGCTTCATCAGTCGCGTTCACACAAATTCACACAATCATCAACTTGCTCTACCTCCATGTTCACACCTTCTGAAGTACGTGAAGAAGTAGAAGCCGATGAGATAGAAATATCCTGTGGCGATGCTGTATCTGAAGAAGTTTGTGAAAAAAGATTAATGACATTAGTGCTCACAACAGCTTCAGGCTGAACAGATTTATCCTTCAATCCTGAAAAAATATTTTCAAAAAACGTAATATCCCGTGACTTAATCAACCTCCGAGGGTTTTCCGCGCTACGAAAATAATAACTCCTTCGATCATCTGAATATCCAACGAAGATATGTTCAGAAGTTTTCATGTCTAGCTTAGTTCTCTGGCATGAAGGCACGTGAACTAAAGCTCGGCAACCAAACACCCTTAAATGAGACAAGTCAGGTTTACTACCATACCACATTTCATATGGCGTCTTACCATAAAGTGCACGATGGGGTGACCTATTCTTTAAATAAACACTAGTCTCAATAGCATCTTGCCAAAAAACTTTCGAAAAAGAGCTCTGTGCCAGCAAAGAACGGGTCTTCTCCACAATACTACGAATGCAACGTTCACTTATCCCATTTTGTTGGGGGCTGTATGGTACAGACGTTTCATGTCGAATCCCTTGAGCCTGCAAATAGTCTGTCAGCTCCTTGTTGACATACTCAGTACCATTGTCTGACCGAAGGGTTCGAATCTTATTGCCAGTCTGCCTCTCAACAAGTGCTTGGAAAGCACAAAAATACTTCTGAACTTCTGTCTTAGATGACATACAATAAAGGGATATAAAGTCATCTACAAAAATAATAAAATATTTGTTACCTTTAAAAGATGCAGTGGTCAGGGGACCACAAACGTCCGTATGGACTAATTCTAATGGTGACGAAGCCTTCTTATACTTTATCCTTTTGAAAGGCTTCCTGGACTGTTTACCCTCTACACAAGGTACGCATGGTTCTTTGTCAATCTCAGTACACTCCACACCAACAGCTAGACCTTTTTTGAGTAAATCCATACCAATACGGCAGAGATGTCCTAGACGCTTATGCCAAAGCTGAAACTGGGACAAATCAGTGTGAACGTTATAAGCTGAAACACCTTTCGGTTTTACTGTACAATCTAAAGTGTACAATCCACCATAAGTAGAACCATGTAAAACAGGATCATTTATCAAAGAAACATCATTAGAATTATAAAAATTACAGCCATTCGTATCAAAAACAATCGAGAAACCTTTCTCTACTGCCTTTTTGACTGAGAGTAAATTACAATCTAGTCCAGGAACATGTACAACATTACAAATCTTCTTGAAATCGGTTTTTGTGTCAATAGCGACATCTCCTAAACCCACCGCCGGCAAACTTTTACCATTTGCTACAGTTATCTTCCCATCACAGGGTCGGTAACTCTTAAACCATTCAGCATGTGGAGTCATGTGGGTAGACGCACCAGAGTCGATAATCCACTTCTCAGACATCTGAACACTAGGTGCAGACAAAGCCAGTCCTGTGACACCATCCAAAACCAATTCCGTGATACATGCATCCATATTCCCTGAACTAAACAGTCAGTCCCTTATCTTCAAAACAACTTTCTGCGGGGCACCTCGCCTTTGCCTTTTTCTCCTTTTTGAGAGGACAATTAGGACTCTTGTGCCCTGGCTTCCTACATCGAAAGCAAATAACCTGCTTGTTAGTATGCAATGCAGCCACATCGTCTTTAGTCTCCTTCGTCATTTCACTCAACAACTTAGTCCTCACCAAATCTGTTGTGACTTCAACGCTCCCATTCTCAAGCGCCATTATCATGGGCTCGTAGCGAGACGTTAGACCTCCCAATATGATAGCTGCTAAAGAACTATCTTCTATGGTTTTGCCAATATCGGCCAGGTCTAGTGCTGTTGTAGTTATTGCCGTTAAGTAAGCTTCTAAATCGGAACAATCAGATAAGGAGTACCTGTACAACTTACGTTCCAACGACAGTTTACGACCCAAACTTCGATCCACGTAGGATTTCATAAGAGCATCCCACGCTTCCTTTGCGGTCTTAGCTGGTCGAACAATCGAAATAGCAGCGCCATCCACAGTAAGGCATATTTTACACAGAGCCTTTTCATCCTTTCGTACATCGTCGGGCGTCTTATTCCCTTCGAGACCTACTCCGCTTACGGTTTCCCACAACCCTTCATGCATTAATAACATTTGCATTTTAAATTTCCACACAGTGTATCCTTCTTTATTATAAAGTATCGGAATACCATTTAGTGACATACCAGAAACTGCAGACGACATGTTAACTACGTATTTACTATTTTACCAATAATGTAGATAAAATATACAGAGCTTCGTGCTGATAACGTGTTGAGAGTGTGGTCTGAAGAATCACGTTTCTAAATAAATATGTGGAAATAGGGGAAAGAAAAACTCAGTAAACGTTGTTAGACGGTTGCTATTGAAACTTCAAGTGACGAGAACAGTATTTTAAACTTGGAACGTCTTTTTATCTACATTACAAATGGCATATAAAACTTAACAAAAAGTAGGTTTTACAACAGAGCTACCCATTACTCGCCATCCGCAAGCCAGCGCCTACGGTGGCTGGGAATCAGCTTGGGATGCGGAGCCACAGGAGACGCCCTGGGCGTCTCCTGCGGCTCTAAGGCGCGGCTGTGGCGACTAAGGCCGTGAGGGCGCATAGCTTGCCTCTCTCTTACGTGCGCCGCCTCCCTCTTCGTGAGCATCACTGCTTTGCAAAAGAAAGCGACGGCTACCCATGCACTTTCGCTCCGTACCATGGTCTGGACCAGGGCCGGACGCGAGAGATCGACGCCGCCGACCGCCTGCACGAGGACACGGTGGTGCTCCGCCCAAGCTGGGCAGACCTCCACCTTGTCCTCAGGGCGATCTACGCTGTGGAAACACCCGGACATTTCGTCTCGCCTTATCCGAAACAAGAACCTCCCGAAGCAATCGTGTCCGGTGAGGACCTATGTCAGGCGGAAGGTGAGGACGCTCCTCAAAGAGGGGACTTACCGCCACAACCGTGGCGTGCCCAAATTGGCGTTGGCGGTAGCGTTTCGTTGCAAGTTTCTATTTATTTTGTCTGCGAACTTAGCATGACATCATGTGTCCTTTGTGCAGGTAATGTCATTTCCATATATTTAGTAGTTACAGTATAGTTAGCGTTTGGCTTGAACGCTAGCTGAAATGTTTTTGTCTAGGCCTGCAGGTAGGTTAGCGGTAAGCGGCAGACGAAGTAATATGGCTCGGATTAGTATATAATGTGGTGTCTCACAACTTCCACGGGAACGGAGTCGCGGGCAGATGCTAGTTGCAGATAAGTTGACCGCAATCATAACGATTATTTACTGAGTAATATTAAATCAATTTATAAAATAAACAAGTTTTTGTAACAAAAAGAAGCGTGTTTTACTGAAAAACTTCGTCCCTTTTCACTGTTCTTTGGAGCTTACCTTTTTAACTTCTTAAAAGCGTCAATTTTACTCGTTTGATTTAAGGCTCCTGCAAAAAGGCGCGTCGGTAAAATATTAAGAATTATGAAACTCAAACTCAAAACTGAATAATGCTCTCTATCTTTGTTCGGTATTGTACTAGTACTGTATTGTAGAACATTAAATAGGGTATCAGTTGATATGTTGCAACGTCGCGACGCGTCCGCCGAGGGAAATAGGTTGCGGATATAGGTTATGAGCTAGAAATCTATGACAAGTTGTGCACTATTGCGATTTTCGTAGTTCGATAAGTTTCAGCTTATCGTCTGGCTAAGCTAAGATAAAAATGACTCTTCTTTAAAACACATATTTTATGCCTTTCAATTAATCACATCAAGGAGGATGCGCAAAAATAGCCCGCGAACTTTCAATTTTCTTACGTTTTTGGTAATTTACAGAGCACCCTAGCGCTTGCCGCTTAAATAAAACAGAAGAAATGCGAAAATATGTCAATAGGTATTTAAAATACTAAAGACCCTTTATTAGTTCAAAGTGCGCTGACAGATTACCTAGACTTTAAACAAATTAAGAAATCTAATTGTTGTTTTTGTAAAACTTGATTGTAGGATGAGCCTTTACCTAAGTAAAGATTTCTACAGAAAATATAACAATGTAGTCCCGCGATCGAGGAACTTAATATATAATACCCAATACTTCGTGAAATATTCATGCAATGCATACGTAGCTTGTTAGCCTGTTTACGAGTGCATCAATAACAATTTCATGTGCTTTCTAAATGGTGTAAACATGAAGGCACTCAATCAAGTGTTCGTCGACCACCGAAGCGGTGAAAGCTTGACGTTCGATTTATCTAGTTAGCCGTGGAAATACATAGCCGACGTGACGGATGTTGCACTTGATCGCAGGCTGAGATCTTTAAATGGAATTCAATTGGGTTTTTTGCACCTGCGTTAATTCTTTTGCGAAACTGTACAGTCAATTAAATTGTAACGAATCATTTCTGTCTGCTTATATGCTTGAGCTTCAGAAGAGATTGGATGGGTTGTGTGAGGGTTTTGTGAAACATAAGGGAGTGAATTATAGCGTGACGGTTGACATGGAGGACAAAAATGTCTTGTGCCGACACCATGTAACATGGGACAAGGGCAAAGACAACCATATGGCAGGAAGATCATGACGGTCATGTAGGTGTGAGGCTTCACGCTGAAATTACTGGTCAGATTTCAATGAACCTTGGCAAGTAGAGCTTAAAAATGAAACGAAGAAAGGCATAATTATGTTACTTTTTATAGGGGTTCATAAAATAGTTACTCTGTGATCCGTGGATCATGTGGCGGCAACAATGCGTGTTTAATTGTCTAGGTAGGGACGTGGTTGCATCAATTTGTAACCCCTTCTCCATGACATTTGCAAGCGCGACGTGTTCCACCCCTATTTAAGTAGGTCTCTGTAAACATTGCAATACCTCATTCTTTTTTTTAGTGGGAGATCACCCAATGACTTTTCCCGCTCTGGGCGGAGCGGGAGAAATGTCAGACTATTACTGGTAAAACCCAGCGGCGTTCCTTCAGTTGCCTGAGCCAGGGCCACGGTAACTCTTTCGAACAAATCCGCGACCCTGGCAAGCATCGACCCTAGCGGTGCCCTTCCATTGTTGCTGACATCTCATTGCAATAAAAGCGTTCATAAGTCATTAAAGTACTCACAAATGCACCTGTTATTTAAGGAACTACTTAGTGATGACTTATTCTCAGTAATACGTATACTTAATGTACCTCCATTCCATCAGGAATACAATAACAAAGATGGTTACTATAGGCAAAATATCTCGGAAGGGGCACTCTGGGGGCACCATGTGTCCTTGAAGAAAATGTGGCATAAAATGGGTAAATAACATTAGTGAAAACCGCAAATCGAAACAAGGAGGGAATCATGAGATACAGACATTTTTGTGTTCGTTTCCATACAAAAATAACAGTTTTCATCGAATCGCTCCGAAAGTGCTGGTCAAATAAAAAAAGCGTAGTAACTTTTTTTGTTCTTCTTTAATAGAGGAATGCAACTGTATATTTATTTTTTTTAAATTAAATACTTTTTCAATTTTTGATTCTATGTCACACCTCTTGTATGGGGACGATCCACTGTGCGTCGACCCGGGCCTGGTCCTTACCGGACGGCGAGCTACCTATTGCTCGCCGTCCGTAAGCCCGCGCCAAACAAAAGCCGGGTGTCCGCTATGGACTCCCGACGCCCAGGTCGTCTTCTGCGGCAGTGCAATGGCGCAATCTTGCCTCTCCCGCACAATCTCCGCCTCCTCCTTTGCGAGCATTGCTGCTTCGCAGGAGGTGACGGCTTCCTATGCACGCTCGTTCCGTACTCTCGGACCTAGGCGGGACGCTAGAGATCGTCGCCGCCGATCGCCTCCGCGAGGACACGGCGGTTTTTGGCACAGGCAGGGCAGACCTCTGCTCAGGCAGACCCCTTAATTTTTTACTGTGTTTTTATAATTTCTTCTTTTTTATAACGGCAACCGAAATACACATCCTTTGAAAAAAATGGTGTATTTTATACAAAGAATAAAAAGAATTATCAAAAGAAGCAAATAATAATTGTTTTAACAGCTCCTAATATACACACCGGCACAATTAGCGGAACAGAAAAAAAAGTGAGACTATGAGATAATAACGCATGTATTTGACGAAAATGTAATTAGACACAAAATAACAAATTGATTAACATCTTTTAGCAACGACTTTGAAAAGTCTTCGTTATTTTTTATTGAAAAATAAAGAAATTTGAAATAAGTGAAATTTTTAGATGATTATGAACCATCACAAAAACTAAAAAAAAGTAAGCATTAAATGATTTAACAATAAAATTAAAGCAAAATTAATAACGAGTGTTTCCCCCTCTTGCTCTGATTACGGTTTCCATTCGTCTGGGCATGCTACAGATTATGTTATCGATGATTTCTTGAGGCAACCGCTCCCACTCCTCAAGTAATGCGTTTCCAAGTTCATTCAGATTGTTGGGGGGTGGCATTCTGGATTTAACCCTTCTTTTTAGCAAGTCCCAGACATGCTCTATCGGATTCATATCGAGGGAATTTGCTGGCCACTGCATCACCGGTATACCTACGTGGCTCAGATATGCCTGTACCGATTGTGCACTATGAGCACGAGCATTATCTTGCATTAGAATAAAGTCGTCACCAATAAATGGGGCAAATGGTACAACATATTCTTCTAAAATGTCTCTGATGTATCGATCTGCTGTCATGGTCCCTCCTGTGACTATCACTAACTCCGTGCGAGCTCCCAAACATATCCCTCCCCAAACCATAAATTTATCGAGCCGCCACCATAAGCCACTGTGTGTTCAAAATTAGACTGTATGTGGCGTTCTCCTTTGCGTCTCCATATTCGCTGTCTCCCATCGATCTGTTTTAAAAGAACTCTGCACTCATCAGTAAAGAGAACCTGCTGCCATTCGTTCAAATCCCAATGACGATGTTCTCGCGCATAGCTTAATCGGTTTACGCGGTGACGTCTCTCAAGTTTTGGGCCTTTGGCAGGTATATACGACCCTAAACCAACTTCTTCAAATCTCCTGCGAACTGTACGCTCACTTACTCGTACTCCTCGAACGTCTTCCAGTTCATTTCGAGCTTGTACAGCCGTTAATCGCGTATTCCTACGAACTCCAAGTTGTAAAAAACTGTCATCTCGCCTCGATGTACATCTTTTTCTACCTTGACCCCTCCTCCTCACAAGAGAATTAGACGATCTGTACCGCTGGATGCTGCGATGAATCGTTGATAGTGGTCGACGAAGCCTTGAGGCAATCGATCTGTAGGTATGGCCATTTCTTCTCATTTCATCAGCCCTAATGATTTCCAGTGATGTTAAGTCAGGCATAATAAAGAGCTTTTGATAAACAAAATTGCCCATAGAAAAACAAATTTATAAAAAACCATTAAGTGCAATTTTTCAAAAAAATTACAATTACGTAGTTATTACTCGAACAAGTTGACAAAACGTATTGTTCGGGAAAATAAAACAAATGAATGAAAAAAGTGTATGTCATCTAATTTTCTATTTTCAAATTTGACAATAAATTAAAAAAAGAATCATAACTGGCCAGTTCCTCAAGTAAAAGATTTTAAAATCCTGCTTTTTTTGTGTTCCGCTAATTGTGCCGGTGTGTATAGATACCGGACTGTTTGTATTTCGTGCTACAGAGATAACGCTCTACGAAGCCGAAATTAGCCGATTGTCTCTTTTCAAAGGTCGATGTGCAATATTTATCGCCGGGTACTGTACCAGTGTACCTACTAAGGGTAAGGGTTTATTTTGGTTTTTAGAGATTGCTTTGGTTTTGTTTTTTGTATCGAGGAAACTACAAGTAGGTAATCGTGTCTATTAGTAGGCCTCTTAAGTCGCAGAATCAACGCAGAGGCACATTATTAGAGTGGCTATTGATTATTGTTAATTTAGAACAGCGCCATCTGTTATCGTTGTCGGAAACGTCAAGCAGAGTGCTTGGGTAAGGTCGGTACAGGGCGTGGCAGGTCTTGTTGACAGCTGTCAGTTGTCATGCTTGATATTGAATTGAACGTATTGATTGAGAGACGTCACTTTTTGATCAGACACGAGCGCGAGAGGTCGTTCTGCCAGCCTGTGCCGAACTTACCGCGTTTCCTTAGTTTAATCAATTTCCATCGGCTTAATCATTTGAGATTTCGTTATTTTAATGTTGAGAGTGATTAAATAAACAGTTGTAACACGTGTTAAGACTCTTATTTTGTACCTACATCATGTCTAACCCGGACTCTGATAACGAGGAGCCCCTAACGGGTGAACCACCTTCGTTTTATATTTAAAACTCTGCGACATGTAGCTAACCCGTTAATTATCCGAAAACTTTATTTTTCTCTCTGTCAGTCAATTCTAGTCTATTGTATTTCATGCTGGGGTGGTGCTGCAACGACAATACTTAAGCCTCTGGAGGTCGCACACAGAGCTATTCTAAAAGTGGCTACGTTCCGACCGATACTCTCTCCAACCTTTTGAACTATATCAATCATGTAGCGTATTTAATGTAAGGCAGCAATTCATTGTACATATAGTCCTTCTCCAACACCGACGCACACCGTTCTAAACAATCTCCAAACGCCACAAAGACCTAATCTGCACAATACCACCAACATGCTCAGCGTTTATAAAAAAGTTTGTCTCTACCTTGGCACATCATCATCCGAAATTGCCTGTTGCAGAATCAAGATTATATGATCAAATTCGTGTATTTAGGCCCTGAAAAAAAAAACATATGTCATAGATAGATCCTTGTTTGAGGGAAATTAAAGGTTCAAAACACGATAAATTGCAATTTGCTCGATGAAAAAATATGTCCGAAACAGGGTCGATTTCAAAACCATTTTCCGTCTCATTTCCTAATAATGCAGAAGAAGTGAAAATTGCATGTACGATGAGGGAATCGTATTTAGGAGGGAATTTGAAGGTTGATTTTTTAAAATTTAGTAGATATTTTTTAATTAAACTCAAAAAGATCTAAATTCGGCTAAATTGGCTCGTGCTCAGAGTCCTGCGGGACATTATCAAGGGTGGACCTGTGTCAAAATTTCAAAAACTCGCTGATTCTGTGCCTGTACAAAAAATCTAAGGAAATAATAACAAATTAATTTATGAAATTGCGATAGCTCAAAAAAATTATGTTGTAATTATATTATAGTTTTAATTCATAAAATTGTTTTCGAAAATGTGATTATTTCTAGGCAATATGATGACGTTAAATTGTCGTCTTAAAATAGTGTTGACACGTTACAAATTATTATCGATAAAATAATAGTCAAGTGAGAGTCGTATTCGTCGTTTATAGCACTGCAATATATCTCGGTGCTCATGTTCCCAATCAAGTTCGTGTCTATGTCATATACCTGCATCTATGACACTTTTGTTTTGGTAAATAGCCCAATGCGTCGGTAAACCGACAAGACCTGGGACGGATGAAAAATCTAGTTTTAAATGAAAATACATTTCTGCATTTTCATTCGAAACTAGTTGATTACACCACATTAACAATTACATTAAATTACAACACAGCACATTAGCCGATTCCGACACCGCCACGATACCGGGGATCAGATTTTCGCATACGTTTAGGACCTACTAAACGTTACGTAGAGTTGTTATTGTCACCTATGTCGTCGCAGACAGTGACTGACACCGATATCAGCACAAGAGAGGTGATAGAACTGGCCATTCTTTCACTTCCACACTTATTCGTCCTACCGACTTCGAGACGTCGATACTTACTGTGTATTGTGGTCGTTTGGTGAGTCGCGATGGTCATCGATATTCACCAATATCATCAGGCAGATAATAAATTTATCGGTTTCGAATCGGTATGTGAATAGCTGCCGACATGTCGGTATCGGGTTGGTGTCAATATCTGATAATATTAAAACGCTCAATAGGTAACTTAAAACTTTTTTAATCCGTTCTTTCTATATTCCCTATTTTTAGATTGTGTGATAGAAGTTTTTTTTTTACTGTGTTTGTTGTTTAATAGCCCTGAATTGTCTCTGATCTTGTAGCTTGCTGTAATATGACGGGGATCGGAACTGTTTCCCCTAAACACAGGTTACATTGTAACCTATGTAGCAGAACAGTACGGCACCCACTAACTAGATTAAGAAATGTATGATTGTGCTTCATATTATGTTATTGTACCTTGCCATGTAATCTAGTCCTAATTGAACAATGAACTTATATTATGTTATTAATACTTCTTCTTTCCGGACTCTGGTTATGAATTCTCTTTGGCATGTTCACAATAAAAAAATCAATTATTTTTCTTGTTTTGATTTTAAAAACAAAGCAGGTAGTTCCGAGAACTTTCTCTTTGAATTAGAAGTAGCTTTCATTTTGAAACGATTTTTTATTCATTTACCGGCTTTTAGTTGCAACTGATTTGTGTATTGGACTCAAAGCAACTAAGTCGGTTTGGATGTTTGCCATGGACAAGCTTTGCACAATATCGTGTTGTTGGGTCAGTAACTTGATCTGCGAATATGGAGCTGCAAGTGGACCGGTTAGAGATACCTGCCCGCTCGCTCGTTAATACAAACCTAATACTAAACAATATGTAGAAACTTGTATATTTATTTATGTCGCAGACTTAGATAAGTAGCGTTTCTGAATACGTTTTGCTTAGAGAAATGCGGGCACAGGACGAAATAAGAAAGACTTCAAAGGTTATTAAATAAAATGTAATAATTCCCATACAATAAAAAAATACGAAACATTATTTGAGGTACGACTGTAATATTTTTTGTCATATTTATTATCATTAGAAAAAAAAATATCAGAAAAATATCAATGTCCATTTTGTATTAAATCGGGACCAGTGCGGCGCGGCGCTGTCGCTGCGTCATCATTCGATCGGACACTGTCAGGGCGGTATTTCGCAGGTCGGAGGGTATCTGTCACTATCGCGTTCAACTACATACTTTGATTTTCGCATTGATTTCTTACTTTCGATGTTTACTTGCAGCACATTTTATGTGTCACTAAGTTGCGGGTGTTTCATCATTTTCTGTGCATTTATACTGGAAAAATATATAGTATAATAGTATTATCATTGTTGAATTGACGATCTTTCTTGCAGCTTGATAACAATTTATTTGAATTGCATCACTTTCCTGCTTATGTTACATTATTTTTGTGCATTTATCCTTATTTATTTACTTCTAGAAAAACATTGGTCACTATGAGAATGTCAACTATTAGCTATTATGAATACTTATGTTGGCTATATTACCGTCACCGTTGTGTAATTCTAACTAAGATTGTCGCAGTCTGTACCAGTCCTCTTTCAGTACCTACGTATGGCATTGAAATAATATACGCTCTACAAGTTATTTATCAAAAACTAACAAAACATTTCATTCTACTCATACAAAATTATTGATATCGAAATAGATTACCGTTACGTCGTCAAAACTGGCTTAATCCTTTTCAATTATGGGGTGAGAATAATGTGAAGCAAAAACCAGTGTAATTTCGAGGGGTGCTTCACAAAGCGCTGTTCATACGAGGTTAGCAACTTTGACGCAGGATGTCTCGAAACGTTCCCAGATTTATTTCAAACTGTATAAAGTTACGGTGAATAAAAACATCCCAAAAATATCCAGCACATAATAATATACCTATGTATTGACATTGAAATGTGTCCGAGGTTATTGGCTCCGACCCGTCTTATTGAGAAGATGGCGGCACGTGCGACCCTACAGGATCAGACATTCAATTGAATGTGAAATTGTGTGTTTGTACATGTTTCATATTTGTGTATCTACGTACTTTGCTAATCAATAGATAAACGATACATGTTGTTTGTGCATTATTTGAGCGCACCTGACACCGCACCGCATACCCTCCGGGTTAGACGGTAGCACGTTCGCAAAAATACGTCAATCAAGTAAATCACGGGCGTAAAAATATAGCGACTGGATTTTATCCCGCACTGGATTTTAAACTCTGGATATTCTACCGAGCATTGAGAATCCAATAGGGTGCATCTCAGCGCGTTAGAAAATCACACTGTTGTTAGATTTTCGACTCTCGGCGGTAGGCAGTGCGTTGAAAATCCAGTCCGCGGGGGAAAATCGCCCGTGCGTACCTGGGCTCTGTGCTCGCGAAAGATTGATCAATGGCCGTTTGTGAATCTCCTCTCCTCCGGCTTTCTACTCGTGACTACATGTTCAAGAATTGCAACTATTTTTGTGTAGCGGACTTCAGCACATCTTAATTAAGCAGTTAAGATATTTTATTTTCTTAGATATTAAAGTTCTAAAAACTTTGTCGCTGTATTCGAAAGACATTGGAACTCCTGGAGGATAGTTCCATCGTCTTTTTAAAACTTTAAAATCGGACTTAAAGTTCTAGAACTTTAGAATTGGCAGTGTGTACCTATCTACTCGTAAAGGTTTCGCCAAGATTTTTTGGTGATTGGAGTCGTAAGGAGCAGCGGAAATCGATATGCAAAGTAGGTTGGTTAGCAATGTGGTGTGGAGGTCGCAGGCTATGCGTGCCTATGATCGATGGCGTTGCGTGCGCTGAACGGGAGGTCGCGGGCCCGCTGGCACTCCGTGCGACCCTCATCCAGCACCGGTAGAGCGCCGTGACGTGGTTTCTCTTTGTTCCACGCCGCCCGTCGTTGCCACCATTGCCTCCACCGCCTCAGTCGTTTCGTATCGCGACGCCGCGCCTACCTCTTATTGCGCATGCTCAGCGCGATTCTCCTGCGTACCCACTACGTCATGATTTAAAATTATGTGCGGTGCAAAGTAGCGTACATTCTATCTGTACGTCGTCACAGACCGGATTGTGGCTGATACGAGCGTTCGAATAGTGATCGCAGCGCGAGTCGTGCCGTCGTCGTGCTGTACCGCTGTGGTTCCGTGGTTAGTTGGGAGCTGGGAAGGGAGCGCGCGGCTGTGCCCGTATCGATCTGAGCGTTTGGTGTGTGCCCGCTCGTGCACGACGCGACGTTCTCTCGGGATATTCGCCCAGTGGTCGCCGTCGGCGCCGGCCTTGCTGCACTGTTTACGCGCAGTGTATATTTATTTCATCCGTGCGATCATGCTCACCGGAGCTAATTGATAACGCGACGCACGCATCCGCGAGCATATCTCCGAGCCGCACCAGGCTCCGTCAACTTACTTGATACTGTTCCAGAGCTGCGAAACTTTCGGTAAGTCCAGTATTTAATGTCCAACGTGCCCGAACTTTACATTATTTTTGTAATTTTTTTTTTTTTTGTGTTCGTAGCGAATGTTTGCTAAGTTTTAATACTAAACACTGTTCGTTAGGCTTTTAGTTGCTATTTTATCCAATTTTATAATTTCGGATTCTGTTCAATCTTTCCACATCCTATATAATCTGTGTTTAAAGTGTGTTCAAATATTTCTATTGAGTGTTTTAGCCGGCCATCTGGTTTATATTCTAAAGTTAGATTGTAAAATCGTAAACCACAGGGAATCATCGGTACATAGGTATTAACAGACCGAGCGGTTTGTTGAACGCACTCCATCCCAACCACGCTGAACAAATTCGATTCGGTTTTTGTACAAATAATCCTATTTGATTAAAGCATTCGCCAAACTGTATATTTCCAGAAATACTACGTAAAAATACACTCTAAAATTTTGAAAGGGCTTTATTACACGTGAGGTACCTATTTCTTATTCATACTGCGCATGTCTTTCCAGTTTATTTGTCATATATCTGTACAATGGAATTCTTAAAATCGGTAATAGGTGGTGTTTTTACTCGGAGTGATCTTCAATATAGAGTATTCTTTACTTTTTAATCTAAATTAGAGTAGAATCCTTTTCCTGTAGTATAACCGTACGTGTTGAATGGCACAGCACTGAAATGGAGTGCCTACCTATACTGAAGTCCCTCTTTAGAGTTCACGTTGCCTCCTCATCCGCAGAGGCTGTTTAGCGACATTATTGGAGCGAGGGCGAGGAAAAAACCGAGTTTTTGGTAGACTACTTCGTTTAAATGGCACGTAAAGCCTTCGAACAAGATCGTTGAAATGTTTGCAGTATTCTTGTCGTTTAATAGAGAGATCACACAGTGTTTAGCCGTCCCTAGATCACGTTGTTATGGCAATTGTTGTTGTACCTACATTAGTATAACTACGTATCTATTCAAAGTTCATAGTCTCTGCGTGATGTTCCAATTATCACTATTTCATTCGTACCTATAGATACACAATATCTCTATTACCATTTACTTACCTAATATGAGTACAAAACTACAAATGTTTTTTTTTACCCTGTAGTTACCATTACAATCTGTTCAACGCTGCGCATGCGTCGTCAATGCTATAAAAACAGCATAAACGGCGACAGAACCGTTTCGCCACTGCATATTGACAGTCTTTTCAATACTTCCTGAAATGTTCTGAGAAAATTACGTGTACTAAATTCGTACCTATGGAAATAAGGCATTAGGCTTCCTGTACAGAGGCCAGCACATCAAGCTACCCCAATCTGTCAAATTTCTTTGATAGTTTTTCAACTTTATTACAAAGGAATAAGGTTTATGTTCAATTGGGAAAATTGGACAGTTTGGGATAGCTTGACCTGCTGGCGACTTTACATGACGCTGAAGCCGCACCGGGCGCCGCACCGCAAGTCTGTGTATACAAATTAATATCTTGCACGCGCCGCACCGGAGCCGCGCTGGAGCTGCGCTGGAACCGAGTGTACACCGCATTGATTCCGAGTTAAATAGTAAAACGTTTACACTTCAGTGAAGCCAAGAAAACTGTCAAGAAGCCTACTTTTCGTTTTACTATTGATATTCCTGATGGAAGGAAATTTATTGATTTATAAACCTACCTTAGGATGTTAACTTAAACAATGAAATATAGTGTTACTTATCATCCTCATGATTTCAGCCTAAAGATGTCTACTGCTGGACATCGGCCTCTCCAAGGACCGCTCTGTACTCCTCGCATCTAGCGGATTCCTACTGCCTTCAGCAAATCATCCGTCCACCTTGTCCTTGTCCTTGTCCTTGGCCTTCTTTACTTACTTACGTTGTTACTTAATTTATAAATCGCAAACAGAAACAAATTCGTAAACGTAAGAAACAATTTTTGGGTATATCCTGTTGTTGCCTGCAGAGACTAAAAACGTTAATTTCACGTTATTTTTGAATAAATAATATGTAATATGAAGTTTCGTTGCTAATGGTTTACGGAACTGTGGTCATTGCTTTAATATTTAAAACTATCAATGCGGTTTACACGCGGTTTCGGCGCGGTGCCTGTGCGGCGGCAGCGGTGCGGCGCATGCGCGATAGTAATTTGTACATATGCAAACAAGCGGTCCGGCGCTGGTGCGGCTCTGGCGTCATGTACAGCAAGGCTTACGGGATGTGTGATGATAACTTTTAACAAAAGGGGTTTTGGGTGCGGGACCCGCGATTCAATGTAATCCCATAATATTTATTTTATGTAGCATTCAATGGGGTTTCTTCAGTAAAACATAATAGTTAGGCATCGATTTGATGAAATTTTGAACTTCCTCAGACGAAATTTTGGTAACTTTTAAAGAAGTTCGTCAATGTATGTCACTAGGTAGGTACGTACAATCATGTACCTACGTTTCAGGGACACCATGAGAGTTTATGCCAACTAGGTACTAGTAAAAATCTAGTTGCGTTTGATAAATCGGCCAATAGAACTGTTTGGGTATAGAAGACAGCTGCGTCCCGCGGTTTCACACTCCCAAGGCTCGATCGTGTGGGAATGTTGGGATAAAAAGAATCCTTTTCCTAATTCAGGTCATGGTCTACCCATGTCCCGAATTTCATACAAATCAGTTCAGCCGTTTAGCGTGTAAGCGTAACAAACAAATACACAAAAAAAAAACGGATCTTCTGTCTTTATTTATAAGATGTATAAAATATTCGCTAGGCTAAGTATAAGTACCGTGTGGTGACGGACGTAAACAATACCATCATCCCATCTCTTCCCGTGGGTGTCGTAGGAGGCGACTAAGGGAATTACTAGAGAATGGGCAGCAGCGTTCTCTATGCATTTTACCACCATACTGCGATCGCCAACCCGCTTGCCAAGCGTGGCAATTATGGCAAGCCCCCCCAAATTGGGGAGGCCTATGTCCAGCAGTGGACGTCTTCCGGCTGAAATGATGATGATGATAAAATATTAGTTTAGATAAACTAACCGACTGATACGAGTAAATACAGATCCTAATTATGGCAAAAGCTCGCGGGCATTAGAAGCACAAAAAAAGCGGCTAAATATAAAGCGGTTAAAAAAGTAAGTTATCCAAAGGTATTTTAATTAAGTATACGGACGTTTTGCCTTTCCTCTGTATCTATCATAATTATTATTGATCTATTATCATTATTGAATGGTACAGACGCCAGCACATCAAGCTACTCCAATCTGTCAAATCCCAATTGAACATGAACCTTATGTTTACGTTGTAAAGTTGAAAATCTATCAAACAAATTTGACAGATTGGGGTAGCTTGATGTGCTGGCGTCTGTACATAAAGCAGGCCGACTTAAAAAATATATATATCTTTGGTAGATTGGTTAGGTAGCGCCTTAATTGGAACAGTTTTCCGCCACCATCCGCTATATTTGTGGATAATCTAAAAACGCGGTACGAACTACGTATCTTCTATGCTGGAATTTTCGGTTTCAGTCTAGTTCTCTTGAGTGGTTCTAAAATAGTCATCTAATTCCATATTTTATTTCACCTGACCAGTTTAAAACTGGCGTTCACGTAATTCCATCGGCTTGCAATTCCATCTGAAAACTTAAGCTATTCGCGGCATAAGTTTTTCATGGTGAAGAATACTTACAGCACACTATTGTTGCAGCAAGATGATTTTGTTAATTTGATCTCTGCAATCACATGATTCTGCAACAACTTTTGTTAACTGTGTATGTAACTAGAGGTGAGGCATAAATATTGGAATAGGTATGTTGATTAGGTATTTTTCGATACAAGTCCGTACCTAATCCAAAGCGTCGAGGATTAGGTATGGCACAAAATATTCGTACACAGTCTGCATAGAAGATACTCCGTACCTTAAAATGTGGGGGTTAAGTTTCAAGTTTAATTAGCACTGCCGCCAGCGTCATCTATGTAGAATACCACTGGACTAGTTAGTACTCTGCATAAAAAACGAAATATGTAAAATCCACCGTTCCACAATATATCAGAAACGGAACGTCCATACTCCATGCTGAATACTTCTTCTTACCCAATCCACATACAATACATAATATCGGTAACAGACCAGCGGCTATATTGAATGAATATTCGGATTAGGTAAATGGATTAGGTATTTTTAAATACTAGGATTAGGTATCGTTTTTACCTAATCCAACCCATGTCTATATGTAACCAAACCGCGTTGAACCCGCGTGGTGACTTTCGGGTCGCGCCTTCTCATAGAAAGGAAGCCTGTGTTTGTTTACTAGCAGTGTAGAACTGTAGGCTGATTGATATCCTCTGACTTACAGTAATCCCTACTTCCCTGCTAATATTATAAATGCGAAAGTAACTCTGTATGTGTGTCTGTCACGCTTTCACGCCTAAACCGTTGAACCGATCGTCATGAAATTTGGTAGAGATATAACATGGGATATGGAGAAGGACATAGGCTACATTTTTACGCGATAACCGACATCCACGCGTGCGGAGCCGCTGGCAAAAGCTAGTAATATGTATACATTCACTTTTAACCAAATTCGGCAACTTATAAGCAGTGCTTCCAAACATAGTAAATTCATTAGATAACAACTTTCTGCTTTACAAATACGACAAGTTTTTGGCAAACTAAGATTCGCACATATTATGTGAAGAATTGCAGCTTTTTGTTATTACTTCTGCTTCAGTTCTTGTAAATATGAATATTAATTTCACTATAAATATGTAAATTAGATTAACTAAGGGCACGGCACTATCGCAAGAAAAATATGCAGTGAAAACGTTTAACCGTTAGAAAATATAATAAAGTAACTTCATTCACCTTCAATTAATTTTATAGTCAAGGTTTTCAAGTTCTTATGACATGTAAGTATTAGCACTTTTCCTGTGGCTTTGCCGATGTGAATTACGAGTTTTGCAATGTCAACAACCCAAATCACTCACTCTTCGGGGTTGTTCCAATAAGGCGACGACTTTAAAGAAGAATGGAAGGAGAAAAACAATAAAGTAACTTCATTTTCAATGATCTCCTACTAATCAATAGTCAACGTTTTCACTTTTTCCCGTGGCTTTGTTCGCGTGGATTACGGGTTGTGCAATGTCAACACCCGATTTAACTACCTCTTCGAGGTTGCTACAATAAGGCGACAACTAAAGTAACGCTGCGCACCGACGTCAAATAAATTAGGATAAGGGGAAGATAATGATAATGATTCGGGGTTGTTTTGTTTACGCATGTGTGACGTCACTATCCGTTTTCAGATACAAGCTATCTCTACCGTAGTACACAAAAATCGTGACAAAACAGACAAACGTATTCGAATTTATGGCATCAGTGTGAAATTATTGTGGAGTCTGCTGTGAACCTGGACTTATCTACATGTCCTGGTCCTTATGGTGACCATGTTTGAGTAGACAACTAGGTAACATAACAAGCTTATAACTTTGTGATTTTTCATGATACAGCTTTAAAATTGTATAAATAGATTCTTTACATAAGAATACTAGACACGTGTATCGGGTTTCACATATACTAAAAATAAGGTTGTATACATGTAAAAGGAGAAACTGGCTGACTGACATATCAATGTCCAGCCGAAACGAATGGGCCTAAGAAAAGGGGTCTTAAGCAGGTGAAAAGGCGAGATTTTGTTTATTGAATGTAGTCTTATTCCTAGAGTTAATAAACTTAAAACTTGGCACTTTTAAACTATCCCTATACTGGAATAAGGGGTGTCAAGTTTGTACGGAAGAAATTTAACGCGTGGAACGATTAACTCGAAACTCGGTATTTATACAAAATGAAAATAAAGAATAACGTAAGTATATCAGGATTTTTCGGAAGTCTACCCCTAACTGAGGGAGCGGAGGTAGTGTTAACTTTTGTACGGGAAAATATGAAATCTACGTGCGAAGTGGTAGTACATAGTTAAGTCTGAAATTGCCAACCCGTATTGAGCAAGTGTGGTGCTCAATACTCCTTATCTGTTTGAGAAGAGTTCTTTGGCCTGTAGCGGGACATTAATAGGCTAGTATAGTAGTGAATATAAATATATTTACATATATTGCGGATCGCACTAGCTTCTATCTGCTTCATTCGACATGTAGCAAGAAGCAAAGTCTTTATTAATGTCGTACACTCGGAGAGACTTAAATCCACCAACGAGCAGCTAGTGGCTGACAATGATTCTAAGATCGTCCTCATTCCGAACAAAACCTTTTTATCTAATCAGAGCAGACGAACTAAGAGCACATAATAAAGATAACGACAGTTAGAGAATATTATTAGTAGGAGTTTTCAAGGAAATCGTGCATATTTCAGACCTATGTACTTATATCTACACGGGTTAAAAGTATTTTTTATTAATATTATTAAGTTGGTTTCATTTTGTGGCAAATCGGTTAAGGTTTCCCTCCCTAGTCATATCTGAAAGCTTTCAAGAAGAACATAAGAAGCAATTCATTTTGGAATGTCATAGTGTGAAGGTAGGTTTGTATTTATATTTGTTTGGTATTTTAAATATACTGTATGTTTCGATAAAAAAGGTTTTTTACACCTGGTTTTTATCTTTGTATGCTATACTCAACATTTTTACTAGTGTCAAAACTCATTTATGTTGCCTTTGTGCATATAGGCATACGGGCCGCATACCATAGTGTTATGTATGTGTGATGTAAATATTTGTGTAAAGAATGTAACAAAGAAAGCCGCAAAAAGAAAACAAAGATTCGCGATCAAATTCAGAATAAGAATTCCTTTATTTGTTCTCTAGTGATTCGCACAGAATTCCAATTCCATTTCACACTCGTGTTGGTAATTGTTAACTTATAAAAATCTTCTAGTGATTAGCAAAGGCATACACACCCGTCCGTGCTCCATATTATAATAGTAGCCTTATCTTTGTAATGTTTTCCGTCCATACTTGTAATGAAGTTTGCAACTGAGTATTGAGTAATTCTAAGTGTAAAGGAAACTATTCCAATTTACTCGACGTGAGAATCTAGCGCGAGCCCTCAAACCGAACCTATAATACACTCAATATGTTTGTGTCGGCGTGATTCGGCACTGCTGGGCGGCAAAATCGAAAACTAGTTATGTGTTCGGGATAACGGCCCTCCAGTTAACTCGACCTGTGCCGAGCCGACCCGAAATTGATTCTGTGAGGATTAAATGCCGAACGGAGTTTGCCGATCAGCACGAGACGAATGAAATCTCTTAATCACATAGTTTCATTCGTCTGTCATAAAGCTTGACAAAAATATAGAATAATCAGAGCAATTTTTGAAAAATTCAGATTATAATGCATTCGTTTTTTAAAATACGCGTTTGGCCTTCGGATATAGAAACTAATGTCAATATTACTTTCGAACTCTTTTGAATTTCGAATTCGCTGTGAGGGATGATTAATGCTAATACCGGGCCCGAGAGACGTTCTTACAGAATAAGAACATCATAAAGTGAGTGGAGTCAGAAGAGACTTTACATCGCAAAAATTGCATTGCTTTTGAGAATATACTCGTAGAAGTAGGTACGTTGTTTCTTAAACTGAAATGTAGGTTATGTGCCCAAGTTTTTTACTATTCATCGCAGAACAAGTCTTAAGTTGACTGACGCTAAGTACCTACTAACAGTCGGTAGGTACTATTCTTTTTTCCAAGTAATTAAAATATTCGTTTAGAAACAATGACGCGCTTTCAGCACTCGTTGAATATTAATTTCCTACAAACGATACCCCCACTATGTACGTTCGTACTTGTCACGTAATGATGCCTTCACACAAACTATATACAGTTATCAATACTTATACTTACCTGTAACAATATCTTGCATATTAGGTAATACTTAATTCGGGCTTAGCATGACGCTTTGTATTTCTTCGAAGAATTGACAGTACTTTTTCAATACAAGGCGACATTCCGTTCCTACATTTTTGCTATCGCGCCGTAGATATCCTTCTACAACTTGTCATTTAGTCTTTCATTTCTAATGATATTTGTCTAGGTCCTTATAAATGTAGACTATTTCTTCCCAAACTGTCAAAATCACACTGACAACAAAACTTTCTACTCGACGGCCACGAAGTATATGCGATTATCTACAAAATCATGATTCGTTTAGAACGCATAACTGTGATAATGAATAGAAAAACATAGCATACATATCTTATCTTATTGTACATCATTTATTTAATAATTATAGTCATGTCTATTCTTCCGTCGACAAATCGGTGCTCGTGCTAAGCCTTCTGGCTGCTGTCCGCAACTCTACGTCAAAGCACGTATCTGCACTAATAATATAAAGCTGAAGAGTTTGTTTGTTTGGTTGAACGCGCTAATCTCAGGAACTACTGGTCCGATTTGAAAAAATATTTCAGTGTTAAATAGCCCATTTATCGAGGAAGGCTATAGGCTAACAAATAAACATCACGCTAGGGCCTTTAGGTCACAAATACGTAGTACTCGCACGGCCAGTTGATTCGATGCGACGGAGTGGGTTGGCGAGCAAGAAATTTGACGCAGACGAAGCTGCGGGCAGAAGCTAGTTCATTATATCTTTCAAATTGCTTATGCATCTAGACTATGTACTGTCAAATATGTGAGCAATACTGGACCTGAAAAGTTAAACCTGAATATATACATATATTGTAATACGGTCAAAGTCACGATACCTATGAACTTTGTTGGTATCGCACAGACTTCTTGAATTACACGAATATATCCTACATGAAACTAAACTATAGTTGGTGGAACAGATTCTTTTTAACAGATATTAGAAAAAATTAACCTACAGAAAATGAACACAAAAGAATAACTGTAGGCTGACACAAATTTCCATCGATTCGATCAGTAAGAATTCAACTTGGTACATTTATTCTGGGTCTCAAGTCTGCTATTACAATAGTGTTAGAATGGTCTATCATTGATTTCATAATTGTTGATTTTGATAAGTTTGGTAATCTACTAATATAATGGCGTTAGTATGACTTTCCAACGGTCAGCCACTGACACTCCATTGAAAGAAATGGCATTAATTAGTAATCTCGTACATAATGACAAATGAATGACTGACTTAGGCTGTAATCTGCTAAAATTTTGACAGTTCCTAAAATATTAAGTTAAAAATAATATGTAAAAATATACAGGGTGTAACAGAAACCCTATTGCTATCCTTAATCACTAAAGATAACAACTGGTATAGAGTACACTAAACATAGTTTCAGCTCATAATAAAATACTCTAAGAATTGATTGAGAATTGAAAATAGCAGACTTGGGCCCCAGATCGTTTCCAAGTTTGATTTTGATACTAACTGGAGTGGTTTTCCTCTTACCTTCAGGAACGTCAGCAGTCCGTTCATGTTGGAGATACTTCTTCTTGCTGGTGTGATTTGGAAACTGGCGTTCCTCAAGGCGGCATACTTTCTCCTCTTCTGTTTTCTATTTTTATTAATCTCATAACTTCCGAACTTCAGTGTGCGTATCATCTGTATGCAGATGACTTGCAGTTATACTCTCAAGAGAAGGTTGATGAATTACCTTACGCTATCGATAAATTAAATAGGGACTTGAGAGCCATAAAAACCTGGGCTGATAGATTTGGTGTAGCTGTAAACCCTACGAAGTGTCAAGCGATCATCATTGGCAGTCCTCATAGTATTAGCAAGGTGGGTGGTACAATCTTGCCACCAGTAGTCTTCAATGGTACGATCGTTCCTTTTAGCACTGACGTGAAGGACCTAGGCCTGCATATAGATAGTTCCCTGAAATGGCATACTCAAGTCGCTAGGGTAAGCCAGAAGGTTACTGGAACGCTGCGGGCTCTATACCGATTGAAAAATTTACTTCCATCGAGTACGAAGAAAATGCTTGTGCAGACCTTAATTTTCCCCATCATCGACTATGGTGATGTGTGCTACTATGACCTGAATGCAGATCTCCTCGATAAACTTGACCGTCTTCTCAATAACTGCATTCGATTCATTTACAATCTGCGTAAATACGATCATGTCTCTGCGCATCGGTCCCTTCTAAAGTGGCTACCCATACGCCAGCGCCGAGAGCAAAGGGCGCTGACCACCTTGTTCTCATTTCTTGATTCTCCCTCTTCCCCTATTTATCTAGCTCCCCACTTTCAGTACATTTGCGCAAACCACAATAGAAATTTACGCTCATCCCATAATCGTCTTCTTCAATGTCCCACTCACCGCACAGACTTCATTCACTCTTCTTTCTTCGTCCAGTCTATCTCTCTATGGAATGCGCTCCCCCAAGAAATCAGGATGGCAACCAACCGTTTGTCCTTCAAAATTAAGGTTCGCGAGTACATTCGCAAAAAGTTGGCAGTATCATTACAACGGTAATGTTTTCTCATTGTTTTACTCATTTGTTTTTAGTTAATTAGTTTATTTATGTATATTTATTTGTGCTTATATTTATATATAGTTAGGTATATATATTATATTTATAGTTTAAATAGTTTTATGCACTTAATTTCTTCTCATTTATTGCACCTACCACTGTTTGTCTCTGCATCACCCAAAGGTCGACTGGTAGAAAATGCCTATGGCATTAAGTCCGCCTCTGTACATGTGTGTGCATAAAGAATAAATAAATAAATACCAAATTTTCGGTTTCATATGTTTCTTAAATTCAAATCATAACACACGTGTCGCCACACTACGTAGGTCAATAACTTTCCACGTTACTTGCCAATATCACGATAAATCTCTTCTGAGTGATGTGTTTATTTCAATTTGAATAGTTCGGTTTCTGGTATCAATGTATTAAAAAACTTCCGAACATGTAGACATAGGATTCAAAAAACCCCTTCTAATATTGTTTGATATCATCCAAAGAAACCGTGCCCTTGGTATACTACCCTTTCCGTTACACGTTGTATAATAAGTAAATGTAATCTGGCATGAATAAAAGTTCAAATTGAGTAGTATTTTTCGAAAATCATTTCTACTAACGGATTTTGTAGTAATGGCAATACGACAATGCCATTATACCACAATTCTATTACGAGACCATTGACCGACCAATGATCTACCATTATGAATTTAGCAGATTACGAACTTTTACCAAAATGACAATGGGGTCGTGTTGGAATGACGAATTTATAAAAATAGCAGACTTGGGCCCCAGATCGTTTCCAAGTTTGATTTTGATACTAATTCACAATTTGTCGTCGGTTTGCCATAGACAGATTATAATAATGCGTTAAATTTTAAATGGTTTGTTGCAGTTCACAACTTATTTTATTTTTCTGTTCTGAAAGTTATAATTTTCCACTGGTATTATAAAATACAGGTACTATGCGAAGATTCTTGATTTAATTTAATTTTTAGTAAGGTTAGGTGAAATTTACAAAGGTTCTTTCCTCTGGTCCTAGGCTCTGAAGATTGTCTGAAATTAAATTAGTTATCTCAAAAACGTCCTATCTTCAAATTCCTAACACTGTAGCAAACAGTCAATTAAATAAGAAAAGTTGTAGTGACCACATTGACTGATCTACGTTGGTAAACTCATTTAAATTCCTTGTCATAATAAAAATACAGAAGGTTATACATAAACAAAACTCGCGCATACTTCCAATGGGGTGGGCAGAAACTACAGAACGATTCGTGATTCTTACGTACTTCTTCCTTACTGTTTTTGCCTCATTTATTCGGTTGCGAGTACTACGCCCTGACCTTTCTGAAGAACATCCTTAATTTGGTTACAATTTGGTTCTACTTGCTAGGGCGTCCCCTCCCGGCTTTTCCACCCACATCTGTCTTGTCCTCACATTACCTACTTACCTTTTCTTAGTTTTCTTTCATTCATCCTCTCAACATGACCAAACCATCTAAGCATACTAAATCTTTTCAATGTTTGTAACTATGTACATCTTCTTTTAAACTGCACTAATGGCGTTGCCTTATCGCATCACTCTTGAGCTTATCATTTGTAGTCCCACCACATATGCTCCGCAACGAACGCACTTTATACTAGGGTGAATCAAAAAATTCTGGGAATCAATATTAAAACATGCAAAGATTTAAACAAAAATATTTTAGTTTTCTACATAATCTCCCACCAATGCAATGTATTTAGAATAACGCGTTTCTAACTTTCTTATTCATTTTCAAAAAAATGATTTTCTTGACTCTCGAAACACTCCTCTACGGCAGCCATAACCGCGTCATTATCGTGAAATTTTGTTCCGCGAGTTCCCTTTAAATTTGCATAATAGGGTCCAGTAATCGTCTGGCCTTTTGGCATGTAATCAATAAAAAGGATTCCTTCACTATCCCAGAACACTGAGGCCATAACTTTGCCAGCGGTAGGAGCAACTCGAAATTTCTTAATCGATGGAGAGGATGGTCGTTTCCAAGACATGCTTTGTCTCTTAGTTTCAGGATCGAAATGGTGGACCCACGTTTCATCCATGGTGACAAGGCGACCTCACTGTGAACAAAAAAAAAAAAAAATTCACACTAGGGCAACTGTCCTGCCAGTCGGGCAGGACAGTGGCCCTAGTGTGAATTTTATTTAACCATCTCAATCAAACGCATCGAGCGCGTTCGACGTCCTATTGGCCGTGGATTGGTGAAGGACCAATCGGAGCGCCGAACACGGTCTGTGCGTTAAATCGAGATGGTTAAAAGAAACTCAAACTAGGGAGGGCCCCAGAGCTGCGATACTGAGCGCTCCCGAGTTTACGCACACCGAAAAAATGTGAATGTGCATCTACACACACAACTAACACCAACCCGCCGTAGTGTCATAGAACAACTGTACGAAATAGTTACATTGCAGCTTTTATTGATAGAAGTTTATTGTTACATAAACAACTTTTTTACCGACTGAACACTTTTCTAACATTTTGCTATCATCATAATTATGTAGTTGTGATGGTGACCAAGAAAAACTACAAAGATTGTTTGTAATTTAACCACCAGTCTGCATATTCCTGCAGCACACATTGCAGCTTTTATTGATAGAAGTTTATTGTTACATAAACAACTTTTTTACCGACTGAACACTTTTCTAACATTTTGCTATCATCATAATTATGTAGTTGTGATGGTGAGCAAGAATAACTACAAAGATTGTTTGTAATTTAACCACCAGTCTGCATATTCCTTTACACAAGCTACTCTATTCACCTGCCATTTATAACAACTACATATCGAACAATCCTATTCAAAGTTCCGCGTATACAATTAAGCTAATAGGCTCCACAAAGCCGGTCTCGAATCACATGTAATGTGATCTCTAGGAAGGATTTGCTTGCATTGATTGAAAGGGGACTTATTGCATATTAATTAATACGCCACTACAACAGGGATTAGGCTTTGTTTGTGCTGTATCATAACCAACGACTAACCGTTACGGTTAAAGTACCAAGATCATGCCCTTGAAGCAAGATACGATCGTATAATTATTGATTGTCTGGCTGACGGAGCCAAACATATATGAACATACGAGTACATACGAGCTACGACAGACCAAATAAATATGATATATAACATAAATTACCAGGCAGAAGATATAGGAACAAAAAGTTGTACGGTATTTTATTGTGAATCGCTCCGAAAGATTCGATGCATTCCCAGTTTGCACCTAATCAAATATTTAAGTTTTTCTCGTCACGGCTTTTAAACCTAGATCTATTTACATTCTTCATAAATACTATACCTTTTAAAATTTCTCATTGTATTACCTATGTATTGTTCATCTTGTGACAATGAGCTCGACACATTCCTTTTGTACACGTTGTATTATGTGAATATGATGATCTCGAACAAATGGCAATTTCGTGACAGGGGATACCACCCAATCTATCATCGGCTTCTATCTCTCATGTGCTGACATTGGCCATACACAAATCGTTTTCATTTGCCATATCAGGGTCCGACATCTCCAACAGACAATCGCTATAACAATCATATATTTATAGCAGACTTTCACTAGCATATTGCGGACGAGAACAGACAAAACATCGTGATAGTAAACTAGATGAATTTGTGGATTTGTATTGTGTAGCTGTAGTATATTGCGGTACTCGTGGAACGTGCCTCTAGGCGACACTGAAATGTAGTGTCTTCTTAAGTTAAGATCTTTTCACTGCGCAGGGCTTCACCTCTAGAAAAATGTTTTGGGTTCACACAATATTACCCCCATGGGCCGTAATGAGTCTAAAGCTGCTCTTATTTCGAGTAAAATATTTTATCTCGCAGAAAACCACAATTTTCAATGAGTCTGACGAATACGCAATGTCTATGGAGCAGCTTTATGTTCGTCATATTTCATTTGTGTAACGTATTCCTTATTCCGTTGGTTCACTTTACGTCTATTGTGTTTGTGGATAGTATAAGAAAATGGGGTACGAGGGTAGACATAAAATGGGTGTTTTCTTAACTAGAAAACGAAGAAAGTGTTGGTTAACTTACACTCGATTCGCCCCGCACTTTGTAGTAGATATATATATAGTATGGTAGTTTAAAAAGTTCTGCCTGTAACAGGCTT
This sequence comes from Polymixis flavicincta, assembly GCA_949987655.1. Lineage (NCBI taxonomy): Eukaryota > Metazoa > Arthropoda > Insecta > Lepidoptera > Noctuidae > Polymixis > Polymixis flavicincta. The sequence goes on along the minus strand of OX465171.1, from coordinate 28,887,297 downwards.
CGGGAAAATATAGTACACTCGTTTTACAGGCTTAAGTTTTGAGTTCGGAATAAATTGCCAATCCAAGCGGCAATCATTTAAAAATGAATGGCAAAGTAAATTGAAAATATATATCTTTTTGGTAACTTGAATACCTTTTAATCGGGAAATCGGTACCCTACCACGTCTATCAAGTACGGTGGGCTGCATCAATTGGGTACCCCAGTTGTATTAAAATTTTAATGTACCCGATGGTTCTCTGCCCTTTCGCTGAAAATTGTTTGCCAGATTTACACTTGCCAACTAACGTTTCGTAGAATTTTATTTCGCCGCATAATCATTTGCCATCTTATCATATAATTTTGTATATAAATGTTATATCTAAAGAAATTATATTAAAAGTTGGTTATAACTCACGTTTATTATATCTTGTGAACGTTATTGAAATGAAAATATACCAAATAACTTTATATGAAATGAGACGCACCCATGAAAAGGGAACTGTTACACCGACAAAACGTCATTCGTCTAATAGTTGTGTGGTGTGGCCTAGTGAAATGTTTGGCAAATGATAAATGTCCCAAACGTTTTGTGTCATTATAATAATCAGCTTAACGATAGTTCTACCAAATGAAACGTCATACAAAAAATTTGCTAAAAGTTAGTTGTCAAAGTGAGCCATCGGCGAAACGTTGGTTGGCAAGTGATATCTGCCAAACAAATTTCGGCGAAAGGCAGGATACCGCACCCAATTGATGCAGCCCACTGTACATAACAAGAAAGATTATTTAGCTGTAGAAATGTTTACATCGATCTAATGAGCTTGTATTGAACCTAATGCAATCTAGACCGTCTTCAGTACTAAGTGCCAAGATTACGAGTATCTCTCTGTGGAAATGTTTACATCGATCTAACTAGTATTGAATTTAACGCAATCTAGACCGTATTTAGTACTTAGTGCCCTATATCATATCCAATGCTTGTGACGATCTTATGTGCAGCTTTACTTATCTAAATGTGGTGAAAATAATAAATGAGCTTCGGTATTGACTTTAAATAAAACCAAAAGAGTTTAAGGGTTGCTTCAGCGCTCTGTCCACACGTATGAGATTTTCATGTAGCTGGTCCCTACACAAAGAAAACTATTAAGTGTGTCAGCGGAAAATTATTAATTAATTTTCTTTTGGTGGATTTTCGGCTAATTGTTTCTCGGTAGGTACGATACGATAGTTAAAAACTTTAATTTAAAGCTAGGTCATCTCATTTCATTATCAATCTAGTCTTTTCCAAACTACGTTGGGGTCAGCTTCCAGTCTATCCAGATGCAGCTGAATACCAGTTTAAACATGGAGTGACTGCCCATCTCACATCCGCGATCCAGTTACTGGGTAACACAATAAGAGGTAAGACTAGTTGTCAGATTTTTGGGGTTCTGACAGCCCGTAACGACTGTCAAACATCCAGAATGACAACAGCTTAAAGTGCGTTCCGAGGCACGGAGTGATGGTGGACACCCATCCACTCACCAACCGCAATAAACAATTTGTCTGACTTGTTATTAAAATAGAGATCCTAAATAACAGTGCTATAATCACATTGTTAGCCATAATACCTATGCATCTGCAATATGTTGAACTATGTTGAGTTGTCATTTAGAGGGGGGGGGGGGGGGTTGCCATAATCGCCACGCTTGGCAGGCGGTATATCATATATAGCCGTAAGTATCCGCCGGATCTGGGAAGCAGAAGACCGGTCGAAGTAGAAAGTCTTAGCTATGCAATCAGTCGGTGGCAGCCGATGCAAAGAGCGCAATTAATTTTTTGAACAGGTGACTTTTTCGGATTAATAAATCCAGTTGGACATGGACTAAACCTAAAATATTGGTATTTTAGGTACTGACTTATATTATTACGTACAGTTCGCGTTGTTAATGCTCAAATTGGTCTGCGGCGTATAGTGCCCGGCGGCCCACCTACCCTTGGCCACGGTAGCGGTCAACGCCACGGTGAGGCAAGGGGTGCGAACAATCCCCGGAAGACATCCGGCTACCACAATCACCAAAAACTGGACCTGGCAACATACAACACGCGGACACTCCAACGACCAACAAGAAGAACGTCGAACTCGAGGAAGAATTGAGCAATTTACGATGGGATACAGTAGGGTTATCTGAAGTCCGACGAGAGGGGGAAGACTCGATAATCCTCAAATCTCATAATACTCAAAATATCCGCAAGGTAAAAATAAGAGGCCAGAGAGCCTCTGAGCCGTGCGACAGAGACAACGCTCTACGAAGCCAAAATTAGCCGATTGTCTCTTTCCAAAGGTCGATGTGCAATATTTATCGCCGGGTACTGTATTCTGTGTTGTGTTTTATTTCACTTTTTAAATAATATTTTCAAATAAACCCAGTGGATATAATAAATAAATTCATTTATTTCAGGTAAATTACACCCATTGCCACAAATAGAAATAAAAATACACAAATTATACAAATAAAAACTAAATTAATATATCAAATGAAATTAAGCCTTAGAGAAATAAAATAACAATGTCAAATAAAATCAAATTAAATTAAATTACTTAAATCAAAATAAACTAAATTAGGTCAAATCACAGTCACATTAAATCAGACTTTACAACGTAATAAAAAAATAAAATTAATATATTCTCTCCGACACTGGTACAGCAACATGTCTGTTGGAACAATGCCGGATGAAAGGGCAGTCCAGCCTTCCCGCAATCATCGATAGTACCGTGTTGGGGCTAACCCGCACCCTGTGCACCAAGGACGCGGCGCGCTTGCGCATGGTCGCGTGAAAGCAGTCGGTGCGCGCCTCTGCGAACATACCCGAGGCACTGCAGTATCGGGGTAACCCCATCACCGCCCTGAACGCGTTATTGTACTGGATGCGGATGGCGCTGTAACTTCTGTTAGAGTAGTGAGCCCACAAACTGCATGAGTACAGCGATGTACAATACGCTCTAAAGAGCGTAGCCTTAACTTTATTTGAGCACCGCGCAAACCTGCGAGCGATCATGTTCGCTCTAACAGACAACGCCCTCCGCTCCCGTTCCATGTCTGCATGATCCTTGAGGTCGACAGTCAAAACATGCCCCAAGTACGTGAACTGGTCAACCCTTTCCAAAGGGACCCCATTTAGTCTTACCGGAGGTATGGTTCCCGGACATCTTGCACTGGCGGTCTCAAAGACCATACACTGGCTCTTCTTTGCATTATACAGCAAACCATGACCACAAGCATATTCCTCGCATATCTGTACCAGCTTCCTCAAGCCGCAGACCGAAGCGCTCATCAACACCATGTCGTCAGCATAACTTAGATTATTTACACATGTACCGTCAATGTGACAGCCGACGTGCTGGCTGCTGAGCGCCACGATCAGACTATTAATATATAAATTAAACAGGGTTGGAGATGTTAAGCCACCCTGCCTGACTCCGCATTCGAGCTGATACGCATCCGACATTGCCCCAGCCCACCTAACACTATTAGACTGGTGCGCATACCAGTACTGGAACATGCTGATGAGATCCGGTGGCAAACCTATGCTCCTCAGCTTGCTCCACAGCAGGTCATAAGCCACCAGGTCGAAAGCCTTGGACAAATCAAGGAAGCACGCATACACGGGTGTCTTACGGTCTGTGTAGTATTTGACGGTGTGCTTAAGACACAGTATAGCACTTTCAGTGGACAGCCGGGGACGAAACCCGAACTGGTTGTCGTGCAGTATTACCGATTTATTTAACTGTGCGTTAAGCAAACCGTCAAACACTTTAGCAATAACAGTGGCAAGAGAAATAGGCCTGTAGTTACTCTTATCAGTAAGCCATATGGTCATATGGCTAGGGTTATTTATATAATTACGATTCTGGCATTGGGTCCCAATAACTGGCACTAGTTGCAGTTCTGTTGGTCTTACGCCCAGGTTTCATACAAAGCCCATCTTTCTGCGAGTCCAATATGACACAAACGTAACGTTCAGTCTATAATACAAGTCGTGCTTTGTTACTTACGATGTGAGTACTGTGCGCAAGTGTCATTAGTAACCTATTGGGTGCGAATGCGACCACACAGCTAGAAGCCACTTGCTTTCTGGGTCAGTGGAGACTCCCCTGAACAAATCTTTTATCATTTCAAATTATAAACAGCAGCTATTAATTGCTATAAGTATTGCCTTATTGCATCCTCTTCTTACTGCACGGATGCGATGGTACAGGGAAATGGATTGATAAGGTTTATTAAATTATGTGAACTGGGGTGGCCTGTATGGTCAAATCGCAAAAACTTACAGACCATCCCAGTTCACATTAGTTAATGATTTATTTATTTGTCAGTCGCATTTAAATGGCCGAAAGTACCTATGGAAAATGTTGTGTACTTATACATTTTCTCAAGCATCATTTTCCTTACATTATGCGGTTTTTATTCTAAATTACTTTAGCCTAGTCAGAGGACATGTCTAAATATTACGTTGAAAGTGGCTCGACGGTGGTCCTTTGTGGTATTATAGAGATTCCAACTAGATTAATAGAGACGTAACCTCTAAACTTTTTGGCATCTACGCACTACTATTCGGACGTCAATCAGGTGATAAACTTTGATAGCAAGGAAATTCCAGATTTACGACGCAACAGTTTTATGTAATAAAAATAAGCCATTTATAGGTTTCATATACCTACCTACCTACCGTGTACCTACTTATACCGAAGTTTAGCCACAGATATATCGTTGAATCGAAGTCAAAGGCCCAGCGGGCTTAGCATGACGTTTTGTATTTCTACGAAGAATAGACAGTGCTTTTTCAATACAAAGTGACATTTCGTTCCTACATTTTTTTTATCGCACCGTAGATATCCTTCTACAATCTGTCATTTAGTCTTTCGTTTCTAACGATATTTGTCTAGGTCCTTATAAATGTAGACTATTTCAGAAGAATATTTCTTCCCAAACTGTCAAAATCACACTGACAACAAAACTTTCTACTCGACGGCCTCAAAGCATATACGATTATCCACAAAATCATGATTCGTTTAGAACTCATAACTGTGATAATGAATAGAAAAACATAGCTATCTTCTCCTATTGTACATTATTTAGTTAATAGTCATGTCTATTCTTCCGACGACAAATCGGTGCTCGTGCTAAGCCCGCAGGTTGTTGGTGCATAAAGGACAAGTAGAAATGTCTGATGCAAATCGACTGAAAGAAGAACGTTCATTTGCAACACGAATGAGACGTATCTCAGTTTTTTTGTGATTTTAAATATAGTTATTTTCGAAATCAATGGCTAACACCAAAATATTCCCTTATGTTTTAGATTAGGCAATATACAACAAATAAAAATTATACGTATGTATCTACAAAATTCGTAAAATGTAATGTTAATCGGTGATAATTCCAGATTAGACATTAAGGTATCATAAAGTAGCTGGATAGATAGTGGAATATTTGGTAGCTAGGTACTAAACACACCGATTTCGAGCTTATTAACTCTATTTCAGTGCCGTTTGTGAAATAAACATAAGACCAATATTTTGAAATCAAGGTCCTAATGTCTAGCTGGGTTGTTCCCAGAGGTCCACGATTGTATTGTTCTTCTTGTCGCAAAAAAATCGAAATGAATACTCAACGGGTCCACGAGTTTTATTCAAAGTACAGGCAGTAAAAACAATTTCTTACAAGAAAGACAATCAAGCAATCAGTAGTTTTTTGTTGTGTTTTCAGAGTATTTTTTTTTTTGTTATTTTGTCTCTCAGTTAAAGCACCTGCCATCTAATCTCTTCACCATTTTTAGTTGACTGGTAGAGAATGCCTAAGGCATTTAGTCCGCCTTTTTACCTTTTTTTTGTCCGAGAAGTTTCAATAAATGTTACGTGTGCTCCTACTGAATTATAACAACCTGGTACTTCGAAGGCATAAACCGCTTTCTACATGACCCTCCTATGTTAGGCGTGAACCTTCAGAGTTATGATAACCTGGTACTTCTGTGTTATGATAACCTGGTTCTAACATTGTGATGTTAGGAATGCTCCTACTAAGTTTTGACAACCCGGTACATCAGAGACATAAAGCGTTTAAAAAGCTGACACACAAAATTGATGAGAAAATGAGTTATGCTCAATATATATTAATTTTGTGACTCTTTTCCATATTTAATAATTATTCTGCTATTTGGGGCGGAGGCAAATCCAAGAAACCATCCCTAAGGGAAGCTTTTATTGTTGACCGTACCAAACGTTCTCATGGACCAGTAGGGAAAGTGAATATTTTATATTTTAAAATGTCGTGGACCCGTTGGGAAGTATGTATGAATTTTTACTTTTCGAGAACAATAGACTCGAGGACCACTGGGACCAACCCGTTTAGCTCACCTCAATTGAAATTAAGATTTAGGAGATTATAATGATACAACTTAAAATAAAGGCACTAAATAAGAATCCCATGTATAGTTTTCCACTAGGAATATTGTAGCTCTAATGGAGCTAAAAGCTTGATGACTGTCTATTATTTGTGTTTTTATCTAAATTGGCGTCATTTTAAATAGATATAAATTGCTACCGATAAAAAAAAAATGAATTGAAGATATTTTGCCTGAACAAAATCAAACGAAAATATAAAGGTGTCAGCCAGTGATATTCAGGATAGTGTTAATTTATATCTGTTATATTTAATATAACAAAATAACTGAGGTACGTTCTATTTGTGTCGGGCCAGCGTAAATTTCCTATGGGCTGCGTGACCCTTCCTCTTTGGTCACTGAAATCTCCTTCAAATCGAAATCAAACGCTATGTCAAAGCCTATTTGCTGGTCAAAGTCAAAGTCAAAGTCAAAGTATTTATTCGTGTGCTTTTTGGTGATACAACAGGTCTTACAGTAATTTTATGGAAACTCAAAAAGCTACCCATTAGGCATACACGTTTTAACAATATCAGAAATTAAAATTGATTTACATTGAAATACAAAACAAAAATGTCAAAATTGATTTACATTGAAATGCAAACAAAGAGAATTGATATATTAAATAAAAATGTCAAAATTGAGATAACATCATATTAGAATACCTACAATTAATTATTATTACAAAAATTAAAATACAATCAGTTAGTCAAGCATAAATATTAATATAATTGTCAGTTTTTACACTTTGTCAAGAAGGAATTCGCCAATGGTATAGTAGCATTTTTCAATTAAAAAATCATTCAGTTTTCGTTTAAATTGTATCAAATTCAAATCTTTGATAGCATTTGGTATTTTATTATATATTTTTGGTGCCATGCAGATAATGCTTTTATGCATAAGGGCCGTCTTTGAGGCTCTTAGACATAGTTCGTGTCGGTATTCCGGTCTTGTTGATCTATAACGTGGTGTATAAAGGGCTGTTACAAATGTCGAATGCCAATCCAGAATGCATTTTCGAGGGCTAGAAATCCGTATTTCAAACCATTCATGAACTCTGCTTCAAACGCTAGATTCTGTCGAGCGTCTCAACTGAAGTCCCATAGAAATGTTTTGTCTTGCAACGAGCTTTGTGACTAAATTTCGCGACGTTGCTCAAACAGGTTACAAGTTATTAATATTGTAGTCAGTTCTATTTTGCTTGATGAATATTCCTGCAGGTTCGTCTTTGTCTATAGACGGACACCGATCACTACGGACGACGGACGACGACATCCGTGCCGACTTATCGGTTTGGGTACCGATTTGGAAACGGAAATAACTTGCCTTTATGTAACCACTCTCTGCCACATTTCATCTAAACTGCTAGTAGATTCTCTCAATTTTGTGTCAATGAACTGAACGTGTCTGCTCTAAAATTTTAAAATTGGACTTGGCATTTTACGTCGTCGTTGTATTGATTTGTTGTCGGCAGTAAACTAGTAAAAACATAGGAGGTACCCAAAGAGTGAGCCGGCTGCAGCCGGGATTCACGGACAGCATCTGCCACCGTGACAGATTAATTCCACGAAAATCCACTTTTCAACATCGTAACTTAATGTTAAAATTGAATTTTATGTAGAACATTTTGTCAATAAAAACACCGTTTAAATAGGAAAATTACACTAAAAACATGAACGCAGAATTTACCGCATACATTCAGTGGTGTTTAAACGATAATAAAATAGTCACGAGACGAGGCGTGGGAAAATGGAGTGTTGCGGCTAATAGTTAGACCGAACCATGGCCACGGTAGTCGATGGCACACTGATGGAATTATGGCACGTGGCGAGGCGCTGCGGGCAAAAACGCGACATGAATGTCGATACAAAATTTCCCCCACAGCACAATTTTGATCGCGAATCTAGGTTCCTTTAAGCAATATAACGTAACTTTAAAACGTTTAAACCCCATAGCCGTAAATAAAGACATGTAGGTACCTAATTTGTTTTTTTTATCTCACGTACCGACGTCTAATCACAGCTGAGTACCGCATTAGTTCGCCTTATACGCTTCAGTCGAGTAAATGAGGTTCGGCTTGCTCCTATAACGTACGTACAATGTAGCTAACGTGTTGTTACCACAAACTGCTACAAACTGGCAAAGCCGCGCACAATGGGGACTATTTACTGAGCCGCAAAAATAATTATCTTGAATAGTTTGCCGAATTTTCGTTAGCGGAGCCAGTTTTATGTATTATTGCCGTGAACAATGACATCGGGTACATGAAATAAATTGTACATATTGAAGCTTTGATAATTTAATTTCTAAAGATAATCCAGATACTAAATGAGCCAATCAAATCCATTGTCTTCAAGCCTTCCAAAGGTTTTCTAGATTGTCCCACAGAATTTAACAATTAACAAAACTGCGGAGCGGATAAAATTCTCAATATTTCAAAGCTCGGTTGTTCGAACGCAGTGGACTCACACATGTAAACGGGCCGGCAGGAAAAGGTCCCCTTTGGAAATCAATCAAGTTCGGAACAAATCAAAACGGACTACTGCAATACTACGTGTGCTTTGTTCTTAGGCGGATATTAGCAATTCATAACGTAGCGTACGCGTGATACTCGTATTGAAGTTACAACAAAAAATATCGCGTACTGAACTATGTATAATGTTCTTAAAATTACATCTTGAAACTTTTCTGTTTTCACTTTTAAGTTTTTAATGGACGACCTTCGTTATTGCTTTTAAAATATTAAGAAATTCAATTTTCAGAACATCTAATAAAGAGCGGACAATTTTATATCGAAATTGCTTGCAGTTAAATAAAGTCTTAGAAAAACTTGTTACTTAATTCGAAGATGTTATAGAGGTATGAGGTACAGGGTGTAAAATTCAATAATCCTCCATAGAAAAGAGGATTTTCAAACCACACAAAAGGGTGTATCATACACCGTATGTGTTATAATATGTGTCTGGTGGGCTACTACTGCCCGACGACGATTATGTCGGGACGTTGTCTATATTACCTATAATGTTAGTCGCGCGGTAAATTCTGCTTGTGTGCTGCAGGATCAGTGTTATGCGTAGTTCGCATGTGGCGATGTAGATGCCGCCATAGTAAAAACTAAAACCACTAGAAGGACAAGGTACAAGAAAATGCATCAACACAGCAAAGCTCTTACAGGCACGTACAAGAAAACAAGAGGCTTAAATATCAATTCAATTGTGCGCCTTGTACATCATCGTTCAAAGCCGTAGGACAACTGAACCATTTTATATTTCTCTATAAGCCTCTTTCTTCGAAGTTGTTATTGTTACACTTAGTGCTTATAAGTTCCAAGAAACTGAGTGCTGCGTCTTACACATTTTTTTTTCTCTAAAGCCAATTACTCAAAACAAAAAAAAAAATGATTTATTTCATCCTAACTAATAAAACCTTAAAAAGGGGAAAAAAACTGTGGTTCCCTACATTTTGACGAGTTATACGAACATAAATTGCAAGGAACGACTGATTTTTTCGTTCAGGATTTCGGGTTTGGTCCCATAGTAAAAGTCATCCATAATGATTAGTACAATAACCTCTTAAGAGGTTGTTGGCGTTTTTCCAATAACCCTGTATACAATATTAGAAATCGCAATAATACAAATGGTTCATTTACGCGTGCTCCTTCAATTACTGGAGACCATAGCATGAACATGCATGATGTGCTTACCTGTAAGAAATTGGTACACTAGTCTATAAGTTTAGTGGATGTATCTCATTTCTTGTATCAGTGTATTCAATTGTTGGTGAGCTGAATAAATAAAATAAAATAAACATACGTAAAGAGACAAAGAACAAAAGCGGCCAAACGCAAGTCGGACTCACCCATGAAGGGTTCCGTATCAGCAAGTAACATAATACGATTTATGACGTATTAAAAAAAAAACGACTTACTAGATCTCGTTCAAACCAATTTTCGTTGGAAGTTTACTTAGTAATGTACCTACATCATATTTTTTTTTAGTTTTATCATTCTCTTATTTAAGAAGTTACAGGGGGTTCAGTTTAGAAAAAAATGGTATTAGACCCTCAATATAATTTTTGAAGACCTATCCATAGATAGCCGTATGGGTTAATACACGTATGGGTTAGACGAAAAAAAATTGAGTTCCAAGTATGAGGACCTATAAAATTTATTCTTTTTTTTTCTATTTTTGTGTGAAAAACTTAATGCTGTTCACAGAATACATCTACTTAACAAGTTTCAACAGTATAGTTCTTATAGTTTCGGAAAAAAGTGGCTGCGACATACGGACCGACGGACAGACAGACAGATATGACGAATCCAAAAGGGTTCCGTTTTTTGGCATTTGGCTACGGAACTCTAAAAATACGTGTCAAGATTGAGCATATTGCAAATTTGCAATGGTATAAACAGGATAAAAATAAGAATTGAGAAAATAAATGATAAAATTTCAGAGAAAAAAAAAAGTACTTAATATTAAGTATGTACTTGTAAAATGTTGCTTGTAGTTTGGTTAAAGTTCCGTAGAAAGTCAGAAAAAAAAAACTTCTGTCATATCATATTTACTAAGTAGGTTTTACATACACTGTTTAAAGAACCCTAAAAAGAAGTGATCTTGTGTAAATAACGTAGTAGGTCAGATATTTATCCTACAGCCAAAAATAGGATAAGTACTTTCTCAATTCTCAAATGAATGGAAAATATAATGAATTCAAGTTTTTGTAGATAGTAAATTATTGGACCACAACTATTGGATCCATATTTTCTATAAGAGCGCGACCGAAATAAGTTTCAGAATTTTGTAAGAATAGCTCCTTGTTACCGTCGGTCGTGGCAGCTGCAGCGTCGCTTCGGGTATAGGGTATGCCATAATGTATTGAAATATACGAATATACGCGCAAACGAACTGGGGCATCACTAATGGACCAAATAAACTAGTGATAATGGCTATATTCCAATCTGACTATTTTTCTCCTAATTGTCAGATATCATTCTATTTTCATAACAGAATTTAAGTAGGTCAAATTAAGTATTTTTATACGTGACAGAAAGCGGGTCGTCGCGCTAAAATATCGGAACATTTCAAACCTTTTTCAGAATTAATAAAATTACGGTCGCCTTCTTGAGCTCTTCAGCAAGATTTTACTTATCTTTTCTTGCTAAAACGTCTAATGAATACTGCAGAAACACTATCTTGAGGTCTTCTGCAAGAATTTACTTATATTTTCTAGCTGGAACATCTGTTGAATTTTGTACGAACAAGATTATAGCGTATTTTGAGAATGCAACCGTAAGTGGTGTATGTTTACTGGAATTTTATCCCCCAATTAAATATATTTTACAAGCTTTCATTTAACTTGCAATGTATGTATGTTTGTTCGGGTGGAATCTCGCAACACAATTTTGAAGCAGATATGTTTAACCGATTGAGCTGAAATTTTGTAAACACGTTTAGTTTGGATGAAAGTGCATGGTTAGCTGTGTGACGTCATTCTAAATCTAAAATGGCGGAACAACTAAGATTGCGTTCTATTATTTTTTGATTCACACTTACAATATGGATATCGAATGAACGGGCAAAAAAACGCCGCCGCCGCCGTTGTTTTATCGGGTAAGTTGGTTGCGTTTGTTTGTGATGCTGCGACGACACAACCCCATCGAGTTTGGGCTCGTTTGATTTGTATTGACGAGTACTTTGATACTGTATGGTAACCAGGGTCTGGTGCTGGAGCTGGAAGGTGGCCATAGATACATAACACTTTAAGTGTTCAAAACAACACATATGTATGGGTTCTACGAATGATTACAAGTTACATAACGGATAAACACTGCTACGAACTACGCCGCGTAGTAAATCGTTCTTTATCTTTATATTTCTTTATTCAAATTACCTACTTGTTAATAAGACGAACTAAAAAGTTAAAAATAATTTAATCTTAATTATTTAAATAAAAGCGTATTACATATTGACGGTTAGAAATAAAGAAGGTGTAACATGCTAATAAATGTTCCTTCTTTATTTCTCCTGCCATCAAAATGTACAGCTTTACTGTTGTTGTTATTAATGGTGTATTGTAAGCACATAGGTACTTAAGTAAATTTGTTATATTGAATAAGATATACACTCAAACATCGTCCGGCTATTTAGGATTCGTTGACATAATCGACAGTGATTTATTATCATGATGAACTACTTACTTATTTTTTACTTATTTTTAGCTTATTTTAGATATTTGGTTTTCCTATACTAATATTATGAAGAGGAAATATTTGATTGTTTGCATTGTATAGGCTCCGAAACGACTGAACCGATTTGAAAAATTATTTCACTGTTGGGAAGCTACACTATCCCCGGGTGACAGAGGCTATATTTTAACCCCGTATTTCCACGGGAACAGGAACTACGCGGGTGAAACCGCGGAGCGCTGCTTGTTGAATATAAAAAAAAAGTAGCTTGTTAAAGTGGCGCGTGCCTTCTTCAGGCATCAGGCTGCCTTTCTCTCATAACGCTCTCTTTTCATAATTTTAAGGCGTGTAATGTAACAGACAGATGTTTTTGCATTTATAATATGTATTATGGATTGGATGTATGGATTATTGTGTATCGGATTAGTCCAGTAGATTAATTACCTCTCATGGTTTATTGAAGTCTAGTGCTTCGGATCAAAATATTAAAAGTAATTATAATAATATTATAATAAAACTATAATAGAACCCTAACTTAGAACAAGCAAAATAAACCTGTCGTTTCTTAAATTATACTTTATTTAACAAGATACTTCAATTACATAAATCAAATCAATCCAGTCTAACAGAATGCAGTAGAATAACATTATTTCAATTACATAGATAATAAGCTTGAATCTTTTATATTAGTAAATGAGAATCGTATAGAGAACATAATTTTATTTCGTTTCGTGTCTTCGGGAACACAAAGGAAAAGGCAATTATATCTGGAAAAGTGTGTACACTTAAGTTATTGCAACAATTAGGGGCCAGCTTATATGCTGGCCCCTAATTGTTTCAATAACTTAAGTGTATACTTGAAAGTATTGTAGTTTGAAAGTATTACTTAGGTATTACTTATGTAGGTACTCGTAATACCGTATTGATTTGCTGGAACTTGATTTTTTTCGGCAATTGGCGAATATAAAACATTTCTTAAGCCTAAGACAAAAATGAGCGAATTTTTTTACACGGATTCCCGTCGAGAGTTGTCGAATACCAAAAACTAAAACAAATTCGGTCGGACTCTAATAATTATGTACTTAACTTATATAGGTATCTTAATGTTTTTATGCGTCTCCATATAATATATTCTTACGGCCTTATTCATAAAAGTTATCGAACATCTAAATAGTTGTTTAAAGTCTGGTTTTCAATACGAAACCAGACTAGCAACTGTTTAGATGTTCGATAACTTTTTATGAATAAGGCCGTTTAGAAAATAACGAATATCTAGTGTTGTTAAGTATAATATACCTTCAGAATACCAGCCTACCCTATCACAATACCAGCGCTGCGACACTTTTTAAATGTCGCAGCATCATGCTGAGGTAGGAGCCTTTTGGCCTCGTGCAGGACTTTCTGTTTTATTTTTAATTATTTTTTTACTTCTTTTTTATATTCTTTGTACTAAAGTGTGTATATTTTACGATGTGATGTTCCTGTGCGAGTCACAATAAATACTTTTTCTTTCTTTCTTTTCTTATTTTTACCATTTTTCTCAAATATCGTTATTAGGGTTTACGATAATTTTTGGTATTTTAACGCAATTAGAGTAAGGAAGTTTGTTCTGTATATTACGAACGTTGTTTTTCTTATAAATGTACTAAATATAATAGTAACACCATGTAATGTTGCGTCACAGTTACACCTAATAGGTAGATATGATTAATTTAAAACGAAAGAGTCACAAAAATGATGTGACATCAAGGACTATCCGAAGGCAAATAATCAGATACTTATCATAAATTACATGATTAGACAATCTAGATAAAAACAGAGCCAGATATGATAATTGCAATTAGATTAATATAATAGAACTCTGTCCCATTCCTCCGGTAGGTACATGATTTTAGTGTATTGTCTGAGCAATTAGGTTATCGACCATCGATAATTCGATAGTTTTTTATACAATCTGTATGCTGTCTCAATCACTTCTATTGTAATCCCAATGAAGATAAACAATGAACGAATCGATCAAATTAATCCATCAATGCACTGAAATGGAATTAATAAAAGTAATGGATATTCTGAAATAAGTAAAAAACCTGTCGCAGATAAAGTATATATCTATCTATTATAGCACCTCGACACCCACATATATATAGTGTGCAATAAAATAATAACACTAACTTTAAAATTCTCAAGTAACTCTTATTATCTAGTAAGAAATAGTAGATTTTACAACAAGTGCACAAAACAAACTATTTTATTAAAAATATATATTAAATTATATATATTAAAAATGGTTTTGTGGACGAGTTATAAACTCTGCTTTTCACTTCGATTGCGAGGAAATAAAACAGTAGTATAACATAACATTTCTTTAATTAAAATTCAAAGTAAAATTAGAACAGTTTTGAATACTGAAGGAAATTTGTTTCCCGCCGCTTTATTTTTTTTTAAATCTTACGACATTGATATTAGGCTGCAGACCTATACAGCCTACTATTAAATTAATTTTGTAATAATAATTTTCTTAAATCAACTAACCTACCGTACTTGAATTAAAATTTTAATATCTATTATATCTTAAAAAACACATAAGGCAAATAAATTAAAGTAAATATTATTTATTAACAAATTCTATCTATGAACTTCTTATTGCATTTGGCTGTATGGCTCATTTTCTTTGCCTTAATATAATACATTTATGAGTAGAAACGTTAATGCCCTTGTGCACAAAATTCGATTTTGTGCAGCCTATACCCTGCACAAAGAAGCACTTTCAGAGCATGAGAAGTGAAAAATAGTTTTACTTTTTTAACTAAACATACTCGTATTGCATCAGATTCAAAACGTGCTAATTGGCTTTAATTATGGAGTTGTCGATTCGCCCAAAAATAAATCAACTTAATTAAATTCGTGCGAATCAGGCGATTCGCATTTAGCTTATTAGGCAATAATCCATCAAATCAGTCATTAATCAGCATCATCAGAAAGTAGAATATTACCGGTCGCGGGAATAGCAAATATCACCTAATTGAAAAGCCTAATTGACTGCATGTGTATATTTAATTAGCGTATGCATCAACTAATATTAATCCTAAATCTGCTACAACACTGGCTACCGATGTACAGACGCCAGCACATCAAGCTACTCCAATCTGTCAAATTTATTTGATAGATTTTCAATTTTATACCGTAAGCATAAGGTTCATGTTCAATTGGGAAAATTTGACAGTTTGGGGTAGTTTGACCTGCTGGCGTCTATACCCATACATACATATTTATCCCGGCGGCCAATAAAACTAGTTAGTGTGTTTTCCGATGACTTTATGCTGTTGACTTACGAGTACATAGTCTTTTAAATACATTGCACTTAACGTTTATTTTTAGCAACATAACTTGGACATAGGCCGCGGCCTGCTAGCCCGGCTGAAATGAAAACGAATGGCAAACATTTATAACTTTCATATTCTGCAGTCTAGGTTTTAGCACCAGCTGTGACTTTTACACTTTGACGCTCGCGATCGAATCTTTCAAATGTCCTATCCATACTAATATTATAGTAAGTAACTCTTGTCTGTCTGTTTGAAGCCCAAATCACTGAAACGTCGTTACGAACACTGATAGGTGCATATCTATCAGCTCATGTCTATGTACCCTGCACATAGGCTACTTTTCATCTCGGATATTTATATTAACAACTAGCTTTTGCCAGCGGCTTCGCCCACGCGGAACTTTCATCCCCTATTTAACTCCTTTAGGGGATGAATTTCGAAAAATCCTTCCTTATTCCTTGTCTACATTATAAAGGGAACCTCTGTGCAAAATTTCAGCTTTCTAGATCCAAGGGTTTGGGCTGGGCGTTGATGAGTCAGTCAGTCGGTCAGTCAGTCAGTCAGGACCTTTCTTTTTATTTATATAGATGAAAATACTAAACAAACGCAGGCAAATACGCGAGAAACAGTGTTATATAGTTTTATAAAAATAGATAAATATACACTTTATTGGCGTTTCTTACGCAGTTATAGCGCAAAACATCGGTTGTGATCTTGTAAACATTTAGACAACTGCTTTTTCTGAACGATTGATTGATCTCATAGCTTTTTTAACTACAAAATAAATTAAAATCTGGCTACAATTTCCCAATACATATTAACTAACAAGACTATGTAACCTGAACTTAATATTATCTACTGCGAAGATCGCCCTGAGGACACGGTGGAGCACACGGTGGCGGTCTGCCCAGCTTGGGTGGAGCACCGCCGTGTCCTCGTGGAGGCGATCGGCGGCCGTGATCTCTCGCGTCCGGCCCTGGGTGCTTACTCTGGAATATAATTCCGATAGATCGTCATTGGAATTGTCAGTCAAACATCAGGGATTGGCTAGACTCAGTGACTCCAGCCAATCCCTGACGTTTAACTCGACCAACTGACGTTTGACCAATGTCGATCTATCGGAATTATATTCCAGAGTAAGCACCCTGGTCCAGGCCATGGTACGGAGCGAGAGGGCATGGGTAGCCGTCACCTCCTTCAGCGAAGCAGTGATGCTCGCGAAGAGGGAGGCGGCGCACGTGAGGGAGAGGCAGTCTATGCGCCCTCGCGACCCTAGCCGCCGCAGGATACAGAGACGCCCCGGGCGTCGGGAATCCCACGCCGATTTCCGGCCACCATAGGCATGAGCTTGCGGACGGCGAGTAATGGGTAGCTCGCTGTCCAGTAAGGACCAAGCCCAAGTCGACGGCGCGTTGTGTTCCACGCGCCTCAAAGAGATGTCAGCACAAAAAATGATGGGGCCCGCAAGGGCCGATGCCTGCCAGGGGTGCGGGTTTGTTCGAAAGAGATACCACAGCCCCTGGCATACGGGCTACTAAGGGAACACGGGTGGATTTTAGTCAGTAAAAGTCTGACACACCTGCTCCACCCAGAGCGGGAGAAGTTATTTGGTGATTTCCCAACCAAAAAAAAAAAAAAAAAAATATTATTTCTTGTACCTACTTATTACTTAATTTAGACACGATACTGTAGAGTAGGTGCCTACTTCTAATACCTATTTTTGTATCGATCACTCAGTTTCTAGTTATCGTAATTGAATGGGTCAGTGACGGAAGCATTGTTACTTTGTTCCTCCAAGAACTTTTACTATAAGTAGGTAAGTACTACCTACACGTATACATTAGGAAGTATTTTCGCTGGTAAAAAAATGCCTGTACGACCCAACTGGTAGTTTAAGTTATTACGATCGAAAAGTACTTTTGATTCATTACAAAAACAAAACCAGTAAGGAAATATCAATGAGGGGAAACATCCCCTCAGCCCCTCGCGTATAATCAACAATCCACTCATGCCTATATCATATTTATATCCATGGTAGTATGTATAGTAAGTACAGATAAAAGCCAATTTCAGTTGGTCTGCGGTCCGAACTATTTGGCTTTAAACATCTGGGATCGGAAAACTTGGAGGGCGCGACCTGCTCTTAGGTAGAAATTGATTAGTGACCAGTTACTTTCGTTTCGTCAAATGCTACTAATAACAAGTGCCAATAAAATAACACTATTACCTCTGCGAATATTTGCAATTTCTTAGCCAGTCAAGCGCGGATATGAGGAGCAAATACCTAACGATGTATTTTTCCTTATATGCTCCCACAAACAAACGCGGGCGGCAGCGCGACGACGCACGGACGCGTCTAAAAATTCGATGAAACCTTCATTGAAATTGTTCGACAAGTGTCGCATTGCTAGTCTGAAGCAGCCTTTACACATTTTTTTATAGCTTGCGAAAATGGCAATGACGACAATAGCATAGCGATTGAAGTTATAAGAAGTGTGTAGTTAAAGTAAGATGAGTTATAAAATAAACAAAGCCTTGTCCGTACTGGATGTTCGGAGACTGAGGGATACTCCGTACGTATAAAGTTGATATTACACGTTTGCGGTTTACTTTCGTAGATAGGGACTGTCTTTTGGCCGATTACTCTAATTTATGGACCGTAATTGGTTAAAATTAAGACTCTTTGTAACCGACTTCAAAAAGAAGGAGGTTATCAATTCGACATGTTTATGTTTTTTTTTTAATGTATGTTCGGGCATAACTCCGTGGTATATTGACGGATTTGCAAAATTATTTTTTTGTTCGAAAGGGGTTTACTCCGAAATGGTCCCATTAAAATTTCATATCGATGATGATGATGATGCGTTTCGGAGACAGACAACGGAACTCTTCAAAAAATTACAGCAAATCAACCGCGAATGTTGCTATCGTATAAGTATGCGTTGTTTTGACCCCAAGGATGATGACATTTCGTATTGGTGTGGGGTAGGTAACTAAAAAGTAAAAAATAAGAATTTTTGGAAGTCGGTTGTTATTTTTTTGAAAAAAGTTTTTATATCTTTACCAATAATGAACCAAAGATGTCATAACCTGGCATAGTCGACCCTCCCATATGGAAGTACCTATCACAGTTAAAATTAGCTGACTAATCAATTTATATGTCCAGTTAGGCAAAAAAAAATGTTATCATTAGCATGCAAAACGATTCGTTTTTGTTTATACGAAAAGAACCGAGAATTTGTCATTTAGTCTAAACTATTCACGTCGTAGCCTCAGCGCTGCCATTAATTACTACAGGGTAATTTTTTTTACCAGTGCGCAAACTGTAACTATGAATTCAGCATATCAATCCCATTCTAGACAAATTTTACGTTGGTTATACAAAAAAAATCTGCTGTTTCATAGAAAAGTGCAATTAGGTATTGCACTTTTCGTTTGCACATTGCGCGGTCAAAATGTATCAAAGAAGTTTGGCAGATCGGGGTGGCTTGATTTGCTGGCGTCTGTACAATAAAAAAAAAATATACACACTACAGTTCTACTACAGTATTACTATAGTCATACAAACTAGTTTCATGCATATTGTTAATGCATTACTGTGATAAACGCGTGGAAATAGAAGTTAATGCAATTTAATCGACGCTAGTCAAAATTTTATGAGCAAGACAATTGTTTTGGACCGGCTTGAAGAAAGTTCCTTTCGGCGAAATTAGGTAAAGGTAAAAGATTATTTTGTTCAAGCATGTTCCGGTGAACCATGTCATCGGCAAATCTTAGAATCGGCTAACCATTCATTCTTTGTAGCGTTATTCGGCGAAACGTGCTGTCCCCAAATAATGGTGTTGACTTTTTTTCGTATTGCCGTTAAAGGGTGAACCATGCTTTCTGTATATACAATTATATCGTTCAAGGGTAATTCGATAAACTGTACGGGACTCAACTAATCTACAATCAGTAGTAACTAATCTTCTTCTTCTATATATATATTTAAATAAAAGGAGAAACTGACTGACTGACATATCAACGCACAGCCGAAACTACTAGGACTAGGAACGTGAAATTTTGCACACGGCTTCCTTTTATAATGTAGGGGAGCACTAAGACGGGGCTTTTGGAAATTCAACCTTTAAGATCATGAAAAGTGGGGATTTTGTTTGTATGAAAAATCTTATTCCTTGAGTTAACAAACTTGAAACTTGGCACAAATACTTATCTAAATAAAGTTGGTCATTTATTGTTTTTCTAAACTACCTCCTAAAAGTTTGTAAGGATGAATTTTAACGCGTGGTCTGATTAACATGAAACTCGAAAAGGTGGTGGTACCCTTTTCGTTAATTTTACAAAGGATGATTTTACTGCGTGTCTTGATTGACTCGATAATTGGTATAAATAACCTATACGTCAAATAAAGAAACAGAAGACTTAAAAAAAATTAACCCCTTTGAGGGTGAAGAGGGGCATAAAGTTTGTTTGAAGAGTTGTCTGTGGGGAAGTATAATATACACATATGCCTGAGCCATATTATTATAAACCTGAAACTTGCTGAGGTGGTATTGTGTGAAGGATAGTGATCACACCACTTTAGATTGATTGATTTATGTTGACGTCAGAAGGGAATTTATCGTACTAATATTATAAAGTGAAAGTTTGGGAAGATGTTTGGATGTTTATTACTCAATCACGCAAAAACGACTGAACGGATTTGGATGAAATTTGGCACACAGGTAGATTATAACCTAGATTAACACATAGGATACTTTTTATCCCGGTGGTATGTTCCGTGGGATAATTTCCGACTTCTACGCGGGTGAAGCCGCGGGCGGTACATAATAGTAATAAATCTGTTTATGTATTATGATTAAAACATAATATATTGTAATTGGGCTGTTTGGTGGTGTGCGTTAATCCCGGGACAAGTTGTACAGAGGCCAGCGCATCAAGCTACCCCAATCTGTCAAATTTCTTGATAGTTTTTCAACTTTATCTCAAAGGAATAAGGTTCATGTTCTATTGGAAAAATTTGACAGTTTGGGATAGCTTGACCTGCTGGCGACTGTACTTACATAGGTACACACGGCTACACATCAAGCTATACATTTCCAGTTTACGCTGATCTCGCTTTGTACGGAAATCTTATACAATGCGAGATCAGCTTATATTGGAAATGTATAGCTTGATGTGTAGCCGTGCGTACATACGTTTACTAAAATATCAGTTCTCTACAAAAAAAAAAAAAATACCTAGTAATTTCAAAGTTTACAGAGAGGTTTTGTTCTTAATCTCTTAAATGCCAGATTGAATGTCCCGGACGTACGAATGATAAAAATCCAGTCTGCACAAATAAAAAAATAAAAAATACCGGTATCACTATTGCTGCCATATCTGAATAAACCATGCGGGATTTATTTTTGCTTTCCATAGTTTTATCGGAAGAACGGATATCGAAATTCATTTTACGAATTACAATTAAACACTTCAGTTTGTGTACAGAAAGGCAGCATTCTGACGGACGGTGCAAAGGGTTCATAGCTACAGGGTGTGTATTAAATCGAACTCTGATAGCGATCACGTGACTCTGCAGATTATTAATTAGTTAGGTGCCGTGGGCAGATTAAATATACAGACTCCAATCGGACTGAAAGCAGGTTCCTACCGAACTGCTATCTCGACGCTAATTTAGTTAACATTACAGATAGGTTTCGTTTCCATTGAGTGTGATCGATTTTTTTTGCCGAAGTATCAGAAGAGATCCCTTAATTGATCTGGCGAAATCCTATAAGTCATAACTGCCTAACGTGTCACGATGCTTTTAAGTTTATGAAACGTCTCGGAAAATTCTTTATGACCGCTCAGCAGGCCTAGACAAAACACATTAGCGTTCACGCCAAACCTTACGCCAAAATGTATGGGAATGACATTACCTGCGGAAAGAACACGACGTACCCTTTCCGCAGGTAATGTATTTCCCATACATTTTGGCGTAGCGTTTGGCGTGAACGCTAACAGAAATGTATTTTGTCTCTAGGCCCTGATCACATATCACGTAAAGATGTGATCTGAGCTATAACGCGACCAGCCACTGTGGAAAGCCACAATGGCTTTACGATACGGCTGGTCGCGTTATACCAAGCAATAAACGAATTAAAACCTCTTCATTAAAAATTCTGACAGGAAACAACAAGGATGGGGTATAGAAGAAAATAGTGAAAATGTGTCAACATTTTAATAATTCCCGAATGTTCATTACTCGAGTCTCTCATTACATTTTAAATTAAATTCCTACAGGTACATTGGAAGGGTTTTAGTTTCGAGTTCCTGGTAGATTTTCATGTACCAATGTAATACTTTTCAGCAGCAGGTTTAATAGTGAGGGTTATAGAATTTTTGCCGTTCAACTTTTGAGTGCAGTTAGCGTTATTAGCCCAGGGGAGGATTAATATTATATTGGATTGTTACAATTCAATGATTCTTATTGCAGATAGCTAAATCATCAAGCAGTTTGAGGACCAGTTTTGTGTTCAATTAAATCCTTATTTTCTAGCTCTTAACTTAATTGATTGGGGATAGGCGCTTAATGCTTTTTCTTCCATTCTTCTATATTGATCCTCATGTCGGTAGACACTCCCTTTTTAGGAATAACATCGTTTGTTTCGATGTTACAACCTTATAACAATTAGAAACAATGCGGTTCCAAAGTTAATCGTTCAGCAACAGTTAGCGGCGGCCGATGCCTATAAAATGTCACTGGCTACGGTCCTTCGAACGTCGGATGTGTGCGCTAGTTGTTCTGCCTTAGATTGGAACGCAACGCCGGCGGCGGCGGCGCAGCTTTATCACATTGATTGGAGTTCTTTTGTTTGCCCACAACTATTGACGGCTCTGATTCACGCTGCATTTCAAGCACTAAGGGGTTTATATGTCTTTCAGTTCGTTCGCGTAAATCTAAGCGCCACGATTCGATATGAATTTTTGGAAAGATTCGATAAATGATAAATGATTTTATTTCTGTAAGTAGGTTTGTACAAACACTTTTACACGTCAATCATATTTTTTTAAGCTAACGACCTCATGGTCGGCGTTTCCTATCTGACTACTCTGAGAAGAAAGGCCGAAACTTCCGCCGAAGATTCTATATTCTTCTCGGATTTATGTAGCTAAAAATACCGTATATTTTTTGGACCACCACAAATGTAAGAGAAATCAATCAGGAGTTTGGTAAATAGAAATCTGTGACTTTTAAAACGTACCATGCAAAAATTGTTGGGCGGCCTAAACTTCCCACCGATTTATTTGGAACCTTCCGCCCATCCAATTTGCATTGGGCTGCGAGCTACCAGTCTCTACTGAATTAAAACCAAAAACTACTGCTGCGCTTTCAGTTACCAAAACTTCATCTCACGTAAAATAGACGCAACCCGTAAATTAACATTTCTTATTTTTACATTAAGAGCAGCTCTTAATGTGAAAATAAGAAATGTTAATAAAACTTATGTATACAAATAAGTTTTCTCAAGTCCGCGAGTCCATCTACGACTCAACTTCAAGTAAAACGGCGTTGCTTTTTGGTATATTTTCTTCAAAAGTTCTGATTTGAAACCACTGATGGAAAATACGAAAGTAGGTAGTAGTTTATCCACCACAAGTTTGAATGAAATTAGTGTGATTATGAAATCTAGCAAAAAAACCTTTTTTGTGTAGTTAGATTTTAGTAAGTAAGTACACAAACAAACGTTAAGTCGGTGCTTTATTAAACACGTTCGTCAGAAAGTAGAACTACTGTCTACCCTTTCTGTTTTGTTCAAATTTATAGTTAACATTACTAGATACCTTTGAGAGAGATGAGTGGTATATTTTAGGGAAATCTAGTCGCCGGATCGAACTCACTGGTGGGCTTGGCTAAAAAGCACGCTGTCTCACCAGACATCGTGTCCGACAGAGGTAGTATCAGTGATGAATAGTTAGACGCTAGAAAATCCTTCGGAAGATCGAATTTTATGAAAAAACCACTTCATAAATCAATGACCAATAAAGTTTATTGAACTTTTCAATATTTCAGCTTTGTCAGTAACGGCTTGGTTCTGGAGATTTTCCACTTCTTTTATTAATTAAACACGCCCAAAGTTAGGTTAAATTAGCAAGAATAACTAATCTTTGTTGGATCCTAACTTTTTAATGGTTTTTTTTTATTTTAGTACCTATTGTTTCCGCACAGACAATATTACTAATGAGACAAAATCATACCATGTTTAATTTTTCATGTGCATTGTCGAACAGTGGAGTCATACAGAAGTTCTTATGGATAAAATGTCGACTAGATTTACCTCAATATGGACTCTGGAAACAAACGTTTCCAATATCATGATTTCTGTAATATAAGTATAAAAACGGAGGTAATTATTTTAGCATAGGATTGCATACGGTACGATAGTTCTCGGAACTGGGAGGCGGACCCGCTAGCAATCTAGTGTGGGTGGCCGTGAGCGGACGCGGGAGCCTGTAGTTGGCAAAACAGCGACTCGATGCGCGCGCAGCCTGGTCTCAGCTAAGCGCCTCCTCTTCGCTTGGACGCTATTTTATGTGCCCGGCGCTGCAACTGCAATAGTTAAACGCATTCCGGGTTTCGGCGCTAACATACGTCTTGCTAGACGACCGCGCCTTCTGACTTCTCTCAATCATTGCAGAAATCGCTAACTCTCGGTTCTTTTTACAAGTCGAGCCTACCGCAGAATATTAAATTCAGTGCCAGTGCTCCAGTATGTATTGTGTTATTTAGTTCTGCAATTGATGTTTCTTTTGTTTCAAAGTTTTTATTTTATTTATGTTTTGTACTTCATTTTTTATTAAATTATTTTATTTTATTTCACAGTAATAATTATTTCGTTTTTGTTTGTTTAAAACCCTTTTGAATGACCGAGTATCATAGTGTTTGTAATTCCTATTTTAGTAAGTGATAATTATTTCGTTTATTTGTAGTTAGAATAATTATGCTTTCTAATATTATTTTACACGCGTGGTAAAACTTTAACGACGATCGCTCCGAGTCAAGGTAAAGTAATGAAACCTTCGACATTTTCCGAAGTTTTTCTAGTGCTTAATATTAATAATCCCGATGGAACTTAGCATTTCATCATGACTTGAAATTTATTTTCTCAATCTGTACGATTGATAACACTCATAAAACGATGAATAGTTTTATAGTGGCTTTGAAAACTTGGCGACTTTGATTTATTTCTTGAAATGCAGATGTTTCACTCGTCATCTATCTATAATATTAATACGTGAAGCAAAAACATTGATCCCCAGAAAATTACGAGTGTAAAATTTGGCACACTTAAAGTTCGGTTTAAAGAAATTTAAAGTTTATTTGGAAAAGTAGTCAAAAAAAAATTTTTTTTTATTAAAATATGAATGAATTATGGTCAAATTTCGACCACCGGCCGATCACTAGTATAAATTAATCCCTAAAAGCACGTAAAATTATTCAGTCAGGCTATATTATGCCAACGCGTTAGTTGATGAAGTTTCTTCTGAATGGTCCAAACAACATTTTTCCAAGTTTGCCCCGAATTTTTGTTGCAAATGCGTTCTTAATAGCGGGTAACTTTAAACGGTAATGTAGTAATTAGGGTCTATCAAAATTATTAATTAGGTTGGTTAATTTTATTTTTTTGTCTCCGAAACGTAACTTATGATCCAATTCCGTTTTCAGCGTTCTATATAACTTTAAAAAAATGGGAAATGGGAACATTATGAGCTGTTCAGCTCAGTTGCAGTTTATTATTTCTTTAGTATTCAAAAGTATGAAATCATTTGTTGCGTGTCTCTGGCAGCGCGTTAGCAAATTGATAAAATTTTCCAATCAAAAATCGAACTTATGTAATTTAAATTTATTTACTTCTTGTAACATAACCAATTATGTTGCAGATAAACCAAGTTAAAGAGCGGGTGTTAGAACCGTATTAATTGAGCCATACAAAAGATTATGTAGGCAAGAGAAATTATATTTTAACATTTTCAGCAACATTTTAGCGCCCTTGGGAAATCAAAGCAAAAGTATTCAAGTGGCTAAAGTTTATGTCGATTTGGGCTAAAGGAAATATTTTTTAGATTGAGTTATGTATTGATAGAACAAAACGTTCCTGGTATCGATAGATCTGATATAAATATTTTTTTGAGAGTCACTTCAAAACTATACAGAGAACATAACTAGGTATAAAACGAAAAAATCCGTAAATCGGATATTTTGTTCTCCAGTTATGCACTAACTTACACAGAGACTACGTTTTAAATTAAAGAAAGGTAGGTAATTACTTTAAACTGCCTAAAATCATCATCAGTCTAGTCTTTTTTTCCCAACTACGTATGTTGAAGTTGGCTTCCAGTCTAACCGGATACAGCTGAAGGCCAGTATTTTACATGGAGCGACTGCCTAATATAAATTTTATAATTCGCAATCTATTTCCGGTGTGCAAAAGGCATTTGGCTAATGTATTTAGGTGGTAATACACGCCCTAATAATAACCTCATGGAAGTTCTCTACATGCCATAACGTTACTTAGCGTTAATTACTTGCAAAGTTCATTTCTCGATTAGTACCAACTCTATCACGACAGTGCCTACTCGCTTACAGTTTCAAATTACAAGTTGGTTGTCATTGCAAAGCAGATTTACACTACGTTTAACTTCGGAAGCCCCCACGGCTCGCCTAGCTTGTTGCTATCTGCTTACTACCTTAATTAACTGTCATTCTTTCATTCTCAATTTGAAGAATTCACACTTCATGCTGTGTGCCGTGTGGGTGTCTAGGAAAGCGTATGAATTTGCTGTTTAATTGTATACATGCTCATATTTATAATCATAAACTTTAATCAGGAAACTCCGCCACTACGGGATCCGGAACACCGCTCTGGATCTTCTTATTTCATACTTGTGTAATAGGATTCAGTGTGTTGATGTAAACGGAAAAAGATCTCCCGGGTCCGTAGTATCAATGGGAGTCCCACAGGGCTCGATTCTTGGCCCTTTCTTGTTTCTTATTTATATTAATGACTTGCCTTACCTCATAAAAGATCATCATGATATAGTGTTGTTTGCGGATGACACTTCACTTTTGTTTAAACTTAAACGTCAGCAACTTGTTAATGACGATGTAAATAGCGCAATCTCAAAAGTAGTTCACTGGTTCAATGTTAATAATTTACTTCTTAATGAAAAAAAGACCAAATGCATTAAGTTTACGCTACCTCACGTTAAGCAGGTGAAAACTAATGTGTTGATAAAGGGCGAAGAATTGAACCCTGAAGATAGCACTGTATTCTTGGGCTTAACTTTGGATGCCAAGCTTCAGTGGGGCCCACATATAGCCAAATTATCGAAAAAGCTAAGCTCTGCAGCATACGCTGTTAGAAAAATTCGTAATTTAACTGATATAGAGACAGCCCGCTTAGTGTACTTTAGTTATTTTCATAGTGTAATGTCGTATGGTATTCTATTGTGGGGAAATGCCGCCGACATTCAGACTATTTTTGTCTTGCAGAAAAGAGCTGTTCGATCAATTTATAAATTAAGTCCGAGGCACTCTCTCAGAGAAAAATTTAAGGAGATTAATGTAATGACTGTGCCTTCACAGTATATTTATGAAAATCTTTTATATGCCCATAAAAATATTAAATTGTTTAAAAAATACAGTGATATCCATAGTATAAATACTAGGAACAAACACAAATTTGTTGTACCATCAACAAGGCTCAAGAAAATAGGTGGGTCATTCAGATGTCAATGTATACGCTTTTATAATAAACTTCCAAGCCATGTTCAAGATCTAAGTCTCAATAAATTTAAATCATTCATTAAACGTAAGTTGTGCCTGAAAGCCTTTTATACTGTTAAAGATTATATTGAGGACAAAAAAGCTTGGGATTAACCTGCTCCAATTTTGTATACTGAATCTAGTTTTTATTTTTGTTTTGCTCTTTGACATTCTATTATTATTATATACACTTTGACATTTGATTATTATTATATACACTTTGACATGAATATTTACTTTGTGAAGTATAATATTATTTTTGCTTTAATTATTGTGAATGTGAGGACTATGTGGTATTTTTGTTTTTGTGTTTCATCTCTTTCTCAGTTCATTTATAAAGTTAATCTGGCAGTTTGAGTACTTTATGCGGCTTACCCAAATGTCCTTTCTTTGGTATTGTTCGTCAAATCGTTGAGCTCCTCAAGTTCTGAGTTGAGCCGTATGATTACTGATACATGCGTGCACTGAATGGACAGGTCCACTCAACCTGTGTGGTTCTTTCCTCAAAAGACCATTTCAGACACCAATCCACATGGTCTTCACATGATCTGACCAAGATTATGTCTGGACTTTAAAAGAGACTGCGACCTCTGAGTTTGTTTCGGCCTTTCTTCTCAGAGTAGTCAGATAGGAAACGCCGACCTCATCTAGTTTAAAAAAATATGATTGACGTGTAAAAGTGTTTGTACAAACCTACTTACAGAAATAAATCATTTATCATTTATCATTTATCATTTATCATTTATTAATTATGACGAGTTTCAGTGCTCGGCTTGGTTTATAATAGCACAACTGTTTTGTTGGTCTGCTTTTTCAGTAAATTACCTCAAAGGAAGAATAGTAAAACGAATATCAACACGTTTACTTTTACTGCATATATTTGTTTAATTCGTTCGATACGCTTTTGGTGAATTCTACCAAAACTGCCTTTGAGTCCGCCGCATCGGTTTTTAGAGCAAACATAAAATCCTGCAAATACTGCTGTTTACATTTATCGTTGTACCTCGAGTGCGACTCCCCTTGCGTCCCCCTTTGAACACACAGTATGCATTATGTATCCATTAACAAGGGACGTTTCCAACGTGTGTTATTTAAATGATAATGCCGTCGGCTATCGATATTTCATATAATTTGGACGAATTTTCACTATGATTCGGTTACGTAGTTTAAAATAGTTGTATTTAATGAATTAGCCTCGGACACTGATCAAATGATCACATAAGTAACTGAATAACTTACTATTATTTTAATAATTCGGCAAACTTTGACAGAGTACAGGGATACACTTATACACTTGTTCAACGTTTTTATAATTGATGCTACTAAGCATCAATTATAAATGTTAAAAACGTTTTATGAGTATGACAGTGCTCATTACCGCGGCCTCTTTCATATATATTTACACCCGCGCTTTAATGTAAGTCTCCGGGTCAACCGTTGCTTTATGTGCAGTGAACGCGGAAAGTGCTCACTTTTGCTACGATGATCGTGACTTTCATCGCCAATTCGGAAAACCAACACTAGCGTTCACATAAGCACAGAAAATTGCATTTTTATATTTCTTCCCCGTGTTACTTTCACACGCGTCGGCCTATTATGCTGCTTTGAAAGCCGCTTTACATTTCCGAGCCGCTCTGTACGTCTGACAACTATTGTATCGATGTTAGCTTTCACTACTCTATCTATAGGTAGTCCCCTCCTTTCTTTTGTTTATCTAACCGAATGTTACCTTTTGCTTCTGGAAACTGTACCATCTCCTACGAAAGATTAATTTCATCTAGCATCATTACAGAAAATTTAGAAAATTATTTAATTAAAGTAGGAGTCGCTTGAAATAGAACCACCCTTAAAATCAAGTAACACTGTTCAACGGGGAAGAGAAACGAGGTTAAATCGGGTTCGAGTTGTGTCTGTTAAGGTGAATCTAGTCCACTTCTTTCCATACAAACTTGGGTAGTGTTTTACTTCACTGTTTGACGATGTACTAACATCAAAAATTAAACATGGTATGGTTTTGTCTCATTATTAAATTGTCTTTACGGAAACAGAAAACTAAAATAAAAAGCCATTAAAAAGTTATGAGCCAACAAAGATTCGTTTTTCTTACCAATTGAACCTAACTTTGGGGGCGTGTTTAAGTAATAAAAGAAGTGTAAAATGTCCAAAACCAAGTCGGTACCGACAAAGTTCAATTATCGAAAAGTTCAATAAACTTTAGATATTGTTCATTGATTTAAGCAGTGGTTTTTTCATAAAACCCGATCTTCCAAAGGACTTTTCATAATTTTTAACGCTTACATCTCACTCAATTACGTTGTGCGTGTAGACTAACGTCTAACTGCTCATCATTGATACTACCTCTGTCGGACACGAAGCCTGGTGAGTCAGCGTGCTTTTTAGCCAGGCTCACCAGTGAGTTCGAGCCAGCGACTAGGTTCCCCTAAAAAGCGAGGATTAGATTCTCAAAGGCTTTACACTACAAGTAATACTACTTGTACATACGTACACTAACAACGTTGGAGGAAGCAAGGTAATTCGAACATTTCTTTGCCGTGTGTCTTAGCCGCAGTATGCTCTCGTGCAAGGGTGGTAAATTAATTACGATGCGTCGCGTGGCTTGCTTTGCCTTATTTTACCTCGAATCGCACTTTCGGTGCTGTGCCGTGCTAACGTGTTGCAGTACTACAAACATACCTATATTGCCTCCAAAATAATTTAATAATAAACTGTATTAGTCTCTTTCATGGTAGAACTAGGTATCGAACTATTTTTAACTTTAAGTGGTTTAGTATGAATATGAGAATCTTTTAATTAACTTAGTTATTTTGCTTATATGAACAGGGTTTTTGTTTATGAAATTATTCTTATGGTTAAATAGTTTTCATTTTAGTTCAGAAGCGTTAGCACACTGGTTTCCCCGCCACGCCGGGAAGCGATTCAAGTGTAGCGACGCGACGCTTTACGTCGAGTTTTGTATTATTTCTGCTTGTTACAGTCTGAAATTCAACATGTCTACCTCTTGTTCTGCTTTTTTACCGAAACCAAATATTTTATGTCCAATTTTGTAAGCTCTTTAGGTATTTGATACTATTTTTATCTCGTAATTGATTTCACTAACAAGGTCCCCCAGCATGTGAGTACTGCGTTAGTATCTCATAGAATAGGGTATTTTCAGATTTATAAAAAACTATTTTGATTTGAAGATTGGGACGATACTCGTATATTTAACAGAAAAATAAAAATAAATTTATTAATACACATTTACTCAATTAAAAACGATTAAAAGCGAATTTATTTTTCGTTGTTTTGAATTTACCGCCAAAACGCTCCTTACGATGACTTTTTATCACGTGACATGTGACGTCAACTTTGTATATACGGCACAGGTACAAATACTTAGTTTGGCGCCGTTTTAGAAGTATTTGTGCACAGAGGCACCGCACACCAGTAATATCAATTTCTATACATTAAAAATCTTGTTAATTATAAACTCGACATTCACTTATTTACTTACTAACTACTTTAGTTTACACAAAGTTGACGTGACGTGATAAAAAGTCATCGTAAGAAGCGTTTTGGCGGTAAATTCAAAACAACGAAAAATAAATTTGGTTTCAATCGTTTTTAATTAAGAAAATGGATAGAAATCAATTTATTTTTATTTTTCTGTTAAATACCTCGTTCCAATCTCCAAATTAGAATAGTTTTTGAAAAATTGGAAAATACCCTATTAAGTGTACTGTGGAATTTAAGCAGGACTGAAAGGATAGAAGCTTGAGTGTGCTCCACAAGAGTCAAAGGACGAACAGAATAACAATAAGTGTGTGTCCCTCTCTTGGAGCGCGACCTGAATGCTTTATTATATAATTTAGGCAGCATTGTGAATTTGTGACTGAAGGCCAGTCACCCAGTTGGCACGGGAGTGCGTTCCCAGGACCTTGCACCTTTTTTACACCTCTGGCTTTACACACAAGCCTTTATTGCAATGCCTTAATATAGTATCTGTATACGAAGATATTCTTAAGCTGAACATGTGTAGGGCTGACGTGCATAATACAAGAGAGAACCCGTTCGCTCTGTGACCACCTACACCGATAACTGTGCTCTCCCAAGAAATTCTATGACATATTATAAAACGCGGTTATAATTCTCCACAGGATGGTCATTGGTCAGTATTGATCGAATTCTGCGGCTTTCTTCAACTCCGTCTAACAATTCAAGGCCTTGAAGTAACACGACAAGCGGAATGTTTTTATTTTTATAATTTATTGCTCTAGTGGCGTGGTACGCCGTTGTCGGGACTTTATATTGCCTTCATTATCCCCGTACCCTTGTGACCTGGCACTTTAGGTAATAGTAACAACGGGTATAGTGTAAAGCGATGTTTTGATATTTTAACTGCCAGTTTTATTGTAAATACAGTGTCTTCGTGAGGTTTTATGGTCACTTAATTGCGGTAATAATGTCAGGCGGCCGGCATTCATGAAATTGTGAAACGCCGCGCCGACGCGACGTGACCGGAATCCCTGTCCACTGCATTAGCATCCTTCCAAAAGCAGACGCCACGACTGCAACCTTTCCTTAACACATGCACGGATTGCAAACTACACGATTGTTGTACACACGTATAGAGTTGCGAACCTATTTGAGAACGTACTACGTCTTTATTAGTCATGACGTAAGCAGCTCGATTGTGTGGCTAATTCGGAAAGTAATAGCAATTTTAGTCACATTAGTGAGAAATTTTGAATGCCCCATCTAATATATGACTCATAAATCGTAGGTTAATTACCGAGTAGAGGGAAACGAATTATAACTATTTCTTTCTTTGTTTTCAACAATTCCTAGAACATGAAATTGTTAGCGTTTCTCAGCAATGATAAATGAGGGGCGTGTGTTTAGATTAACTGCACATTATGAGAAGTGCGGGCGGCGCGATTTTACCACAAATCTTGGCGCCACAACAGATCTAACGTATTCATCTCGATGAAGCTCGAGCGCTTGCCTTGACCGTGCTAAATTAACACTTTCCAGCGTCCTTCTATCTAGTGCTTCAAGTTATCGACGCAGCTCAAGAGGCTTCCGGTTCAGATAATATTCATTGAAGTTCGCTGCATATTTCTTGGCAGAAAAATAAACCTTTCTCCTATGGTAATAGAAGTCATTGCATACAAATTGCAGTAATTCCTTTTTCAGGCCAGTGGGTTATAAAGCTGTCTGCACAAACAATCTTACAGTAGATTATTTGCCTACGCACATAAATTAATTAAATTCACGTCACGCTTTATAATTAGAACATTCACATACAAGTTACTTATAGTAGTAATAGCAGAATTTGTATTTGTGTCTATAATGGAGACATTAATCAGTCAAATGTAAGCTGCACTTGTAGAATCTCTTATCAACAGTACGTACGTTAAATTATTAGAGCATTGGTGCAATTGGCTCTCAATTGCGTTATCGTCATTACTGTCTAGTGAAGTATAACCATTAACTCAGCTCCAATTTATGAACGGATTATTCCAATATTTCCTTGTCCGAGTATGATGCGATAATAAGCTGGTTTATTGGTAGGTATCTGCTGCAATAACTCGACGTTAATGCAGATCGCGAATTCATAATTGTGACTACGGACACATCAATATTATATGAATGAACCAGATGAGAATTCCGGGGATTCGCACGTGTCGTGGCCCGCAAATCCACTTGGATGCGGATAAACGCATCCGAAAATGTTTATTAATTGAATGTTTTACTGGGTAACCAGCGCGGAATTATTTTCTTTCCTTTACCTTAACGGGAGGTTATCCGAATTTGCCTGTTTCACAATCAACATTATATGGTCAAATTAGTGTAATTAGGCCCAGAAAAAAAGTCATGTCATAGATACATCCTTGATTTAGGGAAATTAACGGTTCAAAACACGATAAATTATAATTTGCTCTATAGAAAATAAATCCGTAACAGGGTCGATTTCAAAACGATTTTCCGTCTCATTTCCTAATAACAGCACAAAATAATGTGGAAAATGCATGTACCACGAGGGAATCGTATTTATGAGGGAATGTAACAGTTGATGTTTTTAGTATAGTAGTTTTTTTTTAATAAACTCAAAAATTGTAAATCGGGCTAAATCGACTGGCGTCAGAGTCCTGCGGGACGTCTTCGAGGGTGGTCCGGTGTCAAAATTTTCAAAAAACTCGCTCGCCCTGCGCCAGTACAATTTTTTTAATAAAACATAACACATTAAATTATGCCATTGCGATTGCTCCGAAAATTTGATTATTTCTAAGCATTTTGGTGACGTTTGTCATCTTAAAACAGTGTTAGACACATTTAAAAAAATCGATAAAATAATAGTCAAGTGAAAGTCGTATAAGACTTTTTATCTTCGTTTATCAAAAAGTTTGTACAAAACACATTTTTCTAAGATTTTTTCAATCAGATTCATCCATATCAACTATGGATATTTACTCTCCACAGAACTGTCTTCGCAACTATCATATCCTACATTAAAATTTACATCGTAAACAATTTGTCCGCAGTGTTAGCAACACAAGACTTTTTTTCTGGAATCCGTGATTTTATCATATTGGCTCTGAGTGAACAACAAAAGAATATGGTTACAGTATAAGCGAAACCGTACGACCATTGTTAGCCCATTCTACTTTATAAAAATCTAAAATTCAGGATCTTTGAAAATTCTGCCACTAAAGAAGTTATAAATGGTGGATGAAAATTTGTATGGAGATCTACCATTTTTGTCGAAGAGAAA
Source organism: Polymixis flavicincta (assembly GCA_949987655.1). Taxonomy (NCBI): domain Eukaryota; kingdom Metazoa; phylum Arthropoda; class Insecta; order Lepidoptera; family Noctuidae; genus Polymixis; species Polymixis flavicincta. The sequence continues at coordinate 28,852,805 of OX465171.1, read as the reverse complement.
TACCGTGGGGTACACGGCTTATCTACTTTTTCCAACTCTTAAAGTTACTGATAACTAATGCTTAGCTTTAATCTCTGGGTCTGGAAGCATGAATTCGGTTTAAAGACATTTATTTTCTCAAAGAACAAATTGCACAAGGGTTCCTTTTACAATTTGATATAACAATTTATCAAAAATTTAAAATCATTGCAATTTTTAATTTTCGTACGCGGGGAAGTCTTAACAAACCACATTATATTAAATTATATAGCACGACATCCACATTTTATAAAACTTCCCTGTACTCAAAGTTTTGCTCTCAACAGCCTAAATATACAAAAGAGAACAGGGGACTTATGCCCGTTTTCACCAACGACCCCTAAATTTTAAGTAGCCCTTATGACAATTTAAGGATCACTTAACACAAGTTTTATTTTCACCAACGTATAGGGGACACTTAAACTCATAAAGGATCCCTTAAATTTACGGGCCCGAATGTTCGGCCCCTAACCGACCCCTAACCTAAGGGTTAGTTTTAAAAGTTGTTTGACAGGTCGCATGTTCTTGGATTTTTTTTTAAATGGAAGATCTATCAGGTGAGTTTTATGTGTAATAATTCCACGTTACGACCGTGGAATTATTGGGAAACCCTAGGTTATTTACAAGGCCGCGTACTATAGCCAATCAAGATCTTTATTGTAAAATTTAAGATGATGCCTCCGACTCGACTGCATGAGATTGCTTTTAGAATTCAGTATAATAGTCATACTTTTAAAAACAGTTTCTTGTTTCCATCTTTTTTAATTAAAGTTCACTTTTTAGGCAGTCGGGTTTTTTTATTTAGAATTTTTTTTTCAGTTTTTTGGTAATATAATTATTTTTGATGTTAAGGAGACCTAGATAAGAAACCCTTTATTAGATACCCACTCAATAGGATTTGAGAAAAAAAAATCTGAAGGCACTAACTATGTGGCGCAAAAAAAGGCCACTTTTTTTTTTCAATTTTGTTATACCCATTGTCACTCTCACAATTAAGACGAATCTAACGGCACCCCTCAAGATGAAATCGATCAAGCCGTTTAGGCTACAGAGCATCACAAAGAAATAGACTCGAGAAACATAGCCCTCCTTCTGGCGCAGTCAGGTAGCAACAAAAAGAAATGGTACGGGACCTCCGTCATGCTGCCAAAAAAAAACCGAAATAATGTTTCTAAAACGTTGTTGAGATAAAGTTTTGCAACGTAATTGTTGTTAAAACATGTTCCCATTATAAAATATTTTTATTTAGTTCTAAATTAATGTAAAAATGTAACTTAAAAATGTTATCGATAAAAGTGCGGTTCTTGGAATGACGATGACATAAAAAATCTGTCACTTAATTAAGTAGCCCCTCCAAAAGTGTCCCGTAGCTTGGTGAAAATGAATTTAGTTAAGGGATGCATTTAAGGGGTACCTTAGCCTAAGGGACTCTCAGCTAGGGTACAGTTTAAGGGTGGTTGGTGAAAACGGGCATAAGTCTGCTATTTTTATAAATTCGTCATTCCAACACGATCCCATCGCCATTTTGCTAAAAGTTCGTAATCTGCCAAATTCATAATGGTCAATCAGTGGTCGGTCAATGGTCTGGTAATAGAATTGTGTTATAATGGCATTCCGGTATTCCGGAAGACGTAGAGTAGGAAGGCCTCCCACAAGGTGGACCGATGACCTTGCGAAGACCGCGGGTATCCACTGGATGTGGGAAGCACAAGACCGGTCGAAGTGGAGGAGCCTGGGGGAGGCCTATGTCCAGCAGATATGATGATGATGATGATGATGATGATAATGGCATTGTCGCATTGCCATTATTATAAAACCCGTTAGTATAAATGATTTTAAAAAATACGACTAAAGAACATTTATTCATGCCAGATTTCATTTATATGTACATATTTTTACATATTATTTTTTAACATATTATTTTAGGAACTGACAAAATTGTAGCAGATTACCCCCTAAGTCAGTCATTGATTTGTCATTATGTACGAGGTAACCAATAAATGCCATTTCTTTCAATGGAGTGTCAGTGGCTGACCACTGGAAAGTCATAATGATGCCATTATATTAGTAGATTACCAAATTTGTCAAAATCAACAATTATGAAATCAATGATTCTGACACTACTGTAATAGCAGACTTGAGGCCCAGGTCTGTAGAAGAAATTGACGTATAGTTGCCCGTGTGAGGAGCAGCTCGTCGTGAGATCGAAAAACCGTACCAATCTGTACTAATAATAGAGCTGAAGAGTTGGTTTTTTATATTAATGTTGAACGCACTACCTCTGGAACTACAAGCCTCAGAAAAAAGCTTGTTTTGAATTAAAGTACATTTCTGTTTTTGTTTCATTAATAAAATTAGTTGAATACATCACATTGATGATTGCATTAAATTACAACACAGCACATTAGCCGATTCCGATACCGCCACGATATCAGCGGTCAGATTTTTGCATACGTTTGGTACCTACTAAACGCTTTTACATAGAGTTGTTATTTTCATCTATGTCGTCGCAGACAGTGACTGAGTGAGACCGATATCAGCACAATATCTACTGGCGAAGTCGCAGTGCGGGGTGAGAGAACCGGCCATTCTTTCACTTGAACACACTTATTCGCACTGCCGACTTCGAAACGTCGATACTTACTGTCCTGTGATCGTTGGGTGACTCGCAATGGTTATCGATATTCACCAATATCATCGGACCGATAATGATTATATCGGTATCGAATCGGTAAGGGTATAGGTACCGCCATATCGGTATCGGGTTGGTGTCGATATCTGATAACATGAAAACGCCCAATAGGTACCTTACAGTACACTTACACAAGGCGTTTTTAGTAATGATTTTAGTTCCACCATGAAAGGAAAAATAATCAAACCTAAGCAAAACTATTCAGTTGATCAACTGCAATATGTTGCACTATGGCGTGGATCTTCTGCTAAATGGTTGACAGTTTACCGTAAATAAAAACTTAAAAAAAAAAAAAAACAGCCGACTTCCGGAAAAATACTACAAAGTGAAAAATAACTTTAATTTCGGAAGTCGGTGTCTTTATAATGTATTTTATTAATTTCTTGTCACCGCCTTCCGAAATTATAGTTATTTTTTACTACAAAGTGAATATTTCCGGAAGTCGGTTTTTTTTGGAAAACTTTTTTATTTTACACTTTTTGGTTGTTTACATGTGCTTACCCCTTCACAGCGTACCGGCTTATGTTGTGTTATGAACTGGTGTAAACAGTAGACACATGAAATTTCAGCAATCCGAGTCCATTTGCTATAATTTATTGAGGAGTTCCATTGCCTATCTCCGAAGTTCATCATCAGATCTTCACCAAATTTAAATGGGACCACTTCGAGAAAGTACTCTTCCAAAAACTGCCCAAATCGCTTCTGAAATGAAATGTTTATTTATGTAAGTAGATCTTATAAGACACTTTTACACGTCAATATTTTGTAGATCAATATTTTAAAAACTACGTATAGATGTCGCCGGCATTTCCTAGCTGACTGTTCCCTGAGAAGAAAAGCCGAAACAAACTCAGAGGTATTGGTCTCTTTTAAAGTCCAAACATTATATTATTTGAATTTATGTGAGTCTAACAATGCATGGTAACGTCTGGAAGGGCCTGTTGAAGAAAGAGCCATTGCAGCTTTGAGCTGACCTGTCCCAACAGACGGCATGTTTGTATCATTCACCGTGTAGCTCAACCATTTTAGGGAGCTCAACGACCCGTCACGAGACGCTATCAGATCTGCAGGACATTTGCGTAGGCCATTTACGAAATACTTAAAACCACCAGACGAGTTATAAAGTCATGGGGTCGGATGTGCCCGATTTAAACAAAGGTATTATTTTACTACTTTTCATTAGGTCGGGAATTACACCACAGTTAATACATTTATTTAAAGTAATTGCTAATTCAGGCGCTACAGTGTAGATTATGCATTTTGTAACCTCTACGGAATTTCCCTATATAGCAGTTTTTTTTTAAACAACAAGCGTATTTAAATTTTTCATAATGTCTCTAGCACTAACATAGTCGAAATTAAATTAATGGTTACAAAATAATATCAACATTTACCTTCAATAGAGACTCGGTAACAAACAGTGGGTGAAGAATTTAAAGTTTTAGTGGTTGAGACTGGAATTTCTGTAAATAAATGTTCAAAAACTGTGACAACTTTTAAATCTTTTTTAATAACTGTATAGTTAATATTATTAGGCACTACTACGCTGCCTATCTCTTCCAGTCTCCTTATTTATAATTTCCCAAGTCGTTTTTATTTTATTTTGACTATTTTAAATTTTTGAGCTTAAATCTCTCCACTAAGCTCCACTACAAACTTGTTTGAATAGTTCTTAACATATAAAATTATTTGCTCTTATTATAATTTCTTTCTTCATACAGTTAAGTGTGCCTATAAAATTTGAAGAGTTCTCTCTATTTCTCCAGGATCCCATCATCAGATCCTGACTTGATGATCATGGGAGCACCTGGGAAGTATACCCTTTCAAACAAAAAAAAAACTTCCAAGTCGGCCCAGCCATCTTCGAGTAATCGGCGAACATAAATTTAAAAAAGAGTTCCGACGAATTGAGAACCTTCTCCTTTTTGAAGTCGGTTACTAAATACGTCGCGGTGCGTTTGAAAGACCCACAGGCGCGAAAAACGTAGCTTTAATTAGAATGTTTTCGAACTTATAATAGATTTATTGAAAGTCAGTCTGCGTGAAGTGGTCGCATAATGAAAGTAAGCCAAAAAAGGCAACAGGACACGAGTTCGTGATCGCGCTTCATTTCAATGTCTATAAAACTCGTCAACCTCATACATTCAATGCCGAAATATCCGATGTCGTATGCATGGACATGTCCAATTGCTTCGTCAAACCGACTTTGAATGAAACAAGTACTCTTGCTTTTGGATTATCGTAAAACTATTTTCGTGTATCGACTGTAGAGTGCGCGTAAATCATTTAGGCTATTTTTTCCATAGCGTTTAGAAACATCTCAAAATAGCAATTCACGTAGGTATGGCTTTTTATGACGTCACTCTGCCGTGGGGCACCGGCGGACGTGATACGGAATGGCACGGAACACTCAGTTATATCTCGTTTGGATCTAAGAGTGGTGACCAAGACGTTGTGACATAAATCGATTTGTGTGACCTGCCGGCTGGTTTAGGGTGACAGTTGTCACCGAACATGTAGGTACTGTTCCAATTTTCCGCTGTTCCAACGCTAGTGAAACTTTCCTTGTTACACACTGTTGTTTCGAAGCGCCCATGAAGGTTATGAAGCATATATATACCTACAACGTTTTTGTCTACGTTTTGCGAATAAAAATCGCGTTTAGAAAAACGTCACAGACCTGTTGCAGCAAAAAAATAATTTAATTGTATGAAACTTTAAGAAAGGTAGCGTTTAAAACTATGTCTTGGATAGCGAGGCTATTTAATCGGCACGAGCTTAGAACTTTTATGTACCGACGCTCAATAGTTTTACTAATGCTGCCGATATATGCCTACCACACCTTTGCCTGCTTTTGCTGTTGTGCGGAAACACAATGGAACTAAGTCACTGTCAGATTACACGCTCTGACTAAAGTGTCAGCATCTACACTTTTAACACAATTAAGCAATAAAAGATTTGGAAAAGTGTATAAAATAACTCTTTTATGGACTACTTTGTCTAATAGTAAGAGTGGCGTTTGGTAAGAGGTGAAAAATATAAGTTCCATACAGTGTGAAGGCTTAAAATGATTACTGACACATGCGTGCGCTGAATCGACTGGTCCACTCAATCTGTGTGGTTCTTTCCTCAAAAGACCATTTCAGACACCAATCCACATGGTCTTCACATGATCTGACCAAGATTATATCTGGAATTTAAAAGAGACTGTGACCTCTGAGGGCCTTTCTTCTCAGAGTAGTCGGATAGGAAACGCCGACCTCATCTAGTTTAACAAAAATATGATTGACGTGTAAAAGTGTTTGTACAAACCTACTTACAGAAATAAAATCATTTATCATTTATCAATCAATATCTACTAAAAAGACGACTACAAGCCGCACTCGAGTTTTCGTTACCAAAATTTTCGCGAAAGTTCGGTTCAGCAATAATCAGAAATCGATAAGCTTAATTAGAAATTATCCAATCAAGGCGCTTACCTGCAGCCTCGGCTGCTATTTGGGGCAATCGACCCCATGACAGGTGATCGCCGATGACTAAATAACTTGTATGATGGATTTTCACAGTGACGCTGCAGAATTTTTATCGAATTTCCCTTCGATGCCGACTAAAACGTACCTCTATGTAATTAACGGCGACAGCGGTGCCCGCGGCACCTAGTTTTCTTTGGGTTTTTGTAGAAAAATAATTTCTTTTGTCTAACAGCGTTCTGTACAGATGCACTGACTATAGTTGTAAAGCAGTTGCTTAATGCTTAAGCAAACCCGTGCGTCTTCATAATAGCACGTTAAGACCCTCCTTTGTCAGAATCTTATTTATAACTTGAAGTCAAAAGCAAAATGGAGCTTCCGCTCCTGGTTATTCCAGAGCTGATTGATTTACGTCCGATAGTTACAAAACAACTTGACCGCTTTATTTGAACACTATCTGACGTGAAAACAATTTTACCTACTTCCAAATTAAAAATCGGGAATTCAAAACAGTACCCTTACAAAAATTGAGCATAATATCAAAGGACTTAAATAATCAATTAACGTGGGAGCGTGGCAGCTATAATTTTTCCGTCATAGCCACTCGTACAAAACTATAATTCATTCAAAGGTTACCCAGTTTTATAATATAATGAAAATAATATTTACTTTCGCGTTTCTAGTTAATGTACTCACAGTAGGTAGCTGGCACACACGCATTAGAAAGAGACTGGTACCGATTCTGTTCGGCACCAGCTAAACTTTAGTTAACCCATTAAATTAAGCTAGAAATTTTCCATGTTTTTCCATCTAATAAGACAAGAGAGACAAGTCTCTGAATTAGATCTCCTCGACCTACAGCTGTAAGCTAGTTGTAACAACGAAAGCAAAATATAAAATAGTGATAACATAAAAAACCCACGCGGGCGCCAGCTTAATTTCTTAAATTAATTTTCTTAATTTAAATAAAAATCGATTTAAGCGAACGATTAAAAAAAAATCTGTAATAAATGCGTCGGAGACTCGGGAGTTCATTTCCGCTACAAAATCGTCTAAAATATTTTAATCGGCAAGCTGCCGGTCAGTCCGCCGGTCCACCGCCGCTGTCCGTACCGCTCAGAGTCGTGCGCCGCGAACCGCTCGGCGAATACCGCTGACGTTGCCGCTGCGTGCGGCGCCGGCCGGCGGCGGCGGCGGCGCCTCGTAACGTGTATCATACATTTTTGTGTATCTATTTCTTTTTTCCGCTTGTCGCACCGCGCTAAGCTTTCGCTGATAACGGCAAGGTCGTGGCCAGGCCATAAGGTAGGAAACCTTCCCTACCTTTTTTGTTTTACTATTTCACGAACGTAAGAAGTTATCTAATACGAAAGGTTCAAAGGAATCTTGCAAAGACGGCCTACACACATACTTTAGTACTAACCTACAAACCTACTAAAACAAAAATACGAAACAAATAAGTTGGCGACGAACAATAAATACGCCAATATAGGTGGTAGGTAAACAACTAAACAATAAGAATAATAAATATTCATTCTTATGCAAAAACCTTATCGCCAACATTATTATTTTGGATACTACCTTTCTCGTTACTAAATACATACTTCTATAATAAGAAGCATAAAAAATGTGAAGGTTAAGGTATCTAGATAAAGTCATTTAGGTACCTGACAAGATCTTTTGGATACACAAAATAAGAAATATCCTTGATTTTCTTCGCATAGTTTGTGTACACAGTACAACAGTTTGGCATGTTGAACAACAATACAATTTCAAAAATACAATTATAAACGTCCGCGTAGTATCGCTGCCGCTATCAGCCCTTAACTTCGTCGTCTGACTGAGCTAGACAAAACTGATTTGTCGTCGAGCGGGCGCCGGTGCTCGCCCCACGCGCCTTGTGTGTGACACGTCACTCACACATAGCTGTGCGTGTAGTAGTGTACCTACGCATGGCGTTTGTATGAAGCTTGGCTTCTGGTTATTCTGTGGTGTAGCTTCCCAACAGTGAAATAATTTTTCAAATCAGTTCAGTAGCTTCGGAGCCTATTCAATGCAAACAGACAAATAAATAGTCATATCTTTCCTCTATAGAACATTAGTATAGACTAATATCAAGCACCCCACGCTTTTATGTAATTATTTTCTGCTTTTTAGTTTGGTTTTAAAGAGTGTTTTTTAGTTTTTTAAATCTATTATTTTTAGTTGAAGTAAAACATCCATACAAGTATAGTTGCCATGTGTGAGCGTATCGCCTAAAAATACGGCGAACTTCAAGTGAGTTCGTATTTGACATCACAACTTCTCTAATGTAGTTTAGTTGGTGAACAACGGAATTCGCGCATTTACAGTTCCTACTGAGTCTAGATGGAGATAGATTTGGCTAAGCGTTATTCCTGTCACAGTCGCACAACTGTCAAATTAGAAGTGCATGATAGAGACGGTAATATGACTCAGTGGAACCACGTGCAAAGGAACTTTTATAGATCTCATCGGCCTTAGTTCAAGGTATTCTATTAAGTCCACAGTAGGTTTTGTAATTTGTTAACAGTACAGAAGCAGTGATGCCCTTTTTTAAGCGATTCGCGACCTATTGTAGTGTACACTGTCAGCTCTTATGTAAATCGTTTTAAATAAAGTTATTTTGTCACGTGTTTCGGAATATTCGAACAGTCAAATCGCGCTCGGTAACTTTGAGCTTCATTTCCGTATCGCTTAATGAGTTTTACAATAGCTTTCGCTTGCACTGCAATTATGAGTTTCATAGCGGCTATAGATTTGTTTAAGTTCACCTAGTACAGTTTTAGAGAAATACGTATTGAAGTTAGGTTCATAGTACTTTTCGGATTGTCTTAATATTTAGAATCGTTGAATCACTCGCTCGTTTCGTTATGAAGGGCATTATGAAGCTAGAGCAATATTAATCAAAATTACGAATTCAGGATTCTGAATATTAAGTAACTCCTTATTAAATTACATTGGCCGTGCTATGTGGTGAACAGTATCGGTTTTGCCTTCGGTTGTAGTTTTTATGACAAACATTATCAAATCAAACAGAGTTTTGAGAGTTACCCCGTTTGACGCGCGAGGCGGTAGGCTCACTTTATCTTTATCGCTGTGTCCGTGACATTTCCACGCCCTAAGCCGCCCTCTGTCGCATCAAATACCATCCTTCAATCACTGATACAATAACCGAGCCCGAATAACGGTTTTTTACACCAAGTCTAGACTGAAATGAACCTGTAAATAAATTGTATTTTCGTTGTTTTTACCAATCTATCAATTATTTATTAACAGAATAAATTGTTTTTACCAATCTATCAATTATTTATTAACAGAATAAATTGCCTTGTTCTCTCGTAAATATAGTTAAGTATGCCGTAAAAAATAAGTAAGTGGGGTGTCGTGTGGCTAGTTGCATGCTTTCGAATACAGGTGTTATGTAAACTAAAACTTCTCAATCTGAAATAAACGTTATAAAATGATGTGTATTTTGGTTAGAGTAGGGGAAACAATCAGGTGCTTTGTGATTTCTTTACCCCTTTTTATGGGTTTGGAAACGATTTACGAATTCGGTATATTTTTCATCGAGGTTGAGCGAAGGTCGGGTGGATGCAATTAGATGATTTTACTCTCTTTGTATAGACGCAGTGAGTAATAAGGGTCAGTGAAAATTTGAAATACTCAACGCTACACTTTGCAAAAACTTGATGGTTGGGGTGGTACTTACAACTCGGAAAGGCAATACTTACACAAAATTACTTTTCCGCTTCGTTTTACATGTATAATACTTATGGGAAAGCTTCGAATTTAATTGCTGATGCGTCAGACATGCTACTGCTAGTCAACTACTTGCAATATGTCGGGTATTGTATTATATGTCGCAAATGAAAGTCGCTTGACCGATTGTTGCCTAGCAGGTCGCAGTAAAGGCAATTTCAATTTTCCTGTCATATCTCCTCCGTTTCGATTTAATAATGCAACGACTGACGGTGGGGCTGTGACACAAGTTTCACACGTATTTGACTTTTAGTACCCAATTGACTCATTCTTTAATCATATCGATAGTTAAGAAACAATTATATGATTAAATTATACTATTTGCATATAATGATTTTACTCCTTGTATGGTTGCAAATGATACTTTTTGATGGATCTTCAGTTAATGTGCTTAATAATGGACAACATTTTCAATAAAGATTTACAAATTTGTCCATGTCTAAGTGATGTCAAATAACATGTTAAAATTAGAAGCTCCGGTTGAACATGTTCTACATAAATTGTTAATAGAAACAAGAATTTGTTTGCAACCGAAGTTATTTTACCATCAGTATCATAGGTAGCTACAAAATACGTATGGATACTTACCTAAGTACCTTTGTGCCTAGTTAGTTAGCGTATCACCGGCATAGTCTAGACTCGAGACTGTCGTCTCGAGCTAAATTTTCTTATCAAGTAGATTGATACTACTTACTAGGAGGTTATGAATAATACATAAACGATAAATGATAAATGATAAATGATTTTATTTCTGTAAGTAGGTTTGTACAAACACTTTTACACGTCAATCATATTTTTTAAACTAGGTGAGGTCGGCGTTTCCTAACTGACTACTCTGAGAAGAAAGGCCGAAACAAACTCAGAGGTCACAGTCTCTTTTAAAGTCCAGACATAATCTTGGTCAGATCATGTGAAGACCATGTGGATTGGTGTCTGAAATGGTCTTTTGAGGAAAGAAACCACACAGATTGAGTGGACCTGTCCAATCAGTGCACGCATGTATCAGTAATCATACGGCTCAACTCAGAACTTGAGGAGCTCAACGATTTGACGAACAATACCAAAGAAAGGACATTAGGGTAGGCCACATAAAGTACTCAAACTGCCAGATTAACTTTAAAAATGAACTGAGATAGAAATGAAACACAAAAACAAAAATACCACATAGTCCTCACATTCACAATAATTAAAGCAAAATAATATTATACTTCTCAAAGTAAATATTCATGTCAAAGTGTATATAATAATAATCAAATGTCAAACTGATACTTGACTGAATAACTGAATACTTGACTGTAGCTCAACGGTATACCTACTTTCAAAGCTTTCGGAATAGACAGCTGAGAAGCCTAGCTGACATCTTATCGCCTTTACCTTTTAATAAAAGATACTTTTTAGTTATTCTTCTTCAATTACGGTTTATTTTTACTCGTAGAATGTATACCAAACCTGTTTGCTATAATGACCGATTAACGAGATGTGCAAGATAAGATGTCATCAATGAACTAATGAACCTTTTCTCTTTGTTCTAGAATTCACGATGGGGTGCTTCGTCAGCAAAGATAAGCTTACCAAAGAAGATATGGATTTCTTAAAAACGCATACCTCTTACGATGAGACCACCATCAAAGAATGGTACAAGGGCTTCAAGGTAAAGATATGAAACGACATGGAAATTGGAGATCAAAGTCGTCACACACACACACACACAACTACGCACTTAAGAGTTTTAGAACATTTTTAGCTTCCGGATGCGATCCTGTGGATAGTGCCTACTATCCACCGGATCTATCAGGTCAATTTAAAAACAGACTAGTATCAGTAGAAATTTAGATAAATTAATCGTAACTTAGACGTCGGTGGTGCAACAGGCCCATTATTCCTCAAACTGTATAGAAAACTGAGAATTATCGTTTTTCCGACACATTATTCCCAGATGAGTAGAGAAACATATATAGAATTGGAAAACTAGTTTAGTCTCTTTTATATCGTGCACTATAAATGATTGGATTTCAATATTTACAAATCCGAAGAGACCAGCTCGTTCAGTCTATGATCATCTGCCTAGTCTTTCCGCAACCACGTAGGGATCGGCTTGCAGACTTTATCGGATGCAGTTGAATACCAGTATGTATTTTACGTGGAGCGACTATCTATCTGCGAGCCTAGTAACTAGGTGTTACGATAGCCTGTGGTGAGACTGATTGACAGACTTTCGGTCATCTGACTCCATTGAAAAGTGAGGATTCTCCCACCGCATGGGTGAGGTTTCTGGCTACTGTTCAAGACTCTATTCTATGATAATATATTTGAATGGTAACACGTAGTAGTTGCTTGTATTGTTTTGATTTATTGTCTGGAAATTCAGTAAGCCGGAAGTGAGTGGAATCTGCATCTTGGCTCGGTTAGTTTGCAAATATTGTTCTGCTTACTGAGACAATAAAATTTAACTCAATTCTTGAGATTCTTGCTTATGAGTAGTTTTACTACAGAAAGGTATGTGAGAGACGGTTTTGCTATCTCGTAAATGCAACATAAACTAATGAACCCCGATTTAAGCCAAAGTTACATGTTATTTTTTTTGGGTGGGTAATCATCAAATAACTTCTCCCGCTCTGGGTGGAGCAGGAGGGCCTGTCAGACTTTTACTGACTAACCCCCACCCGTGTTCCGTCAGAAGCCTGTGTGTCAGGGGCAGCGGTATCTCTTTCGAACAACCCGCACCCCTGGCAGGCATTGGCCCTTGCGGGCCCCATCGGTTTGTGATGACATCTCTTTGAGGCCCCCGTGGAACACAACGCGCCGTCGACCCGGGCTTGGTTTTTATCAGACAGCGAGCTACCCATTACTCGCCGTCCGCAAGCCCATGCCTACGGTGGCCGGGAATCAGCCTGGGATTCCCGACTTCCCAGGGCGTCTCCTGCGGCGACTAAGGCTATGAGGGCGCATATACAACCAATAACAACCCCATTTTTATGTCCACGCAATCACTGTCCATTCCAAGGTCGCCTGGAAGAGATCGCAGAAAGCGATAAATGTTTTAGCTTTGTCATGCTTTTTCTGGTGTACCATAAAGCGTATAAAAATAAATAAATACTGCCTCTCCCTCACGTGCGCCGCCTCCTTCTTCGTGAGCATCACTGCTTCGCAGAAGGAGGTGACGGCTACCAATGCACTCTCGCTCCGTACCATGGCCTGAACCAGGGCCGGACGCGAGAGATCGCCGCCGCCGATCGCCTCCACGAGGACATGGCGGTGCTCCGCCGAAGCCGGGCAGACCTCCACTGTTTGCTCCACCATGTCCTCAGAGCGATCTTGGCAGTGCAAACACCCGGGCGTTTCTTCCCGCGTGCAGAAGGTGAGGACGCCATGCCGCCTCTCAAGCCACTCCTCAAAGAGGGGACTTACCGCCACATTCGTGGCGTGCCCAGCACTGGGTTGCGACAATCGCACTCTCCATATCGCCATGAGATCCCGCCGGAGCTCTGTCCGATGTGCCGAGATTTGTCGCGGCAGCGGAGTTACGCCCCCGGCGTTTGGCCTCCTCGCGCCACTCCCAGATGTGCGTGAGGACCTTTGCCTCCAGATCCCATGGCGGTAATCCGGCAAGGAGGCCCGCCGCCTCACCGGAAATCGTGCGGTAACCCCGGATCATCCGGATGGCCATGACCCTATGGGACGCCTTCAATCAGCGTGCTGATTACCGCCTCAATGTAGGCGCCCACATCGGTACTCCATATAGGGCCATAGACCGCACGACACCCGCGTATAGCCTCTGGCAGGAGGCGTTTGACCCCCCTAGAGTGCACAGGAGCCGCTTCAAGGCAGCCCGGCCTGCTCCAGTCTGGGAGCCAAACGGCGGAAATGCTCCGCAGAGTTTCACCGGATGTCGAGGACGACGACTCAACGCCGATGTCAACCCCTCTCACCGTTCACGTCGGTCGCGCATTCCGAGGACCATGAAAGCACATGGCCTCGGACTTGTGCAAGGCCACCTCGAGTCCCAGTTGCTGGATCCAATCGACGATTGTCGCAACCCCGTGTGTCGCTAAGTCGGCCGCCGCCTGGTACGACCGCCTTGCGCCAGGACCAGCGTGTCGTCAGCGTATCAAACTAAACTGACACCGCTAGGGAGCCGACCTCCCTAGCGGTGTCAGTTTGCGCAGCACCCAGTCGTACCCGATGTCCCACAGATGCGGCCCCAGGATTGACCCCTGTGGGACAACGTTACATGATTTAATCTAGATCCAAGTTTTATCATAATCAGACTTCTCATGAATAAAATGATGTGAAACAAACTTTTTCATTTGTTATGTGAAATGTCGTACCTTTCCATTGATTATTTCATAACATTTTACTATTGGTAACTATGGATAAATTGGCACCTATAAAAATGTATTCAATTCAGTAAACTTCTCTTTCCTTCATGAAAACATCATCCAATTATATTATTTTTCTTGTGTTGCACTAAACAAAGCATTCGCAATAATCACAAACTTATGAAACCTAGCTAGTAAGTGCTGACGCTGAAAGAACAAAGCCAACAATATTTTTAGTATACGATAAATATATTTTTTATTCTCATTTGAACTGGCTGCACTAGGGTTCTCCTTTTAACAATGTAATTTTTCTCGTGAACTGCAGCTTAGATGCCACGATGATTATTTTCTCATAAACGGTTTTGACGTAGATAAGGACGCCCTTAGCTCGAATCCGAGCGCGCTAGTATTTATGGACTTACTTAAGTTTTTGTAGTACCTACTACAAAAACTTAAGTCGTAGACTAAAGTACCTACTTTAGTTAATTGTTATAATAGTTAAAACTATAGATCTTTTACTGGGATTTTTTAGGCGACACAATTAGAAGTAATATACATGTCTAGGTAGTTTTGCAGACCTATATTTTTTGGCTTGTTATATCCCAATTATTTGTACCTTAATGAGGCCAGATCACGAAACGAATTTTAGAATATAAAGTAATTCACAAAAGTTTATTTTAGCAGAAAATAGCTAGTCAAAATTAGAAGACATGTGTAAATCACTCAATCACGACAGTACCGAGCCTAGCCACTGCTGCGTTTATCGGCACACACCCTTCTTTACACAAACAAACACGCAAACATCGGTGAATTGACAAATTTGCATTTGCATGAAGTTACACGATTGTACCGACCGCGTTCGGCCCACATGCAATGTTTAGTTTAGGGCAGCGGTTCACCATACCTACATATCAGCACACCTGCATATTGCATACCTGCTGTATTTGTTATTTCTCCATATATCGAAACAAAGCGTAATTTATTCTTTCAATACACATAATATGGGACCTACTCTCATACACACGCTTAACTTTTAACATCACACTCATCATTTCTTTTCCTGTCTTCCTGCAGCAAGATTGCCCCAACGGCAGGCTGACTCCTGCCAAGTTCGTGGACATGTACAAGATGTTCTTCCCATCCGGCAATGCCGTTGAGTTTTGCGACCATGTGTTCCGCACATTCGACATGGACAAGAACGGATACATTGACTTCAAGGTAACCTATTGGTAGAGTTGTAAATGCAATGCGATTGTTTATGGCAATTTGCTAGTTATCTCATCACCATTTGGCTGAATAGCAAGTGGTCATTTGTTGCAAGGCAGCAATGCGAATGGCTTTCTTACGGCACCTGTCCCTCCGCTGATGATTAGCGAAAAGCTAGAGAAGAGCTAACAAGTTGAAACGAGTTGGCTAGAGTTCTGCCCGCTAAGCGAGAATCGCAAAGCGATTTTTTTTTTCTATGATAGCACTTGTCGCTGCGACAAAATATGGAGAGAGATTTCTCGCCGGCAGCGTGAAGCAATAACTTTGTACCCTATTTTACGAAAATTTACGGTGGAGGATGAAATTTGGCTCAGTTAAAGTCGAGAACGAATGCAGAAAGCCGACATTTTTATTAATTAATGTTTTAGAAATACATTACAGTTTTAAAATAATTATGGTCGAATTTCGATCACTGGGCGACTACAAGTATTTTTCAAACAAGATGAGTTTGGCGTTTCTTATCTAACTAATTTGAGAAGAAGCGCCGAAACAGTTAGTAGTCAGCTATTCATATATGTATTTATTTTACTGACACAGAACCTAAATCGCCGTATCGTACGTTTTTGGAGTGATAAAATAGTCGACATGTAGTCGCTTACTCGTCGGCGGTGGGACAGGTGCCTCAGCTTAATTTTAAACTTCTTGCGAATGATTCAACAAGTTACTTTCCTGCTTGCGTTCTTAATTCATAATTTCTTACTGTCAGCAGTAAACAGTTTTTAAATTCACCGAACAAGAGATCACCGAGCTCTTGTTTGTATTGGCCCCGACTCGCGTGGTGTACCAAGAACTACTTTGTTGTAGGAGTTTCTGCAGGCCATCCACGTCACTTCAAGTGGGACGCCCGAAGAGAAGCTGAAGTGGGCGTTCCGCATGTATGATGTCGATGGCAATGGTGTCATTGACATTCAGGAGATGACGAAAATCGTGCAGGTTTGTTACATAGTACAGATTTTGCAGATCAATACGGCAATGCCCTTCCTAACGTGTGTCTACAGGTTAATTATACCCGAAACCAACCGAATTTTTTTCCGCTATTTATACATTCGGGTATGATACTTAACTCAGTCGATTTCGAAGAACATTGTCGTGTGATCTTAAAAAGAGTTTGCAGCTATTGAATGTTCCTGGAGCGAAGATAGTCTTATAGATGAGTCATGATAGCAATTTTTACGTTTCACAGCATCTATATTTTTATCTGAGAAGCAGCTTTGTTTAGTCTCAGGTGAACGTATTTGATAGTAATTGTTTTACTAGTTTTATGAACATACAGCTTTAACAGATGAGCAGCTCTAAACATGGTCAGCTAATACATTCGATAAAATTCGGCAGTGCTCTTACACCAGGTTTTATAACAAAACAATCTGGCTGCCTATTATAACGAGATAAAACACCGCTTTATCATAGTGCCTCGCAAACTATAATTTGGTCTGTTTTGCAAAATATGTGGAACATGAACATTTCATGGACTGGTATTAATAACATAGCGCCTGGGGCCCTAGTCTGAATTTTTTATAAATTCTTCATTCCAACACGATCCCATTTTAGTCATTTTGCTAAAAGTTCGTTATCTGGGGCCTAAGTCTACTAATTTATAAACGTTACAATGGTCTCTCAATGGTGTGTTTTTGACAGTTTTTGTATGGCAAATCTGTCAAAAACTTACCATTGAGAGACCATTGTGACGTTTATAAGTTAGTAGACTTAGGCCCCTGCTAAATTCATAATGGTCGATCAGTGGTCGGTCAATGGTCTCGTAATAGAATTGTTATAATGGTATTGTCGTATTGCCATTATTATAAAACCCGTTAGTAGAAATGATTTTAGAAAAAATACTACTAAATTTGAACATTTATTCATGGCAGATTTCATTTAGATGTAAATATTTTTATATATTATTTTAGGAGTTGTCAAAAATTACCGCCAAGTCAGTCATTCATTTGTCATTATGTACGAGATTACCAATAAATGCAATTTCTTTCAATGGAGTGTCAGTGGCTGACCATTGGAAAGTCATAATGACGCCATTATATTACTAGATTACCAAACATGTCAAAATCAACAATTATGAAATCAATGATAGACCATTCTAACACTATTGTAATAGCAGACTTGAGGCCCTGCAATATCGAAACAACGTCGATATTGTTATGACACCAATAGTAATAGTTGGCTGAACAACATGATGTGTGACGAGTGTGACGACCATACAGTACGAGTATGACCCTGTCCGACATCTCGATGAAAACGGGCACTTTATTTCCCGAGCTCGGCGGTAGAAGAAACCAATATTTCTCTAAAAGCTTTTTTAACCTCTAAGGATTTCTCAATCCTCTTCAGTCTAAATCATTTAGGTACCGTCGACGGATAATGCAGTACCAGCACTTGGGCTGGCCTGGTAACCACGATTTGGTTGGATGGTTTTAAGCGCCCCGTCCTTATTATAGATACGCTTATAATTCTAATTAAAATGTAATTCTAGTTGGAAAGGCCATTTTAATTAATATGTTCAATAACTTGACGTGATGGATTAGAGACCTTTATTATTGGATTATCGATCGTTGCACAACTAAATACAAATAGAAGTCCTTTTCCCAAGTTTCGTAACATCCACAGCAGTAGTAACTTTTCGCCGCTGTGTCCATCAATTGGACAGCAGATTCGATTGCAAACACTTTGCACACTCCCCGGGTTAACACTTCGAGAGAGCTTTCAGATAAATATATTATCAGAATCACAGTCGGGGGGGCCAAATCAGTAACTCAGTAGTAAATCACCTGTGTGACATTTGAGCTGGCAGGACACAACACATCGAATTTGCTCTTTGAGGTCCAAACCTCAAATGCATTTACATTTGCTCTTACATGTTAGCATCCCGCACATATACAATATTAATACAACCGATGTTTCGTATTTCATCCCTCAGCACTTTAGCAGTATACTCATCGATTTCAACGGCATTATCTTACCTCACAATATGGATAGAAAGATAACCTTTCAGTGTATTTTATCGATTCCATAATTTTGTTATACAATTATTATAACATTCATTTTTCTATTGCGTTCTTTATTTCAAGTTATGAAAGCTCAAGTTTCAACGGTATCTTGTATAATTACTGTTGATTAAAAGCATTGGCTAGGAATAGGTTGTGCTGATTCCCATAATTCTATGAATATGTCATCGTCTTCGTGCCGTCTGCGGCATGGCCTGGTAATTACGACCCCGCACATTATATTATAGCCCTATCGTCGTGAGCTTCTGCTAATTACTTATTTATAGAAGGAACTGTTTGAGTTCTTAGACATAGCTAACTATTGGTAAGTGAGGGCTATTACGAATTCATTTGCATTTCAGTATTCCGTTTTACAAGTACCGGCTTGTGAGTTCAGTCGCCTTTTGTAACTTTGTCTTCATTCAACGTTGATAGTTAGCATGTCCACGGTAGTAACTTGCATTACATGGCAGGCACGTTTTTGGGATGATAACTGATATTTTTACACAAAAATAATATCATTTTATAAAACGTGATAAGTACATTTAAACCCAATCCGAAATAAAACTGGAAAGTCAATCATAATTGCTTTAGCGGATTTAACTACCGGAGTTAAAATACTTATATTTTTTTGTAATTGTTGTTACCGGTTGAGTTGACGTAAAATGTTTAAATAGACGTCCTGATGTTTTTAATCTGGATTCCGAAGATAGACCACGATATTTTAAGCCGAACGAAAATAAAAAGTACCCTGCCTTAAAAATATGTCGGCCCTTCTAGTTGCCTCGAATTTTCACGAATTGTTAGTTACTTTTAGTGCCTTGGATTACTGGATCGCAGCTCGGCTCTGACTGCGATGTTAGTTTTTTTATTTTTTTCAAAAAGTTTTTTTTGACCGATATTGTTTATGCCTTGAGCGCATTTATAAAATTTTGACTGAAAGCAAACATGAGTAAGTTTAAAACTACTTAAGTTGTTTTACCAGAGCAGTTGGGTCGCAAAATCGGTTGCATAACTATCGGGGTTCCGAAACGGAACGGCAAAATAAATCGGAAACGTAGGCTACAATACGTTCGGGGTCGCACGTTCGAGGCGTCACGACACCGCCAGACTAAATTAGTGGTGATAAATCGGACTCCGGGTGAAATTGACCCAACAAGAACCGTAACAGGAGATAAATGTACCGGTTGTGCTAGCCTAATTAGAATGGCACGGCAAGGGATGAACAATTAAACATTCAGTTAGGTAGTGATGCGATGTTAGGCGAATAGGAGATGGAGTCATTAAAATCGTGGAACCATAAGCAGATATTGTTAGTTAATCATTAAGCAGGACGATGTAATCACTTTATTTACCTCTATTTGCTCCGGGAACATCTAAATTATGGCTGATCATTTATTAGCTTCTAATGATTGTAAAATATGTGTTTTTCTACGCTTTTCAGGCCATCTACGACATGCTCGGTGCTTGCTCAAGCAACCGACCAGCTGACTCTGCCGAAGAGCGCGCTAAGAACATCTTCGCTAAGATGGACGAGAATAACGACGGTCAGCTGACGCAGGATGAGTTCCTCAAGGGATGCCTGCAGGACGAGGAGCTCTCGAAAATGCTGGCCCCTTAAATTGGCGTTCAGCTTCTTTTAACCCTGCGATCCGTTCTCACATACCCACCCCCATTGTATGCCTCACGATAACCCGACGGCGTCGTCTTGTCCACACGGCAGCATTTGAGAATGAATCGTTTCAACGAAATTGATATACTTTCAGTCATCATTCGGTCATTAGCGTACATTCTCACTGTAAATATATTTTCTAAAATAAAAATAAAAAACTCACCCGCGCATTCCAGTACTATCAATTCAGTTTTTTGTATTCATAATCGAGCATTTTATTATTTGGAGATATTTCAATCGTTGCGGTGTAAGTGGAGGTAGTAAAACCGGGTCAACTTTTATCATCGAGTCGGATCTAACACGGTAAACGGTGCGGTTGTGTGGTGTTGCTGTCGTGTTGACATGGCATAAGTTCGTAGCATGTGTCTGTGTAACTCACATTGTGTTTGCGCATCCCGCCCGCGGCAAGTGCAGCCGCCGAATGCTGACTAAAATCTGCTCAAAGCTAAATAAAATATGAATCACAAACCGAGCTAAAATCTCGTTATACCCGCCGAGTAGACCCAGTACGAATCTATTTGATTTCATCCGCGTGTCATCGGTACTCTTCGCTCCACAGCCATGGCTAAAAACAGATACGAACCAACAATGTAACCTGGCAGTTGTTCCTAGCAGTTGCCACTCGGCTGGAGGTATTTTAGGCCAGCCATGTTCGGCGCGGTTGTGCGCTTCACAATCTGCTTTCCCACGACACATGTGAATTTGTCGATTGTAAAAAAAGTATTGTAAAATTTAAGCTATTATTGATGTAACGAATTCGACGTCAATACATTCTCGAGTAAAAAATTGTCCATTCCTAATGATAGTGTATGAATGATAATATAATGTATGTGGATTATGTCGCTGTCGGATTGTCCACTTCGCTAATAGTATAAGATTGTGTCCGAACCATTCACTTCGTAGTGTCTATGACTATTCCTATGTGACTCTCGGTCTATCTGGTTCAACGCTATATTCAATCCGATGTCGGATTACTATAATACTGCACAGTATAAATCTTACATTCTAATATTAAGGAAAAATTAGTGTAGCTATGTATGTACAGAATCGGTCAGATTGGATGAACAAACTCTGACAAGTTGCACGCAATAGGTAGGTACAGTACGCTAATAAGATCGTAGCGCGCATCACGACGCGATATTACTGTCACAAACAACACGAACAATCTGATCACTTCTGTCGGCGTTAAGTTCATTTTATGTAAGTTAAAATAACCGTTCTATTGTACACGAGTAAACTTTATATTATTATCGTTTCTAGTATCGGTGTTGTTTATTATTGGTGTATTCGTAGATTCGTCAGGGATTTTCTTAACCGCCCGGCTCCTCCGGGAGGACACACGCTTCTTTATCCCCATATTGGTTTCAACGCTTTGGTATACTCTCTATTCGTGATAGATACTATTAATCAGTTTCTGCGCGTTGTAATAAATTACCTACCTACTATTTCAAATTAATTGGAGTATTTATATGTATATCCCAGTTAATTTCCCCACTACTGTGCCTTCTAGTTCCCCTTTGTAAATAGTTTACCGATTCAGCATTAATTATTTATTTAACCTACCGTCTAAGTTTATCAGTTATCCCAGTCAACTTTGCCAGAGGTGGCCAAAACCTTGGATCTTTAACTTAAACCAAATTTTAGTGTGCCCTAGTCCCATATTTCGTGTTATAGTTAATTTTAGCATTCTTGTTATATTTTGTCACAATCTTCACCAATAGCCACTGGCCGCAAACAGTCGAAAGGGTCGCGATATTATTAATTAATTTAAATAATATTATTTTTAAGCTGTGTTGTTTGTCTATTCGTTTTCAGTGCATTATTTTATTGTAAGTTTACGTAATGTACCTATATGTAAGTAAAACAGACCGTGGAAATAACGCACAATAACGTAGTCAGGTCAGACGCATTAATTTGTTGTTGGCTTGAATCAGGTGCACACGACATAACGAGGCACAACTTTTTCTTAGTAATAAAGCTATGCTTTGAAACCAAACTCTCTCTCGTACCACTAAAGATGATCGTCTTCACACCTATACTTAAGGCATCGTAATAATATGTTTGCGAATCGGTAAAAATCACGCCTGATCAGCTTCATATGGAACGGAGACCAAAAGTTAACTCTTGTCTTTATCTTCTTCATACAAGAGAAAGACTCCTAAAATATGATCAGTAACACCGAGGAGAGTAATGTCGATAGTTTCACTACATAATTAGTTCACTACCTATTTCATTTTATATTCATGTGCACTGGAAGCTAAATATCCTTTCATAATTTGTTGATAAGACATTCCATATGCTAACGCATTGCAGTATAGTAATTTAAGTGTTTGCTTAATTTTTAGTGTACGATTATTTCACTTGTAAATTTCATATTTATTGTATTTTGATGCTTTGTAAGAATTTCTTGTAAATGAATCGCTGTTTAAAACCCCTTAAACTAAGTTCAAGTTCCGTTGAATTGTATTCATTCATTTACTACCTGTCCGGTGACAGTCAACTCATAGGACGAATAAATTGTAATGTTATTGTAATGCAATTCTCCTGGTTGCCACTACTAAGTACGTCGCAATAGTAGAACAGTGTAAGCACGATCATAAATCGACTGAATTTTTATACAAACAGAGGGATCAATAATTCTCATCTCGGACCTGAAGGCAGCTTCGCAGACAGGGTGTTGTGTGACATATCAGAAAAAAGATTTTCGATTGGAAATATTAAAATTTAAATAACCCTTAAATTAATAATTACATACCAATTTCGTAGAAAAAATCGCCTTAGGCGTAACGTACTTTGTCTCACTAACAACTGATTAGTTACGGCTTCAACAATGCCCGTGTAGGTACATCTTATACAAAACAACGATTAATTACAATTTCGTAAAATTTAGTCAATTATAATATTTATGGTACATTTTTGATTGACAAAGTTTATTACTACGCGACCCAGGCCTACGAGTCAGTTGCTACTGATCTTTCTTATTATGGTTAGTAAGCCATTGCCGCTTAATTGGCAGTCTTTACTACTACCTTTTGATACAAACCTTGAATTCATTCTAACTACTTGACTCGATCACTTCACTTCGAAAGAAAGCTTCATGTATGCACATTCTCGCACCACGTATAGTAACTTTTATCATAGATTTTTAAATCTCAAGTATAGAGTCGTAAAATAAATTTCAATTAAATTATGTTCGCTTGTGGTTTCAGTTCTACATTTTGTGCCATGCACTACTCGTTATATTAAAAATCTAGGGCGAAAATTGGCAAGTAAAGACAATGATCAACACGCGTGAGGGCGCCACTGGCGGCTTGCTGTTCGTTTTAAATATCGTAGTGAGACGGTTCGTTCTCTTTGCGCATTATCGCCCATTTTTATACTTAAACATTGGTTAGAACATAAGTGAATACTTTCTTCTTGGTCTCAAAAATGAAAATCTCATTTTGTGAAAGTAAGGAACTGCTCTGTTCTAACTAGGCGTGGCATTTTACTTAACCTATAATTAACTTGTGATTTTTATATTTAGCTGAAATTACAATGAATGAATGTTAAAATAATTAGGAATCATTTAGCCTATTTTTATTTATTTTATATATTAATTATTAAGGTAATTAAAAATGTTACAAACATTAATATTTCATGTAATGAGTGTTATGTTAGGTGTACGTTTGTTTTGGGAAATGTTTTGCTCTGTCTCAATTCGTTATTACCATTATTACTAGTACTGGTGGATTTCGCTGCACAGCGTCACTCCTGGTAACATCGATTACAAGAGGCAGAAAGCATCGCATCTCTCATTTCTCATAACTTTACATATACTAACAGAGTAGTTACCTTTGATTCAATATTTATAATTTGTAAACATACTCTTAAAAGTAAGCTTCAATCACAATCTGTTGGCTCACGCCTTTATATTTTTTCTATAAAACAAGTATTAGTCTAGTATATAATTTAAGATATTATTGTAACTAGCTGCGATAGTCGCACAAATCAGATATTTAGATTATTTTCCGACAATGCAGATAAGTAATATTAAACATAGTTAATTTTGTTTGGTTTGTATTGTACCATGTATGAAAATTCGAGCTATGTATGGTAGGTGTCTATTGAATAATGTCTTGACAAAACTGTACAAAAGCGGTGGCAACACGTGGTTGATAGTCTCGCTAACAAAGTCACATAACTGGTTGGAAGAAGGTTGCTAAAACTGCATAGTGTGTTCACTTCACAGTCAGATGAGCCAAGACCACTTTCCAGATACCTACTGTGTGGACCCCGCTATACTTGTTGAAGTCTGAGTAAAGTACTAACAGCCCATTGTATAATCTTCATTTTTATTCAAATTTGAGGCTTCGTCATAATTTTATTGTGTAAAGTCGTTTCAGGCGATATTGTTACTATCATTCGGCATTATGTATTAGATAAAAGTATCCACAATGTGTCCCATTTAAATTTTTTGTATTTCTAAGAATACATAGTTTTTATGAATTCACATTTTGCCTATTCATATTATGTATAAATTAAAATACAAGATAAAACAAATAGTTCATAATTATTTGTCTCATTATTATAGTGTGCACGACAACGTAGTTTAATTACTCTTTTATAATTATAATCAAAATCATGTACTAAGTCAGTCTATCCTTCATTGTAATTGGGGTAGTTGCGGGGAACGCAGGATTCATTAATATCAATAAAATTAGAAAAAAAAGAAAATACCTTACTTAATTTAATCACCCAATTTTAATTTTGTTATTCTTTTGTTTTAATGGACGGTGTGGATTGACTGTTCTCGAAAATTGCCATTTTCTTGACTTAGAATATAACCACTTCTATGATTTTTCAACACGGCTAAAATGCACTATTTAAAACCGTAGTCCGGCTAACATTGCAGTCCCAGTTAAAAATAATGACACCATCCATATTGCCATTATGCCTTCTGAGCAAGAATGCGCAAAAATATTCAATATCAACGTACCAAATTGCTATTGGACTGTGCGCTACAGCTTACCCCTCAGTACTGTCAGATGTTTTGAGACGTAAAACCCGCAGACAACTCTATACTGCACCGCCTACTCCCTTACAAGTAACAAGCTAATGTGCCCCCTACCTTCCCGATACACCCATTTCATAAAAAAATGCATTTAAGCCATGGCGTGAAACATAAAAAATCCCACAATTATAAACATAATCTGGCACACCTTTTTTTTGAGGGTGGGTAATCATCAAATAACTTCTCCCGCTCTTGTTGGAGCAGGAGGGCGTGTCAAGAGTTTTATTGACTAAAACACACCCGTGTTCCTTCAGTAGTCTGTGTGTCATGGGCCACGGTATCTCATCTGAATAACCCGTGCTGACATCTCATTAGGGCGCGCGTGGAACACAACGCGTCGTCGACTCGGGTTTGGTCCTTCCCGGACAGCGAGCTACCCATTACTCGCCGCCCGCAAGCCCACGCCTACGGTGGCCGGGAATCAGCCTTGGATTCCCGACGCCCAGGGCGTCTCCTGCGGCGACTAGGGCCATGAGGGCGCATATACTGCCTCTCCCTCACATGCGCCGCCTCCTTCGCAAGCATCACTGCTTCGCTGGAGGTGACGGCTACCCATGCACTCTTGCTCCGTACCATGGCCTGGACCAGGGCCGGACGCGAGAGATCGCTGCCGCCGATCGCCTCCATAAGGACACGGCGGTGCTCCACCCAAGCCTTGCAGACCTCCACCGTATGCCCCACCGTGTCCTCAGGGCGATCTACGCAGTGGTAACCCCCGGGTGTTTCCTCCCACCTTATCCGAAACAGAAACCTCCCGAAATAACCGTGTCCGGTGAGGACCTGCGTCAGGCGGAAGGTGAGGACGCCGTGGTGCCTCTCAATCCACTTCTCAAAGAGGGGACTTACCGCCGCAATCGTGGCGTCCCCAATCTGGCACATCTTTAATCAAAATTTCAGAATAATTCCTAGTATTGGCGCGAGCGCAATGACGCCGGCCCTGTCTGTGTACTGTTAAAAGCACACAAAAACAGAAAATAAACAATCATTCTTAATAAAATATCATTCTTAATAAAATCATGGCTGCCAATTCTCAGACAAACAATATCTGATTTATTCTGGGATTGACGCAAAATGGCGAAATACAACCAACACCCCTCTCCCGACGTTTACTCTATAAAATGGAGATGCTTTTGTGTCTGTGTTGTTAAAAATAAACGAAAACAAAATAAAATGCAGCACTCTGTCAGCCATACCTTGATCACTACTTCAATTTTTTTTTTGATATTCCCCCTTCTGGCCGTCCTACAAATTCTTTTTGTCTGTGTGTTGTTAAAAATAAACAAAAACAGCATAAAAAGGACACTCGTATCTGCCATACCTTGATCACTACTTTCTGGCCGTCCTACCACCTTCTTTTTATTATGTCTGTGTGTTGTTAAAAATAAATAAAAACAACATAAAATGCAGTACTCTATCAGCCATACATTTTGATAATTACTTCAATATTTTTTTCTGGAATTTCCCCTTCTCCTGGCCCTCCTTCTCTTTATGTCTATGTGTTGTTAAAAATGAGCATAAACAACATAAAATGCATTACTCTATCAGTCATAGGTTTGATAATTTTCAGATTTTTTCTGGTTTTCCCCCATTCTCCCGGCTCTCCTACAGCCCCTTTTAATGTGTGTGAATGTTTTCATAAATAAACAAGAACTACACACGACTCAATACTATGTAATCCGACACTACCAATAGACGGAGGCTGTGGAGTACTCCCGTGTAAATTCGTGGAACCGGCGCAAGCGCAGTGAGGCCCCGCCCACTTTCAGCGAATGAACTTGGTTGGACTACATATTTATAGTTTTATTAACGGCTCATAGATACGCCTCGTTTACCCCACTCACCTCTATTTGTCCCCCTCGTGGTCCACACAGTCTTACAACTACACCGGTCTGCAGTACGCACATGCTCGTAAATAATATGTATGTTTGCGTGCAGTACTAGTGGAGATTTTGTTCTGAACTCAAGCTTTTCCCGGAAAAATTAAACACTCACGAATAAAAAAATGTTTTTCACATCGCGGTAGGTTCTTCATTTAGGACTGGTACATGGTTTTGACTAATTAAGTGAACTATGGTGTCGTGCGCATTCGCCATGATTTGGTTTTTTTTTTGCTTTTGAATTCATTGCTCCAAAGTACCTATAATAGCGTTATTGCGAAGGCTACATAAGGTCAGATTTTTTCTTTGACTTTTACTATATTTACAAAGGTTATTAATTAATAAAATCAAGGTCGCTTTTTGTTATCATTTCTATAGAAATGTTTATTTTGACGAAGCTCTACAGGTTCGTAATTTATTTTTATAATATAACGTTTGTAAATAAAGCTACGATAGTTTGTAGATTTCACAGTTTGATATTTTTACATTTCTATTTGAAAGAATACTGCAGGCACTTTAACTAAAAGTACTTACCACAGGTCCATTATCTGTAGTATCTAGCAGTTTTCTTACAACATTTATATGATAACAAGTTTACATTTTCAGTAGTCACTAAATACCTATTATGTTTTAGGGCACAAGAATTGACTACTAACTAAAAGCAAGCAGGTTGTGTAATATTTTAACGTCCTTTCCGAAATATAAGCAAACAACAAAATGGGCAAACAAAATAGTAAATTAAAGCCAGAGGTCTTGGAGGATCTGAAGCAAAACACTGAGTTCTCAGGTAGATATACAATAATTATACTTTTTATGTTCGATATGCACTTGCACAGGCAGGCGCGCGTAGCTTCGCATCGTAGCGCATTTTCCAATGTGTCTATGTCATATTTGCATAGAATTTACACAGCCTGGGGCTCGTTCGATTCCGCGCGAACGGCTGCGTTTTGCTGCCGTCACGTTTGGTCTGATAAGTTCTTCTACTGCCGTGTGCGCTCGGCTGTCATCATTGGCCGTACTACAAGTCACTCTATTCATGAGAGCGTGCCGGCAAATGCGCGCGAATGTGAACTTCTAGCGGGTTTTATGAGCTCAGTAGACGCAGCCAGCTACCACCACGTCCCACGCATCTGCCATGATGCGCTGAGTCGCGCTCCAGCGTGGCCCGTGACAACAACTGACTATCACAACACCTTTATTTCATAGCAGTTCGAGCGTTTTTGTACTTCAAGTGTTAGTGCCGACGTACTACTTAACTAAATTGAATTCCCGAATTGTGAATGAAAGAAATTGAAATGAAATCAATGTTATGCTGTAATTTGAAAATAAATTACTTTTAACATAGTTGTTTCTGAGGTTCTTTTCAAGTCATTTAAATATGTAAGTGCTTATACGTTTATTTAATATTTTTTCAGACGCTGAGATACAGGAATGGTACAAAGGTTTTCTAAAGGATTGCCCCAGTGGACATTTGTCTGTTGAAGAATTTAAAAAAATATACGGAAACTTTTTCCCGTATGGCGACGCTAGTAAGGTAATGAAATTCTTTACACAGGTTTTTTAAATTGAATGTTGTAAAAGTTCATGACTACATCAGTCGTCGAATTTAAATAACTATAGGTAATATATACAGTATCTCATACAATAAAATTAATGAAAAGTATAGGAAACTTTTTATGCGGTCTGTAGCAGTTGGTCCAAAAACCTTTTTAAACCTAAGAAACTGCAGTGATTGTCGTCATAAAAATGAAAATGACATTTTTATAGCTGACTCAACCATTTTCCAAAATCTTTGAATGCAGTTAGAAATAAGTCAACAAATTGAGGACGGTCGCCTAATCACTTTTTCCTGTAGCCACAACGCTTAAGGTTCGCATCTACTGCTCCGTCGCAAATATCCATCCTGTAAATTGGTTTGGACGAAACAAGTGAACA
This sequence comes from Polymixis flavicincta, assembly GCA_949987655.1. Taxonomy (NCBI): domain Eukaryota; kingdom Metazoa; phylum Arthropoda; class Insecta; order Lepidoptera; family Noctuidae; genus Polymixis; species Polymixis flavicincta. The sequence continues at coordinate 28,823,730 of OX465171.1, read as the reverse complement.
AAAACCTGCCTTTCCTGATAGTGGTCTCTCACATATTCTATATAATAATTTTCAGTTCGCGGAGCACGTGTTCCGGACATTCGACGCGAATGGCGATGGCACGATAGACTTCCGAGAGTTCCTATGCGCGCTCAGTGTCACGTCACGCGGCAAACTCGAGCAGAAGCTCAAGTGGGCCTTCTCGATGTACGACCTCGATGGCAACGGGTACATCTCGCGACAGGAGATGCTCGAAATTGTCACGGTGAGTCTGCTTTCTTTCTAAGTACTAGCCATCAATAAATATTTCGTGAGCGGCTTTGAATGGACAGAAGTTATGCGCTAACAGTTTCGGCGTCATGATTGGTACTAGTACTGTCCTCTCACTATGGCCAGGATGATGATTGCCCTCCATGAGACCTCCAGGCAATTTCGGTGCGTTGTACTAATTGTGATCTAATAATGATTCCAGGCTATTTACAAAATGGTCGGGTCCGTCATGAAGATGCCCGAAGACGAGTCGACGCCGGAGAAGCGAACCGACAAAATATTCCGGCAAATGGACAGAAACAAAGACGGGAAGCTCTCCCTCGAAGAGTTCATAGAGGGCGCCAAGAGCGACCCGTCCATCGTGCGGCTGCTGCAGTGTGACCCGCAGTCACAGTGATACCTTAAATATTAAATCTTAGTACTCAATGAGTACCTCTCAGTTTATCCACACTTATATAAAACTGTTGTAAAATATCACCCTTATTACAATGCTTGTAAGAGCTAGTGCGCGTCGTAAAGCGTTGGTTACACATTATATCAGTTTGTTGTCCTGTTGCTTGGCTGTTTGCTAGATTTTCGCCAATTCTATGGATTTCCATAAATATATTAAGATTATTAGAATTTTTTAAAGAAAATGTATAAGAATTATACTCTCTGTGATTCTTGTTCACAAACGAAACAATACTGTTGTATAGCCTGACGAACCAATTGGCGTGACGAGGTTGGGGATACATATTAAGACGGAGTTCCTCAATAACCCAATACATTATGGTTGTGACAAGAAATGTACAGAAAATAATAGATACGACTTAATAAGAAAGAGATGTGAATATTTACAAAATAAATCACAGTAGAAAACTAGTACAAACATTAGTAGTGTAAAATAGAGTGCAAATAGAATATATAAAGATTATTTATATGGCGTCTGCTTAATAAAGAGAAAAGACACTACTATAAATATTACAAAGTGACGAAATCGCAGCAATAATTCCAAAGATTGTAGCATATTTACGGTAAGGTAGGTAGTATGAAGAAAACAAGAATATTTTGATATGAGATGTAGTAGGGTAACGAACTCTTGTCTTCTATACATAATCTGTGACTTCTGAAAGGAGGCAAGGAAACGTCAGCAGCAGACAACAATTCGAAAGTTAGATTTGAATCACAAGGGCGGTTAATAATTCGTTGACCTTGATGGGTATCGATTTCTGTAAAAAAATAACAAACTATAACAACCAAACAGCAGGACAAAATATGTGCGACTGTAATGTGTATAGTGTTCAAAGATTTTTCCCATTAATACTAGTTAGGTTAAATACACATTCTCTGCCCACAAACGTTTTGCGGCTTTTCGTATAAGCGGGCTCGCGAGTTACCCGTACTGTCGGGGACTTATCGAATGTTCGACGGTTCAGTAACGTACCCACGGCATTCTCGTCGGTGTAGCCATTGCTTAGACAGCGTTCCATTTTCATGTATTTAAATATTTGCAATAGAATAATTAAGTACCTTGTCTATTTCTTGCTGTCTCTTGAAATATTCCTGCATCCAAAGTCACCGTGTACCCCGGAATGATGGGTTACATGGTGTCTCTTTAACCACGTCACCTAGTTGTAAATATCTATACAGTTTTATCGATAGTAATTTAATGCAAAAATCGCATATCTACTCTCACTTGCCCGCTTATATCGCGTTTAAATTTTTATCCAACTTTCTTCCTATATTATCGAAAATAATTTAATATAAATCTACAAATATTGAATGTTCTAACAATCACAACGTGGGTATAATATGACATTTTCGAAGTTTGTAGATCTTAATGATTCAACTTAACATTTAATGCAGTCAATGGACTTTATATTTGAAATGAATTCTAAGTGTGTCTTTAAATACATTTGACTAACGATATTCTAAAGTCTTATTTGACAGAAAAATTACATATAACCGTATATAGTTGAAGTAATTATGATGTAGAATAGCAGGTATATTGTTTAAAATAATTTAACGATTTTAAGTCCAGCCTTGAGAAAAAAATGGGATAGTAACTACATACGCGCAGTGCCACGAGATACAATCAATGATATAAATTATCTATTTCGAAAATTCGTTACAACAAATCTGTTGTTTGTGTCCAGTGATTATTAGTTAAATTCCATCAGTGACATTAATAAATTAAACGAAAGTCGTTTATATGAGTATAGCGCCGATCTCGCTGCACGACACGGCGCGTATGTGGTTGTGACGCAAATGGTTCGGTAATAAGGTTGTACGGCTGTCTTCTCACTGCTAGCGACTCTGACGACGATCATGACTCGCATTAATTGTGTGGTACATTGGTAAAGTCAGCTGCCGATCTGAGAACATATACCTACTAAGATCATGACCCAAACGGTCATCACATAATGTCCTAATTTTAAATCAAAAGTGGCATGCGATAACTGATGTTCTTATATGAAACTGGGAACTCTGAGTATATATTCTCATTTTTGCAACTGTTTGTGCGGCAACATTGCATGCCTTATTGTATTCTAAATTGTTCCCCTTGTAGTGTGTAACCGATCTAGCACTGAAAAGACAGCGTTTTATAGCACAATTTAGGAAGACATTTACGCAACAAACGATACATACAAATACGAATATACAGTTATTATTAATTTATATAATAATTAATATTCATGCTGATTTATTCGCGTAGCTGATATTATTAAGTTTAGTTTTAACAAATGATAAAAAAAAAAACATTACTATTGTCCCGAGTCAGCCTAAGTATTAGATATTATTCAATCAATTTGTTGCAAAAGGATGTTAATGGAATTTTAAATATGGTTAGTGTAAAAAACTAACAATTGACAGTAGTGGAATGTTGAGTTTTGCGGTGACTAAGTATCTTTTGAATCCGCATTCGGCTTTAGGGCAGCCGCAGGGGGACCACCCATTCGATTTCGTTTTTGAAATTGAAATTAAGATATGTACAAACTTTCAGTCATCATGACTTGAAAGTTTGTAGCAATCACAATAAAATATGTTTACATAATATTATAGTATTGGTGTATTCTGTACAATAAGTTCTATTGATGAAGGTATTGTTGCAAGACTGCTATTAATTGTTATAATCTTAGATATCTATATACTTAGACCCCGCCCCTCGTTAGCTGTGGTCTTTCTACGAAAGCCCTGAACCAGACTCTCAGTGACGCTTCGACTGAAAATAACTAATTGGTTTGCGCAGACAGAGCATCGCCAGACAAACCCCACGCCGCTGCGATACCGCCTTTATGTTGAATGTTGTATTAATGTAGAATTTAAAGTGAATATTGAGTATATAGACTTGTCTAAAGCAATAAAACAGACTGAATTTATTAATGAATATTTGTCCGCGCAATTTATTCATTTTGTTCATGCTTAAAGCAACATATTGTGATAACATGCGCTGCAGTCGTATCTGCTGATGCGTTTAGATATCTTACTGAATGTGTAACCTCGTCTTCCAGACAGAATATTCTTTATCTTATGTAGTCGCGTGTCTAATCGCAACGGCGGCGCCCGTTTGTCTGAAAGATGCCCTGAATTCAAGCATTATTAGAATACACTTTATTGGTAGTTATTGACTCTGTAATATTATAATAGGTTACATATTTGACTACATTTTAATATTCATTTAGAGTGTTTATTACACATCACCAGTGTTTATATACAGTTATAAATGAATATTGTATAGTTTAGTGCTTGTTCTCTGCCCATATATAACGTTAGTTGAGATGATCTTTTGGAATGAACGATTTTTTATATTATAATTAATTATGTAGTTATTATACCAGTCCAACGATGACCCAAATCTCGATATGAATATAAAGTTTAAAAAAGTATTCACAGTGAGTCTCATTCTGTTTGCTATAATAACTACATACCAGTAGTAGGTTAGAACTTTCACAATACACAATGTATAGTATTTTTTATTATTTTATAACAATTTGATTTTTCAATGTATCGCCATTTTACTAACGCAATTGTTGTCGCTGTATTATTTTTGTTTTCACTAAACTTTTAAACAAACACTTATGTTTTAAGCACGCTTTATTTTTAATTATTTATTAGCTTTACATAGATGTAGGAACTATGGTTAAATTATAATTTTATATGTATATTATACAAAGCGAATTTTGATTGACCGACATTTTATTTTGCTTCTCTATCTAGCTAGTCCACTGAACGGAATATCGAATCAAATGCACAATTATTTTGGTTTTCGCACAACAACAGAATAATGTACGTATCAATATTTTATAAACAATAATAATGTATTTATTGTGGAATTGATGGTACTTATATTGCAGCCCTATTGAGGGTTCGAGTGGACATATATATTTTTACACTTTGTACCCATTCATACCAATCTGCCAGTGCTTATGATATACACACTTATAGTATATTTTAAATACATTATAATAATTGTCGTTGAGCAATAATAACAATGTTATGTTTTATTAGTAAAGAAATATATATCGTAACGTTGACTCATCAAAAAACAGAAAAACATATTATATCCAGAAGTCTTCTAATGTTATATTCGATCGTGTCTGAAAATTTACAACATATAATATGATGTACTGTGTCGTGTACTTTTATATTCTCAGTAAGTTTACATATCTGTTGTGTAAAATCGATGTTCAACTAATTGTCGTAGAATAAAATTAAATTCCGTAAAATAAATCGAACCTGGACAAATAAAAAAGAAAGAAGAATATTTTTAATATATATAATTTTTTGACTGTGTACATTACTAGGTGTTCGGTCGAATTTTATATCTGTGTCATTTTTGCTAGTAAGATAATTTTAAATTCTAAACATGAACGGTATGTACATCATCCTGAATGAAGCCTTTTATTTTAAGTGTTTAAAATGGAATTAACGTTGTATTTTGAATTAGATTTAGAAAATAGATGTTTATAAGAGTAATTTATAATGTTCCTCACTTCTCTATCTATCCAGACACCGGACGTTTCTATACATTTTTCTCATTCTTCTCTATATTTCCTGACTGTGCAGTTGATTCTATAATCAGTTTCATATATTCAGTCTGAAATTGCTTTAACACAGGCGGTGAGGTCATTTGCTGTGGGCACATACTAAAATACACATAAAAGTTTGAAGCGTACAAATAAAAGTAATTATTGCACATTGCGGCAATTGCGCGGGTTCTGCAACTGCCCCAAACGGCAACATCGCCGTTAGACCTCACCCCATTAGGTTCCAGTTTACACTAGCTATTTCTCAAGCAGTCCTGATAATGTTTAGTTATTAATAATTTACAATAAAAAATGGCTTAGTCGCAGCATATATCCTGTTGGAGCAAAATTTTTGTATGTGAGCGAATAACCTGATAACCTTAGATCCTTAGATAGATAGGTTATATACCCAATGTTAGATAGGGTTATGTTTCAAACGCTATATGCCCCGCGTCCTGGTTATTAAAGCTGATTTTTCTGAATTCTGCAGACCATTATGTTACTGTCTTCCAGTAATTTAAGCAGTAGACGACTGAACGTACTTACGTACGTAGTTAAACTTCAATTTACTTAAAATGTAGTTCAGGTTTTATTCCTGTTAGGTAACATAATTAACTCTGATTTTTTATTTGATAGACTAAAACGACAGCTGCGATTGACGTTTGCCGTGTTCCGATATGCAACAAAAGTGATAATATCGCGAACCCGACCAAATTGAATAGTAAAAAAATTTAAGCGCTATCAGATCATTAGTACTTACTGATTTTTATTTTGGGTGGCTTCGCGATAATATCACTATTTGTCTAATACGGAATGCGCCCGTTATTTGTCATCATGACAGTTATGCGATGATAAAAGCTGTCATTTTGGTGCAACAAATAAAAAACAGAGTTTATTTGACTTAGCACCACTCTAGTTTATTGCTAGCATTAAATGGGTGCTAATTTTTAACATACATTACGATCTTAGAATGATTTGAAACACTTTTTAGTTTATTTAGCGGCGCTATAGCGGGTTTTACGTATTATAAAGTTACAATTTCTTCCTGATATTTAATTAGATACGTTTTAGCTCTTTCTCAAATTTGCTTATCGCGTTTTTTTAGTTATTCACTCTATGATATAATATCACTTGTAATCTATGGTGCATAAAATGTCCTCTGAGGTTAAAGGATTGTTAAGATATGTGTAGCAATAGTTGAGGTGCGAGATGTAGGTACCTACTCAGATGAAATGGTATTTTGATGGCACTGGTATTTTAATAAAGTTATAAATGTGAATAGGTATATTATGCCGACTTATTTTTTGTTCAATCCGATTTTTTTTGCACTCAGGAGCATTTTCCGTACTTACTTGAAACTGTCTCAAATGTTCTCTACTTGTGTTGCACAGATGATCATCCAAATGGAAAAAAGAGGGTTATGAATTTAAGACCAGTGACGTATTTAACTTTGGTATTCTCAGATGTACAAAGCTAAACTTATTTCATAATCTTGCACTAAACTAAAGCTACAAATCTAAATGTATTACTTACTTTATTTTTTCGTAAGTATCAATAATTAATACCTACCGTGTTTAGCATTATGAACTTATTATTTAATACGTAAACATGTATTGTAACTTAGGGATTCTAATTATTAGGTATCTAAAGTCAGGGTGCTATAGTATTGACTCGAGAATTCTCGAAATTCGACGTCGGCGATCGATTGTTACAGCTCGATTCAAACTTTATGGCGGCTCGGAACACGAGGCGAGTCGCTGCGCAGTAACAAATTCATGGGTCAGCGGGGTTGAGGGGTGGGGTACTGCGCAGCGTGTAGCTAACTTCAGAGCCGCCATAAAGTTTGACGCGATGTATACTCGGTACAGGTGTCCGTCTCGCAAACTTGTTAAAAATACAATTTAAGGGTACTTTAGAAAAAAAAAAAAAACTCCGTTATACAAGATCGCCGCGACTTTACCTGCGCACGCGCATGAGGAAAGCTCAATTGCCCCACGAAGATAGTAAACTCTTACTGAACCCGGCCGCAATGGCTTTCGACCCGGCAGAGCTCGGCCCGCTCACATCCACTCGTGAAGCCTTTCGTATTAACAGCTGTCTAAACGCGTCAAGCACAAAGTTGTAGGTACTAGAGTTTTAGTACCTGAGTCGTAACGAAAGGCACCATAACAGTCAGTATTTACTTGATAATATAGGTACCTTCTAACTGTTGTGCATTTTATATTATCAAATCGCATGACGCAAACAGTATGTTGTCAGTATTATAACACTTTGGGTGATGGTGGCTTCTTAACAATTACAATTTGTGATCGGCATTTAAAGTCAACACGTCTAGGTTTGATTCACTAAAGCACCCTGTTCTTTGACGATGGTACCGTGTCAACACAACGTTGAGTACGATGTCGACTTGGACTATGAATATTTGGCTCCAACGCAAATTTAGCTTGTATACATAAACGAATACATTTTGTCTTGGCAATCATTGTTCTGTGTAGGTAGTCAATTTGTGATTCCTATCATAATTTTCTTTACAATTGACCTTCTAGCTGACTAGCTCTGATACTCTGTTTTAGATTAAAATATTTACGTATATCTATTTATTAAATCTTTCTCCTCTCAAATGACGTTTCATTTTCCAACCTTATTATAATCGTATCCTTAACGTCGTCTAAGCGTTTATAAGTCTTTAATATTATAAATGTACCTATTATAAAATTTATTGTAATCTTGTTTGGTGTTCAAATAAACTAATTATGTATAAAATTGACTTAATTTTCTTGGTAATCCAAATTCTTTGGCGGCTTAACAGCACCCACTCCCTCACATATTAATAACTTATAGCGTACTATCTCATTTAATCAATATCTGTCCTTTTATGACTTATCGATCAAAATCGAATTCGATCGAATCAAAATATTTTATTTTACATAAACCTGCATGGGCACTTAAGAAACGTCAGAATCTAGGTGCACGGTTCCAATAGGGTATTTTCCGATTTGATAAAAACTATTTTAATTTGAAGATTGGGACGATATATTTAACAGAAAAATAAAAATAAATTTATTAATATGTGACGTCAACTTTGTATAAACAACACCGGTAGGTACAAATAAATACTTAGTTGGCGCCGTTTTAGAAGTATTTGTGCACAGAGGCACCGCATACCTGTAATATCACTTTCTATCCATTAAAAATCTTGTTAATTTATTGTAAACTCGAACTTCACTTATTTACTTACTAACTACTTTAGTTTACACAAAGTTGACGTCACGTGATAAAAAGTTATCGTAAGAAGCGTTTTGGCGGTAAATTCAAAACAACGAAAAATAAATTTGGTTTAAATCGTTTTTAATTGAGAAAATGGATAGAAATCAATTTATATTAATTTTTCTGTTAAATATCTCGTTCCAATCTTCAAATTAGAAGAGTTTTTGAAAAATTGGAAAATATCCTATTTGTCGCTTCCTATGGAGAAGCCGGCAAGAAACTCCACGGTTACTCTTATAAAAATAATTGGCTTTACAATGTTTTCAAATTACAATGATAATAGGTATGGGAGGACAGTGCAGGCCTGTCAATAAGTACCAGTTAATTAGAGGAATGAAAATAAAGAATAGAAAATCGTCTACAAATCTAGTCTGTAAGGCCTATAACGTTCGTTTATGATTATGATTCACATTATGTCAAAGAACTTTAAAAAAAAGAAAAAATCAACCGACTTCCAAAAACACTAGAAAGTGAAAAATAACTTTAATTTCGGAAGTCGGTGACTTTGGACATGTATTTTATTAATTTCTTGTCACCGCCTTCCGAAATTAAATCTATTTTTCACTTTCGAGTGTTTTTTGGAAGTCGGTTGTTTCTTTTTTGAAAAAGGTTTTTATTTTTCACGTTTTAGCTATAGTACCTACCCCACATCAATTCGAAATTTCATCATCCTTGGGGTCGAAACAATGCATATTTATGCTATAGCAGCACTCTCGGTTAATTTGCTGTCATTTATCGAAGAGTTCCGTTGTCTGTCTCCGAAACGCACTATCCGATCTATTTAAATGGGACCATTTCGAACAAAAAAGGAATTTAGCAGATCGGTCTTATGACGGAGTTGTCCCCGAACCTCCACCTAACTCCTAACCGTTAAAGAGTTGTACCTTCCTTCATCAGCTCAGCGTCATGAGATGATGATGACCATACGCAAATGTCTCAATAGCTTTAGAAAAAAATATATGAAAAATTTCAATTTTTTTTTTCTAAATTCTATCATCAGATCCTGACTTGGTGCCAATGGGACCACCTCAGGAGTACACTCTTTCAAATAAAAAAAAAATATTGAGAACCGGTCCACAAATGGGGGAGAAATCGAGGAACAAACATAAAAAAACATACATTGGTAGATATAACCTCCTCCTTTTTTGGAAGTCGGTTAAAAAGAATCTACATAAATAAAATGAACCTAGTTATTTAAATCAAGGACATGATTTCCATGACGATCACTAATATCATCATCATCATCATCTGCCTAGCCTTTTCCCAACTATGTTCGGGTCGGCTTCTAGTCTAACCGGATGCAGCGGAATATCAGTATTTTACATGGAGCGATTGCCTATCTAACCTTCACAACTCAGTTACTGGGTAATACGATACCTCTTGGTAAGACTAGTCAGACTTTCGAACTAATGACAATCACTAATAAAATAGTCGATATTAGAATTGATGTACCTATAATGTTAAATAATGACGAGAATATGTCAGACATTGCAAAAAATAAAAATAATGAAAATTAACATTGTAATTTGGGAGCAGTTAATAGATTTTCACATAGTTATGCTGTTAATGAGGTATCAGGGAAGCCACATATGCAGAAGGATCAATGGCAAACTTCCCTGTCCCCAACGTAGTCATTTATCTAAAATTAGGCTTTTGGATAAGGACACGTTTGATGTGAGTTTTAAACTTTCCATCACTAAGTTCTGTAACCAACTTTGGCAACTTGTTGTAAAAGCGGATACTGTTTATTAGAAATGACTTGCTAGTTTTAGTTAATCTACATTTTGGAATCACAATTTCATCTTTAGGTACTACGTGTAAATCGCATCTTTTTTTATTAAGTCCTAAGGTTTTGTGAACATACAAGATATTTACTAGGATGTAAAGAAAAGGCAGAGTTCGTGTATCAGTTTTCTTAATTTGTTTCTAAGAGACTCTCGAGACCTCATTTTACAGATTGGGCGGATTGCCCTCTTTTGTAAAATGAAAATTGAATTTACGTCAGCTGCCGATCCCCATAGCAGAACGCCATAAGACAAAATACTGTGAAAATAAGCAAAGTATAATAACCTAGCTGTGGCTACATCAGTCACCTGCCTTCTTTTTCTTACTGCGTAAGCAGCTGAGCTAATCTACTTGAAAGAGCTCCAATGTGGGACCCCATTGCAATTTTGAATCGAAAGTAGTTCCTAGAAATACAGTTTCCGAATTAGCATCTCGTTTCTTGCCATCAATTTTTAAATTTAGACCTAGTTGGGGTACATTTGGTAATGAGAACTTTTTTTTTGTGTGGGAAATCATCAAATAACTTCCGCTCTTCGTGTCAGACTTTTACTGACTAAAACCCACCTGTGATCCCTCAGTAGCCCGTATGCCAGGGGCTGTGGTATCTCTTTCGAACAAACCCGCACCCCTGGCAGGCTTCGGCCCCACCAGTTGGTGGACATTTTTTTGGCACCGCCGATCGCCTCCACAAGAACAAGGTGGTGCTCCGCCCAAGCCGGGCAGACCTCCACTGTATGCTCCACAGTGTCCTCAGGGCGATCTTCGCAGTGAAAACACCCGGGCGTTTCGTCCTGCCTTATCTGAAACAGGAACCTCCCGAAACGGGTGGAAGGTGAGGACGCCGTGGCGCCTTTCAAGCCACTCCCCAAAGAGGGGTCTTACCGCCGTAATCGTGGCGTGCCCAATTTTGTTGGCATTGAGTAAACGATTATAATTATTAGCCGCAAACTATTTCGAAAGAACAGCTAGAGTATCGATGACATGTAAGACATCCGTATCTTTTATATCTAGTTCTACTCTAAAACTAAAGAGAAGTGTCATCAGCGAATAAAATTATATTCGAGAAGGTAAGGAAGGTCATTAATATAAACGAGAAATAGAAAATGCCCAAGAATTGAACCTTGAGGCACGCCCACCTAGAGACCCCGAGGACGTCGCCCCGTTAACGTTTACTTTCTGCTGCCTGTTTGATAAATAGGAAAGTACAAGATCAGCAGCTTGTCCACAAATTCACAGAGGCAATTGTGTCAATGATATCTTCAAGAACCTTAACGGAAATCCCCTATAAATCTTTAGTGTTTTTTTATCTTATGACTTTTAAAATGCTGTTTTAACTGTGGCATTAGAAATGGGTTTGAATTCAAAACTTGGATTGTTCTACTGAAGTTTTCTTTTAGAAGAGATTCAGTTAATTATAGATGATGGGGAGAGATATTTCGTACCCTCTATTGGGATGTTGGTAAATACATTTTCTAGAGTCTTAGAACTTTTAAATTATCTGAAATGGCTTCATTATCAATTATTGGAGCTAACTCATTCTAATCTCGCTGTTTTGTGTTTCCAGTTTCTTACATAATTACCTGCCACACAGCTATTATTTTATTTTTAGAAATACTAAATTTTTTACTTTTTAATTTAGATTTAGCTTGAGCACAGACTCTTTGAATAGTTTCTTCCATAATTATGAAGGGCCTGATTAGAAGTCAACGATTTTGCGTGATAATGAATTATTTAAGATACTAGCAACGCCCCGCGGTTTCACCCGCGTTAGTAGTAGTTCCCGTTCCCGTGGGAATACGGTGATAAAATATAGCCTATGTCACCTGGGGATAGTGTAGCTTCCCAACAGTGAAATAATTTTTCAAATCGGTTCAGTAGTTTCGGAGCCTATTCAATGCAAACAAACATACAAACAAACAATCAAATCTTTCCTCTTTATTATTAGTATATATAGATATCTGCTTTTTCTAATGCCAGCAGTGGCCCATTCGTTAAATTTTGATTTATCTAGTACTTACCTAGTCGTTTTTTTACAGGACAATGCTTTATTGAATTCTTGGCATATTTTAGAAAAAATGTGCCATAGTTTATATTGGGGTCATGTGAATCAAAACTTGCTGTTGAGAAATTGCTCAACAGCAAGCAACTTAAGGTAGCTGCTACCCATAGTACCTACCTAATAAATAGGTATGTATACCTACTGTATAGAAGGGTTGTGGACCTCAGATAGGCAGCCGCTCCAGGTAAAATATTAGTTTTCAACTAAATCTGGTTAGACAGCAAGCTGACCCCAACAAAGTTCCGAAAAGGCCAGGCAGTTGATATCTTAATTGAAGATATTTTTTATTTAAGTAAGTACCTACTTATACAAACTATTTATTGAAATTAACACATCTTAGTCGAGGTAACCTGATTCTTAATGAAATCAACCGTAGGTAAAGACCACTAAAAATAATTATTGCATTTATGGGTGGCATCCGGGACCGCGGTCCCGGTCCCAAAAGCCCCCCGACCCATCTATTGTCGTCATGCCTATAAAATCCCGTAGGTAGTGTAGGTACCTACAGTTTTCCAATAATAAGATAAAATCAAATAAAATCAAAATCAAAAGTCATTTAGGTATTTAAACTAGGCTGAGAGTCAGCTCTTTTTGAACGTCAAAATTACATAAGACAGGCCCCCAAAACGCCCGCCATTCACCACTTCCTAGTGCTTTAGCTGGGAACAAGAAGTGGCGCAACAAACTCCCCAGCAGCACAACTGTCTGTTAAATTAGAAGAATTAGATTCTATACAATAGTAGGTAATTAACATTACGAAACACAGAAAACATTACACTTGCCATAATGTCAAGTAGCACACGCCAATATACCAACAAAACATTGAAAACTTATAGGTGAGTACCTACAGTTTTCAATGTTTTGTTGGTAGAAATAATTAATGATAAAAAAAGAATGTAAACAGAACTTATAATCTATATAAAAGCATCCAGGCTTAAAGGGCGTGCCCGGCTTTTTTTTTTGGTTGGTTAATCATCAAATAACTTCTCCCGCTCTGGGTGGAGCAGGAGGGCGTGTCAGAATTTTACTGACTAAAACCCACTCGTGTTCCCTCAGTAGCCTGTATGCCAGGAGCGGCGGTATCTCTTTCGAACAAACCCGCACCCCTGGCAGGCATCGGCCCTTGCGGGCCCCATCACTTTGTGCTGACATCTCTTTGAGGCGCGCGTGGGACACAACGCGCCGTCGACCTGGGCTTGGTCCTTACCGTCAGCGAGCTACCCATTACTCGCCGTCCGCAAGCCCACGCCTACGGTGGCCGGAAATCAGCCTGGGATTCCCGACGCCCAGTTCGTCTCCTGCGGCGGTTAGGGCCGTGAGGGCGCATATACTGCCTCGCACTCACGTGAGCCGCCTCCCTCTTCGCGAGCATTACTGCTTCGCTGAAGGAGGTGACGGCTACCCATGCACTCTCGCTCCGTACCAGGGCCGTACGCGAGAGATCGCAGCCGCCGATTGCCTCCACGAGGACACGGCGGTGCTCTGCCCAAGCCGGGCAGACCGCCACCGTGTGCTCCACCGTGTCCTAAGGGCGATCTTCGTAGTGGAGACACCCAGACGTTTCCTCCCGCCTTATCTGAAACAGGAACCTCCCGAAACAATCGTGTATGGTGAGAACAGGCGGAAGGTGAGGCTCCATGCCGCCTCTCAAGCCACTTGTTTTAAAAGGTTAACCAAGACCAACAAATGAGTTATGAACCTTATGTAGTCGGTGAAAGGGAACACGTAGTTTGTCCTTATTTCTAGTATTAATATTATGCTTAACACTGTTTTTAATGTACAAGTGTATACTTTGTCAAATATATAAGATGTTAGGGAAGATGAATTAGGAACAAAGCCACCGTGAGAATCCCAAGTCTTTAAAAAAATCTCTAAGAGAAACTCTAGTACCTACCTAGTTGGTAAATTGCTCGAACAGCTCGTTTTTGAAGAACTAAAATATTTTGAATGTCAGCGGCTTTGTCCCACGGCAGAATGCCGTAGGACATAACGCTATGAAAATAGCTAAAATAAACTAACCGAGCTGTATCGACATCAGTGTATTCAACGTCAGAGCCTTCCCACTAGGCATGATATATGTAATCCCCACTGAAATTTAGCATCTTCTGTTAAGCCAAGAAAAATTGCCGAGTCTACAGTTCTAAGCACCTCATTATCTAAGACGTAGTGGGGTTCTAAATTTCTAACATTCGGTAAGGCGAACTTGATACATTTCTTTTTCTTGGCATCGAGAACTAGGTTATTTGTGGTAAACCAATCCTTAACTATTGAGAGTGCACTGTTTACGTTGTCAAAATCTTGTCTGTTCCTGTCTACTTTAAAGATACGTGAGGCATTAGGAGTGATCAGCAAACAGTACAACGTTACATATGAATAATGGTAAGTCATTAATTTAAACTAAGAATAAGGATGGACCTAGTATTGAGCCTTGAGGTACACCTAACTGAACTGGTAGCCCGGAAGATTTCACACCATTAACATCTGCACATTGGTGTTAAGGAACTCAGTTTAGTCAGCACTATCAATATTTGACCCATAAGTATCTGGTGAGTAGTAGGGACCTACCTAACCTGACCCGGTTTTTTCCCTCAAAACACATCAAACGATGTGATTTGAAATTATGTAGGTATTTGCGATCCTGATTGAGTGATAAAAATAATACTCTGATAATTAGGTAGGTGTAGGTACTTATCATTGCTCGTTAAATAATGTTGATATAGCGAGTAATTTATTGAATATGGACCATGTAGCGTCTACGTAGCTGCCACATGAACATGTAGCATGGGTAGTACCCCATAAGCCGGACAAACGACTTGATGATAGATGCGGGAACCACAGGACCAGTCGTTGTGCTGATGCTTAGGGGAAGCTTTTTTCCAGCAGTGTGACGTCTGTACCGAATCGTTTTTATTAGGATTCTAAATTTTGTAGCGGTAAAGGGGATCGAACTTTTTTGTATGGAGGGCGTGGGCTTGCGGATGGCGAGTAATGGATAGCTCGCGTGTGGAACACAAGGCGCCGTCGACCTGGGCTTGGTCCTTGCCGGACAGCGAGCTACCCAATATTCGCCGTCCGCAAGCCCACGCCTACGGTGGCCGGAAATCAGCCTGGGATTCCCGACGCCCAGGGCGTCTCCTGTGGCGGTTAGGGCCGTGAGGGCGCATATACTGCCTCTCCCTCACGTGCGCCGTGTCCCTCTTCGCGAGCATTAGGTACCTACTGCTTCGCTGAAGGAGGTGACGGCTACCCATGCACTCTCGCTCCGTACCATGGCCTGGACCAGGGCCGGACGCGAGAGATCGCCGCCGCCGATCGCCTCCACGAGGACACGGCGGTGCTCCGCCCAAGCAGGGCAGACCGCCACCGTGTGCTCCACCGTGTCCTCAGGGCGATCTTCGCAGTGGAAACACCCGGGCGTTTCCTCCCGCCCTATCCGAAACAGGAACCTCCCGAAACAACCGTGTCCGGTGAGGAGCTGCGTCAGGCGGAAGGTGAGGACGCCATGCCGCCTCTCAAACCACTCCTCAAAGAGGGGACTTACCGCCGCAATCGTGGCGTGCCCATCTCTCACTAGGTTAGGTCAGATTATCGCCGCGCCATGACCGAACGTTTTCACGAAAACCAACGGCGCGGACTCGACCTGCGCCTGCTTATTTTTTTTAATAATGCGTTGGTTATAATATCACGTCTTGACGTCCAAATCGCCTTGAATGTGCCTATTTGAAATAACTGATTTGATTTTGAGTTTTGAATTTCCGATCCCAATTCTTAAAACGGCCGCGACTTACGAGTTGTTGTAGGTCGTGAGTTCGAACCCAGCCAGGCGCCTTACTTTGTGTAAATTATTTCATCACCACTGCTCTCAAAACGGTGAAGGAAAACATCGTGAGGAAACCGGCATGTCCTAGAACCAAAAATTCGAAGACATGTGACATCTACCAACCCGCACTGGGCCCGCGTGGTGGATTATGGCCCAATCCCTCTCACCGAGAGGAGGCCTGTGTCCCAGCAGTGGGAACATTATAGGCTGATGATGATGAATTCTTAAAACTTGGTTGGCTCATGGTCTTGGTACACACGGCTACACATCAAGCTATACATATCCATTTTACGCTGATCTCGCACTGTACGGAAATCCTATACAATGCGAGATTAGCTTATACTGGAAATGTATAGCTTGATGTGTAGCCGTGTGTACAACCTCAAACTTGAAGCGTTGTCGATGCATCCCATGGGAAACCAACATTCATCCGAATTTAATATCGAACCACCCTAAAGTTAAAGTCATCAATATTCACTGAAACCATCTAGTCAAAACAAAATGGCTAAAATCACAACTACGCACGGAGCATCCGTAGTAGGAAGGGACGACTTACGCTTGACCCCCTTTTCATCCCATCTTCACATTACGTGAGCGCGTAGAGTTCGCAGTTTTTTAATCAAACTTTATCTTTCGAAATCGTAGTGGAGAAATACTTAGAAAAGCCGTTTTGGTTATACCTTTTATAATAAAATAAATAATTATAAAAAAGAAAAAAAATTAGTATGATCCACGGTTTACTCTGCTGTGAGGTTATGGCACCTAATATTCTTATAAATAATATTAAACTAATATGAAGCTTCTAGGACCCTAGGTTGTAACATTGTAACCAAATGAAACAATTACAAACTCAAAAGCCAACGTCCGTTCAAATTAAATCAGCTTAAACCAAATAAAATTACACGCCAAATTGATTTAAAGCTCAGTGGGCACACATCTAAACATAGTATGTATAGGTGGGCTCCAAATTGCGTATTTAAATAAGTACCTATCTATACAGGAACACGTATGAACGAGTTTATAGAGGTTGGCAGCAGAGTTAGTTCGCTCTCTGTATGGTGTACTATGCGTGAGGGGGGTCCAGGGTGGACGGGCGGCGGGGGGCGGAGGGGGCGGCGGGTGGCGTTCAGGACGCCGCCGCCTAAGGGGCCTCGTCCAGAGAAAGTAAAATATCCTGGTATGGGGGAGGCTAGTATTGTCAAGCCAATGTATAACTATAGCTTTAAACTATATATCGGGGGTCCATACTATAGCCTGTGGAGTACTTATTTACATACGTATATAAGTTTATCTATTATGCAGACATAGGAAATGGAACAGGTTGGGAAAGGGACGTTGCGAAATTTGCTTACATCAGATCTATTGGACGTAAAATCGTTCTAGTTTGTAATATTGATTTGAATTCTCATTGCATGATGGTCACGTTATACATTTTATAATTTATGGAGGCTCCTAGTTCTGTTATTGTTAGGACAGTGTCGTGTTTATTGTAAATAGGCAATGACTTAATTTTGCAAGTAGGTACATTGTTTAAATTATCCTAGTTTTCCTTGGTGTATGGTGGTTACAATACGGGCTACAGCGGTGTATGAACGTCGCCGTAGAAAAAATGTGTCCGTCAAGAAGCATCCATAGTGATCCATACAAAACTGCAAACTATTCTAACACACGGCGAATATAGGGTGACTGGTAATTAGTGACCGACATTTAAACACATGATTGCACTCATCATTATGTACAACTTTTACTATGGGACCAAACCTGAAATCGCGAAAAAAAAATCAGCTGTTCCCTACATTTATGTTCGCATATATCTTCAAAATGTAGGGAACAGCTGATTTTTTTTGAAGTTGTTCATAATGATGAGTAGTGACCAGCCATCCTATCTAACGTGTGTAAAAATAGCCTTAACGTACTTAGGTATAACTTTGCAGTAAAGTTGAAATTAAATTTTCATAGTAGGTCAGCACTGTGTGTAGGCACTTAGTGAAAGTCCGTTGCAGCTATTTCCTTCGTCAGCCAACCCGTGCTCGTAGGTTTGAATTCAATTACCTTTGAGGTGACGAAATTTATATTTTACATTTCTTTCCCTAATATAGATTTTGCTAGTGCATACTTGAGTGCCTGTTGCAGAAATTTAATGTCAATTTGAGTGCAATAAAATATCTTCGTGAGTGACGACGCAGGGAGTTACATTGAGTAAAGCCAGAAAAACGTATTGTTTTGCAAATTGACTACCATGTCAAATTATCCATATATCAAATCACAACTGCATTTTTTTTTAGTTGTATCAAATGAGTATGTTACGGCCAACGCCGTAAGACGCCCCCCAGCTAGATGGACCGACGACCTTAAAAAGGTGGCTGGGACAGACTGGATGCGGAAGGCGTAGGTTGGAGTGTTGTGGCGCAGCCTGGGAGAGGCCTATGTCCAGCAGTGGGCTGCGATACGCTGATTGCAGTTGATTGATTTTACGGCCAAATGACGTAGGGTGTCATGTCAATTTGCTTAATAATTCATTCCCTAGCTGTACTTCTCCTGGTGCTCTCTCGGCAAGTCGGCAGTAGTCAACCACGGTTCAAATTTGCAGTAGCATTCTCCTGCTTACTTAAGTACACAAAAATCACCAACCTGTATGTCAAGTTTTGATTGCTTTTGTTTTTTTACTGTCACAAAACAACAAAACACTGTGTCTCTGTATTAAGGGAGGACATTGGCTCCTGCAAGACAGTTATATAACAAGCGCAGGACTCGGAGAAATCATACAACTTGGTGTAATTGTTTGTCAATAAATAAATTTTGTATTTGTATTGTATTAAAAGAGTGGTAATTTTAGAAATCTCCTCTATCTGAAAGACATCCAATGTTGGACATAGGCCTCCCCCAAGCTCTATCAATTCAATGGGCTTGCGGACGGCGAGTAATGGGTAGCTCGCTGTCCGGTAAGGACCAAGCCCAAGTCGACGGCGCGTTGTGTTCCACGCGCACCTCAACGAGATGTCAGCACAAAAAAATGATGGGGCCCGCAAGGGCCGATGCCTGCCAGGGGTGCGGGTTGGTTCGAAAGAGATACCACAGCCCCTGGCATACGGGCTACTGCAGGAACACGGGTGGGTTTTAGTCAGTAAAAGTCTGACACGCCCTCCTGCTCCGCCCGGAGCGGGAGAAGTTATTTAATGATTTCCCACCCAAAAAAAAAAGCTCTATTAATTCAACCGGTTCTATGCATCTTGTATCCAGCGGAAGTAGTCGATTTTGATGATTTTTAGGGTTCCGTACCTCTAAAGGAAAAAACGGAACCCTTATAAGATCACTTTGTTGTCCGTCCGTCCGTCCGTCCGTCTGTCAAGACCGTTTTTCTCAGGAACGCGTGGAGGTATCAAACTGAAATTTCTATATGATACTTAGTTCTACTGTCCGTGGAAGCTGTAGAAAAATCAACCTTCTAAGTCAACGCAATCAAAAGATACAGCCATTTAGGCTGCAAAATTCCGCAAATTTTCGAAACTCGCACGGGAATCAAAACCTACAGGGTACTTCCCGTGAACTTAGAATCTTGAAATTTTGTACGAAGTCACGTCTTATAGTACAGATATAGGAAAAATTACGAAAACCGTAAATTTTTAGTTTCGTCATATAAAAAAAAATATTTTTGACAATTTTGAACTTTTACTTATATACCCACAGGTTTGTACGGAACCCTCGGTGCGCGAGTCCAACTCGCACTTGACCGGTTTTTTTAGCCTAAAGTTTAATTATATTCGAAAATGATAAATTACTGAAAATTATCCAAATAACATGCACATTTTTCAGGGCAATTGGTACTATGTACCGTAGGTGCACAACACTTGTTTATAGATTTATTCTGTTTGAATACGAACTGAACTCGATGCCGTAAGAAACTCATTTCTGGCAATATTTTTTTAAAATCTTTCGAAATAGGACCCCATCATCTATTGAATGCGAAATACTGAAAGTCTTTCATACAAACTTCCACCCCATATTCCACCCCTTGTTAGGGGAGTTTCCTAAAATCCTTATTCCTTGGCTTCCTACTCATAATCTACCTCTGTGCCAAATTTCATCTTCGTAGGTCCAGTCGTTTTTGAGATTTCGTGTTTAATCAGTGACTGATTGAAAGAATGAGTGACGTTTCGCTTTTGTATGTAACGCCAATGTTCTGCAGGATGACATCTGTATATACAGATGTCAACCTATCACACTAAGTCACACTAAGTACAGAACATATCACACTAAGTCCACATGCGCACAGACGTAGAAATGACGCGGCGCGGTTTTTTCGCGCCCTGCAGGCTTAGCATGACGCTTTCTATTTCTACTCTTGCGTATAATAGAAATCGCTTGTCTACACTTTTCGGTACAAAACTGTCAACTGCCTACACTTTCTCTTCCGTCGACAAAACGCTTCTCTATGGTTCTCGTGCTAAGCCTGCTGGATCTATTCACTGCTTAGCGCCGACGAGAAACTCGAACGATGCGTTTTTTCTATGCGGATGCACTCTGGTTCTGAATTCACTATGACCACTTAACGATTCCTTACTCGAAACCACATCAATCACTCACGACATCTGCTAATATCTTATTAATAATGTCGACAAATTGTCTTTGACCACCACCACTTCAGCCGAAAGACGTCCATTGCTTCCCACAAGCCTCCCCCAAAACG
This sequence comes from Polymixis flavicincta, assembly GCA_949987655.1. Taxonomy (NCBI): domain Eukaryota; kingdom Metazoa; phylum Arthropoda; class Insecta; order Lepidoptera; family Noctuidae; genus Polymixis; species Polymixis flavicincta. The sequence goes on along the minus strand of OX465171.1, from coordinate 28,802,857 downwards.
AGGGTTTTGCCATAATCGCTAAGCTTGGCAGGCGGGTTGGTGATCGTAGTATGGTGGTAAAATGCATTGAGAACGCTGCTACCCATTCTCTAGTAACTCCATTAGTCACCTTTCCTTTTACGTCCGGCAACACACGGAACAAATTGTCTTCCATCATATAGAATATGACATTTCGAATCTTTACCGTTACATTGGTTTCACTAAAAAACATGATAATGGTGCCGATTCTGTTGTACACTGAACTAAACTAACTAAACTATAACTAAAATTATTCTATTCTAGGAATGCTATTCTGCAAAAAAAAAACTCTAAATTTAAAAACTATTTTGACACAACTAAAATCGAATTTGACAATCACGACTCGCACGTGGTATGTTTTGGCTTCGCAACGTGGTACTTGTTTGCCCTACCCCGTGATTTTTTATTAGTATCCACATGTTGAGTTTTAGATGTGTATGGGGTCTTATAAAGGGGGTCGAAATTTTCATTATTTTTGCGATAGGACACACCATTTTCGAGACATAAGCAAAAGAAAAGAAAAAAATACAGAACTATTTTTGCACCAGAAGTCGAGGTGTCGGCGTGAATTTTAGTTGTTGACAACTAATTTTATTCCATACCTATTTAGTCAGACAACCCAAATTTTAGGTTGAATATAATAATGAAATTGACAGCAACAGAATAGCAAAATTGCTATTTTCACTAAACTAAAAACTCAGTGCAATCTTAGTGCTGTCAAACTAAAATATAGGTAAGTTCTGTCACTTTAGTCAATTTCAGAATGGGAAATCGTCGTTTGACAGGAATAAACTAAATTTTGGTGATTTTTAGTCTAGTTTAGAGAATTTTGTGACAACAGAATCGGCACCATTGACGTAGTTTGAACGTAGTACCTAAGATTCCACGGGGAATCATTATAACCATACAGAACTGGGGCCCTGTTCGATTTTTAATGCTCGGTATTAAATCTAGCTTAGCCAGCAGCTTCGCCCGCGTGTAGGTCGAAAATCATCCCACGGGTACGTATTACCGGGATTAAAAATATCCTAATCTATCTGTGTGCCAACTTTCATCTATATCCTTTAGGGTGTTGTTGCGTGATTGAGTAACAAACATACAAACATCTAAATATCAAAACATACAAACTTTCACATTTATAATATAGTACGATAGTACGATACGATACAATAGTACGTTTTTTTATGTGTCGTAACGTTAATTACGTACCTATCATTGTATAGAATGTTCTTTTAACATAATAGACAGCTGTGCTGCTGGGGAGTTTGTTGCGCCACTTCTTCTTCCCAGCTAAAGCACTAGGAAGTGGTGAAGGGCGGGCGTTTTTTGGGGGACTGTCTTTTGTAATTTTTGACGTTCAAAAAGGGCCGACACCAGCCTAGTTTGAATAAATGACTTTTGATTTTGATTTTGAATAGTAGGAATAGAAAAGTAGGAATAGTAGGATAGGAAAGTAGGTAGTAGGATAATCACCACGTTTTATTCAGCGTTTTAATGAGATAATATCAGGTTTTCAGTCGATTACTAAAGAGTCTGCTAAGTCTATTGTTATGCAAAGCTTATATTTACTTCGACTAGTGGAATACCTACCAAGGTTGTTTACCTTCAGTTTCATTGGCAAACATTTTTCACTCAAAACTTTTTCATAAAATATCGAAATGTTACTATTGATCCACCGCGATGGCGCGTGTAAGCGTTCTTAAAGACAAATGGTAGGGGATCTACGGGAATTCCGTGTAGCATCTTATTCCCCAGGCTTACGGTTCATTTTTGTTGAACATTGACCGCGTTCGTCGAAAGGGTTATGCGCGTAATGTATGAAGATGACGCAGGACAGTATTTTTTTTTTACTTTTGCTATGCAATAACCAATCATAATGTCAAATGAGCGTCCGCCCGCCCCGTCTTGTTAATGACCGGTCAAGGAAACACTTTATTGCGTTTTAAACTTTCGGCAAATTTAAAAAGTTACAAATTCTACGATGAAGCAGCTACGTGTACGTCAAAAAGGTGTTAGAAAGGTGATGAAAACTATCCCTCTTATTTATAAACGTTGCTTAATGTCAAGTAATGAATAGGATCTGCTTAACCATACGTTTTTGTAGTTTAAACATCTGTTAACTGTAAGCAGCGTTTGTAAATATGGGGGTTTACGAGATAGGTAACATCGATCACTATAGGTAATGGTATCCACTAATTTAGCAAGCTTTGAGTATTATAATAGTCACTAGTTATTTACTATGTAGAACCTATGATTAGGCCCTTTATTTATAAACGTTACTTAAAGTTAAGTAATGATTAACGACTGTTTAACCAAAAATTTTGACGTTTTAAGGTCTCATAACATTAATCAACGTTTATAAATAAACCCCATAGTTTGTAGGGAAAGCATTTTATGCAGACAAGCACAGAAAGACATCCATTATCATCCATTTATTTAATTTAGAATTGTCATTAAATAAGTACATTAATCTGAAAACTAGTGGTCCGTTACTAAACTTCAATTACGTTTACGTTAATTATTGTTATCACATTAATTTCCGTTTGTGATAGTAAAACTATTACTTACCTAACATATAACAACTAACAACATCGAAATAGCATATAGAATCAAGGAAATATTTTAAGTACAATTTATAATTCTGTTGTCATCAAATTTTTGGTGAAAGTGAGACAAGTTTTTGCATGTTTTTAAAGTAGGTAAATTTCGTTTTCTGAACCCAGATACTATTTTGACAGGTGCAATGTCAAAACTCGATGTCAAAATAGTAACCGCCGGCAAGTTTAGTTTCTAAGGGACTTAAGGGATTTACTAGAGAATGGGCAGCAGCGTTCTCTATGCATTTTACCACCATACTGCGATCGCCAACCCGCCTGCTAAACATGGCAATTATGGCCAACACCCCCCCCCCCCCCCTTTGGGGGAGGTCTATGTCCAGCAGTGGACGTCTTTCGGCTGAAATGATGATGATGAATTTGTAGATTCTGTTGAATAAAATCCAAAACTATTTTCATAGATTAAATAATCCTATGTTATTCTTTTAACCGACATCATTAAGGAGGAGGTCATTAATTCGGTATGTTTATATTTTTTTAATGTATATTCGGCCATAACTCTAGGTACTATAACTAAATAGTAAAAATAAAAACTTTAAAAATTAAAAACAAACGACTTCCGAAAGACGAAAAGTTAGAAGGCCTGCCACAAGGTGGACCGATGACCTTGTGAGGGCCGCAGGAGTCCGCTGGATGCAGGAAGCACAGAACCGTTCGAAGTGGCGGAGCTTGGGGGAGGCCTATGTCCAGCAGTGGACGTCTTTCGGCTGAAATGATGATGATGATAATGACTTCCGGAAAAACACTACAAAGTGAAAAATAACTTTAATTTCGAAAGGCAAAAAATTTAAATTGACACACAAAGACACCGACTTCCGAAATAAAGTTATTTTTAACCGACTTGTATATATTTATATATTTTTATGTATGTTCGGGCGTATATAGACGGATTTGCAATTTTTTTGTTCGAAAGGGGTTTATTCCGAAATGGTCCCATTAAAATTTCATATAGATCTGATGATGCGTTTCGGAGACAGACAATCTTCAAAACATTACACCAAATCAACCGCGAATGCTGCTACTGCATAAATGTGCATTGTTTTGACCCCAAGGATGATTAAATTTGGAATTGGTGTAGGGTAGGTAACTAAAAAGTGAAAAATAAAAACTGAAAAAAAAAATACAATCGACTTCCACTGAAAATTTTCTACTGAAAAGGTTCGGAAATAAGTCTGAGTATCTCCGAAGTTCTACATCATTTTGACGTAGTATTTACACCAAAATAATTATAATTAATAATAATTGCTTAAAAATATCAATTTTATATTTGCTCTTTTTATTTTTTTATTAATAAAATATAAGTACCTACTATAAAATTCACCGTGTCAGCGATCTGCGTTCGGTATCGCACGAATGCTTGTAAAAGACGGTGCGCAACGCCGAAATGTAAGAGGGCCCTTGAACAACTTTGTCGAGTTATGCAGAAAAGCTTAGCAGTAGAATATAGGATGCCAGAGCGAGAAAAGCAAGTGAGGCAAGCTCTATAATGTTAACATTCCGCCTATTGTCGACTATATTTTCGGAAAATATAGCAGCTAGAAACTTGGTTGACGGTTAATGCACAACAGCTAAATCGAGCGATTGCAGAAAGCAAGAACTATTTTTTTTGGATCTTGCCTCACATAGGCTGAGTTCTATAAGACATTTGAAATATATTTTTTGAGTTCTTACTGCTTTTGCATAATTTTATTTTGAAGCTAGGGGGTGCTCGCGCACCCCCTTGCACTCGGCGCCCATGTCAAACTCCTTTATTATTATAGCAAACACAACAGACACAAAATGTCATATAATTATATACGAACTAAAAAACGAAGTTTAGACGGACTCACAGATCACGTTTAAGACAGAAATGCTCGTTGACGTTTACCGTGAATTTTTGATCGGCTTCACAACGCAATAACCCATCTGTTATGTCGGCCTTCAAAAAATAATGTTTAATTCAGGAATTATTTACAATTTCTAACAAATAAACAGGGTGTTTGACCCAAACAACGTTGAACGAGGTGATTGTATATCTGATTGTGAACCCAAAACAATAAAAAGGGGACCTTAACGAACACTCTTAACCTTGACCGATAGACTTGTCAAGTGCGGGCGCGGCTAAGTCGTGTCTATGGTCCTAAACAATTCAATATTTGTGATAAACTGCGGGTAGGTCGTGACATTTTTTTGAACTGATTTCTGAAGGCTTGTGCCTTTGATAACAGCCTACTTACGGGTCTACTTAGTTTACTTAGAGGTTAATTGGTGAATTATCGATCTTTTACTGTATCGGTAGTGCGTTATTAAGCTCTTTGGCAGATATTTGATTTCTGCGCTGCGTATTCGATTCTGGTTCGATTTCCGCACAAAGAGAAAAACAAATAATTTTCTCGTTTCAATGGGCGTTTTGCGTGGATTTGTCTTTTAATGTGAGAGACTCTACTAAGAGATATCTTTTTACGTAAGCATAGATTTTCGTAGCTTCAAATCCATGAAAGTTTTGAGTTTTGGTGCAAAGGTCAAAATATCCTTTTTGGTCCAAACTTTTTATGGGTAATTTACCTATATAATTTTTTTATGGATTAAGCCCATACCTATTAACATTTACGTTACCAAATTGAAGCATTTCCTGTTTAGTTGCTAATAACTACTAAACATAAAATAACTCTCAAAGGGTTTGGTAGAGGTGCCTACCTATAGTACATCCACATAGCTAGTAAAATCCGTATTATACAGGATAAGTTTTTAACCAGTGCGCAAACTGTAACCATGAATTCAGCATATCATTCTAGACCCGCCAGCGTAGACATTTATCGTCGATTATGCAAAAAAAAATCAGCTGTTCCATACATTTTGACTGCTTAGGTAAACAGCAGTTTTTTTTTTGTATAATCAACGAAAAATTGAGATAAAAACTCATCCTGTGTACGTATATTAGTCGACGCTCCATGTCGTACCTAGCATTGAGAATCCAACAGAGTACCGTCAACTGTGGCGTCTTTACTTTCCATAAGCAACTTTACCAATGAGAACTGTATTGAAATGTCTCTCGATTACTAAAAATTTGTTACAAATAGTAGATCATTTTACTTCTGTATCGCTGCGATATTATGTAGCGGCAACAGATTTTAGGTTAACGACAGAAATTTAAGTACAGTGCCCACGGGTAAAGTTGCTATGGAAAGTTGCATGCCACAGTTGACCGTACATCCAAGCGCGTCGAAAAAACACAGTTCGATTTTCCACTCTCGGCGCTACACAGTGCGTTGAAAATTCAGTGCACGAAAAAATCCAGTGCACGAAAAGGTCCAATGCACGAAAAAATCCCGCCGTGATATTATTACGTCCGTGTGAATACGATATGTAAACTAACATACGTTGTGACGAAGAAAGAATCGGTCCTACTGAACTAGGGATTGAGGTAGATAGCTACTAGAAAGTGCCAAGTTCTTTTCTTTGGAATTTCTACTTATGTTTTTGGTATGATATACGATTACGTAACGAACTATGTAGAATACACAATCCAACAGCTCACAGCTTTGTGTAAGACTCATTACGAAGCCCCTCGCCATCCAATCATCGTACAAGGATCATAAACAAAGCCCTAAGTCTAATGAGAAGTGATGGAAAATTTAATTAAGTTCGATCGAGATGTTGATATGCGAGCAAGCACTCATCTGGAGCGGCCGAGGGGGGCGTCCGAGCAGCGCATGTAAATGCGAGCAACGCACCGGCGCCACGGGCAGCACCACGGGCCGGAACCTTCAGCCGCAGTAGCCGGCATCGGGAGGAATGGAAAATATATATCAAGCCGAGCGAAAAGTCCACTACACACCCCGAGGGTGGCGGGCCCGGACGTGCGTTCGATTCAAACGAGCCTTGGCCGCCCCCGCACTGCCGAGCTCCATTTTATTGTGACGTGCGATAGCGTGTGCCTCGTTCACCACCGCATGCTACACACGCACTGCATGTGACGCTCCACGCGCGCACGCCTCGCACTCATCGCACTGCACTACGCTACCCAATTTACCCACCTACATACCGGTCAGTATCTACAGCCTCCGGCCTCCTAACGGACTCACTGCAAAGAAGTTTTTTAGATGTAATTTTAGATTTTTCTCTTTTGCCTCGAGAAAGTCCGGAGGAAAAATAAATATGCTTAAACCCGACCCTAAAGGACCCGAAAGAGGAAAAAAATATTAAAAATTAAGAAAATATTTGTTTTACAGTTATGTAAACATCTCTAATTACGACCTGTTCAAATTATTATTTTTTCTTTGCAGCGTGCGCGGGGCGGCGCTCTAATTAACATCTATTACAGGCTTACAGGTATTTCGGGAACAGAGGAGTATCATTTGGCGAGGGCGCTGAGTACACTCAATTAAACGAGGCCGCCCCCGCCTCGCCTCGCGGCCGAGTGGAGCAGCCTGTAGCCGTGCTAACACTGCACTCCTCGTTCACGTCTTTAGCACAACGTTTAGCGTCTTGCGTCTTCTTGAACCAGGGTTTACGATGAGTTATTAGGATGGGTTTGATGTTGACGGTTGGCTGGCAGATCCCGCGTTATCAGCGTCTAGACCAGTTGTCTGGACCTGTTGCATAGGTGGACCTTGCGTGGTGCGTGCAGGGCTGCGGTGCCGCTGCGTGCCGCCAGGCGGCGCTGTCCGGCACACGCTTAGCCTCCCCGTGGTCACCCGCTCGGAACGTTTGCCTCCCGCCGCCCCCCGGCCACCCTCTTTAAAAGCCAGTGGCGAGCTTCAAGAGAAAGTGCCGCGTGTGTACACTCACATGCGTACAACCATCTTTGGCAAGAGCCGGCGGGCGCAGGCCGGCGGGGTGAGCCTCGGATTATGTGGAGGCGCCTCCCCCCGTATGCGTAAGTGCGTTCACACAAAGCCTTCCCACATACATTTGCATAGTGACATTGTTCGGTAATAATGTATGTGACCACTCGGCTCGCCGCCCCACGGCGACATCTTTCAATAGATCGCCTCGCCGCTTGTTCTGCGCCTCCCGTGCCTCCCCGCGTCCCGCAGCATCTCCCGAGCCGCTTTCTAATTAAAATACATCTACTATAATATATTATTTGATTTTCTATACGTGCCCGTGTTATCAACTATAGAGGAAAGATGTTTGGATTTGAAAGTTTTTAAAAAAACAGGAACGTTGAAATATCCAGATGAAAAACTTATAGATCCTTTTGTGTGAAAAAGTGTGAATCTTCAATCATTAACAGGCTAGCTACAAGCTAGTTTTTACATAGATGTGTGCTGTCCGATCAATTGGATCAGAAGAAATTGAATGTGTAATTTTGATTTACATATGTGACTAGGTACACATGTGCGTATAAGAGGATTTCTTGAAGTTTCGTCGATATAGCGGCGGGTGGCAGGGGTGGCTCGGACGCTCACACGCCGCCCGCAGCGCGTCGGTGTGCGTATGTCTCGGACATGCACGCTACGCAGATTTCTCTAACGATTTTCCCGGAGTGTGAAATGTAAAATAAGGGGTTAGACGAGGCTGAGCTCGCCCTCGTCCCGCGCGCCCCCCACCTGCCCCTCCACTCGCCAAATTGATGACCAGCCACCCACAGGGCGATCTGTTCAAATTTAACACATATCGTATTTAAAAGTAAAACGGTTCGGAACCTTATCTTCCCTCATTAATATTCCCTTGCAAATTGTTAGCATACTTCGTGGCGATTTTACGTTTAATTTCCTACGAGTACTTGTAGAACCTGCATGCTAATATTTTTCCTAGTCAAATATATAGAGTATATTAAGTAATTGCTGATGTCACTTTTAGGAAAACTTTTGTAGTAAGTAAACACGAAGCAGGTAAATCGAACTTGTATCTCACCCCTTTTCCTTAAAACCATGTCATAGACAATAATGATAGCAGAGACCTAAGAACATTTCCAACATTCGGGCCGTTTTGTTTGAAGTTATCTTCAACTTACAAAACAATAACACAAACTCTTAGTATATCAAACGACTGTAGCTAGAAACAAATTATTTTAAAACCTAGTTATGATTTTTGTACTCATTTCCTATCCTTTTAATTGCACAATTTCTTCATACATTCTTTTTTCCAGTAGGTACTACTTAGGAAATATGTTTCGAATAGTTCTCCAAAAAAATATTTACGCAAATTGGGTAAGGTTCCCACATTTATTGTAATCATACCTTAATGTACTTACCTAGATTGTCGTAGCAAATGCATTAAAAAAAACAAAGGCACCTTACATTCAACATTTTGAGCGGCTACGAGATCTTGTTTGCTACGAAACTGACAATTTAAAGTTCTACAATATTTACTGAAGCTACGACTACTACAACTGAGGGACAGTTACCATTTAAATTTTAAGAACGTTCACAATCTGATCTCCTGAAAAATACCTCAATTTCACAATATTTTTGACAAGTTTTTGACATTGATTGTCGTTGAGATGAGATTGCGTCTTGATTTTGACTGTTTTTAATTACGGGAATTGGTCTTCTGTTATGTTCTTGCAGAGGATACTGCAGTATTTTGTTTACTGCTGTTAAAGTGGTATCAATCAGCTCACATTTATTATTTGTGAAAAATACTTAGTTATTTGTTTTATGATAATCAGCCTATAATGATCACTCTGCTTCCCAGCAGTGGGATTATTATAGGCTGAGAGGCCTCCTCTCGGTGAGAGGGAGTTGATGATGATTCCTGAAGATGTGATTTGTTTACTAACTATTAGACTAAACTTATTTGAATACAACTAGGTAAGTACTTAGTTCGAGCTTTCACCTCGAACTCCAGAATCGTTTCGAGTGTCTAGGGAGCTCCGTGGACAGTTATAACGATGAGTTCGTGGAAACTGTCCACACAGTCGGCTCTAAAATTTTCAAGACCAGCCACACAAATAGGAAACTCACGCACTGATCCTACATAAGAGCTCATGGAGGAGAGCCGAGAAATGATACTGCAATCTTCAGACGATGCGCTCCAGTACCGCTCAATAGACAGATCCATAAGTCCTTGAAAAGCGACCTTCGCCGCTTGAATACGGAAATCGAGGAGTTCTATGGACAGTTATACACGTCAATCAGTAACCCCGATATGGATCTGCTAAAGGACCCAAGAACTAGGTTGACCTGACAATACACCGAAAACATCCCGGACGTCAGCTTGTACGAGATTTGGAAGGCATCTCGGGCGATGACGTAATTACGGCCGAACTTCTGAGGGCCAATGGAAAACCCGTTCTTAAAGCCCTCCAGAAGCTGTTCGATTCTGTCATACTCGAGGGCAAAACGCTACAGGCAAGGAATATCTATAGGTGTGGTGGTACTCTTCTATAAGAAGTGCTCCAAAGTAAGATATGCCTATAATTCTTAAGCAGTGCCCTGCTTGCATGAGCCCATCTGACTTTTGAGCCATGTCTACAAGCTGTTTTAACAAGACATCACGAACTGTCTCGTGCGCAAGTTTGATGACTCCTAGCCGAACACGAATGGCGAGAACTTCACTCTCCTTCGGTTTGCCAACGATGTTAGTAGTCATGGCTCAGACTATGGAGAAGCTCGCTACAATGCTCGATGACCTTAGTAGCGCTTCCGAAAAAATAAGTCTTAAAAGAACATGTACTAAACGAAGGTCATGTCTAATGTCCGTGTAACACACACTCTCATGAATATCGGAGACTACAGTGTTACAGTTCGGTGGTTACAGAACTTAGCGATGGAAAGTTTAAAACTCACATCAAACGTGTCCTTATCAAAAAAGCATATTATGAGTTAAAAGACTACGTTGAAGACAGGGAAGTTTGGCATTAATTCCTTCTGCACATGTGGCTTCCCATGGTACCTCATTAACAGCATAACTATATGAAACTGCTCCCAAATTACAATGTTCTTTTTTATTATTTTTATTTTTTACAATGTCTGACATATTCTCGTCATTATTTGAAATTATACATCAATTTTAATATCGACTATTTTTTTGTGATGTCATGGAAATCATGTCAGTTGGTTTAAATAGGTTCATTTTATTTATGTGGATTATTTTACACATTGTGAATGAGAGAACGTTATAAGCCTTACAGACTAGATTTGTAGACGATTTTCTATTCTGTATTTGCATTCCTCTAAGTACCTGGTACTTATTGACAGGCCTGCACTGTCCTCCCATACATTTTATCTCTGTAATTTGAAAACATTGGTAAAGCCAATTATGTTTAAAAGAGTAACCGTGGAGTTTCTTTCCGGCTTTTCTCCATAGGAAGCGACAATTTGGAACCGTGCACCTAGCTTCTGACGTGTCATAAGTGCCCATGCAGGTTTAAGTGAAATAAAAATATTTTGATTTGATTTGATTACACTCGAAGTAATGGACGATTATGTCTACCTAGGACAAACTGTCCAGTTAGGTAGGTCCAATTTCGAGAAGGAGGTCAATCATCGCATATGACGCGACTGGGCAGTGTTCGGGAAGATACACAATATCTTCTAGACCCCCATACCGCAGTATCTCACGACGGAAGTCTTTGACCAGTGCGTGTTGCCAATGATGAAATATGGCACTGAAACGGGGTCGCTCACAATGGGCTTCTTAAGAAGTCTGAAAATCACCGAAAGAGCAAAAGAGAGGGCTATGCTTGAAGTTTCCTTATGCAAACGAATCAGAAATGACCCATAGGAGAACTAAGGTAACCGACATAGCCCGAAGAATTTTCAAACTTCAGTGGCAGCACATTGCTCGCAGAAAATATGGGAGAATCGCAGAACCTATGTCCAGCAGTGGACGCTTTTGGCTGAATTGATGATGATGAAGTACTTAATGTAATTGTATTTATTTCATGCTATCTATACTAATATGATAACGAGGAAAGGTATATGTTTACAGAGGTAGGTATGTTTGTAACGAATAAACTCAAAAACTACTGGAACGATAAAATTCTTTCACAATTTAAATGTTACACTGTCCCAGAGTAACATAGGCTTAATTTCTAACTAGATTTTTTTTAAATCCCGCCTGTGCGTAGCCGGGACGGACGAGAAATGTTTCAATGTGTTTCTTAACAAATTTCACACACTCGTTCTGTAAATTTACAAAATTTTCTACTGATTCTACTTTAAATAAATAAATAACAAACAGTAAGTACTTACATCAAAAAAAATAAGCACTTAGCAGGAAATTCAACGTCGGTTCAGCGGGGTTATTCCGTAACACAATAAGGAAGGGGTTTATTTTGACAGTTCGTCAACATTTATGTTACGCAGACAATTTTTTTACCATATGAACTCAGATTATAAAACAAAGGCAGATAGACCGCGCGGAACACCAAGAGTGAAGCCAAAAACCAAATACTAAAGCGTCGCATTGTATATAATGCGAGACTTTAGTATTTGTTTTTTCAACTCATGGGTGTTCCGCGCGGTCTATCTGCCTTTGTTTTATAATCTGAGCATATGAAGCAATGATTGGCAAACCCCTACAAAATAATTCAGATTGTGATTGATAGTGTGTTACGTTATTACAAGCCTGAGATAATATTTTGATTCGAATTTATATCCTAAGTACTAATAATCCCTCCCAATCTCTCTAGGAAGTAGCCCAATAATAACAAACTTTTGCGCCCAAATTACGAATCCAAAACTAGCCTATTTATCCATAAGAAATAGCAGTGGTGGAGGGTTCTATAAACCGGTTTCGACTCAGCCACCCCCGCAGCTAACTGTATTTTATCGTTTTTTACACTCCCGCTGCATTCCTATGCACCCCTATCATCTTCTACAATGTGTGCACCGCTTTCGGAAATCGAAGTTTTTTTATTCAATCCAGTATCCCCCCTGTTGAAGATAAAGTTTTATTCAGCTGTGTATTTGTGATTCTCAGAGTACACTGCTTTTACAATTATTTTCACACGCAAAATACCTATGATTAAAATAACTATAGCACCAACTTCAGTAATTATTCCCAGATGAATCAAACTGTTTGTTTCCAATTCTATAAATCAGTTGATAAAATAGATTGTAAATTTGCTACATAATTATTAACTAACAACTACAAACACACAACAAAATGTTGTATTCATAAACGTTCTAAAACGAATATGTCGTTTAGATATCAAAATGTTGCTATTTTAATGAACTCGTCCAACAAATTGACCAACACATCGAATCGTCAAACGAGAAAGTCTGCCTACACACCGCTGCTTTGGAGAGTCGGCCATTTTTTCCTTAAAAAACTGTTGTAGTAAGGTTCTGGCTTCTATAACTGTTTGTGCTAAAATGCGTTTGCCTTTAGCAAGGTTTAAGATGTTTTAAAACTTTTTATGAATAAAACCGTTGTTAGTCTTAATAGACAGTTCCATATAATTGAGCATTTCGTTCCCGCAAAGACATTTTTTACAATTATTTTACACTGCTAAATTAAAATTAAAGTAAAAAAGTAAAAATCGTTTATTTCAACATTACAATTACAGTATTGTGATATCGTTGGTTCCAAACTAGGCACAGCCTGTAACTTGGGCACCACTATACATTAAAAACATTTTGGTTATTTTTAAATAAAAGTTGAAATTGGCAACAATTAAATTAGTAGTTAGTCTCTATAAGACTGCAAAACTAACATTACAAAATACAAAAAAAAAAAACACTGAGTTCCAATTTCAAGTAAGAAAACTATAACATAAAAATTCATTTATAAAAGATCAGACTTGGTATTTTAATTAACTGCCCATTTTCTCTAAAATTTGACTCAAGTTTTTTTATTTAATACTATGTTTTTTTAATATGAAAGTGGTAAAAAGTGATTCATACATTGCATAGATCATTTTGACAACAACATAATTATTATCGTAATTTTTTCATACCATTTAGAAATTACCATTTAAACGTCAAGGTGGAACAAGTCCACATTTTTTCCATGCATACTTCGGGAAGGTTTTAACTGTTTGACAATGTACATCAAAACTTAAACATGGTATGGTTTTGTCTCATTGTTAATATTGTCGGTATGGAAACAGAATACTAAAATAAAAGCCATTAAAAAGTTATGAGCCAACAAAGATTCGTTTTTCTTGCTAATTTAACCCAACTTTGGGCGTGTTTAAGTACTTAAAGAAGTGTGAAATCTCCAAAACCAAGTCTGTACCGACGAAGTTCAATTATCGATAAGTTCAATAAACTTTATTGGTCATTGATTTACGTAGTGGTTTTTTCATAAAACCCGATGTTCCGAAGGACTTTTCTTAATTTTTACGCTCCTGTTTTACTATAGATGATCCTGCATCTCACTTAATAACGTTGTGCGTGTAGACTAACGTCTAACTGCTTATCACTGATACTACCTCTGTTGGACGCGAAGACTGGTGAGACAGCGTGCTTTTTAGCCAGGCTCACCAGTGAGTTCGAGCCAGCGACTAGGTTCCCCTTAAAACAATTCGTCAACAATTCAACATAATATATGATATTCTAAACCTCTAACAGCAAAGTAAAATAGGCACCGGTTTTAGGTCGAATACAAATCAGATAATTAAAAAAAAAGTAGCTCATTCGTTAGATCGTAACTGAAATTATTTTTCAAATGGTGCATTAAAACTAAATATAAATAGAGCAGTTAAACTGCACGTAAATCAACGAAATCTGAAATAATTCGCATACGGCCATTGGTTTTAGTATGCGGACCTACCACAACGTAAGGGGATTGACATTTAAAACCACGTGCACAAAAATAAAATAAAACAGTAGCAAGTTACATCGACGAAACTCGTATTTCGTATAAATTATCTAGTATTTATCCAATACAAAATACCTACATGAGTTACTAATCTTAAATAATAAAGTATAGGAACATACTTCTTGTTACAGGTGGCTACGGAACAAAGAGCAATTCTACTGCGTATTATCCTCAAAATTGCAAGGGAAATCCAAACGCCCGATGAGAGGCGCGGGCGCATCATTGTTTTCTCGACGCCGCTGTGTGGGTGCGACTTAGATTTTTTCTGTAACACACAAACGCATTAGGGCCTAAGTGTGCGTGGCATTTCTCAGAAACCTTTCGTGAGACTGATGCGCATTATCCTCGTGTGCGTACAATGTGCATTTTACACCTGTTTCGGACGAGCCTGTGTGGGTAGTTTTTTCTCTCGTGGGGGTAAATGCGATGTTGCTAGATGCATGTTTTGGATGCACTGATGTAAATTTGACAACGTCGCACAATTTAGATACACCACCAATAGCCGTGCGAGGGTTGTTTGAGGCTTTGGTTTCTGTTGAAGTTAAAATAAGTAGTTGTATCTTATTCGAATTCGAATAGAGTTGAAGCTGTATTTAATCTGTACTAATAATAAAACTGGGGAGTGTGTTTGTTTGAACGCGCTAATCTCTAGAACTACCAGTCGTAATAGAAAAGCTCTTTTTACATTTGATAGCCCAAATACTGGAGGATTAATTTGGGTTATTTTACTACACGTTAAGTCACATTAACTAGGACCTTGAAGCCGAGGAAAAAAATTGCCAGAAAGGAAGCGAAGCAAAAACGAAGTACCTAATAGCGCGGGCAGGCGATGCGATGCGACGGGGTGGGTCGGGAAATAAGAAATTACACACTGACGATGTCGAGGGCAAAAGCTAGTGTATTATATAGTAGATACCTTTTTAGAATTCGTTTTTTATGATACGTATGTACGTAATAAAAAAACTAAGCAGGCACAGTTCTAGTCCGCGCCGTTTGGTTTCGTTCGGTCACAGCGGTAGCCTGACCTAATCTAGTGAGAGAAGTTCCCAATTTCCCTTATTAATCCATAGTAATTTATACAGACATCAAACTAATCTGACTTAGAGATGGGATTCCCTAACTCAGCCCAGTGTAGCGAGCGAAGCGATCCCATAGATGACAGGAGTCCGAAGAACACTAATTCAAGCAATGAAAACCAACCTATTCAATTTATTCCTTTTTTTAATCCAGACAAGCGAGTGAAGCGACCCTTTTCTGCAAGAGCGAGAGGAAGAAGATTTGTCTCGGGACCAGCCTGCAAAGTCAGCCTACCTACGCCACGAGTGACAGCGCAGTAGGTGGCGTTAACTATTTTCGAAGGCGTGCACGCTTCTTTCGCTTATTGCAAAAGTAGGCTCGCTAAATTCGGTTTTCTTCTAATAGGGGCTCGCTTCGCTCGCTCTATGGATGTGAAAGTGTGCTCCCACCGCTCGTGGGGATGTTAAGCTCGCTCCGCTCGCCAGTTTTAGTAAAGCATGCTTCGCGTGTTGGTCTTGCGTGGGGCTCGCTTCGCTCGCTCTTCCCATGTAGTTATCCACTCGTAGGGTAGTTCAGCTCGCTCCGCTCTCTCGTCTTGGTAATGGGTCTACTTCACGTGCTCGACTGCTGGTCTTGCAGCCACCCACTCGTAGAGTAGTTCAGTTCGCTCCGCTCGCTGGTCGAAAATTTACACAGTTCAAACTTAACCGGTCTTACCGAGGACTGGTAAGTGAGCTGTAATAATCCCTGGCTGTGCAAGTCTTTCACCAGTAACTGCCGTGATATGCAGACTTCTCTTACTTAGATCGAGCCCGGATGTTACAGTTCAAATCAAACCCTCACCTATATTCATAGAGGGATCCCCTTATTCTGTTTACAGCTATTGAAACCTAATGTTCTCGTAATACCCACGCTAAATGTTGCTACCGATTGATAAATCTGACAGTTTTTGAAATATTGTTTTAGTTAGCTTATTGCTTTCTTTGTGACGTAAACTTTCTTTGATTGTCGTTTATTTCGTAATTGTGAAAAAATTACAGCCGATATGAGGCGAAACATGTTTTTACATAGGGTTTTGTTACAAATGTTCCCATGGTTCCCGATACTGTTGTAGCCATTGTATTTGCCCGATACCAGATTTACTAGGCTCATTGCAGTCCTTATGAAATAAGTTTTCACCAATAATGATGTTTTTCATTTCCGAGCAGAAGCCAATTTTAGACGACATCTTAAAGTATTTTGCTTTTGTAGCAGATTTTCTTACGGTTTCAGTCACTGCCGTCCGTAGCTATTGTATTTGGGCGGCACTATAATTTTTAGGCATTCCGTTTGATACAAGCTTTCTTCGATTGGGTTTTTTTTTGATTTCGGGCATATTTACGGCCGATATGATACGACATATGGAGTTATTTTGCTATTGTCAACTTCATATAAATTTTTAACCCTTTCTGGCCAATATTTTTGTTAACTATCTATTTCTCTAGCAGTGCTTTGTTTACTCTTGACAACGACAACAGAATCAGTGTTATATAACTAAACCCAATTTTGCGCTAGATTTTTAGATTTTAAGGTAGGTACAGAAGCCAGCACATCAAGCTACTCCAATCTGTCAAATTTCTATAATAGATTTTCAACTTTATGTCATGAGCATAAGGTTCATGTTCAGTTGGGAAAACTTTACAGTTGGAGGTAGCTTGACCTGCTGGCGTCTGTACACACGACGATTTATACATGACATTTCCAGTGTAAGTCAGCTTAAACTGGAAATGAATAGCTTCATGTATCGTCTTGCGTACTTGAGGACTTCAGGGTATTCAGGGAAACCTTGATCTGCCAGCAAGCTGGTACCGGGCTGACGCGTGCTCAAGTAAGGTAAAGTAAGATTTCAGTTATTATACTAAAGAACAACAAAAATTTGAACATGCTGAAAGTATGAATAGGTATTATTAACTGGTGCGAAACAACAACAACTGAAACAAGGCTTATTAGTCCACTCGCACGAATTTGCTCGTCCGAATCGGGCGAATCGTCACTTTTAAATAGTACAATAAGTTTAGAAAAAGTACACTCATTTAGATTTAATTGTAATTGTATGTAATTTGGTTTAATGTTAATGTGACCGTGTGTCCTTGTCCTATTATTATGTTCTTGGCCAATTGTTACTTGAAATAAATGATTTATTATTATTATTTATTTATAACATAAAATACAAAACGCGCCAGATGCCTAAAACGAATTTCTGGTATTTTCGATTCACCTACAAATAATTTAACTACGTGCGAGTGGCATATAGAAATTATTTTATTAAAGACTAGCAGCGCTCCGCGGTTTTACCCGCGTAATTCCCGTTCCCGTGGGAATACGGAAATAAAATATCGCCTATGTCACCCGGGGATAGTGTAGTTTCCCGACAGTGAAATAATTTTTCAAATCGGTTCTATAGTTTCGGAGCCTATGCAATGCAAGCAAACAAACAAACAATCAAATCTTTCCTCTTTATAATATTGGTGTAGATTAGACCGATTCAGGCGAGTTAATTCGCGTGAGTTTATTGGGATAAGGACAAGATAATGCTGATAAAGGATACATTATGAAGAATCAAGTATAGGTACCAAACGTATTGTTGTCCTCTAAAAATCCATGTACATGATTCATGACGCAAGTAACTGTCATTAGGTAAGTAGAAGTTGTTAATGAAATGTCAGTAGGCAAGGTAAATGCGCTTTACACTACGTATAATTTACTATTGAGATAGCATGCAACATGCACATATTGTATGCCATATAGCTATTGAAATAATTAATCGAGTTCCTAGAAATTATAACCATTTTAAACTGTGTCCAATTGTTTCTTTCTTCTGACAGATTGCTAGACTGTGTCATTAAATTATTGGTTTGTTTGTTGCCAGTTGTATCTGGATTATTAATTCGTGTTATTCAATGTAGGGAGTTTGAGTAGTATTGTACCAGGAAGCTTGAAAAGTATAACTATGGTCTTCTGCAGGCTCAGCCCGAGAACCACAGACAAGCGTTTTGTCGTCGGAAGAGTAGACAAAAATGAAGTTTCGGTATAAACAGTTTTTACCGAGAAATTTAGACAAGCGCTTTCTATTCTACAGTAGAGTAGAAATAGAAAGCGTCATGGTAAGACTGCTGAAGGGTTCTGCTCTGTCCTACCTATTTCTGTCTGCGAGCTTTTTCTATTCTTCATAATAATTAAAATAGTTGCTTCTCATCCTCACGTAGACACTTACCCCTCATTCATAAACGTTGCGACTGTTTAACCATACATTTTTGACGTCCAAACATTTTAAGCAGCGTTTATAAATAAGAGGGTTAGTGCTAGTGTCAGTTACGATTATAAAAAATACCATGATTCAGACAGATCCCCACACAATCATTCTAATAAACCGCTGAATGAAAAATAGCCTAGAAGCAAAACAAAGCATCGACATCGGTCAAAGTTTAGCTCGGAATGAATGCCAACAAAAAGTCGGGTCGGTTCGTGTTGCACACTGCAGTGTAACGGGCCTTCGAGCTCGTGAACTTTTTCACAACTTATGCGGGTCAGTTCTCAATGTTCTGACAATCTCGGATATAATAAAAATGAAGCTTAGTAATCGCTAAATAATAACATGTCTGGCGCTGGCCAACTAAAAACGGGAGCGTTCGTAGAATCAACTCGAATGTGACCTTAGGTAAAGTCAAATCGGTGAAGTGACTAAGAGTAATATTTATTTTTATATATGCACGTA
The DNA here is from genome assembly GCA_949987655.1 of Polymixis flavicincta. Lineage (NCBI taxonomy): Eukaryota > Metazoa > Arthropoda > Insecta > Lepidoptera > Noctuidae > Polymixis > Polymixis flavicincta. The sequence continues at coordinate 28,783,753 of OX465171.1, read as the reverse complement.
CGTATAGCGATAATTTGTTGCATTAGTTTTTGTGTGATCGCATGGCCTTCGCTGTCGGTAACTGTTTATCAGACGGTCGTCTTTGTGCAGCAAGATACTGGCGAAATGATACGTATAGGTAATATATGTTTTGTCATTCATTACTTATTCAACTATTTATTTACACACATATATAAATAAATAAAGAAAAATAGGTACAAAAGTTTTGCTTATTTCTAAAGAAATCACTTCCAGTACCGACCAACCGACTCAAATCTCTTCCAGTGTAGTACACTGGAAGAGATTTGAGTCGGTTGTTCGGTTGGTTTGGTGAGTTGGTTGGTATTGGTTTAATTTTTTTGTTGTTGTATATTTGTTATAGGAAAGTGGGAGGGAAGGAGGGGCTTGTGGCTAAATAAAAATAGCTGCACGGGTCGATCGACCAGGTTAAGCTTCGCTTGCCGCGGTGGGTCCGTGGATGGGTGACCATCTTTACATACCAAGACCCCTCCGTGCCTCGGAAAGCACATTAAGCCGTTGGTCCCGGCTGTCATTTGTGGATCTTTGACAGTCGTTACGGGTCGTCAGAAGCCCGAAAGTCTGACAACCAGTCTTACCAAGGGGTATCGTATTACCCAGTAACTGAGTTGTGGAGGTCAGATAGGCAGTCGCTCCATGTAAAATACTGGTATTCAGCTGCATCCGGTTAGACTGGAAGCCGACCCCAACATAGTTGGGAAAAGGCTAGGCAGATGATGATTTGCTATAGGAAAGTCGATAAACAGAGTGCGTAGGAGTCAAAGAGAAAATAAAATACATAAAATCAAAAACAATTCACTGAATAGAACAAATATTATGAGAATAATATATACACACGGCTACATATCAACCTATACATTTCCAGTTTACCTATAAATTTCGACGCGAGAATTTAAAAACGAGTGCGCGATAGTATCCCACCAAGATATATACCGTCGACTTATGCCGTCTGGTGACCGCGGATACGTAGACGATTATGGTTTGCCGCCTGTCCATCAAGTATAATTATAATTAGCGTTGCAACTACACAAAGATCGTTATGTTGTATAAATATAGTTTCAAAGTCACTGATATTATTATTTGCTATTAGTTCAAATGAGTGTGCACGTGTAAATTGGTCCTTCAGTCTGACTTTATATCTAATTATCTATGAGGTATTCACGACTGCGAAATGACTTAAGTCCAAAGTTTGTCTCTTTATTCTCTTCGGTCGGTTGTGTCACCATCATCATCATCATCATCAAAAGTAGCCATTTCTGGGTTCAATATGTACCTACCTTCTTTCCTCACTCGAGCTAGATTTCATTGTTATTTATTTTCTCCTAATGGTTTACCTCGTATTATGAAAAAGAAGACCAAGATTAACATTTCGGTCGACTTTGTATTTTGTGTGGATACGTTCAGAAAAATTATTAGGTGCTTAAAGCAAATCTACACCCGGCTTCAATTTGACGTTCTAACTATTGAATACAGCTGTACGGAAAATGTACCTACCTAAGAGCGTTTATTCTGAAAGTTGGCAACGTCGCAAATAGCTGTCAAATATTTACCTGTTTATATTATTTTGTTAATATTACTGTATGGAAATATGAAATATCGCTAACTAGTAACCTAAAATATGAATAATGATTATAACACTGAAATTGATGTTGTAAACGTTTAAGTTGCAAAAAGAGCACATGGAAAGTTTCCAAGTTCTTTTTTTTACATCTAAAAGTAAATATTCGGTGTTAAGATATTAATGATTGCGTTGCATAATCAATATTTTAGGTCACTAGTTAGCGATATTTCATATTTCCATACAGTAATATTGCGAAATTAATCAAAACAGTGAAATATTTGACAGCTATTTGCGACGTTGCCAACTTTCAGAATAAACGCTCTTAAGTTGGTAGTATAAATGCTTAGCAATTAATATCTCGGACTTTACTTAAAGTCAACCACAGATTTAGCTCGCATTATTCTATTTTCTAATTAAAAGTTAAAAGTATGTAAAAAGGAGAAGTAGGGTTCGATATATTGGTCTATTCTCAGTAATGAGGAACATAAAACTATTATGTATATTGTATTAAGAATTCTTGCTAATGGCAAAGTCAGCTGAGGTGGCTCGTGGCCCGGGGCTACGTTTAGCTGGCAAAGGACAAACGTGCGGGGTACAGAGGCCAGCACATCAAGCTACCCCAATCTGTCAAATTTCTTTGATCGTTTTTCAACTTTATCACAAAGGAATAAGGTTCATGTTCAATTGGGAAAATTTGACAGTTTAGGATAGCTTGACCTGCTGGCGTCTGTACATTATGAATAACTACGAATTGTTAAGGTAAATGCGTAAAGATACCACGTGAAATGGACATACCGGGCCCAGCCCTGACGTCCTGACCTTTACAAAAATTTATTACCGTTTTTTTTTGTAATTTGCTTGTCAGTAATAGGTTGTTTGTTGATCTAAATACGAATTGCGGCCATAACAATTGGTGTAGGTATATACCAATTATTGTTTTTATAAAAATATTAATAAATCTCTCCCGATTGAATTACTACTTCATGAAATCATGGCACTGGAGGCGGATTTGAACTTAAAGACTTGTGTTGCTGATTCTAATCAACATAATTATTATTATCATATTTTAATCAACGTATCTACAACTTACAAATCGCAAAAACTGTAACTTTGAATTTCACGGGCTACAGTAGCGTTTCCCCCTTAGCATCACAACTTAGGTATATTTCTAATCATTGGTACAGGCACAAATGCTCAAGCCAGATGCACATCAAGAGCTAAGCTGAGTTAGTTTAGCTGAGCTCGGGTAGCTGAGGTAATATAGTTAACTGGTAATATCGTTTGCGGCCTGCACACAAGAACGAAAATAACCTCAGCTACGCAAGCAAGCCTAAACTAACTTAGCTTGGCTTGTGGTCGGCAGCCGGCATTAGAGTATCGATAATTCTGTTAAAACTAAGCACTAACTGTAAGTCGACGTACAGACGCCAGCACATCAAGCTACTTACTCCAAACTGTAAAATTTTCCCAATTGAACATGAACCTTATTCCTTTGTGATAAAGTTGAAAAACTATCAAAGAAATTTGACAGATTGAGGTAGCTTGATGTGCTGGCGTCTGTACACACGGACATTAAAATATCGCGGAAGGATTTTATCGCGCATTGGGTTTTCAACCCTCGGTTTTGTACCGAGCGTTGAAAATCCAACAGAGTTCATCTCAGCGTGTCAAAAAACGAACAATGTGTTTTGATGTTCGATTTTCAACTCTCGGCGCTGATGACCAACCAATCAAAAAACAGCTGGTTGTACACATGGCGACGTATTAAGCTATACGTTTCCAGTTTTAGCTGACCTCGCATAAAATAGACTTTTCGTATTATGAGAAGTCAGCTAAAAATATTTATTATCAAATTAAATATATTTTTTGTATAATTCCGTAAAAATTAAAATAATAATTCAATTAATATTTTAATTTTAAGAACTACATATTTCGTCCTATTTTGAAAAGCCCTGTGAAATTGATACTGAATAATTTTTCTAATTATTTCCTTTGCAAATAATAAAATAACACATCAAACAGTTATTATTTTTACAGCTTATTTTTAGTTGAATATCAAAGCAAAAAATACCTTTTAAAACCCCGTTTCTATCTAAATTACTTAATAACAATGTATGTAGTTCCACTTCTGGTTATTCCTAGTTCACAAGAAATGACAAATTGACGGTATGACCAATTCTTAGAAAGCCGTTCATAGTGCCGTAATTAGTGTAATCCTTAAAATTAACGGTTAAAAGTAATGAAAATAAAATGAATAGCTCCTAAGACTTGTTACAAACAAAACGTAAGACTAGAAACTTTTCTACAGATAACGACAGCTACTCGTACCTTTGTTTCACGACTCAGGATTTACCCAGAAGTATTTATTACTTTCTTCCGTAAGATAAGACTTTTTTACAATACCATCGCGTTATACTTCTCCAGTAATAATAATTGTACCTTTTGTTATTCCAGGTGTTAGTTTTAGCAGAGTTGCTAAGTTATGTGAAAGGTAATTAAGAAATAGCTTAAGTTTTTTGTTCTTTTGTTTCTAAGTTATTCTTTCTCTGGTTCTAGAAATGTTTCAAGTAAAGTTGAGCTTAGCGACATTTTCAAAGGTTTTTTTTGCCAAACGTAAATTCTAAACAAAAAAACATAAGACGGTCAGCATAAAAGTGAAGAATATCAAACAAGAACTTTCAATGATGAATTGGATTAGTATTTTAATTATGAAAGCGACCGTGAAGTAGATGAGTCAGTACAATACCGCTAATAAGATTGGTAGTGATAACCATCCGAATAAGTCCGCGACTAGACGTAGACGGGCGGAGGTCGGGCAACGTTGCATTGTTAGCGGGGCGCGCAGCACCGCCCCGCGCCGCAGCACGCTACGGCAAGATGTTTTTTTTTATAGTGGGTCGCTTCGTTTAGTGTGTAGCAAATGGCAAGGTAAATTTGACAGGTAAATTCGGTCGCTCAGTTGCTCGTTGTATTTATTTCAGAAAATATTGACGCTAATTTCTACGTCAAAAAATGTATTTAAGATTGGATATAAAAATTTGATGACTAAAAATTAGTTTGATAGAGAATAATCATAATTACCAAAATTTGTATTCGGTCATTTGTTTATCAGATACTGAGATTATTATCGTAATATTTTCTTAATCAATGCATTGATAACTTCCAAAATTGTTATTTATAAACATGAAGACAATTGCAGTGACCTTATTTTTTACATAGCAGCATTCTTGCATCAATATCTTAGTCATTCTCCGATTTCACGCCTCAAAATCTTGTAGAAGAATCGCCTAATTAAATAGCTCGCTCACAATGCGACCTGGGGCCGCGCAAAGTTGTCGAAGCTCAAGTTTGCTTGTCAGGCTGTGTGTTTATTGCCTCCGTCCCTCATAAAATGTTATGAATGATACAGTTCGCGAGTCAGGGATTAACCGTTTAGTAGCTACGTTTCGTAACCATTATACGTTTAGTTCGGGCTTTTCCAGACCTTTTTGTGTAGAATATTTTCAGCTATATTTATATGACGGGTGTCCCGAGCACTTTTTAACAGCAAAACAAAGGTTCACATGAATGTTGTTGTGCATTGTTTTTAGTACCGCTCTGCTCTGAGATTTTACTTGTGCGACGTTTTGTACTGTTTGTTTTTATTTACTTTTGATTGTCATATGTTACAGTCATGTTAGTTTTAGCCTTTCTGACTTGTTTGCTCTTTTCTGAAATTTTTCCTAGTGTTGCGGTTTATCAAGATTATAATTCTCGTTCTTTCCTACTTGTTCCACTCGGTCGCTATTAAGTTATGACGCAAAGGTATTACCCAGTTTGTAAATAAGTTTCCGTAGGTACTTTCCGAAACATTGTTCCGAAGTTTCTTGTAATGTTTTGAATGTTTAAGCTCATTTTCTTTTTCCACAATTTAGTCACGTGGTTTATCTAATGAATTATGGATGGTAAAAAAATGTAGCGTTAAGATATTTTTTAGAGTGCTTAGCTATTATTCTTAAACTTAGCAAATACTGTAAAAACTTAGCCAACAACATTGAAAATGTTATAGAATCAAAACGTAAAAGGAGCCTGGTACGCACAGAGGTGTTCGGGAACAAGGAAGCCTCTTTATGTCAGTGAAGGAAGCTATCGGCACAGTCCGAGAAAATCGATGTCGGCTCCCCCTCATAGTTTGCATGGCCACGGTCCGGTCGCGACCACCACGCTACGAAACTCCTTACTTTCACTACCAACCTACATCTGTGAATTTTTTATTAAAATATTAATATTATATGGCTGGACGTAAGGGGTAGTGCTTTTGACGTGTTTAGAAAAAAAATAAGGAACCGCGCTGCCCCCCCGCCCCTTCTCCTCCGCCCGCACCCCTCGCTCGTCCACGATGCAAAATTTTCAGTGCCCTGCGCACGGCTCGGCCATTCTGATAATACTAGCTTCTGCTAAGGATTCGCTTGTTTCATTTCGTTGTTTTGTTTTTATTTTGATTTTCTGAGTTGTCTTAATACAGTCTTCTTAACAGGATAACGAAGATATCTCGCAGGTTTCTTGTTTTAACATTATAGTAACATAATAAAAACCATGATTCACACAGAAATACCGCTACCGATGTTAGCGTAATCATTTAATTATGACTCCTTTTATCTACCCATTTAAACTCACTAATATCGCTTTAAAACATGACCTTGAACCATTTAGGTTTTATTCTCTTTGTCATAATCACTTAGATCTTTTTCGGTTATTGACTTCGAATAAGGAAATCACATTTGCTTGTCATCTATGACGGATTAATAATAATGGATACATACACACGTATGTGCAGCTATTTGTTTTGTTTTCTGATCAACTGGTCGATTAAAAGGTTGAAATTATTCCGATACCAAGGTGACCCTCATCGGTCCCAATACTTACATTAGTTGTAAACACACTTTACTAAGTTTTAAATTATTGTTTAGAATTTGGAGGCTTTTTTTACGTATAACATAATAAAAGGAGATTTAAAATTTAGAGAATTTCGTCGCAGGGCTCTGTCCGCCCGCATTGTAAGGGTGGGTGCTATCGCTATCCTACTCGGACGCAGCTTCACCGGACATTTCGACCGGGCATTTCAATTTTGAGAAAGAGTAGGACCAGCCCCGTCCCCCGCGCGTCTCGGCCACCCCCGCTCGGCTCTCTCGCTCGCACTAAGGACACACAAAAGGACGAAGGAGCGATAACTTCATCACCGTGCGACGGTCTCTCTCGCACACACGCTACGGTGGGGGACGACGTTGCGAATTGTTATTGAAGTCATGCCCCCGAAGGCGACTTCGGGAAGGCTGTCAGTTGCTAGTAAACGTTCGCAGCGTCCGTACCCGGTTGACCCGCGACGCCTTCGCGACGCACCTAGCTCACTACAAACTATAACGCATCGCGCCACCGGGTTTACAAACAAGTGCCAAGTTGTTATTCCTCTACTTCCTCTGTGATTTTAGTTTATTATAGACATTGTTAATTATTATTAGACTTTTCCGAGTGACAATAAGTTATCGCTTCGCTATGATGAAACTTTTGGGCGAGTGACGCGAAGTGTTGGCGGTCGCCGGTGCAGCGAGTGTTGTGGATGGACCGGGAGCCGAGCGGAGCGTGCCGCTCGCAGTGTTTACAAGCGCGCACGTGGTTGCGCCGCACGCCCGCGCTGCGAAATGCCGCCAAAAACTTTCTTCGGAAATATTGCCGCTGTTTGAGCGGAGTCGCGAGGGGACCCGCGCCGACCGCGACCATGACTTTAACCTGTAGCGCCTAATCAAGTAGGACTACATGTACGTCGACACGAGGAGTGCAGCTTTTTTATTATTTTTTTTTCGTTGGAGGAGACGGTGCTCTCCTTTGGATTAATGATTTAAATGGCTAACAGCAACGCCGTTTCGTCGACTTTATCGTCGAGGGACTATCATTGTAAGATTTGCGATCTCTATTTGGACACTGTCGAATCGTTAGAGGTGCATTTGCAATATCATAAAGAAAACTTATACGTGAAGTGGGGTACGCAAAACTCACAGAATGATACTGATAACAATAACGGTGTGAAAGTGAAGATCGAGACCACGGTGTCGGCGCCGGCCGACTCGAGCGACAACATGATCACCAAGCCCAGTCCCGAGTTCCCACAGCGGGCCACGCCAGAGACGTCGGCACAGTTCCCGCACCCCGCGACCCCGCAGAGCTACCACAGCGCGCCTTCGCCCTACCAGAACCCTGACCAGACCAACTTCTCGCCTGGAGCACAGTTCGGTAACAACTACTCTCATTCTGGCTTCTCACAAAATCAGCATTCTGAACAAATCAATTGGGAACAGTCCCAATATAACCAAGAGTATCACAAATCGAACCGGTTCCACCCGTACAATATGCAGGAGCGAGTGTCGCAAGTGTCGTCGTCGAGCCCACTGTACGGTCAGCCACTCAATCAACCGACGCCCTCACCCTCGCCCAACCAGTGCGACAAATGTGGGTTCGTATGCGACTCCGCTGTCCAACTCAATGAGCACTGCAACTCTGCTCACGCGGGGGCCAGCACTGCTCCTACGTCAGCGTCTATGCCATTTCAACAGTATCAGGGAAAGCAATACAACAACTCGGGCTATCAAAATGAAACCCCAAAGATAAAGGAAGAACATGAAGAATCGTCAGATATATTAGACCTAGACTCCCAAAAAGTTGTTTACCAAGGAAATGAGGGAGACCAGCCAACTGCGAGTTTTGAAGACGCGCCACCTCAAGGCCGGGAAGTAAACACGCGGACAGTGCCCATGATGCCTTGGGAGGCTCAGAAATTATACAGTAACCCACAGCTTAACGGAGATGTATCTCTTTTCAAAGAACAAAAGATGTTTGCCGAACAAAAGGGGTATCAATCGGAAGCAAAAATGTTCCACCCCGAACAAAAGTTTGCCTACACACAAGACAAGTTTCTAGGCGTACATCACGATCAAAAACCTTTCATGCATGTTGAACAAAAAATATACCCAGGCGTACAAATGCCTCCTCTTACTGATTACTCGGGGCCGGTAGCATCTTCAAATCCAGATATGAAACCACCGTATCGGCCATACGATTCACCAGCGGCGCCACAAATAACGAGCACACAACCTGCGAATCCTACATCTTCAACTCTTCCAAGTATCGGAGGTAAAGGCGCTAATTGGAAATCAAATGAAGCGCGAAGACCGAAGACGTATAACTGTACCGCTTGCAATAAATGGTTCACTAGTTCCGGTCACCTAAAAAGGCATTACAACACGACGTTGCACAAGAATGCAGTAAGATCGTCGGGTCAGCCCGACCCGGCTACGATGCCCATCTCCAACCACCATCACCCGAGCCGCGAGATGTCTCGCGCGCAGCAGCAGGCTGCCGACTCCAACACGCAGAGCCCCGTGCCGTCCGAGGACGCGCGCGGCGTGGATGACGCCGCGCTGCAGTCGCCCTACGCGTCGCAGAGCTTCGAACGATCGCACCGGGTCGCCACCATGCAGTCCAAGTCACCGTACTCGCATCTTCAACAGGGTAACTTAGATAATAATTTCAGTAATAATCCTTTAGCTAATCACCCTTTACAGCACCAGGTCGGGTCGCATCCGCTCAATATAGGTAGTCAACCGCCGGGCATAGGGAATCCGAACGATAGTAATCATCAGTCATCTAAAGGTGTAGCAATTTCAACGGCAGGGAATCCCCCAAACGGGGAAGCAGGTCCCTCTGTTTCTCAAAATCACCATATGAGGGGCCTGCTATCAGTGTCAACCAACAATATTTCAACTCCAGTTCTAACGCAGAGTACGCCAGCGCTTACGGCGCACACCCTGCCTCCGTTCAGTCATTTGGGTGTCAACCCGTACAGCCCGAGGTCTACGGATCCTTTGGGGCCTTCGGTTCCGGACCCCACGCACACCCCTTTATATTTGGGTCAGAATTTTCAGCAGACTATAGCACCGAGTTACCCAAACGGGATGGCCCCCCACGTTATGGATATGGCTATCAACAATCTGCCTATAGCCAATCAGGCTACTTTTGGTGAATCAACACCTGAAGAAGTCGAAGTTATGGAACAAGAAACGTTAAGCGAGCGAGCCGGCGGCCGCCTGCCGAGCTTCTCGCAGCTCCAGACGCAGAGCTTCAGCGTTTATGTTTCAAACTATATCACGCAGCCTAACGTGGGGGGTCAAGTTGTGTCTGACGAGTCGACCGCCGGTTATATTATCGTTGACCCGGTCCACTCAGCGTTACAGTACGGCAATCCCGAAATACAAAGTATAGAGTACGATTATGACTTTTCACCGAGAAAAGTCAAGGACGAGGACGTGATCGATTACGATCAGGAACATACGAAAGTTTATCCTTACAGTTTCGCCATCGAAGGAAAAACTATAAAGCGCGAAGTGGACATGTTACAAACAGATTCGGGCGAACTTCAGATATTAAAGATAGAGGATATCATGGACTATGCGAATAAGGAAAATTACGGGACTCAAATGAAGTCCCCGGCTAGTCCGGAGAGCGCGAAGGCTGAGAACGAGCGCGGGTCGTCCGCGGTGTCGTCCACCGTGCCGAGCACGCCGCTCGCCGAGCGGAACCAGATGAAGAAGTCGGCCGCCACCAGCACCACCGTGCACAAGTGCTACGAGTGCGACAAGCTGTTTAACAAAGGCTGCTATCTTACGCAGCATAACAAGACGTTCCACTCGGGCGCTAAGCCATTCAAGTGTATACGGTGCGGCAAACGGTTCTCAGACGACGCTTCTTACGAATGGCACTGCGTCAAGCATTCCGACAATAAGCCGTTCAAATGTGACGAGTGTCCGAAGTCGTTCAACCACAAGTCAGACTTGCGCCGGCACATGTGTTTGCACTCTGACTGTAAGCCGTTCAGTTGCGACCACTGCGGCAAAGGTTTCATTAGGAAAGACCACATGGTGAAGCACTTCGGCACTCACAAGAAGAAGATTCGCTCGTCCTCGTCGCCGACGTCGTCCTCCTCGGTGTCGTCCACGTCGAACTCGCGCGCGCTGCACATCGCCTATCACTGAGCGCGCCGGTCCGAACGTGTCGCACACACTTATCGTTTCATATTTGCAGATATAGCTCATACTGACATTTCTTTTACTTCAGACCCTGTAGTAAATCAAAACCGATGATGATGTTCCGCCGCGATACAATTTATTTAGAGCGCGTTATATCGCTGTAGGGTGGTCACGGCGCGACTCTGGCGCACGCGTTCTGTTGGCAGCTCGTTTTTTGTTGTTCATTCAAGCTAACCTTGCGTCCGACCGGCACAAGGTGACTTTACATGCCTGGGTGTCTGGGCGCTAAACATATAATTACATGACGTTAGAGTAATTCTACGATATCATTTAGATCGAACCATATCATTTTTACATATTGAATACGGAAAGAAACGTAGAAATAATTAGATAAAGTAAAGAACGTCGTTTTATTTGGGAAATATCAGACGCGACGTACACCACATATCTTATTTTATTGTAAAATATTATAAACTATAAGAAGTTTTTTTTTACTTTAGTTAAAATTCTATGTTTTCTTATGATTGTTGAAGTTTACGAACGATAGGTATGTGTATTTTGAAACTAGTTAGAGTATTTTTTTTTGTAAATATTGGGACACGATTGCCAGACATTTATTTTAAGTAGGAACTGGAAAAATACAAATCGTACGCCGGAGATAAGTGTTATGCTTTAATTATACGATGGGTACAAATTGAAATTTCAAACGGTTTAGATGAATTGCCAAAATATAGGTTTAATGGCAAACTTTGTAATGATGATAGGTCGGTAGTGCAAGCGGTGCGGGCGCCGGCGACGCCGCGCGCGCGCCGCGTCGCCTGCGCTCGAGCGGGCGGGTCGCGGCCTGCGCGCCACTGCTACGTAGCTATTTAGCGTTTTTGTTCTAGGTGTAAAATCTTCTATTGATTATATTATTACGTACTTATTGATATTTTCCCGGTGCTTCCTATTATTATTTTGTCTGTTAACATTTGTTTTAATATTGTAAGCTAGTTGACTTCTTTGTTTAAAATTCTGAGTAACTCCTAAAATGATACTAATTTATGTCCAATTAAGTTACCATACGTTATTTGAACGAATTTAGTTATACATTCTTGTTTCGTTAGTGGTAGGAAAGTAGTCTTCCTAAACGTTGCCAAATTGATTCCGCCAACTGTCTGTTGCGAAACGATTTAATTTTTAATAATTTTTAGTCTAGTGATAATGAAATTCTCTAGCAATAATTTAACATAATAATGTAAATGTTTTTTTGTATAGTATTAAAATTAAATGGTCACGATTTATTGATTTATGTACCGAACAAGTTATAAGGGAATCATGAATTATTTGTAAATAGAATTGTGAAAAACGGTAAAATCACATTATGAAGGACATATCAAGGCCACTATGCGCGCGCGCTGGCGTGTCAATATACTCGCCGTGCGAGTCAATGTCGATGCAAGTTTGTTTAGTGTTGAGCCCGGTGATCACATGCATGTCTCTGCAGCCGCAGTGCACTCGAGGTCGTGGTGACGCATCGCGCGATACATTGACACGCCAAGCTGCCGCCTCCATATCATCGGTCGAAACACTGACCGCCGGCCGGCGGGGTCGGTGCCGTTTGTCAAGGCAAAATGTGCAATATGAACATTATATCGATTTAATTTTTGATAATGTTTGTATGTAAATGTTGATTATATTGCAGAAATATTTTTATACACATAGAATTACCTACACTAACAATGTTGATCTACCTCATCAGCGCATATTTATACATTATATAATAATTACATTCCGAGAACATATTGTACACTAAAGCGATATTGTTTAGCGCATTTCAGTGAGCAACAACTGTGAACAGCTCGGACCGATATGGCCTACCTCTTAAGAATTAATTAACTTTTAATGAAATGTAAGACTATAGTGCGATCGTCAGTACAAAAAACAACTGACGCCTGTGTTCGTTTATATACTTGCCAATATACAAACACGAAACGACTTCAGGCTATGCGTATCGCACAATATCATTATATACAATTTCTGAAAAATTATATGAGCTGTTTGTGAAAAATAATAAGTACATAAAAGTGTTATATTGTTGAGAATATTGTATAACAGTTTTTTTCCTATAGCAATAATAATGTGTGAAACAATATACGAAACGTAACTACCTCAAGTAACGAGTAATAGGGTTAGGGTGTGGCGAGGGCTGTAGCGCGGCTGTCGGGCCTATATATCGGACCTATATACCTCATCTTGCCTTCCATGTTACGTTTCGAGAGTGATATAATGTTATACTGCATTTCCGGCGCGACACCCGCGCCGCAGCCCCATACCGATATATATATATTAGAAGGCATGTATGTCTCCCCTCATACTGTTTAAAGCACACACTAGTAGTATCAATTAGATATTAACTTATGTAAATATATAATAACGATAAATTTGTTATTTATCATATTCTATTATCGTACTCATCGATAGACTTATTTTTAAATAAGTTTAACGTAGCGATTTCAAGTTTATAACATTAGTAATAAGAACGATAAAATGTAAGATTTTTGTGATGAATATTTGTGTATAATGTATTAATTTAATAATCAGTTACCAGAGGATTTCTGTTACATTGAGTTGAGTAAAGTCGGAAGAGTTAAACACGATAAGATGTTGTTTTCTTTATATCTTGTTCCCTCGTCCACTTGTATGTCTGTGGTGACAGATATTGTAAGCATTTCATTTTTATTATTGACATTTGTTAGCGTAGCGACAAAATTTAACATCAGTAGATGTCGTTCGGGTGGGAGTGACCACTTGCCACTAAAGCAGTGTTACTAATTAACACCTTTCATGACATGGAGTTTTCTTCAAGCGCTCCCACTCGAGTGTTGTCTTAATATAGAGATAAGTCTTGATTATAGATATATCTAGTTTAAGGCGACAGATCTGTCACACCGCTACGGCGAAGGCCCTGTGCTCTGCAGCGGATCGCTCACGTTTGACGACACGTTACTGAACTTAACATCGGCAAATATCTAGCGAAGTCAGATTTCCTATGACGTATTTCTAGATTATTCTATGTTCGAGATTTTCAGACGTGAGCGAGCCGCACGAACTATTCCGTTGCGAACTTTTTGTATGTAAACAGCAAAGCGATTTATAATTTTTATGTATTTGTGATTTCCCAGAATATTGGACGGGAACATAGGTAATTTCATAACATTGTTGTACTGGTAAGGTTTACAATGTCTCCAAAGTCGCTGTAGCAGTAGTATTCGTTTCAGATCTGTGAGTTAATATAAATTTAATGTGAAAATATTCTTGTTTCATTTCCCTCTACTCCCCCCTGCCATGTGCGATTTTTATGCAGAGCAATGTGTTATATTTTTTGTTGTTCATTTGAACATAAAGGTGAAATATGTTGGTGGAAGGAATAGCCTAGTTTGATAACAACAGCCAAAAATGAGGCTTTGATAACATTTATTATGATTGCAATCATAAAAATAGGATAACTAAGCAATTATGGATATGAAACTATTTTCAAAGTTCAGTTTTGTTGTAACAGCTTAAATAAACTTTGTTTCTTCAATTACTCGTACTTTGCAGTGTGACATGAAATAATATTAATAATGTGGTCCATTTTAATTGTGTCATCAATAATTTAAGTAACTAACAACACACACAAACTGACTATAGAACTAATATGTTATGGCTTAATTAAAAGAATTGTGATTCATAAAAATTGCCATATATTCCTCAAACAGAGTCCTGATATTCCAAGAATTGGTCAACATTCTTTAATCATAGCCTCGAATTGAAGAAATAATTATGTTATTGAGTAGTTTCAGTTAAAATTTCATGAGGATTCACCATATTTTATTTAGAATAGTAAATGATAATAATGTAATTATTGTTCAATCGAGGCTTTTAAATAAACAAAACAAAGAAACATCACTAATAAATTAATATAAAGGCTTTTTCAGACAGGCGCGACGCAACACTTGTAGAACAATTTCACAAGAAGTGTCGCGTCGCGCCTGTTTGTCGAAGCCTTAATAAATTGACTTCGGTAGATTTATCTTTGACATTATAATACGGACGGAGTGGAGGAGAGCTACGATGCGTAGCTGAGCTGTAGCGCTGCGTAGCAATCGGAAGGCGGGTGTAGCAGAGGTCTAAGTATGACGTAATTATAAAAGGGTGAATGAAAGTACGCTACGGAGTAAGTATGTATTTTTCTATGAAATTATTTCAATTTTAAATTAAATAGGGGTAACTTATCAGGGTCTGTAATATTAGTAATATTAGGGTAGACTCAACTCACACTAATAGAGATGACCCAATAGAATCTTTAGTGAGTAATCGAGAAATATTGAAACTGAGTAGGTATCTTCAGGAGTATTCCAAATAAGTACAAAATTAATTAAAACAGATTCTTCGGTTCCGTTACATTTCATAAATGATTTACTTCCATAAAATCGCATTAAAACTACGTATTTGTATTATTCACAGAAAAGATTTTCGTACATTAAATAGATTTAAACTTGTAACAAATAATAAAACACAGTTATATCGTTAAGTAATTATTGAATTTTTCTCATTTTATACATGTTACTTTATATTATATATTTAATAATTATCTTTATAGGTCAATAAATATAATAAAACAAAACAAAAATCCTAACTAAACCAAATCTAACAACTAACTAAAATTTCAATAATAAATTAAACAAACAATGATCTTTTAAAGAATAAAACAATATGTAAAAGTTGAAATAGTTCAAAAAGGTTGTAGCGCGGCGTAGCGGCCTCGGGCGTTCATACAAAAGACTTCAACGGGCCAGCCCTACGACATTTCTAGAATGTGCAAAACAAATTTTAGTAAAAACATACATGTTTTTTCATTTATCATTACTTACTTCCTTAATTTTGAATACAAACTATTAATACCTCATTATCTCATTATTATTTTAAACAAGAAATGTGAAACAGAATAATAGCACAACACTATGCAAATAACGGAAAATTGAAGATTTGAAACAAAAATGTCTAATTTTTTACTTCAACGTTTACAAATTAATAAATAAATAAATGATAATTGAAAAAAATTGTAATTTGTCACGAACAATTTATTTTATAACAGCTCGTTACGGTCAGCCTTCATAGACAAGTTTTCATCAAATTCATTGTATGGTCCACCTTGTCTATCTTGTAAATGTTTATCCCATAATATTGTATCAATTTGTAGCTACAATATTACAAATGCGGTACTTAATTGTAATTACACATATATACCGTATTAGAAACACAAATTGTACAGACAACAGCACATCAAACTACCCCAGTCTGTCAAATTTCTTTAATCGTTTTTCAACTTTATCACACGCATATGGCTCATGTTCAATTGAGAAAATTTGACAGTTTGGGGTAGCTTGATGTGCTGGCGTCTGTACACAATAATGAAATAAATAAAATTCTTGATGATTGTCACATCTTTTGAGGCTGACGGTACATAACATGTGCCTAGTCACTGTTAAATTCTTGAGCAAAGTTACAAACGAACAAAGGACATTTCAACAGAACGTTAAAAAAAAAAATACATCAAAAAAATCATCAAAGCCACCTCTAATTATTTTTAAAACCAGTTTATCCCTTCAATATCAATTATTATTATAATTAAAAATATACTATAAAATTATAAATGCCAAACTGCATCCAGTGATGGATTATTTTTTATCAAATTTTATTATATCTATTTTTAAACGATTTTATTTGCATTTTTACGAGAATGCTTGCTCATTTATAATTCGAATTAATTACAACAGATTTTAACCCATATCGGATTGCAGTAAGAACTATTATCGCTCATAACGACAATACGACGAGTATATTCAAAATTACCAGGGCCTAACTAGAACATGATAATACAGGAAAAGTTTTTATCCAGTGCGCAAATTGTAACCATGAATTCAGCATATCATTCTAGACGCAGAAATTTTTCGCCGGATACACAAACAAAAATCAGCTGTTCCATACATTTTGACCGCGTAGGTATTGCACTTTTCTATGAAACAGCAGATTTTTTTTGTACAACCGGCGAAAAATTTCTGCGATAAGGGTTCTAGAATGATATGCTGAATTCATGGTTACAATTTGCGCACTGGATAAAAACTTACCCTGTATACATGTGTTTGAAACTTCGAAGCGCTCTCCTGTAAAAATTGTCATTTGTAGTTAGGGGATGATTATACGTAGGGATATACCGTCGATATGGACCCTGTCGGGCACAGCAAAATAAGTGAGTTAGAAGAGAGGAAGCATTTCTTAATTTTATTACATTATTTAACAAAACGACTATCTTCGTTTGATAATAGTGTAGTAATTAAAGGATTTTTATTTTTCTAATTAATTAGGTATACGTTGATATTTTTGTATCATTTCTTTTTAATTCTATTAAGAATTAAAAATAAATGATGATAATTTCGTGAGAGTATAACTATTCATACCAAGTTTAGTTTCATCATCATCATCATCATCATCAGCCTATAATGTTCCCACTGCTGGGACAGAGGCCTCCTCTCGGTGAGAGGGATTGTCACTTTGGAATCCACCACGCGGGCCCAGTGCGGGTTGGTAGATGTCACATGTCTTCGAATGTTTGGTTCTAGGACATGCCGGTTTCCTCACGATGTTTTCCTTCACCGTTTTGAGAGCAGTGCTGAGAGTTTACGTACTAATATAAACTTTATTAGTCGCTTCGCACGAATTCCCTCGACGAATTGGGCGAAGCGACCCTTTTAAATAATGCATTATTGTCTATTAGAGACCAGCACGAAGTAATGAATCGACTACTCCAGGTGCCATGCACTTTATTGCATGTACAGTCGCCAGCCCATCAAGCTACCACAATTGGTCAAATTTCTTTGATAGACAACTTAATTACAAAACATTTTCAACAGTTCATGTTCAATTGGGAAAATTTGACAGTTTGAGGTAGCTTGATGTGCTGGCGTCTGTACTTGCAGTGACCTTTTTCGATAACTTTATTGCATACTGTTCAAAACGTGCCAATTACCTAATTGTAATACATATGTCTGAAGTGGTCGATTCGCCCTACTTCGTGCGAGTCGGCTATCTATATAAATAAAAAGAGAAGTCCTGACTAACTGACTTTTCAACGCCCAGCCCAAACCCTTGGACCTAGAAAGCTGAAATTTTGCACAGAGGTTCCCTTTATAACGTAGACAAGGAATAAGGAAGGATTTTTCCAAATTCAACCCCTAAGGGAGTTAAATAGGGGATGAAAGTTCTACACAAGCGAAGCCGCTAGCAAAAGCTAGTAGAAAAAAATATATATTAAATTATTTAAAAGTGTCGCATCGTCCGATTCGGGCGAGTAGATTCGTGTGAATCAACTATTAAAAAAATTATAAAAACATAAGATATACATATATCTAAGGATCAATAATCTACTAAACTCTATCTACAGTAGATCGCGTATTTAAGTCAAATCAGAATTGAAGTAAGTGTTAAAGTTCGGAAAACTATCTGTTTGTACGAGAGTGAGCTGTTGGACCACTAGAGATATCAACACAAGGAGAAGTAAGTATCCAAGTACAGTCGCCAGCAGGTCAAGCTATCCCAAACTGTAAAATTTTCTCAATTGAACATAAACCTTATTCCTTTGCAATAAAGTTGAAAAACTATCAAAGAAATTTGACAGATTGGGGTAGCTTGATGTGCTGGCTGGCCTCTGTACATGTTGACTATATTTTGTAAAATATCTCTGGAAGAAACGTTTTTGAACCGACGAAAAAACGGAGGAGGTTACTCAATTCGACGCGTATATTTTTTTTTTATTTTTTTATTTTTATGTATGACCACGCATAGCTTTTTCCAGAGTAGTCCGATTTTGATAATTCTTTTTTTATTGGAAAGGGTATACCTCGAAATTGGTCCCATATAAATTTCGAAGAAAAATTCCAACCGTAAGGGTAAGAAAACAGGGGATGATTGATTGTTTACTCACAGATTTTAATACTGAGTTGTGTATTAAATCAAAAATTAAGCATGTAGTAATTAGTAGATTATAGCCACAAAAAATTATAAAATAAAAACTTTTTAATAAAAAAATTAAACCGCCGAAAAACCGAAAAGTAAAAAATAATAAACTAGCTTTGTCCAACCCCAATAACTAAGTTCGGAAGGCGGTGACATATAATTAAATACATATCCAAAGTCACCGACTTCCGAACTTAGTTATTGGGGTTGGACAAAGCTAGTTTATTATTTTTTACTTTTCGGTTTTTCGGCGGTTTAATTTTTTTATTAAAAAGTTTTTATTATCCTAATAATATCAAGTAATGACGCGAAAGCATTGTAGAATATGCTCACGTTACCACGGACGTATTGGATCCTCAACGCAAAGAAAAGTTTATTTTTCGATACACTGCGATACACTCGGTTGGATTCTCAACCGTCAGTACAACACAGAGAGTTGAAAGATATTATGACGTTCGTGCAAATCAAAGTTTGATTGAACCTAACGAAATAAGGAACATTCATTAGTTAAGAAACTGACACACTAAGTCAAATAGTTTCATATAACCGGCAAAGAATGGCTGGAGGCCAAATTCTCGTAACTAAAAACGTTCAAAATCTAGTCGCAGTCTCATCTCGGCGACAAACAAATGCCGAAAATGTTTGGAAACTCGAGGTATTTTGGACCGATTGAGACAGATCAGACTGTGAACGAGAATTGCCCTTCAGTTGTTGTTCGGACAGGTACCTATACGGACCATTATTCATCATCTTCATAATTTCAGTCGAAAGTCGTCCACTGCTGGCGGCCTCCCCCAGCTCCGCCACTTCGACCGTTTCTGTGCTTCCCGCATCCAGTGGATTCCTGCGGCCTTCACAAGGCCTTCCAACTCTACGTCTTCCGGTATGCGATGGCCACTCCAGAACCTTCCGGCCCCATCGGCCATATGTTCTGCGAGCGATGTGCCCTGCCCAACGCCACTTAAGGTTTGGCAATTATTCGGGCTAGGTCGGTTACCGTGGTTCTCCTGCGGATATCGTCGTTCCTGAATTGATCACGTAGGAAAACTCAAAGCATAGATCTCTCCATTCCCCTTTGGTTGACTTTAAGCCTTCTCATATGAACCATTGTTAATAGTCAATTTGGCAAACAAATAATTTCCCAAACTTTACTTAAATACAAATTCTTGAGGTCGCAAACGCGGCTATCGAGCGCGGTTTCAATGCTCCACCCGGTAAAAATAACATAGGAATCTTCCTATAGGAATTATCAGTAGCACGCAGACCCTGGATTCGTGCTCGGTTAGTGGAAAAAGGCTCGCTCTCTATTTCATGGAATACAGGGTCAAATGGATGCTCTTCTTCATCGTTATACTCTTGAAAAAGTGGTCGTCGCGGTGTGGTGGAAAGCTTCACAGTCCTTCGCCATATCTCTCGTACCGCCCCTCTTGTACATTCGTGGAGTGGACAAACGAGAGCAGTTTTGATTTGATCGGCCCAACTCAGAAATTAACTGTAACTTACGAAAATCCTATTTTTAAAATAAACTTCACAGAGACGATGGGTATGAAGATCTAAACACGATAAAACAAAATCGTACTGATTTTTCAAATCCATACTTCAGGTGCCTAAATAAATTACCTGCAGTCGTTGACCACAAAAAGTTATTATTCTCCTATTATCATTCAGTCAACGATACACAATAATTTTATTTGACCTTGTATAAAACGTGTAGCGGGAAGGCGGCCAGGGGTTGTGTAGGTACTAATACTTCCCTGTCTACTCAATCACGGAATACTGTTGTGATCTTACTTTTTCCAACCATTGCTACCTCTGTTAGCCACATTCACATAGGAAAGCGCGATTAATCGACTCCGAGAGAAATTATTCAACTATACTGGAACATATCAGAAAATAATGTAGGCAATAACTTTATAAGTTACAAGGCCACTTCCCTTAATTAGGTCCGCTAATGTTATAGCCTGTTCTAAAAGTATCTGAATAAAATGTAAACAACTGAATCAGAAAACGTTCCTGTGGATGCCAATTTGTAGTGGCACTTATAAATTGAGTGCTTTGAGGTCGAAATTACAAGCTTCTATTGAATTCTATGAAAAAGTGTTGAGATGTCTTTATTGGCTAAATACAGATAAATGTGTTACTAATTGCCTTTCACTAATAATTGCGCTCTCACGCGGTGAGCAGTGGTGGCCCAGTGGTTATGGCCGCGACTTACGAGTTGTAGGTCGTGAGTTCGAACCCAGACAGGCGGATTACTTTGTGTAAATTATTTCATCACCATTGCTCTCAAAACGGTGAAGGAAAACATCGTGAGGAAACCGGCATGTCCTAGAACCAAAAATTCGAAGACATGTGACATCTACCAACCCGCACTGGGTCCGCGTGGTGGATTACGGCCCAATCCCTCTCCCCGAGAGGAGGCCTGTGTCCCAGCAGTGGGAACATTATAGGCTGATGATGATGAATAATTGCGTAAGAATTTAACCAGCATTTTGGAGGTTCTTGCTAATAAATTGTTTCACATGTTTGAAAAATTATTCTGTTCAACAACGCAAATAAGACAATGAATTTTGTATTACTGTCAAAATGAAAACCATTCCAGTAGGCTTAGGATGTCGATTTCTATTTCTACGAAGAATAGACAGTGCTTTTTCAATACAAAGTGACATTTCGTTTCTCCATTTTTGATATCGCACCGTAGATATCCTTCATTTTAACAATCAATAAAATTACAACAATCTGTCATTTTGTCCTTCGATCTTGGTCTAGGTCCTTAAGAATTGTACTATTTCAGAAGAATATTTCTCCCTAAACTGTCAAAATCACACTGACAATAAACGGCCACAAAGTATATAGCATTATTTACAACATCATGATTCGTTTAGAACGCATAACTATGATAATTAATAGAAAAACATAGCTATCTTCTCCTATTGTACAGACGCCAGCACATCAAGCTACCCCAATCTGTCAAATTTCTTTGATAGATTTTCATCTTTATAACGTAAACATAAGGTTCATGTTCAATTGGGAAAATTTGACAGTTTCGGGGTAGCTTGATGTGCTGAGTCTGTACATCATTTAGTTGATAGTCATGTCTATTCTTCCGTCGACAAATCGGTGCTCGTGCTAAGCCTGCTGCTGTTAGTGTGTTACACAACCACCGCGATGATCACGGTTTGTTTACTTTTTCATCAAATACATTTGGTAAAGACCATAGTTAGTAGTTTATGTTTGGTCCTATCTTGAAAAGTCTATCCCGACACAGGGAGAAACATAAATTACACAAAAAGTTATTTTTGTACAATTATACTCAAAAACAATTCCAGCTGTCACTTTAAATGAGCCAACCTTCATTATACTTAAGGCGACACTTTGCGCGGGCTCGAACTCACTGGTGGGCCTGGCTAAAAATCACGTTGTCTCACCAGGCTTCGTATCCGACAGAGATAGTATCAGTGGTGAGCAGTTAGACGCTAGTCTACATGCACAACGTTATTGAGTGAGATGCAGGAGCATTTTTGGAAAAAAAATCGCGAAAATATTAAGAAAAGTCCTTCAGAAGATCGGGTTTTATGAAAAAACCACTGCATAAATCAATGACGAATAAAGTTTATTGAATTTATTGTTAATTGAACTTTGTCGGTACCGTCTTGGTTTTCGAGATTTTACACTCCTTTTATTACTTAAACACGCTCAAAGTTAGGTTAAATTAGCAAGAAAAACGAATCTTTGTTGGCTCATAACTTTTTAATGGCTTTTTATTTTAGAATTCTGTTTCCGTACAGACAATAATAATAACGAGACAAAACCATACCATGTTTTATTTTTGATGTACATGGTCAAACAGTGGAGTAAAACCCTCCCGAAGTTTGTATGGAGAAAATGTGGACAAGTGTCACCTTAAATTAAATTAGAGATGACGCTAATAAGATAAAGGGAATACATGAAATAAAACTGCATCAAGTAGGTATTTAGTATAATCTGCGCTTGATCAGTAACTTTGGGGTTTTTGGGTTGGTTCTGTGGCTCGAAACGATGCCTTGTTTTCGTTGTTCTGTTGTGCCGCTTTGTCTGTGGAAGAATAATTCAGTCATATTATAAACTTCATTGAGTAAAATTATTCAAACCTAATCTCCTACCGATCCTATTTTCCGACTATATTATGATATTATAAATGTGGAAGTTTGTATGTGACGCGCAAAAACGGCTGAACGGATTTGGATGAAATTTGGCATACAGCTAGATGACCTTGTGAGGACCGCAGGATTCGCTGGATGCGGGAAGCAAAGAACTGGTCGAAGTGACGGAGCTTGAGGAAAGCCTATGTCCAACGGGGGCTGTCTTTTAGCTGAAATGATGATCCTACTTATATTATAAATGTGTAAGTTTGTATGTTTGGATGTTTATTCCAAATCCGTTCAGCTGGCACACAAACATTCATTGATTACCTATATGAATAATTGAATGAATGAAGCCCATGCCGGTGACTGTTTTTGTTTTCGACAACTATAGGTTACGAGTGTGCTCTGATATGGCTAATGTAACCTATCTTGACTGTAAAGGTACGTGTACAGTGCGGACACGTTAGAATTCCATTCTGGAAATGATATTGTATGTTGGAGGGTGGTTTATTCTTGAAGTGATCTCGCTTGCTGTCGAGATCAATCGTCTGCTAGTCTTCAATTTTATAAATATTTTGTTGTACAAACGCCTCCAAACAGGAATATTCTGTGCCAACTCCTCCCAACGAGAGGGATCTATGTTGCATCTCTTTATATGTCTTTTCTGAACGTCTTTGTAACTGAGGAACTGGCCGCCTTGCTGCCGCTTGCCGTCCTTGAGTTCATAAAAGCAGATGCGCTTAGCTATTCTTTCGTCAGGCATCCTCACAACATGTCCAGACCAACCCAGCTGACGACGCATTAAATATACCTCAATTCCGCAGACATTAGCCTTTCGCAGGACATCCTTGTTTCTAACACAGTCAGACTATTTGATGTTCAAGATATCACGGAGGCACTTAAGGTGGAACCTGTCTAATGCGCGTATGGTGTCTCATAAATACACACCATATATCAAAGGAGTACAGGACGTTTGGCAAGACGACGGCCAAGTACATGTTGACCTTCTTTTGTAGTTTGAGGTCATGCGAGCTGACTACCTTTCCGTAGTCTACCAAACACTGCTGAAGCAGTACCAATTCTATAGTTAGTCTCCGGGTCCGGTCACCTTTGCTTGTTAAGGTGCTACCCAGGTATTTGAATCTGTCTACTTGCTTGAGGACGGCTCGTTTAGTAGTATAGTGGGCCATGGTTGACTGTGTCAAATGCCATGACTTCAGTCTTCGAAATGCTTTTTTTATACCGAATATACGCCATGACTTATCAATTCTTTCCATAAACTCTTGCAGGTCTCATGGGGATTCCAAAACAAAACATTGATCATGAGCGTACATGACCTCGGTGAAGAGGTCCTATGAGACTTGTGGATTAATACATAGGATACTTTTAATCCCAGTTGAACGTTCCTGTCGGATGACTTCGACATCCACGCGGATGAAGCGGCGGACAAAGCCAGTATGAAATCTATTTGTGGCTGCAGATTAATAAAATATTATGAAACAAAGAATGAATTAATTTCTCGCCGATGTACTGTACACAATACAGTCACAAGTGAGTTACAAAACTATCCAAAGAAACTGTACAACTACGCCGAACACTAATACGAAGCTAGGACATCGAAATCGAGAGTAAAACTAGTCGCGAGTTCGCGAGACTAGAACAAACTTCGCTCGTAGTCAAGCACAGTTTGATATCGTCGCGTCGCTGCAAGCTTGAAAGGGAACGCGTGGGGAGCCGGCGGGTGCCGGCAGTCCGGCAGTCCCGGCGCGATGACCTACACCGGTTTCGCTTTCGTTCGAAGGTCACAACTGAATCAGAGCCACTAGGGACGAGACTGCGCCGTCTTGTTTGTCGATGACTGGGTTTTGTGGCTGAATTATTAATTGTGATATGGGTGTTAAGAAATGTAATGGTATATCTTTAAGTGTCGTATTTTCGGGTTTAATTTGGTTAGGAACTTACATTTGACGCTGCTTTTGGTTATACTCTAACTAGTCATGATAAATCTCGACTAGTAGACGTTAGTCTTGTATGCAAAGTTACTCGCTAAGTGTGAAGACTTGGGACCATAAGAAAATTCACAGTAGCTGCCCTACATCGGGATTTTATGTCCGATTAAATATGAACTATGACGTTGAATCGGGCATTAAATCCCGATATTTTTTGTACGTTTTAATTTTATTAGTTCAAGAACTTAAAGGGGTTTTGTATAGTATTTTTATCGACAAATGATTTAAGCGCATCACTGGCTACCAATAACGCCGAGATTCGTTGTTGTAATAACAACATTATTTAATTGAACACATGTTCGCGACAAACTCAGTACATATTTGTCGAGGCATATTGCGTTCTTTATTTATCTACGTCTATATATTACTAGTAACTGGATTAGGTAACGTGATAACTTGGACATTTTTATATGACACTCAGTTTATAATATGTATCTTTATTGTATGAATATTATGTTCTGAGATTCAGTTATGATGATTTACTATGATTTGCATGCCCAAGTGGCGGCAAAACATGCAGCACTATTATGAAAAAAAAAAAATTACGTCCCTACCCAATATAAACTAATAAATTAAATGATGAAGAGAATGAAAATAGTTTCCTTCTTTTTGTAAATCAAGTAGTGTGTAGTTAAGTGTACCATATATAATACAAACAAAAAGGATATTAAACAATAGTAAATACACATCACACATAGCAGGCAGGTTTTATACCAAAAAATAACTTATGGCACCTTTAAAACTCAGCCACATCGCCAGGGTGGATGGAAACCATGAACTCAACATTTAAATCTAGACCCTTTTTTTCTTTTTCTAGGGTGGGAAGTCATCAAATAACTTCTCTCGCTCTGGTTGGAGCGGGAGGGCATGTCAGACTTTTACTGACTAATACCCACCCGTGTTCCTTCAGTTGCCTGTGTGCTAAGGGCTACGGTATCCCTTTCGAACAACCCGCACCCCTGGCAGGCGTAGGGCCTTGCGGACCCCACCAGTTGGTGCTTACTTATTTCTTAGATGGCGCTCGTGGACTACAAGGCACCGTCGACCTGGGCTTGGTCCTTACCGGACAGCGAGCTACCCATTACTCGCCATCCGCAAGCCCGCGCCTGCGGTGGCCGGGAATCAGCCTTGGATTCCCGACGCCCAGGGCGTCCCCTGCGGCAATTAGGGCCGTGAGGGCGCATATACTGCCTCTCCCTCACGTGCGCAGCCTCCCTAATCTAGACCCCCTAGCGTAGACATTTTTCTTTGGTTATCAGGGGGTTCAGAATGATTTACTGAAACCATTCAAGCAGGTTGCGCGTTAATATCCCTGCCACCCTGTTGATTAACCATGTAAATTCATTCCCTGGGCTTGTGGGTAAGTAACAACAGCCGCACGAGTCGATATATCAGGTTAAGCTATGCTTGCCGCGGTTGGACCGTAGATGGGTGACCATCTTTAAATAGCAAGATCCGGTCGTGCCGAAAGCACGTTAACTCGTTGGTCCCGGCTGTCATTCGTGGATTGACAGTCGTTCCAGGTCGTCAGAAGACAGGTCTGACAGCCAGTCTTACCTAGTAACCGGGTTGTAGAAGTCAGATAGGCTGTCACCGTTTTGAAAGCAATGGCGGTTAAATCAAATACACAAAGTCCCTTCCTGGTTTCGAACTCACGACTTACTCTGGGCCACCACTGCTCTCTAGTCCATCATGAATGACGCGAACAAATTCCTTGTAGTATCACCTCTGCCTAGGTCACGTCATAAACATCTAGGTTAACTGTATAGGATATCTACACCTGAATAGCTCGCGTACTTACTGCATGATTAACCTAGGCATTTGATGGGCCTATTCTGAGGTGTGTTACATGGTTGGATTAAATGGATTTGAGCTGTCTTAAGATTGAATTTTAAGTCAAGATTAAATCATGGTATTTTGAATATTTTCTATGAAAACGCGGGTTTGTTTCTCATAAAAGCTAGGTTACTAATTAGACTCTTGCGATTTGAGTCAGTTCAAGACGGGCAGTGGAGAATGATGAATATCAGACGGTATCTATTTAAAACAGTGGAAATTGAGAAGATTCACGATTTTAAAAAAAGCCTAGTCTTATAGATTCCGTTATGTGGCAAAATAAATACACTTTTCATAAACATGCAACGATATTTACATACACAAAATGTATGACATAAAAAAAAATCTCTCATCTAATTTGAAGACGCCCATAAATAAAAGGAGGCCAAATAACAATTGAACCTAAATCAAAACGCTCCATGACAAATACTGGAAGCCGATCCCAACATAGATGAGAAAAGGCTGGGCTTATTGATTGCAAGTGTAGATTCAGTTTCCAAACGGAATAAAATAATTTCCACTAAAAAATAACAAAATTATCAGCTTTATTTTGCATTCAATCTTTCGTAAATACAACACTCGGTCGCCTGAGGTGAAGGGCCTCGTTCCCCTGTTTGCACAGAATGTAGCAGTTGTGATACAAACTTCATGTTTAAACTGAAATTATGAGATTGAAAGCACTGTTGGCGCATTGACTGTGTGTTTGTTGCTGTGTCATGCAGGTTCGATTCCTGCACAAAACAAAAACTTAGCTGAAATTTTAATGAACTTGGCCAACTGATGATAGCGAATGACACCATTGACTTGAAGTTAATGGTGTCATTCGCTATCATCAGTTGGCCAGCTCACTTCGTCAGAATTTGATAGAATTGATTGATGTTCCGCTGTGACTGTTACTGAAAGTGACGACGATGTGTTTTCTGTTTGCGACAGATAAAGAACTATCTTCTGCTAGCGAGTTCATCTTCGTTAAATTTCTTGCTACCCGACCCACCCCGATGCATCGACTAGCCTGCCCGTGCGAGTACTTCGTAACCGTGACTTTTCTCATTTTGCTCGGGTACTAAGGGTGTTAGCGTGATGTTATATAGTCTATAGCCTTCCTCGATAAATGGGCTATCCAACACTAAAATTTTTTTTCAATTCGAACAAGTAGTTCCTGAGATTAGCGCGCTCAACTGACCAAACAAACTCTTGAGCTTTAAAATACAGGATACATTTTTAACCAGTGCGCAAATTGCACTTTTCTATGAAACAGGACATTTTTTTAATGATAACCCACAAAAAAATCTACAGCACGGGGTCCAGATTCTGTGGTGAATTCATGGTTACAATTTGCACACTGGTTAAGAATTTACCCTGTATTAGTGAAGATTTGGGGTCGGCGCAACAAGTTTTGCTTCTGTATTAGTTGTCATCTCGGTATTCACCCTCTTTCTGACCATATCGTCATTCACACAGTCCATCCATCGTTTCCTCTGTATTCCCCTACTCTTGGAGTCATCAACAATTCAACATAGTCTGAATAACTGAAATAAAATAAGGAAAAACACTAAGCAATAATAATTTTTGCTTAAGACAAATAAATTGGTGTTTACGATCTGCCGAAGGCGTTTGAGCGTAGCCATTAAAAGTTTTTACAACTCAATGTATGTAAATTAAAGTTTGATAAACGTCACGGTGGGTTATAATCCTACGCTTAATTAATTTTATCCTAATCAGGATTCTGGATTTTTTTACCTTTCAGCTATTTCTGATCGTAAACATTCACTGCTTAGATAAAGTCAGGGGAATTAATTGTTTACCAAAACTCACTCAATCACAACTGTGATATTTTTTCCAATGTAAGAGCAGTATGAAATGTCCGTTGCACGGCTAAATGACGTAGTGTTTAATTTCGACAAATACATTAATTACCGGGACTGTACTGAATGTACTGATTTTGTGAAGGTGGTTGGAAAGTTGCATGTTTTTTTTTTTCATTTAAGTACTGCTTTTTTGTTGAGGTTGGCAAATCATCAAATAACCTCTCCCGCTCTGAGTGGAGCAGGAGGGCGCCTTGTGTCAGACTTTTTGTAGAGTTATCTGACAAGATTTTAAAGTTACCTAAACAGATAATTCGTTTATGTACTGCACACAACATTACAACACAACACAACTTACAAACACGATGAGTTATTTTTTTACATGAACGTGATTAATAAATAGCTAAGTAAGAATAAGGTGCCAATAAGCTTAGAAAAATAGAAGGAGCACTTATTAGTGATAAGTTTTCATAAAAAGGGTCTAACTGAAATAACTAAAAACATGAAAATTTATTTTCGATCTCATTATAATGCTTGACACTTCTCATCAGCTGTTACCCATATTTCGTTAAGTTATGGGAAATCGCGAAAAAATCAGCTAATCCCTAAATATAACGATTTTTTCGCGATTTCTGAGTTGACCCTATTGTAAATGTTGCGCAGAATGATGGAAATTCGATTTTGTCATTCGATTGAAATTGATTACTAATCATTTTTACAACTTACTACCTATTGCCAGCGGGATCGCCCGCGTGTTGGTCGGAAATTATCCCACGGGAACGGACTACGGGGATAAAAAAGTATTCCATGTGTCCCGTGTGGTGCCGGACGTAAAAGAATAGCACCATCCCATTTCTTCCCGTGGGTGTCGTAGAAGGCGACTAAGGGAGTTACTAGAGAATGGGCAGCAGCGGTCTCTATGCATTTTACCACAATACTGCGATCGCCAACCCGCCTGCCAAGCGTGGCGATTATGGCAAAACCCCCCTTTTGGGGGAGGCCTATGTCCAGCAGTGGACGTCTTTCGGCTGAAATGATGATGATGATGATGTGTTGATCGAAACTATAATCTATCTGTGTGCCAAATTTCATAAAAATCCGTTCGGCCGTTTTTGCGTGATTGAGTAACATGGAGGTTTCCATCTGTCCATTCTCACAAACCTTTACATTCATAGATACCTAATATTTGTAGGATTCGTAAGATAGTAGGATATAGTGGGATCTTCCGGGTTAATGGTCGCTTTACTCAATAATTATTGTATTATTCCTCAAAGAAGTGAATAATTGTATTATTTTTGAATGAAATAAAGTATCCTAAGCCGCAGTACTAGCGTAGAGATGTAGTAATTTATGCGGTATTCAATTAATATCCGGTCTCACGCGCAGTGCGTTGATATCATAAATTATTCTCTGTGGGCGGACGGTAGGCTTTGATGCGGTTACTCAGGCGGAGATTTTCAAATTTTGAATTCGTTCACTTAAAAACTATTATGTGTTTTTTGAGTTTTAAATGAGCAAAGGCTTGTTTTGAAACTTTGGAATGTGTTGCCCTACCGATATAAAAATATAAATACATATTAATACAGACAGACTAATTTATCTAGAGACGGGCTCGCAGTCCATCTAAATTTCTGTCCAACCGGATGTTTCGCAGCTATTTTACGCAGAGGCTGTTTGCACTGTATCGATGATGAAGAAGTACTGTGCATCCCTCAGCAATGGTGTAGCCAAATTACGAAAAAGCAATTACTGGGTGGTTTTCCCCATACAGGTAAACGAGGCATAAAAAAATATGCATGTGGCATGTGTATCGTTCCATAATTTTTCCCATAATTTAAAAGATGATGGTGTTTATAAGCGACTCTTTTTTGACCTATGTGATATTTTTGGTTACAACCGCAGTAATAAGTAATAAATTTATTTTCCATAGTTTTTTGAGAAATACTATAAAATCCAAATGAGTAATTTACCCCACTAAAATCAATTAGTGTGACACAGTGAACGACGAAAAAGTAAACTTTCCACTTTGCCCACACTGTTAAACTGTCTATAAAATAATAGAATATAATAAGAATAAGAATAGTGTGTATTCGTAAGTATCCGTCCCAACTACGGAACCCTTTACTGTGCGTACACGTACTTGGTTGGTTTGATTTTTTTATTGTCAGTGCGATTTAATTATTCAACAATAACAACACACATATAGACATAAGGACGTTCTTTTGTAGGTTCCTAGTATTTTCTTTCTTTACGGTGCTGATTCGTGGACTTAAAGAGAAAAAGATGATCAGACGCTTTAGGAATGTGGTGCTGCAGAAGGATGCTGGACACAGTTTCGAACCAACGTCTCAATCCTCCAAGAACTTGGCATCAAACAGCGTCTTTCTTCCATCCTCCAAAGTTATATTCACGCTTTCTTTGGACATATCACATATCGAGACGACCTGTCGTACAGGGAAAAGTTATGTGTGTGTGAGTGGCAGGTCGCCCATGCGTTGGACCGATCCAGTGAAAACTGAAAACACTCAATATTCCACTCCACGAATGTACGAGAAAGGCAGGACGGGAGGAATTGCGACGGATCCTGAAGCTTGCCACTACACCAGATGCGACGAGCACAACCACTCTGTCCCGACTGTAACGACGAAGAAGAACAAAGAAGAAGAATTATTTTTGTGAAGTTCACTTTGTCACAGCACACGGCGTTCAGTAGTTCCTACCTACACTGTGTGTGTATATGTGTCAGCCCTTCCAACGCTTAGATATCCATCCGATTATACAAACATAACAGGCTAAAAGCCCTCGATGTTTAGCACTAACGTATTATTTATCATCACAAACCGAGTCGTCATTAAAGTCAAGGTTACAATGACAATGACTAAATAAAGCGCATTTGTTTTTCGTCAGGTGTGGTCATTACACCTTAGTGCATTGATCGATAGGATAAACATTATACGAGTATATATTTTTATTGGTGACTCATGTTGGTTCGGCGACTTAAGGACTGCGCATACTCATGGGATAAGCATAATCAGCCACAATGTTCCCACTGCTGGGACACAGGCCTCCGCTCTGTGAGAGGGAGTGGGCTGTAATTCACTACGCGGGCCCAGTGCGGGTTGCTAGATGTCGGATGTCTTCGAATTGATTGGTTCTAGAACATGTTTGTCACGATGTTTTCCTTCACCGTTTTAAGAGAAGTGGTGAGCAAATAATTGACACACAGTAAAGCGACTGTTTTAGGTTTGAACCTACGACCTCCAATTCAGTAAGTCGCGGTCATTACCCGCCTGCGTGGCCACCACTGCTCCCGGGGCACCATAAGATAAGCAACACTTCAAAATAATTATGTAATAGGCAATTAGCACTTGTTGTGTTCTATGAAATAAAGTTAGTGTAATTGTTCCTTAACTTTCGTAGTTTTCTTAAGGTTTTAGTCAAAACGTTCCAGTTGTCTATTTCTGGTATTGTCGCTTAGCCACATGTAAATTATGTTATTGTTAACTTGGCACAAATACAAACTCCAGGTTGCTTCTGAGAAATTCCCAGCAGAACCCAGCAATCATTAGCGTTTGTGACCACTAGACCAGCGAGTCAGATTATTGGTAAGAACCTTACTATATACCTTCTTGTAACGTAGCATGTTTGAAGGGACAGTGATCAGCAAAAAACACATCTAAAATGTTTTATTTTATTTCCAATAAACAAGTTATCCATTAATCGACTGTTCACCTTGGCAGTTGAAAAAATGCTTATTAGCCAAAAAAATACCAATCGAAAATATTTTATTGGAGAATCATTTATTGAGTGACTTTTGTTTCATAAATAATGTTAAAGAAGGCTAAAACTTCTTCTTTCTTTCTTTCTTTCAATCAACTCAGTCGATCGCAGTTCACTGCTGGACATAGGCCTCTCCCAGGCTGCACCACAACACTATCTTCCGCCTTCCGCATCCGGTCTATCCCACCCAACTCTTTAAGGTCCAGATAGAGCTGGGGGCGTCCCACACTACGCTTGCCAATACGCGGTCTCCACTCCGGAACTCGTCTGCTCCACCGTCCATAGGTCCTTCGAAAAACATGGCTAGCCCACTGCCACTTTGGCTTGCTAACTCTGCAAGGTATGTCGGTGACTCCGATTATTTTCCGGATAATTTCGTTCCTGATTTTATCCTTCAAAGTAACTTCGAGCAAAGCCCGCTCCATAGCACGCTGAGCGACCTTAAATTTGTGGACCAGGTCAACTCAAATTTGATTTTATAAAACCAAAATAATCCAAGAGCCTCAAGAGTCAGCTCCTCAGACAAAATTCCAATATGTTACCTTGAACCCAATTTTCTCCTATAAAGCAGACTAAAGACTAAGTAGGTAAAACAACAAACTGCGTTTTTTCAGTTTCTTTTTTTGTCGAATGCGTTTCAATATGTATGGTATCACGTCGATGTTAATGACCGTTTGCACTTGAAACGACGGAGGTCAGTGGCGTGCTGACGACATTGTGTTTGCAATTATAACTTAGATGAGAATGGACGTGATTGTGAACGAGGCGATGCATGGACACGATGTGTACACTCGGCGAACGAGTCTTAATACCACCTGTATTCTCTGAGGGGTTCGCCAGGGGAGTACCTATAGTACCTAGTACACCATATTTCACCAGTTATGTTAAAGTTCCATGTACTAGGGGGCGAGCCTATTGACATCTACCGAGTTTCTAGTGAAATAACTGAATAATACTGACCGAATGCGAGATCTCATGCTTGGCAGCAGCGCTTGCGATGGTCTAGTCCGAATTAATGTTTATTAAGACTGCCTGATGTGATTGAAGCCTTTGCCCTACTGCTGCACTACAAGACAACAATAAGAAGAACAAAAACATTCAAACTGTACCTTGTACTTATCAAAAGAAAGTGCATGCTGAGGGTTTTTTTTGGAGGGTGGGAAATTATCAAATGAATTCTCCCGCTCTGGGTAGAGAGCAGGAGGGCGTGTCAGATTTTTACTGACTAAAAACCACCCGTGTTCCTTCAGCTGGCTGTGTGCCAGGGGCGACGGTGTCTCTTTCGAACAACCCGCACCCCTGGCAGGCATTAGCCCTTGCGGACCCCACCAGTGGTTGCTGACATCACGGACGGCGCGCGTGGAACACAACGCGCCGCGCCGTCCCGCCTACCACTTTTCGGCCGCAGCGGATAGGGAGAGCGGCCAACGCTATACTGACATTCCTCTTCCCCTGCGGCCCCACCGCGTCCGCCATCAAACGGTGGCGGCCCCGTCCAGGCCACGCAAGGGAAGAGCGCTGCTCAGAAGCGCCGGCACTCAAGCAACCCTCAGCCGCGATGCCTCCCATTCGACATTGCGGCCCACCTCAGTTGCGGTGCACCTCACCGCAACCTACTTTTTGGCCGCTACGTCATCGGCTTGAAGGCAAAAGCCCTGACGAGCGGCCCCGCCTTTGGGTTCCTCTTCGCTTCACCGTGGCTGGGAGACCACGGTTACTGAGCCCCCCCGCAACGACAATGCGGGAACAACTCGGGGGGGGGGGGCATGCTGAGGGTTCAAATATATTTTTGGATCATTTTAAAATAATCATGTTTAAAGACAATTAAGAAAATAGATGAAAATTGCCCCTTCCTTATCTCTTACACAACAGAGCAATTTTTTTTTATGCTCTTCGTAGTGCGTGGTTCGTTGAATTCTGCCTGCGTACTTCTTTGTTTTGCTCACTGTAGTTTACGTAGTTCAGAGCCCCCGAGGGAATCGATTTCTCTCTCAAACTTACTCGACTAGTTCAAGGATTTCATTCGCAAAAGTGAAAACGTTGAGCATCGATTTGGAATCGATACTCATATTGATATTGATATTGATGTGTTCCTGCGTGACTGTCCGATTCATACATTTTTATATTGTTCGACTCGATTTTGATTCTAGGATTGTATTAAAACTGTATCATAATGATGACTGCTTTTATCCAGTAGTCGCAAAAACGGCTGTCAGGCTACATTCTGGATTCGATTCCCAGATTTGCCAATTATTGGGATTTGTATTAATAGGATGGGATGTGATGGTTCAAAGTGGAGAAATGTGGGTGTCTTGAATATGTCCTTGCCTCATAAGCATTATCAGGCTATAAAAGTCCCCAATGCTGCAGACAGGCCTTTTCTTTGAAGCGGGCCATAATCCACCACGCGTGCCCAGTGCGGGTGATGTTTTCTTTCACCGTTTTGAGAGCAGTGATTATGAAATAATTTATCAAAACAATGCGCATGTCTGGGGTCGAACCTACCAAGAACAAATCGTACCGTCGTAGGTAACCACTGGGCCACCACTGTTCTGATCGACTGATTCTCTCTATTTGCTGTCTCTCTGCCTAACCTTTGGAAAATATCTATAAAGTTATCTTATCTTATTTAATAAACTCAAAAGGCAATCTAGTCTACCATTAGTTAAAATAATAACAATGTTAATTTAATTCAAATTTGCTGCAGCCGCCGTTCAAACAGACGAACATTTCAAACACACCATGCTAACATTGTATTACAAAATGAACACCTATACGTTTAGAGTAATTAGGTACTGAACTAGATACGTACCAGACTAGACTTTTGTAAGAATTTGCTAATTAGAACGATCCCTATATCCTTATGGGCTGAAACTGCGTTATGCGGGCGCCCGCGACGGTCAACCGTCGCGGGTCTATGTGCGTGGACACGCGAAGTGGGATCGTAACGATGCCAGTCGCGGGGACATTTTATTTAAGACTAGCTGCTGCCCGCGGCTTCGCGGGATCCGCGTGGATGTCGGAAATTATCCCACGAGAACGTGCTACCGCGACTTAAAGTAGCCTACCCCGCGACGGACGCCCGCGCTTGGGACCGCGACGGGGCACATTTGTATGAAACCGTGCGGGCGTCCGCTTAACACAGTTTCAGGCCATATGGGGACTTCATAAATTTATAACCGACTTTAAAAAGGAGGACGTTCTCAATTTGTACGTTTTTTTTGTATGTTTGTTCCGCGATATCTTCGTCAATTGTGGATGGATTTCAAAAAATCTTTCTGTTGTTTAAATAGCAGGTAGTGGTATAAGAATTAGTGTGGGGTAGGTACCAGGCTGGAGTGGCGATCGCGTACCGGACGACGTAAAGTTGCCTACCACGCGGGAAAGTACTGAAGAGAACCGCAGGAGAACCAGGGCAACCGACATAGCCCGAAGAATTTCCAAACTTAAGTGGCAGTGGGCAGGGCACATTACTCGCAGAACAGATTGCCGATGGGACCGAAAGGTTCTGGAGTGGCAACCGCGTACCGGAAGACGTGCAGTGGGAAGGCCTCCCACAAGGTGGACCGATGACCTTGTGAAGGCCCGGAAATCCGCTGGATAAGGGAAGCATAAGACCGGTCGAAGTGGCGGAGCTTAGGGGAGGCCAATGTCATAAAGTACAGATGTATTTCAATATAAAGCCAAGCGCACATTACATCTGAAATGAGCCGCAGCGCAACGCAGGTGTAAGATCACTGTAAGATTTAGGAAAAAAGTCAGTAGGAACTTCTGACTAGAAGCTACCCAATTATCTGTAAGCTTCGATTACTGTCGTTCCTACGAGTCAGTCTATCTATCCTTGCTACCTATGTTGTGGTCGGCTTCAAGTTTTTTCTCATGCAGCTGGATACCAGTAATTTACGTAAAATTTAATTTTTGTAAAATTTCGCTTCATGTAGGTGGTCAGATGACCTCCACAATCCAGCTACAGGGTACTATGATACCCCTTGATAATACTGGCACTGTCAAACTTTCGCCGGGCGTCTGACGACCCGTAACGACGGTCAAAGATCCACGAATGACAGCCGGGACACCAACGGCTTATCGTACTTTCCGAGGCACTTCAGTTGCTGCAAGTGTGGTTTGGTTGATGTTAACTTTAAATGCATTAGGTAATGGTTCTGCCTCTCATGCGCGTTGTGTGTTCGAAACCTGCGGGATAGCAGCGTAACACACTGTTTATTTTGACAGTCCTACATCGTTGAGCAACTAAATTTTCTAACATATTATAAAGCAATGGATTAGCAAGCTTTCGGCCCCATCGGCCTTATGGTCTGCGAGCAATGTGCCCTTCACACTGCCACTTAAGTTTTGCAATCCTTCGGGCTATGTCGGTAACCTTGGTGCTGCTGAGTCTCTTCATCTATACTTTTACTATTGTAAATTTTGTAGTCGTCTTAATATGTTACCTTTTTTACGCCAAACTATTTTCTATTTTTTTTTAATAACTTTGCCCCACACTAGGAATTTCTCCTGTATTGTGGGTGCATTTACAAACATTTAAACTCACATACACAAACAGCCGGACCCGGAACAACTACTTGTAATTCATACAAATATTTGTTCCGTGCGGGAATCGAACCCGCGACACGTAGCGCAGCAGTCAATCGCTTAACCACTGCGCCAAACGTGTCGTCAACTAATGAACATAATTTCGATAAAATTTGGCAAAAAAATAGATGGTATCCGTATTAAGGACATTGTAGGCTACTCAGTGTCTCAAAAAAATTCCTAACAACAGATCATATAGGGGATGAAATTTTGTAAGTATGGGAAAGTTAACATTTCTTAAGTTAGGCATAAATTAAAATTTATGCTTTGGTAAGGAATAAAAACCAGGTATAAATAAAACGGTTTTTTTTAAATCATGCCCCAAAATGATGAATCCGCCTACCAAGCGTGGGGATTATGGAAAAGACCCCCCTTTTGGGAAGGCTTATGTCCAGCAGTGGACGTCTTTCGGCTCACATGGATTCAAATGATTATTGACATTTGGTTTGTACTATTTATGCTATTTATCTCGGTAAAAAGTTTTCGGAGGATAATAATTTGCGACTACCACACGGGAAAAAAATTAACAGATCCGCAAGAGAAGTCCTTTAAGGGGACTTCCAAATTAATAACCGACTTTAAAAAGGAGGAGGTTCTCAATTTGTATGTTTTTTTTGTATGTTTCTTCCGCGTTCAATTGTGGATGGATTTAAAAAAAATCTTTCTTTTATTGCATAGGTTAGGCTTCAGATGTGTTTCCATTTACATTTTATTAACTTTGCTGATAATACGTTTTCGTAGGCGTCACACAAGGTGGACCGATGACCTTGTGAAGGCCGCGGGAATCCGCTGGATGTGGGAAGCACAAGACCGGTCGAAAGCCCATGTCCAGCTGTGGACATCTTTCGGCTGAAACGATGATGATGATGACTACGCGGGCGAAATCGCGAGTAGAAGCCCGTATTTACAAAAAAAAAATCATCGTTGTATAGGAAGCATTTTATTTTAATGACCATTGTTACATATTAGGCTTAATGGGAAATTGACGACTGGTGCATCACACTCACATGACAATTACGAGTTTGCGTGCGCTTTGCAATTGTCCTATCAAATTGTCCCGGCAAATTGAGTACAGCAAAATTATCCTTATTATTTACTAAGGACTGATGATTAGCGTGAACACTGTGAACATAGCCTCATTTAAAGTTGGTATGTATACGGCGGAAACTAACAATAGCAAATTAGCTGATACAAGTTTGCTAGCACCTTAAGAAATGATATCTTAAGTGTACACTAGTCGCGGGCTCGAACTCACTGGTGAGTCTGGCTAAAAAGCACGCTGTGTCACCAGGGCCTCAAGTCTGCTATTACAATAGTGTCAGAATGGTCTATCATTGATTTCATAATTGTTGATTTTGACAAGTTTGGTAATCTAATAATATAATGGCGTCATTATGACTTTCCAGTGGTTAGCCACTGACACTCTATTGAAAGAAATGGCGTTTATTGGTAATCTCGTATTTAATGACAAATGAATGACTGATGTGCTAAAATTTTGATAGTTCCTAAAATAATATGTTAAAAAATAATTATGTAAAAATATATTCATATAAATGAAATCTGGCATGAATAAATGTTCAAATTTAGTAGTATTTTTTCGAAAATCATTTCTATTTACGGGTTTTATAATAATGGCAATACGACAATGCCATTATAACACAATTCTATTACGAGACCAGTGACCGACTACTGATCGACCATTATGAATTTAGCAGATTACGAACTTTTAGCAAAATGACGATGGGATCGTGTTGGAATGACGAATTTATAAAAATTACAGACTAAGGCCCCAGGCTTCGTGTCCGTCAGAGGTAGTATCAGTGTTGAGCAGTTAGACGCTAGTCTACACGCACAACATTATTGAGTGAGCTACAGGGTCAGTTATAGTAAAACAGGCGCGTAAAAATTAGAAAAAGTCCTTAGGGAAGA
This sequence comes from Polymixis flavicincta, assembly GCA_949987655.1. Classification (NCBI taxonomy): domain Eukaryota; kingdom Metazoa; phylum Arthropoda; class Insecta; order Lepidoptera; family Noctuidae; genus Polymixis; species Polymixis flavicincta. The sequence continues at coordinate 28,745,005 of OX465171.1, read as the reverse complement.
TCGGGTTTTCTGAAAAAACCACTGCATAAATCTATGACCAATTAAGTTTATTGAACTTTTCGATAATTGAGCTTTGTCGGTACCGACTTGGTTTTCGAGATTTTACATTTCTTTTATTACTTAAACACGCCCAAAGTTAGGTTAAATTAGCAAGAAAAACGAATCTTTGTTGGCTCATAACTTTTGAATGGCTTTTTATTTTAGTATTCTGTTTCCATACCGACAATATTAATAATGAGACAAAACCATACCATGTTTAATTTTTGATGTAAGTACATAGTCAAACAGTGGAGTAAAACCCTCCCGAAGTTTGTATGGAAAAAATGTGGACAAGTGTCACCTTAACGGTTGCCGTTAGATAAAGATATCATTCAGTCACCGATGCCAGAAGGTTACTTTTGTAACCATTTCAGTGACTTTCAACTCCTTCAGTGGCAAACGCTTCAAGCGTGTTCGGCGTTCCGATTGGTCCATCACCGATTCAGGGTCAATCGGAGCGCCAAACGCGCTTGAAGCGTTTGCCACTGAAAGAGTTAAAAGTCACTTAAATCGTTACAAAAGTAACCTCCTGCCATCTCTGCATTCAGTAAACCTTGTGCAACCCCTCTCCACAACCTTGGAGTCCTTGAGGATCACTCACGTTTAGCCAAACAAACACTGAAAATTCCGACACAAGATCACATCGAAATTGTTTTTATGACGGCCTGACTTATTCAAATCGGTAGATAATATTTAAATTTGTCCTTGTTGATGACCAGTTAACCCCGGTCAAGTAGTACCTACGTAAATAAAAATGATTTGATTCGGTAAAAAAAGAGAAGTTCTCTTGGCGTGGTGATTGGCCGTGCGGCTTCAAGGAGGCTGCAAGGGGATGAGGTCCTCGACCTATATTGAAGTCGCTTGCACATCTCACGCACATATTTACTCTGCTGTTTAACACTGCAGTTATATAGGTGTCCTTGGACGTCAACATACGAAATGCAGGTTCCACATTGACCTTGAGCTGGCCTAGTCGACTATGCAGTTTTAGTAGAATACAAGATCAGCTCATAATGGTTATCTTACCATTGACGCATTGATTGATTGATTGGTTTCTTTACTTAAAAATACACAGATTGAATGCAATACAAGAATGGTGAAAGTGAGGAAACCGGCATGTCCTAGAACCAAAAATTTGAAGACATGTGACATATACCAACACGCACTGGGCCCGCGTGGTCTATTCACAGAGAAGAGGCCTGCGTCCCAGCAGTGGGAAGATTATGATAAAACTTAATACAAAAATATTATAACTACCTCCCATGCCTTTGTCTACATGTCGCTACTCCGATTGCCTCGTTCAAATATACGTATTTTCCCTACATTATTTATTATATTGTGGCGACTTAGCGCAGTGCAATTATCTACCAACTTTGTAGGTATTACGTTGAACTTGCTGTCTCATATATTATACCTTACTTAAATGTATTAATGCACCCGTAAGTACCTATTCTACCTTCACTCACAGACACTTAAGTCGCGCAGAAGTATGACAAAGGCAAATATTTTCCAATGTTTTGATATTCTCAAGGCTGTATTTCAAATAATTTTAGTTTAACTAGATTCTTCGATAGAAAGTAATAGTAAGTAAGCAGAAATTAATAGCCTTTTTTTTAAAGTATGTATTTTTATTTTGTTTATCAGTTCAAAAGGTCTGTATACATTGTAGTCACCTGTTCAAAGTGACAAGTAATTGAAAAGTTGGCAACAAAAATCCTTTAAAAAAATTGTTCAGAGTTTTGATGACACAACTTCCATTCAGCTGAAAACGACAGTGATCTAAGCGTCGCCGTCGTGATGTCTGAGAGTATAAGGTCCAGTTTTCGGGCCACGTGACTGGCTATGTGTTATTGCGTTTGTCCAAAAATAATTTCAACTTTCGGAGTCTGTACAGACGCCAGCACATCAAGCTATCCCAAACTGTAAAATTTTCCCAATTGAACATGAACCTTATGCTTTTGTCATAAAGTAGAAAATTTATCAAAGAAATTTGACTGATAGGGATAGATTGATGTGCTGGCGCCTACCGCCTGTAGGTACATTATACTACTGTACGAAAAAGTACATTAATAGGGAGTGGGATATAATGTGAGTGTACCTGCTTGCTGAATACAGCACAGGAAACATAATTGTTTAACAAATTGAAACACTACGCCAATTAGCTACGATAAAGACATATTCATACAGGTACACACGGCTACACATCACTATACATTTCCAGTTTACGCTGATCTCGCACTGTACGGAAATCCTATACAATGTGAGATCAGCTAATACTGGAAATGTATAGCTTGATGTGTAGCCGTGTGTACAGCTATCAAATATGACTCATTTTCATTTTTGATTGACTTTTCATATTACATTGACCGTTTGGTCAATGTATGAAAGTTGGTAGTCAATTTTAAAAACAATAATATTCTCTGACGACACGGTGAAAAGCATTATTTGACAATAGCGCATCACGGCAGCATATAAGGTCCAAAATAGCGATGCATTTCATGTTCATTGAATTGAATGACCAAAAATAACAGAAATTTTGCAGTTTTAGTTAGTTAAATTAAAAGTAAATGCACGGCTTAGTGGAATTATTTCTTTAGTTGATTAAATTTCCTTTATTACATAAAATATATGAAAGCTTGCGCTCAAAATTTTGAGAATTAAAATTAAAATTAAAAAAGTAGAAAAAAACTTTTGAGTAATGTTTTACGATTGTTTTATTATGATTATGATACTAGCTTTTGCCGGCGGCTTCGCCTTCGGGAGGTCGGAAATTAAATACCTATCCCACTGGAACGTACTATCGGGATAAAAAGTACCAAATGTGATATTCCGGGTTTACCAAATTTCATCCAAATTCGTGCAGCCGTTTTTGCGTGATTGAGTAACAGTAGTATTTTCTTTCGAAATTTGACAAAAAACTCATTTTATTTTCATACTTGAAAATGTACTTGTAAAACTGCATGACAAAAAACTGAACATTTTGAGGTGTCCTATGTTTGGGCATCGCCTTAATCTACTTGCTAAATACTTCTGCATATGCCTCCGAGGTACAGTCGCGATGCATGTCTACACAGCGTGCTAAAAATTACACGACAAAAAAACACAAACACAGTTTGTCTCAGACATTAAAATGATTCCATTTGATTGTCTTTAATTTGTGTTTCATAACACTGTATCAATGATAGTCATTGTGTAATGTGTTTTGTTGCAACACAGTGATACAAAATTATAAAACTATTATTAAAGACCAGATAAAAAATATATAGGGTCAAACACTTTGAAAAACCTCAATAGGTTCGTCGGAATGTTGAAACAGTTATAAGTAAATCTAAATACTGATTCCTGCTATTCCCAACTATTTAATTTTATAACTGCGTAAGTAGCTCTGTCCGTCTGTTACACTTCCACGCCTAAACCACTGAGCCGATTGTCATGAAATTTGGCTGATATATAGCCTGGGATATGGAAAAGGACATAGGGTATAACCGACATCCACGCGTGCGGATCCGCCGGCAAAAGCTAGTACTAAATAAATTTCTAGTCCATACAACATGACCAAGACCCCAACCATAATAATTATATGGTATAATCAATTAATCATACTACATACACTGATTTATCATCATCATCATCATCATCAGCCTATAATGTTCCCACTGCTGGGACACAGGCCTCCTCTCGGTGAGAGGGATAGGGCCGTAATCCACCACGCGGGCCCAGTGCGGGTTGGTAGATGTCACATGTCTTCGAATTTTTGTTCTAGGACATGCCGGTTTCCTTACGATGTTTTCCTTCACCGTTTTGAGAGCAGTGGTAATGAAATAATTTACACAAAGGGTTCGAACTCACGACCTACAACTCGTAAGTCGCGGCCGTTACCACTTGGCCACCACTGCTCTCTGATTTATACTTTAACGTATTCATTTATTCAATTAGTTTTACTGATTGTGAAGAAAATTGTAGTACAGACGCCAGCACATTAAGCTACCCCAAATTTTCCCAATTTAATATGAATCTTAATGCTTATGTGATAAAGTTGGAAATCTATCAAATAAATTTGACAGATTGCGGTAGTTTGATGTGCTGGCGTCTGTACCATTACAAATCTGTGCATGCATACAGTCGGTCACGTACTCATAAGAGTCTACTGGAGTACGTGCTTCGTCCATTAGGGTTTGTTTTGACTGTATAGAGGAAATAACAAATTTACGTAGTTTTAATTATTTCTAACCGACTTCAAAAAGGAGGAGGTTATAAATTCGTCTGTATGTTTTTTTGTATATTTGTGTGTTTTTTGTTAAAGTGTGTTTTTCGATGTCTCCGGAAATTGGGGATAGATTTGTTTTTTTTTTTTAAATTTGTGAATAGTTTCTGCGGTGGTCCCATAATTATACATTTTATTTACTTCGTTTGGGAAGGTTTTGGCGTAAGCCTCGATAATACGTTTACAATCCACTTTGTGTATCTTGAGCAAATAGTGGTAGGTATGCAAATTGGAAAATAATAACATTAAAAAAAATAAAAACAACGAATTTCCGAAAAAAAAAAAAACACTAGATAAGTACAAAGTTCAAAAATAACTTTAATTTCGGAAGTCGGTGTCTTTGGATATGTATTTAACTTTTTGTGACCTACTTCCGAAATTAAAATATTAAAAAAGTAAATGTAGTGTTGTTTCGGAAGTCGATTATTTTTCTTTTTGGAAAATGTTTTCTTTTGGATTGAAAATAATGTGTACAAAAAATGACAGAAACCGATTCATTACCCGATTCAGAACAAACTAATTTAATTATGTGCGTTGATTATACAATTTAATACCAACATCCATATGAGGCTAAATTATAAATTATTTTATTTCTGTAAGTAGGTTTGTACAAACTCTTTTACACGTCCATCATATTTTTTAAACTAGATGTGGTCGGCGTTTCCTATCTGACTACTCTGAGAAGAAAGGCCGAAACAAACTCAGGGGTCACAGTCTCTTTTAAAGTCCAGACAATCTTGGTCAGATCATGTAAAGACCATTTCGATTGGTGTCTGAAATGCTCTTTTGAGGAAAGAACTAAGTACACAGATTGAGTGGACCTGTCTAATCAGTGAACGCATTTATCAGTAATCATGCAGCTCAACTCAGAACTTGAACTATACATTTCCAGTTTACGCTGATCTCGCACTTTACGAAAATCCTTTACAATCCGAGATCAGCTTATACTAGAAATGTATAGCTTGATGTGTAGCCTGTGTACCTACCTAAAAACTGACTTTAAAAAGTTACCACTATAGTACCATAATCAGCCTATACCGTTCTCACTGCTGGGACACAGGGCTTGAGATGGAGGGGAGGTAATTCACCACACGAGCCCAATCCGGGTTCACATGGCTTCGAATTTTTCTGTTCGAAGACATACCGATTTCCTGCACCGTTTTGAGAGCAGTGGCGATGAATTAATTAAATACTCAAACTCAACCCATTTATTTCCATTAAACCACTTACAGGCATTTTTGAATTGTCAAAAAGTCGATCAGTCGGAAAGTTGAAGCTAGTTATTTGCCTATTCCAAAACGTAGATCTCAATGGAGAAGAACGGGCAAGAAATTCCACGTGCACTCTTTTAAATTGGATATTATAAAATCTTGGGAACATTATCCTTGTTGCTTCTGCATGTGAGAACAATGTAATTTTTTAAATAAACAATTCCAAATACAAGATTAAAAATAAGCCCTGCAGGCTTAGCACGAGCACCGATTTGTCGACGGAAGAATAGACATACTTATCAACTAAATTATGTACAATAGGAGAAGATAGCTATGTTTTTCTATTAATTATCACAGTTATGCGTTCTAAACGAATCATGATTTTGTAGATTGTCGTATATACTTTGTGGCCGTCAAGTAGAAAGTTTGTTGTCGGTGAGATTTTGACAGTTTGGGAAGAAATATTCTTCTGAAATAGTCTACATTTATAAAGACCTAGACAAATATCGTTAGAAACGAAAGACTAAATGACAGATTGTAGAAGGATATCTACGGTGCGATATCAAATGTAGCAAATGTCACTTTGGATTGAAAAAGCACTGTCTATTCTTCGTAGAAATACAAAGCGTTATGCTAAGCCCGCTGGAAGTTAGGAGATGACCAGTATCAACCGACAGCGCCCGTTCACGAACATGACGCGTGGATCCGCACCATCCAGCTCAACCATTTTGTAGGGAACCGAATGATCCAACACGCAAAGTAAAGCGCCTGCCTGGGTTCGAAGTCACGAAAAAAATGTGTAAGTCTGGCCATCGTGCCTCTGCTCTAATAATAATATAGCTGTCCGTAATAGCCAACAGCGACCAGGCGTTATCAGTAGGTTCCGGAAACGATGACCAATCCATCGTATTGTTTAGGATAAATCTTTGGAAACTGTCTAATGTTACCGGGAGAGCGATTTTGATCCTTGATGTCTTCCGCTCTGTAACTCAATTGACTGCTTCTGATAATATAGAATTAAATTAAGATGCAATAGCCTAGTGGTTAAGGCAAGCACGAGGGTGCGGGTTCAAATCCGGGCAAGTAGCAATGTGAGTCTTTCAGTTCATATTATTATGAACTTTCCAAGTTTATCTTAGAACTCCTAACATCGGTGTGAAGGATGAGAATCGTGAAAAAACCTGGACTTAAGGTGAATCTAGTCCACATTTTTCCCATACAAACCTCGGGATTGTATTACTCCACTGTTCGACAGTGTACAGACGCCAGCATATCAAGCTACCCCATTCTATCAAATTTCTTTGATAGATTTTCAGCTTTATAGCAAAGTAATAAAGTTCATGTTCAATTGGGAAAATTTGACAATTTGGGATAGCTTGATGTGCTGGCGTCTGTACATCAAAAATTAAACATGGTATGGTTTTCTCATTATTAATAGTGTCTGTACAAAAACAGAATACTTAGATTAAAAACCATTAAAAAGTTAGGAGCCAACAAATATTCGGTTTTCTTGCTAATTTAACCTAACTCTGGACGTGTTTAAGTAATAAAAGAAGTGTAAAATCTCCAAAACTAAGTCGGTGCCAAAAAAGCTCAATTATCGGAAAGTTCAAAAAACTTTATTGGTCATTGATTTATGCAGTCGTTTTTTCATAAAACCCGATCTTCCGAAGGACTTTTCTGATGTTTTACGCGCCTGTTTTACTATAACTGATCCTGCAGCTCACTCAATAATTGTGCATGTAGACTAGCGTCTAACTTTTCATCACGGATACTACCTCTGTCAGGCCCACCAGTGACTTCGAGCCCGCGACTAGGTTCCCCTTAATATAAGTCTGAAATTGCTTATATACTTTGAGCAAGTGTGGTGATTTTAAAGCTCGTAGCTTCTCTATATGAGAAGCGAACTTTGCATTGTAGTAGGACAGGAACATGCTGGCGGTTTTATGCAAAACAGTAAAAAAAAAAAAAAAAAGTTTTTTTATTACTAGATAATAAGAGGAAATCCAAATAATGTTTTTACTTTATCGCATATAATTCAAAACGTGCCATTTGCTTAATACGTATTTCGAGTTGTGGATTGGCCCACAATTAAAAACTTTTTTCAAGGCATGTCCAAGGCATTATTAGTGACAAAAACACTACAAAGTGAAAAAATGATTTAGTATTTTATTTATTTTGTCACTGCCTTCCGAAATTAAAATTATTTTTCACTTTGTAGTGTTTTTCCGGAAGTCAGTTGTTTTTTTTTAAGAAGAATTGTTTTTCATTTTTAGTTATAGTATCTACCCCACAACAATTTAAAATCACCATCCTTGGGGTATTCTCAAAGTCAATCAAATCAAAACAATGCATATTTATGCGATAGCAACAATCACGTTTAGTTTTCTGTATTTTTTTTAAAGTTCCGTTGTCTGTCTCCGAAACTCATCATCAGATCTAAAGACAACCGAAATAGCCCGAAGAATTGCCAAACGTAAGTGGCAGTGGGCAGGGCACATTGATCGCCGAACAGATGGCCGATGGAGCCGAAAGGTCCTGGACTGACGACCACGTACCGGAAGACGTAGAGTGAGAAGGCCTGCCTCCCACAAGGTGGACCGATGACCTTGTGAAGGTCGCGGGAATCCGCTGGATGTGGGAAGCACAACACCGGTCGAAGTGGAGGAGCCTGGGGGAGGCCTATGTCCAGCAGAGGACTTCTTTCGGCTGAAATGATGATGATGAACTCCGTGTATTAAATTTAAAAAAATGTTTCTATTTACCCGTTTCGGGCGAGTTAATTTTTGCGAATTGACTAATAAGGCCGTGTAATTACAGCTCCCTAATTGCGTGACACTATTAATCACAATTTGGAACATTTTGAAAGACATTGCGAGTCCAATTGCTTCGAAAAATTCGTCTGCTCCACATAATAACGCAATGAATATTGTTGAATTGTCAAAATGAAAGCCATTCCTACCGTGAGTGTGTTACGCAACTACTCTGCTAGTCTTGAATTCGATGCATAATGTTTTTTTTATCGGGGGAAATCATCAAATAACTTCACCCGCTGTGGGTGGAGCAGGAGGGCGTGTCAGACTTTTACTGACTAAAACCCCACCCGTGTTCCCTCACTAGCCTGTGTGCCAAGGGCCGGCGGTATCTCTTTCGAACAACGCGCACCCCTGGCAGGCATCGGCCTTTGCGGGCGCCATCAGTTTGTACTGACATCTCTTACGAGCTGCCCATTACTCGCCATCCGCTAGCCCACGTCTACGCATACTGGTTACTCCGATACATTTAGAACACTCGATAGAATTTCCCATCAAGGGAATCGTACTTGTGACGCTGACGGTACGTTGCTTTATTGCACCACACAAAATTAAACGGTTGAAAAAAACTACATTTGCACATCGTCTGCTGCGCAATTTGCGCTGCGTAACATTCAGGTACGCCCCGATACATTTCCAGTATAAACTGATCTCGTATTGTATAGGATTTCCGTACAGTGCGAGATCAGCGTAAACTGGAAATGCATAGCTTGATGTGTAGCCGTGTGTACACAAGTCTCAATCATGAAATTGAAAAGAAAAAAATACCTATTGTGACAAAAAAAAAAAACTGTAGGTAGTCTGTAAAAATGCTGTAGATGTAACCTGGCCCATTTCATTTGTTTTCTCTCTGTCGATACGAAAGTCGATACAATATCGTTATTTTTATTTAAGTAGGTACTGTTAGAAGCTTTTTTTTTAAAAAAAAATCTTCTGGAATATACTACGAGGATAATAAAACTTCTTCTAAAAAAACACCAAGGGCTGATTTAGTTTTATCTGAAGAATAAATACTTATTGCGTTTTGACAACTTTTATATCGAAAATTATGTCAAACTGTTATTTTTAAAGATATAGCTTTTCGTAAAATCATTCCTTATTCCTTGTCTACATTATAAAGGGAACCTCTGTGCAAAATTTCATGTTTCTAGGTCCAAGAGTTTGGGCTGGGCGTTGATGAGTCAGTCAGTCAGTCAGGACTTTTCTTTTTATTTATATAGATATAGATGCGTCCAGCTCGTGACAAGGGGGAAAACTTGAGCAGGTTAGTCCTAGCTGCGGGCACGTCCAATATAGCGGAATATAGAAGCTAATGCAAAAACTAAAAAAGTAAAATTTATAAAATTAGATGGGACCAACCCTAATTATCTCCCTACCATTAAAAAAAACAGTGGCACTCCAACAGAGACGAGGGCCGACAGAAGTGAAAACGTATACGAACTAATGGTAAATACTTATGTACAGAGGTGTCGGTAACGGTAACGGTTCAATTGTTTTTTCCGACTTCAAAAAATGCCCAACGTGCCTAAAGTATTCATTTCAAAAATAATTTTCGAAATTTTATTGATCCATAATTGCCAGATATATCGTGGAACATATAAATTTAAAAACAAACCCATTGAGAACCGCCTTCTTTTTAAGATCTGTTCAAAAATAATCTTAATGCAATCAGGTCAGAGTGAATACAGTTTCAGGCATTGTTGGTAATAAAGTTCTCCAAAGCTCACTTAAGAGCGCTGTCACAGGTCCACTACCGCCAATCCTTTAAAAAAATATTATCTCGTGACTGAAAAGGAATTATAAAAAACGGCTCAATCAGCTGTCTTGGTAGGTGTGTCTAGAATTTTCTAATGCTTTTTATAAAGTTTCATATTGAGACACGAAGCAACAAAAAAGGAAAAACGGCCACATTCCTCTAGATCGTATTTTTTTTAAGGAGTGGCGCTAGTGGACCTGTGACAGCGCTCTTAAATGACAACACAATTCAAAAGCAACTTCATTTACTTTTCAGTACACTCCTCAACGTTCGAATTTCGAGTGATTTTCAGAGAATGAACTAATATTAAGTTCTTGGATTACCAGGAAGTGGATGTGACCTAAGTTATTTACCCTGGCCACATATGATAACAATTCCTACCAAATCTACGTATGTATGTATACTAAAATAAAGCTGCAGTCTCATTATACAGAGTTTGTTTGTTTGAACGCGCTAATCATTGGAACTACCAACTGGATTTAAAAAAAAAAAAAATGCTTTTTATAGCCCAATTCTTGAAGAAGGAGGTTATTTACCGTCACGCTAAGAAAACTCTCAGCAGCCGAGCAAAAATAAAGAACGCTAAGCGAAAACAAAGTAATAGCGCAAGCAGGGATGCGCCGGCAGAGTTCAGGGTTGAAACTATCTGTCACATAGAAAAGGTATCTTGTCGTTCACTGACATGCAAGTGACTTTCAACCTTATGCTTTAAAAATTACGATTAGATATTATGTTAGATATGTTTATTTATTTAAAAGGTACACCAACGACTTATTCACTAGAAACATTAACATAATCAAAATCATATTTGCATTGAATTATGGTGAATTTGTCATTTACAGGCGTACACAGTACTTACTTAAAAAAATAGCTCCTTAAATATACGTTTTAACAAGATTTTTTACTCCATATGAGGATAGAGAAATTAATTAGAAACAAAGGACAAAACATTGTATTAAAAAACAAAATGAAATAAGAATTTAAAAAAAATTAAGTTATTGACTTAAATTTATATTTATTATTTCTGGTAATAACTAGAACCAAAATTAAACATCAAAAAAGAAAAAACAATTCAACAATAAAAAAATCATAATCGTATTTCGATTATGATTTTTTTATTGTTGAATAGTTTCAATCAAAATCAAATCAGAATCAAAAAAATTAAATCAATATTAAAATTATTGCTAGAAAATGTTCAAGAGTGGATAATACTACGAAAACAAAATAATCGTCAGTCATTCATGATGTTTAAATCAATATCTGATTCACTTGAAATCAGATAGCCACCGCACAGTCAAAAGAGAAAAATATAAAAGTAGGTATCTATTAGTAGGTTTAGGTACCAACGGTTAGATTGTAATTGGGAAATTCAACTCTCAACCCAAAACTTGAATCAGAAGGATATTTTTTATATGTAAACCTATTTACTAAAGTATATAAACAACCGGTTGATCAACTTTACCGATGCAATGAATATCAATAAGATCTTGCCCTTTACAAGACAAGACAAAGCGGTATCAATGCACCTAATAACACGAGCTCAGCACATCGACCATACAAACAGATACTCACCAATAGCCTATAATTAAATATCAACACACGATTATAATACGTATGCGCTATAGCAATTAGCACCGCTGTCCTTGAAACTCCGACGACCTTAGGACGCGAGTTATGCATAAAGAATCAAATACTAAATTGGAGCTGAGAGCAAAAACTGGTTGGTTCAGATCCTGGGGTGACGTCACTTCACCGAAACGCGCCCGTTTCCGATCAGAGGACATTATAGAAAACGACAGCAGACTAACTGTTGATACCCGCGCTCTTAATGGGCACAAGGTTGGAACGTCTGGGCTAGCTCTTTTGTTTTTGAACTGGACCACATTTTAGCTCTTGTGCTGCTCGCTTGTCATTTGTTTTAGGATTTTTAATTCGGTGCGTCGTGAAATACGATTTGTAGGATTTAAAATTCAGGTAACACAAGACATAACAACACATAATCAGCCTATATAGTTCCCACTGCTGGGACACAGGCCTCCTCTCGGCGAGAGGGAGTGGGCCGTAATCCACCACGCGGGCCCGGTCTGTTTTGGTAAATGTCACATATCTCCGAAGTTTTTGGTTCGCCGGTTCCCTCACAATTTTTTCCTCCACCATTAAGAGATCAGGGGTAATGAAATAATTTATACAAAGTAAAGCGCCTGTCTGGGTTCGAACCTACGTTCCACAACGCATAAGTCGCGTTCGTTAGCACTGGGCCATCAGTGCTCTCAGGTCACTGCTCTCATGCAATTCAGTTAAAAGCTCTGTTAATTGCTGCCATAGACGTGAAAATCATTTATTTTACACACATATACAGGAAAAGTTTTTATCCAGTGCGCAAATTGTAACCATGAATTCAGCATATGATTCTAGACCCCCTAGCGCAGAAATGTACCGCCGGTTTTTCAAAAAAAAAAAATGCACTTTTCTATGAAACAGCTGAATCTAGAATGATATGGTGAATTCATGGTTACAGTTTGCGCACTGGATAAAAACTTACCCTGTATACAGTGTATGTCAAAACATCAAATAGATACCCAGTGAAAAGATCTTAGGTCACGTGGCCTTAACATAGATTAGTCTAAAAACTGTGCTCCTAAATTTTTATATTATATAAAATTGTCATCCGATATCTCCTTATAGATTTTATCTTTTCTATGAAACAGCTGAATCTAGAATGATATGGTGAATTCATGGTTACAGTTTGCGCACTGGATAAAAACTTACCCTGTATACAGTGTATGTCAAAACATCAAATAGATACCCAGTGAAAAGATCTTAGGTCACGTGGCCTTAACATAGATTAGTCTAAAAACTGTGCTCCTAATTTTTATATTATATAAAATTGTCATCCGATATCTCCTTATAGATTTTATTTATTTATTGTGTATTACTAATATGCCCGATTCGGTCCAAGATTACATATTTAAACCACAAAAATTATGTATAAAGCGTCCAGTTTCCGAAAATATTGCTTTCGGCCATTCTCATAGGCCTTTTAATTATACATACAAGGAGATACTTTATTGGATTATTAGCGATAAGTATTCGATAATTTCCGGCAATGTGTGGTCACCACGAAAGTGCGTTGAGCTGCTTCTTGGGATTGAGACTGAGGTGACCATGATTATGGCCGGAGTGTTAGCGCAAATTAACACATTTGATTGGAAGAACTTTCAACGATGTAGTGTGTATAGCGCTATTATACTAGGTTATTTCGGCACTTCTAAAAAATCTAAACTACCGCAACCATATTATTTTTTGAAAACATTCCAATTGGCATTTCACAAAAAAATTGCACAAATTGCACTACTATCTTAGGTTCGTGAACTAATTATTTGTAACTTTTTCCTTAGCCCTAACCAAGTTCGTGTACTTCTGACACCTTTTAGATTACATTGTTTCAAAAGCATTATAAAACAAAGTCCACCACCGCGTCTATCTCTCTGTTCGCGATAAACTCAATAAGTACTGAACGGATTTTCATGCGGTTCGCATCAATAGACAGTGATTCATGAGGAAGGTTCGTATATAATTTGTTAAGGTTTTTTTTTTTTAAATTGGTTAATGCGGGCGAAGCCGCTAGCAAAAGCTAAAAAAATCACAGTCAAAATGTGAATTTTAGAATGTGTAGTAGAATATACCTAACGCTAGGAAGACTTATCCCAATCTTGAAAAAATATATGGCATCACTAATTTCGCAGTATTTTTCGCTTTGTTGTAAAAAACGTGTCGGTTACTCATAGGTCAGCGGTGCGAGGCCAATGTATTTCTGTTAGTTTTTTTAACATAATTTATATGTATTGACAATGAACATAAATCTTTGTTTTATTGGTGTGTATTGTGGCTCAATGACAAGAAATATTGAACCCACAATTCAGGTTAATATAATAGCTCTCGATTTGACTTTGCATTCAGTTTCCTATTTATGTATCATAAGTTAGCATGTCGCATTATATACAATAATGATCTTGTATGGACTGATTTGTTTTGCTCCCTAACAGTAGAATATTAAGTTCATATACCTTACTAAAATATGTATGTGCATATTGTGTAATATCTAAACGAATTTCTTAACAATCATCGATTGTTTTGCCTAACAAATATTTGTTTAAATTTTTTTAATCAAAGAACGCAATTTTTTTATCATCTAGAGCCTGAGGCTTGCTTTATGCATAAATATTTGTAATGTATACCATAGTTACTTATTTTTTAAATTGTTCACGTTTATTTTTGTTCGGTTATGTACCGAAACAAGATGAGAAGTACTTGATACATTCAAGTATACAAGACTTACACAATATAATTAACAGTGCATTTTAACCAATTAATAATATTTATTAAAAAAAAATACTTGTTTTATAAAAATATTGAAAAAATTAAATATAAGAAGTAGTTAAATGAATAAACGAAACTATAATACATTTAAAATGCATGCTTCAACGAATAATAATTAAGTATAATGTGCCCAAACTAAGCACATAGGTACATAATTATGAGAGATCAATCATATATCACGAAAATCGTTTCTAAGGATTAATAAATGCATAATAAACATGCAATTTGTAGTTACAGGGTGGTGCTTTAATACAACATAACATAGCATAATTATGTTCCGTGTGGTGCCGGACGTTAAGAATTTCTTTCCGTGGATGTCGTAGAAGGCGACTATGGGACTTACTAGAGAATGAGCAGCAGCGTTCTCTGTGCATTTTACCACCATACTGCGATCGCCAACCCGCCTGCCAAGCGTGGCGATTATGGTAAACCCGCCCAAATTGCGGGAGGCCTATGTCCAACAGTGGACGTCTTTCGGCTGAAATGATTATGATGATGAACATAGCATATTATCACGCCTGTTTTCCCCGGTGGATTAGGCAGAGGTTTTCCTATAGTTGGTACCTACCCTACACCCACTTGTCGCTAGTTGTATTTAGGACCCCGGGCTACTACTGAGAAATCCCTGTTAAAATCGCAGTAAGACTTTGGCCGGCCTGGGAATCGAACACAGGACTCCATCAGGAGTCCACTCTCGACCCCTCGATCCCTAAAAAAAGATTTGTTCATTTGTTTCCACTCAACCCTAACACATAGTTCACACTCGACCCCCAGGGGGTGAGATTGGATTTTCATACAAAGGACTTGGATACCTAGTCCGCTTTCGACCCCTAGTACGGTAAGTACCTAAAATTAATATTTTGATATAGTAAGGTACAGATTACTTTGGGGGTCGAGAGGAAATTGAAACTAATCTGGAAAATAAAATCCACTCTCGACCCCCAAGGGTCGAGACTAAACTATAGTCAGGGCTCCATTGGACACATTAATTATTGGGGGTCGAGAGGTTGAGAGTGGACTAAACGACTTGATCAGACCCGTGACAGATGCTAAAATCCCTTCATCAACCAGAAAAGAGCTGACAATTTTCAAACAGCTGAACCGATTTTGATGAAACGTATCTAAGAACACTCCCGACTAATTCACCTTTATAAAAAACAAAATTAAAATACACACACAAACACTTCAAACTTATAATACCACGTCATTTTTGCGTCGGGGGTTAAAAAAATCAGCCTACCGTTTCCCAAATATCTTGGGGTTCGCTTCCAGTCTAACCGGATGCAGCTGAATACTGCGGAAGTGACCTCCACAACCCAGTCACTTGGCAATGCGATACTCCTTGGTAAGACTGGCTGTCAGACTTTTGGTTACCCGTAACGACTGTCATAGTATAGATTACAAAAGACAGTCGAGTTCAACGCCTTAACGTATTTTCCGAGTCTATTTAATGGACGCTCACCTATCCACGTTTCGATACGAGTTTCTGTTGAACTTTGTGACTGTTTTTACTAAACCAGCCTCAGGAGGTTCTTCATTAAAATGCACACCCTCTAGGTAAATTCTCACGTCCGCGTTTATTTTATTTAATCTAACTGCATTATTAAGAGGTGAGTCTGCCCCGGTGGTCTGCGGCCTGTTTGATGCAGCAACCTTCAAATAACATTAGCCGATCGCTTGTTTTCCGTACAACGTCATGACAAGACTTGTAAACGTAATGAGAAATATATCTTGTTTAGAGGTCAAATTGGGATCAATGGCATCATCACTTGTGGGAAATTGAAGTAAACAACGTTTTTGAATCCATACTAAATAATCTAAGTGGGGCTTGTGGCCAAGTAATAACAGCTGCACGGGTCGATTGATCAGGTTAAGCTACGCTAGCCACGGTTGGTCTGTGGATGGGTGACCATCTTCACATACCATGACCCCTCCGTGCCTCGGAAGGCGCGTTAAGCCGTTGGTCCTGGCTGTAATTCGTGGATTTTTGAGTCTTTACGCGTCATCAGAAGCCCGAAAGAATGACAACAGTCTTACCAAGGGGTTTCGTATTACCCAGTTACTCGGGTTTCCAGGTCAGATAGGCAGTCGCTCCATAGAAAATACTGGTATTCAGCTGCATCCGGTTAGACTGGAAGCTGACCCCAACATATTTGGGAAAAGGCTAGGCAGATGATAATGATACTAAATAGGTACTGTAAGTGAGAAATAACTCTGTTTGTTTGTTATCTTATCACATCTTACCGGCTGAACGGATTTAGACGAAATTTTGCCAATGACCTGGGTGAGGTAGGACATAAGATACTTTTTTTTACCAGCGTCAGGCACTAGTTGTCTGACATTTATGCTGAACTGGGCCTTTTTAGCGCAGCCGTGAGGCACACTTTGACGCACTTTGTACTTTTTGTTGGTTTTTTATTTTTGTTATTTTTCTGTATATTGTGTGCCTTTTAGTCTGTGTTAAATAAATGCATTTTCTTTCTTTCATCTTTCTTTTTTATCCCGGTAGTACCTACGTTCCCGTCAGATAATTTCTGACTTCCAACCGAGCGAAGTCACGTCAAAAGTTTATGTTCATGATGCCAAAAATCCTGTCCTGCAACTGAAAAGTAAAATAATAGATAATAAAAACCTTTTTAACCGAATTTGGTTTCGAACCTAGAGACCTAACGTTCAGCAGTCACGCTTTCGACCGCTGTACCAATATGAATTTCCATTACTATTTTAATCTGATAACTTTATATATCTATCTGACTACACATATTACTATTATAACTTTATTCATTTTAGTTCTTATTAAATACATTTTTAAATATTTTTATAAAACAAAAATTTAAAAATATATAAAATAGGGATCCTCCGGTATCGGGAGCAGGGTCCAAGCTACCGGTGGTTAGGGCTCCAGAGACAGGAACCTCCTCACGATGCGAGCCATATCGAGGAGGAGCCGTATACTAATATTATAAATTTGAATGTTAATTTGTTTGCTTGTTACGCTTTCACGCTAAAACGGCTGAACGAATTGGGAATACAATGATGACCTGAGTAAGGACATAGACAACTTTTCATCCTGGAACACAGAGAAAGTCACGGGCAACAGCTAGTATTTAATATGATAAAAGCAAAAGTAACTCTCTCTGTCTGTCTGTATCTTTTCAGGTCTTAACTACTGAACCGTTCGTTATTAAACTCTTGCCGTCTTAATAGGTACAAAACGCGATCTAACTTTAGTTCAAGCATAAAACTCTAAGTCAGTTTTGGCATTACCAACTTTTCTTCTATTTTGGTAAAGTTCTTAATACAAAAATGTCAATGTACGAGTAGCACTGGACTAAGTTGTCAGTTTTGTAAAAGGAGCTGTATTTCGATTTCAGTTAGGTTCTTATTTCAAAAACAGGCTCGATGGTTTAAACCATACCTAAAGAAAAACCTTGTTTTGTAATAAGGGGGTTAAAGTATTAAATAAATAAATTCTCTATGCATTTTACCACCATACTGTGATTATGCAAAACTCCGCTTATGGACCAACCAGCAGTGGACGTCTTTCGGCTGCAATGATGATAAAATCTCAAATTTAGAATTTTTTAATATGCCAGTCAAATGTATGTGTAAAATGTTGTTTTTTCTTTAAAATAAATAAAGGTTTCTCAAAACTTATTTATTACATACTTTAAATTTAAATGAGAGAATATCGTATGTACTACAACACGAAATACTTAAAAAGCGCTTTTTGTTTGTTTTTTTTTTTATTATTTGCCGCCACGTTGCACCGACACAAAGATGTTTAAAAAAAGACCCGTTTTTGATACATTTGAACCGATTTAGTCGAATCAAAGTTGTTATTAGGGTAACCACTTGCTTAGCCGTAATTTGGATTTCCTCAAATTATAGTTTATGATGCTTTTATTTTCAGAATTTCCGATGAGTGGTTATTATAGTGATTTAGACAAAATTTATAATTTTTCAACCAATTTTTTTTTGGTATAAGCGAAGTATACAACATGAAAACGACATCATCATCTGCTTAGTTTTTTGCAACAGTGTTCTGGTCGCTTTCAAGTCTAACGGGATGCAGCTGAATACCAGTATTTTACATGGACCAACCACCTATCTGACCTCCAGATCCCAGTTACTGGGAAATACGGCCGTCTTACTCTTGGATAAACCGGTTGTCAGTCTTTCGACTTACATAAATACGACAGTAAATGAAAACAGACAATATTAATGCGTTGGATTATTTTGACACTATTGGATATATTTGATTGTATTGAAGATAAGAAACGTCATAAGCAAATAGACAAGCTTGCAGAATAGCATACGAGGAGGTCGCATGCAAACATTTATGCTTTGTATTTCTGGCTGTGGTTGGTAATGTAGGTACCAATTTTTTCTTTACAATACATAATTACATACAAATAAATAAAATTGATGTGGTTGTTTGTCATGTTAAAATAACAGCTTTTTACTTAATGCACATGAATGTTACTTCTGCTATACCAAAAAATCATTGTCTGTTTGTGCCGGCTAATCTCCGAAACGGCTGAAATAATTTTGACGGGACTTTCACTGGCAGCTGAGGTTATAAGGCCAAACATAGGGTCTTTGATCCGATATCATGTTCCCGTGGGATAATTTTCGACCACAACGCGGGCAAAGCAGCGGGCAGAAGCTAGGCTTCAATTGAAATGCTCTTAACACCTAAAGATGATCCTTCAGCGAAGCAGTGATGTTCGCGAAGACGGAGGCGGCGCACGTGAGGGAGAGGCAGCATATGCGCCCTCGCGACCCTAGCTGCCGCAGGATACGGAGACGCCCTGGGCGTCGGGAATCCCAGGCCGATTTCCGGCCACCGTAGGCCTGAGCTTGCGGACGGCGAGTAATGGGTAGCTCGCTGTCCGGTAAGGACCAAGCCCAAGTCGACGGCGCGTTGTGTTCCACGCTCACCTCAACGAGATGTCAGCACAAACGTGATGGGGCTCGCTTGGGCCGATGCCTGCCAGGGGTGCGGGTTTGTTCGAAAGAGATACCACAGCCCCTGGCATACGGGCTACTGAAGTAACACGGGTGGGTTTTAGTCAGTAGAAGTCTGACACGCCCTCCTGCTCCACCCAGAGCGGGAGAAGTTATTTGATGATTTCCCACCCAAAAAAAATAAAAGAAACCTAAAGATGATCAAAATACAAAACAATTAAATGTAAAACTTTTCAAGGAAAAGGTAAATGTTAAGATATTTAAGCAAAGTTATTCAAAGTTTGACATCAGTGCGACGGATTTTCACGCCGTTTTGATGTGAAATAAGTTTCACGATAAAGTTCAAAGCTTGCGGCAAACATCTAAAAGTCGGATTATACCGGATAATACAAAGTTAACTTGATCAAGTTTAGATACAATTATCCAATCATTTGGAACTCTTGTACTGTTTTCAGGTGCTAACTTTTTGATTGAAGTTCCATGAATAAGTTGAATAGGTATAATAGTCAGTTTGTTTCGAACAAAACTTAAACACACTAGCTGTGCCCGCCACTTCGGTCGCGTGATTGACGGAAATTACCCTACGGGAACAAAAAGTCTTACCCCGATGTTACTCTTTAAGACAGCAGCTATCTACCAGTGAAAGTCCCGATAAAATCGGTCCAACAGGCTTAGCACGAGAACCATAGAGAAGCGTTTTATCGACGGAAGAGTAGACAAAAATGACGTTTCCGTGTAGATAATTCACAGCTTTGTACCGAGAAAAGCAGACAAGCGGTTTCTATTCTACGGTAGAGTAGAAATAGAAAGCGTTTTGCTAAGCCTACTGCCGTTTCGCAGATAAGTCGGAAAAAACAGACGGAAAGACATACAAAAAAATAAAAATTGCTTTTTGTCTTAAGTACCGTATACTTTCTTATGAATTTAGTATAAAACTGTTATTTTGACATTACAAACAGACACTCCAATTGTATTTTTTTATATAGAAAATGTCATACCTGTGTTCCCTGAAGATTTACGTTTAGGTGTGAGTACATATAAGAGGCCAAATTGAATTACCCAGCAAAACTGCAGCAAGAGTTGGTGGGTAACGCTTTCTGAACATGAATAAACAAAAAAAAAAATGTGATTTTTCTTTTGGTAATCACAAAAATTCTGTTTTCTTTATGTAAATTTCACTAACGTGATGGCTAAAACAATATGTTGAATAACTTTAATTATTAACTAACTTAAATCTTAACTTTAATCCTCTTTGGCTTTGTTTATTGTAAAACCATAAATGTTGCATGTTTTCTTACCCTGTAAATAATTGTTACAATTATAAACGAACTGTAACGGAAATTATTTTTAATGTTCTTTGGATACAATTGTTGGCTGATCTAAATTAATAAATAGCTATTGTATTTTAAACCATAGACCACTCTCCTACATACGGTGCTCAAACCTGGTCTTTGTCAGCACAGCAGAGGACCGAGCTTCAGTTTTGCCAGCGAGCGATGATACGCAGTATCCTTGGAGTTCGACTTACCGACCGGATACAGGACACGAAACACAAATTCCGACGTCATCCAAAATGCCGCAAAGTTGAAGTGGGACTGGGCCGGACACGTTAGCCACATGTCGAATACATTGTTGGTTAAGACCACTACAACATGGGTCCCTTAGAACGTCTAACAGCATTGCGGCAGACCCAGGTGTACATGGCGGGACGAGCTTGATGCCATCTAGACGGTACTGGTCGAGATTGGCGCAGGATCGTGTTGAGTGGAAAAACGAAACGAGGGGCAACAAAGCCTGTTTTTTTAATTCAGTTTTTCTGAGCCACTAAACCATGGACGGTGCGTGGTTACCGTGAATTGTGGTCACCCCAATCGCGATAGAAACGCAATATCGCGTGGCGCAGCAGCGATGCAATCATTGTTGCCCCAGGACGATGCCCGCACGCTTCGCTTTAATTAATTGTGCCGGCTTACAAATTGCAACCATTTTTGTGCCGCGCTGTATCGATTATTTAGCTTTTAGCATTTTGTGACGTTGATTTTCAGGTTTCTGTACCCAAATAACTATACAAAAGCCGCACGCCAGCTGTCTGGGGGCGCTGTACACTTGTTCGGGTTGACAGCCTGGCGGCAAATTAACTATTCACAACCATACCACAGGCTATCGTATCGAAAATGACACATTGCGATAACCTAATTTCCCTTGCACCGACAGCATACAGCTATCGGAGGGATAGCATGCGTCTATTTGATATAAACTGACAAAAATCTATGATTTTAGATTTGTGACTATAGCGGTTCTATGACTCCTAAGATAACATTGATTGATGTTCGACTCCGTACGGAACCGTATCGAATGGTTGTGGACAGCTGATAGAAATTTGGATATTTTCAAGCATTTTACATTTTTTTTCTTTTTTCTGCCTATCACTTATGTTGCATTGGATAAGTTTCTACTAGTTCAGTTATTTACAAAGAAATGAGTGATTTTGAACTTAGGTACATTCATGCACCGGAGTCACCGACATAGCTTGAAGAGTAAGCAAAGTGAAGTGGCAGTAGGCTGGCCATGTTTGTCGAAGGACCGATGGACGGTGGAGCAGACGACTCCTGGAGTGGAGACTGCGTATCGGCAAGCGTAGTGGGGGACGCCTCTCAGCTAGATGAACCGACGACCTTAAAATGGTGGCTGGGTCAGACTGGATGCGGGAAGCGGAGGATAGAGTGTTGTGGCGTAGCCTGGGAGAGGCCTATGTCCATTGCAGCAGTAGACTGCGATAGGCTGAGTTGATTGATTGATTGACATTAATTCGTATTGTATCGTTTTCTATTGAGAGGAACAAATCTGAAACACTGTAATTAACGTTTTTTTCCATTGACTCTGTTTTGTATCTCTTTGACGTGGACCAAATCGAAAACTAACCTATTTTGACAATGTCGACAGTGATACGCAAATTACACATGCAAATAATAATTACTTATGTCTCCGATAATACTACTGGCTTAGAATAACGCTTTCTATTTCTACGAAGAATAGACAGTGCTCTTTCAATACGAAGTGACATTTCGTTTCTCCATTTTTGACATCGCACCGTAGATAACCTTCTACAATCTGTAATTTTGTCTTTCGTTTCTAACGATATTTGTCTAGCTCCTTATAAATGTAGACTATTTCAGAAGAATATTTCTTCCCAAACTGTCAAAATCGCACTGACAACAAACTTTCTACACGACGGCCACAAATTATATACGATTATGTACAAATTCATGATTCATCTAGAACGCATAACTGTAATAATTAATAGAAAAACATAGCTATCTTCTCTTTTTGTACACTAGCAGCACTCTGCGGTTTTACCCGCATAGTTCCCGTTCCCGTGAGAATACGGGGATAAAATATATAGCCTATGTCACCCGGGGATAGTGTAGCTTCCCAACAGTGAAATAATTTTTCAAATCGGTTCAGTAGTTTCGGAGCCTATTCAATGCAAACAAACAAATAAACAAACTGTTAGTCTTTTCTTCCGTCGACAAAGCGGTGCTCGTGCTAAGCCTACTGGGGATTTACTCGTTGAAGTTACAGGTTATTCCGTATCAACTACGGACATAAGATTAGTTCCAGGCCCGACCTAAGATTGAATGATACCACAATTTGACAGCTGTCCCTACTCCGGATGTGTTTTTACCCGTCCGAAAAACGAATGAATTGGGTGTAGGGTTCACTACTAAGTTTCGAACTACTTTCGTATCTTCGTTAACGGTCTAAGAGAGTGGACTCCTGAATTGATGTACGTACCCTATATACTGTACGTAATAAATAATCCATAACGGTCACCCTATTATGAGTCTTTCATGCCAATATAGGAAGAAAGGAGTTCATGGTTGGTATATTAAATTATCTTTGTTACAACAAACTGTATACAGGATACGTTTTTAATCAGTGCGCAAACTTTAACCATGAATTCAGCAAATCATTCTAGACCCCCCAGAAATGGTTGGTCAGTTATACAAAAAAAAAAAGTCAGCTGTTCCATACATTATGACCGCGAAGGTAT
Organism: Polymixis flavicincta; assembly: GCA_949987655.1. Lineage (NCBI taxonomy): Eukaryota > Metazoa > Arthropoda > Insecta > Lepidoptera > Noctuidae > Polymixis > Polymixis flavicincta. The sequence goes on along the minus strand of OX465171.1, from coordinate 28,721,517 downwards.
TGCAACTTTCTATGATACAGCTGATTTATTTTTGTATCACCGACGGAAAATTTCTGCGCTGGGGGTCTAGAATGATATGCTGAATTTATGGTTACAGTTTGCGCACTGGATAAAAACTTATCCTGTATATTCGCCAGCCAACCTAAAATCAATCCTACTAAATATTATAAATTAGAAAGTTTGTATGTTTGGAATTGGATATTTAGATGTTTGGATGTTAATTAACTCAACTACACAAAATCGGCTGAACGGATTTGGTGGAATAAGATCTCCAAGGCTTGTGGCTAAGTAGCAATAGCTGCACGGGTCGATCGATCAGGTTAAGCTACGCTTGCCGCGGTTGGTCCATGGATGCGTGACCATCTTTACATACCAAGACCCCTCCGTGCCTTGGAAAGCACGTTAAGCCGTTGGTCCCGGCTGTCATTTGTGGATCTTTGACAGTCGTTACGGTTCGTCAGAAGCCAGAGTCCGACCACCAGTCTTACCAAGGCGTATCGTATTACCCAGTAACTGGGTTGTGGAGGTCAGATAGGCAGTCGCTCTATGTAAAATACTGATATTTCAGCTGTACCCGGTTAGACTGGAAGCCGACCCCAACATAGTTGGGAAAAGGCTGGGCAGATAATGATGAATTTTCGATCTCCACGCGGACGAAGCTGCTGGTTGGTTGTCCCTGTATTCAAATCACAATAACTGTCAAGCTTTGGAAGTTGTACACGGCAAACTGTCAAAAAATAAACTAGATTTAAAAAGAATCTTGCCTTCAGTATTGTTTAAAGAATATAAGGCTGCCCTCTCAACAAATGGTTGAAAACAGCATGCAGATGAAACCACTTTTCGTCGGCATTTACAAAGAAATTACATTTGTTTTTTTTTTAGTAATCTACGTAATATGATACGTCATTTGGTTTAGGCATAACTTTTCTATGGGCATCAAATACATAATAAGAAAAAAACACCATATCGTTAAGATGAAACCATTTTACTCCTTCATTTTTTAACAAAAGAGTTTAAAAAAAATGTCTAGGTACTGCTTTGCAATACAAAGGAAAATTATTTCATTTTGTTACTTTTTACAAATATGCATTATTTTTGTTATAATAAATTAAAATGCGACCGATTAAGACTGCACGGCTACATCACCCCGCTCTCGCCCTCAAATTTAGTGCGCCCAAATGCTGAAGGTCCTTGGCGTGGATACAAGCCTTAAGTCCTATCATTTTTTAAATGTTACGTTACTTTGAACCTTCACTCAAGTGACCGCACACAATTCTAATTCGACCTCAGTTTTTTAGTAGTAAACTAGCTTTTACCAGCGGTTTCGCCCGTGTGGAGGTCGAAAATTGTCCCACGGGAACGTACTACCGGGATTAAAGTATCATATGTGTTAATCCAGGTTATTATATATAGGGTTATTGGAAAAACACTAACACCCTCTTAAGAGATCATTGTACTCATCATTATGAACAACTTTTACTATGGGACCAAACCTGAAATCGCTAAAAAAAAATCAGCTGTTCCCTACATTTTGATGACTTATGCGAACATAAATGTAAGGAACAGCTGATTTTTTTCGCGATTTCGGGTTTGGTCCCATAGTAAAAGTTGTTCATAATGATGAGTACAATGATCTTGGTGTTGTTGGTGTTTTTCCAATACCCCTGTATATTGATGGAAGAAAGCTTTTGGCCACAGGATGTGATATTCCGCCGCTTTCGCAGACAAGTGCCACCGGAACGCACAAAAACTTAGCGCAATTATGAGATACTAACATAGTTTTAAGTTTTATTTAACACAATTTGTTATTATAATATGTATATTTAGCTTAAGGTCTTTGGGTCTTTGTAACCAGAACATAAATGGTTTATTATAAACTGTGTGGTAAATTTCATCCAAATCCGTTCCGTTCGGCCGTTTTTGCGTGATTGAGTAACAAATAATTAAACATCTTTATACACATACTTTCTCATTTATAATCAATCAATCTAAATATTTTTATTTCATATAAACCTGCATGGGCACTTATGAAACGTCAGAAGCTAGGTGCACGGTTCCAAATTGTTGTTTCCTATGGAGAAGAGCCGGCAAGAAACTCCACAAAATAAATTTAAATAATATTAGTGGGATCTGTGACCAATGGTAGTTTCTCCTCAGAAGAGACATTTGGTTTATCAGTTCATGGTTCATGTTAAAACCTTGTAAAACCATCAATATCTGTCTAGCCGTTTCCTAACTATGTTGGGGTAGGTTTCCAGTCAAACCGAATGCTGGTATTCAGCTAATACCAGTATTTTACATGCAGCGGCTACCTATCTGACCTCCACATCCCAGTTACTGGGTAATACGACCGTTTTGCCCTTGGGAAGACTGGTTGTCAGACTTTCGGGGTTTCTGACGACCCATAACGACAGTCAAATATCCACTAATGAGGACCGGGAACAGCTTAACGTGCTTTCCGAGGCATGAAGGGGTGGGTCTTGGTAGTAAAGATGGTCTCCCATCCATGGACCAATCGCGTCAAGCGTAGCTTAACCTGATCAACCGATCGGTGCGGCTTAGCCCTTCAAACCTTGCAAAACCATAATGCACTTTTATATTACACAAATGAAGCATTTAAACGGTATTTATAATCTGTGCCAGTTAACGTCACACCGATGACATATACCTGATGTTCTATTATTAAAAGGCGTACCGGGTACGGTTGTAGGCTTGCAGAGCTATTAGGCATGCCTCACAGTTTATAGCGATAGCTGGAGAGATAGTAGATACACGAGCTATGCTAATGAGTGATGTTCTGAATATTACGGCAGTTTAAACTCAGGTTTAATTTCTGACGTTTTATGAGGCACATTTTGCACGTGGTGTGTAAAAGCCCTTAGTATGGAAATTTAGGTCATCTGTTTTGTAAAATAGAGATGTAACATGTAACTTACAAGATATTTTTTGTTTTGTTAGGTTAAAGTGTAATGGTACAGACGCCAGCATATCAAGCTATCCCAAAATGTAAAATTTTCCCAATGAAACATGAACCTTATGCTTATGGAATTAAGTTGAAAATCTATCAAAGAAATTTGACAGATTGGGGTAGCTTGATGTGCTGGCGTCTGTACTATCTAATTCATTTTAATATTTTGTTCCGGCGTTTGGGGCCAACGATAAATTAATAAAAATCGATTGCTTAAGCCAATAACAGTACAGTCAGACGATTAATTTTTGGACCCCGCAACTGGGACCGCGATTCCAGTTAAATGCTGTCCTTGTCGCCGGAAATCGCTAACATGTATGACGTTATGAATGAATCAAAAGTATCATTAACCTATTTCCTACTTAACTGACCTATTTTAAGTTAGCAATATAAAACTTTCATTCATAATATAAAAGCCCACATTCGTGTTGACAATAGCAATTAACAATCAATAGGAAATGCTACACACTGGTATATTTTTGGTACGATCGCGCCGCATCGCGTTCGCTCCTTTGTAGGGACAGCGATCGCCGTGCCAACCACTAGCTAAGGTGTGGGCTACACCGAGATTGTTTTCTAACATTTGTTTGTATTTAAATCCGTGGTTGTGTGTTAAAGTCCGGGCAAGTACCTGAGTTTATCTTGCATTTATTCTATGTTATTTTTAACGTGTCCATAGCAATCTAAATACAGTCGGCCAAGTATTTGGCTACGAGCTTGGTACTTTCTTCTTAGGTACGAAATCCGTTTGCCAAAAATAAAAACAAATCCTTTTTTGTCTTGAACGTATTTTTCGTACTTTTTTATTTTGAACTAGTTTTTGTCAGCGGCTTGGCCCGCGTTAACCAATTTATACAAATCCTGCAAACTGCATGAAAATCCATTCAGATGTTTTTGAGTTTGCCGTGAACAGACAGACAGACATGGCGGTGGACTTTTATAATATGTAGTGATTTTTTTAATCAACTAGTAACTTATTTTAACAGTGTCCAAATAGTTAAATATGTTACGTAGAAAATGTCCATGGAGCAATTAATATTTCGGGGTCGACCTACGGCATTTTAAGTCGGATTTTTGTGCCCTCAAATGAAAACGAAATAGTCATACAATAGGGCAATTTGAACTTTGAAAGATAAATGAATGATTTCTAATTCTGTAAATACTTACCCTTTATCCATAACCGTTACTTAATAAAGATTAGCGACTATTTAACCATACATTTTTAACGTTCAAGTGTCTTTTAACTTTAAGCAACGTTTATAAATAAACCCTTTGTTAGTTACGGTCGCGTATTATATTTTAAGCGACTTTCGAATTTAAAAAAAGGAGGAGATACTCAATTCTTTTGTATTATATTTGTTACATCTTCATATTCAAAAATTCTTTTGTTTGAAAGGGTGTACTTATCTACAAATTAATAACCTTGCGATTACTAAGAACGATGAAAAGGAAATCGCCGTAAGCACTACAAGAAACTCTTAAACGCCTAACGCTGAATATACAGGATAAGTTTTTAACCAGTGCGCAAGCTGTAGTAACCATGAATTCAGTATATCATTCTAGACATCCCCAGCACAGTAATTTTTCGTCGGTAATACAAAACAAAAATCTGCTGTTTCATAGAAAAGTGCAATACCTACGCGGTCAAAATGTATGAACAGCTGATTTTTTTGTTTATCCGACAAAATAATTGTGTCCCAATAAATAACTGTGTTAAGTAATTTTCAAAATTCTTACTTTCTTTAACATAAAAATTAGGTAAGTTTTGCACTCGTGGTACCACCGCCCTATCCAGCTCGTGCAACCCCCGTTATTATCCAGACCGCAAGCGATTTTGTTCACTTTTGCTAAGTGAGCAAAATCCAGCCATTTCACGCGATAAAGACTAGATACACCATAGCACAAAGAATGCACCGTAAAAATTGCACCTCAGCTTTACAAATAGCTAAAGTTTGACGAAACTATTGCAAAAAAAATAACAAGAAACACTAGATTTTGCAGGATTTTAGAACGTACTGCAGTGAGCGAAAAAATAAGTTTGTCCGATATTGTTCGTTTTTAAGGTGTAAACTATTTGTTTTTGTTCAAGTTACTACAGAAGATTTAACATGGGGTGCAATGAAGAATTTATTTACCATAACAATTTGTTCGATTTAATTAGGTATCCAGGGTGGTAGGACATCGACACGCAAACAATCAGCACATGATTCTAGAATAGCGTGGAAATTTTTCGTAGGTTTCAAAAAAATTAAATCAGCTGTGTCATTGAAAAGTGCCATAAGCGCAATGCGCACGTGCTACGCGTTCAAAATATGGAAAAATGAAAAAAAAAAAACCGACAAAAAAAGGCACGCACTACCCCCCATCGTATATTTTAGGTAGGTATATCCACCGGGTGACTAGCGTTTGCCAGCGGTTACGCCCGCGTGGAAGTCGGAAATTATACCATGAGAACGTATTATCGAGAACAAAAGTATATTAAGTGTTAATCCAGGTTTTAAACTACTAGCAGCGCTCCGCGGTTTCACCCACGTAGTTCCCGTTCCCGTGGGAATACGGGGATGAAATATAGCCTATGTCACTCGGGGATAGTGTAGCTTCCCAACAGTGAAAGAATTTATCAAATCGGTTCAGTAGTTTCGGAGCAATGTAAAGTAGTATTCAATGCAAACAAACAAACATACATACAAACAAACAATCAAATCTTTCCTCTTTATTGTTAGTGTAGACATGTGTGCCAAGGTCGTTTATGCGTGATTGAGTAACGAACGTCCAAACATACAAACTGTCACATTTATAATATTAGTAGGATTAAAACCTACACACTATTATCTTCATACTTCTGAAGTTACCATAAAATTGTCAGTACACAACGTCGTTTTGAAAATTAACGCAATGTTTAAAAAAATAAAAAGAAGACCACCCCAAAACAGCAATGTTAATAATAGACAAACAAATGGTTTTGAAACGACACAGACAAAGACGACAGTATAAGAAAAGAAAGAGGTGTGAAAGAGACAGAGAATCTTGGCTACAATATGGGTGGTCGAACATTTTTTTCACTGCAATTTATGTTCGTAACAAAGTTTTAGGAGGCGGTTTAAAGTTTCTATCAATTTGAAAGTGGGTGCTTGATTTTATTTAATACAAAATCAGACCTAATACGATTTCAGTATGTTCTAGTTTTAGTGTTAGCTCAAAATATAGGTCAAACGGCCGCGAATTACAAGTTGTAGGTCGTAGGTTCGAACTCTGACAAACACTTTACTTTGTATAAGTTATATCATTACCACTGCTCTCAAAACGGTGAAGGAAAACATCGTAAGAAAACCGGCATGTTCTTGAACTAAAAATTCGAAGACGTGTGATATCTACCAACCTGCACTGGGCCCTCGTGGTGGATTACGGCCCACGCCCACTCACAGAGACGAGGCCTGTGACTGTGACCCAGCAATGAGAACAAGATAAGCTGATTACTGCTAATAATCCGTAGGACTCTTTAGGAAGATTATAATGCCCTTGTACACTAAACCTAGATAGTGAATACATTTTATTTGACCCCAAAATGTAAAGGATGGTTTCCACAAAACGGGTCGCATTGCATCCGATCGGAAAGAATACGAAGGGATGCGGCGACAGCGACCGCGTCCGGCACGATTTTGACGCATACGATCGTCTCCGTACGCATGCGTTTGGCTTTGTACCGTCGAACTTCGTACCTACAGGATACAAAATATCGTCGGTTATACAAAAAAAAAACAGCTATTCCATACATTTTGACCCCGTAGGTATTGCAGTTTTCTATGAAACAGCAGAGTTTTTTTTTGTATTACCGATAAAAATATCTAAGCCAGGAAGGAGGTCTAGAATGATATGCTGAATTCATGGTTACAGTTTGCGCACTGATTAAAAATTTACCCTGTCCTTTAAAATCGATGACATAATTATAATATACGAGTGGTCGCCCAGCGGTCGAAATTTAACTATAATACATTTCAAACATAATTATATTTTGTCATGTATTGTTATAAAAACATGGTGGCTTCCTGCATTCCTTATATTCGTATAAACTTTGATTTCATACCCCTCAATCCACTTAATTTTCGTAAATAGGGGTACAAAGTTTTTTCAAATACTTAGATATCAACCCAACTATAAAAGCTCTGAATTCTGAAAACCAAAACAGCACAGAAAATCTCAATATCATTATGTAAATTACTGGAGAGAACTAGCTAAGCGATGGTAATTAAACAACCACTTTAAATACTTTAAAATACCTTTTGAAACACGATAATACAATAAATGTAATTTATGTTCCTATAAGTTGTTTTGTTTCAATATTTTTTAGGTTATTGTGAATTGGGGATTGGCTTGCGATTTAGTGAGTTCAACTACCTTCGGAATCATTTTGTATAACATATACCTACTCGTTTTGATTAGGTACAAATACAAGGTACCGTCTCAGTTGTTGGTTAGCGCTAGTGACGACGACTAAAGTGATGGTCAATTGTTCAGTTCCATAAAGCCGTACGGGCCGATTGATCAGGTTAAGATCCTCTTGCCGCAGTCGGTCTATGGATGGGTGACCATTTTTACATACCGACACCCCTACGTGTCTGCTGTTGGTCCCGGCTGTCAATCGTGGATCTTGGGCAGTCGCTCCGGGTCGTCAGAAGCCCGAATGTCAGACAGCCAGTTTTACCAACGGGTATCGTGTTACTCAGTTACTGGGTTGTGGAGGTCAGATAGGCGGTTAGTTCACGTAAAAGACTGATAATTCAGCTGCATCCGTTTAGAGTGGAAGCCGATCCCAAAATTAGTGGGAAAAAGGCAACGCAGACTTCTTCAGATGGAATACCACCACAATGTGGTGGTTCATCGTCATCATGATCATTTCAGCCGAAAGTTGTCCACTGCTGGACATAGACCTCGCCCAAGCATCGCCAATTTTAACAGTTTTTGGCTTCTTACGACTTTTCTGAATCCGACCCGAGGAATCCGCTGGATACGTCAAGCGAATTCCTCGGATCGGATTCAGTGTGTGGTTGTTACTGTTTTCACAGGATTTCCTATAATGTGATACCCGAGAAGAGAAAGGACCTAAGGAAATGACGGACTCATCTAGATTTAAAATATTTAAAGTGTCTACGAGAAGGGAGAATTTTTTAACAATTTAAACTAGAAATTAACTATTTTTTTTGAGATCAAAAAAGAATTGCCAAAGCCAGTGCGATAACTTCAATAGTAGAAGATTAACAAGTATACCACCCATTCTCTACATGCAGTACCCAAGTTGCGGTTATAAGTACTGCTGTTGCAGATGGTATCCCAACTGTTCTGAAAACTTAAGTCAAAGTTACAGTCAAATTCAAAGCATTTAAATAAATGCTTACTAAATGAAATCAATTAGGCACTTAAAAGGCACTTTTGAACGTCAACATAGGTATACATTAGAAATTATAATAGAATTTACTATAGTCACCCATTCCAAAATGTAATTTCGTATGGAGAAGAATGGGCAAGAAACTCCACCGTTACTCTTTTAAAATGTTTTAAGTACAATTTAACATAGTACGTTCATTAAATAGTTATTTGTGAAAACGATGCACCCAGAATAAAATTACTATACCAAAATAGGTACAAAGAATCCAATTGAAGCAATACAGATAAATTTATTTTATGATAGATACATGGTGCTCCCATATTTACAAACATTGTAAGAGTAAGTATACGATTTTCCTAGAATATTAACAAGTAATAAGTCAGTGTGTGAGTTAAAGTAATCACTGAGTGTAAATCAATGTAAAATAAATATAATTAATTATACAATTCAATTAGCACCCAGTTTGATTTTGTCTAGACCGACCGACTAGTTCGGACGTAAAAAGATCGCAGCAGAATTATAGGGCTCATTGGATTTTCAACACTCGGTGCTGAACCAAGCGTTTAAATATAATAAGGAAGTAAATCTACATAAACCACACACACACACTAAATTTTCTTTAAGCCTTGAAAGAAAATTTTAATTAATTCATCATCTTCATCATTTCAGCCGAAAGACGTCCACTGCTGGACATACGCCTCCCCCCAGCTCCACCACTTCGACTTCACTTTAATTAATTACAATTTTCTAAAACAATAAATTACACTGCGCGCAGAATTATGAATAGTTATGAATGCGATCGATACTCAGCAGATACCTGTTACGACTCGGCACTATTGTGTTTTTAACCCAATAAACAAAATCGAAACTGTTGTATTAAAGGAATAATGTACCGTATTTCAAAACTATGCTACAAAGATTATTCAGACATTTTCAATACCTTTGTAGTTTATAAAAGTTTCTAATTAAGGTGAAAAACGCAATTTCCTTGAGGAAAATGTTTGAAGTTACTATACAGAGTTAATTGGCCTTAAAGCAGCATTTTTTTTAAATGAGGTTCCGTATCCAAAGGATGCCCTCTTACTAATCCTCTGCTGTCCGTCCGTCCATCCATCTGTCTACTAGCGGGCTGTATCTCATGAACAGTAATCGGTAGACAGTATAACAACAAATACTTAATAAAAAAATAATGGGTTTCTGTACAAGAAACGTGTGAAACAGAAGCCTTCGCGTGCGAGTCGAGTACAAGTCTAACTCGCACTTGGCCGGTTTTTTGACTTAGAGGTTGTAGTAACATTTAATGGTCCCTATAAATAAGAAATATATGCGTCATAGGAGTTCCATACGACCCACAGGTACCGAGTACAAGTGGTCTAGCATGAGTCTAGAACATAAAAGTCGCGTAAACTAGAAGTGGGACACCTTGTATAAGAATTATGAAAGTTCGCATGCTATAGGGCGTGTTCATAAAGAGGGTTGACGTTTAACTAGTACTGATTCCGAGGTGATGTTATTTTTTTATATATTATTGAATACTTATCTCACTTACTAGCTGTATTTTCATTTATGTTTTGTTCATATATTGTTATGTATTACCGAACCGCCCCCCTACTCTGCACGATTTTGACGAATTGACAAAACATTGTGATTAGGTACTGTACAAAAAATAATTGCACCGAAAACAGATGTTTATGGATTTTCTTTGCAGTTTCATTTATTTATTTATTTGTATGTTAAATATTATTTTTTTGCACGTAAACCTTCTTGAATAAATCTTTGTGAAAACCGCATAAAAATCTAAGAATTGTGAAGAAAACCTGTGCCGGTTACAGTGACACACAATAATTGCGACTTTATTTTATTCTTTTTTTTTTTTCAAACTGCAACAAAATTGAAAACACTACAAAGTGAAAAATAACTAAAATTCAGATCCAAAGACACCGATTCCAAAGTTAAAGACATTTTTCAAACTTTATATAAAAATTTACAATTTTTAATAAATTAAGAATAAAGAAAGAAAACCTGTTTTTGACAGAATATTATCACAAAAAACTTTAAAAACTTTGAGAAACTTTGAAAATTGAAATTGATGTTGAGTATTATTTTAATCCTTATTTAACCTATGTACAAGGTTCCATGATTAAGCTAAATCTCAGTATCATAATGTATAGTAATGTCCAATACTAACAAACACACGTAGACATACAATAGACAACAATAATAAAATACATGCTACGATAATTAAGTGCTACGAGATTCTACGCTACGTTATTGTAGCTATGCTACGAATAACTCGTAGCGAAATTATTATAATTATGTGAAAATGTAACTTACGCGGTGCGCCAATGCTACAAAACCGTATTTTAATTACTGGTTTAATTAAATTAATTACTTACCAAAAATCAAGTGACTTTGCCACACAAAATTGAATATCCTGTAAAATAAGAATTGCTTAAAGTTTTGTATTTTCTCATTTATTTAATCAAAATTTTAAAAGAAAAAAAAAACTTGTCGGTGTCTTTGGGTTTGTTTTTTCATATTTTGTTACCGACTTCTTATTTTTCACTTTATCGTCTTATTTTTTTGAAGTCTGTTTTTTTTTTAAACTTTTTATTTATCGCTTTTAAGTTTTGGTATCAGACATAATGTATAAACTACCAAAAATTTCAGAATCGTATACCTACTGAATACCTATCAACCACCTTCTAAATTACAAATCAGCTAAAAAAAAGCTAAGGACCGTGTACGTCGACTTGTAGACGTACCTTTACCGTATCAGGAGGCTATTATGATAGGATTTTCGCGCCGTGATTCCGCGGTAGACGAGGGCGCGACGCGGCACACTGAAAACGTTCCACCCCCGCGAACAACCGGTAAACTTTTATTTATCAACTAATAATGTACGAGTAAATACTTGACACAGTTCATTTGACACTAATTCACTGCATAATATGTTTGTTTCTAGTTGCTAACAAAAATGCACGTGCGATTTTAGTAGCTGTGTCGGAAATTCCAACGCGATGTATTTTGATTTTTTTTTTGTTATTGCATGGCAGATTTACGGACAAAAATCATGTGTGATTGTGTTTTTTTTTGGTGTATAGATTTTTTTGCTTGATTATTCGTGTGCATGCTTTGATTGGATGTCTGTAATTAAGGTGCTCAAATATGACAGGATAATCACCTGTCAATGTTGAACTTTTTATTTTGTGGCGGTTGATTTAAAAGGAAACAAAGGTCGTGATTTTAATTTTGAGCTTGCTTTGCAGATTATGTACTGATAATTTAGGGAAGTATTATGATTTGTATTTTATTGTGTGTGTGTGTGTGTTTTATGCAGATTTACTTCCGCCTGTAAGTTAGTATCACTTTAGGCTATAAGCTTCTCATACCTTTTAAAGAAGAGAACAGTCATTCCAGTAGATAGCTATCATATCATCATCATTTCAGTCGAAAGACGTCCACTGCTGGACATAGGCCTCCCCCAAGCTCCGCCACATCGACCAGTTCTGTGCTTCCCGCATCCAGCGGGCTCCTGCGGCCCTCACAAGGTCATCGGTCCACCTTGTGGGAGGCCTTCCAACTTTACGTCTTCCGGTACGCGGTCGCCACTCCAGAACTTTTCGGCCCCATCGGCCATCTGTTTTGCGAGCAATGTGCCCTGCCCACTGCCACTTAAGTTTGGCTATTCTTCAGGCTATGTCGGTTACCTTGGTTCTCCTGCGGACCTCTTCATTCCTGATTCGATCACGCAGGGAAACTCCAAGCATAGCGTAGATAGCTATAGTATACTCAAATTACTTTTTTGTAATAGATAATATGTTTATTACTCGCCAGTTTTGTGCACTTGCGGCTCTAAATCGCATCGTAGAATATGTACAGTTGATCGCACGTTATTGTATGTCTGTGACCTCGAGCTAGCCTAGTGAAGTACGGAGTTTCAATAGAATAAAAGGTCAGCGTAGATTGATGTTGTTACGTGAGTTGCGATCGACTGTACTTAGTTTTATTCAAAGTTTTTCTGTACGTTTATTTTTCTAGTTTTCAGTATATATTTCACCTAGTGTTCACATAATTAATTTCTTGCTTGCTTGTCTTTAAGTCAGTGTTACTAGAAATAATTTCGTGCTGTTCTAACAATGGCCGCCTCTAATTTATATAAAACGTTTGGTACAATTTTTTTGTCATTATACTAGGTGTTCAATCACCTTCGTCATTAACTTTTAAACTACTACTTGAATCAGATAAACACACTTTGGTAGTTGGACTAGAAATCCCAGTACCTACTTAGTTTTCAGTAGATCTAAGTCGCAAAAAGGTAATATTATATCCAGAATTCAAATGAAACGTACAGTCTACAAAATAGGTAAGTAACAAGGCTCGTCGGATATAGGTGAAGTTTTGTGAGAAACCGATAGATGTTAAAACATCTATCATCTTGCCTTCTATTTAAATTGAATTTCATTTGAAATCATCCATCGGTTTCTTACTTAACTCCAACTATGTATTTCCAACGAACCTGGTTACTTATTATTTTTTGGTGACCGTACATAAATAAAAAGTTATAGGTACCTAATTAATACGCTTTAACGTCAAAAAAGTATGGTTAAATAGACGCTAATCATAACTTAACTTTAAGCAACGTGTATGAATAAAGGGGTGCATATTTAAAAAAAGATCTTATTCTTCTGCATCGCAATTAATACTTTTTAGTTAAACGACTGTTCTTATATTCTTGATGAAATCTGTCTTCTAGAATACAGACGTGCAACGGCTGAGGAAATCGCTTTCATAGCATTTAGTTTTATTACAATGAGGTTTTCGTTAGCCTATGTCAATCCATTCTATTGTCGTTGCAAAAGTCACATGAATCTAACGATGAAAGTTGAATTAGGTTGAGTGCCAAAATCTTTCATAAATACACACATACACATACATAAGCTCAAACCTGCTTACCATGAGCGTAGTCAGAAACTACAGAACGCCACCTGCTACACCTGCCTCGTCTACGTTCATACATCCGACATAGGTACACGCACGCCGGTTGCGAGTACTACGCATCCGAGTATGTTGACGAACATCACTAATGAAGTAAATGGAATGTCCTCCCAGGTCATTTTCATACATCATAATCACGCCTAGGCTTTTACCCAACCGTTTTTGGGGTCGGCATACAATCGAAACGAGATGCAGCTGAATACCAGAATTACACAGAGCAACTTATTATTTATGCTCTACCTTTATATAGTATTACCTTTTTATAATATTAGTATAGATAAAATAAAGTCGCCTTTGGTGTCTGTACAATTAGATCTTTCAAACTACTCAACGGATTTTAATGCAATTTTTAGCAATAGACAGAGCGATTTAAGATGAAGGTTTACATATGTATAATACACAAAACTCCACGTGGACGAAACCGCTGGCAAAACCTAGTATGTATTTTAATAAAAATATAAACCTAAAACATGTATAAAATATGTCTATACTAATATTATGAAGAAGAAAGAATTGATTGTTTGTTGGTTTGCATCGAAATAACTGAACCAATTAGAAAAATTATTTCACTGTTGGGAAGCTACACTATCCCCGAGTGACTAGGCTATTTTATTCCCGTATTCCTACGGGAACAGGAACGACGCGGGTGAAACTGCGGAGCGCTGCTAGGCCTTCATAAAAGGCCTAAACTTAATTAAAAACAACCACGAGGACTGGAGTAATCCAGTTTACACATTTCTGCTTGTATCTTCATGCCTGAAACAGTCACATAACCTAATCTAAATGACATAAAGCCTTTCTTGACCTCATAAAACGTTTAACACCCCAGTGACGTCACCAACCATTTGCCGATCAATTTGCGACTAATATATTTCACATAGAAATCGATTTTAATGCCTCCAAGGTAAACATGCGTATCGAGCGGCCCCTTTGATGTCAACAAAGGCGACCGACAAAGGTGCCGAACATCTAGTCTATTGTTAGAATAAATTTTACTGCACTGAGCAGCAGTTTAGTTAGACATGACTGTAGTAATTTGTTAATTGTTTAAGTAGTGTTTGCAGTTTCGCAGAACTGTAGTTAAAGCAAATATGTATAACTGTGTTTAGTTTGAGCTTTTTGTTAAAACGACCCTCTAACGTGGGAACGCTAATTTAACTTCAAAGAGGGGTGTTATTTTTCGAGATTCATCATTTCAGCCGATGACATCCACTGCTGGATATAGGCCTAGGTTTGCCATAATCGTCACGCTTGTCAGGCGGATTGGCGATCGCAGTATGGAGGGAAAAGCATAGAGAACGCTGCTGCCATTCTCTAGTGAGTCCCTTAGTCGCCTTTTACGACACCCACGGGAATAAATGGGATACTTAGTGTTATTCTTTACGCCAGACACCACACGGAACCGTTTTCGAGATTGCTCTAAATGATGATGTTTTTCGAAAAGGTCAGGTGCGTGGTAGTCGCAACCAGCGTGCGTGTATGACCAGATGTGTGAACGTAAACGTGCCAAAAGGAATATCTAAGGATCGTAGCTGGTGGCGATCTGTAGTTTCTGCCGACCAAATTCAATCAATTCAATTTCAATCAATCAATCAGGAATCAATATTAAACATAATAACTATTCGTTTCTTTCGTTCCGTGTGGGGCCAGACGTGTAGAATAGCACCATCCCATTTCTTCCTGAGGGTGTCATAGAAGCGTTCTGTATGCTTTTCCCACCATACTAAGATTGCCAACCCGCCTGTCTACATACTCAGCCTATAACGTTCCCACTGCTGGGACACAGGCCTCCTCTCCGTGAGAGGCAGTGGGCCGTAATCCACCACGCGGGTTCAGTGCGGGTTGGTAGATGTCACATGTCTTCGAATGTTTTGTTCTAGGACATACCGGTTTCCTCACGATGTTTTCCTTCACCGTTTGAGAGCAGTGGTGATGAAATTATTTACACTAAGTAATACGCCTGCCTGGGTTCGAACGCACGACCTACAACTCGTAAGTCGCGGCCGTTACCACTGGGCCACCACTGCAAACACCCAAGTTTTTTTAAGAGAGGCCTGTGTCCAGAGGTGGACGTGTATCGGCTGAAATAATGATGATGATGATGATTCGATTCTTTTAGAACAGTAGTCAGGGTTACCCAGTGGTATTAGCCCAGCTTACGAGTTGGTCTAGTAGGTCGTGAGATGGAACCCATGCACTTTACTTTGTGTATTTCACCACTCTCTCTAAACGGTGAAAGAAAACATCGTGAGTAAACCGGCATGTCCAAGAATAAAGAATTCTAAGAATTGTGACCTCCACCAACCCACATTAGCCCCACGTGGTAAATTATGGCCCGCTCACAGAGAGGAGGCCTGTATCCCAGCAGTGGGAACATAATAGGCTGATTATGACTTTTATAGCAAGTCTCTAGTCCAGGTTTATCAAGGGGTATCGTGCAACCCGGTAGCTGGGTTGTGGACATCAGCTAGGAAGTCGCTCTTTGTAACATACTAGTATTTGTCTATCAGCTCAGGACTATGCAAGTACTGAAGTTGTCGTGACTCAATTACTTTAAATACTTTGGAAATGCTCACCCAGGCGTATCACATCCCTTCAACACACATATACACATCATTACAAACTACACTACATTACACTCTACACAAAACTTATAATTGTAACTCTGCATGTTTCCTTAATTGTGGATGGTGTATTAAGTGGATGAATAGGTAGGAAGGTGGGGAGGGAGGGTCCATCAGTCTGTTGTATTTCCTAGCTAGCTTGATAGGTAATAATGTTTGTTTAGAGTAAGCAACCAAATTATTACTAAACTACCCACTGGTCCGCTTGTAATAGGTCTATTAACTTCGAAATAACTAGATCCCACGACACAGGATATCCTAGTGTGGGATCTAGGGATACTTTATTGCACTTTATCTTTATTTATTTTTTGTTATATTTTATTTGTTTTGCTGAGGTGTTACTTATTCAAATGCTTCCGGTTAGATTAGAAGCTGACCACAACATAGTTGGGAAAAGTCCAAATAGACTGACGTGATAGAACAATTGATTTTCTTTTTGAAAAAGCCTTGTTAATGAAAACCTTTGAATAATCAGTTATTCGTGATGTTTCAATTTTATTTTATGAAACTCACATTTTTTTTTTCTTAAAATAATATTGATACACACATAAACCTGGTTTCAGTTTATTAGAAATAACATAGATGTTAAGGCTTTTTAATAAGAAATGACTGCGTAAAGGCGTATCAATAATTGTGCCCCATCATATGTATATATTCCAGCATATGTTTGTATCTTTCAATAAAAACCGGTTTATTCATTCACGAACACAAAAGGACCTCAAAGGGGTTATTGACTCTTGTCATTGGTACACAATGTTGAGTAGGTATCACTGTGAACAACTTTTACCATAGGACCAAACTTGAAATTAGGAAAAAAAAAACTGCTTGTCATTACATTTGTGTTCACATAAATCGTCAAAATGACTGTAGCAGCTTATTATGACCGATCGATTTCGAATCGATATACGAGTAACATTAAATGCGCAAAACCTCATACGCTCCAATTAGAGTATTGAGTTCAAAGCATCATCCAATGGCAAAAACTATTTAAAAAATAAATCTAACTGTTAGTATTAAGAAAAACGTGTTGACCCATTGTTTTATGCATTTAAAATTAAGTCTTATTGCCTTGATATAAGATTCAATTTTGTTTGTCTCAATCAGTGGTAGGTATGGCAAAAAACGTAATTTTTGAAAAAATACATATGTTAAGAGTTACTATCGATTCACTAGTCAATTAGGAATAAATTACTTTAAGGTGTTGCGTATATTCTGTTACACCTTGTATATTCTGAACAGGTAATTTTTTGATAGGTATTTTAATGTTAGCGTCATTGTAAAAGTACACTATGAAGAGTTCAATGACGCCTTTTCAGGATTTTAGTTATTTTAATTAAGGGTACACTAGTCGCGGGCTCGAACTCACTGATGGGCCTGGCTAAAATTCACGCTGTCTCACCAGGCTTCGTGTCCGATAGAGGTAGTACCCGTGATAAGCAGTAAGACGCTAGTCTACACGCACAACATTATTGAGTGAGCTGCAGGATCAGTTATAGTAAAACAGGCGCGTAAAAAAATAAGAAAAGTCCTTCGGAAGATCGGGTTTTCTGAAAAAAACCACTGCATAAATCAATGACGAATTAGCTTTTCGATAATTGAGCTTTGTCGGTACCGACTTGGTTTTCGAGATTTTACACTTTTATTACTTAAACACGCCCAAAGTTAGGTTAAATTATCAAGAAAAACGAATCTTTGTTGACTCATAACTTTTTAATGGCTTTTTATTTTAGTATTCTATTTCCGTACAAACAATATTGATACTGAGAAAAAACCATACCATGTTTAATTTTTGATGTACCTACATAGTCAAACAGTAGAGTAAAACCCTCCCGAAGTTTGTATGGAAGGAAAAAATGAGGACAAGTGTCACCTTAAGTACCTACAGCTTTTTAAGCGTGCAGTAATAGCCCAGTAGTAACTACCGTGACTTAAGAGCGTGATTGTAGGTTCGAACCCAGATAGGCACTTTATTTCTCAAAAAGGAAACTGACATGTCTTAGAACAAAAAATTCGAAAATGTGTGACATCTACCAACCCGCACTGGGCTCGCACTCTCTCTCACCGAGAGGAGGCTTTAGTCCCAACAGTGGGAACGGTATAGGCTGATTATGCTACACAGTTTTGGAGCTATTGATTAAATATACATCCACATATCAATAATAAATAGCCCTTGACTATCCACCACGAAAGGTGTAGCTTAGAGTAACATGTCATCACTGCATATGTTCTGAAGTACGTTTCGTGTTCGGAAGCCATGAATCACTGACTTTATCGTGAAATAGCATCTGTGATACGTGTATCGACATTTATGAGGAAAATGTTTACTTAATACCTATAGGCACACACACAAAGCGAAATAATAAACTACACCTATAATTCTTTTACTCATTAGGTACTTGGTTCGCATGGATCTAAGATTTAGTTCCCTCAAGAAGTTTTCCTTCACCGATTTTGTGCAGTGGTGATGAATAATTTACACAAAGTAACTTGCCTGCCTGGGTTTGAACTTCGAACCCACCACCTTCAACTCGGTAAGTCGGAGCAGTAACCAATGGGTCACCAGTGATCTCGATTATATTTACAGAATAGTACGTACATATTATTAATCTGTTAATCCCGGATAGAGAGCAGTGGTGGCCAAGTGATAACGGCCGCGACTTACGAGTTGTAGGTCGTAGGTTCGAACCCAGACTGGCGCTTTACTTTGTGTAAATTATTTCATTACTACTGCTCTCAAAACGGTGAAGGAAAACATCGTGAGGAAACCGCCATGTCCTAGAAAAAAAAATCGAAGATATGTGACATCTACCAACCCGCACTGGGCCCGCGTGGTGGATTACGGCCCAATCCCTCTCACCGAGAGGAGGCCTGTGTCCCAGCAGTGGGAACATTATAAGCTGATGAGAGGAGACACAGTTAATTTTCTATTGTAATAGAACCGATAAGTTCCGTGCTGACTTAATCGGAGGTCACGTTAGCAACCATCAATTACATACAACACAATACAATTATTTTCATCTCGAAAAGTTTCAAAAATGTTACAGTATTGAAAAGAGACATAAAAATGTTACAGTGAAACATCTAAAAAGTCAAGTAGCCGACATTTCCTGACGATCCCTACGTTTTGAGTTTGTCCACCACTTGAATTTATAACGTATTGAGATTTCGTGTCCCGTAAAATAAGTATTTCGACCAACCCTAATTAAGATGGTCAATTGATTCTTAATGCTTTGGCCTGTAGTGTGTTTCATGAGGTTTTGGGGTCATCAAGCTAGATTAACTATTTTCTATTGAGTGAAGAGATATTGGTCATTAGCTTTATAACAATCTTGTCAACCCGTAAATGTCGACCGGTAATCGCGGCCTATTACGATTATTATCATTTCAATCCTTTTTTTGTATTGTAATAAATTAATCTATCTAATATTAATTCCTAAATATTGATATGACTTGGAACTGTCTATACAGCTTAGGTACAAGTATTTACTCAAGGCACGGTTACAGGCAAACATTACAATAAATATATTATGTACAAGTACATATGTACACATTTAAAGAAACAAAGGGTAAGAGCTCACTGGGCATCAAAGAATTCGTCCGCATCATAGTCAGTGGGAAAAGTGCCCAAAAGGCTGGCAGCGCGGCAGCGGTGGATAGCTATACTGATTCTTTGACCTAAAAATAAGCCAGCCCTCTGTTCACGTGAAGAGTCTACTATTATAGAGTGGCCTATTTTTAGGTCAAAGAATCAGCATTGCCATCCAATGTGGTATAATTATATAAGTCCATTAAAACAGCCATCAACTTTTTATCAATTTTAACCTATAAAACTCCAACTAGAAAATAATGCAATTTTATCCATCGTACACAATAAAAGGTCTAAATTTGTCCATGCAAGCCGTCCCTCAATTATTATTTGTATCAAATGCACATGCACCAGAAACGCTTTTCAAATGTCTTGTCGCAGACGCATTCAACTCGCTAGCTGGATCATGGATGTCTAGAGAACAATTTGTGAAAGAGACAGCACTATACACTAATGTGAGACAGGAGTTATAATTCCCACAACGATTACCTTCACCTGAGATTTGATAGGGATGTTACGAAAGGTTAGGGAAATATCGATATCGATGTAGTCTTCGTAATAATGATTGAGATACTTGTTTAGAACTTTTATTATGAAATAGGTTTGTAAGAAGAATATTATTTTACACTATACATCATTTGAATAAGTTGTTTAACTGTATCAAATCTTTTATAAAGTTCAAGTAATCATTTGAACTGTTTGTTTATGGTATTCTATTCAGTCGTATGTTATTATTTAAAAAAAAAAATAGTAGTAACAAAATACTATTATTTCGAATATGATCCATATGGCCTAGTTTAAATCAACTGAGTTTCTTTGATCTTTACCTTTCGCAGAACCGCTGTAGTGTAATGAATTTATTTCTGACAAAAAATAAATATTAACTAACTTTTAAAACACTTTTATTTCTGATAATGATGAAGATTAAATTTTACATGAAGTAAAGTTTTTTGAAACAGAAGACAACTACCACCACATCAAATCGTAACTATCGATACTCACCATAATCCTTCCTATCGATATCTATCATAGCATCCCTACTAAGAATGCACCTTGACAGCACTAAGGGAAATGGTTTTTTTAATCACATCAATCTTCACAATATATCATCCCTTTATTTACTGTGCGTCGCTACATATTCGCACAGCCGGCGTTGTCTGGTCGCCGATAGATTTTAGGGCAAAGGGTCCCGGAGCCGGTGTATTTTCTATAGAAATAATCACCATTGATGCACGACTCATGCAACGTCACAATAAATGATCTTAAAGAACAACTGGTTCATTATAGGGTATGGGAACTTGGGAACTCTTTTAAAATAGTAATAGAAGAGGAGTCATCTGTTTCGCAAGGTTGGGTAATTATTGAAGGATAATGGAAATAATGTTGTACTGTACTCTATCTACTAGCTGATTTTGATGGTATAATAATAAGAAGAATCTGGCAAACTTTCTTCCAACAAGACCTGCAAATTGATTGACGAATTGCATTGGCCATAAATCAAGGACACTTAAATAGTTAATAACAAAACAAAAAGGTAGGCGTATACGTTTCGTTCCTTTTTGAGTCCGGGGGGTATCCTATTGTGATGATAATCGCGAATGACTGGAGATTAGGATGCGGTAGTAATCAATACGTTTTTATTTTGACCTGCTTTTGTCCACTGACCCCGTGGCAGGTTGCTTTGTATGGTCAACTTGTTCGGACAGGGGATCGCAAGTGAACGGAATAAGGTCAATTCAGAGAAACAGGTTTGAGGTCCAGATGTGGTAGTGCGCATTCTGTATGAAATTTGTTGTTTACAAGTTCAAGTGAAGAATGGACATGTTTTTATTTTGGTATTTGCATTACTTATGTTATGTATTTTATTTCATTTTTTTTCGATGTTTAAATATTCAGTGGTGGTTAGTTCTTTGGATTATTTAGACTTTTAGATCAAATGTTGTTGATAACAGTATTGTAATTATTTTACAGTTAAAACAAACAGAATAAAGAATGGTATGTGATACTGACAACCAATTAAGTCATCACTTCTAAAAAAAGCACTTTTGCTAGGACTAATTTATTATTTTTTCCAAAGTAGTGATCATCACATAGTAATGTTACAAAACTAAAATTTGCCTTAGCACTAATTTGTTTGAAATAATTTTGGTTTCTTGTTAGGTATTATTCAAAGTTATTATTTCCAAAGTAGTATTGGTATAGTATAGTATTATACAGTTATATGTAAGTTTCACATTAAATGAAAGCAGAAGCCCGCTTAATTCTAATCTTCTTACGTTTTTGGCAATTTGTAGCCAGTGTCGGGTTGTGTGTTGATTAAAATAATTATTTCTGACCGTAACACGTACCTATGTAAGTACCTAATATTTAAAATTCTTACTACATAACGAAATCTACAATCTATTTGTCCCAGACAATTACTGTCGTGGCAGAAAACACCGCTTACTGGCTTTTCCAACTTGCCGTACTGTTGCACACTCCAAGTCACTATTCCTCGGACATCGCTAATTCGCTATTATCTGAAGTCGAATACAGATCTCGATATGTTTGCGAATGAACGGAAGATAATGCTGTCAGAATGCTTGAATTTTCGTAAGAAGAATGAATGACTGTGTTAAATAGATTGTAATGTGTATATTGATATGTTTAAATTGATTAATTAGCTTCGGCCGTACTATAAAAAAATTACCTATAATTATTAAAATCATGAATACTACCACAAGGCTCATTTACTACCATTGAATGACTATTAAATTTCACGAAAAGTCGTGTTGATTAATTTTAATGTTTCGAATTCTGTCAAGCATATTTGTTATGACCGCGAATCATATTATTTATCAACACTATATTATATATACCACCTGTCCTGCACATTGCAAAAAAAAGTAAGAAAAATTTTGTGAGCTACCTTGGCGCATGCATCTTAATCATTCGACATCAATCTATATTCTATAATTATGTATATAAAAATTAATCCCTATTTCTCTTGGTCACGGCATCACACGTGAACGGCTGGACCAATTTTGCTAATTCTTTTTTGTTCTCTTTTTTATTGTCAGGAGAAGGTTCTTATGAAAGAAAAACTTAAGAAAGTCGCGCGTAACATTAGAAAATTTTAGAAAAATTAACGACCATATAAACTTTTCTAATATTATACCAATCCGAATTCAATATTCATAGTTAAGACAGGACAACGTCTCTCGGGTCAGCTAGTTAAAAATAAAAGTGTAGCGTCGTTTTTGTGTTGTAGTTAATAGTATTGGAAATGTTTATTACAGAACTCTAGGATAACAATTGTAAGAGGTGCACTACTTATAAACTTTTGACACTGGTCATACTAGTAATTTAATAAGTACCTAATAATAGATACCTTAATTTAAAAAGACCTCTAACTCCTACGGTACATTATTGTTCCAACAACAATGATTCTGCCCAACAACTAAGCTTCCATTGTTTCTTTAGTATTTTAACTAACTAAACCTCATTCTTAACAAAACGAGCTTTAGTTCAAATTGTTCAATCAAAACATCTAAACATTTTGGTCAAGTCCATTGTTCAAGTTTTTGAGCTTTTCACAAAACTTTTGAGTTTCTACAAAAGTCATCTTAGAGTAACACGATTAAAAGTAATCGGTTGTTAACCGAGAAGATAGGAATTTGGGCGTAGTTTTATTTGAAATCGTTGGTTGATTACCGGGGTGACTTTATCATAGAAACATCGACGTCAGGAAAGAGTTTTAAAATCCGGAATCGTAACCGACTGAAATGTTGCAAAATGCAAGTTGAATCTTCGAATTCGTAAAGAGCAATGCTATCGTCTCAATGAAGGAAATGCATGCTAATAAAGTCTCAACAAATGCCAGTTTTGTATTTATAAATAAACAAAAAATACAAATAAACTTCGCTTCGCACGATCCGGACACATAGCAAGACAAAAATGTGGCCCTATTTACGTGCCCAGCATTTTAAGCTTGTACCCATAAATATTCCGAATGTGCATAATTCCTACATAAAATCGGAGCTAATAACTGATGTGCAGGACACAGTCACGCGCGCGGGTTTGCTCACAAAATTCAACAGAAATCGTATTCGTATCGTAGGCCATGCAACGTGCATTTGGCGCCTATGAGATACGTAGCGTTTTTTTCAATAATTATGAAACTCAAATTCCTCAACGCATCCCATACGAAATTCAACTTTATGTACCTTACTACAAAGAATAAAATCTTCCCAAAGTTTTAGGGTTCTGGATGAAATCTAAGTTAATCGTTTTACTAGCGGGCGATTTTCTAATCTCACCGTTAACGTTTGGAATTTAGGGTCGATGTTTCCGTGGATTGTCGTGTCCTTGTACTAGGATAATAATAATGCATTTTTTGTTATCCAAGATATCCGTGTGCGATGCACCGATGTTTGTGCTTGTGTGCGTCTTGTCTAGCAGCTGTGCCTATTATTTTGGCGTTGTGTGCGAGACTTGAATAGTGCGACTTTGTGAATTTGATACGTTGCAGTCATTTGTTGTGCACTATTGTGTGGCTCTATTGCAAATCTAGGTTTATTCAAAATACAAGTGATCAATATGCATAATTGTATCATATTACAGAAGTTCCCAAGGAATTCTTAAGGAACAAATTATTCAAATCGGTATTGCAAACTGTAGTCGATATCAGATAAAGCCGTCCTGTCATTTTACGTCCGCCGTCCCTAGGCGCGTTTCCAACAATAAGTCGTGAAAAAAATTGACGCTACGACAAAACGCACAACATCCAAGGTTGATTATGTTGTACACGCTTGCGTGACAGGTTGACATTCGACTTAAAAAGTGTAGTTTATGGCAGCCGGCAAGTTAGGGCCAAATGTGTTTATATTCGGTTTTGTAATTATGCAAAGCGATGATAATGACTCCGTCAAGTCACGATTAAGCTATATTTGAATTTTTTCAGGAAACTTTTTCCGCATTAATGTTTATGGATGTAGCAAACTTGTTAATTTTTACCGAACTGGGTCAGGACATCACACTGCAATCATAAAAAACTCTGAGCAAAACTCACGTATAGTTCTACGCCAACATTGCTTTAGTAACTAACTAGTTGTTAAGTTTATACTTGTTAAAATAACAAACCATTTTTAATTTTTAATGTTCATAACTCGTGTGATGAGTTCATCATCAAACGCAAAGCATGATATGCAAAGTTTTGCTTATGCAGTTTTCAACGATCAAAACTATTCGAATGCATAACAAAAATAGAAAGAAACTTTTTTTTGCATCGTTGGCAAAGCCATTCCCAAGAACATGTGGACCGCTACGTTGCTAGATCAAATACACCATCCTGCCGACATTGTAGTTCCTTTATCAATACTTTCCAGAAAAAAAACCCTGTATAGCATCTGTCTCACTTTAATCTACCATTTAAAATACAGAGGTGTGAAAAGGACGGGTATAGAGGAACATCTTCAAACATAATTGCTTCCAAAATGAATAGATGTTAGACAATAGTCTTAAGAAAGAATGACAAAACGTCCCGCGAAGTCTCTCCTGACGGTACAATTGCCAATTTGAGCTTAACACTTAATTTATTTTATTTATTTGTAGACAATACACTTCTTAAAAATGTCGGCAATAGGTATATTAGATGTGCTTTGCCGTTATTATTTTAAAAGAAGAGGACAAGTTCAGAGCTCACAATCTCTTTTAAAGACCTGACATATTCTTGGTCAGATCATGTGAGGACCATGACGTAGATAAGTGTCTGTAATGCTCTTTTTTGAGTAGACCTGTCCAGTACAGTGGTGTGTCTATTATGTATTTGACTTTGAGATTTTATGTAGTCAAACTTATGTAATATGTTAAACAGATTCTTACGTAAGTAAGTCTCTGGTCTGATGGCTTAGAAATGATGTAACACATTTGTTTACTTCTCGCCTTGGGATCATTTTGTTTATAAACCTTTTATGAAAAATACAAAGCTCTATCTCTCAATTTGCCTCGCCATTCCTTACTATGTTGGTACTTGGGGACGGTTTTCATTCTAACGAGATGCAGAACACCACTATTTTGCATGGAATGACGGGCAGTCTGACTTCCACAATTTATACCCAGTTACTGAGTAACACGATAGCCCTTGGTGAAACTGGTTATTAGAATGTTTGACTTTTAGTTGCCGGTAGCGGCTTTCGAAGAACTACGAATAACAGCCGAGACCAACTGTTTATTTAAATATTCTTAAGTTTTTTTTCAATTTTTTCGGCCAGTGTCAGGCTGTATGATGGACAAAATATTTATATGTTGACTATTTCATGAAACAGACATTGAATGGGACAGGGGAGGGTTGTCTTGATGATTTTAATTGTTATAATTCTGTAAGGCCTATGTCCAGCAGTGGACGTCTTTTGGCTGAAATTATGATGATGAATTCTGTAAACCTATGTAATTGTCGTGTCGTACGCGAATCATAATTTTTCACGCACAACCTGAAACTGACATGCAAATGGTAAAAAAAAAACGTAAGAAAATTTGAATTTCTCTGTTACCTTAGCGCAACCTCCTTAACATTCTTTCTGAGACACGGCGGGGTTTCGATATCTAAAGGATGGTCACCCATCCAAGAAACGACCGCGGCAAGTGCCGTTTTAAGTATTAAGCATTTTTTAAACTAATTTTGTTACTTAAGTTAGTTTATTTTGTACAACTTCCTTTATGCATATGCATGTGGAGTTTACCTGTAAGTGATTGTTATTCTACTAAGTATATTAATTTATTTTATATTTATCTTTAGCATAATACCAGTGTAAACAATTATTGGTGAACCTAATAAATAAATAAAGGTGTAGCTAACCTGAGATCGACCCGTACAGGTGTTATCATTTAAGCACGAGTCACTTAAGGGGAACCTAGTCGTGAGCTCGAACTCACTGATGGGCCTGGCTAAAAATCACGCTGTCTCACCAGGCTTCCGTGTCCGACAGAGGTAGTACCCGTGATAAGCAGTTAGACGTTACTCTACACGCACAACATTATTGAGTGAGCTGCAGGATCAGTTATAGTAAAACAGCGTAAAAAATTAAGGAATATCTTTCGGAAGATCTGGTTTTCTGAAGACACCACTGCATAAATTAATGTTCAATGAAGTTTATTGAACTTTTCGATAATTGAGCTTTGTCGGTACTAACTTAGTTTTGGAGATTTTACACTTCTTTCATTAAAAACGCCAAAAGTTAGGATAAATTAGCAAGAACAACGAATCTTTGTTGGCTCCTAACTTTTTAATGATTTTTAATTTTAGTTTTCTGTTTACGCACAGACAAAATTAATAATAAGACAAAACCATAGCATGTTTAATTTTTGATGTTGTACATACATTGTCAAACAGTGGAATACCGCGTAATACACTCCCGAAGTTTATATGGAAAAAATGTGATCTGGGTTCGCCTTAAACCCAGAAGTCCTTTCATTAAAATATCTAAAATTAAAGGAAAATATCTCTTAAATAACATAACTCGTATCATTCTACTTATCTATAAACGAACCTAGCTTGCACGATATTACAAGTGGTACCGAAATACCGGAATAGTAAAGCCGAAAATATAATATTGCTTACATACGAATCACGTCGTTACCAAATATGAAAGATAATAAACCCCATGCTATACTGCTTTGGCGCACTCACTCCGTGCCCGTCCTTGAAACCTGGCGGTACTTGAGAGCCTTATAAACAATACTAAATAATCATAAACACAATAAAATTTCCAACAGTAGATACTTAATCACGAAAGCCGAATTAATTCAAACGGTTTTGACTTGACCTTGAGTTACCTGCGAACTGCAGTTAACCCGAGTTAGGAGTGTTGAACCTTTCTTGTTTTCTTTGGAGTTAGTTTATGTAAGATTCAGTGGGTTATAATGCCCAAGTTAACTTATTATTGAAAACATAAGTACTTACAAAAGTTAATGGAGTTGAAAAGCTGACGAATGTAACCAATTACGGTGCCAAGTTTAATTGCTGAACCAATAAACCAACCGATACTAAATTAAAGAAATATTTTAGTTTATATTTGTAGAACATCACCGGTTAAGAACCAGCACCATAATTGCGTAACTCACGATTAATCATAATCTGTTTCGTTTTGCAAACAGATTGCTAAACCATTGCTTCATATGTTCGAAAAATGTGTCTGCTCAGCAACGTAAATAACGCAATGAATATTGTTGAACTGTCAAAATGAAACCGATTATGTTTAATAGTGTGTTACACAATTATGGTGCTGATGAATGTATCTACAAATTCGAAAATCTGTTTTTAACACAAACTTTCTTTAATTATCGTTTTAATTTGTTTTGCCAAAATGGCTTATTAGTCGATTAGCACTAATTTACTCGCCCGAATTGAGCGAATATATAAAGTAATATAATATTTAAAACTGTCACTTTTAAATAATATAGATATTATTTTCTACACGTACAAAGTTAATTTATTTGTGGGCGAATCGACCACTCCAGAAGTACGTAATATTAGCAAAAGGCACGTTTGTAAATTTATGCACTCATTGCATAGGTATACCTACTTGCAGTGAACTTTTTGAATAAGGCGCAGACAGGCACGACGCGATACCGCGACGCGCGACGTGACTTTTGTAGAACAATTTCTATGAAAAATTCATAGAAATTGTTATATTAGAATCGCTTCCTTTTCTGCTCCGCCTTTAAGCATAGTGAATGTATTTGTTGTAAGTTGTTTTGACTTTAACTACATTAAAAAATAAAACACCAACACCAATAACGGCTCGACCAATATGATGGCACGCTTGGCGCAGTAGTTAAGCGATTGACTGCTGCGCTGCGTGTCGCAGGTTCGATTCCCGTACTGAACAAATATTCGTATGACTTACTATTAGTTTTAACGGGCCTGGCAGTTGTGTAGGTAGGTATGTGAGTTTAAATGTTTGTAAACGCACCCACAATACAGGAGAAATTCCTAGTGTGGGACAAAGTTTAATAAATAAAATATATATAAATAAATATCGCAGCCATCTGGGTAAATCAGTCAACTAATTGGATACCTAGGCCGTTCATTAAACGCGTTCATCCAACGAAATACCTGAAGGATAACTAGCAAAGTCATTGAGCGCAACGATTAACCAGATGGCTGAATGTCGTGTAGTTAAATTGGATGTTGATGAAATGAAAAATGCTTTATTATTTTAATAGGGAAAAAAAACTCCTTTTAAGCAAATAATCCTGTGTAAGGAGACTCCGCTCTTCCATATTAAAAAAAAAAAAAATTACTTGTTTTATGCAAATATTGTAAACGAAAAAGTGGTAATAAAATTTTATACATTAATGAGTTTTTGATGTTTGGTTAGGGTTACCATGAGTTCACAAATTATGTACGACTACTATTTACTAATACCTACCACTAAGTAACTAGTAATAGTGAAAAGATTTTATATAAATAAAAAAAGAAATTCACTTATAACTGCACAAGAGAACGAAAAATAACATTAACGATTTGCGCTATTATTTGTGTTGGTGACTACTAGCGCCGTAGTGGAAAAAAGTCGAACTAAGTTTGAATCACTTGGCCGACTCTGGTAATAATTCTAGTTCAATTAACCATCGGCCTAGGCATCCAATTGGATGCCGGCGTTTCATAAACGGCCTAGGCATCCAATTAGCTGGCAAATTTAACCAGATGACTGCGACATAAATATACATTACACTACCAAAACAATGAATGTCGACAGTAAACAAAAATATGTATTAGTAATCATACAATTCATTTTATATTATTCATAACAACCAGTTAACGTAAGGAAACGATAAGGTTTTGAGCAAACGATTAATCTATCCATTTACTTTTTAATCATTGATAAATGATTTATTACTGTAAGTAGGTTTGTAGAAACTCTTTTGAACGTCAACTTTTAGAAACGCAATTAAATGTGCTAGTGAAAATAGACTACATTTTTCGAGAGTTTATATAAAGATTTTATATTCTGTTGTTGATTTTGGTCAAGTCATCATTGTTGGGGATGACATATGGAAGTTTTGTGAAGGAAGTATGCTTTGTTAGCACGTGGTAGTGGTTGTGGTAGGTACTTACCTACTACGCCTATATTTGCTTCAGAGGCCGATATCACAATGCGCTAAAAGTACCAATTGGATTTGGATAAAACTTGGCACAGCAATAGCTAAACTTCCGTTAGCAGGAGCTAAACACCAAAAACAAGAATACATCAGAATGGGTTGATACTTCTATGTCATTGTCGGCAGCGTATCTTGGTGTAATGCCATCATTACAGATGGGTAGAATTGGAGCCCTATCGGCTATCATAGCAGACAGCAGCGTTTAGAAGTCCTCTAGGTCTCATCTTCTACTAAATGTTGAAACTGTTGAGCTACACGACGGCTGATATACAGGATAAGTTTTTATCCAGTGCGCAAATTTTAACCATGAATTCAGCATATCATTCTAGAGCCCCTAGCACATAAATTTTTCGCCGGTTTTACAAAAAAAAACAGCTGTTTCATAGAAAAGTGCAATGCCTACGCGGTCAAAATGTATGGAACAGCTGATTTTTTTTTGTATAACCGGCGAAAAGTTTCGGCGCTAGGGGGCTAGAATGATATGCTGAATTCATGGTTAAAATTTGCGCACTGGATAAAAACTTTTCGTGTATAATACATGCCATCTGTTGAGACAGGTTTTTTTTTTTTGGGTGGGAAATCATCAAATAACTTCTCCCGCTCTGGGTGGAGCAGGAGGGCGTGTCAGACTTTTACTGACTAAAACCCACTCGTGTTCTTCAGTAGCCCGTATGCCAGGGGCTGTGGTATCTCTTTCGAACAAACCCGCACCCCTGGCACTGTTGAGACAGGTCAGCTCAAAGCTGCTATGGCTCTTTCTTCAAAAGGCTCTTCCAGATATGGCCATTAGAATATTGACCAACATTTTGTTGGTATAAGTGTCTAGTGTATAGTGCCTTATAAGATAAATAAAGGTTTAATTTAATTTAAAACTTGTAAGTACAATTCTTATACGACTGAAGATTATTTAAAAATCTCTCGTAAACTATAGTCTGTCCTCATCATCATCATCATCATCTCAGCCGAAAGACGTCCACTGCTGGACATAGGCCTCCCCCAGAATGGGGGGTTTTGCCATTTCGCCACGCTTGGCAGGCGGGTTGGCGATCGCAGTATGGTGGTAAAATGCATAGAGAACACTGCTGCCCATTCTCTAGTAAGTCCCTTAGTCGCCTTCTACGACACCCACTGGAAGAAATGGGATGGTGCTATTCTTTTACGCCCGGCGACACAGTCTAGTCTAACAGCGATAAATTATGTTGTGACGGAAGGTTTGAGAGTTCTCCATATAAAAGCAAAACAATCCCATGAGATAGACCAGAACCCGATTATTATTCTCGCCTGCATGTATTAGCGTATAATCATCACGGATTGGGGAATTTGGTGGGTTATCATCGTCGGCGGTTCTCCACTGGTCTGCCATCCTATCAACTGCATGCGAAGAAACAGAATTACTAATTAATTAAATGTCGTTTACGTAAACGGCTGAACGGATTTGGATACAGGCGTATAGACCGTGATCTGGTTTAGAATATTTTTAAACGACTTTAAAAATGAGGAGGTTCTCAATTCGTCTGTAGGGATGTTTTATTTAATTTTTTGTATACTGATTTTGAAAATTCTTTTTTTAATTGATAGGTTGTGTATGTCTCGGATAGGTAAGGTACAATAACTAAAAAGTAATAAAAAGAAAACAAACAAATTCCTGCAAAAACACTAACATAAAAACACACACTAATTTGGTAGTCGGTGGCAAAAAAATTAAATATACATAGATCCAAAGACACCGACTTCTGAAATTAAAGTTATATTTCCCGTTGTAGTGTTTTTAGGAAGTCGACCGGCCTTTATTATTTTGTTGTTTAAAACGTTTATTATTATTCCGGTAATATACACGTGTCATCATTTCAATCCAATACGCGGGCGAACCCGCGGGATTAAGGTAATATAAGTATTAATGATATCGTATCGACTTTGTTGCAGAACGAAAAATAAATGAAATGTGCCAGGCTGCATCTACAGCAGAGAGCCAAGAGCAAGATGAAAAGGGAGGACTCCACTTTAATTGAGAAACCAAGAAGATATTGTCAGAAGAGGCTGGTCAACCCTCAGCACGAAGAAGATCCTCGGTGGACTGATATTTTTGACAGGTATTGATGACGATTCTGTTGTGCACAAGCTGAACTTAATTTATTTTCATATTTTTGATGTGAAAATGATTTTCGCTCAGAGTATTGGTAGTAAGTTCAATATTTCTGACCAATAAAACATGTAAGATTTCGACCACTAATAATTATCAGAGTTTTAGCACTAGAGTAATGGTTGAGCATTCAAAAAGTAAGTGATATTTATAAAATAAAAAAAGGGATATTATTTGCCTATGACGTCACATTGCGTGAGCATCCGCATGCGCGCGACCATCTATTTTTCTTTCTAATAAGCCAAGTAAGAGACGTCCGTGTATTAGAGCTGTTCATTTTGCTAAAACTTTCATACTTACGACCCAGGGGGTCCCACTTATCTGTAAATGACAGACTGAAATCGCAGCAGGCCCGACGGATATAGCGGGATGAGTGGGGGCTCATAAGCAGCAGTGGCACATTAAAGGCGAATAAAAAAACAAGAAAATCCGTACATAAAGGGACATTTTTTAACCAGTGCGCAAACTGTAACCATAAATTCAGCATATCATTCTGGCGAAGAAATTTTTCGGCAATTAAACAAAAAAAAAAAAAAACTGTTTCATTGAAAAGTGTAATAACTACGCGGTCAAAATATATGGAACAGCTGATGTTTTTTTGTACAAACGACGTAAAATTTCT
Source organism: Polymixis flavicincta (assembly GCA_949987655.1). Taxonomy (NCBI): domain Eukaryota; kingdom Metazoa; phylum Arthropoda; class Insecta; order Lepidoptera; family Noctuidae; genus Polymixis; species Polymixis flavicincta. Next base: position 28,689,053 of record OX465171.1, on the reverse strand, counting down.
ACAGTACGGGTTTAATAAGATTAACTAGCGAAAGTCGCAGACGTCATGGATATCGGTACCGTGTTTTATTTGGTTAGCCTGTACTGTCCCACTGCTGGGCAAAGGCCTCCCCCAATTCCTTCGAAGAACTCTTTTCCCGCGTCACCTCGAACCAGCTCTCGCAGTCCGCGTCCAGGTCGTCTCACCACCGCTTTCTGAGCCAAACGCGTCGGGCGCGGCGGTGTCGTCCATCTTCAGGCACCCATTGTGTTGACACCTTTGCGCAGCGGTCATCCTGTATGCGGCTGATGTACCATATGAATATGACGAATGAGTAAAAAAAAAACTTAAGAGCGCTCATCCCGCGCGGACTGGTCTCGCCCCATTTTTTTGTGGTTTTTCGTGATTATTTGAATTAATATAAATCAAAGTAATTTTTTTTTCATCCAAGCACTTTATTGTTCGTTTTAAAATTATTTTTGACATTTACTTAAATTGCAAACAAACTTTTAAACATATCATCGATCTAGTGCTTGTCTGAAAAATATATGTATTACTTTGATTTAAACCTACTAAGATAATCACGAAAAACCACTTGAAATGCGACGTTGCTGGCCCGTGCCGGATGAACGTTCTTAATTTAAAGTAAGTTTAACTGCTAACGACGCTGGTAGTGGGGGTACTTCGAATTTTGAACTAAGAATATTTTGTTTGTAGTTTTATTCGTTGTCGATACCTATCACATTAGTACTATCTATTTAATTTGACTGGCGTTGTTCAATGCATAAACTAATGTGACGTCTGTAACTTAGTTCTTATCTGTGACCATTGTTTTCCCGAAATGTCTTTCAGCAAGGTTTAATGTCAATAGTGCTCAGTCCATTCACAGTAATTTTACTTCTGATTTTGCATCACTATCATTATCACAGTGATCTTTAATTTCGTGGCTATAAGGTCGCTGTTGGGTTACTGCATCTGTCAAGACTGTCAAAGTCATAGTGATCTTTATGATTGTTAATAAGATTGCTGTTGAGTTCCAGAAAATCCCGTATGTGTCGCCGGGCGTAAAAGAATAGCACCATCCCATTTATCCTCATGGCTGTCGTAAAAGGCGACTAAGGGGCTTACCAGAGAATGGGCAGCAGCGTTCTCTATGCATTTTACCACCATACTGCGATCGCCAACCCGCCTGCCAAGCGTGGCGATTATGGCAAAACCCATCCTCGGGGAGGCCTATGTCCAGCAGTGGACGTCTTTTGGCTGAAATGATGATGATGATGAGTTCCAGATGTCAGAAGTAAAATAATGGGATCTGTACCATTTACTGTTTTCACATTATAAGTATATTGCATCCAATTTTAAATTTTTACATACGAGTAAGTACCATACATTCGTACATTTTTCTTAAGCGGGTTTGTGCACGTCTATCATATCATCCGCTATGGGCTGACCAAGATTTATGATTAGCTGATGTATGACACATACAAGTTATTAAATATCTAAACTGTCAATATCGTGCTACCCTCTCAAGTATCTTCGGAAAAAGGATATTTAAATATTGTTATATGCATGATTTATTTTATTGTACTTTTCCTGTTTTAACGATGATACTTTTTATTTAAATATTCAGATAGAATGGATATAGAAGTACAGTCACGAGCATTAATTTGTATACACACAGCCAAATTCAAAAGCAATTTTCTCTAAAATCACGATTGCAACCTTCAGATAACTTAGGTATTTCATTATAGTGTGGGTTCCAAAATATCAATTTCATAATAACATAAAATTACAATCAGTAACAACAGCAGAAAATTAAAAGTTGGTGAGCGTATACATATTAGTGCTCGTGAGTGTACCTAAAATTCAAAAGACTTTCAAACACAAAAACATGAAAAATCAAACGTTGTTCTACTTCATGTTATTGTTTTTTCATGATTCTGCGTAAATGCATGTTCTTTCTTTTTCCATAGATTCCATTGCAACCTCAACAGTGCTGAACTCTCTGATGTCCTCAATAGCGTCCGAGCTGAGCATGATACAGAAGACATGGTCCTCACAGTACAGACCCTGAAGTTCCAAGGTGACGTCGACCAAACCAGCCGGCCACGAACCAGCTTCAAATATAAGAAACACACCGATGGTAACAAACATAGAATGTTTGTTAAACAAGCTGTTAGCGAAAATGAGTTAAGTGATGATGACAGATCATCCCAGCTAACTTACTATTACTTCGACGAATACATAAAATATTTGTACAGTACTGACAGGTCAAGACCAGCATCTAGAAACTCCAGCGTATTATTGCGAGGATTCAGCAAAGACAAAGAAAGAGAGACTAAAGTAACGCCAGTCGAAACTAACACAGATGAAACGAAAAAGTTGCGGAAAACTGAATCCAAAATTAAGAATAACGTAAAAAAAGTCTCTAAAACACAAATAAAAGACGAAATTCGAGACGTCTCTGAAACTATAGAAAACACGAAAATTACTTATAAAAAAAATGGAAAAAGGAAAAGTCTTACGATATCCCGAGCTCAAAGCCCTGAGACTGTCCAAGTAATTAGAGTCGATGTTGTTTGTAATTACACCAACAGTTCATCATCCGACTATGAAGATAATAAAAAAGAAAATCTCACAGACAGGTCGGAATCGTTTAAAGAAAATGCTATAATAAAGAAAGATATTTTTGCGAATAGGTACAGTAATCATTTAGCAACAAAATACCTTTTGACGAATTCGATAAAATCCGTAGACGAGAATTTATCAGGAGGCTCTAAAGTGACGCTGCTCTGTAAAACATTTAAGTTATCTGATCGAAACACAACTGAGAAGCCGGAAAAAGAAAAGAAGCGAACATTGAAAAACAAGAAAACCTACAAAATAAAAAGCAATAAAATTAAACACCATGAAATAGTCTACTAGGATATTTATAATTTTGTCTTGGCTCGTGTCACCACTGGAAAACTTTTTGTGTCGCTTAAAATAAGATAAAATAAGCATAAATTAAATAATTTATTATTAAATCGTTTTGGGGGAGGCCTCTGTCCAGCAGTGGGCGTCTTTCTGCTGAAATAATGATGATGAATATAAAAATACCTACCTAAAATGTCATCCTTAAATCAGTTCTCCACTGTTAATAACGCCATCTGGTTTATTTTAAGAGAATCACATTATGTTGTCTTCAGTTGTTTGAACATCGCCATTACACATACACAATCACATGGGAGTTTAAAAAAATAAGTAAGTCTGCTCTTGGTCTTTTTTCTTTTTAGAAATAAGCACCATCTTTGAACGTATTTTTCTGTTGCTTTCTGGTCTGTTTATATGTGTGTGCATAAATGGTTACATAAATAAGTGATAAAGCAGCTGTGCGGTTTAAATAAGGTGTAGTGACAACAATTGAAAAGTATGCTAAGTAAGTAATTTAAGTAAGGGCAACTAACGAAAGCTATTTACAGGGAAGATGTGAGTGGAAACGACGAGAGGGGTAAACTACGAGGACATATAGTGATCATATTGGAAATATTCTTTAGAATGGTCGGGAGCGCAGTACTCGCAAGCAGCGATGTATGAGCTGCAGGCCTAGACAAAATACGTTTCTGTTAGCGTTCACGCCAAACGCTACGCCAAAATGTATGGGAATGACATTACCTGCGGTAAGGTTACGTCATGTCCTTTCCGCAGGTAATGTCATTCCAAAGCGCTCCTTACGAAGACTTTTATCACGTGACATCGTGACGTTAGTTTTGTGTAAACAGCACCAGTACAAATACTTAGTTTGGCGCAGTTTTAGAAGTATTTGTGCACAGAGGCACCGCACACTAGTGATTTCACTTTCTATCCATAAAAAATCTTGTTAATTATAAACACGACACTCACTTGTTTACTTACTAACTACTTTAGTTTACACAAAGTTGACGCTACGTGATAAAAAGTCATAGGATCGTTTTGGCGGTAAATTCGAAACAACAAAAAATAAATTTAGTTTAAATAGTTTTTAATTGAGAAAATGGATATAAATCAATTTACTTTTATTTTTCTGTTACATATTTCATCCCAATCTTCAAATTAGAATAGTTTTTAATAAATTGGAAAATACCCTATTGGTTTGATATTTAGCGGAAAGCGCTATGAGAGCCGTAACGTTTTAATTTAAACATATTCACATTTATCATGAAATTATTATTATTCTATGGGATTAAGTGAACTTAGGAGGTTGTATTGTTGATCCCAATTATTGTATTTGCGTAAAGCCTTAATTGTTACGATCGCAAATCACATTTTAATCAATATACAACGTTACACCGATCTGCTAATTAAAAAAAAAAACCTAGAAAGTTTTAAAGTCGCGGGATGCCTTTACGAATCCTCCCTAAGCTTCTTATCGATCCTGTTGAAAGCGATTACCACTTGTCTATGCCAATCTAGTATGAAAAGAAGCTGTTACAGAGTACGTCGCAGTTATACTCAACATAATTACGGAACTTGGGAATCGAATCCTAAAAAACGACAATCATAAAAAACAGACTGGATGCCGAAGGCAGAGGCAGGGCACCGGATGTTGTGGCGCACCATAAGTGAGGACTATGCCTAAGAGTAGATGAGTTGACTGATAGCGGTTACAGCTGAGACTAGAGCCAGTTACAGCTGGCTTTAATACAAAACCAGAAAGTCAATTCTTGCGTACAAAATCTAGCAATTTTATCGCAGCAACAATCTAAAACTTGGTAAATTAGAAGTATTTTGACCCATTGACACAGATTAGACTAACTTAACCTTTTTTGACGTGGAGATATGCTCATGCATACTGCACTACCACGGGGAAATACCGCAGTTTTGAAGGACTCTAACCCACTAAAACTCCACGGTGTCCTCCAGTGCCGCTTGTGGCGGAAACACACGAACGCGCAAGACATTCGCAAACCGACCGTGGCTGTCCGTGGCTCCTCGGAGAGGAATAACCCCCATCACCGGCGCACCAGAACACATGGCACGCCGTGACCACCCCGAGAACTAAACTAACCTAACCTAATCTTTACCCCTCCTCCCCGTTTAAATCATCGAGTTATTTTTGACTTACGACAAACGTTAAAGTTCTTTAACTTTGTCGGAATAATGTTTGAAATACAATAATATTGATTCAAGGGTTTGCGATTGTACACTAGTTATCTATACTAATATTAGTTGCGGGCAGAAGCTAGTGTAATTATAAGTTTTATGCCAAAATGTAAATTAATTAAAAATGATTAAGTGGAAAACTTCGAAAAACTTTTGCAATCATTATTAGGTACCTAATTCACGATCCACACTCGTCTAGTTGTCTTGGTGGAGTAAGTATTTAGTTACAGCAAATTGAGTGGATAATAGACAATGAAGATACTTTAATGTACGTCACGGCGACACCATGGTGTCGTTGAATACCTGTCCGCGAACCTGCCGGCATTCTGGCGCCACCCTTACTTTGACCAGGGGCTCTCAAACATTTTGCTATCAGTATTTTTTGTTTGTTTATTGTCATTCTGCCGAACGTTTTCCTATGTTAGTGTAGTTTTCAGTCTACTAACTGGATGCAGACGAAGACCATTAACTTAATGGAGCGCCTGTCTAATGTCCATCCGACCTCCACAGCCCAGTTTAATTTAATTTAATTTATTAGGCAAAATAAACAGATACTTAATACAATACTATACAAAATTTGAGTTACAGGGTTATAACCCACGACATTTGCCACTTATGTATTATCAAAACGAGTTAAAAAACCATGCGATATACACTTAAAATTTTATAGAATTGAGAATAAAATAAAATTATTTGTTAGTGAAAATTAAACAAATAAAAGAAAAGAACAGAAAAATAAAACAAAAAAATACAGTCTAAGAATTAAATATTACGGAGCAAAATCCAGAATGCTTTCCCGAACAAGGCCTCTTAATTTACCAGTTGGTAAAGCAAAGATGTCATATTTTGGAAGAGATTGTTAAATTGACCCGTAAGGCGATGTAGAGATGCTCGGAAGCCTGCATTCGTACGACTTGATGATACGACAAATTAATAGAGGTCGTGCGTGCACCCTACGGCATATGATTGTCCTTGGTACTACGTACCTAATCTTGTTAGTAATATGTCTCTTAAACAATACGTCTTGTCTTAAGACTATGGAGCTAATACGTTACCTCTTGAAAAGACTGGTTGTCAGAGTTTTGGGCCTCTGACTACCCATAAGGACTGACAAAGATTCACGAATGAAAGCCGGGAAACAACGGGCGGTCCATGGATAGGTGACCATCTTTATATATCAAGACACCTCCGTGCCTCGGAGAGCACGTTAAGCCGTTGGTCCCGACTGTCATTCGTGGATCTTTGACATTCGTTACGGCCTACGGGTCTTCAGAAGCCCGAAAGTCGGAAAACCAGTCTTATCAAGGCGTTTCGTATTATCCAGTAAATGGGTTGTGGAGGTCAGATAGGCAGCCCCTCCCTGTAAAATATCTATTACTTCATGTAATTTAGCTGCATCTGGCACACCACAACATAGTTGAGAAAAGGCTAGGCAGATCATAATAAATTCCGGTTTTCATATCAGGTGGATTATTACCTACCTACTGCTACAATGCTGTTTCATTCTCTGTGATTGAAAATGCTTATTAATATACGGACTGTAAAATTTCATATTTGACAAGCAATTCAGCAATTGGCAGGCAAAAAAAATGCTTACTTTTGAAGGAGCCACAACTTTATAATACTCGTAAATACGAATACCCTCTAGTATAAGAAATCTACACTCTGTTAATGTATTCAAAACTGAACTTAGACAGTATACAATCGCGGATCTATCAGTTCTGGAGAAATGAAGGTATTGTATAACTGACGACACAATAGATGACGAGCTTTGTGTAATAATGTTTTAGGATTGTGTAACTGATGACGACGAACTTTGTGTAATTTATGTTTATATGTTCGAGTATTATTCTCAAGTGAGTGACATACAAGTATGTATATCTTTATTGAGAATAAAGTTTCTTTAAACCTATTTTAGCGAAAAACTTTGAGAACCCCTGATACTACGCAGAAAAAAATATTGTAACGTATAGTTTTCACAAACCCAGTGATTTAGTGAAACGGTGCGTGATTTAAAAAAAAGTCACTTAATCTATAACGATGGACCGACAAAAAAAAAAAAGAACAAAACGTTCTGTAATCAATCTTTTAGTTTTTACAAAAGTAGACAGCTATTATTAACGAAATGCCTGTTTGTTGGTAAGATTTCTTATTCATTCTTGAATGAGAAAACTATAATATTATTATATTGAAAATAATAAAAAACTGCAAAAATAAAATAAACATCGACAAGAATAACAAATCACTCATCACATTATTTTCATAATAATGTTCGGTTCAGTTTCTGAGTAGTGCTACAAAGGCTAGATTAATTAGCCATTTTTTGTCATGTCTCTCTGCCCAGTGTTTTGGCCTACCTATTCTTGTCAGGGTTGCCTGTGAAATTCAAATTTTCCTACTTTTTTAGGTAATTATGAGGCTATATGTTCATCTAAATATGATTCACGGCCGTATCACATATATTAAGGAGTATCATAATCATAAAAATCATCAATATATCTCTCTAATAAACGATATTCTTTATATTACATTTGTAATACATAACTGGATTCTGTTGTTTTTTTGTTTGACGTTTTCTAAAAATGAAACCTAGCTAGAGCGATTTTTCTCCCCCGAAACCCCCTGCATACTAAATTTCATGAAAATCCTTGAAGCCGTTTCCGAGATTTAGATTATGTAAATACATATACAGTATAAGTATTTAACCAGTGCGCAAACTGTAACCATGAATTCAGCATATCAATCTAGACCCCCTAGGGGCAGTAATTTTTCGTCAGTTAAATAAAAAAAACAGCTGTTCCATACATGTTGACTGCGCTGATTTTCATTTTGTAATACCGGTGAGAAATTTCTCACCGGTATGCTGAATTCATGGTTGGTGGTCTTGAATGATATGCTGAATTCATGGTTACAGTTTGCGCACTGATTAAAAACTTATCCTGTATACAAGAATTGCTCGTTTAAAAGGTTTTAGATTTAATATGTTCATATTGCCCTATTGAACGAATATTTCACTAAATCATCACTAGAGATTGCTGATCATCATCATCATCATATCAGCCGAAAGACGTCCACTGCTGGACATAAGCCTCCCCCAAAATGGGGGGATTTGCCATAATCGCCACGCTTGCAAGGCGGGTTGGCGATCGCTGTATGGTGGTAAAATGCTTAGAGAACGCTGCTGCCCATTCTCTAGTAAGTTCCTTAGTCGCCTCCTACGACACCCACTGGAAGAAATGGGATGGTGCTATTCTTTTACGCCCGGACACCACACGGGACACGGGACATTGCTGATACTAACTATTAATTTATAATTCTGTAAAGTAATATTTTTTCCTTACTCGAATCGTATTTTAACCGAAATACAACCTGACACTGACATCAAAATTGCAAGAAAACGTCAGTAAATTGAAATTTTGCTGGCTGCCCTAGTGCTTCCCTCTTCAAATCATGATCTTTCATTACTTGGAAAGTGTTTCAACAGACTTCGGAGTCGAACGCAGGTTGGTTGAAGAAAGAAAAACCTGTTCAAATAAAAATCATTTATTCTAATTAGGCTGAGAATCAGCACTTCTCGAGCGTCAAAATTACATAAGACAGTCCCCTAAAAACGGCAAGCCCTTCGCCAGTTCCTAGCGCTTTAACTGGAGCTTTAGCTGAAGTGTTGAACGCGTCCTGACTGTCAATTTGGTTTTGTTACACAAACGATGGGACACTGTCGTCAACTGATGTCTGCACATTACAGGAACAGATAAAGCTACTACACTGACTCCATTTAAATTGTCGACACGCTAAGGTGAAGATCACTATGAAATGGTGACACCTACTTAAATGAAGGACTAGCGCACCCCGGACCGTCAGACTCGGAACCACTCTGTGTAAACTGGCTAAATACTTAGTAATATACTTTCTGCAAGACATTCATGCACCTTACTAATACGTATTCTGACAAAGTACATCGTAATATAACTTAACAAGAGAAGAATGAAAATAATGTTGTTAAGTCCTTTTTTAATTGTTAAGCAAATGACAGCCACGTCAATTTGCCGTAACTGTCATCCTTTGACAACTGTTGTCAACTATGTTGAGGTCAGCTTTCTGTCTAACCGAATGCAGCTGAACACACTGATGTTCAACTGAATACTGGTTAAACAGGGAGCGACCACCTATCTGACCTCCACAACCCAGTTACTGGGTAATACGAAACACTTTGGCAAGACTAGTGGTCCGATTTTCGGGGCTCCGACGACTCGTAACGACTGTCAAAGATCCACGAATGATACCCGGGACCAACGGCTTAACGTGCTTTCCGAGGTATGGAGGGGTTTTGGTACGTAAAGATGGTCACCCATCCACGGACCAACCGCGGCAAGCGTAGCTTAACCTAATCAAACCACAAAACCCCAAGCCACAAGTCACAGTTGTGACTTGTCCATATGGACAATTTAAGTTCGTAGTCATTTACTTAGAAATTAATTTAACTTAACATTTCCTCCTTTCAAGTAGCTTAAAAATAAATTGCTTAGCAAGTTAGTAAAATCGAGGACAAAAAAGTGTAAGTTGGTATCAGACACCGGTCGGACGGACTTTGCGCAAAACTGTAACTTAATTACTGGCGCTAACTTGCGTGATGATGTCTTGAGTTACGATATTATGCTGCTAGCGCCATCTTGCGGTGGTTTAAAGAAACTTCGCGCATATTAGGATTTGGTTTAGGTACGATAACCTTGAATGTTCGTAACATATCATATCATTTATTTATTTTTGCCAACATGGGTAGGGGTATAGATGTTGCACAATGTTTTATAATGTTCTCCATGCTCTGCCTTCACATGGGCATGCAAAATTTACACACAAATTAAAATATAGTTTCAAAAAACCGTGGCCTACTTGGAAAACCTTAAATAGACTTCGAACCCAAGTAGGTCGCAGCAAGGACAACCTCTACAAGTGGGGATTCATGGACGGGTCAGATCTCCGGTGTGTGTGCGGTGTCTCTCCACAAACAATGGCTCACCTCCCATCTTGCACCGCATGCCCTATTACCTGCACACATGAGGACATAATGGCTGCATCAGCGAACGATATTCGCGTTGCTGAATTTTGGGCCAAACAAATTAAAAAAACTGTACATATTATGTACCTGCATTCTTTAGTTTTATCTTTGCCATCGACACGCTAAGAAGGAGAAGAAAATACTTGACAATTAATATGACAAAATGATTAAACATTATTTATGTTACACAGTGTAAGGGACATCGACGCGCACATTGTCGCTATGAATTCAGTGGTTAATAGGATACTAGACCCTCCAGCAGGTGATTTTATTCTTGAAAGAAATAGGAGGCGGCCTTTGCCAAGGTGAGTTCAAACTAACCAGAAATTAATAAAATTGCTTTGTTCGCGACTGCGCCCTCGTGGAGGTTGGTAACTATCCCACAGGAACGTATGAACGGGTTAGAAAGTAGATATCTTTTGTCGTACTAACCCAGCTCCTGGTCTATCTGTGAGACAAACTTTATCAAAACTCATTGAGCCAATTAGGCGTGAAAAGTGCAGACCGATGGACAAACAGAGTAACTTTCGCCTTTATAATATTAAATTAGATAAGAGCAGTAAATAATTAAGTACCCAATTTGCGGCTCTGGCAAAAATGCAACTAGCATTTCTTGGCAAGCATTTTCCAAATATGTCATGGTCGCATCGGCGTTAAGTCTAACCGGATGCAGCTGAATATCAGTATTTTACATGAAGCGACTGCCTAATCTGACCTCCACACCCAAGGTACTGGGTAAGACGATATCCCGTGGTTAGACTGGATATCAGACTTTCAGGCTTTTGACTTCCTGTCAAAGTTCGGTACTGCAGTACGTGCAGTTTTAGACCCACCTCAATAAAAGAAGAACTGATTACTAATTCATGCCTGTGCATGTCACTACACCGAAGACATCCCGGACATTAGCTTGTACGAGATTAGGATGGCTCTGAAGCAGCTTAAAAACAGTAAAGCGGCCGGGTGACGACGGAATTACGGCTGACCGCTGAACTCCTGAGGGCCGGCGGGAAACCGTTATTAAGGCCCTCCAGAAGCTGTTTGATTCCGTCGTACTCCAGGGCAAAACGCCACAGGCATGGAACAGAGGTGTGGTGGTACTTTTCTTTAAGAAGGGTGACAATATCCTTCTTAAGAATTATAGGCCCATCTCACTTCTGAGCCATGTCTACAAGCTGTTTTCGAGAGTCATCACGAACCATCTCGCACGCAAGTTTGACGACTGAACAAACTGAATTCCGTAAAGGCTTTAGCACCGTAGAACACAAATATACGCTGCGGCAAGTTATACAAAAGACCGAAGAGTATAACCTCCCTCTCTTTTAGCGTTTGTGGACTACGAAAATGTCTATGATTTGACATGGGCTGTATTGCAGTCTCTTCATCGGTGCCAGATCGACTATCTGTACATCGAGGAGCTGAAGTGTCTGTACGAAAACGCCATTATGTCAGTCCTACTGCAACATTTCGATTCTGTAACCATCTCACCACGTGTAGTGAGCGTGGAGTGAGCTGTCAGTGTCATCCCACTGATGCTAGGGATTGATCAAGCATTAGGTACAATTACAATGACAGCTCACTCCACGCTCACTTCACGCGGTGAGATGGTTACAGAATAGCAATGCTGGACCAGACTTCGAAACCTATCCTTCTGTAGCGAGGTGTGAGACAGGCAGACGTTATCTCTCCGAAACTGTTCACCGCTGCACTGGAGGATGTCTTCAAGTTCTGGACTGGAAAGGGGCTGGCATCAACATCGATGGTGAGTACGTCACTCATCTTCGGTTTGCCAATGATATAGTTGTCATGGCTGAGACCATGGAGGACCTCAGTGCAATGCTCGATGACCTCAGTAAAGCTTCCGAAAGAGTGGGGCAAATGAAAATGGACAACATAAAGGTCATGTCCAATACCCATGGAACACCCAATCTCATGACGATAGGAGGCGCTACACTCGAAGTTGTAGACGAGTACGTTTACCTAGGACAAACTGTCCAGCTAGGTAGGTCTAACTTCGAGAAATAGATCAATCGTCGTATATGACTCAGCTGGGCAGCGTTCGGGAGGCTTTGCAATATCTTCTCGTCCCAAATACCGCAGTGTCTCAAGACGAAAGTCTTTGACCAGTGTGTGTTGCCAGTGATTACCTATGGCACAAAAACGTGGTCGCTCACAATGGGCCTGATCAGAAGGCTAAAAGTCACCCAATGGGCAAAGGTGAGGGCTATGCTCGGAGTTTCCCTACGTGATCGATTCAGGAATGAAGAGATTCGCAGGAGAACCAAGGCAACCGACATACCCCGAAGAATTGCTAAACTTAAGTGAAAGTGGGCAGTGCACATTGCTCGCAGAACAGATGGCAGATGGGGCCGAAAGGTCTGGAGTGGCGACCGCGTACCGGAAGACGTAGAGTTGGAAGGCTTCCTATAGGGTGGCCCGATGACCTTGTGAAGGCTGCGGGAATCCGCTGGATGTGGGAAGCACAAGACCGGTTGGAGTGGAGGAGCCTGAAGGAGGCCTATGTCCAGCAGTGGACGTCTTTCGGCTGAAATGATGATGATGATGATGAAGAAGTTTATAGACTGTTGACAAACGGGTTCCGCCGGAGTACGTAATGCGTGATACTAAAAACTGCGCCAGTAATCTAGAGGCTAAGAATGAGGCTAGGAACTGAGATGCCAGGCGAGTGTGAAAGATAATTAGCCTTTTCAACAAAAATTTGACCTGTAGCGGTGATTCCCAATTCAGTAACAGACGAACTGCTCTAGCTAGGTCTAATGGCGATGGCGTGCGTGAGATGCTGACGCCTCTTTTTGCGAGGAGGTGAAGCATACAAAGGAGGAGGCGAAGAGCGAGAGAGCATATCCTCACTTCTCCTCTTCTCAATAGCAGCCGGTCGTCGAAGATAGCTTCGCGATCTTCGACCTTAATGAGAAGCTCTGCGAAATTAGGGTTGTGTCGTCGCTTGAACAGCCAGGCGCAAAGAGGTGATAGCTCGCAGTTTTCTATGCGTGTCGTTATAGAAAAACATCTGGTTGTGGGATCAGCCGCAGTTGATTATGGGGTATCTAGTGATGGCGCAGTTGTACTAATCTTGTTAAAGTATGGGACGGGAATTCCGAACCCGGGACTAGTAGAAAGAACTCTAGGGGTTTCAGTTGGTAGGAGTTTGAGAAACCCGCTTCCTTCTCAATTAACTGAGGGTATCCATGAGGATTTCGCCACGGAAATAAAATCTAATGGTGTGATCTGGATCAGGTTCACGTACTCGCTCGAAGTCACGTTGTTCGTCGGACTTGTATTCGCTATTCTTAAACGCAACTACTGATGTGCGGCCTTGAATTCGAATCCAAGGACGGGCAAGGTTTTATTAGGATTTACTCAGTAATAGACCGGAGTCTGGACCAGTATCCCGTTAGTGTACGTACTCACGTATCGTCGTCATCCTGATCATTTCAGCCGAAAGACGTCCACTGTTGGATGTAGGCCTTTCCACAGCGTCGCCACATTGACCGGTCTTTTTCTCTTGCATCCAACGGATTCCTGCGGCCTTCACAATCTCATCAGTCAACCGTTCGAGAGGTCTTTAACCGCGCTCCTTCCGGAACGTGGTCACTCCTTTTGGTCACATCAGCCATCTGTTCTTTGAGTAATGTTGCCTGCCCACTGCTACTTTAGGTTAGAAACAGTCTAAAGCAGTCCTCAAGGGCCTGGTATAAGAAAGTTGAAGAATGTCTTGTTGGCGATGGATATGAGCGCTCTAAATTATAACCATGTTTGTTTACAAAGATTAAAGATAGAACGATAACAATAATAATATTGTGTGTTGGTGATTTCTTTGTGTTTACTAATGATAATATTGAATGTTTTAATCAAAAAAGTATAACATCAAAGGTCAAACTAAAGGATATAGGATAGGTTAAAAATTGTGTAGGGATGTCTGTTAATATTGATAAAGTTAAAGGCATTGTTACATTAAGTCAAGAAATTTATGTTAATCAGTTATTAAATATATTTAAAATTACAGATAAGTATTACAAAACAAGGTATTTCTTTAAACCATCCAGCCTGTTTTTGAAATAAGAACCTAACGGAAATCTAAATACAGCTCCTTTTGCAAAACTGACAACTTAGTTCAGTGCGACTTTTCTTCTATTTGAACTTTACCCAAATAGAAAAAAAGTGTTAATGCAAAAACTGAATAAGAGTTTTAGGCTAGAATTAAAGTTAGATCGCGTTTTGTAACAAGACGGCAATGTTAAATATTAACTTAGAAAATAAAAATTGTGACAGGCAAATACCTCGCCAGCAACAGATTGGTGGGCTTAATGTATTTACTCGTAGCTGTTTTAACAAGGCCGCATATTGCATATTCAGTAAGTTTTCTAAGTCAGTTCAACAATAGTTACAATAATCAAATCTGGGCATATGCTACGAATTTTGAGATATCTTCAGAAAACCAAATAAATTCTGTTAAAATACAGGAAAAGTTTTGATCCAGTGCGCAAACTTTAGCCATGAATTCAGCATATGATTCTAGACCCCTACCGCAGAATTTTATTGCCGGTTATAAAAAAAAAAATCTGCTGTTTCATAGAAAAGTGCAATACCCACGCGGTCAAAATGTATGGAACCGCTGATATTTTTTTGTATAAACGGCGAAAATTTTCTAAAAACAGTTGCGCATTGGATAAAAACTTATCCTATATAAGTGTATACGGTACTACTGGTCCGTGTGGTGCCGGACGTAAAAGAATAGCACCATCCTATTTCTTCCCGTGGGTGTCGTAGTAGGCGACTAAGGGACTTACTCGTAGGTACCAGAGAATGGGCAGCAGTGTTCTCTATGCATTTTACCACCATATTGCGATCGTCAACCCGCCTGCCAATAGTGGCGATTAGTGCATAACCACCTTTTTGAGGGAGGCCTATGTCCAGCAGTGGACGTCTTTTGGCTGAAATGATGATGATACGGTACTAGATGTGGTAATTTTAAATTAGAAGGATTTTTTGGTGCACATTGGGGAAATAATATTATAGACAGAAGGTCTTACACAGGTCTATGTTTTATTTTAGCTGGAAGTGTGGTTTCATGGGAGGAAAACAAGCAAATACCAGTTGCCCTCTCAAGCACAGAAGCTGAATATATGGGTATGGCTGGTGCTTGTAGGGAAGCTATTTATTTGCATAATTTTTCAAAAGGAATTATAACGAATCATTAACTATTGTATTATCTAATTATTATAACAACCAGGGTGCATTTAAGCTGTCTTCAAAAATAGTTTTAATAATCATTTACTATTATTGTATTATGTAATGATAACCAGGGTGCATTTAAGCTGTCTTCAAAAATAGTTTTAATAAGAGGACTAACATATCGATATACGAGTACGTTACCATTAGCTGAAATGCCAGTAGACCTACTTACAAAAGGTTTAAAGATTCGGTCAAAGATCAAATATAATATAAAATATATTTGTATATAATATAAAATATAACAAAATATACAATAACCAGGGTGCACATAAGCTGTCTTCGAAAAATAGCTTGAATAAGAGGACCAAACATATCGATAAACGTTATCATTAAATAATGTGTTAATTGAGAGCAGTGGTGGCCAAGTGGTAACGACCGCGACTTACGAGTTGTAGGTCGTGAGTTCGAACCCAGACAGGCGCCTTACTTTGTGTAAATTATTTCATCACCACTGCTCTCAAAACGGTGAAGGAAAACATCGTCAGGAAACCGGCATCTCCTAGAACCAAAAAATTCGAAGACATGTGACATGATCTACCAATCCGCACTGGGCCCGCGTGGTGGATTACGGCCCAATCCCTCTCACCGAGAGGAGGCCTGTGTCCCGGCAGTTGGAACATTATAGGCTGATGATGATGATGATGAATGTGTTAATAATAAAATAATTAAACTTGACACATTTAGATACAGCTGAAATGCCAGCAGATCTACTTACAATAGGTTTGACGACCCGGTACACGATCCAAGAATGACAGCCAGGGCCAACAGCGTAACGTGCTTTCTGAGGCATGGAGGTGTCTCGGTACATACCGATGAACGCCAACATATCAAGCTACACCAAACTATAAAATTTTCCCATTTGAACATGAACCTTATACTTATGTTATAAAGTTGAAAATCTATCAAAGAAATTTGAAAGATTCGGGTGGCTTGATGTGCTGGCGTCTGTATTTATAATGATTTTGATAGGATTGGATGGATTACCATCGCACAAAATATTGAAATTATTTTTTGAACAAATTATCGAGGTTAAAATTATGAATAGATAATAACATCACGCGTTTACCCAATGGGTGAGGCAGAGGTAGGTACTTAATTCCTATTCTCAGCAAGGCTGGCTAACTTGAAGTCGACGTAATAAAATCGCTGCGAGATTTTGTGTTCTCTGGATTTTAAATTATCGGTGTTAAATCGAGCTTTCAAAATCAAAAAATCAAAATCAAAAGTCATTTATTCAAACTAGGCTGGCGTCAGCACTTTTTGAACGTCAAAAATTACAAAAGACAGTCCCCCAAAAACGCCCACCCTTCACCACTTACTAGTGCTTTAGCTGGGAAGAAGAAGTGGCGCAACAAACTCCCCAGCAGCACAGCTGTCTGTTATGTTAGAAGAACTTGATTTTATACAATGGTAGGTTACGAAATATAAAAATTAAAATTCTTCTAGATATAATAGATCAATTATCGAGGTCGCTAGCTAGCTACATCTTGCAGTTTAACTCATTATTAAAATTAAAAAACAATGAGTAGAATAAGTCAACACTCAAGTAAATTCAAATGAATTTATACAGTCAAATAAAAACAGACAATTATGTTAATAAATATATGATATGATATGACCTTTGAAAATCCAACAGAGAGCAGAGAGAGTGAGTCTCAGCGCGTCGATACAAAAACAGTGTTTGATTATCAATTTTCGGTGGTAAGCAGACAGCACTGCATGAAAAAATCCAGCTGCAATTTTATAATGTCCGTAGGAAAGTGGGCTAATTTGAGCAGCTAATGTCAAAATCAAAATCAAAATATTTTTATTTCATATAAACCTGCATGGGCACTTATGAAACGTCAGAAGCTAGGTGCACGGTTCCAAAATGTTGTTTCCTATGGAGAAGAGCCGGCAAGAAACTCCACGGTTACTCTTTTAAAAATGATTGGCTTTAACAATGTTTTCAGATATAAAATGTATGGGAGGACAGTGCAGGCCTGTAAATAAGTACCAGGTACTTAGACGAATCCAGAATAGAAAATCGTCTACAAATCTACAGTCTGTAAGGCCTACAACGTTCTCCCATTCACAATATGTAAAATAATCTACATAAATAAAATGAACCTAAACATAAATAAAATGAACCTAAAATGTGATAATCGATTCATATATCTATGTATACTAATATTATAAAGATAAATAGTATTTTTTGTTTGAACGGGCTAGTCTCTCATTTGATAGCCCGTCTTTTAATCCAATTTAATATAGTTTTCAGAACCGTACAACGGCAACTTTTAGGTACGGTCAACTGTGGCATCTTCTATTTCCCATATGCACTGTACTTAAATTTATTTCGATAACTAAAAATCTGTTGCCACCATTGAATGAGGACACAGCGGCGGCTGGGACTTCAATTAACTGGCACCGCGGTCCTAGTCGCCGCATCCATTTTTATAATATTGTTCTACCGGCAACAGGGACCACCCATGAATTAATAATACCGTATATTTTTCAAGCCAAAACAAGCCAAATTGTTTAAAGTTATTAAAAAAAAACTTCAACTGTGTAAATTAATTGCTTTTAATGTGATTACTCCTATATTTGGTAAGCTCTTATCAAGTTATGACAACCTAGTACTTTCGATTGCATAAAGCTTTTTCTAGCTATCACACAAAACGTATGAGGAAATTAATTCTATTTTTTCCCGTGAAATGAGTTTAGTTTGGTTTTTTTTTATTTTCCTGAGTCATAAACGGTGCAACTAACCCGATTTTGTTTTATTGAAATATATATAAATAAATGATGTTTTCGAATCACAGAGTTCTCTTCTTTAATTACTACAATTCTCAATTCTTTATTACGGACCATAATGTATAAGGTTAGTAGGTACTTTAAACACTTTTTCGTTTGAATGCACTATTTTTGGATACAACAATAGATTTTGTAATTCAATTACGGGTGGTGCCAGTTACCGGAAGAAAATATTAAAAATAAATTGTTCCGGCAACTGGCACCGTGGTTAGAGTTAAATGCGGTCCCAGTCGCCGGATTCACCCATTTAAAATCGAAGCGAAATAAGACAAGCAGATTAGGAATTATGAGCAAACTACATTCGTTACCTGTTAAAATCATAACCCTTCTTTGGCTTTGCCGCAGTCGGGTCAAGATTGTGTTGAAATCTACCTGATTTAGGTACTTATTTTGAGTTGTATAATGTTTTTATTGTTTTGATTAGACATCATATAGATTCAAATTTTAGGATTGATTGAGGTCTAACTGCTGTTCTTATGCCAACGAAATTCCTTTGCCAATTTTGCAATTGCAAAATTCTGATAAGTTTTTCGTCAATAACTTCAGTGGCAATGTGATAAAATCTAAATGCAATTAGACGGAAATCTTAGCGTTTCTTAGTAATAGGTAAGTAGAATCTAATTGCATTGTAGTTATATCGAGTTTCAGTTCCAATACCATGCCAGATATATATTACAGAATGATCCTCAAAAGGAATAACACAAACCAATACATAAGCGAGCTACCTAAAGCGAAGGTGTTGTACATAAGCGAGATCACTGGCAGAAACGGCAATGATTAACGATAGTAACGGAAACGTTTGTGAATATTAATTTATAGTGGAGGTCACCGTCGCTTGCCAAGTGTGACACGCCAAACGAAAGGATTGGTGCGTTATAGACCTTCCCCCCTCCCTAGGGGTGAAATGTGTGTGCCGAATTTATAGGTGTGAGAGATGGAACTTCAGGGTAGCTAAAGGGTGAGGTTGGACTTCGGACACCCTCACTTGGGGGGGTTTGTAAACCCCCCAATTTGCCCTAGTCCGGCGCCCCCGCCCGAGGCTCCCGTTCTGTCCAAGCGATAAGAGGGAAGAGGGAGATCGTCAAATGGACGTTTTACGCATAATTTAGAGAAGTAAATGGATTCGAACAGTATCCACGCAGCATAGGTAGCTACATATATCGGTGCGAGTAATGAGTCGATTACGTGTAACATTTGACTTGGAGCTTTGACTGATGATGTCGTATGTACCGAACAAGAATTTTTAGTGTATTTTGGATAACAAACGTCTGAAATTACATAACATAAGAATTATTTCTCAAAGAAATTTTAGGTAGATTTTTTCTAAAACTTCCTTTATTTAACAAAAGTTTTTTTTAAATAGTAATCATGTTCATTAGCGGATTTTACTACGATTTCTAACAAACTTTGCCTAAAACTAGTCTTAGGAAAAAACAAGTTTGTTTGAAACCTTTGAAAGTACTTTGACTTGGACTTTCTCCGAGGGATTCGACGCATTCTGTTCAGTTTTTTTCTCTACCTATACTTACTTGTTTCAGGGCCAAACAAGATCTCTAGAACTTTACAAAATCTAGACAGTGCAACTTTTTTTTCTAAATTAGGCTTTAGAAACACAAACAATGCAAAAATGCGAATTGTAAAAAAAATTGAAACCTACCTTCCCTTTCTTTTATCAAGTTAAATTAGTAGACTTTAAACAATCATTCAAGTGAAAAAATACAAAACAAAAGTAAAATCACATGAAATAGTAACGTTCTAAAGGGACTTAACTTGGTCCCTGGAGACTTCGCTCTCCGGTAATTAGCACAGCTCAACGATGGTTGGTCAAGTGTCGTCCGAAAAAGGGTTGGCGTTACAAAGAAGTGAACGTGCCAAGTTGGACGTATGTAGAGATGTAAGTACGTATAGTTATAGGCATTTTTAATATAGATTCTTCTTTATTCCTGTGGACGAAAAAAGTATTTCATTTTGAAGACGAATTAAACACAGGTAAGAATTTAATTTGAATATAGGGTAAGTAACTTTTCAGGGCGGCATGGGACATCGACGCCTTATCTATTGCCAAGGATTCTGTGCAAGACTCTGAAACCTATTCCTTGGAATTTTTCGACAATTATCTAATACCTTTAAACGAGCAATTCTTTGTATATATAATCTGAATGTCGGAAACGGCTCCAACGATTTTCATGAAATTTAGTATACTTACAGAGAGTTTCAGGTGCGATAAATCGATCTAGCTACGAGTAGGTTTAATTTTTAGAAAATTTCAAACAAAAAATCATCCAGATTTTTTAGTAAAATTAGCTCTGCCGTACATTTAGTACGCGTAGGTATTGCTTTTTTCTATGAAACAGCTGTTTTTTTTTTATAATTGACGATAAAGGAGACAGCTTTTTTGCATAGAGCATTGGCATAGAGCAAGATTGGCGTTATTGTGTCTGGCATAAATAATTATAGTAAAAAAGTTCGTATATTTTGCCGATGAATTACCAATAAATTTCTGAACCAAATAAATTTCCATTTATATGGTTAAACTAGCTTTTGTCAGCGGCTTCGCCCGCGTGGAACTTTCATCCCTTATTTAACTCCCTTAGGGGTTGAATTTCGAAAAACCCTTCCTTATTCCTTGTTCACATTATAAAGGGAACCTCTGTGCAAAATTTCAGCTTTCTAGGTCCAAGGGTTTGGGCTGGGCGTTGATGAGTCAGTCAGTCAGTCAGTCAGGACTTCTCGCTTTATTTATATAGATTAATATCCCATCGGCAAAATATACGAACTTTCATTCAGACTTTCCGTTTAGGGAATGAGTTTAAAAAAATCCTTCCTCCTCGCTCATTTTCGCTACAAAAGGAAATCTTGTCCAAAAAGTCATGCTCCTAAGTCCAGTGGTCTGTTAGCGAATGAATTTAAAATTTAATAGAAAGTGGGACCAAATAGATATGCAAGTTAGTTACCAAGTGCTTTTCAGCTTTCCCTTTTAAGTAACATCAGAGAAAAAAAAGATTTCCTATAAAACATCTGTCGAAACGCTTTGAAAGTCAACATTTACTCGGACGCAAGATCCCGCCATTGCTATTCCACTTGATATCCAGTTTCTGGCGCACTGCCAACAAACGCTGACATAATACCTATATTTTTATAAATAGTGAGAGAAAAAGCTTCGTTTCAATTTAATTTCCCGGAATAATTTCTCTTAAATTGTGTAAATAAAGCTAAAGAATTATTTGACTATTTTTTTGGTGTCAAAAAAACTGTGTTTATTGAGAGACGTTTGGGACTGAGAAAAAAAAAACAAACTGCTGATCTAAATATGTTATTTCACATTGTTCACCATCTTCTATGTCGGCTCTGAGGTGAAACGTTTGACAGCTGGGCTGGTCCACAAATTCAAGGTTTTCTCTGAGTTTCTTTGAAGGATAAAATAAGAATGAAGTTATCCGGAAAATAACTGGAGTTACTGACATAATTTGCAGAGAAAACAAGTTGAAGTGGAAGTGGGCTGGCCATGTATGGTGGCCGTTGGAGCAGACGGATCCCGGAGTGGAGACCGCGTATTGGCAAGCGTAGTGTGGGATCCCTCCAGCTAACCGGTCCAATTTCCACCAGTGAACTGCTTTGACGCAGATGGTGTCGAGGCTTAAATGCCCCATGCCCACTTGCTGTCAGTTACTGTATTCGATATCAGAGGAGGAATGCCGTATTTTTACGACCGATTGCAATGTTTAGCATTTTGACAATTATTGTCGCTGAGGACGGATCGACGAGTCCATGCGGCGAGGTGATACCGATCCGGTCCTGATCATATCGACGACCCCAAAGTATATACGGCTATCTAAAAAATCATGTTTTGACAAGAGTACGATTTGGACATAAAACTATGAAAAATATTAAAACAACAAAGCTATCTCTAAGGAAATGGTTAAGGCAATTGTTGTAAAAAATACTCAGAATGCAGTAGATGTTTTTTTTTTATCTACTTCGTACAAAAACTAAATTAATGAGTCAACTGAATTAAATCTGTTTCTTGGTACGCGGGACTTCCTTATTATTACTAAAGCTTATACAATTTTAAAATATTTAAACAGAAATTTTTTTTTTTCTTATTTTACATTAGGTACTGATTGCTACAATAAACAAAGGTGACGCCGACGTCACTTATTCGTTCTTGCACTAAAATTTCACGTTTTCATAATTCGACCCGAAAATGTTATTAAAAAAAAACTAATTTAAAGCGACTATATCCACAAACAACATGAACAATTTAGAGTCAAATTATGAAAACATGAATTTTGTGTAAAAACTTGAGCTGATTCTGATAAAAATCCTATAATACAACGAATTCTGCTTGGAATTATGAAAAAAAGTGATTTTTGTAAAAAGTGCAATTGACTCTTTGTACTTTGCTGCCGTCGATATGTGTGGGAAGATCTTAAATTAATACGCCTCAAAAAAAAAAACCGGTGACATATTAGCCCCGAACCTGAATTTCAAAGCAAAGTTATTCTTTTAAAAACATTTTTCTAATAGGTACATTTGTCTGTCAACTTGTGTATCTTTGGTCAAAGAAATATTTTCTTGTTCGTTGTTTTTATGTACGTATTAGTATCTGAAAACCTTTGATGATACATTACAGTTGGATGGGCTTTATGCCCCAAAAGTCAAACGAAATTAATATAAATTAATAGAAACATACCTTGGACTTTGTAATATTCGTTTAGAAGGGTCAAATATTTTGCTCACAAGCGTTGTATGAAAATACAGAAAACGGCAAACCCACCAAACTTAAAATAATGTAAAGGACTCTATATAGGCTCAAATCCGTAAGTACTACCAGATCCCTAGCTCTGTGTTAAAGCAGCATTGCTAATAAAAGGTTATCCTACTTCAGTATTACAGCTATATTTTGCTATGACACATAAACTTTACTCATACTAAACTGTAAAACTAGCATGGACCACCAAGCAGTTTCACAACATTACAAGAGCCCTAGCACGAACGTGCGACGTAAACGTCGTCATAAATTCGAACGGTTTTTATCAAATTACAACCTTTCCATAGAACTTTGTTTCTGCGACAGACACGCACAATTAGTAGGTATCACCGACAGTTATCAACAAAGTCTAAAAATTAACTTAGGAAACGAATGTTATGTGTGTTTGTGTGTGTGCAAGCACCTGGAGTGGCGACCGCGTACCGAAAGACGTAGAGTTGGATGGCCTCCCACAAGGTGGTCCTGATGACCTTGTGAAGGCCGCAGGATTCCGCTGGATGCGGGATGCACAGAACCGGTCGAAGTGGCGGAGCTTGGGGGAGGCCTAAGTCCAGCAGTGGGCGTCTTTCAGCTGAAATGATGAGTGTTATCGACGCGTTTTATTTATATGGAAATGGCTTCATGACGACACGTTCGCCAACTGACGGAGAGCCGATTCATCATCATCATCATCATCATATCAGCCGAAAGACGTCCACTGCTGGACATAGGCCTCCCCCAGGCTCCTCCACTTTGACCGGTCTTGTGCTTCCCACATCCAGCGGATACCCGCGGTCTTCGCAAGGTCATCGGTCCACCTTGTGGGAGGCCTTCCTACTCTACGTCTTCTGGTACGCGGTCGCCACTCCAGAACCTTTCGGCCCCATCGGCCATCTGTTCTGCGAGCAATGTGCCCTGCCCACTGCCACTTAAGTTTGGCAATTCTTCGGGCTATGTCGGTTACCTTGGTTCTCCTGCGGATCTCTTCATTTCTGATTCGATCGCGTAGGGAAACTCCGAGCATAGCCCTCTCCATTGCCCTTTGGGTGACTTTAAGCCTTCTGATAAGGCCCATTGTGAGCGACCACGTCTCTGTACCATAGGTCATCACTGGCAACACACACTGGTCAAAGACTTTCGTCTTGAGACACTGTGGTATTTGGGACGAGAAGATATTGCGAAGCCTCCCGAACGCTGCCCAGCCGAGTCGGATTCGACGATTGACCTCTTTCTCGAAGTTGGACTTACCTAACTGGACAGTCTGTCCTAGGTAAACGTACTCGGTCACAACTTCGAGTGTAGCGCCTCCGATCGTCATGGGAGTGGGTGTTACATGGGCATTCGACATGACCTTTGTCTTCTCCATGTTCATTTTAAGACCCACTCTTTCGGAAGCTCTACTGAGGTCATCGAGCATTGCACTGAGGTCCTCCATGGTCTCAGCCATGACGACTATGTCATCGGCAAACCGAAGGTGAGTGATGTACTCACCATCGATGTTGATGCCAGCCCCTTTCCAGTCCAGAACCTTGAAGACATCCTCCAGTGCAGCGGTGAACAGTTTCGGAGAGATAACATCTCCCTGTCTCACACCTCGCTGCAGAAGGATAGGTTTCGAAGTCCGGTCCTGGAGTCGGACTGACATAGTGGCGTTTTCATACAGACACTTCAGCACCTCGATGTACCGATAGTCGATCTGGCACCGTTGAAGAGACTGCAGTACAGCCCATGTCTCGATCGAATCGAAGGCTTTTTCGTAGTCCACAAACGCGAAGCAGAGAGGCAGGTTATACTCTTCGGTCTTCTGTATAACCTGCCGCAGCGTATGTATGTGGTCTACGGTGCTAAAGCCTTTACGGAATCCGGCTTGTTCGGGAGGCTGGAAGTCGTCAAACCTGCGCGCGAGACGGTTCGTGATGACTCTCGAAAACAGCTTGTAGACATGGCTCAGAAGTGAGATGGGCCTATAATTCTTAAGAAGAGTATTATCACCCTTCTTAAAGAAAAGTACCACCACACGTCTGTTCCATGCCTGTGGCGTTTTGCCCTCGAGTATGACGGAATCAAACAGCTTCTGGAGGGCCTTAAGAACGGGTTTTCCGCCGGCCCTCAGGAGTTCGGCCGTGACTCCGTCATCACCCGGCGCCTTGTTGTTTTTTAGCTGCTTCAGAGCCATCCTAATCTCGTACAAGCTAACGTCCGGGATATCTTCGGTGTAGTGTCGGGTCAATCTGGCTCTTGGGTCGTTTGCTAGATCCGTAACGGGGTTGCTTGTTGACGTGTATAACTGTCCATAGAAACTCTCGATCTCTCTCAACAGCTCTGGCTTGGAGGAAACGATCCTGCCATCATTGGTCTTCAGTTTCGCAAGCTGACTCTGCCCAATAGACAGATCTCTTGAAAAGACCTTGGAGCCCTTGTTCCGCTCTATCGCGTCCTTTATGCGGTCCGTATTAAAACGGCGAAGGTCGCTTTTCAAGGCCTTACATATCTGTCTATTGAGCTGTCGGTACTTTAGCGCGTCGTCTGAAGACTGCAGGATCATTTCACGCCTCTCCTCCATTAGCTGCAGAGTAGGATCAGAGAGTTTATTTTTGCCATTAGTACGGCGGGTCTTGAAGAACTTAGACCCGACCGTATGGACAGTTTCCACGAACCCATCGTTATAATCGTCCACGGAGCTTCCTAGGCATTCGAAACGATTCTGGAGTTCGAGCTGAAAGCTCTCGGGGTTTTGGACCTGGATCGGTGCTGGACGGAGCGTAGACTTCATTAGTCGACATCTTTCTAGCTTGATGTTGATATTCAATGTGCCTCTTACCATGCGGTGATTGCTTCCGGTTTTCACCGCGTTGATCACAGAGACATCATTGAATATTTGCTTCTTCGTCGACATAATGAAGTCAATCTCGTTTTTAGTTGCACCATCAGGGCTCTGCCAGGTCCACTTTCTGTGCTCCCGTTTTCTGAAGAAGGAGTTCATCATGAAGAGGCCTTCCTTCTCCACAAAACTGGCCAGTAAGTGACCCCGGAGGTTCCGTCGTCCAACTCTAAATTGCCCCACTCTCAGCTCATCCTCGTTCCGTTTGCCCAGTTTCGCGTTGAAGTCCCCCATGACAACGGTGAAATGAGTTTTAGAGCCATGCATGGCTTTGGATATATCCTCATACATGGTCTCCACCTCATCGTCGGGGTGTGTCGAGGTCGGGGCGTAGACCTGTATGACCTTCAGCGAGAGCCGATTAGCGTTTAGTAAAATGCGG
Source organism: Polymixis flavicincta (assembly GCA_949987655.1). Classification (NCBI taxonomy): domain Eukaryota; kingdom Metazoa; phylum Arthropoda; class Insecta; order Lepidoptera; family Noctuidae; genus Polymixis; species Polymixis flavicincta. Next base: position 28,662,835 of record OX465171.1, on the reverse strand, counting down.
TCACGAGTTTATGGCCAGGTCATTCCGAACCAGCCCGTTCCTTGCTACCCTCACAGACTAGGGTGCCCTTAGCCCTTGTCAGACATTGCTCAAGCACCTACCTAGTAGATTTCATGATACGCTACTCTTCACAAAATTGCCTCATAATAATAGATATACTTTTGAAGGTAGAACTGCCATAATGCTTAGGATATCCAGTAACCATTTCAAAGAAGACTTTAAAGGTTGCTACATTACACTCACTAAATCAAAATCAAAGGTTATTTATTCAAACTAGGTGGCCTTAACATGTAGTCACTACGTTTTTAAGTTTTGAAGCTCTGGCTGGAGACCTTAAGGTGAAACAAGTCCACATTTAATCTACTGTTTGACAATGTAACGTACATAAAAACTTAAACAGGTATGGTTTTGTCTCATTATTAATATTGTCGGTACGGAAACAGAATACTAAAATAAAAAGCCATTAAAAACTTATGAGCCAACAAAGATTCGTTTTTCTTGATAATTTAACGTAACTTTGAACATGTTTAAGTAATAAAAGAAGTGTAAAATCTCCTAAACTAAGTCGATAGCGACAAAGCTCAATTCTCGAAAAGTTCAATAAACTTAATTGGTCATTGATTTATGCAGTGGTTTTTTCAGAAAACCCGATCTTCCGAAGGACTTTTCTTAATTTTTTACGCGCCTGTTTTACTGTAACTGATCCTGCAGCTCACTCAATAATGTTGTGCGTGTAGACTATCGTCTAACTGCTCATCACTCATACTACCTCTGTCGGACTCGAAGCCTGGTGAGACAGCGTGCTTTTTAGCCAGGCCCACCAGTGAGTTCGAGCCCGCGACTATTGTACCCTTAATTTATTAAAGTAGCCAAAAACAAGCCGGGTTAAGCAGCCGACAACCTCTTAGATTGACCAATGAGATGTCATTCCCACAAAAAAAAGTAATGGGAGTAGTCTGTGCGCAGTCCTCAACCAGTCAACAACTGTACAAGTATTCACTCAAAAGTATCAACGAGTGCATAGGAAAGTCGTAACTAATTTGTTAAACTAGTAGGTATGTAGATAAAAGGAAAATTATTAAATGTAGGTACTGAATACGATTTGATGTGTTATTTTATGTATTTTGAGAACATGTGCCGTTTCCCACGTGAGTATGTACAGAGGCCAGCACATCAAGCTACCCCAATCTGCCAAACTCTTTTATAGTTTTTTTCTTTATTACAAAGGAATAAGGTAGGTATATCGACGGCGAAGTGCCAATATCACCTAACTAACAAAGTCAAAAATTTACACAAACTCAAAAAAACGTTTAATTTCTTGATAAGTAAAAAATTTGTTAATTCATTTATTAATTTAGATTATTAATAATGTATGCTTTATATATTATGCTAAAAACGTATATTTTATGATAGTGTAGTAGGTTAGGTAGGTATGTAGTTGGTAAATAGACACGTTCGTTAAGTTGGGAGGTATTTCCCCATTTAAATTTAATGCTGTTGCAAGTAAAAATACACTTAGGAGATTTCAGTAAAACATGCGAATAACGCCTTTAAATTCAAACTAATAAAAAAGTGAATTTCTCGAAAAATGTCAGTTAGGAGTTATTGGCACTTCGCCGTCGATATGTTAAGGGACTTACTAGAGAATGGGCAGCAGCGTTCTCTATGCATTTTACCACCATACTGCGATCGCCAACCCGCCTGCCAAGCTTGGCGATTAAGGCAAAACCCCCCCATTATGGGGGAGGCCTATGTCCAGCAGTGGACATCTTTCGGCTGAAATGATGATGAAGTTTTTGTTCAATTGGGAAAATTTGACAGTTTGGGTTCGCTTGACCTGCTGGCGACTGTACAATGATAAATCGGTGATTTGAATACTTTACATTTATTTTGCGCGTTCGAACAAGGCCCACTGTATGCAGTTTTAAACACAAACAGCCCTTGATAGAAAAAAGGAGAAAGTTTTCTGTCGACAAATAAAACCTCTCCTGAGGGTAGAATACACGTATAATCAGCAATAAAAATGTGTCGCATGTCCCGGCTCTTTCTAATTCAAGTGCTAGTGTGAACGTGTTAAAATGAGAGATGCATTACTTTGTAGGCTTGATAGTTATCCGTTTTTACTATATTACTCTCAATACGTAGTCTTTTCCAAGAAGGGGCTTGTGGCTTATAACAGCCACGAGGGTCGATCGATCCGGCTAAGCTACGCTTGTCGCGGTTGGTCCGTGGATGGGTGACCATATTTAAATACACGTAAGAAAAGCACGCCCGGCTGTCATTCATCATCATCTTTGACAGTCGTTACGGGTCGTCAGAAGTCCGAAAGTATGACAACCAGTCTTACCAAGTAGTATCGTGCATCCCAGTAACTGCATGTCGCTCCATGTAAACTAGTGGTATTCAGATAATTCCGGTTAGACTGGAATCCGTCCCCAACATAGATGGAAAAAAAACTAGGCAGATGACGACCTAGCCATTTCCCAAGTATGTTAGGGCTGTCTTCCAGTCCAACCGGATGCTGCTAATAATGTTACAGGGAGCGACTGCATTTAAACAATATATGCCTTGGGAAGACTAATGGTCTTACTTTCAGATTTCTGACTATGTTCTATGTTAGAGGGTATGATTAAGCTATAGTGAATAACACCAAGAAGAGACCACCAAACAGTTACTTTTCATTGGTAAGCTTTGCGTTAGAGCACTGTTGCGGCGTTTGACCTGGGGTCAGTCATTGCATTTATCGCTTACGGTTATCGTAAACAATTCACTTTTCGTCACATGTCACAATTCGATCCAATATTTCTTCATTTCTGTACCGATTCAACAAGGCAACACAATTTTCAACACGCATTTCTTTCTGCAGATCAGTCAAATCATGAGGCACCCATTTTTCATATTGTTATCTTATTGATTTGATGCAAATGAGTCAATATTGTAGATAGGGTAACGTTAAACCATGCTACTAATTCTTGGGTAGTTTGACTCTGATCGGCTTCTACCATCTCCTTCAATTTAGCGTTATTCACCTGTGTGGGCGGTCTACCACGTGGTTCGTTCTTCAAGTCGAAGTTTCCATTACGAAAGCGTTTAAACAAAAAACGCACGGTGCGTTCATTAGCAGTCCACTCTCATAAAAGAATTCTAATGGTTACCGTCTTATTATTTGTTTAATGTATTTATTGTTAGTTAAACCGATTAAGAAAAAACAACATTACTTGATCTTATTTACGGTTCAAAATATCATTTATTTCTCTAAGATTTACATAATCACTTAATGAGAAACAAAGTTTAAAAAATAATAATGTAGGTAGGTAATAATTAACATAGTCCAGAGCGCTCGTCGTGCAGTTAGTAGTACCTAGTAGTGAATTTGTCATAATAAGTAAAGATTACCTAGTTATTTTAATAAGTCTAGTTCATAAGTGGGTAGATCGCAGTAAATCACTCGGAACGCGCGTCGTTGTTACACATCGAGCGCGCTGTTTTTATCAGCACTATTATAAAGCACCGTGCACACTATGCTAGACAAAAGTAATATAATATTTTATTTATTTATGTTGGAGCCGTCAAAGATGTGTTTCTTTAACATAAAAAAAAAAAAATAGTTTTAGCTTCTTTAATGTTTTTTGGTAGTGAATTGTATAGTTATACTCCTTCATATTTAATATTTCTCTTTCCGTGTTTTGTTCTAGGTCTATGTAATTGTACTAGGTCGTTTGCCCGACGTGATGATCTTGTTTGCACTTCATTATTCCTTTTTGATAAAAAAAAACACTACATTTTACAAGAAGTATTGCTTTCTCAAACCTTCCAGGTATTTAAAAAAATATTATTGTAATGGGAACTGTTAAAATAACACACTTATATGTATGTATCTCATTGGCTAAGCAGAACACTAATTTGTTTATTATAGATTTACAATAAACAAAGTAGTGTTCTACTCTTACAAACCTTCTAACTTTTTTAATCGGTCCTTCATTACTGAGGATCATGGTCACTGGACGCCTTTAAGCGGACAATCTACCTCCATCGACTCCGATCTGAAGTTGCCAGTACCTTCCTTTAGTTGGTCAGACCATCGTGTTGGCGACCGGCCCCGTGCTCTCTTTCCTTCGATATTGCAAAAAATGACCAGCTTTTCAAGGCCGCTATTTCCCCTTCACATTATGTGGCCGAAGTAGCTCAAAATACGCTGTAGGCAAATTGTAGACAATCGGGTCTTGATAGCGAACTGAGATAGGACAGACACATTTGTGCGTTTGGCTGTTCATGTTATTCGGAGCATTCGCCTCCAGCACCACATTTCGAATGCGTCTATCCTCTGTTTTTCTCTTGCTCGGATTGTCCAGGTCTCAACACCATAGAGGAAAATCGGGAAAACTAGTGCTCTGACTAATCGGGCTTTGGTTTTGTAGCTTACTACTACACGGTGTTTCCGGATGTTCTGAAGGCGTGTCATAGCATCTTTAGCCATGGCCATGCGTCTTTTTAATTCTGGGACGCAGCCGCCTGTCATTAATGAAACTGTCCACAGTATCGATGCCTTGGATGTTGAAAGCGCCCGATAGTTTTCTCGCGCGATCTATCACTTTCACACATTTTCTGCCTATTTCTGGCCATTCGCAAGCCCTAATTTCTCTCTCACTCCAATCGGTCGTAAATAAAATTATTGTTTCGAAATGTCACCGCGCGATAAAATAGTCTACTGCGCCGAGTAAAGTTGCACACCTTTTTTACTTTCGAAGATAAGAGCGGTTCATTGAGCGGGTTTCGGGCTTTCAGTAATTTGTATTACACGTAGTGCACGTTCGCACATCCGATGGCCGCGGAGTTGTCACCACTAACAGCCACGCTGTCAGGAGTTAAGCTGCCTATTGAATTTTTAACAATCACGTACCCTTTTCAATTACCAATCGAAAATGGGGTAGCTTCACTGTCCAACCTCGAGTGAAAATCCTTTTTGCGTTGTTTAATTATTTAAGGAAATTTCTTTATTTAAACGAGAGCGCTGAAAGCGCTTTTTAGAGCTTTAAGTGCACATTTGTGATGCATGGGTATGGGTACTCGATTTAAAAATATTTTCCTTTTTTTGAACTTTAATTACCAAAAGTAGAGGCTAATGATTTTAAGTTTACACGTGGTACAGATTTGTTATGCCCCTATAACAAGGTCGACCACATTGTTTAGACCGATACATAATTTATGAACGTGTAGACGTAGGCGTTAGAGTTGCTAAGAGAAATTAAAATATTTACGTAGTACTACAAAAATTTTGTGTACGTATAAACAATATACTATTACTTTACAATCGACTTAGCCTGAGTATAAAGCTGGACAGATGCTTCAGACAAGTTACGCAATGCTACGCGTCGTAGGCACGTCGTAGCTTCGTAGCTAGGTCGCCTACGAACTAGCTACGAAACAGAGCCGTGGGCGACCTGCGTAGCATAGATTAAAACAAAAGTACTTGGTGGTGACGTTTTTTTTTACTCCGTCTGATGTTTATTTTTCTTCTCTATAATGTAAACTAAAACTTAGCGGTAAGGTAGCCCATGAAAATAAATTAGTTTTTTTTTTGCAATTAGATTAAGATTTAGTAACAAACATGTATTTTAAATTAGTTAAAAAGAAAAGACATAATTTTAATACTAGAAACAAAAACAAAATAGATCAACCATTTTTCAGATTAGTTAAAGTACATAAATCTGGTACTGTGTTAAATTTTATAACAAAATACCTTGTGATATATTGCAATTAAATGAAAGGAAATTTAAAACTCATATTAAAAGAACACTTTGTAAACAAGCATAAATTACAAATTAGAAGATTATATTCAAGATAAAAATGTTTGGAAACATGCTGGTCCTGCTCCATAGGACAATCTTGAGTCTAGACAAAATCAAATTGGTTGCTAATTGAATTGTATACCTAATTTCATAATTTTTATGATATTGGTTTGTCTTCCGAGTGTACTCGGTGATTACTTCAACGCACACACTGTCTTATTATGTTTTAATATTCTAGGAAAATCGTATACTTACTTTTACAATGTTTGTAAATATGTGAGCACCATGTATCTATAACAAAATTCATTTATCAGTCATTGCTTCATTTTAATTCTTTTACCTATTTTGGTATAGTAATTTTATTCTAGGTACATCGTTTTGACACATAATTATGAAATGAATGTATGTTAAATATTGTACTTAAAATATTTTTAAAGAGTAACACTGGATTTTCTTGCCCATTCTTCTACATACGAAACTACATTTCTAGGAAGGGGCGACTAGAATCAATTCTATTTTAATGTAATAATGTTGACGTTCAAAAGTGCCTTTTAAGTGCCTAATTGAAATAAATGCTTTGACATTGACTTTGACTTTGAAGAATAATAATCAATAAAATCATCAACACAGGTTGGTCTGAATGGCTTTGTTCTGATCATATTATTTTAGCCTACCCTGCCTACGTACGAAACGATCTTGAATACCAGATACTGGCAGCTGTATAGTAAAATTTTCTTCATCGTCGAAGCAATTTTTTTTTAAACACACGTTATCTTGTAACTAACAAACAATGTAATCAAATCTTGGATGTTTATTTTAAGCTAATTCTAATAGTCGTATCAAAATGAAACTTTGTATGTATGTTTAGTTCGGATGACAATACTATAATTTAGTATCTTGGAGATGATCTGATGATGGAACCAAGAGGTAGCTAGTCATCATCATCATCATCATTTCAGCCGAAAGACGTCCACTGCCTCCCCTAAAAGAGGGTTTTGCCATAATCGCCACGCTTGGCAGGCGGGTTGGCGATTGCAGTATGGTGGTAAAATGCATAGAGAACGCTGCTGCCCATTCTCTAGAAAGTCCCTTAGTTACCTTCTACGACACCCACAGGAAGAAATAGGATGGTGCTATTCTGTTACATCAGGCAACACACGGAACAGCTGCTGGTAAACTCTTCAAGTTTGGGCTCATTTGATTTATTTTGACGAGTCCAATAGATTGGTCTTGGTAATGAGGGTTTGATTATGGAGCCAGGAAGTGGATAGTAAAACCCTTCAACGGCTACTACTATAACTTTTCATAAACTATGGTGTCAAATCATAACTTCGTTCACCAAATTAAGACAAAATTTATTACGCACTCAAGAAAATTATAACAATTCAGCGTGGCGCAATTCAATGCTGGACGAAAACTTTCCCATCCATGTTGAGGTCGGCGTCCATTCTAACTGCATGCAGCTGAATACCAGTATTTTCCATGGAGTGATTGCCTATACAACCTCCACAATCCAATTGCAGGGTTAGAGGATGCCCTTTGGTCCAGCTGGTTGTTAGATTTTCGGGCTACTCACTACTTGTAAACAACTGTCATCTACCAATGAGAGACAGGACCGCTCTCCGAGACACGTAAGTGTAGTATACCCATCCAAGGACTGACCTCATCAAAAGTTGCTTAACCTTTGATCAATAGGCCCGTGCGGCGACGAAACGTATAAAGTAGTTGGAAAAGTAAACTGTTAGAAAATATATAATAAATTGATCCTGAAATGTTTCAGGCTTCCATGGGAATACTATAGAAATACTTCATGCGAACGATGCCATGAGTTACAACTATACTATGTACATTTTATGATGGTATTTATGACACTTCAGAAAATAAGGTTTTACGCTTTTACAAGCTTTCTTCATAAGACAGTTTCATAACTTGTTTTATTGTATGCAAATTTTAATCTATTTATGCTTGTTTGTATTCGATAGTAAAGTGGTAATCCATTAATGGCCAATTTCTATAATTTACGTACCGTTATTGGTTAAAATTAAGACTCTTGTATCTTTAGCAATAATGAAGCAAAAACCTTATAGGTTTTGCATAGTAGACCCCCCATATAGAAGTAGATATCACAGGTTAAATTAACTTAAATGTATTTATTAATATACCCAGTTTGGTACTAAAAAATGGTACCTACCAATGGTCGAGTAGGTAAAAACGATTCGATTTTGTTTACAGAAACTGAGTATAAGTCAATTAATTTTCGATTTAAGCCACACACAGGCGCGGTGTGAAAGCTGCTTTCATAGAACAATTTTTTCGACAACATGATGGAAATTGTTCTACAATTAAAAAAAAAACATGTTCAAAAAAGCATAACTACCAGCTAGAAAAAAAAAAAGTTGCCTGCTTATAATCATTTTTTTTGTAGAGAATTTAAGCCCTATTATTACCTAATTAATACTTTGTTTCCATTTTGCCGACTCACGTAGTCACTATTTACCCTTATACTGCATGACTTATTTGTACATCTCATATTTTAAGTGAACTGTTTTGTGTTCTATACGAGAATAAATTCTTTAAACCGAAGTGTCGCGCCGCGCCGTTCTGAAGACCTTTTAATTCATGAAAAAACTAAAATAATAATTTGAGATTTGTCGTACAACTGTTTCTGAACAGAGTATAGTAAATAAATAAGCTAGTGGTTTATATTTCATTTGGTCAAAATACAGAAATAATAAATTTTTGTTATTAATTTCATGACATTATGTTCCAGTCGAATTTTGGTTGGACATAAAGTAACACAAATTGATTAGATAATAATCAAAATAATAGCAATGGAAAATCTTAAATAAACGTTTATTATTTCGATATTCATATCGAAAGAAGCGCGGGCTTGTGGCTAAGTAAAATATTTATTATTATTATTTCAATTACTGAAATCTTTAACAAACGTGATTTGAAGATCATATTTTAAGCAAGAAGATGCTTGTGTTAGGTGACTCCGCACTTTCGCTTACATAACACAGAGTATGCAATTGAAAACAACAAAAACATAAAATACAAAATTCAACAAAAGAGCGCACTTGTGTGATTTATGCGGGTGGGTTTTGGGTGTGTGAAATAAGAACAGCCACACTAGTCAATCGTGATCGATTGACTAGTGTGGCTGTTCTTATTTCACAAGGTTGTCACAGGTTAAGGTTTGCCGCGGTTGATCTATGGATAGGTGACCAAACCCCTCCGTGTCTCGGAAAGCACGTTAAGCCGTTGGTCCTGGCCGTCATTCGTGGATCTTTGACAGTCGTTACGGTTCGTCAGAAGCCCGATAGTCTGACAACCAGTCATGCCAAGGGGATTCGTTTTACCCAGTAACTGGGTTGTGGAGGTCAGGTAGACAGTCGCTCCATGTAAAATACTGGTATTCAGCTGCATCCGCTTTGACTGAATGCCGACCCCAAAATAGTTGTGAAAGAGGCTTGGCAGATTTGGATTTAGTCATCAGGCCTCGGGCCATATAATTCTGTAAGTAGGTTCAAACACGTACAAGTTCTTCGACATATGAACCATACATATAATTAAGAACTAGTTGAGGTCCGCGTTTCCTATCCGACTACTCTGAGAAGAAAGGCTGAAACAAACTCAAAGGTCACACTCTCTTTTGAAGTCCAGACATTGTGTTAGTCAGATCATATGACAATCATTTAGATTAGGGTTCAAAATGGTTTTTTGAGAAGAGAACCACCCAATGGGACCTGCCTGTGAGACAAGCTTAAGGTGAATCTTGTCGACATCTTTTGGCCATAAAACTTCGGGGGTGCATTACTCCACTGTTCCACAATGTATACCAAAAATTAAACATGGTATGGTTTTGTCTCATTATTAGTATTGTCTGTACGGAAACAATACTAAAACAAAAAGCCATTAAAAAGTTAGGAGCCAACAAAAAATAGTTTTGCTTGCTAATTTAACATAACTTTGGAAGTGTTTAAGTAATAAAAGAAGTGTAAAATCTCCAAAACCAAGTTGGTACCGGCAAAGCTCAAATATCAAAAAGTTTAATAAACTTTATTGGTCAGTGGTTTTTTCACAAAACCCGATCTTCTGAAGGACTTTCTAGCTTCTAACTGCTCATCACTGATACTACCTCTGTCGGTCACGATGCCTGGTGGGAAAGCGTGCTTTTTAGCCAGGCCCACCAGTGAGTTAGAGCCCGCGACTAGATTCCCCTTAATCGATCATAATATTAAAACCCGAACACTGTAAACGGCAAACATTCGTATGCCAAATGGATGGATATGGAAAATATTCATATGCCATTTTGGTCTTATGGTTACGTTAGAATGTATTGTTTAGGTGGCATACAACCACGGCTTTCAGGTGAGAATAATTATTTGTATCATAATTTTTAGAGCGTGTTTTGGTTTTATACTTATTTTTTTTATTTAAATTATTTTGGGGTTAGCATTAAAATTTGCAATGATTCATTTGATACCCAACACGTCATAATTGAAAAAAAAAAAACGTTTTTAGTTCATCACTTCATGACTTCTGGAAGGCACCATTTTCAATTTACTTATACGTGCCTTCACCATAGCCTTGGCATTTGTCAAATTATGATACCTAAATATTAGGTCTTTACCTATGAAATTGCCGTTCTGCAGTACTGGCCATTTCAAATCAAAATAATTTTTGTTTGGCTAAGAATTCTAATTTCAAATTAATTTTATTTTAAAAACATGGATTTTTTTTTCTAAAAGTAGTCATTTCTTTATTGATTAGTGTTACATTTTCATCGCATTTCAATCTTTTTCGTCATCATGGATACGTTAAAAATTCGAGTAATTATGGAATATGAGTACCGTCGTGGCAGCAACGCGGCACAAGCGGCACGCAACATCAACGACGTTTACGGAGCTAACACTACAAACCAACGCACCACCTGTTATTGGTTTGCTCGCTTCCGTTCTGGAAATTTCGACCTGAAAAATGAACCTCGCGGTCGTCCGAAGACTTTGGTCGACAATGACGAATTAAAGGCGATTGTGGAAGCTGATGATACACAATCTACGGCTGAATTAGCAGCAGCTTTCGACGTTAGCGTCAAAACAATATTGGTCCATTTGCGTCAAATTGGCAAGGTAAAAAAGCTTGACAAATGGGTGCCCCACGAACTCAATGATCGCCAGCGCGAAGTACGCGTCGAGACGTGCCTTGCACTGCTCAACAGACACACAAATGAAGGAATTTTGAACCGCATTGTTACCTGCGATGAAAAATGGATTCTGTTTGATAACCGTAAGCGCTCAGCAAGTTGGTTGGATCCTGGTTCAGCACCTAAACAATGCCCTAAACGAAAACTTACCCCTAGAAAAGTGATGGTCACTGTTTGGTGGTCTAGCGCCGGTGTGATTCATCACAGCTTCTTACCAAACGGGGTGAGCATTACTGCAGATGTGTACTGTGAAGAACTGAACACAATGATGGAGAAGCTGGCGCATCTCCAACCAGCATTGGTCAATCGCTCGTCTCCGCTGCTCCTGCACGACAACGCGCGACCTCATACTGCACAGCAGACGGTCTCCAAGTTGCAAGAACTGGGGTTGGAAGCTCTCCGTCATCCGCCCTACTCACCAGACCTTGCGCCTACAGACTACTACTTTTTCCAGAATTTGGATAACTTCTTGGCGGGAAAAAAATTTAATACCCGAGAGGCAGTACAAAATGCCTTTGAAGAATTTGTTGCCTCCCGTCCAGCTGATTTCTTTAAGAACGGCATCAATAAACTGCCACTGCCATGGCAAAGATGCATTGATTGCATGGGTGATTACTTCGATTAATACAAATAAAAAATTCATGAAAAAAATTCGTTTAAATTTTTTCATACAAAACGGCAATTTCATAGGTAAAGACCTATTAGTTTAGGTTAGGCAGGTAAGTACAGAACTCTACCTCCTACGATCCTTATACTGGGTGATTTTTTAGTCAACGTTTAAATTTTTCCAAAAAATTCGTACCTCCCATACAAAATCGATCAGCTGACTATTGACTTTGCATGGGATGTCCGATTTTTTTTTCCACATTTCTGTTCATGTTTCTTGGAGAAAGTTGTTCAATTTCACGGGTACTATCACCCTGAAAAATTTAAACGGTGACTAAAAATTCACTCTGTATACTCCTTTTGCCTCGTTTATGTTTATACATTTGTGTGAACTTTGTTCGTTTTGCCTCGTTTATGTTTATACATTTGTTCACACAAATGTATAAAAATAAACGAGGCACACACGCACGCCGTTTGCGAGTACTACGCATCTAACCTTTCTGGAGCACTTCACCAATAAGGTCACTAAATGTTCTCTAGGCCCTAGAAGGGGACGCCCTAGACCTAGGGCGTCCCCTTCTGATGTTTCACCTTCGAAGTGTATTCTTTTTTTTATTTTTACCCGACTGCGCCAAAAGGAGGGTTGTGTTTTTCGAGTGTATGTATATTTCTTTAGCACGCTCTGTAGCCTAAACGGCTTGATCGATTTCAGCTTGAGAGGTGCCGTTACATTCGTCTTAAATGTGAGAGTTACACTGAAAACATAAATGGCCGATTTTTGGCGCCATATTGTGTCTTGGTTTTTTTTTTCAAACCTATTGAGTGGGTTTCAAATTAAAGGGTTTCATAAATAGGTCTCACTAACGTCAAAAATAATGATATTAACTAAAAACTGAAATAACGTTCTTTATTGTTTTTGAGAAGATGAATTCATGAGATTGCCTAAAGTACTCCGTATAATACTCAACCTTTTATAACAAGTTTCTTGTTTCCATCTTTTTAAATTGAAGTTCACTTTTAGGCAGTCGGGTTTTATTGATTTTGTAAATATTTATTTTACTTTTTCATTGCCTTTTCTTTTAAATCGCACCGTTGTCTTATCACATCATCATCAATATAATATGCTTCCTCAGCCTATCATATTTACAGTCACACCACACATGCTTCGCAAATAACGCATTTCCACAGCAATTATTCTACTTTCATTTTTCTTTTGCAACAACATAGAATTACAAAAAAAAGTAAAATATTGATAAAATGGACTTGTATAGTAATTATACAAGTCCATTTTTATCAATACTTTACTGAATATAAGTTTTAGCGATAGTTATTACAGTTACGGGAATTACCCCCCCCAAAACTTAGTCCGGTAGTACCTAAGTTTTTAGTTTTGTATTAAGTATCGTAGTCGGAATAAAGTTTGAAATTTAAACAATTAATGGTGGTTAAAACCTGGGTCTGCAGATTAATATTTTTTGTTTACTTATTATTTAGGCATTAATAATACATAATCAGCCTATAATATCCCCACTGCTGCGGGCTTAGCATGACGCTTTGTATTTCTATGAAGAATAGATAGTGCTTTTTCAATACAAAGTGACATTTCGTTCCTACATTTTTGCTATCGCACCGTAGATATCCTTAAATCTGTCATTTAGTCTTCCGTTTCTAACGATATTTGTCTAGGTCCTTATAAATGTAGACGATTTCAGAAGAATACTTCTTCCCAAACTGTCAAAATCACACTGACAACAAAACTTTCTACTCGACGGCCACAAAGTATATACGATTATCTAAAAAAATCATGATCTTATCCTATTGTACATCATTTATTTAATGGTCATGTCTATTCTTCCGTCGACAAATCGGTGCTCGTGCTAAGCCTGCTGGGATACGAGCTTCCTCTTGGTGAGATGGAGAGGGCCGCAATCCACCACGCGGGCCCTGGGCCTGAATTCACTATGACCACTTAACGATTCCTTCCTTGTAACCATGTCAATCATACACGAAATCTGCTTATATCGTATTAATAATATCGACAACTTGTCTTGAAACATACAGAATATGACGTTTCGATTCCTTATCATTACATTGGTTTTTAAACAAACCGAATGAACGCAGTAAGATTCCGCGGGGAATCATTATAACCATACAGAATTGGGGCTCAGTGCGTGTTAGTGGATGTCAGATGTCTTCGATTTTTTGTTTCTAGGACATGCTGGTTTTCTCACGATATTTTCTTCACTGTTTTGACAGCAATGGTGATGAAATCATTTACTCAAAGTAAAGCGCTGGTCTGCTCGCGAACCTACGACCTACATATCGTTTCGACTGCTCACATTAATAATATCCCAACTAATTAACAAATGGATATTTCATTAAAATTAATTCTCGATTTCCAGTGCGGACATGATAAAGGTTCCGTCCTTCCTCGTTCCTTCACAATAATATGCGTAGTTACGTGTCGTGTACGTCACGGAGTTTGAACTTACAATCAATCGATATTATGTCCAGTATCGGAACCTCTAGGGACACAGAATGTAGAATAGGTATGCGATTGTATTATGATTATATAATATAATTTTAGGCATATAAATGATGCGTAAGTTCTTAAAGTTTTACTAGCGTAAAGTCTTGAACTTTTACGCCAATAACTATTTATACAACCTTATTTTTAGTTTATGAAAAATCACAGTTATAAGCTTGTTATGTTACCTAGTTGTACTATGCTACCTACTCAAACATGGTCACCATAAGCCCCAGGCTTCGCCCGCGCATTCAGATTCGTATTGTGCTCATTGATAATAATTAGGCAGTAGGTACCTAACCGTATGGCAATTGTTTTGTAATTAACTGGTGATAACTAAAAAAAAATGGGAAATAATAAAACATGGTGTAAAACGATTGGAATCGATTCAGTTCCTTATTCTGAACAAACTATATTCAGGTTTCGCATATACTAAAATAAGGTTGTATAATTTCTACGTACAATGTTTGTAGTTGACAACGGCAGTGTAATTGCGTAACACACTTTCAATAGCAATTGCTTTCAATTTGACAGTTCAACAACACAAATTTTTTGAGCATATTATGAGCATTGGTTAAGAAATATCTTTCAAAAATTATTCAGATTCAGTTTATTTGCTAAAGTTCCTAATAGTGTACCAATTAAAAACAAAACATCAAAAGAAAATCCAACACTTTCACTGAAACATTTAATAATTCAAACAAAGGGCATTACCCAAATTCTCTGAAGTCTCTCGCTGTATTTTTACCGTAGGCTATTAAAAACTCCCCTTGCCGGCCACATAATTACGCCGAGCATCGGCTGGTAAATCCGCGAGTATAAGAGATACATATTAATACGAAAATTTAAGCCGGCCCGAACGTCGCAAGTACGAACCCCTACCCCCCAATAGCCACCTAAGTCCGAATAGGTACCTTTCTCGGAGGTTGTGTGTGTGTGTGCGTCCATTCTTGTGTGTGTGCACAAATTTCATAATAGGTGTGGCGTTGTGCTCGGCTCAAATTTTACATCTCACATCTCATGCGTACAGGATGTTTCAGATTTGTTGTTTGACTATTTTATGTTGTTATTGGGTTTAAGAAACTTGTGTTGAGTATGTTACTTATGTCTCGTAAATGTATTACTCATAACTGTGAGGAAAATCTTGAGATTGTTTTTACATAACTCTGTTTCGGACTGTTAGATGACGATGAACACTTACGCTTTCAAAAAAACTCAGCTTACAATAATGAACAAATTCTGGAAAATGTGGAGATGTGCGTTTCTTTAGCCACAACGAGTGCTATATCGGTGCGCTTATAAGCTTATTAAATAAGACAAGTATTTTATATAAGTATAAAATATTGTGTGTTATTTATACTTATTATCCACGAAATACCATTTTCGCTTACTTCAATTAAATCTAATTACATTCTCCATCCAATTATACACTGATGATGATGATGCCTTCGAGTCGATTTTAACCACAGCAACTGCATTCGATGACTTTTCGACTTCATTCTTTCTTTCTTTACTACACACACCATCAATTTATTTTTGTATCCTCGTGCCTTGGAAAGCACGTTATGCTGTTGACCCTGCGCCTGATGTCTCTCCGGTCGTGTCGGATTGCGACCCGTCCCATCGGACTGTGAGAGCGAAGGAAGTGACTTCGGCTCTATAATATCTCTCGCCAAAAAGTCTCCGTTGAAATTGACCGCCATATCCAAAATACGGTCAGGAGTACTATTACTATCAATTTATTATACATAGCAAAAATCCAATAACGTAACGAGAAATCGGGACACCCTTTAACACGGTACTCACGGACATGCGTGCTATATCTATGCGCACCTAGGTAGCTGCTTTATTAATTTATCTGTAGCGGAGAACTAACCATAGCCTTCGGGCCTCCACCCACTACCCCTGCCTCGCTGTTTAAACATTTCCAAATGAGTATGCAGAAGATTTTGCCTAATACATGGCCACGCGTGGTGGAACGTACCCTGCCCCTCTAAATTACTTGAGCTTTAATTAAAAGCATAGCATTCTGTTCATGACAAGTATTCCAA
This sequence comes from Polymixis flavicincta, assembly GCA_949987655.1. Lineage (NCBI taxonomy): Eukaryota > Metazoa > Arthropoda > Insecta > Lepidoptera > Noctuidae > Polymixis > Polymixis flavicincta. The sequence continues at coordinate 28,646,653 of OX465171.1, read as the reverse complement.
GCGACCTATGCCTACTACACTAGTAGTATAGTACTATAACTAGGTATTTTTGAGTACCTGTACTGAAACTTTGTTTTAATAGCTTTTCATGTAGATGAAGGATCGTCAAAGTATGATAATATTGTAGGTCTATTATTGGTATTTTCATATAAAAAGTGTCGATGGAGTTTCTTGTCCGTTTTTCTCCATTGGCTGCGCTCTGGAATGGGTTAGTAGGCTACTAGCCAAATCTTTTTGATTGACTCCTTGACAATTCAAAAGTGCCTGTGAATAATCATCATCATCATCAACATTTTAGCCGGGAGATGTTCACTGTTGGACATACATACATACATACTCAGCCTATAACTTTCAGGCCTCCTCCCCATGAGAGGGAGTGGGCCGTAATCCACAACGCGGGCCCAGTGCGGGTTGGTAGATGACACATGTCTTCGAATTTTTGGTTCTAGGACATGCCGGTTTCCTCACGATGTTTTCCTTCACCGTTTGAGAGCAGTGGTGATGAAATTATTTACACAAAGTAATGCGCCTGGCTGGGTTCGAACGCACGACCTACAAACTCATAAGTCGCGGCCGTTACCACTGGGCCACCACTGGTCCCACTGTTGGACATAGGCCTCCCCAAATTTTGGGCTTGCCATAATCGCCACGCTTGGCAGGCGGGTTCGCGATCGCAGTATGGTGGCATAGAGAACGCTGCTGCCTATTTTCTAGTATCTAAGTCCCTTTGTCGCCTTCTACGACACCCACGGGAAGAGATGGGATGGTGCTATTCTTTACATCCGACACCACGCGGAACCTCTAAATAATGGTTAAATAGAAATAAATGCATTGAGATTATACATTTTTAGGGTTCTAGATTTCTTATTTCCTCCTTTGACCAATGGATTCATAAAATTGGCTTTGTGCTACGTTAAAATGTTTATTTTGATTTATTTAATCAAAAATCAATGTTAACATTAAATAGTAACGTGTAGTAATTCAATATATTTGTTCACTTTTATTTAATTTTTCTGAGCCCCTTGCTGTGAAGATTTTATAAATTAAAATTCCAAATTAAACGTTACGTAAAAAAATGCAAGAACACAACTTTAGTTATTTAGACTTTCTTAGTTTCGAATTAACATTTAAGGATGTTTTTTTTAATTGTCAGATGTCTCTGTGTCTATCTGTGTGTGTTAAAAAATAAAACAGTATTGTGATTTAAAATTTTCCACTCGCACACATTAATTTTCTCACAAGCTCTCGAATTGTCATTTTCATTGTACGGATTGAAAATAAAAGATTAGTCGTTATTATACAGCTGCCAATGCTTCTGATACAGTTAAACTGTTATAATCACGACAACTCTCGGGACGGGAAGGCAGAGTGTTCCGGCTAGTAGATCCTTGATAAGGTGGCGAAGTTTTGGGCATTTACCAACGTAAACAATTGTTATAATAACTTTTGTTTACATTTTCAATTTCACTAGTTCGTTTAATTTTAAATTGAGTTGTTCGTGCCGTTTTTAGTTAGTGGCTTTCATTATGCTTTATGAGGTTAGTAATATGTTTTTGATTGTGTTTTTTACGGATTCTTAGCGCTGGGAAAACCAGTCAGCAATGAAGTCATTTTTAACAATTAATTATTGACCAAACTATTTAATAAAAATAGGAACAGTAGTAGAATATAATAAAAAATATAATAATAACTCTTATCTGATAAATGAAAACCTAAAAAGTTCGTAATTTTGTTCAAACTTCGTTACTGACGCTGTTTCCTATTAGCACAATACCATGACCAGCTTTTTAATTTTCCCACTGCTGGGACACAGGCTTCCTCTCTGGGAAGAAGGAAGGAATTAAATGATCTAACACACAAGCCATTATCAAGGAGAAATTTGAGTCAGAAAACTCTAGTCACCAGGGCACATTCAATTCAATACTCAACACCATAATTTGAGCCGAAAGACGTCCACTGCTAGACATAGGCCTCCCCTAAGCATCACCACATCGACCGGTTCTGTACGTCTGTACGTCTTTCGTCGTTCTGTACGTCTCGTATCCAGTGCCATTCGTAGGGCGATGTCGCTTATCTTGATTCTCCTGCAAATCTCTTCATTTCTGATTCTTATGACAAATGAAAATCAATAAACAAGCTTATATTTTTCAACCTTTCTTTTCCATATAAACCAGAGAGAGTAAATTTTGCTTACGTTATTATAGATAGACTTCATCTAAATCCATTTAGCCGTTTTTGCGTGATTGCATTACAAATTTATAATATTTCGTAGAATTGCGTATATTGTAAGCATAGACTTCGGTTAAAAATAAACAACCAAATTACTAACATTAACTTTGCGATGAGACCTGAAAATAATTCATACGAAAAGGAAAGAAAACAACAAACAACAACAGATTTAATGATCACAAACTAAATCTATTACCTATATTTAGAAACTGTATTTAGTTCTAATTAAAATTTTAAAGACTCGTCGAAGTTTATTACTTCACGGAGCTTCGGACCTAAAAAGAATGGACTGTCAAAATACTTGGTACTTTAATAGTAAATTAGTTACTTAGCTTATAAATTATTACATTATTAGCGATCCGCACATGCTTTACTCAGTTTTTGCAACTTGACAAGTTTTCTTTTGGGTATTACATCTCGCAGGTCAACATATGAGGTTGTCAGCCTAAGCTTTATAGATCATGCATTGAATCATGTCTTTTTTCTATTTCACGTTTGAGGCAGATTTTGCAGAACCATTTTTCTATATTCTCATTAGCTTGTTTGCTGGTTGACGGTTGAGGTTCTTTTGTGGACAGACTTGGCTTCTTATTTATCATTACTATTTATTTATTTATATATATATATACTTTATTGCGGGTACACCACAAAAGATAACATAACAAAAAACAAGGTACACAACAAAATATACAATGGGCGGCCTTAACTTACAATCTTTGTAAATATGTGAGCACCATGTATCTATCATAAAATTAATTTATCTGTATTGCTTCAATTGCATTTTTGGTATACCTAGCAATTTTGTTCTGGGTGCATCGTTTTCACAAATAATTAATTATACAATGAATGTACTATGATAAATTGTATTTAAAACATTTTAAAAGAGTAACGGTGGAGTTTCTTGCTCGTTCTTCTGCATGCGAAACTACATTTTGGACTGGGCGACTAGAATCAATTCTATTTTAATGTAAAATCTTGACGTTCAAAAGTGCCTCTTAAGTGCCTAATTGAAATAAATGCTTTGATTTTGACTTTTGACATCTAGGGTAGTTTAATACGGCGACGAAGTCAATTCTATGCTAACGCAGCATAGAATTGACTTCGTCGCCGTGCTTTCGGACTCCTTTTCCATAAATCGTAATACTTTATTTTGGCAACATAGTGAAATTTTAATTTTATACTTAATTATTTCTCTATGGTTTCTTCCATAATTAGTGAAACACTCGGGACCTATTCCCTTAATTATGACCAAAAAAATACAAAAAAAAGTTGCTATGATCGGACCGGTCCAACTGTGGAACTCTCTCGAGGTTCATTGATTGCAACAAGGTACTGGTTAAGAAAAATTAAACGAAAATATAAATGGTCATGATTAGACAAAATTGAATAATACTCATGGAACCTCAAATAGACTGTCCAGAGTAACAACGACCCAATCATCTTCACAAACTTTCAGATTTATTATATTACGGACTACCATTTTTTACCCCTTTAGGGATAGATTTTCGAAAAATTCTAATACACGTTATTCTTTATTTTGGTTTTAGATATAAATACTGAGTTTCGAGTTAATCAGACAGCGCGCTAAAATTCTTTCATACAAACTTTGACACCCCCCATCCGCCTTTAGGGTGTAGGTAGTATAAAATACAATAAATTACCCTGGATGTTGTTTAATGTAAATAATTTTTCAGTTGCCAGTGCGTACAATAGGTCTTCGATGGGGGGTGGTACTTTGATATCGTGTAATAGTTGTTTTAAATATAAGGAAAGAAAGGATATCACCGCTTGCTCTGTTGATCGCTTATGTGAGGTAGCATGTGCAGAGGTTGAGGGCCATACTTTCTTGTCTGTGTATAACCACCAGCCACGAACTTGTCATAATTTTTGATAATTATGGAAGAAATATTAGGTAAAATATTCAAAGATAATAAATTAGTTTTTGTGTGTGGTGACCTAAATATTGATTTATTAGTTAATTCACCAGAAAAAAGTAAGCTTATCGCTTTGTTTAAATCATTCAATTTAAAATGTATATTTAATGAAGCGACTAGAATAACAGCAACCACAGCTTCATGCATAGACAATGTATTTACCAATTGCAAAATAAAGGACTCATCCTTAATTAGTGGCGTCAGGTCAGACCATACTGGTCAGCTTTTATCGTTTGACTTAGATAAAAAGTTACATCTAGATAAAACCATAGAATTGAGATCTCTGACAAAAAATAAACTGAAATCTTTTAATAATAATGTTCTTAGCAATCTATCAACAGCGAGTTTTGATTCACAAGACCCCAATATAAACTATGGCACATTTTTTTCTACAGTATGCAAAGAATTCAATAAAGCATGTCCTGTAAAAAAAGTTACGATAACTACTAAACCAAAATTTAGCGAATGGGCCACTACTGGCATTAGAAAAAGCAGAGATATCTTATACAATTTGTATCACGAAAAATCATTGACTTCTGATCAGGCCCTTCATAATTATGTAAGAAACTATTCTAAGATATTCAAAAGAGTCTGCGCTCACGCTAAATCTAAATTAATAAGTAACAAAATTAGTATCTCTAAAAATAAAATAAAAGCTGTGTGGCAGGTAACTAACAAAGAAACTGGAAACACAAAACAGCGAGATCAGAATGAGTTAGCTCTAAAAATTGATAGTGAAATCATTTCAGATAAGTTACAAGTTGCTGAGACTTTAGAAAATTTCTTTACCAACATCCCAATAAAAGTTACGAAATCTCTCCCCTCATCATCTGTATTAGCTGAATCTCTTCTTATAGAAAACTTCAGCAAGGACATTCCAAGTTTTGAATTCAAACCCATTTCTATTGCCACAATTAAAACAGCATTCAAAAGTCTTAACATAAAAAACACTGAAGACTTATGGGGGATTTCCGTTAAGGTTCTTGAAAATATCATTGACACAATTGCCCCTGTCCTAACACGCATATTTAATCAATGTTTAGACAGCGGTACGTTTCCTGACTTAATGAAACATAGTAAAGTAGTACCAATTTTCAAATCAGGTAGTAAGAGTGATCCCTCTCATTATAGACCTATATCTGTGCTTCCAGCATTGAGCAAAATTTATGAAAAAATCATGCTAGACCAGATGTTGTCACATTTTAACTCAAATGGGATTTTACATAGTCGACAGTTTGGTTTCACGAAAGGTAGGTCGACGACTGACGCAGGAGTAAAACTCATCAGTCACATTTTGGAATCCTGGGAGAATTCCCAGGACGCGATTGGCATTTTCTGTGACCTCTCAAAAGCGTTTGACTGCGTTGACCACAATACACTGATCTGTAAATTACACCACTATGGAATTCGTGGACAAGCTGCTGATCTTGTACTTTCCTATTTATCAAACAGGCAGCAAAAAGTAAACGTTAACGGGGTGACGTCCTCGGGGTCTCTAGTTAAGATGGGCGTGCCTCAAGGTTCAATTCTTGGCCCTTTTTTATTTCTAGTTTATATTAATGACCTTCCTTACCTGATGGCTAACTTCTTGGATATAATTTTATTCGCTGATGACACTTCTCTTATTTTTAGAATAGATAGAAAAGATACAGATGTCTTACATGTCAATGATAGTCTAGCTGTTCTTTCGAAATGGTTTGCCGCTAACAATCTTTTACTCAATGCGAACAAAACTAAATGTCTTGAGTTCTCGTTACCAAATGTACCCCAAGTAGGTCTAAACTTAAAACTTGATGGGAAGAAACTAGATGCTATTTCGGAAACTGTATTTTTGGGAATTACTTTAGATTCAAAATTGCAATGGGGTGCTCACATTAGAGCTCTTTCAAGTAGATTAAGCTCAGCTGCTTACGCAGTAAGAAAGATAAGGCAGTTGACGGATGTAGCCACAGCCAGCACCCTAATTGCGTAACTCACGATTGATCATAATTGGTTTCGTCTTCACAGTTAAACAATATTCATTGCGTTATTTATGTTGTCGAACAGACACATTTTTCGAACATATGAAGCAATGGTTTAACAATCCGTTTCAAAACGATACAGATTATGATGAATCGTGAGTTACGCAATTAGGGTGCTGGTTAGTTTACTTTGCTTCTTTTCACAGTATTATGTCTTATGGCGTTCTGTTGTGGGGATCGGCAGCTGACGTAGATTCTATCTTCATTTTACAAAAGAGGGCAATCCGCGCAATCTATAAAATGGGGCCTCGCGAGTCTCTTAGAAACAAATTCAGCGAAATTGATATTCTAACTCTGCCGTCTCTTTATATCCTAGAAAATATCTTGTATGTTCGCAAAAACTTAGGCCTTTTTAAAAAACGATGCGATTTCCATAATCTGAATACACGTAGTAAAGATGAAATTGTGATTCCAAAATTTAGATTGACTAAAACTAGCAAATCATTTCTAATAAACAGTATCCGCTTCTATAACAAGTTGCCAAAGTCAGTTACAGAACTTAGCGATGGAAAGTTTAAAACGCACATCAAACGTGTCCTTATCAAAAAAGCATATTATAAGATAAAAGACTACGTTGAAGACAGGGAAGTTTGGCATTAATTCCTTCTGTACATGTGGCTTCCCTGGTACCTCAATAACAGCATAACTATGTGAAAGTCTATTAACTGCTCTCAATGTTCTTTTTTATTCTTTTTATTTTTACAATGCTGATATGTTCTCGTCATTATTTGACATTATACATCAATTTTAATATCAACTATTTTTTAGTGATTGTCATGTTAATCATATCACTATGTTTAATTAGGTTCATTTTATTTATGTAGATTATTTTACATATTGTGAATGGGAGAACGTTGTAGGCCTTACAGACTGTAGATTTGTAGACGATTTTCTCTGTATTCGTATAAGTACCTGGTACTTATTGACAGGCCTGCACTGTCCTCCCATACATTTTATCTTTGTAATTTGAAAACATTGGTAAAGCCAATCATTTTTAAAAGAGAACCGTGGAGTTTCTTGCCGGCTCTTCTCCATAGGAAACAACATTTTGGAACCGTGCACCTAGCTTCTGACGTTTCATAAGTGCCCATGCAGGTTTATATGAAATAAAAATATTTTGATTTGATTTGATTTGACCCACTTTATAATTTACTTAGATACCAAGTACTAAGTTTCAAGTTTATTAACTCAAGGAATAATATTTTTCATACAAACAAAATCCCCCCTTTTCGATCGAATTTCCAAAAACCCCTTCTTAGTGCTCCCCTACATTATAAAAGGAAGTCGTGTGCAAAATTTCACGATCATAATCCAAGTAGTTTTTTTTGGCTGTGCGTTGATTGATCAGTCAGTCAGTTTCTCCTTTTATATATATAGATAGATGATGCTTACGTAAAATTTTCCTGACTTAAATTATTAGATTTTAACCGCCGCAAACACAACCATACGCGTCACTCTTCGCCACGTGCCGCAGCGTCAGTGAGGTAAGAGGCAGCAACTGACTCGCCACGGACCCGTCTCGACTAGTCCGGGTGTTGCTAGCTTACAGTTTTGGAAATACCTTGGTGGTCCAATAAAAGAGCTAGTCCAATAATCGCAACCTTCCCCTACTAGTTTGATGCCCCACCGCCGTATCTCTACGTTGAAGTCGTGGTGAGGCTTGCGCGCTTTTGAACTTTGAGTCTGTGCCGGTAAAGTTTACTTTGTCAAAGCAGTTCTATTGCATGAAGCCAGACCAAGAGAGATGCATAAACCCACAGGGTACCATGTGGTGAACTTTTGGGCAGTAGCGACCCCATGGACTCTAACTTCCGGGGAAGTCTGGTTCCTAATCTCCGGTTTGCCTTTAGTGGCCGGCTGGAGTGAACACTGACGAGGATTATAGCTCACGCCTCTTTCTTACCTTTATTAGCCGGCTTGAGTGGAGATTCGCAAGGGCAAACGTGCTCGGATGAAGAAAGTATTCCGGTAAGATGCTGATAGAAGAAATCTTGACCATTTTTTGGGCTCTGATATTGTCTTGATACCCGAGGAATATCTATCCATTCCTAAAATAGAGGCCCATTATTGAGTGTGCACGTCCCCCCTGCCATTTTATCCGTGTATACAACCTTATTTTTAGTAAATGCGAAAAACGAAACACGTGTCTATAACTCTTATTTAGAGAATCAACGTACAAAATTTCAAAGCAGTATCAAGAAAAATCACAAAGTTATAACCTTGTTATGTTACCTAGTTTTCTACTCAAACATGGTCACCATATGACCACGCGCCGACCGCGCGTGCAGCGTCGTATTGCGCTCATTGATAATACTAGGCAGTAGGTACTTAAACAAATGGCAATCGTTTTGTAATTAACTGGTGACAAGTAAAAAAAAAAATTGAAAAATATAACATGGTGTAAAAACTATTGGAATCGATTCAGTTCCTTATTCTGAACAAATTGTATTCAGGTTTCGCAAATACTAAAAATAATGTTGTATATAAACATTTATCAGGCAGGGGCCATAGTACTTCCTTAGTAGTAAACCCCGGGTTGGTATTGGCTATGGGTATCCATAGCCAATACCAACCCGGGGTTGTCCTTGGATGCACTTGCACAGTGCAAACATGGATAATCTTTGAACGTGTTTCTGTGAGTTGTCTTGAGCCCCCTGTAAAACTTCCTTCCATAAATCCAGGACCCTAGGGTCCCGAGACATGTCAGAGACGTATAATTGGCCACCTAAAGTCATAGTCCAATAATATATTTTTGTTTCCTTGTCCTGCACCCACTGGGGGTGGTCCTTGAGTGTACTTGCATAGTGTACACAGGGATCGTCGATTTGGTACCTCTTTTGATTAAAAACGTCAAACGTGCCTCTATCGCCCCCGTAGGCCTCTTTAGATCCATGTTGGTCACCCCAGAGGCTAAAAAACACACAATGATGAAAACAAAAACAAAAATTATTTTATTAAATACAAATAATAATAATCATTAATATGTGTCCTTGTAATTATAGATGTAGACTGTAAGCTTCAAAGTCACTAAGATCTACCCTTTATATTTCCCCCATACTTTTTTATCAATTTCCGTGAACTTTTTGGGCAATAATGTTAGTGCAAAGCTAAAAAATAAGATACTACAAATGCTTATAACCAAACTGCATCCCAAACTGATAAGGATATAATTTTTTAGCTTAATTAAGAAATGTTTTGATTTGATTTGATTTCAAACAAAGTAAACGACAAAGTAAGTATGAAGGTAAAGGCACTACCGTCATCTAGTGGTAGGATTTAGAAACTATAGAAAAAAAAAACAAGTGAAGCTGGAAGTGCCTCTAAAAGTTCAGTAGGTACCTACTAATGAAAGTTTATTTACAGTAATTAGTACTTTTGTGATACAATGAGTGAGTAAATATGATGTATTACGAACTAAGGCTTGTTAAAGTAAATGTTGGTTCGACGAGGATTTAACGACCAATAGATTTTAATTGCATGAGATTTGTGGGCTTATATTTTCACTCATTTTCATTAGTAGATATTTAGATTTTTGGTTTATTAAATGTTGTATTGATTTGTTTGTTTTTTGACATCATCATCATTCGCTGGCCAAAATAAATTGGTAAGTCAGCGCAGGAAAGAAAATACATTAATTTAGCACACACTAAAAGGCGTACAATTAAAAATAGCTACCTACAGTAGATTAAAAAATAAAAAGTGTAAAGTACCTACGATGTAAGAAATTTGCAGGGAAGAGTGCCTCATAGCTGCGCCAAAACGGGCCAAAAAAATCAGCAAAAAAGCCTGATGCTGGTTTTCAACTGGACCTGAATTGTGACGTGATGGATGTAAATCAGCTATAAACTGCAGCATGTCTTTTTTGTATATAATGCATTATTTAGCAGCTTGAATAAGTTTTTTCTTTATATGAATGTTATCCTAATATCCTTCTTATTATAAATATATTATATTTAAAAAGTGTGCAAGTTTGGATGTTTGTTACTCAATCACGCTAAAACGGCTGAAAGGATTTGGATGAAATTTGGCACACCGAAAGTTGCAAACCTGGATTACCTGGGTACTTATTATCCCGGTAGTATGGTCCCGTGGGATAATTTCCGACGTCCACGCGGGCGAAGCCGCGGGCGGAAGCTACGTAGTTATTATTTCATCGTGTTTTTATATGTTGTGCTTTCTTGTGTGCACTATCATCTGCCTAGCCTTTTCCCAACTATGTTGGGGTCGGCTTCCAGTCTCACCGGATGCAGCTGAATACCAGTATTTTACATGGAGCGACTGTCTACCTGACCTCCACAACCCAGTTACTGGGTAATACGATACCCCTTGGTAAGACTGGTTGTCAGACTTTCGGGCTTCTGACGACCCGTAACGACTGTCAAAGATCCACAAATGACAGCCGGGACCAACGGCTTAACGTGCTTTTCGAGGCACGCAGGGATCTTGGTATGTAAAGATGGTCACCCATCCACGGACCAACCGCAGCAAGCGTAGCTTAACCTGCTCGATGGACCTGTGCAGCTATTGTTACTTAGCCACAAGCCGCTCTTGTGTATACTTCTCAATTAATCGTCATCTCAATAGTTCCTTTCTACCCATCACAGTCGGTCCACCATCTTTTCTGTCTTCCCCTTTATTCTAATAGCCATTCACATTCATACTCAAAACTTCCATCTAGAAATAGCATATTTGTTTTTTTTTTTGGCATGAATGTAATAATCACTGGATTGGAGTAGGTACCCTCTTCTTTCATGTACTATGTAGAGAAGGAGCTCTTCTGTCGGCGTGAATTTAAAGAATACCTAGATCTTGTTATAGTGATAAAATTACTAAGTCAGTAATTTCCTATAAAATTAGAAACTTTTTTAGTTTTTTCAGCCAGTATTAAAGATTTCACATAATTCAAAGAAAATGCAGTGGAAAAAATACTTGATCCGGAGTTGATGTAAAAACAACTTTAGCTGGTTAAGTTAAAAGTTGATTTTACCTTAACTAGACTCTCTAACAAATACTTGTTTGATATAAAGCTTTGCCAATAAGGTTTTTCCGTCCTTGCTTATTATGAAACTAATAAGAGAGGCTTATTAGAACGGCTTAGGTGTAAGCTTGAGACAGTTTCTTATAAGATACTATTTTTAATTTATTTTTCTTTGTTTTAAACCTCATATTCTAGCTGTTAGTATGAATAACTATTAAGGCATAATAAAAAAAAATCTTAATGTTAATATTTCCAGTTTCACTCACGTGTAAGTTATGAGTTCCACCGACTTATTAAGGTCGACTTAAGTAGGACTCGGAAGAAGTCCTAATTCATGAGCCTAATACGCGACCGTCAAGGTAGGTAAGATTTACGCAAATCTTACCTCCAAATACTGTTACAGATCTGCGATCCAATTCGATAGAGTGGCCTTACATGCTAAATCCTTAATCTACATCCTATAAAATTACATACTATTTCCTAAATCATCACCTCATCGTCATCATCATCATTTCAGCCGAAAGAGGTCTACTGCTGGACATAGGCCTCCCCCAGGCTCCTTGTCATTTTTGGGGGGTTTTGCAATAAGCGCCACGCTTGGCAGGCGGGTTGGCGATCGCAGTATGGTGGTAAAATATCTAGAGAACGCTGCTGCCCATTCTCTAGTAAGCCCCTTAGTCGCCTTCTAAGACACCCACTGGAAGAAATAGGATGGTGCTATTCTTTTACGCCCGGCGACACATACGGGAATCTTAATCTACTTACATGTAAATAACATATTATATATAATGCATCTATTGCGAATTCACTCGAGTTGCACTACAATACGTCAACCCTCTCGTGAACCTCGTTCACCACACGCATGGTTCTAGTGAGAGGAGTCCTCGCCACTAGGTTGGTTTTGGTACTTACTCACTCGCCTACGTACACGTGGGTAAAATCCGTAAACAATCGTAAACATGAAAGTTATGAAACAAGCCAAACAAGACTATTTGTCAATTTAACGATAAACAAGTTCCTCCGTATTAAAACTTATGTGTATTGAAATTCAAAGTACACAACTTACAAAATAGTAGGACAAAATTATCCAAGAAAGTACACAAATACTTAGTTGAGGCGCGGCGGAGTTCGCGCGAAAATGAATGAAACCGAAAGTCAACGGCCTCAGCGATTTGTTCGGAACAACAGACTTAATAACTCGGCCCATTCATACCGACCTTCGTCTTGAGACGGAATTAGTCGATTATGTGTGAATGGCGCAACTCTATTCGTCTATTTTTCTATAATGTTGCGGTACGTCACTATTTGTAGGTCGGGAGCCGATGATTGGCAATTTTGTTGACCATTTTTTTAAGATTTAAATATTTTAAGTTTAAATAAAATAACTAGTAACGGTCAGTGGTCGAAATTCGACCATAATTGTTTTCAAACTAAACGTATTTCAAATGCGTTATTATAAAAAATATTAGCTTTCTGCACTCCTCCATATAAACTTTAACTGTGCCAAATTTTCGTAAAAATGGGTCAGTGAAGCAAACTTCACGTATTAATATCTATTTTAAGTACTATGTGATGTGTTATAAATGGTTTCTTTATAAAATCTAAGTACAGACGCCAGCATATCATACTACCCCAAACTGCAAAATTTTCCCAATTGAACATGAACCTTAAACATTTGAAATAAAGTTGAAAATCTATAAAACAAATTTGACATATTAGGGTAGCTTGGTGTACTGGCGTCTGTACATTCGAATCTTTTCTTCACAAAACTAAACTTATTGTTTTTTCTAGGCATTGCATCAGTTATTAATATACTATGTTGAATAAGGTATAGATATGTAATTAAAAACAAGGTCTACCTATGTTATTACAAAAAAAACAACAGAAACGAATTTTCAGTTTAAATCACTCATTTCGGCCCAACTTATCCGCGTGTCAGTTTTCCAATGCAAATGACCGGACACTTTTGCCATCTCCCCTAACCCCTATGATTATGCAAGTTCACCGCTGCAGTTCAAACGGGGTAGAACTCGGAACTGATCGATTCACAGCTGACCCTTTGTGTGTTAAACTATCGTAGGTATATTTTTTTTGACAGACACTTTCTAGTTGGTTGTCCGTTATGGGCAAAATAATAAGACAAAACGAAATCATATGAAGACCGATAGTAGAAATGTAGTTTCGGGTATTTGTTTTGTTATTTTCCGTCACAATTGTGAATTTTTGGCTTTAAATTCTTCGTATGAACAAACTTCTTTCAAGTGAGATAGTCTATACTCTATCGGTTTAGGTAATTAAATAAAGGTAAACAAATCGTAAAAAAGGTATTTTATAGTTGACACTTTCTTGTTTAAAAATACGATATGACAAAATTAAATTTATTTTCGATTTATACGACAGTTTTCTGTTTTATTAATGTGAATTAAACTTTATCTTTTATTCTTAAACTATTATTCTTAGCTGTAACTACTTGAACACAATTTGTTATTTAGTTTTATTGTAAAAATATGATATTTTGTAAGCTGCCTATTGTAAAGCGCACATAAAAACAGGTTCCCTAAACCTTTAAGAAAATACAACGGATTAGATAACGGTGTTAAATTGATAAGTAGGTATAACTGTGATGTAGTATGGCAACAGAACTGGCAGATATTGCGTTTAGTCGGTTCAATATAATAAAAGAAGAACAGAAAATGTTCAAATTAGATAAAATAATTGATGATGCAACGGAACGATTTATTAATTAATGTGACAGAAAGTTCATCAGATTCCGATTCAGAATAGAGACTTTTAATAAATTACTATAAATAACATGATTTCAACATTTTAAATAAAAGGTTTCGCATCTATGAGTCACGTGTTTTTTTAATGTTTACATTTATTTAACTACTAAACTATAGGGTACCTATAGTTATAGCTATTTTTTTTTCTCTTTTCGTAATGAGAACAAAAAATAATGACAATTATACACATAGCTATTATTAAAGTGTGCTCTGTTTTTCAAATCAGTACTGAGCTGCATGTCGATAAAATCATAAACATGACTTTTTCGGACCCTTGTTTATGTCCATCGTTTTGTTTGTTGTTTAGGGACTAATGAAAGTAGCTAGATAGCCAGCAATGGAAGTTGTACTATGCGATACATTCAAATTTAAAAGTGATGATTGACTTTTTTACGGTTGAGAGTTTTGCATAAATGTGGGTTTCTCTAATAATACACTGGTGCCAGATAATTATTAAGTAGGTGAATAAATCATTTTCATACATTTTTGAGTCAAATGAAAATTAAGACAAAGGGCAGTCAAGAACGTAGTGAAAGCGAAACAGAAGCTCGGTTTCTAGGTGAAATATTTACTGAACGGTAGCAACACACAGCGCACAGCGCATAGGACCACTAATGAGAAAACACAAGCATGTGTGGACAGCGTTCGACGCGTGGACTAGAAATTGTATAAAATGTGGCTGAGCACATTTCCATCGTCAAGGGAATTTGCACAAGGAGGAACAAGGAAGATGCGGGGGCACCCCTTTCTCTGGGGGGTCGGGCCGTCCGTCCGCCCTACATACGTACCTACGAGGGTTGCCTGTTTACAGCGAGCCGGGCACGCACGCCGCTCTCTGTTCTACAGAATCAGGGCTGCGAGCCGGACACCCAGGGCTGCCAAGCAATACTTATTTTAAACATTCATTTTCTTCATCGATTTTTTTTAAAGATGGAACGAAGAGTTTGATATTTTTTTGAACAGTCATTTCTTGAGCAGGGATCCATCAAATAGTCCCCTTCTGATGAAACAAATCCTTGATAGTGGTTTGTTTCTGTTGTTTGTATCTGAAAACTTTAGTAATAGTATGTTACAACTGTGAGACGAAGTAATAAATAGAAACATAATTGGTTAAAGTAGTTGGTGCTGAAAGTTTCAAGGCTAGTCCGCAAAACTTAGAGTAAGATAATGGAGACTCTATTCTGTCTCAAAACAGTATTATATTTGGTATTTGTTTACTGCTTCTAAAATTAGCATAGCAATGGTGCCTAGTGTCTACATAAATGTGTTCTAATAATGTTAATATCGTAACCCGAAATTCAAATAAGCAGTAAAATTGGACACTTAAAGCTAATAAATCTTAAACTTTCTCTCGATTTCAGCAAACAAAACAAACACAATTTTTCAAAGACAACGAATTACGAAAAAGTTTTAAATTTTGTTTTTTTAAATGTTACCTAGTTTTCTACTCAAACATGGTCACCATATGACCACGCGCCGACCGCGCGTGCAGCGTCGTATTGCGCTCATTGATAATACTAGGCAGTAGGTACTTAAACAAATGGCAATCGTTTTGTAATTAACTGGTGACAAGTAAAAAAAAAAATTGAAAAATATAACATGGTGTAAAAACTATTGGAATCGATTCAGTTCCTTATTCTGAACAAATTGTATTCAGGTTTCGCAAATACTAAAAATAATGTTGTATATAAACATTTATCAGGCAGGGGCCATAGTACTTCCTTAGTAGTAAACCCCGGGTTGGTATTGGCTATGGGTATCCATAGCCAATACCAACCCGGGGTTGTCCTTGGATGCACTTGCACAGTGCAAACATGGATAATCTTTGAACGTGTTTCTGTGAGTTGTCTTGAGCCCCCTGTAAAACTTCCTTCCATAAATCCAGGACCCTAGGGTCCCGAGACATGTCAGAGACGTATAATTGGCCACCTAAAGTCATAGTCCAATAATATATTTTTGTTTCCTTGTCCTGCACCCACTGGGGGTGGTCCTTGAGTGTACTTGCATAGTGTACACAGGGATCGTCGATTTGGTACCTCTTTTGATTAAAAACGTCAAACGTGCCTCTATCGCCCCCGTAGGCCTCTTTAGATCCATGTTGGTCACCCCAGAGGCTAAAAAACACACAATGATGAAAACAAAAACAAAAATTATTTTATTAAATACAAATAATAATAATCATTAATATGTGTCCTTGTAATTATAGATGTAGACTGTAAGCTTCAAAGTCACTAAGATCTACCCTTTATATTTCCCCCATACTTTTTTATCAATTTCCGTGAACTTTTTGGGCAATAATGTTAGTGCAAAGCTAAAAAATAAGATACTACAAATGCTTATAACCAAACTGCATCCCAAACTGATAAGGATATAATTTTTTAGCTTAATTAAGAAATGTTTTGATTTGATTTGATTTCAAACAAAGTAAACGACAAAGTAAGTATGAAGGTAAAGGCACTACCGTCATCTAGTGGTAGGATTTAGAAACTATAGAAAAAAAAAACAAGTGAAGCTGGAAGTGCCTCTAAAAGTTCAGTAGGTACCTACTAATGAAAGTTTATTTACAGTAATTAGTACTTTTGTGATACAATGAGTGAGTAAATATGATGTATTACGAACTAAGGCTTGTTAAAGTAAATGTTGGTTCGACGAGGATTTAACGACCAATAGATTTTAATTGCATGAGATTTGTGGGCTTATATTTTCACTCATTTTCATTAGTAGATATTTAGATTTTTGGTTTATTAAATGTTGTATTGATTTGTTTGTTTTTTGACATCATCATCATTCGCTGGCCAAAATAAATTGGTAAGTCAGCGCAGGAAAGAAAATACATTAATTTAGCACACACTAAAAGGCGTACAATTAAAAATAGCTACCTACAGTAGATTAAAAAATAAAAAGTGTAAAGTACCTACGATGTAAGAAATTTGCAGGGAAGAGTGCCTCATAGCTGCGCCAAAACGGGCCAAAAAAATCAGCAAAAAAGCCTGATGCTGGTTTTCAACTGGACCTGAATTGTGACGTGATGGATGTAAATCAGCTATAAACTGCAGCATGTCTTTTTTGTATATAATGCATTATTTAGCAGCTTGAATAAGTTTTTTCTTTATATGAATGTTATCCTAATATCCTTCTTATTATAAATATATTATATTTAAAAAGTGTGCAAGTTTGGATGTTTGTTACTCAATCACGCTAAAACGGCTGAAAGGATTTGGATGAAATTTGGCACACCGAAAGTTGCAAACCTGGATTACCTGGGTACTTATTATCCCGGTAGTATGGTCCCGTGGGATAATTTCCGACGTCCACGCGGGCGAAGCCGCGGGCGGAAGCTACGTAGTTATTATTTCATCGTGTTTTTATATGTTGTGCTTTCTTGTGTGCACTATCATCTGCCTAGCCTTTTCCCAACTATGTTGGGGTCGGCTTCCAGTCTCACCGGATGCAGCTGAATACCAGTATTTTACATGGAGCGACTGTCTACCTGACCTCCACAACCCAGTTACTGGGTAATACGATACCCCTTGGTAAGACTGGTTGTCAGACTTTCGGGCTTCTGACGACCCGTAACGACTGTCAAAGATCCACAAATGACAGCCGGGACCAACGGCTTAACGTGCTTTTCGAGGCACGCAGGGATCTTGGTATGTAAAGATGGTCACCCATCCACGGACCAACCGCAGCAAGCGTAGCTTAACCTGCTCGATGGACCTGTGCAGCTATTGTTACTTAGCCACAAGCCGCTCTTGTGTATACTTCTCAATTAATCGTCATCTCAATAGTTCCTTTCTACCCATCACAGTCGGTCCACCATCTTTTCTGTCTTCCCCTTTATTCTAATAGCCATTCACATTCATACTCAAAACTTCCATCTAGAAATAGCATATTTGTTTTTTTTTTTGGCATGAATGTAATAATCACTGGATTGGAGTAGGTACCCTCTTCTTTCATGTACTATGTAGAGAAGGAGCTCTTCTGTCGGCGTGAATTTAAAGAATACCTAGATCTTGTTATAGTGATAAAATTACTAAGTCAGTAATTTCCTATAAAATTAGAAACTTTTTTAGTTTTTTCAGCCAGTATTAAAGATTTCACATAATTCAAAGAAAATGCAGTGGAAAAAATACTTGATCCGGAGTTGATGTAAAAACAACTTTAGCTGGTTAAGTTAAAAGTTGATTTTACCTTAACTAGACTCTCTAACAAATACTTGTTTGATATAAAGCTTTGCCAATAAGGTTTTTCCGTCCTTGCTTATTATGAAACTAATAAGAGAGGCTTATTAGAACGGCTTAGGTGTAAGCTTGAGACAGTTTCTTATAAGATACTATTTTTAATTTATTTTTCTTTGTTTTAAACCTCATATTCTAGCTGTTAGTATGAATAACTATTAAGGCATAATAAAAAAAAATCTTAATGTTAATATTTCCAGTTTCACTCACGTGTAAGTTATGAGTTCCACCGACTTATTAAGGTCGACTTAAGTAGGACTCGGAAGAAGTCCTAATTCATGAGCCTAATACGCGACCGTCAAGGTAGGTAAGATTTACGCAAATCTTACCTCCAAATACTGTTACAGATCTGCGATCCAATTCGATAGAGTGGCCTTACATGCTAAATCCTTAATCTACATCCTATAAAATTACATACTATTTCCTAAATCATCACCTCATCGTCATCATCATCATTTCAGCCGAAAGAGGTCTACTGCTGGACATAGGCCTCCCCCAGGCTCCTTGTCATTTTTGGGGGGTTTTGCAATAAGCGCCACGCTTGGCAGGCGGGTTGGCGATCGCAGTATGGTGGTAAAATATCTAGAGAACGCTGCTGCCCATTCTCTAGTAAGCCCCTTAGTCGCCTTCTAAGACACCCACTGGAAGAAATAGGATGGTGCTATTCTTTTACGCCCGGCGACACATACGGGAATCTTAATCTACTTACATGTAAATAACATATTATATATAATGCATCTATTGCGAATTCACTCGAGTTGCACTACAATACGTCAACCCTCTCGTGAACCTCGTTCACCACACGCATGGTTCTAGTGAGAGGAGTCCTCGCCACTAGGTTGGTTTTGGTACTTACTCACTCGCCTACGTACACGTGGGTAAAATCCGTAAACAATCGTAAACATGAAAGTTATGAAACAAGCCAAACAAGACTATTTGTCAATTTAACGATAAACAAGTTCCTCCGTATTAAAACTTATGTGTATTGAAATTCAAAGTACACAACTTACAAAATAGTAGGACAAAATTATCCAAGAAAGTACACAAATACTTAGTTGAGGCGCGGCGGAGTTCGCGCGAAAATGAATGAAACCGAAAGTCAACGGCCTCAGCGATTTGTTCGGAACAACAGACTTAATAACTCGGCCCATTCATACCGACCTTCGTCTTGAGACGGAATTAGTCGATTATGTGTGAATGGCGCAACTCTATTCGTCTATTTTTCTATAATGTTGCGGTACGTCACTATTTGTAGGTCGGGAGCCGATGATTGGCAATTTTGTTGACCATTTTTTTAAGATTTAAATATTTTAAGTTTAAATAAAATAACTAGTAACGGTCAGTGGTCGAAATTCGACCATAATTGTTTTCAAACTAAACGTATTTCAAATGCGTTATTATAAAAAATATTAGCTTTCTGCACTCCTCCATATAAACTTTAACTGTGCCAAATTTTCGTAAAAATGGGTCAGTGAAGCAAACTTCACGTATTAATATCTATTTTAAGTACTATGTGATGTGTTATAAATGGTTTCTTTATAAAATCTAAGTACAGACGCCAGCATATCATACTACCCCAAACTGCAAAATTTTCCCAATTGAACATGAACCTTAAACATTTGAAATAAAGTTGAAAATCTATAAAACAAATTTGACATATTAGGGTAGCTTGGTGTACTGGCGTCTGTACATTCGAATCTTTTCTTCACAAAACTAAACTTATTGTTTTTTCTAGGCATTGCATCAGTTATTAATATACTATGTTGAATAAGGTATAGATATGTAATTAAAAACAAGGTCTACCTATGTTATTACAAAAAAAACAACAGAAACGAATTTTCAGTTTAAATCACTCATTTCGGCCCAACTTATCCGCGTGTCAGTTTTCCAATGCAAATGACCGGACACTTTTGCCATCTCCCCTAACCCCTATGATTATGCAAGTTCACCGCTGCAGTTCAAACGGGGTAGAACTCGGAACTGATCGATTCACAGCTGACCCTTTGTGTGTTAAACTATCGTAGGTATATTTTTTTTGACAGACACTTTCTAGTTGGTTGTCCGTTATGGGCAAAATAATAAGACAAAACGAAATCATATGAAGACCGATAGTAGAAATGTAGTTTCGGGTATTTGTTTTGTTATTTTCCGTCACAATTGTGAATTTTTGGCTTTAAATTCTTCGTATGAACAAACTTCTTTCAAGTGAGATAGTCTATACTCTATCGGTTTAGGTAATTAAATAAAGGTAAACAAATCGTAAAAAAGGTATTTTATAGTTGACACTTTCTTGTTTAAAAATACGATATGACAAAATTAAATTTATTTTCGATTTATACGACAGTTTTCTGTTTTATTAATGTGAATTAAACTTTATCTTTTATTCTTAAACTATTATTCTTAGCTGTAACTACTTGAGCACAATTTGTTATTTAGTTTTATTGTAAAAATATGATATTTTGTAAGCTGCCTATTGTAAAGCGCACATAAAAACAGGTTCCCTAAACCTTTAAGAAAATACAACGGATTAGATAACGGTGTTAAATTGATAAGTAGGTATAACTGTGATGTAGTATGGCAACAGAACTGGCAGATATTGCGTTTAGTCGGTTCAATATAATAAAAGAAGAACAGAAAATGTTCAAATTAGATAAAATAATTGATGATGCAACGGAACGATTTATTAATTAATGTGACAGAAAGTTCATCAGATTCCGATTCAGAATAGAGACTTTTAATAAATTACTATAAATAACATGATTTCAACATTTTAAATAAAAGGTTTCGCATCTATGAGTCACGTGTTTTTTTAATGTTTACATTTATTTAACTACTAAACTATAGGGTACCTATAGTTATAGCTATTTTTTTTTCTCTTTTCGTAATGAGAACAAAAAATAATGACAATTATACACATAGCTATTATTAAAGTGTGCTCTGTTTTTCAAATCAGTACTGAGCTGCATGTCGATAAAATCATAAACATGACTTTTTCGGACCCTTGTTTATGTCCATCGTTTTGTTTGTTGTTTAGGGACTAATGAAAGTAGCTAGATAGCCAGCAATGGAAGTTGTACTATGCGATACATTCAAATTTAAAAGTGATGATTGACTTTTTTACGGTTGAGAGTTTTGCATAAATGTGGGTTTCTCTAATAATACACTGGTGCCAGATAATTATTAAGTAGGTGAATAAATCATTTTCATACATTTTTGAGTCAAATGAAAATTAAGACAAAGGGCAGTCAAGAACGTAGTGAAAGCGAAACAGAAGCTCGGTTTCTAGGTGAAATATTTACTGAACGGTAGCAACACACAGCGCACAGCGCATAGGACCACTAATGAGAAAACACAAGCATGTGTGGACAGCGTTCGACGCGTGGACTAGAAATTGTATAAAATGTGGCTGAGCACATTTCCATCGTCAAGGGAATTTGCACAAGGAGGAACAAGGAAGATGCGGGGGCACCCCTTTCTCTGGGGGGTCGGGCCGTCCGTCCGCCCTACATACGTACCTACGAGGGTTGCCTGTTTACAGCGAGCCGGGCACGCACGCCGCTCTCTGTTCTACAGAATCAGGGCTGCGAGCCGGACACCCAGGGCTGCCAAGCAATACTTATTTTAAACATTCATTTTCTTCATCGATTTTTTTTAAAGATGGAACGTTTGATATTTTTTTGAACAGTCATTTCTTGAGCAGGGATCCATCAAATAGTCCCCTTCTGATGAAACAAATCCTTGATAGTGGTTTGTTTCTGTTGTTTGTATCTGAAAACTTTAGTAATAGTATGTTACAACTGTGAGACGAAGTAATAAATAGAAACATAATTGGTTAAAGTAGTTGGTGCTGAAAGTTTCAAGGCTAGTCCGCAAAACTTAGAGTAAGATAATGGAGCCTCTATTCTGTCTCAAAACAGTATTATATTTGGTATTTGTTTATTGGTTCTAAAATTAGCATAGCAATGGTGCCTAGTGTCTACATAAATGTGTTCTAATAATGTTAATATCGTAACCCGAAATTCAAATAAGCAGTAAAATTGGACACTTAAAGCTAATAAATCTTAAACTTTCTCTCTATTTCAGCAAACAAAACAAACACAATTTTTCAAAGACAACGAATTACGAAAAAGTTTTAAATTTTGTTTTTTTAAATATTCAAATAGTCTTGAATAGTTCGAATTAACCCTAGCGGGCTAGTCGCCGTACTAGATGACGCAGGGTGGCCGAAAGGGCCGTGGGGGTGCGGCGAGCGATTCGGGGGTCGTGCGGGGGGCGGGAGGGGGTTGCACCCCCTTCGCCCCGCGCCCCCCGCTGGCCAGGACGCGGACGGTAACACGAGTGCGCCTATGCGAGGCATGTATCTTGGACGAGCAGATATAACAGAGAAGTAGCCCCCAGTACCAAGCTTCTAATCGAACGCTCGGCGGTATGCTCTACTTTAATCTTGAAAAGTGAAAGTGTTTTTAAAGTATTGTTTTTTTTTTATGTTGCATCTGTTTATTAGTATCGTGTAAGGGCATTTTGGCGGGTAGATACAGATATCTGAAGAGTTCATATTCTGTCGATTGCTGGGCAATAATTAGGAACCCTTATAAGTTCGGATTTTCAAGAAAACCAAGTCGATGACCACTGGGGTTGATGTGGTCTTGAGTGGAGACCGCTAATTGGCAGACGTTAGTTTGGACGCCTTCAGGTAGAGCGGTGATCTTCACAGGGTGGCTGGTAGCAGTTGGATTAGAGCAGCGGAGGAAGCGACAATCGAGTAGTTTTTTGTCTGACTGTAGAGGTTTATGTCCAGCAGTGGACTGCCATTGCTTATATGATAGGGATTTGGAGGTTTATGGACAAAGAAATTTTAACCACCAATTAATACCTACTTCCTTATTTAATGCGACTTAAAAATAACTGCTGCAATTTGGATGTAATATAGGTTCACCTTTGCCTACGCTTTCAGTGAAACAAGTTAAATGTTCACATGTTTAATTATTTTTTCGAAAATAATTCAAACTATTGGGGAATAATCCGGCGTCCACTTTTTTATCCAATTGTGCAATAAAAGTCCTTGATACAACAGAAGTGACTGCTAATTGGCCAACCTTATTGACGTCTGCACTTTATGAAAACTTAGTACACCAACATTTACTTAACCACAACTGAAGAAAACCAAATGATGGCCCCAGTCAAATTATGGCCCACAGATAGGCCCGTTTCCCAGTAGTGGGAAAATTATATGCTGGTTATGTCATGCTTACGAAGAAAATCAATAAAACTAATTAAATTTTTCATTTCATTTCATTTATTATTCATAAACAATTAACATTGTGTCGAATATTACATATTAAATAAAATTATCACATGCAGAAACAATATATACAAATATCTGAGTAGAGTACCTTTCGAGCCAGTCGTGGCTATTTTACATGTGCGAGGCCTATAGCTGCCGTCCTATCGGTAGGTACTGGCAGTCTCAATAGCATCCCAGCGACTCAGAACTGAATATATTCCGTGTATTCCGGTTTTGACCCGGTTTTCTCCAAACGCGTTCGATTTTTGAAAGCATTTTCTTTTTTTTTTTCGCCAAACGCAGGTGATTAAAACGGACGGGTTGTCATTTGGGCGGTTTCGTTTTCACTTGTAAAATGTCCGTCTCTGATTTTTGGTTGGTTTACTTTATAGGTCGCGTGTTACGATTGATTTTGAAAAGTTTTGCTGCTGAATGAGTTCAACCTAGGTACTTAGTATGAAAAAGCCTATGAATAGTTAGTCTTATTGGAATCTTTCTCGATATTCTGCAGTTTGTTTTTGATTATTGCGTCAAACCAGTCTTACCAAGGGGTTTTGTGTTACCCAATAACTGGGTGGTGGAGGTCAGATAGACAGTCACTCTATGTAAAATACTAGTATTCAGCTGCATGTGGTTAGATCTGAAGCCGACCTCAACATGGTTGGGAACGGGCTACGCAGATGATGTAATAGCAATGTCCTTTGCGAAGGTCATTATAAGGTAAGTATAAAAATCTAAAATCAATTTCCACTGCAAATACTGTTTGTTACATCTACATAATTGTATACTGAATATCAACTTGAAAGTAACCCTTCTTACTAAAAGAAAACAAGCCGTAAAAAGCACTTTGGTTACCACCAGCTAAAAAAAAATGCTCACAACCCACGAAACAAAAATAAAAGAAAGAAAATCAGTTCGAAAAGTAGACAATTTTAGAAACACGTAGGACGACATAAAGGGTACACTGACGGACCGGATACGTCCCCCGGGGATCGGACGTACCTCCGTTGATTTTTATAAATATTAATACGGTCATCTCTACCTTCCCCTCCATTGTTTGATCAAGTTTGATCAATAAACGAATAATTATCGAGTTTCCAATAAGTATTATCAAAAAGTTATTATTAACAAATATAAAATTATTATTGCTGTTTCAAATTGTACTAATATATGAAATTGTATTTTTCACAAAAAAATTAAATAAGATGTAATATTTTATGGTGGTCAATATATTATTATAGTAATAATATTCCAATTTCAATTCCAATAGTAGTAAAAGTAGAATATTTAGATATTAGGTACTACATTTTGCTAGCGGCTTCACCGAGGTGGAGGTCGGATACTATCCCACAGGAACGTTTTACACCGATAAAAAGTATGTTAATCCAGATTATGAACTATCTGTGTGCCAAATTTCATCCGAATCCGTTCAGCCATTTTAGCGTGACTGAGTAAAAAAAAAAAAATCAAACATACAAACTTACACATGAACGGTTTTATTCATAAAAAGTTATCGAACATCTAAACAGTTGTTTAAAGTCTGGTAATATTGCAGGAAGTAGGATATTAGTAGGATCATTGGTATATAAACCCATACCTACATAATTATAAGAATAGAAGCTTTGAAAGTAACTCCAGTTACTGGGTAATACAACACCCAGTATTCGTCGGAGCTCAGATACTCGTATGCAGACATTGAAATACCGGTTCCAATTTCTATTCCAATAGGAGTACTTAAGGTGAATCTAGTCGACAATTTTCCATATAAATTTCGGGAGTGTATCAGTCCACTGTTCGACAATGCACATCAAAAATTTAACATGGTATGATTTGGTCCCACTATCAATATTATCTGTACGGGTATAGAATACTAAAATAAAAAGCCATTAAAGAGTTAGGAGCCAACAAAGATTCCTTTTTCTTGCTAATTTAACCTAAATTTGGGCCTGTTTAAATAATAACAGAAGTGTAAAATCTCCAAAACCAAGTCGGTACCGACAAAGCTCAATAAACTTTATTGGTCATTAACATGCATGAGGGAAAAAGAGGCCGTGGACGACCACCAATGACCTGGCTACGAACATTAGCGAAGGACTTGACAGCGAGCAACACAACGACAGAGACAACCCACAACCGTGCGGTGTGGCGCAGAAGTACTAGGAGGGCTGACCCCAAATAAATTGGGAAAATAGCCAGGAGGAAGAAGAAGAAGAAGGTCATTGATTTATGAAGTGGTATTTTCATAAAACCCGATCTTCCGAAGGACGTTTATAATTTTTTTACGCACCTGTTTTACAATAAATGAACCTGCATCTCTCTCAATAACGTTGTGCGTGTAGACTAGCGTCTAACTGCTCATCACTGATACTACCTATGTCGGACACGATGCCTGGTGAGACAGCGCGCGTGTTTTTTAGCCAGGCCTACCAGTGAGTTCGAGCCCGCAACTAGATTCCTCTTAAGGTGGCAACTCCAGGGGAGCCCGCGAAATTAAAATAAATTTTAAATAAATTTTCTTACGTTCTTGCAATTTGCAGGTCTGTATGATGCAAGGTTGTATGTTGATTGATATACGATTCGCGACAGTAACAAATACGACTTTACATAATTATAATCATTAATACAATTCTCTAAATTCATTTAGTTCTATTGAAGGACTATTTCATGAAATAGTCATAGTTACTTAATTGAAGAATATTTAATTAATTATAATTGGTATAAAGGCATAATACAAGGTAAATTTTTAACCAGTGCGCAAATTGTAACCATGAATTCAGCATATCATTCTAGACCCCCCCTACCGCAAAAAATTCTAGACCCTAGCGTAGAAAGTTTTCGTCGGTTATACAAAAAAAATCAGCTGTTTCATAGAAAAGTGCAATACCTACTCGGTCAAAATGTATGGTACAGCTGTATTCTTTTTAAATAGCCGATGAAAAATTTCTATGCTAGTAGGTCTAGAATGATATGCTGAATTCATGGTTACAGTTTGCGCACTGGTTAAAAATGTATCCTGTATAATGATAGAAGCTGCGTGTTTACGGGATTTTCTATTGGCAAAAATTACGAACTTGCACCATATTTAACCCAAATAAGGGACGAAATTACAAAAAAAAAAAAAATCGCCTCCTTCAGTGTCTTCATCAATGTAAGGAATTTTATGAAATTTTTTATGCTTCTAGCTAGACCCATTGGTTTAAGTTGACCGTCAGTGGGTGAATGAATATTTAATGATTTTTGTAGATATGGTGGCTGGAAAACTTGCGTAACAGCTGTGTTTCTTTTAGGTACCTACCGTTTTTCTTTATGAACTTTATGCTAAAGTGTTAATCATAAAATGTTGGTTAATAAAAAATGGTAATCAAAACATGTTGGTTAACAAAATCATTGATTAATAATATTGGTACAAAAAAGTTTATTTATAATATTGGTTTAAAGAAGTAAATTTTGTTTGTTCGTGGGTATGTAGGGGTAAGCAAGGTGGTAGTGAGGTTGACTATCCAGCACCTTAATTGCGTAATAATTTTGATAGATACTCGTATTGCCAATCCATTGCTCAATATGTTTAAAAAAATAACTATTCAAGAACGTAAATTATTCACGCAATGAATGTTGTTCAACTGCCAAACTGAAAGCCATTCCTACCGTTAGTGTGTTACACAATTACCCTGTGGGGTCATTTTTAATATTACTGACAATACGCGACATAATTTGACAAAAACAAAACAAATTTTGTCTCATTTTTCCGACAGATCTATCTTAAAAATAAAAATAAAAGTCCTGACTGACTGGCTGACTCATCAACGCCCAGCCCAAACCCTTGGACCTAGAAAGCTGAAATTTTGCACAGAGGTTTCCTTTATAATGTAGACAAGGTATAAGGAAGGATTTTTTGAAATTCAGCCACTAAGGGCAGATTTTTCAATAGTAAGATAACTTTTATCTGAGGAATAAGAGTGGCGGTTTGACAGCTTATCTATGGAAAATATGTCAAACAGCTATTTTTATTCCTTAGATAAAAGTTATCTGTCTGTTGAAAAATCAGCCGTAAGTGAGTTAAATAGGGGATGAAATGTACGCGCGGGCGAAGCCGCTGGCATAAGCTAGTACTGTATGTATATTAAAGCCAAAAATGTATGAAAAACTCTTTTTAAAATTATGGAATCGTCACATTTTCGTCTTTCTCTTGTCGTTTGTCGATTTTACTAAAAAGACCCCAGGTTGCACCCTGCTAAGGTACCTATAAAGTGTCCTACTCGTGGAGGCGATGTCAATGCACCCTCATTGTCCTACTGCATTGCATTCAATGAACTTGCACCATTCCCTCTTCCCTACACCCCCCTCCCCCAAAGGGAGGGAGATCTACTGAAGGTCAGTCCTCGCAGACAACTTTCGCTTTCACCACATTCATGCATTTCAGACATGCGGGCTGCACTTTCGTTGACCACCAAAGGTCAAAGTTACGCGTCTCTTTACACACTGTTTAGCTAAGGCGTACACATGTTTTAAAAACTCGTCACATAGTCGTTATCTACGCATTCTGCACATTAAACTAAGAAACTTTGAGCAATAATTATTGCTGGAAAGTGATTTTTCTTTTTGATATGAAAATGTGTTGTCTTCGGTAACGCGCTATGTATCGCACGCATGCCCCGCCACCCTCTATAAACATAGTTCTTGCGATTGCGAATCAAATTTCTCACACTAGTATTTATCTCTGAAATTCAACCACAATTTATTTAAAACGTAATGTACAGAGGCCAGCACATCAAGCTACCACAATCTGTCAAATTTCTTTGATAGTTTTTCAACTTTATTGCAAAAGAATAAGGTTCATGTTCAATTGGGAAAATTTTACAGTTTGGGATAGCTTGACCTGCTGGCGTCTGTACCTATTTCTAATGCATTATTATTTAAAAATATTAGCTTTATGGTTTCTGCACTCCTCCATCTTAACTTTAAGTGTGGCAAATTTTATACTCGTCCATCCGCGTAATTTTCGTAAAAAGTTTTTGCCTCACGTATTAATGTAAACTAGAGGTCGCTCTCAGTGGTCGAAATTCGTCCATAATTCATTTAAATAAAACATATTCGCTTTCTGCACTCCTTCTCCTAATAAACTTTATATGTGCCTTTAAGCAGATTTTTCTGTAACATCTATATACCTATAGTTAGTATTGATACGTGACGCAAAAACTTTGTACCTCATTTTTCAAAAATTACGCAGATGAAGGAGTGTGAAATTTGGCACAGTTAACGGAGATTGAGATGAGATGGAGAAGTAGTGCAGGCAGCAATTTTTTTTTGTGTAATAAAGCTTAAAATTTTAATGAATTAAGGTCTACTTTCGTCCAGTGGTCGACCAGCAATAATAACTAAAAAGCGACAATAACGAAACGAACGAATGACGATCGTCTAAATCGCGAAAATCCGTAGGCACCTTACACAGGAAAAGTTTTTATCCAGTGCGCAAATTGTAACCATTAATTCAGCATATCATACGAGACCCCCTAGCGCAGAAATTTTTCGCCGGTTATACAAAAAAAAATCAGCTCTTCCATAGATTTTGACCGCGTAGGTATTGTACTTTTCTATGAAACAGCTGATTTTTGTTTTAATAACCGGCGAAAAATTTCTGCGGTAGGGGGGGTCTAGAATGATATGCTGAATTCCTGGTTACAGTTTGCGCACTGGATAAAAACTTACCCTGTATATATACATAATATCATAAAAATCTACTTTAAAAAATCTAAAACCCCCGACATAATCAAAAATCACACATCTCTAAAAAGGAAAAAAAAAAATGTGTTGGCGCCTTAAGTTTGATAACAAGTTGTAGGTAAATAATTGGTTCTCATCTGTTTGGCGTTTTCATAGACGGGGCAATACATATTAAACTTTTAACACCCTTCTGTTTCCGTTGGTGGTCAATAGAATCTCACGAATCGAATTGAAAATGATCCCACAGGACCGTACTAATGAGATAAAAAGTATCCGATGTAGGTATTCATCGAGATTTCAAACTATCTGTTTGCCTTTAATCCATTCTGCCGTTTTGACTTGATTGAGTAAGAAACATCGAAACATACGAACTTTCACTTTAATAATATTAGTTGGATTTTACGCAGATCCGCTTACGCTTAGTTATCTACAATTAAATTTTCTTGATTTTTGGCGAATAATGTGCTAGTGCAAAATCAATCCCAAGATCGTTGTGTGGGGTATTAGAAAATTCTTACAAGAAGCGACGACTTCAATTTCTTATACATACCTATGTCAAAAGACGACTATACTGTTCTTACTGTTGGGACACAGGCCTCTTCTGTCAGAGGGAGTGGGCCATAATCCACCACGCGGGCACCACTTTGAAATTTTTAATTTCTTAAGACACGATATTTGTTTTCCTGGGCCACCACTGCTCGAAGACGCCTGAACGATAATAACTTATAAGGTCAAAAAAAAAAAAAAACAGTGACACGCCGGGAGTGCCACCAGAAGTGAAAACTTGAATAATTACGTGTGTATTTTTTGAACCGTCAGAAAATGTTTTTTGAATCGTCAGATTAAACAACGGTCAACGTTCAACGTTGTTCGTTCGTACGTTCGTTTTGTCAGTGCTGTCGGTAACAGTGTCGCTAGTTTAATTATTTTTTCCCATTACAAAAAATACCCAGCGCGCCTAAAGAAGTTTTCACTTCATAGAAACATTGTTATGATTGGTCCGAAAGAGAGACTGGATTTGAATTTTTTTTTTCACATACAACAAAAAAAGTCAACTTTTTCTTGATCACACATAACTTTTGTCCTTTCCTAAATGGTCAATTTACACATCGTAGTCAATATTTATTCTTAATAAAGTCAAAATCTTTGTCAATCCTTGAATCTATCTTGAAAAATACTGATAATACCATTCAAATAATATTACGAACTAAAAATATTGTAAAACAACATAAATTTTAAACGTCAACAAATTTTTAGCGCCTGTTATTCAAGTATTTGACAGTTAAAAGAAAACAAAAAAAAAAAAAACATGAAATCCTCGCTATCTAGTTGAATTGTTCAATAAAAACGTTATAGTGTAGAGTTCAAACATGACATTCTAGTTTTTACAGTATGTTAGATAAAACGAAGGACATACTTTACGGGGTGTGGTACCTACTCAAGAAAATATTAAATTTTAATATATTATGGAGCAACACCAAAACATGACGATAAAATCAGCTGTTCCCTACATTTTGTCCAGTTATGCGAACATTATTGTTTAAAGCGGCTGGTGTTCTTTTCGCGATTTCACTGTTGGTCCCTTAGTAAAAGTTTTTCATTTTCTTGATTACTAAACTCCCATAAAGTATTTCCGTCGTTTAACATAACACACTGTATAATCATAATGAGACATTATAGCTTTGGGGGGCACTGTACATGCTAGTTCGAAAATATCGATTACGTAGCTACTCTACGTATTTTTGTAACTTACATTTTTGCTCAGAATAATTTCTCTCGTCTGTTTACAAAAAAAGTGTTGAATGGACTGCGTTAGTGACGTCATCAAACGAGGGCGACCCAAGGGCCACTAATAAGTGGGGCAACGTGGATATCACTACAGTCTTTTTTCGCCCCTTATACCCTTTGTGAAGGGCGTTCGTAAAACTTAACAAAATACTGTTTTATTATACTTACTACTTTGATTTTCAAGAATGTTTCTGTACTTGATTTTTGTACTCAATATGTAGTTTTTTCTTGGATTAAAATGGTTGTTTTTTTTCACTTTAAAGGCAAGTAAAGTGAGGCGTAATAAGCATGTCACAATGACAGTTTTTTTTTAAATATGTTATCTATCATTGTTTTTAATTAAGGAAAAATCTACTTACAGTTTGGACTTGGAGTGAGTCAATAACTTACCTCCATAGACGTAATTATTTTTGGTACGTTTAAAGTTGAGTAAGTTTATATGACAGAAGTCAAGTAGTAAACGTTCTAATAAATGATTTTCATTAGCAGTAAAGGAGTGATACGTGTCAGTTGCAAACTGAACCAAATGAGTCCCATAAGGATTAGGACGTCTCGTAACTAACTTCTTATTAATCGTAACCAGAGGGGTACTTAATTGCATAACACACTAAACAGTAGGAACGGCTTTCTCGGATACTTATAATGTTCAACAAACACATTTTTAAAACACTATTATGAAACAATGGCAATCCTATATAGGGATTCAGATTGTGATCATGACAGTTACGCAATTAGGGTGCTGTTCTAACAATTAAACCAATTACGTTACTATATTAAATCA
The DNA here is from genome assembly GCA_949987655.1 of Polymixis flavicincta. Taxonomy (NCBI): domain Eukaryota; kingdom Metazoa; phylum Arthropoda; class Insecta; order Lepidoptera; family Noctuidae; genus Polymixis; species Polymixis flavicincta. The sequence goes on along the minus strand of OX465171.1, from coordinate 28,614,896 downwards.
GTGCAGTTCGAAACATCTTGCTTTTGTTAGAACGTGCTTATATTTAAATAAATAAAAAAGTTTATAAATAAAGAAAAAGTTATCAGGCACATCGACGCTGCTCGTAAAGAGTCATAACGAGCGGCCGCAATAAACAGCGGAGGTACGAGCGTCGGGCGTGCGTTCCGAAAGGCAAATCTGTAAATTCAATTAAGGTTCGAGCATTTTTCGGACACAGGCGTCCGGAGCTACGCAGCCCTTCCGCCGCGGGCACTCGCCCCCGCATTGGAAAATTTTCTCTCGAAAATTGAAGATATTTCGTGCCTTCTCCCTGGGGGCGACTCGTTCCTCGACACTTATGGTCGGCGTCCTCCGGGTGTGCAGGAGGCTTTTTACATAAAGTCCACACGTATAGGTATCGATCGTGGGCGGCCGGACAGGGTGTACGCAGATGACGGCCCCCAGCGGCTCCCTAACCCCCTCGCTTCCCCCTTTCATTATGTAAGTGCGTACCTAACGCGTGCTCGCGCGGACCTGATTAGGGGGCCTCTTTTTTAACTGACCCCCTCACTTGGTGCGATTAAACTTAATTTGAGAGTGTCCTGCGAGAGGCGATTAAGTTTCACTAACAACTAAGCCTTGAAATATTGTTCGCAATTTGTTACGCTACGCCAAATGCGACAATGGACCGGCGTCCGCCTACATATATTATTGTCTTATCGTCCGTTGCTGGTCGTTAAGGAGAATTTATTTTTAAATTCGAGTTAAGTAAAACACTGGTTTTGTTTCACAGCTTTATTAAAGCGAATCAATGCTTCAAAAAACATAATTCACTTCAGCACACCGCATCAATGGAGTGTTTTAGTTCTAAGTAAATATTTTTCCTCGAGTATTCCATTACAAATCATCCAACCCGTCCTATTGTAGTCGTTCAATTTACCTGGCATCACGCGGTACTGATCCGTGCCATATCGTCCGAACTCCCAACAGAGCATAATTTCCACTGGACGAATCTTAAAAGAGCCCAAAACTTCTCGGAAAAGATGAAAAGGGGTATGTCTACATTAAGTATTCGAAAAGTGGAATTGTACAAGAAAAGCAAAGTCTTGTTTTAAACGAGGACGGGGTCTTATATCGAACTTTTCCAATGATCGGACAGCGAAGAATTTTTCAATATAGATGTTTGGCGCATCTTCTATCATTTATATTTTAGTATTCCGTGAGGGAGATCCGTGGAGTTGTCTTGTTGAGTTTCTCTATATTTAATAGGCGGCTGTAGAAGAGTATAAGTTGTGATACGAAATTGTCAAGGCAAAAATTAAACAGTTGTTACCTGCTGTCTGCGTTGTGGGTCTAGTGGGAGCAAGCGTTATTGGTGTGTATGAGATACTGGGTTCGATTCCCGGGTCGGCCAAAATGTTATTGGGGTATTCCACTGGGAATTGGGATTTGTGCCCGTTTATGGCAATAAGATAAAAATCTGTGTCAAATTCTTCGGGAATTACAGGCGTGCTGTTATGATAATCTATATATATAAAAGAAAGTCGTGTTAGTTACTTCACTTATAACTCAAGAACGGCTGAACCGATTTAGCTGAAAATTGGCAGGGAGGTAGTTTAGAGCCAGGAGAAGGACATAGGATACTTTTTATCCCGGTATTAGGTAGGGTAGCGTAGGTAGGGTAGGTAGGATAGTGTAGAGTAGGGTAGTGTAGTGTAGGAGGTAGGGTAGCGTAGGTAGGGTAGGTAGGTAGGGTAGTATAGTGTAGGGTAGGGTAGGTAGGATAGTGTAGGGTAGGTAGGGTAGGGCAGCGTAGGTGGAGTAGGTAGGTAGGGTAGGATAGTGTAGGGTAGGGTAGGATAGTGTAGGGTAGTGTAGGGTAGGTAGGGTAGCGTAGGTAGGGTAGGTAGGATAGTGTAGAGTAGGGTAGTGTAGTGTAGGAGGTAGGGTAGCGTAGGTAGGGTAGTATAGTGTAGGGTAGGGTAGGTAGGATAGTGTAGGGTAGGTAGGGTAGGGCAGCGTAGGTGGAGTAGGTAGGTAGGGTAGGATAGTGTAGGGTAGGGTAGGATAGTGTAGGGTAGTGTAGGGTAGGTAGGGTAGCGTAGGTAGGGTAGGTAGGGTATAGATTTTGTATGAATGACTTTTGGATGGATAGGACAACGTCTGTCGGGACAGCTAGTTGTATATATTTGTTACCTGCTCAATTTGATTGACGGTCTCTTGTAGTTATTATGTCAAACTTTAGGTTTGAAGCGACCTTAATTGCTTTCATTTTTGACCGACTTCAAAAAAGGAGGAGGTTATATGTTCGACTGTATATGTATTTTGTTTTTTTTTTTTATGTAATTTCACCGATTTCTCCCCATTTGTGGACCGATTCTCAAAATTCTTTTTTTTGAAAGAGTATACTCCTGAGATGGTTCCATTGGCACCAAGTCAGGGTCTGATGATGGAATCCCAGGAAAATCGAGGGCAACCCTCAAATATTATAGATTTTAACAATGTTTTTCCTATATTTTCTTAAGCTATTGAGACATTTGCGTATGGTCATCATCATCTCATGACGCTGAGCTGATGAAGGAAGATACAACTCTTTAACGGTTAGGAGTTAGGCGGAGATTCGGGCATAACTCCGTCATATATAGACCGATTAGCAAAATTCTTTTTTTGTTCGAAAGAGGTTTATTCCAAAATGGTCCCTTTTAAATTTCATATAGATCTGATCATGAATTTGAGAGACAAGCAACGGAACTCTTCAAAAAATGACAGCTACTCAACCGCGATTGCTGCTATAAATTTTGTTTTGACCCCAAGGATGATGAAATTTCGAATTGGTAAGGGGTAGGTACTATACCTAAAAAGTGAAAAATTTAAACTCTTTCCAAAAAAATAACAACCGACTTCCGGAAAAACACTACAAAGTGAAAAATAACTTTAATTTCGGAAGTCGGTGACTTTGGTTATGTATTTAATTAATTTCTTGTCACCGCCTTCCGAAATTAAAGTAATTTTTCACTTTGTAATGTTTTTATGTATCTGTCGTGACCGCATTGTTTCAGTTTGTCAGTGACACATTAATGATAAACGAAAACGACAATTTAAAAATTGGTTAAAAAATACATTTAAAAAGTGTTACCCTAACTCTACTCCACTCCTTTCGCTGCGTCGGCCATCGCCCAAGCCCGTTGCCTATATACTATAAAAGTATAGTTGCTATTCGTGGATTTGGACAAATTAAACATCTTTCACTTGGTATTATTATTGTGTACCCTCCGATTAGCCTTCAGGCATCTATTCTGACAATCAATAAAGAGTAGAACTGAAAATTCTGAAATGCTTTTTTAATATTGCTGAATGGGCCAGTTCGTAAACCTCGATCACGTCTGATGGAACGCGATAGGTGAGATCTATGATGGAACGAGCGTGCGAAGCGCGAGAAGATGAGATGCCTGTTCACCGTTGCTTTGATGTCAGACAGGTTAAATGTTGAAGGAAACACAGACGCTGGCACAGAGTTCCACACTTTGGATGTAGGCACTGTGTGGAAAAAGCTGCAAGCGGTGAGTACGACTGGTCGGGATAACAAATAATTTCGGATGGTACGAGTACCCTGCACTACGTCTAATAGTAAAAGGGTGATGGTGGGATCAGATCGTGGAGCTCCTACGCTCACTCTCACGAGTACATCCTGTAGAAGACCGACAGGGAAGCAACAATGCGGCAATGAGCCAGCCACTAACTTCTAGTCGCCTATAAGCCGATTTGCTCTGCATCCCACCGAATCAAGTGCAGCAAGTTGGTATATTGCTGAGCCATCTCATTATAAGTGGTTGCAATACTCCATAGGAAACGAACTTAAGTTTTGTACAAACTTATCCAGATGTGAAGTATCGCCTCACCTTTTTAAGGATGCTCAGGTTCTTGGCTGTAGTCTGTGCTTTTGATTCGATCGTTGAGCTGAAGTTGAGATCAGACGTCAACTACTTGCCCAATAGTTCTAGGTGGTCGGTAACTAGTATATATGCACATCAGAAAGTAGGAGGTAAAATAAACCGCAGCTGCAACCGGTAACCGCTGCGGCAAGGATATAAATTAAAAATTATGTTCCTAACTATTCTAAGCCGGAAGATGTGTCACTCACCAATCTGCACTGGAGGTGCGTGCTGGGTTATGGCCAATTCCCTCTTTCAGAAAGATAGAGTACTTACCTGGTTGAGTCCCAGCAATGAAAATATTAAAAGCTGAAGTAACAATAGCTGCACGGGTCGATCGACCAGGTTAAGCTACGTTTGCCGCGGTTGGTCCGTGGATGGGTGACCATCTTTACATACCAAGACCCCTCCGTGCCCCGGAAAGCACGTTAAGCCGTTGGTCCCGGCTGTCATTTGTGGATCTTTGACAGTCGTTACGGGTCGTCAGAAGCCGGAAAGTCTGACAACCAGTCTTACCCAGGGGTATCGTATTACCCAGTAACTTTGTTGTGGAGGTCAGATAGGCAGTCGCTCCATGTAAAATACTGGTATTCAGCTGCATCCTGTTAGACTGGAAGCCGACCCCAACATAATTGGGAAAAGGCTAGGCAGATGATGATGATTATGATCTGAGTACACTTAATTAGGGTAGAGAAAAGATCATAAGTCAGATATAATTCCGTATGGTTAGAAGATAAAACTCGGTACCGTGCAGAGCGGTACTGTCAGCCTCAAACAAGATGTAGGTGAGTACGTCGTTAAGAATCAATTTAATTGTTTACAATCTTTGTTCTCTAATATTCAATCAATGTGTAGCCACAGACCATTACACATTTATGTATCTACCTACATAACTGAAGCTACGAATTGTTGCTTTTGTAAATTATACTGCACTAATTATTGTACACTAGCTGACCCACTCGTTGGGCGGTAAACATTTTTATCAATAGATTACGACACGGTCGCGGTTCCATATCTGTGTCGTATTATCTCTTTAACCATTCGTCCAAATTATATGCAGTAAAAGGGAAAAGTCTTTTGTTTTAAACACTTGAGACGATAAATTTACTTATTTTGATAAGAATTCATAATCTATACTATATAAACTATACTAATATTATAAAGGGGAAAGATTTGATTGTTTGTTTGCATTGAAAAGGCTCCGAAACTACTGAACCGATTTGAAACATTATTTCACTGTTGGGAAGCTATTTAGCTATTTTATCCCCGTACTCCCACGGGTACGAGAACTATGTGGGTGAAACCACGGAACGCTGCTAGTTGTTGATATTATGACCAATAAACATGACGTAACGATTTTTTTTTTGCATATAAACTAGTTTTTGTGATCTATATATAAAAGTTAGACATATGCTGTCCGTGACTTTTTTGTAGGCATTATCAAGCTCTATAACTTTTCTCTAGAACTCAATCTTAAATCTCTGATCGTTAAGGCAGCGTTCGTAACAAACGTTTTCGTTCGACCGTTTTAACTCCGACTTACTTTGCAAATCCGACTACCACGAAAAAGTGTATTCATTTTTCGGGTTAATATATAGCCTATAACACACACAAATAATGTGGCTTTCTACTGGTAAAAGAATTTGCAAAATCGGTTCAGTGGATCCAAAGATTACCTCCTACAAACCCACAATTCACAAACTTGACCTCTTTGTAGGTAATAGAAGTATAGATAGGTAACATTAAAATGTAAGCACTACCCAAGGAGTGAGACCTCATCATCATCATCATCATCATCATTTCAGCTGAATGACGTCCACTGCTGGACATAGGCCTCCCCCAGTCATGGGGGGTTTTGCCATAATCGCCACGCTTGGCAGGCGGGTTGGCGATCGCAGTATGGTGGTAAAATGCATAGAGAACGCTGCTGCCCATTGTCTAGTAAGTCCCTTAGTCGCCTTCTACGACACCCACTGGAAGAAATGGGATGATGCTATTCTTTTACGCCCGGCGACACATACGGGTGAGACCTGGTGTCCTGAAATGCACACCTCAGGTCTAAACTAGGCATCGACTGATGCCTAAACTAGGCCTGAGGGAGACTTGCCACAGTATGATTATTGCTGTTAAGTATTTTTGTATTGATACCTCTCTAATGCCTATATATATTGCGATGAGAAAAATAAACCATTATCATCATTATCATTCATAATAAATTATAGTATTTAGCATCTGCCTAGCCTTTTCCCAACTATGTTGGGGTCGAGTTCCAGTCTGACCGGATGCAACTGAATACCAGTATTTTACATTGATCGACTACCTATCTGACTTCTACAACCCAGTAACTGGGTAATACTGTACTCCTTGGTAAGACTGGTTGTCAGACTTTCAGGCTTCGGACGACCCGTAACGACAGTCAAAGATCCACAAATGACAGCCGGGACCAATGGCTTAACGTGCTATCCAAGGCATGGAGGTGTCTTGGTATGTAAAGATGGTCACCCATCCACGGACCAACCGCGGCAAGCGTAGCTTAACCTGATCGATCGACCCGTGCGGCTAATATTACATACTTAGCCACAAGGAACATAAATAGACAACCAAATAAATTCTTGACGATGTCAATACCTCGTCAATACAGGGTGGCGCGACATCGACACACAACCTGCATGGAATCAGTATAATATGATTCTGAACAACCCTGCGTTGAAATTTTTTCGGTAGACTATTAAATGTAATTCTACTTTTAAGTTCCTATCAATTTTGTTTTTTTTTTTTGTTTTTATCCATTTTTTAGTTAACACGCCTAATTATTTTTTACGTTAATAACACTACGATTATATAAGAACGTTCTCCCCGCTTTAAATAAAGTTATGAAAATTTTAATGAGAATGCTTGCTGACCAACTTTTAATCGTTATATTTCTTAAACGGTCATTTAAATGAAAAGAGAAACCTAAAATGATTCTCAATCATTCTCAGAGACCGATTCAAAAACACTCCACTTGACATTTCGTTGAGTTTTTTTTTCTTTTTCACAATATTACCCGTAACGACTGTCAAACCGATTGTTGCTCGGGCTAGCAATAGGTATCAAATAAAATATGAAATAAAACGATCTGAATTAGATACTTTGGATCAATTGAATAAATGAAAAAAAAAAGTACCTACCGGCAGCAATGAAGTAAGATTCAACTTTTAAAGGAAAATACTTGTAACGGAACTTTATGGTAATTACGGTTTACGTTTCATGAATACATGCATAATAACACGCTGTATGTTTTCTTTTTATTTATATTTAAAAAAATTGTTACAGAAAACATAAAATATTATACTTTCTGGCAGCGCCATCTATGAAGCATTTTAGGAATCATTGCAGCCTCAGCTAAGCTTTTCCGCTCAGCGAGAATCGCTACGCATACTTAATAAACTTAAAGTGTTGACTCCATCCCAAAGATGGCGCTAAAAGTTGGTCATTAATGTTGGGAGAATAGGGCGAAGGGTGTTCTAAGCTGCAGCGGCCTTTCTTATAACAATATTACACGTTTGTAGAAAGATGGCGCTGGGAGCTGCAGAATTATAAAAATCAGGCGTCGACTGAGAATAAAGTGTAGAATTGTGCGTACATTTACATGAGAAATTTCCAAGATTTCGAAGGTTAGTTTTAATGAATACTTACGTAGTTTAGCATCCATGGCATGAAATAAATACTAATAAAATTAATTTTGTTTATTTCTGACGATTAGTTAATAGTAGATAAGTAGTAAGTAAGTAGATAGATATATGATATCCTCTATGAAATGTATAGGAGCTGTTTGAAGGGCATTCAGTTTAAGTTGCAGTGGGTTCCATCACATTGGCATCAAAGACACTTAGGAGGCCGATATACGGCCGAAAAAAGCGGCTTTGGATGGAGAAGAGATCTCAATATTATCAATTGCCGCGGGCTATACTAAATAAAAAATAAAAACAAAACAGTGGCAGACAGAAGTGAAAACTTGAAGAATTACGTGTGTATTTCGCATTGGGCCCTTGGGTCCTGATTGCTCTCGGTAAAAAATGATAAACGAGCGATCGACTTCAGCCATTAAAGGTAACAGCACATATTTTTAAGATAAAAATACAAAGGGAAGAAAGCGATAAAAGAATTAGAATTTCCTAGTGAAAGAAGGGACTTTTCCAAAAGACATCAACGCGCGACTCATCCGTGTGCTCGTTCACCCATATATAGGTACACAGTATACATATTATAGCTCATGGAAAGCGTTCGGTGACGATGACGCGGGTTCCATGATTTTTGTTCACCCAAAAAGTGTTCAACGCGCCTAAAGAAGTTTTGACTTCAAAAATACTGTATTTTAATCGAAGATCGTACCTACTCTAACAAAAGATCCTCGAAAAAAGGTACATATTTGGTATGAGACCTTACAATTTGGGCTCACTTTGTTTTGCCCTGGACTACCATGGCTTATTAATATTATTATGAATTTTCATATTTGGATATTATTTAAATGTTTGGATGTTTGTTGCTCAATCACGCAAAAACGGCTGAATGGATTTGGATGAAATTTCGCACACAGATAGTTTGTAACCTAGAATGACACAGGATACTTTTTATCCCGATAGTACGTGCCCGTGGGATCATTTTCGACCTCCACGTGGGCGAAACCGCTGACAAAAGCTAGTATAATAATAATAATATAGATAATATACATATAATTATATCTATATAGATAATATGGATATAATTATATATCTATAGATATCAATAGATCAGCCTGGCCTTTTGCCAAATATGTTGAAGACAGCATTAAGTCTAACCGGGATGCAAATGAATAGCAGTGTTTCACATGTGAGCCACCAACCTTATGTCTGAATGGCGGGTGTATTCCAGATCTGAAAAAATTACCAACTATCTGAGTGTGAATTACTTACCGTAGCAATGTCCCAAACTGTCATTTTTTTCCAATAGAACATAAACCTTATTCCTTTGTGATAAAGTTGAAAAGGTTTATCAACTTGCTACTACTACCATGGTATCTCTTTCGAACAACCCACACACCTGGCAGGCATCGGCCCTTGCGGACTTCACCACTTGATGCTGATATCTCTTTGAGGCATAATAATTCCTTTAAGCAACTTTTAGTAAAGGCCTAATTTTAGGTCCTATGATTATGTTAAATGCGGCGGGGTGAGGGCAGCACGGTCGGTCTGGTGCGCAGTTGTAGGTAAATATTGTGTTTCACTTCGAAAATAGTGATGTGGTATAAGATATCGATTGCAATGTTGATGAATACCTTAAGTTGTTAGATATACTCGACTCGATTTACCTATGAATGTAATAAATGGGTTATACTTATAACGTTTTTGGTTCATAAATAGTTAGAATCTTCGGGCTGGTTTTAATTTTATATTATAACTAGCTGTGCCCGCGACTTCGTCCGCGCGGAATAGTTATTTTTTGATTATTCAAATATTGATATATAAAAATTGGCAAAATAAATCCTTTCAAAAGCGGTCCAGCCGTTTCAGAAATTAGCTGGAACAAACAAATAGACAAAAATTGTAAAAAAAAATATTTTGTTAAATGTACCGTGTATACGTTTAAGCACATGCATTTAGTATAGAGTGGTTATTTGAATATTACAAACAGACACTCCAGTTTTATTTATCTGTACCTATAGATGGATAGATAAATACTAATATAATACTAATAACACATACCTAATGCTAAATACTAATATTATAATTTTCAATCGTTGGAAATCCCTTTTTTCATGTTTTTTATGGACGAAATCTTTTTAAATTTGGACGAAGTTAAATGATATTTTCATTGCCTTTTTCTAACAATGTGCAAATCATTTTCGTTTGTATCAGTCACATTACTGCAGGATGGCGCACCATATGTCAGACACAGTTTGGTATAAATGAGTAAATTAGTAGCTTAGCTTAACCTGTACCTTTTGTAAAGAATAGGTTTTATCACATTAATAGTTTTCAGACCGTTTTCGCGAAGCTCTGTAGTGGTTACCTGGTTCCAGTGAGGTTTTGATGGGATTAGGTTTATTCGCAACAGTTGTAAGCTGACCAAACTTTGGTATTTTACATTGACTGGTATCCATAGCACCTCCCAGTTGGCCGGTTGCCCACTGAATTTAAACGTGATGTCATTGCAGCTTCACTGTATTTTAACAACCGCGCGTGCGAAGCTTCACAATTTTATGGCGTATACATGTCTTTATGTAAAACACTTTCGCAAAATTTCACACTACGCAAACGTCTAGTTTTATTGAAAAAAAAAAAAGTTTTTTTTTTTCAATAAAACTAGACGTTGGTGTCCCCGAAATCCGCGAACCTATTAAGTTACACTACGCAAAAATAACACATCTCTAATTAATTCAGCAGCAATTTTACTACGAGAACTAAGGAAGCAAGAGTGAGCGTAGTGAGCTCGGAATTTGGGGCACCCCGCCTCGGACCGGTCAGGTTCAATGGCGGAGTCTGGTGTGCGAGCGAGGCGAGCGAACTAAGACCCCGCCAACCACTTTGAGGTTTTTTTTTTACCCACGCAGAAGTAGGAGCCCTGCCAAGCGGGCTCAGGCGAATACGCCTTATTATTATTGCTTGGAAGAAAATATAGACCCGCCACGTGGCCTTTATCACCCTTTAAACTCCCACTATCCCAACAATCCCGAAAGATTCTGGCGATTTTTTTCTTGGCATCTACAGTGTTGCGCACTCTGAGGTTTTCAAAATACACTAAAAGGGGCTAATACTACCCGAAAAAATAGCTACTGTAAAACAAAATACCGGGTGTCAAAGTACAGTGGATAACAAATCTCTCAATGCGAGCGTGTTGCATCGTAGTTTCGATAAGTGTTTCCCATCACTAACCACCACAGTCTATATCAGATAGGCAATCAGTTCACACAATGGCAGTTCGAGATGTCACAGAGCGGCAACACGCATTACAGAGTACTTTTTTAATGACACGCATGTGGACAACCGCGCACAAGGCTGGGATGACAAGGTTTTTACCACGGGAAATTCCAAAAATGTTTTCTTCGGAGAATTTAACAATACCGTTATCATGCCTGTGTTTTTATAAAGGGTAAGTATCAACTTACCCATCTAAAACCACATTGGCAAAATGTATGTAGATTTATCTAAACCTACATACATTTTGCCAATGTGGTTTTTGTTGCCAGTTATGAGCTTCGTAGGAATTCATTGACACGGCCACTCTGTAAAATTAAAATGAAATGCTGTTCGTTGGTAAGTTCTTTAGAACGGCTGGACTGATTAAATTTTTATAATATGTTCGTAATAGTCCGTAGAAAAGCTTAATAACTTGCCGGGAAAATCGAACGATTTCAACTTTACCGGCAACAAGGAAAAATGGAAAGTGGATTTTTATTTGTTGGAAATTTTGTATGAATTATTTAAAGGACAGGGAAACAAGTGTCAGCTAGTACGTTTTATTTCGTGTACAGAAAATCGTAACAATCAATACTCAAATTAAAATGTATAACAATCTATGCACGTAGCTGTATCATTAAATCATTAAAACATTGTTTGTTAGCAAAAAACTTGCGTGGTGTGTAACATAAATACAGGCACTATGCCTACTATACTCGTATATACAGTGGTTAATTATAGGGAAAAGATGCAAATTTATTCCGTAGCCGTCGCCGTAGTAATGTGTAATCGTAAAAACAGCGTGTAACGTTCCATTCGCCGCAGGTTCTCACTAAGGACCGCTAAAACTTGAAGTTGGTTCGTCATTGTCATAAAAGCGTCATCAAACTCACTAGGTACCGAGGTGCAGGCTTAGCATAACGCTTTCTACATATTTCTACGAAGATTAGATACACACAGCTCTTTCTATACAAAAGTGACGTTAACGTTACATTTCGTTTCTACATTTTTGACATGGCACCGTAGAAATCTTTCTACAATCTGTCATTTTGTCTTTCGTTTCTAACGATCTTTGTCTAGGGAATTTTTTATGTTGACTATTTCAGAAGAAAGTTTTCTATCCCAAACTAAGCAAATTGTCAATTTACGTCAATTTTCCGTGCTGTAACTAGTCCAATATTGTCAAAGAATGACAGTTGTGATTTAAGTATTGGTTGAATGTAAACGCAGCGAATTTCGCTATAGGTACGCTTTTGGCAAAGTCATGAGTGTTATAAAAATGTTGCCCGATACTAGATAATAGGGTCAACATAACAGAAAACGCTACTCTAAATCAAAACTGGTAAAAAGTTGCCTACCCGCTCTTACCTATGTAGTCAAACATTTTTTGGGTCGCCTGTCTATTAAACCCAATCAGATAGTCAATCTACGCTAGCCTAAGGTGTAACGAATAATTTAATTGCGTTGTAGATGCTATGGCCATAAAGTCGATGATATTTAGGATGGCAACCGTTTTATGTTTTGATTCGCTCACAGCACTGCGCTATCCGGGCTATGGTCAGCCGTGTTCTGTAATGTTTTAACCTTATGTATCTATGCATCGCAGCTGTCATGTAAATCATTAGGAAATGATAATTATGTGCTGTGTTATATTTGGTAGATGTTCCATCATTAAACAAAACATATTTGAATTCATATTTCGTTTGCGATCTTCGTAAGGTTTTTAGGGCTTGCCAAAACATTGGGATTTTTTCTTGTATATCAGTTTAATTTGAATGTAATACACATAAACCTTCCGGAATGTATTGTGTTCTCTGAATAATGGTAAAAAATGCATCAATATCCTATGCTATAGGCACGAAGAGAGACATCACTTTTCCTTTATTTTTCCCATGCTATTTCTTTCAAACAAAGTTTTGTTCAATTTACAATATAGCAATTTTAAAGTCTTCCAATTCGGTGTTTTCTTGCCCTTTTAATATAGCCAAGTCACACGCTTATTTACCTTAAAGTAAATACAAAATCGAAAGGTGTAATAAAAATTGCAACTCTGAGAAAAGAACATTTCATAATATTAATAATCAACATATAATGTCCCCACTGCTGGGACACAGGCCCCTCTTCGAGAGGGAGTGGGCTTGTAATCCACCACGCGGGCCCAGTGCGGGTTGGTAGATGTCACATAGCTTTGAAATTTCTTTTTTACTAAGACGATTTTCTCACGATATTTTCCTTCACCGTTTTGAGAACAGTGTTGATGAAATAATTTACACAAACTTTACGAGTAAAATAAAAACTCATAAGTCGCGGCCGTTACCATTAGGCCTCTACTGCATAGCATATAATTATACTTTCGATAATCCTATGTTCGTAATACCTACCATACATAGATATCTATGGTAATTATCTTCTAAGATATTAATAGTACCTAATATCTTAGGAGATAATTGCTTTCGGAACATGCGTATGTGTAAGGGTATTTGTGTTAGTGACAGTAGCTAAGTAATTAGTTTTGTGGTTAAGTAATTATAGCCGCATGGTTTGATCAATTAGGTTAAGGCACGTTTGCCGCGGTTGGTCCGTGGATGGGTGACCATCTTTACTTACCAAGACCCCACCGTGCCTCGGAAAGCACGTCAACCTGTTGGTCCCGGCTGTCATCTTTGACGTTCAGGGTCGGGTCTTTCCAAGAGGTATCGATTTGCCCAGTAACAGGTTTGTGAAGATCAGACAGGTAGTGACTCATGTAAAATACTGTTATTTGGTTAGACTGAAAGACTATGATGACTGTAGCTACGTCTCCCTTCTCAGCAGTTACCTTCGTAATAGAAAACAGGGGGTAAAAATTGAAAACCAGGTTAGTGACGAAGAGAACGTGACGTATGGCGTCCCGCAGGGCAGTGTCCTCGGCCCGACGCTCTTTTTGATTTATATTAATGAGCTTTGCAACCTTATTATAGACGGTGCGAGGATACTGTCCTACGCGGATGATACCGCTATTATCTTCTCCGCCAAGACATGGGACAAAGTTAGGCTTGAGGCTGAGAGGGGATTAGCTAGAGTTAGTAATTGGCTAAATGAAAATCTTCTTACGCTTAAAACCCAAAAAACAAACTATGTCTGCTTCACTAGATACACAAACTTTAAGCCGGCGCCTGACTTTAATATTAGAATACATTCTTGTCCTACCCCAACCCAATCTACCAGCAGTTGCCCTATTATTCAGAAGGTTAATTCCATCAAGTACCTTGGTATTGTAGTAGACCAAAGATTAAGTTGGTACCCACACCTCGAACTAACTATAGGGACGGTAAGAAAACTCATATGGGTTTTTAAATCTCTGAGACATGTTATGAGTGCAGAATTACAGAATAAAATTTATATCGCACTGGCCCAGTCTGTAATTATTTATTGTGTCTCGGTATGGGGTGGAGCAGCTAAGACGTATGTTTTAGATCTAGAGAGGGCACAGAGATCCTTGATTAAAGTCATGTACTGTAAGCCCTACAGGTTTCCTACTGAATCTCTATACTCAAGCTCTAAGCTGCTCTCCGTCAGGAAACTCTACATCCTATACCTTGTACTCAGATACCATAAAATTCTACCCTTTAGCCATGCCAAACTTAAAAAAAGACGCTGTGATATAGTAGCTCCTACATACTCAGCACGTTAAATTTTTGCTAGTCGCCAAAATGTAGCTCAAGCCCCACGCGTTTACAATAAAGTAAATCGCATACTTAACATTTACCCTATGCAGCTGTACGAGTGTAAGAAGATATTGAAGGAATGGCTCTTCACACTTAATTATGATGCCGTGGAAGACATTTTGGTTACACAGGGTTGGACGTCACGCATACACACTCACATACACTCTAACTCAACACACACACCCACACACCCACTCAAACACACACACACCCACACACCCACTCAAACACACACACATACACACAAAATATACTTTCACACGCACAGAATAGTTTAGTTTTTAACCCCATTGCCAGGGCCGCAACGTATTACGCAATTTGTATTATCTTGGTTTTTACTGTCCTGAAATAAAGTAATGGACACCATTGTTAAACTCATTCATTCATGTATAGAAAAACAGTTATTTTTATGATACTGATATTTTAGTCGGTGCTTAGTTATCAGTTTTGTATTGAGAGTTTTACCCAAATCGAAATAAAGTTGGAAATTCAAAAACTGGATCAGACCTTTTGGCTAGAACTAATGTTAGATCCCTTTTTGTAATAAGTCGGTTTAGGCGATTAACACACGGCACCGCAAACCGCCGCGGTAGGCGGTGAACCGGATCTCATGTTGCATTGGTCTCTAGCAAATCCGTTGATGCCTAACAAACGTACACCGCCCGACCGCGCGGTCGATTTGTATGCGGCCGCAGCGGCGGTGCGCGGTGCCGTGTGTTAATCGCCTTAGATTGTCATTACTATTATAGGCGTTGGACCAACTATTTGTGTTAGTGTGTGTTTTCTTTCTGTACAATTATCAATTTTTCTTTCTTTCCTTTTAGTTGCTCTGATATTTGATCTGACCTCTATTTTGGGCCTCCAGGTGGTTTACTCTCTATTTTTTATGCTAGATACCATTGCACGTTCCATGTTGTTGGTACTTCTGCGGGCAATGTGGAGCTTAAATTTTCATAAAAACTAAATCATCGCGGTCTCTCACTTCGACACCGTGATCAGTGTCTGACCGAAGATGAATTTGCAGCCGAAAACGAAAAAGAACGTTTGGCTTTAGTGTTAATTTCGGCTGAAATTAAATATTAAAACATATAAATATTTCCGCAGTATCCATGTATGCGCTTGGAGAAAAAATACAACATAACCTCGCTTCCCTCTCACCTAGATAGACGTGATTTTAGTTTTGAACTTGCACTTCAAAAATAAAATCGCGTCTGTCAAGCGTCTGTCTAAATCAGCTCAGTCAAACCACGGGCGGACTCGATTCACCCCGAAGTTATACGAACGTCACCGAATATTGCCAAGCATTACGAAGTAGGCCGAATGACTCGCAACAATTCACGAACTTATGATTTTTGGCTGAAATTGAAACTTCAGTCCGATACTTTTAATGATGTTCACGGTTGTTGTTATGGTTCGTTTAAATTGCAATTATTGTTAACCTTTTAACCTGCTGCTGGGGAGTTTGTTGCGCCACTTCTTCTTCCCAGGTAAAGCACTAGGAAGGAAGTGTCGAAGGGTGGGCGTTTTTGGGAGACTGTCTTATGAATTTTGACGCTCGAAAAGTGCTGATTCTCAGCTTAATTTGAATAAGTGACTTTTGATTTTGATTTTGAAACCATTACTCAAATGTAAAGAAGGGCTGTCTATATATTACTTGTTGTAACAATTTACTGCACTTTTTGTTTGGGTAAATCTGAATGATACAAGTTTTTTCAAGCGATAAACTGCAGTGTTCCTCGGAGTTAACCCAGCCATAACGGGGAAGTTTTGAATGCATATTATGTACCAACATGATGGAGTTTCTTGCGTAATCTTCTCCATACGAAACTAAGGAACTATCAATACTAACTTTTGAAAGGCTAGTAAAGAGGAAAGATTTGATTGTTTGCATCTGATTTGAAAAAATATTTCACTGTTGGAAAGCTACACTATCCCCGGGTGACATAGGCTATATTTTATCCCCGTATTGCCACGGGAACGGGAACTAAGGGGGTGAAACCGCGGAGCGCTATTAGTTTGTTATAATGTTATCGATTTAATTAAAAAATTCCTCATGTCGCAATAAGTTTTTTAACCGTCATTAAATTATCTATAGTACATACTTATAGATAATATTAACGGTTAAAAAACCTATGTATATGCTATACTATACTAATATTATAAAGAGGTGAAATTTGTGAGGTTTCAGGAGGTATTCTCTGGATCTACTGAACTGATTTTGAAAATTATTTTACCTATGGAAAGTCACGTTATTTATGAGTGTCATAGGCTATTTATTAACCCGAAAAATGAAAAGACTTTTTCGTGGTAGGCGGATTTGCAAAGTAAGTCGGAGAAAAAACGGGCTCGAACTCAGTGGTGGGCCTGGCTAAAGCTCACTACACACCAAAGCCGCCGACCCGCCGACACAGCCCGCCGACACAAGCTTATGTTGAAAGAAGCATGTCGGCAAACTTCGCGCGCGCGTGTTGCCCGCCGACACGTCGCACACTGGTCCCAAATTAAAAAAAAGTGGACATTGATAGTAGACCGCTGATATTTTTTTTTATTGTTGATACAATGATAACAGATAAGGCAAAAAAATATTATTGTCCTACTTCAAATACTTTTCTGTAAAAAAAATATTTCTTTTTTTTTTGTATGGGAGCGATTACATTTTACTCAATTTCTCAAAAACTTGAAGCGATGTCGAGATGGCAATCACATATGTTAGAAAACTAATAATTTCTGAGTATTTGGCTCGAAGAAACTTATTGCTTATCTCTGCGTACTTTCGAGATAATAGTGACAGAAAATATCATTTTTTTTTAATGTTAATTGTTTGCTTTTTTTTAATCATAGCCTTACTTTAGCACATAATCATAATGTATGCGTAATGTCAAATAAATAAAAAGAGACTTCTCTGTAAAAGAGGTTATGGGGGCTCACTAATGACTGAAAAGCTATGACCTTTCTGAAGGAGTATTTTCATCAGTTTTAAAAAACAATCAAAATGAAGACAAAAAAAGCTGCAAACATAAAGTTGAATATGTTCACAAACGATTCTGAAAAAATATTATGGTGAAAGATTAATATTTGGGTCTATATTCTCTTGAGAAATCTCTATTTCCTCGTTTTCCAACGAAAGCAATTCATTGTTCAAGATCAAAGCACTAGCCTCTGGAAACAACTGTTTATGTAAACGAGCAAACTTTGGTTTGATATGGCTCATGTAAGGATCTGAGCTAATTAGAAAGCTGTGGATAATGTCTAAATTAGTCTGAACTCTACCGATTATTCTTGTATGTGCCATTCTAACATTCCGGAAATCTTTATTCCTCGCTTCGGAAGCTTCTTCGGAAAGCATGCCTATCGGAATAAAGGAGAAATTTTCACAAATATCAGCACCGTGTATCAACAATTTATGGACACTTGAAGGCATGTAATACCATGGATATAAGTTTATATACAGCATTGCTGTTTCTTTACAATATTCCCTAAACAAGTTGGTATTAATAAGTTGACCAGATGAAATTGTTTGTAAAATGACTGCAAATCTCTTGATTAAAACAGGGTGGATACCCGTTATTTCAGCATATACTTCATAATTTTCAAAAAACCTTCTTGCCGTGTTACCGTCATTGGTTGTACCAAATCCCTGTTTTACTATGTCAATTAACAAACCAGTTCTTTCCCGGAATTCTTATTGTGTCAAATTCTTTTTAATTTCTTTTAACAATTTATCTTCTTTTCGTGCAGCCCACTTTTTGAAGTCTAAGTTGTACGAAATGTGTAAAATACATTCCATACATCTTATCCACATATGAAGCGAAGACAGACCATAATATTTATACATATCTTCTCTGATGAGTCTTTTGGATACAAAGTCCAAGTCATTCATTTTGCTAGGTAGGGTATTGCAAATATTACAAACAGCTGCAGAAGAAGTATTGGAAATCACAGTAGAAATTTTCCCATCAATCATAGTCATGTACAAAACATGTTTAATATCAAAATTATCTACAATTGTGGGAACAAGATTACGAATTTCTTCCTCTAAGGATGCACTTTCCTTTTTTATCAATTCATTTGTTTCTTTTGCAAATATAAAGCCAATTGGACGACAGTAGTTTGTTGAAGAGGGAGCAGGATTTTGCCACAAGATAGTACCACTCTCTTCTTTCAAACGAAGCGGAACCAAACTAATCATGAAAACTGAAGAATCGTCAATTTTAGTGTCGGAGTTTGACTTTTGTTTATAATTACTTTGAGAAGATGACCCGTCAAAACCCCATTTGCTTATTAGTTTTAGCGATTTTTTGTCGGCAGAGTTGTGCTGAATTGTTTTTAATATCCTATTGGTTGTCAAATCTAGAAGCGATTGAAGTCTTATCTTAGCATCAGATTCAGTTACAGTTATGTCTGACTCTGGAGGATAACAAGTTTTTTTAGCTTCCAGGAGCTTTTGATAGGATGGAAGACCATACATTTTCTCTGAAGCAAGAATAGTTCTTAAATTTCGATATTGCCATTTTGACAAATTTGTTGAGGTGTAAAGCGCTAACGTTTTATCATCTGGTAAACACGGTTTGTCAGTCTTTTTAGCGAATAGTACATCATGTACCATCTCACATTTTTCCTTGTTTTGGCTGAGTTCGTTTAATATAGCTGCTAATTTTGTTTTTTTAGACTCTTTTAATTTGGCACATAAAGCATAAACTAATTCCTCCTCTGTGTGATCTAGAAGTGTTAGAGAACGCCTTTTCTTCTGTTTATCAGATATATCAACAAATGGTTTTTTACTTGTACCACAACTTAATTGATGAGTATCCACTTGCGTTTCGAAATTTGGAATTACTTCCTCGGCAACTTTAAAAATGCTGCTTAAATCGATATTTTGACATTTTGGCCAAACTATTTGGGATTGTAACCAGTCTGAATTTTTGTTAAGAAAGGTCTTTTGAGCTCTACTGGAAGCAGACCATCTTTTTGAGATATTACTTGAAAAATTACGACAAAATAATTTAATATTACTCAAATCTTCGGAAGACAATTCAACACCAATACGTTCAATAAGGGCATTAAATAAAAATTCGAAATTTTTAAAACCACCTCCTGATTTAAGAACAACGTATAAGTCTAAGTTGGTGACAAAAGCGGACATATTATAATTTTAAGGAAAACTGAAAACAAATTAGAATCAAAGATATCAAAGACAAAGTGACTTTGATTTTAACAAAAAAAAATTACGAAAACAAATTCGACGAAAGAAAGACAAACAAAAATTATTTGATTTTAAAATCCAAAGATTCAAAATACAACAATAACAAAACAAACAAACAACAAGCATTTGTTCAAGCGCACAGAAAAAATAAGGACACGTCTTATCGCAACCACATTTAGTTGTACACTGAGGTGTACGCGCGCGATTCGTGACCGTATTACGTTACGTCATGAGAGGCGGCCATCTTGTTATCCCGGCAAACTCGCGTCGAAGCTCCATTTTGCTGGCCAGCGGACCTATTGCGATATGAGTAAGGCTATGAATAAAAAAAAGCGAACAATTAACATTAAAAAAAATTGTTATTTTCTGTCACTATTATCTCGAAAGTACGCAGAGATAAGCAATAAGTTTCTTCGAGCCAAATACTCAGAATTATTAGTTTTCTAACATATGTGAATGCCATCTCGACATCGCTTAAGGTTTTTGAGATTGAGTAAAATGTAATCACTCCCATACAAAAAAAAAGAAATTTTTTTTTTTAGAGAAAAGTGTTTGAAGTAGGACAATAATATTTTTTTGCCTTATCTGTTATCATTATATCAACAATAAAAAAAAATATCAGCGGTCTACTATCAATGTCCACTTTTTTTTAATTTGGGACCAGTGTGCGTCGGCGCGGCGGCTTGCCGGCGGCTAGCGTACGCGCTCAGTTGCCCGGCGACATTTGAGCTGTAGTGACGTGCTAGTGTTTTTGTTTTCTGATGTCGAGCCGCCGACATGCCGCCGGCAAAGTTTTACGACTTGCAATGACTGAAGCTGCCAACCTAGCCCGCCGGCAAAATGTTGCCAACATATGCCGCCGGGCGCCGGCCCGGCTTTGGTGTGTAGTGCGCTTAAAAAGCACGCTGTCTCACCAGGCTTCGAGTCCGACAGAGGTAGTACCCGTGATGAGCAGTTAGATGATAGTCTACACGCACAACATTATTGAGTGAGCTGCAGGATCAGTTATAGTAAGACAGGCGCGTAAAAAATTTAGAAAAGTGCTTCGGTAGATCGGGTTTTCTGAAAAAACCACTGCATAAATCAATGACACTAAGTTCATTGAACTTTTCGATAATTGAGCTTTGTCGGTTAGTTTTGAAGATTTTACTCTTCTTTTATTACTTGAACATGTCCAAAGTTGCGTTAAATTATCAAGAAAAACGAATTTTTGTTGGCTCATAACTTTTTAATGGCTTTTTATTTTAGTATTCTGTTTCCGTACCGATAATATTAATAATGAGACAAAACCATAGTATGTTTAAGTTTTGATGTACATTGTCAAACAGTGGAGTAAAACCCTCCCGAAGTTTGTATGGAAAAAATGTGGACTTGTTTCACCTTAAGAACGCTGCCTTTAACGATGAGCATGATGGGCATGCATCCCCTCTTTGAGGAGTGGTTCGAGAGGTGGCATGGCGTCCTCACCTTCCGCCTGACGCAGGTCCTCACCGGACACGGTTGTTTCGGGAGGTTCCTGTTTCGGATAGGGCGGGAGGAAACGCCCGGGTGTTTCCACTGCGAAGATCGCCCTGAGGACACGGTGGAGCACACGGTGGCGGTCTGCCCTGCTTGGGCGGAGCACCGCCGTGTCCTCGTGGAGGCGATCGGCGGCGGCGATCTCTCGCGTCCGGCCCTGGTCCAGGCCATGGTACGGAGCGAGAGGGCATGGGGAGCCGTCACCTCTTTCAGCGAAGCAGTGATGCTCGCGAAGAGGGAGGCGGCGCACGTGAGGGAGAGGCAGCATATGCGCCCTCGCGACCCCAGCTGCCGCAGGATACGGAGACGCCCTGGGCGTCGGGAATCCCAGGCCGATTTCCGGCCACCGTAGGCATGGGCTTGCGGACGGCGAGTAATGGGTAGCTCGCTGTCCGGTAAGGACCAAGCCCAAGTCGACGGCGCGTTGTGTTCCACGCGCGCCTCAAAGAGATGTCAGCACAAAAAGTGATGGGACCCGCAAGGGTCGATGCCTGCCAGGGGTGCAGGTTTGTTCGAAAGAGACACCACAGCCCCTGGCTTAAGGGCTACTGAAGGAACACGGGTGGGTTTTAGTCAGTAGAAGTCTGACACGCCCTCCTGCTCCACCCAGAGCGGAAGAAGTTATTTGATGATTTCCCACACAAAAAAAAAAAAAGCGATGAGCATGATTGAGTTCTAAAGAAAAGTTGTAGCGCTAGATAATTCCAACAAAAAAGTCGGCGACAGCAAAAGTGTAACTTTTATAATAATAAGTCCCAAAATTTAGTTTTTGATATTAAAAACTATACTAACTTTTGAAAGGGGCGATCAGAGTGAATTCTATTTTTATTGTAAATGTTTATGAAAACTGCCTTGCAAGTGAGGCACTTGATATAAATGATTCGACTTTGACATTGATATATCGACACCAAAGCGCAACTTACCGGGTTCACACGATTTATTTTACTTGAACAACTTTTGTTGTTGTATCAAAAATACTTTGAATTTGTAATTCAATTTTATTGAAAGCCATTTCACTCGGTTGAAATCGTTTTCTCAACATTGAACTAATTTTGCATAGCATTCGATCAAGTAAAATCGATCCGTGTGAACTGTAAAGTTTGGTCGCTTACCGAATGCAACCTTTATGTAAAAAAAGAAAGAGCTTTGTCTATGTTCGAACTGTCAGGAAGTTCTAGAAGGAATCCGTCAAGTAATTTTATATAGGTTTTGTTTCAGGAGAAACTTCTAATACAGCGGTTCTTAACCTTTATCGCTGGTGACCCCAAAATATAAATATATTTGAAGCCCGCGACCCTGACGTTTTATTCATTTTCCAGTGATAATAAAATAATAAGACTAAAAGTCCGCGGTTTGCTCAAATTGATGCCGTTACAAAATATAAAAAAACAACATTATGAATATTTTCTTTATTAATATGTATGTTAAACTAGCAAGTATCAGCATAATTTGGCTTTCATAGTAGAAAAGCGCGATATTTTTTTAATCAACAGAGGAAAAGATGAATAATGATGGATGGGACTAATACCCTGAGGGATATCATCACGAATTGTATTAGTGACTACCCTGATGCTGTACTTTTGAGCAAAGAATATTTATACGTGGAGTTAAGTTTATTGAAAGTGCCCCCGCATCTTAGTGCTATGCGTGGTAGATGCGTTCCGGTCCGAGTCAAGAATGATATCGATTACGGCGCTAACAATATCTTTTAAAAATTCCCGCGACCCATCCCAATACAGCCTGCAACCCGTATTTGGGTCGCGACCTGAGGTTAAGAAACGCTGTTCTAATACGTGGAATAAACGTAAAGTTCATATTAATACGCTCATAGCGTTTTATTTGGTATTTAGCTACATCCCGGTTACCTAGGACTCTCGGAGTCCTACAGAACCTAGTATAACATAACATCACACTTGTATTGCCCAAAGGGATAAGTTAGAGAGGCAGAGGACCAGATGTGTACCTATAATAGGTAGATACACCCATTTTTCGCCAGTTTTATGTTTAGCGAACTTATTGCCATCAACCGGGCAGAAATCTAGAGACTCTAAAGCTGCTATTGAGTTTTTCCAGGTGGAAAATCCCAATAATACTTTGCCCGACCGCTTCGATCGAACCCAGACTGCAGTAGCTGTTGCAACCATTAGACCAACGAGGCCACTGAACCTATGTACTACATACATAACCCAGTAGGTACATAAGACTGAGCGCATTTCTTAGTTTCCTCTAACTACAACAGTGACGTCCTGGGAACGACCGGAATTTAATCAAACATCCTACATGTTCTAAATCTTTTTTTTTAATCTTGTCGCTTATTCCAATATATTGTTAGTTTTAAACAAGCTTGGCAAGAATTCTGCCACTTGGACAGCGTTATCATTGGCTTCGCAAAGGTCTTCCAGTGCAGGTGTTATTGAAGAGAGCACGACAAGAGGTGGGGCACAGTTGTGCATGTTCTTTATAACGACTTTTCGTGGATCGAAGAAACCTAATGATTATCTTAGTGTAAAAAGTAATACAACAGACATTGATACCAGTTTTAAAAACAAATACGGGATTTGCCCCTAATTTCCGTATTTTTTAAATTAAAAATCGACATCTAAAAATTACGGGAAGTGTGGTATCTGGTATCAATTATCAAATTCAAAAGTCATTTATATTCAAACTAGGCTAGTCAAAATTTTTTTACGTCAAAATTACATAACACAGTCCCTCAAAATACCCACCCTGCACCACTTCCTAGTGCTTTAGCTGGGAAGAAGAAGTGGCGCAACAAACTCCCCAGCAGCACAGCTGTCTGTTAAGTTAGAAGCACTTGATTCTATACAATAATAGGTAAGTAGGTAATTAAGATTAATAAACACAAAATATTAAATGAATTGTCATAAGTCAGCTAGCACACGCGCCGATATGCAACAAAACATAGTAGATAATTAAACTCAAGCAGAAAAAAGTTGATAGTAAAAACAAAACAATAAACTTAAAGAGAACTCAATACCCTAATAATTTGTAAAAATATCTTCCGATATACCTACATTTTAACATAAATGTAAGAAACAAACACTTACACGTTTTAGGTGAAGTGAAGATTTGTTCCTCATCTCACCTAAAACGTGCAAATGGGAATGTACGAATCGAAGTGCCCTTTTCGACTGGGAAATATGTTCCATATCTGTGAAAGAAACTTATTTGCAAATCGAAAAAAAGGGCACTTCTTCCCTCTTTATCCCCTTTTCCGTTAGACGAAACCTCTTCCTCTCGAACTCCACACGGGCCCAGTGCGGGTTGATAAATTTCGCATGTCTTAGAATTTTTGCCTTTAGGACATGAGGCCGTCACGATGTTTTCGTTCATCGTTTTTAGATGAAGTCATTTACACAAAGTAAAGCACCTGTCAAGGTTTTTCTTTTTTTTAAGTGTGGAAAATCATCAAATAACTTCTCCCGCTCTGGATGGAGCGGAAGGGCGTGTCAGATTTTTACTGACTAAACCCAACCGTGTTCCTTTAGCTACCTGTGTGCCAGGGGCCACGGTATCTATTTCGAATAACCCGAACCCCTGGCAGGTACTGGCCCTTGCGGACCCCACCAGTTGGTACCGACATCTCTTTGAGGCGCGCGTGGATTACAACGCGTCGTCGACCTGGGCTTAGTCCTTACCGGACAGCGACCTACCCATTACTCGCCATCCGCAAACCAGCGTCTACGGTGGCCGGGAATCAGCCTGGAATTCCCGACGCCCAGGGCGTCTCCTGCGGTGACTAGGGTCCTGAGGGCGCATATGAGGCCTCTCCCTCGTGTGCGCCGCCTCCTTCTTCGTGAGCATTACCTCTTGAGCAGGACACGGTGGTGCTCCGCCCAAGCCGGGCAGACCTCCACCGTGTCATCAGGGCCATCTAGGCAGGCAGTGGAAACACCCGTCCTTTCCTCCGGCCTTATCCGAAACAGGAACCTTCCGAAACAACCGTGTCCGGTGAGGATCTGCGTCAGGCGGAAGATGAAGATTCCGTGGTGCCTCTCAATCCACTTCTCAAAGAGCTTACTGCCGCAATCGTCGCGTGCCCAGCACTGGGTTGCGACAAACGCAGTCTCCATGTCGCTATGAGATTCCGCCGGAGCTCTGTCCGCTATGCTGCGTTTTCTCGCGGCAGACGTGTCTTGGTTCGCACCTACGACCTACAACTCGTAAGTCTATCAATGCTTTCTCCCGTTGGCTTTCACTGTTGACTAAAGGAATTATTGGCTCGCCAACAATCGACCACGAAAGTAATATAATATATTGATTTGCAGAATATTAATAAAACGAAGGAAGACTGTAATTATTTTCAACAGTATCCTCCGTGTGTGATTGTATTTTGGGGTGTCGCAGGAGTGTAGAAAGGATGCTTTTGACGCTTATAGCATCCATACAGGATGACAATGTTATTATAGTTTATGATCGCTGATATGTAATTTCTTAAGAAATAATCAACGTGATAATTTTGTTAGGCGAACCCTAACGCGGCAAACTGCCGACAGAGGGCGCTTTCCGGTTTTATAAGGTAATGAGCGACAAGTGATGGCATGTCCGACCGACGCACTGTGGCCGATAAGGCCGATCTAGCTGGACACTGAGGGTCATTGAATTTCTTTTACTTCTCTACCTAAAACGTTAACAAACACTCCTGCAGGCTTAGACAAAATAGATTTCTGTTAGCGTTCACGCCAAACGCTACACCAAAATGTATGAGAATGACATTCCTGGCGGAGTTATGTATATTAGGGCATGGCCTTATAATGTTTTTACCGGTGCTCACTTCCCTTCACTTATAATTGGATACGAAGGAAATAACAAAAATAATTAGTGCCTCTTTCGTATCGCGAGTGATACGAAAGAGGCACTAATTATTTTTGTAATTGTTGGCAACTAGATGCTATTTATCAATTATTCTATTATTATCTTTTTATTAGAAACTGATTATTAAGAAGTACTTGGATATGGGTCTTTTGATTAGGTTTAGCTAAGTTTGCCGAGGTTGGTCCGTGGATACGATCTTTACATACCGAGAACCTCCGTGCCTCCAAAAACACTCTCAGACATTGGTTCCGGCTTTCATTCTCGGTTAATTGATAGTCATTACGTATCGCCACTAGTCCGAAAGTCTGACTTCCAGTCTTAAAAAGGAGTACTGTATTAACTGAACCTTGGCCCCGCACATTTCGTCAGTCATTCGTTCATTACAGCATCAATAGCAATATTTATGACTAATTTGGACTCAGCCGGTTCCTGAACTAAACTAATAAATTCAATCAGAAATCGTACTTACAGTAAAAACTTAGCGAGATTTCAACCATTTTGCAAATAATTGATTGTCATTTCGCGGCATTTTTAAGATCAATCTGCCAGTTGGAAAATAAGTATGAATTGAGTATTGGATCACTTACAAATTCCCTATTTTTCCATGAACAGCGATACATAATCCCATGTAATGCATGTAATAGCATGCGTTGGTACTGCACCTATTGGACTCGATTTTCATTTTTCCTATTGTACCGACGACGATGCGCGACGGTAGAAAACATCACAATTAAGTCTTATGATTTTTATTGAAGTAATTACTGGTTTTACCGTTTTAAAAGTATTGGTCCTATACAGGGTCATTGGCGATCGGCGGCGGCGATCTCTTGCATCTGGCCCTGGTCCAGGCCATGGTACGGAGCGAGAGTGAATGGGAAGCCGTCACCTCCTTCTGTGTAGCAGTAATGCTCGCGAAGTAGGACGGGGAGAGCGTGAGGGAGAGGCAATCCTTGCGTCGTCGCGCCCCTAGCCGCCGCAGGAGACGCCCTGGGCGGCGGGAGTTATTAGCGGGCTCGCAGGCCACAGTACGCGTGAGCTTGCGGATGGCAAGCAATGGGTAGCTCGCCGCCCGGTAAGGACCAGGCCCGGGTCAACGGTGCGTTGTGTTCCACGCGTGCCTCAAAGAGATGTCAACAGTGTCTATAAGTGTTTCCTGACCGTATTTCAGTGGTGTCCATGATTAACAATAACTTGTAACAACAGCCTGAGTTTCTCTAGATAAAGCTCGCTAAGCCTGAAATGAGATTATCGTATTTCCTGAGCAATCCGTTGTG
This sequence comes from Polymixis flavicincta, assembly GCA_949987655.1. Lineage (NCBI taxonomy): Eukaryota > Metazoa > Arthropoda > Insecta > Lepidoptera > Noctuidae > Polymixis > Polymixis flavicincta. Next base: position 28,587,530 of record OX465171.1, on the reverse strand, counting down.
TTACAACTTAAGGCGGAATCAATGTGGTGGGTCACGACATTATTCCCTCCAGTGACATGTTGCATTTCAGATATGACAGAACAAGAACACCCGACAAGGTGTCAGAAGTCAGGTCACAACACGCGAATACCTATATACAATCTGTTGATTGTTAGGTACAAGCTTCGCATCGCCCGCATTATTAGAGGTGAGATTTACTAGGTAAAATGCGTACTGAATCGTAACAGTCGCGTCCGCTTAAATATTTATTCCAAAAACTACATAGGTCCACGGGTATTTAAGCGTCTCTAGATTATTTATGTTTCCAACTAGGGAGTCTTCGTAACATCGAGATCGAGTAATCGGAGTAGAGCTACGCGTTGGTATTCGTATCTTTCCTTTTAAAATATGTCCTTTAAATTAAATCTTATTGAAAACTTCCCTTCATACTTCAACCTCTTCTTCAACAGGCTTAAGATTGGCAGCTGATTTTATAAATATGATATGAATATTGTCACGTGTGGTGTCCGGGCGTAAAAGAATAGCACCATCCCATTTCTTCCACTGGGTGTCGTAGGAGGCGACTAAGGGACTTACTAGAGAATGGGCAGCAGCGTTCTCTATGCATTTTACCACCATACTGCGTTCGCCAACCCGCCTGCCAAGCGTGGCGATTATAGCAACCCCCCCCCCCCCCCTTTGGGGGAGGCCTATGTCCAGCAGTGGACGTCTTTCGGCTGAAATGATGATGATGATGATATTAATAGAAACATGGGTTTTTTTTATTGGTACTGATGTTGGTACGTGTGGATGTTAGGTTTAGAAACGCAAAACCAATAAATCGATTCGAGTCGATTCAAGTGCCGAACCGAACGTCTTCGAATGTCACCGGAACTGACCGAGTTAGTGGGCCGCAAACTCGCAGCTAGACGTAAGTATGGTACTCGTAGTACGTGTCAAACGCCTTACGCTTACCTAAATAATCGAGACGCGTTTATGTAGTGCGCTCGGAATAAGTCTTTACGCGTCCAGCCTAAAACCTATTCTAAAAATCCTATTCCAGTATATGTCTCGCCTCTAGATATTACTTATTTTTCTCTTAGCATGATTTCTGCCCTTTTTTGCTCGTTACTCAGTTCGTTAAGGTCGTAACTTGTTGTTAAATACCCTATAATCTTCCTTGAAAATAGGCCTATGAAATGCAAAAATATTTTATCAAATGCGACGAATCGTTCGAGACCGATTGTCAGCTACATACAAAAAAAAAAAACCTCTTTGATATTCGTTTTGACTAGAACGGAGCATCCTGCTTCGGACGGTTTTTATTCTTGACAAAACGCTTAGACTTCCTCAATATATCTAAATATATAATATTATTTTGTAAATCATTATCATCATTCCAGCTGAAAGAAGTCCACTGCTGGACATAGGCCTTTCCAAGCTCCGCCACTTCGACCGTTCCTATGCTTCCTGTATCCAGCGAATTCCTGCAGTCCTCACAAGGTCCACCTTGTGGAAGGCCTTCCAAATCTACGTCTTTCGGTACGCGGTTATGATGTTGTGTAAAATGTTCTAAATTATGCTAAATCCTGCTCATTACTGCGCCTTGACAAATGTCCTACTCAACTCCATTTGAGCACCATAATTCGCTCTCCGTTACCAAAGACCTTCGTACGTCTTCGTATCTCGACGTTTCGAGCTCAGTCTATTAGTCTGATGCCAACACGGGCCAAGCATAGAAACATAATTATCAAGACTAAATATTTAAGGTGTAGAAACATTAATTGAGACTACAATAATTAAAACTAGGTATTATGTAATTACCAATAGTTTGATGTAATTTTCATAGTATTTCGTGGTGGTCCAATTGTATAGGTACCTCTACTAATTTTTATTTTCTTTATAATTTCAATAATTGAAATATGAGCAAACATTGTATGATGATTGGCGTTGGACATACATACATCCCTTGTATGAATACATACACAAACAAGAACAGTACGACATAGGGTAAAAGGAACAGTTCTGAGAAGTTCTGTCGATACTCTTCGTAAATAATATGTGTGGGTACCACATCTATGATGCAAATTAATTACTTACAACGTTGAATTTAATATACATATGTGTATACCTATATACCCGTTTGGTGCCGGGCGTAAAAGAATAGCACCATCCCATCTCTTCCCGTGGGTGTCGTAGGAGGCGACTAATAGGGACTTACTAGAGAATGGGCAGCAGCGTTCTCTATGCATTTTACCACCATACTGCGATCGCCAACCCGCCTGCCAAGCGTGGCGATTAGGGCAAAACCCCCCTTTTGGGGGAGGCTTATGTCCAGCAGTGGACGTCTTTCGGCTGAAATGATGATGATGATGATAAGGCATAGGAACGAGCCTGATGCCGAAAAGTTTTGTCACTTTTTGTCCGTTTGTCCGGTTTATGTTACAGATGGGCGAAAAATGGTTAAACGGATTCGGATGAAATTTGGTACACAGATTTATAACTAGGAATAACACTTAAGTTTTTAAACCGGAAGTACGTTCCGGTGAAATATTTTACGAATCCTATGAGGGCAAAAGGTAGTAAGTATATAATCAATGTTGGTTCAAACTTTAAAATGAAAATAATTTTCATGCCAATATACGAGTATGACGGACACTAGTGGATGTAGAAGTACCCACTACTGCTTTGTTCTTTCTACACGACGCATCGGACCTTCGTTTGAATAAAATGTTTATCTACTGACAAAAATGAGGTGATGGGTACTCCTATAAGGGTAGTTAGGTAAGTTATCTCCCAACCTCAGAACATTTGAGGTTGAGAGATAACTTTATACATACTAGCGGCCAGCGACCCAACCTTGCTTCAAACGTTTTTTAGAACACGATAACAGATAATAAAGAAGCGATAGAGATAATGAAGAAGAGACGGATGGTTGTTATATGTAAGTTAAATATTAATGTTTTAAGGCCCTGATAATTTTGAGTGTACTCGTCGTATTGTCGTTATGAGCGATAATAGTTCTTAATGCAATCCGATACGAGTTAAAATCTGTTGTAATAAATCAGCTAGCACTGTTGTAAAATTGCAAATAAAATCGTGTAAAATTAGATATTAACTATTTGATAATAATTAATCCATCACTGGATGCAGTTTGACACTTGAAATTTTATGGTATATTTTTTATTATAATATTAATTGTTGTTGAAGGGATAAACTGGTTTTAAACAAAATTAAGAGGTGACTTTGATGATTTTTTTGATGCATTAAAGTACGTTTAATTATGTTTTGAGTTCCATCACTGTATGCAAAAAAGACTTGAAAATCACATATATTTTTTTGCTTTCGAAATTATTTACGGTAAAAGAGATACACTGGTTTAAAATCCCATCTTTTTTCCCACCGTTTTCGAGAAATCTCCGCCTGAACACATGCCCCATAAACTTTCCTGAAAAATCTCTTAGAAAGAAAGAAAGAAAAATTATTTATTGGACTTGCACAGGAATCTTACAAACTTGCTACAGTATAATACGATAATTAAACACATAAAAGAGAAAACACTAAAACACTATTAATTAGGCTACACTACTATTAAAATTAACATAAGATTTATACAAAAACAAAAAAAAAAAGTAAAATAAAAAATTAAGTCCTGGACGAAGCCAAAAGGCCACTATCTCAGCAAGATGCTGAGATAGTGAAGGTCTTAAATGATGGTGAACCCGCATCAAAAGCGCAAAGAACGTGGTCGCCCAGAGAAACTATAAGCGACTGTTATTGCTGAACTAACATCCGTTGTTCTAAAATGAACACAAAAATCCCACAAAAAAATGACAGTTGACTCTCCAGTTTGAAAATGTCTCAGGGCGATTTTCCAATTTTTATTTTGTTAAAACCTTAATTCGGACTAACATAATCAGTCTATAAGTCCCACTACTGGGACACAACCCTCTTCTCGATGAGAGGGAGCAGGCATTTCACATGTCTTTGAATTTTTGGTTTGAGACATGCCGGTTTCCTCACGACTATTTCCTTCACCGTTTTGAATGAGATCAGTGGTGATGAATTAATTTTGCACAAAATAAAGAGCCTTACCAAGTGGCCACCACTGGTCTAATAGGTACGGACTTAATTCGTACTATTACAAACAAAAAGGAGTATATTCTCTCCAGTCGTTCTCAAGCTTACCTACGGATACTTCATACGTGATTCTTTTTCTGCCGTAATTTGTCATCATCTGCTTTTTCTGCCTTTTTCCAACTATGAGGGTTAGCTTCCAGTCAAACCGGATGCAGTTTCTTCCGTAATTTGTCCGGGCCGGATATTTGTTCGGTCTTGTTGACCTCTCAATCGACAAAAAACAGGTGTATTGTAAACAAATAGTTAGGTCCCCTTTTAGGTTGCCATATAAACCGTACCGTATGTATAGGGTTCCACAGAATTTAAGGAGATTTAGAACTGGTTTCCAGGCCCTTATGTGGAAGGTGCTGCAGCGATACTGCGAAAAACGCTGTTCTTAAGTATTTTTATTTCGCCGTTCAGCTGTAAAATCAAAACTTTCATTTTGTTTTGCCGTAATCAGGTAAAAACAAAGGCCAATACAATTAGAGATTTAAAATAAGTAAGGCTTTTTTTATTTTTTTGGTTGGAAATCATCAAATAACTTCTCCCGCTCTAGGTGGAGCAGGAGGGTGTGTCAGACTTTTACTGACTAAAACCCACCCGTGTTCCTTCAGTAGCCCGTATGCCAGGGGCTGTGGTATCTCTTTCGAACAAACCCGCACCCCTGGCAGGCATGGGCCCTCGCGGGCTCCATCACGTTTGTGCTGACATCTCTTTGAGGCGCGCGTGGAACACAACGCGCCGTCGACTTGGGCTTGGTCCTTACCGGACAGCGAGCTACCCATTACTCGCCGTCCGCAAGCTCATGCCTACGGTGGCCGGAAATCGGCCTGGGATTCCCGACGCCCAGGGCGTCTTCGTATCCTGCGGCGGCTAGGGTCGCGCGGGCGCATATGCTGCCTCTCCCTCACGTGCGCCGTCTCCCTCTTCGCGAGCATCACTGCTTCACTGAAGGAGGTGACGGCTACCCATGCACTCTCACTCCGTACCATGGCCTGGACCAGGGCCGGACGCGAGAGATCGCCGCCGACGATCGCCTCCACGAGGACACGGTGGTCTGCCCGGCTTGGGTGGACCCGCCACCGTGTGCTCCACCGTGTCTTAAGGGCGATCTTCGCAGTGGAAACACCCGGGCGTTTCCTCCCGCCCTATCCGAAACAGGAACCTCCCGAAACAACCGTGTCCGGTGAGGACCTGAAATAAGTTAGGGTGGAAGTATCGTTAGGTAAATTCTACTTATCCTACTAATATTATAAATGTAAACGTTTCTCTGTTTGGATATTTGTTACTCAATCACGCTAAAACGGCTGTCTGGATATGGAGGAAGTTTGGCATACAGATAGATTATCCCGGTAATACGTTCCCGTGGGATAATTTAAGACATTGACGCGGGCGAAGCCACTTGCTCAAGCTAGTATTCAATACCTATAAGTCGAAAATCGCCTACTCGTGTAGACCAAGCGTACCTGCGTGGTGACCAATGCCCTCTCTATATCAGACGAGGCCTTTGTCCTATAGTGGGAATATTATAGGCATTATAAGCCTTCCCCAACCTCCGCCAGTTCAACCCGTCATGTCCCAACAAGCAAAATAATCCTGGAATGCGATTTTATAATGCTACGTGGACTTATAACACTCCGGTGATAGTTTTGGTGGCCGCTACTGCGCTTTTAACAGCATAAATACATGCTGTTTTTACTCAAGTACGTTTAATCCTAAAATTTGTACTTATATCGGTATATAGGATCATATTTCCTGACAAATATAGGATCAAGACTCCTATAAAAGCATGAAACAAGAGTAATTGCACTCAGGAGTAATTACTCCGGTAACTCAGACTTATATGTGCCTATAAGATATCATCTGCGGACCATTTAAATCTTCATACTCCTGTAGGAGCATGTACCAGGAATATATACACTGAGGAGCAATTACTCTTGTTATTTTTACTTATAACCTCTTATAAGCTAAAAATGTATGACCAATTTAAGTAAATTAAAGTTAAATAACTGTAAATAATTTATGTATCTGGTTTGGTTTTACAGAAACTTAAAAGTAAGCGTTAAATGAATTTCATATCCACGTTTAAAAAATAATTGATCACCAAGATTATAACAGCACTCGGTAGGATAAAGTGTTCTCTATATCGATTTATCGTATGCCGTTTTAAACCTAGACATATTTATATAGGTATTCCACAGTAGTGTTATTGTATAAGTAATCTCAAACAATCCTGGTTAAATCTCTTAAGAAGCCACTTTTGCTTGAAACGGCCAGTACAGGTGAAAACACGCTATAAATAGTTTTGCAAATTCTATTGTAGGATTTAACATCAGCCATTTTGATTACAACTGTTTTTGTCTACAAATATTGAAAATGGATCTTAATAAGTGGAAGCAGTTTAAAAAAGTCGATCTGATAAAAGAAAAGTAAAAAAAAAAAACATATAAAGAAATGTTAACCGCAGTGAGCAACGATTTTTTAAATTTAACTGGTGAAGACCGTATCGCGAATTCTAGCGAGGGTTCCGGCAAGATAATTGTAGTACTACTTTAGATGGAAGAGGTTCAGACTAGGAAAGTACCAAATCTTTGAGCGATGTTGAAAGTGATCATAAGGAAGAACTTTCGGATTATAACATAGAACTGCGTGATTCTATTAATAACTTGGCCTTAGATTTCAATATTTCTCATGCTGCATTGAACTCTTTACTTGAAATTTTAAATAATAATATAAACAATGTTTTGCCTAAAGACGCACGAACATTACTAGATACCAATAGAGAAAACCTACACATCAGTATTTCAGCCCCAGGACACTATTAGCACAACGGTTTGATCAAATGTTTGAATTTTTTTTATCACAATGTTCCTTGTTTATCAAATGAGATTTCTCTAAACAAATGTTGATGGATTACCAGTTTTCAACAGTTCGACATACCAGTTTCGGCCTATATGATGTACACTGTTAATAGAAACCACGCTGTGACAACCGGGACATATCTCAGACAACAAGAAATGTGTAACACTCCGAGGCCATTTTAAGTTCTTTCAAGGTCGGAAATCTTTTTTGGTTAAAAATCGATCGATATCCAGGAACATATCCGGCATAGTCTTGTTTAAACCATCGGCAACCTGTTATATAATTAAGTCAAATAAAAACCATGTTTAAACTGATGTTTAACCTTGCACGTAGAACAAACCCTTAAATTATTCCTTTAACTTACTTATCTATAAATATCAATCGATTTTCATCTGGTCATTGCGGAACCCTAATCGGTAACAATGGCGAATCATTTTCGGTTTTGAGATAACCCAATATAGAACCAATATACTTATATTGGCATTATGTCACGCTTGGAAATGCTAAAATTACTTATTTTAGCACTATATCGTACTTGGAAATGCTCACCAAGAAAATGGCAGCTGCCTTAATAATATTTATTTAATATTAATTAATACTAAAATGTAAATAAGCAAATTTCAAGAGGCGCTTTATTTTTTTATCAAAACCATGATAGATTCCACAGAAAATTTACATTCCCCGACGACTAAGCTATAAGACTAACAATTTGACAACAATAAAATTTTGTTTTTCTACTAAGGTTGACATTAATAAATTCTGATTCATATAAATACTACCCTAAAATATTTTTTTACAGAGCACAACAAGTGATACCTTCACTTCGACTATTGACAATATACATTTCTAATCTCATTTTTGACTATAACTTACTTATATTGAGATTTACAGGAGTAATTGCATTGACGTAACTCAATTACAGGAGCATTATAGTCGTATATGGCATTTCAGCGGTCTGATATAAATACCTTATAAGTAAAAGTAGACTTATAAAGTGGGCCCTTTTCCAGGGTTATATGAGGATATAAGTCTCATATAGTCCTCGATAAATGATGGTTCTAGGATAGTTTAAAAACCACTTTTTGCTAGTTGGGGTGCTTTCTGTGTCCAGCGGTAAAACAGCTTTCACAGTCATCGCTCCACTTTGTGGAAGGCCTTCCAACACTTACTCTTCCGGTACGTGGTCGCCACTCTAGAACCTTTCAGCCCCTTCGGCCATCTGTTCTGCCAGCTATGTGCCCTGTCCACTGTCATTTAAGTTTGGCAATTCTTCGGGCTATTTGAAGTGGCTTTGGTTCCACATTTCAGTGCCATAGGTTGTCATTGGCAACACGCACTGGTCAAAGATTTTCATCTTGAGATATTTTGGTATTTAGGACGAGAAAATATTGCGTAGCTCCCCGATCGCAGTCCAGTCCAGTTGGATTCGACGATTGACCTCATTCTCGAAGTTGGACCTACCTATCTGAACAGTTTGTTTGAGAGTGACAAAGTAGGTAAACATACTCGTCCACAACTTCGAGAGTGGGTGGTGGGAGTGGTACTAGGTTTATTAACCTTAAAAAAATTGCGGAAAATCTTGCAGAAATGGTTAGAAAAGTTTAAAAGGAAGTTTATAAAAGTATCTGTTTTGTCTTATTACCTGGTGAATTTACACCAACAAATTAATGTAATAAAAGAATATTTAACCCCAGACAAGATACAGCACTGTTTTGTTAAACAAAAGGAACTACATGTAGGGTGTGGATGTAATAACAGGGAACGACGCGCTTCAAGCGTTATATTGTGAGATTCGGCCAATTTACTCTTACTTGTTCGTCGCTCCTAAATTCTGTCTTAGCAATTTCCTGATTTCTTTTACCCGCTGGATTTGGGTTATGTAATTGGGCTGAAGATATTTTTTTTTCTACGTTCGATTAGTTTTTGAGATGTGAATTCGTCAAGTGAACATCGATCGCTGCATAGCAAAGAATAATGAGAGATGAATAGGAAAAGCTTCCTAACATTTCGGCAACGCTGTGCGGTAGGCGGGCACAGTGGCGGTAAGGCGGGCGGGATCGGAGAGTGCGCGAGGGGAGGTCGATAAGCAGCGATTCAGTGTGACTCGGTCGGTCGAGGCTCACGGTTGCTTCCCGTGCTCCCAGTGCGGTCGACGCGCTCTTCTCCTATCCTTGCTCAACTAAGTTCATTCCGCTCCTGCGTCGCTCGCTCGTTTGGCCGCTCGCTAGTTTTCATCGCTTACAAGTTTAAGTCGCCTGCTAGAGTAAGCGGCCGCCGCTCTCACCCGTTTCGCGCCTTCCCAGTGGTTTTATAAGTAAGTATTATTTTTTAGCCTACCTGTCGCCTCAACGTGGTCCATATTTTTCTTGAGAATTTTGACAGGAATTTTTCGGATGAAATATATTTTTTAGGCGCTGCCGGAGCGGTTGCGGGAAGAAGATCGTATTCCGTTTCGCGGTGTAAGTTATTTATAAAAAAAAACAAAACCTTCACATCGCACTACAACGGTAGGGCCGGTAAACGGACCATAGTAATAAACTGCGGCACTTTGATAATACTTCCGAAATGGATTTAGACATCGGTATAAATCTTTGTACGCGTACGTGACTAAGGATTTGAATGTGTTTTAACGGAATAAATAATGGGGATGAAATATAATGTGATTGTTTTAATCCGTGTCTAAAATTCAGTCCGCTAATTTATTTTGTACGGGCCTTGGATTTGGGTCGCGCTGTTGTCGAATTCTCTGTTACTCCTGTTGACTTAGGGCTTTGTTTAAACTCGTTGTGTGCGGCAACACCATTTGAGAAAGCGTTAGGATCTTCTGTTTGAATGTTTCTTTTAATTACGGGTTTAAATGTACCTTGTACATGAAATAATTTTGGAATGGTAGACACCGTATCTTTTTCGAGGTGTCATTTTGGTAAGTCTTTGTTAGAACTGACTGTAGCAAACGAATCGATTTAGTTACGTAAAATGACACAATTTTGTTATAATTACGATTGCATAGGTACACAAATTATTTCTGAAAAGGTGTTCAGGGGAAGTTGACATAAATTTTGACCTTAATAAGGGAAAACGAATGTTCATAGCCCAGGTTGATTTAGGAATATGCTACAATAATTACGACGGGTTCGATATCTCCGCTTCTGTAAGTGCTGAATTATTAATGAACTCGATATTAGGTTGCGGTAAAATTAAATTATTATTTTTCTAAAGCTACGCCTTTTTCAAACAGGAATATTGGTCAAAAATTTTAAAAGCAAAATAATATCAATCTTATCGTTTATCGTCACAGTTCTCACTGGCAATATTTCTTTACGAAAAGTCTTTTGAAGCAAAATAAGAATAAATGAATAAGACCGTGTAACAAAAGATAATTTCACCAATGAAACCTTTATTATTCGTAACATTGTAATCGAATTCTAGGGCATGAGTAATAGGTACGTTGGTGTTACGGATAACTTTAAGGAAATTATAGATATTTTTAAATCTATTTATATAAATGCCTGTCTGCCATGCAGAAGTTACGAAATTAAAATCCCGGTACTTTCTACCCCGCCTCAACAATTTACCCAATAAAAAAAATCGTGATCATCTAATTGCACAAGCCTTTAAAGCCCCATTTGCACTATACAGTTTGCTAGCTTATGGTTTACCTACAATAAAATTAGAGCAATAAATGACTAATATAGTCTACACAGATTCGACGGTGCAACTTTGATTGTTTCCTCAACTAATTGCAAGATACTGGCAATTAAAACGCACCGTAAATCAGTTTAAAACGACTAAAGCTTGGTATAAAAAACTTTAAATGAGTATATAACTTCATCCGCTTTGTCTATACGTTGTCGACCAGTCAAACAGTCACGGATGCTTTTCACATTTATTGTAGGCTGCCACCGGAATACGGTTTTTACAAACTTGCATTCCCTGTGCGGGTCTAAAGATTACCCAGGGACTGAGCAACAATTAGTTCTATAGAAATTATGGCTGGTTGAACCACCCACCTCGCTTACGTCACCTCTGTTAGTAGAACAATAAAGAGAAATAGAAATGAAGAAGACAAAAAAGATAAAAATAATATTCTATTCTTATATGAATTATTATTTCGCATTTGATCATGCAGGCATGAGGTCGTTGGTCCTGGCTGTCGTTCGTGGCTCTTTGAAAGTGGTCACGGGTGTTACTCAGTATAACGGTTGAGGTGGTAAGATAGGCTGCATCTGCTTAGACTTGTAGCCAACCCCAAAATACTTGGCAAAATTCTCGGCGGATTGATAGATTGATATGAGCTCGTTAGTCTCAGCTCCGTTCGTGGTTCTTAAAAAAATGTTACGGGTCATCTGAAGCCCGTAAGACTGACAATGAGTCTTACCAAGCGGCATCGTGTTAGTAAACATGTGCCAATGCCTATCTGACCACCTCAACTCTTATACTGGGTCAAATAGGCATCTATTTAGACTGGAAGCTGACCTTAAGATGGTTGGAAATAGCTAGGTAGATGATGATGAATTAGTTTGACATCCGTAGTTACTGCCGATTTTAAAGATGAAGCTTTTAAAGCAAATGGCTATGAAAGCAATGTATCTCGTTATTATTCTGTTATTTATTACAATTTCATTTTGAGAATGCGCATTCACACGTTATTACAATGTAAATGGAAAACAGAATTGATTATGCTCAGTCTTCGTCTTCAATATGGCTTGATATTGGCGTTGGCGCTTTTGATATTCCACGCGAGTCTGACTGACAATGAATGTTAATACATACATAGGTATCTATTTCGCAAATCAATTACTTACACGTTTTGACGTCAAAACATCTTATATCTCGGTGAACTGTTTAGTTCAATATTTCTGACGGAGAAAATGATGTAAGATTTTATTCGCTATTAAAAACGCAACTTTTTAAGCTAGAGGAAACGGTTGAGAACGTCCACCGAATTTGAGGCAGAATTATTTTTCTCACGATACCTATCTATTATTCTTTTACTTGACGTAAATTAATTGACCTATAATATAATTCATCAATTTCCTGGCACTTCTCTGAAATTAGAAGAACCATGGATAATTATTTCTGTAATTTAGATAAAACTCTACGGTTGGTGGGTAATCATCAAATAACTTCTCCCGCTCTGGGTGGAGCAGGACGGCGTGTCAGAATTTACTGACTAAAACCCATCTGTGTTCCCTCAGTTGCCTGTGTGCCAGGGGCGACGGTATCTCTTTCGAACAACCCGCACCCCTGGCAGCCATCGACCCTTGCGGACCCCACCAGTTATTGCTGACAAATCTGACGGCGCGCGTGGAACAAAATGCGCCGTCGAACCTGGCATTTTTTTTTAGTAGCCCCGCCGCCTGCTACTTTTCGGCCGCAGGGAATAGGGAGAGCGGCCACCGCTATTCCGACACTCCTCCTCTGCTGCGGCCCCACCGCGTCCGCCATCAAACGGTGATGGCCCCGTCCAGGCCACGGAAGGGAAGAGCGCTACTCAGAAGTACCAGCAATTCTCCTCCGCCGCAGCCTGTAACCCTCACCCACGATGCCTCCCAGTTGACATCGCGGCGCGCCTCAGTTGCGGTGCACCCCACCGCAACCTACTTTTTGGCCGTTACGTCGTCGGCTTTGAGGCAAAAGCCCTGACGAGCGGCCCCACCTTGACGTTCCTCTTCGCTTCATAAAGTAGTTATGAAATTGCCGATTTGTACTGAAAAATTTAAACTCGTTTTTTTAAAGATTTAACATATTTAATAAAAATATTTACCCTCACTATCTCTATATTACTGCCATTTAAACGGAAGTTCAAATATGCCTTTACGATAGAACTCTGAGGATCTAGTTTCGACAAACTGTGTGAAAGCTTTTTGTACTGCGTCCTGGGAAGACATTTTTTTTATCACGTAGAAAATTGCCCAAATCACGAAACAAACGGTAGTCCGTTGGAGCAAGGTCTGGCGAGTACCGAGAATGACGTATAGTTTCTAACTGCAGCTCCTGTAGAGTTACAACGGTTTTTCGTGCAGTGTGAGGTCTTGCGTTACCATGGAGCAATAATGGTGAAGATCAATTCACCAGTCGGGGCTGTTTCACTGCCAGTTTCACCATCATTGTTCGAAGTTCGGCACAGTAAACATCTACTGTTATTGCCTGAGAAAGCTATAGTGAATAACACCATGAAGAGACCACGAAACAGGTACCATTATCTACCTTTTTATTGGTATAAGCTTTGCTTTAGGGCACTGTTGTGGGGCCACCCATTGAATTTTTTCCTTACGGTTATCGTAAATAATCCACTTTTCGTCATCTATCACAATTCGATCCAATATTCCTTCATTTCTGTACCGATTGTAGTTTCAACACGCATTCCTTTCTACAGATCAGTCAAATTATGAGGCACCCATTTTTCATATTTTTAATCTTTATATTGATTTGATACGAATGGGTCAATATTGTAGGTAGGGTAACGTTAAACCATGCCGCTAATTCCTGGGTAGTTTGACTCGGATCGGCTTCTCCTTCAATTCAGCCTTTTGGTCTACCACGTGGTTCGTTCTTCAAGTTGAGGTTCCCATTACGAAAGCGTTTAAACCAAAAACGCACGGTGCGATCATTAGCAGCCCTCTCTCCAAACGCAACGTTGATATTGCTAGTCGTTTCTGCCGCGTTAGTTCCGCGTCTGAACTCGTATTAAAAATAACTCGGATTTTCGAAGTATCCATCTTTACGTCTAAGCTGAATTGAAAAAAAAAAAACATTTGAAAGTCGAAAATCGAATGTTACACATTTTTTAAAAGAACAACCTCATAGGTATCACGTGAAAAAATTTCACATGAAAATCTCACACCATGAAGATTTTATGTCAATTCGAAGTGTATGTTACAATACAACGGCATTTTCATACTTTAACCCCTATCATTTCCCCCCCAAGTGGGTTCCAGCATTGTCGTTGCGGGGGGGCTCAGTAACCGTGGATTCCGGCCACGGTGAAGCCAAGAGGAACCTAAAGGTGGGGCCGCTCGTCAGGGCTTTTGCCTTCAAGCCATTGACGTAGCGGCCAAAAAGTAGGTTGCGGTGAGGTGCACCGCAACTGAGGTGGGCCGCGATGTCGAATGGGAGGCATCGCGGCTGAGGGTTACGGGCTGCGGTAGAGGAGGAGTGCCGGTGCTTCTGAGCAGCGCTCTTCCCTTCCGTGGCCTGGACGGGGCCGCCACCGTTTGATGGCGGACGCGGTGGGGCCGCAGGGGAAGAGGAGTGTCGGTATAGCGTCAGCCGCTCTCCCTATCCCCTGCGGCCGAAAAGTGGTAGACGGGACGGCGTGTTGTGTTCCACACACGCGCTGTCAAAGATGTCAGCAACCACTGGTGGGGTCCGCAAGGGCCGATGCCTGCCAGGGGTGCGGGTTTGTTCGAAAGAGATACCACAGCCCCTGGCATACGGGCTACTGAGGGAACACGGGTGGGTTTTAGTTAGTAAAAGTCTGACACGCCCTTCTGCTCTACTCAGCAGGAGAAGTCGTTTGATGATTTCCCACCCCAAAAAAAAATCCCTATTATTTGTGACAAAAGCACAAAGGATCATTGTTCCATTTTGTTTAATGTTTTCTAACAATATTTAGAAATTAAACAAGTAATTACAGCTGTCGATCAGGTTAAGCTACGCGTGCCGGGGTTAGTCCATGGATGAATAAACATCTTTAAATATCGTGGATCTTTGCTGTCAAAGATCACTGTGACTGTTCGCTACGGCTCGTCAGATGTCTTACCAAGTGGTTGTGGAGGCTCCATGTAAAATACTAGTATTCAGTTGCCTCCGGTTAGACTGGAAACCGACCCCAACATGTCGGAAAATGGCTAGGCAGATGAGATGAAACATATTTATTTCCCTAGTCTAATTTCGATCAGCAAATAATTTCCTAATCTAAACTTCGATTTATGAATCCATTTAAATCGTTATTAAGAATTTTGATGACGTATGAATAATTTATATTCACAGACCATAATCCAAATAATACCTACTGACTAGTATTCGATTTCATATAGAACGCTGCTTCGATATTGCGCGGCAGACGTTTATAAAAGTAAGTTATTGAACGGCGCTGCGGCGGACTGAAGTAGTACTCGTAGTTTAAAACGACCTAAATTCAGTACTGAAGATCTCATTCGTTCACGATTGCCGAGGCTTAAAGCCGCAGTTCAAACCATCAGGATAACGCATTTGCATTTCAATGAGGGTTTTCTGGCAGCACTGAGACGTCAGGTCCGGGCACCAGTCAAGTGTCAAAGCGCCTACAGACTGAATGGTGAACGAATGAATGAAACGAATAACATCAAATATTTTAAGTTCATTGTCGAACAGGAAGACCTCTTGTCAAAGTGGCGCCAACTGGTGGCTTGAATATTCAAGAACACCCCCAAAAAAGTATTCTTTGCACATTCAGGTTCCTCATAATATTCTCCTTTGACGTTTAGATACTTTGAGTGCATTCTCTGATCCGGAAAAAGGCCGGATAAGATGAAAGTCTTGGTTCGGACACAATGTTAGCTAGCGTAGCGTGCGACCTGCCTGGATCTAATTCTATTTATCAGGTTCGAGACTCAGAGAATCTCCATGAGTTTTAGCCGTACTAACATGGTTTTATTGAATTACCTTTGGCATGCCCTATATTGAAACAACAATAACGTTGTACCGTCTATACGTTTAGGCGATGCAAGCCGTTTGTTGCTTCAACTTCATGGTACGCTAGCAGCAACTTTGCATCATGTTAGTGGGGGTTTTAGGTTGTACTTACACGACGCGGCTAATAAAATTACGAGCCATTTTTCACGTTAATTTTTTGAGAAAACTTGTTGCCATGATGCCAATGGCTTTTCTATGTAAATGCAACGGTGAATTTTACGGGAAATAGGAAATAATGATTACAAATCACTTGTTAAATGAAAACCATTTGGTTGGAAATTGCCTTAGTTTTGTGTCGTCATGTGTAGAACACGCACTTCAGTAATAATGTAAAAACTTGACAAAAAACAACGGATTTTTGTTAGAAAAAGACTGTGATTACAAAACACGAGTGGTACTACTGGTATTTTAATTGGAAACTTATAAATAATACATTATATATTTTTAAATTTTTTCAACTTCAATAAACGTATTTTTAAAAGGGAGAGCAGTTTCTTTGCGTGGGTAACTAATCAATTAAATTATCAGAAATGTAAAACATGGAGGCATTTTAAAGTTCAGTACCTACATGTACCTTTTAAAAAAATGGTCTAATTATTAAAACAATTGAATTGTTGTATCTCTTTCTGCAAGTACCTACTATCCTCTTTCCTAATCCTGCCGCCCCTCAGCGTACGGTGACATTTGTATGGAATAATTTAATCATTTTATTGATCTGGGTAACTACCATTCACACGAATGTAAGCTCAGGGTCGCGGCACTGAATGTGATCCAAATCAATTAAACTTTGAAGACCGTTTTCCAAGAGTTTTCCGGAATAAGTGTTCACGTTCCGTTTTTTGAAAGAAAAATATTTTACTCTAGAAACGCAGAGGAAAAATATAAGCTTAAAAAGGGATCATTTAAAACGAACAGTTTAAAACGAGGCAGAATTATGCGAGGCCAGGAAGGCTTTTAGACTTGTACGATTAATATCCCATGTTGGGCGATTTTTTTATATTATTTTCAATAAAATAATATAAAAAATCGCCCAATAGGACAATTGATTGCTTCAATTCTCGGCTCGCTGCGGCGTTTGGTGAATTATAGCAGTATATATTTCACTTGGGTAGCATTTTGCCGAACTTTTTTTTTTGGATCGGTAATCATCAAATTACTTCTCACGCTCTGGGCGGAGCGAAAAGGTGTGTCAAACTTTTACTGACTAAACCCCACCTGTGTTCCTTCAGTTGCCTGTGCCAGGGCCTTACCGTGGACCTCTTTCGAACAAATCTGCGTCCCTGGCAGGCTTTGGCCCTAGCTGACCCCTTCAATTAATGCTGACATCTCTTTGAAGCGCGCATGGAACACAACACGCCGTCAACTCGGGCCGGGTTCTCACTGGACGGCAAGCTACCCATTGCTCGCCGTCCGCAAACAGGCGCCTACGGTGGTTGGGACTCCGCTATGGACTTCCGACGCTCAGGGCGTCTCCTGCGGTGGCTAGGGACGCGGGGTTGCTAGGATTGCCTTTCCCTCACACTCTCCGCGTCATCCTTCGCGAGCATAACTACTTCGCAGAAGGAGGTGACGGCTTGCCATGCATTTTCGCTCCGTACCATGGCCTGGACCAGCGCCAGACGTGAGACATCGCCGCCACCGATCGCATCCGCGAGGACACGGCAGTGCTCCGCCCAGGCAGGGCATTCTTCCACCGTATGCTCCACCGTGTCCTCCAGGCGATCCACACAATGGTGATAACCGGGCGTTTCCTCCCGCCTTATCCGAAACAGGAACCTCCCAAAGCAGCCGTGTCCGGTGAGGACCTGCGTAAGGTGGAAGGCGAGGACATCGTAGCGCCTCTCCAGCCACTCTTCAAAGACGACTTATCGCTGCAATTATGACGAGCCCAGCACTGGGTTGCGACAATCGCACTCTTGCCATGGCCATGACCCTTTGGGACGTACTCAACCGGCTGGCTGACTGCCGCCCCATGGAGCGCGCCCACACCGGTGCCCCGTCAAGGGCCATGAACCGCACGCCATGGGCTGAAGCCGCTTTAAGGTAGCTCCGGCCCGCTCCAGTTTGGAAGCCAAACATCGGAAATACTCCACGAAGTTCCACCGGCTGTCAAGGACAAGTCCCAGGAACTTCATCGTCAACTCGACGCTGATAAACTTACTTTATACGTTCTCTTTAGTAAGGTTTTTACGGTGTCGCCTTGTTTCGCAGACAGAAATTTCATAGAAGTTCGTTTCTCAGAAAATGTTTCATATAATATTTGGTTCTTGTAAATTTTATTTCGAATATTGTTGTTTCAAAGACTATTTACTTGAATAAATTATATTTCACAGAAACACAATTCAATGACTTTTTAATCTCATTTTTTTGCTCAACAAACTTATCAAACAGTAGAATTATTTCATTGCGAATATTGTTTGTTCGGTGTATTTTTCCACGGTGCCAATTTTTTTTTCATTTGGAAATGTATTTCTGAGTAACTAACTAACTAACATAGGTATCATATCAAGATATATAATTTTGCAATCTTCGCATATTTTTTACCGACAAAAAAACGGAGGAGGTTCTCAAGTCGACGCGTATATATATACAGGAAAAGTTTTTATCCAGTGCGCAAATTTTAACCATGAATTCAGCATATCATTGTGGAACCCCTAGTGCAGAAATTTTTCACCAGTTATACAAAAAAGAAAATCAGCTGTTTCATAGAAAAGTGCAATACCTACGCGGTCAAAATGTATGGAACAGCTGTTTTTCTTTTTGTATATCCAGCGAAAAATTTACGCAATTTACGCACTGGATAAAAACTTACCCTGTATATTTATTTTTATTATATGACCACGCAAAACTTTTTTTAAGATTTGATCCCATATAAATTTAGAAAAAAACAACCAACCCTAAGGTAGGAAAACAGGGGATGATTGATACTCACAGATTTTAATACTGAGTTGTGTATTACAAAAGTAATAAAAATTAAGCATGTAGTAATTAGTAGATTATAGCCACAAAAATTATAAAACAAAAACATTTTAACAAAAAAATTAAACCGCCGACACGCGGTTTAAGTAGCAGTATATGTATACAGTTAGTAATGGTATGAACACATCATCACTATCACTACATATTATAAAACTAAGACCCCTCGCGTCTGTCTGACTGTGTATCTGTTTGTTCGCGAAAAAGAACTAAACGAATTTTCATGCGGTTTTCACCAACAGACAGAGTGATTCATGTGGGAGGTTTAAGTGTATAATTTGTTTAAATTGGCTAACGCGGGCGAAGCAAATGCGTAGAGAACGCATTTTACCATATACTGAGATCGCCAACCCGCCTGCCAAGCGTAGCAATTATGGCAAAACCCTCCTTTTGGGGGAGGCTTATGTCCAGCAGTGGTCGTCTTTCGGCTGAAATGATGATGTTGATGGGCGAAACCGCTGGCAAAAACTAGTTAAAAATGAAATTAATATTGCTGATGACACTTGACTTTTTAACGGTCAGCGACGAGCGTAGTTTTAGTGGTCATTTTCATTAGCAGAACTTCTTATAGATAAAATACGCAAATAAAAATCCTTCACCCTCCAAAGACAGCTGTTGTTACATCTGACTTTTAGATCAACCTGTCGTACACTCGTACCAGTCGATAAGAAAAACTGCAATCACGGAGAGTGCTTCAGAGAATGGAAATTAATCCAGCTGAAACAGAAAAGTTAATCGTCAAAGGATTCACTAAAATTATTGTTTGTCCACAGATATTATTTTTTATAAAAAACCGTTAACAATAAGGCCGCAACAAGACAAACAACAAACATTATTATTCTGTTGTTTTAACATTGTACGTGAAACGGCGTGGTCTTTGACAAGATTAACAGTCTCTAGGATGGGATAGTACATTAGTCTTTTAACTGAATATGGTCCTAAAAAGAATATGTAGTCCTAAAAAGAAGAGGGAGACGAGTATTACGTTCCATCAGGTTTATATGTTGATCCGTGGATGGGTGATCTTTACTTACCAAGACTCCTACGTGCCTCATTCGTGGATCTTTGACAGTTGTTACGGGTAATTAGAAGCCTAAAAGTCTGTCAACCAGTCTTACCGAGTCGTAGAGGGCAGATAGTCGCTCCATGTAAAACACTGGAGTGGTTTACCGACCTCTAAAAACGATTACCTATTATGCGACATATATTGTTAATCGCCAATTATCACAACCTATTTTGGGTACATCCCATTGTTCTAGAATCGAAAATTTCAATGTAATTTTTTGGGTTAGAGTCATTCCAACTACGGAACCCTTCATTGTGCGAGGTCCACGGTGGAGACGCACTCGGCAGGTTATTCTTTTCTTACAAGCATGCCTTTGAGACATAGGTAAGGTAATTATAATCATTTCGTAAGTCACATAACGGTGAAGCTGGCGGCAGCTATTTTGTCTAAACGAACATTTAACACTTCCATTCCTCATTAAAATTATACACTAAAATGTTCCGGATAAGCTTGTAATTCCGCAACCACCTTTATGATCAAGTACCTACTTTATCGTTAGCCGATATTGCTATAAAGTTACCTACTTACTTCGATAATCGGGAGCGTACTCATTAAACTCAACTATATACTTATATTTAGGTACGATTAAAATTAGTTTATTTCGTAGAGTTTTATATGAGTATAATTGCTTACTTATTGAAATACTTAACTTATGAAAATCTAGAGTATTCCGTAAAACATATCTCATGTTTTAAAAGTATACCTAAATTATTATAATTAACTTTTTTTGTCATAACATTCGTTCAGCAATTAGTCGAAGGCGAAGGTAAATTCCGTCACTAAAGTAAAAATCCCTAGTCTTCCTATCGTCTCTCGTTATATCAGCGCAACACCATATTCTTCCACAAATCTTTAACCCCATTAAAGATTCCATAGTCATCTGTTATAATGCTGCCTATCGAAATTTTCTTTCTTTCCTAGTTCGTGGAATCGTAAATCTCCTTCAGTTCTGAGTCGAGTTGCACAATTACTGACGTAGCGTGCACTGACCGGAAAGGTCCACTCAATCTGTTTGGTTCTTTCCTAAAAAAAAACATTTCAAACATCAATTCACATGATCTGTCCAAGAATATGTCTGGACTTTAAAAGAGACTATGACCTCTGAGTTTGTTTTCGCTTTTCTTCTCAAACCGACACCGATTTCATTTAGTTTTTAAAATATGATTGTCGTGCAAAAGTGTTTGTACAACACACCTAGTTCATCATCATCAGCGTATAATGTTCCCACTGCTGGGACACAGGCCTCCTCTCTGTGAGAGGGATTGGGCCGTAATCTACCACGCGGGCTCAGTGCGGGTTGGTAGATGTCACATGTCTTCCGATTTTTTTTTTTCGAGAACACTTTCCTCACGATGTTTTCCTTCACCGTTTTGAGAGCAGTGGTAATGAAATAATGTGCACATAGTAAAGCGCCTGGCTGGGTTCGAACTCGTAAGTCGCGGCCGTTACCACTTGGCCACCACTGCTCTGCCACACACCTAGTTGTAGAAATTAATTAATTTAAAAAGCAATAAAGGCATATTCTATTACACAACTTATTATAACATCACACCTGTAATCACAGAAACGTTAGGTAGAGGTCTACCTATGGTACACCCTCATTTTGCCAGTCATGTTGTGAGTTCTAATATGTTATCATAAATACATAACCACTCAACCGCACGCTACAAAACGAGAGCGTGGTCTCTTTTAACCCGGTGCCACACAACCTTTGATATTATTTAATGAATATTTTACTTTGTTTTACAACACAACCAATTTGAAAAGGGTAGGACGTACATTAAGTTAATTATGACTACGAAAAAATAGAATGGTTTGAGCAGACGTTTTTTTACAAAATAAGTATGGAGACTTATGAAATGTTGGATGATCGCCTTGAAATCCTATTTCCTAGTAATATAATATTATAAATGTGAAAGTTTGTATGTTTGGTTATGTAGATGTTTGGACGTTTGTTACTTAATCATGCAAAAACGGCAGAACAGATTGTGATGAAATTTGGCAAACAGATAGTTTAAACCCTGGATGTGTTAACATGGCATACTTTTTATCACGGCAGTTCGTACGTTCCCGTGGATTAATTTTCGAACTCCACGTGGGCCAGGACGCTGTCAAAAGCTAGTTACAAATGTACAACCACACGGCACGGATGAATATAATTTAAATAAAATTAACTCTTTTAAGACAATAAGTATAGTTTAAAAAAATATTTATGTATTACAAAAAACGAAAGATGCATTGAAATAATTCCTTTGCTACGCGAAAGCTACGTAGGCCTACGCCAAGCGACGCAAATTGCTACACAAGATAAAAACGTCTTTCATTTTTAATTCAACAAAAATTATTTTAAAGCTAGAATCCATTTACCAAAGCTAGTTATTATTGGAAGTCGTGTTAGCTTAGGTTATTTCCGGAAGTCTCTGGCAGACTTGACCTGAATCGATATCTACATTGTGTAACGAAAATGGGTATTCCTTTTTTAGTTTTTTGGTGGGAAATCATCAAATAACTTCTCCCGCTCTGAGTGAAGCAGGAGGGCGTGTCAGACTTTTATTACTGACTAAAACCCACCCGTGTTCCCTCAGTAGCCTGTATGGATCTGAATTTCAGGCTACCTATCAAACAAATTATGAAAATAATCATCATTATCATCTGCCTAGCCTTTTCCCAACTATGTTGGGGTCGGCTTCCAGTGTAACCGGATGCAGCTGAATACCAGTATTTTACATGGAGCGACCTCTGACCTCCACAACCCAGTTATTGGTTAATACGATACCCCTTGGTAAGACTGGTTGTCACACTTTCGGGCTTCTGACGACCCGTAACGACTGTCAAAGATCCACAAACGACAGCCGAGACCAACGGCTGAACGTGCTTTCCGAGGCACGGAGGGGTCTTGGTATGTTGAGATGGTCACCCATCCAAGGACCAATCGTGGCAAGCGTAGCTTAACCTGATCGATCGACCCGTGCGACTATTGTTACTTAGCCACAAGCCCCCCTAAATTATGAAAATAATAATATTGCATAAATCTATGTTCTCTTGTGAGCAAGTATTTTATTTCAGACACGAGTGAGCACCTACAAAAAATATTAAGTCAACTTGATTATCTTTTAGAATAAATTCAGGTAATAGAAATAATATCATTATGTATAATTATGTTGACGTTGCCTTTTCATATAGGAGTTCTTTTGCTTTTTCGTGTCGAAACGTGAAATAGATTACTTATGTGAGCATAGCGTGGGCATAGCATTTAATATTTGCGGCTAGTCGCAGATGTTTATCTAGTGTGTGGGCTAACCTTTGTATGTGGCTTTTGTATTTTCGATAGCGGAATTATAATTTTCATCATAGTCGATTCCGACGTTCATTCAGGAGCAAATAAATAATGGAAATCATTTTCTTTTTAATATCACATTGAAATTTAGTTTATCGTTTTAAGGTTTCGCACACAAAACATTTCATTGAGCCACGTTAATAGTATCTCCGACACAGTTTACATTTACATATCTACAAATATCACAAAAACATTTATGTTTCGCATTTGTTTTCAGAAATAATGACTCCAAGTCTAAATACGAACGCGGTTTGAGTACAACCGGTATTATCATATAATATTTATTAAGCACTTGGAATTGTTGTCATCCTTGGTCTTTAGGTCCTGGGTTTCGATTTCTAGGTCAGGCACAGTGATATGGGTGTGGCTATTAGGAATTTCGCAGTACCAGATAGCTGTGTGGATTTGTGTCCCTCTGTCTAGCCCTTGCGTGAAAACAGGGTTTATGTTGTGTTATTATATTCTGTTTGTTTATAAATTAGTTAAAAACATGACACTTACGCGTCGTACGTATAAGTTAGAGACATGTCTTAGCTTAAGAAAAGGCGTGCCAACGGACGTGTAAAAGTGTTTATACAGACCTACTCACGGAAATCAAATCATTTATCATTTAATTAATCCAGAGTGGTACAATCGGTCATTCGGTCGTCTGCCACCAACAGATGACCTGTCAATTGCTCTGGATATCGTCTCGAAGGGATGTTTTCATTAATTTATGTCATCCTTTGTTGTTGTGGCAGCCTTGTGGATGTTTGTACAGTCGACCACGTAACGCCTATATCAACCTAACCTTTAATGCCACATGTACGTCATAGAATGTCAAGGTCTATTTCTACTTTAAGACCTAATCATAATCTATATAAATACAATAAAATGAATCTCCGAAATGTATATACGCGCATAACTTCCGAACGACTGCACCAAATTGGATGATTCTTTTTTTATGTGTTTCTTATTGTCAGGACAAGGTATGTCTATAAGAAAATTTATAAAAAATATATAGGTTTGATCAGAATGATTGTGTTATTGATAATCCAACTGATTTGATTTTACCGGAAGTGTTATATTTCCTCAGTCGCGACTAGAGTAATAAAATATGGCGGTACGAAGTTCGCCGGGTCAGCTAGTCATTTATATGTCAGAACCTGGTACATTAGATTAATTTATGGTATCATTTACATCCAAGTGTGGCGTGCAAATATTAGTTACATACGTATATTAGACAGTAAAGCAGTTTTTACCATAATTATGTTTCGATTTACTGGGAAATTTTGTTAAAAGTGTTAAAACAATTTAGAGGTTGACTTTATACCGTTTTCCCTCGTAGGTATCGGCACAGATAATATAATACTACGTAATCGGCATTAAGTATACCCAGAATATTTCATGGCTGCCTAATTTTTTATGAACATCGGTGTACCTACCAATATTTTATGACGATGTGTATGATATTCTGTCAAGTTCGGCTAATGAGACACAATTGATTTTCCATTGTATCGTATCCTATCGGGTGCAGCCGGGGCTTGACCGGTAGGTATATAGGTATATTTTATGGTTGTAAATCATCATCATCATTTCATCCGAAAGGCGTTCACTGCTGGCCTCTCCCAATATTTTTGTAGTATATTTATATAAATATATTGGGTATAAAACAAAGTCACTATTCGTGACTGTCTATATGGCCGCTTATTCTGCTAAACTGCGCACCCCACACACCATCATTTATGGCCGTTTCCTATAATTTACGGACCGTTATCTATATAAATAAAAATAAAAGTCCTGATTGACTGACTGACTCATCAACGCCCAGCACAAACCCTTGGACCTAGAAAACTGAAATATTGCACAGAGTTTCTTTTTATAATGTAGACAAGGAGTAAGGAAGGATTTTTCGAAATTCAACTTCTAAGAGAGTTAAATAGGGGATGATAGTTCCGCGCGGGCGAAGCTTCTGGCAAAAGCTAGTTGTTAATATTAAGACTCTTGTATCTGTGCCAGTATTGAAGCAAATACCTCATAGCTTTGCATCGTAGACTATCCCATATGGAAGTAGCAATCACAGGGAAAATTAGCTTACGAACCTATTTATTTGCCCAGTTTGGTAATAAAAATATTACCATGGGTCAGCAAAACGGTTCGTTTTTGTTTAAACGAACCGAGCGTTTGGCAATTTATTCGGGAAGGCTTATGTGTACAGTCACAAGCTTAAATATGTCACCATAGAGAGATTGGCAGTCATTTCTGATTTCATGATTCATCAATTAATATTCGCCGTCAAAATTACGTTAAATTTCATAAGTAATCATTTGTGGAGAGCATCGAAATGTGACATCGAAAGAACATGAAAACCTAAAACTATCTAACGAGATGTGATATCAAAATATATGATGCTGCATCGCCATCAATAATATGTGATACCTCTTAGAATGCAACGATTCGGAAAGTCTAGCGTAATACATTTCTGCCTACTCAGTTAAATTATGAAGAATGTGATACTTCGTTATGATACAAAATATTTGGTATCACTTTCGCAGTATAAAAACCTTGACTGTAATAAATTATACACTAATATTTAACATACCTACGTTACATCATAAAATAAATCTTAGGTTTTGGTAAATTCGTAAAAATTGTGAAATACAAGGTCTGTCAGCTATTCATGAAGAAAATATAGCAATAAAATTATTGTTAAATGTTAAAGTTTGTTCTCAAGCTCGATAGATGGCGTTGGCGTACAAAATAGATCTCTCTATGGTTTTGGTTACAACGATTTGGATGGGTTCGTGTGAATTTTTAGAAATAAATCAAACCCAACCCTATTAGTATAGACATAAGGTCAAACCTGAAGAATTGAGCACCACTCTCGGTCTTTGGTATTTAACAAGAACAATTTTCAAAATATAAAAATTACATACCTAGTTATTTTACAATATAAAACGAAACTTTATCGACATTTTCAACATTTTATTGCTCAAACTCTCAGTAATTCGTCCGTTTTCACGTAACATGTGTAATTTAATTACAATGTAGGTATACGTGCTCATCTCCCGTTGTAGTACCGTGAAAATATGGACACAATTTACGTTTTATATCCCGGACATTTACATAATGGCCCATCCCATAAGTATTCATGCTGTAATATTCGCTTGTTTGCAATACATTTTTACGATAAATAACATTGTGAACACTTTGTTGGCAGGTTATTTTCAATTTTACTAACATCAGTAGACAGCAAAGTCAAAATGGTAATAAATCTTATGAGTTTTATATTGTGTAGCTAGGTAGCAGCAGCATCTCTTTGTATCGTAACATTCAGTTTACCTAATTAACAAGACACAGGGAGCAGTGGTGGCCAAGTAGTCCCGACTAACGAGTTGTAAGTCGAAGTTCGAACCCAGGAATTAATTAATGAACTTTCTGCAGGTGATATTATCACTTTAGGGGTATGAGGAACAGGGTGTAAAGTTCACTCATACCTATGCTGGTAAAGGAGGATCCTCCGAACAGACGGGTATTGTGTCTGGTCCGGGCAACTGCCCGACAGTTGATGTCGAGATTTTGTATATGTTCGAGTGTCGTGGTAAACTCTGATTGCGCGATGTAGGATTTCTCAGATAGTTCGCTTGTGGCATTGTAGATGGCGCCACTTTTCTTTTTGCGGTTCTTTATATTGTTGCGAAGTATTTTTTAGTGTAGTGCCGCTACATCACCACTGCTGTCGGATCGGTGACGGAAAACATCGCGACGAAACCGGAATGTCTATAACCAAAATTTCTAAGACATCTGACAACCACCAACCCGCATTGGGGCCGCGTGATGGATTATGGCCCACTTCCTCTCACAGACTTGGCCTGTGTCCCAGCATTGGGACATTATAGACACTATAAAGTTAAAGATTACTTGGATGACAAAAGGCTTGAGGTTAGTTAAGTTGCTCCAATGTAGGGTACATTGGAGCAACTTAACTAATAAAGGTATAAGCTAAGTGTATTAAAATACCATTGACATTTTTATTTTTAAAGTACCTATTGATTCACGTGACATTATTTTTGATGACATTTAGAGCTGATTTTACCAAAGTCAGATATCTTTTATCCGTAGAATAAAATTGACTCTGAAAATTCTAATAAGGAAGATCTGTCAAAAATTGAAAATTTATTCTCAGGATAAGACTTATTCTTGGTATTAAAGTTTGGTGAAATTCTCCCTTAAAGAGAAAACTGACTGTGAATGTGAGTACTATGCAGGTTAGATTGAACACATGACTTTATAACTCGCTTGGTGCTGCAGATTTGGTAGCGTCTTGTGACGGGTCGTTGAGCTCCCTAAAATAGGATTGATCTACACAGTGACTGATACATACATGCCGTCTGTTGGTTCAGAGCAGCTCGAAGCTGCAATGGATCTTTCTCCGAAAGGCCCTTCCAGACATGGCCCTGCATTGTTAGCCTCACATAAAATTAAAATGTTTGGACTTTAAAAGAGTTCTGAGTGCGTCTGAGTTTGTTTTTGGCTTTTCTTTTCAGGGAACAGTCAGCTAGGAAATGCCGGCACCATCTTGTTTTATAATATTGACCAACAAAATATTGAGGATACAGTGGAGCACACGGTGGAGGTCTGCCCGGCTTGGGCGGGGCACCGCCGTGTCCTCGTGGAGGCGCTCGGCGGTGGCGATCTCTCGCGTCCGGCCCTGGTCCAGGCCATGGTACGGAGCGAGAGTGCATGGGTAGCCGTCACCTCCTTCAGCGAAGTAGTAATGAGAGGAGAGGCAGTATATGCGCCCTCACGGCCCAAACCGCCGCAGGAGACGCCCTGGGCGTCGGGAATCCCAGGCTGATTTCCCGCCACCGTAGGCGTGGGCTTGCGGAGAGCGAGTAATGTATAGCTCGCTGTCCGGTAAGGACCAAGCCCAAGTCGACGGCGCGTTGTATTCAACGCGCGCCTCCATGAGATGTCAGCACAAAGTGATGGGGCCCGCAAGGGCCGATGCCTGCCAGGGGTGCGGGTTTTTTCGAAAGAGATACCTCCGCCCATTGCCTCCACCCCTGGCATACAGGCTACTGAGGGAACACGGGTGGATTTTAGTCAGTAAAAGTCTGACACGCCCCTTTCCACCAAGAAGTTATTTGATGATTTCCCACGCAAAAAAAAGCAACAAAATATTGACGTGTAAAAGTATCTTATATTATAAGATCTACTTTCATAAATTTCATTTCAATACTGTGGAACCGCTCACCGCTTTCTTAAAAAATCAAAATTCTACAGAAAATATTATCCCATAAATACCGCTTAATCTCCTCATCAGTTCAATTAGGTGCATAATTAAAAGAAGCTTTGGAAATCTTTATTTGTTTTGAGTTGGCAGTTAAAGAAAGAACAAATGCGTTTTTCCCAGCGCTAATGATCTCGATTGTTGTTCTACATTGTATCACTTACGTTCTGTCTGACCTCGATAGACGGTACAAATGAAAACAAATTGAATTATTTCATCGCATCTATTTCATGAAAAAGTCATTCAATGGGATAACTTAAATGCACTTAGAGAGTTGTAGTGATGATTTTAATGACTATAATTATGTACAGCCATGAGAGGGCTTGTAGCTAAGTCATAACAGCTGCACGGGTCGATCGATCAGGTTAAGCTACACTTGCCGCGGTTGGTCCTCGGATGGGTGAAAATCTTTACCCCTCCGTGCCTGAAAGCCCGTAAAGCCGTTGGTCCCGGTTGGCATTCAAATCTTTGACAGTCTTTTTGGTCCGTCAGAAGCATCTGAAAACGAGTCGTACCAAGAGCGATCGTATTACCTATAGTAATTGAGTTGGGAATGTCAGATAGGCAGTCGCTCCATGTAAAATATTGGTATTCAGCTGCACGTGGTTAGACTGGAAGCCAACCCCAAAAAAGTTGGGAAAAGGCTAGGCAGATGATAAGTTCTGTAAAGTCATATTTGTTACGGTCGCGAATCATAGTTTAATCAGCAAAAAGCTAAAGAAACTCTAATTTTGCACATCCTCCTTATGGGGAATCTAGTCGCGGGCTCGAACTCACTGATCGGCCTGGCTAAAAAGCACGCTGTGTCACCAGGTATCGTGTCCGACAGAGGTAGTATAAGTGATAAGTAGTTAGACTCTAGTCAGAATCTACACGCACAACGTTATTGATGCGATATAGGATCATATAAAGTACAACAGGCGCGTAATAAATTAAGAAAAGTCGTTTGAAAGATCGTGTTTTATGAAAAAACCACTACATAAATCAATGACCAATAATAGTACATTATGGTACAAGTGTGTAACGTTACGACGGTAATCATCAATACACACGTGTATCATACGACTTTTTTCAACACACTAGTGAAGAAAATAATACTCAAAAATCATTTTCCTTGGAGTTTCTAGGTAGTAAACTTTCCATAACGTTAAGGGCTTCACATCTTATATCGGGCGGTGTTACAACATAAATAATTTTCTTCATAACTAGTACTTGTAGTCATTTTAATGAATAAATAACTATAATTTCAACAGTGAAAACGAGTTGAGTTTTTTTTATTGTCAATGGCGGGAAAAAGTAATCAGTTTTCCAATGCGCGCGCATCTAACAATGGCGATCGGCCTTATACTAAGGCCGCATTCCGAATTAGAAAAATAACGCTGTGAGCGCTCACATCGATATTTTGCATTCCGAGTTAGATATCACGATTCTGACAGCTAAGAACCGTCATTTTTGTCATCAATACGGAACGCTCGTGATCACGATAAAAGTGTTCACTCAACGTTAAAACATATATTCACTATATTAAACTTGTATAGTTTCACCACACATTTCTTCTTCTTAGACAGTAGCACTATTTCAAATAAATGTGATATTTGTCTACGACACATTTGCTCAATAGTCTTCATTCAATACTTTCATTCAAAAAACTTTCATTCATATATTCATTTCTGCATTCTTTACTTCACTCGTTCAAATCTCTCATTTAATTTATCATAAACAAGTATAACGTAAGGTCGGCGTTATCGCAAGATGGCACTGTCATGACGTCATCTATGACGATTCGCGGGACGTCGTTATCGCGCTCACGCCAATTCGGAACGGGTGTGAGCGTGCTCAAATCGATAATCGATATTATTGTAACTCGGAACGTGGCCTAAAAGAATGAGGTTTCTATTTTTTTGGCTTTTCGCGGATAGGGTTTTAGGTACAGTCGCCGGCAGGTCAAGCTATCCCAAACTGTCAAATTTTCCCAATTGAACATAAACCTTATGCCTTTGTGATAAAGTTGAAAAACTATCAAAGAACTTTGACAGATTGGGGTAGTTTGATGTGCTGGCCTCTGTACAAAATGGGGAATTCAAAGTTTTGAGTGAAAGTTGTATTTATTTAAGACGTACAAGTTGAAATTTTATAATTAAATGCGAAGTTGCATGAAATGAGCAAGCAATAGGTACATTAATTTATTTATACTATTGAATACGACCTTTTTTGTATCGAAACTTTTTAAGAACAAAGCAACTCAACCAATAAAAAAAAACCTATAACTCACTTGTGAATAATAGTAATGAAAAAACCGTTTGATAATAGGTGTCATTATGTGCTTAATTGCGGTGAAATTAGAGCCATTTTATGAGCAAGTGTGTTGAAAATAAAGTTTATTGAACTTTTCGATATTATAGCTTTGTCGGTACGGACTTGGTTTTAGAGATTTTAAACTTCTTTTATTAGATACTTAAACTCCCCCAAAATTAGGTCAAATTAGCAAGAAAAACTAATCTGGGTTCTAACTTTTTAATGGCTTTTTATTTTAGTATTCTGTTTCCGTGCAGATAATATTAATAATGAGACAAAACCATAACATGTTCGTACAATGTCGAACAGTGGAGTAATATACTCCCAAAGTTTGTATGGAAAAGAATTCGACAAGATTCACCTTAAGTCTGGGGCTACAGGCGCTATTTTACACAATGCCTTCCGGTTTCTCTTTCATCTCATTACACGTTTTTAGCAATGACGATGATGTCTGTTATCGAATAAAAAAGTCCTTATCCATATCCCAGGCTATACCTATCTCTGCATGACGATCGGTTTAGATACTGGTTTGTCGTAACAGATAAACAGACAGTCACTTATTAGTAGGGATATCTTAATTGACGAAGTCGTATGTAAATCTTTTTATGTAGGTAAGTACGTAAACGAAATATGTGTAAAATCAAAAATTATAAAAATTATTTATCAGATTTTAATTATTATTATTTATTTATTTAACAGACAACTAGGTCCAATGTAATTACAATACAATAAAAATACAATTCTAGATGTTAGTAACAATTTAACTTATTTGCTATGTTAGTAATTAAATTCTAATGCCGACAGGGTGTTTTTAATAAGATGCCTCATTATGGGGCTTTCATCAGGCCCATCAGCAATACCTTTCAGAAGGCTGTTGCCACTGTCCCGCAATCTGGTGAGAAGAGAAGCATTCTTTTTCCGTACGACAGCTGAGAAGCTATCTACTCTGGCTGTAGCAAACATTGCAGATGCACTGCAATAACGCGGCAATAATGAGTCTATCATTTATTTTCACATCCTTACTACAAAAGCTTTTTACCGGGGGAAGTCTTCCAACGAGTTAATAAATCATTGGGTCCGTAAAGAATTAATGCAGCTGAACTTTGAAAAATAAATTTCCATCCTGTACTCGTACTGTATACACGAGCGCTTCCTGAATATTTCAATTCAAGTTTATTTTACCGGAAATTTGTAGACGGAATCTACCTACATCTCGTTATTATTTTCATCAAATCGGCAAATAATACGTACTAAGTATCAGTATTCATATAGCCATAATCATAAATCATTCTTTTATTTATCAGTCAAATGCAAATTCGGTAATTGTGTGGAAGGGTGTGGGTGTTCGTGAATGAGGAAGACTGCTGTCGTGATACAGTTTTCACTAGTACGGAGGTCAGTGTGAATTAAGCTCAAACATCCGCATAACGTACAGAGGTATTAATAATCACATACGTAATATTATACTTGTATTAGTAGACCCAAATCACAGGATCGTTGGGATTTGTATCTATGTAAGGTTTTTTCTTTTACATTGTCAATAAACTTATTTACTTTTACTTTTATACGTCCCATGGTATCTGATTTTCACTGAATACAGAGCACTGAGTCACCGAATTCCACGTAGTTTACGTTTGCGTAACATGTTGCTGGATTTGCTGAAAGTGTTAAAGCTACGTAAAGATTTGGTCTACAAGACGGCAGTGAGACCAGCTATCTTGTACGGAGCAAAGTGCTGGCCTGTAAAAGAAACGAACGTCTAAAGCTTCACACGATTGAAATGAAAATGCTAAGGTGGTCAGGAGGGGTTACAAGGCTAGATAAAGTAAGGAATGAGTACATTCGAGGCAGATTTAAAGTAACCCCTATAGCCGAAAAGCTCAATGAAAGTTGTTTGCGGTGGTGGTATGGACACGTAATCAGAAGAGACCAGGACTATATAGTTAATAAAGCTTTAAATCTACCGGAGAAGAGAGGTAGAGGACGCCCTCCGTACACATGGTACACTAGTTTGACCGGCCTCATAAATAAAGAAAACTACCGACCTGACAACCCTAGACGGAACGTCATGGCGCAGAAAAATTAGGAGAGCCTAATGTGGGATGGAGCAAAGAAGAAGAGATAATAAAAATGTAGGTATTGGATGGCTATAATGATAGGGATAGATACCCAATAACGGTGATGGACTGTGTGAATGATGATATGGCTAGAACGGGGTTGACTAACGAGATCACGATAAATAGAGAAGTATGGGAGAAGACATGTTAAACATAACCGTCATAATTTGCAATAAAAGCAAAATAATGAGTTCACAGCTAATAGCGTTCTTTCATGATTTTAAGCATTTGTTTTGATAATTTTTCAAAGAAAGATAATTATTATAATTACTTTATATCAATACAAAACGAGCGGTCTCTGGTTTTAGCCTCAAGGTAACAAAAGAAACGATAGCGTCAGAGCAAGGTCTCTTTGACTGAAGATTTCGAAATCAAAGTAGGTACTTTTGTTCTTTATGTAGGTACCCTACCTATACGAAATACAAGAAATGTTTTGAAAAGGAAAATAGAACATTAAGTCGAATCATTTATCATCATCTTTTTGCATGATTAATTTAAAAGCTTACAGATCTGGATTTAAATAACAGATTCAAGAATGAGGAATGTTAATTGTATAGCGTTTTCGTAGAAATACTGAATGAAAATTATGTCTTTCATGATTTCTATGCTTTGTCCTAATTTGGAGCACGCTTGTGCGTCTAAACATTCTCCCGCTGCGCTACTCCCGCTTTGTAACAAATGAAATATACGGTTGACTAACGAGCCTTAATAAATTCTACTTAGGTGCCTAAACGTTTCTCATTTAATCTACCGGTTCACCAATGCTCCAGATGTAAAAATATGCGTGTTATAAAACCTTAGTGTATTTTGAAATCAGTATAATAAATGCCCTATTATGACTAGCAAACAAAATATGTTGGTCTCTTACACATGATTGTGTATAAGTAGGTACACTGGCTAAATTTAAAAAAAATCTCCAAGTAGAAAGTATTTGATTCATTTTGATGATTTGTTTTCAGAAAAACAGATTTTTCAATTAATTTTTACCTAGCCACTTTTAGTACCTATTCATGTAATAGTTACTAAAAGTGGCTAGCTAGGTACATAGTGACCAGCATCAATTAATTTTAACTAAAATTTGCGTGAGGCGTCAAATTATGGAGCGACCACGACTAATTGCATATAAAATTTGGTGTGCTTCCATTAGCTGGCACTGTTATATTTTGGTTATCTTATCGTGCTAGTATAATCATATTGTAACTGGCCAATTTGATACTATAACTATTTAATTACTCAATTATTTTAAAGTAAAAAGAACGTATTTAAATTGTTTTTTATTTTGAGGTTGGGGAATCATCAAATAACTTCTTCCGCTCTGGGTGGAGCAGGAGGGCGTGTCAGACTTTTACTGACTAAACCCTACCCGTGTTCTCTCAGTTGCCTATTTGCTAGGGGCCACGGTATCTCTTTCGAACAAGTCGCACCCCAGGCAGGCGTCGGCCCTTGCAGTTAGTGCTGACATCTCTTAGAGGCACGCGTGGAACACAACGCGCCGTCGACCCGGGCTTGGCTCTCACCGGACAGCGAGCTACCCATTACTCGCCGTCTGCAAGGCTGCGCCCACGGCGGCCGGGAATCAGCCTGGGATTCCCGATGTCCAGGGCATCTCCTGCGTAGGCTAGGGCCGTGAGGGCTCATACTGCCTCTCCCTCACGTGCGCAGCCTCCCTCTTCGAGAGCATCACTGCTTCGCAGAAGGAAGCGACGGCTACCCATGCACTCTCGCTCCGAACCATGGCCTGGACCAGGGCCGGACGCGAGAGATCGCCGCTGCCAATCGCCTCCACAAGGACACGGCGGTGCTCCGCCCAAGCCGGGCAGACCTCCACCGTATGCTCCACCGTGTCCTCAGGGCGATCTTCGGAATGGAAACACCCGGGCGTTTCCTCCACGTATATAAATTGTCACGACACCTCTTAGTAACTCGAATCTTTACTTAATTTAATGTTACTAGAAGTTATGTTAATTTTATAGATAATTTTATTTAGCCAACGCTGAATTGAGTACAACAACCGGTTGTGAACCAAATACCTAATTTTAACATCTCGATTCGGTCAGGAAGATTTTATCAGGGCGAGCACGTGTTAACTCTGCGCCGATATTGTCGATGAAGCTCGAAGCTCTTTGTCGATTCTTGAATCACCTAATAGGTGCCTACTTTTCGTATAAGTATATTATAATAAATAATGTACCTTTAATAATGTAGGTATTTCGCATGGACCAAGAAACTAAAGCGAATTTCGTATTCGAAACACATTTCCATTTTAAATAACCTGCATTATAGCATTCAGCACAATATCCACGGTCGGGTGAACCCAAACAAGATTTCCATTCAATCTATCCTACGTGTAGCCCCAGTTGGCTCGTCGACAGCGAATAAAAATGTTATAAATTATAACAATTAATTTAAAAGAACTTTCCAAGACCAATAGAAACACGAACTCATAAGAAATGCATGCAACTGGAATACACGCGACACAATAGCCGAATGAATACACACACATTAACACGATGCAAGTTTCTTGCATTCAATAAAAATGAAGCAAAAAATGCCGTACAGTGCCATAATAAAGCTTCAATAGCAATTTTCGAGTGATTCATTCTGTTTATTTTATTAATAGCACTCACACAACATTACATAATTTGTTTATGTATTTCGAGTTCTATTAATAGCAATTAGTTTCTACAAGGGCGAATGTCAACGACGACTATTATTTAAATTAATCATACTTTTGGACACTATTCACTGTTTTTTTTTTTACTTTGGCAGTATTGAGGACTATTCAAAATGTAATTAGGTATGGAGTTAAGAAATTATCCCTGCAAACACCTTTACGTAAATCGTACCACGGTGAACTTTAAGTAGTTTTTGGTTTGGCTTATTTGATTTGACTGTAGGTGTGGACGACGTGCACCTTAATATTGAATCTCATATAAGTTTAAGTAAAACATAGACTAATTGAAGAACTCTTAGTGCCATCTGACGGCAATGCGTGAAACGTTGTTTGAAAATATATTACAATGTGGCAAGCTGCGAGTGAGCCGGCCTAAAGTATTTTTTGTTGTTGGCAGTACTAGAATCACCTTGAATTTTCTCTGTCAACAAAAACCGCGTCAGTTATATATTTTTTCGGTGATGATGACGCGAGTTCCATGATTTTTGTTCACCCAAAAAGTGCTCAACGCGCCTAAAGAAGTGTTCAGTTCAAAAGGCTGAACGAATTTGGATGTTTGGAACACAGATTATTTGTTATCTGGAGTAACACATAGTATAACCGTTTATCTTGATAGTAAGTTCCCTTGGGATAATTTTCGAACTACACACAGGCGAAGCCGCTGGCAAAAGCTAGTATAAAATGAAATAGCTCATTACTCATTACTCCGTAACATATTTAGCCGGTAAAATAGGAGCTGACGGAACCGACTACTTCTCAACTCAACTCTAGTTTCCCAACATTTCACTAGAATTTGTTTAGACCTTTGATATTCATAACCTTTGACAGACTGTACCCGCAAGATAAATAAACGGACGGACCAATATCAAAGTTGGTAGAATTGCACGGAAATTACACTGAATTTGCACACAGCAGTGCTATGCCAATACCCGTATATTGCAAATTCACGGAATGACTCTTTGAAAATGGCGTGTTGTGAGGTTTCCGCAACTCTATCAAAGGGCTGCAAACGATTGCAGGAATATTTGGGACTAAATATTAAGTCCAACGTTTGATTCACTACAGTGTGTATTCAAACCGTCGTCGGTCGGTGCTAATGACGACGTTATTTGTATACTGTTGTGAGTAGTATCTAGTAAGCAGCGAGCGCTTTCTTGCATCGGATAATTATTTTGAGTTTTAGCATTGAAACCCTAGATGGTATGAATATACAAGTTTATATATTTCTGGAACAAAATTAATAGTGCATACAAAACAACAAAATAATTTACCTCTGTTCAAATCGTACTAATGAATACTAATTCAGTCAGAAGTTATTGATATTGTCGAGAATAGCAAGAAACAGTTTGCTGCAATGGAAATTATTTCGAGTTCGAGAATTAGAAGCATAATTAATAGGTATTCATTCATTATCGCTGGAACATCTGGGACTACATTAATGTTATGCAAATACAACTGAATAGTCTGCGACTCTGTTCAAATCGTACTAATGAATACTTAGTACTAACAGTGTCAAAGGCTCTGTTGTGAATATGAAATCAACTGCGTGTTTATGCAATTGAGATTCGTTTTGACTTCGAATATCGGAATCGTATCTCGTGTCGTATCGTAGTTGTATCAAAGGTATAAAAAAACTTATGTTTTCAATCAAACAAACATAAATATGTAAGTAGGTAACAAAGACCATACACATGGAACACGCCTATTACATGGGGCTTAAATATAACTGGCGAAATGAGGATGTGCTATATGCAAACCTCTGCTCAACCCCTCAGGGAAACAAGGCGCGATGTTGCGTTATGTTAGATACACATGGAAAAATATGAAGCATAATCAATGGAAGGTTTGGTCTAGGACAATTACTTCTATTCCAAGAAAGAGATCGCAGTGAGCGATAATGCAGTCCATTGTGTGTTTTGTAGTGTTTTTTTTTTTCTGTAATCTATTTCGATATATTTTTCTGGTATATATGTTACCGTAAGATGGTGAGCGTCGTTAGTTTATCATCTATCTCGCGAGATAATAATCTGTCAATTAATTGTGAACTGCAAAAAACATTTACCTACAAAAACTCACTATTTTTTCGATAGTTTCTAATCTGGCTGTCAAATTGTGAACTGGTATCAAGGCGGATAGTACCTTGCGCTATTACTAAATAGTCAAGTAACTGCCCCTAACTTGGAAGTAGCACTCGTCGGCCACTGCTGCGGCACCGCTCGCTTTGCTCGCTCAGCTCGCACCCGGTTGGTCGCAGTTCTAACCTAACCTATTCGATCGGTAAGCAGTATGGCGCAGTTCACAATTTATCGACAGTTTATAATCTTGCGAGACAGATTATAAACTAACGGTGTTCACAATCTTACGGTGACAGATATAGGGTGACTGGTAATTAGTGACCGATATTTAAACATGATTGTACTCATCATTATGAACAACTTTTATTATGGGACCAAACCTGAAATCGCGAAAAAAAAAATAAGCTGTTCCCTACATTTATGTTCGCATAACTCGTCATAATGTTGGGAACAGCTGATTTTTTTCGCGATTTTGGGTTTGGTCCTATAGTAAAAGTTGTTCCTAATGATGAGTACAATCATGTGTTTAAATGTCGGTCACTAATTACCAGTCACCCTATACTCGTATATGGAAATAAAACCTATAATTATGTAAACTGATCACTAACGCACGCCTAACATGAGACTAGTTTATTGGGCCAGGATATCAAAAAACGCTAGTACAGAAAACACAAATTTCTTTATTAAAAAAAGGGACGAATCCTTTTTATATACAAATCTGTGTTGTTTTTAGTAGCGTTTATAGCCATTACATTTACAATACAGGATACATCTTTAACCAGTGCGCAAACTGTAACCATGAATTCAGTATATCTTTCCAGACCCCCAGCACATACATTTTTCGTCGGTTCTACAAAACAAATCAGCTGTTCCATACATTTTGACGTCGTAGGTATTGCACTTTTCTATGAAACAGCAGATTTTTGTTTGTAAAACCGACGAAAAATTTCTACGCTGGGGCAACAAGAATGATGCGCTGAATTAATGGTTTGCGCATTGAATAAAAACTTTTCTTGTATATTTATCCTGTAAATGGAAATAAAACCTAGAAGTAAACTGATCACTAGCGCGCGCCTAACATATAAACACAACATTCTTTTGAGATAAATGTAGACATTTTTTCAAGAGGTGACAATGGGCCCTGTTATCGATAAAAGCGATATTTTCAAAACGACCTTTGGGAAAATTATGAGAAGGGGAGACAATACTGAAGGTAGTTTGAAGTGTACCACATGGATATTTACAATAAATTCATACATACAAATATTAATACGTGAAACAAATACTATGTACCTACCCCTTTTTGCGAAAATTACGCGGATGGAGGAGTACGAAACACTATTAAAGTTTTTGTAGCGAAAGAGTGCAGATAGATAATATTTTTGTGTAATAATATATCGTACTTAATATTATTAATGTGAAAGTTTGTGAAGATGTTTGTTACTTAATCACGCAAAAAACGGCCGAACGGATTTGGATGAAATTTGGCACACACATATTATAACCTAGATTAACACATAGGGTGCTTTTGATACCGGTATTACGTTCCCGCGGGATAATTTCCGACTTTCACGAGGGCGAAACCGCGGGTAGAAGCTAGTTTTTATAGAAATGAATAATGGTTGAATCTCGACCACTGGGTGACCACTAGTTAAACTAATTGTACATATCTATAACAACACCTACCCACCTTTGAAACATGAAACAAATGTAAAGAGTAAAAAAGGTGTATAAGGAAAGAGCGGTTTGCTTATCAACATTTTAAAAATGGACAAAGATCGAGCACGTATCGACACGGGTATTCCGTACTGCTTAAACTGGAAAAGATTTATCATAGAAACTGGTATAATGTATCGGCCATCTCTAGTCTAAAATTTTCCGACATCCTCAGTTAGCTATTTTGTATCATGAAGGAACTTCAAACGTTCTTTAAGGGTTGTAGGGTTGAACAAAGTTTACTTTAGAGTCAAATAAAGATTAGGCAAGTTTAGCTAGTGAGAAAGAAAGTACTCGTAGGTACAGATCGCGGTACGTAAGTTGAACCAAAATGACGGATTTTAATTCGACCTACGGGCCGCGATCTGTAATTCATTTCCAAATTTCAGTGCAAGTTACATCAATGACCATGCCAGAAGATGACCTCATTCTTTTTCCGTGCGAGCGCTCCTATCATCAGTTGTATGTTCTGATTTTGTTCAACTAACGTGCCACGAACTATCAGCCTACGGTGATAGTTAATCTTTTTTTAGGATAGGTTTCTATTTTGACCTTGTGGCGCCCCCACTACTGATAGTATCTTAGCTTGATAAATTAGCACAGATACAAAAAAGGGATAAGTTTCGCAACATACAGTAGGTTGCGATGTGGTTGTAATCAACCACTGTCATAAAATCAAAAGTCCACCCTTGACCACTTCCTAGTGCTTCAGCTGGGAAGAAGCGGCGCAACAAACTTCCCAGTAACATAGCTGACTATTCACTTAGATATCTATAAGATAAATTTACTTACTATACTACTTAAAATAACTTACCAAACGTATTAAAATTATGACAAGGAAGGGGTAGTGAGAGGACAATGGAAAGGGTTAAAATTATAACAACATTAAAGTGTGCAAGACAAAACTGACAGAATTGGCTTCTAAAGTGTTGTAGAACAAAAAAATATAAGTATAATTATTACATTATCAACAATCTATACTAATATTACAAAAAGGAAAGATTTGGTTGTTTGTCTGTTTGTTTGTTTGCACTGAATAGGCTCCGAAACCACTGAACCGATTTGAAAAATTATTTCACTGTTGAGAAGCTACA
This sequence comes from Polymixis flavicincta, assembly GCA_949987655.1. NCBI lineage: Eukaryota > Metazoa > Arthropoda > Insecta > Lepidoptera > Noctuidae > Polymixis > Polymixis flavicincta. The sequence continues at coordinate 28,547,266 of OX465171.1, read as the reverse complement.
TTATCCCCGGGTGACATAGGCAACATTTTATCCCCGTATTCCCACGGGAACGGGAACTACGCGGGTAAAACCGTGGAGCGCTGCTTGTATTAAATAAAGAGTGTATAATTGCAGGGTTATCCTATTCCTAACTAATATTATAAATGCGAATAAGTTTCTTTGTTACCTTTTCATGCCTAAACCACTGAACTGTGCATCCTGAAATTTTGCATATACTCTTTCAGGTGTACAGAAACGAACATTGGGGGACGAAAGGTATTTCGTCCCGAAAAAAAACTGCTTCTGAGGAAACAACAATAACGATCTTGTGATGAAAAAAAAATTAAAACTTTGCCCCCCCCCCGTACTAGGAATTTCTCTGTATTGTGGGTGCGTTTACAAACATTTAAACTCACATACACAAACAGCTAGACATGGAACAACTACTTGTAGTTCATACAAATATTTGTTCCGTGCGGGAATCAAACCCGCGACACGCAGCGCAGCAGTCACTCGCTTAACCACTGCGCCAACCATGCCGTTATGGCGCCATGTATCAACCGAATCATGATAGAATTTTAATATTACAAGCACAGTACAACCAGAAAGGATTGTGAAATTCTAAATTAACGCGAGCGAAGCCGCAGGCAAAAGCAACTTTAATAATAATTTGCAGAATGTATTCACATTTATATTATAAGATCTCACCTTTACCAAAACATTGTATTTCTAACTTTTTTTTTTTTTTTTTTTTTTGTGAATGGCATCTCGCAGTTGACCTTGAGAGGCCGTGACTGCTCAACCGGACTTTCCTGTGAAGGTTTTTAGGATTCTAAAAGCCTCCAGCCAGGGCGTAAACCTACTTAAACCTAAAACGACTGCGCACTGAGGGCACCCCCTGTGGGGTACGAACCTCGGCTCAGGGAGTCGCTGGCGGGGGGGGGGCAGCTAGTACTAACAGGGACAGGCTGGATCAAGGTATTATTTTCATGATTATTAGACGGGGAATTTAAAGCTACTGGCTCAGCTGCGGCGCGGGCTGGCGCATCAACGAGCAAGGGACGGTCGGGGGTCTGATCGCTACTCGGGAGTCTTCGCGGGGCGCGAGGACCTCGGCGGCGAGGTCGGTAGGACGGTCGTCGTTTGTTTTTGTGTACTGTACTGGTGGCCCTATTCTTTTCTTGGAGAACAGTGATGGGGTCGTCTGGGTCTGAGAGGACATGTTTCGGCCTGCGAATACTACTGATTCTACTGGGGACATAACTAGCGGCCTTCACAATCAAGGGATTGCGATGTATCTCGGCTTTATCGAAGAAACGCTTCGAGTTGCGTTTCATGAATTGAGCAATAGTGGGCATTTTCAGATCGAGATGGAGGATCTCGTTCCGAACGTACCATGGGGAGCCTGTGGCTTGGCGGAGGAAACGGTTTTGGAGGGTCTGCATCCTATGGATGTGTCGGGGGTGGGTGTGTGCAAAGACTGCACATGCATACGTCATGATGGGCCTTATGCACGCCGTGTAAATACGCAATTTGCACTTGAGTGACAATTTGCTACGTGCGTTCAGAACAGAATGCAACCTTCCGAGAGCGAAGGCGGCGCGTGAGCGCGCCTTCCTGATATGCTCAGAGAAGGAGAGGTGCTGATCTAGAATCACTCCAAGGTATTTGGCTTGCTTTTCCCAAGGGATCTGCTTGCCGAATATGGAGATGGCCGGGAGGGGGTCTTGGCGGCGCTGCGGTCTCTTAAAGAGAACCGCCTGGCTCTTGTCCGGATTTAGTTCGATTCGCCATTTCCTAAACCATGCACCGAGTACGTTGACTGCGGTCTGGAGGGATTTGGCTATCGCTTTGGAACTACGCCCAGAGTGGTAGATGGCCGTGTCGTCTGCGAACAGAGCCAACTGAGCCTTACCACTCTTGGGGATATCGCTGGTGAACAGCGTGAAGATGAGAGGGGATAGCACGGCGCCCTGAGGGACGCCGGCGCGAATCGGGTGGGGGGATGAGAGTGCCCCTTCGATGCGATAGCGAAAGGTGCGGTTCGACAGAAAATCTCGTAAGATGAGTACGAGTCGGTCCGGCACGCCGAGTTTGTACAGCTTGTAAATCAAGCCGTTGTGCCAGACCTTGTCGAAGGCTTTCGCTATGTCGAAAAATACTGCACCGGTCGCATAGTTGCGTTGGAGACCAACGCCTATATGCTCTACGATCCGGTGTACCTGTTGTACGCAACTGTGCTGGGTTCGGAAGCCGAACTGCTCGTTGGGTATCAGGCCTTTAGTCTCGGCGAAGTCCCTGAGTCGCTTGTAAATAAGTCGCTCATAGATTTTTCCGAGGCTGTCCAGTAAACTGATGGGCCGGTAGCTCGCGGGCTCCGTTTTGGGTTTGCCTGGTTTTTCAAAGCCAATGACCGTGGCTTGCTTCCAGGCTTGGGGGAAGATGTTATTGCTCAAGGCTCCATTGAAGATGGTGGTCAAGAGCATGATCAGGTGGGCGGGTAGCATCTGGATCACCTTATTGGTGATGCCGTCAGCTCCGGGGGCCTTTCGGGGTTTCAGACCCTTGATGATCTCGTGAACTTCGTCCGGGGTGACGAGAGGTAATGGATCATCAGGGTCTTCGACGGGCGGGAGAGAGGTTCTACGTTCGACTTCAGCGTCCACCTCATCGAGGTGTGCTTGGTCTACAGGTAGAGAGCTGGGTGTGCATTGGGCCTCTAGACTATCGGCGAGGCATTCGGCCTTTTCGATGTCGTCGAAAGCAACGGTGCCATCGGGCCGGGTCAGGGGGGGCATGGTGGCTATTTCTCGGGACTTGAGTTTCCTCTGGAGTTCCCAGAAAGCTAAGTGCGTGGGTTCCAACTCGCTCAGCATCTTGTCCCAGCCCGCGTCACGTAGCTCCGACATGCGTGTCTTTACAGCTCGCTGTAAATAGCGCATGTGAGCTTTGTTCGCGTCGCAGGGAAAGTTGCTGTAGGCACGAACGGCCGCGTTCTTCTCATTCAGCAGTTCGCGTACATCGTCCGGCAGCTTCCAGCGGGGGTCTTCCCCTACCGGAACCCGCCTCGAACAGTCGTTCAGGACAGATTGTACGTGACCCGTGAATGAGTCGATCGCGGCCGTTGTGTCCGCTAGAGAGTCGAAATGGTCGGGGATGGCGTCCAAGTGGGCGGATGTGTTGGATTTCAGCGAATCGCTTACTCTCCTCCAGTCTGTTACCACTTTGGTGAGCGGAGGTTGGTCGGTATCTGGGAGACCCGTGCGGGGGGCCAGATGCACGACTACCGGACGGTGGTCAGAGGTGAGCTCGTTTATTGCCTCTATGGAATTCAACCGTAGGTTGATCCTTTTCAGAATTGCAATGTCGAGTACGTCAGGTCTGTGATCCACTGTGTGGGGGAAATGAGTCGGCGACATCGGGGCGATGACGTCGAAGGACAGGGTCGAGCAGAGGTTGAACAGGTGTCTCCCTCTGGTCGATTCCCTGGAACTATTCCACGCGGGGTGTTTCGCATTGAGGTCGCCCGCTATGATAACGGAGTCGCTCATGCTCAACAGGGCGGTGAGGTCATTTGAGAACAGTTGAAAGTCCTCTGATTCGGTCTGGGGAGGAAGGTAGGCTGAGACTAGTGTGATGGGTTGATGACCCGTCATGCCCAGTCGGCAGACTGACACTTCTAATCGGGAGAGGGGGGGGGCATCCATAGGAATGCAGTGTAGGGACTTTTTGTAATAAATGAGAGTTCCACCCTTATGGCAATGTGCTCTGTCGTTGCGAACTATTCTATAGTTGGCAATTCTCGGGTCACGATAGCAGGGTTTTAAGAACGTCTCTTGAACTAACAGGATATCCAAGTGATGGTCGCGGAGGAACGTGGCGATCTCATCCCTTTGGGTACGGATACCGTTGGCGTTAAAAGTTCCTATTTTTAGGGATCGGGGTTTGGTACGCGCGAGGGCCGTGTTAGCCATTGTGGTTCACGGAAAGTCTGGCGTTTAACAGGGCTTGCGTAACGTCAGGGTACGCATCATAGATGGCGTATATCCTAAGGATATCGCCTGCCTTTGTGGCGGCATCTACCTCCATAGCCATCTGATGGGCACGGGGGGTGCAGAATGTGAAGAATGCGTTATCGAGCTTTTGATGCACGACGGCGGGGGACATGATCATGGGACCGGCGTAAGTGGGTGCGGGGCGCGCCTCGGGGCGTGCTCCAACGCGGGGGTCGCGGGACGCGGGGGTTGCGGCGGCGGGGGGCGCGGCGGCGGTGGTCGCGGTAAGAGGTGCGGTAGGGGGCGCGGGAGCGCCTGAACCCGGGTTCTTGGACTGAGGGATGGGCGCGGGGACGGGCCTGGCTGAAGCCATCGCAGGGAATGCCTGCTGGTGGTTCAGGAAGTTCCAGGGGCTCGGTCTCTGAGGACTGAGCCTTTCTGGGAGGTACCCTGAGGGGGCTTCCCTTTGCTGGCGGGCGTCGGCACGCTTCACCAGCTTGGGAGAAGTGGTTTTGGGTGCTTTCGAGCACCCCCTATAGTTGGCCGGGTGACCGGCTTCGCCGCATAAGACGCAGCTCGGCGGTTCCGTGCACAAGGAGCGGTCCTTGGGCCTGGTACAATCCGCTGTACCGTGACTACCTAAGCACTTTACGCACCTCGGGGTGGCGTAACAGTGCGATTGCGCGTGTCCGTACAATTGACACCTGTGGCATTGGCCGATTGTTCCCGTCTTGTAGGGCTTTTCGATCCGAATGCCGGACAGGTTGCAGATTGTGCGGAGATTAAAAATCGGGTTATGGCCCTCAAAGGGCGGGCATACTACGAGCACCATATCGTATGGCACTCCGCGGCGGGCGCGGTGCATCCGGTGCACTTCGGTGTAAGGGATTTTTTGAAAGTCAAGGTCGGCCTTGACTTCGTCAACGGTTATTTCGACCGGAACCCTCTTGAGGACAACTCGTGTCTGTCGGTCTTCAGCAAGGGCGTACGTGTGGAAGGACACGTTTCGGTTTCGGAGGAGTTTGGTAAGGCTGCGGTAGTCGCTAGCCGTCGGGATCGCTACCTTTATCCCTTGGAGGGTGGTGCGGGCGCTGGTGTAGGCAATCTTTTGCTCTAAGCACCATTTGGACACGTCGGTCCATTTTGATTTGTCTTGGATGAAGACAGGGGGCGGAACGGGCACCTTTTTCCCCGCAGCGGCGCGGGGTACGGCGGTGGGTGCGGGCGCGGTCGCGGTCGCAGTCGCGGGGGTCGCGGGGGTTGCGGGGATCGCGGGGGTTGCGGGGGTCGCGGGGGTCGACTCGGTCGGGAAAGGGGTGGGGGGGCGGTCGGTTACGAGCGCGGTAATTTTAGAAGATCGCGAGGAATCGCAGACTTTCTTCTTTCTCTTCTTCCCCTTCGACTTTGACTCAACTGGGGTGAAGCCCTCTTCTTGAGTCACTTGAGTCTCTGCCACTTCCTCTTCGTTCGAGGAGGGAGAAGAGAAACAAGCTGTTCCTGGCGATTCGGGGGTGCAAGGGCAATCTTCAGCGTCCATAAGGTCGGACGCTGCGTCGGAGAAAAGCTCCTGGGATTGCGGGGTTGCCAAGGCCGGTGAAGCCGGGGAATCGTTATAAGTTATAACAACAACGGGCGCGGGTTTATTTTCGGTCGCGGACGCGGCGGGAAAAGTTGGCTTTTCATGACCTAACATGCGATTTATTATATCGCGGGACTCGGGGTCCTTAAGGATCGTCCTCAAGGTCGCCCAAAAGGCTTCCTTGGGAACTTCCATGATTGAAGGGTAGGGGGGGGTGTTACCTACTTCCCACTCATAAGGAGTGAGCCTAAGTCCCTATTTCTCCTAACAATCCTAACGTCTACTTCCCCGGGGGGATGCCCGGGGATGTGTGATTCCTCCCTGTCGGGTATAGACAGGGAGATGTGTACCTCGGGTGAGCCCTAAGCTTGTAAACCTGTTGCCAATCTTAATGTGCAACAGGGCCCTGTCAGTCTAGCGCGAGGGGCGTAGACACGCCCCAAAGACACTAGGTGTGTAGCTGTGGAAGGAACACTGTCACCAGTGACGACTAGGAGATCCCCCAAGGCCGTCGGTCTGGGACCCGTCCAATTCACTGCCTTGCCTTGAAGAGGTTCGGCGGGTGTGTTGGGACAACACCCTCTCGGTTTCGTTGGCACCGTAAGGTTTCCACCGAGAACCACGAAACTGTGGATTTTACCCAGAAGGGGCCAAGTGAATTTACTTGACGATTTACTTCCGTAAAGAAACAGAGTTTTGTCTTGAAAAAGACAGTTTTTATTGTAATTAATAATCCAGTCAATAATTAAATTAATTGAATTATTAATTCGGAGTGTTCGCAGCGGGGCGCGGCGAGTCAGGTTGGCGGCGGAGGATGAGTCACGCAGCGGTAGGCAGGAGCAATTAGCACGTGCGCTCAGGGCGAGTGTCACGGGCTAATGTTGTATTTCTAACAAATAAACATTTTATTTTATACAAGCTTTGTGTGACCGGCGAAATAATTTTAAAAATATATAATGTTATTTACCGGCCCATGTCACTGCAATGCCAAGCTAGGCTAGAAGTAATTTACAAAAGAACAGGTGATCACGGGATTCGTACATGATACTAGCATGTCTGAACTGAATTTCGCACTCTATTTGGTATCGTATTTTTCTACAGCAAGTTTAGATAAGCAAAGTTTCGTGCAGTTAATGAATTCTCTGGCATTTACCCAGCGTTTAAGTACGCTGGGTAAATAACCTAACCTAACCTTATATTAGATACTTGTTCAGTTCCAATCACGCTCACATAGTGCTGCAACCGATACAAAATTAATGAATTGCGGATACGGGACTTACTTGAAGAGAAACCTTCCTCAGGCACTTTGATCGATTTTGGATAGAGTCCCTATCACCGCCCTAATGTTAACAGTATATCTGTAGCTATGAGTAAGTATGACGTGTTGCTCTTGACCAGCAGTAAAAGCATATACAGGAATAAATTAAATTAACTGGCAAAACTTTATCCACGTGATCGACATTGAAAACGAAGGCCAAAAAAAAAGTGGCACGCAAGTGAAAACTTGAACAATTACGTGTGTTTTTTTTTAATCGTCAATACAGGATTTCACATTGGGTCCTTGGGTCCTGATTGCTCTGGGTAAAAAATGATAAACGAGCGATCGACTTCAGCTATTAAAGATAACACACAGACTTTTACGATAAAAATACAAAGCGAAAGAAAGGGATAAAATAATTAGAATTTCCTAATGAAAGAAAGGGACTTTTCCAAGAGATATCAACGCGCGACTCATCAGTGTCCTCGTTCACCAAAATATACACAGTATACATATAGCTCATGGAAAGCGTTCGGTGACGATGACGCAATGTTCATGATTTTTGTTTATCCAAAAAGTGATCAACGCGCTTAAAGAAGTTTTCACTTCAAAAATATTCCGCCCGTAATCGGTCAGCTGGTTTTGTAATTTTTCGTGGAACATACAGGGTGTTCGGCAGAACGTTGAACATACGAAAATGGCGGATAGGTGGGGTCATCTGCTTTCTTCTAGTTTCACCACTTTCTCAATTTTTATTAAAAATGGGTAAAACAGGCAATTTTTTTTTAAATCTTTTAAGTTGGCAGATTCTTATAAAATTATTGCTTTATTCAGAAGTTAGCTAGTAAAAAAGTTATGAGTCGTCAAACTTACAGAAAGATGTAAAAAATGCTTAATCTTAATTTCATCTTGCATTTTTTTTAAACAGGGGTCCAGGGCCTAATAAATTAGGGCTGAGTAAGTAGCAGATGACTCCACCTATCCACCATTTTCGTATGTTCAACGTTCTGCCAAACACCCTGTAGATATTTTTTTACGAATTTCCAAACATATTAGTCATTAGGTTGCCTAATGGCCGATTCCTATAATTTACGGACTGTGGTAGGTTAAATTAATTCTAATTACTACTCTAGTATCTCAAACTCAAACCATTTATTTCAATTAAACTATTTACAGGCACTTTTCAACAATAAAGAAGTAAGTGCCTAATACCTTCGCTTAATGGATCATCATCATCGTCATCATCACCATCATCATCATATCAGCCGACAGACGTCCACTGCTGGACATAAGCCTCCCCCAAAAGGGGGGGATTTGCCATAATCGCCACGCTTGGCAGGCGGGTTGGCGATCGCAGTATGGTGGTGAAATGCATAGAGTCCGTTCTCTAGTAAGTCCCTTAGTCGCCTTTTACGACACCCACTGGAAGAAAAAATAGCACCATCCCAGGTGCTATTTTTTTACGTCCGGCCCCACACGGAACTTAATGGATATAGGAACCCTATTTGGAAGTAGTTCATCATCATCATCTGCCTAGCCTTTTCCCAACTGTGTTGGGGTCGGCTTCCAGTCTAACCGGATGCAGCTGAATACCAGTATTTTACATGGAGCGACTGCCTATCTGACCTCCACAACCCAGTGACTGGGTAATACGATACCCCTTGGTAAGACTGGTTGTCAGACTTTCGGGCTTCTGACGACCCGTAACGACTGTCAAAGATCCACTAATGACAGCCGGGACCAACGGCTTAACGTGCTTTCCGAGGCACGGAGGGGTCTTGGTATGTAAAGATGGTCACCCATCCACGGACCAACCGCGGCAAGCGTAGCTTAACCTGGTCGATCGACCCGTGCAGCTATAGTTATTTAGCCACAAGCCTATTTGGAAGTTGTTATCACAGGTAAAAATGCTACCACTGGTAAACAAAACAATCCCTTTATTTTTATTAAGAACCGAGCATTAAAACGTACGAACGCATTTTAATTAACTGTCTGAATTCTTATTAATTAAAACCTTTGATATTTCATACTTTAAAGTATTCACAACCGTCGGACACTGCCACCTGCCCCTGACTGCCTATGCTTTTGTAGATGGTTGCTTTAAAGAACAAAACAATTGAGTGTCTGCAATTTTCTATTAAGAAAGCCTAGACATGAATGATGACATTATGCAAAAACGATGGTTAAAAAAACAAACAGACGAATACGAAACGCTTTAAAAGGGATTTGCTAACTGTCTAATAGGAGCTTGGTTGGGGAAGCTTTTAACCTAAAAATCTCTTATGTCAATGAAAATGGGCATAAGACTCTAAAGCCATAGTTCACTTCAATCGAACCTCATGTGAAGTCACTCACTCTTTCACGCACTTACACTCACGTCAAGTGAGTCAAGTGAGCGCACACACTTCTAAAGCGAACTAATTTTTTCTTTCACAAATAATTCAGCGCGAATTTACACTTTGTTACCGTTCTTGAAGTGATGTTTAGACAAAGATACTATTAGTATTGCTATCCATGCCTAGATCAATTTTTATTTAAATCGAGCACCGAGTAAATATTTTTCAACTCATTAGTATAGTGCTGTGTTCACAGTCAAGGCGATCGGCCCTCCCTGTATAGTCTCGGCTCGAACGCCACTAGAATATGTATTGGCTTCAATTATTTATAACCCGGATTTCCTGACTTATCCATACACGAATATACCTTCCCCTGTTTCTGCAAATATTGCGTAATGGGATTTCTTTGTGTATGTGATAAAACTACTATTGTTTAAATTATATTTATTCTTGCAATGATTGCAAATAAGTTGTCGATTATCTGCTCAAAAATAATAATAAAAACCGTATAAGTTTTTAATAAACACATACATTTAAAACTTATAATATTTTTTTTTTTTTGTTCGAGTAGAGAATCCAATCGTTTCAAAATACATACCTACATACATACATACAATGTAGGTATGCATTTTGAAAAGTAAGTGTGGAGTTTCTTGGCCATTCTTTTACCATACGAAAATACTTTTTGGAAAGGGGCTATTAGAATGAATTCAATTTTCTTGTGAATTTTCACGTTTAAAAGTAGGCTTTTATATATGCCTGTTTGAAATAAACGATCGGACTTTGACTTTAATGCCAACAAGACAACAAAGCTTGCAGAATAAGCCAGCTGAAACTGTAGAGGGCTGACCATGTATGTACTGGAGTGGAGACCTCGTATCGACAAGCATAGAGAGCGACGCTCCTGAGCTGGACTGACTTCATTATTATTTTAGAAACAACGATCAGTAAGTTAGGGCCGTAAAGTTCTGTAATGGCGACCGCGTACCTGAAGATGTTGAAAAACCTCCCACAAAGTGCATTGGTGACCTTGTGAAGGCCGCAGGAATCTGCTGATTGCGAGAGGCATTGAACCAGTGGAAGTGATGGAGAGAAATCTGATGCTGATGAAACCGTAAATTTAATTGTATTTTAGTTTTGTATAGAAATCATCGGGAACAGTTCTATTCAAAATCACGCTATTTTACTACAAAATAAGAGATCTTTTACTGCATAAAACATAATAAACGTCGCTGGTAAATATCTTCATTTTTAGTTAATGACTTGCAACTACATTCCATCTGTTCTGCGCTGCAAACAAAATAAGTGCTTGACAAAGGACGTAATCTCAGAATTCTCATAAATTTCCTCTGCCATCTGTTTATATTTCCTTTGACATTTCTGAGACATTTTTCGTTGAAATTTTATGCGTTCCCACGGAATCTTTTTCAGAAAGCCCCATGAGTACCCGGTAACCGGTAACAGGCAGGTGGTGTCGCAAAATTTCGCGGTAGTGCTCTCGTAGGAAATACGACATTCTTCTTCTTAACGTGTCGATAGTAATCCAAATACAGTCAGCCCAGAATTTGGCTACGAGTTTGGCATTTTCAGCAGCGTCCATCAACTCCTGCAGCGTGCAGACAGCAGGACACGCTAAGATATTAAATACCCCATTTTTTGTGGGGCAGCACCACATTTACACTCCAATCTGTGATTCTTCATCTTAGAAGGTTCTCTTTACTACGTCCTACCTGAGTCTTGAGACTATTTAAAGACTTCCAGTGAAGCCAAGGCAACTCATGTCCAGGTGCGGACTTTTCAGCAGGTGGAACGAATGGGTTTGGTAGGGAAGCACCATCTCGCCACAGGCTTAGACTCATAGCATTAGTATTGGAATGCTGTCTTATATTTTTTTCTTGAATGTCCTTTGATGCTCTTCCAAGACCAAATGTTCCGACTATTTAAGAGTGGACTGGGATAGAAAAGGCTTTAGTGCCGTTTCTTAGTTTTAGAAGAATTTCTTTAAGAAGGCAGTTAAGTTGTTTGTTGTCATATGCTGATACTTAACCAAATTCTTGTGGTTCGTTAGCTGTTTGAACGATTTAACTTGGGATGAATAACTATTTCTTATTTAAAAATCTATTTACAAGTACTGGATCCATTTAAATGAGTGACATAAAACGCAGGGCTCAGCCCACAGGCAGTGGCAATAAAGTCAATTTCCTTTTCAGACTAACTTATCAAGCCTAAGACGTAAATAATTTAATAGGTAGCAACATTTGTAACGTTACATGTATTTGTACCTAATGTGTAAACGATTGATTTTCAAGTTAAGTTAGTTAGGCTGGGGTTTTAGACGTAATTCGATAAATATTTAGGATAGGTCACTTTTATTATTAGAAAGTTATCCAGGTGTCTACTTTTTATAAATAACGAAAACAAAGTTAGGTACGTTAAAACATTTTTGATTGAAAAATATAGCCGTGACTTAGTTGCCATGACGTGACCATTTGTTTCCATGTATTTTGAAAAGCTCTTTATGTTACATGAAATGAAATCCTCAAATTAACGAAGAGTGCTTAATTTTATAATGCAAACTCGTAACTGGCGGTCGACCAAGCTGCAGAACTATTTCTACCGTGTCGAAGTAAAACCACATTTAAATTCCCGCCGTGCAGCGAGCAAAATTCTCTATGCTTTAAATAATTACTTACCACTAGAGCTCCGTGCAGATCTTTATTGTATTGCTTTTAGTTATACAGGGTGGCAGAGACATCGACAAGCAACCTCTTAATAGATACAGAACGTGATACTGAAAAAAAAAACGTAGGGTCGTTGAAATTTTTCGTAAGTTATAAAAAACTAGCAACGCTCCGCGGTTTCACCAGCGTAGTTTCCGTTCCCGTGAATACGGGGATAAAAATATAGCCTATGTCACCCGGGGATAGTGTAGCTTCCCAACAGTGAAATAATTTTTCAAATCGTTTCAGTTGTTTCGTAGCCTATTCAATGCAAACAAACAATCAAATCTTTCCTCTTTATAATATTATTAGATTATTATTAGTATAGATAATATTCAGCAAGTATTTTGACCGCGAAGGTACTTTTCTATAAAACAGCAGGTTTTTTTAGATAACCAAGAATGGATTTCTAAGCTAGGGGGTCTAGAATCATCTACTGAATCCTTAAAAACAGGTTGTGCGTCGATGTCCCTGCCATTATGTATACACAAGTGTTTTAATTTATATTTGAATAGCTGACAGAAAGAAAGAAAATTAGAGCAGTGGTGGCCTAGTGCAGGCACTTTATTTTGAGTAAATTACTTGATCACCGCTGCTCTTATAACGGTGAAGGAAATGTAGTGAGGTAAGAGTAAGCTTTGAGTCCGTTAATCTGGGCCTGCGAGGTGACTTTCTTTCACAGACAGGGCAACATGTCGCAGGCTTTCTCGTAGTCCACAAATGCCATACACAGCGGTCAGTTGTACACTTTAGTGTTCTGTACAATTTACCGAACAGTATGGATAGGTAGTCACTGTAGAGCATTAAATATTTAGTACTAGCTTTCAGCGACTTCGCTCGCGTGGTGGTTGGAAATTATCCCACGGGAATATCTCTTGAGTATCCTATGTGTTAATCCAAGTCATACGCTATCTGTGTGCTAAATTTAATACAACTCCGTTCGGCCGTTTTTGCGTGATTGAGTAACAAACATACAAACTTTCAGATTTAAAGATTGGGATAAGGAGTAAAAAAATACAATGCAAAACTGACATAAACTCATAATGAGTTATTTGTGTTTTTATCCCTTCTATTCGAAAAGTGTCGTTTTGATCCCCTATTACCTCAGCAAAGTAGCTATTTTCTCTACTAGACTTTTCAGCGGGCAGTAATGAGATTTGTATTTGGAACATGAATCGTTCATTGAAATTGAACGCAAATTGTATAAATTACTGGCTGTAAATGTTGGCTGTACGGTGCGGGGAGGCGCGATAACTAAAAAAAAAAACAAAAGCGCGCGATTTACTTTTATAATTGACCTTATAAATTCATGTCATAAAAATAAAAAAACTTATTCATTAATTCCTTATGCGTGTCTCTTATTTATTTTCTCATAGAAGGAGATGAAAAGTAGAGTATATGACTCGACAGCAATAATATTTTTCCCTCAGGCGATGTACTTTGAATCCCTCGCTACGCTCAGGATTCTATTCTAGAATCCTTCGCTCCCTAGCCGTAAAAATATTATTTTGCTCCCTTGTCATACAATCTACTATTAATTAATTACTTTTTTGTCACGTTGCCGAATTTCACTTCCTCGAAATCTTTATTATCACAAGTAAGACGGCTTTTGCGAAGCCTGAAAACACACAAAAACCACTAAAAGTTAACTTTATTCACATAGAAAAATTCGGCTTACAACTAGGCTGCCTGCATCTTCAGATCTTAGCAACTACAGAAACTAACTAATAAGCCTATTATAATGAAAAATCTGCTGTAAGAGATAATTTTAATATCGTCGCTCTGTTGGTATTCGGAACAAGTTTTAATGAAATATTATACCTATACCCAGTATAAGGCAGTACCTACTTAAGCATTTATATTGTAAAACTCTTTGTGACAGTGCTTGTCTCCAGGAGTAATATCTATCGAGCTTTAGGCACCTACACAATGGTAACAAATGCTCAATGGACAGGGACAGTTATTTAAGTATTTTTCAGTTTTTCTTTACAAATCCTATCTGTAAGACCGAATATAAGTCTAGGCACTCGATGTAATAATTCAGTCTTATTGGATTTTTCTATCTGGTGTTTTGTCAGGAGCAGTTCGAAATCTGGATCTGAGTTAAACGTAACTGCTGAAATGTGGAGTGTATACCATAGGTATACCTCCACCTAACCCTTCGGGGAACTGCCAGTCGTTCGAAAGAGATACCGTGGCCCCTGGCACACAGGCAACTGAAGGAACACGGGTGGGTTTTTGTCAGCAAAAGTCTGACACGCCCGCCCTCCCGCTCTATCCAGAGCGAGAAAAGTTTTTTCATGATTTCCTGCTAAAAAAAATCCTTCGGGAAAATAAGGCGTGAGGTGTTTTTATGTTTATCACTTTGAAACTGAACAGCGTCGAGCTGTCAGTCTGTAATGATTTTCTTTGAAAAACAAATGTGTTCGATTTCTTACTGTGTGCGTTCACTGGTGTGCGGTCAGCTGTGCGAAATATACAGAAAAATCTACCTACTAGGTATACCGAGTGCTTAAATATATTATAAGTACAAACAAATGTTGAATTTGGTACATACAATATTTAAAAAAATCAATATGCCTAGCGTTTTCCCAATTATGTTGGGGTCGGCTTCCAGTCTTTCTGAATGCAGTTGAATACCAATATTTAACAAGTATATGATTCATAAATTTAAGTCAAATAAAATCAATTCAGCTGGTTTATTGAACTGAGCAAAAATAATTAGTAGACAAACCCAACGAAAAGTTAGGGAAAACTTTCCATTTTCATTTAAGTACTTACAAACTTTCATAATGGTTCATATCTCACACAAAACACGTATCACGATACGAATTACAAACTCTCCCAACTTTGTTCATCGAACATTTTATTATAAAAATCTCAATCATTGACAGTAATAGATTATACCGGATTAGTTGAGCCGTTCGGAATGTAAGCGTTTGCTGTAGAACTATTATAGTATCGCGTTGCTGCAGCCGGGGTAAGTGCTGGGCGGCTTAGAATGTGGGTTTTACTCAGAAAGTAGGTCAACATTGTCATTTTTATAATTTAAAACCTCTTTCGATGTGATGGGCGGATGATTCGGTACTCATATTGGCTTAATGGGATTAAAGATAATTGGAATCAATTTACTCATGGGCTACTTATTAAATCCGAGTCGTAATTAAAAAATTATAAATACTGTTCGTTGGTACTTACTAGCGAACAGCATTTATCTTTTTGAATCACGAATTGGCTCGTGCACATGGTGCACTTGCACCACTTGATCATAGGGGCTCTGATTTGTCTATTTTTCATTTTAAAATGTAGGTTTATATGGAAAGTAAAATTAAAAATGTTGCTTGGAAAATTTTAAAATTCGGGAAACACTGAACGTCCTTTTTTCTATGAGATTTTTGTTTGATTTATTGAGCTGGAGACGACCACTTCTGTCGGTTAGCTAAAATAAATTTAGCTCTAACTGAATGCCAGGCTCAGCACAAATGGTTTAAAGAGAAGTAGCTGTTAGTTTGTCTCTTTTCTTATGACGCAATGGAATTTACGGGTTAACTCCAGAAAGATTTTTCTACCAAAGCGAATTCGAGAGTTAATTGGATTTGTAAGTTCTCATGACTTCTGTGAGAATATTCCATGCAGCAGAAAAAAGATTATGTAGCTAGTTAGAATTAGCAACTGTTACTGAATTTTGGACGTTCTCCTGCATATCGGCAATTTAAATTTTTACTACTGATTTATCGGACCCGCTAAGTGTCAATTTTGCACGTTGAATTATGTGGCCCTGTAAATATAACTCGATTAAATTAAAAAGTTTTCTCTTTGATTAATTAACTAAACTCAAAACGACACAGTAGTTTAGTAGCAGTGTACTTGCTTGCCTACTATGCAGTTAGAGGTAATTTGTGTGACGTCATAATTAGGTGCCTACTACATGATGAAACAAAAAAGAGTTAAGAGTGTAAAAGAGTAACCGTGGAGTTTCTTGCCGGTTCTTCTCCATAGGAAACACCAATTTGGAACCGTGCACCTAGCTTCTGACGTTTCATAAGTGCCCATGCAGGTTTATATGAAATAAAAATATTTTGATTTGATTGATTTGATTTGAAACAAAGGGTATACCGCCGTTTACCCGAATGAAACATTCGGGCAAATGAAATTCGGGAAAATGATGATTATGGCATATAATCTTCGGGCAAACAATAGACAACCGAAACAAAGTGTTTGAACGGGTTCGATTACCAAATTATGCGCCGCAGTGAAATAAGATCAGCACAACAATTACTTTAGTAATAAAAACAATATTAAAGAAAGGTATATATAAATATCTTTTATTACATTACAATCATTTCTTCACAATTAAATTTTGTACACAAAAGCACAATTAAATGATACCAAGTTACGATAATATACAGGATGAAATTGAAAACTTTCGCCATTTCGAAATAGGAGGTTCAGTAGCTGTTTCATTATAAGTTATCATTTCCCAAATCGGTATTCTTAAACAAAAAAAAAAAAATCGTCTTAGATAGTGCAAAATAAGTTATTGCTTACAAGTAGACACAAATAATCGGCGTTCCAGTAATAAAAAAGAAATGTCATTACTTACGAAAAAAACGAATAAAAAAATTAAAGGATGATTTTTATTGTGTAATGTTACTTAGTTTAATGTACAGAAAGCCTAGTTGACGGCTATGTGATGTGTCTTTTTATGTAAAATCTTGTCATAATACCTTAACAGAAACGTAGGTGGGTGCGAATAAAAATAAACGATTTGGCTAGTGTAATTATGTTCACAATAATTAATAAATCTTAATAATCTTCACACCCTGCAGCTGTTGAAACGTTTCAGGCTTCCTCTCTGTGCGAGGGAAAAAAATAATATAATAAATGAAATAGGATAAATGAATAATTATAGTAAACTACCTTCTGCCGGCGGCTTCACCCGCGTGCAGTTCAAAAAATATCCCTTGGTAACGTACTACGAGGAAAAAGTATCGTATATGTTAATTCATGTTATAAACTATCAGTGCTAAATTTTATCCAAATCCGTTCAGCCGTTTTTGCGTGAATGAGTAACAAACATCTAAATCTACAAATTTTCACGTTTATAATATTCCACAAACTATTCAAGTATTCCTTTGTTCAAAGGCGTGTGAGGTACAGTCACGGACTTTAATTGATGAGCCACTTGCCACAGTTCCTATTTTAGCCGTGTAATACAAATCGGGTTTAGTCGGATAAACTCGTATAAAGTCCACAGTAACAACCTAAAGTCAACCGATTGCAGGGCTAGCAACCGTAACCTAGCGACAATTGTTTTAGCGTAGTGATAGTAACGTTAGCGTACGGAGAAATATTATGATTGGTTATTTCGACTTCGGAAAAACTCGTATCCACGATTTTATCCAAACGCGTAGCGCCCAAGATAACGTTCATGACAATCATGCTAACTGTTGCACATAAACATAAATAACACCTAACTGCCGCCATCTTGGAACAATTGATCACGAATTTTATTTACTATTTCTGTTTTGTAGTTGACATTTCAACTGTCACTGTCTTCGGATAGGTTTTCAGAAATAACGAGTATTTAATGAGCTCTAATTCAAAGGAGGTCAGTATCAAATAGATTGGATAAACGTATGCAACAGTGTATTGACGTTACATTAATTGAAAACTTATTAGTCAACCTTCAACCTCTATGAATAAGACTATCTCGTATAAAAGTCCAGGGAAATTAAAACAATTCGTCAGGATATCACTCACAATATTTATTAAGTTCTCTTACACTTGTGTACACTTCGACTATTCGACGTCGACTGACTAACGATCGTGCGCACTACTTCCCACCACGTGTTATTTTTGTACCGGAAACAGCCTAGGTTGACATTTATAATAAAATGTGGTGGTACAATCGGAAGTAGTGCGTGCGATAACACTTAATTTTATTATTAATGTAAAAAGTATTTAAATTTAAATACAGATAATAATGTAAACATAATGAATATCTATAATTGATCAAATTAAATATCCGAAAAATGATTAATCGATTCCGGAAATCCGACTATCGAAGAAGGAATTTCTAACAGTCGGCCTTTCCTGATACATTTCCCGTCCCGGGAAAATTAATTCTTACAAAAAAAATAAAAAAAATACTAAGAACTTAATTAAAATAGTAGAACACACTCGGCTTATATGTGTATTTTCTTAAATCTACCTAAACTTAAGACTATAATTGAAATATTAACTCCTCAACATATCCTTAACACCTAATTTAGCTGATACCTGATACTTATTCTCAGATAAGCCAATTAACCTAAGGTGTTAAGGCCTCAGACATATCCTTAACACCTGTCTTAGCTGAGACCTCAGACATATTCTCAGATAAGCCATTTAACTTAAGATGTTAAGGCCTCAAACATATCCTTAACACCTGTCTTAACTGAGACCTCAGACACATTCTCAGATAAGCCACTTAATTTAAGATGTCAAGGCCTCAGACATATCCTTAACATCTGTCTTAGCTGAGACCTCAGTCATAATCCCAGCCAAGCCACTTAACTTAAGATGTGAAGGCCTCAAACATATCCTTAACACCTGTCTTATCTGAGACCTCAGACACATTCTCAGATAAGCCACTTAATTTAAGATTTTAAGGCCTCGGACATATCCTTAACCTCTATCTTAGCTGAGACCTCAGTCATATTCCCAGCCAAGCCACTTAACTTAAGATATCAAGGCCTCATACATATCCTTAATATCTCTCTTAGCTGAGACCTCAGACATATTCTCAGTTATGATACGAGTATTAGATTTAACTTTAATATAATAGCATCATAACCAATCAATCATAAATAATTAGTCTGTGTTGTCATTATCTGGCACCTCAGACTCCGAGTCCGATCTATTAAAAACTACCCAGGGGTGAATTTTATCTACTGAAAAGATACCGCTAAACTTTCTATTTCCCTTTTTAGACAGCGGTGTATCTTCAATTACATATCGGTCGTTATCAAGAACTTCTGCAATACGATACGGTCCTCTAAGTTTAGGAACTAATTTCCTACTTTTTCCTATAGATGGAACATCTCTTTGTACCCTTACAAGTTCTCCTATTTTATAATTGACTTCTTTCCTAGCTTTATCGAAACGTTCTTTTTGTATGCCTTGATTTTCTTTAATATGTTCTGAAATTTCTTTTCTAGTGTCCTCTAACGAAGTAGCCGAACTTTCTGTGTCGTTTGTAACGTTAAGCTGTAATAACGCATTTGAGGTACTCACTAAATTAAGACCAAACAGTGCCTGAGCAGGGCTTTTCCCGGTACCTTTGTTTAGTGTGTTATTAAGTCCCCACTGAATTTCTGAAATACGTTCATCCCATTCATTTTCGGATTTGCCATAATTAGTAGCTGTCAATGCTGTTAAAACAGTTCGATTGTATCGCTCGACTTGGCCATTGGCCCGCGGAGTCGCTACAGCATTCATTACATGTTTAATACCTAATGTACTTAGGTAATCTTGAAAACTTTTAGAAGTGAATGACGTACCTCTATCGGAAATAACACGTTTTGGAACACTAAATGTGTGAAAATAGTTTTTCATTGCTCTGATGGAATGGACAGATTTAGTACTTTTTACGGGAACGATTATCACAAACTTCGTAAAAGCGTCAATAATTAATAACAGGTATGCATTTTTGTGCTTACTTCGAACAAAAGGACCTAAATGATCAATATGTACGGTATGAAATGGTTGTTCAACCTTCTCAATGGGATGCAATTTGCCCGACTTCTTCCCAGTTGGTATTTTAGAGTGGGCACATTCTAAACACGACTGAACATACTTTTTAGTGAATCGTCTCATCTTAGCAAACCAGTAATTATTTTTAATTATTTCTAACGTTTTATCAAGACCGAAATGTCCAATTTCATCATGGTTGGACTTCAAAATTTGCCATCGAACGCCCTTCGGTACAACCCAACGATCACCAGTATCTGTTTTCCTGTATAATAGTCCTTTTTTAACAACAAAATTATTTTTAATTTCTATGATATTGTCATTTTCTTTATCATTTAATATAGCAATAATTCTTTGTAACTCTGGATCGTTTTGTTGTACCGTGGCTACCCAATCTGTATCAATTCGTCTTACTTGTAACTTTATTATTTCTGATGAAATTGGATTTCGGCTCAGAGCATCTACATGAGCCATACCTGTGCCTGGTTTATAAATTATTTGAAAGTCGAATTCTTGTATGATGCTCCACCATCTCGCAACTCTTGGCAGTATGTCTCTCTTTTCAAAGGTTGCGCGGAGAGAATTGCAATCGGTAACAATTGTGAAATTAATCCCTAACAAATATACTCTAAATCTCTGAAGAGATGTTACTACAGCCAGCGTTTCTAAGTCATAAGATGTGAATTTGGCTTCTTCAGGGGATGTCTGTCTACTGTAAAATGCTATGGCACTAAAAGGAACCTCTTTATTTGGTCTCTGCATCAAGATTCCGGCAACCCCGACTTTAGACGCGTCTGTGTGCAACTGTGTTTCGAATTCGGGATTATAAAATGAGAGAATGGGTCGTTTAACAAGTTCTGTTTTCAGGTTTAAAAATGCAGACTCTTCGGCGTCTCCCCAATGCCATTTAGAGTCCTTTTTCAAAAGTTGTGTTAGTGGTTTCGCAATAATTGAAAAACCTCTTATAAATTTTCGAAAGAAACTAGCTAATCCCACAAACTGCCTAATTTTATGTTGGTCTGTTGGTCTGGGAAATTGGTCCACGGCTTCGGTTTTCTTTTTGCCTGGTTTTACTCCGGATTCACTAACTTCAAAACCTAAATAATCTATGGATTGTTTCAAAAAATTACATTTAGATAAATTTAGTGTAATGCCGGAAGATCGAAAAAGGCTCAATATATCATGTAGCCTTTGCAACCCTTGTTCTATTGTTCTGGATGGTATTATTACGTCATCCATGTAAGCAAACGCTTCCTTGAATCTCGCGTTCCCCAAAACACTATTAACAGCTCTTTGAAATGTTGACGGCGCATTGACTAGCCCAAATGGCATGCGGTTAAATTCATAATGACCATCTGGGGTCACAAAAGCTGTTAAATGCTTTGCCGATTCTGCCATTGGAATCTGATAGTAACCGGATGCAAGATCGAGGGAAGTAAAATATTTATGACCTGATAGATTATCTAATTGATCATCTATACGGGGTAGAGGATAGTGTTCTTTGACGGTCTTTTTGTTTAGAGCCCTAAAGTCAATGCAAAGACGATAGTCACCGGTTTTTTTGCGTACTAATACGATTGGGGATGCGTAATTTGATGACGACTGTTTAATTATTCCCGAGTCAGTCAAGTCTTTTATCATTTCGCGGACTACGTGCCTTTCTGAATGGGATAATCGATAAGGTCTGTACACTACAGGCGTGGTATCACTAAGGCTTATATTCATTTCTGTATCATTTATACACCCTAACTCTTTAACTGAAAAGGCGAAACAGTCCCGAAACTCATTTAGCAACTCAGTTAATTTCGTTCTATGATCAGATCCCATATTGTCATCCACCTGTATCATGCAAGCTTTAATTTGGGGTGTTACTGTATTATCTGGACAGTGTTCTATTCGGCAAATATTTAGTGTCTGTAATTCAGTTAAAGGTAGGGCCCGGAGTAGTAAAGTGTCTTTCAGCAATTCAAACCCAGAGTTTAAACCCTTAATAACAATCGTTCCCTGTCCGTTATTTACTTGTACTACACTTTGAATAAGCTCATATTGTTTATGAGTATCCTGACAAAAACTAAGTTCAACAAATAATTCACCTGAATATCTTGGTTTAGTATAAATACTGACTGGGGTATACCCATGTATAATAAGTGAGTTATCAACGTACACCAAAACGTTTTTAGTTATATTCGTGGTTATCTTAAGCTGGTTATTCGTTTTAAGAACCACAATATGTTCCTGTTCTGTGAATGTCTGTCCTAGTAATAAAGGAACTTGTAATAATTTGTCAGGAACGATTAGAGTTTCTACCGTAGCAGTGACTGAATCTATTTTTATCTCAACACTGCATTTACCTAAGCAATTGACAACGCTGTCCCCAAAGCCTCTCAATACAGGTAGTTCCGATACCGACCACGAGTTAACCAATTTCTTAGCCGCAGATTCTTGCAGCATAGAACATTGACTCCCGAAGTCAATGAAACAATCAAAATTCAGACCATTCACGACGGCGGTTTTGAAATATTTGGAGTCGCTATCCGGTTCTTTTGAAATTCTTAAAACTGTTTTCTTATTAGTAGATTCTTTAGTGCCTGGACAACTATCAGTTAAGTGCCCTACTTGATGACATTTATCACAACGCTTGATTGGTAATTTGCATTTGAAATATGGGTGCCCCTCTTCACCACAATTATAGCACTTTGTAAGCCTATAATTCCTATTGTTCCTATTATCATGATCATTCTGAGCTCCTTTTAATGTCTTAGATTGTTTGCTATCAGCGTTCCCCGCCCGCAGGGATGAATTTGGCTTGTTAAACTTCTTTGTAATTCTTATATTTCTGAGATAAACTAATAATTTATCAGGTTCCGTGAACTGTGTGGCTTCTGCACTTGTTCTGACAGACCTGTCCTCAATTCCAAACAAGATGCAATCTATTGCATTTTTACCATGTATATTACAGCGATTCAATAAAACAACCTTTTGGTAAAAATATTCTTCTAAAGGCTCGCCAAAATCAGCCCTACAGGCAAGCATTTCCGTTAATAGCTGACCATAGTTTTGGTCACTTGGAAATGCCAATTTTAATTTACTCTGCCATTCAACCCATGAAAACAGAAGGCTAGGTAGGCCCTGATACCATTTCAGAGCCAATCCCGCTAATTTAGGAAGAGCATAGTGAACAGTCTGCCTTTCGGTCCAATTATAAATCTGAGCACATTCATTAACTTTACTTATCCATGTTTCTATTGTTTGATTACGTTTACTGGGATCAAACTCTGGTATCACATTCAAAACCGGAAAACGTTCACTACCCCCGTCTGCTTTCATGGTCTGTATGAACTCTTTAAAAACCGAAACTAAAATGTTAGTATTTGTATCTGCGTCTTTTATAGAATCAAAAGGACTCACTACTGCTGCTGGTGGAGTGTCCGAATGCGATGCTCTCGCTATATCTTGACTATGTCTTCGCGGCATGTCACGATTGTACGATGCGTCGCGACCATGAGTCACCTCCCGACCTGGCGACACATCGCATAGCTGCGGCGCATCACGCATCCGTGAGGCATCACGCGACCGCGACGTGTCATGCGCCTCATCACGCGCCACATCACGCATCCGTGAAGCATCACGCGAGCGCGACGCATCATGCGCCTCAACACGCGGCTCACCACGCGCTGCATCACGCATCCGTGAAGCATCACGCGACCGCGACGCGTTATGCGCCTCACCTCGCGCCGCATCACGTATCCGTGAAGCATCACGCGACCGCGACGCGTCGTACGCCTCATCACGAACCGCATCACGCATCCGTGAAGCATCACGCGACCGTGATGCGTCATGCGCCTCACCACGCGCCGCATCACGCACCCGTGAAGCATCACGTGACCGCGACGCCTCATGCGCCTCACCACGCGCCCCTTTACGCATCCGCGAAACAAGGCGTGATCGTGACGCATCACGCACCCGTGATGCATCGCGCGACAGCAACGCGCCATGCACCCCATCACGTGCTGCACCTCGCGACGCATCACGCATCCGCGAAGCATGGCGCGATCGCGACGCATCAAGCGCCCGTGACGCATCACGCGATTGCGACGCGCCATGCGCCCCATCAAGCGCCCCGTCACGTGACGCATCACACGCCGCAGCTCGCGCTGCATCACGCACTCGTGACGCATCACGCAATCGCGACGCCTCACGCACCCATGACGCATCACGCGTCGCTACTTGCGTCGCATCACGCATTCGCGAAGCATGACGCGATTGTGACGCATCACGCACCCGCGACGCATCACGCGATTGCAACGTATCACGCGTCGCATCACGCGTAGCATCACGCGATGCATGACGCGTAGTTTCAAGCGCCGCATGACGCGTTGCATCACGCGTCGCACCACGGCGCCTTGAACCACGACTGCTGCAAGGTGCATTGCGATCTCTCGACCCGCTAGTTCTCGATTCACTCGACTCGTCACGGTTGAGGCGAGTTTTGAGACGTTTCCGCACAGCAGACTCAGAGCCACTTGGTGAAGAGTCGTATGACTCTCTTGCATGTTGTCGAGACTTTCTTTTGCGAGTCATGGTCGCTTTTATGGGCGTTCAGTCCTTCACCGAGGGCGATTATTGATCGCTATCCCGATTATATCCCACTTCTGAACTATAAAAGTCCAGGGAAATTAAAACAATTCGTCAGGATATCACTCACAATATTTATTAAGTTCTCTTACACTTGTGTACACTTCGACTATTCGACGTCGACTGACTAACGATCGTGCGCACTACTTCCCACCACGTGTTATTTTTGTACCGGAAACAGCCTAGGTTGACATTTATAATAAAATGTGGTGGTACAATCGGAAGTAGTGCGTGCGATAACACTTAATTTTATTATTAATGTAAAAAGTATTTAAATTTAAATACAGATAATAATGTAAACATAATGAATATCTATAATTGATCAAATTAAATATCCGAAAAATGATTAATCGATTCCGGAAATCCGACTATCGAAGAAGGAATTTCTAACACTCGGATTTCATCTTGTTTCTGTAATCTCGTGAGTGTATAAAACTGCAAAATTGGAAAGTTTAAAAGTGGCTCATCAATTAAAGTCCGGGACTGTACAGTAAATACTTAGATGTTGGATAGTCTCGGGAAAAACATAACAGCCAGTCACATTATGGAAGTGTGACCTGAAATATTCAGGAGTTGAATGTTATGAAACTTACTCGTAATCCTCACCGAGAGGCAAATTCATTCTGAATTGAAAACCGAATATATTAAGCCTTTGTAAGCATGAGCTTAGCTTGGATTTTTTTTGTCTCCGTCACGTCTTGATATATGGAATTGATATTAATATTCTCGAGTATCAATATGCGTTTATAAACGTTTCGCTTTTCGTTTGCCTATTTTTTGAGGTTTAAACAATTTTTAATAAGCTTGCTTAACTAACAGACTAGAAGATAGCGTAACGTTGATTCTCAAAATGGATAAATTTATTCTAAGAATGATTTAGAGAGATAATCTTGGGAAGAAGTGTTCGACAAGCATCTATTTGATTGTCTACAATCTTAGTTCCATACCAACCCGCACTGGGCCTGCGTGGTGGATTACGGCCCCCTTCCACTAACAGAGAGCAGGCTTGTGTCTCAGCAGTGGGAATATTATAGGCTGAATAAGGTTTGTTCCAAAATCTTTCATCATCATCGTTTCAGCCGAAAAACGTTCACCGCTGGACATAGGCCTCCCCCAGGCTCCTGCACTTCGACCGGTCTTTTGCTTCCCAAATCCAGCGGATGGGGTTGTACCGGAAGACGTAGAGTGGGAAGGCCTTCCACAAGGTGGACCGATGACCTTGTGAGGGCCGCAGGAATCCGCTGGATGCGGGAAGCACAGAACCGGTCGAAGTGGCGGAGCTTGGGGGAGGCCTATGTCCAGTAGTGGACGTCTTTCGGCTAAAATGATGATGATAAAACGAATGCTCTATAATCAAGTTACTGGCTACTGGCTTCTCTGACGCGCAGTTTGGGAGCGAAATGTTACACCCGAATAAAAAGTAGATTGAGGCCTTAGCACGAACGCAAAGGTTTTGGGGATTTTGGGACCGGGACCGCGGTCCCGGATGCCACCTTTAAATACAATTATTAATTTTAGTAGTCGTTACGGACCACAAATAAAATAAACAAAGTTAAGAAAATTTCTCTTGGTAAAGTAGGTACGGTCAACCAAAAATTTAAATAAAACTTTTTTTATAAAATTATAAATATTTCTTTCTCTTGAGTATTTAAAAAATAAATTACAACTGCTTAACTGAAAACGTTTTCTGTTAACTGTACTTTAACTTCTTCTTTCTTGTGGTCCCAAAAGACTACTAAAAATATTATTGTATTTAAGGGTGGCATCCGGGACCGTGGTCCCGGTTTAAAAAGCCCCACGACCCGAACGCAGGACGTAAACGTAACGTAAATGCAAACAGCTTTTTAATCGAAAATATAAGTTGATAGCGATTTTGATGAAGTGAAGATGAAGTATTTGCGACCACCACCCATTTGTTTCACCCATATATATAAAAAGTGTCTTAGTACCAATTATACAACCCTAGTTTTAGTATATGCGAAACCCGAAACACGTGACAAGTATTTTTATGAAAAGAATCAACGAACGAAATTTCAAAACTGTGTAATGAAAAATTACAAAGTTATAAGCTTGTTATGTTACCTGGTTGTCTACATAAACATGGTCACCACGCGGTCCCCCACACCGCCCAGGCGTCCAGAAACGTATTATGCTCATTGATAATAATTAGGTAGTAGGAACCTAACAGTATGGCGATACCCCCGAGTGGGTTCCCGCATTGTCGTTGCGGGGGGCTCAGTAACCGTGGACTTCCAGCCACGGTGAAGCCAAGAGGAATGCAAAGGTGGGGCCGCTCGTAAGGGCTTTTGCCTTCAAGCCAATGACGTAGCGGCCAAAAAGTAGGTTGCGGTGAGGTAGGTACACTGCAACTGAGGTGGGCCGCGATGTCGTATGGGACGCATCGCGGCTGAGGGTTACGGGCTGCGGCAGAGGAGGAGTGCCGGTGCTTCTGAGCAGCGCTCTTCCCTTCCGTGGCCTGGACGGGGCCGCCACCGTTTGATGGCGGACACGGTGGGGCCGCAGGGGAAGAGGAGTGTCGGTATAGCGTTGGCCGCTCTCCCTATCCCCTGCGACCAAAAAGTGGTAGACGGGACGGCGCGTTGTGTTCCACGCGCGCCGTCTGAGATGTCAGCAACCACTGGTGGGGTCCGCAAGGGCCGATGCCTGCCTGAGGGGAGCGGGTTGGTCGAAAGAGTTACCGCCGCCCCTGGCACACGGGCAACTGACAGAACACGGGTGGGTTTTAGTCAGTAAAAGTCTCACACGCCCTCCTGCTCTACTCAGCAGGAGAAGTCATTTGATGATTCCACACAAAAAAAAGCAGTACGGCGATTATATTGTAATTAATTGGTGATAACATTTTCCATCACACTTGCAAACCTTTTTTGGAAAAAATTTAATATGGTGTAAAAAAAAATCAATTCAGTTTCTTATTCTGAATAGACTATATTCAGGTTTCGTATATATACTTAAAATAATGTTGTATCCTATGTGCGGAATGAGTTTCCCATTTTTAAAATCGTTCGAAATCACTGTCTTTACGTTCACTTCGCGCATTCATCCTTCAGTTCAGGACCGAAGTGTTCAGTCAGATTAAAAAGGCGACGTTTTTCCGACACAGACGTGTCAAATCTTGATGATCAATTGAGTTATCGAGTAGCATGGAGAAGAGGAGTGATAACTTAAAATATAGGAGAAAAATATTTTAAAGATAATTATTTGTTTTAAAATTTGAAGATAATTCTAATGCTCGAAAAAAGAGGTAGGTATCTAAAACTGCAATACAGTTTTCGTTTTTATTTTAGTAATCAAAAAGCGTTGCAAATGTTTCGGGTCACCAACTTGCTAGCCCGGAGACTGTTTATGAAATTCTATTCATTATTATTGTGTAACAGCTATACGGGAATAAAAAAAAAACTCGATTGTAACGGAGCTCACCACTTAATCCAATGAAACGGATGGTTTTAAATTAAAATAATCTGCAGTTACTGACAGGATGTAAAAAAAAAAAAAAAAATCTGATGTTAAAATTTATCTGTTACTGCAGAGTATTTTTTAGTGTAGTGTTACACTCAATGTCCCTTAAATTCGAAATTCAAATGGTTTATAGGCGTGAATTCGTAAAGATTAAATTTAAAAACAAATGAGTTCGATTTCAAATGTGAAGAAATTCACAAGAATGGGGTTCTAAGTGAATTTCACAGAATAGCATTCTAGAATATATAAAGCGTCTCATCTATACATAACTACCTAATTATTATAAAATAAAGTAGTTTTGTGGGACCACGTTGTTATTCCTAACTTTGAAATGGATTTAGCTACGGTTTTCATCATCATTTAGGACTTTTATTCCGGTAGGTTTTTGTATATATTATACTAGCAGCGCTCCGCGGCTTCACCCACGTAATTTCCGTTCCCGTCGGAATACGGGGATAAAATATAGCCTATTTCACCCGCGGATAGTGTAGCTTCCCAACAGTGAAAGAATTTTTCAAAACGGTTCAGTAGTTTCGGGGCCTATTCAATGCAAACAAACAATCAAATCTTTCCTCTTTACTATTAGTGTAGATTATAGAAATCTCATGTTTTGCCAAGTCATCAAAATCATGCCTAGCGGGGTCTTGTTGTTAGTAACTTTATAAAACTACGAAGTATTACTACCAATTTTAATAATGATCTCTTTAATTTAAAGCCCCATTTCCATTATTATTATTATAAAACGAAAATGTTAAACTGAAATAATCATACTATTATTAACGAAAACAATTATTACTGTATGTATCCACAATATTAAAATTATTCTGCAATTAAATAATACAAATAAAGAATGAAATAACAGTTCAACAATATGATCATGTTGTAGCTACATAAATAATATTGTATTAATTCAAATTAACTGAAATAGTAGTCTTAACTAGACTCAGCAACGGCTTACAGATTAGCTTAGTTGTAGGTATTAATGTTTAATTACCAAAAAAAAAATATCATAGTTGTTAATAGTTTTTTTATAATAAGTACAGGTATATACCTAAAAAGAAAATAATCATAAGGGATCAAAAAATACGTCTGCATCGTAGTCAATGGGAAAAGTGGCCGAAAGGCTGGCAGCATTGCCACGTAACAGATGAATTGATGTTTCAATGGAGTTCATTGAATTAGGATTCAACTTGCTGTACCGAAAGTAAGTAATCATTATATTAATTTTAGTTATGAAAAATCTATAGCAGAAACGCATAAAATGCTACTAACCACTTTAAAAAAATCCTGAAATACACTGTTACAAAATTAATAGTCAAAAGCGCTAAATGCACATTCTACTCTCCCTACAATGTACAGCATCACAAACATCGTTAGCACCTATCAATATCAATCAGAAAAAAAAAAACACGAAAAATTTAAATCCGTGTAAAATTCCGAGAATTGACAGATGTGCAGTAAAATTAGTAACAAAACAATGAAATTTCTCGTTTCCCTAATAAAAACCATCGGTTCGGCATTGACAGTAACACAGATGAAGGCAGACAAATAAAATTGTGGTAATAACACAGTGGCGCGGCAACGAGTTTTCGAAACCAACTTGCCACTCTCTATTCGTCCCTTCGGTCTTTTGTTTCGAAATCAAAATCAAAAGTCATTTATTCAAACTAGGCTGGTGTCAGCACTTTTTGAGCGTCAAAAATTACAAAAGACAGTTCTAGTGCTTTAGCTGGGAAGACGAAGTGGCGCAACAAACTCCCCAGCACCACAGCTGTTTGTTATGTTAAAAGAACTTACATAATTATATGCAATGGTAGGTAAGTAATGTTACGAAACAAAAAAGTTCAATATTTCTAGATTAATTCGGCGAAGCACCAGGGTAACCTGCGAAATCCTCTATGTTCAGATATGTCATTCTAATAAATTACTATTTTATGTTAAAAGTCATTAAATGGTATTAAATGTACTGCAGGCTGCAGGAGTTGATGGACGCTGCTGAAACTGCCAAGTTCGTAGCCAAATTCTGGGCTGACTGTATTTAAATTGCTATCGACACGCTAAGAAGACGAAATGAACTCATGGTTATATTGATGATTTTTATGATTATTTCTGTAAAGCCATATTTGTTACGCTCGCGTATTATATATTACTGAACATACAACCTGACATTCACCTAGCATTGAACAGTCCTTCATCAAACTCAAACTCAAAGCATTTATTTCAATTAAACCTTTTACAGGCACTTTTGAATTGTCAAACAAAAATCGAAGTTGAAGCTAGGTGCCCATTTCAAAACGTAGATCTCAATGGAGAAGAACGGGCAAGAAACTCAAAGGACACTCTTTTAAATCATGGGTATTACAAAATTTTGGGAACATTATTCTTGGTGCTTCTTATATGTGAGAACAATGTAAAAAATAAATAAAAAATTAAGATTCAAAATAAGCCATGGCAGTTAGGAGATGACCAGTCTCAACCGACGGCCAGTCTCATCCGTGACTCTCCTCATCTGTATACATAATAAGTTGATTGTTTAGATGTATTATGTATACACTTATATTATGTATAAGTGTTAATTTTTTGTAATGTTAAAAGGCACGATGGGGTTGGCGTTTAGATAAAAACCCCTAAAAAAATAAAGAGAAAAAAGAAACTTGGATTGCAAAAAAGATAAAAAATTGCGGAGTACCTTAGGGAATCATCCTCCTTGAGCGCTTTTTTATGAATAGTCATCTTGTAATTTTGCTTTATCACTTTTTACAAAAATCTCCATTAACTTAAAATTAAATCAACTTAATACTATCTGTATCAGATGTAGACCAATATACCTCGCCGTTTTATTGCGTTCAAGAACCTAACCTTTTGTAAAATAACGATGTAAGCAAATATTAAAACCCGCTGCTTTTATTTAATTTTATGTAATAAACTTCTGTTAGGGCGTTCAAAGAAAGTCTCACTTAACATAACATGAATAATTTTACACTTTCTAGAAATTTTATATTTTAATATTTTCTGTAGTGAAACAAATAAAGAACTGCATCTATTACGATGCTCTTAGTTAATTTTATGTAACAAACTTCTCTTAGATATGTAGTTCAAAGGAAATCAGTTTCTAGAAATCTAGTATTTCTATATTTTGTGAGATGAAATTTTGGAACTAATCTTACAAGATGCTTGGAATTAATTGTGGGTAACAAACTTCTCATGGATTGTTGTGGAAGTCCCAGACTGTGAAATTTAACAGGACATCAAGCCCAGGTCGACGGCGCATTGTGCTCCACGCGCGCCTCAAAGAGATGTCAGCACAAACCGCTGGGGTGCCCGCAAGGGCCAATGCCTGCCAGGGGTGCGGGTTCATTCGAAAGAGATACCGCAGCCCCTGGCATACGGGCTACTGAGGGAACACGGGTGGGTTTTAGTCAGTAAAAGTCGGACACGCCCTCCTGCTCCACCCAGAGCGGGAGAAGTTATTTGATGATTTCCCCTCCAAAAAAAGGCCTCCCCAGCATAGCCACTTGGACCAGTTCTGTGCTGCGGCGTTCACTAACTTATCGGTACACTTTGTGGGAGGCCTTCCAGCGCTCCTCCTTCCGGTACGCGTTCGCCACTCCAAAACCTTTCGGCCCCTTCGGCCATCTCACCATTTTATGTCCTGCGAGCATAAAAGAATTTAATGTTTTTTTTTTTTCGAAACAGTAGGTTGCTATAAAAATAGCAGGAGGTCCACTTTAAATAAATTCTTGTTTTATATCTGCTTTATACGTTTTTAGAATATGAGAGGTAGATACTTAATAAATATTTTCTATAGAAACGACTATTTATTGTCTGACTTTAGGTCCTTATTGTTTTCTTCTTAGCAAAATGCTTCTATCTTTTTGTATATGTGTCTATTTTACAAAATCGGCGGGTCAACCGGGTGTTGCGTGTCCATCAATCCCATAAGAATCCCTGAATCAACTTACACAGCACTCACAATAAACTGTCACAAATCTGTTTTACTAAAATATATTTAAACCAGAGATAAGAATATATATTATTCCAATCACAAAAAAGCCTTACCTTTGACCCGTTGTCACACAGTAACTACCCTTGCGGCCGCAATATATTAGAATTTCATGGGCCTCATCTTTATTCCAAGGCTGAAATAAAAAGGCACGTCCTAAAACTGTTTCCAGTTTCCTTATATCAAAGACAGGAAAAACTTCGATTAAGTGAGACCACAAAATGTTTACGTATTTATTCATCAGCGGCCTACCCTTTTCCCAACTATTTTGGGGTCGAATGCAGCTGAATACCAGTATTTTTCTTAGAGCGACTGCCTACCTGTCCACCACAACCCAGCTACTGGATACTACAGTACGACTGTCATTCGTAGATCTTTGGCAGAAGTTACGAGTAGTCATAAGTCCAAAAGTCTGACAACCAGTCTTACCTTTTACATCATACTAACTTATTTTTATTTTGTTTCTGTATCTGTCCGTCCCACACATCACAGTGGGATCAAAATACCTGCTGAGATAGGGCTTTGGCCTCGTACAGGACTTTGTTTTTTATTATACTTTAAATATTATTATTTTTTGTCAAGCGCATATCGTGTAGTTCAGTTTGTGATATAAATGTGCGAGTGTAATAAATACTTTTTCTTACTTTCTTCTTTCTTTACCAAGAGGTATAGTGCTACCCAGTAACCGGGTTGTGGAGGTTAGTGACCCTAGTGTGTGTGATGATTTCGATCATACGTTACGACCGGGTTCCAGGGCCAATAGGAGTGTCGATACTAGGGCTACAGATACGCAGGCGCATGGAAAAACTTCTACTCAACTGCACCTGGTTGGATTAGATGCCAGATTCCTACTTAGTTGGGATAATCCGCCTAGCAGACTTATTGACGAACTAAATACACCTAATGACTTGTATTGTGATGACTTGTAAGATTCCCTTAACAATAAATGACTACGACTATTTACATATAATAAATTCAATATTTTTGACCGATGGGGCCGAAAGGTTCTGGAGTGGTGACCGCGTACCGGAAGACGTAGAGTAGGAAGGCCTCCCACAAGGTGGACCGATGACCTTGCGAAGACCGCGGGTATCCACTGGATGTGGGAAGCACAAGACCGGTCGAAGTGGAGGAGTCTGGAGGAGGCCTATGTCCAGCAGTGGACGTCTTTCGGCTGAAATGATGATGATGATGATGATGAAATTCAATATGACTCTTAACGTATGTTCGATCCTGCTAGGGGTGCGGGTTGTTCGAAAGAGATACCGTGGCCCCTGGCACACAGGCAACTGAGGGAACACGAGTGGGTTTTAGACACTAAAAGTCTGACACGCCCTCCTGCTCCACTCAGAACGGGAGAAGTTATTTGATGATTTCCCACCCTCAAAAAAAAAAATCGTATGTTCGATATTTATCTGAAATTTAAACAACATTGAATAACGAGAATTAAGTCGTTGTGGAATGAGGTTATAATTCCATTGAAAAAGGGATTTCACGAATTTGACGAGGTTTCGGATCTGGTTTCAGTTTGAACGGTCGGATTAAATGGAAGATATGATATTTTACTATGTACTTGTTGGAATTTTCATAGTTTAGGTTCAACGTTACTTTTGTGAAGGCCGCGGGTATCCGCTGGATGCGGGACGCACAAGACCGGTTGAAGTGGAGGAGCCTGGGGGAAGCCTATGTCCAGCTGTGGACGTCTTTTAGTTGAAATGATGATGAAATCAGAAATCATTTATTTGCAAATAAATGATGAATGCATGCAAAATTATTTGATGTTATACATTTACTAGACAATAAAGTAAAACCAAAAACACATCACAAAAAAAAATCATTCCTTTCCCATTCCTTTCATGATGATGTTACTTTTACTAGCACTGCGACACTTTTTTTGAATGTCGCAGCATCATGCTTGATGTAGGAGCCTTTTGGCCTCGTTCAGGACATTCTGCTTTTTTTAATAGTTTTTGTACGATTGTGTATAGTTTAGTGTGTTATATTCCTATGCGAGTCATTTTTCTTTCTTACAACACACTTACGATCACACATATTAGATGTTCTGTTCACGACTTCGCAGGAAATAAAATCTATTATTATGCATAAATTATCTTTCGTACTTCAAATAGCGTTGTATATTACTGTTATATAAAATAATATTATCAGATTGTATGTAGGTATATACTAATATTATAAAGAAAGTGTGTATGGATAAGTGTTAGGATGTTTGTTATTCAATCACGCAAAAAAGATGCATAGATTTAGATAGAACTTGGCACACAGGTTACAACTTGAATTAACAAATAGGATACCATTTATTCCGGTAGTACGACCGCTACCTATTAATGGTTCGTAAGAGGTCAATAAAATACCTCTCGAAAATAAATAGGAAATGTCTTCAGAGGGTAAAACACGTAGCAAATTAGAATTCGGCCTGTAGAATTCAATTAGACCTCGAACGATGTCCTGCCTAAGCCGCAAAAGGCTCTTTTTTAATAATTTCCATGTCCGTGGCCGAATACATCTAATTTTAGTTCGAATAATTGAATACCGTTTGTATGTACAGTGCTTAAAATGTTCTCAAGTAGTATTGTTTCAAACCCTGAACATTGATAAGACCTATTATTTTAATATACATAATAAAGCTTGTGTTGTGCTCTTCTTTTGCCTAACCGACTTCAAAAAAGGAGAAGGTTCTGTGTTCAGTTCTATGTATTTTTTTTTCTATGGACGTTTACACATTTCGCCGCCAATTGCGGATAGATTTCGAAAATTCTTTTTTATGGACAGGGCTTTTATAGGGCTTAAATACCATCCCATACGAATTTTATTAACATATTCCGGGACAAACAGCCTCTCGACGTTATCTCGGTATATCATTATGTGATAGTACGGCTAAGGTCGGTGAACTTTATTTCATGTAATTTGGCAGACCGTCGACAGCCGTTGCTTGCCCATAACACGCCTAGTAAGCACATGATCTAGTGTCACATCATGCGACTTCATTCGTTCGTTTTCGTGTCACAGCAAACGCTTTTAGAATATTTTTTTAACACACACATACGCATTCTTATTATGCACCAATGCAACACATACATACCGCCGACAGGCGTATACTAAGCCATACTAGCTAGTACAATGATGTTGATATTAAGTGTGCGCGGCCGGCGTGTGATATAGCAGTACTCGTATGGCTGTAGACGAGGTGCTGAAATGTATGGGATTTTGAAGTGTCATAACATGACATTTGTAAATAGTCAAGTGTCCCGGAACGTCTTAACTTTGCTTCGGTAGTTTTTGCGTTAGGCTCGATAATACGTTGTTAATCGACTTTATTTACCTCGATGATATGCTGCTGCTTCCTGGCACTCATGTTTACATTGCAAGTAATGATATACGAATTGGTGTAGGGTAGCAACCATAACAAAAAGTGAAAAACAAAAACTAATCCAAAAAAAATATATTTTACGTAGTCGGTGACATAAAACTAAAATACATATCCAAAGACACGGACTTCCGAAGATAAAGATATTTTTCACTTTGTACTGTTTTTTGGAAGTCGGTTGTTTTCTTTGGCAATAGTTTTTATTTTATGACTATGCCTGGTACCAATAACCATAGAACGAATACATCCACAGAGATGAAACCCTAAAGGTGTTCGTCATTTCAATCTATGACAGCTAAGCTCAAAGCAATAAACGTCAAATAATAGTTTATACGGGCATTTTAATAATGAGACATGTAGACACGGTGATACGGTGTTATATAAACGCTTGTGAAGTGTTCTTCAAATCCATATTATAATGTTTAATTTGTAGAACATAGGTTAACGGTAAATATGGCTGTTATTGTCAATACAATTAACGCTTAAAACATTTGTAATTAATAAATAAAACTAGACAATACCATTCAAAAACAATCAAATAATAAAACATTACATTTATTTATTTACTATAGGCATCTTAATAAGTATTTAATCTTAATCTAAATCTTAATTTATTAATGTTACATCTTTTTATTTTTTAGCTGAAACTATGTATAGTGAGTCTATACCAGCTGCTTCTATATCTTTAGTGCTTAAGGATAGCAATAGGGTTTATGTTACACCCTGTATTTATGAAAATGAATCCCTATTTCACTTAGTCACGATATCACACGTGAACGGCTGGATCAAATTTAATAATTCTTTTTTATTGTGTTGTTAGTGTCAAGATAAAGTTATTATTAAAGAAAACAATAAGAAAGTTGCGCGTAACATATATATACATATGTATAGATAATGCGAATTCAAGATTAATAGTTAAGACAGGACAACGTCTGTCGGTTAGCTAGTTACAGAATAAAATAAAAGTAAAATAAACTAATTCATTATATGTCAAAAAAGACCTGTGTGCTACGAATACCGTAGCAGCGTAGCGGTCGTAGAAGCTCCGTAGCGTCGTAGCTCGGACGGAGCTTAAATTCTGAAACTCGCGCAAAAGCGAACAAAATATGGCAGTAGGTATATTGTCGGATGAGTTTGAATCAGTTATTTCTTCATTATTGGCGTCCAAATAAAGCAATTTCAGTACTTTATAAACAAAATATTATTTTAGTTTTAAACAACCCGTTCATAATATA
Source organism: Polymixis flavicincta (assembly GCA_949987655.1). Classification (NCBI taxonomy): domain Eukaryota; kingdom Metazoa; phylum Arthropoda; class Insecta; order Lepidoptera; family Noctuidae; genus Polymixis; species Polymixis flavicincta. The sequence continues at coordinate 28,510,930 of OX465171.1, read as the reverse complement.
TTCCAGTCAGACCACACCTAGTTCTACAAAGTGGTTTTTAATTATGTGAATTAAAGTGTTCCAGTTTGAATGTAGTCCACATCAACATTGGAAAACGTGAACTGTTGGCAATTGCAATGTAAACTTATTAATTATAAGGCAGATACAGGGTGGCAGGGACATCAACATGTACATGATTCTACATTTTTCGTCGGTCATTACTCGTATCAAATTATAATGTATACATAAAACTAGTTAGTACCAAGTAGTAATTATAATTACATACCCAAAACCAGAGAACGTCTGTATTCCCTACGGGGTAGGCAGAAGTTTTACTATAGACAGACAGGTAAGTTTTACTCACGAGCATAAATATATTACTACGGACAGCTTGGCAATAAACATTAAACTATTAGGTTTTTATGTTGCCAAAGGGATATCAGATATTTTTGATTTAACTGAGTAAGCAGATATTTACAACACAAGAAACGTTGGATGTTTTTCACGCTAAGACGTGACACATATTTTGTAAGACGATGAAGCATCCTATTTGTTTACGTAGTTTGCCTCATCAGATAGTTCGTTGTACTTTCGGTGTCATATATATTATTTACTCGTATGCAGACAATTGTATATCTTTACTTACCTACTTTACCTGCCACAAATGTTCACATATAATTACCATTATTTACCGTCATCTTGGCGACAGATAATAATTAATATTAATAAATGAATCATGAAACCAGATATGATTGCTCTTAGGAATATTTTTGTGTTTTGTAAATAGGACAGATTAACACTTTGGCAATATTAATCTTGAACAATAAATAGACATCGATACTGCCCTCATTAATTATGATGTTTTGTTTATAGCTTACGTCTATGTCTATTTTCATCTTTATGTATAGGGGGGTGTCCGGGCGTAAAAGAATAGCACCATCCCATTTCTTCCAGTGGGTGTCGTAGGAGGCGACTAAGGGACTTACTAGAGAGTGGGCAGCAGCGTTCTCTATGCATTTTACCACCATACTGCGATCGCCAACCCGCCTGCCAAGCGTGGCGATTATGGCAAAACTCCCCATGACTGGGGGAGGCCTATGTCCAGCAGTGGACGTCTTTCGGCTGAAATGATGATGATGATGATGATGTATAGGTACTTATGTAGAAAAAAAACAAAGTCGCTTTCATTTCTATCTGTTGACCGTAGCGTAGATCTTCTGGACTTCACAATGTATTTCATCATCATCATCATTTCAGCCGAAAGACGTCCACTGCTGGACATAGGCCTCCCCCAGTCATGGGGGGTTTTGCCATAATCGCCACGCTTGGCAGGCGGGTTGGCGATCGCAGTATGCTGGTAAAATGCATAGAGAACGATGCTGCCCACTCTCTAGTAAGTCCCTTAGTCGCCTTCTATGACACCCACTGGAAGAAATGGGATGGTGCTATTCTTTTACGAGCCATAATGACTGTCATCTACGTCTGACATTTTTGTTTTTTTAATGGCATCTCGCAGGTCAACCTTTGAGGTTGTCAGCTGCTTAGCCGGACTTGCCTGTGATAACCTTAATAATCTAAGGCAGCCAGGGCTTAAAAACTTAAGACTAAAGCGACTACTCGATCTGTAGCGCACGGATCTCGGCTTAGGACATCGCTGGTAGGAGACAGCAAACGACAGATTGGATCGGACTGAGACTACGTTTGACAGCCGGGAACAGCCAACAGCTTAGCGTGCATTCAGGCACGGAGGGGGCTTGGTATGTAAAGATGGTCACCCATCTACGAACCAACCGCGGCAAGCGTAGCTAAACCTGATCGATGGTGTTTTTTTTTTTTTCAAAACTTTGCCCCACACTAGAAATTTCTCCTGTATTGTGGGTGCGTTTACAAACATTTAAACTCACATACACAAACGGCCAGACCCGGAACAACTACTTGTAGGTCTTACAAATATTTGTTCCGTGCGGGAATCGAACCCGCAACACGCAGCGCAGCATTCAATCGCTTCACCGCAGGGGTGAACTGTGTCGCCAAAAGCTTTACTAAGATTACTTAGCCAAAAAAAGCTCCTATTATTTTGTTAGGTATTACAGTGAAACTAGCCATCAGGGAGAGAGAGCGTGTCATTTCACTGCTAAATATTTTTACGAAAGAAAATCATTTTGACTCGACCTTCCGGCTCGCTACATGCCTTCGTCTTGGCGCTCCTTGCGTGGCTCTGCATCGCTGTCAATGCGGTGAAGGTGTCGACTGCCTCGGACACCATGGCTTATCCTGCAGTAGGAGCGCAGGCCGGATAGCACGGTACGCCAGCATCAATGACATTATCCGTCGTGCTCTCACCGCCGGGGTGCCAGCTGTTCTAGAACCTAATGGCTTGGCACGCGACGATGGAAAGAGACCAGACGGAATGACCATAATGCCTTGGAAGTTAGGTCGGCCTTTGGTGTGGGATGCAACATGTGTCGATACCCTTGCGCCATCCCATCTTTCTTGTACGGCGGGTTGTGCTGGGGCGGCTGCTGCAGGTGCGGAAAACCTCAAACGGCGCAAATATTCCAATCTTATTGGAACATATATGTTCGAGCCGTTTGGGGTTGAAACTCTAGGGCCATGGGGTCCGAGTGCCCACTTAGTTTTCCGAGACATTTCCAAGCGGTTGGTCGACTCTTCACTTGACCAAAGGGCTGGCCTATTTTTCGGCCAAAGAATCAGCATTGCCATACAACGTGGCAATGCTGCCAGCCTTTTGGGCACTTTTCCCATTGATAACGATGCGGACGTATTTTTTGATGCTTTATGATTATTTTCTTTTTATATACCTGTACATATTATAATACACTATGGAATAAAATAAACCTTAAAAAATTAAATTAAATTAAAATTGTTGTATTAGGTATATACAGGATGTATACTGACAGATTAATAATAATATTTTGAGTATCTGTTTAAGTGTTTTTTTTTTTCTTTTACTTGTTACTATTTGCAAATAAAAATAGACCCTAGCTTTAAAAGTTCTCAGAAGGATAGAAGTCGTTGAAAGTCTTCTCAACTGCTGAAATCACAAGGAGGTAATAAGAGTGGTTCACGTTTCTGCAAACAAGAGTGGAATCGTCTCAAGAATTCAGCATTGTTCACTTGAATTCTCAAGTGATACGTTCCCCTTACATTATTGTCCTCAATTTTTAATATCTTAGAGAGGAATTACATAAAATTCCTACTCTTTTGTTCTCGTACCGGTACGTAATGCGATTTCATCGTGTCCGAATAGAAAACAATCATCCGCGAATAAGCAATCTTCGCGATTATGTGTTAGTAATTTTTTCGGAAAACCCTGATGTCGGAAGTGTAGCTACATTGTATAGCCAGATTGATACTATTCATATAGCCAGATTGCAAAATGGTCAGACTGATTTGGTTTGCTAACCAGCCAATGGGAGTACTGGAATAAAATTCTACATCTATACAAAAGTGCATGTCACAATCACATTTTTTTTGTTGTTGAATATTTATGCGATTTTATTGGATCTACAATTTGTAGCTTTTGGCAAAGGGCAATTGGTTTAGGCCTAAGCTGAATATAAAACAGTTTAGCTTCCAATACAATTTATGCAGTGTGCAAGTTTAAGTAAAAAAATATAGAACTTAGTAGAAATACTTCGAAAACGTCTTTACGCTCGATTATATGTTCGATATTGGACCTCTTAAAAGGAGATAGGGGTGCCAAAATATAGAAAACAAACAATGACAAATTGTTGAATTTACTTATAGATATATGGCAAGTTTCAAGTTTAAAAGTCAAGATTTTTCATGCAAACAAAATCTTACCTTTTCATCCCCCTTAAAGGTCGAATTTCCAAAATCCCTTTTTTATTGGTCTCCTAAATTAAAAAAGGAAGCCGTGTGTAAAATTTCACGTTGGTAGCGTATCAATCGTATGCAAATTTGGATGGCGCGGCGTTCCGTAAAATCCGTGCCGACAACGGACCAAATCATGTAGGTTTTAGTCAAACAATGAGTGTTAGTGCACCGTCAAAGGGGCGTGCTTTCGCACAGTGAACCAGGTTTCAGTTCCATCGCCAATTTCCGAACTATGGAGCGTTCAAGCGTTATTCACTAGTAAAAAAAAATGCCACTGTAAAATATTCGCTATGAAAATAATCTCTAAATCCTGATAGTTTTAACCGTGCGGAATCTTGAAAAAAACATCGAACATTTTTTAAACCAATATCACTTGTATTTAAAACATACCAGTGTATAAATAAATTGTTAATTTGAGCTTGTGATTAGACTATGGGTAAAGAGTTATACTACAATCGAAAATGAACGCTTAAATAATAACGTACTAAAGGATTTACGTAGATATCTATAGTTACGATTTGTTAAATAAAATACCTGTAAAGGTTGTACGAGTAGTTAATATAACCTAGATAAAGTTGTAACAGAACCCGGAAACTTTCCTAAATTGATAATAAGTAACACCTGTTACTAATAAAATAGTTGCAACACTCATTTGCAAATCCCAGTTCGTTTGGAATTAAAAAACAAAACTTACTTGAGGGCTGTGAAAAAGTTTTTTGAATGAATGACCACGTGAAACTCAAGTCAAATAAATGCTTGAAACGGAAAAGTGTTTTGGTTTTTATTTAAGACTACAATTGCGGTGGCTGGGATCAACTGTGTTGAACTGTTTCTTGTTTCTGAATTGTCGTATGCATTTTGTTCCTTTCCCTCTGTTTCTTAAGTTAGATACCACTCCCTAGGGCTGATTTTTCAAAAGTCAGATAACTTGTACCTGAAGAATAAATCTGATAGTTTGCCTTATTTTCTATATAAAAGCTGGCAAACTGATATTTATTCAATAATAAATAGCTGACCCAACAGACGTTGTCATGTCTTAACTATGAATATTGAATCCGCGTTTTATATAAATAAGTTACGCGCAACTTTCTTCATTTTTCTTTCATAAGAACCTTCTCCAGGCAATAACAAACACAATAAAAAAGAATTAGCAAAATTGGTCCAGCCGTTCACGTGTCAAGCCGTGTCCAAAATAAATAGGGATTCATTTTTACAAACAGGCTGGGTGAAAATGCGTAGATCAAACGAAACAGGGCGATAGTTGTGGTTATTTGCAGTAAAAAATATCAAATAAATTAAAAAAAAGTATTATTTTAAACACATTTTTTTACAGTAAAACCTTACTGTAACAAAAATTGTTAAAAATGTATATAATTAAAAACATATTTTACAAATAATTTTTCGTGAGAATTAAGAGTTATTGAAAAAGTATCAAAACTCATAAATCATGGTACTTACTATCATAAAAGCATTTTTGTAGTGATGATACATTTCCTAGAAGCAAATGAACATCATTTATTGTGTAAAAAAAAAAAAATTGGTACCCATTTAACTATATTGCCTATTTATTACAAATTTTAGTATTTTCTTCAAAAAACACTCAAATAGTGATATCTTTTAAGGAGATCAAGTGAGAGCTCTGCTACAGAGATATTTTTTCAGGTTTAAAGATACAGATTGACCGAGCCAATTCACTAGCGAGCGATAAATGTTACTAACTTAAACAAATGGATTATACAAGAGACCAATGTACTTTATTTTGTTTAGTCGGTATTACACAATATCCTTGACGAAGGTATGTCCAAAGCATCATCTATCACTTTGCCGTATTTCTCGCTACAGAAAGCATTGCCCTTACAGCTTAGGGTAATGGTCGTCCATACGGCTTTTAGGGCAGTGTTTCGCACGAGAGAATAGCTTTGTCTGACCTCAGATTTGCATATAGCCCGGTTGGACGTTGGCTTGTATGCATGCCTGCATGTATGACGCTGCTCTCTCTAAGCCTAAATGTATTGATGGAGCTTATGTGAGCTGTTGGCCACAGCTCAACTTGTTCACAAAAATATACATTTTATTCTAGTAGGTACCTAGCACTTGTCAGCTTAAATTAAGACGCTGCCCGTTGTGACGCTGGTATTCGCTCAGTTTTATGTCTATCAAAAGCCAGAAAAGAATACAATGACTTCTTAAGAGGTTGTTGGTGTATTGCCAATACATATATATCTATATTAAACGCTATTCTACGTTAGGCCAGCTCAAAGAGAGTTACCACCGCCGTTACTGTACAATATGTGGGTGCAATTCATGTGTGAAAAAATATTGCTAACTAGCTTTTTCTTTTGAAAATTATCCCACGGGAACGTACTACCGGGATAAAAAGTCCTATGTGCTAAGCCAGGATATAAACTATCTGTGTGCCAAATTTCATTCAAATCTGTTCGGCTGTTTTTGTGTAATTGAGTAACAAACATCCAAGTACACAGACTTTCACATTTACAATATTAGTAGGATAGTTGGATATCATTTCCCGTCCTAAATTAAGTCGTTGTGTAAATAAAGATTGAAAAGTAACTTTCGTTTTCCTTCTTCAACAGGCGTTCGCGTGGCGTCATGGCTGCAGTCGTTTTCCTTGTTCAAGTAAGTAAAATATTTAGTAAATTTTTACTACCTGTAACGTCCGGGCATCAATTGTCTCATTAGCCAGGATCTAAAGGCTATTAAGTAACCAGAAGAGACAGCATAAGAAGACCTGCCATAAGGCGGATTTATAACCTGGTGATGGCCGCGGGAATGCGTTGGATGTGAGAAGCACAAAACCAATGGATGTGGCGATGCTTGGGTGAGGCCTTTGTCCAGCAGTGGACGTTTTTTGGTTGAAATGATGAAGGGTGGTGGTGAATAATTAATAAAAACCGGTCAAGTACGATTCAGACTCATACATGAAGGGTTCCACCATTGTACAATATTTAAACCTACATACATAACATACAAATGCTCTTTTCTTAAATCAGCCTTCATTTTTTAACTGTTTTTATTTTATTATTAGCTGACCCGACAGACGTTAACAGTGTGCTGCAGATTGTCAAAACACGTTATACGCGCAGATCATAGTGCGCTAACAGTGTGCTGCAGATTGTTAGCATCATAAGTTGGCTTATCTAGACCAACAATACCTATTTAAGTTGAGCTTGAACTTTGATGTTACTTAAGGGAACCTGATGTGTGTTGTGTTTTCCAATAATTACTCCATGAAGTAATAGTGTAGGTAATGTGTGTAATGTTAAGGGTTTATTGGTTAAAGTAGTTACCCACTTTACCTACTATAACCAATATTGCTTATCTTCAATTTGATTTTTCATAAATTTGCCTACACTGGGATAAAATAAACTAACCTGTTTTTGGAATAGCAACACAAAATAGTTATGTTTCCGGGTAAAAATGATACAAAGTTACCTCTAATTTTCACGTATTTTAGATTTTTAGTTACTATGCTAATGACAAGGCATAAAAAATGAGGCATTTTTTTGGCTTCATTACGACTACAAGCTTTTAGCACTAACGGCGTTCTTAGTTCTTCAAGCATATTTTTGTTTCACTAATCGGTGACCGTCGCTCTGTTAAGACGACAAGACGCTGAGATGCGGTCAAATTTTCAGCTGCGCTGTGATACTAATAATATTATCGTATAACTGTAATACATAAATGGAGTACATAATAATTAGCATTCTATTATAATAAAATTATTCTATCTGAAAAATATGCTTCTATCTTCGTGCTTAAGTCTTTGGTCAAAAAGTTTGTAACCGCGACTTTTGATTATAGTCCAAAGTTGACCTATAGGTTTTGGGGGAGCTATTAACTAAACTATTAGTGACGCTTTATGCTCCAATTCGTACGACGGTTCGAACAAACGTCTTTAGCGTCCTAATTTATAATAAAAAATAAAAGTCCGAACTCCCTCACTCACTGACAGCACCCAGGCCAACCCATTGAACCTAATTTGTTGAAAATTAGGAACAAGGACAAATTCCTTAGCAAAGTGCTATTTTTTTTGGTATTCGGTCGAAAGCCTAGGAGCAAACTAAAGTGCAGACAGATTTCTCAAATCAACCATCACTAAATGACGATACGAACAAACACTTCATTTAAATTAGAAAGTAAGACAATGGAGGCAACCTCTTGCAAAAGTGTAAAAGAATTACATGGTATCAACCTGGTGCATCAAAACATTCAAGGGTTTTTGAACAAAGATTTAGAAGTCGATTTATTCCTTAATTGTAACAATATAGATATTCTTTGTATGACAGAACACTGGCTTAAATGCCACCAGTTCATGTTTAATTTTAATAATCACCAGGTTGGTAGTTCGTTCAGCAGAGTAAATGCTATACATGGTGGCTCATTAATTTTAGTAAGTAACCTGTTACAATTTAAAGAACGTAAGGATATCGTGAGCCTCTCTGTTGAGCGGACAGTTGAAATAGCCTGTTTAGAATTGGAGCAGTTTGTTGTATTAAGTGTGTACAGACCACCTTCAGGATTGTATGACTGCTTTGAAAAGGTAATGGATGAAGTATTACACAAGATTTGTAACTCGAACAAATCCATTATTGTTTGCGGTGATTTTAATGTTAATTTATTGGATAACTCAGGTTATTGTGGTAAAATAATAAGTTTATTTCAGTCGTACAATCTTGTAAACTTATTTAAGGAGCCCACAAGAATAACCCCTAGTAGTGCCACATGCCTTGATAATATTTTTACAGATTTTGTACCGAGCCACAAAGAAATTATTAATTTCTTAGATTCTGATCATTGCGGGCAACAGATTACCATTAAAAATCAAAATTAAAAAATGGGTAAAAAGGATATCATTGTTAACCCCAAAACTGCATTTCGCCTAGAGGCCTTTAAAGTTAAACTCGAAAATAAATTACCAGTTTTGTCTGCAAATGCTGATGCTAATCATCTACATGATGATTTTTTTTAAGATATATTGTAAACAATTTAATTCCACTTTTATTCCCAAGACTCTCGATTAATAGTAACGTCTCTTTCAGTGATTGGGCTACCATTGGTATTCATAAAAGTAGAGCACGACTTTATGAGCTATACGATGAAAGGACTTCTGTAAACACTGCTGAATTTAATTTATATGTTAGGAATTATTCCAAATTATTTAAAAAAGTTTGTTGGATGGCCAAGTCGCGTTATTTGAGTTCAAAGATTAAAAACAGTAGTAATGTAATTAAAACGACTTGGAATATTATTAATAGTGAAACGGGAAGGTCTAGCAACCGAAATACTGACTACAGCCTGTCTATCAATGACAACATAATCATATCGGACTCGCAAGTTGCCGCGGCTTTTGAAAATTTATTTACAGATATTCCCGTTTCAACTACAAAATCACTAAACTCATCACCTTCTGTTGCTGAGTCTTTGCTTAAGGAAAATGTTAATGTTTGTGATTCAGAATTTCATTTTGAACATATTAGCTGTAGAGATATAATTAAAACCTTTCACACTTTAAATGTAAAAAAGACTGCAGATCTATGGGGTAATTCTGTAGAAGTTGCTAAGTCTATTATTGACATTGTAGCACCTACTTTAGCTCTTATATTTAATAATTGTATAGACTGCGGGGAGTTTCCTGACCTAATGAAGAATAGTAAAATAATACCTTTGTTTAAATCAGGTAGTACATCAGACCCCTCTAATTATAGGCCTATTTCAGTACTACCTACCTTTAGTAAAATTATTGAGAAATTAATTTTAGACCAATTGCAAAGATTTTTTAATAAACATAATTTATTACATAGCAAACAGATCGGTTTCACAAGGGGTCGTTCAACTACCGATGCCGGTGTTGAACTCTTAGGGCATATTTACAATGCATGGGAAAATAAATACGATGCCTTGGGCATCTTTTGCGATTTATCTAAAGCTTTCGATTGCGTGCTTCATGAAACTCTAATCAGGAAACTCCGCCACTACGGGATCCGGAACACCGCTCTGGATCTTCTTATTTCATACTTGTGTAATAGGATTCAGTGTGTTGATGTAAACGGAAAAAGATCTCCGGGATCCGTAGTATCAATGGGAGTTCCACAGGGCTCAATTCTTGGTCCTTTCTTGTTTCTTATTTATATTAATGACTTGCCTTACCTCATAAAGGATAATCATGATATAGTGTTGTTTGCGGATGACACTTCACTTTTGTTTAAACTTAAACGTCAGCAACTTGTTAATGACGATGTAAATAGCGCAATCTCAAAAGTAGTTCACTGGTTCAATGTTAATAATTTGCTTCTTAATGAAAAAAAGACCAAATGCATTAAGTTTACGCTACCTCACGTTAAGCAGGTGAAAACTAATGTGTTGATAAAGGGCGAAGAATTGAATCCTGAAGATAGCACTGTATTCTTGGGCTTAACTTTGGATGCCAAGCTTCAGTGGGGCCCACATATAGCTAAATTGTCGAAAAAGCTAAGCTCTGCAGCATACGCTGTTAGAAAAAATCGTAATTTAACTGATGTAGAGACAGCCCGCTTAGTGTACTTTAGCTATTTTCATAGTGTAATGTCGTATGGTATTCTATTGTGGGGAAATGCCGCCGACATTCAGACAATTTTTGTCTTGCAGAAAAGAGCTGTTCGATCAATTTATAAATTAAGTCCGAGACTCTCTCTCAGAGATAAATTTAAGGAGATAAATGTAATGACTGTGCCTTCACAGTATATTTATGAAAATCTTTTATATGCTCATAAAAATATTAAATTGTTTAAAAAATACAGTGATATCCATAGTATAAATACTAGGAACAAACACAAATTTGTTGTACCATCAACAAGGCTCAAGAAAATAGGTGGGTCATTCAGATGTCAATGTATACGCTTTTATAATAAACTTCCAAGCCATGTTCAAGATCTAAGTCTCAATAAATTTAAATCATTCATCAAACGTAAGTTGTGCCTGAAAGCCTTTTATACCGTTAAAGATTATATTGAGGACAAAAAAGCTTGGGATTGACCTGCTCCAATTTTGTATCCTGAATGTTGTTTTTTCTTTGTTTTGCTATTTGACATTTGATTATTATTATATACACTTTGACATTTGATTATTGTTATATACACTTTGACATTTGATTATTATTAAATACACTTTGACATGAATATTTACTTTGAGAAGTATAATATTATTTTTGTTTTAATTATAGTGAATGTGAGGACTATGTGGTATTTTTGTTTTTGTATTTCGTCTCTTTCTCAGTTCGTTTTTAATGTTAATCTGGCAGTTTGAGTACTTTATGCGGCCTACCCAAATGTCGTTTCTTTGGTATTGTTCGTCAAATCGTTGAGCTCCTCAAGTTCTGAGTTTAGCCGTATGATTACTGATACATGCGTGCACTGAATGGACAGGTCCACTCAACCTGTGTGGTTCTTTCCTCAAAAGACCATTTCAGACACCAATCCACATGGTCTTCACATGATCTGACCAAGATTATGTCTGGACTTTAAAAGAGACTGTGACCTCTGAGTTTGTTTCGGCCTTTCTTCTCAGAGTAGTCAGATAGGAAACGCCGACCTCATCTAGTTTAAAAAAATAAGATTGACGTGTAAAAGTGTTTGTACAAACCTACATAAAGAAATAAAATCATTTATCATTTATCCGATCTCGAACACGGAGAACATCTCCCACCGGGCCAACAAGGCTTACCTGAAACTAAACCCACTACAAAGCCAAGTGGGATGCTGTAGGTACAACTTTGTGCGATGGGGCTACGCTCTCGAGTCAAAGTGTGAATATTATCACAAACGATATTATACCTCCTGCAATGTTACCTGCACTTTGAGGGACTTGTGCGAAGCCACTACTAACGCTTTCAGTATAGCCGATTTCTCACGACGAAACTCACTTAACTTAAAAATTTGAATCATCGACTGGACTCAGGAGTAGGGTTTTAGCAAAATGCTGACATCTAAAGGTATCAGCATGTTACCAACAAGAACCGAACGTTTTGTAAAAGTTAATGAACAGAACCTGTGTTTTAATCCTGTCTTCTTTTGTTGCAGCTTCTTGGGTACCCTCCGTCAGGTGGACTGGGGAGGATGGCGACGTGACACTCACAACCTCTTCACTAAGCTCATCCGGACTAAGGACCCTCGTGAATCTGAACAGATTCAGGAGGTGTCCTTACCGGGCAAACAACGACTTTCGGTAAGTACCCACCACGTAATAGTGCTCATTCATATTTCTCCAAACAAATCTGCGCGTGGACCGTCCGTTGCGCATTTGTGACTTGTAATTTCTTTACCTACTATTGTATACTATTCCTGTAGGCTTTGCACAAAACTGAGTTAAGACTAAAGTTCTAAAAACAATGGTTGCGGGCACACTCGTAATGAAAATGACAGTAACAATCAAAGTTATCCTAAACTTCTGCCAAACTATTCGAATCACAGATTCTCTAAAGATTTGTAAAGCGTAATGTCATAAAGAGCGTGCAAGTTGGACGTGCACACGGAGGCTTCTGTACCACTGCCAAAATATGTTAGTTAAAAAAACGGTTTGTAACTTTTCGTTTATTTATTTTTTTAACAGTGAGACATATTTCAAGTGTTTATCTATTACGGTTCAAAAGATACAGCCCTGTGATCTGTCAATAGTCTGTGTGTGTCTGTAAATAGGATCCTGTTGCCAACCCTAAAAATTAAACAAAGGACGCTCACTTTGTTCAGAAGAAATAACGCTAATTAATTAATACTTCGTGGAGAATAAAAGAAGTGGTCATGCTATGCGCTCAGGAAATAATGGCCAATTTTGTGGTAATATCTTGGATATTATATTTGTGATGTTTGTTGAAGAATTTAAACTTCAATCTAACAAAGTTTTCCAAGCAAATAACAGAAAGTTCCCGTAGCGACAATGTTACAAATGGTACTCCTTACAAAGTGGCATCTGCTACAGACGTTAATTATTTTCTCTTACTGCTAGACTTGGGTTGCTGCTCGATTTAAGGAGGACCATGTCGGTTTTAAACCAAGTTCTAAGACCTATTCAGCTTTGTGTGCGTTAAGTTTATTTAGAGACCAATTTGAGATTAATTTAATTTTAATAGTGCGTGATCCTGTAAGAACATTTTGCTTTAGAATTCAGATGCCTTCATCACAATTTTGGTCCTCCCATAAAGTTTAAAAACTTTAAAGGTTATTATACTTTCATTTTTAATTAATGCATTCATTTCCAGTATAAAATTGTGCAGCTCATAATGCTACGCTTAAATGAACCTAAACTCCTATACATAACATCATGATTGTAATCCCTGACGAGTTAGGCAAAAGTTTACCTGTACTATTCACACATATTACCACAAATATTTAATTAACGCTAAGTCTGTTGTTGGAAATTTGTCCCAAACTAAAAGTAGAGCTCATGACGCGAGGGCCATGTGCAGCCTTTAACGTAATCAAGGTAGATATAGTTGAAGCATAGTTATTAGTAGCTTCGAAGTAAATTGTTGGAAACTACAGGGGCACATTGTTTGACTTTGGTTGTGCAACATTGTTCATGTTCTGGTTTAAGGTAGAATGCTTGAACTATGGCAAAATGCTTCTTGAACTAAATATTAATATTGCAATTTTGCCCACTTACAGAAGATTACATAAGCACTATAAATAGAAATAAAATAGAATTAGATGATATTGGAAAGTATAGGCTGTGGCTAAATAACAATAGCTGCACGGGTCGATCGACCAGGTTAAGCTACGCTTGCCGCGGTTGGTCCGTGGATGGGTGACCATCTGTACAAACCAAGATCCCTCCGTGTCTCGGAAAGCACGTTAAGCCGTTGGTCGCGGCTGTCATTTGTGGATCTTTGACAGTCGTTACGGGTCGTCAGAAGCCCGAAAGTCTGACAACCAGTCTTACCAAGGGGTATCGTATTACCCAGTCACTGGGTTGTGGAGGTCAGATAGGCAGTCGCTCCATGTAAAATACTGGTATTCAGCTGCATCCGGTTAGACTGGAAGCCGACTCCAACATAGTTGGGAAAAGGCCAGGCAGATGATGATTATATTGGAAAGTATAGGTTCTAAAATAGAGTACCTATAATAGGTAAAGATTGCTATTTCATCAAAGAATTCACTTACTACTAAGTCTGTTTAAAGAGTGAAATAATGATAATAGTCAGATAAAAATTAAAAAGATTTTCTCGTAATGGTTTTTAAAGAGTCTAAGAAAAGCTACGTTGGCCTACTAAAAGGTTGTAACCTGGTTTCCATCAATTAAAATATTAATGAATTCACAGTTACCTCGTCCAGAGCCGGCCCCTTTATATTTCACGAGGCGGTCTGTCCGCCTGCATTTGCTAATGTTACCTTACCGGATGAAGATGGTCCATCCGATGAGTTAATATTTAATGGTTTCACTACAGTCTGCTTTATAAAATGGCCCTGTCTAAAATAGATTTAAAATTTCGTGTTTTTAGTTCAAGAGTTACTAGTAGAGAAAAAGAAAATGGCTAAGTGCGTGGACCACGCACATTGATGGGTTTCATAGTTGCCGTGAATTTATCCCGAAAACAAAGTTAACATTGTTGTTGAAAAACATGTTCTCCCATACATCGATGTACGTCACAGCATTTTTTTTAACTGCAAATGTAAGTTAGTAATCGCACTTTTTTTTTAAAGCATAAATTACGAATTAACGTTTTTCGGTCTTATTCGTTCTGTGAGACATTGCTATTCGCCAATTCTAGGTCAACAGGAAGTCCCCTATAGGTTTTGATTCCCTTGCGAGCATCTTTAGATTGCGTTGATTTAGAAGTTTGATTATTTTACTGCTCCAAGGGGTAACAGACTTGAGTATTTCATATATATTTCAGTTTGATACCTAAAAAGGGCGTTGACAGACGCACAAACATACAATAACAAAGTGATCCTATAAGGGTTCCTAGAATAACGATGACCACCACGTACTGTCCGCGACTTACCGTCGAATAATGTCACTGAAACGTTATTAATGAACGTAATTAGGTGTGTTTTCTCTTTCTCTTTTCTTGCTGCCAAAATGTTCACAGCCGTTATAATAATAATAATAATCGACATGTGGGACGTGGACTCAGCAATCATTGTACCGATAATCGTTACAGTAAATGACCTAATAGCGAAGAGCCTCGATCAACACCTCAGGTGGCTCACATTGCGCGGCTGGATCAAGGGCTTGATTCAGAAAGACTCCTAGACACGGCACGCATAGTCAGGAGGTTCCTTTCTCTAGAGCCCTGACCACCGGCATCTTGGACCCTGCTCCTGATGCCGATGGGCCACAATTTTTTTGTTTTAGGAAAATGATACGAAAATATTAAAAAATATACTTAATATGTATTAAAGAAAATAAATGAAATAATAATAAATCATTTAATTCAGGCAACAAAGACCCATAACATAAATACCTTATAGACTAACATACATAATTATAAACATCCACACATAAGTAGCACTTCACTTTGCAGTAGCTTTCCTTTGTGCTGTCTTGTGGAACTTGTCCACGGAAATGCGGTCAAAAGTTCTCTTCCATGACGACGGGCAGATAACAATTCGGCACGCTCACCACGAACGCTTTAAAGTTGACGTTGCGGCGCGACTCCAGTAACTGCACCCTCGGCGTGTACCTTGTCTTCTGGCGCACGTACTCCACGATGTCCTCCGCCTTAGTGGTGTAGTGCAGGCGGGAGATGTACACTGGAATGTTCGGCATAGCGGCACGCAGGCACACTTCGGGCCTCGCAGGAGCTTTGCCACAGCGGTTCTTGTTAGTTTGCGATCGGCGCTATTGTATGGCCACCGAAGTTCTAGGAAACTGTATTGCTTCCACTATGTTCTATCGCTTCGAACAATCTCGCAGCGTAACGTGATATTTTAAAAACAGAATATTTGACTTTCAAATTTGGTGGGGTCGCTATTATGAGGTAGCTATCTTTTGCCTGCGGCTTTGCCTATCGTACTATCAGTATAAAATGTTTTCTAGGTTCTTGTTATTCCAGGTTAAAAACTGTCTGTGTGCCAAATTTCATTCAAATCTGTTCAGCCGGTTTTGCGAGATTGAGTAAGACATATCCAAACTTCTAAACATCCTAACTTACACATTTAAAATATTAGTAGGGTGTACGATCTGCAGAGTAATCAAGTCCAGGACAATGACTTTCTTAAACCCCTTCAGATGATGTTGAACTACTGCAACAAGTCAGCTAATCCAGCTAACATAACAAAAGGAACATGCACATTAGTAAGGAAAGTCGATAATCGACGCTTCACCACAACTCAACAAATTATGAATCAAAAGCAAAAATGAATTATTTAGTAAACCAATCCAAATACGTCACGTCATACGTGAACGTTCATTTCTGTGTAATTTTATCGGTGAGATGCAGACGGGAAAGAAAAAAAAATCACTCTAGTGAAGCTTTATGTACATGAACGAATCGCGAACAAAATAATGCATCTAAAGTTGAACATCTTATCGTACACGGCGCGACGAGAATTTTCCTTTGAATTTGGATGAAATGTGTAGGTATCGTATCGGAAATTCTTTTCTTCAATCATTATAAGTTTTCTTTGTGGCTAAAAGTATTCAAGAATAAAGTCGGTTTGGATATAAATAGATTGTTCTCTTCTGAACTAATGAATGTAGGTAGAATGTAATCCTCAAAAACAAATTCCTACATTCTTTGCAAATAAATACAAATATATTCTATTCTAATGAAAACGTGATTCCTAAATTAGATGCTATCAACGTTTATAAACTGAGTTCAATGTTATTTCAAGGTTGTTGAGAATTTTAGCCTAGCCTTTTCCTATGTTGCGGTCAGCTCCCAGTCTAACCGGAAGTAGCTGAGTACGGGTGTTTTATATGAAGCGACTGCCTATCTGACCTCCACAATTCAGTTACTGGGTAATACGATACCCCTTGGTAAGACTGGCTCTTATACTTTCGGGCTTCTGACGACCCCTAACGATTTAGTGGTAAATATGAAGGAAAATTACGGTGTTACAATCAAAAATTAGAAGACCTGTGTCATCTTCACCCCACAATGGTGTGGTAGATTATGGCCCACTCCCTTTCACGGAGAGAAGGCCTCTGTCCTGGTAGTGGGTACGTAAAAGGCTAAATGTGTTAGTTGTCAAGTAAAAAAAACTTCTTACAACTTTAGAATATTGTTCAAACAGTAAAAAGTACCTTTATACTTTGCCATCCTATGAAGGAATCGTAATTTACTGAAATATCTTATCCCTTTTCGCATTAACGAAAAGTATTTTCTTCTCATTAGGAAAATAGTGAGAATAACGGACTTGTAATAATTTTTAAATCACTTGTGTCACATATTAGGTCTTTACCTATGAAATTGCCGTTCTGCAGTACTGGCCATTTCAAATCAAAATAATTTTTGTTTGGCTAAGAATTCTAATTTCAAATTAATTTTATTTTAAAAACATGGATTTTTTTTTCTAAAAGTAGTCATTTCTTTATTGATTAGTGTTACATTTTCATCGCATTTCAATCTTTTTCGTCATCATGGATACGTTAAAAATTCGAGTAATTATGGAATATGAGTACCGTCGTGGCAGCAACGCGGCACAAGCGGCACGCAACATCAACGACGTTTACGGAGCTAACACTACAAACCAACGCACCACCTGTTATTGGTTAGCTCGCTTCCGTTCTGGAAATTTCGACCTGAAAAATGAACCTCGCGGTCGTCCGAAGACTTTGGTCGACAATGACGAATTAAAGGCGATTGTGGAAGCTGATGATACACAATCTACGGCTGAATTAGCAGCAGCTTTCGACGTTAGCGTCAAAACAATATTGGTCCATTTGCGTCAAATTGGCAAGGTAAAAAAGCTTGACAAATGGGTGCCCCACGAACTCAATGATCGCCAGCGCGAAGTACGCGTCGAGACGTGCCTTGCACTGCTCAACAGACACACAAATGAAGGAATTTTGAACCGCATTGTTACCTGCGATGAAAAATGGATTCTGTTTGATAACCGTAAGCGCTCAGCAAGTTGGTTGGATCCTGGTTCAGCACCTAAACAATGCCCTAAACGAAAACTTACCCCTAGAAAAGTGATGGTCACTGTTTGGTGGTCTAGCGCCGGTGTGATTCATCACAGCTTCTTACCAAACGGGGTGAGCATTACTGCAGATGTGTACTGTGAAGAACTGAACACAATGATGGAGAAGCTGGCGCATCTCCAACCAGCATTGGTCAATCGCTCGTCTCCGCTGCTCCTGCACGACAACGCGCGACCTCATACTGCACAGCAGACGGTCTCCAAGTTGCAAGAACTGGGGTTGGAAGCTCTCCGTCATCCGCCCTACTCACCAGACCTTGCGCCTACAGACTACTACTTTTTCCAGAATTTGGATAACTTCTTGGCGGGAAAAAAATTTAATACCCGAGAGGCAGTACAAAATGCCTTTGAAGAATTTGTTGCCTCCCGTCCAGCTGATTTCTTTAAGAAGGGCATCAATAAACTGCCACTGCGATGGCAAAGATGCATTGATTGCATGGGTGATTACTTCGATTAATACAAATAAAAAATTCATGAAAAAAATTCGTTTAAATTTTTTCATACAAAACGGCAATTTCATAGGTAAAGACCTATTATTTCTGGTTATAAGGGCTGAAACTGCGTTATGCGGTTGACCGTCGCGGGTCTATGTGCGTGGACACGCAAGGTGGGATCGTAATAATGCTAGTCGCGGGGACATTTTATTTACGACTAGCTGCTGCCCGGGGCTTCGCGGGATCCGCGTGGATGTGGGAAATTATCCCACGGGAACGTGCTACCGCGACATAAAGTAGCCTAGCCCGCGACGGACGCCCGCGCTTGGGACCGCGACGGGGCACATTTGTATGAAACCGTGCGGGTCTGCTTAACGCAGTTTCAGGTCTAATAGATCGTCTCAAACGACCGTTCCAAAAAAAACATGTGTTGCTGTTGTCGCTGAAACTAGATTGAATCATTCCAGTAGTTCAAGTAAATGGTGAAACAAGGATAAAACACATGTTTACGAACAGAACTATCACGTTTTAAACTAGACTCACATCATAAATAAGTTCAGGCATGTTTCGTTCTCTACAAATTGAATGTACGAAACAACTTTTTATTATTTTGAATTATGACATTTTTATTTCAAATATTTGATTGATAAAATAATAAATTATACGATAATATTTTACTTGATGGCAAAAAACACTGGATATCGATATTGATGATATCATAAACCTTTTAACCTACTAGGTACCTAAATTATGGGCTAGCCTCTAAAAGAGTCTGATAACAAAATAAAATGCGCCAAGGAAAATAACAATAAGCCTTTACCATTCGTCGACCACGTCATGAAATGCGTCATAATTGTTTTATACCAGCGAATTTATTTATTTATTTTAGTATATGGAGGACTTACAGCAAATTTCAACAAACAAAAAGGAACCATATTCACCAGAAAGCTATTACAAATGGTCACGTATAGACTTATAATATAGTATGGTGTGACCACAAAAAAAAATGAAGAAGCAAAATAAATGGTTTGCAATTATGTGAATAGAACAATAGATAAAATCATCTATATAAATAAAAAGACAAGTCCTGACTGACTGACTGATTGACTGACTCATCAACGCCCAGCCCAAACCCGGAGACCTAGAAAGCTGAAATTTTGCACAGACATTCCCTTTATAGTGTAGACAAGGAATAAAGAAGGATTTTTCGAAATTCAACCCCTAAGGGAGTTAAATAGGGGATGAATGTTCCGCGCGGGCGAAGCCGCTGGCAAAAGCTAGTAAAAATCTAATTATGTAAACCTACCGCTACTTGAAAACATATTATTAGGTATGTTACTAGTGGTATCCTTCCACAGGCGCGTTCTTAATTTTGGTTACCACTCCATCCATAGTTTAAACAAATATAATAGGTTCCCTTTGGGCCTGCAAACGTCTTTGAACCTATGTTTCCTATTGGAAACGTATTCTAGACGTATGCCATACGTCTCGTTTCCAATAATTAGTTGTAACTCGTGGTACCGAGAATCATAAAATGAAACACGGACATACGTCTGTTCGAGTTTGCATGACAGATGTGGCCATCTGCATAATTATGTATCTGGCATTTCGGAACAGGGATTTATGGCCGTTTACTTTCTTATTATTGTGAATCGATATTATATTACTAGGTATAAAATGATACGAATCACCTCCAAAAGTGTTCGGAAATAAGAGTATTTTTTTTTTCATTTAATAACCAGGTAACAACACCTACTACTTTACTACTCTATTAGTAGATGTTTGTATTGCTGTGGATTGTTTGGATGATTTAGAGGCCTGGAGATCTGTAACACAGGTATTCCTAGTACAGGCTCTAGTTTCCACAATATCAATGAATTTTTTTGTAAACACTAATTAGTATTGTACTGATTTTTTATTATGTGGTGGAGAAAATAAACGTTTACTTTTTTTTTTAAGTATCTAATTCTGAAAAGTAGAAAAATATATTAAGTAGGTTATAGTGATGTAGCTAAAATTTATTATAACCGTTTCTAATTTCACCTTTCAGCGATTTCCGATATTGTACCACGGTTATTTCAAAGAAAACTTGCTTTGTAATTACATCTACAGCTGTCACGAAAGGCTATTTATTTCATAAATTTGAACTCACTGACTGTTAAAAATAGCCGTCGCGTTCACGATGATTGGAAGATTGGATATTAACTGCAAGAGTCTGAGAGAGCTGTCATGATGCATGGCTGACCCTGGAAATTGAAAGCAAGATTAGGTTCAATTTTCAAAGTTACATTGACAAAATTTGACATTTAACCAAAATATTTCTCGAGGTAGATTAAGGATTTTTTTAAAGGAAGTAGGTTATAATTATAAGAGGATTAAAATGGCAAATAAGAAGGGTGAGAAAACGAGAGATTTTTCGCTGTAGTCTGTTGTGCCAAACGACAGTAGCGTAATCCCAATTGCAATGCGATCAATACTAGGCTATAAAAATTTACACTCAGTCTTCACTCTGAAGTGATACATATATGAGTATGCATTGCAATGCCAATAGCAAACCTAGAATCGCAATCGACGCTTCGAATTAAAACCAAATATTTGCTATGTTGCTATTTAGAGATATCGATTTACTCTGTAAAATAAACATTGTGTTTCAATCAAACAAACCGAGCCAATCTTTTTGAAAATATGATCTGAAAAAATATTTTTTGGGTACTTTCACATGAAGTCAAACAAAAAAAAAACCTATTTCGAATAATAGTTTACAATACAACATTTATTGGTTTTCCTCAGGGGATAAAGTTGTCAATGTTCTGAGGCCTCAGTCCTTTTACGGAATATTTATACAAGGCACTCCACCGCACCATACCGTGTGACCAAGAAGTACGCGAAGCGGCGGCGCTATTCAAATTCTTGATGTCTATGCCGTGTCGTAATAGTCGTATAAGCGATCGTGGCGCCAATATGTGATCGTCGATTTGACTTTGTCACTCGGTTATTTGAGAAGGAGCCCAAAGGTGTAAAAGGCGCACGTGTAAAATTCACTCGGTTTAAACCTATCGTCCAATTTCTTCTTATGCTATTAATATCGATTCCAGTCGTGACAGGACATAATTTAATTAAATCCAAAATGTGACACTACACCTTTGTAGAGCTGAGAATTCTTGAAAATTGTCGCTTGGAAGTTCAAGCAATATACTTAATTGCCAAAGGATGACGAACAAAGCATTTAATTTAAAGCTCTGTAATATTAAGCTACAAAGGATATGAGAGTTCGTTTAATTTTTTTGCTATGTGGTCGTCTGTAAGCTGTCTGGTCAATTTCAATGAACGTACATAATTTACATTTAAACTTCGTGCCACAAGCGTGTGTCGTTCTAATGCAATGCAATGTTTGAACAAAATGTGAACATATTTCATCGAAACTTGAAAATCATATTGCATTTATGCACTTGTAACTGTAACATAAACTGCGAACTGGGATTTAACTTGTTGGTCATCTGCCACTAGATACTGATATAGTCTACCAACAAAAAGGAACTTAATTAAAATATTCGTCGCACAAACCTTTCGTCATCATGTTGTTTGCTACGGCGTAGCGCATCTACGAAGATGCACTATGCCGTAGCAAACCGCGTAGCGGCTACGTGATAAGATATCGAAAATCATAATTTGATTATTTCACATTTAAATGGTGTTCTGATAATAATGATTACAACATATTTAATTATAAATGTCTATTTATGTCTGACAGTTATTTTTTGTACCTACATTAGCATAGACAGTGTTACATCAATAAATTCCTATCTGAAATGAGTAAGACCGTTTACGGTTCGAATACGTCGATTCAGCCAAAGAAAACGTTTAGCGCATAAAATAGTCGTTTAGGAAGATATTTATGGGTCACCAATATCCGCAGCAAATGTGCAGAGCGGTGCGGGACGTGATTCTCCGGCGGTGATATACTCTAGCTAGTCTGTCATAACTAAATTTAGCTGCATAGTATGACTTTAATCGCGAAATACGTTTTTAAAATCTCAGTATTTTGAAGAGGTGAAAATATTTTAAGGATTAATTAACATCATCATAAAATTATCATCAAAAACATTAACATATTTGACAAAATATCACTTTCATTTTCCAGAAATTGAAAATCTCTTTTATGGTCAAAGCTTTGTGTTGTTCGAAGTATAATATGAAGAGTAGTAGCAGTCATGTATGTGGTTATCTTGTTATGCATAAATATGATTAATAATTAGAATTGTAGACCACAAAGTTGATCTGAAAACTACCTCTCGATAGGCCAGAAGGTAGTCCAAATTGGATCGCGCGGTGACGCATCCATCTGCTTCGCAAAAGTACCTGATGGCTACCCATGCACTCTCGCTCCGTACCTGGTTTGGACCAGGGACGGACGCGAGAGATCGGCGCTGCCGATCGCCTCCGCGAGAAAACACACGAGGGGTTAAGTAGATCTTTTAAGAAACTTTTACACGTCAATATTTTAAGAAGTAGATGGCGTCGGCATGTCCTAGCTGACTAATCCCTGAGAAGAATTGCCAAAAAAAAAAAAAAACTCAGAGGTCATGGTCTCTTTTGACCGGTTAAGTCCGAGGAACCTAACGGTTCCATTAAAATAGAAAATTAATTGTGTCTCATTAGCCGGGATTAGATTAACAGATTAAAGTCAACAAACACAAAAACAAAAGACAATATTTTTTAAGAATTGTATGTGAGTCTAATAATGCAGGCACATGTCCGGAAGGGCCTTTTGCCGTTTTCCCTATGGCCTTGAAGAATTACCTAAATACAACTTAATAACAGCATTGTGCAGATAGATTCATTCACACATCCCACGTAGAAACGGAACTTTCCACAATACAGTTAAAAATACCCAGACGATCACACACACCACACACACTGTTTTATTTTTAACGTCATTCATGTGTCCATTGGGATCAAGGCAATGTGCGTCAAACCCGCCACCACAACTTAATGTGGGTGGCGTGGGATGAAACGGACGATTTGAGGCAGAATAATACGTTACCCCAGTGTTCGATAAATGCGCAGCGCGAGCATTACAGAACGGTTTTTAATTACGGTTTCATATTGGGCAGCATAAAATTAAAATTCATTTTAATACACACATAACTTTTCATTTTGTATTAGGCTAATACTGATTAAATTTTTAGGCATATTTCATGTCTCATTTTATTATAATAAATATAATAGTTTTATTAAAATAATAAATAAACATATTATTATTATCTCCTTTATTTCACTTGTTACACATATAAATAACATTTTAAAATATTAGTATAAAAAATATAGAAACATTTAAAAATATAAAAAATAGTAGCCCACCGGTATCGGGAACAGGGTCCAAGCTACCGGCGGTCAGGGCTCCAGAGAGAGGAACCTCCTAAGAATGCGAACCGTGTCAAGAAGTACCGCTTTCTGAATCAGGCCCTTGACCCAGCTGCCCAACGAGAGCCTTCTCAGGTGTTGGTCGAGGCTCTTGACTATCAAGCCATTGGCTGTAATGACTTTCGGCACAATGATCGCTGAATCCAGATCCTTATTTAATAATCATTCTTATGCGAAAACCTTATCCTAATTATTTTGTATACTAGCTATCTCGTTCTAAGTACTTCTACTGCATATTGCGTTAAAAATGTAAAGTATAAGTAGATATAGTCATTTACCTGACAAGATCCTTTGGATACACACAATAAGAAATTTCCTTAATTTTCCTCTCATTGTTTGTGCACACAGTACAACAGCTTGGCATATTCAACAACAATAAAATTTAAAACAAAAACGATCATACAGGATAAGTTTTTATCCAGTGCGCAAATTGTAACCATGAATTCAGCATATCATTCTAGACCCCCCAGCGGAGAAATTTTTCGTCAGTTAAACAAAAAAAAATATTTCTGTTTCATAGAAAAGTGCAATACCTACGCGGTCAAAATGTATGGAACAGCTGATTTTTTTTTGTAAAACCGACCGAATTTTCTTTTACGCTGGTGTGTCTAAAATCATATGCTGAATTCATGGTTACAATTTGCGTACTGGATAAAAACTTATCCTGTATACGTCCGCGTCGTATCGCTGCCGCTAGTAGCCCTTAACTTCGTCCTCTTACTAAGCTAGTTCAAACCTAACCAAGCCTTTATTTCTGGTCGGGTTTATGTTCTGTGTCTGAAAAGCGGTTACTCACGGCGGTAATTAGTGTTTTGCATTTGCAAACCAATCAACGAACAGAAAATATGACTTTGAAACTCCAGACGCGAGAACGCTTTCCTAACTCATTTTCTGCATTTCTTTTTCAAACAAACAACTCTGGGAAGTAGTTTTAAAATGAGAAACCTTTTTTTAAATTGCTGCATAGTTTTCTGTTAATGTAAAATATTTACTTGTACGTAGAAAGTTATGCATTTCAATGAGATATCTTTTTCAATTCCTTTTACAACGAAGATGGATCGTATTTGTGTAAGACTAAACGTTAGCCTACGTGAACCGCTTATCGTAATATCAATTTTATAGTATCAAGGATTATTTCACTTTATTTGCCAGGCACTACAGTCCACTTTCCATTGTGGTCGCATATTAAGATGCAGCGGTCTTTCGGCTTCGGCCAACCAGCCGCCGAGTTATTTTGAACAAACTGAATTGTAAAGTGTACCATTTCCATTTAACTTTAAAGTTGAGTATTTCTGTCGGTGGCTAAAAGAAGCTATGTTTAGTGGTTGGCTATTCTTAAATATTCTTGTTTAAAACCCACAAGCTACTTTATAAAAGTAATAAATAGCTTTAGCGTAGATGTCCGAAATTTTCTCAAGAGGACATTTTACGATCATGGTCTTAACCTTTCATCCAACTCCGTCCAGTAAGGTGTGAAAATATAACAGACATAATTAATTTCGCATTTAAATTATGGTTTTGCACTCGACGCCATCTGCATGGACTTAACAATTGATGAATGACGTCTAAATGCATGTAATTGTAGTTGACGTGTAAACTTTGGTTACTCGATACACTTGAGCAACCAAATCTGAATCCATTCAGCCGTTTTTACGTGATTGAGTTGCCAGTGAATTCACCTGTGTAGGTGTCAGGAATTGCCTCCCGTGAACCTAATACCGAGATAAAAAGTATTATAAACTATCTGTGTGCCAAATTTCATCCAAATCCGTTCAGCCGTCTTTTGCGTGACTGAGTAACAAACATCAAAACATATAAACCTTAACATTTATAATACAGCAGTAAGAAGTACGATATTAAGAGACACTCAGTCTTTAACCAAATAGGACATATCTATCCAAATCTTACTTTTACCAGCGGCTTTGCCTGCGTGGTGGTACAATTTTCCCATGAAAATGTACTAATGGGATCAAAGTACCCTATGTGTTAATACAGGTTATAATCTATGTGTGCCAAATTTCATCCAAATCCATTCAACAGTTACTGCTTGAAAGAGAGTAACAAACATACATCCATCCAACATAACAAACTTTCACATTTATAATATTATTAGGGTAGTACGAAATAGGATAGGAAGGGATACTCAAACATTAATTGAATCGGACACATTTATACGAATCTAACTTTAACCAGTGACATCGTCAGGGTAGATATAGGAAATCTACCCTCGGGAACCTACTTCTCGGATAAAAAAGTATTGCATGTGTCACTCCAGGTTATAAACTATGTGTTTGCCAAATTACATCCAAATCCGTTCAGTCGTTTTTGCGTGATTGAGTTACATGCATCCAAACATACAAACTTTCATATTTATAATATTATAGGATATGGTTATTTTGTTTATAGGTATGTTTAATTTCAATTTGTAATTCATATTACTTCGGCTTATGAGCTTATGAGAATGATTATTATGTGTGTTTGATGTACTGAAAATAAACCCAATAGTATTCGAACTAAGATTCCGCGAAATATGGCTTGATTGAATGTAGGTCTTTATGGTTTTTGTCACATGTCTTCGAAGTATTGGTTCTAAGACATCGTTTTCCTCACGATGTTTCGTGAGACATGTGGACACCGTTCGCCGGTTTCCGCACGATGTTTTCCTTCACCGTATTGAAAGCAGTGGTGATGAAAAATTTAAATAATTAATTTACCTACCTTCCTTACCATACCTACAACTCGTAAGTCGCGGTCGTTACAACTGGGCTACTGGTGCTCCTGTGCAATACCATCATCATCATTTCAGCCGAAAGACGTCCACTGCTGGACAAGGGCCTCCCCCAAGCTTCTCCACTTCGACCGGTTCTGCGCTTCTCGCACCCAGCGGATTCCTGCGGCCTTCACAAAGTCATCGGTTCACCTTGTGGGAGGCCTTCCAACGCTATGTACGCGGTCACCACTCCAGTTCCTTCCGGCCCCATCGGCCATCTGTTCTGCGAGCAATGTGCCCTGCCTATAACACCTATTATACTTTTTTTTATAGCCGACGATAAATGTATTTTCATGTTTCACAATAATGAACTGAATTTATAGTAACAGAGTGCACGACGATGTCCCTGCATACTGTATACTCTTTTGTCTTTCCTGGAATGTGTATGAGATAGGCAATCATGCATTGGGGTTTCAATAAAATATTGCAGGTATTGAAACTGTTCAATATTGAAACTATTTTCGCAATGCAGTAAAACGTACATAATGCGATGTAAAATGGCATTTCTGAAAATGACGTTCGCTGGAATTTGAATATGCTGAAAATGTTGTCTATTAATATGTGTCATTCATTAATCAAATATAGAAATATGCGAACAATTGTAACACCTATTCGATAAGTACTAGTATAAATAAGCGATTTGACGTAGAGTTGTGGACTACAGCGGCAGCCCGTTTTACTAACTAGAATTGAAAATGTCATCATCATCATCATCAGCCTACAGCAGACCACTGCTGGACACAGGCCTCTCCAACTGCACGCCATTCAGCTCGATTCTCGGCAACTCTCATCCAGTTGCTACCAGTAACCCTGCGAAGATCGTCACTCCACCTAGCCTGAGGGCGTCCTACTTTACGTTTGCCGATTTGCGGTCTCCACTCAAGAACACGTCTACCCCAACGGTCATCGGTTCTACGGCTAATGTGGCCGGCCCATTGCCACTTCAGCTTGCTAATTCTGTGAGCTATGTCGACAACTTTGGTTCTCTGCCGGATCACCTCATTCCGGATTCTATCTTTCAGAGAAACTCCGAGCATAGCTCGTTCCATAGCTCGCTGAGCGACTTTGAATTGATGGACCAGCCGTACCGTGAGTTTCCACGTTTCAGCTTCGTAGGTCATAACAGGTAGGACACACTGGTTGAAGACTAGTCTTCACCTCTGTGGAATACGCGACGAGAAGACTCGACGAAGCTTCCCAAATGCTGCCCAACCCAGCTGAATTCTTCTGTTAGCCTCTTTCTCAAAGTTATTCTTACCAAACTGCAGAGTTTGCCCGAGGTAAACGTAATCTCGAACAACCTTGAGAGCACCGCCATTGACAGCAATCGGTCAATAACCTGAGTTTTGTTCAAGTTCATCCGGAGACCAATGCGTACAGAAGAATCAACTAGGTCGTTCAACATCAGCTGCAAGTCCTGCAGCGATTCAGCCAGTATGACGATGTCATCTGCAAATCTCAAGTGTGAGATGTACTCGCCGTTGATATTAATACCGCGAAAATGTACTAATATATTATTGGATACAAATACATATTTCGTGAAGCACCTGTCAGTGTTCAAACTTACGACCGACAACTGCTCTGCACACATAACCTTTAACAGTGTTCTTTCCAAGCGGGCTGGCAACAACGCATTTGTAATAGTTTTTCGCGTTTGTATTTAATGGAATAATCACGAAAAACCACCATAAATGCGCCGTTGCCAGCCCACGTGGGGAGAACGATCTTAAGTAATAATATATACATTCCTAAAATATCGCAAGACAAATGATGATAATGAATTGGACTGTTGAAAACTAACCTCAATTCATTGGCTTTCGCAATAAACTCTCATTTTATTTGAACAAGAATTTTTCAAAGTCTTATTTATCTTCGTATCTTCGTTTTACACAAAGCAAAAGAATGAGTGATACTCAGTTTTATTACCATTATAAAAATAAGGATACTCGTATGAAAGATAAATTGTAGCAATACTTGCAACACGTGTTAGATAGCCTTAGGGCAGCGCTTTTCCGACAAGAAATGAAATAACCGTGGAAAGAAGCTGATAGGCAGATCCCGTGTTTGCGTTGGCTGCATGTTATGCATCTTATGGTTTTAAATATGATTCTGTAAACTTATTTTCATGAACATTTTTGTAATACACGATTATAATATTTACGTAGTCATTTTAAAATGCAAACAGTTTTTAAAATAGTATTTGATCATTTTTTCTATCAGTCTTTTATGTTGAATTTGCGCCATCATCGTTTCCATACATATTTCGACAGTCACTTTTTGTAATCAGAACTCTAACATTCGGCGTTTAATTATTTTGAAATTTACTATCGCTCGTTGGCTGAAGAAAACCTACTTTTATAATAAGTCTAATTCATTAACCTCAGACACTAGAAATTAAAGTTAATTTTTTTACCAGAAACTTGCACTTGTTACCTGTCAACCCAATTAACTTTATGTTTTTTCCACAGCGATGCCTAACTACAATGGATTTAACATCTCTCGGTGTCGGCTCTTGTGTCGGCACCGGGATGTACCTGGTTGCTGGGATGGTTGCTCGGAAATTTGCGGGGCCTGGCGTGGTCTTCAGCTTTATAATCGCCGCCCTTGCATCCATCTTCTCCGGTAAGTCCTTCGTCATCTTTCTATTGAACGTATCTTTTATTGCGGAAAAATATTACTAGACTAAGTAGGTACAAGTAAAACGATGATAGTTGCATTAGCAACTTAGTTATTATACATTAGTATAAACTGTAGCGCAGCTAACAACGCCCTTTTCCAGATAAAGAAAAAAAAAAGCTCAGTATATCAATTTATTTCGGGTTAGCGCAACCAGTACTTTTTTAATACATCTGTAGGTATTAATGGTCGTAGTCCATGTGTTTGACGATGTTATTCTAAACAACTTTTTGTTTTTATAAGTTAAGGACTCAATAAGGAATATTTTATTAATTAAGGGGTTTGTACTAAAACCACAACAACTAATGCCTAGGGAGAATCCTAATAAGAAAAGGAAAAAAAAGGACATTAAAAAACAATTATTTTAAAAATCGAATTTGAACCCAAGTCGGCCGGAGCAAAGACAATCTTCACAAATGGGGGTTCACGAACGGCTCAGAACTCAAGTGCGTATGCGGCACCTCCCAACAGATAATGGCTCACCTATCCTGCGCTACAAGCCCTGTTACTTGTGCATTTGACGATCTTATGATTGCGTCAATGAGTGGGTCCGCGTAACTGAATTTTGAGCTGATTTTTTGCCATCGATATGCTAAGAAGAAAATAGTCACAATTGAGTTTCTTGCTGGCTTGTATACATGCGAAACGACTAAATGGGACCGTACCCTTAGCTTCACACATTGTATAATGTAAATGTAGGTTTATCTGAAATAAAATATTTTGCATTTGAACAAAAATTTAATGATTGTAGACAATCAATTACTATTTTAATTTGAAGATTGGGACGATATATTTAGCAGAAAAATAAAAATAAATTGATTTATATCCATATTCTCAATTAAACGATTTATATCAAACGTAAACGGCACCGGTACAAATATTTAGTTTGGCGCAGTTTTAGAAGTATTTGTGCACAGAAGCACCGCACACCAGTAATACCATTTTCTATTCATTAAAAATCTTGTTAATTATAAACTCGACATTCACTTATTTATTTACTTACTAACTACTTTAGTTTACACAAAGTTGACGTCACCTGTGGTCACGTGTTAAAAGTCATCACAAGGAGCGTTTTGGTGGTAAATTCAAAACAACGAAAAATAAATTTGATTTAAATCGTTTTTAATTGAGAAAATAGATATAAATCAATATACTTTTGTTTTTCATATTTCGTCCCAATCTTCAAATTAGAATAGTGTTTAATACATTGGAAAATACCCTATTCTTTTAATTATCCATGATTAAATCAATGTTTTGGTCCAAACAGGAGCCTGTTACGCAGAATTCGGAGTACGGGTGCCACATACAACTGGAAGCGCGTACATGTACAGCTATGTTACCGTTGGTGAATTCATTGCATTCATCATCGGTTGGAACATGATTTTGGAGTACTTAGTAAGTAACTTTTATTTTTGACTTTTTTCAAGCTAGGTTGTAAAGGGATGCTCCATTAACTTAATGACACTATACTGTTTTATTTACTCAACATTTTTGTCATTCTATAGAATAGAAAATGTCACGGCACCGACACTGAATGTCTGTGTTATAAGCCTAATCGGTAAAATTTCGGATATATGCGCTGGAATTGCACAGTTTAATTCCGCCGAGCCAGTTCCGTCAACGGAGAACAATACGTACAGCGATGCACCGCTACGTGTTGGACATTTCACCGATACGTAGTTTACGGAACACTTTAATTGTGCGTATAGCGTGGAATTCCTGTACGGGTTGTTCGAAAGAGATACCGTGACCCCTGGCACACAGTCAACTAAAAGAACACGGGTGGGTTTTAGTCAGTAAAAGTCTGAGACGCCCTCCTGCTCCACCCAGAGCGGGAGAAGTTATTTGATGATTTTCCACCCTCAAAAAAAAAAAACAAGAACAGCTTGGAATTCCTGATAATTATAACCTGGCGGCATTTAAATCGAAAGTGAATAGGTCGCTTCTAGGCAAGCGTACTCCGTCTTCGCTTGATCGGGACGATCGAGGTTTTACACCCGACGATCGTTTATATCGGGATACGAGAATATAGTTAGTTGCGATGTTTGATCGCGCGTTCATACTTTTATGCCGAATGTAAAAAATCTGGGACCCAACATCGTCTTAGAAAATGAGGTGCTTGAAACTGTAGACTCGGCAGTTTTTCTGGGCATAACAGTAGATGCCAAACTTCAGTGGGGATCACACATATCAAGCCTAGCGGGAAGGCTCAGTTCGGCTGCCTACGCCGTCAGGAAAGTAAGACAATACACTGACGTTGATACAGCTCGGTTAGTCTATTTTAGTTATTTTCATAGCGTTATGTCCTACGGCATTCTGCTGTGGGGCAAAGCCGCTGACATTCAAAATATTTTTGTTCTGCAAAAACGAGCTGTACGTGCAATTTACCAATTAGGTGCTAGAGTTTCTCTGAGAGATTTTTTTAAAGATATTGGTATTCTCACGGTGGCATCATAATTTCATCTTCGCTAACATCGTAGATATAAGGCAAAATATACACTTATACACTAAAACAGTGATATTCATAATATTAATACCAGAAATAAGGACAAACTACGTGGTCCCTTTCAACGGCTTCATAAAGTTCATAACTCATTCGTTGGGCTCGGTATCACCTTTTATAACAAGCTTCCCTCTTCTTTGCTAGATTTACATTTTAATGCGTTTAAAGCTAAAGTAAAATCAAATCTTTGTTCGAAGGCATACTATTCAATCAACGACTACTTAAACGATAAGAATTGTTGGTCGCTGTGATTAACTCAAGACAACGTTTGTGTTCTTTCACCAGAATAAGCTTACCTACTGACAGGTTATATGAGTTACTCCATAGCATTGTTTATTTTATTTGACTATAAACCATTTTTTTATTTTTTTTTTATTTTTAATATTGATATTTCCATTTTTTTATGAAATTTAATTACTTACCTATTACTGTATAGAATCAAGTTCTTCCAACTTATCAGACAACTGCGCTGCTGGGGAGTTTGTTGCGCCACTTCTTCTTCCCAGCTAAAGCACTAGGAAGTGTCGAAGGGTGGGCGTTTTTGGGGGACTGTCTTATGTAATTTTGACGTTCGAAAAGTGCTGACTCTCAGCCTAGTTTGAATAAATGACTTTTGATTTTGATTTTGATACAAAGTAAGTTCAAACAAACTTATTAGATGATAAGTAAATAATATTGTTTCTGTAAGTATGTTGGTACAAATATTTTTACACGTCAATCATATTATTTAAACTACATGAGATCGGTGTTTCTATCTGACTACTCTGAGAAGAAAGGCCTAAACAAACTCAGAGGTCACCTGCCAGGGATGCGGGTTGTTTTGCTAGGGGTGTGGGTTGTTCGAAAGAGATACCATGGCCCCTGGCACACAGGCAACTAAAGGAACACGGGTGGGTTTTAGTCAGTAAAAGTCTGACACGAAGAGTGGGAGAAGTTATTTGATGATTTCCCACCCTCTTTAAAGACCAGACATAATCTTGGTAAAATCATGTGATGACCATGTAGATTGGTGTTTGAAAAGGTCTTTTGAGGAAAATACCACACAGATTGAGTGGACCATTTCTCACTAATTGTGCAGCTCAACTCTGCACTTTAGGAGCTCAACGATTCGACGAACAATACCAAAGAAGCTTATTCGCGCAAATGTCTGTGTGTGATAAATATGAACTTTTGCGCGAACTTGTGATAGTTGCGCAGTTTTATTCTGTTAGGATACCCGCACCCTAATTGCGTAACTCACGATTGATCATAATTGGTTTCGTCTTCACAGTTAAACAATATTCATTGCGTTATTTATGTTGTCGAACAGACACATTTTTCGAACATATGAAGCAATGGTTTAACAATCCGTTTCAAAACGATACAGATTATGATGAATCGTGAGTTACGCAATTAGGGTGCCGGTAAAAGTGCGATGGGCTGCAATCCATTTATTCTTAAGTAGTCGTTGCTCTTCCTGTTTATCAATGTATTAGTTTCGCAATGGGAGATCCATTGTGTTCTTACAATAGCTACGTACTATTTGATAAGAAACAACTTTGAAGATCGTAATCGTGTTAAAAGAAGATTAATATTTTTGTCGGAAAAGATTTGGTAATTTACTTCAATTCTCTATGACTAGAAATCATGAAATCTTGATAATTGAAGAATAAAGACAGATTCAAATCTTCTATTATAAATGAAATTTGATTAAAAGCGAACGAAATGAATAGTCCAAAGATAGACACAGTTTACGATAAAGTAACAGACTAAATTTCAGCTTTTACCACCGTTTAAATTAGGCGACGAATATTTCAAGCCACGTTATTCGCATACTAAAAGCACTAAACCAACCGTTTTCACCACAATTAGTTTAAAATAAAAGTTGGAAATAACCAGCTGTCCTTTTTACCTGCAAAAGCGCTTACACTTTTAAATTGGCTGAAACTTTAAGAAGTTGCTGTTTGCCATGTTACCAGTTTTAAAAGGCAATCGCATAGCACATTAAGAACAGTCAGGGTAATACTGAAGGACAGCGAGTAATGAGTAGCTCGCTGTCCGGTAAGGACCAAGCCCGGGTCGACGGGGCGTTGTGTTCCACGCGCGCCTCAAAGAGATGTCAGCACATACTGATGGGGTCCGCAAGCGCCGATACTTGCCAGGGGTGCGGGTTGTTCGAAAGAGATACCGTGGCCGCTGGCTACTGAGGGAACACGTGTGGGTTTTAGTCAGTAAAAGTCTGATACGCCCACCTGCTCCACCTAGAGTGGGAGAAGTTATTTGATGATTTCCTACGCTAAAAATTAAAAAGGGTGTTAATGAAAATAGAACATACGAATTTCATTATGTTGTCAAAATTTTAATTGTTTACCCGCTAAATAGACTTCCAACTTTACTCAAGTGTCCACACATAATTCGAAACTGAATCCAAGCTAAGAGCGTTTATCTTGAGAGTTGACAACGTCACAAACAGCTGTCAAATATTTACCTGTTTTCATTAATTTGTTAATATTAATTAATTATTACTGTATGGGAAGTAGGTCAACGGTCGAAGTGGAGGAGCTTGGGGGAGGCCTATGTCCAGCAGAGGACGTCTTTCGGATGAAATGATGATGACGATGATTACTGTATGAAAATATCGCTAACTAGTGATCTAAAATATTAATGATTTGCAAATAAAACACTGAATTTGATCTTGTAACCGATTTAGGTGTTAAGGGCATTTGGAAAGTTTCCAAGTTCTTTTTTTCCATCGAAAACTAAATATTCGGTGTTAAAGATATTAATTATTGCATTTCATAATCAATATTTTAAGTCATTACTTATTTCATATTTCCATACAGTAATATTGCCAAATTAATCAAAACAGTGAATTATTTGACGGCTATTTGCGACGTTGGCCATTTTCAGAACAAACGCTCTTGAAATCCGCGTTATATTCTCACCTCAACTGAATGTTTGAATTTCGAAGTGAAGAATTTTGGCGTCTACTCTTAACTGAATGAACAACACTCGTAGGCAATGGTTTTCATTCATTCATTCATTCACAGTCTTGCTTCATTAACTACGGGGTATAAAAGACAGAATTGTTTTGTGTCTGTAAATAAAACAGACCAATAGTATTTTGTTCAATGTATTATTTACCTAGTGTTTTGTGGACCGATCAATATACGATAGGCTTGGTTGGGTTAGAGATTTTAATGTCATTTCTTATATTGTAATGTCACGCAAGGGGCGGTTCGCAAGTAAAGCTGTAACCACACTACAACCAATAAAAAACTTTATTTTACCAATGAGGTAATATGTACCAACGTATTTTACACATTTAAGTAGTGGTGCCTTCGTCACTTAAATTCGGATACCTTCATTTGCTATGTAAAAGACAGTGACAGGAAGTTATTAATATTAAAATATGATCAACATAGCACTCAGTGGAAAAAAATACGTTTTGTTGAAGCTAAATAAAATACTCATCACTAAGTACTCATTTTGACAAAAAAATATATGAGACTACCCTGTAAGTGAACCCTTTCAAACTAAAGACAAATTTTCCAAATCGGTTAATAAATTTGGGAGTTCTGAGGTAATAAATATTTAAAAAATACATTTTTTTTACTATGTTAGAAAGTAAAGCTATACACCGTGAAATTTTAGTCGTCTTACAACGGCAGAAACACTTCATGTATCCAATGACCACGATACTTAAAAAAAAAGAAGTTTTATGAATAATTTAAGAAAAGAAAATATTCACTAAGACGCATGACGTAGTTTGAAATACCCTGATATGGCGATGGAGCGAATGATGGAATGTAATGGTATAGGTATCTTCTACCCTTTGATACGTAAACATTATTAACAGGGTGTTTGATAATTGTAAAGCATTATTTATTATTCTTTGTACCTATTTTTAAATTAATGGTAACAATTTTTTTACTCCCGCCTACAGGTTTTTTATGTCGGAAACAATGAGTGGATTAAGTGGACCATCTTTGTAAGATGACTAAAATGTTACGGTGTATACAGATTCAGAATTTAAAGGCTCGAATTTACACCCGACAGCAAAAATACAGTTACATAAAATACAACGAGTAACAGAGTCAGCATTAAACTCAAATTAGCATTACGAATGAGCTGTAGTGCTATTCTTAAAAAATGGACTTCGAATCTCATTCAAGTATCAAAGCAATTTTATCAGTATCAAATAACATACAGTCTTAAAACAAAACGCGATCGAAGTCTTATTTCTAGCCTAAAACTCTGAGCCAGTTTTTGCATTTTTATGATTGTGGTTAAAGTTCTTATACAAAAATGACAATTTACCACCCGACTAATTTGTTAGTTTGGTAAAAGAAACTATTAAAATTTCTGTTAAGTTCTTATTTAAATAACAGGCTAGATGTTTTACCCACCTAAAGAAAACCCTTGATTTACTTATAAGATCGATTGCGTTCAATATCACACATTTAGACTACGAACTTATTTAATACTGCGTTCACGCAAAACACTGGAACATTGAACGTCTAAGGGATGTTCAGAAGTTGGGAAGTCGCGCTTATTCTATAACACGTTGTTGTCAAAATCAACTCCCATCTTCCCATTATCACGTGGTTTGTTTATCGAATCAACTGAACAATTATCCTTTGTTCCTCAGATCGGTTCCAGCGCATGTGCCCGTGCTTTAAGCGCCTGCTTCGACTTACTATTTGACGGTGCAATCTCTCGAAAACTGGCTGACAAAATCGGAACAATGTATGGTAAGTACCTTCTCAATGTTTTAGGTGAAAAGCTGGACGGAAATGCTGTTTGGATGTGTCACACTAAGCCAGGCCATTTTAGGAACGTTCTAATTTCATTTCTGAAAACCAGCGCTGGGGCTCTGTCTTGCATAGGGTCGCAGCATAATGCTGAGCGATAGCCG
This sequence comes from Polymixis flavicincta, assembly GCA_949987655.1. Classification (NCBI taxonomy): domain Eukaryota; kingdom Metazoa; phylum Arthropoda; class Insecta; order Lepidoptera; family Noctuidae; genus Polymixis; species Polymixis flavicincta. The sequence continues at coordinate 28,474,248 of OX465171.1, read as the reverse complement.
TTTTGCGTGGATGTGACGCATGTTTCCCTCAACCTTTTCTTGTTTTTGTATTCCTGTTCTTTTTGCGTCATGTTTACCGCAAATAAACGTTTTTTCTTTCTTTCTTTCATTTCATAATTATTTATCTATTTATGAGGATGAACAAAAAAAAAAATATTTAAAAATAGTAAGTGACACTGACAGCCAATTAATAGACTGCATTTCTAAAAACAGATTGCAAAATAAAATATCATAATAATAATCAGGGGAATCTGTGTGTAGAACTACGTGAAATTTTATTTAGGTAGGTACTAACAATAGTTTTTCCAAGTTTTTTCTTTTTTGTTAACTAACCTTTGGATCTTGTTGTCCCAAAATAAATACATTTGAATTTTGAATAATAATGATTATGATAATATAATGGCCGAAAGCCTCGATCAACATCTCTCGAGGCTCTCGTTAGGCGGTTGGATCAAAGGCCTGATTCAGAAGGCAGTACTCCTCGATATGGCTCGCATCGTGAGGAGGTTCCTGTCTCTGGAGCCCTAACCACCGGTAGCTTGGACCCTGCTCCCGATGCCGGTGGACCACAATTTTTTACATTTTTAAATGTTTTTGTTAATTTACTTTTATAAAAATATTTGAAAATGTAGAATGTACATTTTTGCATGCCATGATTTTAAAATTCAGTTGTGGTCGCATTTCCTATATGACTACTCCGAAAGGCCTAAACAAACGCAGAAGTCACAAGTCTCTTTTAAAGTCCAGACATAATCTTGGCCAAATCATGTGAAGATCATGTGATCATGGGCTACTAATGAACACGTGGTTTCTTTCAGATATAAACGATGTAATCGAGCTTTTATTTTGAAAACACTAAGTTAATGAATGAGAATACTTAGAACACAAAATAAGAATATAACAGCGAAGTTTTACTTACTTAAGCAGGTTTTGATTTCGCGTGATAGTAAGTTATTATCGATAAAAAAGGTAGGTCGCTTAGAAAAATGGCTTGGTAGCAAAGATACACTCAGCAGGTAAGTTATTTAAGTAAACAGATTAAACTGGTTGCTTAGTTTGATAATTTTTTTGTTTGACAATAAATGCTTCCTGAAAATCACGTACAGGCTGTGATTCCAATTCCAGAAAGAACAGTAAAAATGTTTTCTATAAAATCAATTAGTTATGAAAAAAAACCGGCCAAGCGCGAATCGGTCTTGCGCAACGAGGGTTCCGTACAAACCTTATTATACATTACTTAACTAATTACATATTAAAATATTTTTATTTTATGATGAAACAAAAATCTTATGCTTTTCGCAATTTCTCCTATATTTGTGCTATAAGACGTTGCTAAGTACCAAATTTCAAGATTCTGAGTTCACGGGAAGTAACCTGTAGGTTTTGATTCCCTTGCGAGTGCCGAAAATTTGCGGCATTAACGGCTGTATGTATCTTTTGATTGCGTTGGCTGACAAGTTTGATTTTTTCACAGCTCTAAGGGACAGTAGACTTGAGTATTTGATATGAATCTCAGCTTGATACTGTCACGCGTTCCTCGAAAAAGGGTCTTGACAGACAGACAGACGGACAACAAAGTGATCTTATAAGGGTTCCGTTCCGTGAGAAATCGCGGCGCAGCGGACAGACCTCCGGCGAGATCTCATGGCGACATGCAGAGTGCGATTGTCGCAACCCAGTGCTGAGCACGCCACGATTGCGGCGGTAAGTCCCCTCTTTGAGGAGTGGCTTGAGAGGCGGCATGGCGTCCTCACCTTCCGCCTGACGCAGGTCCTCACCGGACACGGCTGTTTCGGGAGGTTCCTGTTTCGCATTTTTTTTAGGTACAGAACCCTAAAAGACTAGAACAATTATAAAGACTACCATTACTTTAACTCAGGTACTAACGGCGCGCTGCACGCCTACGTACTAACGACCAAAGTATCTGATCACTACTTAACGGGACTCTCAATGGAAGTGGATAAACAGCTGTTGCGTCCTTGTTATCGCACGACGCTTAGTAATGAATCGGTTAAAACTAAGTTATGTAATGTAGAATGGAATAATCTAATGTGTCTTGAAGACCCTTTGGAATTGTATAGCCAACTGTTCGATATTTTTGGCAACATATACAGCACGTCAAAAACTGAAAAAATAGTCAAACAACGTGAATCTAATATCTGGGTGGATAAAAAGTTGCAAAAACTACTAGAATATAAAGATGCACTGTTTCGAAAGTGGAAAGCAAATCCTAAAAATATGATACTACGATTAGAATACACAAAGTATCGAAATAAAACAAATAAGGCTGTAAATTTTGCTAGAAATACGCACAGGCGACTAGAGATAAAGAACTGTAATGGAGATATGAGAAAAATATGGGAGTGTGCAAACAAGTGGCTTGGCAGAAAAAAAATGAATATTGATGACGTGATACAAAAGTATTTTATAAGAAGTAACGAGAAACTGGATAGCGTATGTAACAATTTTTGTCAAACATTTACTAATGAGATTAGTTCGTTAAAACAGAAGCACTCATGTAACCGTTTATTCTATGAAAGATGTGAATATGTAAAGGAAAGTGATGTGAGTTTCAGATTTAAAAAGGTATGTCCTAGAGATGTGTGTTTAATAATTGATAAGTTAAAATGTAGCAAGTCGCCTGGTTCCGATGGTATTAGAGTTCAAGATTTAAAAATAATTAAATATCCAATTAGCCAAGTCATTGCTCATTTCATAAATAAATGTATAGATCGAGAATTATACCCTAATGAATTAAAAATTTCAATAATTAGACCAATATTCAAAGGTGGAAACCACAAAGAATACACAAATTATAGGCCTATTGCAATATTGAGCGTAATTAATAAAATTGTCGAGAAAGTAATTGTGGGCCAAATTACAGTGTTTTTAGAAAATCATAATATTTTAACTGATGCTCAACATGGTTTCAGGCCAAATAGAAGTACGGCAACGGCATTAAGTAAGTTCACTGATGATATAAATAGTTCGTTAAATTCGAAAGAGGTGGTTTTATTAACATTTATTGATTTTAAAAAAGCCTTCGATACTTTGGACCATGAGGGCTTGCTGCAGGCCATGGACGAGTGTGGAATACGAGGGCCTGTAAAAGGGTGGTTCAGGCAATATCTGCACAACAGATATTTAAAAGTTAGGGTTAAGGGAGCAGACAGTGAACTTGGTAAAGTCAATTATGGGGTGCCGACCGGGTCGGTTTATGGACCAATTGGGTATATCATGCACGTCAATAGTATGGTTAATGTGATCAAAAACTGTAATAGCTATATGTATGCAAACGACACGTGCTTGGCATACAGTGGTCGGGACTGTGAACTGATCCAGTCGGCAATGCAAGAGGATCTGGATAATCTAGTTAAATGGGCGCACGATAATGGCATTCTTATCAATTTAAATAAGACCAAATGTATGTTGATATCGTCTCCGTACAACCATGTAGCTAAAAACGCCTATATCTCATTAAAAGGCCACACGTATGAATGCCTTCATGACCATATGGTAAATTGTCAGTGTGAGTGTGTTGAGCGCGTAGCGAACTATAAGTACCTAGGATTAACAATCGATGAAAGATTTACTTGGGACGCACATGTAGACACTGTGTGTAGTAGACTACGCTCAGTACTAGGGAAACTGAATAATTTAAAATATACAGTGAGTAAGCGAATATTGTACATTCTTTACCACGCACTCGCAGAAGCAACAATAAATTACGGGTTGGCTGCTTATGGGCTGACGTTTCCGGTACATTTAAACAAAATAAAAAAGTTGCAAATTAGACTGTTAAAACTACTATCGAACAAGGCAACTAAAGACAAAATCAATAAGGAGTACGATAAGTTATTTAAAATTTGTGGAATATTACATATACAAAAAAAAGTAAAGCTAACTATAATCTTGGGACACCATGATAAAAATGAACACAAAATTAAGAGAATATACAACCGGCCAACCCGTAAAGCGACACAAAGAAACAAATATTTAGTCCCTAAAGTTAATAATTATTTCGGTCAAAGGACGCAGCGATGGCTAATTCCAACATTACTTAATGAATTACCTATAGAAATTACAACTGAAGCAACAAACAAAAATACCTTAAAGAATGTCCTGCGTAAGCACTATTTAGGTTTATGTCCTTAGCGTTAGAATCTATGCTCCATTTGGGATGGGATTGGTCAGTTGAGGAAGGTGTTTTTGCGGTCGGTTCATCCCATTGTGGCTTCTATTGCGCTGGCAGCATGATAAATGACATCTGCAGTAAACAGTTGGTATTGTAACCACTTCTTTGCTTTTAATGCCATCCATAAGCTTGCGGAATCGGTCGGGATCGGATGAATGGATTGTAAGGGAAACCCCCCTGTTTGAATGTCTGATCTTATTTCAAATGGAGTATAACATAGTATAGTTATGTTAGTTGTTAGTTTAGTTATGGCCAGTCTGGCGTGCGCGCGCGGTGTGTTGTTATTGTCGTCGCTCGAGCGCGGTCGGGGCGTCTCGCTCGCGCTGGGTTGCTTGTCTCACTCCGGCGGCGGCCGAGGCGTTTTTTATTTTTTTATTTTTTTGTTGTGTGCATGCGTTGTTCATGCCAGCCTGGTGGGCAAGATGACCTAAGTTATCCCATCATTAGATATTTAGTGTGTACCCTTTTCCTTTTTCTTATTGTTTCCACGTGTAAGTATATTGTATTTTAAAGTAAAAAATCACAGTGTATCCACGAGAATACTGCCGACAAACTGTACAGCAGTTTGGCAGAAGTTTCATGTATTTTTTTGTATGTAACATTTCGTGAATAAAATTAAAAAAAAAAAAAAAAAAAAAGGTATTATTTTTAAACGGTACAAATACGCTTCCCAGTACTTTGGCACAATTTAAACAGAGATAATTTTTCGTAGTGCATATACACGCACACGCAACTACAATACGCGCTATGCGTATTGTAGTTGCGTGCATTGTTCTACCAAAAATTCCTCGTAACAGATTTTTCGTTTCGACTTTTGAAAAGAATCATCATCTGCCTAGCCTTTTCCCAACTATGTTGGAGTCATTTTTCAGTCTAACTGGATGCAGCTGAATACTAGTACTTCATTTACATAGAGCGATTGCTATCTGACCTCCACAAACCAGTTATTGGGTCATACGATAACCCTTGGTAAGACTGGTTGTCAGACTTTCAGGTTCCTGATGACTGTCAGAGACGGCTTATTGTGCTTTCAGAGGCACGGAGGGGTCTTGGTATGTAAAGATATTCACCCATCCACAGACCAACCGTGGCTAGTGTAACTTAACCTGATCGATCAACCGATGCAGCTGTTATTACTTATCAACAAGCCTCTCGAAAAGAGCCTGTAACACAAACAAAAAAGTACCTAAGGACTGGAGAGATTATTTTTTAAAGGCAAAATTAAATGGAAAAGCACTGGCAACAAAGTGGTCATTGTAAAACGGGTCGTGAAATTAACGCTGAAATATGAGCCCACCGATTTTTTTTCTCCTTTATCGAAGAGGATAGGAAACCAGATATTAGATTTCTGCACTTTTTCATAATAAACTTTAACTGTGCCACATTTCCTACGTCCGCGTAATTTTCGTAAAAAGGGGTAAAAAGTTGATAATTTACGAAAGTATTTATGTAATAATTCCAGAACTAATTATTTATTAAAATACGCAAACTGAGCAAGAATCCTTTTATTTTTACAATCAGTCAAAGGTAACAGATTAAATATATATGTGTATGTATGGCCAGTGTGAATCGTTGAATAGTTCACATAATAGAAGATAGGTGACGTATTGAGTTCAGTGTTTGCAATTAATTAATTTGAACAAAAGTTTTTGCTTCACGTAGATATTAATAAATATAGGTACTAGCTGACCGAAAATACGTTCTGTTTCCTAGAACTCGATCGCAGCGCCACCACGCCGTGCTCCCATTCTTAACCTAAACCATACAGGGACCTGCCAGGTTTGCACGTTGTTCGAAAGAGATACCGTGGTCCCTGGCATACAGGCACCTGAAGGAACACGGGTGGGTTTTATTTGTCAGTAAAGTCTGACACGCGATCCTGCTCCACCCAGAGCGGGAGAAGTTATTTGATGATTTCCCATACTCAAACACATGGGTATTGGAGGGGGTACCAAAATAAGCAACATCTTAAATCCTTAACACTACGGAACATACAATGGGCGACCAGGCAACCTTGGCAAAATATGTTTGGTTCGGTTTTGGAGTTCAGTGACATTCACACGTACAGTATACACACGTAACTACTACGTACTCATAATATACTAATATTATAAAACAAACAATGGGAAAACATGAACTACATTACGTAGCCCTTAAAGTGAAATGTCAAAAAAAAAAGGTGACCTTGTGCAGCTGACTCCAAGATGGCGTCGATTAGGTCACGTCCCTTTAGGTCCCTTGGGTTAAAACCCCGATTTCTCGCTATTTTACTCTGAAACTCATATGAAACTGTAACTTTTTCGGAATTAGTACATTATTTTTTATTCAGTGTATGACCTATGTGAAATTGGGTTTACAATAAAATGAGTAGGTTTCAAGTTAAAAACAAGTGCTGTTATTTGTCTCCCACTTTATCATTCAAGGCCCCAGAAATAGAAGCAAAACACATATTTTAATAATAAACCATTTAATAGTAATCACTATTACACTACAAGAACGATTACATAATAAACATATTACCACCAGGCAGCCAAACCATATAAAAAAGGACGTTAATCTTATCTTATCTTCACGCGGCACAAGTGGCCACATAAAACTGTTACGTAACTCGACACTCATTCATTTTTTTTTTGTAGTCGTAAACATGTCGCAGTTTGACAAATGTTTATGTACTTAATCAGTTCAAGACTGTTGCTAACTATAAATAAATACTTGCAAGTGTTCACAATGAAAGGAGTTCGTAAATTAATCCATAAAAAAAGTCTATTGTTTACAACAACAAAAGAACAGTTTTTTCTTATGAATTGCTTAATCGATTGCAAATGTGAAAACTATTCCAGAAACTACATTAAATTACCTCCTATTTAAGTGTTATAGCAAAGTTTTAATTATTTTTAATAATTATGTATTTTTTTCGAGAATCGGGCGACGACGTAATTCGGCCCTTAGCAACAGGTCGGACTGTTGCATAGCATCGGAGGAATGACATGTTAAAATTGCAATTTTGACTGCTTTATCTGAATTTTCATACACAACATCGTATATTTATGGATAGTTTATGAAATTTTCTTACCGTTTTAGCAGTATTTTAGCCATTTCATACAAAATACGCACACGAAAAGTCAGCGCAAATATTTTATGATTTTATATGGCGGCCATTTTTTCACCTCGTGGAATTTTTTCCGTAAAATATATGCGTAAATATATTAAACTGCTTTTAACTAATACATAAATAGAAAGTTGATTAACTTTACATACGTATTCATGCTTGAAATATGCACTGTCACTTCAAAAACACTCAGCACAATCGATAAAACGAGTAGCACGGATCCGCGCCATAGTACTGTCAAAGTACTATGTTCTGCGATGAATACTGCGAAAATTTGCACTATGAAGTTGGCATCAGTCCAAGAAACATATCTAGCCTTGTCTATCCTGATCATTTTTATACAAGAACGAAAGAGATAGGTTGCTTAGTTTCATAGAGAAACAAAAAAAAGCGCTCCCACCGGCTCCCACAGATTACGTACCGTGCCACGGCACATAGCGATCAACTGCGAGGTTTTTTCCGCCGTGGACCGGCAAATGCCATTTCGCCGGGTAGTTTTTATTTGAAAGTCGTGTAAGGAGGCATTCGGGTAATATTGGCAAATACAGTAAGTCATTGCAAACCAGTCAAAATAATGTAGTTTGGTCACGCCTGTATGCTCCAACTATCAAGAAAAATTATCAAAACGTTTGTGACAAAGACAAAACATGACGGCGCTCGTCTTCCCAGCGTTAGATTGTGTGTTGTGCTCTCTCAGGACCACAGAAAAAGAAGGTACTTCTATGATCTGAGCTCAGAACTAACGCGAGTTTGTGTAAAGATTCACAATCGTATCGTATATCATAATTAAATTTTTACGACGCTGCCCTATTTTGGTATCTTTTTTCACAAAATTAAATGATAATTTGTTTTAAATCTTCAACATTTCGTTTTAAATCTTCTCTCAATTTGCCTGGGTTATGCTAAAAAAAAAAACCTAACAATCAGTCAAATTTCATGACAAATCGGTTCAGGGGTTTGGGCGTGGAAAGGTAAACAGGCAGATAGACATAGTTGCTCTCATTTTTGTTATTAGTGGAATAGATGTTGCAATAAAAAGGTAAGGCAGTCAGTAAATTGATAACGAGGTTATTCTGAATACATGTAACTTTATGACAACTTTGTCAAACAACCTCAAAGAGATTTCAGCACCTACTGGTGGGTTCCGCAAGGGCGGTGCCTGCCAGGGGTGCGGGTTGTTCGAAAGAGATACCGTAGCCCCTGGCATACAGGCAACTGAAGAAACACGGGTGGGTTTTAGTCAGTAAAAGTCTCACACGGCCTCCTGCTCCACTCAGCACGGAAGAAGTTATTTGATGATTTCCCACCCAAAAAAAACCATGTACTAGTAAACAGAGCTTACTCATCAAAAAAATTAATTCAACCCGCCAATCAAACCGAACTCAATGAATCCAATAGGACAGAAGCGAACGCAGTTAATTCATTGGATGCAATTATATTGGTTGAGGCAGGGAAATTGCGTTGCGGTGCCTGTCATTCTGACAGTTCAGCCGGATTCATTGCGTTATTGACGACGTAGTTGACGTACTTGGTTTTCAAATCTAGTAAGCATTGGATTTGGGATTTCTTTGGGGTGATTAGGGAGGAGGGGTATTATCCAATTAGAGTGTAGACTATCCTTTCACACGATCAGTTGCATCCCATCAAAATTTAATTTTAAGAAATCACTATTAAAACGGTAGACTTTATAAGCTCAATGACAAAACTAAAAGGCTACGGAATGTCAATTCGATAATGAATTCGCAGTTTACGAGGCTTGTATTTAACCGAACTTCTAATAATAACGATTTTCCTAACCTAATATGTTATTTAACACTCTAATATAATGATTACGATTCTTTTTATGGACCTCAAATTATTTCTATTCTGGGTCCAAAATACTAAATAGCCAAATAACTGCGGCCAACTTGAATGTAGCGCTCGCTTGGGTCGCGCGTGGTTGGACACTGTTCTAACTTGTTCTGCTCTAGCTTATAGTTACTTTAATAAAAAAGGGTCAAGTATTAAAAAACATAGCAAAAGTATTTCAGGTTCACAATTTTTTTAAAGCATCCATCAATAGAAGTTCAATAAGTTTTAGCAGATCAATTAATGTTTTCCAAATCGGTGTTATTAAAGTATTATCTCCACATTTAAGGCTCCTGCAGATTAACAAATCGATAGTAATATAATAAAAAAATTAAACCGCCGAAAAACCGGTGGTGACATATAATTAAAAACATATCCAAAGCCACCGACTTCCGAACTTAGTTATTGGGGTTGGACAAAGCAAGTTTTTAATTTTTTACTTTTCGGTTTTTCGGCGGTAATTTTTTTATTAAAAAGTTTTTGTTTAAAAAAAAATTCGAGGCTATAATCTACTAATTACTAAATGCTTAATTTTTGATTACTTTTTGTAATACACAACTCAGTATTAAAATCTGTGAGTTAACAATCTGTGAGGAACCAACTTCGGGGTATACCCTTTCCAAAAACAAAAGAATTATCAAAATCAGACTACTCTGGAAAAGTTATGCGTGGTCATACATAAAAAAAAAATATACGTGTCGAATTGAGTAACCTCCTCCGTTTTTTCGTCGATTAAATAAAATAATTACTTACCTGGATTATTTCAAATTGCATCGCTAATAACACCATTAATGGTAATTTTAGAAATTACTAGATTGGACAAATGCAGTGATAGATATGTTTATGGAAAGGTTTTCTTCGTAATACAACTGTCAAATCACATAGAAAGTCGATGGACCATTCTTAAGTACCTATTCTTTATTCAGTAGGCGCTATTAATAGATATGAATATCTATCTTATTTTCGTAACTTTAATAGTTTCATTTAAAACATTTATCTTCTTGTAATAAAATTTGGTAACTAGTTTTTTTTTATATACAACCAAAATAGAACGGAGACGGGTACAGGGTCTGCATAGGGCTTCGCAAAAGGTGTAGACAAGAAAAATCTTTGTCCCCACGATATTATCACTAGATCTTTAAATAAAAAAAAAAACCCTTGCCCCACACTAGGAATTTCTCCTATAGTGTCGCGCCGCAGCTGAGCCAGTAGAGTTAAATTCCCCGATTGATAATAATAATGAAAATATTTTGATCCAGCCTGTCCCCACTTGCTGTCCCCCCCCCACCAGTGACGCCCTGATCCGAGGCCCGTACCCCGCAGGGGGTGCCCTCAGCGTGCAGTTGCTTTAGTCTAAGTAGGTTTTATGCCCTGGCTGGAGGCTTTTAGTTTCACTAAAAATGCCTTCACAGGAAAGTCCGGTTAAGCAGTCACGGCCTCTCAAGGTTAACTGCGAGATGCCATACACAAAAAAAAAGAAACACTCAGCACAGTGCAGACAGGTTGCAATCACTTTCAAAGTGTTTTGTATTCATGGAAAAGTAAAAAAAGCTAATATAATGAATTAGAATGACACTTTATCGACTACGGTTTCAATCTTTTCTCCTTGTATATAAATTATATTGACCAAAGGGTAAAACCAAAGTAGTTGCCCCAGGGGTATAGTTGCCCCAATTTTAATTACTACTTTCGCGGATAAATCGCTTTCTATTTTATTATTCTATCGAAAGACTCTCCAATTACTACTAAGTTGACCGTGTCGCATGTCACTGTGTGATTTGCATGGGAAGGCAAAATGCGATCAAAGTTTTTACGGAATACATTTTCTGTTTCTCGGCGGGTCATCGTTATCTATCCTAAACATAATTTATATGAATAAGGCAATTATCCCCTATGTGGGATAGCTGAACCAAAAAAAAAATTTGAGTTCCGAAAAATCGCTAATAATCTGGAAATATTTGACAATATTTTTACCTTTCATAAATATGTTTAGAAAAAGCAAAAAGAATCAGCTAGTTTTACAATTGAGTATTTTACTTTTTATACTAAGAGATTTAGAATGTTTTCAAAAAGTGTGGCAACTATTCGGATTTTACCCTACTCGCTACTCGTAACATAGTTAACTATAAAACTTGGTAAAGAAACCAAAATAGCCTGAGACTTAACAACGTTTCTTCGAGAATTCGGAAATCGGGCTTTTAAATTGAATGAAATCCCATGATGATGGGACTAAATGGGTGGCTGGTATAACAAAGCAATTAAATTAAATATTACACTAACTCGTTTTCATTCGTTTCGCTATCTCCATAATGGAATTAACTTTTTTATGCACTTTGGAGCTAATTTAACAGGAAGGCTTTAATTTAAAAGGAACTTATTTTTTTTATAAATCAAATACTTACTACGGCACTTCGATGTATGTGTGTACCTACTATTGCCTATCTTAAATTATTTACTATCAAGTTTTTAGACCTTTGCCGCAGATTTTTTAACGTACCGTATGTGACAATGTGCAATGTTTGTCAGTGTTACTGGGTAATGCGAAACCCCTTGATAAGACTGGTTGTCAGAATTTCGGGCTCTTGACGACCCGTAACGACTGTCAAAGATCCACAAATGACAGGCGAGACCAACGTATCGACATGCTTTCCGAGGCATAGAGGAGTCTTGGTATGTAAAGAGGGCAACCGCGGCAAGCATAGCATAACCTGGGTGCTTACTCTGGAATATAATACAGGGATTGGCTGGACTCACTGAGTCCAGCCAATCCCTGACGTTTGACTGACAATTCCAATGTCGGTCTATCGGAATAATTATATTCGAGAGTAAGCACCCTGATCGATCTACTTCAAACATTTCGATCTACTTCACATACGATCAGTTCTTAAAACATTTTAAAAGAATAACGGTGGAGTTTCTTGTCCATTCTTCTCCATACAAAACTACATTTTAGAAGAGGCGACTAGAATCTATTCTATTTTAATGTAAATGTTGACGTTCAAAAGTGCCTTTTAAGTGCCTATTGAAAATAAATGCTTTGACTTTGTTCAACCCGTATGGCTGTTATTACTTGGCCACAAGCTCTTTATGTTCGTTCATAACATTACGGAGTAAAAACTTTTAAACGGCGGTAATTGCGATGATTAAATTGTTGGAGTTGTTATTAACTTAATTCGCGGGTTTCACGAGAGTCCCCAGTTCATGACCCGGCTTTAAAATGTATTTTTATATTTGACTGAATAATATGTGTCGAAAATAGTTATGATGAAAGATTCAGATAAAAGAGAATTATACGTATATTACTTAAATTATAATAATGAACGTTGATTTCTATCTCTTAGGTTGACAGACTACATGTACATAAAAAAATGCGTCATTTTGTAAAGGTCGGAGACCTGAGGGGCAATTCTCGTAATTTTAAGAACGTTCACAGTCTGATCTGTCTCAATCTGTCAAAAATACCTCGAGAATCCGTAATTTATTTACAAGTTTTTGACATTTGATTGTCGCCGAGATGAGACTGCGACTGGATTTTGAACGTTTTTAATTACCAGAATATTGGAACTAGTGCCCTGAAACACAGACCTAGAGCTTAGTTTAGGCACCAGTCTCCCACAGTCCCTTAATATTAAAATGTTGTATGACTTTGATACCATGTGATATGTATTTTGTAATATTGTGGTGAGAAATAAATAAATAATAATAACCACCATACCCAGATAAGTGCTTTACTTTGTGTAGGCACATTATTTCACTATCAACTCTCTCATAACGATGAAGGAAAACATCGTGGAGAACCCTAAATATCCATGGGCAAGCCACAATTGCGGCGGTAAGTCCCCACTGTGAGGAGTGGATTGAGAGGCACCACGGCGTCTTCAACTTCCACCTGACGCAGGTCCTCACCGGACTCAGCTGTTTTGGGAGGTTCTTGTTTCGGATAAGGCGGGAGGAAACGCCCGGGTGTTTCCATTGCGTAGATCGCCCTGAAGACACGATGGAGGATACGGTGGAGGTTTGCTCAGCTTGGGCGGAGTACCGCCGTGTTCTCGTGGCGGCGATCGGCAGCCGTACTAAGCGAAAGTGTATGGGTAGCCGTCACCTCTTTCTGCGACGCAGTAATGCTCATGAAGAGGGAAGCGGCGCACGTGAGGAAGAGACAGTATATGCGCCCTCACGGCTCTAGCCTCCGCAGGAGACGCCCTGGGCGTCGTGAATCCCAGGCTGATTCCCGGCCACCATAGGCGCGGGTTTGCGGACGGCAGGTAATGGGTAGCTCGCTGTCCGGTAAGAACGCGGTGCCACGCGCGCCTCAAAGAGATGTCAGCACCAACTGGTGGGGTCCGCAAGGGCCTATGTCTGCCAAGGGTGTGGGTTGTTCGAAACAGATACCGTGGCCCCTGGCACACTGGCAACTGAGGGAACACGGGTGGGTTTTGTCAGTAAAAGTCTGACAATCCTACTCCACCTAGAGCGGGAGAAGTTATTTGATGATTTCCCACCCTCAAAAAAAAACCCTTAATATCCTAGAACCAAGAACAATCGAACCTGTGACACCAACCAACCCGCCTGTGTGGTGGATTAGGGCCCCCACACTCTCTCACCGAGATTAGGCCTGTGTCCCAGCAGAGCGAATATTGTAGGCTGATTTTGAAACAGTTCCTGTAACCACAGAATAATTTTTCCCGGTTTCAGTCACACAGTCTTCCCTTTAAACCTGATGACTGAATCTTTCGCTTCTTAAATCTAAATCAGAATCGCCGAAGACTTTTGATAACCCGATTTTATCACTTTAAAGAAATTGTGAAAACAGGATGGGATAAAACGTCTCGTTCCCAACCCGCATTTTACATGTCGAATTAGAATAAACTGCTTTTTGTGAAAAACTGTTTCATGTCTATCGTCCATCTATTTGTTGATGAACGAGTCTGGTTTAGTAAACATTTTAACTCAGATATCCGTAGAATTGATTGATACACCGGATAACATTTTAACCAGTGCGCAAACTGTAACTATGATATCAGCATGTTTCTAGAACCCCTAGTGTAGAAATGTATATTAGGTTTAAAAAAAAAGAAGACTTGGTTCTATAATACTAAGGAGCTCCTAATTGAGAAATAGTTTTTTTAAGTTAGTGCAAAATTAAGTATAATTCATTATTTTAAAATTGTATTTTGGGTGTAATATGTTAAAATTGTATTTAGTTTATAAGTTGATGTTAAATCTTTTGCATGCCTACGTGATAAAATATGGCTGTACCATTATTATTTTTTTGTCATCGTTTCATGTCACCCATAATTGTTATACATTTCTGTTAGCGTTCACGGCAAACGCTACGCCAAAATGTATGGGAATGACATTACCTGCGGAAAGAACACGACGTAACCTTTCCGCAGGTAATGTCATTCCCATACATTTTGGCGTAGTATTTGGCGTGAACGCTAACAGAAATGTGTTTTGTCTAGGCCTGCTGAACGCTTAGTAAGAGAGTTCCGTCGGCACCCTTTGCTATGAAACCCAAAAAAGGCACAAAAGTCATAGCATCCAAGGCGTAATATATTTTCTTTTTTTGTTCTCTTCAAAGTTTATTCTTTTTTCTTATTATTCATTTGTAATGTAATTATCTAACTTTGTTTCCGTTGTATGTTTTCCGTGTCATGTTTTTGTTTTTCGATTTATTTTAATATTTTTACCTTGTCAAATTTACTGTACCTGGATTCATAAATAAATGATGTGGTCTCCTATAATTGGTAGCCGACACTTGTGTCTGCGTTTGGTCGATGTTTACTTGCACGTGATTGTTTAGTCTGTAGGAAGTCCAATCTCTGCATAGTATTTACCGAAGTCGCTTTTCGTGTCTGTACGCTTCGATCTTATAAACTACGCAACGGATTTTGATGCGGTTTCAATAGAAAGAGTGATTCAAGATATTATGCATGCATAATATAGTAGAGAAAAGGCGAGAATTTCAATGACTTGTAATGTGATGTCGTAAAAAAACACATTTAATACGTTGTGTAAAATTAACCTTTGCAGCATATCATTAAATGAACATTAGAAGTTAGCTATTGCACAGTAAAAACTAACACGCGGGAAATAAAGAAAAAGTATTTATTAGACTCGCATAGGAATATCACAAAGTTAAAAAAAAAAAATCACGCAATCATCATCACCATCATTTCAGCCTGAAGACGTCCACTGCTGGACATAGGCCTCCCCCAATTTGGAGGGTCTTGCCATAATGGCCACGCTTGGCAGGCGGGTTGGCGATCGCAGTTTGGTGGTAAAATGTATAGAGAACGCTGCTGCCCATTCTCTAGAAAGTCCCTTAGTCGCCTTCTACGACACCCACGGGAAGAGATGGGATGCTGCTATTCTTTACGTCCAGCACCACACGGCACCAATTCACGCAATAACGCGCGCGTATCCCTATTAAAAAAGACTTAATTTTACAGTTTCTGCAATTAGGCGATGACTGGTAGCTTTTCCGAACTGCACGCGGGCGACGCCGCTGGCAAAAGCTAGTAATTAATTAATTTAATCGCGAAAGGAGTTTTAAGAAAAACGTCGTGAGAAATTCTGTCCTAGAATCAAAAATTCAAAGACATGTGACGTAGACCAACCCGCACCTAAGCCCGAGTGAGACCCACTCAGAAAGAAGGTCTGTGTCCCAGCAGTGGGAAAATTCTATAATTTTCCCACTGCTGGGACACAGACCTTCTTTCCGTCAAAGGAGCAAGAAAGAAAAAAGGAGGATTCTTGCTCCTTTTTAGGCCCACTGGAAACGAAACATTTTATTGGTTGTAATATTAGGTCTTTACCTATGAAATTGCCGTTCTGCAGTACTGGCCATTTCAAATCAAAATAATTTTTGTTTGGCTAAGAATTCTAATTTCAAATTAATTTTATTTTAAAAACATGGATTTTTTTTTTCTAAAAGTAGTCATTTCTTTATTGATTAGTGTTACATTTTCATCGCATTTCAATCTTTTTCGTCATCATGGATACGTTAAAAATTCGAGTAATTATGGAATATGAGTACCGTCGTGGCAGCAACGCGGCACAAGCGGCACGCAACATCAACGACGTTTACGGAGCTAACACTACAAACCAACGCACCACCTGTTATTGGTTTGCTCGCTTCCGTTCTGGAAATTTCGACCTGAAAAATGAACCTCGCGGTCGTCCGAAGACTTTGGTCGACAATGACGAATTAAAGGCGATTGTGGAAGCTGATGATACACAATCTACGGCTGAATTAGCAGCAGCTTTCGACGTTAGCGTCAAAACAATATTGGTCCATTTGCGTCAAATTGGCAAGGTAAAAAAGCTTGACAAATGGGTTCCCCACGAACTCAATGATCGCCAGCGCGAAGTACGCGTCGAGACGTGCCTTGCACTGCTCAACAGACACACAAATGAAGGAATTTTGAACCGCATTGTTACCTGCGATGAAAAATGGATTCTGTTTGATAACCGTAAGCGCTCAGCAAGTTGGTTGGATCCTGGTTCAGCACCTAAACAATGCCCTAAACGAAAACTTACCCCTAGAAAAGTGATGGTCACTGTTTGGTGGTCTAGCGCCGGTGTGATTCATCACAGCTTCTTACCAAACGGGGTGAGCATTACTGCAGATGTGTACTGTGAAGAACTGAACACAATGATGGAGAAGCTGGCGCATCTCCAACCAGCATTGGTCAATCGCTCGTCTCCGCTGCTCCTGCACGACAACGCGCGACCTCATACTGCACAGCAGACGGTCTCCAAGTTGCAAGAACTGGGGTTGGAAGCTCTCCGTCATCCGCCCTACTCACCAGACCTTGCGCCTACAGACTACTACTTTTTCCAGAATTTGGATAACTTCTTGGCGGGAAAAAAATTTAATACCCGAGAGGCAGTACAAAATGCCTTTGAAGAATTTGTTGCCTCCCGTCCAGCTGATTTCTTTAAGAAGGGCATCAATAAACTGCCACTGCGATGGCAAAGATGCATTGATTGCATGGGTGATTACTTCGATTAATACAAATAAAAAATTCATGAAAAAAATTCGTTTAAATTTTTTCATACAAAACGGCAATTTCATAGGTAAAGACCTATTAGTTGCGCCATTCAATCTAAAAATATTATGTCAATCGAAATAGAGATGAAATATTTTGTATTTTAATAAGATTAATGTCAGGTTTTTCGATGCTTTTAATAATTAGAATAATAGAGAAGCGACCATATATAGTTATAACTATTTGTTCTTTCTTTTATTATTTTATGGAATTCCTACAAAGTTCCGCATGGAAGCACCCCCAAGGATATCATTCCTTAAGAACATAATATACTATTCCATATTCAATTCCTTGTATCCAAATTGAAGTTATTCCCTTTATGAATAGAAAAATCAACTTCACTGTAGGAAAGTATGTATTTATTGTAAAGGCATAGAAATAGATCTATTTTTTCCAAAAAACACAACAATCTATCACACGTTTTTAATACCCGAAGTGTTATAAAAAAATGTTTATGCTGAAAAAGCGGGCAAGAGTCCGTAATAGTGTTCCGTTGGCAACCATTGGGTAACCCAAAACCCTAAAAACTTTTGTCAAACTTTAGGGTTTAATAACAATATTTAATTGATTGATAATACCTGCTATTGGCTAACTTTGTTAATACAAAAATAAACCCAAACAATTCCGGCTACCGAAATATTTATCTACTTCTACTACTAGAGTCGACTACTGAGCTCAACCTTATGAAGCTATGTTTAAAGTGTAAATTGTTTACCAAATTGACGTAGGTACTAAAATAGTCCTTTTGATAAACAATTTCTTTTTTATACAAAAAATCAATCTGCCTAGCTTTTGCCCAAATATGTTAGGGTCGGCTTCCAGTCTTACCGGATGCAGCTCAATACCAGTATTTTACGTGGAGCGACTGCCTATCTGACCTCCACAACCCAGTAACTGGGTACAATGAACCGTAATTCTGTTCTAATCAGTAGGTACTATAAGTGCTTAGAGACTTTTCTAAAACCATCAGACTCCATCACCCCAGTAGGTACAACCATTCTGCAAGGATTACCTATCAAGTTCGCTAGTTCATGTATAGTTCCCACGCGAAGCGTAATAATCTCCCTTCAATCATATGTAAATCGTTGAAGAGCAATTTATGTAGGGTTGAACGTAACAAGTAATTACTTTTAATTCCATCGCTTAAATTGCCATTTGGTTCCGTGTGTTGCCGGACGTAAAAGAATAGCACCATCCCATTTCTTCCCGTGAGTGTCGTAGAAAGCGACTAAGGGACTTGCTAGAGAATGGGCAGCAGCGTTCTCTATGGATTTTACCAAAATACTGCGATCGCCAACCCGCCTGCCAAGCGTAGCGATTATGGCAAAACCCCTTTTGGGGAGGCCTATGTCCAGTAGTGGGCGTCGTTTTTCGGCTGAAATGATGATGACGAATTGCCATTTTAATGATATAGATGTTACGGTTTAGCATGGTAACAACGGTCACTGACCCACATTTTCTAACATTTTTGTTTCAAAATCAGTTATAAAGTCCGTTTACGTCCCTAATTACGTTAACATGTAGCGTAATCTTCAACAAGTTCCAATAACGATACATAGTTTATCGCGACCAGTGATGGCACAGTGTTGCGACTTGTTCGAACCCTTTACTTTTTGTAAATGATTTCATCACCACGGCTCTCATAGCGTAAAGGAAAACATTGCGAGAAAACTGACATGTCCTAGAACTAAGAGTTTCTACGGAAAGATATGTTAAAGTAGTATATTTAATTGCGTGTATTTTATTTTACTATTTTTGTTATCTTGCTTAATTGCCTATGATCCTTTGTTGGTCAAAATAAAATGTTTTTATTGTAATTAAAGAAAGGGCAATGACCGCTGTTGCCATGCAAAGACACGATATCTAAGACAATGTTTTAGTACGTCCTTGTAGACCAAAGACTACAATTATTGTAGACTAAAATAAACGTTATAATGGCAAGTGACGAAATTAAAATCTACATCTTCCTCGCCAGGTCAAATCTTTATTGGGTACTGAGATAGAACCCTCAGGTTCTGTCAGCCATGATTTTATTTAGATAACAAAAACAAATTAGTTCCCTTTAAAATAAAATACTGTACGGTTAATATCAATTAGTATAGATTAGTAAGTATTTAAAAATTTTAGACGTAGAGAGGGAAGGCCTCCCTCAAGGTGGATCGATGACCTTGTGAAGGCCGCGGGTATCCGCTGGATGTGGGAAGCACAAGACCTGTCGAAGTGGAGGAGCCTGGGGGAGCAGTGGACGTCTTTCGGCTGAAATGATGATGATGATGACAAAATTTTGGAAAATAGTTTTGACTTCTATTCTAATACTAGCTTTTGACAGCGGCTTCGCCCGCGTGGAGATCGAAATTTATCCCACGGGAAACGGGATAAAAGTATCCTATGTGTTAATCCAGGTAACAAACTATCTGTGTGCCAAATTTCATCCAAATCCGTTCAGCCGTTTATGCGTGATTGAGTAACAAACATCCAAACTTTCACATTTATAATATTAGTAGGATAATAGATACGCGGTTTGGCCCGTGGCTTAATCTGCTACCGAGAGCCCTCTCTGGTAAGCACGTTAAGCCGTTGGTTCCGCCTGTCATTCGTGAAAATTTGTCAGTCGTCACAGGTCATCAGACCCCCGAAAATCTAATAACCAGTCATTCTAATAGATACCCATTATCTGGGTTGTGGACGTCAGAAACGCAGTCGCTTCGTGTAAAAAACATTCTGTATGGTATTCTGATACATCCGGTTAGACTGGAACCCATAATAGTTGAGAAATATCTAGGCAGATGACGACAAAAACAGACACAATTGACCAATTAATCACAAACTTTACACTTATAAAAGGAACAAGTAAAGTTCAAATACTTGACCTTTCAAACCATTTATTCCATTCGTTTCTGACGTTGAAGAGAAAATGTCCAATTTAAGGTTAGATTTCTTTTCTACTCACACACTACAGATCCATTAATAGCAATTAAAGTCCAACAAATGGACTAGGATTACAAATCAGAGCCCTTGGCCTTGAGTTGGGAGATAAAGCCTTGGAGATAGTAGGTACAAACAGGAACAAAGGTAGTTGTAACCTTTGTAAAGGAAGGATTAGTTTAGAAAACCCTATTTCAAGTAAACATAATGTACTTGGAAGTTTTGTACGAGTTTCGTAAGGAAGATCCCTCCTGTAAGTAATGTTGGTAGTGATAGTGACCCCACTTTGTAATGTGTACAGGGTGGCAGCGTGGTACCATGGAAGACCATGAATTCAGCACATGATTCTAGAGTCCATAATCATCATCGGCTGCCTAGCCTTTTCTCAACTATGTTGGGGTCAGCTTCCAGTCTAACCGGATGCAGTAGAATACCAGCATTTTACATGGAGCGACTGCCTATCTGACCTCCACAACCCAGTTACTGGGTAATACGATACCTCTGGGGAAGACTGGTCGTCAGACTTTCGGGCTTCTGACGACCCGTAACGACTGTCAAAGATGCCACAAATGACAGCCGGGACCAACGGGTCAACGTGCTATCGGAGGCAAGGAGGGGTCTTGGTAAAGATGGTCACCCATCTACGGACCAAACGCGTCGAGCGTAGCTTAACTTGATCAAATGACCCATGCGGCTATTGTATTATGACTTAGCCACAAGCCGATGATTATGATATTATCATTCTAGACCGCCTATTGTTAAAATTTGTCATCGATTATTTAAATAAAAACTTTTTTCAAAAAAATAACAACCGACTTCCAAAAAAACACTACAAAGTGCAAAATAACTTTAATTTCGGAAGTCGGTGACTTTGGATGTGTATTTTAATTATTCGTCACCGCCTTCCGAAATTAAAGTTATTTTGCACTTTGTAGTGTTTTTTTGGAAGTCGGTTGTTATTTTTTTGAAAAAAGTTTTTATTTTTCACTTTTTAGTTACCTACCTCACACCAATTCGAAATTTCATCATCCTTGGCATCAAAACAATGCATATTTATGCGATAGCAATATTCACGGTTGATTTGCTGTAATTTTTTGAAGAGTTCCGTTGTCTGTCTCCGAAACGCGTCATCAGATCTATTTGAAATTTCAATGGGACCATTTCGGAGTAAACCCCTTTCGAACAAAAAAAGAATTTTGCAAATCCGTCTATATACGACGGAGTTATGCCCGAACATACATAAAAAAAAAAAATATAAACATGTCGAATTGATAACCTCCTTCTTTATGAAGTCGGTTAAAAAAATATGTTTCATAGTAAAGTGTAAAGCTACGAGTTCAAATGATTGAAACAGCAGAGTTTCGAAAAAAAAAAAAAACTGCTCTGAATTTCAAAGAATCACGTGTTGAATTTAAGGCAACAGTTTGCGCGTAAATGTTCCTGCCACCCTGTTTAATGATTTTAGGTTCTCACGTTTAGTTACAGATGGAATAACATTATTCAACCTTCATAGGGGGTCACTGTACTCATCACAAGTTTTACGATGAGAAAATCTCTCAATTCGTAATAAAAGTACCATCTGCCCCAAATATTCTGTAGATTTATGTGGATGGACAAATGAATGCACATCAAGCTACCCCAATCTGTCAAATTTCTTTGATAGATTTTCATCTTTATGACATAAGCATAACGTTCATGTTGAATTGGGAAAATTTGACAGTTTGGGGTACCTTGATGTGCTGGCGTCTGGACTTTGGTAATTACAAGTCGCATTATTACAGGAGCCAGTAGAGTGGAATATGACCCATATTTAAGAAAGTTCCAATTTAGGGAATCTACATAACTGTGTAACATCTCGCCTGTTTTCCGGAAGGGTTGGGCAGATATGTGAATGTCCAACTCAACTCAGCCTATCGCAGTCCACTGCTGGACATAGGCCTCTCCCATGTTGCGCCACACCACTATCACTATACTATCCTCCGCCTTCCGCATCCAGTCTGTCCCAGCCACCTTTTTAAGGTTGTCGGTCCACCTAGCTGGGGGGCTTACAACACTACGCTTGCCGATACGCGGTCTTCACTCCAGGACTCGTCTGCTCCATCGGCCATCGGTTCTTCGACAAACATGGCCAGCCCACTGCTAAGTCAACCTACTTACTCTGCAAGCTATGTCGATAACTCCAGTTCCTTCCCGGATAACTTCGTTTCTGATATGCAAATGTAATTAAAGGGTATTTATTTCCTGATTCTGATTTTGCGAATGAACCAACTCAAGATTATACTGAGAAGTTTAGAAATGAGTCCAAGTCTTAACTCATTTCACCAAAAACATTTTATGATTTTGCGTTTTATTTCAGTAGTGAAATAGGAATAATAGTTAGTGAAGATGAGTTACCAACATGGTCAAAAACTTGACAACGAGCATAACACATCGATGACATGACAAAAAATCATCTCCTTACGAGAAAATAAACTTTACATTTTTCTATCCTCTTTGTGTATATGACAAAGAAATAAAGGTACAAATCGAAAACATTGAAATCCGTGATTTGACTGTTGTAGTCCAACCCGTTTGATACGAGTGGTCTATCAACGGTTACAAAGTACCTTAATCTTTGAACCAGATTCTAAGCTCCTTAAGTCCTATTGGGGATAATCTCTCCTTTCATGCCAGGTCCTCACTCCGAGCCCAATTTTTGATTCCTGATGTAAAATATCTTAATATATATTTTGTCTGACGGAATAAAACTGTCGGCAAGTCTGAGATTTTTGACTCTAGTGTGTTTCCGTTGCCAAATAGCACAAACGGAATCCTTGAAATTTCGTCTATACGTCAGTATATCACAGCCATTTTAGTCCAGGCACTATAATTATTAATTATGCACTAGATCGATGGAAGGTAGGTATACTCGTAGGTATTTAAAAAACCCGTAATATAATATAATAGCGTAGTGAAATTACGATAAGAAGTAGAGGGGCATAACCCGAAGGCTGAAATAAATATTTGTACCAAACAAATTCGTTGCAACAATTTTATTAATTGTCAGTGTCGTAATTTGAACATTTTTATCCCCATTCGTAGAAAAAATTACGGGATCAATTCATAATTTTAGTTAAGAGTCCTTCCAAATCTGCTCAGTAGAACAAAACAACAAACACGAAATATGTTTTAACGCTACCTGGAACAGTTACTTTTTTATTTGATTTTAAAACAAAAGGAACGGATACTAAGTATTTATCTAATCCAGCAAAAATAAATATAATCGCAAAATATATTCCTAGGGCGGTGCTTCTGCTTCAACTGAAGTGTTGAGGGCAGTTAAATGTAAAGAAATAAAAACATAACTCCTTAACGCGTTGATGGGATCGTTCCTTCCAGTTCGGAAAAATCCGATACTTCAAAATATCCGAGAATTGATATAAGTAGAAAAGGGGCTCGTGGCTAAGTCATAATAGATGCACGGGTCGATCCACCAGATTAAGCTACGCTTGCCTGGGTTGATCTGTAGATGGGTGACCATCTTTACATACCGCGACTCCTCCGTGCCTCGGAAAACACGTTAAGCCGTTGGTCCCGGCTGTCATTTGTGGATCTGACAACCAACCGAAAATCTGACAACCAGTGATAACCGTGTTACCCAGTAGCTGGGTTGTGGAGGTCAAATAGGCAGTCGCTCCATGTAAAATACTGGTATTCAGCTGCATGCGGTTAGACTGGAAGCCGACCCCGACATAAACCGCCAGGCAGATTGATTGATATACTCGTATTATGTATAAAAAGGTTCATCGTCATCATCATTTCAGCCGAAATACCGTCCGTCCACTGCTGGACATAGACCTACCCCAGGCTCCTCCACTTCGACCGGTCTTGTGCTTCCCACATCCAGCGGTATAATAAGGTCCATCCATAAAAAGGTTATTAATAGGTAATGTTTAGTTGTAGAATTAAAGTTTCTGGTTGATTATTTGACGAAGCCAGTGAAATTCAAAATTTCTACGAACAAAAAAAGCAATGAATTTTTAATTTTAAAAAAACTAGCGTTTTTTCTTTTCTTAGGTCAGTACATTATGTATCTGTGTAGAACAAAATATGATTCACGACCGCAACTCGTAGATCAGAATTACTTATAATCATGAAAATCATCAATGCAACCTCTACGGTAAAATGATCCCATTGAAAGACTATTTATGAAGTAGTCATTCATTGGAATTAAATGAACACTAGCTTCCACCGGATGGATTTCGTAAATTATCCCGCGGGAACGTAAATACCGGGATAAAAAGTATCTCGTATGTTAATCTAAGTTATAATCTATCAGTTTGCCAAATTTCATCCAAATCCGTTTAGCCGTTTTTGCGCGATTGAGTACCTAAAAAACATCCAAAAATCTTCAGAAACTTTTACATTTATGATATTAGTAGGAGTAGGACCTGACACTAACATGCAAATTTCAAAAAAGGAATGATTTGAATTTAATGCTAAAATAAAGTTTGACAAGTTGTCAAATTCAATTCATCACTACCAATTAAGGTGGCGTAGTATGTCAGAAAAAAATCAAGTTTCACCCGCGCCTCGTTGACTCTTCATACACGACGAAAACAAAACACAATCCCTTGCCGCCAGCCACGAAGTTAATACAAAGCAGCAGAAGCTTTTCGCCCGGTATTTAAAACCAGAATTAAAACAAATTTCACCCCCGCTACACTTACTTACCCCTCTTATGAAACTCGACGAAAACAAAACAATCCCTTCGGGCTGTGTTTCCCAGCTTAGATATTACGTATATGCAAAATAATCAGATGAAATGACTATGATCAATGAAAGTATTGAATGCTGTGTACAATGTTGTTTTTGTCGCTCATTATTGCGTCTATGAGTTATTTCGGTTATTTGAGTCCGTTTGCACTACAAATATATTTAGTGCTTAACGATTTTTTAACATCGTCCTATTTTTCTCAATCGTGTGCAGTTCCCCCCTCTCGGAGGTGAGCGCTAATGGCTGCAACATAGTTTTCGTATCGTATATTACTATCGTAGCTATTATCGAAGACGATAAATGTGTAAACCTGTTTTTACTTTCAACAAATATTTAATTTGATTTGAGTTGAGAGAGACAGAACGTTGGTTTGGTTCAAAACTTGAGACAGCTTATTGATTTGTCTAAGCACACTTTATTCCAATACAGAAGACAGACGAGACACACTTGGTCAAGAGTTAATCGCATTTGACGGATTGTTATACTTATTTCGTGAAGGGGCAACTCTATAGGAGATTAATGTAATGACTGTGCCTTCACAGTATATTTATGAAAATCTTTTATATGCCCATAAAAATATTAAATTGTTTAAAAAATACAGTGATATCCATAGTATAAATACTAGGAACAAACACAAATTTGTTGTACCATCAACAAGGCTCAAGAAAATAGGTGGGTCATTCAGATGTCAATGTATACGCTTCTATAATAAACTTCCAAGCCATGTTCAAGATCTAAGTCTCAATAAATTTAAATCATTCATTAAACGTAAGTTGTGCCTGAAAGCCTTTTATACCGTTTTTTTTTTTTTTTTTTTTTTGGGTGGAAAATCATCAAATAACTTCTCCCGCTCTGGGTGGAGCAGGAGGGCGTGTCAGACTTTTACTGACTAAAACCCACCCGTGTTCCTTCAGTAGCCCTTAAGCCAGGTGCTGTGGTGTCTCTTTCGAACAAACCCGCACCCCTGGCAGGCATCGGCCCTTGCGGGCCCCATCATTTTTTGTGCTGACATCTCTTTGAGGCGCGCGTGGAACACAACGCGCCGTCGACTTGGGCTTGTTCCTTACCGGACAGCGAGCTACCCATTACTCGCCGTCCGCATGCTCATGCCTACGGTGGCCGGAAATCGGCCTGGGATTCCCGACGCCCAGGGCGTCTCCGTATCCTGCGGCGGCTGGGGTCGCGAGGGCGCATATGCTGCCTCTCCCTCACGTGCGCCGCCTCCCTCTTCGCGAGCATCACTGCTTCGCTGAAGGAGGTGACGGCTCCCCATGCCCTCTCGCTCCGTACCATGGCCTGGACCAGGGCCGGACGCGAGAGATCGCCGCCGTCGATCGCCTCCACGAGGACACGGCGGTGCTCCGCCCAAGCAGGGCAGACCGCCACCGTGTCCTCAGGGCGATCTTTGCAGTGGAAACACCCGGGCGTTTCCTCCCGCCCTATCCGAAACAGGAACCTCCCGAAACAACCGTGTCCGGTGAGGACCTGCGTCAGGCGGAAGGTGAGGACGCCATGCCGCCTCTCAAACCACTCCTCAAAGAGGGGACTTACCGCCGCAATCGTGGCGTGCCCAGCACTGGGTTGCGACAATCGCTCTCTCCATGTCACCATGAGATCCCGCCGGAGCTCTGTCCGCTGTGCCGCGATTTCCTGCGGCAGCGGACTTACGCCCCGGCGTTTGGCCTCCTCGCGCCACTCCCATATTTGCGCGAGGACCTTTGCCTCCAGATCCTATGGCGGTAATCCGGCAAGGAGGCCCGCCGCCTCGCCGGAGATCGTGCGATATCCCCGGATCATCCTGATCGCCATGACCCTATGGGACGCCCTCAGCTTGCGAGCTGGTTGGCGCCTCAGTGTCGGCGCCCACACCGGCGCCCCGTATAGGGCCATGGACCGCACGATCCCCGCGTAGAGCCTCCGGCAGGAGGCGTTTGGCCCCTCTAGATTGGGCAAGAGCCGCTTCAACGCAGCCCCGGCCCGCTCCAGTCTGGGAGCCAAACGGCGGAAATGCTCCGCGAAGTTCCACCGGCTATCGAGGACGAGTCCCAAGTACTTCATCGTCGACTCGACGCCGATGTGAACCCCTCCCACCGTTATCTGGGAACCCGTCGGTGGCGCATTCCGAAGACCATGAAACCACATGGCCTCGGACTTGTGCAATGCCACCTCGAGTCCCAGTTGCCGGATCCTATCCACGATTGTCGCAACCCCGTGTGTCGCTAAGTCGGCCGCCGCCTGGTACGACCTCCCTTGCGCCAGGACCAGCGTGTCGTCAGCGTAGCAGACTACACTGACGCCGCTAGGGAGGTCGGCGCGCAGCACCCAGTCGTACCCGATGTCCCACAGATACGGCCCCAGGACCGATCCCTGTGGGACACCGCACGACATCTCTCGCCGGTTCCACTCTCCGAGGTGACCGGGGTAGATGACGGCCCTGTCCGTCAAATAGGCCTCGACCACACGACAGAGGTAGGTCGGCATCCGGTGATACCGGAGTGCCTCCCTTATGCAACTCCAGGGCAGGGTGTTGAAGGCATTGGCGATGTCTAATGACACCGCCAAGACGACCCCACCCCGGGCCACAGCATCCCCCGTCGTGAGGGCTCGCACGCGCATGATGGCGTCCACCGTGGAGCGCCCCCTGCGGAAACCAAACTGGCTCTCCGCCAAATCCGGCCCCACCCGCACCAGCCGCCCGACGAGGCGGTCTGCAATTACTCTCTCAAAGAGCTTGCCCACCTCGTCGAGCAGCACAATGGGCCGGTAGCCTTTTATACCGTTAAAGATTATATTGAGGACAAAAAACCTTGGGATTGACCTGCTCCAATTTTGTATACAGTGTTTTTTTTTTTTTTAATATTTTTATTTTGCTCTTTGACATTCGATTATTATTATATACACTTTGACATGAATATTTACTTTGAGAAGTATAATATTATTTTGCTTTAATTATTGTGAATGTGAGGACTATGTGGTATTTTTGTTTTTGTGTTTCATTTCTTTCTCAGTTCATTTTTAAAGTTAATCTGGCAGTTTGAGTACTTTATGTGGCCTACCCTAATGTCCTTTCTTTGGTATTGTTCGTCAAATCGTTGAGCTCTTCAAGTTCTGAGTTGAGCCGTATGATTACTGATACATGCGTGCACTGATTGGACAGGTCCACTCAATCTGTGTGGTTTCTTTCCTCAAAAGACCATTTCAGACACCAATCCACATGGTCTTCACATGATCTGACCAAGATTATGTCTGGACTTTAAAAGAGACTGTGACCTCTGAGTTTGTTTCGGCCTTTCTTCTCAGAGTAGTCAGTTAGGAAACGCCGACCTCACCTAGTTTAAAAAATATGATTGACGTGTAAAAGTGTTTGTACAAACCTACTTACAGAAATAAAATCATTTATCATTTATCATTTATAAGAAAAAATATTTCAAAGAAAATCTTCATTCGATGTAATCATCTGTTTCTTTTGCATATACTATGCACTAATCTCGAATTCCAAATCTTAGCATTCTACCATGTTTTGGAACTATAAACTCAAAAACAACGTGACAAAGTTGAAATTCAAGTACGTAACCAATTTTATTTAGGACCTTATTACTTCACAAGTTGAAATAAATATTTTGATTGTTGATTTTACACACATCCACACATCGTTCGTGCATCGTCATTTGACATGTGTGTCAAAGCAAACCTTTCCTTTTTGTAGTGCAAGTACATAGTTTTTGCTTTATTGCTACAAGGATCTTTTGGCGTCTAATTGACATTGGCTGGGGGCGTTGTTGGTAAACATTTGTGAAATTGTCACATAAATTGTATTGGAAAAACAAGATGGAGACGTTAGTCCCAATTTCAGCCGGGCGCCGTAAGATTCCTGTATCGTTGAAAAATGAACCTCCCCAACAAAAACATAGCAATTATAGCAAATCATAGAAATAGTTGTCAATGATGATTTGGTACAAGGCTAAAACAGAATTGTTAGCTTAGCCAATAAAAGAATTGGTCTGCAAAAAGGTGCCATATGGAGCTTAAAGAAAGTCAAAAGTTTGATAGTTCCTCGTTTTAATTTATAAAATTTTGTACAATAACAGTACGGAAACGGACTTAAGGTAGCGTAGTATGCCAGAAAAAAATCAAGTTTCACCCGCGCCTCGTTGCCTGCCCCTTTCTTCATACATGACGGAAACAAAACATAATCCCTTCCCGCAAGCAAAAACTTTTCGCCCGGAATTTAAACCAAGAATTAAAACAAATTTGCTAATAACTTTTTTGCCGACAAAGCTGAGAATGCTAAAAGGTATAACTCGTAACTCGCGCCCTTCCGTAGCTGTCTATAATAATGTGCTTCACCGAACTTCACACTCCGTACCCTTGGATAGTTGAGTCCGCGAGTAAACAAATTTGGATCCCTAGTTAATAACAATAAGATCTCAAATCGGCTAGTGGCCTAGTTTGTAAGTTATTGTCGCAAGGAAATTGACCGAAATGCTGAGCAAAAGTGCTAGTTGCTTTATAGTACTTACTACTTCCACGTTGGTATACCAGTCAAAAATCTGTCAAATCAAATGTATGTCATCTTGAGTTTTTAAATATCAACAACACAATTTGTGATACATAATATTTGTAGTTTACCCTCGGCAATTAGTCAGTTTTTCCATTCTTAACGTTTTTAATAACCGTTTCGTAAGTGGTTTTATTCATTTTTTTTTTTTTATATTTCACAGTATATTTTCTACGATGTGATAAATTACGAAAATATTATTTACGAAAATAAATTATATCTCAGCGCAGCTGAAAATTCATGCGCAGTCCTCTCGTCTCATTAGAGCGACGGCAACTGATTTGTGAAACAAATATATGCTTGAAGTTCCTGTAACATGCGACGGAAGATGACTTTTTCCTCGAACTAAGAGCGTCGTAAGTGCAAATAGCTTGTAGTCGTAATAAAATAAAAAATAAAACGAATTTCAAAAAACGCCTCCACAATTTTTTTCGCCTTGTGATGATACAAGTAATCATCACATTTTTATCCCATTAGTCATTAGCATATTATGTACAAATTGAAACTACGATAAAATTGGAGGTAACTTCGTGATGATTTTTATTGAGAAAATTTTAAAGTATCGTGTTTCTGTTCCACAAAAAGTTTGAAAATATCATGTGGTTACTCGTAATATTTTTATTTTATAACTAAGTCTTATAAATTTCATGAGAAATCAAATTTAAGATGGGCAATTTTCGTTTATCGCCCTCTTAATGGATCCAAACTCCCGCTACGCTTCACATTCGCATAATACCACCTACGCTTTTAACCGTTTATAGCTGCACTTGCAATATCATAGCTCAATCATTCCGTTTGAGGCCAGTTTACCGTGGAACCGATTTTCGGGTGCATCCTATTTCATGGTCCGTTTAGCCCACTTAGAATTATCAACTGAAGTGTATGATTTGCATAATTTTCAGGGCTTTATGCCCGAAATACTAAATTTCGAAACCATATTTCGACAGTATACGAGGAGCCAATAGGAGGTAATGCTGAAATGTGCATTATATAAAAGTATCCTATTTAAATGTATTTATGGCTAACTATTTCGGCTAGAATGGTTTTCACGTAGAAGGTAGATAAGTGCAGTCAGGGATTTTTATTTAGAACTGTTTAAGATAAACAATCTCACCATACATTATCATCGTGTAGCTTTAACGGTTCAGGCAGCGCACGCGCTAGCGTCAAAAACAAAATTCCTGCCCCCTAAGAGCTATCTTAGGGGGCAGGAATTTTTCCAAACACACAAAATCTTAGGAAAACATAGAGAGGAAACCGGTATGTCATAATACCAAAAATTCGAAGGTATATGACAGCTACCAATCCGCCCGCGTGGTGGATTACAGCCCATTCCCTCTCACAGAGCGGAGGTCTGTGTCCCAGCAGTGGGAACGTTATAGGCTGATTATGCTAAGGACACAAAATCTTTGTAAATTGAAGTATTATGTATTTTTCCGTATAAACTGACATCCGCTGAGTACATTTGTGTAAAATAGTAACAAACATCTATCAGTTTAAATCGAACAGTATATTTTTCCAACGCGTTGTTATGCACTGTTGAATTTTCAATGCTTGGTCCAACAGCGAGAGTTGAAAATCTAGTGCGCAATAAATCCCACCGCAATATTTTACGTCCGTGTGAAATGCGACTAATTGTTTAAACAGTTACAACACTTCTTATTATTACTTAATTGAAGATTAAACTACTTACCTGGTACCCAATTCTATATAGTTATAATGATTCCCCGCGGAATCTTACTACGTTTAAACTACGTCAATATCGTTTTTTTTAGAAACCAATGTAATGGTAAGGAATCGAATTATGGCATGTTCTGTATGTTCCAAGACAATTTGTCGATATTATTAATATGATATTAGCAGAATTCGTGTGTGATTGACGTGGTTACGAGTAAGGAATCGTTAAATGGTCATAGTTAATTCAGGCCCAGAAGTAAAGTTTAAACGAAATAATGGAAATTAAATTAAACACATTGGGGATAGTGCCAGTTCAGTTTAAACTTTGATTAATTATGCGAAGTCCCGTAACGATCCTTCCCAGTTCCCATGTAACACTGAAGGCCCAGTATTAACATTGTAATGTACAGAAAGTACATAGTATGATGAAGCTGGGAAATCTGGAATAGCAGCTGTTTTGCGGATTTGAAATATATTTCGGAGTATATTTACTCAAGATCATACTCTTCTTGAGAAAATATACCACGTCACATCTTAGAACCCCATAGAGGACTATGAAATAAGTTTGATCTTAGAACCATAATCATCTATGTAAAGTAGGAATTCTATTTATAGAACTCATGCTTTTAAACATATTTCTTTAAGTAAGTATTTATTTCATACAGGTTCTATTTTATTTCACGCAACGTAAAAATATTAGGATACTTTTCGGATACTTTATAA
Source organism: Polymixis flavicincta (assembly GCA_949987655.1). Taxonomy (NCBI): domain Eukaryota; kingdom Metazoa; phylum Arthropoda; class Insecta; order Lepidoptera; family Noctuidae; genus Polymixis; species Polymixis flavicincta. The sequence continues at coordinate 28,442,400 of OX465171.1, read as the reverse complement.
AGACTGTCATATTCATAAAAGTTATCGAACAACTAAAACATTGCTTACGTCTGGTTGTCAAAAAGTGTTATTCATAATCGCATTTTAGCACAAAAACGTTCTTTAGCCCCACTATATAGAAACCAGAACTCTACTATAGCAGTGTTTTAAGGAAAAAATGGGCGAGTCTCTAAAGCAGCTGATTGATTACAAAGACATTGACAATTTTACCATTTGACGTACAAATATTGTGTGTCACCACACCAAATGTCAATTTTTCAGTAATCAGTTGGCAATTACAATTTCAAAATCAGAAGCGTCGAAAGTGTAGCCAATTAAATAGTTGCCAGTACGCAATAATGTCTATGGTCACAACTGTTCGGCGTGTAAGCAGACATTCTCGTTTGACGATTCGATGTGTTGGTCAATTTGTTGCATGACTTCATTAAAATGGCAATATTTTCAATTTCACGAAATGCCTATACAATGCGAGGTCAACTGAAACTGAAATGAAGTGTCATCAGCATAATCAGCCTATAACGTTCCCACTGCCGGGACACAGTCTTCCTCTCTGTGAGATGGAGTGGGCCGTAATCCACCACGCGGGCGGATTGGTAGATGTCACATACATTCGAAATTTTGGTTCTAGGACATGCCGGTTTCCTCACAATGCTTTCCTGCTGCCCCCTGAGAGCTAGCGTTCGCTGCCTGAACCGTTAAACTTATACGAAGATAATGTATGGTGAGATTGTTTATCTTAAACAGTTCTGAACAAATATACCTGACTGCACTTAAATACCTTCTACTTGAAAACCATTCTAGCCGAAATAGTGAGCCGTAAATACATTGAAATAGGATACTTGTTGTACAATGCACCGTCACGGAGAAATTTCGGTACATAAAGATTGTCACCCATCTACAGACCAACCACGGCAAGCGTAGTTTAATCTGATGGTTCGACCATGTGGCTGTTATTACTTAGCCACGAGCCCCTTTTCTACAAATATATATCGGATCAAATTATATCAATAAACGGATATTTTGAAGTATCGGATTTTTCCGAACTGGCGACGATCCCATCAACACGATACGGAGTTGTTATGATTTTGTCTCTTTACATTTCACTACCCTCAACACTTCACGTAATTTATAACGTTATCATGGACGGAAATTATAAACCGTCTTCATATATTTGCAGACATTTTACCTCTCCAGTATTACCGTGGTAACGTGACGTAGACTCAAAATAATATTGTCACGTCAGAAATTTTATAAGCGGTTATTGACCAGTAAAATTCCCGTAGGTTGGTACTCTATTCAAATATCCCAATATCCCACATATTTTCGTTTTGAGGTCGTACTTTTGTAGAATATTAATGCTATCTTAGTTTCGTAACAAATAATATTAATGTCCATCTCAAAAATAAATCAGAACTGGGTCAGGCAAACTATAGTTATTCGAATATACGAAATCTTAGTATTCATCATCAAACTAAGTTGGTAAGCTCTATTGATTATTCTATACGTAGTGGGTACAGTAAGTTAAATTATCCTTAAAAAGTTGCTCAAAATCAAGTATAGATATCTTAATTAGAAAAAATATATTACTATATTAAGTTGTCTACAGACAACGGTATGTTCAAATAAATGGTGTCAAATCACGCGGTTTGAAATAAAAATGGATGTTCCATAAGCCTCGATATTAGGCCCTTTCCACTCTTTATTGGACATTAATGATCTAGTTCATGTAGTAAAAAATCAACCACAAATGGTGTTATTTGCTAATGATACATCCTTAATTTTTATGGTAGACTAGATTTTGCCAGCGGCTCCGCCCTCGCGGATGTTGGAAATCGCGGAAAAAAGTGGCAAATATCCTTCTCCATATCCCAGGCTATATCTTTGCCAAATTTCATGACGATCGGTTCCGTGGTTTAGGCGTGAAAGCGAGACTGTCAGATAGACAAACAGACAGAGTTACTTTAGCATTTTTAATATTAGTAGGGAAGTAGAGATAGACGAGCTGCAAATTTTTATGATGTAAATAACGCCCTACTGCAGATCCAAAATTAGTTCACTGGTAATAATTTACTATGAAATGGAAAAAAAAAACTAAGTACATAATATTTTCTTTATAAAATGTTAAAAGTAGTGATTATGAGAGAGTTTAGAATCAAGAGAAACTAGAATTTGTCATAAAATTTTCCTAAGGACCACGCTCGACTTAAGGAGTTAAGGCTACAATGGGGGTCATCATTTAACATCTCATAAAGAACGGTAGGTACAGCAGCATAATTATGCTTACAGAAAAATCCGTCAATTTACTGATGTAGATGTCGGGAAACTAGTCTATATCAGTTTCTTTCTTAGTTATCACATGTTACTCTATTTAATTATGGGGACCGGCTGCAGACATCAACAGCTGTATTTCTGTTATGCAGAAACGAGCCGTCAGGGCCATAATTGTATAATCTCAAGCGTGATTCTCTAAGGGAACTGTTTAAGTATAATAACATCACGTTGGCACACTCTCAATCCCCCTTATTTATAAACACTGCTTAAAGTTAATTAATGATTAGCGACTGATTAACCATACATTTGTGACGTTTAAACATCTCGTAACTGTAATCATCGTTTATGAATACACCCCAATATTTGTATGAAAATATCATGTGCTTATGAAAAATATTACATCTTTTTCGAAGAAATTCATATCTTGTATAAAACGCACACTATGCAGGTGAATTATATTTTATGCTGTGGAATACATTGCTGAAAAAATGCCTGGCTCAATGCAGGTCTTCGCTCCATCACACTTACCTCGAAGCTTTGACATATCCCCATAGCATCCTAGCGAAGTAGGTTGCTTGTACTTATTATTCAGAGACCACAAATCAATCATTTTGACCGGATTGGCAGATGCCACCTTCATTAATTGAGTTGGGTTTTCCGGCTTGACAAATATTAACTTTAGATTTCAAACTTAACCTAAGCTTAAGTTAAACGTGTGAGGATTACCGACTCTGGATTGTGGATTAACTGCAATTATCTCGGTATGCAGTACCTACATACGCAAATAGTTCGTTAATATTGATTACTTCAGGTGCCTTGCTATTAGATGTGTTAAAGTTAAAAAAAAAACAACCGACGCTACTTATGAAAGCACTACTTACAATAAAATAAAAAAACAATACAAAGTGAGACAAATAACTTTAATTTCGGAAACGTTGAGTTTTATATTAGAAATTAAATACATTTGTTACCTTGGAAGGGATTTTTTTGGAAGACTGTTGTTTTTTTTTTCTTTTATAAACTTTTTAGTTGTGGTGGTAGGTGTGTCTACATTTCCGCAGAAATAAATATATGAATAACACGAACATTGACGGGAAATTATTATAATATCATCAACATAATTGAAATAAAATAATACGTATTATTGAAGCTAACTCAAAAAACCACTAATCAGAACTGGAACAAATTTATATGCGACCAGGCATACGTTTTCACACCAAAAAAGAATGTCTCAAATCGGTTTACAAATGACAGAGTTCTGAGACAAAAAACATTTTTTTTTAAAGTACAGCCGAATTTGAACCTCCACCTTTTTGGGAATTCGGTTAAAATTACGTATTATTGAAGTTAACTTCAGAATCAGACCTTGACCAAACTTATAAGGGACGCTCTGTAAGTAGTTATAGCCTTTTAAATTTAAGAAGTTTTCAAATCGGTTTATAAACGACGGAATTCAGAGGAAACAAAAAAAAAGTACAACTGAATTGAAAACCACTTCCATTCTTGGAACTCGGTTAAAAAGTATAAAACATTACCCTCTTTCTGGGGTAGTCAGGTGGAAGCAATCGAAAAACTCATCAACGCCTTCCTGAAAATACGTTTGAATTTACTCACAAGTGTCGCAAGCTCGGCTGGTTTTTTCACGTCCGCTCACTTAATGAGTCGCATTGACTAAACTACCATTATTTATAAAAAATTGGTTTTCTCGCCGGCTGATTTATCAATAGTCTGAGATAACATTTACTTGAAGAATAACTCTGGTAGTTTAACATATTATTATACTAACTAGTGTTCGCCTACCGGGCCCCAATTAAGCTACAATGATTCCCCGCAGAATGTTCAAACTACGTCAACATCGTGTTTTTTAGAAACCAATGTAACGGTAAGGAATCAAAATGTCATATTATTCTGTATGTTCCAAGACAATTTATCGATGTTATTAATACGATATTAGCAGAGTTCTTGTGTGATTGACGTGGTTACGAGCAAGGAATCGTTAAGTGGTCATAAAAAAATCAGGCCCAGGTGTTGACCTGGGCCTCAATTTTTTCAAGACAAAGTTTGTGCTTGACGTATTAATAATAATAAAAGTAAAAAACTTTATTGACAATATAAAAGAACAACCTTACATACAAATCCCAACAATCCTGTGATTTGCATCTACTAATACTAATATAATTAGGTACGTGTGTGAATATAAATACCTGTGTATGTTATGCGGTTGTTTGAGCTTAATTCACAATGACCTCCGTACTAGTGAAAACTTTATCACGGCAAGACAGTCTTCCTCGTTCGAATTATAATTATTTATTATTATTATTAATTTAATGTATTTCTAACGCATTATCATATAAAAGTATCATTATCAAAAAAAGAAAGTTTACATAACTGTGCCAAATTTGATACTCCTCCGTCCGCCTAGTTTTCATAAAATGGGATATCTACAAAGTTTTTGTCTCACATATTAATATAAAGATACCTTTATAAGTATATATGGTATATCTTTACATACAAAGTACACTCGGTGCCTCGGAAAGTTGGTCCCAGCTGTCATGAATCTTTGACAGTCGTTACGGGTCGTCAGACGCCCGAAAGTCTGACAACTAGTCTTTACTCAATCAATCGCTCACCATTTAGTTTTCAAAGCTTACGGATAACACAAACGAACACTGTACAGGATAAGATTTTAACCAGTGCGCAAACTGTAACCATTAATTCAGCATATCATTCTAGACCCCCAGCACAGACATTTTTCGTCGGTTAAACAAAAACATCAGCTGTTTCATAGAAAATTCCAATACCTACGCGGTCAAAATTTACGGAACAGCCGATTTTTTTGGGGGTCTAGAATGAAATACTGAATTCATGGTTATAGTTTGCGCACGATTAAAAACTTATCCTGTATTTTTCCACGTTCATTAAAATTGTAACAAGAAGTATCTTCTATGACTGCCTCGTTGATCTTGAAGTCTTCAGTGCTACTGCTGAGCATGAGGACATCTGTATCGGTTCGATTCCCAGGTTACGTAAAGTGTAACTGGGTTTTTCGATGAGGATTTTTTCTGTAGCACCCTGCAGACTGGACTTGTGTCCGATTGATGGCAATAGACTCGCCCCCTAATTTTATTAGACTTAATCATAACTTACAAACTGTGGATGTACTATAGGTACCCCTCTGCAATGCCCTTCGGAAAAAACAAGCGTGAAGTTACGGTCATGTGGGTTAATTACTATTTTTAACAGTTTCTTTGCCCGACACCACTAATAAATTTGTAGCAGTGAAAGTCGCCCAAGAAATAACTAGGACATTACACTGATACTAAAATTAGAACGATCAATAATAGTGTAAGGTAAATAGGGCTCGATAACACTGCAAAAATGAAGGCAAGGTTTGACAACATTAACGTTTAGATAAATTTAATTGATGATTAAATGAACTTACCTATTATACATGAAGTTTAATCACAATTCCCCGAAGAACTTCGTCAGAAGATGTTTTCAAGATTTTTCACTTACAGACTCGCCATTCCGCATTGAACCTAGATTTAAAAAAAAAAAAATATATATATTATTGATAAAGTTCTATACGCTGTTATCAAGGCTAGAAGGGTCACAAAATTTTTAGTATTCTTGTCAAGACTTCGTTGTATGTATTTATAAGTTTATAATCTATTTATGTCTTATTGTATCCTGTTATGTATAATTCAATAAGGTGATTGTATTGAATATTTGAATCATTATTCCTCTCAACCAAACCACCTGCCATCTAATCTCTTCACCACCCCTTGGCATTACCTTTACCTACTTTGTACCTTTTTGTGTATGCGAAAATTAAAAAAAAAAAATCAAATCTCCTCTATAAAATCTCCAAATAATTTAAACTTGTCAGTGTATACTGCATTAATATATAAATAGTATTTAGGACGTGTGGGCCGCAACCGATAGACTTCCTTGAAGAAACTTACAACACACACAGGTATCCCGATTACAGGCTCCAGTCTCTTCAACATCAATATATTTTTGTAAACACTATTACGTAATATAATCTGTAAAGCAACTTTACTTTCCACGAGCAATTTTACCATTTAGAACTGTATTAAAATATCTCTCGAAAACTAACAATATGTTACAAATAGGAGATTATCCTACTACCGTATCGCTTCGATATTAAATATCAGTAACAGATTTTTAGTTATCGAGAGAAATTTAAGTACAGTACTGATGGGAAAAGTTTAAATGGAAAGTTAAGCCCAACAGTCGACAGTAGTAATTTTTCACTATGTGGTGAATAAAATGGACGATTTTAATATGATTGTTTGATAAATCGTGTCACAGTAAGAACGATAAAGCGAAACGAGAACTATTTAAGGTACCATACCGAGCTCCGGTAATAAACAATCGCGTTAGAGAATACCTTTGATGTTTTCGCAACAGAACGTAAACCACTTCTTAAACCATGTGTGCTGCTTAACAGTGTTAGAAAGATAGAAAGAAAAATTGATTAATTTGTCACAGAAACACGTGCATTCAAAATGGTGAGATCACATTTAAAAAAAAAAATAACATGAAAACAATACAGGTTTATACATTTCTATGTGCCTAGTATATATTTAAATGGTCGGCGATACATAAATTATTTAAAATAAATGGTTTTAAAGTGAGGAGTGTTTTCGTGCCATTCCAACCTATGAACTAGTAGGAACAGGCTGATGCGCACAGTGTTCCTCAAGGATTCTATTGCGAAATGCCAGATTGCTGGGCTGCACGCCAGCCCAAACCACTTCCAGTGGCGTGCCATACCGATCTATGAACTAGTAGGAACAGGCTGATACTCACAGTGATTCTCAAGGATCCTATCAATCCTGGTAGCCAGGTTGCTGGCTGCTCGCCGGCGCATACCACTTGCAGTGGCGTGTCATTTCGACCTATGAGGTGATTGTATTGGCCATTTTACCACGACGACAATACCAATGTCTTTGTCATTAACCAATTGAGGCAAGGTCTCTAAAATAACATAATAATAATAAATCGTCCATGTTATAAATAGTGAACGTGTGAATTACATAAGCGTCCGGGTCCCAATGCCAAGAAACTTATATATCTCATTTATGATTTATTCTGCTCGGGATTCTCGCAAATAAATCAATACAAGCGACTCCAAACTGTTATGTTACTATAAGCTATTTGAGGAATTTCCTACTATATCTATATCTATCAGAGTGCAGTCTTTTGATGCAGCGACCACATCTACTAATATTTTATCAAACGTAAGTATATAATCTGCATGAACCATATTTTTACGCGCTTTGCACTATACAATTGTTTCGTGACTGATAGTCAAATGAGGAATTACTCTTTACGAGATATTTCCGTGGTATTCTCAATAAGTCACAAAATTCTGTTAATCTTTAGACCCACAGAAATTGTGACTATGTATTTCCCAAGGTCCACTGGCAGTCTCGTCACCACAGGCGGCGCCCTATCCAATTGTTGAGGCATCAATAAATATCTCTAAGGAATATTTGTGTCAAGCTTAATTTTAGTTTAGAATTTACATCAAAGTTAATAAAACATAATTATGACAAAAAGAACTGACCTAACAATTAAATAAAAAAAACAAAGTGACACTTAGGCGTCGAAGTACTTGTCCGCAACGCTGTCATCAGGAAACGTGTGCAGAAGACTGGGCAAAAAAATATGTAAATATTATGAAAAAATATCACGAAACATTATTACTAACGTGTGTAACGTGAGCCTTTTAAAGGTTTTTTCATGTAGTATTTACACGATTTCACCACATAAGAAAGCATTTCTTTTAAATTTTGGTTACCCCAAAATACATGTAACTGGCGCTGTCGCGGGGTACGTAATGGCGGTGGTTGTCACACTTAGTGTATCGGTGTGAGTGTAGGTAATGTACAACAAATTAAATTGTAGCACCTTCCTTGCATGCTTCCAATCATTTTAGTTTATAATTACGTCCGGTTTTTTTTTTGGAGGTCTGAAGATGAAATTTATAAACAATATTGCCAGTAGAATACCTAGACGCAAACAGCGGTTTCATAAGATCGATATCACGCGCCGGCGTTAGCGCCCGTGCGAGCTCCTAAGCCTGGATTAATAAGTCTTAGGACTGATCCAGGCCCTAAAAGAGGCCCCAGAATTTTTTATAAAGTATTCGCTGCTCAAGGTGCATGAAAGATGAATAAAATATATTACGGTATATTTTTTCAGTAATAATACAAATTAATAAAGTGTTCGCACAGACATTGCTGCATAATGAGGCATAATGGGATACCCTATTTAAATGCTATGTAAAGTCGTGACTTTACATAGCTTATAAATAGATCAGAATATGAGGGAAGAAATCGTCATCATCATTTCAGCCGAAAGACGTCCACGGCTGGACGTAGGCCTCCCCCAAGAACCACCGCATCGACCGGTCCTGTGCTTCTGATCTAATTGAGGCAGACGTCGAGTCAACTAACGTCAATTAATATGTATGGTGTGGTTTCATTAACGGCGTGAAAAATAATAATAATTAACTAAAAAATTTATGAAATAAAGGTATGCAATTAAAAATATCAAAAAACCCAAATGCGTCAAAAATGTATCATAAAACAGATGGAAACAATTTTTTTTTTTAAGAAGTTGACTATTAAAACTTCACCCGTCTTATTACAAAACGCGATCTGACTTCAGTTCTAGCCTAAAACTCTAAGTCAGTTTTTGCCATTGGTTTTTGCATTACCAACTTTTCTCCTATTTGGGTGAAGCTCCTGATACAAAAATGACAATTTAACACAGGACTAAGTTGTCAGTTTTGTAAAAGGAGCTGAATTTTGATTTCAGTTAGGTTCTTATTTCAAAAGCAGGCTCGATGGTTTCAACCATATCTAGAGAAAAACCTTGTTTTGTAATAAGGGTGAATAGGCTTATGATGCATCTAAGATTCAGATTTCCACAATATCTAAGGGCCTGGACAAAGTGACATTCAATCAGCGAGAACGATGGCGGAAAGGCAAAAATGTATTTAATTGATATCGAAAAGCTTGATATTGTGTCAGTCATGTTGAAAGTCGTTGTACAAAAAACTAAACGCTTTGAAAGCAGTTGTTGTCTAGGCCCTCGAAAGTGTTCCCTCCCTACTCTTAAATTTAATAAAAAAATAAAATAAAATGTGTTTAAATTCAAGTAACAAGACTCGTATACAGACATCCGTAAAGGATACAGACAGGATAACAAGTACAGACAAATAAAAATACAATAAAAACAAAAACGAACTATCGCAAGATAACAATATGCCCGCTGCAGCATTGCCGGACTTAAGGACAATCTACTCTGTCGGCGACCATCGCCAGGACGGTGTTGGCGCTGCCCCGCACTCTGCGCACCAGAGACCGCTTGCGCATCGTCGCGTGAATGCAATCCGTGCGCGGCTCTGCGAACATGGCCGAGGCGCTGCAGTGGCGGGGCAGCCTCAACACCGCTCTGAACGCGTTATTGAACTGGACGCCGCACGAGAGGGCGCTGTATGCCGCACGAGTATACTTTGCCCATAGGCTGCACGTTCTACACATGCGAGATGTACAATAAGCTCTAAAGAGCGTTATTTTTACCTCCCTCGAACAACGCACAAACCTACGCGCTATCATATAACCTCTGACTAATAACGCCCTTCGCTCCCGCTCAATGTCAGCATCGTCTTTTAGGTCAGTAGTTTTAATTAAATATTTTTTGTCGTCACTCATCATCTGCTGCTACTTTACAAGGAACGAGAGCCCATTTTGCTGTCAATTATGTTAACAAATAATAATTAGACTTTAAATATTGCATACCTATTTGGAACAGGAAAGGGGTCAGTAAAACTTATCCACAGCTCGATCAAACGTTAAGAACTTATGCAGCTATTTAATTGGGAATCAAACTAACTACTAATCAAAGTTAGTGTAATTGAATTTCATCCGTTACGTCGGATTCGTAGAATTCTGAACAGTAAACTTAGTTCCGAGGTTTTCAAAGACTAGTTTATTTGCCGGTAAATCTTCGAATTATATAAAATTTTCTGGTAGTATGGTCAGAAAATCCTTTTTTTATCTGCCATTCCTTTTGGACTGCCAGGGAATGCACCTTTCTATGACAGAAAATTTGAAAAATAAATTACTGATGAAAAATTTGCACACCCCTGCGTGTTTCGGAACCATGTACAGATCGCGGTACGTAAGAAGAACCAAAATATCGGATTTTCTTTAATCGAACTTATCTGTCGAGATATATAATGTATTACCAAACTAGCCTTTGTCAGCGGCTTCAGCCGCGTGGAGGTCGAAAATTAGCTCACGGGAACAAGATACCGGATTATAAAGTATTATATGTGTTAATTCAGGTTATAAACGATCTGTGTGCCTAATTGCAACCATTTTTGCGTGATTGAATAACAAACATCCAAACTTATAAACTTTTACATTTCTAATAATATCTGGATGACTGAGCGTTACTCGGTATTTTTTTTTTTTTGGTTGAAGTTTTCTTTTTCAAAACCAAAATTACTTGCATCGTTCCAGCCGTTGTCGCGAGACAAACGAACAGATTTTATGAAAATCGTTGGAGCCGTTTCCGAGATTCAGATTATGCTCGGTTTTGTTTTGTTTGACGTTTTCTAAAAATTAAACCTAACTAGATCGATTTATCGCCCCCGAAAACCCCTGCATACGAAATTTCATGAAAATTGTTGCAGCCGTTTCCCTGATTCAGATAATATATATATAAATACAAGAATTTCTCTTTTAAAGGTATTTGAGAAGAAGGATTTCAGTACACGTAACATCAATGACTATGCTAGAAGGTGAACTCATTCTTTTTCCGTGCAAGGCTCCTACCTTCGGTTGTGTTTTGATTTTGGTTCAACTTACGTGCCGATCAATACTCCGACATCCGTGACGTCGTTGTCTCTGCCACTCTGTATACGCATAGACCACGCGCATAACTTTGATTAACGTTTTCGTTTTTTTAATTATGGTTTCAGTTGTTTCGTTTTCAGGTCGCGTTTAAAATTGTGGACAAAGGGCTTTTGGCACGATATTAGAATGAAATTTTATTTGGCGCATTTATACAGGTTGGTTAACTTTTTAATTTCAGGTCCTCCTCTCGAAATTGTTTTAAAAGAACTTACAAGTTCATAATAACTATGATTTTGTAAAATCGTGTGTGCGTACTACTGTTGCGTTACCTTTATGTGCTACCTTCCTACGTTGCTATACTTTTTACTGAAAAGCTTGCATCGAATTTCACTGAAATACCTGTATACCTACCCCATCTAAGAAAACAACGGTTTAGTGAACGAATATGGAATCGAGCGCACCGCGTTCGCGGGCCGCAACGTCATAGCTGTCAAAACGCGTACAATAGGTAATGGGATCTAATTGGCAATCCAAGCTGGCAATATGCTCCCGGACTATCTCTGTATTCACCAGTATTCACAATGATCCCGAAGAAACCGGTAGACATTCATAACAACGTTATCGAACAAAAGAATTTTTTTAAACATTTAGCATGGATTATGTTACTGTAAAAGTTGTTCATAATGATGAGTACAATGACCTCTTAAGAGGTTTTGGTGTTTTTCCAATAACCCTGTATACAAGAATTGCTGGTTTAAAGGTATTAGATTATAGTAGGAAGTAGGATTAGGAAGATAGTAGGATCATTTAAAAAGGTATTTTAAATTTAGCGATGCCTAGGTATTTCAATAATGAAATACCTAGGCATCGCTGGTTTATAAAAATCAAGTAATAGGTTCCAACTTAACGACTTGCGATTCCCCCCTGAGTGGATTCCCGCATTGTCGTTGTGGGGGGGGCTCAGTAGCCGTGGCCTCCCAGCCACGGTGAAGCGTAGAGGAACCCCCAGGTGGGGCCGCTAGTCAGAGCTTTTGCCTCAAAGCCGACGACGTAGCGGCCAAAAAGTAGGTTGCGGTGAGGTGCACCGCAACTGAGGTGGGCCGCGATGTCGAATGGGAGGCATTGCGGCTGAGGGTTACAGGCTGCGGCGGAGGAGGAGTGCCGGTACTTTTGAGTAGCGCTCTTCCCTTCCGTGGACGGGGCCGCCACCGTTTGATGGCGGATGCGGTGGGGCCGCAGGGGAAGAGGAGAGTCGGTATAGCGTTGGCCGCTCTCCCTATCCCCTGCGGCCGAAAACTGGTAGGCGGCGTCGCCCCTGGCACACGTGCAACTAAGGAAACACGGGTGGGTTTTAGTCAGTAAATGTCTGACACGCCCTCCTGCTCCACCCAGAGTGGGAGAAGTCATTTGATGATTTCCCACCCAAAAAATAAAACGACTTGCGATTATTTCGTAACTGTTCATTATTTGATCAACAAAATGTTGGACCTCTGCGTGTTTTACTCAGACAAATACTACAACAGGAATTGTTAAACACTGGCTCACATAGGTACATATGTTGTAACACAAATTCATTTTTGTACTATTTGTTCACATAATTTTAGCAAAAGTGCTGCTGTTCGAGTTTTAATCGAACACTCAGCGAAAATGCATAATTGCATCGAACGCAATAATGCACATTCGCTCGTCCACCAAATCGTGGGCCAGTTCGCGTTTAGATCTCATTAGAGACACCTCGGACTCATACCACAACCATAACCATTACCATTTTACCATACATTTTTACCAATTAGTTAATTATATAGTTTTACCATTTTTACCATTTCTTGTATTTAAGTGTTATAGTGATTAAATATACATAGCCATTCCCCTTACGTTCAAGACTTTAACTTTTACCATATAAACCATCCAATTATACGAGAAAGGTGTGTTAGGTCACCATAGCGCCGAACACTACTTTCTACATGGTCCTTCGAGCATTTATTATAACTACCAGTGACAACCAAGTGAAACAGTGCCACGCGAACCAGAAGAGCGCTGCTATTAGGAGAGCCTTCGAGCGCAGAGACGGTCTGTTGGAGAATTAAGGTCAGATCAAACCATTTATTTGTAAAAATTAAGTTTACCAATTTTTATCGAACTTAAATATGGATTCCGATTCTCTATTTATCAACCAAACGGAGCTTTATGAAATCCTAAACAAGTTTTTGATTAATATAAAGAAAGATGGATCCGAAAGGAAGACCATCGACAATTACAAGCGCAAAGCTAGTATGTTGGAAGCATACTGGCACGATTACCAGGAAAACCATAGGAAAATGTGTCAGTTTGCGAATTTTGACCACATTTACTTCAAGAAGGGTTGTTTAGAGACAGTCCAGGAAATTTATTCGGAAATCAAGGTGATAATTGATAAAACCCTGGGGCAGTTACGGACAACGCAGCTGCAAGAAGAAAGCCCCCGTAGACCAAAAGCGGAAGGAGTACAACCATTACCAGGTATCCGGACTAGGCAGCAGCTAAGCGCAGACCAGCCGGAGGATGAGGCGGCGCAGCCACAACCAGGTACGTCGTCTCGCTATGAGGAGTCTCACTATATAGAGAGAGGGTCCAGCAAGCTGAACGGGTTAGTGAGAAAGCAGAATATTAATTTCAAAGCGTTCATGAGAACCGTAAGTAATATTCAAGTCGATAAGTTCGAGAATCAATGGCAATTCGAGAACGCTCTAAAATCACTGGACAGCCGATGGGGTGAGATTGACAAACTTCATTGGGAAATTGAAGGTGAGGATGGAGGCGACGATATTACGTACCAAACGGAATTCTGCAAGCACGAGGAAAAGTACAATGAGCTGACAAACAACATCAACAAAAAGATGTGGGCAGTGAAGCACCGTGAGAAGTCAGCTCCAAAGATGGACATCCCCGTGTTCAATGGGTCTTACAACCAGTGGGTTCCGTTCAAAGACTTGTTCAGCGAAGCGATCGATAAAAACCCGTCGATGTCAAATGCACAAAAAATGCAGTTTTTGAAGAGTAAAGTGAATGGAGAAGCAGAGCGTCTGATTCACCATTTACAGATTAGCTCTGACAATTATCAGGTATGTTGGGAGATTCTAAACCATAGGTATGGTAACAAGAAATTAATTTTCACGTCCCATATTAATCTTTTACTAGGACTTCCCAACATACAACAACAATCGCTGGCCACGATTAAGAAGCTGCATGACATAACCAAAGAGACGTTACACGCTATTAGAAATCTGGGAGTAAACATAGAAACTTGGGATCCACTTTTAGTGCATCTGCTAGCGCAAAAGCTCGATAACGATACCTTCACCGAATATATAGAATCGGTCAAGAATCCTAGAGAGCTACCCGATCTGCAGGAGTTCCTGGAATTCTTGGAGACGAAATTTACAGCGCTAGAAGCGTCTCGCCGCAACCAAGAACCAGCCAACCAAAAAACCACGCCACACCAACCACATAAAAACAGCAACCATAACCAAAACCAGAAGAAAAGTTTCTACGGAAATAACCATCAATCAGGCAACAGGGAATCGAAGTCGATGAATGCATTACACGTATCGCGGTTTATAACCTGTGCATTATGCAATTCTGAGCACGGATTGTGGCGTTGCCCTGATTTTTTACAAATGACGCACGAGCAAAAATTAACCAAGATTAAACAATTAAATTACTGCCAAAACTGTCTATGCAGTCATAACAATAAATCGTGTCAATCGAACAAACGATGTCGGAAATGCCTAGCTACACATAACACGTTACTCCATGAAGCATTGGCAAGACAAAGTCCAACTGCGTCAGCGAAAGAAACCACCAACAGTATTGCAACCGAAAACAGCAGATCTAGGTCATCTCACGTGTCTTGGGATGACATGTCTGAAATACTTTTAGCCACCGCTATTATAAAAGTAAAGGGAGCTGACGGAACTCAGCACAAGATGAGAGCTTTAGTTGACCAGGGTTCACAACTATCGTTGATCAATGAAAACGCAGCCCAGATTTTGGGATTGAAGAGGGCTCATTTCAAAGGTCAAATTTTCGGCGTTGGTGAAAAAGAAAATAACACGAAAGGAATGTTATATGTAACACTACAGTCGGCAAATAGTGAATTCACTTGTGAAACGAACGTCATTGTTATGAATAATTTAATCAAACGATTGCCAAATAACACGTTTACCAAACCAACAACATGGAACCATATCCATGGATTACAATTGGCAGACCCGGAGTTTCATATAAGCAGACCCATAGACATACTTCTAGGTGCAGATGTTTACAGCAAAATCATGTTAGGAGGAATCTTGAGAGGAAATAAAGACAAGCAACCAATCGCTCAACAGACGCAACTAGGATGGCTACTCTGTGGATCCATGAAACCATACTACCAATGCAACGTAGTTCTCAACAACACAGAAGATCTACTGAAATATTGGGAGAACGAAGACATAAACCAGAAGATAGAGATGTCAAACGATGACCATGAGTGTCTGCAGTTTTTTATAAAAACTACTAAGAGGCTTGGGAACGGAAGGTATGAAGTCCGACTACCACTTATTCCCGACCGCAAGGATAAGTTGGGTGCAACCAAACCACAAGCATTGGCTCAATTTAGAAACTTAGAGAAAAAGTTTGAGAAGAAGACCGAATTAAAAGTTGACTATAAAAAATTCATGGAGGAATATTTCGTATTAAACCACATGATTCCATGCAACATTAACCAGGGGCCAGATTGCTACTTACCACACCATGCAGTAATTCAGGCTGAATCTACCACTACCAAACTAAGAGTAGTTTTCAACGCCTCAGCAAAGTCAACAACAGGGTACAGTCTCAATGACGTCATGTACAGAGGTCCAAATATACAAAAGGATCTTCAAGAGCTTATCCTGAAAGGGCGGCAGTTTCAATTTGTATATACTTCCGACATCGAAAAGATGTACAGAATGATCCGAGTGCACCCAGATGATCAAGCTTACCAAAAAGTATTATGGCGGCCATCAAATAACCAACCTATACAATCATTTCAACTCGTCACGCTTACATACGGAACCAAACCAGCAGGATTCTTAGCGATGATGTGCTTGAAACAATTGGCGTCTGATGAAAGACAGAAATTTCCTGACGCAGCAAAGGAATTGGAAGACAGTTTCTATATGGATGATTTTTGCGGAGGGCGTCATTCAATTGAAGCAGCAAATAAGCTAAAATCCGACCTCATAAAGCTATGCCAATTGGGAGGATTTAATCTAAGAAAATGGACCTCGAACAAACCAGAGCTATTAACCGATTTAGAAAGAGAGCAATGCGACCAGTCAACATACGAGTTTAAGCAGAACGATTCTACTAAAACATTAGGTGTCTGTTGGAACCCACAGAAGGATAATTTTACCTTCAACTCAAAAATAGAATCCAAATCGTTTGCTTTTATTACAAAAAGAGCTCTACTTTCGGATATTTCCAAGCTGTTCGATCCATTAGGGTGGTTAACCCCCCTGAGCACTACCATGAAACTACTGTTTCAAAATGTCTGGTTGTCCAATTTAAAATGGGATGACCGCTTACCAGAGGCAATGAACTCCGAATGGACTAAATTGAGACAAGAATTTACGGACATAAACAGTATGAAAGTCAACAGATGGCTAGGAATGGGAGAAAACAAACATATAGAGTTGTATGGATTCTGCGACGCCTCAAACAAGGCATACGCGTGTGTGATCTACTGCAAGGTAGTAAACACAGAAAGGACAACCATCACATTAGTCGCGGGGAAGGCCAGATTGGCACCCATAAGCAAAGTCTTATCTATACCAAGACTAGAGTTAATGGGCGCTCATCTTTTAGCTCATCTAATGCAAAAGGTTCAAAGTTGCTTATCAGCTTACCCTACGGATGTCCATTGTTGGACTGATTCAACTGCGGTACTAGGATGGATACAAGGAGATCCAGCCAAATGGAAACCATTCGTAGCAAATCGTGTTACAACAATCACCAAGATCATACCATCAAACCATTGGCAATATGTGAAGACAACAGATAATCCAGCTGACTGTGCAAGTCGTGGTTTGACTGTCAGGCAACTCAAAGACCACAAGTTATGGTGGCAAGGGCCATCATGGCTACCATCATACACAAAACCAGAAAACCATCAAACCATTTTTGAGACGATTTTAGAAGTAAAGCCGTCTATTTTAAAACAAACCAACGCGGTAGTCATTGGTCAACCAAAAGAATCGATGACTACCAAAATTATTGAACATCTGATAGCTAAACATAGCTCCATTTCAAAAATAATACGTATTTTTGCATGGATACTGCGATTACCTACCTTGCATAAACAAATTCGCCGACCCTACCTCGAATTACACGAGCTTCGTCGCGCTAAACAGCTGATAATAAAAAACGTTCAGCATGCAGAATTTGCAAATGACCTAGATTCGATAAACAAACATGGAAGAGTTCACTCCAAAAGTAGGATAATGAGTTTGAATCCAACCATAGATGCACATGGAATTTTACGCGTGGGTGGGAGATTG
This sequence comes from Polymixis flavicincta, assembly GCA_949987655.1. NCBI lineage: Eukaryota > Metazoa > Arthropoda > Insecta > Lepidoptera > Noctuidae > Polymixis > Polymixis flavicincta. Next base: position 28,424,669 of record OX465171.1, on the reverse strand, counting down.
GAAAACGCCCATAGATGCACATGGAATTTTACGCGTGGGTGGGAGATTGGAAAACGCCCACATATGTCTTGCGATGAAACATCCCATTATCTTACCTCACAACCATCCGCTAACCACATTACTCATCGACCAAAAAATGGGGTCATGAAACGCCCTATCGTGAAACTCTCCATTTTGCCCCTTAACCAGAGTGAGACAACAACGTCCAAACCAGAAATAAAACCAACAACCAGCTCATCAGAAAGAAAAATAAAACCAAGATCAAAAATCGCAACTGTAGTGTTACTGAGTTTATTCATGCTGATTTTCCCATGTTACGGTTTAAATGACGTCAAACCATTTCCAAGCAACCAGACGCTTTATTTTGACCCTATTTCCAAAGTTCAACTAATCAGGGACAAATGGACATTAGTCATGTACTACGACATGGGACCCTATTGGACCGGCATAAACACCTATAATAAAATAGCCACTTATCAAGAAAAATTGTGCGCCACCATTGAAACACAAAGCCATTGTAATACGATTGTGCAGCAAGCCCGGCACGATTATCAGGAACTCGAATACTACAATGAACTTTTGCTAACACAGCATTTTGATGTCCACGCTAGACAGCGACGCGCCACAAGGAAGGCGGGTCGGCGCCGACGAGGCCTTATCAATGGTATCGGATATCTAGCGAATGACTTATTCGGAGTGTTGGATTCGCGTTTCGCAGACCAGTATGAAAGGGACATTGAAACCATACATCGCAATGAGAAACACCTTTCTAATTTATGGAAAAATCAAACTTCCATAATTGAAGCAGAGTTCAACCTCATGAAAAGAATGGAGATCACTGTAAACAAACAGCACAAGCTAATCAACAAGAAGCTTATGGATTTGCAAGAAAACGCGAGCACTCTCCAACGTGAAATACAAAACATTTCATACGTCAATGACTTCACATTGTCAGCGATGTCCGGAAACAGCTTGCTGCAAGGATTAAGACGACTTCAAGACACGTTGCTCGATGCATTAACAGACATCTACCACGGTCAAATTAGCATACATTTACTGCCACCAACGCAACTTAAACGTGAGCTCCAAACCATATATGGCCAGATGCCAAGCGAACTCACACTACCAATAACTAATTTAGACACCGATCTTCAGTATCTTTACAAACTACTGAAAGTCAAAGCCAGAGCAACGCAAAAATTTGTTATAATTGAAGTCACTTTTCCATTAGTATCCAGAGAAAGTTTCAAACTGTACAGACTAATACCAGTGCCGCACCAAACAAACACTATTATGACCAGAATAATACCAGTCTCTGAATATGTGGCTGTCAACCTAAAGAAAGATTCTTTCTTTAGCATGTCCACACAGGAACTGACGGCATGTCTACACCATGGATCAAGTTACATGTGTCAGCTGCTAAAACCAATTAAAGACCTGCAAAATGACGAAAGTTTTTGCGCCAAGAACTTGGCAACCAACAAATGTAAGGTGGAAAAAACCAACTGCACCAACGTTTGGCTTGAATTACATTTAACGTCGCAGCATTTTTACTTTTGTTGTGACACCTATACAATAAAAGTAATATGCGAAGACCGCGTAACAGTTCGTCAGCTGAGCCAAGCCGGGGTCATTGGCATAGGTCAAGAGTGCGTCATCAAAGGAAATGACTTCTCATTATATTCCATACGTCATCAGTCCAACCAAATTAACATTTCACCAACCATATACATGCCAGAATTCGATCAGATTAACCACTTAATTAATATCAAAATCCCTGACGAAAGGCACACTGATGACGGTAACCTAACCATAACCATGACCAAGCTGGGGGAGGCGATAGAAAAGCTGAAGAAAAGCGACGCGGAAATGGAAGATATTTCACCCCATGATATCCATCAATACGTAATTTGTTACGTGTTGATGTCAATTGCTCTATGCGTGGCAATATTATGGGTGTGGAGGACTCGGCGCTGTCACCTGTGCCGGCTGGCTACTGCTGGGCACCGGGGCGAGGGGTTCCGCCGGCAGCAGACCGTGGAAACCCCGCCGCCTCCGAGACCACGACGCCGCAGCGAGAGTCGCTGTCAACAGGAGTTAGCAACGGCTCCGCTGACACCAAAACCAACCAGAAGACACGAATCACACAGTGAAGTGCTTAGTGCCAGGGATCTAAAAGATCAAAATGAAATCGGCTTACATTTACACAATTATGCCAAACGCTGGCCTAGTGCGAACTATAGTGCGATCAAACGAACCAGAAATACGGACACAGGCAATCAAAATATTGCTTTTACTGTAGAAGACTCAAAAGTTTAGCTTTTAATATATTTTTATAGTTTTTTATAATAATTTAAGTAGACCAATATGCCTTTGTTTTTGCTTTTATTAATCAATGTGTTTATATTTAAGTATCACCATATCGTATAGTTTTCGCTATCATCCCGCATTTCTTCTCGCTCTCGGGAATATGTTCGAGTTTTAATCGAACACTCAGCGAAAATGCATAATTGCATCGAACGCAATAATGCACATTCGCTCGTCCACCAAATCGTGGGCCAGTTCGCGTTTAGATCTCATTAGAGACACCTCGGACTCATACCACAACCATAACCATTACCATTTTACCATACATTTTTACCAATTAGTTAATTATATAGTTTTACCATTTTTACCATTTCTTGTATTTAAGTGTTATAGTGATTAAATATACATAGCCATTCCCCTTACGTTCAAGACTTTAACTTTTACCATATAAACCATCCAATTATACGAGAAAGGTGTGTTAGGTCACCATAGCGCCGAACACTACTTTCTACAGCTGCTTTGTTAGTTGAAATTTCATTCACATTTCAGTTACTTTCAGCAATTAGTACCGACTCCTACTTGATAATTGAGCATAAAACTGATGACAACTTAAGATCTTCATTGTTATACTTAACAGAAACAGAATGGAAACCGACCTTTTCTGAATTTCAAAGGAATAATGTAAAACTGAAGGGAATATTAATCAGGATTCTGTGGCATTTTTGTAATTGCTTTGCTTTGCTTTTGGTGAGATACTAGTCTTTAAGGCAGGTACTAAAACCTACCCGATTGCACCTCAGTTGAAACTCTGCGGAAGTCCATTAAAGCAAGTCGCATCCTTCAAATATATGGGCACTGGGTTTCCAAAGACAAGACATCCTCGATATTGAGCGTGACCGCAGAGCGTTGGCTATCCGCTGTAATATGTTGGCTCGCAGATTTGCGACATGCTCGATTGGTATAAAGGCTGCGCTGCTTAGAGCGTAAGTCGACGTGCAGTCTGTGGGTCAACTGTACGCATAGGGCATACAGCGCTCTGCGCGTCCAATATAATAATGCGTTCAGGGTGTTGATGGGGTTGCCGCGCTACTGTAGTGAGTCCAGAGGCGCCAATTGATGGTTTTCAAGCAATAAATTATGCGCAAGCGATGTACCTGCATCATGCGCCGGGTACGCAGGTGAAATAGCCCAATACTTGGACACTGGATATGCCTACATGTCAGTAGGGCGTAGGCATAATGTAATTAGATATATTAAATAGGTGTTTCTAAGTTTTTTAAACACTAACCAATCAATGAAGAATGTCTAAAATGTACTTGTTTTTTTAGATAGGCTTGTGGCTATGTTATAAAAGCCTCACGGTTTGAATGATCAGGTTAAGTTACGCTTGCCGCGGCTGATCTGTAGATCGGTGACCATCATTACATGCAAGACACGGGTACCAAGGGTTATCTTATACCCAATAACTGGTTTGTGGAGGTCAGACAGGCAATCGCTCCATGTAAAATACTGGCATTTGGTATACTGGTGGACTGGAAGCAGACCCCAACATTGTTGGGAAAAGGTTAGGCCGATGCTTAGGTAGGTAAAGCAAATGTACGAATATTGTGAAGTATGAAAATATATTGAAGCCATAAATATTTAACAAAAGACGACTACGAAGAGCGAATCTAAGCTGGATTACTTGTAGTACCTCATTCAAGCACAGGTAGCTTGAATACAAGCTCAACCATGTCTAGACATAGCCAATCTTCTTATATCGCAACCGTATCGCTAAGGCGATTACACGTAAATATTTTCTGGAATATGTACCATTTTTCTGAACAAAATGTTGCGTTTACGTACCGATTTTTAGTCTGCATAATTTGTAAGACGTCTGGAGGGCTTTGTGTAGTCTACTTAGGAACTGTTCGAAACGCACCCGTACCTAAACGTTAGACGGTAAATGAATAGGTACCTGAGTTCAGGTAAACGATATTACGTGTAATACTGGTTGCCAATTTCTGTGATATATACGATGTAACAAATCTAATTTGGTACTAATTTTGCTAGTGATTACATAATGTACCTATGTACTTATTTACGTTCGGTTTTTTTTAGGGTTAGGAAATCTTTCGGTCTTTGCGTAGGTAGGTATTAGGTACTGCAGTATAGTAACAGTATTCTAATAACAATCATAACATTGAACTGTAACTCAAAATACATTAATTGTTTAAGTTTGGACAAAGTGACAAACAACACATTTTTTTTCCGAATTGCAATATCCACTGCTATCAAAAATTTATCTTAAGTTTGTAACAAGCTTTTTTCCTAATGTCAACTCAAGCAATTGAAAGTGTAATTGTATTTTGGAAACACTTAGAAATAACATGCAACATAAGTGTAATACCTACGTTATCAAAATATATTTAACAGCATTTTTTTTTTATTTATTCTTCGTTCGTCCTGAAGTTTTGTCCCCACATTCCAAAAAAATCTTAGTTTGTCCTAAATAAAAATTACTTTGAAGGTACAGTCAACAAAAAATATTATGTATTTATTTGAATTTTTATAAATAATCATTCAATAATAAAACAAATCTAATCATTCAGTTATAAATCATCTTATCATTACGGCAGTTTAAATATACAGAACAATCAGATCTGACATATATATCTTCTATATAAATAAAGTCGAGTTAGTTACAACATTTATAACTCAAGACCGGCTGGATCAATTTTTATGATCTTGGATCTGTTAGATTTGTTGCTTAGATTTGTTGCCGCCCCAAATATCAGAATAACTATTGTGACATGGGAAAATTTTAAGAGAAAATAAAGATGATATTTCACTTTCTCATACATTTTGTGTAAAAAAAACGCTTTATGCCTTCGAAGAACTAGGTAGTCATAACTCAGTAGGAGCTCACCTAACAAAACAGACCTACCTATGTTTTTAGGTGAACTCCTCATACATTTCGTGCGTCAGCTAGAAAACGCTTTATGCCTTCGAAGTACCAGGATCTCACAACTTGGTAAGAGTACACCTAACATACGTATATGTTTGTCAGCTAGAAAACGCTTTATGGCTTTGAAGTACTAGATTGACATAACTTGGTATGAGTACATATAACATATGTTAGAAGAGAAGACAGAGAGAGAAGCGGTTCTTTTAAATAGTTCATCATCATTTCAGCCGAAAGACGTCCACTGCTAGACATAGGCCTCCCCCAGGCTCCTCCACTTCGACCGGTCTTGTGCTTCCCACAACAGCAGAACAGATGGCCGATGGGGTCGAAAGGTTCTGGAGTGGCGACCACGTACCGGAAGACGTAGAGTGGGAAGGCCTCCCACAAGGTGGACCAATGACCTTGTAAAGGCCGCGGGTTTAAATCGTTGATTGATGTTTAATATTGATGGATATTTAATAATACATTACCCTTTTTTGCCGATTGTACAAAAAAGAAACTTTGTCATATACAAAAAAAAAAAATGGGCCGTAGAAGGAACATAGAATAGGAAGAAGCGGGAATAAAATAATGAAACTTATATTTTGGGACGAAGGAAGCATATTGTATTCGACCGAGGAATTTTTTTATGTAGGACAAAACTCAGTGGGCCCAATGAAGATTTTTATTTTATTTTATTAACGGATGAAAATATTTCATCGCAGTGGGGTTCATAATCATGTGCCAACGAACAGAATGCAAAAACGAAATTGCGCGTCGATGTCCCTGCCACCCTGTATATCTAGGATTCTAGGTTAAGTGTTTATTGAAGGCGCATTCTTTGAATGTAGGACGGGTCTGCGCGAAATAATTATTCCATTCCATTATGGAAACATGTGTGGGTCATAGATATTGATGGTTATATGCATATAGTTCGACTTTTAATTGTAATCAGTAACTTGACAGTTGAAGGGGTAACAGATTTTGACAAAAAGAAGCTAGTAAGGTGGTGTAAGAATGAACGAAATAGAATGAACTTGAAATTATGTACAGTTTACATGCAATTTTATTTATTTTTATTTAATGAATTGTCTTAATAACATGATATGCACTATTAAAAATTGTAGAATTTGTTAAATGTTTTTTTCAGTAGTAAGGTAATTTATTTAGTTTCTTTCTATTAGAAGAAATAAAAAAAAGGTAATACTTTTATTAATCAATTATTAAATATTATTATGTTTCATATCTTACAAATGATTTTTTAAAGTTTTATAACGAACTAGCAGCGCCTCGCGGTTTCACCCGGATAGCTTCCGTCCCCGTGGGAAAACGGGGATAAAATATAGCCTATGTCACCCGGGGATAGTGGAGCTTCCCAACAGTGAAATAATTTTTCAAAGTTGTTCAGTAGCTTCGGAGCCTATTCAATGCAACCAAACAAACAATCAAATCTTTCCTCTTTACTATTAGCATAGATGATAAAACTGTTTTAATTTAAAATGAAACCATTTTTATCATTCGGTCTTTACGCAAAATCGTTCACTGCCTCAACACTATTACTTTTAGTATACTACCATTATTTTTTCTTTGAACTGTCAAGTAACTGAATACAATTAAAAATGGAACTATAGGATTTTAATGTTTCAGTAAACTGAGATGTACAAATACAAGATGTTAGAAAGAACGAGAAAAATACTTTTAGAAAGTGTGTAGGTACTCATGAAACTGATAAATTTTTACAACACTATCATCATCTGCCTAGTCCTTTTCCCAACTATGTTGGGGTCAGCTTCCAGTCCAACCTAATGCAGCTGAGTACCAATATTTTACATGGAACGCCTATCTGACCTCCACAACCCAGTTATTGGGTAATACCAAACTCCTTGGTCAGACTGGTTGACAGATTTTCGGGCTTTTTACAACCCGTTACGACTGTCAAATAGCCACGAATGGGACGGTTTCGGTTCGTAAAGATGGTCACCCATCGATGGACCTGCCGCAGCAAGCCTAGCTTAACCTGATATCGATCTATACGGCTGTTATTGCTTAGCCACTGTATAAGTAAAAAATCAACTGTTTTCTACACTAAACAACATCAATATCTACCGCTGTGGGTGTGGCTGGGAAATCATGAAATAACTCATACCGCGCTGGGTGGAGCTGGAGAAGTTATTCTGACTTTTACTGATTAAAACCCACCCGTGTTCCTCAGTTGCGTATGAGCCAGGGGCCACGGTATCTCTTTCGAACAACCCGCTGCCCTGGCAGGCATCGGCCTTTGGGGACCCCACCAATTGGTGCTGACACATGTAGTTCATGAGTACTACACTCCCTCAAAGTATGCCTGCCCTCACATATCATCCTACTATTCTACTCATATTATAAATGTAAGTAACAATTTCAACACTCACACTGTGTTACCAAATCCATTTTAGTGTTGACAGCCCAAAAAAATATTGAGGGAGTGGTAGTTTTATTTTATTATTGAAGAAACAAAACATATAATTCTTAACAACATTGGAAGAAGAATTAACCAATATGAACTTCTTGGATAATATAACTTTCCGTCGTAACCGCAGCAGAAGATCTGAATCTAACCACGATGACAGCAATAACACGTCTCAAACTTTGAATTGTACTACGAATAGTATGCCAGAAATGTCAGAAGATGAAGATAACAGTCAAATAAAAAAGTTGCAAGATAAGATTGATGAGTTGACATCACAATTAAATAGTGCACATAAGGAAATTGAGATACTGACTTTGGAAAATAGCAGTTTGAAACTAAATAATGAAGAATTATCCAGGAAAAACATTCTCTTTAAAAGAATTGCTATTTCTCCAGTCAAACATAAGCCAACAACACCGAAAAAAACTCAGTCAGGACAAACCAAACAAACACAAACTGGTGTGAATATTGGCAACACCTCTATTCATCAAGACAATAAATCTCAAGGCAGAGATGTCACTCCTACTACTCCTCCTACTATTGAAGAAATGAGCAAATTTATGAAACGTATCTACAACAAGCACCTTTTAAGCATAAAATATGCATCATCAGTAGTGAAAATAGCAGTAGAATTTGTAAAATAATGAATAGCACTAGTTTTCTAAATACTCATGAAATCTGTCACTATCGTAAGCCGAATTGCAATTTAGAACAAATACTAGACGACATAGATAGAAAAGTCCAAAACTTTACCAAATCAGATTTTTGTATAATCTATATAGGTGAAGAAGATTTCAAAAGAACACAAAACTACATAGAACTTGTTATGCTCATTCGTAAAAAAATATTACCCCTGAAACATACTAATTTTATATTATGCCTGCCACTTTTTAAATATATGGAAAATGTTAATATTATGTTCAACAGCCGAGTTGAGACTTTCAATAATCTACTATATATGGATGTAGAAACATGTAATTATGCTTACGTCTTAGATTCTAACCTTAATTTACCATACACTTATGATACATACAGCCCAAATTACGGTACCCTTAATAACAAAGGTTTACGAATTGTTATATTAGATTTAATAAACATTATCTTGTACTGTAGCACTATGACAGCCACTACTTCTAATAGCTCAGAAGTTGATTGTACCCAAAATACACAAAAAGAAACAACAGGTATTGAGTCGCATAATAATTCACAGTTTTTTCTTTAAGTACTTAAATATACTTCACCAAAACATAGCGGGACTGATGAGCAAATCAGATGCACTAACAGTCAAAATAGAGGAGCTTCAAAACACAGGAAATAATATTGATGTAATTTGTATAACGGAACATTTTATTGAGACAGGTTATGAACATTTTTTGCATATACCTAATTTTGTACCAGCAGCTTTTTTTTCTAGACAGGCCAAGCGTGGGGGTACGTGCATTCTTGTTAGAGCGGGACTTCAATTTAAAGAAATACCTGACGTAGCAAAACAGTCGGTGCCGGGTGTTTTCGAATCCTGTGCCATAGAACTAATACATCAAAAGATTATTATTATTTGCATATATCGCATACCTAAACACAACTACAATATATTTTATGAAAAACTAGAAAATATATTAAGAAAATTTTCTTCACTGTCTAATAAAAAGATAATCTTAACTGGTGACTTTAACATTGACATCTTAAAAAGAAATAAAATTACATTCGAATTTGAACAATTTCTAACACAATTTAACCTAAATTTAGCCCTATACAAGCCTACTAGATTAAGCAGTAACTCCTGTTTAGATAACTTTGCACACACCTACAGAAAAGACTGTAAAGCACAAATACTAGACCTAATTCTGTCAGATCATACATCTCAAATACTAAGTGTACCCATAAAAAAATCATGTAAACTGAAATATTGGAAAACTCAGAAGCAAGACATAACATCCGAAAATTTAAAGAAGTTTAAAAAATATTTGAGCAGTTTGTCTTTCACCCAAGTATATAGCACAAATGATGCGAATGAGTCGTTTGACTTATTTATAGAGGATTTTTTGATGCTATATAAATTATGCTTTCCAACAAAAACTGTAATGATAAAAACGAATACTAGAACCAAATGGATATCTCGTGGTATAAAGATCTGTAGTAGGAAGCAAAGAAAATTACTTTGGTCGTATAGACTTAAACCTGACTCTAAAAATAAACTTTATTTTAAGAATTATACTAAGATTTACAAAAGAATTATACAATTAACACAGAAAGCTCAAAATAGCCATTTCATAAACACTTCTCAAAATAAATCAAAAGCTACATGGCAAGTGATTAACAAGTCTAAATATCGCCTACCACAACAACTAATACCATCCCTAAAGAAAGACAATACCATAATCACACATCCCAAGGAGATTGCAAATGAATTTAATAACTTTTTTGTAGATGTGATTGAAAACAATATACATAGTAAAGTTACTCAAGCTAGTCAAAATATTTTTAACAACTTAACTTCACAATCATTATATATGCAACCAGTTTTACCCACTGACCTAATCAAATTAATTAATAATCTTAAAAATACTAACACTGTGGGCTATGATGGAATATGCACACAAGTCGTAAAATATACCAATGAAGTAATAGCACAACCACTAGCACACATTATTAATTTATGCATTACAAGTGGTGTTTTTCCTAATAGTCTAAAAAAAGTAATTATTAAGCCCTTATTTAAAAGAGATGATAAATTAGATGTAAAAAATTATAGACCCATAGCAAAAATTCCTATTTTTTCTAAAATTTTCGAAAAGGTTATTTACAATTCTATTATAGGATACATTCGTACGGTCCTGTAGGATGATTTTCGACCACCACGCCGGCGAAGCCGCTGACAAAAGCAGTATAATGATATAATTTGATGTTTTAATTTCTTCTTTGGCGTTCAAAATGGGTACTTACCTAATCGTAAATCGCTTTCCTCAATTTTACGATTCATTGAATAGTTCATAATATAAACTCGAATAAAATACGCATACTTACGACTGATTAGGCAATATTTGTATACCCCGACACACACCACAGTCCTTCTAAACAAAACTGTAGCAACCTTAATGGAAATGTACTTCATCATCATCTGCCTAGCCCCTTCCCAACTATGTTGGGGTCGGCTTCCAGTCTAACCGGATGCAGATGAATACCTGTATTTTACATATAGCGACTGCCTATCTGACCTCCACAACCCAGTTACTGGGTAATACGATACCCATTCGTAAGACTGTTTGTCAGACTTTTGGGCGTCTGACGACCCGTAACGACTGTCAAAGATACACAAGGGAAATATACTTAATAAATAACATCTAAAATGTATTCCGGCTGGATCGAGAAGCAGAAAATTCTGCGCAAGAGTACCTTTTAGAGTGAGCACCAAAATCAATATCGTTTTTAAAAAACAGTAAAAATATTTAGTACCTAGCTTACCTAGAACTACTTATATAAAACAAATTATGACCAAAATAAACAGTATTTCTCTGTACAATTTCCCGCACCATTATCTACAAATAGAATCATTCGTCTGTATTCTGAATAATCTGAATGAAAAAATAATTTCTGAGAAATAATAAGAGACGAGAGAGAGACAATTTATTACAGCTTTTTGTGCAGTTGACTGCACTGAACGCAATAAACGCGGTTCTGCTCAACGTAAGTTATATAAAATAAGTAATGATAAAGATAAGAAGTAACTGTAGGTACTACTGTTGACACCCGGCGGCGGTGGCGCAAACTGCGCAAAGCAATTGCCAACTATATCCCCATTAGTACAAAACAAGGTTTTTCTTTAGATGGTTTAAACCACCGAGCCTGTTTTTGAAATAAGAACTTAGAACTGAAATAGAATTACAGCTCCTTTTACAAAACTGACAATTTAGTACTGGAATAAGTTGTCAGTTTTGTAAAAGGAGCTGTATTTCGATTTTAGTTAGGTTCTTATTTGCAAAACAGGCTCGATGGTTTAAACCATACCTAAAGAAAAATATGGTTCTGTAATAAGGGGGTATGAGTTTAACTTACAAGTGGAACTTCATACCTATCGTTTATAACTTAGAAATAGTTAGAACTGGTTCCCTCGACTTCTTCAGGGTGTGTTATGTATTTACTAGGTTTTGCCAGCGGCATCGCCCGCATGGGGTTCAAAAATTATCCCACGGGAACATTACCGGAATAAAAAGTATCCTATGTATTAATCCAGGTTATAATCTATCTGTGTGCCAAATTTCATACAAATCCGTTCAGCCCTTATTGCTTGATTGAGTAACAAACATCTAAATACACTTTCTTTTCAATATTAGTAGGAGAATAGAATATTATTCTTATGCCTTCTCCAGGATCTAGGCAAATTTAATAGCAATTGAGTCTGGTTAAGCCACGCTAGGATCGGTGCATATAATTCATTCATTATCGTGGACTGTTATAAGCGTGCTTTTAGTGGTACGTCAAGACCTTCAGGATTGTATCCATTATTTTAACGTTTCTAGAAAATTCCCCAGTAAAACACGTCGTTTTGCCCTCTCGTTGTGGTCTACCGAATCCCCAGTTAATTCGCTCAAGGCTTCAGACTTGTCCTATTAAAATAGGTCGATACCTTACAGTTATAATATACACATAGCAAAAAATCATTATTATACCGTCCTACTTAAGTATTTGCTGGACGATACTGACCACGTCAATGTAATCATTATTCAGCATTTAAAACTGCCACAGCAAGTTAAATTGCACCCATCTAACTTAATCCCAACATAAAAAATGACATGTAATTGTGTGTTTCTAGTTTAATTTTACATACACGCCCCCACATCGCACAGATCCATAAAATATAGACTCACAGGCGCACCCGTTTTCGGATGTAAGCTTACGTAGATTTGTAGTTTACTGACGAGCCCCGCCAAGACTCGCTACGCCTGCGAGGCGTGGCGCAGCTCGTGCCGAGCATTCTCTAATCGCGACAACCGTAAAGGCCACGCCGCGCCTCGCCGCACATTTTAACTTACCAAGTCTCGATGGATCGGACGAGCGGCGACAGGCCACCGCAGGACTCATCAGATGCGACGGTTCCCATGGCCCGTACAAAAGTAGTTAATCAGTCAAAACAAGTGCTGAATATTTTTTTCGTACGGCAAAATACGCATTCAGAAGTCGGTAGGTAGATACAATTGTCAAATCGTGTTCATTCTTAGTTCGGCTACCAAACTAATCGTAAGTGATACAGAGTTAGAAAAGCCCGTAACCTCGGCCGTAAATACGGACTCCACGCTCAAGGAGTTGACCCGCTGGCGATGGCGCGACGTGGCGCGCCGCGGCCTATGATAAAGCGGGCCGTGGGAACGCAGGATAATAAACCACGTTCGATCAGTGGTGGATTTAAATATCAGCGTTCAATTACTTTGACTATTTTGTACTTTATTATTTACTCATCATGGATATCGAAATCCAAAAGTAGCTATATATACAACCCTAATTTTAGTATATGCGAAACCGGAAACACGTGTCTAGTATTTTTATGTAAAGAATCTATGTACAAAATTTCGACATTGTATCATGAAAAATCATAAAGTTATAAGTTTGTTATGTTACCTGAAACATGGTCAACACGCGGACCCCCGCGCCTCCCGCGCATCCAGCGTCGTTTTGTGCTCATTGATAATAATTAGGCAGTAGGTACCTAACCGTATGGCGATTGTTTTGTAATTAACTGGTGATAACATTTTCTATCACACTTGTATAACTTTTTTTCGAAAAAAGATAACATGGTGTACAAATATTGGAATCAATTCAGTTACTTATTCTGAACAAACTGTATTACGGTTTCGCATAAACTAAAAATAATGTTGTATACATAAGCACAATATCAACAAATCTAAAAGAAAATTATTACTTTTATGTTTCCGAAATTAAAACCTGTAACTGTTTTGTTTAATCACCTTTTCCGCACGCAAACGCTCCATAGCTAAATACTACGACACACTGAACGCGAGGCAAGAGCGATACCAACTGTGCTGGTTGAGCCAACCAGCAAGTTCTTAACAAGAAACTTTATAGGACGACATATTTAATGCAAACCGCCTCGCCAGACCAGCCCGCGTTTAGAGTAACAAACTTAAGTTTTAAACTCATGTAATATCCAACAGGGCCAACTTGTTTTGGGTCACCAACGCCAACATCAATTGTTTGGCAAACATATCGCAAATGTTTTTGGTGTGACCCGAGTACTTAGCTTAAGCACCATTATGTCAACAGGCGCACGAAGCTACCCCATGTGTTAAATACGGTTTTTGTATTTGAGTGGTTTATGGGGTTGTTAACCTGTGATGCAAAGTAATTTAACAGGCTTTCATTCTTCTCTCTGTATTTGCAACAAAATGTACCCTTTGTAAAACCATCATCATCATCATTTCAGCCGAAAGACGTCCACAAGGTGGACCGATGACCTTGTGAAAGCCGCGGGTATCCGCTGGATGTAGGAAGCACAGGACCGGTCGAAGTGGAGGAGCTTGGGGGAGGCCTATGTTGTAAAACAAACCAATTAACTTTTCGATATTGACCGTGCGACGCTAAGTTTCCATTTTCGGTATTTTTTGTCCAAAAAATAAATAATAATAATATTTAATTTTTAATTCACCCGAGGTTTCGGCCAAGCCGAAAATCAGAAGTTCGTGAAGTGTTGGGAATTATTCGGGTTACTTCGTAAATGTTGGCAATATCAGGTGACGTTCGGCAAACTTCGGGGTGAATCGTATTCCCTTGGTGGTTTCACTCAGCTGACTTAAAAGGACGCGGTTTTATTTTGAAGTTGTAATGATAAATGTTTTATCGTCTTTTATTTCTTTTAAAGCCTATATTTGCTCTTTCTCTCCATAGCAGCCAAAAAACAAACAAGATTTTACAGCGGAAATATACATATTTTTAATGCCTAAATCATAAGATAGTTTTTGGGTTCATTTTCGGCCGAAAATAAGACCAAAGTTCGCTTTGGTCTTATTTTCGGCATCATCTTTTTTGTTTTCGGCTGAAAATCCATTTCCTGTCGGACTCAACTTTTTGATCGTAAAGTAGGTAGCAAAGACTACAATAATACACTGGTAGGTAGTTACTTACACACAGCGCGTCAGGCATGTTTGCTGACGCTATAGTCGATAATTTTAATGCCATTATGCGTAAGAAAACAGCTCCTCTGATGCACCAGATTCGACGGAGCGCTAATGGAATCCTAAGGAGTATCTCTGAAAGGCCGGAGTATGCATTGTTGGGCAGATCAATCCAGCTTCATGTGACAAAATGACACTCGTACCTACTATGTTTTTATTTTTGAAATGTATTTTTTTATGATTTTATGATTCGAATTATTTTGAATTTTATGAATGATGATTTGATTTAATCATTTACTTTTTTAAGACCTTTTTTACTCACAATTTTGAAAAAAAAAATGTTATTAGTCTGCAATAAATTAATTTAATTTAATAAATATTTATCTACCTTCTTTCTTCCAAAAATTACGCTAGGTATTCACCAACTCTGCCCAGTACCGAATCATTACAAACTTTTACTAACTTTCTTCTACCTCTATCTTCTATGTCACTGCGAATCGAAATGGCGGCGGTGTGTAAACATCCTTATACCAGCCATATCCGACTTTTCAACTCGCATCGTCCACCCCCTAAACCGACTGACCTAAATGCCACAACAACGTTTTGCTACTATAAACGTAGATCCATAAAATGTTTTTAAGGCGGTGCCTTGCTCAATCGGCATTATATTGATTGGTTACCATTTACATTTAAATATCGCCACTCGAAAAAAAAAGTTTTTTAAGGGTTATTAAATCATTTGATCCGTTGACATAGCACTTTTACTCAAAAAAATATGTCTAAATCGTGCAAAAAGAACAAAAACTTCTTAGAATATTTTCTACTCGTTTTTTTTTTTTTTACATTTTGAGAATCTTGTAGAGTCCCAGATAATGTTTATCTGCTTGACATACTGCGGCAGCCATTTCATACAACTGCCAAAAAATTACATGCGTGATTTCAGTGTATATTTGTGTAATTATATAAAAGCAAAAGTTCACTCGCTCATTCATTCATTCATTCACCCACTCACTAATTAATCACGAAATCTCAAAAACTGCTAGATCTACCAAGATGAAATTTGGCACAGAGGTAGCTTATGAGTACGAGACGTCAGCTAAGAAAAGTTCTTAGGAAACTCTCCCGTAAAGAGGTGAAATCGAGGGTGGAAGTATGTATGAAAATTTTTATCACTTGGGCTATTGTTTTCCGACATGCAAACAAACGAAGTCGCGGGCACAGCTCGTATATAATATGGAAAACTTACGTTGGTAGATGAGAAACAATTAATTTCCCTTACTACATTTATAACAGTTGTCATACACTTTATACAAAATTGGATCACAACCACAGATAATGGCCGTTCGAACCGCAACATGGCCAGCCCGTGATTGCTTCCCGTTACTCACAAAGAAATATTGGAAATACAGTTCTATAAGATCCCCGCAATTAATGACGCTAGGTGTGATAGTGGTTAAGTAATAACACGGGTCAATTGATCAGGTTAAGCTACGCTTACCGCGGTTGGTATGTAGATGGGTGGCCATCATTACATACAAGTACCCCTCCATGTCACGGAAATCACGTTAAGGTGTTAGTCCCGGCGGTAATTTGTGGATCTTAGTTAGTCGTTACAGGTTGTCTGAAGCCTGAAAGTCTGATAACAAGTCTTACCTAAAGGATATCGTAGGTCCGATAGGTGGTGGCTCCATGTAAAATTTTAGTATTCAGCTGTATCTAGTTAGACTGGATCATCATTCACCATGTCAGCCGAAAGACGTCCACTTCTGGACAGAGGCATCCCAATAGGGGATTTTGCCATAAAATCAAAATCAAAAGTCATTTATTCAAATTAGGCTGAAAATCAGCACTTTTCGAACGTCAAAATACATAAACTATATGACAGTCCCCCAAAAACGCCCACCCTTCGACACTTCCTAGTGCTTTAGCTGGGAAGAAGAAATGGCGCAACAGACTCCTTAGCAGCACAGCTATCTGTTTAGTCGGATGGACTCGATTCTATCCATAATCGCCACGCTTGGCAGGCGGGTTGGCGATCGCAGTTTGGTGGTAAAATACTCGTACATAGAGAACGCTGCTGCCCATTCTCTAGTAAGTCTCCCCTACGCCGCCTATACCTAGTCGCCTTCTACGACATCCATGGGAAGAAATGGGATGGTGCTATTCTTTTACGTCTGGCACCTCACGGAACAATCGTCCACGTAAAACAACCTAGCACGGCGGTTGTTTCAGAGATTCTCTGTTGTGATGACAAACTAAATCAGACGCAAGCACGACACACGCCACAGTACCTTCCAAGTTCATATTACACGGATCGGAGGATACACTCAGACGTCAAACGTAGGCGTTTGACGTTTATCCTCATTGAGCCCAATCTAACAATTCCATGCATGCCCCGAGTAGGTATAATTACGAGCATATTAATATAGGGTGAGAGCTAGGACATCGACGCGGATCCTGTTACCCTGGATTCAGTGCACTATTCGGAAACCCCTGCGTTCTAATATTTCCTCAAATATTATTAAAAATACAGCTTTTCCATAAATTTTGAACCCGTGGTATTGCACTTTTGCATAGTATGAAGAAAAGTCGAAAAATTATTCTGTCAGGTTTGGATGCTACCAAAGTGATGACAGTTTTTTTTTTTTATCTCAACGCGACTGATAACTGTGTAGGCAGATATTTATAGCGCAACACATGATATTATAAAAATATGATTGACGTGTAAAAGTGTTTGTACAAACCTACTTACAGAAATAAAATCATTTATCAAATATCATTATTGTATTCATAGAGGACACACTTTTTTTAAGGCGGTGCAGCATACTATATTTTGGCTTCGCTTATCTTGTGAGATAGTTTTGGTGTTCCTTCGATAAAGATTTGCTTCAAATGAAATATTTAAATCTATATATATTAATCTTCTTATTATTTTTATATTAATTCAATTTTAATAAACTCAGACTAATTGATTTTAGTAGATTAATAGAATTTTTTAATAATAAAATTAAAATAATTTTAAAAAATTATATAAATTTTTGTGCTGCCACTTAAGATGCTTTGCACAAATCATTACTGTATATATTTACCGTCATCTTCACGAAAGATGTTAATGGATGAATCATGAAATCAGATATTATTGCAGAACTGTGCATAGTAAAATATCTATGCTCGTGACAATGTTTCATTGGAAACTTTTATACTCTAAAACTAATTGAAATGGTAATACCGTGTCTTCAAAAGGAATGACTGTAAACGTTAATGAACGAATCCTTTGGAGGTATATCTAAAGCATCCGTTTATTACCATTTACAGCAATTCCAACAAAGCCCTACGTACACGTGTTTGGGGCAAAATCAACAATACAAAGCCGAGTGGCTACATTCAAAGCATCGAGAGCTCGTTTGGCCTCATGTGTAATCGCTATACAGACAAAGACTCCGTAAACAATATCAGCTGTACTCTACTGTACTTATACATAAGTACAGTAGAGACCTACCCATGCTTCGCAGGGGTGAAATGTACTAGTACAGATACGGCGACATGTCAAAACATCATGATTTCTGCTTTATTTAAGTTAAATATTAACGTATTATACACAGAAACTTTCCCCGAATATTAATAATCATGAAAATATCTTGATCCAGCCTGTCCCCACTAGCTGTCCATCAAAATCCATTGTACCAAGCGGTAAGAAAATCGACTTTGCTTTAAACTATTTATATAATACTATCTTTTGTCAGCGGCGTCGCCCGCGTGGAGGTCGACGTTATATAACATTTTATTTTTCATTAGGATAAAATAAATCCAGGTTGTAAACTATATGTGTGTCAAATTTCATCAAAGTCCATTTAGCCGTTTTTGCATGATTGAGTAACATACACCTAAACATCCAAAAGCTTTAACTTTTACATTTTTAATAAGTAGGGTACAGCATGTATCAGAAAGGTGTGGTGGATTTTTTTGTTAGTTTTTGTGGTATATTTATAAGGGACAACTTATAATTCTTTCGCGATTATGATGTCAGTGACTCAGTCAAATGGAATAAATTTTTCAGTCTGACAGTTAGTCTCACGTTTGTTTTTTTTTATGTATGGCATCGCGCAGTTGACCTTGAGAGGCCGTGACTGCTTAACCGGGCTTTCCTGTGAAGGGTTTTTTAGTTAAACAAATCGCCTCCAGCCAGGGCATAAAACTTACTTAACCTAAAGCGACTGCACGCTGAGGGCACCCCTGTGGGATACGAACCTCGGCTCAGGGCGTCACTGGCGGCGGGGGGGGGGGGGGGGCAGCTAGTGGGGACAGGCTGGATCAAGATATTTTCATGATTATTAACATTTGGGAAATTTAACTCTACTGGCTCAGCTGCGGCGCGGGCTGGCGCATCAACGAGCAAGAGACGGTCGGGATCTCACGTTTGTCTATACACTAACCTTAAATTTGATCACACCTTACTGAGCATGCTGTAGATAGATGTCTGTAGTCTGTGTACTTCACAGCCTATTGCGTATAAAAAATGGGACGTTCCTAACTTATTTACGCGTTGATGCCTTTCGGGACGAACTGGGACAATGGCGGTAGGTACTTCTTTTTTATTCACTTTTCTCGACTATTTTACGCTCCGTTTTTCTGAAAAGATCTCTCGCTCATTAGTTATTTTTAGGAACAACGTTTTGGATATTTGAAACGGACTCGTATTAGGTTCTATCGTTTTTACTTTTCTAGTCATACACATTATTATCCGACTGCGCCAAAGGATGGCTATGTTTTTCGAGTGTATACATTATGTCGCAGGCAATTTGTATAATTGCGCGTTTTACAAACGGCGTCGTCCGTTTATAAGCGCTCGCTGTTTTAAAATATGCCAAAAGCAAATTGGCGACTCGTTCGATTGTTAATTTCGACATTGATTGTTATAGTAGGGTGACCATTATAAAACACTGGTGGGACAAATAAGAATTTATTTCAGGAATCAGGTATCTATTCTAAAGTAATTAAGTAACAAAAACAACACTAAACTAATTTAAAATGATGGTTTGTTCCCACTAGTTCGATTCATTAGTTTAGTAGGGTAACTGCCACTAACTTGGAAGTAGTTGGTCACAATTCTAACCTAACCTAACCTATTACCTACCTGATGAGCCCTGTCAGCGAAGAGTCCCGACGAACTAGTTTTAACAAAGGCATTTAGTAAATATTAAAATTAATATCTAACAATATATCATAATATTCTTCGAAAGGTATTACACGGACCGTTGGACTGTCAGGGCTGTCTTTTTTCAGAATAACTAACAGTCCACATCGCCAATACTCATCACATCATACTTTTTATACCAATCATATTTCGTAGGAGTCCTCCGAGCACCAGATTCCATGGACACCTTAGCGTTTTTTAAGTGCCGGATAACCTCACTTCAGTTTGCTGCGGCATTTGGTAAACGGCGATTGAATTGTTTATCAAATGTTGTGGCATATTATAAAGTGACAAGGCAATTCACATTTTACCTTCAGCATATTTTTAAACAGCGAGCGTTTAAAAACGGACGACGCCGTTTGTAAAACGCGGAATCATACAAATTGCCTGCGGCATATATATAATGTTTGTAGGTATGTATATTTCTTTGGCACGCTCTGTAGCCTAAGCAGCTTTATGGATGTAGTTAGAGAGGCTCCGTTAGATTCGTCTTAATTGTGAGAGTGACATGACTAAGAATATCAAAATTATGAATATTAAAATGGCGCCATAATGTAGGTATGTCTACCATTATAAACCGTGATGACATAGTAACTATTACTGGTGGCCGAAATTCAACTATAATTCATTTAAAACTTAATTTAAATTTAATGCAATAATGTATAAAATATTACCTATCGGCACTCCTTAATCCATAAAAACTTTAACAGTGCCAAATGCCATAGTCCTCCGTCCGCGTAATTTTCGTAAAAAAGGGGTACAAAGTATTTGCTTCACGTGCTAATATATAGATGTAGATAGATGGAAAATGCCCTTCCTCTTTGATGTAGGAAGGACACTTTCTTCACAATTTAATACTGAAACTGTTCACACTAGAGACACAAGTCCTGCCATATATAACACGACTATAGTCCTGCAATGTATTAATTTAGTATAATAACTATTTTTGGATTCTATCACCATTATCAGCCAGTTCTATTAGAACTATATTTGGGCTCTTCTTCTTGTATACCAAAAAGTGTTTGGCCAAAACTTCAAATGTCGAACTACGCTTCCAAACACAATCAAAGGAAGTGCATAAGTGGCAGGGCATGTGACGGAAGATGTGAGATGGCCCTTGACTGTGGGTTAGCTTCCAGTTGAGTAACTCAATATTACATGGAGCGACCGCGGTGCTCAACTAAGCATAAAAGTTCGCAGTGTGGGAATAGCATTAGAGTATTATTTACAAAGGCCGACAGAATCTAAAATATTCAGAATGTCCACCAATATCACCAACGGGGTAAATATAATCTACATTCTGTGAAAAGCGATTGGATTTTATAATTAAAATCCTTAGTTATTAAGGTTCCCATTTTGGAAGAGAACCATAATTAGATAGCGCTAAAAATTTAAGCCAGTCGCTAACAGGCATCGAACCTGACTGTCCAGGGTACATTTTTAAGAATTATACCTGTATGATTCTAGGGCACATTTTTTAGAATAATATCATCATCATTCTCCTGCCCTTATCCCAATTTATTTGTGGTCGGCGCAACATGTCTTTTTCTTCCACACTTCTCTATTAGTCGTCATCTCCGTAGTCACACCCTTTCTAACCATATCATCATTCACACAGTCCATCCATCGTTTTTTTGGTCTCCCCCTACTCTTATAGCCATCGAAATTCATACTCAAAACTTTCCTCACGACATTTTCCTCATTCCTCCGTATCACATGCCCATACCATGACAGCCGATTTCCACACAAGTTTTCATTTAGCGGTGCCACTTTCAGGCTTCCTCTTATGTACTCATTTTTTATTCTATCCATTCGTGTAACACCACACATTCCTCTTAACATTCTCATCTCGGCTACATGCAATTGCCTTTCATTCATCTCTTTTGAATTCATTTTTTAGAATTATATAATTGTGTATTTATAATTAAGTATATTCCGTTAAGTATTTTTTTCTTCCATGCAAAATACGTTTTTAAATATTTCTTTAAAATGTCAAGGTCCAAGCTAGCTATGGTTAGGGCTGCAGGGACCTCGACACGATGCGATAGCGAGGCCTTCTGAGTTAAGCCCTTCATCCAACATCTTGACCTCCTTTAATTATATTTGCCTTTATAATGTTAAGAACGTATACAATCGACGTTTTGATTCAGAAAGACTCACAATAAATTAAAGATATCCCTTTTAATTTCTTGTGGGTACTACGTCATTTTCGTTATTGAAAAAATATTCTTAGAAAACTCTTACCTTAGTACTTTTTCAGTCACATAACAATAATGGAGAACTGGAATATTCACTGCAGGTTTAATATGCCATTGTTGTGCATATATTAATCAATCAATCTCGACCTCTGAAAGCTTTTCCAATTAGGTACTGCTGTTTAAATGATTGGGTTTCATCGTCTTTTTCAGATTCAGATTCAGATAGATTTATTTGTTCAAACATGTGTGTACATACAATTTTAAAAAAAGTGCATGCAAGGTGTTCAAGGTACAGGAGTTGTGCTAGCATGTTTACCATATTGTCATGGTGTACAAATATTATACAACTAAGGATAAAAATTATAATAGCAACATTAATTAAACATTGACAATTCCACAAAATAAAATGAAATAAATTGAATTGATTAATAACATAAATTAATTAATAAAGAAATAAATACGAGTTACATACAGAATTGATAAATATTCAATTTTCAAAAATAAAAAATAATAATGCCGACGTAGGAACAGAAATACTTATTACAACATCAATAGGAAAAACATTATTACATTACATACATTTCAGAACAAACTAACAAATAAAAAAAACATGTCAACTCAAAAATGGTTCCCTTAAAAATTCATTCAGATCATAATATGCTTTATCAGCTAAAAAAGACTTTACTTTCCTTTTAAATGGCTCTACGCTCAGCTCTTTCCAGTTATTAGGAAGCTTATTGTAAATAATGGGAGCCATACAAAAAACACTCCTGCGCATAAGTGCAGTCCGAGAACTATGTTGACAGAGTAGACTGTTATCACGTCTATTTCTAGGAAATCGGTCTGCCATGCGGGGAAATAGATTAGGATTAGATTTAACAAATATCGCGATTTCCAAGATATAAATTGACGGTAAAGTCAAGATGTTGTGGCTTATGAAAAACGGCTTGCAGCTATCGGTAAATTTTAATTTAAATATGGATCTAAGGCACTTTTTTTGGGCTTTAAACGCGATATCTCTATCCGTAGAGAGTCCCCAAAAAATAATGCCGTACCTAATAATGGACTCTGATAAGCCATAATAGGCAGTTAATAGAGCATCAGTCTTGAGTATCCGGGATAGTTTATATAATGCGAATGCGCTGTTGCTTAGTTTTTTGCTGATGACCTCTATGTGAGCCTTCCAGTTTAATTTACGATCTATGGTTAAACCTAAAAACTTAGTGGAATCTACTGGGGCAATTACGTTAGTATTATGTTTAATTTCAAAAATTGGAGATTTTAACTGTCTTTGGCTAAAGTGCATTATTACTGTTTTGTTTAAGTTGATTTTGAGGTTATTATTTTCTAACCATAGAACCGCTTTGTTAAAAGTATTATTTATATCAGTTTCATACATATGCTTAGCATCACAAGGAATTGTTATCGTGCTGTCATCTGCAAAAAGTGTCATTTTGTGTTCTATACATTTAGGAAAATCGTTGATATAGAGGTTAAAAAGCGGTGGTCCTAATACGCTTCCTTGCGGTACGCCATAGTTGACGATACGTTCCCCAGATGTAAAAACTACTTCACTTTTAGTGCTCGTATTAATCGTCGTTATTTCTGTTTTTTGCTTCCTTTCGTGTAAGTAAGATTGTAAGAGCCTCTGAACATTTCCTCTTACACCATACGCATCGAGCTTTTTAAATAGAATATTATGCTGAACATAATCAAATGCCTGCGTCATGTCGCAGTAAATTGCACAGATGGGTGTATTTTTATCCATATTTATCATGATTTTGTGTAGAAAGTCGTAAACCGCCATATTGATTGTTTTACTTTTTCTAAACCCATTTTGCTCATTACAAAGTATATTATGTTTATCAATATAAGTACTAAGTTCTTGAGAAATATATTTTTCAAATATTTTTGAGAAAATGGATATCAATGATATTGGTCTGTAATTCTGCATCAGGTCTTTCTCTTGCTTCTTATGTTTTGGCTTTACTATAGATTTTTTTAAAGCAATCGGAAACATTCCGTCACAAATAGACAAGTTCATTATATGACTCAGTGGGCCACATACGATGTCAGCGACAGTTTTAATAATTTTTGTACTAACACCATCATAACCTACACTCAGTGTGTTTTTTAGGGCTAAAATTATATTGAATATGTCTGCAGGCAAGCTGGGAGCCATATACATCGAATCCTTTGTGTTTGGGATATGGTTAGTAACATTTGCCCCTGAGGTAATTGGTTTTATTTTGTGAATAAAAAAGTCATTAAAAAGGCTTGGAATAAGTTTAGGGTCTGAGATAATTGTGTTGTTGATCCGAATTTTATTAATGTTATTCTTAGGGGTATTTAGTTTATTATCATTAATAATTTGCCATGTCGTTTTAGATTTATTAGTAGACATTTGGATTTTGTATGAATTCTGTGCTTTTTTAGTCAAATAGATAACTTTATTAAACGTATTACAATAATTCTTAAATAGAGTTTTGTTTTGTTGCGTAGGATTCAATCTATACTGCCATAATAAATGGCGTTTCTTTGCACTACATTTTTTAATACCACGTGATACCCACTTTTGCTTCTTGGATACTTTCACAGTTATTGATATTTTCGGAAAGCATTGGTTATATAGAAACAAAAATATTTCTGTGAATGCATTGTAAGCTATATTAGGATTATTAGATTCATATACATATGATTTAAATTTATTGACATTTTCATTACTAAAATCACGTCTTAGTATACGCCATTGCTTTATAGAGCAGACAGTTTTGATAGGGCATTTGAGCAGTTGAGCCGTATGGTCAGAGAGCGCTAATTCTAGTACAGAAGCTTTAGAGGACTTGCTAAAATTATGCGCAAAGTTGTCAATGCATGACTGACTCCCAAGCCGAGTTGGTTCATATAGAGCAAGTTTTAAGTTGAAATTAAGTAACAATGTCTCAAATTCAATTGACTGCCTATTTCGCTTTAATACGTCTATATTAAAATCACCTGCTAAAACAATATTTTTATAGGACTTCTTAGCAAGCATACGTAACATTATATCTAATTTTTCAATGCACTCATTAAAGTTGCTCGCATTGGGTACCCTGTATATACAAATAATCACAGTCTTGTACGTTGTTAATTCGATGGCGCAACATTCAAAGACAGCATTTGTAGATAATTTTGCTATTTTTACCAGTTCCCTCCATTGATGTTCTTTCCTTACTAGTATACACGTTCCACCTCGTTTGCTTGCCTTGCGACTGAAACTGGCCGCCAAACAATAATCCTTTATGTTGAGATGCTTTTCATAGCCATCCATCATAAAATGCTCAGTAATGCATAAAATATCGACCCATATATTCTTGTCAAGTAGCTCATGTAGGCATATTGTAAGATTGTCTGATTTTCCTAACAACCCAGCAATATTTTGGTGTAAGATGTAGAGGTGCTTAGTCGAGAAAAAGGTTGTCATTTGGTTTGGCAGGTTCTTTCGATCCACTTACATCAGCTTGTGTAATGTCAGATTGTTCTGTTATA
Organism: Polymixis flavicincta; assembly: GCA_949987655.1. Taxonomy (NCBI): domain Eukaryota; kingdom Metazoa; phylum Arthropoda; class Insecta; order Lepidoptera; family Noctuidae; genus Polymixis; species Polymixis flavicincta. Next base: position 28,398,943 of record OX465171.1, on the reverse strand, counting down.
CAAGTAATTAAATCTAATAAGTCCCTGAAAATTCTAGATAGGCCACGATTATTTAAAGTAAAAAAGTCTTGAGGGTTGGATCTAGTATCGTTTGGCAGGAGTTGGTGGGTAAAAATGGTTAAAACTGGTTCACAATGGTGGCTTGGGTCGCCAATTATAACGCCACCATTTTCGAGAAAAGTTTCTAACCTCAAATTAGCTGCAAGCAAAAGTGAAAACGGATCGTTAAAATGGTACATTGACAACCAAATCTGACACAATATATTGTCTGTGGTGTAAAATATCTTGCAAAATCGATAAAACGGAACGTAACAATAGAAGTAACAAAATAAAACACACAAAAATATAACATACTAGCATTTGCCAGCGACTTCGCCCGCGCGGAACTTTCATCCCCTATTTAACTCCCTTAGAGGTTGAATTTCGAAAAATCCTTCCTTATTTCTTGTCTACATTATAAAAGGAACCTCTGTGCAAAATGTCAGCTTTCTAGGGCTAAGGGTTTGGGCTGGGCGTTGATGAGTCAGTCAGGACTTTCTTTTTATTTTTAAAGAGATAGAGCACGAAGGGAGGCGCTACTATGAAGGTGCATCCGATTAATTAGCTACTAGGTTTATTTCTTGCTCTCTAATTTTTTGGCTCCGACTACGCCTTTTGGGCAACTTTTAAGTGTTATGAGGTAAGGTTACAAAAAATCATTTTTCTAAATAACCGTGAGTTACCTTTTCATGGGAGTGGTGCCAGGGAGGACGGGGGCACCCTCTTTCTCTACCCCCACTCCCACTCCCCCCTCCTGCCAAACGATACTAAAGTTTTACCGGCTATAGGCTATATAATATCACGCTAAGTCCCTTAGGAGACGAGCAAAGAGAAAAAAGTCACGAATAAGAAATACACGGGTAGGCGATTCGAAGCGACGGAGTAAGAAATTTGACGCGAACGAAGTCGCGAGCAGATGCTAGTGCTTTTATAAGGTGTCCGCGGTTTCGCCTGCCAATTATCCCATGAGAATGTGCCAGCGGGACTAGTAGCCTTTATATGTTATCATGTGGAAGTTTCGGAGATTTTCCCGAAAAAATCATTTATAAAATGTCTTTTTGTTTTTTTTTTTTGGTTTAGATAATTGTTTGTTAAAAGTATCTGCCTTTTAAACTTTCGTTTACATTAACAAAGCTGTTATTTTGACGTTATTTTAAAAGACATTGCAATTGTAATTATTTGTATCGATGTTAATTGTTATAAGAAGTTACCGTAAATAATTTCATAAGCAAAAACCCTGTTATTTTGACATCAAATCTTCAATTTCATTTATTTGAATAGATTAAATAATCGTCGTTCGCACTCTTAATTTAATCTGCGCATTTATATTTGGTTATCCTTCGGTGGTGCTTCGGCTTTTCTGATAATCGTTTCGCTTCTATTAATACAGAGCATGGCCTAGACATACCGATAATTTTTTACCAAAATCCAGATCTTTTTATTGTCAGCAAATTCTGCGTTGGCAAAGGCACCATATGACACGATTCCTACCGGCTTCCTTTTGGAGATTCACATCGGCAACTCTATCGCTATTAAAAAATGGCACGTCAATAGTGGCTACTATTGTCAAAAAATATAGTTAGACCACGGGTATTTAATTCACCACAACATTCAAAAATAACAAAAATGGTTATTTCTAGCGTTGTATAACAATAACAACACGAAAATTCTAAATTAACCCGGCACCAAAACGTCACAATCGGGAAAAAAAATTATACAACAACGATCTCGTGATGATATCACTTTAGGTCACGTGACACTGCTTGATATGGAAGAGAGCAAACCGATGTACAACGGGTTACGACAGAAACAGAAATAGAAAAATACGTCAGCAGGAACTAGATGGAGGAATATTGCACATTTTATTTATTTTTCAGGTGTTCAATTTTATTGTATTTAATTTCGTACATTCCTATATTCATTTTAGAATGATAGTATGCAGTCATGTCTACTATCTATCATTTAAAGATTCACTGTCTTTATATTTATTTGTGTATTTAGAAAATATAAATGAAGAAATTAACCTGACTTTTTGTCAACAGGCAAACCCCCGGATCTTTTGGCCTGCGGAATTACGCTAATGATGACGTTGGTGCTCGTCGCTGGCGTGCGGAAATCCTTGTTTTTCAACAACTTGCTAAATGCTATCAACCTCACCATTTGGGTTTTCATCATGACGGCTGGCCTATTCTACATTGATGTCTCGAATTGGACTGAGCATAAAGGATTCTTACCTTTTGGATGGAGTGGAGTAAGTGTTTAACTTTCTACATTTTTATTTTTATTAGACATAATTTTACGAAAAAAACAGGATGGGATCACATTTCGTGAATAATGGACATGTTGTACGTGTTGCCAATTTTAGATTTTTGATTTCCCTTCTTTTTATTACCTACTGAGGGCTTTCATTCATTTTAGTATGTATAAAACTACTTTAAAAAATATTTTTAACGTCTTGAAAAAATAATGTTATCAAAGCAAACCCATGAAGAAAATGAAGTTATCATAAAACTAGTAACACCAAGAGAAGTCACACGAGAAATACAACGCAGTATAAGTATACGAAAATCGCCAGGTTACGATTTAATAACATGAGAAGTACTTCATTACCTCCCAAGAAAGGGCCTGGTTAAGTTAACGACCCTTATCAATGCCGCACTAACGCTGAAATATGTACCAGACTTATGGAAGGTGGCTGAAGTAATAATGATAGGTAAGCCAAGAAAACCAGCTCATGAAACATCATCATATAGGCCTATTTCCTTGCTACCAATCATGTCCAAGTTATTTGAAAAGCTATTACTGAAACGGTTTAAACCAATAATAGATAGTAAAAACATAATACCAGAGCACCAATTTGGCTTTCGAGAAAAACACTCTACCATCGATCAAGTGCATAGAATCACCAACGTAATAGAAAACGCCCTTGAAGACAAGAAAGTATGTTCTACTGTATTCCTAGACGTGGCGCAAGCCTTTGACAAAGTATGGCATGAAGGCCTTATACACAAATTGAAGAGCCTGTTACCGAAGCAATTTGCAGATATATTAGAATCCTACATTCATAACAGAGTCTTTAGAATAAGACAAGAAGACGCCTACTCAAAACTGAAAGAAATTAATGCTGGCGTACCGCAAGGAAGCGTGTTAGGTCCGGTCCTGTACCTACTATATACTTGCGACATTCCTGAATTAGGGCAAAACACGATTGGGACCTTTGCTGATGATACAGCTATAATGGCTGTAGGAAACAGCTACGAAGAAGCAGAAGAAAAGGTTCAATTAGCTGTAAATCAAGTTAGTTTAAGACTGGACCAAAAAATGGAGGATTAAACTAAATGAATCCAAATCTGTTCACATAGACTTTTCCAACAAAAAACATCAGTATTCTCCAGTTTACATCAACAATAAACTAGTACCATACGAGAATACAGCCAAATATCTCGGTATGACCCTTGACGCAAAGTTACGCTGGAAAGCCCACGTCAAGAAGAAAAAAGATGAACTCGACCTCCGATTCATAAAAATGTATTGGCTGCTTGGAAGAAACTCCATGCTATCCGTGCAAAACAAATTATTGCTTTACAGACAAGTCCTGATGCCAGTTTGGACTTATGGTATTCAGCTGTGGGGCTGCACCAAACAGGCAAATTAATTATACAACGATTCCAGAACAAAGAGCTAAGGGAAATTGTAAATGCACCTTGGTACATACGAAATGATGACCTCCATCGGGACCTAAAAGTTGAGTTCATCGCAACAGTGATCCAGAAATTTGCAGAAGCTCATGAAAAGAGACTTCATCAGCATGTGAACGTCGAGGCAATCCAGCTTCTCGACCACACAAACATAATTAGAAGACTAAAAAGAACAAAACCGTTCGAGTTAGTGTTTAGTGTTAGTGAATAGTGTAAAGTGCAAAAGTGCAAACAAACACAAGAACGAAGTGTATTCGCCTTAATAGAGACAATAAGAAAAGTGCTATTGGACTCATTCTTAGTAAAGACAATTCAATAGTTTAGGTTATAATTAAATTACTTATTAGTCTATCTATAGGGCTAGATTGTAATAAGATTAGGGTCCATCCTGTTGATGAAACCTAGGATAAGGGGAAAAAAAAAGAGCAAACCCATACAGAAAAGGACAGTAAAATTTTGATTTTATAATTTTCGTACCCCCTATACTCTCAACATTTACCCCAAAAATGGGCAAATAATGTCTGAGCTAGAAATATTACGCGGGTGGGAAGTGAGGCGAGCGCGGGTCACTTGTTTTGTTTTTGGTTCTTTCTGTATTCTGAGATTTGCATAAAACATGCTATAGAAAGCTGTTCTATGGTACATTATAGAGCTAGATTGATCTATAGGGCTAGATTGTAATAAGATTAGGGTCCATCCTGTTGATGAAACCTAGGATAAGGGGAAAAAAAAAGAGCAAACCCATACAGAAAAGGACAGTAAAATTTTGATTTTATCATTTTCGTACCCCCTATACTCTCAACATTTACCCCAAAAATGGGCAAATAATGTCTGAGCTAGAAATATTACGCGGGTGGGAAGTGAGGCGAGCGCGGGTCACTTGTTTTGTTTTTGGTTCTTTCTGTATTCTGAGATTTGCATAAAACATGCTATAGAAAGCTGTTCTATGGTACATTATAGAGCATTAGGTGTGTGTACATGTTTAGCAAATATCATAGCATGTAAACATTGTTGGTTACGTTTAAATTTTTTCCTGTCAGTAAAGTCTTTAATGCTGTAAAAGTTAATAGTTTTTAACCATGCAAATAGTTTTTTTTTGAACAATGTAAATTCTACAGTATTTAAGTACCTTGGAATTTTATTGTGATATTTAGAAAAACACCCTACGGTTGGAACATTGTTGGAACGCCAGACAGTATCAATAAATTCTATAAATTGAGTTTTATTTTTTATCTTACATTCCCTGTTTCACTCGAAGCAGACAAAGCAAAAATGTAATTACAGAGACATTGACAAGTTCAGCCTTTCCGATCGTTATCGAGGGTGACGCGACACGAAAAGTTGTTGGATATTAGCCAGGCAGTAAATTTGTAGGCAGTAAGGCTCCCACTTAATACCCAGAAATGTACGCCAAACTTGATCTCAATGTGGTTTTTACTCTACATGGTTATGGCCAGCATTAAAATGATAGGTACTCGGGTGTCAATTGTACTCGGCGTTTATTTGTTTCCTAGGATTCCGCGTTACAGAGTGGGATCCTAATATCAAGAAACTCATAAACGCCACATGCACAAAATAGTGGTGTTAAAATGTTTACTGCGTTACCAGCTGCCGTGTCAGATATTAATAAAGAGCTAGCAGTTGGAAACAGGTGAGGTTTGCTTGCAAACTTTTCATTGCAAATTCCATGAAACTTTAGCTTTCATTAATACACAGTCGAAAACTTGGATATTAGAAAGTTGTTTGAATGTATCTCCTTTAGTTTATCTAGGGCAGATACTCAAAGGCAAAAATCACTCGGACAGGTGCAATTAAAATAAAAAATCATACCTATTAGGTACGATCTAGTTTTTTTAAAAGTTATAACAAAAGATATGAAGATACCTGCATAAGAAAAATACTGTAGCGCGTGAATTGATTGGATTAGGAGCTCAAGTCACTTTGATTTTACAGAACGAACTGGATCAAAGTTTCCGTTAATTTCCGATCTCGGTCGCTGTATGAAAACAAAGAGTTGGAAGTTTGAACGTAACTGAAAGGTGCTATGGCGAGTGGCTTTCGCTATCCACAATGTTGCCGGATGAGTTCTAGTTTCAACTGACTTTTCAACCGTAGGAGGCATTTAATTTAAGATAATGTCTTCATTGACTTTTCTATCAGAACTGGCAAATTCTTCATCTATATCTAAACATATTATAATTTTTGCGATGTCTGGTAATTCTGGGATTGTAATTTCGAAAGTATAATATTTCGATTTTAGGTCTGAATGTGTTCTAGCCTCACGCAAATACTACCGAAAAGATTTTGTTCAAATTTTGAAAAAATAATATTTCCTATGAGTTTGGGCAGCTTGTAGGCTTAATACATTGTTACGCTTTTTGCAATGGGGATGAGCAATATTAAAATTTGTTCGCATTCATATAAGAATACGAACAAATTGATAAACTATGGAATTTACCGCAAATTTTAAAAAGCCGAGCAAAAAGATATAGAAATAAAGTAAGGTATGGGAATATTGCAGTCAGTGAGAGATCTATTTTAAAGAAATTATCTTCCCGATATACCTTTATGGTTAAGCAGTCAATCGTGACATAAATAAGAACTTTCAACAAAGCAAATACTTCAACGATTGCTGTGCAAACTTAAGTTCGATTCATACCACTCGTTTGTTACTACGCAATGAAGAACCCCACTATAGGTTATACAGTATCAACTATGTAAGGGGGTATTATTAATGTTACTGGCAGCCTTATTTGTATATTGTTAAGGTAGGTATTAATTGTCCATAAATAAATAACAATGTATATTTCTCGTGTTTCTTTTTAAACATATTGTTATAGGTACGATTCATATGATATTTCGTAGAACGTAGGTACATAGAAAATATCATAATATATGTTTTGTCATCAATAATAAGAAATATGTATGGTTTACTTTTTTGGGTGGGAAATCATCTAATAACTTCTCCCGCTCTGGGTGGAGCAAGAGGGCGGAGACAATGTATATTTCTCGTGTTTCTTTTTAAACATATTGTTATAGGTACGATTCATATGATATTTCGTAGAACGTACATAGAAAATATCAAAATATATGTTTTGTCATCAATAATAATAAATATGTATGGTTTACTTTTTTGGGTGAGAAATCATCTAATAACTTCTCCCGCTCTGGGTGGAGCAAGAGGGCGTGTCAGACTTTTACTGACTAAAACCTACCCGTGTTCCCTCAGTAGCCTGTGTGCCAGGGGCGGCGGTACCTCTTTCGAACAACCCGCACCCCTGAAATATCAATGTTAAGGTGACTGTTATTAATAAATCCTTTGAGTTTTATTATTTTGGTGATAGTTGTTCGTCAGGAATTTCGATATTTGTAAGAATGCATCAATCAGTGTATTAAGTACTACTACTTTATGCCGAAATGAAAGCGTTCATTAATACACAGTAAAAACGAAAAACTTCACAAGCAATGGGAAATTGTAACCGAAGGTTGTCGACATCAGGATGATCTGGACAAATGTACGTCGCTTGCTCCGTAACTGTTTTCATAGTAAAATGCGATGTCTTCCGACTTCCAAGCGGATGAAATCAAAATCAAAATATTTTTATTTCATATAAACCTGCATGGGCACTTATGAAACGTCAGAAGCTAGGTGCACGGTTCCAAAATGTTGTTTCCTATGGAGAAGAGCCGGCAAGAAACTCCACGGTTACTTTTTTTTAAATGATTGGCTTTAACAATGTTTTCAGAGATAAAATGTATGGGAGGACAGTGCAGGCCTGTCAATAAGTACCAGGTACTTAGACGAATACAGAATAGAAAATCGTCTACAAATCTACAGTCTGTAAGGCCTACAACGTTATCCCATTCACAATATGTAAAATAATCTACATAAATGATAAAGTCGCCGGTGACGAAGTCGCCGGCACCCAAGTTTGTTGTAAACAATAACAATTTATAACAAACTTGGATAATTACTGATAGAAGCAATCAGTGCACATTGATTCACTACGTATTTCATTACAATTTTATAATTTCAATAATATTCCTTAGTAAAACTGTTGAGTATTCTCTTTCTCAACCATTCGATGTAAAATAAGATGTTTTATTTTTAAGCAGACAATGAACAAAGTAGGTAAAAAGAATATCATGAGATCGCAGTTCCTTTGTGAAATGAAATTATAATATTGAAAGTTTTATTGAACATTTCACAATAAAGCATATTATCGAGCAGTACGATGTAGAAACATTATTTGATTCAATAACTGAAAGAAAGCAATCCTCATATTTCTTTTAGAAATGAAGTTCTTTGGAAAAGTAGTATGAGGTTACAATGCTTATGATTGTAAAATCATATCTATTACGAAAATGATGGCTTCTTGGAAATGTTGTGAACATTTTTCTACACAATGTTGGAATTTGTGAACAAATAAGCTGATTTTTGTGACAATAATGCTGAAAACATGTGGCAAATAACAACAACCAACCATTTATTTCCAATAGTAATGTACAGACGCCAGCACATCAAGCTACCCCAATCTGACAAATTTCTTTGATAGATTTTCAACTTTATTACGTAAACGTAAGGTTCATGTTCAATTGGGAAAAATTGACAGTTCGGGGTAGCTTATTGTGCTAGCGTCTGTAGAATGAAAGTAAGTAGAAATAAGTCGTAAGAAGAAAATGATGTAGTAACTGCCTCGTTGGTTTAGTGGTCGCAAGCGCTATTGCTGAGCAATGAGGTCCTGGGTTGGATTCCCAGATCGGGCAAAGTGCTATTGGTTTTTCTATCAGGGCCTGAATTCACTGGGACCACTTAACGATTCCTTACTCGTAACCACGTAAATCACACACGAAATCTGCGGTTGGTGCATGGCGAGCCATTCATAACACATCGAGAACCTTCCGTTCATCGGAAAGTACGACTATCTGTTGGTCCCACGCCTGATCTCTTTTCGGTCGTGTTGGATTGCCGTGACATCGAAATATGAGAGTAGGTACACCTGTGTCCGCGCACACACTTTTGCACTCTAATATCTCCCGCGTAGACGACTACTGGAGGAGAACCCTGGGAGAGGCCTATGTCCAGCAGTGGACGTCTTTCGGCTGAAATTATGATGATGATGTTGAGTTACTAGCTACTCTCCGTTGATATTGGCTGCCATGGCATAAATTCGGTCTGGAACTACTAGCGACCCTGCTTCGCGCCATTTTGTAATTTGTTAAAACATCGAATACTTCTTTAATAAATGTGAGTTTTAATGTTCATGTATCAGAGACTAGGTATTCGGATGCATATTCACCTAAATTTAAAATGTTGGCTAATATGAAACGCGCTTTTTATCGAAAAAATCTTACACAATGCATAAAAAAAATTGTCACACCACCCCTACTCTTACAGAATTACACCCTACATACACATATTTGCATTGGGGTTAATTTTAAATAAATACGGGTCTGAATAGATATGCAAACCGTTGAAGTCAAATTTTTAGAAGTCGCTTACATACTATAAACCTGAATAGTTATGCATTCCCGGTGTTACTGGCATCCCGGGAGTTTTTATACAAAAAATATTTTCTGAGAAGCCACTTCAGACTTTTATAACTAAAAATTACTTTAGGTAAATATGCATCCGATTATCCGATCTATAATTATAATAATAGGTCTTTACCTATGAAATTGCCGTTTTGTATGAAAAAATTTAAACGAATTTTTTTCATGAATTTTTTATTTGTATTAATCGAAGTAATCACCCATGCAATCAATGCATCTTTGCCATCGCAGTGGCAGTTTATTGATGCCCTTCTTAAAGAAATCAGCTGGACGGGAGGCAACAAATTCTTCAAAGGCATTTTGTACTGCCTCTCGGGTATTAAATTTTTTTCCCGCCAAGAAGTTATCCAAATTCTGGAAAAAGTAGTAGTCTGTAGGCGCAAGGTCTGGTGAGTAGGGCGGATGACGGAGAGCTTCCAACCCCAGTTCTTGCAACTTGGAGACCGTCTGCTGTGCAGTATGAGGTCGCGCGTTGTCGTGCAGGAGCAGCGGAGACGAGCGATTGACCAATGCTGGTTGGAGATGCGCCAGCTTCTCCATCATTGTGTTCAGTTCTTCACAGTACACATCTGCAGTAATGCTCACCCTGTTTGGTAAGAAGCTGTGATGAATCACACCGGCGCTAGACCACCAAACAGTGACCATCACTTTTCTAGGGGTAAGTTTTCGTTTAGGGCATTGTTTAGGTGCTGAACCAGGATCCAACCAACTTGCTGAGCACTTACGGTTATCAAACAGAATCCATTTTTCATCGCAGGTAACAATGCGGTTCAAAATTCCTTCATTTGTGTGTCTGTTGAGCAGTGCAAGGCACGTCTCGACGCGTACTTCGCGCTGGCGATCATTGAGTTCGTGGGGCACCCATTTGTCAACCTTTTTTACCTTGCCAATTTGACGCAAATGGACCAATATTGTTTTGACGCTAACGTCGAAAGCTGCTGCTAATTCAGCCGTAGATTGTGTATCATCAGCTTCCACAATCGCCTTTAATTCGTCATTGTCGACCAAAGTCTTCGGACGACCGCGAGGTTCATTTTTCAGGTCGAAATTTCCAGAACGGAAGCGAGCAAACCAATAACAGGTGGTGCGTTGGTTTGTAGTGTTAGCTCCGTAAACGTCGTTGATGTTGCGTGCCGCTTGTGCCGCGTTGCTGCCACGACGGTACTCATATTCCATAATTACTCGAATTTTTAACGTATCCATGATGACGAAAAAGATTGAAATGCGATGAAAATGTAACACTAATCAATAAAGAAATGACTACTTTTAGAAAAAAAAAATCCATGTTTTTAAAATAAAATTAATTTGAAATTAGAATTCTTAGCCAAACAAAAATTATTTTGATTTGAAATGGCCAGTACTGCAGAACGGCAATTTCATAGGTAAAGACCTAAATTAACCTTCCAGAATAAATTCTCTGAATGATGATACAACGTTAACATCCGTTGCGTAGCTCGTAGGTCATACAGATAGACGCAAAACCGACTTTGATATAACTATGTATTTTAATAACAAATATACTTTACCTATATACACAAACCCCATAATCTATATATACACCTGTACATAATTATACATATACACCTGTACATAATTATACATAAGATAGATAATTATACACTCAATTATACATCTAATAATTTTATAATAATAATGAATTGAATTGCTTGAATTTGTACGTAGCCCTCTTCCTCTCTCCTAATTTTTGCTGTGCCCGACAGGGTCCATATTGTTCTCACTGTTTGTACCATCTATTAAATACATATGGAATGCAATAAAGTATTGAGTATTGAGTATGTAACTATAAGTATAACGGTTGCTTGCTTACCGATTCTTTAAAACCTCTTTCCAAGAGCTTCATGAACCATCTTTGAATGTTCAGTGAATATTTTATAGCATAGAAACTACGAGTAGATGGGTATTTCAATATTTTTGCAGGAGACATTCTCTGTCAGATTTCTTCTTTAGAAGTTTTTATTATGTTCTTTTTCTGTACAAAATGAAATGGAATACAGATACCTATTATTTATATTGCATGGAATTCAATAGAGTTTGTAGTGGGACAAACGTTCGACAAGTCTCTCCTTTTGTGGGTATCAATTTTCTCAGGATTTTTGTACCTACCTCTCTGCTATCAATCTGCTATTAGATAAAGAGGGAAATGAGAAACTGAAAGTACTGGTCGAACTCACGTAGGTACTAAACGTTTTGTATGACCACAGACATGATAAGCGGATGTTTTTTTTTTCAAAATTGATAACGTTTGTCACTGAGTCATTATCATCATTTTTTCAGCCGAAAGACGCCCACTGCTGGACATAGGCCTCCTCCAAGCTCCGCCACCTCGACCGGTCACTGACTTATTGAGAACACTACAAAATTAAAAACAAAATCGCTAATGTGAATTTCTTTGTCAACCAGGTATTCAGCGGAGCAGCAACATGTTTCTACGCTTTCATAGGATTCGACATCATCGCTACCACCGGCGAAGAAGCCAACAACCCCAAGCGTTCTATCCCTCTGGCGATTGTGAACAGTCTCGGGATCATCCTCCTCGCCTATGTCTCGACTTCCATAATATTGACTCTGATGGGTACGTACAAAACTCCATTATTTTTGCAATCTCTTTCCAGAAGGGTTTTTTACACTGACGTTTCTTCGAGAACGCATCGCGAACATACGTGTTTGTGACACTTATACAGCTTGTTGACTTAACTATCAAGCACTACATATTTAACTTCAAACTTTTCAGTCATTCTGAAATCAACATATTGTACACCTCCTGTACACTCTGCATAAACTTTATACGAGTATTTCTTCGAGTGGATATAACATTAATTTGGACAGAATTATTTGAATATGGAATATTAGGTGAGTATCAGTGTAACGCAACAAAACATGTGAGTTTCGTTTTTAATTTAACGGTTATAACATTGTCTTAGCAATAAACCTTCCTACTCAAAATTCCAACACGAGTGTAACTAATTAATCATTACAAAATAATATTCAAAAACTTTTACCTAGTCCTTCGTATACTTAACGCAAGTTTTATTTATAGAAGCGGTTGATGTTGATTTTCTCCTTGGTAACTTGCAAGGTTCGGGTATAACATACACTGATACAGAGTTAAATGATAGGGTTAAATATCATGATTGAAATAATATTAGTTATTAGTTTGAGTAACTTATTTTCTCAGAAATTTCCTCTCTGTGAGAGGGAGTGGGCCGTGATCCACCACACGGGTCCAGAGCGGGTTGGTAGATGTCACATGTCTTCGAATTTTTATTTCTAGGACATGCCAGTTTTCTCACGATGTTTTCCTTCACCATTTTGAGAGCAGTCGTGATTAAATAATGTATGTAATGTAATCAATAATCGCAGCCTCTCGCAATCCACTGCTAGACAAAGGCCTCGCCCAGGCTACGCCACACTAACCCGTCCTACACCTTTTGAAGGTCGTCGGTGCATCTAACTGGAGGACATCCAGTATGTCCATCCCACTACCACTTCAGTTTGCGTACTCTTTTTTTTGTTGGGTGGGAAATCATCAAATAACTTCTCCCGCTCTGGGTGGAACCGGAGGGCGTGTCAGACTTTTACTGACTAAAACCCACCCGTGTTCCTTCAGTAGCCCGTATGCCAGGGGCTGTGGTGTCTCTTTCGAACAAACCCGCACCCCTGGCAGGCATCGACCCTTGCGGGTCCCATCACTTTTTGTGCTGACATCTTTTTGAGGCGCGCGTGAGTTTGCGTACTCTTCAGGCTTTGTTGGTAACTCCGGTTTGCTTCGGTAAAACGCCTACTTAGTGAAAAAACCGCAAAAGTATCCCTTTTATGACAAATACGAGTTTGCTCCTTCAAATGTTTACTTACAAATAGGTCGATCTTTTTCTTGAATTTTGTTTCGTGCTTTCTGCTTTTTGCATCGTTTCCCTCTGCGGTAATTGAGAATTAAGAGCATTCATCCCACGTGGGTTGGCAACGACGTATTTATAGCAATTTTTCGCGATTATTTCATTAAATACAAACAAAAGTAAACATGTTTTTCAGCCATGCACTAGATCATTGGTATTTTCTTGTTTGTATGCTATTTTTTTGCAGTGATTTTGCTATTTAATTACAAAAATCGACATACCGTCAATTATTTTCGGTTTGCATTATTTAGTATGATTTAATATTTTTATTAAAGAGTAAATGTTAAAAATAATCATAAATTTATACAGAATATCTAGGGCTTGGCTGAAAAAAAATTGTACTTCTGTTTGTATTTAATGAAATAATCACGAAAAACTACATAAATGCGTTGTTGCCAGCCCGCGTGGAATGAATGCTCTTAAAGTGTATTTTTAACCGAGTTCAATAAAAGAAGTAGATTCTCAGTACGTCGGATTTTTTATGTGTGTTTCCCGATTATTCGAAGACGGCTGTACCGATTTCGATAATAATTTTTGGTAGAAAATATATACTTTCTAGGTGGTACCATTGCCACTAAGTCAAGAACTGGTGATGTGATCCTGTAGAAATTGAGGGAATTCTTCAAATATTATCGGCACACCTCCAGCAATTTGGATATTTTCATAGTAACTTGTACGTTTGGTCTCGGAAAGCACCATTTGGTGAAGTGGAACTGATGTTGAAGATCACCGAATGACCACCGAAACTACTCAATAATAAAAATTTCACCAGTTGCGATTTGGTGACTTAAATATAACCTTCTAAAATAAATTAACGCATAGAGATATGATAGATAGGGTAGGTACCATAACTAAAAACTGAAAAAAATAATCTTAAATACAAAAAGAAAACACTTCAAACCGAAAAAGAACTTTAATTTCGAAATTCAGTGGCAAATCACTAAAATAAGGATTCATTCAGAGACACCGACTTCCGAAATTAACGTAATTTTTCTCTGTGTAGTGTTTTTCTGGCAGACAGTTTTGTTTTTGGTAAAAAGTGTACCTATTTCTACATTCCCAAATTAAATGAATGAGAGAGACGAATTAAAAAGAATAACAGAAATAAAAAGAGTTTCAATTAAAACCGTGTTATTCAACAGTGGTCTTTAATTATTGTTTACATTCCTATTTCTAGACTTCCAAGTAATGCCTAGAGCTGTTAGTGTCTTCTCTCATGAGTGTCTGCTCGTAATTTCATTTGTGGAGTAACCAACTTTACATTAAGGCTGTAGTGCGCTTGTAACCTGGTTTCCCGGAACATTAGACCGGATAATACCTACCATCAACCTACTTTACATAATTAGAAAGGAAACCATATAGTTTTTAATTAACAGATAAAGCTTATTATAAATTGAATGAGTTTTTTGATGCTGGTTTTTGATCATGATTTACTCATTTATTATTTTTAATCGTCTATTCTATCATGATATTTGTCATTAATTAGGTTCGGAGAGCAATAAAGGTACATTGATTTATTAACATGAGTGTTCCCCCGTGGTCGAAATTCGACCGTAATGAAAAATTATTAGTTCCCTGCACTCCTTATCCATATACCTACGTATAAACTAACGGAGCCAAATTTCATACGAGGATTATGAAATTATTACGTAATTTTCTTCGACGGTCTTAAAATGGTACGTAATCTTAGTTACACTCTAAACTTTAATATTTTAAAGAGTAAAGATTAAATTTTTTTTGTTACGATTTCACGCTAAAACGGAACAGATTTGGATCGTGAGTAATCCATGACATAGAACACTTTTAATTCCAATAATCGAAGCAAAACTCATTTATTCAAATTAGGCTGAGAAACAGCACTTTTCGACCGTCTTTATTCCACGGAGTCGAGATTTATGCAGTTGAAACAGCGGGGCGCAGCTAGTGCTTAATAATAACAGTATCTTATGCTGTAATAAGATTTACACCCGTCTAAAAATAAATACCTAGTTGCTGTAATATCGTAAAATCTATGGATCGATACTCTAGCCACTTCCCTTAATTACATTGAGTTGAGATTAACTCAATTGATTTAGCACGTGTTGCCCTGTAGTTTGATGATATAATATTAAAATTAATATAAGTACAGGGTGGGACGTCGGCGCGCAACTTATTATCATGGATTTAGTAAGTACCTGATCCTGCACGGCGTTAAAATTTTCCGTCATTCTTTTTTTTTTAATTCTTTTCCGTAGATTTTGACCGTGTTGGTTTTGCACTTTTCGATTAAAGAGATTTTTCTTTTTTTTTTTGATAAGCGAAGTTAAATTTATACGGGGTCTAGAATCAAGTGCTTGGAAGTTTCAGTTTGTACGTGAATGTCCTTGCAACGTGCTATATTATTACTATGAAGTAAAAAACCAAACATACACAACACAAAATAATTTTTGAACCGACGAAAAAACGGAGGAGGTTACTAAATTCGACGCGTATTTTTTTTTTTTTTATGTATGACCACGCATAACTTTTTCCAGAGTAGTCCGATTTTGATAATTCTTTTTTTATTGGAAAGGGTATACCTCGAAGTTGGTCCCATATAAATTTCAAAGAAAAATTCCAACCCTAAGGGTAAGAAAATAGGGGATGATTGATTGTTTACTCACAGATTTTAATACTGAGTTGTGTATTACAAAAAGTAATCAACAAAAAGTAATAAAAATTAAGCATGTAGTAATTAGTAGATTATAGCCACAAAAAATTATAAAATAAAAACTTTTTAACAAAAAAATTAAACCGCCGAAAAACCGAATAGTAAAAAATAATAAACTAGCTTTGTCCAACCCCAATAACTAAGTTCGGAAGTCGGTGACTTTGGATATGTATTTAATTATATGTCACCGCCTTCCGAACTTAGTTATTGCGGTTGGACAAAGCTAGTTTATTATTTTTTACTATTCGGTTTTTCGGCGGTTTAATTTTTTTGTTAAAAAGTTTTTTTAACCTAAGTATAAGGTCCCGCAGATAGGCAAACGTCTCCTCTACAGTTCTACTTCTCTTTATCTTTTGGCTTCCTGGGCCAATCTCCCGCCAGAACGAGTCCAAATTGTCAGGCCAAAGCTTCTTATACCTAAGCCTTGGTATGACTCCTGTCTTCAAGTACTGGTATGACGATCCTGACACATTTGTATTTTTTTTAAATATTGAAAAATCTCTTCATAGTAAAATAAAAAAGAAATACTTTCGCCTACCGATGTTAGAGACCTAACCGTCACTTAACGAAAGAGTAATCAAAACTTCGCCAATTCGATTTACAAAGTTCAACATTTTTGGCAGTTAATTACGACTCAAACAAATTATAAGAAAACTTTGATAGTAAATATTTTAAATTAGTGCTAAAAGCTTGCTTCTATTTCAAGTCGTTCATTTATAATTATAATTATACCCTTATCCCAATGTATTTGTGGTCGGCTTCTTCCATACTTCTGGCGCAGGATTTCTTCTTCCATACCTCTCTATCGTCATTTCAGTACTCACCCCTTTTCTACCCATATCATCTTTAGACGTCAATGTCATTCGCCCGCATCACATGCCCATCCCATGACCACCGTTTTCCACACAACTTTTCACCTGTGCATTTTCAAACTTCCTCATATTATAATCATTTCTAATTATAAACATTCGTGTAACCACACATCCCTCACACATTCTGATGTTAGTTACGTGCAAAATTGCATATATCCCTTAAATTAACACTCACCATTACGCCGGGACCAACGGCTTAACATACTTTCCGAGACACGGAGGGCTTTTGATATGTAAACCCATCCATGGACCAACCGCGACAAGCATAGCTTAACCAGATCGACCGAGCCGTGGATATTCCTTAGCCACAAGCTCGTATCATACGAAAATCAACTCTATGAAACGAAATTCTGCAATCTGCCCACCAACTCATGATTTCGTGCCAGTCTGTTGAATAAACCCTGTTTGAAAATTAATCTAGAGAGACACCTTGGGAAATTATAAACTATTTGAAGCCAGTCAAAGTTATTCAAACCGATAACTACGTGCAGGTTTGTTATCTCTTCAGACTTGTCAATTTCCAGTTAACCTCAATACGGTTTCGCTAAGCCGGATAAAATTAAACTTCGTGATGCAGACAGTAATTGATTTCGAGAGTCGTTCTCTTTATTACGGAATTGTAAAATGGAATGGACAGTTGGACAGTGGCTATTTTTCGACGTATAAAGTATTGGATATATAGGGAAACACAATACCTATTAATTGGGGTTTCGTGTTGCAATGAATCAACATTTTTTTCGATCGTGCAACTGGCAACCGTGTAGTCCACAGTTTCTGTTCCTAAATAAAATAATCTTCATATTAACGATGATCAATATCTGTCGTTTGTTTTATAATGAACCAGTCTAGTTTAGTCTAATCAGTCTAGTTTTTTCAAGTTACCGTTTTAAAATGGTAATTGATTACGTTTGATTTAACTTTAAATTATGTAGATTAATAAATATTTACTGGTAAAACAGAAACAGACATATTGTAGATAGAAATATATGTTTTTAGGAAACCACACACTCGTTTTACACACAACCACACTAAGTATTCAAATATGGGAAGTCATAGCAAGCCACGCATAGTGGCCATGTTACGACGTCACACGCGGTCTTTCCTTGACCCGAATGCAATTCGCGTGCGAAGTTCCCCCACATATTATAGAATAGGTGAAGGTTAAAACTATGCTGTAGATGCGCTAGCTTCATTATAATGTAAAATAACGTCAGTGTCTTCTGACAACCCGTTGCGGGGCTATTGTTATTATAGTATACCTCCTAAGCGGAAGACAGAGTTGTGGCGCAGCCTAGGAGAGTCCTATGTTTAGCAGTGGACTGCGTTAGGCTAACGTCTGTCCTTATACACTGGTTTTAGGAAGACTGAAAGAGAGACAGAACGCCGGTACAACATTTGCGCACCAAATTATTTTAGGTTTCTTTCTCTATATACTTTCATCCCCTATTTAACCCCCTTAGGGGTTGAATTTCGAAAAATCCTTCCTTATTCCTTGTCTATATTACAAAGGGAACCTCTGTGTAAAATTTCAGCTTTTTTGGTCCAAGGGTTTAGGCTGGGCGTTGATGAGTCAGTCAGTCAGGACTTTTTTTTAATTTATATATAGATGTAAAAGAGAAACTGACTGACTAACAGATCAACGCACAGCAGGATCTACTGGGACTAGGAACGTGAAATTTTTCACACAGCTATGATAGGTACCCTGAGCTTATAAATTTTAAAACTTGGCACGAATAGGTACTTATCTTAGTAAATCATAAATATTGTGTTTCTTTGGTTTTTTAAATAACACCGTAAAGGACGAGTGGGGGTGTCAACGTTTGTAGGGGAAAATACGAAATCTAAGTAGGCGAAGTCGTAGGCGAAGTGCTAGTCATCAATAATAGAATGTGATTAAACATGAGTCAGTTCCCAATAACATCAGAAAAGTTTAGTGTGGTGGCGGACGTAAAATAATAGCAACATCCCATTTCATCCCGTGGGTGTCGTAAAAGGCGACTAAGGAACTTACTAGAGAATGGGCGCCAGCATTCTCTATGCATTTTATCACCATACTGCGATCACCAACCCGTCTGTCAAGCGTGGCGATTATGGCAAACCCTCCCTTTCGGAGGAGGCCTATGTCCAGCAGTGGACCTCTTTCGACTGAAATGATGATGTTGATGATGATGAACATCACAAAGTAAGATACCGGTTTTATTTAGGCAAACGCCTGACGTGACCATCTAATAATTGAATTGACACCTGACAACTTGATAATTTGGTGCTGCCACTCCAAAATGTTTCATAATGTTGCCGGTATCCAAAACTACCTTTACCCGTTGAAATAAAAGAAAAGTAATTCAACTAGGCAAAAACAAATAAGGTATGACTTCGTGGGTATGACACAAATACTCCAGCTGAGTTTTGGAAAAATGTATGCGAAATTAAAATCACAGTTATACAACAAGTAAAGGGTTATGAGTTCGTGGCTTCTCTTCACATTTTGAAGTACTCTCTGACGAGTGAACGAGAGAACTTATTTATAACAACCTCTTCAACACTTTGGTACTGTAATTTAACTCCGTGGTAATTTCAACCGGTTGTTTAACTCTAGCTTTTTAACGTGTTGTCTGTAAAAGCAACAGTCGATAATCGGAATGTGGGTTTATTTTATTTAGGGATTTTAAGCAACCGTTAAGCAACATAAATAGATTGAGATTTTCCCTTGTCTGTTTATGTTAAACACTGAAATAAAATTCCTTGTTTCTTGCCTTTTACGTTTATTTAGACTGTTTTGACTTTACTCTTATCAATAACCATGTTCAATCGAATAAGCGGTTTTAACACTTGTAGTCCTAGTATAGTGTTGTAGTCCCCGTAGTCTTAGTGACAAATATCTTATTCGTTTGGTTTAGAAAACGTGGCATAAACTTATCTAGGTAAATATTAAAGATGGAATCATATATTTTTCAAAACTGACTTGAAAGTGTAGCAAGGGCGTATTTCTTTTTTTTAGCATCGTGATGTGTGCATGACAGCCGATCCCAAACTTAAAGTTAAAACTTTTTAGAAGTCTACATAGCCTGCATAATGTTTGTAGGAACGAATTTCCATGCATAATCACTACATATAATTATATAATATTGTAAAACAAAGCCCCCCGCCGCGCGTCTGTCTGTCTGTCCGTTTACGATTAACTCAAAAAAAAATTGGACCGATTTTCATGCTGCTTTCACCAACGGATAGAGTAGTTCCCAAGGAAGGTTTTAGTATATAATTTGTCAAGTTTTTCTGTACATTGTCTAAAATAATAATGATATTTGTTGGAGGAGTCGGAAAAAAGAAGCCGTCTGGGAGCTTTCAACATAAACAGTACCTAAACAAATTTAAAAACCCCCGACCCAAACAAAAACTCTAAAAAGAAAAAAATAATATTTATAGGCCTTTTAATTTGAACGTAATATTTTGATCAGGGCATTGTCAAGTCGGGGGATGGCTAGGCCTCTGTTTGGCGTTTTCATTGGCCGTCCCCCGACTTGACAATGCCCTGATCAAAATATTACGTTCAAATTAAAAGGCCTATAAATATTATTTTTTACTTTTTAGAGTTTTTGTTTGGGTCGGAGGTTTTTAAAATTTATATTTTATTTCTTGCTTTTTAAACTTAATGTCTCCCTTAAATTACCATTTATCTGTAATCTATTCATTGAGACCTTTTCAATGAGCCCAAACACGATACTTCTGCTGTTTGTTGGCGAATAACTTGGGTTTCCTGGAAATTCCAGTTGTTGTTCCAGCATCAGTTCAAGGTAATTTTTTTCGTCTAATATCATTGAAGTAATAGAATCCCAAATTTTAAGTTGATCAGACCCATGGAAGAGGCTAAAAATGCTAAAATCCCTTTTTCAACCAGAAAAGAGCTGATAATCTTCAAACGGCTGAACCGATTTTGATGAAACACGTTTAAGAATACTCCCGACTAATACACCTTTCAAACAAAAAAAACTAAATCAAAATCGGTTCATCCGTTCGGGAGCTACGTTGCCTCAGACAGACACACACACACACACAGACACGTCAAACTTATAACACCCCGTCGTTTTTGCGTCGGGGGTTAAAAATTATATATAGTGGAATTCTGTATCTTATATTTATATACGTCTACAGAAAAGTCCGCGACGACATTTATGTCTATCTCTTAAGGATGATATATCTACTATATCCATTTTAATACTTTAAAAAATGGGCGAAATAAGACATAGGCTACTTTTATCCCTGGAATATAAGTTCCCATGGGTTGCGGGAACGGGATCAAAATTTCATGATTACTTTCGCGATAACCGGCATCCACGCGGGTGAAGCTGCGGGCATCAGCTAGTACTAACCTGCAAATCTGGAATTCAAAACAAATAAATACATAGAAGAAGAAATCATACAATAAAATCTTGGCCTCAGTGATTAAACCATGGTGAATAATCCAAGACCTAAATGAGAGAAAGCGCCCGGCATTGCCAATCTATTTTTTTTTTTCGGGTTTTTGCTTCGCACGGTTTGTGCATTTAGCCAGTGTCAAATAATTTTACTTTTCAATCAATTAAATGGCTCGATATCAGGCACGACGTTACAAAAAAGTCATAGTCAGTCAAGTCAAAGCTATTGTAACGCGGTAGTAACTTTACAACAACCTATTAGGAGTTTTTGGAGGGAACACGAAAAGTCCACGTTAGTCACTTATTTTCCCCTTCACTACACTTGTAGACTCACACGTAACTAAATTGAATAATTCACTACCAAAATTATACAATTTAATTAGCTATTTCACGAAATTTCATGAAAATGAAAATTCGTGCAACATGTTCCAACGCGATCCCGCCAAAAAACCTGCCAAACTATTATTATCATGGAAGTGGGTTAACAGACATGTACTCGTAGGTACCTAAATCTCATGATAAAAAAGTTTTTTTTTTCAATTCATCCTACTTTGTTTGTCATGTAATATTAGAAATATGAAAGTTTGTATGTTTAGATGTTTGTTACTCAATCACGCAAAAACGGCTGAACGGATTTGAATGAAATTTGTTACACAGTGTGTGGTGCAATATTTGCGACCGAACAGCTAAGCACTTTTGCCTGCATGCATTTCCATAAATACATGTATTGTAACTATTACCAGTCAGTTCATGTCCGACTACCAATCGCGTAACTCAAACCATAACCAAATCAAACCATCTTAGTGCTAATTTAGCTTAACTTTACCATTTAATACTAGGATAAATTGTAGTCAATATATCCTTTAAAACCATATACCTAATTTCGTATCATTAAGTCATCAATCGTAAACCAATACCCAGACCATAACCATTCTAATATAATACCAAATTAACCAAATATCAACCAACCCAGAAGTTAGTGCTAAACCAAGCAGGTGCTAACTTCTACACACAGATAGTTTGTAACCTGGAATAACACATACTTAGGATACTTTTTATCCCGGTCCCATGGGATAAATATCAACTTTCCCGCGGGTGAAGCCGCTGACAAAAGCTAGTTATTTAATATAATAATTGAGGCCATCTTATTCCCTCGACGTACAAACTAGGTTACAGAAAATTAGCTCCATCGCCGCGATAAAAATGCAAAGTTAGCACAATGCATCATGCTTTGAAACGGGCGGCAAGTTAATACAGAGCATTGAACCTTTGCTCATCCAATATTTTTGCAGCAGTAACATGATATAACATGATGTAATGTGACATAACATGACACTTGTATTCTCCGACGGGTTAGACAGAGGTCCAGTTAAATACATTCACAATCGTCACTTATGTTTTACTCCCATTTTAAAGGAGGCCAGTCTATTTCCATCAACTGGTCATAAATCCAGACTTCGAGTTGCTACTGAGAAATTCTAAGTGGAAAAACTCACTAACACTTTGCCCGACCCGGGAATCGAATGCGACTATAGACCAACGAGACAGATTGCAGCAGGATTAACCACTGGACCAACAGGACCAAATCAAAAATCGCGACAATAAATGTGCTGTTACATTTTAATGACGGTTACAGTTATACGAACATAAATGTAAGGAACAGCTGATTTTTTTTCGCGATTTCAGGTTTGGTCCTGTAGTATTAGTTGTTCATAATGATGAGTACAATGACCTCTTAAGAGGTTGTTGGTGTTTTTCCAATAACCCTGTGTAGCCTTACTGAGGCGTCAGTTTTAAGACTTTACAAGATAATTGATTTGAGGTATTTTACATGGATCGACTTCCTATCTGACCTCCACAACCCAGTTACTGGGTAATCATAAATTCTTTATTGCGAGTAACAATGAGACTCATAAAGTGTTAGTAACAGTACCATAAACTATGTTAGTGATACGATTACAACAACAATTACACAAACACAATCACTGCTTCAGCATTCCAGCTGATACAGGAGCAACGACTTACAATAGTTCAGTCCAGCCTGTCAGCATAAATACGATATCCCTTGGTAAGGCTGGTTGTCAGACTTTCGGGCTTCTGACGACCCGTAACGACTGTCAAAGATTCACAAATGACAGCTGGGACTAACGGCTTAACGTGCTTTCCGAAGCACGGGGGGCCCTTATGCGAATTTTCCATTATAAGAATTTGCCCCATAAGAGAATTTTCCATTTTGAGAATTTGCCCTTTAGCGAACAATCCGCGGACCAACCACGGCGAGCGTAGCTTAACCTGAACGGGCGACCCGTGCGGCTAGTAATACTTAGCCACAAGCCTCAAATATAAAAACCACTATGATAAGTCTTGAAAGAGCTCAGCGAGCAATATTAAAAGTAATGAGCTTCAGGAAATTTAGATATCCTACGCATCTATTATATAAGAATTTATCTTTGCTCACAGTAAGACAAATATTTATAAACAATGCTATATTACTTCAGCACTCCAAGTTACCCATACCTAATTTCACTTCCAGGCGAAGAAAAGATCTAGTGTACTCCGTATCTAAACGTAACACTGTATTTTCAGATAAATTCTTTGACCATCTCGGGCCACATTTATATAACCAGTTGTCAAAGACCATCAATTTACGCGATTTGATTGTCTCTGTTTGCAAAAAAAACTTTAAATAAATATCTCATCGAAATGAACTATAATAACACAGAAAAGCTATTAAAATCCATATCTTAAATACATTTACACAAAAACGTACACATACTTATTCCATCCAAACACAATCTACACGCGCATTCACTAACCTACATTTCATACACATAGACCATATTTTCATTTACTTTTTTTCTTTATGTTTCTAATTTACGTTTTGTTTATTTTTGTAGCATTAGTCATCATTACACAACTTTTGTGTTCATTTTGATATTTTATTGTTATAAAGTTCAAAATCGTAACTAGTAGGATCCACACTTTTTGTCTGAAATGTTTGCATATACTTTTAATATTTTATAATTACCCTCGTTTCTATTGTCACCGAATCATAAAATAATAGCTGCTAAGTATCAGTATTGTTCTAGCCGTACTCATAAATCATTGTTATTTAGCAGTCAAGTTTAGTAATTGGGTGGAAGTGTGTGGTGTTTGTGAACGAGGAAGACTGACCTGCCGTGATACAGTTTTCACTAGTACGGAGGTCAGTGTGAATTAAGCTCAAACAACCGCATAACGCACACAGGTATTTATATTCACATACCTACGTAATTACACTAGTATTAGTAGATGCAAATCACAGGATTGTTGGGATTTGTAAGTAAGGTTGTTCTGTTATATTGCCAATAAACTTTTTTACTTTTTTTTTTAGTTTTTATAAATACACCATTATATAAAAATATGACCTTTTTGCACTTCTCCATATAAACTTTAACGGTGCCAAATTTTAACTCCTCCATCCGCGTAATATTCGTAAAAAAGGGTACAAAACACGTTTTAATATATAAAGATTATTGATAATCGTTTTTCAGCGCACACGCCCCGCGGGATTCGCGTTAGTTTGGCTAGAGTTCAGTACTAGGTGCATTAATTTTGCTAATGTTACACTTTATGTTCTTTTTTTTTACTGTATACATATTCAGGTGTCTATAGTAAAACAAACTTAAAAAACCGTTTGTTTAAAAAAAAAAAAACAATTTACTAACATACTGTAAATAAATGTGTTCATCACTGTGCAATTGAATGAATTAAGTATTTAGAGCTATTTTTCCCTATGGTTTTTATTTTGTTGGTTCCTTAAAGGGTTTTCTTATCGGGAAATAATTTCGTTTACGAGTTTGGTATTTGTAAGTCACAACTCGTGTTGTGCAAGTGTAATAGATAAGGCATGCTTAATTATTCCAACGCAATTTCTAAAGTTTACTACAACATGCTCATACCTAAACATTTTTTGATACGAGTTTAAACATGACATTAAATAAACTGATGCTTTACGGAAAACGCTACACAATGCGTTCCATTCTCTGGCATACTCTGTTTAATTACAATAAATAATGTACTTATTGTTTATTTGGTTCGATCAAAATCCACTTTATCAAATTAATTAACTGAAATATTTCCAGTAAACATCACTTGTTTCCAGTGGTGTGACTGGCAGCTCAATAGTATTGATAATCCTTTGCGGTTTACGCACAATAAACTACATTACAAAAGAAAATCCGATCCTCAATCAAATGAAATGAAAATAATTCAACAGAAAATTCGCTAAAATGTGGGAAATGTGCTGCAACCAGTTAAAATACATACCTATCAGCATGTAAAGGGAACCTAAATGATATCCTGACCACGTTATTGTAAAAGTGGGTGAGCATATTGAAATGTAAGCGATTTTTGGTATTTTTTCTTGCTTGTGAATCCGCACTGTAGGTTTTATTAAAGAACAAAAGACAATACCATGTTCATTTTACACACTTTCGCATCGAGCCTCACTTATTAGCGAATTTATTTGTGTCTTAAATAATAAAAATCATAGCGGATGCATAGGTTCTAAGCAACGATGAAATATGTTTCTGTTTTGTTAACTTTGAACAACGTTTACATAAACTTTTTGACGAAAATGCGTTCGAATATCAAAGGGATTTTAGGCAACCGCACAGCACAGCTAAAACATACAGGAACAAAATTCATTTAGTAGTAGCGGCATACCAATCTTTGTGTGGCACGAGCACTCTATTTTGTAATGCGTCAATCTAAAGCGATTTTATGCGTTATCTAAAAGCCTTGTTCAAATATGGAACTGTTATTCCGATGTTATTATCTAACATGAACCCTCATAAATACAAACGTTGTTTTTTAAGAGTTCTATCTATAAACGTCAAAAATGTATGGTTAAACAGTTATTTAAAGCAACGTTTATAAATAAGGGGGCAAATGTACCGAACAGCTCATGTCAGACGAAAACTTCGTTTCGACTTTGTGTCGGGTAAGTGGGGTATTTCTGGTTTCTAAAGTTACAGTTTATTTAAAATGTGTTCTTAAAGAAGATGTAACGGAAAGGGTATACAGGAAAATTGTTTATCCAGTGCGCAAATTGTAACCATGAATTCAGGATATCATTCTAGACCTCCTAGGGCAAAAAAATTTCGCCGGATATGCAAAAAAAATAAGCTGTTCCAGACATTTTGCCCGCGTAGGTATTGCACTTTTCTATGAAACAGCTGGTTTTATTTTTGTACAACCGGCGAAAAATTTCTGCGCTATGGTTTCTAGAATGATACGCTGAATTCATGGTTACAGTTTGGGCACTGGATAAAAACTTTCCCTGTATAGGTACTATGAAGACTCTAACGAGCCCTCGAGACAAAACCTAATCGTTGGCTGCCAGTACGTGTGTGAGGTTGCCTTCAATAGGTGAACCCACCCGAGAATAAAAGGATTAACGTAGTCATATATCTGCACAAGCCTTTTATTCACAGCGTTCCAATAATCAGGAGGCACCTACCTATAACTATGAGAATATTTACCAAACTCCGGAGAATTTTTTTACAATTTGAGGTACTTCTTTTCAAAGAGAAAGCTCAAGTCAGGACAAACAAACCGCAAGCATGACACTATGACAAGTGTCGGTAAAGTTAAATGAAAATTCGTGCTAAAAAAAACAACAAAACCAGTTTTGTCATGCTTGAACCTCGTCATGCCAAAACCGGAAGAAAAGACGCGATGTGCCCTCTTAAGACGAACAAAATGATGTAATAGTTCATATCAGTCCAGAAGAGTTAACTAGAGAAGACCATAACATCAAAATATTTTGCTCCATCGGACGGCATTAAGTCAGAGGGAAGAAAAAGGTTAAGAGGCTAGACGCCAACGTTCAATTGACACATTTTAAATTATGTTCATACTCCAGAGGTAAATTCTAAAAATGTACCTACTCCTCTCTCGTTCGTTTCCATTTAATATCAGCTACAGCTGACGAAAACCTGTAGACCCTCATTTACAAGCTGAACCAGTAGTGTCAATTCAACACTCTTTGCGAATCCTAAGCTCCTTTAGCAAAGTTGGCCATGGTTGTAATATACATAAAAAAAAGCTTTTTCGACATTCGCTGTTTTGACGAGGGTCCTTGTATGAGTGAGTGTCATTACGTCCCTTTTTTTTTAGAATGGGAAATCATCAAATAACTTTTCCCGCTCTGGACGGAGCAGCAGGGTGTATCTGACTTTTCCTGACTAAAACCCACCCGTGTTCCTTCAGTTGTCTGTATGCCAAGGGTCACGGTTCTCTTTCGAACAACCCGCACCTCTGGCAGGTATCAACCCTTGCGCACCCCACCAGTTGGTGCTGACATCTCTTTGAGGCGCGTTTGGAACACAACGTGCCGTCGACCCGGGCTTGGTCCTTACCGGACGGCAGGCTACCCATTACTCGCCGTCCGCAAGCCCGCGTCTAAGGTGGCCGGAAATCGGCCTGGCATTCCCGTCGCCCAGGATTTCTCCTGCAGTGACTAGGGCCGTGAGGACACATAGATTGCCTCTCCCTCACTTGTGCCGCCTCCCTCTTCGCGAGCATTATTGCTTCGCAGAAGGAGGTGATGGCTACCCATGCACTCTCGCTCCGTACCATGGCCTGGAACAAGGCCGGACGCGAGAGATCGTCGCTGCCGATCGCCTCTATGAGGACACGGCGCTGCTCTGCCCAAGCCGGGCAGACCTCCACCGTATGCTCCACTGTGTCCTCTGGGCGATCTGTGCACCTGGAACCTCCCGAACCAACCGTGTCCGGTCCTGTCAAAGATGGGAACTATCGCCGCAAATATGGCGTGCCCAGGACTGGGTTACGATAATCGCACTCTCCATGTCGCCATAATGTTCCACTGGAGCGGAGCTCTGTCCGCTGTGCCGCGAAATCTCACGGCAGTGGAGTTTTGCCTTCTCGCGCCGCTCTCACGTGTGCAAGAAGACCTTTGCCTCCAGATCCCATGGCGGCAATCCAGCAAGGAGGCCCGCCGCCTCACCGGAGATCGTGTGGTATCCCCGGATTAACCGGATAGCCATGACCCTATGGGACGCGTTAAGCCGGCGCGGCGGGCTGGTCAGCGCCTCAATGAAAACGCCCACACCGGTGCCCCATAAAGGGCTATGGATCGCACGACCCCGCCTATAGCCTACGGCAAGGAGGCCTTTGGACCCCCTAGATTGGGCAGGAGCCACTTCAAGGCAGCCCCGGCCCGTTCCAGTCTGGGCGCCAAACGTCGGAAATGCTCCACGAAGTTCTACCGGCTATCGAGGACGAGTCCCAGGTACTTCATCGTCGACTCAACGCCGACGAGGTTAGTAGGAACGTGCGCTGTGATTTAGTAACGTACGTAAAGTACGTACATAACAAGATATCAGCATTTTTGGATGATTAGGGTTTTTGACATTCTATATTTACATGGTAGGCAAATAACTTTCAATAGGTACATGAAACAAAGCGGTAGCGCTTCTCCGCATAGTCGGCTCGTTTGATCCCGTCGATTTAACTTAATATTAGCAAGTGATTTGAAAAGGTAATGACCCTCGTAGTGCGGTGACACGTTTGTTACGATTTAAATTCAATGGACTTTTGAAACTAACAATTTGGTATGAAGTATTAGAGTTATTTATTTTCAGCTATAACTTTGCGTAGAGACTTGATGTAATCTTCTATAGTTTTTGATAGATAGATAGATTAACGAAACACGTCGTTTAACTAATATTTAACCCTTGGTTTCAAAGCGGGAGTGAACAGACATCTTCTGGGTAGGCTCGTTCCATCATGGACCTCATTCTTCGCTTTCCATCAGGCGAGATCGAGGTCAAGAGCAGTGCCACAAAAAAATAATATAAAAACGACTTATGTAACAACTAGTCCAACTAATTGAATAAAAACAAAGAAACGTAAAAAGTCAGGCAATCAAATAACCGGCGAAATGTCATTTGCCGGTCCACGGCGGAAAAAAAATCGCAGTTGTTTGCTATGTGCCGTGGCACGGCACGTAATCTGTGGGAGCCGGTGGGAGCGGTTTTTTACGTTTCTCTATGAAACTAAGCAACCTATCTCTTTCGTTCTTGTATAAAAATGATCAGGATAGACAAGGCTAGATATGTTTCTTGGACTGATGCCAACTTCATAGTGCAAATTTTCGCGGTATTCATCGCAGAACATAGTACTTTGACAGTACTATGGCGCGGATCCGTGCTACTCGTTTTATCGATTGTGCTGAGTGTTTTTGAAGTGAAAGTGCATATTTCAAGCATGAATACGTATGTAAAGTTAATCAACTTTCTATTTATGTATTAGTTAAAAGCAGTTTAATATATTTACGCATATATTTTACGGAAAAAATTCCACGGGGTGAAAAAATGGCCGCCATATAAAATCATAAAATATTTGCGCTGACTTTTCGTGTGCGTATTTTGTATGAAATGGCTAAAATACTGCTAAAGTAGTAAGAAAATTTCATAAACTATCCATAAATATACGATGTTGTGTATGAAAATTCAGATAAAGTAGTCAAAATTGCAATTTTAACATGTCATTCCTCCGTTGCTATGCAACAGTCCGACCTGTTGCTAAGGGCCGAATTACGTCGTCGCCCGATTCTCGAAAAAAATACATAATTATTAAAAATAATTAAAACTTTGCCATAACACTTAAATAGGAGGTAATTTAATGTAGTTTCTGGAATAGTTTTCACATTTGCAATCGATTAAGCAATTCATAAGAAAAAACCCGAACACGTGACGCATACAGCGTCACGTGTTCTTAAGTTTTTGTAAACAATAGACTTTTTTTATGGATTAATTTACGAACTCCTTTCATTGTGAACACTTGCAAGTATTTATTTATAGTTAGCAACAGTCTTGAACTGATTAAGTACATAAACATTTGTCAAACTGCGTCATGTTCACGACTGCAAAAAAAAAATGAATGAGTGTCGAGTTACGTAACAGTTATAAGTGGCCACTTGTGTCGCGTGAAGATAAGATAAGATTAACGTCCTTTTTTATGTTTTGGCTGCCTGGTGGTAATATGTTTATTATGTAATCGTTTTTGTAGTGTAATAGTGATTACTATTAAATGGTTTATTATTAAAATATGTATTTTGCTTCTATTTCTGGGGCCTTGAATGATAAAGTGGGAGACAAATAACAGCACTCGTTTTTAACTTGAAACCTACTCATTTTATTGTAAACCCAATTTCACATAGGTCATACACTGAATAAAAAATGATGTACTAATTCCGAAAAAGTTACAGTTTCATATGAGTTTCATAGTAAAATAGCGAGAAATCGGGGTTTTAACCCAAGGGACCTAAGGGGACGTGACCTAATCGACGCCATCTTGGAGTCAGCTAGCACCAGGTCATTTTTTTTTTTTTTGACATTACACTTTAAGGGGAAAACAAATGGAAATAAAACCTTTAATATTAGATACCTTTGACTTAAAGTTCAACCTTTGATAAAATAGTTTTGAATACAAAACCTCTATTTTAATCATAACATTTGACGTCATTTTCAGCCTAGTTTGAGTAATTAGATGACTTTTGATTGTTGTTATTTCTTTTATTGCTGTACGGATCGCGGCACGTAAACTAACGGATTTTGTTTCAACTTACGTGCCGCGATCAGTAATTTATTTCCAAACTTCAGGACACGTTACATCAATAACTATGCTAAATGATGACCTTATTCTTTTTCCGTGCGAGATCACGATCATGTGATCCTACCTTCGGTTGTTTTTTCTGTTTTTGTTCAACTTACGTGCGGCGATCCATACATACTTTGTATTATTACGACATAATGCATCTCTAGTTATATATATTTTATTGTCACCTAAACTAAGTTTGCAGTGTTCTGTTGGTATCTCTGTAGAACCAAATCAAACAGCCTAAATTTATCTCATTTTAACATAACTAGAAATATGAAACATTATCATTTGAGTGTCATTTCAAAGGTGCCGTATGTGTGGCGCCGGACGTAAAAGAATAGCACCATCCCATTTCTTCCCGTGGGTGTCGTAGAAGGCGACTAAGGGACTTACTAGAGAATGGGCAGCAGCGTTCGCTATGCATTTTACCACCATACTGCGATCGCCAACCCGCCTGCCAAGCGTGGCGATTATGGCGATATCTCTTTTGGTGGAGGTCTATGTCCAGCAGTGGACGTCTTTCTGCTGAAATGATGATGATCATTTCAAAGGAGTTTGGGCTAATCTAACGCTCAATAGCGTTTAATAATAAACTGATTAAGAACTGGCAATAGTCGTGTGTGCAATGGTTCTTATTCAAAAATTCTCGGCATAGTTTATTGGTCATTCTCCTTTCACTACTTAACATGAAACTAAGTTCGCCACTCATAGTTTTAGTTCAAGTGCGGTTCACTTTGGAGGACGGCTAATGTAAATGTTATCCGTCTATTTGGCGTTTTCATTGAACGGTCCCCACATGACAATGCAGACATACAAAATACTACCTACAACTTCTTATTAAACTTTAAAGACGAATATATTTTATTTGTTTACTTTTAGTGGTTTTTTATTGGGTCGGGGTTTTTTTTTTATTTTTTATTTAACTTTTCTTTCCTGCTTTTCAAACTTAATATAGTAATAATAAACACGCTCCGTTCGACAGATGTCCATGTGTGTTTCCCACTGTGAACTTTGTTAATAAATTATCCTCATTCCTCGTTACTACTTAATCATTAGACCCTGATCCCCATTTATCTACTTATAATCAATTCATTGAGACCTTTTTAATGAGCCCAAACACGATACTTCTGCTGTTTGTTGGTGACGAAGTTGGGTGGCCAATGAAAACGCCAAACAGACGATGTTCAGCAATTTTAACGTAAAGGAAACATTTTTATTAGCCGTCCCCCGACGTGACAATGGTTTGATCAAAATATTACCTACAACTTAAAGGCCAATATTTATTTATTTTATATTTAGAGGTTTTTGTTTTCGGTCGGGAGTTTTTCAAATTTTAAATGTAACTTTTTTTAAATGTTTCACTATCAAAGTGACCTCCGGTCCATATATATACATAAATCGTTTCGTAAGAAAAAGTTTGGAACTCACTACAGTTCAGACAAAGGCAAAAATGGAAAAAAACTTATTCGTTGAATCCATTACTTGAAAAAATTGAGAATCTCTATCTGGTGAAACATTTAGTTCGCATTTTCCTATGTGAGTGACTATATTTTTAGCTAGACCAAATGGAAAAAGAATACCCTTTCTTACTTTCTTTTAATTTTATAAAGTGCTGCAAGGAAAATATTAAAAGTGCCAAAGATGCTTGTGCATATTTACTTTTAATATTTTCCGTGTTCACAGACTATTAAAAGAGCTTGCCATCTTTTTGAACCAGGACTTCGACAATGTTCTATATCTCACTGAACACAACATGGAAGAATGTACTTTTGGTATTTTCTAATACAATTTACATTTAAATTGTTCAATCAACTGCTTCACAAAAGAATAAAACCTATGTAATGCTCTTCCATATCTTATATATAAAATTCTCGTGTCACACTGTTAGTTACCTTACTGATTTTTACCAAATTTTATATGCATATTCAATAGGTCTGAGAATCGGCTACTATCTATTTTTCATACCCCTAAGTGATAAGGGTTGTCCACTAGAAATTACCTGCAAAACAACGTTTGCCGGGTCAGCTAGTTATTATTAAAAATGCAAAAGTAACTCTGTCTGTCTATCTGTTACGATTTCACGCCTAAACCGCTAAACCGATCGTCATGAAATTTGGCAAAGATATAGCCTGGGATATGGAGGAGGACATATGCTACTTTTTATGCGATAACTGACATCGACGCGGGCGGAACCGCAAGCAAAAGCTAGTTGAACACACAGACGGATTTTATGATTCTTGTCTGCCACTTGCACGATTTGCAAAGTTTATTTTTTGGTTTAATAATGCACATTTGTTTTTAACCGACTTCAAAAAGAAGGAGGTTATCAATTCGACATGTTTATATTTTTTTTTTTATGTATGTTCGGGCATAACTCCGTCGTATATAGACGGATTTGCAAAATTATTTTTTTGTTCGAAAGGGATTTGTTCCGAAATGGTCCCAAATAAATTTCATATAGATCTGATGATGCGTTTTGGAGACAGACAACGGAACTCTTCAAAACTTTACAGCAAATCAACCGCGAATGCGGATATCACATAAATATGCATTGTTTTGACCCTGAGGATGATGAAATTTCGAATTGGTGTGGCGTAGGTAACTAAAAAGTGAAAAATAAAAACTTTTTTCAAAAAAATATCAACCGACTTCCAAAAAAACACTACAAAGTGCAAAATAACTTTAATTTCGGAAGGCGGTGACAAAGAATTAAAATACCTACACGTCCAAAGTCACCGACTTCCGAAATTAAAGTTATTTTGCACTTTGTAGTGTTTTTTTGGAAGTCGGTTGATATTTTTTTGAAAAAAGTTTTTATTCTAGTTCACATTAGACATTGGCAGAATAGTGGACATCTGTTTTGCTTGCTACTTAATCAAAAAGACGTTTTCACGTCAATAGAATATTATAGATATTTTTAGGAACTTTTTAAGCCTTTGACTATCTCGGTTCCTATAAACAAAAATGGATCGTTTGGCTGATAAGCCAAAAATAGTAAGTAGCACTTATTGATAAATAGTAACACTTTTTATTTCCAAACTGGGACAATAAATAGTTTCGTAAGCTAATATTACCTGTGATAGCTACTTCCAAATAAGGGGTCTACTGTGTGAAGTACTAGGGAGTTTGTTGCGCCACTTCTTCTTCCCAGCTAAAGCACTAGGAAGTGTCGAAGGGTGGGCGTTTTTTACTGTCTTATGTAATTTTGACGTTCGAAGAGTGCTGACTTTCAGCCTAGTTTGAATAAATGACTTTTGATTTTGATTTTGAAGGTATATCTTCATAGTTGGCAAAGATACAAAACTCTGAATACATCTCTCAATCTTACCTACAACTGTCCGTATATTATAGGAATCGACCAAACGCCAAAAATGAGACGATATTACAAGTCACCTTGTTTAAAAAGGAGGAAACACAGGGTATCAAAAATTCGTTCGCATCGCAGTCAACAGGAAAACTACCCAAAAGGCTTGAAGAGTTTGCTACGTCTTGTATGGCAATGCTGATTCTTTGGCCAAAAAGAGGTTAAAAAAAAGGTATATCTCAACACAACGCCGAATATTATACCTTTTTATTTATAGGATAAATAATTCGGTATTTTAACGTAAACCACTAGTTACGCCTTTGACTAAACATGAACTAAAGTATGGGTGGAAAAGTTGTTTCACCAAATAATATTTTCTTAATATTGTGGTATAATTCGAAGAACTCAAAGCAAAACTGTTGACAAACGCTTCCTGATGTCTCAATAAAATTCAGCAGAAACAAAGTCTGTTTACTTCTCCAATAAGTTTATTTACGCAGTTTGTTTACTTTGTCTAGGCTGTCAATCCTGGATAAAGATCCAGGAATGACAGCCGAGAAAAAGTAAAGACTTGACAATACTTTTTGTAACGGCTGTCAAAGGACAGTGGTTACGGGTCGTCAGAAACCCGAAAGTCTGACAACCAGTCTCACTAAGGGGTGATCTTGTTACCCAGTAACTGGGTGTAGTGATATACACACAGCTGGTAGCGCATCGTCTTGTAATATGAAAAGAGAATTTTCTTTTTCTTTTCAACTATTATCTTTATCTGTTATTTTATTATTCGACAAATTAATAAACGAGACTAACAATGTAATTTTTAGTTTATTTTATTACATAAATATTCTATTGTTATATTCTATTCTATTCTATTGAAATAAAGGATCCAGAAAAACATGTTTAAGTGATTACAAAATTTTGTGCTACTAACTAATAATAACTTCTTTTTAAATCAGTTTATTTTCTCTTATAGTACAATTTATTGAAGTAAAGTAGTTAACCAGGCTTAAAATATTGTATCTTAGTAATGTAATAATATTGTGCTGAAATTTCCACTGTATTGTACTATAAAGAAACCAGAACTAGCCAATCTACGCAAATCTACCCTCATAAATATAACTAATGCAGACTCGTTGTTACAATAGTATTCAAAATCAAAATCAAAATCAAAATCAAAAGTCATTTATTCAAACTAGGCTGAGAGTCAGCACTTTTCGAACGTCAAAAAAAAAATAAAACATAAGACAGTCCCCCCAAAAACGCCCACCCTTCGACACTTCCTAGTGCTTTAGCTGGGAAGAAGAAGTGGCGCAACAAACTCCCCAGCAGCACAGCTGTCTGTTCAGTTAGAAGAACTTGATACTGTACAATACAATAGTAAAAAATAAAATGATTTAAAGAGTCTAATAAAATAAACAATTAAGTATATGAATGTAATTCATACAAACTGTCAGTAGGTAAGCTAATTCTGGTGAAAGAACACAAACATTGTCTTGAGTTAATCACAGCGACCAACTATTCTTATCGTTTAAGTAGTCGTTAATAGAATAGTATGCCTTAGAACAAAGGTTGGATTTTACTTTGGCTTTAAACGCACTAAAATGTAAATCTAACAAAGAAGAGGGAAGCTTGTTATAAAAGGTTATACCAAGCCCAACAAATGAGTTATGAACCTTATGAAGCCGGTGAAAGGGAGCACGACGACGCTGACATATTAAATGACACGATATTAAATGACGCAGTAATACTACTTATATTCTACTGCGAGTGAGTTCGTTCTATCTCAAACCTCAAAGTCAAAAAATCGTATTTAATAGGACTATAAAGCTTAAGTATTAATTTTCATTACGAAAAGAAGATGGAAACTTAACCTCAAAATAATCCATATTACGGATATGATACAATAATAGGTGAATATGACTAAAATCAATAAATATTTGTAATTTATAAATTAATGTTTATGTTTATCCGTTAAATATGGTTTTTGAGCTGGTTTTCTATTATGCCAACCTTCACGTGGAGTGCACGGCGCATGGTTCGTAAAGACGTGTCGAATGAGTTCGCAAAATATCTTGTCAGTTTGAAACGACTTGTTTCACATTCGCTGCCTCTTTTATGAGCTGGGGTCTTCCACTTTTCTTTCGTCGGACAAAGCTACCCTTTTCCTCATATCTTCTCACCCCCCGACTCACAGTGTTTCTCTAAAAAAAAAACAGGGGTACTGTTATATATTTTTTTTTTTTTTTTGGTTGGTAAATCATCAAATAACTTCTCTTGCTCTGGGTGGAGCAGGAGGGCGTGTCAGACTTTTACTGACTAAAACCCACCCGTGTTCCTTCAGTAGCCCGTATGCCAGGGGCTGTGGTGTCTCTTTCGAACAAACCCGCACCCCTGGCAGGCATCGGCCCTTGCGGGCCCCATCATTTTTTGTGCTGACATCTCTTTGAGGCGCGCGTGGAACACAACGCGCCGTCGACTTGGGCTTGGTCCTTACCGGACAGCGAGCTACCCATTACTCGCCGTCCGCAAGCTCATGCCTACGGTGGCCGGAAATCGGCCTGGGATTCCCGACGCCCAGGGCGTCTCCGTATCCTGCGGAGGCTAGGCTCGCGAGAGCGCATATGCTGCCTCACCCTCACGTGCGCCGCCTCCCTCTTCGCGAGCATTACTGCTTCGCTGAAGGAGGTGACGGCTCCCCATGCCCTCTCGCTCCGTACCATGGCCTGGACCAGGGCCGGACGCAAAGACCTCAAAGAGGGGACTTACCGCCGCAATCGTGGCGTGCCCAGGTACTGTTAGGCTACTAAGCAAAATACATACTAAAATGTATTACGATTTGGAAACAAAATTATTTAAAATAGAAATTTAGTCTTTAATCAATAGCGAGATTATTCGAGTGATTTTTAAAACATTAAAAAAGCTATTACCGCGCGTGAGATTCGAAACCGCGACTCGCTACGCATAAACGCGCTAACCCAATTACGGTAACCGCTAAGCTATCATGCCATATACTCGTACCCTACTGGTTGAATTTATGAATTAAAATCATTTGTAAACGTATGAGAAAGTGTGTTTATAGTAAAGAAATTATTTTTAGCCGGTTTAGTACCGCGTGGCCCCTATAGAGGCCATTACAATATAAAATTAATTGTGTCTCATTTGACGGATAAGAAGTTCGTAAGTTAAACCGAAGTGTCTATCTATTGCTTTCTGAGATTGCTACTCCACTTATGACCGCTACTGTACAGATTAGGATTATATATTATTTCAAGACTGTTAGCTTAAAATTTTTGTGTTAAAATCATATTACCTTGATTGAAAATAAAAGTTCTATACTTATAGTCATGCCCAAAGAAAATCACATTCAGTTATTGAAGACGCCGTGAAAATATTGTTTTATTATCAACTACAAAATTAACATAATACCAAACCGCATTAGCCAATTAATAACGCTTGCAAATTAGAGTGTCCAATCATGCAATATTCGGCTCGTCATTATGCGAAATTAATTTCTAAAATCATATTAACGCTGCGTTTCAATGAAAATGACATGTTGTACATTACTAACCGAATGTATTAACTCGATTTTATAGGAAAATAATTTAATCACGTGCCTACTCAGTTAAATATAATTAAATTACGATCAACGACAGCCAAAGTTTAAATTTAGACTGAATATAAGAAATTAATTTTTACACTTACACACTCAATAATGGGCCCCCGAAAAGTACAGCCAAAACATTCTTCTGAATATTATTAAGGAAACGATGGATTAAAAAATGCCTCATATTTTCTTTTATTGTTTTTCTTATCTTTCGGGTTGCCGGAACCTTAAAACCGCATCACTCTCGCTTTAGTTTGATCAGAGCTTAATGCCAACAGCTTTGGTTAAACTAGAGCGAGAGTGATACGGGACGAAATTCGCTAGCGCCGGTTGTGTCAACAAACTTGTATCTAGATAGAGGTCTCTCACAACCAACGCGAGCGAAAGCTTCTCTCGCGCAATTAGTCGTATGACTTCCTAGTTATTAAAAAAATCGAGGTGCGCGATCTCGCTCGCTCTCTCGCTTCGCATCCCGCACCTGCTTGCTCCTTCGCTTCAGTTGCCCAGAACTTTCTGTCCAACTCACTGCGGCTGGTTGATAAAGTGGCACGTTCACTCGTTTAGTGCTCACAAAGGCTACATTGCACTCCACTTTAAAAAGGTAACCAACTTAGAGCATTTTTGAGTAACTCACGTAAACAGAATGGAAAAGGCGGTTCAACTATAATTGTGTTCTTTAAAATGATTTTCACTTTGAGAAAGCTTTTTATGAGATAGATATAGGCGTTATTTATGACCTGTAGGTATTATACAGAGACACTGAGGCGCAAACTTTTACCATGGATTAGTTTTAGACTTAAATTAGATTAAACTAGATTCTAAACCGTTGCAATTTCTTGTCGGTTATTAGAAAATAATTTGGCTGTTCCAAACATTTTGACCACGTAGGTACTGTACTATTCTATGAAACAGCAGTTTCTTTTTTTAATATTTGAAAAATTTCCACACGGGTTTCTAGAATCAAGGCTGCTCTGAATTCATGGTTAAAGTTTGCGCGTCGATAAACCTGCCAAACTGTATAATGGTAAGGGGATTTTTTTGTAACGAACAAGATTTTTTAT
Source organism: Polymixis flavicincta (assembly GCA_949987655.1). Lineage (NCBI taxonomy): Eukaryota > Metazoa > Arthropoda > Insecta > Lepidoptera > Noctuidae > Polymixis > Polymixis flavicincta. Next base: position 28,360,125 of record OX465171.1, on the reverse strand, counting down.
TTATTTCAAAAACCATTACAAGAAATCTGAAAGGAGGACGCGCGGTGTCGCGAAAGATGGATGGAGTGGAGGGAGACCTTTGTACTTTGAGTGGGATAGCGTAGGCTAGGTAAAATTGAATTAAGAGATGTTCGAAATATAAATTAGTAACGCTCTATTCTTCTTTAAGTTGAAATTGCATACTAATAGAACAACAGCAGCTGCGGAGCGACTTGTAGTACAGGGAAAGGTTGAAGGTACAACAGCAACCTGCCAGGGGTGCGGGTTTGTTCGAAAGAGACACCACAGTCCCTGGCATACGGGCTACTGAAGGAACACGGGTGGGTTTTAGTCAGTAAAAGTCTGACACGCCCTCCTGCTCCACCCAGAGCGGGCGAAGTTATTTGATGATTTCCCACCCAAAAAAAAAAAAAAAAGGTACAACAGCACGCGGCAGAACTCCAATGCGTTGGACCGACCAAGTCAAAACTGCACTCAATGGGCCACTCCACGAATGTTCAATAAAAGCCACAGTACGGGAGGAATGGCGACGGATTGTGAAGCTTGCCACCAGCCCTGATGTGATGACCACAACCACTGTGCCAAGAGTGCACGACGAAGAAGAGAGAGAACAAAATACTAACAAAGCAACATACATGGCATTGCTGTAGATGCACTAAAATTAGCCCAGTCATATCTAGGATTACTCGGAGCTTCTCGGTAGTGCAATGCGTAACATTTACCTAACTTTATCACTACGCTGAGCAGGTAGTACGTCCATTTCAAAAATCAATGGCAAGTTTGAAAAGGACTTGGAACAACGGTATGCCTTTTAATCTCTTTTGTATAAGAAGAAGCTTTTGCCCTACAGTGGGAAAATGAATAATAGACTAAAAGTAAAAAAATAAAAGAAAAAAAAAACAATTGTGAGTTGGACTCGCACACGTGTCCCGTATCACCGTACAATATTTAACACTTTTATTAAACACGATTCTTTCTTGGGGATCCTCTTTATATTTTTATCTTTATTGTTTGTTGTTATCGCGGCAATAGAAATACAACACACTCTGTGAAAATTTCTACTATCTACATATTTTACAAACGGACTGACGGATGGTTTGCGGACACTTAGTAATCGGGTTCCGTTGGCACCCTTTGAGTAAGGAACCCTTACTATCAATAAAAAATTACACCATTCGTTGGTTTTCACAGCAGCCCGAAAGCTGTTTTTGTGAAAGCGGAAGCCCTAGCAGGAATGCGTGACGTACCCGTAACGTAAATCATATGATTTTTCAAACAAAAACACGACTATTCCATAGCATTTCGGTAGAAATTATGATGCACTTAAATAAACATAAACACAATATTTAAGCGTCCCATTTGTCTGGGAAAAATTCATGGCATAAGCATTATCGACCTATAACATTCCCACTGCTGGGACACAGGACCCCTTTCGGTGAAAGGAAGTGGGCCGTAATCTACCACGCAGGCCCAGTGCGGGTTGGTAGATGTCACATGTCTTTGATTTTTTTGATTCCAGGACATGTCGGTTTCCTTACAATGTTTCCCTTCACCGTTTTGAGAGCATTGGTGATGAAATTAAATACAAATAGTATAGTTGGCTGGGTTCGAAGTCACGACGACCACGTTTGAAGTCACGACAGCTCATAAGACTGGGCCGATACCACTGCTGTAAAAAAATCATGAGTTTCGAAAAAATCCAAGAATTGCGAGTTGCAGGAAGTTTCCTAAAAACGTATGTAATTTTCCTTAGGTATTGCCTCTTTTGTCCTCAGTACCCTACGATGAAGTGGACACTGACTCGGCCCTGGTGCAGATGTTCGCCTACGTCAACGCACCGACCTGCAAATACATCGTGGCTATCGGCGCCCTCGCTGGCTTGACCGTCTCCATGTTCGGCTCCATGTTCCCGATGCCTCGTGTTGTCTACGCTATGGCTCTTGATGGACTGATCTTCAAGTAAGTATTTCTTTTGTTGTGCCTATCTTTATATTACTTGAGAAAATGCCTGTGTGTGTTAACAACTCTGTTGATGTCTGATGTTCTGTTCGAAAACAAAACAGGCACTTTTGAATTGTCGAGTCGCTCACTCAGAACGTTGAAGCTAGTTGACAGCAAAACTTAATCACTATGGAAGAGATCCGGAAAGAAACTCCAAAGACAGTCTTTTAAATCAAGATTTTACATAATCCTGGACATAATAATTCCATTCACATTCTTAACATAACATCACCCCTTGTTTCCCCGAAAAGTTGGATAAAGGTGTATCTATAGTACACCCACATTTAATCAGTTATGGTCAAGTCCCATGTAATAGAAGGCGAGACTATTGCCATAAACCGAGCTCAAACCAGACTCCGGGATGGTACTAAAAAATTCAAGATAGAAAACCTAATAGGTAACACTTTGCCCGACCTGAGAATTGAACCCAAGACTTCAAGCTCAGTAGTAATGCTTACAACCACTAGATCAACGAGGCAGTCTATTCTTGTTGCTTCTATATTTGTGAGAACAATGTAAAAAGAAAAATTAAATGAAAAAACAATTCAAAATATAAGACCGGTCTCAACCGACGGCGCCCGTTCACGAACATGTATTTGTCTCCGTAAGATTGTGAACACCGTTAGTTTATAATCTATCTCGCGAGATTGTAAACTGTCGATAAATTGTAAACTGCAAAAACCATTTACAATTTAACGCACTATTTTTCGTAAGTTTATAATCTGTCCGTCAAATTGTGAACTGTTATCAAGACGGATATTACCTTGCGCTATTACTAAATAATCAAGTAACTGCCACTAACTTGGAAGTAGCGCTCGACGGCCGCTACCGCGGCACCGATCGCTTCGCTCGCTCGGCTCGCGCGCTTTTGGTTGCAGTTCTAACCTAACCTATTCAGTCGGTAAGCAGTATCACACACAGACAGTTTATAATCTCGCTAGATAGATTATAAGCTAAAGGTATTCACAATCTTACAGTGACATACATTCATCAGCCAACTCAGTACAAAACCCTGAGCAACAAATATTCAGAATTAAGACAAACATAATACCCACAGAGCACGGAGTCAATCCTTCAGAATTTATACAACATTTGTGTCGCAGTATGAGTAAATGGGGACATTCTAGGAACTGCTGACAATTACGCCTCTAGCGACGGCCGCCAAAGCGTCAAAGTCAAAGACAGATCATTTATGCACTTTTGAACGTCAAAATTGACAAGAACATAGAAATGATTCGGAACCCTTTCCAAAATGTGGTTTCAGCTCCGTGCTCTGTTATTTAATTTTACATAATTTTACGGCTTGCTATTGAGAAATCCCATATTATATTATACTGAACTAGACCGAAACACGAACAATCTGCAAATAAACGGTTGGCATACTTATATTTGCAGAACCCGAGGCTACTCAATAACTAGCAAGAAAACAAACGCAAACATAGGTAGGTACATATAAATACAAATCAAAAACGGATTACTCAGTAAAAAGTTATATACCTATTATATTAATAATAAATAAATTAATAATATAAATTGAAGTTCAAGAATTTAAAGGGTTTCAGAAAACTGCAGTTTTCTTTTTTATCGAGTTAATGGAGCCTGGAACAGTTCCATAACTTTCGAAGTATTGTTGTGCGGGATGGATAAAAGAATAACTCGAGTCTAAATAATTCAATTTACGAACAGTTATAGGTTAAAATTCAGACTCTTGTATCTTCACCAGTTATGATGCAGAACTGTTTTTTTTTTTTTTGAGGGTGGGAAATCATCAAATAACTTCTCCCGCTCTGGGTGGAGCAGGAGGGCGTGTCAGACTTTTACTGACTAAAATCCACCCGATGTTCCCTCAGTTGCCTGTGTGCCAGGGAACATGGTATCTGTTTCGAACAACCTGCACCCCTGGCATGCATCGGCCCTTGCGGGCCCGACCAGTTGGTGCTGACATCGCTTTGAGGCGCGCGTGGGACACAACGCTCCGTTCGACCCGAGCTTGGTTCTAAGACCTAAGATAACAATGCAAAGACCTAAGACCGCACAGTAGACCCGCCTTATTGGAAATTGGCTATCACAGGTAAAATTAGCTAACGAAGCCATTTATCTGCCCAGTTTGGAAAAAAATACCTACCATTGGTAAGCAAAACGATCCCTTTATGTTTATAGAAACCGAGGTTTAGAAAAAGAGTTACGTACTTAAGTTTAAAACAGCAAAATACACGCAACAGTTTCACCTCACTTCGGCCCCGGTGTTACCGTCAGTAACAGTTACCGACGCTTGCACTTTGCAGCCCCAGTCCCTCTGCAAAAGTTATTGGTTAATTAAAATACACTCCACTAAAATAATAACTAACGGTATTGTATAATGAAACCCGCAATTAAAAATTAAAAGAAAACAAGTCATAGGGTTCGAAAGAGGTTGTTTAATTTATAATTAGCTGTGCCCAAGGCTTCGACCGCATGATGATGGAAATTATACCAAAGGCACGTGCTACCCAGACTAAAAGTAGCTTATGAGGTATATTCAAAATCGGTCCAGTCGTTTCAGAGATTAGCCGGGACAAAGAGATAGACAGACACACAGACAAAAGTTTATAAATTAAGCATTTATTTATTTTAAACTTCTCGCACACTTCTATGGTACAAAGGCGGACATAATGCCTTAGGCATTCTCTACCAGTCAACCGAGACTGGTAAAGAGATTAGAAGGCAGGTGCTTAGGTTGAGAGGAACAATGATAAAAAAAACATACAAATTATATCATAAAGAATAATAAATAAGATTGGTACATAAATAGGTTATAAACTTATAATAAACATGCAAGCATACATATCTACTATAATATGTACTTATAATATATTAGCAGCGCTCCGCGGTTTCACCCGCGTAGTCCTCGTTTCCGTGGGAATATGGGGATAAAACATAGCTTATGTCATCCGGGGATAGTGTAGCTTCCCAACAGTGAAAGAACTTTTCAAATCGGTTCAGTACTTTTCAATACAAACAAACAAACAATCAAATCTTTCCTCTTTATAATATTAGAATAGACAACATTTTCAAGGGAAAGAAGTGTTACAGTATACTTATGCTTTCGTAATTATGCAAAAAGGTGTTATTTTGACATCACAAACAGTAACTTAAATGCTTGTGGAGGGGCTTGTGGCTTAGTGATAACAGCCGATCGGGTCATTCGATCAGGTTAAGCTACGCTTGCCGAGATTGGTCCGTAGATGGGTCACCATCTTTACATACCAAGATCCCTCAGTGCCTCGGAAAGCACATTAAGCTGTTGGTCCCGGTGGTCACGCGAGCCTTATTTAGTACCTAGTACCGAATTGACAATCACTGGGTTATAGAGGAAAGATAGGCATAGCTGCATCTAGATAGACCGGAAGCTGACCCTAACATAGTTGGGAAAAGGCTAGTCAGACGATGAAACAAGCACTTCAATTTTATTGATTTGTTTCTTTGCAAATGGGCCGGTAAGGGGAACCTAGTCGCGGGCTCGAACTCACTGATGGGCCTGGCTAAAAATCACGCTGTCTCACCAGGCTTCGTGTCCGACAGAGGTAGTACCCGTGATGAGCAGTTAGACGCTAGTCTACACGCAACACATTATTGAGTGAGCTGCAGGATCAGTTATAGTAAAGCAGGCGCGTAAAAAATTAAGAAAAGTCCTTCGGAAGATCGGGTTTTCTGAAATATGTAGAATAAATCAATGGCCAATAAAGTTTTTTGAACTTTTCGATGATTGAGCTTTGTCGTTACCGACTTAGTTTTGGAGATTTTACACTTCTTTTATCACTTAAACACGCCCCAAGTTAGGTTAAACTAGCAAGAAAAACTAATGTTTGTTGTTGAGTCCTAACTTTTTAATGGTTTTTAATTTTAGTATTCTGTTTCTGTACAGACAATATTAATAATAACACAAAACCATACCATATTTAATTTTTTGATATTGTCAAACAGTGGGGTAGTAGAATATACTCCCGAAGTTTTATGGAAAAAATTGGACTAGGTTCACCTTAAGGTATGGGCCTGTCCTGCGAGTTGTTCGAAAGAGATACCGTGGCCCTGGCACTCAGGCAACTGAAGGAACACGGGTGGGTTTTAGTCAGTAAAAGTCTGACACGCCCTCCTGCTCCACCTAGAGTGGGTAACATTATATGATGATTATCCAACCAAAAAGAAAATTGGTATGGGCATGTGACGCGAAAGAATAAGGAACACGTCCTGGGGCACCTTTTGTCATTATAATAATTATGTAGATGTTTATAAAGGAGGACCAAAGATACGATGAATGGACTGTGTGAAAGACGTATAGGCTAGCAAGAAAGTAACTACTGATGGCGGCTAATAGAGATTTCCATATTGTAGACGTAGCCATACTGCATCTACCTCAAATAAATTTCGGATAAGGGCTCGAGAATAATGTAGTAGCTAAAAAGAATTTTCGAAATGTTTTCTGCTCAATTTTTTATTTTTAAATCGACGAAGATGGTATTATAATGTTGTTAAAGGTTGGTTTAAAATACAGGTTATATTCGTTACTAGCTGCGCCTCGTGATTTCACCCGCATTACGTTCATACCCGAAGGAGTTTCAGTATATTTTTTTCATACAAATGGTTCTTTCTACCAATAAAGCAGAACAAATAAACAAAAAATCAAATCATTTCTCTTCACAATATTTATTGCCACATTATATTTTTATTTCTCTCGATATTATGCATTTCCTAAAATAATGTTAATGAGTTCGCCATTGAATCAGGTTTATATTTGCATTTGCCACTAATAATAGTTGGCATCGCTAAATTGAATGTGTATGTGTTTCTAAAGCGCAAATCCCTCGAACGCATCCCTTTGAGGTATTAGCGCTACAAATACGATATCGATCATTTGCACCATTTGCATTCGCAAACTATCCAAACATTCCATTGACCATCCATAATTCCCTGCATCAATTTCCAACGATTAATTTCGAATTTCATGTCAATCATTTCAATCGAAATTAATAATCCCTATCATTTCAAAATGTTATTACGTCCGAATGCTAAAATGGAGTATATACTCTCTATTGACTAATGTCCTATATTGGAACCACCCCAGTCTATCGATGTATTCGTTTTATTCGTTTTCCCCTCTGGTTCGCTTTAATTAATATACTTTTTACGAGTACGGGCCGCATATAGACAGACTAACTGCTATTAATGAAGTTTTAAATGATTCGTATTCATGAACGCGGCTGCGAATCCCGCTCGTTTTCATTTGTGAGCTATTGGTGAATACGCTTCCAGCCGACCTTGTGCCCTTAGGGCAAACCTAATAGTGTTTTTGTTTTGCATATGTAAGCCGTCACGCCTTTTATGCCCGTAGGCTATTATTTGGGTATTAAGGAATGTTTCAATTGTTTTTTTCTTGTTTGAGTATAATTTTCACAGTATTTGTTTCGTGCATCGTCATTTTTGGTGTGAGCTATGTGACATGTGGCAAATAATTAATATGTTCGTGTGACCATCGACTTGGTGTGCTCCTACCGAGTTATGACAACGTCGTACTTCGATGGCATAAAGTGTTTTCTAGCTGACACGAAAAACATAATGGAAAATGAATGGTCGAATTTTATAAAAAAATCCATATAAATAAAAAGAAAAGTCCTGACTGACTGACTGACTCATCAACGCCCAGCCCAAACCCTTGGACCTAGAAAGCTGAAATTTTGCAAAGAAGTTCCCTTTATAATGTAGACAAGGAATGAGGAAGGATTTTTCGAAATTCAACCCTTAAAGGATTTAATAGGGGATGAAAGTTCCGCGCGGGCGAAGCCGCTTGCAAAAGCTAGTGAGTTATAAATGGTGTAACTAACCCGACTTTGTTTTATGTATACAACGTGTAACGGAAAGGGTATATACATAACAAGGACACGGCTTCTTTGGATCATATCAAACGATATTGAAAGGGTTTGTTAATCCTATCTCTACATGTTCGGAAGTTATGAGAATATTTAATACATTGATACCTGAAACTGAACTTTTCAAATTGAAATAAACACATCACTCGGAAGAGATTTATCGTGATATTGTCAAGTAACGTGGAAAGTTGTTGACCTACGTAATGCGGTGACACGTTTGTTATGTTTTGCATTTAAGAAGCATTTGAAACCGAAAATTTGGTATCATTTCTTAGAGTATTTTATTTTGAGATGACACTATGTATAGTGATTCTATAGCAGCGGTTATCTTTAGTGATTAAGGATAGCAATAGGGTTTCTGTTACACCCTGTATAGATGACACATGCAAAGTGCGGCTGAACCATCATTAGATTACTTTGTGTGAACATTTCACTGGCTTACCAAATCATTGCATTGAGGTAAGGATTTACATTAGGGCCTAGGGGCCCACATACCAAAGAGGAGCCCCGCTGCTTGAAAAGCTAACTGAGCTGTATACATATATCAATGGCAAGGGCCAAGGACAGTCATTTCTCGAAGTATCATAAAACAATTTGCTTATGAGTGCATGCTACGGTTCAGTGGTCACTATTAAAGTTAAATTGTGTTTTTGCGGATTTGGTCGTGATAATTAGCATTATTTTCAGTCACTATTTATTTTAATACCTCACAACATACCATGCAATGGGTTCATCAGGATGTTTTTCTTCACCGTTTTGAGGGTGAACCACAACACCCATTTGAAGATAATAAAGAACGTTAAATAATTACTCACAAGTCTTGTTCCGTCGGCGTCGCATGCACCCATAAGCACAATTTGCGTGCGTTCCATACGAGCACTGCCCGAAACAGCGATTTTTCCCAAATAAAAATCGTATCCCAGCAACAATACTTTCACAATGTTGCTCTCTTTTCAATGTTCTCTAAATCTTGTTTGATGTACAGATTACGTACATAGCAGCTACCTTTATGCTGAATTCTTCACACCCTGAATCAAATTGACATTGTAATGCACCTCAGAACGCATGAAAGCCCTGATTAATTGACCAATCAGGCTGATCGGGCTTCACTTCATAAGCAATATCTCGTAATACGCTCAACTAGATTAATCGGATTACGTAACTAACTCGGCTAGTAACAAGTTCAGAGGTAGGTAATGGATATGAGAGCCGAGTTAATGCAGTAGGTACGCGTTTAGCCAATCAGGAGCAGGCTGGGAGGTGCAATCTTATTTTTTTATTCCTAGATGAGCCTGCTCTTGACCTCGATCACGCCTGATGGCAAGCGATTGATGAGGTCTATAGTCGATCGAGCGTGCCCAGAAAATGCCTGTTCACTCTTGTTTTGAAGGTGGACTGGTTACTTGAAACCTAATTAGTGCTATGTTTCCCATGATTGGAGAGTTCACCTTCGATGTAATGATGAAGTTATTTTATATGTTTGCATCTGTGACACCCTCTTCGTTTAGTTTCTATTCTTTCGGGGTTCAAAGGTTACATTTATAATAAAGAACAGAACCACATTAATAACTTACTAACTTTTGCCAGCGGCTCCGCCTTCGTGTGGGTCGACAAGTATCCCACGGGAACGTACATCAATGTTACACATCATCATCTGCTTAGCTTTTGCCCGACTATGTTCGGGTCAGCTTCCAGTCTAACCGAATCCAACTGAATACCAGTATTATACATGGAGCGACCGCTAACAGACCTCCACAACTCAGTTACTGGGTAACATGATACCCCCTGGTAAGACTGGTTGTCAGACTTAACGGGAACGTGCTTCCGGTATAAAACTATCTTACGTGTTAATCTAGGTTATAAACTATTTGTATACCAATTTTCATCCAAAACCATTCAGCCGTGTTTACACAATTGAGTAACAAACATACGAATCTCCACATTTACTAAATAAGATACACAAGCCGTGTGCCCGATGGCATTTCCCACCGCCGAAATTTCGAACTTCCATACAAACTTTCATCTCGTATTTAACCCCTTTAGGGCCAGAACTTTAAAAATCGTTCCTTGATACTTACCTTACCTTTTTTTTGTAAAAGGAACACTTGTGCAAAGTTTCATTCTTTTGGACCCATTGGTTTAAGGCGGTGCATTGTCTATCAATGAATAAATTTAAAATTCGAATTAAGTTGAAAGCTGGCCAAGTGGTAACGGCCGCGACTTACGAGTTGTAGGTCGTGAGTTCGAACCCAGACAGGCGCTTTACTTTGTGTAAATTATTTCATCACCACTGCTCTCAAAACGGGAAAGGAAAACATCGTGAGGAAACCGGCATGTCCTAGAACCAAAAATTCGAAGACATGTGACATCGACCAACCCGCACTGGGCCCGCGTGGTGGATTATGACCCAATCCCTCTCACCGAGAGGAGGCCTGTGTCCCAGCAGCGGGAACTTTATAGGCTGATGATGGTGATTAAGTTGAAAAACAGAATGGCTTTGTGGCTAAGGAATACAAGTCACACGGTTCGATCGATTCTGTTAAGCTACGGTGGTCGTGGGTTATGCGGGGATGAGTGAACATCTTTACAACCAAGACCCTCCGTCCGACTGCCTATCTGACCTCCACAACCCAGTTACTGATTTTACGATACACCTTGGTAAGACTGGTTGTGCCGACGACAACAACCCGTATCGACTGTCGAAGATCCACGAATGACAGCCGGGACTAACAGCTTAATGTGCTTTGCGAGCAGTGGCGTCACTAGGGTGGGGCAGCCAGACAAGAGCCCTGGGCGCCTACCGAAAGGGAGCGTAAAAAGTCGCTAATCATTAAATAAGAAAAAAACATCATTAAACGATTTCATACCTTTAACTAAGAAATCTGAAGAGCTACTTGAATATATTGTGCAGTACGGGGATGAAATCGTATTTCCAAATCTGCCTATTATTCAAAGTCTCTTAAAAATTGCAGCATTGCAAGCGATTTTTTAGCAAGTTGAAATTAATACCTTCGTTATTGAAGGCTTATAATTGGTCAAGAAAGGTTATTCGACCTAGCTTTGCTCAGTGTTGACCGAGAAGTTAATTTACGGATGGGCGCAAATGTGATGCGTGCCCTAGGCGCCATTTTCTATTGGTACGCCCCTGTTTGCCAGGCCCGGGGCTATCACACCTCCAACATCCAAGCTCCGGGCTGTTAGTGCCTACAACCACGAGACCAACGGAAGCCCCTTTGGTCTCGTGGTTGTTTACGTTCGTACACACACGCACATTTCACCAAATAACTCACAATCGTTTACTGCATCTTGCTTGTTAACGTGGTGTTAATATTTATTAACACCACGTTAACAGGATGGGAGAGGATTTCCTCTGAACATCACTTTTGAGCAGCTGCAGCAGTTGTATGCCTTGTTTTTGAAGTTATCCACTAATTGCCATCAGCCTGTGTTTCACATAAATTTATGCGTGTGGTCCACACCACAGCATAGTGCATAGTTGTACTAATTAGGTAAATATTTAACCGTCAATCCTCTTGCATTTGTCAATTTGAGAGACAGCCCTCATCCCGTATTATCACTCTGCGAACAATGCGATGTGTGGACATAAAGGTTTTTCTTTTGTTTTAGAAAAGTGCCAAAATTGTAGATGATAGTGTCGACTACATTTTCATCTAAAATATTTTACAAAGTACCTACTAATCAACATCAACCACATAAAATTTTATAGATACCTACAGATGAATTGAGAACCTTTCGCCTTTTTAAATCGAGTCCGTATTTTGTGTTCTGAGGTAGGTTATAAGCTTATATTAATTTCTAAATTGTTTTATTTTTGTTTTATTACGTACTCTTTTAAAGTGCACGTCTTTTTACATAGTTCTCACATGTATAATTTAAACATAAATGATAGAACCTACTTTTTAACCGACGAAAAAACGGAGGAGGTTACTCAATTCGACGCGTATATTTCTAAAAAAAAAATATTTATGACCACGCATAAGTTTTTCCAGAGTAGTCCAATTTTGATTAAAAAAATTGGAAAGGGTATTATACCCCGAAGTTGGTCCCATATAAATTTTGAAGAAAAATTCTAACCCTAGGGGTAAGAAAACAGGGGATGATTGATTGTTTACTCACAGATTTTAATACTGAGTTGTGTATTACAAAAAGTAATCAAAAATTAAGCATGTAGTAATTAGTAGATTATAACCACAAAAAATTATAAAATAAAAAAGGTTTAATAAAAAAATAAACCGATGAAGAACCGAAAAGTAAATTATAATAAACTTGCTTTGTCCAACCCCAATAACTAAGTTCGGAAGTCGGAGACTATGGATATGTATTTAATATTATGTCACCGCCTTCCGAACTTACGAGTAGTTATTGGGGTTGGACAAAGCAAGTTTATTATTTTTTACTTTTCGGTTTTTCGGTGGTTTTTTTTTTTATTAAAAAGTTTTGTAATAATCTTTTTATTTAAACGTGTGACCGTGGAGTTTCTTGACCGTTCTTCTTCACAGGTACCTACTACGCTTTGGAATGGGCAACTACCTTAAAATAACGAATCACATTAACGATATGAATTGGTAGTAGCGTGTTGTTAGTGTTGTTATTTTAGTTCTAGTAAGCACTAAAAGTCATTTATTCAAATTAGGCTGAGAATCAGCACTTTTCGAACGTCAAAATACATAAGACAGTCCCCCAAAAACGCCCACCCTTCGACACTTCCTAGTGCTTTAGCTGGGAAGAAGAAGTGGCGCAACAAACTCCCCAGCAGCACAGCTGTCTGTTTAGTCGGAAGGACTTGATTCTATACATACATATGCAAGGTAATAAACAATAACGCATAATACCAAAAATAAAAGTCTCCTGGTATAAAGGGCTCTAAAGCTTACATATGCAATGCTGGATTATTGTTAGATCATGTCAATAACGAATGACATAATAAATAGATAGTAAAAATAAAACACTTGGTCAATAAAATTGAGAAGAGAAAAAAAAAAGTATTTAACTAAATAATTATATGAACCCATATAACCTGTCACTAGGTAGGTACGCTAATTCTGGAGAAAGAACATAAACATTGTCTTGTGTTAATCACAGCGACCAACTATTCTAGTCAATTAAATAGTCGTTAATGGAATAGTAAGCCTTTAAACAAAGGATGGATTTTACTTGAGCTTTAAACGCATCAAAAGGCAAATCTAGCAAAGAAGTGGGAAGCTTGATAAAAAAGGTTATACCAAGCCCAACAAATGAGTTATGAACCTTATGAAGCCGGTGAAAGGGAGCACGTAGTTTGTCCTTATTTCTAGTGTTAACGGTGTGAATATCACTGTTTTTAGTGTACAAGTGTATATGTTGCCTAATAAATACGATGTTAGCTAATATGAATTGTGATTCCACTGTGAGAATACCAATATCTTTAAAAAAGTCCCTCAAGGAAAATCTGCCACCTAGCTGGTAAATTGCACGAACAGCTCGTTTTTGAAGGACAAAAATGTTTTGAATATCAGCGGCTTTGCCCCACAGCAGAATACCATAGGACATAACGTTTTGAAAATAACTAAAGTATACTAATCGAGCTGTATCGACGTCAGTGTATTGTCTTACTTTTCTGACGGCGTAGGCAGCTGAACTGAGCCTCCCTGCTAGTTTTGATATGTGTGATCCCCACTGAAGTTTGGCATCTACTGTTATGCCCAGAAAAACTGCCGAGTCTTTGGTTTCAAGCACCTCTTTATCTAAGACGATATTGGGACCTAGATTTTTAACATTCGGTAAGGCGAACTTTACACATTTCGTTTTTTTGGCATTGAGAACAAGGTTATTTGCCGTAAACCAATCCGTAACCATTGAGAGTGCACTGTTTACGTCATCAAAGTCTTGTCTATTCCTATCTACTTTAAAAATAAGAGAAGTATCATCTGCAAACAGTACAACATCACAAATACCCTTTAAATAGAACGGTAAGTCATTAATATATACTAAAAACAAGAATGGGCCGAGTATTGAGCCTTGAGGCACACCTAACTGAACTGGCAGCCCGGAAGATTTTTTACCATTAATTTCTACACATTGAACCCTATTTTGTAAATAAGAATTTATTACGTTTAGAGCATCGTTATGGACACCGTAATAACGAAGTTTACGCAAAAGCGTCTCATGGTGCACGCAATCAAAGGCTTTGGAGAGATCACAAAAAACTCCAATAGCATTTTGCGAGTTCTGCCATGCGTCAAATATGTGTTTCAGCAGAGCAATACCCGCGTCTGTAGTCGAACGACCTTTTGTAAAGCCATATTGCTCATTATGAAGGAGGATATTTAAATTAAAATGTTTTAGCAACTGCTTGACTATTACATTTTCAAATATTTTGCTAAATGCAGGTAAGATAGAAATAGGCCTGAAATTACGTATGTCATTTTTATTACCTGATTTAAATAATGGTATGACTTTACTACTCTTCATAAGGTCAGGAAAAGTTCCTGAATCAACACATTTATTAAAAGTGACAGCTAGATAGGGGGCTACAATATCTATAACATTACTTAAAAGTTTAATGGAAATGCCCCAGAAATCACCAGTGTTTTTGGACTTCAGTGTGTTAAAAACATTAACTACATAACGAGGCGTTACATGTTCGAAACTGAATAGGTCACTACATTTAGACACACTACTATGCAAAAGGTGTTCTGCTTTTGATGGGGACGAATTTAAGGAGCGAGTCGTAGTTACAGGTATGTTGGCAAAAAACTCATTAAAAGCCTCCGCTACTTCAGCTTCTGTAATAATTAATTTGTCGTCGACCATAATCTCAAGTTGATTGTCTTGTTTAACCGACTTACCCGTTTTATTATTTATTATTTTCCAAGTGGTTTTAACTTTATTGTTAGAATTTTTAATTGTGTCGCATAAAAATTTCGATTTTGCAAAAGCACTAATCTTTTTAAATAATTTTGAATAGTTCTTGACATACTCTAGGAAAGGAGTATCAAACCTGTATTTTTTCAATCCATAATTCGTATAGTCTCGCTCTACTTTTGTAAATACCCGGAGTAGCCCATTGAAAACCAGCGGAGGTGCCATTAATATTAATAGTTTTGGTTTTGAAAGCAGATTGGTACTCTTTTTGCACAACATCAAAAAGGGCTTCATAAATTTCATTCGGATTCTCGTGTTGTGCTATGGATGGCGTAATTCTATGAGCTATATTATTTTTAAACCTTTTGCAACGACTAGCTGTATAAGGCCTACATTTAAGTGTACGTGGTCGCTTTTTATGTAATGGCATGGTGAAGCTAGCTAATAAACCACAGTGGTCGGACGTTAAGTCAGTTACTACTAATTTATCTTTGGCATCACAATCAGTAAACATATTATCAAGACATGTTGACGAAGATGCCGTGATCCTAGTAGGTTCAAAAAACAAGTTAATTAAATTAAATGACCTAAACAGATTGAGAAGTATACTTAATGGAGTAACATCTAAAATATTAATATTAAAATCTCCACATAAAATTATACTTTTATAACTTGATTTTAACTTATTGAGTAAATCCTCCATTACCGATTCGAAACTAATGAAATCCCCAGAGGGGGGTCGATAAACGCAATTTATAACATATCGCTCGAGTTCAACACAAGACAACTCAATAGTGCGCTCAATAGAAAGGTTAGCTAAATCTAAACGTTTTTTACATTTTAACTTGTTTGAAACAAGAACTAAAGATCCACCGCGAATAGCAGTTTTTCTTACAAATGCACTTTTAACAGTAAAATTATCATCATTGATAAACACTACTTCATGTTCCTTCAACCAGTGTTCAGTCAAACATAACACCTGAACATCATAGTTCTCCATAAATAAGCTTAACTCTAGCTCTTTGCCGGACAGACCCTGCATATTTTGATGAACAACATTCAACATATGCGGCTCACCCGTTGTCGCACCTAAAAGTTTAAACTACTAGGCGAATCAAAAGTAGTGTTAGTACCACTACTAACATTAATCAAACAACACTTCGACATAGTATGCAACTGTGCTCTATTTTAATTGTTAAGATACTTTTTTATAAAAATAAACGATATTATTATTAAACGATATTATTATAGTACATATGTCTGGGTTTAGATAAGCTAATAGCCTCGCTATTTTAAGTCTAAACCTAATCGGCAGATACACTGTATTCCTTGTCGATTTTAACTTATCAACAAAACTGTTGGTGTCAAAAAATATAAGTTTATCACTATTATAGTGAGTTACTAAAAACTGCATATGATTATTAAGTATATGTATATCATTGTTTTTTCTACTAGATAATCTCTCAAAATATGGAAAAGCACACAAAATAATTTTATTACAGTTAATCTTTAAAATCTCAGTAACACTGTCAGTGATATCTTGTTTATTGACCTTTGAACTATTACCTACAAGTACAGTTATGTTGGTATTACAATCATATTGATTTCTTGTAACTGATGTCATTATTTCTATGAAGGATTTCCCGGGTAAACAATTGTTTTGAAAAGACATTACACGTACATTTACTTTGAAGATACAACAGGACTTAGGAGCTCATTCTCTAAGCCCTATTGTACCTTCAAAGTAAATGTACTGTGCAGTCTATGGAACTGATTTCAATAGACTACCTGAACGGGCAAAGGTATTGTTATTACAATAGTATTATTCAGGTGACCTAGACGTGTAGTTTACCTAAATAACATTATATTTTTATGCCATTTTAAACCTTAAGTCGCATGTCTGTCATCAGAAAATGAAACAGAAAAGTATTTTGAAGCTGCTTTCAAGTCTTGACAAAACATCAAGATTAATTTGTTTTATTTAAATTTAATTTACACGTATTACACACAAACGAAAAGTTTAAGAAACTAAACGATCTCACAGATAAACACGAAAAACAATTTTTAATATCTCTAAATGACCCGATTCCGTTGCCATACAAATTGTTCAATTACGATATTCGCTTATAAATGACTAGCAGCGCTACGCGGTTTTACCCGCGTAGTTCCCGTTCCCATGAGAATACGGGGATAAAATATAGCCTATGTCACCCGGGGATAGTGTAGCTTCCCAACAGTGAAAGAATTTTTCAAATCGGTTCAGTAGTTTCGGAGCCTATTCAATGCAAACATACAAACAATAAAATCTTTCCTCTTTATTATTAGTATAGAAGGATAGATATAGATAAAGGATTTTATTTCTGTAAGTAGGTTTGTACAAAGACTTTTAAACGTCAATAAATAAATTCATATTTAATATTTTTCGATTGTAAAGTGAGGTCCCGAAATTGAACACTGATTACTTAACTGGGGTTTCAATAATTAAACCCTCAGGAACAACTTAGTTGTTTAAAATATTCCATTCGTTGTTTTTAGTTAAAAGTAATAATTTTGCTTGCATCTGACTTTTTTCTGTTTGAATTGGAAAAGAAATTTACTGACTCACAAGATAATAGGTCTTTACCTATGAAATTGCCGTTTTGTATGAAAAAATTTAAACGAATTTTTTTCATGAATTTTTTATTTGTATTAATCGAAGTAATCACCCATGCAATCAATGCATCTTTGCCATCGCAGTGGCAGTTTATTGATGCCCTTCTTAAAGAAATCAGCTGGACGGGAGGCAACAAATTCTTCAAAGGCATTTTGTACTGCCTCTCGGGTATTAAATTTTTTTCCCGCCAAGAAGTTATCCAAATTCTGGAAAAAGTAGTAGTCTGTAGGCGCAAGGTCTGGTGAGTAGGGCGGATGACGGAGAGCTTCCAACCCCAGTTCTTGCAACTTGGAGACCGTCTGCTGAGCAGTATGAGGTCGCGCGTTGTCGTGCAGGAGCAGCGGAGACGAGCGATTGACCAATGCTGGTTGGAGATGCGCCAGCTTCTCCATCATCGTGTTCAGTTCTTCACAGTACACATCTGCAGTAATGCTCACCCCGTTTGGTAAGAAGCTGTGATGAATCACACCGGCGCTAGACCACCAAACAGTGACCATCACTTTTCTAGGGGTAAGTTTTCGTTTAGGGCATTGTTTAGGTGCTGAACCAGGATCCAACCAACTTGCTGAGCGCTTACGGTTATCAAACAGAATCCATTTTTCATCGCAGGTAACAATGCGGTTCAAAATTCCTTCATTTGTGTGTCTGTTGAGCAGTGCAAGGCACGTCTCGACGCGTACTTCGCGCTGGCGATCATTGAGTTCGTGGGGCACCCATTTGTCAAGCTTTTTTACCTTGCCAATTTGACGCAAATGGACCAATATTGTTTTGACGCTAACGTCGAAAGCTGCTGCTAATTCAGCCGTAGATTGTGTATCATCAGCTTCCACAATCGCCTTTAATTCGTCATTGTCGACCAAAGTCTTCGGACGACCGCGAGGTTCATTTTTCAGGTCGAAATTTCCAGAACGGAAGCGAGCAAACCAATAACAGGTGGTGCGTTGGTTTGTAGTGTTAGCTCCGTAAACGTCGTTGATGTTGCGTGCCGCTTGTGCCGCGTTGCTGCCACGACGGTACTCATATTCCATAATTACTCGAATTTTTAACGTATCCATGATGACGAAAAAGATTGAAATGCGATGAAAATGTAACACTAATCAATAAAGAAATGACTACTTTTAGAAAAAAAAATCCATGTTTTTAAAATAAAATTAATTTGAAATTAGAATTCTTAGCCAAACAAAAATTATTTTGATTTGAAATGGCCAGTACTGCAGAACGGCAATTTCATAGGTAAAGACCTAATATTATAAGCAGGTTTTATAGACACCCAACTTCCACTACCGTAATTTTTTTGAAAAGGCGAACTTATACCAAGCACATCTCATTTCGCACTAATAATCAAGAGGAAAAGTTTTTCTTTGCCGGAGATCCACACAGAACCGACGTAGGTTGTTTAAATCCGACGGGATACGGGAAGCGCACGTCTCTTTGAGGAGTGCCAACATACTTTGCGTTCCCTTCACGACCGAGGAACGAGAATGTCAATGACATGCTTAATAATTTTACTGGAAGTGATAGTACCTTAAGCGTGGTTTTAAACGGTCGTGAAAATATTTTAGTAAAACTTGAAAAGATTGAATAAATAACAGAGATTCCTCGTCGTATCTCGCAACGGCATTTTGAACTCATGTCGTTTAAAATTCAATTCTGCAGGTTTATACATAAAATGATGAGGAATTTTTTACATAAGTTCTTCAATGGTATGCAAAGTGTGGCACATACATTAATTCCCTCGTTTCTTTTGTTTTAGGAAACTGTCATCGATCTCTGAGAGCACTGGCACCCCCGCTTTTGCAACCATCTGTGGAGGCCTTGCAGCCTCTGTAGTGGCCCTCTTGATCCAACTTGAGGTGCTGGTGGAAATGATGAGCATCGGTAAGTACCCCGTCTAACTACACAACTTTCTGGAGGATGCTACGGAGCGTTGAAATGAAGACGGGCCTGCCGTAAAGGTAGGTAACCTAATTTCTGAGATATTGGCGATAGCTGTAACTTGAGAGTCAAAAATGTATGAGACTGACATAAGCTGTGTCAGTTCTGTTGAAAGTCGTTTTAGAGATCAGAAAATTAGAGACGCAGCGATGTTGGGTGTTCGATTAGAACTGAGTAGGTGAATAATATACATAAGTGCCACAGACCCAAAAATGGATTACGAGTTATTTATTTGCTTAAAAGTTCCCAATAAATATTGCGGAAAATAGTAAAACAGTTTTTCTGTTTTCCGCAATTTATTTTAATTTTATAACAATAATCGTTTCCGACTGAATTTCGGACCCGGTGGCAAATTTTATCAAATTCTAAATATTTTATTTCACATAAACCTGCATGGGCACTTATGAAACGTCAGAAGCTAGGTGCACGGTTCCAATTTGACGCTTCCTATGGAGAAGAGCCGGCAAGAAACTTCACAGGTACTCTTTTAAAAATAAATGATTTTTACAATGTTTTTAAATTACAGTGATAATAGGTATGGGAGGACAGTGTAGGCCTGTCAATAAATACCGGGTACTTAGAGGCATGGAAATAAAGAATAGGAAATCGTCTACAAATCTACAGTCTGCAAGGTCTAAAAGCAAGGTCTAAAACATTATTTCATTAACTAAATTTAAAAGAATCTTCATAAATAAAATGAAGCTATTTTAAACCAAATGACAAGACTTCCAAGGCAATCACTAACAAATAGTCGATATTAGAATTGATGTATAATGAATAATGACGAGAATATGTCAGACACGGTAAAAAAAAAACATAGTAATTTAGGAGCCTTTCAAATATTTGTACTGTTAATGAGGTACCAGAATAGCCACACGTAAAGGAGTTTATGCCAAACTTCCCTGTCTTCTAGGTAATCTTTTATCTTATTATATGCTTTTTTGATAAGGACACGTTTCATGCAAATCTTAAACTTTCCATCGCTAAATTCTGTAACCGACTTTGGCAACTTGCTATAGAAGCGGATACTGTTTTGGTTTTTTTTTTTTTTTTTGGGTGGGTAATCATCAAATGACTTCTCCTGCTGAGTAGAGCAGGAGGGCGTTTCAGACTTTTACTGACTAAAACCCACCCGTGTTCCCAAGCTACTGATAGCCTGTGTGCCAGGGCCAGCGGTATCTCTTTCGAACAGCTCGCACCCCTGGCAGGCATCGGCCCTTGCGGACCCCACCAGTGGTTGCTGACATCTTAGACGGCGCGCGTGTGGAACACAATGCGCCGTCCCGTCTACCACTTTTCGGTCGCAGGGGACAGGGAGAGCGGCTGACGCTATACCGACACTCCTCTTCCCCTGCGGCCCCACCGTGTCCGCCATCAAACGGTGGCGGAAGGGAAGGAACGGAACGGAAGGGAAGAGCGCTGCTCAGAAGCACCGGCACTCCTCCTCTACCGCAGCCCGTAACCCTCAGCCGCGATGCCTCCCATTCGACATCGCGGCCCACCTCAGTTGCGGTGCACCTCACCGCAACCTACTTTTTGGCCGCTACGTCAATGGCTTGAAGGCAAAAGCCCTGACGAGCGGTCCTACCTTTGGGTTCCTTTTGGCTTCACCGTGGCTGGAATCCATGGTTACTGAGCGCCGCCGCAACGACAATGCGGGAACCCACTCGGGGGGGAAGCGGATACTGTTGATTAGAAATGACTTGCTAGTTTTCGTTGGTCTAAATTTTGGAATCACAATTTCATCTTTACTATCGGTGATTATAGCCAAGTAAAATAGTGCACTATTGTATCCGCAAACACAGATAGAATCCCTCTTTTCTCACTCTCATAGTCTGATGGGGCTGATACGACCGGGGGGAGATCAGATGCAGAATCAACGGCTTCACGTGCTTTCCGAGGGACGAAGGGCACACCACTGACGCTGAAACTCCAGGCTGCTACGAAAGATTCCGTATAAATGGAAAAGCCTAATTAAACTTTTCCCAACTTGGTAATCGAACCCGGGATCCCACGCTCAGCAGACGCGGCTCTAATATCAGAAAAATCTAAGATATTATCTATACTGGAAATAATATATTTTATCCCTGTAAAGAATAAGCAGTAAAAATTGCTGAAAAAAAAACGCAAAGTTTAGCAACAAAGTGTTTAAGTTTCGCGTGGCAACTTTTCACTTTGGACATTGAAAACTTTCACGTCGTCGATACGACGGACATGAAAAAGTTTAATAAAAAATATCGCCTTTCGCAGGACCGAGACAAGACGTTTAAAGTACCTTGTAGTTTCACTTATATAATTTTGTTCGTATGGTGTAAAGTACCACAGGAGACACCCACGTGGGTCGTAAAAGGCGACTATTACTCGGTTCCTATAAACAAAACCGAATCGTTTCGCTTATCAATGGTAGCATTTTTTATTTCCAAACCGGGCAATAACTAGTTTCGCAAGCTAATTTTACCTGTGTTAGCTATTTCCAAATAGGTGGGGTCTACTATGCGAAGGTATTAGGTCTTTAATTCATTATTGGTAAAGATACAAGAGTCTTAATTTAACCTACAACTGTCCGTAGGTACATTATAGGAATCGGCCATAAGGGACTTACCAAGAGAATGGGCAGCAGCGTTCCTTATGCATTTTACGCCTGTCAATAGTGGTGATTATGGCAACTCCCCCCATCCCCATTGGGGAGGCCTATGTCCAGCGGTGGACAACTTTCGGCTGATTTTATGAATTCTACAAAGCTATAAATTTTTATCTAATCTATCAATTCTATTCTATTCAAAATATTTTATTTCACATTAGTCTATGCACCTGGGCACATATGAGCTAGGTGCACGGTTCCTATTGGTCGTTTTCTGTAGAGAAGAGCCGGCAAGACGACCCTAGGGTTACTCCTTTAAAATAATTGGCTTTAAAAAAAAAAAAAATTCAGACGTTACAGTCCATAGATTGTTAGTAATTATAGTTAGTAACAATTTATGCTTATCTGCTATGTTAGGAGTGTTAGTAATTAGATAACTATGAGTTTCTTTACATGATTAAACCTACAGCCACCTCCACCAGGTGCCTCTGGATGAGGCAGTCTGGTCTCGCAACAATCATTTTCAGGATGCCATTCCGACTGTTACGTAAACGTTGTAGTAAGGATGCTGCTTTTTTTTTTACTACAATCAAATAGTGTTAGTGGACAAAAACGGTTAGCAAAAAGTTATTTTGTAAATCTATTGAAAATTATAAAAAAAATACTTAATGTTAGCATTTTTCATACAGATGCTTCACAGAAAGTAACTGCAGTGTGGATTTTCCAAGCTAACGTTCTATTTATCTACTGCGACCAATCTTTGAAGTAGCTGTGATTACATCCAATTAATTTCAAGTCGATATTCTGACGCTATCTTCAGACGCTTCCTGCCTTTTCAATTATGCTTGGCATTCATCTTCAGACACGATTCGATGTCGTCGACATCGATGAAAATTTATAAATTCCTCTTTTGATAAACGAAGTTTGAATTCACAAGTTTCATTGCGGTCTACCATCATATGCTATCTGTAGAAAGCAAAAACTTAAGGCTTATTCATAGTTTGTATTTTTATTGTGATAGATTAGACAATGGTTCAGTTATAACATAAATTGATTTGAAAATACTTTCTGCTCCAAAAGCATCTTTAATCAAGAAATTTATTACAATAACAAATTCTAAAGCAGTTAGTAAACAAATAAGTAAGTCTAAAAATAATTCCTATAAAAACCCTTTAAGTTAGATTAGTAAGTTAGATTCAGGATTTTTTTCGTCCTACAAATAAATAAGCGATGCATTGTCATTAAGGTGAATCTAGTCGACATTTTTTCCATACAAACTTCGGGAGTGTATTACTCCACTTATCAACAACGCACACCAAAAATTAAACATGTTTTGGTTTTGTCTTATCATTAATATTATCTGTACGGAAACAGAATACTAAATTAAAAAGCGATTAAAAACATATGAGCCAAAAAAGATTAGTTTTTCTTGCTAATTTAACCAAACTTTGGACGTGTTTGACAAATAAAAGAAGTGTTAACTCTCCAAAACTAAGTCGGTACCGACAAAGTTCAACTATCGAAAAGTTCAATAAACTTTATTCGTCATTGATTTATGCAGTTGTTTTTTCATTAAACCTTTCTTAATTTTTACGCTCCTGTTTTACTATAAATGATCCTGCATCTCACTCAATAACGTTGTGCGTGTAGACTAGCGTTTATCTGCTCATCACTGATACTACCTCTGTCGGATACGAAGCCTGGTGAGACAGCGTGCTTTTCAGCCAGGCTCACCAGTGACTTCGAGCCAGCGACTAGGTTCCCCTTAAGTAAAGAACACAGGTATTTATTAAATAAAACAACCATGAATTGTCACAAAGCACACTGATAATTAATTTCCCATTTAAAACCCATTCTAAGTTATGAACAGTAAGCTGTTTACACAGGTATTTACTGCAGAATTTACCTCAACTTAGTTTTCAACAAGTGAGGCACTTGGCTTACCGAAGTGAGAATAAGGGGCTCTCTGCGCTGGAAATCTTCCTACACATTGTTCCCGTAACTAATTTATAAGTTAACTTTTACTAGTTACAACATATTAATTACAACGAAAGAAACGTACATTAAACTGTAGATGGTATGTAGGTGACCACTTTTTTTTCTTGAATATTACCAAGATTTGTTTTAATTTGAATTATTTAAAGGTTGCCATTTTTTTTATTCAACTAATGATAAGGCAACTGATTAGGTTAAGTTTTTTTTTTAATATTACGTAATTCCTCGTCAAACACCATGCACCGCCATTAAAAATGGTACTATTTTTCCGTTTGTTGCCCATGGTCCACCCGGCTAGTTCACCTGGGTGGACCATGGAAAATTATTTTTCCCATAGTCCACCAGAAAGTCCATATTATGTTTTCTAGGTGGTCTGTGGAAAATTATTTTTCCCATTGTTCACCTGAAAATCCATATTATGATTTTATTGTAGTATTACGAGAGAATAATTGTTGTGATATAAAATTTTTAAACCAAAATACTAATCCTACTCATATTATAAATGCGAAAGTTTGGATGTATGGATGGATGGATGTTTGTTACTCTTTCACCCATAAACTACCGAACGGATTTAGATGAAACTTTCCGTAGCTAAGACATCAGAATAACACATAGGCTACAATTTACTTACCACGGGCGAAGCCGCGGGCGGAAGCTAGTAACTAATATAAGGAAGTTCATCAGTTCAGTTCTTTGTATAGTGCAGAACTAAATAGACGGTATAATATGGTATTTTCCTTTTTGATGTTTATAAAGTACTGGTCATTAAATTATAATTTGACATAAAATATAAAAATGTCAATGAGTTTTGTTTGCAATGTAAAGTCTTACAAAGTAATAATACAATCTTTTTATTTAATTGATAAATAATTCATCTAGGTACATCACACTGCAGCGATGTCTGCTGACCAAGTCCTTAACTTTATTAATAGAAAAGGAGCCACAGTTCTTTTGTGTGCAACATCAATACTATAAAATTAAACAATTAAAAAATGGCTCTGAAATATGGAGATGCTTTAAAAAGAGAGATCAGACATCGAAAATGATGACTACATTACTAGTATTCAGATGCAACTCGTTTCCGGAGAAATTACTGCAGGAGAGGCTTTGGAAAAACTCCGCTAATATGACACAACCAAAGACTATAAACACCACCTGTATGTTGTCTCCTTTGTATAGGCTTACGGTACTAGTAACCATTTTAGTAATGACCAAGTGTTAGACCTTGAACTGACCAATTGCAGCCGCGCATTCTTCCTCGTCCTTCGGCCCGTAGTGGTGAGTCATGTACTTAGAAGTAATCGGCATATACGCTGTCTAGTGGTTATATACCTAGTCTATGGACACAACTTATGCAATTTTAATTTTATTTCATTATTTGATGGCAAAACAGCAAACGGCAAGCCTTTATAATTACTTAATTTAGTTACGATTTTTTTAATGTCTAACATAATAATGAGGTACAAATAAATAGATTTCAACATTTTCAGGCTGGCTTTACAATTTAATTTCACAATTATTCTCTCGTAATACTACGATAAAATCATAATATGGATTTTCAGGTGAACAATGGGAAAAATAATTTTCCACAGACCACCTAGAAAACATAATATGGACTTTCTGGTGGACTATGGGAAAAATAATTTCCCATAGTCCACCCAGGTGAACTAGCCGGGTGGACCATGGGCAACAAACGTATTTTTCATGGTCTTATGCGCAATTGGACATTGTACATTTTTAACGATAAAAAATATTCAAACAGAAAGTTAATGCAGACCATAGCAGACATATCATTTTTCGATTCCATACTGAGATATCGAAATCAGTAATAGTCACGTAGCCGCGTAGCCGCGTAGCATCCGTAGCACCACTCAGCCACTTCGTAGCCACGCACGTAGGAATCGGATACGCGTACGTAGACAGAACGCATATTTATAAAAGGAAAGGTTTTTTAACGTGCAGTGCAAAAATACGTGCAAGGCTACGAAATAATTATAGCAATTATTGGAATAAAGTTTATTTTATGCTTCAATTTACAAAAAATGTATAAGTATTTGAGCATCCATTATACTTCTCAAAAAGAAAACGTGCCAGTATACATAATTATTAAAACACTAGCTTTTGTCAGCGGCTGTGCTTGCGTTAATCAATTTAGACAAACCCTTACGAAACTATCCACCTTAGCCTTCCTCGTAAATCCCTTTGTCTATTGGTGAAAACCGCATGAAAATTCGTTCAGTACTTTTTGAGTTTATCGCGAACAGACAGACCTTATCGATTGGTGCCATAAAAAAGTACAGGATACTATTTTTTCGGATTTTAGTCGGTTGATTTCCGTGTGTGGCAAGCGTATTTTCAAAAATCTTTAAATGCAGTTTTGTTTCTTACTAAAAATGAAGGAATGTTTTCTTTGGGTAAAATTTGCTGTCTTCAGTATTTAGAGTACTTTCCCTCCAGGTACGCTTAGAAAATTCCACCCTGTATATGTCGCACAAACCTGGTTAAATTAGCCAGCTAATTGGACGCCTAGGCCGTTCATTTAACGTCGGCATCCAATTGGATGCGTAAGCCGATAGTTAATTGGACTAGAATCATTCAACGTTTAACAACTTGGCGTATTGAAAGTCAGCCAAGTCAAATGATTCAAATTTAGTACAGTTTTTTCACTACTGCGCGGCGCTAGTCGTCACCAAATTTTTTTTTTCGTAAATAGCGCATACCATGTGACTACACGATATTCAGCCATCTGGTTAAACGTCACGTTCAATGAATTGGCTAGTTAAAAAACAAAATATTGTATTTCACATAAACCTGCATGGGCACTTATGAAACGTCAGAAGCTAGGTGCACGGTTCCAAATTGTTGTTTCCTATGGAGAAGAGCCGGCAAGAAACTCCACGGTTACTCTTTTAAAAATAATTGGCTTTAACAATGTTTCCAAATTACAGAGATAAAATGTATGGGATGCGATGTAGTTGATGCGATACTCAGCAACATATACACAAACACACTGACACATAGGTAAGTTTAATAATAATCACTGCAGCGCATGTAAATGCCGCGGTCATCTGGTTAAATTAGCCAGGTAATTGGACGCCTAGACCGTTCATTAAACGCCGGCCAGTTAAATAGCTGAAGGACAACTAGCCAAGTAATTGAGCGTAACGTTTAAACAGATGGCTAAATGTCATGTAGTCATATATTTAAATTAGATATTGATGAATTTGTGATGTTTGATCAGGGTGACTATCATCTGCCTAGCCTTTTCCCAACTATGTTGGGGTCGGCTTCCAGTCTAACCGGATACAGCTGAATACCAGTATTTTACATGCAGCGACTGCCTGTCTGACCTCCACAACCCAGTTACTGGGTAATACGATACCCCTTGGTAAGACTGGTTGTCAGACTTTCGGGCTTCTGACGACCCGTAACGACTGTCAAAGATCCACAAATGACAGCCGGGACCAACGGATTAACGTGCTTTCCGAGGCACGGAGGGGTCTTGGTATGTAAAGATGGTCACCCATCCACAGACCAACCGCGGCAAGCTATTTAAATTAGATATTGATGAATTTGTGATGTTTGATCAGGGTCACTATGAGTTCACAAATTATGTACGACTACTTTTTACTAATATCCACCACTAAGTAACTAGTAATAGTAAAATGTTTTTAATTATATACATTATTTAAATATGTAATTATTTAAATATATTTCGCGGATCACTTAATCGATAATTTGTTAGGCGAACTCGCAATATTTTTGAAAACCTATCCGCAACGACTAATCGACACCACGAGAAGAGGAGAAAAATAAAACATCCCCATTTAACGTGTAGAGAGGAATCCAAACAACTTATTATTCAAGATTTTATTTTACTACTTTGTCGCCGTGACTAATATGTATATTCATGCCAAATAAAAGTTTTCCAGTGCAAGGTTTCCTTGTTCACTGCGGAGCCCTAAAAAGGAGGAGGTATGTAAGGACCGCTCAAGGTGGCGTTCTGTAGTTACTACCTGTAAAAAGGGGTATTTTCAATTTCAATATCGTTTGTACCTTCTTACGTCACATTTACTTGGCGCGGTCGTGCTAGCCCCACCTAGATCAGCCCCAGACAGATAGTTTCGCATTGTAAATCAACCAAGTGTAAAACCCGCAGACGTTTGAGTTGGACTCAATTGAATTTCTGAGAATTGTACTGTTTGCAGCCGCAGTCAGGAATCTATTGGGCCTGATTAAAATAACAATGCTAATTAGGTTGCTACTGAATTTCATTACGTTTTCTTTGAAGTAAAGTCGGTTTTTGTCTAAATTTTATTACTAAATGGTCTGTGATGATTATTCTTTGTTTTAAGTACTTTAAATAGGCTAAGTTGCGCAATATTTTCGTCAAAATAACTAAAATATGAAACCTATTCTAGAAATGATTGATGGTACGAGTATTTTAATATAACTCCACAGTTAATACAACTACACAAGTTATGAACTTAATGCTAAAATTTGACAGTAGTGCACGAAAAAGAAGCTAACTTTGTGAGAGATTGGTGATCGTTTGTAGTTATAATATGTAAAATCCTGCATCTTAACATATACAGGGTTATTGGAAAAACACCAACAACCTCTTAAGAGGTCATTGTACTCATCATTATGAACAACTTTTACAATGGGAACAAACCAGAAATCGCGAAAAAGAAATCAGCTGTTCCCTCCATTTTGATGAGATAAACGAACATTCAAAAAATTTCATAATGATGTGTACAATGAACTCTTAAGAGGTTGTTGGTGTTTTTCCAATAACTCGTTATATCACTAGGGAAATTCTATATGCGATAACTCGATCTGAAAGGTGATATGGCAAACAGTTGAAATGTAAGCATTTAGTCGTACAAGTCTGTAAAGTTCATTCACTTTTTGCTATTCGAGGATACTTCGATAACATTCAAATTTCGAATAGATACTTAGGCTGTTGTAGTGTTGTATACAAGCGATTTGACCTCGTTTTCTTCATTGTATGTCAGTTTAACGTATAAACTTACCGGAATAAAGTATCTAAATTGTGTTTAAAACCGTTTCAAAATCCATTGCGTAGTTAAGATGAACAACGCGGCCACACATATTTTAGAAGCTGATGCATAGTGGCGCCAAATATCTCGTCAGATAGTTTTGGTGTTCCTTCGATGTCACCATCATAATATTATAATAACATGTTCTTTTTTGTTGAGTTTTCCACTTTAGTCCAGATAGCCACGGGATCAAATAGCTTACAATAACGGCGTATACTAGCGACCGGCGTAACAAAATAGACATTCACACACAAGTCTGCCCGCCGCACAACATTTACTGACATGGCCTGTTTAGAATAGGCTGGTGTGTCGCCCTAAATTTCACAACGTGGCCTAAACGTTAAAACATGACTTTTCAGTTTGGCATTTAACGTGTTATCAAAGGGATCAGTAGCATTCTAATACAAACATGCTAGATGGATTTGGGGCTGATTTTGTATAGGAATTGTAAACGAAGGAAAATTATTGCGTAGCAAATAGAATTCCGAATTAAATTATCCGTATATTCAAATCACAGAATGTTCAAGTCAAAACTGTCATTGCCAATTAATACGACTGATATTCATCATATCAGCCGAAAAACGTCCACTGCTGGCCATAAGCCTCCCACAAAAGGGGGGATTTGCAATAATCGCCACGCTTGGCACGCGGCTTGGCGATCCGACTGATATTAAATTGCCATAACATGACAATTGGTATAGTGTGTATTTTTTTACACAACTAATTTATCTGACTACAATTAAGCACCGTCTTGTGGGGGCATTTTAAGTAGTATAAAAGATATTTTATAATACGTAAAAAAGCCCAACAATTATTCTGTTCGTTTAAAGATCTGACCACAGACAAGGACATAAATATGTAAAACCAACGTAGTGTCTAGCCGTCTAAGGAAACAAGATAATGCCAACTTTAAAGGCATTTGTTCAGCCAGCATAAAAAGCAAGCTTATCTATATAATAGACGTCAGAAGCTGAAGCAGATAATGCTAGTTGATGGCTTAAGTAGGCGAGTAGCTGGGGTTGGAACTCATGACAATGAAGCTGCATTGATGACAGCGATGATAATAGCTATGTCAGTTGGGTTCCGCCTTGATTGTGGCGTATTTATCTTGACTGGGAAGGGACTCGTGGATGCCTTTGGAGAGAGGCTTTTGCAAATTTTTATTAGACATCGTTTCATGAGCTACCTTGAATAACAAAAGTAAACACTAAGAAAGAATTTTTGAACAGAGCAAACAGTCTAATTGTAAATTTGTCTCTCTGCTAATGCACATGCGATTATAAATAAAAAGCTGCTAAAATTTCAAATACAACCAATGTTGTATACCTTGGGCACGCCACGATTGCGGCGGTGAGTCCCCTCTTTGAGGAGTGGCTTGAGAGGCGGCATGGCGTCCTCACCTTCCGCCTGACGCAGGTCCTCACCGGACACGGCTGTTTCGGGAGGTTCCTGTTTCGGATAGGGCGGGAGGAAACGCCCGGGTGTTTCCACAGCGAAGATCGCCCTGAGGAAACGGTGGAGCACACGGTGGCGGTCTGCCCAGCTAGGGTGGAGCACCGCCGTGTCCTCGTGGAGGCGATCGGCGGCGGCGATCTCTCTCGTCCGGCCCTGGTCCAGGCCATGGTCCGGAGCGAGAGGGCATGGGGAGCCGTCACCTCCTTCAGCGAAGCAGTAATGCTCGCGAAGAGGGAGGCGGCGCACGTGAGGGAGAGGCAGCATATCGCCCTCGCGACCCTAGCCGCCGCAGGATACGGCGACGCCCTGGGCGTCGGGAATCCCAGGCCGATTTCCGGCCACCGTAGGCATGGGCTTGTGGACGGCAAGTAATGGGTAGCTCGCTGTCCGGTAAGGACCAAGCCCAAGGCGACGGCGCGTTGTGTTCCACGCGCGCCTCAAAGAGATGTCAGCACAAAAAATGATGGGGCCCGCAAGGGCCGATGCCTGTCAGGGGTGCGGGTTTGTTTGAAAAAGATACCACAGCCCCTGGCATACGGGCTACTGAAGGAACAGGGGTGGGTTTTAGTCAGTAGAAGACTGACACGCCCACCTGCTCCACCCACAGCGGGAGAAGTTATTTGATGATATCCCACCCAAATAAAAAAAATAAAAATGTTGTTGTCAAAATCTATTTACGAAGTCCACAGTGAAAACAGGTGACTGAGTACGAAATTGCTTTGTTAGCTAGAACACCAACTGTCCCAGCAAGGTTGACCGAACATTCACGTAGGCGGTTTCGTAGCGGCGCTACGCTAGCGTAGCAAATGCTACGAAACTGTATTTGGCCAAGTATTTTCTATGTATAATTTGGAGCAGTCTCTATGTGGCTAGTAAACGTAAACAGAAAGTCCAAAAAAAATAAACTACATTAAAACCTGCTATCTTAGTCTTGTCCATCTATTATTATACTCTATGCTCTTGTCTATGTAATTTACAGAGTGAGAGACCAACAAGTGACCATTTAGTGACGTCAAAATTAGGGGTGTGTAATACGATACGTTAAAAAGTGTAATTTCCTAAGACAAGTTACAAACAGCTTTTCAGCATCAACTTTTACCATACGATAATAATATTATTACCATTACAAGTATGACAAAGTCCCACTTATAATAACACCATACTTCTCTTTTATACTTGTAACAATATTATTAATAATTGCTATTATTAATAATATTGTTAATAATAGCAATATTTTTAAATGTTTTATATATTTTATACTCTAATATTTAAAAATGTAATTTTTATGTATTTATTGAATTATAGGAATTAATAATAACATCTGCACAATATTGCTATTTTTAAAGAAAACATTTATAATTCATCTAGTAACGATAAGTATTTTTTTTTTAATATTATTTGTTAAAAACTCTTAATTGTTCGTTTAGTTAGAAGTAACCCACGACTGTTCTAAACGATCTTAGAAAACCCAGAATAATGATCATGATGGTTTTGTTAACTTCAGCATTATTCTTCCTACCTACTTCAAATAGAGTGTGAGGTCATTGATTAGGTACCGTAAGTAGGTTTTTAAATATACTATTAGTGAATAATAATAATGGAATGGTGATTGAATGTTTTCATTGTAGCTTCTATTTACACTATAATCGAAATAAATTCAAAATGTGATTGAGATAAAAAAATATTCAGCACTAAAAAATAACAAAATGATTCCAATCTATTGGGCATCCCTAATTAGGGATGTCCGTTCTGAATCAATCTTCCAGAAGATCGATTCATGGACATACGATCTACCGATTTTCTGAATCGATTCAACAGGATGCGATCTTCGCCCAGATCGAATTGTATGCGCTATACTGTGCTTTTCAATATTTTTGTAAAATTACGATAAGATTTTACTCGATCTTCGAAGATCGATTCAATACAATACGATTAAGATCGTGAATCGATTCACGAGTTTACGATCCGTTACGATCCAGAAGATCGATTTAAAGCAACAAATCGGGCATCCCTATCCCTAATCTTCTTCGACACGACATGACGTTTGGCGAAAATGGAGGTGATATTAGTCACATACCTGCTGTAAGAACATGAGTTATGGTCTTATAAATGATGACATAACAAACTTTTTAACTAAGTAGTGGATTGAGTGGTTACATAACCATAAAATTTGGTGCTACAGAAAAATGGTGACCAACAAAAATTATACATTTGAATTAGCTACTTATCTATTTACATAAAACAAAGTCGGGTTAGTAACACCACTTTAAACTCAAGAACGGCTGAACCGATTTTTATGATCTTTGATTTGTTGGATTTTTCTCCACCAGAATAACAGAATATCTTTTAAAACATGGGAAGATACTGCAAAAAATAATTAGGACAATTCATTTTCTCATATATTTTCAGTGTCAGCTAGAAAACGCTTTATGCCATCGAAGTACTCTCACCCACAAGTTTGTCAACTGCAATCCCAGTTGATTGCGACAGGTTGTTGAAATTGATCTTCTTAACCTGCTAAGTAGTAAAATAAAAATGAAATATGTAAAGAGAATCTTTGCCGTTTCCTTGAATAACAAATCTTTATCGGAAAAGATATCTAGAACACACTTAGGCCTGATTTTACCAAAGTCCGATATCTTTTATCCGTAGAATAAAATTTACGTCTGACAATTCTACTATGAAAAATCTGTCAAAAATTCAAAATTTATTCTCAGGATAAGACTTATTCTAGGTATAAAAGTTTGGTGAAATTCGCCCTTAAAGTAACATTTATCATTTCGTTTGTTGTTCTTTGCCAAATAAAACTATGTTTGATGTAATTGAACCCACTGAACACAACAATTCAATCGAACAAATCCCAAGAATCCTTTTGTTGGATCCTTTAGCGTGTTTTTATTACAATATCTAGCGACCCGTCAAGTGTGTTTGATGTTAAACCCTTCCGGAGAATAAAGGAGATTTAAAATATTTAATATAGTATGTTTTCTAAAGCTTTTATCATAAACTACTGAAAAGGCAAATTACCAATGTCTGCCTGACCCAATTTAGATGAAGATGAGAGAATAAAAAACCGGTCAAGTGCGAGTTGGACTCGCGCACCGAGGGTTCCGTACAAACCTGTGGGTATATAAGTAAAAGTTCAAAATTGTCAAAAAATTTTTTTTTTATATGACGAAACTAAAAATTTTCGGTTTTCGTAATTTTTCCTATATCTGTACTATAAGACGTGACTTCGTACAAAATTTCAAGATTCTAAGTTCACGGGAAGTACCCTGTAGGTTTTGATTCCCGTGCGAGTTTCGAAAATTTGCGGAATTTTGCGGCCTAAATGGCTGTATCTTTTGATTGCGTTGACTTAGAAGGTTGATTTTTCTACAGCTTCCAGGGACAGTAGAACTAAGTATCATATAGAAATTTCAGTTTGATACCTCCACGCGTTCCTGAGAAAAACGGTCTTGACAGACGGACGGACGGACGGACAACAAAGTGATCTTATAAGGGTTCCGTTTTTTCCTTTAGAGGTACGGAACCCTAAAAATGAATAATTACTTCACAAGGAGTTAAAAAACCTCAAAAAAAATTGGGGCTACCTAACAGCATCAATGTAAGGCCACTGAGAGGCTGCGAGCACCAGTAACCGCATTGCAACATTATGGAGGGTTCTGAATCGTCGCCGACCAGGAAATGACTGCGGCATACGCAGGTTAACCTCACAGACATAGTGAGATTGTTTGACCCTATTAGTGGCATGAAATTACATTCAATGCTATACATATCTTTAGAAGAGTGTTCATACAACAACAGATATGGCGTGTTGCATTGAATTCAAATCTATACATGAATAATTCAGTTCGGTCGTTTACGACGCCCTGTATGATTTAAATCTCCTTTGACATGCAATGAGAACATCGCAATGCATCGTATTTTTATTTTATAGTGTGCACGCCGCTTGGTTTTGAATGTGAATATAGACGGTACATCAGCTGTTTTAATTATTAACACTGCAGTAAGTCTGCGCCGTACGTTTTTGCGAATACGTTAGTCATAGATGTGCCCACGCCTTGAGGAGTTAACTGAACTAAACTTAGTCAGTGTTATGGCGGTTTTTTTTTGCTAGCCTCCATCAAACTTGCTCTATTCCAACTATAAGAAATGATCACATTCTCATAAAACTGACTTAACGATAGGATTCCTTAACTCAGCACAGTGTAGCAAACACAGTTTCGTGACGAGCGATCGAAGCGAGCTGACAAGATATGCGAGTGAGTTGTGCGCCCTTTCATGCGTGAAAACCGAGTGCCATGGATGTGAGGCCCTTCCGCAAGTTTACAAGAGCTAGCAATAAATGTCTCGTAGTTGGGATTGAAACATGTGCTTTTCCAGTCAGAAATAAAACACCGAGCGAAAATACGTTTTCACGTCAGTAAATCCCTCCTTGTAGTTCAGTAACTTCATATTAATTATGCTCTTGACACGCCTTTTACACCTTACAGTAAATTGTTATTATAATCTTAACAAACTGAAAAAATAGACACTAAAGAGTACCTCTGTATTCTTCTAAAAATATTCATAGTACCCCGACAAAGGATTCCTTCAAAGTGACAATTGAACAAACACATAAACAAAACACTGCGATAGGTACTCAAAAAGTGTTTAATTAAAAATGTCCATGTTTATTACAACAAAACATTGCAATGAAACATTTTCAAGAGTCAAAAGCTAGTTGTCCTAGATTCTTAAATTATGAGTTTGCCATATTTTCTTCTCTCTTTTTAATCTGTTCTGGTAATAAGCTTGCGCCTGCGTCGTTGGGATTACGGGCCCCTTGGGTGAAACAAGCTATATTGTGATGTGTTGGACGGCCGGCTCTCAAGTTAATACCGCTATGTGTTTACTTTATGAAGCTTCGTAACTTGTAGAGCTACTATGGGATCATATTCGCCGTTGCTTCTAGATACCTAGCTAGATTACCTAGCTAGATAGATCTAGCTAGGCTTAAATCAGTAGTGTCTAATTTTGAAGCCTCATGATAAAAATCATGAAGCTTCAAAATTACTAATTTTCATCATCATCGACTTCTAATCATTGTCCCACATATTTAAACATCATCATTTTAGCCGCACCGCCACATCGTCCGGTTCTAAACCCAAATATTTACTCTCCTCTCCAAAATCAAAGTCAAAGGATTTATTTCAAATAGGCACATAAAAAGCACTTTTGAACGTCAGCACCTGCCTTGCCATATTATATTTCACATAATCTGTCGATCTTTACCTCGTATTTGTCCGCTGTTTACATTTACATGCTCGTACAAACGAGTATTGAGAAAATCGGGTGACTAAAAACGCCTAAAACATAAATATCAAGTACGTACCGGAACAAACCGGTCCCCGATGAACCGACGACCCGGAAAGCTAGGCGACGGCTGAACGGGAATAAGGAACCGACTGACCCATTTCCAGCGTAATCAAATAATCGCAACTACGAGTAACTAACAAAAAATGATGCTCCTGGATGAACAGTTTCGTAACGCCATTTTTCTTTTTGCTAAGCTTCATACTTAAGTAGTTTTGGATCTTATAGTTATTGAAAAGTAGCTGTTGTTTGCAACTGGACTCGTCTTCACACTTCGACGCTCCTTTGACCTACCTTGGGTGGGGTTTCAATTAATATGTAACGCCTACACTCTCGTAACTTCGTCGGTTTGGCTCGGCTTGCGTCAGACAGTCTTGGACACTCTTAAGTACAATCTACTTTTATGTATCTATTCAAGAAGATATTCGCTATGTGCATGATTTCTATTTCTTAAACAAGTCACTTCATAAATTAAAGTCACATTTCGTGCCTGTCTGTGAGAACACTCCATTGTTCGTCTAAACTACGCAACGAATTTTGATGCAGTTTTCACTATAATCACTAGATAGAGAATACATGCCTAAAATATGTGTATAAAACATTAATATTCAACTTACATTTAATGAAGAAATCTCGATATTTTGTCAAGTTGTGGAAGCCAAGCGTAGCAGTTTATTTTGTAGCCTTAGCTTAGGTAACTTTATTTGAATTGCGCCAACATTCAGCACAAATATCAAGGAATGTGTTATTGGCATGCTATCATAGCGTCAGATTACTTCCTGCGATCCATCCTGCCAATATCAGCCGGTTGAATTGGAGGGAAATAGTCGTGAATATACTGCCTTCAAATGGCTGAACTTGCG
Organism: Polymixis flavicincta; assembly: GCA_949987655.1. Taxonomy (NCBI): domain Eukaryota; kingdom Metazoa; phylum Arthropoda; class Insecta; order Lepidoptera; family Noctuidae; genus Polymixis; species Polymixis flavicincta. The sequence continues at coordinate 28,323,454 of OX465171.1, read as the reverse complement.
GTAAAACTTTAGCTGTGTTTTTGAAGTAATGTTACACTATAGTATTGTAAAAAACGTAATTCAACTATTCAAGCCATCCAATTCAACGTCGTCGACGTCAAAATTCAACGTGATTCAATTTATGTTTTCAAGATACTTTTATGTACAATCGACAAACTTTAAGCATGCTCACTTAAGAAAATATTTCTGTGGCAGCGCATCTAGTGACAAACCACACCCCTTCCTGGTTTCGCCCAATTAGAAACAACATGTATTTGTGTGAGTGTATTCACACAAATCCATATTGTCTGTTGAATGCATGACGTATAGAGACGCAAACCAATGTCCATTTTTTTAGTCGCAATAAAGGTGTCGTCAACAAAGCACGCATTTCGTTCCCACAAAAATCCATACAAACAATTTTCAACCTTACCACCATCAAAACATGGTCGAAATCGAGCCGGATTACAGTGCACCGTACTGAGCGTCGAGAACAAAAGACATTGCATTCCTTAGATAAGAAGCGAGCCCGGACCGTCATTAGCAATGTTTGAGGGTTTTTTGTGCAAGTTATTTACAATATTATTACAAAAGGAATCTACGCATCGTAACATCACGTTATTTTGAAGAATATCACGTTTTTTTGTTGTTTACAAAAAATGTCTCAGTTAGAACAATTACTAGGAGTATTAGAAGAAGTAGCGAAGACATTACAAAAAACACAAATACGTAAACATAAGGAAGGTGTGCTAAAATTATAAATTTATAATAAAACTTTTTAATTTCATTAGAATTGCCCGTGCTTAAAGTCTGTCATTATGACACTATTTTTGATTTATTAATAATAACTTTACGATATGAGTAAATACAAGTTGATGATAATTTCTGTGTAATTTTTTATATTAATTTCTGGGTGAATCGCTAAAATTTCCTTTTGAAATCTTGAAACACTCTATTAAAAATAAATAAGTTTAACTAAATTAAATTGCTTCTTTTCCACAACTACAAATCTTTGAAATTGTTCTTAAATGTTAACACATTTTGTATGATTTCACACGAAGATTGCAGACGACAGTTTCGCTTTAAACAAAAATGTTTTACTAAAATTTTTTAATTTACAGTTACGGTTTAAATATCAACCATAATAAATCTTTAATCCTGAACAGCTTATTATTAAATGAACACGAACTGAAAAATGAATATTTCACTAATAGCTAATATTTCTTTTTTTCGATCCTTTCACTCTCACTGCGGTCACGGTGACAGTTTTATTTTTTCAGGAGCCCACAGGCCTGGGTTTTTGAAAATATTTCTGTTATATTTCAGAAATTAAGGAGTATTTCTTATTGAAAATTATAGTTCAGTTTAATTACTTGTTATGCTTCCGAATTTTAAAGTGGCCTATGAAAAGTCGTACGCAATGCGGGCAACGCGCTTGTCTCGTTGATTATAACATGGTTTGTCAACCTTTTATTAAAAGACGACCCACTCATAAACTCCAATCTTAACGTACTGCCTTTTGCAAGCCTTTTGTGAACCACCCAACGGTAAGCATCCTGCAAAGCATGCCCCGGACATTGGAAAGATACCTTGTTCGTGTAATCTCGTTTATTTATGATCAGTGGCGGCTGGTAGGTCATGGAACTGGTGGTGCACTTTACTAGCTCACTAAGTATTAGGGGTAATAAGTATATAAATAGAATTTATTTATTTCAGATAGGTAAGTAATTTAAATCTAGACGAATAAAAAATAGTATTCAATTCCACGTAAACTAAACTTCGCAGTGACAATAATGAGTCGGTCATTCATTATGGCCGGCATGCAAACTTTGCCAAACCTCGGGCGCTCTCGCTAATCGACGCGACGTTCGGTAATATTCGACAAACTTCGGTTCCCCGTGCGGCGCACGAGAATCGACAAATTACTCCATAACGCTCCATACAGTTATGTCAACTATCTTCTGTCTCACGCGCTAGGCGTTTTAGCTCGGATCTCATAGAAATGTATGAGCATTCACTGTAGATCTTCTGTACCGCGAAAATGAGTCTTAATAGTTTAGCAAAAAGCTTATATTGTTTCCTCAGTTTTGTTAATATTACGTAGACCACAACCAGTGGCCACAATGCGATTATTAAACATTGTGTGATTCTTTCTACATCTATAAAAATCTGGTAGTTCAGCGCACGAGTGCACTAAAGGGACAGCCGCCTGTTTATAATAATAAATAATAATAATATTTATTTTATTTCGGAAAAGAAATCCATAGAGTGTTAGTAACATAATATGAAAACAACTTATTATCTAGTGTTAGTACCAATCAAAATCTGCACAAACTGCTGTTATGATTAAATAAAAAATCAAAGGTGTGATAAATAAATGGATAAAACGAATATTAGAAGTATTCAAAATATACATACCTATAAGGAACACCTGCAAAACATTCGAGATAGGTAACATGGTAATAAAATAGTAAAGAATTTTAAGGTATGCCCTTAAAATTCTTTGTAATATTTCGCGAACGTATTTTATGGTCCTTCAATAGAAGGGCCATAAAGTATGTTTTTAAGCCATTCTATTGTTAAACCGGTTTTTCAGAAGTTCCCACTATGAACGTATTATTATTGCAGTTGCAAGAGTTCCGACAACAGTAAACAAAAATCTGTGATAACATTGTATGAATTACACAAAGTATACCTATTTGTGTTATTCCAAACATAATATAGAGCAATAAAATAAAAAGATAATAACAAATGTTGCAAATTTCCAACAAAATATCTAACTTGCTTCGTTTTTGTATATTTTCAAGTTTATAACACATTGTAATGAAGATTTTTACTTTTCAATAGAACTTCGCAAGTAACAAGTCCCTCTTACGCCCGCGCCGCGCCAATAATACAGGTTTTTTTTTTTAATGGCATTAATAAGTTGACCTTGAAAGGCTGTAACTTCTTAACCGGAATTTACAGAAATGACAATAATTATTAACATTTTATAACTTTATGCAAGTTGATAGAATAGATATAAATTGTTGTTTAACATTTTTATTTCAAATTATTGATAAATAATCTATCTATACTAATAATAAAGAGGAAAGATTTGATTGTTTGTTTGTTTGCATTGAATAGGCTCCGAAACTACTGTACCGATTTGAAAATTTCTTTCACTGTTGGGAAGCTACACTATCTCCGGGTGACAAAGGCTATATTTTATCCCCATATTCTCACGGTAACGGGAACTACGCTGTTGAAATCGCGGAGCGCTGCTAGTAAGTAGCTGAATAAATAGAAAAACTAACAAAAAAAAAACATTAAGCTAATCGATAAGATTCTGTTTACAATTACTGTTTGATCTGTTGTGATGTCTTATTGCCTGTGGTAAAAAAAAAAGTGACACCGTCTCTCTGGTCTCGTGTCAAGCAAGGCATGAATTAGTTTTATTCTCCTCTGCTAATAAAAAACAAACCTAAAACCTATAAAAATAAAACACATTAAGAACCTAACAATTATTTCATTTAACTTAAAGCAATAGCAATAATACATTTTCTAAACCAAAAAGAAAATAAATATGAGTACGAAATTACTTCTTGTCAACAACAATAATTCATAAAGAGCTCATACCGGCCGTGCCTATTCAAAAATAATCTCACAAACTAGTGAACATAGCACGCGCCTGTGTGAGTGTCACACTTCTATACACCATTACTACGAACACTACTAAAATATGTTTCGTGCATTCTATTGGTCAAAACGCATGCATTGTGCGATCGAGTCGTGAGCCTTGCTACGCGATTATCGCCTTAAAGGTGAGCGTGCGGAAGAAGTCGCGATTGTACATATCAACCTACTTGGCCATTGGAAGCTAACCCCAACTAATTTAAAAAAGGCCTTGGCAGATAATAGATGAAAGCACTATACTTCACGTCGTATTAAATTAATTTTATGTGACTCAAACATTTAAAATATTCAGTTCAGTGTTTTAAAATGCAAACCATATTAATCGTTGAACTGAAGTATCTACTTTTAATTAAGTTTATAAACGAGTGAATAATAAACTGATATCGACGGACGTAATAATGTGTAGGTATTACTGACATCAATCTGGTCTGTTGTATAAAAAAGCACTTTTAATTAACACACTATCGAAATGTTATAAATGATCAACGAAATACGAATTGCAATACACAATTTACTGCCTTACAAAAAATATCGTCATTAAAAAAGTTACATAATTTGTTTATCAAATCTCATTCGCACCTACTAACATTAAACTTTGATTAAACCTTGCCTTTCACAAAACATTATAATATTTTCAGTAAATATTTCAAAATTTTATACAAATCTCGAAAAGGCTGGTTGACACGTCCCGTGACCCACGGGCTGGTTTCTACATTAACCAGTGGCTAAGCATTGGCATACGCCGTGGTAATGCTGCCAGTCTCTTGGGAACATTACCTTTTAACTTTTATTAACCTCCTCATTCGCTTTCACTTTGCTCTCGATGTGGCATAAATTGCCTTTATTGCTGGTTCTACATTTTTTTTTAATACAATATTGTATATATTTAAAAAAAATAAATGAACCTCCACTAAAGATTTCCATCTCCCTGCCTCTCACGCTCTGAATCCACTCTCGACCAGCTACTCTTTTGACGTTGTCTTCCCATTGTTTCGCTTGTCGTCCTTTGTTCCTTTTTCCATCCCTTGGGTAACACTCTGTTATTAATTTGGCCCATTTCTCTTTTTCCTCTCTTAACTTCTGTCTTTTCCTTCGGCATTTCTTGTTTTGCATACTTTATGTGCATCTTTAAACTTGCTGACATCTCTTTGAGGCACGCATGGAACAACGCACCGTCGAACCGGGCTTGGTCCTTACCTGACAACGAGCTACCCATTACTCGCCGTCCGCAAGCCCGTGCCTACGGGGCCGGGAATCTGCCTAGGATTCCCGACGCCCAGGGCGTCTCCTGCGACAACTAGGGCCGTGAGGGCGCATAACTGCCTCTCCCTCACGTGCGCCGCCTCCCTCTTCGCGAGCATTACTGGTTTGCAGAAGGAGGTGACGGCTACCCATGCAATCTCGCTCCGTACCATGGCCTGGACCAGGGCCGGACAAGAGAGATTGCCGGCGCCGATCGCCTCCACAAGGACACGGCGTTGGTCCGCCCAAGCTAGGCAGACCTCCACCGTATGCTTAACCGTGTCCTCAGGGCTATCTTCGCAGTGAAAATTATACCCGGGCGTTTCCTCCCGCCTTATACGAAACAGGAACCTTCCGAAACAGCCATGTCCGATGAGGACCTGCGTCGGGCGGAAGGTGAAGACGCCGTTGCGCCTCTCAAGCCACTCCTCAAAGAGGATTGTGACATACTCAGAATCCTCTTTGACGTAATTATTAGGGTAACTGCATTGCCTTTACCAATACGAAGTTTTAAAAGCGCAACTTGTCATCGGCGATGAAACATAAGCCTCTCATTAGCCTGTAGTTCAACAGTGCAGCAGTGAATTAATCCTTCCGAAACTTTCTAAATGATAGTAATAACCATCAAAATCAATGGTGCAATGAAGTTTAAGAGCAAAGTTTCTTTGTTTCATACTATTCAAGTGAAGAAGACATTCAACGCCTTTACAAATATGCGGCCCATTAACGGAGACAGTGGGTGATTGTGCGCCGTACGTAAGCACACTGTCCTCGATTGAAAGAAACGTTTTACGTAATGGCTGCGACGCGACGGTGGCCTGGAGACCTGTAGGGTGGTAAATCATCATTTTTTGTACAACTGGGCTCGAAATATATGAACGAAAACCTCGAATATCCATGTATTTGTAAATTAGTAGCCAGTCTTACCCAGTAACTGGGTTGTAGAGGTCAGATAGACAGTCGCTCCATGTAAACATTGGTATTCAGCTGCATCTGGTAAAGGCAGATGATGATAAGTCAGTTAAATGTCCTTTGAACCAGAGGAAAATACTTTAGAAAATGTCTTTCCCTAATGGTTTTACAATTGGCTTGTTTAGCTTGAGGCACTCTTTCGCTTTTATTAGAAAACAAGCAGATCGCGTCTCTCTATTAACACTCATGTTAACTAGATACAAAAACGTAAACGGTACCAAATCCCCAATTATGTCTGTAATTTCGATTTATTTGAAACTTGCTAACCTCCCATACCATCGCAAAATGATCTCTAATGATCGATGTTGATTCCCTAATTATCTGCTAGTTTAATATTAACATACTATAAGTATGTAATACAAATTCTCAGAGTGTGGTAAAACCACATTAAAATCCGTTGTGCAGTTTAGAATGACAACGCGGATACACATACAGAAAGCGACTTTAATTTGTATTATGTAAAATAGAGTGGATTGAATGCACTGAAGGATTATTATTGCTCATACAAAACAGGGAACCGTACCTTAGGTTGTTACGGCCACGTAATAGTTGTAATATGGTTTTTGAACCTGGCAAGATATGAAGAGAATATCCACAGACCGGACTCAATTATAATAGATCATGATAATAATTAAACACTGTTTAATTGAATAGTGCTCAGTAATTTAAACCTATTCGATTTAAAATATAAAGAGGTTCTCTTTATATTTTAAATCGAACTCGGCCAGAATTTGATTCACATTGACTCGGACAAATATGGCTATGATACCTTCGAAACAAAAGAAGTTTAAGCTGCGGCGGACGTGTGCCCACATTTTTCCCACAGACATTTCTCACAATATTCAATGTATCAAGAACAATCCTATCATACTCGTATTTTTATTATTTATTTACATAAATACGCTATCATTACAGTGTCCCTATTCGGTAGTGTAATAAATTAATCATTCTTGCAATTTACAACATATATTCCATGTCTCATAATAAGATTTACAAATTAAGAACATAACACGCATAACGTTACCCTTAGTTTATATAATATTATAAATGTGATTATTTGGATGTTTGCTTAGATTTCGATAAAATTTGGCACTCGAGTTTAAGACTTAGATTAACACATAAAAATTATTTAACCCGGTAGTTCGTTCTCCCGGGTTAATTCCCAACCTCCACCCGTGCGAAGCCGTGGGCTAAAGCTACCTACCTATACCTAATAATTGATATTATACTGTGGGAGACGGATGCCTAAGCTGTACGGTGTACGGCCTGTATTTGAAGACACCAGTCGTTTAAAACGTGACGTTATATGCCAATCTATTTCGACAGGTTATTATGAACGAAACTCAAGCGGATTAACCCATTTTTGAACAAGGGTTATTTTTGCTACCCGCAAATTTTATATGTTGTTACGGTATGATTTAGAAAAAGCTTTTGGCATTATCACGATGGCAAATTTTAATCTTAGTGACGGATTTCGGACACTTCAAATAGCAAAAAATGGTTGACGTAAAACACTATACTATATTATAATAGTAACATTGCAAAACAAACCCTTTTGGACACGTTACAAATGTTTGCGTTGGCCCCGTGCCTCAGCCGTGTAACTTGTAACGTGTGATTTTAAATGATATTTCACGTCAAAAACCGTGTTCAATATTTTTTCAGAGCCAACATAACGTTTTATCTCGTTTCCAGTGGGACTTACCTACAGTGAATGAACCCTTACAAAAATGACATCTGTTGCTATATCATTCGCATACATCCTCACTTGTCAAATACGAACAATGACTGCCAATCCGTTCACGTCATAAATGCCATCAAGTTGTCATGACGACTTACATGTGTAGATCGCGTGCCGCCGTGTTCTATCACGCAACAAGCAAGGACACTCACGTTGCCGCGTTGGCTTTGAGACGTGAAGACAACACGAAGCTGTCTGTTCAGAATAAGTGACACACTTGGAACTGATTCAATAGAAAATAAAGAAAGAAATACAAAGGGATGTAACACTGAGAGTGATGCTAAAAACAAACTTTTGTTTTTTATAGATTCGTACTTTTAATTGAAATATGTTATTGTCCAGATAATACATTAAGCAGGCTCACAGGTTAACAGCAACTTGCGACTTCAATAGCTTAAAATACCTACCTACAGCTAGATTACAATGTATTATTTGCCAATGAGCTCCAAACTCGACAGTTAGGTACTCTGTATTTTGGGGCTTGAGAACCCTGAATCTACAAAAGCTCGTCATTCATAAATTTTCTGACATTTATAACAAGGTCATTACCAACCTGTCAACCCTTTTTAAATCATTGTTACAAGGCTGAATAGTTAATAGAGCAAAACTTCAGCAAAATGTATTTTAAATTATTCAATAAACAGTAGATTTCAATTCAACACTCCACATTTACATTTACGAAGCTACAATCACTACCGACTGCTGATCTTCCAACGTAGAACTTCCGGAAGGTCAGCACAACTGGCACAGCCAGGTGGACACTATTATTAAATATTGAATACAGGCAACAAGTTGGAACAGCCCACGATAGTTGGCAACTCTCACATCTAGGTGCCTATGTAACTTTCGAAACAGTGCCAGTGCAGACTGCAGAGAAATTATTCACTGCGTTTGGGAGTCCTTTTCGTTTCACACTTGAATTTCGCCTCGATGAACAGAAGGCACTGATGAGATCATGAACATTTTAACGTGACTACGCTAAATAATATTCTCTGGTGATGCTATTTATGAGAACTGCATTATTTGAAGTAGGTAATATCACTTGAATTGGACTGAATGCTGACTGAAAATGAAAGCACTTATTTGAATTGGATAGGTCCTTATCTCAAACATGATCCGTTTAAGGTGTATGCGCTAGCTAGGGTAGCTCACGAAATTCAAATTTACTTATGTTTTTTGTAATTTGCAGGTTAGTAGAATGTTAATTAAAATATTATTCGCGACCAAATATTTCATGAAAAATTCAATGAATGTGATTAAAAGACGGCACGGTTGGCGCATAGGTTAAGTGATTGACTGCAGCGCTGTGTGTCGCGGGTTCGCTTCCCGCACGGAACAAATATTTGTATGACCTACAAGTAGTTGTTCCGGGTCTGGCTGTTTGTGTATTTTAGTTTAAATGTTTGTAAATGCACCAACAATACAGGAGCAATTCCTAGTGTGGGGCAACGGTTTAAAATAATAATAATTTAAATATTATACCTATATAAAAGAAAATGGAGATATTGATGATTATAATAATGTAATCACATACGTCTTAAGGTTGCGATTCATATTTTGGTCAAGATCAGCATACAACCTGGCACAAAACTGTAAATTGCAAAAAACTTAAGTAAATTTGAATTTCGCGAGCTACCATGGCGCTTCCACTTTAAAACAATTTATTTCGCTCAAAAAGATGTTAATTTTGTATAAATGGTATTAATTTATGTAAATTGCTATACACGCCAGAATTAAATTGTGTTTTAAAACTGGATGAGTTCGGAGTTTCCCAATTGGCTACTGTGAGAAGAAAGACTGAAACAAACTCAGAGGTCTTATAAAGTCCAGACGTAATCTTGGTCAGGCATCCTCATCATGTCTTTTTACGAAAGTCTTTTGTATTTTCCATACGGTATGCATATAACATTGTGCCAGAGACAGTTAATTTGTATGTATTTTTAAAACTCATACAACCTGACTCTGTGGCTACTGATCATGAACACAATTCAAAACATTCGTGGTCAATGTACACATTCGTGACGAATTTTTAATTTATTTCGTGTTTTCGTTCTGATTTGCCCCTAAATATCGATCTTAACATTCACCATACACGGCTGGCAACGTTCGAAAAATTAATTCACATGTCATTGAACCCACTCCATTTAACGGACTTGGCAAATCAAATGCACTTAAAAACCTGTGGATCGCCTGTAAAGCGACCTTCTCAAACGTTACATAACTGAACCTTTCATGAATATTATGGCGTTTCAAATGCAAAATTTTAAAAGGTTTTCTATATTGCGGTTCGTGGAGCTCTACTATATAACAGAGGGAGTATAGAATACTGTTTTAAAATTATTTAAAATTTAAGGTAGTTTTCTTAAGCATATAACTCATAACGACTACCATACAATTTTATAACATTTAACGAAGCATACCCAGTAAAAATATTCAATAAAGAAGAAAGAACAATAAAAATATTTAATGAGCCGAAAAAGTACTTCGTGATCTTGTATTTTTTAAGAAAACAATGGCTATTTCAAAGTTAAGGAGGTCGAGTAACGACTGAAAATTTCAGGATTCTTAAGATTTACTTTGTGATTCAAGGGGTATACATTACGGTATTAAAGAGTAAAGACAAACGGAAGCATAGAGGGCCTCGTTTTACGAAGTAAGTACAGAGACGGAGAAAGGTTCCTAGAAAATTGAATTTTTGAACACGTCATAAGAACGGGTTCACATTGCAAAGGTGTTAAACATACCCTCTTTTCTTTCACTCCAGCTATCTTCAATACGACGCTTTGTCAAGTACGCCAAGTTCACTTTTATTTGTTTACCTATTAGGTATTTTTAGTAGAAAATACATCACAAAAATAAAGGACATTTGATATCGTACTGTGGGAGAAATACCCATGGCGGCCACAAACTATCCTCGGGTTATGTGTATACAGGATAAGTTTTTAACCAGTGCGCAAACTGTATAATACGACGGAAGATTTTTATTTGAAGAGGTGTATGCAGCACCTCTGTCCCTCTCTCTTTTTTGTAGGCTTCTGAGATTTTTTAAACATCATTTTCATACAGTAATTGCCATTATTGCATTCATCTTCATTAATTTATAATTTCTCCCTAGATTGGATAATCTCAAAAATATTTATTCTATTCAGTTGTTATCGTTCTATATTCGAAATACTAAAATGAAGGCAATTAAGCAAGACAGTATATGCAACAAAAATACGAAATTGGGCCATCTACTTAAGTATTTATCTTGTTCAAAATTTGATTCCTATAGTGTTTTATAACTTTCTCTAACAATTTACAATTTACTTCTACCCTACAGAGGTGAAATGAAAATGGCAATGGTTACCACGCTTGCTTATATGTTAACAATTACAATCCATCCTTTCTTGCGATATTTCCTTTATCTTAACTCAGTGGTGGAAAATGTACCCGCCCAGTTTTGTAGCTGCAAAACTGCGGACCAACACGTTGTCGTATTTTGACGTATAAAAATGCCTGATTGACTCATCACCCCCAAGCCCAAGCCCTTTTTCATAGAAAGCTGAAAATTTTCACAGTGGTTTCTTTTATAATATAAACAAGGAATAAGTATTTTTCAACATTATTCGTGAGAGTGGTAATTCTCGCTGGATAAATGATAGTCTACCAAAAAATTACACACCACAGAATTGCTGTATCGTAACATTCTTAGGTACTGTTAGCTACTTACGGGATATGTTCGTCAGCTCATTCAGATAACTCTGGCAAGCCGATGCACGATGGCGCCCATCGTTCCCTTGACCTACTTAGAAATGGAGGTCGGAAGACATTCTATTTTGTGCCCAAAATGAGAAACACTGTCGTTACAGAAAGTACAAAGGGCCGTGTACGTTTCTATATATTGTTACAAGACTGACACATTAATATTTGGTTTATTATGATTTTTGTTTCTTTTGAAATAATTCTGTTCAAAAATGTGCACTTATTATAAAAATACTAAAACATACTTCATAATTATGTATTAAAACGCTATACCTGCAGTCTTAGGTAATCTTTGTTTTCGATATGAAAGTGTTTAAATTCACGGGAATCGTAGTGATGTAAAGTTCACTTGCATAATTCTCTCGCATAGTTGTCTTACAAATTTTTCTCGCTAAGTTATCTTGTTAAATTTTCTTGCATTGTTCAGTTACATAATTTACTTTCAACTCTTTTAGTGCAAGATCCCAGAGCTTTCTGACATAACTTATTTTCATAAAGATAAAGCCTTAGGTTCTGACTAGTGGCCTCATGTACTTTTAATACCTGCGTGTTTGTGGAGTTCGCTCAGTGACACCTAGGAAGGTACCAGATGAGAAAGGTAACTAAAAGTAAGTGTTACTTTACTTAAATTTACATGGCTGATTTTTATACTATATATATATTACTCTGAAGTAATATCAAAATAACTTTAGGAACTTTTACCACGCCGCGCCACTGCCGCCCGCCAGAGACAATATCCCTTCTCACACTATACCCCGCACCGCATACGATGAACGATACACTTGCGTGTAGATTAAGAAACACGCTCAAACCAGGTTATGCGCCGATCACGATTTGAATGAGTCATTTTTAAACGAACTTTATGAAAGTTGATCACGTATTCCATGTGTGATCGGCTTCCTGTGGAATGAGCGGCATCACGAGCTGAGTACGTGATCGTCTGTCAAAGTGGTTCATTGATTTTTTTTAGAGCTTTAAAGCGGCTGACAAAAGTTCCGGTCCGGAAAGCGTCTGATACTTTTGATATTACTTCAGAGTAATATTCTACAATATATGTATAAAAATCAGCCATGTAAATGTAAGTAAAGTAACACTTATTTTTAGTTACCTTTCTCACCATACCTGCCCAGGAGTCACTGAGCGAACGCCACTACTCAGAACCTAAGGCTTCATCTTTGTGAAAATACGTTATGTCAGAAAGCTTTGGAATCTTGGACTATTTATGCGTGTCCGCAAATAACTCGAAAACAAACTCATTCGTTTTTCAAATAAATTATCGTGGATTTGCACCTAACCTCTTTTGAAACTTTTAAAAATTACCCTGACCTTGTTTAAATCAATTAGGGTTTTGACGTTGGGCCTGAGTGCATCCTCTGATCCGAGAAATAAAGCCAATATAGCCGAATAATATGGAAGGCCGTGTGACGCGCCTACGTCTGATTTCATTAGTCAACACAACAGAAAATCCCTGGAAAAAAGGGTCGCGCTTTTAAAATGTCTGTCAGTACACGTCTGAACTCGCCGTAAACACGTTATTTCCGATCCCAAGCTAGTTTACTGGTAGCAGTTTTATTTTGGACGAGATACTTTCTTATAATTGTTGAGCAAAATATTTTTGACTGGTAGGTTTGACGATTTATGGACAGATTTTACCAACGTCAAATATGTTTTAAATAAAGAAGAATAAAGTTACTATCTGTCAGTTTTTGTATAAATTAAATATTAGGTATTCTTCGGAAAGCAGATGGTGTTAGAAAAATCTGAGAAAAATCTGCCCTAACTGAATGGAAAATGGCAGAATGGAATAAATTAATCAATAACATATTTTCCACCTAGTTACCAATAAATCTGCCTAGCCTTTTCGTAATTATGTTGGGGTCGACTTACCAGTATTTTACATGGGGCGACTGACTATCTGACTTCCACAACCCTGTTAGGGACTACTCACATTTATTCAGCTCTGTGCAGCCTTTGTCCATAGAAAACAACGATTTTATAACAGAATCCGTTCAGCTTTCCGCGGCTGAACGCATGCGTACGCATCTCATACAAAATCGTTGTTTACTATGGACAAAAGCTAAACAGAGCTGAATAAGTGTGAGTAGTACCTTATTGGGTAACACGATACCCCTTAATGAGACTGTTCGACCTAGTTACCAATTAATTAATATTCGTTAGTTCTGCCCACACAGTGACATTTGCTTGTCACAACTTGACTTAGGAGATACAGCTGTTCTCACTCGAAGTCACTGTCTTAGACACGGCCCAAATGGGCAAACAAATGTTATAAATTATTACCAACAGCACATTATGACGTAATCTAATGTTAATAACAGAAAAAGTTTTTTTTTTCGTTTTTTTTTTTTGATTTACGTGAATTTATAGAACACATAAAAATAAAACTTTGTAGATACTTTCAAAAATTTTATACCATGTAGACGTTAAAACGATTTGTAAATACATAATGTGATATTCTTAACCTCTGCCGAACAAGGGCAATAGATTACCCTTGCTTCGCATGATAAATCTTTTGATGTGATATTTCTAAATATCCAAATTTCTAGGCTATATCTAAGTTAAATATCAATCAATATACCAAAACATAAACCTTCCTAGCATGCCACCTTCTAATTTTATAACTGCTTGTTTGTGTTAATTTTGTACGCGGCAAACCAAACATAGTGCACATATTTTAGACAATATAATAACTGTAACCATACCTATGTTTAGCAAAATAAATGATTGATTGATTGATTGATATATTCTCTCAATGATGGCATTGATGGATACATCAAAATCCGTTGCACAGTTTAGAAAACTTACTAATATATTAAGTACTAGCTGACCGTAACTTTTCGTTTTCATGTTTCCGTGCCCAAATATAAAATCAAAATATTTCCACAAAATAAAAGTATGCAGAAATAAGAAACATACACAAAAAATTGTCTTTAGTTTTATTTGGAGCACGTGTTTGTAATTCCCATCATACCAAGTAGGTACACAGGAATTCAGAGAAATTTTAAACCACAAATTTTTCGCTGCAACTTAAAACGTTTTATAGCCAATCATTTCAAGTCTGTATAAATGTTGCCTAAAAATTCATGCCGAGACTGCTAGTGATGTGTTTCAGGGGAATTGTGAGGATTGTAGGAATTTCCCCGTAAACTTTTCTTAAATATTGAAGATATTGCAATTTAGTCTAGTAAGTATTCGAACGAGAATGGGAATCAGCAATAGGTATATATAATGCTTTGCGCTAAAAATATAGATAGATCAGTGGCGAGGTGTCAATTTTTCTAAGAGAGAAGCCGAAGCGAGGTCGTCTTTAACATATTGACTTATCAATATAGAAAACTTACTATCAGTCTAAAATTATTGTAGGAATGTAAAGAATTAAATACAATAAAATTGAACAGTTCAAAACCAAATAAAATGTGCTATATTCCGCTATGTCGTTCTCGCTGACGTATTTTTCTATATCGGCTTGATCTCATCCATATCAAGTGGTGCCAAGTGACCTAAAGTAACATCATTACGATATCGCTGCTGTATTAATTTTTAGTTCCCGATTATGACGTTATGGCGCCGGGTCAATTTATAAAAAAAAAAAATGTTCTAAATTAAAGCTAAAAATAACCGTTTTTGTTGTTTAAATTATGGTGAGTTAAATACCCGTAGTGTAACTATATTTTTTGACAATAGAAAACACTATTGACGTGCCATTTTTTAATAGCGATAGTTGCCGATGCGAATCCCCGAAGGGAATCCGGTAGGAATCATGTTATATGGTGCTTTCGCCACTGAGATAGATGTAGTAGCCTACTTTCTCACTAATCTAGATGGTCCTCATATGCTCTGACCAAGATTATGTCTAGACTTTAAAATATAATTTTACCCCTGAGTATGTTTCGCCATTTTATTCGCCATTCTCAGGGGTAGTTAAAAAAGAAATGTCGACTCAGTTTTGCACATATTATTTTTTTACGTGACCTAAAGGTCAACTGATTTCGATAACCTACTTACAGAATAAATAATTTCATTTAATTACTTCAGACTATTTTCCACAATAAATTGTACTAAATACTATCTTAAGTACTGATTCCAAAAACATGTCATAGTAGTTAAATTACCAACGTTTATATTTAATTGAATTACCAAGTAAACTAATTGTTTTCTGTATGGCGCTGCTTGGCAACGCGTACCAAGTAGGTACGTAAATTAGAGCTTTAATTTAATTAATTATGACAATAGCGCTTTACATTAACATGTCAACTGTTTCATGACGGCTAAATTCAAAATGATTTAAGGTATCGGGAAACTTTGATAAACATATATTTTCTATTTGATGTTACTTTCAACACAATACTTTATTCAAAATTAATCTTCGACGTTTTTTGATCGCCTCCTTAAAGGCACTTGACATTCCTATAATTGTACGAACAATTGACGATATCTAATAATATAATCGGGCAATACTTTAATTATAAATCATCCAAAGGCTATTAAACCGGCTCTTAACTTGTCTAAATGTCATCTACAGATTCCAATACTTTAAAACGAAGATAAACACTACAACTTAAACCTCCGTAGCCTTAATCACTATTTAAACACAGTCCACGTTTCACAGAAGCCGCAGCTTTTAATGTCTAAATATTCAAACAAAAATATGTCTTCCACGCTCCCCACAGCAGCGTGAAACATTTTGCATGGCCCGAAGGTCGCGGCACGGTCGCTCGTAAAAGATTCTCCGCAAAGTAAATTCTGCCAGAGGGGTAAGTATCTCTCTCTAGCTCCTTATAGTTATTTAATGCAAGCAATGGCGGGATTATGTTGACAATGGAACATCAACAACGCAGCTTTCAGTGGATCCATTCCAGAATCTTGGTGTAGGTAATAAAGATCTTTTTTCAATGCTTTACGTCAGGATGAACCGCTATTGTCCGGTTGTTCTTGTAAAAACTTTTTGCGGCAAATTATTCATTTTCCAATAACGCTGTGGTATTAATATAAACCAAGGGAGGTCATAATGGTAATTTATGTATAATAGTCATGTGTGGTATATGCACTCAAACCAAACGGAAATTTATTTATTCATCCACATCGCTGTAACCGGTGGGGAAATTGATAAGATTGTGTAACATACAATCCCAACGCCATTAATTTTGACAATTCACAAAATATCCATTTATTAATCAATATCCATTATTCAAGTATTTATCCTCCGACTATTTATCCACTGCCCATCACTATAAAGGTTTCATGATTTTATTTATGTAAGTAGGTTTGTACAAACACACTTTTACACGTCAATCATAGTTTTCTGCAGCTGATTATGAGTTTCCTTCCTAATTCTTTAGATTGTGAGTACCCAAATGGCCAGCAGCTTTATTCTATCGCGAGCTTTTTCAATTTGACTGGCTACTTGGTGTCAATTCCTTTACGGAACCAAAGAAACATCAACGCTGAATGGTATACTACCAAATGCTTGGCAGAAATTTTCTCTGTTATGAGCAACACGCGACCAAAAACAGAGCTCCGCGGACTACTGCTCCACCACGACAACACGCCTTCGCACACCACGCTCAAAACGAGGAAATTCCTTGACAGCACGCCGGTCAAACTCCTGGGTCACCCTCTTTACAGCCATGACCTAGCACCGAGTGACTTCTTTTTATTCCCAAAAATAAAAAATCTGTTCAAAGGGATACAATTTTCGTCGCCGGAAGATGCGCTATCAGCGTTCGGGCAGGCTGTAAACGAGGTGTCTGCGGCGTACTGGAAAAAGTGTTTCGAAAACTGGTTCAGACGCATGAAACTTTTTTTGAGGCTAGTGGAGAGTACTTTGAAAAGATTTAATAAAAAAATATTTACCCATAGAACATTTATTTTTATAAGAAACATTATCCGGCCGCGTCGATTTGCTGCTTCATCGGACTATGGATGAGGGAAGAGATAATTAATACACCTGTGGTTGCGCAAACATTCGTATTCTATAATTTACTACCCAATTTATTTATTATTTAATGAGGCTACGCCTGCAACCGATTCAAATTACTAAAAACAATAAAAGCTACTTTCCCACAGTACATTAAAAACCACAATAATACAATACAATAATGATTAATTCACAAAGAGCTTGCCCCAAGCAGAAAAATGGACAACAGTAAAAGCAAGACCCACTCAATAAATTAATTATCTCTCCAGTCGACTTCAAAAGAAGCATTATTTTTATGCAGGACGTTGCATTTAATCCGTCTCTGCTAATTAATCCTCTTATAAAAGACAAAGAATTCTCTTTGTAACGCGGTTTTAATTCTATATAGTGAAGTGTTTTGGTTTTATTTTAGCGTCTTGAAAGCACTTATAATAACTAATTTTACTTAGGTACTTGTATTTATTAGCTGTATGCTTTTTTCATATTACATTTTATCAAAATATGCTAAAACATCAGGTTCAATTTCTGGCATTGCTAACGACTCTTTTGAGGATAGCTAATACGTCGAGGCGAAATGGTCACCGAAGTCTGACTTAGCACATTTAGAGGGGATCTTATAATAATACATTACGATACCTGTGACTTACTCGTAAGAAGTCCATCACTGCACGCGCTTAGCTAATTTGACACCGCGCAAACTATTAAAAAATAATAGTGTAGGTACTGTAGTGTACGTGTCACACGTATCTTATTTTATTTTTTTGCATATGTGACATAAACTCACACTTATGTCACACTTTTCTGTGTTCTTTTAAGTGCGGGCTTAGGTCGCACAGTCCTTTGTAGTATAGTTCTGCTAGTAGGATCCTCATTAGAATACACCAGAACAGTTTGATCTAAACTAACGTATGTCCATATGTTCCAGTAATAATCGTATAATCTATGGTTTTCCCCAGGTACTCTTCTGGCATACACCCTGGTCTCAACCTGCGTCCTGGTGCTGCGCTACCAGCCTCACTCGACCAACTTGATCGAGTTGCTACCACAGAGTCTTCGAACACCTGTAGATCCTGAGGGAACTGCTACCGCCAACCGCGAGACAACTTTTACGGTAAGTTATTAATAAAGCATAAACATAATCAGTCTAAAATGTTCCCACTGCTGAGACACAGAATGCCTTCTCTCTTCGAGAGGGAGTGAGCAATTATCAGACATCGCCACGAACATAGCACACAAACTCAGTGGGAGGACACTCCCACATTCAAGATTGGACTCTGAATTGCTGTGACCACACTTTGATTGCATCGTTGAATATATAAATATACAACGTGTTGCTTTGCATACTCGTCAAATTTCAGGAGGCTGTTATGAAAAACATAAATAATCAAATAAAATTACGATACTTGCTCACTAATGAATACATACTTGTTTTTTTCGTTATTTAAATTTAACAGTATTTCAGAAAACACCTCTTTCAAAGAACAGAATCGCCCCGTTCTGTATGCGGTAGGCAGTGTCACACGACTATATCGCTGTGTGTTACAGTGCGGTATCACACGGGCCACGTTTTAGCATGCGTGTCCGAAAAAAAAAATGCCAAATACCGATTTCCGAAAATATGAAAAAAAACCTGCTTATTTTATTATTGATTCGTGTCGAGAATCATTAGCATAGTTACCTCCTTGAATTTGACGAGGATGCAAAACAACACGTTGTATAGTAGTATCTCAGTGGGTTTAAACAATGTTATCTCATAATTAATAGTTACATCCCTACTAATATTATAAATGCGAAAGTAACTCTGTCTGTCTGTCTGTCTGTCTGTTACACTTTCACGCCTTAACCGCTGAACCGATCGTCATGAAATTTGGCCGAGATATAGCCTGGGATATGGGTAAGGACATAGGCTACTTTTTTACGCGATAACCGACATCCACGCGGGCGGAGCCGCGGGCAAAAGCTAGTGTTATTATATAGGTCTGTTGTCCAAATGACCGTCGTCGTTGCCAAATTCTTACGTCATGTTGATAGGTATAATCTCACCGGCAAGTGTGGCCCAAGCCCAAAAAAAGCCCTGAATTTGGGAAACAAGTAAACATTCTTTGGGATTGTATAATGATAATAGCTGCCAAATACATCTTTGCTAGGATTTCTACAGATATTGCGAAGTAATTAGCAGAGAAAGATAAATTGTGTAAGTGGGAGAGTTGTTTTGTGTAAGTGGGACGGTAGTTTGTCGTTTATTGCGCTCAGACGATGAAGAGAAAAAACTTTTTACAAACCGTGTGGCACTTTTGAAGGTAAAAACAGCACCCGAATTGAGTAACACACTATCAATCTCAATCATTTCGAAGGTATTGCTAATCCACTGTATAGGTATATATGTGCATATATTCGAAAAATTTGTGTACTCAACTTCTTCTTCTTCTTAGCGTATCGATGGAAAAAAAAACCGGTCAAGTGCGAGTTGGACTCGCGCACCGAGGGTTCCGTACAAACCTGTGGGTATATAAGTAAAAGTTCAAAATTGTCAAAAATATTTTTTTTTATATAACGAAACTAAAAATTTACGGTTTTCGTAATTTTTCCTATATCTGTACTATAAGACGTGACTTCGTACAAAATTTCAAGATTCTAAGTTCACGGGAAGTACCTACAGGGTACTTCCCGTGAACTTAGAATCTTGAAATTTTGATTCCCGTGCGAGTTTCTGGAAAAAAAAGAAAAAAAAGAAAATTTGCGGAATTTTGCGGCCTAAATGGCTGTATCTTTTGATTGCGTTGACTTAGAAGGTTAATTTTTCTACAGCTTCCAGGGACAGTAGAACTATGTATCATATAGAAATTTCAGTTTGATACCTCCACGCGTTCCTGAGAAAAACGGTCTTGACAGACGGACGGACGGACGGACAACAAAGTGATCTTATAAGGGTTCCGTTTTTTCCTTTAGAGGTACGGAACCCTAAAAATCAAACATAAAATGTTTAAAAAAGGCCCAAAATTCGGCTACGCGAACTCCGCTCGCTGACGCAGTCATAAGATCGTCAAAAGCACAAATGACAGGGCATGCCGCGCAGGGTAGAAGGTGAGCCATTGTCTGTGGGGCGATACCGCATACGCACTTGAGATCTGAGCCGTCCGTGAACCCCCATCTGTGGACATTGTCTTTGCTCCGGCTGACTTGGGTTCGAAGTCTATTTAGAGATTTCCAAGCCGGCCACGGTAACGCGTGCCCAGGCGAAAGGTGGTTGGTTCGATAAAGTTATCAAGGGGCTTATACAGCTCCCGCCACACGATACATCTCGCCGTGGAAGCATCGAGATGTCTACTCAACTGTCTAAATGAAAGCCATTCCTACTGTTAGTGTGTTACACAATTATCCCTAAGATCCGTGATTTAGTTTCTCATTCAATTCTGGTCTACATAATTATGACATACCTACGTAAAAGTAAAAATCATAGGAGAATATTCTGAAAATGAATTATACTCGTAGACGGAGCTTTACATTAAAAATTAACTGATACCATTCTCTGATATGAAGTAGGATGTCTTTGAAAACAAAAGGTTTAAATACTCAAAGTCATAAAACGATGGCGTTATTTTCTTGCAAAGTGTGTGTTACGGACAAAGAAAATGTAGGGTGTGGAAAGCAAAAAGAAAAATTTGTGAAAATAACCGGGCTGTTAACATTTATCGTGGAACATTGTGTATTGAAGCCAGCGGAAAAGAAAATGAAACAGTAGCCAGCTCGGTAAAATGCCGGGAAATTACTAGTACCAGCTCAGAGATTGCAATTATACAGTAGAAATGCCAGTTGTATGACAATTTAATGTATAATAAATTACCACCTGCCCTGAGAATATTACCAATTAATAAGTTTAAATGTAAGATGTTTCACTGGCTCTTAGACATGTGTTTTTATTCCGTCAATCAATTTTTAAATTATACTTTTTGATACTGTAATTTTAATTTTGACATTATGATTTATATTTGTGACATGATTTATTATTTGACATTACGATTTATGTTTTCGACATTATGACCTGAGATCGGATATTCAGATGCATATTCACCTAAAGCTGAGGTGTTGGCTAATATAGAACGCGCTATTTTATAGAAAAAATCTTAATTTAATGTAAAAAAATATCATAACTAACTCACACCACACCTTCTCTTACAGTTACACTCTACATACACAAATATTACTTGCATCGGGGTTAATTTTAAATAAATATGCATCTGAATGCAATCCTAATAATTTAGAAGTCGCTTCCATACTATAGGTACACCTGACTAGAAAGCTTTATGAATTCCCGGTGTTCCTGGAATACCGGGATATTTATTACAAAAAATATAATTTAAGAAGCCACTTCCATACTTTCATAACTAAAAATTTACTTTAGGTAAATATGCATCCGATTATCCGATCTCTAATCATGTCTTATATTTTTTTAACTATTATTATTTTGACATTATAAATAATGTTAACCAGTCTACTAATTTGTAAGAGTCCAAGAGTTTCATAATTTTTATATATAATATTCTCATAGTATCATAATAATCTCCCTATTCTGATTTGCATTTACCAGGTTTACTATTTAATATTATATTTCTACATCAGCAATGGTAGTATGTATGAAAAAAAGTTTAATGTAAGATCTCAATGTACCATCTACTGAGAAATAAATCTAAATATAATGTTCGCAAAAAAATATAATTTAATTAAGGCTGATTCTTCTGACATTCGACATCTTCTATCCGTGGAATAAAAGTTAGAGAAAAAAAAACTCGTTTTCAGCATGCCAAACTGGCTCGAAGCAGTAATCAGAACCCAAGGAATACCAGTAAATACCAATTTATTTTATTTTTTCATTTAGCTTACACTGTCCCACTGCTGAGCAAAGGCCTCCCCCAAATACTTCCAGGCATCCTTTTCCAGGGCCTCCTCGATCCAGCCCTTGTAATACGCGTCTAGGTCGTCACGCCACGTCAAGTAAATACCAATACCAGTTATTAAAATGTAAATATGGCGTTAAACATGCATATTGCTTGAGTTGTTTGGCAGTATGTTAAAAATAGATAATAAGCTATAATTTCAAAGAAATTGCTTAAAAACGTTTTTATTCCAAAACTGTAACTACAATTTTTTTTTTTTTTTTGCTTGGGAATTCATCAAATAACTTCTCCCGCCCTGGGTCGAGCAGGAGGGCGTGTCAGACTTTTACTGACTAAAACCCGCCCGTGTTACTTCATTAGCCCGTATGCCAGGGGCTGTGGTATCTCTTTCGAACAAACCCGCACCCCTGGCAGGCATCGGCCCTTGCGGGCCCCATCATTTTTTGTGCTGACATCTCTTTGAGGCGCGCGTGGAACACAACGCGCCGTCGACTTGGGCTTGGTCCTTACCGGACAGCGAGCTACCCATTACTCGCCGTCCGCATGCTCATGCCTACGGTGGCCGGAAATCGACCTGGGATTCCTGACACCCAGGGCGTCTCCGTATCCTGCGGCGACTAGGGTCGCGAGGGTGCATATGCTGCCTCTCCCTCACGTGCGCCCTCCCTGTTCGCGAGCATCACTGCTGCGCTGAAGGAGGTGGCGGCTACCCATGCCCTCTCGCTCCGTACCATGGCCTGGACCAGGGCCGGACGCGAGAGATCGCCGCCGCCGATCGCCTCCACGAGGACACGGTGGTGCTCCGCCCAAGCCGGGCAGACCGCCACCGTGTGCTCCACCGTGTCCTCTAACTCCTATAGTTTAGGACAAATTGCAATTTTAAAAGCCTGGTACCAAGTTTGAAAGCCAGTGTATGAGAAAAGAATGTGATTGCAATAAACTTATGATACATTATTACCTTTAAAACCTTAAAAAGAAATAAAAATGACCGTCTTTTTCGCGTGAGCTCAGAATCAACTCTTATTCAACTATTTGGACGTTCACGTAAGCTTGTTCAACTATTTTCTCGGAAAATATCTCCAGTGGCAGACAAAATGAACCGATGTTTGATGAAAGAAAAATGCAGTTTCCTTTTATTGGCTGGCACCTCAAGATAGAAAGGTTATTAAAGAAAGAAGTAGTTGTTTTATCGGTACTTTTATCCGTTGCTTTAGTTACTAAGAATCATTACTAATATTATAAACGCGAAACTTTGTATGTGTGGATGTTTTTTACTCTTTCACGCAAAAACGGCTGAATGGATTAGGGCACACAAATAAATTATAACCTAGATTAACACAAAGGATACTTTTTATCCTGATAGTACGTTTCCGCGCGATAATTTCCGACTTCCACGCGAGCGAAGCCGCGGGCGGAAGCTTATTATACAAACTATAATGGTTAAAGAAATATATTTCTCAATAAGAAATTACAAAGATTTCCAAAGAGGCTTGAGATTTTTTTTAAAAAAACCTCACCTATTGTTTTTCTTGACAACAAAAATCATTTATGTACGCAATTATATTATTTAATTTCGTACTTAAATTATATTAGGTCTTTACCTATGAAACTGCCGTTCTGCAGTACTGGCCATTTCAAATCAAAATAATTTTTGTTTGGCTAAGAATTCTAATTTCAAATTAATTTTATTTTAAAAACATGGATTTTTTTTCTAAAAGTAGTCATTTCTTTATTGATTAGTGTTACATTTTCATCGCAATTCAATCTTTTTTGTCATCATGGATACGTTAAAAATTCGAGTAATTATGGAATATGAGTACCGTCGTGGCAGCAACGCGGCACAAGCGGCACGCAACATCAACGACGTTTACGGAGCTAACACTACAAACCAACGCACCACCTGTTATTGGTTTGCTCGCTTCCGTTCTGGAAATTTCGACCTGAAAAATGAACCTCGCGGTCGTCCGAAGACTTTGGTCGACAATGACGAATTAAAGGCGATTGTGGAAGCTGATGATACACAATCTACGGCTGAATTAGCAGCAGCTTTCGACGTTAGCGTCAAAACAATATTGGTCCATTTGCGTCAAATTGGCAAGGTAAAAAAGCTTGACAAATGGGTGCCCCACGAACTCAATGATCGCCAGCGCGAAGTACGCGTCGAGACGTGCCTTGCACTGCTCAACAGACACACAAATGAAGGAATTTTGAACCGCATTGTTACCTGCGATGAAAAATGAATTCTGTTTGATAACCGTAAGCGCTCAGCAAGTTGGTTGGATCCTGGTTCAGCATCTAAACAATGCCCTAAACGAAAACTTACCCCTAGAAAAGTGATGGTCACTGTTTGGTGGTCTAGCGCCGGTGTGATTCATCACAGCTTCTTACCAAACGGGGTGAGCATTACTGCAGATGTGTACTGTGAAGAACTGAACACAATGATGGAGAAGCTGGCGCATCTCCAACCAGCATTGGTCAATCGCTCGTCTCCGCTGCTCCTGCACGACAACGCGCGACCTCATACTGCACAGCAGACGGTCTCCAAGTTGCAAGAACTGGGGTTGGAAGCTCTCCGTCATCCGCCCTACTCACCAGACCTTGCGCCTACAGACTACTACTTTTTCCAGAATTTGGATAACTTCTTGGCGGGAAAAAAATTTAATACCCGAGAGGCAGTACAAAATGCCTTTGAAGAATTTGTTGCCTCCCGTCCAGCTGATTTCTTTAAGAAGGGCATCAATAAACTGCCACTGCGATAGCAAAGATGCATTGATTGCATGGGTGATTACTTCGATTAATACAAATAAAAAATTCATGAAAAAAATTCGTTTAAATTTTTTCATACAAAACGGCAATTTCATAGGTAAAGACCTATTATTAATGAACACAAAACTAATGACTTTTCGATCCACTCGCAAAATAAATCAGTATTGTCGTTGTAAATATTCCATAGTAGATAAGGTCATTAAATATTAAAGATCACATTCGGGTGTATAAACTTAACAATTCACGTAACAAAAACATACATAAGTACACAAACACACAGGAAACTGGAAAAGTAATAAAAAATATACATACGGCCAAATACGCTTCCGAGATTTAAAATATTCTGTTTCCAAAATAGCGAGAGGTATTTTACTATTATCAATTCATGCACGTGAATTTAATTTTCACTTTTAATCTACAGATGAACTGCCAATCTTTTTTTACCATGAATGTTCTGTAGACAAAAAAATAATTGAATTCGTTTTATGGCACGTAGTACTTAAGTGACTTTCCAATTACATTAATAAAATTCCTGTATTATTTATTTCTAAGTTAAAGTCAGATACAATTTATTCGATAGTTTACATAATAACAATACATTTTAACCATAGTAACCTACACATAGTATGGGAACAATAAATTATGAACGAGAAATCGAACGAACTAAAATGAAGCGTCGAAAAATTCATCCGCATCGCTTTCGACTGGCAATATACCCAAGAGAATTTCATAATTTTCGTAAAAAAATAACATCGTGAGTAAACCGGAGTTATCAGTCTGTTCTGGTCTATTTTCCAACTTACTCTAAGAAAACATTTCTTCCTGAACGCGAACAATAATTTTCCTTGTAGGTAATAGGACAGTTTCAGGAACAGGTCACGGTCATCTTAAATCAACCAGACATTGTTAAAAACCCTAGGTAATTTACGAATTATTTTGCTGATAACACGTTGTAGTATCATCTCAGCGATAAATAATGACATTATTACGAACTTTCTTAAAAATACGGAAACTGCCCCTAACATAATCATCCTATAATGTTCCCACTGCTGGGGATAAGCCTTCTCTCGGTGAGAGGGAGTGGCGTAATTCACCACACGGGCCCAGTGCGGGTACGCATCTAAGTGGCTGTTACCGGTGCTCCTTATGTCGGTGCGTACTCACAGCTTCACTAATTGGTAACCCCTCCAAAAGACATGTGCGTTCAAATCCGTGATACGCCTATTTTTTTTTTTAAATATTTATTTATTAACGAGGGTTTGATCACATAGTGAACATGCCATTCTCATAAGAAACCTTCGTTACATGAAAACCTTAACATCTACGCTTAATCCCTAAATTAACTAATTTATATAATGTTCTAGCGGGTTTGGTTGCTGGAAAAGCTAAAATAATATAACATTCTCCTTATTGACAAATATTCATATTAAATTGGTCTTGAATCAAATATCTTTCCACTCCTTTCCGGACACAGTCTATTATAATATGAAAAACGTCTTCAACAACATTGCATTCCGTGCAGCTTAGAAATGTAATTTTGAGATGTGTCCGGAACGAAGTCTCATACTCATCACAATTTCTTGTCTACTCATATCGGCGTTATGAAACCAAGGATAATTCTGAATGGTTAGCTGCATCGTCCGATACCAAATCCCTTTTCTCAATGATTTTTCGTCGAAGTATTATTTCCAAAATTCGTAACATTTTAATCAAACTTCACTTAAAATATCTGACTAGTAAGGTAAGGTCACCGGAACACCCTCTAAGCACGCTTATTTTTCTAAATTATCAACTTCTTCATTTTCTTCAATGCCAATAAGGGAAGGCACCCACTGTAAAACAATATGTTTATTTTCATTACCTACTTAATCTACATAAAGAATCTATTATTTTGTATGCTACTGGGTAACCACGAAAATTACTTACATCTCGTCAAATGTTGAAGTGCGCTTTTACAGTCAGAGTAAATTTCAGAATCTTGAAAATCCACTGATTCTAAAGAAAGAAAGAATACCGTTTATTTGGACACAGTTCGTGTAACACAAAATAAATAGCAAAAAAAAAGTGAAAAGTTGAAGTGAAGAGTTATTACTTTGAGGGTCAAAAAACGATGCTCCCACATTATCTCGAACTTTAGATCCATCCGTATAAATCCTGTAATAACCAGAATAGCTCCTGCTAAAATTCCTATATTTCGAAGTTCATCGCGATCGTACGACTTCTTAGCCTCGGTAACCTCTTTAATTTGTGGTTTAATCGAACAAGACAAGTTCACACCGTTTACACACGTATTAATTAAGCGAAAATAACCCTAATTCATCACTTGAGTAGACACATAAGTTATTCAATATTTCGGAAATATGGGCTAAAACTGGTTTCTTTTTACGGCTCCAATAAATACGTTGGCAACAAATATTAAGGTTGGTAGGCCCAAGTTACTTTTTGTATTTGCAAAAACATTTTATTAAAATTACTGTATTGTTTTAGTGAATATGGTTGACATGTACGAGAAGTTATACTACTTCAAATTAGACCGGAGGTTACAAGACCGCTTGCCGTGCGTAACATTGGAGGTTCGAATCCTGGGCACGAAATGTGCCTTTGTATTTTTTTTTAAGTTTTTTCTCTTTTGTTTTAGCAATATTTATAAAGAATTCAAATAACTTCAAATATTTCATACTATTTATTATTACTATTATTTAACAAAACTTTGATCATAACTACATGTATTATACTAAAAAGATTTTACAGTTTGATTTGATAATGTATAACAGATAACTTAATATCATACATATTTTGCTAACACAAACGGGTCCCCTAGACAAGTAACATCCTTTTGATGCAAACGATAAAATAGGAAGCGCTAGAAATATTTTAGATTAACATAAACTTAAGGAAACGAAATTTATCGTGATATGTCATGTCGTCTCTGCAATCTGCATACAGACGTTTTAAAGTTTTAAGTGATATCAGATTGAAGTATATCAAACGTGGTAGTTTTATAACTACAACGTTTGGTACTTACGTTTTCTTTATAAAATTAATCCCTACCGTCAAGTTACTTTAAGGTAGGGATTAATTTTATAAAGAAAACGTAAGTAAGTCAAAGTAGTGCATACCCTCAAGTAACAAAGTCTACCGATTATTCAGAGATAAACTGACTTGGAAGATACTGGATACCAATTTCATCGCATCTCATAAGGTCCTAATTGCTCTCGGAAAAAAATGGTAAATGAGCGATCGACTTCAGCCATTAAAGGTAACAGTATAGATTTTTACGATAAACATACAAGGGAAAGAAAGAGATAAAAGAATTAGAATTTCCTAATGAAAGAAAGGGACTTTTCCAAAAGACATCAACGCGCGACTCATCCGTGTGCTCATTCACCCATTTATACACGATACACATATGGAAAGCGTTCGGTAACGATGACGCGAGTTCCATGGTTTTTTTTTTTCACCCAAAAAGTGCTCAATGCGCCTAAAGAAGTTTTCACTTCAAAAAATAGTACTCTACAACGTGTTGTTTTGCATCCTCATCAAATTCAAGGAGGTAACTATGCTAATGATTCTCGACACGAATCAATAATAAAATAAGTAGGTTATATTTTTCATATTTCGGAAATCGGCATTTGAATTTTTTTTTTTCGGACACGCATGTTAAAACGCGCCCCCACTGTAACACACAGCGATATAGTCGTGTGACACTGCCTACCGCATACGGAACGGGGCGATTCTGTTCTTTGAAAGAGTTGTTTTCTGAAATACTGTTAAATTTAAATAACGAAAAAAACAAATATGTATTCATCAGAGAGCAAGTATCGTAATTTTCTTTGATGATTTATGTCTTTCATAACAGCCTCCTGAAATTTGACGAGGATGCAAATCAACACGTTGTATTTTATTAACTCCTTATTCACTCTCTCTGAAATCAGAAATACTCTAATTCTCTTAGAAAAAGTTGGCAACCCTAGACCTGTCCCAAACGGGACAAACGCTTGCTCGAACTTCATATTTTTTGTTTGGTCATACAAATGAAATTCAGCGTTTACATTGAACCTTTCAATGTGCCCACGTTATAGGCGTAGCGTTACATCTCTTGAAGCATTGTTGGCTGAATGTGGGGCATTTCGACGGAGGTAGTTAAAATTGGTATTGGCATAAAATTATAATTGTATGTTTACATGAAAGTTTGAACAAAACCTATCCGGTCGTTATTGTGTGATGCTGGAACATACATTCATAAAAACAAAATTATTTTAAAAAAATCATAAGAATCGTTCCCTGACCTCGTGAAAATTACAAACAAAAAATTGTATGTACAGTTTTGACTTCGCTAAGATTTTATTATATGTAAGTATAGATTATTCACAATAGGGTATTTTCTTATTTGATAAAAACTATATTAATTTGAAGATTGGGGCGATATATGTAACATAAAAATAAATTTATTTATTTCCATTTTCTCATTGAAGAACGATTAAAATCAAATTTAATTTTCGTTGCATGGAATCTACCGCCAAAACGCTCCTTACGATGACTTTTATCACGTGACATCGTGACGTCTATACAAATACTTAGTTTGGCGCAGTTTTAGAAGTATTTTTGCACAGGGCACCGCACACCAGTAATCACTTTATACCCATTAAAAATCTTGATAATTATAAACTCGACATTCACTTGTTTACTTAATTACTACGTTAGTTTACACAAAATTGACGTACCCTATTTGGTGGCACTAGTTTTTATTTTATAAAAATTACCAATTTCACAAAAAGGGTTAAAAGTTCTCAATTCGTTATTATTACTATTTTCATTTGTATCATGTTACCTCAAAACTCCGTCATTTCTTTATAAACAAAAACGAAAAAAAAACTTTGATTTGAAAGGGCATAGGTACTAATCGCTAAATCTATACTAATTTTATGAAGAGGAAAGATTTGATTGTTTGTTTGCATTGATTAGGCTCCGAAACTACTGAAACGATTTGAAAAATTATTTCACGGTTGGAAAGCTACACTATCCCCGGGTGACATAGGCTTTATTTTATTCCCGTATTCCCACGGGAACGGGAACTACGCGTGTGAAACTACGGGGCGCTGCTAGTCCCATATAAACACTCTTATTTACTTAACAAGTGATGGTATTCGGATTTGTCTGGGGTAGGTACCACAACTAAAAAGCATTAAATATTTATTTAAAAAAAGCCTTCCAAAACAACACTACAAAGTCAAATACAACTTTAATTTCGGAAGTCGGTGGTCGAAACATAAAGGTATTTTTCACTTTTTGGAATGTTTTTGGAAGTGACATGTTTTTTATTATTATTGCGAAATGATGAAAACCAATTTATGAGGTCTATGATAAAATAAGCGCGCACAGAAGATGCCTGATGTTCACTCTATGTGGAAGGGAACACAGACGCTGGTGGCAGAGTTCCATCCTTTGTCGGTAGACAATAGGCTTGAGGGTTTGATGATTGAGGGTCGGTCGCCGTAGACAACCCCGTCTACATTTTCATAGAAAGCGAGGCTAATAATGTGCCGTTAGCCGTGGGCTATTGTAGAGCGGTGCCTTTAGTAGGAGCCTAATGCGGGAACATAAGTTTTGTTACACCCACGCAAGTGAGGACCTTTCAAATAAGCGAGGACCTGTAATAACTTTGACCTTTACGTTGGGTCAGTTTTAATACTAGTACTAATAAAATCGTTCTTACTAACACGCAATAAGGGCGCTGTCAAATTCAGGCTGTGACCGTCGACTGGGACAGTCGGTTACCTCTACAGTTTACGTAGGTGTGTAGATATAGGTATCTATGTACACTCTGTACATTCAAGCGCCAGTAACCAAAACAGTTTTATTTTACGGTATGTACTTATTAATTTGGTAGATACTCGTATGTGTATATTTAACATATTTTTACTGTCAGTTTTACGTAGTACCCTTATTTCCCTTGTTTATCTTGCAATCGGTTGTATAACTTTAGCAGTCAGTAGGCTTAGCACGAACATCGATTTGTCGACGGAAGAATAGACATGACTATTAACTAAATGACGTACGAAAGATGGCAATGTTTTTCTATTAATTATCACAGTTTTGCGTTCTAAACGAATAATGATTTTGTAGATAATCGTATATAGGTACTTTTGGCCGTCGAGTAGAAAGTTTGTTGTCAGTGTGATTTTGACAGTTTGGGAAGAAATATTCTTCTGAAATAGTCTACATTTATAAGGACCTAGACAAAGATCGTTGGAAACGAAAGACAAAATTACAGATTATAGAAGGATATCTACGGTGCGATGTCAAAACTTGAGAAACGAAATGTCACTTTGTATTGAAAAAGCACTGTCTATTCTTCGTAGAAATAGCGTCATGCTAAGCCTGCTGATTTTCATGCGGATATACTGGAGTCGACTGCTGAGGTCCATTCTTCCAGCAAAGAAACTTTATTATTATTGGCCATTAGTGTCCCACTGCTTGGCGAAGGCATCCTACTCTCTTTCCACCTCTCTCTGTCCACAGCTGCCAAGAAAAAATCCTTATTAAAGCAGCCCAGCTCATCCCGCCATCTCCAGCATAACATCTCCGGCATGATGTCGTTTGCCGTTAAACGGGACCCACTGGGTCATGGGTTTGACCCATTGATGTTCTGACATGCGGCAGATGTGTCCAGCCCTATTCCATTTAAGCATGGCAGCTTTCCGAGACATCAGTTGTTTTAGGGATGGTACGGATTGACCCGGTCCACAAGTGTTATTCCAAGAACACTCCACACCATAGCACTCTGGAAAACCTCGAGCGTAGACCTGTGCTGAATCATAAACGACCATGTTTGAGGATGGGAAGAATAGACACGTCGATGTGTGTTATCTTAAGACATAGTGAAGAATCTTCCTCTCAAAATTATTTAAGTTTTATTGGGTAAAGTCCCATATGTGATGGCGTTTGAGCCTCTTCATAGTTACTGGTTCACTTAGGACTATAACTAAGATGTTGCCGTGTTGGTGTATCTTGTGTCCTATTACCTCTTTTTACCCGAATACGGCGAAGCAAAAAGGAGGGTATATGATTTTAACCGGTATGTATCCTCATCTGTGCGCTCATTACTTCTAAACTACTTACTTATCATAATTTGAGAAATGGGGTATCGTTTGGAAGCGTTTTCATGGTCCGCCATATTCAATGTAATGTGTACCCAAATAGTCTATAAGAAAGTCGTCGTATGCCACCTAAACAATACATTCTAACAGTAGTAAGTGCTCTTAAACTTTAGGGCAAAGTGGCATACGGCCATTCAGATGAGAATATTACGAGTATATACTTTTTGTTGCGTGAATTTTTAGTAGTCGTGTTTTAGTTTTTTACGGTTCTGACGTGAGGTGCCGGACGTAAAGAATAGCACCATCCCATTTCTTGCCGTGAGTGTCGTAGAAGGTGACTAAGGGATTTACTAAAGAATGGGCAGTAGCGTTCCCTATGCATTATACCACCATTCTGCGATCGCCAACCCGCCTGCCAAGTGTGGTGATTATGGCAAACCCCCAGTTTTTTGGGGGCAGCCTGTGTCCAACAGTGGACGTCTATCGGCTAATATAATGATGATGATGGTGATGATGACGGTTCTGATTGTCATATCGAACCTTTATCAGTTAATCGCTCAGTTGCAGTACCCAAAACAATCATAATCAATGTACCCACTGCTAGAACTGCGGCCTCCTATCTATTAGAGGGAGTGGGCCATAATCCAACCCGCGGGCCCAGTGCGGGTTGGTAGATTTAACATGTCTTAAAATTTTTGGTTCTGAAACATACCGGTTTCTTCACGATGGTTTCCAGTGGTGATGAAATTAAATGCAAGTGTGTGTAATTGTTTCTACAATTTTATTGTTATGTATATTGTTCTATTCTTTAAAAAAATGTGTTGGTTGCTGTTGTGTTGTCTCTGTGTCGAATAAATGTTTTCTATTCTATAAAGTCGCAGCCAATACCACTGGGCCACCGCTGCTCTCGTTCAAAGAATATCTACTCTGATTAATTGTGTTCGTATGGATTGAGGATCCATGTCTCAAACGCGGGTACTACCAATATTTAATAGTAAATTACCCGATTTTGTAGGCTCGATCCTGGATTTTGTGGTAAAACCCTTCAAAAGTTACAGGACGTTTTACGTGGCAATTCTATTGTACCTATAGTATCTACTGATTGGTGAAAAATGATTAATGTGTAAATAAAGTTATGTTTTTGAACACAGTTTCAATTATTTAAGGTCAGCCCATACACAAAATTATTAAGGAAAATAAAATTAATATATTTATATCTTTATATTAATATATTTATTTCGTAGAAATTTCTACTAAATATTGGCGTAATTAAACTTCGATTTTATTACCAACTTTAGTAGCTACGTTTATTTATTTCATATAGACCATCAGGATTGAGGAGCCACATAAATGTGTTGTATTACCGAAATCATGAAGTTTTTGCATTTTATTTTTTTACTACAAATTAAAACAAACTTACAACTAAATTAAACTTAAAATATATTTTAATTGCTTCATTCGTTTCCGAGAAACAGCGCGGGGAACTTTATGGATTTTTCAGATAAATCAAAGTATTGTAGCTATTTCAAATTCAGCCGTACAAAACCATTTAATGTACAAATTACGCATAAATACTTCTAATTCCTTCTTAATTTTCATAAATATCCATCGGCTAGTTTACGAGTTCTAAGGTAGCTCCTCAATCCAGACGTCTGAATTGAGGAGCCACGTTAAAAGGTTTTACTAAACATTCCAGTAATGCTAAAATATGATGAGATAACTAAAATAATATGAATACTAAACATTCCAGTAGTACTACAAAATCATTGTTATTATTTAGTACTAAATATTGGTAGTACCCGCGTTTAATTAGGAAACATGGCTCCTCGATCCTTACGGACACGATTCATTCACTAAACACTACGGGGAAATAACAATCTTTTTCTCGTCTTATTTTACGAAGGTAGCAGCCGTTGCTTTTTTATCTTTTAGTCTAGGAATGTTTACTTATCCAACTGTTTCATTCTCTCCTGTGTTTTACGAAACAGATGCAGCAGCTATGAATTTGAAACTTGTAGAGAACACTGCTGCGATTGCTTTTAAAGCTAATTGGAAAGGTTTTACTCATTTTTCGTGCTATTTCGAAAGTTTAACGTGACATGAAGAGCAAAGCAATTATTTTGAAAACGAAAGGCTGTTCGAATTTTTGAAGAGATTTCTTTGTGTACACTTTGCGCCGTTTCTGGAAAATAAACGAAACTGAACCGTCACGCTCGGGTCGGTGACGTTGAATTCTATACTCTGCTCCAGTCGGTAGGTGCCGCTGAATCGCATATGCAGCCCCAGTAGTAAGTTTCCAGTTATATCGTATGATCATAAACGTACACTCCCTTTTTGTGGTATTGTACATTTCTAAATCATTAGGTACGTACATTCAAAACTAAGAATTAATATAATAATGTACTGAAAAAGACTATTTTTGTTAAAATTAAAGGTCATGAAATAAGTTAAAACGTTATCCCGAAATAAAATAATTAAACTGTTCACATTTACCAAAAACGTCTGATAAAATATAAGTATCGAACTTATATGCTACCTAGCTTTTGCTAGCGGCTTCGCCCGCGCGGAACTTCCATCCCCTATTTAACTCCCTTAGGGTTGAATTTCGAAAAATCCTTCCTTAATTCTTGTCTACATTATAAAGGGAACAGCTGTGCAAAATTACAGCTTTCTATGCCCAAGGGTTTGGGCTGGGCGTTGATGAGTCAGTCAATCAGTCAGTCAGTCAGGACTTCTCTTTTTATTTATATAGATAGATTTGCTGACCCGACTTCCTGTCTTAGCTATGAATATTGAATTAGCATCACCTATACAAACCTTGTCCTGACAATAAGGAACACATAAAAAAAGAATCATCCAATTTGGTGCAGTCGTTCGGAAGTTATGCGCGTACATACATTTCGGCGACTCATTTTTATACATATAGATTTGTGTGCTAAATTTCATCCGAAACCGTTCAGCCGTTTTTGCGTGATTGAGTTACAAACATCTGATTATCCAAACATCTAAACATACAAACTTTCACATTTATAATATTAGTAGGATAACACACACAACGAAGATTTGCGCAGAGGTGTACCAGACAACCACATTTCTCCAATTATCTTTAAGTCTATTCTCCCTATTACCCTATTACCATCAAGCGGGCACAAACCCAGACTCCGGCTGCAAATAAGAAATTCCAGATTAAAAAACCCAATACCTAACACTGCCTAACCCTGGGAGCCCAGGAGAACAAATTATAATATTTCTATGAACACGGAACAAAAAACAGTGAAAAAATATTAATATTTCCGTTTATTAGCCGGAACCATTGAAGCGTCAGTCAATAACAGTGCAGTCGTTTATCTCCGAGGCTACTTAACAGAATTGCTTTACATTCCCCCCCACGCCTGCACCCCTGCCCTATTTTCTAACCGACTTGTTCAATTCAAGGCAGAACAATGAGAAAATACCAATTACGTACGTACTTACAGATATCACAAGTATGCGCTTCGGTATTCATCGTCACTCTTTGGAAATACGAACACGCGATGTTGTGATCTTTTACAAAACTGTTCCAAACATGAAACTTAGAGCCCGTTTACAAATAGTAGGTACCTTATATTATAAAAAACCGACGCTCTGACAGGATCTGCGACACTGAACTCTGCAGATTTGCGTTGGTAAGTCACCACTTCAACCACATTATTCCTATGCTTTATAATAACATAAGCAGGATAATCAAAATCTACCCATTAACAAGAAATTCCCTCCGAAAGAATTGACAGACGTACACGTATAAAGTTTGTGATTTTTTATTTCCGTCTTCTTTTGTATGTCTTTGGCGTTGATAGCTGCGCCACAGTATTTTACTTTTGCAGCTATCTTCTTGTCATCATTTCAGCCCAAATACGTCCACTGCTGGACATAGACCTCCTCCAGGCTCCTCCACTTCGACCGGTCTTGTGCTTCCATCATCTAGCGGATTCCCGCGGCTTTCACAAGGTCATCGGTCCACTTTGTGGGAGGCCTTTCCACTACGTCCTCCGGTATGCGGTCGCCACTCCAGAACCATTCGGCCCCATCGGCCATCTGTTCTGCGAGCAACGTGCCCTGCTCACTGCCACTAAAGTTTGACAATTCTTCTGGCTCTGTTGGTTGCCTTGGTTCTCGTGCGGATCTCTTCATTCCTGATTCGATCACGTAGGGAAAATCCATATCTATCTCTGTGTATTTTGTTAATTTATACCTAATTTGTTCCTAATTAACTTTTATACTTATTTATTTATTTCTATTTATTTATATATACTTTATTGTACACCACAAAAAATACATTACAAAAAAACAAGTGTAGGTACTACAAAATATACAATGGGCGGCCTTATCGCTGGCCGCGATCTCTTCCAGGCAACCTTGGCATGGACAGCGATTGGTCTGGATCTAAAATGGGGATGTTGTTGGCGCAAATAATAAATATACTAAAATATACATACAAAAGATACATAGATATATACACATCCTATCCTATATTATAGATACATACATACTAAATATATAAGGAACGAAAATAAATGAAGACTACATCGAAAATTACAGTAAAGTATGAGAATTGATTACAACGACAGGTAATGATCCTTGACGAGTCTTTTAAACACATTTATAGACTGAGCGCGTTTGATTTCAATAGGCAATGCATTCCATAAACGAGCGGCCTGGACAGTGAAGGAATGGTCGAGGAAAGTTGTGGAATGCATAGGCATTTTAAGCTTCAAGTTATCTGATGACCTTAAGAATCTAGTGTGGGAGTCACAAAGAAACTGAAAACGATTTTTGAGATAGAGAGGGGTGGAAGGGGAGAAAGCACATTATACAAAATGGAAAGAATGTGAGCATTCCGGCGAAGGCGAATTGGTAACCGTACTTAATACTTAATTTTGCTACTTAATACTTTAATACTTACTTTGATACTTAATACTTTGATACTTACTTTGATACTTAATACTTTTATACCTCAAAATCAAAATCAAAATATTTTATTTCACATAAACCTGAATGGGCACTTATGAAATGTCAGAAGCTAGGTGCACGGTTTTAATTTGTCCCTTCCTATGGAGAAGAGCCGGCAAGAAACTCCACGGTTACTCTTTTAATAATAATTGGCTTTTACAATGTTTTCAAATGACAGTGATAATAGGTATGGGAGGACAGTGCAGGCCTGTCAATAAGTACCAGGTACTTAGAGGAATGGAATCACAGAATAGAAAATCGTCTAGAAATCTAGTCTGTAAGGCCTACAACGTTCTCTCTTTCACAATAGGTAAAAGAATCTACATAAATAAAATGAACCTTTATGAACCAAGTGACATGATTTCTATGACAATCACTAATAAATAGTCGTTATTAAAATTGATGTACGAGCTGTGATTGTGTGAGAATATGTCAGACATTGTAAAAAATAAAAAGAATAAAAATTTACATTGTAATTTATGAGAACTTAATAGACTTTCATAGTTATGCTGTTAATGATGTCCAAACTTTCCTGTCTTCAAAGTAGTCTTTTATCTTATATATGCTTTTTTTTATTCGGACACGTTTGATGTGAGTTTTAAACTTTCCATCACTAAGCTCTGTACCGAACTTTGGCAACTTGTTATAGAAGCGGATACTGTTTATTAGAAATTTACTACGTGTATTCAGATTATGGAAATCGCATCATTTTTTGAAAAGACCAAAGTTTTTACGAAAATACAAGATATTTTCTAGGATATAAAGAGAAGGCAGAGTTAGTATAACATTTTCGTTGAAATTGGTTACTAAGAGACTCGCGAGGCCCCATTTTATAGATTGCGTGGATTGCATTGCCGTAAATACAAAACTATAGATTAATAACCCTATACAATGTTCTGATTTACCTGTAGATATGTTCGTAATATGGGTGGAGTACGACTATTTTCATCTTTGGAAAGCGTCTCTATCAACAAAGCCAGCAAAAAAGCAACGAAATACAATAAGAAAGCGCAATATTGTGTTGCGCATTATGATTGAATCAGCCCTTGCACACCAGAGAGAAATGATTGTCATCATTAACAGTCCATAGGATTTGTACGCACTGGAACTTATAGCTTAGAACGGCCGTCATTCCAATTGCGTACAGTGTGGCTACATTTGAGACAGTTGAGCTTGGTACCTATTAGTTACCCTATGGACTATATACCTAGTCCTATGGAATTTACCTAGCACCCAAGTTATGCCTGTTTTTAGCGCTGACGGTGAACCGGAGTTGCTGGCGCGCGGAACGGATGTATGTCACTCTTAACGCTGACGCTGTGATGCTATGGCTTGTTCACGGTTGAACAGGCTTCAATCCAATGAAAATATTGTGAAATAAAATTGAAACTCGCACTAATTGGCAATCTTCAATAAACACACTGCCCAATTCGTTATATGGCGCAATAATTTTGCAGGTGCATTGAGCTGCCTTGGATAATTATTTTCGTAACTTCTCTTGGCAATGCTTTGATCTAAGGCAACCTAAGGATTCGTGTAAGAAATAAAGTTTTTTTTTGTTATCAATAAATAAATAATCAATGTATTGTTTCAACAGGTCGCCGCCCGGTCGGCTCAAATTCTAAGGAACTAACGATTTGCGTTAAGAACTTACGGAGTACTACAAAAGTATCCGAAATGTATCCATCCAATGATGTGTCGTAAAATTTTACATCAATAATCATAACGCAGACATAGCTTATAATACAGGATAAGTTTTAACCAGTGCGCAAACTGTAACCTCATATTAAATTCAGCATATCATTCTAGACCCCCAACGCAGAAATTTTTCGTCGGTTATACAAAAAATATACATTTTTCGTGAGTTTTGATGCAAGATTTGGCGTGCCTTGTGTTATCTTTTGTACCGCTAGATTTCAGAGCTCACTGATGCCATTTATTTGTACATAGTCGTGAATTTCGTCGTTCCTAGCAAACCAAGATGTATTTGCTATTGATCTTATGATACCATTTTAGACTCTTTGTAGGCAGATTATGTTGGTTTTGCTAGCCACGCCCAATAATAGGATCCCGTAGGTCCTTAATGGCTTAAGTGGTGCTTTGTAGATGAGGAGTTTCTTGTCTGAACGGTTAGAAATGACACGTCTTTTTTGGTGCTGATGCAGCATCCTATATTTTGGGTCGCATGTGTCGTCATATAGTTTTGGTGTCCCTTCGATGGCATATATTTGTGCTGCCTCTTTTGTCACTTGTACCTTTCACAAATCATCATATATATTTGCCGTCACCTTGACGACAGATATTAATAGATGAATCTCAAATCAGATATTAATTCCGAGCTGTCCGTGTCCATATAATATATTTACTCGAGATTTACACAAATACAAAGACTTCAAAATAAAAATCAAAAGTCATTTATTCAAACTAGGCTGAGAGTCAGCACTTTTTGAACGTGAAATTCAAACCAATATTGTGATCTCGAACCAAATTAGTTACGTCCAGCCCACTACAGCACAATTAATACACAGCGGCGAAGTAATCATATTGTGTCCATATAGTGGAACCAACCGGGATTAATTAAATACAGTCACCTAAAGAAATAAGTAACGTGGTTACTTCGTCGTCAGATGTAGTTAAAATTAGCAAGAAACCGATGCATGTTTTCGAATGGAATTTAATTTGATAAATGAACTGTTTGTAAATAAATAAACGCTGCCAGCCTTTTGAGTCTTTTTCCATAGACAGCGTTACTTTTTTATGCCCAATGAGCTCTTTTATTTCCTTTTTTTTTCTTATAAATAATTGTAATAAATCCCCCTTATTTAAAAAGGTTGCTAAAAGTTAAGCAGTGATTAGCGACTGTTTAACCATACATTTTTGACGTTTAAACATCTCTTAACTTTAAGCAACGTTTATAAATACGAGGGATGTTTATTTTAATGTTCGATTGTCGACATAGCTCATAGAATTAACAAGCTGAAGTAGCAATGGGAGAGCCACATTAGCCGTAGAACCGATGACCGTAGGGGTAGACGTGTTCTTGAGTGGAGACCGCGAATCGGCAAACGTAAAGTAGGACGCCCTCAGGCTAGGTGGAGTGACGATCTTCGCAGGGTTACTGGTAGCAACTGGATGAGAGTTGCCGAGAATCGAGCTGAATGGCGTGCAATTGGAGAGGCCTTTGTCCAGCAGTGGACTGCTGTAGGCTGATGATGTATGTTCGATTAAGGAGCAGTGGTAGCTCAGTGGACAGCGAGCGTCGCGACTTACGAACTGTGTTTCGTAGAGTCAAATCCAGACATGCACTTTACTTTGTGTAAATTATTTCATCACCATTGCTTTCAAAACAATGAAGGAAAAAATTTCATCTTCTTTCTTCTTCTTTTGCTTCTGTCTTTTACGATCACAGTAATGTATATTAATTCAGTACCGAGCGTAACTTTGCGCTACAATGTAGTAATTTATCAATTTCATATTTCGTAAATTTGTTTCGAAATAATAACTTTATATTTTCCTCCCTTTGTTACCTGTAATCGGATTTCGAAAGCCGAGACCTGTTATTTAATTATTCTCCTCTG
Organism: Polymixis flavicincta; assembly: GCA_949987655.1. NCBI lineage: Eukaryota > Metazoa > Arthropoda > Insecta > Lepidoptera > Noctuidae > Polymixis > Polymixis flavicincta. The sequence continues at coordinate 28,282,838 of OX465171.1, read as the reverse complement.
TGAGGTAATGAAGAGGAAATATCTTAATTCTTCACATTTCGTTCATTTTATTGGCGTGAAATTATGAAAACAAAACATGAGTTGTTTTATTTTCTATTGGAATCAATTTCGGATCTTTTCATGATTACCTAGTATAAAACAGGGGGTATTGTTTCCTTAAAAACATTCGCCTCTAAGGATCTAGGCTGATATATTCTATTCAACCGAAAGACGTCCAGTGCTGGACACACGCCTGTCCCAAACACCGCCACTTCTGTGCTTCCCGCTGCAAGCACATTTCTGCGGCCTTCACAAGGTCATCGAGCATAAGGATTTGAAAAGGGCAATCTTTTTCAAACACATGATTCAATCAAGACCATAAAACCTGCCCACGACTTACCTCTGGTTCTACATAATAGCTGTTTCAGTACGTACCAGTATTTTTAGTACTGTGTGCTCTACCCAAACATATGTCTGGAAGCCCAAACAATTGCCATAGAATTATATGCCATTAAACCACTGTACCACTGAACAGAATGACAATTCAGTCGAGACGTAACGGTTCGTACTTCTAAACTAGACACTTGATGAATTTGTACGCGGGTTTCAAAATCAGTAAAAGTTAGGTTTAATAAATTCATACCGTGTTACTTTTCTATGACCGGCCAAATTTTCAGAGACTTTTCAGAATCGTTCACATTTTCGATTGAACTAAAAAAACAGCACTTAAAAATAAATCCCCAAAGTGTTTATGATTAGTAATGATTTTTTTTATGTTTATATGCTTTTTTTTCGGACATCGTTCTTTTTTTTATTGCCATTGCTATTGAAATGCTGGCCTTTGAAAACTAACCCTGAATCGCTCCAGTAGGGATTACCAGATAGCTAGAATACCTCACTTAGCTCAGCCTATTGCAGTCCCCTATTGGACATAGGCCTGTCCCATGCTGCACCTTAACACCCTCTCCTCAACTATCCGCATCCAGTCTGTCCCAGCCACCTTTTTAAACCTCTACCGGAGATCGGTCAAACAAAGCCAGAGCACTGCCATTTCAGCTCACTTATTTTGAAAACTTTATCAGTAAAATACCCACCCTTTATATCCATTACTTGTTTATGTTGCTGGCTGTATTTAAATTAAAAAAATACCCTTGCTTAAATAGTCACGTTGATATTAACAATACCCGCAATATCCGTGGCTCGTGGCTAGTGGAAGTTGCAATGTTTTTTTAGGCGAATGAAGCGGAGTTTATTGAACTGGGCAATCCTTTGTGGTTAAGTGAAATTTTCGCGAGTTTAAATAAATGAATGATTCGCTTTAAATAAACTACGTCATTTTACGTGTGAGGTAAAATGGAGACATGTTTTAAATTTTATTTTGTTTAAAAGGAACAACAAATGGCTACGATATAAAGCACAGAGATAAGAAATACACACAACTAGACAATATTACTGCCCACAACACGGTTCACAGATTAACTGGAATATATAATATGTATACAGGTACCTAACAGTGAAATAATAATCGTTTGGGTTACAATATTTTTTTCGTGATGTATAATATTTTATGGGTTTTTCCAATTGTTTTGTTTTCAGTTGCAATAGTTACAGTTAGCAACTATAAAGACCTTGAACTCTTTTATTTTGTAAATCATCAAAATTGATGCAAGCCTTTATACCAAGACCCCCCCATACCTCGGAAAACACGTTAAGCCATTGGTCCCGGCTGTCATTCGTGGATCTTTAACAGTCGTTAGCAACCCGAAAGTCTGACAGCCAGTCTTACCATGGGGTATAGTGTTACCAAGTAACTGCTGCATCCGGTTAGACTGGAAGCTAGAAGCCTAACATGGGAAAAGGCTAGGCAGATGACGATCTAAATTGATACGAAAGTATTCGAAGCACACTGATTTTGAGCATTTCATGTAACAACTAATAGTAAATGAGTATTCCTCTAATTTATATCGGCTCAGAATTTTACGATTTCGTCTCGTATGAGTAGCAAATTGATGGCAATAGGTTCACCTCTATTACGTTAAGTTTCAATAAAAAATACCTTTATATTATATGTAGGTTCTAATAATGCGTACCTAACGAGCTCCGTGAGCCATTTGATCCGCACTTAATCAATATTTCTAAAGAGATGGATTAAGACGATTCTGTAGCTACTCTTCAAGGGTTTAAGGGGTTATAAAAGTATTAAATATCTCTCAATTTGTAACCATGATGAGACAAATAAAACATTTTGTTTTAAAAATTGTGGTAGAACTCTGGTTTTTGACCTTTTGAAGACGATCTTCATTTGACCGGAGTCTATATGCTGCACATAAGACTAGTTTTATTTTTTGGTTATTGTGTTTCTTTCATTCATAATTTGTAATTGTAAGCAGATTAGAATCGTGTTTGTAAGTGTTAGATTTTTAAATTTTACCTTCTGCTCAGCTCTGATGCTCTAAACATGTATAAAAATATCTAAAGAGGGTCGATCACTAAGCGTGTTTGGGAACAAGTTTAGTTAGAAACGAAGTTTAATTCATTGCACGTTGACGTCCTCAACCTGTAGATACTGTACAGTCACGAGCATAATAGTACATTATGGTACAAGTGTGTAACGTTGGTCGAGGACGATAATCATCAATACACACGTGTATCATACGATGTTTTTCAACACACTTGCGAAGAAAATAATACTAAATCATCATCATCCATCATCATCATCCATCATCATCTATCGTCATCCATCATCATCCATAATCATCCATCATCATCATCCATCACCATCCATCGTCATCCATCATCATCCATCATCATCCATCGTCATCCATCGTTATCCATCGTCATCCATCATCATCATCCATCATCATCCATCGTCATCCATCATCATCCATCATCATCCATCATCATCCATCGTCATCTATCATCATCCATCATCACTCATCATCACCCATCATCATCCAGCATCATCCATCATCATCATTCATTATCATCCATCGTCATCCATCATCATCCATCATCATCATCCATCATCATCCAGCATCATCTATCATTATCCATCATCACCCAGCATCATCCATCATCATCATCGTTTTTAAAAACAAAGCAACTCAAACAAAAAACAACCTATAACTCACTAAGAACAAAGCAATTCAACCAATTCTATAACTCACTAGTGAATAATAGTAATGAAAAAGTCACAGTTTGATAATAGGTGTCATTATGTGCCTAACTGTAGTGAAATTAGAGCCATTTTATGAGCAAGTGTGTTGAAAATAGAATTATAGAGGATGGCTCGGCAATATTATCTGATTTCATGAATCATCCATTAACATCTGTCGTCAAGATGACGGCAAATATATGTGGTCGTTTGTGACTGTACCCACATCTAAGAAAACCTGCAAGGACTGTTAGGTCTACTATTCAAGATATCTAGAGGAGTTCAAATACCAGCACCTGAATGGCGTAATCGCTTTAAAGACAATTCACAACCCACACCATTGTGGCGAATTTTTCATACATAAACATAAGAATATTTATGAAAAATTTATCGGCTTGACAACATGAACAATTTAGTAAATATTGTTGAACTATCCAAATAAAAGGGGTCATGGTGTAAGTCTATGTATATTATGCAATTAAGTCACTTAGGTTCCGGGCGGTGCCGGACATAAAAGAATAGCACCATCCCATTTCTTCCCGTGGGTGTCGTAGAAGGCGACTAAGTGACTTACTAGAGAATGCAGCATTCTCTATGCATTTTACCACTATCTTGCGATCGCCAACCCATCTGCCAAGCGTGGCGATTATGGCTAAACCCCTTTTGGGGGAGGCTTATGTCCAGCAGTGGGCGTCTTTCGGATGTAATGATGATGAAGTCGCTTATTTATTTTCAGTTGCACTTCATTCGAGCAGCTCTAATCAACATCCAAAAAACACTACTGTTATTTTATTTTTTTCAGTTTTTAGTTACGTACCCCACACCAATTCGAAATTTCATCATTCTTGGGGTCAAAACAATGCATTTTTATGAGATAGCAGCATTCGCAGTTGATTTGCTGTAATTTTTTGAAGAGATCCGTTGTCCGTCTCCGAAACGCATCATCAGATCTACCTATATGAAATTTATTGGGACCATTTCGGAATAAACCCCTTTCGAACAAAATAAGAATTTTGCAAAACCGTATTTATACGACGGAGTTATGTCCGAACATACATAAAAAAAAACATGTCGACTTGATAACCTCCTTCTTTTTGAAGTCGGTTAAAAAGGCATTAATTACTATTTTAAAAAAATACCCTATTTTTTTTAAGAAACTTAATAATTCCAATGGGTAATTACTTCGCCAAAAATTCAGTAATGAATTAATTAAGGGCCCCCGCGACGGGTGAAGACCTTCTCCTGCGGGGTTATTGCGTTACACACTAACAGTAGAAAAGGTATTTCAATTTGACAGTTCAGCAATAGCCATTGCATTATTTACGTTATTGAGCAGACAAATTTTCCAAGCAATGGATTGGCAATTCCCTGCAAAAACTTTCAGATTGTAACTGACAGTTTGGCACAGGTGTACCAGTTATAGTAGGCACCTATGCCCACATTTGTAACTGATAGTTAGGCACAGGTGTATCAGTTATAGTAGGCACCTATACCCACATTTGTAACTGATAGTTAGGCACAGGTGTACCAGTTATAGTAGGCACTTATACCCACATTTGTAACTGACAGTTAGGCACAGGTGTACCAGTTATAGTAGTCACCTATACCCACATTTGTAACTGATAGTTAGGCACAGGAGTACCAGTTATAGTAGGCACCTATACCCACATTTGTAACTGATAGTTAGGCACAGGTGTATCAGTTATAGTAGGCACCTATACCCACATTTCGCCAGTCCCATATATGTAATAGGGGGCGAGCCTATGGTCATCAACCGGGCACAAATTCGGACTCCGAACTGCTACTGAGAAATCCTTACTATAATAATATAAACGCGAAAGTTTGTATGGATGTCTGCGTCTGCGATGTCTTGTGTGATCTTTCACGCAAAAATGGCTGAACGGAGTTGGATGAAATTTGGCACACAAATAGATTATAGCCTAGATTAACACATAGAATGCTTTTTGTCCCGGTAGTACGTTCCCGTGGGATATTTTCCGACTACCACGCGGGAGAAGCTGCGGGCGGAAGCTAGTTAGTTATATATGAAAAACCCAATTACACTTTGCCCGACCTGGGAATCGAAGCCAAAACCTCATGCTCAGTAGGAGCTATCCTACCGCTAGACCAACGAGGCAGTGGAGTCAGCAGGTAGGTATATGTTGCAACTGATAGTGTGTTACACTATTAGGGTGATGTATATTACACAATTAGGGTGCTGTATATTACACAATTAGGGTGCTGTATATTACACAATTAGGGTGCTATATATTACACAATTAGGGTGCTGTATATTCAGACTAATTAGGAGCTTGTGGCTAAGTAGGTACTTTGACCCGCAGTGGTCGATCGTTTAGGTTAAGCTGCGCTTGCCGCGGTTGGTCCGTGGATAGGTGAACATCTTTACATACCAAGACTCCTTCCTGCCTCAGCAAACACGTTAAGCCGTTGGTCCCGGCTGGCATTTGTGGACTTTTTACAGTCGTTACGGGTCGTCCGAATTCCGAAAGTCTGATAACTAGTCTTATCAAGGGGTATCGTATTACCCAGTGATTGGGTTGTGGAGGTCAGATAGGCAGTCGCTCCATGTGAAATGCTAGTATTCAGCTTCAATCGATTAGACTGGAAGCCAACCCCAACATAGTTGGGAAAAGGCTAGGCAGATGATGATGTTCAGACTAATTATGATGAATTATTTTCAGGCCCACGCATCTACCCACATCATGCCACCTAGCCAACGCGTCATGGTCCGACGAGTCACCAGAAGGTAACATAAGCTAACTGCGAATTTCTTGCGAATGTGCCTCGGCGAAAGGTCGACCGCACCCTTAAGTGTCATCAAAGATGTGTGTGATAGCTACGCGGCAATTTGCCTGGCGTCCCCTTATGGATGTACAACCATTTGAACAACTTAAATTTCTAACTAACACATTTTTTTTTACTTTTTTCAAAATGTATAAAGAACGAATATTGCCAGTCTCAAATCATAAAAGATAAAACCTGATTTACACAGAGCGTAATTGCCTGTGGCATACCTGAAGTTAAAGCTACAAAATAAGTTGCACCGTTTGAACGTATTAGACGATGCAAAACAGTTGTTGCTTCAATTTTATTGTATACCACAGGTAGGACATCATGGGGCATCTTTTTACGTCATGTTTTCCAAAAATTATGCTTGCGAAGAAAAGTTAAGTTTCTTTCGACATTGTCTCTTGAACTAAATATAAATGTTTCCAGCTCTCCGGATTCGGATGACACACTGCCTGGCGATGAGAGTGAGGAGTACCGCGATGACACCTTCTTGGTCAACTCTAACAACGAGAACAACTACTACGGTAAGACAAAATTCTGTCTTTGTTTGTGCTCATGCGCTGTCAATTTTTTTGCCGCTAAAACCTGTAACCACCATGTATTTATTTGCGAGCGACTTGTTATTTTTTTCTGGTAATTTTCTTATCAATATTGTAACAGCTTTCGTACCTAGGTACTGTTGCAGAAAAAATCTATGAACTTTTATAATGTATTTATGCTAGAATAGCTTTCGCCCGTGTGGATATTGGAAATTATCCCACGGAAACGTGCTACAAAAGTATACTATATCCGAACTTCGGGTCATGGTCTACCTGTATGCCATATTCCGTGAAAGGTAACAGACAAACAAAGAGTTACTGCCACATTTATAATTTTAGTATTTAAATGGATTGTAAGTGGTATTATAACAATGGGAGCACATCTGCGAATCTACCGCGGAACTTCGTATAGCCATACATCTCCTCGTCTTGAATCGTTTTCGATTAGGTACCTACAGCTATTTCCATGAATCAGTGTGGTCTAAAAATACAATTTAAAGTATTTTTCGGTTCGTCTTCGTGTAGGGGAAGGTTGCGATCATTGGACCAGGTCTTTCATTGGACCACCAAGGTATTTCCAAAACTGTGCAAGCTAGCAACACCCAAACTAGTCGATGCGAGTCCGTGGCGACTCAGTTGCACCCTCCTCTTACCTCAGTGACACTGCGTCACGTGGCGAAAAATGACGCATGTGGTTGTGTTTGCGGCGGTCAAAATCTAATAATTTCACTCAGGACAATTTGACGTATCATTGTATTCATATTTGTCTGCGGTCACTGTTATGAAATATTGGACAGTTTATTTGAGATTCCATGAGTGTCATTAAATTTTGTGTAATCATGACCATTTATATTTTAGTTTAGTTTTTCTGAACCAGTACCTTGTTGCCATCAATGGACCTCAATAGTGTTCCATCGTCGGACCAGTCCAATCATAGCAACTTTTTATTGTAAGTTTTGGTCATAATTATGGGAATAAGTTCCGAGTATTTCACTAAATTATGGAAAAAACCATAGAAAAATCATTATAAAATTCCAGAATGTCGCCGATTAAAAGAATCGAAAAGGAGTCGAAAAACACAAACCAGCATAGAATTAACTTCGTTGCCGTACAAAACTACCCTTGATGAGAACGCAAAGGTTCCAAAGCAAAAAGCCAAAACTGTCCACAAAAGAACCTCAACCGTGAACCAGTCTGCCAGGGGTACGGGTTGGTTCGAAAGAGATACCGCAGCCCCTGGCATACGGGCTACTGAGGGAACACGGGTGGGTTTTAGTCAGTAAAAGTCTGACACGCCCTCCAGAGCCAGCCACCCAGAGCGGGAGAAGTTATTTGATGATTTCCCTCCCAAAAAAGAAAAAAAAACCGTCAACCAGTAGGTAAACAAGCTAATGAGAATATAGAAAAATGATTTTGCAAAATCTGTCTAAAATATGAAATCGAAGACCTGGGACCATGTTGATTGTGCTTTTGTTAAAAAACATGTCAGAAAGTACCTATACCCGCATTGCACTACATAGACATCACTTGCAATAAGATTTAATTTTTTGCATTTTTATTCATAATTTAGTATTATTGATAATTATAATTTGTTGCCTCGATTGGACATATAGAACAAATTTCTCGAAGTCCATTGATGACAACTTGGTGGTTCAATGAAGGTGCCCATGGTCCAAAGAAGGCAACAGCCCAAGATTTATTTTTCTTCGTTTATATCAAAAAGTGTTAGCCCGAATTGTTTGTGCGTTTGATGATTATAAATACTCGTAAAGGTCCTATGAAACAAAAACAATAAACTGCTTTCATTTTAACACTTATACTTTTTGGGATATGAGGTCGTAAAGTTAAGTGGTCCATTCATAGCAACCTTCCCCTAATTATTAGATTCATTCATGTTTTAATAGGTACATATATACAGGGTGGCAGAGACATTGACATTGTAGACATTTTTCGTCGGTTATCCAAAACAAATTAGCTCTGTCATACATTTTGACCGCGTAGTTAATGCACTTTTCAATGAAACAGCAGTTTTTGCTTTTTTTCATATCCGAAACTTTACGCTAGGTTGTCTAGAACCTGTGTTGAATTTATATTTTCAGTTTATGCGTCGAAGTCCCAGCCACATGTATTATGTTTACAGTTTTCTCATGAACCTCAAATATTTCGTTAATAAACCTAAATTTCGAAGTGAACATTTGCTTAGATACACTGCGCTCTTTCTGAACAGTCAACAAAACGGAACCGTCACGCTAGGTAACGCTGAATTGGGTATACTAGGCTCCAGTCGGTCGCTGACGCTGAATCGCTTATTCTCGACTATAAACGTTATCAGATAAAAAACTTAAAAAAAAAAAACAACCGACTTCCGAAAAAATACTACAACATGACAAATAACTTTTATTTCGGAAGTCGGTGACTTTGGAAATGTATTTTATTTTTTTGTCACCGCCTTCCGAAATAAAAGTTATTTTTCACGATTTTCCGGAAGTCTGTTATTTCTTTTTAGGATTTTATTTTTCACTTTTTAGTTACTAAAGTACCTACCCCACACAACAATTCGAAATTTCATCGTCCTCGGGGTCAAAACAATGCAATAGCAGCAATCCCGGTTGGTTTGCTGTCATTTTTTGAAGAATTCCGTTGTCTGTTTCCGAATCTCATCATCAGATCTATATGAAATTTATATGGTAAGGACCATTTCAAATAAAAAAGAATTTTGCAAATCCGTCTATACAGGATAAGTTTTAACCAGTGCGCTAACTTTAACCATGAATTCAGCATACTCACAGTGGAAAGGTAAAATGGCTAAATGGCCAAAACCTGAAATCTCAGGAATGAATTCTAAAGTTGAATGATTTAGAAATCATTTACAATTCATATCCTTTGGCGCATTACCAATTTTACCTTTCCACTGTCGATATCGTTCTAGACCCCCCATCGCAGAAGTTCTTCGTCAGTTATACAAACAAAAATCTGCTGTTCCATACATTTTGACCGGGTAGATATTGCACAATTCTATGAAACAGCTGATATTGTTTTTGTATAACCGACGAAAAATTTCGGCGCTGGGGGGTCTAGAATGATATGCTGAATTCATTGTTAAAGTTTGCGGACTGGTCTAAAACTTATCCTATATATGACGGAGTTATGCCAGAAAATACATTAAAAAAAATAGACATGTCGAATTGATAACCTCCTCCTTTTTGAAGTCTACAATGTTAACAATGAGAAAATCATATGAGTTGTACGAGTAACTTCTATCATATCGTAAGCACCTTCGTAAGCACTAACCTTTTTTTTACAATGGACGTGAGTCACACTACTCGCGTCAATTGTCTTTTTATAATTAGGAAGTCACGCAACTATTTGCGCTAGTTTGATCACCTCCATACAAAATCTGTGCGAGTGAAATTCTCCCCGCATCACGCGCGGAGTTCACTTCAGTTTAGCCAGAGGGTTCTGAGGTTCCTAGCAACAGATTACAAAAAATATTGAAAGACACTGAACTTGACATAAAAAAGCATACTGAGATAAAAAATGATGATTAGCAAGTTTAAGAGTTGACTACTGAAAAACGAATGGTAACACGGTAGTGGTTGCTTAGGATATTACTACGTTAAACATCATCTACTTAGGCTGAAGAGGACATCGGAAATCCTATACAATGCGATATCAGCTTAAGGCGCAGACAGCCGACTTTTAAGGACTTTTTATTGAAGATCACGTCTAAACGGCTTGTCTAATGTATTTAAAAAAAATTACATGTGAAACTAGACAATTTTTTCCGTTATTTGATATGTGAATGTATTAAATATTTTTTTTTTAACATAATGTAATTAATTGGTAAAGTAATGTCAATCGCTGACATAAAAACGATAATCACGCAAAAACTATCGGGTGTATTTCCATGAAACTTTCACCATCTAAAAGACAATTTAATTACCCAAAATTTAGCATACGGTTTTTCTTTGCATTGTGTTTGATAAATCAACATGGGTTGTTTTTCGAAAAACTTGATGCGCGTTGAGGCGGGGTCTCTTGCGAGCGACGGGCGGCAGTGCATCGCTGTAGGTAGCTGTCATCTATCGTCGCCTTAAACTGGAAATGTATAGCTTGATGTGTAATCGTGTGTACATTTGCATACCGGTAAACATTCAGTAGTCAGTCTACTCGTCCCTCTCTCGACCTCGCTAATAGTTCAGCGACAAAACTATCCGAATTATGCACTCGCTGCTCGTTCGATAGCTTACTGTCTTCTCACTTATAGTCGACGGTGAGACAAGTTAAGTTAAAAGGATTCGTAATAATGTATTACTCTTAACTTCTTACAGCAAAATTCTCAAAACAGTCGCCGGTTTGAAAAAATAAAAATAGCTCATCATCATCATCATTTCAGCCGAAAGACGTCCACTGCTGGACATGGCCTCCCCCAGGATGGGGGGTTTTGCCATAATCGCCACGCTTGACAGGCGGGTTGGCGATCGCAGTATGGTGGTAAAATGCATAGAGAACGCTGCTGCCCATTCTCTAGTAAGTCCCTTAGTCGCCTTCTACGAAACCCACGGGTAGAAGTGGGATGGTGCTATTCTTTTACGCCCGGCGACACATACGGGACAGAAAAATAGTTCATTGATTATATATTTTAGATATTTTAACTGTAAAATCGCGTGAACCAGTGTTATCACAAAAAAAAGCGTTGGCAAAATTAGAACGAGCGACAATAACTTACCTATAACATTTAAATTATCTTCTTTTTTCCTTAATTCATGTATATGGTCTGGTTCTCAGAATATTGAGCTAAAAACTTTAACCTTAAACATATCCCACTACACAGCATCCTTCCCTGTACAAATAAAGTCTTTGTCCCGTAACCAATTTAATTTCCCTTGTGATATGAAAAAATAATATACAAAATGATCACATATGTTTGAAATCGGAATAAATCGTGCTTCAGTAATGTCAATATTAGGTACTACTTATTGATATTAGATAGATATCGACATCTATATAGTGTGGCAAGGACATCGACGTCTGTTGCCATGGAGTCATTATTTGAGTCGTTGAAACTTTTCGTCGGTTATATCAAAACATTTCAAAAGAATTACCTTTGCCATACATTTTGACAGCGAACATTCAGTTTTCAAAATAACAGTAGTTTTGTTTAATAACTATTTCTAAACTGGGTTGTCTAGAACTATGTTCCGAATTCATATTTTCAGTGTGCGCGTCGATGAACCTGGCAGTTGTAGGTACTATATTTATATTTTCTCATGAATCTCAAATATTATAGAAAGTACCAACCAAATTTTATAAGTGAAATCCTCTTTAGGCTCACTTTGCGCTCTTTCTGAAAAGTGAACAAAACTGAACCGCCACGCTCGGACGGTTACGCTGAATCGGGTATCCTCGGCTCCAATCGGTCGTTGACGCTGAATCATTAATTCTCGGCTCCAGTCGTTATCATTTTAAAATTAGAAAATAATATTAAGTTTTCAGTTTTATCGTGTGATCAAAAGCACGCAACCTTTTTTTTTCCTTACATTTATTACAAAGTACTTAATGAAAAGAAACGAAAACTCGATTTCTTTTATTTGGCCCTCGACGTTGCGTGTTTTTTTTTTTGGGTGGGAAATAATCAAATGACTTCTCCTACTGAGTAGAGCAGGAGGGCGTGTCAGACTAAAACCCACCCGGTTTCCCTCAGTAGCCCGTATGCCAGGGGTTGTGGTATCTCTTTCGAACAAACCCGCACCCCTGGCAGGCATCGGCCCTTGCGGACCCCACCAGTGGTTGCTGACATCTTTGACGGCGCACGTGTGGAACACAACGCGCCGTCCCGTCTACCACTTCTCGGCCGCAGTGGATAGGGAGAGCGGCTGACGCTATACCAACACTCCTCTTCCCCTGCGGTCCCACCGCGTCCGCCATCAAACGGTGGCGGCCCCGTCCAGGCCACGGCAGGGAAGAGCGCTGCTCAGAAGCACCGGCACTCCTCCTCTACCGCAGCCCGTAACCCTCAGCCGCGATGCCTCCCATTCGACATCGCGGCCCACCTCAGTTACGGTGCACCTCACAGCAACCTACTTTTTGGCCGCTACGTCAATGGCTTGAAGGCAAAAGCCCTGACGAGCGGCCCCACCTTTGGGTTCCTCTTGGCTTCACCGTGGCCGGAATCCACGGTTACTGAGCCCCCCCGCAACGACAATGCGGGAACCCACTCGGGGGGGAACTCGACGTTGCGTGTTCAAGTAAACAATTATCAACTCAACGAGGCTTCCGGCGACTTCGATCGCAATTAATTGCAACCACGATCCCAGTTCCCGGATCCATATAATTTAATACTTTTCTTCCGGCGGCTGGGACCACCCACAAATAATAAATAAAAATATTTTACTGTCAGGCATCAAGGCCCATAGGGTGTTAGTATTACATCTTAAAAACTATGTTAGTAACATGCTAAAACACTAAAAAAGAAAGAAAAAGAAAATCACAATCAAAAAGAGGGAAGGTTTAACAAGCTTTGTTGCCGACATGTAGCTTGATAAACCTGCCCATTGTAGGCCCATCCAGCCTTTCTGCAAACACCCTCAGAATGCTGTTGCTGCTTCCCCTCACTCGCGATATTACTGAGGCAACTTTCTTTCGCATTATCGCAAAGTAGTCGACAGTCTGCGCATCGGCAAACATACCTGACGCACTACATTAAGGTGGCAGTCTCAACAGCGCCCTGAAGACATTGTTGTATTGAATGCGCAGGGCGTTGGCTGCTTTTAGGGTGTGGTTATCCCAAAGGCTGCTGGTGTAAAATATTTGGCAGTAAGCCTTAAAAAGAGTTAGTTTTAGTAATGAATTTAAAAAGATATTGATCAATCCAAAAACAAAACAGTCAAACGAAAAATTGTTTAAAGTAATCATAAACAAGAAACCACAACTGCATAGGACGTTGATTATTTTTAATAGGTATAATTATTCCTATGTTCGTTAACCTCCAAGTTATGATAACCTGGTACTTTGAAGGCATAAAGACTTCTTCTTAAAGGCGCGACGCGACTCACATAATTATTATTAATTTCTATGAAAACTTCATGAAAATTGTTCGTGTCGCATCGCACTATCGCATTGCGCCTGTTTGAAGAAGTCTTTATGCGCTCAAAGTACCAGGTTGTCATAACTTAGAGCTTACCGAGCTTAAACCGTTTTCTAGCTGACACACTGACCTATGTTAGGTGAGGTCCTTCCGAGTTATGATCACCTGGTATTTCGAAGACCTAAAGCGTTTTCTAGCTGTCACACAAAAAGTATCATAAAATGAATTATCCTCTTTTTGTCCCCGTGAATTTTTCCCATATTTTAATGGTTATTCTGCTATTCGAGGCGGAGACAGATCCAATATATAGGTACAAGATCATAAAAATCGGTCCAACCATTCTTGAATTATAAATGGTGTAACTTTGTTTTATTCATTTATGATATAAATAAAGTAATGATGTTTTTGAATCAAAGAGTTTTTCTCTTCAATTATTACTTTAAAAAAAAAATTGTTTGACTGTCTGTACTGTTTTTAGCTTGAACAACGGATTTATTCATTCATTTATGGGTGGTTCCAGTCGCCGGAAGAAAAGATGAAAGTGATGTAATGTATTCGGCAGTTGGTAGGTACCGCGGTCCCAGGTAATTGCGGTCCCAGTCGCCCGAAGCCTCCACTCAACCATCTTTAATAGAGAGAGTTGTTGTAACTAATTAAATGCCTGTAGAAGAGGTCGTGCCAGTCATCTATACAAGTACTTTTAACAATTAAGGAAAATGGTTAGATTAGATCCGTAAATATTTATCTTAGCAAGAGCCGGCTCTTTGTAAAGCTAATACAATTTAATGTTCACGTTATTTAATTGGCGTTGTTATTTCCTTGAAAGTTTCACTAGTGACAGTTAACATCGAAATTAAAGGTACTTCGCAGATGTATGCCCGTTTTCACTAACACTAGAAAATACCTAAATTTAATGAGTAAACATAAAGCAGTAACTCAAAAAAAGGTTTCAGCTTCAGCTAGACGATGACTAAAGTTAGAACCCTCATGGGTTCCCTAGCAACAAGTTTCTTACTGTATTGATAGAAGTTTCTTTGCCGCAACAAGCAATATTAAAGCAGCGCCATCTATGTGCAGTTGGCGGCGGTTCTTCAGGCAACAACAGCTCCTGCAGCCGCTTCCTCGCGGCCGTGTACCGTCAGTTGAACGCGATGAGCTACTTATGCCCTGGCTTCTTCCCATGGGTTGACTGCGGACCAGCTACGGATATGAGCGGTAAGTAACATTGTTCACGCAAATTGGGAAGCCGATAAATCAGCTGACGTACAGGTTTAGCAGTGGTGGACCCTTTACTTTGTGTAATTTATTTCATCTCCCCGTCACGCCACTTTCATCACCTTGCTCCCGAAATGGTAAAGGAGAACATCGTGAGGAAACCAGCATATCCTAGATCCGAAGACATATGACCTCCATCAACCCGAACTAGGCCCGCATGGTGGGTTATAGTCCACTCAGTGAACATTGTAGGCAGATTGTGCTTTAGTATATAACTTACGTAAATAGATGATGTTTAGTAGGTACAAACACCCTGTCTTTGGACAATACAGTTTCATCGTCACATTCCATAGACACCCGAATGTGCCATCGCTATGAGTAAACGTCACGGATGTCAAAAATCGGAAAGCCAAAGACGGGCTCACGAGTCGACCAAGAGTAAAGTCCGTTTACACATATTTACCTCAGATTTTCCTTAGTGTCAAAATCAAAATGATCTTTGTGCTCGTAACGTTAACGTTTGCTATTGATTTGCTGCCACTAACAAGTCTGTCAATATCATAGTGATCTTTATTGCCGTTACAATAAAGTCACTTTAGTCGCTACTGTTAGAGGTAAAATAACTGTTGACTTATATTCAAAAAAATCAAAACAAAGGGTTTCATATTTCCCGGATGAGTAAATTAAAAAATAATCCCAGTGTAAAGTGAGAATTTTACGAGTTTCAACGAGACGACTCATGAATTGTTCCGGAATTCATAAATTTTTGAAAAGTTTTTCGCTTTAAAACAATGAAAGAACTTTTATCTGTAATTGCAAAGGTCCCTGAATGGAACTTGCATTCGCAGCTTCAGTTTAAACTTTTAGAGCGAACGTTAGAAACGCAATGCGCGTTGGTCCAGAATGTCAGGTTTTAAAACTTTAAATGATCTCATTTCAATAAACAATTTTGAGTATGAATACCTTGGAACAGTGTTATATTTTACACTGCTAAATAGCAATTTTTGAATAACAACAGTCAGTAGAATGACTATTATATAACTTTCAAATGACTATTAAATAACTTTCAAACCCGGCAAACAATTACGTCTGTATTTTTGAAGAATCAAATACCGGTTTATAGTAACTAGTTAGTCGTCTCCACTAATCCCTCCGATGAATTGCTAGACACCCAACCAATCGCCCACCAATCCCCACCAATTGTAATGGGTAGTTCGCTGTCCGGTAAGGACTAAGCCCGGGTCGGCGGCGCGTTGTGTTCCACGCGCGCCTTAAAGAGATGTCAGCACCAACTGGTACAGTCCGCAAGAGCCAATGCTTGCCAGGTATGCGGATTGTTTGAATGAGTGCCCCGGGCACACCGGCAACTGAATGAACACGGGTGGGTTTTAGCCAGTTAAAGTCTGACGCACCCTCCCGCTCCACCCAGAGCGACAGAAGTTATTTTATGATTTCCCACTCAAAAAAAGACCCCACCTATTGCTAGGCAGGTGCCTATAGGACCTCCACAACCCACTTACTGAGCAACACGATACCCCTTGTAAGACTCGTTGTTAGACTTTCCGACATCGTTTTTCCGACGTGCTTTCCGAGGCACGGAGGGGTCGGCATATAATGGATTGAAAGAAAGAAGAGAAAGAAAAAGTATTTATTGTGACACAGACAGGAAGATCACAAACTAAAATAAACACACAATCGTACAAAAATATATTATTATTTAACCACAAGCCAGCAGTGGTGGCCCAGTGGTAACGGCCGCGACTTACGAGTTGTAGGTCGTGCGTTCGAACCCAGCCAGGCGCATTACTTTGTGTGAATGATTTCATCACCACTGCTCTCAAACGGTGAAGGAAAACATCGTGAGGAAACCGGCATGTCCTAGCGCTAAAAATTCGAAGACATGTAACATCTATCAACCCACACTGAGCCCGCGTGGTGGATTACGGCGCACTCCCTCTCACGGAGAGACGGCCTGTGTCCCAGCAGTGGGAACGTAATAGGCTGAGTATGATGATGAACCACAAGCCCCTCTTATATTTATAACATTGCGAAATGTTGGGAGTAACAGTTTTGCCATAAAGTCCTTTCAAAAAAATGTCTGTTGAGATCCTGGTCTCGATTCCGTTTTTCCATCTGGATTTGCTCTGTAACAGCCCATTGTTTGGTTTTCAGCCCGGCTGTTAGCAATAGGCTTCCCTGCTATTACATGGGACTTAAACATGACTTCCGAAAAGTGGGTGTACTATAAGTATAACTCTGCCAATTCCCACCCAAAAAAAAAAAATACCCTTCAGGTAAAATAGGTGAGATATTATGTTATGCATTTTAAACCGTTTGTAGACTCCTGCTATAATTGATCTTGTCCTCACACCAGGAATGTTCGTCATCAAGTCAGTGGGCATCATGTATCTGCTGATCATCGTCTTCGACCTGTTCGCCGCGTACGGCAACCCTGGCTCCTCTACTTTCACGAACGTTTCCATGATACTGCTGATCCTTGCCATCTTTACCATCATGCTGATGATTTCGAGGAGACCACAGAACCGGTAAGCATCATTTGATTTCTTCTTATGTTTATCTTTATTGACAGACAACACATAGCCTAAACCGCAGGGTCTAGAAACCCAACATTTTGCACTACAGTTTCTGTTATATTAATATTTTTTATTTTATTACAATCAACTTTTGATCATACAAATAAAGTAAATTAAAAATCATTAATCAAATTATAGAATTATATTTAAATTAAAAATGATACATTCGTTTAAAACAAGATATATTATTTATAACTTAGGGACTAATTTTGAAAATTTCGATTTTTTTACATGAAAGCTCTTTACTTTTGCCAATGGCATATTCCATTAGGCGTACAGCGTACTATTATAGAAATTAATTCATCTCACTGTCATGATCATGAGACACAAAAACCTAATACATCGTTTTCATTTCAGTCCACCAGTCGAAATGAGACAGTTCACCTGTAATAACTGACTGAATTAATATTAATCTATCTAACTTAGAACAAGACTTGCCTAAGTTATATATTCAACAAACTAATTTAACATTCGTTTTCTTACTAAAATAAAACAAGTCTTGCTCAACCCCTTAAAATACTTATGAAAAAAAATTACTGATTCCAAAACGAGGAGCTTCTCAATTTATTTTTTAAATAATTGAGAAGTTTATTTTTTTTTGTATAATTGTTCCGCGATGTCTGCGACAATTGTGGATCGAATTGTTTTTTAAATGAATACGGTATGCCTCAGGCGTCCCATAGACATTTTATTAACTTTGCTAAGTTATTTTTTGCGTTAGCTTCGATAATACGTATTTAATTTACTTTTTGTATCTTAATGATGTTGTAATTGTTGGAGTGGTGGATTTACATCTTGAAACGTGTTACGGAATAAAAGCAAGCGATGCCATGACAGCAATTTTGATAGCTTAGTGAGGGCGATAATTTTGCCATATATATAAATCAAGTTTATTACATTTACCACAGAATACAACAGTAATACTTATTGTTTACATAGCAAGTAGTGATATAAGAATTGATGTGAGGTATGTACCGTGACTAAAAAGTGTAAGATAAAAGCTTTTTCACAAAAAAACAACAATAGAGTTCCAAAAAATAATTTATTTTTAATTCCATTTCGTTTGTCGCCGCATCCCTTTGACACTACATCATCTCTGCCAGGGATGCGGGTTGTTCGAAAGAGATACCGCCACCCCTGGCACACAGTAGGCGACGGGCATCCCTGCCCTTCCCACACGATATATTATTTTGGTTTTTATTTGGGTTTTAGTCAGTAAAAGTCTGACACTGCCTCCAGCTCCACCCAGAGCGGGAGAACTTATTGGATGATTTCTCAACCAAAAAAAAACACTACATCATCTCTTAACTATGTTTTAATAAAATTTTCAGTCTTGAATGTAGATTAGGTAGGTATCTACTTAAAGCTCATTTTAACTAAAACTCCTTCGCCTACGTTCTTGCATAATAATTTAAATGCGGGGTTTTAAATTTAATATGCAAGAAAGTTATGCGCTATAGGCTATGAAGTTTTCGCAGCTATAACTAATTTATTCACGGTTCTTTAGAACCCGGTACCTACCTTATTTTACATGGAAATTGATTATTTTGCCTCAAAGTAAACAAAAGAGCTTATTTTCGTCGTGAACGCGAAGTATGGGCTCATTTGGTGATGTCTTTAAGGTAATCGATGGAAATCATGAAACACGGAGATGCTTCGGCTACAGGCGGCATTGTCAACACTATCGTCACATTACAAAGAACAAAAGTCATCTGCACTTTTGACGAAATTCACTTTTACTTAATTCAACTGTAAATTATATTTACAGGATTTTTCTGTTTAAGAGCGTTTATTCTTAAAATGGGCAACGTTGCAAATAGCTGTCAAATATTTCACTGTTTTGATTAATTTGGCAATATTAGGTACTGTGGGAGCTCTACTGAGCTCCCAAGGTACCGGGTGTAATGCTAACTAATAAATGAAATACTTGATGGTCTTTTAACGGTGGGACTCCACCTTTAATAAAGAATTAGCTCATGCGGACATCGCGCCTGACAATCGTATTCTGAAGCTTCCGCAAGAAAAAACCTGAGTAAAATAATTTGACATTCTAAAGATAAAAACTTCTCGATTATTCGAACATAGACACTGCCTAAATATTGGCTGCCAGGTCGCTCGTGAGGCGAACAACCTCTACAGTACCTACTGTATGAAAATATCAAATATCGCTAACTAGTGACCTAAAATATTCATGGTGAAATGCAATAATTAACTTAAAATCTTGATAAATGAATTAAATCTTGTGTAAAATGCACACTATGCAGCCATGCTTATTATAAGTTGGGGATTACATCGCTGACAAAAATGCTTGGCTAAACGCTGCTTGTCCTGCTCCACAAGGTAGCTTAAACTAAATTGAATAACATTTGAAAACATTGTTGGACCTGCTGAAGACTGTAAAAGCTAGATATCTTTGCATTGTATAAATTCAAATTTTAGTATTGTATAATTGCATAGCATATGTGTGAGCACTATGTTCCTACTATAAAGCAAACATTTACAGGGTACGTCTTTCATTGACTTGAATGTACCCTGGCACCTGAGAGTATGTCATGCTCACTCAAATGTCTCACTGGTGGTGGCGTGTGTGTTGGATCATTAAGTTCCCTTCAAAATGGTTGAGCTGAATGGTGCTGATGCATACGTCATGTCCGTGAACGGGCGCCGCCAGTAGGGACTGGTCATCTCTTAGCTCCCACGGCTTATTTTAATTTCTGAATTGTTATTTTATTTTTGTTCTACTTACGGACGCTTTTAATGTGCACTTTTTGCATCGTTCTCACATTGATAATTTCAACATAATGATGTAACCAACTTTTTGTATCAAAATCATGATTTTAAAAGAGTGTCCATGGAGTGTCTTGCCCGTTCTTTTCCATAGGTACCTACGCTTTGGAATGGGCAACTAGTTTCATCTTTCTAACTCACCGACCTTGACAATTCAAAAGTGCCTGTAATTGGTTTATTTGAAATAAATGCTTTGAGTATGAGTTTGACTTAACATTTTAACACGGAATATTTCGTTTTAGATGTAAAAAAAGAACTTGGAAACTTTCCAAATGCCCTTTTTGCACCTAAAACGGTTACAACATCAAAATTCACTGTTATAATTGCAAATCATTATTCATATGTTAGGTTAGCGATATTTCATATTTCCATACAGTAATATTAAAAAATTAATAAAAACAGGTAAATATTTGACAGATATTTGCGACGTTGCCAACTTTCAGAATAAACGCTCTTAATTCTCAATTTTAACACATATTAAGTCACGTATATACTCGTGACGACTGGTCAATACTAGCCGATTCCCATCAGCTAACCCTTAAGAAATCCCACCTCCCACCGATCCACCATTCAATATTTCAAAGTACAATTAATTTATATGTGTTGTTATGTATTATTGAAATAACAGCAAAAATTCTCTTATTCTAACTGAATATCTGTATTTTCTGAAGAAACTTCAATTTTTTCAAATCAAATCAATTTATTTCGGATTAAAAAATTATATCCATAGGTGTTAGTAACAATAAACTTAGCTTAATGTTAGTACTCGTTCTGTAAAACGTTTTAATTTAAGCATGCGCCGGGTTGACACGTTTGATGTGATTTGAATTTAAGAAACATAAGGAACCGAAAATTTGGTATTTATTTTGAGCTGAAACTACATAGGTATAGTGACTCTATACCATCTATTATCTCTAGTGATTAAGGAAGGATAGCAATAGGGTTTCGAAAAATCGGCGTTTCACCTGGTGTAAGCAAATGACTGACTGAATCACAGAATGAATTACTGATAAAATCACATGGCCCTTATAATGGGACTAAATGAGACTGACGATTTTTTAAACTTGCCATATTTTAGTGCTACGGTACATACCTAATAATAATTCACGTTGGCGTTATAAATAATAGTTAAATAAAGAGAAATGATTACACATTTGCGTAGAAGCGCATATATGGCAGTTGAAGTAGATGAAGACAACGAAATATAATTGGCCCTAACCATTTCCACGGCTTGCGTAAATTAGTAAAAGGGTACCTATACTATTCACTAAAAGTTGTAAAATAGACAATGATAGCTGTGTTCTATATTTTTTCTATTTCGTTAATCTGAACTGTTTAATCAATGTGTTGGCTGATGCTTTTCAGTGTTGCTCTGATCTACACTACTCCTGGGCTGCCCTTCGTGCCGACCATCGCCATCATCGTCAACATCTACCTGATCCTGAACCTCTCCATCTTGACCCTGGTCCGATTCACTGTCTGGATGATACTTGGTAAGTTTCATTGTAACTCATTTAGTACACTAAACATTTGTTCCAATATCGGCAATTTGTCGTTTGTTAATAAAAATTACACCAAAGTTGAAAAATTCTACTCGAATAACTATCGAGTATACTTTTGTTAAAGTAGTATATTGGGACACTGAAAGTGTTATTGCTTTTACTTTTAAAAGTGAAAAGTTTTCAAAAAAGGCCTTTTTGTATTTTGAAACCATTAAAGATATTAAGAGAAAGTTGAGTAACAATAAAGTAATTCAGCCTCTGGACTTGGCACGCAAGGTTGTTTACATTTTTAATAGAGACCTATCGATCATTGTGCCGATAGTCGTTAGGAACAGCCAATGGCATGGTAAACAAGTACCTCACTACACCGGAGTAGTATTTTGGATCAGGGATTTGAGACAGTAACGGGTTCCTCTCTGTCATCACCACAGTTGCTTGGCTTGATTCCGCCATCGCTAGCCGCTATTTTATTTAAATGTTTTGGATACGAATTTACAGGGTGTAAGGGAAACGCTTCAAAAAACGAAGACTGGTGATTCACGATACAATGCCATCAAATGATCTAGTTTTTTTTTTGTAATTTTTACCCATTTTTTAGCATTTTTTGTACACTATTCTGTGAGAACAGATTAAAGAACCATTATTTGAGATTTAGGCATCCTTTGAAAACCGCCGCCAAAATAAAATAAATAGAAACATTACAGAAGCATCAAACGTGTTAAATTGATGCAAAATAACCATTTAGGGCGAAAGGTTATTGGTATCCATTTGCGTTTAGGTTGTATATAACCTAAGTTCTGGCTTCGGAACCGTTCCCCTTACATCCTGTATATCATATCATATTCACATCTTTAGCAAAAATATTTTCTTAATCGCATTCACGGTGTATTCCAGGCATGTTCATGTACTTCAAGTATGGCATCAAGAATTCGACTTTGGAGACGAACCCACCTGTCCCAACCCCTGAGACCCCACCAGAACCGAGTCCCCTGGACCGTACGACCATCCCGCCACCATCACCGTACCAGGCCAGATCTGGCGACCGCAACATCTTCGAAGGAGACGGCAACGAAGGACTTTATGGAAATTTGGAGTTAGTATCTTTATTAAAAGCGGAATGAACCAGTTTTTCCTAATTTTGAAGATAAAGTTGTAGGATACAATAGGAATTTTAGCGAATCATGGGTTACAGTCATCTTTATCAGTGTGTAAAGCTTTGTTCACGGACATAGTACGAGAGAGAGGGACGTTATCCATGAGATGGCGCTTCACTTGACTCATGTGAGTAAAGCCCTACACGCTGCTTCACGAGACAGTGAAGACTAGAACTTGTGAATGAGTACTGGAATGCAACGAACAGTCACAATACCCATTCAGCACCACATTACTCTTCAAAAGTTACCATCAACTATTTTAAGTAGTATCAATAGATAGAAATAACATTTAGAATTTAGCTTTAGATTTCTAACTCTCTTGCACCTGTCTACCAAATAACACCATTTTCCAGGTATGACAATGCTTTACTTACGTGGCATGACTCTAACTTGCAACCAGTAGGATCGTCAAGTGGTTTTTCTACCCCATCCTCGGAAACCAACAGAATGCAACCACAAGTACAGCCGCCAACCACTTACAATCCATCTACGTACCGTCAAGTAGAAACTGTGTAAGTACTTACGTGGGACCGTATTATGACGTGTTACAGACAACATTACGACATCAGGGAGACAGATGGAGCTATTTACAATGCTTCATTCCCTTTCCCCAACGGAGCAATGAAAGATTTAACACTTCAAAATACGGCCCCTGGATATACAATCAGGGTTGTTCAGAACGCGATGAAAATGTCTGTAGACCTGACACTTCTGAAAGCTATACGACTGAATGCCCAAAGTGCTTCAGATGTAGGTATACCCTTACGCCCAAGTTCTCACGGACATAAAACAATCGCGGCGGATGATTTCGCGTACTGCATCTTCAACGCACTGGGAGTTGAAAATTTAACAGGGTGCTGTGGAAAAAGTTTGAATGTGGCTGGACGATGTTAAAAGGTTTTGCTTATGCCTATATCGTTTCCACTGGTGCGACACAGGACTCCTCTCTGTGAGAGGACTGCGCCAGAATCCATCACGCAGGCCTAGTGCGATTTGGTGGGAGTCACATGTCTTGGAATTATATTACTTACAGCTGGGATTCACACTGTTGGATTCTTAACAACACATTCATCACAGGGTTGAGAAGCTAGTAAGCAATAAAATCGCGCCGTGATATTTTTATGTCTGTGCGAACGTGGTCTAAGTGAAGTTGGGCCGCAGCGCATCACATGTGTCATTATAAAAAAGCGCTGTAGACTGCGACGGTATAATATAGACGGGCGATTTTTGCGTTGTGGTGCGGCCCGCCCATATGTGCGCCAGCCTTAAAGTTCTAAGAAAAGTTCTTAGACGTGACATCCGCCCCATTTTCCATGTTGCTTACATACTTATCGGTAGGCAGATATTTAAGGTCCACAGATATTTCTTCCGTACAATAGGTAGGTATCTTAAGTATAGAATGATCCACAAATTTTTAATAACATAGTTTTTAGCTTTTGTAGCTATCATAGTTTCCATTGTTATTATGTCAATATGTTTTTGTTAAACAAAAATAATTAACACTTTTAATTCATGTCATCAATTGCGTAGGAGTGTTTGACATCTTTAACCAAGGTAACCAGTTAAAAATAATTTAGTGGTACATTCCTTTTTGTGAACGGGTAAAGAAAAGTGAGTGACAATTGAGTTATACGATAAATGATTTTATTTCCATAAGTAGGTTTGTACAAACACTTTTTCACGTCAATATTTTTTTTTAAACTAGATGATGTCGGCGTTTCCTATCTGACAACCCTGAGAAACAAGGCCCAAACAAATGCAGAGGTCACAGTATCTTTTAAAGTCCAGACATAATCTTGATCACATCGTGTGAAGACCATGTGGATTGTTGTCTGAAATGGTCTTTTGAGGAAAGTACCACACAATTTGAGTGGATCTGTCCATTTAGTGCACGTATTTATCAGTAATCATGCAGCTCAACTCAGAACTTGAGGAGCTCTACGATTTGACCAACAATGCCACAGAAAGGAGATTTGGGTAGGCCGCATAAAGTACTCAAACTGCCAGATTAACATTAAAAAATAACTGAGAAAGCCACATTTACTATTACTATTTTACTATTTACTATTTATTTATTTATTTCTCTCAAAAAGGTACAAATTCGGTACATGGCATTTAGGTTAAAGGTAGATTCAAACCTTCCTTCCCGAACCCAGTATAGACTCCAGCTCTCAGCTGGAGTCTATACTGGGTTCGGGACCTGTATTACAGACCTCCAGGCTCACACCCTTAAAATTTCAATATTAAATTGCACTTACGTACTACAACATAGATAAGCTCCAAGTACTGAGAGGACGAGAATTTAATACAAAAACAAAAGATGTGCTAGTTGTGTCTTAGGGGAGTGTTGAGTGTCCGTGAGTGCAATATAAGTCCTCACGCCCAGCGCCCGCAACGGGCACGGGCGTGAGCACCTACTTGCCCGAGAGTGTGTCTGTGTGTGTCTGTGTGTGGTAAATAGGTGAAACGCGATCTAAGATTTATATAAATAGTTAAATCATTCCGGTAGGTGAAAATTATTTTAGAATAATTATTATATTTTCAGTCTCTGCATAATCCATTTCAAGTAGCCATTTCGTCACAGTGCTTTTACATTTTGATCTGCACATAGGGTATATATTTAAAAATTTATTAACCTTGTTGTAAACGTAGCTACTGAGGAAAAGGAAACTACGTTGGGCCGAACGATGATATGTGCGGATGGAGGGACAGACTGTATGTTTACGTCGTTGGGAACCAAATTTGCCTGGAACGTAGGAAGTTTGAGAGTGTGTGGTTAAAACAAGGTTAAGGATAAATAATTTGCGAACAGAGAGAACCGTGCATCTTTTATAGAGATCGATGGTAGGAAAGCGATAGGGTAACCGCCATCCAACCTTCAGGAGTGCCCTTTGAGCACGTTCCAATTTCAGCATGTGGGTTTTTGCTGATCCACCCCAAGTAACTATGCAGTATTGTATAAGTGACTGGCAGAGGGCGAGATATACAAGTCTTAGCACCGTTGTATCCACAGCGTGACGTAGGTACTTAAAAATGTAGATCAACCTTCGCAGTCGTGAGGTGAGTGTGTTTATGTGCGTAGAGAATGACAGGCAATCATCAATTTTCACACCGAGATATTTGACAAAATTGATCCGAGAAAGGCAGGGACAATTACAAGCTGTGGGGTGAGATGAATTACAGGAGTGAGCAATCAAGGAATAGGGAGAGGAAATAGGTTTCCCAGCGGCAGTAAAGGAAAAGGTTAAGTACTTAGTTTTGTCAACATTTAAAGTAAGCAGGTTTAGAGCCAACCAGTTGGTGACAAGGTTGAGTCCGGATTGTGCATGCCGGAACACTAACTCCCAGGAGTCTCCATGGAATAGTAGGGCAGTATCATCGGCATAGGTGAAGATGGATGCATTGGGAAGCGTTAACCGGCAGAGGTCGTTTATATAAATGAGAAAAAGGGTTGGGCCGATGATACTGCCTTAGGGGACCCCGTAAGATATGGGGAGCTCGTTGCTTGTCCAATAACCAATCCTGACGCTTTGTCTTCTACCTGTGAGGTAACTCTCGAAGAGAGCAAGTTGAATGCCTCTAATACCGATCCTTTCAAGTTTAGCAATAAGATTGGGGACAGATATCGTATCGAAGGCTTTAGCCAGATCCAAGAAAATACCAATTACCTTCTGCTTTTTATCCAGGTTGGAGGAGATGTTAGTGGTTAGGTCTAGCACAACATTATTTGTGGAGATTCCGGAGCGAAAACCATATTGAGAAGAAGATAAAATATGATTTTGCTCTAGGTACTTAACCAATCTATTATTCATGAGCCTCTCAACTACTTTTGAAAGTGTAGGCAAAATTGATATTGGTCTGTAGTTATTAGATCGATCTCTGTCCCCGCCCTTATGCACAGGATGCACTATGGCCAGCTTAAGCGCATTTGGAAAGATACCGGAGGTAAATGCTAAGTTACAAATATGAGTCAGAGGGCGGATGAGAATATTTTTAAATTTCTTAAGAAACGCGCCTGATATGCCATCAGAACCCACTGCACAATCACTTTTCAACTTCCCGATCAAAACACCTAATTCAGATTCGTCTGTTCGGAGCAAGACAAAGCTGTTAGGAACTTGTGGGGTATCATCGGTTTGCGAAAGTAAGCACGTGGGGACGTTTGGTACGTTTTCAGCTAACGTACGTCCAATATTAGCAAAATATGAGTTCACTTCATTTACAGAGCGCTCTGGTTCGGAGGGTGACAGAAGAGCATTAGCATATGTTTTAACTTTTGATGTATAGGTGATAGACTTTATAGCATCCCAGAGTTTCTTATTATTATTTTGTGCGTTAGTTATAAGGGCTTTATCATAATTAGTTTTAATAGTTTTAAGTATCTTAGAGCAATAATTCCTGTATCTTTTAAAAGTTAGTTGAAGTATTTCATTTGCGGGTTCTTTTTTTAATTTCAGATGCATATGGTCTCGATTTCGTAGGCATCTAAGGAGCCCTGGTGTCATCCATGGCTTACTAAGCCTTTTACGGTTGGGCATAACTTTTAAAATAGAATTTTGGACAATGATACGGTTAAGGGTGCTAATAAAGAAGTCAGTTGCTTCATTAACATCTGGGGCGCTATAGACGGGACTAAAATCGGTCTGTAATAAGTCAAGTTCAATTTTGTCAAAATCCAAAACTCGGGTCTGTCTAGCTTTTTTCAGTGAAATATTGGGAGGGCTATTGTTCTCCATAAATAATAAAACAGTGTCATGATCAGTGACTGAAGTGTTGGCGATGAAGCAAAAAGCAGCTCTTCTCGTTTTTAAAATACTCGTAAGGTGGTCGAGACAGGTGTTACTTTGTCGTGTAGGAAGAGTATGTGCTGGTAGCATACCGTGATAGGCGAGCATTGTCAGATATTCAGTTGCACGTGATTCATTATTGGCATCGGAGATGTTAATGTTTATGTCACCGGTTATGATTATGTTTTTATAGGAAGATACTGATTTTAGTACTACATCCAAAGAGTTCACGAACGCAGAGACATCTCGAACAGCAGGCGGCCGATAGATTGTAATCAAAACGGTATCATTGTTGAGTATTAACAACAAACAATTGGCATCCTGCACCAGGGGCTCCGAAACGGAAACTTGAAGGTGGGAGCGGAAGAACACCACCACACCTTCATTCTGCGAACTATGTTGACGGGTAGCGACGCAGGTGTAGTCATGGATTGAAGGAAGGGGAGGGGAGTTGTAAAGTTGTAAATTCCGTGAGAATAATGAAATCCCACGATGTATTACTTCTCTCCAAAAGCATTGTCAAGCCATCGAAGTTCTTGATTATGCTGCGAATATTCTGGCAGAGAAGTGAGATAGAATTTTTGTGCAAATCAGCAATATCCTTGCAGTCCTCAATCATACAAGTTGCAGTCTCAGCTACTGAAATATTGTCCAGGTTAGTCTGTATGTCTTTTAAATTATTGAATTTTTAAACGAAGATAAAACATCAAGTTAATACGGCAGTGGTTAAAAATGGCGGCATGAGCAAGATTCGAAAATAGTGACTTATTAATAAGATAGCTTTGAAATTTAACTGCGTGGACAAATAAAGGCAGAGACGAGTAGAAATTGCTGACGTTTATTGGTGTAAGTTGGGAATCGAAAGAGAATGAGGTTGCGTATGACCATGAGTAATGTTGTTTGGAGTGTGATATTACAAACAAAAAAAAGAAAACAATAAAACTAAAACAGGTACAACTAAGAAGCAAAACAAAGGTAACTTTAGAAGAACTCAGTCACAATGCGGTGCCCATTCGTTTGTGTAAGTCACTTTCAGAGTTCACACAAAACGGAATCGAACCTGCGGACTTTTTAATATAAATTTTTCCGTGGCTCGACCAGCAGCTATCACATTTACCTTCTTTCTGGAGTCTGCGGCCTAAGTAGTATAGATGTTTGCCATAGGAGATTAGGGACTCTGTGACTCTGACATAGTCCTCACATTCACAATAATTAAAACAATAATAATATTGTAGGTACATCTCAAAGTAAATATTCATGTCAAAGTGTATGTAATAATTACCAAATGTCAAAAATGTATTAAATATTCATGTCAAAGTGTTTATAATAATTATCAAATGTCAAAGAGTTATAAGTCTGCAAAACCAAAAACCAACATTCAGTATGCAAAAATTTGAGCAGGTCAATCCCAAGCTTTTTGGTCCTCCTATAATCTTTAACACACATATTCCACCACACGAGACCAGTGTGGGCTGGTGGTTGTCACATGTCTTCGAATTGTTTGTTCTACCGGTTCGCTCACTATATTTTCCGTAACCGTTTTTATGAAAAAGGTATCATTTCAGCCGAAAGACGTCCAATGTTGGACATTGGCCTCCCGCAAGCTCCGCCACTTCGACCGGTTCTGTGTTCCCCGCATCCAGCGGACTCCTTCGGCCCTCACAAGGTCATCTGTCCACCTTGTGGGAAGCCTTCCAACTTTACGACTTCCGGTACGCGGTCGCCACTCCAGGACTTTTCGGCCCCATCGGCCATCTGTTCTGCGAGCAATGTGCCTTGCCCACTGCCACTTAAGTTTGGCAATTCTTCGGGCTATGTCGGTTACTTTGGTTATGAAAAAGGTGACACAATTAAAATGCATGGCTAAGTTCGAACCCACGACTTACGACTCGTAAAGTCCATAACTACTGGGCCACCATTGCACTTACACAGTATATTTTTACTTAACATAGCTTTCAAACCCGTTCTTCGACCATTTTTTTAAACCCCAAACACTTTGTATTTTTTTTTTTTATATCGCAAAGATGTCAAACATTCTTACATGATCCAATCGTTTTAATAAAGTACGTGATTAGTTTTAGGTAGGCAACTAGTTACTTTAGATTATTATTAATTTAAGCTTATAAAGTCTCCAATTGGTACTAACTATCGCCTGTGAACTATTGGGAACGTACTTTACAGTGAATTAAATAGTATTTGTTACATAACCTTTAAAGTTAATAATCATTTAAATTATTACATAATACATGTATGTATGTATTATGTAATAATTTCATCATCATCATCTGCCTAGCCTTTTCCTAACTATGTTGGGGTCGGCTTCCAGTCTAACCGCATGCAGCTAATACCAATATTTTTAAATGGAGCGACTACCTCTGACCTCCACAACCCAGTTACTAGGTAACACGATACCCCTTGGTAAGACTGGTTGTAAAACTAATAATGATAAAGTTAACAATGGTGCCGATTCTGTTGTAGGGTAGACTGGGTACGGATGTGACAATTTTCATTTGACGACCAATAATTTTGTTAGTGTGGCAGTTAGCTGTACAAAATAACTTTTTTTTTGTGAAGTGTACATTTGCCTACGTATAAATACTAAAATTGTATTTCTAAGTACTATGGTTAACTCACAGGAGCAAGTTAGAAAAAAAAGAGAAAATGTCACAACTGACCACACCCCAAGGGCAGTTGTGACAGTACTTGGGGTCGGTAGTGACAGGTTCCAAAATACACTAAAATGGGCATTAATCACTTTTACTGTACAAAATATCCATTCTTCTCGAAATAATTAACGTTGATGTGACAGAAGAACATTTAATGTTTATAAGTAATAAGTATTTGCAGTTTCTATCGATCCTACAGGCCCATTTAACAATTTGATCTTTTGATCGTGAAAACGAACCCAAGGAAATAAAAATACAGGAGGTATTCCTCCTTTATTTTTGTTTAAATTTATAATTCAATAGCATTGCCCAAGGCATTTACTGCAAATATAACTGTGATCAATGTGCCTCGTTCAGCTGAAGTAAGAGCTCTCACTTGGCGTAATGATGTTCCTGGTTTGACTTCTGTATGAGCTTCTTCATATTTTCCTATTTCACATTGACCTCTTTCCGTCTTCCTTAAGCGTTTTCTTGGCATCTAAAGGCAAAACATAAAAATAAAAAATTGTCACAACCGTACCCAAAAAAATCGTCACAACCGTACCCAAAGCACTCCTTCGCAAAAAAGCAATCACTATGGCAATATAAAAATAAAGTACGTACAAAGTAAGCATTGCTATTTAACCACTAATGTTTAACTAATAATGAAAAAGAACATTCATTACTGTATCTGTACACATATATCAACAATCATAAAACTAAATCGAATAAAAATACTTACTTTTGACCGTTAAAAAGTAATGAGGGCCTCTGCTAACGTCAACGTCGCGCGTTTGCTGACGCAATACTGTGAAACACGTTCAGACCCACATGGCGCTCCTCTCTCCCTTTTAAGCTTCCCCGGTATTCCTTATAGTTTCGCTAATATTGCGATTGTCACAACCGTACACTGACACAACCGTACCCAGTCTACCCTACACCGAACTAAACTAACTAAACTATAACTAAAATTCCTTACTTTTGACTATGAGAATCTTAACGCTATTCTGCAAAAAAATATCTCTAAATTTAAAAACAATTTTGACAAAACTTAAATCGAATTTGACAATCGCGACTCCCACGTGGTATGTTTTGGCTTCTCAACGTGGTACTTGTTTGCCCTGCTCCGTGATGTTTTTTAGAAACAGCGGCTCGCAGGGGCGGCAGCCTCGACGTAATTTATATGGAACTTTCACTTTTTTTTTGGAAAATATGAAAAATTATTACCTACATGTTGGGTGTTTGGGGTTTCATAGAGGGGGTCGAAATTTTCATTATTTTTGCGATAGGACACACCATTTTCAAGACATAAGCAAAAGAAAAAAAAAAAACAGTACTATTTTTGCAAGTCGAGGTATCGGTGTGAATTTTAGTTCTTGACAACTAATTTTATTCCAAACTTATTTAATCGCGATTAAAAATAGTCTGATTTAGTTAGACAATCAAAATTTTAGATTAAATAGAATAGTGAAATTGATAACAACAGAATAGCAAAATTACCATTTTCACTAAACTAATAATTCAGTGCAATCTTAGTGCTGTCAAACTAAAATATAGTTAAATTGTGTCACTTTAGTCAATTTCAGAATAGGTGATTTTTAGTCTAGTTTAGAGAATTTTGTGACAACAGAATCGGCACCATTAATTTATTTATTATTTTAAATTTCTTATAATTTATTAAACTCAAACGCAATTTACTAATAAATAAATTGAGACTTACTGCATAGTCTATTCAATAGCTTCTGTGGTACTAACTGAGACTTAAATATAAACTGCCAAAAAACGGTACTTCTTTTTACAACAAAGTAGTAGCCTACCTTTTGAAATAAAGTTGAAAAACTATCAAAGAAATTTGACAGATTGGGGTAGCTTGATGTGCTGCTGGCCTCTGTACCTTATTCTACAAAAATGTTAACGGAACGAAGTAGCCTGGATCTCACAACACAGGGAATCCTAGTGTGAGATCCAGGAATTCAATCCATTTGAATGTAATCTTTGTAAAATAAATGTATTCTTATTCTTAATAAACAAATGTAATAATAATCCCATATTCAAAGTTGTCAATATGTTGTTGTACTTTCACCCCTTAAAGATTGCCAATGAATTTAAAATCACATATATTCAGAAAAACAGACGGCTTTCCTGGCGATAATGAGCCGATATATTTGGGTTATTTGAGAATGTACGCACTGTTTGCTGTAACCCACTCATAATTATGTTGTTTTTTACCTCCCCTGACCAAGTTTAATTTTCTAATTATCGTCTGACAAGACATTTATAAATTGATATTTATAATTAAACAATCTTATTTTTCTATTATACAGTTTTTCATAGTTCCTCCAAGATTATAAAGGGTGATATGCGATATCTACGCACAAACTGTGACCATGTTTGCACTTGATTCTGAAGCTAACGTCAAAGTTTTTGTATGTTTAATAAATTTCAGTTCATTTTCCGTTTCATACATTTGAGCCCAGTGGTAACTGACGCGACTTACGAGAGGTCGTAGGTTCGAACCCAGACAGGCGATTTACTTTGTGTAAAATATTTTTAATTCGAAGATATGTCACATCTACCAACAAGCACTGGGCCCGCGTGGTGGATTAAGGCCCACTCCCTCTCGCAGAGAGGAGGCCTGTGTCCCAGCAGTGGGAACATTATAGGCTGATTAAAATGATGAAACAGCAGATACTTTTCTTGGAGACCGACAAAAAAATATACACTAGATCTAGAATCATGTACTGAATTATTAACGGCTACAGTTTGCGCGTCGATGCTGTCTGCCGCTCTGTTGAAGTAATGATTTCATAAATAACTGTAACAAGCTTTAACTTGTGTTATGCTATAAACATCACTTGGTTATCGAACGAAACCGATATTAGGACACAAGCGATAATTTCGGTACATGAAAAAAAAATGGAGAGGTGTCGTGAGACATCCGGTTGAAACGAAATTCCTTCAAATTTTACACAAAATTTTACACATTTTTCGGTCTAGCTTACTCCACTGCTCAACGCCGAGGGTTGAAAATCGAACATTTGGTTCGAACACAGATGCACTCTGTTGGATTCTCAACGCTCGGTCCAAAACCGAGAGTTGAAAATCCAATGCACGATAAAATCTGCTCTAAGGAACTTAGCTCCAAAAACAAATGAATTCGTTATCGATTGGTATCAGTCGCTTGAGTGAGGTTCGAAGTGGATTTTACAGAATAACACCGTAGAACGTCTCTTCTACAAGGATTGTGTACTAAAAAGTATCTTAACTATTTCAGTTACGACCCGCGTACAAACCGGACCTCTACCGTGGCGAGTTCCATCAGCCGACCTCCGTGGGCGTACCCTGACGCTGCCCACGGGAATTGGGACTAAATTCCTCGCTCACACGACTGTCTCACCTTATTTTCCACTCATAATTTCTCTTAGCATTTAATTTTCTCACATAATTTCGCAAATGCAATAGAAACCGGTGATGTTTGATTATTTCACAACTTTCTAATGTGATCACATCTTCACGATAATTTTGTTAACATGACTTAGGTAATCTTTAACTTAAGATCGATTGAAGACCTTCCAATCTGACCTAAGATATTGTCTCCTATTTATTTTTATGCAATGTAAAGCCAGGGGAATTAATTGTTAATTAAATTGTGAACCGTAATTCTTTGACTTTTTATAACACGGCAAATTAAAGAAGGGTCTCATTTTGATAAACAATGATTATCAGACGATCTATCTATGCGCATACATACTTCAAATACATGCTTCTTTAACCTGTACTATTTTTTATGTACAGACGGTGACCCGAAGTAAGTATCCATCGTACCTAGTAATTTACGTGGTGAGGTAGATGGCTACTTCGGGTCACCGACTGTACATAGGTATTTATCGATTTATTATATTTTTTCGCCATTTACTGTAGACACATATTTATATTAGTGATATGATTATGAATTATATATCATCTTTATACATGTATCCTTATAATATGTAGTATATACACTGTTTTAATGATTTTAACAAATCTCCCGTACGTTTACTGAATAATCCGGCAATTCACCTCAATATCACAAAATACAGAACATCAATAAACATATCTAATGATAAATTTAATCAAAATTCATAATTTTTTATTGTAAAACTGAACTATACACAAGTATACAATTCATATATGTAGTTAAACAGTGTTTGGCACATTTCAACGTACGGGAGTCTCTTATAAATTTGCCTATCTCTGTACCTATTTTTTAATCCAAGTTCTAAAATAATAATATCTAAACATATCACCTAATGAATTTCTACGATATTTATTTATACCCAAAAAAATTCTCCTGTTATCAAAATTTTTCTAGTTTGTATATACCCACCAATTACAGATAGTTGTACCTATTTTGTAACTCATGTATTGCCCTAAGTTAAGGTGCAATTGTAAAGGCGACGAGGCCTGCCCAACGCAATGACAGACCGCAGCGGTCTGCGGTCGCTTTTGAAATTGTAACTTTAAGAAATTACCATACCCTCATTATTTTTATATCCATTTTCACCTGTTTATTGTTACAGAATATTTTTATGTAATTCAAAACGTTGTTGAATATTGATATTCATTAAGTATTTATTTAATTTATGTTTATAAACCTATTTTGTATCAGTATCATATAATTTTATATAATAAGGGACGGACTCACTCAGCTCCTGACTTCTAAGTTATTCGAAAGACGGTCGTCCCATTAAACTGACATACTTCTGGAATTGGGCTGGAATTTCGGCCTTTAGACAAGGCAAAAGTAACATCAATACTTTATTGCATCGGATGAGTCAAGTAAACAAGAACAAACTGATGGATGCGGCGGTACCGTGAGCCCTCCGATTCGTATCCGGCTCCCATGCAACTAGAACCAGACGGTCCTATTGTCCCATGCCAAATATCTAATATTATGTAACATATTTATGAAATATGCACAATGTAGCAACTACTGTCATTATTTATCTGAATTGATCCTTTTTCTTTCATTATTTAATAAATTTAGACATATTCCTATTTACGTATGGTTTATTTTGAACTCTATGTAACATTATTCTTAAAAATGTGATATTTTAAGTAACGGTTTAACTATAAACTTAATATATTATTAGAACTCTTCAGTATTTATATATTTATTTTTGATTTTGTATATTATTATCTCATTTAGGCTAAATACTAATATTTTTAATTAGTTACCTATACTTGATTGTATGATACTTTACTATAACCAACTTGTAAAGTGCAAACGTTGCCTACTTTAGATATACTTATAGGTCTCAAGTGTATATCAGATATAATTTAATAGCTACGTTAAGTACTAGTCGCTTTTTATACATTCGCTACAGATGAGACAAAAACAGGGTTAATTTAAAATTAAGTTGAAAAAACACAAATATAAAGTCACTTTCCTTCAATGTTATACCTAATTACGCAAGTAGTTATTACTTTATTATGTATATAGGTTAAGTATTTTGTCAGGGAATAACTCAGGGAAACATTCCCTTTGGATAACTAAATTATGATAAAATCGGTAAGGCCTTAAGGTACGGCCAAACGCCAGGACGCCGCGTCTAGCGTCCTGGCTGTATCCAATGTATTTTGAGTCTGTGATCACGGCGATCACGGGACGGGTATGGACCCGTACGTAGAACTTCATAATCATCAACTGAACGCAATAGTCACCTAGAACACTAGACGCCGGACGCAGGCGTCCTGGCTGTTTGGCTGTACCTTTAATGATTAAAACTTGTTGATGTTGATAAATTACTAGTAAGTAATTGTTGGCTTTTTCAAGTCGAGATGTACTCAACTTGAAATGAATTGCTTTGTAATTAGGTTGTTAAAGGTCGTAACAGCTGATATGAGTTAAAAACTGACAATGATTATGTTCATTATTCTTCTTTTAAACACGGCTCAAAGTAAGTGACATTCTCGCCAGTCCTCTTACCCTGCACGTATAAGGACTAGAGGCTTACTTAGAATGCGCGTGCCAAAGCTTACTACGACCGACAAAAAGTTGGGATCGTTTTCAACTGCAGAAAAAATTAAGACAAAGCAGCGAAAAGTGGGTTCTTCCACGCTGAAATTCCCGTGGTATCCGTGCCAGATACCAGCTAGCGAAGTGTGTGTTGTTATACTTTCCCATATACATCGCTACCAGGTATCCAGTGATACCGCGTAGAAAGGCACTATACACAAAACATCTTAACATCACAATGAACATGACTCGTTTCCCATATCTAATCACGTGCATTCTAAACGGGACTACTACATCCACGTCCCGTATTACAAATAGAGATGATACAAAATAACTCTCTTCTATTTAATAGGATTTAGGTATGTTCTGTGTAATCACGTACTATGCAACAATAACTGTTAGTATTAATGTGCTCCTTCTATCAAACACATTATAATTACCATTTGGGGCTTTTGGCTTGGGTGGTGGTACCATTTGACTTTTAGTCCAATTTTCACAATTTCCATTAGCATTGGGCTCTATAGATCGAAATACCCTCTGTTTTGATTCTGACTTCTTGGTAATGCGTTGCGATGATACTGCGCAAATTCCACCCCTGCTCATCAACATCACGTCAGAATGTAAGACTGTAAATGTTGTAAAGATATGATACTCTAACATAACATCAAGTTAATGCGGTACTCTGGGGTACATATAACATCCACGACAAGGTTTGCCGATTGAAATCTATCTGATAAGTAAAACTCCTTACGAAACGGTGGTTACTACCATCGTCGTTTCCTCAATGCGGCCATATACGACGCGCCTTTGAGATAGCTATGCGGTCTTCAGCAGTGTGAACCGCTTCTACATGCTGCTTCCAACATCCTTCTTGATCGCGTTTGAAAACTTTGCCGGTGCCCTTCCCACCCGGCCCTGTACCATGAGCCTTTCCAGACAATGCTTAGATGAATGCATAATTAGTCCGAAAAAAGCTGCGAACTGGCTCCTGGCCTATTGTAGGTAGCCGCTTGGTGATATTGAGTTCATCTAGTGTCGACTCACTCGTTCTCATTATCAGCCAAAGTATCGCTACAGGTACCGATACTCAACACTACTACTCAACACAATATATAGTCAACACTTCATAAAACGAGTTTCGCGGTGTGAAACCACTAAAGGAGTCTTTGTTTCCTCTGCAGTTTTTTTGTTCGGCACAATTGTTATACCAGTTACCACCGTTTTCTTCGCCACTCCAGCCCACCAGCCCGAATCTAAATTAATTTCAGAAAACATTCTTATCTAAAACCTTTTGGATTTGTTACCAAAATTATGACGCTCAAAATTTTAATTTAGGTATTCTCTTCATTATTTTCATAGATAGTTCTTGAAATTTTAATTATAAATTGTTGATACGAAGGATTGTAATCGTAAGTTTTAAATAATAATTGTATTGTTAAGAATATTATACATTTAGATAAGTATTAAATGTTAAGCGTAGGGCTGACTGTGTGCAATCGTAGCTGGACAAATTAAGATTGTCATGAAGTTAGTCATCCATAGCAGAGTCACAGACTACTTAGGACGGTATCATTCTGGTAATTAAACATTTTGGGCAATAACTGAGCCTGCAATGGCCTACAACATCAAAATCAGGTATCCCCAAAACTTGAATATCAGAAACTGATGGCTTTTCAAATCGAACGCCATGTACGAGTAGCTCGACTGACAGCAAGCGTCAAAACAGCTGATTGGCATACAAGGGAATGCAAGCAATGCATATTTCGAACTTTCTCTGCATTTCACAGATGTGGAACGAAAATAGACCCACGGTACCATCAAAACGTCAATTTCAAAATGGTTTCAGATGTCCAAGCTTCTTTGCACACACTTGGCTCTAAGCTTTAAAATACATTGAAAGGTTTTCCTACTTTGAAGGCAGGGGACAGTGGGGATGGTTAATACCAGTTTAGTGGCAAACTTTTAGTTATTTAAGGTTGGTTTCCCTTAGCCTTGAGTGGAGATCGAGCTGGTGTATTTTAAAGCGCCGAATCGATGTTCCCCATATATAACCGAGTTATCCAAGCACTGCTTATATTCAACTAAACTTATATTTAAGTGTAGATTCTGCTGTCCGTGAGTATATGGAAACGCGGCCATAGAGTTGAGAGGAAATATTTGCTGGAGATGGTATAGTGTGAGTACCTAGGAACACCTAAATTGTGAAGAAACTAAATGTTCTACTAAGTGCAATGTGTCGCGATGAAATGATCACTGCGTCTTCTAAAACTGATGCGCTACCAGGCAAACGAAACAAATTTATACAGACGTCCTATTAATAAGACAGATGTGTGTGCCGAAAGACCTCCACTGGTGAACTGTAGTCCACAACTCAACTTAACGAGGGCGCAACCAAGAGTTTAGGTTAGGTTGGTCTATTTGTTCGCCAGCCGCAAATGGCAAACCAGTGACTGGCTATCACGTGCTCGCATGCATGAACATTGAACATCCGAAAATGCTCTTAACGCAATCCTCTCCATATTCTATTCCCGCTCCGTAGTTGTCCAGGTTCACAATGACAATTTCTAGCTTTCTCATATAACCAACTAATATTAAAATGACGTAATCTACCTAATTAACTTAGGTTACACAGTGCTAGGAGTGACATTGAGGTAAAATAATAACAGCATTGTAATTTTCAATATTCCGTGATTCAGCTAGACATTTTCATAATGTAACTCTGTCTTGCAATGCTTACATTCCTATTTTAGAATACATAAGGGTATAAATGATTTTGCCTACAATTATGGATCTCTACTTTTTTTAGGTTTCTTTAGTTCTTAAGTATTTAATTAACGATAAGTATGTCATAAGTTAATAAGTTTTTCGCTTTTACGACTATGGGTGAATTGAGATTTTTGTCTATTTGTATCTTTCTTTGTTAAACAAACTCTCCTTTTGAAATATCTTTACATGCATTTCAAAAATGCAATTCCTAAAGAACTGAGTTAATATTAGTACATTATGGTACAAGTGTATAAGGTTGGTGATTACCGCTGAGGCGCCATTGAGACCCGAGCCGTCAGGCGAGGGTCTTAAGAGAGCCGAGGACGGTAATCATCAATAGACACGTGTATCATACGACGTTTTTCAACACACTTGTGAAGAAAATAATACTAAAAATCATTTTGTCCTTGGAGTTTTTAGGTAGTAAACTTCCCATAACGTTAAGAGCTTCACATCTTATATCGGGCGGTGTTACAACATAAATAATTTTCTTCATAACTAGTACTTGTAGTCATTTTAATGAATAAATAACTATAATTTCAACAGTGAAAACAAGTTGAGATTTCTTTTTTGCCAATGGCGGGAAAAAGTAATCAGTTTTCCAATGCGCGCGCATCTAACAATGGCGATCGGCCTTATACTAAGGCCGCATTCCGAATTAGAAAAATAACGCTGTGAGCACTCACATCGATATTTTGCGTTCCGAGTTAGATATCACGATTCTGACAGCTAAGAACCGTTATTTTTGTCATCAATACGGAACGCTCGTGATCGCGATAAAAGTGTTCACCCAACGTTAAAACACATTATATTCACCATATTAAACTTGTATACACCACACATTTTTTCTTCTTATATAGTAGCACTATTTCAAATAAATCTAAATTAACTAAAGATTCGATGTGACTTAAAACAAATCATTTTTGACAAGATGGCGCATGTCATGACGTCATCTATGACGATTCGCGGGACGTCGTGTGTGAGCGCGGTCAAATCGATTTTATTGTAACTCGGAACGTGGCCTAAAAGAATGACGTTTCTTTTTTTTTTGCTTTTCGCGGATAGGGCTTTAGCCACGTACAAAATGAGGAATTCAAAGTTTTCTTTATTATAGAAAAAAACAAAAGTTATATTTGAGTGAAAGTTTTATTTATTAAAAACTTAAAAACAACTTGTACTTGAAATTATCTATTTAATTACGAAGTTGCATGAAATGAGCAAGCAATAGGTATATTAATTTATGTGTACTATTGAGCACGACCTTTTTTGTATCGAAACTTTTTGAGAACAAAGCAACTCAACTAATAAAAAAAAAGCTATAACTCACTAGTGAATAATAGTAATGAAAAACTCACAGTTTGATAATAGGTGTCATTATGTGCCTAATTGCGGTGAAATTAGAGCCATTTTATGAGCAAGTGTGTTGAAAAAAATCTTACTCCTTTTGTACTTCCTGGCCGAATCTTCGAAACCATAGTCGTAAAGTAGGTATTAATGCACACTATCACTATAATTTCGATTATAATTTGTCTGTTTCTACTGTCGCCCCTCCGGATCGCAGCAGCACCGGTTATCATGATGAGAAGGGAAATGATAGTAGATTAGGAAACAATTGTTTGAAACAATTCATCTTTGTGAGAGTAGGATAATACCTGGTCAGAATGCTAAAAAAGATGATGACCACATACGACATGTTCAGAGAACGAATATAAACTTTTGAAGGAAAGAAAGGAAGTGAACGTAAGCAAGAGAAACCTTGATAAATGGGATAACGTAGAAACATTTTATTCTAATGGAAATAACAAAAAGGAACACGACAAAGAAAAATAAATTATTTCACGCAGGCAAAATGCCAGCGAAATGAAAGATATTGGACCAATGGATATAACCGACATGCTGCTTCGCTACCAATGGATATAACTATTTAAATGCTGATATGTAAACTTAGTTTTACTATAATCGATCGTAATAAAATGTTAATAAATCAATAATTCGTGTTTTATTTCTTGTCTTCTCAAAACATCCAGGCTTGTCAACGTTAAACAATAAATGAATTTATTACTGTAGTAGGTTTCTGAGATAAGTTTGTACAAACACCTAATCATATTTTAAAACTAGATGAGGTCGGCATTTCCTGACTACTCTGAGAAATAAGGCCGAAACAAATTCAATGGTCACAGTCTCTTTTAAAGTCCCGACATAATCTTAGTCAGATCATGTGAAGACCATGTGGATCGGTGTCTGAAATAGATTTTTTAGGAAAGAACTACATAGATTGAGTGGACCTCTCCAGTCAGTGCACGCATTTATCAGTAACTAGCTTTTGCCAGTGGCTTCGCCCGCGCGAGCTTTCATCCCCTATTTAACTCGCTTAGGGGTTGAATTTCGAAAAATCCTTCCTTATTCCTTGTCTACAGTATAAAGGGAACCTCTGTGCAAAATTTCAGCTTTTCTAAGGTCTAAGGTCTAAGGGTTTGGGCTTGGCGTTGATGAGTCAGTCAGTCAGTCAGTCAGTCAGGACTTCTCTTTTTATTTATATAGATATCTCAAGTCAGAACTTATGGACCTCAACGATTCGACTAACAATAGGTACCAAAGAAAGGACATCTTTAAAACGAAATGGGAATTATAGAACTGTTTTATAATGAAATAGTACTTTTATGCCCGACTAGCTGACCAGGCGAACTTCGTACGGCCTCAGAATCGATAAATATTGTCTTAACATATCAGAAAAACATCTTGAGTCATTGCGCATGATCTCCAACCAAGTTATGACAACCAAGTACTTCGAAGGACTAAAGCGTTTTCCCGGGGTGGGGTTGTCTTGGCGGTGTCTCTGGACATCGCCAATGCCTTCAACACCCTGCCCTGGAGTTGCATCAGGGAGGCACTCCGGTATCACCGGATGCCGACCTACCTCTGTCGTGTGGTCGAGGCCTACTTGACGAACAGGGCCGTCATCTACCCCGGTCACCTCCGAGAGTGGAACCGATGAGAGATGTCGTGCGGTCCCACATGGATCGGTCCTGGGGCCGCATCTGTGGGACATCGGGTACGACTGGGTGCTGCGCGCCGACCTCCGACCTCCCTGGCGGCGTCAGTGTAGTTTGCTACGCTGACGACACGCTGGTTCTGAAGCAAGGGAGGTCGTACCAGGCGGCGGCCGATTTAGCGACACACGGGTTTGCGACAATCGTAGATAGGATCCGCCAACTGGGACTCGAGGTGGCCTTGCACAAGTCCGAGGACATATTGTGGTTTCATGGTCCTCGGAATGCGCCACCGACGGGTTCCTAGATAACGGTGGGAGTGGATCACATCGGCGTCGAGTTGACGATGAAGTACCTAGGACTCGTCCTCGACAGCCGGTTGAACTTCGCGGAGCATTTCCGCCGTTTGGCTCCCAGACTGGAGCGGGCCGGGGCTGCCTTGAAGCGGCTCCTACCCAATCTAGGGGAGCCAAACGCCTACTGCCGGAGGCTCTACGCGGGGATCGTGCGGTCCATGGCCCTATACGTGGCGCCGGTGTGGGCGCCTACATTGAGGCGCCAACCAGCTCGCCGGTTGAGGGCGTCCCATAGGGTCATGGCCATCCGGATGATCCGAGGATATCGCACGATCTCCGGGGAGGCGGCGGGCCTCCTTGCCAGATTACCACCATGGGATCTGGAGGCAAAAGTCCTCGCACACATGTGGTAATGGCGCGAGGAGGCCAAATGCCGGGGTGTAACTCCGCTGCCGCGGGAAATCGCGGCACAGCGGACAGAGCTCCGGTGGGATCTCATGGCGACATGGAGAGTGAGATTGTCGCAACCCAGTGCTGGGCACGCCACGATTGCGGCGGTAAGTCCCCTCTTTGAGGAGCGGCTTGAGAGGCGGGATGGCGTCGTCACCTTCCGCCTGACGCAGGTCCTCACCGGACACG
The DNA here is from genome assembly GCA_949987655.1 of Polymixis flavicincta. Taxonomy (NCBI): domain Eukaryota; kingdom Metazoa; phylum Arthropoda; class Insecta; order Lepidoptera; family Noctuidae; genus Polymixis; species Polymixis flavicincta. Next base: position 28,239,895 of record OX465171.1, on the reverse strand, counting down.
GTTGTTTCGGGAGGTTCCTGTTTCGGATAGGGCGGGAAGAAACGCCCGGGTGTTTCCACTGCGAAGATCGCCCTGAGGAGTATGGTGGAGCACACAGTGGCGGTCTGCCCGGCTTGGGTGGAGCACCGCCGTGTCCTCGTGGAGGCGATCTCTCGCGTCCGGCCCTGGTCCAGGCCATGGTACGGAGCGAGAGGGCATGGGTAGCCGTCACCTCCTTCAGCGAAGCAGTGATGCTCGCGAAGAGGGAGGCGACGCACGTGAGGGAGAGGCATTATATGCGCCCTCGCGACCCTAACCACCGCAGGATACGGAGACGCCCTGGGCGTCGGGAATCCCAGGCCGATTTCCGGCCACCGTGGGCATGCTTGCGGACGGCGAGTAATGGGTAGCTCGCTGTCCGGTAAGGACCAAGCCCAAGTCGACGCGTTGTGTTCCACGCGCGCCTCAAAGAGATGTCAGCACAATTTGATGGGGCCCGCAAGGGCCGATGCCTGTCAGGGGTGCGGGTTTGTTCGAAAGAGATACCACAGCCCCTAGCATATGGGCTAGTGAGGGAACACGGGTGGGTTTTAGTCAGTAAAAGTCTGACACGGCCTCCTGCTCCACCCAGAGCGGGAGAAGTTATTTGATGATTTCCCACACAAAAAAAAAGAAGCGTTTTCTAGCTGAGATACCTATGTTACGGGGCTCCTACCGAGTTATAACAACCTAGTAGGTACTTCGAAGGCATAAAGCGTTTTCTAATTACTGACACACCTATGTATGTCAGGTGTACTCTTGCCGAGTTATGACAACGCATAGACAACACACATTTCTGTTTGCGTTCACGCCAAACGCTACGCCAAAATGTATGGGAATGACATTACCAATAATAGTACATTATGGTACAAGTGTGTAACGTTGGTGATTATCGCTGAGGCGCCATTGAGTCTTAAGAGAGGCGAGGACGATAATTATCAATACACACGTGTATCATACGACGTTTTTCAACACACTTGCGAAGAAAATAATACTACAAAATCATCGTCATCGTCGTCATCGTAATGTCATCGTCATCGTCATCGTCATCGTCAACGTCATCGTCATCATCATCGTCGTTAACGTCATCGTCATGTCATCTTCATCGTCATCGTCATCGTCATCGTCAACGTCATCGTCATCATCATCATCGTCGTCAACGTCAACGTCATCGTCATCATCATCGTCGTCATCGTCATCGTCATATCATCGTCATCGTCATCGTCAACGTCATCGTCATCATCATCATCGTCATCGTCATGTCATCGTCATCGTCAACGTCATCGTCATAATCATCGTCATCATCATCGTCATCGTCGTCATCGTCATCATCATTATCATCATCCTCATCATCATCATCATCTTCATCGTTGTTTTTAAGAACAAAGCAACTCAACCAATTAAAAAACAACCTATAACTCACTAAGAACAAAGCAACTCAACCAATTCTATAACTCACTAGTGAATAATAGTAATGAAAAAGTCACAGTTTGATAATAGGTGTCATTATGTGCCTAATAGCAGTGAAATCCGAAAACCGAATTGTCACAGAAATGTTTTTTTTTTTTTCATCGTAATTGCGAACGCGACAAGATTACCGACTGTCATTCTGTTAGGTTGGTGCCGGTCCTGTATGGTTTTTTCTTGGAGAATGGTAGATTACCGTCCGAGTCTATGACTGTGTGAATGTATGTATAGAATACTACTTGTTTTACAGTTGGCTTGGTGTCCTGTCGCCAGCGTTGCCAGAAGGTTACTTTTGTAACCTTTTAGGTGATTTTTAACTCCCTCAGGTTATTTCTAGGTTACACGACTCGAAAGGTTACTTTTAGGTGATTTTGCGGAATTTGTAGAATATTATTAGTTTCTTACTTGAAAAGGAACGCAATGTTGCCAATATTGGCTAGTAAAACTCCCGACAACTCTTAATAATAATAAAAACTAGTCCGGCTCTCTCGCACTAATGTATTCCAATAACACTTTTCGGTTACTCGCTCGCTCAATCGGACAGATTCGTTCTTGTTCAAGTTCGTCCGTGTTTTGGCGCGCGTTCATTGGTCAAAACTAAGATCAAAAATAATAAGGATGGGGAAGGCGCAGGTTTATTGATGTACAGAGGCCAGCACATCAAGCTACCCCAATCTGTCAAATGTATTTGATAGTTTTCAACTTTATCACAAAGGAATAAGGTTCATGTTCAATTGGGAAAATTTCACAGTTTAGGATAGCTTGACCTGCTGGCGTCTGTACATATTTATACAAAACATTTTAAAATGATTCTTTGACAGAAGTTCTACAATCAGTAGGTTAGGTACATTTCTATCCTTTTTATGCCACTTGCAAATTACATGAAATAGTTTGTAAATGCAAACTTAAAAATGGGGTTTTACAAAATTAACTATTTTTGTAAGTTTCTGTGTATCCACTTTTAATGTTATGGTGGAAAAAAAATGAAAGGTTATTTTTCATACTAAAAGGTTTCTTTTTTATCCATGTCAAGTAACTTTTTAGAAGACCCGGCTGGCAACACTGCCTGTCGCCCTGTCGGAGTATATGTGTTCTGTGGTCCTGTCTGTGAGTTAAAGCAAAATTTGGTGTCGGTGGCATCAAATACACGGTAAAGCCCACAATACCACACACAAAAGAATTTATTGTAAGTAATTCATGCTTGCTTTGTCCTTGTATCGTAGACCGAAATGTGAGGACATGAGCAATTTGATCACAACCATATCTAAACGCAACGTTTAATTTGATGACCTAACGACCTAACTCAATCTTGAACCGAAGACTAAATAACTTAAACAATGTCAGAACTCTACATAGCGGTTGTATGTTCTTCGAACATGAACCGTAGTATGGAAGCTCATGCATTTCTGGCAAAGAAGGGCTTTAAAGTTAAGTCCTTTGGCACTGGCGAAAAGGTGAAGTTACCAGGTTCTGCTGCAGATCGCCCTAATTGTTATGAATTTGGGGTTTCCTATGACGAAATTTACAGTGATCTAATGGAAAAGGATAAAGTGTACTATACACAAAACGGTATACTACATATGTTGGACAGAAACAGGAGGATTAAATACAGTCCAGAGAAGTTCCAGGCATCAACTGAGCTATTCGACGTCATAATAACATGTGAGGAAAGAGTATATGATCAAGTCTTAGAGTGGTTTATTTCAAGGCGATCCGTTCACAACCAACCTGTCCACATTGTGAATATTGATATTCAAGATAACCATGAAGAAGCTACCATTGGTGCATTTTTAATAAGCGATATGGTCACAAAGATGTCTCTAAGTGACGATTTAGATAATGATATGGATGAGCTACTGCATCAGTTCGAAGCAAAATGTCACCGGCCAATTCTTAATTGTGTTATGTTCTATTAACATACTAAAAAGTAAAACTGCATAGCGATTCACAACCATCCGATAAGTTATTGTGTCGAAAATTACACATATATATCGCACCTTGAAAACAAAACTGGCGTTATCCAAAAAATGTAATTTTTCAGTACGACTATTTAAAGTTTTTGATGCAGCATTTTGGTTAATAACTTAGCAAATAACTGAAATAAAAGACCGCAATTAGTTTTACTAATCAGTTTAACTATCTTACTTTAAGTTATATACTGGAAACATGCCAGTAAATTATGGAGTTATTTAGAAAAAATAAAATAAAAAAAAGTTCCGCATAGTGCCACTTTTGTTTTACGTAAACTTTCCCGTTTTTAGAATAATTACCCAAAAATTAATAATGAGAGTAAGAAAACAAAAACAAATAAAACGAAATTATGTCATATTTATAAAGAAAACTTATTTATTTGTCAAAAAAAAAATTAAGGTAGGTATGTATCATCACATAGCGTAATCCTTGCTTTATACAGTCTTCTTTATAATCTAAATAAATATCCGTTAAGGCTTTTCCGCCATCTATGTATTCTCTTGTCGTTTGCTGACGTAAATAGTGGCTTTCTATTCGAGGGAACTCCTTCAATCAAAATATCAGGTACTTTTTTATTCTGTCCGTGCTTACCTCTTTTTTTTCCTTCTAATACACCTATTGTCCTATTCTTCTTCACTATAACAGTTCTGATACATCTGTCTGTTATATCTAATGTATTCTTAAAAAATGTTTTACATACTTTAGTTCTAGTACCGTTTAAATTAAAATAAAAAGCATTCTTTAACTTTCTATTGGAATCAACTCTCTTGTATTGATACTTAGGTATAATCTCTTCCATATTGCGAGCTATGTATTCTCTTTGCCTTATGAGTGAAGCCATGCCCCAATAATCATCAAATACTTGTTTCCTCAATTCTTCCTGAGCATTTTAAACGGCAGGTCGACTCACATGTTTGTTTTAGAAATTTATCTGGGAAAACCTTTTTAGTTTTGGAGGTTGAAACGTAATCTTTTCCGCAGTCTTTCAATGTCTTAAAAATATAGGCAACCCTTTGTTTTTTTTTTGTTTTTCTTTGGTTTCTCGGTATTAGCTGCAGCTGCCGGAATATCCACTGCAATATCGTTAGCTACGTTCCCAGCACTTTGGTTACTAGAATCAACAGCTGGTACTATATCCACTGCAATATTATTATCTACATTTCCAGAACTTTGGTTATTAGAATTACCTGCTGGTGCAATATTATTATCTACATTCCCAGAACTTTAGTTATTTGAAATCATTTCCGTATTGTCATTAACAAATTCTAAATTAATGTCACTTATATTGGTACCTTGAGTGGTGGCTTGACGAATATTTGGTGGATCGGATGCACCAGAAGTTGAAGATGAAACCGATGATTTGCTGGAACATGAAGATGATGATAAAGACCTCGAAGACGACGATGAACTTGAGCTTGATCTACGGCATGTTTTCTTTGAGGGTGCGTATGTTGTATCATCATCAGAAGCAGGCGAAAAGTCACCATCTTCATCGTCGCAGAGGTTTTCTTTGTCAGATGGATATGTATGGTTGCTAATTGTTGGCAAATTGTTTAAATTGGATGTTAAGGCTTCAGGTTCTGAACTGTTTTCTTTGTTAAAATTAAACATCATCATTCTCATAACTTTATAGTATAACTGGCACAATATAGCACTTAAACAATAACTTAAAACATCAATATTTCAATAATTTTGTTTAAAAACAGACACTAAAAAGAAACTGCCATTATTGAATCACCAAAAAAATTAATTAATTTTACCAAATAAATGGCACTATGGTTATAATGCCATTTCTTCTTGTATTAGTTCTGAAAATTATTACAGGAAAAAACGTTTAAAAAGGCACTAAACAAAAAAGGTCATTTTTAAGTTCTTCATATAAATTTTTGTGGTGTAACATTAACTAAATAAGCGACACTATACTTAAAATGTCATTTTTTAATTCAGTAGAAAATTTGTTTTATCATTACTTTAACTAAATTAGCGACACTATACTTAAAATGACATTTACGTAGTTATTGCTACAGTGGATTACGAGCGTGAATCAACGTTTTAAAACGACACTAAACAAAAAATGCCACTTTTTTACTTACCTCAGCGTGTGTCCACTCCGAATGCTTGTCTTCAACTGTTATAGTGTCACCTTATGAATTACTACTACGTCAATTTACCTAAAAGTATAAACTGACACTAGCGGCCTCTAGGAAAAAGTATTGAAACTATTATAATGTCGGTCTTTGCATTAAAAGTGCTTTCTTTCAAGGAATCTAGATGTCGTTGTAACTCAGTATTGCCATTTTCGGTATAATGCCACTTTTGTTTTCAAGGTGCGATATCATTATTGAGTCGCCTTGCCAGAGATAACAAATAGCTGTTGGATTGGAAGAATGTTCATTTTGGCACTTGAGCATAATCAAATTGTTGTGAATAGCTATGCTGATGCTTCTTAAGACCATCAGAATCATTGTAAAATATTCAGATCTTATTCATAAACATCTGACAATTGTCTACTGGAATGATGATATAGAATGGCTTCTCTCACATTCACACAATAGATAATATTTAACATAATACATTGTCTTTTATGAATAAGGGTAAACTATTGTTTTTCTTGTTATTACAAGAAGTTTTAAAGGTCAATATTGTAATAAATTACAAGTTGACGCTAAAGTGTGGCCAACAAGAAGCACTACCAAATGTAAAGAATGTCCATGCACGGTCATAAGCAAATGCAGGTGTTTGTAACTTTTTTGAAAATTGTATTATTTATTTTAGTAGATGAGCAATTTAAAAATAATTGTCAAATTGTGTAGTATGACTAATTGTTATTTTGTAAAGCATACAATGTGTAAAAAATGTAACAAATTTGTTGCTGGATACTGTGAATTATTGTAAAATGTAGATTAAGTTTTAACTACATCTAAGAGAATAAAAATAATGTTTCTTCTACTTCCATCACTAAATCCCAGTTCAATGTGGGGTTAGGTCTTTTTGTATATCGGCACCAGAACAATCTGTTCTGGGTTTTCATAGGAGTTAGGTTCTGCGCTCTCATTTTCCTCTATTTACTGGACCACCATGTAGCAAGGGAAGTTGATACGAAAGTACGGCTAACAAGAAGCCATACCAAATGTAAAGAAAGTAAATGCAAGGTCAAAAACAAAATAATGCAGAGGTTCAATTTCTTTTTTAAATTGTATTATTTATTCAAGTAGATAGGCAATTTAAAAATAATTAGCAAATTTAGTAGTATGACTAATTGTTATTTTTTGAAGTATACAATGTATAAAAAATGTTACAAATTTGTTGCTTGAGACTGTCAATAATTGTATAATGTAGATTTAATTTAAACTACATGTATGGGCATAATAATAAAGTTTCTTCTACTTCCATCCCTTAATTCCAGTTCAGTGTGGGATCGGGTCTTGTATAGCAGCACCAGGACAGTTTGTTCTGTGTTTTCTTTGCATGCCCATCTATACTGGATCGCCATGTAGCATGTTGGGTCTTCCTCTTGTCAGGTGTTTAGTAGGGATATTGAAAATTGGGTTTTTAATGAACTATCATCTCTTCTTATTACGTGGCCGTGACATCTAAACCTGTAAGTTTGTCCATTATTGGGACGACTCTGAAAGATCCTCTCACGTGCTCATTCCGTGTTCTATCCAAACGTATTCGGCGTTACACCGCCCGCCCAGCGCAGCTTATTTCGGCTGTGTGCAACTCTGTTGCACACAGCCGAAATGAAGCTGCTTTTTAATAATAAGTAATGTTTATGGATATAATATGAAATAGATTATTTGTTTTTTAATGAGAATTATTGTATACAGTAGATTTGATTTTAACTATATGCATGGGAATAAAATGTTTATGGATATGAAATTAAATACCTATGTTTCATGAATAATGTTTTATTCAATCTGAAGCCGATTATTTTGAGTCGGTAATTATAATCACATATCGTCGTTGAAGTTCTAACACCACGTGAGTCATTTTTTGGCTGTTTTGACATTTTGATGCCATTCGCTAGAGAATCGGAAAATTAAGCAGTTTTTTTCTCTACCTACTGAAAAGTTGCTATTTTTGACTTACGTGGTGTTAGAACTTAACGACGATATACAACTTAACAATAATTGAATAAAAACATAACACAACATCACGCCTTGTTTACCCGAAGGGTTGGGCAGAGGTGTATGTACCTAACTAAAGTACACCCACATTTCGCCACCCATGGGACTATTGAATAACAAAACTTCAACAAATAACACGAAGAAGAATACAAAATTTATATCAAGGTACAGACGCCAACACATCAAGCTACTCCAATCTGTCAAATTTATTTGATAGATTTTCAACTTTATACCGTAACCTCATGTTCAATTGGGAAAATTTGACAGTTTGGGGTAGGTTGACCTGCTGGCGTCTGTACACCAACAGCTACTGTGCTACAGCTACTACGGTAATAGCCTTGGACTTAGTCGCCAATTGCAGGTTATCGAGAATTTTTTTAAGTGATTAGCTGAGTAGTCCCAGAATGGAACTACTGGGATACGGACGGTGGACCCGACAGACGTCTAGTCGACATTTTATCCATACCATACAAACTTCGGGAGTATATTACCTACTCCCAGTGGCGTGCAGTTTTTAGACAGGGTAGGTAGAAATTAAAAAAGAACGACCACGGGAGCACACATATAAACATTAAGACGCGAATAATTCGTGTCTCTCACGACTTCACGAGGCACTCAGCAGCGCTAGTGCATCGCAATGCGAAGTTGCGTCAAATTGTACGAACGAACTGGTATTGATACTAATGATACCTCTACGACCGACACTCGACAGGTGGAGTTGGATTTATGAATAAAGATTTTTTGTTTATTAATAAAATACCTAATATGTTTTAAATATTTTATCTGATTTACGTAGGGTAGGCAGTGCCTTTCTGTCTTTGTGGACTGCACGCCACTGCCTACTCCACTGTTCGACAACATCAAAAATTAAACATGGCATGGTTTTATCTCATTATTGATATTGTCTGTAAGAAGCCATTAAAAGTTAGGAGCCAACAAAGATTAGTTTTTCTTACTATTTTAACCAACTTTGGGCGTGTTTAAGTAGGTACCTAATAAAAGAAGTGTAAAATCTCCAAAACCAAGTCAGTACCGACGAAGCTCAAATATCGAAAAGTACAATGAACTTTATCGGTCATTGATATTTTAAGCAGTGGTTTTTCATAAAACCCGATCTTCCGAAGGACTTTTCTTAATTTTTACGCGCCTGTTTACTATAAATGATCCTGCATCTCACTCAGCAGTCTAGCGTCTAACTGCTCATCACTGATACTATCTCTGTCGGACACGATGCCTGGCGAGACAGCGTACTTTTTAGCCAGGCCCACCAGTGAGTTCGAGCCCGCAACTAAATTCCCCATAACTATGAATATTGAATTCGCATAGATATAATATTAGAAAATTTAAGTAAAGAGGCAAACCATAATAAAACTTTAAAATACTTTATCACTTCTTTTAATTAGAATATAAATAAAATACACTTCTTAGCTCTTTACTTTATCTTGCTCGTCATTCTCTGTAATGTCCTTTCGAATTTAGAGCTCACTTTTGTTTTTACCTGTGTTTCTAGATACAGAAAATAACAATAGATAAAGCTGCATTCACATTCACACAAAGTTAATTGAACCAATGTTAGCATAGGGGGAATAAGAGAGTGGACTCTATAAAATAGGCTATGGTTTATTGCCGTTCTTATTATAAAATTATAAATTCCCTGGACAAACAGTAATTACAAGTGAATTAGAGATTAGCGGAGAATCGTCCGTCGCAATGAAGCCCGAGGAACCGAGTAGCCGCCGCGTCGCGCCTAAGGGTGCGTGATGTGATATTTTTTGTGTAGGGTTCCATTCCCAACATGCTGCCTGGGTTGAAGCGTAGACTTCAAAATCTGGAAAGGGGCAAATATGAGTGCATGTGCTGAAAATGATGCTCCTCATTGTTTTCACCTTAGTGACTGCCATCACTGCCACGGGAAAAGCTCAGGAGTCTTCCAAATAAGGTCCGCAGCTGCAGGTGTTTTAAATTGCCACCAGAGACCTTTACAGTACCTACTTAAAGTGACCAATATCTTCAAATCAATATTTTATAAAATGCACACAATAAACAAAACAAACTATGGTGTAACAAAACAAACTACATATTTTGTTACCTACAACAACAACAAAAAACCTAAACATTCAGGGGCATATTCATAAACGATGATTAAAGTTAGAGGTGTTTAAACATCAAAAATGTATGGCTAATCAGTCATTAATCATTACTCAACTTTTAGCAGCGTTTATAAATAAGGGGGTATATCTTTCATAAAAGGACCTACTCTATCTGTTAAAGTTATAACATAATGAAATATATTACACTTCTCTTATTCCATAACAAAATGAAAGAGTAAGTCACCTCATCAGCTATCTTCCAATATAAAACATAACTCATTTTTATCTACTCTTCTGTCAACAAAACGCTTGTCTACGGTTCTTGTGTTAAGCCTGGTGAAGTTGCCCTTTTCCCCTTCTTTGCTGTTATATATTTTCTATACCTCAGGCCTATAACCTATCTTTCCCGAATCATTTTATAATACTATTTAATAAATAGTATACAACCCAAAAACCTAAATTGGATTCAGCAGTCGTTTTTATTCCTGACTTTAGGTTGGCAAGTAAGTATACATAAAACTCACATTAGAGAACATAGAAAAGATCCATCTTGTTATCCAGGTCATAGAAGTCCTTCTCAAAGTCGAAGTGGCATTTATTTCAAATAGGCACATAAAAGGCACTTTTAAATGTGAACAATGTCTTTAGTTTTTTTCGTTCCAAAGTGACCCATTCCATGAGTGCTATTTTTGTTCTTTTACTTTCCAATTTCTCCTTCAGCTTTTCTTCTTGCCTTCTTCAACCATATTATAAAAAAGTACTCTGTGCTTCAACCTTTTTAGTACCCAATATATTTACTTACCTCTATGCTTTTTAACTTCCTTGACTTACCGTTTTTTAACTTTTTTTGGTTTGTTTATCCATAGTCAACACCTTACACTTCCATCCTTCATACTGACTATAGCCTCCTCGCATATTCTAAATAACTGGGTCTTAGTATGTCTAGGGACAAACGCTCATCAGTCTCTCTGTTTCACTTCTTCTTTCAGAGCAAATCTATTATCATCTAATGGTTATCATCAACACTGGAAAGCAAAAATTGTAAGGATGAACTATCACTCTCACTCAATGTGTTGATCAATATTACGGTGTTTACCTCTAAGACGGTCCACTGCACAGACCACAGAGTACTTTTTGTAATGTCCACTGTCCCAAAAATATTTGATTGAGAATAGGATACGAAATAGCACCTCCTTCCGGCACAACAAGAAAAGACATTGTACGACGGGCACGGCGCAATGTCTTTTCGTATTGTTAAGATAAAATCGTAAAAAAATCGTGCGATATTAAGTTTATCACGGGTAGTGACATAAACGAATAAGTTAATAACCTAATATTCTCGTAACATAACAGTTTTGTCCGGCTTTAACTAAGTACTTTGTGGTTTACACTTATAAATAGTAGTCAATGCTTAGAATAAAAATATTGATTTATTGAGGTTATGACTTTGACACAAGTAAAAGTACTCTGTGTTTGACACTGACAACGATGACAGACCATGGGCGCATTCCGTATTAGAAAAATAGCGCTGTGAGCGCTCACGTCGATATTTTGCGTTCCGAGTTGGATATCAGGATTCTGACAGCTAAGAACCGTCACTTTTGTCATCAATACTTCCGTATCGCAGTCTCGAGCGTTCCCGCTTGAGACTGCGATAAAAGTGCAGCGCTCACGGTGATATTAGTAATCATATTCGCGTCGTTACGGGTGTGAGCGCGCTCAAATTGTATCTCGGAACGTTGCCCATAGAGGTCTTTTTTTTTTTGTTTGTCTTCTCACGGTTCGTGCATTTAGCCAATGTCAAGTTTGGGATATAGGTAGTTCTTCTATACTCCTAGGCCAGGGATGGCGAACCAATGGCACGCGTGCCCTTAGAGACACGTAAAAAATATTTTTTTTAATAATTTAATAAGTTCATCTTCCTATGCCTGTGTTCCAACTTTCAGAAACCGTACCCATACATAGGTACTAGGGCAGGTAGCTGAAATGGAATCAGCTTCATTTCAGCCGAAAGACGTCCACTGCTGGACATAGGCCTCCCCCCAAAGGGGGGTTTTGCCGTAATCGCCACGCTTGACAGGCGGGTTGGTGATCGCAGTATGGTGGTAAAATGCATATAGGACGCTGCTACCCATTCTCTAGTAAGGCCCTTAGTCGCCTTTTACGACACCCACGGGAAGAAATGGGATGGTGCTATTCTTTTACGTCCAGCACCACACGGTACCATTTCAGCCTGCTTTCTGCTAAAAGTAATTTATGAACCTAATACCAGAGACCAGAAGTTGCACTAATTTGCTCTTTCGCATAAATAAGGTGGTGTGATATTGATTACTGTTTAATAAATAGTACAAGTCTATTTCTGTTTGTACTGTATAATTAACCGACGAAAAAACGGAGGAGGTTACTCAATTCGACGAGTATATTTTTTTTTATGTATGACCAACCACGCATAACTTTTTCCAGAGTAGTCCGATTTTGATAATTCTTTTTTTACTGGAGAGGGTATACCCCGAAGTTGGTCCCTTAAAAATTTCAAAGAAAAATTCCAACCCTAAGGGTAAGAAAACAGGGGATGATTGATTGTTTACTCACAGATTTTAAGCCGTTGGTCCCGGCTGTCATTTGTGGATCTTTGACAGTCGTTACGGGTCGTCAGAGAATCCCGAAAGTCTGACAACCAGTCTTACCAAGGGGTATCGTATTACCCAGTTACTGGGTTGTGGAGGTCAGATAGACAGTCGCTCCAAGTAAAGTAGGTACTGGTATTCAGCTGCATCCGGTTAGACTGGAAGCCGACCCCAACATAGTTGGGAAAAGGCTAGGCAGATGATGATGATGAATTATTTATAATTTAAATATGACTTATTCTACTTATCGTTGGTATGCTGTTCCTGAATGCAAAATATTATTTAAATAAAAATTACTTTGGTTACGAAAATAATAAAATTACAAAGTTGTTCAATTGACACGCCGTTTAACGTAATGACATGGCGGCTACTATTTCATAGTGTTTAAACAAAAACAAAAAAAAAACTGAAATCTTTGAACTGAATTTTAAAATTTATTTTGGTATTATTCATGAACTAAAACTAACATTTTTCGACTGCATTTTCCCTAAGCTATCTGAATATAATATTTATAGATTTTTTTCTCATATATAATAAAATATCCTATTATCCATACAGGAAAAGATATTATATTCCTTCGATCAACCATAGCAACGTATATTCAAATGAAAGTTGTCATTCTTTGTCACTTTTATGAAATGGTTTTTATCACGGTAAATTGGGATTGGGCGTCAATTTTCTTAACAGTTTATTTTCCCATACATTATAGCCAGGGACTGTCGATAATCATTCCTCTCTGCCCTACTCGGGTGAAAATTATTTCTTTGTACAAAAAAAAAAAAAAACAAACATGGTGACGGAATCAAATGTTTATTACCAAGTTCTCATAACGCCGGCGCCGTATCATGCATGTGCGCTTCTTTCTCTCAAACATTGAACACAATAACATTAAGAAGAAACGTATCATTTCATTTGGAGCTACGTATTATACATTGGTTTGAAACATCAAGAAAAATCATCCCAACTACTTAACAAAGACAAAACATATTTTTACAAATAACGTTGCTACAGAACATATTTTTACAAATGACGTTGCTACAGAACACTTATTTAGAATTTATTAATACAACATTTATAACAGATAAAATCTTCACTAAAACGTTATTCTACTCATAAATTAATAACACAATTTTATAATACTTACGGGAAGCATCGGTACACATTGCTTTGTTTGTTAGTAATAAATCGAATCGCCACAATTTTATACAAGATCCGTAAGTTTAAAAGACAATGAGCAAAATGTAGGTAGTGTCCTGAAATTTGGTCATCGGTTTTTATTACTGCACAATTAAGAATTTACATTTTAAAGTAAGTAACTATACGATGTTACTACTTTATTGATTTTAACAGCCAATTTCATAGTTGCTTTGTACATAAATCCTACTAACCTCGAATGGGCGAGCAGAAACGAAAAAACGCATTATTTTTATGATTTTATCATGCGCTTCAATATTGATGAACACTCCAATTTTCGAATAATTACTATCAAACATAAGATTATAAACTAAATAGCGTTAGTTTGGCGGATAATGTTTGTGGAAGAAGTGAAGGGGTACCTACATTACACAACTCTATGCTCACTACATACATATGAGATATCATTGAATCGAATATGGGTATTACAATATTTTAATATGAGTTTGGTATCCATGTTTACTATTTGAAATAAATAGAGTGTATCCATTCCCGGTTATGACTGTATGGCAAACACACTGAATGAACGCGTACCGTTGTCGTATCGTAATATTAAAGTAACATGAAACATTATACGTGGGGACGTACTTTATGTTATCTGTGGCTAGGTACCGAGAGAACGCACAGAATTATAATATCAACTTAATTCTATCTTAGTATGGTTATTAGCAGAAGGCGGAATTTTCATGTTCTGATGTATGGCGGAGTTAATATTGCATTTTTATCGAACTTTCAAGCTTAAAAATTAAGTTATTTTTTATCATAGTCATTAACAGAGTTTTCAGTTGATAATTTGAAAATTAGTCTAATGATTGAACAAAATAAATTGCTCAAGACTCCGTAAATTATGAATGTAAATAAACATAACAAAACTATGAAAAATTAATTAATCTATAGTTAACGCTACCAGCAATTTTGAAGGCTCGAAAAGTCGACAAAAATAACGGAGGGCTACAGAATTTTTCAATGAAAATTCTGCACTCTAAAACTCCTTTCTCTATAAGAAACATGTACCTACGTATAAAGTAGAATAGCGCACGCCACGCGTATATATAACAACACGTTTATATACTAGACGCAACTATATGCCTACGGCGATCTGTCGGTACCTGACCGATTTAGTGTCAGACATAATAATTACCGGTGAAACCAAATATTATATAAACAAATATAGAATATACACATAAATATCATATCAAAAGTGGAATTGAAAAAAATAAGAAATATCAAAACCCTTTTAAGTGAAATAAAACTCAAGTTTATTTTCAAATTTCACTTCCATCGGGTGAAAATGATTGTTCACACATTTGATTGTAAGTATTTTATGTAAGGCTCGGTAGTAATAACATGACAAAGTTGATGATACTGACCAACGAATGATGAACATGATCGTACAAATTTATATTTCGGGTGGAAAAATATATCATGTCTACATAAAATTTTATAACCATAAAAAATTGCGTTTATTAAAAAGAAATTAAGCCCCATATACACGATGCAAATTTCTTGCCTCTGGCATTCAAGAAAATTGAAGCAACCACTGACTTGTGTTGCCTAAACACTGTTTATGGCCGATTTATATAATTTACGGACAGTTGTAGGTAAAAATTAAGACTCTTGTATCTTATTAATAATTAAGTAAAGACCTACCTTAACCTACCTTCGAAACGTAGACCCCGAGGTATTTGGAAATCAAAGGTAAAATTAGCTTACAAAATTATTTGACCAGCTTGGAAATCAAAACTACTAGCTTGCAAAAAGACCTGTTTGTTTATAAGGGACCGAGCATTAGACGGTAGAACTTTTTATTGTTGATTCAACTTATGGTATCAAACTGCGCCGTGTAAATTAGGCTTTATACGCGCACTCGAAGAATGTGTTTAAAAATTTATTGAACAAGCTCACCAAGAACGTTTCAGCATCAAATCAAAGGCATTTGTCATATTAGTCAGTACTCCGCCTGCAGTCGCATTCCAAACCCAGATTAACTTAACCGCCACTTACACTGGTTAGTTGCTACTGCTAAACATTTAACAAAATGGAAATGCAGACTTAAATAAACCGCGCTCGCTTTTGCCAGCTCTATAACTATGAAACTCATTAAGGAGTCACGTTATGGATCTTGGCACTCGCTGTCGACGGTATTCTTCTGTTCGGTGTCGTCGGCCGTGCTTAGGGCCGCGGCTTCGTCCTGGCCGCCCTCAGCTTGGGCACCATCAGCGCCGGTGGCTCTCTCCGTGGCCGTTGTCTCGTCCTTCTCTTCAATGGATGAGTGTTCGTTACGCAGGCTGGTCCCGCCCGCACCGCACTCGCCGGTCGGACGCAGCACGAGGTACATGAGAAGATCGGACAGAGATATGATGCCGATCACTTTGTCGTTCTCATCTACCACAACCAGACGATGAACCTGGAAAATCGGTCAAATAACTTTGTATATCACAATCAAGACATGTTACCAATAATAATACCGGTTTATTATTGCCCCACATTAAGACAAAAGCGTCTGTCATACAAAGAAGGCACGAGCATTAATGACCACGCTTCTTCAAGGTAGGTTGGCGATTTCATAATTATTTATATTTACTACAAGATATTCGCTCGCGACTACGACTGCATTAATTTCCTTTGGAACCTCAACGTCCCCTCTATCCATTTTAAAGGGTAGTTTTAGATAATCAATCATTAGTATAATATACTTATTGTTTAGCAAGATTTGTTTTCAAAAGATTCATAAATGTTCATGACCTATCAGAAAATTATCAGTTTAACAACCAGAGCGGAGTACATTTTCGCACAATTAGTAGTTTTTGTTAGAGAGGTGAAAAATGTCCAACAAACGTACTAAATTCGTTAACGCAAAAAACCGAATTGGGCCCCACGTTATCTGGACCAGAATATTGTTTCAGATTTGGTCACTTTCATTCTGCTTTATTGGTTTGTTCCCAAAAACCGTCTCATAAGGTTTTGGCGCGGTATGAAATTACTTGAGTCATATGCACTGCACTAAGGGTAAACTATATTTGTTATAATTTTCAGCCGGTTCGAAATTATATGGTTGATTATTACGTTTTCAAACTAACGCCACCGTCCGTAGTATAGATATTGGCCAAAATATAAGTTTGTAAGTTTAATAGTTCTTAAGATTTCGTGATTAGTCATTCAGACGTGGTATTTCGCTTATATATACACTAGCTTTTGCCAGCAGCTTCGCCCGCGCGGAACGTTCATCCACTATTTAACTTCCTTAGGGGTTGAATTTCGAAAAATCCTTTCTCAATCTTTGTCTACATTATAAAAAGAACCTCTGTGGTAAATTTCAGCTTTCTAGGTCCAAGGGTTTGGGCTGGGCGTTGATGAGTCAGTCAGTCAGGACTTTTCTTTTTATTTATGTAGATAAAACATAGATTTACCTCGGCACGCACTATCCTCTCCATGACATTGAAGAGCGTTTCATCAAGGGTGCATTTCTGGACGCCCTCGAACCATTCGTTGCGGTGCTCGTTGGCAGTCTTCAGCGTGACGTCCAGGTTGTTGTATGTCTTCTCAGCTGCCAGGTTCTATCAATCATAATGGATACACTGAGTAACACGTTTTGACCTTTTACATGTCGAAGGTAGTCTGTAAAATTTATGTTTATGAATTGTATTTCAACCAGTGTTATTTGTATATTTTTTTTTTCTCTGCCTTACCCGCCGGAGAAGAGGCGTGATGTTATATTATGAGTTCATACATTAAAAAACCGCTTAACGCCTCGTCTGTTAGGCAAGCCGATTAAGGTTGGTAACACACAACAACAACAACAGTAACAATTGCAAAAGTAATTGTTTTAATTACTAGACAATTGACTTCGATTCGAAAGTTTTTTTTTTTTTTGTGAAATGTTATTTGCAAGAATTGTAGTAGGACATTAAAAATGTTCGGTTTTTTAATAGTTTAAAAAAAAATCGTTAATAATAGCTTGCAAAATTATTATAACATTTATCTAATAAATGAAGCTACTAAAATTATTACATAAATTACACTTATTAAATTAAGATTTGTCAGTGTCAATCTGTGTGAATCTTTAAAGTTTAAATACTCATTCTGTTAAATAACGCTGTTTCAAATCGATTGACTGGAGGTGATCTGACTTTGAAAGGCTTAACGAAACGGACGAATATGCTTCAGTTTGGCGTGATAAGATGATATATATACTCGTATATCAAACAGTCAGTGTGCAACGCTTTGGTCACTAACCCTACGTATGAACCTGGATGCCGTAACAAAACACACATGGGACGGACATTTTATGAGATGAAACGCAGGACTTTATGAATGGCATCCTTTACGTCAATATGATACAAGCTAGCACGTAAGCAAACTAAGCTTTCAGCAATAAACTGTTTTAATAAGAATTGATGTTATAGCAATTGGTCGATAAGACATAATAGCAATGATCACTAGGATCTTTGCCCGGTTTTAGTAAAATAATAACCCAGAGAGAGGAATATACCTAGAGATAAACAAAAATGTACTAAGTCCAGGTATGTTGATGGCATTCTACTGCCACTATTTAGTGCTAATAGACAAAGCTATCAAATAAGATTGAATTTTAAATTCCAAATTATACGTACAATGACGTCAAACTTTGCGTATATGTCCTTGAGGCGTCCATCGGCGTCAACGAGCGGCAACGCCGAAACTCGTCGGTTGACAAACTTGCGCAGAGCGTCGATAATCGACGTGTCTTCGGTGGCCGTCTCTATATCGTTGAGCGTGCCTATGCGCAGGTCGCGCAACTTGTTTTGCAGGTACGCAGGCTTTGGCAAATCGTTTATCTGGAACATTAAACATATTATATTAACTGGAAGTTTACTACGCCCACTTCACCCAATGAATGTGTGTGCTATTTTCGTACCAGAAGCCAGGCAAAAGTACAAAAGACCAGGATAGTGAGGATACTACTGCGAAATTCGAGACGACAAACCGAATTACACTGGTCGACGTTGCCACTTCTACCTACCCCTTCGGAGTATGTAATTTAACCCTTTGTATCCCCAGCGCAGAATTTTTTCGTCAAAAAAAGTATTCGCTGTTCCATACATTATGACCGCGTAGGTATTGCACTTTTCTATGAAAAAGCAGATTTTTTTTTTGTATAAAGGACGAAAAGTTTCTGCGCCGGGGGTCTGGCATGATAGGCAGAATTCATGGTTACAGTTTGCGCACTGGTTAAAAACTTATCCTGTATTTGAAACATTGATCCAGCAGGGGTCACAATCCTCCCATATATCGAGGTAACCAGTTCATTTTGCCACCCAAACCATTATTTCCGTATCCTGCAATAGTTCTCCACCAACAGTGGGTAGCCCTTAGTTGGAAGTATTTGCAACGTGCATACAGGGAATATTTTCGGTTCTCTCCAAGTTTGCGGCCCATCGTACACGTTTCAAAGGTCTCCAAGAAATATCAGAGACATAAATAAACATAACATACATCCATACATAAATAAGCTCACGTTATCTTCCCATGGGATAGGATATTAGGCAGAAAAAGAACGAGACCTTTTTCAATTCTTACATACTCCTTTTGATTCGTTTGCGTTCTTACATAGGGTTTTAAACGCACACCCACCTGAACTTATTACGCTTATAACTTAACACGTCCTTGGTAATTAAAACTAATAACAATACAGTATTATAGCTGAACTAACACTTAATTTGTCCTTGTTAATTGCTTAGCAATGTGATAATTAAATGCTAAATCGGTATATTGCTAAAATCTATGTTTAATGTTCAGAACGCTGTCACACTCCTTTAAAAAAATATTATCTCGTGGCTGAAAAGGAATTATGAAAAACGGCTCAATCAGCTGTCTCGGTGTGTCTAGAATTTTCTAATACCTTTTATAAAGTTTCATATTGAGACACGATTCACGAAGCAACAAAATACGATCTAGAGGAATGTGGCCGTTTTTCTTTAGATCGTATTTTGTTGCTTCGTGTCTCATATATATTAATAACTAACTGCTACCTACGGCTCCGCCCGCGTCAAAGTTCAAAATTATCTGGAACAAGCTTCTTTTGGCCCAAGGAATATTATTTTTCATACGACTTTCCAGACCCTATTTAACCCCTATACGGAGGGATTATAATAGAATCCTTTCTTAGCTGACATCGCCTACTCATAATCTACATATGTGCCAAATTTCATCCTCGTAGGCCCAGCAGTTTTTGAGATTTCGTGATTTATCGGTGAGTGAATGAGTGACCTTTCGCTTTTATATCAAAATCAAAAGTCATTTATTCATATTAGGCTGAGAGTCAGCACTTTTTGAACATCAAAATTACATAAGATAGTCCCCCAAAAAACGTCCACCCTTATTTTATACAGATTATGACTTAAAGCCTAACATCAGTGCTGTTTTGTTTCGTCGATGGTCGCATATTCCCGATTTCAGGTTTCGTCCCATAGTAAAAGTTATTCATAATGATGAATACAATCAAGTGTTTAAATGTCGGTCACTAATTACCAGTCACCCTATATATGTCGTGGTGGTGATCCACGATAGTGTCCATAGCACATGCACATTTCGCCGGTTATGTTTAAAGCCCAAGGTGGCACCTTACACTAACCTGTCACAATTTCTGAACTATGGCTGCTATTGGTTACCTAATGGTTAACCTCAGTGACACTTAATCAACTTACACACTGCAGAAGCACAAACACCCTTACACGCACCCCAGCCCCCCCTCCTCCCCACACACACACTTGTAATACAGAACAGCAGCAAAATATAGCTATTATTAGCTTTCGCCCGCGGCTTCACCCGTGTGGAAGTCGGAAATTATTTTGCGGGAACGTACAACTGGAACAAAAAGTATCCTATATGTTAATCTAGGTTATAATCTATCTGTGTGCCAAATTTCATCCATCTCCGTTCAGCCGTTTTTGCGTGACTGAGTAACAAACATTCAAACATCTTACAAACTTTCACATTTATAATACTAGAGTAGGATACTAAGTTTGATCTTTTTTATAAAATTTTATTTAAAAGAATTAATTTTAGTTCTCTTATCTGAATTAGTCTATTTTTGTAATTTTAGTTTTGTAGCCTCGAAGAGGCTAACTACTATTTTAATTACTGTCCCTGATTTCAAGTTTTATAAAAAAGAATACTAAATTGTTTTTTACGTATAATGAAGTCCAAGATACAGGCTGTGCTTAGTTTGGGACCAACGCTACCTCAATATTGTAATTTTACTGTTGAAATAAACGATTGTAACAGTACTGTCCGGGTCGCGCATAGTATTTACGCTGATCCAGCCGGACCATCTCATTGACTTTTTTTTGTTTTTTGGGTGGGAAATCATCAAATAACTTCTCCCGCTCTGGGTGGAGCAGGAGGGCGTGTCAGACTTTTACTGACTAAAACCCACCCGTGTTCCCTCAGTAGCCTGTTTGCCAGGGGCAGCGGTATCTCTTTCGAACAACCCGCACCCCTGGCAGGCATCGGCCCTTGCGAACCCCATCGGTTCGTGCTGACATCTCTTTGAGGCGTGCGTGGAACACAACGCGCCGTCGACCTGGGCTTGGTCCTTACTGGACAGCGAGCTACCCATTACTCGCCGTCCGCAAGATGGTTGGGCACGCCTAGGGTGGCCGGGAATCAGCCTGGGATTCCCGATGCCCAGGGCGTCTCCTGTGGCGGTTAGGACCGTGAGGGCGCATATGCTGCCTCTCCCTCACTCTTCGCGAGCATTACTGCTCCGCTGAAGGAGGTGACTGCTACCCATGCACTCTCGCTCCGTACCATGGCCTGGACCAGGGCTGGACGCAAGAGATCCCCGCCACCGATCGCCTCCACGAGGACACGGCGGTGCGCCGCCCAAGTCGGGCAGACCTCCACCGTATGGTCCACCGTGTCCTCCGGGCGATCTACGCAATGGAAACACCCGGGCATTTCCTCCCGCCTTATCCGAAACAGGAACCTCCCGAAACAACCGTGGCCGGTGAGGACCTGCGTCAGGCGGAAGGTGAGGACGCCATGCCGCCTCTCCAACCACTCCTCAAAGAGTAGACTTACCGCCGCAATCGTGGCGTGCCCAACCATCTCATTGGTTGGTTGGTAATAGTTAGAAAAGATGGATTCCTCAAAATCACCCACGTCAGAAAAACAATACTTACATATAAGAATAGAAAACGCAGTATCCTCTTGTGAGTGAGTATGTAGAGTACGTTGCCGGTCCGAGGGTCGATGACAGGCAGTCGATGGATGCGGTTGGTGATCAGCATGCGGATGGCGTCGAACAGAGAGCAGTCTGGCCCGATCGACACCAGTGGCACCACGGAGCCCATCAACACGTCTGAAAAACACATTCGTTTATACAACTATTAGTCTAGAAATTTCTGAGTTTAGATGTTAGTCTGTATCAAATCTCTTCTGGGCAAAGGTTTCTTCCTCATAAATAACAGTAGTTGCGGTCCAGCACTAATGAGGACCACTGTTCATTTGCCCAGCTCGTCGCGCCATACCTGGGGGCACGGGCGTAGCCAGAGATAGGGTTTTGCGGGTTCAAACCCCCCCGAAACGTTCAGTTAACATTCATAGAATGAAAATAAGAACAGGCGTGCGGCATATCTCATTGATTACGAACTTATTACCTACATTAAAATGTACGGGGTTTTGGATTTTTGGAACGTTATTTTCACATCTTTAATATGTTTCTTATATAAGGGTTATTTTATGTAGGCACTTTTAGTCGTTTTAATTTCTTGAACCCCCCCCCCCCCCCGATTCTAAAGCCTGGCTACGCCCGAGCCTGTGGGTATTTTTTTAATCAAATCAAATGTCATCTAATCAAATAAGGCTGTGAGTCAGCACTTAAACTTTTTTTTTTCTGTGGTATTTAGCTAATCGTAATAATAAATCTATTATCAATTAGATAATCACATGGCGATTTATTCAGCGACATACCCGTGTTTATGAAAGGAGATTCTATGACGAAACCAGCAGTAATTCAAGCAAGGTAAAATGGTTAGCAGTAACGCTACTGCAACCAGACTGAATTGCTACAAAGAGTCGCCGTGTGCAACCGCCCTTAATAACATTGCAAAGGGCTGGTTGACGACTCTCATTATGCAGACTAGCCTTTTCTGTGGCCATAATGAAGTGAAGAGAAAAGCCGAACCTAAAAAAAGGAGACCCAATAAGGGAATGACGGAATAAGTACGTCAATCTCATCTGCCCAGCCTTTTCCCAACTATGTTGGGGTCGGCTTCCAGTCTAACCGGATGCAACTGAATACCAGTATTTAGATGGAGTGACTACTATTTCCACAACGGGTATCGTATCACCCAGTAACTGTGCTGGGTGATACGATACCCGTTGGTAAGACTTGTTGTCAGACTTTTGGGTATCTGACTACCCGTAACCACTATCAAAGATCTACAAATTGCGAGTGATGTTATGTTAATTCTAGTAAATAATTCAAAGTACACTTACGTCGCCAAGTTTCAAGTCTGTGCTCTTCTAGCTCTTCCATAGCGACATTCGGGCTGGTGTAGTACATCTGCAGTATCTTGATGAAGTCGGTAATGGTGAGCATGCCGACGAACTTCTGCCGCTGAGAGTCCCATAGAGGAGCGGCTCGAACGCCTGTTGGCAACAACGATTATTGGTATTGGCTGATGGTGGCCAACAGCCAATGTGGTTTGGATTGGTGGCCAACATCAGTATTGGGAGCGTGAATAATAGAATGAGTTATTGTTGTTTATTTGTTCAATTAATGAATGGCCAAGAATCTATAGGGAATTTGCTAATCGCCTAAAAGTATTTATTAATTCCGGAATCACGTCTTCATATATTTGTACCGACAACCACGGCTACGTTGTCACTACGACGCGAATAGTCAGCGAAGTACAAAGATGACGATAACGCTTTCACTAACGTCACATGAAACGTGCATTTATAAGAGTCTATAATAGTCTAACAAGCGATGCGTATGACACGCAACTCCATTCCGATTCCCTTTTGAAAGGAGGATGATCAAATCTCGTTTTTAATCCCTCCAATTCCGTCAAGATGATCAAAATAGGATTGCTCCTTGTCGGTTGCTGCTCGACGATTGGCGTTTGTCATTAATTTTACATCGATCTCACATTGATAATTTCAACATAATGATGTAACCAAGTTTTTGTAACAATAACATGATTTTGAAAGAGTGTCCATGGAGTGTCTTGCCCGTTCTTCTCCATAGGTACCTACGCTTTGGAATGGGCAACTAGCTTCATCTTTCTAACTCACCGATCTTGACAATTCAAAAGTGCCTGTAATTGGTTTATTTGAAATAACTGCTTTGAGTTTGAGTATTATATTTTATTCGAATTCCCTGACAAATTCGCAGGATTGTGAGGCGTCAATGTCGGCGCTCTCCTCAGCTTTGCACGCCGCTTGCTAGCGTCGAAGAATCTTACATAGATTTTTATTTTTGTATCTACATATTTTCACTAACAATCTCCACCAAATGGAAGTATAAATGTTCTAAACAGTAGAAATGAGGCTGGCATTACAGTAATTGGTTCTTTTGTTGATTGAGTCACGAGCCCGCTATCCAGGGGTATAACCAGTTTTCAATGCGTTGCTTCGCTTACAAATTGCATACTTACATGCATAAGTTATTCCCGACATGATGCAAGCTTGCATCCTGCAAGGATCACAGCAAGGTGCGTTTACTACTTTACTACTATATTTGTATTTTAATAAGTTAAAATTTATAACAACGCATAGCTATGCGTGCTTTTATTATATAGTTCTTGCCTTGCTATTGCTTGCTACCCAGTTGTGTAGATATAGCATCAACAAAGCGAGAAACGAGAAATATCAACCACAGCCAAATCGAACACGATTAACATAGCATGTGGACACTGAAATAGTTTGCCAACTCCAATAAAATATATCCATAATTAGCCGCCTATAATGTTCCCACTGCTGGGACATAGGCCTCCTTTCTGTTAGAGGGCGTGGGCAATAATCCACCACGCGAGCCCAGTGCGGAATGTCACATGTCCTCAAACTTTTGGTTCTAGGACCGGTTAAAGATGAGGAGGATGTTTTCCTTCATAGTTTTGAGAGCAGTGGTGATGTAAATAAATACACCAAGTAAAGTGCCTGCCTGGGTTCGAACTCGCGGCCGATTCCACTGAGCCACCACTGCTGCATACAAAATAAAATATATGGGAAGCTCTAAGCTTAAGACATATTGGAGCAGAAAGGTATTTTAAGGAGTGAACCGCTATGTGTTTGGGGTACAATACATGTAAAGCTTCTACAAAACTTATTATAATTATGTTTTTACTTGATTTCCTACTGAATAGACACGGTAACACGGAAACTTGTTGTGCTCCTGTCTCATCGTGTGTGACGTGCGTTAGACATTCGAAGAATACGCTGTATGCACGAGTAAGGCTAGCTTCTACTATATGCTACTACTATAGAACTGCGCAAGGAAAAGAGATGGGAGCGAGAAAAAAACACCAATAAAATGTCATTTTGAATAAGAAGCATTGGCGGAAAGCCAGCTTAACCGGTAAATACCGTCGAATAGCGGGATTGCCGTAGTTGCGTTTTTACAAGCACAACAAGCGAAAGACAAATAGCACGTATGTCTTAATAGGTCATAACTAAATGCATCCAATAATACGTGCTACATTACAGATTTTAACTATGTCAATTTCTACATTAAAACTGTGTGATAAAAGCTATAGGTTTTTATGTGTCAGATAGAAAGCGAAATGGCAGTTTTTTTCGAGCATCGTATCGAGGCCCCATTGATATTTTGATCCGCTCTTCTCGTAAGATAGGCATTACATTGAACGAAAGGCAGAAGTTTGATTTTATGTGCCGAAATCGAGCAAAGGAATCATTACAGACCAACATGTATTTCCAGCAGGGCTGGAAATAAATGTTGGTCTGAAGAGTCTTGAGCTTAGTATAAGTTATAAGTCGGCTCGGATCTTTTTTCATAGGTTCTTTTTTTAATCGCATAATGACTGGTATTATCTAACTTTCGCTGAGTAAACTGCGACATTAGGGCCCGCGGAAGAGGTATAGTGTTGTGTTGACCTGTTTTTATACAGGTCATCTTCGCACCGACGACAGAATATGGGTCGTTTAGTTGGGTCGAATTGACCTACTAGATATCACATGATTCAAAGAATGATGGGCAAATTTGTATGAAGCCTGGGCGTAAGACCAACAGAACTGCAACTATTGGCAGTTGTTTGGACCCAATGTCAGAATCGTAATTACATAAATAACCCTAGCTATATGCACCGGGTTTTCTTGCAAATGGGGTATAATTAAATTAAAAAAGAAAACGGTTTTTAATGAAAATTATGTTTAAAGTAAATAAAAAAAACACTATTAAATACCGAAAAAATCAAAACGCGGGCAAACAACAAGTAAACAACGACTGAACTGAACTCGCGAGGCGGCTAGCGCGCGGATTAGGGTGAATTCGAGCAAACATTGTTACTTGCATGTATGTGCACTATGTTTATAACACGATCTTTTTGAACGTGAAATGTTCAAGTCAATGTAAGTCTGATCATTGTTATTTATACAGATCTCTGTTCTCCGGCGACTTTGGTACGTTTTGTCGTAATATGAAATAGATTACTAACTATAAGCTATAATTTGAGATATCTTTCATTTCTGTTGGACTTACGCCCATTTTTACCGTCATCCTTTATTCACCGATACCAAAATAGCAGGGTCTTAATTTCCGTTGAACAGAGTCACATTGTAAAAGGCGGACAGGATCAGAATAATTTATCTACTACGACTAATTGATTCTAGGAAACAATTTTATTTATTAAAAGTATATGCTGACGTTCAGAAGTGCCTTTTATGTGCCTATTTGAAATAAAAGCTTTGCCTTTCACTTTATTAATAAAATTCTTAAAATCGGGTAAATAAGAGTACATATCTTATCACCATAGCATTTTTGCTTTTGTCTGACACTTACTTATTAACCTCCTTAAGAAACAATACAACACGCGGTGGAGACTGTAAATAGGCGCCTATACTGAATACAAGGTTAATTTATACGAAAAATCTTACTGATACCATAAAGTTCAATGAACTTTTTATCGTCTATCCTTATCTTCTAATAACATTGATAAAAATTAGCTTATCGGGCTTTAAAGTCTGGCGTAAGAACGGTCATTATCCGTGTTTGGAATTGGATTTTTAATTAATGTATTCATAGACAAAATAGCAAATCAGTGGTGTAGCAGTGGCGAAACGTGCTTAAATGGTTTAAAAATGAGCCATTTCCGTTTAAAAATTCTGGAACGATATACACCTTAGTTTCCATGGCAACGCGGCCGTATTGTTTCTTATGGGGTTCGGCCAAACATTGCAAACACCAGCTGTATAAATAAATCAGAAATATTACATCATCAAATGATTTCTTTAATAACGTCGCCTGGCCTTAGAATGTTATTAAAAAATCGCTTTAAATAATTAGCTAAAACAGAAAAGAAATCGCAACGCTTTTAATAATTCATTCGCTCACACTTAAGTGAAGTTTTTAATTTTAAAAGATGAGTGCATGCCCATTAGAAGCGAGTAGGTCAAGGTATCAAAAAATATAAAAATATAACTACTGTTTTAATAGACAATTTTCTGATACCTTGATTCGCTAACTATATCTTTAACTATGGTTACTAAAACACATTACAACAAAGATGACATTGAACAACAGGAAAAGAACGAGCAGATAACAGTGGCATTATAATGATGAGTAAAATATTTTTTTTGTGTTAAAACAAAAACACGTTAAGTGGTTGTAAAGTAACCTGTCATATTGCACTCAACATGATATAAGTGCCACACGCAAACAGTATTTTCACACTGACCGTTATAAACGAGGGCGAAGAATGCCTTCTTCACCAGGAGTTGTGTGTCGAAGACCACCAGCTTCGCCGAAGTCGGTATCAGGTCGTAACACTTGTGGAACTTGAAGAACTTGACGAATATCTGGGACTCATCCTCCTCTGAAAATAGCATCATCAAAAAGAACTTAGTATTTATGTACATTGGAACATGCTCATTGTACGGCAACGCGGACATAAAATAAGAAATGACTCATTTTTGATGCCTATTTATAAACTCGGTACATACACTAACATACGTATAATATTATGTTTGTTATATGTACACTCAACTATCACATTTGAAACGCTATTGGATAATTTTAATAGTGTGATGATATGCATATATTTTAGAATTTCCTTGTGTGCGTTTGTTAGGTTATGAGAAAGGAATTCGATTAAAATGAAGGTAAACGAGTCGTTGTACAATCAACGTCGAAGATACATGTTAGAGAAACATTTGTTTAAAGGGTTGAGTGACGGTAATTACGAAAAATGTTCTGAAATTGTTCGATATAAATATTGATACGAGAGACACGGACTTGATACAAGTAGATAACGTATCACTCGTGTTAAGTTTGGTTAATAATAGCTATATCCGAATAGATAAAAAACAATGGTCGTGTCATTGAATTCTAATCGATTTGTATATAATCTCGAATGCAGAATTTATTGTTCTTGTTTACGATGATAGGTCACCTTTTGCGCCATTATTGTCGGACTCTATAATGGGTTTAAATGGGTCAACTTATGCATATAATTTGTCGCCATTTACCTGGACAACACTGAATAACAGTAGGTACGCAACATGCTGCGAAGAAAAATTTTAAAGTGATTTTATACTCCATAGAATATAAACGATTTTTCAGGGTTACCAGCTAGCAACCAGGGCGACTCTTAAATAACCTAACAACTCTATATCAAAAAATTCTAATTACAAACCAAGGCACGTTTAAGATTATTATGGTGTAATTTATATTTTCTAAAATTGGGGACATAATATAACAAAATACCACGTTTATCCTTGTACATACATCACAAACTTGCTCAACTATATTTCCTATCAGCTGTTTTACTATATTTTCCTTATATTTCACAAACAGGTTTATGATATACCTATACAATAAACTTACTAAGTTGGAAAAGGTAGTTCAGAAAGTGTCCTTAGGGACTTGTTGTGAAAAATTTGAGTATTAATTTAGAGGCTATGGAAATTGAGGAAGTTCTAAAATTTGATAAATTGTGTGTAAGAACTCCCTCTCACCGAGAAACGGCCAGTGTCCTATGAGTGGGAACTTTGTATGCTGATTATGTGTCTAAGAAAACTAGATAGGAGGGCAAATACTGAGATGACGGCTGCTACAAATGTAAGGAAGATGAAGACATTATTTTTAGAACAAATTAAGGACAAGTGCCTAAGGATTTGGCTGTCTCTTTATTAATGCTGGAATGACAGAATATTGTCAGTTGGACATACAACCTCGCTGTCAAAAGTTAGATGGAATCGTGGATTTACACATTCTCTTGTCTTTAATAATGAGTGACCGTGAAAAACTGAAGATGTCAACTGTTCCGTGAACAATTTTAATGTTGATAAACACAAGGTCAGTGCCTTGGTGTGTTAGGTATTGGCTTGTGGAGGCATAACAATAGCCACCCGGGTCAAAAATCAAGGTAAAGCAACGCTAGCCGAGGTCGGTTCACGGATGGGTGAAAAGCCATAACATACCGAGACCCATCGTTCCTGGCCGCCTGTCATTCGTAGATCATTGACAGTCGTTACGGGTACTCAGAAGCCTACAATTGTGAAAACCAATCTTGCCAAGGTAAAGTTGTGGAACTTGTGGAGGTCAGATAGGCCTTCAACTGCTTCCGGTTAGGCTGGAAGCCGACCCCAACATGATCGAGAAAAGGCTAGGCAGATTAGTTGTTTTAATCTCTGACTTGTCTTCAATTGTTTACTAGTGATAAAGTTTTCAAGAATTAAACATTTTTATTATAAATATTTCCCACAGGCAAAAAACAAATATGTATATGAAATAAAGTTAAACGAAAACTATCAGTTGTTTCACATGTTTTTCGCTCCACACAGAAGATGTTTAGCTGAAAAATATTTCTCAAATGAAAAAATCTAAAGTCAAAAATCCACATGCCTAAGTCACTTGCTCAAAAGTATGCACATAGCTTGCAGGCCATTGTGTCGACCCCATTTTGATACCAATCAATTAATATAAAACTTTAGTTATTTCAAAAAAATTAACAAACACACCATGATCAGTTACAGGAAATTATCCATCTGTATTTTAATAAGTAAGTAAAACTAAAACTTTGTGACCCATTTTACGAAAATTACGCGGACGGAGTAACAAGTTTGGCATAGTCAAAGTTTATATGGAGGAGTGCATAAAGCTAACATTTTTATATAATAATCATTAGAAATACTTAAGTAAGTAATAAGTAAGTTTAAAATAAAGGCGACCACCAGTTTTTATTATTATGACATCATCAACATACATTAAGTGAAATTATACATATTATCAAAACTAACTCAAATATACTATTAAGAACAGAAATTGCCCAATTTTTTATAGGACCACCGTATAAGATCACTTTCAAACAAAAGAAGGTTTTTAAATGACGGAGTTCTGTAACAAACATTAAAATAAAAACCGAATTGAGAACCTCCTCCTTTTTTAAAGTCGGTTAGTAAATTAAATACATATTTTATTGCAGAAAATATTATAGTCCAATATGGACTATAATATTGTCAACTGTAGTACTGTAGTATTATCACAAATATCAATTAGAAATTGCATTGCACAATGGCATGCAAACTTAACTTAGTTACCGGTTTTGTACAAGTTTCTAGCTTGTGTATGACGCGGCTTGACGTCTTTGAATTCCATCATAGGACAGGGGTGGGGATAGCACTTAGAATCACTTATACTCTAGTAGTAGGTTATCAAGCCAATACTGCGCGTTGGCGTGCACTAAAGTATAATTAACCAGCACTAATATGTTTTGTGTTTATCAATGGACTGAAAAGGTCTGGAAGAACAAAACACCAAAAAACTCGACATCAAAAAGTGTCTATTTGTTTTGATCCAAACGCGCATCCTCAAATACTTCGGAAACATCTCGAGGCGTGAGGGTGAGTCTATAGAGCGCCTTGTCGCGCAGGGTAAGGTGGAGGGTACACGACGCGGATTACTACCCATGAGATAGACTTATCAAATTAAATCTCAAATGGGCGATCCCTTGTACACATTGATCTCCAAAAATCGGAGTATATAGACAAACATCGTGAGGCGAATCACATCAAGCCCTAGACAAGAAATTGCATGCGAACCACAAACGCTCTGACAAGAGCGTTGTGGTTCGCATAAAGTTCGCACGAAGAAGAATGTATTTGGCTGAATGAATAAAGCCACATTTTCTTTTGTTTATGTTTGCATCAATAATGCATACCAATAAGTGTGCGACACGATGGGGTGGGTCGGGGCATCAAGAAATTTCACGTGGGCGATGTGGCGGGCAGAAATTAGAATTTTATAAATTATTTTTAATTTACATACCTATCTACTGTTGGCGTTACTTGTTCAAAACAAAGATAAATAAACTAAAAAGTTTCAGTAATGAAACTTATCCCGATAGGTAGTTCATGAAGGTCTTGTACCCAGCTGCCGGAAATGGCCCACCGATGTTATTCGAAGCCGTATTCAAGCGTACCAGCTGTCAGAAGGATGTATACGTAGTTCAATCATCTGCATCGCTGATGTATGTGATAGCATCAATGGAATCCTATGGTCGGCCTTCTTCGGCTAATGGCCTTCTCGTATAATTGTTGGGTAACGACTTGTATTTTTGGTGTGAACATTCGCTGTTCACCGTAATTCTCAATGCTAATAATGTAAAGCACGTTGTTGTAATTATCCCATGGGTCTAATTTTTGTAACATTATCTAACGGGGTAAAAATTATCTTATGTCCAAAGCTAGATGATGGTTTGTCCGTGTTTCTTTATCCGAGGAATACGTGTGTGTCAGTTGTGAGTAAACTTTTGAGCATGAATGTATGTATGAAGGCTATAAGACGAGGGGAAGACGAAAGAAATGATGGGAGGACCGGTGGACTCTATGAAAGATGATAATTATGGCTAGAAAGGTAGTGACTACGGATATGCGCCGACCCCGATTAAATAGAGTTAAAGACAGGAGATGGTTTCGCTAAATAGTTACTTTGTTTCCGGTTAGCATTTTTTCTAACTGTCTTTCTTTTTGCTCGACTCCTAAAGGTTCTATAGCGTGGCGATCCTATATACCTACTACTTCAAGAATTCGGCTATAAAATGCGTTTTTTTTCCAAATCTGACTAGTAGTTCTAGAGATTAGAGCGTTCAAACAAACGAACTCTTCAGCTTATCATTAGTATTATTATAAAGATACATCCATAACATAGACAAGTAGATATGGATCCATATAGACTGTTAAATTATCGATAATAATCGATGATAAAGTATAGTATCATTTAACCAATAAAACTGTTTGTGAGAAAGCAAATAACGCGATCACTGTTAAAAGTAATTTTTGTTCATACAGAATGTTTGGGCGAATGTTTATAGCCAATAAAATTTGTTTAAGTTCATCGTAATATCCCTGAAGATTGTAGAAACATTTATTTATTGCGTGGAAAACGGGAACAATAATAATTTTAAACACCCTCATTTAAGCGTAAAATGGGTAGGTAAAGTACTGAAATTCATTATTATTCTCTAACCCACCACTTTTTAACCCCCGATGCAAGAGGGGTGTTATAATTTTGACTGCTATGTGTGTCTGTGGCGCCGAAGCTCTTAAACGGGTGAACCGATTTGGATGCGGTTTTTTTATTTTAAAATAGATTTTCTAGCGGTGGTTCTTAGACATGTTTCATCAAAATCAGTTTAGCCGTTTGAAGATTATCAGTTCTTTTCTGGTTCTGATCGAGTCAAAATTTGTTATTCTATTACTTCAATGATATTAGACGAATAAAATAACCTTGAACTGATGCTGGAGCATCACCTGGAATTTCTAGGATACCAAAGTTACTCATCAACTAAACAGCAGGAGTACCTATCGTGTTTGGGCTTATTGAAAAGGACTCAATGAATAGGTTATAGATAAATGGTGGTCAGGACGAGGAATGAAAATAAATTAGTAACAAACTTCACTATGGGAAACATACGTAAAGCTGCGCAGATTTAAGCGTGACATAATGTGTCGATCGTGTTTTATTCAGCGATACCGACCACATAAAGGCGGTCCTTTATGTGGCCGGTATCGCTCAATTAAATGTAAAGTCCATAATTGCGTTGCATAAAGCTTTTACTTCCCACACCTAGTGGGAAGTAAAAGCTTTATAAATACAAACTAGCTTTTGCCAGCGGCTTCGCCCACGGAGGTCGGAAATTATCCCACGAGAACGTACTTCCGGGATGAAAAGTATTCTATATATTAATCCAGGTTATAAACTATCTGTGTGCCAAATTTCATCGAAATCCGTTCAGTCGTTTTAGCGTGATTGAGTAACAAACATATAAACTTTCACATTAAAAATATTAGAACGATACACTACGCGGTATTCAGGGACCCTTTCCTTTAATCGGAATTATGTAATAACAGAAAGGTAGGAAAGGTCCCTATTATAAGAACACATCACCTTAGTATCGACCCGGGAGCCCTAAATATCGTGTAGTGTATGTTGTAGGGGTTTAAGCCTGCCTTAGCATAATCAGGATTATTTTTAACGTCCAAATGTGGTCCGTGTGAATAAACTAAGTATTCATTCTCACACAAATTCGCGTCCATACACGTGTGTGGTTGTGGCACGTGTGATCATTAGTTAGAACACTGCACAGTGGTGTTCTGTGGTGTCCATTTACTGGTCTTTTAGTTGCAAATGAAAACATCACCTGAATTCCGGTGCTATTTGAGCGCAGTCACTTTGTAATGCAATGACTCGACACGAGGAGTGTATAAACATGCTCATATTATTGCAGTCAGAAAAAGACGTAGGCAAAGATGATTTTCTACATAATTCATAGAAAATGCATACTTATTTTCATGTAATACAGTAAATAAACTTCAAACCTTAGTTAATCCATCTACGAATACACTGTAATATGTATAACGCAAAATATTTTTGTTCACCCTTTCTGCGCATTTTAAAGTTTTATATTATTTGCGGGTCAAGCTTCTTGAAAGTAAAATAATTGGAGCCCTGATTGTTGAAAGCGAAAGCCTTTAAGTCTTGTCAAAATCCTTGACAGATAATGAGCGTACAACATCGCCTTATTATGAATGAGGCAGTATCGTGAAGTTCTTTTATGTGCGATGGATCGCACAGTATGCTGGATTGGTGGAATTTGGACTGGGCACCAGTCACAGTGAAGATGGGCGGTGGTGGAAGTACTTATATAAAAATACTATATTCTATTGTCAAACGTTTCCTTCTTTTTTTGGGTGGGAAATCATCAAATAACTTCTCCCGCTCTGGGTGGAGCAGGAGGGCGTGTCAGACTTAAACCCACCCGTGTTCCCTCAGTAGCCTGTGAGTACTGAAGCCTACTCAGTCTATTGTCTTGTGCCAGATCTGAGTCGGAACCGTTCCTAGACACCTATTGGTTCACTCTAAAGGTTTTGGCAAGATTATGACCCAAAGCGTAATTGTACAACAATAGTAACAAGTTTATTTCACAAAACTACTGGTACAAGTACTAGTAGTATTGTTTTTTACTAAGGCACCAATTCCCAATGTAATCACAAATGTTATATATTTTATTATTATACATTGATGTATAAATGTGGTCATAACCTTGTTCAAGGCAATATGAACGATCGAAATAAACCATATCATGATTAAAATGGTCCCCGAAACGATCAATTGCAATTGTTAATATTTACGTGATTGATACACATTGATTAGCACATTGATCGTCTCCAAATGCAATTGAAGCGATTGACAGTATTACTTCAATAGCAAGTGATTGCACTTGATCAATTGCAATTGATTGTTTCGGGGACCCTTAAACGCTGATTGAAAGCAATGGCATTGACGAATAGTTTTTAATTTTTCACTTCAATTTATAGCTGCGTGAACATAATGCAGTATTGCATTCGTAAGCGGGCACGCCATTTGTGCCTGGAAGCTTTAATTTGGGTTTTAAGTTCTGTTTACGTGTTTGTTTTTATTATTTATTTCTGCTGGCGTAAAGTTTTTTTAATGAAGTGTTTGGTATATTGGCGTGTACTAGCTGACATATGGCAAATATATCAATTTTATGCTTTGTGTTTCGTAATGTTAATTACTTCCATACCTTCCTATGATTTTATAGAATCTAGTTCTTATAACTTAATAGACTGTGCTGCTGGGGAGTTCGTTGCCCTCTTCCCAGCTAAAGCACTAGGAAGTGGTGACGGGCGGGCGTTTTACTGGGACCGTCCGTTCAAAAAGGGCTGACCCTCGGCCTAGTTTGAATAAATGACTTTTGATTTGCTTTCAATTTTTTCGTCAGGCTGACATTCGATTGGATTCACAATTGTCTTCTGAAGTCATTGTGTGGTCACGTCGACAATATCAAGTTACAAAAATAACCGGGGTTGCTAAACAAACAACAGATTTCGTAACTCTCAAACAATATAGAACGTACCTACAATTGAATCATAACGCACGGGTCCAATTAGCTGACGAAAACGAAAAGTGAGCAGAGGTTAATGCAACACGGATGTTGTAAATTTGTCGTTGAATTATTATGTGGCTGAAGCTCTTGTACTCGATACGGTATTTTTTTTTTCGCACATGTCAATATAAATAAAATCTTTAAAAAAAGATTTCCGAAACAACACTACGAATAGAAAAAATACTTTAATACTACTATTTACTTTAATTTCGGAAGTCTTTGGATATGTATTTTAGGTTTTTTGTCACAGACTTCCGAAATTAAAGCTATTTTTCAGTTTGTAGTGTTTTTTCGGAAGCCTTTGGTATTTTTATTTTTCATCTTTTCGTGGTATTCAGCTGCAACCGGTTAGACTGGAAGCCGACCTCAATATAGTTGGGAAAAGGCTAGGCAGATGATGATTTTTCATTTTTTCGTGATGGTACCTACCCCACACCAATTCGTATACAACTACTTGCTATGTAAATATCAGTGACAGGAAGCAGCAGAATTTCTACATGGTACCTACATATTAAAGTGGATTAAGTAAAAACGAATTATCGAGGCTAACGCAAAAACTTCTGAAGCAAACTTGATAAAATCTATATGGGACCACCCTGGAAGCGGTTTTCACACTACCGGCACTCCTAGACTCTGACTCCGTCATTCTCATAGCTACAGATAATTATACTGTTAACATGTCGGTGCCACAAATCCACAGAATTATCCTTTACCAAAAATCACTCATCGCGCGGTCGCGCCTAAAGAAGTTGTCACTTCAAAAGGCCTGTTATAAATATAGGATGCAAGAGCGAGTGAAGCAAACTCGAAAATTTAGCACCTCACTGTAAGGCTAGCTATTCCACAATCGAATCTGCTTTAAAACGAGTCTAAACATTTCTCCATAACTCGACAAAGTAAAGTGTGTTTATGTATAATCGTCAAAAGAAAATAAAACCTATTTAATAAGCTAGGTGCAAACTTTTTCTGGAAAATGTTCAGTTCATTCTGCATAACCCACAAATTCAAACACCTACTATTGATCAAAAAGTGATGCGACCAATTTGCCCGCATCATTAAGCCATGAAAAGCCGCGTCACTTATTAGTATAAAGAACTAGCTTTTGCCAGCGGCTCCGCCCGCATGGATGTCGGTTATCGCGTAAAAAAGTAGCCTATGTCCTTCTCTATATCCCAGGCTATATATCTGCCAAATTTCATGACGATCGGTTCAGCGGTTTAGGCGTGAAAGCGTGACAGACAGACAGACAGAGTTACTTTCGCATTTATAATTTTAGTAGGGAAGTAGGGATATGGAACTGAAGACGTACATGAACATTTACATAACACCATGCCATTAATCCCTGAAGTATTAAGCAAAGGTTTAGGTGCCTACATACAGTTAG
Organism: Polymixis flavicincta; assembly: GCA_949987655.1. Classification (NCBI taxonomy): domain Eukaryota; kingdom Metazoa; phylum Arthropoda; class Insecta; order Lepidoptera; family Noctuidae; genus Polymixis; species Polymixis flavicincta. The sequence goes on along the minus strand of OX465171.1, from coordinate 28,203,382 downwards.
ACAGTTGCCTGTCTAACTGTATGTAGGCACCTAAACCTTAAATGTGCTGCTGGGACACAAGCGTTGTCTCGGTGACACAGGGATTAGGCCGTAATCCACCACGCGGGCCCAGAACTGGTTGCTAGATGTCCCATATCTTGAAATTGTTGGTTTAAGGACATGCCGGTTTCCTCACGACGATTTTTTTGTCTGGGTTCGAATCTACGACGTACAACTCGAAACAACATTTCGCCAGTTATGTCCCATGTCATAGGGGGGACCCTACTACCATCAACCGGGCACAAATTTAGAACCCAGACTGCTTCTAAGAAATTCCAAATTGAAAAACCCAATAATACTTTGCCTGACGTGGAATTAACGTAAGACGCGTAGTGCGATGACACTCATTTATCTTTTCCGATTACTTTGTTATTTATTTTGACTACACAAACTACCTCGGAAAGTAAAAGAAAAGAAAAATATTGATATTTATCTGCGCCTTTCTTTTGTGTAAAATGAAAATAGAAAGCTTTTGGTGGCTGCCATTTTTTTTTTGTGATCCAAGAGAGGAATTCGCTCAAATCGCTTAGAATGATGAATACTGAGAATAACTGAATGCAAACTACACCAAGGTGACCCAAGAGTTACCGCGACTTTAAAGTCGGTCGGTCGGTCTAAAACTTTTGCATAAACTAAATGCATTTAGTAGTTTTAGACAATGAAATGGGGCTAACTTCATGTTTCCAGTTCAATGGCATAAATGTTGTGTTGTACCATTGAACACTAGTTCAACTTGGAGTGCCTTTGCATCTGGCGTTAGTTGTCGACGTTAGGCGTCGCGTTACGACTGCGTTTACATTCGACGACGACGCTAGATGTAAAAAATGCATTAATATAATCAGCCTATAATGTTCCTACTGCTGGGACACAGACCTCCTCGCTGTGGGAGGGAGTGGGCCAAAATTCACCACGCGGGCCCAGTGTGGTTTCAATCATACATGTATCCTACTTCCTGCTAATATTATAAATGTGAAAGTTTGTGAAGATGTTTGAATGTTAGTAACTCAATCATGCAAAAACGGCTGAACGGATTTAAGAAGCTAGTTTTGAATACATGCGTGATGTTGTGTAATGATAAGTCAGCTGAATTCAATAGGAACTGCTAACATAAATTTCTGAATCTCACTAGCATCATTCTAAATTGTAGTGTTTGTCTTCTAGAGCTTCGATTGAAGTCTATTACTACTTTGCATCTACTGCAATATTCTTTTTATTTATTTTTAATTTTTTATCACAGCATTAAACGATTAACTATGATGCGCGTGAGTCATGCGTTTGATATGATGAATGCAGACGCGGGGCAGAACTGAAAATATGATATACATTACGGTGAATAATTAATGTAGGTAATTAGGATCGTAGAATGGTGCTTAGTGTAACTGAAATAGTTGAGGAATGAGGAAGAAGACTTGTATGTCCGTACTTGTGTGACTTGTTGTAATTGTATGACGATAATGGCGATTCCTGATTGAAAATAAATCATAGTTTGAAAAAAGTAGAAAATCATTTCAAAAAGCATGGGGTGCTTTTTGATGTATTTTTATTATCAATTAATATCAAGCACCCCACGCTTTTTTGAAATTATTTTCTACTTTTTAGTTTGGTTTTTAAAGTGTGTTTTTTTGTTTTTTAAACTATTATTTATTTCTATTTTAAGTTCGCCTACCTACAAAGGCATGGTTTTTAATTGTTTTTTTTTGACATTTTTTTTGGCCAATATTAGGAAACAAATTTATGAAATTACTAGCTGCTGCCCGCAGCTTCGCCCGCTTGGGTGTTGAAAATTATCCTACGGAATGTACTAAAGGGATAAAACTATCCATCCTATCCTATGTGTTAATCCAGGTTATGAACTATTTGTTTGCCAAATTTCATCCAAATCCGTTCAGTCGTTTTTGCGTGATTGAGTAACAAACCTCCAAACATCTTCACAAACGTTGACATTTATAATATTTAGTAGGATTAATATTACATCGGTCATTGATAAGTGTGCAAAGGTTCAAATCACACCGACGACGTTTTGAAGGTGGTGAAAATCATGTTCAAAGATTACATAGATACATACCAATCTAATAAAAGAGTGTTAACTGACCATAAATCAAATAATATTGAAGATAAACCAGGAAGACTGGGGTTGGATTACCTAATATTTGTTCCCCAGTCTTGGGATGTAAAGCGACTGCTGTGCCCCTAATACGAAAATGACGGGACGAACCGAAAGGACTGGCCCACAATAAGTAGGGGGCAGAAATGAGAGGAATAAGGTACGGTAAAAGCATTTGTCAGGTTCTGAAATGCTTTTCAATTTTATGTTACAAATCATGTGATGATGTTGCGATCATGTTGACAGCGGCATTCACACACACACACCCATAGGGTCAGGTGCTGAATTTATCCTTGCGGAATGTGTGTTTGTCTCATACGTAATATTCATTCCGGATTTTCAGCGAATGGTTTTATCATGTTTATCAAATAGACCACCGAGTTGTACAGTTTAGGCAGCAGACAGACTAGATATAAAAAACCGTGCATTTAAAAAAAATGTGACGTAGGTATCTCGTACGTCTAGATAAAAAGCCGTTGCTATCCGAATAATGTTCAATAGTAGTCTACATGCGGATACCTATTTGTTTATTTACGTTCATTGCTGATGCGTTGCGCACGCGGCGCTAAGGATGTGACGTCATTAGAAACCTCAAGTGGACTGAGTTCGTGAAGTCATACATTAAACTGAATTTGGATACTAATCTGAATGTTATTTCAGTTTAAACTTTTGAAAATGCCCGTCCTTGGTTCATATGAAAAGCAATCTGAGAAACATATCTGAAACATACAGCAGGTAGTGCAAAACACTTGAAATTCAGTTGTTTTGAACACACACATAGTGGACTTCCGAGTAAGACATAGTTCACCTGCCAACTAAAACATGATCTACCAAAGTGTCTAAATACAGAGGTAACGAAAACGTTTAGTATTCAAATTCATTTGCATGAAACTGGATAAACCGCGATGTCAATGCACTGGCTGAAGACACCGGAGTATAGCGACTCAATCATCACGTCGTCACCGCACTGACGGGCACAACGAAAACAAAACGCAAACATCAACAGGTGGAGTTGCGCAAAAACGGTCGCGTAGCGTGGGTGACATAAACAAGCCGGCACCTTTGAGGAGCCAGTCAGCTAGGAACGCCTTCCAAGCGCGGCCGACGGCTTCGAACTCCTTGATGAGGTCGATGGAGTAGACGGACTCTTCGGCGTCGTCGACGGCGAGCGCGGGGTTGTCCGAGAAGTAATGTAAGCGCAGCATGCGCGGGGCCCGGGCGGCGCATCGCCCGCCGCCACTCGGTGCGGCCCGGCGCGCCTCCCACGGCTCACTGCTAATTATACGCGCGCGCCAGCCACGCCGAGACGCGACGAACTTGACACCACTAGCACCCCGCCCGCTGCTACGTCGCCGTCGCTTGGCTGTCTGCCCACACCCACCGTGTGTCCGAGACTCCGAGGAGATGCGACTATAATGCATCACACACCACCACCCAGAGACCATTAAATACGTCTACAGTGACGCATTTGTACTCTGTAGTATCTTTGGCTTGTTTGACTCTATTTATGTCACTAACAAGAGGGTCCTCCCAAAGAGTAGACTGCATCGATGAAAATGATTTAAAATATACTCTATTATTTTGTTATCTTTCATAACTGAAACCGTAACTATCGCTTCCAACGTCAGTTGAGTTTGACTCTAATTGTTTTAACGGTTATTATTAGTGTACTCATAAATGAGTAATTATACTACGACTAATAATTTATAGGTATACTAATAATAACCAATAACCAGTTAAATCAATTAGAGTCAAGGTCTACTGACATTGGAAGCGATAGTTACGGTTTCAGTTATGAAAAATAAAATAATGTTATTAACGCAGGAAATTCCAATAGCAACTTATTCTTCATGGTTATCTACAATAATTCGATCAGTTCCGGTTTGCATTTCAATTATGCTCAGGGAATTTTAAAACGTTCGACGTTATTTAGTCGTCTCACGGTAGACACCGCGCTCTATGTTTAGAAAACTAAAAATGAGCATGCCAGTCATCATACGGAAGACTCAATGGTCCGTTCATGTCTATTTCCATAATTATGCTGCGAAATATGGAAGAAGCTTAGTCTAGTTCTTAGTGATAATAACATAACAACCTACTATCATAATTATGATACGTAGGTACAGACTTATGGTGGAGCCCTGGACACATACCTCTATATTTTACCGATAGGTAAACCTATAACAGGGACTGGTGGGGCACATAGAGCTCATAATAGGGATTAGTGGAAGAACCCGCAAAAATAACGTATACCGTAGCTAATGTGGCAAGATGAAGTAAACTGATTGAAAAACGAATGTGCATCGAATACGATGTTCTCCCTGTTCCACTGTGTATTTGCGGATTATGATTTAGTAACCGTACTTCATTTCTCAAGGGAAACTAGTTATAGTTCAGATAAAAGTACATCCAACTAAATTATTTACTACTTTGTGTGTACTAGTGGTACTAGTAGATATCGGAACGACTCTGCGGCTTGGAAAGGTATGATTATGAAATGCGTGTAAGTTTTCACAAAATATGATTAATTCGCATAATATTGTTACACTTACATAGACAATATAACTTTATTACAATACGATATATAAGATACCTTCACTCCATGTGAGACTTCTTTGACGCACATAAATAAGCATATCTAATTATTTCACTTAGCGAATTTTAAACACTGCGTGTACTTCAAATCGCAAACTTGACAACTAAGTAAGCACCATAATAGGTATAGAATTTCTTAACTGGACGAATTCTAAATACACTGCACGTGAGCATTACATTTATAACCTTGCAATTGACTAATAATAAAATAATTATACGTTTGGACTAAACATGAATGGAAACGTAAACCGTAAACGTGACTGCTGTTTGAGAACACAATCAAAATGGCGAGAGTAACTGCTGTTTCGGCGATAAAAACGTATTTATCGTTATCTTAAGGATCGTTAAATTCTTTTGGCTAAAACTCACAATATTTGTTGTTTCGTAGATAAAGACAAGTTAATATTAGATGCCGCGCCTGTTTTGCTTATAACGAGGCCTGCTGTTGTTTTAAAACATCGTTTTCATAGTAAACAATTGTTGTCCAACATGTTTTAGGCCTGTATTGCAGTACCTCACTCAAAACTCAAAGTTTTACGTAAGGGGTTTACGGTTATTTTTTGTGTGGGAAATCATCAAATAACTTCTCCCGCTCTGGGTGGAGCAGGAGGGCGTATCAGACTTTAACTGACTAAAACCCACCCGTGTTCTCTCAGTTGTCTGTGTGCCAGGGGCGGCGGTATCTCTTTCAAACAACCCACACCCCTGGCAGAAGGGAGCTACGGTAAGGTAGCCTGCGAAATTAAAAGTTTCCTACGATATTTCCAATTTGCAGGTCAGTGTCAGGTTCTATGTCGTTTCAAATATAATTCGCGGCCGTAAGAAATATGGCTCAACAATACGACTTCTAAGTTTAATAATCCCACCCTGGCGAAACAGTTTCAACCAATCGAATGGCTTTAAAATATGTAGTTTAAGGTAATTTTTGAGTTTTCAGCAACGTTTTACATAATGGGCCTTAATGTTTTAAATTTGCATGTAGCTGAGGTGAGAATGTTAAGAGGGATTTGTGGTGTTACGCGACTGGATAGAATAAGAAATTAGTAAATGAGAGGGTCCCGTATGTGTCGCCGGGCGTAAAAGAATAGCACCATCCCATTTCTTCCACTGGGTGTCATAGAAGGCGACTTAAGGGACTTACTAGAGAATGGGCAGCAGCGTTCTCTATGCATTTTACCACCATACTGCGATCGCCAACCCGCCTGCCAAGCGTGGCGACTATGGCAAAACCCCCCAAATTGGGGGAGGCTTATGTCCAGCAGTGGACGTCTTTCGGCTGAAATGATGATGATGATGATGAAATGAGAGGAAGCCTGAAAGCGGCACCGATAACTGAAAAGTTATGTGGAAATCAGTTGTCATGGTAGGGGCATGTGATACGGGAGAGTGACGAAAATATCGTGAGGAAAGTTTTGAGTATGAATGTCGATGGCTATAAGAGTAGGGGGAGACCAAAGAAACGATGGATGAACTGTGTGAATGATGATATGGTAAGAAAGGGTGTGACTACGGAGATGACGACTAATAGAGAAGTGTGGAAGAAAAAGACAAGTCGCGCCGACCCAACGGCAACGGCAGGATAAATGACGACACGTTTGGCATTGACTGCTGCGCTGCGTGTCACGGGTTCAATTCCCGCATGGAACAACTATTTGTATGAACTACTAGTAGTTGTTCCTGCTCTGGCTGTTTGTGTGCATGTGAGTTTAAATGTTTGTAAACCCACCCACAACACAGGAGAAATTCCTAGTGTGGGGCAACGTTTAAAAAAAACTAAATATGAAAATAATTTGTATCTAGTAATCAAAGACTGCGAAAGCATAGATAGATAGTGCGCAGGGTGAGGGGCAGCTCCAATAGTATCTTGAGCATGGTTGCGAGTCGCCTGGACTGTCTATACGTGGGTCGCTGTTGTGCCGTCTCTCACGGGATGTCGCAACGGTGACCAACCGTTATTTCTTGTGTTGTTTTGTGTATAGTCTGTGTTTACTAACATAGTCGTAAGTTATACTAACAAGCTTGTTGAGTCTTGGTTACTCTAATAAATAAATATATTCTATATTCTATAGAAGTAAAGATCGTTAAGTTATTTTATCGATTTATCTTTGTTAAGGACATATTATGCAGCGTAGCAGGGACATTGACGTGCAAACTGTAACCATGGACTTAGTACATGATTCCGAACCCCAAGCCGAGAAAAAAAAATCATCGGTGTTTGAATAAAAATGGCTGTTCCATACATTTTGACCGTGTCGGTATTGCATTTTTATATGAAACAGCAGATTTTTGTTATTTTGATAACCGGCGTAAAGTTCCTTCCCTAGGGATCTAGACTCATTTGCTGAATCGTCGAGGTCCCCGTCATCCTGTAGGTAATTGTTTAAATTCAATTGTTCGGAAAAGAGGCTATATTAGTTACGAAAATGAAATATATTTTTCCACAACGCCGACAAACATTTACACCAAAGTACCGAACTTCGATTATTTTCTAGAATCCCTCGAAGTAGATAGGTACGCATAGCAGAAAAAGTTATCGAAGTAGAAACGATTCCAATGGGAGGATCCCTATCTGAATCGTTTCTGTTGATTGCTGAGTCAGAAACCCTTTATCTAAAGGGCCTTTCTAAACATCTGTCATGCGAACTGACCTTAGCAAACGTATTTAGTTAATAACTTCTGCCCGCGACTTTGTCCACGTGAAATGTCTTGTTTTTTAACATAAATCCTATGACCCTCCCTCGGCAACACTGTAGCTTCAAATTAGTGAAAGGATTTTCTGAAACCGATAAAACCTTACCTCTTTTTAATCTATACATATAAAAGCGAAAGGCCACATAAACATCATCATCATCATCAGCCTATAATGTTCCCACTGCTGGGACACAGGCCTCCTCTCGGTGAGAGAGATTGGGCCGTAATCCACCACGCGGCCCATTGCGGGTTGGTAGATTATGAGTAGGCGACGCCACCCGAGAAGGGATTTTAGGAAACTCCCCTCGTAAAGGTTTGAAATAGGAAGTAGAAGTTTGTATGAACAATTTTATTCCTTGAGCCAGAGAAGCCTGTTCCAGATAATTTTAAACATTGACGCGGGCAGAGCCGCGGGCAGCAGCTAGTATTTTAAATTTATAATATAACGTGGACGGAATCAGATAGTCTTCTAAAAATAACATCGTAAGCTACTTTAGAAAATACGTATAAAATGTGTTAAATCAATTGATATTTATTTCTAATTCATAACAAAAAACAAGAAAACACGCATTCCACAAAGGAGACACTGGTGACTCACACATGAATCATCATCATACCTCCTAGATGATTTAATTTAAGGAAAACTGTTCTTACAATGGTCGTTTCACGACTTTCCTTAATTCGAGATTCACTCGGATGTAGTAATATTTCGTGGCGGGATTTTTACGTCCGTGCGAACGTCGACTAAGAGGAAAACTCGGTCACGTGCTCTTTGGCATACATTCCTTTCAAAAGTGTTCCCGTGTTTTCTCCCTGCAACCTAATTTCGCAACACACTTTCAATCACAACCCGATAATTTTTAAGTAACGTCCCAATACATTGCGAATTAGTCTGCTCAAATAAAAATATCGCAATGATCTGTGAAAGTGAAATGCATTGCGATCAAATTGTCATTAACCGACTTCTTTTATGTGTGTTATGCAGTGACTCGCTGGTTAAAGCTACGAGAGCAAGTATTTCCTTACGATATAATGTATTAATGCCATGTCCTTACAATTTGTTTTTAAACCTACATGCTTAAAAAGTATCTAGAAAAAATATATGACAGAAAGTAAACATATGAACATGGGCGAAATATAAGACAGATTGTATCGTAAATCAAAGTACTCGACTGTCGTTAACCCTCCCTCCCTCTTAATAGGCAAAAAAATAACCCCAAGAAGTAAGGTTAAGTAATACATTATCTACTACTATTACATTATATACAACGTTAAATATTTTAGAAGATTTAAACTTACCAAGGTCGGAAAGGCTGACTTTTTCCAGAAATGGATCCGCCACCGGCAACTGAAAAGTGGTATAAAAAATTATTTCATGTCACAGTGAGTTTTGGTTAAAATTTAAAAGATTCCAATAATAGCACTACGGTAACGCAGGTACTTAATTATAAAGGCCCGATTAAACTCAGTTTCGCACGGGCATATTGTCATCGCGGCGATTTTTAATCGCGCACTCGATTTTCGACGCTCTCGGATTTGGAAACCCAACAGTGTGTTTTGTTAACGCGGTCGGATGCGCTCTGTTGTATTCTCACCGCTCGGCTCAATACCGAGAATTGGAAACCCAATTCGCGAAAAAAAATCGCTGCAATAAAAAATCATCCTTGCGAACGTGGGCTTTGTTAGAGAAACTGTTACCCTCTTACTTATAAACACGGAATACAGTTATACCAGAAAAAACAAAAGAATAAACAAACATTTTCATTCAATAACTTTATTCTTTATTGTGTATTGTAAAAAGGTTAAAGGTTTAATCATGCCTTCTTTGTTTAGAGATCCCAAATCACACTGAAACCTTGGTAAAATTTCTGACAATTCAAATGATGTATTGCCGGTTGAAATTACTAAAATCAAAACAATAATACGAAATGCCAATAGCGCTAATTAGTCGATCTTCGGTGAGCTGGGAATCTAGGCCACATTTGTGAGCTAGATAGCCATACCAATTTCTTGTTAAAACGAAATTGTAATAAAAATCATGCACTATTAAGTAGAACTAACTAATAGCCCATTGTGACATACGGGCTGGATTTTTAGACGGAACAGTAAGGGCAAGTACCTTAACGGGTGTAGGTACAGAAAACAAATCAATCAAATTCAATTCATTATAATCAGCGGGTTATAATGACAGTCAGTAGAAAGTTCTTTTTTTTTTAAAGCCCAAACCAAACCCTCTAAAAGGTGAAAAATAACATTTATTGGCCTTTAAGTTGTGAGGTATTTGATCAAAGCATTTTCACGGGAAGCCTATATATCCAGCAGTTGACGTCTTTTGGCTGCAATGATTGTCACGTCGCGTTGGGTGGGTGTCCACGTTTTGGCGGTACGGCTGGTCCATAAATTCAAGGTCGCTCATCGAGCTATGGAACGAGCTACGCTCGGAGTATCTCTGAGGGATGGAATCCGGAATAAGGTGATCCGACAGAGACCAAAAATTGTCGACATAGCTCACAGAATTAGCAAGCAGAAGTGGCAATGGGCCGGCCACATTAGCCGTAGAACCGATAACCGTTGGGGTAGTCGTGTTCTTTAGTGGAGACCGCAAATCGGCAAACGTAAGGTAGGACGCCCTCAGGCTAGGTGGAGCGACGATCTTCGCAGGGTTACTGGTAGCAACTGTATGAGAGTTGCCGAGAATCGAGCTGAATGGCGTGCAATTGGAGAGGCCTATGTCCAGCAGTGGACTGCTGGAGGAGGATGATGATAGTTAGTTATATTCATTATTGCTGGGCCTCGTCTGTTTGGCGTTTTTATTTGTTTACTTTTTATTAGAAGTTTTTGTTTGGGTCGGGGGTTTTAATTATTTTTTTTTAGCTTTTATTGAAAATTTATTAAAACCGTTGGAAATATACGTGAAACTGGAGCAGATGTGCAGCTTCACGTATTTTTCCCACAGTGAAGTTTGTTACTTATTAAACCCCATTCCTCGTTGCTAGTTCATTATCCGACCCTGATCAACATTTATTAATAACCAATCTATTTAGAACTTGTCCATGACTTCTGTTGTTGGTGAGGTAACTACCTCCTACCTACCTACCAAACCCAAAACAGCTGATGACCTTAAAACGGCGATTAAATATGTCTAAGAACCACCGCCAGAAAACCTACTTTCAATTAAAAAAGAAACTGCAGCCAAAACGTTTCACCCGTTCATATACACATAGCGGTAAAACTTATAACAGCCCTCCTTTTACGTTGGGGTTAAAAACTAGCACACGTCCCTGCGGATGGACATAATAACATCGCGGCTAGTTTTTTCAGGCAGTGGATCTTCAACACGTTGTGATGCACTCTGTTGGGACCTTCTCAATGCTCGGTTTGTGAAAGGCGGCTTACTAGCATTATTTTGGTTAGGTCAACCTACACGAAATAATTTGACAATTGATTTTAATTGAGCAATTTGAATTTATACAGCAAGGTGGTACGGAAAGACTCACGATTGCCAGTATAAGAAACGTCAGAATAGACGTTATTCTAGCTGACTGTATCATTGTAAAAAAATCTGTGAATGTGGTTAGTAAATGACATAATTATTGTATGTAAAATATTGTAAACAGAAAAAATAACAGTAACGGTGGAGTTTTTTGCTCGTTCTTCTCCATACGAAACTACCTTTTGGAAGGGGCGACTAGAATCAATTCTATTTTAATGTAAATGTTGATGTTTAAAAGTGCCTTTTATGTGCCTATTTGAAATAAATGCTTTGACATTAAAAAACTCATAAAGGACGTGTGTGTTTTTTGTAGCTATAATGCTTAAGGTACCTTTGCCTTTACTGCCCCGTCACATAACCCCAGCATGTATATTTATTTGCTGAGCCTAGCAATGGCCATTATCCAAGCCACTCTATGTCCCTTTACAGTTTGAGTGCTCCGCGTCACTGAGTTTGGGCGGCCTCGTTGAAAGTTTCCTAGTTAGGAGGACCATAAGTGGTGCTAGCATGAAAAGTTGGTAAGAGTTATTTTTTTGGATAGAATATCATCAAATAACTTCTCCTGCTCTGGGTGGGGTAAGAGGGAGGGAGTGTCAGACTTGTACTGACTAAAACCCACCCGTATTCCTTCAGTTGCCTGTGTGCCAGGGGCAACGGTATCTCTTTCGAACAACCCGCACCCCTAGCAGGCATCGGCCCTTGCGGACCCCACTAGTTGGTGCTGACATCTTGTTGAGGCGCGCGTCGGTCACAACGCTCTGTCGACCCGGGCTTGGTCCTTGCCGGACCTCGAGCTACCCATTACTCGCCATCCGCAAGCCCGCGCCTACGGTGGCCGGGAATCAGCCTGAGATTCCCGACAAGTTGGTAACCGTGATGGCGTTATGAGATAGAAAGTGGCAATTACGCCACAGCGTAAAGTTGACGCTGTGTAGTGAGAACTTTTTAATCAATCTGATTTGAAATAACTGATACAGAATTGTTTGCTACAGTATTTTTTTAACTCTCGGCGAAAACTGGGGTGTGGGTATTAGTTTGTAGTGTGTATGTGTATATGTATATCTGTGGCATCATAGCTCCTAACCGGCTAAACCGATTTTGTTTTGTTTGATACAAAACCACCCGTCACCCAACGCGTTGACTGTAGGAGACGATTTGATCAAAATATGAGCTACAACTTGTATTCAAATTAAAAAGGCCAATAAAATATTATATTTTAACTTTTTAGAGGTTATTGTTTGTGTCGGGGGCTTTTCATTTTTTTAAATGTAACTTTCATAAGTATTTATCTATTTTATTGCTCTTTCGGATTTATCGATAACAGCTTCTTCTTCTACAACACTATTTACACGTAGCGACACCTATGCGCTAGAGACAGTACCCCATCACAGTTTTAACGATTTGCCATTACCTAATAGATGGCGCCGCGCCTACACGCTGACATCACTGAATCCTAAATAAAGCAAGCAACGTTTAAAGACCACTCTAGATGCCCATAATCTTAGTTTTTCTTGCAGCGCCCACGAAATTAATATTTCACACGTTAGTTGCAATTTGTAGGTTTAGTGTCAGGTTGTATGTATAACAAAATATGATTGGCGAACGTAACAAATATGGGTTTACATAATATTATAAAATCATCATTACAATCCCGCTAAGTTTATTTAATTACATTGAATGAATATTTCAGCAAATAGATATTTCATCATCATCATCATTTCAGCAAATAGATAATTCATCATCATCATCATTTCAGCCGAAAGACGTTCACTGCTGGACATAAGCCTCCCCCAAAGGGGGTTTTACCATAATCGCCACGCTTGACAGGCGAGTTGGCGATCGCAGTATGGTGGTAAAATGCACAGAGAACGCTGTTGCCAATTCCCTAGTAAGTCCCTTAGTCGCCTTCTACGACCCCCACGGGAAGAAATGGGATGGTGCTTTTACGTCCGGCACCACACGGAACAATCTAGTGGTAATAGTTATTTAATGCATTTAAATAACGTATTGCATTGATTGGTTTGATCATAAAGATTATAATTCTGTAAATACATACGAGCGAATCCTATTTTAATCAACATACAACCTGCAAATTGCAAAAACTGTGAGAAAATTAGAATTTCGCGGGCTACACTGGAGCTTTCACCTTATGGAGCTACAGCCAGCTTCATAACTAGTAATGTGGCTAGTAACGTGGTAATAATAATTGCAACTGCGGATTGATTTCGTATCTTCCAAATTGTTATTTAATATATTGTTTCTAAGGCGGGTCCAAAAGATAATCTTATTGCTTTTTTGTCTTGAAGCTTCTCTGGAAATTTAACCATGCCCCGCGCAGCTTAGTCCTCGGACCCTTATTACAAAGCCGGCTCTATTTTTTTTTACAAAAGTTTATACTTACAAAAGTTATCACCAGGGTTTTATAATTTTGCAGAAACATATTTTTGAATGTAAAACCAGAAACGATAAAAGTACTAGTTTGTAAGTAAGTTATTGTTTAAAAGTTAACTTGCCTAACATTAGGTTTACGTTAAAATTATTTGTGAAGAGTTTATTTGCTAAGTTATAATTTGGCAAATTAAATTATGCGGAAAATTATTTGGGAAGTGATTATTTGTTTTTTTTTTTTATATGAAACAACGCTAACACCTATAAGCTACTACGACAATAAACATTAATTAAATACGTTCATAGGAACTACTTGACTTAATTATATGTAGGTACTAGTACTGATTATCGTCCTTATTACAATAAACAGGTATAATACTACAGTAGTAATACTTAGGCAGCCAACTGAACAGTGATTGCTTTTATACAGGAAAAGTTTTTATCCAGTGCGCAAATTGTAACCATGAATTCAGCATATCATACTAGACCCCCTACCGCAGAAATTTTTCGTCGATTATACAAAATAAAATCAGCTGTTCCATACATTTTGACCGCGTAGGTATTGCACTTTTCTATGAAACAGCTGATTTTTGTTTGAATAACCGGCGAAAATTTTTTGCGGTAGGTGGTCTAGAATGATATGCTGAATTCCTGGTAACAGTTTGCGCACTGGATAAAAACTTACCCTGTATTGGACACGTCTGGAAAACGAGGGGACTTGCGTGCTATTATCATCAACATCTGCCTGCTCTTGTGTCATGCGTCTTGGGGTCGGCGCACGTTTTGTTCTACCACTCTCCCCTGTCAGCCGTCATTCTTTTTTTAATAACTTGTTCACACAATCTATCCCTACGTCTTGCTGTCCCTCGCCATCCATCAGGATTTATGTTCATCACTCTTTTGTGATGGATGTTAATGTTGTTTAACTTTTCCAATTACGCATCTAGGTACAAATTTTAAGGAGATAACAGTTAAAGAATTTTGAGTTTATACAAGCTTAGTTTAATAAGGTTATTTTAAATCTATATATCTATTTATAATTCAATTGCTGTTCGTTAGATTCGCTGAACTCAAAAACGGCTCAACCTGTGTTCTTAACCGATTTAAACCTTCTGTTCTTGTTTGGTTTGCTCTCTTAGAAAGGTTGTTTAAAAAAAAGAAAAGTAGGAAAACCCAAAGGAAACGGCCGAAGAACCGGGAAATTGAGATTTAATTTTCTATGGGAATTTAGTATGAATTATTGTTTGAACAGGACAACCGCTTATAAATATAACAGACTAGCTGAACCGACAGTTCAGCTAATCTATACTATAAAAATGAATCGCCGAAATGTATGTACGCGCATAACTCTCGAACGACTGCACCAAATTGGAAGATTCTTTTTTATGGGTTCCTTATTGTCAGGACAAGGTTTGTACATATATAAGAAAATTTATAAAAAACATACAGATTTGATCAGAATTGATAATCCAACTGATTTGATTTTACCGGAAGGGTTATATTTCCTCAGTCGCGGCTGGAGAAATAAAATATGGCGGTACGAAGCTCGCTGGGTCAGCTAGTCCGTTATATTTATAGGCGGTTGAGTGACGTCATCGCATCGAAATATTTAGTCGTAAGTATATAAGTAATTCGAAGTCATGAATTTATGATAGAAAAATCAAGAAATGGTATTTTTGTTGACTTGGTACAACTCACAAAAATGAAATTATTTTTATGAAACTATGTCAATAAAAATCAGATTGCAAAATGGACCTGACGGGTCAGTGGATGGGCACGCCACGATTGCGGCGGTAAGTCCCCTCTTTGAGGAGTGGTTTGAGAGGCGGCATGGCGTCCTCACCTTCCGCCTGACGCAGGTCCTCACCGGACACGGTTGTTTCGGGAGGTTCCTGTTTCGGATAGGGCGGGAGGAAACGCCCGGGTGTTTCCACTGCGAAGATCGCCCTGAGGACACGGTGGAGCACACGGTGGCGGTCTGCCCTGCTTGGGCGGAGCACCGCCGTGTCCTCGTGGAGGCGATCGGCGGCGGCGATCTCTCGCGTCCGGCCCTGGTCCAGGCCATGGTACGGAGCGAGAGGGCATGGGGAGCCGTCACCTCCTTCAGCGAAACAGTGATGCTCGCGAAGAGGGAGGCGGCGCACGTGAGGGAGAGGCAGCATATGCGCCCTCGCGACCCCAGCCGCCGCAGGATACGGAGACGCCCTGGGCGTCGGGAATCCCAGGCCGATTTCCGGCCACCGTAGGCATGGGCTTGCGGACGGCGAGTAATGGGTAGCTCGCTGTCCGGTAAGGACCAAGCCCAAGTCGACGGCGCGTTGTGTTCCACGCGCGCCTCAAAGAGATGTCAGCACAAAAAGTGATGGGGCCCGCAAGGGCCGATGCCTGCCAGGGGTGCGGGTTTGTTCGAAAGAGATACCACAGCCCCTGGCTTAAGGGCTACTGAAGGAACACGGGTGGGTTTTAGTCAGTAAAAGTCTGACACGCCCTCCTGCTCCACCCAGAGCGGGAGAAGTTATTTGATGATTTCCCACCCAAAAAAAAAAAAAAAAAAAAAACGGGTCAGTGGATGTCGTTAATATTGGTACGCGATTTTAGACGAGGTACCTACCTCGTTGAAAATCGCCTACCAGTACCGTACCATACCTACCTAGTGTAAAGGTTTTGTCCGCTTGTTTTTGACAACCGACCTTCGCGTAGATTTTATAAGTTGATGGCCCGTTTATTGTGTTATACAATAAGTATTTCATATTTAGAACGACAGAATAAAGAACAGGGGATCAGCTGGGGTGCAGGTTGCTCGAAAGAGATACCGCGGCCCCTGGCCCATAGGCAACGGAAGGAACACCGGTGGGTTTTAGTCAGTGCAATTTTGACACGCCCTCCTGGTCCACCCAGAGCGGGAGCAGTTATTTGATGATTTCCCAGCCTCAAAACAAATAAGGATCAGCTGGGAGCGCTGACTGAGCACGTCACAATTAAAATCAGTAGCCTCATTGATTGGAATAAATTATGAGACTAATATCATACTCATATAAAATACGCTTTTTATCTAATTTATCTCGTTACAGTACTTTTTTCGTGCACCGTACGCATATCGGCGCACGGCGGGGCAAGGTATTTTTTTTATCGACAACGTAAATTCGTACGTGGGTCGTTCAACTTTTTCTTGTACCAAACGTCCAAAAGCAAAAACTGCACCCCTTACTGCGTTTACTATCCCTTGGATACCAATCGGTTATTATCTCACACCATTTCTCTCAATTAGTATTAGTCAGTACTCAGTTCATAACTTCAGATTGCTTAATTCGACGATAAGGTGAGTGAGTGAGCATTGGTTTGGTAACTGCGACATCATCATCATCACCATCACCGAAAGACGTACACTGCTGGACTGCCTCCCTCAACAGGCGGGTTTTACCATAATCGCCACGCTTGGCAGGCGGGTTGGCGATCGCAGTATGATGGTAAAATATATAGAGAATGCTACTGCCCATCCTCTAGTAGGTCCCTTAGTCACCTTCTACGACATCCACGGGAAGAAATGAGATGGTGCTATTCTTTTACGTCCGGCACCACACGGTACGGTAGCTGCGACAAGTCGACAACATAAGATACAAAAAAGTCGGTTAAAAATAAGTTATAATTGAGCAATTTTTTGGTGTTCAAAATGTCTTATAATCGAATGCATGGCCATTGGTGATTTGCCTTTCATAAGCATAACCTAAAGAAAGGCAAATTATCCTTACTAATATCCTTACTTCTTTACTAATATTATAAACGCGGAAGTTTGTATGTATGGATGTTGGTTACTTTTTCACGCAAAAACTACTGAACGGATTTGGATGAAATTTGGCACACAGATAGATTATAACCTAGATTAACACATGGGATACTTTTTATCTCGGTAGTACGTTCCCGCGGGATAATTTCCAACTTCCACGCGGGCGAAGCTGCAGGCGGAAGGTAGTACCTATAATTTGCAATCTTCTTATAAAAAGATAGGTACCATTTACCGCAGAAATATTTTGACACTTATTTAAGGGTATGTTTACCCTATAAATGTTTCTTATGCTTTGAGAACTTAGACCGGTCGAAGTGGAGGAGCCTGGGGGAGGCCTATGTCCAGCAGTGGACGTCTTTCGGCTGAAATGATGATGATGATGATGATGAAAACTTAGTCATTAGAAAAAGACTAAGTACAACCATTAAGAGTGTTTTCAAAATTAGGCACTTTTGTCGACAAAAAGGATAATGCAGTATACATTATAAAACACTACAAAATAAAAATGGTAACAAACTGAAGTTAATGTAAGTTTTAATATCGGGTGTTTCCTCCTCTAGTCCTAAATAACTGCTGGCATACACGATATGGCATGCTTTGAAGGATGTTGGTAATATCAACTTGCAGTATGTGTTCCCTAGCGGCCAGTGCCTCGTTTCAAAGTTGATTTTCTGGCGAGTTAGGGGTGGCCTTAATCTCTACATATTTGAGACATGCTCAAAAGAAAGATTAAGTGCATATTATGCACTATTAGGTTTCAGTCCGGACTACGTGCTAACCACTGCAATTTTGCAATTTCAACGTCTTGAAGGTATCCTTCATAGCAAAGTGCGTGAGGGCGAGCATTATTGTGCATAACGTTGTTTAATTCGTTTAATAACTCGTTATGTACAATGAACACCGAATATGCCAAACCATGTTATTGAAGTTCATGTCGTTGTATTGTTTTATTACCTATAAAACGATACGTAATTATTAAGTTTCGTGTTTTATTTAATTTTTTTAACAATATTTTCAAGTAAACCAGGATATGACTACGGTTATTTTTATAATTACGATCCTGGCATTGGGTCGCAACAACTGGCATTCGTTGCAGTTCTGTTGCCCAGGTTTCATACAAAGACCATCAAACTTTATTTTGAAAGTAAAAACAAATGTAACGTAACATGGAAATTAATTAAAAATAAACTTAAATGTACAAATTCACAATATATAGAAGAATTAATAAGAAGATTATGATCGGACCTGCTCTAGCTCCCCCCTTATGCATCGCAAATGTCCATTGTCAGTTTTTTTTACAAAAGAAAGGATAAAGCACAAACGATTGGAAAAACAAATAGACTTTTAACTTAAAATAATAAAAAAAGTTATACTTCTTTGAAAATAATACAATGATGTCGACAACACATTCTGACAACATCTGCGTACAAAAACGAATTTTAAACGCGATATCCTGAACAATATCATTGAAGTAAAAAAATACCATATTTCGACTTGATCAGACCCATGGAAGATGCTCAAATCCCTTCATCAACCAGAAAAGAGCTGATAATATACAAATGGCTGAACCGATTTTAATGAAACATGTCTTAGAACACTTCCGACTAATTCACCTTTCAAACAAAATCATTTCATCCGTTCGGGAGCTATGTTGCCTCAGACACAGACACACACGCGCGCGCGCGCAGCGAGACCTCAGAAGACGTCTATGAAAACAACAACGCAGAACATAGCAACGGCATAGAAAAGAGCTAAGAAAACAGTTGAACCTACCCGAGAAGGTCGACGTGAATCCTATATATAAATACATACCACCCGTCTCTCCACTAGTCCAATGCTTACTCAAGGATGCATATCCGGTAGACTCGCAATCATTTCCTATCGTAAGGGCACGTCTCCCTGACCATTACAGCGGCCCCCGGTCTACTTCTTGATATGCAATGGCCTCTAAAGCACCATGAAGCATGAGGCTCCAGGGACTAGTTCAAGTCTTGGGGTTCATTCGATTAGTCGAGTCTGGTCAAGCCATGCTGGGATCGGTGCATTTAATTCATTTATTAATATTATGTATAATTATTATCGGGTATAAAAAGATGCTCGTTCATTGTGTAAGTGGTTTATTTATGTGTTTCAGTTTCAGAATATAAGTTTGTGTTTAAAATTAAAACAATAATATAATTTTTTTAAACATTCGAACGGTACGCCGCAGGGCATTCCTATATAACAATATTTACTACTCGGGGAATACCTTTTATTAACGTACCTACTTGTACTGTACTCGCAAACCCTATGTTTTGGATATAAGGTTTGAATTTCATCACAAGCTAACCGTAGAAGACTTGCAAGTTATTTGGTGAATCATGATCATGATTCATGATTGAATTGCCACTTCGGGAAGGGTAATCCATATTGTAGTTTTTTCTCAAGGGTGAGGGCTGACCCTCAGCCCTGACAGAAAACACCTGTGTTTTGAAGGGTAAACTTTTAAACTGCTTATTTACTATTTTGGATAAAAAATATCAATTTATATAACTACTAGCATTTCGCCCGCAACTTCGCCCGCGTGACATTTTGGCCCCTGACCTGCCGCGTCGCATCTCATCCCCCGCACGCACTCATATTTTTTATTTTTGCTCGGCTTCTAAGGGTAGAGTATAACTATTTCAGCGAAACCTGGTATTTATGAATGCATCATGAAATCAGATATTACTGCTGAACTGTCCATAGTGAGCGATATATTCATGCTCGTGACTATATGCGGCATGCAGTTTTTTCATTATGAGCCACAGAGATGACGACGCAACGATTTTTTTTTAACGAACTTTGCTCTCGCTTTCGTACAATCTGCGGGAGTGTATATCGTGAAAACGGACGGTGAAGTGAACAGAAGCGCACGCTTTTTGATTTGACCAAAGAGCGCGCGCGTTGGTTGAGCTAGCCGTCAGATGGTACCAACACTACCAACCAATTATCCGAGAGTTTGGTACTGTCAGCCAACAGTGTATGCGTGTGTGTGACGAGAAAGGGAAATACAGAAGGAGAAAATCATTTCAAATAATACCTGAATATTTTATTTTTTTCAGGGTATCATTTATGTAAATGTTGCTTATTACTAAGGTGAGATGTCAGATGTTACACGTCCTAAACGACTACTAGACCAGGGTAGATACATTTTTGAAACCAAAAAAAAATATAGTGGCATGAAACCCATTGGAAAAGGAAGAGAATATAACAAAAATGAAAGGAAAAATAATTTACGGGTGATCTGAGGTCGGGAAGTGGATGGGAGTGCGTTTTTAAGGGTAAAAAATTGTTTATTTCGATTTCCGGCAAAACTACAAGTCCTATAAGAAATTTTACCTACAACTTTGCCATTGAAAAAGGTTCAATGGCAAAGTTGTAGGTAATAAAAAGATCTACAACTTTTGCATTTACACTTTTTCACATTTATGTGAAAAATTCAAATAACCAAGTTTTTGGTTTTTTTTATTTTATCTTTAACAAATTTTTTTTTCCTGTACGAAATTTGGTGAAACCTTAACTTGCCGGAAATCGAGATAAACCGTGTTTTATCCTTAAAAACGCACTCCCATCCACTTCCGGACCTCAGATCGCCCGTAAATTATTTTTGTTATATTCTCTTCCTTTTCCAATGGGTTTCATCCTACTATAATTTCTATTTACTTCTTACCATTTTCAAAGGTTTCAGCACTGGTCTATACTTGTTTCTTGTATCAACAGCCGGTACTGTACTGCCCGTATAACTTCGGTTGTAAGTCATTTGACACTCACCCCTCGTGAGTCCCGGAACAGTATGGCAGCATGATGAGGGTCGAGGAAGGCGTCTGAAGCCCGGTGCCGGATGGTCGGTACATGTCCTAACGATGACCGACGCTTCTCTGCATCCTGCGATGTGGCTCTGCGCAAGTGAGCTGTGAAACAAACGAAATTGACATCATTATCACCGTTGTAAGCACTGTGAATTAATTCGACCTCAAGCATTATGGTCCTCAATATTTATAGACTCACTGAAGTCCCAAGCCTCTAGGCTCAAGTATGCGAAATATCTCTAAATGTATGTTCCTCTAATTTCATGGGCCCTTTAATCCCTTCGTACATAAATAAATTGCCTAACATTTACAAATACCTAGCAACAAAAATGAGTTAACATTATACATAGTGGCTATATATTTAAACTTTAAGGAAACGTGCGTAATACTAATGATCTACACAATCGTGCGACGAAATAATTGATTTTATTCGTTCACAAACACATTGTGATAAAAAGAGTTCAAGAACCTACATGTCAATTATTTCCATCATATGAATTAATAAGAGTTAATGACTTTATGCCAACTGTGTTTTTCTTTTAAATTTTCTTCGTCAAAGTTCAAAGTTTGTCAAAAATCGAGTCAACAAGGAAAACTCCCATTTCATATAATTATGGTTATAATTTTCGACTTTGCCAGCATTGGTATAAGAAGTGAAGCGAGTAGATACCTCCTACGCCTAACTAACGTATTTAATTCAAAAAGATTATTGCTGAGGAGATTGGAACAAAACAAAACGTTATATCAAGGTTATGTTCACGTTATGGTTCTACTGGTGAAGTGGCAAAAAAAGACACCCAGGCGGGAAGAAAGAAAGAAAGAAAAAACGTTTATTTGCGGTAAACATGACGCAAAAATAACAGGAATACAAAAATAAGAAAAGTTTGAGGAAAAGGGTTTTTGCAAGTTGCCGCGAGACGATAACCAAATGTTATGTCAGAGCACCAGTTGCTTGTGAGTGACCAAAATGTTGCGGAGAAGACTGCATGAAGCTAACCTTCATGCTCGTAAATCGCTTCGTACTCCAGCACTACGCCTAGGAAATCGTGGCCGAAGATTACAGTGGGCTCGTGAACATTTGTTCTGGGACGATAACCAGTGGTTTGTAGTGCAGTTTACCGATGAGTCCCGATTCGGTTTTCATACAGGTTCGCGAAAGTACGCGTATGTCAAGTTCCTGGTCGTGAGAGCCGTCTGCAACACCCTCAGGAAGTCCATTCATACCACGGCGGGACAATAATGGTTTGGGCTTGAATTCCTGTTAGTGGTAAAACAGACCTCGTTTGGATCAGAAATACCGTGACCGTTGAAAAATACCGTAACCAGGTGGCAGTGCCAATAGGCTACCCCCATCGACTACAAATGGGCCAAGAATTCACGCTCATGCACGACAACGCGTACTCGCGCACTCAGCGCGAGTGGTGACCATCTAGCAGTATGCAAAACTCGCAGAACCATTACGTATCGGTCTTAGACTGGCCCGCGCAATCACCTCACCTAAACCCCATACAGCACGCGTGGGACATGCTCCAAAGAAGGGCTTTGAAGAATTTTCCTGCTAACATTGCGACTGAAAAGCAACTTTTTTGGCATATTACCAGGACCTCGGACAATCTACCGCAGCAAGACTGAAAACTTGGTTCAAAGCATGAAAAACCGTTACAGGACCGTTGTTAAAGTCATAAGCGGTTTAACTGACTACTGATTTTTCGCATAATCGAAAAAAACTGAACAATTTCGCTTATTTTTTCACTTATTCTTGAAAAACACATTCATTCGTTTATATCATTATTTCACTTTCGTCGTTATTGAAATAAAATGGGTATTTTTAGCCTATACTGTCCGTCCCAATGCTGAGCAAATGTTTCTCCCAAATCCTTCCAGGCAGGATGCCTTAGATTAGACTAGAGCATTGGCTTAAGAGCAACATACAATAACCATAACAGCTTATTTTCATTTGTTATTTACGAAAAAATAATATTATCTTTTGTTTAATTTTGATGTCTAGTCTGATAAATGAGCTTTGTAAAATTATACTATACTACATTTTGTACATTATTTATAGCAAATATCGAATTAATGTTTCGTTTTTACTTGCTAACTATACATTTTCTGTTATCAGCGACAGTCCCGCTTACAGCTCAAGCGTGTCAAATTCTCTGATATGGTTTTAAGTGCGGATTTCACCAATGAAAACGCGATTTAGAAGTGCTGATCGCATCGGTGAACTTCATCATCATCATCATCATCAGCCTATAATGTTCCCACTGCTGGGACACAGGCCTCCTCTCAGTGAGAGGGATTGGGCCGTAATCCACCACGCGGGCCCAGTGCGAGTTGGTAGATGTCACATATCTTCGAATTTTTGGTTCTAGTACATGCCGGTTTCCTCACGATGTTTTCCTTCACCGTTTTGAGAGCAGTGGTGATGAAATAATTTACACAAAGTAAAGCGCCTGTCTGGGTTCGAACTCACTACCTACTACTCGTAAGTCGCGGCCGTTACCACTTGGCCACCACTGCTCTTCGTGTGAACTTCGCCCTAAGGGATTGCTTACACTTATTCAGCTCTGTTCAGCTTTTATCCATAGAAAACAACGAATCATGACTGTTTTAACGGCAGTTTTCTAGTGATATACATAGGTCCAAGTAAAACTTTAGTCTGCTTCGATGTAAGTACAATCACAATTTTTGGCCTCGGTACCAAAATAGTAAAAAAGGAATTCTTATGGTGCGACTTCTACTGCCCGTCTGTCGGTCACAGCTGCTTATTTCACCTAACTAATATAACCTACTAACGCTGGATAACATTAGTAGGTTAAATTTAAACTTGATATTTGGAATAAACAATGCTTGCAAATGCAAAAACTTATATATTAAGTCAACAAATATTAAAAAAAAACGTTGCAGTAGGATCTGCAATGGGGTTTGACATATATAAATGGGTCTATAATATCAAGTGGGGTATCACATGAAAGGGCACATCATTAATCATATCAGCGTTGTGACTTACTTAAGGTGAAAATATCCGTAAAGACACCACTTATACTGAAGTTTGCAAAGCGAAATATCTTAAGTTAGGTATAGTTCATGGAGGTTGGGAGCTTGGAAAAATGTTGTTCCTACCGAGGGACCTGCGGAACTTAAGTGGAATCTAGTCGCCGGCTCGAACTCACTGGTGGGCCTAGCTGAAAAGAACGCTGTCTCACCAGACATCATGTTCAACAGAGGTAGTATCAGTGATGAACAGTTTGACGCTAGTCTACACGCACAACGTTATTGAATGAGATGCAAGATACAGGATCATTTATAGTAGAAAAGGCGCGTAAAATTTTAAGAAAAGTCCTTCGGAAGATCGGGTTTTATGAAAAACCACTGCAAACGAGTAAATCAATGACCAATAAAGTTTATTGAACTTTTCGATATTTGAGCTTTGTCGGTACTGACTTGGCTTTGGAGATTTTATACTTCTTTTATTACATATACACGCCCAAAGTTAGGTTAAATTAGTAAGTAATTTTAGTATTCATTTTCCGTACAGACATTATTAATGATCAGACAAAACCATACCATGTTTAATTTTTGAATTACTTTGTAGAACAGTTACCGTGTGCTGCCGGACGTAAATAATAGCATCATCCCATCTCTCCCCGTGGGTGTCGTAGGAGGCGACTAAGGGACTTACTACAGAATGGGCAGCAAAATATGCATTTTACCACCATACTGCGATCGCCAACCAGCCTGCCAAGCGTGGCGATTATGGCAAGCCCCCCGAAATTGGGGAGGCCTATGTCCAGCAGTGGACGTTTTCCGGCTGAAATGATGATGATGATGAGATTCACCTTAATGGAACGCTCGGAAGCCAGCTGAAGCACAACTTGAAATTAAAATGTGGGGGAAGATTTGAGTAAAATGTGGAGACACTAGGCAGGGACTAAAATTTGGAAGGTAGCGCCATCCATGTCAAACCGCAATCCCCAGTCAACAGCAAAATGATTTATATTTGAAATAAACATAGATAGGTAAAGATCATTTACCTACTAGACACAAGTAATAATTCAGATTGGGTTACCATATTAATCTACAAATGAGAAAGCACACTATTTTTCATGTCTAGATTAGCATAGCTGATGATTCTGTTCGGTCGTAACTTTTGCTAAAGAAAATAGGCTATTATCGTTTAAGTATTACTAAACATTGCAAACTGTAGATAAGTACAGACACGAGCATTAATATATTTCTCATTATCATCTCCTAACTCTTTTCCAAACTATGTTGGGGCCGGCTTCATGTGTAACCGGATGCAGCTGAACACCAGTATTTTTTTATGGAGCGACTGCCTATTTGGCCTCCACAACCCAGTTACTGGGAAATAGGATACCCCTTGGTAAAACTGGCTCTGGCTTTTGGCGACCTGTAACAGCTGTCAAAGATCCACGAATGACAGCCGGGATCAATAGCTAACTTAGCTTAGTGGTCTTGGTATGTGTAGATGCTCGACCATATACCCACAGTCCCACACCTATTACTTTGAACAGATTTGTACAAAACATTTATGCTCGTGACTGTAACCATACCTTCTTATCTAAATATTATACCATCATGAAAAAGCCAAGTCCGGACTTGGTACACAGTATCATACACATTTTTATTTGAGCTACAATATTAGTGACGAAAACAGTTCTACGTGACAAGCCATAATTTAGGGAACATAATTATATATCATCATTTCAGCCGAAAGACGTCCACTGCTGGACATATGCCTCCCTCAGGCTCCTCCACTTCGACCGGTCTTGTGCTTCTCACATCCAGCGGATACCCGCGGCCTTCACAAGGTCATCGGTCCACCTTGTGGGAGGCCTTCTCACTCTACGTCTTCCGGTACGCGGTCCCCACTCCAGAACCTTTCGGCCCCATCGGCGATCTGTAGGTATATATATACAGATATATAATTATATTTTATATATAACATATATATTCAGAAAATTATAGGAAATGTATTCGCAAAATTATTTTACGTAACGAAGACGATTACCTACCTACGCATCATATCTAATTACATAGGGTGGAGGGCCTAAATTCGTAGTTACAGTTAGCGCGTCAATCGTTACCCACAATTTAGACCAAACCCACACATAGAGTGGCATGGATGCCACTCTATGTGTGGGTATGCTATGTCTGCGTTTATCGTACAATTAAGCTAAAATATTGGCAAGGGTTCTTTTTTTTTTTTTTTGACTTCTCCTGCTGAGTAGAGCAGGAGGGCGTGTCAGACTTTTACTGACTAAAACCCACCCGTGTTCCCTCAGTAGCCCGTATGCCAGGGGCTGTGGTATCTCTTTCGAACAAACCCGCACCCCTGGCAGGTATCGGCCCTTGCGGACCCCACCGGTGGTTGCTAACATCTTTGATGGCGCGCGCGTGGAACACAACGCGCCGTCCCGTCTACCACTTTTCGGCCGCAGGGGATAGGGAGAGCGGCTGATGCTATACCGACACTCCTCTTCCCCTGCGGCCCCACCGCGTCCGCCATCAAACGGTGGCGGCCCCGTCCAGGCCACGGAAGGGAAGAGCGCTGCTCAGAAGCACCGGCACCTCTCCTCTATCGCAGCCCGTAACCCTCAGCCGCGATGCCTCCCATTCGACATCGCGGCCCACCTCAGTTGCGGTGCACCTCACCGCAACCTACTTTTTGGCCGCTACGTCGTCGGCTTTGAGGCAAAAGCCCTGACGAGCGGCCCCACCTTTGGGTTCCTCTTGGCTTCACCGTGGCCGGAATCCACGGTTACTGAGCCCCCCGCAACGTCATTGCGGGAATTTGAGTGTCGCACTTACAATTCGCGTACATTTGTACAAATACTCTTAAAAGATACTCGTTCAAATTAAGATAAAAGGTAATCTTCACAGCATTTTTTCGCAACATTGGGTTTCGCGGGATTTTTTTTCAGGCAAAACGCCGATTTTTGAACTTTTCGAATGAAAAAGCAGTATTCATTCTTCCAAAGCGGAACATTCAATTTCGGGCTAAAAATCGGGACGTCCCGGCAAAATCTGGACGTTTGGCAACGCTGTTTGAAAAGCAGGTGGCTACGTTTATACAGATCCCATGACAATAAACCAGAGTATAATTATTATACAATAAACAGTAAATGACATTCAAAGATGGCGGAAATAAATAGTTCCAATATATAAGGGAAAAGTGGCACTGGTAGCTGACTTTGTATTAACCTCTCTACACACTGGATATCTAGCAGAGCGTCATGCCTTATTGTAGTCCATGAACTTCTTTGCAAAAAAAGCAGCCATAACAACGTAATGATTGGTGTCTTTTAACCACTAATGTTAAAGTCAAATAGAAAGGCAAATGAAAGAAAATAACGCTTTTAGATGTAGAAAAACAAGAATGCGAAACAGGGATTCATCCAAAATGTACCTAATATGCTCGATAGTTTGTTGCTCCGCAACTGCAAACCAAAGCACTATCGCTTTGCGTCATGCATTGTTCACGGCCGGACAGGCTACGACGCATAAAGCTACCCACAACGCGGATTTGCCCCTAGATACCTATATCGAGCGAAATGAAGCAACGACATAACTCGCAAGTCGCAACATCGAACTTGAAAACGGTTCTAAGGTAAGATGTCTGGAAACGTTGGTCGACATCGCCCGACGTTTCAAGTGACGGGTGTCGCGGAATATTTGTCCAGTAATGAATACGAGGCTTTCTTAAAAATGGAATTACTCGTCAGTAAGCATAATGGGACAACTGTCAGTCGTGATGTCATTTAAAATATTAATATTTATTTGCCTACCTAACCTATATCTAATACAGGAAAAGTTTTTATCCAGTGCGCAAATTTTAACCATGAATTCAGCATATCATTCTAGACCCCCTACCGCAGAAATTTTTCGCCGGTTATACAAAAAAAAATCAGCTGATCCATACATTTTGACCGCGTAGGTATTGCAGTTTTCTATGAAACAGCTGTTTTTTTTTTTGTACAACCGGCGAAAAATTTCTGCGCTAGGGGCTCTAGAATGATATGCTGATTTTATGGTTAAAATTTGCGCACTGGATAAAAACTTATCCTGTATGTTATTATGTTTATGCAAGGTTCAAAGACAAATGTAGAATTTAAGACCTGCAAAGGTATTCAGGCTTAGGAGGCCGCGGGTCCCATCATGCTGTCTTCCGGCTTATTCCTATTTATTGTTGATTAAGCAAAAATAAAATATAGGTATATTTGTAGTTGAAAAAAGCATTTATATAATATTACGACATTTTAATCTAAGGAGAACCTCATAATGACTAATTAGCTGATCACCACACAATGCTCATCAGCATCACACATACTAACAACAGCTATAACCTATGGCAATGCTTGTGAGTCGATTATCTTTGCAGTGCACACCTAGATTACGTACAATCCTCGTGTTCTTTAAGTACTTCACTAAAAAACAATTAAAACTAAATAGTAGGCAAACGACTAATTCACAACTATTTACAACGAATCATCATAATGACAATTATGACACCTCTGATTTGAAATTGCCATTAATAGATTTTATTGTTGCCATGACAGCAAAATTCTCCAAAAAACCCATATATCGTGTTTTCATTGAACTGCTATTAACAAAAAAAGATAATGTTGCAAATACAACTAGGTACTGGCTCCCATGCTTAAAATCATATATATTATATGCTCTATATGCTCTTGTGGGTCTGCACCGCCTAAATGTCTTAGATTTGTGGTAACAGAACTGAGTTATCACAAGAATATTAACGTCTTGGCCTGTAATACTCCCCTTAAAAAACGTGGTACAAGTCTCAAGTTAAACGATGAAACCACACTGCCATCAAAATCCAACTGATTAACATGATTATAGAAATACTCGTACCATACTCTGGTGAGTATGTATGGCAGGTAGTATGGATTTACCCTCCATACCTACTGTCACAGGTAATGAAAAAAAGCTAATGTATAAAAAGTAAAGCCCTGTGACTGTTTCATATAAAGTACATACTTTCTGTGGGCTGAGGATGATGACATATTTTCATTCACGAACGCTTCTGAAATTAAGCGACGCCAAACTGCCATTCCTCTTTATAGCTTTCGTCTTTCTATTTTCAACCAAGAAGATCCGTGGCCCCTAAAAATTAACATTTTATCTAGCTCTGTTAGTAGGCTCTCTTCTTCATTTAGGTACCTGCTGCACGATGGTGAACTGCCATTACCTAATTATGTTTGTCCCCAGCAGCTAATGGAGTACTAATGTACCTGTTAACCTCATTAATTACGACGACCAATAAGGTTAAATTCCGATATTGTTCCGCAATTACGTAACCAATAACATAGTTAACAGTTGTCTGAGATATGCACAGTGGGAAACTACCCTAGACAGTTGAAAATATACCTACGAGTATATATGTGTTTAGGTGTATTTCCTTTCGGATACCACGAAACACAATTTGGTTATCAAATTGTCAATGAATAACTTCATTTTCCCATCATCGAAAGATGTGCCGACTGTTCGGTTAAAGGCTTCCGCAGATAGACGAAAGACGGCGGGGCGACGCGATTCTGGTAGAACGATTTCCATTAAGTTTTCAAAAGCATTGTCCTACAAGAGTCACGTCGCACTGTGGGCTGTAAATAGTGTGTCATAGGGATTTAACTTCTACTCGCTTTTTTTTTTGCTTGCGATATGCTTCTGACGCCTTCTGCGGTCATGAATATATTTATGGAATATCCTTTCATAGGTAGGAGTAGGTAGGAGAGCGGTGGTGGCCGAGTGGTAACGGCCGCGAGTTGTAGGTCGTGAGTTCGAACCCAGACAGGCGCTTTACTTTGTGTAAATGATTTTATC
The DNA here is from genome assembly GCA_949987655.1 of Polymixis flavicincta. NCBI lineage: Eukaryota > Metazoa > Arthropoda > Insecta > Lepidoptera > Noctuidae > Polymixis > Polymixis flavicincta. The sequence goes on along the minus strand of OX465171.1, from coordinate 28,173,590 downwards.
ACCACTGCTCTCAAAAACGGTGAAGGAAAACATCGTGAGGAAACCGGCATGTCCTAGAACCAAAAATTCCAAGACATGTGACATCTACCAACCCGCACTGGGCCCGCGTGGTGGATTACGGCCTAATCCCTCTCACCGAGAGGAGGCCTGTGTCCCAGTAGTGGGAACATTATAGGCTGATGATGATTTCATAGGTAAACTAAATTATTAAAAAATAAAAGTGTACGTATGGCGTCAAAGTAATACCTACATAAATCCAAATATCAGCAAAACCGCTGTCTTAACTATTATATCCTTACAGTTGGCTGTTCTACAAATTATTATTGTACATTTTTGGTGAATTTTATATAACGGTGACTTTTTTCAGCTGCGACATTTTTTTTTTAATTACGTTATATAAAAAATGGTTGAACTAAAATTTGTACTTACATCCGGACCAACGGGTTTATAAACTTGAAATTTTGCAGAGAGGTGTCTGTATTTTAGAGGAATATTACTACATTAGCAAAATTAAGAAATATTAAAACAAATTATTACTGTTATGATTTTTTAATAGTAATAAATTAATAATATTACTAATTGTAACTAATTAAAATATGTATATATAGGTTAAAACAGTATACATAATTATATAATAAGATAATTTAGTTTAGTATCAAAATCGTTATCAGAATCATTATGTGACTCAGAGTCAGAATCTAAATGAGAAACATCTAAAAATTCGAAATCGATCTCCTGAAGTTTCACCAAATCCGGGGTCTCGTTGAATAGCTTTTGCTTTATTTTCGAACTCATCTTGGGCCTTGTTGCAGATATAACTGGATCTGATGAAAGAAGTAGCATGTTGAAGACATCTTCATTCGAATTTTGTTTGCTTTTCTTTCGTGAATTGTCTTCCCTAAATCTACGAAAGTCTTTGTTGCGAGACTCGTATGGTTCCTCTGTGGCATAATTGCGTTACTGGCAATGATATCTGCCCCGTGTAGGTATTAGTAATATGTGCACTGTAGCAAGCATATGGTACCAATTATATAGTTCCACATACCTAGCAGTTGTCTGGTACGCATATTCTTTAAATTGTATAGCGTCAATATCATGTTCCGAGGTAACCACCTGTAAAATCACTGCAAGTCTACGAATTAACTGTTCGTCTAGGTACCAATAACAGTAACTTTTGTCATCAAAATTAAGGTAATTATATAATTTGGGTAATTAGATAGTTCCTAATTGGTTAACTATAATACAATTAGTGTTAAAAACGAGTTCTTAGAACGCGTTATTAGACGATCACTTAATATTTTATTCGCGATGTCATTGAATATTTGTAACGTATATATTTTTTATAAAAAAACAGCAGTTGTCACCGTTTAGCAGCGCTCCTCGGTTTCACCCGCGTAGTTCCCGTTTCCGTGAGAATACGGGGATAAAATATAGCCTATGTCACCCGGGGATAGTGTAGCTTCCCAACAGTGAAAGAATTTTTCAAAACGGTTCAATAGTTTCGGTGCCTATTCAAACAAACAAACAAAATCAAATCTTTCCTCTTTATTATCAGTATAGACACCAAAAATTCTCAAATAATTTGTGGAACAGTCATCTGTAAGGATATAACACTTAAGACTGCGGCTTTGAAGATACATATTTGGATTTATAACTTTAGCGCCATACATTTCTTTTTTATAATAATTTAGTTTACCTATGAAATGATATCTATTCCTTAAATATAATCATGACTGCTGAAGGCATTAGAAGCGAATCACATTCAAAAAAATATAAAAAAGTGGAAAAATTTAAATGCCTATGAAACTCGATTTACAGCCCACAGTGCGTCGAGCTGTAGTGTGGCGCCAGTCTGCGTGACCCTTAAAGCGGGTATAACTACATACGATACGGTATGGTACGTACAATACATTCTATGGCGACATAATCCTCCCCACACATTATTTAGCCAGGTGAAACCGCTTTAGCTTTTCGGCCAGTCTTTACATAGGTAATACGTATGAATATCGTGTATGTAAAACGCCCGCCGCGCCGTTAAGATTACCTACATCTGAATATATGTTTTATATACGAGCCGAAGGTTACATCGCTGTATCCCAAACAGAACGCGCGCCATACTGGACCGGTTTCGCCCGATACTGTCTCCACTCAGTAACCCATTTAATAGGAACCTTTGAAAATCTGTATATTCTCAATTCGATTATACGAGCTTCGTCTTACATCCGGTTTCTGAATTGGGAATTTGAAGTTCGAATCTTAGCAAACTGTACTCAGCATTAGGCTGTAAAAATGTAAGAAATATGAAATACTATAAAATACTGGTATTCAGCTGCATCCAGTTAGATTGAAAACCGACCCCAACATAGCTGGAAAAAGGCTAGCCTTCATCTTATCTTTCATCATTTTCTCATTTCAAAGATACTTATAGCAATTTCATTGAACGGCAATTTATTTATCACTGATAAAGATTTTATTGTAGACTAGCATTCGCCCGCGCCTTCGCCCGCGTTTTCATCATCATCATTTCAGCCTAAAGACGTCCACTGCTGGACATAGGCCTCCCCCAAGCTCCGCCACTTCAACCGATTCTGTGCTTCCCGCATGGAGCCCGGAAATGATCCTACAGGAACGTACCTACTACCGAGATAAGAGTATTCAGGTTATAAATTATCTGTGTGCCAAATTTTATTTTAGTTATCTATATTTTTTGCAGCCGTTTTTCCGTGATTGAGTAACAAACATCAAAACATGCAGGCATTCAAACTGTCACATTTATAATATTATATTTTATAGTAGGAAATGTTTCAATAATGTTTTATTATTCATGTTTTATTTTCCATTGTTATTGATACAAATATCATATAATTAATAAGTTCAGTGCACAGCCATGGAGAGACGGTAGCTGTCAATGGTAACGGATAAATATCAGAACGATACTTAAATAAAACTAACATGTCGAGCCATTACTGCCGATTTAGCGTAACCGACAAAAACCAAATTTTACAAATTATACTACTGAACGGATTTGGATGAAACTTTCCAGTAATGTAGCTTAGACATCAGAATAACACACAGGCGATAATTTACTTACCACGCGGGCGAAGCCGCGGGCGGAAGCTAGTAGTTTATAATGTCGCAAAACGCAGCTTAGGTAAAAATGTCGCTTACGATAAGTCGGCGGTAAAGGCTCGATGTCATCCACAATGGTTTACTACTATAGATTGACCTTATCCATGAGCACGATACGGATTACGATAGAATCTGTCTGGAGAATATTCAAACTATGTAGGTGCTTACGTAGGTAATCCTCATGGGCGCCTGGAGCGGGGTGCAAGAGGGTGCTCTTGCACCTCCTTGGTCTCAAAATAAAATAGTATAGGAAAATAGGAAAACGCCTAATAGAATCATAAAGAACTCGCCGTTGAGGCGAGATTCTACAATTCTCAAGTTTCCGATCTAGATTCTAAAGTTTAGGTGCATTAGTCAACAAAGGACCGAACTCCTATTTCCGAAAATTTTACTGAACGTTATCGATCTTGCTTCGCTCGCTTTTGCAGCCTACTCTTAATTTTTACCACTTTATTTCATTCGAGGCGAGATGCAAAACTTATCGAGTTCGCTTTGTTCGTTCTTGCATCCTACATTTTCTTGTTAAGCTATTCCGCATAAGTCTACAAAGTTACTCTTTGTATGAACGGACACACCAGAACCTAACATATCCGAAGTTAAGTGCAAAAATCATCGAACTTCCTCCGTGGAGCTAAAACAGTACCCTACCCCGCAAATAATTTTGTCGGCGCCCATGGTAGTTGTTAAAGGCTGCTGTGTAATAAAATTCCATAGGTTTTCGCATCTTTGAGTTTGTTTCGGCCTTTCTTAGAATATTAATATAGGAAACGCCGACATTTGCAAGTTTAAAATAATACATGACGTGTAACGGTCTTATTCATAAAGTTATCGAACATCTAAACAGTTGTTTAAAGTCAGGTTTTCAATACGAAACCAGACTTTAGCAACTGTTTAGATGTTCGATAACTTTTGTGATTAAGACCGTAAGTGTTTGTACAAACCTACATATAGAAATAAAAGGTAAATTAAATATTTAAAAAACCTCCAGCCCCAACAAAAACCTTTTAAAAGTAAAAAAAATAAAATGTATTCGCCTTTTAAGAGTAATAAGAAGATGTAGGTAATATTTTGATCAATTGTCATGTCGGGGGACAGTCAATGAAAATGTTATCCTTTCTATAATAGCATAGTTTTATTCAGTATTGCTGGGCCTCGTCTTCTTGATTTGTTTGGAATTTGGGCCTCATTATTTTATTTTTTGTTGTTAGCAATGAACACATTTTGTGAATATATGTAAACTGTCTACCTATTACGGTTCATGAGATACAGCCCGCTGACAGATAGGCGGACGGATGGACAGCGGAGGCTTAATAATAGGGTGCCGATGGCCCCGTTGGTGGAATCCTATAAACTATTCAAATCGAGGAATGTATGACATTGACTAGTCTGAGATTTATGTTCAAATGGCTGAAGCATATAATGTAACATCTACAACCACCCTAACACGACGGTGGAATCAGTCTAGTAATAAACATGACTAATCTTTAGTCGCAGTGAGCTCACAACCTTCTCGTACAAACGAGTTCCGTCTACGGCACCACACCATTCCAGGCTTGGGATGGTGATTGGCTTAATCAGCGCCACTCGACTTTTAGCAGCTAACAGACGAATTTCATCCTGACCCAATGACCAGTAGGCCAATTCTCGTAATTAAAAAGGTTCAAAATCTAATCGTAGTCTCATCTCGGCGACCATCAATGTCAAAAACTTGTCAAAATGTTTGGAAATTCGAGGTATTTTTGACAGATTGCGACTCAAATCGACTGTGAACGTTCGTAAAATTATGAGAATAGCCCCTCTGGCTGAACTTCGTCTGTCAGTTCGAGTGCCATTGCACTACTGCCATAGACGCAGGCAACAATTATGCACGCTTAGATGCGTCTGTGAATACATGCAGTACCACAGTGTATGCATCACATATACCGAGTCGTGGAACACGATAATTATTGATAAGCGACAATGCTTTGACAATAGCATTCCAACTAGCATTAAGTGCCAGGGTTAATGGCTCATCCCACAAGACCTTGCACATGCTTTGAAAAACATTTTCATTGTGACTACTCAAGGAGATTAAAGTTGTAGTGCGTCCGAAATACGTGCTATGGCAGAAAGTATATGACGCTTCTAACAGAACTAACAGATTCCGTAGAAGGAAACGTTAAACCTGAAAACCCAAATTCGTCGGAACTAAAAAACCAGTCAAGTTATTGGTTTCATTAGATCCCATATTTAAATCTAATGACGACTGAGAACCTCCGGAGACAAAGTAAGGAACGGTAAACCTGCATTTTATAAGCGGTATGCAAGAAGATGTTAGTGCATTAAAGACCTTTGTGAGGATAAACATCACCGACTGTCATGTTGTCAGTGTCATGGAACTCTCCGTTAAAAGTCATGTTTGATGACATTAGCAAACATATTTCTGCTATCTTAGGATGACTCATCCACAGAACCACCCTTAGTGCCATTGGTTTGAAAGTCCAGCCCTATTTGCTTGAGGCAACGTGAAGCAAGATGAACCATACGTGACGGTATTTAATATATAAACCTTAACAGGATCACATGCATTATCACGCCGCAGAATCTGTTCCAGCTACCTATCTAGGTAGCTGGAACCTCCACCTCACCCATCAGATGATGGGTGAGGTGGAGGTATATACATGTGCTGACAAGACGAACTCGTGTTGTCGAAACCGCAGAAATAAGTATGAGATAAGTAAATATAAGTAGTACAAGATCGTCTAACACTGCGGGACCCACAATATGCTCGCCTTTTATTGATACTTCTGCAGAAGAACTACTACTTGCATTAAAAACTACACAGAGCTTATTCACGCAACAATACCCCGTGGTGTGTGGAATGGAATATCCAATGGAACTATGATTATCCTTTGTCGTGGTCATAAATGTGTTTAAATGTCATATTCATAAATGATAAATTATTTTATTGCTGTAAGTAGGTTTCTACAAACACTTTTACACGTCAATCATATTTTTTTAACTAGATTAGGTCGGCGTTTCCTATCTGACTACTCTGAGAAGAAAGGCCGAAACAAACTCAGAGGTCACAGTCTTTTAAAGTCTAGACATAATCTTAGATCATGTGGATTGCTGTTTGAAATGGTCTTTTTTGGAAAGAACCACACAGATTGAGTGGACTGTACATGTAGTCACGACATAACTTCGAACTCAGGTTTGGACTGTAGTCTGCGTTCTAGGGAATATGGTAATTCAGAAGCCCTTTGAAAAGATTCTCCTGAAATAGAAGGATGTTCTTAAAGCGCATGCGTTAAGGTACCCCGGGAAGTTAAATTTTCTTCCGTTTTTGCAATATGCAGGTCAGTGTAGGGTTGTAGGTATAATATGTTAATTAAAATAGGATTCGTGACCGTAACAAATATTGCTGTAAATAATTATAATCATTAAAATCATCAACACTATGTTCATTAAATCTGTGATGATGAATGACTTTTTCATTGTTAGTTAATCTTCTCCAGCTTCCAGAGTTTTACTAAGCCGGTGCAAATTTTATTTTAATCACCGTTACTAGGGGAACGAGTTTTAAAGAAGATAGCGTGATCAAAATAAAAATCAAAGATGGTGCAAATTTTATGAGAGCTTCTAAAAATTTATACTTGATGCCTCATTACGAAAAACGCGTATAAATTCAGACTTTCACTTATACACGAGAGTGTGCGTGCGAGTCGCGTAAGGTACTTCGTTCCTGACGGGGTCCCACGGCCCAAAATGGTGCTTTCTTTTTTATAACCGCCGCGCCGCAAAATTTCAACACAGGGTGATTCGGATCATATACTGAATCCATAGTAACGGTGTGCGTCGATGTCCCCTGCTATCCTCTATATTAGTTCAGCCGACCGGGCTTGAAATTATCTGAAACTCTCATCCAATGTTCCATCAAGTATGATCAATGGCTGGAGTGAGTTATTCGCTGTACCGTTAAAAAATATTTCCAGAGCTCTTACATACATAACAGAGGTCAAGTCCCTGTTTGCATGAAGAGCACAACATAATAATAATAAAAACACTTCACGTGAAGCTACCGACTTAGCGCGAGGAGGTATGATATGAAGCACAGCCTTGACGTGGGTTTTATGCTAGCTTTATACGAGACATCATAAAACTTTTTTAGCGACTGATTTATTAACTTTGTAGTGACTTTCATGATTAACACATTACTGCACGACATAATAGAGGTGAAAAGATCATCAATCGTTCGTGGATCAACTCGAAAACCAGCACCCTAATTGCGTAACTCACGATTAATCATAATCTGTTTCGTTTTGAAACACATTGTTTAACACAATGAAAAATAATGTCTGCTCAACAACGTAAATAACGCAATGAATATTTTTGAACTGTCAAATTGGAACAGATTATGATCAATCGTGAGTTACGCAATTAGGGTGCAGATTTCGTATTTCGTAACATCTCCTTCAGATGAGTAGAATTAATTTAGTTTTCCTTTTCTTACAGTTGTCTCCCTGTTTAACCAAAATATTTGTCTCGTCCTACTCTCATTAGCACGACCAGTTCCAGTTTTGTGTTCAGTGTCATAGTGGCCTTCACAGATATCAAGGAAACCTGATTAGGATGACGTAATCGGTAGGTACATACATACATACGGACACTAATGTCGCTACTTTGTACTCTGCAGTTTCATATCTTGTGTCTAAATAAGTAGGACCTACCTATAAAAAATACCAGGTATTTACTTTCTTGAGCCTTTTCATAACTTCTTGATGGATTTTGATATTGTTTCCACCACCATTTTAAGCATCTCTTGAGGAGGGTTTTAGTATAGAATACATGCCGATTCCTCGGGCGTTGTGTGGCTAGAGTGTTACAATAAAATTATGAGTAGTTGTCAGCCCTATCTCCCTCACCGGTTTTTTTAAAAAGAAAACAGTTATGTGTGCCCAAAAATAATATTAAATAAGAAGTATTCATGAATCATCTTACGAGGCATGGAATGAAATATGAAAGTTAAATTCGATATATTTTTGTAGGTTGGGGTTCTAAGATTATCGTGAGAAAACATTGCACTCTTGACATATTGAGGGGTTACATAACAGCAAATTATGTAAGTAACACTATTGGTAAATAAATATGACGTAAAGAAAAGGCACTGCTATCCCCTCTTGTGTAAAACAGCAACCAGTTTTCGACGCACAGTGTTTAAATTCACAATGAACATACATTGTGCATACAACCAGCTGACATAAAAATAACTATATTATATAGGTATAACTAGCCATCCGCGTTTGCTTCGCAAGATTTTACGACTTGACAAAACATATTATGTTAAATATGAATGTATTATACATGTATAATAAATTCATATTTAACTTAATACTTATGTTATTTATACCATTAATAAAGAGGAAAGATTTAATTGTTTGTTTGCATTGAATAGGCTCCGAAACTACTGAACCGATTTGAAAAATTCTTTCACTGTTGAGAAGCTACACTATCCCCGGGTGACATAGGCCGTTCCCATGGGAACTGGAACTACGCGGGTGAAAACGCGGGGCGCTGCTAGTATTTATATTAAACTTTCGGAGTAAATACTCGCAATGATAGTGAAAACTGCATCAAAATCCGTTGTCAACGCGGTCACAGATACGAAAAGCGACTTTAATGTTAAATACGTAAAGATAACCTCAGTGAACGAGGCAGACTGAATCCAGACGGGACAGGGCACATAACACATGAGTTCACGTGACATCAAGGTTATCTTTAATACACGAACAACGGTACTCAATAAATATTATTCATATGAAATCATTTCTGTACCCGACAATGAATGAATTGCAGTTATTAACCCATATATTTCAAGAAAGTTATAATGGAGTACCGTGATTGTAGTATTTTTAATTCCATGTTTGTTTCATTTTAACAAACCTTTCAAAATTCTTTATACAATACTTTTCCACGTGAATCTCAAATGACTTAGAAGGCAACAATGGAACACTATCTCGCTATACGGCGGCATTTATAACTACAATAATAAAATATTGAGGCTAAACCACCAAGAAAGCGAAAGATTCTTAGTAATTGGTTTCCTGTTAAACAATGCAAACCGAGAGGCTTTTAAAAGATAGCAGACGATTAAGCAATAACACAGACAAGTATAAATCAAGGAAAAAAAATCTTTGGAACGTGTACAAGTTGAAGTGAAACATTTTATACTTTTAGAACTTTAATTTCCAGGTTAGGTGGAAGATTACCAACAACTTCTTAAAAGTTACGGGTGGTAGTTATTTCCAAAGTTGTAATAATTAAAATCACCAGAGCAGCACCCTGATTGCGTAACTCACGATTAATCCTAATCTGTTTCGTTTTGAAACAGATTGTTAAACCATTATTTCATAATTAAGTTCGAAAAAGGGTGTCTGCTCAACAACGTAAATAAGGCAATGAATATTTTTGAACTGTCAAAATGAAACAGATTATGATTAATCGTGAGTTACGCAATTATGGTGCAAGGCAACCCTCTAGTTCATTTAATCACTTTAAATGATTTTTTCATGAAATAGGATTTAAAAAACTTAAACGGTTTGACACATATTTTTACGGTCGTGAATAATATTTTAAGCAACAATATTAACTGACAGAGCCGATTCTCTTGTACACCGAACTAAACTAACTAAACTATCACTAAAATTCCTTACTTTTTGGTTATGAGAACCTTATAGCTATTCTGCAAAAAAAAAACTCTAAATATAAAAACCATTTCGACACAACTAAAATCGAATTTGACAACCGCGACTCGGACGTAGTGGTATTTTTTGGCTTCGCAACGTGGTACTTGTTTTCCCTACCCCGTGATTTTTTTAGAGCTACAGGCGCGCCCGTCGGGACGTAGAGACGCAACGTGTTTTTTACAGAATTTTCACTTTTTGTATGGAAAATATGAAAAATTATTAACTAGGTACTACATACGGCTACACATCAAGCTATACATTTCTAGTATAAGCTGATCTCGCGTTGTATAGGATTTCCGTACAGTGTGAGATCAGCGTAAAATGGAAATGTATAGCTTGATGTGTAGCCGTGTGTACATGTTGAGTTTTAGAGGTCCATGATTTTATAAAGAGGATCAAAATTTTCAATATTTTTACGATAGGACACACTATTTTAAAGACAGAAACAAAAGAAAAACGATACAGTACTGTTTTTGCACCTGAAGTGGAGGTGTTTAGGCACGCCACGATTGCGGCGGTAAGTCCTCTCTTTGAGGAGTGGCTGGAAAGGCGGCATGGTGTCGTCACCTTCCGCCTGACGCATGTCCTCACCGAACACGGCTGTTTCGGGAGGTTCCTGTTTCGCATAAGGCGGGAGGAAACGCCCGGGTGTTTCCACTGTGAAGATCGCCCTGAGGACACGGTGGAGCATACGGTGGAGGTCTGCCAGGCTTGGGCGGAGCCCCGCCGTGTCCTCGTGGAACCGATCGGCGGCAGCGATCTCTCGCGTCCGGCCCTGGTCCAGGCCATGGTACGGAGCGAGAGTGCATGGGTAGCCGTCACCTCCTTCTGCGAAGCAGTGAGCGGCGCACGTGAGGGAGTGGCAGTATATGCGCCCTTACGGCCTTAGTCGCCGCAGGAGACGCCCTGGGCGTCGGGAATCTCAGGCTGATTCCCGGCCACCGTAGGCGCGGGCTTACGGACGGCGAGTAATGGGTAGCTCGCTGTCCGGTAAGGACCAAGCCCAGGTCGACGGTGCGCTGTGTTCCACGCGCGCCTCAAAGAGATGTCAGCACAACCTGATGGGACCCGCAAGGAACGATGCCTGCCAGGGGTGCGGGTTGTTCGAAAGACATACCGCCGCCCCTGGCACACAGGCTACTGAGGTAACACGGATAGGTTTTAGTCATTAGAAGTCTGACACGCCCTCCTGCTCCACCCAGAGCAGGAGAAGTTATTTGATGACGTCCCAAAAAAAAAAGTGGAGGTGTTGGTGTGAATTTTAGTTCCTGTCAACTAATTTTATTCCACATCTTTTAAATTGCGATAAAAAAAAAGTAACTAAAATAAACTAGGTGTCAGTCGAATATGGTCGACTAGTGTGATAGTGGTGATCATTCATCTATTGTACAAGTCAAAATCTGTCAATATTGCAGCTGTGAGTCAATCCGTAAATGCATCGATTCATTCCTCCACTCTTATCGTAATAATGTTCTAGAGTGCATCAAATGTTAAGAGCATCCCCAAGGGCCTTATCATACATGCGGTCATGATCACAGATGAAGGGGCATAGCGTATCGCACTCCCCCATCCTCCCCTCCCATTTTAAAATAAACGCAACGCGGCATCTGCATCTGCGCCAACTGCAGATTATTTCTTAATGAGCGTCACTGAATAGGCCACAAAGCTAATTAGTGTTCACTATGGTAGCGATTTGTCTTCTTACGGTCTTTTCATAAAAATTATCAAACATCTAAACAGTTGCTAAATTCTGGTTTTCAATACGAAACCAGACTTTAGCAACTGTTTAGATGTTTCATAGCTTTTTATGAATGAGACCGTTAATATACATATAAATTTACTGTTCTTAGTAGACACATTACGGCTGTACATCTCGATAATGTTGATGGAGAATGAGGCGATACTTTCCAAGTTTTCCAAAGCGCACTTTCGCACATTATTTCTAACTAACCTCCGCCCGCGGCTTCACCCGCGTGGAGGTCGGAAATTATTCCACGGGAACGTACTACCGGGATAAAAAGGTATCCTATGTGTTATAATCTATCTGTGTGACAAATCTCATCCAAATCCGTTCGGCCGTTTTTGCGTGATGGAGTAAAAACATCCAAACATCTTCACAAACTCTCACATTTATAATATTAGTAGGATTAAACGCTGCAGCGTGGAATTTTAACCTCCTTAAGGCCACTGATAACAAAAATTGGCAGATACCTAATAAACAGGAGCTAGCTTGAGTTTAGGCTCAATTTTAACTCTGTTTGGAAGAAAAGATAGAAGCTTAGGGAAACCCATTGATTAGTAATTCGAAGCTGAATAGCTGAGCCCATGATCCGATAATATTATCACATTAATACCAAATGAATGCGTGTAAGTATTATGTTACGTTCTACGGCATCACACATAAAACCGCAAGAAAGTGCGCTGTGAAAGTTCTATATGATGCGAATCAGAGAGCGTTAAACAAAAACTACTAGCAAATTTCAATCAGATAACTGATATTTGTTTCCACATAAATAGTCATCTAATGATAAGCAAAACTCAAAAGACTTCATAGCTAAACATTAAATTAAGTATAGGAATTATTCATTTTGTACACATGGTCGTATTTCGAGAAGATTTTATATAATCCCCTGACCGCATGTTTTATGGATATTTCCAAAGTTTCTATTATGCAGTTGTATAGCGAGAACAATGCTTTCCTCCAACTTGATATGTAAGTTCGTATTGTATTATACAAATTCCTAGCTTAACTGGTAAGCGATAGAATAGTGCCAAGAACAGATACAGTACCTTCTCTCAATATTTCGTCGTAAATCTGGTAAGTAGCGCCGCAATCTTCGAGCACTTGCCGCCTTAGAATTTTATGCGAATGATCACCATCGAGAGACTTTGATCGTGAGCGAAACTCATCACTGTCCATAGCACGAGTCTCGTCGGTACTGGCGGCCGGAATAGCGCAAGAGCCTCGCCGACCTTCCCCAGTCTCGTGCCGCCAATGCCCCACTTTTTTACCAAACGTTCGTATCAAGTCTTGTATCGTGTGGTGCTTGTGTCGATGTCCGCTACCGCTTGACCCTGACCCTCGCCTTTCATCTGGTTCTTTTTTGTCATCTTTGCTATGATCTTTGGAATGCTCTTTACCGTGATCTTTGTTGCCAGTCACACTTTCTGTTAACTTTTGAGCAAAACTTTTGTTATCATGACGATTTCTATGGCTCAATTTTGAACTGGAGATTTCACCATAACGTTCACATTTGCTATATTCGTGTTCTTGAATATCGTCCATAGCATCATTATAGAGAGGTGAAACAAAATTTCTGTAGTCATTTCGTGGCGGATGGTGTGTGTTGACACCAATTTGACTGCGATCTCCGTCGCTACGCTGCCGCCTATATTCCGGCTGGTGGGTGAAATAGTGTTGCTGTGTGGGGGAGCCTCTTTCCATAACATCACGAATATAACTCGCAAAGTTAGGATAGCGGTCGCGGGGACTAGATGCAAACTCATAGGGACTCCCTGAACTAGCTCTCGAGCTGCGCTGGAAACTGGAATTTCTCGGATGAATAGGAATAGGTCGAGCAGCCAATGATGACGCGGCACTTTCTTTTTCCAGCACATTACGCGAATCTGTTGAACTCAGAGTAGAATACCAGCTGTCTCCGCTACTGTCATCTTTTTCCAATGGAGGAGTTGACTCCCGATGGTGTTTATGAAAAAAATGTGTGAGTCCGTGCATTTTGAATACTGTCTATTTAAACTTCACTGACTCCTAACTCTCTCCTAACCTTCATCTTCGTTGAATATTGATCAGATCTCGGGCTAGCAACATCAAAAAATATTTTAGCTCAAATATTTACCGGGCGGTGAGGCACCATCATTGTTTTAATGAATACCGAGTTATGATAAGTACCTACATCAGGGTTCATTAGCCCGTGCAAAACCAAAATGACAATAATCTCGCCGCAATAACATCAAGCGTTTCTTGTAATACATGAGGGGAGAACACAGCAGCTGTGCTAGTGCTAGCGCGAATCCGAAAGGGGATAAAACAGGTTTCGTTAAACTTGTTCAAGTCCCAAGGTCGCGCCCTACTTAGAAGGTTCGTGGTCATGACTGTGGCAAAGCGGGATCGCCGCGCAAGGCCTTGAGGACGACGCGAACACAAACGTTTGGGACAGGACGCATGCGTAGGTACATGGGGTCACCTTCACAGCGTGCCAAGTTAATTCACCATGGCAGAATCATTGCACTTCGAACGTGAGGAGAGGTATACGCAATGTTATTTAATAGAAACAAGAAGTAGGTACAGTCAGCGTCAAAAATATCGGGACGTACAGATTGTTCAAAATGATCTCAACAACTAAGAAAATTAAACTTTATCTCAATCGAATAAAGTTCTTGTCAGAATGAGATTTGTCGTGTACTGTCTTCATTCTGAAACATTCCTTGTGCCATTGAGTTAATAATTAATTTGCATTGTTTTTAGATAATTTTGAACACTCTATTCGTCCCGATGTTATTGACGCTGACTGTACGTACCTAAGTTAATCTTAAATTTGCAAACAAAAACAATTACTAATCTCTCTCTCGCAAATTAAAGCGCCTTTGATAGCGTCAATAATAATTTTGTTGTTAGGTTCGATATCAACATGACTTTATTTAAAAAATAACTAAAATAAAGCTTCTTAACTCCTAGCAGTGTTTGTTAGATTTAGATGCGGCAATTAATTTTTTACTCATATCTACAGCTATAAATAGCTTCTTGTTTTTTCTACAATGTTAACCCAAGTTACAAGTACAACTAAGTTGCATGTAGGTACTAGGTACCAAATTATAAGGTTGTCATGACCGAATAGAAAACAAGGAAAAACCAATGAATACTAAGTAATAAGTCGTTATCAGTTATCATAGCTTTACAATGTTCAAGGTCGAGCAATTTAATCGTTTAGCAACTTATTTACTTTCTTACTACTTAAAAGGAAATTGTACTGAACAAGTTCAATCATTCACCTCTATTTATTTTTACTTATGTGCAGTCAGGGAATTCAAATTTTAAGCAGATTGACCTGTTGTCAAATAAGACCTAATGCATAATAATTTTGTATTTTTCAAATATATTCTGCATCATCTAATTGGACTGCTGGAAATGGTCACGAAAATTCCTTATTTCTTTACTTGACAACAAATAATCATTTTAATTGCTTGAACATGTAAGACATTGAGAGGATATTATTTTTAAATTACTATGTAATTGCAAATGGCTTGCTAAGGCAGGCTTGCAATGGCAAGCCTTCCTTTAGCCTCCAAGAGGTCAACTACTATGACAGCAAACAAAATATTATAATAAAATAAACATTACAAGTATATTTTATATTAAGTTAGTATCTATCCCATGGCTTTGAACATTTACATTTATAAACCAGTTGAATGTGGATTTACATGCCCGCTAGCCGGTGGAGCAGATTAACGTCGGTGTGCAATTGATTCGGAACTTTATTAAAGCGGCCAATCGTTCGCAGAATCTCTTCTTTCATTTATGTATGATTAGGTATATGATTTCTAAATTGAGGATCACTGCCTACTTAGTTTATTTCACAAGAAGATATATAAGCAACATACAGGTGACTTATGTTCAAGCCGGTAGTATCACCAATGTCACTTATTTCTCATAAAAAGCCATGCAAGCCAAAAAATACACCCTGTAAATTTACAGTCTTGCATATTTTTGGCTCCAGAGGTGACGTAATGACGTTAGATGGTCTTCAATAACAAGATACGGGAGTCTAAAGTTTCGCCATTCCTATACAAACAATGTTATCTAAAATGTCATCAAACATTGTTGAGATAAGTAAATGATGTTTTGGACACAATATGTGATAACAGCTTATCACGGGATCCCTTTAAAATAAAAATTTACGGATCACGAAGTATCACAAAACATCCGCTACAAAGAGTTACTTCAACTGTTTTTGCTTCACAACTACTTCGAAATATGTAAATTGCTTTGATTGCGTTCATCGATTAAGGATTCAACGGCGACGGTCGCATTAACAATATACCTAATCATATTTAATTACAAACGCGTAACTCTAATTTCAATGTCACTGTATATTTTCAAGAAATTTAAGTAAAACAATAGGAATAACATCGCTGGCTATTGTATTATAAAATGAGCTATATTATGTAACTGAAAACTGCTAAGATTGCAAGCTCAACATCAAAAATGTATTGATTGTATTACGAAGTTTCCGTTCTAAAGACTTGATTAAGTTGCATTGTGAGACTGACAACACGATGATTTATTAATGTAGAATTAATAAAACCGAAGCCGTCACATTTGACATATTTTAAAATTCGGAGGAAAACCATCGGGTCCACGGAGGACTTAAAAAATAAAACAGCTATGTACAATATTACCCATGTTAAATGATTTGATTTGAACATAGTGAATTTTTGTGTTTACTAAAACATAAATTTATATCCTCTTCGCCTATATGTTTGTGATGGTACTTAAACGATACTTTGTGTTTGTATTATTGCTTCTGTGCGTATATTTGTGTGTTCGGCCGCGGATGTCAAGGAGCTGGATAAACAACAATGAAATATTGGCACTTCGTTGGCCTTCAGGCAATGCTTTAGTAGGTAATAATAACACGGACTTTTCGGCAGTTTTAAAGATTCATGCAATAATTTAAGTTATCGTTTTTCTTTCCGAACGTAGACTTATATTATTGGTGCGTAGGTATTTTATGTCTTTCAGTTTTCTATTCGGAGTTTTGTACCATAAAAAATTAACAATAGTTTTTGTTTAACAAAATCAACTTTTAACTTCTGCTAATTTTGTCGGCAGTTTTAAAGTTTCATTAAATACCTAATTAAAGTTATAATTTTTACTTTCCGAACGTAGACTTATTTCTTTGTGCAATTTCCTATTCGGACTTTTGTACCCTTACAGTAACACATTAACAATAAGTTATACTTTTTTCATTATAAACTATTTCAAAGGGTCTTTTGTTACTACATCGGCAGTTGCAAGCTTTTCTAACTTCTTAAAAAGTTACTTTGCAAACAATGTGGGGGAACAGAATGATTGTATAATTGATTATCAAATAGTGTCTAAAAGTATAGCTACTGATATGGTTAAGACTTTACAAATATTCAGTTACCTGCTATATGGAAATATGTTTATCTATGAAAACCCGTTCTTTACTGATACAGAAGGAAGGCGTTGATAAAATAAGTTGTTTACCGTTCGTCAAAATATGCACTACAATATGACATTTGGCGCGGTTTTGGGGAAGTTCTTACGGATCTGTTACGTTGTGATCTAAACAATTTTGTTTACAACATGCGTCACAGTGCGCCAGCTACACACGGCCAAGAAGTTGTACGAGAGCTCACACCATGTGCCACAACAGAAAACGTAAACACCACGCCGCGACACCGGCTGCGCCGAGATCTGATCAAACAAACTCAACCTAAAAACCACAGCCGCACCGTTCATGGACGATTTAACACAATGTTCCGCTCATGTGCATCGTAAATAAATATTCACAGTTCATTGTATCGTTATTATTATTATCGTGTTTGTGTACGTCGCGCGCGACACGTCACTCACTCGCGACAGACGTGGGAACACTAACTTAGTGAAATAAGCTACTAAAGAGAGTGGGAACGAGAGGGCATTAGAGAAGACGCGCGTTGCGCTGTCGATGTCGGGCAGTCCGCACGCGGCATTGGAGCAGCGATCCGGAGCGCGAGGCGCACGAAACCTGCGGGCAGCGGGCCGGAGTGCTCGAGTGCCCGACGACGCGGCTCACGTCGCATTGCGTCGCGTCGCCTCGCAAGCCGGTAGCCGACACACACCGGCCGACTCCGTCCTGCCGCACTTACCGGCGCATCATGCACATTGGCCTTGGCTTGTCCGTCGCTGATGTCACTTGGGCCTTGGGCCTACTGACCGACCACTTTTATAGTCTTATTATCAATTTAACTATACAATCATATTGACGACCAATTCGTGAGCTTGCTTGACCGTATTGAACCTACCTACTACCATAACGATAGGTGTCTTGTAATAGTGAATGATGGTGATCCTCTATTTAGCGTGTCTATCTTTAGCAATCTAAAATAGAGTCGACCCAGAATTTGGCTACGAGTTTGGCACCTTCAGTAGCGCACATCAGTTCCAGTAACGTGTAGAGAACAGGACACAATGCACACGATATTAGTTGCACCATTGTATGTATTATCCATCAAGTGCTAAATCGAGAATGATGACGATAATCCTCATCTAAGAAAATGTCAATATACATTTTATACTTAATAAAACAATGGAAAATCTTAAATCTATTTGCCCACGAAATTGAATGAAAAGAAGATAAAAAGTTACAAAGTGCGAAAGGTTTAGTGAGTAGCGTCTGCTTTATGCGGCCTAATAAAAATAATTGAATGCTATGCACCGACCCCAGAATGTTTTGACCAGACTCGACTTATGAAATGAACCCGAGGCTTTGCACTACCCCCTGAAGCCTCATGCTTCATAGTGCTAGAGACCATTGTATATCAAGAAGTAGACCGGGGGCGTCGTAATGGTAGGGAAGATGTGCCTTTAGGATAGCGAAGGATTACTGAGCCGTACCGGATATGCATCCCAATAAAAATCTAAAATCCAGACACACAGTGGGTACAGAGTATCGGAAATGAACGTGTGAATTATTCTCTCCCTGACACCGATATCCGAGCAGTCGCGGAAATACTAATGTCGCGTTGATGGACTATTGACCTATACAAGTATACCTACAGTCAACAGCAGTAAAGGCCAGCGATATAGATAGATCGTGCTGCCCTTTTAAAACCTTACTGACCCTAAATAAACACATTGATTAGGTATTTGATTTGTATTGTGTCCATTCCTTATTTTATTGTTTGTTTTGTTAATATTAGATTGTATTTGCATGCCGCTGTGTCGGCGAAACTTGTTGAACCAATATTTTAATAATATCCTTTACGTACCATGTTTCTGGCAAATAAAGACATTCATTCATTCATTCATTCATTCATTGGAAAGTCTGTCTGTATTTTCAGTATTCTTAGTATGAGGTCAAAATTGGGAAACAAGATTTGAGCATAGATTAGTACGTGAGTTATGTAACCTGTCACATAATGTGGGCCAGAATTCCCAATGAGGTCTTCTTAATTTAAGCAAGGAGGTACGATATCACTAAAACAACTGAAATGTCCTTGCTCTTTCGGATATGGAAATTGGCATGAGAAGAGGTATGACCTCATTGTAGGTAATAAAATAAAGATGCCATGATAGCAACGTCACAAGAAATGAAATGAATCACATACCTACTGAGTTCGTTCCCCACTGACCTCTTTATATTTAAAGCGAACAAATTGGAGAGTGGGCCGTTGTATATCAATGGGAGTTGTGCGATATGTTTCGTAAGGTTTAACTCGCAGCTTGTATGAAGCCGAAAGTTCGTTGCATGGAGCTGACTGGTCATTGCATGGGGCCTATTGTTTTTTCAATAGCGTACTGTCAACATTATGAATGATGATGGTTTATGTTCCAAATTCTTAATTTAGGAGTTGTTAATTCCATTTTTCATGAATAAGAGTGATTTGTTATTTTCCAGATACTAGGCTAAATCCCGAAAAGTATCTCACGCCATTACACATTTTAAGGTTGAACAAAAATCAGACGATGGTTTTTTTTAGTCCTTAAAAAGTATTTTGTTTTGTCATACTCTATGAAAGCGATGCACATAATTATAAGTATTATATCTGGCAGACCAACAGTGATGTCATGCAAAAACTGTCCCTTTTCCTGTTTTTGCTACTTGCTACGAATTATAGAAATAATAATAATAATATTAAATTTCGGAGTGTCAAAATCTTACCCCTAATTGCGTAATATACAATATATAGTGGTGGTCATATAATTAAGAAGAAGGCTTCTTCTTCTGGCGTGGTTAATCAAGTCTCCCAAGATAATTCGTTCATATCTTCTGAGTTTTGATCTGTTCGCCTTGATGAGGGTGGATACTTTTAAGTCATATAACATATTAAAAGGTACGATAACCATTCGATACATAAGTGTAGCTAACTTATGATTTGGCGTTTCTCGTTGCCTGTTGGCATCATTTTCTAATTGTGCTTTTTCTGCTTAGTGCGGATATTATGTGTGATTAAATGGGTTTCGTCTTCAAGGGTTCTAAGGACTTCGTCGATAACAAATGTAAAAAGGCGAAGAGACAGGGGGGACACACTTGTTTAACTCTCTTTCCTTGGACAATCCAACTGCTTTGTTGACCGCACCATTTGATTCATGTTCTTTCATTCAAGCATTCCTTGATTATACTGTTGGTGATCGATTCGTTGGTTCGTTCCAATAATATATCTATTAATGCCTTGAAATCGTCGTTGTTAAAGGCTTTTTCTATGACAAGGGCTAGCACGTAAATTCGTTTACCTGCGCGCCATTCCTTGCCTAGAACCCTTTTGAGCGTAAAAATGTGGTCATCTGTTCAACTATTGTTTAAGAACGCTGCTTGGTAATTTCCCAGCTCCGTTATTGTATCGTCTAGTTTTTTTTAGTAAGCATGAGCCGTAAATTCTGTAGCCCGTGTTACAAATCGTTATGTGCCGATAAAAGTTTGTGTCTTTAGATTTTTTTTTTTTTGGGACCTTTACCTGTGTCGTCTGGCATTATTTTACTCGGTTATGCCTAATGGGGTTATCCGGTTGTCTGCTATGTAGGATTTTGGCTTTTTCTTAGATAAGCAAGGCATCTCTTGAGTACATTGGATGAAGAGTCAAGAGTTTACTGGGAAGCGGCTTTTAATACGTCCGTAATGGTGTTCCAGAGTATTTCGATGTTTTTGATGGCCCGATCCCTCTCACGGAGAGGAGGCCTGTGTCACTCAGTTTCCTATTACGCTGGGATGTGTCCCAGCAGTGGGAACGTAATAGACTGAGTATGTATGTATGTACAATGTGGCAATTTTAGAGAGCTGTATGACGATTTCTTAGAAGAATGGAACTCGATCTCTCTTGCGAAATTTCAAAAATTGATCAGAGTAAAGGCTTCGCCCCGCCAGTGTAAAGCAGTAATTAGTAGCCGTGGACATGCTAATTTTAATATAAAAATGTATTAAATTTCTTTACGCACTTCACATTAATGTAATTTATTTAATCTAATTTTCATATAAAACAGCTCTAGAGCAGTTTAATAAATCGTTCTTAATTATTTGTCCAGCCTCATTACTATTTCAATTTGTGGTTGATCATAAAAAAAAGTTAAAAATATTGTTACTGATTTTATTCCATATTCCTAATACCGTTTGCTCTATTCATGTGGCTATTTCCTAACATAACTAGTGACTTCTAAGAAAGAACACATACAAACTACACAATGACATGATTTAGATAAAAAGGAGAAGGATAACGCTCCTATGCAAGCTAGGTCCACCAAGGACATAAATAAAACAATTATGTATATCATGAAGGATGTCCTCCCATACATTTTATCTCTGTAATTTGGAAACATTGTTAAAGCCAATTATTTTTAAAAGAGTAACCGTGGAGTTCCTTGCCGGCTCTTCTCCATAGGAAACAACAATTTGGAACCGTGCACCTAGTTTTTGAAGTTTCATAAGTGCCCATGCAGGTTTATATGAAATAAGATATTTTGATTTTGATGATTTGTATTGTATAGTCCAGTTTATATTTGATTACTCCAAAACTCAGTGGTGACGAGATATATATAAGACATTTTAGGTAAACATTTTGTTGTGACATTTTAATGTCTCAAGAAATTTTCTTGATGGTCCAGTGGTTAAAGATTTCACCCCTTACATAAATGGCTTCTTAAGCGAAACGTTGATATACCACAGTTAGTGCAGCGTAGGGTTTCCATTAGAAGTAGGGCAAAATCAGTTTTCCAAATTGCACGTAGTCAAGATAAATCGAAATGCTTTTCATTTCGATTTATCTTCGATACTAAGTCCGTGCAAGCCGGGGTCGGTTGACAGAGCAGAAACAACAGATATCCGGAAACAAAGCCAAAGGTCGTCGTTAAACACCACAAGAAACCACAAGTAAACATATAAGACGCGAGCCACAAGAGATTACACACAAATGACTTAAATTGTCACGTCATCCATAAAATACATATCTTGACCTTGTCATGACAATTGCCATAAATCCCGTAACACGCGTATCATAGCCATATTATGCAACACACATGCATAAATTGATTTTCCCAAGGGGTAGGCAGAAACCACAAAACGTCCCCTACTAAGACCCTTACCTACGTATGTAATCCCTTTGGTTTGACCACGGTCACTTAGTCATATAGACGCATCGTATTTATTGCACCAATATAGCATAATAGCTTATTCAGCCTATTATGTTTGAGCTGCTGGGACATAATCCTCTCCCGTGTGTGGCCTCTTCTGTGGTTTAAGGGACTAGGCCATAATCCACCACGCCGGCCCAGTGCGGTACCTATATGTCACATATCTTCGAAGTCTTTGGCTCTAGGATAGATGAAAAATTTTCCTTCACCGTTTTGAGAGCAATGGTCATGAAATTAAATACGCAAAGTAAAGTGCCTGCTTGGGTTCGAACTCATGACCTACAACTCGTAAGTCGGGGCTTTTCCAACTGGGCCAGCACTACTATCCTGAACATAGAACTGGTATATTATTGTGTTGTAAACATAAGGTGTCAATTATATAATTGCTGGGTATTATACAGGAGAAGTTTTTAACCAGTGCGCAAACTGTAAACATAAATTCAGCATATCATTCTAGACCCCCAGTGCAGAAATTTTTCGTCGGTTATACAAAAAAGAATCAGCTGTTCCATACATTTTGACCGCGTAGGTATTATTTCACTTTTCTATAAAACAGCAGATTTTTTTTTTCTACGATTAAAAATTTCTGCGCTGGGGGTCTAGAATGATATGCTGAATTCATAGTTACAGTTTGCGCACTGGTTAAAAACTTATCCTGTATAGCTGTGCGTATGTCTGTTATAATATAACAGAAATTACTCGTATATTGTAATCTCACAAAAATTTGTCAAAATATATTTTATTTAAACTAAGGTTACTACAATAATACAATAATGTGTCCTGCACTAAATATCTGTTGGTAAAGATAACTAGACTACTAATTGACTAACTAAGTAAAATTATTATGTAATGTTATATTGAATTCCTCAGTAGCAACCCGGAGTCGAGTTGATGGCAATAGGCTCGCCCCTATTACATAGAGCTTAAACATAACTGGCGAAATGTGGGTATACTATAGGATACCTGCCTAAACCCGTCAGAGATTACAGGCGTGATGTTATTTGTATGTTGAACCAATCACTATATCGAAAAAAGGCATTATTTGGAAAAGATATTCTTATTGCTTCGTGTATATTTGTCTTAACTAAAGAAGACAGTGTTTCCATTACATTGAAGAACTAATATTCTATTGAATTGCAATTAAAGAGATAAATAAAATGTGTATTTTTAACTTTCAGTTCCGTTATCATATCACTAAACACGCATAAAAATATTTGTTTTTCTAACTCTATTATCTAAATTACAAATAAATACATGTCGTTTCGAACTATGAGGAAGTACTATTTACTATTTTATTTCCAAGAATTGCAACATTAGTAGCTCACGGACGGAAATAAAAAAAAATTACAAACAAAGATATTCTTTTAAATTGATATTTGTATGCACAGATGTGCGGAGAAATTAAAGCCATAATGGAAATTCAAATATTATACTTTTTTTTTAAATTATGAGTACCTATCTCTTTGTCCACGCTGGGCCACACTCTAACCATGTCCTTTTTTTTTAAATCATCAAATAACTTCTCCCGCTCTGGGTGGAGCAGGAGGGCGTGTCAGACTTTTACTGACTAAAACCCACCCGTGTTCCTTCAGTAGCCCGTATGCCAGGCTACTGAAGGAACAAGGGTGGGTGACAAAAAAAAAACCATGTCCTTTTAAAAACTTCAAATCGATCTTAATTATATGACCACAACTGTATACAGGAAAAGTTTTTATCCAGTGCGCAATAAATTTTTTTGGTGGTTCAGTATCAGTAACAGAACACATTTCCATTATTTCTTCGATACTTTTTTTATCCTACTTTATTTCAGTAAAATATGGACACAAACTACTCGTAATAATATCAATGGGCGCGTGCGGCGCCCGGCGCAAAGGGCGGTGTTGCACGGGGGTGAAAACGTCTCCCGGGAGGCAGGGCGGCGCACTATGGAAAATATGGGTCGCTTGCTGATTAAAAATCTATATCTTCTTTATTTTTCAAGATAACGAGTTGAAACTTTGAAGCAACATAGTACATACCAATAGCTACCTGAAGAATAAAGTTATTAGACTCTTTATTCGTCGGATAAGTGGTTGTCAATTTTTCAAACAATATTTATCCTAGGCATAACTATCTGACCGAATATCTCATCTGTGATGACGCTAACTTCAGGGCGGTGAAACAAATATACAGAATAAACGAAGGGGACGGACAATTTTTTTGATTGTTGTCAATGTTTTTCAAACAGATGGCAGCGTTATGCCATATTTTATACGTTACAAGGTTGTAAGTTTGGCCGTGTGGTCTTTAAATTTGTTTAAGTGTTATTTTTAAATTGATTGAAATAATGAAAAACAAAAAGAGGGAAGCGTCCAGTAATCTTTAATAATGCTAAGGTTCAATTACTTGTGAGTTTAGTCGAGAGGTATACGTAAGTAAATAATAGAAAATAAAAAGACGCTGACGCTGTTACAAACAAAGACGAAGAATCTGCATGGAAGAAAATATTATTAATTATTTAAACTTGTAAAACACGTAGACTAACGTCAAATTTAGTAACATCTCCGTCATTTATCAATGGAATAAGCGGTCAACCGGCCGTCAAAGAGGCAAATAGATTTATTCCTCAGTTAAGTGACTTATTCAACCAATAAAGCCTATCTGACGATTGAACAACAGATTTTTTTGCTATCTATCGAATAAACCCTGTCTGTTCAACTGAGGATTGAAAAATCGGCCCTTAGACAACTATGTTTGAGCTTGATAATTATCAACAGAATATGACTTTAAAAATTTTTATACAACCAAAATAGGTACCAAATTACAAATTGTTTAGGCTTCTAATGAGTCTGAAAACAAGTGATAAAGTAATTACAATGATTTAGTCTTCTAATGAGTCTAAATAGGTGATTAAATGATTTGCAATATCGCGCAACATTGCCAACTATGGACTACATTCACCTGATTCTGCTATGTAAGCTAATTTGTTGATTAGTTGTGCTTTGAGTTCTAAAAATGTTTTTGACGATTATAAATTTTCTTTAGCACACCTTTTAAAACTCTAACGAGGGTAGTTAACTGATTATCGACGTTTTACAATAAAAGGGCTAAAATTATGCTTTATAATTTAGATTGATCACAACTGTGTAACTGCTAACACTAAATCTTTGCTCTTCGACTGTAAAATTTTAGAATGGATAGCCGAATCACCAATTTAGATTTGTTTGTTCTTCTAAAAAGTGAGAGTACTTCATTTAATCATGAAGTATTGTTTGGCGCAGTTGTATTGGTGATTGCCTTTCCGCCGAAGATCGAGAAACTCTAAAAGAATTTTGTAGGAGATTCACGCGAGCTGCTTTACAGAGGTGGCAGAAATCCAACAGATTC
Source organism: Polymixis flavicincta (assembly GCA_949987655.1). Taxonomy (NCBI): domain Eukaryota; kingdom Metazoa; phylum Arthropoda; class Insecta; order Lepidoptera; family Noctuidae; genus Polymixis; species Polymixis flavicincta. The sequence goes on along the minus strand of OX465171.1, from coordinate 28,148,003 downwards.
CTTGATAATTTCAGAAGACTGTACGGAAATTGGCTGCAAGCAAATATTGATTGGCCAAGTTGTATGCAAACTTTAGTTAATCAAGAACCAACTGTTGATGAGATACCAGGAGCACACTCAGTCTCTCTGGAACCGTCGTAATTTAGAACGCGTCAAATACACTACTATGTAGATACAATAATAACAAATGCAAGCCAGCGTGATGTAAGTGGGCCATGTCTAAATAAACATAGTTTTCAGCTGAATTTTGTATCAATCAGATAAATTATTATATTATACACTGTATAAATACAGATATGAAAAAGACAAATATAATACGTTCCACATTTACGTAGGTAATAATAACTGTTTTTTTTTTTTTCAAATTTATTGAATAACAACCTAAAATGTACCTAAACATCGTCTGATTTTACCAAATTGGCCATTACTGGGAGACGTGAAAATTGAGTTCGTGAAACCTTCGCAGATGTTATTATTTTTGGCCAAATTCCGGCCCTGTAACGCCAGGCCCAAGTTTCTATGGAGTTTGGGTTTCCCCTTTATGAAATTAATGAATTGTCATCGGTCGTTGATAAGTGTGCAAAGTTTCAAGTCAATCTGACTTTTTGAAGAGGGTGACAATCACGTTCAACGATTCCGTTACATAGATACCAAGCAAACAAAAGCGTTTTAAAAATGTGCCACTTGTCTAATACGAATTTCTGAAATTGTCGATTCGCCCACAATTAAATTAACATCGTGCGAGTAGCCTTTAGAAAAAAAGTTCTGATTTAAAGGTGACGATTCGGCCGACTTAATATCTACGTGCAAGGCGACTTACAAGCCGCACTTATTTATTTGAAAATAAACACTGCTTTTATTTTTTTCGTAAGAATTACCAACACAACCAGCCCACCGATGTCAACTTGTATCGCTAACACCATTAAGATAATTCCTAAAACTGCTGAAGGAATAAGCCGTTTATACAAATATTTATTTTGCCTTTGATCAAGTAAGTGTTTATGTAAAACGAATGAACACGTAAAATATATCTAATTTTATATTGGTTTGTTTGTTTACCTAATTGGTTCGAAGAACTATGAGTACCTTTTCTTATTAAACAATAGGTAAAGCACAACACGGTCCAACTCACTAACAACACCAAGTCCCAACAGAAATCAACTGCAAGAACAACAGAACAAATTGAAATGAAAAGAAAATAGAACTTCCGGCGGAACTAATAAACAGAACTGAAATGTATAATAACAAACTTGTTTACATTGTGCCTGACGGTTACTGGGGGACAGACAATCATTGGATGGGGTTGAGTGTTCAACAAATTAACACAGGCCAGCCAATTAGTAACCTACCTAATTAAGTGCATTCAATTAAATGACTTCCGCTAGTGGCAATACTTTTAAAATATACATGTAGATTCAGGTTAATTATTTGCCTAGGCAAATAGCCACTCGACGCCAATTTGCGGTGTTAAAGCCATTTCATAAAACTGTGAAAGAATGACAGTTGTTATTTGTATCAAATAAAATTTGATTTGACATGAATATTTACTTTGAGAAGTATAATATTTTGTTTAAATTCATGGCCCACGTCTTGTGAGAGTGCAATTACTGTTTAGGATACGATGGGACTGACATACGCTATGCGTAAAAGCCCCTAAAAACAAAAAAAGAAAAAAAAAGTATAATATTTATTTTAGTTTTAATTATTGTGAATGTGAGGACTATGTGGTATTTTTGTTTTTTGTTTTTGTGTATCATCTCTTTTTCAGTACTTTATGCGACCTACCCAAATATCCTTTCTTTGGTATTGTTCGTCAAATCGTTGAGCTCCTCAAGTTCTGAGTTGAGCCGTATGATTACTGATACATGCATGCACTGAATTAACAGGTCCACTCAATCTGTGTGGTTCTTTCCTCAAAAGACCATTTCAGACACCAATCCACATGGTCTTCACATGATCTGACCAAGATTATGTCTGGACTTTAAAAGAGACTGTGACCTCTGAGTTTTTTTTTCGGTCTTTCTTCTCAGAGTAGTCAGATAGGAAACGCCGACCTCATCTAGTTTAAAAAAATATGATTGACGTGTAAAAGTGTTTGTACAAACCTACTTACAGAAATAAAATAATTTATCATTTATCGATATTATCGTAAATTGTCCGTACCTACAACATTTTACGGTAATATCCACTTGCTTAGCAATTAATATCTCCGAGTTTACCTTCGCTCGACGCACTATGGGCAGTCAGTCCCATTACCACAACTCTCAAACTAAGAATTGGTTTTATGAAAAGGTACCATAAAAGTATTTTTATCCGGGACAGTCATAGAAATATTTCTTATATCTATGGAGATAACAGTGCCTCTCATTTCAATTGGTTTGGCTATTTTATTCTATTCTGACCGGAGTATGGCATAGAGTAACGATGTTAAAGTCAGATGATTTAAGATATCCTTATTTATACAAAGAAAAAAGAAAACATACTTTTTCACAGGGTCAAAGCCTGCTTCCTGTTTAGCTAAAGTGAGTAAGAGAATATTAGCACTCAACCTATTATTATATTTTTTTTTTTTTCTCTAACTTAGGTCTGTGAAAAGAAAAACTTTTGTCGTTTTGCCTTTAGTGACATAAATACCACGAAAACAAAAACGACCTACTCTTAAAACTTAAAAGAGGTTAATACACGTAATACTCAAACTTAATGAATGCTAGGCTTAAGTTCCTCGAACAATTAATAATCTTTTAATTAAGCTGTCTACACACCGAAGCCCGGCGGCACGAACCCGGCGGGTTTGTGCCGGCGGGTAAACCCGGCGGCGGCTTCTGAATGTTGCGATTCGGATAACTTGGCCGGCGGCATGACAGTCGCGGCATGTCGTTTACAATATTAGTGATTGCCGAGAGCTCGGAGAAATTGCGTGTGTCACTTTTTAGTCTTCCCATTCCATATTGTTATGTTGATAAAAAACACAGTCACGTCACTATTCCTCGAAGGCCGGTGGGCAACTGAATGAGCGCGGGGTGTGCCGCCGGGCTTGTTTCAAAATAAGACCGCCGCCGGCCTTGCCCGGCGGGTTCGTGCCGGCGGCTTTGGTGTGTAGACAGCTTTAGGTACCATTCAGCGGTCGGATAATCGGTCTTGCTATAAATCTCCTGTCGCTCCCTTGCAACAAAAACCAAACAGTTTTTAAGCATCGACGTTTGCAATCTACTAAAAAGTTAGTTAAGAAATCAAGGATAATAAGTACAGTCAGTGCATAATCTGACCCCTCTTCCCCTCTTCTTTGAAAGATGAGTCAGATAATTCAAAGCACTGACTGTACCTATCTTTTCTAATTTTCTTAACTCAGAACTTTAAAATAAATACAGGGTTTTATATCGTACCACCTAGAATACTACACCAAGTATGATAATCCAAAGTAAGCGTTTTAATGTATCTATATTTGACATAATAATAATACTATTGCCTTTTACTGACTCAATAGAATACAAAGTTTATTCATATTCATTTAACCTAATTTGCAAGTTTAATGCAAGTTATTTAGTTTAGTTGCACTTGCTTAAGCAATGTCTGACTGAATTACAAAATACTGAACTTTAGGTACGTCCGTATGTTACATCACAGTTGTCATTCTTACACTGTTATTGACCTACGCAATTAAGTCTGAAAATGGTACACTAACTAGAAAGAAACCCTACTGATTCAACTGCACAAGAAATGCACAACCTATATCTAAAGCTAGCAATATAATGATTTACGTAAGCAAAGTAAGAGTACAATACCTTCAGTAGCCGATACTCAGTAAAGAGGCGGGTTTCGTAAAAGGTCATCATCTGCCTAGCCTTTTCCCAACTATGTTGGGGTCGGCTTCCAGTCTAACCGGATGCAGCTGAATACCAGTATTTTACATGGAGCGACTGCCTATCAGACCCCCACAACCCAGTTACTGGGTAATACGATACCCCTTGGTAAAGACTGGTTGTCAGACTTTCGGGCTTCTGACGACCCGTAACGACTGTCAAAGATCCAAAAATGACAGCCGGGACCAACGGCTTAACGTGCTCTCCGAGGCACGGAGGGGTCTTGGTTTGTAAAGATGGTCACACATCCACGGACCAACCGCGGCAAGCGTAACTTAACCTGATCGATCGACCCGTGCAGCTATTTTTACTTAGCCACAAGCCCCTCCGTTTCGTAAAAGGTCGCGAACCAAAATATCAGATTGTGAATGAAAGTGAAATAATTGAGAAAAGCCGTTCGAGTTCAAAACGCCAATACTAATGTGCTTCATTGATTTCTGGAAGGCGTTTTATTGGGTCTGATGGAATTGCCTGTGGCCCATATTACAAGAGATGGGCGTAAATCAATACCTCGTCTCGTTGATAGCCAATCTGTACCAGGACGGATTATCCATGGTTAGGGTTAATGACGTCATCTCAGACCAGTTCACCCGAGAACATAGCGGTAAGACATGGGTATTCTTTCTCAAATTCTCTGTGAATGGTGAATACGTAGAGCGTCACACACACTATGAATATAATGTAAAATATATATTATTATCGACAAATCGCTCACCGTAAAATTTAATGGAACACACTACACAACAAATATAATTATATTTTATATTAGTGTCTTATGAAACTGGCCGATATGCGTAAGTTAGGACAACATAGATACCGAAGACATTTTAAAATTATGAAATATACTATATATGTACAGTTGTGGTCATATAATTAAGGAGGATTTGATACCGCAAGTATGGAAAAGTTTTGCGACATCGAGAGAAATACAAAAAATACATGCAATACAAAGTTATACTGGTTGGTTTGAAAAAACTTCCCTTTAAATAAGCGTTCCTAATTATATGACCATCACTGTATATATTCGCTGTGTGTGATCCGCTTTAAATTATACGGTGGGCGATATTCCGAAGATAAAGTTTATTTCATTTTCAATTTGTGTTTAGAAGAATGGGAGGGACGCCTTTTTGTGGCCATCATCAGAAAAAGAGCTAGCTGAGGGGCAATTCTGGTAATTTTAAGAACGTTCACAGTCTGATCTCAGTGACAATCTGTCAAAAATTCCTATACATTTTTGTCAAATTTTTGAAATTCGATTGTCGCCGAGATGACACTGCGAACGTTTTTAATTAGTAGAATTGGCCTTCTGATCTGTTTCCCAAACAAGATTACGAGATTGGACTGGTTGGAGTCACTATCAATAAGTCGAAGACAAACATATTCTCATCGACTGAACCAGCCCACTCTTGGAGAAGCTTTCGAGATGTGGTGTAGGCGAAGAATGCTCTGCATACCATGGACCGCTAAGAGAATGAACAAATCTATCCTCAAATAACAGCGCAAAAAATAGTGACAATCCACGTTCTGTTACTAAAGGGTTCTCGGTTACTTTGATCACATTGCACGTTGGGAACCAGATAACATTGAAAAGTTGGTGGTGATGGGCAAGATAGTAAAATACTTCGCGGCCAGTCATCTAACCGCTGGTGACCCTAATTTACCGCTCTCACTGGACTCTGCTGTTACGAGCACTCTGAGAAGTGAAGAACTGAACGAAGTGGAAGAACATAACAGAAAGTGGATAAAGCTGGGGAGGCCTCGCTGGGACACGACCTTCAGTGATGAACTGATGACGTAGGCGACCAGGAAGATTACAAAAATAAATTTAAATACGGAGCAATGTGTAGTAATTATTCATGCGCCACATAAACTTATTCGGTAATCACGTTATTCTTTCTATATACATTAAATTGAATGAACAGTTTTGTTATTCAACTAACGTATTTACAATGTCCCACATCCAGGAAAATTTAAAATAAATATTGTTGAAACTTTGCATGCTAAGTACGCGAGTCTGTCAAAGTGATTGCCGAGTATTGGCTTCGTTTCAAGTACCTATGTACCTACTATTCGTTAATAATTCATTGCACACAATTAAATATCAGTATTGCACGACACATGTTAACAGACTGATAAATTGCACACAAACAATATTTTTTGTGAGTTTATAAAACAGATGACCTACAATAAATTGTTTACTAATACTTTGCACAGCTAGTAAAGTAGTAATTTATAAGGAGACTTGATTAAGACTAAAGGCTTTCGCAGACAGGCGCGACGCGCCTCTGGTGGATCAATTTCTATGAAAATTTCATGGAAATTGCTCCACAGAAGTCGCGTCGCGCCGTCACGTGGCGCCTTAAAATGCTTGTATTGTTGATATATGAGTACCTAACAAGTAACTCATGTCCAGGTACTGTTGTTAGGTAAGCAAGAAAATAAGCAGTCAAGCTCATGTTGCGATTGTAATTGGGTAACCCGTGTAACATAACATGTTTGTTGTCCCAAAGAAAAAAATAAAATAACAAAAAACAATCATATAACAACAAACAAACATGTTAGTTGACGCAGGGTTTCATTACTTATGAAGTTATGGTACTGAATTTAGTTCCTTCATACATGTGTATAACCCACCGCACCTCGGTTGTAACAGTTTGAGATTGACTGAGCGCTAATGTCAGAGCAGGGCAATTTCCGTAGTGCAACTAGTCGTAAGTACGGTACAAGTCGTATCAGGACAATTTCCGCAGTACCACCCGTGCATGTCGTAGCAGAGCAATCTCCGTAGTGCAATTGGTATCACAGGCAGTTAGAAGCTCGAAAATCTGACAGCCAGTATTGCCAAGGGGTATCGTGTTACCCAGGAACTGAGTTGTGGAGGTCAGATACGCCACGTCAGTCACTCCGTGTAAAATACCGGTAATCAGCTGCATCCGGTAAGACTGGAAGCCAACCCCAACATAGTCGGAAAAAGTTTAAGCAGATGCTGATGTGGTACCACTGGTGTGTGGTTGACTGAACGTGCGGTTATTAGCTAACATCAAACGAAATGAATAACACGTACCACAGAAACCTAACTTGCTAATTAGAAAATTAATCAGATTTACTACTCGGTATTAAACTTACACTGAATTACTAAGAGAAACGTAGAAATGTCGTGGATAACTTGCAAGTACAAATATAAATAACGTTCTCATAACTGTTTCATAAAGCCAACGGCAGCTCAAAAGGTTCATTTATTTAATAAAAACGTTTACAAAATAAATGTTATGATTAAAAAGGTAAATTACAGGTTAATTACAGACAAATTAATTAATGAAATAATTTACAGTAAATTTCCCATACATACATAGTATGCTTAGTACCTAAAAATAAACTATGTCTGATTTTTTAAATTACAAATGCAATTAATCATGTTTCGAATCAGTATGTTCTGTTGTTGGTGTGTGCCGTGTGATTTGAGCCGAATAGAGTCACCGATCCAAGCGTTTAGAAAGAACGCAAAGTGCGCCTATAAAAAAATTCACTTCAACATGACGCAAAGACATGACAACATGCAATGTGTATTGAATAGGACACAAATGTGAATGATTGTACGCAGTGAAGTGGGGGACAAATAGGGAGGCAAGCAAGTACCATATTATGGAATTAACAATCTGGAGGAGACAGTACAATGGCATAGGGGTAAGAGGATGAATACGAGTATCTATTCATCTTAAAGTACGTAGTATAAAAGAGACAGGAAGTTGATACAATATCATCAACACACACAAGTGGAAAAAATACGTATAATTGAAACTAACTCAATAACTATAATAATATCAATGTCATATTTATTTTAAAAAATATGCACACGAATTGAATTTTAAGACATCGGCTAAAAATAAAGTCACTTTTCGTGTCTGCCTGTATGACCGCGTTTTTAATCTAACGCAACGGATTCTGATGCGGTTGCGGTTTTCGCCATTATTTAGTTATATAATTTATCCCGGAAGGTTTACGTGTAAAAAACAAATATTAATATTTTACTAACATATAATAAAGAACCTCGATATTTACTAATTTTGTAAAAATTGGCCGAAGCAGGGGCGAGTCGCTAGTTTATTACAAGTAAGTCATATCATCATCATCTGCCTAGCTTTTTCCCATCTATGTTGGGTTCGGCTTCCAGTCTAACCGCATGCAGCTAACACCAGTATTTTTTTACATGGAGCGACTACCTATCTGATCTCCACAACCCAGTTACTGGTAAAACGATAACTTGACTTCTGACGACCGTCAAATATCCACAAATGACAGTCAGAACCAACGATTTAACGTGCTTTCCAAGGTACGTAGGGGTCTTGATATTTAAAGATGATCACCCATCCATGGACTCACCATGGCAAGCGTAGCTTAAAATTATCGATCGACCCGTGCGGATACTACTTAGCTATAATAAGTATTTCAGTCACGTTGGATGGCGAAGCTGATTCTTTGACCTAAGAATAGGCCAGCCCTTTGGTCACGTGAAGAGTCGACCAACCGCTTGGCGATGTCCCGAAATACTCGATGAGCGCTCGGACCCCACGGTCCTAGACTTTCAACTCCAAACGACTCAAACATATAGCTCCCAATAAGGTTGTTATATTTGCGCCGTTTGAGGTCTTCTGCACCTGCAGCAGCCGCACCAGCGCAGCCCGCCGTGCTCAGAAGATGGGATGGCGCGAGACCTACCCAACTTCCAAGGCATTATTGTCATTCCGTCTGGCCTCTTTCCATCGTCGCGTGCCAAGCCATTGGGTTCTAAGACAGCTGGTGACAAGAGCCCGACGGATGATCTCATTAATGCTGGCGTGCCGTACCAGCTGACCAGCGCTCTTGCTGCAAGCAAGGCCATGGTGTCCGAGGCGATCAATTGCTTCACCGCACTGACAGGGATGCGGAGCGACGCAAGATGCACCCAGACGCAGACTTGTAGCGAGCCGGCAGGTAGAGTCACCCTGCATAGTACCTTTGTTAAGTGACGGTAGCCCCTGAAGCGAAATTATTCCGTACCAACGTGCAACGTGCAGAGCGGCTCATACCACTGTCTCTGGGAAGATGGGCTCACGGGCTGAACCATATTCGGAAAAGTCATCTTCCAGGCGTTCATGGCATCGGACAAACACGGCAATTCAGACTGAACCTGAGAAGGGGCTAAGATTTTTGTGGTTAACTTTTTGGCGCTGTGGACCGAGGACAGGAACACTAAGCTTACACTAGAAATTTTGCGAACGCCGAGCCCACCAAAACGGATGGGTAGTGTGGCTTGCAGCCACGAGCGGTCGTCCAAGGCCACATTTAAAATGGATGTTAAAGTGCTTTGAATAATTTGATCGATTTTGTCTAAAAGGTGTGGTTGCTTCCATAAAGGGGAAGAGCGGAGGAAATACATGAAATTTGTACCGAAACAGCAGTATCTGATATATGGTGAATGCCGAATGTAAATTAATTTTAGAAAGTCTATCCGAAATATCGTTAAAATGTTTAATTTTGTCGTCAATGAAACGTGAAAAACTGTCTTCTAGAATTGAGGAACCTAGGAGGTGCAGTGGACTTTTTTCCAAAACTTTGATATCTGGGGCGATTTAATTAAATTTGTGTAAAGTCGGTGATCTGCCGGTATTGTCACTAAGGTACATTTCGCATTTTGAGTAGTTGAGGTAAAGGCCGATGGATTGGAAATGCTGCTTTAAGAATTGAAAATCTTTTAGAACGGTGTCTACGAGACCTCCTAGTGTTCCATCATTTAAATACCACACATTAAATTTTGAATTTAGTTGTTGCATTACGGGATGGATAGCCAAACTGAAAATGACTGGCCCGAGAGGATCACCTTTTTGGCATCCGACTGCAGATTCCAAAACGTTGTCTTTATATAACAATTTTGATGGGTGCATGTAGCACTGCCACATAAAACAATAACTTTCTGGTAACTCTTTTTTTACCTCAGCCAACAAAGTGTCCCTTTTAACGGAGTTGAAGGCGTTCTTAACGTCAACCTTGAGGATTACCTCACCTTTACCGGCATTTAAAAAACTAGAAAGGGCATGTACGGCAGCCTTGCAGCCCCCTTTGGATCCAAAGCCAAGCTGTAGGAGCTGGAACTTGTTGGTTAATTTACAGCATATTTTGGCTGCCGTACGCCTGTAGGTGCATCCAACGGCAATGGTTCGAATACCGCCGTCCCTCTTGCGCAGGGCACATAAGTTGGCCCCGTACAACACATCAACGACGGCCTCACACCGCCGTTGAGCATCAAGTTGATTAGAGCCGCAAGCTCCGTCAAAACCGACTCACCAGCTTCTCCGGCCCTTGAACTCAATAAATCCTTTAGATGCTGAGGAGACAGGCCATCAAGGAAGGATCACCACTTCGGAAGGAGCTGACGGCTGTAAGCAGCTGGGCAGCAGTAATATGAAAAGGGGTTCAATCCGGATCGAGGGGAGGGTCGGGAAAGGTGAGATCATCCGCAGGCGCTGGATGCTTACTCCAGGGCTGAAAGAGTTTATGGAGGGTAACGCGCCACCACATCACTACTGAACAATAGCCTGGCCGCTCCCCTGATGTCACCGTCACTTATTTTGGATTCGACATAATTATGAGCATATGCCTCTTCGTGAAGAGTTATTTGAAAATCGGTAATTTTGGATCTAAGTCATTAGTTACAGAGATACGTCACGTAACGTGATCGATGACGGCTACGCGGAAAGAACATTCATTTGGTTCTATATTATTGCCTAACTTATTGTTATATTTGTTTGAGGGTCTCATGTTTATTTTCAAAGAGAATCGAGGTAAATCCAATTTGCTCAAACGCAATACAGTGGAACGGAGAACGCCTCATATTGTGTTCCTTGTTAAATGCTATGTTTTATTAATATTTCGCTGATATAATTGCGGATTCATGCTAGATTCTGGCTCTACATCTGTATGAATGTTGCATATTTTTTTAAAGAAAAACCTCATGTGTATAACGTGAAAAAAAATTCACACGAAAATCTCACACCATGAAGATTTTATGTCAATTCGAAGTGTCTATTACTATACAACGGAAATTTCATACTTTAACCACTATTACTTTCTACCAGGGGTGCGGGTTCGAAAGAGATACCGCCGCCCCTGGAACACAGGCTACTGAGGGAACACGGGTGGATATTAGTCAGTAAAGTCTGAAACGCCCTCCTGCTCCTCCCAGAGCGGCAGAAGTTATTTGATGATTTCCCATCCAAAAAAAAAACCCCTATTACTTTCGATTTGTGTGGTAAAAATGAAATGTAAAACATTCAGGATTTAAAAAGGTGTGCATTTAATCGGTACCTAAATAATTCCCATTTTGATTGGCAAAAAAATCTAATCGATCGTCCTTTGAATACACAGTGGTCGCCTTTTAGGATGTTTGGGCACCTAATAAAAAGACGATCAGTCAGCCTAGTTACTGCGTCTAACTTTAACGATAGCTAAATATAGTTTTCGAAAAGAGAGATTTGAAATGAAAGACGAACGTTGAGAAAACCAGCGATTAAGTATCAGACGAATAATAAAAAGGTTTTAAAATATCCCCCCCCCCCCCCTTTACAGAAATGAAAAAAGCATCAAACATTCAACATTCACATCGGCGTCGAGTCGACGATGAAGTACTTGGGACTCGTCCTCGACAGCCGGTGGAACTTCGCGGAGCATTTCTGCCGTTTGGCTCCCAGACTGGAGCGGGCCGGGGCTGCGTTGAAGCGGCTCTTGCCCAATCTACGGGGGCCAAACGCCTCCTGCCGGAGGCTCTACGCGGGGATCGTGCGGTCCATGGCCCTGTACGGGGCGCCGGTGTGGGCGCCTACATTGAGGCGCCAACCAGCTCGCCGGTTGAGGGCGTCCCTTAGGGTCATGGCGATCAGAATGATCCGGGGATATCGCACGATCTCCGGCGAGGCGGCGGGCCTCCTTGCCGGATTACCGCCATGGGATCTGGAGGCAAAGGTCCTCGCGCAAATATGGTAGTGGCGCGAGGAGGCCAAACGCCGGGGCGTAACTCCGCTGCCGCAGGAAATCGCGGCACAGCGGACAGAGCTCCGGCGGGATCTCATGGTGACATGGAGAGAGCGATTGTCGCAACCCAGTGCTGGGCACGCCACGATTGCGGCGATAAGTCCCCTCTTTGAGGAGTGGTTTGAGAGGCGGCATGGCGTCCTCACCTTCCGCCTGACGCAGGTCCTCACCGGACACGGTTGTTTCGGGAGGTTCCTGTTTCGGATAGGGCGGGAGGAAACGCCCGGGTGTTTCCACTGCGAAGATCGCCCTGAGGACACGGTGGAGCACACGGTGACGGTCTGCCCTGCTTGGGCGGAGCACCGCCGTGTCCTCGTGGAGGCGATCGGCGGCGGCGATCTCTCGCGTCCGTCCCTGGTCCAGGCCATGGTACGGAGCGAGAGGGCATGGGGAGCCGTCACCTCCTTCAGCGAAGCAGTGATGCTCGCGAAGAGGGAGGCGGCGCACGTGAGGGAGAGGCAGCATATGCGCCCTCGCGACCCAAGCCGCCGCAGGATACGGAGACGCCCTGGGCGTCGGGAATCCCAGGCCGATTTCCGGCCACCGTAGGCATGGGCTTGCGGACGGCGAGTAATGGGTAGCTCGCTGTCCGGTAAGGACCAAGCCCAAGTCGACGGCGCGTTGTGTTCCACGCGCGCCTCAAAGAGATGTCAGCACAAAAAATTGATGGGGCCCGCAAGGGCCGATGCCTGCCAGGGGTGCGGGTTTGTTCGAAAGAGACACCACAGCCCCTGGCATACCCCCCCCCGAGTGGGTTCCCGCATTGTCGTTGCGGGGGGGCTTAGTAACCGTGGTCTCCCATCCACGGTGAAGCCAAGAGGAACCCAACGGTGGGGCCGCTCGTCAGGGCTTTTGCCTTCAAGCCATTGACGTAGCGGCCAAAAAGTAGGTTGCGGTGAGGTGCACCGCAACTGAGGTGGGCCGCGATGTCGAATGGGAGGCATCGCGGCTGAGGGTTACAGGCTGCGGTAGAGGAGGAGTGCCGGTGCTTCTGAGCAGCGCTCTTCCCTTCCGTGGCCTGGACGGGGCCGCCACCGTTTGATGGCGGACGCGGTGGGGCCGCAGGGGAAGAGGAGTGTCGGTATAGCGTCAGCCGCTCTCCCTATCCTCTGCGGCCGAAAAGTGGTAGACGGGACGGCGCGTTGTGTTCCTCACGCGCGCCGTCAAAGATGTCAGCAACCACTGGTGGGGTCCGCAAGGGCCGATGCCTGCCAGGGGTGCGGGTTTGTTCGAAAGAGATACCACGGCCCCTGGCATACGGGCTACTGAGGGAACACGGGTGGGTTTTAGTCAGTAAAAGTCTGACACGCCCTCCTGCTCTACTCAGCAGGAGAAGTCATTTGATGATTTCCCACCCAAAAAAAAAAAAAAAAAAGCCCCTGGCATACGGGCTACTGAAGGAACACGGGTGGGTTTTAGTCAGTAAAAGTCTGACACGCCCTCCTGCTCCACTCAGAGCGGGAGAAGTTATTTGATGATTTACCAACCAAAAAAAAAAAATCTGCCACTGAAATAAATAATGCGAAACTAATATTATATTATTTTTGCAACCGAATCAAATGAAGGAAGCTGTACAGGAATAAGGATATTTCGCGGAAAACGTTCAGAATCACTCATAAGCATAAGCAACTAGGCCCAATGTGATTTCGGTCTTCGATATTTGCGGCACAGCGTAATAGAACTCCTTATAAGCTTACAGGTAATATTTGAAAAGTTTTTATCCTACTAATATTATAAAAGTGAAAGTTTGTGAAGATGTTTGGCTGTTTATTACTCAATCACGTAAAAACGGCTGAACGGATTTGGATGAAATTTGGTACACGGATACTTTATAACCTGGATTAACACATAGGATAGTTATCAACCAAGTACCTAGTAAGTTCTCGAGGGATAATTTTCAACCTTAGGTAGGTACAGGTATATATAGATACAGGTACCAGTAGGTAGGTACAGCTACAGCCTGATTCAAACTTTAGGGCGGCTCGGAACATGAGGCTAGACGCAACGCAATAACGAATTCACGTACCTATCAGTGCGGACGAGGGGAGCGATACTGCGCAGTGAGTAGCCATCCCCAACCAAAGACGTAAAATAGGCGATGGTTTTAAAATTCAAATGTAAAGCAGGATTTTTTGCGTTGTACTCTTTTAAAGAGATTTAAGCAATAGGAAATATTTAGTCACAGTCCGTATCTTGAGATACAATTTAGTCTTTATTTAATTACAGTCGGTCCACTGGGTCAAAGTTATTAAAATTTATTATCTGTTGTTACCCGAAGGGAACTGGATGAAAATTTTATATTTTTTACTACATAGTTAGGTACCCGTAGGTCACAAGCAGCAAGTTTATTGGCGTATTATGTGAATACACAGCGGTAGTCAGCGCGGAAGTTTGTAAAACGCCGCGTGTACAAAAAAAGTTCACAGAATTAATATCTCAGAAGAAGTTATAGGTACTGGCCAGCGCTGGCATTATGATAATTTGAATGTAAACGACTTACCTGCAGCATGCTGTTGCTGAGCTATCACCCTCTGAAATAAGAGAAATTAAACAAATATTAGGCAAAACTCAAATCGCAACATGATTAATGGCAAAAATATTTCGAGAAGCCAATGGTAACTACAGAGTATAAAAAAGTAAAAATATTTAAACATGTATCAGAACAATAACATTTAAAGCAAATAATAATGTCGTGAAAATATTAAATGCACAAATAAGCGCATAATTATAGCATAATATGTAAAAATAAATAAAACTTAAAGAAGTTTTTTATTATTTTGAACGATATTACATTCTTTTTTTAATTCTTAAACGTTCATAATTTAAATTTATTAGCTGAATTTATCACTTCGGAACTAAATAGGACAGGCATTTCTGGCACCTGCAATCTATTTGCACGATATATTTTTCATCTCTACATAAAAATAAAATCCATTGATGTCGTTTATGTATGAAAAAATTGTCTACTCAATAGATCGATTGATGCAATGTCAAAACTGAAATTGTGATTGTCAGCTTTTTTTTTTTGGAAATTTTACTCTTGTAAACTATTTACAGTACAGGAAATAATGTTTGCAGATATTTACGGTACAAATTTGTCCTCGTAAACTTTATCATCCCGATAACACTATGGTGTTTTTGTTGCACATGTATAAATTTCCACCCGGTGCTCTTTCAGTGACGGTGCTGTCGCAAACAAACCTTTAATCTAGTCTGTCAATTCTTTCTGCCCCTAACTTGTTTTATTTACTGGTTATCAAATTAAAGGCACGTTTTCACTGTGGCATCAAATATCACATGCGAATCGCGACCCGCACCAAGTGTGAGCGTTTAATTTTGAGTGTTAAGCATTTCCAATCAATATTCTTAGCGTGTTCCCAACTATTACGACCCCGACTTCCAGTCTGACCGGACGCAGCTGAATACGAGTATTTTATATGGAGCGACTGCCTATCTGACCTCCACATCCCAGTTACCCGGGTATCACGAGCTGAACAATAAAATCATTACCGTAATTGCGTAACACACGATTAACCACAATCTGAATAATTATGAAGGATATTGCTGATCCATTGCTTCATATGTTCGAAAAAACTGTCTACCCTACAACGTAAATTACGCAATTATTTAACTATCAAAACTGAAAGCCATTCCTACTGTTAGTGTTTTACGCAACTACCCGCTGGTCTACATATCTACCATGCAATACAAAAATATCAATAATAATAGATTAAATAAATTGTAACATGAATTACATAGTTACTTGCTTGTCAAATTTTTAACTACGAAGCGAATCGGGAACTTGAGTTTTTCATCGATTTTACCATTTAGAGATTAAACAGTGTTCAGAAGTCTCAGCTACAATACTCAAAACAAAAATAACCCTCCTTCTGGTGCAGTCGGGTAAAAAGATAACTAACCAAATCATTATTGCAGTCTCAAATAGATTCATGGGCGTCATACATTACCGGTTTATTTGCTGATTCCTATGTATTTGATCACCTGCCTACTTACCTACGTGTTAAGCAAACATCTCTACAATAGTCTTATTGTGACGTTCTAGTTTCATGGTCATACTTTACAAAATAAAACGTTATATGCATATTTCTAGTATAAATTAAATCGGTAGGTTAAGGCTGCTCTACTTTGCTCCATTCGATAAACAAACACAGACAGACACATAACTCGCCATTTCAAATCAAACAACTAAAAGGGGCTTAACCCGTTATACTAGGATGAAAATCACTCGCCCATTCCCAGTAGGTTAGCCCGGTCAAGTGTACACAATCTACTATCTAGACATACCCAATAATGGACGTCGTAGATTGAAGGCAGCCAGATAAATTGATTTATTTCTGGGAAACTTTCAATGGTTTAATGTGAGACACTTCACATGTGAAATTGCTTCAAATAAACCTATGACTGTCGACAGAAGATTAAGTTTTGAATATAAGTTTTAGGATGAACCAAAGATTTTTTTAATGATATACATATGTAATAATGAAGGAATCACCTTCCATAATCTGCCGGCATACTGGCCTCGTCTCTTCGACTGTCTTCGAGAGGGATTGGGATGTAATCTACCACACGCGCATAGTGCGGGTTGGTAGATCTCACATGTCTTGTTGTCATGTCTCATTTTTGGGTCTAACACTTGCCGGTTTCCTCCGGAATCACCCTAAATAATGCTAAAGTATCTCAATGCCGAAACCGGGTTACAGTTACGTGAATGTCATTGAATTTGAATACGAATAACATTCGTCGCCGCCTTAAAATATCGTCTAATCTATGGTAGACTATCTGGTCAAAGGCTAAATTACGCAAAAGCCTCTTCGTCTTACTAGACAAAGTGCAGTTTCCATTCGTATAGCACTACCATCTAATATTTGCGTACTGCACCGTAAAGTATCGATCTGTCGTGAACTTTCTTATACGAGTCACGAGACGTTCCAACCGACCTTCGTCACCCATGCGAAATAGAACAAGTGCATGTGCTTTCTTTTTCATCAAAGAATACAAGTACCTACGTTTTTTATCACCTGACTACGGCAAAGCAAAAGGAGGGCTATGTTTTTTGTTTTTTTGATAAAGTGCTATTGAACCTAGATTGTTATCAGGCAAGACATAAAATGTTATTGTTGTATACGAAGAATGTTTAGTTATAATAGGATTGGTATTTCTGATAATAATATGTGCATTATTTTCCTGACACGTAATACACAATCCAACAACGTATGTACACACGGCTACACATCAAGCTGCACTGTACGGAAATCCTATACAACGCGAGATCAGCTTATACTGGAAATGTTTAGCTTGATGTGTAGCCGTGTGTACATGTTAGAATACAATTAATATAATGTATGTATTTAAGTCATTATGCATATGAATAGTCGTGATTCATTGATGCGATGTCTTTCTTGCCGATTGAATGTGGGTTTTGCAGGCTCCATATTGGAATAGACAAGTAGACATATTTTACATAAAGTCCAAGGGCAGTAGAAGACTGACTCTCCTAGTTTAGGAGTCAGGGTGTCAACTCAAATCCTTTAACTATTGTAAACTTTAACTAGATATTAAGCATACTGTAAGGACTTATATCAATAAAGTATTATTAAAGTACAAAGCTCGAATGCAAAATGCGCTAACGCATACCAAGCAACGTAAAAACAAAAGGCAAAACCGAAGGCAACAAAAAGAGACGGCGGAATATAAACTAGAGTTATTCAACTTTTCAATCGCTTTTTTCAGGCAGGTACTCACAATAGTGTTTCCACAGATGTTTTGTTCATAGAATCAAAGAAACGTTTATCATCAGTACATTTTTCTAAATAGTTATATTCCATAGGCAACTAACTATAGTATTATACATATTATGCAAAGTAAGGGAACATGATCGATAAGAACATCGAGTAACAACTCTATTATACGAAAATTTTAACCACGACTGTCATTACGTGTTTGAAATGGCTATATCAAGTAGGTACTAAGGTACTTGATGTGCCACATCTGCACAACAATCATCTTCTCCGACCTAGAGCTTTGATTTCATCGGTTTGATTTCATGAAATCGAAGCTCGAGGAGTTAAAAACCAATTAACCGCTGGACAACGATGGATAGTTCTGCAACTCCGATGGAATTCATAATCATACGAACTTTTCCCTTTGTTTTCAAAAATATTTTGATAGCAGCGGAGTTGTTTTGTGGAGAATTTTTATTATTTTTGAAAGCACCGGTTCTAAGAAACAAGCTTCTCGCTACTTTGTTTATCTGTATTTCTTACGTATTTGAAGTTTTCAGTATTTTTTGTTGCTAATCAAGCCACAATGGGTCCTTCGTCAGAAGCTATGTGTAAGTTAAGAGAAAGTATCTTCAAATAAATTAAGTACTGTAAAGATCAAATTAAAGTTACACTAAACATTGAATTAAGATAAAGAGTAAAGAGCGAGTAAAAGTAAGTATTTTTGTGTGTACGTAAGTATATTCTCATATTATTCGTTTAATTTCATTAAGTGAATTGTTTTTTATTCATCATCATTTCAGCCGAAAGACGTCCACTGCTGGACATAGGCCTCTCCCAGGCTGCTCCGCTTCGACCGGTCTTGTGCTTCCCACATCCAGCGGATTCCCGCGGCCTTCACAAGGTCATCGGTCCACCGTGTGGGAGGCCTTCCCACTGTACGTCTTCCGTATTTTGATTATATGTATTTTTTTATTCTTACACGAGCGGGTTACATCTCTTTACCCGACTGCGCCAGAAGGAGAGTTATGTTTTTCGAGTGTGTATACGTGTGTATGTATGTATATTTCTTTGGCACGCTCTGTAGCCTAAACGGCTTGATCGAGAGGTGCCATTAGATTCGTCTTAATTGTGAGAGTGACACCGGGTATATTAAAATAAAACAATTAAAATGGGCGATTTTTGGCGCCATCTTGTGTCTTCAATTTCATTTTCTCTAAACCCACTGTGGAGTGGGGTATCAAAATAAATGGTTTCACAAATAGGTCTCATTAACGTAATAAACAATTATATTAACTAAAAACTGTAAAATAAAAAAAAAAATTACAAAATAAAAAAAAACCCGACTGCCTAAAAAGTGAACTTTAATTAAAACAGATGGAAACAAGAAACTTGTTTTAAAAGGATGACTATTAGACTGAATACTATAAGCAATCTCATGCAGTCGGAGGTCTTTATTGTTAAATGACATGTCCAGTTTGAGCCCTCTGGTATCGATAAGTGTTCATCATGATTTAAGGTTTTACAATAAGATTTAAAAATAAATATCTATATTACTATGAATTTATTAATTCAATATTACTTGCCTAACATATTTCTCAAAAAAACAATACGTTCACAGCACAGCTTCCGCCCCGCCGCTTGCTATTTTGAATGTAGGAAGTACTAAAAGGTATTTGACGTTCCATTAAAAAAAAAAAAACATTATTTTTAAATTACATTTAAAGAGTGTGAACAATAACCATAGCCGCTTATTTTAAATCAAAGGAATTTATCAAAGTAATTGCGTATAAAATACGACAGTAAAATAAAAACATTATTGTGTACACATCAAAAGTGTTTTTGTTTTTTAAATAGTTCATTATGGTACAAGTGTATAAGGTTGGTGATTACCGCTGAGGCGCCATTGAGTCTTAAGAGAGCCGAGGACGGTAATCATCAATAGACACGTGTATCATACGACGTTTTTCAACACACTTGTGAAGAAAATAATACTAAAAAATCATTTTGTCCTTGGAGTTATTAGGTAGTAAAATTTCCATAACGTTAAGGGCTTCACATCTTATATCGGGCGGTGTCACAACATACATAATTTTCTTCATAACTAGTACTTGTAGTCATTTTAATGAATAAATAACTATAATTTCAACAATGAAAACGAGTTGAGTTTTTTTTTGCCAATGGCGGGAAATTCCAATGCGCGCGCATCTAAAAATGGCGATCGGCCTTATACTAAGGCCGCATTCCGAATTAGAAAAATAACGTTGTGAGTGCTCACTTCGATATTTTGCGTTCCGAGTTAGATATCACGATTCTGACAGACACATTTTTTCTTCTTAGATAGTACAAAATGGGGAATTCAAAGTTTTCTTTATTACAGAAAAAAACAAAAGTTATATTTGAGTGAAAGTTTTATTTATTAAAAACGTACAAGTTGAAATTATCTATTTAATTACGAAGTTTCATGAAATGAGCAAGCAATAGGTATAATAATTTATTTGTACTGTTGAGCACGACCTTTTTTGTATCGAAACTTTTTAAGAACAAAGCATCTCAACCAATAAAAAAAAGCCATAACTCACTAGTGAATAATAGTAATGAAAAAGTCACAGTTTGATAATAGATGTCATTATGTCCCTAATTGCGGTGAAATTAGAGCCATTTTATGAGCAAGTGTGTTGAAAATACCCTTTAAAATGAAGGTAAGTATTTATTATGACTAATCTATTACTATACTTTATAGACATATTATTTTGAATTGTAGTTATTTTCTGATGGCTTTGCTTGCATTTCAGTTCCTACGTTGCGTTCCTTACTGTGCGATTATTTTTTGATATTTTATTTGTGTGTAGAATAGCAATAGTTGTTTTTACAATTCTATTCTATTTTGTTTTTGTGTTTCATCTCTTTCTCAGTTCATTTTTAAAGTTAATCTGGCAGTTTGAGTACTTTATGCGGCCTACCCAAATGTCCTTTCTTTGGTATTGTTCGTCAAATCGTTGAGCTCCTCAAGTTCTGAGTTGAGCCGTATCATTACTGATACATGCGTGCACTGAATGGACAGGTCCACTCAATCTGTGTGGTTCTTTCCTCAAAATACCATTTCAGACACCAATCCACATGGTCTTCACATGATCTGACTAAGATTATCTCTGGACTTTAAAATAAATTGTGACCTCTGAGTTTGTTTCGGCCTTTCTTCTCAGAGTAGTCAGATAGGAAACGCCGACCTCATCTAGTTTAAAAAAAAATATGATTGACGTGTAAAAGTGTTTGTACAAACCTACTTACAGAAATAAAATCATTTACACGGACACACATCATTTAGACATGACTTCAATTGCTTAGCAACAAATTATTTAGCAATTGCTGTTCATCTATGATTCTGTTTTACTTTTCGATTTGAATGACGTGCATGAATTGAGGTATCGCTGTGCAGCGGATTCGCAGACATATCACTAAAGGCTGATGATACCCCTGCAAGTGGGACTTGCTCGATGGTTAGCAAATCTGGTACGTCTCTAAGCTATGGCAGTAGCCTAAACCAGGTAGTATAGGCAGTATATTTAGCAGTTTATTTTCAGGCTATAGCAACAGTTTAAGCATGACCAGCCTATCGGGTTCGAGCGTAACGACAGCTGATTCATGAGTCATCAAGGGACAGCTAATGCTGTATGATAGTCTGCATACAGCCTTACAAATTACAAGCGAGCCAGCAACACTTCAAGCCTCTGTATTGTAATAGGTGTACATCTCATTTGACACTAGCATTTATTAATAGCATTTTATTTCAAGAACACTATTTATATTTCTAGTTGCAGAGTTTGTCAGATACGTGTATTTTAGAATGAGAGGCATTCATTACCTCAGAGCATTGGTCTGATTTCTATATTTAAGGCCCTGGTAATTTTTAATGTAATCGTCGTATTGTCGTTATGAGCAATAATAGTTCTTACTGCAATCCGATTCGGGTTAAAATCTGTTGTAATAAATTCGAATAATAAATGAGCACGCATTTTCGTAAAAATGCAAATAAAATCGAATACAATTAGATGTTAACTATTTGATAGTAAATAATCCATCACTGGATGCAGTTTGCCATTTAGAATTTTATGGTATATTTTTAATTATAACAATAATTGTTATTGAAGGGATAAACTGGTTTTAAAGATAATTAAGAGGAGACTATAATGATTTTTTGATGCCTGTTGTATGTTTAATTATGTTTTGAGTACCATCACTGTATGCAAAAAAGACTTGAAACAATCATTTTTTTTTTGCTTTCTAAATTATTTACGCCTAAAGAGATGCACTGGTTTAAAAAACCACCATTTTGAGCGTTTTCAAGAAATCGCCGCCTTCATTTCAGACAAGTAGAAGACCTTGTTAACATCGCGAAGTCTTAGAAGATGGAGGTTATTAACTTTTGATAATGTAGAAGTAATGCCAGAAAATGTTTACCATTATTGGATAGGTCTGAAAGTCACATAATTTTTAGACAAGTCCAAAGTATACCATACACTAGCTGGTTTAGCACTGTATTTAATGAAATCAAGAATTGGTCACTCATCCAGACGCCTTTCAAGATTATTTGATTTACCTCTGCCAACACAGCATTTTCTTTTGCTTATTTCGTGATTTTTTTATCATTGTAAAGTATGTACCTACAAGAAAATAATTTGTTTGGCTATTAATATATAGTTTGATTTATTATATGGTTTACCTTTTTTATACACAAATATAAATATCCAAAAAAAAACTGAAGAATCTAATATCAAACCAACAAAATATTAAATGTTTTACTAACCTCACAAAGGCATACCACTAATTAGTACCTGAGTTTTTTCACAGGTGGCGTTATAATAAATAAAACTAAGAAAAATCCCCGGCGTATAATCTTTATTTTGACCAGTTAAGTAAGTTCTTGACTCCTGAAACGTATTTTTGGATAAACTATAAAATACGACGATTATAATATTGTAACAACCATTACTGAACATTGGCTTTGACTACCTAGACAAATGCCCATTGCGCCACCAGACATCTCCTTTAAGAAGATGCCTCTGACTGCATGAGGTTGCTTATAGTACCTATTCAGTATAATAGTCATCCTTTTAAAATAAGTTTCTTGTTTCCATCTTTTTAACTAAAGTTCACTTTTTAGGCAGTCGGGCTTTTGATTTTTTAAATTATTTTTATCTTCTCTCCTAACGGAGGTATGCTGGAAGACATTTGTTTAGAAATAAGCATCACAGCTGTACCTATTTTTCTGTTCTATTCTTCATGTTTGTTTATGTATGTGTGTGTGCACAAATGGTTTAATAAATAAATAAAGAGTGTATCATGTAAAAGATAATAGTAGTTAAATAATTTCTAATTAAACTAAGATGTGAAGGATCTTCACGTAGCTATGAAAGTATGAATAAGTAAATTAAGTAGGTATATAACGCGCTTACGAATCCTGGGCTAGACAAGGCTATTACATAAAACTAGCTTACTACTATAACAAAGAGACGCAACGCAAAATTTAAAAAGCAAATTATGTTGTCTACTTTAGGTCACAAAAGTAGCCCAAGATTCTCGTCGAGATAATCACAAACATGTATTTACATAAATCAATTTGTGTGACAATATAAACAGTGTCAATGACCTACTATCGTTGCCTCTTTGCTAACTTTAACATAAGGTGCGACATGACATGAAGTGTGTCTACGCAAGAGTTTGTCTCAGATACGAGGCTCTTGATTTCGAAAAAAACAGCCAAGTGGGTGTCGGACCACAAACAATCAAGAGTTCCGTAGTTGGGATGAATTTATCGCCTAAGAACAAACTACACTTTGAAGTTGAAAAAATGTTGTCCCATACATCGATACACGTCACGATCAACGCTTGAAGCATTGCAATTTAAGTTTGTAATCACAGTTTTGTTTTTATATATGATAAAACTACAAATTAACGATTCTCGGACATTTTTTTACTTGTCCTAAGAGACCCTGCTTCTTGACAAACATAACTCGGGGTCAACGAGAAGTACTCTCTAGGTTTTGATTTATTTGTGAGAATTAAACATCAATCAATATCAAAACATGAATTTGATATTAATTTCAACTTGACAACTCCACGCGTTCCTGAGAAAAAGGCTCTTTACAGACACGGATAAGGGCTCGTTTTTTTTTCCTTTTGAGGTACGGAACCCTAAAAATGATAACAGGGTATAATAAACCGTAGATTTTACATGTTTAGGCTGTATTTGAGGGCAAACGATGCTTATCAAATGATAACGGACGCGATTGTAAATGACGTACTTAACAGATTTATGTTTCCATTAAAATACGAGTTTTGTATTCATGAAACTGGTGGCATCTATTGTCATCTATACAAGTAGATAAAATTGAAGTGTCTGTACATAATATCATTATTTTTTAAATTAAATGCTTATGAAAGTACATGTCTTACGGTACTTACTTATAACAAAAAAAAAAACATTTTTTTAAAGATTTGTGTGTCAGTCTGTTCGTCCCGGGTCCCGGATAATCTCCAAAACGGCTAGACCGATTATGACGGAAATTTCTCTGGCACCTAGCTGATATTTATAAGACGTAACTTGGGCTCGCTCTTTTTGTCCCGGTAGCACATTCCAGTGGGGTAATTTCCCAAATGCACGCCGAGGAAGCGCGCAGCAGCTGGTCCCTTAATAAATCATCCCTACATAATATAGCTGTAGACAATCTGCTTGATTTGATGGTTTAATAAAACTTGACCTGGATCATATTCATGAATCGACGTCTGCGCAAGCGGCTATTTGAAGAAGGAACATATGCATTGCCTCTATGGTCAGATTGCGTCATGTTTGCACTTTGCCATGTCGTGAATAACGCAAAATCTATGCATCTATCTTTGGCGAAATCGACGTACCTAAATATAATTTGTTCTAATTGCTACAACATGAACATGTAGGTACTTATAAATACCTAGTCAACGACTCAAACTTGACAAATAATTGACATAAGTAATTTGTGTTTTATTTATGTGAGACTCATAAATATATGAGTGTTATTAATAATGAAAACCAAACACGGCAGCGATCGCAGGCACTAGCAATAAGAGATGGCTATAGGAAATGATAACAACGACTAAGTATGTTCCGTCTTCATTATTCATATACTTAATGACGTCATGTTTACATTGAGGCGAAAGTGACAATGAAATTATACTAAGTATCAATTCTCACTACATCGACTTGAAACAATAGGAAACCAGATTTCATGCGATAAGACGAATTAAACAGTCCGTATAATCTTTCTTATATTAGGTCTTTACCTATGAAATTGCCGTTCTGCAGTACTGGCCATTTCAAATCAAAATAATTTTTGTTTGGCTAAGAATTCTAATTTCAAATTAATTTTATTTTAAAAACATGGATTTTTTTTTCTAAAAGTAGTCATTTCTTTATTGATTAGTGTTACATTTTCATCGCATTTCAATCTTTTTCGTCATCATGGATACGTTAAAAATTCGAGTAATTATGGAATATGAGTGCCGTCGTGGCAGCAACGCGGCACAAGCGGCACGCAACATCAACGACGTTTACGGAGCTAACACTACAAACCAACGCACCACCTGTTATTGGTTTGCTCGCTTCCGTTCTGGAAATTTCGACCTGAAAAATGAACCTCGCGGTCGTCCGAAGACTTTGGTCGACAATGACGAATTAAAGGCGATTGTGGAAGCTGATGATACACAATCTACGGCTGAATTAGCAGCAGCTTTCGACGTTAGCGTCAAAACAATATTGGTCCATTTGCGTCAAATTGGCAAGGTAAAAAAGCTTGACAAATGGGTGCCCCACGAACTCAATGATCGCCAGCGCGAAGTACGCGTCGAGACGTGCCTTGCACTGCTCAACAGACACACAAATGAAGGAATTTTGAACCGCATTGTTACCTGCGATGAAAAATGGATTCTGTTTGATAACCGTAAGCGCTCAGCAAGTTGGTTGGATCCTGGTTCAGCACCTAAACAATGCCCTAAACGAAAACTTACCCCTAGAAAAGTGATGGTCACTGTTTGGTGGTCTAGCGCCGGTGTGATTCATCACAGCTTCTTACCAAACGGGGTGAGCATTACTGCAGATGTGTACTGTGAAGAACTGAACACAATGATGGAGAAGCTGGCGCATCTCCAACCAGCATTGGTCAATCGCTCGTCTCCGCTGCTCCTGCACGACAACGCGCGACCTCATACTGCACAGCAGACGGTCTCCAAGTTGCAAGAACTGGGGTTGGAAGCTCTCCGTCATCCGCCCTACTCACCAGACCTTGCGCCTACAGACTACTACTTTTTCCAGAATTTGGATAACTTCTTGGCGGGAAAAAAATTTAATACCCGAGAGGCAGTACAAAATGCCTTTGAAGAATTTGTTGCCTCCCGTCCAGCTGATTTCTTTAAGAAGGGCATCAATAAACTGCCACTGCGATGGCAAAGATGCATTGATTGCATGGGTGATTACTTCGATTAATACAAATAAAAAATTCATGAAAAAAATTCGTTTAAATTTTTTCATACAAAACGGCAATTTCATAGGTAAAGACCTATTATCTAAGAAAGAGTCATTGTGACTGACGAAAACTGCAAATGCTTTCTGGAGCAAACGGTGGCTCAGCTTATTACAAACAGAGTGATCGTCAATCATGATAAGAGAAAAGGGACAAGCCTACAAGAGATAATGTCGGAGTATTTTCCGGCTGAATAGCTTGATCGGATCTTACATGGAACATTTTACGCAGCTCCGGCTTCAGTGGACGTGAAAACAGATTAGCACCGTAAACAAAGAACGTCACGACACCTGACGTAGACAGAAAATAGTTTATTCACATATAATTTGCAGGAATGTATGAGTTTACATGCTTGTGCTTTGACCTACACAATGGGCCCAGCGGGGGGCCCAGTGGGGGGCTCAATAGGCGTGGTCAGTTCCCACGGTGAAGCGAAGAGGAATCCTAAGGTGGGGCCGCTCGTCAGGGCTTTTGCCTCCAAGCCAATGACGTAGCGGCCAAAAAGTAGGTTGCGGTGGGGTACACCGCAACTGAGGTGGACCGCGATGTCGAATGGGAGGCATCGCGGCTGAGGGTTACAGGCTGCGGCGAAGGAGGAGTGCGCGTACTTCTGAGTAGCACTCTTCCCTTCCGTGGCCTATACGGCCGCCACCGTTTGATGGCGGACGGTGGGGCCGCAGGGGAGGAGGAGTGTCGGTATAGCGTTGGCCGCTCTCCCTATCCCCTGCGGCCGACAAGTGGTAGGCGGCGGAGCCACTGTTCTGACCCGTCGCAGGGGGACCAAGGGTGCCAGACACGGGGTCGTCTGGGGCCCTAATGCTATTTGGTTCCTGGGGTGGTCACGGCGTGCCATGTGTCCTGCGAGAGTCCGTTGGCTGACAGCCGCGGCGGGTTCGCCGATGTCTTGCGCATTTCCGTGTTCCCGCCTCAAGCGGCACTGGAGGACACCGTGGAGTTTTAGTG
Source organism: Polymixis flavicincta (assembly GCA_949987655.1). NCBI lineage: Eukaryota > Metazoa > Arthropoda > Insecta > Lepidoptera > Noctuidae > Polymixis > Polymixis flavicincta. The sequence continues at coordinate 28,120,820 of OX465171.1, read as the reverse complement.
GGTTACAGTCCCACATAACTGCGCTATCTCCCCTTGGCAGTGCGGTAGGCATTTCTCAACGTTAAAAAAAATGCCCGGGTCGACGGCCCGTTCTGTTCCACACGCGACGTCAGAGATGTCAGCAACATCTGGTGGGGTGCGCCAGGGCCGATGCCTACCAGGGGTGCGGGTTATTGGAAAGAGATACCGTCGCCCCTGGCACACAGGCAACTGAGGGAAAACGGGTGGGATTTAATCAGAATAACTCTGACACGCCCTCCTGCTCCACCCAGAGCGGGAGAAGTCATTTGATGATTTCCTACCGTCAAAAACAAAACCTACACAATCTTGTAGAGAAAACTAGATTTTACTGCAGAAATAATACAAGTACGTAATAAAAAACATTGGCCGTTTAGGCTTAAGAGGCCATATACGAAACTTCGCTGATTTACATGATTTTACAGTTTTTTTTCTTTTTTTTTTTAAATAAGTTTAATGTACAATATGAAAGATTATTTCATTATGATTTAATGTATGAGCTACTTTTGTGTTTTATCGAGTAAGTATATCATTATTTTATTTATCAGTTTATTAGTAAGTTATTCATTTATTTTTTTACATTTTTCAGGATTTTTTTAGTATTTGTGGACTATTTGTGGTTTATTTCTGTTGTTTTAATTTTATGAACGAAGAGTTCTAAGTAACTACTTAGCCGATTTCAAAAGGATTTTTTTTTCAATTTTTTTCTAAAAATTGGCTACATCAAATATTTGTTTACTCCGTGTCCTCGTGGAGGCGATCGGCGGCGGCGATCTCTCGCGTCCGGCCCTGGTCCAGGCCATGGTACGGAGCGAGAGGGCATGGGGAGCCGTCACCTCCTTCAGCGAAGCAGTAATGCTCGCGAAGAAGGAGCTGGCGCACGTGAGGGAGAGGCAGCATATGCGCCCTCGCGACCCCAGCCGCCGCAGGATACGGAGACGCCCTGGGCGTCGGGAATCCCAGGCCGATTTCCGGCCACCGTAGGCACGGGCTTGCGGACGGCGAGTAATGGGTAGCTCGCTGTCCGGTAAGGACCAAGCCCAAGTCGACGGCGCGTTGTGTTCCACGCGCGCCTCAAAGAGATGTCAGCACAAAAAATGATGGGGCCCGCAAGGGCCGATGTCTGTCAGGGGTGCGGGTTTGTTTGAAAGTGATACCACAGCCCCTGGCATACGGGCTACTGAAGGAACACGGGTGGGTTTTAGTCAGTAAAAGTCTGACACGCCCTCCTGCTACACACAGAGCGGGAGAAGTTATTTGATGATTTCCCACCCAAAAAAAAAAAAGGTGGTAAAAAGTCATGCACACATTGTACCTATAGACGTCTTTCACAACAGTACATTGTAATTTTTACATAGACGTTAAAACTATTCGTAAATATGTCAAAACTATTCAAAACGTCGTACAATGTTCACAAAACAGACACCGGTTCGACATTGATAAATAAAAATTAATAAATGAAAATAAAAATAGATCATTTATTGGACCTTCAGTGTATTAAAACTTGTAGAAATACAGTTTTTTCGGTAAAATCACGTCTGTAAAACCAAGTAAATCGGCACAATGTCGTTCTTTTCGTCCTCTTAACTGGTATTGAGAGTAACGACATCGTGTGACATGTCGTACGTAGTCTAAACGTCATCATGAAATTTGTGAATATGGAGCTAAGTGATGGCATTACCAGTAGATAGGTAATAGGGCTTTTGGATTCGTCTATTTATGACAAAAATAAGTAAAACTGTGTAAAACAATTCTTCGTAGCACAAACTCTTCTAAAATCATCCTTGCAATTTTCACGCCTATCAACGTTTTTCTCAAACGACAATAGAAATTCATTTCAATATCTATTTTGTGCCACATGTATGCTAATCATTGGGATCGCGAGGTTTAACCTCCTGTTTCCTAAACGAGGTCACAGGAACAATACAAAATAATCGCTCGACGTCATCTTCAAAAAGTTGTAACTAGGCATATCATATATGATTTATACACTCAAATATTTTCAGTACACTGGTACAGTCAAATGAATATTGGCAATTCGACATTGACAGCGCCTTTATATTGTAGCAGTACAGGTACAGGTTTCGTAGTGCAAGTGTTACACTGATATACGGCTGTCTGTACCTACATAGAGTTATCAGTCGTGTATCAATAATAATATTATCAATGCGAGCACTGATTGCATTAAGCTACATTATAAGTACAGACGAGCCAATAAACCCACTCCAAATTGGATGCGTCCTGTCGTTTATCGAGTTATCGACCCTTTAAAATGAACAGATTGCAGCTCTCAATTACGCCGGATATATCTTGCATTATCAATTTCAGCGCATCATTTTGCAGGCAGGCAGAATATGGCTATGAGAGACGTAAGATCACGTAAATATAATATCACTGTACAGTAGCACTTGTCATCAAACGCTGGCCTCGTCTACTGAGTCGTATTACTAACTTTTTTTAAACAGGAGCGCGTAGGCAGACGGCAAGGACTCGGGAGTAGGCCACAGTTTATCAGGTGCATTAAAAACATAACATAAAACACTCGCCAATGTATCACAGCAACATTATACAGCGATAATACTGGCATAATTTATGTTTCAATTACGATAACAGACATGTTTTATCAATCAAACATTCCATTATTAAATTGTCTAATAGCCAATTGGCAATAATATATCGAATAAATAAGAATGTTAAAATAAATAAATGGTAAGTACCTATGTACAGTGACTCGTAATTAAATTGACTGGTCTATTGAACTCTCACTGAAAATTCAATCCACTACGACTACTGAAGATAAATGCACTTAGCGGTTATTGAACTTTAACTTCTTGTATTTTTTCTACACTTCTTATATATGCTAACTTTTATTACCTGCTGTTGTTCTTGTGCCAACTGTTTCTGTTGATGGTACTGTGCCACAAGCCTGATACCACTCAACTCCAAGGACCGAGGATCTAAAGAGCGACTACGCGGCTTCTCCGAATAAAACACATCTTCGTCTCTTTTGCCTTTCTTCCATCGAAAATAATTAGACATATCGGGCCATTCACTATCACGAACACTTACACTAATGTGTACATTTCAATTAATATGCTTAGCACGAGTGTGGTTATTGTTTACACTTTTCAGTAAAACTGGGGAGGTTAGACCGTGAAGGCATCTCCATATGTACTGAGAGATAACGCCGCCGTCACGAGACGGTATTGTTATGCAACGCGGAGTGTGTTCGCGACCGATATCCGCTGGTGTCAGCCCAGTTCCGCAGCGGAACTTCGAAATCGATGCGGGAGATGCGTCCGAGTCGCTCCTCTGACCAGTAACCGCGCACGCACCCACCGCCCAAGTGCTCGCTTCACGCTGTCGCAATAGTTGACAACTTAACACTTACACATAGCTATATTGGTGAGGGGAATCGTGATATCCCAATTTAGATCAAAGGTTATTTTCAACTTACTACATAACACGTAATAAAATTGTAATTGTGACATTTTCCGTGTTTATTTACCCCTGATTTATCAGAAACGATGATAAAGTGTCATTGTTCGAGCGACACCGTCATGTTTACTTACGGAATGTTGTAATGAGCGCAGGAGTGTGTGCGACACGGCTATCCAGGACGAACGCACGGCGGTCTAGATCATAAAACTTAGGCTAGACACTTCACTTGTCCCATTTATAGCTGTACTAGCCGTTTAATCACCAACGTACTCTACTAACTAGTAAACAACGTACAGTATGCATAAGAGTAGGTGATGTTATCAAATTAATTTCAGGATAAACATATATACATACATATTTCATAACAGCTGAATAATCGCATGTTGCCATCATGCATTTATTCAGCTGCTTTAAAAAGTTGCTCGTTGTTTTCAAAGGTGGTGGATTGGACCAGAAATTAACAGAAATAAAAACAAAATGTATTATGAAGCTATAATGTATTTCATAGCCGTGTTTGGTTCTTCGTAAAACTTTGTGAAGGGCTAATGACCCTTTCCAAAACTGATGACTCAAAAAAAAATACCTATTTAAACCTGATCGCGGAGTAATACAGCAGGTTGAATTTCACTCAAATCTAACCACTGTATCCCAAATTATTAATTTGCTAAATCCCAGTTTATAGAACGTTGGATCTTCGATGGAAACCAGACAAAATCGAAATGGTCCGAGCTATGCGAGTAACCATTGTAGTCGAGGTAAACTGTAATGCGAAGATCCATAGTCCAAGAAAGCCGAAGTTACTAAGAAATGCAAAAAGATAACCGAGCAACAAACCCCTTGACATTTATTAAAATATCACAACAAATCACAACAGATTTAATTTGACACTTTTTATATGTTTATTTCTTTGTTTGTTAAGCTTTTACGCTAAAACGGCTACACGGATTTATGAATTTGGTACATGGGTAGACCTTGACCTGGCTTCGGACATAGGATGTTTTTTATCCCGATATTCCCACGGAATCGACACTTATTCTGGCGAAACCACGGGGCACTGTAAGTCCTTAATAAAAGTCTTGATAGAAAACTTGTTTAACCGTATAGTTCGGAAGCGCCCAAGATTCGGAAGGACCCGAACACACGAACCTACGTCGGCTCGATAACGGGTCCCATTGGACTTGATTGGACTCAGGAATGACGACATACGACACCCTAAATTGATTATGTGAATAAATATAATGCTATCCATCAAATCTTATAAATGTGCGTTAATTAATAGAGTTGGAAAAAAACTTATAAGTTAGCGCCATTCATATTTAGCGCGTAAGTTTAAAAATTTACCTTTTTTAAATCAAACTCTGTAAATGCGATTTTCGCCATTTTGATGACGGTGGTGTTCGAGCCGAAAAAACATTAAGAATGAGGATTTCAAATACCCAAAATGTGGTGGAGACCACAGGGGCAGTGAATGATACATATTATATAATTTCATTATTTGACGAATTCATCCATTGTTCAAGAGTAGTAGTAAAGCAGTTTTAGTATATCCAAAGTTGAAGTTTTGCGCCAATCGTGCGTGTTTACATTTTACTATTCATAAATATCACACATGTAGATGCGATTTAAAAATGTGGCAAAAATATTTTATACTACAAGTAATTGCCCAGCACTTAATACAAACAAAAGTCCAATAACACGTAACTACTCCATTTGTGTTCAAAATTGCTGATTCGTAGGCGTGGGCTTGCGGACGGCGAGTAATGGGTAGCTCGCGGTCCGGTAAGGACCAAGCCCTGGTCGACGGCGCGTTGTGTTCCACGCGCGCCTCAAAGAGATGCCAAGCACAACCAGATAGGGTCCGCAAGGGCCGATGCCTGCCAGGGGTGCGGGTTGTTCGAAAGAGATACCGCTGCCCCTGGCACACAGGCTACTAAGGAAACACGGGTGGGTTTTAGTCAGTAAAAGTCTGACACGCCATCCTGCTCTACCCAGAGCGGGAGAAGTTATTTGATGATTTGCAAGCAAAAACAAAAAAAAAACTGTCAGAACCTATGACCATAGGTTATTTATATATACCTATATGAATTTAAATTCGGAATCCGCTCGCTGTTAGAAATGGTTTTATTTATTGGTCAATTATTTATTGTAGACTAGCTGACCCAACAGACGTTGTCCTGTCTTAACTACGAATATTATGTTACACGTAAGTTTTTTTTTTTTTTTTCATAAGAACCTTCTCCTGACAATAAGAAACAAAACAAAAAAAAAGAATTAGCTAAATTGGTCCAGCCGTTCACGTGTGATGCCGTGACCAAGGAAAATAGCGACGGTCCCTACGTACATAAAGACATGTCAAAAATGGCACTTTTTTAAGCTATTACATAGCTTTTATCGCAGGCTTTGAGCGCGGCGACCGAATCAAGAAATTCCGTAACAAAAATAAAACCTAACACCCCCCACTCCGCCTACCATGTAGCTCGGCCGAGCGTTCGCTTAACGTGTATGTATATGGTACGACTGTACGATATAATAAAATTTGTTTTCTTATCGGTCACCCCGCTCAAAAAGTGTAACTTGAATTAATATCAAAGAAAAAAAATACACTGCATTAATAAAAAATAAATAAATAATTCTAATTGCATAAGTTGATAAAAATGCTATGCAAAAGCTTTACCGCGGCAGTCCCCGAGTGTCACACGTATTTTTTAATTTGTTGCACAATTGGGTTTACATTTTCCATATGCACATAAAGTTCCTAAAGCTAATAAAACATCATAGAAAAAACATATTTATAATTGTACATAGAATTATTTCTAGAGCAGTTTAAACATAAATAACGCTTTCCTGTAAACCTCGGTTTTTGACATGACTTTATGTACCTACGTAGGGACCGTCGATAGGGATTCATTTTTATAGATTTTATTGTAGGACTCCATCATCCTAATTATACGTTAATATAAGATGGGGAGCTCATGTTAATAAATATTTATAAAGCCCTGTTCCACTCTTGTCGCCACTTCACATTCATGACCGATAAATCGTCAAGTCTTATTGGAAAATATAAAATACCGGAGAATAACGAAATCAGTCAGTATGTGAAAAAAATCAAGTCTTTTGGCGTACTCTATTGGTGATATAGATTAAAGACTAGTACACCCTTAAGAAAAAGAGTACAATACTCTATTTTAGGGTACGGTTGGCAACCCTAGGTTTGACCGACCTCAACATATAATTAAAGATATTTGCCACCAACTTATTGTATACTATAGGCGCGCTAACATGAAGAAGATTGATTCTTGGAATACTGCACTGGACGGAATCTAATATGGGCGCTCTGTTGTTAGTTGACGCTAGAATGTCATCATACTGTCCGCATTTAGACTTTGATGTTGTCAAGAAGACGTTTTAGTTAAGTGGGCGGCTATCCTACACTCGATATTAGTACCTACTGACCGCGATCATACAAGTAGTAGACAAATAACAAAAAAGGGAAAATAAAAAGCAATACCTACTTAGTACAATGTTCACACCGTTCCTGAAAAGCGAATGATAGAATGAAAAGACAACAATACCAATTTAAATGTCACAATCGAATTTAGTCTATATTTAATAAAAATGTAAGTCTGTTTTACGTGTCTGTTTGTGTGATCGCGCTGTTCTTTTAAATTTCGTAACGGATTTTAATGAAGTTTTCATCGTTATTTAGAGAATTAATTCCAGGAGGTGCATAAATCAAAATCAAAATCAGTGTAGGTTGGTTGATCTTAAATGTCTACAAATTTTTGGTTCCAGGACATGCCGGTTTCCTCACGATGTTTTCTTCCACCGTTTTAAAAGCAGTGGTGATGAAATTATTAACACGTAAAGCGACTGTCTGGGTTCGAAGCTACAGGCTACAACTCATAAGTCGTGGCCGTTACTACTACGCTACCACTACTTCAGTTTTGTGTATACAATATTATAATCTATACTTAATATTATAAAGCAGAAGAGTTTGTTTGTTTGTTTGCTTGATCGCGCTAATCTCAGGAACTACTGGTCCGATTTGAAAAAATATTTCATGGTTAGATAGCCCATCTATCGAGGAAGTCTATAGAGCTAGGGCCTTAAGGGGCGCAGCAAAAAGAAAAAAGTCACGAATACGAATTACTCGCACGGCCAGGCGATACCAAGAAATTTGACGCAGACGAAGTTGCGAGCAGAAGCTAGTATATTTACATAATAATTCATTAGAAATACATTACCTACATTAATAATAGGTCTTTACCTATGAAATTGCCGTTTTGTATGAAAAAATTTAAACGAATTTTTTTCATGAATTTTTTATTTGTATTAATCGAAGTAATCACCCATGCAATCAATGCATCTTTGCCATCGCAGTGGCAGTTTATTGATGCCCTTCTTAAAGAAATCAGCTGGACGGGAGGCAACAAATTCTTCAAAGGCATTTTGTACTGCCTCTCGGGTATTAAATTTTTTTCCCGCCAAGAAGTTATCCAAATTCTGGAAAAAGTAGTAGTCTGTAGGCGCAAGGTCTGGTGAGTAGGGCGGATGACGGAGAGCTTCCAACCCCAGTTCTTGCAACTTGGAGACCGTCTGCTGTGCAGTATGAGGTCGCGCGTTGTCGTGCAGGAGCAGCGGAGACGAGCGATTGACCAATGCTGGTTGGAGATGCGCCAGCTTCTCCATCATTGTGTTCAGTTCTTCACAGTACACATCTGCAGTAATGCTCACCCCGTTTGGTAAGAAGCTGTGATGAATCACACCGGCGCTAGACCACCAAACAGTGACCATCACTTTTCTAGGGGTAAGTTTTCGTTTAGGGCATTGTTTAGGTGCTGAACCAGGATCCAACCAACTTGCTGAGCGCTTACGGTTATCAAACAGAATCAATTTTTCATCGCAGGTAACAATGCGGTTCAAAATTCCTTCATTTGTGTGTCTGTTGAGCAGTGCAAGGCACGTCTCGACGCGTACTTCGCGCTGGCGATCATTGAGTTCGTGGGGCACCCATTTGTCAAGCTTTTTTACCTTGCCAATTTGACGCAAATGGACCAATATTGTTTTGACGCTAACGTCGAAAGCTGCTGCTAATTCAGCCGTAGATTGTGTATCATCAGCTTCCACAATCGCCTTTAATTCGTCATTGTCGACCAAAGTCTTCGGACGACCGCGAGGTTCATTTTTCAGGTCGAAATTTCCAGAACGGAAGCGAGCAAACCAATAATAGGTGGTGCGTTGGTTTGTAGTGTTAGCTCCGTAAACGTCGTTGATGTTGCGTGCCGCTTGTGCCGCGTTGCTGCCACGACGGTACTCATATTCCATAATTACTCGAATTTTTAACGTATCCATGATGACGAAAAAGATTGAAATGCGATGAAAATGTAACACTAATCAATAAAGAAATGACTACTTTTAGAAAAAACAAATCCATGTTTTTAAAATAAAATTAATTTGAAATTAGAATTCTTAGCCAAACAAAAATTATTTTGATTTGAAATTGCCAGTACTGCAGAACGGCAATTTCATAGGTAAAGACCTAATATTAAAAAAAAAACATGGTCAATTTTCAAACATGTGGTGGTGGCCACTATTTAATATTAAACTAACAAATAATAAAATAATGTCGATGTTTTGTCAAGTTGTAAAGAACGTTTGAAGCAGGGGCCGCGGTCTCTAGTTACTATTGTAAAATTAGCCCCAAGAGGATTGTATTGATGATTTTCATGATTATAATTATGATAAGCCATAAATGTTACGGTCGCGATACATATTTTGTTCATCATACAGCCTGACACCGACTTGTAAATTACAAAAAACGTAAGAAAATTTGAATTTCCCGGTTTACCCTGGTTAGCTTCCACCCTAAATATAAATATCTGTTTTTGCTGAGAACTTTCTATTGTAGCATATGAAAGAAACAGATTGTCAAAAGACACTCGACGATAGGACACAAAAAAGAATACTAAGATATATTTCATATGCAGTATTTTATCTTTATAGCCGACAGAATTAGATCTCGGATGAACTCAGAACATCAAAGAGTCTAAATAAATCTCATTTAGACTCAGTATTCGTTATGATATGACATAATTTATCTACATAGACCGTTACAAAGATCTTCTGGTGCTTGAGTGGCGTTGACAGAGGGGTCTATTGGTAAATATTTGTGTCAATTTTGTGAAATGTATGAAAAAACAAGATGGCGGCGTTAGTTCGTATTTTTGTCACGCGCCAGAAGCTCGAAGCTCGTAGCGCTTTATGTGGTGCGGCAGTATTTTAAAGCTTTCGCATTTGGCGTTAACATCAGCTAGCGCAGCCTAAACGCGACGCGACTGCTTAATCAGCCTATAACTACTCTCTATGAGAGGGAGTGTATTAAGTTGTGCCGTGGCTGCTTAATCAGCCTATCATATTCCCATCTCTGGGACACCGGCTTCATCTCTGTGAGAGGAAGTGTGTTAAGTTGAGCCGTGGCTGCTTAATCAGCCTATCATATTCCCACTGCTGGGTCACAGGCTTCCTCTCTGTGAGAGGGAGTGTATTAAGTTGAGCCGTGGCTGCTTAATCAGCCTATCATATTCCCACTGCTGGGTCACAAGCTTCCTCTCTGTGAGAGGGAGTGTATTAAGTTGAGCCGTGGCTGCTTAATCAGCCTATCATATTCCCACTGCTGGGTCACAGGCTTCCTCTCTGTGAGAGGGAGTGTTTTAAGTTGAGCCGTGGCTGCTTAATCAGCCTATCATATTCCCACTGCTGGGTCACAGGCTTCCTCTCTGTGAGAGGGAGTGTATTAAATTGAGCCGTTGCTGCTTAATCAGCCTATCATATTCCCACTGCTGGGTCAAAGGCTTCCTCTCTGTGAGAGGCAGTGTATTAAGTTGAGCCGTGGCTGCTTAATCAGCCTATCATATTCCCACTGCTGGGACACAGGCTTCCTCTCTGTGAGAGGGAGTGTATTAAATTGAGCCGTTGCTGCTTAATCAGCCTATCATATTCCCACTGCTGGGTCACAGGCTTCCTCTCTGTGAGAGGCAGTGTATTAAGTTGAGCCGTGGCTGCTTAATCAGCCTACAATATTACCACTGCTGAGACGCAGGGTTCCTCTCTATGAGAGGGAGTGTGTTGAGTTGAGGCCTGGCTGCTTAATCAGCCTATAATGTTCACACTGCTGAGTCACAGACCTCCTCTCTGTGGGAGGGTGTGTTGAGTTGAGGCTTGGCTGCTTAATCAGCCTATAATGTTCACACTGCTGGGTCACAGGCCTGCTCTGTGAGACGGGTTGAAATGAGTTGCGCCATGGCTAGGTTTAAAAAATTAATTACCTTCGATGAACGCATGCGCTAGCTTATAAGCGTGAAGGGTTACGAAAAAGGCACAGCGAGCTGGTCTAAATACATCTGGTCACATGGGTAATAATAACATCAGCCTAATACTATCCCAATACAGGGCAATGGCCTCTTTGTATACCCACAGCTAAAGCATGAATGTCGATCACCACACTTGCTCAAGGCGGATTTTACTCACGATGTTTTCCTTTACTAATGTCAGTGATGGCCAAGATAAACTCAGAAGGAACACATGAATTGAAAAACTGACATTGGCACTTGCTCCAATTTGAACCAACAAGGTCGTGCATGAAAGCCTTGACCACTGCTCAGTCACGACTAATTGTCGTATATGTCTAATTACAATAAATTAATTTATCAAAGAAAACTGAGTCATACATGGGGAGTACCATAGAAAAATCTGGCACAAAGCCAACGACATTTGCCAATTCTATTAAGAAGTAAAACGATTTGTTTACTCGACTTCCAGAGAGTGTAAACAAAATCTAGGAGTTTACTAATAATGAGTTCATGAATATCGCCCTAACAATAATATAATAGCACACATTACTGTCCCGCAGCAGGGCAAAGGCCTCTTCTTATACAGAGAAGGCATGAGCATTGATCGCCACATTCACCACACTTGCAAGAGGGGTGGAGTTTTCAGACTTGTATTAATTATAAGTTTACGACCACCGCCACCTGGAATGAGTAGCTTCTACCTTAACAAGCATTTGTTTATTCATCGAGTACTTGTTTATATTCGCTGAATAAGCCATCGCGCATAGCAAAGTCACCTACTTTATGTGTACATATTTTAATGTTTTTCATAATAAATCGGGCAATCTTTAACAGACACAAAACATTGGTTTTATTTCCTGTAAACATCCCATGTGATTCGTATCCATCAACAATCTACATACTACATCTCAGTGTACGGACAAACTGCCCGTCTATTTTTGGTCCTTCGAGCCGGATCGCCACTACTGGATCAAACAGTCCTGCAAGCCTCACAGGTGCGAACCGTTTTTATTTACGATATCGAATCAGTTTGGCTGGTCTTCCACAGGCGGATCACCCCAGTCAGATTGAGGAGGCGCACATTATCGTACGTAGAGATTCCTTCGGACCCTGCGATCGCTACAGGAAACATCCAAATTTAGTGGTTCGGAAGGTTTTACATTTTAACAACAATTCAACAGTAAAGTCAAAAGGGTTAGTGTACATCAACAGATCACACATACAATAATTATGGACGCTAAACAAGAAGAACTTCTTAAGCGGCAGGGGATCACCGCAGAGGGCATCCAGAAAATCGGTGCAAACTCCGGAAAGGATGGTCCTGACCACAAGGACGCAACATATATCAGAGTGAGACTGGATAACCTTCAGGCGCACTGGAACGAGTTTGAGATGAAACATGGCTTGCTACAAGGCAATAAATCGTTTGATGATTTTTCTATTAAATCGGTCAATCAACAACGGACACAAAACAGTGATTTTATTTCCCGTCAACATCCCTCGTGATTCGTACACCCCGTACTCATCAAAAATCTACATACTACATCTCAGTGTACGGACAAACTGCCTTGACTTGTGGTGGGCGCGATAGCTTATTCAGCGAATATAAAAAAAGTACTCGACAAATTTGCGTTGCTCGCATGTGTCTAAAGACGAAAGTCTTTGACCAGTACGTGTTCCCAGTGATGACCTATGACACTAAAGCGTGGTTGCTCACAACGGACCTTATCAGAAGGCTAAAAGTCACACAAAGGGCAATGGAGAGGGCTATGCTCGGAGTTTCCCTACGTGATCGAATCAGAAATGAAGAGATTCGAAGGAGAACCAAGGTTACCGACATAGCTCGAAGAATTGCCAAACTTAAGTGGCAGTGGGCAGGGTTGCACATTGCTCGCAGCACAGATGGCCGATGAGGTCAAAAGGTTGTGGAGTGGCGTCCGTGTACCGGAAAACGTAAAGTTGCAAGGCCTCCCATAAGGTGGACCAATGAACTTGTGAGGGCCGCAGGAGTCCGCTGGATGCGGGAAGCACAGAACCAGTGGCGGAGCTTGGCGGAGGCCAAACACCCTAAACTCCGCCTTCCTTTTTCGGCTGTAATGATGATGATGTTGATGATGACCCCGTGTAATTCGTACCCATCAACAATCTACATACTACATCTCAGTGTATGGACAAACTACCTGTACATTGACTTGTGGTGGGCGCAATAGCTTATTCAGCGAATATAGGCAAACCAGTTGTTGGGAATCGAACCCAACACACGACCTTGCGCGCGACCTACACGCGTTGGCGTCGTCGTGGCCGAGGCGTCATCATCGGCACGCCGAGGCGCGGCGCGGTGGCATCATGGCTTAGCCCAACGAGCACTCGCTTCCACGGACTCCACCGCGACGGACGAATCACCTCTCTAACCTAATTTATTTATTGTTTGTCCGGGAAAGTTTCCTATTGTTAATAAGCACGGCAGTAAACCATTGCCTATACATACAGTCCACTCTTTTATTTGCTCCACCCGCTAACACCAGTACTCGATGAATAAGCGAATGGTCGATAAGGTAAAAACTAAAACAATACATTTCATGTGGCGATGCTCGTACAATAACACTATATTTTCCTTTACCGATATCTATTTTATAATGACAGTAAAGTAGGTAAGTTTTGAATGCTATCTGATCAGGCGCAAGCTAATAGTAAAAAAAAAAAGATTTCGCATTTGCAAGTGAACAAATGAACTTATTTGACTTACTAGAAAATTACTTCGTTAAATATTCAACCCAAAAGTTAATACAAGTATGTTATGTAAGCATACTTTCCCACTTCGTCATCCTCCTCCTTTTAACAACAAAGACACGAGGCCATCGTTCTTTTCCAATGGAATCTACTTGGAAAATCCACATAAAACTGAAAGCTTCACTAGTTCCACTAAGAATTAAATGCGTTCCAAAATGTCACAAAATACCAATCCAGCTTCAGCAAACAAAAGTACACTCAAGCTTTGAATAATGATGAGGAACAGGAAACTTATTTTATTGAGCCCCAGACATTGCCGGGGCAGCTCTATTTACTGCTAAGGGATTTTATGGCTGAGTAATTTCAAAAAGAGATTATTGTAATCTTTAGAAATAAATGGATTCAAACATTAAACCTATTTTCTCGATTTTTATTAAATCCGTGTTGAATATCTTCGGTCTTATTCATAAACGCCTTGTAACTTTTAATCAATTGGTAACTAACTGATTAGCAAAATTCTTATTTATAAACGCTATTTAGCGCTATAAGGTCGCTAAGCAAATGATTTGTAGCTGTCATATTTAAACACCACCGGTGCCCTGTTTAACTTGCTAAGAGGCAACATGGCGGATTTTATTTTAATCAGCTGATCGACTCAAAATGATTCTTAGTGTACTTCAAGGTTATTTTGTTCTTAAATATGGAATTATCATTAGTAAATGTGGATTTCGATAATATTTTACGGGATTTCAGAACGACACCGAAGAATGAAATAGTTTTGAAACGCCGCGGGCGCCTATTGTTAGTAAACGGAGGAAGACCTACAAGACTCGTTCAAATCCGCTACGAAAAAAACATATTCCTCATTCTAAGTACACGTGATGATAGGATTTATAGGGTAGTTCAATCAGTAGGAGGTTCAGTCAGTTCGTGAGGAAGCTCATCGGAGATAGTGATTATCCATTGTTATCCCATGTACCCCTCGTTTTATGACGCAGAGAGTACTTTATACGATACTGATGACGCCTTCTAGGGCCCAGAACTAAAGAAATGCCACGTTATGGCAGTCATGCATAATAAAACAAGATACTTTTTATAAAAACCAATTTATTTCAATACGCAATAAAGCCATATTTGTGTTATAATTTCATTATTTTTGATTTCCAATTCTTCTTTGTCCAAAGACGGGTGCATTTATTTTCTCATGCCACTCTCATTCCTCATCTTTTTCACTTAGCATGGTAACCCCCATTGCCATCTTTGCAAGGTTGAATAGTAATGGTGCTAACTGCTAAGTAGTGGCTTTCATAGCAGCAGACAAAATTGTAACTGTAAACAAGAATAATAATTGTTATTTAAAGACACTGAAACCCCAATGCAAAAGCAATAGGAAGTTATATAGAATAGGCACAAGTACCTACATATGTTTCTCAAAGAGAATATCCATGTTAACAAGTTTAAAGAACATGTAAATACATAGCTGTATCGGCTACTGTGTTATCATTCATTTGGTCACTTTACAATAGAAAGTAAATAGGTACAAATTCAGAGATACATTACCTTGTCCTGTTAACTCCTTTCTTGGGAGCATATTATTATCATTGCTCATCTTTTTCACGTAGCATCATCTCCATCGTTGCCATCTCAAGATTGAATAGTATTGGTGCTACGTGCTAGTAGCTTTCATAGCAGCAGTCAAAATTGTAACTGTAAACAAGTATAATTTTATTGTTATTAAAATACACTGAAACCCTGCAAAAGCACTAGGAATTTTCATAGAATATACATACATATATACGCATATGTTTTTAAAAGATAATATCCATGTAAATAAACGTAAAGAACTTGTAAGTACATAGTTATTATCAGCTAATACGATAGCATTAAATTGGGTCACTTTGCAATAGAAACTAGATAAAAATTCAGACGATACATTACCTTTTCCTGTTTACTCCAATCATGGGAGCGTATTATTTTCATTGCTGATTTGCTTCCATCGTAAACACAATAAATTATTTTATTCAAATACAATTAATTCAATGAAATTTTTGACATAAGTCTGTCGAAGTCACCACAGATACAAAAATCATGCATTTGACATAAAATCCTGTTTTTTAGGCGACTATTTTGATTATAATCTGTGCTGAACGCATAATTTCACCTCTATTTCGTTTCGCTACTAATCACCTGCAAACTAGCGTTTATAAATAAAGAAAAGTTAATCAATGATTAGGAGGTAACCAATTGATAAGCTAAACAGTGGCTAGTGAGTGATTAGCGAGTTTTTTATAACTAAGGCTGCTTATATATAAAATTTCCATGTCACAATGTTAGTTACCGTACTCCTCCGAAACGGCTTTACCGATTTTTACCAAATTTTATATGCGTATTCAGTAGGTCTGAGAATCGGCTACTATCTATTTTCCATACCCCTAAGTGATAAGGGTTAAGGCAAAACAACGTTTGCCGGGTCAGCTCGTATTTTTATAAAAAAGAATATAAATATGTAAATAGTGGTCCGCCGGTATCGGGAGCAGGGGCCAAGCTACCGGTGGTTAGGGCTGCAGAGACAAGAACCTCTTCACGATGCCTTCTGAATCAGGCCTTTGATCCAACCGCCTAACGAGACCCTCGAGAGATGTTGATCGAGACTTTCGGGCATCAGTCCATTGGCCGATACGACCATCGGCACAGTTGCAGCTGTGTTCAGATTCCACATGACAACAACCTCGTGTGCTAAGTCGAGATATTTAATTTGTAAGGAAACCTATTATTATTAAGGGTCTAAAAAATGGGCTATCGAGTAGTTGTCAGTGGAAACAATAGGCGAAAATCATAAAGATACTCACACTATACCTTAAACATAGTATTTAAAAAAGCCGGACGCATGTTTAATCTATATATATAAAAATGAATCGCTGAAATGTATGTACGCGAATAACTTCCAAACGACTGTTCCTTATTGTCAGGACAACAATTGTATCGCTAATGCCAATTCAATATTCATAGCTAAGACAGAACAACGTCTGTCGGGTCATCTAGTAGTTTATAAACTTCATCAATAATCGGGCTATCAAACGAAGAAATAAATTTTCTAATCCGATTGGTAATTCCAGAGATAAGCGAGGACAAACAAAAAAAAACCCTTCAACTTTTTTATTATCGTGTATATAAAGTATATACAGGATAAGTTTTTAACCAGTGCGCAAACTGTAACCATGAATTCAGCATATCATTCCAGAAATTTTTCGTCTGTTATACAAAAATACATCAGCTGTTCCATTCATTTTGACCGCGTAAAAGCTGTTCTTCACTAAGAAGTCAAGATTTTATTATTGGAACAGAAGAATAGAATAAAGTTTACTGTCTCCAGTACTGTACTAGTACAGTAGGTACACTAGCTTGAATGTAAGCGGATATTGACTATCACATATCTAAATAAAACGTCTCGACAAACCCCAGTCTCATTTTAATAAAGTCTTTTGACAAGATTTATCATTTCATTATAAGTAAAGTAAAAGTTTAACAATACAATCAAAAAGTAACAATACAATGTGACACATTCGGTGAGTTAAAGTTAGAACATAGCGATCTTTTTTCACAGATGAATTATCAAGACACGGATGTGAATAAGAAGAGCTTTCAAGTAAGATTAAAAACGAAACATGAACTAGTTTTGACAATTTTTAAACGGTTACCGTCTCTTCCCCGCTCTATCTGTAAAATAAAGTCAGAAGGGCTACAAGGTCGTTGCCCGTGGCCTAATTCAGTTCTAACGTTCGTGAAAAGACGGCTTAGCTACAATTGCGCTGAGTCGAATAGAACATGATTCAGGTAATGGTAGATGCCAAATGGAGTTTCCCGGTCGGCAGGGGGAATCGAGGTGAATACAAGACATTTGTAGTTATTACTTCGAGTCAGTCTTGTTGTTCAATAAACACTGCCGAATCGAATGTGCCTACCAGAAAATGCCATTTATAGCGTGCCTTGTATAAAGAACTAGCTGTTGCCTGCGACTTCGTCCGCGATCCAGGATGGAAAATAGCCCATTTCCTTATCCAGGTCATCCCTTGTGTACCATATTTCATTCAAGCCGTCATGCCGTTTTAGCGTGATTAAGTAACAACCATACAAACTAACTTTCGCTTTTGTAATTGAATAATAATTTTTTCAACACACTTGCTCGTAAAGTGAGCCTTATTACATCGTTCTTAGGGCCATAAACCGAACTATAACACACACGTGCATAATAATATTACGCACTAGTGCATAATAGAATTATGCCTACAAAGTTAAGTTAGTACCTAACTACAAATTATATGCGAGTAAACAGAGCATTTTCAATTTAACCGGGTAGTATAGTTTTTTTTTTGTAACAACAAAGAGGTTTTATGCCGCTGAAAATCCATTAATTTTTTTGGAATAAATAAATGTGTCCTTAGATAAGAAGAAAAAAAAATTCATCATCATTATCAAATTATTTTTAATTCACAATAATTTGTTATAAAATTTTTGCATTTTATCACTAAAATGATATTTTTGAAGTAGGCCGTATGGCTATATGTAATCAATCACCTTGCACTTGGCGCGCGCAATACCAAAAAAAAATTTGCGCGCCATTGCCCATAGTTTCATATTTTGTTTGGAACGCATTTGTTGCTGTGCGGTAAAACGATTTATGCAATACAGGTTTGTTTTTCCTCGCAAGTGTGTTGCAAAAGTGCGTATGAAACTCGTGAACAACTTGCTCACTAGACACTCGGCTGATTTACGCCCTCACCTATGGCTCGGGCTGCAACCCACAGCCTCGTGTATAATGAACAACTTAGCTCACTTGTATCATAATATAGTATTATAATACAGGGTATAAAAAGTCACATCACATAGCCATCACCTAAATTTTGCGATAGTGCGCAAAATTTAGTTTGCATTTGTCTGCATTGTGCATATGGGTGCATGTAACGGTACAGGGGTCAGGGAGAATTTAAAGTTGCGCTTTATCATTAAAAACTTGTTTTTGAAAAAAAAAAAGGAATAGTTGTAATGTCGTAACCAGAATTTTCCCAAGTATAGCCCAGAACAAAAAAAAAATACATTTACCGGGAGTACAAGTGACTCTCGGTTTCGTTTAGTGTCGTTTTACACCCGATATATTTATTTTTCACTTCAAGCAATGACTTCAAGTCACAAACATCGGTGTACCTGGCTTTTGTACTAGGAGTTAAGGTTCCCGTATCAAAAGAGTCAGAATAAGAAGTAAGGATATGGTTACGATCTACATCGAGTCGAACTTGATGGAGACTAGCGCAGGAGTGTGGAGATAAGCTTAACGAGAAACTCTGTCGGTTATGTCGGGCTGGGGATGGTGAAGAATAGAGTAATCCTGTCAACCTCAAAGGCTCCTACACATATGCCGGCGGCACAGCCGGCGGGCATGCTGCCAACAAGGCCGGTGGCACTCGGTTCCTGCGGCTAGTGCTTTTTGCTAGTGATTTTTGCTTTGCGGGTATGGTGCGGCTTAATAACGCCTGCACCATACCCGCAAAGCAAAAATCCGTAAGGCATGTATGTAGGAGCCTTTAATGATTTTCATATTAATAATCACTACAAAACCACTCAGTTTACGATTTTGCGGTCGCTTACGTATTCTGCTATTACCGCGCCTCGCTTCAACAACTTATCCTAATTATCTGTCTAGCCTTTTCCCAACAATTTATGGGTCGGCTTCCAATCTAACCGGATGCAGATGAATACCAATATATTACATGAAAATTTGGCCTATCTGAACTCCACAACCCTGAGTTGTGGAGTGTATCGTACTAAACATCGTTATTTTAAGGGGAACCTAGTCGCTGGCTCGAACTCACTGGTGTGCCTGGCTAAAAAGCACGCTGTCTCACCAGGCTTCATGCCAACAGAGGTAGTATCAGTGATGAGCAGTTGGACGCTAGTCTACACGCACAACGTTATTGAGTGAGACGCAGGATCATTTATAGTCAAACTGGAGCGTTAAAAATTAAGAATAGTCCTTCGGAAGATCGGGTTTTATGAAAAAACCACTGCATAAATCAATGACCAATAAAGTTTATTGAACTTTTCGATGATTGAACTTTGTCGGTACCGATCTGGTTTTGGAAATTTTAAATTTCTTTTATTTCTTAAACACGCCCAAAGTTAGGTTAAATCAGTAAGAAAAACGAATCTTTGTTGGCTCATAACTTTTAATGCCTTTTTATTTTAGTATTCTGTTTCCGTACAGACAATATTAATAACGAGACAAAACCATACCATGTTAAAAAAAAATATGTACATACATTGTCAAACAGTGGAGTAAAACACTCCCGAAGTTTGTATGGGAAAAAATGTGGACTAGATTCACCTTAAGAGCACATCAACCTAGGATACTTTTATAGATTAAGGCTTCCAGCACTATATTATGGTAGTCAGTATGGGGGCTTAGAGCCGGTGCATAACTGCTAGGCGCAACACAGCGCATTTGGCACTGTTATTCACTATCAACATTGACTTGTTGAAATTAAAGTCGAAAATAAATAACCTGACTACCATGAGACGCGCGCCTCTTTCGGCCTTGATGTGCTCATGGTTTGTTGAACATTAATGGTTTCCAACTTTGTTTCAACTGAAGCAAGTTCGCTATTTGTTTGGCAGTGACAACCCCGCTGCGCTGTCTCAGGTTGGGACGACCGCAAGGGCCGCTGGATCCGTTTAGTAACCATCGACTAGATATTAGTTTATCAGTCTGACTTTCGGTCTTTCTTCTTAGATTAGTCAGATAGGTAACACCGAACACATCTCGTTTTAAAAATACGTAATTTTTGTATAAAAGGATTTTTTGAACCAATTTACAGAAATAAATACAAATATCACAATTTACAGAAATAAATATAAACACGTACCGATTTTCTCTTGTCCGCGCCCTCTACCGGCGAGCCCTGTCCCGGCATGTTGGCGCGTCCCCGGAACATCTCCTTCACTTTGTCCATGGCGCTGGAACGGCGGCTCGACGACGCTGTTACCGTGTGGTAATACTGTTGGGGTAAATTAAATGTTTTAATCCTGCTAATATTATAAATTTGAAAGTTTGTATGTTTAGATATTTAGATGTTTGAATGTTTGTTACTCAATCAAGCAAAAACGGCTGACCGGATTTGGATGAAATTTGGCACACAGATTGTAACCTGGAATAACACATAGGATACTTTTATCCCAATAGTACATTCCTGTGGGTAAATTTTCGAGCTCCACACGGGCGGAGCCGCTGAGAAAAGTTAGTAAGGAGATAAATGTAGGGGGTTTGCCTAAAATTAAAAAAAACCTCTCACTAAAATATGTAGCGTTAAAAGGGCTTGATGATTTTTAACGTTTTTGCGGTACTCTTGTGTACCAAGAGTATTGAGAGACGCAACCATCAGGCAGTATTCATAGACATTCCTTTTGCGTATATGCGGGCGCTTGAAAAGTCGTGAATAAAAATCGTCACTGGATATGACACAATTGAAACTCGCATCCACATATTTGTTGAAATGAAGTTAAATAATAGGGATTAAGTATGAAATTGCCGTTGTGTAGTAATAGACACTTCGAATTAACATAAAATCTTCATGGTGTGAGATTTTCGTTTGAAACTTTTTTCACGTAAAGGTATTACGTGTAAAAGTGTTTGTACAAACCTACTTACAGAAATAAAATCATTTATCATTTACGTGAAAAAGTTTGAGGTCCTTCTTTAAAAAATGTGCAACATTCGATTTTCGACTTTCAATTGTTTTTTTATTCAGCAGACGTGAAGATGGATACATCGAAAATCCGAGTTATTTTTGAATACGAGTTCAGACGCGGAACTAACGCGGCAGAAACGGCTCACAATATCAACGTTGCGTTTGGAGAGGGGGCTGCTAATGAACGCACCGTGCGTTTTTAGTTTAAACGCTTTCGTAATGGAAACTTCGACTTGAAGAACGAACCAAGTGGTAGACCGCCCACACAGGTGAATAACACTGAATTAAAGGAGATGGTAGAAGCCGATTCGAGTCAAACTACCCAGGAATTAGCGGCATGGTTTAACGTTACCCTACCTACAATATTGACTCATTTGCATCAAATCAATAAGTTAAAAAAATATGAAAAATGGGTGCCTCATGGTTTGACTGATCTGCAGAAAGAAATGCGTGTTGAAACTTGTGTTGCCTTTTTGAATCGGTACAGAAATGAAGGAATATTGGATCGAATTGTGACATGTGACGAAGAGTGGATTGTTTACGATAACCATAAGCGAAAAATGCAATGGCTGACCCCAGGGTCAAACGCCGCAACAATGCCCTAAAGCAAAGCTTAGCAATAAAAAGGTAATGGTAACTGTTTGGTGGTCTCTTCATGGTATTATTCACTATAGCTTTCTCAGGTCTGGTCAGGCAATAACAGCAGATGATTACTGTGCCGAACTTCGAACACTGATGGTGAAACTGGCAGTGAAACAGCTCCGAATCGTGAATCGATCTTCACCATTATTGCTCCATGATAACGCAAGACCTCACACTGCACGAGAAACCGTTGCAACTCTACAGGAGCTGCAGTTAGAAACTATACGTCATCCTCCGTACTCGCCAGACCTTGCTCCAACGGACTACCATTTGTTTCGTGATTTGGACAATTTTTTTCGTGAAAAAAAAATTTCTTCCTAGGAGGCAGTACAAAAAGCTTTCCCACAGTTTGTCGAAACTAGATCTTCAGAGTTGTATCGTAAAGGCATACATGAAGTTCCGTTTAGATGGCTGCAATGTATAGATAATGAGGGTAATTTGATTAAATAAATGTTATATCTTGGAAAAAAACGAGTTTCAATGTTTCTATACAAATCGGCAATATCATACTTTAACCCCTAATATATTAACCCCTGGCACACAGGCTACTGAGGGAACACGGGTGGGTTTTAGTCAATAAAAGTCTGACACGCCCTCCTTGCTCCACCCAGAGCGGGAGAAGTTATTTGATGATTTCCCAACCAAAAAAAAAAACGCCTAATATATTTGACAGCGCAAAAATAAGTCGTATACTTAAAGATTTATAATAATGAGCTAACGAATCGTCCATTGCGACCTCAGCCATATGAATAAACAGACATAAATTGACAGACATCGTGTTAACCAATTTCTTTCAATTGACACCCATAAGTAACGGAAACGACTACCAATTGATACGCCACAATTTATTTAATAGCTATGAAGGCAACTTTGCACAATATTTATTATTAGCACTAACTATTTGTATGACGATCCAACAATGATCATCAACATCATCTTAAGTAACTATTTCACCCATTGCTGAGCACTGGCTATCTCCCTTCCCTACGGGGTACTTGTGTAACACACTGTCAGTAGAAATGTCAGCAACAACTGGTGGGGTCCGCAAAGGCCGATGTCTGCCAGGGGTGCGAGTTGTTCGAAAGAGATATAGACTGTAGATTTCTATTATTCTTTCTTTTCATTCCTCTAAGCACCGTATGGTGCCGGACGTAAAGAATAGCATCATCCCATCTCTTCCCGTGGGTGTCGTAGGAGGCGACTAAGGAACATAATAGAGAATGGGCAGCAGCGTTCTCTATGCATTTTACCACCATACTGCGATCGCCAATCCGCTTGCCAAGCGTGGCGATTATGGCAAGCCCCCCCAAACTGGGGGAGGCCTATGTCCAGCAGTGGACGTCTTCCGGCTGAAATGATGAAGTACCTGGTACTTATTGACAGGCCTACACTGTCCTCCCATACCTACTATCACTGTAATTTGAAAACATTGTAAAAGCCAATTATTTTTAAAAGAGTAACCGTGGAGTTTCTTGCCAGCTCTTCTCCATAGGAAGCGACAAATTGCAACCGTGCACCTAGCTTCTGACGTTTCATAAGTGCCCATGCAGGTTTTATCCTTACTCATCATATTATATCATCATAAACGTAAAAGTTTGGATGTATGTATGGACGTATGTATGGATGTATGTACGGATGTTTGTTACGGATTTGAATGAAATTTGGCATACAGATTATAACCTAGATTAACACATAGGATACTTTTATTCCGGTGGTATGTTCCCGGGGGATTATTTCCAACTTCCACGCGGGCGTAGCTGCGGGTGGAAGCTAGTGTCAAATAAAATATTTTGATTTGATTTGATACCGTGCCCCCCTGGCACACAGGCAACTGAAGGAACACGGGTGGGTTTCAGTAAAAGTCTGATACGCCCTCCTGCTCGTAAACGTAATATCTAGTCAAGTACATGCCCCGATAAGGCGTTTTACACTATGCAATACAAAACCGCGCGAGGCGACAAAATGTATTCCTTATGCTTTTTTAGCATCAGGATTGCTACAAACATGTTCGGCAGGTCAGCACAATCGGTTCGGCCGTATTTGTTGAATTAAAAAGAAGACCTGAAGAAATTACTGCACATATCGGGCTTTTATTCAGCTCGTTTCGATTGAAAAACTTTGTTCGGCATCTACCCTCACTTAATCATGTTCGGGTCGCCTATGTACATGTCCCGTATGTGTCGCCGGGCGTAAAAGACCAGCACCATCCCATTTCTTCCACTGGGTGTCGTAGAAGGCGACTAAGGGACTTACTAGAGAATGGGCAGCAACGTTCTTTAGGCATTTTACCACCATACTGCGATCGCCAACCCGCCTGCCAAGCGTGGCGATTATGGCAAAACCCCCCAAATTGGGGGAGGCCTATGTCCAGCAGTCTTGCGGCTGAAATGATGATGATGATGATGTACATATGTTTCCATTTGTCGCCTGGCTATGTCGAATCATGTCCGAACATGTGTGTAGGACTCATCACAGCTATCACTGTACTCGGGAAAACCGCCCTATTTGGAAAATTCTTAATCAGGTGGAAGTGTTACGTACCCTTGCGTCACTGCCTGAATGTGGATGAGCTGACCCGTCCCTCGCCTTGAGCACGGGCCTGGCCACCGCCGGCACCACCTTCGAAGGCTCCACTTTGGTAGGATCTTTGGTAGGCGTGCTTGATTTGGTCATGTTCTGAAATCATAATAGATGATGTTACTGACCTGTTAAAACCTCATAGATTTTAGAGAAAGATGTGGCTGACATTTTCCTTCTGGATAAAATTACAAATCCAGATCGTTCTAACAGTTTTGGGGTATGTGCAACTGTTTCCTAATGATTGGACAAAATGCCATGGAAGAAAACATAGCATAATCAGCCTATAACGATCCCACTGCTGGGACACAGGTCTCCTCTCTCTGGCCCTCGAGTGACGCATAATCCACTACGCGAGCCCAATGTGGGTTGGGAATGTAACATGTCTTCGAATTTTTGGTTCTAGGGCATGCCGATGCCGGTTCCCTCGCGATGTTTTCTTTCACCGTTTTGTGAGCAGTAGTGATGAAATACGGAAGACACCATGTCTTCTATGTATGCTCCTTCAATCCAAAAATATTAAGTAATTTTTAAGGTTAGTTAGTTACTCGCAGCATTTTTGCCGGAGTCCTATGATTGCTATTTGCACACACACGATCGCTATTAAGCAAACACCGCGCTGTTGTTCACGCATACTTTACAATAGGGACGCAAAAAACTCAGTACATTGTAGTGATTAACCTACACTTATCACTTATAAGAACTACACTATTCCAGTGACTTACAATACAATAACTGTTCAAAGCTGTGTCATTCACGTAACTATATTATTGATAACCAAGTTTTAATTGCAATCAGTTAGTACTTCAAATGTATTTTGCCAAGGTGACATCATTGAAACACCACTTGATTTGCAAGAAAACCGGCCAAGTGCGAGTCGGACTCCCACACGTAGGGTTCCGTACCACAAGGCCACTTTAATAATTTTAAACTTTATTTTATTTTTGTTATGTTTTATAGCTGCAACAAATATACACATACTGTGAACTACCGCTAGCTGTCCGTCTGTTTGACAACGTCGGACTTTTTCATATCAAGTGTATGAATGAATGAATGAATGAATGAATGAATGTCTTTATTTGCCAGAAACATGGTACGTAAAGGATATTATTAAAATATTGGTTCAACAAGTTTCGCCGACACAGCGGCATGCAAATACAATCTAATATTAACAAAACAAACAATAAAATAAGGAATGGACACAATACAAACATTAAATAACAATAAATCAGTGTCTATACTTTGATGCAAGGTCATAAGTATAAAATTTACAAGAATTTTTATGAAAGAACTCATTAATAGAATAATAACATTCATATGTACATGTTAACATATTCGGTCATAAAGAAATATCAAGACTATTAAGCCACATTTACCCACAAGAAATAAGTTGCCTTGCCACTGGCATAGGTACAGTCGCTAGCAGGTCAAGCTATCCCAAACTGTCAAATTTTCCCAATTGAACATAAACCTTATTCGTTTGGAATAAAGTTGAAAAACTATCAAAGAAATTTGATAGATTGGGGTAGCTTGATGTGCTGGCCTCTGTACAATAAATTGAAGCAACAAATGACTGCATTAAATACATCTTTAAACACTGTTCAAACGGTGCATATTATAATGTTGTTCAACTTATATTAAGACATACAATTAAATCGCACCGTGTAAATCAGGCTAGACTACGACATAACTCGCTCATTTCTTTGATTCGCGAAGGCTTCATATACTACTGTGCCTGTGTGATTTTTTTTCTGTTTAAAAAACCTCAACCAAGGTGTAAGTCACTGACTATCGGTATCTGAAACCCTGATTATGAAACTCACAACATTTATACAAAAAACCCAAGATACACAATCAGCGTCTCAAAAACGTCCGCATATAAGGGTGCAACTTGAGCAGGTGTCAAATAGTATCGTTATTCATCTTTCAGTCAGTCCTTTTGGACATTGCTTTGTAAAAACTACTTTAAGGCTTGTATACACGCCAAGGATCTTCAGCATTTGGGCGCACTAAATTTGTGGGCGAGTGCGGGGTGATGTAGCCGTGCAGTCTTTAATCGGTCGCATTTTTAATTTATTATAACAAAAATAATGCATATTTGTAAAAACGTAACAAAAAAAAACAGAAAAAATCATTTTCCTTTGTATTGCAAAGCAGTAGACTTTTTTTTACTCTTTTGTTAAAAATGAAGGAGTAAAATGGTTTCATCTCAACGTTTTGGAGGTGATTTGGTGTTTTTTATTTTTTATTATTTGATACCCATAGAAAAGTTATGCCTAAACCAAATCACGTATCATATTATGTAGATTACTAACTACTTTTTTTTCAAATGTAATTTCTTTGTAAATGCCGACAAAAAGTGGTTTCATCTGCATGCTGTTTTCAACCATTTTTTGAGAGTGCAGCCTTAAGTCATGGGTGTAAGGTTGATTTGTAAAATGTGTTTTGAGCGTTACTTTTGTTCGAGACTGTGCATCTTGGGTTTTTTGTAAATGCACACAACAAACTGATACTAATTGACTTGACAGGCCATTTGGCATCGCATTGATTTATCGAACAAGCTTACAAAAACCGGGAGATAGGATTTCATACCTGCAGTAATATTATAATTTGCCAATTGCCAATGCCAGCGTCTTGATTGTTTTTAGGAGGACATTTATAGTGACCTCATTTTTGTGATGTTCTTCAGAAAGATAGATGCGTAGAACTCGCAACCGGCGAGCGTGTATGACAAGGTGTATCGACAAATGGAGTGTTTGTAAGAATCGTAGCGTTTAGGTGGCGTTCTGTAGTTTTCATGGAAATAAGGATTTGTATGTATGTAACTGACCCTCTGCAAGGTACCTAAATGCCTCTTCTTACAGTAATGGCAAGAGCATTGACAAACACGCTTGCTCAAGACGGGTTGGCACATTCAGAATTACATTAAACTAAGTCTAATAACTCCCACCTGACCTTTCTGAATCATCATTTCAGCCGAAAGACGTCCACTGCTGGACATAAGCCTCCCCCAAAAGGGGGGATTTGCCATAATCGCCACGCTTGGCAGGCGGGTTGGCAATCGCAGTATGGTGGTAAAATGCATACTCGTAGAGAACGCTGCTGCCCATTCTCTAGTAAGTTAAGGAACTTAAGGGGGTATTCAAAAGAAGGCGACTAAGGAGTCGCCTTCTTTTGAATACCATCACTAATAAGGTCACACTATGTAATTTCATTACATAAACTAGGGTGAACTTTCCTCATACGCCATCTACTACCATTCTTACATAGTCCTTATGGCTCGTTTACATTAATTATATATGTATATTACGTAATTCAATTATAATTCTTGGGTAATGTACTGACCTGTACAGCCGTCATGACTTGTTGCATTATAGACGGCTGTTTCTTGACGTCACCGCGCTTTGACTTGATAATGTCGAACAACGCAGGCCTTCGACTCACCCCGGTGGTTCCTAGAAAACACAATATTCAATTTGGAATTAGGATATTCCGAATAGAGTTTCTCTAGATGGAGGACCTTCCATTACAAATTGATCCCTTCCGTGCGTCGGAATGCACGTTAAGCCGTTGATCCCGGCTGTCATTGAAAGATCTTTGACAGTCGTTACCGGTAGTCAGAAATCCAACAGTCTAACGACCAGTCTTACCAAGGGGTATCGTGTTACCCAGTAACTGGGTTGTGGAGGTCAGATAGGCAGTCACCCCATGTAAAATACTGGTATTCAGTTTTATCCGTTTAGACTGGAAGCCGACCCAAAAGTAGGTCGTTGGGAAAAAACTAGGCGAAACTGGCGAAATGTATGTGACGGGACTCCGCATCGGAGGTGCCTTCGCATTCTAAAAAGAACGCTAAAATCTCTGTTTCGCTTGTAATTTGATCGACCGCCAAATACTACAAACAGAAGCACAGCAATGCTCCTAGCTAGGCAGTAGAAGTTCCCTGGACGATCTCCATCACATAGACCTGTAAGTACTACATATTTACAAATACTCTACATCCTGAATGAAAACCACAGCGTCGTTAAGTGTTCCATTACCGTGTATAGTCTGTTGGTACATGGGATGAGCCTGGCCGTCATCGTTGGAGGTGCGGCGCCTGCGCTCGCCCACAGACTGCGTGCTCCGTGTGATCGCTGCATCCAGACGTTGCTCTGAAACGTACACAATTGTTGATTATATAATCTATTGTGCAATGTGCTGTCATATGAATCCACGGTCAAGGTAAGTTACCAAGAAAAAAGATAATATCAGCGTGATTCAGCACAATACCAATCGACCTAAAGCCTTTTCTCAGAATAAAGCGCCGTCTCAGTAATTTTCAAACTGTAGCCATAATGTACAGTTGAAAAAGGTTAAGCATCTTTAGACAAATCAAACACGGTATGACTTTGTTGGTTCATTGTTTATGGATGTAAAATACGTAATGGAATAGTTGGAGAGGATGTTTCCAAACTAAATAAATCTATCTACTTATGGCTTTGATCTGCTCTCATTCTTAGCACATTTCACTCCGGAATTGCAGGTAAACAGCTTGTCAGAGTACTTACATTAAATGCAGTTATAATTCATAATCAAGCCGAAGAAGGGGAGGCGATAAAACATTCACGCAGTGTGTGCGTATCTGTGTCAGAATCTACATAATTATCGACATCGGTCACGCGGTTCAGTTTCCATTGATGCACGTCATATCTATCGCCTGTCATCCTTACTCCCAGCATGGCATAATAATATCATAAGTACGTTGAGGTGCAGTTAAACCGCTTCCATTTGTGACAGAATCACAGAAGTAAGCGCCTAAGCCTAGTATCATCCTGTCTGAATCTCTGGCCTATGGCCATCATACTTGTGCATACAGGGTTGCATTCGTTAAAGAGTTCATTCCGAAATGAACTCTATAACTAGTAAGTGCAGATACGAGAAATGATAATCGTACAACTATTCCACCTCACCTAGTTCAGTGATCGTAGTACGTTTACTGTCATAGCTCGATGATAGAGGAAAGGAATGCTCCGGCGCGGATTAGTTGTCAGAAATCCAATAAGAGAACTTTTTGTTGTTTTTTTTTTTAATTCTGGGTATTCCCGGGGCATCGTATCGGGAATAAATAACCTACCTAAACTATCTACACTGTTGATAGTTATATTTTAAGAAAACAAAATAATGTAAAATTGAAATTATGCATGGCTTAGGTACTTCACTTTTGTGTATCAGCTATCACCATCAAAGCATTTTTTTCCGATGCTCGAAATCGATGTTGCATGTTCAATTAGAGAGGAAAATAAGTAAGTAGGCACAGTTACCAACGCCTTATTGAATATGGCACCGTTAAGCCTGCCGAAGGTCACGAGCAACCGGCGTGTGTTGTTGTTCCACTAATAGAATTCAGGCATTACGTGCGAAACTACGATCGTTGCAACTGCAGCATGACTTTGAAGAAAGATTCTGGTAAGACGTATATACGACAAATGGGGCAAATAACAAAACCGCGATATTGAAAAAAGTCGTAAGAAAACAATAACTCCGACCTACAACCGATTTTTAATACCAGTGTTAGAAAACATCTCAATTCTAAATGTCGGCCAAACAAATACTTAGCGTAGATATCACTAAATGAAACCATCAAACGACCCTTCGCAATAGACATCGTAAACAAGATTACAGCAATGATTCTTGAACAGACAGCGTCACTATTGTTTATCGACTTGTACCTATTTATTCTATTAGAACAGCGTGAATCTATGTAGTTACTCATCTTTTAAAGTGGTGAACAATTTTAGATTAACGTATTTGTTTTGGATTTGTAAGGCGTTTAAAAACGAACCAATTTAATAAAAGTGCCGGAGTGGAGCCAAACTATTGAAGTGACCATAGAAACGTTATGCATTATGTATCTTGCTCGCTGTGGTGTGACATATTCCGTGAGACTTACACATTCATAACACACAACAGATTAATTAAATTCTATCACTGTTTAAACACCTGAAACTGTACTAGCAGTTAATTATTATCAGCACCGTGCACCGGGACTACCGTTCACTTTGCTTTCATCTACAACATTTCGCAAAATCATGTCTAAAATGATGTAAAACTGTTTTCTATCGCGCTTATACAAACATCAGTATGATAATGTTGGCTCTTCATGCTATAACTAGCTACGCTCCGCGGTTTCACCCGCGTAGTTACCGTTCCCGTGCCATAAGGGGATAAAATATAGCCTATGTCATTCGGGGATAGCATAGCTTCACAACAGTGAAAGAATTTTTCATTTGCTTTGGCAAACAAACAATCAAATTTTTCCTCTTTATAATAATATTAGTATAGATATAACCACAGCTAATTCAAGGCCGGATTCTATTTCGCATGTGAAGGTAGGCTTAGCCCAAACGAACATTAAACCAGAGCAAGAAGGAGCAAGAGCACGTTTTTCTTGTCATTCTAGTACGGACAGACCAACGAAAGAATGGTCTATCCCTGTAACACACAGAATTTGAGATAGAATGCGAATTTTCTCGTTGTGTCGGTAAAATCGAAACAGACCAGGGTAATATTGACATTTTGACAATGCTATCGAGTCAGCCACCGAGTGACACAGACTGGAAAGTTGAGCAGACCCTAGAGGCTCAAAAAGTACAAAGAAAATGGTTTTTTTTTTTCGCATTCTAACATTTTTGGAAAACCGCTTGCCTGAACCGACACGTATGCGAAAAAAAAAACATTCATGTGTCATAAATACCTATTATTTATGACACCACTAGCTTTTGCCAGCGGTTTCGCCCGCGTGGAGGTCGGAAATTATCTCTCAGGAACATACTACCGGGATGAAAAGTACCCTATGTGATAATCTAGGTTATAAAGTATCTGTGAGCCAAATTTCATCTAAATCCGTTCAGAAATCTTTGAGTGAAAGAGTAACAAACATCTATCCATCCATTCTCAAAAACTCACATTTATAATATCAGTAGGATAGGATTCGAAAGAGTCAACCTAGATGATGAGGTCAATTTATTGTTGTGTTGCTAAGATAACACGTTTTATTAATAATCTTACGCTAAACACTATAGGTGTATTATTTGCCCGTGTCTGCATCTGCACTCCCTGGGCACCTTTGAGATCGGACAAAAATAATTATAGCAGAGCGGTTTGTGCACACACAATTATATCTTAGGCGACTGAATGCGTCTAACAAACAAGGTACATTATATTTCTTAAATATCCTCAATTAATATAAATTTACTTTTCAGTAACTTCACAAAAAATACTTTGATTATCTTTGAAAAACCATCATCCTGTTTAAATTTCATTCAATGTAATTAGCATCGACGAAATGCCTAACCTGCGCTGTTTTTGTTTTTTGTACTATTTTAGTTATTACTTACACTAACTACCTTACAATGTTTTATTTTAATTTTTATAAACTTTGTGTACCATTAATTAATAAGATAATGATTACTATGTTAGTATTGGTTTTAAGATTGCTGATAAGTGCTCCAACATCCGGACAAACCTATTGAGGTTTTTGTGATGTTTCTGTTTATATTTTGCTTGTTCCTTTATTAATAAAAATTAAAAAAGGAAGTATAATTATTATTTTCAATATTCATTCGTAATCAGCTTGTGGATGCTTAGGTTATGGTGAGGGATAGCTCAAGCAGCAATTTACTAAACCTTGCGTGAGCGGAAATTCCAGTAGTCGTTAAGCTTACGATAATAAATAGCCACAAACAATATAACGCCAATCTCGGTAACTCTCGCGTTAATATTCGGCCCTTACGACTAGCTAGACTGTTGGCGAGCAGCCAGCGCGGCTGTGCGACTCAAATATGTAGGCGCACTCTGGCAAACATTGCGGGATCTACTACACTTTCCGTCGATAATAAATCTATATTTACTAACTGTGAATTACATAACATTCTGTTTATTTGTCAATACGGTTACCACCAACGCTTCGTAAGACTTCGGTTATGAGTGGGTGACAAAATGAAAAAAATACTATGTACCCGTAGTAAGCTCTATCAGACGTTACTAATGATGTCATAATAGTTGCGTGCTAGACCTATGCCACTAGATACGGCGCTACCAATTACCAACAACAACAGAAAGGTCGTACAGAGAGCCACGTGCTATGTGCTCGACTCGAAACATATGTATATATATATATGTATAGCAAGTCGTCATAATGATAATTATATTTTCATTCCTCACCTCGTTTCTGTCTCCGTTCGTCACTGCTGCGTCGTACTTCTTTCTTATCTGGAGTCTTTGAAGCCGGGTATTTTTGTTTGGTCCCAGTCGCAGCACCCCAAGTTCCAGAACGTGCTCTGACTTGATCTAAATTCTTCACACTCGTTGAACTTTCATTGTTCCCAGGCACCTTAGCTACATTTTCATTTTTCTTCAATAGTTCGGCTTTGGCAGAGGGCTCTTTGAGGGTCTGTAAGTTATAAAAATATTTAGAGATATATTACTGTTGTTTGTATATAATTAAATCGTTTTTAATTTTATTAATCCTAGGAAAACTTACTTTGTCTTCGATCCTTTTAACCCAAATATCTTCAGAACTAGCGGCTACTCCATCAACGGTAGATCTAATTTCGATTAAACTACTATCAAAAAAATGTTTATCAAGGTGGAGATTCTCTCTTTCAAATATAGAACGAACATTTGGCCGCTGTTCTTCAGCGCCTTTGGTTCCAAAATGAACAGTATGCGCGTTATGCATATGCGCGCGCAGAGCTTTCTGGACGTTGGGCGGCGCAATCGGCGGAGGCGCAGTTGGCAGCGTCGTTGTCACCAAGAACTTATGGCGAGCTCCCATTACAGTTCTTTTCGGAGGATCCTGTCCTTCAGCTGCGACATTGCCACCACTAGGTGTCGGCTCGCTAACAACATTTGCATTCTGGTCTTCTGTTTCGGTTGGGCTGCAATTTTTGGCAATATTGTTTCTGCTTTTAAAAACAATTTTGGAATTGACTTCATCCCACCTAGAAGAAAGTAGATCGCTATCTTTCCACTCAGTATCTTCGTCTTCCTCGCGGCATTGTGATAACCTCCGACGCTCCGGAAATGGAAATGGTGAACTAGAATTTCTACTTGAAAGACTGTTGCAGTGATTCATAAAGTAGTGCTGGAAGAAACTATCTGTTTCCGGAGTATCGTTATTGTCGCCTTGGATGATATCCTTTAGAGCGGCTAGTGATGTGATAGTGTTGTAGTTTATAGCAGTTACTAAGTCTTCGCTATCGGTGGAGCTGGCCGAGACGCTACCGCCGCCATCATCGATAGCCAGCTTGTTCATTTGTTGGCATGATACTGTTAATGTGTCTTCTGTATCTTGTGCCTCAACTTTTTTCTTCTTCTCATTTTTACGTCCGCTCTTCTTTACTTTTACATTTGAGTTTGCTTTTTTTTGGGTATCCATTGAACAGCATGTGCCTTTGTTGTTTGGCCAAATCTACGATATTTAGAAAAGCGGCAAATTACTTACGGCACTTACTAACTTTACACAGTTTTAATTCACAAAAAGTCACATGATAGTACAATATAATGTCACAAGTTAAGTAATATCGTAACAAGTTTCGTGGATTCCGTCACCGAACATAGGGCATGGTGCTGTTGTATGATTCCAAACAATGTCCAGAGAACATTTTACGAATCTGAAATTATTATTGGTTGCATGGTCACGTCACTTCTTTATTTTTACTTCTCAGTTTTACTTCATGCCCCGTAGTCTCGGAAATGACTAAAATGCTGAAGAATATTTTCTAAGGAGTGCCTACATTACATTGTGCCTACTTATGATAGCAAAAATGTCTGAAATCCTCATAGTTTATGAAAATGCCTTTGTCTGAGTGGAGAGGATCGGACTTCTACAGCGTAAAGACACAAGGTTTTTACCAATTACCAGCGCTCTCTAAAAAAATTGGCGTGTACGCCTTAAGACCAATAAAAAAAATCTTAACATGCGTGTGCAGATAGAACCATATTTCTAACGATGTATTTTACAGTCGAATAGGGGCGATTGGGGTGCTGTCTTTTGGAACTTTAGAATTTTGGAAAGTGCTGATTTTGAGTCTAGTTTGAATATTTGATGTTTAAATTTGATTAAAATATATGATTTCATTTCACAAAAACATTTCGATATCTCGCTTCCAATGATTTAGAAAATGTACTAATATTGTTTTAGTAGGTGTAGACAGGGTTAATTTATTCGTGCAGCCACTTCACTCCGTTATCTAATCAAAATTTGTTATAACAACGCGCGAAGTTTACGATGAGCAAAGAGCATGATTTATAAAATCTCTATTCAAGTGTCCACAACGGAATTACATTTCGTCATCGATATGTTATTTCCATTGTAAATGATCTCATGATAATTTTAAAAGAGATTCTACATATAAGTAGGTACTCTATCTCGCTCTGTTTTGAATAAATTAAGACAAGACTACTATGTATACTACATTAATGGGTGAATATTTCACCTAGTAAGAACTGGATAGAACATTTTCATTATAAAAAGACTTCTCATAACTACTTACAAGAGGCAAACTAGCCCCCCAAAAAATGTGAAAGATGATAGGTACCTCAACACGACCTTTTCTTACGACTCGAAACGAAGTACCTATCTCTTCCCAGACTTACACACAAACTTGAACAGTTTTTGGATCCAAATAAACACCATATAAAAGCGGGAAATACCCACAGAATCAAGAAACCTACACATAGTGAAAGAAGAATTTAATGTTCTCTACGATGAAATATTTATATATCATGGACGGAGTTTCATGATTGCTTTAAATAGTTGGTCTACATATCGCTAGCCCACTACAACGTGATAATGTCAATCAAAGAACAAAGTACACAAACATTTACAATACAACCGAACAGCATCCATAAAGTAATTAGACGAGACCAAGAAGTCATCACATGACATATCAACGCTCCGTTTTAATAAACGCACGATGAATGGGCGTGTACCGAATAATAATAATATAATGGGCCCAGAAAGTACTTCGCGTAATTTGTAACAATTATATTGTCTGCCCTAGCAGAAGCATTATCTTCGTTAGATTAGCAGCTGATGTCAGGAGCGACTCTTTATAGAGTGAGGCAATAAGCGTCGCAGTGGTTGTTAGAACACTCCCAAAAATACTGCTACTCTACGCTGTGGATTACGAATGGTTCAATATTGAGATCCTTTCGACCTTGAGGCATGCTATGAATGGATTGTATATTGCTAATTGATACGCTAACCGCTGTGCACAAACAATGTGTGCAAAGTGGCAGCAGAATAGTAAATTAAATCTTGCGTTTTATATATATATAAATAGTATTCACAACATATGTAGTTATGGAGCACCAGCGTTAATTTGCCTTCTAATAAGATTTTACAAATATTAGACGCCATACGTCAAATAGTCAAGGATTTGATCAATATCTAATAGAACCAAATGGAACGAATATAAATAATTGCAAGCCAGTTTGTATATTGAATCTGTACCTTTACTCGAAGATTATATTAATTTTACTAGTCAAGCCATGTTGAGATTAATGAACGATCGATGCTAATGCGGGTGCGCAAGGACGCAGTCACAAAGTGCATAACAACTAGCAAGCAATGCCTAGGAAAATCATTAATTGTGAATACAAATACATTTTATAGGTTTTAAGAGGCCAATGTTAAATACTGGAATAATGATAATTTCATACAGGACACCCCCGTATGAAATGATTACTACAAGTCCAGTATTTGTTTAGTTTAGTTGCTCAGGTGTTCAGATTATTTGTAAAACCATTGGTAAATGTTTGTGTTCATCTGTCCTTCGCTGATAATCATGCATCATCATCGCGTCTCGGATGATTATAAGCTATGGCTTATAAACATCCGAGAAGTAAACTGATTTTAAAGTCGATGTAGAAAAAATATGTAGAAAAAAGACGTAGAAAGTTTCCACGATCGGATTTACGATGCATGAAATCTAGCCCCACTCTAGCTATCAATTATTGTCCCTCTGTTTGTTTTCCTAGAGTCTAGGAGTCTTTTATTTTGACAATTCACTGCGTTATTTACGTTGTTCACCAGCCAATTTTTTCGATCACATGGAGCAATGGATGAGCAATATCGTTTAAAATGATTCAGGTACTGATTGATGGTATGATACGTTACGCAATTAGGGTGGGGGACGAGGAAAGAATGCATTAGGTATTAAAATCATCAATGAGCACTTTTTACTCGACAGAAAAACTATCAAGCAAGTTGCGAGTATACGTTTCAACATTAGTTCTGCAGGCTTAGCATGACGCTTTCTATTTCTACGAAGAATAGACAGTGCTTTTTCAATACAAAGTGACATTTCGTTCCTCCATTTTTAGCATCGCACCGTAGATATCCATTTATCTACAGTATGTCATTTTGTCTTTCGTTTCTAACAATCTGTGTCTAGGTCTTTAGAACGCTTAACTGTGATAATTAATAGAAAAGCATAGCCATTTTCGCCTATTGTACATACATCATTTACTTAATAGTCATGTCTATTCTTCCGTCGACAAATCGGTGCTCGTGCTAAGCCTGCAGGAAATAAAAAGCCCTTAACCTTGAGTATTGGCAATACTCAATGTTTATTTATTATGGTACAGTACACCTATGTTGGAAAACACTACCTACATACTCGTAGGTATATACATTCTATTTCCATAATAAATATTCAGACAATAGATTGAACAACAAACAAACATAATTATGTAGGTATACTTACGACGAGGATAGGAATTACGTCATTTTGCTATCAGACATCATTGCTTTACTGTTAGTACCTATAGGACATTTTGTTTTTGCTGAATGAACCTACTCTTGACCCCGATCACGCCTGAATAAACTTAATGAAGTACATGTGTTGCATATGGGAAAGTATCATATCGGCAGGCCTAGACAAAACACATTTCTGTTAGCGTTCACGCTAAACGCTACGCCAAAATGTATGGGAATGACATTACCTGCGGAAAGGTTACGTCGTATTCTTTCCGCAGGTACCTATGTCATTCCCATACATTTTGGCGTAGCATTTGGCGTGAACGCTAACAGAAATGTATTTTGTCTCTAGGCCCTGTTATTATTTCTTTTCTTCGTTGCTCGGTATTGTTGAATGTAGTCCGTTTAGTGCTTATTGTCTGTGAAGCACTAAACACTACAAACTACAAGTCTACAACATACCAATCCTAAGATTCATTCGCACTGTACATTTACCATTATATAATGACGTTTGAAAATCAGCTGAGGTTCATAAGATTTTTTCAGAGAATTGGCACCACTGCGTGACCAACGGGATTATTTAATGAATTGATTGACAATAAGTACCTCCAGAAATGCCAGGAAACAATTGGCACCGTTTGAAGAATGGTACGAAATTAGGTACTGTCGGTGCCTCATTTCATTCCAAAGTAAGTAGGCACATTCTACATTACTTTTGGATAAGTACGACATTTATTTCATACAATCCATTTGAACAGCAATAAGTCCATTAGGTGACATAAAAAACGTAACAAAAGTTTAAGCTTCCTTTTTCCTCGCGGTATTTTTTTCTACACTTCCGGGGTGGATTTGTTTTTTTTTTTTCAGTTTAAATGGTACCAATTTCAAAGTATACCCTTTCCAATAGTAAAAAATTACGCGTGGTCACACATAAAAAATATACACGTAGACTTGAGTACCTCCTTCTTTGTTTCCATGGGTTAAAAATGTATAGATTTGATTTCTCATTTATTTTGAGTTTCATTAAGTACAACGTGTATAAAAACTGTCTAATTTATCCAAGTTTTTGCGTGTACAGAAGTAATGTACCTAGATTGTACAATTGTTTGCGTTTCGTGCGAGTTTATTGACACGCAAATTGTTAGTATTTCAATCATTCTGTGCTAATGAATGATGACTAAAACTGTTGTATTTCCACGGTTGGAAAACATTTAAATAATTTCTCTATATCTCATGTTTATTTTTATGAAACGTAAATTACAAAATCAGCTAGTCTTCACACAGGCAAGATAAGACAAAGAAGTTGCGCGACACAGTGAGAATACTCGTACTTA
Organism: Polymixis flavicincta; assembly: GCA_949987655.1. Classification (NCBI taxonomy): domain Eukaryota; kingdom Metazoa; phylum Arthropoda; class Insecta; order Lepidoptera; family Noctuidae; genus Polymixis; species Polymixis flavicincta. Next base: position 28,082,242 of record OX465171.1, on the reverse strand, counting down.
GAAGAGATCTATTTTGGTCGATAAAAGAAATAACGAAGAGAATTTATCTCACTAAAGGAACAAACGTCCGCAACTAAGGCCTGTCAGCGAAACAATATAACGCAGTAAGTAAGTATAAACTGGCTAAAAGCATAAATATTTCAAAGCTGCGTTCCCAAACTCAAAATGCAGATGTGGGCACCTCAGGTCAAATCGCCACACCATTTCCAACCGCAGCAACTTTTGAAAGCCAGGCTCTACAGTGGCGACCACCGGAAAAGCTACGAGACAGTGAAGCTCGTAGAGTCCCGAGAAATCATGTGACTGTACAAGAAGAAAGAACAACCATCTTTTCTCTACATCCTCCATTACTCAAGCAGGCAACAGAAGGAGCAAGGTACAAACGGCTGTCATCAAACTTAAGTAGAACTGGTCAGGTCGGATCTATTGCATACCGAAAGAGACACTACACAGTGGGTCCCAAACAGCAGCAACAGCTCGTCAAGATGAATGGGGGTGACGAATTTGGAGGTTTCCTCAAAGATTAGCAACTGACAGACAAATATTAAGATATGTGGAAAAGAAGGTGTCGTAATAAAGAAAAGGAGGGCTTAGGCCAACAGGAGGAAAGTATTAAGCGATAAATAAAATATTTTTAACAAAGTAATAATATTAGTAATAGTCTAAAAACGTAGTGCTAAACAGCTGAAAACTACACTTTGATTTTCCAAAGCTATTGGTTATACTCGGTGGCAAGGATATCGACGCACAAACTAAAACCATGAATTCAGCCCATGAGGCAGAAAAATTTCTACGCTATAGCCCGTTTAGCGTAAAAAACAATCGACATTCAAATATTTATTAATAGTACATTATGGTACAAGTGTGTAACGTTAAGAGAGCCGAGGACGATAATCATCAATACACACGTGTATCATACGACGTTTTTCAACACACTTGCGAAGAAAATAATACTACAAAACTTTTTAATAAAAAATTGAACCGCCGAAAAACCGAAAAATAAAAAATAATAAACTAGCTTTGTCCAACCCCAATAAATAAGTTCGGAAGTCGGTGACTTTGGATATGTATTTGATTATATGTCACCGCCTTCCGAACTTATTTATTGGGGTTGGACAAAGCTAGTTTATTATTTTTTATTTTACGGTTTTTCGGCGGTTCAATTTTTTTTTTTTTTAAGTTTTTATTTTATAATTTTTTGTGGCTATAATCTACTAATTACTACATGCTTAATTTTTGATTTAATACACGACTCAGTATTAAAATCTGTGAGTAAACAATCAATCATCCCCTGTTTTCTTACCCTTAGGGTTGGAATTTTTCTTCGAAATTTATATGGGACCAACTTCGAGGTATACCCTTTCCAATAAAAAAAGAATTATCAAAATCGGACTACTCTGAAAAAAGTTATGCGTGGTCATACATAAAAAAAAAAAAAAAAAAAAAAATACGCATCGAATTGAGTAACCTCCTCCGTTTTTTTCGTCGGTTCGAAAATCATCATCATCATCGTCATCGTCATCGTCAACGTCATCGTAATCGTCACCGTCATCGTCATCGTCGTCATCGTCGTCATCATCATGTCATCGTAATCGTCAACGTCATCTTCATCATCATCGTCGTCATCATCATCGTCATCGTCATGTCATCATCATCGTCGTCATCGTCATGTCATCGTCATCGTCAACGTCATCGTCATCGACATCATCATCATCGTCATCGTCATGTCATCGTCATCGTCATCGTCAACGTCATCTTCATCATCGTCGTCGTCGTCGTCATCGTCATCGTCATGTCATCCTCATCATCGTCGTCGTCATCGTCATTGTCATGTCATCGTCATGTCATCATCTTCATCATCGTCGTCATCTTCATCATCGTCGTCGTTGTCGTCATCGTCATCATCATGTCATCGTCATCGTCATCGTCATCATCATCGTCGTCGTCGTCGTCGTCGTCATCGTCATCGTCATGTCATGTCATCGTCATCGTCATCGTCATCGTCATCGTCATCGTCACCATCATCGTCGTCATCGTCATCGTCATCGTCATCATCATCTTCATCATCGTCGTGGTCGTCGTCATCGTCATCGTCATGTCATCGTCATCGTCAACGGCATCGTCATCGTCACCATCATCGTCGTCATCGTCATCATCATCATCATCATCGTTGTTTTTAAGAACAAAGCAACTCAACCAATTAAAAAACAACCTATAACTCACTAAGAACAAAGCAACTCAACCAATTCTATAACTCACTAGTGAATAATAGTAATGAAAAAGTCACAGTTTGATAATAGGTGTCATTATGTGCCTAATTGCAGTGAAATTAGAGCCATTTTATGAGCAAGTATGTTGAAAAAAAAAACTGTTGTTTCATAGAAAAGTGCACTGCCTATGCGGTCATATTTTTTTATTTTTTTGTGGGGGTTTTATAATTTAGTGTACATGTACTGAATACATGGTAACAGGTTGTGCGTCTATGTCCCTCGCGCTGTATTATTATGGCAATGAACACCACTATAGTAGGACTAGAAACCGACGAAGTTGAAAGTAGTGGTTATTTTGTCACTGCACTGAATAGAATCGGACAATGGGCTGAACCTGATGCCCGGCGACCGTGAATGAAAAGGGTTTTTTGTTGCTAACGACCAGTCTGAACAAAAGAGAGTTATTTCCTCTAGTATCATGTATAATACTCAGGTGGACCCGTGCACACGGGTCAAACTACTATGAAATAAGTACAGAGGGTCTGTGTAAAATTCGAAAATAAAGTTGTTAGTCATTCTCAATTAGCTTTGTGCTTATACAGAAGCCGTGGAACAATGCGCAGTTTAAAATATCTAGAAACAATGTTAATAAACTAAAAGATTCAGATTTCTATTCCATCTTGTCAGGACCGAAGAGTTCGCATGTTATTATAACGCAGGATCATGCAAGTAATTAATTCATATTTATAGTCAATTACACAAGAGTATACGTTTCAATTAATTCATAGAGTGCCAACTGTTGATATTAGGTACATAATTTAAGTCGGCTTCTTTTAAAACGAAAGGGGCATGCAATTTCGTAAATAAGTGGTGTTTTATGGGATTGCGTGAAACATTTATTGGATGGGATAGCAGAATCAGCTAATGTCATTCATGAAGACCACTCAGAACTATTAGTCCTACTGCATATATTCGAGATGTCTCATTAAAAAGATAAATACCCCGAAGAACTGCACATTGTGAGCAAAAGAAAAGTCCTTGCATTGCTCGTCAGCTTGTGTTCGCTGCGAATAAAATACTGGTCCAAATGAAAAAGGACTTGGTTATTATTAAAATCAATTACCTAGATATTTCTTTAGCAGATTCTCGATCAGTGGCAGCGACACACTTGCTCACAAAACGATTAAGAGGTGGTCATTAAAATGTCATCTTCTGGCGTTTTTATTACGTTTGTTTGTAAAGTGTAAAATTCTGAAGACCACTCGAATGTGTCTAATACAACATCATTGAACATAAATAGAGAATATATTTTTATGGACTCATTCAAGATCAATCGACGATTATACTTTGACTGTACAAAAAATGAAACTTTATTGTTTTTACTAAAATTACAAAAGGTTTTTAAAAAAAACCAAGGCATGTTGATGTGGAGGTCAACAATGGGTGAGCAACAACGTTCGCGAAAGACGCAAATTTACCGTCTTTTAGGGCTAGGTATAATATATTATATGGACAATAAGTATACCTTACGAGATATTTTTTAAGATTTACCCCATACGGGATATTTAGATGCAGAAACGCCAAAAATGTTACTTGCTAGTTGAACTTTGGTGGTAATTACGACTCTTATTTGTCTCAAATTTTCTGAAGCATTGGGTTGCCAATATTTGGCATCTATTTTAAACACATGACTTTGAACTGTATGCTATTGTGGAAGAATGACACACAAGTTGAAAAGTTTTTGAGTGTGAATGTGGTGCAACCGTCAAATGAAATCAAAATATTTTATTTTAAATAGGCACTTATGAAACGTCAGAAACTAGGTGCACGGTTCCAATTGGTTGTTTCCTATGGAGAAGAACGGGCAAGAAAATCCACGGAACATAAAAGAAAGAACACTGCCGTTAGTGCCGGTTATTATGGGTCCCCCTTTCTCGTGTGCCGGGACCGTCTATCCGTTTCTGCGTAGGATTATGTGCAGAAAAAATGTACCTATCTATTAGTATTCATATCGGTATATTATACTAAGAGTAACAAACAATGAGAAATTACTGGCGCCTAAAACATTTTGCTACTGCCAAATCTTAACAACATCGTCTTCTCACATTTATAATCAATTGAAGTTGCTTTTCATGTATTTGTGGCCGCGTAGTTCTTCTAAACGTAACAAAGGATTTTGATCGGTATTCAACATCATTTCAAGCAAAACGGCGTGTAATGCTGTCGCGCCTTTTAGCGAGGAGGCAGCGGAGAGGGAGCATAGCAATGTGAGAGCTTACCTCTCACGAAACCCATACCACCAGGCGAGCAGCCGAGTCGATGGACCCTTAATAATCACCGGCCACCATAAGGAGGGCCTTATTAAGCGCCTGCAGATGGCGTACTTGGGGCTAAGTCCTCGCTCAACTAGTAAGGACCAGTAAGGCCCAAAGAAGTGGCGCGCAGTCCATGCGCGACGTTATAGAAGGACGTCCGGTCGTAGAACCGGCCGCACTTAATGGTGGCTACGTATGGCGCGCTGATATCAGTCGGAGACGCAGCGGATGTACAAATATCTCCCGGGCCCTCGACTCAAGGTAGTAGAAGGAACCGTGTGGTCTTAGTCAGTAGGAGTCCGAAATAACCCTCCGTTACCCTCAGACGAAGGGTATCCATGAGGATATCCCTACGGAAAAAAAGGTGTTTGTTGTTGCAAGTATGTCCATATTGTTATTATCATAAGTAATATTTATAAACTATGTAATTATGCACACAGTACTAGAATAATTATGATTATGTAAATAATTTGACGCGACAGGTGGAGTCGACACAGTTATGCTAGGTGGTGTATAGAATTTTCTAAGTGTGTGAACTTGCTATCAGGCGTTATATAGCAAACATTACTATGGTTCTAGCCTCTTCTAAATCAGTTCAGAAATACATGTTTATCTAATCAAACTCATTAGATAGAGCCCTTGTCTTTGTTCATCACTCTAACCAGTTCCTTATAAATTATCTACATTTCTACAAGAAATTCACAAAAAAAAAATGTATAAATAGAACGAAGCTATCTTATCAACCCAAATATTTTAAAAATACCTCAAGCAATAAACGTTTAAAATGCTTAGTGCTGGTACTTCGACTCGGTTGACATTGATTACATGTCCTAGATCCAGTACAGAGAACGTTACGAATAGCTTAATCTAGGACCTTATGTCGCCGACCTAAACCGATATCGAATTTATTCGTAATAATCATAACTAGCATGCTCTTTTCGTAAGTTATCGTGAATTCTGAGCTGCCTCGCCTTCTAACCCACAGTTATCGTAACAAAGCCAAGGCGAGGCAAATTAAAAACTCGATGCTTCGCGCAAACGATAACAGACACATCGCGAGGTCGCGCGTTGTAGATCCGGCTAATCGCATGTGATGCCCACACGCAGTGACGTCACATGGGTCTTCCTTCCCAACAATGATTATGTTACATAAAAGCTTTACACATCTTTATAGACCTGAATTTATTTGCTACACACATTGTTATTGCCGTAATAAACCGTAATACCCAGACAAAATCACGCGGTATGTAGGTAAAGATTGAATACTTTGCTTTAAAAAGAACCTTTTGTTCTTTTTGAACCGACGAAAAAACGGAGGAGGTTACTCAATTCGACGCGTATATTTTTTTTTTTTTTTTATATGACCACGCATAACTTTTTCTAGAGTAGTCCGATTTTGATAATTCTTTTTTTATTGGAAAGGGTCAATTGAATTGGGAAGGTTTTAGTCACAGTCCACAAGTTGGGTGGCTTCGAGATGCGCTCCTGGGTATCGAATGTACCAGAGGCACTTTCGCTGGTACCTAAGGAGTTGCATAATGTTTCAGGATCCGAGTTCGACTTGCCTCCTGACCATGACGTAGGTGCTCTAGGTGTGAAGTGGAATCCTTCTAATGACACCCTAGGTTTTCGCACAGGGCACAAAGTCACAGGCGCACAGTCAAAACTAACTAAACGAGGTTTACTCTCCAGCGTAATGAGTGTTTACGATCCTTTAGGCTTGCTTATGCCTCGAAGTTGGTCCCATATAAATTTCGAAGAAAAATTCCAACCCTAAGGGTAAGAAAACAGGGGATGATTGATTGTTTACTCACAGATTTTAATACTGAGTTGTGTATTAAATCAAAAATTAAGCATATAGTAATTAGTAGATTATAGCCACAAAAAATTATAAAATAAAAACTTTTTAATAAAAAAATTAAACCGCCGAAAAACCGAAAAGTAAAAAATAATAAACTAGCTTTGTCCAACCCCAATAACTAAGTTCGGAAGTCGGTGACTTTGGATATGTATTTAATTATATGTCACCGCCTTCCGAACTTAGTTATTGGGGTTGGACAAAGCTAGTTTATTATTTTTTACTTTTCGGTTTTTCGGCGGTTTAATTTTTTTATTAAAAAGTTTTTTAAAGCCAAGTATTCAATCTTTACCGTAGGGTTTCGTAAATTAATATTACATTATTTCGTAGAACCTTATTACTAAGCCTCCGCTGTCCGTACGTCGCACACTGGTCCCAAATTAAAAAAAAGTGGACATTGATAGTAGACCGCTGATATTTTTTTAAATTGTTGATATAATGATAACAGATAAGGCAAAAAAATATTATTGTCCTACTTCAAATACTTTTCTCTAAAAAAAATATTTCTATTTTTTTTGTATGGGAGTGATTACATTTTACTCAATTTCTCAAAAACCTTAAGCGATGTCGAGATGGCAATCACATATGTTAGAAAACTAATAATTTTGAGTATTTGGCTCGAAGAAACTTATTGCTTATCTCTGCGTACTTTCGAGATAATAGTGACAGAAAATAACATTTTTTTTTAATGTTAATTGTTCGCTTTTTTTATTCATAGCCTTACTCATATCGCAATAGGTCCGCTGGCCAGCAAAATGGAGCTTCGACGCGAGTTTGCCGGGATAACAAGATGGCCGCCTCTCATGACGTAACGTAATACGGTCACGAATCGCGCGCGTACACCTCAGTGTACAACTAAATGTGGTTGCGATAAGACGTGTCCTTATTTTTTCTGTGCGCTTGAAGAAATGCTTGTTGTTTGTTTGTTTTGTTATTGTTGTATTTTGAATCTTTGGATTTTAAAATCAAATAATTTTTGTTTGTCTTTCTTTCGTCGAATTTGTTTTCGTAATTTTTTTTTGTTAAAATCAAAGTCACTTTGTCTTTGATATCTTTGATTCTAATTTGTTTTCAATTTTCCTTAAAATTATAATATGTCCGCATTTGTCACCAACTTAGACTTATACGTTGTTCTTAAATCAGGAGGTGGTTTTAAAAATGTCGAATTTTTATTTAATGCCCTTATTGAACGTATTGGTGTTGAATTGTCTTCCGAAGATTTGAGTAATATTAAATTATTTTGTCGTAATTTTTAAAGTAATATCTCAAAAAGATGGTCTGCTTCCAGTAGAGCTCAAAAGACCTTTCTTAACAAAAATTCAGACTGGTTACAATCCCAAATAGTTTGGCCAAAATGTCAAAATATCGATTTAAGCAGCATTTTTAAAGTTGCCGAGGAAGTAATTCCAAATTTCGAAACGCAAGTCAACTCAAGCATACTCATCAATTAAGTTGTGGTACAAGTAAAAAACCATTTGTTGATATATCTGATAAACAGAAGAAAAGGCGTTCTCTAACACTTCTAGATCACACAGAGGAGGAATTAGTTTATGCTTTATGTGCCAAATTAAAAGAGTCTAAAAAAACAAAATTAGCAGCTATATTAAACGAACTCAGCCAAAACAAGGAAAAATGTGAGATGGTACATGATGTACTATTCGCTAAAAAGACGGACAAACCGTGTTTACCAGATGATAAAACGTTAGCGCTTTACACCTCAACAAATTTGTCAAAATGGCAATATCGAAATTTAAGAACTATTCTTGCTTCAGAGAAAATGTATGGTCTTCCATCCTATCAAAAGCTCCTGGAAGCTAAAAAAACTTGTTATCCTCCAGAGTCAGACATAACTGTAACTGAATCTGATGCTAAGATAAGACTTCAATCGCTTCTAGATTTGACAACCAATAGGATATTAAAAACAATTCAGCACAACTCTGCCGACAAAAAATCGCTAAAACTAATAAGCAAATGGGGTTTTGACGGGTCATCTTCTCAAAGTAATTATAAACAAAAGTCACACTCCGACACTAAAATTGACGATTCTTCAGTTTTCATGATTAGTTTGGTTCCGCTTCGTTTGGAAGAAGAGAGTGGTAATATCTTGTGGCAAAATCCTGCTCCCTCTTCAACAAACTATTGTCGTCCAATTGGCTTTATATAATATTTGCAAAAGAAACAAATGAATTGATAAAGAAGGAAAGTGCATCCTTAGAGGAAGAAATTCCTAATCTTGTTCCCACAATTGTAGATAATTTTGATATTAAACATGTTTTGTACATGACTATGATTGATGGGAAAATTTCTACTGTGATTTCCAATACTTCTTCTGCAGCTGTTTGTAATATTTGCAATACCCTACCTAGCAAAATGAATGACTTGGACTTTGTATCCAAAGGACTCATCAGAGAAGATATGTATAAATATGGTCTGTCTTCGCTTCATATGTGGATAAGATGTATGGAATGTATTTTACACATTTCGTACAACTTAGACTTCAAAAAGTGGGCTGCACGAAAAGAAGATAAATTGTTAAAAGAAATTAAAAAGAATTTGACACAAGAAGAATTCCGGGAAAGAACTGGTTTGTTAATTGACATAGTAAAACAGGGATTTGGTACAACCAATGACGGTAACACGGCAAGAAGGTTTTTTGAAAATTATGAAGTATCTGCTGAAATAACGGGTATCCACCCTGTTTTAATCAAGAGATTTGCAGTCATTTTACAAACAATTTCATCTGGTCAACTTATTAATACCAACTTGTTTAGGGAATATTGTAAAGAAACAGCAATGCTGTATGTAAACTTATATCCATGGTATTACATGCCTTCAAGTGTCCATAAATTGTTGATACACGGTGCTGATATTTGTGAAAATTTCTCCTTTATTCCGATAGGCATGCTTTTCGAAGAAGCTTCCGAAGCGAGGAATAAAGATTTCCGGAATGTTAGAATGGCACATACAAGAAAAATCGGTAGAGTTCAGACTAATTTAGACATTATCCACAGCTTTCTAATTAGCTCAGATCCTTACATCAGCCATATCAAACCAAAGTTTGCTCGTTTACATAAACAGTTGTTTCCAGAGGCTAGTGCTTTGATCTTGAACAAGGAATTGCTTTCGTTGGAAAACGAGGAAATAGAGATTTCTCAAGAGAATATAGACCCAAATATTAATCTTTCACCATAATATTTTTTCAGAATCGTTTGTGAACATATTCAACTTTATGTTTGCAGCTTTATTTGTCTTCATTTTGATTGTTTTTTAAAACTGATGAAAATACTCCTTCAGAAAGGTCATAGCTTTTCAGTCATTAGTGAGCCCCCATAACCTCTTTTACAGAGAAGTCTCTTTTTACATATTTGACATTACGCATACATTATAATTATGTGCTAAAGTAAGGCTATGATTAAAAAAAAGCAAACAATTAACATTAAAAAAAATTGTTATTTTCTGTCACTATTATCTCGAAAGTACGCAGAGATAAGCAATAAGTTTCTTCGAGCCAAATACTCAGAATTATTAGTTTTCTAACATATGTGATTGCCATCTCGACATCGCTTAAAGTTTTTGAGAAATTGAGTAAAATGTAATCGCTCCCATACAAAAAAAAAAGAAATATTTTTTTTACAGAAAAGTATTTGAAGTAGGACAATAATATTTTTTTTGCCTTATCTGTTATCATTGTATCAACAATAAAAAAAAATATCAGCGGTCTACTATCAATGTCCACTTTTTTTTAATTTGGGACCAGTGTGCGTCGGTCTGTCACAAGCTGTACCTACTCCTATTAATGAACCGTAGAAGGTGCATAGCATATTTGAATTTATCCCTGAATGTTTATTTCTATTGCCGCTATTCCAACAACAATAAAAACAAAATAAAAAAGGTTCCCCATAAAAGAAACGTTGTTTTTTCGGCGTTTTTGCAGCAGGTTTGTATCTCATGAACCGTACCTATTAGGAAAATAGGTAGAATAGAATTTGTACCGAGTACAAATATTTACAGAGTGTGTATTTCTATTGCCAGTATAACAACAAATAGGTACCCAACAAAAACAAAATTTTATGGGGGTCAAGAAAGGTCTGTTTTTAGGCGTTTACAGCCTTGTGGTACGGAACCCTTCGTATGCGCTTCGCGTGGCCGATTTTTATTATGATTTATCCAGCACCCTAACTGCGTAACTCACGATTGATCATAATTGGTTTCGTATTCACAGATAAACAATATTCATTGCGTTATTTATGTTGTCGAACAGACACATTTTTCGAACATATGAAGCAATGGTTTAACAATCCGTTTCAAAACGATACAGATTATGATGAATCGTGAGTTACGCAATAGGGTATTTTCCAATTTGATAAAAACTATTTTAATTTGAAGATTGGGACGATATATTTAACAGAAAAATAAAAATAAATTTAGTATGTCCATTTTCTCCATTAAAAACGATTGAAATCAAAGTTATTTGTCGTTGTTTTGAATTTACCGCCAAAACGCTCCTTACGATGACTTTCATCACATGACATCGTGACGTCAGCTTTGTGTAAACAGCACCAGTATAAATACTTAGTTTAGCGCAGTTTTAGAAGTATTTGTGCACAGAGGCATAGACTAATATATACTGAGATAGACTGGCAACTGACGTTTTCGGGTTTAGTTAGCGACCAGCGCCCTCTGAACGTGACGCCATGAACTAAATATCTATCTATATAGGTAGGTGCGTATATAGGTATGTATGTTACGAATGAATTGCTGTTTTATTTAAATTTCTTTTGTTCAATACTTAAATTGTGTATCTAAAAACATAGATATAAATATGCTTAACGTCATTAAGCATAATTTTATCGATGTTTTTAGATACACAAGTTAAGTACCTTGGGTAATGGGGAAAATAAGAATTAAAACATAATATTGAATGAATTTATTTATTAAACATTTATTTCTACTCCTGTTTGCCTCTGTCGTTTCGCACCCCTTGTTTTATTGAACTGTTCTCGAGCGACTCGAGCCCGTAGGAAGATGGAGTCAGTTTTGTCACTTGCATTACTAAAATTATAATAGCTTTTGCCAGTGAGGACATTGCTGACTTCGTTACACCAGGGCCTATCTACACATGTATGTCACAAACACTTTCACAAAGTACAGCCTATGCTGGAATTTCAGTATTTCTGAAATATACGGTGGAACTAAAGCTCAACTCAACGTAATAATACAAAAACACCAAAAAATTACAAGAAAAATGCGCACGAGCATGTAATGTAAACACACCGGTGGAAAAATTCTTGTGACGTTAACACTTAGTTAGTGTTGCTAACGTTTAGTATCCGTAAACTACTCTTATTGATCTTATTCTATCATCATAGTAAAAGTATCACCTAAAATACATTTTTTAAATAAAATATTTTGAAAATAAATTACACTAAGTTGTCAAATATTTTTTGTTTGTGCCCCTGGAGTAATTAATGAAAAATAGAAAAAATAGAAATCCGAGTACAACACCAAATCTTTTAAGAGGAAAAAAGTGGTAACACTGCAATTAAAAGTCCGTGGTATTCGGGATAGATGGCACTGTTCACCATTTTAAAATAATGTTCCAAGTTACCAGGGCATGCACAGAGGCACCGCACACCAGTGATTTCACTTTCCATCCATAAAAAATCTTGTTAATTATAAACACGACACTCACTTGTTTACTTACTAACTACTTTAGTTTACACAAAGTTGACGTCACGTGATAAAAAGTCATCGTAAGGAGCGTTTTGGCGGTAAATTCGAAACAACGAAAAATAAATTTGGTTTATATCGTTTTTAATTGAGAAAATGGATATAAATCAATTTACTTTTATTTTTCTGTTACATATTTCGTCCCAATCTTCAAATGAGAATAGTTTTGAATAAATTGGAAAATACCCTATTAGGGTGCTGGTTGAAAGTAGCCTATGTCCTTCTCCGAGGTTACGTCTGTGTCAAATTTCACAATGATCCATTCAGTGTTTAGGCGTGAAAAGGTAATTATCAAATAGATAAAGTTACTTTCGCATTTATTAGTACCTATGGATGGATGGACATCATGCAGTCGTCGATTAAAGGTTCGACTGCGCAATTAAAGTATACTATCATGATCAAGGCATTTGACTAAGACTAAAGGCATCTGAGTATAAGGTTCTGTTATGTTCTTTTATATTCCCATTTGAAATAAATGCTTTGGCCCTTATTCATAAAAGTTATTGAACATCTAAACAGTTGTTTAAGTCTGGTTTTCAATACAAATCCAGACTTAATAAACTGTTTAGATGTTCAATAACTTTTTATGAATAAGAGCCATAGACTTTAACTTTCTGTTAAAGCACAAAATCAAGCTTTTGAATTTTATATAAAATATAGGTTTACCCTTTGTAAAAGTAAAGTAGATTTTCGTGTCTGGCTGTGTGTTTGCTTAATTCTTTTTTTAAACTAAACAATGGATTTTAATGCGGTGTTTGCTACCATTTAGGGAATTTATTCCCAAAGGTTTAAGTAATATTTGGATGTTGACTCATCAGTGGATCGCACCACATGTTTAGGCAGTTTACTTTTATTCTATTGTTAGTAAATTTCATAGCAAGCTATGACACAAAACTATTAAGTATATAATTATCTACCAGCTAACATGATGACAAAGGAAACAGGTAGGTTAGCTAGCTATCAATTGTACAAACAAATATGTGTACAATCACAGACAGATACTTCAGCTGTAGTTAAATATGCTCTGATTAAATAATAATGAGCAATATTTGTTTTAATAATAACTAACTTCCTGATAAATGATTTGTTGATTATGATCTACGAGCTGTTTTATTCAAAACAACTTCTCTCATCATCATCATCATTTCAGCCGAAAGACGTCCACTGCTGGACATAGGCTTCCCACAGAATTTCTCTATGAGAGCAAAATAAGCTTTGTTGTGTAGGCAGTGTTAAATTTAATTTAACACTGGCCAAACACTTTCTTATTTAAATTAAAGGTCACTATGATAACAATTTAATAAACCCAATTTAAGCATTGCTGACTCAATTTTCCTGACTGGTAATGAGTATTTAATATTTAGAAGGCTATTATTTGTGTTCGTGCTTTTTTCATGTGTATAATTTTTATTCATAGACATTCCACATATTAGCTTCTCTGTTCTTATTTTACTTTATGACATTTGATTGTTCAAGTTCATTCATATAAGTTTGCATTACAAAAAGATGATAAAGTGCCACTATTAGTGGTGGTATTTAGTCACCACACAAACAACTAACAAGACCGAACCATGAGACAATTTAAAAGTACGTTATTATAGCAGACAATTTATATTACAATTCACTCTTTGAAAAGTGGGTAAGTATTAAGTATAAGTGACCAACTGAGGGCAAAATTATAAACCACACATTGATTTTACTTTTTTATATTAAGTAAGTGTTTCATAGATAAATGAACTTTAATTCATTCCATACAAGAATATTGTTTTCCTCAATGTATTGGTTGGTAACAAATGAGCCACATCATTATAGTAATAAACTATAGCAAGTAAGTATTCTTGATTTTGAGGTTGTTCTGGTAGACTGTTTTTTATTAGTTATTAGAATTAAGATATTCTTGATATGAATATACTTCAGTTTCTTTTGAGTATTTTTAAACTTCTATTTTATTAAGTAGGTACCTGTTACTTGTTGAAAGGTCTACACTGTCCTCCTTTACATATTCACCCTGTGATTTGACTAGTTTCTGACGTTTCTTAAGTGTCCATGTAGGTTTTTGTGAAAAAATATATTTTGATTTTGAAACAGTAATGTAATCAAAATCTTTGGTCTTAATTAGTCAATATAGGTAATTGCCGTGTGCCTAAATCCAGCGTCCCTCAAGCCTTACTGGAGCATTTGTGGTTCCAGGGATTAGTTCAATGTAAAAAACAAGATTTATCTTTTTAGGAAAATTTATATATTAATTAATATTCTTGTATTGGATCAATGATTTAAATGTTTCTTTGTATTACCCTCATAGTCAAAGTTTTCATGTTGTTAGAAATTTTAAATAATTAAAATTAAATGTTCTAGTTGAAGTAGACAAAATATGACAGATGGAACAAATGTGCATGGCACTCTGTTATGGCTGGAGTGTAGGCATTGGATGTAGGATACCAAAAGTTACATAGCTATAATTAGCAACAATAGATTATGAATTCTGTGCATAAACACAAGTGAAAAAGTTACTTTTTAAAGAAAATCATAAAACCATTACTTCAAATGCAGTACTTACAGATAATGTATGTTGACAATTACCTGTTAACACCTACTTAACAACACAGTGAAACCAACCAACCTGTTATTCACCAAGTTTTAAGACAAAATGGATGTTTAAGTTGCTCCAGTTATGTAGGGTAGTTAAAATTGTTGTAGATATTAAATACCTACATAAGAATTATTTTTATGATCAAGAGATTTTATTAATTTTAGTTAAGATAAGTCAGAACTCCAGCATATTACTAGAAATAGAAGTACTTCTTGAATAGTTTAAAAGTTCAAGTAAAGTACAAGAATAAACTTGCGTCGACTAAAATAAGTTTAAATAGATAGTTCCTTATCTTTACTATAGTTTCAATATATAAATTGATCACAATTTCCACTGTAGCATTATTTTTTTCCAAGACAACGCGAGGCACCCACAGGGATAGACGAAGAGACGTGACCAAATAATTGCGAAACAAACCGTAAACACATCAATAACACACACTGCACTTGTTCATAAAACAAAATATCCCATCACAAATAAAAACGATTTAATCTTTAAAAATTAGTACGACACTTTACAAACAATTTTCACGATCGTAATTATTGAGTTTTGCAATATTCCCATAGAATCCCCTGCTCGAAACACTTCATTTTCTTTTGACATTTATGACAACCGGGGTTACCAGTTGAAGCCACATATACCGATGAATGTCAGAAATTGTAAAAAATTAAAACAAATTATTCATCATTTATATTTTCGTGATATTTTCATAGTTCTCTAAATTATAGATCAGTCCTAAAATTAACACCTCTAACCGACCATAACCGACAAATAAATATCTTTGTCATTGAACAAGCGGAGTTAACAAAAACATTGGGCCTACTCTTCTTTCTTATAACTAAGGGGTCTACTGCTCTAACATTTGGTCAGAACCGATTCCTCCGCCAAGCCCCTCTCCCACTCCCGTTCTCCTTAGTTCGTTCGAAACGAGATCCTCTATTTCGACCTAAAAATCCCAACACTCAGTCAATTCATGAAACGCAACTCGGAAGCGTTTCTTCTTTAAAGCCGTGAAACATCGCAATCCCTTGATTATGAAGGCCGCTAGTTATGTTATGTCCCCAGTAGGATTAGTAAAATTCGCCGGCCGAGACATATTCTCTTAGATCCAGATGACCCCATTACTCTCCTCCAAGAAAGCTGTACAGTGTACAAACACACAAAACCGTTATTCCGACTTCGCCGCCGAGGTCCTCGTGCCCCGCGAAGGCCCCGAGTTAACGTTGAGACCCCCGACCGTCCCTAGCTCGTTAAAGTGCCAGCCCGCGCTGCAGCTGAGCCAGTAAAGTTAAATTCCAAAAGATATAATAATAATGAAAATGTTTTGTTCCAGCCTGTCCCCCTGTCAGTGACGCCCTGAGGCGAGGCCCGTTTCCCGCAGGGGGTACCCTCAACCCTCAGTCGCTTAGTATTTTATGTAGTATTGTTGTATTATTACTACCTAATACTTGTAGTATTACGCCCCTGGCTGGAGGCTTTAAGTTTTCTTAAGGCAGCCACAGGAAAGTCCGGTTAAGAGGTCACGGCCCCTCAGGCCAACTTCGAGATGTCATTGCCAAAAAAAATAAACTAACAGTGAGTGTTGCCACTGGAGACTTCACTATAAGGCTGAAAGTAACCCAAAGAACAATGAAGAGGGCTAAGCCCCAGGCCGAGGGAAATGGGCACCTAGCGAAAAAGCTTTTCATGTAGAACCTTTGCACCTAAATCGCGACTTTTGCCAATTTATAGACAGTTGGGGAGTTAATGATGAAATAGGTGACAACTTAGGCACCGAAGTTAAGGAATTCTTGGCATCCAATAGCCATACGATTAGTTTTTCTAGAAGAATCTTTGCCACAAACACGACTTTTGCCAATTATTAGTCAATTCCGAATTAATGACGTAAATATGTGAGTACTTGGGCACCGAATTTTAGAAATGTTTTGCGCTTAATAGCCATGTTTTATAGGTAGGTAGAGCTTTTTATGAGAAACATTTGTTACCTAATAAAATAAATTTAGATGGGACAATTCCGGCAAGACTTAACAGGAAAATTAAATGTCAAGTTTATGCTCAGCATTCATTTTGTTTTCGGATGTGGCGACATGTGAAAACATCAAGATTTCTGCTATAGGTCCTAACTAACGGTAAACTATCACTAGGTTATACCAGCGGCTTCGCCTGCGTTAACCACAGACATATAAACAGTAGACCAAACATTCGCTAAAAATTGCGTACCCATTACGCACACATAGGGAGTGTTGTCAATACAGGGCCGGACTAGGGCCGGTTGCCGGTATTATCTAACGATATTGAAACGACTGATAATCTTACTGACAATCCGTGAAAATCGATATTTTCTGGGTAGGTATATGAAGTGTAGATTTCTTATCATTAAAGTCTTAACGAATCCATTGCCATCTATTCCCGTGGTAATTGTAAAAGGAGAATAAGGTAATATTTTAAAAGGACGATGGGCGGCAGTCCACTCACCTCCTTTTAACGGTATATAGACACAGACTGTTGACGGGCATCAGTATCAGATAAAAGAACTGTCTCTGCAGTCATTAACCAGCATGCCCAGCTTTGTAGGACCTAGAGTTAAGGTGTTGGTGTGCCTGAAAGCTAGCTTATGAATATATCAGGAATTTTGAAATAAAAGAATGAATTTAATTATTATTTATATATTTATTTTTTAAACTTTATTTTCGTAATTTAAAAACGACTGGTTTTAAAATAATAATATGTACTAGTATATTAAAAGAAAATAATACGTCCGCATCATGGTTAATGGGATAAGTGCCCAAAAGGTTGGGAAAAAAACCACGTTGTATGGAAGTGCTGATTCTTTGGCTGAAAAATAGGCCAGCCCTTTGGTCACGTGAAGAGTCGACCAACTGCTTGGGAATGTCTCGGAAAACTAAGTGGGCACTCGAACCCCATGGCCCTAGAGTTTCAACCCCAAACGGCTCGAACATATAGGTTCCAATAAGATATGCACTGAAATATTTGCACTGCTTGCGGTTTTCCGCACCTGAAGCAGCCGCTGCTTAAACAGTTCATTCAACAGAGTAGGAATTGCTCCAGGACCTAATGTTGTTCGAAAAGCACTGGGATCAATCAAGTGTTTCTCAAAATGCTTCGAACAAAGTACACTCGAAGGTCTAGGTTGCCAATCCTGGAGTTTCAAGTTTTAAATCCATGTATTCTGTAAACTTTCATCCTTTGGAAACCTGGAAAAAATATTAGTACTTTCAATTTTTACCTGCAGAATGAAATGTCAAAGTTATGTGAGTAGCCTTTATCTCGTTCATGTTATCCATCACACAGACAGGGTAACATAACCGGCTAATGAGACACAATTGATTTTCTTTTGTGACGTACCACATCCGGAACGCGCCGGGCCGGAGTGATTCTATAATTTATTAAAATAGCATGCATGTTTACACTGATAATCTGCAATCTGCAGTATTTTCGAACTATGTCTTTGTCGCCAAATCCGTCCCTGACTACACAACATAATACAAAAACTTACCGATGAAAGGTCAATCCAGGTGTTTTGTGGTAGCTAGCACTGTCACACTGGTACGCACAGCATTTCACCATTTTATTTTGTGTAATAAGTCCCAAACGAGCAATATTTCAAGTAATATTTCGCGGTTGAAACATAGAACCACCATAGAACGTCATGTTGCTTATCAATATGGCGGCGCGGGATAGACGAGCTACGCGTCAAATTTTGTCTATGTGTGAGTCAGTGTGACAACAGGTGACAGAACGAGATACTACATAAGACTTGTCGCTTAGCAAAAAAAGGATAAAGAATCAAGTCCATTGACTATGGCGTAATGTTTGGTCTGCTACTGTTTAAATGTCTGTGGGCCACCTATGCCTTCCTCATGAACCACTGTGTCTATTGACAGTTTTTGAGTTTTAGTTAGTTTAGTGATTGAGTGAAAACGTTCAGAAGAACTAATCGACCACACAGAGACACGAAAAACGGGTTGGTTTTTTTAAATGTACACAGGTATTTGTAGATAGAAGAAAACTTACATAGAATAATGGAGCCTGTATAGAATAATGGTAACCTATGGAGCTAAAGAGCTCTAAAACCCAAAAAAAAAATTGGGTTCAGCGCTCTGTCTCTCCTTACGAACTAACAATCAAGAGAATTCTTCAATTAAGAAATATACTCCTTGATGACATCTTTCTTTGTTTGATATATAATTTTATCTTACTAGCTTTTGCCCGCGGCTCCAGCCGCGTGGATGTCGGATATCGCGTACGTTTAGGCGTAAAAGCGTAACAGACAGAGTTTCGACTTTCGCGTTTGTAATATTAGTAGGGATGGTGAAAGCTCTAGACTAGCCCGCGAAATTCAAATGTTCTTACGTTTTTGTGCAGGTCAGCGTTAAGCTATATGTTGAACAAAATATGATTCCCGACCTCACAAATATGGCTTTTTCTTTAATTAAAATTAGCAATAGGTACAAACCTATAAGTTCATTTCATTCCAATGAATGAGTTTTTCATGAAATAATCATTCAAAGGAATACAATTTTGCTGGTGACCACCATAAAATGGAAATCCTTTTTGAATATTAATCCTTGTTTTGCAATATTAATCGTCGTACAGACACTAGCACATGAAGCTACCAGTCGAATTTCATTGAATTTGAATTTCATTTTCAACTTTATTGCAAAAAATAAGGTGCATATTCAATTGGGAAAGCTTGATGTTCTGGCGTCTGTAGGTACCTAAATCAAGATCTTAAAATATATGGGGCTAATAAAATATAGGTAAACATCTTTTAAAATATTTATTTAACAAATAAATTTGATGTACAAGAATACATTCAGATAAAATACGTATAAAATTGGTTTCTTGTTATATCTAATAATATCGAGTCTATTTTGGCCCCGGTCAAAAAAATAAAATAAAATATATGTTGAAGGATGAAAGACGTTATTTATGAATTTTCCTTAGAATCTGCAACTAGGAAGCGACTGCTGCCCCTGCTGAGTTTGGTGTGTGAACAGCAACAATCATTTAGGGCCTATGCACGCATCCGACTTAATTTTTACGTTGCGTAAACCGCGCTTATACGCACGTTAATCTGCACAGGTAAATTTGATAAAGAAGCTCTGAAAAAGTTAGCTGAGGAAAAAAGGAGGAAAGGAGTTAGTTAACGTAGGTACGTGAATTACCGGCACGTAAAAAAGCCGTCGTGCGCATTAATAGGCCCTTAAACGGGAGTGCTTGCAGATTCATATCACTTTCATAAAAACATGTCTAACATCAAACGACAATAATTTAAGTATATTATAAAACTAACAATTCAAATACTTAGTCATTAACAAAAAAGAAAACGACCGCAACAGTGTAATTTAGTTATTTGAAATAATAGCCTCAAAATTTGGTACACCACCTACCAAAAAAATTTCTATAAGTACCTATAGTAATATTTTATGTAAATAACACAGTATATAGCATCTCCATTTAATGTAAGCAGGGTTAGGCAGGGTCAGCGTCATCTAGCTACCGACTACAATTTAGTTTCAGGATGACAAATCAACATTATGCTATGCTGATGATCTGCTTAGAACAGCTAACTTGTTTTTACAAAAGGGTCTTGCTGTGCGACTGAGGGTCAGTAATGGGTGTTTTTACTCTTGGCTAATTAATTCGTCGACAAATATCACGTGTCAACATCAGCACTATCGAGTGACTACGGCTGCGTTTGAAACATGCAACATGTTGTTTATTTCATAAATGAGGTGCGAATTAGCTAAATAGAACACAGCGCAGCTTATTGTTGAGCTACCCACAGAGAGTGACAGTTAATATAAGCATTAAAATTAAAAGCATTCTGTTACTATGCATGTGTACTAGGAGACAATATTGTTCCGCAACACAACACGTGTCTCGCTGAAGAATTCGGGCGACGTTGTCATACGGCATGTATGGCGACATCGAGGACGTTAAAATAGGTCGTGAGACAAGATGTCTAGCGTCGTTGGTTGACACCATCCGACGTTCCCTTACATTTTTAGCTACACATGTTGTGGGACATTGCGAAATATTTCTCCTGTTCATCGATTCAAATTCGGCTAATTATATTATTGTAAAAAAATCAAAAACATTTATTTGGCTGCAAATTAGTTCCACTCTTGATATGATACACATAGGGATTCATAAAAATGCATATACTAAAACATTTGCTTGTGCCAGTAACGCACTATTAAATACAGGTAAATACTGTCAGTCATGTTTCTTTAAAAAAAATATTACTAGAATAATATTTTTGTAATCATTTGCATCACACTTGTACACATGTACAGATCTTCTAATACAATTGCTTTTATGCACAAACTGTGTACGTAACAAACAGTGTGAAATATAAAACTAGAACATGTATAAAACTAGAACATTTTCTATAAATTTCATAGCTACTTAATTTTCTTTCAATTAAGGCAAGAATGTAAACAAATGTGAAAAGAAACAAGTTTCAAAAACGTTTCAAGCAATACTATTGACATTGTTTACAAAATATCTGTTATTGTAGTTAAAGTTCTAATGTTCATAAAATATTAATTGATCTATGAAATTGGTATACTAATATCAATAAAACTGACTGATTTCAATTTTTGGCGAGAAAAGAATCCGATCAATTACTAAACACCCTAGCTACTTAAATCTACAAAATTCGGAGGTGCTATGCTTCAAAGGGTTTGGTTGGTTTCTCAGTGGCCGTCTGTACGCTCGAGTATGCCATATTTATCCTGAAAGTATATATATATTATAGAAGGCGTGGTGCCCTATGGGATTTCCAATTGACAAAAAATGACAAACCTCCGTACAAACTTTCATCCCCTATTTTAGCCCATTAGGGGATAAATATTCAAAAAAATCTTCTTTGGTGACCTCACCTTCGTTGAGACCTCTTGGGAAAATTTAAGACTTCTCAACCGATGTGTTTAAGACAAAAGCCGTGGTCTGTTAGTGAATTTGAGGTTTTTGTTTAGTTGATTTGGTCATTTGGGAGATAGTACGGTCAACAATCCGTGAGTAAACACTTGAACTAAGAAAACCCCTTTTACTACAACTACAAAAAAAGGTGTTTTGAAAGTCACTGTTACTATAGACGCGAGGTTGACTATACAAATAAAATTAGGTAAATACTGACCTATGCTGATTATAAACCCTTTTAAAATGTATTTTGTGAGCGATATAAATTCCTATGAACAGGCAGAGACCGACGATAAAAGAACCTCCAAGTAGTGCCGGGAACTGAAATGTAAATAATTACAATCTTTAACACATTGGAACAAGAGATAGAGTAGTAAGTATACCTACATTGTTTCATCATCATAGCAGCCGAAAGACGTACACTGCTGGACATAAGCCTCCCCCAAAAGGGGGGGATTTTCCATAATCGTCACGCTTGGCAGGCGGGTTGGCGATCGCAGTATGGTGGTCAAATACATAGAGAACGCTGCTGCCCATTCTTTAGTAAGTCCCTTAGTCGCTTTCTACGACACCCACGGGACGAAATGGGATGGTGCTACTCTTATACGTCTGGCACCAAACGTAACCACATTGTTACATAAGCTTTAAACATTGCTACAGCTGCCTACATTGTTTACTATAAGCTAATAGATTGATTAAGGTACCTAAAAACAAAATACACTTTCATGAACTCAAAAATGTTCACAAAAAAGAACAAAGCTAGGTTACAAATTTGCATTTTCGATGTCGTTAAACATGTTCGGAAGTTATGTGAATTTTTTATATATTGATACCAGAAACAGAACTTTTCAAATTGAAATGAACACATCACTCGGAAGACATTTATCATGACATTGACAAGTGTAACGTGGAAAGTTATGGACCTAAGTAGTGTGATGACACTTTCGTTATGATTTGAATTTAAGAAACATATGAAACCGAAAATTTGGTATCAATTCTTAGAGTACTTTATTTTGAGCTGAACCTATATGTAAAGAAAATATATTATATTTTCTTTATTCGCGTTCCGCGTTCTTGTTAATACTTTTTGGTAAAAACTTTAAAGATGCTACCTCAAAGGTGGATGGAAAGGACGTCAAGGTGACATCGTCAAACGAATTACTTGATTTTATAGTTATTAATTATTTTGTTCACAATTTTCATTGTAAGAATCGACATAGATGTAATATAGAACTTTAAATGTCGTTTCTTCAATTTCAGGTACGTTTAATATGAATGCCTAGTATGTAATATTAATTAGTTTATTTAGTAAAACTTACATTCAAATACATTTCTTCAATTTCAGAAGCAACAAATTTGAGTTTATTTTACATCTATTGTATGATAAGAAAAATCCTTATAAAACGACATTTTTCGTTAAAAATAACTTCGAAATGGCAAAACTTCGCTTTGAATTCACACTATTGCCTGGAAGTGATGGAAAATCTAACGTTTTATCCATTAGTGCAATAGGCACATCTGATAATAAAGTATACGCAATACCAGAAGAGCTACAACCAGTCTCTTTTCATGGGCAAATAATAAAAACAGATGCTTATCGTAAAGTAAAAAATAGTTTAAAAAAAAGGTACCAGGTAAGAAGAATTTGGATAACAATGACAGAAGAACTTAGAACTATTTACATGGACGAAGATGATAATTTACAATTTGGGGATCAATTTCTAGAAGAGATAAACCAAGATCAATTTGCTGATGCACATCAAACTGAACCTGGTACATTGGAGAGATTATTAGAAAAATTAATAGAAAATTCACAGGAAAGTAAACGTCAGAGCTTAAAACACATTGCAGAACAGTTTGTGATTGAAAAATTTACAAGCAAAACTTCAAATGCAAACCAATGGATGGATATTTTCGAAAAAGAATGTATACGTTTTGATGTGACAACTGATGAAAATAAAATAGAAATACTCAGATTATTCATGGATAAAACTTGTATGGATTGGTACGGCTCAATGATTATAAAATTAACAATGCACTCAGAGTGGTCAATATGGAAAAATAAATTCTGTGAGACGTTTGTAAACAAGGGATGGACTCCAGTTACTTATGCATTACTATTTAAATACAAGGATGGTTCATTGTTGGATTATGCTATGAGAAAAGAAAAACTATTATTAGATATGAGAGAATCAATTGACACAGGTACCTTGATTGATCTTATTGCAGCTGGTTTACCGGAATTTATTCTTAATCAAATTGATAGAGTAACATTAAAAGACACTGTGGATTTATTTAATGAAGTAAGCAAATACGAACAGACGGTGAGTAAAAAAAGCTTTGTGGATAAGAAGAAAAAAGTCTATCAAAAAACTAAAGATAGAAATGAAGATCAAAATCCATGTAACATTTGTGAAAAGCTAAATAAAGGTACTCGGTATCACTCGGAGGCTATATGTTGGTTTAGAACAAAAGAAAATGATAAATCAAAGAAAAATTTCATCAGACATGTAAACAATTCAGTGATAGAAGCGGAGTTAAATGAAACCGATCAAAAAAACTAATTATGACACCATTAATTAATGTCAAACTACAACTGAATGGAAAATTAGAAATTACTGGAGTTTACGATTCAGGCTCAAATGTTTCTTTGATAAATTCAAAATTATTAAACATAAAAGGAAAAGGAAACAATATGAATGAAGCAGATTTAGTTACAATTAGTGGTGTTAAAAAAACAAGCGGTTTGACAACTTTGCATGTTAAAATCTTTGATCTTGAAAAAAGTGTTGATGTATACATTATTGATGACGATAATTTCAAGTACGATTTTCTAATAGGATTAGACCTGATTAAAAAGTTCCAACTAATTCAAGATGAAAATTTAAAAGTAACTTGTAAACAGCGTTTAAATAATGAAAATAATATGGAAGAAATTTCTACGGATAAAAAAATTGATGACACTATGCAAGAATACAAAATAAATTTTAATGAACATGTAAAAGAAGAAGATTTTGAAATAAAAATAAATCATTTGAATCAGTTTCAAAAGTCTGAAATAGATAAACTGATTTGCAAATATGATTCTGTTTTTGCAAAACATAAATATGACGTGGGCACTGTTAATGGATATGAAGCGAGAATAGACTTATTAGTGGACAAATATTGTAGTAAGAGACCTTACAGATGCACTGTTGAAGATAAAAAAGAGATAGAAAAACAAATAGCAAAACTACTTGATTACAAATTAATAGAAGAATCTTATAGTTCATTTGCTGCACCTGTTACGTTAGCGTTTAAAAAAGAGGATAACAGAAAATCCAGATTATGTGTAGACTTCAGAGACTTAAATAAAATAGTAGTACCACAAGCCCAACCATTTCCGTTGATTGACGACTTAATGTTAAAGGCGAGAAATTGTAAATTTTTTTCAAGTCTAGATATAAATTCTGCATTTTGGTCGATCCCTTTACGAATTGAAGACAGGAAAAAGACGGGTTTCGTAACACAAGAAGGACAATACCAATGGACCTGCTTACCATTCGGATTAAAGACTTCGCCAGCAATTTTTCAGAGGATACTAAGTAATATATTAAGAAAATATAAACTTACTGATTTTGCTGTAAATTTTATAGATGACATTTTAATATTCTCTAAAACGTATTCGGAACACATCAAACATCTAACACAGTTGCTGGAAGCCATAAAAATAGAAGGATTCAGGTTAAAGTTTACAAAATGTACTTTTGCAACAGACAAAGTTAAATATCTGGGTCATATAATACAAAATAATTCGGTAAGACCCATAAAGGATAATTTGATTTCTATAATGAATTTTCCTGTTCCAAAAACACAAAAGAATATAAGACAATTTCTCGGAAAAATTAATTTTTACCATGAGTATATACCAAGAAGTGCCATAATATTAGATCCGTTACATAATTTACTCAGGAAAAATCAAAAATTCTTTTGGTCAGATGAATGCCAAAAAACATTTGAAATGATAAAAAGCCTGCTATGCTCTCAACCAGTGTTGGAAATTTTTGATCAAGATTTGCCAATTAATATTTATACAGATGCATCATTAGAAGGAGTTGGAGCAATTTTGAAACAGACACAGCCTAATGGAAAAGAGAAACCAGTTGCTTATTTTTCAAAAAAACTTAATGAAGCTCAAAAGAAAAAGAAAGCAATATATTTGGAATGTTTAGCTATAAAAGAAGCAGTGAGATATTGGCAATACTGGTTAATAGGTAAGTCATTTACAGTTTATTCGGACCACAAACCACTCGAAAACATGAATCTAAAATCGAGAACCGACGAAGAGTTAGGTGATTTAACATATTATTTATCACAGTATGACTTTAAAATAAAATATGCTCCAGGCAAAAGTAATTTAGAAGCAGACTGTCTAAGCAGAAATCCAGTGTTAGAATCAGGTGAAAATAGAGATGAGCAATTAAAAGTTGTTAACTTAATAAAACTAGAGGATATTATAGTCGATCAAAAAAATAATGAAGAAATACAAAATAACAAAACCAAGTTGATCGAAAAACACAATATATATTTAAAAAAATACAGAGGGAAAGAGAAAATAATGCTGTCAGAAGAGTTTAGCATCAAACTTCTAAAATATATACATGAATACCTATGCCACATTGGAATCAGACAAATGCAAATTATGATAAGTCCACTTTACACTGCCAAAAATTTGACCAGCAATATTCAAAAAACTTGTAGAAACTGTGAAATTTGTATTAAAAATAAATCAAGAGGACACGATCGGTTTGGCTTAATGTCTCACCTAGGCCCAGCTACAAAGCCTTTCGAAATAATCTCCATAGACACCATTGGAGGTTTTGGAGGCTCAAGATCGACAAAAAAATATCTACATCTGTTAGTAGATCACTTTACTAGGTACGCATTTATTCTCACCTCTAAGACACAATGTGCCAACGATTTCCTAAAACTCGTCAAGAATATAGCAGACACGGAGGATATTGGTATGCTTCTCACCGATCAGTACCCGGGAATCAATTCGAAAGAATTTAAAGAATTTTTAAAGGGCAAGCAGATATCGATGGTCTTTACCGCAGTAAATGCACCATTCTCTAATGGCCTAAATGAGAGGTTGAATCAAACATTAGTTAACAAAATCAGATGCAAAATAAATGAAGCGGAAAAAAAGAGAGCCTGGGCAACAATCGCTCAAGAATGCGTCAGTAAATATAATAACACGAATCATTCGGTCACTGGCTTTACACCAAGTTATCTTCTATATGGCACAGATTTCAAAATTTTACCGAAGGAATTAAAAGAAGAAAAATCGAACAGTGACTGGATTAGAGATAAAAATACAGCATTTGAAAATACAATGAAATCACATAATTACAACAAAATACTTTTTGACAAAAATCGGAAACACTATAATTTTAATATAGGGGACATGGTTTACGTTGAAAATGGAAATAAATTAAACAGGAAAAAATTAGATGAACTGAACGTTGGCCCATATGAGATCCTAGAAAAAATTTCAAACTCTATATACAGAATAGGAACAAGGCACAGGAAAAATGAATCAAATCTTTTTCATATAGCTAAACTTATTCCAGTCCTGGCATTTGGAAATAAACAAGAAGTAATAGAAGAGGAATAGTAGTTTTAAACGACAATTTTGCTGAAAAATTTTCTTCTTAAGGGGGGAGATGTAAAGAAAATATATTATATTTTCTTTATTCGCGTTCCGCGTTCTTGTTAATACTTTTTGGTAAAAACTTTAAAGATGCTACCTCAAAGGTGGATGGAAAGGACGTCAAGGTGACATCGTCAAACGAATTACTTGATTTTATAGTTATTAATTATTTTGTTCACAATTTTCATTGTAAGAATCGACATAGATGTAATATAGAACTTTAAATGTCGTTTCTTCAATTTCAGGTACGTTTAATATGAATGCCTAGTATGTAATATTAATTAGTTTATTTAGTAAAACTTACATTCAAATACATTTCTTCAATTTCAGAAGCAACAAATTTGAGTTTATTTTACATCTATTGTATGATAAGAAAAATCCTTAATAGTGATTCTATACCAGCTGTTATCTTTAGTGCTTAAGGATAGCAATAGGGTTTCTGTTACACTCTGTATAATGGTTAGGGTGGGGTAAGATGACGGCTAATAGAGAATAATGGAAGAAAAACAGTTTTTGCACCGACTCCAAATAAATTGGGTTTGAGATTGATGATGAAGTTTGTGACATTCGGCTTTTTGTTTGTTTGAACATTGTAGACACTTAAAGGAATTTTGTATATTGTTTTATTTTTAATATAAATGCCCTAAATACTTAACCAAACAAACAAATTCTACAACTTATCTAAAATACCACTACAACTAAAATACTGAACAAGTTGTAATTGTAGGTCAAGATTGTTATACCTATATGGATACTTGAGGACCATTCGATATTAACTGAAAAATATTAAGCATTTAATTAGTTGTAGCAACATTATAATATCTTTTAATTTAGGATTTATCTTGGGCCAGTTGCCATAAAATATATACTTTTCTTAGCACTTCTTTTGTAGGTACTGGGGGTAAATATGTAGTTTTGCAAAGGGAATTCTATGCCTGTGCGTTATCAGTAATTTTGTATAATGATGTAGCGGCACTACAGATAAAAATGTTTCGCAACAAATATCAAGAAACACAAAAAGAAAAGTGACGCCATCTACAATGCCACAGGCGAACTAAATGAGCAATTATGCATCGCGCAATCAGAGTTCTCCACGACACTCGAACATATACAAAAATCCCGACATCAACTGACGGGCAGTTGCCCGGACCAGACATAATACCCGTCTGGTCGGAGGATCCTCCTTTACCACCATAGGTATGAGCGGACTTTACACCCTGTTCCTCATACCCCTAAAATGATTTTCTAATTTGAGCACCTATTATTATGTGAGTATGGATTATATGTTTATTACCTCTTTGCTGCATTCATTTTCCCAGTCCACAGTGAGTAGATTCTTGTAAAGTTTCTTAAATCTTTCTACGGGACAGACTTCCCCACAGAATGGTATTTTGAGAACTTTCGGCTCAACAATCTGTACTGAATTCCTGTACGAGATCCTCACACAATATCCAGGTGTCGTTTTGTCGTCTGAAATAGAAAGCATATTTTACCAATATAATTACATATTATAATTTTGGTAACAATATTACATGACATATTAATATTACTGCCAGAGCACTTTCAAGTCAATAGTATAAACCTATCCCTCGGTAAATAGTAGCTTTATAGTACACCAGCTCTTGCCAGCGGCCCAATGAACCGCAATCGCGTGCGCAATGGCGGTCGGCCCGCTCCGCTTGAAAATATTGATAACTTTGGAATAACCGCATTTTCGCCTGTAATAAGACTTGTTTGTGTTTAACGTTTGAGGACAGTAATTTGCCCAACTACCCCTGAACCTGGAAAAGCGAACCGGTGCACCGGTAACAACGCGAGCACGTGGCTTCCGTAAAAAGTTTGTGCTTCCCTCCCTAATTATTTCGAGTTGTATTCTATTGTCCTATAGCCACCGCAACTCAGCTGCCTATTGCCAAGCGTTTGGCAACCGTTTTGTTCCGCATCGCAAAATACACTCCACTTAATCAGCCTTTCGCGCCACCATTTTTATGGTCTCTCCACTTTCTTTTCGACCTCCACTCGGCTCGAGTGGAGGTCGAAAATTATCCCACGGGAATGTACTACCGGGATAAACAGTATCCTGTGTTAATGCAGGTTATAAACTGTGTGCTGAATTTCATCCAAATTCGCTCAGCCGTTTTTGCGTGACTGAGTAGCAAACTTCCAAACTTTCAAGTTTATAATAATAATAAAGTAGGATAGGTACTACTAATATACTCATGTGCTATGCAATTATATAATACTTGCTTCTGCCGGTGACTTCGTCTGCGTGAAGTTTCTTGTTGTAAGATTTAACATATCCTATGATACACGGCAATACTGTAAGCTTCCCACAAGTATTTTTTTTAAAAATCGGATCTATAGTTATAAAGATTACCCTTACATCCAGGCTCAAAAAATTGGCCTCGTTATACAGGATAAGTTTTTATCCCGTGCGCAAATTTTAACCATGAATTCAGCATATTATTCTAGAGCCCCCAGCGCAGAAAAAAAAAACAGCTGTTTCATAGAAAAGTGCAATACCTACGCGGTCAAAATGTATGGAACAGCTGGTTTTTTTTTTGTTTAACCGGCAAAAAAATTCTGCGGTAGTGGGTAACTTTTCGTGTATATTAAGTATAGACTAAGTACTACTACTATACTACTAAGTATCATTTACTTTATGCGCCTTTGTGGCTGTGGAGAAGTTTTCTCAGCTATATGATCTCCCAACTTATTATATGCTTTGCTGTATGTTTAGTACCAGATTAAATTTTTATCTATATCCCAGATTTATATATTGTAAAATTTTCAAGAGTATTTTCGTCAGTTTCAAACTTGGTTGTACTAATTGGTCCCTATTTCTGGTAATCTATTCATAGAACCTGAAGTCGATGTGTATATAATAAAACTGGTATATAAATCCAAATAAATAAATAAAAAGCTTTAAGCTGGTGTCTGTACGAGCTTACATAGTTAATAATCTCATAACAAACCAATTTCAGAATCATACTTACTTGTCAACAGTTCAATGAGTATAGTTGATGTGTACGTAGGACAGTTGCCATCATACAAGCCCAAAGCATTGAGCATGCTTCCTACTGTCAGATCATGCCCACTATACATAACCACTTTATGACTAGTTTTCGAGGAAGCTGACATGGCGTCCTTCATGTGTGCCATTATATGTTTGAGTAGAGGACCGACTTTCAGCCGCGCAAGAAGAGGCGAGCCCGTTTGTGTTGTAAAGCTGTCAAGAAAATATTTTATTATTATAAGACGATGTATATTGGCTATAGTGAGACAGACTGAAGAACTAGAGTAATTAAAATATTGAAAGAAGCATACTGAACATTTAAATAATCATAGAAAATATTGCTTTGTAGGTAATAAAGAGAAATACAGGGCTTTTCATTATAATCAATAAAATAATTAAAAAAAAGGAAATAAAGTGAATGGTACCCGACGAACTGAGATTGTGACAAACCAGTCGATGTCCAAAAATGCTCGACTGGCTGTTCACAATGTTGAGTGCGGTAAGAAAAGCATGAAAATAGAATACATGATGTAGAAATAAACCTGTAGCATGATGGCTCCCGCATTTCATCTGGGTATACAGACTGGGTCCACTTTGGTAATGTAAAGTTATATAGTGATTCGATGTACAAAGTAGAATAGATGTCATCAATGTCATAGTAGTCCTTTACTTTCATACCAGTATATGCCGAAAGATAGCTGAAAAACAAATATGTAGATTATTTAATCATACTATACTGAAATCTAAACTTGCCATAGGTCAACTGCGTCCATTGCCATCATGTGTGATTTATAATAATACATCAAAAACTTTTATCATTATAAGTTTGTATTCACCCATAGAGTGAGACAGGGAGATGTTATCTCTCCGAAACTGTTCACCGCTGCACTGGAGGATGTCTTCAAGGTTCTAGACTGGAAAGGGGCTGGCATCAACATCAATGGCGACAACATCATTCACCTCCGGTTTGCCGATGGTATAGTCGTCATGGCTGAGACCTTGGAGGACCTCAGTACAATGCTGGATCAGCTCAGTAGAGCTTGCGAAAGAGTGGGTCTTAAAATGAACACGGAAAAAACAAAGGTCATGTCAAATGCCCATGTGACACCCACTCTCATTACGATCGGAGGCGCTATACTCGAAGTTGTGGACGAGTACGTTTACCTAGGACAGGGAAGGCGAACCAATGGCACGCGTGCCAAAGATGGCACGCGGCACAATATTTTGGGCACGTCATTGATCAGAAAATTCATTATGCACTACGAAAAAAAGTGTGAAGTAGGTACACACGGCTACACATCAAGCTATACAGTTCTAGCTTACGCTGATCTCGCACTGTACGGAAATCCTATAGAATGCGAGATCAGCTTATACTGGAAATGTATAGCTTGATGTGTAGCCGTGCGTACTATATGACGACTATTTTTTTTGCAGTAAATAAACAGTTTTGGTTTGATACTATTTATTATTATTAATTTCCCAATTATAACAAATACAAAATTATTTGATGGCACGTCTGTGACCTCATTAAACATTTCTTTAGAAAAATGGCACGTTGATACGTAAAGGTTCGCCATCCCTGACCTAGGACAAACTGTCCAGTTAGGCAAGTCCAACTTCGAGAAAGAGGTCAATCGTCGAATCCGATTCGGCTGGGCAGCGTTCGCAGTATCTTCTCGACCAGTGTGTGTTGCCAGTGATGACCTATGGTACAGAGTGGTGTCGCTCACAATGGGCCTTATCAGAAGGCTTAAAGTCACCCAAAGGGCAATGGAGAGGGCTATGCTCGGAGTTTCCCTACGCGATCGAATCAGAAATGAAGAGATCCGCAGGAGAACCAAGGCAACCGACAAAGCCCGAAGAATTGCCAAACTTAAGTGGCAGTGGGCAGGGCACATTGCTCGCAGAACAGATAGCCGATGGGGCCGAAAGGTTCTGGAGTGGCGACCGCGTACCGGAAGACGTAGAGTGGGAAGGCCTCCCACAAGGTGGACCGATGACCTTGTGAAGGCCGCGGGTATCCGCTGGATGAAGGAAGCATAAGACCGGTCGAAGTAGGGGAGGCCTATGTCCAGCAGTGGACGTCTTTCGGCTGAAATGAATGAATGAATGAATTCACCCATAGCAGGGTTAAGGCCTCCCTACTGTTCTTCCCTTTGCATCCGTCTTTAGGGCTAGTAGGTCCAATCTTTATTAAAGAAGGCCATTAACTTTGCCACAGTAAAGTTTTCTGGTCTGTCTTATCTTACCTTATTCTCTATGATCAAGTCATAGCATACACAGCTACATAATTTCTTACACATAGATAACAAAGATGTAGGTTGTTATTGTTATATTGTTGTTGTCACGCTATAACATTTTTAAACATAAGACTCCACAAAATAAATGTAAGCCAAACCTCTTAAAATGTATGGTAAATCTGAAGCTATTGCTGATTTTACTCCACGTTTATTCAAAAAGTGATTGGTTCAAAAAATGAATTACTTACTCCATCAAATGCTGATATTTACTCAGTCTTTCTTTATACGGTTTAGAGAGTGTCAGCCTCTCCAATTCCTTTTCGTAAGCAGGACAAGGCTTCTTCATAGCAAGTATTTCATCTTCGTTTTCCGGTACAGTGTGTACCGGTATCGGCTGCCAGTGTATTTCTGTATTCCATGTAGTTTTGTTGTTTGGAGGGTACATTCCTGTTTGTAAGGTTTTTGTATTTTTACCAGAATTCTTGTTTTTACAGACCTACTGTTTAACTGAGACGGTGCCTGTGGTAGTGGCGGTGCGGGAGGGGTTTTAGAATGACTAAGGTCTCTCAAAATGTCACCCGACCCCGCACCGCGCAAACGCTACCTCAAGTACAGTCTCAGTCATCGACCTATGGACACAGTCAAGCAGTATGCCTACAGTTACATAGTGATAACTAAATAAGATGTTAGATTAAAATAATTTATTTTGTCTTTGCGATGATGCGCCATTAGTTTGTGCACCTGCACTAGAAATACCTGTGTAGCAAATCACCAGGTTCCCCAATATTGAGTAAGTTTATATGATTATAATTTTAAAAAAAGTGATAAATGAAAACAAATAAGCAGTGTTATTATAAAAAAAAAATCCTTACCTGCTAAATTTGCCTGGGCAGACATAAGAGTACGGTCCACATCCGTTGACCGAATATAAATTTCAGAAGGATCAAAGTCTTCCGACAGTAAATGCTGAAATGTTTAAGTTACATTTAATAATAAATTTCTATATTACTTAAACCATTGACTTCGGACTGCATGTTTTTTCACTTGCCTAGCGCTTATTTGAACTACTAGCTATTAAATCCCCAAAATCCTAAGAAAACGATTGTGCAAAACAAACAGTATTTTAGCCAATGAAGGTAACTGATTACATTACCCCGACAAATGTTGTATGAACCTACCATTGTTCATATGAAGTATATACTCTACCCGTGCTTACATGAATGCATACTACTTCTAGTAGGCGATTGTTTGATGGGTTAATAATGAACATCGGCAGATTTAATACCCTGCCCTGCCCTCTAATCTGCCCTATGGATGATTTGGAGAAAAACATCATTCAAAACCGTCTCATCATTCAGTCTAGTGTCTCATAAAACTTGTTTACCGGTAAAAGCCCTGACAGTTAAATATTTGCGCTTGCGTCGGATCCATATAGATCCACTTGGCAGCTGTCAGAGCTTTTACCTATTAAGAAACAACCATTTATGAATTTACTTATGCAACCCGCCCTTGCTTTTTACCATTTTTACGACTTGATAGAACATCAAGACTCTTTTATTATTAAACTAATGTACGTTGAATATCTATGCATTATACACAAATCTTCTAGGCATTCATTCTCTAAATGGTAGCGAAAAATGCATCAAAACCGATTGCATAGTGTTGAAGAACAATGTGATCATACAGACAGACCACACGGATTTACATGTAGAACTAGGATATTTAAGTTTATTTTATTTTATATTCAGTACTAGCTTTTACCATCAGTTTCGCCCGCTTGGAGGTCAGTGTATTATAACATTTATAACCCTTCCTCTTGAACCACTCTGTCCATTGATGAAAACTGCATTAAAATCCGTTGCATAGTTTAAAAGATCTAACCATACAAACACGAAAAGTGACTTTGTTTTATACAATGTAAAGAAATGTTTTTTTTTTTTGTTATTACAAAAAGGGCATGCTCTTGACCGTGATCATGCCTGATGGAAAACGAAACTATTGATAATGTTTAGTTTACATTTTAATGCCACAATGGTGCCGATTCTGTTGTACACCGAACTAAACTAACTAAACTATAACTAAAATTCCTTACTTTTTACTATGAGAATCTAAACGCTATTCTGCAAAAAAATATCTCTAAATTTAAAAACTATTTTGACACAACTAAAATCGAATTTGACAATCGCGACTCGCACGTGGTATGTTTTGGCTTCGCAACGTGGTACTTGTTTGCCCTACCCCGTGTTTTTTTTAGAGCCAGCAGCGCGCCGGGGTCGGCAGCCTCGACGTGATTTATATGGAATTTTCATGGAAAATATGAAAAATTATTATCCACATGTTGAGTTTTAGAGGTGTTTGGGGTTTCATAAAGGGGGTCGAAATTTTCATTATTTTTGCGATAGGACACACCATTTTCGAGATATAAGCAAAAGAAAAGAAAAATATACAGTACTATTTTTGCACCAGAAGTCGAGGTGTCGGTGTGAATTTTGGTTCTTGACAACTAATTTTATTCCACACCTATTTAATCGCGATTAAAAATAGTCAGATTTAGTTAGACAACCAAAATTTTAGGTTGAATACAATAATGAAATTGACAACAACAGAATAGCAAAATTACCATTTTCACTAAACTAATAATTCAGTGCAATCTTAGTGCTGTCAAACTAAAATATAGTTAAGTTGTGTCACTTTAGTCAATTTCAGAATAGGAAATCGTCGTTTGACAGGAATAAACCAAATTTTGGTGATTTTTAGTCTAGTTTAGAGAATTTTGTGACAACAGAATCGGCACCAGTAGCTGTCATTTCTAATTTGCAGCTTAAAATAGTTGATGAAGCAACTTATTTAAATTCAAGAATTAGTAAGTAATTTAAGTATTGTAGGACTGTGTAGTTTATCAAATTTGTTCAAGTAGGTAACAATGACTGGTTGAAGCCCCACACATACGTGTATTTAAACACATGATTATGCTGACGCAGTAGGTAACATTAGAGGTATCATCTTACCGAATATCTTTGTCTGAACCATTTCCCCAATGCGTAGTGCTGTTTTTTCCCAATATTAGTGAGCTCTCCAAATCTTACAGGCCACAGAGATTCATTTCGCCAAGGGTCGGTAGGGTAGGTCTCCACAGGCGTCCTATCTCCGTGTCGATAAATAATTGCAACATATTTAACGTTTTCATCGGCGTATGTAGTCATAAATATCACAAATAATAAAAAAGGAATCATGTTGCTTACGACTTTAAATACACAACCACTTTAATTTGGCATAAACTGCATTTATGAGTAGAGTAATCAATGTGCCATTGCAAAATTAGCCAATATTGTAAAAGTAATTGAACAAAGTTGCAAATTCAAAATGAAATACAAATAAAAATGATCGACTGTATTACTTTGAATGAAGTTTGTAAAGAAAGAAATTGACATATGTAGTCTTTGAAATTGACTGAACCGACTGAAAAAACCCAAACCAAATGACAAGAACAAAAAATACGGAAAACAGATACAAAAACTCAATCAAGTGTCAGTGACATGCATGGAATTAATATGTACCGTTATATTACTTTCCATGTGTTAAGCTGTCTTTATACATTGAAGTGTCTTTAGCGAAATCATCATTTGCTTCTGACTTGTTTTATTCAATGAGTCGGTAGAGTTGTGGTCGTTGTTAATGTGTTGCAATACTGTTATCAATAATTCTTTGGATTGAATATGATAAATGACACAGTACGAAGGTTTTTACGCCAGCACATTATGCTACCCCAATCTATCAAATTTCTTTGATTTTCGTCTTTATAACATACGTGTAAGGTTCATGTTCAATTGGGAAATTTGACAGTTTGGAGTAGCTAGATGTGCTGGCATCTGTACTATGATTAAGATCAGCGTCAAAAGAATAGAAACCGTCCAAATTTTGGTCCAAATCATCAAAGTTCTAAAACGTAGAGAATAGGACCACCGATAAGACGCCTTTCATAAGCGAACTTTTTAAAAAGTCGATTGATGTACTAGTTTTGCGGTCTACCTACGGACTGAATCACGGTGGTAAGGCAAATGTTGGGGAAATAAGTACCTAGTATGAACTGTGAATATGTCACGAAAGCCTAAAAATTATAACGATGTCGTCCTAGCTAGTCCTAAGGGGCCCTGTATGAAAAACATTTGTGTGCCCTTTTTATCCGTCTGCTGCGAAGTTCAAAATGTGAGAACTTATTGCATTTTTACAAAACATATAAAATCGTATACCTACCTACACAACAGTGGTAACGGCCGCGACTTACGAGTTGTAGGTCGTGGGCTCGAACCCAAGCAAGCACTTTACTTCTGTAAATTATTTTATCACCACTGCTCCCTAAACGGTGAAGGAAAACATCGTAAGGAATCCGGGATATCTTAAAACCAAAAATTCCAAGATGTGTGACACCTGCATTGGGCCCGCTTGGTGAACTAATGCCCGCTCTTTGTATTAACTCCGTGGGCCCACCTTCTCACCGAGAGGACGGCTGTCTTCGGAGGACCCTGAGGAGGACATTATGCAATGGGGCTTTTACACGTAGTGATGTAGACCACACCTACTCCCTGATTTAGAAAATATCCAAGGCAAATTAAAAAACCTATATTACAAAAATATGAATATAGGTAGCTTAGTAAAACCTAATCCACAATTTCCGGATTAGGTTTGAATAGAAAATTAGCTTCACATATTTTTAAATTGTTTATTTGAGTAAATACGCTCTTCTTCTCTATCTTGATACCCATATCAAGATTGTTATATGTCTGTCTAATCCTAAAAGAGTTGTAAAAGTATGTTAAATGACTGTACACTGCTTTTGAAAAGCATGAAAATCACACCCACATCCACAGTGAACAATTAAAGTTTTCGTGTGTCCAAAAGATGATATCACTACTGACGTGAAATTGACTGTTTACCTTCAGTCTGTCTGTAACTTGCA
Organism: Polymixis flavicincta; assembly: GCA_949987655.1. Taxonomy (NCBI): domain Eukaryota; kingdom Metazoa; phylum Arthropoda; class Insecta; order Lepidoptera; family Noctuidae; genus Polymixis; species Polymixis flavicincta. The sequence goes on along the minus strand of OX465171.1, from coordinate 28,044,683 downwards.
CATTACCGGGGAATAGGGTATTTTACAATTGATTAAAAACTATTTAATTTGAAGAGTGGGACGAAATTTGTAACAGAAAAAAAACGATGTAAATCTAATTTATTTTTCAATGTTTTGAATTTACCGCCTAAACGCTCCTTATGATGACTTTTTTTATCACGTGACATCGTGACGCTAGCTTTGTGTAAACGGCACCGGTACAAATACTTAGTTTGGCGCAGTTTTAGAAGTATTTGTGCACATAGGCACCGCAGACCGGTAATATCACTTTCTATCCATTGAACATCTTGTGAATTATAAACTCGACATTCACTTGTTCACATAATAACTACTTTAGTTTACCTACACAAAGTTGACGTCTCGTGTGACCGACAAATAGTAAAGTCTGCACAGCACTGTGCGGAACCCCTATACAATGCGAAATCAGGTATCCTAGAACAATACAAAAATGTACCTAATGAGTGAATATAATTAAATTAATAAAAGTGCGAAAGAATTTAAAATACCTACGTAAATTATGGTTTAGCAACATATTATTTGTAATTTTGCGAACGGAGCAACTTGCAACACTTTAAGTGAAATGTTTACGGTTTAAAATTAAAATTATTCGCATATAAATCTAGTAATTAGCAACTTTTTACAAAAACAATTGAAAATTGTAATACTTAATACGCACCTAAAAATGGCATGGAATGATTAAGAAGGTCATTAAAATTAAACATTATGCAAGTAAATAAACCACGCCTGCCGTGGCTTCTGCGCAACGTCCATGTGATTAGATGTGATATAACTTAGTCTACGTAGTGCCAATCCGAACACCACAAGGTCCATGGGGTACCTAATGCATATGTTGAGGTTAGGGTTGCCAACTTTTTCTAGAAGAAGTAGTGTATTTCTGATTTTAGAAAGAGTAAATAAAGAGTAAAGATTAATAAAATAGAGTACCATTTATTCATTACTCTTGATGTATTTTCTAGCACTTTTTGCGGTACATAATTTTTTTTTATTAATTTTACAAGAATTGTAGGACTCCAAACATCCTAATTCTGCGTTAATGAAAGAGCAGGAGCTCATTATAATCAGTATTTTAAAAGCCCTGTTTATCTCTTCTCGCCACTTCACATTCACGACCGACAAATAGTAAAACCTCACAGTGGAAGATATAGAAAACAACAAAAAAATAAAAAAAATACTCAAAAAAATCAGTTTTTGAAATAAGAGTATTTTGGCGTACTCTGTTAGTGTTATACAGTGTAGATTATAGAGTACACTCATAAGAAAAAGAGTACAATACTCCATTTTAGAGTTCCGTTGGCAACCCTAGTTGAGATCTGGGTCGATGCATCTTCCTCGAGTCATCTCGTATCTCCTACGCTTAATCAACGCAGCTTACTCGCATCGTTAGCGAAGTAGTGCTACGAGACGTCGCGTCGTAGCGCCTTCGCGACGCCTACGTTGCTTACTCACATCGCTGGCGTAGTAGGTGCTACGAGACGGCGTAGAGCCTACGCGGATTGCGTAGGCAATCCATAGACGCGTAACAGTCATCATCAGACATTCAACTGTTGATGAATAAATGAAGGAAAATACACGGTCAAATTAAAATAACTGGCAAAACTCAACACATAGGTCTGTGAAGTTTCCCCAGCAGATTTAATTTCATCTTGTGTATAAGGTGTAAATAAAATACCTAAAGGCCAATGCTGGTTATTGAAAACGTTCAAAATTTAGTCGCAGTCTCATCTCGGCGACAATCAAATGTCAAAACTTGTCAAAATGTATGGAAACTCGAGGTATTTTTGACAGATTGAGAATGAGATCAGACTGTGAACGTTCTTAAAATAACCTCCTCCTTTTTTGGATGTCGGTTAATTACGAGAATTGCCCCTCTGTTCAAACATTATAGAAGATAGTACCTACTCCTACCTACCTAAAAAAAAGCGTGGGTGCATGGTGTCAATAGTTATAAATATTTTATTGACAGATATGAGTAGAGTGATTATCATTTTGATAATATCTTAAAAAGCACCCCACGCTTTTTTTTTTAATTCACACTATTATTAATTTATATTTATTGAAATTTTTAACACTATTCTTAATTTATATTTATTAAAATTTATTTTCTATTTTTTAGTTCGGTTTTCTATAAAAGCGTGTTATTTGTTTTTTTTTTACTATTGTTTATTTTCTACTTTTTGGTTTGGTTTATTAATAAAAGCGTGATCTTTAAGTTTTTTTTAAACTATTACTTGTTTTGTAGAATTAAAATTCTCCTTAGTATTCGAAAATTTGTCAATAATAGAGAAATCGGCTAAACATAATTATTGGAAATTAAAATTAACATCAAGTCCTGTCTTATCGACTGTAGAGAAAAAAAAGTATGTTTCTTACCTTATCGACTTAAATTAACAAAAATCTTATTTTGCAAATTGAAAAATGGAATAATTTTATCAAATTAGAGTATTGTCATCGGTCCTCGATAAATCTACAAAGTTTGAACGAAATCTGGCCGTTTAAAGTGGGTCAAAATCGCGCCCAAAGAAGTCGGTTACAAACATACATACAGGTGAAGCTAGTAAAAAGCGTGTAAAAACAGCTGTTTCATACATTTTGGTCGTGAACCTAGTGCATTTTTGTATGAAAAAGCAGTTTTTTTATATTCTGTAACCTAAATATTGAAAGTTAGGTGATCCTTACTATCTCCTTTACTGAGAACCCGCCGATAAGCACTGACCTGATCATCATCAGACCCTCAGAACGTATCATGTGGTAGCAAAATTTAAAGCTACGTTCGCAGGTAAATGTATAAATTACCTATAAAGTATAAATCAAGATGAACCTAGTGTTAGTCCTAACTAGGTACTCGTTAAAGACTCTTTGAAAATTAAAATATATTAAAATTATAATATAAATCGATCTAGCCAGGTTTCATTTTTAGAATAAGCAAAAAAAAACCGAGCATAATCTCAACCTCGGAAACGGCTCCAACGATTATCATGATGGGGTTTCAGGGGTGATAAATCGATCTAGCTAGATTTCATTTTTAGAAAAAGTAAAAAAAACCGAGCATAATCTGAATCTCGGAAACGGCTCCGATTTTCATGATTTTAGTATGCAGGGGGTTTCAGGGGCGATAAATCGATCTAGCTAGGTTTCATCTTTAGAAAAAGTAAAAAAAAAACCGAGCATAATCTGAATCTCGGAAACGGCTCCGATTTTCATGATTTTAGTATGCAGGGGGTTTCATGGGCGATAAATCGATCTAGCTAGGTTTCATTTTTAGAAATAGTAAAAAAAAACCGAGCATAATCTGAATCTCGGAAACGGCTCCGATTTTCATGATTTTAGTATGCAGGGGGTTTCAGGGGCGATAAATCGATCTAGCTAGGTTTCATCTTTAGAAAAAGTAAAAAAAAAACCGAGCATAATCTGAATCTCGGAAACGGCTCCGATTATCATGATTTTAGTACGCAGGGGGTTTCAGGGGCGATAAATCGCTCTAGCTAGGTTTCATTTTTAGAAAAATTAAAAAAAAAACGAGCATAATCTGAATCTCGGAAACGGCTCCGATTTTCATGATTTTAGTATGCAGGGGGTTTCAGGGGCGATAAATCGATCTAGCTAGGTTTCATTTTTAGAAAACGTCAAACAAAAAAAAATGGTCATCCAGATATTATATTATATTAAAACGTGAAGCAAAAACTTTGTACCTACCCCTTTTTACGAATATTACACGAACGGAGGCTATGAAATTTGACGCAGTTCAAGTTTATATATGAAGAAGGAGTGCAGAAGGATAATATTTTTGACTAGAATCCGCCCGCGGCTTGCCCACGTGGAAGTCGGAAATTATCCCGGGGCAACGCATTACCGGGATAAAAGTATCGTATGTAATGCAAATTACATCCAAATCCGTTCTGCCGTTTTTGCGTACTTGAGTACCAAACATCCAAACATCTGCACAAACTTTCACATTTATATTATTAGTAGGATTAGTAAGGATTGAATGAATTATTTTCGAATTTCGACTAATGTACGACCACTAGTAAACATAAAAACATATGGTTGGGTGACTGTTAATGAGAAATCCCGTGTGCTAACAATCTGCTGTTATAATTATCTATTAGTTCGGCTGCCCGAATTTGTTGATATGTCACCCTTCTATCAGCTTCTGTCATTAGCCGCACAGCACTCACGTTATCCTTTATAAAGTCGCACCGTAGAAGGACGTCCTTGTCGCGAATCATCAGTGAGTATGCTTCGACCACGTATAAACTCGCATTGAAACAGTAGCACGGGATTGGGCTTCGTCATGAATTGCTAATCGAAGTCTATCATAACACTGTTGTTGAGTAAGACCGCAACGAAAGTCGTAATCATCATTGAGCGAAAATTTTCTCTAGTCAAATCCATTTCGACACACGACAGACACTTTTTAAATTGACGCCAATCTGTAAAAACTAAAAACACACACATCTACAGATTCCTAAAGAGTTCCTAATTCGAAATTTAAATACATTTCTCATCGGCTGCTTTTATTACTGGCCTATTCTAAAACCTTTCTGTGTGACCCTGGTAAAGTCCAAGATAAAGTCAGAAAGTTCATAAGAACCGTAAACGTCACAAAGGTGTTTGCCTGGCTTTGAATGTACTAGGCCACCGCGACAACTAAAGTTCATTCATTTAGCGATGCTTTGAATAATAATAGTAGAAAAATTTAAGGTTGTGCATAAATCGATTGCACAATTAAATTCATTTAGTTGATGCAAATCCTTCAGATTTGGAATATCCATATAATTATTTCAAGTTGTCGGAATCATAATAATATTATTATTGCTATAGGTTTGGTATTAATTTATGAAAATTAATAAATAGGTATTTTCTTGTTTCTTTCAATATCTACAGGTTTGTGTACCCATTACATGAGCTGGATTGTTCTAGTGAGCTCTAACTTATTTAATTTCAGAAATGTTTTATTTTCTAGATTTAATTTTCCTAAAGAATACTAATGCAATTCTTGAAATCATTCATATTTTGGCAAGCTTAGATGGATACAATTAACGAGTTTGGTTAAAAAATCGTGTAAATTATGAATATATGCAAGTACTATGATTTTGACTTCCCTGATGGTCTAGTGATTCCAAGCACGAATGATGAGTATGAGGTGTTAGGTTCGATTCTCCAGCTATGTCCATTATGCGGAAAGTTAGCGTACAATATACGCTCACCTTAGGTACACCTATGTCTACTGTTCGGGGACTACAGGCGTAATGTTGTGTTTTGTTATAATTTTCATCAAACGGAAATACCTACCTTTTGTGTTTCTTAACTGTCTTGTTAGAATAGGAATGGGATCAGGTAAAGTGCGTATTGTCCCAATTACGCTACTAAGATTTTCCTTCCTTATGTTCTTCAACGAATATTCGCGTTTTATGTGAGTATAACTGGAACATTATTCGATACATAATAATTAAATTAACTACAAGATATTTGACAGCGACGAGGAAGAATTTAGTGACCTCATTATGTATGCTGTTAGGTATGTTTAGTGTAGGATATGTTTTTATTTTTGTTGGTATGTCAGCTTAAGTTAGTAAATTTAGTTGTTGGATTACATCTAACTACAGAGGTCAGCACATCAAGCTACCCCAAACTGTCAAATTTCATTGGTATATTTTCAACTTTATCACAAAAGAATAAGTTCATGTTTAATTGGGAAAATTTGACAGTTTGGGATAGCTTCATGTGCTGGTCTGTACAAGGAACAATTCAATTTCTTGCTTTTTAAATAACGTTTTTTCATAGTTAGATCTATTCGCAGCGCCTGCGCAGTCGGCAGACCGAAGTTAATGCAACGGCAAGATGTGAAAGGTCAAATCGTCTCACATTTAAAACCAACAAATGCATAGTATATTATATTATATCAAATTAACGATACAACTCATTACTATTCAATGTTAAGCTAAATAAAATGTTGCAATTTTAACATCAAATAAAAAAGAAGACTAAATTATTAATCTTGCTTTATCAATAAATTTTTCAAGGACCTTTCCCTCTTTTGTGAATAAATAAAACGTATTTATTTGTGAATGCAAATATTATTATTATGCACTTGTTATTCTTATTTTTTTTATCAGAAAAGACATCGACGCGCAAATCGAAACCATTAACACATGATTCTAAATCCCCTAGCGTAGAAATTAGAAAAAAAGTGCTGTTTCATGGAAAAGTATAATATAAATACAAAACTATGCGGTCTGTACCGACAAATTTCGTTAATAATTAAAAAATAATACTGTGCCAGTATTTTTTTTAAATAATTGACGAAAAATTTCAGCGCGGGTTCAGAATCATGCACTGAATCCAGGAAAAGGGTGTTGCGTCAATGTCCCGGCCACCCTGTACGCATACACTTAGGATCTGATAGTGTTGCAATAACTGCTAATATTAAAATAAAAAGCCATTAAAAAGTTATGAGCCAACAAAGATTCGTTTTTCTTGCTAATTTAACCTAACTTTGGGCGTGTTTAAGTAATAAAAGCAGTGTAAAATCTCGAAAACCAAGTCGGTACCGATAAAGCTCAATTATCGAAAAGTTCAATAAACTTAATTGATAATTGATTTATGCAATGGTTTTTTCAGAAAACCCGATCTTCCGAAAGACTCTTCTTAATTTTTACGCGCCTGTTTTACTATCCTGCAGCTCACTCAATAATGTTGTGCGTGTAGAGTAGCGTCTAACTGCTCATCACTGATACTACCTCAGTCGGACACGAAGCATGGTGAGACAGCGTGCTTTTTAGCCAGGTCCACCAGTGAGTGCGAGCCCGCGACTATAAGTGTACCCCTAAGGGCTGATAGCGGCAGCGATACGACGCGGACGTTTATAATAGTATTTTTTGGAATTTTATTGTTGTTCAATTTGCCAAACTGTTTGTTGTACTGTATGCACAAACAATGCGAGGAAAACTAAGGATATTTCTTATTTTGTGTATCCAAAGGATCTTGTCAGGTAAATGACTATATCTACGTATACCTTCACATTTTTAATGCTTTTTATTATAGAAGTATTTATTACCGTCTGTCCGTCCGTCCGTCTGTTCGTTCTCATTGTCGAATCTGGACTCGCGCACTTGCCTGGTTTTTTATTTGCACTAACCGAGTGACAGCCCTATAAAAGTAGATAAGAATTATGAGCTCTGTTAGGAAGCTTTGCTTCTGGTTATTCTGTGCTCGGAGTACTGGTAGTAAGCAATATTTCTGACCGACAGAAACATGTGAGAATTTAAACGCTAATAACTACGAGATTTTTTGGTACTAGAGTAACAGTTGAACGCCCAAAAGATAGGTCATATTTATAACATTCTTTTTTTGCAGGACATAACTTGCCCATGACGTCACACTGCGTGTGCATGCGCATGCGCAGATGTGAAAATTTCTTACAAACCGAGCAAGTTGAGCGCACTTTCCCTATAGAAGAGCGAGCGAAGCGAGCGCTCACATGAGATAGCCAGTGAAACGAACGAGCAGAGCGCTTACTGACAAGATGAGCAAGCACCTAATACTAGTGAGAGGAGAGAGACCATCCTCTACAGAAGTGAGTCGACCAAACTCACGACAAGGACGACCGTAGCGAACTCTCTCACAAAGAAAAGCGAATGAAGGAAGCACAGTGTATTGCCGAGCGTGCGAAGCCAGCCCTATGAAGCTAGGACTGACCAGCGCGCTTACTTAAACAATAAGCGAGTGAGCCGAACGCGCTTGAACATAGGAAGAGCGAGCGAAGTGAGCCCCTCTCAAAACCAGCATGTGAAGCAGATCCATTACCACGACGAGCGAGCGGAGCGAGCTAAACTACCCTACGAGTGGGTGGCTACATGGGAATAGCGAGCGAAGCGAGCCCTTCGCAAGACCAGCACGTGAAGTAGACCCATTACTAAGACGAGCGAGCGGGGCAAGCTGAACAACCCTCATAATCAGCCCATGACGTTCCCACTGCTGGGACACGGCTTCCTTTCTGTGAGAGGGATTGGGCTGTAATCCACCACGCGGGCCCAGTGCGGTTTGGTAGATGACACATGTCTTCGTATTTTTTGGTTCTAGGACATGCCAGTTTCCTCACAATGTTTTCGTTCACCGTTTTTGAGAGCAGTGGGTATTAAATAATTTACACAAAGTGCCTGTCTGGGTTCGAACCTACGACCGACAACTCGTAAGTCACGGCCGTTACCACTGGGCCACCGCTGAACAACCCTACGATTGGGTAACTACTTAGGAAGAGCGAGCGAAGCGAGCTCCTCTCAAGACCAGCATGTGAAGCAGACCCATTACTACGACGAGCGAGCGGAGCGAGCTGAACTTCCCTACGAGTGAGTGGAGCAAACTTTCATTTCCGTAGAGCGAGCGAAGCGAGTCCCTATTAGAAGAAAACTGAATTTAGTGAGCCTACTTTAACAACGAGCAAACGAAGCGTACACACCTTAGAAAATAGTGAACGCCTCTTACTGCGCTGTCATTTGTGGCGTAGGTAGACTTACTTCGCACCCTGGTCTCGAGACAAGACTTTCTACTCTCGCTCTTTTGGAGAAGGCTCGCTCCGCTCGCCTAAAACAAGCGTGTGGACCTTTTATTTACAGGATATTTTTTTTACCAGTTTGCGCACTGTTTAAAATTGTATCCTGTAAAATAACGCCAAGCTTGTTTTATGCCGACTAGGCATAAAACAAGCTTGGCGTTATTTTGCCTGGCATAAATGTCTATAGATTATTATAGGAACTTCTCTCACTAGGTTAGGTCAGGTTACCGTTGTGACCGAGCGTTTTCACGAAAATAACGGGGCGGACCCGAACTGCGTGTGCTAAATTTTTTTTTATGCTTGCAGTCTGTAGACTAGATAGACGATGTGCAATACAACAACGCTTTTGCTATCGCTGCCACATTTCCGTAGCGCGCCGGTTTGTTTGCAGCAGCGCGTACATATGACTTTTTTGCGATCTTACGTAAAAGATCCGCATCATTACTGCGTCGGATGCGAAATAGCGACAGCAGTCTCCTGACTATTCTTGTTAGCAAAACGGAAGCCCTCAAAAAAAAAAAAAAAACTAGCAGGCATAGCATGACGCTTTCTATTTCTACTCTACCGTTGAATAGAAAACGCTTGTCTAAATTTCTCGGTACAAAACTGTCAATTGTCTACACGGAAACGTTATTATTGTCTACTGTTCCGTCGACAAAACGCTTCTCTACGGTTCTCGTGCTAAGCCTGCTGAGGAGGCATCTGTCTATGGACTGCGCATGTATCGTTGCCGGGTGTCTGTCTATGGACTGCGCATGTATCGTTGCCGGGTGTATGTCTGTGGACTGCGCATGTATCGTTGCCGGATGTCTTCAGAAGATGGCATAATAGGTAAAGTACAGAGCCCAGCACATCAAGCTACTCCAATATGTCAATTTTTTTTGATAGATTTTGAACTTTATTCCAGAAGGATAAGGTTTATGTTCAATTGGGAACATTTGAAAGTTTGGGGTACCTACTCGTAGCTTGATATGCTGGCGTCTGTACTCATTCCTTGAATAGTATTAATATTGATAATATGATTGTTCCTAATTGGTTTATGTTTGTGTTTTAGTTAATTATAGTGAAATAGTTCAATGAATACTACAAAATTAGTATGGAGAATGTGACTGAATCAAAAATGAATCCTACTAATATTATAATTGTGAATCTTTGGATGTTTAGATGTATGGATGTTTGTTACTCAATCACGCAAACACGGCTGCTCAGATTTTGATGAAATTTGGGACAGATATAGTTTAACACATATGATACTTTTTTACCTCGGTAGTAGGTACGTTCCCTTGGGATAATTTAAAATAAACATGCAGGTGAAGCCGCTGGAAAAGGTTGTACCTAAGTAATTAATTATTGGTAGTTTACAAATTGGTAGAGGTAACCTATCTACATATATCTACTCCGAAAAAACTAGAGATATAATTTATATGGCAGCAGTGGCCATGAAATACCTACCTGTGTTTACAAAACAAATGTACAAAGTCTAGACTATAGTGCGTTCAAAAATTATATATTAATTACATGTTGGTACCTGTAACGCATTTATATGTATATACACAAGGGCACTGCTATATTGCTATTCGAGCAACGCTTATCAACCGCGGAAGCGTCTTTACCAAAATAAATCGATAAATCCTTTTGGGTGTAACTACTTACTTAATTATTAAAATGTCGGTAATTCGGTGTTTACAGGGCGATTCGGCCTATATTGGACGACAGGGCCGCTGCGCGTAATATTTTCAGGGAAAACAAGGGTTATAAGCAGAGGTCGGAATTAGGTAGAGTTATTTATGTACTTACACTGATTTCATACAACGAAAGAATAAAGTGGATATGCCCCAAATCCATCCAATCTTTTTCAATATCCAAATGGATTTTAGACGTTCGGAGAAATTCACTGAAGCCAGAAAATATTGAAAACCTAATGGTTATATACTTACTTCAATTCTCATAAAAGTAATACAGTAAAGTCGGAAGCGAACACTTTAAATCTTACTGGTACTTTGAATGAATCGAACAAGGAAAATAATAAATAAAAACTTTTATTAAAAATAACTAAAATACAATTTGTTAGTAGTACAATAACTTATAAGAAGTGTTAGTAATAAAACCTTAATCTACTCGCCCCCAGCCTGACCCATGAATTGAGGTATCAATAGTCATGTGAGCATTGATACATCGATTCATGTACAAACAGTCAAGTCTACAAACTTGAAACGCTGCAATCATACTTAAAACGCTGTTACGACTAGCCCGAACTCTGCTCAGCATCGACGCGCACCGCTTGCGCAGAGTAGCCTATATGCAATCGATGCGCGCCTCTGCAAACATACGTGATGCACTACAGTGGCGGGGCAGCCGCAACATCGTTCTAAGCGCATTATTGTATTGTACCCGTAGGGCACTGTACGCTCTTTGAGTATAAACTGCCCACAGGCTGCAGGTGTAAAAGGATGTACAGAAGGCTCTGAAGAGAGTGATTTTTACCTCATTTGTACATCGCGCAAACCTTCGAGCAATCATGTTTGCTCTAAAGGACAGTGCCCTACGTTCACGTTCAATATCCATGTCGTCCTTAAGGTCCTCGGTAATTAGATGACCCAGGTATCTGAACTGATGCACCCTAGCCAACTCATTTCCGTTCAGTTTTTTAGGGGATACGCTAGAGAGACACCTAGTACCAGCCCTAAAGACAACATACTCGCTTTTCTTCACATTATACATTAAGCCGTGACCATCTGTATAAGTTTCACAAAGTAGCAATTTTCTAATGCCACAAACCGAGGCGCTCAGCAACACCATGTCGTCTGCATAACTTAAATTATTAACACATACATCATCTATGCGACAACCGACATGCTGACCGCTGAGCTCCTCGATTAGGGCATTTATATAAAAATTAAAAAGTCGGGGAGAGCTGAAGCCACCCTGTCTCACGCCACATTCCAATATTTATGGATCTGAGAGGGTGCCCGCCCACCGTACACCATTGCTTTGATTGCTATACCAGAACTTCAAGATATTCACTAGTTCACACGGTAGCCCCACTTCTTGTAACTTTCACCACAGAATATCATAACAGACTAAGCCAAAAGGTTTGCTCAAATCAAGGAAACAGGCATACACAGGTGTGCCCCTGTGGGTATAGTACCTGACAGTATGCTTCATGCACAATATGGCACTTTCCGTCGACAGCTGCGATCTAAAACCAAATTGATTATCATGCAGAACTATAGATTTAGCCAATTGTGCATCCAGCACAAAAAAAAATGATTCTGATGGGCCGTTTGAATAAGCAAAACCTCACGAGTCTAGACTAGAAGCAAAAGTATTTTCGTATTTATAAAAAAGGCGAAGTATAAGTATGAGAATTTGCTTAAGACTATTAATAATGTGTATTGTGAATTTAATACTTCGAATCGTTCGCCGGCTAGCGTAGTGAACGGACGTGTTTACATATTTGCAATTAAACGGAAAAATTGTTGTCATTCAAAATTACACCTAATGCGGTAACAAACATAGTATAATTTCGAATAAGTGAGTGTTGACAGTGAACTATAGACTGCGAGACGACACCAGCCTACAGCAGTGTGTGTAACCATCATTAGGGTTGTGCACATATTTAGCTAAGCGGAGCGCAGGATACGGTTTGGGTCTTTGAGAACATGAGTCTCTTACGTTCGCCTACAAATACAACCGCGAGCAATGATGGCGGTAGTACCATTACTGGAACTAGTAGATCTCAGCCAGACCTATCAACTTTTGGGCTTATGGAGTCTGAGTCTAGAAATGTATCAGTACGAAAGAGAAAAACACCAGAGGATGATTTCGTATATCAATTCGGCGAATTCAAAAAGGAAATTATAGGATTACTTAATAATTTTGGAAAATCCCAGGCTGATAGTCTAGATACTATAAAACAAGACATATCTTCTATTAAAGGACAGTTGAGTGACATTAAGACAACAACGGATCAACTAATAGCTGAAAATAAAAATTTGAAGTCTGAAATAAAAAGCTTAACTACTACTGTTGATAATACTAAAGAAAAAATCAAGTGCCTAGAAAGCGATGTTCATATCCTACAATGCAATGCCAACTCTTGCTCAACATCGTTAGAAAACTCATCATCAAGTTTCGGCGAAATAATTACTGAAATCCAGGAGCGTACCGAACGTAGCAAAAATATCATAATATTTGGAATTGCTGAACCACACTCAGGTAACACGGAGAAAAAAATAGATGATGATAAAAACGAGGTTAAAAACATCACATTAGCTATAGACCCTGTTTGCCCTGAACCTGAAAAAATTATACGTTTAGGAAAATATAACGATAAAAAGAAACGTCCTGTAAAAGTCTGCTTCTCAACTCAAGAAACGGCACTAACTATACTTAAAAAGAAAGGAAATCTGAAGGACAACGAAATCAAAATTTATTCTGATCAGACCCCAAACCAAAAACAAGTGATGCTAAAACTACGAGAAGAGCTACGACAACGTGTAGAAAACGGAGAGAAGAATTTAACCATAAAATATCAAAAATTGCTAGATCGATGTGAATTAATGTTTTTTACTTATTTTGATTATTTTACAGCGTAGTAGAGAAATGCGTAAACAACAGTCGTAAAGTTAACAAAATTTTAGATAATGTCGGTGGAGTGTTATTAGGTTTGAATTATCGTATAATAAGTCTTATCCTCGTGCTATTTCCTTACTTTTTTTTTATGGTTTTGGCATTTTACTTACGTTAAAGTCTTCAAACGCTTCGTATGCGTTATTGTTATCGGCAATGTTCAGATAATATATTAGTGACGTATTACGGTTATCATTTTCATTTTATCTTATTTTCTGGACCCCAAAAAAAATTGAAGTAGTACAACAATAAATAGAAACATCGACAACTTTCCGATTTAGTCAATCACTAGCGTATATGTAAAATAAATTGCTTTTGCACAGCACAACGGTAGCAACTGTTGTTTGTGTGAGTGAGTTGTACTTAAATGCACGCTGCGTTTGAAGGGATAAGGTCTATATTTGATTGTGTAGTACGTTCTGATTTATAAATTGCGAGTGTGAGCACGACTTCGTATCTATTGGTTTTACTAAATTGCGTGTGTAGTTGTGGCGCGGTAGTGGGGAGCAAGTGGAGACACCGGGTTCCGATACATTTTCAACTACTTGGCTTATCTTCTTCTTTCTTATATCTATGAGCCTGGGGGAGGCCTATGTCCAGCAGTGGACGTCTATCGGCTGAAATGATGATGATGATGATGAACTATTCTTGTATGTACAAGTGGGCTGCATCAATTGGGTACACCAGTTGTATTAAAATTAACTTTTCTACACACAACTTTGCTATTAAAACATTTGAAATGGTATTCATATTTCCGGCCGAGATTCGAACCATCGAATCATTGGTTATCCTTTGGTTACCGCTAGCTCTTACCAACTTAGCCAGTTAGGTAGCTAACAGTGCGATGAATTATCAATCTAGGTTTGTTATAATTCTGTATCTGTCTAATCGATATATTATAAACTCACAGCGAATGCAAAGTTTTGTTAATAGTTTTATTGAGGGTAGTTATGCAAACATTTTACTAATCTATTATAGGTTACCGTCTGATGAGTCTAGTTTGGTTTCACCTTTCGCATACTACCTACACGTGTTTGTGTTAAAACAATTTAAAAATAAAATGATAGATAGTTTCTTGATGACAAAGATTGTGGTTCTTTACGAACAAAATGCAAGCATTAAAGGGATTGCCAGACAGCTGGGCATAGCGGTAAATCTAATATTATCATAAAAAAACTAAATTGAAAAGTTCGTAAACTTGGTTAATCGATCGACTAAATGTTTGTTCTAACACAGAGAAAAACGGTGCGCTTGTGGGTACGACGTTATTTGGATACTGGTGAATACCTAAAATTGTAAAACAACAGAACCATCCGCAATCACCAAAAAACTAGTAGCAAGAGGAAATGCAAGAGATAGAGCCTACAAAAACCAGTCTATAATCCATAAAATCTGTAACTCATACGATAATTTAATTGTTAAAAACAAATCACTAAAATTTATTTATGCAAATATCCGGAGTTTGGTAAAGCCCGGTAAACTAGATGAAATAAGGTGTGTCATAGAATCATTTCAAAAAAAGGTTCATGTGATTGTGCTAACCGAGACTTGGATAAAAAACGAGGACGAAGCTCAAAGACTCATATTACCACACTATAAACATTACTACAACTACAGAAAAAATTCAAGAGGTGGTGGTGTATCCATATACATCCATACCGACCTAAAACATGAGTTTATAGAAGAACACTGTGAAGACGGAAACCATTTGTTATGGGTACATCTAAACACCCTCGCTCTGGATATAGGGGCTATATATAAACAACCAGCAGCAAATACGTCCAAATTTCTTGAGAACTACAATCATCACCTTTCAAAAAGAAAACGAACTATTATTTTCGGAGATCTGAACCTGAACCTGCTCAGCACTGAAAAATCCGTAAAAGAATATAAGCAAATGTTGCAGGAAAATAATATAAAAATATTAAATAAAATCACTTCAGAATATTGTACACGTGAAACAGCTTCTACAAAAACTATCATAGATCATGTGGCTACCAGCTTACAAGACAATACATTTCAAATGACAGTTATTGATTCCTCAGCTTCTGACCATAAGCAAATATATCTTGAGATAAATAGGACTGAGCCTGAATGCACACAACGTGTAAAGTACGAGTCGGTAAACTATTCTAAATTATACACAACCGTAGAAGATATTATTGAAACCAAGCATATCCTTGACCACGATGACCTAGAAGCTACACTATTGAATGCAATATCGACAAACAAGACACGAAAAACCAAGATACTAAATCCACCATGCAAAGAGTGGATAAATAGTAACCTCATTACCCAGATAAATGAAAGAAACTTCCTTTGGCAAAAATTAAAACAAACACCTGATGATAAGCTCCTGAAACAACAGTTTACACACAAAAGGAATACGACATTCGTCAACATCCAAAATACCAAAAATAGTTACTATAGTAAATCTTTCGAAGACTGTAAGAGAGATCCTTTAAGAATGTGGCAGTTAATTAACAGACTCTCGAAAAACAAAACTGAAATCAATAGTGGGCCATCAAAGATTAATACCATCTCGGGTGAAACTACAGACATCCAAGAAATTTGTGAGTGTTTTAATTCTTTTTTCTCAACAATAGGAAGCGATCTAGCTAACAGAATACCAAAAAACTCTAATAACTACACACTGCGGACTTCAACAACTAGTAAAAATAAAACGGACCACGCTCAATTACAAAAACTAAATCCAACCAATACAAGTGAAGTGTTAAAAATACTGAATCAGCTAAAAACAAATACTAGTTCTGGTTTAGATGGGATTAACACGAAAACCATAAAGTGTGTTAAAGACTTAATAGCAAAAAACTTAACAAATTGCATCAATAAATGTTTAAACGAAGGATATTTTCCTAATTCTCTTAAACGTGCGAAAGTAAGTCCCATATACAAATCGGGAAGCAAAATGGATCCAAGTAATTATAGACCTATTAGTGTGCTACCAGTACTATCTAAAGTCTATGAAAAAGTTATATATAATCGTCTTAACCAATTTCTAACTGACACTGACTTCCTCTTTAAAAAACAATACGGCTTCAGACCAAAGTCCAACACAATCTCTGCGACTGTTGACTTAGTGACAAATATAAGGATCAATATCGATAATCGCAAAATAGGCCTAGGAATATTCATTGATCTAAAAAAAGCATTCGATACCGTCAGCCATGAAATACTTTTACAAAAACTGAAAGATTTGGGTGTTACAGATATGGCTTACGATATTTTCAAATCATATCTCACAAATAGGACCCAAATTGTTAAAATCGGTAACCATGAAAGCACACCTAGACCTATTACCTGTGGTGTGCCCCAAGGCTCAATTTTGGGCCCTTTGCTATTCTTAATTTATATAAATAGTATACATGAGATAGGGTTAAAGGGAGAAATTACTTTGTACGCCGACGATACCAGCCTGTTCTATTTTGACCATAAATGCTTCAAAAACAAATTATATTATTTTCACAGCAAAAAATAAAAAAATTGATACCTATAGTCCATTAACAATTAACGGTCAAATAATAAAAAAAACAAACTCAGAAAAATATCTGGGCCTACTTCTTGACAGTGGACTCACATGGAAGCCACATATTGAAAAAATTCAAAGCAAACTACTATCCCTATCAGGTGCCCTTCGGCCCATATCCCGATGCTTGCCCAGACATGTGCGGTACACAATCTATAATTCTTTGGTCAAGCCTCATCTAGATTACCAAATTGAAGTATGGGGATCAGCAGCTAAGAGCAACTTAAATAAACTACAGAGATCACAAAATAAACTAATTAAAACGTTATTTCGATATGATTATTTAACACCGACCATAAAAATTTATAAGGAAACTGGACTAATGAATCTATCACAAAGCTACAAATTCAACACCTGTATCCTGATTAGAAAAATTATAACAAAGAACATTCACTCACAAATAACTTTTACCAAAAATATAGACCACCACAAATGTAATACGAGACAGGCCAATAATATCCGTTTGAAACCACCTCGAACTAACTACGGAAAAAAGAGCATTCTGTACGAAGGAGCCCAGAATTATAATAAGTTACCAAAAGACACAAAAGAGGCTAAAAGCTTTTCAACCTTTAAGAAACTATTGAAACGCCACATTTTGAAGGATCTTTCATTAATGGAACGTTATGGATAGATTTGTAAATGTTACTGACACTACGAAAACTAACCCTAAACTAAATAACCCACAACCCTACACCCACTTACTTACCATACGAAAAGTATCATTTTATGTATGAAATCCAAAAACAATGCATCTGTTTATATCGCTTATTCAAACGCACTGTGCCACGGGCCTTATCAAACAAACTTTGTTCGCGCCGCAGCGCACTCACAATCTCCACTAACATTTTTAACATCTACCCTACTAAAAACGCTAATCGGTTATTTTGTTCATTCATTATCGTATTTTCTCTGTAAGTGATTATTGTAATCTTTTGAGAAAATAAATGTCTTAAACCATAATACTAATAAAAATTGTATGTTATTTATCTTTGTTTTATTTATCTTATCTATCTCTGAGTTTTTTATTATTATTTATTTGTAATATTGTTGGTCAGACGGGTTGTCTATTAGAAATCCCGGGAATATCCATATTAATATCAACATTTCGATGCAAGTACACAAATAACTCTACCTAATTCCGACCTCTGGAGTTTTTGGCGGGATCGCGTTAGAACATGTTGTTCGAATTTTCATTTTCATGAAATTTCGTGAAATAGCGCATTAAATTGTATAATTTTAGTAGTGAATTATTCAATTTAGTTACGTGTGAGTGCAGAAGTGTAGTGAAGGTGAAAATAAGTGACTAACGTGGACTTTTCGTGTTCCCCTCAAAAATTCCTAATAGGTTGTTGTAAAGTTACTACCGCTTTACAATAACTTTGACTTGACCGACTATGACCTTTTTGTAACTTCGTGCCTTATATCGGGCCATTTAATTGATCGAAAAGTAAAATTACTTGACACTGGCTAAATGCACAAACCGGCCGAAGCCAAAACAAAAAAAAAACCGACCTCTGGTTATAAGCAAGGGCAACTGATGTCGTTTTCACTGAAATATTGAATATAGAATAATTTCTGTTACCGCTTACAAATCGTAAAAAAATATCATTTATTCAACATATTTATTTATGGACATGAAGTGGTAAGTTGACCAATAAGTAGAACAAAACACCTTAATGCTAAGCAAGTCTAAGTGCTGAGATATGTAGTACCATTTGTGTTATAAACAAATGCACTACGTACAAACGCCAGGACATCAAACTATCCCGAATTGTCAATTTTCCCAATCTATCTTCTATCTTCTTCTATCTTCTATATATGTATAAAAGGAGAAAATGACTGACTGATCAATCAACGCACAACCGAAACTACTAGGACTAGGAACGTGAAATTTTGCACACGGCTTCCTGCTGAGAGCACTAAGAAGGAGTTTTTGGAAATTCGACCTTTAAGGGGGTGAAAAGGGGGGATTTTGTTTGCATGAAAAATCTTATTCCTTGAGTTAATAAGCTTGAAACTTGGCACAAATACTTATCTAAGTAAATTATAAAGTTGGTTATTTATCGTTTTCCTAAACTACCCCCTAAAGGGGTCAAAGTTTGGATGGAATAATTTTAACGCGCTGTCTGATTAACTCGAAACTCAGTATTTATACCTAAAACCAAAAATTAAAAATAACGTGTATCAGGGTTTTTCGAAAATCGGTAGATTTAAATTTAAAGGGTAGTCCGAAAATTGATAGGTAAATGTGAAAGTTTGTGAAGACGATTGGGTCTTTGTTACTCAATCACGCAAAAACAACTGAACGGATTTGGATGAAATTTGGCACACAGGTAGATAACCTAGATTAATACACAGGACTTTTTATCTCGGTAGTACGTTCCCGCGGGATAATTTCCGACTTCCACGCGGGCGAACCTGCGGGCGGAAGCTAGTTAGACATAAACCTTATTCTTTTGTAATAAAGTTGAAAACCTATCAAAGAAATTTGACAGATTGGGGTAGCTTGATGTGCTGGTCTGTGTACATGACTAAATAGCTGAAAGTTTAAAAATAAAACTAAAGTGAAACAAATTAATAAATTCCTAAAACAGAACTATACGGAAGAGTAGCGAAAGTGTAAACTATTCTGCTTACAATACAACCAGATAGTAGGTACCGAATAATAAAGAAAGTGTTTAGATAATTTTAATTTTTATTACATCAGCATCCAATTAGATCTACTCTATCTGTTACCTAATAAAATTCCTTAGAATCATCTCACCTATGACCTCAATGAAAGTGGCCGTAGTGATGTTCGCACTTATTTAATACCTATCACGCCGGCACCCATCATTCCAGCACAACGGCGCATGTATTCTAATATGTCTATCCATTATCTAACTTATGCAAACGACGAATATTTTTTGCAACCCGCTTTTCCCACAAACATAATCATTAGCGTTTATTTTTAGGATGCAGGTGACCTATCTCAAATGTAAAAGTTCACGATGCGCTAAGCAGGAAGTGGTGTAAAAAGGTCAATAGCGACATTTGAATATTCATATATGTTATAGCCCGGTTCTGAAGCACCGTTAGAACAGTTTCCAAAAATATTTTTTGTAACCATGTCACGATATGGTGCAGCGTCGGGTGACGTCACAACAGGATTCACTTAGTTCAAGAGTCAACAATTGAGTTAAAGTTGTTATTTAGACAATGTTCGGCATGTGGTTGCGCGCGCGCCACACGAATATAAATCAGGCTAGTGGTGCCGCATGCCGGGCGGCGGCGGCGGCGGCGGCGCGGCGCGGGCGGGCTGCGGCAGCCGCATCCACTTGGAGTGTACCGGAGGTGTTCGAGTATGAACGGCAGATCAAGCGTGGCCTCCGTCGATTGTAGACCTGCACAAAGCCGTGCCGCGGAGAAAGGACCGACTCTAGTGCCTCTTGCGACATCACCAGCTGCACCACACCAAAATGAAGATTCTACCCCTGTGAGTAACCTTAAATCTTTTATTTAAATTGTTGTCGTGCTGCCCCTTTACAATTTATTGTATTCCTATAGTTTCACCTTAATTCTGTTTAGGAGTGCTTAACCATTATTAAGCTCCGGTTGTAGCTGTGCGATTGCCTTTGCGATGTGTATTTATCTGTATATCTTAAGTTAGTTACTAATAACTAACTTAATGCCGTTCTTAAGTGATTTATAGGGAAAAGTTTAGTTGAAACCTTTTCCAATTTGGAACACCTATTGGGGATTTGGCACGGCGACATCATTTGGAAGGTGGGCTAAGTGGACGATTGTGTTAGTCACCCATATAATGATATATGGCTATTAACCCAGTGTCGAGTATTGCTTTATAACCTATGACGAAACATAAAAACGTAATCATAAATACAATATAAGCTTAGGAATGTTAACGGCGTGTGTTGCCTTTCTAATATCATTCTCAATGGTCAAACGTAATACCAACGCACCCTTGTACTACTGTAACTGACAGGTTGCGGACATTATAATGAATGCCGCCTACGAGCCGGTCACTCGTTGTAACGCATTACTTCATTATTTTAATAACGATTACCATCAGAGTCCTATCTACAAATAAGAATAGGGTGTTCGTAACTAGTATTTCATCATTTGTTGACTTATAAACCTCATTATAGAGACCGCGGACTGACCCAGCGTAACAAAGTAATTAATTTTCAAATTAATTGAGCGAAACCAAGAACCGGTTGTGTGAATGAGTCGGTCCCATGTTGAAAGTTGGTCCCGCGACCTACGATTAGGCAATGTAGCGTTATGTAGGATGCGGCAGACGCAGCCGTGCCTAGTCTCCCGGACTCGCGGCATTTACAGCTCGACGGCTATCATTGTTATGTAAAACGTCTCTGCATCTTCTTATATGCGCGTTTGCGGTGTGCTTATACATTTGTCTAAACGCATCTGTCTTTTGTTTGAGTACAATATTTCAAAACATTATCCAAATTCTCGCTGCGTTCATAAACGTGGAAGCATCATACATGCTCATAGATCGAATTTAGTGTTCTATTGTCCGACATGATCTCTTTCTGGTACAGATCTATGTCCAGCTGAAAAAGCCGCTGTTTTTGAAGTCATCATTCCCTCGTCCTTAAACCCTAATTTATGTATTTAGGGTCGGACCATTTCTTTTCTTTCATACATTAGCTACCACTTTTTTAATCAAATCATTTTTCAATGGTTTTTCAAGTACACTGTTCAGAAAGCTGCCAGAATATCTTCAATAAGACACCAATGAATAAGGAGATCTCATCGGCTTGACAAAACAGAACAATTTAAAATAGTTGTCCATAGTCTAATTTCATTCGACTCTGAATTAGATTTACAAGAAACACGAACGCATTTACTAAATATGCAAGTCCTTGATCGTGTTTTGTCGGCCTTTGGAATGTTTAGAGTTCAAAATACATATTCACATATCTATTCAGAAAATATATTGCTCTGCATTAAATTGTCGTAAAAAGATTTACAAATCAGTCTGTCTGCACGTGTGTTGCTTTTAAACTAAACGTTCAGCAACACTTACTCAACTTAGAATACATTGATCTTAGTTTACATATTCCATATATTTTCGTAACAAATTCAAACATTTTGCTGAGAACACAGATCCTTTTTTGTAACAGTGAGTTTATTAACATGAAGATTTACATACATCAGAATAATATTCCGAAAATCACGATTATGAATTGCAACAAGTGCCTTACTTTTTAGAATTCATTGTATCACAAACTTTCACATGTCTGAATTTGAAATTAAGATTTTGCAACTCGAAGCTAGTGTTAACAATCCTCCAAAACGCAAAACGGAAAATATTATGTCTGGATAATTGAAAGAAGGTTTAAGAATTGGTGTTTCTACATTTTGCAATGTCGGTAGGTAACTATTGATAATGAATGCAATCACTTCCACTTGCTGGCCTCAATTAATATAGATTATAATGTATTAAAATTCTGCATCAGTTTTAACGCAGTTTTATACCATATTGATCAATTTTGGAGTCTTACAGGATTTAGCAATAAATGTTTGCTTAGACAATGTAACGCGTGGGTGGATGGTACGCAACGTTCATTGTTAGCTTCATTGCACATCCCACAGCAAGTAGATCCACATTTTGAGCTAGAAGTGTGCGCTACAGTTTAGGTCATAGATGGCATGCACGAACAAGTTGGACTGCGTCTGTAAAACAAAGGCGTGACTGGATGTAGATGCGCTCAAAAACACCTAGCACTTACTCAACGCCGACATTACCTACTGCGCACATAAGACTGGTAATAAAACAAAGTTGCTCAACCAGACGATTGACATTTGCCTATTAAATCGAGGGACTCGTAGGCATTCAGTGTTTCATAGTATCTTTCCCGCCCGCATCTATTATTGCATAATTAAAAATCATGGAGTATCAAATTCAGTATTCGATGAAACTGCTCATAGCGAGAGCTTTTGCAGTCATTCGCATCACACGAGCACATTGCTCAGCAGCTGTTATAAAGCTAGATACATTTAATTGTGAGAAGATTCGTGAAGTTCTCATTGTTTCTCAATTTATTTGGCTCATGTTAGATCTGCATCAAAGTGTAATCATTAATTTTTATCCAATTACCATTTTTGAGCGTTATTGTTATTCTGACTGTCGAAATTCGTGGGAACAGTGGTGCAATCAGATTTTTGGGTCGCAAGAAGGTCACCATAGAAATAGAATTCCTGTCAAAACTGCAGAACTCCGTCATGGCTGAGGAGAGCAGGGCGCGTGCGCCCGGTGGGCAAAGCACTGCGCCTGCCACAGTGCACTGCGAGGCCAGCCTACTTTTTACCACTTCTGGTTTCTGGCCGACTGACCTTGACGTGATTTGAGGTTAAATTTACACATTCGGTGCCCACACACGTGCGACATAGTAAATTACATTGCCTAGTATAGAAAGCTGCACTTTTTCCAACGTGACCTGAACCGCAATTACATGATTTCTACTCATGAACAAATGACAAATAAAAGGTACGGACTTCCTTTCACAAAATGAGACCGCACGTTTACTGAGGCGCGATGAAATATTTATAAAATAACAGTTGTGATGATCGCTGATCGTACTGGCAGCTCTCGGGTGGGCGCTGGTCGATCGTGAATCATATAACACAGAGAAAGCAAAGGGAAGCTGTTGTCGGAAGCGGATACGGAATTGAAGCGTGGGCCACCTGAGCCGACCCTGTGTGAGGACCCGTTATACAACAATCTATGTAGTAAAGCGACGTGTTGACCTTTGTGGGCGATGCGGCGCATGGTGGAGTCTCTGAGACTCGCACGAGTGATGGCCGACCCGGAGGTGGTGCTGTGTGCCGGGTTGCACCGCGTAACACGACATTCACCCAGCCTCGGCATGCCATACTTTGACATTTAACGCCTTGAACTATGTGTGTATTGAACACTCGTTAGGTACCTACTCACAAAACTCAATCTCCAACCGGTTTTTGACGTTACCAGATTATTGGTCATAGCGCATAGACAAAATCCATTCTGTAGACATGGTCCCCAATGCAAGTACCTACAAGACGTGATAACGATCAAATTATCAAATACTATTTGCCCCTTGAACTTAAAAATAACTGACCTTTTTATATGACCACTGCTAACATGTTGAAATGTTATTTTCTATTACGTGTTTCGTATCGTATATACGTAACTTTATGTCTATTAAGACAGATATATTCTATTAGGGGTTATGTAAAAAATATGTTTGCGACAATTATAGCAACAGTTAGTTACATCGTTCGAGTATATTTTTGGTAATAAAAGATAAATATTTATATAATGTATGCAACTTACGTCTCGTGAACACTGGTCATAATTAATTGCACAAGGACAACACAATTTCCCAATACATGCATGACACTCAATGACACATTGACATTATCAATTCGAGGTTTCATCCGTCTTCGTTATTAGTATAGTAAATTAGTACCTACCTAGGTATTATATATTGCGAATATCAACCAGGTACATGGATAGGTGGCAGGTATGGAAGCGCCTATAATAGATATCCCTGACATTTATATCTACATAACTGGCAGAAAAGTTTCGATGTTGACATGAGTAAACTTTAATATTAACGGATTTATAATTCACTATCGATTAACCAATTTTTTTTTTTTAAATAAGCAAAAGCTTGTTTATCATATATTGAAATATGCAAGATGCATACATACACATATTAAGTGAACATAAATTGCATATGCAAACATGATAAATACATATATGCATTGCAGAAACCGATGGTCCATTATAATTAGAACAGCGTCAAGACTGGTTATTTAGTTCTCACTAATATTTGTGGTGGTTGAATCGTTGTATCGTAAATAGGTACTGACGGAATATTGAGCAGATTATTAAGTGTTTGTTAATCCGTACCAACTGGTAGGCAACTTACAGCGATAGGTCTGGTTTGATTTTAGTAAAATGATCACTTTGCGAACTAGATAACAACAAAGTCAGGGTTGTATTAATTTAGTCTGACAAGGCTGTAACTTGGAAGGGATATGAGTAGCGTTAGGAGAATGAAACAAGATAAAACCAGATACAACGAATGCCTACGATAGTTCTAGGTAAACGATAAATAGAATGGATGCATCGAAGTAAAATGCGTGCCTAATCTTGATAGCCAGATACAAATTATTTTCTTAGTAATGGCTGGCAGTCGTGCTAGGTATAATAAGCTCGTCTTCCTGATGTGATTACCACACAATCCACATTAATGTGTGGCCAGGCAGGCAGGCAGTCATCAAACGTCCCGATATTGTTGTTTCGATACGATTGCACTCGCGGACGCTGCGGTGCATAAAGTCTCAGTATTTCAACACAAAATGATACTCAAGACAAGAGTAATATTGATTTACATTAGCCATGCAAGCATCGTCATAACTGCATTTTTTGCTGTGAATAACTCGATGCAACACGGCTGGTAGCCCGGTTATTATAATTACTGTAGAAATAAAACAATTATGTAGTTATACTAAAGTAAAGTGTTAATTTCTTAAGTTAGTAGCTACCGATGATATTATGTCTTGATTGTGTTTATAACCGACAAACTGTGATTGATTGATATTTCTGCCAATATTTGCCCACAGCTTACATGATGTGAAAAAGAATATAAGTTAGTAACTTATAAAATATGTAACAAACCTGTTTGTTGCACAAATGTGTTTCTGTTACGGTCCTGATTCAGTGTTACCATCACCCCCTTGTAGAAAAAATGTGGTCTATCGACATAAATGTTGACATATGAATAAATATTAAATTAGGTGGTCAGCATTAGTTATGCAGTGACATAGAATTCTTATCGCCTTGTTGGTTGGCGATCTATTGGTCGTAAACGCGACTTTAACACCAATAACTGGGTTTGATCCGTCGGACAGTATGATCGAGTTATTGTGGAACACAAATTCTCAGTAACAACTTAGCATTTGGAACAGTCCACTTTAACCTACATATAGGTATTTTGGGAACAAATACTTTATAAAATCCTAAATCCATTCATAAACAGATAACACACTGCCTAAACCGCTAGGTCTAAAATCATGTAATTTTACAAGAGGCTCTTTGGTAACGAAGATGAGTACCTACCTACTTACGAGTAACTAACTAAGCAAGAATTTTAGAAAATTCATCTTATATAGCAGTTCAATAGAGGATGAAAGTTTGTTTAGAAAGCCGTAATTTTTGTAGTTAGAAACGTGGAAGTTGATATTTGGAATCTAATTTACGAAATTAATAATAAGTTTAGTTGTATCATCTGAGACGTCAAGCATAATCAGCCTATAATGTTCCCACTGCTGGGATACTAGCCTCCTCTCTTTGAGGGAGTGTGGGCTGTAATCTACCACGCGGGCCCAGCGCGGGTTGGTAGATGACGTCTTCAAATTGTTGGTTCTAGGACTTGCCAGTTTCCTCGACGTTGCCGATGAATATCTCATTGGCAACTTCTGAGGAAACTGGCACCGGGTACACACGGGGGTATAAATACAATATTTGAAGTGAATTGTGTTTGTATTTCAGGTTTATACTGGTGGCGTGCGTCGTATGTTCTGCGCGGGCGCAGGACGAGGAGAGGCCGGCGGCGCCAGCGCGGGGCCTGCTCAAACGCGGCGGGTTGGTCAAGGGGAAACCGACCACCACTACCACCACACCTGCACCTCAGGTACCTATACTGACATCTGATATATTTCGTTTTTTTTTATATTATCTTTAAAGATAGATAATTAAAAACGAGAAGAAAAAAGTTCTTAGACAATTTAGTCTTAGTAGCGGCCCCTCGACCCCCAATAAATAATGTGTCCACTGGACCCCTGACTATAGTTTATTCTAGACCATTGGTGGTCGAGAGCAGATTTTATTTTTCAGCCAAGTTTTAGTTTCCTCTCGACCCCCGAAGTAATCTGTAGGTACCTTACTGTACCAAAATATTAATTTTATGTCCTTACCGAACTAGGGACGAAAGTGGACGAGATAAACCTGTCCCTTGTATGATAATTCAGTCAAACCCCCATGTGTGAAAGTAGCTATGTTTAAGGGTTGAGAGGAAACAAATAAACAAATCTTTTTTTAAGGGGTCGAGGGGCCGAAAGTGGAAATGAATAAATGCTATTTTGTCTCGTTCCTGGTCGATATTCGTTCTAGACTTGTTAAACATGATATTTTGGTTACAGTCTGTCTAAAGACCTAGTAAACCCTAGTGACCTAGTAAAGACGGAAGCACTACTTTTATTGATTACCTAACAAAAAATATATCTAAATATGAATTAAGTAGGTAGACTAGGTAGGTACTCGTATACATAACGAACGCACATACCAGAACAAACGACAATCACATGATTTCCAATCACTAGATTGTCTATTTTGGGTAAAATGTTATTTGATTACCAGAGTCGGTGGCTGCGCGAGCGCGGGCTGCGGTTACACAAGAGACAGCTCGCATGCACATGTACCTACACCTACAAATAAACATGTAAAACAACAATATTGCACACATCTCCAAGTCTATTGAAAGAAATTGCCATATTATCCCGCGACGACTCTTAGAAAGTCTACTCAGCGTCGTTTCGCAACGAATCTCAGTCAAAGCGGATTGTTTGGCCAAGAGTGAGCGTTAATTGTGTAAATATGTATGTGTAGTCAGTATTACATGTTATGTTGTGTGTCACGACGACACGAGAGGACGCGCCCGCGCAACCTCTCGCCGCTAAAAGGTGGAAGTTCATGCGATTTCACGCTCAATTAAATCTTAACAATACCAAATTATGAATTGGAAAGCGTTTCTTTTTGTAATGGCGAGACACGAGAGGAAGTGTCATGTCTAATAATACCTACCTACCTACAAAGTAATATACGTCAATTGACCGACTTTGTCTCGCTTTTGGGTGCACGAGCGTCGGTATAATAATGAAGCTCGAACAACTCTCGGGGCTCTCGTTAGGCGGTTGGATTAAAGGCCTGATTCAGAAGGCAGTATTCCTCGATATGGCTCGCATCGTGATGAGGTTCCTGTCTCTAGCTAGAGCCCTAACCATCGGTAGCTTGGACCCTGCTCCCGCTATCGGCGGATCAATTTTATATATATTTAAAAGTTTTTTAATGTAGTTTTTATAAAAAATATTTAAAAATGTATTTTAATAAGTAGTAAAATAATAATAACATTTCTTTATTCGGACAACAAAGATCCATTATGTTAATAAAACTTTAAAGCTAGTGATAGTAGTACATTATTATTATTGAGTTTGAAAATTGAAAGACTGCATAGAAGATATACCTATGCCTACATAGATATCTATATCTACATAATTTTGTTCCAACCGATGATTCTTATCATGGACCACGTTTCTTCTTTCGTAGATTTGAATGCCTGCTCTAAATGTTATCAAGTAAAGACGGTGAGCCAATCCATGTCCTACTAGGGAAATATAAGTTACTAAAGCTATTAGTGTATGGTGCACACACACACACACTGACATAAATGTTGCATTTGTTACAAATCCTGTTTTCGTACACGATTGCCTTGACCTGTCTTTGAGTCATCAAAATGAGGAAAACATTGTAGTTATTTTGTTTTTGTGTTAAAATAAAAAAATACTGCTTGTGATACTTAAGGCTGTTGCCAAAATATTTATAAGTAGGTATATATTTACCGGTCGAAGTGGAGGAGCTTGGGAGAGGCCAGCAATAGACGTCTTTCGGCTGAAATGATGATGATGATGATATTTGCAAAGGTCGTAAACTGATGCGTCAAAAATCTGCAATGCGTACGGAATCGAATTATTGAAGCCATATTTAAGATTCTCCTGAAGTCCACCAGCATCCAGGACCTGCACATAATAGTTACGAAGATGCAACGAAGATCTCATCTTAAAATACTTACAAGTTAGGCAGTGACGTCACACGATGCACCATCGTTTCGCAAAGGATGTCGTTGCAGGTCCATCTAGTTCAAGGCGAGTGTGGCTATCGTCGGATGATCGGGTCACCTTCGCGTATGACCTTTGCAAGACCTTCCTTTCCTCTAAGGAATTTCTACCTGCAAGTTTCGGTCACCACCCGTCGTCAGACCGAACTGGTTTCCCAAGGAAATTTATGACGTCCAATGCAAAACGCGATCTTTGCTCGAATGCGGAAAATGCATGCATTAATTAATTATATTTTAAACATTTAGGTACCTATGCTTTAATGAGTCCGGTTCTGTAGTTGTCTAATAGTAAATATAATATGTTAATCTACTTTGTAGCAGATCTTGTGATGGAAAGGTCAAGGATAGCGCGGTGCAGCTGAAATATTCACCAGAGGTGATGCTTCCGACACGTACTGTTTTAGTAGCTACAGCTCAAAGTCGTACATCTGTTGATACTCGTAGCCTGAGCAAGTATGGCAATGTCCCAAAGTTTCATCATTATCAGTCCCAAAATATTCAGTAATAATCAGTAGGGCTGAATAAACGGCCAGTTTTCTTTTGTAGAGGATTAGATACTACACCTTCTGTTTAGTCCAAGCTCAAGTATGACAGAGACGGCGACAATCTGGTTTGAAGATCACACCAAATTGATTGGAACGTATGCCAAAGATTTCAGCGGCCACGACCCTATTCGGTGTTTTTGTCTCTGTGGTACCTAACCATATGACCATGTTTAACCTTTAAACAATGCCCTCAGGCACGTTTTATTGGACCTGTTTTGTTGGGTCAATGGCGGGTCATTCGGTTGGCAAATCACCAACAGTGTTTCGTAGATGGATAAGTCAATACTTAATAATCAATCTGAATATATAGTAACTGTATTCTTAACTCTTGTTATAATATTGGTTTCCGTTAAAAAGAAGGTCGATTTCCAATTACAAAATTAAGATTATGTATGAGTATCTATAATGTTCTTACCAACAGGTACATTATTAACAATAATATTTTAACACAAAATGTCACGGATACAATAGTTATTTGTTACGCAAGGCTGCAAAGTTGTTTTTTGGTGCGAGTACTTGTATTGAAAGCCGAGCAAGAGAACGATTTTGGGATTGAACCATGAGCGAAGCGAGTGGTTCAAATATAGAATCCTGAGCATAGCGAGGGTTTCAAAGATACGAGTAACGAGACGCAGAATACCTTTGCTGCCGAGCGAAAAACAAATTTTCACCTCACTAGAGCGAGGAAAATGCTAGGTGCAAGAAACAAACCAAGAAACAACCTAATAAATAATATATTAAATTAATTTAGTTCAATTATGTATGATACATTGCATTGTAGTCTTCGAAAACGTTTTCACTCCTTTAGAAAAAAACACTTATTACGAGTATTATTAAACAATTTTTATAGAATGTCTCTATGCATTGAACAAATTGTACGCTTTTATGTACTTTTCGCACGAATTTTCCGGAAGATAACTCAATTCGGCATTATGTACAGCTGCCAGCACATCAAGCCCCAATCTGTCAAATTTTTTGATAGATTTTCAACTCTAATGCTTAAGTTTATGGTTCATGTTCAATTGGGAAATTTTGACAGTTTGTGGTAGCTTGATGTGCTGGCGTCTGTACCGCTTGCACTAACTCTGCAAGTGTTAAATTTATAACTTCGTCGCTGTTGGATTCGCTCATATCTTATGATTTCTTAAGATTTTAACAAAAAATAAACCAAAATTCTGGAAAGCGAATTGAAAAGAGACGATTTTTTTTTGTCATGCAGTCCATCCTGCTGGCCAGTGCTATTATTTAAAAAATGGGGTTGCCACACTGACATGAAATAAGTACTAATGCATTTTTAGTAGACTGGCTGTACAGAAAATTATTGAATAGAAAGGTTCGAATTTCAAAAACTGTTTCCACGCTATAATAGCGGGTAAAATGTACTTTTGCACGCAGATTTCGTATGACAAACTTTTTCCGAGGTTGTGAGGTGAAAATATCTTTTAGCTCAAAATCTTTATAGATCATCACTTCAAGTTCATTAAGGGAGAAAGAAGGCCCAGGTTGCCTGTGAAAATCATTGTTTTCTTATCTAAGTTTATCGAATTTTGAACTTCGATTCGATGATGTTACCTAGGTACTTATTTTTTAATTTTGTAAATATTAAGTAAAAATAGATTTTACCGTAAATCTATTTTAAACAGTAGTCATTACTATCTCTTAAGGTATCCGTAATTATTTTGTTTTTCCAGGATGAAGTAGAATATGAAGACGATGGTGACTACCCAGCCGAGGGCGAGCAACAGGAGGCTTCGACCGAAGCCCCCTCCTCCACCACAGAAGGCAAGAAGCTTGTGGGCAGCGGCGTTAGGCCGTTCAGAAGTAACACGGAACTGCTCGAGTTATTGAAGAGAAAGAGAGCTCAGGCTGCCGAAGGTCAGTTTGACATTCATTGAGAATGATAGTGACGCGGTTTAATTTAAGTCTGTTATAATAACAATAGGTACCTATATAAAAACCGCTCTGAATTCTGTGTTCTTAAGAGATTTTTTGAAGCCTTTTTTATCTTTAATTACACATAAGTTTAAGATAAATAATTCGAGCGTTTGTTAATAATATTATTAGTCACAATCGGACCATAAGTGCAAACTTCAGCATCGGAGAATACACCAAGCAGATCAACGAATTTATTTGGAACTACACTTTCTTTCAATAAAATGAATATTTGTATTATGTTAGGAATAATTGGTTCCAAATTAACAACACTTTGTATTTACAGCCAAATTGAACGCCCCATCGACAACCACCTCGTCGTCAGCACAGGATTCTCTTGACCCCACCAAAATTTCTTACAGTTAGTAGTATTACTTAGTACTGATCGATCGCAATAATCACACATCTCATCATGCACACTTATATCATTGGCACTATCATTTGGGTGACAGGTTTTCATAAATAAGAATACGCCATCATCATTAATGATAAAAGTTTGAGCGATAAATTAAGATTGCTCTTTCTGCTGCAGATAACAAGAGCAAAAAGCGTTTCAACAATGCCCCGGTGACCAGGGAGGTTGCTAACGATGAAGCACCGGCAGCGCCTAAGCCAAGCAGAGGACGATTTGGCAGACGTAAGTTTAAACGTACCTATCTAAGTATAAATAAGAGATTTTGGTCGAGCGTCCCAACCGAACTCAAATATAATAATAAACTGAATCTGACAAATACCTATCCCGCGCTTTTTGAACGATATTCAAAACACAGCTTCTAAAAAACTGGCATAGGTACTATACCTACAATATAAATGATTTAAGTAGGTACTTGTATGAATTGTTTGAGGAGACGGTTTGGCCTTGTTGAACTCGCTCGCCCTTCATCCGCAATCCGGTGAACGTGCTCTCGTAAACATAAAAACAGAATCTGATACTTACTGCGCATTCAATTGTCGCCATACAGATTAACTTAGTAACTCTCGGTCTTAACAGTTGAAATTATTGGCAGTCTGAAATATCGACTGCCAATAAGAAGGCCAACTCTCGTAATTAAAACGTTCAAAATCAAGTCGCAGTCTCTCATCTTGGTGACAATCAAATGACAAAACATGTCAAAATGTAAAGATACTCGAGGTACCTATTTGTGACAGATTGGGCCAGACTAAGCGTTCTTACAATTACGAGAATTGCCCCTCAGATCACTTGACATAAGTTTGACAATCCGAATAGTCTGTTCTTTTTTGTGTTATTGACATTTCAAAAACCGGTTGTTAGTATGTTACAAAGTTTAATTTATGGATTCTAATTCATTTTCTTCGCACAGCAGCCACAAGGTCAGTCCAAGAAACAGAGGACGAGCCCCAGAGCGACGCCGCAGCGGCCCCTAGGGCTGGCAAGCCGTTCAGGCGAGGCGGCAACTAACTCCCCTTCCGTTCAACACAATTCTCCTTACCCACCATCCCTCTCCCGTCATCCCTTCCTGTCAAAAATATTATCTGAGAAGTTTAACTCACTCCCTGCCGGCTATAACCTAGAATATATGTGTACCACGACGCGGCAACTCACCCTGTGATATTGTGAAATAATCTGGACCATATATGTAATTTAGATGCAATGACTTCAATATTATGATAAAAATTGCTAGGCCATTCATCGATTGATACATTATATCATCTAGGTTATAGCCCGACATCGGACACACTACAAAGAACCCTTTTAGATTCCAAGTTCATCACATTAGATGGATTAGAATACATTTTTTATACTTGTGTAAATTATAAGTGTAAGTAATTTTTAAATAAAATAATTTTAAATTTATTTTGAAAATCTTTTTATTTTGTTACATAATGACTACATCAACTATACTTTCTGCGCCATACAGAAGCACTGTTGAGCCTTCAAATACTTAGTTACATACAAAAAGAACTATCAGTGTTGAAACATTGAGTAAAAAAAAATCTGTGAAGAGTAGACCATCAAATTTTCAATAAGTAGATAATAACTTGGGCACCTGACAGCAGTTTGATACCCATTTGAGTAAAAACAGGTTTCGAGTCCTTATTTCAGTTGATTTTTGTAATTATGTATTTCAACTTTAATAAAGAAACTTACCTATTTCATAGACAGACAAGACAATGTTCGAAACCTGAGTTGTATGACCAGTTTGATACTTTATCAAACTGTAATTTATATCTCTGGAAAGTAACCTTGTTCTACAAGTTTTCTTTCAAGAAGTTTTATATGAAAAAAGTATAATGATAATTAAAAATAACTTAAAATAGTAGAGCAAATGCAATGACGAATATGATGAGTTAACATAGGAATGTTTCTTCTTTCTGCTTGTCTACTTCTTGAGAACACGAGTGACCTCTGCGAGAGGAGTGTTGTAAGTACCAGGCTTCACTAGGTTGACCAACTGTTCGGCAATCTCTTGACCGACGCGGACTTGAGCCTCTTTTGTTGATGCACCTGAGACATTAAGACATTGCTCAGGGTTCATACAATAAAGATAATTTGCGTGACGATTAGTTTCTAGGAAGCGTTAGACTCTAGGTATTTAGTACACCCCCGATAGGGCCGTTTGCAACTAACTGGGCACCATGCTTGGGACTACCCTACGTGATCATAGCGAAATAGTGAATTCTGGTTTTATGGAATTCATAGTTTTTGTAACCGTAAAAAACGGGTAACTCAACTGCAGCTTTTAGTGTTGGATTAACGTATTTTTTAGCCAACGGAAGAAAATAAAATGTTGACTTCAGACGAATTTCTCCTCTCATCTATCTCCTTAACAGCAAGGACCCCAGATTATTGGATTAGATCACCTGAGGCATGGTTTATTAAGGTAAAAGTGGTTTATAGTAGCAGATACATTATCAAAAATAGCAAAAAAACATGACCGATGCCATAACTCCGCTTGCAAAATTGCAAGACGAGTCAAACGTGTTACTTTATTATGTAGGTACCTACAGCTAAATAGGTAGAGATGTTGTTTGTCTTCAGTCGAAAAAGCTGCTGCTATATACTAACTGGGGATTACGATACCCCTTCGTAAGACTGTTTGTCATCGTCAGAATTTCGGGCTAACGACGATCAAAGATCCATGAATGACAGCCGGGACCAACGTCATAACGTGCTTTCAGAAGCACGTAGGAGTCTCGGTATGTAAAGATGCCCACGGATCCACCGACTAACCCCGGCGTAGCTTAACCTGATGGATTGACCCACAAACAATCCAATAACCCGTCGCATAGTGCCCGTCCTATAGTAGTCGTGAGTGCGACCATAGTGTAGGTGGTACCTACAAATATTAATAAGGCAGTCAGAAACAAGGTAAACTATATCGAATTTTATCAAGTTTCATTAACTCACACAAGTTACCAATTAAATCGTGTAGACAATTGAACACCAACTATTACTGCTACTGATAACGTTTTAAAACACAAAGCAATTATAATGCGAAAGTCAGCTGTCAAGGTCATACTTTCGAATGGCAAGATACGAGCTAAACTATGACTTGAGTGTGCAAAATCATTCAATCTGATACCTACGTGCAGACGAGAGATTATTACTACGTGCAGCAAAAACTTTGTACCCCCTTTTACGAAACATACACGGAGGAGGAGTATAAAATTTGGAACAGTTAAAGTTTACATGAAGGAATGCAGAATGCAGTTTTTTTGTGAATTATTGTCGAATTTCGACCATTGGATGAGCACTACTATGCAGAATTGTGTTTTCTAGAACATACATCGTTAATATAGTTATGTAAGAAATACAGATTGGTAATTCATAGGTAGATCGTAGATACCAACTGGATAACACACTAACCCATTTTTCATAGTGACTATGGTAATTGCAGGCAATTTCTGTTGGAAATTATACATAGCTGCAGTAGTTAGGTACTAGTTGCTATCCGTAGATATACCTATCTAGAATTGCAGATCTTTACATTAGTGTATTTGGTACATAGTACTTAGTGTTCTTTTGTTGGCTATAATAATAAAATTGAGAATAAAGTGTAATAAGGATATTGCAATCGATTTTGCCCGAATAAAGTAAAAGTTTGAAACAAGAATTTTACCAGATTATACTGATTGTACCAGATTATAATGGTACGCTAGCCGCGGTTGTACTTGGACGGGTGGCTATCAAAGAGTGAGTCTCCGTGCCTCGGAAAGCACGATAAGCCGTTGGTCCCGGCTGTCATTCGTGGATCTTTGACAGTCGTTACGGTTCGTCAGAAGCACAAAACGGAATCCAACATTGCCAAGGGCGCACTAAACCGCAATTGAACCACGAATCCTAAACAATTTTTTGCTAAATTAATGCTAAACGAATTTAAAATATTTTTGACAATCGCTTGAAGATGATAAAAATGAAATGTTATTCTAAATACGTTTACCGTTAACGGCGTCAGGGACGACCGCGAAATTCAAATATTCTTACGTTGTGTTAGGTACTACGACTATTTCATGAAAAGTAATTCAGTGGGATTATTATTTACTAGCAGCGCTCGGCGGTTTCACCTGCGTAGTTCCCGTTCCCGTGGGAATACGTAGATAAAATATAGCCTATGTCACCCGGGAATCGTTTTGCTTCCCACAAGTAAAATAATTTTTCAAATCGATTCAGTTGTTTCGGAGCCTATTCAACGCAAACAAACGAACAATCTAATCTTTCCTCTTTATAATATTAGTATAGATTATTGGCGGAGCCGTGAACACTGTTGTAGCGATTTATTTTCACTTTTTTTTATTTGTTATTTTATTGTGTTTCACGAACTGTGTCCAAATAAACGGTACCTATGCTTTCTTTTATTTTTTTCGTTAAATATGAACTTGGAAGGTTGTGGAGAGAAGAAGGTGTATTGTTGATTTTAATTATTATCATTTATGTTAAGCCATTATTTGTTACGGTGGCAAATCCCCCTTGTAGCTCCAATTACCCCTATATGCATATTAATATTAGGTCTTTACCTATGAAATTGCCGTTCTGCAGTACTGGCCATTTCAAATCAAAATAATTTTTGTTTGGCTAAGAATTCTAATTTCAAATTAATTTTATTTTAAAAACATGGATTTTTTTTTCTAAAAGTAGTCATTTCTTTATTGATTAGTGTTACATTTTCATCGCATTTCAATCTTTTTCGTCATCATGGATACGTTAAAAATTCGAGTAATTATGGAATATGAGTACCGTCGTGGCAGCAACGCGGCACAAGCGGCACGCAACATCAACGACGTTTACGGAGCTAACACTACAAACCAACGCACCACCTGTTATTGGTTTGCTCGCTTCCGTTCTGGAAATTGCGACCTGAAAAATTAACCTCGCGGTCGTCCGAAGACTTTGGTCGACAATGACGAATTAAAGGCGATTGTGGAAGCTGATGATACACAATCTACGGCTGAATTAGCAGCAGCTTTCGACGTTAGCGTCAAAACAATATTGGTCCATTTGCGTCAAATTGGCAAGGTAAAAAAGCTTGACAAATGGGTGCCCCACGAACTCAATGATCGCCAGCGCGAAGTACGCGTCGAGACGTGCCTTGCACTGCTCAACAGACACACAAATGAAGGAATTTTGAACCGCATTGTTACCTGCGATGAAAAATGGATTCTGTTTGATAACCGTAAGCGCTCAGCAAGTTGGTTGGATCCTGGTTCAGCACCTAAACAATGCCCTAAACGAAAACTTACCCCTAGAAAAGTGATGGTCACTGTTTGGTGGTCTAGCGCCGGTGTGATTCATCACAGCTTCTTACCAAACGGGGTGAGCATTACTGCAGATGTGTACTGTGAAGAACTGAACACAATGATGGAGAAGCTGGCGCATCTCCAACCAGCATTGGTCAATCGCTCGTCTCCGCTGCTCCTGCACGACAACGCGCGACCTCATACTGCACAGCAGACGGTCTCCAAGTTGCAAGAACTGGGGTTGGAAGCTCTCCGTCATCCGCCCTACTCACCAGACCTTGCGCCTACAGACTACTACTTTTTCCAGAATTTGGATAACTTCTTGGCGGGAAAAAAATTTAATACCCGAGAGGCAGTACAAAATGCCTTTGAAGAATTTGTTGCCTCCCGTCCAGCTGATTTCTTTAAGAAGGGCATCAATAAACTGCCACTGCGATGGCAAAGATGCATTGATTGCATGGGTGATTACTTCGATTAATACAAATAAAAAATTCATGAAAAAAATTCGTTTAAATTTTTTCATACAAAACGGCAATTTCATAGGTAAAGACCTATTATGTATTTTTTTCATATGCCAAAATGCCATGAAAAAGATAACACACCACTACGGAAGCGTCTTGGACTGTTGAAACCTTAGAAAATTCTGTAGAAGGGGGAAACCAGCAACAAAGCAAGAAAATGTACCACAGAAAAAGGAAAAAACCAAACAAAAAAATGAAAAGAGTAAAAAATAAAGTTTTTGAGGATGAAACTGACACGTCTGATGAAGAAGACGTTGAGAATCTTTGCGACGATGAGTCAGAATATTCAGAAGAAGAGACATTGTGTGTTATTTGCTGTAACACAGGAAAAGTAACAAAATTGTGGTACCATTGCAGAGGTTGCGGTAAATGGGCTCATAAAGAATGCTCTGGTTCTGACAGCCCGGTTGATTATACTTGCGTTTTTTGCTTGGATCCTTAAAGTTAATTATTATATTGTTACGTTTATATTTATTTATATACGAATAAGTGAGATTTTAGGCTGACTTATATAATTTTTTGAAAGTGACTCAATTAAGTAGCTCCCATTACACATATGGGAATTTATAGGCTCTCATTTCCCGCAAAGTCGGGTAATGAGAGCGATTCTGTTTTTTTGAAAAACGTTTATCTGTGGCCAAATGCCTGATAATGTAATATTGACGCTATGATTAAATGATAGTCAAGTAAATTAGGAATTAGTTTCTAAAAAAACAATCCTAAAGTATTCATAAATTTGCCTTTTATTTAACTTTTTCCTTAGTAGGCTCCAATTTCTGCCGGCTCCCCTACAATAAACGTAAGAAAATTTGAATTTTAATACCTTAGCGAATCCTAATTAAATGTAGATATTTAGTGATTGTTGGTGCAGGCAGACTATATTGATTGATCCACGTGATCAGAATCGAAGGCCATGGACAACGTTTATGTGAACATACCTAAATGCGGAGTGGCAATGACGGCTTTGTGCTGAATGATCTCCAGAGTCAGGGGATCAGTAGGTGGCTCCTGCTCGAACACATCAAGAGCTGCTCCTCCAACCTGAAAAATAATAGTTGAAATTATTAATGAAACTTATAAATGTCAAAAAAGATTGATCATTCAAGGCATAAAAACCATTCAAAACAGACTTGTTACTGCTTATTACGGCGAATTTTCGATACTAATAAAATGTATTTCCATCTTTTACCTATAGTTGTCGAGAAGTTACAGAAGAACATAATCTGTAATAGTTGCAAGTAATCGGAGTGCCTAAGGGCATCATATTGGGACCACTTCTATTCCGAAACGGGATGGTTTCCTTTTACTGACCATTTCAGACAAGGAAAACAGTAATGTTTATAATTATTATATTATGATCTATTTAGTGATGATCAATCTTACCTGTCCAGAGTTAAGACCATCAAGCAGGTCACGTTCTTGGATAAGACCTCCGCGTCCTACATTCACGATCTTGATTCCTTTCTTGCAGCTTCCCAGCACATTTGCGTTAATGAAGTCTGTAAATAACGATAAGTAGGTATATATGAAAACACAATTATAAGACAAGTAATTAATTATATTAGTTCTGTTCACAAACGTTGAATGCCTCGTTGGTCTAGTGGTCGAAATAATTTCTTCTGACCTGGGTTCGATTCCCGGGTTGAGCCATGATATTGAGACTTTCTATCTAGAATTCCTTAGTAGCAGCTCGGAGCATGGGTTTGTGCCAGATTGATGGCAGCATACTCGCCCCTATTGTTGATTATTGACTTAAACATTTAGGCGAAATGTGGGTGTAATTTAGGTACACCTCAACCACACCCTTTGTGGAACACAGGCGTGGCGTTATGTTAGTAGGTAGTAAACACTCGCACAATTTTTTTCAGCTTTTATCGGATTGTTTTTTCCATAATCCTTAGTCTTAAATGGAATATTTTGTTTGTAGTAGGGACACATTTAAATGTATGGTGACATCATTGTGGAATACGTATTTCAAGAAATATGCCTGTATTTTACGACATTCCTATTTCCAAAAAGTTATCAAAGTATACGAAATAACTAATATAGATGTAGGTAACCTATTGACCTGTCTATACATAGCGCTTTAATTATACAACAAATCTTATGAATATTCAACCGAATACAATAAAGTGAGGGAAAACCAATTGTTTTAGAACAATTTACTGTATAAGCGCATTAATTTGTTCGTATATTATATGTAATATAACAAAAATTTAATTAAACGAATGAAAACATCTATCATGAAACGTCTGATGTCAGTAGTTTTATACAAAAAACATAAGTATGTAATCAATAAGTTAACAATTTGTATAAAAAATTACTATCTATAAGAATAACTTTATAATTGATAGATATGGTAATCGCGTATTCACCAATGTGTTATACTACGATAAACCCTTTACTCTATCTCTTCTCGCTAGGGTCTTTAGAACACTCTAGAGTAAACGCAACCGCCTCATGTCAAACAATCCTAAGCATCGCGGTCGCCAACCTGCCTAGCAGGCTTGGCGTTTATGATATCCCAAGGTCAGAGGTCTTAAGGCTAACGATGTCCAGGATGACCAGCTAACCTACCAGATAAAATACTTGTTTTAACTAGATATGGGCACAAATAATTAAGCCGATATCTGGTTATTATAAGTATTTTCTGGTCTGACATTCTTATCATCATCAGACGATAAAAATGTTATGACCAGATTACAGAGATAGTTCAATAAAATGGCAAACTTACTCTTTGTAGATTCAATGAGCGGCGTGTGCAGAGTGATGTAATCAGCGAGAGGCCAGATTTGCTCCAGCTCCATCTTGGTCGCGTGGAAGGTGGCGCAATCCTCCGCAGTGACGAACGGGTCGTAGCCAATTATCTGTACAGGCAGGATGTTTGTAAGATTGAAGACAAATTAAATACAGTCGCTGTTTCAAGTGATAAAATTTCGCTCATAATAGCAAGCAAGCGCATTATGATAATACAAAAGCATGTTGCGTACAAACAGTTGAAAGGTACAAATATCTAACTAAACCGAAATAAACAGGTTATCAGTAGGTTAAAAGCTATAATTTGCATCAGACGTTATTTCATCAGAAAAATCCAAGTAATGTATCCATTACTATTGCTTCCTTATCTTATCGGCCATTTTACTGACGAGTCCTCAGTGTCAGTGGATTTTACTTAACCGTCATTTGTTTCATCAGGTCTCGTCAGGAGTCGACAATCAAGTCACATTCATCAAAAAATTTGCTCTGACCTTTAGTTAATTTATTCCATAATCCAATTTCGCAATAGAAATTATAGCATTGTAGAAAATGTAATTATCTTCGATATCATATGTGCTGCTTACAACGATGTTTCTTTCCTATGTTGTGGTTTGCTGTCAAAGTGACATTATTTAGAGTAAAAATGTCGCTTTGACGGCTAAACACGCCATAGAAATATTCTTGAAGGTAGATCTTATTCGCTGGTGATTTCGCACAGTCCTAGAATAAGAAACATATATACCTTCATTCCGAAGGCGTTCATGCGGACGGCGACTTCTCTGCCAACCCTGCCGAGACCGAGGATGGCGAGTGTCTTGCCATTGAGTTCAGTGCCGGTGTAGAGGGCGCGGTCCCAGCGACCGCCGCGCAGGCTTGAAGCAGCTGGCACCACATGCCTCGAGAGATTCAAGATCAGACTACAAGTGAGTTCGCACGCACTTAGGGCGTTAGCTCCCGGGGCACTGCAAAAAAAAATGAACAAAAGTCATCAGACAAGAACGATAATAAATACAAGTTCAATGTAAAAAAGACCAGAAATATTTTAATAATGAAATTTTTGGCATTGTAAAACAATTTAGTTTGTCAATTGAGCCAGTTGAGCTTAATAAGTGTCCAAAATCAATTCTCATGATTCGGACCGAATCGACCCTTTCGCGAATTCATCTTTTTCCATCGACGTGTTAAAAACACCATTCGTTTATATATGTGTTATAGCTACTCACTTGATGACTCCTATTCCTCGTTCTCCAGCAGCCTTGACGTCGATATTGTCGACTCCTGCACCAGCGCGACCCACCACCTTCAGGTTTCTGCCCGCTTCCAAAACCTCCTTGGTTACTTGTGATGCAGATCTTACCACAAGAGCATTGTATTTCTGTTCAATAATCGATATTTATGTACCTTCATTCCAGAGATAGCTGTGTACGAACCTACTGATACGTACCTAGGCTAACAGACTTATAATAGTATTAATACATGCATATAAAAAAGAGAGAAAAGAATCACAGGGCATCAAAAAATTCGTCCGCCTAGCTGATAATCGGAAAAGTGCCCAAAAGGCTGGTAGCATTGCCACGTTGTACAGCGATGCTGATCTTCTGGCCAAAAAACAGGCCAGGCCTCTGGTCACAGTACTTGAGGTAATGCAAAGTAAAGTTCACGTCGAACTCGAACTTCACACGAACTATTCGAACCACAGAAAATGTTTAAAACTCATATTGCAGATTCACACATCATTTTCATTTCAAATTTTATTTTTTTACCCTAATGTTTAGAGAATAACAGCAAGGTGGCAACAGTAAAACAATAAATGAAAACAATTAATAGTTTTATAAACTAAAAGTAGACACTAACCACGACTTGCGACAGTGTAGATATGCCTAGTAGATGAAGAGGAAAACCTTTAATACCTGTGTATAATTTAGTGGTTATGAAACACCTGATGAACTAGCAAACTGTAGTTAGATAAATGGAAAACGACAACTTTATAAGAATAGGATAAATTATGCCTATTAGAATTATTGCAATTTTATAATTTACAATGCAGCCGGAAAATATGTATTTTTATCCTGCTTATGTAAGTATGGTTATTTTACAAGAATTCATAAACGCATTTCAAAACATATAACTATTAACATAAGTAGACATAACTTGTCCCAACCTTATGCAAAGTGCAACAACCTCATGTCATCATGAACAAAGATAAAGTTAAATAAATATCATTTGAGATACATTTTGGTGTTGACCTTTGTAAGCCCTTACCGGTATTTCTTGTAAAAGTTCCTCTTTGGTGATCTTCGCTTTGTTGATGACACTAATTCCATGTGAATTTAAGATCTCCGTGCAGTTAGCACCAACACCATCCACCACTAAGACTGACTTGATTTCCAAAACCATCTTGAAACTATTGAACAAAAAAATAACGAATAAAATAATTAGTAGTATACCCGGATCGCACCTCAATTTGGTGTACACAAATAAATTCATTATTGAAGTATTTTTCGCAGTTCTCTGATATTCAATGCATGTGACACGAATAATAAATATGTCAAGAAAGTACCTACATATAAAATATGTCAAGAAAGTACATACGTATAAAAATATGTCAAGAAAGTACCTACGTATAAACAGGGAGCAATACCGGTTTCACTGTTTACTAAAAGTAAATACCCATTAAATAAGTCGCAAGCATTGAAATTTGATGTAACGATATTTTATTATAAAGCTGAATGCCAAATGGCACACTTAAGTACAGTAACTGCATTAATACGTCAGCTTAATGCTATAATGCAAAACCAAATTCGCGAACAAGTGAATAATTTTTACAAAGTGATAAAGTTGGTTTCGGCCTATTTAAAACTCGGAGCGTTGAAAATATTCATTCATTATTTCCAGAGGTTAGTTATAAACATATTTTCATAGTGTTTTGTTAACTTTGAACAGATACAAGTACAAAATGATACTCACGTTTAAGATATTAGGGATCCTGTATGTGTTGTCGAGCGGCTGGAGAACAACTGTGGAGTAGGGACAGCGAGGAGCACGGTACGATTCCGATCAGCGCGGCAGCGTGGCGAGCGGGGTCGACACTTATCTTCGTTAGCGGCCAATGAGCGAACGTCACAGTCGCGGTCTGCTCCACCGTTATGTACGTACTACGGCTGAGTTTGCACTCGATTCCAATCAGCCTCGGAGCCACACGTGCCACCTCGCGATCGTACGCGGTCTTCGTGTGCATTGTTAAGATCACAGGGCTAATTTTTGGGCCGTGTGAGCAACTAGATATTTGCTTAAAAAATATTTACTTTAAGAATTAGCTTATCGCTGCTGCTAGTTAGTGTAACGATAACTTCTTCCTAGATAGGGATAGGACATATATTTATACAGCTATTATTATATATTATTTTATGCCAACTGTTGGGCTATACTGAACTCAATTGTGTCTACATGTTATTCTATTCTTACGTTCTTTTTATATTTTTATTTGAACAAGCATGCATTTTGTTTATCTACAACCAAACAACATTGTTCTTATTTCTGATGTCAAAGAAGGACAGTATTACGCCGCGTTCTCCATTGTTTGCGTAAACATATTTATCGCATTCGAACTCGCTTTCGATTACTCATTAGGTATTTCATAATACGATAATTATTATCAGCAATTGAAAAGGAGCGTGTAAAAATATTCCCAGGCTGTGGAAAACCTCAATCGGCGTAAGTATAATAACCTTATTTGTGATGATATTTTGGAGTCGGTTAGGGTTGAAACCCTCGGACCGTCCGATCTTGAAGCGTCTGGGTGACACTTCCTGTGACTGTAGATAGATGGAACATGGATTTTAAACGTTTTAAACTTATTAGTTTTCACCCCGTCCAAAAATTTAAAACGATACTCAGTGGATTATTATTGGTGTCATATGTTTTATTTTATTTTTATTTATTACAGACGCTTCAAACTAAATTATATAGACCACATCTACCTACTCTCTGATTTGGGATCCTATTAAAAGCAATAAATAATAGAGGATCTCCTAAAAATATGAAGAGACTGAGTCAGACATGTTTAAAAAAATATTTATATCTAAATACCTATTGATATGTGAAGCAAAACTCCAAAAAAGCAAAAATAGCAAAATTA
The DNA here is from genome assembly GCA_949987655.1 of Polymixis flavicincta. Lineage (NCBI taxonomy): Eukaryota > Metazoa > Arthropoda > Insecta > Lepidoptera > Noctuidae > Polymixis > Polymixis flavicincta. Next base: position 28,000,373 of record OX465171.1, on the reverse strand, counting down.
CGACCACTCGACCACAAGTTTTAATAAATACGCATTTCAAGATTTATTATCAGTCCTTACCTCACATTTATTACTTAATAAGGATAGTGAATGATTTCAATTTAGACTTTCTCTTAGTGTTCCTAGTATCCAACCATACCAGAAGGCCAATTCTCGTAATTAAAAACGTTCGCAGAGTCATCTCGGCGACAATCGAATTTCAAAAATTTGTCAAAAATATATGGATACTCGAGGTATTTTTGACAGATTGACACTGAGATCAGACTGTGAACGTTCTTAAAATTACCAGAATTGCCCCTCTGATGTCTTATGAGATGACACTGCCGCTTGGATCATAAGCTTTCAGATCTACCTACTTACTCATTATCATCATCTTCGTGCTTCTGCTATTGCAATAATTTATTTGCAATCTGAATAGCACGCTTAACCGTCATTTCAGAATCTACTTCCTTGTTAGCCAGTAGCTATATCATCTGTCATGCCTCCATATTTTACTTGATTTGTGTATAAACCTAATTACACAAATTATGTAATAATATATTTATTCAAAAATTACAAGCCTTAAAAATATGTACAGTTTTGCTTAAATGTAAATTATATTGCTAAAGCTTACGTGCCTGAACTAGGTTATCGTGTGTTTCAGGCAAAAAGAGCTAAAATAGTCTTCAAATTTTTATAAATAATCAAAAGTTGACAATAGACAAATCATTATAAAAATATTGAGTAGCTCTTTCTAAATTTGATAAATACGAGTACTTAACATAGGTGAATATTTACTTTAACACAATTAGTAAATTCTCTGTTTCTTTGTAAGACATACTTTGGAGAACATGATTGAGAGTTCTCTTACAATTTGTGTAGTTCAGGGAATAAATGCTTGCTTACGAGTTTAGTCTATTATATAGGAGAGGACCGAGGCACAGGTAATTATAAACCAATGTTGTTTTTCGGGTCTGTCTGTGAGTGTGACCGCAATTTTTTAATAGATTTTGATGCCTAAATGTTGATGTATACAGGAAAAGTTTTTATCCAGTGCGCAAATTGTAACCATGAATTCAGCATATCATTCTAGACCCCTAGCGCAGAAAATTTTCGCCGATTGTACAAAAAAAAAACAGCTGTTCCATACATTTTGACCGCGTAGGTATGGTACTTTCTATGAAACAGCTGATTATTGTTTTTATAGCCGACAAAAAAAATCTGCGGTGGGGGTCTAGAATGATATGCTGAATTCATGGTTACAGTTTGCGCACCGGATAAAAACTTACCCTGTTTAATTAATTAGTAGTGCCCCAAAATCATTTGCGGTAAACCATACCGATGGATTTCATGCCATAATCCGTAAAAAAAACGGCTTCACTCCTGAACAAAATAAGAGGTAGTCACAATAGCATATAGCATCCTGAAGGCTGTGGCGGCAGACAATTCTTCCACCATAATAAGACATTTTGTGCGAAGACTTGTACCTTAGTGGCCATTTATCGGTAAGTATTTTTAGTTGTTGGGTGGTCTTCACATTCATTTGTCTTTAGATGAAGTTACTAACAATAGTGTTTTAATTTTAGCTGTCCGAAATAAAATGATTTGATTTGATTAGATTAATTAATATTTAGCTTAGACATAGTGCGACATGTCAGAACATTTGACATTTCATTAGCCATTGCAGCTGTGCCAATCTACGGGAATTACGGATTTCGTGCTTAGGTTGTCCTCATAGTCTAGGGCGGGTCGCTAGTAACAAATGTGGAACTATCCTTACTGTAATGTATGTTATCATTATTGACATAGGCATCCTACGGGCTAGACACAATAGCTGCAAGCTTGATAAGCATGCATGAGTTTTCTTTTTTTTTTGCAAGGTCTCAACATCTTTTCTATACGGTGAGACTATACAAGCAAGCCAACAGCGCTTTTTGAGCGGTGGACAACAACGATGCACTTGCTTTCTTAGCTGCATTATAATCGTGATCGTGATACACTATATATAGGTAATTGTTCCAGTCAGCGTAAAAAAAAATCCTACATCTTCCATCCATCTTCTTGCCAAGTGGAGACAACAAGGTTCGATAAAATTTAAATGCAGATGCTCAAGAATACTCCCACAAAATGATTGTTCAAACAGACCTATCGATGTGTGTAATCAACATTATATAATGCGAATTGTAAAAATAAAGAAACGTATCGTATTACCCAGTAACTGGGTTGTGGAGGTCAGATAGACAGTCGCTCCATGCAAAATATAAGTATTCAGCTTCATCTGCTTAGACTGGAAGCCGACCCCAACATAGCTAGTAAAAGGCTAGGCAGATGATGATGAATTGTAAAAATAAATTTCGTCAATAGGTTGGCTGTTAAGGTAGGTAGAGGCAACACAATTATAGAGGACATTATACGGACACACTAGCATTTAATAAAGGCCGTCCGTTCAATATTGATGACCTTGAGCCAGCCAGAGTTAAACCAATCATAGTGATGATTGGTTTAAACTGGTTATGCAGTTGTCTGTTTGCGTGTTACTCTTATATCCCATTCCATTATCTATCTAGTAGGTACCTACATTTTTTTTTTTTTGTTAAGAGGAAGTTATTTTATTTTATTTGGGAAAAAAAAACGATATTACATTACATATAATACTTATCAGTAAGGTATTTAAAAACAAAATCTACGTAATAACCACAACATTTTCCACATATTAACAAATTGGTATGGGCTCATCGGTAAGCTAGTTATTTTCTCATATAAGGAAACATTTTATAAATATCGTTACAAGCTAACTAACTAGTCAGTTATAGGTATTTGTTCTCCACTAGGCTAAAATCGTCATTACTGCCATTTCAAGCTGGGCTAACTCTGGCAAAGAAGGTAGCTACATTAAAGAATTTTATTAAGAACTAGCAGCGCTTCGCGGGTTCACTCGCTTAGTTCCCGTTCCCGGGGAATACGGGGATAAAATATAGCCTATGTCACCCGGGGATAGTGTAGCTTCACAACAGTGAAAGAATTTTCCAAATCGGTTCAGTAGTTTCGGAGCCTATTCAATGCAAACAAACAAACAAACAATCAAATCTTTCCTCTTTATTATTAGTATAGATAATATCACCCCGCATGCTTAGTAGTACCCACTGGTTAGCGGTTCAGGTTTTGGGTGAAGGAAAACATACGTACGTGGACTCTCTAGAACTGCCAGAGTATCCACTTGGTTCACAGATTCGACCCTGTTACCACGTGTATCTCGCTTTGCCTTGTGGTAGGATTTTAAAGATTTAGATTAGATTCACTAGCCCAGTAATCGTACCTAGTAGAAGGAAAATAGCATATTCTTGGATCAATTTCTAATAAGCCAATAGTCTGAATCTGAAATGTACCTAGTTCAGTATGTGAACTGTGAAGGTCGTCTGAATTTCTATTAAGTATTTAAATTGTTTCAGTCTAGTATGGTTGGTTCTTTTAACAGAAACATATTCTCTGAAGAAATATGAGTTCCGGAAGGTGAGATGGCGTTTGCTAAGTACTGCGATCTGTGTCGTTGAACAATCAAGTGGAACGATTTGTGTTATATGTGTTCATTACTTAATATTAAGAGACAAATAAAACAAAAAGATCCAAACGTTATAATCTTAATTATTAATTTTATTATCACACTTACGAAAGATACAAAAACATATCACGATGGCACTAGCAGTCAGTGCTTCAGCAGACGTGTAGATACAGTAATATCGAGTTGATTGTGACGTCATATCATACATATAGTACAATTGGTTCACCAATCAGCAATCAATAATAAATACACACGAAAATAAGTATGCTCGACGAAAATTTTCAATGTCAATATCTACAAATTTTGTGTTGGAATAAAGACAAAACATGATATAATTAATTACAATATTTAGACAAAATATGAATAGCTATATCTAAAGTTGTTTTGAAGATAACAGACACATTTTGGTGTCGTATTGAACTAAGGCTTCACGGTAATCTTGTTATGGTTTTTTTTGGGTAGCTATATATATTTAACTACGTTACAAATCTCGACGCAAATAATTTCCACGAGGATTGTTTAAAATGTCATAGAAGTTAGGACTTCTGTTTTCGGAAAACACTATTTTTATAGATGGTAAAGTGATATTGATTTGGTTTATATTGAATTTTTCGGGCTATTTCCTTATACATGGAATCCCGGACTTACTCGTAACAATATCTACTACTAATATGTACATAACATTTGTAAAATAAAAAAGGATAGTACTAAGTAGAGAGTACCCAAAGGCATGAAAAAATATTAGAAACTTAAACTTATTATAGACACATTAAAACTACAGTAGAAAAACATTTATATTAGGCAGATAGTACGTAGACGAAAGACACTAACACCTATGTAGTTTCTGGAGTGAATTGACTAAGATTAATGACATATCATAAATGCTGAACTTACCTGAGAATTTCTAATTTTAACCTTAAAACAAACTTTTAAATAAAAGTGTTAAATGAAATTTTGTCGAGTGACGGAGTCACTGGAACAGGAGTGAAACTAAAAGGATCTACATAGAAAGAAGCGTAAGGTTCAGCATTATGTCATTGTGTATGTAACCAGAGTTAATTAGGATTCTTGTGGTGGTTATTTGGGATGGTAGATGCCTCTGGCGGGCCTGCCGGGCCTGCCGCCGATGCCGCCAGCTGCGCGTCTCTTCGCGATGAGCGCGTCGAGTCCGCGTAGCGGTGCGGCTGTGGTCTCAGCTAACGTGGGCTCTGTTTCTGTTTCACTCTTCTGCTCCGCACTAGTGCTCTCTTCTGTCATCTCTGTTGACTTCTTAGGCGCTTCTGTAGTTGCCTGCATATATATAACATACAAGTCAGCAAAATTATCGATGTAGATTTGTTCCTAATAGAATTGTATATCTCATGTCATTTTAGTTTGATAAGTCATAATTATTTAAAAATTACCTCTGTAGAAGCCGCTAGCTTCCTCTTCAAGAGCGGATTGACACGACGAGCAGGGGGAGTTACAGAAGCGCGGGGCTTGGGGGAGGGAGAGAGTTGCAGCCTGGTGCGGACCCTCAGGCCACTGCGAGGTGCATCAGGAGCAGGAGTGGGCGATGAAGCCTGTTCGAAAGGAAATAACACATATTTCAGTCTGGCAACGAGCATAGATAAATCTTGAAAGCTTTTTTGCAAAGAACCCATACAATTGGTGTCTGTTTTCAGTGAGCATATCTATGGAAATGTTATCATTCATTTTTGCATTTTTATATTTATTTACCTCTGCATCCGCATCTGTAGCAGCCGATTCAGGTGCCGTGGTCTCGGCGGGGGCTTCTGAGACTGCCTCGGGGGCTGTGCTGACGCCCCTCAGGCGGGGATTGGGGCGCAGGTTCAACCTGGGCCCGGGGCGAAGAGACGCTGGACGGAGACCGCCGGGTCTGCCACGGCTAGGCAGGACAAATAAGACATTGGTTTAATAAGTTTGGTCCACTTACCACCATCTTCTTTTCACTTTTTCTTAACATTGGCACAATCTTCTGCTGAATTTTGATGAACCTACTTCATCTAGCGTTACTACTGGGAGGGCCTCACGAAATAGCTCGTTATGAAAACGTAACTAATCTAAGTATAACATCACTGCTTAATGACTGTAACGGAGCTGATGTCATATAGCGAATAAACTTTTTAGTTACTTTCGTAGTACCATTTTCAATGAATTTGCAACAAATTCGAAAACCATGCGGTATTTGGATGTTTTGACCATTCGACAGAATACCGAATAGTATAATTTAGTCATTCAGAAAAAAAAGCAAAGAAGCTAGTAAAAAAAAAACAAATGTGATCTGATCCAACTAAATACAATTACCAGTGAAACTACCTACTTTAGAGGTGAATTTAATGCCTTTTTAACTGAAAATTTTACAACATGAGCTATTCTCATAGAATTCAAACCGATACAAAAGAAAACGCAATGCATAAGTGGTGAAACTAATGGAGAAGCATGTAAGAAAAATCCATGTTGAACCGATCCCAAATAAATTGGGATAAGAGCTTGAGAATGATGAAGCTGAATAGGGTGAGAAGGTGAACCTAACCCAATAGTCCTGGAAGGTACAGGGGTAGTCTCAGCGACTTCTCCGGACCCTGCACTGGGCGACGTGCTGTCTTCACCGGCAGAGCTGGCTGCAGCGGTGGTGCTTGTGCTTGACGGACCTCTCCTCAGGCCTGGACGAAGCCTAGGTCTGAAAGAAATCCACAATTTGTTAGTATGCATACTCAGTTGGTCAAGATCTGAGTTAAATTCTAATGAAAGGAATTTGACAAAGACGTGGTAATAAGTCTACGTTCATGCAGTAATCATATAACATTGTGTACAAATATTTGAGACGGCGCTCATAGTAGAGAATAATCAACATTTTATGTGCCCACTGCTGGGACACAGGTCTCCCTGTGAGAGCGAGTAGGCTCCATGTCGGGCCCAGTGCGTCTTTTACCATTTTAATAAAAGGCTGGTTACGCTAATAGGAGAAGTATAACTATTATCTTCTGCGTTCATTCGTTTCAAGCACATGCAGCGTTTAAAAATGGCCATATTTTACCTGGGTGCAGGTGCTGCTGGGGCTTCACTGGATGCTGCTGCGCTGCCGGCATCCTCCACCACGGGGGCAGAAGTTGTGGAGGCTGGCCTGGTGCGACCGGCGAACAGGCCACGACGACCGAACGCCTGCAACAAGGCACACCCTCGTCAAACAAGAGAGGAATTGACTCCTACTTACAGCGCTGTTTCTAGGTACGCAATTATAAGATTTATAGTATCCATCGACTTCTTAATTTTAAATATTGTTTCGTGCTGATTTTTATTGAACTTTTAGTGCACTGAAAACTTCTTAACCTGTCCAAAAAGTTTTTTTATTTTTTTTATTAGAATTTCGTTGTTTGCCTACACCCTTTTGATGCTCCAAAATTTTCGGGTGTTGCTGCGGCTCACGAGTGGGCTCTTTGGCTGTAGGTAGGTACATAGCATCCGCCTCTCCATCCGTTTGTCTTTTATCAAATGGTAGTTTTGTGCACTGCCCCTAAATTATACAAGGTGTAACAGAATAGACACAAGTAGTTTGCTCATTATTGACTATTGAATCGATTTCAATCATTTTTAATATATTATAAAAAAGGATTTTGCCAAACCAACCACAGATTGAGCCAAAGAAAAACAATCTTATATCAAGGCAATAACACTTAATTTTAAATTGAGACATTACTTTATGCATAACAAATTGAGGCTTATGTAGCTTATGTAGCTAAAAAAGGTTTTGCTGATTGTATTGTGCTTTTAACTCTTTTATCATTGGGATGTTTGAAGTTTTTCGCTAATTATATTACACCTTCTATATTTACCTATTTGTTTCAGTCACACAGACACCACTTCAACTACTTACTCTTTGTTTCCTAACCTACTCTGTGCTACCCATGGGCAAGGGTGCGTTAGCTTACGATGACCTGTAGATATATCGTCAGCGAACATTTACACTGGTTGAAAGTACTAACCGTTAGACATAAAACCACTCGTTACTAGTAATTAACATTTACATCTTATCGAAATATTTAAATGTTTCGTAACACGAACTTAATCACTGTATTTAGCTGACACAAAATTCGCAATGCAAAACAGTAAAGTCGCTCTTATAGCCAAGCTACTAACTATACGCAGTAAGGGGTCAATGAATATGGATGCAGACCTTGGGTTGTGTGACTGGTTTCTCTGCTGGGGCCGGCGTTGTGGCGTCGGCAGCGGTGGAACTGCTACCAGCTGTAGTCTTGCGTCCGCCTATACTCGGCTTTCCGAAGCGACCTGCCGAACAAACACACATTGAATGCATACCTACGACATATTTAAAATGGGCTATCTTTGCCTTTCGCTTGCTGTTTTCATGCTACTAACATTTTCTAAATGGACGTGGAAAAGGCGAGATATACACCAATAGTTTATGCATGTTGTTTGGTGGAAGTTGCTGAATACTGATAAATTCCTTGTTTTTAGTTGTTTAATCATTGTGATCAAGGTGGTGCCTATTATGATGTGTCACATATAACATTTTCGTTTCAAAACGAAGTATTTGCTAAGATATCGCAATGTCGGTCAGCTTAGTATACTAGTTGTCAATATACCTATGTATATACGTGCACCACGTCATGGCCAACTAGCCCTACTTGTTAGAATTCCTAACGAAATTACGTCAATGCCTTTTAATTACGTTACCATAGGTAACGCAGATATTAATTATTTATCATATCCATTTCATAAAGTCGTAATACGAACCACAGTTATTAAAATCAGCTTCTCCAAAAAGTTATTCTATGCAGAATCCTGAGGTGAGTAACAAAGATTATGAAACAAAGTCTTGCTGATGAAGAACTCTTATACGAGTGTGAATAACTTTGATGCCCATACCTGCGTAGGCTGTATTATTTACACCAGATGACCTTTATTCTAGCTGCTATTGTTCATTGACTAATGCCTTTGAAAACAACAATCGTAAGCAAACGATGTGTAAGATTACTCGTTAACACTCATATCATTGAAATTTATTTACATATGTTTTTTTTTAATGATTCCCTTATAGTTAAAGTACTGTTTTTATAAGTTACTGTGACCTTTGTTTATCGTTTTAGCGCTGATAGTGATGGATGACTGATGACTCCAAATATTCTGTACTATCTTGAACACGGATTAGGAGTATATATACTTGGTAGTTTGTTGAGTGAAGTTTAGAACTGAAAAAGTGTGGGCGCCTAACTGTCCATAAGTCCTCGGTTAAGTTTCGAAGAACCGAAATAAATATGTGAGAGAAGCCGTTAACAATTCTTTAGGTACCCGAATTCATCAAGGCTGCTTGGGGAAATAACGGTAGGTACGGGTTTCCAAATTCAGGTAAAGTCATTCGGATTCTCGAAATAACGGCCAATTAGTGTGATTGGGCTCAGTCTTATTATAGCATAGTAACACGTAAATAGCGGAAAAATAATAGTTTTAGATGTTTAATTTGATAAAGACTTGGTTCTTATCAGAGCAGTAGATATGATATGATAACAACATCCTCAGGGAGAAGTTCAAGTTACTTACTTACTTTGCTGTGATAATACATTAACAGATTTGTAGCCGAAAAATTGGCTCTTTATTTTATGGATTCGTAAGCAAAAGAAGAAGGCTAACTGTATAGGAATCCATTACTATGGCATATTGTTGGCTTCAACAGAAAATACATAAGTACATTGGAAACCACACAATATCTCTCATTTCTTTTTTTAAACATTTGTAATTGAGCTTTTTAGGTTCGGAGTTGAGCTACACGATTACTGAAAAATGCTTGCACTTACTGGACTGGTCCAATCCAATCTGTGTGGTTATTTCCTCAAAAGACCATTTCAGATACAAATTTATATGGTTCCACATGATCTGACCAAGATTACTGAACTTTAAAAGTGACTTTTACCCCTGACTGTGTTTCACCATTTCTTCTCAGGGGTCGCTGTCTATCATATAAGAAATGTCGACTCCATCTAGCATATTTTTTTATGCAATATGACGTAAAAAAGTGATTCCGATATAATTTTTACATATTAAACTATTGTTTAATTAATTTAATTTCATAAAAAATCCCATTTAGGTAGGTACCTTTTTCATAAAATCTCAAAATATCAACTAAGTACCTATCTATAACTGAAAACGTATCTTTCGTTATCACTGTAACAAAACTGGCTTATCTGATATCGACCGACAAACAGCGCCACAGTGAAATAAGTCTATAATGTAATAGACTAGCAGTGTCATCTACAGCGAGACACACTATTCGTTTCAAACTCACCTTTTCCAGTCCATTGTTATTTCAGCAGATGGATGGATACATTCATCAAGCAGAAAACAAAACTTTACACCTCCCACGTACTAAACATTCGTGAAAAAATACATTCACTTTATGTATAGACGAGAGCGTGTGTATAAGGCCATACGGATATTCTCCATAGCGTGACATTCGCTTTAAATGCATTTTCGCAACAAAAACAATCGCAGAGCAACAAATGAATAATTAAAACATAACTTTCGCAGGTGTAACGGCTACTGCATAAATAATTTGGGATTGTAAGCAGCATGCTAGGAAAATGGCGACGGCCATGGCGATGTTAGCCAGTCCACTACGGTTTAATTTAGGTAATGGTTTGTGAAGATATGCTCGGAATTTGACTGTATCGTTATTAAAATGTACGTACCTACTATTTACAAGATTTCAGACTTTTTTTTTTCAATGACATCTGCCAACGTATAACTACGATTAGTTTCTCAATATTAAGAAATTACGACAGTTTTGTGTGAGTATAAGCAAAAGGTAGGTATTATCTTTTTTGTAACGCCTGATAAAACTATGAAAGTGACTGTCGAGTATCAGTAACTACTAAAATTCAAACAGGTACCAAATATTTATCTGTTCTAAATCAGCCCTTAGCTGTCACAAAATAAATGACTTATAACGATACACAAAAATTCCAATGACAAATTACGGTGTGTAGAAAACTCGCGCTAATAAAATCAATAATTAGTTTCAATTAAACCACGTAGGTAGTGGACTTTCGCCAATCGAGCCGAGAATCTCGAACTGGATTAGTCAATGTAGTTCATGGTTAAGCAGTCAGTATTATTACACAAGTGGTCGAAAGCTGTGTGTTTACCTCGCACTCTGGTAGAGGTCTCCTGAGGTGCTTCGGTGGCAGCGCTGGAGGTAGACACGCGTGTACGGGCGCCGGCGCGGCCCTTGAACCGGGAGGGACGAGTGGGCGCTGCTGATGTGGTGGTCGGCGCCGGCGTGGTGGTAGTCGTCGTCGTGGTCGTAGTTGTGGTCGTGGTGGTCGGTGGCGTAGTCACCTCCTCCGTAGTACTCATGAACTCCGTCGTCGTCCACATATCGTCCTCAACTGTCGTCGTCCCATCGAAATTGATCTCATTCGTCGGGTTGATGTCATTGTTCAAGTTCTCTCCTGCTAAGTACGCGTACAGGTCCAGAGCCACCTTCTCCATCGCAGTCATGGTCGTGTACTCAGTAGTCTCCTGGTCGTAAGGAGTAGTCTGCTTGTAGTCGGCGGGCAGTTTTGAGTCGTCTAAGATCTCCTGGAATCTGATGCCCGACGATAAGCTGTGACCCTCCCTTGCAGACTCTTTGGCATAAGTAGGTTCTTTGGCAATTGGTGTCGTTTCAGGCACTTCTTCTGTCGTTGTTCGGCTTTCAGAGGAATATCTACTTGGTGGCTCTTTGTATTGAGATGGGGACGGAATGTCACCGGAATGAGTCTTGAAGCTGTCCAGGTCTACAAGTTCTGAGCTTGGGCGTCTGTAAATATATTAAATCATTATTTAAACAATTTTCAACGTTGTTGTACATTAAGAGTGAATGATCAATGTGTACGTTACCTGATGTGCGCACGGGTCCTGCTTCTGGTCTGACCGATTGACTCATCAGCTACATTGTCGCTTTGTGACCGTCCGCGTTGTCTAACTGTTTCAGAAGATACTTCGGGTACGTAAGTGGTCGAAGTAGCTGATGCTAAGTTACGACCTCGAGGCGGGAACCGTGTGCTTGATGGCAACCTAACGCTTTGAATATTAGGAAGTGTTATTAATATAAATAAATGATAAAAGTATAAAGTGTATCCTATAATTTCAGTGTGAAATGTTAAAAAATGCAATCAATCATGAAATACCTGATGTCCTCCTCTTCTTCCTCGGACACCGGCGCGGGTGCAACGGTGCGGCTGCGGCCTCGTCCTCTAGTCGTCGCTGGAACAACTTCATTTTGTATTTCTGGAGTAGCCGCGGTGGTTGTTCTGTCAATAGAACTGTACTTGTTCTTAGTTTTACTTTCATTAGCGATGTGGTTCTCACTGTCGACTTTTTCCGGACCATCATGAGAATTATGAACTGGGGTAGCGGCAGTCGTTGAAGCTTTGTCTTTTCCTTTCCCGTCTTTTTTGTTACCTTCTTCATCCTCATCATAGTAATAATAGATGTATTCATACTCATAATCCTGGCCATTGGGACCTTTCTTAATTTGGATCCTCGATTGGGGTTTCTGTTCTGACCCAGCCGTTTCTAAATTAATATTAGACGATAACAGTCCGGTGTTGATGTCGTCGATAGTATCAAAGTTAATAGGGATGTAGTCGAATTGCTGCTTAGCAGAGGCTGTTGGTGGGGCAGTAGTAAGGACAGGTCTCTGAGTAGTTGTGCCTGAAATTTTACTTAATTTTCCAGACTCTGACATGGCTTCCAAATCGACGGCCATTTTAGGATTGGTCTCAACGTCTTTCAAATTCTCCCGTATTTTAATGTCTTCTAATTTTGATACGGGAATGTCAACTTCAATTGATTCCGAAGCTTTACTTTTCAATCCCTTTTTGAACATAGCTTTCTTGTCCTCTTCGATGGCAACGATGCCCTCGGTAGCGTGTTTGACCTTTCCACTGTGTAACTTCTTGACAATCTTTTCACTATCATCTTGTTTGAAGTTTCTATGATGAGGGTGCTTTTCAGGAATTTTATGTGAGGTCTCGAAGTTTCTTAATGGAGTTTGTTGGCCTGAACTGACCAGCACGTACTCTTCACCGGGCCGAGGCTCCGTGATGATATCTACATCGGCGTGCACCGAGTAGAACGTGCACACTAACAAGCATCTGTAACAAAGAAACGGAATTTGTAAGATCTCCATCAACATGGTAAGTTACGAAAGTTTGTTACATTACAGAATAGGAGTCAGTGCTCCGTGACTCAGCAAGATGACATCTGGCAGCTGCGCCTACGAGTCAAAAGCTTGCGACCCTGCACAAGGAACTCTGAGTCACCAAATCATTTCATCACCGCATTCTCGAGCTGGGTATTGTTTGTCTACCAACACAACTTCGCTGTTACATGAGCATTTCTAACGTGTATGTTTAAAATGACGTATAATCATGCGTATGTACGGGTTATATTAGCAAACTTTTTGTACATTGATTGGTTTCACAATAGCTATCGATTTGCATAGCTATCGATATTTCTGGCCCAGTTGCTCGATGGGGGGCAAAGAAGTTGTGTGAAAATTCATCTAGATGACTACAAAACAAGCATTGTCGAACATTGCAATGTAGCAAGAGTGATGTGGTCGTGAGAAATGGCGGCGAAAATCGGAGCGTGGGTGTATTACGCATTTCGATACCGCGCAAGTGCAAGCCGATCGATGAGGCAATTCTGCATGACGTTGACGATCACTTTCGCCTCTGGATTGACTCTCACACGAGCCGCTTGCGGCAAGGCCGTCTACGTCCACTACAATACATTACAGTATTTATGGCACTTTATAATTGATCAGCCTGTCATTAAAATTATCAATACGTAAGAGCTGTTACGACTGTTGCTACGTCCTATTGAGTGTTTTATGCTAGTTTGCCGAGACAAGAATTTTGCAACGTTTCACGATTGAAGATGATTTTGCCGTTGCCCAACTGACGGGTCACAGACATTAATAACCCGGGCTGTTAAGATTGGACTCGGAGGAAACATTTTGCATGAATAACAATAACATTTACAGGCGCCAGCACATAAAGCTACCCCAACCTGTCAAATTTCTTTGATAGATTTTCAACTCTATGTATAACATAAATATAAGGTTCATGTTCAATTGGGAAAATTTTACAGATTGGGGTAGCTTGATGTGCTGGCGTCTGTACATTAGTCTTTCGGAACCCTGTTGCTGAAGCAGTGGGAATAAAAAGTGCAATGAATCATATCACGGCTACTTTATCGAATCGCGAATCCAATTATCGGTGTCGGAAGTGTTTGAGCTTCCGTACAATTTCTTGTGAGCCTCGACGGTACACGGAAGGTGATCGAGGGATAACAAGCGAATGGCGCTATACTTATTGGAATTAAGTCCATCCGATTGCATTAGGCCACCTTCATTTCACTGCGTGCGAGGAAGTGTGTGACAACGCACGCCAGTGAATGCGGTCACACCGACCGTGACTGGTCCGATGCAGTCACTTTACTTGTGAAGGTTACCGTGAATACCGACTGGACAATAAAACCCATATTAACGATAGGTATTGTTCTTCAAATAACCGGACTTTTGCTTACCTTTTAAGTTTGACACAAACTAGAAAACGAACTCTTAAAATTGTGTCCTTTTGTCAATTAACATTATGTAGTTTAGCTGCTATTACTTTCGAGTTTCGAGCATAACAGGATATAGTCGACTATAAAGCATAGAAACTGGGTGATGAAAAGTTAAAAGAGGTGTTATAGCTTCCAGCAAAACTTGTACTTGAATATCCGCTTTCCATAATAACAATACGTAATTTCCTGTATCTACATTTGACGTCACACAACATCATTGAGCTAAATTAATCTTACATAAATATTATGGAAAATCATTGAGATAATGAATGCAGCCTCAATTCCGCAGTGGAGTGTAACGAGACCAGTACCTACGTTTGTACCGGTTCAATTTCACTAGATGTAAGGTCGCGAGCGCAAGGCTAGGTGAGCGTGGCACAGGACCGATACACAAAGACGTGATAAGTATGGACACTAAATAATCCCTACTGCTGCAAGCTGTTTTGTTCACACTTCGAATTTGAACCAAATAATGTTTAGTCAAATGTTTGATTGATTATTGCAAATGCTTCTACAAAAGGTTTTTCTTTTAAATCTGTTTTGTCTTTCTACCGAATTCATGATCTATCAGTTTGTACATAGATACTACGTTGTAAATGATCTCCACAAATAATTATAGGTAGGTACTCTCATGCTCTTTAAACTTTACATGGTGTTGCCACATGCATCAGGGTTCAGAAAGTTCAAGGCGTATCAGGGCACCGTTTATTTGTACCATTTGTATTTGAGACACGAAAATCAAGTTACTTTAGAATGTAGCCGAACTACATGGGACTCAAATATTTAAAGCTTTGTTTTTTGTAGCTCCAATCTTACAAGATGAAGATTAGATACAATTATGCCTTTTTAGGTTTAAAAACCTGTACTAGAAGCCATTTTTTTTTTGTCTATTAATATATATTTTAATAAAACTACCTAATATATTCTTCGGATAAGACAACACGTTTAGTAAGTCTATCGTGAAACAGATAACAAAGGCTATTTTAAAATAGATCAATCGGCCTTTCGCCAAGTGGCGTGATAAATCGCGATCTGTCGAAAAACTTTACCCAATATTTATTTTTGTCGCGTGCGCCTTTAGTGGTTGTTATTTACAAGATAGAAAATACTATTTCGTAACACTGACGGACTACATGTCAAACTAGCATACGCTTGTCCAATTCGAAAGAATTTTAATTGTATGATGATGGAGTATGCGCTTAGGCATGAATTTTTAGAAAGACAAAGCGCCAAAATTAAAAATGTTTGTATTTAACGAGTGAGTGCGTCTGCATCGGTATTTGTGTGGATGTGCTAAGTCAGTGCTCGTAACTTGATTACATCTCGGTTCGGCAACCAGCACTTCCTCCCAGCGCGAGTGGTGCATCGCCCCATCGCGGAGGAAGCGCGGTATAATCTCCCGGGAAATTGAGAGATCTGAACGTGACAAGAAAGTATTGCCAGCTAACTCTTTCACTGCTCACAGCATGCGCAATATTACCATCTTTTGATTAAATAGCACCGCAGTGCTAAAGGTTAAACTCTCTCCGTGGTATAAACGAGTTTTGTTATATCTATGCTCCTCATGCTCGTTTGGAACTTGTTCGTCTACATTGTTTCGCTTTCCACACAGGATTGTAGATAATGTCCTTGTAAAGGAACAATTTCATACGCTTTATAGAATTCTTAATCCAGTATTAGACCATAAGTGTTGCATAATGTTTCAAGAATCTCAAGATCACTGGAACAAACTGACTCCTAATACAAATCTTGGTCACAGTTACGCAAAATATCTAATAAATTGTATATGCAATGTCACTTTATAATTACAAACATACATACCAGAAGGTTTTTAATGATCGTGTGAACTTTATCATTAAGATAACAAATATCTAACATAACTTAAGTTATTGTATACTAACTTACACCACATAGACATTGGCCAACCGCGATGGATGGTAGATGCAAGGTTAAACTCATATATTTTAATTATGTTTCTTGTAATATGTATAGTTAAGTATACAGTAAAGTGCCTCCAAATGGCAAAATGTCCATTGTTGCATTGGCCATGGAACCGTCGAAAATCGTTTATACAAACAAAATTGAATATATTTTTTACTGTATTTATTGTTATCGTGACTATATCATGCATATTGTAAAACACGCCAAATGCTTGTTCACACCTATCAGTTACAAAATTTAAATAGTTACAATGTGTATTGCAGTTTCATGTTTGTTATTCATTGACTTGCAAAAGTTTTACTTTTGGCTGTAGCACTTTCAAAATAACAAACTGGGAACAAAAGCATTTTACGTTAAGATTTACAATGTTGAGTACATCCGGAGTAAAACATACAATGTGCCGCAAATATGTGATGTTACGTAACATCATCATAATATAAACGAGCAATCGTTTCACATTTCTGAAATAAAAGTGGTCACATTAATATGTAGTGGGGCAGTTTATATTATTCAATGAGGTGACAGAAAACCGGTGGAAAACTGGTTTTAGGAAAACCTGCATGGAGCTACAAGTACTTATGTACATTTGGACAGAAGTGGTGATTGTTATCCGTGGGAGCAGCACCTGAACGGGAGGGGGTCAAGGACGGACTATATTTCCCACACATTCATAATATTTACTTACGTTCGCCATACAAAAAACGCCCTACGTTATTTGAAAAACCATACGAAAGCAGAATTTTTAACCGAGTTAAAAAAGAGGAGGTTCTCAAAAAGTTGTTTGGTTTGAAACGGTTACTTACCGAGTGGGCCCATATAAACTTGGTCAAGTTCTAGTGGTTTTTGAGTTAGCTTCAATTAGAAGTAGGTATTTTATTCCACTATATCAATGATGAAATAATTTCCTGTCACTGTCATTTACTTAGCAAGTAAAGTTATACGAATTTGCGTGGGGTAGATAGCAAAAAAAAAAAAAACAAAAAAAAAATACGACACCGATTTCCGAAATTAAAGTTATATTTCACTGTGGTTTTTTTTGGAAGTCGTTTTTTTATAATACAAGTACGTATCTCGTCGACCAAGGTACCTACTATAATCATTTTACAGCCCTGTCATTAAATCAGGAAAAATACATAATAAAGTGTCCATCTATAGGTTATTCATCAAAGGAGTATCGGCGGACGAAAACCGCCTTTGCAATTCTTGATTTGCATAAACAATTTCTAAAGAGGACATCACTGTAAGTAGGTACTCGTTTCCTAGGAACATCGAATAGCTTTTTACTGCTAATTACTGAGTAGGTGTCATTAAAACTTAGATCTATAATCAACCTGTCGAGTAACTAGGTAAGTCTGTTGCCTTGCGCCGGAGTTTTTTATTCTTCTATTTTGGTGGAGGCATCTATATTGGCGGTCCATTAGGGCAAGAGAAAAGTAATCTCAATGTAAGGCAAGCAAAAACTGTTGCTTCATTCTTAATCATACTGTTATTTCATTGGTATGTGTATTAAGGCAGTGTTTTATTCAGTCCTTGTATACGATAGCATAATTAAAAACCTGTCAAAACACAGTAGGTCTTCTTTTGCAGTATAAACACACCGCGGTTCTTAAAATATAATTGCACCTAAATAATGTAAGGTATCCTGAAAATAATTCCTACAGTGTGATTTGTAGGTATGACAAACAACCAAATATGATAAAATCCGTTACTTTGACATTAGCGTGTGCAGTTAGCTCACAAGTCACATATTACGAGATGTTTGTATAGGTGCGCAAGAGTAGAACATCTCCTAGCTGCAATTTCGATTGCAACCAGTTAGGTAAGAGCAGTTGTAACGTTAGGTCGTGCCAAATTGTATTATAATCGCTCTTTACTAGAATTATTCTTTATTGTGTCTACATACGTTTTAAGCGGTCGCTTGACTCACCTTGAATTGACAAAAGTTGTTTTAAATAATTATTTAACGAAAATAGATTTTTAAAGGAACTTGTAACATTTAGGATTTCGTTTGAGAAGACTACTAAGTAGGTCAGTAATTTGTGCCACAGTATTCAAATTCTTGACGGTATATTTACATACTGGTGTAAAAGAAGATAACATTTGCCTCAACAACCAAATTAAATAGATATTAAAAGCTCGCAACTCAATAAAACCAGTGAGTGGTATTTAATGATTCATACAATACATGATACTGTATTTAAATGTTCAATTCTAAGCACGTGCTTGGTCCTGAGAACGTTGACAAGTAGCGGCGTCACGTTGGGCTAAGTACTGGCGCGGGCGCATCGAATACCAAGCGTTTACCATCGCTGACATTATGTGAAGGAGACGCATAGATATGCGCATGCGCACCCATCATAGATGATGACGACAATATGGTAAAACCCTATCTAATACGTTCCCAAAACTGAAAATGATTTTAAACCCAAATGTCTTGAAAGGCGAGAAAAGCTTTCAAAGTTTTTATTAGAAAACGGGTCTAAGCATACTATGTACAATGAAACAAAAACACTGAATCTTAACAGGGATATTAACAAATATTAAAGATTGTTTTATCTGTATATTTGGTATTAATTTTCATTCTTTGGTCACTTTGGAGATTATAACAAGACTATTTACTTTGGTGTAATTCATGAGCTTTAGATGATGTTACCACACAGTGTGGTTACATAACCTGTCTGGTGGCATAAGGTAGGTATAGGTAGGCGATAGGTTAAAGATCCAAATAAAAGCTACGTAATAAATATCAATTGATTACTATTTCTCCAGATTTCACCACATTTTTCTATTGCATTTACGAAGAATTATGGACCTCGTGGTCGTAAATATAATGTGTAAACAGTATTTATTGAAATATTCTTGGCGATCCAAACCTTTCTTCGATTACTTGAGCTCTCTAGTAATGTTCACTCCTGAGACTTCTTTCATTTTATATTAAAGGGCGAGTTTCACCAATGAATTTCACCAATGAAACTGAACGCGAACAGCACATCTAAACCACGTTCAAGAGCTGTCACTGTCATCGTTATCCCTTCGGCTGTCTAGAACAAGTGTCAAAGTTCGACCTAACTGTCAAACACTTATTGTGTATTCGTTGGTTATATTGGCCGTAAGTCTTAATAATGAACATGGCCACGAACTTTGAAGGCTAGAAGGACCTAAATGAGGCTTTTGCCAAGCAGTGGGATAGCAATAGCTGTTCAATAACTAATTGTAAAAAATATCCACAGTTGGCCGTAGATAATCACACTGTGGAATTCTGTCAGTGCGAAAGACCACGTCATACAAAGGACACCGGACTGCACCGTATCGGTCAGTAAAGCAAGGTAGATTTTTATCTACAATAAGATGGTTCAGGCTTTCAGTAACACTGACCAGATTGACTCAGGTCTTTGGCAGCCGACCTCCAAACTGGTTGGATATAGCACGTCCTTAGTTATTAAACCAACCCCAGGCCGGAGAACAGCAGGATTTCAACAGGGAAAAAAGGTGACAGTAAAACCACGCTTCTGAGATGGAAAGCCTGTCTGTAGAACAACACAGAACTTTTTCAGTTCTGAACACTCTCAAAGAACACATAGAACATTTGTTCGAAATTTTACTGTAATATTTAAGAAGAAATTACTCAAATAGTTTTCTCTTTTCATACCTGTGTTACGAGTAGGGCTAAAAATGAAATGAATTCATTTCATCGGTGCGTTGTGACAGAGTAATAAATACTGGCTGAGGAAACCGATACCTT
This sequence comes from Polymixis flavicincta, assembly GCA_949987655.1. Classification (NCBI taxonomy): domain Eukaryota; kingdom Metazoa; phylum Arthropoda; class Insecta; order Lepidoptera; family Noctuidae; genus Polymixis; species Polymixis flavicincta. The sequence continues at coordinate 27,980,517 of OX465171.1, read as the reverse complement.
GTGAAAACGGATATGAACAATACTCGTGCTGCCGGAATCAACTCGAGCCTTCCACGCGACTGTGTTAACGAAACACAAAGGGACTAGGGTATTTTGGAAAACAAGACTAAGTTGTGTGTGGTCTTTAAAATTTGACACCCATTTTTACTAACCAATTTAGGAACGGAGCCTCTACGTTTTGGCTACGAACTGTGCTACGACTTTTCGAAGCAGTTGTCATAGCAGATTTTTTTTTGTTGATAATTTCTAAAGTAATAGAATAGTTTAAATATAATTTTTCTTTCAAGATAGTTCTATCTATTGGTCGTCTAGTTTTTTATTCAATTTTGTTTCCTTTTCACAACGTATTTTTTTATGTTTGTTTTCTGAATACACGGACTGCTGAGCACAATATACTACTAAAATGAACTGTTTGAAAAAGCAATTCATATGTAACGTGCATATTTTACATAGTTGTTCGTTGTTTAAGTATGTCGTAACATCATAATTATTTGTGCGTTTATAATATTTTTATCAGAATGGAGATGGTTCGATAGTTTAATATGTTGGCCCTAATGTCAAATGTCACATTTATAAATAAAATAAATATAAAATGAAGAGTGAGTCAGAGAAACCCGGATCTGAATAGTAATATGTTAACGATACGGACACCAGCTTTTATTTAATCAACAAGTTCTAAGCCATATTTGTAATTTAACGGCAATAGATTTTATTTGTAAAGTTGTGATATTGATAGGTAAAGAGTTACAGAATATGTTAGTATTTAGTGTAGTTACCACCCACTTCCTAGTATCTAACTACAACTAACAAGCACTGGCATGCGAATAATTTCAAAGTAGTGAATAAATTCTGTAACATTTATTAGAAAGTATTGTATGAACAATTAGTCGTTAAAATCGGCTGATCGCGGGCTCAGGGTTACAAAAAACGCTAAAATTATTGAGAAAGGCTTGCCCAAAATATTTAGTAGATTTCGCAAGTCCTTGCCGTTCGACATTTACTATAGCCCGGTTACGCATTGTGCGTTGTTCCATAATGCAACTCAAATTTCATGTAATTGTTATAGTTTCGTAATTTTATCATTAAAATAGAGTTTCCGGAGGTAAAATAGAATCTCATTAGTTATTTGAAGACCCGTTACCTACTACCACTTTTCAATATTTCATGTAGCAAACTTGTAAAAATAATAATTTTGCAGTCGTTTGAATTGAGCTGTGTTTCATTTTCTTAATGTATAATATACATTAAGAAAATGAAACACAGCTTCAATTCAATAAAAAATATACATCTAAGCATATTATGCTTAGATATATATTTATGAACCCGATGAAAAAATTGATTTGTAGTTTCAAGAAAAAGGAAATATTTAAATTACATATTATTATTCGAACACAGAAAGCGGACCTTCCAAACAGAATGCTGGAGGGAGCGAATTGAAACACTGAGTGCATTCATATTTCAAGAGCATTCTGAACTTCCTGCGGCGCGTGAAGGCGGCGCCGGCGACACTCGCGGTGCACCCGTGTCCTGGCGCAAGGTCTGGTCTGCGCTCGAGCACCTCGAGGTCAGCGGTGAACGTTGCTACGGGGGCAAATATGTGCGCGTAATCAATTGCCTATTTATTACTCATGCTCACTCCCTCACTCCTCGCGCTAGCGACAGAGTCGCAAAACATTTTATCAAGAAAACGAATTCAACACGGTGCTTATACAATGTTTGATGAATCACGACTCGCAGTCTGCCTTCGACATTTATTCCGCCAGAATTAAAACCATTAAGTAAGATAGACGCGTGCACCACATCACTATCGGACGTGATGGATCATACGTGAATGTGAAACGAAATCGAAAGGGTAACACAAGTTTACTCAGCATACTTTCAAATCGGACAGTCACGAAATAACACCAGTGTTTATATGCCAATGAACAAGCCTCGAGTTGACAACGTAATAATGATAAACATCGAGAAGAGAAAATAACAGACATCGTCCAAGTGTAACGTGCGAATTATAGTAATATTCTATCTCAGAATTAGCCTGTAAATTCTAGAATAGAACAGCTCATACCGTCTTCGTAGATCGAAAATAAAACAGCAATTATGTATGGACTATATTGACTCATCAAATGGAATTTTATACATAAAGGACATGTAAAGGTTAAACTAGATATGAGTAATATCGTCCTTTTTGCAACTTTATTTCAGCAATAAAATTGACGTCCAATGGAAAGGCTGATCGCTAGTAATATTGCGCAGCTGTCACGGATTGATGCGAGTATAATGACAATTAACCGGCACGTACCTCATGTATTAAACGGTACTGTGGTTCGTCAACCCTAGGCGAAGTTGGATTGCGATCACGTAGAAATTAACACGGTGCCCGTGTACAGAACGCTAAAACCAACGTTGACGTGAGCGAGGCGTAGCGGTGGCGTGGCGGCCGCGGCTTACTCTGTAGATCCATCCACGACGCAAACAATCGATCGAGACAATGAACGCAGACTTGTGACTGCAATTGTTATAGACAATGGCACAAACAAAAGGCAATTTTAACGTAATTTCTGAGCTGATAAGCTAATCAGAAGGGAAGTGCGAATCTCGATGTAAATCAACGATACAATGGTGTAATGAACAACAAAATTCTAAGTTTTTTAACGTTGAAAAACATAAACACGTAACGTTTCCATTAATTATCATAATTTCTTACTAGACATTTTTTATTTCAGTTTTCCTACTTCCAGGTAGTTCATACTACAGTTAGTTATTGTAGCATTCAAGTAAAAGATGTAATTGAAGTTGCTATGTAAGATTACAGCATATTATCCACGATGTAGGCAATTTCATAACACAATCAGCTTTAGGTCACTGTGTTAATTTATGTTGAAGACGCGTTTTTGTTTCGACTCATAAATCGTAGCGTTGCAACTTGCAACTAATTGCCAAGCAAAAATATACCGTTTGTGAAATTCTAGCGATTTAATATGTGTACATATAATTATCTTTCATACTTAAATGTCACATAGTGCAAGACTTTTGGCAACTGAAATGTTACTAGGTCATTATAGTCAAGACTTGTACCCCTAGTTCAGTCCTATTCCTGTAAGAGTTAACGCAACTTTCAAGGCAACGAGCGAAGACTACAACTTTATCGCATTACTGTTTCAGACGACAATTCAATTAAATAACAAACGCGCCTTTATTGTTAACTAGTCGGAGCGCATTACTAATGCGTGGAGTCAACAATGTAAATTAAGAAGTGCGATTTTGCATTAAAATTAAGTACGCCTAGAGATTTATAAATAAAGCTTTAGTGGTCGAGTGAGGGGCGAGCACTTGGGTATCAGTATCATGCCCGCCGCATGCCCGGAATCACCAAGTGTGGTATGGGCGGCACGCACCGCGCTGTCCGCGGCTGACACCGAAATATTGCCATCACACTGCATGAGAATATGTAATCCACACACCTCTGATTCACACAACACTCTCTCGGAATCCGTAGAACATAAAACAGAAAAGCTCGACTTATATGAACCCACAAACGATCAGCTACGATTACATTATTAGGTCGATGACTATCCCGCCGTCATTGGGGGTTCAAAAACCGCATATCAAGGTCTAAGTATTTCTTGCTGAATACCTACGCTTCCCAAGCAGAAAATCAACTTTTACCACAATAAAACACGGCACATAAAACATGTTTCGTAAACAGGAACCGCTTATGCGTAGGTACCGTGACTGACGGCTCACCCTTTTTAAAACCTCACCAAAAGTATCGAATATTATAAATGTAAATCATCTTCAAATAGAACAGCACGAGCACCGACCAGTCCGCAGTCAACTTACACGGTTATTTCGCATCTTAGTCCCGATAACTGTCGGAGTACATGAACTAGCATTCAATCAAAATGCGACCAAACACTGCGGGTAATTAACGTAACCGCTCGTCACCAGGTCAACAGCTACCCGCAATGATAGCTTAGTGTTGAACGTGTTGTGAATAGATTATAATGACCAACTACAACGGCTGCGTTCATGTCTGGCGCTCATAACTCACACTTATACGTGGCGTTACAGTGGCCATTTCATCGACCGCGGCGCTCGTGGTCATGTTTCGTAACGCCGCCGCGGATCATGGGCATAGAAAGAGCCAAGGTCAAAAAACTGCGTTCCAATCGTGCAGTGGCGCCGCCAGCACGTCATCGGCCACAGCGGCCACATTAGTGGGAATCTCCCGCCGACTTTATACATTCTTGCGAAACGATACTAAGCAATAGATAAAGGTTAAATCTCCCGAGTTGCTGCAGCGATTTGCCTAGAAAGTGAAGATGTTGCATCCGCCTCGAGCAACAATAGTGCGTACATACTTACTGAGTCGCTTACAGAGTGATGCCGATATTACGGGACGCCGATAAGTAGCTATAACTAATCGATGTGATGTTTTATTCATCCGTTATCTCACTTCGCATTCCTCGAAAGGTCATCGGCAGGAAAGTGAAACTGGTTGAAGCCGAAAGTGATGCTTACAAAATTCGAAGACGTACATAAATATCCGATTATGTTCGCGTCGACACGTTGTCCGGCGCGGGGCTCGAACCCGGACCCCGCACTTAATGTCACTGATGCAATCATGTTAATCCAATGTCACTTTATTATGACATGCTTTTAGCGTTTTCTCCGCGCATGATGCGTAAACTAGTCTGACGAAACCAATGATATAAGATGTGAAGTATTTACGTAAATATTGTTAGCTATTACCAGCAATGTCTGAAACTACACCATGTGTAAACACATGCCCATGCAAAACGTAGACTCAGATACTTCCCAGCTTGCTAACCCGATCAGTACCTAATATACATAATGTTTTTTATTACTACGAAATATCACACAGTTATTTACATGTTCGCCACATAAAAAATCATCTAGGAACATGAAATGTGTTAATAAAATATTACGCAATATGTAAAACCAGCTAAATAAATGACGCGATGTTCATTATCAAAATGTCACAAAATGAATGGCATTAGTATTTTAATAGCTAAGTCAAGGGGACAGACGTAGGTACCATCGGGCTCGAGTGCTGTTTCTGATTCTTTTTTAGGAAAAACTGAGTCGTGACGTGACTATAGTGGGCGGAAGCGAGTGTCTCGCTACACTTAAATGGTAACTTCATGACTCTATACTTGATTTGTATCAGTCCCTAAAACCATTATGAAACACGAACAGACAATTAAGTATTATTTTCCTCACCAATTAACCGCTTCCCTTTCGCTGTATCCGGCGCAAAAGTCCAATATGCTGCCGATATTAAAACATTCATTTTCTAATAGTTGCTAGTCACGAAGAACAAATAAGGCTGAGAGTAGCGGATGATTGAGTGAAAATGTGATTTAAAGATAATTTCAATAACTACGATGTCGGCAAGTAATATTTAATACCGAACTATCAAACCAGTTTTCTTCTGAACAATTAAATATCCTGAGGCGTCAAATAAGCTTTTATGTAACGTCAAAGCTCCGCGCAAGTAGCGCTTCAGGCGAACCTAGTTTATTATTTTCGCCACGACATCGACTTGACCGCATTTTTGGCGCATCGATGCCTGCGTGCAGTTGCCACACGCCATCGATTCTATCATTTTAGCCGCAACTATTGTTAGGACGGTGCACGTGCCGAGAAAAATGCTACTGCAATTTATCGCTACAAGCCTCACCGCGTTGAAACTATTAAAATTAAGCGTTGCGTCAAATGGACTCGCAAACTAATGTTGTTGCTGAGCCGGTTCTCGACCCAACAGTGGGTTATTGCAAGTCTCTTGAGTTTATAGCACGTGGTCAACGTGTGGTTTGTATAGGTAGTTATCAATCATAACGACAAATACGGCGTTTCGTATCTAGTGGACAAAGTATCGAGTATCTTGCAGTTGCTAATTTTAGGCTGATCGAACCCAACATTTCCTAAAATTACAAACAAAAATTTCAGCAGCTAAAAACAAAATTTGCAAAGTACATTCGATGTACACAGCAATCAGACATAATTCACTACGTCTGTAGGCAACTTATTACCAACTGCATTACCACATACATTGCCAAGTTTATACACATTCCGATTGAAATCAATCTCTAGCCGTAACTAATGAATTGGACACTGAAAGAAAGAGGTATTTGTTGCGACAGGATCCGCATTTTGTGGATATGTAGTCATGCTATCAAATGCTGGATCAATCATGCGGGACTAGTAAATGAATTCTTGAACTGTTTTTGATGAAAACGTTGACAAACATTTTCGGGATTGCACTTTCTGCGAATGTTGATAGACTCAACGGATGCGTAGCGAGTGTGAATCTTTAGTATCCCTTCGCGCAGATCAACACGGTTGCTAGGTCGTGACCAGATCCGCAACACGTTGCCCTTGACATATCGACTCATAGAAAGTATAAGCATCAACCACGACTACTTGGACTTAAGATATTGTTTGCAAACTGGTTGATATGTTGATATAATGACAGGAATGTTGGCTAACGCTAACACGCTAGCAGTATTACGAGTAGATCAAGTTGAGAATTTCTGATGGAGCTAGGATAAGTATTGTTTCTCCATCAGATAGCTTTTTATAGAAACCAACCTGGTTGAACTCCTTGCAAGGATATTACAAGTATCTCCAGAAATTTAATAAGACATAATTTTATTCCTTTTTTCCAAGAAAATTAAAGGAAATTGTAAAGATGACGCCAATGCTAGCGGATGCAGAAACATGAAGGTATAAAGACCACTTCAAAAAGGCAGTATCTTCATCATTAATAAGTATGCTACCAGGTCGATAATGACATATTGAGATTTAGACAAATACTCCCAAGGTACGAGTGCCAGAGACGACGGCAATACTCTACAAATTTGAAATATTTATATAACCTAATGTGCTTTTTTAACAGCCGTGTACAGTAATACCGTGCCAACAAGAATATGCTTATTACGTTTGTCAATGTCACGTCCAACGCGTCCAGCCGCTACCATTTACATCGTGATGTGGTATTCATTAGAGCTGCTTTATCACATAACGACTGCCAAAGAAGGAGCATTAGCTTTACATAGACTCACCACGAGACGAGCTCAACCTTCAAAACTGTAGTCTATTCTGTAAAATTCACACAAATCAAACGCGTACGCGGACGCAGACGCGGGTTCACATCTTGGCCGCTTCACCGTTCGAATTTCGAAGCTTTGTTCGGTACCGAACCATGGAATTAGTAAGTACTAAAACTATGGAAATAAACAAACTGTAATAGGGAAAATCCTGATACAAGACCACAGGTTTACCAAAAGAAGCGCTTTTTTTTTTCGGAAATACCCTTTTGCACCAGAACATGTGGAAACTTAACCAAAATTATTAAAGTTTATTTTATGTCAAGTACCTAGTTTAAAAAAAAAACGAATGCACTGTTGATTTAAGCTATTAACCAAATTCACTGTGGAGGTACACACATCGACCCCTCGTCTCATTTCGTGCTGCGTATATTTTGGCCTATTATGCAACGAGTCTATTTGTTTTGTCATAGAGAAAGCCAATAACAAATGACGATACTAAATGCTAATTGCGTGTGTAACTATCATATTATTTGACTTTTAAAGAATGTCCCAGCGTCCCACTGCTACAACGATGTCATATTACTATGCGTTTTTATTTTATCCGTCAATCTTCATTGAACTACGATTTAAACTGATCTAGTAAGTATGTGAACGAACGAAAGATTTTGTTTTCATTTGAACGCGAAGGCGAAAGTTGTCGGATGTGAGATGTGCGCGGGCGCAGCAACGTCACACCTATAGATTACGTTTGCTGGTGACAAGTTGATCGTAAACGCGTTTGCTCCTTCTAATTCTACCTTAGGAAAAACTAAAATGAATTTTATTCATCATACCTATTCTAACTGTTTATTCTGAAACTACTTAATTAAAGTGAATTTTAATAATTTGCAAATGTTTTAATTTATTCTGAAGATTTTATAAATTGAATTTTGGCAGACACTTAATATAACAAATAAATTAAACCTGTTGCATAATTAGCAATTCAAATATTTATTTTGACTTCTAGTATTTTTATAGTAATTATTACAACACGTGCGCAACCAGCCTATTCGATAAAAGTTATAGCCAACTAATTTAATTTGCTAATATCCAACCGGTTCTCAACGGTACAGCTTGCGGCAATTAATCATAGCAAACATTGCTCGATGATTTTATAGCATCAAAAGTAAATATTAGTTGGCAATCTATACTTATTATTCAGTTTCGTGTAGAATTTGCCTAGTTAGGTAACTGTAGATGCAACAGCAAACAATATTTTTTTATCCCGACTTTACAAAAGGACATCGTGTGAAACAATCGCGATTGTCGCTAGTTACGTAAGCTAGGTGTGTGCGATGGGCTTTAGCGAGATTCACACATAAAAAGCGAAAGTGAAGGTCGGCGTGACGAGACGAGGCGCGCGGCGCCCGCGTGTTGTCCGCGGACACGCCACCGCCGCCGTGTCACCAACATTTTGAAACACCTACATTAATATTAAACAGAGTTTGCCCAATTTTTCCTTCACAAATACCATCTAAATCAAAAACAGAATATCAAATAATTATATATAATTAAAATATAAAGACTATCAAACAAAATTATGACGTTACCGGATCCGTTGAATTTTCGATGCATTATCATTCGAATCTCGCTTACAAAATTTGGAAGATAAGCCTATTAGTTCACGAAGCTATATCCGACAACAATAATCGTGATTCAAATAGTTTAGGCGGTCATTTTTTGTCGTACGACAAGTTTCTGGCGGATGTTACGTTTAGCTTCGTCCGGGGAAACTTGCCCAGACGCGGACGCCCGGACATCCGCGCGCATAAACAGACACCTCACTATAATCGCATATGTATGTGCATATAGAACACGCGTGGCGAAATAGGGAGCCGGTAGAAAAAAATATGATGTATGCTATACCAAGCCGGATACAGGGCGAATTCGTCGGCACTAGGGGGACTAGGCCTCGTTAGGATACGACTGGACTGTTCAGTTTCAATTATTGCCTTCTAAACAAAAGTTGTCGTTCCAGTCGTTGTCGTAAGCGATCGGAACAACAGCCAACACGATACATATGTTATGTTAACATTAAATGAATCTGATCAATTAATGATCTGATGATTTTTTTTTTTAGGAAGGAGTTTGTTCCGAAATGGTCCCATTTAAATTTCATATAGATCTGATGATCTGAACTGAATCTGAACTGTTCGAAAAAAGACAGCTTATTAACCGCGATTGCTGCTATGGCATAAATATGCATTGTTTTGACCCCAAGGATGATGAAATTTCGAATTGGTGTGGGGTAGGTACCATGACTAAAAAGTGAAAAAAAAAAACTTAAAAAAAAAAACAACCGACTTCCAAAATAACACTAGAAAGTGAAAAATAACTTTAATTTCGGAAGGCGGTGACCAGAAATTAATAAAATACATATCAAAAGTCACCGACTTCCGAAATTAAAGTTATTTTTCACTTTCTAGTGTTATTTTGGAAGTCGGTTATTTTTCTATTTGAGATCTGTAAGGTCGTCCTTGCCCTCCTACAATAAATCTTGTTGAAAAACCAGCTTCGGTTTATATTTATTAATTAACCTGCATCTACATATCAAATGCTAGAAAACCGGTTGCAGTACGTAATAGATTGATTTCTAACTCTTCGTAACTGAAAGTAATGTGCTAGTTATGAGTAAATGAGTTCCTGAAAGTGTAGTTGTCAGTGTACGTGAGATGTTATTACTTCGAGCACATTGATCAATTAAATCTATAGGTATGTATAAAAGCGAATCGTCACTCATTCATTCACTCACTGATTAAAAATGAAATCTCAAAAACTACTAGTCCTACGAAAATGAAATTTTGCACAGAGGTAGATTATGAGTAGGAGACGTCAGCTAAGAAGGATTTTAGGTAACTCTCCGCGTAAAAGGGTGAAATAGGGGGTAGAAGTTTGTATGATTTTTTTCATTCCTTTGACGCGAGTGAAGCTGCGAACAGCAGCTAGTATATAATATGATCGATCAAAGGAATAACAAAAAGGCACAATATATTTTTACAAGTGTCATTTGTGAAACGTGTAAATATATAAGTATTTCAATAAAATACTTGCATTGAATAAAATAATTAGACCGAAAATACGAACAATTATTTTAATCTAATAACATTGTCTATGTCATCAGAAAGAGTTATTTTTAGGCAATTCAGAAGTTCCTACTAACTAACGTGTGATTTAGTAAGATATAGATTTATTTTATGATTGGATGGAAACATACAGCCAGCGAGTTATCCCATTAAAGAGACCCAAATCGGCCGCTAGTCAAAGATTCCTCATGTAAAGACTCAATTAAAATTTGTGCCACTTGGGAATCGAACACAAAACCAGTTCAGCAGCCACATTTGCAACCACTAGAGTAGACCAATTATTCTAGGAAGTCAACAGAACTTTAGATTTAAAAAAAAAACTTAGTCTTTCTGCAAAGCATTATTTCAACATGTACACATATTAAACTGATTCCCGTGACTAAGCTAGACAATTGTGTACCTCTAAGAACAAATCAACGGAGGCAATATAGCTCCTAGCTTGCAGAATCATAGACAACAAACAAATTACAAGTTGAGCAACGCGCTGGACAATGGGAGCATGCTCAGAGACAATAGAGCTGCTTGAACTGAACAATATTGCTTTACGAACTGCATTTTGACAGCATAGTATGATGAAAGGGTTACTCGCGTGTATATGGGTATTTACTAAACATAAAATATACATTAATCGTCACAGTAGTTAGCCTCGCCTGTCGTGCATTAGTTTGTGGGCTCGAATCCGGACACATACACACGGCTACACATAAATCTATACATTTCCAGTATAAGCTGATCTCGCATTGTATACGATTTCCGTACAGTGCGAGATCTCAATTTATGTTTTTAGTTTCTGACTTTATCTTGGATATCACAAAGGTCAGTGCAGGAAACCTGCAGGCCTATACAAAACACATTTCTGTTAGCGTTCACGCCAAACGCTACCCCAAAATGTATGGGAACGACATTACCTGCAGAAAGGCTACGTCGTGTTCTTTCCGCAGGTAATGTCATTCCCATACATTTTGGCGTAGCGTTTGGCGTGAACGCTAACAGAAATGTATTTTGTCTCTAGGCCCTGGACTTTTACCCTCTTAATAATAAACACAGAATAAAGTTATTCCAAGTTTAAACCCATGAAAATATGTGGTCATTCCTTTGTTATTCCTGGTATAACTTTATTCCGTGTTTATTAGTAAGAGGGGTAGTAAATAAGTCTGAAATCACCGACCCGTCTTGGACAAACGTTGTGTATTGTATAAACGTAGAGGTGTTAAATTATTATTATTAGTTTGCCGATGTCCGACCACATGGTGGGTGCTTTTTATTATGTATAGCAGTGATTGCATGACATCACGTAGAATTTAATGGGCAACTGATCAAGCTACTCCAATCTGTCAAATTTATTTGATAGATTTTCAACTTTATACCGTAAGCATAAGGTTCATGTTCAATTGGGAAAATTTGACAGTTTGGGGTAGGTTGACCTGCTGGCGTCTGTACCTGTATAATTTTTATAACAATATCTAATTAATTTCATAATTAGGTCTAGGTTATCCGTGGGCACTGCCTGGGTGTCGATGAGTCAATCGAAACAAAAGCTTCTTCGAGCTATCTTCACTAAATCCATACTAATGTGAAGGCCAACAAAATACATAATTAATGAGCTATCACGCAATCTGTGTTTACTCTCACAACACTGAACTCGTTTGGAGAAATTTCGTTTTTATTGATAGAACCGCAGTAAGGACGTATTATTGATGTAAAGATATATGAAAAGGTTCTACAAGGTTCCATGTTGTAAAACAAGCTTGGTGAAGACAATAAGGTACATTAAGTGAAGGAAGTGTGCCTACAAACAGCTCATTTATGAGACGCGCAGCGCCGCCTCCGACACTCGGACGGGCCATCGAACCAACGATTACCTATTGAAATGTAACAGACATAACTCGGAACGCGACGTAAACACCGATCGTCACGTTTTATGGACTTTCTTTTAACACATCGTCGACGTATCGAAAATCTCTTAGTAAGGAGAAATTCCCATTCTAATTTGTATTCAGTAAGAAAACGCCTAAACGAATTTTGCATTGGATACGATATGTAACGTTAGTTTTTTAATAGAGAAAGCAATCTAGGAATGTTTTATATTACCTAATTAGGAAGTGGTGGCATATAATAAAGCGATTGTTTCACGACACACGTAACATGGGACACGCAGATAGATTTAAATTTTCCAACTGGCTTTCCTTCAAACAATGACTATTATCTGCCGCACAATTGAATGTACCTTAACACTATTATATAAATAATTAAATGCACGTTAGATATCATTTGTGTTGCTTAAACTCTAATGACGACGGTTGTGTACAGTTTTTAATTTCGTAAAACTTAACTAGGAATGTTAATGTTGGAAAATGTGTGAGAACTATAATATTGTTGAACTCCATTTAAATGTTTAAATATACGAAATGATGTTACTAAATGAGTGCGAAATTAATGAATCCGGTCTTTTAGTTTTGTATGTTTTGTTACTTTCCGCGATCGCATTATAATGTATCGCATATTGCCCACCTGTGTCTGAGTTTATTTATTTTGAGCACATAAATAAAACTTTTAACAATTCAAAACCATTTCATATTTTGTTTCACTTTCGATATCTATGCTATAAAAATATTTCGTGATCACTTAAAACGCAATGCAAGAACTTTACGACTTGCACGACCTTGCTTTTAGTTGGAGAAATTATGTTAAAAGTATTTATCAATAACCCCAAATAAGATGGAAATATTGATTTATTTTATACGATTGTAAATTGGAAAATAGGTATACTCCACTCAAGTATATAAAATGTTTCTGTACATTTAATCTTTAATGGTATTTCTTTATGAGCAGGTACCAAATGAAATGCACGGAAAAAGGGTCAATGTTCGACCCTTCGTTGCCGAACATGGGATCTTTGGTTCCACTCAATCTCTTTTGACACTTGCCTCTGAAAGTTTGAGACCGAGATTATACTTTTGATTTCGATTTTTAGTCACCTGCTATTCTTTTTTTTATGTTTAGCGATTCATATTAACATCGTATATTAATTTATTATTGAAATGGAAAATTTAACCGACATTTTTGGGAGTATTACTTTAAAACATTGATCGAATTGGAGTATTTACTCGACTTCGATCAAAACAACTTTGATCTAAGTCGAGTTCTTATAAAAACTAAACTAAACAAAGAAAATCAAATTCTGTTCAATTAATATTGCAGCCTTTGATTAAGCGATCAACTAAAGTATTCCTAGAATCTAGAACTGTCGTTTGAGGATAACAATACAAACGACCGTTTAATCGAAATGTATTCAAAACTAAGGTCACATGAAACCGCAGACAAAATTCGTCGATATCGTTGACTTGCAATAAATTAACGACGAAACCTTGATAAAATTCTTGATAATTTTGATCAGTAAAAAATCCCTTATACCCAAGGAAACCAATTGGTCATCATTAAGAGGGTACTTTAGCAGGTTTTGATGTTTCTAAGAATGCATCTTATTATAACTTGTTTACACAATCTAAAATTATTTTTTTACATTATTTCGCTAGTAAAACGTATCTCATTGAAGTTCAAATCGATTTAAGAAAAATAGCTAGTTACTAGTTAAGAAAAGTACACGCAATTTAAAGTTTGACCACGCCACGAAAGATCATGGGAGTTAGTTAGTTACGCTTTCATATATCACACGCACTTGTGTGTATGTACCATACAATGATGATCGTGCTGACCGCTGACAGCAGCGACAGGTGGGCAGGACGTCTCAATGTGTAAATGCCGCATCCGCGTCGCCATTTGACAACGTGTTGCAACTAGAGAGAGCTTTGACAATGGCCCGTGTTAGATCACACTTATCGCACGTCATGTTACTTATCTAAAAGTATTACAGAACTTTTATCGTCACTTAGCGATGTTTACATCACTACAACCTGTTCATACGACAATTGTATATTGATGCCTTTTCTTTAACGTTTTCTTTAATGACACCGGGTGTGTGAAGAGAGAATGTAACAAGGCTCGTTTCAAAATCTTCTTACCTACTCATGTAGACTTATTAATTTCTTAACTCTATAAGTCTATCATAGTTAATAGTTATTTCTGTAATGAATCTCTCCGGTGCCGGCTAAAAAGCTTTACGGGTACACATCGTGCGAATATAACTAACTATGTAAATGTGTATAAGTAGTTGGAGAAAACCATGAAACGGTGAAAACGCGCGTAGCGAAGCTCCGCAGCGAGACGCTTCGCACTTCACATAAAGTTGTAGCCGCAAGTACCGGCTGCATTGTTTTTGCAGCAAAAACGACAAAACAGACAATACACATTTAGCATTTGCGGTTTATTTGCAACACGCCTTATACCAGGACGTGAAATTGCGGGTTCATGAAGTTATTTTTAGATTATGAAATGGAATACGCCTATATGCAAATAAGACGCAAATAACGAGGTTCGACACATAGCGTGGAGCGTTGGAGCGGGCGCGGACGACTGCCAGGGAGACAATATGCGCACAAAGTCGTGCATATTTTAAAAGCAATGTTTCGCAGCCTTCATTGAGAAATACGCGCCCTCATTCGTGATGTCAGTTGGCTGCCGTTGAGCAATGAAAACCTGATTTCCACACGAGAAATGAGATCGAATTTTTGTCATATCGATCGATGAGTTAGCAATATCATAGTTTCAAACTTAACCGTTACTGAAAGTCATCCTAGCAAGCAGACTCAAGATGAAAGTCACCCGGCTACAGACGGAGACGATCCGGCTGCGTCCATTTATAGTTTTATAAACACGTCTCTACCCAACAATTATCGGTTTTGATGTTAGAAAGTGGTCATGTCCGAGTGGAAACAGATATTAAATGCAACAGTTATTATCGCATTAACAATAACAACCATTAAATAGTTGGAGTGTAGATTATGTGGCAGTGAGTGGTACTTACAGCGATATCCTGGCGACGGTCATGGTGTGTGTGGGGTGGAGCCCGGCTGCTTGGGCTGCGGCTGCAAACAGAGACGTCACGTCAACACACGCGCCTTTCCCAAGCGACACAAGTTGCGACAGTGAAGCTCAACGAGGAAGCTGCATCGCACATTTAAATGCAACGCTAATGTCAGAGAGCGCTTAAATGCCAATAGCGGCGACCTTTCGGTTTCGACTCTTGTTGCGCAAGTGAGAATCGCCAGTGATCGTGTGAGAAAGGCGAGTGCGTGTGGGGGAGTAGGTAGGGGTGAAACGCACCGGAGGGGGGAGCGGGTAACACCGCTGGCGACGCGCTGCCGTTCGGCGACTAACTTCGCCGGCGCGTGCGCACCTCTTACTTATAGCCGCGCGCCCACCAGCCGCCGCCGTGCACGGCTCACCCTCGACACCTCTCCTGTAACCCTGACAGTGTCACCAACCCTCCACTTACACTCGTCTACATGCAACCACTAAACAACCCAGGGGACAAACAATCATGAAACAGGAATCAGGAAACAGCCTTCACACGTCTTGGCCTCTAAGTGCCTGATTTGAAGCAAGGTACTTTGACATTTTATGAACAATCGTTGTATAACATCGCCATAATACACATCACACATACATAGAAGTACAATTTTCAATGATTAAAACAAAATTCGTGTAGCATCGCTACGAGGTGCTACGAAAGACATCAACGCGCTCGATCGAATTTTTGGAATTTTAGTTTTTAGACAGCACGCAGAACCTATGACCATTTTTTGTAGATTTTCTTTGTTAACATATTGAAGTGGAAGCCGACCCCGATATACTTGGGAAAAGGCTAGGGAAGATTTTTGATTCTATATTTTGATACGGAAACCATCTGTCAGGTAGAAAATGTAAGCATTGGGCAGCGTTGTACACTCTTGGTTAGATAACCCTTAAAATTCAATCTAAAAAAGATGTCATTGTATATTATGTAACGTCCCGGAAATGCGACAAACGCTATAAACCATCTAAACATGAAAATATAATATACAAGAAATAATAGGCCTTTACCGAAACGCAATAGGTGTTTGTGTATTCTGTGCGTAATAGTATGTACCTATTAGCAGTTTTCCTTGTAAATCGCTTAGAACTTTATAAAATCCTTCACTTCTTACATCATTTATTTGGGATACATAACAATGACCGGCACCTGTAGGTTAGCCCGGCAAAACAGACATTAAACGAAATACCTAATAGTTTATGGCACTTTTTAGATGCTAATTAATCATAATAATAACGGTTTACATTATTAGTTAGTATATACTTAGTCAGGCAATGACAAGATTTCAAAAATATTCATATATTTCTAGACTTACTAGGTATTTATTAAGCAATCGCGTTTTAGTACCAGCGCTAATTCTCACTTTTTCTAATGTTCCTATAATCTTTATTACAATAATTAAGACTTAATTTTTTATTTAATAATTAATTACGTACCTGTATAACGTTTAACGAGGTCCACACTATTAAATTTATTACCAGAATAAATGATAATTAGTTACTCTAATCGGAGTTATCAGTAAAAGTCCACTAATGAGAATAAGTTTCCTATCGTTGCCGTTATTATTGGATTCAAGAAGGAAGTCGATACATCTAGAATTGAACAATTCAGAGTAATTAGTATCGCTAGCTCAGAGCAGAGGTGGCCCAGTGGTAACAACTGCGACTTACGAGTTGTAGGCCATAGGTTCAAACCCAGACAGGCGATTTACATTGTGTGAATTATTTCATCACCACTACTCTCAAAACGGTGCCAGGGGTGCGGGTTTGTTCGAAAGAGACACCACCGTCCCTGGCATACGGGCTACTGAAGGAACACGGGTGGGTTTTAGTCAGTAAAAGTCTGACACGCCCTCCTACTCCACCCAGAGCGGGAGAAGTTATTTGATGATTTCCCAACCAAAAAAAAAAAAAAAAAAACTCTCAAAACGGTGAAGGAAAACATCGTGTGGATAACAATATGTCTTAGAACCAAAATTTTCGAAGATATGTGACATCTACCAACCCACACTGGGTCTGCGATGTGAATTACGGCCCACTTTCTCTCGCCGAGAGGAGGCCTGTGTCCCAGCATTGGGAACGATATAGGCTGATTATGCTTATACTTAAGCTGTAGTTAGTTGCTAGGTTCGAACTTGCTACTTCATGTTCAGATCCCAAGGAATCACCTTTATAATGGTGCTAGTAATCGACAATTACAATAACATCAGCATGTAGGTTTTTGTCGTCTAGCAGAAAACAGTGGCATCTGATACAGGGTAAGTTTTTATCCAGTGCGCAAATTGTAACCATGAATTCAACATGTCATTCTAGACCCCCTAGCGCAGAAATTTTTCGCCGGTTGTACAAAAAAAAATATCTGCTGTTTTATAGAAAAGTACAATACCTACGCGGTCAAAATGTATGGAACAGCAGATTTTTTTTGTGTATCCGGCGAAAAATTTCTGTGTTAGGGGGTCTAGAATGATATGCTGAATTCAAGGTACAATTTGCACACTGGATAAAAACTTTTCCTGTATATAGAAAATATTTATTTTTTATTATTATTAATTTAATCAGTGGCACTTACCCCATGGATTTTAACTTGATATCTAACATTTACGTTAGTTGCAGAACCGGCCACTTGTTTTATATCAACAATGCCTGTTTCTAGATATTTATGTTCATATTATAGATACGTTTTATATTAAAATCTTCTTGAAAACTTCTTCAGCTTTAGAAGGACTTTATTATATTGAACTAAAATTGGCCGACCCCATGGTAGATTTTACTAATCAAGCAAGCAATATTTATCCAACGAATAATTTAAGCATTTTGACGGTTTATTTCATACAAAAATAAGTTTTATTTAACGGATCAACGTGACTTATGATATGTATGCATAAGTCACGTTGATCAGTCAAAATCAGCCCTACATAATCAAGAAACCAATAAAATACATCAGGATGTAACCGTATTGCATCACATGTACATCAGAGCATAATGGAATCTATCGTACAATCAAGACAGATTAATCAATTAAGCATTTTTGCGTGAACTAACATCAAACCTTTTCTCTTTACAAATTAAGATATTTTCTCCGATAAATCAACGTTTCATACTTAACATAATATTGCAACAGCAAGAATGCAGTTTAAAAGTTGTTTACAAAACTAGTATAACAATGCGCGGTTTGAATAACAATACAATTTCAGATGTTTCTGTAAACGAAATCGTAAGAGTCGCGAAGATTCTCCTTGCAAACTTAACGTCCTCAAAGTTCAAGTGGTTTGGTAACAAGGAACTCACATATACATGCGTGCTAGGTATGTGTGGTATGCGCTAACTTTTTATTTTATTTATACTTTTAATCTTCACGCATGTTTTCCCTTATGAGGCTTGCGAGCGAACATTCCATTTGTTGGCGCCACAAAAGAAGCGTCGAATCAATTGTTTTGTGTTGCAAATTGCGCTACTGTTTTATTTTTACTGTAAAGTACACAGTAGTTTAGTGTAGTTGAAAACGTTAAAACTGTTCATTAAAATTAAATAATATTTTACGTTATTCGAAGAAGTCTGTTCAGGTAGGTCGAACTAATTCAGATTCTTGTACTTCAGAACCTTGCTAGAGTTTTAAAACCCGAGTATACGAAGTAAAATATCCCAGAAAAACATTTTTTGACATTACCATTTTTTT
Organism: Polymixis flavicincta; assembly: GCA_949987655.1. Lineage (NCBI taxonomy): Eukaryota > Metazoa > Arthropoda > Insecta > Lepidoptera > Noctuidae > Polymixis > Polymixis flavicincta. The sequence continues at coordinate 27,961,672 of OX465171.1, read as the reverse complement.
ATGGTATCATTTACCTGAAATTAATGAATTGATTTATTAATATTTATTCGTGTACACATAGGTTTACATGAGGTAATACGGGGTGGTCTCCGCAACTCCACATCAAAGCTCGAATTTCCCATACAGCATATGTATAAACATACAACAAGATTTTTTTTACAAATAAATCAATTTCCTCGTACAGTGTAAAAAAATGAGTTTACCGATGATATTTGTCGTTCAAATGCCTACCACTTGGACGACAAATTGCTTTACCTGTTAGCAAACACGTTACATGGCGAACCCCTAAGGGGTTGTTCACCTAATGCTTCCAGGTATTGTCGGTATTTATAACATTGGCCGTAATCTCTTGAGGTGTTGACTTCTTTAACGTCGAAAGAAAAAAGAGGCTAATTTCTCATTGCTCGATAGGTTTCACAGGGTCATTCTAAATGTGGCCACCAGTCACTAAATTATATGATTTCCTGAAGATCGAATATCCTTAGAAAACATCCTATGATGTTTTTCTCAAATAATATTTTCATAGTGATAACCTTCCGGAAGGGAAAGGGATAGTTTCAGCTTCTGCGCCACTAGTTCCATTTCTGTTTCAGCAGCACTTCCCACGGGAAATTTATTGCTAAGCAAATTGACAACCAATAGTTATCCGCTTATTTAAATTACAGCTGACGTCAATCTACCCAGCCTTTTCCCAACTGCTGCGGGGTCAGGTTCCAGTCTAACCAAATGCAGCTGTATAGGTAGTATATAACATGGAGCGACTGCCTATCTGACTTCGAAAACCCAGTTACTGGGTAATACGATACCCCTTGGCAAGTCTGGTTGGCACACTTTTGGGCTCATGACAAACCGTAATGGCTGTCAAAGATTAACAAATGACAGCAGGGACAAACGGCTTAAGGCTAGGTTGTTCCGGCATGTAGGCCTTTGAAACGCTACCTCCGCCTCCCCAAATGCGGCATGACGTATTTATTTACGATGAACTGTCAACCATTTAGCAGAAAATCCATGCCATAGTATAACATATTGCAGTTGATCAACTGAATTATTTTTTCTTAGGTTTGAAATTTTTTCCTTGGTTTTAGATACGGTATGGTAAAACTAAAAATATTACTTAAAGTTCCCTGTGTAGGGTAAGTGTCCTGTAAGTTACCTATTGAGCGTTTTCATATTATCAGATATTGATACCAACCCGATACCGATATCTCGGCAGCTGTACACATACCGTTTCGAAACCGATATATTTAATATCGGCCTGATGATATTGGCGAATATCGATGACCATCGCGACTCACCAAACGACAACAGTAGGTACAGTACCTAAGTATCGACGTCTCGAAGTCAGCAATGCGAATAAGTGTGTTCAATTGAAAGAATGGCCAGTTCTCTCACCTCTATTGTGCTGCAGGCTTAGCACGAGAACCGTAGACAAGCGTTTTGTCGTCGGAAGAGTAGACAAAAAGTATGTTTCCCTATAGACAGTTGACAGTTTTGTACCAAGAAAAGTAGACAATCAATTTCTATTCTACAGAAGAGTAGATATAGTAATGCGTCATGATAAGCCAGCTGATATCGGAGCCAGTCACTGTCTACGACGACTTATGTGACAATAACAACTCTATATAAAAGCGTTTATTAGGTACTAAACGTTTGCGAAAATCTAATCCCCGGTATCGTGGCGGTGTCGGAATCGGCTAATGTACTGTGTTGTAATTTAATGTAATTGTTAAAGTGTAAATGTATTTTCACTCAAAACGTAAACGTTCCAGAAATAGCGATTTCAAACATTTATGAAAAAACAAACCCGGCTTTACTATTATTATGATTGCTACGGGTTTCAACCTCAGGACTAGCTGCTTCTCACACGGACAACTGTTCGTCAATTGATCCCGCGACACCAGTCCTGTTTGCTTTGTTTCTTTGTATATTTAGGCTGTTGAGAGCAAATCTACAAATGTGACATAGTTGTGTACAGGGAAGTTTTATATTAGGTCTTTACCTATGAAATTGCCGTTCTGCAGTACTGGCCATTTCAAATCAAAATAATTTTTGTTTGGCTAAGAATTCTAATTTCAAATTAATTTTATTTTAAAAACATGGTTTTTTTTTTCTAAAAGTAGTCATTTCTTTATTGATTAGTGTTACATTTTCATCGCATTTCAATCTTTTTCGTCATCATGGATACGTTAAAAATTCGAGTAATTATGGAATATGAGTACCGTCGTGGCAGCAACGCGGCACAAGCGGCACGCAACATCAACGACGTTTACGGAGCTAACACTACAAACCAACGCACCACCTGTTATTGGTTTGCTCGCTTCCGTTCTGGAAATTTCGACCTGAAAAATGAACCTCGCGGTCGTCCGAAGACTTTGGTCGACAATGACGAATTAAAGGCGATTGTGGAAGCTGATGATACACAATCTACGGCTGAATTAGCAGCAGCTTTCGACGTTAGCGTCAAAACAATATTGGTCCATTTGCGTCAAATTGGCAAGGTAAAAAAGCTTGACAAATGGGTGCCCCACGAACTCAATGATCGCCAGCGCGAAGTACGCGTCGAGACGTGCCTTGCACTGCTCAACAGACACACAAATGAAGGAATTTTGAACCGCATTGTTACCTGCGATGAAAAATGGATTCTGTTTGATAACCGTAAGCGCTCAGCAAGTTGGTTGGATCCTGGTTCAGCACCTAAACAATGCCCTAAACGAAAACTTACCCCTAGAAAAGTGATGGTCACTGTTTGGTGGTCTAGCGCCGGTGTGATTCATCACAGCTTCTTACCAAACGGGGTGAGCATTACTGCAGATGTGTACTGTGAAGAACTGAACACAATGATGGAGAAGCTGGCGCATCTCCAACCAGCATTGGTCAATCGCTCGTCTCCGCTGCTCCTGCACGACAACGCGCGACCTCATACTGCACAGCAGACGGTCTCCAAGTTGCAAGAACTGGGGTTGGAAGCTCTCCGTCATCCGCCCTACTCACCAGACCTTGCGCCTACAGACTACTACTTTTTCCAGAATTTGGATAACTTCTTGGCGGGAAAAAAAATTAATACCCGAGAGGCAGTACAAAATGCCTTTGAAGAATTTGTTGCCTCCCGTCCAGCTGATTTCTTTAAGAAGGGCATCAATAAACTGCCACTGCGATGGCAAAGATGCATTGATTGCATGGGTGATTACTTCGATTAATACAAATAAAAAATTCATGAAAAAAAATCGTTTAAATTTTTTCATACAAAACGGCAATTTCATAGGTAAAGACCTATTATAATGTGGCACAATAGTGGTGTCTTACGACTTCTACGCGAACGAAGTCACGAGCAGAAGCTAGTTACAGATACATATGGTTTTGCGGTTGTAAGGTGAAAATGAAAAATAGCAATAGTTTCATTTGGAAATCATGCTTCCAGACCATTCAACCAGATAATTTCCAGACAAGTTTTAGTTGTTAGTGAATTAAGGAATTTGAATTCGAACTGATGGAACACGGATGGGTTCAGTAAAAGTCTGATAAGCCCTCCCGTTCCGCCCAGAGCGGGAGAAGTCATTTGATGATTTCCCATTAAAAACAAAAAAATACCCTTGCGCAATTCGTTTTTTGAGAAAACAAATGTCGACAGACATTTATTTTCAGAGGTTCCCAGAGGTTAAGCTAAGTGTAACTTGTCAGTGAATTCAATAATTTATAAAGTCGACAAGCTATGTGTCCGACGGTATTTCTCTTCTTCAAAATGGTAGATTTCCATACAAATCATCCACTATTTTATTTACATCTTTGGTGGCAGAGGTTTCAAAGATCCTGATTTTCAGATTTTTATCAAGTAGAATACGCTTAAATGGTCATACTGTTTCGGTTACACTGTAACCATATGCTTTTGTTTTGGTGTTTGCCATCGCTCAGAAAGAACCGTAAATATTTTGAGCTACATATGAAGGAATAATCGCCGTACTTTATTGTCGAGTGACGTACCTACTGCTCCAGCTATAATTTATCGAAACTATTATTTTAGGACATCAACATTAATATTTTAAAATCACGGATTCGAGAAAAAATCTTGTATTGCTAGCTCCGCTATTCGAGAAATATCAATAAAGTTGTTATCGTGTTCCTTCCAAATGGTCGTGTACCCTATAGCACTTTTGTCTGACCAAATTTTTTCCTATTTTCTCTGTTGGTGGGGAGGGTTGTGCGTTTACAAATTTATGTTTTGGCTTCCAACAACACGCTTCGCTTGCTTACTTGCTTGGCTTGGTTTTGTAGACGCAGACCTACCTTACCTCCTCCATCAGAGGCGGTAAGGTGGCGTGGTCTTGAGGGAGAGCGCAACGGTCGTGTAGATCCTCAAGGCAAGTCCGGTGATGTTCCTTCTCGAGGTTGCCGCCCGTTTTTGGTCTAATTCCATATGAATTAGACGTAACAGAAATCACCGGGCGATCTACCTCAGGGGTGGCGAGGTCATGCCCTTGGGTGTCCACCGTCGAACAAGAGCAGATGATGGACAGCAATGACCTCCCGCGTGTTTGTGCCGTGCGCGGGGACCCGTACGGAGGGATGAAGGAATCCTGGTAGTTGAGTGGAGCAGGTTGCACACAACACACTACTTTGGCCCGGATTTCCTCCTACACGGGAGGTCGTGGTGTAGCTACCCACGATCAATCGGCTGAGGCATCCCATAAGCGGGTTGTCAAGCGAGGGTCGACTTAGTGGGGGAGGGCAGCCGGCGCGGCGTGGGGTCTCGGGATGAGTTGCGGCATAGTCTCGTGTCGTATACAGTCCCGGGATCTTCCGTCGCGTGCGGGCTCGTCAATTTCCTACTAGGTTGATCCTATACCGAAGGAGTAGCTCTGGCGTTTGCTCGTTGAACGAGCGACGTCCCCGACTGAGGGCTCCGTGGCGGGTGGAGAGCTCCGACGGTGAATCTCTAACATCCAAACCCATGGACAAAGAGACTTCAAAATCAACCAAACCACAAGCTGCGTCCCACTCGGCGGATGCGCTTACAGAAACCAACGCACCAAAGGCCGCGTCTTCAGATGCGCCTTCCATGACCGACACAAGGGTTGCGTCTCAGGATGTGCCTAAGCGTAAACCGCCTAAGGCTGCGTCCACAGATGCACCCGCTAATCATAAACGATCGGCTGCGTCCAAGGATGCGATGAGGAAGGCAACCGTAAGGGATGCGCCACAACAGGCTGCGTCCCGAGCGATCCCAACCTCATCTGCGTCCATGGATGCGCCCTCTAACACTACCCTGACCGAAAGGCCAAGGACAGTTCTCGCTCGTGGCGACTCGAGGAGTACTGCAAATGTGGATGCGCCCAAAACACGGGTTGCGTCAACGGCTGCGGTCTCTGAGAGGGACCCGACGAGTCTGGCCAATGCCCCATTGGCAGGAGGATCTAACTGGCAAACAGTGCCATATAAAAAGACGTCCCACAAGGCGGTGTCGGCAACGGCCGAGACGCCCAAAGGCGAGGCTGCCACCGGCACGAAGCGCAAGCGCAGCGCGAGGCCAAGAGGACGTAAACAACAAAAAAAACACCAATATGGTACCGCCGGCCCGGGCGCAGAAGCGTACGCGTCCTGAAGATTCCGTCACACCAACGGGGATTAGCAAGAAGAGCAAGCATGCCCGCTCCCGTATGGTTGACGGAACTTTGGTGAGCTACGCCGAAGCGGCCGCGTCGTTTAGAACTAACGAGCTGTGTGTCGCCGTCATGGCCGAGCCGTTTTCGGACATGACACAGGAGCAAGCGGAGGGGATTCGTCTAATGATTGAGAACCAGCTCCGGGCTCTGTTGATGGCAGCTCCTGATCAAACGGACACAAACACTGCGATCCACTTTAGAGGCCGGGCCCACTTCGCTGAAGGCGTCCTCAAAACGTGGTGTGAGGACGACTTCACACTGGCTTGGCTCAAAGGGGTCGTCACTAACATATCGTCCCCGCTCCCGGTGACCAAGCTCACCGTTCGGCCCCAAGCCGACATACCTAAAAAGGCACTGTGTATGCTGTACGTCCCGGAGACCACCGAGGACACTACACAGCTGCTTAGGTTGTTGGCAAGGCAGAACCCGAATCTAAGGATGAACACCTGGACTCTGACACACGAAAGGGTTAGGCAGGAGCCCCCGGGTACCTGTCTCTTCTTTCGTGTGCCGGAGTCCATGGTCAAAACCATAAAGGACCAGCAGCGGCGGGTATACTACCTAATGGGTAGTCTATACATCCGCTTCCTGGAGGAGGGTGGAACCAGGGACGCAGCCGCTGCGTCGACATCAGCAACAGCCTCGAGGGCGCCTGGGAGGGAGCCTGGTCCACCGCTGCCTGGACGTTCCCCGTCGCCTCCAGCGGTGGAGAACGTTGGGGAGGCGGTGGAGTTGGCAACTTCCATGGCGGTACTGGAGGTTGTCTCAACAGCGGGATCATTGGGAGATCCCCCCTCGCCGGTCCAACATCAGACGAGGACTGCTTTCCGGCAGGGGAGAGAAGTGAGGGCGAGGACAGCAGCCTCTGCTCCTCTCCTTTGCGGGACTAACGTCCTGCAGACCAACCTCCAGCACAGCCAATCTGCGTCGGCCACCTTGCGCAGAGTGCTGGAGATAAAACATCAACAACCGAACACCATCGCCCTCATCCAAGAGCCGTGGATCAGGGGTGGCAGAATATGCGGCCTTGGTAACATCGGAGGTAAGTTGCTGCTAGATACCTCCGTAAGTAATCCGCGCACTTGCATTTTTGTCCCAAAACATGTACCTAACCTTTTAATCAACGAATTCTGTTCAAGGGACCTGACAGCAATCAGGCTTTTCAGAACCGAACTGAAACTCCCGGACATTGTACTAGCCTCGGCATACCTGCCAGGCGACGAGGACGTGCCTCTGCCAGAGCTCGCCTCATTGGTCGAGTACTGTGAAAAGGAGAAACTGGAACTAATCATCGCGACAGACTCCAATGCGCATCACACGCTCTGGGGTAATGTCAAAACCAACAACCGAGGTGAGGTAATGCTTGATTTTATTCTTAGTAATAACCTGGTTTTACTCAACACAGGTTCCGAACCTACTTTCATAAACGCGAGATCGCAAACAATAATTGACTTAACTATAGCAACCATAGGTATTTCCAACTCCATACAGGACTGGCATGTGTCCAACGAAATATCATGCTCGGACCACAGATGGATTCGCTATACCATTAACTTCAATCTAACCAAACCACAGCCAAGAATGGTTCCTCGCAATACCGACCAAGCCAAGTTTATAAAACTCGTCGAGGCTGAACTAGGTAGACTACCCACCCTTCCGGCTGAAATACCAGTAACCAATTTAGACGAACATGTAAACAACATCACATCCATCCTTCTATCTAGCTATGAGCAGTCGTGCCCCCTGACGGTACCTAGGCAGGGAGCTCGCCATTCCTGGTGGGGTCCTGAGCTGGAAAGGCACCGACGCAAGCTGAGAAGACTATTCAACAGAGCTAGGAACACACGGTCGCCAGTAGATTGGGACTGCTATACAATAGCTCGTAAAACTTATAAAAAACTGATACGCCTAAGAGGAAAGAATAGCTGGAGGCGTTTCTGCACTAACATCGAAAGTAACAACCAGGCAATGAGGGTTAAAACCTGTCTTGCTCAAGACAAAGACCACTCAATAGGATGCCTGAAAAAAACAGATAACACCTACACTACAAACGACGCTGAAACAAGCGAACTACTTCTAACCACCCACTTCCCAGGATGCCAGATTGCCACCCAGCAAAGCTGGGAACCACATAGGGAGAGGGCCACGAGTAGCCTGGATTGGGAGGTGGCGTTAGAAGTAATTGACAAAGACAAGATAACATGGGCAATCAACACCTTCTTACCTTTCAAGGCAGCAGGGCTGGACGGTATTTTCCCAGCTCTGCTCAGGTGGAGCCAAGATCTACTGGCTGATTACCTCCTTAAGGTATTTCGAGCCTGCGTGGCCCACCGCTACATCCCCTTGAACTGGCGGGAAGTAAAAATAATTTTCATACCGAAGCCGGGCAGGGGTGACTACACCCAACCCAAGTCTTTTAGACCCATAAGCCTCTCCTCGTTCTTCCTGAAGACACTGGAGAGGCTGGGGGATAGGAAGATTAGGTCCCAAATTTCGGTACATAGACCCTTACATCCTAATCAACACGCCTACTGTGCAGGCAAATCAACTGAATCAGCACTCCATAGCGTAGTTTCACGCATAGGAAGTGCTCTTAAAGCAAAAACCCCAACCCTAGGCGCCTTCATTGATATAGAAGGTGCTTTCGATAAAACTAACTTCGCCAGCATCGAACAGGCACTTGCCACGCACGGTGTTGCGCGAACACTCATAGAATGGATCAATAACATGCTAAAATACCGTGCTATTCGATTTACCGTGAACACCACCACGCGAGGTATCGTAAGTAGAGGCTGCCCACAGGGTGGGGTGCTGTCACCACTACTGTGGAACTTGGTCGTAAATGAGCTCATCGCAGAGCTCAACGCCAGCAGTCTGTACTCAGTGGGATACGCGGACGACATAGCAATTTTAATCTCGGGGAAATTTGAGGGCATCTTGTGTGATCTCATGAGAAGTGCCTTCAAAATAATCGAGAGTTGGTGCACGAAACACGAACTATTGGTTAACCCCTCGAAAACAGAACTAATAATGTTCACCAACAAAAGAACCCTGGGACCCCATAGGCTTCCAAAACTCTTCAACACAGAACTAACACTCAAAGACGAAGTCAAGTACTTGGGGGTGATCCTTGACAGCAAACTGCTCTGGAACAAGCATCTTGACTACAAACTCAATAAAAGCACAATTGCACTATACCAATGTAAAAAAATGTTAGGAAAACATGGGGGCTTTCTCCGAAGATCACCCTGTGGCTATATAAAGCGGTGATCAGGCCAATGTTGGCTTATGGCGCTCTGGTTTGGTGGACGAGGACCGAGCTCTAAACCACCATTACTAGACTACAGCGCTTCCAACGACTGGCCTGTTCAGCTACCACTGGCTGCATGAGAACCACCCCAACAGCAGCCATGGAGATAGCCCTTCAATTAACTCCCCTGGACCTGTACATACAGCAAGAAGCCGCACTAGCTGCTATCAGGCTAATGCATCTGGGCATATGGGGCAAGAATTTAACCAGCCCACACGCTAAAATCCTGGACCGGGCGATTGAGTACCAGCCACTCATCGCTGCCCCGTGTGATAGAACACCAAACCAACCTATGTTCAACAAAAACTATATTATACAAACAGTAGAGGAAGAAAGGGATCAGTCGGGAGCCAATGAAGTGCGCATCTACACAGATGGCTCAAAAACACAAAACGGTTCAGGTGCTGGCGCTCACTCCCTTAACCTCAACATCAACTTTCACATACCGCTAGGCACACACAGTTCAATCTTTCAGTGTGAATGTGTTGCACAAGCCGCTACAGCAGTAAAGCGCTTAGGCATCCGGAACTACGGCATTAAATTCCTATCCGACAGCCTATCTGTGCTCAAAGCTTTAGAAAACAAACAAACTAACAACAAACTAATTTTTGAGTGCCATCTTGCCCTGGAGAGTTTAGCGACGTCCAATCGTATTGCACTCCAGTGGATCAAAGGGCACAGTGGATCTTTAGGCAATGATGCCGCAGATGAACTTGCGAAGAGAGGCTCTGATATGAAAGTGCTAGGCCCGTACCCACTTCTCCCCCTGCCTTTCTCACAAATTCGTGCGTGGATTCGCCAAAGGTCGACCGAACTCCATAACAACAGATGGTCACGGGCAACAGACTGTAGACAGTCAAAATTGGCTTTACCAACTGTACACCCGCGATTAACCAAAAAACTTCTCAGCCTGAGCAGAAATAACCTTAGAATAATAATAGGAACAATTACGGGCCACAACACCCTTAACAAACACCTTTTTAACATGACCACAGACAGCCCGCTTTGCAGGGGCTGCCTTGACGCCGAGGAATCAGCCGCCCACGTCATCCTGGAATGCGAGGCCGTGGCTTCTCAACGCGAAGAAATCCTCGGAACAGTGAGGTCGCTCCGCGAAGCCTGTGAAGCTCCCAGGAAGCTTCTGTGCTTTTGGGCGGAGCTAGGCTGGCTCTGCTAGCCAGCATCCCCACGCACAACGGACCGAATGGGAGTCTACGTGCGGAAAAGGGAGTCCCATCATCATCATCATCATCATCATCTGTTGGTGTCAGACTGAAAGTTCTTTATATTATTAGTATACAACCGACAACCAGACATATTGTATAATATGTAATATTAATGTAGGATATGATAGTAGCGAACACAGTTCGGTGCAGAGGAAATATCATAGTTGATATGGATGAAACTGATTAAAAGAAACTTAGAAAACTGTGATTTGTACAAAATTCTTCATAAACGACGAATTCGACTCTCACTTGACTATTATTATTATTTCATCGATAATAATTTGTAATGTATCAACACTATTTTAAGATGACAATTAAATGTCATCATGTTGCCTAGAAATAATCACATTTTCGAAAACAATTTTATGAATGAAAATATAATTACAAGATATTTTTTCTGAGCTATCGCAATTTCATAAATTAATTAGTTATTTTTGTACAGGCGCAGAATGAGCGAGTTTTTGAAAATTTTGACACAGGTCCACCCTCGATGACGTCCCGCAGGACTCTGACAGACTCTGAGCGTGAGCTGATTTAGCCGTATTTAGATCTTTTTGAGTTTATTCAAAAAAAATCTACTAAACTAAAAAATTGAACCTTTAGATTCCCTCTTAAATACGATTCCCTCATCGTACATGCAATTTTCACATAATTTTGTGCTCTTATTAGGAAATGAGACGGAAACTGGTTTTGAAATCGACCCTGTTTCGGATTTTTTTTTTCATCGAGCAAATTGCAATTAATCGTGTTTTGAACCTTTAATTTCCCTCAAACAAGGATCTATTTATGACATATGTTTTTTTCAGGGCCTAAATACACGAATTTGATCATTTAATCTTGATTCTGAAACAGGCAATTTGGGACAACCCCCCGTTAAGTAATTGTAAATAAATGAATTATGTATTTCGCATAAATCGAACGAATTTAAACTATTTGCACTTTGAAATAACCACACCAATACTGGTGCCAGAAATACTTCAACTGTAGGTACTCTGTTTGATTTTAAATTACTGTGCAAGAAAAGGATGATGTCATTATGATTTCGCTGTAAACATTGTGGTAAAAATTTATAGGCGGTTAAACCGGTAGTGTGCATGATGAACCTACTTCCAAAATTATTTCATTTTTATATAAGTATAGGTGCATAAGTGGGTAATAAATGCCTACTTTACGTATTTATACAGTTCATATTTTTCTGCCAATAGCCGATCAGAGCTCCAGAGAAATCCCCCTAAAAACGCGTGACGTGTTCAGGAGAGAATATACCTTTCTGTACCAGGTTCTTTTTTGTCAATATCATTATTACTAGGTTGCCAATTAATCGGACCGCGTGTTAGTATTTTTCCATTTCAAAAAGAATATCACCTGCAATGGTTTTTTTTTTGGCGGCCTTAAACAATAATTCATATCTTAAAGTACACTTATAACGCATTATTGTTTTACTAACGCGTTAATTTATTTTGATACCTTCGTTTTATTTGATTGTAATTCTTAATACGCTGATTACCAAAGGAGTAGTTATTAGTGTTGTATGTATGGGTTAGGTGGTATCAACCAGCTCAAAATAGCGGAGTAATAATAATCATACGGGATCTTACACGAAATGGCGGGACGACATAATTGTATGTCTTTGTTCGCAAATTCATTACAGCGTTATCGCCACACAAAGACATGTTTCCAGGGCCTCAAGTCTGCTATTACAATAGTGCCAGAATGGTCTATCATTGATTTCATAATTGTTGATTTTGACAAGTTTAGTAATCTACTAATATAATGGCGTCATTATGACTCTCCAGTGGCCAGCCACTGACACTCCATTGAAAGAAATGGCATTTATTGATAATCTCGTACATAATGACAAATGAATGACAAATTTTGTCAGTTCCTAAAATAATATGTTAAAAAATAATATGTAAAAATATATACATATAAATGAAATCTGGCATGAATAAATGAACAAATTTAGTAGTATTTTTCGAAAATCATATCTACTAACGGGTTTTATAATAATGGCAATACGACAATGCCATTATAACACAATTCTATAACGAGACCATTGACCGACCACTGATCGACCGTTATGAATTTAGCAGATTACGAACTTTTAGCAAAATGACGATGGGATCGCGTTGGAATGGCGAATTTATAAAAATAGCAGACTAAGGCCCCTGTACTGCCACCATTCAAATAAAATGTAGGTAATTAATTCCGGACTGCCGATTCAGGTTTTTACCCCAAATCACCAAACACAAAGGGTAATCAAAATCAAAAGTCATTTATTCAAACTAGGCTGGTGTTAGCACTTTTTGAACGTCATAAATTACAAAAGACAGTCCCCCAAAAACGCCCACCCTTCGACACTTCCTAGTGCTTTAGCTGGGAAGAAGAAGTGGCGCAACAAACTCCCCAGCAGCACAGCTGTCTGTTATGTTAGAAGAACTTGATTTTATACAATGGTAGGTTACGGAATATACAAATTGAAATTAGTTCTAGATATAATAGATCCATTATCGGGGTCGCTAGCTAGCTACATCTTGCAATTTAACTCATTATTAAAAATAAAAAACAATGAGTAGATTATGTCAACACTAAGTAAATTCAAATGAATTTATATAGTCAAATAAAAGCAAACAATTATGTTAATAAAGATATGACCTGTCAGTAGGCAAGGAAACTCTGGTGAAAGAACACAAACATTGTCTTGAGTTAATCACAGCGACCAACTATTCTTATCGTTTAAGTAGTCGTTGATAGAATAGTATGCCTTTGCGCAAAGGTTGGATTTTACTTTAGCTTTAAACGCATTAAAATTCAAATCTAGCACAGAAGAGGGAAGCTTGTTATGAAAGGTTATACCAAGACCAAAAAATGAGTTATGAACCTTATGAAGCCGGTGAAAGGGAGCACGTAGTTTGTCCTTATTTCTAGTATTAATATTATGAAAATCACTGTTTTTAGTGTACAAGTGTATGTTTTGCCTTATATATAAGATGTTGGCCAAGATGAATTGCGATGCCACGGTGAGTATACCAATATCTTTAAAAAAATCTCTAAGAGAAACTCTAGCACCTAGTTGATAAATTGCTCGAACAGCTCGTTTTTGAAGAACAAAAATATTTTGAATATCTGCGGCTTTGCCCTACAGCAGAATGCCGTAGGACATAATGCTATGAAAATAACTAAAATAGACTAACCACGCTGTGTCAACGTCAGTGTATTGTCTTACTTTCCTGACGGCGTAGGCGGCCGAACTGAGCCTTCCCGCTAGGCTTGATATATGTGAACCCCACTGAAGTTTGGCATCTACTGTTATGCCTAGGAAAACTGCAGAGTCTACAGTTTCAAGTACCTCATTATCTACGACGATGTTCGGTCCTAGATTCCTAACATTCGGTAAGGCGAACTTTATACATTTCGTTTTCTTGGCATTGAGAACTAGGCACTCGCAATGGTTACGGATTGGTTTACAACAAATATGTTGTAAACCAATCCGTAACCATTGCGAGTGCACTGTTTACGTCGTCAAAATCTTGTCTATTCCTATCTACTTTAAATATAAGAGAGGTATCATCAGCAAACAGTACGATGTCACAGATACCCTTTAAATAGAATGGTAAGTCATTAATATATACTAAGAACAAGAATGGACCCAGTATTGAGCCTTGAGGTACACCTAATTTAACTGGTAGCCCGGAGGATTTTACACCATTAACATCTACATATTGATGTGTGGTGTATAAGTATGTATGTGTAGCTAAAGTACAATTATTCATGTATTAGTATTAAGTAGAGAGTCGTAATAAACCATTCGTGGCGTACACACGTGTTTTGCTTGTCTTCCCGCAACCCACACACTTCATGGCGACCCTGCCATGCGCGAGCGCCGCGGCGTCGGGTTGCTACCTACCGTCGTCGGGTATCGCGTAGCGAGCGAATAGTGCAACTCAGCGGATTCCAGTGTGCCTCGGTGCACTGATTTAGAGCGTTTAAAATGAGCTCGATAAAAACAGAGACTACGACGGGAACATTCGACACGATTAGTCACGTACAAAACCACGAAAATGGGAAAATCATACTCCAAAACAGGAGATAAGGAGGTGATAATCGCGCAAAATGCATCGGGAGGAAGTAATACTACAGTTGAATCATACATTCAGATAAATAGCATTTTGTTGGCGTCGGCCTTGACAATTATTGCCGTTGCAGCAATCATAATTATTTGGAAAAAGGTCAAGGACAAACACAAGAAATGGATCGGAAAGCGAGTTGAATCCGAATTAATAAGAAAAATGCGTTTGCGGTTGTCGGGGAGGCGAGAACGTGAAGAAGGAAATGATAATAATGTGTAAAAATCAAATCAGTGCGCAGTGAAAAGTGTGAAAGTGTATTTAGAGAGTGAAAAAAAAATATATATAATAAAAAATGAACTAACTGTCTCACAACACCCATTATGGAAAAAAAAAACATTCGCAGTCCCTTTAAGAAGAACCTTAAATGAACAATTAAGTTTAGTAATAAGCCCCTATAATTAATACTTTTGTTATATTACAGTGTAACTTTGTGTCTTACAGCAACTTACAGCCTAATAATATCGGAATGTCACATGGGAAAAACAAAATATATAGGAAATATAAATTTAAATCATATGGACCAACCTACTAGGTACATTATTAATTTTATTAATCAAATGTAAGTATGTTTTAATTTCATTATATTCTATGGAAAAAGATTTAGAAAGCATTTTAAGTGAATTAACTGATATTCAAATTAATTTAAGGAAGTTAGGTCCAAGTAGACGGTTTCAATATAAAGAAAAGGTTGAAGAAAAAATAATAAAAGCTAAAGAGCTATATTCGTTTTATAAAACTATTATAAGTATATTTACCGAGCAAAAAAGCTCGTTAGAATTAGCGGAATATATTTACGAAGTCTTGAAGGAGAGAATAGATTCCGTTTACAATAAGATTCTGACATATCATTTTGAAAGTGAAGCAGAAACAAATATATTAAACATGGAGAAGTTCGATCTAAAAACAGCAACATCTTTAATACCAGAAATGGATGGATCAGAACTTACAATTGAAAAAATTATAGACGCTGTAGAATTATACAACAGCTGTCTCAAGGACCCCGAACAAACAAAAATGTTAATTTCGTTTGTTTTGAAAACACGACTGTCTAAAACAGCAAAGTTAAAATTAAAAGGCGAATATGAAAATATTACAAGCCTTATACAGGATATCAAAACTTATTTATTGACGAAAAAGTCAGCCAACTCTATACTTAGTCAATTAAATAATTTCAGTCAAAATAATATGTCCATTAGTGAATATGGAAATAAAATAACAGAATTGTTTATAGACCTCACCATTGCTCAAGCTGATGGTAACGAAAAGGCAAGAGAAATACTGAGACCTATAAACGAGAAATACGCGATTAAAAGATTTACAGATGGATTAAGGTATAAACGTTTAAGCAATATCATTTCAGCACGGAACTACTCAGAGTTGAAGGATGCGGTGCGTGCAGCTGAAGACGAGGAGCTGGGACAACCCACAACTTCCAACGGTATTTTCAGCGCAAGGGAAAAGCCGAATAACAGGTATAATAATAAAAATATTAATTTCAACAGAGGAGGACGAAATAATTATTATAATCAAGGTTCGCGGTACCGTGGAAATTATAATACGAGTCAAAGTTACAGTAATAATAATAATTATCAGACTAGGTATAATGGTAACCCCAGAGGTAGATATACATATACACGCGGAAGAGGTACTAATTATTCAAACTTTGGAAATAACCAAAATCCAACTAAATATTATCGTGGTAGAGGTACTCGAGGTGGATATAATCCACGAAGAATGTTTTCAGCCCAAGCGAGCGAGGACCCCCAAACAGAAAACGTAAAAACAGAGGACGAAAATCAGTTTTTTCGTTCCTAAATCATATAACATTTTAACGTGTAATAAAAATGTTAGGTACGTACACTTTAACATTAACAATACTAGGTGTTCATGGTTACTTGACACCGGCGCGTCCATTTCCGTTGTTTCTAAGAAGGTGTTATCGGAACACATTCCTGTGTATGAAGATAGAATTGTAATAAATGGTTTCGGTGGCAAAACTTATTCGCAAGGTTATGTTAATCTTACATTGCGTACTCAAAATAGTACTTTTAATCACAAATTTTATTTGTTCAATAATTTACCGTTCAAGTCGGATGGAATTCTCGGATTAGACTTTTTATCGAAATTTAATTCACATATTAACTTAGAAAATGATACAATAACACTACATAACGAATGTAAAAATATTATACCACTTTATGCGTCACCAAATATATCACGTAATTACTTGACGATTCCTGCAAGAAGTGAGTCCATTCATTATATACAACTAATGAATAATAAATTAAATAATGATTGTGTTGTATTGCCAAAACAATTACAAGAAGATTTATTTTTAGCAGCTTTAATAGTAAAGCCGGTAAATAACGTAATCCCCATAAAAATATTAAATACTAAAGAAGAATCAATTACTGTACCAACTTTTCAACCAGAGATACATTCCCTAGACGATTACCAAATCTGTCAGTTTAAAAAATGTCAGTCAAACGCAGAGAGAGCTAATACCTTGTTAGGATTACTAAAATTAGATCACTTACATCCAACTGAGCGTGGGACGATAGAAGCAGTTTGTACAAAGTACAATGACATCTTTTACCTACCGGGTGATAAGCTTACAACTACTAAATCTTATGAACATAATATTTATTTAAAACCGAATACTAGTCCCGTTTATACAAAACCGTATAGGTTGCCAAACAGTCAAAAACCAGAAATAAATAAGCAAATTAAACAAATGTTAGTCGATGATATTATAGAGGAAGCTCAAAGTGAGTGGTCTAGCCCAATTTTACTCGTGCCCAAAAAATCTAATGACGACAGCAAAAAATGGAGATTAGTAATAGATTACCGTAAATTAAATGAAGTTATACAGGATGACAAATTCCCCTTACCGAATATTACTGATATTCTAGAGTCACTTTCAGGTGCCATTTATTTTACCCATTTAGACCTTAGTCAATCATATTACCAAGTGACCTTGAACCCAGAGTCACGAAAACTTACTGCATTTACAACTAATACTGGACAATTCCAGATGAAACGGATGCCAATGGGACTTAAAACCAGTCCGAGTTCTTTTTCAAGGGTAATGACTATTGCCATGTCAGGTTTAACGTATGAGAAGTGTTTCATATACCTTGATGACCTTGTAATATTTGGACGTAATTTTGAAAGTCACAATAAAAACTTAATAGATGTTTTCGAGAGACTTAGAAAAGTTAATCTAAAATTGAACCCCAATAAATGCAAATTTTTAAAAAAGGAACTTTTGTATTTAGGACACACAGTGTCAGCAGAAGGAATAAGTCCGGATAAAGCCAAAATAAAAGTTGTTGAAAATTACCCAACACCAAAAAGTACAGAAGAAGTAAAACGCTTCGTCGCATTTTGTAATTATTACAGAAAGTTTATAAAAAACTTTGCAGAAATAACTATTCCTTTAAATTTCTTATGTCGTAAAGATGTTCCATTTATATGGTCTGACCAGTGCGAAAATTCATTTAATTTAATGAAAAAAGCGTTAATATCACCACCCGTTTTACAATACCCAGACTTTTCAAATGAAAACGAGTTCATTTTACAAACTGATGCTTCAGGTATTGCTGTAGGAGCAGTACTTTGTAATAAAGACATGCTACCAGTCGCTTATGCGAGTCGACCACTAAATAAAGCAGAGAAAAATTACCCAACTATACAGAAGGAGTTACTTGCGATAGTATGGGGAATAAAATATTTTAGGCCATATCTTCTAGGTAAGAAATTTACAATCATGACAGACCACAAACCACTGTTATATTTATTTGGAATGAAAGATCCATCAAGCAGATTATTAAAGTTTCGATTAACATTAGAAGAATACGATTATGACATTATATACATAAAAGGAAAAGATAACGCCGTAGCAGACGCGTTGTCTAGAATTCCAATAAACTCCGAAGAATTAAAACGTATTAATGAGAACATAATCAATGTAATGACTAGAGCACAGAAAAGGAAATTAGACGAGACAAAAGACAGAAATGCTACTCCAATCACCAATAATGACACAGACGATCGGCCTGATCAACCGAGAATCGTAGAATTATTGCGAATGCCGAGTAGTGCAGTAGAAATAATTTTAATAGAGGGAAAAGAGTTAAATAGGATAAGAAAACAAGTGGATATAGATGTAGAAACCGAGTGTTTTGCATATTCCCAAAATAAAAAAGTATTATACATAAATCTTGATTTCAAGGAACAATACACGCGAGCCGTTTTTGTTGAGAAATTAAGTCAATTGAGTAAAAATATAAATGTCGACGAAATATGTATAATAAAAGGAAAAAGTAACGCGTTATTCATAAAAGAACTTATCGAAGAGATTCAAAATAAGGAAAAGTGGACCGGTCCACGGATATGTATTTTACGAGGAGTAGAAAAAGTAAATAATGAAAGAGATAAGAGATTTATTATTAATGACTATCACTTACTACCCACCAGCGGTCACGCAGGCGTGCGGAGAATGATGAACAATATTAAGAGGAAATATTTCTGGCCAGGCATGGAAGCAGACGTCAAAGACTTTGTAAATAAATGCGAAAAATGTCAAAAATCCAAATATTCGCGAAAAACCAAGGAGCCGATGGTAATAACCACCACAGCTTCATATGCTTTCGAGAAAGTGTTTTTAGATCTAGTTGGACCCTTAGATAAAGATATAGATGGTAATAATTATATACTTACGTTGCAGTGCGAATTAAGTAAATTTGTTGAGGCTTATCCTCTACAAAATAAGGAAACGGTCACCGTTGCAAAGGCATTTGTTAATCAATTTATTTTAAGGTTCGGAATTCCAAAAATAATAGCCACAGATAAAGGCACAGAGTTTATGTCATCTACTATGACAGAAGTCTGTACACTTTTAGGAATTGAAAAATTAAACTCAACTTCATATCACCACGAATCAATTGGTTCACTCGAAAATACGCATAAACATTTAGGCTCATTCTTAAGAATACAATGCGATAATTTTCCTGAAACATGGAGCCATTGGCTACCATTTTGGTGTTTTACTTTTAATAACACTATACATTCTTCTACAAAATATGCCCCGTATGAATTAGTTTTTGGAAAACCCAGTGAAATTCCGAGTAGAATAAGTAGTAGTATAGAACCTTTATATAATCCAGATAATTATAGTTTAGAATTAAGATATCGTTTACAAGTAGCACACAGAGATGCGCGAAATAATCTGTTAAAAAGTAAAGAGATGAGAAAAACTATGTATGACAAAAACGTAAACCAAGTGCGATATGACAAAGGTGATTTAATATTGTTAAAAAATGAAACTGCAAATAAATTGGATACTTTGTATAATGGTCCATTTATTGTTATTGAAGATAAAGAACCAAATGTAAAAATTATGAAAAACAATAAAGAAGAAATTGTACACAAAAACCGCACTAAATTGTTTAAAAAATAATGTATTACTAAATGTATTACTAATTTTATATTCTTAATCACTATACTTAGTAATTCATAGTTTAAGAAAAAAAAAAAAAAAAACATTTTTAACTCTTTTATATTTTTATTTTTTTTCACCAACCCCTGTGGTGTGGTGTATAAGTATGTATGTGTAGCTAAAGTACAATTATTCATGTATTAGTATTAAGTAGAGAGTCGTAATAAACCATTCGTGGCGTACACACGTGTTTTGCTTGTCTTCCCGCAACCCACACACTTCAGATGCCTATTTTGCAAATAAGAACTTAATACGTTGAGTGCTTCGTTTTGAACACCGTAATGACGTAGTTTACGCAAAAGCGTGTCATGGTGCACGCAATCAAAGGCTTTGGAGAGATCACAGAAAACTCCAATAGCATTTTGCGAGTTCTCCCATGCGTCAAAAATGTGTTTCAGCAGAGCAACACCTGCATCGGTAGTCGAACGACCTTTTGTAAAGCCATACTGTTCATCGTGAAGGAGTTTATTTAAATTAAAATGTCTTAGCAACTGCTTTAGTATCAGCTTTTCAAATATTTTACTAAAAGCCGGTAAAATAGAAATAGGCCTGAAATTGCCAGTGTTATTTTTATTGCCCGATTTAAATAAAGGTATGACTTTAATACTCTTCATGAGGTCAGGAAAGGATCCTAAATCAAAACATTTATTAAAAGTAATAGCTAGATAGGGGGCTACGATATCGATTATATTACTTAAAAGTTTAATGGAGATGCCCCAGTAATCACCAGTGTTTTTAGACTTAAGTGTGTTAAAAATATTAACTACTTCACGAGGCGTTACATGTTCGAAACTAAATAAACGACTACATTTGGGCACACTACTATGCAAAAGGTTTTCAGCTTTAGACGGGGATGAATTTAAAGAGTGAGTCGTAGTTATAGGTATGTTTTCAAAAAAATCATTAAATGCCTCAGCTACGTCAGCAGCTTTATCAACTAATTTGTTGTTGACCATAATCTCTAATTGTTTTTCTTGTTTAACTGATTTACCCGTTTCACTGTTAATAATTTTCCATGTGGTTTTTACTTTATTATTAGATTTTTTTATAGTATCGCTTAAAAATTTAGATTTAGCAAAAGCACAGATTCTTTTAAATAATTTTGAATAATTCCTGATATATTCTAAGAAAGGAGTGTCAAATCTGTATTTTTTTAAACCGTATAACTCGTATAGTCTTGCTCTACTTTTATAAATACCTGGGGGTGGCCCATTGGTTGAAGCCAACGGAGGTGCCATTAATATCAATGGTTTTGGTCTTAAAAATAGATTGGTATTCCTTTTGCACAACATCAAAAAGGGCTCCATAGATTTCATTAGGATTCTCGTGTTCTACTATAGATGATGTAATTCTATGAGCTATATTATTTTTAAATTTAATGCAACGACTAGCTGTATATGGCCTGCATTCTATTTTATGCGGCTTTTTATGTGAAGGCAAAGGGAAGCTAGCTAATAAACCGCAGTGGTCGGACGTTAAATCACTTAAAACCAATTTATTTTTGGCATCACAATCACTAAATATATTATCAAGGCAAGTCGACGAAGATGCCGTGAACCTAGTAGGTTCGAAAAACAAATTAATTAAATTAAAAGATCTGAACAGATTGAGAAGTCTAATACTTAATGGAGTAACTTCTAAAATATTAATATTAAAATCTCCACATAAAATTATACATTTATTACTTGATTTTAATTTATTGAGTGAATCCTCCATTACCGATTCGAAACGAATGAAATCCCCTGACGGTCGATAAACGCAAATTATAACGTAACGCTCGAGTTCAACACAAGACAACTCAATAGTGCGCTCGATGGAAAGATTAACTAGATCTAAACGTTGTTTACATTTCAACTTGTTTGAAACAAGAATTAAAGAACCACCGCGAATAGAATTTTTCCTCACAAAAGCACTATGCATAGTAAAAAAATCATCATTTATCAACACTACTTCATGTTCTTTCAACCAGTGTTCAGTCAAACATAACACCTGAACATCATAGTTTTCCATAAATAAACTTAACTCTAGCTCTTTGCCGGACAGACCCTGCATATTTTGATGTATAACATTCAAAACATGCGGCTTACCCGTTGTCGCACCTAATAGTTTAAATTACTAGGCGAATCAAAAGTGGCGTTAGTACCACTACCAACAGTAATCGATGGTACACTACAGGTACCAGTGTTAAGGTGTAAATTGTATGCTAAAAGATTAACAACTTGTCTCCTACAGCTAGGTGGCAAATACAAGGTATCATTCGTCAGTTTGTAATCAGTAATAAATTGATTACAATCAAAATATAGAATAGCGTCACTGTGACGACTAGTCCTATTATAAATTAACATATTCATATTATAAATGTGCCTATTCTGCTCATAAGACAAGTATTGTGAATAAGGCAAGGCAGAGAAAATAAATCTACAATTATTTGTCTCATTGAGATGTAACATCACCTGTCCATGTCCTTTAACACACCTTAGGAAATAACATTCTTGGTACAAACAAAATTCACCCCACGCTTTTCTCCCCATCAAGAGTTGAATATACAAACATATTTGAATATTTCATTTTTATCTTTGAAAATTTGATTAAGAAATTGAAGCGGACGTATTCTTTCAAATTTGAAAGACACCTTACGAGTACCTGTCATCGGCCCAAAAAACAGCAAAAAACATCGCATTGTGAGTAGCAGTGTGACAGAACGAACAAAGGCGTTTGGTCGTACTGCCACAATGCTGGATACTGCTAGATCAAGATTCATCTAACATTGTTGCCAGAAATGAAACCCACATTGCAGCACTCGTCAAGGAATTTTAAGAAAAGATTTGCACCTTCATGCTTACAAGATTCATCTGAGTCAACAGCTGCAGTCTTCGCGTCACGCCCACAGACAGCGCAGAAACTTAACAAACTGGATCTTGGAACAACTGCAAACTGACGATGAATTCCATAACAGTAAAATTTTCAGTGACGAGGCTCATTTCCACTTCAACGGCTTTGTTAACAAGCAGAATTCACCTGAGAAGATGAAAATCCATATGCCTTTCCAAGAACTTCCGTTACCTACATCCTCAAAAGCTGCACACTGGAGCGATAACTGCAGCCCGTGACGGTAACCGTCATATTGACCCGCAATATTGACTGACTTTTTTCGGCAAGAATTAGACGGAATGTGCGAAAATGAGACGTGGTTTCAGCAGGATGTCGTCACCTGTCAAACAGCATGGGAAACAATAACGTTGTTGGAAACAAAGTTTCGAAGTCGTGTCATTCGCGGCGGTCAGTTTCCATTCTGACATTATGCAGCTGAATACCATTATTTAACATAGAAGGACTGCCAATCGGCCTCCACAACCCAGTGACTGGGTAGTACGATGTTCCTTATTAAGCCTGGATGTCAAGCTATCGGGCTTCTGCTGACTACCCGTAACAACTATGATAGATCTACAAAAGTGAACAGACAGTCGGCACCAACGTGCTTTGCGTAGACCGAAGGGGCCGTCCCACGGAAGGCACGTTGGTGCCGACTGTCCAATGGTTCCGAAAGAGAAGAAGAAGAAGAGATGGTCACCGATCCAGCGAAGTTTTATCTTCGATAGACTCGTGTGGATGTTTTTATTTAGCCACGAGCCCTTCTCTATGCTATACTACTTAAAATAGACTCTCAGTTGTTATAGAATTATGGCTGATTACTATAATTTACGGATAGTTGTAGGTTATAATTAAGACTCTTGTATCTTTACCATTTAAGAAAATGCCTCATGGCTTTGCAAAGCAGACAGTCCTGTATGGAAGTAGCTAGGTATCACAGGTAAAGTTAGCTTACGAAACTATTTATTTGCCCAATTTGGAAATAAAAATGCTACCATTGGTAAGCAAAACGATCCGTTTTTGTTTATAGTAATCGAGCTTCTAAGTGCAGATAGGTAAGAGATACATACATTTTATCAAAGTACATCATACGCCTCTGTGCCTCGGAAAGCACGTTAAGCCGTTGGTCCCGTCTGTCATTTGTAGATCTTTGAGAGTCGTTACGGGTTGTGAAAAGCCCGAAAGTCTGGCAACCAGTCTTACCAAGGGGTATCGTATTACCCAGTAAATGGGTTGTGGAGGTCAGAAAGGCAGTAGCTTCAAGTAAAATACGGGCATCCGGTTAGACTGGAAGCCAACCCCAACATAGTTGGAAAAAGGCTAGGTAGATGATGATGATGATGCAATTGTGATGGCTATATTTTTAGATGAAGTGATCACAAAACGAAACCTACATCAATGCCTACAAGATGTTCTGTGTGTGGTACAAGGCCATGTATCAAAGTCAAAATGGCGATGATGTTCAACTTAATGTGGCCAAATTGTATTTATCGATAGAATTGATATTTGATCGTCCACTTTCGACCCGTGAATGCATCAAAGGTCAAGGACGGGTGATTTAACGCTCCGAACTAGTTCTTGATCCTCTTTGATTTGAGTTGCATAGCGACATAAAATCGCTTTTGACGTGAAAACATGTTTTCGCTCGGTATATTGGTGACAAGTTCAACATTTAGGACTGGTTAAATCAAGTACCTTAGACTTCAATCTATATAAATAAAAAGAAAAGTCCTGACTGACTGACTCATCAACGCCCAGCCTAAACCCTTGGACCTAGAAAGCTGAAATTTTGCACAGAAGTTGCCTTCATAATGTAGACAATGAATAAGGAAGGAATTTTTGAAATTCAACCCCTGAGGGAGTTAAATAGGGGATGAAAGTTCCGCGCGGGCGAAGCCGCTGGCAAAAGCTAGTCGCTAATATGTGCAAGATTCATGAGACAGGATTTCATCTGCCTGTGACGTCACTTCTCGCGTCCGTTCGCTTATGCGCAACTTTCTATATTTCACTAACAGGTGTGCCCGCGACTTCGCGTGGATATCGGAAATCATAAATGTGTCTCTTTACTAATTATTTTATTAAATTAAAAGGTTTCAGTTGTTTCGTAGATTAGTCGAAACAAACAGAAAAACAGACATTTTAAACAGATACTTTCATTTATTCATTTGCATAAATTGTGTCAAAATTCAAATTAATATAGCGCAAAAACTGGTCTAGGTAGAACAGTGATTCTGGTTTCGTTGTCAAGCACAAAACACTACTAAAACCTAAACAGATAACCAAAGTATTTGTCGAAATAAGTTTAAGACATTGAAATTAGCGAAATCATTGTAATATTAAAAATTTGTTTCATATCGGGCGCAATCCTAGTCAGAAATGAACACACAGAAAAACACAGCCATAGGCTTGGTATTATTCGGTAACATATAGGTATCGTACTTAGAATATTGGTAGAATTTGTTACTGACATAATTCTCTTTATATTTCTTTCCTGAAATCACAATAATAATCTAGGGCCGAGTAAGTATTAGTTTACTTTTACGAAACCGGTCAAGGTGAGGAGCCAGACCAAGAGACATAGTTACATAAATCCGCAGGGCAGCTTCTGGAAGCTTCTGTGCTTTTGGGCGGAGCTAGGCTGGCTTTGTTAGCCAGTATACCCACGCACAACGGACCGAATGGGAGTCTACGTGCGGAAAAGGGAGTCCCACCATCATCATCATCATCAAACCCGCAGGGCAGCATGTGGCGAGCTGTTGCGCAGTAGCGACCCCACAAACCATATCTCGCGCAAGAAGTCTTATTCCTCATATCTGGCTAGCCATTATCGACCGGCTTGAGTAGAGGTTGGCAAGACCAAACGTACTCGGAGGAAGGAAATATTCCAGTAACTTAATGGTAGGGATCCCGACCGTACTCCTGGGATCGTCCTGATATCCTCGGCTATATTTCTCCTTTCCTCAAGCACCTTAGGATATGTTCCGTTGTCGCTACGTCACTGTGTGCTAACGATAGTTTTTGAGGGCCCATTATTGATAATGCATGTCATCCTCGTATCTTTTTATCCGTGTATAGAATGAAGATGTAAAAGAATGAACGCAAGTCCTGAAAGTAGTTCTTAATAATGACCACTGAATCGAATTCAGTAACTTTTTTTTCTAAAAATTGTTTTTATACCAATAGCCAAAGAAAATCCGATCTTATTTAAAAGTTATTACACTCAATTTTACTTGCATAAAGTAATGTTATAACCAACAATTTTCTTAATAATACCAGTTAGCTTAAAAAAAAGTTTTATTCATTGTATCATGCTTTTAACTCAATTCTCTAATGGGGGTGGATGAGGTCTTGCGTTAATTATGTAACACGCTGCATAGAACTTCGATTAGGCAGGGCCATAGCCCTACCATAGCTCTAGGCAACCAATCCACTTTAGCCATTCAAACCCATAGGCCGATATTTTTGTTTTCCATATCCTGAAATATTCCTACATCAGCCAGGGGTTGTCTTTGGGTATACTTGCATAGTGCGAACAGGATCGTGGGTTTGTGCCTTATCTCATTAAAAAGGATAACGGGCGTGTGGCGTGTGTGGCTTTGGCCCCCGTACGCCTGCCAAAGGTCCGGGTCCCGAGTTATATCAAAGACATTCATCATTATCATCATTTCAGCCGAAAGACGTCCACTGCTGGTCATAGGCCTCCCCCAAGCTACGCCACTTCGACCGGTTCTGTGCTTCCCGCATCCAGCGGACTCCTGCGACCCACACAAGGTTATCGGTCCACCTTGTGGGAAGCCTTCCAACTTTACGTCTTCTGGTACGCCGACGCCACTCCAGAACTTTTCGGCCCCATCGACCATCTGTTCTGCGAGCAATGTGCCCTGCCCACTGCCACTTAAGTTTGGCAATTCTTCGGGCTATGTCGGTTACCTTTACAAAGCCAAAGACAATACTAAATAATAATAAACCCCAAAACCACCACACGTCTTGATTGACCAGCTTATCACGTGGTATCCCAGCCTACGGCCACTGAGGCGGAAAACCACAGAGTGCGCATGAAATGGACTGAAGATATTCATAATAAGCACATCCTTATAATAAACCTTGAAGTTAGTTAGTGTTTTGGCCAAACAATGTACTGCACACTATGATTCAAAATGTTTAAATTACAAGACCCAGATATTAATGTAACAGAACAGAGATAAGTACATACAAAAGACGGGTTTATTTTAAGAAACAAGCTGTTAACAGATGACACTTTAATTAAAATTATATACTATAACATGTGCAGACTTATAAAACACACCAAGTTTTATTTGTCTAGCTTTTATAATTTCGATTTTATTAATACTTAGACATGGCGATTTCGTCACTGACTGACTCACTTATCAAAACCTCTAAGCACTTCTTACGGATAGGTCAGTACCTACTATATCAGCGCTAAAATTAAAAGAAATAGAAAACTCTACTAAAATAAATGAGACCCCACCAAAACCATTTCATGTAAAGTAGGCTGGCCAAGGGGTTTCTTGTATACCTATCAATGTTGCCATTCAACAGTTAAAACTTGATAAAATAATAATTTAAAAAGGCAACGTGGGAAGAAAAGGGAAGCATCTATCAAATATTAATATTATTAGGTACTAGTGAGCCAGTGTGGTAATAGTCATACAACTTATAATATGTTTAAAGTGTGCGTTTAATGCAAGTTTGTAATTTCTTCTCATTTATTTGAAGGCTATAATATACTAATTACTACATGCTTAATTGGGATTACTTTTTGTAATACACAACTCAGTATTAAAATCTGTGAGTAAACAATCAATCGTCCCCGGTATTCTGGTCGGTTGAAATTTTTCTTCAAAATTTATATGGGACCAATTTTGGGATATACCCTTTCCAATAAAAAAATAATTGGCAAAATCGGACTACTCTGGAAAAAGTTATACGTGGTCATACATAAAAAAAAAAAATACGCGTCGACTTGATAACCTCCTCCGTTTTTGAGTCGGTTAATAAAACCAATACAACACTCTCAGTATACCCAATGCTTAGATCAGCCTGTAGCCTGTAGCAAATGGCTTAATACTCTCGACTATCAAGTAACTGAGAGTCTTCCTGTTTCCTATAGGTACGCTAAATTCCTATCTGCTTCACAAACGTACACTTTTAAATGCATGCATACACACACACAAGAGTAGTGGTGGCCCAGTAGTAACGACTGCGACTTACGAGTTGTAAGCCGTAGGTTCGACCCAGGCGCCTTACTTTGTGTAAATTATTTCATCACCACTGCTCTCAAAACTGTGAAGGAAAACATCGTGAGGAAACCGGCATGTCTTAGAACCGAAATTTCGAAGACATGCCATCTACGAGTACTAACCCGTACTGGGACCGCGTAGTGGATTACGGCCCACTCCCTCTCGCCGAGAGGAGGCCTGTATCCCAGCAGTAGGAACGATATAAGCTGATTATGCTACACACTCACACAAAATCTCAACACACTTAAATGACATGCATATTATGTTTATCCGGTCTACATTAATTTTCTTTTCTCTGTATTTTTAACTTTGCCTAGAATTTAAGTAAACTTCATACATACGTTTTTATTCATTAATCTAAATTAATATGTACAAATGTAAGTCCTGGGGGGCTTGGTGACCTGAACACAGGTATTTTATGCCCGTTTCGGGCATCAATCTCTCACAAATGTTATGTCGATTTTTTAGATTAAGCATTTTCTGCCTACAACAACATTAGTGATGAGAAATTAATTAAATAAATCCTTACTAATATTTTAAACGCGAAAGTTTGTATGTATGGATGTTTGTTACTCTTTCACACAAAGACGGCTGAACGGATTTGAATGAAATTTGGCACACAGATAGATTATAACCTAGATTAACACATAGGATACCTTTTATCGCAGTAGTACGTTCCCGCGGGCGGAAGCTACTAAACTATAAATCACTACTGCACTGGAGGATGTCTTCAATGTGATGGACTGGAAAGGGGCTGGCATCGACATCAATGGCGAGTACATCGCTCACCTTCGGTTTGCCAATACTATAGTTGTCATGGCTGAGACTGAGGAGAGCGTCAGTAAAATGCTTGATGACCTCAGAAGAGCTTCCGAAAGAGTGAGTCTTTAAATGAACATGGACAAGACCAAGTTCAGGTTCAGGTCGAATGTTTATTTAACACCAACGCTACACTCGAAGTTGTGGACGAGTATATTTCGGTAACTAGGAGAAACTGTGCATTTAGGTAGGTCCAACTTCGAGAAAGAGGTCAATCGTCGAATCCGAGTCGGCTGGGCTGGTTTTGAGAAGCTACGCAATATCTTCTCGTGCCACATACCGCAGTGTCTCAAGACAAAAGTGTTTGACCAGTGCGTGTTGCCAGTGATGACCTATGGTACTGAAACATGTTCGCTCACAATGGGCCTTATTAAAAGTCACCCAAAGATTGCCCTTTGGGTGACGCTCAGAACAGGGTGCTTACTCTCGAATATAATTCCGATAGATCGACATTGGAATTGTCAGTCAAACGTCAGGAATTAGCTGGACTCACTCTAGCCAATCCCTGACGTTTAACTCCACCAACTGACGTTTGACCAATGTCGAGCTATCGGAATTACATTCCAGAGTAAGCACCCCGGTCGAAGTGGTGGAGCTTGATGGCCTCCCTCAAGCCTGCAGTAGACGTATTTCAGCTAAAATGCTGATGATGATTTCAGTATAACATTTTACACACGTCCCCATAAAATAAGTGTGTGAAACGTGGTTGATCTAATCTGCTTCTATTTCTGGAACTCATTCATGAAACAATAATTGAAACGATTGTGCATTAAAACTTATGGAAATGCAGTATTTCAACTGCAAAAGTTCGTCATAAAAATCAAGTAAATCAGCGAAATCGACAACATTTCGTATACGGCCTGGCCTCATAATGAAATCCATAGAATTTTATACCTGCAGTAAAACTTATACTTACTACTAGTGTTATTAAGTACATAAATAAAAAACATAATAATTAGTACCTACTTAATTTCTTATGTGGGTACGTAAGTACTAACCCAGTGCTGGACATAACGCGTGTCAGGAGTTGTTATGTTTTTGAAACAATTATGTGCACACATAGCTGATACATGACCTCTAGCGAAACATTACGGTGCGGCGGCATTTCGCCAACTTTTCTATTTTAGTGTTTGTCACAAGCTGTGTGATATATGAATAGCCTTCAAAACTTACACTTTTTTACATTCAATATTACAAAATAATAGATTCATCTATCCATCGTGTTTTGTAACATCTCATTTTAGATATCTATGTATAACATTTTTAATATCGCCAGACCCGAACTGAGACTCGTAAATCCGTGAAATCAAACATACTAAAAGAATGTTCTCGACGAGCAGTGTTCAACAGCAATGCTGGAGCATCTGAACCTACCTGAAGGTACTAACATGGGTATCTACCCATGTTCATAGGTATGTTAGTAATAGGTAGGTACCTACTAGAAGTACTCCATTGTCTAAGTTGTGCATATTAACCAACGCAGAGAGCTTATATCTATGGTCCAGCGCATCCCTGAAAACCTTTTTCGAAGATACGGTCAGCAAAGAAAGGTGATTGAAATTTACTTTAAAATAATTAAAATTGCCACATAGTATGTATTCCATCCCTACTTATCTTCTCAATCTCTATTCCCTACTTATCTTTCACACTTGTGTTCATGTTCAATAATATCTAAATTTATCATTGCTTTCGTTGCTGATGACTGTACCTACTTGCATTGTCATGTTCGTAATATTAGTATGCATTAGGTACTATTACGATTTGGAAAGCAATCAATTTACAATTCTCTAGAATTCATTTCTAAGTTAGTTTATTACACCATAAATGAGGATTTTAGATTTAAAAAAGCTATTATGAATATCCATATCTAGGTACCTACTATTGTTCTAAATTCGTATACATATAACTGTCAGTCTTTTTGTCTGTATGTGAACCACTGAACGGAATTCAATATTTGGCAAGGAGGTAGATGGCCTCCTGGGCTTGCTAAATTTTGTCTCAAAAATAATCCTAAATGGGGCGAAATAGGGTATGAAAGTGTATATGATAACTTAGCATTTCTTATCTTACGAATATACATTTTTCATTTATGCTCTATGTAAGTAATTAAAAAAGTTGTTACAGCAGGGGATAAATGTGATTTTAAAATTCACATGTTTATTGTTTGTTTTTGTACTTACTGACCTTTTCAGTTCCTACTATATATATGTATTAAGTATATGCTTACTAATATTATAAACGCGAAAATGTGTATGTATGGATTTTTGTTACTCAATCACGCAAAAACGGTTGAACGGATTTGGCTGAAATTTGGCACACAGATAGTTTGTAACCTGCACCCTAATTGCGTAACTCACGATTGATCATAATTGGTTTCGTCTTCACAGTTAAACAATATTCATTGCGTTATTTATGTTGTCGAACAGACACATTTTTCGAACATATGAAGCAATGGTTTAACAATCCGTTTCAAAACGATACAGATTATGATGAATCGTGAGTTACGCAATTAGGGTGCTGGAATAATACATAGGATACTTTTTATCCCGGTAATACGTTCCCGATGGTTAATTTACGACATCTACGCAGACGGATAGTTTACACTAGTTTGTAAGTCTACATTGTTACTTAAAAAAAAAACAACAACCGACTTCCAAAAAACACTAGAAAGCGAAAAATAACTTTAATTTCGGAAGGTGGTGACTTTGGATTTGTATTTTATTAATTTTTTGTCACCGCCTTCCGATATTAAAGTAATTTTTCGCTTTCTAGTGTTTTTTGGAAGTCGGTTGTTTTTTTTTCTTGAATATTTTTTTTTAATTTTCACTTTTTAGTTATAGTACCTACCTACCCCACACCAATTCGAAATTTCATCATCCTTGGGGTCAAAACAATGCATATTTATGCTATAGCAGCAATCTCGGTTAATTTGCTGTCATTTTTCGAAGAGTTCCGTTGTCTGTCTCCGAAACGCATCATCCGATCTTTATGAAATTTAAATGAAACCATTTCGAAATAAATCCCTTTCGAACAAAAAAATAATTTTGCAAATCAGTCTTATGACGGAGTTATGCCCAAACCTCCACCTAACTCCTAACCGTTAAAGAGTTGTACCTTCCTTCATCAGCTCAGCGTCATGAGATGATGATGACCATACGCAAATTTCTCAACAGCTTTAGAAAATTTATGAAAAACATTGTAAATACCTACAAAATTTGAGGATTGCCCTCGATTTCCCTGGGATTCCATCATCAGATCCTGACTTTGTGCCAATGGGACCACCTCAGGAGTACTTATACTCTTTCAAATAAAAAAAGAATTTTGAGAATCAGTCCACAAATGGGGGAGAAATCGAGGCACATACACAAATAATTTAAAAAAATACAAACAGTGGAACATATAACCTCCTCCTTTTTTGGAAGTCGGTTAAAAATATGGAATTGATTCTGAAAATAAATGTTTTTGTTTATTTATAACCTGGTTTAACAACATAGGATACTTTAATCCCGGTAGTACGTTCCCGTGGGATTATTTACGACCTCCACGCGGGCGAAGCCACTGGTAAAAGCTAGTTGGAAATATACCTAGTCAGAACCCGTATCCTGATGTATGTATCCCATGGCAACCCCAGGGGTGTCCTCCAGGTGTGCCTTGGGTCCAGTATGAGTGATTTTTTATCATAAGTATATACATATTTCATTTAATCGCTCCACCCGAACTTATTACAATTTGAAATTCTGTCGTAACTTCGCTAATCTGGATGCAATGTGTGATCAATGGCGACAGTAGTATTTCGAATTAATTATGTTAATATTAAATTGAATTACTACTGATTATTTTTAAGTTAGACATAATATTAATAAATAACTAAATAAAAATCTCTATTGCAGACCACTTGATTCATAAAAAAACACAATAAAAAATAAGTACTTACATT
This sequence comes from Polymixis flavicincta, assembly GCA_949987655.1. Lineage (NCBI taxonomy): Eukaryota > Metazoa > Arthropoda > Insecta > Lepidoptera > Noctuidae > Polymixis > Polymixis flavicincta. The sequence goes on along the minus strand of OX465171.1, from coordinate 27,928,961 downwards.
TAAAAAAAAGAATAAACACACACACAAACGCGGCTATTTTCAACCACCGCTTTTAGGTTTTGGTAGCGTGCATCTCTGTTAAACTTTTAAGTAATATAATCGACATCGTAGCCCCCTATCTAGCTATTAATTTAAATAAATGTGTTGACTTACGAACGTTTCCTGACCTCATGAAGAGTAATAAAGTCAAACAATTATAAATATCATGTAATAAAATAACGTTGGCAATTTTAGGCCCATTTCTATCTTGTAAGATATTTAAAAAGTTAATACTCAAGCAGTTACTAAGACATGTTAATTTAAATAGCCTCCTTCATGATGAACAATATGGCTTTACAAAAGATCGTTCGACTACAGACGCGGGTGTTGCTCCGCTGAAACACATATTTAACGCATGGGAGAACTCACAAAGTGGTATTGGAGTTTTCCGTGATCTTTCCAAAGCGTTTGATTGCGTGCACCGTGACACACTTTTGCGTAAACTACGTCATTACGGTGTTCAAAATGAAGCTCTTAACGAAATAAATAAATAAATAATAGGCACCGATGTGTAGATATTAATGGTGTGAAATCTTCCAGGCTACCAGTTTAGTTAGGTGTACCTCAAGGCTCAATACTGGGTCCATTCTTATTCTTAGTTTACATTAATGATTTACCATTCTGTAGGGGAGGTCTGCCCAAAACGGGTAAGCTAAGGTTGATGATTAAAAAAAACAGCTTTTAGATACAAATTGAACGTTTATTTGTACATTTTGAAATATTTAGTTATCAAGGACCATAAAATAAATGACATATTTATTAGTTTTGTACATTATGAATACAAAAATAACAAAAAACTTTACCATTCGAATTACCCGTTTTACCCGTAGGGGGGGCCTAAAGCAGGTAGGGGTTTTGGGCAAAGCGGATAGGTACGGCGCAGACTAACTTCCGAATGACCCATCTTGAAGCCTGACGCAGGTCCTCACCGAACACGGTTGTTTCGGGGGGTTCCTGTTTCGGATAAGGCGGGAGGAAACGCCCGGGTGTTTCCATTGCGAATATCGCCCTGAGGACACGGTGGAGCATACGGTGGAGGTCTGCCCGGCTTGGGCGGAGCACCCCGTTTCCTTGTGGAGGCGATCTCTCGCGTCCGGCCCTGGTCCAGGCCGTGGTACGGAGCGAGAGTGCATGGGTAGCCGTCGCTTCCTTCTGCAAAGCAGTGATGCTCGCGAAGAGGGAGGCGGCGCACGTGAGGGAGAGCCCTATAAGCGCCCTCAAGGCCGTAATCTCCGCAAGAGACGCCCTGGGCGTCGGCAATCCCAGGCTGATTGCCGGTCACCGTAGGCGTGGGCTTGTGGACGGTGAGAAATGGGTAGCTCGCTGTCCGTTAAGGACCAAACCCGGGTCGATGGCGCGTTGTGTTCCACGCACGCCTCAAAGAGATCTCAGCACAAACTGATGAGGCCCGCAAAGGCCGATGCCTGCCAGGGGTGCGGGTTGTTCGAAATAGATACCGTGGCCCCTGGTACACAGGCTACTGAGGGAACACGGTTGGGTTTTAGTCAGTAAAAGTCTGACACGCACTCCTGCTCCACCCAGAGTGGGAGAAGTTATTTGATGATTTCCCAAGCTCTAATTCTTGAGCTGCTGTAAAACTGTTGTGAATCTTCCTAGTTTTTTTTGGACAACCTTTTTCCATATCTCTGTAATGCCGAAAGGTTGATGCCATATTTTTTGGCTGCACCATTGACGAAAGTTTTGAAACCTAGTTCTATTGAAAGCTTCAAAACTTCCTCATCCCACGACGCATTTGCAGTCTTTCTTTTAATATTTAGGTAACCATCTACAAAAGTAAAAGAATTAGTAAACGCTCAATAAAACTATAAAGGGCAAATCGGGTATGGGCAAAACGGGTACCTGCTTTACCCCTACCCTTTTTGCCCACAAGCATGTTTTTTTTTTCAATGGACTCATATCTTTAAAACCGAAATAATAAACACCAACCTATTGCACAAATAAAACGTCCATTAATTGCAAAAAAATATCACAAAACTTGTAAAAACATATTGTAGACCATTTTCGAGTATTCAAAAGTAATGTAACAATTTTTTTTAGTGAGTATAGCAAAAAACTTTGTTCTTGTCTTACCGTGAACTCATGTTTGCCAGAGAAGCGCGCCGACTGCCTGTGATTGGCGAGCGGTAGGCACCGCGCCCTGCACGTACACATTCTCAATAGCACTAACGGCGCGCAATTTAAAACGCATACCCGTTTTAGGCGGGCTACCCGTTTTAGGCTTACCTCCCTACTGTTTGCTGATGATACCTCTCTTATTTTTTGACGACGTAGGTACACAGTGCACTCTAAAGGATTACGGACTGGTTTACCACGGTAATCTGATTCTCAATGCCAAGGAAAGTAAGTGTATAAAGATCGCTTTACCGAATGTAAGAAATCTGGGACCCAACATCGTCATAGATAATGAGATGCTTGAAACTGTAGACTCGGCAGTTTTTCTGGGCATAACAGTAGATGCAAAACTTCAGTGGGGATCACATATATCAAGCCTAGCGGGAAGGCTCAGTTCGGCCGCCTACGCCGTCAGGAAAGTAAGACAATACACTGACGTTGATACAGCTCGGTTAATCTATTTTAGTTATTTTCATAGCGGTATGTCCTACGACATTCTGCTGTGGGGCAAAGCCGCTGACATTCAAAATATTTTTGTTCTGCAAAAACGAGCTGTAGGTACGTACTTACGTGCAATTTACCAACTAGGTGTTAGTTTCCCTGAGGGATATTTTGAAAGGTGTTGGTAGATATTCTCACGGTGGCATCACAATTCATCTTCGCTAACATCTTATAATATAATTATATTAGGTAAAATATACACTTATACACTAAAACATTCTGCATTAATACTAGAAATAAGAACAAACTACGTGGTCCCTTTCACCGGCTTAAAATTTAACTTTATAAAATGCTGACTCTCAGCCTAGTTTGAATTTAAGGTGTTTCTACATGTACCAACTCTGGACACGAAAGAGGCAATTCTGTTTCTCAGAATGGCATTGAACGCGTTCAGCCTTGCCTCCGTGAATATTCCTGAGGCACTGCAATAGCGCTTCAACTCCATTAGGTGTTTGTAGATGTTGTTGTACTGAACACGTATGCCATCCCAAGACTTCCTTGTATACTCAGTCCAGAGTTGACATGTATAGAAACTTTGACAATACGTTCTGAATAGGTGCACTTTCGTTTGTGCATTAGCCTTAAAAATCTTCTGGCAACCATGTTTCCCACAACCGATAGAACACGACGTTGGCGATCGATATCAGCATCCTCTTTCATATCGGATGTCAGTATAATTATGAACAAGGTACTTGGACCTCTCCAGAACCCTCACCGTCTGCCCCTCAATGCACACTAGTGGAACATTTTGAGGCCCCTTTCCAGGCCTGAATATACGTTCTGTTTGTCTACCATCATAAACTAAGTCATGGTCTTTAGCATACTGATCACAAATAACTAGCAGGTTTCTTAAGCCGTTAATTGAGGGCTGAGCAAGACCATATCATCAGCATAACTCAGGTTGTTCACATAACGATCTCCCAACCTGAGCTCTACCGGTGCCCTGCTCAGCTCCACAATCAGGTCGTTTACGTAGAGATTAAACAAGTCGGGAGAGGTAAAACCCCCTGCATAACACCACATGACAGCTTATAGTCTACAGACACAGAACTTCCCCATCTGATATAGATGGACTGGTTTCAATACCAATATGTATCTAATAAGCCCCGCAACCACAGTTGGTACTTTACTACTTTCTACCTTCCCCCACAGCAGGTCATGATTTATGGTGTCACAAGCGCGACTAAGATCAAGGAAGCAAGCATGCACACTGATTCCTTGATCGAAATAATGCTTGACAACCTGTTTCAGGGATAATATAGCCATGTCAGTTGAAATGAAACCCCTGGCCGAAACCAAACTGGCCATCATCAATTTTAAGTGACGGATTCGGCTTTCTGTGTATTAGACGTTCAAGAAGCTTGGTCACTATTGTTGCGAGAGAGATGGGTCTGAAATTAGCCAAGGTCGAGATATCACCAGTCCGGTTTTTAGGGATGGGAACAACTACTGTGCGAATGAGATCCGCTGGCATGTTACAATGCTGTGCACAAAGATTAAAAAACTGTGCCAATACACCACAGATACACTGGCCCGCATTCAGTAAATGCTCTAAACTAAGGTCGTCATGTCCCGGAGACTTTTCACGCCTCATACCTTTGAGCACGGCAAGAACGTCATCGGCAGTGACATGGAAGACCTCCGCCTCATTGCCATACTGCTGCTTCTCTGCTATCACAGTCTGCACCTGCCTGAAGGCTGGCGTTACAATCAAAGTGTTTTCGGGTTTTCAGAACTTATTTGCAATAGGTACACGTATAATCACAAGACCTGTCCAATAAATAAATAACTATTATTTCCATTATATCTGCCTGTCTGTTAGGTACATTTTCACGCAGCTTCAGTGAGCCCTCGAACGTGTCGACGGCTGAATCGATTTGGATGATAGAATACTATTACTGATGTAGGTACCGACTAGTCGGCGAGCTAAAAAATTTAAAGACGGTGATTGAAATGAAATTGAAATCTTTACGGTTGTTATGTTCGTTATAGAATCAGTTTTACAATTTACTTTCAGTATAATCTAGAATAGGATAGGAAATTAGGATAGGAAAAAACGCCGGCTCGAACGTAAACAATGATAGAATAAATGCAAAGTAAACCAAAACATGTCCCGACAATGCCACCTAGTCCGCCGGGCTCCGAAAGCGTAGTCATGAACATTACCGATGTCACCCGAACTCAACCTAAAGCCATGATCAGATTGGCCAGAGTCATAGTCGGCCCATCTCTAGATATTATTTATCCCGGAACCACGTTCCTGTGGGAAAATTTCAGACTTACACGAGGGCCGCTAAGGACTTATACCGCTGGCAGTAGCTATCATTTGTTGACGTCGATATTTGGGTAGACGGTAGTGCATAGGTAAGGTTGACGGGTACAATAAATAAATACGAAAAACTTTATTCCGTCAGTCACAAATACGAAATTCAAAATACCGATTTTCATAATTCCGAATGGTTCAAAATCCCGAATATCACAACTCCGACTTATCATTACTCCTATTTTTATAATTCTTAAATTTCAATATCCTTAGCGTTTATAATTAGGTACTATTCTCAAAATACCGAGTTTCAATAGATCGAATAACAAAAAGTCCGACTTAATGACAATTCGAAACATCAAAAATACGAATTCAGATGATTAAAATACCGATTAATACAATTCCAAAATAAAAACGCGTTGTAAAACTGAATAGCAAATACACACAAATAAACACATCCTAATTGCTCATCAGAGAGAAGTATAATTTTATGTTTAGTATGAGGAGGTAGAATTAAAAAACGAATGACAACATGCAATCAGGCATGCTACATGCAAGCAGGCATGCAGAATGCAAGTAGGCAAGCAGCAAGCAAGCAGGCATGCAACAAGCATTGTTTCTGTCACGGCTCCGGCGCTGCGGGGTTTAGGCGGCCCCACTCGAGCTTATCGTCGCAGATGGTTTTAACGCTTACCACCGCAGCTTCAGCCGCGGCGGCGGGCCTTCAAACTACCTGCTCCTCAGCTCGCGGGCCACCCCTCCCCTCCACGCCTACGCGGGCTTAAATTACACTCTAGAGCCTAGGGGCAGACAAGAAGTCGGTTTTGCAGCGATTCGTTTCTGTCGCTAAATTTTGTTGCACATGTTGACTTTTAGTTTATTCGAAGTATTGAAAATCGGAACGTCGTTTTTCGGACCGAGAAACCTTCGAGCATTTGATTCTTCAAACGTATGAAATCGGAAAACTAACAAATCGCATTTACGACTTTCGGTAAAATAAATTTCGTGATTTTAGACATTACAATTCTTAGGTATTATGAAATTCAGACTTTTGAAAATCGGAACATCGAAATTCGGAATAAAATAGTTCGGAGTATTTGGGTGTTCCGAAGGTTGACAAATAAAAACACCACAATTATTTTAAATTCTTTATTTACAATGCGCATAATGAAGATAGTGAACAATGGTACTGAAATATTCATGTTCTATCGTCCATTCATGTTACAAATAATGATTATTAACGTAGAGTTTAATTAAAATTACTATGTGAACATGTTACCAGACGAGTTGAAAAAAATATAGAATTATTTATCACAATATTCTTAAGTTAATAAATTGAACTAAATATTTACAAATTTGGTTAATAAAGCCCTGTTCTATGCGGCTTCCAACAACATAACACAACCGGTTGAAATGTAAAGACGTTATAAGATCGTAAACTTTGTATAGTAGGTGGCAACTAACATTGAAAGAGGTTCTACGTACTTGATTAGATGTGCTTGCATCATTAGGGCCGGTCCCTTCAAAAGATGAAGGTCAACTGTACAACACCAAAGAGTCGTAAGTGACTGTCTCCGTTATTAAGTTTACCTGTTGATCTCCCCCGGGGGTCCGCAATTGACATCATGGCACGATAGACTAAGTTGAACACATCACAAGACTAACGACTATAAAATGTATATAAGTTAACACGAGAATCAGTAAGTAGGCTCGCTCTAATCACGGTTCTTAGGTAAGAAGGAAAATTCAAATGCCCACTAGATCCACTCCTTAAAATAACGAGTAATATTTACCGTACAATTTGCTCTATAATTGTAGTATAAAAAGGAATAGCATTAACAGTAAATTCAACAAACATTATTTTATGGACAAGTGATTGATTGAATTTGATATCTAAGTACTACCAACCAAACTACAGGACAAAATCTATGACACAAGTGTTGGACTTGGGACCAAATACCTAATCATTAAGCTTTTCGTAACTTTAATTCAAATATTTTCAAAAGATTAATAAGGTATTGGATTATATTGTCCCCTCACTGTATTGACAACCAAATTACAAGGACAGCTAGAATTTAAACAGGGTAACTTTTAAGTGTTTATGAATAACTAGGTAGGTACTGCAGTCGAGATCTAATAAAAACCACACTTGATAGATATACACAGAACATAATCATAGTTATGATAAGTAAATTTTTAAGTTCATATGATTTGCTCATGCTTCCTTCCAAGATCTCAAGAGGTACAACATTTCATAGTTTGTTTCGTTGTCTTAAGTTAGCAGTAGCAGCAACAACTTAGCATTAGATTACAAACCTAAGGTGCTAATTGATAGTCTTATTGATTTCATGAACCATTTCTTGTACAACAAGAACACGGTGTGTAAATAAATAAACTACAATACGCAAACCTATACATTGAGCGTCTGAGTATTTTGTGACCGACTTCCATTACTTTAGTTTTGTAGCATTTAACAGTCCGTTCACACATTTGGATCATGATTCAATACGAATCGTTTTTGATGATCGTATCAAACGACAGAAACAGATGATAAATAATTTTGAAGAATTTTTCATGAATTAAGGAGATGTCACGAACGATGTTTGTGTGAACAGACATTTACTATTTGGCATAAATAGTACCAAAATTTCAAGTAAAGCTTGTGTGAATTTATCAGTGGTGTGAGCTAACCAATCGATTCGAGTGTTGCTTGGAGCCGCGGGCCTCACACGACGCTCGCCATGCCCATGATTCTACAAAAGCATTTCTGCAGACTATACCTACGACTCCTAAGCTCCCGCTGATTACACCCATTTTAGCAGACACAATTAATATGTGAAGTGCGCACATCAACTTATAAACAAACATTATTAATAGTATACATACTATAATTGGAGCAATGTAATACAATTTTAAAAGACATTACAAATTATTATTTCAACTTACTTATTGCGCGCGCTACTTCTTCGGAATGCCATTGCATTGCCAAAATATTATAATTTAATTATTTGCTTATAATTTGATTTTTTTTTCTCTCATTGATGCATGCCTTCTTTAGGCAGGCTTTTTAAAGTTTATATTATACTAATAATTTTAAAAATGTTTTTAAGAAAATAAGCCACTTTTAATTAAAATATTACACATTTCTTACACAGTAATGCTATTTTCTACGTCAGTTTGTTTTAAAATATCAGTTAAGTAATAAACTAAGATTCTTATAAAAAACGTATCCAATTAAAAAAAATGTAGAACAAGGCCTCGAAAATGTTGAACAAATGTCATCTTTCATTGGAGAATGATTTGGTTTCAAAAAAGTAAGTTCTTATGGAGCATTCATTATTGTTGAACACTTAATTTTATGCAACATTGATTTCAATAAATCACTAAATCGTAATACATAGCTAATTTACAATAAATTCTAACCTTTAGATTTAGATATTGGGTACTTTATTTTGGATTAATGGTGATTGCCCTATTGAAATCATTATTTTAGTAGAAGGCCGCCGTGGCCTTTTTCGGACGTCCGCAATTTCGTGAAACCAATCGCCGAAATCCGTTGTGTGCTTATTATCTCTTACTTAGGTGACACATATACTTACATCCGATTACACAGTCAGTATCACATCTGAACCCTTCACATAAAATTAGAGTTTAAAACACTACATTTTAAACCTTAAAGCCAAACCAATACCTATATATAGTAAGGATCAGACGTGACACTGCGACCGACCGCATACGAGTATGACACTTACACATTACAAGTTAATATTGCATAATTAATTTTATCACGACAAGCTGGAGACTTATTAATTTTAAGATTTATATACATTACTATTATAGGTAACATTTTAAATGATAAATAATTTCTTATGAAAAATTATCATAAAAAGGCTTAATTTCTGCAAAAGCTGCTATGGGATTACTTACTTATGGGAAATGTTATGGGACAGATTTTAGAAATGTACTTCGAAATGGGAGAGAAATATTATGCGCACAAAATGTTTTAAAATAGAAGGTTAAATCTGAACCGAAATTCGAATATATATATAGCGAAATGGAAAGTTGGACATCCAACCTTTACTTAGGCAACTTGAAAAGTCAGACATTTCAAGAATTAACGGGATATTACACTGTCGAGTATCTAGGATCATATCAGTTTATGTCCTTTCAGAAATATAAGACAAACTATATCAAACGTTATCAAAGCTCACAAATGATAAGTATGTCAATTTTATATTATACATTATGACTCTTAGTTCTATAGTCATAATTATAAGATAGTGTTACGGCCCGTTAAGAAAGACAATTTTCTTAAGTAATTAGTTAATTACATACAATCTGTAGACCTATATGTTATAAGATATCCAAGAAAAAAATGTGAATACAGAGTACTAATATGGAAGTGCCCAATAACAAAGTTTACACGTTAGTAAATACACTATTATTTAAGATACATCATGAAATCGCTCTACCTAGGATATGATTACACTATTTAAATTGAAATCCATGTGATCAAATAGTATGTAGCGTTTTTTGGAAGCTCTGTACTGGAAGAGGCGTGTACTGTTTATATTGTGTAGAATAATTCAAATAACTATTACAAACACTATATGTGGTGGAGGATAGGAGGTGATTGTTAACAGCACCATTAAAAAGTGTGTAAATATATTGTTGCTTTTTTTTCTTTTTTTTAATATTTGCAATCTTTTTTGATAACTTACTAATGTAGAGCATAAAGCACAAATTCCCTGCCTATTAAAATATACGTGTATATTTTTACTACATATTGCAATGCGAAGCGTGGAAGACCTCTGCATTGCTGACGTTCGCCGTACTGCAGAGGACCGACTGGCGTAAGGTCTATCACCTAGGTACAAAAGCTGTCAATAGCGGTGGATCAATTTTCACACTTATGCCTTAAGAAATACGGTTGAGAAGTGGTCAACCGCTAATGTCCGCGATGGTACCTTACATTTTTCTCACGCACTACGCATTTTCTGCCTAAATTGAGTACATAATTTTATTAATATTACTTTTTTAACACATGCTTGCACAACTAGTTGCTCCAATAAATGATTTTAACACAAGACGTCACAGTCAATTTATAGGTATTACAACACAGGAAGAAACTGCCATCCTGCCACGGTGGGATTGTCGATTATAGTGTTTGAATGCAAATAGATCTCACGTACATACGTGACCCATTTCGTCCATGTGTGAACAGGTTTTGCAAATGTATCTACAGCCTGGCACATATGGACGAATTGTGTGGTATCTCCGTATTACGAATCGTTTTAATGTTCTTTGTGGCTTTTTTAAGCCGACAATTGTATTCACTCAATCAGCAATCTTAAACATTACGAACACGTAAAAAAAAGCTAAATCTTCAAGACTTACGCCGTAAGACAGGGTGCTCATTTTCTGAAGGAGCTTTTTTACACCATTCGGTTAAAGAATCGTTATTTATATATAACGTATCAACTTTCAAAGATGATGAACCTATTGACAAAAGTTATGCAGACTCGTCTTGACGAATGTTAAAGTGATGTCTGACCGTAATGTCGAAGTACTTTATAATATTATATTATATGGCAGTGTCCCATATGCTTGTTTTCAATCACAGCAACCTTCATCACTAGATTCATTAACGTAATTATTACCAAAACAGACCAGCAAAAATAGTTTCAAATCGTAGTATAGCCTAACTATACGATCATAAAAATATTGGCCATTCTTCTAATAATAATATATAATTGTACTATTTAAAGGCGACAACAGATAATTAGACAAACGGCCTATTACGGCCTTTATGTTCATAAATGATTACCTATATATATTATAAACATTATTACTACACTTTAACATGCATTTATACAATAATATTGTTAATTTATAAAAAATATTGCGGTGTATTGGCAAAATATGAATACAGCTGTTAACTAAGCTGTATTATTTTTATAAAAATATTTTTGTTAAGTTTAAGGCATGCTTTTTGACAATTTTATGAAATTAACATTTGAATGACTACCGAGATAACATTTCTATGTCCTAACCCAGGTCATGGTCTACTTGTGTGTCAAATTTCATCGAAGTCCGTTTAGCTGTTTAGGCGTGCGAAGGTAAAAACAGACCGAGTTACTTTCGCCTATATTATAATTAGTATGGGTTTATTTCCAAGTAAGATCCTATTGTTTGATTTGTTCAAATCAAATTGTATGTCATCATCATCATTTCAGCCGAAAGACGTCCACTGCTGCACATAGGCTTGCCCCAGGCTCCTCCACTTCGACCGGTTCTGTGCTTCCCATATCCAGCGGATTCCCGCGGCCTTCACAAGATCATCGGTCCACTTTGTGGGAGGCCTTCCCACTCTACGTCTTCCGGTACGCCGTCGCCACTCCAGAACCTTTCGGCCCATCGGCCATCTGTTCTGCGAGCAATGTGCGCTGCCCACCGCCACTTAAGTTTGGCAATTCTTCGGGCTATGTCGGTTGCCTTGGTTCTCTTGCGGATTTCTTAATTCCTGATTCGATCACGTAGGGAAACTCTGAGCTTAGCCCTCTCCATTACCCTTTAGGTGACTGTTAGCCTTCTGATAATGCCCATTGTGAGCGACCACGTTTCTGTACCATACTCGTAGGTCATCACGCCACCATAGAGCAGAACGCTGCCCAACCGAGTCGGACTCGACGATTGACCTCTTTCTCGAAGTTGGAGCTACCTAACTGGACAGTTTGTCTTAGGTAAACGTACTCGTCCACAACTTCGAGTGTAGCACCTCCGATCGTCACGAGAGTGGATGTTACATGGGCATTGGAGATGACCTTTGTCTTGTCCATGTTCATTTTAAGACCCACTCTTTCGGAAGCTCTACTGAGGTCATCGAGCATTGCACTGAGGTCCTCAAATTGAGGAAATTGTAAGTAAAGACAAACATCTAAGCAAAGTATTTTAACCCTAGACGCGGTACCCACACTGCCCATTACCAACATACGGTATCGAACGATGGTGTAACATCACATAAGTGTGATCTTTTTGTTTTGGTATTATTTTTATTGGGGATAAACTTAAACACCCTTAAAATATTTATCCCGTATGTTGTGTGCTCCAAATCAAACTAAACGTATTTTTTTAATCTTTGAATCGAAATAGTTTTCATCAACTTTATATTGATACCGACACGGGTTAAAATATTAAGTACATCTGTCACTATTTTTTGGAGGGAGTATCGAGTACTTAGTAACTATTATGGATGTATATAAATATAATAAATATACTTATAACTATTATGGATGTATATAAATATAATAAATATTTATTTAAATACATAATAAATTTTATATATTCAATGTTACTATTTAACAACAAAAATAATTATTTATTTTTGTTTAGAACCCTTTCTAAACAAGAATGTTTATTAATTTTCATACCATATTTAGATTAAAGTGATCCAACGGATTATTAATATGTATATTATTGAACCAATAAATAAATAACAATATACGAAACAAAAACAAAAATATTTGGTGTGTTGATCCGAAAATTATTCGCGCGGTTGAATGCCATTATGCTGTGACCATGACCCGTAATTATAACTCTGCTAAAGGTTCAATTATTGCTTTTATATTAAGTAGACCAATGTAACGATCTTTGATTATATTCATTATTTATTTATTTAAAAAACACATCTAATCTATTTTTGTCCCTTGTAAACTATATATTTATGACAATGTTGGTGTGTTTTATTCATTATTGTATTGTATATCATAAAATAAGTATTTGCTTTACCACTTTCGATAAAAATTCTCAGTTAATTAAAACCACACTAACCGACAAAATGTGGGCAAGGAGTGGTTACGTGTGAATAGACGTGCTGCAGCTTTCTGCAGTTGCGTTGTGGTTACGTTGTGGCTAGTATTGGTGGACAAACAGATCGACTCTGGCTTTCGTAGAGGAAGGAAGCACGGAAGTGTGCAGGCGGAACTTGTGCGCACAGTGTCGTCGCGTCGACGTAACGTTTGCGATGTGGCCTTGATGGGGTTGGTATCGCCCACACGATTGGGTTAGACGCCCAAATGTTGTCCGTGTGAATAAACGATTCATTTCATACAAATTAAAGCCCGTCCACGTGTTGTCTTTGTGGCATGGTTGTGGTACGCACGTGTGATCGGGCCCTAAGGTTGAAGCTCTGGCCACAGGGCAGCGAATCACGCGCGTGACGCGCCTGGGCTCGTCTTTTGTTTTAATAATTTAAAAGTTACGTGCCACTTTCAACAAGGCACTATCTGAGGTAGCAAATTTCGTCCTGCTCGTGCAGGATTAGCACAGTCGTCGTCGTCGTTGCGTCTGTTTGACTACAGCTTCAAATAATTTAACTGTCACATACAGGGTAAATTTGTAACCAGTGCGCAAACTGTAACCATGAATTCAGCATATCATTCTAGACCCCCTACCTAGCGTAGAAATTTTTCGTTGATTATACAAGAAAAAAACCAGTTGTTCCATTCATTTTGACAGCGTAGGTGTTGAAGTTTCATATGAAAGAGCTGATTATTTTTTATTTTTTTGTATAACCGACGGAAAATTTCTACCCTACGGCGGTCGAGAATGATTGTTGCATTCATGGTTAGATTTTACGCACTGGTTAAAAATGTATCCTGTAGACAAGTAAACCGTCTCGTTTTATGACTTGCAAGTGACATTAAACCCTACGGTGGTAAAGCAATTACTAGGTGGTCGAATAGATTTACTCTCTGACCCAATTATTAGAACGACACACTCCACTGAAATATAAACCGACAACGCTTTAGCCTACAACTAATTAACATACATATGTAGTAAAGAAATATTCATTAGTAAGCTTTTTTTTTAATATTAATTCAGTGGAATATGGTTCCCTACAGAGTGCTGGATCCCGCTAGCGAATTTAATATTAGCATGATGTTTACAAAATACTAAAACTATGTATATAATGTACCTATATTATTATATTGCTGTTTATTTTACTTTACTTATTATTATTATATAATCAAAAATATTTAATGATTTTAAATGTGTGAGTTTGAATTTGTCTGTGTGGCTATTATATAAGCGTATATTATTTCTACACAATCGTTTTTCCAGCTTGATAGAACTCTATGTCTTAAGGGCCATAGTAAACATGATAATTTTAGCATGAGGGCTTTCATCGCTTTTGGGAAGCTGTTTACTGTGACTGAATGCTCAACTCCGTACAACAACCGTTAACAACCTCGATGCCGTGTTCGCTCAAAGTTGCGATTGAGCATCTGCCGAACACGGCTCGAAGCTCAAACGCAGCAAATCGCAAGAACGTTGCATCGTGGCAATAGTGACCAACCGCATCATTTATGAAGTCACTAAATTGCCAACACCCAAAGTAACATGTTCACACTGCCGATAAAGCGATAGTAATGCTCTTGGATTTGAAAATCATGTTTACGATATGAATTCATTATTCTTCGGTCTCATATTTTAGAAGAGATGTCTTACACTTTGTTTTGGAGATGAAGCAGGAGCTAAGATCATAAATTATTCTAAAGTCAAAAAGACCATATGACAGTCAGTGCTATAATAACTATTATACATCCCATGCCTATTTCCGCAAAGGCGACTACATTATTTTTTTCCTTACGGCTATAAGACTTGATCTCGGAGTCCAGAAAAACAGAAACAATCAGTTGCGCAAAAACTATTTTAGGTGCAAAGTGTGGCCCAAACATAGATACTATAAATATAATCTAAGGAGATAGAAATTAGTTACTCTATTTTAAAACAAAATAGTTGTTTGGCGTCATCTTAAATTGATGTACTTAAAGTGTAAAGTCAATATTAATTAGTAAATATTTTCTAATTTCGGGATTGCGTTTTGTACTTTACTAAGAATCGCCCCACCTTCGAAGAAGGGGGCTAATGCAGTATATATTCAACAAAGAAAACTACACCAAACAAAATTACTGTGCAACGAGCATTGCATGTACTTTTGTGAAAACTGTCAAGCTAAAATATATCCTGCATACAGTTGTGGTCATATAATTAAGAACGATTTGATGTTACATATTTTTTTTATCTAAATCATGTCATGTGTAGTTGTGTTCCTTCTTAGAAGTAACTATGTTAAGAAATAGCCACATGAATAGAACAAACGGGATTAAGAATAAAGAATGAAATCGCTAACTAATTTGTTTTTACAAATTTTCCATTTTCTCTATAGTATCAAATTCAAATAGTAATGAAGCTAGACAAATAATTAAGAACGATTTATTAAACTGCTCTAGAATTGTTTTATATGAAAATTAGATTAAATAAAACACATTACTGTGAAGTGCGTAAAGAAAAAAGCAATCTAATACATGTTAAAGTAAAATTAGTAAGCCTTGGCTTTTAATTACTGCATTACACCGGCGATCCGCAATTCGCAAGAGAGATAAGAGTGCCATTCTTCTAAGAACACGTCGTACAGCTCTCTTAAATTGCCACACTGTCGATTTGAACCCTTACTTGATTTCGCACCAAAGATGCTCTATTGGGTTAACAGCTGGGCTGTTAGCTGGCCAATCTAAGACTAAAACTGATTGCGATGTGAGAAGTTGCTTAACGGTGCGTGCAGTATTATGCTTTGGATTACTGTCGTGCTGGAATGTTCAAACAACCGGAAGCACATCTTCAGCATAAGGTAACATTGTTTCTTCCAGTACATTTTTGTATTGGAATTGTGTTTGTTTTCCTTAATTCCGTAATGTTTCCTTCTGTCAGCTTAACAGGTCCCAACACCATCTCCAGAAAAGCACCCCCAAATTTTCACATTTCCCCCACCATACTTTAATGTCTTTTTTGTATACTTAAAGTCGAAAGCTTTATTTGGAGGGCCTCGTACATATAGTTTTCCATCGAAACATACCCTGCTTCTATTTATTTTTCCACTGTCTAGCTGTCCAGTTTTCATACCTTCTTGTTAATGCAAGCCGGGCCTGCCTGTGGCTCCTTTTCAACATGGGCACCTTCCTTGCTATCCTTCCGTGCAACTTTTCTTCTATCAAACGCCTTTGAATAATGCGTGGAAAGATTGCTGAAGGATTGTTTTCACCAAAATATTATTTTCTCAGCTCATTAGACCCTTTAAAAGTATTTTTTTTTTTTGCCAAAAGAACGATATTTCGATCACCTCGACGAGATCACTTTCTCTGTTTAGGTACACGCCGAACATTTGTAGTAGTTTAATACGTGGCAAAATGCTTCACAGCTTGGAAAACCATCGTTTTTGAGCAATTCAGATAGTCGGCTATCTTTTATACGACCAATTCTTTTCGCGAAGTTTTATTATTAATTCCCTTGTAGATTTATGACAACTCTTATTTTTCCCCATTGTGTTCATACGCAGCGATCACCTTTAAGACTTTTACAGCACTAAATGGCGCCAAAATTATACGAATAGTGACGTACAACCAGAGCGATATAAATTTCAATAAAAATAAAATGTTCAGCGTTCTTAATTATGTGACCAGCCAGTAAGTAGTAATACTAGGTTCAGATCGAATGTATAAAGTTTATCTATATATTTTTTAGCCAATCATGTGTGTCGACGAATGTACTGCTAGTATGGAAAAGTTTTGCGATACCGAGAGAAATACAAAAAAATACATGCAATTGGTTATACTTGTTAGTTTGAAAAAATCTTCCCTTTAAATAAGCGTTCTTAATATTATATGACCATCACTGTATGTAATTATGTTATGTATTCTATTTTTCTGAATATTACGTAGAATAAGTTGAACAAGTCCATAAAAAAGTTACGTTTTCCAAATAATATTATAAGGCTAAGTGACCTTTAACAATTTTTATACATATTATGGTTTCTTATGAATTATTAGTCTTTTGGTTAAACCCCGAAAAATAAATTAATTTAATTGCCGTATCACTATTTAAAATGAACAATGAATACGAATAGAATATTGCTCCCCGAGCGCCCACTGGCGTTAAACGGAACTGCGTGCCCATTCTCTTAAGGCTTGCCACTGCCTAGCTGCCTCGCCAACGGCGGGTGATTGTCAATAATGCCGAGACAGACCCTATGCATTATGCGAAGAGCCGAATCACTGGGCGGCTCTCTAACAGGTTTTGCCTACGAACCGAAGTGGTATGGCCGCTGCGTGCAAGACAGGTATTTTAATAAGGCTCTCCATCGCCTGTTTAGGCAGATCGGCGGGAATACGACACAGTGCAATTACTTATTAGCTTATTACTCGCGGCTACACGTGGATGTCGGCAATGATCCCATGGGAACAACGATGTTATTATTGATGAGTGTAATTCAACCTTCGAACTAGTCGTCAAACTTAAGTAATGGCTGTCGGGTTTGCTCTAACTGCTTTGGTAATTCCTAAAAAATGTTTCAATTATTGGGGCAATATTATTCTGTATTGCCAATTAATCTATTGCCTCATTTATTAAGTAGCTTATTGTCACTCAATATTATGAGGTAGTGTTCTAGAAACAATGGGTACAGGTTTACATCGGAGCAAATCGTTTAGTGTCTTAGTTACTCATTTCAATTTAAGAATTTTACTGGTCCGTTTATGCGCATCTTTAGAGCAATTTTTTTTATGACCAATCGAAATTGAGGTAAGTTAATTTTGCTTGACTTTATTTAAAGACTATATCAAAGGAGAGCAGCCTTCTGTTCTCCTTCCATCTCACTTGAATGTACTTAATGTAACTTATTACTATCACTGTCTCGAAACTATTGTGCGTACTGCTTTGACAAACTGTCTATAATTAACCATTTCGTTTCAGAATAAATCTTTTGTTTATTTTATAAATCTATCAGTACTTTGATCTAAAAATGGCTTAAGTTAGTGTTCCAAAGAGCAAAACCCTAACTTCTAAAATAGGTTTATGTACCTGTATCTTAAAAGCCGGTGTCCCTTCAAACTGATGTGCATATAGAAAATAGGACAGTAAACGTTACAAACAATAATCCATTCGAGTCCAAAAGTCCTAAAGAAACAAAAAAGAAAGACGAAAAGGATAAAAACAAAACAAGAAGATATGCTTGTTGTTCGCAGGCGGGCAAATTAAATTGAGTTCGATTAAACTCAAATAAAGTTGAGTTCGAACGTTAAAGCTATAAATGTTTTTATAAAAATATTACGTTCTTAGTGTTTACGCTTCTAATTTTGTAATTGTAACTGCACTTGTTAATTTGTTAAAATATTATTATTTATGGAGGACCCTCGATGTCATGGGTTCCAGAAGAATCTTAATGTATACTTTTTATTATATAATTTTGCAACAGTCAATAGGGTATTGCACCCATTTTTTTAAAGTGTCGTAATCAGATTCTAATAAATCACTAAAAAAACTCATTTTTTTTATTTAATCGATTAGTGCCATAAAAATGCATTAAAATTTTACATTTTCAAATTTCGCGTTACGTATTTTTCTATTCCTTTATTCTTGTCTGTTTATACGTGTGTGCATAAATGGTTAAATAAATAAATAATAGATAAACGCTGGACGCAGTGGACGCCATATTGCTATGTGGGTATGACGTCAGTTCGCTGTATAGACAAATGCGCTGATATTTTATACGATAACTGTTTATAATTAAAAAAATGAGTTATTATTCTACTTATCGTTGGTTTGCTGTTCCTGAATGTAAAAAATATAATAAAAATAAAAATTACTTTGGTTACGAAAATAATAAAATTACAAAGTTATTCAATTGACACGCTGTATGACGTAATAACATGGCGGCTACTATTTCATGGTGTTCAAAAAACAGATAATACAACTGAAATCTTTGAATTAAATCTTAAAATTTATTTTGTTATTTCATGAACTAACACTAACATTTTCCGACTGTATTTTGCCTAAGCTATCTCAATAATATACTTTTAGATTGTTCTCATATAGAGTAAAATTCCCTATTTAAAACCTAATCTTATTGAACATGTGAGCTTGTCCAGTCAACAAAAGATGTCAGATACCAGCCAAGAATTAACTTCATTACACTATTATTATTGTACTAAAAAAAAACGTTTTCGATGTCTAAGATTTGATTTCTGAGCTCATACAAAACAGCTTAACAAGAAGTTGTACCGGGCTGGTTACTGTACTTTATTGCTGACTGTTCATTTATCACTGTTACTCCCAAATGTGCGTAAACTTTCCTGTCAGCACTTTTCTTATTCCCCTGTTCTGGTCCTTGTTAACTTCTAGATCATCACAGTCTTAACTCCTGACAAACAAAATGCAAGGCAAACTCTTCCGTTTCCTGTAGAAAGACGATTGCATAGACATATATTTATTATTAATATTAAATACATAAATAATTCATTCATATCAGGCTTTTTTTGGATTATTTCGTCTTTATATACTATAAAAACATATTATTTGTATTTTGTTTATAATGTCTATTACTACCGATTTTATTTTTATTTATTGTTTAATTTAAATTTTTTATACAACCCTTTATAGGACAAACTTTATTTAATTAATGCCTTCTTTTTATTTAAAGCCGCAAAGTGAGACACGCGTAGTGTTCGTGTCTTTGATAATTATTAGTTACTTTACATTAGGCGATGGATTGCAAAGATAGCGCATCAAGTTTTCATTACACGCTAATCATGTGGCAATACAGATAACGCGAGTATTTCCAACTCTATATGCCCATCTCAAAATGATTATTAAATTATTGATAATATCTGAGCCTTTCAATCTGCAAACGCAGATAGTACAATAATGTTAATAAAAATCTGAGCCCCAAATAAATCAAGAGTAAAGGTATTCTCTTGTATGTGTTTAATCACATTCTTGTCTGCTTTATCTTTCCAAATATTTACAACTGGACATTCGCATCGTTAATATAAGGTTAGCAAGGCCGTTCCTATCCTTCTGTACTATAGTAAATGTACATAAATCCATAATCAAAGACTCATAAAATACATAAAAACTAAACGTGTGCGTTTTATGATCCTGGTAATTAATTAATATAAATAGTGTGTTCTCATATAAAATCACTTTGTTTAACAATATGCCCCGTCAGTGGCAACAAAATTCACTGACATCTAATTTTGAGTTAAGTGGCCAACTTGTCTGTGGTGTCTGGTATATACATGATAAGTCCAATAATCTGTTTTAACACTATGAGCATTTAAAATTTTAAACTATGCTGCAAATCGGAATAGTTACGATTGTTGATGATACCGTTACATGTAGTTATAGCAGCAGAAGACTTACAAAGGACAGACCAACAAAAGTAATAAAAATCAGTTTGGACGTGTCACGTCTAACCAAATAACACAGGAATGGTTTGAAAGGGCTATATATCACATTGATTGAAGACCACTTTACTTAAAATTATAAACAAAGTGCGTTCAACCCGCCAAAGAATTCAGTATGGTCTGAGTATGAAACGCAGTTGGAGAAAATCGTCAGAAACAAACAATTTATATTGCCAATTAAATACATGACAGCATTAACGATGAAAAAATCCGTTAAGAAAGTCCGTTGAATATAGAAAACCGTAGATATGTAAAAGGAACTTGGTAGAAAACGAACCAAACACTGGAATATACACAAAAAAGAGAAGAATTGTTTGTTACGTCACTGTCTAAGCGTGTGCTATACCCAGACGGGGTACTTGTCGCCACGCGGGGACAGCAGACACCAGTGTTATGGACGGTGAAGGAGTGGTGTGTCTTCCCCCTCGTTGATGCCCCATCGCCCGCCATCCTGTCGCTCGCTGCATTTTTTTGTACAGCATGATACATTCTGACCCGCCTGAAAGAATTGCTGGTCTTAGTACTAGATTCCTGGAGGTGTTGGGTTTAAAATCTGGCGCATTTAGTAATCGCGCAAGAGATGTATACATATATTAACTCCCGGGATAAATACCTGTGACAGATGCAGGTCATAGAGATGCAGTGTGCTAACAGACATGTCTTGGTTGTCGTCTCCGGGCTGGCGCGGCGTGTCCCCGCTGAGGGCACTGGCGCCCAGAACTGAGCTGACCCCAGCAAGGCCCATGGGGGCACTGGAGGCACTGGCTGCGGGTGCCGAGGCGTCCTGACCCGCTGACGGGGCATCGTCCTCGTCACTTGTTTCGTCCATGTCCTTTGAAACAACGGACTATTTAAAATGTTGTGCCGCTCCATAACAAATTAAAACTAATCATTCAACACAAGAATAGGCTAGTTGTCAGTAAGAAAAAAACCTTATGAAATTTTGTTTTCAAGAACGGCCATGAGCTAAAAATATCAAAACTCAAATTAATTAAGTAAATCATTTTAGACCAAATATTATTTTTGAGAAATAAATAACCACATATAAATAAAGTCGGTGGTCACGTGACACATGATAATAGTCTTAAAAGGAACACCCCTGGTTGATAGTTTTTTTTTTTTTTTTTTTTTTTTTTTTTAAAAAAAACCTTGCCCCACACTAGGAATTTCTCCTGTATTGTGGGTGCGTTTACAGACATTTAAACTCACATACACAAACAGCCAGACCCGGAACAACTACTTGTAGCTCATACAAATATTTGTTCCGTGCGGGAATCGAACCCGCGACACGCAGCGCAGCAGTCAATCGCTTAACCGCTACGCCAACCGTGTCGTCAAATAGTGTGTCCCTCTCGCACAATAAGGCGTTGTTCATTAATCGACTAAAGTAACATAAGGCTGTCAAAGCAAACATTAAGACAAATCATTATTTATCTTGTTTTAAACCTTGTTCAGTCATCTGTTCTGCGAGCAATGTGCCCTGCTCACTGCCACTTAAATTTGGCAATTCTTCGGGTTACGTCGGTTGCCTTGGTTCTCCTGCGGATCTCTTCACTCCTGATTCGATCACGTAGGGAAACTCCGAGCATAGCCCTCTCCATTACCGTTTGGGTGACTTTAAGCCTTGTGATAAAGCCTATTGTGAGCTATTGCAATCAACCGCACACAAATCCAATTTCCGGGAAAACCCAATAACACTTTCCCCGACCTGGGAACCGAACCCAGGACCTCATGCTCAGCGGCAGCATTGCGAGCACTAGACCAACATACAGGATAAGTTTTTATCCAGTGCGCAAATTTTAACCATGAATTCAGCATATCATTCTAGACCCCCCTACCGCAGAAATTTTTCGCCGGCTATACAAAAAAAAACAGCTGTTCCATACATTTTGACCGCGTAGGTATTGCACTTTTCTATGAAACAGCAGTTTTTTTTGTAAAATCGGCGAATTATTTCTGCGGTAGGGGGTCTAGAATGATATGCTGAATTCATGGTTAAAATTTGCGCACTGGATAAAAACTTTTCTGTATAATTTCGTAACAGAATACAATAATATAGTACTTACTGGTAATCTGTATTGTTGCTTCTGCTGTGGGTAATATGAGAGAACTGCTGGAAGTGGTGTGATAGCACCAAATAGACTTTGTTGAATGTATGAACCCAGCATCGTTTTGTTCTGAAATGAATACAATATGTGTAACAGAAACCGTATTGCTATCCTTAAGCACTAAAGATAACGGCTGGTATGGAATCACTATACCTACATCGTTTCAGTTCAAAATAAAATACTCTAAGAATTGATGACAAATTTTCGGTTTCATATAGTTCTTCACTTCAAATCGTAACAAACGTGTCACCGCACTACGTAGGTATAACTTTCCACGTTACTTGCCAATATCACGATAAATCTCTTCCGAGTGATCTGTTTATTTCAATTTGAAAAGTTCGGTTTCTGGTATCAAAATATTAAAAATTATCTTAACTACCGATCATATAGAGATAGTATTAAAAAACCCTTCCAATATCGTTTGATTTCATCCAAACAAGCCGCGCCCTTGGTACGTATATACCCTTTCCATTACACGTTGTATATGCTCCATTTCCACTGAATTAAACTTTAAGTAACTTCTGACTAACTATTGAAAAGACCGATTAAGGCCCGGTTCCTATATTTTAGAAACGATTCGTTTTGCTTACGGATGGTAGAATTGTCTACGAGGCGTAACCCAAAAGTGTTCCTATAACAAACGTTTCGTAAGCGACGTTACCGTTGTCTTGCTACCTACGGATGGGAGGGCTACGAATAACGGATAGTAGAGTAAATGTATGGAGATGACTGCTCGTACCGTTCCTATATTTTTTTTGAAACGTTAACCAGATGTCACAGTTACTAGGCGTATGTGATATCTTTACTGGCCGAAATTGGTTGGTTATGTTCTAAAGTTTTACGTGTTCTTTTCATTATTAACGTTAAAAGATATCAAAATGTCTGATTTAGATGTTGAATTGAGTGATCGAGAAATGTTATTTGACTGGAATAGCTATAAAGCTGTATAATCTATACAAATTAGATACAGATACAGTTTTGTCTTTCATTTTCGTTTAAAACAGACGCCACAGTTGCATTTTGCCAAAGTTGGTAGTAATGGTTAACATTATTTTCAAATAATTTATTTACCAAAACTAATCAAATGATCGTTAAGTACTACTTAATTTAAGCATAATTTTTAATTCAAAAAGCACTTTTGTACAACGAAACGCAATTAATGCCGGTCGGGTGTCGTCGAAGGGCTTCGGTCAGCAGGTAGCCAACATCTGTTTGTAGCAGGTCTATAGCGTTTTGTTCACACTTTAGCAACAAAAGCAAATAAATATAAAATGTAAGTTAGAAAGGGCTACATAATTTTCTTAGCTAAAGAACTGCAATGTAAAGTAAATGTAACATTATTTAGTATTTAAATATCTCATAATGTTTGAAAAAAGGTCGTAGTTACTGAACTACACATAACAATATTTGTAATAACGAAACGCAAAGAGGAGCATTGAGGACCATCGGTTAACAAGTAATCGACGGATGTTCGTAGCTGGTAGGCTAGATAAAATCTTTGTGGAACACTATATTACGACTCGTTATTAGTAACTAGGAAACGGGTGGTAGCTGTTATACTATGACGATCCGTTCAATATAGGAACCAGGCCTTAGAAGACAGGTTCGTAAGTACCGCATTTTCTCGAATATGCATTGAACGCAGTTTTACACAAGCACTGTTAGGTTTTGCATATTACCACGGAAACTTTGATTTAGTATTGTTACTTACTCGTAGAGCTTTTAAGAACACCTGTAAGGAGCTACAGCCTTATTAATTAGCAACAAAATTAAGGGACTACTCACACTTATTCAGCTCTGTTCAGCTTTAGTCTATAGAAAACAACGATTTTGTATGAGATGCGTACGCATCCGTTCAGCCACGGAAAACTGAACGGACTCTATACGGAGCTGAATAAGTGTGAGTAGTCCCTAAATTAGCAGCAACAAATAAAGACTTGAAGATTGTTGGTGGGAATGATTGATGGAACTATGCTTATGAGCATAGGTCTAATTACACACTGCAGATATCATGTGATCTCATTTGTGATAACTAAGGTGTTGCTCAAGAATTTGTAAAGGAGAATGTGCACCGAACCATTGAGTTTCTGCCCTGAAGCCATAAGGTATATTTTTTAGGTTTTATTGACTGAAAATTGTTGCTGGCATCTAATGGGTTGGAGCATATCTGGCCCGGGATGAAAGTAGTACAAAACGAATCAAACAATTTAACTTATTTTCAAACGCTGTAGTCAATATTGTACTCAATACCCAATTCTTTATTGCATTCCATATGTAATAAATAGGTGGTATAATCAGTGTGATCAAAATCGACCCTGAACAGCAAAATTAGGAGAGAGGAAGAGGGCTACGTACTAGTATTGATGTTAATGTCACATTTAGGACGATTTAACAAACAAATTTTTCAGACATTTCTTAGTAGTAACAAACGTTCTTCTTAACAAGATCTTTCGATAAAATATATAATATCTTAACGGTACTGGGAGTTTTGACAGGTTTATCTTTATGTTCGTCACTCTAGGAAACATTGTTCCTAAAACGAGATATACGAGTATAGGAGGCTATGTTTTATGGATTGGCTTAAAAGATGACGTTTAAGTCGTCACTGGCCAAAACTAAATAAAAATCCTCACTGACTGACAATCATGTGAAGTCGTTATATTCCCTTTGCAGAAAAAACTTCTACTTAGTTCAGTAAAATCTTATTCAAATGTCCGAAAACAATAAGCTCAATTAAATGCAGACAATTCACTCGGGTAAAAAGTAAAAATGAGTTTTCCATAAAGCTCGATACTGGCTCCTTTCTGCTATATATAAATCATAACTGTCACTCCTTTTCAGTTTTTGAAATGGTTATAACACTACAAATTGACGCAAGGTATCAATTTAACACCCTGCGTCAGTTTGTCATGACTATATAACAATAAAGTCATAAGGCATTATGAAGCAGCCGGCTTTCGTTAAGTCTACTTACGAGATGGTTGTTGGCCGGCACGGCATGGTGCATGCTCTGCCGCAGTGAGCGTAAGAACTGCCGCTGGGCCGGCTCGGTGGGCTGCCAGCCCGGATGGCGGCAAGAGAACGCCACCAACGACAGCTCCGTCTTACCACCCTCGCCCTGGTCGTATTGTGTGTTGCCATTTCCTCCTGAAATAAGTTTTGTACGTTTTGTTATGTATCCTGTATTTAGCAATCAAGATTTATTTTAATGCTCATAATTATTGATCCGAAAACAGCCGGAAACTTAGAAGATACACCGTTCAGTGATGACTATAGTCCGCGCGGAACTAGTTGACTGCGCCTTAGGTGAGGACAGGGGTGAGGCGGCGGGTTGCCTAGTGTTCGCAACGCACATGAGATTATAGACAGTAGTGACTTATCTCGAGATATCGCACTTAATAAAATAGAAAAAAGATGTACCATGCCTATTATTTAGTAATTTAGAATAAACCAAAAACATATTATATGTAATTATTCTGACATATCCTCTAAATCACTTGATTCTGGACTTTCTGAATTTGAGTCTGAATCATTTTGTAAGTTTATAATGATTTCGTCCATCACAGTATCAAATCTAATATCGTGATTCTTGTTTTTTTTTTTTGTACAGGGTCATCACAATTCTGCCATTTTTCGGCAGAGAATTCAGAAAATAAAACACTTGTTAGTATTGTAATTTTTCCGTCCAATGTTGCATTAATGTGATCTCTGGCCAGGCAATTTTTATATTTTCGTGTATATTTTTTCTGATTGAGTCGTATTAACTCAAAAGTTCTGGTTTGATCATTGTGGGGGAAAATGGGACGGTATGATTTCGCAACCAGTTCTGTATATAAATTTTCAAACTGGACATAGTCAGTTTCTTCTCTGCTTGCACACAATGATAAGCAGCATTATCCATAATTACGACTGAGTTTGGTGGAAGTTTAGGTATTAGGTTTCGATCAACCCAGTTGTAAAAATTTGTAGAGTTCATATCACCGTGATAATCCCCCGTTTTTTAATCTGATTAAAAACCAGCAACGCATCGTCGACTAACCCGTTCCGACTAGTAGCGTGAACTATTATTAAACGCCTTCCTTTGCCTATATTGGTATATATTCTAGGCTCGAATGAAGACTGCCAAAATTTTTGAACATTGTGACTTTGGTTGA
Source organism: Polymixis flavicincta (assembly GCA_949987655.1). Classification (NCBI taxonomy): domain Eukaryota; kingdom Metazoa; phylum Arthropoda; class Insecta; order Lepidoptera; family Noctuidae; genus Polymixis; species Polymixis flavicincta. The sequence continues at coordinate 27,902,461 of OX465171.1, read as the reverse complement.
CGTAGGTGTCATCCTTAAAGAATATATTTTGATTGTCGGCTCTGTATTTTCTTATGGCCCTCAAGTATTTCACTCGCCATTCAACAATGTTTGCTCTCTCTATTAAAATGGATCTCTTCGATTTTAATTTTTGTATGATTATCCCATTTTGTGCAAAAGTTCTCTTAAAAAAGTTAGACCGCAATGTAAAAATGTTATCTTCTTTTAATTTTTAGCATTTAGTTTTCGAAGACTTGAAATTTTCTTCTCAACCGTATAAAACTGTTTCTTTTTTCCTTATCACTATCGTTCCCAAATCGAAATCATCAACATGTATTTTCTTTTTTATTACTTTTGGTCTGCGCGGAGATCTACATTTTGCTTCTCCCGTATTTTGCAAGGAAGTTTTATTTTCAGCAACCACTCTCCTTACACTTCGTTTTGATATCCCTGTTGCTTCTGCTATCAATTTATGTATATTCGCATCAGTTTTATATTCCAAACTAGCTTACCGTTTTTGAAAAAACGCATGCACTTTGAATATTAAATTTTAAACTTGTCTATTTATCGGCGGACTCGTCTTGCTATTGCAATCTCATGTGCGTTTTACCTAAACTAGCCGGAACTTTTGACGCGGGTTGCCGTCGCGAAGTACGGCGCCGTACTGAGTAATGACAGCAAGCGCCCCCACCCCTCTGTCCCACCGCTCACATACCTAAGGCGCGGCCAACTAGTTCCGCGCGGACTATAATCGTCACAGGAAAGTTCTACAAACAAAAACTCTACTAGACTTTTATTTAGGAATCAAATAGTAATACATACCTTTCAATTTGCCAGGTGTATGCCAATCAGGGTGACCATGTCGACGGATATCCAGCTGAAACCACCCGGTTTTATCTATTTTTAATATATGTAGCCAAAAGCGAAAGCGCCAGAATTTCTCACGAAAGGGATTTTGAAATTTGCAGTTCAATGTCAGGTGAGGTGTTGAACAAAACTTGATTCATGACCATAACAAATATTTATTTACAGTATTATAATCGTTCAAATCATCAATACAGTTGTCTATTATAATTTCAAGTTCAAATTATCCTACTAATTGACTATTCCAATCGAATGCCATGAAATCATGACATTTTAGGCCAAATCTAGGTTCGAGAGCTACCTTAGCGCTTCCCCTTTAATGGAACATGGGCATTCGAGACCGACCCCAGCCCGATTTCACCCACTGCAAGACATGGCGAAAGGCCTATGCCTTGCAGTGGGTGAGGATGGTTTTCTTGCCAATAAATACCCACGTTCCTGTGCCAGTCTCTTCCAGGTTTTGCCCGCGATGGCAACAATATCGTCGGCCTATCTCGCCGCCTGACGACCGACATCTCGTATCCCAGAGCCAGAACGCCACTCTGTCACAGTCTTACTCGACCTGTCATCAATGCGCCTTGACAGATGTCCTACCCAACCCCATTTCAGTTCCATAATACTCTTTCCGATATCGTAGACCTTCGTGCACTTTCTTGTCTCGACGTTTGGAACTCGGTCTATATGCCAAAATGGAACCATGGCTTTCTATGCAACTGCACACAGCCTCCTGCGTCGCGAACGTCCACGTCTTAGAACCGTAAGTCAGGGTGGGCAGAATACACTGGTTATAAAGGCAGAACTTCAGATATGTGGAGTTTTAGCTGATCTCAAAATGCCGTCCAGTTTTGTAAATGCGGCCCACCCAAGCTGTATTCTTCAAGTCAAAGCAATTAACAAATGCACCGCACAACGGACAATATCATACTACGTTCACTTTGTCTAACATTGACCTGCAGTGTTATTCTGTAAAAATCTCACCGTGATAACTTGGGTGAAGTGAACTGTCATTAGCATCAATCCCTAGTGTCAGACGGAATGACAACTCACTTCATCTACGTTCTCACGGTGAGCTTTTCACAAAATAGATCGGCTGCTATAAGAGTGCTTGGTTACCCAAGAGGGTTTCCCAAACACTCTTACATCATGCACAAAATATCCATAACAATACACTACACAAATGTCTGAAGCAGCAGATGTTTCTCCGCTATTTCAGAGCATACCTGCGCGAAAGAGCAGACGTCGCCAATGCCCAATACACTGACGGTGAAGTTGCGGTAGAAGTCCACGATGTCGAGCGCTCGTGAGCGAAGCGAAAACAGGATCAGTGGACACAGCAGCGGACTTAGCAGCTCGAAAAAGATGTACACCTGGTTATCATAAGAATTTTGTTACGAAATTGTTCACATAAGAGAGATTTTTTAATAAAATTACTTTCTTGAAATATATTGAAAATTGATCGTTTTATTCGTACATAAACATAACATACAGACTGTCACACATATTGTGCTATGTGTTGTATTATTTAGATTCGGAAAGCGATCGCGTAACGGCCACTCACGGAACGGATTTTCATGAGCTTAGAAGGATCTGAATGTAAAACATAACATGTAGTGCACAGATACATACCGCTCTAAACTGGAAGAGTTGTTGGAAGTGCGCGGCCACGTCCTTGGTGTGCGCGCGGCCTCTCCAGGCGGCGGGCAGGTAATGCACGTGGCCCAGCACTTGCACGAACAACTCCTCGCCTCGTGAGGGGCCAGTACAACCTCCGCCTAAACGCTCTTCCTCTCCAATAAGAGCCCTAAAATAGAAAAATATTTTAGTGGGGAAATGTTAAAGGCCTCTTGTTCACGAGACGTGTCATCGCCGTGAAAATGGACAGTTTATTAGTCTTGCGTAGAGTTGTTAGTTTTGTATGGATCAAAGTGGAAGCTAGAACGCAGACATGGCAGGAAAACGGTGTCAGACGCTTTCACTGTATGCATAGTGTACAACCGTAGAAGTGACGGCGAAAAAGCGTGTGGGAACAAAAGACCGAAGGGTGAAATAACATTATATCAACAATTTACATTTTAAACTATTATTTGTATGATAATGCGTTCGCGTCAATATTTATCTTGAAATAAACACGATTTGAACGCTGCCAGATATGAATTCACCCTATCATTTAGCACTAATGTGAAATTATAATAGTTTTTAGTAAGATGACACAGTAGTAAAAGGGGGGATTTCATTTGTATCAAAAATCATATACGTGGAGTTAATAATCTTGAAACTTGGCACGAATACTTATCCGAGTAAATCATAAAGTTAGTATATCTTTTGTTTGTTTTATTACCGTTAAAGTTGTGGGGGAAATTACGAATTCTACGCGGAGGATGTCGTGGCGAAATGCTAGTAAGATATAGAATTTATAATGGATGCAAGAGAGATGCGAATATTTTTCGGGAGGTGCGCCCTCCTAAAAGATGTTCCTCAGCAAGCAACCATGGTGTGACCGCGTCAGACTGTGCTTCCATCCACGATTTGCGACTCTTCCAAAAGCGACCGGGTTCTACTTTGTCTTCGAGAAGAAAACCGACTTCACACATCAAAAAAAGTTTGTAATCCCTAGCATAAGCTGATATAATTTTTTAAATTGAACTTTATCAAGAAAAATTCTTTGTGTGTTTTCTTTAAATAGAAATAAACTAGTTTTTATTTAAAATATAAGTAATTAATGATAATGTAATTGTAACAGTGATAGAAAGAAAAATACTGTTTAACAAAACATAAACAACAATTTACTAACAAAAGGTTTATAATCAATTTAATTTAACTCCTCCCCTGGCTCGAACACATGTGGTGATCCTCCTGGGCATTATGAGAATCAAGTTATCCAGCATTTCTTGGGGTAACCTGTCCCATTCTTGAATAGCGGCTTCCCTGATCTCTGGCATTGTCTAGGGATGTGGCTGACGGTTCCAAACAGCTCGCTTAAGAGCATCCCACGCGTGCGCTATTGGGTTTAAATCAAGCGAGCCGGCAGGCCAGTCTAACCTTGTGATGTCGTATTCTCGGAGAGCAGCATTGACTCGTTGAGCCCGATGGGCGAGCGCATTATCAACGACCAGTACAAATTGGTGCCCATGGTTTACTCGGAATGTCCTGACAATTATATAAATAGCAACTGTTCTATACATGTCTGCTGTTATGAAGCTTCCATACGGGATCAAAGGCGTTCTAGCTCCAATATTAATACCACCCCAAAAGGACACCGATTTCCCGCCTTGCTGAACTGTTCCAGTAGCAATTCTTTGCCTTTCACAGTCTCCTGGTCTTCTCCAGACACGGACGCGTCGGTTACCTGGATGAGTACTGATTCGAGATTCTTCAACGAAGAGACAGTTTTGCCGAATGTTTTCTTCTTCATTTTGCCGAAGCCTAGCCCACTGCAATCTCCGTCGTTGTCGTTACCCGGAATTCAGAGGAGCTCGCCAAGACCTCCGTGCTCGTAATCCAGCCTGGTGCAAGCAATTCCAAATGGTCTGAGTGCTAACTTCAAGCCCAGAGGCGGCCTGAACTTCTGCTTTTATTTTAGTAGCGTTGATTGTTAGGTCACGGGCTGCCAGCAATCTAATATATCGCTTTTGGGCAGCAGTCAAAACAGTTGGGCGACCAATGCGGGGTCGGTCAGCAAAATTACCCATCCCGTGGTACCTCTGCAACGAGGTCACGACACAGGATTGGGATATAGCAACTCTGCGTGCTTGTCTTCTTCCCTCGAAGTTACTAATCTTGCTCGTAAACTTCTGAGAATCCTCTTGGCATTTTTTCAATCACAACTTTCCGCGAAAAAGTATTTTAAATCCGTTAAAAACCATAAATAAATAAATAAAGAATCTAAAATGAAGAAGAAATCATAATATAAACTACCGTAACAAAAAAGATTTCGATTTTTCAAAGTGATCGCAAACTTTTATTGATGTGTGTATGTACGGATTGTTTTGTGAAAAGTGCAGAAACGGGCACGGTCCGGTAGTATAAAAGCAACTAAAACTAAGCGTCGACAGAGGACATACACTATTAGGAGCTCAGATCTATGACATTGATGGGGAATAACATCAAACATGCTAGTAGAAGATAAGGTATACCAACCTGGCCCCAGCCAGTATGCAGCCCAGTATGGTTATGATGCTGAGCACATGTTCCACTGTGAGTACATCTTCGTCGTACACCGACAACACGACGAGCACGCCCAATACACTCGCAGATATAAATACCACGTTCCTGGAAAACGCGAAGAATAGCCAAATTATTAGTTTCTATACGAATGTTGAATGTTGGAATGTTTATATCACGAAATATCAACGGTCTTATTCATAAAAAGTTATCGAATATCTCTAAACAGTTGCTAAAGTCTGGTTTCCAATACGAAACCAGACTAAAGCAACTGTTTAGACGTTCGATAACTTTTTATGAATAAGACCGTAAGAATATAACGAAGAGTTGCCGATTGAGTCGCGTGTCTAATTAGCTGACACAATAGAAATTCTATTGTTACCGGTACACATGGTGTACAGTTGACATGCGAAGACTTAAATCACCATCTAGCTAGTTTTAGCAACATACGTTGTAGGTTGGGGTCGGCTTCCAGTCTAACCGGATATTATTGCTTGTATGAGCCAGTTCCCATACTTTGCTAACCATTCTCCTCTATAAACGTGAATCTAGATAATATGACTAACTTATATATATAATCGTTTATTTGGAACAAAAAACACACATACAAAGACAAACAATATTAAACGATGATAGCTGCAAAAGTTAAAAACTGTGGCGCAGCTACCAACTGGGCGCTAATCGTGACTATTTCATCAATCAATCAATCAACTCAGCCTATCGCAGCCCACTGTTGGACATAGGCCTCTCAAAGACTGCGCCACAATACTCTATCCTCCGCCTTCCGCATCCAGTCTGTCCCAGCCACCTTTTTAAGGTCGTCGCTACATCTTTTTAGCTGGGGGGCGTCCCACACTACGTTTGCCGATACGTGGTCTCCACTCCAGGACTCGTCTGCTCCACCGTCCATCGGTCCTTCGACAAACATGGCCAGCCCACTGCCAATTCAGCTTGCTCACTCTACAAGCTATGTCAGTAACTCCGGTTCTTTTCCGGATAATTTCATTCCTGATTTTATCCTTCAAACAAACTCCGAGCATAGCCCGCTCCATAGCGCGCTGAGCGACCTTAAATTTGTGGACCAGCCCAACTGACAGTGCCCACGTTTCGGCACCGTAGGTATGTCATCACGGGCAGGACGCACTGGTTGAAGACCTTAGTCTTCAAGCATTGCGGAATAAGCGACAAAAAGACTTGACGTAGTTTCCCAAACGCTGCCCAACCCAACCGGATCCTCCTGTAGGCTTCTTTCTCAAAGTAGTGTCTACAGAGTTGGACGACTTGCCCTAGGTAAACAGATTCCTTCACAACTTCGAGAAGCGACCCTTCGATGTGGCTTAGACTCGGCAAGACGTGAGAATTGCACATGACTTTCGTCGTGGCCAAATTCGTGCCGAAGCCAACCCGCCGAGAGGCTCCGCTTAGGCTGTGCAGCATCTGGTCTAACTGTTCCAGTGTCTCTGCCATTAAGAGGATGTCATCGGCAAACGGAAGGTGTGAGATGTATTCGCCGTTAATATTGCTACCCTGTCCAGTCCAGTCCAACGTCTTAAAGAAGTCCTCCAACGCGATGGTGAACAGTTTCGGGGATATAACATCCCCCTGTCGCACCTCTCTGAGTAGTTGGATGGTGCTTGTTTCCTCATCCTGGTTCTGGACAGTTATCGTAGCAGCGTCATACAAATACATCGATATAGCGCCAGTCATTGGACATCGTTGCAGAGAGGCCAGAACTGCCCATATTTCGATGGAGTCGAAGGCTTTCTCGTAGTCCACAAATGCCATACACAGCTCTTGTTTGTTGACTATTTCATGAAATTGTGGAAATTGTTGTTTCTGCTTTTTGAAACAAACATTGAGCATCTCAATACGAATGCAGCTGTAGGTATATTAGGAGACCCAGCAACAAAATATAATAGAACTCGACCGCTGCACACTTGAAACAATGCACACGCCACAACGTCAGCGATAGATAGAGACAAAGCTAGATGCGCAATATACCAAATGAAAGTTCGACGTCATCATTACTAGAACGACGGAGCCAAATCGCATGAGTTTTATTTTTGTCAAAAGTAAACATTGCGTTGTAAAAATAGTACAGCATTGTTTACGCAATATATTTTGCTAGATAAATATTTTGGCGTAGTTACAATTACTGTAATGTCACGATTAATATAACATAAATAATGTTCTAATCTTCATTAGTAATTCCGACGCTTGCGTAGTTAGTGCGTAATTGAATGTTCTAAAAAAAAATTTTTTGTGCAGTCAGCTGCATAACTGCATAAATGGCTTAAAAGATATGCATATTATAAAAAGAGGGTCATGATAAAGTATCCTACGCGCCATATTAGCTGTATTCCAATTGCTAATTTCCACACCGCAATAATCTAGATTCGAATTGCAACTATTTGTTATTTTAAGATAACACTTCTGAATATTGTTTACTCTCTATGACGCTAAAAGACATTTGCGTGAGAATCAATGAGTGAATCACACGAACTACGCATGATAATAAACAGGCTAGATAGTTTCTTTTGTTTTGTTTATTTTGCAAAACACACAACTCGTCTCAGAACAGGCAACCCGGAGTTTAAAAAAGTTAAAAGTTAACAGTTCATTCATTCAGTAATACCTCTAAATCATTTCCAATGCTGGGACTGGACCCTCTTCTCTTTGGGAGGGAAGGAGCTTTAATACATAGGAATTAAAGCACATTTCCTCCCACAGAGGTTATGCTCATGTGTAGCATAATCTGCCTATAATATTCCCACTGCTGGGACACGGGCCTGCTCTCTGAAGAGTGAGTTCTAAGATGTCCCAGCCCAGTGCGGGCTGGAGATGTCACGTCATGGAATTGTTAGTTCTAGGACATGCCGGTTTCCTCACGATATTTTCCTTCACCGTTTTCAGAGTAGAAGTGATGAATTAATTTACACCAAGTAAAGAGCCTTCTTGGGATCATAACCACGACCTACAACTAGTAAGTCGCGGCAGTTACCACTGGGACACCACTGCTCTTGTATATTTTCGGGTCTTATTTTGTGGATATTTAATCAGTCCTTACTTGGCAATTACAGTTGTGATAGGTGACGAGAAGCTTCCGAGGTATTTCGTAGCTGGTTTGTGAGCTCGGTTCAGTCTGTCTCGAAGTTCATGTTCCAATTCGTTGAAATGACGTAGAGTTATGCGGGCGTACAGCGACCATGTTCGCAAACCAAGTGACGCGGGCGAACGCTTTATTAACTGAAATGTTACATAAAAGTATTATGATTGGTCAAACGTATTATGATTGGGCTCATTTGTAAAAACATTTTACTCAATTTGACTGAAAAAGGATACTGTTATCTAATAATTCTAACAAATAATACAATTTTAAAGACGAAATAGTAAAAACACGTAAAGACATGCTAAGAAAACTGTGGAAACAAAGTGGACATTTGCCCAATTATGAAAAGTGGACAAATGTCCACTTTGTCATAATTGCTTGTGTATTTATTATTTTATTCATATTAAAAACATTAATTAACGATGAGCACCGCTTTGTCAGATGATGAATGACGTGGTACCATTATATTACTTCAGTTCATCATCATAATTTCAGCCGAAAGACGTCCACTGTTGGACATAGGCCTCCCCCGAGCTCCGTCACCTCGACCGGTTCTGTGTTTCCCGCATCCAGCGAACTCCTGCGGCCCTCACAAGGACATCGGTCCACCTTGTGGGAGGCCTTTCAACTTTACGTATGCGTACGCGGTCACCACTCCAGAACCTTTCGGCCCCATCGGGCATCTGTTCTACGAGCAATGTGCCCTGCCGACTGCCACTTAAGTTTGGCAATTCTTTGGGCTATGTCGGTTACCTTGGTTCCTCTGCGGATCTCTTCATTCCTGTTTAGATCACGCAAGGAAACTCCAAGCATAGCTCTCTCCATCGCCCTTTGGGTGACTTTTAGCCTTCTTATGAGGCCCATTGTGAGCGACCACGTTTCGGTTCCATATGTCATCACTGGCAACACGCACTGGTCAAAAACTTTCGTCTTGAGACACTGCGGTATGTGGGACGAGAAGATATTGCGAAGCTTCCCGAATGCTGCCCAGCCGAGTCGAATTCGACGATTGACCTACCTAATTGGACAGTTTGTCCTAGGTAAACGTACTCGTCCACAACTTCAAGTGCAACGCCTCCGACCGTTACAAGAGTGGCTGTTACATGGACATTGGACATGACCTTTGTCTTGTCCGTGTTCATTTTAGGACCCACTCTTGCGGAAGCTCTACTGAGGTCATCGAGCATTGTACTAAGGTCCTCCATAGTCTCAGCCATGACAACTATATCATCGGCAAACCGAAGGTGAGTGATGTACTCGCCATTGATGTTGATGCCAGCCCCTGTCCATTCCAGAACCTTGAAGACATCCTCCAGTGTAGCGGTGAAGAGTTTCGGAGAGATAACGTCTCCCTGTCTAACACCTCGCTGCAGAAGTATAATTTTCGAGGTCCGGTCCTGGATTGGGACTGACATAGCGGCGTTTTCGTACAGACACTTCAACACCTCGATGTACCGATAGTCGATCTGGCACCTTTGGAGGGACTGCAGTACAGTCCATGTGTCGATCGAGTCAAAGGCTTTTTCGTAGTCCACAAACGCTAAACAGAGAGGCAGATTATACTCTTCGGCCTTCTGTATAACCTGCCGCAGCGTATGTATGTGGTCTACGGTGCTAAAGCCTTTACGGAACCCGGCTTGTTCGGGAGGCTGGAAGTCGTCAAACCTGCGCGCTAGACAGTTCGTGATGACTCTGCAGAACAGCTTGTAGACATGGCTGAGATGGGCCTATAATTCTTAAGAAGGGCATTGTCACCCTTCTTAAAGAAAATTACCACCACACTTATGACGGAATCAAACAGCTTCTGGAGAGCCTAGCAAAGACCTTGGAGCCTTTATTCCACTCTAGTCAACAAAGGTCTCAGAATTTAACTTTAGTTTGTACTATCTTCGTCATACGCTTTTGACATGGTCCCATTAAATTTCACAAAAATAAATATGTCGTGGATCATCAATAGTTGCTCATTTGATTATTGTAGTACCAAGGTAGTGGTAAACACCGTGACGTCAGTTGTTATTGTAATGGCGGCACGCGGACAGAGTCGTGTTGGAGAGTGGGGTTGATACAGAGTTCACTTTGAATTCGGACACGAACCGGGTCACTCGTCCAAAACGAAACTGTCGGTTTACCCAGTGAATTTGTGAATTATAAAGAATTTATTTAAAGTGATTTATTAAAGTGAATTATTCAACTATCGCATTACAGTTATTATTTTCTATTACCTACGCAATGAACCCTGTACCACCTAATCAAGACGATGACGACGCTGTCGCTCAGCCATCGCTGGCGCCGTCATCAGAAGTGGGATCTGAATCTCACTGGCGCACATTGTTCGAGATGCAGCAAAGGAATATGATGCAGTTGATTGAAGCTATTAGAACACCCGTATCATCGCCGAAGATTTCTCTGCCGGAAATCAACCCAGAGCAACCAGATTCTGATCCACGTGCCTGGTGTGCTACAGTTGATATTTGCCTTGAAGAACGTCCGCTGGAGGGAGGATCACTCATCATAGCTCTCAGTAAAGCACTTAAGGGCAGCGCCTCGTCGTGGCTATCGCAAATTTCACATGTGGGTATGACGTGGAAGCATTTTCGTGACCTGTTCCTAGCGCGTTATGATTCTACAGAAACACTTGCGGCGACGCTAATCAGTGTGAATAATGGCAAGCCAAAAGATGGTGAATGTCTCGCAGCATATGCAAGCCGTTTGCTGACGTCACTGTTGACTAGGTGGAAGAATTTGAATCACGAAGAAATCGCTACGTCATATGTTCTGGCCCATATTGCTCAGTTTGATTCGCGTCTGCATCGCCTGGCATATACCAGTGAAATTACAACACGCAACAAATTACTGCAAGAAGTGAAGGCAAGTGCAAGTCTGAAACGAAAGTTTGATCGAAACAACGGAACTGGCGGACAATTGGATGGACCGGATGTGAAACGTTTAAAACCGTACACTGTTACCACATTTAAGTGTCACAACTGCGGTAAACCGGGACATAAGGCGGCTAACTGTCGCTCCTCAAAACCTGCTGTGTCCACTGCCAATAAGGAGCCGCTGACATCGAAATTTATGCCTGGCTCCGGTAAACAAGTAATTTGTTTTCGTTGCGGTGAGAACGGGCACATAGCATCTAACTGTCAACGTCGCAACGCGGGCGCGGTTGGCGCGCCTTCGGTGGGCCGTGCGGGCTCTAGCAGCGAAGGTGACGTGGTAACCGAGCGACGCATCGATATTTGCGAAGTAACTGGTGTTTGTGGACAACTACAACAATCTGGTGAGTCGTACAATTTTTATTTCGATTCTGGTGCCGAATGCTCTCTTGTTAAGCAATCTGTCAGTCGTAACTTCATAGGTGAACGTACATTTGCAATTGTCCGTATACAGGGTATTGGTTTTGCTAATGTAGACTGTACTGAACAAATTCTTTGTGACATATTTATTGGCGGTAATCTTTTACGCATTTTATTTCATGTGTTGCCCGATTATTGTTTGAAATATGATGTGATGATTGGTCGAGAAATTTTAAAACAAGGTTTTATAGTAAACATGTCTGATTCGTCTCTAATAATTTCAAAACAAAAGTCCGTTGCTGCTTGTAGTTACGAACCAAAATCCGTGTATAATCTTAATGATATTGACACGGACATGCAAAATAAAGAACTTCTGTTATCCTTGCTCAGTGAATTTTCTCATGCTTTTATTGATAGTTTACCCCGCACTCGTGTCACATCTGGTGAGCTTAAAATTAGGCTTCAGGACCCGAATAGAACGGTTTATCGTAGGCCCTATAGGCTTAGTCCTGACGAGAGGCAGGTAGTGCGTTCTAAGGTTAAGGAACTAATGGAAGCTAACATCATTCGTCCTAGTCAGTCCCCATTTGCGAGTCCTATCCTACTTGTTAAGAAGCGTGATGGCACTGACCGTATGGTGGTAGACTATCGCGAATTGAACTCTAATACTGTGCCTGATAGGTTTCCTTTGCCTCTCATAGCAGATCAAGTGGCCAGGTTGTCAGGTGCGAGCTATTACACATGTTTAGACTGTGCTAGTGGATTTAACCAAATACCTATTCGGGATCCCGATAGTATTGAGCGTACTGCCTTCATTACGCCCGATGGACAATTTGAATATCTTGCAATGCCTTTTGGACTACGAAACGCGCCTAGTGTGTTCCAAAGAGCAGTGTCTAATGCCTTGGGAGACCTGATTTTCTCATATGTGATCTTGTACCTGGATGATATTTTAATCCCGGCGGTATCTGTGGACCAGGGGCTATATAGGTTGCAGGAGGTGTTGAAGGTACTGACTAAAGCCGGATTTTCTTTGAACATTTCAAAGTGTTCCTTCCTGAAGCGCCATGTTGAATTCCTAGGCTATGATATCACTGCTGGAGAACTGAGACCGAACCCTAGAAAAATCGAAGCTCTGACTAAACTATCACCCCCTGAGAACATACATCAACTGAGACAGTTCATTGGCCTTGCCTCATACTTTCGCAAATTTATTAAAAGCTTCTCTCAAGTTATGACCCCATTATTTTTCCTAACCACCGCTAAGCATTTCACTTGGAAATCCGAACACGAGCAGATAAGACAGCAGATAATTTCGATTTTGACGACTAAACCAGTATTGACTATTTTTAATCCTGACCTTCCAATTGAGTTACATACCGACGCAAGTGCCGACGGATACGGCGCTATTTTATTCCAAAAAATTGATGCTGAACTTTTTGTTGTTGAGTACTTTAGTAAACGAACCACGAAAGCAGAGTCTAAGTACCACACCTACGAGTTGGAGACTCTAGCTGTGGTAAACGCTGTAAAGCATTTCAGACACTACTTGCAGGGTAGGTATTTTGAGGTCATGACCGACTGCAATTCTTTAAAAGCTTCGCGAAACAAAATCGATATTACACCACGTGTGCATCGTTGGTGGGCTTTTCTTCAAGCTTTTGATTTTCAAATCAACTATCGTGAGGGTCGTCGTATGGCTCATGTTGACTTCCTTTCACGTAATGCTTTACCATCCCCTTCAAATTCTACTAGTTTTCCAAAGGTCGAACAAAAGCGTGTTGATCTCTCAACCTTGTCAGAAAACTGGTTATTGGCAGAACAGCTGCGTGATCTTGAAATTCAATCATTGGTAACTAAACTTAAGGAAGGTGGATTCCCACCCGATATGGCCAAGACTTATGAGATGCGCTCAGGTGTGTTGTATCGCAAGGTGCAGAGGAACCATCGTACCCGTTGTATTCCGATTGTTCCCCGAGCTTTTCGTTGGTCAGTTATTAACCACGTGCATGAATCACTTATGCATCTTGGGTGGGAGAAGACGCTGGAAAGGGTATACGAACATTATTGGTTCGAGCATATGGCTAAGTATGTTCGTAAGTTTGTCGATGGATGTATAACGTGCAAAGTGTCAAAATCGCATTCCGGTCGTGTGCAGGCTGAGCTTCATCCGATCCCTAAGATGAGTGTTCCATGGCACACGGTACATGTTGATATTACTGGCAAGCTCAGTGGCAAAAGTGATTCTAAAGAATATGTCATAGTTTTAATCGATGCTTTTACTAAGTTCGTTCTCATGTACCATACTGTCCGTATCGATTCAGCTAGCGCTATTAAAGCCCTTAAATCGAGTGTGTCGCTATTCGGAGCTCCGACTCGAGTTATTGCAGATCAAGGTCGATGCTTTGCCAGCAAAGACTTTAAAGATTTTTGTGAGTCTCATGGTATTTCCTTACGCTTGATCGCTACGGGATCAAGTCGTGCTAATGGTCAAGTAGAAAGGGTGATGAGCACATTAAAAGGTATGCTTACTTCCGTGGAAACATCTGATAGGTCTTGGCAAGAAGCCTTAGAAGATGTACAACTTGCTTTAAATTGTTCTGTTCACCGTGTAACAGGAGCGAGTCCACTTGAGCTTTTGATAGGGCGCGTAGCCAGGCCATTAAATCTTTTACCTTTTAATGATACAGAACCGGAAATAGACATTAGCAAGACAAGAGAGCAAGCGGCAATGAATATAGAAGCGAGTGCTAGTTACGAGAAATCTAGATTTGATAAAGATAAAGCTAAATTAGTAAAATTTAATATTGGTGACTTAGTTTTGATTCAAAATGAGGAAAGAAATCAGACGAAATTAGACCCAAAATATAAAGGACCGTTCAAAATTATTGAATTGTTTGATGGTGACCGTTATCTGTTAAAATCTTTAAATGGTAATAGGACGTATAAGTACGCTCACGATCGCATACGTAAGATTCCTCTAAGTGATGTACCTGCTGAGTTAGATTTGTCTGAAGTTGATGATGGTGAGGACGGTACCTCTACCAGTAAATAGAGCACATACCATGGCTATTTGGTCACACTGCACGCACTAGTCTGTAGTCGTAACTGCAACTCATTCATGAGTTGTTCAGGGCGCGATGGGCAGCTAGTGGTGTGGGGAGGACCTGGGTCTCAAGGGAGACTATTGTTGTGTTGGTCATACATTGGCCTGGGAGTCGCAGACTCAAAACATGTTGGTCATGTCACGTGAGATGATGACGATATGGGTGGCAATGGTAAAGTTGTCACTAGCTGCTGGGGCAGCCGGGCCATGAGCGTTGTATGTGTTATTGTACGTTATAGTGTTAACTAAAGTTTGATTGTTTTTAAGGCTTAGAGGAACCTTTTGTCTTAGAATTGTTAAGATGATTTAGAAATTTAGTTATTTTTGGTTGTTAATGATTACACTGTCACGGTCAGGTTGGCCGAGACCGCAATGATACATCAAATTTGGCTATTTTGTTACAGATGTACACGAGGACGTGTAACTCGTCAGGCTGGCCGTGTCGTGGATCATCAATAGTTGCTCATTTGATTATTGTAGTACCAAGGTAGTGGTAAACACCGTGACGTCAGTTGTTATTGTAATGGCGGCACGCGGACAGAGTCGTGTTGGAGAGTGGGGTTGATACAGAGTTCACTTTGAATTCGGACACGAACCGGGTCACTCGTCCAAAACGAAACTGTCGGTTTACCCAGTGAATTTGTGAATTATAAAGAATTTATTTAAAGTGATTTATTAAAGTGAATTATTCAACTATCGCATTACAGTTATTATTTTCTATTACCTACGCAATGAACCCTGTACCACCTAATCAAGACGATGACGACGCTGTCGCTCAGCCATCGCTGGCGCCGTCAAATATTTACTGAGCTAATGGCTCGTGCAGATAGCACCTAGGCAGAGTAGAAGAGATCGCAATACTACCCGCTAAAAAGTACACGTATATGTAGCTTACGGGTATAAACTATTCCACAACCAAATTTTGTCAAGACGCGTCCAGCAAATTTTACGTGATAGCAACACAAACATTTATAATTTTCAATTTTATGATATGTGTGAATGTAACATAAATCAAAGTCAGATTGACTAAAGGAATAGATTAATATATCGTCGCTTTTGCAGCAAAAGTTTATGTGAATAATCGGTCTTATTCATAAACGCCTTGTAACTTTTAATCAATTGCTAACTAACTGATTAGCAAAATTCTTATTTATAAATGCTATTTAGCGCTATAAGGTCGCTAAGCAAATGATTTGTAGCTGTCATATTTAAACACCACCGGTGCCCTGTTTAACTTGCTAAGAGGCAACATGGCGGATTTTATTTTAATCAGCTGATCGATTCAAAATGATTTTTAGTGTACTTCAAGGTTATTTTGTTCTTAAATATGGAATTATCATTAGTAAATGTGGATTTCGACAATATTTTACGGGATTTCAGAACGACACCGAAGAATTAAATAGTTTTGAAACGCCGCGGGCGCCTATTGTTAGTAAACGGAGGAAGACCTACAAGACTCGGTTCAAATCCGCTACGAAAAAAACATATTCCTCATTCTAAGTGCACGTGATGATAGGATTTATAGGGTAGTTCAATCAGTAGGAGGTTCAGTCAGTTCGTGAGGAAGCTCATCGGAGATAGTGATTATCCATTGTTATCCCATGTACCCCTCGTTTTATGACGCAGAGAGTACTTTATACGATACTGATGACGCCTTCTAGGGCCCAGAACGCAAGAAATGCCACGTTATGGCAGTCATGCACAATAAAACAAGATACTTTTTATAAAAACCAATTTATTTCGATACGCAATAAAGCCATATTTGTGTTATAATTTCATTATTTTTGATTTCCAATTCTTCTTTGTCCAAAGACGGGTGCACTTATTTTCTCATGCCACTCTCATTCCTCATCTTTTTCACTTAGCATGGTGATCCCCGTTGCCATCTTTGCAAGGTTGAATAGTAATGGTGCTAACTGCTAAGTAGTGGCTTTCATAGCAGCAGTCAAAATTGTAACTGTAAACAAGAATAATAATTGTTATTTAAAGACACTGAAACCCCAATGCAAAAGCAATAGGAAGTTATGTAGAATAGGCACAAGTACCTACAAATGTTTCTCAAAGAGAATATCCATGTTAACAAGTTAAGAACATGTAAATACATAGCTGTATCGGCTACTGTGTTATCATTCATTTGGTCACTTTACAATAGAAAGTAAATAGGTACAAATTCAGAGATACATTACCTTTTCCTGTTAACTCCATTCTTGGGAGCATATTATTATCATTGCTCATCTTTTTCACGTACCTAGCATCGTTGCCATCTCAAGATTGAATAGTATTGGTGCTACGTGCTAGTAGCTTTCATAGCAGCAGTCAAAATTGTAACTGTAAACAAGTATAATTTTATTGTTATTAAAATACACTGAAACCCTTCAAAAGCACTAGGAATTTTCATAGAATATACATACATATGTATACGCATATGTTTTTAAAAGATAATATCCATGTAAATAAACGTAAAGAACGTGTAAATACATAGTTATTATCAGCTAATACGATAGCATTAAATTGAGTCACTTTACAATAGAAACTAGATAAAAATTCATACGATACATTACCTTTTCCTGTTTACTCCAATCATGGGAGCGTATTATTTTCATTGCTGATTTGCTTCCATCGTAAACACAATAAAATAAACACAATAAATTATTTTATTCAAATACAAATAAATCAATGAAATTTTTGACATAAGTCTGTCGAAGTCACGACAGATACAAAAATCATGCATTTGACAACTTGATTCTTAAAATCCTGTTTTTTAGGCGACTATTTTGATTATAATCTGTGCTGAACGTAAAATTTCACCTCTATTTCGTTTCGCTACTAATCACCTGCAAACTAGCGTTTATAAATAAAGAAAAGTTAATCAATGATTAGGAGGTAACCAATTGATAAGCTAAACAGTGGCTAGTGAGTGATTAGCGAGTTTTTTATAACTAAGGCTGAATATGTATAAGCCAATTTTGCTAATATTAGACAAAACCGAGGAGCAAGAACGTTTCATTAGAAAACTTACCTCGGCATAGTTGAAGAAGAAGTAGAGGATCTGCCACGCCTGTATAAGTGGCGAGAGCAGTAAGTTCACTATGGCCAGCCACAGTATTTGCCTCTCAAGCTGGCGAGCGAGTAACATTCGTTTTGAATGATCCTTGTAACACGCACGAAGCTGCCAGCAATTCTCCCAAGGACTCCACGGACTGTCTGTTGACAAAACACAGCCAGTTTTCACTAAAGCCTTAATTATAACAATTTTACAGCCACCTATTATTACCAATAGCAAATGGAGAGCCTTAACGAAAAGCTTAGATATTAAGAATCTCGTTGTATTCCAAAGTTGATCGGAATGCAATGAATGGTCTTGCATACAGTCTCAAACAATTATACGAGGGGTGTTCAATAAAAAGTATAAGTAATAATAAGGGCATATAAACTCCATGAACAACAAAAAAAGTATATACATTTGATGAAATATAAAAATAAAATTATTGATTTTCTTTTCTTATTTTAACTAAAGACGACCCGCGCTCCGGACGCCATATGACGGCAGTTACCGATCAAATGTTTTTTTTTTTTTTGTAAAAAGTGTTTCGGCAGATCGTCATGTTACTGTTTGTTTTGTAGCTGAAGAACTAAAGATTTCGTAGGAAGTATCCATAGTATTATACATGAACATTTGGGCATGAAAAAGTATCAGCGCGCCGGGTGCTTAGAATGCTCACAGACGAGCTTAAAAACAAACAAGACAGCGGATTTCTCAAATCAATTTGGAATTGTTACAACAAGATCCTGACCGATTTTTGGCTCGCTAGGGTAAATGAGCAAATTTTAATGAAAAAAGGGGGGGGGGGGGTCCTTGGCACCCCACGCTTTTTTACAATTTATTTTTTTAGTTTGATTTTTTAAACGTGTTTTTAGTCTTTTAAACTATTTTTTTTAGTTCGGCTAACTACAAAACCGTGATTTTGTAGTTTTTTATTTTATTTTTATTTTTTGGCCAGCATAGTGAATAACAATTACGAAATTGCTGAATTGTCATCGGTCCTTGATAAGTGTGCAAAGTTTCAAATCAATCCGTTTTGAAGGGGGTGTTAATCACGTTCAAAATTTCTGTTACATGGATACATACTAATAAAAGCGTATTAAAAAAGTACACCTATTTGTATACCACTACTTGTAAACACCAATGACAAGAAGTAGTAGAATGCCATCAAGATACACAAAGTGTATTAAAAAAATGTATTATCGAACAAAGCAAAGTCAATGAAACACCTGTGAGACATACCATATGACCCACAAATGCTGGATATAACGAAGAACATACAAAAAAAAACAACAGAAGACGAATTGAGAACCTCATTTTTTTTTTATCTGTTAAGCAGCCCTGTTATTTTCACAGAAAACAAGGACAAGCATTTGCTGTGCATTTTAAGTTAAGGGTACTGTTGTTTAAAGTTCCAAACCCACATCAAACGTGTCCTTATTAAAAAAAAACATATTATGAGAGAAAGACTATGTTGAACACAAGGAAGTTTTGCAATCATTCCTTCTGCACATTTGGCTTCCCTGGTACCTCATAAACAGCATAACTATGTAAATGTCTGTTCACTGCTGCCAAATTACATTTTTTTTTACATACTTCTTTGCTCTCATTATTTGACATTTTATACCCTCAGTTCTAACTAACTCTAGTAAAGGTTGTTTGAATAAATTTATATTCATTATTTTATGGTACATATAGCTTCTTTTATATTTTGTGAATGTGAGAATGTTGTAGGCCTAGACTGTAGATTTATAGATCATTTTCTATATTAAGTAATAACTTGTTGACAAGCCCACACTGTCCTCCCATACCTAATAACACTGTTATTTAAAAACATTGTTATATCCAATTATTTTTTAAAGGGTAACCTTGGAGTTTCTTGCCGGCTCTTCTCAATAAGAAACAATAAATTGGAACCATGCTCCTAGGTCTTAACGTTTCATAAGTGCCCATGTGGGTTTATGTGAAATAAAATAATTTAATTTATATTTTTCTATGAATTAAATACTTACATGAAAATTTATGGCAAATATACAAAAGAAACGCTAGACAGTTGAATAGATACAACACAAAACCACCACCACTAAGATAAGAATGTAGATACTCACAAAATAACAAAAATTCTATGTTCCATTTCAAACCACGCGATAAATAGTGAAAATCACCAATACAAGGCACATGTATTTGCAGAGGCAACAAGTTTTTATTGACCATTGCCACCATATAGTTTGTAAATCTGTAATGAAAAATTGTTCACATCAGTTGACTGTAACTTAAATTTTAGGAAATTTAAAACCCTTTAGACTATAACCTCATTTACACCATTTACACAAGCTTAATGTATTGTTTATTTTATAAATTGCTTAGTTGTATGTAGTAATAATAAATCCAGTAATAACAAAAAAATACCTGAGTATTCGATGATATATATCTAATTCGTTAATCTCTTGCTTATGGACGCACATGTGGTGTTCTGGCTGTGCCTCTCTCACTCTATCCTGTATACTCGACCAGTTCATCCAAACTAAATCACTCTGAAACCCATGGGCAACTAATTAAAGAAAAATTACAAATTTCAGAAACTAGTTGTGTTTTATTTTGTCAGTGAAACCGCAAAAATACAAGAACATTATTTTTTTACTCACCTCTTTGATTTTTAATGCATTATTATAAAATAATTTGGTGTCATAGGCATAATATAAATGGTATATTGATATCACTAGCCTCATCAACCAAATCACTGCACACAATGTGATGAGACACCACCTAAAATAAGTTTATTACATATACAAATATTTTACCTATTAAATAAATATTTTAAAAACATGAGTTAGAAAACACATTGACATTTGCATAGGCTATATACACACATACATTCGCAGTAGATTACAGTATTTTCAATAAAACAATAATTAATCATTCATTCCCCTCTATGGACCAATGAAGTAACTTTTTTTTATAATTATCACAACAGAAAGTATATTTTTTGAAGATTCTCAAAGAAGTTGCCTGAAGCAATGAAGCTGGCAGCTGGTTGACTAACAAGGCCCTAGCTGTCTCGATTGGGACTTAGTATATGCAGCATTATTGCTAAAGTCACAGATACTTTTTTTTTAACTTTGCATGAAACAAGTAAAGATATTACAAAAATATTGAATTCATTTTTTAAAAACTTAAGACTGTTGAGATTATTATTATCTGCCTAGCCTTTTCCCAACTAAGTTGGGGCGGCATCCAGTCCGGAAGCAACTGAATACCAGTATTTTACATGGAGCTACTGCCTATCTGACCTCGACAACCCAGTTACTGGGTAACACAATACCCCTTGGTAATACTAATGCAATATAATCAATAATATCAGAAACACATTTCACTTATTTTGTGCACTTGTGCAATAACTACCCAAGTCAAAGTCAAAGTCAAAGCATTTATTTCAATTAGGCACTTAAAAGGCACTTTTGAACATCAATATTTACATTTAAACGGAATTTATTCTAGTCGCCCATTCCAAAATGTAGTTTCGTATGGAGAAGAAAGGGCAAGAAACTCCACCGTTACTCTTTTAAAATGTTTTACATACAATTTATCATAGTACATAGTCACAAGTCTAGACCTGGTACCCAAGCATTTATAGTCCACATTCAAGTTGAACTTTAATCTCAGTTCGCAATGCTAGGACATGTATGGTATGCAGAAAAATACCCTATTAATGACTTTGATCAGGTTCCACACATTCTGCATCCTAGCAGTCTAGACCTGCGTAGGTATAATTGCACAGGTACAAGTTTCAAGAATAGCCTACTTTGCATGACATTAAATATTTTGCTACTCACCATTTCCAGGCAACGCTCTCCACACAGACTGCAGGAGACAATATAACATCATTTAAGCTAAGTTTTTCACTTCTGTTGGCTTTTGGATCATTCCTAAATAATCTAGTATAATCTACACAATACACCAAAAATGTGGAAAACCACACTATGAAAATAAATTGCAACAAATAAAACAAGTCAGACATTATCATTGGGTAAAATCCACCACGAACATAGTATCTATACATTCTTGTAAAAAATGAGTCTAGATCCTCTATATGAGTCCATCCTCCTGAAAGAAGAAAATAACATCTTAGCAGTTTTCATTTGAGACTGAAGTTATTGAGGAAAGGTACATAACAGGCACTTAAGTTGATGATACAGCAATTATTTTAAATAGCCTTGCATAAACAAACAACAACCCTATAGTAGACCCAAGACTTTAGTATCATAATATTGAGCATGAGACAATGAACAAAGACTCATAAAGGAAAACGATGTATTTGCCTGCTTACCTTTATTTTTGGGCACTTTATGGATGATAACGTTGTTGGCGTCCTCATGCTCGTGGTCCAGGGTAATAAAAGTTGGAACTGCATGCGTGGTCACCGCCAGTGCAGCCAGTGGCGGAGTTAATTCGTTGTCAAGTGCGCTGTAGGTAACATCGCGTTTTCCAAAATGTGCCATATTAAATTCGACAATATAAAGAAAAATGCACGTTTCTACGCATAAACACAATACGCAGAGGCCATTTACTATCTAGACATTCTTGACTTTGTCCCAGAAACGTGAAAAATAACAACACAATCAAACTTTAAAATTCATGCAAATTATTTTTGATTGCAATTTTTTTACTGATAATATTTTTTTCTTCTTGTAATACGTTTCATTTAAGAAATTTTTAAAATAAGTTCAAGGATACACTGAATTTTGTAAGTCCCCAACAATAAAGAAATTAATACACTTCACACAAATGACGAAAATAAACCAAGAATGACAGCTCCGTCAGTGTACTACATTTTCTCAAACAAAATATTGGTTCGATTCCACGCAGAAATGTAAGAACCACAGATAACATAGTGATTGTCGGAAACCATGCCGTAAAATTGCCGTAAAAGTGTGTGCAAAAAAAAATGGGAATTTCCTCCAATTTTGAATGCAAACGTTTCACGGTCTAATCTGTCAATCTGTCTAAATCAGTCAAAAATAAAAGTACCTACTTCGAGATCTCGAGAAAACACGATACGATACAACATTGACATTTGATTGTCGCCGAGATGAGACTGCGAAAAACAGAGATATTAACTTTGTTTGTAAGTTTCTATCTATGGGGTAATCTCTGGAACAAATAGTCCAATTCTAATTGGTTTTTCACTGGTTGATAACTGCATTATTTTTGAATTATATTTATATCTTGCATATTAGCCGAGCTATCACAACGTTTGTTTAATTATAGGCGGATTAAAATAAAGTTATTTGCATGCGCTGCCTAAACAATTATAAATAATTGAAAATAATATCAGGCAACTTGGTCTCCTTAAATAGTTCTACAAAAAAGTCCGTGATACCATATTTCTATCTTTTATATTTTAACAGATAAAGTAGCTTTTATGTAATAAAAAAGTACCTATTTTTCGATTTACTTACGTTTTTATGATTTTTTAAACAACCAAATAATAATCCTTATCAAAAAAAAGCAAATTATGATCTAACCTATCTCAAAGATATCGATAGATAGAGATAAGATTTGCCCTTTACAGTAAATATTACGTAGTTTCGAAGATGACACGCGCTCGGGAATCTAGCTCCGAGCGCTCGCAGCGACTCGCTAGCAAAGTATGAGAACATCTCAGGGCCGTGCTCGGGAGTCTAGCGCTGAACATGCCCAGCGTCTCACTGATTTAGGACAGCATGTATCTGCAACAAGGGATAGACAGACTAACTCTGAGCGTTCGTAGTGACTCGCTAGCCGAAGTGTGAAAGCATTTCAGAGCCGTGCTCGGGAGTCTAGGGCTGAATACGCGCACCGTCTCTCTGAATTAAGACAGTAAGTATGTCTCTGAAAATGTTGGTAAATCCGTACAACATCAGCTACTTTTGTAAAACAAATTTGCTGAAAATTGTCACAGTATTGTAGAGTACTTAAGTATAAATGATTTAAAAGACAACTTAATTACAGCGACCATTCTCATCGGACCTGGAGCTGGCCAGCTAGCATAGATCCCGAGGGTTCTAATAATTCCCACGGAGCTGCCTATATCGTTCAAGCGACTCCAGATTCCCGTTTAAACATTATTTGCCCTGACTATTAACAAGTCCCAGAGACAAACATTCTCTTTGGTTGGCACTGACCTACGAAAAGAATGTTTTACCCATGGGCAGTTAATATGTTGGTTAATCACGGAGTTGGATCAACTTATAACTAGATTATTTTGTGCCCTGCCCACAGCCACTTAAGTTTGGCAATTCTTCGGGCTATGTCGGTTGCCTTGATTCTCCTGTGAATCTCTTCAGTCCTCCAGGATTCAATCACTTAGGTACCCTACGTGATTGAATCCCCTTTGTGTGACTTTTAGCATTCTGATAAGGCCCATTGAGAGCGACCACGTCTCAGTGCCATAGGTCATCACTGGCAACACACGCTGGTCAAAGACTTTCGTCTAGTGACACTGCGGTATTTGGAACTAGAAGATATTGCGAAGCCTCCCGAACGCTGCCCAGCCTAGTCGGATTCGAAGATTGACATCTTTCTCTAAATTGCACCTACCTAACTGGACAGTTTGTCCCAGGTACACATACTCGTCCACAACTCCGAGTGTAGCGCGTCCGATCGAAATGAGAGTGGGTGTTACAAGGGCATTATTTGACATGATCTTTGTCATGTGCATGTTCATTTTAAGACCCACTCTTTCGGAAGCTCTATTGATGTAATCGAGCATTGTACTGAGGTCCTCCATAGTATTAGCCATGACATCTATATCATCGACAAAACGAAGGTGAGTGATGTACTCGCCATTGATGTTGATGCGAGCCCCCAGTGCAGCGCTAAACAGTTTCGGAGAGATATCGTCTCCCTGTCTCACACCTCGCTGCAGAAGGTTTGAGGTCTGGTCCTGGAGTCTGAATTTGAGGTCTGGCGTTTTCGTATAGACACTTCAGCACCTCGATGTACCGATAGTCGATCTAGCACCGTTGTAGAGACTGCAGTACAGCCCATGTCTCGATCGAATCGAAGGCTGTTTCGTAGTAAAAAACACAAATAACATATCAAATTATTATAATGATATATGCGGCCAAAGCATGGACTGACTAAAGAGAATGTGTAGGTACAAAGAGCGAGCTATTTTAGCCATTAAATGAAAGACCGAATTCTAAAATCAGGGATCCGACGGAGGACTAAGGTTCAAGACGTAGGAGTATCTAAGTAAGTGCTCTAAAATGGAGATATACATGACACAGACGTGGTGATACTCGTAGCAGTTGGAGCACAGAGCTAACGGAATGGTTGCCGAGAAACTGTAGAAGGGCGTTGGCAGACCATTAGCCAGGTATGTGGACGATCTACCGAAGATCGCAGGGAAAGCCTCGATGTGACTCGGGAAGAATGGCACAGAAAGGAGGTCAACACTCAACAGTGGGTGTAGCAAGGCTAACCAATGATGAATACTGTGTTTTGCCGTGGATTTCGCACAGCAAGACACGTACCTATTAGAATGCAATAGAATAAAAACCAATAAAATTATGTAAAGGTATTCATTTATTCTTAATAACGTTAAGTATACTAACATTATTTTGACATTTACGTATTCTAAACAATTTTTTCTAAGTTTACACTTATGTAGGTTTTAAACCTACCAGGGTAGTAATCTATTCTACAAATAAATAATAAAACATATTTAAAATAAACACAACCATTATGATATTACATTAATTTGAGTTACAACTTAGGTATGATTTATCGGTATCTACTTATTTATGCATACCAATAATAGGGTATTTGCCGATTTGATAAAAACTATTTTGATTTTAAGATTGGGACGATATATTTAACAGAAAAATCACACACATTTTCTCAATTAAAAACGATTAAAATCTAATTTAATTTTCGTTTTTTTTTTTTTAATTTACCGCCAAAACGCTCCTTACGATGACTTTTTATCACGTGACATGTGACGTCAACTCTGTATATAAACGGCACCGGTACTGCACCGGTGCCGTTTATAGGTACCGGCGGTACAAATACTTAGTTTGGCGCCGTTTTATAAGTATTTGTGCACAGAGGCACCGCACGCCAGTAATATAACTTTCTATCCATAAAAAATCTTGTTAATTATAAAATCTTGTTAATTTATTACTTTAGTTTACACAAGGTTGACGTCACGTGATGTAAAGTCATCGTAACGAAACATACTTTATTTGAGAAAATAGACAGAAATCAATTTTATTTTTATTTTTCTGTTAAATATGTCGTTCCAATCTTCAAAATAGAATAGTTTTTGAAAAATTGGAAAATACCCTATTTTACTTTACATTTATAAAATCCTGTTATTTTCTGACAAACTTTGTTGCCCACATTTTATGCTAGACAATTGCCCGACTGCAATTTAACACACACGTACCTAGCTACACAGTACCTTTCTAATAAGCAATAATAATATTGTGTCTGGTAAACGACTACCTACTACCTACCTACCAATTGTATGGAGGTGTCTACTACATAACCCAATAGTGTTCAGGGTCTGTCTCACAGAAACAAACGAGAACACTTTGAACACGTGTTTGTTTCAAGTAGTTTTGTTTAAAACGCCGGGGCTCTCATCGCGAAATGGAGAGTGCGATTGTCGCAACCCAGTGCTGGGTACGCCACAATTGCGGCTTACCGCCGCCGCCGCCGCGGCGCGGTAAGCCGCAATTGTGTCCTCTCTTTGAGGAGTGGAATGAGAGGCGTCACGGTGTCCTCACCTTCCGCCTGACGCAGATCCTCGCCGGACACGTTTGTTTCGGGAGGTTCCTGTTTCGGATAAGGAGGAAGGAAACGCCCGGGTGTTAGGTACCACTGCATAAATCGCCCGGAGGACACGGTGAAGCATACGGTGGAGGTCTGCCCGGCTTGGGCGGAGCACCGTCGTGTCCTCATGGAGGCGATCGGCGGCGTCGATCTCTCGCGAGCGGCTCTGGTCCACACCATGGTACGGAGCGAGAGTGCATGGGTACCTAGCCGTCACTTCCTTTTGCTAAGCACGGCGCACGTGAGGGAGAGGCAATCTCTGCGCCCTCACGACTCTAGTCGCTGCAGGAGTCGCCCTGAGCGTCGGGAATCCCAGGCCGATTCCCGGCCACGGTAGGCGCGGGCTTGCGAACGGCGAGTAATGGGTAGCTCGCCGGTAAGGACCAAGCCCGGGTCGACGACGGCACGTTGTGTTCCACGCGCGTGGGGTCCGCAAGGGCCGATGCTTGCCAGGGGTGCAGGTTGTTCGAAAGGGATACCGTGGCACAGGCAACTGAAGGAACTCGGTTGGATTTTAGTCGGTATAAGTCTGACACGCCCTCCCGCTCCGCCCAGAGTGGGAGAAGTTATTTGATGATTTCCCATCCTGAAAAAAAACCCTGCGAGCTTTCTCAACTTAAATCGGTAGCCCAGTAATCACGAAGGAATCGTTGAACAAACATAGGAAAAATCTCGGGGACTGCATAACCTCCTCCGTTTCTGAAGTCGGTTAAAAATCGACCTCGCCACTCACACCTAACACTTTACAGTATTTTTAACCGATTTCAAAAAGAAGGAGGTTATCAATTCGACATGTTTATATATTTTTTTATGTATGTTCGGGCATAACTCCGTCGTATTTAAACGGATTTGCAAAATTCTTTTTTTGTTCGAAAGAGGTTTACTCCGAAATGGTCCCATTGAAATTTCATATAGATCTGATGATGCGTTTCGGAGACAGACAACGGAACTCTTCAAAAAATTACAGCAAATCAAC
The DNA here is from genome assembly GCA_949987655.1 of Polymixis flavicincta. Lineage (NCBI taxonomy): Eukaryota > Metazoa > Arthropoda > Insecta > Lepidoptera > Noctuidae > Polymixis > Polymixis flavicincta. The sequence goes on along the minus strand of OX465171.1, from coordinate 27,875,107 downwards.
CGCGAATGTTGCTATCGCATAAATATGCATTGTTTTGACGCCAAGGATGATGAAATTTCGAATTGGTGTAGGGTAGGTAACTAAAAAGTGAAAAATAAAAACTTTTTTCAATAAAATAACAACCGACTTCCAAAAAAACACTACAAAGTGCAAAATAACTTTAATTTCGGAAGGCAAATATGCATATGCATTTTTATGTATGTTCGGGCATAACTCCGTCGTATTTAAACGGATTTGCAAAATTCTTTTTTTGTTCGAAAGAGGTTTACTCCGAAATGGTCCCATTGAAATTTCATATAGATCTGATGATGCGTTTCGGAGACAGACAACGGAACTCTTCAAAAAATAACAGCAAATCAACCGCGAATGTTGCTATCGCATAAATATGCATTGTTTTGACGCCAAGGATGATGAAATTTCGAATTGGTGTAGGGTAGGTAACTAAAAAGTGAAAAATAAAAACTTTTTTCAAAAAAATAACAACCGACTTCCAAAAAAACACTACAAAGTGCAAAATAACTTTAATTTCGGAAGGCGGTGACGAATAATTAAAATACACATTCAAAGTCACCGACTTCCGAAATTAAAGTTATTTTGCACTTTGTAGTGTTTTTTTGGAAGTCGGTTGTAATTTTTTTGAAAAAAGTTTTTATTTTGTTCGCACTGCATCCCCTACATACCTAATAAAAATAATTGTGTCTCTTTGTTGGGGTATTTAATAAGTATCAGGGGCGTTCATCAATGTGGCTTGTTTTAGTGTACGTTACCCTAGCAAGAAAGTGTCTCCTAGAGTTATATGAGTAGAACGTATAATGTGTGCCTTATCTGCTGTAAATGTGCCCCCACATAAAAAATGTGTGCCCCCTGTCGTTTTGGAGAAAAACGGAAAAAACGATTCTTGCTGGGGTAACGTTTTTCTAGCAGGAAAATTCTAAACGAATGATCGGAGAGAGAAAAATTGTGCATGGCCAGAGAGCTTATATGTGTGCCAAAATGTGCCCCCAAAAATAAAATCTGTGCCCCTTCAGGTTTTCGAGATATTGCATTTCCTGCTGGAGTAACGTTTTGATGAATCGTATATCTCTAAAACTATTGCATGTGCCCCTGTAGAATAAACATACACGAGTAGCTCCTAAGGGGCACACCTTAGTGCCCTAATTAGATTTAAGAAAATATTTATAGTTTTCAAGTTATCGCGGTTTTATGAAAACCCGAAAAAACATCGCAGCGCCTAAATGAGACAAGGCACAAGTTCGCTGAAAATTGTATTCGGTCCTTCTTGACGCTATTAATAACCATACAAAGTTTCAAAACTGTTCATGCATGCGTTTTTGAGTAATCTTGCTAAAAGTCAAAACGATGGTGTCTTAACTTTGACGGCAAAATACAAGGAACCGGCTCAATCCCAGATGTGTAGGTGTGAACCAAAATTGTGTGCCTTTAGTCAAAAATATATGGTGAAAATATTCAGCTTGGAATGTTTCGCATTAAGTTAATATTAACAAAAAACCAAAATATGTAAACAACGGCTGGTTATCCGACCAAATTCCAATGACTACTAAAAAGCGACTGATTCATACATATCGATGACCTTCTTTATTTGACGTATTATACCTAAGCTGTTGTCCGTACAGTCGCGTTCAAAAGATTTGGGGGCTAATTAAAAATATATATTAAATGCACCTTGTGACTATTAAATGAAACAGCTTGTTGATGTGGAAATTATTATTTTCATTCCCTTAATTTTAATTCTTAATTCTTAAAGTAAGTATTGCATCAAATCACAGATTAAATTTCCTAAAAAAATAAATATCCAAGTACTTGATAAGTGTACAAGTATTTTTTAAATAAGTCAAAACAGTGCCATTAAATACTTACCACTGCAGATCGTGCCATAAAATTCACCACCCCTACAACCACATAATTGTCATAAAATGCTTAATACGCCACTTTTAACCAACTTAAAAAAAAAGTAAACAAACAGTATCAGTGCAACTGCGTGACTCAACGTAACAGTGTCCTTGGCGTCATAACATAAAAAAAATCCAAGTACTTGATAAGTGTACAAGTATTTTTTAAATAAGTCAAAACAATGCCATTAAATACTTACCACTGCAGATCGTGCCATAAAATTCACCACCCCTACAACCACATAATTGTTATAAAATGCTTAATACGCCACTTTCAACCAACTTAAAAAAAAGTAAACAAACAGTATCAGTGCAACTGCGTGACTCAACGTAACAGTGTCCTTGGCGTCATAACATAACTGCAGCTGTTTACCAATACCAAGTAATAATCTAAACGGACTTCCTAGTCAATAAACACTTCGTACCTATTATTCATATTAGAGCGACGTTACACGTAACTGTCTCTGTCACACTAACACCGTACGCGTACTAGCTGTCTCACTTTCTCCAAATTAGACAAAGCGACTCCTTGCGACACGACATCAGCGGATGCCGCGGGGCCAGAGATATCTGCAGCGGTGTGAGGAAGCGAAAAAAAGGAATCTTCTATTAAGGTGAATGCTCCAACCATCCCGCAAAATTCAAATTTTCTTACGTTTTTTTGGAATTTGCAGGCCAGTGCTAGGTTGTATGTTGATTAAAATATTATTCACGATTGTAAGACATATGTAGTTACAGAATTATAATTATCAAAATCGTCAATACTACGCTCTAAGTTCACAAAGCTATAGGAATGACTTTTTTTTTTTTGTTCCTACGCCTCATGAACTTGGAGGGTTGTATTGGTGATTTTGATGCTTATAATTCTGTAACTACATACGTCTTACAGCCGCGAATAATATTTTAATCAACAAACAACCTAGCACTGGCCTGCAAATTGCAAAAAACGCAAAAAACTTTGAATTTCGCGGGCTGGTTGGAGCGTTCCCCTTACTGATGAAAAACTTACTGTTAATTTATCTAACCTACGGCTTATCAATAAATATAATAGAAACAGCTAGTAGAATATAATCCAATAACAACTTTATTTTATTACTTATTACTTTTCTACTTCAGTGTACTCAGGCACAACCGGTTAGTGAGTAAAGTAAAGAAGGTCATCGATATGTATGAAACCGTCGCTTTTTAGTAGTCATTCAAATTTGGTCGGATAACCAGCCGTTGCTTACATTTTTGGTTTTTTGTTAATATTAACTTAATGCGAAACATTCCAAGCTGAATATTTTCACCATATATTTTTGACTAAAGGCACACAATTTTGGTTCACACCTACACATCTGGGATTGAGCCCGTTCCTTGTATTTTGCCGTCAAAGTTAAGACACCATCGTTTTGACATTTAGCAAGATTATTCAATAACGCATGCATGAACAGTTTTGAAACTTTGTATGGTTATTAATAGCGTCAAGAAGGACCGAATACAGTTTTCAGCGAACTTGTGCCTTGTCTCATTTAGGCGCTGCGATGTTTTTTCGGGTTTTCATAAAACCGCGATAACATGAAAACTATAAATATTTTCTTAAATCTAATTAGGGCACTAAGGTGTGCCCCTTAAGAGCTACTCGTGTATGTTTATTCTACAGGGGCACATGCAATGGTTTTAGAGATATACGATTCATCAAAACGTTACTCCAGCAGGAAATGCAATATCTCGAAAACCTGAAGGGGCACAGATTTTATTTTTGGGGGCACATTTTGGCACACATATAAGCTATCTGGCCATGCAAAAATTTTCTCTCTCCGATCATTCGTTTAGAATTTTCCTGCTAGAAAAACGTTACCCCAGCAAGAATCGTTTTTTCCGTTTTTCTCCAAAACGACAGGGGGCACACATTTTTTATGTGGGGGCACATTTACACCAGATAAGGCACACATTATACGTTCAACTCATATAACTCTAGGAGACACTTTCTTGCTAGGGTAACGTACACCTTGTTTTAGCATGTGGTTTTGAAGTTGCCTCTATTCTCGTAATACAATTTATGTGGCAAGCCCGCCAAATCAGTTTAGTGGCAGCAAAAATAAGTTGGTATTTCATAGTTGTTTTGAATTTCATAAAAGATGTAAAAATCAAACCAACTTTTTGTAACAATAACATGATTTTAAAAGAGTGTCCATGGAGTTTCTTGCCCGTTCTTCTCCATAGGTACCTACCTACGCTTTGGAATGGGCAACTAGCTTCATCTTTCTAACTCACCGATCTTGACAATTCAAAAGTGCCTGTAATTAGTTTATTTTAAATAAATGCTTTAAGTTTGAGTTTGAAACTCATTTTTGCTTATGTATATCTTTTCTTTCCCGGTTGAGGCCAGCAATTTTTTTTTTAATCAATGCAGCTTAGTCGAGTCACTACTAATATCTTCAGATAAGGGTTCAAAAAAGATATTCCGGTTTTAAAGTTAGGTACTGCTTTATTGGTGAGATATGCAACCAAATTAAGAGTGTGTACAGTGGTGAAAATTCAAAAATAAATGAAGTTTAACTCAGCATAGCCTTTCAACGCAAAATTGGTTGGTTACGAAACTACCAACCCATTTCTATAATGTTTTCTTATGTAGTTTTTGAGGTATAGGATATTTCAGTTATGTACCCGCTATTTGGAGTCTAGTGACCGCAGAAATGGTTATGTTTTGCACTGTCTTTATTTATTTAGGCATTAACTATTGGCATATTTGGGTATGAAGCTGTTTCATCTGTTTGTGTTGTGTTGTCTACGTATATCCTTGATGCTTTTTCTTCTTCATCTTCATCCGAACTCCATATGCCAGGATTGTCTAACTCGTACAGTCTCATCGCCTTCTCCAAAATAGTCAACTGGTGTTCATCTCTCCCTTCTTTTTTATTCTTAATCGCTTTTTTTTTGCTAGTCGCATTGTCTTCCTTAACAGTTGCATTTTCTTTATCATTCATATTTTCTTTATCAGTCACATTTTGTGAACCAGTCACATTATCTTTATTAGTCGCATTTTCTTTATCAGTCACATTTTTTGAACCAGTCACATTATCTTTAACAGTCACATTTTTCTTATCATTCACATTTTCGTTACCAGTTGCATTTGCTTCATCAGTCGCATTTACGTTACCAGTTGCATCTTCTTTATCAGTCGCATTGGCGTTACCAGTTGCATCTTCTTTATCAGTTATATTTTTTGGCCCATTCACGTTATCTTTATCAGTCGCTTTTTCTTTGCCAGTCACATTTTCTGTATCAGTAAAATTTTCTGGAGCAGTCACATTATCATAATCAGTCGCTTTTGCTTTACCAGTCGCATTTTGTTTATCAGTTACATTTTCTGGGCCAGGCACATTATCTTTATCAGTCGTTTTTTCCTCATCAGTCGCATTTTCTTTACCAGTCGTATATACTGTATCAGTTGAATTTGCTTTACCAGTCGCATTTTCCTTACCAGACACCGTTTCGTTACAAATCACACTGTCTTTATTAGGCGTATATGCTTCATTAGTGCAAATTTTAGGTTTCTTTTTATATTTTGCTTTTTCATATTCTGGTGCTGGGTCCGTCGATCTTTTACATCTCGGAATCCGCGTTTTTAATACTGTCCAAGTTCTTAGGTCCATTATATCCCAAGATGGCTCATCAAACTCAAGTATAGCTTCCATCTCGCTGAAACAAATCAAAAGATATCTTATTTAAATATTTACGTACCTACTAACAATATTACTTGTACCACGGTATCTAGTTAAGAAAATAAAGCAACCTTTATTTGTTATCAATATGTTATGAAGAACCCAGTTACCTAAAGATTAATTGTGATTTTAGCTGTTTAACACTTTTGAATTAATATATTCTAATGATAATATTTTAAATAAGTAACGGAATTGTTAAAAAAACGGAATTGTTCACATTGTCAAGTAAAACAACACATTCTTGACTACCTACCTATACGCTTTAGGTAGGTACCTATTGAAAACAAAGGGTGTCGTACTTAGTCGTACACATATAAATAATATCTATGGTCGTACATAAAAAGAGTATATTAAAACCAACTTTCTTTGCTGACCGTTCATACTCAACAGGTAGGTACCTAATCTGACTTGACGCCCTTTATCTAGGAAGCGATTCTTCAAGGAGAATATTTTTTTATACCTTGACGACTTCTCTCGATTATTAATTAGGAGGCACGTGACGAGCTACGGAGCTAAATATGAGTAGGTTAGGTACCTACTTAAGTTTTAATTAGTATCAGATTAGGGCTTGTATGATGTGGACTTTGATAGAAAAGTCAAGTTTTAAACATTGGTCTATAGAAACAACGTTTCTAAGAACATTGATCGAAGCTAAGAACCTATAGCAAAGGTTCTCATTGAAAAGCTCTCTCCATTGGCATCTTACGGCTATTGGGCGCAAAGGCAGATACCGATAGTTAGTTGCTCATTCATCTTTACTTTTAGTACCTAAGCATCGATGTATGTACAGTCGCCAGCAGGTCAAGCTATCCCAAACTGCCCAATTGAACATAAACCTTATTCCTTTGCAATAAAGTTGAAAAACTATCAAAGAAATTTGACAGATTGGGGTAGCTTGATGTGCTGGCCTCTGTACTTATATGCATCGTTAAGCTAAAAGTTTATTTTTACCGAGATTGATATACGGTGTGCAGGAATCTCAAACTTTCTTTATATCTTTTGCCCGGATCTTCGTTTTTGTAATAACTGTCCCTCAGCTCCACCCAGACTTTCTGAAGTTCAGCAACTGAAAAGAAAAGAAGAAAAGAAAGTATTTATTGGTAATGGGTAGGTACAATTTCTGTCCATGACAAGGTTCATTATGCCTAGCCTTTGCCCACCTATGTTAGGGTCGGTTTTAAGTAGGTGCTTAATATGTCACAGTTAAAACCAGTTTTAGATAGAACGCGTTTTCCCTAGTTAGGACTAGTTTTTACTAAATGCCTTTGTTAAAACTACTTCGACGGGACTCTTCGCCGACAGGACACTTCGCCGATAGGACTCTTCGCCGACAGGGCTCGTCAGGTAGGTTTTTTTGGGTGGGAAATCATCAAATAACTTCTCCCGCTCTGGGTGGAGCAGGAGGGCGTGTCAGACTTTTACTGACTAAAACCCACCCGTGTTCCTTCAGTAGCCCGTATGCCAGGGGCTGTGGTATCTCTTTCGAACAAACTCGCACCCCTGGCAGGCATCGGCCCTTGCGGGCCCCATCCCGTTTGTGCTGATATCTCTTTGAGGCGCGCGTGGAACACAACGCGCCGTCGACTTGGGCTTGGTCCTTATCGGACAGCGAGCTACCCATTACTCGCCGTCCGCAAGCTCATGCCTACGGTGGCCGGAAATCGGCCTGGGATTCCCGACGCCCAGGGCGTCTCCGTATCCTGCGGCGGCTAGGGTCGCGAGGGCGCATAGACTGCCGCTCCCTCACGTGCGCCGCCTCCTTCTTCGCGAGCATCGCTGCTTCGCTGAAGGAGGTGACGGCTACCCATGCCCTCTCGCTCCGTACCATGGCATGGACCAGGGCCGGACGCGAGAGATCGCCGCCGCCGATCGCCTCCACGAGGACACGGCGGTGCTCCGCCCAAGCCGGGCAGACCGCCACCGTGTGCTCCACCGTGTCCTCAGGGCGATCTTCGCAATGGAAACACCCGGGCGTTTCCTCCCGCCCTATCCGAAACAGGAACCTCCCGAAACAACCGTGTCCGGTGAGGACCTGCGTCAGGCGGAAGGTGAGGACGTCATGCCGCCTCTCAAGCCACTCCTCAAAGACAGGACTTACCGCCGCAATCGTGGCATGCCCATCATCAGGTAGGTTAGGTTAGAATTATGATCAACCGCGCGCGAGCCGAGCGAGCGCTACTTCCAAGTTAGTGGCAGTTACTCAAGTCTAGTTAAATTCTAGATTTGACTGGTACTATTTCTAGTTTTAACAGAGGCATTTAGTCAAAACTAGTTTTAACTAGGGAAAACAAGTTCTAACGAAAAACGATTTTTCACTGTAACTAGTTATACCTAATCGGAGGCAACTAAATACCAGTAGGTAGGTTTTTACAGAGACTTGGAGCACCCAGTTACTGGGTAACTCGATATAGCTATACCATTCCCTTTCCCTTGGTAAGACTGTCAGATTTTAGGGTTTCTGACTACCAGTAGGTACCGACTGCCAAAGATCTACAAATGACCACCGGCACCACGGCCGGTACCAATGACCTCACGTGCTGCCTGAGGCACGGCGGGGTCTCGGTGTTATGGATGGTCCACACCCAACCACGAACCGACCACGGAAAGCGTAGCTTATAACTTTCGATCGACACTTGTTGCGACTATTATTAAGTAGCCGAGCCCGACATCCTCCATGATAAGGTTTTCTGGTAAAAATTAACCCGAATGTTTAAACCTGTGCTTTTAGGTCATTCCTTTCCTTTGACGCCACATACCTTGAAGTCTAGTCAATCGACTGTACCTAAGCTAATACCTACCACCTTATCGTAATCGCAATGGGGTACGGTACCAACGGGTAGCTAATACTGTCTTAACTATTTCAGATTGGACCATAATATCTATAATTTAGCCATAGCCATCTAGTAACAACCAAACAGCGGCGGAGCGGACAAATTTTAAGTAGGTACCTAGGTACCTAGGTTTATTTGCTCCTTTTTTTTTACACAAAGACATTACACGGGGTTATAATTCCTAAACGTTGATTATGAGATGTTTATACGTCAAAAATGTATGAGTAGACAATCGCTAATCATTACTTAACTTTTAGCAAAGTTTATAATATCCTGTGTGTATAATACCCTGTCGTGGATTATTTACGTACCTATGACGTAGTTGTATGGGTTAGATTTCTGTTTTGACAGTAGGGAACATGTGCATCAGTGGATCACGGGGAACAGTGAATCATTTGTTAAAACTCTGTATCTATTGTACTCACACATACACGCGTTGGCTTCGCTAACGTTACCCCCTACCCCGCGCCACCCGACTAGTCGCTGTCACTGAATCACAACGGGAGGACGCGCGGCAGCGCACCGGTCAGTGGGTAAGTACGAAAAAATAATTTTACGTAATGTTTGAAATTATTTTAGTTCAAAGTTATTTCGATATTTTAAAGTCATTAAATATTTTCCTTCAGTATGTGTGTCTGATTGTATAAAACTGTATTAAGTTGTGTGATATAAACGATTTACATTTTGTTAAAAATATTATTTCCGTTATTAGTAAATGGGTTACAGTGAATCATGTGGTAATGGGGTTCGTTGGATCATGATCCACTGTTCCCCAAAAACTTTCGAATTTCAAAGTATACCTACTTGTTTACAGGTAAACTTGCCACGTGATAGACAAAGGAAGGCACAGATTGGTCTACATACAGAAGAACAAATGCGCAACGCTTTCATGTTGATATATTATCTGTAAATGATGTGACCAAGCGCCAATGCCTTCGATATCTGCGGGCTTAAATACACAAACCAGAACATCTATTAGTCCATTCGAGTTTCGTGGTTTACCGGAAGCTGCCCCTAGAAAAGGTGGCAGAACAGCTAGACGAAAAGGCAAAACTATGATAGCGACAGATACTCCGAAGAGCCGAAGAATTGAAGCAGAAAAAGGCTAAAATACAGATTAAGGCTGTTGTGAAAAGAAAAGTGACAGTTCGAATAAAGAAGACGATCGAATTAGCATCTATTCTAAAGAAGCAGCTATGTTTGAAGAGGAAGCTGAAGTTTAACTAATTCTGTGAAAAATCCAAACAATTTTCCCTGCCCGTCATTCCCGATCTTGCCACGGTTCCGTTGCAGGATATTAAAATGATTTTACCTAGACCAGGATTTCCAGGAAGCACGAAAAGAGCTCAAGGTTTATATTATTTCGATTTAGATTTTTCAAATATTGATGCACGTTAAGATTTTGATAAGTAAGTCCCTAATTTACTATACTCAAAACATTGATAGCTCGTAAAACAGTTTGATTGTGTAATTTTTTTTTTGTTTTTTTTTTGTTGCATGATTTAAGTACATTTTTGTTATTTTCATATGTTCTATTGTTTATGATGTTACTCAATTTTTTTTAGGAGATTTACTCATGTTCAAGAAGGTGTATTTTATGTTGTAAAACTAAACAAAAGTAGTAGAAGTTGCCGATTTTGTTTTCTCTTATAATTTTATGTACTATTAATCTTATCAAGTTTATTGTGATTTTGCAACTAAGACTGATTAAAGCAATGACTGATAATTATATTTTATTTATAAAAAAATAAGTTTAATTAATAAAATATGTTTTATTGAATTATAAACGCTTATGATTCATAGTACCCCATTCGATCCACTGTAACTCAAACCCTGATTCAATGTGACCCATTCATGGGTCACAATGGATCAATTCGATGTACGAAAAAAAAACAATCTTGTAAAGTAAACCAAAGTGTAAAGAGGCATTTGAACCAATTATGTTAAAGATTACATATGCTTTTATATATTGGATTAAAAACCTCGGTCAATAAAGCAGAAATTTAACCCAAAATAGCTTTAGAAAAAAAAATGATCCATTGAGCCCCATGTTCCCCTACACTGAACGAAACACCATTTCCTGTGTAGATTTTTAATAATTTCGTACCTACTTGCTATTTTTAACCTACCTTTCTCTTCGATGTCTGCTTTTTGTTGACTTTCATCCAGCGGCTGTTCGGGTATTGGATCAACCGAAGGTGGTATTAATGATTTCCAGGCTTCTCTATACATTTTCCTGTTATAATATTCCTCAGACTGCATATCCCATATGCATTGGTGTTCTTTTACAGACTCGATAAATTGTAAGGTAGGATCTTTTTCCTCTTCCTCGATTTCTCCTTCCACGATTTCTGGTTCCACAATTTCTGGTTCCATGTTTTCTTGTTCCATGTTTGTAACGCTCGCGACACGATTGCACGTCAAAAGTACACTGAGGTAGCGCGTAGGTAGGTAGGATTCGTATTGATTGGTTCACTCACTCAGACCGGCGCGCCAGACGCGGGGCTCTGCGCACTAAATATGGGTCATCCTCAGGACAAGACACCGGTCAACTAAGATTATAAACCTAAATTGAACCTTATAAAGGACCTTTTCTAGAAATACAGGTCATGTACCATCTTCGTTTTTACGAAACAGATTCACACCTGTAATCCCCGTAGGGTTGAGCAGTTTTAATATTGCTACTAGCTGCAGGTACCTACATACCTGAAGAGGGATGATTATACCTACACACCGCGACGGATCAAACTATGCATTTCCAGTTTTAGCTGACCTTGCTTTGTATAGGCTTTTCGTACAATGAGAAGTTAGCTTATAGGTACTGGAAAAGTGTAGCTTGTTATGTCGTCTTGCGTACTAAACCCAATCCTGTTTTGTGCGTAAGTACGTACCTTTGTACGTACCTTCTAGATACGCCTTTTTATACCTAGTCGAGGTAAATAAACTATTCAGAATGAATCATGAATTATAAAATATGGGCTCAAGAATATTAGGTATAAGTAGTGATGTGCCGTTCCCGGGAATGTTCCCAAAAGAACCTTTCCAGTGCCCGGGAATATTCCCAATTGCTGGGAACGTGTCGGTGAAACCACATGGAATTATAATAAAAGTAAAAATATAATAACATACAAAGTTACTGATAAGATTTGGTAAGTAAGTAGATTTGACATGTAATAAGTAGGTACTCATTTAGTAACTTGTCGTTCATTGCATTAATTTTAGAAAGAGGTAAATAAAAATTTCGAATGTAGGACACTAGGAGGTTTAGAGATTCATCATCATGATCATTTCAGCGTCCACTGCTGGACATAGGCCCCCTGTAGGAAACACAGAACCGGTCGAAGTGGCGCAAGCTCCGCCACTTCGACCGGTTCTGTGTTTCCCGCATCCAGCGGACTCCTGCGGCCCTCACAAGGTCATTAGTCCACCTTGTGGGAGGCCTTCCAACTTTACGTCTTCCGGTACGCGGTCGCCACTCCAGAACTTTTCGGCCCCATCGGCCATCTGTTCTGCGAGCAATGTGCCCTGCCCACTGCCACTTAAGTTTGGCAATTCTTCGGACTATGTCGGTTACCTTGGTTCTCCTGCGGATCTCTTCATTCCTGATTCGATCACGCAGGGAAACTCCAAGCATAGCCCTCTCCATCGCCCTTTGGGTGACTTTAAGCCTTTTATGAGGCCCATTGTGAGCGACCACGTTTCGGTTTCATATGTCATCACTGGCAACACGCACTGGTCAAAGACTTCCGTGTTGAGACATTGTGGTATGTGGAACGAGAAGATATTGCGAAGCTTCCCGAACGCTGCCCAGCCGAGTCGGATTCGACGATTGACCTCTTTCTCGAAGTTGGACCTACCTAACTGGACAGTTTGTCCTAGGTAAACGTACTCGTCCACAACTTTCAGTGCAGCGCCTCCAACCGTTACGAGAGTGTGTGTTATATGGGCATTGGAAATGACCTTTGTTTTGTCCATGTTCATCCTCCATGGTCTCAGCCAAGACTTCATCGGCAAACCGAAGGTGAGTGATGTACTCGCCATTGATGTTGATGCCAGCCCCTTTTCAGTCCAGAACCTTGAAGACATCCTCCAGTGCAGCGGTGAAGAGATTCGGAGAGATAACGTCTCCCTGTCTTACACCTCGCTGCAGAAGGATAGGTTTCGAGGTCCGGTCCTGGAGACGGACTGACATGTACCGATAGTCGATCTGGTACCGTTGGAGGGACTGCAGTACAGCCCACGTCTCGATCGAATCAAAGACTTTTTAGTAGTCCACAAATGCTAAACAGAGAGGCAGATTATACTCTTCGGTCTTCTGTGTAACCTGCCGCGGCGTATGTACATATGTGGTCTACTGTGCTAAAGCCTTTACGGAACCCGGCTTGTTCGGGAGGCTGGAAGTCGTCAAACCTGCGCGCTAGACGGTTTGTGATGACTTCGGAGAACAGCTTGTAGACATGTCTTAGAAGTGAGATGTGCCTATAATTCTTATGAAGGGCATTGTCACCCTTCTTAAAGAAAAGTTTTGCCCTCGAGTATGATGGAATCAAACAGCTTCTGGAGGGCCTTAAGAACGGGTTTCCCGCCGGCCTTTAGGAGTTCAGCCGTGATTCTGTCATCACCCGGCGCCTTGTTGTTTTTAAAGCTGTTTCAGAGCCATCCTAATCTCGTCCAAGCTGACGTCCGGTATGTCTTCAGTATACTGTCGGATCAATCTAGCTCTTGGGTCGTTTGCCAGTTTCGTAACGGGGTTTCTTGCTGACTTGTATAACTGTTCATAGAATCTCTCAATCTCTCTCTCAACAGCTCAGGCTTGGTGGATACGATCCTGCCTTCATCGGTCTTCAGTTTCGTAAGCTGACTCTGCCCAATAGACAGATCCCTAGCAAAGACCTTGGAGCCTTTATTCCGTTCTATTGCATCTTTAATACATTCTGTATTAAAGCGGCGGAGGTCGCTTTTCAAGGACTTAGAGATCTGTCTGTTAAACTGCCGGTACTCGAGCGCATCGTCTGAAGACTGCAGGACCATCTCGCGCCTCTCCTTCATGAGCTGCAAAGTAGCATCAGAGAGCCTCTTATTTTTATTGATTGATCGGGTCTTGAAAAACTTAGACCCGACCGTATGGACAGTTTCCACGAACCCATCGTTACCCGCATCCCGTCGTTCAGAGATTATGTACAATATTTTGAAACGTTATTTTAATAAACTGGTAGAATACACTACTCTTTTCTTTTTTTTGTGTTTTATCTTGCAATCAGTTTTTAAATAGGTACTATGAGCAGATGAGTTGTAGGAAGGTCTGGCAGGGAAGAGTTATTCCTCATCAGGAGCAACTTTCATATGAATAACGAAGCCCTCTCCAAGTTATGTCTGCTGACACAAGCTGGTATGGTGAGTTGAGCGGCCAATTTGTTGGGATGTCTCTCCAGTCTGGATTGTTTGTCACACGGACCCGGTTAGTTGGGGCCATAAATCTTGCACAAAGGATAAGTAAATACTTACCATTTCTCAAAATTAGCATCACACCTGTTTTATTTTATTATTATTTTACTAAGAAACATGCGATAAGAAACCTATTCTAAAAAGTTCAAAAAAGAAATAATCTTGAACTTTTGTGTTAGTGTTCCCACTAACTGGGAATGTTCCCGGGCACATGGGAACATTCCCGTTGGGAAGTTACTGGGAATGGGAATGTTCCCACGGCACATCACTAGGTATAAGTAGTATTAATAAAAGCAGTACCTACAGGTCGATCGATCAGGATAAGCTATACTTGCCGCAGTCGGTCTGTGGATGGGTGTCCAGATGGACATACACATACCGAGACATATATTACATACCGAGACTCGAGACCGCTCCGTGCCTCAGAAACCACGTTAAGCCATTGTCCCGGCTGTCATTCGTGTATCTTTGGGTCGTCCGAAGCCCGAAAGTCTGGCAACAGTATTAACAAGGGGTAGGAAGGTACCTATCGTGTTACCCAGTACCTAACTGGGTTGTAGAAGTCGGATAGGCCAAATTGCTCCATGTAAAATACTGGTATTCAGCTGTATCCGCTACCTAATTGCGTAATGCATTATTGACAAACGATTCAGATTAATTTGCTTCGTTTCTATCGCAATTTGCTTAAATTTACGAATTTCGAATTGCGAAACTCCAATATCTGTGAAAGCGATCACTATTCTATTAGAGTGAATGATATGTCGGGAAAAATTGGGTATACGGTCTATTTTTCTAACTAAAGCGAATTGCGTAACTAGTTTGACAGCTATCAGTTTGTTTGAAACCAACGAGTAGTCTGTTTCGCAAGCCGAAGGCAACGTACTCGCCGCAATCATTTTTCTTCTTACATTTTAATGGGATTTAATCATTATATCTCTTAAATTATAACGAAAAAATTTAAGTGGTAGTCTTCCTGATAAACTGTGAATGTGATTTTGTGTAAAACCTCAATGTTATATCAGTATTGTGGTATTTTGAATAGCGAAGCAACGAGGTGATTATACAGAGATAATTGCAATCGTTTTCTTCTGTTACGTGTGCTTACAACCTAAAATAAAGATTCCTAATAAGAGAACCTACCTACCTAGATGATATTTCAGAAACGAGATAATTTGGTGGCGTTTTAACGAAATACAAATTCGTAGGTACCTCGTATCGTAAACTTATCATAATGTCACCAACTTAGCAAGCCAGTCGAGCATTTACGAATTGTAATTAGAAAACCTAAAAAGCGATCAATTTAAACAGGAAGAACAAAAGAAGCACACATTGAAGAAGCAGTTTATGTCAATGTATTACCTATCTAAAGACTTCTATGAACTAGCTACACACACCATATATACATACTTATTTCCACATCATTGTCTGTTCAAGGTAATATCAATATTATTTCCTATAAAAGAACCTATTGAATATGCCTAAATATTGTATCCACACATATTGTTTGTTGTCAATACAAAATATAGATAAGGCAATGCATAATTACTTTAAGCAAAGAAGGTAGGTACTTTCCCGTCAGTGTCGTAGGAGGCGACTCAGGGACTTACTAAGAATGGGTAGCAGTGTTCTCCATGCATTTTACCACCATACTGCGATTGCCAACCCGCTTGCCAAGTGTGGCGATTATAGCAAACCCCCCAAATTGGGGGAGGCCCATGTCCAGCAGTTGACGTCTTTCGGGTGAAATGATGATGATGGCCTACTAGGTACCTTAAATATTTTTCAACGAATTATTGTGAATAATAAGTTAATAAGAATATCCAATTCAATTATTCTGTCTGTGGATTACAGTCCACTCCCTCTCACAGAGAGGCCTATGCCTGTCAAGTTTATCACACACATTGCATTGTAAAATTACTAGGTATGCAACGTGTGTGAAGATTTTCAATCATACAATATTATTCTTTACATTCGGTGGAAATCCACAAAATAAGCATTGTACTCTACATGCATCAGACTATGGTAGTATTGAACATTGTTTTCTAAATATTGAAAAACCATAATATTTATTTGTTATGTTTATTATGTGGAGAGGCCTACAAAAAATATTTCTCATTGAATTGGTTTTGCTTGATATTAATACACAATGTATATAGTTAAATAATACGTCCATCATTTTTTTTTATTTATTATTAAAAAAATGACTTGCCTATGAAGTACCTAAATAAAGATAATTTATACTTTTTAGTCAAGTACCTATGTTCCATCCATCAATAGAATCGTAGGCATCTAATTACTGTTTATCTAATAGCAGAATATTGTAGTTTTGTAAAGTACATCAGTAGATTGTGCATTGAAGCGTTTAAGGGAGAGGCCTAATAAAGACTGGATGAGTAATGGATGATGGAAAATAATGAGGATTTGTACTTAATTTTTTTTTTTTATCTTTCAGGTGGCTCAACTATATAAACAGGAAAAATTTAAACTTTCTCTCAGCAACATTACCAAGCTGTATTAAATTATAAATGATGACTTCCACAGGAAAACAGTAGCCCAAATTTGCCAAATTCCACTAATCTATACAATATACTTGTTTGAATTTCTTTTTGCCTCATAGCCAACGAATTCATGTCAAATTTGAACAAATGCTATAGTCAGAAGGGTAAAATGATATAAATAAAGCAGTTATGTTAACCATTATTTTATTTGTTTTTAATTTACCTTTATGTACCAAATAAATGACAATTCAGATAAACACTGCTATTTTCTAAATAGCATCACTGTAATGATCAATAACTTGTCTTTTTTTAAACTTAATCAATGCTATATGTATTTCAACATTTAACAGTTATTTTAGTTCATAATTAAAACACTTTGTAAGTATTAAAGTTTACACCAATATCAATTACAAGTACATATTAAGTATATTGCTGTTGAGCAAAACTAGTCAGCAGTTTTCTTAAATAGGTAAAATTAGTATGTTCATAACAATCTTCAGTTTCTACTTTTACACTTGAGCAGCTTGATAACTGAAGTAGTCGCAGTAGCAGTAACAGTGATGTCAGAAGTAGCCGAAACAAATGGCAACAGCCAACATCATTCATGCTGCTTTCATGTCTATGCAGGGGAAGTGTTCCGGGGACTCCTGCAATTTTAAAACAAAATCAAATTATTTTCTGCTCCATTAAAGTACTTAATTATGGGCCAAACTATGCAATATTTAGTAGGCCGTCATCAACCTATGGCTATTGCTTTATTTAACATGGCACGAAACTAGAACTGTAAAAAATAGGGACATATGAAATTTATGATGTGATTACATTTATGTATAAAGTTCGCCCAAAGAAAAATTCTTTCATAATTATATGAGTTGCTGCTTGATACTTAACTGTGTTAAAAAGCTCACCTTCAATGATTAATACAAAAGCTTGGTTTTCATTGTCCTGCGTTGCCACCAAATTCTTTGAGGTAAAACCCTCATAGGTCAATATTAGATTGAAGTTAGTAGCTCTAGCATCGTCTGCGAAAATGTTATAATAATTAACGTTATGTTGTTGGTTGTAATTGGTTATTATAGTTTGTAATTTAGTATCTGTTGCTTATGTAGATGCTGATAGAATTACATACATACAACCCCTAAGACGACCCACTGACCAAAATATCAAATACCTAACAACATCTCAGTTATTAGAATGTGAGGTTGACAGACAATCATTATTACCAAAATAAATAGTTAACCTAAGAAAGTTACAATCACTAGACACACGAAATTCCTGTTTATATTGGCTTACTTACAGCCCTACAGCTGATACTGAATTATGGGTCACTGGTTCGTCCTTTTCGCTATTGAGAAACACAGCTTAAGACGTAGTGCAGCCAGTACAAAACGAAGACAGAGCCCTATTCCTTGCCATTTGCCAATTACGTGTTCTGTGCAGCAAAAATAATCCGATACTGTTTATCATAGGCCCATGTCTTTGTATGCGAATAGTAAATATAATTTAGTTTATTGAAAAACACACAACTAATTTAAAACAAAATTCAAGACAAACAAAAACATTTCATAGTTTTTTTATTTGTTACAGTGTTGTCAACTTTTTCCCGACTCCACTTAATCGCAATTTTTAATTTTATTAAAAATTCCTATTGCTGACGTTCTGTCGTCCTTTTTGAGGTCCATTTGAAGATTTGAAATTGAAAGTAAAATTATTATGTCACAATCAGTCGTATTTTTTCATATCATCGTCACGTACTTTATAGATTACTAGCTTTTGCTCGCGGCTCCGCCAGCGTGGATGTCGGTTATCGCGTATAAAAGTAGCCTATGTCCTTCTCCATATCCCAGAATATATCTCTGCCGAATTTCATGACGATCAGTTCAGCGGTTTAGGCGTGAAAGCGTGACAGAAAGAGTTACTTTCGCATTTATAATAATGAGTAGAGATCACAAAATAGTTACTGAAAAAGTAAGTGGAGATGTATGGATGATTGTTAGATACACAATAATGGCTTGACTTTATATTTTGGAAGCATGTTTCCATGGGATTTATTTGGTCGAAATGACACTGTTTTCGATCTCGACACGGGCACAGCCTCTGTGTGACTTCACTATATTCGTCATGCTGAACAGTTTTTTCATATTAGCGTTTGAATCCAAAATGATTTCGGTATTATAAAGATATAATGGGAAAATTATTATCACAGGTTTCATGCAAACAGTAAAAAAACATGCCATCATCGTGTTATCATAATAACAGATTTCCACAAACTAAATTAGACTAATCAAAACAAAACGAACAGCCGCTAAAGCAAAATTTAATCTGCTACTTGGGGTGTCCAAACCCCCAGTTTTAGGAGTTATCCCAATAAGTTGACAACACTGCTTTTCTACGATTTTTTCATGGACTACAGATAAATAAAACGTGAACATTATAACGTTTCGTTGCTTTTTTCAATTATGGCAGTTTTTGGTAGAAAGTGTTTTATAAATTGGTTTTACGTTTTTTAGGGAATCATTGTATATTTTCATTTGAAGCAATAGTAGACCACCAGTTGTAATTAAAACAATATTAAATTATAGCAATATTATTCGGAAGCGAATAGTTCATATGTTATGAAACAAAACGCGCAAACGTAATAGATTGGGCAAGATTTTATTAACATCCCTATACAATTCTATAGAATTTGATTCAGTTTAGTTTCACAATTCGGATTATAGAACACGATTACGAAGGGAGTTTGCTTAGTTTCGGAATCGTCATCAGAAAGTTAATACGTTACGCAATTAGGCTGCAGGTTAGACTGGAAGCCGACCCAACATAATAAATGAAAAGGCTAGGCAGATGATGAGCGGAGAAGAGGGTATTGGTTTGTTTTCTTCGGTTCCGCCTCGGTAGGGTCAGCCACAGTAAAGTCCGTTGCAGACAAAGCGGCAGCTAACTATGCATCGTTTGCCAATGGACTTTATAGACGCACCGTGAAAGCATGTCAGGCCAATATTATCCCGGCCTCTGCACTTGGCGGCGAAATCTATGAGGACCACATGTACCTAGACGTCGACGAATCCTTTTTTCGTCGTCTTGTTTCACGACCGTCGTTGGCGGCTAAGTTAAACCTATTGCATAAACTGTTCCACCATAAACCATATTTTTTTATCACACACTAAGAAAACTCAATTTAAAAATGTGATTGTTCTAGGTACTAAATCTTAAAAAGGTAGGCAGTTACGTGTAAGTACTTATGATTTTGAAAAATGCTCAGCACATTAATACGAAGAACGTTTTGAAAATGTTTTTAATAGTCTTACTTTTGTGCTGTGTTCTTCAGCCTTTATTGTAGTAAGTCTTAATAAGATGATTGTCATACCTACTTACCTATATTACCTACGTGCTTCGTTTCCCAAACATAATTGTAGGTAATGTGATGTTTATTTTTTTTCAGTTATAACTGTGTTTTTGGTAAAAGAGAATCCCTACAACGTTTTGTGGTAGAAGATGGGGCTAAACCGTATGTATTTTGAAGGTCCTTTATACACTAATTATAACATTAATATCCAACTAAACCAGTAAGAATAAATACCTCCTGTAATCCCTCCGTATGTAATTTTTATTTCTGTTTTAGGGCAATCTTTGGTTCGTATAGTTACGATCCAGTGAGGCAAGTATTCGTGCCGCCGCCTCCCGATACCAACGACGTCAATGACACTTCCCATCATCCTCCAGAGTCACACACAACAATAGACACACAAGCACACACAACAGACACAGAAACAGAAACAGTAGACACACAATTAGACCAGCTCACATCCACTCCAGCTGACACGTCACCGGGTCAATCAGTTTCAGACTTCTTCTTGTCGACTGTAGGTGATACTGGAACGGACAGTCCTGAGGCAAGTGACCAAGTTTTAAGGAAACATGTACAGCCGTTACCGTTAGATAACATACCTTGGTGGGAACGACCTAAAACGAGTTTCAAAAACTTAACTTATAATTATATTTAACAAAAAGTATAATGTCAAAAAAATAACCTCTATGTACACATAATTATTTTCAATATATTAATAACCCGTGATTGTACCTACCTACTTTCCAAGGTTCAGGGAAGAATAAAGAATAAGAATAAATTGTGTTCAGGTATAAATTTTAATTCCTCCCAAGTCTATAGGCCTTGTTATATTTGTTTGTATGGTTGAGCAAAACAATATTTTAACAATAGAGTAATGGTGGTAAGGTATTTAATATGCCAAATGTATCGCATATAATAATATGCTGTGTGGATGGCAACGAGATGCTCGAATAATACTACCGTCAGATTGGCACATTCCTTTTTCTGACATTATATTAAAACACTAGTAGGTTGAGGTCGTCTAATTTAAAAGTGCACGCACCTCCACAAAAAAAAATACAATGGAGGGAACGTACAGTTTTAAACTAGACAATGTCTACCTACTTATTAAAATTGTGGACAGCTGTGTTTTATTTTGCATAGTTGTGTATGCAGGTACTCATACCTATCTTTAGTCGTACGGACAAGTCTGTTACTATAACATAATATAATATAATTAAAAAAAACATTTGTCGATAGTCTAATTTTCACTATTTCATGCAGGTAGTTAATTTAATAAAGTACGTTTCACCATATTTTTTCAATTATATAGGACTGTTTTCAGTTAATATTTCAAAATTCAAGTGTTAACCAACCTTTGTTGCTGACCGTACCTACACTGCACTGTGTAAAAAGTTAATATAGTCCAGAAGTCCACTGATCAAAGTCTTAATCATACCAAGTGGACCACTTGGTATGAAGACACTTTGCCAATTGATACATTTAAAATTCACAACGTTTTCATAAACATGTGTGCGTGATTAACCGGAATTCTACAATTAGTATACGCAATTATCAACTACATAACATACATATTTATATTTTCATTTCTCTATCATTGGCTACGTGATTTTATAACTAAACTTACACGACGACTTAGCTTTTACTACTTATTACAATTTGGTGTTTTTATTTCTTTGAGTTATTGCTGTTTCTATTATTAAAAAGGTACAAGTTCTAAAAGTGCTTAGTTCAATTAATTATTATTACTTGATTAATTATTGCAATTCGGGTAAAGTTTTTTGTTAACAATAACCACTGTATACACTTTTACCTAAAATATATCTAAATGAGCACAATGCAAGCGTTATACAGATATCCGTATTCCTTACCATAAATAAACACATTATATCCCCTTGGCATTACATCACCCACATTTTGTATAGCCCTTTTTACCATCTCCCAGTAAATAGGTAATAATAATAGGTAATTGGTAAGTTTATTGCCGGATAAAAGCTGTCTTGTATGTTGTAGTTATTAGGAGCTTTCGTCCTGACAACGTCGCATTTCAAGTGATTTTTTGGGATGAACGCTTTTAATGTAAAATAAAATGTTTTTTGACATTGAAATATTGCTTTGGCTAGTATTTTCCTATGGTCTATGCTGTGATGATTAGAGACTGGATCATATGCACTAAACGGGGCGTAGAGAAGTCCGGAGCATGCCGGCAGCCGGAATACTTTAGTAAGTCTATTAAGTTTATGTAGGATGCTGGAGGTGATTTGATGGAAATATCAACATGTAACTATGTTAACATGACAGTAAAAGATCCAGTGATTTTGATTTGCATAGGTACATTCCGGCCTCTAGCTTATAATGTCAATCTCACTTATAACTACTAAATACTACCAATAATAAATACATTATCATAATTTATCCCTCTAAAAATGTTGTATATTTGATCACAAGGCATTGATAGTGCAAACCTATTAATGCATTAGGTCATATGAATGTATAGCTGCCACATCACACCCCAACTAACGTTAAAAATAACAGACATAGGTACATCAGCGATATACAAACTTCTAGATACGCTTCTATCACACATAACATACGTAGAGAAATTCAAAAGTGAATAATCAAGGCAGTGATGTTAGAATTGAAACACCGTGATGGTGATGCTGAGTGGGCACCGCTACCGCTCCACATCTGCAATACCAAAGGTATAGCGGATGCCTTGCCGTCCAGGAGGCAAGGCTGATTTGTCCATTATGACTAAAATTACACCGGCACCCCAAACCATTCTTCTAACTGATTAGACAACTGTGCTGCTGGGGTATTGCGCCACTACTTCTTTCCAGCTAAAGCATTAGAAAGTGAAGGGCGGGCGTTTCGGTTGTCTTATGTGACTGACGAACGGTTAGGTTAGGTTACGTTAACGTCTAGTTTGAATAAAAGACTTTGATTTTCTTCAAACAAAGCAACACTGCATGGATGCAGAGACCTATCTCTAATACCAATAATATGCGGGCAGCAAGTACTCCTTCGCTCGCATAACATTTCATGCACGACTTACTTCTTCTAAAATGTAAATTCTAATTTGCTGACAGTGTCACTAAAATAATAAATTGTGGTTGAAGGGCTAAGCTTCCTTGAGTTCAAATATACGTACACATTGTATTTATAAAATAGAGTTTCATTTCTTATTGATCATATTGCTGATAATGTGTCCCAATCCAAAAATGACGGACAGAAACGCAATACCAATAATTGCTCGAAAGTACCTGGAACAAATAAAAGTTATTTAAAATGATTGATAGAGCAGTTCAAAAAGTCTATAACAAACTTATTAACTTATTCCTAATCGTAGTGATCTGTGTCCGAGTTTGGATTTCAAGGAAAATTAAGGAAATGTAGGTACCGGATTGGCATCACCTCACTTCATACGATTTCGAAACGACGATTAGAAATAATCATCACCCCGAGCTACCGTACATACTTGACAAGACAAATCCAATAACCGAAACTCAGAGGGGCTATCTTGTCTAGTTGAAGTTAATATGGCGTGATCAGAAATTGGATACCACCCAGTGTAAGAGTATTTGTCAATACACATCGTTTGAGTCACCATTAAAAATCGTCTCCGTGGCTAAGTACAAACAGCCACACGGGTCGATCGAACAGGGCCTGAATCCACTATGACCACTTAACGATTCCTTACTCGTAACCACGTCAATCACACACGTAATCTGCTACCATCTTATTAATAATATCGACAAATTCTCTTGGAACATACAGAATATGACATTTCGATTCCTTACCGTTACATAGGTTTCTAAAAAAACACGATATTTACGTAGTTTTAACGTAGTAAGTTTCCGCGGGGAATCATTATAAACATACAAAATTGGGACCCTGGTCAAGTTATGCGAGTCTTCAGAAGCCCGAAAGTCTGACAACCAGTCTTAGAAAAATATTGGTATACGCTGCATCCGGGTTGCCTGTAAGCCAATCCCAAAATAGTTGAAAAAAGGCTAGGCAGATGATGGTGATGATTCTACAAGCACTTTATTTTAATAACCCACATGGTACAGACGCCAGCATAACAAGCTACCCCAAACTGTAAAATTTTCCCATTTGAACATGAACATTAAACATAAGTGATAAAGTTGAAAATCTATCAAAGAAATTTGACAGATTGGGGTAGCTTGATGGGCTGGCGTCTGTACATTATGGTTAATTTTTAACGCAATTCTCATTATCGCGTAAAATCCGCCATTTTGATCTTTTTCGGATGCTTCGTCGAAGGTATAAAGAATGGCACATACTAAGATACGCGTGAAAAACCACCCTGGCTTAACTTTCACGCAGAGTCGGATAAAAACAAAAAGAAAGGAGGAGATCCTAGATCCAAAAATTCAAAGACATTTATGCCTTCCACCCACACTAAGGGCCCGCGTGGAGGATTACGGTCACTCCCTCTCCCTAGAGTAGGCCTGAGTCCCAGCACTGAACACATTATAGACTGAATTCAAGTAGTTGTGAGTACACTTACCAAGTAAACTTAGATCTTCGGAGCAATTTTATGATGGAATCTGTTTGTTGCCTAGTGTTAGTCAGGTTTCCTGAGTTGTCCACTACGAAATGTGACTTCGCCACTTTATCTTCAAGAGGCATTTGACTAGTGATGCGCTTCTTAGCAACAATTTCAGAGAAATCGTTGCGTTTACACAACCTTTCGAGTTGCTGGTGATCTTCACTGTAAATAGTAATAAACCGGTTAGGAATATTGTGCAATAAGCAAAGGGCAAGGCATTGTTTTGTAAGAGACCAATTTGAACAAACGTACTCTTATTTTCCCTTATTAGATAGGTCGAGATTTATTATATTCCATGATGACTATTTCGCCATGTAGAAGTCCTGTGTAATAAGGGGCGGGCCTGTTGCTAGTAATAATATCTAGACTGGGCTGCTACAAACAATTTACAACTTCCGTCCCCGGGATTTAACCCAGGAGAGTACGCTCAGCAGCCGCGCCAGCAATCACTAGACCACAGATTAGTCAAGTAAACAAATATCTGTAAACAATAATAATAGAACATCAAAAGAGAGACTCACCAAACAACAGTAATAATTTTATGCATAAAGTTCAACATCTTGCCAGTTTCAAATAACAATGGCACTTCCATGACTATGTAGCTATGGCCGGAGAAAAAGTAGGATATAGCCATCTTCATCATAGCACTTTGTATCCTAGGATGTGTTATGGCGTTCAATTTCCTTCTCTTTTCTATATCATTGAATACGATTTCGCCCAGCCGCGCTCGGTTCACTTTACCATCTGGAAAAAGCACCTCGTCTCCAAAATAATCACGTAACTCATTCCATGCCTTCGTCCCTGGCTCCAATACTGAAATAAAAATTAAGTTTCGTGTAGATAAATTGCTTCTACTAACTACTTTAGTCTAAATCGGGTCTGATGTCCTGAAAACTCAGTCCAGTCGCTATGCTATGTTTGGTCTGATAAAATAAGACCCGTGCTTTTAAAAAGCCACTGTTTCGTCAACAAACTTTTAGTTTATGTCTAGCAGCTTTTGAGTTAGTCAAGGTCAGCACCATTACCCCTTTGTGCCAAATTACGAGTTTCGACTTTCGAAAAATACTTATAATAATTATTTTTGTGCCAAATTTATGAGTTACTTACTAACCTAGTTTCGAAATAATCGCACCGAGCGATATGATTGTTACATACAAACTTTAGCAGTCCAAAAAGGCCTTGAAAAAATGACAAGCTATAAAAAAAGTAATTTATTTCGGAACGTATTTGTGTCCTGTTTTACGTTTATTAACTCAAATAATACGATTGTTGCAGATTAATTTCTAAAAACCGCTTCGTAGTGCTCGCCTACATTATGAATAGAACTAGGAGTGAGGCGTATTTATCGTAACAGCTAAATATAACAGGTATTTGATGAGAACAGACTGTAACTGTGACAAACAAACTGAAATAACAGCTACTGTTTCTCGAAATTAAAATCCCTTACACACGAGTCACAAGCTTTTCTATATTCATGATTATGACAGTTACCTTCGTTAGAATGAGATAAAAACTGTTACTGGTACTCCCTGTTACATCGTTACAATTTTTTAACGTGTATCTTCTGATACACGTTGTACCACACTTCAATGTGTGGTCATATTGGGTCCAGCCCTGGTCCAGACCATAGTACGGAGCGAGAGTGCATGGGTAGCCGTCACCTCCTTCTGCGAAGCAGTGATGCTCGCGAAGAGCGAGGCAGCGCACGTGAGGGAGAAGCAGAATATGCGCCCTCATGGCCTTAGTAGCCTCAGGAGACGCCCTGGGCGTCCCGCTGATTCCCGGCCACCGTAGACGTGGGCTTGCGGATGGCGAGTATGGGGATGGCGCTGTCCGGTAAGGACCATGACCAGGTCGACGACGCGTTGTGGTCCACGCGCGCCTCAAAGAGATGTCAGGACAACCTGACGGGGCTCGCAAGGGCCGATGCCTGCCAGGGGAGCGGTTTGTTCAAAAGAGATACCGCCGCCCCTGGCACACAGGCTACTGAGGGAACACGGGTGGGTTTTAGTCAGTAAAAGTCTGACCCGCCCTCCTGCTCAGAGCGGGAGAAGTTATTTGATGACTTCCCACACAAAAAAAAAAAACATTGCCTACACGACCCTAATGTTTAAAACAAGTAGCGCAGGAGGCAATTACTCAGACGATAAGCATTCATAGCAGAGTTTAATCGCTTATGATAGTAATCGACAATTCGACATGGCAATATTACATTTCAGACAACACATATAAGCCACGCTATCAGTTTGAAAGCCATACCTAGTCTATAATTAGGTATTGAAGATAAGAGTGAATTTGTAAGTATTATAGGCATTATAGCACAACATGCTTCTACTTTTCTTATCATAGATAGTGAAACAGTTTCTTCGGCATTTGGCTAAGATTCTAAGCCCAAGTTTGATGTCGAATGTAGGAATAGGTTTTCTAATGGATAATGAATCGTGTAGATTGTTCTTTAGGGCAAAAACTGGAACTTTCATGGTAATCATGGTTTTCTATAAACATTCTGTGCTTCCTAGGAATAAAACCCTAGACCTGATAGCAGTTGTACTTTTACATAAATAAATTAAAAAAAAAAAAAATGTAACAATCTTAATTTGTGTGTGTTCTATGTTATTGGGTTTGGTTTCCGCACTTAGTCCTTCAAGTGGACTATTGTGCGGGAGCCATGGCGGCCGTTGGTGGTTATTCCAGCCAGCCCACCTCCCTTCAGAAGTTGGATATAACCCCAGGGTCTCTGGAGGCCCTGGAGTTATATCCAACTTACAAGAAACAAGAACTTACAAATTAACAGAAATATGTTTTATCTCTAGACAAAAGTATTCTCGCCAAACGCTACGCCAAAATGTATGGGGAATGACATTACCTGTGGAAAGTGGGCAACGTAAACTTTCCACAAAAATGTGTTTTGTCTAGGCCTGCTGGTCTGTTGAAAACATCCATGTAAGATTTGGGTAGCTCGAAAGTTTCTGTTCTAATCTGGGCTACGCCTGTGCATTCGAAAAGCACATGCGCAACGGTTTCCTCAGCCTGCATGCAAGCCCTGCACAGGCTGTACGTTATGCCTATTGTGTAGAACTGTTTGTTTAGCGGACAGTGTCCCATGATGATCCCAGTCGCCAGACGCAGACCCTTTCTGTCCAGGCGTAACAGACGTCTGGTCGTTTTTTTTTTTGTCGTTGAGAAATCATTAAATGACTCGCTCTGGGTGGAGCAGGAGGGCGTGTCAGACTTTTACTGACTAAAACCCACCCGTGTTCCCTCAGTTGCCTGTGTGCTAGAGGCGACAGTATCACTTTCGAACAACCCGCACCACTAGCAGGCATCGGCCCTTGCGGACCCTATCAGATGTTGCTGACATCTCTGACGGCGCGCGTGGAACACAACGCGCCGTCGACCCGGGCATTTTTTTTAACGTGGAGTAATGCCTACTGCGCTACCACGGGGAGATAGCGCAGTTATGTGGGACTGTAACCCACTAAAACTCCACGATGTCCTCCAGTGCCGCTTGAGGCAGGAACACGGAAACGCGCAAGTGATCCGCGAACCCGCCGCGGCTGTCCGTTACCAGAACCTCCTCGGAGGGTAATCCCCTATCACCGGCGCACCAGGACACATGGCACGCCGTCACCACCCCAGGAACCAAATAGCATAAGGGCCCTAGACGACCCCGTGTCTGGTACCCTTGGTCCCCCTGCGACGTGTCAGCACAGTGGCCCCGCCGCCTACCACTTATCGGGTGCAGGGTATAGGGAGAGCGGCCAACGCTATACCGACACTCCTCCCCTGCGGCCCCACCGCGTCCGCCATCAAACGGTGCCAGCCCCGTTCAGGCCACGGAAGGGAAGACCGCTACTCAGAAGTACCGGCACTCCTCCTCCGCCGCAGCCTGTAACCCTCAGCCGCGATGCCTCCCATTCGGCATCACGGCCCGCCTCAGTTGCGATGCACCTCACCGCAACCCGCCGCTTTGGCCGCTACGTCGTCGGCTTGGAGGCAAAACCCTGACGAGCGGCCCTACCTTGGGGTTCCTCTTCGCTTCACCGTGGGAGTAAAACCACGGCTACTGAGCCCCCCGTAACCACAATGCGGGATCCCACTGGGGGAACAGACGTCTGGTCAGCCTGCTATCCAAAGAGTGCATTGCTTCCCTAGACTGCCTGCAGCCTGGTGTCGAGGTCCACCAACTCTCTGCTTGTGTGTGGGTGTAATCCTGAAGCCACCTGCGTAGTTGGTTGAAGGGTATGGGCGCGATGATCTCAGGTCCACAGACTGACGCGCTGGATGCCCTTTTGGCCAGTTTGTCAGCAGCATCATTGCCTAGTGATCTGCTGTGTCCTTTTATACATTGCTGATAAATAAAGCTGTTATTCAGATATTAATCAGCTTCAGCTAATATTAAAAATCATGAAAGGTATCCAAAAAGTCCCATTACCAACATCTTTATTATTTTCAGAATAGAACATAACAGACAGATTTTAGAATAGAACTTATATTAACAGACAGGCAGAGGCCCGTCCATTAATAATTACACATTTATTGGATAAGTGGGTCTCAAGTCACAAGTATACCAATTACCTGTGACTGGAGAACCACTTATTCAATTTATGTGTACTTTTTAATTTTTTGAGAGATATTCACTGGCTTAGGTTTAGTAAATACATATGGCTCTGGCTTGGCCTAGAAATTGTGATCAGTGCAGACAAAAACATAGTACTGAAGTGTCTGCGAGTAAAGCATTCAGATTTTCTCTTACATCATGAAATATTTATTAAGAGAATATGTAAATATTTTGCTTTTAAAAGAGTGTCAATGGAAAGACACTCCATGGACACTCCCTTAAAATCAAAATGTTTTGCCTTTTCTCTCTCCACAGGAACCTACTATGCACTGGAATGGGCAACTAGCTCTTCTCTTTTTCACTGACTGATTGCCTGACTATTTAAAAGTGCTTGTAAGAATTCTATGAATAGGTTATCATTAAAGTTTACAGATTATGGATTGACCAGCTAGACCAGGTATTGAAAATTCCTAAGTTCCTGAAAAACTGGTAAAGTAGGTACCAGTATTTAATGGTTCTGTTACTAGAACCTGAACCGGAACAAAACCTTTAAAAACCTTATTTCACTGGTTTTTCTTCAGTGACTCGGGAACAATTTCATAGGATGCTGCTCAGCACAAGACACAGATTTGTATGATAGTCGCAAGGTGGAGAGGGGGAGCTTTTGTGAGATGGGACTTTGACAAATGATCTAATTGATCTACCAAAGTAAATGACTTTGGTAGATCAATTAGATCATTTGTTAATAAATCAAACAAATATAGTGGAGCACATGTTTATTAGCCACTATATTTGTTTGATTTATTCATTTGCTGACACTGTACAATACACTTCCAGACTTCCACTCACTAACTCTACGACACCCACCGGAAGAAATGGGAAAATAATAAAGAAATAAGATGTAAATTAAACCCTATAAAACTTTTGCTTTTCTAATATTATGAAATTTGTAAATTGGGTGTGAAACAGAGATAGGTAACTTGATAGTGTGAATCAATCATTTTAAAATAAGCCGCTTGGCATGAGACCTTGGCAAGGTGTTGGGCGAATTATAGGCCCAAGGCGTATCAACTTTAGCTTCGCCCAATAACTAAAATAGCGAAACACACAAATAATAAACATTGATAATTACCTCTTCTTGCTACTTCATCGGCGTCAATTACTGCTACGCCATGCCCTCGGAATATTGAAAGTACTGTACTTTTTCCGGTCGCAAGTCCACCAGTTAAACCTACTATAAACATTTTGTTTAAAATTGCTAAGATATCAACTTTAAACCGTTAGTATCTATCGGTAGACTAAGGGTAACATTCGCTACTTAATCGTAATGAACTCGGCGTGTTATTTATTCGAACAATTCAACACTGACGAAGAATAACACTGCACGAAGCTGCTGCTTCAAGCTCGCCCAGTGTATAATATTGTAGTCACAGAACATATATACTCTAGGGAGATTGTAGTCTTCGAGCTCGC
Source organism: Polymixis flavicincta (assembly GCA_949987655.1). Lineage (NCBI taxonomy): Eukaryota > Metazoa > Arthropoda > Insecta > Lepidoptera > Noctuidae > Polymixis > Polymixis flavicincta. Next base: position 27,844,757 of record OX465171.1, on the reverse strand, counting down.
CTTTTGAGTTTTTTTTTTGTACTACGTCAAGACAAGACAGCTTTGTCAAACACCGAGTTGCCAGCTCGAAATACAAATTACCGCATTATATGCCATTTATTTTTAATTTCTTTATTTCTTTAGAAAATCCGATGACCTTGAGAAGGCTGCAGGAATACGCTGGATGTGGAAAGCACAAGACCAGTCGAAGTGGAGGAACCTTTCGGCTGAAATGATGATGATGATTTTTAATTTTGTATAGTGATTCGATTTTAGTAGGCATTCGTACAAGTAACTCAACCGCTTCTGTAAGATATTTTCCCAGAAAAATAATGATTTTATTCATGACTTAAAATCAGTCTTTAATCAATCAATTCCCAAATTGATCATCAATATCATTGTTCAATCAATTTCCAAATTGATTGAACAATCGATTCCAATTTGCTACCCACGACCTTTTAAGACTGCTGATGAAACTTTTTTTTTTTTTCAATTATTATATCATTTGCTTCTGACTGAAAAATTGTTGTACAGACGCCAGCACATCAAGCTAGCCCAAACTGTCAAATCTTCGCATTGAGGGTTTTCATGAATATTCAAGCCACCAGTTAGCGTCTCTTTGACAAGTGATCTTCCAGAAATTGGTCTTTACAGCCTTCCTAAAAACTTTCAAACGTCGTTGTTAGAGTCGATTCCAATTTGCTACCCACGACCTTTTAAGACTGCTGATGAAACTTTCGTTTTTTTTTTTCAATTATTACTTATATCATTTGCTTCGGACTGAGTTATTTGCTGTAGCAGCTATTCATAAATGAATTGAAGATAAAACATTAAAAAATAAACAAAAAACTATTAAAATCCGCTGTCACTTTGTCTGATCCTAAAACGGAGCCTAGGAGTGAAATTCGTGAATTTTCTTAGGTAAATATAAATTTCATTATGTAGGTAACTATAAAAGGTTGATTTTTTTAAACTTGCTGATTTTTTTTCTCGATTATTATGCGTTAGCTGGCATTTGAATTTTTACAAAAGCGTTCTACATAAGCCTATCCTAACAGATGCTTTTGCTTTTGTAAAATTTCTAAAAAAAATTAAGGAAAGACAACCAAGAGTTCCGCAGTCCTTGCAACACTGGAAACACCAAACACCAACGTTGGAAGTGACAGTTTCTGTTTTTTTTAAATCCTCCATTTAGCCATGGGTCCTTTGATAAATTTTGTTTTGAAAAAGGTAAAGTAGAAGATCCCGGGTTTTTTGCATTTTCCAGGTCAGTGTAAAATTGTGTGTTGATTCAAATACGATTCGCGACTAATAACGTAACCGCGAATTTTGACTAATTAGTCACTTGTAGAATATCTGTTAATTGTTTAAGGTAAAAGGTGGAAAGATTTTTATTTATTTATCTATCACATGTATCTCTCATAGCACAGAATTGACACCGGATGGATGAAATGGCGGCAGGTCACGGGAACCATCTGCGACTCCCATATTCCCCTTAAACTTAAGGGGAAGATATATAAAACCATGGTAAGACCTGCCGTCTTGTATGGGTCAGAATGTTGGGCCACAAAAGAGTAGAATGAAAGGCAATTGCATGTAGCCGAGATGAGAATGTTAAGAGGAATGTGTGGTGTTACACGAATGGATAGAATAAAAAATGAGTACATAAGAGGAAGCCTGAAATTGGCACCGATAAATGAAAAGTTGTGTGGAAATCGGTTGTAATGGTATGGGCATGTGATACGGAGGAATGAGGAAAATGTCGTGAGGAAAGTTTTGAGTATGAATGTTGATGGCTATAAGAGTAGGGGAGACCAAAAAAACGATGGATGGACTGTGTGAATGATGATATGGTTAGAAAGGGTGTGACTACGGAGATGACGACTAATAGAGAAGTGTGGAAGAAAAACACATGTTGCGCCGACCCCAAATAAATTGGGATAAGGGCAGGAGAATGATAATGTATCTCTCATACAGCTTTCAGTAAATAAATCTGACTAATTTGTTAACCTTATGTAATAAAGTTGAAAATCTTTCAAAGAAATTTGACAGATTGGGGTAGCTTGATGTGCTGGCGTCTGTACATACTTACGAGGTGCATTTAATAAGTACCTAGCCTCATCGCCAGAGGGCGCTGCTGTAGTTTCAAAAGAATTTTACCACAGTGTAGCACATTCTTTTTTAATTCTTATTTCAAATTTTCATTCCAATCCCTTCATTTGTTTTAATTTGACTACCTATGGAAGCGAACGTGTCGATCGGTTTTACAAAAATGGAAAAAGAGCAATACCGTTCGGTGATTCGATTCCTATTTTTGGAAGGGAAAACGCGCATCGAAATCAAAGAGCGCTTGGATGCTGTGTACGGTGACTCTTCTCCATCGATGGCCACCACCAAGAATTGGTTCAACGAGTTTGCACGTGGCCGTACGTCGGTTTTTGATGAACCACGTCCAGGTGCACCGAAAACAGCTGCTACGGAGGAAAACATTAAAAAAATCCATGATCTCGTATTGGCAGATCGCCGATTGAAGGTTCGGGAGCTAGCTGAGACTGTATGCATTTCAGAAGGAACAGTGCATCATATTCTTCACGAGGAACTCGGCATGAGAAAGCTGTCGGCGCGATGGGTGCCGCGTTTACTCACACCAGAAAACAAGCGCAACCGTGAGACCACATCGGAGACGTGTTTGGCGCTGTTTAAGCGGAATCCAGCGGAGTTTTTGCGTCGTTTTGTGACCGTCGATGAAACCTGGATCCACTGGTACACACCAGAGACCGAGGAGCAATCAAAACAATGGATCCAGACCGGGGAACGTGCTCCACCGTTTTCTGGTATTCACAAGGTGTGATCTACATCGATTACCTCGAGAAGGGTAAAACAATTACAGGGCTTTACTATGCCGATTTTGAGCTCCGGCGGGATCTCATGGTGACATGGAGAGAGCGATTGTCGCAACCCAGTGCTGGGCACGCCACGATTGCGGCGGTAAGTCCCCTCTTTGAGGAGTGGTTTGAGAGGCGGCATGGCGTCCTCACCTTCCGCCTGACGCAGGTCCTCACCGGACACGGTTGTTTCGGGAGGTTCCTGTTTCGGATAGGGCGGGAGGAAACGCCCGGGTGTTTCCACTGCGAAGATCGCCCTGAGGACACGGTGGAGCACACGGTGGCGGTCTGCCCTGCTTGGGCGGAGCACCGCCGTGTCCTCGTGGAGGCGATCGGCGGCGGCGATCTCTCGCGTCCGGCCCTGGTCCAGGCCATGGTACGGAGCGAGAGGGCATGGGGAGCAGTCACCTCCTTCAGCGAAGCAGTGATGCTCGCGAAGAGGGAGGCGGCGCACGTGAGGGAGAGGCAGCATATGCGCCCTCGCGACCCCAGCCGCCGCAGGATACGGAGACGCCCTGGGCGTCGGGAATCCCAGGCCGATTTCCGGCCACCGTAGGCATGGGCTTGCGGACGGCGAGTAATGGGTAGCTCGCTGTCCGGTAAGGACCAAGCCCAAGTCGACGGCGCGTAGTGTTCCACGCGCGCCTCAAAGAGATGTCAGCACAAAAAGTGATGGGACCCGCAAGGGTCGATGCCTGCCAGGGGTGCGGGTTTGTTCGAAAGAGACACCACAGCCCCTGGCTTAAGGGCTACTGAAGGAACACGGGTGGGTTTTAGTCAGTAAAAGTCTGACACGCCCTCCTGCTCCACCCAGAGCGGGAGAAGTTATTTGATGATTTCCCACCCAAAAAAAAAAAAAAAAAACTATGCCGATTTATTGGGCCGATTCGACGCTGAATTAAAGAAAAAACGACCCCATCTGGCGAAGAAAAAAGTGCTGTTTCACCACGACAACGCACAGGTTCACACGTCTGCCGTTGCCATGGCCAAATTGGTCGAATTACGCTACGAATTGCTGCCCCATCCACCGTATTCTCCAGATTTGGCCCCTTGTGACTTCTGTTTCCTAATCTGAAAAAATCACTCGCCGGGAATAGATATGGATCGAATGAGGAGGTCATCGCCGCCACGGAGGCCTATTTTGCAGAGTTTGACAAAAACTATTTTTCGGACGGGTTAAAAAGTTGGAGCATCGCTGGGCTAAGTGTATCGAACTAAAAGGAGACTGTTGAAAAATAAATTGCCACTTTTCCAAAATTTTCGTTTACTTTTTGTAGGCTAAGTATTTATTGAATGACCCTCGTATATACCTACACACCTACTAAATTCCATTCATCATCATCATCATCAGCCTATAATGTTCCAACTGCTGGGACACAGGCCTCCTCTCGGTGAGAGGGATTGGGCCGTAATCCACCACGCGGGCCCAGTGCGGGTTGGTAGATGTCACATGTCTTCGAATTTTTGGTTCTAGGATATGCCGGTTTCCTCACGATGCTTTCCTTCACCGTTTTGAGAGCAGTGCTGATGAAATAATTTACACAAAGTAAATTCCATTACTGTTTCCGAAACTTTCGAAATTCCGCTGGACGTCAATCCCATGAGTTCGTCGGCAATACTAGTCACGAGTAGGTACAGACGCCCGCACATCAAGTTACCCCAATCTGTCAAATTTCTTTGCAAAGGAGTAAGGTTCATGTTCAATTGGGAAGATTTGACAGTTTGGGATAGCTTGATGTGCTAGCGTTGTACAACCCTGTTACTGGGTAACACGATACCCTTGGTAAGACTGGTTGACAGACTTGGGTTTCTAGACTACCGGTACCTAACGCATGCAAAGATCTACGAATGACAGCTGGGACCAACGGCTTCACGTGCATTCCGAGGCACGGAAGGGTCTCGATATGTAAGTAATGGTACCTATGGTCACTGGACACCCCGCCGCACAGTGGGCTGAAACGGGCCGGTAAAGGACTTAGCATTTTTTTTTTTAAGTTTCTTTTTCTGAAATTTATATATTGTGTTGGATTTATCTATCGATTATAAGTAATAATTTCTATGAGGGTCGTTCAGATAACTTAGTATTTTCGGAGTTATAAATATCCAAAGTAATTTTTGTATGAAGCAAAAGAAAAAAAATGAGAAAATCTTGAAATTCACAAATTTTCTCAAAGAATTGACTCTACGTATGCATAGTACGTATATTTGTCCTATTTTAGCGCCTATTCTCGGGTTGCGATTTTCTGCGATTTGGTCGCAATTTCAAATTTTGTTCTCTATTCCACACCACCAAAGAGGTTAAGAACTAGGCGCGTTTTTTTTATGTAGTGGTCTCCCCTTTAGGCCTAATCCACTAAGGACTAATAAAATAAATAAGTAAAAATCACAATCACTACTGGCCACTGCACTGTTTTAATTTAATCACTGTCAAGGGTATCCACATTTACGAATGCAAAATTTTCGTATTCGTCATCATCAAATGTTTCCGCTTGTTCAATTACTAATAAACTTTGTTCTTCTACTGACAAAGTTTTATGTTTTCTGCGAAGTTTGTGACGTTTCGCTGAGATGAGTGGATCAGAGCTGGTCAATAAATTATTTAAAATGTCTTCATTTGTAGTTTTTCTACTGCATTTCCTGGAATGGTGTTGGCGGTACCTACGAAAGTCTTTATTTCTAGCTTCAGCAGCTTCTTCAGATAGCTGTCCAATGTTAAATTATATAGAACCGTGTGTTTTACAATGAAATATAATTGACAGTAAAAATGGAATAGAATGTCAGTTCAATACAATATTCAAAAGAAAGTATTAGAACCTCTTCTTAACATTCCCTCCCTTCTTCACTTGAGGCTCATCAACTCAGTCAGATAGAGCAGCCTTGGCTTGTATAGTGGCTTCGTTAACATGTCAGCCAAGTTTTGCGCCGAAGTAACTTTATTAGCCACCAAATTATTATTTAAAACACATTCTCTCAAGAAGAAGTGTCTTCTTTTGACGTGCATATGCTTAGTCTGATGGTGGTTCTCAATCGGATTCTTGCTGAGTTTCAGTGCAGACTCATTGTCTATTAGCAATTTCACTATTGCTACGTCCATAGCCATGTCATCAATAATTTTCTTTAGCCACAAAACTTCTCGAGCAGCTTCACTCGCCGCTACAATCTCAGCTTCGGTTGACGAGAGTGCTACAGTTCTCTGGCGATTGCTCCGCCAAGAGATGACACCACCTGAGTACAGGCAAACCATGCCAGATGTCGATCTTCCTGTAGTGGGGTCACCTCCGTGATCTGCATCTGTGTACATAACAATATCGTTATGCTTACCTTTATACGTGTACGTGATGCCGTAGTCCAGAGTGCCTTGAATATAACGAAATATTCTTTTCACTCTTACTACATCTTCATTACTCGGGCTTTGTAGTGTTCTAGACACCACTCCCACAGCGAAAGCTATGTCTGGTCTTGTGCCAACCATTAAATAGGACAGAGCACCAACTGCCTCGCGATATGGAAATCGTTCCTTACAGTCTGTTGTTTTTTCTGTTTGCGGATACTTCACAATCGGTGTTGGTGCTGGTTTACAGTTTACCATGCCAAACCGTTGCAGTACTTTCCTTGCGTACGCCTTTTGGTCTATTGTGATAGATCCATCATCAGAAGTATTTATCTCTATTCCCAGAAAATAGGATGCGAGCTTGGTCGTGATTTTAAATCTTTTCCTTAGCTCGGTGTAAACATTTTCCACTTCATTTTCATCACTCGCAGCCACCAATCCGTCATCGACATACAAAGCAATTATAGCTTTCTTATCCCCTCTTTTCCTGATGAAAAGGCATGGATCCCCTGAACTTTGTTCGAACCCAATTTGGATGATATAATCAGTTATACAGGTATTCCAGCATCTCGGTGCTTGTTTCAGTCCGTAAAGACTTTTCTTAAGTTTACACACCTTCGATCCACTCTGGTATCCTTCAGGAGGTTTCATAAAGATCTCTTCATTGAGCGTTCCATATAAAAATGCCGTAGACACGTCAAATTGTCCAATTGTCATTTTCTCATTTGCTGCAGTACTTATGAGAGCTCTAATAGTGCTTGTCTTAGCTACCGGGCTAAAGGTATCGTAATAATCAAGGCCTTTTTTCTGCGAAAAACCTTTTATGACGAGTCTAGCCTTGTATCTTTCGATACTGCCATCTGGGTAAGTTTTTATTTTGTAAATCCACTTGCAAGGAATGGCTTTGCGTTTAGGTGGTAGATCAACCATTTCCCACGTGTCATTATCCTTCAGCGAATTTAACTCTTCATTCATTGCTTTTATCCATTTATCTTTGTCAGTACTGTTCATAGCTTCTTTGTATGTTCTAGGCTCCGGATTAACTTCATCATCTCTACTCACGGTCATAACAAAACCATCGTATCTAGAGGGAGGTTTGAGTTCTGATCTGCTTCTGAGTGTCTTGAGTCTTTCAGTTTCTATCTCTTGTGAAGATAAATACTCATCACTTTCAGGTTCTAACTCCATCTCTCTTTCCGATTCAATTGATCTGTCGAAATCGTTTTCAACACTCAAACTGTGATCATCATCTTCTTCATCAGTAACAGAAGGATGTTCTGCGGCTGATGTCGATGCGACTGGAACCAGGTAGGGAGGTTGAAGAATGATTTCATTACGTGGTGAAAAAGTTCGCTCCTGAAACGTTACATCTCGAGATCTTATGAGTGTACTGTTTTCTTTGCACCAAATTCTGTATCCATCATCATTGTCATATCCAATTAAGACTCCTTTTACGGCTTTCTTGTCCATTTTCTTTCTATTGCATTTTGGGATGTGGGCGTAGCAGGTGCTTCCGATAATTCTCAAATGTTTGATATTGGGTTTCTTGCCGAACCAGAGTTCATAAGGTGACTTTCCTTCTTGTGTCGGTCCAGTGCGGTTCAGAATGTAAGCGGCAGTATTGACAAGTTCAGCCCATAGGCCTTGAGGCATCTCTTCATGCGCATGCATCATGGCTCTTGCTGACTCTACAATTGTTCTATGGTCACGCTCACAACATCCGTTCTGTTCAGGAGTATAAGGCATTGTCAATCTTTGACGTACTCCGTTCTTGTGTAAAATTTCCCGAACTCTCGCATTGTCGAATTCACCGCCGTTGTCGCTAAGAATTTCTTTTACAATATGTCCAGTAGTTTTAGTCTCTGCCAACATTTGCTCAAGTTTTTCATGAACTTCTCCCTTTTCTTTCAGAAAATAGATTTGCCGATATTTTGTAAAGTCGTCTTTAAAAAGAACATAATATTTGAATTTGGAAAATGAATTCTTGAACGGGCCACATACGTCTGTGTGTAACAGCTCTCCAGGCTGTGACGCACGTTCTCTGGTGCCAAACTTACGTCGATGGGTTTTGCCAAATACACATCCTTCGCAGAGTTTACTGTCTACTTTCAGCGTTATGCCAAGCTCTGTCTCGACAACCTTCTTAACATGAAACTTATTTTGATGTCCCAGCCTCTCATGATATAATTGCATCTGGTCAGACATGTCTATGTGATTAATTTGATGAGAGCCCTTAATGTTTTTGACCTTTAGCTTGTAAAGACCTCCATTTTTAGCTCGCACTCCAATCAGTAGATGTCGTCCGCCTTCATACTTCATAATACATTCTTGGGTTCGGGATTCAAATATAGTGTTTGTTAATTTGTCCTGAGCTGACAGTACCGAAAACAGGTTCTTCTTAATAGATGGTACATACCACACGTCGTTAAGAGTAATAATCTCTTTAGTACCATGTACGTCAGCTTCGATATCCAGCGCTCCCTTTCCAACGGCCTGAATGGCTGTACCATTTGCAGTTGTAACTGTGTGCGACGTAGAGAAGTACTCAAAGGTTTTAAATAAGTCTCCTCGATTTGAAACATGACTAGTAGACCCATTGTCGACATACCAGCTGTCTTGATCGATGTCTTCCACATGATTTACAATTGCCATTAGGTTCATGTTGACGTTTGATGTACTTTGATTATTTGGCGTGGGTTTGGGTGGTCTCCCATCGGCTAACCATTTCGGGCAAGTCTTGACTCTGTGCCCTAGCTGTCTGCAATAGTTGCATTTCCTTTTCTTGTCTTTCTGCTTGCTTTTGTCTTTCGATCTCAGTACTAAAGCTTCTTCAATAATGGTCTCTCTGTTTCCACTTGTTAAAGCCCTTTCATGAGCACACAACTGTGTCGTCAAGTTTTCGATGTTCCGATCGCTCTTATTCATTAACAGCCAGCTCGATTTGAAATGAAAATATTGATCAGGAAGTGTGTCCAAGATTTTGCAAATTAAAAGCATTTCGGGGAGATTATTACTTCCAATTTCTTTATTCAATTCGTACCAGATGTTTTTGAGCGTTGAAATGTGAGTAGCCATATCGTGATCTTCAGTCTTCTGAAAGCGGAAGAATCTCATGCAAAGTTCATAACTTCGATCCTCCTTGGCTCCATCATAAAGACGATGCAACTCTGTCCACATTTCACTTGACGTATTGCACCGCATGACCTTGTGCAGGGTTTCTTCTGTCATGTTTGTGGTAAGAATAAGCAAGGCATGACTGTCAAGGCTTTGGTAGTTATCCAATACCGTCTTATATTCCAACAACTTTGCTGGTAACGCCGGTGCCGCTGGTGGCTCTGGCTTAGTTACTTTACCCTGGATTATGTCTAACGTACCTGGGGTGCTCCGTAAGAGCAGGGAAACTTTGTATTTCCACGTCTCCCAGTTTGTACTTCCTTCTAAGCGCCCAATCTCAAATTTCACAGAATTCATCTTTCTATAACTTCTTGATAGATGCGCACTTATAGGTCACAAAATCCAGCTTCAGCACGTTAAAATATCGTTTTTACGCTCTGCTACCATGTTAAATTATATAGAACCGTGTGTTTTACAATGAAATATAATTGACAGTAAAAATGGAATAGAATGTCAGTTCAATACAATATTCAAAAGAAAGTATTAGAACCTCTTCTTAACATCCAATTGGTATTAGACCAAAACTTTCAATAATAGCTGCTCGCACGCCACGATTGCGGCGGTAAGTCCCCTCTTTGAGGAGTGGTTTGAGAGGCGGCATGGCGTCCTCACCTTCCGCCTGACGCAGGTCCTCACCGGACACGGTTGTTTCGGGAGGTTCCTGTTTCGGATAGGGCGGGAGGAAACGCCCGGGTGTTTCCACTGCGAAGATCGCCCTGAGGACACGGTGGAGCACACGGTGGCGGTGTGCCCTGCTTGGGCGGAGCACCGCCGTGTCCTCGTGGAGGCGATCGGCGGCGGCGATCTCGCGTCCGGCCCTGGTCCAGGCCATGGTACGGAGCGAGAGGGCATGGGGAGCCGTCACCTCCTTCAGCGAAGCAGTGATGCTCGCGAAGAGGGAAGCGGCGCACGTGAGGGAGAGGCAGCATATGCGCCCTCGCGACCCCAGCCGCCGCAGGATACGGAGACGCCCTGGGCGTCGGGAATCCCAGGCCGATTTCCGGCCACCGTAGGCATGGGCTTGCGGACGGCGAGTAATGGGTAGCTCGCTGTCCGGTAAGGACCAAGCCCAAGTCGACGGCGCGTTGTGTTCCACGCGCGCCTCAAAGAGATGTCAGCACAAAAAGTGATGGGACCCGCAAGGGTCGATGCCTGCCAGGGGTGCGGGTTTGTTCGAAAGAGACACCACAGCCCCTGGCTTAAGGGCTACTGAAGGAACACGGGTGGGTTTTAGTCAGTAAAAGTCTGACACGCCCTCCTGCTCCACCCAGAGCGGGAGAAGTTATTTGATGATTTCCCACCCAAAAAAAAAAAAAGCCTCATCCGGAGAAAACACAGGTTTTGTTTCTTTAACAGATATGCACTTTTTAACTTTTTTTACATCTTGGGGATTCTTTAGTAAATGTTCTAGTATTTTAGCAACCTCCTCATTCCCATCCGCTTTCAACTGCTCAAAATATGCATATTTTATTTCGTCCGAAGATAAATGAAAGTTTTCTGCACGTCTTTTTTTCTGTTTAGGCGCTAATTCACAAAAAGGTTTTCTTAGGCTTTGTTCGGTGGAGACACCGACATAAACTTTTGATGGTGATACATACTGAGTTGATGTACTCGGTGCTGGTTGATCTTCATTACTGCCTATTAAACACTTAATAAAGTCTGGCCATATTATGTTTTCTTGTAACCATTCACTATTTTTAGTTCTGAATATATTTTCTTTACGATAAGCGTTTTCCCATCTTCTATTTAAAATTATAACAAAATTTTGCACAAAACAACTTTAAGGTCTTTTCGTGATCATCACTTAATTCGACTACAAATTTAGACCTTATCTCACTACACAAACTGTCATTATTTTTAAACCTGCCACTGTTTTTTAAAATAACGAAAAGATCAAGGTTTGTCACAAAATTTTCAAACATTTTCACAAATACAAAATTACAAATAAGTAAGTAATGAATGTGTGGGGGTAGTGCTTCTATTATGGTGGGTAATAGAACACTGAAGTACGTTTGAATGCAACCGAACATTCCGTTGCACCAATCACGTTACGACACGTCATAACTTGTTGCGCTCACGCACTCTTATCCCTTGATTCCCGGAAATAAGTCTCAAAACAAATTACGTTATACCTACCTATGGTGGTGGAAAATGTCGAACATTGTTTTTTTTTTAAAGAACTAAGGAGGTATTGAGGTTTTCAGGCCGTTTAGTATACATTATTTTCAATTTCAATTTAATTGGAATAAATTGCTTAACTAAAATAACATGACTCTTTATACAAATTTGATATGGCTATATCTCCGAAAGTACTCGTTAAATTAAAAAAGTCAGGGAATAAAAACGTTTTAAATTTATGCCTAGATACCAAAAAAATACATTTGATCTCTTAAGACCCAACCTTGTAATCCCAGCCCACTGTGCGCCGGCCGAGACATGTCCTTTCCGACCCAGATGACCCCATTACTGTTATCCAAGAAAAGAATAGGGCCACCAGTACAATATAAAGATACAGAAAACCCCGAGTTAACGATGAGACCCCCCGCGTTGCTCGTTGAAGCGCCAGCCCGCGCCGCAGCTGAGCCAGCAGAGTTAAATTCCCCGATAGATAGTAATAATGAAAATATTTTGATCCAGCCTGTCCCCACTTGCTGCCCCGAAGCGACGCCCTGAGCCGAGACCCGTACCACGCAGGGGTTGCCCTCGGCGTGAAGTTGCTTTAGTTAAGTAGGTTTTATGCCCTGGCTGAAGGCTTTGTTTCACTAAAAAAGCCTTCACAGAAGTTACGGCCTACTAAGATCAACTTCGAGATGGCATACACAAAAAAAAAGAAAAATCTGGACACCCATTCATGGACCGACCTCTACAAGCGTAGCTTACCTTCGATCGACCCGTGCTGTTATTATTTAAACACGAACACAGAGTTAGTATTAAGTACTTATTTAATGTAACTGAATCAATCTATTGTAATTTGAAATAAAACAGAAGATCCCATTATTATTACATCAAGTTTCGTGTCACTCCTCCCTCCTTCCTTGTATATTATAAAAAAGTAGGTACTCTGTGTTCCTTGTAACGGAAAAACTTGGGATTCAATCGGTGGTAGGCAGTGTCGTCAAAAAAAAACTTGCAGCACTTCAGCTTGACACCGTATCGGCAGTTCGGCACCGCCATGAAACTTCTTTCATATAGTCGTACCCGTTTAGTTACTCATGTGGTCGTACTGATGCCGATTCTGTTGTACACCGAACTAAACTATTATTAAAATTTCTTACTTTTTACTATGAGAATCTAAACGCTATTCTGCAAAAAAATATCTCTAAAACTATATATAAAAACTATTTTGACACAACTAAAATCGAATTTGACAATCGCGACTCGCACGTGGTATGTATTGGCTTCGCAACGTGGTACTTGTTTGCCCTACCCCGTGTTTTTTTTTTTAGAGCCAGCAGCGCGCCGGGGTCGGCAGCCTCGACGTGATTTGTAAGGAATTTTCACTTTTTTCATGGAAAATACGAAAAATTATTATCCACATGTTGAGTTTTAGAGGTGTTTGGGGGTTTCCTAAAGGGGGTCCAAATTTTCATTATTTTTGCGATAGGACACACCGTTTTCGAGATATAAGCAAAAGAAAAGAAAAAAAGTTCAGTACTATTTTTGCACCAGAAGTCGAGGTGTCGGTGTGAATTTTAGTTCTTGACAACTAATTTTATTCCACACCTATTTAATCGCGATTAAAAATAGTCAGATTTAGTTAGACAACCAAAATTTTAGGTTGAATATAATAATGAAATTGACAACAACAGAATAGCAAAATTACCATTTTCACATAACTAATAATTCAGTGCAATCTTAGTGCTGTCAAACTAAAATATAGTTAAGTTGTGTCATTTTAGTCAATTTCAGAATAGGAAATCGTCGTTTGACAGGAATAAACTAAATTTTGGAGATTTTTAGTCTAGTTTAGAGAATTTTGTGACAACAGAATCGGCACCAATGCCTGGTTAGCGGCGCGCGGCGTGACGATGAAATGGGGCGGTGCTGAAATATGTGTAATGACCTTAGCAACCGCAAAATAATGGTTGTCATGGAAGTAAATCCTTGAAACACGCATTGAGGTAATATGTACTAGTACAATCGACACATTTGAATTATGACCCACCATAAGCTAATTTTGTTACAGACATTCAAATACAATTAGGTCGACATTCGCGTACACATATATTACCATGGTAACGACCTTGTTTTCTGCCATATAAATATACCGAAATATATAGAGAATTATCTGTTGCAGTCTCCATCTTTATTAAGAGCTTTTACACACGAGTACGCTCTGTAGCTGAATGCACACCCAAAATAAATACGACGCGTAGGTATGCATTATCGTACTAAAAACAATGTGTTTTTAATCTAATATATCTGATTTATTATTTATTTTAAAATGCGTTCAACTTAAGTGTGATAGAAAACGAGATTCCGCCATCTTTGCATAAATCTTCACTGCATTTTGTTTGCAAAGTGCGTTAAGGCAACAATAAGAAGCGGGGAAGTAAAACGCTTAAAAAAATTGAAAAATTATAATGTTGAACTCATTATTATTTAACAATAGTTAATATCGGGTGTAACTACCTAACTACCATTGCTTGCAATAACAGCCAATAGTCTCAAACGCATTGATCCATTAGGGCGACTGCAAATGTCGTCGTAACTTGCCGCAAAATATCGAGTTCCAGTAAACGGATCTTCTGTTGATTCGTGATTTGACGAACGCCATGATTATATCTTCCACAGTATCTTCTTCTTCATATCGCTTGATCCAGGTGTTTCGAGATGTCCACTGTGTTTCGAGATTATACCTCCCCCTTAACTTTCGAGATATTTCTCGTATAGGTACCGTAGCGTTGCTTACTGAGAACTATAATCCGAGCTCTTTGTCTTGCCACTATACGATATAAATAAAAACGAACTATTTTTTATTCTCATAGGAATTATTATTTGACACCAATTTCTGAGTGACTTTTTGATGCTTTGTCATTTCATACTCGAAAGAGTTCGGAACATGGTTTAAAAAAAAGTAACATTTGTTCTGAGTTATACCAGTTAATTCCAAAGAGTTTGGATTCAAAAACGATTATGAATGCTTTATCTAAAATATTATCTATTGCAGTGATGACAAAGGTTAAAATTGCATTGATCTTGAACCCGTATTGACATAGCTTGCTTAATATTTAAAACGTCCTAAGTGCGGCATGCACTGTAAAGGAGGGAAATCTTTGTTATTTTGACGGTATCAAACGATTTATCGTCAAAGTGGGTCATGATTCAAATTTGTCGACTGTACATATTAGGTACCTCAATGGAAACACGTCGCTCAACTGGAAAAATGGCGGTAGTTGATCAGGGGCCTAAGTCTACTAATTTATAAACGTTACAATGGTCTCTCAATGGTGTGTTTTTGACAGTTTTTGTATGGCAAATCTGTCAAAAACTTACCATTGAGAGACCATTGTGACGTTTATAAATTAGTAGACTTAGGCCCCTGGTCTGCAATATTGGGCTGGGAGAAGGAATTGGTCTTCCACGGACTTTCTCCAGGGATGACGAGTTTTACAGCCGCCTGAATCTCCCTGTTCCACATTGTCGATATCTTACTTTAGACCTTTCCAACATGTTGTTGAGAAAAATGTGTTTTGATTTTATTGAAATGCCCATCTGTATAGAATATATTTATTTGCATTAAAACATGGTACAATAATGTTCTAAATAATAGGTTTCTGAGCTACATGTCTCATTATGGACTGGCATACAAATTTAGTATTTTGAAGAACACAAGTTATAGCACCTAGCATCAATATTATCAGTGTAGACGTAGATAAACAGTCATTGTAACTATACAAGATTGTAATAAAAAATTGTACTATGTAGATGAATAGGTTTAAATCTAAGCAGTACCTGTCTAAATAAATATTAGTGAATCAGTAACAAGTAACAATATTTAACACTTGCTTGTATAATAAAGAATTTTAAAGTACCTATTGTTATATTGTTTCTTGAGAGCCATTTAATTATCTATTCTAGAGGGACTTGACATATTTCAAAAATTGATGAGGTCAGTGTTTCCTATTTTTCCATATTGGCTGAATGCAACCACTGCACAACCCAGATTACAGGTATACCAATTATTGGAACACGACAATAAGACATAAATGGTTCCAGATCCAAATAGATTACCTTAGATTTCATTGATAGTAATAAGATACTCAATCATCCCACAGCCAATTTCACCACTGTGAGCGTAAGTAATAGGGTATTTTCCAATTTATTAAAAACTATTCTAATTTGAAGATTGGGATGAAATATGTAACAGAAAAATAAAACTAAATTGATTTATAACCATTTTCTCAATTAAAAACGATTTAAACCAAATTTATTTTTGTTGTTTTGAATTTACCGCCAAAACGCTCCTTACGATGACTTTTTATCACGTGACGTCAACTTTGTGTAAACTAAAGTAGTTAGTAAGTAAACAAGTGAGTGTCGTGTTTATAATTAACAAGACTTTTTAACCGACGAAAAAACGGAGGAGGTTACTCAATTCGACGCGTATTTTTTTTATTATTTTTTTATGTATGACCACGCATAACTTTTTCCAGAGTAGTCCGATTTTGATAATTCTTTTTTTGTTGGAAAGGGTATACCCTGAAGTTGGTCCCACATAAATTTTGAAGAAAAATTCCAACCCTAAGGGTTAAAAAAAACAGGGGATGATTGATTGTTAACTCACAGATTTTAATACTGAGTTGTGTATTATGCAAAAATTAAGCATGTAGTAATTAGTACATTATAGCCACAAAAAAAAAAAACTTTTTAATAAAAAAAATTAACCGCCGAAAAACCGAAAAGTAAAAAATAATAAACCTGCTTTGTCCAACCCCAATAACTAAGTCCGGAAGTCGGTGACTTTGGATATGTATTTAATTATAAGTCACCGCCTTCCGAACTTAGTTATTGGGGTTGGACAAAGCAGGTTTATTATTTTTTACTTTTCGGTGGTTTAATTTTTTTATTAAAAAGTTTTTTTTATGGATAGAAAGTGAAATCACTGGTGTGCGGTGCCTTTGTGCACAAATACTTCTAAAACTGCGCCAAACTAAGTATTTGTACTGGTGCTATTTACACAGAGCTGACGTCACGATGTCACGTGATAAAAAGTCATCGTAAGGAGTGTTTTGGCGGTAAAATCAAAACAACGAAAAATAAATTTGATTTTAATCGTTTTTAATGGAGAAAATGGATTTAATACATTTTATTTTTATTTTTCTGTTAAATATATCGCCCCATCTTGAAATTAAAATGGTTTTTTATCAAATTGAAAAATACCCTATTGACTACTAATATGAGATGGAGACAAAACATTGCAGTACCCAATAGTTGTTTAACTTGAAACTAGATACCTACCAATTTTCTAGTAATAATGACAATGTTTAAGTACAAGTAGCAGTTAAATACAGTGCTGGATTCCTGCAATTCATATTTAAATATTAAAAGCTTTACTATTTTGATGCAAAAGATGCATCTTCATGTGTTTATCATCACCATCAGTGAAAATATGTACCACTTATCCTTATTACCAAATATTACTAAGATTTATAATCTACTTGGGTATATATGCCTTATCAATTCTGACATCATCAACTGGACAATCATTTTTGTCACATTCAACTAAACCTATTCTTTTGGCAACAGCCATTCCAGATTGAACTCTTCCAAAGATTGTATGCTTGCCATCCAGCCACTGTGTTGGAGCCAGGGTAATAAAAAATTGAGATCCGTTTGAGTTAGGTCCAGCATTTGCCATAGACAACACTCCAGCTCCAGTGTGTTTTAGATCCAAGGATATTTCATCATCAAACTGTGGCCCATAAATAGATTGTCCACCCTTGCCTGTGCCAGTGGGATCACCACCCTGTATCATAAAATCTCGGATAACTCTGTGGAACTTTGTGTTGTTGTAGTAACCTCTGCGAATTAATTCCATGAAATTTCTGCATGTTACAGGTGCATGCTTCCAATACATCTCCACAACCATAGAACCCATTCTGAAAACAATAAATTAAAAATATGCTATTAAAGTCGTAGAAGCATACATTCAATTTCTTTTTTGCAGACATTTACCAAAATTTTACAACCTGTGGTCAGATTTAGTTTATGTTTATCTACACAGACTATTTTATACTATACTAATCTGACTGTCAGTGAATGGTCTCATTACTTGATCATTTACCAGTTCTGGCTGACACTAGGTATTATGTCATTAGGTATTGACATGAACTACTCATAATATTTTTAGGATGATTAAGACGACAATTGATCATTCTATTCTTGCCCGAGCAACCAGTAGCAAGTTCGTCATCTTCCTGTATATGTCACTACTTGCGGTAGTGTCGGGGTTGATTTACCTGTTTCCCTCAAATATGGCGAGGGGGTAATGGCTTATCTTTGCCTCATGCTTGTGAACGAGTGTGGTGATTGGTCGTCTTGCTGATGATGAATAATTACATACCTGTTTATTTATTTTTCATTGATGGTCATAGTTTATCATTTGTGGCCTCGAGTTGTAACTTAGGTCGTAACAGCAATTCCTACATAATTCAGCATTGCATATGTAAGCTATCACACATTTTATACCAGGAGGCTTTTCTTTTGGTATTATGCTTTATTTACATATTTTTTAAATTCTTTGTGCTTAATTTAAGTTTTCATTTTATTTGTTGGTATATTGGCATGGCTACCTGAGATATGATTAATTATTTAATTAATGTTCTGTGTCTCGTAAAGATTATTAATTTGCCTATGGATGTACAGAAGTAAGTCTATCCGATTAAACAAACAGCTATGCTGCTGGGGAGTTTGTTGCGCCACTTATTCTTCACAGCTAAAGCACTAGGAAGTGCTGAAGGGTGGGCGTTTTGACGTTCGAAAAGTGCTGATTCTCAGCCTAATTTGAATAAATGACTCTTGATTTAGATTTTTGACAGCCGAACTTAAAAACGGAGGCAAATTGCATGACTAGATAAACAATTATTACCATTACTTGATTAAGTGAGGTTATTTGATGCGTGTTTCGGTAGTTAGGCACAAAATGCAATCTTGGTTTCCATTTCCAAAATTCCGATTTCCATGTGGACGTAGATAGTCTTTAGTATAAAAAGGTTACCTAGAATGAAACTAGTACGTTTAAATAGTGAATTAACATAGATTTTACTTACGTTGTTTCTATCACGGCCACTGGCGGTTGCCAGGATTTATCGGGAATACCAGAATTAGAATAGCCAAGCATGATATTCTTTAACTCTACGAACGCGGAACTCAGAAAATGTGAAATTTACCGAATAAACTGAACAACAAAAACAAACCGCACCGAATTAAAGTGACAAGTGTGGCCTGTGTTGCCAACTCGGATTTAGGTGTAGGGAACGTACTGTGGAAATAGAAAAAGTATTTGACGTAGATCTTATCTTTTTATATTATTTTATTAATTGGGAAAAAGAAACAGTTCCATGTTAGAATATTATTTTAAAAAATAGCTACAGAGTGTGGAAATGTATGACCCACAACTTTTCCACATATGAAATAAATAAAAACTTGAACTTTTGGAGTTGGCAACACTGACTCAACCTCAGTGCAGTCACAGCTCCGTTAGGAGCATAGACTACTTTAGGTTATAGTATTATGTGTTCTGTGGTGCATAGACTAAAACATAGAGGTATAGTAATTTTAGATTGGACTAAAAATAGAGAGAGACGGCTTTGGCTCAGTATTTTTTATTGTTCGTTGTAATTGAAGTATTCGCGAAATAAACGTCATCTAAAGTATGTATTAAATGGTGTTATGCGACCTCTGAAATCATTCCTATGAATTACCTAGACAGTAGACCAAGGAACATAATACCAGTAGACTGTCTGGACCATAGACTACTATCACTACTATGTCTGGTCTACCTACTTACTTGGCCGTGTTGTAGTCTTTGCTACCACAGAGTACATTTTATAATTTGTTTGCTATTGCTACTGCTACAGACTGTAGACTGTAGGACACAGAACACTATTTACTCCGGAGCTGTAGAGTAGAGCTAGGTTTAGGTTTGGCTTGGCTCTCTCCAGTCTTTTTCTTAGCGGCCACAGCTATATCATAATTATTATGCTCTGTGCCTCTGTGGCCCACAGAGTACATTTGCAGCACCTGCAGCAGTCTCACCACGGAGCAAATACAAAGAGTCTCAGAGACTCACTCACCGTGGTCAATTTGAAGGAAGTACGGTCAGTGGGTCCACAGAACACTATTACTCCTAGCGGAGAGTGGGTCGCAAGGAGTAATAGTGTTCTGTGGTGGGTCGTCTTAGGGAGTGCGGAGTGCTTTACATACTTTTATACTTAAAATATTTGTAGATTACTAGAAGACGTCATAATAACTTTGAAGCCACCGTCCATAATTGCACGTAACGTAACAGTGATTTCCACATATTTAGGTGACACTTTTTGAAAGCAAGATGGAAAAATTGCCAATATGCCGGATATGTTTAGCGGATAATGTTCGCATGTTCGTAGTGGTCAACACGAACTTGCATAAGCTTTATGAGAAGCTGACTGATATTCCAGTAAGTTGATATTTTGAGTAACAAGTAAAATAGTCGTCGCCCAGTGGTCGAAATTCGACCATATTCATTTAAAACAATGTATTTCTAATACATACATTACTAAATAAAAATAGTAAGTTTCTGCGCTCCTTCTCCATAAAAAGTTTAACTGTGCCAAATTTCATACTTCCCTGCACAGAGTACATTTTTATATAGGGTACTCCGTCCGTGTAATTTTCGTTAAAGGGGATGCCTACAAAGTTTTTGCTGCACTGTGTTAATATATAGCTATTGTTATAAGTTTAAAAAGCTCCTGCATGAACTTTGGTCAGAGGGCCCTCTTAGGGCAAAATGGAAATCACTGAGTGAATGAAAACAGAGTGAAGAAAGTTGGACAAGAGTGGTGATCAGTGCTCAAGCTTTCTTTGTAAGATGCGCCCAGAAAGTATTACGAACCACCAACTGAAGGCTTGGAATCACTACTCAGGCGCGGAACCTATCAGTTCCATTACAATAGAAAATTAATTGTCTCATTAGGCGGGATTAATGGATTAATGGAAAAATAGTAAAAGTAGGTATTGAGGTTGTAGGGGTAATCTCTAGATTTACTGAACCGATTTTGAAAATTCTTTTACCAATAGAAAGCAACGTGATTTGTGAGTGTCATAGGTTATATATTAACCCGAAAAATTTAAAGACTTTTTCGTGGTAGTCAGATTTGCAAAGTAAGTCACAGACAAAACGGTCAAATGAAAAAGTTTCTTACTAACGCTGCCTTAACGATGAGAGATATATGATTGATTTCTAGAGAAAAGTTGTAGAGCTTGATAATGCATACAAAAAAGTAAACGACAGCATATGTCTAACTTTTATATTTAAGTCACAAACTCAGTACTCAACTAGCCGAACCACACTCATAATTTCATCACAAACAGTTGGGGAAACAATCTGCGATGTTATACAACATAATGTAAGACATTTTTTTTTTCAGTTTATAACTGCAGACCGTAGGCCGATTCTTGCTTGTTTCATCTGCTGCGCTAAACTAAAGCAATGTTACCGATTACTGAGACAATGTCTGGAGACCGAAGAGCTGTTCGCTTTGATGGTGAATGAAAATTATGAGGTGAGGTGTTCTTCAACAGCCATTTATTCTCATACTTTCTAATATTAGTATAAAATGCAAGGGATTCTCACCTAGCTCGTACCTATTGAGTCTAGGTTTCTCACCAACAAGTGTTGAATGTGGATATGTACAGATCGCTTCATGTAAGTTGTACCAAATCAGAACAAAACAATTGAAGGTAGGAGCACATGCACTTGTTGCCTCGCATGGAAAAAGAATTAGGTTAATGTAATGAGGAACTGAAGTTTGGAAATAATTTACAGATCACGCCACGTAAGTTGGACCAGAATCTACCATTATGGTTCAACTTACGTGCCGCAATCGGTACACGATTGTCAAATGTGGGTGTTAACAAATTACTGCATGTGAAATACTCGACATAATACTGCTACAAGTTCTGAAACTTGTATGTGGCAGTGCGACAATGGCGTCTCTCTTTCGCGTGAGCTATTGAGCTATGCAACAATAGCTTGTACAGTCAGTGTAGTACATTGGACGTACTTAAGTAACCTCAATTGTCCGCACAAGTGTGACTAGTGTAGCATTAAAAGATTGTGTGTGTGGATCTGTGATTACCAGCATATTTTCTTAATACTATTAATATTTTTTACAGCCCAATCTTTTAATAAACAAAGACCAATTCGTTTTGAATGGTTTTATTAAATCTCCAATAGTGCACATAACTATCGTAGATGAATGTCAAACAGAAAGCATGGCTATCAAAGATGAATTACCAGATCCTTACCAGGGACTTGATGTAATTATTAAGGAGGAATATCAAAGTGATGGTATGTTTTTAAGGACGAAAATAATATTATCAATAACCAAATCTTCACATGACCAGAGCGCTGGCTTGTTGTTTGGCCTAAGAATTGGCATTCAGTACAATGTACGAGCCTTTGGGGCACTTTTTCGGTTAACAACGGTGCATACAACTTTTTGAAGCCCTATGATTCATTTCTTTTAACACGATATATGTGTATGGTGTACTATTTTAAGACCATTTGTTTTTAAAGTAGGTATGAATAAATAACACTTATCTTAAAAAAAATTATTAAAGATCTGTTCTTTTATTTTTTAAAGTTAAGTAATGATTAGCGACAGTTAGCCATATATTTTTGAAATGGTATTTTTGAAATTTAAAAATGTCTTAACTTTAATCAAAGCTTATAAATAAACCCCATAGTGTATGTATTTTATTATTTTCACCCAAAAATATTTTGAAGAACTACAAAGTTTGGGCAGTTACACATTATGTTATGAAATTATACAAATATATAAAAAAAACAGCTTTTGCCCGCGGCTACGCTCGCGTGGATGTCGGTTATCGCGTAAAAAGTAGCCTATGTCCTTCTCCATATCCCAGGCTATATACAAATTTCATGACAATCGGTTCAGCGATTTAGGCGTGAAAGCGTAACAGACAGTTACTTTCGCATTTATAATATTAATAGGGATTAGTAGGGATAAATAAGTATGCAATACTCCTGACTTCTTTTGTTTACTTACAGAGCTAGAACCAGAAAATTTATACAGTAGCTGGCTAGATGTGACAATTGATGATGAGCCTTTAAAGGAGATTAAGAGTGTGGAAGAAGAACAAGACGTATCTAAGAACAAGCGAAGAGCGAGGAAGACGAGAAGTGAGTCATCATCATCTGCCTTTTCCCAACTATGTTGGGGTCGGCTTCCAGTCTAACCGGATGCAGCTGTTAGGAGTATTGTACATGAAGCGACTGCCTATCTGACCTCCACAACCCAGTTATTCGACGGGACTTCGTCTGCGTAAAATTTCGGTCCCCGGCCCAACGCGTCGCATGGCATTACCCGCCCGCACTCTTCCTTCATATTCGAACAACATTTTTTCTTGCTCGGCTCCAAAGTTCTCTCTCCTAAAATTGCGCTTCCAAACGCAGAATTTTTCAAATCCGACTGGTAGTTCTAGAAATCTAGAAATACATCATCATTATCATTTCGGCCCGGAATCACCTACTGGGCTATTGGCCTCCCCTTTTTTGCTCCCATACTTCCCCGTTTCAAATATTAGCGCGTCCAAACTAAAAAAAAAAAACAAATTCTCCAGATTGTATTACAATAGAATCATTTAATTTTAGACAAACTCCATACTATTAGAAGTATAGTACAGATGATAAAAAATAACTTCTTCGACTAAAAAATCAGCCCAGTCACCAGTAATTAAGTGCAATATCCTAGGTATTGCACTTAATTACTGGGCCCTATTATTTTGATTCTTGTGCTCCCCCAATCCTCTTCGAAAATTGTTCTTACCAGATTTTCCTACTATCACAGGTGCCAACCCCGCGAAGAGACCAAAACTAGACACACAAAGAATAAAAATAGAAGATGACTCTGAAATTAACCAGAACACTCAACATCGTACCACCACGCCTGCTACTATATACAAATACTCTTCCACTAATATAAAAAATGGAGCTAATAACAGTTTTAGTGAAATGGGTACTTCAAAGGACAAAAATTGTAACTACACTGGTGAAAAACCACACAAGTGTGATATATGTCAGTGTTGTTTTAGTCACAAAGGTCATTTAACAAGACATATTCGTATGCACACTGGTGAAAAAACGAATAAATGTGAGGTTTGTGGGCGTAGTTTTAGTCAATTAAGTAATTTAAAAAGACATATTCTTATACACACTGATGAAAAGCGCTACAAGTGTAATTTATGTCACCGCGGTTTTAATGATAAGAGGGATTTATCAAAACATATTCGTGTACACAATGGTGACAAACCTTTTAAATGTGATATTTGCCATCTTAGTTTTGATGATAAGAGAGTTATAATAAAACATATGCGAAAACACACAGGAGAAAAACGTTTCAAATGTGGCACTTGTCAACATAGTTTTAGTTATTTCTGTGACTTAAAAAAACACATTCGAATACACACTGGTGAAAAACCTTATATATGTGAAATTTGTCAGCGTCATTTTAGTGTAAAGAGTAATTTAAAACGACATTTTAGTAAACACACTGTTGAAAAACCTTTTAAATAGTGTTTCTCTGACTCAAATTCACTTATCGTTAATTTTCAAATACACATAGATTTAACTTGGTACTTGTTTGATCCATGTCGAAAACGAATGAAACACAAAGCATTTATTTTTTCATCATCCAACTTTGTTATAAACTTTTAATGACACTGATAACTACAGACGCCAGCACATCAAGCTACCCCAATTTGTCAAATTTCTTTGATAGATTTTATCTTTATCACATGAGCATAAGGTTCATGTTCAATTGGGAAAATTTGACAGTTTGGGGTAGCTTGATGTGCATCATCTGGCTGTACATCAAGGCAACGAAACGACTGTAATGCAATAGTTTTTGGAAATTCGTAAATAATATCTAAGTTCCACGAAAAATTAAAAAAACAGCTGACCGATTACGGTCACTGACCTTCGCCTACCGAATGATGAAAAACATTTTTATTCCATTCGTTTTCATAGCGATACCCATTCGCTATGAAAACGAATGGAATAAAAATGTTTTAACACGTATTAAGTATTGCCTGCTAATTTAATTTGACCTTGTATATCATACAAGTTAATTGACAAATAGAAACTTCAATGTATGCCCTTCTTCACAGTAGTGCATTGTTTAAATTGTTTGTTTGATTGTTGATTTGTCAAATAGGGTATTTTCCAATTTCTTAAAAACTATTCTAATTTGAAGATTGGAACGAAATATATAACAGAAAATTAAAGTAGATTGATTTATATCGATTTTCTCATTTAAAAACGATTTAAATGAAACTTATTTCTCATTGTTTTGAATTTACCGCCAAAACGCTCCTTACGATGACTTTATCACGTGACGTCAACTTTGTGTAAACTAAAGTAAGTAGTTAGTAAGTAAACAAGTGAATGTCGAGTTTAAATACAGGATTGTTAATGGATAGGCAGTGATATTACTGATGTGCAGTGCCTCTGTGCACAAATACTTCCAAAACTGCGCTAAACTAAGTATTTGTACCGATGCCGTTTACACAAAGCTGACGTCAGGATGTCACGTGATATAAAAGTCATAGTAAGGAGCGTTTTGGCGGTAAATTCAAAACAACGAAAAATAAATTTGATTTAAATAATTTTTAATTGAGAAAATGGATATAAATCAATAAATTTTTATTTTTCTGCGACATATTTTGGTCTCAATCTTCAAATTAAAATAGTTTTTATGAAATCGGAAAATACCCTATTGTTAATTTTAATGAAAACACTTATTTCATAATTTTATGTTTTCACTTCTGCATGTTTTTTTTTCTTACGTTTCTTATAGATCGGTCAATGAGGGTTTTCTGAAATGTTCTACGTGAGATTACAGCACTGTAGCGTCAGGTCCAACCAACTGTCAAAATAAATACACGATTTGTATTTTTCGATATATTTTATTGGTTTATTTTTTGTTAAAAACGTTACTAAAGGAATATTATTTTCAAAAATGCCACAGTGTTGTGCAGTGCCTATGTGTGCAAATAAAACAGGACATAAGTTCACTACAGGAGATAAAAGCCGATGAAAACAGTGGCTTGTAGCCATTCGCAGAGATAAATTTACTCGAACGAAAAATAGCCTCGTTTGTAACAGCCACTTCATGGCGGACTATTACAAGCTACCGTAGGACTCAGTATTAGAAAAATGTGTACTAGTATTTGCGGTCACTAATGCTAGTAGGTAGTTATTTTGAAGCAATCTGGTCAATTTAGACATAAACATAGTGCTCAAACAAAAATTCCCGGAGAGCCAAATATTGGTGGCGAGCTTGGGTTTACCGTTACATTTTAAATTTAATTTTTATTTCTTGCTTTTTAAACTTAATGTCTCCCTTAAATCACCATTTATCTATAATCTATTCATTGAGACCTTTTCAATTAGCCCAAACACGACACTTCTGCTGTTTGTTGGTGAATAACTTGGGTTTCCTGGAAATTCCAGGTGTTGCTCCCGCATCAGTTCAAGGTTATTTTATTCGTCTAATATCATTGAAGTAATAGAATCCCAAATTTTGAGTTGATCAGAGGCTAAAATCCCTTTTTCAACCAGAAAAGAGCTGAGAATCTTCAAACGGCTGAATCGATTTTGATGAAACATGTCTAAGAACACTCCCGACTAATACACCTTTCAAACCAAAACAAACTAAATCAAAATCGGTTCATCCGTTCGGGAGCTACGTTGCCTCAGACAGACACTCAAACACACACACACACCCAGACACACACACACACACACACACAAACACACACACATACACACACACATACAGACACGTCAAACTTATAACACCCCGTCGTTTTTGCGTCGGGGGTTAAAAATGGTTCTTATAATATTTTTTTTCCTAAGAGTAACCATTCCTGAGATATCGCGATTCTAACAGTCACATCAAACATGATATGTTTGTTGTTTCTGTCATAGTCATTTAGCCTGGAATATGTAATATACATTAATCAACAACAACTCACTAAAACACAACTTCAAAACAGAAGTTAAAAAAAAAAAAAAAATGTGGGAACAAATAGTAGATAATGTTACCTTTCAATGAGCTTTTCCTTAGTACCAGTGATTTTTATGCGTCTGTTTTTGAGCTCAATCTTCAGTTTGGCAACCTTTCTCCGGCCGTAATCTATACATATAATAAATCTGTAAAGGAACTTTTTCTGTACATATAAAATATTTCGAAAATAATTGCTTGGGGTGGTAAGGGATAATCAACAGATGACATTTTAACCCTTATCAAAATTTTTGTCTGTAGCTCGGTTTTTCAGTTTCTATGTTGAATAGATCAAGTATCACGTCAAAAGAACGAAACTAATATGGCTATCTTTCATACTCAAATATTGTTTATAACTCAGAGTTTATATTAGTCTTTGTTTCATCGCAATCGCTTCGGTCAACCTATCTAAATAATTTAAAGTGTTCAAGAAGAATTTATTTACGTAATGTTGAAACACTTAGCGACATCTATTGGCGTGAAACGGTACTAACGAATACTTAATATTAACACGTCATTCTCATTTAAGTTACTTACTGTGTCTGTGTTATTTCAAAAAGTAATGATACTGATTACTAAAATCGCTTTCCGTTGGTGGTTGATTCCCACGAATCAAAAAAGCTAAAAGAATTTCAAATAAAAAGTTGTGATAATATTAACTGACGTGGTGTTCTGAGTCATATACCTAGAATGCAATGTTAGATAAATATTTATTAGTTTTATCAATCAAATTAATACAAATAGAGGGGAAGAAATCTCATTTTTAATTGTGATAAAAGTCTTAGTAGCGCCATCTAGCATAATATAGCAAAATTAGAGCGGCTAGAGGAACATCTCCATAGAAATTCTTAATCTCTAGCGTCAGTAACGCCATCTAGGTTTGAATAGCAAACATGCAAAGACAACAACTTGATTTCGCGCGAAATTTGATAATGTTAAATTTAAATGCGTGTTTACAGCATTACTCGATTCAAATAATGGGAGTTTTGGGAGTAAAGAGTTGTAAATACTTATGTGCTAATTTTCGTGATGTTAGTTTTCGAGGTGGGGAGGGGTTCAAGCGAGGTCGGATGGTGAAAGTCAGGAAAAAAAATCCAATATTGCGACCACGGAGTTAACTCCGTGATTGCGACCATAACTACTGGTGGATTTGAGTAAATAGATAGGTTTTCACACGGGCAACTGTAGTTATGTCGATGCTCTTCCGAGCAACATCGCTTACAGAGAAGCATTTTCTTAGTTAAAACAAGTTTAAAAATGTATTTATTTATCCATTTGGCATCTCCAACAAAGGATACATTACCTACACAGGAACAATAGAAATCACAATAGTAAAATATTGACAATTTTAAAGTCGCTTCTTTAAATATAATTATTTATTGGTCTACAAATAAATGTATGGCTGAACAAAAGAAACACTGAAACATTTTTGATTACAATTTACAATAAAAAGGCATCGCAACTGAGAGTCGCGGAGGATCGCTCTGTTACGTCCATTATCCTCGGGATCGGGCTCTCTCTCTTCCTGCTGCCTGCGTCAGCAGCGGGGAGAGAGGTGGGGGCGCGCGCGGTATGGCACTACGTAGCAACAACATCGTACTTACTATGTTCATAGAAAACCCGTGCTATACAATTAAATAGTTTTTTTTTGCCTGGTTTGGTTTTTTTTTCAACAGCGCTTTTAATGTGGATAATGACCGACGTTACGGGGTGTAGGTAATGGTAACATTCGCAGCGAGCATGTCTTTACGCCGTGTGCTAAAATCAGTGTTGCTCGCTCGCATGTTTTGCCGTAGGTACTACTGACTGCACGAATACTTGCTTGGTAACATATTAGGTGCATTTTGACCCGTGACGCCGGTCAGTATCCACCTTTACAGCGTGATCTTTCTTCATCGTGATAACGCCATGGTCCCACGGGCCGTTAACTGACAGGTGGCGTCAGGTGTTACTGCACTGCTACCTGTCGAGGCCTATCGCAGTCCGTGCAGAGCATTCCCAGTGCTGTGGTTTTATTCAGTGGTCAACGTTTGATAAACAAAGCTAAAAGACACGCGCCTGTACGGGCCGAGATAGGCGCCCGCCCCCGCGTGGAATAATGCTTCAGCACACTCAACCAGACGCGCAGTCGATTTATTGAGTAAGTACAGTAAAAGCTCCTTATTCGTGCTTCCTTCATTCGCGTTTTCACTATTCGCGGATTTAAAAAATGCGACCCAATTCCTATATCCGCGGCTAAAGATTTATTTATTTGCGGGTCTAATCGGTACATCGGTACATACATATTAACAAATAACAAAAAGGATTCCAATAGGTATCCAACCCAATATCCTTTGTAAACGCGTCGTCAGATGGACTATAAAAAAGTGAAATAGACCTTATTACAACTTCGCCTAAAGTACATTGTCAAATGATATCGCCGCTGTATTGGTTCGGCCTTTGACATCTACAATAGCCGCCTTCGCCGCGGTCGGTGTTTTTAACCGACTTCAAAAAGAAGGAGGTTATCAATTCGACATGTTTATATTTTTAATGTATGTTCAGGCATAACTCCGTCGTATATAGACGGATTTGCAAAATTCTTTTTTTTTTCGAAAGGGGTTTACTCCGAAATGGTCCCATTGAAATTTCATATAGACAGGGCCCGATCTAGCTATTTAGCCGCTCCGGGCAAAAATAACATTCGCCGCCCTTTGCACTAACACCATCAAAGATGGTATGACCATAATTATGTGATATTCTTTTAACTATATAATATTCACAATTTCACATACGTTAGTCTACTACGGCTTCTGAACAAGTATACAAAAATTCATGAGAGTAGGTATGTTTGTAAGTAAGTATACATTTTGCCGCCGCTCATTTTTGCCGCTCTAAGCATTTGCCCGGCTTGCCCCCCCTTAGATTGGGCCCTGCATATAGATCTGATGATGCGTTTCGGAAACAGACAACGGAACTCTTAAAAAAATTACAGCAAATCAACCGCGAATGTTGCTATCACATAAATAAGTATGCATTGTTTTGACCCAAAGGATGATGAAATTTCGAATTGGTGTATGGTAGGTAACAAAAAAGTGAAAAATAAAAACTTTTTTCAAAAAAATACCAACCGACTTCCAAAAAACACTACAAAGTGCAAAATAACTTTAATTTCGGAAGGCGGTGACAAATAATTAAAATGCACATCCAACGTCACCGACTTCCGAAATTAAAGTTATTTTGCACTTTGTAGTGTTTTTTGGAAGTCGGTTGGTAAAAGTTCTCAAAAAAAAAAGTTTTTTGAGAATGTAAACAAACATAATGAAACCAACCTCATCACCATAAAGTATATTTATATATCATCATCATCATCATTTCAGCTGAAAGACGTCCACTGCTGGACATAGGCCTCCCCCACATTTATAAATGCTGCGACTTAATAGACATTCCATCCTTTGGTACGAGCCGCTTTGCGTGTTTTACCTATTATTTCATCTTTCCATTTATTGCAAAATGTTGAATTTTTTTTTTTACTTAAAAACGATTTTCGACGCGAAAAAATCTGTTTAACGCATAGAAATGCTTGATCGTTTACGCCTTGGAGAGTCGCTTGCATCCATATCACGCTCATACAATTAATCAATATGGTCAAAAACTTCAATTAAATTGTTTTTTTTTTTTGTCACTTAGGAACGTATCCCCTATAATCCCATATAAATTACCATTCCATAGTCACGGTTTCTGTATTCGCGGTAGGTATTTTACGGAACGTATACCTCGCGAATAAAGAGCTTTTACTGTACCTACGGCAGGTGCACATTTATTATAAAATGAGCCTCGACCAGGCGCTTTGATCTATATTTATTCTTAAAAATCTGAGTGAGACTTCGTCGCAATATCATTATAACCCCTAAAGACGCCTGCAGGCCTAGACAAAACACCTTTCTGTTAACGTTCACGCTAAACTCTACGCCAGAATATATGGGAATGACATTACCGTGTCCTTTCCGCAGGTAATGTCATTCCCATACATTTTGGCGTACCGTTTAGCGTGAACGCCAAGAGAAATGTGTTTTGTCTCTAGGCTCTGGACTGCATTCGAAAGCTGTGGTAGATTCCTACCAGGATAGATCGGAAGATCGGAGGAGTGGTACCTACACCGTCAAAGCGACACATTATTGTTTTCCGACATGCACGCGAACGAAGTCGCGGGCACAGCTAGTCCATAATAAAATCAATAACACTTCCGAATACGTAGAATTTCACTGAAAAATTATACGTTCTGTAGAAATTTGACAGCTGTTTGGACCTGACGCATACGAAGCGCCCACTGGTGGCAGAAAAATCGAAAACCCTCACTGGTAGGCCGGTCCTTCGCAATGTACAAGGTGTACAGCCACCAAAAGAAATAAGTAACCAGGGTCGTCGATTATAGTTGAAATTCAGTAAGAGACCAATGGATGTTTTCTAAATAAATCTAAATTTAAATTGACGAATTAACTGTTTGTATTCTATTGATTAAATGAAATTTTATTCAAAAACATCCATCGGTTTCTTAATAAACTTTACTATATTCGACGTCATCACGAACCATCTTGCGCGCAGGTTTGACAACTTCCAGCCTCCCGAACAAGCCAGGTTCCGTAAAGGCTTTAGCACAGTATACCACATACATACGCTGCGGCAGGTTATTTAGAAGGTCTGCATTCCCTGCGTTTGTGGACTATAAAAAAGCCTTTGATTCGATCGAGACATGGGCTGTACTGCAGTCTCTCCAACGGTGTCAGATTGACTATCGGTACATCGAGGTGTTGAAGTGTCTGTACGAAAACTCCATTATGTCAGTCCGACTTCAGGACCAGACCTCCAAACCTATCCTTCTGCAGCAAGGTGTTAGACAGGGAGACGTTATCTCTCCGAAACTCTTCACCGCTGCATTGGAGGATGTCTTCGAGGTTCTGGACTGGAAAGGGGCTGGCATCAACATCAATGGTGAGTACGCCACTCACCTTCGGTTTGCCGATGATATAATTGTCATGGCTGACCATGAAGGACCGCAGTACAATGCTCGATGACCCCGGTAGAGCTTCCGAAAGAGTGGGTCTTCAAATGAACATTGACAAGACAAAGGTCATGTCCAATGCCCATGTAACACCCACTCTCGTAACGGTCGGAGGCGTTGCACTTGAAGTTGTGGACGAGTACGTTTACTTAGGACAAACTGTCCAATTAGGTAGGTCAATCGTCGAATCCGACTCGGCTGGGCAGCATTCGGGAAGCTTCGCAATATCTTCTCGTCCCACATACCGCAGTGTCTCAAGACGAAAGTTTCTGACCAGTGCGTGTTGCCAGTGATGAAATATGGAACCGAAACGTGGTCGCTCACAATGGGCCTCATAAGAAGGCTAAAAGTTAAGGGCGATGGAGAGGGCTATGCTTGGAGTTTCCCTGCGTGATCGAATCAGGAATGAAGAGATCCGCAGGGGAACCAAGGTAACCGACATAGCCCGAAGAATTGCCAAACTTAAGTGGCAGTGGGCAGGGCACATTGCTCGCAGAACAGATGGCCGATGGGGCCGAAAAGTTCTGGAGTGGCGACCGCGTACCGGAAGACGTAAAGTTGGAAGGCCTCCCACATGGTGGACAGGTGCCCTTGTGAGGGCCGCAGGAATCCGCTGGATACGGGAAGCACAGAACCGGTTGAAGTGGCGGAGCTTGGGGGAGGCCTATGTCCAGCAGTGGACGTCTTTCGGTTGAAGTGATGATGATGATGATGATGATTTTCGACGACCCTGGTTACTTATCTCTTTTGGTGACGGTACGTAACTGAAAATTAGCCATTCCCTTTTGTTGATTTATTGTATCAACCATTAACGCAAGACTTCATGCACCCTGTGTGAATACATACATAAGAGAGAGAAAACACATATCACTGTCTCATTCTTATGTGTGTACTTAGAAAGAGAACGTTAGCCCAGTCGTCTTCACTTCGGTATTTAGAGTGTTGCCTCCAGTTTTATCTTTAAGCTTCTTGTTGCTATGGGTTGTCATTATGTACGTTATTAATTATTATATTGTAAGTTGCTTTTATGTATCAAATGATATTGTTTTCTTTTTTTATTCTCCGTTTAAACGCCCCCGCAGACAAGCGCGACGCGACGATGCGACGCGATTCTGGTAGAACAAGAAAGAAAGAATAGTAGATTGTATGACAAGGGAGCAATATAATATTTTTACGGCGAGGGCGCTATTTTGAATCCAGAGCGTAGCGAGGGATTCAAAGGTGTACGTTACCCTAGCAAGAAAGTGTCTCCTAGAGTTATATGAGTAGAACGTATAATGTGTGCCTTATCTGCTGTAAATGTGCCCCCACATAAAAAATGTGTGCCCCCTGTCGTTTTGGAGAAAAACGGAAAAAACGATTCTTGCTGGGGTAACGTTTTTCTAGCAGGAAAATTCTAAACGAATGATCGGAGAGAGAAAATTTTTGCATGGCCAGATAGCTTATATGTGTGCCAAAATGTGCCCCCAAAAATAAAATCTGTGCCCCTTCAGGTTTTCGAGATATTGCATTTCCTGCTGGAGTAACGTTTTGATGAATCGTATATCTCTAAAACCATTGCATGTGCCCCTGTAGAATAAACATACACGAGTAGCTCTTAAGGGGCACACCTTAGTGCCCTAATTAGATTTAAGAAAATATTTATAGTTTTTAAGTTATCGCGGTTTTATGAAAACCCGAAAAAACATCGCAGCGCCTAAATGAGACAAGGCACAAGTTCGCTGAAAACTGTATTCGGTCCTTCTTGACGCTATTAATAACCATACAAAGTTTCAAAACTGTTCATGCATGCGTTTTTGAGTATTTTTGCTAAAAGTCAAAACGATGGTGTCTTAACTTTGACGGCAAAATACAAGGAACTGGCTCAATCCCAGATGTGTAGGTGTGAACCAAAATTGTGTGCCTTTAGTCAAAAATATATGGTGAAAATATTCAGCTTAGAATGTTTCGCATTAAGTTAATATTAACAAAAAATCTAAATATGTAAGCAACGGCTGGTTATCCGACCAAATTTGAATGACTACTAAAAAGCGACGGATTCATACATATCGATGACCTTCTTTACTTTACTCACTAACCCGTTGACACGTGTTGTGCCTGAGTACACTGAAGTAGAAAAGTAATAAGTCATTTAATAAAATAAAGTTGTTATTGGATTATATTCTACTTGCTGTTTTTATTATATTTATTGATAAGCCGTAGGTTAGATAAATTAACAGTAAGTTTTTCATCAGTAAGGGGAACGCTCCAACCAGCCCGCGAAATTCAAAGTTTCTTGCGTTTTTTGCAATTTGCAGGCCAGTGCTAGGTTGTATGTTGATTAAAATATTATTCGCGGCTGTAAGACGTATGTAGTTACAGAGGCGTAGGAACAAAAAAAAAAGTCATTCCTATAGCTTTATGAACTTAGAGCGTAGTATTGATGATTTTGATGATTATAATTCTGTAACTACATATGTCTTACAGCCGTGAATAATATTTTAATCAACATACAACCTAGCACTGGCCTGCAAATTCCAAAAAACGTAAGAAAATTTGAATTTCGCGGGCTGGTTGGAGCTTTCGCCTTAATAGAAGATTCCTTTTTTTCGCCTCCTCACACCGCTGCAGATATCTCTGGCCCCGCAGCATCCGCTGACGTCGTGTCGCAAGGAGTCGCTTTGTCTAATTTGGAGAAAGTGAGACAGCTAGTACGCGTACGGTGTTAGTGTGACAGAGACAGTTACGTGTAACGTCGCTCTAATATGAATAATAGGTACGAAGTGTTTATTGACTAGGAAGTCCGTTTGGATTATTACTTGGTATTGGTAAACAGTTGCAGTTACGAGTATGTTATGACGCCAAGGACACTGTTACGTTGAGTCACGCAGTTGCACTCATACTGTTTGTTTACTTTTTTTTAAGTTGGTTGAAAGTGGCGTATTAAGCATTTTATAACAATTATGTGGCTGTAGGGGTGGTGAATTTTATGGCACGATCTGCAGTGGTAAGTATTTAATGGCATTGTTTTGACTTATTTAAAAATGCTTGTACACTTATCAAGTACTTGGATTTTTTCATTACTTTACCTATTTATTTATTTTTTTAGGAAATTTAATCTGTGATTTGATGCAATACTTACTTTAAGAATTAAAATTAAGGGAATAAAAATAATAATTTCCACATCAACAAGCTGTTTAATTTAATAGTCACAAGGTGCATTTAATATATATTTTTAATTAGCCCCCAAATCTTTTGAACGCGACTGTACAGACAACAGCTTAGGTATAATACGTCAAATAAAGAAGGTCATCGATATGTATGAATCCGTCGCTTTTTAGTAGTCATTGGAATTTGGTCGGATAACCAGCCGTTGTGTACTTAATTTGGTTTTTTGTTAATATTAACTTAATGCGAAACATTCCAAGCTGAATATTTTCACCATATATTTTTGACTAAAGGCACACAATTTTGGTTCACACCTACACATCTGGGATTGAGCCGGTTCCTTGTATTTTGCCGTCAAAGTTAAGACACCATCGTTTTGACTTTTAGCAAGATTACTCAAAAACGCATGCATGAACAGTTTTGAAACTTTGTATGGTTATTAATAGCGTCAAGTAGGACCGAATACAATTTTCAGCGAACTTGTGCCTTGTCTCATTTAGGCGCTGCGATGTTTTTTCGGGTTTTCATAAAACCGCGATAACTTTAAAACTATAAATATTTTCTTAAATCTAATTAGGGCACTAATGTGTGCCCCTTAAGAGCTACTCGTGTGTGTTTATTCTACAGGGGCACATGCAATGGTTTTAGAGATATACGATTCATCAAAACTTTACTCCAGCAGGAAATGCAATATCTCGAAAACCTGAAGGGGCACAGATTTTATTTTTGGGGGCACATTTTGGCACACATATAAGCTATCTGGCCATGCAAAAATTTTCTCTCTCCGATCATTCGTTTAGAATTTTCCTGCTAGAAAAACGTTACCCCAGCAAGAATCGTTTTTTCCGTTTTTCTCCAAAACGACAGGGGGCACACATTTTTCATGTTGGGGCACATTTACAGCAGATAAGGCACACATTATACGTTCTACTCATATAACTCTAGGAGACACTTTCTTGCTAGGGTAACGTACACGATTCAAAGTACATCGCCTGAGAGAAAAATGTCTTTGCTCTCGAGTCATATACTCTACTTTTCATCTCGTATGAGAAAATGTTTTTCCCGGGATTTCGTAGGTATTAAGTTTTATATGACGTTCATCACCATCTTCTGCTAGCCTTTTCCCAACTATGTTGGGGTGGGCTTTCAGTCTAACCGGATGCAGCTGAATACCAGTATTTTACATGGAGCGACTGCCTATCTAACCTTCACAACCCATATACTGGGTAATACGATACCCCTTGGTAAGACTGGTTGTCAGACTTTCGGGCTTCTGACGACCCGTAACGACTGTCAAAGATCCACAAATGACAGTCGGGACCAACGGTTTAACGTGCTTTCCGAGGCACGGAGGGGTCTTGGTATGTAAAGATGGTCACCCATCCACGGACCAACCGCGGCAAACGTAGCTTAACCTGATCGATCGACCCGTATGGCCAATATTACTTAGCCACAAGCCACGACGTTACGTTACGTACGTTAACGATAATAGCTTATAATAGGTCTTTACCTATGAAATTGCCGTTTTGTATGAAAAAATTTAAACGAATTTTTTTCATGAATTTTTTATTTGTATTAATCGAAGTAATCACCCATGCAATCAATGCATCTTTGCCATCGCAGTGGCAGTTTATTGATGCCCTTCTTAAAGAAATCAGCTGGACGGGAGGCAACAAATTCTTCAAAGGCATTTTTACTGCCTCTCGGGTATTAAATTTTTTTCCCGCCAAGAAGTTATCCAAATTCTGGAAAAAGTAGTAGTCTGTAGGCGCAAGGTCTGGTGAGTAGGGCGGATGACGGAGAGCTTCCAACCCCAGTTCTTGCAACTTGGAGACCGTCTGCTGTGCAGTATGAGGTCGCGCGTTGTCGTACAGGAGCAGCGGAGACGAGCGATTGACCAATGCTGGTTGGAGATGCGCCAGCTTCTCCATCATTGTGTTCAGTTCTTCACAGTACACATCTGCAGTAATGCTCACCCCGTTTGGTAAGAAGCTGTGATGAATCACACCGGCGCTAGACCACCAAACAGTGACCATCACTTTTCTAGGGGTAAGTTTTCGTTTAGGGCATTGTTTAGGTGCTGAACCAGGATCCAACCAACTTGCTGAGCGCTTACGGTTATCAAACAGAATCCATTTTTCATCGCAGGTAACAATGCGGTTCAAAATTCCTTCATTTGTGTGTCTGTTGAGCAGTGCAAGGCACGTCTCGACGCGTACTTCGCGCTGGCGATCATTGAGTTCGTGGGGCACCCATTTGTCAAGCTTTTTTACCTTGCCAATTTGACGCAAATGGACCAATATTGTTTTGACGCTAACGTCGAAAGCTGCTGCTAATTCAGCCGTAGATTGTGTATCATCAGCTTCCACAATCGCCTTTAATTCGTCATTGTCGACCAAAGTCTTCGGACGACCGCGAGGTTCATTTTTCAGGTCGAAATTTCCAGAACGGAAGCGAGCAAACCAATAACAGGTGGTGCGTTGGTTTGTAGTGTTAGCTCTGTAAACGTCGTTGATGTTGCGTGCCGCTTGTGCCGCGTTGCTGCCACGACGGTACTCATATTCCATAATTACTCGAATTTTTAACGTATCCATGATGACGAAAAAGATTGAAATGCGATGAAAATGTAACACTAATCAATAAAGAAATGACTACTTTTAGAAAAAAAAATCCATGTTTTTAAAATAAAATTAATTTGAAATTGGAATTCTTAGCCAAACAAAAATTATTTTGATTTGAAATGGCCAGTACTGCAGAACGGCAATTTCATAGGTAAAGACCTAATATTTTATTGTTTCAGCAGTAAACGGGGGGGTTATCCGAAATTGCCTGTTTCAGAATCAAGATTAAACGATCAAATTCGTGTATTTAGTCCCTGAAAAAAACATATGTCACAGATAGATCATTGTTTGAGGGAAATTAAAGGTTCAAAACACGATAAATTGCAATTTGCTCGATGAAAAAAAAATCCGAAACGGTCGATTTCAAAACCATTTTCCGTTTCATTTCCTAATAACAGCACAAAATTATGTGAAAATAGCATGTATTATGAGGGAATCTTATTTAGTAGGGAATTTAAAGGTTGATTTTTTTAGTTTAGTAGTTTTTTTTGTTAATAAACTGAAAAAGATCTAAATCGGCTCGTGCTGTGCTCGGAGTCCTGCGGGACGTCATCGAGGGTGGGCATCCTGTGTCAAATTTAACAAAAAAAAACTAGCTCATTCTGCGCCTGTACAAAAAAATCTAATAAAATAATAACAAATTAATTTGTGTAATTGCGATACCTAGCTCAGAAAAAACATCTTGTAATTATATTATAGTTATAACTTATCTTCTATCTATATCTATATCTATCTTCTTCTTCTATATCTATATCTATATCTATATCTATACATATAATAAATCTGTAAAGGAACTTTTTCTGTACATATAAAATATTTCGAAAATAATTGCTTGGGGTGGTAAGGGATAATCAACAGATGACATTTTAACCCTTATCAAAATTTTTGTCTGTAGCTCGGTTTTTCAGTTTCTATGTTGAATAGATCAAGTATCACGTCAAAAGAACGAAACTAATATGGCTATCTTTCATACTCAAATATTGTTTATAACTCAGAGTTTATATTAGTCTTTGTTTCATCGCAATCGCTTCGGTCAACCTATCTAAATAATTTAAAGTGTTCAAGAAGAATTTATTTACGTAATGTTGAAACACTTAGCGACATCTATTGGCGTGAAACGGTACTAACGAATACTTAATATTAACACGTCATTCTCATTTAAGTTACTTACTGTGTCTGTGTTATTTCAAAAAGTAATGATACTGATTACTAAAATCGCTTTCCGTTGGTGGTTGATTCCCACGAATCAAAAAAGCTAAAAGAATTTCAAATAAAAAGTTGTGATAATATTAACTGACGTGGTGTTCTGAGTCATATACCTAGAATGCAATGTTAGATAAATATTTATTAGTTTTATCAATCAAATTAATACAAATAGAGGGGAAGAAATCTCATTTTTAATTGTGATAAAAGTCTTAGTAGCGCCATCTAGCATAATATAGCAAAATTAGAGCGGCTAGAGGAACATCTCCATAGAAATTCTTAATCTCTAGCGTCAGTAACGCCATCTAGGTTTGAATAGCAAACATGCAAAGACAACAACTTGATTTCGCGCGAAATTTGATAATGTTAAATTTAAATGCGTGTTTACAGCATTACTCGATTCAAATAATGGGAGTTTTGGGAGTAAAGAGTTGTAAATACTTATGTGCTAATTTTCGTGATGTTAGTTTTCGAGGTGGGGAGGGGTTCAAGCGAGGTCGGATGGTGAAAGTCAGGAAAAAAAATCCAATATTGCGACCACGGAGTTAACTCCGTGATTGCGACCATAACTACTGGTGGATTTGAGTAAATAGATAGGTTTTCACACGGGCAACTGTAGTTATGTCGATGCTCTTCCGAGCAACATCGCTTACAGAGAAGCATTTTCTTAGTTAAAACAAGTTTAAAAATGTATTTATTTATCCATTTGGCATCTCCAACAAAGGATACATTACCTACACAGGAACAATAGAAATCACAATAGTAAAATATTGACAATTTTAAAGTCGCTTCTTTAAATATAATTATTTATTGGTCTACAAATAAATGTATGGCTGAACAAAAGAAACACTGAAACATTTTTGATTACAATTTACAATAAAAAGGCATCGCAACTGAGAGTCGCGGAGGATCGCTCTGTTACGTCCATTATCCTCGGGATCGGGCTCTCTCTCTTCCTGCTGCCTGCGTCAGCAGCGGGGAGAGAGGTGGGGGCGCGCGCGGTATGGCACTACGTAGCAACAACATCGTACTTACTATGTTCATAGAAAACCCGTGCTATACAATTAAATAGTTTTTTTTTGCCTGGTTTGGTTTTTTTTTCAACAGCGCTTTTAATGTGGATAATGACCGACGTTACGGGGTGTAGGTAATGGTAACATTCGCAGCGAGCATGTCTTTACGCCGTGTGCTAAAATCAGTGTTGCTCGCTCGCATGTTTTGCCGTAGGTACTACTGACTGCACGAATACTTGCTTGGTAACATATTAGGTGCATTTTGACCCGTGACGCCGGTCAGTATCCACCTTTACAGCGTGATCTTTCTTCATCGTGATAACGCCATGGTCCCACGGGCCGTTAACTGACAGGTGGCGTCAGGTGTTACTGCACTGCTA
Source organism: Polymixis flavicincta (assembly GCA_949987655.1). Classification (NCBI taxonomy): domain Eukaryota; kingdom Metazoa; phylum Arthropoda; class Insecta; order Lepidoptera; family Noctuidae; genus Polymixis; species Polymixis flavicincta. The sequence continues at coordinate 27,804,692 of OX465171.1, read as the reverse complement.
CCTGTCGAGGCCTATCGCAGTCCGTGCAGAGCATTCCCAGTGCTGTGGTTTTATTCAGTGGTCAACGTTTGATAAACAAAGCTAAAAGACACGCGCCTGTACGGGCCGAGATAGGCGCCCGCCCCCGCGTGGAATAATGCTTCAGCACACTCAACCAGACGCGCAGTCGATTTATTGAGTAAGTACAGTAAAAGCTCCTTATTCGTGCTTCCTTCATTCGCGTTTTCACTATTCGCGGATTTAAAAAATGCGACCCAATTCCTATATCCGCGGCTAAAGATTTATTTATTTGCGGGTCTAATCGGTACATCGGTACATACATATTAACAAATAACAAAAAGGATTCCAATAGGTATCCAACCCAATATCCTTTGTAAACGCGTCGTCAGATGGACTATAAAAAAGTGAAATAGACCTTATTACAACTTCGCCTAAAGTACATTGTCAAATGATATCGCCGCTGTATTGGTTCGGCCTTTGACATCTACAATAGCCGCCTTCGCCGCGGTCGGTGTTTTTAACCGACTTCAAAAAGAAGGAGGTTATCAATTCGACATGTTTATATTTTTAATGTATGTTCAGGCATAACTCCGTCGTATATAGACGGATTTGCAAAATTCTTTTTTTTTTCGAAAGGGGTTTACTCCGAAATGGTCCCATTGAAATTTCATATAGACAGGGCCCGATCTAGCTATTTAGCCGCTCCGGGCAAAAATAACATTCGCCGCCCTTTGCACTAACACCATCAAAGATGGTATGACCATAATTATGTGATATTCTTTTAACTATATAATATTCACAATTTCACATACGTTAGTCTACTACGGCTTCTGAACAAGTATACAAAAATTCATGAGAGTAGGTATGTTTGTAAGTAAGTATACATTTTGCCGCCGCTCATTTTTGCCGCTCTAAGCATTTGCCCGGCTTGCCCCCCCTTAGATTGGGCCCTGCATATAGATCTGATGATGCGTTTCGGAAACAGACAACGGAACTCTTAAAAAAATTACAGCAAATCAACCGCGAATGTTGCTATCACATAAATAAGTATGCATTGTTTTGACCCAAAGGATGATGAAATTTCGAATTGGTGTATGGTAGGTAACAAAAAAGTGAAAAATAAAAACTTTTTTCAAAAAAATACCAACCGACTTCCAAAAAACACTACAAAGTGCAAAATAACTTTAATTTCGGAAGGCGGTGACAAATAATTAAAATGCACATCCAACGTCACCGACTTCCGAAATTAAAGTTATTTTGCACTTTGTAGTGTTTTTTGGAAGTCGGTTGGTAAAAGTTCTCAAAAAAAAAAGTTTTTTGAGAATGTAAACAAACATAATGAAACCAACCTCATCACCATAAAGTATATTTATATATCATCATCATCATCATTTCAGCTGAAAGACGTCCACTGCTGGACATAGGCCTCCCCCACATTTATAAATGCTGCGACTTAATAGACATTCCATCCTTTGGTACGAGCCGCTTTGCGTGTTTTACCTATTATTTCATCTTTCCATTTATTGCAAAATGTTGAATTTTTTTTTTTACTTAAAAACGATTTTCGACGCGAAAAAATCTGTTTAACGCATAGAAATGCTTGATCGTTTACGCCTTGGAGAGTCGCTTGCATCCATATCACGCTCATACAATTAATCAATATGGTCAAAAACTTCAATTAAATTGTTTTTTTTTTTTGTCACTTAGGAACGTATCCCCTATAATCCCATATAAATTACCATTCCATAGTCACGGTTTCTGTATTCGCGGTAGGTATTTTACGGAACGTATACCTCGCGAATAAAGAGCTTTTACTGTACCTACGGCAGGTGCACATTTATTATAAAATGAGCCTCGACCAGGCGCTTTGATCTATATTTATTCTTAAAAATCTGAGTGAGACTTCGTCGCAATATCATTATAACCCCTAAAGACGCCTGCAGGCCTAGACAAAACACCTTTCTGTTAACGTTCACGCTAAACTCTACGCCAGAATATATGGGAATGACATTACCGTGTCCTTTCCGCAGGTAATGTCATTCCCATACATTTTGGCGTACCGTTTAGCGTGAACGCCAAGAGAAATGTGTTTTGTCTCTAGGCTCTGGACTGCATTCGAAAGCTGTGGTAGATTCCTACCAGGATAGATCGGAAGATCGGAGGAGTGGTACCTACACCGTCAAAGCGACACATTATTGTTTTCCGACATGCACGCGAACGAAGTCGCGGGCACAGCTAGTAATTCATAAAATTGTTTTCGAAAATGTGATTATTTCTAGGCAATATGATGACGTATAACTGTAAAATAGTGTGGACACATTAGAAATTATTACACTGTTAAACAAATGTTAACTTTTTATTATTTTATGAAATTTCCAAACTGTTTCTTAGTCATTTGAGTTCGCTGATTTCATATCTACCATCAGTTTTTTTTCTAGTAGCTCTAGTTTTTGCGATACAGGTACAGACGCCAGCAGGTCAAGCTATCCCATACTGTCAAATTTTCCCAATTGAACATGACTCTTATTCCTTTGTGATAAAGTTGAAAAACTATCAAAGAAATTTGACAGATTGAGGTAGCTTGATGTGCTGGCTTCTGTATTTCTTAATACTTCGTTACGCGGCTTAATAGTGCAAAAAATTACTAAATTCCATAAATAAATGGATATGTCTACATTAGAAGAACTTGCTTAAACGATCCAAATAGTTTTGTGCTGTTTGTGGTGAATATATTTTTCGAAAATGTCGTTTAAGTGCGTTTGACTGTATTTAAAAGGCCTACTCGGACTTCTTTGGGAAAAATCGTTCCAAATGGACTTACCCGATTTTAAAATCAGCTATTAGACCAATTCTAAATACCCGCGAAGAACCTGTGGCTGACACGCAACCTAGTACTTCTAATGTAACACTACAAGTTCTTTCAGAAGCCAGTGATAATGAGGATAGTGACTTTTCTTTCCTGAGTACGTGCGAACCTAAACCATTCAACGAAAATGACCTAGATGAGTAATTAGAAAAGATTGTTTATTAGAAATCTGCATGGATTCAATTTGTTTGGGTTGTGCAAAATTTCTTAGGAAATAAAAGTCTCCAGACTACATTCAACACATTGAGTAGCTCATGTTGCACTTTCAAAGACTAGAATGTAACATGAGCATCAAGATGCACTTTCTCTTCAACCATTTAGACCGCTTACCAGCAGGCTTAGCATGACGTTTTGTATTTCTCCGAAGAATAGACAGTGCTTTTTCAATACAAAGTGACATTTCGTTCCTACATTTTTGTTATCGCACCGTAGATATCCTTCTACAATCTGTCATTTAGTCTTTCGTTTCTAACGATATTTGTCTAGGTCCCTAAAAATGTAGACTATTTCAGAAGAATATTTCTTCCCAAACTGTCAAAATCACACTGACAACAAAACTTTCTACTCGACGGCCACAAAGTAAATACGATTATCTACAAAATCATGATTCGTTTAGAACGCATAACTGTAATAATGAATAGAAAAACATAGCTATCTTCTTCTTTTGTACACCATTTATTTAATAGTCATGTCTATTCTTCCGTCGACAAATCGGTGCTCGTGCTAAGCCTGCAGAAAATTTTGGCAATTTAAGCGAAAAACAAGGAGAACGCTTTCATCAGGACATTCGATGGAAGAGCGATACCAGGGTCGTTGGAACGCAAATATGATGGCTGATTACTGCTGGAGCATTCAAAACAAGGCTGAAGTTTCGAGTCATGCAAGAAAATCTTTTAAAAGATTTTTTTTTCATGTTAGGTTAGAGAAACATTTTTTTTTAATTTATAATTCGAGTATTTTACACAAAAAATGTAATGTGTTATTTGGAATTTGAAATCAGCGTGGCAGAATTATACAAAATCATATACGAAACTTCATAAAACAAAACTACTGTTTACCAGTGTTATTGATAAAATAAAAGTCAAGTGAGAGTTGTATATGTTTTATCGTCGTTTATGAAGAAGTTTGTACAAATCACAGTTTTCTAAGAATTTTTTAATCAGTTTCATCCATAACAACTATATTTCCTCTCCACCGAACTATCTTCGCTACTAACTTAGCCTACATTAATATTACATAACTAGCTGTGCCCGCGACTTCGTTCGCGTGCATGTCGGAAAACAATGTGTCGCTTTGACGGTGTAGGTACCACTCCTCCGATCTTCCGATCTATCCTGGTAGGAATCTACCACAGCTTTCCATTACTTTTGGCGTTCACGCTAAACGGTACGCCAAAATGTATGGGAATGACATTACCTGCGGAAAGGACACGGTAATGTCATTCCCATATATTCTGGCGTAGAGTTTAGCGTGAACGTTAACAGAAAGGTGTTTTGTCTAGGCCTGCAGGCGTCTTTAGGGGTTGTAATGATATTGCGACGAAGTCTCACTCAGATTTTTAAGAATAAATATAGATCAAAGCGCCTGGTCGAGGCTCATTTTATAATAAATGTGCACCTGCCGTAGGTACAGTTAAAGCTCTTTATTCGCGAGGTATACGTTCCGTAAAATACCTACCGCGAATACAGAAACCGTGACTATGGAATGGTAATTTATATGGAATTATAGGGGATACGTTCCTAAGTGACAAAAAAAAAACAATTTAATTGAAGTTTTTGACCATATTAATTAATTGTATGAGCGTGATATGGATGCAAGCGACTCTCCAAGGCGTAAACTATCAAGCATTTCTATGCGTTATACAGATTTTTTCGCGTCGAAAATCGTTTTTAAGTAAAAAAAAAAATTCTACATTTTGCAATAAATGGAAAGATGAAACAATAGGTAAAACACGCAAAGCGGCTCGTACCAAAGAATGGAATGTCTATTAAGTCGCAGCATTTATAAATGTGGGGGAGGCCTATGTCCAGCAGTGGACGTCTTTCAGCTGAAATGATGATGATGATGATAATAGGTCTTTACCTATGAAATTGCCGTTTTGTATGAAAAAATTTAAACGAATTTTTTTCATGAATTTTTTATTTGTATTAATCGAAGTAATCACCCATGCAATCAATGCATCTTTGCCATCGCAGTGGCAGTTTATTGATGCCCTTCTTAAAGAAATCAGCTGGACGGGAGGCAACAAATTCTTCAAAGGCATTTTGTACTGCCTCTCGGGTATTAAATTTTTTTCCCGCCAAGAAGTTATCCAAATTCTGGAAAAAGTAGTAGTCTGTAGGCGCAAGGTCTGGTGAGTAGGGCGGATGACGGAGAGCTTCCAACCCCAGTTCTTGCAACTTGGAGACCGTCTGCTGTGCAGTATGAGGTCGCGCGTTGTCGTGCAGGAGCAGCGGAGACGAGCGATTGACCAATGCTGGTTGGAGATGCGCCAGCTTCTCCATCATTGTGTTCAGTTCTTCACAGTACACATCTGCAGTAATGCTCACCCCGTTTGGTAAGAAGCTGTGATGAATCACACCGGCGCTAGACCACCAAACAGTGACCATCACTTTTCTAGGGGTAAGTTTTCGTTTAGGGCATTGTTTAGGTGCTGAACCAGGATCCAACCAACTTGCTGAGCGATTACGGTTATCAAACAGAATCCATTTTTCATCGCAGGTAACAATGCGGTTCAAAATTCCTTCATTTGTGTGTCTGTTGAGCAGTGCAAGGCACGTCTCGACGCGTACTTCGCGCTGGCGATCATTGAGTTCGTGGGGCACCCATTTGTCAAGCTTTTTTACCTTGCCAATTTGACGCAAATGGACCAATATTGTTTTGACGCTAACGTCGAAAGCTGCTGCTAACTCAGTCGTAGATTGTGTATCATCAGCTTCCACAATCGCCTTTAATTCGTCATTGTCGACCAAAGTCTTCGGACGACCGCGAGGTTCATTTTTCAGGTCGAAATTTCCAGAACGGAAGCGAGCAAACCAATAATAGGTGGTGCGTTGGTTTGTAGTGTTAGCTCCGTAAACGTCGTTGATGTTGCGTGCCGCTTGTGCCGCGTTGCTGCCACGACGGTACTCATATTCCATAATTACTCGAATTTTTAACGTATCCATGATGACGAAAAAGATTGAAATGCGATGAAAATGTAACACTAATCAATAAAGAAATGACTACTTTTAGAAAAAAAAATCCATGTTTTTAAAATAAAATTTATTTGAAATTAGAATTCTTAGCCAAACAAAAATTATTTTGATTTGAAATGGCCAGTACTGCAGAACGGCAATTTCATAGGTAAAGACCTAATATACTTTAGGGTGATGAGGTTGGTTTCATTATGTTTGTTTACATTCTCAAAAAACTGCAACACTACAAAGTGCAAAATAACTTTAATTTCGGAAGGCGGTGACAAATAATTAAAATACACATCCAACGTCACCGACTTCCGAAATTAAAGTTATTTTGCACTTTGTAGTGTTTTTTGGAAGTCGGTTGGTATTTTTTTGAAAAAAGTTTTTATTTTTCACTTTTTTGTTACCTACCATACACCAATTCGAAATTTCATCATCCTTTGGGTCAAAACAATGCATACTTATTTATGTGATAGCAACATTCGCGGTTGATTTGCTGTAATTTTATGAAGAGTTCCGTTGTCTGTTTCCGAAACGCATCATCAGATCTATATGCAGGGCCCAATCTAAGGGGGGGCAAGCCGGGCAAATGCTCAGAGCGGCAAAAATGAGCGGCGGCAAAATGTATACTTACAAACATACCTACTCTCATGAATTTTTGTATACTTGTTCAGAAGCCGTAGTAGACTAACGTATGTGAATATTATATAGTTAAAAGAATATCACATAATTATGGTCATACCATCTTTGATGGTGTTAGTGCAAAGGGCGGCGAATGTTATTTTTGCCCGGAGCGGCTAAATAGCTAGATCGGGCCCTGTCTATATGAAATTTCAATGGGACCATTTCGGAGTAAACCCCTTTCGAAAAAAAAAAGAATTTTGCAAATCCGTCTATATACGACGGAGTTATGCCTGAACATACATTAAAAATATAAACATGTCGAATTGATAACCTCCTTCTTTTTGAAGTCGGTTAAAAACACCGACCGCGGCGAAGGCGGCTATTGTAGATGTCAAAGGCCGAACCAATACAGCGGCGATATCATTTGACAATGTACTTTAGGCGGAGTTGTAATAAGGTCTATTTCACTTTTTTATAGTCCATCTGACGACGCGTTTACAAAGGATATTGGGTTGGATACCTATTGGAATCCTTTTTGTTATTTGTTAATATGTATGTACCGATGTACCGATTAGACCCGCAAATAAATAAATCTTTAGCCGCGGATATAGGAATTGGGTCGCATTTTTTTAATCCGCGAATAGTGAAAACGCGAATGAAGGAAGCACGAATAAGGAGCTTTTACTGTACTTACTCAATAAATCGACTGCGCGTCTGGTTGAGTGTGCTGAAGCATTATTCCACGCGGGGGCGGGCGCCTATCTCGGCCCGTACAGGCGCGTGTCTTTTAGCTTTGTTTATCAAACGTTGACCACTGAATAAAACCACAGCAGTGGGAATGCTCTGCACGGACTGCGATAGGCCTCGACAGGTAGCAGTGCAGTAACACCTGACGCCACCTGTCAGTTAACGGCCCGTGGGACCATTGCGTTATCACGATGAAGAAAGATCACGCTGTAAAGGTGGATACTGACCGGCGTCACGGGTCAAAATGCACCTAATATGTTACCAAGCAAGTATTCGTGCAGTCAGTAGTACCTACGGCAAAACACGCGAGCGAGCAACACTGATTTTAGCACACGGCGTAAAGACATGCTCGCTGCGAATGTTACCATTACCTACGCCCCGTAACGTCGGTCATTAACCACATTAAAAGCGCTGTTGAAAAAAAAACCAAACCAGGCAAAAAAAACTATTTAATTGTATAGCACGGGTTTTCTATGAACATAGTAAGTACGATGTTGTTGCTACGTAGTGCCATACCGCGCGCGCCCCCACCTCTCTCCCCGCTGCTGACGCAGGCAGCAGGAAGAGAGAGAGCCCGATCCCGAGGATAATGGACGTAACAGAGCGATCCTCCGCGACTCTCAGTTGCGATGCCTTTTTATTGTAAATTGTAATCAAAAATGTTTCAGTGTTTCTTTTGTTCAGCCATACATTTATTTGTGGACCAATAAATAATTATATTTAAAGAAGCGACTTTAAAATTGTCAATATTTTACTATTGTGATTTCTATTGTTCCTGTGTAGGTAATGTATCCTTTGTTGGAGATGCCAAATGGATAAATAAATACATTTTTAAACTTGTTTTAACTAAGAAAATGCTTCTCTGTAAGCGATGTTGCTCGGAAGAGCATCGACATAACTACAGTTGCCCGTGTGAAAACCTATCTATTTACTCAAATCCACCAGTAGTTATGGTCGCAATTTTGGATTTTTTTTCCTGACTTTCACCATCCGACCTCGCTTGAACCCCTCCCCACCTCGAAAACTAACATCACGAAAATTAGCACATAAGTATTTACAACTCTTTACTCCCAAAACTCCCATTATTTGAATCGAGTAATGCTGTAAACACGCATTTAAATTTAACATTATCAAATTTCGCGCGAAATCAAGTTGTTGTCTTTGCATGTTTGCTATTCAAACCTAGATGACGTAACTGACGCTAGAGATTAAGAATTTCTATGGAGATGTTCCTCTAGCCGCTCTAATTTTGCTATATTATGCTAGATGGCGCTACTAAGACTTTTATCACAATTAAAAATGAGATTGTTTCCCCTCTATTTGTATTAATTTGATTGATAAAACTAATAAATATTTATCTAACATTGCATTCTAGGTATATGACTCAGAACACCACGTCAGTTAATATTATCACAACTTTTTATTTGAAATTCTTTTAGCTTTTTTGATTCGTGGGAATCAACCACCAACGGAAAGCGATTTTAGTAATCAGTATCATTACTTTTTGAAATAACACAGACACAGTAAGTAACATAAATGAGAATGACGTGTTAATATTAAGTATTCGTTAGTACCGTTTCACGCCAATAGATGTCGCTAAGTGTTTCAACATAACGTAAATAAATTCTTCTTGAACACTTAATTATTTAGATAGGTTGACCGAAGCGATTGCGATGAAACAAAGACTAATATAAACTCTGAGTTATAAACAATATTTGAGTATGAAAGATAACCATATTAGTTTCGTTCTTTTGACGTGATACTTGATCTATTCAACATAGAAACTGAAAAACCGAGCTACAGACAAAAATTTTGATAAGGGTTAAAATGTCATCTGTTGATTATCCCTTACCACCCCAAGCAATTATTTTCGAAATATTTTAAATGTACAGAAAAAGTTCCTTTACAGATTTATTATATGTATAGATATACAATGTGTCTGGTTGTCGGTTGTATACTAATAATATGAACAAATTTCACTCTGACACCAACAGAGAAAATTAGAAAAAAATCCTCAAACAATAGTGCTATAGGTACCACACGAATTCACACGATGACACGACCAAATGTAAGAAACACGATAACAACTTTATTGATATTTCTCGAAAGCGGAGCTAGCAATACAAGATTTGTACTCGAATCCGTGATTTTAAAATATAAATTTTAATGTCCTAAAATAATAGTTTTAATAAATAATAGCTGGAGTAGGTACGTCACTAGAAAATAAAGTACGGCAATTGTTCCTGCATACACCCCATACGGAACAGATTAGGAGTAGGTATACAATATGTTCTGTGGACTGTAATGGAGGATACAATCAAGGTTAGGTACTGTTTTGGTACTAAGGAACGTGCACGACGAAGGGTCTGCCATCTGGTGGCGCAAATCTGAAGTTTTCTCGGAATCATTACTTGAAATTGACACTTCACGCTATAATCATAAATAGAGAAGTGAAAAAATCAATTAGGTATTTGGCATTGATTTAAATAGTAAAGATACGGTCGTCCGAACATTTGACGGACGCGGTCGCCCTACAAATAACACTAACGCCATCTATTAGAACTACGATGTCAATCGGCGTGTCTGTTCCTCGACGTAACCTTGTAAGAGCGGGGTGTGGTGTTCTTCGAGGTACAAAGAAATAAAATAAAAAACCTTATATTTTTCAAAATTTACATTTGTTGCAGTTTGTTTGTGTTATTTTGTTTTCATTGGCCTTCGAATAAAATAATTTTGTAAAAATTTTGTTTTTTTGGTAATCTGGACATATTTTCCATTTTGGATTCGTAGTTTTTTCTGACGTTGGACATTTTAATTTGCTTTTAATAGACAATAAAAATCAATTTTTGTACAAAATTTAATCATAGAGTAATATTATTAAATCTTTTCATTTCATCGGCTACAACGAGCGCCGCTGCAAAGTTATGTCGCGCTTTTACGCGGCTTCGCGTCGTCTTTGCCAAAGGTTGAGACGAATAAGAAAGAAAATTGTTTTAAATAATGTTAGAAGTCGATTAAATGACATATTTTTAACTTACCGGGGATATGAAATGTTATCATTTTTTTTAATGTGCTTTTTGTCGTAGTTCACGCAACCCTTCACGGCACAATTTGGCATTTTTGCTTGCAAAAATTTACGACCGCTCCGATGACAGCCGATCGCGTTCTAGTTCACTTCGCTATAGGGAAGACCATTTTGGGACCAAGTTCGTGGCGTCATTGTAACGTGCGGTCCGCCCAGTCCTTTTATATATGTCTATGGTATTTGGTGAAAATTTATTGTTGTGTTTTTGGATGCTCGAACACTTCAAAGAAAAATTGAAAATAAATCAAATTCTATTACTTTCCACGGATAGTATTCACTTTCTTGGTTACGTGATAAACGTTAAAACTGGATAAATGCTGTAAAAAACATGTGTAATTATGCGTTTCAAAACATTTAGAAATTACTTAATAATGAATGGTATTTGTAAAAACCGTTAAGTTCCTATTCAATACAAACAAATCTGTGAGCAAACTTAACCTAAAACAATTTTAGTTTGCGTTATGGGATATTTGGAGCATTTATAAAGTAAATTTACTTTCCCACGGATAGTAGGTACCTACTCACTTTCTTGGTTAGGTAGGTACGTGATAAACGATAAAAGTGGATAAATGTAGTAAAAAAACACGTAATTATGAGTTTCAAAACATTTAGAAATTACTTAATAAGGGTATTTGTAAAAACAGTAAAGTTACTATTCAATACAAACAAATCTGTGAGTAAAGATAACCTAAAATAATTTTAGTTTTTGTTATGGGATATCTGGAGAATTTATAAAGTAAATTAAAGCACATATAATTATGCTTACATTTTTCAGATTGGCTTGTCTTACATTTGCAATTTGCTCTTCTAATATTTCTATTGCAATCACGATGAAAACAAGGCGACATGAATATAAATAATAATATAAGTAGACAAAATATTTACGTGAAAACTGAGATCAGAAAATACTTGGCCATGTCTAATAAACAGTTTTCAGCTGAGTTTTTTAGTAAGATCATAAGATAGAAGAGAGTTTGGGTTTCTCCTATATTGTTGGGAATCTATATTACCTATATCTACTAATACCTACGTAAAGTAAAACTTTGAAAATGAAGCGGACAGAACGTGGATTCCCGTAGTCCCCATAATCTGTGTCCCCGTCACGGGGACAACAGCACCCTAATTGCGTAACTTACGATTGATCATAATTGGTTTCGTCTTCACAGTTAAACGATATTCATTGCGTTATTTATGTTGTCGAACAGACACATTTTTCGAACATATGAAGCAATGGTTTAACAATCCGTTTCAAAACGATACAGATTATGATGAATCGGGAGTTACGGAATTAGGGTGCTGGTTGTCATAAAATTCCTTACCGTTGTCCCCGTGGTGTAGGTACCTACTGACGCCAGCACATCAATCTACCCCAATCTGTCAAATTTCTTTGATAGATTTTCAACTTTATCACATAAACTTAAGGTTCATGTTCAATTGGGAAAATTTTACAGTTTGGGGTAGCTTGATGTGCTGGCCTCTGTACATACGGGCAACAGGGACAACGGACAGATAAGATTTCACGTATCGTTGTCCACTTTAGATTTTATTTTTTTACTAGCTGCCCCGGCGAACTTCGTACCGCCTCAGAAAGTCAGAATCAATAAATGTTGTGTTAACTTATCAGCAAAATACCTTAAGTCATTGCGCATGATCTGCTACCAAGTTATGACAACCTGGTATTTCGAAGGCATAAAGCGTGTTCTAGCTGAAAATACCTACATAATTATACACGGTGAAATTTAAAAGGTTGTTTTCCCGCAGCGAAATGGTTTTGTCTTGGTAATACAATAGTTTTATAAACAAATAAAATATTAGAAACAAAAAATGGCAGATTAACCATTGTGAAAAACAAAACTCGAAAGCGACCACGAACCAATAGTTCCGATACCTACGTTCTGCGCAAGCCGGGCACCGCAGCCGAGCGGCCGCGCGGCCGTTGACCCGCGTGCGTTTCAATCAGCTGATCGTATTCTTGATAATAAGCTGTACCCAACAAGCTATTCAAATTTTCCCTTCATACTTTTACGAGCTTAGGACCGTCATAAATACTTTTTAGCTGCAATTTACTGAACAAGAAATTAACATAAAAATTAATTAATAAAAACAAGTTTATCATAATTTTCGGACTTAGATCTTTCAAAATTTGAATCAACTAATTTACAATAATTTTAATTAATTTGGCTACCTACTTTTAAATGTTCACAATTTACAAAAGTACGAGTAGGTACTTACACTTCACGGTAACGGAGTAATTGTTCGTAGTGCAACTGCAAGCCACTACGTTGAATACACAATGGAGCACGTTTTAATTGATTGCCTTTCAATTTTAATAAGGTGTCTCTGTCACTTCTTACGATATTGAAATGAGGCGGCCATTAATTATCACACATTATCACTAAAACGCTCTTGATGCGAACACTCGCGAATAACATGTGGGTTATTTAACGCCCAAAAATGTTCGAGTCTAACTCGCGTAAAAGTTCCTTCATCTGTCCACAAAATGTTCCCATTTTGACTGTCGATTAACCACTGACAAAAAGTAATTCTGTTCTGCGCGTCGTTTTCATGGAGGGCATGAACTCTGCGATAATCATAAGGATGAAGTCCTTCAGAGTTGAGTAGTTTCCAGACGTAGTATTGGCTTACGCCAAACCTAGCCGCAGCCTTACGTGTACTTCGCCGAGGATCCCGTTCGAAGTACTCGATGATCTATTCGTCGAGCTCTGGCGAAATAACGGCCGATCGACCTCTGCCCTGTGCAACTGCTGATGTCCGGAACTGCTCACGATCGTCGAGTAGCCGCTGTGTCGCTGCTACGATCGTCCGGGCCGATGGCCGAAGACGAAGCGACTCCAAGTGTGGCAGCTCCGCGTAAAGTCGACGGGCATCAAGGGTGTCATAATCAGCCCTAACGTACAGATGCACCATAGCGACGTACTCCAAATTGCAATAATTGTAATGGCGATCCATTGCACTGATAACGCGTGTTTCACGTACGACATTCGCGGGAAAACTAATGGCCTGGCCACGGGACACCCGCCATAGCGAAAATTCGTGCGGTGCGACCGCCGAGGCGTCTAGCGACTGAAACAAACGCATAGAAATGTACTAATCAAGCCACGCGGGGCGGCGACCGGGGCGGGGCGACCGGCGGAATGTACCAAGCGAATGGCACGGGCGACCGGCGGCGGTGCGGCGGCGCGTGCGTTTCGAGTAATACCTACAAGTTACCTCCAGTGCTACTATTGATTCTCACGCTTTCGAGTTGATGAATATTTTTTTAATTATTTCAAAACAAAAAACATTTTTATTTTTTTACTTTTACTCTATGGATCGAAGGGACTCCTTAGGGCAAGTTGTTCTGCTGCGGGAAAACAACCATTAAAATTTCAGCGTGTATTAGGTGAGCTCCTACTAAGTTATGACAACCTGGTACATCGAAGGCATAAAGTATTTTCTAGCTGATACACCTTTATTACATGTGTTCCTACCGAGATATGACAACCTGGTACTTCGAAGGCATAAGTCGAAATTCACACGGACGTAATAAAATCGCAGCGGGGTATTTTCACGCTCTAGATTTGCAACTCTCAGTGTTGAACCGACCATCGATAAATCCACTGAGTGCAGTCGTGTGAGTCTCAGCGCGTCTAAAAACAATCAACTCTCGCCACTAAGCGAAGATGCAGTGCCTACGCGAAAAAGTTCCAATTTTATGACATCCGTGGGAACGTGGGCTGAAGCGTTTTCTGAGTGAGACACCTACTATGCTAGCCCACGTTCCCACGGACGTAAAAAAATCGCGTTGGAATTTATTTACGCACTGGATTTTCAATGTACACACGGCCACACATCAAGCTATACATTTCCAGTAAAAGCTGATCTCGCATTGTATAGAATTTCCGTACAGTGCGAGTTCAGCGTAAAGGGCTTATTACACTTGGCTGAATTTAGTCATCTAACTAGTCGTCTAAATTCAGAAGCAACATTAAAAGCTATGGAAGCTAGCATGCTAATTGCGATTACACTTGACTAAATTCAGTAACGACTGAATTTAGATGCCTAAATTCAGCCAAGTGTAATAAGCGCTTTAACTGGAAAATTATAACTTGAAGTGTAGCCGTGCGTACTACTAAGCCAGCGCTAAGCGATTCGTTAAAAATCAAACAGTATGTTTTTTGACGCGCTGAGACTCACTCGCGCTGCACTCTGTTAGATTCTCATTGCTCGTTCCAAAACCTATCGGTATTACTTGAAAAGGCGGCGACGTTCCATAAAAACTTGCCGCTATTTTATACCTTCGTGTGACCGTCGACTTAGGTGTGCTCCTACCAAGTTATGATGACAGTCTGGTACTTCGATGGCATAAAGCGTTTTCTAGCTGACACGAAAAATACTTATATGAGAAAATGAATTGTCCAAATTTTTTTTTACGGTGTTTTTCCCGTGTTTTAATAGTTATTCTGTTATTCGGGGTGGAGACAAATCCAGCAAAATCAAAGATCATAATAATCGGTTCAGTCGTTGAGGTATAAATGGTGTAACTAACCCGACGCCCTGGGCGTCGGGAATCCCAGGCTGATTCCCGGCCACCGTAGGCGCGGGCGTGCGGAGGGGGAGTAATGGGTAGCTCGCCGTCCGGTAAGGACCAAGCCCAGGTCGACGGCGCGTTGTGTTCCACGTGCGCCTCAAAGAGATGTCAGCACCAACTGGTGGGGTCCGCAAGGGCCAGGGGTGCGGGTTGTTCGAAAGAAATACCGTGGCCCCTGGCACACAGGCAACTGAGGGAACACGGCAGGGTTTTAGTCGGTAAAAGTCTGTCACGCCCTCCCGCTCCGCCCAGACGGGAGAAGTTATTTGATAATTTACCACCCACAAAAAAAGGTGAATTCATGACTTCCTGAAAATATATTGCAGCGCGGCAATGTCTGGTTACCACTAGCGCTATCTAGTATTAATAGAGTCAAGATCCTTCTAGAAATTTCGATGCTAGAACTATCGACATCTGTTCAGGCCGGTCTGTACTCGAACATTCTAGATGCTTCTACGATAGAAGGTTCTGGACATTGACATCTATCAATGGTTCTGGAACTATCCGAGGGCCCTATATAAGCGGGAACGGACCGCGTCCCAGGCAGTATTGGATAACCGACAGGTACATGCGAACATCTAAAGCGATGTTGTTTTGTAATTAGTGTGTTTGAGTGGTTCTTAGTGTGTTAAATTACCTAAAGTGATATTTTTGGTAATTTATATGTGTTGGCAGTTTTAAATTGTCACGAACCGCAGGCTTTTTTGTTTTTTTTTTTTTGGTGGGAAATCATCAAATAACTTCTCCCGCTCTGGGTGGAGCAGGAGGGCGTGTCAGACTTTTACTGACTAAAACCCACCCGTGTTCCTTCAGTAGCCCTTAAGCCAGGGGCTGTGGTGTCTCTTTCGAACAAACCCGCACCCCTGGCAGGCATCGACCCTTGCGGGTCCCATCACTATTTGTGCTGACATCTCTTTGAGGCGCGCGTGGAACACAACGCGCCGTCGACTTGGGCTTGGTCCTTACCGGACAGCGAGCTACCCATTACTCGCCGTCCGCAAGCCCATGCCTACGGTGGCCGGAAATCGGCCTGGGATTCCCGACGCCCGGAGGTGACGGCTCCCCATGCCCTCTCGCTCCGTACCATGGCCTGGACCAGGGCCGGACGCGAGAGATCGCCGCCGCCGATCGCCTCCACGAGGACACGGCGGTGCTCCGCCCAAGCAGGGCAGACCGCCACCGTGTGCTCCACCGTGTCCTCAGGGCGATCTTCGCAGTGGAAACACCCGGGCGTTTCCTCCCGCCCTATCCGAAACAGGAACCTCCCGAAACAACCGTGTCCGGTGAGGACCTGCGTCAGGCGGAAGGTGAGGACGCCATGCCGCCTCTCAAACCACTCCTCAAAGAGGGGACTTACCGCCGCAATCGTGGCGTGCCCAACGAACCGCAGGCTCGTATAACAATAAAAAACAAATACCTAAGAAATGTTTGCTTTTAAAAGTAGATTTTTTCGTAAATTGGTATCCTGCACGAAGTACTAGGTTGTCATAACTTGGTAGGAGCTTACCAAACTTAGGAGTATTAATCATATAAAAATAATCAACGTACAGAGGCCAGCACATCAAGCTACCCCAATCTGTCAAATTTCTTTGATATTTTTTCAACTTTATTGCAAAGGACTTATTCCTTTATGTTCTCTTTATTTGTTTATGTTCAATTGAGAAAATTTTACAGTTTGGGATAGCTTGACCTGCTGGCGACTGTACATACTATAGATACAGTTGTAGTTTATTTCTTTAATAATACTTACAACAAACATTTTTTCGTTTGACTGTACTGTTTTTGGCTTGAACAATCGATTTTTATGTTCATTTATGGGAGGTCCCAGTCCCAATAGTTTATACCGTAAGCTACATAATGTACTTTTTAGTTGGGGGAAATAAAACACACGTAGCGGGACCCGCACTATACAGTTGTAATTTATTTCTTTAATTATTACTTACTTTAAAAAATGTTGCAACCGAAGGTGGGCGACCACTAGTTAATATAATTAGTCTGGTACTTATTTCATCTATCGGCACTCCAAGCAACAACAAAGCACAAAACACATCCTCGTAGTCGCAGGCTGGAACTCACTGGAACAAACTAAAAAAACACGCTTTTATTGCTGACCGAACTAAAAAGTAGAAAATAATTTTCAATTACAAAGAGCCTTTATTCAGTAATCTGAGACAAAGAGTTTATGTTACAGTAGTAGGAAGTCAATAATTCAATTCAGAGTAAAAAGCGTGGGGTGCATTTTCCTATATTTTCAGCTGTTGTAATAATTAAA
Organism: Polymixis flavicincta; assembly: GCA_949987655.1. NCBI lineage: Eukaryota > Metazoa > Arthropoda > Insecta > Lepidoptera > Noctuidae > Polymixis > Polymixis flavicincta. The sequence continues at coordinate 27,787,325 of OX465171.1, read as the reverse complement.
ATATCAAGCACAGAATGTAATTAAAAATTATTTTCTACTTTTTAGTTCGGTCAGCAATAAAAGCGTGTTTTTTTTAACTATTATTTATTTTCCATTTTTTAGTTCGATCAAATTTTTAACAGGAAAATTTTAAAAAATTTAAATTAAAAAATTTTTTTTTTTGTTGTTGAAATTTTGAATTTTTTTATCGGGTTATTGCATTGTCATCGGCCCTTAAGACGTGTGCAAAGTTTCAAGTTGATCAGACGTCTAGAAACCAGTGAAAATTAGGCTCAAAGATTCCGTTACATACATAGATACATATACGTACATACATACAACCCGAGCTAATAAAAAGCGTTATAAAAAGCACGCCGCGCGCCGCCGGTCACGATTGCTTTATGAAAAATCCGGTTCATAAATCAATGACCAATAAATTTTATTGAACTTTTCGATATTTGAGCTTTGTTGGAACCGACTTGGATATTACACTTCTTTTATTAGCTAAAAACGCCCAAAGTTAGGTCAAATTAGCAAGCAAAACGAATCTTTGTTGGTTCATAACTTTTTAATGGCTTTTTATTTTAGTATTCTTTTTCCACACAGGCAATATTAATAATGAGACAATACCATACCATGTTTAATTTTTGATGTGCATTGTCGAAGAGTGGAGTAATACACTCCCGAAGTTTGTATGTTATAGATTCACCTTAACATATTACTATTCGTTACATTACCTACTATGACGCGCATTGGTAACGTTTTTTTCTCCCACCATTGGTATCGGTCAACGGGCCTAAATACGATTACCTACACTTTAAAAATCTTGTTACAAAATATAGAATCTAGAAAGGAAGGGCGAGCGAAGCAATCTTGAAATTGGGCACCCCGCTCGTACGAGTCCTACAACCTAAAGTGCTGTAAAACGATTTGAATAAATAAGAGCTTTTCGTCGTAACTCGACAAAGCAAGTTCTCTTTCTGTATAATGGTTAGAAATAAATAGAGCCTGTTCAAGTTAGGGTGCTAACATTTTCAGGCTCGCATTGCTCACACACATACTTGCGCTTTTCTTCATGAGTCGACAGAGCAACGAATTCCTAGCTCTATTGAAATGATCAAAAGAAAATCTAGATAACCTATCGGAACGCGTACCCACAATATTTTGGAGCTCGCTACGATTAATTATTCTCATAATTGCCTGGGCTTTCTTCGCTTTGAAAAGACAAAGCGAAGTAAACGAGGTGGGTTATTAAAATTTTCGAGCTTGCTACGCTCGCTATTGCTTGCATCATTCTCATAGTTGCCTGGGCTTTCCTGGCATAGGTCAACAACATAACTCCTATTACTGTTTCAAAATATAAAACAAAACCTAATCTAAACTAAGCGGGTAATTCGAGCTCGCTTTGTTCGCCTGTCGCCATGTATATGCAAGAAGCATGACGCGTGGCTATCCTGTGAGAAATGTTTCAATCGATATGCCGAGAAAGTACGAATCGAACGCCAATCACGAACGCGTGACCTGCGTGAATTGCCTTCAGGCGCCTTATAGAACCTTGTCCTGCCTGGAGCGGCTATTGGTTCAAGTGTTGATATTTCAAGCATTTATTTCCATTCCATGCACAAAGCGAACATTACCTACTGAAAAAAATAATACAAATAAGATACTTTACATCCCTTCAGAGAAAATCTGCAAGACTGTACACTAACACTTTTGGGATATGAAAACCAGAGCCATACCTACTTCATAAAATCCTATTGTCTTGAACTAGTGGTGACTGTACAATATTGATACAAATCACATTTCTAATAAAAACGATAAGTAAGCTGCAATTTTCACACACGCTAAAATTTAAATATTTTCACCCTAAAAAGATAATTTTAATGCCGTCTACCTACAGGTACTTTGGACATTGTCTAGACTTTAATAATCTAATTAAGTATTTTTGCGACAATAAGACAATCATATACCAGAATAACCTCAACGGCTCTAGAACACTACTTGAAACCAGTTTAATGTGGTCTTTGCTACCCCTTGTTGTAAGTACGCGCAGTTGGAAACTGCAGTTTCATTTTCGCCTCACGGCGGGCCTATTTATTTTGGTCGGTAGGCACGTGGGCGGGGAGCCGTATTAGGGCGGAGTTACTGGGCGCAGAACCATCCCTCTTATCCTCATAACGACCTCCGTCACAATCACGTCAACTGTCAGCGGCGACGCTACTGCTCCAACCATCGCGACTGCAAGACTCCCTTTTGGAATTTAAATCGATCAGTCTTTCTAATCATATGCTTTGTGATTCAAGTATTACAAGCATTATTTTGTTTCTATCATGGAGGGGTCTAATGGAATCAGGTGTTCGTCGTTGGAAAATCCTACGAGTGTAGTGCCTTTACCCGTGGGAGGATCACCGATCTCAGCCAACAGTTCTGACAACTACATATACGACGACGACTCGTCGATGTCCGATGGTAGCCTGTACGCCAGTGATCAAGAAAATCTTTCCTCACCTCAAACAAGGTTCAGATCTTTATCAAAAATTAAGTACGTATGATTCCATGTCCTAAACTTTCCAAATTATTGCTTGGCGATTTTGCAGTTTTTTGTGATGTAGTGTAGTACTTTTTGGTATGCTTAAATTGTTGTGTCTCTCTGCGTCGAACTAGTTGTATTTATAGCGATTTTTACCAGCAATAACATTTTTTTTCTGTTCGTCATTTTTAATTTTCGCCGACTTCGAAATCCTGAGCAATCAATAAGTACCTACAATGCTGGTTTAATTTTACTATAGCAATCTCGAAATCTATTGTACATACTAAACATAAATATCCTTTAGTTTGATTGGATGTAATCTGTAGGGTGTAAAGTAGGACTTTTCTAGAATAATTGACTGCATGTAAAGCGAACAAGATGTGATTTTCAAATTAAACTCTCTCAAATTACAAACTTGGTAACAAATCTTTTTTTTCTAATGCTAGGCGGACTTATTACTTACTATTTATAGGGTGACTGGTAGGTAGTGACCGAAATTTAAACACATGATTCTACTCATCACTATGAACAACTTTTAATATGGGACCAAACCCGAAATCGAGAAAAAAAAATCAGCTGGTGCCTACATTTTGATGAGTTATGCGAACATAAATCTAGGGAACAGCTGATTTTTTTTTCGCGGTTTCAGGTTTGTTCCCATATTAAAAGTTGTTCATAATGATGAGTACAATCATGTGTTTAAATTTCGGTCACTAATTACCAGTCACCCTATAAAGGTTATCTCTGAGGTTAAAGCATAGGTACATGATAAATATGATCAAATATATACTTATCTAAATATAGGGATATTCAGGGACAATCTTTTATATTTGTTTCTTTAAGTAAAATTTAGAGCAAATTTGCACTCGCTTTAATAAAGTGTGCGTGCACATTATTTGAAATACAGCCTCAGCTTTTGCGACCACTTACGACTTCGGTAGAGTCCAGCTTACCATAGTGATTTGGAATAATTTGTTTCTAGGTCGGACTTCCGGTGCCTGCACAGACGTAGATCTTCATTGCGGAGCCCTAAGCAGCAGATCCAACAGCGGCAGGCTGCCAACCTCCGCGAACGCCGTCGAATGCAGTCCATCAACGAGGCCTTCGAAGGACTACGAGCTCATATTCCTACCCTGCCTTATGAGAAGAGGCTGTCTAAAGTTGATACGTTGAAGCTAGCCATTGGATATATTGGATTTCTGGGTGAACTGGTCAGTATTGCTGTAAAGGCATTTTTTGTTATTTAATTGAATTGTGTGGCAGTAGCCTGAAAGTGTATGAAATGAGATAAGCTAAATAATAACTAAATCGAGGTAGGATAAATAGAGGTAGGATATATTTTGATATGAATTGCAAGCAATTGCGTGGAGGAATAGAAATAAGGGACCTATCTTCGCGTTGGAAGACTATAAACAAGCCTTGGCTCTGCAACCCAAAGCAATGACCTCCGAAAAGAAAACGTTTGCAAAAACTTGCATAAGTCATACTCTAAGTTTTCTCCAAGCTCCATAAGTAATACCTTTTTTAGATCCCTCAGGGATGAAGTGATTGATAACACTTTGGAGTAACATATGTTTTCTATATAATCAGGTACAAGTGGACCGCTGTTCATCAGAAACCACGCGGTCAGGAGTAACCAACACACACATCAAGGAGGAGCAGAACAAAGTTATCATTAAAGGTATGATTACTTATGTTTCTCACTTTAATTTAAGCTATGAATGCGGAAAGCACAGAAGTGGTCAAAGTGGAGGTGCTTGTCGGAGGTCTATGTCCAGCAGTGGACGTCTTCCGGCTGAAATGCTGATGATGATGTTGTGACTGATATTTCTTTTGTCGCAGTCGTATAATTGATGTTGTTTAATTGCAAGATAATTACCTAGCAATAGGACTTATCCCAAATTGAAACATGCCTTTGCACTTGTGGCCACTCCTTTCTATCACTTGCTTACGTAAGTGGAGATGGATGAAAATTGGAAATATCTTTTTAAATCTTTATCACTTTCTTAACCATGTCCCTCGACTATCTGTCACAACAGTTTTTCTATAGATCTGTGCCATGTAAGAATCAGAATTTTGGCGTTATCCTATGACTCGGCGACGTGCACACAGACGCTAGTAATAGACATTATTGATTGCGAAATTTGACTCAATTTCCTTTTTCGTTTATCATCGTGTTCCTTGCGATTCTGCGACGGCTGACAGGAACTACAGTAGATTCGTGTGACTACTTTTTAAAGAAAATATCACTTCTATTGTCGACGAATACGTATTATAGATAACAACAATAGCGCTTTTATAGGTTGGCTAGTAAAATTCGAGAGCGAGAGAAAAAACATAAATTATTGTTTAAACATGATTTAATCAGTGACATTACAAATTGATGTACAAATAAAGTCATACAGATGTGCGGTGTCCAATGGAGCATGCATGCATACCGGATAGATGCGGTGGGTCAGGCAGTGGCGGTGCCAGGGCACGACCCCTGCCATACGTTTGTGCACCTTTTAATGATCGATACACCACTAATGTGCACCCTCGTTACATACACACAATTAATTGCTGTACAAAAATTGCGTTTCCCCTTCATGACGAAAAATCGCATTTGGTAAAATCGAATTGCGATTTCCAACTTTGTGACGAAAGTTTGCACGGAAAATTCGGACTACTAAAATACATTATCTAAAGACACTGAGTCTCTTTTTGCCTGTCTAAGTTCAACTGAATGTCCGATGAAATACTTGCGTGTGTTGATAATCCGCTTTTTGTGCCCGCCATCCGTTTTACTTCCCGAATGCGTGCTCGCATTTTACTGCACTGTAAGTACACATTTGTCGCCAACAAGTTGAAGTTGAAATTCAACTTGTTTGTGACAAGGTGGCGTTTCCATATGTGGCGGAAAGTTATTGTTGAAAAATATAAATAACTAACAAAAACAAACTTCTGTGTAGTATTTAAGCAGGTAGAGTAAGGAAGAAGTATATAATTTTCTAGGCATAAAGTAAAGAACGGAAGTTTCAGCTCGTCGGTAAAAGCTGCCAAATCTAAAAAGAATCCCAAGAAAAAAAAACTAGTTTACTTTTTAAGCAACAAAAAGGATCAAGTACCTAGATACCTATCAAAACAAGTCTTTTTCATAGAACTAGGTTTATAAATGGAAATAATACGCAGTGCTACTGCTAACTAGTGCTTTGTAGCGGACAGGGCATTACTAATTCAGTTTTAATTGAGTTAGAGCGTTATTAACCCGCCTAGATTATTACCTACTACGGAATATAAACTCGAGTCGAGAAGGGTAACTCGAAATCTCGCGTGCTAAGTCTGCTGTAGTGATGGGCCATTGGCGATCTGGCCCAACAATCAGGCGAGATAAAAAAATCTTAGACTTAACTAAAATGAAAACTCTACGTCTACTTGAGGTGATTGTGATAATTTATCGAATCTTGAAACAAAAACATCAACGTTTTGTTACGTAATAATCATCTGCACTACAAACATGAAGCAACAAATCATCATACCCACTATAAATCCATTAATTATTATAGGTATTGACGAAGGCTTCTCAGGCGTGAAACTGCGTTAAGCGGACGCCCGCACGGTTTCATACAAATGTGACCTGTCGCGGTCCCAAGCGCGGGCGTCCGTCGCGGGGTAGGCTACTTTAAGTCGCGGTAGCACGTTCCCGCGTGGGATAGGTAATTTCCGACATCCACGCGGATCTCGCGAAGCCGTGGGCAGCAGCTAGGCAATAAAATGCCGCGGGCGCCCGCATAACGCAGTTTCAGCCCTCAAGAATCATAGAGTGCTAAACCGCGCGATGTCAGTTTCTAAAACTCGAAAACACGTCCGTATTTGTCGAGATCGAGATTGCATTCTTCAGTTACCTACTGTATGCCGTTCAATGATTCTTGAAATAATTTGTAGAGAACTTACACGGGCAGGAATAATTGAAATGCTGCCACATATTTTGTATTGTGCTACTGTTAAGTCATCAAGTGTATAAGTATGTCTTTCAGCCAATATCAGCTATAGAAGGACATTACTTTTTAAGGAAGAATAAAGAATTTCGGTATTACTTTGTTGAAAGATTAATCTTGTCAATTTGAATTACTAGGTATAGCACACTTGTAACACTTTTACAGTATGCAAATAACTTCTCTCATTTACTAAACTGTAGGTACCTAATCCAATAAATTAATGACCATTAATTATACCAACAGTACTGATAACTACATACTTATGTACCAACTCGCTACTACTTACGCGATAATCTATACTTTTATACTATGCTATATCTAAGTATTATCCCTTACAGTGTAACATACTATGCTATATCTAAGTATTATCCCTTACAGTGTAACATACTATGGTATATCTAAGTATTATCCCTTACAGTGTAACATACTATGCTATATCTAAGTATTATTCCTTACAGTGTAACATACTATGCTATATCTAAGTATTATACCTTATAGTGTAACATACTATGCTATATCTAAGTATTATCCCTTACAGTGTAACATACTATGCTATATCTAAGTATTATACTTTGTCTCCATGCGGGCGAAGCGCTGGCAGCTGAAGAGCTGAAAGCTGAAGAGTTCGTTTGTTTGTTTGAACGCGCTAATCTCTAGAACTACCAGTCGGATTTGATAAATCTTTTTGTACATGATAGCCACCCTGAGGAGCCCAGCAAAAAGAGGCGATGCAATGCGACAGGGTCGGTCGGGGGAACAAAAAATTTTCGGGGATGACTTCGCTGGCAGAAGCAGCATATGCATTATATATATTATAAAGGGGTATACCCAGTAACTGGGTTGTGAAGGTTAGATAGGCAGTCGATCTATGTAAAATACAGGTATTCGGCTGCATCCGGTTAAACTAGACGTCGACCCCAACGTAGTTGGGAAAAAGCTAGACAGATGCTGATGAATATTAGGTACCTATACTTAAAGCTGAAGAGTTTGTTTGGTTGAAAGCGCTAATCTCAGGAACTAATTTCTATGCGACAGGGAAGTTGAAGAACCTAGTTATTTATGATCACTACGTATTATAAAACAATGTCCCCCGCCGAGTTTGTCTGTCTGTTTGCGATAAACTCAAAATGTACTGAACGGATTTTCACGCGGTTTTCACCAATAGAAGGAGTGATTCACGAGGAAGGTTTAGATGTATCTATAATTTGTTAAGATTTTGTGTAAATTGACTGAAATATGACGATATTTTTGGCAAATGTCGGAAAAAGTTAATCCGCCTGGGAGCTTTCATCGCTACTTATCCCTTTGTGATATATACTTACTTAACAAAACGATGTATAGTGGGAAATTCTTGTTTCATAGGTCTCCAGAAAAGTCCACGATGGCGATGGAGGATAGCTTACTATCTCGTACATAATAACTTTAAAAAATTGACTGAATAGCTTTCCAATTAACGCATTGTAGGTACGTACAATGGAAAGCTATTCAGACGGATAAAGTAACCCATATCAACTTAAATACGTTAGGTACTTACATAGAATAAAAACAAAAGCGCATAAATAAATTCATTCGGGTCCCCCACCGATGACATGACAAACATGTAGGCATTAATATGTAGTTACTACTTACCCGTGTGAAGCCGGGGCCGGTTCGCGAGTTTTACAATCATTTTCCATCGTTACGAGCTCGTAGCTACGTAGGACTAAAGTTTGCACATGGTGGTCACCTATCGCGTGTCATAAACGCATAATCGTTAATTTTCGATTGGTCCAGTAGCTTTGTTCTCACGGTACATCACTATCGCGTGATGATGTGACGAGCCGAGTCCTCCCGTGCTCCCCGGTTCCCGTGGGATCCCCGCTACCGTGTCCATTAATTTTGTTGCTAAAATTCTCTCCCATAATTTGTTATTTTTGCGTCAGACATTTTTAATTGAAATAAACTTTTACCAAACAAAAACAACCGACTACCAAAAAAAAAACAGAACTATGTGAAAAATAACTAACAGAAGTATCACATAGGTATGTATTTTAGTATTTTGTCACAGACTTCCGAAATTAAAGTTATTTTTCACTTTGTAGTGTATTTCGGAAAGCGGTCGTTTTTTTTTTTTTTTGGGATAACTTTTTTATTTTTAAGTTTTTAGTTAAGGTACAGACGCCAGCACATCAAGCTACCCCAAACTGTAAAATTTTCTCAATTGAACCTTATGCTTATGTAGTAAAGTTGAAAATCTATCAAAGAAATTTGATAGATTGGGGTAGCTTGATGCGCTAGCGTCTGTACCTACCCCACACCAATTCGTATACACTTGCTATGTGAACAACAGTGACAGGAAAAACCAGAATGTGATCAAGATACATAAAGTGGAATCACACATATTATCGAGGCTAACGCAAAATCTACCGAGCAAAAGTTAATACAATTTTTTATGGCACCATCCCTGAAGCATAACCTATATCCATTAAAACAAAACTATTTTCGAAATCCATCCACGCATCCATCAATAGACGCAAGATATTGCGGAACAAAATACAAAGAAAAAACACATATTGACGAATTGAAAACCTCCTCATTTATGAAGATGGTTATTAAATATACATAGGTATAGTCGCCAGCAGGTCAAGCTATTCCAAACTGTCAAATTTTCCCAATTGAACATAAACCTTATTCCTTTGAAATAAAGTTGAAAAACTATCAAAGAAATTTTACAGATTGGGGTAGCTTGATGTGCTGGCTTCTGTACATAAACTACATCTCAGGTACAGGTATCTCTTTCGAACAACCCGCAACCCTGGCATGTAAAGCTTGCTGTGTAGCCGTGTGTACTAAGTATGCGTACACTTCTTCCTAAACCTTCGGTGATAAGAAGCGTGATGTTGTGTTATGTTTATTAGGTTTTCTGAATTTTAGGAGCTCACAGACAGCTCACAGATTTCACTTCGAATACTGTGTCTCACTGTTTGCAGCGTAGCTTCGTGATTTCCTTTAGCAAACGAACTTATGATAGTGTTGGTTTTAAATTAGCAATAGTACCCACCTAATAATTATCTTTACATACTATAATACAAAGTCCCTTTTCGTGTCTGTACGCTTATATCATTTAAACTACGCAACGGATTTTAGTGCGATTCTCAACAATAGACAGAAATAATGAACAATAAGAGACACAGAATCACAGAACATTAATAAAATAAAATTAGTCATATCTCAGCTAGCCATGCCAATATACGAACAAATAAAATGAAAACTTAACTCAAACACAGAATAAAAATAAAAAAATGTAAATAAAGCATAATCCATAATAAAAAAATGAATCGCAAAATGTGTTGGTAAGCGCTTAACTCAACAACGCCTGGACCAATTTTACAAATTCTTTTTTTTTAATGTTCGTTGAAGTCCATGGATGGTTTTAGGGTTTTTTATGTTTAGGGTAGGTAGGGTAGGTAGCGTAGGGTAGGTAGGGTAAGTAGGGTAGGTAGGGTAGGGTAGGGTAGGTAGGGTAGGTAGGTAGCGTAGGTAGGATAGGGTAGGGTAGGTAGGGTAGGTAGGTAGCGTAGGTAGGATAGGGTAGGGTAGGTAGGATAGGGTAGGTAGGATAGGGTAGGGTAGGGTAGGTAGGGTAGGTAGCGTAGGGTAGGTAGGGTAGGGTAGGTAGGGTAGGTAGGGAAGGTATTTTGTATGAATGACTATTGGACGGACAGGACAACGTCTGTCGGGTCAGCTAGTACCAAAATAAAAGCCTCCTGGTATAAAGGGCGTGATAGCTTACATAATTATGCAATGCTGGATTATTGTTTTGAGTAGATCATGTCAATAACTAACGACATAATAGATAATAATAGAAAATGATTTTTTTTTATTTTTATACTAATATTTAAAAATGTCATTTATATGTGTTTATGTTAAAATAAAGGAAATAATAATAAAAAAAATACTTGGTCAATAAAAGTAAAATATATGTATATAAATAACTAGCTGACCTGACAGACGTTGTCCTGTCCGTCCAATAGTCATTCATACAGAATCCCTACCCTACCTACCTACCCTACCTACCCTACCTACCCTACCTACCCTACCTACCCTACCTACCCTACCTACCCTATCTACCCTACCTACGCTATAAACCTCACGGAGCCCGAGACCTTTCCAACGAATGCAAAACCGTGGAAATCGGTTCGTGCGTTCTGGAGTTATAGCGTCAGGAAGGAAAACCCGACTTATTTTTATATAGTAGATTACATGAACCCATATAATCCTGTCACTAGGTACGCTAATTCTGGAGAAAGAACTTATACATTGTCTTGATCACAGCGACCAACTATTTTTGTCATTTAAATAGTCGTTAATGGAATAGTAAGCTTTTAAACAAAGGATGGATTTTACTTGAGGTTTAAACGCATCAAAAGGCAAATTTAGCAAAGAAAGCTTGTTAAAAAAGGTTATACCAAGCCCAACAAATGAGTTATGAACCTTATGAAGCCGGTGAAAGGGAGCACGTACTTATAAGTATAAATTACCTACCTGATAACAATTTCTAAAAACATTTTTGTTGAACCTGTTCGAAAGTTGGTTTTCATAACTAGCACAGATTTTTCCTTTTAAACATAAGACATATAAATAATTTAAACGCACTCACAGAAATTAACGTATCTTTCACAATCGAGTAAAGAGCTGTAGGGGTATAAATATTCAAAACAATGCGCCCCTAATTTGACACAAAAAAAGCATTGTAAGTACGCATGTGCCGAAACTGAACGCTCTAAAAGTGTAAACAAGGATGTAGGGAGGGGAGCATTTATTTGCGAATCACGCCGTAACAAATTGAAATATCACCCTCCACTAACAGCCCGAAGTGTATTAGAACACTATTAAGCACTCCAGGCCACTTTAACGCGTCCCCAGACGCTACTTATGTAAGTGCAGATTGCCTTGTGAACTATTAAAAAAGAATATTAATCCCTATCTCAAAAAGTATCATCTCGAGATAAAGAGGTGGCCCCACATACGAGTATATCGCCATAAGCCCATAGATGACCAAATTATTGATACTTTTGATATACTCTTTAGCTGCCATTTCTACAATTGGTGATTTTTTCTCGTTTTGTTTTTTTTATGTCACTCCTGAATACTTTTAGTATCAGATCAGAATCAAGATTTTTATAACATTCTAAGATAACATTGCAAAAATACTTATTCTCAAATTTAATTTTTTTTCTAAGGAATTATGCAGTTTTGGGCAACTGTATCGAAAAAAAAACATCCATGGGCCAGATATGGCAATCTAAGTGGGGTAAATGATAGACAATAATCTGGTCGATCGACAGTTTCAGTGTTCTCCATTATTGACGCCCCAGCCTGTATATAAAATCTTCTCTGAGATTTAAAAGGAGAAACTGACTGACCTACCAACGCACAGCCGAAACTACTAGGACTGGGAACGTGAAATTTTGCATACGGCTTCCTTTTATAATGTAGGGGAGCACTAAGAAGGGGTTTTAGAAATTCGACCTTAAGGGGATGAAAAGGGAGGATTTTGTTTGTATGAAAAATCTTATTCCTTGAGTTAATAAACTTGAAACTTGCCACAAATATTTATCTAAGTAAATTATAAAGTTGGTCATTTATTGTTTTTCTAAACTACCTCCTAAAGGGGGATTGGGGGTGTCAAAATTTGTATGGAAGAATTTTAATGCGCGGTCTGATTAACCAAAACTCAGTATTTGGGTATACCTAAAATCAAAAATAAAGAGTAACGAGTATCATAATTTTACAAGGGATGATTTTACTGCGTGTCTTGATTAACTCGACAATTGGTATAAATAACCTATACTTACCTAAGTCAAATAATGTCAAAGAAACAAAAGACTAAAAAAATAACCCCTTTGAGGATGAAAAGGGGATATAGTTTCTAGGAAAGATCTTATTCGTTTGAACGATCTCCAAAAGACTACAGTTCCCTTTAAAAGTTTTCTTTGCGATGACAATAAATAAATCACAGGGCCAAACCCTTAAATTTGCAGGAGCTGATTTGCGACTCAAACTCAACTCAAACTCAAAGCATTTATTTCAAATAAACCAATTACAGGCACTTTTGAATTGTCAAGGTCGGTGAGTTAGAAAGATGAAGCTAGTTGCCCATTCCAAACCGTAGGTACGACAGCCCTGTTTCTCCCATCTCAGTCAGTTCTACGTGGCATGCTCTCGTGTGAGCTCACCTTGCAGCCTGGTTATTCTGGTAGCACCCTCTAGAACGACCAAGAATGTAGTAGGTATATAAAGAAATATTTATTACGCAAACGTTAAAAAAACAATAACGCATTCAAAATCTCATCCATGAGGTGTTCTACTCAGCTTTTTACCTGCCTTTCAACTTCCGAAAGGTCTTTTTTAAAATTCATCCCACAGACCGGATCTGAAAACGAAACCAGAACTTTTATCGAATATTGCATTCGTAGAACGTACACAGAGAAACATGAAGTTTAGGCCTCTACTGTCATCTATGGTTATATTCAAATAAATATCCATGGTTAAGACATTGTTAGTCCACCGCAAAACGTCAACGGAACGTCATCAATCCCGTGTGTTGTGTTTACAATCTACTGTTACATTATTTCAGTTATAGCCAGGAATAATCTGTAAGAATGCATCAGTCAGTGTATCCGTGTTTTGCAATTAGGTAGTACCTATATGCAGGAAGACAGGTACCTATTCATTCATTCACTAAAAAAAACTTCGTAAGAAAAGGGAAATTGCTACTGAAGGCTGCGCGTGTAGATCTCAGGACGAGATGCTGCTCACCGGTCACCAATGATGACTGTCCGTATATTTTGTCTGCTGAGACCAAAACTACAAACGTACACAGGAAAGTTTTATAAAAATGTGGCTGTTATTTTAGTAGATTGTATTGTCTTACGACTTCCACGCATACGAAGTCGCGGGCAAAATAAAGTCGCTAAAAAACACTACTCTGTCAACAAAGTACCGAGAAAGGATCCATAATACACAAAATGTTCGTTATTCACCCAATTTTATTTTATCACCTTCAAACGTATGCTCCTTCAGAAACGATACACTTACGCCAACGAATAATCCAATCATCAAAACATTTTTTAAACGCTTTTTCTGGAATTGAGTTCAGTTATCGCCGCGAATTCTCGTATTGTCTTCTACCGAATGAAAACAAGTGCCACGAAGTGGTAATTTGAGTTTAGGAAAAAGAAAGAAATCGGCTGGAGACATATCCTGGTGAATAAGGTGGTTCCTCGATGGTATTTGTTGAGTTTTTGGTCAAAAACTCGTTCTTAATGATGGCCTTTTGCGAATTCGTATTATCGTGGTGCAAAATCCAAGAATTTTCATTCCACAATTTCGGCCTTTTTCATAGAATTTGCTCTCTTAAACGCCGCATAACACTCAAATAATATTCTTTATTTACCCTTTGACGTTCCGGCAAGAAATCCGAGTGCACAACACCGCGATAGATAAAGAAAACAGTAAACATGACTTCGACTTTTGATCGACTTTGGCTTGGTTTTTTCGGTTTCGGTTCAGTTGGAAGGCGCCACTCCGAAGCTTGTTGACTAGTTAGCATGTCAAACTCGAAAACCCCTGTCGCATCACTAGTAACAATGCGTCTCATGAATTTTGGGTCGGAATTGACTCGTTCCAGCATGTCCTTAGTGACTCTTATGCAATTGAGTTTTTGGAGAAAATGTAGGTCTTTTGGGACTAGCCGAGCGGCAACATGTTTCATACCCAAATGATTATTTAAAATGGAACGGATTGACTCGTGAGACACAGAAAGATCAGCGACTATCTCTCTCAAACTTGAATGAGGATTTTTAGTCACTATTTCCTTTACTTTTGCGATATTAACTTCAGTTGAAGACGTTGATGGCCTACCAGAGCAAGGCAAATCTTTCATCACATCTCGACCGCTTTTGAACGCTTTGTCTATACACAAGTTGAACTCAATTCAGCTTTAAGATATAAGTATAGGTACCTGATAGAGTGTAAGGGTCAGGTATACTAATATGTTAAAGCTGAATTGAGTTCAACTTGTGTATTGACAAGTAAAACTGATCAATGATCGAGAGGATCAAGGCTATGCAACTAAGTAGGTACTACTACTAACTTATGTATTACATATATGTGTATTTTACCTATTCATTCGCTTCGCGTTTACCTATGTCACAATAAAATGGATACAATTGATATCGGGTTTGCTCGTACAGAGAGATTACAGAATTAAAAATAAAATTGCCTCGAATAGGTTAAGTTCTCTATTATTGTATTAGGCGTTTTAAGTTTTTTTTTTAGTGTTGACTGTTTTTTTTTACACCTATTTTTATGTTGAAGCCAGGGGCAGGTCCCCTCTTACACCACGATCCCGGCGCCCATGCGTCATAAAAATATCGAAGCATCGACATAACGAACCACGGACTTAACAAAACATGACCCAAGTGTTCATAAAATACTGTCCAATATTATTCCGATATGTTACAGATAATGACTATACTATAGACGCAGTATAACGTACCTATAATCTCTTTTTCAATTATTAAAAAGCACCTTATCGAAGTGTAATGTAGGATTTACATAGAGATTAAATAGCGCACGTGCGCCCTTTCACAGTCGCGTCGCGTGGCGTCAAGTGCTTTCATTTCTGTATGTTATTTATTCACGAACCCAACCAAAAAGTATTTAAACAATTTTATTACGGTAACTGGCAAATTGTATACAGAAGCAAAATTTAAAATTAAAGTTTCGAACGGTGTGGTGTGAAACGAATAAATTTGACGTTTTCATTATTACTTCGGACCACAGCTTCGGACTTCAGCGTTATAGGTTTTAAAACATATTTTCTATGTGATTATAATTTTATTGACCTTTACATTATACAAATTTAAGTAATTCAACAATGCCCATCAAACTTTTGCTCGCTCGTCAAATATTCGACGCGACGGCCGTGCCAACCGTCGAGGTGGATATGGTAACTGAACTTGGATTATTCCGTATTGCGGTTCCATCAACTGATCACAAAAAAGGTGCAGAATCATTACAGCTACGAGATAATAATCCCGCAGAGTACCACGGTATGGGTGTATTGAGTGCTGTCAAAAATATAAACAGTATAATCGCTCCAGAACTCATAAAACAGAACCTCGAGGTAACCATGCAAAAAGAAATAGATCAGTTTATGATTGCTCTGGACGGCACTGACAACAGATCGAGGCTCGGCGCCAACGCTATAATGGCTGTGTCGCTGGTGGTGGCTAAGGCCGGAGCCGCCAAAAAAGGCATGCCTCTGTACAGACACATTTCAGACATGGCAGGTGTCACCACCATCATATTGCCAGTTCCCCACTTCACAGTCCTGACTGGCGGTACATTATCCTCCAACGGATTGCCATTTCAAGAATATTCAATTATGCCAACTGGAGCGGCATCCTTTACAGAAGCCATGCGTATAGGTACTGAAATATATAAGTATGTTCAAAACATGATATTGTCTAAATACAACGTGGAGTGTTCGTACGTCAGCGATAGCGGCGGTTTCTCCATTCCAATCCTAAGCCACAGAGATGCGCTTCTTTTCTTAACCGACGCTATTAAGCAATGCGGATATCATGGCAAGGCTGAAATAGCCATCAACGCGGCTGCAACGGATTTATACAAAGATGGAGCTTATGATTTAGAATTCAAGAACCCAAATTCAAATCCTCAAGAATATATTTCGTCTGATAAGCTCGCCGAAATTTACTTGGACAACGTAAAAGAATTCCCAGTGTGTTCTATTGAAGATGGTTTCGAATATGATGATTGGGCTGCATGGTCCCTGCTTACGACTCGCACATCGGTGCAACTATTCGGCAACGACTTGACGCAGACCAACCTGAGAAGAGTTGGCCTGGCCATCGAGAAAAAGGCGGGAAATACAATTGGTTTGCGATTAAATCAAGCGGGTACGTTGAGTGAGGTTATCGAATGTTACAAGATTATTAAAGCAGCTGGATTAGGCGTGGTCGTCGTTGATAGATGGGGAGACACTGCTGATTTGTTCCTGGCTGATTTTGTGGTGGGGCTATCCGCAGGGCAGCTGAAGTGCGGCGCGCCCGTGCGTGGCGAGCGCGTCGACAAGTACAACCAAGTGCTCAGGATAGAGGAGGAGCTAGGAGCGCTGTCCAAGTACGCTGGCAAGAACTATCGCGGCCAATTGTAAACAATAATTGCCGTGTTAGATTGAAACATTTTATTTATAATAAACTCAACACAATAATACATTTATTATTTTAGACACACATTTTCCTTTTATTTAATTTCATTTCAGAATTTTTAGATTGCATTAAACCTATACTTAAGACTTCGTTCCTGTCAATATTAAATAACACAAATCCGACTGTTTCGAGTAACGTAGCGAACGTACAAATTGCCGGAAATACTTATTATGTCCATTGTGACATGCACCACCACAATTATGACATGCAATAAGCTGTTATTATAACACTTGTAGTTACGGGGCAGTAGTTAGGGGTGGACTGGAGACTAGACGCTAGTCGTAGCACGAACTTACTATTGGGTAAGATACGATATGTATCAAACATCGCAAATCCATATCTTTTTAAAACCTACATGTCTGTACACAAAGCTTTTCATCCTGACCTAATTTTCTTCGATGGTAAAAGACAACCGCTTGTTTTCCTGTATAGGTACCTCTCTGCAAGAAAGTAGGTAGTCGAAGTACCAGGTGGCCATAACTCGGTAGCTCACTTAACATAGGTGTGTCAGCAAGAAAACGGTTTTCGCCTTCGAAGTATCAAGTTGTTCGAAGACATAAACCGTTTTCTAGCTGACACACGTATGTAAGTTGAGCTTTCTACTAAGTCATGACGGCCTGGTACTTCGTAGGCATCGGTATAAAAAATTAATGACACCTGCTCCTCTAATTTGGTCGGGTTTCACGGCCAAGGGTACGGCGGTTAAAACTGATCTTCCGCTGTACCACCAGGGTTGTAGCTAATAGGTACACAGGAAAACAAGCACAAGACAACAATTACCTATTCATCTATAATATGTAGATATAACACAATAAACCAAAGGAAAGGCGTAATTTGTAATTTGATATGTAGACAATAATAATAATAATATTTTTTTTTTTTTTTTTTTTTTTTTTTTTTTTTTTTTTTTTTTTTTTTTTTTTTTTTTTTTTTTTTTTTTTTTTTTTTTTTTTTTTTTTTTAAAATAGTTAACAGTTCTTATTCCCTAAATTTATGTGTTAATTAATCAATAAACCCACCTTCGCTCTGAACTTTCCTTTTACTTTCACTCTGTACAACCCAACACTTAAAACCAACCATGGACAGCAAGCTTGTGCACAGTTTGGAGGAACTAGAGAAGTTGTTTAGCTCACGTATGCTTGATTATGAAGATAAGCTGCTGAGAGCTTCAGCTGGAACTGACCCTGCACACTCGGATCTTGCGGCTCTTTCCCAGGACTTCTCCGAGTTTAAATCATTTGTCTGCCAAACTCTCTCTCACTTCAAAACTCAGATTGAACTCCTGTCTCTGAGTCTGGACAGTCATGAGACTGCAATGCGAAGGAAGATTTTGCTGTTTCATGGTGTTCCAGAGAAGTCTAATGAAAAGCTGTGTGACGCAATTCTTGTTATTATATCAAAACAACTATTGATTGATGACATTAAATTGGACCACTTCGACGTATGCCACAGATTAGGAGCCCCCCAGGGCAAAACAAGACCAGTGTTGGTGCGATTTAATGAAATGGAGCATCGTCGCTTAGTTTGGGACAGCAAAACTACACTCAAGGGCAGCGGTATCACCATCTCTGAATTCCTGACTAAATCACGGCACCAGGTATTTATTGCCGCCCGCAAACACTTCAACATCAATAGCTGCTGGTCTGCAGAGGGTAAGGTTATTGTATTAACGCCTGACAAGGCTCGCCGGAAGATAACGTCCATGGCTGAGCTCGAAACCTTAATCGCGTTGTTCCCTGCTCCGGCCAGTGCTGCCGCACCCAATAATCCCGTGCCTGCCGCTACTAACTCGCCAGCAGTGGCATCTACATCGCCGGTCAACGCAAGCTCCAAAAAGAAAATTGTGAGGAAGGCTCGTCGCTGAGTTTACCGATTTTGATATCCCCTTGCATGTTTTACATTGACTGTTTGGTAACACAATAGTGTAGTGTCGGTACACCATAAAACTTGATTTTCCGTTTGTTAATCTACCCATATTGATTTTTAGTTACTTTTTTCTCACAATGTGTACCTTGCTGGTAATTTGTTCTATTGACAGTGACACTGACGTGCGTCAGTGTCATGTCATGTGTTATCGTTACGTTTCGTTGCACCTTGTGTTTGCTATGGTCGGTATCTGAAAGTTGTGGCTGGCATTATCGAAATTGGCTTTATTTATGTCCTTTGATAGATTCATGTGTACTATTTTTAATTTCTTTCACTTTTTTATTGTTCCTAGTTTATAAAATGTTGTGTTAAAATCTCTTCCAACAGCGAATAGGTGTTTTTATTGATTGAGTGTATATACACTTAAGTTGTTGAATATTTGTTAGTGTAATTTTTTTTTTGATATTATTTTTTACATTTATTTGTTCGTACCTTTATATTATATTTTATTATTTAATATTTATATATTTATTTTTATAATTTTTGCTAACTATGATCGATGTCGATATTGATGGTGATTTTTTCTCTTGTTCTTCCTCTTCTAGTAGTTTCCTTAGTGCAGCGAGTGGTACCTCCTCTCCTCTTTCTCTTGGCGATCAGATTTCCTCTTTGTTCTCCCACCTTCCCAACAATCTCAACATAGTCCACATCAATGCCCAGAGTGTTCCTGGCCATTACTCTGATCTTCTGGCTTCCTTTAACTGTGCACATATAGATGCTTTGCTTATCTCCGAGTCCTTTCTTAAACCCTCTCTCTCATCTGTTCAGTTTGCCCTTCCTGGCTTTATTCTTATCCGTAATGATAGAACTGGGAAGGGTGGTGGTGGTGTTGCCATTTACTTGCGTACTGATATTCCCTACAAGATTATCAGCATATCACCATCTTCCTACTCGGGGTCAGCGGAGCATCTTTTTCTTGAAATTACCTTGCATCACACTAAAATGCTCCTTGGAGTCATTTATAGTCCTAACCTTAGTATTGATTACTTCGATTCGTTTGATACGCTTTTAAATGATTTCTGTCCCTCTTATGATCACGTAGTCCTGATGGGGGATTTCAATACTTGTTTACTCAAAAATGACAGTCGTACTCATAAACTCCAATCTCTTTTATCCTCTTTTAATCTTACTATTCTGCCTCTTTCTGCTACGCATCATTCCCCTAACTGCACCCCTTCTCTTCTGGACCTGATGATTGTGTCTAATCCTAATAATGTATCTGTCCACGGACAACTCACTGCTTGTTTTTCGTATCACGACCTTATCTTCATGTCCTACAAGATTCGCCCTCCCAAGCGTAAGCCAAAATATTTTTTCCTTCGGAACTACAAGGGCATAGACCTGGAGGCATTACTGCGTGATGCTGGTACCATCGACTGGACGGACGTCTTGGAGAGTTTATGTATCAACGATATGGTTCGCATTTTTAACAGCACTTTACTTAGCTTATATGATCGTCATGCCCCTATCCGACGAGTCAAAGTCAAATATGTTCCGGCTCCTTGGCTTACTCCTGCCATTAAAGATGTGATGGCAAGTAGGGACAGAGCTAAAAGAAGGTGTAAACGCTGTCCTTCGGAGCTTAACCTGAATGCGTATAAGGTGCTGCGTAACCGCTGCAGGCGTATGTGTAGAGACGCAAAGAAAAGCTACTTCCATAAATCTCTTGACAACCGTAACTCCTCTGAAGTCTGGAAGTTTCTTAAAACTGTTGGTATTGGCAAGTGTCCAGACGTTTCTAGTAATGACACAGACGTGTGTGCTCTTAACAAACATTTCTCACATCCCCCTGTTATTTTTGATCCGCACGTTAAATCAGCTACGTTATCCAAACTTTCTTGTTTGCCATTGCCAAAGTGTTCTTCTTTTGAATTAAGCCCAGTAAGTGAAGTTGAGGTCAAAAAATCCTTTAGTTCTATTTCCTCTACTGCAGTTGGTAACGATAAACTTTGCTCAAGAATGATTTCTCCTATCCTCCCCACACTTCTTCCCATCCTGACCCACATTTTTAATTTCTCCTTGTTTTCGTGTACTTTCCCTGAGGCCTGGAAACAAGCTCATATTATCCCTTTACCCAAAATCGCTAAGCCGGTCTCACCCACAGATTTCCGTCCCATTTCTATCCTCCCATATCTCTCTAAAGTTCTGGAGCATATCGTTCATCAACAACTTTCTGCTTTTCTATCATCAAATGATCTACTCTGTCCTCTTCAATCTGGTTTTCGGCCTGGTCATAGCACAGTAACGGCTCTTTTGAAGGTTACTGATGACATCCGCTGGGCTATGGACCACAAATCTCTCACTTTACTTGTACTTCTCGACTTTAGCAGTGCCTTTAACTCTGTTGATTTTGATATCCTTCTAGGGATCCTCAAATCTTTAAATTTCTCCTCTTCTGCTATTGGTTGGTTTGACTCTTATCTTAAAGGCCGCTCGCAGCGGGTTCGTCTCGACGATTCGTCTTCTGATTGGTGCTTTCTTTCCGCGGGTGTGCCTCAGGGTGGCGTTCTCTCTCCTCTTCTCTTTTCCACTTTCATTAACTCTGTCACCAGAATCATCTCTTCCTATTTCCATCTCTATGCCGACGATCTGCAGCTCTACAACCATTTCTTAAGGGAAGATGCAGAAGCCGCCGTGTCTGCCATGAACAGTGACCTGGATTTGATTAGTGAGTGGTCGCAGTCTTTTGGACTGCAAATCAACCCTAGGAAATCCCAGGCCATGATTATTGGCAGCAGATATATGCGGAATAGGCTCGATGTTGCGTCGCTGTCTCCACTCTGTCTGAATGGAGTTCAGATTGAATACGCACGTACGGTTAAAAACTTGGGGGTCACGATGGATTCCTACTTATCGTGGTCTGCCCACGTCGCTCGAGTCAGTCGGAAAGTGCACTACACGTTCCATTCACTGAAATGCCTCCAAAGTTTCTTGCCCTTGAACACCAAAATCTCTCTTGCGCAAACTCTCATTCAGCCCATCATAGATTACGCCGATGCCTGCTATCTGGATGCCACCGAAGAGCTTTTAAATAAGCTTGAGCGTTTACAGAACATCTGTATCCGTTTTGTCTTCAATCTTAAGAAGTATGATCATGTTTCCAACTTTCGCAAGAGACTCAAATGGCTCCCTATTCGCCTTCGCAGGAACTCTCGGATATTGTGTTTGCTGTTCAACCTTCTTCACAATCCTAAAACCCCTTCCTATCTGCGGGACCGTTTTTCTTACGCCCGTCCTTCAGATGCGCCTTGCAGGTCGCATCTTCGAAACCTCCTTAAGTCCCCTCCCCACTCCACTGACTTCTACTCCTACTCCTTCACAGTGCACGCGGTGAGGTTGTGGAATGCACTTCCACCCGACATTAGGGACTGCCAAACTGTTGCAGTTTTTAAAATAAGAGTGAAAGAACATTATCTGTCCACATCGTCATAGTTGTGTATGTATTATTTAATTTACAGCATTATTATTCATATTATAGTGATATTTATTTTTGGTGTATGTATATATGTAAGTATGTATGGTCCATGTATGTATGTTAGTATATTATTATTTGTTTAATTAATTTAGTGAATTATTGGTTTTGGTTATAAATGTAGTTTATTTTCCCTTTTACTCTTACACACGTTGTCTACATCTCTTTATGTTTTCTCCTATCGAAGGTATGCTGGAAGAGATTTCTTTAGAAATAAGCATCACCTCTGTACCTATTTTTCTGTTCTAATCTTCTTGTCTGTTTATTTAGTGTGTACATAAATGGTTAAATAAATAAATAAATAAATAAATAATATTAATAATGCTTGACTTAGTACTTTTATAAATAGGTAGGTTTTTAATTCTTTTGTTTAATTAGAAATTAAAAAATCATTATTAGTGTCACAAATTTGCATGCCGAATTTAGTAGGCGGAATATGAAGAACTATTGTGTATGTGTCATAAAATCTGTAAAATACCATATTTCAGGCAAGTTAATGAACCTATTTAACTAAACTTAATACCTATTGAAGCATTTGGCATTCACAAATAAGTATTTTGTTCTAAAAAACAACTCCCACCCCGTTATCGGTATAATGTATCAATGAATTTGTTATCAAGCGCAATACAATGAAAAAAATAACCGACAAGGACAGGTCAACTCGTATCAGGGTGTAAAGAAGGGGCCTAAGGGCCCATAACAGTGCGCACGTGCGCTCCCCTCTTGTTGCGGCCCCCTAACATCATGGGGCCACACGCAGCCGCACGGAGCCTTAACGCATTTGTGAACTGTTTGGTTAGCCCTCTTTACGTCTCACAAAAATAATTGTAGATAAATAAACCTCAAGTTGAAGCGCTTAGGGGGTTCCGGAGCGATTGTGCGCGGATAATTAAAGTTGGACGATTAGCTCTTTGCCCCTGCTCATTTTTCTCGCGTTGATGTTATTATACACAGGGTGGAATTTTCGAAACGTACCTGGAGGCAAAGTACTTTAAATACTGAAGACAGACAATTTTACTCAAAGGAAACATTCCTTTATTTTTTTAATGTAACAAAACTGCATTTAAAGATTTTTGAAAATACGCTTGCCACACCCGGGAATCGAACCGACTAAAATCCGAAAAAATAGCATTCTGTACTTTTATGGCACTAATAGATAGGGTCAATCATAAGGATCAAATCCCTCTACCAAACATGGTAATTTAAACAAAAATCATGAAATCGAAACTTATTTTATTCGAACGAAAAAAAGAAAAACGAGTAAATTAACGAGCAACTAATTGGTAGTTGCTCGAAATGAGCTCCATTTTTTGGGATGCACAAATTTATTATTTTAGGGAATTCATGTACATTGGAGCATCAACTACAGCAAGATGGTGCACAGCAGAATCACCACTGCCTATATTAATAACCTTTTTAATACCTGGATTGGTACAAACGGCACAATCAGATGGCCTGCGAGATCTCCAAATTTCACCCCTTTCGATTTTTTTTAATGGGGATGTCGGAAAGTCAAATTTATCATAAATCCTATACAACCGTAAACGAGCTAAAAACTGAGGTTCCCAATAGTTTATTTCATTCGAATAAAATAAGTTTGGATTTCATGGTTTTTGTTTAATTTAATTTACCATGTTTGCTAGAGAGATTTGATCCTTATGATTGACCCTATCGATTGGTGCCATAAAAATACAGGACGCTATTTTTTCGGATTTTAGTCGGTTCAATTCCTGGGTGTGGCTGGATCAGTTCGGTGGTTGGATTTTCAAAAAATCTTTAAATGCAGTTTTGTTTCTTTTATTAAATAAAGGAATGTTTCCTTTGAGTAAAATTTGCTGTCTTCAGTATTTAGAGTATTTTCTCTTCAGGTACGCTTCGAAAATTCCAACCTGTATATTATGACGTGCCAACGTCCCGGCAAAGTCTCCGAAAATAGGCAAGGAATTACCTGGTTCACGCGAATATTTCCTTTAAAATTTTGGTAATAAATAAAATTACTAGTAGGATAGCTAATTAGCTTCTATAGCTTAGCTTCTTTTTATCTGAGACAAATTGAATGTTGTCTCAGAAGAGAGTCTTAAGATACACACATACACAAAAGTAACTAGGGATTAAGGTATTTAAATAAAATATTTTTAGCCATATTGAAATTAAACAAAAATATGTGCATGTATGTATGTGTAGATAGATCGACGAAGTACCTACTCGCTGCTTTTTCATTAATAAATACTTTTCACAACGTTCGCATATGCTAGATTTTTCACCTTAGTTAAATATATCGCACCTTTAAACTAAGTAAAACCGTTACTAAACGAAAATTTTCCGAACCCTGCACTCAGATTTTATTGACAAAAAATGGTGACTTTTTTCTAATATTGGCTCTCTTGTAAAATTTTATAAGTTTTGTTTAGTAACGGTTTTACTTTAAAGGTGCGATATGTGTATAATAATAGTTAATTCGTTTGTAACGATCATGTCTGCGTGTGGTGATGCGAGCTCGTCCACCATGATGCTCTGCCATGCTGACAGTGATACGGTACGTGTCCAAAATGGAGTTCTAACATTATGCGTAGTGCCCAGAGCGCACTGCCACAGCACAATGCCGAGAACCAGCTGCGAACATTCCCACGGCACTGATAAATTTCTTTCCGCCTCATATAACTTCTTCTCTCTATAATAACGTTATTTTAAATGATTAAATGGGTTTTGAGGCCAAATCAGTAAAAAATCAGCTATACCTAAGTGGCTGGTATTTTACTGATTTGGCCCGTTCCAGGATTATATGGAAATACGACTGGACCGACTATATACATCTTTTGACCGATATTCAAAAAATATGCCTCTTTCGAAATCCACAGGAATTAAAAAAAAATGCAAACTTGGGGTTCATTCGATTTATCGAACCTGGTCAAACCACACTGTGTACGTTACTCCAGCAGGAAAGTGGCTCTTAGAGTGATATGAGTGGAACGTATAATTAGTGCGTAATCTGCTGTAAATGTGCATGAAAACAAACGAAAAAACGATTCCTGCTGGAGTAACGTTGTTCCAGCAGGAAAATTCTAAACGAATGATCGGAGAGATAAATATTGTGCATGCGTAGTATATACTACGCGTAGCGCGCGTAGCCGGGGCTACGAAATTCGTAGAGCCCTGTAGCTCTACCATGAATTTACAGAGCCAAAGCTCGCTAACGTCTCCGTAAATGATATGTATAAAATATTGTACAGCGGTCTTAGCGGTCACAGAAATAATTTAAATTCGTTCCAGGAGTACTATAGATTTCTCTAGGTAACAAATCTTACGTAATGTATTCGATAATCACTTACGTTTTTCAGCTGTCGCCATACTAATCGGCACTAAGAGTTACTAATTTAACAGACGCTATCGAAAAATACGCATGCGATAGTGGTTACATAGCTCACTAGCATTTGGAGGTGTGAAACATATGTTTATATTAACATTTTAAACGTTAATGAGGCAAAAACAGTCAAAATAATAATGGTTGAGCTTATTTACCGTAGAACATGTTATTGGCCGCTGAATTTGAAGACCAACGACGTGAACGACTTGAATTTCAAGTCAAAATCAGGATTCATGTTGATTACCAATTGAAAAAAACTTTTTTCAAAAAAATAACAACCGACTTCCAGAAAAACACTACAAAGTGCAAAATAACTTTAATTTCGGAAGTCGGTGACTTTGAATATGTATTTTAATTATTCGTCACCGCCTTCCGAAATTAAATTTATTTTGCACTTTGTAGTGTTTTTTTGGAAGTCGGTTGTTATTTTTTTGAAAAAAGTTTTTATTTTTCACTTTTTAGTTACCTACCCCACACCAATTCGAAATTTCATCATCCTTGGCGTCAAAACAATGCATATTTATGCGATAGCAACAGTCGCGGTTGATTTGCTGTAATTTTTTGAAGAGTTCCGTTGTCTGTCTCCGAAACGCATCATCAGATCTATATGAAATTTCAATGGGACCATTTCGGAGTAAACCCGTTTCGAACAAAAAAAGAATTTTGCAAATTTGTTTATATACGACGGAGTTATGCCCGAACATACATAAAAAAAAAACATGTCGAATTGATAACCTCCTTCTTTTTGAAGTCGGTTAAAAATAAACTTCACTCCTTGCCAGTAGTTGCCAGTATAGGTACGAGAGGCATAAATATTGGATTAGGTATGTTGATTGTTTGGTATTTTTCGATACGAGTCCGTACCTAATCCAAAGCGTCGAAGATTAGGTATAGCACAAAATATTCGTACACAGTCTGCACAGTATTCCGTACCTTAAAATGTGTAGGGTTAAGTTTCAAGTTTTCCGCCAGCGCCATCTATGTAGAATAAATACCACTGGACTAGTTAGTGCTCTGCATAAAAAACGAAATATGTATAATCCACCGTTCCACAATTTATCAGAAACGGAATGTCCATACTCCATGCCGAATATTTCTTGCCCAATCCACATACGATACATAATATCGGTAACAGGCCAGCGGCTATATTGAATTAATATTCGGATTAGGTATTTTTTAATACTAGGATTAGGTGGATTAGGTATCGTTTTTACCTAATCCAACCCATGTCTACTTACCAGCACTGCATTCTTATAATTTGTCACAATCGCGATCGAAAGCGCACTAGTTCCCGAAGATTATAAATTTTTAGCATTTTGAATATTAGCCTTGCCACTTCTGCTTTTTATATTTTTAAGCTAAGCTGTGTAACCTCTATTTAGCTTAAAAAAATATACCTATCTTTGTTAAGTATATCTAAAATCATTGTTTTTAACAATGAAAATCAAAAATAATTTCTTAAATAATATTGAAATCATTTGAAAGCAAAGCGCACCGCTGTAGTTTTTCGAATATCTTTGGGCTGTGCTTATGTCGATCCTGGGGTGCTACTCTCTAACTCCGTCAACGAAGATACGGGCCCGTCCGAAAATAGTTCAAAACTACGAAGGGAATCCTACAGCTGATTAATTAACTTTTTGGACGGGCAAGACCATATATAGAGTATATAGACAACTGTCAAATCGTGTAGCAATTCATTCTTAGTTTGGGCCCCAAACTAATCTTAGTTCCGTAAGTAATACGGAGTAGGAAACGACCGTAACTTCGACCGAGATTACGGATTACGTGCTTAGAGGGGGGGGGGGGGGGCGGGGTTGTAATCTCACAGATAAAGGTGTCTGTCTTGGGCGAACGAAAAAATAGCGCCTAGGGCACGCATCACATTTGCGCCCCTTCATAAATTATCTTCTTGGTCTACACTGAGCAAAGCTAGGTCGCATATCCTTTCTTGACGAATTATAGCCTTCAATAATGAAGGTATTAATTTGGACTTGCTAAAAAATCGAATTTGAATAGAAATAGGCACATTTGGAAATACGCTTTCATCCTCGTATTACACAATATATTCAAGTACTAGGTCTTCAGATTTCTTAGATATATCTACGGGTTACATTTTTAACCAGTGCGCAAACTGTAACCATGAATTCAGCATTTCATTCTAGACCCCTAGCGTAGAAATTTTTCGTCGGTTATACAAAAAAAAAATCTGTTGTTTCATAGAAAAAGCCCAATACCTACGCGGCGAAAATTTATGGAACAGTTTTTTTTTGTATAACCGACGAAAAATTTCTTAGGTTTAGAATGATATGCTGAATTCATGGTTACAGTTTGCGCACTGGTTAAAAACTTATCGTATTGGTAACATTATGAAATGGTTTACAGATGTATTTTTTCTTTTATTTATAAATGGCTACTTTTTGCACCCCCGTCGATAGGCGCCCAGGGCTCTTGCCCTGCCTGCCCCACCCTAGTTACGCCATTGACTCGCTGCTCTCAAGATTCTAGCCTAAAGGAAAATCTAGTCACAGGCTCCAACTTACTGGTGGGCCTTGCTAAAGAGCACGCTGTCGCACCAAGCATCGTGTCCGACAGAGGGTAGTATCAGTGATGAGCAGTTAGACGTCATTCTACACGCACAACATTATTGAGTGAGATGCAGGATCATTTAAAGTAAAACAAGCGCGTAAAAACTTAAGAAAAGTCTTTCAGAAGATCGGGTTTATCGGCAAAAAACCGCTGCTTGTATCAATGACCAATAAAGTTTATTGAACTTTTCGATATTTGAGCTTTGTCCGTACCGACTTGGTTTTGGAGATTTTACACTTCTCATATTACTTAAACACGCCCACAGTTAGGTTAAATTAGCCTGAAAATCGAATCTTTGTTGGCTGCTAACTTTTTAATGGCATTCTTGTAGTATACTGTTTCCACATGGACAATATTAATAATGAGAAAAAACTATACCATGTTTAATTTTTTATGTAAATTATCGAACAGTGGAGTAATTCATGCATTCCCGAAGTTTGTATGAAAAAAAAATCGACTTTGAAAGTTGACGCCAGCAAGGGGCACATGGGGCCTCTAAAATCCTTCATTATGTTCGGGATACAAAATAGCACCCATGACAAAATACACTGCTATAATTAATCCCTAAGTGAATAATGTACATATTCTCTTTACAAACATTTTTGGTATCATATTACTTTAGACTAGCTTGAAAAGTATGTGA
The DNA here is from genome assembly GCA_949987655.1 of Polymixis flavicincta. Taxonomy (NCBI): domain Eukaryota; kingdom Metazoa; phylum Arthropoda; class Insecta; order Lepidoptera; family Noctuidae; genus Polymixis; species Polymixis flavicincta. The sequence goes on along the minus strand of OX465171.1, from coordinate 27,758,568 downwards.
CACTAGTTTGTGAGAGACGCGGTGTCACTAGGAATACCTGTATAGCAGAATACCACAATTGTCTCGGAATGAGGACAATCTTTAACGTCTTGGCCGTACCTTTGCGCAGAATCGTCGAATTTATTAGGTTTTTTTTTTAATTGTATGTTTATTTGCAGGTAGCAACCTACAAGCGCATTCGCTGTCATGGTCTCGACGTGGGGAGAGGCTGCCAGGATCCACCCTGCACGCCAAGATATGGATGCCTGAAGACCCCAGGATCTTCGCAAGTAACATTATCGATAAAGACGAACTTACCTAGACACCTGCTTACAGACAGATTCTCATTATCGTTTAGTGTCATGCCGTGGCGCCCTCCGCGGTGTTGGCCAATCAAAATTCATTGTGATATGACGTAGTCCTAAACCGAATCGCTTGATTGGTCTATACCTCGACACGACACATGTTATTTTTTAAATAAAAATATTAATTGATCTCATTATATTATAAATACTGCTGCGGTTATTGCGTTATAATTTATTAAGTAAATTAAAGTAGTTTAGTAAGTTATAGTATATTTTTAAAGATCTTTATCTCAATTATGTCATGTCAATTATATAATTGTATGGTTAAATGTAACCACATGTTAAATATGTCTAACTATTAAGTATAACAAGACTTTAGTCTTAGGAATTTAAATCTTTGTACCTAATATTGAATACCTTCCTACATATTGTAACTAGGTACCTACTACAACTCTAGTCACTGTACCTATTAAATCATAAGATACGTATAATTTTAGTAATAATAACCTACCTACATATACAGTTGTGGTCATAAAATTAAGAACGATTTGAAGGTCCAGATTTTCTTAATCATGTCATGAAAAAAATAAAAATAATGAAAAAGTGTTTATTCACAAAAAAGAGTTCGTATAAGTTACATTTACCTCCGCCAAACTGCATAGCAGTTTGTTGGCAGACGTAGCTCCACTTTTGTAAATGTCTAATTATAAACATAGTTTTTTTATAATTACACTCTTCCACCTAGTTTAAAACTTGCATTCTGTTGCATTCCTTAAATTTAAAACAAACCTAGTATTTTTTTTTTTTTTTTTACTATTCTCTACAGTGAGGCTTTCACAATATATAATTAAAGAGGTACTTATGTATTTCATTTTTAAAGGAGGTTTTTGCGATACAATCGTTTATATCAACTGGAAGGTTATTAAAATAGTTGGGACTAACACATTTCTACACCTTCGACCTTAATAGTTATTACATGTAGGTACTACAAAACTTCTCATATTGTTGTTCCTTTGAGATCTTGTGCGTATAATATTGTTTTTAAATTCATTGCTACAATACTGTTCTAAAGCTACTGACAACACTACCCTCTGATGAACCGGCAGCATTTTACATTCCAAAAATAAGTCTTCGTAATCACTACTTTTACAACGGCTTTTTGTACTTTTATCTACTAATAGTTTCATGAATCTGATTTGCAATTTTTTTATTTTATCCAAATATGTTTTAAATGTGTTACCATAGCATGCCAGCCCATAAGAAAGCAGTGAGTCCACCAGTGCATAGTAGACCATGTACAATGTTGCCCTATCCAGCACACAACTAAGGTGGTGGAATTTTACAAGGATGTACCTACCTGAGTTTGTCAGATAAGTGCATAATGTGTGTTTTCCACGAGAAGCTGCTGTCTATGACTAAACCCAAGTACCTGTACTCTTCCACCACCTCAATGTTTGCACACTCACACAGCGTCATTCCCTCCTGTGCAGACACTCATAGCTATGCCCCACTATGCGCGGCGGACGTTCGACCTTTTTAAGATAAGGAGATCGTATATGCATACATTTGGTTTTATTCATGTTCATTATGATGCCAATTGTCGTGAGCCCACTTAATGATATTAGTAAAATCCTCCTGGATATTACTTTCAATTAAATTTAAACCTTTATCTGCGTACACTAGACAAGTATCATCAGCATAAATATAATTATATACGACATTTACAAACCACATTGCACATGCTGTTGACATGCATGATGTATCCAACGGGACCAAACACGGATCCGATTGGCACACCACACACGACGTGTTTGGGCTCTCCGACGACGCCTTCAATGACTGTTTGCAGTGTCCGGTCTGTGAGGTAGGCACGGAACCACCTGTTCAATGGTCCCGCGACCCCACACTCCTCCATGGCCTGAAGCAGCTGGTGGTGCTCCAAGGTGTGGCTGGTGGTGGGTGGTGGTGCTGGTGGTGGTGGTGTGTAGTTATGTGTTCCTTCTTAGAAGTTATATTACCTACTTAGACTTATCCCTTCGGCTGTCTAGAACTAGTGTCAAAGTTCGAGCTAACTGTCAAACACTTAGGTTATCGATACTAATATCATAAAGAGGAAAGATATGCAACCTAGTCGCTGGCTCGAACTCACTCGTGAGCCTGGCTAAAAAGCACGCTGTCTCACCAGGCTTCGCGTCCGATAGAGATAGTATCAGTGTTATGCAGTTAGACGTTAGTCTACACGCACAACGTTATTGAGTGAGATGCAGGATCATCTATAGTAAAACAGGAGCGTAAAAATTAAGAAAAGTCCTTCGGAAGATCGGGTTTTATGAAAAAACTGCGGCATAAATCAATGACCAATAAAGTTTATTGAACTTATCGATAATTGAACTTTGTCGGTACCGTCTACCGTTACCGAACTTGCATATGGCACCGTTTTAACATGGGCACCTTCCTTGCTATCCTTTCGTGCAACTTAGCTTCTATCAAACGCCTTCGAATAGTGCCTGCCGAGATTGCTGAAGGTTGTTTTCACCAAAATATTCTTGTCTCAGCAAGGATTTTGTTTTGCCAAACGAACGCTATTTCGATCATCTCGACGAGATGACTTTCTCTGTGTAGGTACACGCGAAACATTTAAAGTTTGATACGTGGCAAAGTGCTTCACAGCGTGGAAATCCATCGTTTTTGAGCATTGCAGGTGGCCAGGGCCTCAAGTTTGCTATTACAATAGTGTCAGAATGGTCTATCATTGATTTCATAATTGTTGATTTTGACAAGTTTGATAATCTACTAATATAATGGCGTTATTATGACTTTCCAATTGTCAACCACTGGCACTCCATTGAAAGAAATGGCATTTTTTGGTAATCTTGTACATAATGACAAAAGAATGACTGACTTACGCGGTAATCTGCTAAAATGTTGACAGTTCCACACAAACTTTTTTGTTTTAAACAAAAATCGAATTAAAACACTCAAATGTAAATAAATACCTATCAAAACACTGGCCGCTAGAAAAAATAAATAAACGTCAGTAAGCGCACACATTTGACTTTGACAGCTAAACAGATAAAATATTATTGAGTTGTGAGTTTTTTGCTATTTACGAACTTCCTACTACTTCAGATTGCTTGAAACACTAATAAATAATATGTAAAAGTATATAATATGAAATTTGGCATTAATAAATGTTCAAATTTAGCAGTAGTTATTCGAAAATCATTTCTACGAACGGGTTTTATAATAATAACACAATTCTATTACGAGACCATTGACCGACCACTGATCGACCATTATGAATTTAGCAGATTACGAACTTTTAGAAAAATGACAATGGGATCGTGTTGGAATGACGAATTTATAAAAATAGGAGACCCTGCTATCTTTATATACGATCAATTTTTCTCGCTAAGTTTTTTTATTAGGTCTTTACCTATGAAATTGCCGTTCTGCAGTACTGGCCATTTCAAATCAAAATAATTTTTGTTTGGCTAAGAATTCTAATTTCAAATTAATTTTATTTTAAAAACATGGATTTTTTTTTCTAAAAGTAGTCATTTCTTTATTGATTAGTGTTACATTTTCATCGCATTTCAATCTTTTTCGTCATCATGGATACGTTAAAAATTCGAGTAATTATGGAATATGAGTACCGTCGTGGCAGCAACGCGGCACAAGCGGCACGCAACATCAACGACGTTTACGGAGCTAACACTACAAACCAACGCACCACCTGTTATTGGTTTGCTCGCTTCCGTTCTGGAAATTTCGACCTGAAAAATGAACCTCGCGGTCGTCCGAAGACTTTGGTCGACAATGACGAATTAAAGGCGATTGTGGAAGCTGATGATACACAATCTACGGTTGAATTAGCAGCAGCTTTCGACGTTAGCGTCAAAACAATATTGGTCCATTTGCGTCAAATTGGCAAGGTAAAAAAGCTTGACAAATAGGTGCCCCACGAACTCAATGATCGCCAGCGCGAAGTACGCGTCGAGACGTGCCTTGCACTGCTCAACAGACACACAAATGAAGGAATTTTGAACCGCATTGTTACCTGCGATGAAAAATGGATTCTGTTTGATAACCGTAAGCGCTCAGCAAGTTGGTTGGATCCTGGTTCAGCACCTAAACAATGCCCTAAACGAAAACTTACCCCTAGAAAAGTGATGGTCACTGTTTGGTGGTCTAGCGCCGGTGTGATTCATCACAGCTTCTTACCAAACGGGGTGAGCATTACTGCAGATGTGTACTGTGAAGAACTGAACACAATGATGGAGAAGCTGGCGCATCTCCAACCAGCATTGGTCAATCGCTCGTCTCCGCTGCTCCTGCACGACAACGCGCGACCTCATACTGCACAGCAGACGGTCTCCAAGTTGCAAGAACTGGGGTTGGAAGCTCTCCGTCATCCGCCCTACTCACCAGACCTTGCGCCTACAGACTACTACTTTTTCCAGAATTTGGATAACTTCTTGACGGGAAAAAAATTTAATACCCAAGAGGCAGTACAAAATGCCTTTGAAGAATTTGTTGCCTCCCGTCCAGCTGATTTCTTTAAGAAGGGCATCAATAAACTGCCACTGCGATGGCAAAGATGCATTGATTGCATGGGTGATTACTTCGATTAATACAAATAAAAAATTCATGAAAAACATTCGTTTAAATTTTTTCATACAAAACGGCAATTTCATAGGTAAAGACCTATTATTAGTTCCCTTGTAGATTACGGTTCCGTGTACTTTTGCCCATTGTTTTCATAATGAAGCAATCACGTTATGACTTAAACAGCACTAAATGGTGCCAAAATTGTTTGAATAATGAATGACCTACAACGACAGAGTCACAGAGTGTTCTCTATTTAAATTTGAATAAAAAAATTAACTATTCATCGTTCTTAATCGCTCAAGATCGGCTAATGAGACACAATTGATTTTCTGTTGTAATGGAGCCCCAAGGCTCCACGCCGATGTCAACCGATTAATTTTGTGACCAGCCAGTAAGTATTAATACTGGGTTCGGATCTAATGTATAAAGTTTACCAATTTTTTTTTTTGTACATTCGTTGATACACGATTGGCAAAAAAAATAATGGAAAAGTTTTGCGATACCTACCGAGAGAAATACAACAAAAATAATGCAATTAGTTATACTTGTTAGTTTGAAAAAAATCTTCCCTAAATATTAGCGTCCTTAATTAGATGACCACCACTGTATGTAACCTACCATTTCTACCTTACACAAGTATAAGTTTAGTATAAGAACCTATTCTATTCTAATAAACGATTTACCTACCCATTGCTGAAATTTGATTTAATTCCGACTACGGCGAAGCAAATTCATGTTAAAGTTGCATAATTTTAAGATTTCAGGCTGCTCACATAACGTACCTTTCTCGTACCTATAGGTACTCGTACCTTAGGTAATTAAAAATTTGAAAGTTTTTTCAGTACCGACCTTGGTACTGAAAAAGCTTTCTAAAAAGTTTGAGGCAAGGAAAATATTCTCATTTGACATCCGTGGTCGTATACCACTTTGTCACAAAGCTTATGATCGCATACTATTGTTACTGTGACGTGTTGTTGCCGGTAGTCTCTGTTAGGAAAGCTAAAGTACAAAGCAGATTTAATTGGAAAGGCCGGGAGGGGGAACGCTCTACGAGGAATTGATGATGTTCTTCAGATAGCTCAAGTAAAACATAAAGAACTGTGTATTTCAAAATGCAGTTGCAAGGCAGAAGAAAAATACAATTTTCCGAACAGCAGGCCTAGACAAAACACATTTCTTTTAGCGTTCACGCCAAACGCTGCGCCAAAATGTACGGGAAGGACTTTTTCTGTGGAAAGGTTACGTCTTCCGGTATGCCGTCACCAATAGAACCAGAGACGTTTCTAGAATTTAGTGAAAATATTTTACAAATTTAATTTACATTCTGAAGCTTTTAGTAGCCAAGAAGAAATAATAGTTCCATTACGATTGAGCGCTGATCCTTGTTATGCTGTTGAACAGATATTGTTCCTATAGCAAGCACACTACCTCCATAGATGTTCGTGACGTTTCTCTAGATTACAGATGTACATAGAACAAAACAACAGTGTTCACAGTGAGTCAGTGGAAGAACGTCGCTATCCAATGAGAACGGAATAATTATATTCGTGGTTGTACAAGACCTGTAGGTCTACAAATGGAAACGCCACACTATGACATCCTGAAAATTATCAAGCAAGTCTTGTTGCTAAAGGTTACAGTCAGGAGTGAATTATTATGAAACCTCTCCTGTGGTGTGGAATTTATCCTTACCTATGCTGTTGCTTAGTTTTTGTTGTTGAGAAAAAATATGAGCTCAAGTATTTAGACGTGGATATAGCATTGTTAAATGATGGTCTAGAGGAAGAAAATGTTCATGCAACAGCCTCTACACAAGAAGGTGGAAAAGTTTGTCTTCTGTACAAATGGTGTTGAAGCAAGCTTCGTGAGCTTGGAATAAAAAGCTTGATGAAACTCTTAAAAATTTGGATTATAATAGAACATCCTCAGTCTCAAAAAGTTTTGTATCGAAACTTTTAGGTTTGTCTAAACTCGCTATTCTAGCTGCCTATGTAAGTCGACATTGTCTTGTTGCATCCTTACCAGAACTTGATTGGCTGCTTGATGTACCTCTTGCTGTTAATACTAGGCCAGTAATAGCGTTTGCTATCAGTTACTTGAGTCAGTATAATACGACATAAGATAAAACGCACTGGACAAAAGCGAAGCGCGTACTTTATACAGGATAAGTTTTTATCCAGTGCGCAAATTCTAACCATGAATTCAGCATATCATTCTAGAACCCCTACCGCAGAACTTTTTCACCCGTTATCAAAAAAAAAATCTGCTGTTTCATAGAAAAGTGCAATACCTACACGGTAAAATGTATGGAATAGCTGATTTTTTTTTTGTTTAACCGTGAATAATTTCTGCACTAGGGGGTCTAGAATGATATGCTGAATTTATGGTTAAAGTTTGCGCACTGGATAAAAACTTTTCCTGCATAATTCCATTGACTACAGGAAGTTTGGTGAATATATCTCAACATACGTAACGTTATGTTGTTGCCGATTGAGTGAACTGCACGACTGACCGCCGTTTGTTTACAGGCTTTTTTGTGAAACTAACTGGAGGACCAATTTTTTAGGAGTTAATGAAACAGCCAACCATTACATCATCATCAAACCGAGGCTGAGTAATCACTGAGTGCCGTTATCAGAGAAGTTGTCTTTTTGCGCAGACTCTTGTAAGAAATTAGTAACAAGGTACAAGGGACAAGTTATTATAACGACTGTCAAGGGACGCAAAAATTAGCGTCAAGCCCCATTCACCATAATAGGACTGGCACATAGATACAAAACATCATTATTAGAGAGATTGTATCCAAGAATATTTAGATAGATTTACGGTACATTCAAACGCATGACATATGAGTGTTGACATTTTGGCAAAAGCCTTAAAACGTCACACACACTCACACTCACTATCACATTTAAAATAAAGGTGCTCTTAAACGAGCATCTAATCAATCAATCAATCAAACAAAGTAAATGATTTTGTTAAATATAGGTATGGTTACAGTTATTAATATTGCTCCACTTTGGGCAATTATCGTCAAATATGACGTCATGAAATCCAGCAATTTAGGGCAGTGGCAACATGTAGAGACCTGTTGCCAGAGATACGGGCACAATATGGAGCAACCTAAAAAATAGGCAATGCGCTTCCCCCGCCGCCTCCGCCGCCGGCCGGTTCCTCTCGCAAAAAACTTTTTCCAAAAAAAAAAAAACAACCGTCTTCCAAAAAACACTAGAAAGTGAAAAATAACTTTAATTTCGGAAGTCGGTGACTTTGGACATGTATTTTATTAATTTCTTGTCACCGCCTTCCGAAATTAAAGTTATTTTTCATTTTCTAGTGTTTTTTGGAAGTCGGTTGTTTTTATTTTTTGGAAAAAGTTTTTTTATTTTTCACTTTTTAGTTATAGTACCCACTCCACACCAATTCATCATCCTCGGGGTCAAAACAATGCATATTTATGCGATAGCAGCAATCGCGGTTGATTTGCTGTCATTTTTTGAAGAGTTTCGTTGCCTGTCTCCGAAACGCATCATCAGGTCTATATTAAATTAAAATGTGACCATTTTTGAATAAAAAACTCTTTCTAAAAAAAAGAATTTTGCAAATCGGTCTATATTTGACGGAGTTATGCCCGAATCTGCACCTGACTCCTAAGTTGAAGAGTTGTACCTTCCATCATCAGCCCAGAGTCATGAGATGATGATGACCATACGCAAATGTCTCAATAGCATTAGAAAACATAGGAAAAACATTGTTAATCCCTATAAGATTTGAGGGTTGCCCTCGATTTCCCTGGGATTCTATCATCAAATCCTGACTTGGTGCCAATGGGACCACCTCAGGAGTATACTCTTTCAAATAAAAAAAGAATTTTGAGAATCGGTCCACAAATGGGGGAGAAATCGAGTAACATACATTTTAAAAAAATACGTTCGGTGGAACATATAACCTCCTCCTTTTTTGGAAGTCGGTTAAAAACGAGACGTAGTTCTACGTACAAACGAGATAGAAAGAAAATTGGCTAAGAATTTCAAAACCGATTGGATATTCGGCAACTCATGAAAAATATGGAGCAATCAGAAGCAATATTGGCAAAACACATCGGCAATTTATTGTTGGATTGCTCCACTTAAGTGATCCAGATTGATCCATTAGTGTTGCCGAGCAATAATTGCTCAAAAAATTGCCCGTGTAAGAGCACCCTAAGGCTGCATTATAATTCGATTAAGTGGGGGATGGAGTCTAAATTATGTAAGAGCAACACTTATTCGTATTTTGTACTCTTCATAATCTATAATTTTCTGTATAGTCTATGTCTGTATGTCATAAAATATAGCAAAACCCTGACTCAGTGCTCTGGCTCATAATCATATTTAATTTAAGTAGGTACAGCAGTTTTCATATTTTGTTTTGCTTCAGGCAGAATCAAATAGAAGCTATTAAAGTTGAAAATTGCAGGGTTCAATGGTGGAACTGTGGATGGGTTGCACAGGTGTTTCCATTCCCAAGGGGTGAACTATGATCAACGCTCCGTGCACATACCCATTCATCAAAATACATTAGGGTTCACTGTTTTGACAAACAATTCTTAAAATTCCATGCAATGCTCGCCAGTTGACGGGATAGTGTCATTAGATACTGTCTCGAAGTAGGTACTCTAAGATCTCAGGAAGTCCAGACCCTGGTAGCTCTTTAAAAAGTCGAAGAATTTGGAGTGCATTTGTCTGGTAGGTAGGGTAGTTACTTAAAACCTTCAAAAATACGTAGAATAATCAGATGTTTTTTCTTAATCACTGCCTACCAGGGCCGGAAGGGCCCGTGTGGCTCCCCAGAAGCCCGGGGCCCGAGACTGGATAATAGTAGATGGGATACTATCGTAGTACCTATAATGAAATATACAAATTTTTAATTTTCAACGATATAATTCAAAATTTTACGTACCTACTTAAGGTATTTAGATGATGGAACGCTAAGAGGTGATGTAGACACCGTTTTGAAAGAATTACATCTCGTCAAAAAACAATTTCAATCAATTGGCCTGGACCTTAAGCCATCTAGATGTGAAAATTTCTCTTTCTGACGTCACCGAGAGACAACTGACCTTAGAAAAAATTATGCAATAGCCCCACAAATCAAAATTCTAGAAAAAGATCACTCCCAGGTTACTGTGTACTCCTCGCTCCTAGGTTCTAAGGAAAAATAGTATAACAATTAAATACCTATGTAATATGAATGGGTGAATGTGTGTGGATTAAGAAACTGTATCAATTACCTTTAGATGCTTTACTGGCGCTCAATATTGCCAAGATAAATGCAAGGCAATTGCCTGTCGTGTTATTAATCACGTACCATCCAGTGACGCGGCGCAACGCTAGTGACACAACTAAATATCGTATTTATCTTTTTCTAACAACAGGAATCGTTATGGGTCTTTCCTGTTCTTCGCGCACTGTATGATTGTATGTACTAGTTCTAGTACATTCATGGTTTTTGCTGTTTTTATGGAGTCCCGTAAGGTTTATAGAATTACCCTTGAACGATATAATTGTCTACAGAAAGCATGGTTCACTGTTGAACGGTAATACGAAAAATCTTTTAGTCGATACTTAGTGACAGCACGTTTCGCCGAATGACGCTACAAAGATGTGAACATTTTATGAGGAAGAAACAGAAGACAATTTATTGTTTTACGAGAATCGGCTTTGCTTTCGGCGAAAATAGATATCGATAAAATAATATTTAGTTCCAGCGTGTTCCGGCGAACCATGCTATCGACAAATCTTGGTATCGGTATAAGCGTTATTCGGCGAAACATGCTGTCGCTAAATAATGGTATCGACAAAAAGTTTTTTCGAATTACCGTTCAACGGTGAACCATGCTTTCTGTAGACAATTATATCGATCAAGGGTATTTCTATAAACCGTACGCGACTTGTTTTTAACCGACGAAAAAACGGAGGAGGTTTCTCAATTCGACGCGTATTTTTTTTTTTATGTATGACGCATAACTTTTTCCAGAGTAGTCCGATTTTGATAATTCTTTTTTTATTGGAAAGGGTATATACCCCGAAGTTGGTCCCATATAATATTTTGAAGAAAAATTCTAACCCTAAGAGTAAGAAAACAGGGGATGATTGATTGTTTACTCACATATTTTAAAACTGAGTTGTGAATTACAAAAAGTAATCAAAAATTAAGCATGTGGTAATTAGTAGATTATAGCCACAAAAAATTATAAAATAAAACCTTAAAAAAAAATTAAACCGCTGAAAAACCGAAAAGTAAAAAATAATAAACCTGCTTTGTCCAACCCCAATAACTAAGTTCGGAAGTCGGTGACTTTGGATACGTATTTAATTATATGTTACCGCCTTCCGAACTTAGTTATTGGGGTTGGACAAAGCAGGTTTATTATTTTTTACTTTTCGGTTTTTCAGTGGTTTAATTTTTTTATTAAAAAGTTTTTATTATGTGTTCTAATGTTCATGTATGATGCGTCTCTATTTATAATACGTCATTGGGCCGTATACGAGATTTTTCCAATTTCGCTGATTTACGTGATTAAATAGACGCGATTTTGCAGTTAAAATACTGTATTTCTAGAAGTTTGAATGCACCATACGAAAGATCATTAATTTCAAGTATGATCTAATGAATGATCTACTTTTGTATTTTGATTTTGTTTTTATTTATTGTCCTCAAACCGGCGATTATGTGACTTTTGCTTTAAGAGGTTTAGAATAATAACACATATATCTACGAATCTTTTTAGCGTCTAACTGTTGTAGAAGTGATCTATACAATGTATGAAACATTTTACCACATTCTTATTAAAAAAAACCTTAGTCAAATTTTAAAGAAAATAGGCAATAAATTGGTTTTGATTTCGGCTACTCAAATAACTAGTTACAAAAAAAAAACTGTTACTGTAATAAACTTCAGTTCAAGATCAATTCAATTCCAGAAAAAAAAAGTATTGGCAATAAATAATCTTTCAAAATAACTTATAACAAGCATTATAAAGTTATTTCTTTAAAATTTTCAGTTTGGTTTTCACGTTATTACTTTTGTTCTTTTAACCTTTAAGTTATTATGTAACACTATAAAACTTTAAATATAGAAGTGCTGTGCACACCTGTAATTGACAAATTTACTCACCGTACCCCAAAACGTATTAGTGAAAAATTCGATGGAGTGCCATAAAAAAAAATCTTTACATATGTACCTACATAGTATAAAACAAAGTCGCTTTTCGTGTCTGTACGCTTAGAACTTTTAAACTGCGCAACGTATGATGATGATGATGGGACTCCCTTTTCCGCACGTAGACTCCCATTCGGTCCGTTGTGCGTGGGGATACTGGCTAGCAGAGCCAGCCTAGCTTCGCCCAAAAGCACAGAAGCTTCCTGGGAGCTTCACAGGCTTCGCGGAGCGACCTCACTGTTCCGAGGATTTCTTCGCGTTGAGAAGCCACGGCCTCGCATTCCAGGATGACGTGGGCGGTTGATTCCTCGGCGTCAAGGCAGCCTCTGCAAAGCGGGCTGTCTGTGGAACTGCGCAACGTATTTATAATACGGTTTTCATCAATAGACAGAGTGATTCGAGAGGAAGGTACGGTTCGGGCGTAGCCGCTGGCAAAAACTAGTTAGACATGAATTAAAACGATCTTTCATGTTAGCTGGATTAAGGCTTATGGAAATGCAGTATTTTAACAGTAAAAGTACGTTTTTTTTAAATCAAGTAGGTGACTAAATAAGCGAAATTGATGAAATTTCGTATACGGCCTCTTAAGATTTACGTTTTTTTACGCTTCATGTCGATTATTGATTTTCTACAGTATCGTGTTAAAAAACAAAACTTTTGTATTTGTTATCCATCAGAGTGAATGCGAGGTTCCAGGGCGGCACTCGATCAATACACACTGTAGATTCGGATTGGCTGCAAATGTCTTTTCCCACGGTCGTCCCACACCACCGCCAGGGCTGCATACCGGTGGAGACAGACCGCGTACAACGGCGCGTATCTCTAGCCAACACCGGTATAGGTTGCGACCAAAATTAAATCAAAATAAAATATAAGTACCTGCGCTAAAATGTAGTGGCATTTACCATTTTAGATTCCAGCCCCCTAGACTTAGATTGTCACTGCTGAACATATAGTAAAGTTGTTTGTTTAGGAGTTTGTCTAGTAGCATTTGAGATGCCGGGAACCATCGTGGAGTGGAGGTAGGTTTTACTTAACAAATAAAGCGTTATAAAATGTGGTAGTCAATTTTATATTTTAACAAAATGTATACCTATCGGTATACGCGTTTTAAAGTACAAGTAGTAAGTAAGTAAGTAGTTATATTTTCAACCTCCAACCGGGCTCAGGCCTTTTAATTAGAGCCCCTGGCTCTAATTTCAGGGGTGGAAAACCATTTTCACGATTACAATAATATTCACCCAAAACAAATATTATTAAACTAGCTTTTGCCAGCGGCGTCGCCCGCGTGGGACTTTCATCCCCTATTTATCTCCCTTAGGGGTTGAATTTCGAAAAATCCTTGAAATCGAAGATTTTGGTTCAAGTAACCTACGTGCCACGATCTGTACGAAAGTAACTATGTCTACCTGTCCGTCTATTATCTTTTCACGTTTACACCACTGAAAGGAGATAAGTTGGTATCCTGGGGATGGATCAAGGTTGCCTGGAAGAGATCGCAGAAAGCGATAAGGCCGCCCATTGTATGTTTTTAGTGTTTAATGTTTTATTTTTGTCATGTATTTTCTGGTGTACAATAAAGAGTATATAAATAAATAAATAAATAAATGGACATAGACTACTTTTGCACTTCCATTATTTTCGTATTTCAGCGTTTTTAAAGAATCGTTCCTCAAAGGGATTAAGGCGGTTTTAGAATTCCGAATTTCTAATAACAAACCATTTTATGTACCTACTTCTGTTTAAGAGATTTACGGGTATGGAAATATAGTCATAATGCGTATCTTGAGGTAAGATTAATTTAGTCCATAATTAAAAGTTGTTATAATTCAAGGTCACAAAATAACTTGCCTAATCAGCCTATAATGTTCCCACTGCTGGGACACAGGCCTCCTTTCTGTGAGAGGGAATGGGCAGTAGCCCACCACGCGGGCCCAGTGCGGTTTGGTAGTTGTGAAGACATGTTTCCTCACGATGTTTTCCTTCACCGCTTTGAGAGCAGTGGTGATGAAATAATTTACACAGAATAAAGCGCCTGGCTGGGTGTGAACTTACGACCTACAAGTCGTAAGTCGCCGCCGTTTTATAGTGTTTTTTCGGAAGTGGTTTGATATTTTGTATTGGTTTTATGGTTTTCGTTGATAGGAACCGAGCATAAGTGGTTTTCTTTTTACTCACCGGACTATGTTTACATCCATTTTACATCATTAAAACCGACATCACTGTCAATTTTTATGGATATAATACAGGATTGTAGATATTGCTGTAGTATGTACAAGCCGCTGTCGAACGCAATCTTCTCGAAATCTGATTGAAGTGCACTTATATTGGATGCAAATCAATAAAAATACTTTACACAAGACATCCTAAGTAGGGGAAAGGAAGGTAAGACGGACCATGTACGAAGGTCCTGTTCAATCATTTGGAAAAGAATAACGCTATCTCTGAATAATTTGTGTGACGAGGAAGCTCAACATGCGCGCCGCCGCTATTTTAGCATGATTTTTACGTTGTGATTGACGATTTTTAACAAAAATTTACCTTCAATTTTCTTTGTCTTATGATATTATGATGTGGTCTCTGTAGCTGTGTAAAGTGACTTATGACGTTATGATTGAACTCAAATTAAAGTTAGTATGCGAGTGTGTATCCTATTATTATTATTATCCTAATAATATTAGATATAAATGTGAAAGTCTGTATGTTTGGATATTTAGATTTTTGGATGTTTGTTACTCAATCACACAGAAACAACTGAACGGATTTGGCCGAAATTTGGCACACATATAGTTTATAGTCCGGATTAACATATAGGATAATTTTTATCCCGGTAGTGCGGTGCGTGCTCGTGGGATAATTTTCGATCTCCACGCGGCTGAAGCCGCTGGTAAAAGCTAGCAGTAGGTATAGGTAATACTTAGTAACCAGAAATTAAAAGTTAATATCGTTTATGGCATAAGGCAAAATATACCCATGCAAAACCGACCACAGAAATCAAGAGCTTAAAAAAAAACAAGATTGATGATGTAAGTGAACCAAAAACCTTAAACAATAGGACAAAAAGAACGAATAGTGATAAAAGACATTAAAAATGACATGTCAAAACTTGCGTTTATAATCTGCTTGGCTATTCTGTAAAAATCACACCATGATAGTTTATGTGAAGCGAGCTTAAAGTGAGCTGTCAGTCTATCTATACGATGCTATATATTGACACTATTGACGACCACTTCGCCTTAGTTTTCGCGGTGAAATTTCTATAGAATAGCACTTATGGTGGAAATAGGTTCGATTTCCAGATTTTCGGTTATGGGTATGTTGTGCTTGCACGGGCTGTGTCCAACATGAGGATGAGCCAGTGCTTCTCTAAGAACAAAAGGTTGTAAAAACTTTTTATGTCCATTTTCCGTTCCTGTATGGTCCGTTGTGTGTGCCCCATTTATGAAGGTATCTTATATCTTAATTATCTCTGAACTAGCTTGGCTAGCGGTTTCACCCTCTTGGACGTCGAAAATTATCCCACGGGAACATAGATACAACCGGGATAAAAACTACCATAGGTGCATCATAGGTGTTAATACGCGTTATAATCTGTGTGACAAATTTCATCCAAATCCGTTCAGCCGTTGTGTCATGATTAATATCTGGATAACCGAGCGTTGCTCGGTTTTCTTTTTGTTTGACGTTTTCTAAAAATGAAACCTAGCTAGATCGATTTATTGCCCCAGAAACCCCTGCATACTAAATTTCATGAAAGTCGTTGGAGCGTTTTCCGAGATCCAGATTATGTAAATACAAGAATAGGGTATTTTCCAATTTAATAAAAACTGTTTTAATTTGAAGATTGGGACGATATATTTAACAGAAAAATAAAGATAAATTTATTTAAATCCATTTTCTCAATTAAAAACGATTAAAATCAAATTTCGTTTTCGTTGTTTTGAATTTACCGCCAAAACGCTCCTTACGATGACCTTTTATCACGTGACATCATGACGTCAGCTTTGTGTAAACGGCATCGGTACAAATACTTAGTTTTAGAAGTATTTGTGCACAGAGGCACCGCGCACCAATGATTTCACTTTCTATCCATAAAAAATCTTGGTAATTATAAACACGAACCTCACTTGTTTACTTACTTACTACTTTAGTTTTCACAAAGTTGACGTCACATAGTAAAAAGTCATCGCAAGGAGCGTTTTGGCGGTAAATTCAAAACAATTAAAAATAAATTTGGTTTAAATCGTTTTTAATTGAGAAAATGGATTTAAATCAATTTAATATTATTTTTCTGTTACATATTTCGTCCCAATCTTCAAATTAGAATAGGTTTTAATAAATTGGAAAATACCCTATTGGTATTCGATTAGTAGGATAGGATAGTATTAAATTAATGTGTACCGTAGAATAAATGTTGTTGGTTAGTTTTAGGTCATAAATGTGTTAAATAAAATTATTTTATGTATGTAAAAATGGTGGTCCGTTCTGCCTTCCCTTCCCCTAGATATTAATTTGACCTTCAATATAAATTGTTCTGTTGCATTGATAGCTTTGCATGAAGACACGTGCGTCGTGTCAAATAATAAAGTCTGGAGAGCTCTGCGTTTGCGCAGGTCAAAAGGACATTTTCATGGACACACAGCCTCTCAATCGAGTCCAAGCTGATGCAAATTATTAAGTGGTAGGTACTTATGTGGCTGGTAATAAGTAGACAACAATTGCGTATGGTACTTTACTAGTAAGACGAGAGAAAGATTTTGTATTAATTCGAAAACATTTAGGTATGTTCTTCACAAGAAACGTCAACATTTATTATCTATTGCATGCCCTAAGAGAATATTTTACAATAAGATCAAAATATAAAATGATTTCTCTGGCAGAAACCTAGACGTGGAAATCATCATCATCATCATTTCAGCCGAAAGACGTCCACTACTGGACATAGGCCTCCCCCAAGCTCCGCCAGTTCGACCGTTTCTGTGATTCCCGAAAATACCCTACCTTTAATAGAAAGACTTTTCTAGAAAGACTGTACGTAAATATTTACCTATAATTGGCAGGTATTCTAGGCCTTCCTCCGTACTTAAAATACTTATATATACGGAGAAAAAATCATTGAGTATTATGCTATTTTACATATCGGACAGTTGTTCGAAGACGCGCAAGAATCCCGAAATAAGAATTACAAAAAGTTTAGAATTCATCATTCTAGAAAGTGTTCAAGAACGACAACAAATGTAGAGGTGTTCCATACCTTATTGTGCTCTTCTGATCCATATATACAGGAAAAGTTTTTATCCAGTGCGCAAATTGTAACCATGAATTCAGGATATCATTCTAGACCCCCTAGCGCAGAAGTTTTTCGCCGAATGCACAAAAAAAATCTGCTGTTCCATACATTTTGACCGCGTAGGTATTGCACTTTTCTATGAAAGAGCAGATTTTTTTTTGTACAACTGGCGATAAATTTCTGCGGTAGGGGTTCTAGAATGATATGCTGAATTCATGGTTGCAATTTGCGCACTGGATAAAAACTTACCCTGTATGTCAAGTTTGAGAAATACCTCAGAAATAATATCTAAAGAACTTTTATTTGAAGCCAAGGCCCTTCTTGCTGGAAAATCTGTAGGAGCTTGCTGAACTATGTAAAAAAAAATCTATTAACTTACTTAGATACTATTTTTATTTCATTGTACTTATCTAAAAAAAAAATGACGAATTTTGTTTTGTTTTTTCTTATAAAATACGCAATGCATTTTTTGTTTTATTTTTAAAGAATTAATAAACAGAATTTTCTAAATCAAAATTATGTTTATTAAACACTATAGGTACATCCAAGTATATGTACGCAAAATTACAACTCGTTTAGTTTTGAAACAACTGAGATACGAAGTTTTGAGACGAATCATACGCGATTTTCCCATATGCGTATCATGGCGAATTTACGGAAGCAGCTGCCCCTGTCACTTTCAAACACGTCGACGTCTTACCAGCCTATTGAGGGTAGGCAGTCATCACAAGTCCGAGATCCAGCCTAGCTGAGGTGCAGTTGAAGTTGGAAGCATCGCAATACACCATCATCGATCTACATACCTAAATAACGGATTTACCTACCCACTAACACTGTATGGAGGTCACACGATTCAAGCCAGCTAACAATAACAACGTACGTCACGGAGCGGTCAGTGCATCGCGGCTGAGTTACGAGTCAGCAAACTTCGACTCGTCGCCGGCCGCTGACGCTGCCGTCACTGCAAGCGAGGCAAAACCACGTCAACATCTGGTCGTGCTTTCTTTGCTGCTGTTAAGTAAGCAAGCCTCTAATTAGCTTCAGTGGCAACCTTAGCCTAGGAACGTTTCAAACTCAAACTCAAAGCATTTATTTCAAATAAACCAATAACAGGCACTTTTGAATTGTCAAGGTCGGTGAGTTAGAAAGATGAAGCTAGTTGCCCATTCCAAAGCGTAGGTACCTATGGAGAAGAACGAGCAAGAAACTCCATGGACACTCTTTTAAAATCATGTTATTTTTACAAAAAGTTGGTTACAACATTATGTTGAAATTGTCAATGTGAGAACGATGTAAAAAAGATGTGCTTAATAAAGCGTCCGTAACCACTACCTATTAGTGATCGATGGTCCGTAATTGTAACAAAAATAAAATAAACATTCAGAAATTAAAATAAGCCGTTGAAGCTAAGAGATGACCAGTCCCTACTGGCGGCGCCCGTTTACGGACATGACGTTCGGATCAGTACCATTCAGCTCAACCATTTTGAAGGGAAGTTAATGATCCAACACACACGCCACCACCAGTTTGAGTGAGCATGACATACAACTGCCAGGGCACATTCAAGTCAATGAAAGACGTACCTACTCTGTAAATGTTAGCTTTATAGTAGGAACATAGTGCTCACACATATGCTATGCAATTATACAATACTAAAAGTTTGAATTTATACAATGCAAACATATCTAGCTTTTACAGTATTCAGCAGCTTCAAACATGTTTTCAAATGTTGTTCAATTTAGTTTAAGCTACCTTGTGGAGCAGGACAAGCAGCGTTTAGCCAAGCACTTTTGTCAGCGATGTAATCCTCCAACTTATAATAAGCATGGCTGCATAGTGTGCGTTTTATACAAGATTTAAATTTCGTTTCATTCAGTTCGAGTATGTGGGGAGGTATTTTATTGTACCTAACATTTTAAACAGTACCCCATGAAGGATTAGTCTACTTTAGCCAGTCTGAAGCCTGGTTGAACCAATTGGTCCCTATTTCTAGTCTTAATGGTGTCTTTCACCTCTTTTACTGAAAAGATTTAGGTATATTTTTCCTGACGTAGGTAAGTACATGATGTTCTCATAGATGTACATATTGACAAGGTACCGTCATGATATTAATAACTTTTTCAACACATTTGCTCAAAAACTGCATTTACGATGCCTGTATACATGGTTCGAAAGTTAAAAATTACGCACTAATACAACGGAACGTGCGGTAAAATAGGTACTCTCACCTAAGTACCTATTTTACCGCATACCTCGTTGTATGGCACCGTGCGTATTCTTTACGGTTTTTTTTTATTTCCATAAAATATTAAAAGAATTTCGTCCAAGGAGTTTCACATTACGAGAATAAATAAGCTGACTGATCGAACCTCCTTGGAAACGATTTTGCTCAATACGTTTGTCTCACTTTAATAATTAAGAGTACCTAAATGAGATGAAAGATGTAGTTCTAATTATCACCACGGGCATGTGGCGCCATTTGTAAATTCGCGCCATTTTCATATTAGAAACGTCAAAGATTGTTGCGAGTTTCCGACTGATATTTATAAACAAACTTTTATTATGAGTTCAAGCGAGGAAACTGATATTAATATGGAATCTACTCCACCTGATATTTTGAATGAGGCGCAAATTGCAGGAAACGGTCTCTAGCCGCCAAAATTGGAGAGCGCTATTTAATGATGTATAGGTTTGTTTAATTACATATTGTACTGTTTTCTCGCAAATGTGTTGAAAAACATTGTATGACACACGTGCAGAAATTGGTTTTTACAAACTCGTGACATTTGTCAACTCGTTTGTAAAAACCAACTTACCGCACTAGTATCATAAATAACTATGAACAGCAGCCTAATTGCGTAACGTATTAACTTTCTGATGACGATTCCGAAACTAAGCAAACTCCCTTCGTAATCGTGTTCTATAATCCGAATTGCGAAACTAAATTGAATCAAATTCTGTAGAATTGTATAGGGATGTTAATAAAATCTTGCCCAATCTATTACGTTTGCGCGTTTTGTTTCATAACATATGAACTATTCGCTTCCGAATAATATTACTATAAATTAATATTGTTTTAATTACAACTGGTGGTCTACTATTGCTTCAAATGAAAATATACAATGATTCCCCAAAAAACGTAAAACCAATTTATAAAACACTTTCTACCAAAAACTGCCATAATTGAAAAAAGCAACGAAACGTTACAATGTTCACGTTTTATTTATCTGTAGTCGATGAAAAAATCGTAGAAAAGCAGTGTTGTCAACTTATTGGGATAACTCCTAAAACTGGGGGTTTGGACACCCCAACTAGCAGATTAAATTTTGCTTTAGCGGCTGTTCGTTTTGTTTTGATTAGTCTAATTTAGTTTGTGGAAATCTGTTATTATAATAACACGATGATGGCATGTTTTTTTACTGTTTGCATGAAACCTGTGATAGTAATTTTCCCATTATATCTTTATAATACCGAAATCATTTTGGATTCAAACGCTAATATGAAAAGACTCTTCAGCATGACGAATATAGTGAAGTCACACAGAGGCTGTGCCCGTGTCGAGATCGAAAACAGTGTCATTTCGACCAAATAAATCCCATGGAAACATGCTTCCAAAATATAAAGTCAAGCCATTATTGTGTATCTAACAATCATCCATACATCTCCACTCACTTTTTCAGTAACTATTTTGTGATCCCTACTCAATATTATAAACGCGAAAGTAACTCTTTCTGTCACGCTTTCACGCCTAAACCGCTGAACTGATCGTCATGAAATTCGGCAAAGATATATTCTGGAATATGGAGAAGGACATAGGCTACTTTTATACGCGATAACCGACATCCACGCTGGTGGAGCCGCGAGCAAAAGCTAGTAATCTATAAAGTACGTGACGATGATTTGAAAAACTATGACTGATTATGACATAATAAGTTTTACTTTCAATTTCAAATCTTCAAATGGACCTCAAAAAGGACGACAGAAAGTCAGCAATAGGAATTTAAATAAAATTAAAAATTGCGATTAAGTGGAGTCGGGAAAAAGTTGGCAACACTGTGACAAATAAAAAACTATGAAATGTTTTTGTTTGTCTTGAATTTTGTTTTAAATTCGTTGTTTTATGTTTTTCAATAAACTAAATTATATTTACTATTCGCATACAAAGACATGGGCCTATGATAAACAGTATCGGATTATTTTTGTGGTTTCTGCACAGAACACGTAATTGGCAAATGGCAAGGAATAGGGCTCTGTCTTCGTTTTGTACTGGCTGCACTACGTCATAAGCTGTGTTTCTCAATAGCGAAAAGGACGAACCAGTTACCCATAATTCAGTATCAGCTGTAGTGCTGTAAGTAAGCCAATATAAACAGGAATTTCGTGTGTCTAGTGATTGTAACTTTCTTAGGTTAACTATTTATTTTGGTAATAATGATTGTCTGTCAACCTCACATTCTAACTACTGAGATGTTGTTATTTGATATTTTGGTCAGTGGGTCGTCTTAGGGGTTGTATGTATGTAATTCTATCAGCATCTACATAAGCAGCAGATACTAAATTACAAACTATAATAACCAATTACAACCAACAACATAACGTTAATTATTATAACATTTTCGCAGACGATGCCAGAGCTACTAACTTCAATCTAATATTGACCTATGAGGGTTTTACCTCAAAGAATTTGGTGGCAACGCAGGACATTGAAAACCAAGCTTTTGTATTTATCATTGAAGGTGAGCTTTTTAACACAGTTAAGTATCAAGCAGCAACTCATAATTATGAATGAATTTTTCTTTGGGCGAACTTTATACATAAATGTAATCACATCATAAATTTCATATGTCCCTATTTTTTACAGTTCTAGTTTCGTGCCATGTTAAATAAAGAAATAGCCATAGGTTGATGACGGCCTACTAAAGATTGCCTAGTTTGGCCCATAATTAAGTACTTTAATTGAGCAGAAAATAATTTGATTTTGTTTTAAAATTGCAGGAGTCCCCGGAACACTTCCCCTGCATAGACATGAAAGCAGCATGAATGATGTTGGCTGTTGCCATTTGTTTCGGCTACTTATGATGTTGGCTGTTGCCATTTGTTTCGGCTACTTCTGACATCACTGTTACTGCTACTGCAACTACTTCAGTTATCAAGCTGCTCAAGTGCAAAAGTAGAAACTGAAGATTGTTATGAACATACTAATTTTACCTATTTAAGAAAACTGCTGACTAGTTTTGCTCAACAGCAATATACTTAATATGTACTTGTGTTAATTGATATTGGTGTAAACTTTAATACTTACAAAGTGTTTTAATTATGAACTAAAATAACTGTTAAATGTTGACATACATATAGCATTGATTAAGTTTAAAAAAAGACAAGTTATTGATCATTAAAGTGATACTATTTAGAAAATAGCAGTGTTTATCTGAATTGTCATTTATTTGGTACATAAAGGTAAATTAAAAACAAATAAAATAATGGTTAACATAACTGCTTTATTTATATCATTTCACCCTTCTGACTACAGCATTTGTTCACATTTGACATGAATTTGTTGGCTATGAGGCAAAAAGAAATTCAAACAAGTATATTGTATAGATTAGTGGAATTTGGCAAATTTGGGCTACTGTTTTCCTGTGGAAGTCATTTATAATTTAATACAGCTTGGTAATGTTGCTGAGAGAAAGTTTACATTTTTCCTGTTTATATAGTTGAGCCACCTGAAAGATAAAAAAAATATTTAAGTACATCCTCATTATTTTCCATCATCCATTACTCATCCAGTCTTTAATAGGCCTCTCCCTTAAACGCTTCAATGCACAATCTACTGATGTACTTTACAAAACTACAATATTCTGCTATTAGATAAACAGTAATTAGATGCCTACAATTCTATTGATGGATGGAACATAGATACTTGACTAAAAAGTATAAATTATCTTTATTTAGGTACCTCATAGGCAAGTCATTTTTTTAATAATAAATAAAAAAATTGATGGACGTATTATTTAACTATATACATTGTGTATATAGTTAAATAATATCAAGCAAAACCAATTCAATGAGAAATATTTTTTGTAGGCCTCCACATAATAAACATAACAAATAAATATTATGGTTTTTCAATATTTAGAAAACAATGTTCAATACTACCATAGTCTGATGCATGTAGAGTACAATGCTTATTTTGTGGATTTCCACCGAATGTAAAGAATAATATTGTATGATTGAAAATCTTCACACACATTGCATAGTAATTTTACAATGCAATGTGTGTGATAAACTTGACAGGCACAGGCCTCTCTGTGAGAGGGAGTGGACTGTAATCCACAGACAGAATAATTGAATTGGATATTTTTACTAACTTATTATTCACAATAATTAGTTGAAAAATATTTAAGGTACCTAGTAGGCATCATCATCATCATTTCAGCCGAAAGACGTCAACTGCTGGACATGGGCCTCCCTCAATTTGGGGGGTTTGCTATAATCGCCACACTTGGCAAGCGGGTTGGCAATCGCAGTATGGTGGTAAAATGCATGGAGAACACTGCTACCCATTCTTAGTAAGTCCCTGAGTCGCCTCCTACGACACTGACGGGAAAGTACCTACCTACCTACTTTGCTTAAAGTAATTATGCATTGCCTTATCTATATTTTGTATTGACAACAAACAATATGTGTAGATACAATATTTAGGCATATTCAATAGGTTCTTTTATAGGAAATAATATTGATATTACCTTGAACAGACAATGATGTGGAAATAAGTCTGTATTTACGGTGTGTGTAGCTAATTCATAGAAGTCTTTAGATAGGTAATACATTGACATTAACTGCTTCTTCAATGTGTGCTTCTTTTGTTCTTCCTGTTTAAATTGATCGCTTTTTAGGTTTTCTAATTACAATTCGTAAATGCTCGACTGGCTTGCTAAGTTGGTGACATTATGATAAGTTTACGATACGAGGTACCTACGAATTTGTATTTCGTTAAAACGCCACCAAATTATCTCGTTTCTGAAATATCATCTAGGTAGGTTCTCTTAGTAGGAATCTTTATTTTAGGTTGTAAGCACACGTAACAGAAGAAAACGATTGCAATTATCTCTGTATAATCACCTCGTTGCTTCGCTATTCAAAATAGGTACCACAATACTGATATAACATTGAGGTTTTACACAAAATCACATTCACAGTTTATCAGGAAGACTACCACTTATATTTTTTCGTTATAATTTAAGAGATTTAATGATTAAATCCCATTAAAATGTAAGAAGAAAAATGATTGCGGCGAGTACGTTGCCTTCGGCTTGCGAAACAGACTACTCGTTGGTTTCAAACAAACTGATAGCTGTCAAACTAGTTAGGTACGCAATTCGCTTTAGTTAGTAAAATAGACCGTATACCCAATTTTTCCCGACATATCATTCACTCTAATAGAATAGTAATCGCTTTCACAGATATTGGAGTTTCGCAATTCGAAATTCGTAAATTTAAGCAAATTGCGATAGAAACGAAGCAAATTAATCTGAATCGTTTGTCAATAATGCATTACGCAATTAGGTAGCAGTTCCCTTAGAGAATCCCGCCTACGGAGGTCATATATTGCTCTAATGGCTCTTTTCTGCAGAATTAAAATAGACTCGATATCTTGGAGTGGGGATCGAGACGCGGTCCGTCGTAGTTTACTCTCAAGAAATAATTAAAAATGAGTGGTTAAAAGTGCAGTTCGGCCGTATTTAATATGCAATAATTACAAATACAATATTTCTAGACCCAGTGCCAAAGTGTAATAAGTTATCTTGCCGTATTCTTACTACCTATAATACTATAAACAATAACTTATAGGTTAAAATAAAAAGTGAGAACGTGACCTGCGATTCACTTTCGTCAAAACGCGTAAGCGACGGGTATTGCACGGTGCTTACGACCTTTTCGACGCGCAGAATGCAAAAAACGTGTCATCGTTAGCTTCCGCGTTCAAGCCTTACATCGCTTTTATTTTCGTGCTATACTAAACCGTAACCGCTGCAAGCATCGCTTAAAGCGCTAGCTGATTTTGACTAACAACGCTTTAACAAGAACTTTTGATTGTAAACAAAAATAATAATTATGGCGAACAACTGCGCATTATGCAATAAGCAACTAAGATCGACCAACTATAAATGTTCGAAATGTTTTAAACTATTTCACATCAGTTGTGCAAAAGGTGGAAACCAAACCAAATTATCAGAGGAAACCAAAAGCAGCTGGATTTGCCAATTTTGCCATAATAATCAACGGGATAAAGGCATTTCATGTCCTCGGCTCTCGGCGACCGGTGAGCATGCAAACATTGTTCCTAGCGCAGAAGGACTTGTATCACAAAAGTCGCCTGGCGCAAGTGTTTATACCACCACATCATTTTTACATGACTCACCAGCCGTTACCTCTAGGTACCGGTAGCTCCGATACTCTAAGTACATTGACGACCGAAATTAAACTGCTCCGAGGAGACATGGGTGACCTGAAATGTCACATTAAACAATTGAGCGACCACCTCACCCACTGCTACACTCGCCTTGACGAGTATGACGCAAGAATTAAAACTCTGGAAAAGCGCGAAGAGGAAATCATCACTCTAAACAGCACTATCATCAATCTCCGTGAGCAACTAAACTCGCAAGCTCAATCAGCAATACGGAATGAGCTGGAAATCTCAGGTGTGAACGAATATAAAAACGAGAACCCGCTTCACATCATTCAAGTAATGGCTCTCAAATTTGGAGTAACCGTACAGGAACAGGATATAGACTTCGCTACAAGAGTGGGTCCCCGCCGACAGGAAACCAAAGTAACCGCTGAAGCCCCCACACGCTCCCTAGTAGTCAGATTTGTACGTCGATACAAGCGTGATGAGTTCCTAAAGGCTGCCAAAGCCAGAAAAATGATGACATCATCTGACTTTGAAATAGCGGGGCCGTCGAGAATCATATACTTTAATGAGCGCCTAACTTACGAAAACCGGCAGTTATTTCGCGCCACGAAGCGTTCCTCCAAACAAGAAGGATATCAATTTTGTTGGCACAAGAATGGAGCTATCCTCATTCGGAAACAGGAGGGCAACCCCGCAATCCATATACGCAACACCGAAGACCTCGAACGCCACCTCGGCACCCCGGCTTGGACAACCCCACAGTGCTCTCCAGCAGCACAACTATGTGACTAAAAGTCACCTGGCAAACAAACAGTACTTTTTTATTCTTACTAGTTGCAGTAGATTTTGTACCACGTTTCTCTATTTTATTACTTTTCTCTCAATTTTTACTAATTTACTCTATAACTCAACCCATGCACACTCACGATTTAGATACTACTCAATAATTAGACGAACTCACCCACATTTACTAAAAATAAAAATATTTTCTATCACACCACATAGACTCATTGCACACCCACACAATACTATACATATAACACTTACCCATCACATGCACACTTCCAAAATCTCACCCAAATGTGTTTGCCTGCATACATTCGCACAACATCATGTCGTCGTGGCTAAAACTTTTATGCCCAATTCTAGTTCAGCTTTCCTTAGTTACCATACCTATGGCGTTATTTGATATTATGCAAAATATAGAGGAAATCACTACATTAGACTGTCACGACTTTGAAAACTTAGACGAATGCAGGAAACATATATCTAATTCCGACTCTAGTTTTAAAGTACTCACTTTTAACATCAGAAGCTATCAACGTAATTTTGACAACTTTTCAGTAGCATTAATCCAACTTGGTGTAGACATAGACGTTATCGTACTGACAGAATGCTGGCTCAGCGAAGGATCCATTCTGGAAAATCTATCAGGTTATAATGTATTTCGAACTAACTCTCAAAACAACAAAAATGGTGGCATAGTCATATACACCAAAATCACCCACGATGTTAATTTAATCGAACCTACAATACAGGATACAGATAGCCTTCTCTTAATTCTGAACAATAAAGTAGCCATACTGGGGCTATATCGATCACCATCTTTTACCACTCTCACAAACTTTATCGCTGCCTTAGACGCTTTCATTAAAACGATCAATTTGTATCCAACTGTAATTATCACCGGAGATATAAATATAGACATATGTTGCACTAACAATAATAAACACCATGAGTACATGTGCCTTATGGCTTCGTATGGTCTATTACCTGTCATAACCAAGCCCACTAGACAAAAATCTTGTCTTGATCATATATTTGTCAAAAGCAATACCAGACCCAAAGGCATAGTATGCAAAAGCTCTATCACAGACCACGACATAGTAATGGCCCACATCCCTCTCAAACATAGTTCCAGTAGACTTAATAAAAATCGGTGGGTTTTTAAATTAAACGAGGACGATTTAGCCACAGACTTAGCCAAAATTAACTGGACTGACACCCTTAACCAACAATGTGTGACGTCTGCTGCATCCTCTTTCACCGGCATCCTTGCAAAGCTAACAGAAGCACACACATTCAAAGTCAAAATTCCCCGCTGCAAACGTAACATTCAGCCCTGGATCACACCCGGACTTATGAGGTGTATAAGTCACCGCGACAAGCTACATCTATCATTAAGATCTGACCCCGAAAATAAGACAAAAAACCTAATCTACCACCGTTATAAAAACTTCTGCAATAATCTCTTACGAAAACTTAGAATTGAATACGACAGTCGACAAATACAAGAAAATAATAAAAACTCTCAAAAGCTTTGGAAAGTTCTCAAATCAATGTACGACCCTGGAGGCCAACGGAACAATACATGCAACTTAGTAACAAGCTCTCCCGACCCTGTCGAGTCTCTCAATAAATGCAATTCCTATTTTACATCCGTAGGTAAAAACCTGGCTGCTACCATATTAACAAGACTATCAGAAACTCAGTCATCCCTAACTAGCAACTACTCATCACCAAACACGTCACCTTTCGCCTTCTTTCTACATCCCACTGACGAAACAGAAATTGCAAACTTCATTAATCAGTTAAAAGATGACAGTTCCCCAGGTCCCGACAAAATCAGTGTAAGACTCATAAAGAAAATACAAAACTTAATTATAACACCTCTAACCCACCTGATTAACCTCAGCCTAGAAACGGGAGTATTTCCCGAACAGTGGAAAGTTGCAGCAGTCAGCCCTATACACAAAAGTGGTCCTAAGGACAAACCAGAAAACTATAGACCAATAGCACTCCTTAGTATATTGTCCAAAATCCTAGAAAAGGTGGTTAACACCCGTCTATTAAATTTTCTGGAAAAATATCATCTAATTTCAGAGCGACAATTTGGCTTTAGAAAAGGGAAATCAACTGAAGACGCGGCTTCACTACTAACAAACTCCATATCAACAACTATAGAAAAAGGTGACCGCTGCATGGCGGTCTTTTTAGACTTAGCTAAAGCGTTCGACACAATCTCAACAGATCTACTCCTTACAAAACTAGACACAATAGGAATAAAGGGAAAACAACTCAAATGGTTTCACAGCTACCTCACCAATCGCCGACAGTACGTTAAATCCGGCGAACACTCAAGTGGTCAACTTCCAATAAATTTTGGAGTTCCGCAAGGCAGCTTACTAGGCCCAACACTTTTCATAATATACATGAACGATATACTGAACCTCACTCTTCCAAATGCAGAACTAATATCTTACGCAGACGACACGGTTATTACATTCCACGCACCTACCTGGGAACAGGTCTACTGCCTTGCAGAAGAAGGATTAGCAACAGTAGCGCAAACACTCGATCGTAACTTACTCACACTCAATATAAAGAAAACCAAACTTATAACATTTTCCAAAACACATTTATCTAGCCCTCCTCCTAAGCTAACTTTGAAATTCCACACATGCCAGAACCTTCCAAACACATCACGCGAAAACTGCTTATGCGACTCTATCAAAAGGACACAATCTATTCGTTATTTAGGTCTACTCATTGACGAAAATCTTTCATTTAAAGCCCACATTCAATTTCTTTCTGGGCGAGTAAGGAAACTTATATACATATAATAAAGAAGCTAAGAGACCGCACTCCAAAAGACATCCTGCGAGTGGTTTATTTCGCAATATGCCAGTCCATCATACAATATGGCATATCTATTTGGGGTGGAGCAGGAAAATCGATAATGATTGAGCTTGAAAGAGCCCAGAGAGCTGTTATAAAAGTTTTATTAAAAAAACCATTCTTCTACTCCACTGACTCCCTGTACAACGAGTTCCAAGTTCTACGTGTCCGCCAACTATTTATTCTCAATGCATACCTACGCATACACAAAACCTTAAAAATCCGACCTGACTACCACTCATTGACTTCCAAACGAGTCTTTCACATCCCGCTACAACGAACCACATCTCTCCTAACAAGACGCTGTCCCGCCTATCTACACACTTTTGTGTATAACAAGGTCACCAGCAATTTGTCTTGTGACCCAAAAGAACTCTCCCTCTCCACATGCAAAAATGTTGTCAAACAATGGCTATTAGGTCTTTCATACGACGAATCGGAAAACATTCTCACTTCACTCAACTCACACTCTGAATCCTACTCCCACCACAGACACTGACACTTACATACACCACACGTGTACACTCGAACACACCAACAAGAACACACACTAACACACTGACACGTTATTTTATATTTTCTAAAATTTAATTTCATTTTTGATAGTTAAACATTTGTTCTTGATTATTTAACATTTAATTTTTGATTGTTTGATTTATTTTGTTCACTTTATTTTAAACTGAAAATTTTAATTTTTGCGTTGTTTAGTATAAAGTAAGCTTTATTTTTGTTTATTATAATTTCCGATTTAAGTTTCACTTTCACTTTGATCTAAATTTTCATTTATTTTAGTTTTATATAATCGTTTGCATTTACTTACCCACTGTTACCTTAAACTGCACTACGTCTCACAACTATGGTCCCCAAGATACAGGCGCTGCCTAGTTTGGGGTCCGCCGTAAAGACCAAAACGGAAATCGCTAACAGTTACAGACCAACTTAAGTTAAGTTAACCATAAGGTAATAATTGTAACGTTGATTCAATAAACATAATTAAAAAAAAAAAAAAATCTGCAGCCCGTCCCCATAGTAAAATACCGTATGACATGATACTATGAAAGTAACTGAAATAGACTAGCCTCGCAGTTTCTACATTAGTGAATTGACGGATTTTTCTTACAACATATGCTGCTGAACTTAGCCGTCCTGGAAGAACTCTTAAATGAGGACTCCACTGAAGTTTTGAGTCGAGCATGATTAGGGTTGCCACCTTTTATTCATGCAGTTAAAGTACATTGGTTATTATAGGTAAGAAAAAAAAAGTACGTAGTATCAAAATAAAGTACAATTTATTTTTCTTTATGGTATGTTTAAAAACATTTTTTTTTGTTTTGCTTTTTGCAATTTGTATCAAATTAGTATCTCTACTAAACAATTGCACGGTATCAGCAGATCCGTTTCACTATCAAAATTACGTTTTGTAGGTGTATGTGGAGTCTTCTTGTCCATGATTTACCATAGCATGAATCTATAAAACTTTAAATCGTATTCATATTGCACTCAAACCGCTTCGCACAAAACAAAAAAGAAATTGTAACAATGACACTGACATTGTACACATTTGAGGATAGATTGCGATCATAAATTGTTAAAAACGAGTGCCTCTGTGATGTGGCGCTGGCGAGTGGCGACATCGATTCA
Organism: Polymixis flavicincta; assembly: GCA_949987655.1. Taxonomy (NCBI): domain Eukaryota; kingdom Metazoa; phylum Arthropoda; class Insecta; order Lepidoptera; family Noctuidae; genus Polymixis; species Polymixis flavicincta. Next base: position 27,727,442 of record OX465171.1, on the reverse strand, counting down.
GCACCAATAGATAGGTACATTTCGTTTAGCGAAAAAATACTTACGACTAAACTTATCAAAATCCCAAAGAAATCAAATCATGTGCAATAAAGGATTTTGGTGTACTTTATTGTTCTCATAAAGTATAGAGTACAATTACCTGAAATAACGAACAATACTTTATTATAAAATACGGGTGGCAACCCTAAGCATGATCCCTAGGGTAACAGTTTTATCGACGAATTCTAGTTTCTCTTTATTGAATACTATGTCACAATCAGTACTTTTAACATTTGGTAAAGTAAATCTTATGCATTTAGTTTTTTTTTTCCCATTTAATACTAAATTATTAGCAGTGAACCAATGTTGTACATACCAGCAGTAGGGCATTATTTACGTCGTCAAGATTTGATGCACGTCTATTTATTTTAAAAATTAAGGATGTATCGTGAGCAAACATAACACCATTTGTGGTTGTTTTTTTAATATTTTTGTTAATAATGGAGCCTTGTGGAACACCCGTGGTTCCCGGAACCAGTCCGAGACACTTTACCACCGGTGACACGCCGAGGAAAGGCAGATAACAATGGCTTCATCAAAGTAGAGAAAAACTAAGGAAGAAGCCAGCTTCTCGCAATCAGTGAGGAACAGCGGGGGAAGTGAGTTTCATAACGAAAATTATTTTGTAATTTACTTAGTATGTATTTTTTGTGTATCTTTTGCATACCTACATGGTAAAATATGGCTGATCTTGTGATCTGTTATACCCATATTTTCAAAATAAAATTATCTTTATCTTAACAGCATTGACTGTACTGGACATGTTGCTGCGTCCCGCAACGCCATCGACGCAGCTGTACCTACGTGTCCCGATTACATCATTCCACGAACGTAGAAGAGATCGTGGAATACATCCGACCAAGTTCACCTTGATAGACGAGAAGTTGGACTCGCGCCAGAAGATTAACTTCAGTGCTTTTGTTGTGAATTTTATCTTGAGATTTTTTTGAATCAGGAATTTTGGCCGACTGATGGTGTCGTGTATCGGTGTTTTCGTGAAAGCCTACATGACACCATTACTCAGCATAATACGTCGCTGACTCTACGTACTAGTAGGTATTAGACATTAGTATAAGGGTGTGTACAGATCTGACGAATGCAACGCTCGCGTGCCGCCCGCGATCTGCATGCGTACTGCGCACACGTATTTCATGATCGCGCGCCGCTTCTGCTCCGTTCGTGCGCAAGCTTTGCAGCGCGAGCCGCGCGCGTGCAAAATTAATTAAAAAAAAAAATGCATAATGTCCACTAATTTCATAAATTTCGGTCACCCCATATTTAGCTGGTCCGCGCGGAGAGTCTTCTTTTGACACCTCGCACGTGCCATGTGCCTAGCTAATATAAAAATTTCAAAAATTTAGCTCACACTTAGTATTTTTAGAAGAAAAACACAGCAAGTCCGCTCAATGAAGTCCGGTCAAATTAAACGTAAAAATAGCGATCAAGTAACAAAAACTCCGACAGAGCTGAATTTTGGTAGAGACCTTGGGTACACCAGTAGAAATAAGGTGCTAAAAGTCCCCAGCAATCCCATGGGTAGGTACTAAAAAAGTTATTCAAGGTCAAAGGTACTTTTTTTTTGTTTTCTTGGATTCTCAAAAACGGTAAGTTATATCATAAATATATCTCAGACTTTAATCTTAGTGGATCATAAAATTATCTACAAAAATAGTCCTTATGCTTTTTTTGCTTTTTTTCCTACAAATCACCATTCCTAACATATCGCCAAGTTGAGGTTACATTCTAGATGATATGCACACAAATAGTATATGTATATACCACGTATTTGTATAAGTATATACCTATTTATGGACATAACACGTATATTTGTATTTACGTGGTATTTCTGTGCATATCATGTAGAATGTAAAATGTAACTTCTTCAACTTTTAATAGCGATGACTATGTAGTCAAGCACTTAATATAAGTAAAAAGACCTATTTGTGTCTGTTATATTTATATATGAGCTGTACAATACTGTGAATACCTATACACTCAAACATGGGCGTACCTAGGCTCTGGGCCAGGGGGGGGCAAACCAGATTTTTATAAGCACCGAGTCAAAAAAGTAAACAGATTAAAATAGGTAATATTTTATTTAAGTAAATTCTTTAACTAAATACTATTTTTAACCGACTTCAAAAAGAAAGAGGTTATTAATTCGTCATGTTTATACATAAAATATATATATATTATATTTAAAAAAAAATGTATTTTCAGGCATAACTCTGTCATTTATAGACCGATTTACAAAATTATTTTTTTGTTCGAAAGGAGTTTATTCTGAAATGGTCCCTTTAAATTTTATACAGATCTGATGATGCGTTTTGGAGACAACGGAACTCTTCAAAAAATGACAGCAAATCAACCGCGATTGCTGCTATCGCATGAATACCTATGCATTGTTTTGACCCCAAGGATGATGAAATAACTAAAAACTTTTTCACCGCCTTCCGAAATTAAAGTTATTTTTCACTTTGTAGTGTTTTTCCGGAAGTCGGTTGTATTTTTTTTTTAAGTTTTTAAAAGTTACTTTCGACGGTCTTCAGCAAAACTGTTTATGACGTGTTCCGTGAAAGTGCGGCATTTTTGCTTGCGAGTAGGTAGAACGGGCACGCCGCACGATTTTTAACAGTTGTATTTTGTATTGCAAATGGCAAAAAGTTCTTTTTCTTAATTTTTATCGACAAATGTAGATAGTAAGTAGGGAAGCAAACAAAATCCAGGGGGGGGGGGCAGCTGCCCCCCCTGCCTTCCCCTGGGTACGCCCATGCACTCAAAAGAAACTCCGTCCTTAGGCAGGCCCTTCTTCCCGCATGGCCATGATAAACATCTGCCTACTCTGTTTTCCACGTGGCGACGGTCATAGATATAGGGTAGACTGGGTACGATTGTGCCAGGGTACGGTTGTGACAATCGCAATATTAGCGAAACTATAAGGAATACCGGGGAAGCGTAAAGGGGAGAAAGGAGCACCATGCGGGTCTGAACGTGTTTCACAGTATTACGTCAGCCAACGCGCGACGTTGACGTTAGCAGAGGCCCTCATTACTTTTTAACGGTCAAAAGTAAGTATTTTTATTCGATTTATTTTAATGATTGTTGGTATACGTGCACAGATACAGTAATGAATGTTCTTTTTCATTATTAGTTAAACATTAGTGGTTAAATAGCAGTGCTTACTTTGTACGTACTTTATTTTTATATTGCCATAGTGATTGGTTTTTTGCGAAAGAGTGCCTTGGGTCCGGTTGTGACAATTTTTTTGGGTACGGTTGTGACATTTTTTAAAATATTTATTTTGCTTTTAGATGCCAAGAAAACGCATAAGAAAGACGGAAAGAGGTCAATGTGAAATTGGAAAATATGAAGAAGCTTATACAGAAGTCAAACGAGGAACATCATTACGGAGAGCTGCAGAAATGCACGAAGTTAATCGCATGTCTTTGTTGCGATATATTCGAAACGCGATGAAGCCGGCGCGGACTACAATAAAGACAGCATCAGCATGGGATATGTTGCTCATAATAAAGTTTTCTCTGTGAAGCAAGAACAGCAGCTGTCAAGATATATAAACACGTGCTGAAATATATTTTGGCCTGTCTCTGGAAGAGGTGAGGAAGTTAGTTTTTGAGCTTACAAATAACTATAATCCCAAGCGACCAAGCAAGCAAACAAGCAGCAAGAGAAGAAGAAGAAGAAGCAAGTAGCAACTTGGCTTCAGAATGAGATGGCTGGTGAGGAATGGTTTCGTTCATTCATGAATAGAAATCCTTCACTGTCTGTTCGTGTACCTCAAGCTACTAGCTTTTTAAGAGCAACGAGCTTCGTGGAAGCTTTTTAAGACAGTTAAATGTTCTTGTGTCACGTAAACGTTTATTATTTCGAGAAGAATGGATATTTTGTACAATAAAAGTGATTAATGACCATTTTGGTGTATTTTTGAACCTGTTACTATCGACCCCAAGTGCTGTCACAACCGCCCCTGGGGTGTGGTCGGTTGTGACAGTTTCTCTTTTTTTTCTAACTTGCTCCTGTGAGTTAACCATAGTACTTAGAAGTACAATTTCAGTATTTATACGTAGGCAAATGTACACTTCACAAACAAAAAGTTCTTTTGCACAGCTAACTGCCACACTAACAAAATTATTGGTCGTCAAATGAAAATTGTCACATCCGTACCCAGTCTACCCTACCCGCTTTTTTCAAGTGGCTAAAGATAAATACTTTTAGTGTTGAAGGTTCTTTTCTAGTATTTATTTCTAGCGTCTACTATTACAATTTGTACCATAAACTTATATTTAATAATGACACTTGTGCTTTATTTGCAATAAACTTTTGACTGAAGGTGATAATTATTACAGTTAGTTGTGGAATGACAACTCTGATCGATGCAAGTTTCGAAAGAGTTGATGTGTAGGTAAGAAGTAGGTACTTATTTGAATAATTACAAAAAGAATTCGCTTTCTCCTTGCTGTTAATGGAGCTCCAAAGAAAATTTATTGTACAAATAAAGATATAGGTAACGTTTGTAAGAACTATAGGTACGGAACAAGAAACAAGTACAACCATCTTGTCTTCCTCCAACATCGGCTTCTGCTCATCAACACTTTTAATGAGTAGGTATTCTATCAAGTTCAGACATGGCTAGGCAATCGGGTGCGTCTAATTTCATATAAAGTTATTTGGTATATTTTCATTTCAATAACGTCCACAAGATACCTTTAATAAACCTGAGTTATACCAATTGTTGAATAATTTATTTAGATATAACATTCACTCTAAAACTTATTTCGTATATAACATTATCGGATTTAGGTAACATTTATTCAATCGAAAATCATTAGGCCTATCCATAGAAATATATATCTATGGGCCTATCGTTTAAAATATGTGTTATTGCGATTAGTTTGATTGAGCGTGGATTGAGCTGCGGGAGCGGCGTGACAGAAACGAATCGCTGCAAAACCGACTCCACGTAGTCTTGTCTGCCCTACCCCTAGAGTGTTATTTAAAATCGCGTAGGCGCGGAGGGGCGAGGCTGCCCGCGTATCTGAGGAGCAGGTGGTATCAATACTTGCCGCCGCGGCTGGGGCAAGCCGAAGCCGCGGAGGTGAGCATGAAACACATCTGCGACGATAAGCTCGCATGGGACCGCCGCGCCGGAGCCTTGCAGCGCCGGAGCCGTGACAGAAACTATGCCTGCTGAATGTTGCATGCTTGCTTGCATGCTGCATGTATGGTGTATGCTTGTTTGCATGCCTGCTGCAAGGTACTTGAACAGTCGAACCTGGATACCAATCAGCTAAACGATCTGTTATGCAAGGCTATGACTGAAACGACGCGGAAACACCTCGGCAAAGTGCGCAAAAAGGAAGGTAAACTGACACCTGAAACCTTTTTGAGCAAAGAAGATCAATGCAACAGCACACACCTCAAGATCAAAGAGCAATAAACCGATTTAATCGGCAGATAAGTAAAGCAATTAAAAGGGACACTCGTAAGCATAACACAAAAATAATTACGAAAACAATAGAACAGCATAAAGGGCCCAAAATCTTTAGGAGGACAACAGACTTAACAACACATCCTTAAACTTAGAGCAGAAGATTGTCGGATTACTACAGACCGCAATTAATTGTTAAGTATTTCGGAGGAGTTTTACGGAAAACTATATGCCTCTAGATTGTCTGAACCCACACCTCTAGATAACAACTCTAGAGCTCCGCCCATGGAGAACCGATGCTCAGAAAGTCTACCAAATATCATGGCTTGCGAGGTGGACAAAGCACTTTTTCAAATGCAGAGTGGAAAAACACCTGGTGAGGACAGTATCACGGTTGAGTTACTGCGTGCTGGTAGTCAACCTGTATTACAAGTTCTTGTAAGACTCTTTAACAACGTCCTCTTTAGTGCCACGCCTCCACATGCTTGGAGGAAAGCGACAGTAGCCATCCTACATAAGGAGACCATTCAAACCTTAGCGACTACCGTCCCCTATCTCTCCTTTCTCAAATTTATAAGCTGTTTGCCAAAACTATATGCAACCGTCTGACCCACCAACTAGATGATTACCAGCCCGTTGAACAGGTCGGGTTCCGGAGTGGTTTCTCCACCATCGACCACATCCACACCGTAAAACAAATAATGGAGAAGAGTTCAGAATACAATTGGCCTTTGCTTTCGTCGACTATGAGAAGGCATTCGACAGTGTCGAGCACTGGGCCGTGTTCAACTCTCTCCATCGCTGCCAGATTGACGCTCGGTATGTAGACGTTTTCAAGAAGTTGTACGATGATTGGAGTGCGACAGGGAGACACCGTTTCGCCTAAAATGTTCACTGCCACTCTAGAAGACGTGATGAAAACACTGGAATGGGACCAAAGTGGTATAAACATCAATGGTGTCTACTTGTCGCACCTTCGGTTTGCAGATGACCTAATATTATTCGCTGAATCCCTTGAAGACCTCCAACACATGTTACAAGAACTATGTGCAAGTCTGCACAAAGCTTTTTAGAATATTTTACCTTTTTGATACCTTTTGTCTATGTTTTTATATTTTTTCTGATTGACAAATATACTTTTGTTTTACGACTACTATGAACCAGCGCCTATATTATTTTAGTAGTTAATATTTGGTCCAATCTTCGGAAAAAATATGGTGAAAACACGTTCTAAAGGTGCACAAGTGGACGCGCTGTGTGCAGGAGACGGCACCCAAGTTGCGGTGAGGGAGACTGCCCCGCCCGCGCAGCAGATCGCGGGCCTGCCCCCTCACGCCGCGGCGCCTTCCTGTCCGTCCAGCGCCGCCACATCGGGCTCTTCCGCCGCCATCAAGGCGCGTCAGCTGGCGGCACAGGCGCAGCATGCGCGCCGCCTGGCTGATTTGGAGCACCAAGCACTAGAGCGAGAGCGACAAGCCGAGCAAGCGCGCCACCTGGCCGACTTGGAGCACCAAGCTCTCGAGCGAGAGCGACGGGTCGCAGATCTCCATTTACAAGCTGAGCTTGCCGCCATAGAAGCGGACGCCAGCCAGCACGGCAGCCACAGCATGCGTAGCCGTGCTAGTATTAAAGAATGGGTAAAAAATGTAATACCTAATCCCGATGAACGAGATTTCTTAAGAGCCAACCCACCTTTCAGGTACGACGATACAGCCCAGTGTGTGACACCGGGCATGAGAGCTTCGCACGGCCAAGACGCTGTGGCGACCGCCCTCAACCAAGGTCGTGATGAAGACGGAGGAGTGACGCGCTTAATCAACTCGCTCGGAATATTAATAAATAAAGCTAACAAGCAAACTGCTACAAAGACAGACCTGCCTACGTTCGACGGCAAGTCCTATTTAGATTGGCTAGCTTTAAAACGTGCGTATAAAAATACAGCCGAAACTTCTTCGGCAACCGATAATTTAGCGAGGCTGTCGTGCGCCCTGCGCGGAGCGGCGCGCGACTCAGTTGCGGGCCTGCTTGCAGCGGCGCACACCCCCGGTGTGGTGCTAGCTGCGCTCGACGCGCGCTACGGCCGCGCCGAGCTCGTCGTGATGCATGAAGTGTCTGTGATACGTGCGCTCCCTAAGGTAAGCTACGATAGTAAAGATCTCGTCAATTTTGCCGGCCGTGTACGAAACTGTGTGGAAGTAATCCGCCTGTTAAATCAGCCGGACCACTTACGCTCGCCCGAGCTGTTTCAGGCTCTGTGGAGCAAGCTGCCACCGATATTGCGTCCCCGGTGGTTGGACTACGCTTATTTGTGCGACGGCAGCTTGTCTAAAGTTGAAATGTTTGCCGATTTCCTCTCCCGTGAAGCTGATTTGCAATGTAGGTTCGGTGGTGCTACTGACTGCTCGTTGCCTACTGATAATAGATGCTTCAGGGATAAGGTGAACGTTGTAGCTGAAATACATAACGTTTCCACAACAAATAATATTTGTCCGTTGTGTGAAAAAAAAACATGAGTTGAAGTTTTGTGATAGGTTTGTCAAAATGACAATAAGTGATCGTTGGCAATTTATTAAGAAAAATAAAATATGTCATAGATGTCTAAAGAAAGGTTGGCACAAAAATAAAACTTCTTGTACTAAAAGAGTATGTACCGTGGAAGGTTGTGACATGCGCCACCATGCTTTGTTACACGGGTCGAAATATGAGCGTGCAGTCACCGCGCACGTCGACGTGGAACACGACGCTGAACCTGAGCCATCGACATCCTGCGCAGCCACGCCAGCGACGTGCAGTGCGCCCGCGGCCTGTAAGGAGACCGGCGCACTATTGTATGACGACTCGGATCACGAAGTCTTGGCTCATGCATCCTCCTTGTCAGCAATGGAACCTTCTGTTCGGCCGTTGTTGAAAATAGTTCGCGTGATCGTGTCGGGGTCTTCTAGCAGTGTTGATACGTACGCTTTGCTGGACGATGGTTCCACAGGCACCTTTATAGATTCTAAGCTGGCTGCTCAAATTGGTTGCAAGGGCCAAGAAAAACGTATTCATTTAGACTGCGTAGGTGGTCTAGGAATGGACGTAAATATTCAGTACGTCGATTTCACTATAAAAGGTCGTCATTCAAATGAAATTCACCACGTTAAGCGAGCCAGGTCGATGAGCGGTTTGGGTGCTGCTCGACAGTCTGCGCATCTTGAGAGCGTGCGTAAGTATCCATACCTTGCAGACATTGCTAATGAATTTTGTTTTGAAGAAGTTAAGCCCATGCTGATTATAGGCATCGACAACTGGCACTTATCTCTCGCTAAAGCTACGCGCAAAGGGTCCAAGACACAACCCGTGGCTATTTTAACTGCTTTAGGCTGGGTTTTGTATGGTTTCGGTTGCAGCAAGACTAAACGGGCCGACGTTGTAAACCATGCCACGGTTAGCGAATCTGATTTAGCGAACGATCGGTTGATTCTGGAAGGTCTTATTAGGGAGCAGTACAAAATTGATTCAATCGGTATCTCTAAAAAGGAAGCTCGTAGTGCCGACGACGAACGCGCCTTGCAAGTTCTCGAGCGCACCGCGCGCCGTGTACCCGGTGGCCGCTTTGAAGTAGGCTTGTTGTGGAAGGCTGATAAACTGGATTTTCCCGACAGTTACAAGTTAGCCATGTCTAGGTTCCTTAGTTTAGAAAAAAAAATGATGAAAGATCCTGACTATGCTCAACGCTACCGTCAGAATATCCATGATATGATATCAAAGGGATATGTTGAACCGTGTTCAGCTCCTCCTACCTTGGGGTCTCCGTTGTGGTACCTCCCTCACTTTGGCGTAATTAACGTAAATAAGCCTAACAAGTTGAGAACGGTCCACGACGCGGCCGCCAAGTCCCACGGCGTGTCATTAAATTCAATGCTTTTAACTGGTCCAGACCTTTTGCAACCCCTGCTAGGTATTCTGATGCGGTTTCGTGAAGGTAAAGTCGCTCTGACAGCAGACATTCGTGAAATGTTCCCTCAAATTAAAATAATTGAGAAAGATAGGGATGCCCAAAGATTTCTGTGGCGCGACAACCCGAATGAGCCTATACGTACATACCGCATGTCATCCATGATTTTTGGCGCTGCGTCCAGTCCCTTTACTGCAATCCATATCAAAAACAAAAATGCATTAGAGTGGCAGGATACATACCCCAAAGCAGCTCGAGTAATTATATGCGATCATTACATGGATGACTGCATCACTAGTTTAGACAACGTTCATGAAGCGGCCAAATTGGCTGCGGACATTTATAAGGTACATTCTAATGCTGGCTTTGAGATGCGTGGCTGGACGTCAAACGATCTCATGGCACTCTCGTTGCTACCCGAAGAATCCTTGCTAGACGCGCCTGTTGTGAAAGACGTAGATTTAGGTCACCTGGCTACCCATGTGCGCACGCTTGGCCTTATCTGGCAACCCGCCCGTGACGTGATTGGTTTTAACACGGGAACCCATAAGGGTGCGTTGCCACATAAGCTCACCAAGCGAGAGGTATTAGCTCACGTCATGCGAGTCTATGATCCTCTTGGAATCATTGCGCCAATAGTTGTTCGAGGCCGCATCATGTTTCAAGATGCTTGGCGTAAGGGTTTGGAATGGGATGAGAGGCTCTCTCAAGGTGATAGCACTGCATGGATGTCGTGGTTTCAGGATTTATCCTCGGTGTCTCGTTTACGAATTCCTCGTTGCTATAACCTGAATAATCTCGAGCTAGCGGGCTGCGAACTTCATGTGTTTTCGGACGCCAGTGAATCTGCCTTTGCCGCTGTCGCTTATTGGCGGTTTCTGTACACCAACGGTGACGTTAGACTCTCTCTTATCTGCAGTAAGGCTCGCGTATCACCCCTTAAGCCTGTTTCAATTCCCCGTTTAGAGCTCCAAGGTGCTCTGATTGCTGCACGTCTTGCTATGACTATATGCGAAGCCCATCGACTCAAACCGAAGAGACGCGTTTTCTGGTGTGACTCAATGACGACCTTAGGTTGGCTTCGCAGCGATGCGCGTACTCTTAAACCATTCGTGTCTCATAGAGTAGGTGAGATACTGGAGCTCACAGACGTCGGTGAGTGGCGTTGGATTCCGAGTGATTTAAACGTGGCAGATGATGCAACTCGGGTCAAACGATTTGAGTTAACTCCTGAATCTCGATGGATTTCAGGTCCTCCCTTCTTGCTCTCCTCGGACTGGCCCACAGAACCCGTGATCGATGTCAGTGGACTAGGCCGCGAAGAATTCAAACAACATGTTCACCTCATCACTGATACTGACCTGCCCGCACCAATCTCCGCGGATCCGCTGCGTTTCAGCTCATGGTTGAGAATGGTGCGAGCAACAGCCAAAGCACATCACTTCATCTCTTTACTGCGTATGCGTAGTCTGCAAAGACGAGGCGTTGACGCCAATTTAACTCGTCTGGAAGGAAGTATATGTACATTTATTTCCTCTTGCACATCCTCTCCTAATATCCTTAATAACCACAATATATCAGCAAGAATAACAGCAAACGATTTGAGTCTGGCCGAAACCCACATCTTACGTCAGTCTCAGCTCGATTCCTTTAAAGAAGATATTTTACGGATTAAGAACCAACTGCCGTTGCCTCGTAATAGCCGCCTGTTCAAGCTGTCGCCATTCATAAATAATGATAATGAACTGCGAATGTCAAGCCGCATTGTTGCTGCCCCAGCCGTTACAGATGACGTTAAGCGTCCGCTCATTTTATACGGAAAACACCCAGCAGTTCGTCTTTTGATCCAGAGATATCATCAGAAGGCCGCACATTCACACCTAGACATGGTAATGAACGAGCTTCATCAACGTTACTGGATTATTGGTCTCAGAAACGCTGTTCGTATCGTAGCCCGTACCTGTCAGCTTTGCAAATTGCGCCGTGCTAAACCGTTTCAACCTCCTATGGGAAATCTGCCAGAAGCTCGCCTAGCTCATCATCAAAGGGCCTTCTCATTTACCGGTCTCGATTATTTTGGGCCAGTTAACGTTACTGTTGGCCGAAGAAAGGAGAAGCGCTACGTTGCCCTATTTACATGCTTGGTCGTCCGTGCCGTACATCTGGACGTGGTGCACAGCTTATCAACTGACTCGGCGATCATGTGCTTACGCCGCTTCGTATCGCTCCGAGGAACCCCATTGGAAATTTGGTCCGACAACGGCACTGCTTTTGTTGGGGCCAGCCGAGAACTGCGGGAGTTGTACGGTGATGCCGTAGAAGATTACGCTACCAGTGAGTTTATAAACTGGCGTTTCATTCCCCCCTCGGCGCCATTTATGGGTGGAGTTTGGGAGCGCCTTATCCGAAGTGTCAAGGGAGCGCTGAAAGTGTCACTCCGAGAGCAGACTCCCTCTGATGAGGTACTTAGAACCCTGCTGGCCGAAGCTGAAGCATTGGTAAATTCGCGGCCACTAACGATTACTTCACTGGACGCGAATGCTGAAGAAGCACTAACGCCAGCTCATTTTCTGCTAAACGGATCACCAGGGCGTCCCATCCCTGCTACGCTTCAAGAGTCGGATCTCTCGAGCAGAAGTTATTGGCGGAGAGCCCTCAGACTAGCTGATCATTTCTGGCAGCGGTGGGTTCGAGAATACCTGCCTTCGTTGTCACCCAGAAGGGGTGGAGGCATCGCGCCCTCAATTGCGGAAGGAGATGTGGTCATAATATGTGACTCAAATTTGCCACGAGGTTCATGGCCCAGAGGACGGGTTACGAGGTTGTTTCCCGGCAGAGATGGAGTGGTGCGGGTGGCCGATGTTGCCACTATGGCAGGCACCTTCAGGAGGCCCCTCCAAAAGCTAATTAAGCAGCCCATTGCATAAAAAAGGGGAGAATGTGCAAGTCTGCACAAAGCTTTTTAGAATATTTTACCTTTTTGATACCTTTTGTCTATGTTTTTATATTTTTTCTGATTGACAAATATACTTTTGTTTTACGACTACTATGAACCAGCGCCTATATTATTTTAGTAGTTAATAAACTATATGATGCTTTCTTACAAGTTGGCTTGAGAATGAACATGTCCAAGACGAAGGTGATGTTGGGCGTCCCGGATGACTCAGTTACAGCTGTTATGGTTCGAAACGAGTGTCTGGAGATGGTGGACCATTACGTTTATTTGGGACATGTTCTATCTTTTGACAAGGAGCATTCGAAACAAAGAGATTTCCAGAAGAATACAGTTTGGGTGGGCGGCATTTGGTAAGCTGGAACATGTTTTTCGGTCCAAAAAGATACCCCAGTGTCTAAAAACCTACGGTGCCGAGACATGGACGCTCACAAAGGAGACTGTCAATCGCATACGAGTAGCACAAAGGGCCATGGAGCGAGCCATGCTTGGCATAACTCTACTAGACCGAGTGCGTAACACCGAAATCCGTCGTCGATCGAAAGTGTTCGACGTCGGGGACAAGGCGATGCGCCTCAAGTGGAGTTGGGCAGGACATCTTGTTAGACGCAGAGATTGCCGATGGAGTAAAGCTGTGACCGAATGGTGGCCAAGATCAGGCCAAAGAAACCAGGGCCGTCCAAAGGCGCGTTGGGTGGATGATATCGTCAGAGCCGCTGGAAACACCTGGATGAGAGACACACGGAACCCAGAACTTTGGCGAAAAAAGGGGGAGGCCTATACCCAGCAGTGGGTGATTCCGGGCTGAGATGATGATGATGCCTGCTGCATGCATGGTGTACATGCTTGTTTGCATATTTTTACAGGGAAATATTGCTTTGCGTTTTTACTAGGCGTTTATCATATTAGACTAATAGGTTTTATGTATTTTGAGTGGTTTATCAAACGATTTTATGTTTAATGTACGTTATGCATATAAAAATTAGTACCTAGTTGCTATAAAGTTATATCAATCGTTTATTATATTAACTGATCATTATATCGAATAAAATTATAGATTCAGTTGTTATATCTTGTAAATAATAGGTCTTTACCTATGAAATTGCCGTTTTGTATGAAAAAATTTAAACGAATTTTTTTCATGAATTTTTTATTTGTATTAATCGAAGTAATCACCCATGCAATCAATGCATCTTTGCCATCGCAGTGGCAGTTTATTGATGCCCTTCTTAAAGAAATCAGCTGGACGGGAGGCAACAAATTCTTCAAAGGAATTTTGTACTGCCTCTCGGGTATTAAATTTTTTTCCCGCCAAGAAGTTATCCAAATTCTGGAAAAAGTAGTAGTCTGTAGGCGCAAGGTGTACTCACCAGGAGTAGGGCGGATGACGGAGAGCTTCCAACCCCAGTTCTTGCAACTTGGAGACCGTCTGCTGTGCAGTATGAGGTCGCGCGTTGTCGTGCAGGAGCAGCGGAGACGAGCGATTGACCAATGCTGGTTGGAGATGCGCCAGCTTCTCCATCATTGTGTTCAGTTCTTCACAGTACACATCTGCAGTAATGCTCACCCCGTTTGGTAAGAAGCTGTGATGAATCACACCGGCGCTAGACCACCAAACAGTGACCATCACTTTTCTAGGGGTAAGTTTTCGTTTAGGGCATTGTTTAGGTGCTGAACCAGGATCCAACCAACTTGCTGAGCGCTTACGGTTATCAAACAGAATCCATTTTTCATCGCAGGTAACAATGCGGTTCAAAATTCCTTCATTTGTGTGTCTGTTGAGCAGTGCAAGGCACGTCTCGACGCGTACTTCGCGCTGGCGATCATTGAGTTCGTGGGGCACCCATTTGTCAAGCTTTTTTACCTTGCCAATTTGACGCAAATGGACCAATATTGTTTTGACGCTAACGTCGAAAGCTGCTGCTAATTCAGCCGTAGATTGTGTATCATCAGCTTCCACAATCGCCTTTAATTCGTCATTGTCGACCAAAGTCTTCGGACGACCGCGAGGTTCATTTTTCAGGTCGAAATTTCCAGAACGGAAGCGAGCAAACCAATAACAGGTGGTGCGTTGGTTTGTAGTGTTAGCTCCGTAAACGTCGTTGATGTTGCGTGCCGCTTGTGCCGCGTTGCTGCCACGACGGTACTCATATTCCATAATTACTCGAATTTTTAACGTATCCATGATGACGAAAAAGATTGAAATGCGATGAAAATGTAACACTAATCAATAAAGAAATGACTACTTTTAGAAAAAAAAATCCATGTTTTTAAAATAAAATTAATTTGAAATTAGAATTCTTAGCCAAACAAAAATTATTTTGATTTGAAATGGCCAGTACTGCAGAACGGCAATTTCATAGGTAAAGACCTAATATTAGAGATTATGTAATTATATCTTATTACTTACCCTAGGCAATCAACTGAACCCCGAAGACTGGGGTTGGAAATTAATGAATAATAATTTGGAACCGATTCAAACTATCCTCCCACCTGCTCAAAGGCTGTATTGCTAAATGTGGCTGTAGAAGAGTAGGGTTGTTGTGTTCACCAGCGTGTACTAATTGCCAAGGCCTGTCTTGCACGAATGTTCAATCGAATCCAATAGACGAAGGTTCGTATGATATCGATGAAGAGACAGCTGATTCATCTTCAGTTTAACAAGTTATGAATTCTGCGCAAGAAAACGAAGAAGAAGAAGTCTAAGAAGACCTGTCTGTTGAAGTCGAATTTGAAGAGTAGGTATCAGATTAAAATAATAACAGAAATCGGAACTGCAGTTTAAATAAATCACCTATATCAATATCAATAGGTACCTATCAATAATCATCATGCAGTAAATGGGTAAGGTCGTAAAAAATTGTACTTTTATAAGTTTTGATGTGAGCCCATGTTTGAATGTGAATACCATGCTCTAACCAATAGTATGTTAATGTTATTATATTATAATATATTGATAATCATGCTTAGAACTATCTAGAAATATCCAGAATATTCCAGGGACTCAAACTTAAAAAATAAAATATATTTTTGTTTCACCATAATAAAGCTGCATACAAAAATTTACTTGTCTCCTATCAACCCATGGGACAAAAAAAAATCTTAAAAAATAAATGTATATCATTATGGTTTTAAATTTGTAGTTTACTTTTAAAGCAATAAAGACGCCGTGTGATAATGTATAAATTGTGGTAATAATACAATTCTAGAGAAAATAAAACCTATTCTAATTTGTGTCTCCAAAAATTTTCCAGTGTGTTACTCCGATTCGACATGGAGTAGATTTTTGGTTTTCAATGGTAGGCAACATTATTTAGCTAATTTTGATGCGGCAACACCTTGTTGTAACTGTCAAATGTCAGTATTGACATATTTTCTTCATTTGTGGTCGCGAAAGTGAAAAATTGAAAATTCCATATTTTAGTGCGCATATTTCGGGCAATTTATCTGTGAATTCTACGCGGTAAGTACAATAATATCGTTTACTAGGTTCCTAATTCGAAATTTATAGATAATGACCAGAGTATGTCATGTTTTATTAAAGAAATCGCGCTTGATTTGTGACCGGTATTCATTGTTGAAGTTTGAATTTTCTAGTGTGTTTATTCCAGTTCGTTATGTGTGTTATGGTGTTAGTTATGTCACACACTGGAGATTTATAAAGGAGACTGTTCACATAACTTAACCAACTGTGGCGAAATAAAAAAACTTAATGTTATTCTGACGTACCTAGTTATGAGTGGAGTGTTATACTATTCTAATATATAATTACTAATGGTCCCTCAGTACTCGAAATTCGTCCGTTTTTATTTTATTTTAGCTTTCTGCATTTCTTCATAGTAAACACCATAAAAATCTCACACTCCTCCGTGCGCGCAATATTCTTAATACGGGTCCGAAGAATTTGCTACACGTAATCCTTACTAATATTATAAAGAGGAAAGATTTGATTGTTTGTTTGCATTGAATAGGCTCCGAAAGTACTGAACCGATTTGAAAAAAAAATCCCTGGGTGACATAGGCTATATTTTATCCCCGTATTCCCACGAAAACGGGAACTACACGGGTGAAACCGCGGAGCGCTGCTAGTATGTAATACATTAAACACTAAATTAATGAAACGGAGTCAAAGTTTATAATGTCATTTTCTTTTTATGTATATTCTTTATTTATATAAAACAAATTATTTTGCAATTTGAATACATATTCTTATTTTTAAAATAGTGTGTATTTATTTAGGCAACTGTTTTATTATTTTTATTTATTACAGATGCCTACTCAAGCCGAAAGGCAAAAACAATATAGAGAACGTTTAAAACGAGACAACCCTGAAAAATATGAAGCGATTAAAAAGAAAAATGCCGAAAGAACAAACAGAAATAGAAAAAGAATCAATGACTGTCAATCCGAAAAAGAACAACAAGAAATGCGAGAAAAATGGAGAGAGGATAAAAAGAAGGGAAAAATCAAGAAATCTAATAATATTGAAAATGAAAATAAAAATGCGGCAAAAAGAATTATTAGAGTCAATTACAGATTAAAAAAGGAAAACATGGATTTAAAAGCTAAAGTAATATCAATAACTAAGGAATTGAAAAACAATAGAAAAAAAATAAACAGAATGCAACGGAAAAACCAAGAATTGCTGATACTTGTTGAACAGTTAAAAAACGAAAATAATGTAACACAACATACAGACAATACAGTTTCTCAAGAAAATTACGAAATGACTCCTTGTGCAAAAGCAGATAGTTTCATTAACCAAAACTTACCAAACATATCTATACAAGAAAAGGAAAGAGTTAAGAAACGACTTGTGGAACATAATGTTTTAGTAGATTCTTTAAAACAGTGTTACGAAACCACACGAAATAATGATTCTAAACGCATTATTAAGAGTGTGGTAGATGGTTCTATCGTTGAAAAATACAAAATGAAGGGTAAGATGTCGAATTATTTAGGATTGAAAGGCAAAATACGTTACATACAAGTGAAGAAAAGAAATCATGCTCTACTAAATCAACTTAAAGAATTTTTCGAAAGGGATGATGTAAGTCGGGCCACGGCGGGCAAGAAAGAATTTAAAACGTTACATAAAGATAAAAGACAGAGAAGGTATTTATTGGACACTTTGGAAAATCTATTTAAGAAATATAAATCTGAAGGAGGGAAAGGGAAATTGACGACGTTTAAGAAATACAGACCATTTTACATTTTATCGCCTAAAGTTGACAGGCGAGAAACATGCGCTTGCATAAAGCATGAAAATATCCTTATGAAAATGAAAGTATTAAAATCCTTGGGTTTGATCAAATGTCGGTCTCTTGATGAAATACTTTCCTTAATTTTATGTAAACCAAAATCAAAAGAATGCTCCTATGGGGAATGTTCTACTTGCGAAAAGAAGTCCTTAGAATTCAACTTAGGTGAGACAAATTTAGAAGACACTGTAAAATGGAAAGAATGGTCAATGCAAACACATGAATATTATGTAAACAATGAAAGACAAACGACTAAAAAAATTATGAAAACTGAAAAATCTGGACTTTTGAAAGCTTTGGTTGAATCTTTTACACAAGAATTGTCTAAATTTAAAAAACACGCCTACAACATTCATCACCAATATATTGAACATCAGCGGTGTATTAAAAATTTAGATGATAACACAGTAACAATACACATAGATTTTTCCGAAAATTATGCTACCAAACTGAACACAGAAATTCAAGCCATGCATTTTGGCGCATCTCGAAATCAGATTACCCTCCATACTGGCTTAATATATAGTAATCGCGATCCTCTTCCGTTCTGCTCTATCTCTGCTAACAATTATCATGGTCCGGAAGCTATTTGGGAACACTTAAAACCGGTTTTAAATTATATTAGAGATCAGTATCACACTGTCGATACAGTCCATTTTTTTTCCGACGGCCCCACAAGCCAGTACAGGCAAAAAAAGAATTTTTATTTCTTTGCAAAATACACTACTATGTATGGCCTCAGAGCTACGTGGAACTTTTTTGAAGCCTCCCACGGTAAGGGTGCTGCCGACGGCATAGGCGGTACCATCAAAAGAAAAATGGATTCTTTAGTAGCGTACGGAGCAGATATTACAGACGCTGAATCAGCATTTGAGTTGTTGAAGAAATCTGGGATTAAAATAAAACTGTTCTACATCCCTGAGGATGCCATTCAAATGCAAACAATGGAATTAGTACCTGTACCAGGGACCATGATATTGCATCAAGTAGTTAACACGAATTCAGAAAACACAATATCATACCGCAGCATAAGCTGTTTTTGTGCACAAGCAGAAACTAAACCAGGTTTTTGTAACTGCTTCGATCTGCGACAAGCTACATTAACAAAACAAGCGACAGACACAAAATGTGTTATTACAAAAACTAAAAAACCAACAATAACAATTCTAGCTGACATCAAAAATACGTTGGAAAACAAAGCAATCTTTGATTTACATAAATTTGGCCCATTTTCGCTTACAACTATTAAACCAGACACTAAACTATTTAAAGAAAACCAAGCTCAGACCAACGACATTGCATGTGAAGAGATAAGTTACGAAAACCCCATCGCATCTTGTTCCAGAACATGTACTGAACGAAAGAAGTGCATTACGCCGAAAAGGAAATTGTCTATTAGGTCAGTTGTACGCAAGGCAAAAAAATCTAAAACTAATTATGATAGTAGCACAGACACAGATGTTGATGAACAATATTCCCTGCACAATTCTTCAGAATCCGAGTGTTTTATTTCTGACAGTGAAAAAGAACTGATTGATGAAGACACTGGCATGCAGTTGATTGATGATTATGATGACGTAAGGATGCCACAAAACCAAGAAAATATTAATAATATATCAAATATAATTATAGAAAATGATTTAAACATAGAGCATGACCAAAGAACAAATGAAAGAGATACTAAGACTAATAATAATGTTAAGGATATGACCGAAGACGATATACAAGATGTTGTTTTGCATCCTCGTCAAATTTCAGGTAGTTGTCATAAAAGACATAAATAATCAATTGAAAGTACAGTACCGGGCAATAACTAATAAGCGCTGCTTTTTTTTGTTGTTGAAATTTATCAGTATTTCAGAATTAAACCCTTAATTCAATACAAATAAAAGAGAATCACCCGACTACGGACACAGCGACAATGCAGCTGTGTGCGTGAGTGTCGACGTCTTACCTACGAACCAAATTCAAGCGTGCGCGACCGAGCGGCGAGCAATGAATGACCTGAGCGACCGGTAGCAATAATTTTACCTAATTTTATTTCGAAAATCACCTACATTATTGTCATAAATTTAGTTTGATAATTACCTCTTTTTAAGCATCATTAGAATACGGAAATCTTACTAATGACAGTAATACTCTTGCGCCAAAGAAAAGTTCACTGACCTGGTATCAGATGATTAATAAAATGTTCGTTTTGCTCTAATGCTATCGTTCAGCCTAAACTTTTCGTATTGATTTTGTTTTTATTTGTGGATTAAATTGGTTGATTTGAAATTTTCTTTACTACTTAACGGGCTTAGGACCGGTAATAATACCTACATACCTTAGTTGATGTACCGATCTACTAAGTTTGTTTTTTAGGTTTGATGGAAATGGAAAGATTTGCTAGTTATGTGTAAGTAGGTGGTGATACTTTCGACTCTTAGGTATTATTGGCGTAGTTAAAAATTTAAAATCAACTTATTTACACTAATAAAATTGGTTAAGCCAACAACGTATTTACAAAATGTACAAAGAAATAAATTACCTACTTAAGTTACCCGGAGGAGTTGTCCAAAGTTGCCACCTTCACACTCTTGGCACAATCGAGCACGACGTAGCTGGTTTAAAATCAACTTATTTTTACACTAATAAAATGGATTAAGCTAACAACGTATTTACAAAATGTACAAAAATAAATTACCTACTTAAGTTACCCGGAGGAGTTGTTCAAAGTTGCCACCTTCACACTCTTGGCACAATCGAGCACGACGTAGCTGGTTTTCCTTTAGTTTACGTAACACTAACACATTCGTTTTAAAGTGTCGAAAGCACTAATGATCCTTGCACGTACACTGTGGTGTGGTGCACTCCAAAGCGTCGACCAGCCTCCCGCGTGCTTGCCCGTGGTTCTCGCTGGAAGTATTCCAGGATGTCTTCCTGCAAGGCGACAGGCAGGCCTACCTACGCTGCCGCGAGCTTGAGCATGCCGGGGAACGTCAAACTGCCGATGATCCCGCAGTCTCTGCGTAGCAGCCAGCATGACGCTCTGTGATAGGGGTTCCCGATCGGGAAACATTTCCGTGAACATCCGGATGGCTCCACGTAGGCTGTCTCCACTGATGGCATACAGGCGGACCATCTCCACCAACTCGACATTAGTGTAATTGTCCGTCATCTTGCACTTTGTATCGAATGACGTCTCAACAATTTACCGAGAACTGAGAAACGCGCACGCACATTTCGGCGACATCAAACACACTGTTGGTTCGGGGGCGGGCGGGGGGCCGCGCACGCGGCGGCCGATCGAACGATCGCGCAAGCGTTGTGAATGGATGTAGGTATTGTTTGCGTTTGTGTGTGAAAGCGCGGTTAGGCTAGTAACAGACGGGCCGCGTTTAAATACAGCTGGTTCACACTTACGGATTTTAGTAAACAGGAAAAAATATTTAAAAAAATACCTACCCATTTTATTGTTGATTTGGGTCGAGAATCATTAGCATAATAACGTCCTTGAATTTGACTAGGATGCAAATCAACATCTAGGTTAGGTTAGGTTAGGTTAGGTTAGGTTAGGTTAGGTTAGGTTAGGTTAGGTTAGGTTAGGTTAGGTTAGGTTAGGTTAGGTTAGGTTAGGTTAGGTTAGGTTAGGTTAGGTTAGGTTAGGTTAGGTTAGGTTAGTAGAATCGGGTTTGATGACACCATCTGACATTCGAATAGATAATAATATGGAAATACAAACAAATGACAGTGTGTTAGTAAGGTACTTCCATAGGAACTCCTGGAAATATTATATTGGTTTCGTAGAAAACATAAATATTACAGATCAGGAAACTTACTACACATTACTATTTTTAAAAACTTACAAAAAGCCACGACTCCATTTCGTTGTTACCAAAAAAATCGATCGAGACATTGTCACGGCAGAATCGATAGTAAAAAAAATTACATTAACACAAAACATTGAAAAACCCAAGGAGTATTTAACTAGCGATGACAATTATGTTTTTTTCGATATTTGAATACTTACATATTACATGGAACGTTTTTGTTTTAAACTGCTGATTTTTAAACTTGAAAAACAATAATTTTTACCTTTTTTAAACTATACGTTATTTGATTGTTACTTTTGTTTTTATGCATACTTATATATTTTTTTTTATTAAGAGGGTCGTCGCCTTTTGTTACCTCTTTCGCTTGCACAGGATTTTTAAGAACAGCACATCCAGCTACCCCAATCTGTCGAATTTCTTTGATAGAGTTTCAACTTTATTACAAAAGTGTAAGGTTGATGTTCAATTGGGAAAATTTGCAGGTTGGGGTAGTTTGATGTGCTGGCATCTGTACTCTTTTTTGTTCTAAGCACATTATTTTGTTAAATATTTTTAATTATATAATATTTTGTTGTGTTATTTTGGTGTTTAGTTTCGCAAACACGAAACCTACAAGTCTGAATGGTCTAGGGTTCGTTTTTGATTATTGAACTTTAAAATCATGAAAATAAATAATTCATATTTTAAAATGGATTTTACTTAACTTATTTCCAAGTGAACATAGACCTTAACATTATTCCAGTGCGTTATTGTGTTATTGTGTGTTATATCTTCCAGTGCGTTATATTACATTTTTTGACGACCTTACCCAAATACAGTATTTTCCCACAAAACTCCGTCATAACAGATCGGGGAGTAGCCCTACGGGGTAACCACGTAAAAAAAGCGCCAAGTACACTACCTCATAGGTGGTGTGGAAATGTGCGCATATCATGTAGAATCTTCAACTAACTTTTAGGATGGCGATATCTTAGAGAATAAAGTATAAGGACCATTTTTAAAGATAATTTTATGATGTAGGTACCTACTATTTTTGTCTGGGCTACATTTTCGATAAAACTTATCGTTTTCGAGACAAATCAGAAAATTGTAACCTTTGACCTAGAATAACTTTTTTAGCACAGATTTTTATGGGATTTGGTAGAGACCTTGGGTGCACCAGTAGAAATAAAGTGCTAAAATTCAGCTCTGTCGGAGTATTTTCTTTTGGTATGTCTATTTTGACCTACGCTTTATAGCTGGCGCTCTCTCAACTTAAAATGTTTTGAGCACTACGATAACATTAACGAGAAACAACCTAGCTACCTCATCCACCATAATCATCATTAGAGCCAGATAACGTCCACTGCTGGAAACATGCTTCCCAAAAGCACAGAACATAGCCCAAGGCTTCAACCGGCCCAAAAGTATCGCCACTTCGACCGGCACCGTAATTATTATTATTTGTTCGAAAAATGTGTCTGCTAAACAACGTAGGTAAATAACGCAATGAATATTGTTGAACTGTCAAAATGAAACTGATTATATTTTTAATTTTAACTTTTATTTCCTACTTTTAAATCTGCGCAGCGTTATGTATGTTTTCCACAGTGAATTTGTTACTAATTTATCCTCGTTCCTCGTCCTGATCACCATTTAGGTACCCATAACATATTCATTGAGACCATTTCAATGAGCTCAAACACGATACTTCTGCTGTTTTGTTAGTAACTTGGGTATCCTGGAAATTCCAGGTGTCGCTCCAGTTAAGGTTACTTTGTTCGTCTAATATCATTGAAATAATAGAATACCAAATTTCGACTTGTTCAGGCCCCTGGAAGATGCTCAAATCCCTTCATCAACCAGAAAATAGCTGATAATCTTCTAACGGCTGAACCGATTTAGATGAAACATCTATGAACACTCCCGACTAATGCACCTTTCAAATAATAAAAACAAAATCAAAATCGGCTCTACCGTTCGGGAGATACGATGCCACAGACACACACACGCAGGACACGTAAAACTTATAACACCCCATCGTTTTTGCGTCGGGGTTTAAAAATGGGTCTGCTCCACAACTTAAGTAACGCAATGAATATTATTTAACTATCAAAATGAAAGCCATTCCCAATTACCCCACTGATCACTTGATCATTAGTCGTTTATTTTTGGTCGAGAAACGAGGCGATATTAGCGTTACGTAGTTGGACTGCAGATTGCTGTTAATATTATTTACATTGTCAAGCAGGACACACAAGCGTAAGTAGATAATTATGACTTTCGTCGAGGCAATGTGTAAATTATGGCCATTAAGTAAATCAATGGTTTTGCTCAATAGAAGATAGACCTCATCCATCGCTTTCACTCAGGGGCGATCGAGAACTAGAGCAAATTCATTCGGCAAACAAAAATAAGGTATTTTGTTCAGTGTAATGTTAAATGAAATTCCTTTTAGTCTTATTTTCTTTATTATTGTTGCAACTTTAATATACAAACCAGGTTTTCGCCTCTTTTATCTATCCACTATTTTAAAGAACAGCAAAGATTTGTAATCTCCGCATTTATCTTGAATTTAAACAATAAAAAAATATGATGTGGTGATGTTACTTATAATAATTATGATTCAATTGTCTATCCCGATATACTACATATTTTAATTTCTATAGAAAAATATTTGTATCGGTAACAAAGAACTGTATATATCATAATTATACCATACATATAAACTATAAAGTTTACAAATGTTGTAAAATTTAAGAATACATATAATATTTTTTAAGTAACAAGTCAGGCCTAATATCAGGTAAATTATAACAAATTAAAAAAATAATATCGTGCTTAACACTGTCCTAAATTAGAATATATAATAACACTTATGTCTTATGTTTGTAACTACACAAGTTCATAGTTCAATATATAAATCATAAGGTACATTTAAAATCACAATTAATTAATAAATATTATTTCATTATGTGTATGCATTATTGTTGTCTGCATTTAGTAATATATATTTTACATTTTAATAGTCTACATATTACATAGCTAATCCACGCCTGAATACATTTACAATTCTTAATTATGCATTTCTAATCACGAGCTTTTAATTAAGTCAATTGTAGGCGAGAAGTTAGAAAGGTGCCTAAATTAGGATAACAGTGCTGTCTTCATATTGGTAAATTTACTTAATGATCCTGTAGTGCGCTGGGTTAGCGATAAAGACGTTGCACCATAGGAGCTGTCAGCTATGTAACTTCTTCTTTCTTCTGTATGTTATGTATAATTCGGTACAAGTTTGAGACGCCAAGAAAGAATACGCCCACTTACTAGTATTAAACAATTTTTTTTTTTAAACTTTGTCTGATGGTAACCGAAAGAAGAAAGACATACATTATTATCCATATATGATGATGTCATCATATATGGATAATATGTATGTCTTTCTTTATGTCTTTTATAGTACATGTGTACAGAGGCCAGCACATCAAGCTACCCCAATCTGTCTAATTTCTTTGATAGTTTTTCAACTTTATTACAAAGGAAAAAGGTTTATGTTCAATTGGGAAAATTTGACAGTTTGGGATAGCTTGACCTGCTGGCTAACTATGGAACATAATCGTAGTTCTGAGGCTGAATTGGCGTTGTAGTTTGTATGATTATATATTTCGACTACTAACTAAGCAACAATCGAAAAAATAAGGCTACAACTATAACAGCCCTTTTCCACTATTTAGGTGAATTATTTTTAAGTTATTTTAATTATATTATCAGACTAGTATAACCTAAGTTTCTACACTACATTAATAATCTGTATAAGAGCACGAGTTATTCGTAATTGTAGGCTAGGCAACATCAGGTGGAACTTACTTGCTAATTAGCTTATACATTTGCAGGAAAATAGGGATATAGTCCAGTTCTTGCGAAATACTTTTCATAATAATATTAAAGATAACTTATATATGTTCTTATTAAAACTTTAATTATTTTAATTGATCGAGTGTGAAGGAAATGAGAAGTTGTCAAGAGAGTAAAGTTACTAATACTAACATTGATATTGTCGTCTTTTATCAATGGGCGATGATCATCTGAATCATTGACGTAAGTGGAGTATTTTTATTAGAAAATTGTAGAATGTGAAAATTTAAAGAACATGTTAGTAAAGTTTAATAATAAACTTGAAATTTAACTAACTAAGTATTTAAAACGTGAGACGACAAGATATTCTTATAATGAATAGCTAACTAAAATTGTGTTAAACAATTCAAGGTGGTTCGGAAGGATATAAGAAGTGCACTTTGTAAACGAACCATAAAACAAACGCCCAAAATGCTATTTGTGAGTTTTATTACGACCCTCTTAAAAATAACAATCCTTTATATTTTTTTTTTAATAAATTATGTAAGTATGTATCGCATCGTGTATACTTAACATAAGTACTTTTTTCAATAACCCCTTGAAATATTTTACACTATTTTTGTCCAAACAAAATACCTAGACAAACTTTTAAACAACTAGTATAATTTAAGTAAAAAATGCGAGACCGACGCGACGCCGCCGGCGGCATCGGTCAAGTGGTGCCGAACGTTGGACTTTGATTTCGCAATATGCACGAACCTTATATCATCATCTACTTATATGCAAATGCAATTTATTATTTATTTTTCAAACAATTATGAAGAAACAATATTGTACAAGCAGCCGACCAAATAAATGTGCGTCATAGAGATTTTTTTTTAACAAATCGAGTTCACATTCTCAGTTGAAATCTGTAATTTAACTATGATCTTCCGGACTTGGATGGCATCGATTAACGTCGACAAGGTATTACTTATAGCCTCAAAACAAAAATCGATGGTCTATTAATGTTCCAATAAATAAGTACCATTAAAATATGCAGTTCTTACTGCATAAATAAGGACAATTAAAATATGTATTCCTAGTGATATTGGTAGAGATTAACTACGATATAACTTGGCGAGCCCCTCCAAAAGTCAAAACGTTTGAAAGTATTGCAAAATATTTTCAAAGTGCCACCAACACTCGCATGTGTGCAGTGTGCGTACTGAGACGGTACTGAAGACGAATACTTACAACTACATACAAATTCTTTCATAAGGATGCGACTACACACATTGATAATAAATAATATGAAGGGGCGCGCCATGATATCGTAAAAATCTGTAATTGGTATTGGTTGGTGGTAATAAATTGATAGTAAATCCGGAAACGAAATAATGCGGGTGCACCCATGGACAGAAAGGAGTGCGCGTTCCATATTCAGTTGTGCAGTGAATACAGACCGAAAAGTAAGAGAGAGACAAAAAAAGTGCGGCCAGTAGTTGTGTCTTTCTAGTATGTATTACAGGTCTGCAGAAAAGAGACAGGTATTGGCCGCACAGACGCTTTCTCTTTCTAGAGAGTGGTCACTTTTGTGAGGATAAAGCTCAGTCCATTCTCTATGTCTATGGGTGCACCCAAGCGGTGTGAAGGAATTTTATGTAATATGAATATTGAATGTGAACATTGACTTTTGTGCACATAAAATAGATATTTCTTGCGTCAAAAGAGGTATGTTCGGCGGCCTTTTCTTACTTATAGTTTTTAAAGCGCCTGGTTATTATGATGGACTTTACTGTTTATCTAATTCTCTTTCGCAGTTTGAAACGCATACGAATTCAATTAATAGTAAAACCTTGTGGCACCTGTAGGCATCAATAGCATAGACTAAAACTTTATTACTTTGATCTACAAGAGGTAAGAGGGATCTATTTTATTGGCATATTAACCCGGCCCGAAAACTATAAGGATTTGCAAAAATAAAATATATAGCTAACATGCAAACATGATTGAAAGTTGACAAAAATTAAAATGAACCAAAACAACAAACACTATCATACACGTCTAGCAGTCACAATATGCGACGTGCTAGCGTGTCATTCTCTCTTAATACATTTCTAACTGCGTATTGTAGGGCGGCTGGGAGTGCTGGGACATGAAACCTCCGTGTGCCCGTGAGCTGGAGTTTCCCTTGGATGCGTCTAGGGGAAAGGCCAGTCTCCGGGAAGGTGCACCCTGGGATGCGGGCAATGTCCCCCCATTGGGTACTGTGTGCCTAAGGGGTGTCGTTGCCTGTATGCCAATATCCTGTCAGTGGGACGCTCCAACGCGTGTCCCTCTGCGCTCATGCAGAGATGCACAGCGGCGGAGTTAGAGCGGGCTCGGTGTGCACTCACCCTGCCACCGGGCAGGGAGGAAGGAGTGCTCTCCTTCTGCCACCGTTAATCACGTAGCCCCGAAGATTGTCACGGTTATGTCTCTGACTTTTGACGGGGGACGAGGGCCTTGGCTTAACCAACCGGGCCGCGAGGAAGATTACCTCTATAAAAATGACCCCAAACCTCCAAGCGGCGGCGCACCGTGAGGGAGGTTGTTAGCGTGACTAATGGGTACTCTCTAGTGCGGACCACTATTTTTGAGACGATAAAAAGTTTACACTCGTGGGAACAAAATGGACAAATCAAACAAAAAACATAACCAGGTAGGGGTTTGCGCGGCTTTGGCTCCCAGACTGGAGCGGGCCGGGGCTGCCTTGAAGCGGCTCCTGCCCAATCTAGGGGGGCCAAACGCCTCCTGCCGGAGGCTCTACACGAGGGTCGTGCGGTCCATGGCCCTATATGGGGCACCGGTGTGGGCGCCTACATTGAGGCGCCAACCAGCTCGCCGGTTGAAGGCGTCCCATAGGGTCATGGACATCCAGATGATCCGAGGATACCGCACGATAACCGGTGAGGCGGCGGGCCTCCTTGCCGGATTACCGCCATGGGATCTGGAGGCAAAGGTCCTCGCGCACATCTGGGAGTGGCACGAGGAGGCCAAACGCCGGGGCGTAACTCCACTGCCGCGGGAAATCGCGGCACAGCGGACAGAGCTCCGGCGGGATCTCATGGCGACATGGAGAGTGCGATTGTCGCAACCCAGTGCTGGGCACGCCACGATTGCGGCGGTAAGTCTCCTCTTTGAGGAGTGGCTTAAGAGGCGGCATGGCGTCCTCACCTTCCGTCTGACGCAGGTCCTCACCGGACACGGTTGTTTCAGGAGGTTCCTGTTTTGGATAAGGCGGGAGGAAACGCCCGGGTGTTTCCACTGCGGACCCTGAGGACACGGTGGAGCACACGGTGGCGGTCTGCCCGGCTTGGGCGGAGCATCGCCGTGTTCTCGTGGAGGCGATCGACGGCGACGATCTCTCGCATCCAGCCCCTGGTACAGGCCATGGTACGGAGCGAGAGTGCATGGGTAGCGGTCACCTCCTTCAACGAAGCAGTAATTCTCGCGAAGAGGGAGACGGCGCACGTGAGGGAGAGGCAGTATATGCGCCTTCACGGCCCTAATCGCCGCAGGAGACGCCCTGGGCGTCGGGAATCCCAGGCCGATTTGCAGCCACCGTAGGCGTAGGCTTGCGGACGGCGAGTAATGGATAGCTCGCTGTCCGGTAAGGACCAAGCCCAAGTCGACGGCGCGTTGTGTTCCACGCGCGCCTCATAGAGATGTCAGCACAAAGTGACGGGACCCGCAAGGGCCGATGCCTGCCAGGGGTGCGGGTTTGTTCGACAGAGATACCCGCGCCCCTGGCATACAGCCTACTGAGGGAACACGGGTGAGTTTTAGTCAGTAAAAGTGTGACACCGTCCTGCTCCACCCAGAGCGGGATAAGTTATTTTGATGATTTCCTACCCAAAAAGAAAAAAAAAACC
Organism: Polymixis flavicincta; assembly: GCA_949987655.1. Classification (NCBI taxonomy): domain Eukaryota; kingdom Metazoa; phylum Arthropoda; class Insecta; order Lepidoptera; family Noctuidae; genus Polymixis; species Polymixis flavicincta. The sequence continues at coordinate 27,698,261 of OX465171.1, read as the reverse complement.
GCGTGTTGTAACTCCAAATTGTACTTAGGCATTATTTGGTAAATTATGTATGAATATGTACGACAGGCAAATACTAAACTTTGTAAGAACTATTATATTATGCTAAATGTGCTGATTGTAAGCATTAACTAACAAATACAGAATATTCTAATTACAATTATGGTGGTTTGGGATGAGCTCCGCAAGCTTTTAACGCTTTTTTAACAAGGGGCTTGTAAACAAAGGACCACGGCAGAAACAGAATGAATCCTGAAAAGTGGTTACAAACCAAAGGACCATGGCAGAAATAGACTGAATCCTGATAAGTACCTAGAATAAACAGTCCACCATTTTGAGGTCTTGACGTCGAATGGCGCCAGACTCCAGCCCATATATACTATTGTGTATGTTTTTAGTATAATGTAGAGGAGGTATTTGATAATTGTATTGTTCCACATTTTATGGTGGAATTCAGTTTTGAGTAGCATTGATTCTAAATCTTTCTCCATGACCATTATAAGGAATTAGTTCAGGAAGGTCATGTAGTAAACGGCGAAAAACAAGTTATCGGCGATATCTCACTGAAAAAGAATCGCAGACGTCTGTTTTTTTTTTTGCAAAATATAGATTTGAATTTGTTTTTTTTTTTAATTCACTCTAATGTTCTAAGGTTTACATTTCAGGATCTGTACTACGGTATCGCGTTGAAATAAGTAGTGATTATCTATCGAAGGAAGTAAGTATTAGCGAGATTTTTTTGTAAAGAACACCTATTTATTTGACGCCTAAGTTCAGCAGCATAATATGCTGTAAGAAAAATTCACTAATTTAGAAACCGCGAGCTTAGTATATTTTTTTTTAGTTTGATGATGTTATTGTAGATGTGAATTTGTCATTTTTTTTTTATCGTTGTGGATTTAAAAATATGACAAATTCACATCTGGGTTTTACAAAAAACTTCAGACGTCTGCGATACTTTTTCAGCGAGATATCGGCGATAACGTGTTTTTCACCGTTTCAATAGCGCGGCCATGGGATTATAGTCTTATAGCTCCTAAAATATAAACCTAGGATTTTTATCTATATATTTACAAATCCAATCTGTTATATACCTAAATTTCAGGTCTCTGCAACAGAAGCAGCCGACTAAATGTGCGTCATAGGATCTTAATACTCAAATACATTACAAGCGCTAGGATGGCATTATGGTACATTGAGATACCAAAATTATAGAATGCCATGTCGACTCTCGTCACGATGAAAATATAAGTTCCGATATTCCACATTTTGCTTGACGTATCTATGATAGATAACCGCCAGCAGGTATCCTGGTAAGGATGGATATTAATAGGTTCAGTGCTGGCTCCGTGGTACGTTTTACCTCGGACAGGAACGGAACTGGGCTGAGGCCAGCGAATCAATATTGTACAAACAGCCGACCAAATGTGCGTCAGAGAGCAAAAATGTTAACGAGTTCACATTCTCAGTTGAAATCTGTCATTTAACTATGACCTTCCGAACTTGGATGGTATAAATGAGTGAATATGTTGGCATCGATTAACGTCGACCAGGTATTAATTATAGCCTCAAAACATAAATCGATGGTCAATTAATGTACCACTAAATAAGTACCATTAAAATATGCAGTTCTTACTGGCCATGTATTCCTAGTAATTATTGGTAGAAATTTACGAAAACATGGCGCGCCCCTCCAAATTTCAAAACGATTGAAAGTATTTTCAAAGTTTCACCGAGACTCGCATGTGTCAGTGTGCGTACTGAGACGTAACTGAAGACAAATACTTAACTACATCCAAACTCTTTCGTAAGGATGTGACTACATACATTGAAATAGTAATATGGAGGGGCGCACTACGTTATCGTAGTTACAATCAACGTTTAGTTTACGGTATTAAATTGATAGTCAATCCGGGAACAAAATAATGCGGGTGCACCCATAGACAGAGAATGGACTGCGCGTTCCATATTCAGTTGTGCAGTGAATACAGACCGAAAAGTACAAGAGAGAGACAAAAAAAAGTGCGGCCAATAGTGTTCTCTTTCTAGTATGTATTACAGGTCTGCAGAAAAGAGACATATTGGCCGCACAATCGCTATGTCTCTTTCTAGAGAGTGGTCATTATTGTTAGGATAACGCTCAGTCCATTCTCTATGTCTATGGGTGCACCCTAGCGGTGTGTAGGAATTTCATGTAATAGGAATATTGAATGTGAACCGTTGACTTTTGTGCACATAAAATAGATAATATTTCTTGCGTCAGAGGCGGTAAGTTCGCCGGCATGCCCTTTCTTACTTATAGTTTTTAAAGCGCCATGTTATCATAGTTAAGCTACAAGCTGGTATTGGTTGGTGGTATTAAATTGACAGTCAATCCGGGAACGAAATAATGCGGGTGCACCCATAGACATAGAGAATGGACTGCCCGTTCCGTATTCAGTTGTGCAGTGAATACAGACCGAAAAGTACGAGAGAGACAAAAAAAGTGCGGCCAGTAGTTGTCTCTTTCTAGTATGTATTACAGGTCTGCAGAAAAGAGACAGGTATTGGCCGCACAGACGCTTTGTCTCTTTCTAGAGAGTGGTCATTATTGTGAGGATAGTGCTCAGTCCATTCTCTGTTTATGAGTGCACTCAAGCGGCGTGTAGGAATTTAATGTAATAGGAATATTGAATGTGAACATTGACTTTTGTGCACATAAAATAGATAATAATTCTTGTTTCAGAGGCGGTAAGTTCGGCGGTATGCCCTTTCTTACTTATAGTTTTTAAAGCGCCTAGTTATTATGATGGACTTTACTGTTTATCTTAATTCTCTTTCGTATAGTTTGAAACGCATACGAATTCAATAATAGTAAACTTGAGGCACCTGTTGGCATCAATCGCAAAAACTAAAACTTTGTTACTTTGGTCTACACGAGTAGCGATTTTCAGGCCGGGTTAATATGCCAATGAACGCATTGGCATATTAACCCGGCCCGAAAATTATAAGGAGTTGCAAAAATAAAATATATAGCTAACATGCAAACATGATTGAAAATTGACAATAATATAAAATGAACCAAAACAACAAACACTATCATACACGTCTAGCAGTCACAATATGCGATGTGCTAGCGTGTCATTCTCTTTATACATTTCTAACCGCGTGTTGTAACTCCAAATTGTACTTAGGCATTATTTTGTAAATTATGTATGAATATGTACGACAGGCCAATACTAAACTTTGTAATAACTATAATATTATGCTAAATGCGCTGATTGTAAGCATTAACTAACAAATACAGAATACTCTAATTACAATTATTGTGCTTTGGGATGAGCTCCGCAAGCTTTTAACGCTTTTTTAACAAGGGGCTTGTAAACAAAGGACCACGGCAGAAACAGAATGAATCCTGAAAAGTATAAACTAGAATAAACAGTCCACCATTTTGAGAAGCTCTTGACGTCGAATGGCGCCAGACTCCAGCCCATAAATACTATTGTGTATGTTTTTAGTATAATGTAGAGGAGGTATTTGATAATTGTATTGTTCCACATTTTATGGTAGAATTCAGTTTTGAGTAGCATTGATTCTAAATCTTTCTCCATAACCATTATAAGGAATTCGTTGAGGAAGGTCATGTAGTAGCCGGACTGCGTGCCGTGCCACAGCGCGAGGAAGACAAGCGTGATGAGCTGGCTGAGGTTGCGGTTGCCGAGGAAGCGCAGGCGCTTGTATACGTACTCGGCGGCGAAATGGTTGGTGTTGCAGTTGAAGCTGTCGATGTAGTGTTGGAAGCGCGTGGCGCTCTCGAAGCGCAACAGCTTGATGTTGTTGCAGCCGTCCCACTGGCTCACCATCGCGCCGCCCTCCGTGCGCGAGCCGTTGTACGACAGACCGAATCTGATGCAAGACGCTGCAACAACCGATAGTCAACATTAAATATCATTCAAAAACAACCAATTAAGCGGACAGTCACTGGTTTTTGAGTGTCAAAAGTTGCCATAGACACTTTCTAGCTCTTTAGATAGGGAGAAGAAGTTGCGCAACAAATTGCCCAGAAACTTATCCCTAACATCACAAAAACATAGTACTCTTATCGCCCAGTTGATCCAGGTTCAACCAAGTATGCCGTGCCACATTTTGTAACAAAGAACAATTTCAATTTGTTTAAATTAAATAATTTATACAAAGTGAAATGACCTCAGTGCACTGATTGCCACATGAACATTAAATACTAAATCAGCATCAAATCAAAGCGGCCATTGTTCACAGCATAACGAATTCTTTTGAAATTGGATTAAAAGGACGCCAGAACTAGGCAACTGTGTTATTTTGTCTTAACATATTCATTAAAAAAATATGATGACTTTTTGCAAGCATATTCTGTTGCTGATTAATAGTTATCAGTATCATTATTCAATTGATATGATGGTCATAGTCCTATGATTATATAGATCATTAACTCATCATTATTGATAATGTAGGGCAAATGTTGAAATATTTTGTAAGTACCACTAGCATATAAATGAGATTTGTATAACATGATAAGAATAAAAAATTAATGATGATAGTATGTTTACCTTCGGTGAGCAGCCAGCAGGAAATATATTTATACAAAGCGAAATGAGCCCAAAGTCCACAGTAAAAGTTACGATAGAATACTGATGAGTCCCGAAACTCGTCCGATAGCATAACTTTCATACTGAATACAGTGACTGAAACAAAAGAAAACGCAATTGAATAGGGTATTACATCCATATGTGTCTTAATTCGATGCTAAAATACTAATAACCCACAAAAAAAAGCAAAAAAAAAAAAAAATTAATGAATCGATTAGTGTCATAAAAATCAGTTAAATTTAATATTTTCATATTTCGCGCGTAATTTGAAGAAAACGCTGGAAGCAGTGGACGGCATATTGCTCTGTAGGTATGACGTCAGTTTGATGTGTAAACAAATGCACTGATATTTTGTATGATAATTGTTTATAATTTTAAAATTATTCTACTTATCGCAGTTCCTGAATGTAAGATATTATTATAATAAAAAAAAACTTTGGTTACGAAACTATAAAAGTACAAAGTTGTTCAGTTGATTAGTTTAAACAGCCAGCGGTATGACGTAACAACATGGCGGCTACTATTTCATGGTGTTCAAAAACTAGAAAAAACGTAAATCACGATTTTTCTGCTAAATATAATACAAATTGGGTATTCCACGTGTACTCGTAGGTACGTACGAGCTCCAAGCAGTAAGTAGGTATGTATAAATGTATAAACAAAACATTAAAAGAACATTACCTCCAACTTGATAAGCCACCAAGTAGATTGCACCCTGAATTAGCCTCTTCATAGCTTGCCCCTCATAAACAGCAGCTTCCGTTTCCAAGGGGAATTTATCAGAAATAAAATCTTTGTAGCGTCTGAACGAGAATATGGGTCCCACTAGGAAACACGCCGGGAAATAAACGAATCCCATCAGCTCCAAGAATGTAGGCGGACTCTCCAGGGCTGTCACTTTATTATTCGCAGACAGTTCATCTCCTTTCAGCATCTTCTTACCATCCCACAGGTCAAAGGACAAAGCGATCAGCTTCAGAGTGAGCACGCAGTGCGGCATCGTCCATGTGATGTCGTAATCCTCCGACTCGGTCACCACGTAGCCGGCCAGCAGATACGTCATGTTAAACGCTAAAGTCACTATTGCGTTGTTCTTTCCCGGACCAAGGACCTTAGTACTTAAATAAATTACAAGCGCTGGGATGGCATTATGGTACATTGAGATACCAAAATTATAGAATGCCATGTCGACTCCCGTCACGATAAAATATAAGTTCCGATATTCTACATTTTGCTTGACGTATTTATGATAAATAATTGCCAGCGGGTATCCTAGTAGGATGGATATTAATAGTTTCAATGCTGGCTCCGTGGCACCTATTACATCGGACAGGAAGGGAACTGGGCTCAGGCCAGCTAAGCCCAGTATACTCAGCAGCAGGCCAAACATTATTCACCGATCTGTAAACAAAAACAACAAAGTTACTTTTCTGATAATAGACGTCATTTGTTTTGTGCTAGTGACTCTATTTATAGATAAGACTGGTTCATGACAGTAGGTTAATATTTCTTAGCTTAATGCATGGCAGATATGCAAACAATGGAAATATGTGTAACATTTCTGCATGTGTTGTAAAAGCCTAGCGAAAAGATGAAGTTATGGTATATCTAAGTATCCAACCCCAGAGCTATAAGAACATAATTGAAGAATGACCCTACACAACTCAAGCCCGGGTCCTACTGAAAAAAAAAAAAAACAAAGATCGATCGCAACTGTACGGACGCGCATCCTCCGAAGTGGACGGAAGCGCATCCTTGCGAATCCGCGCGTATTCTGACGATTGCGAGTACGAGCGTCTACATTTACATGGAACTCGACAATTTTTTGAATTTACAGCTTAAAAACAACAAAAAAAAATTGTTACCTATGGTTGATTTTTAATGTTAAAATTATGATGTGACTTCATTTTTCAAATGTTACTGAAACTACATTTAACTATTTATCAGCATAGTGCAGATTAGCGGTTAAGTTTTATGCCGATCATTTGATTTATTTAATTTCAATACCTAATTTGAACTTTTCAACTGCCAGATCGATATTTTTTACCAAATAGCAACACTAAAATGACAAAGACGAAATATCAGTCACACAAGGATAGATAGAAATATACTGTCTATTTATCAATAGCGATCTATCATTCACTGAAGATATGTTATTAGGTTCCGCCGTTTATCCTACATACCTGCAGCGTGTTTCAAGAATGTTTAGGTTTGGTACAGACCATCAAACAGAACACTGTGGTCTGTACCACACCCACTTGTCCACATTTTTTCCATACAAACTTCGGGAGGGTTTTACTCCACTGTTTGACTATGTACATCAAAAATTAAACATGGTATGGTTTTGTCCCATTATTAATATTGTCTGTACGGAAATAGAATACTAAAATTAAAAACCATTAAAAAGTTAGGAGCCAACAAAGATTAGTTTTTCTTGCTAATTGAACCTTACTTTGAGCGTGTTTAAGTAATAAAAGAAGTGTAAAATCTCGAAAACCAAGTCGGTACCGACAAAGCTCAATTAACGAAAAGTTCAATGAACTTAATTGGTCATTGATTTATGCAGTGGTTTTTTCAGAAAACCCGATCTTCCGAAGGACTTTTCTTAATTTTTTACGCGCCTGTTTTACTTTATCTGATGCTGCAGCTCACTCTATAATGTTGTGCGTGTAGACGAGTAGCGTCTAACTGCTCATCACTGATACTACCTCTGTCGGACACGAAGCCAGGTGAGACAGAGTGCACTTTAGCCAGGCCCACCAGTGAGTTCGAGCCCGCGACTAGTGTACCCTTAAATATGACTCTACTTTAAAAGCCATCTTGCAAACTCAAACCTGCCTCGCAACTATAATCTTGACAGAAAAAAAAAAAAAAACGAACAGTAACCCGTCACTGGGTGAACTGGATTCAAAGTTACTAGGAGATGCTTTTACTATAGATATGATTCAATCAACTCGAAATATAGCAAAAATAATTGTAACTGCAAACAATGGATCCCACCTAACGATTTTTCAACTCAATTAACCCCGACAGTGGATATAGTTTGTAAAAGAAATTACACAGATTTCACTTAGGTACCTATTTGAAAACAAAGTAAAAAAAGAAAAAGTGTATTAGGTATATGTATAACAAACTTTGACACATAACAAACTAAGCAGCTATTATTTTTCTTTTCAACAAATCATTTATGTATCTACGCAATAGAGCGAGCTACAGTAATGGGTAGCTCGCTGTCCGGTAAGGACCAAGCTCAGGGGCCTAAGTCTGCTATTTTTATAGATTCGACATTCCAACACGATCCTATTGTCATTCTGCTAAAAGCTCGTAATCTGCTAAATTCATAATGGTCGATCAGTGGTCGGTCAATGGCCTCGTAATAGAATTGTGTTTCATTGGTACTGTCGTATTGCCATTATTATAAAACCTGTTAGTAGAAATGATTTTCGAAAAAAATGCTCCTAAATTTTGAACCTTTATTAATGCAAGAATTCATTTATATGTATATATATTTTTACATATTATTTTTTAACATATTATCTTAGGAACTGACAATTTTTTGCAGATTATCCCCTAAGTCAGTCATTCATTTGTCATTATGTACGAGATTACCAATAAATGCCATTTCTTTCAATGGAGTGTCAGTGGCTGACCACTGGAAAGTCATAATGACGCCATTATATTAGTAGATTACCAAGCTTGTCAAAATCAACAATTATGAAATCAATGATAGACCATTCTGACACTATTGTAATAGCAGACTTGAGGCCCTGGGGCCTTAGTCTGCTATTTTTATAAATTCGCCATTCCAACACGATTCCATCGTCATTTTGCTAAAATTTCGTAATCTGCTAAATTCATAATGATCGATCAGTGGTCGGTCAATGGTCTCGTAATAGAATTGTGTTATAATGGCATTTTCGTATTGTCATTATTATAAAAAGCGTTAGTAGAAATGATTTTCGAAAAAATACTACTAAATTTGAACATTTATTCATGCCAGATTTCATTTATATGTATATATTTTTACATATTATTTTAGAAACTGTCATTTTTTTTTTGCAGATAACCCCTTAAGTCATTCATTTGTCATTATGTACGAGATTACCAATAAATGCCATTTCTTTCAATGGAGTGTCAGTGGCTGACCACTGAAAAGTCATAATGATGCCATTATAGTAGTAGATTACCAAACTTGTCAAAATCAACAATTATGAAATCGATGATAGACCATTCTGACACTATTTTAATAGCAGACTTGAGGCCCTGGTCGACGGCGCGTTGTGTTCCACGCGCGCCTCAAAGAGATGTCAGCACAAAGTGACGGGGCCCGCAAGGGCCGATGCCTGCCAGAGGTGCGGGTTCGTTCGAAAGAGATACCGCCGCCCCTGACATACAGGCTACTGAGGGAACACGGGTGGGTTTTAGTCAGTAAAAGTCTGACACGCCCTCCTGCTCCACCCAGAGCGGGAGAAGTTATTTGATGATTTTCCACCCAAAAAAGTAAAAAAAACCCGGTGCCATAATAAAGTAACGCAGCAGTAGGGCAAGTATGTTTTTTTTTTGATGAGGCATACTGCCTCTCCCTCACGTGCGCCGCCTCCCTCTTCGCGAGCATCACTGCTTCGCAGGAGGCGACGGCAACCATGCACTCTCGCTCCGTTCCATAGCCGGACGCGAGATATCGCCGCCGCAGGCGCCGATCGCCTCCACAAGGAAGGGCAAGTATGTTTATGGTAGTAGTGTTTGATCATTTTGAATGTGTGTGTGTTAATAACTAGTTTGCATTCTTTATTTACCTCTTCAGATTACTTATTATTTTATTATTGTTGTACTCCTACAAAAATAATTGTTCTCTCGCCAATATCATAATCCTTCGGTCTAGAAACTTGAAACTTGGCACAAATACTTCGTATGTACTCGTAAATAATAAAAATCATCATCATTCTCCTGCCCAATTTATTTTTATTATTATTTTTATTTGGGGTCGGAACAACATGTATTTTTCTTCTATACTTCTCATTTAGTCGTCACCTCGGCAGTCACCTTCTTTCTAACCATTTCATTTTTCACAAATAATTCATCCATTGTTTCTATAGTCTTCAACAACTTTTAAATACATACTTAAAAGTGTTCTCACGAAATTTTCGTCCTTCTCGGCATCACATGAATGGCATACCATGAAAAGCGATTTCCACGCACCTTGTAGTCAACGGTAACACTTTTAGACTTCCTCTTATACAGGGTGCAGGCACATAGACGCGCAAACTGAAACCAAGAATTCTGTACATGGTTCAAGACCACCGAACGTAGAAAGGTGCTGTTTCATCCCTACTAATATTATAAATGCGAAAGTAACTCTGTCTGTCTGTCTGTCTGTTACGCTTTCACGCGTTAACCGCTGAACCGATCGTCATGAAATTTGGCCGAGATATAGCCTGGGATATGGGTAAGGACATAGGCTACTTTTTTACGCGATAACCGACATCCACGCGGGCGGAGCCGCGGGCAAAAGCTAGTTGAAAATACCATAGAAATATAAACAGTGCGATACGCCGTCGAAATGTAGGTAGACCTCAACTCTTACCCTTGTTATTTAATACACATTTATTATGTGTATTTAATAGCGATTTCCATAAGTTCTCACTCCGATAAAAAGAATCAGATTTTACAGACCTCGGTTTATATTCTTGTTACCATGTATACAACAAGACAAAGGAAATCAATACTTTCATACGTGAATATTCATCACTACTACGCGCGTTGTGGGTTAACCGTCACGCAGTTGCCAAAATTTTATTTTGGTTAGTATTTATAAAGACACAACAAGATCATAAAACGCAATAAAATGACACATGCAGGCATACATGAACTTTGTGTAGTCATAACTTATCCATAAATCTCCAAGCAACTTGGATCTAACCACCGTCAGTTGAGAATCTACTGAGGGAACACGGGTGGGTTTTAGTCAGTAAAAGTTTGACACGCCCTCCTGCTCCACACAGAGCGGGAGGAGATATTTGATGATTACCAACCCAAAAAAAAACACCGTCAGTTGAGAATCTCAATTTGGTATTTGGCCCTCATTTTGCCTGACGGCTAAAATGAAAGAGGCATACGTACCGCGTTTGCCGTTTCGCTGTCTCGAAAGTGAATTGATAGCGGCAGCGGTTTATTCGTTATCATCAACGCGGAATAGAAGGATAAAGTTTATGATGCCTTATCGCGCAGATTAGTCATCACATGAGCCATGTGATGATGATGTCTGCGCAACTAGTTTTTTCGAGAAGTATAATAATTTCCTTTGCGATCAATAAAAACAATATTGTGCATGCGTATACTACGGAATGGTGTGCCTCGCACTTGACGTTATTTTTTGTGTTTCCCCACTAAAGTGGTTTCTTATTTTCACAATGGCTTTACTAATTGGGAAAGACGTGCATTAATACCTAAAATGTGTTAGTCATAGTGGTATGATATTGTTCATTTTAAAATAATCTAAGGGATCTTAGTAGTACCTATCAACCTCGTAACAACTAACACGTAATGAATATTGATGACTGAGCGTAAGATATCAAGACGTCAATTTAGTATGTCTATTTTTTAAACTTACAAAGAATTGGTATTTAAGCATGTAATTATTTGTTACAAGTTAGTTGATATTCACACGGACGTAATCTATATCTACCTATACATATAATAAATCTGTAGACGAACTATTTCTGTACACTTAAAATATTTCGAAAAAAAAAAAAACATTGTTGGGGTGGTAAGGGATAGTCAATAGATGCCATTTTAATCCTTTTTGAAATTTTTGTCTGTCGGTTTTTCCGATATCTGTTTAGATGTGTGTATTCACACATCTAAACAGATCAAGTATCACGTCAAAAGAACGAAACTAATATGGTTCACTTTCATACTAAAATATTGTTTATAACTCGGAGTATATTTTAGTCTTTGTTTCATCGCAATCGCTTCGGTCAATCTAAAAATATGATCACTTTAAAGTGTTCAAGAAGAATTTAATTACGTAATGTTGAAATACGTAGCGACATCTATTGGTGCGAAACGGTACTAACGAATGCAAAATCGCGGCCGGATTTTATTGCGCACTCGATTTTCAACTGTCTGTGTTGAACCGAGCATTGAGAATCCAAAAGAGTGCAGTGCGAGTAAGTCTCAGCGTGTCGATTTTTTTTTAAATTTCTATTAACTATTAACACATACAATTTTTTTTACAGGTGGGGAACCCAATACAACAACGTAGTCATAATTTTCCCATTTAAGAGACGTTACCCAAAAACTAATCCAATAATACCACAAAAAAAAAAAATTGAACAGTCCAGCACCCTAATTGCGAAACTCACGATTCATCATAATCTGTTTCGTTTTGAAACAGATTGTTAAACCATTGCTTCATGTGTTCGAAAAATGTGTCTGCTCAAAAACGTAAATAACGCAATGAATACTGTTGAACTGTCAAATTGAAACCGATTATGATTAATCGTGATTTATTAATTAGGGTGCTGACTGACAGTAAACAATCACATAAAAATAATAAATAACTAAATGAATACATTTTACACAGAGGACAATGCGTTAAGTGTCACCGTTTGGAATTCCGCCAAAGAGCAAGTATATATATCCAATCGCAGAGATACGGTGTTGAGTATCTTTATTGCCCGCCCCCCACCGGTGCAAACTTTAACAAGCTCTTAGACAACATACATATTAGGTGTTCGATTTTCTCTCGGCGCTAAGCATTGCGTTGAAGATCCGGTGTACGGAAACAGAATACTAAAATAAAAGCCATTAAAAAGTTAGAAGAAAACAAAGATTCGTTGTTCTTGCTAATTGAACCTAACTTTGGAAGTGTTTAAGTAATAAAAGAAGTGTAAAATCTCCAAAACTAAGTAGGTGCCGACAAAGCTCAAATATCGAAAAGTTCAATGAACTTTATTGGTCATTGATTTATGCAGTGTTTTTTTCATAAAACCCGATCTTCCGGACTCTTCTTAATTTTTTACGCGCCTGTTTTACTATAAATGATGGTGCACCTCACTCAATAACGTTGTGCTTGTAGACTAGCGTCTAACTGCTCATCACTGATACTATCTCTGTCGGACACGATGCTTGGTGAGACAGTATACTTTTTAACCAGTGAGTTCGAGCCCGCGACTAGATTCCCATTAAGATGTTTACATCGCTCAAAACCAAATAATACCGTATGTTTCAAGAAATTTGTAGATGAATCTTTACGTGCGTTTTTCATACAAAAATGTTTTAGGTGATCCTATCTCCGTTACTGAGACCCGATAAGCACTTACCTGGTCATCATCAGAACCTCAGAATGTATTATGTGGTAGTAGAATAAAAATAATTTAATATAAATCGAAATAAATTAAGATGTAGGTGCTCGTAAAAACTCCTAGAGAATAAAAAAATATGAACTCTAGAGATCTAATAAAATACGCAAAAACATTAACAACTCAGCTTAGTTCGTTTGTGTTTAGCTTTCGTAGATGACACCAAACTATTATATACTAGTACAGATGTCAAATATTCCATCAGGTAATGTTTTTTTTTTTTTTTGGCAATTGAGCCGCTGTCGACTATTCTGCCAGTGTCACGTTTAGACGACAGCGCAACGGCGCGGCGGGCCGTGGACTTTTCACTTTGTGGTAGGTCTACAGGTTCTGTTAGTCGCTGTAAAAACGAGGACAAGGGTTAGTATAACGTAAATATGAGTAAGTTAGGGTACAGCACAAAGACATTATTATAATACATATTATTTACATAATTATTAACGCACCAATTACAATTTTGTCATTTTCTTTTAAAAAAGTTGTTAGAAAATTAATAATTTTGGGAGAGAAGTGGCATAAGAGGGAATGGAAGTTAGTTGGGACAGGAATATTACATTTAGAAATTTTGTTATAGAGGTCGAAGGATTTGGTGTTCAAGGAGCAGGAGAAAAATATATGGTCCAAAGTACCGTCCGCAAGACCGCATTCACAAAGGGAACTGTCCCTAACATGGATCTTATTCAGAAACACTGGGCTACAACAGTGTCCAAGTCTCAGTCTGCAAAGCGTAGAAACAGTTCTTTTGGCCAATTTTGGATATTTAAAAAACCAAGGTTTCCTCTGAATGTCGGGCTGTATAGTTCCATAGTAGACACCCTTGGTTTTTGATGTCTCATTCCACTTTTTTGTCCATGAGACGAACAATTTGAGTTTGGCACCATTTCGCAAATCGTAGTTATGAGCTACGTAGTGCTTTCGATCAACCGGGTTTGATGTGGCATACTTTGCTAACGAATCAGCGCACTCATTGCCAACAATACCCGAGTGACCAGGAATCCAGGCTATCTCGATGTCCAAGCCGTTTTGGGAACAGTCAAATAATAGGCTCTTAATTTCTACAATGATTTTACTGTGTATTTTACTATGAAGTTGATTTTGTTTTAGGGCCTGAATACTACTACGCGAATCTGAAAAAATTACTGCTTTAGCTATGTTATGTGATTTTATATAATGTATGGCTTCTAAAATGCCAATACACTCTCCTGTAAAAACTGATGCTTCTGGTGGACATTGAAAAAGTAGTGCAATTTTGGAATTTTGGAAATATACTGCTACTCCTGTACATTCTGTTTGTGATAGTTTTGATGTATCAGTGAAAAAAAAATTCCAACCTTCCCAGTATCGTTTGACGGCTAACTCGAAATCTCTTCTTGCGTTTTGGGAATTCTTTGAAATACCTAGTCCCAAAACGGCTTTTGGTTCGAAGTGGATCGTTTCATATGCAGCGGCAAAAACGGGGAGGATTGGATATTGACTAACAGGCGCTGAGAGGCGTTTAAGCTCTCTGTACCTATCTATCAATAGAGGAACTACTTTATCGTTCCAATAAGGAGAGTTATTGAAGGAGAGGTTGATTTGTTCTAAAATTGGGATTAAAGGATGGGATGAAAGAGAGAATACTTTAGACAGGAAGCGATCTGCCAAATACTGTCTTCTTAGGTACAAGGGCGGTTCTGCACATTCGACTTGAAGCGAATTTATGGGAGGATCTCATAGCTCCAATAATTATTCTCAGGCATTTGGCCTGGACACTGTCTAATTTCTTGAGCGCTTCTTTGTTGCAAGGCTCAATAAGGAAGCTACAATAATCCAAAGCGCTCCTGGTCAACGCATTGTAGACCAGTTTGAGGGTGTAGGGGTGAGCTCCCCACCACACTCCGGCCAAAGCCTTAAGGACTAACACGGACCGTTCACATTTTTTGACCGTGTTATTAATATGGTCAATCCCAGATAATCTCGAGTCTAACGTTACTCCCAGGAACCTAGCCTTATCCTTGACTGGAATGATTTGTCCATCAATACTAATATCTACTTGTGGAACAGAACGCTTGCGGGTGAAAATGACCGCTGTACTCTTTGGAGCACTTAATGATAACCCGTGATCAAGGAGCCATTGGTTTAGTGAAGACAGAGAGACATTCATTGATAGAGCGGCATCCTGAATGGAATTGCCAGTGACCAGTAATGCAATATCGTCAGCATACTGAAGGATTGTGCAGTCATAATTTAGGGATGAGGACAAATTCGCTGTATAATAATATGTTGTATAATGGGGGACTCAGTACAGATCCTTGAGGTAACCCTCTCCATACTGTTCTTTGTTCAGAGTCGGCCCCAGGGATTCTTAATTGGATGACGCGATTGGCAAAGATGCTACCGATGATACGACAAATCCTAGCCGGGATTCTCAGCTCGTGCAGCTTTTGCCTGAGAACAGGGAGGAGGACCGAATCATAAGCAGCTGATATATCCAGGAAAACGGCCACCACAGACTCATTTTTGCTGAGGGCTAGCCGGACCGCTGACGTGAGGATACCTACACTATCAGCTGTGCCCAGACCTTTCCTGAAGCCGAACTGAGTCGTTGGGAGCAACCTCCTATTCTTCACCAACCATTCTAGACGATTCTTGATAAGATGTTCTAAAAGTTTAATTAGTATGGACGATAAAGCGATGGGTCTATATGAGCAATGATCATTAGGATCTTTGCCAGGTTTTAATATCGGAATTACAACTTGAACCTTCCATTCTGAGGGAATATATCCGGAAGTAAGTCAAAAATTAGCCAAGTCCAAGTAGTATTGGTGGATTTTTGGTCCAGCTTTGACGATAAAGGAGTAAGGGAATCCATCCACCCCTGGGGCGGAGTCTTTAACACGGGTAAGTACAGTTTTTAATTCTTCCAAGCTGAATGGTCCGTTCATTGGATCGCTAGTGTTGTCAACATCATCGATGCCAACACAGCTGTCCTCCACACCCGGAACATACGCTGGAGCGATTTTGGAGAAAAACTGATACCCCAGTTCTTCTGAGATGTTGTTCGAAGAGGCAGGTGCCAAGCTACTCCTAAAAAGCTTTACTTTCCGCCATACCACCGAAACCGGAGTGGATGGACTCAGCGAATAGCAATACCTTGACCAACCTTCTCGTTTCTTCTTTTTTAGTACTTTCCTGGACTTAGCTAATATTCGCTTGAAAGCCATGAGGTTGTCCAGGTTCACATCACAGTTAGCAGTCTCTTCCGCCGCATTCCTGGCCTTGACCATGTCAGTACATTCCCTATCCCACCATGGCGGAGAAGGGATGTGGTCGGATTGAGGTTTTTTGGAAGGGAAGCAGTCTTCTGCTGTAGCAGAGACAGTGGAGGAGAAGGACAAAAAACAATCCTGGGCATTATCCCCGTCGACTTTTGGAAGGGAAGATACTCTCAAGTCTAAGATTTTGGAATATAGATCCCAATCTCCTGAGTCAAGTCGGTATTTTAAAAGGGGAGGGGAGACTTTTTTGGGAACATTTTTAGAAGGGAATTCGATCATGATGGGGTAGTGGTCACTTCCATAGGTCATATCCAAGCGACGCCAGATGAGGAGGCTAGATATATTGGACGAACAGAACGTCAAGTCAACACAACTAATACCCTGCCCTGGTGCAGACCTGCGTGTGGCACTGCCGTCGTTGATGACACAGAGATCTAGATCATCCAATATATCCAGCAAGCCAATGCCAAAGTTATCGCAAGTATCTGATCCCCAACGATAATGGTGACAATTA
Source organism: Polymixis flavicincta (assembly GCA_949987655.1). Taxonomy (NCBI): domain Eukaryota; kingdom Metazoa; phylum Arthropoda; class Insecta; order Lepidoptera; family Noctuidae; genus Polymixis; species Polymixis flavicincta. The sequence continues at coordinate 27,681,526 of OX465171.1, read as the reverse complement.
AAATCACCCATAACAAGTATTGGACCGCTAACACTACATAACAAATTTCTAATTACCGAAAGATATTCGAGTTGTGGGTGCGCAATATAAAAAGTAAAAATATTTATATCCTCAGCCTTAATAGCAACAACATTTATGTCATCGCCAACAAAGGATAGAGGAATAGGGGAAAATGATACTTTGGTATTGATGAGCAAAGCACATCCCCCATATCCATCAGGTCTGTCATTACGAACACAACCGAAACACGGCATCCTGAAATTACTTTCAGGTAAAAGCCATGTCTCAGCGATGGCGCAGACTGATGGCTTATACTTGTTGATTAAAAATGAAAGATCAGGCTTCCTGGGAGTAATACTCCTCACGTTCCAGTGGAGGAATGTCAGAGGATGGAACATCATGAATGTAATTTAAAATGGAGGTCAATTTTAAGGCAACGTGGTCAGGTAATGTTTGGGTATGGTTTGTAAGAACAGTCATTAGCATATTTGTAATTAATTCTAGTATGTTCTTCGAGCTGTCCTCCTGTCTATAGATCATTGGCTCAGCAGCTTTCGCTGGGAATGCGCAGCCATTATTAGAGGGGGACAAAGAATAATTGTGGATAAGTGCTTGATGAGCTTGCTTATTATATCCTGGGGAAAGTGGGGCACGGGGCTTAGGGTTAAGGAATACCGTTTTACGGTATGGCCTTTGGGTAGCGGGGATTGGACTTGATGACTGAGATGGGGATTTATTTATTGTAACCTTGTTCCGAGGGGAGTGTTTTGATACATCTGCATATGATCTGGAAACAGGAGGGAAAACCCGACTTGCTTCTACATATGAAATTGATTTTTCCGCCATCAGAGCTTTGATGCTCTTCTGTCGGCCCAATTCAGGACAAGCACTGTCATTTGCGAAATGGTTCCCGGAACATGAAATACAAAAACCTAAGTCAGGGGTGGTTTCGCAACCATCTCCTGGATGATCTCCACCACATTTATAGCAGCGTGGTTTTGATCTACAAAGTGTACGAGTATGGCCAAACCGACAACAATGGTAGCATTGGATCGTTGGGTATGTGTACCTCTCAACTGGAAGAGCTGAGTAGAAACAATACACCCGTTTGGGCAAAACTTGTCCATCAAAAGTTATTACCACTGTTTGCGTAGTCTTCCACTCAGCTACACCAGAGGAGGCAACCTTACGGCTCATCCTCCTGGCCTTCACAACAGCACTACATCCTTCAGGAACCTTAATATTTTTAATAATTTCATCTTCCGACCATTCAATAGGGATATCCCTTACAAGACCCATCCGTGTAATGTTGAATTGGGGGATGGAGGCAGTATAATTATGTTGGATTAACAAATTATTCATTAGGAAACTGTTTGCATCCTGATGCGATTTCCATTCAACTGATACTTTATTTCTACCTATACGTTTGACCCCATCAAGGCGTATGTTATTGATGTTGTTTATCGTTAAAAACATACCAAACTTGACCGGTTGCAGCACAGTGCCTGAAGTCTGACCATCAATAAGGGAAACATGAACAATATAAGGTGGATTATCTCTAGCTGTATAAGTAAGTCTGCTGATTACGTTTTTTGGTACTTTGGGTGGAATAATTGGAGTAGTAGGGGGGGATACAGCGACCCTCTTCCGATTTGAAGTCTCCGTTTCCATTTTGAGATCTTGCGTGAGAATTTGGGTGTCATGGGGGAGGGTGATAGTCAAGCCAGGGGGAAGATCAAAAGGTTCATCAGGGGGGTCGGGATCAGGAGGCGCTCTTTGGAGTTCATAATGACGGCAAATAGTGATTAAAAGCGAGACAATAACAAATAAAACTAACCTTACACAAAGAACACAAACACAAGGAATAGTCTCGATCAAGTTTCACACAGAGATTCACTAGAAATCCAAAGAATTCGTAATACTGACAAAAGCACGTGTTTAGCCTTCACCACTACCAACGAAAGTCATCAGGTAATTTTATATCCATTACTAAACTTTTACTGATTTGACGTGCATACACAATGAAGTTATAAATTGATAGTAAAAAGTTAAAAAGAAAAGTTTATTTTATTATTTTTAGCGCATTGAAATAAAAGGTTGTTTAAAAAAAGTATTTTACTTTTAATAAAAATATATATATCTTTAAGCCAGTAATAAGTATTCATTATTTAAAAGTTGATTATAGCGGTTGGAATAATAGAAAATCACAGATTATGAGTGATCATTGTCTACAGTGATGTCCTCACATCATCATTATCTTATCACAAGTGATTGTGATGAACCATATCCTACACCAATCTGCCTTGGACCTATCATCTGTAATAGGTGTAGCAAGGACAAGGGTGACATGATTGACTAAAAGTCATGGAATTAGTACATGTCATGTGCTATGTAGTGCAACTGGAATGCTTACAAGCACCGAAAAGTCGGTCTTGAAGGAGAAAAACTGAACTGTAGTACAGACGCCAGCAGATCAAGCTACCCCAATCTGTGAAATTTATTTGATTGATTTTCAAGTTTACAACATGAGCATAAGGTTCAGGTTCATTTGGAAAAATTTGACAGTTTGGGATAGCTTGATGTGCTGGCGTCTGTACGTCCTTACCATAAATTGATTGGAAAAGTAGGATACGATGGAAAAGTTAAGTTATTGACGGAATTTATTCGGAATGGACAATTTTTTTTTTTACAAGTCTGTTTAAATATTAATTGACTAAAAACTTAAAAAAAAAACAACAACTGACTTCCGAAAACTTAGTTATGGTACCAACTTACCTACCCTACACCGATTCGTATATGTACCTGACCTTTCTAAAGGACATCACCAAAAGGTGTCAACAAGTGACTATAATAATTATTTCATCTTAGGGCGTCCCCTCCCGGTGGCGTTTCCACTCAAATCCTTGTAACATCGTGATGCACATTCTTAGAAGAGTTTTTTTTTAATTGCATTAATATGTATATTTCATCCAAATTCCATTTTATTGAAAAATACCGTTAAAAACCCCATGAGAAAAAGGCGTGGATTTATGTATATACCATAAACCCACGTTTTTTTCTCCTGGGGGTAGGCAGAAACTGCAGAACGCCACCTGCTCCTTACATTCACCTTTCACGCAAGCCGCGCCGGTTGCGATGACTACGCATCTGATCTTTCCGAAGAACATCACCAATAAGATCATTAGATCAGCACCCTAATTGCGTAACTCACGATTAATCATAATCGGTTTCGTTTTGACAGTTCAACAATATTCACTGCGTTATTTACGTCGTTGAGCAGACACATTTTTCAAACATATGAAGCAATGGTTTAACAATCCGTTTTAAAACGAAACAGATTATGATGAATCGTGAGTTACGCAATTAGGGTGCAGTTTGTTATATTCTCAAAAAAAAAAAAACACCCATTCAAAACTCGAGATAACTAGAGTTTTGTGTCAGTATTTGGTTTTTTGGCCTCACTCTTGGTGTTCCGCGCGGTCTACCTGCCTTTGTTTTATAATCTGAGGTTGTGCCAGAATCCGACCCAACTAAGCGAAACGACGAGGCTCATCTAGTTTGTTGTTTACGTGGATATAGTGGCAACAAAAATTGCTATTACAACTATGGGGCCATTCAAGTATTACGTAAGCAGTTTTTTTGCAATTATTAACCCCCCCCCCCCCCCCCCCTAAGTAAGCAAAGGTCCTCCCCTCCTGTTTGTACACACGGCTACACATCAACCTATGAATTTCCAGTTTATGCTGATCTCGCACTGTAAGTACGTGGTGATGTGGTGTAGCCGTGTGTACAGACGCCAGCACATCAAGCTACCCCAAAATGTCAAAGGACATTGACCAAAATCAATATCGCTTTAAAGGATAAGAGTATGGCCATAAAAATATACTCATAAATTATAAAATATTTTTTTAAATTTTCTCAGTTCCCATTATCGAAATCGTGTGTGGGGTTAATATTTTGTATTTAATTAGTGATTTATTTGATTTTATTGCACTTATTTTTAAATGGCGTATTTTAGTGCAATGGTGTTGCCAATTTCAAGAACCTCCCCCTAAGCGGTCTTAACGGATACTCTAAGGCAGGGATGGCAAACCACTGGCACGCGTGCCTTTGGTGGCACGCAACAAAATAATTTTGGCACGGCAAGTCACAGTAACAAACATAGAAATCTGAGCGTGATCATTTCATCTTCATAGGCCTGAGTCGTTACTTTCAGAAACCGCACCAATGTCGCATGATTCCAGTTATGCTTGCATTCTGCTAAAAGCAATATATGAACCTACTACCAGACAGCAGAAGTTGCACTAATTTGTTCTTTCATATAAATAATGTGGTATGATGTTGATTACTGTATAATAGTACAAGTCTATTTCTGTTTGCTAATAAAGGTAGGTACCTATTATTGTGAAAGTATTTAGCCTTTTTCTAGTAGTCAATAAGTCAAGATTATTTGTTGGCACGTCAATTGCATATTTATTCTTTTTTTTTTTCGGAAAAATGGCTCTGAGAGGTTAGAGGCTTGCCATCTCTGGTCTAAGGGCAGACACAAGAAATGTCTTAACTGAAATTATTTTTAAATCTCAGCCTTTTAAATATAGTTTCAACTATGACATTTTTCCTCATTTTTTTTTTAATTGGCTTAAAAAAAAAAAATTATTTTAGTGATTAAAAATATTTCTTTATTTGACAAATCACTAAAGGTCAGGGTGATTTAGATTAATTGTCGGTAACACTGTCATAAGCAATGTGAAAATTGAATTGTCAAAAGTGTCACTGACAAATTGTCGGCGGTCGGCAGCGAATTTTGTTGTAACTTATGCGTTGATAGTTATTGTTTGTTGTGCTATTATATAACTTATCATTGCGTTGAGTTCGTGTCCAGTCGAGTCTTCGGATTTCTGCAACTCTTTTGAAGACCATTATACTATTTCTGTGCTGGTGGTGTGGATTGTGTAGAACGTTTTTGCGATTACGGTCTGTGACCTCTGTGCAGTAAATCACCAACTATTTTGTTAAAAAGGTCACGTTGCGTAAATTGTTCCCTTTCTTTGATACATCCCCTACCCCGTCGTCAAGTCGGGGATGCAATGGATGTAATGTTAAGAATTTTACGATCCTGGATTACTCCAGCAACGGTTAGTATCTCCTGTTTATTCAGTTATGTTACAATTTGTTAGAATACTCATACCTTTTAGATGTGTGTGCCATGGTAAATGGGTACATTGTGTTATATTATCATTAATATTGTATTGATTATAAAGATAATACTTAGAAACGATTCTCCAAGCCTTTTAGCACTATTTTCATGTAAATGCATCATGATGAGATAAAAGCCACCAGTTATACTTTTCCTAGTTTGATTCGATTTTCTTTTAATTTTGCCTGTCTGCGGCAATAATGTATATTTACTATTAAACTAATCTAAGATTTGATCTTATAAGAATATATATCTATTATTTTTATTTTTAGATGTCAGTGGAGGATGTTCTTTGTCAAAAATGTTTTACCGTACTAGAAAGAGCATCTCTTAACTTGTCAAGTGGATCAACAATTGTACGAGCATATGGACATCAACAAGTGTGCTTTGTCTGTGGATCGTCCATATTAAGAGCTAAGACACACAAACTGTCAATTGATAGCCCTGAAGGAAATATAATGTCGTGCATACCTACTCAACAGGTATCTATCCTTTTAATAACACTTATCTATCCTTTTAATACCATTTTGTGGTATCTTAGTTGGGCTCGATTTAGGTCTGTTGAGCCGCCGGCTCCATTTTTAGACGACATATTTTATGAATATGACGATACTTAATATGGACCAATAAAACTATTCCATTCCTATATTCAAGCATTTTTATTTTCTACTTCCTATGCTAAAAGTCACCCAAAGGACAATGGAGAGGGCTGTGCTTGGAGTTTCCCTACTTGATCGAATCATGAATGAAGAGATCCGCAGGAGAACCAAAACAACCGACATAGCCCGAAGAATTGCCAAACTTAACTGGCAGTGGCAGGGCACATTGCTCGCAGACCAGATGGCCGGTGGGGCCGGAAAGTTCTGGAGTCCTATCACATGGTGGACCGATGACGTTGTGAAGACCGCTGGAATACGTTGGATGCGGGAAGCACAGAACCAGTCGAAGTGGCGGAGTTTGGGGGAGGCCAATGTCCAGCAGTGGATGTCGTTCAACTGAAATAATGATGATGCAAACCTACACTTAGCATGATTTACCTATGTAATATGATTTGTTTGGGGTCACTCATTGGTTTGTTCGAACTATTCTATGCTGTCGTTAGTGAATTCAAATCATATTGTTGTAAAGGACTGTTTTTATTGGTGAAAGGTTTGTTACAAAACTAACCTCAAAACTGAACAGAAAATCAAAGAACTACTTAAACCCTACAAAATACATGGATAATTTTTATTTCATTTGAAAGTACGACATCAGCCTTCTTTTACATCCAATTTATGCTATCATACAAAAATATTTGATGCGCAACGGCGGTCCATAGCAAAATGGGCAATCTCTTTTTCCCAATTGAACATGAACCTTAACCTTTTGTAGTAAAGTTGAAAATCTATCAAAGAATTTTGACAGATTGGGGTAGCTTGATGTGCTGGCGTCTGTACATGAATTTTTCAATGTATTCTGGTTTATTTGTTGATTTATGAGCAGCATTTACAAGTTCAGAATTAAGGAATAGGCTTGGAGTTGAGTACTTTAGCGCGCATAATATTTATTTAAGCAAATTTTATTTCAGATGGTATTCAATTATTATAATCTTTATATATTAACGAACAAAACAAACTTCTTTTAAAATTTTGGTAGGAATTAGTATACCAAAATTTTTCACATTTCACAAATGGCAACCCTACTTGTATATGAATGACTCGAAAAAAGGGATGTCGATAATCCAAAATCACACGAAACTGAGCAGACACACAATATTGAGCAGTAAACATCTGTCATCGAAGACTTAGTCATGGATTCGTGTGTCATGACTGTTAATTTGAATTCAAACCAAAATCGACAAAAAAAATTAGAAGATCCAAAAAAGTAAAACATAATGTACTGGTGATGTAATCACCATCCAGACTCCCCCATCCCCCATGTCATCAAAACTAAGCAAAGCAAACACTCCCCGCCCCCCTGTAGTGCTTACGTGATACTTGAATGGCCTATGGCCGATTTGTTACCCGGTTTATAGGTTACATCAATAGCTCCACCACTTGCTCAACTTTTAAAGAAACATGTAATGGCAGTGGTCAGACTGTGACGAGAATGCTTCAGCTTTAAAAAGGGAATAAGTGAAAACCAATTTTAGCATTCCACAACCCTGCATCTAAAATCAACTCCATATCTTGGCTTCATAAATGGCCATAGCTAGCGTAGTAAGGATGCCCTTTTTAAGGGACTACTGACAGTTATTCAGCTCTGTTCAGCTTGTGTCCATAGAAAACAACGATTTTGTATAGAGTCCGTTCAGCTTTCCGCGGCTCAACGGATGCGTACGCATCTCATACAAAATCGTTGTTTTCTATGGACAAAAGCTGAACAGAGCTGAATAAGTGTGAGTAGTCTCTAATGCTGTAGCATATAAGCAAACGTATATAAAAAACGTACGTAGGTAGGTCTTACTGTATGGGTATACAGTAAGAGCGGTGGCCCTTTAAGAAGAGATATCTTACCTAGATAAATGAGTAGGTTGAACATTATGCAAGAGTAAGATTTTAAAATAATTTACAGGTCTGGATAAATACAAATATTGTATTTTGTAAAATAAATAACAAAATAGAAATATTATTTGTAGAGGTCAGAGGTACTATGCATGAAAACTAAATGGATAATGAGAGTACAAGAGAGTGACCGTGAACGTCAACGTATGATATCTATTTCAAAAGATGAGGATACACTATAGCTATGTTAGATGTAAAAAATAATTTTGTGATCAAAGAGGGTATAGAAAAACGGAGGCAGAGGATAGCTTGATTGTACAGAAGGGGTTATTAGATAACAGGTATTAAATGCTCATGATGATGATATTGGGGGGCTTGTGGCTAAGTAACATAAGCCGCACGGGTCGATCGATCAGGTTAAGCTACGCTTGCCGCGGTTGGTCCGTGGATGGGTGACCATCTTTACATACCAAGATCCCTCCGTGCCTCGGAAAGCACGTTAAGCCGTTGGTCCCGGCTGTCATTTGTGGATCTTTGACAGTCGTTACGGGTCGTCAGAAGCCCGAAAATTGCAACCTTGAGAAAATCTAGATATTGCATTAGAGTGTGGGTTCCAAAACATTATCTTCATAATAACATAAAATTACAATCAGTACAAGAGGAGAAAATCACTTTTAAAAGTTGGTAAGCGTATACATATTGGTGCTCGTGACTGAACATAATGTAAGGGTTAACAAGATAATTCAAAACAATCAATTAACAGTAACCTACTGTATCACTAAAAACCTTCTGGAAAATATTTGGATTAAGTTACTGAAATTATCAAAATAGATTCATTTTAAAAAGTTACAAGCATACAAACAGTCAATCATATTGTGTTAGTGAAATAATCAAAATTGATTTCACATTTAATTGATAAAAAAAGCTAAATTTTAAGTAAATGGATCTATAGTAATAATGGATCCATTTTTACCGGCTCTGACTAACTGTGGACTAACTAGGTGCAGGTTTTGGGTTCGAACCCAGGCAGGCAGTTTCCTTTGTGTAAATAATCTCACTACCCCTGCTCTCAAAACAGTAAAAACCTAGTGAAGAAACCGGCTGTTCTACAACCCAGATTTTCAAGACATGTGACATCTGCCCCCCCACACTGGGCCTGCGTGGTGGATAAAGGCCCTCGCCATCTCACAGGGAGTACGCCTGTGTCCCAGCTGTGGGAACGTATAGGCTGATTATACTATACGAAAACAAAATACAAAAACCAAGAGAAATTAAATGTAGGTTATGAAAATTAAAATGAATAATAAACAATACTTGATTCAATGAAGGGTAGAAATGTTTTTCTTTTGTAACTACTTATTTTAAATAAACATCCATAACTTGGGTACGCATGTAGTATTTATCATATCAAAAATATTTTTCGCGACGAAGGTACTCCCGCGCTGTGGCGGTAGTCAGAATAAAATCAACGATAACCGTGAGCGTGATATTTTCGCGTCTACCCTCAGAATGTTATTTTGTTAGGAAATTTTATGAATAGTGTTTCGTATAAAATCTGTAAGGTTACGGAATACGTTAGGTTTGCCACGCACAACGGACCGAATGGGAGTCTACGTGCGGAAAAGGGAGTCCCATCATCATCATCATACGTTAGGTTTGTAAAATTGAGCAGTGCTGACAGTTAACTTGAAGTCACCCGCCTACTTGCAATTGCAATGGGAATGCGTGGTGGATTACGAGACATTAATCACAATATATCTGCCAAACAGTATGGCATTCTTCACTTAGAAATACCCAAAAAAGTGGTTCTTATCATAAATTCTATGTACTGGATTAAATTATATAAAATAAACTAAGTAGGTATATCAAGAAATCTCACTCTCATAAGTAATCTTCAACTAAAACTACCTTACGTATTCACATGAAAACACTGCATAATGTCCCCACTGTTGGGAGACAGGCCTCCTTTCAGCCCGGTCCAGCCTGTCACTTGCAGCCCTCTACCAGCGATGCCCTAAGCCAAAGTCTTTATCATAAAGGGGGTGCAGTTAGCGAGCAGTCGCTATAGTTTTAAGTTATCAAGCCCTGGCTGGAAGCCTTAATTTATTAAGGTTGCCACAGGCAAGTACGGTTAAGCAGCTGACAACCTCTTAGGTTGACCTGCAAGATGTCATTCCCTAAAAAAAGGACACAGCATTGCTATCTGAGAGGGAATGAGCCGTAATCCACCACGCAGGCCCAATGCAGGTTGGTAAAATTGTCTGCATAAAGTGTGTGTTTTCTTTCACCGTTTTGACAGCAGTGGTGATGAAATCATTTACACAAAGTAAAGCGCCTGGCAGGGTTCGAACCCATGACCTACAACTCGTAAGTCACAGCCATTACCACTGGGCTACCACTGCACTCCAAAAACAGTGATAAAATTAAAATGGCATGGCATGATGGCAAAGCAGTATTAATATTACTTTAGCACAGGACCAGCACAGCAAGATTGTAACATACTAAAAACTTTAAAAATAAGGTTTTCAATCCTTCTGAAAGGAAGTAGGTGGGGTACCTACTTCCTTTCAGAAGGATTGAAAACCTTCTTTTTGAACCTTGTTCATCCTACCTTCACAAAATAATCTTAGTCCACCCTCAAAAGAAAACATCTTAAAATGTCTGCAAAGTTCAATCACAAAGGTGCAAAATTAAATTAAATGTTGTTACAAGACTTTAAATTATTTCTGGAACAAGTATTTTTGTTTTCAGTTCGATTTATTTTCAAATTTAGCCTGTCGTATGTGAACCAGTACAACAATAAATATATTCCAAGAAGTAGGTAGTTCCATAATTCATTCAAGATTCTAATAATTAATATTTTATCTTAAACATATTTGGAATCTTGATACAAGTAGTGTCGAGCGCAATTCAGGGGCATACGGGGAACACGTAACAATTTAGCAGAGCGCGGTCACGCAAGTTAAACATTAAACGATACTATTTAGACATAATATAAATTAAACGTGGCTACGATTGTTACAAATAATAAACTAATAACGATTAACAATATTGTTAGAGCAGTGTAGTTTGTTGTAAAAAATACTTACCTACCAACAGAAAAAACGAGCACCAAGTTTATTGAAACTCTCTCGAACTTCGAAGTCTCCAAAATAGAGGCAAGCGATGCCCAAAACTATAATGCAGCAATCGGTTCAGAAAATTACTATGGATGGAGATTAATATGAACAATGCAGTAAACTAACGTGAACGTCGTCTACTTAGGATGAGCACCTTTGCGGGACAGCGAAACGAAACAGTAATCGAGACAAAGTGCAGACCACAGAACACATATACGAGGTGCAGACTGACTCAGTCAGTATTGCCAACAGGGTGTCAGGAATTCGGACTAAATCGAGTTTTAATTATAATTTAACATCTTATTGATTGTTTGTTTCATTCATTTGTTTTATTGTAAGTTTGTAATGTGTGATGAAGATGTTAGTATAAATGAAGCACTATTTAAAACAAAAATGACTTATTTCGTTTAGCTCAGTATTTATTACTCTCGTAAATCTATCTAAAAAAAATGTAATTTAGCTTTGGAATAAAACGTTTTACTCTGCTACTACGGACTCCTTTTTTCTAATGCTACCTATATTAAATGGAGTATTATGTGGCTTTCAGATAATATTTTGGGCTAGGGGCTATTTTTTTTATTCGGGGCTGAAAAAGAAAAAAAAGGGCTAGAACTAGTTCCGAAGGGGCTAAATCACTGGCATCACTGGGCTGACTGCAGGTCCAGGAGCACTGAAAAGTGACAAATGACAGAAACAACTTGACACTATAGAAAGTTGACAGGAGGAGGCATACCATAGGCAACCCTAGAGGCAACCGGATTATAGCACCTTCAGTAATCGTTGAAATAGTAGATTTTTAGACACCCATTCACAGAAATACATACCACGCCTATTTCAAGTGTTGGAGTCTATGATTCTGATTACACTGACATATTCTTTGGAGTTTTTGGCGGGAACGCGTTGGAACATGTCGCATGAATTTTCATTATCATTAAATTTTGTGAAATAGCGAATTAAATTGAATAATTTTGGTAGTGAATTATCCAATTTAGTTACGTGTGAGTGCACAAGTGTAGTGACGGTGAAAATAAGTGACTAACGTGGACTTTTTGTGTTCCCCCAAAAACTCCTAATAGGTTATTGTAAAGTTACTACCGCTTTACAATAACTTTGTTATGACCATGATACGTTGTTAATAAAGACTTGGCTAAAAGGTCTCTGAAACCAGGCCATAAAACTAATTACAAAAAAAAAAGACATATTATTTGTTATGATGCGGCTACACCTACGAGAAACGCCGTTGATTATCGCGATGTTGTAGGTGTAGCCACAACTTATTGCGATAATTTTACAACGGCATTCACATTGCCATTTGACGTTACAAAACGTGAGAAATATTGCGATAAAGCGGCCACACTAACGTTTGTCATTGTCCACCGTAAGAATATTAGCCGATTCTTTACCGTGTTGTTTATCGCGATGTTGGGCATCGACGTTGACAGTAGTGTGGCCACTGAATTTATCGCGTTAATTATCGCAATCTTTAACGCGTTATTTATTGCGATATTGGGCATTGCATTGCCGTTGACCAAAGTGTGGCCGCAGCATTTAATACGATTATGACAGCATGACATGGTCTATGATGGCATGGTCGGTTTTATCCAAAGAGTAAAGTAATTAATGTTTTATCGCAAGCTGGCGCTACGTCTTTTTAGCGAGGTCACTTTTAACATTCAGGCACATTTAGTGTTTTATCTATGGTTCAGGCTAAGTCGATTAGTCGATTTAGTAAAATATCACCTGGCTTACCTATTTCGCCACACTAGATTCAATAATGATTCATTTGCGATTTGCCGAATAAAATATTATGCTCTGTGGCGATTTGTGAAAGATTTGCTTTGAGAGTAAATATTGAAGATTTGTCTCTTCCTTTTTGCCATTTTTCTTTTTGGCATTGTGTGTGAAAACAATTATTTCTCAATCGAAGAGATTCCTAGATGTTATCATTTACTTACCGCCCAACTATCTAGTACTCGCATCACAGGTCGAATTCTAGGCGGCGTATGATACGAAGGTAAAAGTTTATTTAACAGGTAAACCTTTTTACTAGACGGTAGGAATTGTATTGTAAATGATTTATCCAGAATTCCAGACTTTCGTACTATAGCCGCTTGGGGTTGCCAGATAGTCGAGATTCGTCTGGAGTCTCCCGAAATTTTAAATTATCTCCAGATTCCCTACGAAAGTCAATATTTTACATTCAGACAAACAGCTTCTCGGAAAGTTCTATGCAAATGAAAAATATTGATATAAAAATACCGCGCGCTTTCACGTTCACGAATCCGAGCAGGGGCCTAAGTCTACTAATTTATAAACGTCACAATGGTCTCTCAATGGTAAGTTTTTGACAGATTTGCCATACAAAAACTGTCAAAAACACACCATTGAGAGACCATTGTAACGTTTATAAATTAGTAGACTTAGGCCCCTGGTGGCGTGGCGTGGACCGTTTTATACTCATAGAGGATTCTTTGTGGACTCATTAAAATCCAATGCCAAATACATGTGGCAACCTAAAAATTAATGTGTACTCAGATTTCCTCTTCTCTTTCTTGTCTTTATGTAGCTCATGAATTTTAAAAAGAAGTATTTAATTTTACATTTTTAATTTTAATATTCATTTCTTCCGACAAAAATCCGAAAGTCCCGACAATTTAAAATTTTGTCCAGATATTTTGGTCTTTCGAATCTTTCGAATTTTCGGTCTGGCAAGTTGGCAACCCCAGAGACATTGCAAATCATTGTCAGCGTTGCCAATTTAGCATTTTATATGCTAAATTTGGCAGATTTTCATTCTGTCTGGCATATTATTTTGTCGTTTAGCTTAAAGCATATTTTTTAGCATATTAACTGAAATTAAAAAAAAGAACATGAAACGAACGACTGTTTATGAAAATAAAATATTAACATGAAACGAACAATCTCTTTTGTTTTGGACTGGGATTCCCCTTTAAAACTTTTTCGTTTTGACATGTGGATACCATAGACAAACAAAATTACTTCGCTCTTCTCTGTAGGAATGAGGGACAAAGAATAACTTTAATCAAATCGTTACCTACCGAAGTACTAAATTTAAAACAAATGAAAGTGGAAGCAGTGTCTCTCGAGATATAACGGAACGAGTTTTAATAGTTTTTGTTTGTCGTTGTAATGCCTCCTAAGTACAATCAACATTACCGGTCAGAGTGGGAGCAAATGTCCGATTTCAAAGAGTGGTTGCAGCCCGTTGCAAAAGATACGACAAAAGCCTATTGTAAGTACTGCAAGTGCGATATTATTGCAAAATTGTATTGTTTTAAGCAACATATTGTATCAGTAAAACACAGAAAAGCAATAGAGCCAACGAAAAGTCAAAAAACCATAAATTTTCCCGTTGTTAAAAAAGATTTAAGCACACAGAAAGCAGAATCTTCATTATCTATGTTCGTGTGCGAACATTGTGCGATTATGTCTATTGACCATTTATCGGAGTTATGCAAACATCGATTCGGAGACAGCAAAAGTGGCGGCTTACAAGTACATCGCACGAAATGCACAAACATAATAAAAAATGTTTTGGCGCCGCATTTTATTAGAGAAATTGTTTCGGACTTAAAAGACCAAGAGTACAGTCTCTTACTCGATGAATCTACAGATATTTCTGTTAGTAAAATGTTGGGAGTCTCTATCAGATATTTCAGCAGATCCATTAAAAAGATAATTTGCACTTTCTTAGGGTTGGTGGAAATTGAAAATGGCACGGCAGAGAGCATAGTCAACGGTATTAAGGGACTATTGTCAGTATTAAATATAGATATAAAAAAAATTATCGGTATCGGCACGGATAATGCTACAGTGATGACAGGAATTAACAACGGAGTGCACGCATTGTTGAAAAATGCAACTGACAATAATAATTTGGTCTTAGTTCGCTGCGTGTGTCATTCGTTACAGTTGGCTATGTCGCACGCTTCAGAAGAAACTCTACCCCGCAATGTGGATTTTCTTATACGAGAAACCTACAACTGGTTTAGCCACTCTTCAAACCGCCGACTCTATTACAAAAGTATATACCAAACGATCAACGGTGGCTCCGATCCATTGAGAATTCCACAGATGAGCAACACCCGATGGATATCAATTGAACCAGCGGTCAGTCGTATTTTAAAACAATGGTTGGAATTAAAGCTCCTGTTTGAAGTTGCCAGACGGGATGAACACTGCCACATGGCAGAAATTCTATACAACATGTATAACGATCCAGTGAATCACCTGTACTTATTGTACTTACAACCTATCTTACAGGAGGTTCAAGTTGTAAACAAACTATTTGAAAGCAACGATGTTGATCCAACAAAACTTTACAGGGATCTGAGTAGCTTAGTGGAATCGACAAGTCGGCGTATCCTGAACCCTACAGCGAGGGTAGATATTTTTACTCAAAACATTGATGATTATTTGGACCCTAGACCATATATGGGATATGTTTATGAGTCCACTTTACGTGAATATAATCTTCAACCTGATGTAGCAAACAATTTACGTCAACGATGCATTAATTTCACATTGAAACTTGTAAAAGAACTACGTTCGAGATTACCCGTTAATTTCAAAATGCTACAGAAAATATCTATGTTTTCTGTACAGGAAACATTAAAAGTGGTCAAGCCTTCCATTGTCGAAATAGCCGAAGAGTTCAGAGTAAATGCATCCACAATAGATAGGCTTGTATCTCAATGGGTAAACATAGTACACATAAAATGGGAATGCACATCTTCCACCATACAGTTCTGGAATGAAGTCATTGAATATCAAGATGCAGCTGGTAATAACCCTTTTGCGGATTTATCGCAGCTTGCAATATCTATGCTGTCGTTACCTCATTCGAACGCGGAGATTGAACGTGTTTTTAGTCAAATGAATCTGGTAAAGACTAAGCTTCGGAATCGTTTAGCGGTGAAAACCTTAAATGCCATTTTATATGTCAGATTCGGCCTGAAGAGGGTAGGAAAATGTTGTTATTCTTATACAGTGCCAGATGACGTACTGCGCTGTATAGGTACCAAAGAGACTTATGATTCGGACTCTCAGCCTTCCACATCTACAGGTACTGTTGATGAAAATCAAGAAGATATCGACTGTTTATTTCAAAACTTGGTGTAATCCTACGTACAGCTAATCTGTATATTTTTAATAATTTTGATTAAAATTTTACATTAATCTGGCATATTATTTTAGCACTTTATTAAAAAATTAGCATATTTTTGGCATTTTTTTATTAGCACTTTAGCACATTTCGTTTTAGCCTAGTTGGCAACACTGATCATTGTCTTCCTTCACATTCATTCACTCATCACAAGATGAAACCATGACTTGTAGTGTCCTTGAGTGCATTTATCGCTGGTGTTGTGTCTGTGCGAGTTAACGGAAATCAAATTGCGATAACAGAAAATACATGAAAGTTATAAGTTGTGAAAGCAGTGTGTCATAAGGATTTTTCGTTTACCGCTTCTCGGCACGGCAATAGCTAGGTGAGATATTTATGCATAGGAGTCGTTACCGTGGCCGGCAAGTGTGAAATCAAACAACAAAAGTCTAAATAACCAACTGAAAACGCTTCACAAACCCCGCCCCTAAGACGGCCCACTGACCAAATCATTTGCTAAAACGAATGTTTCGGATGAATGGCGTCTTTGTCTTTTATTTTAATTTGCCACCAAGGTTTGAATCTAACATCAAAGTAAAATTTTGACCTAATAAGGAACAGTATTGTGTTATTCCTTCAGGTGATATTTCAACATGGAGTCTGCTGGCGACTGGTGTTTGATAGAGAGTGATCCTGGAGTGTTTACATTGCTCATTAAAAAACTTGGTAAGTGGAACTAGAACCCAAATTGTTGACCCAAAACTTGAAAAGAGGACCTCTAGCCTTTCAAGTTTGGGCAAACAAAATTTGAATCTGTTGTGCCAATAGCATGAAGAAGAAGGGTTAAGCCTTCTTGTTCTCCCCACTAAGTAACCATCTCATACTTAAATTTCAATCTAAATAACAAAATAGGGAGTTTTCATACTGAAGACAATTTAGCACTAGAAGCCAAATCTTAATAATTATGGCTAACAGCATGATACTTATCATATGCCATAAGGTAAGGACTGATAATAGGGTAAATTAAACAGCATTGATAAAACACTAGCAACCCTTCCTCACTACAAATAGTTTTTACGACTTGATGAAACTACGTACATGGCCTTGGCTGTCTCGTCAGAACATGTCGAAGTCGGCGCATATACCTGTAACACTTTCAGGTAATACCGTCAGTCAGTGAGTTTCAATACAAGGTATGCTACCCGTGTTGACACACTACTGATTTCAACAACGCTGCTAGTGAGTTCCTTGTTGACCAGAAAACCGACCCCGGGTTGCGAGAGCAGATCACCTTCGAGAAGTAGAATAGGTGGCCTGACTCCAGGGTTATCGTATCCTCCCCCTGTCTTCGGACTTTCAATAAACCCAATATATGTCAGTTAATTCCTGGGGAGTTTGTTGCGCCACTTCTTCTTCCCAGCTAAAGCACTAGGAAGTGGTGACGGGCGGGCGTTTTTGGGGACTGTTTTAAGTAATTTTGACCTTCAAAAAGTGCTGACTCTCAGCCTAGTTTGAATAAATGACTTTTGATTTTGAATAATGATAATGTTTATTTTCCAAAAACAGTGCTTTACATTTCCTTAATGCGACCTCACTGTACCTCAAGTTTGGCAAGGTGCTCACACCTTCCATCCCGCCGTTACCGTGACCGCTACCTTGACCAGGAATAGCGGGAGTACCGGGAACTGGGGGCCGTTTTTTTGGCACTTTAATCATGAGTTTTAATGCCCGTAGTCACCATGCTGGGCATGCAGGTTGGTGACCGCAGAGCCAATCCTTTCACAATGATGATGCGGCTGCCCGTCATCACTCTGGAAAATTTAGGTTGGCTTGTTGGATGGTTATACCGCCGTCGGTCGGTCGCCAGCGCCTTGTCTGTCAGTGGCAGGGTGTACCGCGTGTAGGTGAGGTTGGCATTTGGAGAGTACGATTGTTGTGTGCTCCCCCTTACACCCCACCATATAGATATAGATGTTCATGCGGCGTTCCGATGGTTTTAGTAAGTTTTCAAAGCGACATTTCGCCCTTTCCCTGCGGAGACAAGCTTTCTAGAATATTTTGGAACCAACAGTTAATAGTTGCTGATTGGGGTGGTGCCATCATTGGAAGGTGAGCATTAAGCAGGCTGAGATTTTCTTATTTATTCATTCATGTCACCGATAATCAGGCTTGACGCCGTTAATCTCTCTTGGTTTGTTGACGTACTGGCACACAATGTCGATATCTTCTGTAGTATTTATGGGATTGAATTTTTTCATCCAAGAAACTACCTATGTAAACTTTGCCAGTCAGTTTTTCGATTATAAAAGGAGTCCGATGGCTCTGCATATGTACGACTGAATCTACAGAGGACAAAAGATGACTCCATATGGTTACAAAGAAGTCCAGCGAGTCCGGAATCTTGTTATGATCAGTTGGCCAGCTCGTTGGTTCTCCAGAGGATACTGGTGTGAGGTGGTAAGCATCTAGACAGCTTTTAAGTGATCGGACCCTTAGCAGGGTCATGCGAGAACCCCAGTACGTATGTTTTGTTTTCCAGTCCCCTCCTGCAGGCTCAGCACGAGAACCGTATACAAGCGTTTTGTCGACGGAAGAGTAGACAAAAATGACGTTTCCATGTAGACAGTTGATAATTTTGTACACACGGCTACACATCAAGCTATACATTTCCAGTTTACGCTGATCTCGCACTGTACGGAAATCCTCTACAATGCGAGGTCAGCTAATACTGGAAATGTATAGCTTGATGTGTAGCCGTGTGTAGCTGCTAAAGTGCTGTTAAGACTGCTCCTAAGTTGAGAAAAGTAGTTTGATTCTAAAATTGTTTTCAAACAATTGCTGAGTGATGTGATTTTGTGTTTAGATGGGTAGTTCACGGCGGACAATGTAATCGGGCCTACTAGATCGTCCAATCTGGTAGTGGTAGGTAGCCTGGATATGTTCTGTGGCGTATTCGTCCAGTATGGTGTGCTTAAAGTTGCTCCGATTACTATTGCAGTAGCAAAGCTTATGCGGGTACCCCACATGAGCTGAGAATGTGTAAACCTTCCAGTAACGACTGTTTATGGAGGCATTAGACTCAGAAACTAGAACTATGTCCAGTTTACTACCATTGTGATCAATGGTATGGCTCAAATGGTATGGTTGTGGTAATGGTCAAATGGCTCTTCTTTAAGTTCAAGTATGTTTGACGATAAAATCCATTGAAGTTCCACATTGCAATGTTTCTGTAATTATAGTAAAAACAATCTAACCTTTCTAAGGTGAGATATTAAATTATTAAAATGTCAAAATGTTCGAATTCGCTTCGCCCACCCTACCTACGACACATTAACAACACGTACAAAACAGTTGACATTTGAAAGTACAGGAAAATGTAGGCTATCAGTCCTCCATACCCATGTAGTTAAAACATAAATCTCCAGTGGCCAGACGTTCAATTTAACTGTTTTATAGAAAATGTTTTATTTATGTTATAGGAGCTACTGGGGTCCAAGTTGAAGAATTGTGGACAATTGAAGATGGTATCTTCGAAACGTTAAGGTATGTTTTTTTAGAAGTGTGGAAATATTTTAATGCTGTCAACATAAAAAATATTCCTTTTTTTCCCCTGGCTGGGGAGGGTAATGTTTTTATCAGCCTATAGGTATATGTATGTTTGTGTACTTATTAAGTTGAATAGTGTACCTCTTAAAATAAAATTTTCTTGTTACACTCTATTTATAGTTCATCGTATACGCAGTTGGGATTTTTTTTTTATTCAATATGAACGTTAAAAAAATCTGGTATGCATCTTATTTCAGGCCAGTGCATGGACTTATATTCCTGTTCAAATATTTGCAACATGAAGAGCCTGCAGGCGCCATTGTCACTGACAGTCGTCTCAACAAAATCTACTTTGCCAAACAGGTACATCCTACTATCCTATATAACTATAATACTGTAAGTGTGAAAGTTTGGAGACCCAATCACGCAAAAACGGCCGAACGGATTTGGATCAAATTTGGCACACAGATAGTTTATAACTTGGATTAACATATAGGATACTTTTTATTCCCATTGTACGTTCCCATGAGATAATTTCAACCTGCGTGCGGGCGAAGCTGCAGGCAATAGAGAACCCATTCAATTTTTAAACATTAATTTATGTTCTGTGTCAGGTTATAAACAATGCCTGTGCAACACAGGCTGTTATAAGTCTGCTGTTAAACTGCGACCATCCTGATGTGGACCGGGGTCCAGAACTGGATGCTTTGAAGGACTTCAGCATGTCTTTCGATTCGTGGATGCGAGGACTTACACTAAGCAACTCGGATACAATTCGTACTGCTCACAACTCCATGGCAAGCCAGACTCTCTTTGAGTTTGATTCTAAAACTGCTTCAAAGGTATGCAATGCACTGTATTCAATTGAACTAATAATATATTCAATTGAAAATGACTTACTAGCTTTTGTATTGTTTTTGCAATTTTATTTAGGCTCGAGTAGATGAATGAAAAGCGACTAACAAAAGGTATCTGCAAGGCAGATTTTAATCCTGGTGGGGTAGGGGATGGACATGTTATCTTATTGATGTGATTCAGTGAGGACAGGTGCATAGTACTGGCGTGCGAGTGTGATTATGTAATCACACACGCGCGCCTGTACTGCGCACCTTCATGTGTATGAACGTAAACGAGGCATAAGGAGTATGTAAGGGTCGTGGCAGGAGCCGTTCTGAAGTTTCTGCCTACCCCCGGGAAGGTATGAGTTTATGTATGTGTATTTACGCTAACGCCCTCTTGGCGTCTTGCCCTATCACAATAAAACTTTGTATGTTGTTCCATTCCGATGAATGCAGCAGCCAGGATGCCATCAGGAAAGTCATAAATGGATTCTGGTAAATTTTTTAAGTTACTAGATGGGATGCAAATAAAATTATTTGTTTTCTGTTTAGTCGTATTGCACAAACAATAATACAGAATTACTTTGTTATTACAGGATGAAGATGCGTATCACTTCGTTGGTTACATACCAATAGATGGGCGTCTGTACGAGTTGGATGGCCTCCGTGAAGGGCCTATCGACCATGGCCCCATCGCTCCAGAGCAAGACTGGCTAGATGTTGTCCGCCCTGTTATTATGAAGAGGATTAATGTGTACGTTGTTTTTTTTTTTGTTTCATCACATTGGTATTAATTAGTGATGTACTGACTAGTCGGCTATATTTGTAGTCGGCGATTAGTCGAAGATTATTCGGCTAAAACCGCCGACTAGTCGGCCCGTTTTTTAGTCGCATTAATATGCGTAAAATTTTAAAAGACGGTGATTGAAAGACATTGAAATCTTTACTGATAATACTTTTATTATAGAATCAGTTTCACAGTTTAATTTCCGTGCGATCTAGAACAGGATAGGAAGAAACGCCGGCTCGCATTTAAACAATGATAGAATAAAATCCAAAGCAAATAAAAACATGTCCTGACAATTCCGCCTGGTCGCCGGGCGCCTCGAAACCGGCTACCTTGGAACCGAAACCGTAGTCACGAATATTACCGATTTCATCCGAACTCAACCAAAAGCAATGATCGGCTTGGCCGACTAGTTGGCTAGTCGGCCAAAGTCATAGTCTGCCCATCTCTAGTATTAATGAATAATTTTCATGTTAACTGAAAACTAATTTTGCTTTCAGCTGAAGCCTGGAGTCTGAATTTGTGGTTAATGGCAATAGGAGGCGAGTTTAACATGAGATTTACCCCGCGCCCGACTCAAGGCGATCATCACGTGAGTACGCGTACTCACGTGATGGTCGCCAAAATTACGAAATGTATGAATTTTGACGTAAAGCGCGACTTGATTGATCGCGCGCGTATGTCATATTCATATAAAAAAACACGACGATCGCGTATTCCCGCGACGATCTCTTTAGGTTAGCACACACTAGCTCTTTAGGCAGCCTCACTCATCTCTGCATGGCGCATGTATACCCCAAAGGGAGCCCTTGGGGTACAGACGTGATGCTGTGGATTTGGTTGTTGTATATAAGTGACCAAATACTTACATTTAATATTTCCAGATACACTGAAGGCGAAATCCACTTCAATCTGATGGCCCTCGTGTCAGACAGGAAGATGATCTATGAGCGACAGCTCCAAGATCTGTTGGCGGAATCTCAGATGCTCGGCATGGAAACAGATGAGATGGAAAACGAAATACCCAGACTTAGAATGCTGATCGAGTATGAAGAACTAAAGATGTTGAGGTATCAACAAGAAATGTCTCGCAGGAGGCATAATTATTTGCCTTTCATCATCATGCTCCTTAGAATATTAGCCGAGCAGAAGATGCTGTTGCCTCTGCTGGAGAAGGCTAAAGAGCGTGCTAATAAAAAGGGCCCGAAGAAACAAAAAGTATAACACATGTCTGGGGCTCGACCGCGGGAGGAACGCGCGCGAAGTTCGCAGCGTGACTCGCAGTCCAGCCCCTCGCGCGTGTTGCCCGCCGCCGAACATTACTCTCTAGCTGACTTAGACGCCATTTATAGAGAACCCCAAGATCTATTATTTAATATAGAACCCCAGCACATATTAGAACAAGCCATGGTAGAATCAAATGAAGCATTAGATCGATCTATTATCTCGCACGCAGTGTCTCGTAGTAATAATACATTAGACTCTGATGATAGCAAAGACTTTTTAGGGGACGCTCCGCCACCGCCCGGTTTAATAACAGATAACATTGGAATGGAAGATATGGAACTAGATACAGATCTAGTCCATCAAATGGATCCTCTGTTGGATGCGCCACCACCTGAACCAGATTTTGAGACGGAGTAAATTACCAGCATTTTGAGTCGGTGTTATTTTAATGAGCATCAATTGCTGCAGTGAATTAAAAAAAAAAAAAAAATAACGCTAATCTAAATTAAAACTTCCGATATTATTTTTTGCAACCATATCAAGTGCGTAAAAGTTTCACGTGTAATTTGATGATTCAATTACACTTTTCTTATACCTACGAACTGTATGTTTAATATTAAAGTACTATTTTAATAAAACAGCGACTATAAAAATACGTACTTTTATTTACTAACAATATTCGTGTATGTAACTTATTACTGAGCACAGTAACGTGACAAGCAATAGTTCATAAACAATCCTGAAATATAGGCGATAAGTACAGTGGATTATTAGTGAATATTGCTTGATCACATTTTACTTTACATGCGGGCTGTTGTTAGTAACGAGAGGACGTCTCACAAGTGACTTTTGAACTTTAAACTAATAGTCGTTGTAGTGCAAATTGTTTGATGTTGATAATATCATTTGTCTGTATACATAATTAAATCACGTGGTGCACGGAATTACACGAACTTGCGGAGCCACACAGGTATACATATATCAGGTACATTGATGTATATGTGCTAGTGGTTAATTACAATAGAGCAATGTGCAACCATACATATGTGATTGTTATTAAATTCATACATTAAAGCATATAATATAATATTTCGAGAGTTAGTGTATTTATAAATGTAACATAAAATTCAAATTCCACGCTGTCATAATATTATGTTACATAAAAGTATTGTTGTCATTTTGTTTGCATCTTGTCGATTGCTGCATAATAGTAATTATTTACATCTTATTACAAAAATTTACTTACATCTAAATTATAAACCTAATTAACGAAAGATTTTTTTTTATGTATCAAGTTTACATGAGTAATAAATTAATGAATTTGGGGTGTGATGTGGCACTTTAAACATAATCTAGCATCTGTTATTTACATCGGGGCACAGTTTACACACGAAAATGCGGTGACATGATCAATGATTTACGAGTAATTATTTACAGAGATAGGTACATATATTGAGCTTAGCTGCCTGCTATGTTCCATGTCATTACTTGGATTCCGAAAGCTGTCGTTTTGATCTGATTATATTCTTTGCACGGCTAAGTTTAGAGTCGAATTTCGATCGAAGAGTATCACAGATTAGTTGCTTCAGTTCAATTTCGACTAAAACGCTTGTTGAATGTTTTAGGTATCGTTATGTTTGTGTGTCGAATCCAGGTAATGAGTGAACAGAGGCTGGATAAGTTGTGTAATGTGGCGTCATGTCACGACGCTTCACGTGTTGGGCAGCAGGCCTTTGGGCTTGATCATCATGGTGGCGCGCTTCAGCGTGTAGTCCCAGCCTCTCCAGCGGAACCACACGATACCTAGAACACATTCAAGTGTTAATAGCCATACATGCTACGAACATAATACATTCGTTTTTCTACCAGTATTTGGTTACCACAGTATGGGTACAGACTATTTCCATTCCACGCATCGGTATGTGTCCGCGCCTGCCAAAATAATGTTGGCAAATATCCATGATCACAACTTTGATCAGAACTTTCTGTAGTTACTGTTAAGGAAACATCCCAAATATGACAATTTGGTCGATTCTTTTACGACTTATGTCTTCTCTGGTGCTAGGTTGGACTTATGATTGTTAGTTGCCTACCTTGTCTAGCAGTGAGGTCTTGTGGGTCGTGCAGGTAGAGCCCGTTGAGGCCGCGGCCGCAAGACTTCCACCACCATCCTCCCTTCAGCATGGAGGCGCAGTTCAACGAGGACCTGTCGTTATCCCTGTAAATTTGCCAGTTGAGCATCATTTCTACCGAGAGCGGTATCTTGGATACGAACGAGAAACTCCCTTATTTGGTACTTGTATTTGGTGTTGTGTAGTAGATAGTTATATATCAGGGCCTAGGGACAACACACATTTCTGTTAGCATTCACGCCAAACGCTACGCCAAAATGTATGGGAATTACATTACCTGTGGAAAGTACACGACATAACCTTTCCACAGATAATGTCATTCCCAAACATTTTGGCGTAGCGTTTGGCGTGAACGCTAACAGAAATGTTTTGTCTAGGCCTGCTGATCAGATAGTCGATGTTGTCCGAAGGTACATTGTATATGAAATATTATTTGGTACGGTTAGCAGATAGACGCAGTCGGGGGTCGTATGCTGTGAGGAAAATTCTTGTTAGCTATTAGGGTTTTGTATGGATGATAGGATATTCGAGGGGGCGATCAGCCACGGTCAGTTAGCTTTATCGCTAATCTTGGCCCGCTAGTGTATGGGACAGGTATTATAATAGATAGATTAGTAGATGATTGTTCTAAAATATTGTTCTACGGTCTGTAATGATAGCTCATTAATAGAATGGGTCAATAGATACGATTTTTTGTTAAAATTATTTTGTTTGTGCTGGGTATCAGTTTTTTGTTTTTGTTTTTTTGTTTTTTTTTTCAGTGGTATTTGTTTGTAAAAAAAAAGTCTAGACTTGTGTCAAGGTTTTTTTTGGCATATGCTCAGTGCAATGAAGAAAAGCCTTTCTTTCCCTGTTAGTTTATGGTGAATTTTAGAAACAGAAATAATGTATTGTTTATTTCAAGAACGTCCCAAAGTTGGTTTTTGTTTAAATCGGTGTTTAGGCCGTTACAAGTCCACATACCTGTTGTAAGTAGAGAAGGGGCTGTTGTTGGATCCGTACCAGGGGTCGTTGAGGGAGTCTCCAGCGTTTCCCTCGTAACCATCTATTTCAAGCTTGTAGTATTCCGCTTCCGAGTAAATCTTGAAGTGCGAATACTGTGCATACCTGTTTTGTCGGAACAATATTAGTCTTTAAATTATTTCTTTTACCTTAAAAAACGATTGTATCGCTAAGACTTCTCCGTTTAAACACACAGCCGGTGCACTTTATAAACTGTAGGCTCAGATTATAAAATTAAGACAGACCGCGCGGAACACCAAGAGTGAAGCCAAATAGTGATTCAAAACTCCGAGTTAGCCACGAAATAAATAGGTACTAAAGCGTCGTATGTACCCCGGTTTCCGAAAGTACATGAATTAAATCCAAACCGTTAGTCATTTGATTGGTCGTAGTTAATTTGTTCAACAAATCGCAACGTTATACAGATTTCACTACGTGATAAATCATTTTAGTGTAACTGTTCTAAACTTAAAAAGTGTCTTTTACAAGTAGGTACAATATCTAGTTCAGTATCTCGCAATTGTTGAACTACAGGTTAGGTTAATACTAGCAATAAATCAGTCTATCAATCGGTGTATGTGAGTACCAAAGCAGGTGATAAACTTGTTAATAGGTTCGCCCACGCTGCTACCTACGATTTAACTTGTAAGCACGTGTTTGAATCACATCTCTTATATATGACTGTTTGTTAGCAATATTTTAGTGTAGAATAAATTGGCTTGTACCTACTTACATTTTTTTTATCGTTAATGTTTATTTGATCAATAAGTGTGTTATTATATTGTAAAACTTGTAATGAACCCTGACTCTTCTCGTTATAGGCGGAGCTATGTGCCTTAATCAATCATTTTGCTAGTTATCATAGATGTGTAGAACAATTTAAGTTGCAGAGTTAATTAAACCGTATGTCAATGTCTGTAAGTCACATGACGCGCACGACTACGACTATACACCGTGTCATTTTAGTCTTACAAAGTTGGTCCACTCAATTGTATCCGACATAAAATACCTCAAGACGACATAAAAAAAATTACCATTAATAAAGATACTTACTAGGTATCTACAAATAACAATAAAAAACGCTTAAGAATTATGAAACACCCTGTTAATCATGTTTACGTATCAAAGGGTAGAAGATACCTTTAACCGTTACATTCAATAATTAATACCATCTCCATACCAGAGTGTTTCAAACTACGTCATGCGTCATTTTCATTTTTATTATTATATAAATGTGAAAATTTAATTCGATTTAAATGTATTGTAATCATTGGATACATGAAGGGGGCTGCCGTTGTAAGACGACTAAAATGTGACGGTGTATATGCTGGTGGCCTTCTTACCTCTTATTACCGTCGAAGTCTTCAAGTTCAACCCTGAGCATGTAGTCATCGTTATTGGTCAGCATGTAAATGTTCTCGTTACCGAGCCAGAACTCCTTGCTGGGGTCGCCGAACCCGTTCTTGTAGTCATTCCAGTCTTTGTTGAAGTTCTCAGCAGGGACGCCGTAGTCATCTCGACGGTGTATCACCTGGTTAACAGAAAGGAGGTTTTAATTGCCGACCCGAACAAGACAATGAGTGGAATGCGGTCCAACTGCACGTAAAGCGCTTTGGTGTTCAATTAAATCGCCCACAGCAGTCCACTGTTGGACATGGCCTCTGCCAAGTTGTGTCACAACGGTCCTTGGGTACACCCTTCCACATCCAGTGTCCCGGTCCCTCCAAACGGTCGAGGTGAGGTTCACTTGTTATTTTTTTTTTTCCTTACCTTGTGAAATACCTTGTGGTAATTCGTCAAACCGTTGAACCGCCATTTGTAAGTTATGAGTCTGCAAGTCTGTTTGTATTGCTGGTTGTCTCACAGCGTGACTCAAATAAGAATAATCTTCGTGGACACTCTTTTATCTTACAATATAATTAATATCATAAAAGTGTTTTGCAATAATGAGTAAAATCTAATTTAAAAATATGTAGTAAATTGCCAATACCATAGCTGTATTTAAATATTTTAATGTAATTTCAATGTCTGTACCTATAGACATGTTAAATAACTCAATGTTTTGTACTTCTCAAAAAAATGTCATACACATCATATTCAAATATTAACAAAAATCCAAACAGAATAAATAGCATTTAAGAAATCAGAGTTGAAACATGCTATTACTTTAAATACCTCTTCTCCTGTAGAGAAGGAATGAATGCGCATGATCACCATGCTTGCTCCGACCGTATCTAGTTGCTGATAAATCATTACAGACCGTTAGCCAATAGTGAGGCGCAATTGACTTCCGGTATTAATTTATATTCCAAGTTTCAAGCACCCGTATTTAATATTGCAATATTTGTATTAATGTATAGGTAAGTACCACATATTGAAATATACCTTTTCACTAAGATTTTTCTTGTTACGTCAAAGTAGAAACGATAGCAATAATATGTTTATATACAGGATAAAATTAGAAATATCGCGTCGATTTTTAGAAAATTGCTGTTCCATACATTTGTATAAAAAAACTTATAAACGACGAAAAATTTCTACGCTAGGGGGTCTAGAATGATATGCTGAATTCATGGTTTCAGTTTGCGCACTGGTTCAAAATTTACCCTGTCGTGCCAGCATTTTTGCTATAATTTATCAAGTTCGACTTCCCGTATTAATTTATTTAAGGAGTTTCAAGCCCCTGCAATATTTGTAATAATGTTTAAATAAGTATCACTTAACTACATATACCTATTTACTTAGATTTTTCTAGTTACGTCAAAGTAGAAACGATAGCAATAATATGTTTATATAGTTTTAGTTTTCACTATATTTTCAATTAGTTATCGCTATTTACTCCAAATATGTAGCAAAAATGTACACCCTACTTATGTTCAAGAAGTTATTAGAATGTGAATACGATGAGCAATAGTAGCGTTAACTGTTAATTTACAGTCTTTATATAAGTAGGTGCAGCATACAGTGTGAGGTCGTAGCAGTTTTACTAACAATAGTTCCGCTGTTATAGAAACTAATACGTATGCACCCAAATGTACACGTTACCGTGATACTTGTTAAAGTGCTGTCTCTAAACAGAGACATGACGCCGAGCTGACATTGTGAGCTCGAGTAATGTATACTGCGAAGTCGGTGGAATCCATCTAGAATAATTCAGCAATACTACTTCTATAGTTACACTTGTTACTTACACTTTATACTTGTCAAGTCCAAGTTTTACCGCTAATAGTTGCCCGTGTATTTAATTATAATTTTGTGTGGTAAATGTTATACGATGTACGTACATTTTGTTTTAATGTTTTACGTTATGCACCTATTGTATTTTTTTTAAATTTATAACTTGGGAGTCATGATAAATGTGATAAAGCGTAAGAGAAGTCTAAAGTGGATGTTAACTAGCGTCCGTTAAGAATGCACAAAGAAAAAAAGAACTTCAAGTATTGCTAGGGTGGTAATTTGAGAGTAATGGAAACTCCTACAGTTTGTTGTCATTATATTTTTCTTTACAATAATTTCATGTTATTTTTTTTTGGTATTAGTAACAAAACGAGGTGGATCTTTTAAACCAAGCTTAAACCTTCGAGCTAGGTTTTGTGTTTCGAACTTAATGTCGACTCGGGTTAAAGATCTCAACGCAAATACTGTCAGTTTTTCTTGGACCAAAGTTATACCTCGCTTTGTAGTGAGACCGTTTACTACTCGTTTTTATACCTATTCGGTGTATATACTTAAGTTGAAATTGTCTTGTAAGCCCAGGTACGCACATGCGTTTCTTATCCCGCGGTATTTTTTTATTTTTTATTTTCAGCGCTCTGTTTAGCGCCGACAGTTAACATCCAACAGTGTATTTTATCGACGTGCTGAGATGCACTCTGTTAGATTCTCAACGACGAAGATTTCAAATCCAGTGCGGGAAAAAATATCTGCCCCGATTTTTTACATCCGTGCGAATATGGGCTAATTGTTTGTGTTGATGATTTGTTCTCATACTGTTGTAAAACCTACTTTTTGTTAAGTTTTATATGCCATTTGTAATGAAGATAAAAAGACGTTCCAATGTTAAAATACTGCTCTCGTTACTTGAAGTTTCAATAGCAACCGTCTAACAACGTTTACTGAGTTTTCTTTCTCCTATTTCCACATATTTATTTAGAAACCTGATTCTTCAGACCACACTCTCAACACGTTATCAGCACGAAGGCTCTGTATATTTTATCTACATTATTAGTGAAATAGTAAAAAGTCAAAAAGGCAGTAGAGAAAGGTTTCTCGATTGTTTTTGATACGAATGGCTGTAATTTTTATAATTCTAATGATGTTTCTTTGATAAATGATCCTGTTTTACATGGTTCTACTTATGGTGGATTGTACACTTTAGATTGTACAGTAAAACCAAAAGGTGTTTCAGCTTATAATGTTCACACTGATTTGTCCCAGTTTCAGCTTTGGCATAAGCGTCTAGGACATCTCTGCCGTATTGGTATGGATCTACTCAAAAAAGGTCTAGCTGTTGGTGTGGAGTATACTGAGATTGACAACGAACCATGCGTACCTTGTGTAGAGGGTAAACAGTCCAGGAAGCCTTTCAAAAGGATAAAGTATAAGAAGGCTTCGTCACCATTAGAATTAGTCCATACGGACGTTTGTGGTCCCCTGACCACTGAATCTTTTAAAGGTAACAAATATTTTATTATTTTTGTAGATGACTATACACGTTTTATATCCCTTTATTGTATGTCATCTAAGACAGAAGTTCAGAAGTATTTTTGTGCTTTCCAAGCACTTGTTGAGAGGCAGACTGGCAATAAGATTCGAACCCTTCGGTCAGACAATGGTACTGAGTATGTCAACAAGGAGCTGACAGACTATTTGCAGGCTCAAGGGATTCGACATGAAACGTCTGTACCATACAGCCCCCAACAAAATGGGATAAGTGAACGTTGCATTCGTAGTATTGTGGAGAAGACCCGTTCTTTGCTGGCACAGAGCTCTTTGTCGAAAGTTTTTTGGCAAGATGCTGTTGAGACCAGTGTTTATTTAAAGAATAGGTCACCCCATCGTGCACTTGATGGTAAGACGCCATATGAAATGTGGTATGGTAGTAAACCTGACCTGTCTCATTTAAGGGTATTTGGTTGCCGAGCTTTAGTTCACGTGCCTTCATGCCAGAGAACTAAGCTAGACATAAAAACTTCTGAACATATCTTCGTTGGATATTCAGATGATCGAAGAAGTTATTATTTCCGTAGCGCGGAAAACCCTCGGAGGTTGATTAAGTCACGGGATATTACGTTTTTTGAAAATATTTTTTCAGGATTGAAGGATAAATCTGTTCAGCCTGAAGCTGTTGTGAGCACTAATGTCATTAATCTCTTTTCACAAACTTCTGCAGATACAGCATCGCCACAGGAGATTTCTATCTCATCTGCTTCTACTTCTTCACGTACTTCAGAAGGTGTGAACATGGAGGTAGAGCAAGTTGACGATTTTGTGGACGCGACTGATGAAGCTGGTGGGGTTGGTGATACGGAGTCTCTACATTCGGGTGAACAACGTGATCTGTCCCTGGTTCCTTCAGATGAACCCAACGATGTATGTCCTCAAAGAAGGTATCCTGAAAGAGTACGTAAACCTCCAGATTATTATTCATACGGCACTCACGGTGTTGATTTGTTGTATGATGATCCGAAAAGTTATCGTGAAGCTATTAATAGCGATGACAAAGATAATTGGATCTCCGCAATGAAGGATGAGTACAATGCCTTATTGAATAAGCAGACTTGGACATTAGTGGATAAACCAAATAAAAAGATTATTCCATGTAAATGGGTGTTCAAGATAAAGAGGGATGTGAACGGTGCAGTAGTCAAGTATAAGGCGCGACTAGTTGCAAAAGGTTTTAGTCAAGTTTGGGGGACTGACTATAACGAGACTTTTGCCCCTGTGGTTCGAAATTCATCTCTGCGTACCCTTATAGCGTTGGCAGCAGAAATGGATTTAAAGATCCAACACATTGATGTCGATACCGCATTCCTCAATGGGGACTTAGACGAGGAGGTGTACATGCAGCAGCCTGAGGGATTCGCTGAGCACGGGGCAGAAGGTAAAGTCTGTTTGCTCAGAAAATCCATTTATGGTTTGAAGCAGGCAGCTCGAGCCTGGAATATCAAATTGCATGAAATTCTATCGAAAACTGGTTTTACACGAACATCTTCGGAATCATGTGTTTACTTGAAAAAGTTTGGTAATGAAACCATAATACTTGCAGTGTATGTTGACGATCTAATTGTCTTTTACAAAGAAAAAAGTTCATTTGACTCTGTCAAAAATGACTTAGAAAAATTTTTCTCGCTAAAGGATTTGGGTGCATTGTCGTATTGTTTAGGCTTAAATATTAACCGTGTTGACGGTAAAATCATGGTCAGTCAGAAGACCTATATCCAGGCAGTGTTGGAGCGGTTTAATATGCGAGATTGCAAGGAGATGTCCACACCTTTGGAGAATAACAAGTTGGAGAAAGGTAATCCAACATCTCTTGGTGAATATCCTTACCAAAACTTGATAGGATGCCTCATGTACCTAGCTGTAAATACGAGACCCGATATAGCCTATGCCACAAGCTATTTAAGTCAGTTTAATAACTGTTATGATAAGAGGCATTGGTTGGCCGCTAAAAGAGTGTTACAGTATTTGAAAGGTACTATGAATTACTGTATTACTTACAGGAAAGTTGGTAGACGTGTGTGTGGATACACGGATGCTGACTGGGCAAACTGTGTACATGACCGTCGGTCGTACACTGGTTACTACTTCACGCTAGCAGGTGGACCTATTAGTTGGGAGTGTAAGAAGCAGCCGACGGTAGCCTTGTCGTCTACAGAAGCTGAGTATATGTCCTTAACAAGTGCTGCAAAGGAGGCTATTTTCCTCAGACGGTTAGTGTGTGACGTTACTGGTTTTGCTGACAGGGTGTTGCTATACAACGATAGTCAAAGTGCACAGAAACTTGTGCTAAATCCGATCCACCATAATAGAACAAAACACATTGATACGAGATATCATTTTATTCGTGAAAAGGTTACTGAGGGTTTTATAGATATAAAGTTTACACCTACGGATAAAATGACAGCCGATGTTTTAACCAAGCCCTTAAGGCGCATAGCTCATCATAGGTGCGTTGTTAATATGGGTTTAGAGATAAATAGGTAGAATAATTTTCTATTTATTTATTTTTCGTCGGTTTATGTTTTGTATTTCTGTATAGTCTGGTAGTAATGTTTTATTCTTTTCTATTGTGTTTAGCATTACTACTTTAACTTTTTATTTCCATTAAGGGCGGATGTTGTAAAACCTACTTTTTGTTAAGTTTTATATGCCATTTGTAATGAAGATAAAAAGACGTTCCAATGTTAAAATACTGCTCTCGTTACTTGAAGTTTCAATAGCAACCGTCTAACAACGTTTACTGAGTTTTCTTTCTCCTATTTCCACATATTTATTTAGAAACCTGATTCTTCAGACCACACTCTCAACACATACTACAGTGATATTTTTATTTTCGGGCAATGTAATAAATACCCGTAAATGACAATATTATTCACAATGATTAAAAGTATTTCTGGCACTATAAATTATATCAACTTTTTGTCCTCTGAACAATTCTTTGATTTCTACAAACCTATTCCTACACACAGTGGGCCACACTTCAGTGGTAACTAAAACACTACAAGCTGGCCTCGCATTATATTGATACTCTGCACTATTCTAGGTCAGCTGAAGGCCAAAGTGTTACCACTGAATTACGGTCTACTGGATAGAACAACTACAACTTATGGTACTTCTGGTATTACCAGACCAGGCCTGTTTTCCCCGGAGGGTTAATAGTCCGGTCAAAATAGACGTTTCACATAAAAATACCCACTGCGCTGAATTTTAGTAGACACCTTAGGTAGGTAGACCATTACAAATAAATCACCAAAAGTCCCCATCGATCCCATGTCATAAGATAAATATTAGGAAGCGTCAGATTGCGAGAACTACATCATCATGACGCATAGACGTGACAGGTCCTATTTTTGGTACTACTTAGAAGAAATGGCGAAAGCGCCACTCGCATCTTATTATAGTTGTATTTAACTTCCTAAAAGGGCAAAGATACGCCTTTTTAAAGAACAAAAGTAATCATAATGGAACTTACAGTCCAGCCTCCGTCAGCGACGTTCTGCTCGCAGAACACCTTCAGGAACCAGTAGGTTGTCCCTCTGATTTGCAGGTAGTACACACCCGACTCCCGCATGCCGCCGTTCATCAGGTCCACGCACGAGTACCCCTGCAAAGACACCAGATATCATTGTAGACTATAAGCTAAGCGTACATTAGGTACAGCCACATGGAGCCGCAAAGCATCGCATTTCAATACAAAAAGGGGCTGATGGTTCATACAAAATGTACGCAAGTGATGTAGGTGGATTCTTGCAATGTTGGGCGGGCCCCTTAGGTACACTAGGTACGCTTCAGTCTTCAACCATAATAACATAGATAGGCTCACGCAATTAATTATGAGCACATAGATACGTGCATTCATTTCAGCTATCTTTAAAATTGCGGAAATGATCTTCGGTGCAACCTATGCCTGCTTTGAAGAGGTATCTTTATAAAAGTGCAACGTCTTGCAACGTTCTATTCGCATAGGCTAGGTATAGATATCATTGGGTAGGTACGTATTAATGGTATTCGCGATGCTTTCGGAATGATAATTCACATACTTCAATATGCATAATAAAGAGAAGAAGCATTTAGTACCTGCCTACCTACCTGCTCAAACAATGCCATCAATTTTAATGCCACACGTTATGTATATCGTTACGCAATATTAATAACTTTCTTTCCCTTTTTGTAATACAGGTGGATTGATTACGGGCCCCTTTGAAACTTTCTCAAGATAATTGCCATTTGTCCAAATGTCGTATTTGTAAGAATATTTGAATGTTTGTCTTTTCTAATACACGTTCGGCTGTCCCTGTAACAGCACATGTTTTAAGGGGAACCTAGTCGCGGGCTCGAACTCACTGATGGGCCTGGCTAAAAATCACGCTGTCTCACCAGGCTTCGTGTCCGACAGAGGTAGTACCTACCCGTGATGAGCAGTCAGACACTAGTCTATACGCACAACATTATTAAGTGAGCTGCAGGGTCATTTATAGTAAAACAGGCGCGTAAAAAATTAAGAAAAGTCCTTCAGAAGATCGGCTTTTCTGAAAAACCCACTGCCTAAATCAATGACCAATAAAGTTTATTGAACTATTCGATAATTGAGCTTTGTCGGTAACGACCTAGTTTTGGAGATTTTACACTTCTTTTATTACTTAAACACGCCCAAAGTAAGGTTAAATTAGCAAGAAAAACGAATCTTTGGTGGCTCCTAACTTTTTAATGGTTTTTAATTTTAGTATTCTGTTTCCGTACAGACTATACGAGTGTTAATAATAAAACAAAACTATACCATGTTTAATTTTTGATTTACATTGTCCAACAGTGGAGTAATACACTCCCGAAGTTACAATGTGAAAAATGTGAACTAGGTTCATCTTAAGAAAGGGCTTAAGTACCTACCTTTGGTGTACCTAGTCCACATTTTCTGGAGCCCAAATATTGAGTGTGGAAGTCACCCCTGCAATAGATGTAAGAAAGAAGCGCCCTGCCATTTTTCCGTATACAATCGGGTAGGAGCCATAGTCATTCCATTGTTCCAGGTCAATCAAATCAAACCACTTTAGCCGTCCAAGCCCGTATTCCCGATTTCCAATATCTTTGTTTCCATATCTTGCAATAGTCCTACACCAACTGGGGGTTAAACTTGGGTGCACTTGCATAGTGCGCACAGGGAAAATCGTCGGTTTGGGGATTCATTTAATTAAAAGCGTCTAACGGGCTTTGCGAGTTGGCTTCGGCCCCTCGCAAGCCTTACAAAGACACCGGGTCTCATTAATCAATAAATCACTTACTGAGAAACTAAATTTACATAAAATGTTATGAGCGTACAATAACTACGTCAAAATTTAAACAGGAAGGTAGTGATAAATAGTTAATATCAACTAATCACCAACCGAGTAAACACGGACCTTAAGTAAAAGTAGATGTAGGTACTAGATGTGGCATACATGACAACGTAGGTACTTATTACATTAGATTTAAGACTAATAAGATTACTGTTAGTTATTTCAAAGTTCAAGTTAATCTATTGCAAAGTTGACAGAAAAAACGCCGCTACAGTACCAACCTACAGAAAAAGAGAGGTAGATCTGAACAATATCTTTTCAAGCATTAGTAAACATGCCTAAAACAATTATGCAAGAGTTTTTAGCAATTAGCCAACGCAACCGTTTCTAATGAGAACAAAACATCGTTTGTGTAAATCTTAGGAACTCATTCACGCGTTCTGGAATGCCAATTACATTGGCGTTCAGATGACAGTTCATTAATATCTCTGTATCTATAGAGTCAGTATTGCATTGTCTAACTTACTCGTAGGTACTGTTCACCAACTAGATTACTTATGTACGGAACCGGAGTACCGGACGCGGTGGTACACACGGCTACACATCAAGCTATACATTTCCAGTGTAAGCTGATCTCGCATTGTATAGGATTTCTGTACAGTGCGAGATCAGCGTAAACTGGAAATGTATAGCTTGATGTGTAGCCGTGCGTACCTGCCTATACTTGTTATTATATTCTTACACTTAACTTTGTTGCACAATTCATATAAAACGATACCATTTTAACCTTCCCTTCTACAAATTTCTCGTATCTATGAATGTTGCCATAGACACAACTTTATGCTTACACAATTACCTTAAAAAAAACTTAATTAATTATGACGCGGCAAATAACAACGCCAATCTGACAAATCTTTGAGAGGTAGGTAAATAGGTAAGTACCTACAAATTCTCTGAACAGCATCGACGACCATTCATCTTAGTCGTGGAACTAAATTATTAATCTATCGACAGTATTTTTTTTTACTAATTAGACACGTAATGTTACGGTGGGACAAGTTTCTGTAACTAAACTAGTGAATGAATGAATGTCATTCATTCACTAGTTTACTTTAGTTACAGAAACTTTGTTCTTGACATACCTAGATCATCAATTTACATCATCTTGACCGAACGTTAAATTGACATTTTATAAACATTTATGCTGTGAAAGAGCATCTAGAAACATTTTAAACTAGTGGAGATGGCAAGCCTACTTTGTAACGGGAACTTCAGTGCGGTTTCAAAAGTCAAAACTCAAAGGTGAATTCATGGGCACGCCAAAATAGCGGCGGTAAGTCCCGTCTTTGAGGAGTGGATTGAAAGGCGTCACGGCGTCCTCACCTTCCGCCTGACGCAGGTCCTCACCGGACACGGTTGTTTCGGGAGGTTACTGTTTCGGATAAGGCGGGTCGGGTGTTACACTATAAAGATTGCCCGGAGGACACCGTGGAGCATACGGTGGAGGTCTGGCCGAAGCACCACCGTTTCCTCGTAGAGGCGATCGGCAGCGGCGATATCTTGCATCCGGCCCTGGTCCAGGCTATGGTACGGAGCAAGAGTGCATGGGAAGGCGTCGCCTCCTTCTGCGAAGCAGTAATGCTCGCGAAGAAGGAGGCGGCGCACGTGAGGGGCGATCTATCCGCATTCACGGCCCTAGTTGCCACAGAAGACACCCTAGGCGTCAGGATCCCAGGCCGATTCCCGGCCATCGTGCACCGTAGGCACGGGCTTGCGCACGGCGAGTAATGGGTAGCTCGCCGTCCGGTAAGGACCAAGCCCGGGTCGACGGCGCGTAATGTTCATTAGGTGTTTGTCTAGAGGTGAATACTTATTGTTATCCTTAAGGAGGCAGTTTTGATCTTAAGCTACTACTAATTAGCTTTAAATCGAAAAGCTTTTGTAAAAGTGCGCTACAACTGTAAAATCGGCCAAGTGCGTAGCATAAAGCATAATAGGGTGGTAAAAGTGTTCCCACAGCTGCTGGCACAGGCCTCATCTCTGTGAGAGGGCGTGGGCCATAAATTCACTAAGCGCGGGCCTACTGCGGGGCGGATGTCACATGTCTTCAAGTTTTCAAGGTTCTATGGCCGGTTTCTTCACGATGTTTTCCATCATAGTTTTGGACTGCGCGTTAAGGCTAGTTAAGGTTACGATTTTAGAGAAACCAATCAATTACGTATTTGGCAAGCATCGATCTTTGCTTAGCAGTGCGCCGCACAGGTGGGCCCCTATCGGAAAACGATTTCTAAGTAATAAGGAAACAACTTCCTATGTTGGTGTTGCGTTGAAACTTGCGGTTGCTAACGGTAACCGTTAACATTTTCCCTATGATTGTTAACAAATCATAATGCACTATGGTGTACTCAGTTATAGATGTTATTGTGATTTCCATAAGCGTGTCTAATACAAAGCGTTAGATCGTACGACAGCTACAGCCCTCAGGGGAAATGAAAGTAGGAGGTTTGTTTTCATCATTTCGTCTGACAAGACGGTCACGATCTGTCACCTTCTGACGAGATACATTCCTAGATGTGATGGTTCTTAAAGCAATTAGACTAATTTGTTAAGAAGACGGTTTTAACAATGTTGTCCAATACCTATAGGACCTATTCATAAAACAAAGTGATTTGTCCACACACACACACATCAATTTGTGTTTTTGGATTCTACCTACATTTCACGATCATGACTTTCTTGTCGGCTCTTTTGCATAGGACCTACCATTTTTCGGAAGAAATAAGATCTAACGAGCATTCAACCTGCTTCAGATAGGTACTAAGTACTTACACGATAATTTTTAAGTCATCAATTAATTTTAAAGCTTCCGAAGTTATTCGATAACGAAACTGAATGTGAGCTTTCCATAATTTTCTTATTTAAAAATTTTGTCTCACGCTGAGTCCCTTGCTAAAATAATGACTAGGTACTGCTGATCAATAGTTTTATGTATATGAGTCTACTGTGGATATAGGCTCTGTGACATAATATCACGCCTAATTTCCCCGAAGGCTCTATAATACAGGGTTATTGGAAAAACACCAACAACCTCTTAAGAGGTCAATGTACTCATCATTATGAACAACTTTTACGATGGGATCAAACCTAAAATCGTGAAATAACAAATCAGCTGTTTCCTACATTTTGATGAGTCGTACGAACATAAATGTAAGGAAAAGCAGATTTTTTTTCGCGATTTCAGGTTGGTCGCATAGTAAAAGTTCTTCATAATGATAAGTAAGTACAATGACCTCTTATGAGGTTGTTGGTGTTTTTCCAATAACCCTGTACATCTTATTATGGGAGTTCAAAGATAATTAAGCAGAGATCGATTATTAGGTAAAGCAACTAAAATAGTAGAAATTTATTCAGGCACCTACTCAACTGGAGTGGTAGTACCTACCTATTGGTAACTTTATTGAAATTACAACACTTGAAAACGTGGGTGTTCAATAAACTGTACAGGAAGTTCATTCGTAAAATTAATTACTTGCCTTAAGTTAGGTAAGTTGCGAAATAACGACAACCTGCTACAGTTAATATAATAAGTGCCGTTTTATGATTCTGTTCAGGTATCGGAAGCCTTTTAATTACTGGGAATTGCAGTACGTATTAGTTAGCTTTTTTCTTGTTAACAATGTTATAAACGCGTATTCCGGTCAATTATAGTATTCATAGCTATCCTTCATAATATCGTGCCAACGCTCATAAGACCAAATCTAAAAATACGTTTAATAACAATAAAACGTGTCTTAAATTATTAGTGGCAGTAAGAAATGTTAAGTATTTCGGAATGGTTGCAAACAAACAGTAGGTAACCACAATGTATGTATTCGATTGCGTTCGTAACATAACGTAAGTATTTGGAGCGACATTTTTTACACAGGTGCGAGTCGTGCGCGATAGGTAAACATGTTATAAAACATTGCATCATGGAGCTCCACATAACCGCCGGTTGTCGTACGCTAAGAACAATAAACACTTGTAATCATTGGTAATTGTCGCATGGTGGGAACGGCCGGTTTTTGCGCGGGCGCTTACAAAGGCGCGGAAAGCGCGACCCGTTGTATGAGTGTGATGCCGAACCAGATTTACGTAATGAGAGCCACGCAACTTTCCTTGCACGGAAATGTCGCGGTGTATCAGCTTGGCGCTTTTTCAACGAGAGCTTCGCTCTTGCGAAGTTTACTTACCTACTGTTTAAATATGAGCCAACACTTTGTAAGCGTCTTCACTGTTGTTTATTTTTTTATTTTTGCGAAATGCTCGTTTTTGTTTTTGGGCAAGAAACATAAACAACGTTACGGTCCCTGAATAATAAGGTATTTCCGATTTCATAAAAAACTATTTTAATTTGAAGATTGGGACGATATATTTAACAGAAAAATTAAAATAAATTTATTAATACACATTTTCTCAAAAACGATTCAAATCTAATTAATTTTTCTCTGTTTTGAATTTACCACCAAAACGGTCCTTACGATGACTTTTTATCACGTGACATGTGACGTCAACTTTGTTTAAACAGCACCGGTACAAATACTTAGTTTAGTGCCGTTTTAGAAGTATTTGTGCACAGAGGCACCGCACACCAGTAATATCACTTTATATCCATTAAAAATCTTGTTAATTATAAACTCGACATTCACTTATTTACTTAATAACTACTTTAGTTTACACAAAGTTGACGTCACGTGATAAAAAGTCATCGTAAGAAGCGTTTTGGCGGTAAATTCAAAACAACGAAAAATAAAATTTGGTTTAAATCGTTTTTAATTGGGAAAATGGATAGAAATCAATTTATTTTTATTTTTCTGTTAAATATCTCGATCCTATCATCAAATTAGAATAGTTTTTGAACAATTGGAAAATACCCTATTGTAAAAAAACCAACAAAATAGGCCATTACTAAAGATGTAGCGTTTGTGGGAACGATACCGAGGCAAGGATCTGTCGGATCTGGCGTAGTAGCTGGTACTTAGCTTTTTAAAAGTACTACAATACACAAGGCTACATGTATTAAACATTTATTTAGAAATTCGATTGTTAAAACATGTGGTGGATAGCGAGCGGATGTCATAAAATATTTGTCCAATCTTATGACCACTAAAGACTGGAACTTATAGCCGTTTGGTTTGAATATTTATATTCCGACAACTGCATACCAGAGCATGTATTGCGCAGTATTTTGTGTTCCTTATTGCTAAACCGGGAGACGTAAATGGCAGTGTATCGGAGAGACTGTGCCTGCGTTGCGCACAACCAGGGCCGACAGGCGCTGATTAACATCCCGACAACAGAGCTTAAATACGAACAGTAACATATCCGAGCCACCGCCTAGACTATAGTAGACTGACAGATTTGTATCAATCCTCTATCTGTAGCCGATGCAATCGCCTTACTTCATCTAACCTACATCTAGACAAGAATCAATTTAACTAAGACGTATTGCTGCAGGTAATACTTGCATGCAATCAACGTTTTTGTTTTACATTATGATATTGATACACATTACATCATTGCTTCTAAACTGTCTGAGTTTCATACAAATATGAGCTGCAAGATTATTTTGTTACTCCAAAAATCATGGGCCAAATTAAAACGGTTCAAAATGTACCAAAGACAATTTCAATAATGTCATTCGCTCGGTTAGCACATTTTATTAATTGCTCCTTTAAGATTTGTTCAGCGACGACGATAGGTGTGTTGTATTATAATGAGTAATAATATTCTTTATGTAACTTTGACTCACTTTCACGTCTTTATAGTTGGCGACGATTTCCGAAGCGAAAGTGTTATTGCCGATGATGGGTTTGTTCTTGACGCTGGGGAAGATGATGCCACCCTTGCGGCTGGCGGGACGCGGGCTGGTGCTGCCGGCGCCTGTGCTGGCGGGTGTCACGGTCACGGTGGCACCTGCCGTGCTCGCGCTCGACGCGCTCGACGTGCTCGTGCTCGGGCTGCGTGCGACACGAACATTAGTCACCGTACACCCCTACATCCCATGCACCGAGACGATATCGCGTGTGTAGGTTGTACGAGTAACACAAAAAATCGCCAGGGCTCGCATAAACATATCGCTTGGAAAAAAAGTTATAGTAGGTATCATTGTAACAGCACAGTCGCAAAGGCATAATAAAATTGGAAATAGAAAGATGTCACCTGTTGTTTAGTGTAGTAGAGGGTGGGACGGTGGTGGCGGCCACGGTGCTGGTGATGGGGTCGGCGTAGGGCTCGTCCACGCGGTACCGGTTGGGTGCGTACTCCACCAGCCGGTCGATGGTGGGGTCCAGCAGCAGCTCGGCGGGCACCGGCCGCTGAGCCAGCGTCGCCACGTCGTCCTCTTGCTTCTTCAACCGTTTCTCCACCATGTCTAAATTTTCGATGATGAGATTCGTTTTGAGACGTAAGTCGTTGTGGATCTGTCCGATGGCGCGCTCTTGACGCTGCGTTTGCGTGAGCAGTTCATCTGACTTAGGAACCAAATCATCTACGGAACTCTTAGTGCCAACTACCACATCCCAAACTTCGTCCATTTTTTCTGAAACACTCATCATAGGGATAATTTTATTTACAAGGTTATCAATTTTACTGCTTTTTGTAACGGGAGCCTGCGTGCTCGTCGCGGTACGGTTCTTAAACAAACTGTTGACGTTAATTGATGCATCTTCGGGTTCAACTATGGCGGCATGTACATCGGCCATCATATAAAGTACTTTGCCTAAATTCTCAGAAACAAGATTTATATGGAACTGTAATTTACGATCTACTGTCGACACGGAGCTTCTTAATTGGTCCACTTCTTTCGTGATTTCAGTGATAACCTCGGTATTCAAACCTTTTGCAATTTCTATAACGTTCAAATTAATAGGTTTCTTTTCACTGGCCTCGGCATTGATGTCATCGACTGGCAAAAAGTTGCTGTCGATCTGATTTTTAAGGCCTAGCAGTGTCGTGTCGATGTTCGATACTTTTTGGTCTAGAGATTCCAGTTTTCGGTCGAGCAACTGTGCCTCACTTATCTTGTTTTTTATTTCTGCCTGTCTCTTTGCGGTGTTTTCGGTAACGCTTTCCTCGTTGTTTTGGCCTATGTGACTGAACAGTTTTAGGTCGAGGTTCCCCAGTTTTGATATGATAGCATCTGTTTTGTGTATGTTGTCATTTACTCTCGAGTCGAGCGCTTCTACTCTCCTCATCAAGTGTTCCACGGCCTTGTCCAAGTTCTCTATCCTTTGTAGTTTTGTCTCTAATGTACTCACTATGACTTCAAAAACGTTGAATATGTACTGCTCTCTGAAACAATAAAAAATAAACTGCTTTGAGTATTGGTTTGTTTAAACCGGCATCAACACAAATTACGTGTATGAAAAAAAAAGTAAAAGTGTAAGTAGACCATTTCCCAATGTTGGGTTAACGCTATTATACATGGTGTAGACATTTTTTATGTTGGTACTCCTATAAACCTAGTGAAACTGACATATCTGTCATCACTGCATCAGAGTTGTTATGCAAGGAAAGAAATAGAAACCTTAAATACGTGCTACCACGTTCGTGCCACAAAATGTTTAATAGCGCCATAGACCTACGCCTGCTGTAGACATGGCGTTCAGTACAAACTAGTTCTTGTTATTAGTCGTTTTATATTCACTTGCGCTTGCGCAGACTGAAAATGTATGAACCTATAAAATATCATGTAGCAATTTGTTCCAGCGATTTCGTAAATTAAACGTTATGTCTAACCATTTTATGAGTCGATGAAA
This sequence comes from Polymixis flavicincta, assembly GCA_949987655.1. Taxonomy (NCBI): domain Eukaryota; kingdom Metazoa; phylum Arthropoda; class Insecta; order Lepidoptera; family Noctuidae; genus Polymixis; species Polymixis flavicincta. The sequence goes on along the minus strand of OX465171.1, from coordinate 27,638,272 downwards.
TAGCAAATATTTTTGTTGAACTTAATTCAAATCGCCTACGGTAAATGCTAGCAGATCATATTGCTTTGTTTAACTAGTTATTTTTCAACCGTTAGTATGTCTGATAGAGTCATAGGTACTTGCCAGAATATTGATACAGAATGACATAGCGTTGTCGTGTAGGTAATAAAAACAATACGCGTGTGTTTACTGACGGCATAATGTAAAATGGTTACGTCACTTTAGTTAGAAGTCGACAGCATATGAACCTAACGTAGAATTATCGCGTTTTTCATCAATGTTCCTCTCAGCCAAAGCACCTGACGTCTAATCTGTGCACCCTTGATTTACTGGTAGAGAATGCCTAGGGTTTTAAGTCCGCCGTTGTACAATTTTGAAGTGTCCGAAAAAGAAGGTACATCATCCTAATTGTAGTGTAGGTAGGTAGTAGTTAGGGTGTATGTATAGTATGTTAGGTTAAACGAGGGGCATACTTTAAGGGGATGTGGTACTCATGAAAATATTCAACTTTTAATATGGAGTGGACACCAATATATTAAGAAAAAATCTGATGTTCCCTACATTTTGTTCAGTCATGCGAACATAAATGTATAGAGCGGTTGGTTTTGGTTTCATTTTCGCGATTTCAGTGTTCCGTTCCGTTAGTAAAAGTTTTTCATTTTCATGAGTAGGTACTACACTCCCTTAAAGTATGTCCCTCGTTTAACATAACACACTGTATGGTCGATAGTTTTCAATGAAATACTATCTACGTCAATTAAAATAAACCTTAATCATCATCATCGTCATTTCAGCTGAAAGACGTCCACTGCTGGACATAGGCCTCCCCCAGGCCCCTTCACTTCGACTGGTAAAAACCATAATAATGGTAAGTAGAGAAAATGGTCGGCAATTTGTGATATTCGACATCACAGTTAAATAATACTGTACTTTAATGCCAATCATTAGTATGTTAATAAACATGAATGGTATCGCTAGACGTGTTGATCCAACCAATATTTTATGTAATATATGAATGTGGGAATTATTAATCACGGCGATGTCAATGAAATAAACCAGTTTTATAATTATGTTTATGACCACTTTCCTCTCGATATTTGATTAAAATAATGATAAATCGTCGAGAACAGCCAGGATGCGCAGTTTTTAAAGAAATTGCTTTTCTTACCATTTTGATAAAAAATTAAAACATAGGTATTGGATAGCATCAGCGCGTAGGTATAGGTAACATTCATATAACATTAAGATTGAAGGTGACGACATGATCCAGTATTCACGTTACAGTGAACGACTTCAGAACCAATTAAAGAAATTTGAGCAACAATATCGCTGATATTATAACTTTCGAAGCTAAGTTCTGTTAGTCTTGCAAACAGCAACGTGTTCAGCAACAGAAATTTATTTCGAAATCACGAACGAATCTGTTATTATACGTATAGAGGCGGTCGCACCACATCGACTTAAAGTGAAGCGAGAGGCTATCGCCCGGTATTATGCAAATCCGCTGTATAGTCGCAGTTTGGTCAACCGGCCCACTTTAATAGTGTTTGCTTTACCTAATTGATCGCCTGTTAAGACCTGTCCTATCTGATACATTAACTTCCTGAAACCGATACATTTACTAAAGTGTACCAACGGCATTGAGTATTGCAACACCTGCCTCCTTTCGAACGCATTAGAGGCACCATATTCCCGGGTACGGCAATACGGCTCTAGAAATTAAATCGAACAAGTGCTGATTAATGAAGCATTCAGTGGAACTATTTGGGTGAGCGGGTTCCTGCTAGACGTGAAGTAAATGTAAGTTGTACGCGGAGGCATTCTGTAGATAGTTAACGATTGCTCGCAGTTAGCCGCGGCTCGCGTGATGCCAGTATTTTGCCATAAATTTAACTCCTGAGATAACAGTGATTGTGTTAATCAATCACATTCATAACACGCGTGGCTAATTCGATAGAGATTCGTTTACTTGTTGCGGAGCTACTATATTAGGTAACATAAACAAACACTTAAAAGTATTGATTGTAACACTGCACACGACCTGTAAAATATCGAATAGCTGATTTAGGTACCTAATAGCTGTCAGCAATTTTGTTTTAGGTACAGAAGTAAGATTATTTATTTATATTATTTCTTTGCCGTAAGACAATGTAGTTGTTACTTAATAACATTGAAACGGTTTAATAAGATAAGATTTTCTATATTATATTAGAAAATATCTATCTAAATAAATAAATAGAAAAGTCCTGACTGACTGACTGACTCATCAGCGTCCAACCCAAACCCTTGGACTTGAAACCTAACATTTTGCACAGAGATTCCCTTTATAAAGTAGACAAGGAATAAGGAAGGGATTTTTGAAATTCAACCTCTAAGGGAGTTAAAGCTGAAAGTATTTTCGGGCGATCCCGCGGGAAAAAGCTAGTTAGTAATATAAAGGTAGGTTCTTTTACAAATATATTTTTAACGTGCTTAAGTTTCGAACATAGACACACCTAAGTATGTAAATAAAATTCCGTTATTCCTTTACACAATAAAATGTGAGGTGGATTAAATTTATTTATATGAATGCTATTATATAAGCCTTTGGTAATTGATAACCATCGCCGACAATTAAAATAGATGGGCCTTCAATATTATACAATAACGTTATAAAAATGTTTTTTCTTGTTTTACTGGTAGGTGTAAACTACGCACAAATTGTTTCCTTGTTTATGTAAAAAAGAATACTAAAAGGCAACAAATTATATTTCTTCAATGTGAAAATCTATTTTTAAAGTTTCGTCCCGATTCACACCTGCAACCTTATTCACCTCGTTTGTCCCCCTATGTTCATGCCATTTATCTTAGATGGTGAGCATTCTAACAGAGCGGACCGTGTTTGGATACAAGTTGAAAGTTTCGCTTCTCTCCTCTTCCACACTTATAAATCTAATACAGATAAAAAACAATATACCGTGAGGAAATTTTTGAAACTTAAATGATAAATGATTTTATTTCTGAAAGTAGGTTTCTACAAACAATTTTTCACGTCGATCATCTATACTAATAATAAAGAGGAAAGATTTGATTGTTTTTTTGCATTGAATGGGCTCCGAAATTACTGAACCGATTTGAAAAATTCTTTCACTGTTGGGAAGCTACACTATCCTCGAGTGACATAGGCTATATTTTATCCCTGTATTCCCACGGGAACGGGGACCACGCGGGTGAAACCGCGGAGCGCTGCTAGTATTTTAATAACTAGATGAGGTCAGCGTTTCATCTGACTACTCTGAGAAGAAAGGCCGAAACTAGATCAGAGGTCTCAGTCTCTTTAAAGTCCGGACTTAATCTTGGTCGGAACATGTAGATTGGTGTCTGAAATGGTCTTTTGAGGGAAGCACCACACAGATTGAGACCTGCCCAGCCAGTACACGTATTTGTCAGTAATCATGCAGCTCAATTCAGAACTTAAGGAGCTCAACGATTCGACGAACAATATCAAAGAAAGGACATTTGGATGAAAAATCGTATAGTTACTTTTGCAATGTGTGTAAATATGTGAGAACCATGTATCTATCAAATAATAATTAATGTATCTGTCATTGCTTCATTTTAATTCTTTTACCTATTGTGGTGTGGTAATTTTATTCTAGGTGCATCGTTTTCACATAAAATTATATTATTAATGTATCTAAAACATTTTAAAAGAGTAACGTTGGTGTTTCTTGCCCATTCTTTTCCAAACTGCATTTTGGAAGGGGCGACTAGAATCAATTCTAAATTAATGTAAATGTTGACTTTCATAAGTGCCTTTTATGTGCCTATTTGAAATAAATGCTTTGCTTTTGACTTTGGATAGGCCGCATATACCTATTACTCAAACTACCAGACCATGATTAAAACTATACGACTTACGTGGAAGTTTTACATCTTTTCCATTTATACCACAAGGTTAATGGAAAAGATGGAGAGAAAATACAACCACACCTTAAACATGTTGTATTTTCTCTAGAATTGTTGTAGAGATGAGTAGAGAAATTATCCTCAAACTCACGCTTAGGTAACGATCCCAAAACAAATTCCAATTAGCCTAAAACACTCTACTGTCCCTTAATCGGCAGGACTAATCCAAGGGCAGAACATTCTTTTGCTAAGATTCGAATGTGGCTCATGGTCTAAGTATTGTGTGGGGCTCCGATTGCGCTTACAACCCGCGCAAACGCGTTGTGCAGACGACGGGCCATTGTCAAACGAATATTTTGTTCTGTTTGTGTAACTGAACGTGCTTTGTCTACACGTCGGACCAAATCCGACAGACCCACGTGCGTTACTCAGACCATAATGATGAGCGGTTTTGTTTGCCAGTTTTTTTTTTTTTTTTTTTGGGTGGGAAATCATCAAATGACTTCTCCTGCTGAGTAGAGCAGGAGGGCGTGTCAGACTTTTACTGACTAAAACCCACCCGTGTTCCCTCAGTAGCCCGTATGCCAGGGGCCGTGGTATCTCTTTCGAACAAACCCGCACCCCTGGCAGGCATCGGCCCTTGCGGACCCCACCTGTGGTTGCTGACATCTTTGACGGCGCGCGTGAGGAACACAACGCGCCGTCCCGTCTACCACTTTTCGGCCGCAGAGGATAGGGAGAGCGGCTGACGCTATACCGACACTCCTCTTCCCCTGCGGCCCCACCGCGTCCGCCATCAAACGGTGGCGGCCCCGTCCAGGCCACGGAAGGGAAGAGCGCTGCTCAGAAGCACTGGCACTCCCCCTCTACCGCAGCCTGTAACCCTCAGCCGCGATGCCTCCCATTCGACATCGCGGCCCACCTCAGTTGCGGTGCACCTCACCGCAACCTACTTTTTGGCCGCTACGTCGTCGGCTTTGAGGCAAAAGCCCTGACGAGCGGCCCCACCGTTGGGTTCCTCTTGGCTTCACCGTGGATGGGAGACCACGGTTACTAAGCCCCCCCGCAACGACAATGCGGGAACCCACTCGGGGGGGTTTGTTTGCCAGTTTGTGACAAGATTGTCTTTGGTTGATTGGAGGTTCTTAGTTTATGTACATCTCTAACATTCATAGATTTGCAGACCTAGACAAAACATTATTTCGCGTTAACGCTAACAGAAATGTGTTTTGTCTCTAGGCCTTGGTCAGTTTGGCTGCGATAGTCGTGATATTGTTTGTCAGTGATAAGCTTTAAGTTATATTTGTCATCTTGAGTAATTGATTTCAACTTTGTTTTTCTTTAATTACCGGCACCTATTGTTTACCTGTGTCTAAAAAATAAATAAAATGAACCATGGTAAGTTATTCCACGTTCTATTAGCTTTTTTGTGAGATTCGTGAGAGGTATTAAATTTTATCTTCTAGCAGCCAGTTTTATGACCTAGCCACGATTTGAATGATGCGAGATCTGGCAACCATCACGTCGGAACTGTTTTAAATAACTGTTCTTCTTGATAAGATGACTTCAATTCAAGTCAAAAATGTTTGTATCCAGAAATATTTTAAGTATGGTGAGAATAACAATACGTTACATTTTTCTAGTTCATTGTTATTGCGTGCACCTTATCAGATATTATGCCAACACGATAATAATCGACAGACATACCACTTAATGTATGTTACGGCCGACTCCACTGCAAGGACTTTATAAGAATCTAGGTAAATATAATTAGTTGGGACTTAGCTGTGATATAATCGACAATAGAGCACTAATATGTCACCAAGTATGTTATAGTAAAAACAACAAATATGTTCATGGGAATGACAAGTGTCACACAGTTAGTGTCACACAGTACGACCTTGCGGCAAACCGTTGGTTTGTCGTTGGCTGAGCTGAGCACATTTCATACGAATATTTTGATGTCGACTTTGAGATTAACTGAGTGAGCAGTGAACACTGACCCTCGTGTGACCATGTGGCAGCGTCGTGCCACCCACGCGCCTCGCCGCTAGCGTGTAATAGCTATCATTAGTCTAGGCTGCCGATACGAGCAGATATTTGATTTCATTACGTTACATAAGCATCTTGTACATTGAGTTTTTGTTTACTGACAATATAATTAGGATATAAAACAATACTGGTATCGACTCATGTTTGTCTCATAAAAAATATTGACAACGTAATCTTAGAAGCCTTAAAAGTCACATGATAACTCAATATGCCCACAATAATGTTCTTGTATTACATTCTACGTGCAGTTTTATGTTTCTATAATAACGGGTCTATAGTTTTATGGGCGACACGCGTCGACCGGCTGCACCTGGCTCATATAAAACGTATAAGTACCTACTACATTTTCATTGTTTCAAGATCATGAGAAAACTGTTCGAGCATTTCAACGCCGTCAGCTGAAATTAGATCACAATTACGAAGTCACTTTACATAACTTTGTGTTGTTACATTTGTATTATTTTTTTGAATAAAATGTGATAATTATTCAACACGGTTGCTTAAGTATATTCAGTTGTTAATTGCTGTTTCAAGTTACAACAGATATCGGCAATTGTTGTGGGCACGCTTCGTGAAGATGTTGGCTCATGAGAATGGCTAATTTTGTTTGAACGAAAGTCTTCATTTTGTGCTTTACAGGATAAGCAAGAAGTCGAACATACATGGATCCACGGAATATCTTTCCGAATAGCCACTCCCGTACACTTGTTGCTTTCATTCCCCCATATCACGGTGCTATTTCTACCTATCTACTATTTATCAACTTTATGGTCGCCACAAACCGTGGTAAGTTACCGTTACAGAACACACAGATGTTTGCTCAGACAGCTTACACCGATATTCTCTTTAAGACGTTCGCAACGCACCAGTGACTTCGAGCAATGCATTGAATTTGTACGTACCTACATCTCAGGCAACAAAGCGTACCTTTAATGATTGTTTAACGATTTGTCTATTTTAATGGAAAAATAATTCGATAAGATAATGTTATCGATATTTTTACCCGACTATTGTTACGATAACCCACGGAGTTAAAGCGATAACCTATGTACGTGGGGTGTTCAATAAAAAGTAATAATGGCATATAAACTCCTTGAACAACAAAAAGTAAATATTTGCAGGTAAAGCCCAGACAGACATTTGAAAAAATAAAAAAATCTTTACTGATTTTCTTTTCTTATTTTAAAAATAGAAGTCATTTGTTTTCGGCTTGTCGGAGCGTGGTATGATGCTGGATTTGAATTGATGGAACATCCTCATACTCACCTGCGCAAGGGCCGATGCCTGCCAGGGGTGAGGGTTTGTTCGAAAGAGATACCGCAGCCCCTGCCATACGGGCTACTGAGGGAACACGGTGGGGTTTTAGTCAGTAAAAGTCTGACACGCCCTCCTACTCCACCCAGAGCGGGAGAAGTTTTTTGATTTCACACCCAAAAAAAAAAGTCCTTGCTCGTAGTGATTTCTACGTTCCCGCGGTTAAAAGAACAACTGAGAGGTCAAAAATATGGCAATGGTGAGGAAGTGATTGCCGCCGTACATGATTTTTTAAGCGATCAAGATGAACATTTATCTATAATTCACTTCTAGAAAAATCTTCATCGTGATCGCTTATAAAAAAATACGATTAGAAAAACGATATACCAAGTGTATAAACCTCAAAGGTGATTATGTCGAAAAATTTAATACCCATGAATAATATACAACTGCTTCATACTCATCATCACTTTTTATTGAACACCCCTACTATATAGACCAAAAATACTTTTTCACTTCTCATGCTCTGAAAGAGCTTCTTTGTGCAGGGTATAGGCTGCACAAAATCGAATTTTGTGCACAAGGGCATTAACGTATCTACTCATAAATGTATTATATTAAGGCAAAGAAAATGAGCCATACAGCCAAATGCAATAAGAAGTTCATAGATAGAATTTGTTATTATATAATATTTACTTTAATTTATTTGCCTTATGTGTTTTTTAAGATATAATAGATATTAAAATTTTAATTCAAGTACGGTAGGTTAGTTGATTTAAGAAAATTATTAATACAAAATTAATTTAATAGTAGGCTGTATAGGTCTGCAGCCTAATATCAATGTCGTAAGATTTAAAAAAAAATAAAGCGGCGGTATTCAAAACTGTTCTAATTTTACTTTGAATTTTAATTAAAGAAATGTTATGTTATACTACTGTTTTATTTCCTCGCAATCGAAGTGAAAAGCAGAGTTTATAACTCGTCCACAAAACCATTTTTATCCTCGACATTACTATCAGCCCTCGCCTTCGGCTCGGGCTGCTAAAAGCAGGGATTGAAAAAGGTTCCAAAATACCGGTAAAGTACCGGTATTTAGGGGTTCCGGTAACTATACCGGAACAGGAACCAGAACCTAATTTGGAACCTTTAAGAACCTTTATTTTACCGGTTCCTAAGTAAAGCGAAAGCGAGTGCAAAGTGCAAACTTGTTTGAGCCGGTCGGGTGGACGGCGCGATGCAACGCGCGTTGCTGCGGCGTGTGAGGAGAGAGGAATTCGCAAAACATCACATTTATTTTGATAGGCTCGTGTTCGTATTGATAATATAGTTTGTAAACCATATGTAACTATTTGTATTTGTTTGTTATGTTTTTGTAAATAGTTGTAATATATTAGTGTAATAGAATAATTATAGCTTAAGTTGAAACAGATTAGTATAATAATCTATGTTTAACCAACTTCAAAAAGAAGGAGGTTATCAATTCGACATGTTTATATATTTATATTTTTTTATGTATGTTCGGGCATAATTCCGTCATACATAGACGGATTTCTAATTATTATTATTTTTGTTCGAAAGGGATTAATTTTGAAATAGTCCCATTAAAATTTCACAAAAGTAGATGATACGTTTCGAAGACAGACAACTGAACTCTTCAAAATTACTTTGTAACAAAACAAATAAACCGCCGAAATAACTGAAAAGCAAAAAATTCTAAATCTTTTTTATTTAACCTTAATAACTAAATTCTTAAACTAATTTATATCATTATCATCAACATCATCATTTCAGCCGAAAGACGTACACTGTTGGACATAGACCTACCCCAAGTTCCGCCACATCAATCAGTTCTGTGCTTCCCGCATCCAGCGGACTCCTGCGAGGTCATCGGTCCACCTTGTGGGAGGTCTTCCAACTTTACATCTTCCGGTACGCGGTCGCCACTTCAGAGCCATCCGGCCCCATCGGCCATCACTTCTGCGAGTAATATACCCTGCCCACTGCCACTTAAGTTTGGCGATTCTTCGGGCTATGTCGGTTACCTTAGTTCTCCTCCGGATCTCTTCATTTCTAATTCGATCACGTAGTGGAGTTTTCCAAGCACAGCCCTCTCCATTGCCCTTAGGGTGACTTTAAGCCTTCTTATGAGGCCCATTGTGAGTGACAACGTTTCGGTTCCATATGTCATCACTGGCAACACGTACTGGTGAAAGATTTTCGTCGTCTTGAGACATTGCGGTATGTGGGACGAGATGATATTGCGAAGCTTTCGGAATGCTGCCCAGCCGAGTGAGATTCGACGACTTTCTCGAAGTGGGACCTACCTAACTGGACAGTTTGTCCTAGGTAAACGTACTCGTCCACAACTTCGATTGCAGCGCCTCCGACCATTACGATAGTAGGTGTTACATGGGCATTGGGCATGACCTTTGTCTTGTCCATTTTCATTTTAAGACCCACTCTTTCGGAAGCTCTACTGAGGTTATCGAGCATTGTAATGAGGTCCTCCATGGTCTCAGCCATGACAACTATATCATCAGCAAACCGAAGGTGAGTGATGTAATACCAGCCCCTTTCCAGTCCAGAACCTTGAAGACATCCTCCAGAGCAGCGGTGAAGAGTTTCGGAGAGATAACGTCTCTTTGTATAACACCTCGCTGCAGAAGAATAGGTTTCGAGGTCTGATCCTGGAGTCAGACTGACATAGTGGCGTTTTCGTACAGACCCTTCAATACCTCGATGTACCGATAGTCCATCTGGCACCGTTGGAGGGACTGCAGTACAACCCATGTCTCGATCGAAGGCTTTTTCGTAGTCCACAAACGCTAAACAGAGAGGCAGGTTATAACTCTTCGGTCTTTTGTATAACCTGCCGCAGCGTATGTATGTGGTCTACTGTGCTAAAGCCTTTACTGAACCCAGTTTGTTCGGGAGGCTGGAAGTCGTTAACCCTGCGCGCTGGACGGTTCGTGATGAATCTGGAGAACAGCTTGTAGACATGGCTCAGAAGTGAGATGGGCATATAATTCTTAAGAACGGCATTGTCACCCTTCTTATAGAAAAGTGCCACCACACCTCTGTTCCATGCCTGTGCCATTTTGCCCTCGAGTATGACGGAATCAAAAAGCTTGTGGAGGGCCTTAAGAACGGGTTTCCCGCCGGTCTTTAGTTCAGCCGTAATTCAGTCATCACCCGGCGCCTTGTTGTTTTTGAGTAGCTTCAGAGCCATCCTAAACTCGTACAAGCTGACGTCCGGGATGTTTCAGTATAGTGTCAGGTCGATCTAGCTCCTGGGTCGTTTGCTAGATTCATAACGGGATTTGTTGTTGACATGTATAATTGTACATAGAACCTTTCAATCTCTCTCAACATCTCAGCCTTGGTGGATACGATCCTCCCAGTTTCGCGACCATGACAACAGTGAAGTGAGTTTTGGAACTATGCATAGCTCTGGAAATATGAGGATATTTCCAGAGCTATGCATGGTTCCAAAACTCATACATGGTCTCCACCTCATCGTCGGGGTGTGACGAGGTCGGGGCGTAAACCTGTATGACCTTCAGCGAATACCTTGCGGATATTCTGAGTATAAGGAACGCCCCCCCTGTCGACACACTCTCGATCTTCACCACGTTGCTCACAAAGGACTTATGGATGATAAACCCGACACCACCTTGGGACTGCTGGTCGCCCTCCCGGAAATAGAGCAAGTTACTTGATTTGAGGATTATCGAGTCCTCCCCCGCTCGTCGGACTTCAGATAACCCTACCATATCCCATCGTAACTTGCTCAATTCTTCCTCGAGTTCGACGATCTTTTCGTCGGTCCAGACTGTACATACGCGTGTTGTATGTAGCCAGATCCAGTTTTCGGTGATTGTGGTAGCTGGATCTCTTCCGGGAATTGTTCGCACCCCTTGCCGCACCGTGGTGTTGATTGCTACTTTAGCCAAGGGTAGGCGGGCCGCCGGGCACTAGGGGTCATTTATTTTTGTACTTGTCATGTTGGGCGGGTTGACGGTCACAGTATGGTTTTAGAAAAGAATAGAGAACGCTGCTGCCCATTTTCTAGTAGTTCCCTTAGTCGCCTCCTACGACACTCACGGAAACAAATGGGGTGGTGCTTCCGGCACCACACGATAATGTAAGTATACCTAATTCTATTTTTTTGTAATAAATTTGAGTTTTTAATTAACCTTAATAACTAAGTTCTTAAAATAATGTTAGTATACTTAAGCAATATTGAGTCGATGCCAAACAAGCAAATTATTCGCGGCGGCGGTGCGGCACGATACGCCCTTTCGCCGAAAAATGTTGATGTTGACGAAGTTAATGTCAGCAAGACAGCAATTCAAACGGGCCCACAGGCCGATGTGTGAGGACACACATCGTTGCGAGTGGTCGTGCGGAGAGCGCATTTTTTGGAATGTTAATGTTTATCGCTGGAGATTTCACGTTGCATTGTTAATTTGATTTGGTTATTTTTTTAAAAAGGTTATTTAGTGAAGTTTGTTAATTGGTTGTTTGGCGCCGACTTTGTTATTAAGGTTAATTGAAAACTCAAAATAATTACAAAAATATATACTTAGGGATACATTGTTACATTAGTTTAAGAACGTAATTATTAAGGTTAAACAAAATATGTTTATAATTTTTTGCTTTTCAATTTTTTCGGCAGTAATTTTTTTTTTCTCAAAAAGTTTTTATTTCATCATTTTTGTGGCTATAATCTACCTATGTACTTTACTTTAGCTATTAACTGTTACATAATCCTACTTTAACTCGTTAAATCTATGAGTGAACAAGAAATCACCTCTATTTGCCCACCCCTAAGGTAGGATTTTTTTTCCAAATTTATATGGGACCAACTTCGAGGTATACCCTATCCAATAAAAAACGAATTATCAAAATCGGACTGTCCTGTAAAAAATTTGCGGGGTCAAACATTACAATCAATGAGTGAACAATCAATCATGTTTTCCTTCCCATAAGGTTGATTCTTTTTAAATGCAAATCATCCGCGATTGCTGCTATGCATTGTTTTGACCCCAAGGATGATGAAATTTTGAATTGGTGTGGAGGTAGTTAGGTACCTACTATAACTAAAAAGTGAAAAATAAAAACTTAAAAAATAAAACAACCAGCTTCCGGAAAAACACTACAAAGTGGAAAATAACTTTAATTTCGGAAGGTGGTGACAAAAAATTTAAATACACCTCCAAAGTCACCAACTTCCAAAATTAAAGTTCTTTTACACTGGGTGACAAGGAACCGCTATTTAGAACCGGTACAGAACCGATACCGGAACCGGAACCGTACCGAAAAGAGGAACCTTTATAAGAACCTAAATGAAGAACTAGAACCGAAATTGGTACCGGTATTCAATCCCTGGCTAAAAGTCTCGGATAAAAATAGTTTGTTTTGTGCACTTGTTGTAAAATCTACTATTACACCCTGTCTTTCAAACTAGGTGGACTGTATCTTAAGAAACAGTGTACGGCCAGATTGGGTTGCATAAATTTAGTTGTACCCTTTTTAGTGAAATTGTGGTTATGTATCTATCTATCATTACTTACATGGTTAAACAAAACATTAGGTATGTGTAAAAAGTTATTATTTTGTTTGTTTACGATTTCTTGTTTATATCTTTTTGATTGACGTTTGTTCCGTAGTTGGGTTTTAAATTACTTCTTTATTTTACTAAGAATCCTAGTACAATACACTTACTACATAGTTCACTATACGTTTTGCGACTTAATCAAACTAAGCCTACACACCTAGCCTTTTCCCAACTATTTTTGGGTCGGCTTCCAGTCTGACCGGATGCAGCTGAATACCAGTATTTTAAATGAAGCGACTGCCTATCTGATCTCCACAATCCAGTTACTGGGTAATATGATACCCCTTGGTAAAACTGGTTGCCAGACTTTCGGGCTTCTGACGACCCGTAACGACTATCAAAGATCCACAAATAACAGCCGGGACCAACGGCTTGGCGTGCTTTCCGAGATACGGAGGGATCTTGGTATGTTAACATAGTCACCCATCCACGGACCAACCGCGTCAAGGATGGACTCATGCGGCTATTATTACTTAGCCACAAGCCCCCAAGAATAGTAACTTCAATTGTTCAAAATATGTAGATCGCACTTTCGATATTTTCTATCCTAAAAATATAACTTGACGCCTGAGATACACTTACCTATAGTTGACCCACATGTCGCCGGTCATGTTTCCATGTAATAGGTGACAGGCTTATTGCCATTAGCCGGGCATAAATCCAGACGCCGGGCTGCTACTGAGCGTGTATTCCCGTTGTCCTCGTAGGCCCTGTCCCCGTTAAAGGGGACAAAGGAAATTTAATAAAAAAATTACTTCCCGTTGTCCCCGTTATTTTATTGTAATAAATATTATTTTTAATACGAGTACGATTAGGTACTCCTATGTTTCGTAAGCTCCTACCAAGTTATGACAACCTGGTATTTCGAAGGCATAAAGCGTTTTGTAGCTGACAAACGTACTTACGTTAGGTGACCTCCTACCAAGTTATGACAACCTGGTACTTCGTGCAGGAGACCAATTTCGAAAAAAAACTAAGTACTTTTAAAAGAAAACATTTCTTATTTGTTTTCTATATTTTTATTTTAAATTTTTTATATCCAAAATACATTTCGTTTTAGTTCTAGGATTGCTGTTACCCATGTTTAAAAAAGAAATAAAAATTTAAAGTGGACAATGATACGTGAATCTTAACTGTCCGTTTTTATATAACCGGGACAACGGTAAGGAAATATTTGACGTCCCGTTTTCCTCGTGACGGGGACACAGATTACGGGAACAACGGAATACACGCTACTGAGAACCTCCAGGTGGAAATACTCAGTAACACTTAGATCAACCCAGGAATCGAACCCAGGACCACATTCTCTGCAATAGCGCTAGCGCCCACTACACAAACGAGGCAGTCAAATCCTAAAAAAAATAACCTACTAATCCAAAATTACCAGCAAACTGCGAGTAACGAGTGCTAGAATTTCAACGAACAAACGCCATTTTGTCAAACTAGAAAGTAAGTTCACACAGTTGGTAATAAAGATTTTTTTTATTTTCTGATGATATAACTTAACATTCAACATTTCTAGAAATAAGTGTTATTGTTTTAAGACTTGATTTTTTACGTCTGTAATGCATTTTATTTAAATAAGTGTTATTGTTTTAAGACCTGATAGAGATGTCAGCACCAACTGGTGGGGTCCGCAAGGACCGATGCCTGCCAGGGGTGCAGATTGTACGAAAGAGATACCGTGGGCTTTGGCACACAGGCAACCGAGGGAATACGGGTGGGTTTTAGTCAGTAAAAGTCTGACACGCCCTCCCAGTCGGAGAAGGATTATTTGATGATTTCCCACCTTCAAAAAAAGAAGACCTGATTTGTTACGTCTATAATTCATGTTATTTAAATAACAGAACAACACGCTTGTAGATAGTCTCCAAAGGCATAGGCAAAGTGGACCTTTATTTCGTTCACCCACATTTCGCCAGTTATGTTTGAGACCCATGTTATAGGGGGAGTGAATATTGACATCAACCGGGCACAAATCACGATTCCGGAGGTTCCTGAAAAATTCCAGGTGAGAAACCCAACATAATTTTGAAACACCCGGGAATCCAACCCACAGCTACTTGACGAATAAATCCGTGAAGTGTAGAGTAGTCCCCTTAAAAAATTGGATAAGTCTTAGCTTCCGGTTTGTTAAAAATTGAAACTTTGAATTAAACATTGACCGTTTTTTTCCCGATCGCTTCGGCTTGAAGAAAGTAAGCCGTTTCATAATCGTTCAAAAAGTCGGTCAAAACGGTTAATTTGTACGATTTTCCTGCTAGTGTAAAACTGTAGAGCCACGACCTTTATCTTTAAAAGAGAAAGAGCTGGCTCAGTGCTTGTCGTCTTTCTTTTATCTACTTAGTGCATCATAATGTGGGCACAAATTATCTTCTGTAGCTTTAATTTACTTCGCATAAAGCATTTTCGAATAAAAAGTTCATTAAGTTGGGAAAAAAATAGTTTTTCAAGAGGGATCTTTAAGAGAGAACAGTTAAAACTATGCTGGGTACGTAATTTATGCATGGAAATAATTAAATCCTAGTATTCGACCACACCCCCACCTCAGATGATTTGGTAAGAGATTTCTGACAAACAAGCAATTCAAATACCTATTAAAATAAAACAACATTACCTGTTTAAGTTTAAGAAATATTGAAACAATAATTCCAATTTGTAAGATTAATTAGTCCAGACTTATTTAAATTTTACAACATAGGAATTAAGAAATAATTGTAACTTGTAAACCTGCGCAAGCGGTTACAGTTATCCGAGGGGAACCGGTTTTTACAATCATCATAGCCTGAATACTATGCACTAACGAACTGACGCAATTTTATTAAACGTAGAAATGTATCTGTTCAATAATCTATATCTAACTAATATTATAAAGAGGAAAGATTAATTGATCGTTTGTTTGTATGTTTGCATTGAATAGGCTCCGAAACTTGAGAACGGCTGGACCGATTTGGCTAGTTTTGGTATTGAAGTATTTGTAAAAGTCCAAGGAAGGTTTAAAAGGTGAGAAAATATAATATCTCCATATATATATAAATTAATTGACGTATGTTATTCTCACAAAAACTCGAGAACGGCTAGACCATTTACTGTCGGTACGAAGTTTACCGGGTCAGCTAGTAGATATAGGATAAAAAAACAAACACTTCGTGGTTATCACCAGTTTAACTGAAGCACTTTGCCAACCGCCGATGATTAGCGCGAAGATGGTAGAGCTAGCAACTAGAAACGAGCAGCGAGTGTGTTGTTCTAAAGATTTTTCGCAGAATTATGAGCGCTTGCGCGAGTGCGACGAGTAGTCTTGCTGGTCTTGATGTACCAAGCATCAGTCTCTCAGCTAGTGTTCTGCTCGCCAAACGAATGTCACTGAGCGAGTATTTTTATTGATATCTCTTGTTGCCGTGACAAACTAGTGGAGAGAGAGTTCTCGCTGGCAGTGTGAACAGTCAGCGACCAACTACATCTCTTTTGACACAGACCCTGCATCTATTTTACGTTTCTTGAGCTAGAAAATCGTCGTAGGCTAGTCACTTCCTTGGCGGTAAGACAGGTGCCTGACACGATCAGTGTTTATCTAAAACGCGGTCAAGACCTGTTAGTGTCAATATTGATCATCACTACAACAATGATGATACTGACAGTTGACAGCTTTTGAACGCGGTTTAGATGTGCCAGCGGCGCATCCTTGTCAGTTCAGTCAAGTCAGCTTCGCTACTAACCTGTTGACTGGCTTATGTTTTAATCACAGCATGAATAATTTTCATAATAGGTATACTAGTCTATTTACTAAGTGGAGAAGCGGAAATTGTCATTATTGTGAACCAGTCCCGCATCGCATTGTGATGACCAGAATTCGATGTATCTTATTGTGTAGTTATCGTATTGTGTAGTTAACAATTCATGCAATAATTGACACCATAAATATCCATGTCGCATAATACAACTAACAAATTAAAAACATAACACCCTTGCGAACTCGCTCAGTGAACATGAGAAAAGATCAATTCTGTCGACATGTACTGAGGTACTTTACTTGATCGGTCTACTATTTTTGTTTCACGTTTGACACCTAACAGAAGTTGTAAAGAATAATTGTTTACAAAATTTGCAAAATACTTCCCCAAAATGTAAAAAAGTGACAGTAAAATAATTGTAGAAACTTGTCTGAAACAACGTTAAATACATGTTTTATTCACGACATGATAGTTTTTGACAAGTCATTTACAAGATTTGTTGAAAACAGGAAGGATATATGTGGGATGTATTGTAGGTAAGCGCGGGGTTAAACATACAGGAGAACGTTTATTGCCCATCATCATGACGTGTATTATAATCCTTTTATCGTCTTTTATTTCAAACTAGCTGATCCGACAGACGTTGTCCTGTCTTAATTATGAATATTGAATTCGTAATTTATTTATATATGTTACGAGCAACTTTTTTCTTTTTTTCTTTCATAACTACCTGCTCCTGACAATAACAATCACAAAAAAAATGGTCCAGCCGTTCACGTGTGATGCCGTGACCAAGGGAAATAGAGATTGATTTTATATACATATTTATAGATATTCATCAGTCACTGATATTTTTTGACAGCTCTTTGTAAACATAAACATATCTATTACATGTCCACAAAGTATCTGTCGAATTTATATGATACGCTAGAGTCTGACAAGTATATTAAGACGAAAATGTCAAGTAAAAAAAAAATTTGTTCTTGTCTAAATATGAAGTATCAAGATAACGTGATAGCTGTGTAACATGATACTTTAACTTTCTATCCGTCCACTGACATTAGAAATAAAGAAATCATCTCTAAAATGACGACACCGTGCGCTCGCGCTCATCTGCAATGTTTCAGATATTTTATGATCGTGCCTGCACGCTTGTTCTGCGACTGTGCTATATTTAAAAAATATTACGAATACTAGGAATTTCTCCTGTGTGGTGGGTGTGTTTACAAACACAGATCTCACATGCACAAACACCAAAACCCGGAACAACGAAACACCGAACAAGGCCAGGTAAATATTTGTTTCGTGCGGGAATCAACCGCAAGGCGTTGTCAATAGCCCAGACAATGCGCCAAGTACGAGTATGCTGTGAAAACGTTAACCAAGCACTTAAAGGAAGTACAATTAAATTATGACTGAATTATGAATAGACAAACTTATCATTTTTTCTCATTGACTGTGAAGCACTGATCATACATCTATGCTATGTACTAACTACAATATCTACACTATAAACGATGGAATAATACATGTATATTGAAAATAAATACTTCTACATATTTTTACTGTCATCTATTAAAGATATTTGTTGTACTTTCCTACAGTTAATTGAAAGTCTTTGAGCTGTTAACCAAACAAAGAGATGGCTATTAATATTATATGTATACATATATCTACTTATTGAAACAGCTCCATATTCTAGGCGTAGCCAGCAGGATGTTGTGAAAGCCGGTAAAAGAGTTTACAATCTAAACTACCTACTGCAAATGGTTCAGTCGTCGAGGTCGTCACTGAGAGAAAATGTTTAAAAATGTGGTTACAATACAATTCTATAAACTGTTTATTTTGAAAATAAAAGAACTGTAATTGAGTGTAACATTTAATTTATGTCATAATGTTTGTATATTATATTTCTAAATGAAATATAGTGCGGCAAATAATTAAATAAATAAGTGTAATTAACTCGGCAGGCAAGTAATAAACAATCATATTTCGGAAAAAATTTAACAATTATTGCCGAGCTCAGTAATTCAATGTGAACCTTTCGTCATATTTAAAAGCGTCTACTTGAGTAAAGCTTGCAAGTCATTTCACGATTTTATCGATGTATGATTATTATAGCACTATATTAGTAGATAAGCGTCCACGAATGATGAATTGGCTACACTGTGCCTGTTGCAACTGTCCGTAACTTTATCAAATGACAACTCGTCTAGACCAACTCGTATTATAAGGTGTTCGCGACGCAAAATATGTGACCAGTGGCCAGCGGCCAACTGATTAGGAAATATTTTGATATATTATACGAAAGGCGGAGGAAAATTGCTGCAATCTGATCATGTTGATTAAAATTCAGATTATAGAATTTAAGCTCACATTCAGTTTGTGACGGCTGAAGGACCAATTTGCATTTAAGAGAGCGGAACAGTTTATGTAAAGGAGGCATTACCGCCTAGCAAGGACATCATAATTTAAGTACACTCTCGAAATATCAAGTACAAGCAAAACAATTTGAAAAATGTAACCCCAAACTATCGTAGCACCATCGTAGACTCGTAGCGCTTACTCGACCTATTAAACTGCTACGACTCGGGAGCGCTACGGCGTAGCAGAAAGATCCACACGTTTTTTAGATACTTTGTGATGAGTTCAGTTTAATGGAATGACTGATAAAACAAGGATACAAATGTTTACTACTGTCATTTTAGTTTTAAAACCCAGTTGTAGCTTAGCAAACCGTAACATTCGTGATCTCACAACATTAAACCGATTATGATCTGCTACGAACCAATCAGTAAGTATCGGACTCGTGTTGTTCTCTCGACGGGCGGTCCGATTTGTATTAACATTGGTAATTTATAATTATGCCCATATGTCTCTATTATATCACGTATTTATCCATTCAGAATATTAACTTGAGAAAGGGACAACTTTCCTGTAACTTGATAACAGTTTAATATTAATAGAAAGCATGTAAACATTACACAATCACTACATATTAATTGCCTACAGTTGAGTACATAATAGGTTCATAAAAGCGATTGTTTTTTAAAAGCCTTTCACTGGTTGTTTTAAAATAAGTTTAAAATAAATGCGTCAGTCGTTAGCGCAGATGTAGGTACAAGTTAGATAAATCTTCGGACGTGTACATAAGTTAAACATTTGACATGACTGACGTATCTCGTCCAAGTATTCGTACCGCGCCATAATTCTATCGCATTACGACTGAATAATTATATCTGATTCTGTTTAAGAATTCGGCCTGTGAGTTGACTAATACGGTCACACGACACAGATGTATGTGCCGCCGCCGCCGCCGCGCGACGCACTATAAACATAAGTTAAATTAATGCGCATTCGCCTGCGCCCGCGCGCCCGTGCTTTACGAGCATGTTTGGCCTGCCCCGATAGTATCTTACAACGTATCAGTGAACAATATGATTGTACAATCAAACAAATGAGTGATAACACAGTACAGTGGGATTGTATAGCTCATTCTACACAAACTTGTTGCATTAAGTGATTGTTTGAGCTTGAACTTCGTCGAAGAAAGGAGTGGATAATTTTCAAATATAGCTGCCAGGATAACGAAGCAAGGTCGTATCACGACGGGCTAGAGTTGGTAGATTGAGAGAGGTTGCCACAGCTGGCGTTGGCAAATGACAAACAAACTCGACTAATTTTGAAATAGGATGAAGATCGGAACAAGTATGTTTGGAGCGGGTTCAACGAGCGATACAATCAGTTCGAAGTTGATTGACGGCTCGCGCACGTTGGGGAAAGGGGCTTATGTAATGTCACATTACTAGTAGGTAGGTAAGGAACTGTGTATAGCTCTGATGTACGACGGCGCATGCTGCACCGACACGGCTCGTTAATATAGTTCACTCTCTTCGGAGCGAGTCACTAATGACTGTGCAGTCGGCAGCTAGACGTGTCGGCGCCGACGCACAGAAAGTTAAATAACTGGATGTTCATTGAGCGCATTTACTAATATATTGACGAACAAATCCGCAGGAGGAAAGTAGCCTACAGGATCACTGAAACATTATTTGTTAGAAAATGCACTATGTAGGTATACAGTCGTCCGCACTTTACATAATATGTGTATTAGTAATGTTCCCACTGCTGGGCCACAGGCCACCTCTCTGTGAGAGGGAGTGGGCCAGATGTCCTATGTCTTCGATTTTTTTTGTTCCAGGACATGCCGGTTTCCTCGATGTGTTCCTTCACCGTTTTGAGAGCAATGGCGAACTGGCGATGAAATTATTTATACAAAGTAAAGGGCTTTCCTGGGTTCGAACCCACCACCTAAACTTGCAAGTCACGGCCGTTACCACTGGGCCACCACTGATCTGTCGGCTGGCATTTTGTATTATTTCCAATAGATACTGAAAATGTGTGGTCCATACTGACGTTATAAACTGAGCTTTGTCGGTATCGACTTAGTTTTGGAGATTTTAAACTTCTTTTATTACTTAAATACGCCCCAAAGTTTGGGTAAATTAGCAAGAAAAACTAATCTTTGTTGGCTCTTACTTTTAATGGTTTTTAATTTTAGTATTCTGTTTCCGTACAGACAATATTAATAATAAGACAAAACTATACCATGTTTAATTTTTGATATACATTGTCAAACAGTGGAGTAATACTCACCCGAAGTTTGTATGGGAAAAATGTGGACTAGGTTCACCTTAAGTCCACATTATTATGAATTTTATCTTCTTTGTTGCTTTAACATACTTTTTAGTATTTAATTTTCTTAGCAGGTCTGGATACCAACCTAATTTATGCGATAAGCTTGATTAAGATATTGGCTGATGAAGTTGAAAAGTGTACAAAAAAGAATTGTACATAATAGTAGATATAAATATCGAAAACATTAAAAAATATAAAGACAGAAGCTAGTACTAATAAGGCGAGCCATATCTTTTATTATGATAAAGTGTTTATTATACACATAAGATTTTTAAACCTAGCTTAGTCCAAAACAGTGCAGTTTAACAAATTTTGTAATACGCTACTCAAAATAAGTGGTGTTTTAGCAAGGTTTATTTTAGTGTCTATTTTAACACCTAGACTACTATTAATTTCCAACATTTGACATAATTAAATTAGGTGTCTATTGTACTTATTATTTTCAACACCTTGTTATGTTTAGCTACGGTATTTAATAGATATTTTGTAATAACAAGAGACACGTCCGCTAGTTATTACGGTCGGTAAGTACGTGCACTATTATTTTTACATCAAAGCTGACAATTTCATAATGACACTGGGCCTTGGTTGGAGCACTTGAGAGTTTTTTGAAATCACGATTTTTTCGGTAAACATGTTAGCCCGCGTTTACGTCAAGGTATAGCACATTTTACATGTTGTGTCTATTCTGTTTTCGTTTATAACACCTTAAACTAGTTGCGAAGGTTAGTTCTATAAATAACTTGTCAAAAATGTGAACAGAATAGTTTAAAAATATATCTGAAACAATTTCAATACATGACTTATAAAAATAAATATTTTCAACAAACGAAAACAAGTATCACAACTTGTTTGTGGTTATCTGGAGTTTTCATGAAGGAAACGAAATACTTTAATACCAAAATATATGCTAAATGTTGTTATGAATAATGTGTAAAATATATCCAATAGACCACAAAATTAGTTAATTCTAATTCAAGTTAAATTGACTAATTTCGTTACCTTCCCCTAATAAATAGTTTTAACAAACTCAAGACTTCTGGGGAATATTATCTGTTCTTAGGTATTAGTCTACTACGCTACTCTGTGAACCCATTAAAGTCCATCAATTTAAATAATACACCTACACATTTATTACATCCGCCGGCGCAGTATCAGCCTCTAACATAAATGGAATATAATTTACTCACCGAGAAACAAAGGGCTAGTAATAACTGGTAACGATGAACAATATGCGGTAACCCTCAAACAGATGAGAACACTTGATATTTAAACGTGAGTTCAATCCGTGTATATTTTATTGTGGTTTTGGATTACTCATTATTACCTAGATTTTAGTTTAGGTTGGTAACGCCTGATGGTATGTCCCAGCGGCAAAAACAACGAACTTCCATACAATCTTTTACACCTTTTTTACCTACCTTCATTAGAGGATGAATTGTAAAATTCTTCCTTTTTGCTCACTTACGGTATACGTAGGATAGGGTACTCTTTTGCAATATTTCTTGCTTCCAGACCCGGTTTAGGATGTGCGTTGTATGCCAGCGGGCTTAGCATGACGCTTTGTATTTCTACGAAGAATAGACAATGCCTTTTCATACAAAGTGACATTTCGTTCCTACATGTTTGTTATCGCACCGTAGATACCTATCCTTCTACAATCTGTCATTTAGTCTTTCGTTTCTAACGATATTTGTCTAGGTCCTTATACATGTAGACTATTTCAGAAGAATATTTCTTCCCAAACTGTCAAAATCTCACCGACAACGAACTTTCTACTCGACGGCCACAAAGTATAGACGATTATCTACAAAATCATGATTCGTTTAGAACGCATAACTGTGATAATTAATAGAAAAACATAGTTATCTTCTCCTATTGTACATCATTTAGTTAATAATCATGTCTATTCTTCCGTCGACAAATCGGTGCTTGTGCTAAGCCTGCAGTAAATGACTTAAACATTTTGATTTGAAGACAAGTCAACATGTGCGCTCGTCCGGTTGGGTCTTTCCATCGGCATAAATGGCATAATTCCAAACAATCTTTCATCCTCTATTTAACCCCTTCAGGATATGAACTTTGAAAAATCTTTCCTTATTGCACAGATTCATTACGTCAAGATGTGCGCGCGTCCGGTTGGGTTTGCCCATCGGCAAAAATGACATAATTCCGGACAAACTTTCGTCCCTATTTAAGCCCCTTAAGGCATAGATATCAATTTTGAAAAATCCTTTTAAAAGGAATTCTTAAGCAAAATTACAAGCGACTTCCAAGACTCGCTTGAAATTTGACTCAGTGGTAAATGCTGTGCGTTGTCAGTCAGTGATTGAATGAAGTTACGGGTTGATATTAAACGTTTTTTTATTAAATAGATTCAGTAGCTTTTTGCTTTACTTTGATTTTCTTAAAATAAACATAAGCTAAATATTTTATGAGAGTTCCATTTATGAAACTGAATATAAATAATTAAGAAACAAATCGGCTATAAAAGGACGACAAGCACCTTATAGAAACATAATATGTCCATATATCGTATAACGATTACAAGGTATAAAATCAATTTAAGAATTAGCTATTGAGTTAATTTCAGAAACTGTTGAATTTTGAGACATATTTTAGACTAGTCGAAATGGCAGCTTGTTTTAAAGTAACCTAGAACGCTTTAACTTAACTATATCGTCAATTGAGTTAAATGTGTTTACGACTTTGCAATTTATTGCAACCGAACTAAACTTTACGATTGGCATGACGTTGTTACCTAGTAAATGAGTAGAACACCGTTCGTTCTACTTAAATGGACTCAAAAAGATGTAAGAACCTTATACATCGACAAGCATTCATTTGATTGTCTACAATCTTGTATACGTAGTTTTGAGGTCTCTGCAAAGTATCTAAACCAAAATAGGTGCCCAACGGGGCCGGTGCCGCCGCCTATTGGGCGCTGGAGTTTTTCGTGGGGGCGGTACTGGTTCCAAAGACAAATGGGGGGCGTTATAACAGTGAAGGGGGTCTCATCATCATCGTTTCAGCCGAAAGACGTCCACTGCTGGACATAGGCCTCCCCCAAGCTCCGCCACTTTTACCGGTTCTGTGCTTCCCGCATCCAAGTCTACCTGATTACAAATTTAATGCAATGAAATACTTTGAAAATACATATATTTTCATGAAGAAATATTTTATCTATCCGTCTAAGAAGTTTATTTTATTATTGTGGCGAAAATGAACATTAAAACATTTAAATAAGCGTTAAGTATAAATAAACTAACTAATTGATTCGTTCTAGGACTGTCTGTAACAAGTCTATGGAAAGTTGGGAAGCAAAGACGTGATTTACGCAATCGAGCATGTGTTAATTTGGTAGGTATAATTAACTATTATGTAAAAAGGGGCGTTGGATTTTTTTTTTTCTTATAAAGGGGTGGTAGTCCATAAAAAGCTGGGAACCATACACGAAAAATATCAACTTTAACTAACCTGCCAATATAATTTTTAAATCTACACAATCAGTAAGGACGAACAAATAAAATTGAAAAGTTCTAAATGAGCTTAAAGCTCACTTAGAACTTTTTTAAGTAGTTGTAGGTTAGCCACCTGTACTTACACTTATCTCTTTGATTGTTGATTAGATTTGAAGATGTTACCTTGTAAGTTCATCAACACCCTTAATGAAAATTCAGCAGATGTAATGTACCTGAAACAAACAAATAATATTATTAGATAACAGTTTTATGTGAACAGTTGTAATAGACAACTTAATTAAATGTCTTATTCAAGAGAAGAGGAATATTAAACAAAAAATTATTTTACGTCATAATCAGCATAGCGTTTTCCCAACTATTTAGGGGACGGCTTCCAGTCTAACCGGGTGTATCTGAATACCAGTATTTGACGTAGTGCGACTGCCCTATCTGACCTCCACAACCCAGCTACTGGGTAACACACACACTACACCACACACCCCTTGGTAATACTGATTGCCAGACTTCATATTTTACATGTAAGTATCAAATAAAACAGGGCTTATTTTAGTGCATTTAGATGAGTTTCTAATTTGAACAAAATTAATCAAGCAAATACAAACAAAGAAAGATTTTTTTCGTAGACATGACAAGTAACATCCAGTTTAAAATGTATTTATTTTTAAGACAAAACAATACTTCACACGCCATATGTTTTCATTATTAAGTTAAATAGATCAGAGGGGCAATTCTGGTAATTTTAAGAACGTTCACAGTCTGATCTCAGTGTCAATCTGTCAAAAAATCTTATACATTTTTGTCAAATTTTTGAAATTCGATTGTCGCCGAGATGACACTGCGAACGTTTTTAATTAGTAGAATTGGCCTTCTGGTTAGTTCATAAAACTTATTATAATTTGGTTAGATAAGGCAGTCCAATGATAATGTTTGCATTTCAGAAATAAATTACCGAAACCTAGCGTGAATCTGTTCACAACACACAACACATGTAGTTACTAACTTTGGTTACGTATTGCACATTTCTTCGCACACGTACTAAAAGTTGATCAAAGTCAAATCATTTATTTCAAGTAGGCACAATAAAGGCACTACTGAACGTCAAAATTTATAAAAAAATTGAATTGATTCTAGTTTCTCGTTCGAAAAGGTAGTTTTGTAATGACATCGCTAATGAAATCTTGTATTGATACGCACAACGTCGTAGAATAAAAAAAAAAAACGTTATAATCATTATAACCAAACCCCAATTTTTCTTCAAAATAATTTGAAATAAAATTAGCCTTTTTGTAAAGTTGTTTCATAAGATCCGCACTGTGGTGTTACGGTAGTGGCGACCGCCCGGCTTGCAAAGCAGTGGCAAACACAATGGAAAGAAAATATAAATAAATAAAAATAACCGATTATTAATTTAGACGTTTTTGCAACGAATAATTCAAATGACAAAGAAGGAATCAGGTTTCAAAATGCTTCAGAATTTCCAGTATTGAGGATCGTGTTTGTTAAAGGTAAATAAAGGCAAAGAGCTTTCACCGCCTTAAAACGTTGTTAATCAAAATCAAAAGTAATTTCAAACTAGGCTGAAAGTCAGCACTTTTTGAACGTCAAAATTACATAGGACAGTCCCTCAAAACGCCCGCTCTTTCTAGTGCTTTAGCTGAGAAAAAGAAGTGGCGCAACAAACTGCCCAGCAGTACAGCTATCTGTTAAGTAATGCTGGTGCTTCTTATAAATTAGACTGCTTGGAATGAAGGTTCAATAAAACTGCTGCACTACTAACCTTCATAGTGAATTATTGGCTATGTTTGATAATTTAGTTAAGAACGTTAAAAGCTGTAATTGTATGATCTTATCGTATTCTCTGTTTTCAGTGTAACTGACATCAAGGTTTCTTCACTAATTCTAACAATACAAAAGTATTTTTGCCAGCATGCAATTAAGGCTTTACAAATAAGTCATTTATTTTGAATCACAAGTTACAAATAGTAACTAGAGTTTTTTTTTTAATACCTGGTGTTAGGCGCACAACAAATAACGAATACAGACAAGATCTATAGTCCAATATCTAATAGTCCACAGTAGTGAATATTCATAGCAAGAATGTTTTTGCATTGTTACTTACCAAGTATGATTACTTATAATTCATACACCCACATTAAGTAATTTTACGAAATTATTTTTGTGCATCCCTACTCAAGTGCGGCATAAGCAATTATGCATGTCTGAAAACTAGTCATTATAATATTATTGTGAAATAAGATATCGTAATATAGGTACCACATATGATCTTAAGACTGAGGCTACTGGGCTGCGACGCGACCAGCGACACATGAGCGATTAAAATAAATAAATGAATGCTTACTTATATGGCTACACTGTACATCAAATATTACGAGTACTAGCGATCTTTGATTTCTTTATGCGATAGGAACCACATTACTGTAATCACGGCATCGGCTACATCAACATATCAGCGAAATTAAAGCGACTTTTATTAGAAAAATTCTCACTTGCACGACTACTTCAATACTGCTACTAAATATGCGTGTGGCTATATTATGCGTATAGTAAACCGCGATGGATGATTTGCAAATTCGTTGTGTAGCGTGTGACTGTAGCCACATCATCGCCGAATATACCGCGGATTTTCGCTTATAATGTAGCTATACCACATTTATCTCGTTTCGCTCTTCCAGTCGCATTCCGAATTGCTGCGTACTGTAGCCTCAGCCTTAGATGCGGTAAGGTAGCCAGCGACTTTTTATTTTTTTCCAGTTTGTAGGTGATTTTCAGGCTGTAGGTATGTTGAACAAAATATGATTCGCGATCGTTACAAGTATGGCTTTGCAAAGTTATAAACATTAAAAATCATTACCTAATATAACTCTCTAAATTCATTTCGTGATCATCACTATCCCCTGCCCAATTTCACCCATTGCTGGGTCTGGCCTCTCTTTTCTTGTGCCAGGCCCCACGCTCCTGTGCCATAATAATGATAAGTTCATATAATCCCATTGAATAAAAGGGCTATAAAGGGGAAGTATAAAGGGGAAGTGCTAGGGTCGGGACCCTGGTGCTTCCCCCGTAAGGGGAATCTAGTCGCGGGTTCAAACTCACTGGTGGGCCTGGCTAAAAAGCATGCTGTCTCACCAGGCATCGTGTCTGACAGAAGTAGTATGAGTAATGAGCAGTTAGACGCTAGTATACACGAACAACGATACTGAGTGAGATGCAGGATCATTTAAAGTAAAAACAGACACGTAAAAAAATAAGAAAAGTCAGTCCTTCGGAAAATCGGGTTTTATGAAAAAACTACTGCATAAATCAATGACCAATAAAGTTTATTGAACTTTTTGATATTTGAGCTTTGTCGTTACTCACTGGGTTTTGTAGATTTTACACTTCTTTTATTACTTAAACAAGCACAAAGTTAGGATAATTAGCAAGAAAAACGAATCTTTGTTAGCTCCTAACTTTTTAATGGCTTTTTATTTTAGTATTCTGTTTCGGTACTGACAATATTAATTATGGATACAAAACCATACTGTGTTTAATTTTTGATGTTGTCGAATAGTGGAGTAATACACTCCCGAAGTTTGTATCGAAAAAATGCGTTATGAAGTTAGGTGCAAAAGGTTACTTTGTTTCCTTTAAAGGTTTTGCGATGTTTCAAGCCAAGTTTAATTAAATTAAACAAATATGCTGACGACGTTGTTCAGGTTTTACTGTCAATAAACGATGATGAGGTATTCAATAATTATCATTCATTACGACTATCGACTTCTGCGTAATTGATGTATGTACTAAGTGCGATGGATTAATTAAACTGTCACTGGGCTGAGAAATATTAAGATACGACAGGACTAGTTGGGGCAATCGGATGTCAATGGTATTATTACCGTTGCTGATTCAGGTTATCAGAAATGCAACTTCTGGACAGTCTTAACAACTAAATTAATAATAGTACATTGTTCACGGAGGGGGAAAGTGACCGATTGCTAACGAGGGCGTAGTTTAAGGCTCAGCTAACAGCCTTAATATTCACAAGTTGGGAATCGTACTTTCTTCCGAGCGGCTCATAGTGCATTGTACTATGCCTACGAGGAAAACCTTACTACCACAAAAACCAAAATACAGCGATCATTAAGTTAACGAACTTATTTTATAAGATTGTGAAAAAACTTAATTAATTAATATAATTTATTTATTTAATAATCAATGTTCAGCAAAAGTGTGTGGCCAGTATCATTTTGTGGTAAGAACTTTTTGTTTCTTGGCATTATAACTACATTGTATTTTTAAATAAGTTGGCTACTAAATTGTCCCAAATTAAAAAAAAAAAGACACAGCGCGGTATCAATAAGTTTTCATTGAATTATTCGACATTTGCACATCTCGACGTCATAAAAAAAACTCTTCGAGCAGATCATAATTAGCCTATAATGTCCCTACTGCTGGGACCCAGGCCTCCTCTCTGGGAGCGGGAGTGGGCCATATTCCACCTCACGGGTTTAGTGCGTGTTGGTGGATGTCACATGTCTTCGATTTTTTGGGTCTTGGACATGGTCGGTTTCCTCAGGATGTTTACCTTCACCGTTTTGAGAGCAAAAAAATTACAAAACGTAAAGTGCCTACTTGGGTTCGAACCCACGACCTACAAGTCGTAAGTTGCGGCCATTACCACTAGGCCACCACTGCTAACTGCTATAAATAATCAATTTTCCTCGTTATAATTTAGTTTCTCATCTCACAACATAGCGCTACGGGAAGCAATTAATGGATTTTATCTCCACTAGTTAATTTTCTTCCAAATATTAGGTAAATTGAACTCTCTAATGGCGCCAACAACCTGATCATGTAACATCTATGGAAATTGGAAACCGTTTAATTTAACTTTTGAGTCACAGAAAAGTGAAACAGACTTTAATCAGCGCTTAGTTAACCATTGATTAAGGTGCTGTAATAAAGGGAACTGACGACATTTTCTGAACTGTGCATGCAGCCGATGATCTGTTGGACTACCACACTTCTGGTCCTAAGGGGCTAAGGCTAAATTGCAATAAACCTACCTTCCTAGATAATATATGAACGTAACTGTATTGCTTTTCGTTCGATAACATGCGAAGAAAGCTTAATTCTGTAGATAGTACTGATTACACATTAATTAGCAATGCTTCCTAGATCTACACGTAATGCACTATGGCGTAAGCGTAACACTGTTGTTACTGTGCTTACATAGAAAAACGACATGCGATATAAAACTGCACAGTGTTGTCGTCCTACAAAATTCTTTACTCATGTGAAATAATTAGCACTTAGCTAACGTATATCACATAGTGGCTACAGTGTAGGTACCTACTTGGCGCTGTGTAAGCGCTGCTAACCGCGTTTCGATTCGTGTGATATGATAACGATCAACCGACGCATTAGTGCATGCTAGTTGTATAATGAACGAGTATTTGTCTTTTGCCATACATTACGTCGGTACCTACGCTTGTTAGACGAGTTATGTACAACCGCGGACACTAGTGCTGTATCACTTGACTTATGCAAAAGGTTAAAAAAGTTTAAAGTTTTAAACACTTTTTGGCCCCTTTGCGCCCTATCCTGCGAAATGTTGCATATAAATGCAGCAGTTCGCAGGACAGGGCGAGAGCCAACAACCACATTATTTTTGTGTACCTACTACAACGTGACTCAATGATAGATAGCTATAGCTACCACTCAAAATGAGTTGTAATCATTGACAATTTAGCAATTATATTATCGGTATAGTGCATTCCTGACGCAATTACGCAATCTTTGAGGTGTTATAACATTTCGCTCTGTATGTGCTCATTGAAGTTTTGAGAAAAATTGTTGTACGCCGATTTTACGTAATTGTACCGTTTATGAAGTTTATAAAATTATAATACACCCAATTTGAAGAATAAGGAAAATTACGAAATTCTTTTAAAATTCACCTCCATATTTTTCTGGTGCATAATAATGTGTATTAAGTATGTTAATTCACAATGTACTAACACCGAATTATTCGTGTGAACTAGGCTTAAGTTAAAAAGGTCGTGGTTGGTTATACCGTGTCACGTAACAGTTTGCGTATTGCAGGCCAGCTGACGATTCGATCACGAATTGTAAATAAAAAATAGACGAGCCTTCGTGAGGCACGGGATTATAACGGGGAGACCGGTAGTGCGGCCCCGTGACCGCGCTCATATCGATATCTCCCGCGTGCATTGCACTGCACTGTCACGTCTATTAATTAGACCACTTTTTACTAAACCACATTTAGTTGCAACTCTGGCGCAAGATCTTGTATCACCAGACTCTAACCTCTGCTCCGCCATTAAAAGCATTGCAAATGCATTGCGTGCTTAATATCACGGTAATTTCTCAATGTTTATGAACACCTAGCAATGAAAGTAAAACAACAAAAGATCAAACTATTTTTGAAACCCATGCTCCAGGCTGATTTACGCTTATAGAGGTAATCTTTGGTAATTAATCATGTATTTACAAAGTTTACATAATGAACTAAATAAAGAAGAACGTGATCGGTTTCCTTACGGATTTTCCTCTTACGAGTATTTACTTTCATTTTATTTTACTTGTAACTGCTGGTCCTGTTCCACTGCCCTATGGTTAACTCCGCCTTAACTGAAGTTTAAAAAAAGAACATGGATATAACTGTTGTTAATGAGAATAACTTGGCTGTGGAATTAACATTAAATTAACAGCCTTTAATCGAGGAACTCATCGGATACCTGTAACGTTTTTTTAATAATAAGTTTTTAAATAATTCAGAGTGCAGCAATCGATACCGTAAGCAAGATAATCAAATTATCTTTTTTGATGCAGAAATCTATAAAGGGCGGATTGCTGCAGACTGCGTTCAAGATCCGTCAGTGTCAATATTCCATAGAAAACAATGAAAGAAAAAAAAGGAATTTATCATTTATCATTTATCATCATCGTCCCGTATGGGTCGCCGGGCGTAAAAGAATAGCACCATCCCATTTCTTCCAGTGGGTGTCGTAGAAGGCGACTAAGGGACTTACTAGAGAATGGGCAGCAGCGTTCTCTATGCATTTTACCACCATACTGCGATCGCCAACCCGCCTGCCAAGCGTGGCGATTATGGCAAAACCCCCCAAAAATGACAAGGAGCCTGGGGGAGGCCTGTGTCCAGCAGTGGACGTCTTTCGGCTGAAATGATGATGATGATGATGAATCAGCACATCTAACCTGCATTCCAGAGCTGTCAGTGTCAAAATTCCACAGAAAATAATGCCATTGACAGCTCTTGAACGTGGCTTAGATTTCCTGATAGTGTTTAATCTTATTGGTGAATTTTGAACTGTCGTTTAGAAAAATACGTTATACACTATAAAAATATGCTGTTCTGTTTAACCTTTTTTTTAGTAAGACGTATGCGGAAGAGCACGGCGTTTGCAAATGTAAAAATCGGAATAGTTCTTCACAGTAAGTGTATGTGGGAAATTTGTAGGTAGATACTGCCACATAAAGAATTGTGGTATTCCACGACATTAGCATTAAGTATTGGTATACCTAGGATGGATGTGGGAAGCACAAGACCGGTCGAAGTGGAAGAGCCTGGGGGAGGCCTATGTCCAGCAGTGGACGTCTTTCGGCTGAAATGATGATGAAACCCTTGGCTAAATTATAATAAAAGTCATAACTTGTCCATTTGTTAAATGTATTAAATTGTTTTTCTCATTAAATCATCAGGTAAGTAATTTATGACTTTTTATTACTTAAGTATTTTATGCATCCAATGAAATTCATCAATTTCATACGCAACGATTCAATGTAACCAAATCTAGTGTTCTAAATAAGTTAGGTAAGCAATAAAGCTAAGCTAAGTTAGTATAAAGTTACAGCACAACATGCGGTTTTAATTCACTTACGGCACAATATACCTACAAAGATTAACACAAATACCTGAACGAATCTGGGCCTAATTAATGGGCAACCATCAACATAACATAATCCGCGTAGGATGACAAATAACTAGGTATAAACTATTATGGAAATATGAAGATACACGTTTTGTGTTTTGTGTGATTCATTTTATAAGAACCGGATGGTCGGTGTAGCCATCGAGTCCTTGAATCGGTAGAGTTAGTTCGTGGGGTACCTACAAGTATTACAGACCAGTGATGAAGCTAGCTGAGGTCTCGCGGTAGACAGTACCGTGGCCCCAGTGTTAGTTAGACGTACTAGTTAAGCAGAAAGGACTCGACCACACAAAGTCACTTTTGTGTTATGAGCGTTTGAAGTTTGACATTTTTTGTGCTCTTCATACTGTGGGTTAAGTCGGGGTAGCGAGAAAAACTAGTTTCCGTGTAAATAAAAAAAAATGGGGTTTTACTACATGATAGATTCGGCCCTCAGGAGTACGATATGTCATACTTACATAACTCAATTTTGCCCAAAGTGTGGATTGAGTCCCAGCGCGTTCGGCGCTTCGATTGGTCCGTCAAGTGAACATTTCTTAAGGCGCGTTGAACACTTATGGGTGAACAAAATCATGGAACTCGCGTCATCGTCACCGAACGCTTTCCATGAGCTACGTGTATACTGTGTATATAATGGGTGAACGAACACACGAATGAGTCGCGCGTTGATGTCTTTTGGAAAAGTCCCTTTCTTTCATTAGGAAATTCTAATTATTTTATCGCTTTCTTTCCCTTTGTATTATTATCCTACAAATCTGTGCTGTTACCTTTACAGGCTGAAGTCGATCGCACGTTTATCATTTTTTACTGAGAGCAATCAGGACCCAAGGACCCAATGTGAAATCCTGTATTGACGATTGAAAAAATACACACGTAATTGTTCAAGTTTTCACTTCTGTCGGCACTCCCGGAGTGCCACTGTTTTTTTTTTTAATAAAAAAGACGACCTGTCTATTATGTAAAATCTCGGTGAATTCTCCTAAAAGATTTGAATACCCCAACATGAAAAGCGGTCGCAGCTGAAAGTACTTTATAGATTACTAACTTATGCCAGCGGCTTCGCCCGCGTAGAAGTCTAATAATATGTCTGTCAAATTTAATTCAAATTTCATTGTGTTATTGAATAACAAACCTCCAAACTTTCTCATTTATAATATTATTATGACTAGATTTTGCCAGCGGTTTCGCCCGTGTGGGGGTCGGAAAATATCCCACTAAAATGTACTACGGGGATAAAAAGTATTTTATTTGGCCTTCCCAGTAATAAACCAATCCAAATGATCTGACCAAGATTGTGTCTGGACTAGAGACTGTGACCTCTGAATTTGTTTCGGCCTTTCTTCTCAGAGTAGTCAGATAGGAAACGCCGACCTCATCTAGTTTAAAAAAATATATGATTGACGTGGTAAAACCGTTTCTACAAACCTACTTACAGAAATAAAATCATTTAAACCATCTGTGTACCAAATTACATCCAAATCCCTTCGGCCGTTTTCGCGTGATTGAGTAAGAAACATCCAAACTTTCACATTTATAATATGGGTAGGATCCGATGGATGTCATCTGTCATCAAATTGAACCACGAGGGATAAGAAAAGCTGTCGGAGTTTTTGGCGGGATCGCGTTGGAACATGTCGCGCGAATTTTAATTTTCATGAAATTTCGTGAAATAGCGAATTAAATTGTGTAATTTTGGTAGTGAATTATTCAATTTAGTTACGTGTGAGTGCACAAGTGTAGTGAAGGTGAAAATAAGTGACTAACGTAGACTTTTCGTGTTCCCCCCAAAAACTCCTAATAGGTTGTTGTAAAGTTACTACCGCTTTACAATAACTTTGACTTGACTGACTATGACTTTTTTGTAACTTGGTGCCTAATATCGGGCCATTTACTTGATTGAAAATTAAAATTACTTGACACTGGCTAAATGCACAAACCGTGCGAAGGCTAAATACAAAAAAAGAAGCTGTCACATTGAAATCACGCTATTCTATAATTACTGATAGTATAGCGGTTCAGTACTTTTTCTGGTGAGAATTGCCGTTCGACACCTGCATCGGGACTTTAACCCGATTCGTGGTTATTGATGAGCCGTGAGAATTTGAGAAGGTTAATTCTTCCCACCGTTGTAAAACATACACTGGGAATGTAAAAATTTACAAGAAAATAAGGTAGGGGAGACATCAGACACGCATGTATATGAAACTTTGTGTGGAAAAACGAAAACTGTAAATTGAGTTCATCGGCCTTTAGGTGTTGCATGTCATTAGCCTTTAAGAATCGGAGTTTTTGAAAACCTAATAATAATCATCCTGTAATGTTTCCAATGCTGGGACACAGGCCTCCTCTCCGTGAGACAGAGTGGGCCATAATCCACTACGCGGGCCCAGTGCGGGTTGGTAGCTGTCACATGATTTCGAATTTTTGGTTCTAGGACATGCCGGTTTTCCTTCACCGTGTTGAGAGCAGTGGCCATGAAATAATTTACACAAAGTAAAGCATCTATCTGGATTCGAACCTACGACCTTACAACTCGTAAGTCGCGGTTGTTTCCGCTGGGGCACCACTGCTCTATAATTATAATATGATAAAGGAGGATAATGTTTTGTTAAATAGGCTGTCTGGTTCACAAACATGTTATGGTCGGCTCATTCAATTCGGCAATATTTGTTGAACAACAAAGCCGACCCGAAGCAGTTACACATATTCGACTTTCATCCGGCTCGCATCGAACAGAAAACTACGTTCGGCATCTACCCTTGCTTAATCATGTTCGGGTCGGTTCGACACAATTCGAGCAGCCCGAAACAATATCAATTTTGCCGCCCAGCTATGTGGAGTCATACCTACGAGTATATACATACGTGTAGCACGAGGCATTAATAAGTCGACGGTGAAACAACGAATGCACTCACATGACATACACAGTGTTAGTGTGCATTGACACTCAGTTACCATGTAAGTACCTTTAAGCACCCATTAGAAGTGTGCTGGGTGGAGCTGAGCGGAACTCGCTCTGAGGTCGCCGGCGAGCGGTGTTTACGAGCCGTTTATCAAACTCGGCAAGGTCTCAGCCACTTACACTAGCCTGCTACTTGTTATCATAACACTACACAATACTGGACCACACCCCGACCGTCCCTTGCTCGTTGATGCGCCAGCCCGCGCCGCAGCTGAGCCAGTAGCTTTAAATTCCCCGTCTAATAATCATGAAAATAATACCTTGATCCAGCCTGTCCCTGATAGTACTAGCTGCCCCCCCCCCCCGCCAGCGACTCCCTGAGCCGAGGTTCGTACCCCACAGGGGATGCCCTCAGTGCGCAGTCGTTTTAGGTTTAAGTAGGTTTACGCCCTGGCTGGAGGCTTTTAGATTCCTAAAAACCTTCACAGGAAAGTCCGGTTGAGCAGTCACGGCCTCTCAAGGTCAACTGCGAGATGCCATTCACAAAAAAAAAAAAAAAACTGGACCACACATCATTCAAATATCTACTCTTATTATGTAGCTGTGGTCTTGATTTGTGTAGGTTTGTATGTATATAGGTACAGTCTGTTCACACTTATTGTACCTGTAGAGATCATTGTCATCGTTACAATAAGGTTACTTTTTGGTTGCTGCCACTAACAAGACCGTCAATATCACAGTGATCTTTACAGTTTATTCTCGTTACTATAAGGTTGCTGTTGAGTTGGTGCTGTCAGAGGTAAAATAACTGTAAACGAACGAACTATAGGTACTTGGGCCCATAGTAGGTACCTACTCATAGGTACCATCAACAATTTAACGTCATCTGATCATTCAAAGTAGCATAAATGCGTGAACTATGAATAATAAACTATGAATTCTTGCTTTGCATAGTACAGTCGCCAGCAGGTCAAGCTATCCCAAACTGTCAAATTTTCCCAATTGAACATAAACCTTATTCCTTTGGAATAAAGTTGAAAAACTATCAAAGAAATTTGACAGATTGGGGTAGCTTGATGTGCTGGCCTCTGTACCTAATTTAAAGTATATGCGTATGTTTTGTTCTAATATAAAGTAGGGTCAGAGTATACAGTTACCGTCCCATCAAATGCCTAGAAACACTTATGTAATTCCAAATTCCAATATGAACTACAACAGTCAGCCCGTAATCTCCGTTCGATACCGTAACGTTTACTTTGTAGGACAACGCGAAGCAATCTTAAATTGATGTTTTTCTTGCACGTTAGCATATCGAATATTGACTTAAGAAACGCGCGAAATTGAATACAATTATAATTATCACGCCTATCTACTGTTTATGTTTAAGCTATTCTGACTGATGTCATCGAACCGAGTGTCGCGACGGACACTAAGACAAGCGGGAAACTGTCTCGTTATACTGGTTAAGCTACTATCATATGTGTCAATGACAGATTTATAATTATTTCATAAGAGAGATGGCTTAATACACGTAACTAGGCCTGCGGTAGTGATACAACGCTTCTGGGCCAATTCTTTCTTCACTCGTGTTTCTTGGTCGGTTGAGTTCGCTTCTGGTATCCACGATACGGGCTTTGTGGGTTCGACGGGGAATTATGTAAAACCAACCAGCAGTGTGAACTGTGCACACATTATAGGTATTTGTCATATCTACGTGCTGAAATAAATAATTCTAATTATAAATAAAAGATCTTTGACAATGTGGCGTAATGCTCCGATGCTGTTGCTACACGGGATCGGTATCGAAGCGGTTGACACGCAAGAAACTCGATACATACCTTGATATAAATACTGAATATAAATGTTCAAAACACCGTTATTATTTTTTATCAACAATAAGAAAATTGGTCT
This sequence comes from Polymixis flavicincta, assembly GCA_949987655.1. NCBI lineage: Eukaryota > Metazoa > Arthropoda > Insecta > Lepidoptera > Noctuidae > Polymixis > Polymixis flavicincta. Next base: position 27,600,755 of record OX465171.1, on the reverse strand, counting down.
TATTGCTTATGGTAGACTTTCCTGCAACTGGAGCCGATTTCCTACACATTGCACAAAACTGCAATTATATTATTTTGATTGATAGTATTAGGAAATTATCTAACAATCCAAAACCTACACCTAGTTGCTCGTAAAATGCTTTAAACTTGATTCAATGATAAAATATTGGCACGATATAAATAGGTCCTCAATTGGCAATCTATGCGCTGAGCAGTAAATCAGAAATTAATGGTATTTATAGCGTTGTTATAGTTAAGTAGTATACATAGTTAAACTCGTGGATTAAAGCTGTATCTGTACACTGACAGGTTTTTATCCTTGGAAGATGAAAAATTGAATTTAAATTTAGTTTTAATCGTTTTAAAAGGTTGTAAAACCTTTTAAGTGTAAACTTGCTTCAGTGTCAGTGTCATCAGATAAAATGCTATCGTTTCGTAAAAAGTTATCGTTCAATTAACTCCATATCTTATGTAGAAGTCTGAATTGGACCGTTATCTACATAAAGAAAAAAAAAAGACTTACATACTTAATTATTATAAACTGGCTGACCCGACATACTTTGTCATGTCCCTTTGCCTTGTCAAACCCCAAAAAAATGGTACATTACGCATTTCCGAATTTTAACGGCAACTTTAAAAAAAAATCTATCCGTAAGAACCTAATTTGGACTAGTTGACAAAACAGTTTAAAACATAAAATTTCGAACACAGTTTCATTCGATTACACCTACAAGGTGGAGATGAAAATACGACACTAAATTAAACTGCGAAAATACGACACTAAATAGTAATCTAAATACAGTCAGCCCAGAATTTGGCTACGAGCTTGGCACTTTCAGCAGCGCCCATCAACTTATAGCGTGCAGACAGCAGGAAACGCTGGATCAGATATGGAGTGCCCCATTTTTTGTGGGACAGCACCACATTTACACTTCAGGGCGGAGTCATCTGTGAATCTCCACCTTACCAGGTGGAGATTCAGAGATACCGCGTATTGTGTTCTCCACATTGTTTAGACATAAAAAACGGTACGGCAGTACAGCATATTAGAGATAAACGTGTTTTTTTTTTAAAATCCAATGTTGAATCTGTGAATTTGAGAAAAAAACCGTTTATTATTTAGGCCAAGTTTTAGTAGGCATAAATATTTCTTAAATTGTAAATAGATACATTTTATACCTATAATATTAAAGCAATCTAAAGTTAAGATTGCCTCGTAGAATCTTGACGCTGACCTTTATTTAGATCAGACGCTCTCTGTCAAATATGCAACGCTCGTTAAATTCTGATCTATCGGTGCATCATTCGATTAGCCTGCGTCGTTTCGGTACTCGATAGGTTGGTTATGCATCGGAGTTGCATTCTGAATACTTAAGTTAATTAATGTTAAACGCCTTGAAAGTCAGAGATGCGCCTTTACAAATATCAACGTCTATTTATTTTTATAGATATCGGTATCGAACCTTTTCGTAGTAAAATGCTGCTGCCCTTTGCTTATCGATGTCTGATAATGTTAATTGCGAAGCTACCCTTCCAGTTCGAATACAAAGCACTTAAAACTAGAAGAAAATATCTCGTAGGTAGCGTCTTCTTTGATAACGCATAGTGTACAAAACATAATTATAAGCGGCTTCACGAGAACATAAATACGAAAACCACTACAGGGTATGTTAATCTATGTAAATTCAGGCACGCGGCTCGTGTTTTTAGACCATAATCAGCCTATAATGTTCCCACTGCTGGGACACAGGCCTCTTCAATCTGAGAGGGAAGTGGGCGGGTTGGCATAGATCTCACATGTACTTACTACATTTTTTGGTTCTACTGTGTACGACAACACGATTACCTAACGATGTTTTTCTTCACCATTTTGAGAGCTTTGGTGATGAAATTATTTACACAAAGTAAAGCGCCTACCTGGGTTTGAAGCCACGACCTACAAATCGTAAGTTGGAGCCGTTATCACTGGGCCACCACTGCTACCAGTTTGTTTTTAGAGAACCCAACATAATTGGGAAACGCAAAAAGCACTCTGCACAAAAAGCTAGATTTAAAACTAGCACAATTTGTCGTATGCAGATTTTGTACTGATTGTACAATTATAATAACAGAAGGTGCCTTGTGAACCAATCGTAGATCAACGCTGACAGTGGAATTTAATGAAAGCTCGTTAGAACAATAGCTTACGAATGCGTAGGCGCGCTACTCAGGGACGACTTTCTTAAATTCTTTTAAATTATTGTCTGCGGCGTCTGCGGCACAATTATTTTGTATCCAACCTATTTAACTAATACACATCTGGATAGAATGAATGTTTGCATTGTTGAACTAATGATCGCGCTACCGCTGTGCATCAAGTCCTACTAGGTTCAATTCCTTTGTCAGGCAAAGTGTTCTTGGGTTTTTCCGTCAGGAATTTTTAAGTAGCAGCCGGAGCCGGCAGTCTGGATTTACGCCCGGTTGATGGCAATAGGCGCGAGCCTAGTTTAGTTACGTTTTAGCAACTACTAAAACTGAACTGACGCAATGTAGTTTGTACTATGTAGGGAATCAGGAACATCGACACGCAAACTGTTCCAGTTTGCGTGTCTGAATGCATTACATGATTATCGACCCCCTAGCGTCGAAATCTTTCGTCGGTTACAAAAATAATGACTCGTTTTATAGAAAAGTTTTTCGGTTTTTAAAATAACCGACTAATATTTTCCTGCGTTTCAGAATAGTCGTTGTACGTCGAAGTCCCTGCCACTCCGTAGTACATAGTGATGCGTCCCTCACTCATGAGGCCCCTCATTTGAGGTACTCGTGATCGCAAATTGAAAGAGTTACTCGAATTTCAATATTGAACCACCTCATTCCTCATCACCCCTCATTTGAAAATTGACATTGACATTATTGACAATAGAAAATCGAGGCAAGCGAGTTCGTGACTCGCGAATGAGGATTGAGTAATTGAGTGAGCTCAGTGAGCGAATGAACCGACTCAAAAATTGTATGGAGAATTGAGAATGAGTGAGGTGAGGTGTGATCTTAAAGTTTGGACAATACCGTGGCACACCGCACAGTAAACATTATTTATTTAATACTTTAAGCACACGTACATGTACAGAGGCGGACTTAATGCCAAAGGCATTTTCTACCAGTCGACCTTTGGGTGATGCAGAGACAAACAGTGGTAGGTGCAATAAATTAGAGGAATAATAAGTGCATAAAACTATTTAACCTAAAAATAAGATATATATATACTTAACTATATATAAATAAAACATTATTTAAATTATTTCATCTACGATTAATTATTATGAACTCTAAAAGCATTAGCATTAGATTGGTAATAAAGGGTCATTGATTCGTTTATTTTGGCGGTCTATTTATAAGCGAAAGAAAATGATGTGTGTGAGAGAGTGAGGTTGTGAATAATCGGATTATCGGAGAGTCGTGACTCGTGAGTACTCGTGAGTCGTCGTTAAACCCGCCCGCCTCGCTCACTTGGAGCTTCGTTTGAGTTCGGCTAGGGCTCGCGAGTCGTGAGGCGAATACGTCGTCGTACGATTCCTCACCTCAAATGAGGGGTCCCTCGTGAGGACCTCACGAAGCAAATTGAGGGGCTCCCTCATCCTCACATAAAATTGATGAGTTACCCATCACTAGTAGTACACCTCTGCGTAAGGTAGGCAGAGGTGAGGTAGCCTAACCCTTCGGGGAAAACGGACGTAACGTTATGTATGTACGAGTATGTCGATAAAACGAATTAACTGCCGGATATGTCGCTGCCCTAGTTCAACAGTAAGATATCTTAAAAATAAACAAAATTGAGATAAGTTTTGTTTCATGTGAAAAATTTGCTCTCCTGTCTGGTTCAAAAATCGGATATTTATAAAACGCAACCAAAGTGCCTAAATTTCTATGTCTCACTGAGACATTTAAGCATATTTTTACCGACCTTTAGTTCAAGATTCTGACATCTTAAGATATTTATAAAGTCAGGAAGGTTTTTACTTTTCTTTTATTTCTACACTGAGACTTCTTCAAATGTCCTTATATGGAATTATAAAAACACATTTCAATTAACAACGAGTGAAATATTGACACTAAAATCATAAAAGTATGAATAACTCAAAACATACTTTGTACAACATATCTTACTATTGAACTAGGGCAGCGATGTATAGTCATTACATGTAAGGCAACCAGAGCTAAAAACGGCGGGTGGGCATTGCCGCAGGGCGGAGCTAGTCATTTTAATAAGAGACTAGTCGATACGCAACGCTCCGGCGGCGTACGCGCAGGTTTCGCAACCGTCCGACTCCGCCGCACTCACACGGATAAGTCGATCACAATCTGTTTGACACCTCGATTGTAAACTGCTATTTGTTACGATTGTATGTGATCACTAGACCAATGGCCGCCGATACTTTTGCTCAATTGTCGAGATCGTTCCAATCGATATGTTACCTACTGCCTATACAGTGTTCATTACACACGCAGATGTACACCGCTTTAAAACGAATATTACCTAGTTATAATCAAATATTTATTTAGCAGTGAGAATTTGAGATATGCGTGTATTTCCTTGTTATATTACGAGTAGGTATGTGCGCACTTATTTGGTACTCATGCTTATAAGTATTTTATTAACTTATTAGATAAAATATGACATGTACACACGGCTACACATCAAGCTATACATTTCCAGTATAAGCTGATCTCGCATTGTATAGGATTTCTGTACAGTGCGAGATCAGCATAAACTGGAAATGTATAGCTTGATGTGTAGCCGTGCGTACCTGAAATTAGGGTAATTGGCACTTAATTTGAAAGGATTATAAATTCAACACATAATTTTAAAACCTAACAACTAAGTGGAAAGGAACAAAAAAAGTATAACTTTTGGAGAAAATCTATCCATTTTCATGATTAATTTTTAAGTCATCTCATAATTTGTAGGTTAAGTAATATTTGAATTAATGAATTCCTAATTTAGCTACTTATACATAAGTTACAATCAAACGAGCGTGTTTTTGATATTATAAATTTAATATAAATAAATAAAAACTAAGTTTAGGACATTAATTATTACTTAATGTGTTAAGTTTATTTTGTTATGATTATGACCCAGTAATGGAGAGAAAACAAATTAATATCTTGTTGTTGATTACATAATGTGATTGGAACAAAAAGTTCAACGTCCTATTTTGTATGAAAACCACTTTTTAAAACCAGTTCCTTAACTTGTATCTTTGGACAAGCAGAATACAAAATTGACGGTATAATGAGTTTGTGTTTACTCACATGAGGCACCTACACATAAATGAGATTACATTAATTATTACTATTAATAGCTTATGTAATCCGGGGACGGGGACATAATATTTAAATAATTTTATGTAACCGCTTTAGATACGTGCAGTTGTGTTCGTGTCCCTCGTGTGAATATAATAAAAGAGGGCGAAGGTTTTGCAAAATATCGTTTAGTTTGGGATTGATTAGTGATGGACAAACTTGGCGTTATTGCCTCGCGGGTGACGCAATCGATAGCGTGGGACTGTGGGAGTAGCCATCGGCAGGTGGCCAGCGCTTGTCGTCATTCTTGGTGTGCTACCGTCTACACATACCAATCCTTACGTCCCAGGACGAACTAATAGTACTTAGTAACATCTAGTATGGAAGATCTTTTCAGTTTGTTTCTTCTGTCACTTTTTATAGTGTGTAAATAACTACATTAAGTGCCTCGGAATTCGTTGATCTTTGGCAGTCGTTACTGGTCGCCGGAAGCACGAAAGTCAGACAATCAGTTATACCAAGGGGTGTTGCATTACCCAATAACTGGGTTGTGGAGGTCAGGTAGGCAGTCGCTCCATGTAAAATATTGGTATTCAGCTACATCCTGTTAGGACGCCGACCCCAACAAAGTTAGGGGCTACGCAGATGATGATGAAGTAGACTAAGTATACGTACTTTCCTTGATGTTCTTTCTGAACCGCCACCATTGCGTGCGCATGCGCAAGCACACTCTCTACAAACACCACATCATCATCGACAGTCACATGCGATTTTAACAGTTCTCTCTCTTTTTACCGATCTCAAATAAGAACATTAAACTTATTAATTTTTATTTAGTGACCCGAATTAATATTGCATGCCGCGGCACGCAATGCCTTGCAAGATGTGATTTCGAATTCTTACATTACAAAAATGGCTACTGTTTAATTAGATATGAAGGTATGAGTGCATGCTTTATTTATGTAACTTTAAAATACAAATATTATTTCATTGACCGGATGCTGTGTTTTATGTCGAGAAAAAAACGTTAAAAACTTTTAATAAGCGCATTGTTCTAACAAAACTATACCTACTTATAGAGGGAGTAGATACAGCTAGACTTTGATTGGCACTTCAGCCAGATCCTATTAAGATCATCTCATCGATAAATACGAAACAGGCTGCGAGGTGGTCGAGATTTGAAGTTTAACATACCGATATGGAATCGCGGTAGATATTTGTAGGAAGTATAAAAGCCCTTTCCCCGTAGTGAAAGTTTGGTGGACATTTAGCGAATCGCCCGGTTTCACAATTTGCTCTCCAAGCGTTTCGTAATAATAAATACCGGGAAAGGAATTTTATCAAGTGCCGCGTAACGAGGTTCGTGGAGCGCACTGCTGCTCTGTTGGACTTATCTCGCGAGTGCACATTATTGCAGTCGGCTTCTTTGGATGTAATTTTAAGCAACGACGTGCTAACCGTAGGTACGTGGATTTTCGACCGATCTTCAACTTTTTCTCAAGCACGAACTTTTGTGAATATGTAACAAGTTCATATACGCCTCTGACTACATCTCTTTATCTTTTCTCCTATCGCAGGTAAGCTGGAAGAGATTTCTTTAGAAATAAGCATCACGTCTGTACCTATTTTTAACCCCCGACGCAAAAACGACGGGGTGTTATAAGTTTGACGTGTCTGTGTGTGTGTGTATGTGTGTCTGTGTGTGTGTGTATGTGTGTGTGTGTATGTGTGTGTGTGTGTGTGTGTGTGTGTGTGTGTGTGTGTGTGTGTGTGTGTGTGTGTGTGTGTGTGTGTGTGTGTGTGTGTGTGTCTTACTGAGGCAACGTAGCTCTCGAACGAATGAACCAATTTTGATTTAGTTTTTTTTGTTTGAAAGGTGTATTAGTCGGGAGTGTTCTTAGATATGTTTCATCAAAATCGGTTCAGCCGTTTGAAGATTATCAGCTCTTTTCTGGTTGAAAAAGGGATTTTAGCCTCTGATCAACTCAAAATTTGGTATTCTATTACTTCAATGATATTAGACGAATAAAATAACCATGAACTGATGCTGGAGCAACATCTGGAATTTCCAGGAAACCCAAGTTATTCACCAACAAACAGCAGAAGTATCGTGTTTGGGCTCATTGAAAAGGTCTCAATGAATAGATTATAGATAAATGGTGATTTAAGGGAGACATTAAGTTTAAAAAGCAAGAAATAAAAATTAAATTTAAAATTTAAAAAAACCCCGACCCAAACAAAATCTCTAAAAAGTAAAAAATAATATTTATAGGCCTTTTAATTTGAACGTAATATTTTGATCAGGACATTGTCAAGTCGGGGGACGGTCAATGAAAACGCCAAACAGAGGCCTAGCCGTCCCCCGACTTGACAATGCCCTGATCAAAATATTACGTTCAAATTAAAAGGCCTATAAATATTATTTTTTACTTTTTAGAGTTTTTGTTTGGGTCGGGGGTTTTTTAAATTTTTTCTGTTCTAATCTTCTTGTCTGTTTATATAGTGTGTACATAAATGGTTAAATAAAATATACCTACAGTGTGGCTAGGATTTCGACGCGCCATTAATTCTACTGTAACATTCAGCAAAAGAGTGTAGAATTGTTCGTCGGTTTTCTAAACAAAAATTAGCTGAATCATAGAAAAGTGTAATACCTACGAGGTGAAAATGTATGAAAGAACTAATTTGTTTTTTTTTAATAACAGACGAAATATTTCAACGCAGGTGTTTCAGAATCTTGTACAGATTTTATGGTAACAGGGTGCGCGTTGATGTCTTTGCCCCGCTCTGGGTGGAGCAGGAGGACGTGTCAGACTTTTACTGACTAAAACCCACCCGTGTTCCCTCAGTAGCCTGTGTGCCAGGGGCGGCGGTCTCTCTTTCGAACATCTCGCACCCCTGATGTGTTTGCCACCCTGTGTTAGCCAGAGAGCCGAGTTGTAACGGGCTGACGACGCCCAGAGAGCGCCGGACCTACATTTCAGTAAGTACTTACCGCTTTTTTAATGCACTCCGTCCACCTTGACCTAGTATAGCTCAGCGACCCTGCACTATACACTCATTAAGCAAGTCTCTCCTCTATTGTTCACACTTGTTCCCGCAAGGGCGGAAGGTAGTAAATCTCGCTTCTCTAATTAGAAGGTACTAACGAGTGTTAGCTTGACAACCGTTCCCTGCATTGTTGTTATTTTCTAACGAGCTGCATTGTTTAACGTTTTTAAATACACTTCTAGACAAACCAAGGTTTACAATTTCAAACACGTATTTGAAATGCTAAATGGCTGACTAGCACATTGAAAGAATGATTGCTGAGGTCCAATCCATGTACATTTGTAATGTAGATGTAGGTACCTACATACCTATTGAAATATGACAAGGAGTAAACCACCGGCGGAAGTATAATCAGAGCAACCTGTCTCGCAATTAAGTATAGTAGCCAAAACTTCGATCAAAAGCGCGACCGTGTCATAAATATTTACACTACGAGTATAAAACTGATTTACTTCCTTATGCCGCACTCGTAACATAGGGTCCAGTTGAAAACCAGCGTTAGGCACTGACATGAACTGGGCCTATTTGGAGCAGCTGTGAGGCACACCATACTGTTTTAAGTCTTTTCTGTCTTTTTGTGTGTGAATATTGTGTGCCTTGATGACTTTGTAAAGGCCGCAGGAATCCGCTGGATTCGGAAAGCACAGAACCGGTCAAAGTGGCGGAGCTTGGGGGAGACTTATGTCCAGCAGTGGACGTCTTTCGGCTGAAATGATGTTGATGGTGACGATTATGTGCCTTTACCTGGGCCAAATAAATTTATTCTGTTTGTTCTCTTTCATCAAACCATTATTAATTGACCATAAAACAAGGTAATTTTTCTAGCAAGACTTCATATTCTTCATCACACTCTTTACTCCCCATCTGGTGATACATATGCATTCAGAAAGGCGTGGTGTTAGCGTACGCTATTGTGTCTTCGCATGCGCAGCTATAATCATCATTATCTAAAGTATGTTGCCGTTCAATGAAGATGTTCTGAATCCCTTGTTATTTACCTTATTCACACGTGACGTCAAATGCCAGTTTTAGAATAATCTAAATGCAAATAGAAATGAAGGCATACAACTGCGAAATACGCATTAAAAAGCTGTGTCACCCTGAAACCACTATTTACAAGGAGTTCGACAGCGATTAGAATCAATGTGTACCGAGTAGGTACATGCGGCGACTGTGTGCAAGTTACGAGAATGAACATATTCGTCGACACAGTCACTTATAGAATGATTGACATCAAAGTACGGCTTATGTGCAATTCATGATTATTTATTCCGTCGTCCCGATTTAATGGTCCGTATATTATGGCAGGCCGGTCCAAAAATAGAAAGATTAGAATGAACGCCGACCACCTTGTTACATTTTCAACAGCCGCCGCGGGCGCAGGCATTTCTCGAACTAACAAGTGCTAATGTGTATAATCGCCTTAAAAATTCGCATTTTCTCAATAATTGAGCGGCATCTGAAATAAATTCTTAGAGTGTGCATAAATGTGCCTTAATTTAGATAAAAATCTTTGCTAATGGAAATATAACTACCGAAAATGGAGCTCTTAAGTATGAAGTAATAAAAATATTGCGAAGTAACTTGTAAACGTAAAGTTAATTAGAAACCCAATAATATTTTATGAGAACAGATATATGTGAAAAGTAACTGGTCTTTGATTAAATTGTGTATGTAATATATAGCAATAATAGCAAACGGACGGGAGTTGATCGAGATGTGAACTGCCGCGGGTGATGCAGGTGTTGTAGTTTTATCATTAATTAGGCTTTCAATCGCTAATAAATAAAACTGTGAGACATAATTGATCATCTCAATAGCACTTATCGTCATCTCTTACCAAATCTTTTTGGTAAAAGTTGACAAAGAGCTTAACAAAACCTTTTTCATTGATAGAAGTTTCTCACATTTACGAGTTGCTGACGACCTTCATGATGTGAACGTAATTCCAACTGATATACTTACTTATAATTAAGTATGTACTTAAAGTGAATTTTAATGGGCGATAAATACTAAAACGTCAATGATTAATCCTCATAACAACCTCAGCATATAGAATATTTATGTCATCAAAATTATTTACTTATAGTGTGACTGTAGAGCAGTGCTGGCCCAGTGGTAACAGCCGCGACTTACGAGATGTACGTCGTACGTTCGAACCCAGATAGCAAGTTTACTTTGAATACATTATTTTATCAGCACTGCTTTCAAAACGGTAAAGGAAAATATGGTGAGGAAACCGGCGTCTCCTAGAACCAAGAATTCGAAGACATGTGATATCTACCAACCCACATTGGGCCCGCGTGGATTCACCACCATTCCAAAAAGCCCGCTCCCTCTCACAGAGAGGAGGCGTGTGTCCCAGTAGTGGGAACATTATAGGCTGATTATGTAAGTGACTGTAAGCTGTCCAAGATGTTTGTTTGGATGTTAGTTTGTTTTGTTTTGCCTACTTTTTTTGAGGTAGTTTATTTTGTCAAATCTGACTTAAGTAAGGGGAAGCGCCAGGGTAGACCGCGAAATACGCAGGGCAGTGGCAGGTTGTATGTTAATCAAATTGAAGAAAAAAAACGTAAGAATTTTTGAAATGTGAATGTGCTTCGACCAGAACTCGACCATACACTTAGACAGCCATTGAGTTACGGTTTCAGTCAGGACCTACGGATGCAATGGCGGCTGACATGAAAATTACGACACTAAAAAAAATGCTTCCTAAGGAAACACACAAAACTTACTTTTAACATAACGTTTGAGTAACGTCATTCGGTAAATTGCTGCCGTTATGTGGCAGCCACCGTTCTTTAGGAAACCGTAGCTTTAGCAGAAGCTTCGAACATAGGTATCGATGAGTGACATTGATTCTGACGAAAACAAAACAAGGAAGAGATTCTACTTTTTAACAAGAATGAAGGTGATAATTAAGGAAAGCTTTTTGAAAATTCATTCCCTAAATAGGTTAAATAGAGGATGAAAGTTTGATGGAAGTTATTTATGCCGCTCTTCTTAGCGTGTTGACCGGCAAAAATAATACGAACATTAAATATACTTATAAATAATTATTTTTATTTGTTTTGCCCAAAATTCATCAACGCGAATTCATTAGGTCCTCACGTATGCGGCGCAAGATGGGAGGTGAGCCATTGTCTGTAGAGAGACGCCACATACACACCGGAGGTATGAGCCGACTTGCCGATGGAAAATCCCATCGGGAACACGGTTTGTATTATCATAAATTATTAAAGAAACTCAATTTTCTATTTCCTCATTATATGGAGCGGCAGGAAGCGGAACTAGACAAGCGATAGAGAGTTGGTCTCGATGGACTAAAAACAATTACCTTAGGAAATAACGAATTATTCTACCGTTGCATGCATTTAATAATATATTATATTTAGTACCTTTCTATTATTAAATACATAATATGCATAACGCCATATACATAACATAACCCCTAATAACTCTGATAGTTATTAGGGGTTTATCGACTTATTTTTTATTAATACACTCAACATTATTAGTGTAGAACTTGCAGAAAGCTTTTTTAGATATTCCATGGATACATTATAATGTAACATGTAATCAGCAACCAAGGTTGGTGATATTACAAAAAAGAGCAGTTAGTTAGATTATATTATGCAGTTCATGTTCCAGTTTAAGATAACCCACAGTACTTGACCGGTATACGTGTGCTGCCAGTCTCTAAAATTATGTTAACAGCAATGTACCTAACGTAAACGCGATGAGCAATTAAGCACATCTCGCATTGCAGTTACAAATTGTAACCTTTACAGGCCGAGGAGTCATTTGCATCGCTATTTACATTACATCATTTAAATTAAACTCTGAGGCGGCCTACAATGTTATGCACCGGTGAAATATCACTCATTCTGATACAAAATAAAACTATACATTTAACTTCTACAAGTCGACATCCATCAAACACGTAATAATGCTTCCGAACGATATTTTATTGCTTATTCGGCATTTCTTGGGCCATAGGGGTCGTTAATGTACAAAATATAAGCATGTAGGTAGACTAAATATCGTTTTTGTTTTCAAACACGAACATAATTAGAATATAATCGTTAACCTCGAAGTATATTGTTATGACACGCTAAATGGAACGTACGTGTTATCTACATACGTATATAACAACACTTGCGTCTCGATGGCGATTGGCTGACTCTTGATCTCTCATTTAAACCAGTGAAAAATTAAATTGACTCATAAGTGTGGGGCCACTGTTAAGTGTGAAGCTCAAGGCGAATAGCCTTATAGAGAAATGACGTTGACATATTGCATACATTTATTATAGTATTGATCTCGCCATAGACCGACCCTTGTACTCAAACTAGAAGTCTCCAGTACCTATTCGAGGTGTAGATTTTACTTCGTATGTCAAGTAAACCGATTAAATTTATTATTGTACAACAAACTGGTCATGTTCTGCCAGGAAGATAAATTTACATTCTAAGCTAGTGAAAACAGAGCAGGTTTATATAAAAGCATTCTCTGGCGCTGCGTGGCATTTAGTTGCACCAGTTATTCGCCGGTGCCCTATATTACCTAACGTGCAAAGATACCAACAACCGCTTCCGCGTCTGCGGACTACATCTTAGTGGCCACAAATCAGTGGCAGGCGAGTGGAAGCTCGTTTGCGCAATCTACTGGTATGAGTGCAGTTGGCAAACACCGTCACTGCCTGGCCTGCACTGCACCGGCGCGGGCGCAACCAAGGGGAGCTGCTCTCACCGATTGGACTGCACTATACTACTCCCACCTAACACATACAGTTTAAACGCCAAGTAGTGAGTTATTTATTACGTTTGTATAACGACGATTATACCCCCCACGGAGGCATAGCAACCTCGAACATTTTATGCGCTAAAAGAGAACCTTATTATACAAGAATCAATAGATTCGAGGAGACTATACCTTCTGAAGAGCATGTAAAGGTTACTCAGTTGGCTCAAAATTATGTATTCATATTTCTACCAATGTTTATTATTTACATAAATTATATCGACACATTTGTCATATATCACAAGTAAATATCTAGACGCGGCGGCCAAAAGCACTTAAGTCAATTTTTGCTCAAAATTATAAAAAGTCACAGCACCCATGTTTTTGTATTATCCGTCGACTGGAATAAGCACGTAAGTCACGCGTCACTTCATTGAGTCGCAATAGTTGACTGTACCATAATACTTAAGTCGTATCAATAAACCAAGCGGCAACATAAACAACTTAAGTTGACTTAAGTTTTTTTTCCCGGCATGGCAACTGTTAAGCCAACTGACTTAAGTAACATGGTAACTGTAGGTTAAGTGTGGGAAAGTACTTGAAATTTTTTCAAGTACCTTCCCTCACTTTACCCTCTTTTTTGAAGTGATTGATAAAAAGTTGACGAACGTTGTAGGTAAAGTAAAATGAAATACGTATTTCTTCATTAGTGTTACGGTGTGACGGTCGTAGTGGTGTTGTGCATTAACTGTATTAATAATGAATTCAAGAGCCAGGAAGTTAGTAAATCTCGTCATAAATAATGAGAATAAAGGTAAGTTTTGAATGTTTTCCTGGCATTTTTATGCAATATGCAAAATAAATGTATGGTTTTTGTTGACATGATTACAACACAGTCAACAAAAAATTGTCATTTCACTTTTTTTTACAGGCGATGAAGACCCATTCTATAATCCGCAACCAAGTACATCTGGAACTCAAAAACAAATTACTCATGATGAAATCGCTATTGACTATTCTAGTGACGATTCTGTTGCTGATCCTACCTACTCTCCAGACAGTCCTAGTTTGCTTACACAACATGAAGATGAGATGGAAACCACTGTTTACGATGCATCAGTAGATGTACAGATAGCACCACAAAATGCAATACCTGAAAGTATTGAAGATACGTCATTACTACAACAAAACAATTCCGTGCCCTGTAGAAGAAGAAAGCAAGATAATAAAATAAAAAGAAATTTAGGCCAATCCTATTTGACAGCTAGTGGGAAAACTATCGTTAAACGTCAAATGAAGGAATTACCTAATTGTCGAAATAAGTGCCGTCAAAAAAGAAGTGATGAGCAACGAGCTGTAATTCATAAAGACGTTTGGAATCTTGGGTCTTATGATTTAAGGGCAGCGTTCGTTTCATCTTTGATTACCATTCAAGAGAAAAAAACTGAGCGTCGTCGGGTCGAAGATCCTAGTTTACAAAAAAATAGACAGTGGACTTATAAGTATCATTTTAACGTCAACAGTGAAAAAATATCCGTGTGTCAAGGTTGCTTTCTAAAAACCCTAACGATAAGTGATAATTTTGTAAAACTAATCGGTTTGAAGAAACGTGGCAGCTCGAGTGGAATTATACAAACAGACAAACGTGGAAAGAATACACCAGCAAACAAACATTCCGAACAAAAAATTCAAGAGGTGATTAATCACATCAATTCGTTTCCGCTATATGAAAGTCATTACACTAGACGTAGAAGCACCCGCAAATATTTACCGTCGCATTTGACAATTTCAAAAATGCATTCTCTTTACTCAGAATCACATGAAAATCCTGTAAGTGATAAGATATACCGCAAAGAATTTCATAAATTAAATTTAAGTTTCAAAAAACCAAAAGTGGACACTTGTCACACATGCGACCTCTTTAAAATGAAATCAAACATTGCTACAGATGAAATCACAAAATTAGCCCTTGAAGAAGAACGCGACTCTCATCTACTAGCAGCTGATATGGCGTACAACGAGAAGCAGTGTGATAAAAATATCGCAGTTACAAATAAAAAAATCAAATGTCTGACTTTTGACTTACAGCAATGCTTGCCAACCCCAGCTTTACAATCATCTGTAGCCTTTTATAAAAGACAACTTTGGACTTTCAATCTTACAATACATGACAACGCAACAGGAATGTCAACGCACCACATGTGGCATGAGGGTATTTCGGGTCGAGGTGCTAATCAAATAGCCTCCTGTTTGTTTGTATATTTACGAGAACTACCAGAAAATATCTCAGAAGTGATTTTGTACTCTGATACTTGCGGAGGACAAAATAAGAACACTCACGTGGCTGCAATGTTTACGTACTTGTTGACTGTAAAACCCTCAATCAAGATAATACATCACAAGTTTATGATACCTGGTCATACACATATGGAGGTTGACTTAGACCATGCAATTATTGAAAAAAAAAAGAAAAAACCGAAATACAAATTTATCACCCACACGATTGGATGCAGTTGGTAAGATCGAGTAGCAAAAAATTTACCGTTAGAGAAATGCGACAAAATGACTTCTTTGACTTCGCTAGTTTATTGAAAGGTCCCTTAGTGGCCCGAAAAAAAGACGACAACGGAAATATTTTCAAGTGGCATGAAGTGAAGTGGCTGAGTTATGACTCTGAGTACGGCGTCATAAAATACAAAACATCTCTGTCTAAAGATGAATCATTTAAAACTATTAATTTCAAACGGAACACGCGACGTCACAAAGAATTTAATTTGATGCAGATTACTGACAAGCCAGTACCAATAAGTGTCGAAAAAAAACGTGATATAATATCACTTTTATCTTTAATACCTGAATGTTTCCATATTTTTTACCAGAATTTAGTAACCATTGACGACACCAAGGATGTTGATCCAGATATATCAGATTCAGAAGACAGTGACTTTTAGTTTTTGACTTTATTGCATGCATTGCATCATATTATAACATTTTTAATTAATAAGCATAATTATAATTCAAAATTATTCATAGTTTGTTTTAATATTATATAATAAATTAAATAAGCCAAGTAATTTTTAATACGGTAATAAACACTTAAGTCGCATTTTTTTGACGTTCAAAGAAACTGAAGTCAGATATTTTAGTAAATAATAATTATAGCCTAAATATCCATACCCTTATATGTAACTAGTTCATAATTGTGTAATAATAAATAATAAAAACAAAAACCCTAGTACATTTTTTTCATACCAATCAAATAAAACCTTCTCCTGTAAAATTTTTGCATACAAAAAGATTTGACTTAAGTGCTTAAGGCTTCCGCGTCTAGATATATCATAACATAACGCGAATATGGTCTTTTACAAGACGTAACAAAACGACCACAGGTTTTCTTTGAGGTAACTTCCACAGTAAGGCAACTTATTGTGAAGCAATCGGATCAATCATGCATTGTCATAGAAATATTAGTATCAGGTAAGGGCTCTACATAATTGACTTCACACACAATTATGCTGGGGGCACGTGCGTGTGGGTACCCGTCATTACGTAAACCTGACAAACAAACACTTTCGATATAGCCGTGTCTCACTTGTTTGTGCTCAAGCCGCAGATTGGCCTTTACGAAGTTATTTCTCAGCCATGGAACCTCAAACTGAGCGCTTCGCAGATCAGTAAACAAAAGCTAAAACATTATTTATCGCGCTGTGCATTAAGTTGAATAGAAACAATATCAGAGCAGAGAGCTCCAATCACGCGAGCTAACATTCACGACCTGACATTGGTTTTAGTAATTTATTCTGTAAAAATGTTGCAACACATGGTGCCGTGATGCCGTATATTGAGGCCTTTAGCTAGCATCGCGACAATGACCACAAAGCGAAAGTTCATTTTCATCACACAATGGCTTGGGAATTCATTACCGCCTCATCTAGAGAAATCTTTCTGAACTTTGCATAAATATAGCTCCGTGTGTACCTCGCAGCCGCACAGATTGTCGGCTTTAATTCATCTCATTCACTCGTAGGTCGCTATGGAAAGTACATTATAATTGTGGACAAAACTCAGTTTTTACTATGAATTACGTATTGTAAACTTTAATTAAAAGAACAATAATTTTGGCTTTCAAATCCCATCGGGTATCATTAGATCGGCGACTTAGAAACTACGGAGCTGCGGTTCATAAAGCAAAGTGTGAATCCGCTAATTATACGTATTTTTAGGATTAACAAACACATATAGTGTTAATAACTGAACATTTCCTTGATTAGCGGAATAAAGCGCACTACATAACACCGATAGGTAATGTGTGCAATGTGAAGTAATGTTAGCAATGAATTAATCGAATTGTGTTGGTGATTGGTAAACTAGACTCAATGGCGAGTATTAAGGTGAAAGCTTCAGGGTAACCCGCTAAATTCAAATATTCTTACTTTCTAGCACTGACCAGCAAAATGTAAGAAAAAAAAAATCGCCGAGCTTCCACCTTAAGCACTTAGTTGGCAATTGTTATTGATGTTGTGAGCACAGCGATGACAATGCTTGTAGCTTATGATCGGGCGGGTGCGCGCGCGCTACTACCGGCTACCGGCTCCACAACGCACTTGGCCTTACGTTCGATGGTAGATACAGTAATGAGTTCCCAAAGCGTGAAGATTGCTTGGAAACGCTTTGTTCCCAACATCTTGATTAAAATTGAATAGCTTAATGTTCATTTCTGTTGTATATTTATCTTACGAGTATTTAATGTTATTTTCTGCAAATTGTGATGAGATTAGATTAATTTATTTACAATTACTGTTAACGCAGCTGCTTCAATCTATTGTCCTGACTTTATCTCGATGCGGTATCTCACATATGAATAGGAAAGATTGTCCTTAACATCAATCGTAATGTAGGTACGAATGTGCGCACATTGAAATGTTAGTTTCGAAATGTCTACGAGTTGCCTTCAATGTTAAGATGATTTACACTAGCATACGCACATGTTGATTGATAGAACAAGAATGGATAATTTGATTCTAATTCAAAGATAGAGCGACACATTAATTTGTAAATGTTACATTTAAATACAATAAACGACTATTAATATTTGATTGGAAGTCCGTTATAATTTAAAAACGTCCGAAGTTTGCTATAAAAACAAGATTAAATGTATTTCCTTGACTGATCTGAATTAAATTAATTCATAAATCACAATAGGTCATTAAACAAGATGTCGTCCGAGGAACGGAGAGAACGGACCTTTGCCGGAACATCCTACATAACATGTTTGATTTATATTTTGTCACATTTGATGCGCGATGAATATTAATTATAGTTATGTTAATGTATTCAAGTCGTCGATGATAAAACTGCTCGATCTGCATGCGAATGACACTGGCAAAGTGACGTCCAATCAATATTATCGGGGAGTTATGATATTAGGTCTTTACCTATGAAATTGCCGTTCTGCAGTACTGGCCATTTCAAATCAAAATAATTTTTGTTTGGCTAAGAATTCTAATTTCAAATTAATTTTATTTTAAAAACATGGATTTTTTTTTCTAAAAGTAGTCATTTCTTTATTGATTAGTGTTACATTTTCATCGCATTTCAATCTTTTTCGTCATCATGGATACGTTAAAAATTCGAGTAATTATGGAATATGAGTACCGTCGTGGCAGCAACGCGGCACAAGCGGCACGCAACATCAACGACGTTTACGGAGCTAACACTACAAACCAACGCACCACCTGTTATTGGTTTGCTCGCTTCCGTTCTGGAAATTTCGACCTGAAAAATGAACCTCGCGGTCGTCCGAAGACTTTGGTCGACAATGACGAATTAAAGGCGATTGTGGAAGCTGATGATACACAATCTACGGCTGAATTAGCAGCAGCTTTCGACGTTAGCGTCAAAACAATATTGGTCCATTTGCGTCAAATTGGCAAGGTAAAAAAGCTTGACAAATGGGTGCCCCACGAACTCAATGATCGCCAGCGCGAAGTACGCGTCGAGACGTGCCTTGCACTGCTCAACAGACACACAAATGAAGGAATTTTGAACCGCATTGTTACCTGCGATGAAAAATGGATTCTGTTTGATAACCGTAAGCGCTCAGCAAGTTGGTTGGATCCTGGTTCAGCACCTAAACAATGCCCTAAACGAAAACTTACCCCTAGAAAAGTGATGGTCACTGTTTGGTGGTCTAGCGCCGGTGTGATTCATCACAGCTTCTTACCAAACGGGGTGAGCATTACTGCAGATGTGTACTGTGAAGAACTGAACACAATGATGGAGAAGCTGGCGCATCTCCAACCAGCATTGGTCAATCGCTCGTCTCCGCTGCTCCTGCACGACAACGCGCGACCTCATACTGCACAGCAGACGGTCTCCAAGTTGCAAGAACTGGGGTTGGAAGCTCTCCGTCATCCGCCCTACTCACCAGACCTTGCGCCTACAGACTACTACTTTTTCCAGAATTTGGATAACTTCTTGGCGGGAAAAAAATTTAATACCCGAGAGGCAGTACAAAATGCCTTTGAAGAATTTGTTGCCTCCCGTCCAGCTGATTTCTTTAAGAAGGGCATCAATAAACTGCCACTGCGATGGCAAAGATGCATTGATTGCATGGGTGATTACTTCGATTAATACAAATAAAAAATTCATGAAAAAAATTCGTTTAAATTTTTTCATACAAAACGGCAATTTCATAGGTAAAGACCTATTATGATTTCAATTCTAAGGGTTATTTTGAAGTAGTTACGTTTCTAGATCTAGGTTTGAATTTGAAGATATGCTATTAGTTAGGTATGTCTTAAAAAAGATTACCTACTTAATTATTTGTTTACTATAAAATCTAAGAATAAAAAATCAAAATTATTATTAATTTCTTACTATAGTTTTAATAGGTTAGAGGAAAATAAAATGCCTTCTTAAATATGAAGGTATTAAAACCGTTAATTAATTTAAACTAATTAATCTGATTCATAATAGCAGAATTTATAACAACAAGTAGTTTATTTAGCTTAAAGCTCTGGCCAAAATAAGGCGACCCCCCGCGCGATTTGCGAGACGTAATTCGCTCGCGTGTTAAGTCACGTAAAACAAAACACGCGCGCAGTGGCGTCCTACAGCCCACGCGGGATTCACCTCCGTGGCCAGAACTTCATTCGTCCTTTTATTTATAAGCTTTATTTAGGTTGAATAGCAAAATCATAACAAGATTCAATTAAATTCGATTTGACGCAGTTATAATTCCAAATCGGCAATGCAGTTTTATTTCACTTAATTGTCGTATTTATTTGTTTGTTTAATTTCAGTAACTTGCAGACTGCAATTGTGCCGGTTTACAGGTGTCCTGTCCCCAGGTGTGAGTCATGATATCACAGCTGCCAAGGCCAGCCCTTTATGTTAACGTAATCTACTTTACTTCGACAGATCTATAACTGGCCACGAAATATGAATAAAGGATGCAGAATTTATTATATCTTGCCATAACAGCAGTTTTGGCCATTTTCGCAACGGACGTGTGTTTAGATCAGTTTAATTGATTGGGTATTTCTAAAGTTATTTTTTGACATTTGTGGTTATAACCTTAATGTGCTAAGAGAGGCAATTAAAGCCTGTCGCCCAGTTGGTCACCAGCGGGCTACGTAAAAGGCGTTGTAGCCCTTAAAATTAACTAGTCAGTTAATTTTTATATTTGTTTTATTGTAGCATATCATTTTGAATTGTAGGCATTTATGTGAGAGTTAAGTTCAAGTATTCAGTTCTGTGTGTCTTAATATTTAGTAGTAATTGATTTGGCTAGGTACTAAACTAGAATTGATCATCAATCTATAAAAATAAATGACTTGAGCTATAAAGCTGTACCCTGTGGCATGTTAATTATATTTTCCTGCTGTGGGCACGTAGCTATACTTTTTCAAAAGTAGATCAAGCAGGAAGTAAGCGCTCAATTTGATTAAAGTTCAATAAAAAACTGAGGCACATTATAACAAGGTAGTTTTTTGCTATTAAAAGGCAATGGTCGCTTTTATTTCCATTTGTATTTCATAAAAATGACATTGTGGATGACATAGTTGCGATGGAATAAAATAAATAAGAAATAAAAATAAATTGCCAACATTTATTTTGAAATTATACTCTAAAGTAAATAGACATTTTTCGCCTGGTTACAGAAAATTCCTATAATTACAAGTTCGTTAACATTAAGTGTTGTGGAAATCAATTTTAACTTCGTTTCGTTAGACTATAATTGTGTGCAATGTTGATCATAGGTCTGGATCAGGTTAGATCTGTGGCTACACACTTTCCTAGAATTTATTTAATCACTCGGATTGCATGTATTAGCTTGACAACATCATAATTTTCGTGCTACGTTTTAATAACTTGCTAATACAAGGCTTGCGTATCTAATATTTAATTGCCTAAATATTTTCATGAATAATTGACGACTGTGATTGCCCAACTACCAGGTGGAAAAGTTATTGAAAAAAGAAGAAAACATAAATAGATGCGAATATTTTGTGGTCACACACACTGCATAAACTGTTATTAGTTTATTACGCTTCGCTTGGGACTTGTTAATCTTTTTCCGTCTGCATCCATTAACTGCTTGCACTGCGCAGTAATTCAACATTTTTAGGTCTTCACTGGAAACATTTAAAATGTTGCTCAGTACCTTATATGTTACGTGGATGAGCTTCAGTTTGTGACGAGCCTGTGTTAAAGTTCTCTCCCTATTTGGAGTACGATGAATTTTCAATGGTAGGTAGGTAACTACTGCATCCAACACAGAGCAAAGCCGGCGCGAAGCAACCGCGCGATGAGACTCACTCTTGTAGAACTATTTCCATGAAGTTTCCATAGAAATTCTTCGACAGGAGCCGCGTTGCGATTGTTTGTGGGGCCTTTACAAATAATATTCAATCGTCTCGTAGATATTGCGCAGACTGCACACAATTGTTTCAACTACCGCATCGCTGTAAATATTTATACTTAAGCGAACTCTTACTGCAAAGTCATTAAAAACTTTATAAGCATCAGATGTATAATTTGTAGTGCTTAACTCATACTAAATTGCTAATAGTTGGCACAATATAGCACGCAAGTAGGTATGTCCGTACGCTAATTATCTTAGCTTTACTTTCAAAATTACTCAAGCGTTTCAGCTTGAGAGGTTTCATTTCTTTATATTTGTTGAAAAAATAAATGAGGCATTTCCTGCTTTGTTAATACGCGTAGTTTAATTAAAACAAGTAAAGGGTACTACCATCTTCCTTTCACCCCCATCATTTTTATTATCCCACTCAATCCAAAACCTCTCGTAGAAAATATAGTAATATAAGTTTAAGTTTACTAAAAATCGCGTCGTATTAAAAACGAGTGACCTTATCGCATTGATTTCCTTGTTGACTGTACTCATGTGTATATGCAGACTGTCAGTGTACACATTATACATTTGATATATGTACGAAGGTAATTAGAAAAACTCGTCATTGAACTAGATAGCCGAGCATTAACTACATTGTGATCATAGCCGTGATCGGATCACGTCTAGCGTCTGTCCGACATGATGCCAGGCGAACCGGACTTGTACAGAACGTTAAATTATTTAAAGCTGAAAAAATACTCTCGTTTGCAAAAAATATAGTGCAAGGCCAAGTCTGTTTGCGTTTTGTGTCAGCGCAATTTTGCTACATCAATGTTAGAGCAGTCGATTAATGATTAGGTAACATGATCAAAAAGTTACCTACAACCAACTTTCATAAAAACCCTACGTGAAAAATTACTTTTGATTTCGGAAGTTGTTGTCTTTGTATTTCGTTTTTTTTTTTTGCCACTGACTTACGAAATTATAGTTATTTTTCATTGTAGAGTTGTTTTGGAAATCTGTTTCTTTTTTTTTCAAATAACCTTTTTTTCAGTTTTTAGTTGTGTAACCCACCCCACAAATATGTTTATACCTTGATACGTATTATTTAAGCTAACTCATATCTAAAAACACTAATCAGAACTTGAACAAATTTAAGTAAACCCAAATGAATAAGGAATTTTTCTAATCGGTTAATAAATGACGCAGTTCTGAAGGTAACAAGCATTTTAAAAAAACGAATTGAGAACCTCCTCCTTTTTTGTAGTCGGTTAAAAAGTAAAACGAAAACTCTTTACTTAAACTACACCAAATTTTGTAGTAAATCTAATACTTATT
Organism: Polymixis flavicincta; assembly: GCA_949987655.1. NCBI lineage: Eukaryota > Metazoa > Arthropoda > Insecta > Lepidoptera > Noctuidae > Polymixis > Polymixis flavicincta. The sequence goes on along the minus strand of OX465171.1, from coordinate 27,577,481 downwards.
ATTGGTAAGAAATTCACAAACATTCCGCTCGCTAGTAAACAGAACCATGTAACTATTTATTAACTGAATGCAGGTGTTACACTAAAGCACTTATAAAATATATCAATTCAATTCATAAAGAAGATAAGCAAATTACGCCTAGGCATCTCTAGTGGCGAGTCGTGCGGATGCGGGCTGCGCGGGCGCCGGTCGTGCTGGCTGCAGACTATGGGAATGGAAGGAAACGTGACTGCCTCTGAACGCGGTTCCACAATCATACCCTCTTTAAAGCAACCGCTAACACAATTGTCTTTGATGCTCCTCGAAGGTCGCTCGCTCGATTCCCATCATCATTAAAGATAATAGCCATCAAATCTGTTTCTTCAATAGTTCTCGTTGTAACGAATTCATTATCTTTATCAGGATGCAATTCACTAAAACCTCTCAATATTGTTGCTTTAGTTGCATCGTCATTTGTAATCTGTGTCGCAAATAAGTCGAAACAACATTGCAACATTGGTTCAAGAGGTGAGATTGCAATTAATTACTAATAACTCAAAACTTTTATGATCTGTATTTCTACAGATGCATATTATTCACCAAAAAAATAGTAGCATTAAAACTTTGTAACCTTTACGTCAGAAACTTCTAATTGAAAGGAAGTATCCTCCATGTAGGTATTCAACTAAATACAATGATATAAAACCGTAATGATTTATGTAAAAGCGATAACGGTTCATTATGCAAATTAGTCATTAAACTTAATTAAGGCTGATAGTGGAAAGTCGTCGAACGGAACATTCACGATGAAAAACATCTGAAGATCGTCAGTGTAATGTGGCTTCAAGATCTTCTAGTTTTATAAAGAGTGCAAGAATCTTTTGGCTCCTGAATTATATTGACAGGGTGGCGTTGTTCGATACCTACTATTTGAGAAATGTCACTGGCATTGTTTTGAAAAAACAAGATGGCGCCGTTAATTCAAATTTTAACCACGCGCCAAGAAACCCTTGTACCGTTGTGGCTGTTGTTGCTCGTATTAGAAACGCCTTTAACAAACAGTTCTCTTGTAATAAGTTAATGGACAGTTGTCAAACGCGAATGTCACGCAAGCGACACGTCACACGCCTGCCGAAGCAAAGCTCGGCTCTTCTCGATAATTATCGTTGTCGCCATGGCTCTTACTGTCACTCACGTGATAATCGCGTTGTACGCACTAGTTAGCGAGTTTGCTAACCATAGAAATTAGGAAACTACTGAGTTAGGGACTGGATGGACAAACATAATGACTAAATATACCAAAATAATAGTTTTGCAGTTGGAGTAAGGATTTAACAGAGTGTCGTCCAAGGCTTGGAAGACGAGCTGTCGGTTGGCCGGTGACGAGATGGGCGAACGACATTGTTGCCGTCGCGGGTAAAAGCTAGATGAGGTTGGCACAAGAACGTGGGGATTGGCACAAGAAAGGAGAAGCTTATGCCCAGCATCCGCATAAATCCGAATAAACTTTCGTAACCTTGGTAGGTGATAGTAGGATATATTTGTATAAGCATTATTTTAATGCATGCAAGCTTCTAACTCTACACGCCCTAACTCTACAAGGCCTAACTTCACAAACTCTACACCTTTGTCAAAATATGTGGCTTCGCCGTTTTACTACAAGAACTAATGTATAACAGAAAAGTAATGAACAGTGAATACATTTTTCACCTTACGCCCATGTGAATGTAGCGAAATAGCCAAGCCACATATACGAAGATGTAGAGTTAAGACTACGGTGTACAGTTTGTGAAGTTAGGCCTTAGTAATAACGTTTTTGGTGGATATATTATTATACCTAAGCCTAAATAGTACCTGTGCAGCTGGTGGGACTGACAGCACATAAGAAGAACAAAATTAAATAATTATTTACTCGGTGTTTAAATCTAAAAATAGCAATTCATATTTAACGTTTAAATAATTTAACTGTGAGTATTAAAGTTTCTGTTTTCCAATCATAATATAAATTATAAATTAACAGGATTGAGAATAAATTAATACAAATCTCATGTCGATGATGAATTTATGATTAATTTACGAATGCCAGCTATGCTAAATAACATTCTTAGCATCAAACTATGAACTACAATAAATTTTAATTTATTCATTTATTTAATGTAGCAATATCAATCAGATATATAAGATAGTGAAGTCACAAGGTTTCCTCAAATTTGTCCTAATTAAAATTTGTTTTTAAACTAGTGATAGCGCGCGGCTTTTCTTTGTTTTGGTACGGTTTGCAAAAAAAAAAACTTTTACTATGGCACAGTTGACTGGTTTTATTGTTTTGATGGATGTTTGTTTTACGTCTTAAAAAACAAACATTAGACCGGATTTAGATTTTTCGTTCAACTTTTGTGACTGTGCTTGGATACATCACAATCACAATTTACTTACAGACGAATAATACTGAAAGCGCTTTGTAGAATTATTGCCTTCCGTTCTTGTTTTAACTTAGTTGTCTTTTTGTAAAATCCAGCATCAGCTAAATGTTTGAATGTGTTGTCCTAAATACTAACATAATTGATAGAGCATCTTGTTTTGGAACTTGCTACATACTTAAATGCCTAAAATAACAAATGCTCGATTTTCTGCAACGTAGATATATCTAATTTATAAAACCGGTCTCGAATGATTCACTAACAATATCCAGTTTCTGTATCAACAATAATAATATATAGGATATAAATAATACGCAATAACACATCCGCTGAGGATTTAAACATAATATCGGTCTGCAATAACTTAGACGTTACTTAGTAAGTAGCAGCGGTGATGCAACAAGATTGATGGAGGTAGATACTCGCCGTTAAACCATTCTCTTATATCACTAGAACTAATACAATAACGCGAAATAAGCTCCGCTAGTTTACCTAGGCAATTTAATTAAAACGAGATTGTTTTGACAGATAACTGTAGCTTGTGCTTCACTTTATAGTATTAAGTGGAGAGAAACGTGAGCCTGCGGAGGGAGCCGTCTTTTGCAACCTCAACGTGCCTAGTTATCAGTTGCCAACACTGACAATAGGAAATGCACTGCGTATACGTAACGAAATTAGACATATTTTTTTTATAGCAACCAATCCACATAACGTTGCTTTATAAGATTTATAACGAGTCGTACGTAACTTGATGTGCTACATTGATTCGTTAGGGTGGCAACACCGTAAGCCGTGTGATGTCTAGGATCATGGAAAGGGCATTGCGTCACGAGTTTGACGTTTTCGTCGAGAGATTACGAAAGGTCGTAAGTTCGTGCGTAGGTCTGAGTTTAGATGTGCGGCTAACCAAATGTTTGCAGCACGGTATCTCATATCGTATCAGATCAAGCACGATAGGCTTGGTGCTGTGGCCGTCCTTATCATGTGCTCCGTGGAGTAATTCATCCAGGGGCTAGCAGTCTCGCCCGTTAATAAATATGTACCTAATATGTACCTACGAGGTAATACCTCGTAGTACCTACCTACAATGATAAGAGATATCTATTACATAGGACCATAATTAGTCATATGCATACAAACGCTAGCCATGTTACTCATTTTGTATATTACAGTGACTACAAAGTCTCCGACACGACGTGTCTTGTCACAGCATTAGCATAACTACTAATCTCACTAACTCAAATTAAACCATGCAACACGTGTTTGCCCCAAACATTTGGCCATACGTGTCATTATTTTTCATTGCAAACAAACACGAAAGAAACGTATCACGAACTCGATTACTGTTGACCATGTAAAGATTGTACATAGATATGTATACCTGTATATATGGCTGAGTTCACGAAAAGGTCACATTTACACGCTCAGTAAGAAGCTGTCGTGTTGGCCACTAGTAATAGAGATACAATATACATGATTACAATAATGTTAATTAGCTACGATACAGGTGGCCATTAACAACTAAAGTAGGCCTCACAAATGATCCAAATGACGCAAATTTTACTAAACTAAAATATGGCTTCAATTTCTGAAGCGTAAGTTGTTATTAACAAAATTGCAACTGCAATGAAAGTAACTGGTTTGACTATGCGTTTTGCCAATGGCTATTTTCGTGTGCTAATATGGTGCAAATTGGTATAATCAATAAGACCTTGTTTACTGCGTCGTAAATATAAAATATCCGGACATTTTTTTTTATATTGTCCAATGGTAACAAATTATATAATAATATCTTAGTACCTATATTAGCGACTCCTGTGGCGAGGCAATCTTTGTTGGAGATCAATAAATTGTTTTCCTAATTATTTTCCAAAATTATATCATTATTAAATAACTTATTATTAGAAATTATTTCATCACCCAAATGCTCTCAAAATGGTGAAGGAAAACGTTGTGAGGAAACCGGCATTTATTTGCATTTGCATGAACCAAAAATTCGAAGTCATGAGACATCTACAAACTCGCGCTTGCCAGAAATAGGAACATTTTATGTTGTTTTTATTTTAAGGTTACTCGATGATGGCATGCCTATGAAAAGTGATATAAACTGGCTTAGAAATATCTAAATCACCATAGTGGAAATACGAAAATGTGAATACGTCTCGCAATAGTCGCGTACGGTAAGTAAGTAAAATACAAGAACCACATAGAAATTACTACATAAGTTACCTTTTCTTTTGTTCTTGCATTCGCCAGTAAGACCGTAAGATGTGAAGCTAACTTGTTAAATAATAGAGGCAGTGAATTACGATTCTGAAATACTTATGTCATGCTATTCAATATATTAGTTAACAATTGTTACAATGCGAAGCCATGTAAGCAGTGGTGGCCCAGTGGTAACGACCGCACCTTAGGAAATTTAGGTCATAGGTTCGAACTCAGACAGGCGCTTTTCTTGGTGTAACTCATTTTTATCACCACTGCTCTCAAAACTGTGAAGGAAAACATCTTGAGGAAACTTATCTTCATACCAAAAATTTGAAGATGTTACATCTACCAACCCGCACGAGATTACGGCCCACCGCCTTTTTTCGGGACGCGTGTGTCCCAACAGTGAGCATGGACATTATAGGCTGATTATGCATAGTGTGAAGCAGCATCGTGCATGTCACAGAGCGACGTTCTATTGTATAACGTATGCGCTTGAAAATGTTATTTAGATACACACTTTATTACTAGCATTGCTTCAACCAATTTATGATGTAGGTACCTATAGCTTTTGCCCGCCGCTTGCACGTGGAGGGCGGAAATTATCCCACGGGAACGTAATACTACACGTATAAAAAACTTATGTCCTGGCGCACTACCTTTGTGCTAAATTTTAGTGGCTGATCGGACGATCAGCCGTAATGGCGCGGGCTGATAAAATAGACAGACAGAGTTACGCCCGCATTTATAATTTACTAGCTTCTGCAAGCGGTTTCGCCCGCGTGGAGGTCGGTGTATATACATATAAACGTTCCTCTTGAATTCACCTCACCTATCACTCTGTCTATTGCTGAAAATCGCATTAAAATCCGTTGCTGAGTTTAAAAGATTTAAGCGACACGAAAAGGGACCTTGTTTTATACTACGTAAGGATTATAAGTACGGCTATTTTTGAGTCAAGTTAGCTAGCGGTCGGGAAGTTGACATCCTTTTGGAATAAAAAGCTAATAAGTAAAGCCACTTACTGCTACATAGCCAATAAGCTAAACCTACTATTCAATTTCCGCACAGGATGTCAAAAGAGTTGTTTAAAACACTGTAGGTACATACACCCGGTTTCTGATTTGAGAATTTGAAGTTCGGACCTTGTCAAGCTTTAGTTCAATTAGTAATTATTGTAAAATGTAAACCACACTGTGGTACACCACAGACAACACACGGGCTGGTCTTATTGAACAGGCTAGCTTAGGTATTAAAATAAAAGCAAAACAATGATAATTATACAACTCAGTACCTCTGCATAATATAGAATAATATTCTGGCATAAAAACATTCTTTACATCACATGTTACAAAAACAAGGAGGAAACTCTATGTAACGTTCTAGTCAGTAGTCAGCGACGTGTAAATTACGCCTAAAATAGGCAATTTACGAAATATTGACATGCAAGTAAATATCACCTTAGCCTTGTGCCCCACGCGTGGACTGCGTACGCGCAGGGCGCTAGTAGCAACCTTCACACGAATCGGACATGTTTCTTCACATTTCGCAGCTTCATCCGGCATGTATATTGAGTTTTAAACATCGTTTTGAGAGCAGTTTCAATAAATTCACTTCGAATAGACCTACCGAAATAGTAGATAACTTTTTAAAGATGTATATTATGTGTTTGAATAAAAATGCACCAATAACATGTAAAATTATTATGTTGTAGACATCCTAGGTTAGCAGTTAGCGCTTTATTGTCATGCCTGAAAACTGTTCACACTGTTGTGTTTAGTAAATATGTAGTAGTACCTTTGACTAACTTATTAGGGTGGTGTTTCCTATCCAACTACCAAAACTGTGAAGAAACACCGAAACGAACTCTAGTATAGGTAGTCAGTCATAGTCCGAAAACTGTTCTTTGTCGTCAGCACAGAGTCCCAAGAAGGGAAATAATGTCCAAGTCTTAACCTCCATCTCGGGACATAGGGCCTACTAAATGATAGATCAAGATAATGATAATAAACTCCACTTGGCTAGAAAGGATATCTTGATCGGGCCTTATAAGGAAACGGGCAACGGCAATTGATTCCTTGAGCGATATGAAGCCTATCGTAACAGAAACTCCGATCTCCCAGAACTGGGAAAATGCATTCGGTCAATCTAGGTAGAGAGATAAAACATTTTTCATAGACGTGCCCACCTTGCCTCACCGCGGTACTGTAAAGTATAGCGTGTTACTGATACCTACACGAGTTACCGAGCATTTTTACAACCAACTGAGCATGACAACTACAATAAACATTTACGCCCGGAAAATTTAATTAAACACTTTGTAATTTACCACAGAGGGGGCAATTCTCGTAATTTTGCAGCACGTTCACAGTCTGATGTCAGTCTCAATCTATCAAAAAAAGCTTCCACACATTTTTTACATGTTTTTGACATTTGATTGTCGCCGAGATGAGACAGCAACTAGATTTTGAACGTTTTTAATTAGTAGAATTGGCCTTCTGTTTTTAATGGTCCCTAAAATCAGCGTTAAGTTTTGTAAAATCCACATAATTTCCTGGACATGGTTACGTAACCTTCATATTGGCGACATAGAAAGGCTATACTTAGTTGGAGCAACGACCAAGCGATGTCGTAACTTTAGTTTTATAGTGACAAGTGACAGCTTTTCATTGAATTATTGATACTGTTACCTCTATGAAATAGTTCAAAGTAGGTACATATTGATAATTTGTGAAATTATTATGCATATTTTCTCTGATACGTCTTTGTATCACACTTAATCTTACTAAGTGTTCAGTAAGATTCCAATATGAATATAATACCATAATGCGAATAACCCAGATAATTAAGTTACATGACGTCCACTCCTTTTTACAGCGTTGATTATGAGACTTGACATGTTTGGGTAAAAACAGTTCCTATTCACAATAACTGTAACAATATTATTGTTACCATATTTCAGTTTACACCTACATTATACATTGCATACTTTTTCATGCACTGCAGTGTTGTACTCGTAAGATCGAGCGTCGATTGTAATGTGGTTCGGGTACCGACAGGGACTGCTACCAAGTACTACCGACCTGCATCAGAACCGGCCTCGATGTGTAACTGTCGCGGATACACTGTAGCCGATACCTACTTGTAACTAGCTAATCGCCCTATTGCACAATTAACCAGACCGCCACAACTGTCTATATCTCAACTAATGATTATTACGGCAAAATTGAAACAGGTCGAACATTAAATATAATTTCATACAGTTTTTCTAGTACCTATCGCAGTTCATTAAAACAGTATCGAGTATTTAGAATCCAGCGAGCGCTCTACCGTGGGAAATGGTCAAACGTTATTTATTCACCGAATGTATTATTAGTTATAACTCTAGGAACAAGACTAGATTGAATTGCAAAATAAAAGTATAGCAAGAATTTTGCACTTGATGTCGCAGCAACGGAGATACATTGAGAAAAACAAATGATTACCTTCAATGGTGTCAGATACAAATTGCAGCTAAACACTTTTCTTCTCGGTGACGAGGTTACGCAGCCTGAATGCCTATTTTTAGGGCACAAAAAACCGTCGCAGTTGCCGGTCTCGTAAGAAGGCGGTTGTTGGCCGCGTAGCGTGGCGGTCTGGCGGCGCCCGCACAGTGCTTGCGTGCGCTGCAGCCCACAGAGCATAATATATTATTATATACTGCAGCCTCATGTCTGTGTTTAGGCAAGCTTTTGTGCTCTCGCAATAATTAAATTGACGCTTGCTGATATTGAATTCATTGTTTTATTTTATCGCAAAAAATTGCAAACATTCCACGCGAAATGACACTGTAATATCATATCCCATCGAAGCAACGAAAGGCCCATAGAACTTGCGTACGATTGTAAAAAATCCCATTTCATTGACGCAATGTTTATTTAATTCCAATTGTCTTGAGCAAATGGCACCCGTAGTTAACAAGTAATTAAAGCACACCAAAAGAATTTAAAGTAAGTTAATTCGATTTCTCTTTGTTACTTTACCTTGTACTTATCTTGAATTTAAGTAGGGAAAAGGGTCGGCTGATTTGGAACATTACTTAATACAAGGCGGCATAATTTAAGCATGGCGGATGGTTTGATTATCTAAGAGTTACCCGGTGTCAATAACATCAACATTATAATGATATATGAGTGACCTATTGCCTTTTACTTGCTACGCGGGTTAATACTTCGAAGAAATTGTTTTACGAACTGTACCGTAGCGAATACTGTGCCTTATAACTCGGTTCCGTCTTGCTCGTATAGCACATTATAAGCAATCGAAGCAGATTTAGTTTACAGAGCACTCTACCATGCTGTGTGTGGGCAAGCGAAAATGACATCATTTTGATGACATCTTCTGGAAAATTGAGTGCCTACCTTTTTTTTTCTATTTCTTAGAATTAAATCAATTAGCCCACCGTGTTTCACGCCGTGTTTGTAACAGGCAAGGTCAGTCAACCATAGACACACAGTGAACCTATAAATACTAGTCGCTTCCCGCCATATCTGGAAACTTGTATTTTGGCCAGGCGATCGCGACTAGCGGTCGTTATCATTTCGATTGGGAGCGGCGCAGGCGACTCTTCATTTGATTTACTAACTGCGGTGAATGGCGTGAAATAAATAACTTACCCACATCCCTGCTAGCACCTTGTGCTTAACTATCACCGAATACTAATCTTTAACCTTTTACCATAGAAAATTACAAGAAAAATGTCTTGAATAAACCACTTAACAAAAGAATATATTTGTTAATAGGGTTATTAACAAGATAACAATCTGGGAACATAAAGAATAAGCTGTCCATTATTATAAAAGTTCTAAGCAGTAGCTGATAAGCAGTACAAATACGGACCTAACAATTTTCATACAACGATACAATCAAAATAACCTTCCTTGGCGTAACTTGGAGAACATAATTCAAGTTTTCAACAATCGTATTGTTATCGAATCTATCTGAGCACGGCGCGGGCGCACCCGGCTCGAGGCCAGATGCCGGCGGCGGCGGTAACATCGCATACCATAAAACAATGGACATTCTAGTTATTGTACAATTATCAGAAATACCTATATGAGCGCATGTCCGCACTCCGCGGGTCGAAGCTGACCGGGCGGCGGACTGGTGGAGCATCAAGTCAATGTCGAATGTGGGAAACATCTCTTATTTATTTTCATGAATATTTATATCAGAGCACGTTCTATTTTATTTCATCCTTTAGGTATTCCTTCTGGGTACAGTAGTTATGCTAATGCAAGATGCTCTATCGCTTCTCTTTTTTTGTGAATCAATTTTGGTATATGTAGTAGTGTTCTAGACAGTCTAAAGTCTGAATTTCGGCAAATCACCACCTTCATTTGACGGCATTTTTTGGTTTTCATTGTTGGTGTACAGCTGTATAGTTAACAACTGCAGCAAATACTTCAAAACGACCTACTGTTTCAGAAACTTCAGTTTTAGGAAGTTAAAAGTGACTTCGCGTTGCATAAAATCTCAACAATTTACAAGAAATAATAATTTGATTCCTTCTATTTTTAGCCTGCGCTTTGTAAGTGAGTTGATTTAGGTATCATAATTCTAGACAAAATGCATAGGTACAAATTCCCTGCACCAATTCTCATTTTATGGAGTGCCATTACTTTAGGGTACGTACACCGGGTTTAAGGTACCTTTTTGAAGTACTGTGATAAGGAATCGCATACTTTTCAGTAAAAACGATGCCTGAGTTAGTTAACAGTGCAAAACTCTGCAAAAACCAGTCACCTATACTAAGCTGAAGAGTTTGTTTGTTTGAACGCGCTAATCTCAGGAACTCCTGGTCCGATTTGAAAAATTATTTTAGTGTTAGATAGCCCATTTATCGAGGAAGGCTATAGGCTAAATAACATCACGCTACGGCCCTTAGGAGCCGAGCAAACATAAAAAAAGTCACGAATACGAAGTACTCGCACGACCAGGCGATTCGATGCGACGGGGTGGGTCGGGAAGCAAGAAATTTGACGCAGACGAAGTTGCGGGCAGAAGCTAGTATTACATATATACAATACACACACTCACTTATACGAATTATTTTTATGGAATTACATATGTCGCAGCCTTCTGGTTAAATTAGCCAGCTAATTGGAAGCCTAGGCGGTTCATTAAACGCCGGTTAAATAGCTGAAGGACAACTAGCCAAGTCGTTGAGCGCCACGTTTAACCAGATGGCTGAATGCCGTGTAGTTATTTAGTTAAATTCGATATTGGTGAATTTGTGATGTTTGATTTGGGTGACTATAAGTTCACAAATTATGTACGACTACTTTTTAACCGACTTAAAAAAGAAGGAAGTTATCAATTCGAAATGTTCATGTTTTTTTTTTATGTCTGTTCGGCCATAACTCTGTCATTTACCTATAGACGCAAAATTTTTTGCAAAAATTTTTGTTCGCAATGTTATTAAGAAATGGTCCCATTGAAATTACATATAAGTAGATCAGATGATGCGTTTCGGAGACAGACAATGGAACTCATTGTTTTAACCCCAAGGACGATGAAATTTCGAATGGAGTGGGGTAGGTACAATAACTGTGTGATAAATAAAAACCTTTTACTAATACCTACCACTAAGTAACTAGTAATATGAAATGTTTGTTAACAAAAAAAGTACATAACACGAATACTACTCAATAATAATTAAGCCAGTCAGTAAATTCAGACAGTTTAGACTAAAATATTTCGCAAAAACTTGCAGAAAACGTAGTATTATTTGGCACCTTCATGTTTTCGTACTATTTTGACAATATCACACTTTAATTTCACTTAAAATTGCACACAAGAACGAAAAATTACATTCACGGTTTGCGCTATTGACGCCATATTTGTTTTGGTGACTACTAGCGCCGCAGTGGAAAAAAAACTGAAGTAAATTTGAATCACTTGACTGAGTCTTGGTCAGTCATCTTCAAAGGCTGACTTTCAATACGCCAAGTTGTTGAACGTTCAATTAACTATCGGCTTAAGCATCCAATTGGATGCCGCCGGCGTTTAATGAACGGCCTAGGCGTCCAATTAGCTGGCTAATTTAATCAGATGGCTGCGATACATACACGTGTTTGTACAAATCAAGAGTATGTATCAGTATTTCTTTTTGTTTGCGATAATTATAGTGACACGAACCACTATTATCAACTAAAGCGGATACAGTCATGCCCATTAGGTGCCTATTATTAATTTAATCGTTACAAGCACTGTGAATGTTGTCCGCACAACAAGACACAACCTTACGAAGGACATTGTTCGAATATAGTTCAGCTAATAGGTAAGTGTTAACTCAACACACACCGAGTTACATTCAGGTACAATACGCAAACTGCGTTCACACACCAATTTGAGTGAGATAATTGCGTAGCAGTTCAGTTTCATGTACAATTAAATTGTAGGTAAACCGATTGTCGAATCAAAGAAATATCACGATATTTAGAGAGATTAGGTAAAGATGCGTTCGGTTGCGTTTGTTATCATCGTGAAGAATAACCAGAGGAATGATGTCGCAGCGAAGAGGTCAAGGGTATGCCGCGGTTGGTGTGTAAACCGGCGTAGGCATGAACTTTGTGCAGCGATCTCGAAAGACTGTGCGTGCTGATGCCTCCGGTGACCCCTCCGTCACACACGAGGCTCTGCCACGATATTAACCCAAATAGTGCTCATCTGTCGATACTAATGAATATTGTGTAAAAAACTAGTATGAATTTATTCGACAGATGACCGCTGAGAAAAGGTCGCCTCAGACTCCGCCTCAGTGCGTTGACTTTCGACTTGGAATTCTAACGGCGATTGTAAACATTCCATTACATCACTTTACATTTGCCAAATATTTTGTTCACTATTGAAACGAGACGGAGAATTTCATGCATTGATGATTTTAACGATTTCAATTACTATGTCAAGAGTTGTTAAAATTGTGTTGCGGCCACAAGGTTGCAATGTCAATATTAACAAGCCTATCTAAGAACTGTCGGAGCGAATGATACAGAGTTCATTATAACCTATTATTAAAAATAAATTGGCCATGCCTTCTCCTGATATTCTTCTTCTGATATTCTTAGCAAACGAGATAATAAATCATACAAATTAGTACGTCTGTAGCAAAACATTTTGGCCATTATTTCCCAAGAAGACCTAGCGGATGAATCTCCTTTGTCACAAGTTATGTTCGAGTATTGAAGAAAAATGCATAACATCGTGAGTTACTCAAGCGGGTCAGTCACACAATGTCAACTTAATTTGCTGTAGCAGCCTCCATTCAGTCAGATGTCGGTCTCTCGAATGTAAAAGTTTAGATAATCTGATGTTTGAAGGTCGCCAGTTTTGAAATGTAATCCCCTCGAGCTTTATAAAACCTGACTGGAGCTCGACTAGTGGCCGAAGTCCGAGCTGATCACATAATTGTGATTTATGTGTGTGTTAACAACAACTGACTGCTCTGATTGATAACGTAGCCGCACAAAAGGTCTAACTAATGAGCGGAAGATGTCTTTTTTTAAGCGATAACTTTGAAGTGCAAAAGAGCTTTCTGTGTTTGAGGTGTTGCGACAATTAGTCTTACAGTTATGGATTGTTGTGAACAAATAACGAGTGTTTAAATAATATTGTTGGCACGAATTGTCGTGTCGGACTCTGAGCACTAACACTAGTGACGAAATCGCCTTTCGTCGAACGCAATTTAAGAAATTATGTTCGACATCATTTCGACAGTCTACTCGTAACTCGATTCTAGTTGGTTATCGTGGATATTTATTATGTATTGGATGTTAATGACTTCGATGATGATGAAAATTGACTATGTTAGGTACCTTTGGAATTGTATTATAATCCGAAGATTATCTTTAATTACAGCAGTATGAAAGGGCAGTAGGTGCCATGTGCAAGGCGAATATACGTAGGTGCTAACTTTGCTGAGTCTTGTAATTTTCAGGTTCCAATAGAGCAAAAACAAGATTTACATTTTTAAATAACTATTCTGCACTAACCCTTTTCGGTGGACAAAATATTTGACACAGCAGTATTTTGAATCTGGCGCGTAATCGATTTGAAATAATGATATTTTTATATATAATTTAATACCGGGCATAGTCAAACATATTGCCACCCCCATGAAAGTAAATAGGAGTATCTGGGAAGGTGCAGAAATGTTATGTGGGTCCTCTAACAGTTACGTTTACTATGTAGTAATTTTTTTTTTTTTAAATCTACACATTTTGTACTGCCTGTTAAAGGGCTAACAAAATCATAACAAAATAAGCGTTATTACCTACTTTTTATCACGGTTACGTCAGGAAAAGTTTACGCAATGAAAAATCTACGAATTGAACCAACCTGGTTGGCATTTAGCCGAGCCTTGAAACAGCAGTTAAATCGGTACATTGAAAAGAAGGGACGATAAAAAAAATACTTACAGTCGAACATATAACCTCCTTTTTTGAAGTCGGTTAAAAATAAACAGCAATATAATACTATAACTCATGAAGGACTTAACAAGTAGGTAGTGAAACTGAAATTATATCAACAACATATTTTTTTTGCTCACAATCATAGTATGTCGAGTTGTCAAGGAACTTGGCAAAGATTTTAAAGACATAAATTTTTACTAAGCAAGTCGACCTCGCTGTGTATATGTGATGCTAAATTGAGATAAAGAATTGAGTAATTAAATATGGGTTGTTACAAAAAAAGAACGATATCAATGTTTCCGTTCACTATGACTTTTAATTTTGAGGTTAAAAAAGCTATTAATTTGTAGTGCCACTCGTTAGGTGCAAATTTTTTATTCCGTATTTTATGAACGATGCATACCTACTAGGAATACGCTTAATGATTCTGTGCCAAAATACATTCTACTGATAATTTAAATTGTAACATTACGTACTTTTATATTAGATTTATATTTGGCGGTCATTTGACTGTTGAAGTGTTGACAGCTCTGGCTGTAACTTGGAATAGATAAAATGACATAAATGTATAAATCATGAATATATACATTCTACGTCAAGGTCAACAAAAACGTGGCCGCATCATGTAATATGAATTGTTTTGATTTTATATCGAAGATCGCGTTATCGCGGTTAAATGATATGTAGGTACTCATTTGCAAGACTGTGCTGTGTGTACACCATTACAAACTGTATCTTGTTATGAAGGATACGGTACGAAAATTCATACTCGTATTGAATTTCAAAAGGACTTTAAAAAGATCATTTAAATTGTAAATTTTTCTTTTGTTTTAAGTTTCATAGCAGAAACAGAAAACAAATCTAAATCTAAACGCAAGTAGTGAGTAGTTTTAATACTTATAGTGCCTTTGCATCGAGCGTTAAAACGCCATGTTTTCTTTATGGAAATGATAAATAGTGACAGGAAATATATGTACGAAATAAAAATTTACGCTCCTAATAGCACACACAATTGATCAAAAACTTTATAATGAACAAAGAAAACAATTCACTTTGATCCCTCTCCATGTTTTTGTTCTCGTCATTCGTTATAATTTTATATTAGCACCAGTAGAGATGATGTTTCCTTATCAGAATCAATGTTACAAACAATTCGAAATTGCGTGGTTCTGTGACGTCAACGCTGCGACTACGCAACTGCTTCGGTCGTGCTACGCTGTTGCTAGTTGTAGCTTGCTGTTGTAGCCAGGCTTGGGCTACGCGTCTCCTACGCGGCTACAACGCTTACGCTTCAAATGATTCGATTTAAAAACTATTTATATTCTAACTAGGCTACGCATAGATTTTGTTCCATATTTGTAAGTACGTACTACGTGTACGTATTGAAGAGTCTACGCCCCATTTATATTATTGCGCTTTAGACCGGTATTATACCTACCTATTTAAAGAAATGAGTCAACTGTTCTCCCATATAAACCTCTATCAAAACATCATAAAAAGTAGACGTTGTTTGAAAAATAGAATTATCGAAGACTTGAAAGATTTATTGTCCGAATAGCTGCCATTCATCTTCTGCAGTAACTCATAAGTCATAGCAAATATGTTCCAGAAAGATTAATTGATAAATTGACCAGTTTTGGCAGGTAAATTGTTAGTAAACCAATTACCAGTATTTTTGAAGGATAAAAAAGAACTAAAATATGATTTTCTCGAATGCAGCTCAAAATACTTACCACGTTATCAATTTGGCGATTTTATACTTAAAAATATTTAAAAAAAAAAACATTTTGCTCTGTAATCTAATCCAAAACAACCATAAGTGTCTATTGGCTCGATAGCCATAAGAAACATGTAAACAATCAATTCTTTAATAAAATGGGTTTAATAGGTATCTACGTTCGACTGCGTGGGCGCAGTGCCTCTTCGGGCAGACGAACTTCGCAGCTAAATATCAATTTATAAGGTTATTTTAAGTATATTAAGTGTATTGCCATATCACAAAGTGATCTTGTTCACAACAGGCCTATTTAATATGTTGTCATCAGAACTCAATAAGTTATAACACACACAGGTACAAGTGCCCCATCCCTGTTTTGCAGTGTGTTTTCGAACCGGATGCAGCTGAATTACCCGTATTTTACATGGAGCGACTGCCTATCTGACCACAACAACCCAGTTACTGGGTAATACAATACCACTTGGTAAGCCTGGTTGTCAGACTTTCGGGCTTCTGACGAACCGTAGCGACTGATCCATGAATGACAGCCGGGACCAACGGCTTAACTTGCTTTTCGAGGCACGGAGGGGTCTTGGTATTTTAAAATGGTCACCTATCCATAGACCAACCGTAGCGAGCGAAGCTTAATCTGATCGATCAAACCGTGTGACTGTTTTTACTTAGCCGCAAGCCCCTAACTTATTACTGGTATCCTACTTAAAAATGTAAGTAATTAAGTACATTTAAGTACGTAATAAGTACGTTTATAATAGTCGAAAGTCAACATTTGTGACGAGTGACGTTAAATTAATGAGTGACTAATTAACTACAGCAGCAATATTATCATAAACCATACATATTCACATTCATTTGCATTGATATAAATATCAAGTGCATACAAAAGAATCGCATTGTGTTATATTAAGTTACTTTCATTGACAGGTTAATATATGGTCAGAGAGAGTTATCGTAGTGTCAGTGAGATGTAGGTGATGTCATGACAAACAAAGTGTTAAGTGGTGTTAGCTACAGCTTGTATGACAGTTATGGTATTGCAATAATATTAAGTACACAATTAGGAACAGATGTATAAAAGAAATACGAATCAAAATTCATCAATAGGTTATTTGTTTTCAAATTGCTATTTCAGGTTAGCAACACATTTGGCTACGAGAATCATCATCAGCCTAATGTTCCCACTGCTGGGACA
This sequence comes from Polymixis flavicincta, assembly GCA_949987655.1. Classification (NCBI taxonomy): domain Eukaryota; kingdom Metazoa; phylum Arthropoda; class Insecta; order Lepidoptera; family Noctuidae; genus Polymixis; species Polymixis flavicincta. The sequence goes on along the minus strand of OX465171.1, from coordinate 27,560,495 downwards.
CAGGCCTCCTCTCTGTGAGAGGGATTGGGCCGTAATCCACCACGCGAGCCCAGTGTGGTTTGGTAGATGTCATATGTCTTCCGATTTTTTTGTTTCCACACGATGTTTTCCTTCACCGTTTTGAGAGCAGTGGTAATGAAATAATGTACACAAAGTAAAGCTGCTGGGTTCGAACTCATTACCTACAACTCGTAAGTCGCCGCCGTTACCACTTGGCCACCACTGCTCTGGTTATGGTATTACAAAAATATAATGTACACAGTTAGTAAAAGATGTATAAAACAAATACGAATCAAAATTCATCAAAGGTTATTTGTTTTCAAATTGCTTATTTCAGGTTACCAACACATTTGGCTACGAGAATAACGACAGCCATTAAACAAATACATTCGCTTTGCTCCATTTATGCAACAAACGATCCTATATCAGTGCACAACGACTAGTGCCGCCCACTTGCTTGCTTTAGTTGTCATTCCACGTTGAAACATGTCAATGGAAAAAGACATACGGCTGAGAGTCGAATATTACCATAAGTAGGCTTCCGCCCTACAATCGAGCTGGTTACGTAAAGCGTAGACAGTCACTAGCGATTAGCGACTGTGCAATGCACCCGTAAGGAGTTACTGCACTTTAGACTTGATTTGCGTTCGGAATAACAAATGGTTAAAACTGTTAGCAACCATTTCAACCGTGTGTTCTAAATTGAGCCTAAAAAGGTAATTAGCAATTGAGAACTTTAGATGCTGCTTGCACAATGATGTGCAAGTTCTATTTTAAAAAACAACTTCGTAAAAAAAGACGCAAAACGTAAGAAAATTTTAATTTTGCTGGCTACCTTGGCTCATCCTCCTGTAAACTGTTTTATGTTCTTTATGTAAACTGACAAATCTCTGAAAATTCGTTTGAACAATTTTGAGAGCGGTTTGTAATTTTTTCAGTTTTTCTGTAAACTAGACAACTGGCTAACTACAGCAAGCAGTTTTCCAATAATTCATTGGTTTCGAGCACATTTTCCACCTCATCTTTGTTACGGTTGAGCGAATAGCCACACGATCGCAAATGATGCGAAACGATGCCTGCGTCTGCGCCGGTGCATCAATCAGTTGCCCACATGATGATTAAATAAATGCGACATCGACTATTGTACAAGCATGTAATAACAACAGCTATCCGTTGGATAACGTCGTTCTCTGTACCAACACTATTACGTTCAAGTGGTTTTGTGTACAGCCATAATACATAATTGAAACAATATAATCACTATATAATCACTTAGGTTCCTAGTTTTACGTAATTTGTTGGAGAAATTCTGCAGCTAATAGAAATTGAACAAATCGACTTTTTGATTAGTCCTTCAAAAGGTTTTATCTATTGTATGGCAAATCAAAATCAAAATCATTTATTCAAACTAGGCTGAGAGTCAGCAGTTTTTGAAGGTCAAACTTACATAAGACAGTCCCCCCGAAAACGGCCGCCCTTCACCACTTCCTAGTGCTTTATATAGCTGGGAAGAAGAAGTGGCGCAACAAACTCCCCAGCAGCATAGCTGTCTGTTAAGTAAGAAGAACTTGATTCTGTACAATAATAAAAAATGAAATGATTTATTGAGCCTAATAAAATAAACAATGATATGAAGTAACTCATACAACCTGTGAGTTAGTAAGCAAATTCTGGTGAAAGAACACAAACATTGTCTTGAGTTAATCACAGCGACCAACTATATACATATAATCAAAGGACCAACTATTCTTACCGTAAAGCTGGATACAAGACCGTTAAACTGCTATTAACTAACAAAATTAACATATAAAGTAACGAATAATAATATACCCTTCTTTTATAAATTTTTCCTGTCCTGCCTAAAGTTATACCAAACTTTTTTAACAACTCTAATTATATTAGTGACTGACGTTAACTTCCGTCCAATCTTCCGAAATTAACGAAGAACTAAGTAAATGATTAACGGTGCCGAGCTACGGTTGTGTGCTACATAATAATGATTCCGCTGATAACTGATAATGATACCTACTACCTAGGCTCTGACCACTTACTTCCTATCCAAGCAAAGTTACTGGTTTTATGGTGTTCTCTCTAAGACTTAAATACAGGTATATACCCGTTGCTCTTTGCACTCACATAAAGACAAATGTAAAACGAAATTAATTACAGAGACTTTTTAGTACCTAGATGAAAAGAGGGTGAAATCCTGAAAGAAGATTCAGCAGATATGTCGCACTCTCAACGTGAACGTTCTCCAGTACTCCCCTACGGGTCAGGCACCGGTGTACCTATAGTTTACCCACATTTCACCATGTTTCAAGTCCCATGTAATAGAAGGCGAGCTTATTGCTATCACCAGGCACGAACCCAGACTCTGTACTGTTAATGGGGTTATTTTTACGGAAAAACCCAATAACAGTTTGCCCGATATGGGAACTGAACCCAAAACCTCACGCTTGTCAATCATGCTAATCAGTGCGACCACTAGACTAACGAGCACGCACGCATTTTAGTTGCGAATCAAGACGATCCTGATTATGCAAGTCACAGTCAGATACTGTACGGTGTACGCTTACATACCCGCCACCTACCACAGCATAATCATCCGTACCCTTTACTATGAGCCCCGTGACCCTATGCCGTAACGTGTCCCGGAACTCGGAATATAACACGTAACCATAGAAAAACCATTGCAAATTGGTATATAGAAAACTATTTGAAATGGACATTGCTTTTGAGCAAAGATATTAAGTCAGACGCTGACACTGCATAGACTCTGCGTAGGCGCTGCTTGTTCGTAGATGTTGCGTATACGATGTGACTACGCCTTGACAACGCTGAACCGAAACTCCCAGTGCCAAGGTCACCTTAGGCTAGATTTTTGGTGATCTTATTATTTACAGTTGAGTCTATCACTGTAAGATTGTAATTTGATTGAACTTTAAGGCATATCATATCTTTGATAGCAAAATAAAAGGGCACATTACAATTAGCATAGACATTATGTTCATCAATACTCAAGTTTACCTATATAGTATATAAAAATATGTTCTCGCTTAGGGATTAGTTTAGTCCCGACCATAAACACATTAATACATAGGTAATATTATTGTGATTGTCTCTAAGTAGATTGTCTCAAGAGAACGTTGGCGCACAAAGACTTCATCTCAACAGCGAGAATGAAAATTTTCAAAGTTATTGTTAAAACATATCTCATTCTTATTTGTTGCAAAAACTAAAACATGCTTTAATGATATAACATTTATACACGAAAAGTCTAATGGAGAACGTTCAACAGCGTGTTTGTATGTTTAACATGCATCTAGGTTAGCGAGTAGCTGTATGGATCTCCTAATTATAAAATAAACAAATGTCTTAGCTCGGCTGACAGGCATTCATAAGTACCCGCAGAATAAACAGATCAGAAGGTAGTAAGTAGAAGGTGCACTTGGTTGGTACGTTATTATAGGTTAGTAACAGGCGCGGGCTGTTTGGAACGCATTTGTTCCGAAAGGTGATACAATCAGTACATATCCTTGTAGTGTCCTTGTTATAGATAGAAACGCCAGTGTTGGAGTGGTCACAGCCGGCGACATCGTAACACGCCCAGATCTCTTCCTGTTTCAACGTAAGCCGACATTGACATTTGGACAGAACAGTGGTCCGCGCACTGGTCCGCCAACAACCTACGAAAGGCCGCTTGCACTGAAAAGTACTCTTTGTATAATATATTTTTAGACCAGTTGCAAAGTTCATCTGCATGCCATACATTCGCTCGATTAGCGTCCTTGGCCGGTCGACTGTCCCTTCGAGAACGGAGATGCGATCGCGACTTGCGAACGCGTATCGAATCCATTCATTTATTACTGGAATGGAAGATGTCTCGGGCGGCGATTAATTACTAGGCAGTAGGTAAATGTGTACCTGTAAGTACCATTTATGTTGTTAGGAACTTTGTGGTTGCTTTCATTTGTAAGTAGTAGAAGCAAGTAATGAACGAAGCTGTTATTTGTAGATATTAGAGCTCGTAATTAGCGTCAGAATAGTAACAATACGGGCATGTGACCTTGATCTCGTTTCGAGCGCAAGCTGCGCCTCTATCCACCTGTTTGTACTTGGAGCTTAGAAGGAACCGCCCAACAACATACTCGTTGTAGAAAGGCTACTATCCTCTTAGAGTCTGATGATTGTAGAACATATTAGACTCTGAAGGTGTAATTAGTGTCACCGGAGTAGGCGTTATACCGGTCGGCAAGGAGTATTATTAGACTTAAATTTCGCATTTATTGCATAGTGTAATAAGAGCAATTTAGCTGAATATTTGCGATCGAAATGGAAGTTTCATCATCGTGTCCCGAGGCAGCCGCATCGGCTCGCAAGCTAGTGCTCGCAAGTCGGCTGCATTGCCTTTGTAGCGTATATATCTTGCATACATAATTATAAAGTCAGATTAGTATTAGGCATTATTGGTCGTCGCTTGACGCCGCTGTTGCGTTAATTTTATATAATTTTGTTACAGCAAGAACGATAGAATGTCAACAAATGAAATATCGTCTCTAGACGTTTTGTTATGGACCACTCGTGAATAAACAAAAATATTATTTATATAAGCGTATCAAGCTAAATAGTCTATTACAATAATGATAAATTAAATACCGCAAAATATGGGATTAAAGTAAAACTTTCGTACCGTGGCCTACCAATATGTATTTCGAATTGAACAATGAATGTCCTCAAATTAGCTTATATTAATACGGTAGAGGAAGTGAACGTGGCCATGATGTGGTACCTACCTACACGTTACTGTTCAAATGTTTACTGCACGAGTACCTACTACAAGTAAATGTTTCGAATCATAGAAAAATGTAATGAATCAACACGACAAGCGAAATGTCGCGAGAGAATGTGGAAAGCGGCGGCGATTTCCAGCACGCATCTCAACATGAGAACACTTCAAGTTAATCACACAGATCAGGCAAAACTATTGTTTCGTATTAATTGAATTTTAATATAAGTTTGATGAACAGTTTCGGAGAGATAACATCTCCCTGTCTCACACCTCGCTGCAGAAGGATAGGTTTCGAAGTCCGGTCCTGGAGTCGGACTGACATAGTGGCGTTTTCATACAGACACTTCAGCACCTCGATGTACCGATAGTCGATCTGGCACCGTTGAAAAGACTGCAGTACAGCCCATGTCTCGATCGAATCGAAGGCTTTTTCGTAGTCCACAAACGCTAAGCAGAGAGGCAGGTTATACTCTTCGGTCTTCTGTATAACCTGCCGCAGCGTATGTATGTGGTCTACGGTGCTAAAGCCTTTACGGAATCCGGCTTGTTCGGGAGGCTGGAAGTCGTCAAACCTGCGCGCGAGACGGTTCGTGATGACTCTCGAAAACAGCTTGTAGACATGGCTCAGAAGTGAGATGGGCCTATAATTCTTAAGAAGAGTATTATCACCCTTCTTAAAGAAAAGTACCACCACACCTCTGTTCCATGCCTGTGGCGTTTTGCCCTCGAGTATGACGGAATCAAACAGCTTCTGGAGGGCCTTAAGAACGGGTTTTCCGCCGGCCCTCAGGAGTTCGGCCGTGACTCCGTCATCACCCGGCGCCTTGTTGTTTTTTAGCTGCTTCAGAGCCATCCTAATCTCGAATTCCGAAAGAGTGGGTCTTAAAATGAACATGGAAAAGACAAAGGTCATGTCGAATGCCCATGTAACACCCACTCCCATGACGATCGGAGGCGCTACACTCGAAGTTGTGACCGAGTACGTTTACCTAGGACAGACTGTCCAGTTAGATAAGTCCAACTTCGAGAAAGAGGTCAATCGTCGAATCCGACTCGGCTGGGCAGCGTTCGGGAGGCTTCGCAATATCTTCTCGTCCCAAATACCACAGTGTCTCAAGACGAAAGTCTTTGACCAGTGTGTGTTGCCAGTGATGACCTATGGTACAGAGACGTGGTCGCTCACAATGGGCCTTATCAGAAGGCTTAAAGTCACCCAAAGGGCAATGGAGAGGGCTATGCTCGGAGTTTCCCTACGCGATCGAATCAGAAATGAAGAGATCCGCAGGAGAACCAAGGTAACCGACATAGCCCGAAGAATTGCCAAACTTAAGTGGCAGTGGGCAGGGCACATTGCTCGCAGAACAGATGGTCGATGGGGCCGAAAGGTTCTGGAGTGGCGACCGCGTACCGGAAGACGTAGAGTAGGAAGGCCTCCCACAAGGTGGACCGATGACCTTGCGAAGACCGCGGGTATCCGCTGGATGTGGGAAGCACAAGACCGGTCGAAGTGGAGGAGCCTGGGGGAGGCCTATGTCCAGCAGTGGACGTCTTTCGGCTGATATGATGATGATGATGATAAGTTTGATCTAAGCCTATCAATTACATATTAAAACAGACTATCTACATGATAGATTAAGCTATATCCCTAATGAAATACAGTGCCTATTCATGGCAATGAAATTGAAGGATTATTTTTGTTCCATATATTTGATTGAGGTAAATATTAAGCTAGGACGGAAAAAAATTCTAGGAGACTGGCTGTAGGTACTACTGCTGTATACTACATACACATATATGCGTATTATATTTTTTATATTTAATACATTTCCAAGAGCATTGAGTTCCCATTGATCATTTAAATAGAAGAAATATTTGTTTTGGAGAAAAACTGGTATTCTAACAATGTTTACAAATTCGTTATGACATCATAACAGGTCTTCGGTGAAAAAACAGGTAAAATACCTATTTATATATAAACTTAGCGGTACATATGTTACATCTGAATTAATTTAGGCATTTTTAATTAAATAAGAGATTGACTCACCACTTTACGCGGTTTGTATCTGTCAAGTTTCAAACTTAACGGCGTGAGGTTTTTTTTGCTTTAATAAATCTGTTTTTTTTATAAATTCGTAGACATAATAAATTTGGTGTTAATAATTTTGGTATCCGACAGGACCGATTACATTTGATTGGTTTCCTAGTTTTAAAATAAAGAAATACCTGAGCAAATTAGGTATGTACTCGTACTGTTGTACCAAGCTAGCGTCTTAGCATCCAATAATTATAATTTCTTAACACACTAACAATCGCGTTAGAAATATTTTTCAACTGTTATACAAAAAAAAAAATCGGCTGTTCCATACATTTCGACCGCGTAGGTATTGCACTTATCTATGAAACAGCAGATTTTTTTTTTTTATAACCGACGAAAAATTTCTACTCCATGATAAAATGCTATGCTGAATTCATGGTTACATTTTGCGCACTGGTTAAAATTTTACCCTGTATATAATTAAGCGGAAGTGTTTGTTGGTTTTCAATGCGCTAATCTCTGCAACTGCCGATGCCGGTCGGATTTGAAAAAATATTTTCACATTGTAGCTCAATTCTGGGAAGGTCATAGGCTATTTAACATCACGCTACGACGCTTAGGAGCCGAGCAAAAAGGACGAAAAGTCAGAAAGAACGATAAGCGAAAATGTATTAATGGGACGAAGGCCAAGGAAGTTTTATATGTGGCTGTTGCTTTAGTTTAATGTGTATTTCACTAATTCCACGCGAACGAAGTCGCGGGCATAAGTTAGTGACTAAATAATGCACGTAAACCAATAAAAATAAAACGGGAATTGGTACGATCAGCAAAAAAGTCGATTCGAGTAATATTCCTTTCCCACATCATCTAAATTGACACAAAATTGTCTGATCCATTGTTTTTCAGCATTTCTTATACAAAGTAAGAGCAACATTCTTTCTATTATAGTTTTCTTCAAATTTAATAATCGTATTTGCTGCTGGCCGTACTTTTAAATAAAAGCCAAGCTTTAATTATCTAATTCTCTGAAAAAGAAAAGCTACGATTGGGCTTTTAACAATGCCTATATAATAAGTAATATATATTATCCAACAAAAATTACCATTCAGTGGTTATGTTAATAAGTTGTTACTCGTTCCATGCGTTTTAAGGTAATAACTAAGGTATTTAAACCTTCTTCTCTCTTATCGAAATGTACACGATAATAGCCCATGTCGTAGTTACAAAATTAGCCAACAAATTGGGAGTGAGGCTAATAGCCCAGGCTGCTAGAAGTGAACTACTGTTGCTTCCTGTAATATCACAGAAACAAACCTTGGCTTCACGGCTTGACTCCGGTATTCCGCCCAAACTGAAGAGAATTTATGAGACAGTCAGGTCAATCAGTCATACTTGCCATCTTGTCAATACAAGCATTGTATTGATAGTAATGGTAGGAAGAAAATCATGAATAGACAGGTACAGACTGTAGGTGAACAGTTACTACGCTTACTTTGATCATTATTCCATAGAAAATCATTCTACGAATTAATGTTCGCCCACCCCTTGTCAGTAAAATCTCAAGCCAATCAATTTTTTTCCTGATGTTTCTTTGCTTGACTATTCGGATGAAACTAGAGTTATTGTATTGCCAACCTGTACAGCATAAAGTCGACTTTTGCTGTTGCGTTACAGTAGGTGCTTATGTTACACATAAGGTATGTGTAACATAGGTAGGTAGGTGTGAACCAGGTGTTTGAAAAGTGCACCGATGATTTAACGGAGTAACCATTACCGTTTTTTTTGTGGTAAAGACTTTAAAACTGAGGTAGAGGGAAAGATTCTACGCGAAAATGAAAAACAGATAATAAAAAGGAAATAATATTCTACGTCGTACTCGCAACCGGCGGGCTTGTAGATATGACCAGCAGCCTTAGCACGAGAAACGTAGACAAGCGTTTTGTCCTCGGAAGTAGACAAAAAAAACGTTTTTGTATAACCCATCACTCGTCTAGAAAAACTGTCAAATTCCGCGCTAAATGTCAGCCACTTTTGGGTGCGCCTGCGCCTATTCGGCAGCGACTTCTATTCTACAGTAGAGTAGAAATAGAAAGCGTCATGCTAATGCTAAGCCTGCTGATGTTTGAACGTAACCGAGTAGAAAGAGTTTGTAAGGATCGTAGTAGGTGGCGTTCTGAAGTTTCTGCCTACCCCTATGGGAAAACGGTGTCAGTGTATATCGGGGACATCGATATCTATACACCTAAAGGACTATTTGGGTCATTCTCAGGAGACTCATTATTCGGTTGACTTCGGTGTCAACTTTTTTTTTCATTTAGGCCTTGTTAACATGAAATATCAAATCTAGAGTTAATTTAAAGCATGTTAGTAGTAGAGTGTTAACTCTAGATTTGATATTTCATGCCTAAATTAGAAAACAAAAATGACACCGAAGTCAACCAAATAATGAGTCTCCTGAGAATGACCCATTTATGCTTGCAGCACTTGGCAGGGGCGGTAGGGGGCGGTTAACAGATGTGGTCATCGTGTTTACGGGATTTTGTTTTCAAACTGTATAGATATGGATTTCTTCCATCGTATGGAGAGGCCGAGAGGCCGCCGCAGAGGCCAGCACATCAAGCTACTCCAATCTGTCAAATTTCTTTGATAGTTTTTCAACTTTATTTTAAAGGAATAAGGTTTATTTTCAATTGGGAAAATTTGACAGTTTGAGACAGCTTGACCTGCTGGCGACTGTACATATGAGGTTAAAAAGAGGTAAACCAAAGACGAGATGAACGAATCGACATGTGGTGAACAGTGCATTGACGACTTATGAAGATGTCATTAGCATCTGTCTAGCTTTTTCTCAACTATGTTGGAGTCGGCTGAGTGCCAGTATTTTACATGGAGCGACAGCGTATCTGACCATAACAACCCAGTTACCGGGTAAGACGAAATCCTTTGGTAAGACGTGATTGTTAGACTTTTATAAATTTCTGACGACCCGTAACGACTGACAAAGATCCACGAATGACAGCCGGGACCAAAAGCTCAACTTGCTTTCCGAGGCACAGGCTCAGCCGTGGTATGGAAAAATGTTCGCTGATTAACGGATCAACCGCGGCAAGCGTAGCTTAACCTGATCGATCGACTCATGCGGCTGTCATTACTTAGCCACAAGCCACCTTCTGTAGGCTACGGGTGCATATAGAGATAAGGGAAAGAATATGACGACCTCATCGTTTGAAAAAACAACAGAATTGAGAACCTTTTTTGTGTCGTTTAAAACAAAGAGCGTGATAGGCCTGAAGCCACCCACACAATGCAACACCAGGAAACAATCAGTTCAAAAAACAATTGTTACTTTAATAACTTCCCACACATTAAGATTTTATGATAACATCGATGTTTAAAGTTTCGTATAGGCCGTAAAGAATCAGTTATCGAATATTAATTATGAAATACTTTTAAACGATTGGTAAATAGATATTTATGTAGGTAATTTTGAAAGCTGACAGTCAGAATGGTATATTAATTCATTTATTTTTATATAAAATTCTATAATTATGGAAATGATTACCGAACAGCGCTTGACTCTTAATTGCGCAAATAACGAAAGTGAACATTTTATCACTATCTTATTGAATGGTTTTCAGTTTGTCCTGCTACTGATTAATGACTAGGAATATACATTTTCAGATAATGAGGTGAATGTAAATTATAATTAACAAATAACTACTTGCTGACCGTACAGACGTTGTCTTGTTTCCTAGAATTGGATCGCAGAGCTACATAGATCGGGTGCAATCTGAATCTAAACGTTCGAAGGATCCGCTCAAACACACAAAATAAATCATCTTAATCGGTCCAACCGTTTTGGAGGAGTTCAGAGATATACAAACATACTGAAGAATTTTATACAGTAAAGATAGTTGCTGACAGTACATATCATGGTATTGAGGAAATCGGGACGTCGCTCGCGCGGGAGCAGCGACAAGTACGAAATTATGAAGTACCTACTAGGACTGTTACTTTCAGTTGGAAGAGTTCTTTACCAGAGTACCACTGATGCTGTTATAGTCACAGCCAGCGCCGCTAATCGGATTCGATTATCAACCATTTGCCATTATTATTTCGCCAATTATTTCAAAACTGGGCCGATGCCATATTATTTCACGTTGATGCCGTTCGGTTAGTCGTCGTACTTGACAACTTTATGCACAAAAGCTTGCGCGCGCGCATATACTCTTGCCTCACTTGGGACGGCCAGCCGAGTATCACATAATACTCACTCAATGTTAAGTGAATCTAACGAATATAAGGTGCCATGACATTCCAAACGTCACATTACCTGCTTGTAGCCTAAGCTTATGTTTAATCACCGTTATGCAACGCAAGGTAGGTACGGGTTCCAAAGGGTAGCACTTAATTATGAAAAGTAACGAGATAGTTTTGCAAATCACTGCAACACGAACATATAATTTTGAGGTGGGCTTTTATGAAATGTTTCATTACATTTTGCTGTTGGGACATAAACTAAAGAGTCCAGTTCAAAATCACTTTCAGTTAGGTACAACAAATCATTCAGTTATGATATTAATGGTACTGACCTGTTTCTTACTGAAGATCTAGATGCGAGGGTGAGATTCCTCTGAGGCAATCGCGGCGCCGCTGAGGGCGTCGGCGGGGTTTGGGGCGCGGGCGGGGAGGTGCGGGGCATGCGACCACCCGCCGCCGCCGCGCTCGCCAGCAACACCACCATCCACCACCTGGACATCACGAAATCACGATACGCACGAGACGCGCGACTCACGTTTCGGAACGTACTGTCACAACAGCCACTCGCCGACTCACGGCGTCGTACGCGCACGCAACGACGTTCACTTTTGTTGTGCTTGTGGTGGCGCCCCACTCCGATGAAAGTGGGCTTTCACTGGAGCCCGCAGCGCCGCCGCGCCGGCAGCCGTAGAGCGCTGCCCAGCCCTCGACTGTCACTGACATTTTTATATTTCTGGTAGTTATGCCAGCACAACTAGGAACTTAAGGGATGCTGATGGATTATTCTACCTTTATTCCAAAAGAAACGAATAGTTACAACCGTGCGTGTTCGTTATCTTGGAACTGCGGCCAGGCTGCCAACTTTTTATTGAGCAACATTCAATAGAACGAACGGACGACATAACATTGAAAAATCACGTTATTCAATAAATTAATGTCCTTAATATGGATAGAGCTTCTGTAAAGGTATGAATTTAGGGCCGTCTTGTATATATCTACTTATTCCTAAACCAGCACCCTAATCGCGTAACCCACGATTAATCATAATCTGTTTTGTTTTGAAACATATTTTTAAACCATTGCTTCATATATTCGAAAAATGTTTCTGCTCAACAAAATAAATAACGCAACGAATATTGTTGAACTGTCAAACTTAAAAAAATTGAAACAGATCATTTTTAATAGTGAGTTACGCAATTAGATAGGGTGCAGGAGTATAAAACTAGTAGGTAGCTGAATGATCAGATTGACATACCAAGGGTGAAAAGTGAAGGTTTTAAAACCTGCTGATTTACTTACCTTTTATCTTAACTGTATTAACTAACTCCGTGGTATAAACAGTGACGGGTTTTTTAAGAGGATACCCTCGTGAGAATGAAATTGCTACTGGCGAGATGTATGAATTTGACACTTGAATACAAACAAGAATTTACATTTATGTGATAAATAAATCTTACGATATAAATTAAAGATATCGCATGAATAGCAATTGGACCAGCAAAAGTATTACGACTTCTTATTAAACTTAAGGTAAATCTAGTCCATATTTCCATATTTACTTCGGGAGTGTTTTACTCCACTATTTGACAATGTACAGTCGCCAACAGGTCAAGCTATCCCAAACTGTCAAATTTTCCCAATTGAACATAAACCTTATTCCTTTGTAATAAAGGTGAAAAACAGGTGAAAAACCATCAAAAAAAAAATTGACAGATTGGAGTAGCTTGATATGCTGGCCTCTGTACACCAAATATTAAACATGGTACAGTTTTGTCTCATTATTAATATTGTCTGTACGGAAACAGAACACTAAAATAAAAAGCCATTAAAAAGTTATGAGTTAAAAGTTAAAGGCAACAAAGATTCCTTTTTCTTGCTAATTTAACCTAACTTTGGGCATGTTTATGTATTAAAAGAAGACGTGTAAACTTCAAAACCAAGTCGGTACCGAAAAAGTTCAATTATCGAAAAGTTCAATAAACTTTATTGGTCATTGATTTATGCAGTGGTTTTTCATAAAACCCAATCTTCCGAGGGACTTTTCTTATTTTTTTACGCTCCTGCACCCTAATTGCGTAACTCACGATTGATCATAATTGGTTTCGTCTTCACAGTTAAACAATATTCATTGCGTTATTTATGTTGTCGAACAGACACATTTTTCGAACATATGAAGCAATGGTTTAACAATCCGTTTCAAAACGATACAGATTATGATGAATCGTGAGTTACGCAATTAGGGTGCTGTTCTACTATAAATAATCCTACGTTGTGCGTGTAGACTAGCGTCTAACTGCTCTTCACTGATACTACCTCTGTTAGTCATGAAGCCTGGTGAGACAGCCTGCTTTTTAGCCAGGCTCACCAGTGAGTTCGAGCCAGCAACTAGGTTTCCCTTAAAGGGCCATTTTTTTTTTTCACCTTTTAGAGGTTTTTGTTAATGTCGGGTTTTTCAAATATTTTATTGCCCTATTGAAATGAAATAAATTTATATTTAGATGGATTAAGTAAAATGTTTTCGTATGTGTAGATCGACGAAGTAGGTACCTACTCTCTGCTTTTGCATAGACTTCCAAATTCGGGACTCACCTCTTGGCTGTCATGGAGAAAAAAAGGTGCATCGAAAATGTTATGTCTTCTAAATACAAGGAATGCTATTTCAATGAGTGTGTATTGGTTTCCTGTTGTTTCCATTTTTAATATCGTCATATTCTTCAAGGCCCTGCGGAATGCTGTCTTATCTCATCTATGTACCTACTTAACTGTGACATTTCGTGATTTTTGTTTACGCTGGATTTTTCACACCAAGTATTTTTAAAGATAAAATTAAACGTTTTTAAAGGTTTTTATTGAGTAAATTAAACAATTAGAAGTCTGTATTTCTGCTGTTAACGCGTATAACACAATCGCAGCGATTAAGCATATGTACTCATTATGAGTTTATCCAAATTACGTGGCGGAATGGCCGCCACGTTCGTTGTAACAGGCCAGCAAGATTTTCGGGTGTGTGTACGGCATCCATATTTGGCAAAGCTCTTTTTTGAAGCATATCCCATGCGTGTTTAATGGAATTCAAGTCGGCGATTGAGCAGGCCATGGTAGGACGTTGATATTGAAGTGTATTTGCAACGGCTCTGGCAGTGAGTGGACGCGCATTATCATGCATGCAGAAATGAAGCACCAAATTGGGTCCACATAAGAATGACAACATCTGAATCTGATATAATCATTGAGATCACATTGAGATGGACTCTGACCCAAATCAGTTCGGTTCTTCCGCGGATGCAAATGTGTTGCTGTTGTTGCTTGTTCTTGGTGCCCAGGGATCCTCAAAAACCGTGCACGTCTAGTATCTTGCCTCGTTCCAAAGCGAGATTCGTCAGGAAAATACACAAAACGCCACTCTTCTTCTGCCCAATTTCTGTGTTCATGAGCCCATTGTTTTAAACGGGCTCCGCGATTACGGGGACAATAGTTGGAACACGTAGCGGCCTTCGGGAACGGAGATTGACTTCATGCAAGCGATTTCTTATGGATTGGTCGCTTATTTACATCCCGGAAGAGCTATTAGGCCTCGTAACCAACATCATTGTTGTAATTGTACGATTTCGTCCAACAATTTTAAGTTGCATGTGGTGATGTGCGCTCGTCCACCGTGTCACTCTGCCACGCTGCCATTGATGCGGTAACGTCAGTTATAACACTCTGAGCATTGCCCAGAGTGATTGCCACAGCACGTTGTCAAGAAGCGGATAGAGCTCCGGCGGGATCTCATGGCGACATGGAGTGTGCGATTGTCGCAACCCAGTGCTGGGCACGCCACGATTGCGGCGGTAAGTCCCCTCTTTGAGGAGTGGCTTGAGAGGCGGCATGGCGTCCTCACCTTCCGCCTGACGCAGGTCCTCACCGGATACGGTTGTTTCGGGAGGTTCCTGTTTCGGATAGGGCGGGACGAAACGCCCGGGTGTTTGCACTGCGAAGATCGCCCTGAGGACACGGTGGAGCACACGGTGGCGGTCTGCCCGGCATGGGCGGAGCACCGCCGTGTCCTAATGGAGGCGATCGGCGGCGGCGATCTCTCGCGTCCGGCCCTCGTCCAGGCCATGGTACGGAGCGAGAGTGCATGGGTAGCCGTCACCACCTTCAGTGAAGCAGTGATGCTCGCGAAGAGAGAGGCGGCGCACGTGAGGGAGAGGCAGCATATGCGCCCTCGCGACCCTAGCCGCCGCAGGATACGGAGACGCCCTGGGCGTCGGGAATCCCAGGCCGATTTCCGGCCACCGTAAGCATGAGCTTGCGGACGGCGAGTAATGGGTAGTTCGCTGTCCGGTAAGGACCAAGCCCAAGTCGACGGCGCGTTGTGTTCCACGCGCGCCGCAAAGATATGTCAGCACAACAAATGATGGGGCCCGCAAGAGCTGATGCCTGCCAGGGGTGCGGGTTTGTTAGAAAGAGATACCACAGCCCCTGACATACGAGCTACTGAAGGAACACGGGTGGGTTTTAGTCAGTAAAAGTCTGACACGCCCTCCTGCTCCACCCAGAGCGAGAGTGTGCTCTTCCCAGCGAGGGTTATTATGGTCGCTGGCTCTTCCCTCGTTTCCTTTATATACGAGTACCTACCTATAGGTACATAATTTATTTTAAAGTTCAATAATGCCATATTGGATTATATGGAGAGCAGTGGTGGCCCAGTGGTTACGGCCGCGACTTACGAGCTGTAAGTCGTGAGTTCGAACCCAGACAGGCGCTTTACTTTGTGTTAATTATTTCATCACCAGTGCTCTCAAAACGGTGAAGGAAAACATCGTGAGGAAACCGGCATGTACTATAGAACCAAAAATTCGAAGACATGTGACATCTACCAACCCGCACTGGGCCCGCATGGTGGATTACGGCCCAATCCCTCTCACCGAGAGGAGGTGGTGGTGGAGGTGTGTCCCAGCAGTGGGAACATTATAGGCTGATGATGATGAAAGCCATATTTGTTACGGTTGCGCATTATATTTTATTCAGCATACAACTATAGGTACTACTATCGGTTATTGTTTATTTTTTGCCTTTTTAAATTTCTGCCTACGCTGTCTAAAAACTCTGTGCACGCCACTGCCTGAAACTGACCTGCAGATTGCAAAAAAGTTACAAAATTTTAATTTGGCGAGTTACCAAGCCGCTTATTGGAAATTTCGCAAAATGAGTCGGTAATGTACCGCCACTTACCGACTAAGAATTGTGGACGAAAAAGACTTGTTGCGCTGACCCCAAATAAATTTGGATAAGGGCAAGAGAATATTATAATCCATTAGTTTGTATTGTTGAACCTAACTAAGTTCGTGCGTCATACACACACAACATATATATATGACCTTTGATGTCCGGCCGGATGAAGCGAGGTGATAGCTAAGGCGATTATAAGAGAAAGGCACTCGAGTAAGTTAAGGACACCTGCTACCCAACAGTATTAGTTCTAGTCATTGAAATGTGACATAGAATCAGAGACGTAGGTAGGTATAGGTGTTTATTGAAAATGGTCGCATACAAAAATGGACCTTAGGCGATGCCGTGTCGTAGGCATTCTCCATCAAGTCCGTCAACAAGGGTGGTGAGAGATTAGGTGGCAGGTGCTTTGGTTAAGAGGAAAAATGAAAAAAAAATTACTATAACTAATAACTGAATAATAATTAATTATAAATATCATAGTTAAACTAGTGCAGTGGTCTTCTATTTGATTTAAACTGACAAATTTTCTATTTGATTTAAACTGACTAATTCCCCTCTGCACCCTAATTGCGTTACTCAAGATTAATCATAATCTGTTTCGTTTGCTGATGAAGCCTTTGAGTGAAAATATAATAATAATAGGATGAAACCCATTGGAAAAGGAAGAGAGACAACTTTGCCATTAAACTTTTTCCCATAGGACTTGTAGTTTTGCCGGAAATCGAGATAAACCGTTTTTTACCCTTAAAAACTCACCCCCATACACTTCCCGACCTCAGATCAGCCGTGAATTATTTTTCCTTTCATTTTTCTTATAATCTCTTCCTTTTCCAATGTGTTTCATCCTACTATATATTTTTTAGTTTCAAAAATTATCGACGATGGTCTAGGTACTACTCTACCGACAGATGTTTGTTGTTGGGAGTAAAGCAAATCAGGTTATCGAAATATATCATTATCGAAACGACAGAATTAATGAAAAAGACAGAGTAGGAGAAAGATTCATAAGGTGAGGAGAACATAGATATTGAACGAAAGACACAAGAAGGAGGAATGGGAGGGTTGTCAAGAGAAATGCGTCTTCGAAGCACGAAAACTTCTTCTTTAGCGAATGGAGATCCACTTGAGCTCAGACCGAATATTTTTTTAGTTTGACTATGAACCGGGTACAATTGTTAAGCAGTCTGTCTAGCTTATCTAGCCAGACCTCATTCAACTCAAAGTAGCCCACGTCACCATAGTAGTTGATAGGGAAAATCAAGGTTTGCACAAGCGGCGGGCGCATTTACTGCTTCTCCCTCACGTGCGCCACCTCCCTCTTCGCGAGCATTACTGCTTCGCAGGTGAAGGCTACCGACCAGGGCCGGACGCCAGAGATCGCCGCTCGCCGATCGCCTCCACAAGGACACGGCGGTGCTCCGCCCAAGCCGGGCAGACCTCCGCCGTATGCTCCACCGTGTTCTCGGGGCGATCTACGCAGTAGAAATACCCGGGCGTTTCCTCCCGCCTTATACGAAACAGTAACCTCACGAAACAAGGGTAATGGGTATGCTAAGCTTCACCCAACCCATCATGTACGAGCTTCCAATTACAATGGCCTGACAGTTTTAGGGGATACGGACACCCCGAAACTATCAGACCACTTTTTGATTGCATTCTAACCTCGGTTTAAATCTGCCATAGCGTCCCATAAAGATCCACCAACTCAGCTGTATACAATTAAATATCATCGGCATATGATAATACAAACACCGAACACAGTGAGATGTTCCTATAGTTTCAGATACAGGGTACTGCTATAGCCCAATGGCTATGGAGTACTTATCTGAAATAGGTGAATAGGTATATGTGGCACTGAAATACAATTATTTGACCGACATTTTACTCAGTATGTTCAATGCATTCAGTATGAAGTAATCTTTCACCGAATCTGATGTTTCAGTTCTGATCAGATTTAAAGTCAGTATGAGACTACATCATTAACTATTTCGCTATGTGCAACATAAGACTCCTTATGGCTTCTGACAGTGCCAAAGCGAATGTTACGGCCATTTTGGGACGACATCTGGAATTATTTGGCTATTTTAAACTTCATACCTATTAATTTATAACCCTATTTTTGCCAATATATTTTAATTTCACATCACACACTGGTACATATGATACAAGTATGGATCAAGTAGGTAAGTGAGTTCGTATATTTGGGGAATCTGTTTACAAGGGATGGCAAGATTGATAAAGATATGGTCGCCCCCTATTACATGGGACTTAAACATAACTGGCAAAATGGGGAAGTACTTACCTACCCGCGGCGAGGTGTACATTTTTCTAAGAGAGAAACCGAAGCGAAGTCGGCTATAAGAATACTTACTATCATTCTAAAATGAATATAGGAATGTATTAAATACAATAAAATTTAACAGCTGATAACCAAATTAAATGTGCAATATTCCTCCATCTCGTTCTCGCTGACGCATTTTTCTATATCTGTCTCTGTCATAACCCGTTGTACAGCGGCTTGCTCTCGTCCTAGTCAAGCGGTGTCACGTGACCTAAAGTGACATAATTACGGAATCGCTGCTGTATGAATTTTTAGTTCTCGATAATAACCTTTTGGCGCCGGCTTAATATATAAAAAAAAAAAATTGTTGTAATACAAAGGTAAAAATAACGGTTTTTGTTGTTTGAATGTTATGGTGAATTAAATACCCGTAGTGTAACTATATTTTTTGACAATAGTAGCCACTATTGACGTGCCATTCGTTGCCGATGCGAATTATCGAAGGGACGCCGGTAGGAACCGTGTTATATGGTGCTTTCGCCGCTGGTACTTACTATAGGTACACCTCTGCCCAACCCTTCACAAAATTTCATGAAAATGAAAATTCGTGCAACATGTTCCAACGCGATCCCGCCAAAAACTCCTCTTAGCCTTATAATATTATATTTCAATCAATTTTTTTGTTCCGACATTGTTTCGGTCGCAGTGAAAGTTTTTAGAATAAGCCAGTAAGAAAAGAAGACGACAAAAAAAAATCGAATTCTTTTGGAATCTGCAGATGAGTAGGTAATGAATTCTTGTAAGTAGTTCATTTTGTTTTTACAAATTGACGGTAATTTGAAAAATGTCTGTCGTGAGTCGAAATGGATTTGAATGTAGTTTTCTACTTTCGTTGCGGTCTACAATGTTACGATATACTTCGATTAGAATTTCACGAGGAAGCCCCATCCCGTGCAAATATTTAGGTACAACTTGTGTAATAAGTTTAAACGTGGTTGAAGCACAGTCACTAGGGATTCGCGAGAAGGACGTCCTTCTACGGCGACTACTGAAAATAACGTGAGTGCTGAGTGGCTAATGTTAGAAGCTGATAGTAGGGTGCCACATCAATAGATTCGGGTAGATTTAGGTATTGGTATGACTCAAGTACAAAAAGTCTTATATGTACATTTAGGCGTCAGAAAGCTTTGTACTAGATAGACGGATAGGTACCTCATAATTTGACGGAATATCAAAAACGCAGTCGTTTAGATTAGTGCTGCTCAATGCTTGAAAGTATGGCAGAGGTGACTCGAATGCTGTATGACATCGTCTCATGTGATGAAATCTGAATATATTGTTACGAACCCGAAACCAAAACACACTATGCGCAATGGATAATATATTTGTAGATTTACCGACAAAAGTAAAGGAGGGCAGAAGTCTAGGGGAAAAGATGATTGCCTCATTCTTTGGCCGGAGGGTCATTTCGCAAAAATTGTCCTAGAAGATAAAAGCACTGTTATTGCAGATTGGTATCTCCGTCATTGTTTACCAGTTGTCTTTGAAAATGTTAGACAGCAGCGCCCAAGAAGCAGGATCCTCCTTCACCACGAGAAAACTCCAGCTCACTCCGCTAGACGGATGGTGAATGTTTATCTATCGGAGGTATGGAGTTAACAGAGTCATCCTCCTTACAGTCCCGACCTGGCACCTTGTGACTTTTGTTTCCAAAAAATCGAATCCTAACTTAATATTATAAATACGAAAGTAACTCTGTCTGTCTATTACGCTTTCACGCTTAAACCACTGAACCAATCGCCATGAAATTTGGCAGAGATATAGCCTGGGATATGGAGAAGGAACTACTTTTATACGCGATAACCGACATACAAGTAGGCGTAGCCGCGGGCAAAAGCTAGTCTCTATTATAAATGCGAAAGTAAGTTTTTTTTGTTACCTTTTCACGCGTAAACCACTAAACCGATCTTCTATCTATCTTTCAGGCTATCTTTCATCACGAAAAAAGTACAATAACGTTTTATGATAATAAATAGCGCCACGTGTCTTTCGAATCATGATTGAATTATGTTATTACAAGCATATAACCCGAATTATATATATCATATAATTATATCATATTCTAAATTAACGCGAGCGAAGCCGCGAACTTGAATTCGTTTTATGCACCCTGAAGATGCCGTGGCTGCCTTTGAAAACGGCGTGGAATAGATCCCTAAAGAAGAGTGTGGGTCTAATGCTTTAGTCAATGGTTCCATCGCATGTATTCGATAAAAGGAACGGAGACTACCTAGGTACTTCGAAAAGCAATAAAAATAACAACAGCCTTCTACATCATTCCTTTTTTTTCTTAAAACTTTGTGAGCCACGCAAGAAGTAACAAGAATATTTTTCAGTTGCTTTTTTTTTTTTTTTATATCGACGAGTATTCGTCCTTGCAGTTTCTTGCCCGTTCTCCGTAGAGACCAACGATTTGTAACGACAACACTGACAGGAGCTCTTAGATAATTCAAAAGTGCCTGTAAATGGTTTAATTGAAACAGTTTGATTAAACTTTTGATCAAACTCGAAAGCATTTATTAATTAAAAGCCGCAATGTAGCAAAGAAACAACATTGAAACTTTAATATTTATTTAATATAACTTTCAATAGACTTTACATATTAGGTATGTGCATATTGGATAATTTATAGTGTAGCAATAAAATGAAAAAGTATCACTTTTTAGACAAACCGATTATTATAACTATGGTGTTATAAGCGTTGGGCATTTGGTCTTCCTGAGATAATTCTTGCCGGAAGGCATAGGCAACACAGTGGTGCCCTGCGGAAACACTTTAGGTATCTGGTCTAAGGGCACAGTAGGCAGGACCATGCAGTCGTCTCCGACCTGCAAATAAAAGAAAGACGCGTTAATTAGCTTAGCTTACTGTCGTCATATTATTTTCCCTATAATATAATAATACTATTTATTAACAGTTTTATATAATATTTCATAGTGATTGTGTATTATAGATTCTTTATTGTCTTAGCTCAACTCTGGTTTATCACCATTTCCGGATTTCACAAAATAAGTTTATTAGACCATAAATTTAAAATGTTGATTATCATTATTTTGTAGTTTTTACGAACATATATATCTAAATTAAAGAAGTGGTGCCCAAGAACCAAAAGCGATAATATTGAACTTGAAATATATAACGCGATATCTGCGCGCCGCTGATTAATAACGCGCTAATAGCATATAAATATTATCAAAATCACTCTTTTATTCTGTAGAACCCTAGAAGACTGTTCAAGTAGAACTAAACTACTGCATACTAAATGCAATATTCATCAACAAAATCTCGAAATTTATTTTTGTCATTGGATTAAGTGATGTGTGTGAGTGATGATGACAATAGTTATCGACAATATGTACAAAGAACACTTTTATTGGAAAGTAATAATGTCGTTGGTTTATTAACGGATGACTATAATAGAGTCAGGAAAAAAACAGTATAATAGAAGGGCGAAGAAGAAATCTATAATGTCAAAGACATTTTGTAATTTCATTTCATAGAACAAAAGAAACTGAAATTATACAAAAAAACTGATAATTTTATCAACTCTATGCACCGAAATTTTTATATTCATCATCATCAGCCTATAATGTTCCCACTGCTGGGCCACAGGCCTCCTCTCGGTGAGAGGGATTGGGCCGTAATCCACCACGCGGGCCCAGTGCGGGTTGGTAGATGTCACATGTCTTCGAATTTTTTGGTTCTAGTACATGCCGGTTTCCTCACGATGTTTTCCTTCACCGTTTTGAGAGCAGTGGTGATGAAATAATTTACACAAAGTAAAGCGCCTGTCTGGGTTCGAACTCACGACCTACAACTCGTAAGTCGCGGTCGTTACCACTTGGCCACCACTGCTCTCGAAACCGAAATTTTTATATTAATTAATAAATTATAACATTGATTACTCACATCAAAATTATCATCGAGTACCCCTGTGAACTTGAAATTCATACATAGGTAACTATAGGCCGACCGTCTAACTGAGTCCTCGCCTGCGCGATACAGGGGCGCGGGGGTATGACGACCAAGGGGACTGAGACAGGTGCAGGCGGTGGGTGAATTTTTGTAATAGCTCATTTCGATCGCTACACGGGTAGCGATCGCACGTGTTAATTGTTGCGGACGCCTTGTGAGAAGTACACATGTAATAACAATCTCAAGATGAATCGAAAGATATTCGGACATAAAGTGAATAGTCAGTGCAAGCAAATGGCTTTTAACGTATACGAATATTTTAGAAAAAAGAAACTGGACCCGAATTCTATGGAATATCAACAATACATACATTTAAACAAAACCGTAGCAGAAGTTACTGGACTATCGGAAAAGACTATCTAGAATCCTAAATCAAGGGAAATTATTGAAAGACAACGAAAGCTTCAAATCACCGAAAAAATCCAAACTGGTTAGCAAAAAAAGAGTGGAAATAGACGATTTCACAAAAGGAGTGGTAAGAAGAAAGGTCACTCAGTTTTATACAGTTGATTAAAAATACCTACTCTGAAAACGTTGAATGCTGTACTTAGAGAAGAGAATATATTAACACTGCGGAAGGGAATATTTAAGGTTGTTGCTACATGAACTAGGTTTTAAATTTAGAAATGTGGTTCTAAAAGGAAACTCCTTATTGAACAGCCAAATATAACATCGAGGAGCTGGAAATACTTAAGGACTATAAAAAAATATCGTAGAGAAGGGAGACATCTTTTATATCTTGACGAAACTTATATAAACGAGTCTCATTGTTTCAAAATGCTGGCAATCCAAGGATGTACATGGCGTGCTATCTCACATCGGAAAAGGGAACCGTTTGATCATCGTACATTGTGGAGGCCAAACTGGATTTGTAGACGGAGCACTTGTGATATTTAATTCCAAATGTAAGACGGGTGATTATCACGATTCTATGAATTTCGAGAATTTTAGTAAATGGATTAACGAATAACCAATATACCACCAAATTCCATCATTGTGATGGATAACGCAGCTTACCATTCGGTTCGAGAAGAAATAAAACTTTTTAGTAAAAAAATTAAACCGCCGAATAGCCGAAAAATAAAAAATAATAAATCCGCTTTGTCCAACCCCAATAACTAAGTTCGGAAGTCGGTGACTTTGGATATGTATCAGGTTGGACAAAGCAGGTTTATTATTTTTTATTTTTCGGTTTTTCGGCGGTTTAATTTTTTTACTAAAAAGTTTTATTTTATATTTTTTTGTGGCTATAATCTACTAATTACTACATGCTTAATTTTTGATTACTTTTTTTGTAATATACAACTCAGTATTAAAATATGTGAGTTAACAATCAATCATCCCCTGTTTTCTTACCCTTAGGGTTGGAATTTTTCTTCAAAATTTATATGGGACCAACTTCGGAGTATACCCTTTCAAATAAAAAAAGAATTCTCAAAATTGGACTACTCTGGAAAAAGTTATGCATGGTCATACATTAAAAAAAAAAAAATATACGCGTCGAATTGAGTAACCTCCTCCGTTTTTTCGTCGGTTCAAAAAAGCCGACTATGGCTTCTACCAAGACAGTAATGCAAATATGGTTACGATGACATGACGTGGTTTTTGATAATAAGCTTAGAAAGGACGATTTATTTAAATTGATTAAAAGGACAGACACTGGTGCCGATTCTGTTGTACACCGAACTAAACTAACTAAACTATAACTAAAATTCCTTACTTTTTACTATGAGAATCTAAACGCTATTCTGCAAAAAAAATATCTCTAAATTTAAAAACTATTTTGACACAACTAAAATCGAATTTGACAATCGCGACTCGCACGTGGTATGTTTTGGCTTCGCAACGTGGTACTTGTTTGCCCTACCCCGTGTTTTTTTTAGAGCCAGCAGCGCGCCGGGGTCGGCAGCCTCGACGTGATTTATATGGAGTTTTCATGGAAAATATGAAAAATTATTATCCACATGTTGAGTTTTGGAGGTTTTATAAAGGGGGTCGAAATTTTCATTATTTTTGCGATAGGACACACTGTTTTCGAGATATAAGCAAAAGAAAAAAAATACAGTACTATTTTTGCACCAGAAGTCGAGGTGTCGGTGTGAATTTTAGTTCTTGACAACTAATTTTATTCCACACCTATTTAATCGCGATTAAAAATAGTCAGATTTAGTTACACAACCAAAATTTTAGGTTGAATACAATAATGAAATTGACAACAACAGAATAGCAAAATTACCATTTTCACTAAACGAATAATTCAGTGCAATCTTAGTGCTGCCAAACTAAAATATAGTTAAGTTGTGTCACTTTAGTCAATTTCAGAATAGGAAATCGTCGTTTGACAGGAATAAACTAAATTTTGGTGATTTCTAGTCTAGTTTAGAGAATTTTGTGACAACAGAATCGGCACCATTGAAGATATTTATAAAATTGACGAGTTATTGAAAAGAAGAGGACATGAAGTGTTGCGTTTGCCTCCACCACCCAGACCTGAACCCTATTGAGTTGGACTGGGGTGACATTAAGGAACAATTAGCACTAAAAAGTGTGGACTCTAATTTAAAAAAAACTACGTTAGAGGTTATTTGCTGAATATTCCGTACAGAAATGGAAGCATTGTGTTAATCATGTTATTAATATCGAGAATGAGTACTGCAAACATTATGGAATTCGGGATGATGCTGTTGATTTTATTATTAACACTCAGGGCGACTCAGATGAATCCGATGATGACTCCGTCGAAAGTGAAGAATCAAGATCCACCGACATTGATATGGACCTGTCTGATTGATTTATTTTCATGATTATTCTATATAATAAATAGTACAATAGTTTATTACCAAATATTTTATTTACGTACCTAAGTTCATTAAAATTTTGTATCTTCATTAATTAATTATTTTTCATTAAATAAATCACTATTTCTTTCCTATGACGTCACATAACTTAGGAACTATCTTGGCGCATTTCTTCTCGTAGTGTATCTTACTAAGCGCCCCCACCGCCCGCACTTGTCTCAGTCCCCTTGGTCGTCAGACCCCCGCGCTCCTGTACCGCGCAGGCGAGGTCTCAGACGGTTGGCCTATAAACCAAATTTCGAAATCGAGCGGCTTTTATTGTTTACATCTTTTGGCTAATTTAGAATGGTTATATAGTTTCATTCATTCATTCATCATCATCATTTCAGCCGAAAGACTTTCACTGCTGGACATAGGCCTCCCCCAAAAGGGGGTTTTTGCCATAATCGCCACGCTTGGCAGGTGGGTTAGCGATCGGAGTATGTTGGCAAAATGCATAGTGAATGCTGCTGCCCATTCTCTGGTAAGTCCCTTAGTCACCTTCTCCGACCCCCACGGGAAGAAATGGGATGGTGCTATTCTTTTACGGACGGCACACAGTGGGCTGAAAATCGATCTTCATAGACTTTGGGATCAACTGAGTAATTTTTAAATTTTTTCGGCCTAAATCAGTTCATCTATCATATATTGATCAATTTAAAGCTATTTCAGTTTTTCAATAAACGTTTTCCTTTACTTTGTAGCACTTGGTTGAAAAAAATGTATGGAGAAATATGTTAAAAAGGATATATTTCGACTTCGCCACAAGTGCGCCTAATTTGCTTTGGCACGATTATACCCCTTATTTGTCTGCATTTTTTGACATAGCGCACATTGGGCGCACTTGTTAGAGTTTGGGAGAAAAAAAACAAAATGTGTTTTTAAAATTCAAAAAAGGTTTTAATGTGTTTTTAATTGATATTAGGTACTAAATGATTATAAAAGGATTATAAAAAAAATATATGAACATAAATGGAATAGCAATCGATTCAACGTAACAACTAATAACAAGGTTCATGGTAATTATCTAATTGTTTTTGTAATTTAGTGAGAGTAGTTAGATAATCTCCCTATATTAATACCCTTCCATGCATTTTTTATAAAATATGCATTACAATACAAAAAAATCTGAGTGACTGACTCATAATTAAAAAGAAACTTGAACAACTTAAAAATCTTAAATAAATGAAAAATATTGAAATAAATAAAAAAACTAAATTAAAGCTACAAACATCCTAAACATCTATATCAGATTCATCGGACTCTGTGTCATAAATAATGTCATCTATGGTACAGAACTCAATATCATCCTGTTGCTTCGGTCCAACAATTAAAAGATCCAAAGTTTCTTGCCTCATCTTTGTTTTATGTTGAGCACGATGCATTATTGGCCGTATTGCAGAAACGTAAGGATCTGAGGTCAGAAGCATCATCTTCATTATATCCTCATTTGTGCTCGTCCTATTTATTTTACGTGAATGGTGCTCCCTGTATCTGCGAAAGTCTTTGTTACGCGCCTCAGATGCTTCTTCGGATAGATTTCCAATCGGTACAATGGAGTTTTCGATGATTTCAGCTCCGTGAATCAACAATTTATGCACTGTTGCTGACATATAGTACCAATGATAGAACTGTAGGTACCTCTCTGCGGTCGTACGGGTATAAGCTCGAAATTTTTGAACATCGATGTTTTCACCTGATGTAATTGCTTGTAAAATGACTGCGAATCTGCGCACTATTTCTTCATCCAAGCCAGTAATAGCAGCCGTTTTTTCAGGAAATGCGAAGAATTTCCTTGCCGTATTTCCGTCATTTGTTGTCCCTGCTCCCTGCTTCACGATATCTATCAGAAGCCCTAACTCCTCTCGAAATCTCTTTTGTATCTGTGTCTTCCTCTGCTGCATCATGGATTTGTTGTCTTCTCCTTTGACAGACCAAGTTTTTAAGTCTTGTCTGTATGCTATGTGCAAAAGACACTCCATGCTATTAATTTGAGCATGCAAAGGTGACAAACCAAACATGATCATATCAGATAACACTTCTCTACGCAATACTGCATCGAGATCGTTCATCTGAGATGGTTTCGCCAAACACAAGTAACACACAGCACTGGAGCGAGCTTCTGATAGATAAGTGCACACTTTTCCATCAATCATCGTCATGACGAGATTGTGTTTAACTTCAATGCCATCAACACATTTGGATGGGCTTAAAGTTTTTATCTCTGCTTGCATTTTCGTCATTTCATCTTTGACTACCAACTCACTTTCTTTGACAAATATAAATTGTACAGGTCGACAGAATAGTGTAGAGCACGGCTTAGGATTTTCCCATATAATTACTTCCTTTCCAACTGCAGCAGTCAGTTTTAGGGGAACCAAAGTAGTCATAAAAATGGCTTCATCAGTCTTTCCTTCTTCCATTTTTTGTTTATATCTACTTTGGCTTGATGACCCATCGAAACCCCATTTTGATAGTAAATTTAAGGACTGGTGAGGCGCCTTATCTGGTAGACTTTTGAGTATACGTTGCACAGTTATGTCAAGAAGAGCTTGAAGAGATACTTTAGCCATTGTATCTGTAAAACTAAACGCCTCCTTTGGAGGGTAACATACTAATTTAGCCTGCTGCACTTTATAATACGATGGATAAATATCAGATGCACCCTCGCGGATTGTAGATTCTCGCAATGTAATATATTGCCACTTCGACAGTTTAAGTGATAGCAGCAATCCAAGTGCTTTCTCCGGAGTAAAAGTACATTTCTTGTGCTTCTGAGTTTTAATTAGTTGCGAAAATGTTGCTACCTCTTCAGGATTTTTCATTAAATAATCAATGACTTCAGCCAAATTTTCATTGCCATCTTTCTTTAACTTGCTTACTGTAGCGTAAGCTAGTTGGTCACTGTTTTGTTCATTCTGTTCTTCAATCCTCCGTTTTTTCTGTTTAGTACACAATTCTACAAATGGTTTACGAGGACTAAAACACTTAGTTAGTGTTCCAACAGATACAGATTGGCTGGTTGAAGGTGCTTGATACTCTGTAATGGCATCCTCTGTAGCTTGATGTGGAACAACACAAGATGGCCAATCCACTGTAAGGGCCAACCAGTTTTCGTATTGTTTCTTAAATGTTTCAGGGTTTAATTTGGCATTCTTCCATCTTTTTATGACAGCTTGGCTGAATCTTCGACAAAATTCCTTTAAAGTATCGCTGTCTTCTTCCGAAAGATTTAAATTGAACTGTGACACAACAGTTCGCAGCAAAGCAAGGTAGTAACCCAGCTTGCCAGACTGCTTTAAAATAACATATAAGTCAAGGTTATGAACTAAATTCACTTGTTCCATTTTAGAAAAATAGGTTATCACTCTTTGAAATAACAAAGTCGATTGAAAATAGTAATTAAATGTACACGATTTATACTTAAAGTTCGAAAAAACTATGAAGGAAGGGGGGTAGTTAGTTAATGAGATCTAATTATCTTAGTAATAGGATATTAGATCTCATTATGATAGATAATAGCCAATGGATCATAATATTTCATTATTTATAACCATCCTCGTTATTAAATTACAAAAGATGTTTAATTACTTTCTATAATATTTGTTATGTTTACCCGGTAGCTTTTACATTTCTGTTCATATAATTTATTTATAACCCTTTTTTTTGCGTGGGAAATCATCAAATAACTTCTCCCGCTCTGGGTGGAGCAGGAGGGCGTGTCAGACTTTTACTGACTAAAACCCACCCGTGTTCCCTCAGTAGCCCGTAAGCCAGGGGCTGTGGTATCTCTTTCGAACAAACCCGCACCCCTGGCAGGCATCGGCCCTTGCGGGCCCCATCATTTTGTGCTGACATCTCTTTGAGGCGCGCGTGGAACACAACGTGCCGTTGACTTGGGTTTGGTCCTTACCGGACAGCGAGCTACCCATTACTCGCCATCCCCAAGCTCATGCCTACGGTGGCCGGAAATCGGCTTGGGATTCCCGACGCCCAGGGCGTCTCCGTATCCTGCGGCGGCTAGGGTCGCGAGGGCGCATAGACTGCCTCTCCCTCACGTGTGCCGCTTCCCTCTTCGCGAGCATCACTGCTTCGCTGAAGGAGGTGACGGCTCCCCATGACCTCTAGCTCCGTACCATGGCCTGGACCAGGGCCGGACGCGAGAGAATAACCCTTAAGTACCTAATGTCAATTATAAACAGATTAAAACCTTTTTTAGATTTTAAAAACATTTTTTTTTTTTCTCCCAAACTCTAACAAGTGCGCGCAGTGTGCGCTATGTAAAAATATGCAGAAATATAAGGGGTATAATCGTGCCAAAGAAAATTAGGCGCACTTGTAGCGAAGTCGAAATATATCCTTTTTTACATATTTCTCCATACATTTTATTCAACCAAGTGCTATTAAGTAGCGAAAAACGTTTATGGAAAAACTGAAATAGCATTAAATTGATCAATATATGATAGATGAACTCATTTCCGCCGAAAAAAATTAAAAATTACTCAGTTGATCCCAAAGTCTATGAAGATCGATTTTCAGCCCACTGTGCGGCACCACACGGAACCCACAATAAATTAATATGATTTTTTATACATACAACTACAATCAATTCTAATTTCAACTCTATTAGTAGCTTTTGTTAAGATTTATAACAGTTGTAATGGCAATTTGGTCATTTGGTTTACATAGGTTTTTCTTTCATTGATTTGCTTTTAAACATATTTAGTATGTTTTTAATTTTTTTTACAAAAATCATAAAAAAACATTTAAAAATATAAAAAATTGTGGCCCATCGGCATCAGGACCAGGGTCCAGGATGCCGGTGGTCAGGGCTCTAGAGAAAGGAACCTCCTGACTATGCGTGCCGTGTCTAGGAGTACTGCTTTCTGAATCAAGCCCTTGATCCAGCCGCGCAATGAGAGCCTCCTGAGGTGTTGGTCGAGGCTCTTCGCTATTAGGCCATTTACCGTAATGATTATCGGTACAATGATTGCCGAGTCCACGTCCCACATGTCGACAACCTCGTGAGCTAAATCAAGATACTTGATTTTCTTATCTTGCTCAGCTTTCACGAGATTCTCGTCATGAGGGACAGCGATATCAACAATCATTGCACGACGCTCTCGGCGATCTATCACCACAATATCAGGCTTATTGGCTACAATAGTCCTGTCAGTGATGATAGATCGATCCCAGTACAATGTGGCGTGACCATTCTCGAGAACTGGGTCGGGCACATACCTGTAGTATGGTACTTCAGACTCCACAAGGTTGTACTGCAAAGCAAGTTGCTGGTGGATAATCCTAGCTACTAGATTGTGTCTGTGCAAATACTCGCCGTTAGCAAGACGAGAACAACCGGAAACGATATGTCGGACCATCCTTGACAATGTATTTCCGATAGTTATTCGTCATGATAACTTCATCCATAATCGCACAGACAAAACCTTCGGTTTCCCCGAAGAGGTCGCCGAACCGCAACCAGGATACAGACGCCAAAAAGTCTACATCAGGCCCATGAAGAGCCCGGAAAAAGCGTCCGTGTAGCTCTTTGCCTTGCCATACTTCCTTACGATCGTTAGTATCCAGTACTGCAGGTTTGCGCCAGTTCTCTTTCGCCAAGGAGAGCGGGGTGAGGCTCTTGTCCACTGCGACCACATCTTGATGCATCCCCACGTCAGTGTTAAGGAAATATTCCCTTGAGACTGCAAATCTCGCGGTTGTGAAGGGTTTTAGCATTCAAAAAGCCTCGGCCCCCACACTTCCGCGGGATGTACAGTCTCATCACTGATGACCGTGGGTGATGCATCCGTTGTGCCGTCAGCAATGTACGGACCTTCCTATCCAGGGCGTCAAGTTCCGTTTGAGTCCATTTGAGTATGCCGAAAGAATACATCAAAACCGGCATGACCCAACCGTTGAAGGCACGCCCCTTGTTTCCGCCTGATAAAAGACTATTTGACACTATTCAGGCGGCCAAAGAAGCGCTCCTTCAACGATTGTTTCATGTCGGCAGCATTGATGCCTAATGCTTCCGACATACCCAAGTACTTGTAGGTTTCGGTTGAGGAGAGTGATCTAAGGTGTACAGAATCCGTAGGTTGATTTTCCACGGATTCTATAATACATAGGTTTTTATTATTACCATTTTATTCATCCTGTATATAATTTATTTTCTATTTGGTGTTTGTGAGAACGTTACAGGCCTTGGAGACTGTCGATTTATTGACCATTTTCTATCTGGTTCATTACCTGATACTTGTGTGACAGGCCCACACTGTCCTCACATCCCTAACGCTAATTTTAAAACTTATTAAATGCCAATGTTTTCAAAGAGACGTGTAGTTTCTGGTCGGCTTTTGTCCATAGGAAACAATCAATCGTGGAACCGTGCACCTAGCTTCTGATGTTTCATAAGTGCCTATACAGGTTAATGCGTTTCTTTTTGACTCAACTGGCCACATGCATCTAGTCACTTTTCACAATTTGACCAAAAAAATCTGTAAAAACAATACCCTTTTTTCCCTTTATAATTAGCATTAGGATTAAGTTATTAAAGTCATAGTTTGTTATGTAGATTCAAATATTTTATGGTATAATATCCCAAAAATATGTTATTTTGTACGCTATAAATGGCAAAACATGTAGATCTACCTGATATTTTATGACCTTGCACATTTATTTGATGTTTACTCATGTTTTACAATAAATGTATTCTATTCTATTCTGTAAGGACGACTCTTATGAGGCGCGTAAACAGGAATATTCACTTGGATCCCACCCAAGTAAGCTACGGTGTACACCGCGCTGTTCTAACGGTCAAGAATGTTGAAGCAAATACTCAGCGGCAGCAAATGTGGCCCAACCATTAAACGCGATTTTGTGAACAAAATAAACCTGCAATACGGTTTAAAAAATTGATACCAAGTAGCTTCTTTAGTTGGTTTATATCTTACTTAACATAATAAGTAAGAAAAATATGGCCTATCATTTCATATTTTGCTCACTTCCCTTGACCTTTAATCATGACATTTAGCAACAAGCAAGGTTCCACAGCCCTAATAAAGGAACACGTCTGAAAATAGTGCATTTGTAGTTATTTCACAAAAACAAAAATATGTGCGTTTACAAATTAAATTTATAGACTTTCACGTGAATGAAGCCGCGAGCAGGTGTGGTCACAGCTTTGAGACGGTAGCGCTAGGTCGCGAGTACTACTTGCCGTTAAAGTCTAGGTTATACTATTACTACCTCAGAAAAAAAAACAACATGCCACATAGCGCTACGTAGGTAACTTGGGCCTGCTTATCAATTCGTCGGAGCACGAACTCACGTGTCAGAAAAGAAGAATGAAATAATAGATAGCTATACGGGGGTTAAGGCACTCAGTAGGAGACTATAATTCTTAAAGAAACCTCGAAAATCCTGAAGATTTGCTGTTAAAACTGACACTCGAGTTCGTCCTTCGTCGATAACAGCCTACGTAGCGTTGGCTATGTATGGGGCATGTTTCGCCATAGCGGGTAGGCTAAAACATTGTTCTAAAGAAAATTTTACAGCTTGGAAAAATCCGCTTTAGCCAATTATTAAAAAAATACTACTTGCCATCTATTCTCATTAAAAATCCCACAGGATAGGTTAAGTTTATACAAATAATTTTTTAGAATTACAGGTTGAGTTTCGTCACATTTAATGCAGCTTGAGCTGAGTGTATGTAATAAGCATAAAATTAAAAGTTGACTAACCACCCAGTCCACAGGTGTAGCGATTTTGGCGTTGTCAGTCAGCTGCAAAGAGTCCAACACACGCAGTATCTCACTGGAAAAAGAAAACGTCACAATGTTTATAAATAGTATCATACACGGTTATAAACACCCAAGCGCGGATCCACCGTTGTTGCATGCCCTTCCTTGTGGACATGCCCATCGTTGCCATAGTTGCCCTAATAGGCTTGTGACGTCAAGCTTTTATGGTCTATTGAGGTCGATAGGCTGATGACATTTAATGGCATGCAGTCGGAGGCAATAAAGGTCTTTATTGTTAAATTTAAGAATATGCCTCCGACTGCATGAGATTGCATATAGTATATTATGAAACTCTTTATTTTTGGATACCCCATTCAATAGGTTTGGAGAAAAAAAAATTTTTTTTTTCGAAAGCACAATGTGGCCAAAAATAAGTTTTTTTTCAATTTTGGTATACCCAGTGTCACTCTCACAATTAAGACAAATCTAATGGCACCCCTCAAGCTGATATCGATCAAGCCGTTTAGGCTACAGAGCGTGCCAAAGAAATATACATACATACACTCGAAAAAACATAACCCTCCTTCTGGCGCAGTCGGGTAAAAAAAATAAAGGACCATGAATCGTGCGTGATGTCGCATTATTGACAGCAAATCTGTTTGTTGGATGAATAGGTACCTATTGGAAAAAAGAGATGACTATTGGCTAATATAATAATGGCCACTAATTAAATTAAATAGGTACATATTTATGGGGCATTTTAAGCTATCTCGAATGAACTTTAGAGTTGCATTACTAAATTGGATCGAGTTTTATTGTCTTTTTCTATTCTTATTATAATTAGGGCTCACGGATTATTTGTTTACCCACGGCGAGACCAGGCATAAATTGTCAATAAAATACTAGTATTTTTGAGAATCTTCTGAAAAAATATCGAAGGATAAAACAAATCTTCAAAAAAACCGGTCAAGTGCAAGTCGGACTATCGCTCCGAGAATTCCGTACACACTTACCTATGTAGATAGCACCAAAGTAATTATTATTATTAGGTAACTATGAAAGTACCGAACATTCCTCTAACGAAAACAAACTGTAGTGAGGGACAAACTTAACTTTGCCGTTGGAAAACTGTTGTCCCCATACGGGAGTCACACCGAAAGTATAAAAAAATAAAAAACGGTATGATGTAGAACCTGTTAATATTATCAAGGCTTTTCGAAGTACTCTCCGTTCTCCGTTTCTTTCTAAGCACCGTCGCGACACTGAACAGAAATACCACTAAATACACTATATACACTGCACAAAAATCTTGTTGAGGGCTTCATATATTTTGTAAACATCTCCTTTGTAAGAATGTACTATAGGTATCGATCATGAGCGAGTTCATACTGAGACTCGACTGGAAAGAATGAGGACATTTTACACTGCGTGCCCTCCCTGTATGGTTAGTAACAGAAGATACTTTTGACATCCAAAAGTAATGATGATTTGACTTTGACTTATCATCACGCCTGTAATACCCGAAGGGTTAGGCAGAGGACTACCTATGGTACACCCACATTTCACCAGTTATGTTGAATTCATATGTAACACAGGGAATTTGTACCCGGTTAATGTTAATAGGCGTACCTATTGCCATCAACCGGGCACAAATTCAGACTCCACTGAAATATCCCAGAAGCATCCCGCTGCTACTGGAAAATTCCTGATAGAAAAACCTAATAACACATTGCCCAATCTGGGATTGGAACCCAGGAATGCATGTTCAGTAATAGCGCTTGCGATCACTAGACCAATGAGAAAGTATTCTATCTCTAAAAATAAAAGTCCTGACTGGCTGACTCTTCAACGCCCAGCCCAAACCCTTGGACCTAGAAAGCTGAAATTTTGCAAAGTTTCCCTTTATAATGTAGACATAATGTTTTTCGAAATTCAACCTCTAAGGGAGTTAAATAGGGGATGAAAGTTGAAAATGGCGAAACCGCTGGCAAAAGCTAGTCTGTAATATTCATAGCGTCATTCTGGGGTTGAACCATCGACGCGCTCAGAAGAACTTCAACATGGATTGAATCATCACGAATTTCTCGTCGTGGGTGCGCTTCACCCAGACGTGTAGCAACTATTTGTGGGCTCTACTGTATGAATACTAATATAATTATGTCCCGTGTAGAATCCAACCCGCAACACAACTCAGAAGAAAATAGTGCAGCCACCAGCCACTCGAGGATTGTTAGCCCCTGCGCCGATATCTACTGGTTAGGTTGCGATGAACAAGAAACCGTTTTAGAATACAATACTGGTATTTGATACCACATTGTTAACATTGTATAAAATGTATAAAAATGATACACCGGTGACCGATGTCATAAAGTGTAATAATGACTAAGCGGAACTACCTATTATGAACGACTGTAACAATATTTATTCAAATGTTATTACTTACTAGTGTCACGCCACAAGTTTCAATACTCATTGTCCAATCATTTTGTCAACATACTTCATTGGCAGACAATGCGATAAACCATTGTCCAATAATATAAACGTCTTCAAAGATAAATATTATCATGACTACTGATAACATGACGAGGTAATCTATAGACACAACAATGGCATCTTGTGTGATGAGATTTGTGACAATACCCATAATAAATAATTCAAGTATTATGACTACCTATTTGAATTCCGATACGAAATTAATCAATCTGTAGTACTTTATTTTATAAAACAAAAATTACAGTGTAAATGTGTAAATTAATAAGCAGGGTATATCAAGCTTTATGTATGTATTAAATTAAATAATCATTTATTTCAGGAAAATATTTCTGATAGAATCCGTGTATTGGATTACACGTTTTTATAATAACTCTCTTACCCTCCTATATTCTGGCGGGGGTAACTAGAAATAAGTTGATAGTTTAGGTCAAGGATTGGATTGAATACCATAGAAACTGCTCAAAAAGACTGTTCCTCGTGCGCTGGTCCTTACCCAAACAAAAATTACGAATGGAAACAACAGTGTGAAAAAGTTAGCATGTGCCCATCAAATTAAAAATAATGCGTTTGAAAATTACGTATCTTGTTAAATGATAAATGATTTTATTTCTGTAAGTAGATTTGTAAAAACACTTTTACACTTCAATTATATTTTTAAACTAGATGAGGTCGGCGTTTTCTATCTGACTACTCTGAGAAGAAAGGCCGAAACAAACGAGGTCACAGTTTCTTTTAAAGTCCAGACAATTTTGGTCAGATCATGTGAAGACCATGTGGATTGGTGTCTGAAATGGTCTTTTGAGGAAAGAACCACAGAGATTGAGTGGACCTGTCCAATCAGTGCACGCATTTATCAG
Organism: Polymixis flavicincta; assembly: GCA_949987655.1. NCBI lineage: Eukaryota > Metazoa > Arthropoda > Insecta > Lepidoptera > Noctuidae > Polymixis > Polymixis flavicincta. The sequence continues at coordinate 27,523,943 of OX465171.1, read as the reverse complement.
TAATCATGCAGCTCAACTTGAGGAGCTCAACGATTTGACGAACAATACCAAAGAAAGGACATTAGGATAGGCCGCATAAAGTACTCAAACTGCCGCAACTGTTGCAATGCTCAAGCATTGTGTTTTAATTAATCCTCAATCAGTAGTAAAAATTATAAACTGCACTTACTCAAAGTTTCTGCCCGTAGTGGCTGGGTAAAGAAAAGACAGCCTGAATTTCTTGGATGGATCAATGATGAAGAGAGCACGAGCAGTGAGAGGAATTCCTGAACAATCCACTTCATCTTTGTCCACCATGCAGAGCTTCTTGGCAATATCTCTATTCTTGTCTTCAACTATTGGATATGGGAACTTCTCATCCTCGTTGCAACCTGTGAAGTAAATGGGATTTCTTGATGAAAATCATTAGGATGACATACCTTAATCTCGAATATCTTTGATTTTTTAGTTATTTTTTGTAATTATATTAATTTGAATATCATGTGGAGGTGCTTCACTTGGTGCAAAAACAAAGATCAATGAAATGATCAGCAGTTACCTAGTGTCTGGATTTGTGTGTGTTAAAATGGCAATATGTGGAATTATAAACTAAAGCACTAGGAAGTGTCGAAGGGTGGGCGTTATTGGGGGACTGTCTTATGTAATTTTGACGTTCGAAAAGTGCTGACTCTCAGCCTAGTTTGAATAAATGACTTTTGATTTTGATAGGTTTACCATCCACCAACTGCCTGGTCATTCAGGGAATGCAAGCACGATGGTATTATTACAAATACTTAGTGTCAAACTCAAACTCAAACTCAAAGCATTTATTTCAATTAGTGTGTTGTTCAATATTAATTAATAACTTATTAATAATATTATGTGTTTTTAATTATGTTTTTAATTATTTTAAACTTATTAATAATATTATGTTTTCATGTTTTTAACCGACTTCAAAAAGAAGGAGGGCTTAACTCCGTCGTATATAAACGGATTTGCGAAAGGGATTTATTCCAAAATGGTCCCATTAAAATTTCATATAGATCTGATGATGCGTTTCGGAGACAGACAATGGAACTCTTCAAAAATTACAGCAAATCAACCGCGAATGCTGTTATTGCATAAATATGCATTGTTTTGACCCCAAGGATGATGAAATTTCGAATTGGTGGGGTAGGTAACTAAAAAGTGAAAAATAAAAACTTTTTTCAAAATAATAACAACCGGCTTAAACTACAGTTAGTTTTAACTACACATTCTTTATTATTTAAAACTAGCTAGCTGACCCATTAGACATTGTCCTCCAAATCCAAATTCAAATATTATTCTATTTAAAAAGTACTTCCCAAATTTTCCAGGAAACTTTTCGAATTGTAGTTTCCATAAAACCGAATTCTTTCCATAAACATATTAAAATGAAAAATAGCCAAATCAGTCCTGCCATGTTCAAGTACGCTTACCAAGAAACAAAATTTCAATCGTTTGAATCGATTGAAATTTTGTTTGCATTTGCACCAGCTGCTTAGATTGTTTTTCCAACAATTCTCCTTCAGATGTTTGCACATATTTATGTCTGACCAGGGCCATCCTCGTCTAAGTTATAATTTGTTAAATATTACCTGCAAAGCACTGAATGTCTTTGCACCACTCCACATGAGACTCAATACTATCACAGGACAGCCCAACAACTTTGGTGTTGCGCTTCTTGAACTCTGGCATCAGCTTCACCACTCTGGCCAACTCTGTAGTACATACTGGAGTGAAATCTGATGGGTGAGAGAATAGAATACCCCACCTGGAAAATAAAAAAACACGTTATTAGCAGGGCAAGAGGTTGAGGGAAACTAATTTTGTCTAGAGATTTATCTGTTCTATTTTATACTGTGCTGTTAGTCATGGGCCAAGCTAGGGGGGGGGGAGGGGCAAGGTTTGGCAGCATCCTAGAAACTTCTTTGGCCCTCCTACAAAATATATCTTCCTGCCCTGAAAAGTATCTTCCCCAAAATACTATTATATCTTCTTGCTAATTTTTATCGCAATCCACGTAGGGAGGTCTACCTTCAGACATAATTACAAGAATTTATTTTGTATTTATAATATTAGTAGATTTAACTATGAGACTTTTAACTTTACTTAGGAAGTCAGAATTACGCCATATCACCATGTGGCGAATTTCACCAAAAGGAGAGTGAATGGGGCATGGTATTGGCCCCCAACAAGACGAGCCAAAAACAAAAAGCAGGGACACTACCTGTCTTTTCTCGAAGCGTTTCGTCGTATTTTCAAAGCTACGGGCTGGACGATGCTTAAGACCTCAAAGCTTGAGCTTTGACTTTTAACTACAGTTAGCAGAATTAAAAAACAAGTTTTATTTAGCTAGCTTTTATACTTTGTATTTTAGTAATACGTAAAAATTACGATTTTTTTACTAATTGACTCACTCGTCAAAACCTCTAGGGCACTTCTTATGGATAATTAAATAGGCCAGTACAATATGACCGCTAAAATAACATTAAAAACGAGCACCCTACAAAAATAAAAATAAACATATCATTTAAAATAGGTTGCCAAGACTTAAATAACGCTTTCACAAACGCCATAATACTTTTACTTTACATTTGAAAACGTGAGCATAGGTCGTGGACCTGACAGAGCCCTGATGGTGCAACAAAAAATGAGATTGACTTCATTATGTCGACGACGAAGCAAGTATTCAATTATGTCTCTGTGATCAACGCGGTGAAAACTGGAAGTGATCACCGCAAGGTAAGAGGCACTTCGACCTTAAATATGAAAATATCTCCACTGATGAAGTCTACGCTTCGCCCAGCACTGATCCAGTCCAAAACGCCGAGAGCTTTCAACTCGAACTCCAGAATCCTTTCGAGTGCCTTGGGAGCACTGTAGACGATTTTAACGATGGGTTCGTGACAACTGTCCATACAGTCGGGTCTAAGATCTTCAAAAACCGTAGTACAAATATAAATAAGAAGCTCTTTGATCCTACTTTGTAGCTCATGAAGGTGCAAAGTAGGATGAACCGCGAAATGATCCTGCAGTCTTCAGACGATGCGCTCAAGTACCTACGTACAGCTTATTAGACGGAGTTACAAGATGTTGTCAAGAGTCATCACCAGTGATCGGAATAGGCTGACTACATTTGCCTAAACTTTGGAGAACAGAGACAGAAAGTGGAGACTTCCTTACGACTATATTTTTTTCCCGGGATTCGGGAAAAATCTTCAATAAGTTGAATATAAGCTTTATTAAAGATGTGTAAAAGCTATTTGTAACTAAAACGATGGCGATTATGGCAAAACCCCCTTTTGGGGGAGGCTCATGTCCAGCAGTGGACGTCTTTCGGCTGAAATGAACATGCGCTTCAAGCATGCAAGCAGGCATGCAGAGTGCAAGCAAGCATGCAGCATGCAAGCAGGCATACAGCATCCATCAAGTTAAAATATCCAAAAGTTTATTAGGAACAGTAAACTGTTCCTAATAAACTTTTGGATATTTTAACTTTTGTATAACATTATAAAAACACGAAGATAGCTGCAAAAGTAAAATACTGTGGCGCTGCTGACAACGCCCCACAAAAAATAAATTGAAGACATTTGTTCCAGACTATAAAATAAATTAACATTTACAACAGGAAAAAGAAAATGAGATAATTAATTAAAAACACTAAAACTTTGTATGTGTTATTTTGCTTAATGTAGAGTACTATGTCAGTCCGACTCCAGGGTGTACGTATGTAGTATGTGAGATAGGGAGACGTTATCTCTCCGAAACTATACACCGCTGCACTGGAGGATGTGCTCAAGGTTCTCGACTGAAAAGGCGTTGTAATTCACACTAATGGCGAGTAGCACTCACTTTCGGTTTGGCGATGATATACGTTGCCATGGTTGAGACTATGGAGGACCTCAGTACAATGCTCGGTGATCTCAGTGGAGCTTAGACAAGAGTGGGTCTTAAAATTAACATAAACAAGCCAAAAGTCATGTTAAATGCCCATGTACCGTCTCCTATCTTCATGAGATTGGGTGTCCAGTCTGAAAAAAATTGGAGACACTACTCTCGAAGTTATCGACGAGTTTGTTTACCTAGGCCAAACTGTCCAGTTAGTTAGGTCCAACTTCGAGAAAGAGGTCAATCGTTAAATCCGACTCAGCTGGGCAGCATTCGTGAAGCTACGCAATATCTTTTCGTCCCAAATACCGCAGTGCCTAAAGACGAAAGTCTTTGACCAGTGCATGTTTGCCAGAGATGACATATGGCACTAAAAAGTGGTCGCTTACAATAGGCTTAATTAGAAGGACAATAGTCACCCAAAGGGCAATAGAGAGGGTTATGCTTGGAGTTTCCCTACGTGATTGAATCAGACAAAGAGATCTGCAGGAGAACCAAAGCAACCAATATGGCCCGAAGAGTTGCCAAACTTAATTGGCAGTGGGCAGGGTACATAGCTCATGAGGCTGAAGGGTCCTGGACTGGCAACCGCGTACCGGAAGACGTAAAAATGGAATGTCTCTCACAAGGAGAACCAATAACTTTGTGAAGGCCACAGGAATCCATTGGATACGGGAACCACAGAACCAATCGAAGTGGCGGAGCTTGGGGGAGGCCTATGACCAGCAGTAAACGTCTTTCGGCTGAAATTATGATGATGATGATGAAGCCCATAGGAGTCTCTGTGCTGTGGAATGGCCAATCCGTACATTTTAACCAAGACGTAAGCATTGTAAAGTTAGGCCTAGGAAACCGCGAACGGCCAAGCCGTACATTTTGACCAAGATGTAAGGTTTGTAGAGTTGGAGGCAACTCTACAAACCTTTAAATTTATCGATTTAAAGGAAATCTACATTAGATCAGATAACTTTGTAACAGTGCAAGCTTTACCTATTTGTCTTGGCAGCCTACTTTACCTACATGAAATATATTTCGTGGGATTATTTATTACTAGGCATAATTTATAAACTCCATCTCCATCTAGACGGCTGCCCCCTCTAAACAAAATCCCTAGCTACGCCCATGCTGTTAGTCCAATAGCATATTTTAATCCTACTATGAGACCATCCATGCCACCATAAAGATAAAAAGTAAGAATTGCAATTTTTCATGCTAACTGTGCTATTATTACAAAATTTGTGAAAGCACTTAGCAATTAATCAAAAAACTTAAAGACGCTAGGACGCTAGACATTAGGATTTACCAGGGTGTAGGAACACCCTGGTAAATCCTGTGATTCTCTTGATTGCCGTGGGTCAGATCTTGATGCCATTTTGAACAATGGTTAGGATGAGGTTTCCATACTCAAATATCAAACTGTTTATGTATTAGTCCATAGACCATATTTGGCCAGTCTCCTTTGTGTTCAGCAAGTTGTGTGACATTGCAAACATGGCAGGATACATTAACACCATAAGTGAATGTTTTGCTAGTGTAAACACACAGATATGCACAAAGTTTAGATGCACAAGCTGACTTTTAAGCAGTTGTGTTATGAAACTCTGAACCCCGGTTTCATTTTACCTATAGGTATGTATATTGTTAATTGGCATCTATAGCAAGACATGACTTTGTTGGCATCTTCACTTGTTTCATGAGCCAAATCAAAGTCATTGCTAATCTGTAGTATCTCTGACCTTAGGCCGTTTCTGCACACTACTACTAAAGTATCGGAATCCTTTTAGTTACAGTTGTAGCAGATACTACATTAGAGTGTTTCCCTTTTAAATTGGGCTGCTACCCTTAGCAACGCCGTGTAACTACTTGGTTGGTACTACACTACTGCAAAATGTAGGTGTTTAGTATTCCCCACTTTTTATTTTATAAATAAATTGTATTTTAGTAAGTGCAAACATAGTGCCGGTATTGAAACGTTTTTAAATAAAACTTACGAATCTCCAAGATGGTTATAAAAATCTATCTCTCCAATGGTCGAGTTGGCAGCAAAATTAGGAAAAACATCTCCTAGCAGCAACATTTTCAGGTTAGGTAAATATTATGCGATAAATTTGTTTATAAACCGCAACGGTCAATGTTTTCCACTTCTTTAATTTTCGCTAGTATATGTTCTGACAAAATAACCACTCAAGATGACAGTAAATTAATATTACGAATCAAAAATTATTCGGAATTTAAATATATTTTTTAATTCCCGCCTGCTGCCAACGCGAGTTACGGCCAGTATGTAATCTTTTCTGCTTTCTGCATGCATTTTTGATTGGGGGAACTGCTCGGAAAAAACCATAATGCTAGGAAGTCTATAGAGGAATCGCACACAGAAAAGGTGTCTCTGGTTTACTACCAGACTAAACGTAAAATAGTGCTGGCAAGAGCTATTTGGTAAACAATAAATTTTAACGCAGCGAGTTAGTTAGACGCTGTACGCACTGCCATATTTCACCGCGCAATATTTTTTATCGCAATTCTGTACCACTCAATGTGGTATATATTGAGGTATATATCATAAAGGAGGAACCGCACTGGCAGTAATAAACGGAAAAGAGTATGTGATTTAGTGTGATGCGATGCGGAATCACGGTGATTAATTGCAATTAGTGTTTCGGCTGAAACGATGATGATGATGATGATGAATTAATCACGGTGATGCACAGAAGACCTCCCGTGTGGGACAAAGGACATGACCAGTGTAACAATTGGCGCCTGCCTAAATGTCAAAATCAATGTGCCGCAAAGTAAATATTGTTTTATTCTTGCAAGTATTGCATTATTTAGTTTACAAACAAAAAAAGTTTTAAGAGCATAAAAGGTTAGGTTAGGTTAGCTTTTTTTTTACCAAAAATCAGAGTTATTTAGTGAAAACTTATCTTTTTTTGAAATGGCACTTGGACTTGTGGTTTTCGAGTTCAAGATTGTTTTTTTTTTCTATTCGATGGTTAAAAAAACTTAACGCCTAGTTTTTTATTACCACCAAGGGAGTAAATGAACCTAATGTTAAGCGAGATCCGCTCATAGACATCCACAACTCCAGGGGCCTAAGTCTACTAATTTATAAACGTTACAATGGTCTCTCAATGGTGTGTTTTTGACAGTTTTTGTATGGCAAATCTGTCAAAAACTTACCATTGAGAGACCATTATGACGTTTATAAATTAGTAGACTTAGGCCCCAGGTTTATTGCTGATGCATTGCCAACTTATTCCCACCCCAAACCGTGGGCTTGCGATTCCCTCACTCACCATACGAAGCGCAGCATCAAAAGGTTGGTACTTCACTTTGGTATGCGGCGGAGGAGGTATCCTCGTTTGAGCCAGCACAATTATGAGCTACAATCAGCTATTGACAACAACTCTACGTGGCTCGGTAAACAATAATAAAGCTTATATTATTTGTAAAGGATGAGTGATCCCAGAATAATAAAATGATTATTAGAACGAAGGAATTGTATTATATAATTCATAATAATATATCATAATAAAAAACATAAGAATAAGAAATCAAGTCAAATCATATCAAGTCTCAGGTTTGAAGTCCGGGGAACTTATTTTATAAATTACGGTGAGGTCTTCCGTTCTTCATATTAGATGTTCATCTCAGCCGGGAATTGTATCGAACTGGCAAAAATCACAAGAAATTTTATTTGCAGTGCTTAGGAGTCGGGAGAGTAAAAATCACGCGGTGAAATTTCGCAGTGCGTACAGGACCTTAGTCGCCGGCGATTACAAATTATACCGTGCCAAGCTATTTGTCACAGTGTACACTAGAGATTTCAAAATCTCTAACAAATCGCCGACCCACTCAGTGTCGCTGTGTGTATACTGGAGGGTATTAAAACATTATCTCACGCATAACCCCTTGACGGTTTTGACACTTGAGCAATGTAATATGCGCAATATTCTGAGCGGAAAAATGTAACTTTCGGTGGGAGACGTGGTATCTACTCTCGCCCGTAATACAAAGTCCGTACCATCAACTTTTTATTGATATGAATATTCATTCAGAATTTATTTGAATCTATAAAATAAGACAGCTAATGGATTTGATACTTCTATTTTATTAATATAACTACGAGGTCTCGTGGCTAAGTAATAGCAGCCGTACAGGTCAATCGCTCGGTAAGCTTGCCACGCTCCGTTTGTGGTTGGGTGACCATCTTTACGAGTACATACCGAGACCACACCATGGCTCGGAAAGCACGCTATGTCGTTGCGTTGGTCCCGGATGTATTTCCTGGACCTTTGACAGTCGTTATGGGTCTTCAGAAGCCCGAAGGTCTTACCAATGGGTACCTACAGTGCTACCCAGTAACTGGGTTGTGGAAGTCAACTTTTTAACAAAGTAATAAGGTTAATGTTCAATTGGGAAAATTTTACAGTTTGGGATAGCTTGACCTGCTGGCGACTGTACTTTTACGGAGAGAGAAGTGTTTTCAGTGTTATATTCTTTGTCTCACGCACCGATTTTGACATAAATAGCGATAAATATGCTGAGAAAATACGTGCAATGTGTCGCTTAGAAGTCTTAGAACGTTGGTGACTACAGTCACTGTGTGTGTACCTAGCATTAGAGAAACAGCATTATATCTTGCTTCGGTCGGAAAAGGATAGTCGACTACAGATCCGCATTAGTGCGTTTATTCACAAACGAGAATAAATCAATCGAAAATAGAAGCACAGCACATCACTATTCATCCAATCAATGGCGTCACCGTCAATGACCCAACCCGCAACGTACAGTTTTGTAGTTTTCAACTTATTTATACTGAGTTACAATTGAATTTTTTATTTGAAAGTGTAACATCTTGATACGGTAAGTAAAATATCTTACAAAAAGCATTCATATATCTAAAGTATCATGATAGCAAGTTACTTGTGATCGAACTCTACACAAAATGGACGTCAAAGGTATTGTGTCGTGATTATGTAAAAATACTTATCAATATTGGATAAAACTGCACCGGTATGTAGATTAATTAATGTTGTATTCTGTGTAATCCGTTCTGGTGTAGCAGACAGCCTCGTATGTTCCTGTATGTGTACATCTAAATAGAACAACAGTCAAGACGGAAACGAACGGGAAGGCATGTTAATGAGTGGCGGCGCACAGGCAACCGCCTATCGCGCTATCGGTGCATCTAGAGAGACGTCTTTGTTTTTAGCATCCTGAAAAATCACTTCACGTTTTTATTTACATGACCCCTTTTGGGGTCATTGCCCTATATCGTGCATGGAATGTAGTTCTATTTATCGTTTTCTAATGCTTGTATTTTATTTGCTGTGCGAGTTATTCACCTACATTTTACCCGCCTACACTGATTACTCAGTTGCTAAATTGTCAAGTAGCTACTTATTTTTGTCTAACATTGTATTTAGATTAGAGTATTGTTGTTTATAAATGTATTCAGATGATGATATAATTCATTTGATTTAAATGAAATAGTAGGCAGTATTCAAATCTTTTCCATCTTGAACCCTTAAGTTTTAAATAGAGTAATACTTAGGAAATAAGTTAATGAATAAATTTAATCTAAATAACAATTAATGTTGACTAACTGAACATTAACTATTTGTATTGTCAACAATTATTACATATTAATATGCAGTGAAATCATTCTTGTGATACCATAGGCAGCTATCTGCTTGAGCGAATGTGCATTGTTTGCATACAGCCTTTATATCCGCTAACTGTGATTGTGTAAATGATGTGACCATCAGAATTTACAATAAAAAACAAACCATCAATTTTTTTAAACATCTATAAAAGGCCAGATTGATTTGATCTATAACAAGTTGTTTGTTATAAAAAAGTGATTGTGGATAAGCAAATCACTATTGATATATTTATATTAGAAACAATGGATTTAGACTATCCCTGCAGCTATGTGAAATGAACCACAAGCTAATTATAAACTATCATCTATTTTTACCTGACTGCGCCAGAAGGAGGGTTATTGATAGTAACATCATCATTCTCTTAACCTTATCCTATTTAATATACATGTTAGTAGGGACATTGACACATAAGCTATTATCATACAGGATAAGTTTTTAACCAGTGCGCAAACTGTAACCATGAATTCAGAATATCATTCTAGACCCCCTAGCGTAGAAATTTTTCGTCGAATAAGAAATTCAGCTGTTCCACACATATTGCACTTTTCTATGAAACAGCTGATTTGTTTTTTTTTACCGTTGAAAAGTTCCTACACTAAGGGGTCTAGAATGATATGCTGAATTCATGGTTATTTTGCGCACTGGTGAAAAATGTATCCTGTAAATTCAGTCCCTGACCACCCGCGGGGTAGAAACTTTTCATTGGATAGTTTAGAGAAATCAGATGTTCCATACATTTTGACTACATAATTATTGCATTTTCCTACGCTAGTTGCAGTTTGCTCATCAATTTCCCTGCTAGTCTACTATAGTGATAGATAGTCATATTATGTAGATTTTTCCAAAAAAAAAAAAAGATTTGACTTAAATCATCTTCAGCAGGGATCCAGTAGAATATCAGCATCAGGTATATTTGCTTGGCACATGCTAAACTGGACTCCTATTTGGTGCTTCTTTTTACTCCACTGCATATTATTTCATTTGAATGTTAAATTGTGTCATATTGTCTAGTATCATCAGTATATAGTCTTACTTCTTATTTTTTTAGTATATTGGCACCTTGTTCTTTTCATGTAATTCGTTTAAATCTCATCATGCTTTTTATGTTGTTTTGTGTGCACCAAATAAACGATTTATCAATACAACGATCTTAATATGGGAAAAAATACAGTTTTGACAAAAAGTTTAATGGTTATTGTGATTGGATTATTAAAAAATTATACAGCTGTGCTTGTCGTATCAATAAGTTATATGTCATGTAAATACAGGTTATGTTCAGTGATAGATATATACACATCGTATGTAAATTGGCATCTTGAATACTAAAGCATTGGTTTGAGTGTGACATGTTGCATATTGCATCCGCCTGCGGTGTCGCACGCGTCGGAAAATAACATCCTTTATGACTGGCCTACAGTCAACATTCACATTGGTTGACATAATAGGATGAGGTAAACATTATCAAATCAGCTCTATCAATTTTCAATATGCTCTGTTCAGAGCTGATCTCATCCAAAAACCTTATTTATCACTGACCAGGGTAAATTATACTATTCATATTTTCAGAAATTCCCTATTAACCCATTACAGGACACTGAATGAGACACAATAGAAGTTTTATTGTTATTGTCCCACAAACTGTTAACTGTAGATAGCCAAATACGTGACATTTTGTTTCTGTATTTAGAAATAGGTAGTTATTTTAATTAATTGACCAAATATCAACTTAAACTACTCTAGTGAAAGGTGATGAGGAAATATTTGTTTTATTTGTAAAGCTGTTGTCCTAGTCTCTATTGCTCACAGCCACCTTTTAAATATCAAATGTGTTCTATTTTAACAATATTATTTTATATATCATAATAACGAATACAAATAGTGAATATTAGTCATTCATGGTTTTTTTCTGTGACTATGTTTATCTCGGAATATTTACTGCTCATAATATTACTAACAGGCAATCGTAATTGTTAAGCAAGTTAATATAAAATATTTCATAATGGAGTTAGTTTGAGAATCAAAATCACTGACATTATTCACTCATGGTGATATTTATTATGTCTTTACACAATTATAAAATATGCATCACTTGTTATGAATTTTTTTTTGCAACTTTTTGTGATAAATAAATCATGGGTAAATAAAATAATGTTTCTCCTTGTGGGGTAGCTAGTCCATTCAGTTTCATCTCATGAAATCATGGATAATTAGTATTGAAATTTGGTAAGCGTACTTCTTACACGTCATGTTAAGGCACATAAATACTCATTATGTCTCTCTTGTAAAAAACCCATGAATGAAGAATTAAAGTTCAATTAGAAATGAATGTATAATAAAAATTATAGGCATTCATATTTTATTTTTCTGTTATGGTAGAAACTTCCTCATCTTTGTGTTAATAGTCTTAAATAGGGCTTGTTATGTTGTTGTTACTAACATTGTATTTAAAATATAATATTTTGTTATGTCATAGATGGGTAATAAAACTGCAGGGTTGCCTGAAAAACTGTTATTTGTAGAAGATTTGTTAGTATTAAAAAAGCTTGCGTTATTTTGCTTTGCGCTATAGATTTATTCAAACACAGCTTTACATAGCATTTGTTTTGTTCCAGAATACTTCTTGAGGGTGGATATGGTCAGAGAATTGCAGAGGTGCATTAGAAAGAGCGAATAAAAGTTTTCATCAAAGATATCTGTTGAGAAGTTACCAATCATTCGTGAACATGCAGACAATCAAGTGTGTGGTGGTAGGCGACGGTGCCGTCGGTAAAACGTGCCTACTCATAAGCTACACAACCAACAAGTTCCCATCCGAGTACGTGCCCACTGTGTTTGACAACTATGCTGTCACGGTCATGATAGGAGGAGAACCTTATACACTGGGTCTCTTTGATACTGCAGGTAAACCAATTATTTAGTTTGTTTCTGTTCATCCAATGCTATAAAGTCACTGCTCTATTTGTCCATTAGTAAATAGGATCAGAAAGTGATTGTGGTACTGCCACCTTGCTTATAAACAGATGACAAGATATGTTCAGTTACATACTCACATATTGATAGCATAAAGCTAGCAACAGTTGGGTCACATGTGGTCAAGAGTGCAAGTGACTTTTATGTTCCAGTTTATGTCTAGGCAGCCAATGAAGTGAAAATAGAATTCTAGCAAGATGTTCTCTGTGAAATAAAAATCATTGATATTATACCTATTTTGTTGTTAATAACTTATTGACTAACTAATTTGTATGTTGGCTATAGGTCAGGAGGACTACGACAGGTTGCGACCACTAAGTTATCCACAGACGGATGTTTTCCTTGTTTGCTTCAGTGTAGTAAGCCCCAGTTCATTTGAAAATGTCAAGGAAAAAGTAAGTTGATATTATTAACAGAATTAGCAATTCATACTGCATCATTGCTAAACACATTGCCGATTATAATATTACATATGTTTAAATGTCATTTAACATGGTGAAATAATATTATTTAACGCAATTTATTATGGTAATAAAATGTTTCAATAGCATAGCTAAATCAGTAGCAGCAATTCACTGACTCTCGCTATTTAAAGGAATGTATAATATACTTATTATTAATACTGTTCAGTACTTTTTAAGGATTTAATTGAAACCATAATTGATGACAGTTGCTAAAAAGTAACAAAACATAATTAAATAATAGACTACCTAGTAAAAAAAAATACAGCTATCTAGAAATCCTGCTGGGTTATGCACTTTTGACGCGTGCCTTGCATACACTTAACGAAATAGCGGAAAGGGTGGATTTATTTACTTTTTCTCTGAATAAGTTCACAAAAATTACTTAACATGAGATAAGCTGTAATGGAAAAAATATTGTTTAAGACCACACTACCGATTTGGGGCAACTTGTAATATTAGGTGTGTTGGGAATAATAAATAAATAAAATAAAATTTAATTAATTGCATGTAATTTCCAGTGGGTGCCCGAAATTACTCATCATCAACAAAAGACGCCTTTCCTCCTGGTGGGCACTCAGATAGACCTGCGAGACGACCCGGCCACAATGGAGAAACTGGCTAAGATAAAACAGAAGCCCGTGTCTCTGGAGCAGGGCGAGAAACTAGCAAAGGAACTCAAGGCTGTCAAATACGTTGAGTGCTCAGCACTCACACAGGTATGGCCCTATTATTACGAATGTACGAATGTTTATTTAAACAATACAACATTGTTCTAACTGATCTAATTTTTTATCGTACCTAATATTTTAAAGGAGTGATTAAATATTACGCCTTTTAACAGACATTCAAACATGAACGCTAAAAATGTGACACGTTTCCATTACTCCACCTGATCGTTAGTAGACAACATGTTTTATAAATATACACTTCAAACACGTCTCTTATAACAAAAAAATACGCCTCGTTTCCCGGAAGGGTGAGGTAGAGGTGTAACTACCTATAGTACCACCACAATTCGTCAGTTATGTTTAAGTCCCATTTAATAACACGTCTCTTATGTTTATAAAAAAATGAGTAATTGATGTCATAATAACGTAAATTGAAACTGTTAGGAAGTAATGACAACTTTCTGTTCAAACAACGAAAATTGAGACTGAATTACAGAAGTTTCAAATATCTACAAAGAGGACGGAACTGTTTTAATAAACCAACTTCACATAGCTGTAATCTCGTACCGAAGAACACTTCATTACACGAAAAAAAGGACCATGGGCAATTTGGTTCAATCAAAAAAAATCCCCAACAGTGTTAAAACGTGTCATATGAAAGCTATTGGGGGGCATCATTTGTTTAATTCTGTGGCGATTATGTCAAAATCGAGCGCGAACATGGTTTTGGGCACATTATCAAAACTGAGATAGTATAAATTCATAACATCAATAAATGTAAACTAAAGCTCTCAAGGCTAACTAAAGGTCTCTATAGAATAGAAATATATCGGGAGAATAACTTACAAGACTTGCAACAACGTAATATTTTACAAACTAACGTATGGCTGCTCTGAGGACGAGTACAATCTCGACACGTAAGGTCTTATTATACTTATACAGTGATTGATCGCGATCAAGAGGGCGGGATGCGTTAATACAATATTAATGTACATGTCTAACAGGCAGACGCACTATAGGGAGCTGTGCCCATGTCATCTCCATAATATGGTACATAGGACTGGCCAGACAGGAAGGATTTCATCGACCTGATTTACCTTTAGTTGAGATTATTATTGACCATTAATAACACTAGTTTACAAAATTTTACTTTTTTGTATACCCCGAAATAAATGTATCTAAATATGTTAATCTATCTTCCTTAAACCTAAAAGTGTTAGCAGAAATATTTTATTTCGTCACAATTTGTTCCTGCAGATAATTTTTTTTTTTAACTACCTAACTTGGTTTATTGTTTATTCGTTCGCTTCAAACGACAATTATCTTGTTTTCGATTGATTTAAAATGTCGAGTAGAAAATGTTAACAAAGTTCTGATCGTTTTTGTTATGTTTGTGGACAGTTAATATTTTCAAAAAAGAGAAGGCCCATTGTAGATTCGTTAAAAGTGCATATCTTCTTTATTTTGGATTTCCAGTTGCAAATCAAGATAAAAAGTGGGTGCCATACATGTTTTACGAAAGCTATAGAATCATCTTACTACAGTGGTCATCAGGAGGAAACGTTTACTTTCTATTTGATTGACCAATGTTATGGAGAGAACGTAGTAATCATAAAAAGGTTTTTGAGGAACGACATCAAGAATTTTGGGATGAAAACATGTTAGGGGATTACTGTTGGTCCATTATAAGAGAAACTGATTCAAATAACTATAAAAAGAAGGCAAAAATTAGTCTTTTTTTGTATTACCTATCAAAATTATGTAAGTAGATACAGTTAAGTAAAGAAATATTTCGTAAACCAGATGTAACAGATATTTTTAATTATTTTTGCTAGATGAATGAATACTAAAATAACAACTTTCAGCTGGGGTATGAAAACCGTGTAAACTAGTGTAATTATGAGGATAATTGCCTCATAATTACAACAACATTGTGTAACAGTTATTGATAAAATATTGAATTATTTTGTACACCACTCGCATATTTTTTCATTATTTTTAGCAATGATATTGTCTGTATTTTAGTCAAACGAATGCAAAAATTATAATAAAACTGCAATAAAAATAAACATTATTTTATTTTTATAGTAATAGATACTCATTTTAACTTACTCTCCGTAAAGGAGACTGCCAGCAGTGGGACGTATATGGGTTGTTGATAATGATGATGATGATAACCCATTAACTGGAAAAAATATCTTTATCACATCGTCGTATGTAGTATCAGGTAGGATTTTGGTCAAATATTTGTCAATTTTTAGGGTTCCGTACCTCTAAAGGAAAAAACGGAACCCTTATAAGATCACTTTGTTGTCCGTCCGTCCGTCCGTCCGTCTGTCAAGACCGTTTTTCTCAGGAACGCGTGGAGGTATCAAACTGAAATTATGATACTTAGTTCTACTGTCCCTGGAAGCTGTAGAAAAATCAACCTTCTAAGTCAACGCAATCAAAAGATACAGCCATTTAGGCCGCAAAATTCCGCAAATTTTCGAAACTCGCACGGGAATCAAAACCTACAGGGTACTTCCCGTGAACTTAGAATCTTGAAATTTTGTACGAAGTCACGTCTTATAGTACAGATATAGGAAAAATTACGAAAACCGAATTTTTTTAGTTTCGTCATATAAAAAAAAATATTTTTGACAATTTTGAACTTTTACTTATATACCCACAGGTTTGTACGGAACCCTCGGTGCGCGAGTCCAACTCGCACTTGACCGGTTTTTTTTTAACAAATAAAATGTACCAAAACACTTTGTTCGCGCTCGATTTTGACTAAACCGCCATAAAATGAGACAAATGGTACCCCAATAGCTTTCATATGGCATAGGTTTTATCACTGTTGGGGGACCAGCACCCTAATTGCGTAACTCACGATTAATCATAATCGGTTTCAATTTGACAGTTCAACAGTATTCATTGCGTTATTTAAGTTGTTGAACAGACACATTTTTAGAACATATAAAGCAATGGTTTAACAATCTTTTTCAAAATGAAGCAGTTTATGACGAATCGTGAGTTACGCAATTAGGATGCTGGTCCCATACATTTGTGCCCATGGTCCTTTAAAAATGCTATATCAGCGCGTGTATGTGTTTTTTCAGCTGCATCTAACTTTGTGCAACAAAATTTCTACTTCCCAATTATTTCATTAAACATCATCATCATCATCATCTGCCGAGCCTTTTCTCAACTATGTTGGGGTCGGCTTCCAGTCTAACCGGATGCAGCTGAATACCAGTATTTTACATGGAGCGACTGCCTATCTAAACTCCACAACCCATTTACTGGGTAATACCATACCCTTTGGTAAGACTGGTTGTCGAGACTTTCGGGCTTCTGTCGACCCGTAACGACTCAAAGATCTACAAATGACAGCCGGGACCAACGGCTTAAAGTGCTTTCCGAGGCACGGAGGGTTCTTGGTATGTAAAGATGGTCACCCATCCACGGACAAACCGCGGCAAGCGTAGCTTTACCTGAGCGATCGACCCGTGCAGCTATTGTTACTTAGCTACAAGCCGTTCAAAAACCCCCTTATTTCATTAAACAAAACTCATTATTATTAGTTTTGAAAATAATTATTTCAGAGTTTTCGCATATATTTGTCAATATTCATTTTTATTATTAATACAGTGCTTAGGCGTGTACACAGACCATTCCCAGTCGAGTAATGAATAATATTGTATTGAATAGCTAAACCAAGTAGCAGATCGACTGTGAAGATATGTCGTGTAAGATATCTGCTGTTCTTGTTATTGTAAAGATTAAGCATGTTCAAAGGCCATAACGATTTATTTTTAGTGTTTAACATACTTCCCTTTGACTTGATTTTTTTTTTCAAGTAACCCGCATATTGTCATGGATACGATCATTTCTTCTTGATAGGTAAAAGAGTTAACTTTTTAAACATTGTTCCCTCGTTTTCCAGAAAGGATTGAAGAACGTGTTCGATGAAGCCATACTAGCAGCGTTGGAGCCCCCAGAACCCGCCAGGAAAAAGAAATGCATACTGTTGTAAAGCGACCCGGGCCCCGTACGAGCCGCCCCACCACGACGCGAGTGTGCCCGTGAGTGCCGCGCGACGCCGCGCCACCTGGCCCTCCTCACGCGTACATTTTAGTATTTTACCATATAATATTATTCATAACGAAACGGTTTTTGAACAAGTAATTAATTAACTTTTATTTATGATGTTATAATGATTATTAAGTCTTTCCGGGATATATTCTGATATTTTAGTCGGAAATATATAAAAATGCGTCGCTACTACATTTTATATTGTATAATAAAACAATGAATGAAAAAAAGGGAACATGTATTTAAAAAAATGTTTCAACACGAGTGGTGTCCGTGATTATTTATAGAACGAATAGCGAACGTGATTAAAGAAAGCAAACGAATACTTTTATAATAATTACTGCAGCTCAAATACTGAATGAGCTGTTCTAGTTTAGACTGGACTAGAAGAAAATACATTAGCCTTTGCAATGAATAGCAACCTTAACTGCCCGCACATATACTAGTTCGTAACGTTAATCGTTCTATTCCGTTTCAATAACGTTTCGATCCCTACTGCCGCTCGATAGGCACCCAAAACCCATTCTAATATTTGGATAATCAAATAGAAACTTAGCTTATGTGGAAAGGCAACTCAATCGCTATTGTTAAGTTATTGAATGTGTGTTGCCAACAGTTCCAACAGTAATTTCTGAAGTAACTTCAGAAATCTTCACAATACAAATGTGGTTAAGTGCTAAATATATTTGTATTTAGAGCTCATCAAAACGTAACTTCCATCATATGAGGAATGTCTTTTTACAACCAAGTAAAATACATAATTCATTCAAAATGGATCCAAATTATCTCCAATCCATTATAGGACTGAATTCTTTATGCTCTAGTATAGTTAATCTTTAGTAAAAAAATAAGAACAAAGTCATTACTGCGACGTGTAGCCATGGTATGCGTCATCGTTGAGTTCGATCACATGTGTACAATTGTACAGTGAAAGGAATTCGGAGCTTGTTTGGAGTAAGCTAAAGCTAACTGTTATTAATGCTTTTTATTCATAAAATAATAATAACACCTCACAATGTATTTGAACCGTAAGTATTTAATTTGAATAAACATGGGACATAAGTACTTCCCTTCTGTAGAATAGAAGTACTCATGCCAGTGCATGATTTTATATCATGCATTATTTTGTTACATATTTACGGTTCATGTGGAACCAATTAAGGCTAACAGTTAAGGCTCTTTAGATAATTTTCTTTCCCTAGTTATGATGGGAATGTTTTCATCCGTCGCTAATAAAGTAGGGTAATAATTTTAAAAAGTTCAATCGTCCGACTTTGCGGACTAGATTTTTTTTTTTTTAAAACAGTTTCCTTTCTGTAGTTTGACTGATACGAAGAAATTGTACACTAACAATAACTTTGTATTTATAGCATAAACATCAGATAAAGAAATTGTCTATGCAGACTGTGTAAGCTGGAACCGATGAAGCAACTTCATGCACAATATTTGCTAAGCACAGTGCGTCTATGTATTTTTATAAGTATTACTTGGTAACATACTAACTTTTTAAATTCATAATTTTTTTTATTAATACAACGTCTGTTTCAACGGACGAACTTCCATGTTTGTGTTTCAAATAATTTCGATGTGTTCTTCCTAGTTTATAAATAATTTTGATACAAAATAGTAAAGATTTACTTAACACAAAACTATAAGCATAGTATTCTAAAAAAAGAAACGGCAAGTTTTTAACGCTGGAAACGCGGTATTTCAAACGATAATATAAATCGTAGAATTTGTGATGCTATACAGAGTATAAATATTATTATTATACAATAATTACGAATCATGCAATGAGTTTGGACTGATAATTACATAAATTCATCATTCCATGAAATATTTTTGCATTTATTGAAGATAAAATGCATTGGAGTAAACAGTATAGTCGACTTTGTAATTGCGTTACCACCCCAAGGTTGAACGTCATAAAACGACAAGCTTAATTTGTCTTTGTGGCAGTTAGTTTCGAGATTTGGAGTCCATTTTAAGATACAACGTTAACTTTTTGTGTAACACAGCCGACTTATGGGTTTTGAATATAACTTCCCAACTTAAATTCACAACTCAAAAGATATGCATCGACGTTCAAACTTGAAACTTTCACTTTCTAGAAAATGCAAAATGCAATATCTGATCCGACCCTCTTCTCTTTTCTCGCAAGGCAGATCGATTTCCTGTAATTTGTTTAAAAATAAAGCTTATAAAAATATGAATGAGTTTTTAAATTAATGATTTTCATAAATTTTTACTCATTTATTATTATATACATGGGAGGCCTCCCCAAGGTGGACCGCGGACCTGGGTGCTTACTCTGGAATATAATTCCGATTAATCGACATTGGAATTATCAGTTAAACGTCAGGGATTGGCTGGACTCACTCCCCCTTATTACAAAACAAGGTTTTTCTTTAGGTATGGTTTAAACCGTCGAGCCTGTTTTTTAAAAATAAGAACCTATCTGAAATCGAAATACAGCTTTGTTTGACTAACAATTCCAATGACGATCTATCGGAATTATATTCGAGAGTAAGCACCCTAGTGAAAGCCGCTGGAATCCGCTGAATGCAGCAAGCACAGATTTGATCGAAGTGCCGGGTGCCTATATCCGGCAGTGACGTCTTTCGGCTGAAATGATGATGAAGATGATACATATTGTCATGGCATTTTAAATAATTTGACTCTGAGTGACGTTATACATTATTTTATGAATATTTTGTATGCCATTGTCTAAGACAGACGTGATGATCTGTATTTATTTTTACTGACAGTTTGTGTTGTGTCATGCTGTGTTGTGCTTAGTTACGTACTTTATTATTTTTTGAGAAAATAAATGATTATATTATCTTCATCTTGAGTGAAGTTTCAATTTACTGGAAATTGTTGTCAAAAGGTGGTGAAACAATTACTAGGACGACTATACCATAGTTAAACCCACGCTGAATACGAAATACTTAACGCCTAATATAATTATCTCGTGATTAGAAGACGGTGCGTATTCTGTATTATGAAGCTTCATTTCATCATAAGTGCGTAAGTGTCCTCGGCTCCTGAGCACTGCTTGCTCCGCCATCGCACTCAATTGCTATCGTAACAAGACATTAAACAAACAAATAGTTATTAGTACTCTGAATACTATTGATCTATAATGATTCATTAAATTATATAATGGGTGCAATTAATGATTATAATAAAGTAAAATAATTGTAAAACATCATTACTGACTTTGGGGGCTAAATATTATTATCAACTATAGCAAATATGCATGTACTCAAAATTATAACTACATTTTTATGTATATACACTCCCGGACACCTGAATCGAGCCACTGCAAATTTTTGTTTAAAGGTCTTTTAAAATAACGGTAGTACAAAAAAACGAAATAGGAGCTACTATTATTTCTGGTTGAAAAAAACAGTTTAATTGCAATAAGTCGGTCTTTTTGCGTTACAATTTAATTCAAGCTACAATAGGCCTTTACACAAAACATAAACCTGCACGGTGGCTTGATTTAGGAGTCCGGGAGTGTATAAGCTACTGCGTACTTTTTTACGCATGGAAAAGGTGGTAACAAGTTTTATGAATTCATATAATATTTATTTAGCGTTCTTTGTAATTCACAAGAGCGATGATTATTTTGTATGTTTATGCATTATCAGTGCAGTTATATGTTCTTTGTGTCAAGAAGTAGTTATAGGTGTATATGGAATAAATATATAATGAGATTAAATGATAAAGTTTTATTTTATTCACTATAGAGGCAAGCACACATAACAGTTGCGTCGGGCCGCATTGTATCTCATTTCAATATGGAAACGGAAATGTTGGAATTTTATTCAATTGCAGTAAGTTTAATGTGCCTACAAGCAACCTATTGTTTGCCTGCTTTAGGGCACAGAGCATCACAATATAATACTCTAGGGCCTAATCTCACACGTATTTTACACGTTGTCATCGTGCTGATTTGTTAAGACTACCTGAAATCGCAGTTTGACAGTGACAGTGACTCGAATTTTATTAAAAAGCGCGCAAGTCACTCATTACCCGTGGTCCCGGTGGGTCGACCCTTTACCCTAGTCCATGAGCAATTTTAATTACCCGCGTCGTCGTCGTGCTGATTTGTTAAGACTACCTGAAATCGCAGTTTGACAGTGACAGTGACTCGAATTTTATTAAAAAGCGCGCAAGTCACTCATTACCCGTGGTCCCGGTGGATCGACCCTTTACCCCAGTCCATGGGCAATTTTAATTACCCGTGGTTCCATGGCATTAGGGATTGTTCCCGGACTCCTGACTAAATCGATAGAAAACGTAAACCATCAATTACAATAAAGATTACTCATACATAAGTAAAAAAAAATATTTCATCTTTGCCTCCTTGGGAACAAAAATATGATGAATTCATATCTGGGATAAACTACTGGAATTAATTACTGGCGAATTAACGGCTTAATTGTTGGAGGTTTATGAGTAATTAAAATTACCCATGAACCCCCGATACTAGGTCGACCCACCGGGACCACAGGTAACGAGTGGGGCAAGCAGCACGCAGACGACCAGGGTATAAACAAATGCCATGTGCAGCCCTTTTTAATTCTGGGAGGCTCTGTGGGGGAGTGTAGGTCATTCTAGACATTTGTTCGGGTTGGCATGATTCGACACAGCTTCGCGGCGGAATCTAAAGTAGGTACCTACAATATTTTGCCGACCGGAGTAAGTATGTAGCACTCCTACTGCCAAACATCTACAAATGACAGCCATGACCAACGGCTAATTATAGACAAGGCGCTTAAGCATAGATCTGACTACCCGACTTTTAAAAAGGAGGTGGTTATGCATTCGATGAGGTTTTTTCGTGTTTGTTATTACTGGGTTGATTTACCTACGTGATTCATTTGGCGGTGGTACCATTTCAATTTAACTAACGTTGCTGTTGCTTGAAGAATGATTGAGTGAATTTGTGTGGGGTACTGTGGTATCCCAAAAAATATTTGTTACTGTTACGTTGTAACTTACCTGTAAGTGAAAATTTGCACTTTCTAGTTTAAGTTATAATTTTTAACTTACATTAGTGAAAAATAATAACTTTCTACAAATAAAAAAGCGACTGAGTACAAAGTGAAAAATAATTTTAGTTTCGGAAGTCAGTGGCAATTTGCTAATATAGGTATTTTTGTTTTTTTTTATTTTCACTGAGCGCTGGCCAGGCGGCGAGACGGGACGGCCCATACAGCAAACAGAGAAGGACCCGCACCCTAATTGCACACTTTCAATCAGATTCTGAATCATTTTGAAAGACACTGCTAAATGATAAATGATTTTATTTCTGTAAGTAGTTAGGTTTGTACCAACACTTACGTCAATCATTTTTTTTTAAACTAGATGTGGTCGGCGTTTCCTATTTGACTACTCTGAGAAGAAAGGCCGAAACAGACTCGGAGATAAAGATCATGTGAAGACCATATGGATTGGTGTCTGAAATGGTTTTTTGAGGAAAGAACCACACAGATTGGGTGGACCTGTCCAATCAGTGCATGCATTTATCAGTAATCATGCAGCTCAACTCAGAACTTGAGGAGCTCAACGATTTGACGAACAATACCAAAGAAAGGACATTTGGGTAGGCCTCTTATAGGACTCAAACTGCCAGATTAACATTACAAACGAACTGAGAAAAAGATTAAACACAAAAACAAAACATGACCCACATAGTCCTCGCTCGCATTCACAATAGTTATAACAATAATAATAATATACTTCCTAAAGTAAATATTCATGTCAAAGTGTATTTGTCAATGAGTTTATGTTTGCAAAAACAAAAAAAGAACATTGAGTATGCAAAAATTGGAGCAGGTTAGTTTGTGTTTGTTCCTAGTACTTATACTATGGATATCACTGTATTTCTAAATGAATGTCGGCGGAATTTCCCCACAGCAGAATACCATTCGACATTACACTATGAAAGTAGCTAAAGTACACTAAACGGGCTGTCTCTATATCAATTAAATAACAAATTTTTCTAACAGCCTATGCTGCAGAGCTAAGCTTTTTCGATAATTTATCTATATGTGGGCCCCACTGAAGCTTGGCATCCAAAGTTAAGCTCAAGAATACAGTGTTATCTTCAGGATTCAATTCTTCGCCCTGTATCAACACAATAGTTTTCACCTGTCTGTCGTGAGGTAGCGTAAAATCCATTTGTTTTTTTTTTCATTAAGTAGTAAATTATTAACACTAACCAGTGAACTACTTTTGAGATTGCGCTATTTATATCGTCATTAACAAGCTTCTGACGCTTAAGTTTAAACAAAAGTGAAGTGTCATCCGCAAACAACACTATAACATGATTATCCTAACAAACAAGAAAGGACCAAGAATTGAACCCTGAGGGAATCCCTTTGCTACTATGGATCCAGGAGATCTTTTTCCATTTACATCAGCACACTGAATCCTATTACACAAGTATGAAATAAGAAGATCCAGAGCGGTAGCGTAGTGGCGGAGTTTCCTGATAAACGTTTCATGAAGCACGCAATCGAATGCTTTAGATAAATCACAAAAGACGCCGAAGGTATCGTATTTATTTTCCCATGCATTATAAATTTGCCCTAAGAGTTCAACACCAGCATCAGTAGTTGAACAACCCCTTGTAAAACCGAACTGTTTGCTATGTAATAAATTATGTTTATTAAAAAATCTTTGCAATTTGTCTAAAATTAATTTCTCAAAAATTGTACTAAAAGTAGGTAGTACTGAAATAAGTCTATTAGAGGGGTCTCTAAATCTCTATAAATATATCAAAGGAAAAACTGACTGACTGACAAATGAACGCACAGCCGAAACTACTAGGACTAGGAACGTGAAATTTTGCACACGGCTTCCTTTTATAATGTCCCCTACATTATAAAAGGAAGCCGAGTGCAAAATTTCAATCAAAAGCAATAAGAAGAGGTTTTTGTAAATTCGACCTTTAAGGGGGTGAAAAGGGGGGATTTTGTTTGAATGAAAAATCTTATTCCTTGAGTTAATAAACTTGAAACTTACCACAAATACTTATCTAAATAAATTATAAAGTTGGTAATTTATTGTTTTCCTAAACTATCCCCTAAAGTGGGATTGGGGGTGTCAAAGTTTGTATGTAAGAATTTTAACGCGCGGTCTGATTAACTGGAAACTCAGTGTTTATACCTAAAACCAAAAATTAAGAATAATGTGTATCAGGGTTTTTCGAATATGTACCCGTAAAAGAGTAATAAGGGTAGTTAATTTTAACAAAGGATGATTTTACTGCGTGTCTTGATTAACTCGAAAGTTGGTATAAATCTAAA
This sequence comes from Polymixis flavicincta, assembly GCA_949987655.1. NCBI lineage: Eukaryota > Metazoa > Arthropoda > Insecta > Lepidoptera > Noctuidae > Polymixis > Polymixis flavicincta. Next base: position 27,498,876 of record OX465171.1, on the reverse strand, counting down.
TAATAGGTCTTTACCTATGAAATTGCCGTTTTGTATGAAAAAATTTAAACGAATTTTTTTCATGAATTTTTTATTTGTATTAATCGAAGTAATCACCCATGCAATCAATGCATCTTTGCCATCGCAGTGGCAGTTTATTGATGCCCTTCTTAAAGAAATCAGCTGGACGGGAGGCAACAAATTCTTCAAAGGCATTTTGTACTGCCTCTCGGGTATTAAATTTTTTTCCCGCCAAGAAGTTATCCAAATTCTGGAAAAAGTAGTAGTCTGTAGGCGCAAGGTCTGGTGAGTAGGGCGGATGACGGAGAGCTTCCAACCCCAGTTCTTGCAACTTGGAGACCGTCTGCTGTGCAGTATGAGGTCGCGCGTTGTCGTGCAGGAGCAGCGGAGACGAGCGATTGACCAATGCTGGTTGGAGATGCGCCAGCTTCTCCATCATTGTGTTCAGTTCTTCACAGTACACATCTGCAGTAATGCTCACCCCGTTTGGTAAGAAGCTGTGATGAATCACACCGGCGCTAGACCACCAAACAGTGACCATCACTTTTCTAGGGGTAAGTTTTCGTTTAGGGCATTGTTTAGGTGCTGAACCAGGATCCAACCAACTTGCTGAGCGCTTACGGTTATCAAACAGAATCCATTTTTCATCGCAGGTAACAATGCGGTTCAAAATTCCTTCATTTGTGTGTCTGTTGAGCAGTGCAAGGCACGTCTCGACGCGTACTTCGCGCTGGCGATCATTGAGTTCGTGGGGCACCCATTTGTCAAGCTTTTTTACCTTGCCAATTTGACGCAAATGGACCAATATTGTTTTGACGCTAACGTCGAAAGCTGCTGCTAATTCAGCCGTAGATTGTGTATCATCAGCTTCCACAATCGCCTTTAATTCGTCATTGTCGACCAAAGTCTTCGGACGACCGCGTGGTTCATTTTTCAGGTCGAAATTTCCAGAACGGAAGCGAGCAAACCAATAACAGGTGGTGCGTTGGTTTGTAGTGTTAGCTCCGTAAACGTCGTTGATGTTGCGTGCCGCTTGTGCCGCGTTGCTGCCACGACGGTACTCATATTCCATAATTACTCGAATTTTTTACGTATCCATGATGACGAAAAAGATTGAAATGCGATGAAAATGTAACACTAATCAATAAAGAAATGACTACTTTTAGAAATAAAAAACCATGTTTTTAAAATAAAATTAATTTGAAATTAGAATTCTTAGCCAAACAAAAATTATTTTGATTTGAAATGGCCAGTACTGCAGAACGGCAATTTCATAGGTAAAGACCTAATATATAAAGGAGAAACTGACTGACAAATCAACGCACAGCCGAAACTAATGGGACTAGGAACGTGAAATTTTGCACATGGCTTCCTTTTCTAATGTACGGGATAAGAAGGGATTTATGGAAATTCGACCTTTAGGGGGGTGAAAAGGGGGGATTTTGTCTGTATGAAAAATGTTATTCCTTGAGTTAATAAACTTGAAACTTGGCACAAATACTTTTCTAAGTGAATTATAAAGTTGGTAATTTATTGTTTTTCTAAACTACCCCCTAAAGGGGGATTGGGGGGTGTCAAAGTTTGTACGGAAGAATTTTAACGCGAGATCTGATTAACTCGAGACTCAGTCATCATCATCATTTCAGCCGAAAGACGTCCACTGTTGGACATAGGCCTCCCCCAAGGAGAGCCAAGGTAACCGACATAACCCGAAGAATTGCCAAACTTAAGAGGCAGTGGGCAGTACACTTTGCTCGCAGAACAGATGGCCGATGGAGCCGGCAGGTTCTGGAGTGGCAACCGCATACCGAAGACGTAGCGTTGGAAGTCCTCCCACAAGATGGACCGATGACCGCAGGAATCCGCTGGATGCGAGAAGCACAGAACCGATCGAAATGGCGGTGTTTGGGGGGCCTATGTCCAGCCGTGGACGTCTTTTGGCTGAAATGATGATTATGATGATAGCCTGGGATATGGAGAAGGACATAGGGTACTTTTTTACGCGATAACCGACATCCACGCGGACGGAGCCGTGGGCAAAAGCTAGTAACCTATAAGTCAAATATGTAAAAGAAACAAAAGACTTTAAAAACATAAACCCCTTTGAGGGTCAAAAGGGGGATATAGTCTGAAGAAAGATCTTAGGTATTCGTTTGGTTTAGAAAACGTGGCCTAGGTAAATATTAAAGACGGAATCATACATTTTTCAAAACGGACTTGAAAGTGTAGAAAGGACGTAAACATTTTTTTTTGCTTCGTGATGACCGTGATGACCGATCGCAAACTTAAAGCTTAACTTTTTGGTCTACAAATTCCCTTTGTGGATTAACTAAGTCGACGTTGTCAACTAAGTTGAGCCTGCGGCTTTATAGAATGAAATATTGAAAAATAGGCAACATTCGCGTCTATAGTGTATTTTTACAGTGCATCTGTTATTTTACCTCGTCAGCAGTGACAGCGGCTACCCAGTAGAACCAAGAAGTTTACTAAAAAAAACAATACTCTAAATACCTAAGTGCAGACGACTGTGGTCGTATGCTCTCTTCATACTCGTAAATACACACTTAAGAACGATACAGTGATATGTGTTTTCTGTGTCTCACGCACGGAACAGAGAGAAAATGTATGTACCTATTCAGAAAGAGAGTGTCCGACCACGGTCGGTATTTAGAGTTCTACCTCCACTTTTGTCTTTAAGCTTCTTGAGTAGAACCATTAATATAACGTGAATAAAAATCACTTTATTGACATAATTGTTAGTTGCAGCAACCCATACGCCACCTTATAGTTACGAGAATAAAGATCATTTTTATTTTACAGTGAAGTAAAATCAGAGATTAAAAAGTTTCAAAAACGTTAAAACCCGTCTAAGTACTGAAAAACCGGTCCAAACGTTTCATACAAACTAGAAAATATTCAAATCTGCAGTGACATCAGCAACCTAGCAGCAACCTTATCGACAAGAATACTGTAGTATTATCACTTTGATTTTGACAGTGACAGAAAATCATTCTAATTGTGTAATTCTATGGCTGTCCCTGTCAACGGCATGGAATTAGTATGTACTATACGGTAAATATCAACGGTCCAACGGTACCTTTTACTTGCCAGTATTTTATTTGTTATGTAAGTACCTACTCAACATACGCACATAGATTTTGAAGTAAAAGCTGATGTTTTGTTGTTCTAGGATTGATATTTTATTGACAACTTTGACGTAATGATTTTTTAGTGCTTTTACTATTATCACCCTTTTTATATTTATTAATCAGTCGTTCTGTTTATTTTAAAGTTAGCGCAAAGCTTTCAAGTAGTGTGCTATGAAAATTTCAAGTTAATATGGGCGACGGTTTAAAGCTATCTAAAGGTTGGTCTTAATTTAGATGTAATTTGCGACTGAGGTTGTGACAAGAATTTAAATTTACGAATAACACGAGGCCTTTTTACTTCTTTCATACATACACCGAAGTGAATGAATGCTAAAATGGTCGAGTACAAGGTACCTAACCTATCTCAACATCGGTGTTGATAAGTCCGTTGATTGTGGATGATACTTATGGTGACAAAGCGCGGTTATCGGTCAGTGGGTCGTCTTAGGGGCGTATTATTCTGTGGCCCCGGAGGAAGAGCGGTACAATAACCTTTGCCGTTTTCCCAGCGACATAACTCGTCAGGTTTGCCCTTACCGTACCTACTTAAGGTAAAGGCACTAATGCTCGACACTTTAAGAACAACACAAATTTTATTCTTTAAAATCAAATATATTTTATCACAAAATGACAGTTACAGATTTTTTTATTACTGCAGTAACATATAAACATTCACTTTTTAATATTAACGCTTTATTTATGAGCATATTTTAAACTTAAATTTATATTATTTTACACTTTGTCAAAGGAACTAATAGATAACATCGCCAAAATACTAAACCACCAATAATAGACATCTATTAGCACTAATACTAGACAACTGTTAAATCATCAAAATAACTAACAATTATATACTATCATATCAAGTTATTCATAAACTTGTAACAGAAAATCAACATACTTAATCCTATCACTTGTTATAGTAATTTTTGACATGTTGAGGACTTTAACTATTTATTTATTACTCACTTATTCCTACATACACCAAGTTTAGTAAAGTTATCCATCAACTTGTAATGGAAAATCAAATTTATACTTAATCCTATCACCTGATATAATCATATTTGGCGCTTTGAGGACTTCAACGATTTGAGATTCACTTATGATACTAATATCTTTGTCGTTTTCTTTAAATATTGTTTTGGTTTGATCACAGCTGACCATAGCCATAACTTCGATATCTCTACGTGATATTTTTTGTACAATGCATACAAACTTATGGTATTTCTTTTTACCAGGAAAGTTGATGATCACATAATCACCTTGCTTGATTTGACTTTTGTCATGGCAATTTTCATCATTTGTATATTCGTTTTCTTCAACACCATTCTCACACTCGTCAGATACATCATCTACGCTATCTCCAGAATCCACCCATTCTTCTTCAGTACTTGTGTCACTATTATAATCAGTCTTATAAGTTTTCTTTTTCACAGTATTTTGGTTTTTCTTAGCTAGAGTTTGAGCTGTCTTAAGTTTTCTTGCTTTTTCGTTCTGTTCTTTCTTCTTCTTTCTTTCCTCTAATCTTCTTTTTTTCTCTTCCTCTACTTCATTTTTTTTCTTCTCCTTGTTTTCATGATATTGTTGCCATTGAATTGAGGATATAACAGAGGGTATTTTTTCTTTCCTTCTTTTTTTGGAGTTTTCTTTAGGTGTTGGCCAAAACAAAGCTCTTTTGAAGGGACTTGGTATTATTATACCCATACCGCTACAGTTTTTTTCTTGTATTCCTGATGTGGATGGCATCATCAAGTTTGTACTCATGTTCATGCTGTGAGGATTTTGGAAAGTATTGTTAACAGTTAGTTTAATAGGTGTTTTAAAGTTTTCTGCCTGGACGTCTAATGTAACATTATGATTGTTGTCATTCATAAGTGGAGATATTATTTCAGTTGCGCTGTTAGATATTATTGTGTTGTTGTCAGATATTATTTCAGGCAGTTTAATAGGTGTTTTTGGGTTATCTGTAAAGGTGTATAATGTTGCGTCTACATTGCCGTCAAGTGGAGGTATTATTACAGATGCACTGTTAGGTTCTGGTACGAAATTCTGACTTGTCAAGTTTTTTAACGATAGTTCAACATTTTTGTATAATTTAAACAACTCTACGTCTTCTTTGTCACCAAGCCATTCATCACAATTTTTAAACTTAACTATTTTTTCGGTATCTATGTACTTTTCTAAAAACTTTTTTCCAAGTTCCAATTCCTTAATCTTCGCCATTTTCTGTAATTCTGTTAAATCGGCTGATTCATTGTTTGGCGGTTCCAGGACACAGCACACTTCGTCAGGATTCCATGGTGTTAGTCCGCACTTACGAAAACCATTTTGAAATATTGCAGGTACCAATGTATCCTTCAGCACTTTGTTTAACAAAGGACAAAAATTTGCTTTGCGTAAAATAGGCGAATCAATATTTTCCAACCGCCAAGAATGCACTGCAGTCTTCCATGCTCCCTTGAGGCTTCTAAAAACTGCGACATCCATTGGCTGAAGTAAATGCGTCGCATTCGGAAAGAGAGCAATCAAAATAATGCCATTTTCGGAACAAAATTTGCTGACATGGAAAGAAAGATGTGACGTATGACCATCTATAAAAAGCAGAACTGGTCTTGGAATATTCTTGTCATCTAACCATTTGTTGAAAATATTGCATATATACTCATAAAAGGTCTCTCTGGTCATCCAGCCATTATCTGAACGCCCAATACCCCAAGAATCAGGAACTGACGTACTTAAATCTCTTGGTATCCTCTCATATTTAAAAATTACCATAGGAGGTAGAACATCTCCAGCAGCATTGCCACCTAGAAGTACAGTATAGCATTCTTTTTCATCCATGTTAATTTTTTGGTACACTGATTTATCTCCTTTAGCTGCTAGGACCTTATTTCCTTTAGGATTTAGGAAAAAAGCGGTCTCGTCCATATTAAAAACTCTTTGCGGTTCATTCAAAATGTCACTGTAACTATTATCATTCAAGTAACTGCTAACTTCTTCAAACCAATTTTTCAACTTAGATGTTGTTACAGAAGCTCTGGAAGCAGTAAAGTTTTGGGGCTGTCTTGTTATAAGATCAGGATGACGTTTTAAAAAGCTGGTGTACCATCTTTTTCCAGGTCTGCCATTCTTGAAAGGAGTTTCTACATTTAAATCATCTACTATTTTCTTAACGCTATCTAGCAAATTATCCTTACCTATTGGAAAACCTTGTTTCACCATTGCTTTTGCCCATGTAACCAACATACTTTCTATTTCTTCGGTCATGTAACAGGTTCTTCCCATTTTACGTTTTATAGGTGTCTTTCCCTTCACTTTATTCAGTAAAGTAACTCTTGGTACGCCGAATTTTTTTGCCGCAGTAGCTGTCGGGACGCCTCGCCTACATTCTTGTATAGCTGCTTCCATATCAGCTTCAGAATAACGGAACATTTGTCCTTTTACAGGCGGCATCGTGTTTAAACACAAATCTGGAATCAAAAGAACTAACAGTTGACACCTAGTATACACCAATAGTTGACACCCTGTCTACTGTTGGATATGGTAATGGTAAACTAACAAAAATTAAATAGCATTTTATGCATAGGATATAGAGGCAATAATCGCATGAATATGAGCTGAGAAATTCAGTTTGCTGTGACCCTAGTAAATGACACACGTGTCGGCTTTTAGGTTTTCACTAATTTCTGGTACTAATAGTAGACACACATTAAATTGTTAAGAAATCTAACTAAAAGAAAAAGGCAATGGTCTTAATAAATCAATAATTTTACACATTAAACAATATCAAAACAAACGTAGCAAAAATCGCAAAAATGTGGAACAAAATCATACCTGCAAAATATCAGCCTCCTTAAGAAAAAAATTAAGAATCCCAGCGCGCGTGTTCACTTGTTCACATTGTTTACTTTCAACTGACGCCATTTTGAAATTTGCCTAGGAAAGTGTATGAAAGTTTTTGACCACGTTCCACAGATGTCACTAGGTGTCTCTAACATCAATAGTAAAGTAATTTCAATGATTATTATTCTTATCAGAATGCGTTTTTTTCGAAAGTGTCATCCTTTAGTTCACTGTCGAGCATTAGTGCTTTTACCTTACATCGCGCGAAAAGTGTAAATATGTAGGTAGATATACAGATACTTACTATACCTACTACCTGAATTGTGCCAGATCGCAAATCCCGAATAATTTGCTCAGTCAAAAACAGTTCGTGACTGTTGGGAAAACTTACCTCGGTGGTTTTTAATATTTAATTCTCTAGGTACCTACCCAAAAAATGCCACCTTGTACCTTTAGAAAGTGGTGGAACAATTCAAGAATTTAAATAAAGCTAAGGGTACCTATTTCTTTCCATGTGTAACTTGTGTAAGTAGGTACCTATGCTGCTTAGTAGGAGTACAAGGAATGCCGCGTTTTGATAGTTCTTGGCCGTTAAGTTGTGTAGGCCCATTGGCAAGTCACAGTAGCTGATGCATAGGTATTTAATTACTTAGTAATCACATTTTTTTACAGATAAGCGTCATAGGAGCTCTAGCAGTCTAGCTGGGGCCGGCTTAGAAGGAACACGTTCCGAACGGAAACTGGTGGACAAGAATGGTTCGTTTCTGCTCCATAATATGACCTACTGGAGGCACACCTAGTAAAGTTTTAGTAAACAATGGCTACATTATGAAACATTTGTGTAGTTCAAACATACGGTACCGTTCCTATGAACCACTTCATCGTAACCGATGTTAGCGACCCAGGTTCCAGATAAAAATCTTTTCTTTCAAGAGCTCTCCGAGGACTAACAAAGCCTAATGTGGTCTTGGAAATCACCGGTTTTCTATCAGACAGTTCTGTTTACTAGAACTACAACTACATTCTACTAAACATGACTTACTAACAAACATGTGTAACGTAGACATCAAAAGTATCATAATACTTCTCATTTAACTAGTTATAATTAGTTGAGCACACGTCTGTAGTCGATTGCGTGGCATGATCGCGAAGACGCGATGCGTTCATCGAGCTAGTCGGTCCAACGACAAAGTGGGCGCCTAGTGGTGACGTGATGTTGGTCGGATTGCTGAAAAATCAACCCATAGAATGCTCCATTTCAATGAAAAACAATAATTCTGTTAGTGGGCTTGAATACGAAGCAATTTTAGTATCGCTCATCGCTTCGTTTCCTCGCACTTATACATACCTACCTACTGCAATTGCGCTAAAAAAACTTTTTTGTTTACTAGCTTCCATACCGGAGTTAGATGACCAGTTTACCATAGCTGAAGTGCGATGCGACGACCTTCAGGAGAAAATCGATCTAATCAAAACATTAAAAAGGAAAAAGAAACTAAAAAAACGGAGGTACCGAACTACAAGAGGATTGTTTTCTTTAGATATAGAAACTAATCGTTAGTTTTTTTAGATATTATAGAACGCGACAAATCTAGTTTATTCAATCATCGATACATAATATTTAGTGTTGTCGAAATGGCCATTCAGAAATAAGTTGTGCAACCAAACACGTACCTAACGGCAACAGTTAAAGTTATTGTTTCAGATAAAACCAAACTAAATATCGAACCGTGCATGAGAAAGTTGTATGAGTAGGAGAAAACTAAAGAAACCATGGATTGACTGTGTGAAAGTGGAAATAGATAGAAAGGGGGTGTCTACTAAGATGACTAATAGAGAAGTAAGAATAATGTGAGTAAGAAAAGTTTTCTCACACACGGTTCGATATGTATTAAGTACAGTTTTATCTGATAAAACGATGGATCGTAAATAAAGTGTTTTTTTCCTAGCATGACCAGAATGACAGACCCGCCCAAGACACCAGAAAACGTCCCTTTTATAACTGTGCGGACACAGCCGAAGAAAAGTAAGTACTGCTGAGTAGGCTTGTTTTCCTTCAGTGTCGTTTCTAGTTGCTCGTTTCGTGAAAATATAAAAAAAAAACTAAATCTAAAATTACGATTTGACATTTAGAATGTTATTTTTTTTTTCTATTTGTCTTCAGTTGACGGGTTGACCGCTCTTAAGAGTCGAGCCTAGCTAAATAAAAATGGATTTTATTTAGCTTGGCTCGACTCTTAAGAGCGGTCAACCCGTCAAGCGGTCAACACAAACGCTCGTACGTGGTGTAGGTTTGATGGAGAAAGCCATATTGCTTTTCTTCTGCTATCAAGCTTCTTTGCACAGCACACAGCACTGGTGGAAAGACAGCCTTACTATCTTATGAAAACAAGTTTATATTTGAGTACCTATCTATCCTATTTGTCCAAAACTGAAAGGGGTCACGATTGCTACTACACTTGTGACCCCTAAGGAATTGTACTTAGGGGACTTGGACTGGGGGAATTGGACTTGTACTACTTTGCACCTACAAAGGAAATGAGTTGCAGAACAGCAGAACCTGCCCTGCGTCCGCTGCTAAGGTTGTACCAGCTTTAGGTAGTTTGCCAGTGAGTTTTATAACTACACTAGCTTTTGCCAGCGACTCCGCCCGCGTGGATGTCGATTATCGCATAGAAAGTAGCCTATGTCCTTCTCCATATTCCAGGCAATATCTCTGCCAGATTTCATGACGATCGGTTCAGCGGTTTAGGCGTGAAAGCGGGACAGTAACTCTGTCTGTCTATCGGTCTGTCTGTCTATCTAGGGATAGGGATTTGCTCTGAGACATCCATTTAATGGTTGTGCTTCTCAATAACTTCGTTTAGCATACGAAAATTGCGCCAGCCTTGCTGATTACAGAGGTGTCGCAGCAAGCTGCGAGACTACGTCGGTTGGAGATACCCCCTAACCCCACGCGAGGCTACTTGGACCCTGCCACTGTAGAACAGCACCGGATGATCGGCCAGGTGCGGGGCTACAGCAACACCTTCAAGCATCCACACCAGGAAAACGTTGGGGTCTGTGTGACGTAGCAGACGTACCTATTGCTAGAAATTACTTAATTTCTCGAATTTACAGGCTTTAATGAATTTAAACGGTGTGTTTTATTTATTTAGAGTTTCCAATCAAGCGCGGATCAGCGGCCTTACATTAAACTCAAAAGGCAACGGTCGCATGCTGATGGAGACAGTGAGTGTCATTTTCTGCATATAAAACCAAACGACAAAGCGGTTGCTCAGGTTATTTACCTACGTTATGTTGGTAAGTATATTTTTTTTACCTAGGTTTGAATGTCTGGCTGTTCCTTTTTGACCGCCTATACTTAACCTACACGGCTTGACGGATGTTTAAGTAAGCTGTAAGCGGTGTTATTAGATTGTTACCCATTGGTACATAAGCGAAATCTCAAAAACTTTATTTTTTGAGATTATGCCTGTTTCAACTCAATACACGCCACACATCGATCGTCCTTCAAATCTTCGATTATGTTTCGAGGCGACCGGTCGAAGTCTACCGACCGCAATATAGTTGCACTAATACTTTGCTTTTATAGTTGCACATTGTCCCATACAGGTATGTGTAGCCAGGGTCGTCTACCCAACGAAAGCCTGGAGGTAGCCTGCGGTCAGGACGAGATCGGCGATGAATTCACCAACTACGGCGTATATAACCGACCGGCAGAGTAGTAAGTTTCTTTTTAACTTTGCTTGTAGTCTTGTTGGGGAATTGGAGTACTTAGAATTATAAATTCTAGATCATACAAAAATAAATGATATTCATACAAATGGAATTAGATACCCAGAAACGATTGCACGATTTTTAATGTGTTCATCCAGGTATTTGAATACGTAGGTACTTTATTTCATCAGTATGCCTACGTACCTATAGTGAATATAATCACAAGAAATAGTTTTACGTAGGTAACTAATTATGGCTTTAAATAACACAACCCACGTACCTACTAAGATGCGTCCCTGTTTGAACCTGGGCCCCTGAGTTGCGACTTTGCAAGGTGCAGTATCTTTCATTACAATGTTGGATTACTCTGAGGCAAGAGAGTAAGGTTACCAATCTCTGCACATCTTAACGTTGCTTTACTTTACGATGTGATCTACCTGTGCGAGTCACAATAAATACTTTTTCTTTCTTTCTTGTCATTTATCAGCAGCCCCGCTGTCAGTGGTAAGAAGCCCGCGGAACTGCATCAGATTAAACAAACAATTAACCGTCGAAGGCACGTGCCCAGAGATGTTCCACCTAAAGAAGGTAATATAACGTTTATCTATTAGTGTCCCAGAGAAAGACAAACGCGTCATCTCATACAGAGAAGGCATGAGCATTGATCACCGCGCTTGCGCAAGGTGAATTGGCGATTACATACTTACTACTTATTATTATATTACTATTACTATCTTAGTCCTGGTTTCCTTACGATGTTTTACTTCAACGTATGTCAGTAATGTCCAAGATGAACTAACAGTACCTACTCGTATAAATATACTTCGGCACCATCACTGTCTTGTTTAAAACGTCGTTGAAAGTTCCTCGAGAAAACTTCTGAAAGAGGCTCTACAATAAAAAACCGGTTGTATGATAGTATTCTTTAAAACTTTTACAATGGGTTTGAACAGAACGAGTGGCAGAGCATTGGCGCGGACCACAGGGTGAAATGCCTGCACCTCGCCGCAGACAGCCCTCCAGCAAACACCTCCAGGCTTCGGGTACTTTGATTTTCATAACTAACACCCCATTGATTATGCGAGTACTACGCTCCTGCCGATCTATTCTGTTAAAATCTCATCGTGAGAACTTAGGTGAAGCGAGCTGTCATTCCAACTGGCACTAGGGATTGGCATTAATGACTGCTCACTTTAAACTCACTTCACGCAAGTTATCGCGGTGATATTTTTACAGAATAGCAAAGCAGATCTTTCTGAAGAACATCACTAAAGAGGTCAATATACGTCCTACAAGGGCCCTTCCGGTGTTTCCACTCACATCGGCCTTATCCTCTCATCATGACCAAACCATCCAAGCATAGGTACTTTTTTAATTTTCGTAACTACCTTTCTTTTGAATCCGCACTGTTGCCTTATCACATCATTCATAGTCACAACACACATGCTATGATTCGCAAGGGACGTATTTCCACAGCATTTATTCTACATACATGTTTCTTTTGCCACATTCACTTCCATAAATAAGGGTAGGCACTAGCATACCATACTGCCAGGGGTGCGGGTTTGTTCGAAAGAGATACCACAGCCCCTGGCATACGGGCTACTGAAGTACCACGGGTGGGTTTTAGTCAGTAAAAGCCTGACACGCCCTCCTGCTTTTTGGACATCAACTGGTTAGTCACAACCGCATGTGTAGCACCATTCTCTTTAAAATCCCCTGTAAACAGACTTCTTTTCTCATTCAAACCTTATTTGTATTTAAATTCATCCCTTCCATCTTTTAAGCTTCATCCATCATAGTCACCGTCTTGCAACTGTTCTGTTCTACATGCCATAAAAGTATAAGCATAAATTAATCTATAATGTTCTTACTGCTGGGACGAAGGCCTCCTCTCCATGAGTGGAAATAGGTAGTAGGTAGGTAATGCACCATGCGGGCCTATTGCCGGTTGGTGGATGTCACATGTCTTAGAATAAGCCGGTCCCTCACGATTTTTTCTTTCACCGTTTTGAGATCGGTGTTGATGAAATAAATTACACAGTAAAGTGTCTACCTGGATTCGAACCCACGAGATACGATACGTAAGTCGTTAACACTGGGCAACCACTGCTGCTCATGCCGCTGTGATGAGCACGTTATCGATTTGTCCTGGTTTGTCCCGATTATGAGTTCAAATAATACTGTGACCGACTACAGGCCGAACTAAAAGAACAAGTCTGCAGAGATGGTCGGACGTATCCTGTGTACCTGGTTTACAGTTACTCATGGCAGTGCGTCAAGTGCCTGTCACCAACTTCTAAGAAGTTCAAAGTCGAAGGTAGTTTTAGTAGGATCACTGTTTTTGTTGTTGTAACCACAGCGAGCCAGCAGCCAGTTACGGAGGAGCGACCGGTTGTGGAGCTATTCAATAAATGTCGAAACATCTCCGCCAACATGCGGCGACAAGGCACCGCCCCCTTGAACCCCCCCGCTCCCATGAACCCCGTGCCACTTGAGAAAAAGCTGAAAAAAGGTAAAGTCTACAATCAACATAATTTAGTTAAATACCTACTTACGGTTGTGTAAAGTCTGGTTTTCAATACGAAACCAGACTTTAGCAACTGTTTAGATGTTCGATAACTTTTTATGAATAAGACCGTTATAGGCTGTCAGATATCTTGGTAGCACAGTTCAAATTGATTTTAATTGTGCTACCATGATATTTGACATACCTAAGTTTGGAAATCTCTATTTAAACTAAGGCCACGTTCCGAGTTGCGATAATATCGATTTGAGCGTGGTCACACCCGTTCCGAATTAGCGTGAGCGCAATAACGATGTCCGGGAATCTTCATAGATGACGTCATTCATGACATGCGCCATCTTGCGATAGCGCCGACCATGCCTTACACCGATATCACCGTGAGCGCTGTCAAAAATGACGGTTGTGCTGTTTTTTTTTTGAGTCGCATCATATCTTTACCTAACTTAGAAATACTGCTTCTGGCTAGAGTCGTCACCTAACCAAATAGGAATAAGAAATTTGTAGGAGAAACTGACTGACTGACAAATCAACGCACAGCCGGAACTGCTAGGATTAGGAACGTGAAATGCACACGGCTTGCTTTTATAATGTAGGGGAGCACTAAGAAGGGGTTTTTGGAAATTCGACCTTTAAGGGGGTAAAAGGGGGATTTTGTTTGTATGAAAAATCTTATTCTTTGAGTTAATAAACTTGAAACTTGGCACAAATACTTATTTATGTAAATTATAAAGTTGGCTAGTTATACCTCAAAATAATCGTTCCTACTCTTCCTGCACTGTCCATACTGGCTCCTCGCATCTATAATATTGTTAGCAAAAAATTCAAAATTAGGAAACTTAACTTAAATCCTTCGATCAATTGATCGAACCTACCCTGGCTAAAAAGTTTGGATTATACCACAGAAAACCTAATTAAGTTGTTATGAAGAGTAACACTCTCACTCGCCAACACACAAACACAGACACCCTCACTCAATACACACATACTCCCCAACATCCATCACACACACACCCTCACTCAATACACACACTCATACTCTCCAACACACACACCCTCACTCAATACACATACTTATACTCCTCCCCCACACACACATGCACCACTTCCATTACCCCTACACATTTGGACACCTGCTTAACACTTTTCTCTTTTTTTATGTATATTTGAATGATGCATTATAGATTACGTTTAATTTTATTTTATTATTTCTAGTACTTTTGATTCGCTTTGTAATCTTTGGATGCCATAAACAACAAGTAACATTGTAATTAGGGGAAGGCACTAGCTCCTGTAATACAGTGTACACTAGCGCAGTAGCTAGGGAATTAAATGAATGTTAAATTTGTGTCATTAAAGATTAATTATTTTCATCATCATCGAAAAACGTCCACTGCTGGACATAGACCTCCCCCAGAAGGGGGGTTTTGCCATAATCGCCACGGTTGGCAGGCGGGTTGGCGATCACAGTATGGTGGTAAAATGCATAAAGAACGCTGCTGCCCATTTTCTAGTAAGTCCCTTAGTCGCTTTCTACGACACCCACTGGAAGAAGTGGGATGGTGCTATTCTTTTACGGCCGGCAACACACACAGGACTAGATTATTATCATTATCCTTTATTGTTTTTCTAAACTAGCCCCTAAAGGGGGATTGGGGGGTGTCAAAGTTTGTATGGAAGAATTTTAACGCGCTGTATGATTAACTCGTAACTCAGTATTTCTAACTAAAACCAAAAATAAGAATAACAAAAAGTATAATAAAAAGAATAACATGTATCAGGGCTTTTCGAAAATCTTCCCCTAAAAAAAAAAAAGATAATATAGAGGTATGAGGAACAGGGTGTAAAGTTCGCTCATCCTCTATTGAAAAGGAGGATCCTCCGACCAGACGGGTATTGTGTCTGGTCCGGGCAACTGCCCAACAGTTGATGTCGGGATTTTTGTATATGTTCGAGTGCCGTCGAAAACTCTGATTGCGCGATGCAGAATTGCTCATATACACACATCAAAAGTATCTAGGGATCAACATATATTTTTGCAATAACTTTTCTCCTGATTGATATTATTAAAATTTTCTTTAAGGATTCATCAAATAAAGTGTTTTCGTTTGTCACAGTAACGATAAACCAAGTCACCTTTGCATTAATAAAGAAATTTGCCATTTTCCTAATAAAGGGATTTTTGACATTTGAACCACTAACATTAAAGTTCGAAAAAAAGACTGAAATAACAGTTTTCTTTAAAATTTTATTGGGTAACTTAAACAATTAATAATCCGTGTTTCTACCGCGAACACTAACAACACAAGAACATCGGTTTGGCATACTCAAAATGAGTTCATCCAAATCACGCTGTGGAATGGCCGCCCATGTTCGTTGCAACAACAAAAAAAGGTCTTCTTGCGACTAGATACCCTCCATATTCGGCAGAGCTCTTCTCTGTAGCATATCCCATGCATGCTCAATCGGGTTCAAGTCTGGCGACTGAGCAGGCCAGGGCAGGACATTGATGTTAGCTGCGGCGAGAGTCTGTCTTACAACTCTTGCGGTGTGCGGTCGTGCATTATCATGCATTAACTGAAATAAGGGACCGATTTGCACTTGTAGAGGAACGATGACGTCTGATACAATCGTCTCAGCATAAATTTGAGCGTTGAGGTTGCCTCTGATCCAAATCAACTCAGTTCTTCCGCCGATCCAAATACCCGCCCATACCATGATGGTTCCACCACTATAAGGATGGACTTCCTGGCAGGATTTTAATCGCTGTTGGCGTCCAGGGGTTCTCCAGTGTCGTATACGTCTTGTATCCGGTCTCATACCAAAACGAGACTCATCAGAAAAGCACACGAAACGCCATTGTTCTTCTGCCCAATTTCTGTGTTCAAGAGCCCATTGATATCGAATCCTACGATTGTGCTATAGGTGGTACCCGTAGCGGTCTTCGGGAATGAAGGTTCACTTCATGCAAGCGGTTTCTGACTGTTTGGTCGCTAATTAAGTTCCCTGAAGAGTGATGAAGCCTCACGGCTAACATCATGGCGGTTATTGTTGGAGCTCTTCGAGTTAAGATTTGAATGTATCGGTCTTGTCTCCGTGTGGTGCAGCGATACCGTCCTCTATGGCGCTCAGCCACGGTACCAGTGCTTCGGTAACGTGTCCAAAGTCGACTGATAACACTCTGACTTGTATTCAGAGCTAAAGCTACAGTACGTTGCCGGGAACCAGCTTCTATCATTCCCACGGCTCTGAGCATTTCTTCCCTGCTTAAATGACGTCGCCGCTCCATAATAACGTTGGTTTTAATCAGTAGTAGGGAAACAGTAGCACTAATAATGTCTTCAATGCGTTGTATGTTTTTATAGGGAAAATATTGACAGCTTATTTTCATCTTTTAATCGAATTTGATTGAGAGTTCCTGATTCAAATTATGAAATGCACCAAAAAGGATCCATATAAATTTATAAAATCATAAATTTATTACAAAGCCACATCTCAATCTCAAGAAATCCGCATAAAAATGCTTGATCCCCAGACACTTTTGATGTGTGTAGTTCGCCTGTGGCATTGTAGATGGCGCCACTTTTCTTTTTGTGTTTTTCGATTTTGTTGCGAAGCATTTTTTTTTTATTTGTAGTGCCGCTACATCACTCCCCCCCGGAGACCGGAGGTCGATAGTGGGCTGAGTCAGTGCATATTATGATGCTTGCCAGTGCCAGCTGTGGTTCCAGTGAGTCGGAACCGGGTGTCACATAGTTCGCGGTGAGTCGGAACTGTCTGCGACGATTCCCCAGTGAGTCGGGGTTGCGCTGCGTTATGCTCCAGTGAGTCGGATCTGGTACAGCGCTGGGTTGAGAGGTTGAGGCTGACTGCTGGCGTCGACCGGGAGATTGGGCTCTCGACCGGCCGAAAGTGCAGTGTGCTGGGCCATGGCTGCTGATGAGGCTGTGGGTGATGACCAGGCATGCGGTTCGCTGCATGCAGGTGGTCAGGATACCCGTTGAAGCCGTAGGGTGCTGGCTGGCTGTGTGACTCGCCGCTCGAAAGCTTGAGGAAGTGATCTTGATGTTGATGATGACGTCACGCCGAAGTGTTGCACGAAGGCTGCGCTGACGTTCTTTCACGGGGTCACCAGTTTAGGGGTATGAGGAACAGGGTGTAAAGTCCGCTCATACCTCTATTGAAAAGGAGGATCCTCCGACCAGACGGGTATTGTGTCTGGTCCGGGCAACTGCCCGACAGTTGATGTCGGGATTTTTGTATATGTTCGAGTGCCGTCGAAAACTCTGATTGCGCGATGCAGAATTGCTCATATAGTTCGCCTGTGGCATTGTAGATGGCGCCACTTTTCTTTTTGTGTTTTTCGATTTTGTTGCGAAGCATTTTTTTTTTAAATCCCGGCTTCTCTGGGTAGAACGGCGGTATCCGCACGCCCACTCGAAAACTTTCCGCTGCCATATTGCCGACATCTTGGCTTTCGCGCGCTTTGTCCTCGGCCATCCTCGTGCTCTTGATAGGGGTCACCAATGTAGGTATGGTACGCGTGTGAAGGTGAAGAGGTAGAAATAAGTCCGAAGTAGGTATAGATGAAGAAAGAACAGTTTATTTCACAGACACAGGTTACAGTTCACAACACACGAGAGTTACACAAAGAAGAAGGAGTAATAGAAATGTATAGATAGCAGAGAACAGAATGAAAGCACAGGAAGTTATGTTTTATAATATTATGCGAAATGGTAAGGCGGTAGCTATATGCAAGCGCAGTGATTGTACTGGTCAGGTAGCACAAGTCATCGCCGCACAGCGGGTCGCGTGCGTGAGCGAGACACTAATAGATTTAGCTGCCGTCTCGCTCATGCTCACGGTGTGTGTGTGACGTATGCGGCCGATCGGTTCGAGCTAAGACAATGAACGCGTCATAGCGCCCGGCTACCTGATAACAAAATATCTACTAACAGAAAAGATAGATTTGTCTGTTGATTGTTAATATGTATATAAATTATTGTTTATTTTATTTTAACTAATGTAGGTTAACATAAATGTAAATATTAAATAAAAGTAGGTCACTACAATAATAAAAAAGGGGTACAAAAGGGTAGTTAATTTTACAAGGGATGATTTTACTGCGTGTCTTGATTAACTCGAAAACCCCTTGAGGGTGAAAAGGGGAATATAGTTTGCATGGAAGATCTTATTCGTTTGGTTTAGAAAACGTGGCATAAACTTATCTAGGCCAACATTAAAGATGGAATTATACATTTTCAAAATTGACTTGAAAGTGTAGAAAGTTTTTTTTTTTTTGCATTGTGATGACTGTGCATGACAGCCAATCTCAAACTTAAATTTGAACTTTTTGGAAGTCTACATAGCCTACATAATGTTTGTAGGAACGAATTTACATGCAAAATATTTTTATAATTTAACTACGTGATCGTATATCTATAGACGATGTGCTATGACCTAATATTGCTGAATCGCGGTGTCGAAATTTTCTTTGGAAGCATGACCCTAGCTCAATTTTAGGAATTTTTTGTCGTTAGTTAGGTGTGAATATTTTAAGTTGTTATAAAATGTTTTGTTGTTAAAAATCTTCTGGACTGACCATTGAACTTGGGCACCCATTTAGATCTCACTTCTTTTGTCGTTGAATTCAAAAACCAAGGCCACCATAATATTGAACTTGGCTCTTATTTCACATTTATGTTTTTGATGGGCGTTATAGAATTTATATCATTACTCACACTACTACATTATTTCTATATAATATTATAAATTCGAAAGTAACTCTGTCTGTCTGTTACGCTTTCACACCTAAACCACTGAACCGATCGTCATGAAATTTGGAGATATGTAGCCTGGTCGCTCACAATGGGGCAGAACGCTGAAAGTCATCCAAAAGGCAATGGAGAGGGCTATGCTTGGAGTTTCCCTAAACGATCGAATCAGAAGTTAACGAGATCCGCAGGAGAACCAAGGTAACCGACATAGCCCGAATTGCCAAACTTAAGTGGCAGTGGGCAAGCCACATTGCTCGCAGAACAGGCGGCCATTGGGGCCGGAAGGTTCTGGAGTGGCGACCGCGTACCGGAAGACGTAGCGTTGGAAGGCCTCCCACAAGATGGACCGATGACCCGGTGAAGACCGCAGAAATCCGCTGGATGCGAGAAGCACAGAACTGGTCGGAATGGCGGTGCTTGGGGAAGGCTATGTCTAGCCGTGGACGTCTTTTAGCTGAAATGATGATGATAGCCTGGGATATGGACATAGGGTACTTTTTTACGCGATAACCGACATCCACGCGGGCGGAGCCGCGGGCAAAAGCTAGTAGTGTATATCGGTTTTAACGTTGAGTGAGCACTGTTAGCGCGTTCACGAGCATTCCGTATTGTTGACAAAAAAGAGCTTGGCTATCAAATCGGAACGCAAAATAGTGATGTGAGCGCTCACAGCCTATTTTTCTTTTTCTAATTCGGAATGCGGCCTGTGTATCTGGATACATATATATAAAGTAGGTTGACATGTAGCTATGATTTCCTAAAAAAAAGTGGTGCCGTCACATATATTGGCCGGAATTTGACCGCTAACTTAGGTACTAACGTATAAGATGTAAAAGACTACCTTCAGTTTCATGTTTTTCATATTATCAATGGTGCTGTCCTGACGGCTTATTGATTGACTCGCATGAAGTTATTCGCCCGAAGCGGCCGAATCGACACTTGTAAATAATGTTATGTTCTCTTTAGGTCATTCGCCCGAAATTATTAGTGTGCGAAGCGAGCTCCCGAAATACGTATTAGGCAATTGGCTGGCGAATTTTGAATTTTATGCAATAAAGGACTCTAGCGAACTTAAGTTATAATCATTGGATAGAGGCACTCTAAGTAGGTATGTGTACATGAAGTGCTTTTGGATTTAAATTACATACCTAATCTAACCTAATAATTGCACACTTGTTGAAAGTTTCAGTGTAAGGCTTACATGCCTTCCAGCTCGAACAGTCTTTCCCTACTTATCTTAATACCTCTGTCACTAGCCCACTCATTCTTTTCAAAAGTTTTATTGAATTCAGTGCGCACTAATGAAAAGAAATCCTGTTACAATTTATTTGTATCATCCATATTATGGCCCAGAATATTTAACTGATTGTTTAGGGTACTATCCTTGTTTGCATGCAAACATGCGCTTCAAGCATGCAAGCAGGCATGCAGAGTGCAAGCAGGCAGGCATCATGCAAGCAGGCATGCAGAGTGCAAGCAGGCATGCAGCAAGCAAGCAGGCATGCAGCGTGCAAACAAGCATGCAACGTGCAAGCAGGCATACAACATGCAGCAAGCATTGTTTCTGTCATGGCTCCGGCGTTGTGGGGTTTGGGCGGCCCCACGCGAGTTTATCGTCGCATGGTTTAAACGCCTGCTCTTCAGCTCGCGGGCCGCCCCAATCCCTCCGCACCTACGCGGGCTTAAAGTACGCTCTAGGGGTAGGGCATACAAGATTGCGTGAAGTTGGATTTGCACCGATTCGTTTCTCACAAAATTTTGTAGCACAAAATGTTTACTTTTTATGACACCATATTAATTTAATATTGAAAATGTTACCAAGTAACATGTGCATCTGGATTGAGGGCCCATTTTTTAAACCCTTGCGAAATTAAACAAGACTTGTAGGGAAATTAGTTAAAAATTAGTAAAAAAAAAGCAAAGGGCCATATGTTTCTTTAACGTGAATTAAAACTGTTATGATTAAATAACTTCGGCCCTCAATCCACCGCGTGCATAAAGTGGCATAGCCTAAATCTCGGAAAGTATTAACTCTGGGTTAATAATTTTTATTTAAGAATTTAGTTAAGATTTTCTTAAATATTTTAAGAAATTCCCAGATCTGTAGAATATGAGATAACAGATTTATGGCGGTATATCTAGGGCTCTCAAATTCATTCATGTCTTTACTCAGGAATATGCAAAACATGAATTTATCTGAAGAAATACTTACATACGACTTTAATTTTACTAAGATACCTCTGTGAATTAGTTAAAAAGAAATAATCACCCAAAAGCTATTTGTTAAAAAGTAATTGAACATCGAATTTTACTAAAACGTCTGAACTGAGAGCCCAATATTTTCGGCTTTATTAGCTAGGCTCAACCTCGTATACCTTTTTTTATTATTTTTATTAAAATGTAACACATCGTCCATTCTTGTAAATGCCATACTTTAAGAGAAAATTTATTTCCAATTTTCTATACGGCAAAATTTTGTAGGGTGGATATGATTTTGTTACTTATTTGGACAGGATCAGCGGCGTAAAAAAAACATGCTTAAAAATAGCTAACAGTGTCAGACCCTCATACAAGAAATTTTAAGCAGTTAATTAAATATTTGTTGCTAGAGCTGTCTGAAGCGATTGTGTTTTGTGTGATGCAATAATTTTGTAGTGCAGAAGTATTATTATTATCAGTGTTTCAGTTTTTATGAAATAAGTATCTAGACGCTTTAATATTATCTACTACATTTGAGGAATAACATGTCTTGTATTTTCGATAACGTATTATAAATAGACGCGTCATACACGAACATTAGAGCACTCAAAAACAGTGTAAAACATAAATGTAGCTACCTAATAGTACATCCAATCATATAGTGCGCGAAGAAGAAAAAAGACCAAAATGAATTCCTTTTCTAAGAAAGAAATAAGCACATATATTTAGTTACTGGATGGTACAGACGCCAGTACATCAAACGATCCCAAACCGTCAAATTTTCCCAATTGAACATGAACCTCATTTTTTTGCAATAAGGTTGAAAATCTATCAAAGAAATTTGACAGATTGGGACAGCTTGATGTGCTGGCCTCTGTACGAGACTAATAATAGGACACGTTATTACCTTGCATTTATCTCGCCAATATTGAGCGCCGGTAACGCATCTAAAGGTCATAGATTTTTCCTACGTTAATGTTGTTGCTGATGCATAGTCATCGGGAATTGCTGATTACTGGGTTTAATGTAAGCATATTTTATTATAATAGGTCTTTACCTATGAAATTGCCGTTTTGTATGAAAAAATTTAAACGAATTTTTTTCATGAATTTTTTATTTGTATTAATCGAAGTAATCACCCATGCAATCAATGCATCTTTGCCATCGCAGTGGCAGTTTATTGATGCCCTTCTTAAAGAAATCAGCTGGACGGGAGGCAACAAATTCTTCAAAGGCATTTTGTACTGCCTCTCGGGTATTAAATTTTTTTCCCGCCAAGAAGTTATCCAAATTCTGGAAAAAGTAGTAGTCTGTAGGCGCAAGGTCTGGTGAGTAGGGCGGATGACGGAGAGCTTCCAACCCCAGTTCTTGCAACTTGGAGACCGTCTGCTGTGCAGTATGAGGTCGCGCGTTGTCGTGCAGGAGCAGCGGAGACGAGCGATTGACCAATGCTGGTTGGAGATGCGCCAGCTTCTCCATCATTGTGTTCAGTTCTTCACAGTACACATCTGCAGTAATGCTCACCCCGTTTGGTAAGAAGCTGTGATGAATCACACCGGCGCTAGACCACCAAACAGTGACCATCACTTTTCTAGGGGTAAGTTTTCGTTTAGGGCATTGTTTAGGTGCTGAACCAGGATCCAACCAACTTGCTGAGCGCTTACGGTTATCAAACAGAATCCATTTTTCATCGCAGGTAACAATGCGGTTCAAAATTCCTTCATTTGTGTGTCTGTTGAGCAGTGCAAGGCACGTCTCGACGCGTACTTCGCGCTGGCGATCATTGAGTTCGTGGGGCACCCATTTGTCAAGCTTTTTTACCTTGCCAATTTGACGCAAATGGACCAATATTGTTTTGACGCTAACGTTGAAAGCTGCTGCTAATTCAGCCGTAGATTGTGTATCATCAGCTTCCACAATCGCCTTTAATTCGTCATTGTCGACCAAAGTCTTCGGACGACCGCGAGGTTCATTTTTCAGGTCGAAATTTCCAGAACGGAAGCGAGCAAACCAATAACAGGTGGTGCGTTGGTTTGTAGTGTTAGCTCCGTAAACGTCGTTGATGTTGCGTGCCGCTTGTGCCGCGTTGCTGCCACGACGGTACTCATATTCCATAATTACTCGAATTTTTAACGTATCCATGATGACGAAAAAGATTGAAATGCGATGAAAATGTAACACTAATCAATAAAGAAATGACTACTTTTAGAAAAAAAAATCCATGTTTTTAAAATAAAATTAATTTGAAATTAGAATTCTTAGCCAAACAAAAATTATTTTGATTTGAAATGGCCAGTACTGCAGAACGGCAATTTCATAGGTAAAGACCTAATATATTACTTAATTAATTATCGGCAGTAAAACCGTTTTAAGCCGGTAGAATTATTTAATGTACCGTAAAACGGGGTGAATAGAGAAAGAAGAAAGAATCTACATAAATAAAATATGTGGACCTATTTAAACCTAGTGACATGATTTCCATGACATATATTCATCATCATCAGCCTATAATGTTCCCACTGCTGGGACACAGGCCTCCTCTCGGTGAGAGGGATTGGGCCGTAATCCACCACGCGGGCCCAGTGCGGGTTGGTGACATATATTAATAAAGAGTATTAGAATTTTAGATGTAAATATAATCTAAGTATAGATGTAAATATAATCTAAGTAAATACATTTAAAAAAATTGTTGGAGTGTTTTGAAGGATAACCAACAGATACCATTTCTACAATTTTTGTCTGTTAGTTGGTTTATCAGTTTGTTGGAAATCATAATAATAATACTTACTGCACTATTAAATTATTGCATTACACAAAAAACAATCGCTTCCGACAGCTCAAGCAACAAATATTTAATTTAGTTGCTTAAACATTTCTTGTATGAGGGTCTGACACTGTTAGCTATTTTAAGCGTGTTTTTTTTACGCCGCTGATCCTGTCTAAAACAGTAACAAAATCATATCCACCCTACAAAATTTTCTCCTATTGAAAATTGGAAATAAATTTTCTCTTAAAGTATGGCATTTAGAAGAATGGACGATGTGTTACATTTTAATAAAAAAATAGTTAAAAAGGTATTCTAATTTGCGTTCATCTACGAGGTTGAGCCTAGCCAATAAAGCCGAAAATATTGGGCTCTCAGTTCAGAAGTTTTAGTAATTTTCGATGTTCAATTACTTTTTAACAAATAGCTTTTGGGTCATTATTTACTTTTAACTAATTCACAGAGGTATCTTAGTAAAACACATTAAAATCGTACGAGTATGTAAGTATTTCTTCAGATAAATTCATGTTTTGCAGATTCCTCAGTAAAGACATGAATTAATTTGAGAGCCCTAGATATACCGCCATAAATCTGGTATCTAATATTCTACAGATCTGCGGATTTCTTAAAATATTTAAGAAAATCTTAACTAAATTCTTAAATAAAAATTATTAACCCAGAGATAGTGCTTTCTCAGATTTAGGCTATGCCACTTTGCTTTTTTTTTACTAATTTTTAACTAATTTCCCTACAAGTCTTATTTAATTTCGCAAGGGTTTAAAAAATGGGCCCTCAATCCAGATGCACATCCAAGTAACCGGCTATACACGAGGGCTGTTCAGTAAAAGTAATAAAGGCATTTAAACTCCTTGAACAATAAAAAAGTAAATACTGGCAGGTAAAGCTCAGACATTTGATAAAATAAAAAAAAAACAAAAATTATTGATTTTCTTTTCTTATTTTGAAAATAGAAGTCGTTGGTTTCCGTCGTGTCGTCGTGTACGCAAAATGCATAAAATTGTAATTCGCGCCGCAATGAAATATCTGAAAAAATAAAAAGAGACTACTGAGCAAGTAAATCTAGACTTGAAAAGAACATTAGGGGTTAATGCTCCTCCGTATTCTACAGTTGCGCGGTGGTGTGCCGAGTTTAAGAGAGGAAGAACTTTAACTATACACGACCCGCGCTCGGGCCGCCCTATGACGGCAGTTACCGAACAAGTAATAAAAAAAATGAAAAAATGATTTACCTAGCTGAAGAACTAAAGATTTCGATAGGAAGTATCCATAGTATATACATGAACATTTGGGCATTAAAAAGTATCAGCGCGCTGGCTGCCTAGAATGCTTACAGACGAGCAAACAAGACTGCGGATTTCTCAAATCAATTTGGAGTTGTTACAACAAGATCCTGACCGATTTTTGGCTCGCTTCGTAACTATGGATGAGACATGGCACAACAATCCATGACTTGGAAGAGGCCGTCATCTCCAACGCCTAAGAAGTTTAAGGCAATTCCATCCGCCGGTAAGATTATGGGCTCTCTTTTCTGGGACAGCCAGGGGGTGATAATGATTGAATACCTCAATCATGGAGCCACTATTACGGGGCCCTTATACGCACAACAAATAAAAAACTGCGTCAGGAAATACGCAAAATCTCCGCGGCAAACTTGCTAAAGTTGTGTTGTTTCACCAAGATAAAGCCGGGCACACAAGTTCCGAGTTGCGATGACTGCTATCCAAGATGCTGGATTTGAATTGATGGTACATCCTCCATTCTTACCTGACCTTGCGCGTAGTGATTTCTACCTGTTCATGCGGTTAAAAGAACAACTGAGAGGTCACAAATAAGGCAAAGATGAGGAAGTGATTGCCACCGTACATGATTCTTAAGCGATCAAGATAAAGACTTTTTCTAGAAGGGAATCTTAGGGTTAGTAAAACGATAAACCAAGTGTATAAACCTCAAAGGTGATTATGTCAAACAACAAATAAAATATAACTGCTTCATACTCATTATCACTTTTTATTGAACACCCCTAGTATTTGTGACCAAATAATATTCCGTAAAATGTTGTTTCTGTGTGGTGAAAATATGGCAAATAAATCCTTTGGCTGATGAAAAAGTTCAAAATAGGCTTCGGCCAATAGCAAAAAGTTATTTTGTAAATCGGAAAAATATAGTTCGGTAAAATAATGAAATGATACTTCGATGATCTAAAAATATGTCAAATAATGCATATAGCAAAAACGACGTCGGTCAATAGTTTTCGGTAAAATGAAATTCGACAAAAAGAAATCGGAAAACTGATCGGTTCCCGAGTACATCACTCTTCTTCGGTTTGCAGATGATATTGTTGTTACGGCTGAGACCACGTGGAACTTTGCAGGGGCTGCCTTGACGCTGAGGAATTAGCCGCCCACGTCATCCTGGAATGCGAGACCGTGGCTTCTCAACGTGAAGTAATCCTCGGAACAGTGAGGTCGCCCCGCGAGGCCTGTGTGGCTCCCAGGAAGCTTCTGTGCTTTGGGCGGAGCTAGGCTGGCTTTGTTAGCCAGGATCCCCACGCACAATGCACGGTCAAAATATGCATTGTCAAAATATTACTCATTGTTTATGTATTTCATTACTCGGATAAACAGCCTACCGAAAACTATAAATATGTCATCCCTTTTTGGTATTTTTCACTTCAAGAGGCAGACGACTCTTCGTGGACGCAGAGCCCCGTGGGTACTACGTTTCCGGGCCAGAGGCGCCCCGATGTCCTGAACATCGTCGTCCACAGCGGCCTCACCTGCCAGATCGCACAGGACGTACTGGACGACGAGCTGCGGTCTGATCATCAGCCCGTGCTCGTCCGTCTATCGGAGCACACCACCGGAGTTGCCCATTCAGCGCCACGTCGCCACATGGACTGGACCACCTTTAGGGGTAGGATGGAGACCACCACACTGACTCGGCCTGTCACCAGCATCACAGAAGTGAACGAACTGGCCGAGGGGCTCACCACTTGCATGCAGGACACCTTACAGGTGGCGACATGCACCTCGACCGCGCCAAAGGGTCGCTACCAAGCGCTTCCCGCTCACATCGCCAACATAAGGCGGCTTCGCAAGTGGTGGCAACAAACCAGATAATGTCAAAAACCAGCTCAACTGGATCACGGACAGGGTGAGGGCCGAAGTACAGGCGCACTCCACCGAGGGCTGGGAGAGACAATTAGATTCCGCGGACAGCGACTGGACTTCGGTACACAGGATATGCCGACGTCTTAGAATACCCCAACCCCGGTGCGCCCGCTGCTAAACAGCGACGGGCCGCTTCGATACGCGGTGGCTGACCGGGCCGAAATATTCGCCAACCACCTGGAGCGTCAATTCACTCCAAACCCGACGGACGCTCACAATCATGTCGCAGCAGTCGAGCAACACCTTGGAGAGTACTTCAAGACACCGGTAGCCCACGACGAAGATCCCATCTTCTTCTCCTCGGACCAAGTACTGGGGGCAATAAAAAGGCTAAAAGCCAAAAAAGCACCCGGCGCGGACAGAATTATGAACACCGCACTCCGACACCTACCACCTAAAACGGTGGCGGCATTGACTCGCCTGTACAACGGCATACTCCGCACCGGCGCGTTCCCCTCCTGCTGGAAACTGGGGAAGGTCATTATGTTGCCCAAGCCCGGGAAGAACATCCTAAAGCCGGAAAGCTACCGACCGATTACGGTCCTGCCCACCACCTCCAAGGTGTTTGAAACGCTCCTGCTGCGGCATTTGACGCCACACATCATCCCTCGTCCGGAACAGTTCAGGTTCCTGGCCGAGCACAGCACGACGCTCCAGCTGTCGAGGTTACTGTATCCCCTTACGGCGGCCGTGAACAGGCAGGAATACGCCGCAGCAGTATTCCTCGATATGGAGAAGGCTTTCGATTGGGTCTGACACGCCTATTATATAAGCTCTCGCTTACCACAGCGCCCCGTCGCTTTATACAGGTGGTCTCCTCCTTCCTCCAGGACAGGACAATCAAGGTCTCGGTGGAGGACGAGCTCTCCAGCGCACGCCCTGTCACCGCGAGGGTGCCGCAGGGGAGCTGTGTCTCGCCTGCGCTCTACTCTGTGTACACCGACGACATACCATGCCACGAACACAGCGATACTTGCGCTGTACGCTGCTGATACCGCGTACATCACCATTTCACTGTCGGCCGACCACGCGGGCATCAAGATGCAGCGCGCACTGGACGACCTTTCCGCCTGGCTTAGCAAGTGGAGAAAGTCAGCGAACGCAGGTAAAACGCAGGCATCATTATCACGGCAAGCAGACGGAAATTCCCACCGAGCCTTGAGCTCATGGGGACCGAAGTCAAGTGGACCAAGACCGCCAAGTATCTGGGGTTCACACTTGACAATCGGCTCACCATGGGCCAACACGTCTGCAACACGGTAGTGCGGGTTAAGGTTACCCGCCACATTCTTCGCCAGATGCTCATCACATCACGCATCACGCCTCTCCACGCGAGTCAAGCTGGGGATCCATAAAACCTATGTACGACCGCAGCTCACCTACGCCGCCCCAGCCTGGCTGGCCCTCACGGCCGAGCAGCACAGAAAGAAGCTCCGGACGCAGCAGAACTATACGCTGCGTCATATTGTGAATGCCCTTCGGTACGTGAGGAACGATGTGATCCACAGAGATCTGCAGGCCGAGAGCATCGACGACTTTAGCACAAGATTGGCGAAGGGGATGTTCGCGCGTGCTGAAGACTCGGAACACCACCACATCAGGGAAATTGCACCCTGGCACGCGCAGCCTCCAGATTACAAACGCTTCCCGCGCGACCTCATCGCAGACGTCGCGCCTCCAAACCCGACCAACGCCCGGTTAAGTTGCCCACCCGCTACACACGACTTTCCCGGACTCCACACTTCCTACTCGACATCCGTCGCGTATGGGGCCGCAAACACGGCGCAAATATAGGCGCCGCAAACACGGCTTACACACACACTACTCCACACTCGCATAATACCCAGGACTACCACACGAGCGACGCACACACAATTCAAGTCACTCGACACATCACAACGCCCCGCGACTTGCGACGCCACTGGCTAGACCTGGTTGCGTCGCTGGGAACGGGGAAAGCATCCACTCTAGTCAAGCGCCAAACAAAACCGACGCCGATGACGCTGGGCCTTCCCTAGGGAACGAGGGATCTCACCCGGCAGGGGCCTGGTCGCACGGGCGTCGAGAAGCACTTAGGGCGCTCCTACAGTCACACCGCAAAAATACACCACAGAACGCCAAGGGGAGGCAAATCCCTAGACGGCTAGGTGTGCAAAGAGCCCTCCCACACCCTCCCATGGGAGTAGGGGGGAAAACCAAGACGGGTCACCAATTTTGGGGACCGAGAGAAACACTTCTCGGTCATGGGGCCAAAAGCCCCAAAACCAATTCCTCGCGCCCCTTTCGGGGGCGCAGAGACGGTCACGATGGTTTTTTGCACTTATTAATAGACCTCGG
The DNA here is from genome assembly GCA_949987655.1 of Polymixis flavicincta. Lineage (NCBI taxonomy): Eukaryota > Metazoa > Arthropoda > Insecta > Lepidoptera > Noctuidae > Polymixis > Polymixis flavicincta. The sequence goes on along the minus strand of OX465171.1, from coordinate 27,469,372 downwards.
AAGAAAACACATCGGCATTGTTGCACCGCGCTGTTATCAGTGTATCATTTGTTGTTGTTTTTAAAGTTAGAATTCCCAGAATTCTATTGTTTTTTTTTTTTGACGTATTTTTGTAATGGAATTCCAAGAACAAGGTATGTTTTTGCAAATTTATTATATACGATTAAATATTTTGTTAAAATTTTTACATTATTGAAGTGCTACGCCGCACTTATGATATTGTATATTTTTCCGCGATATTGAACTTCATGTAGACTTTTGGAAAGTTGTGCAGACTAAGCCGACATTGAGTTTACCCTCAAAATAAAGGCCTATTAATATACTTTCTAAAACAGCGATATTTGTCTGCTCCTAGAGGCACCTTTGTGATTTAAAGAGGTGCTACGCCGTCAGGTCTGTTGGCGTAGCAGGGTCTACGAAACAATTGATTACTTGATTTGTTTTCTTTTCAGGTACTTTGACAAAATGCACGTTTTCAAGGATGCGTTTCTTTGAAGTTTGGGCATGTACGTGGTAGTGTGCCTGAAAAATACCAACACATACTTCTAGTTTTTCAAGATACTATTAGCATTGAAAACTTAGATATAGGCCCATTACAGAAACGTGTATTTATATTTTGTAAACGTCTGCACGATTAGAGTAAAAAATAAATGACGAGTATTGTACTAGTACTGGACACACCGTGATTCAACCAAGCACATCTACGAGTACCACAGATCGCGTGCGCGGGCGGCCTAAAAAAGATTTTTCAAAACTTAGCAAACGATCTAAACGTAGGCGACTTGCAGAATTGTCCCAGGTTGACAGCTCAACTGTGGATATGCTACTCAATATGTCCAATACATCTAATTCTAGTTTATGTGCAGATATTCGTTCAGACGAGGTTCTATCACTTTTTGTGGAAGCTAAGTTATTTTGATAACTTCAGTATTTATTAATTAAAAACTTTATTAATAGTAAAATGGTTTCTCATATGTTACCAACCTACCGTAGTGTTTTAGCACCCAAAAAGTAGTGCTATTCTCAAGATATTATTGTATCAGAATCGAAAGCCGAGGTTGAATTACAAAGCTTGATATATCACACAGTTACACGAATTCTAGAATCTCAAGAAAATGTGATAGATAGCGTCTCATTAGGTTAAGAATCAAATTTAACTTTGATCGGGAAATAGGGCTTTGACCTTGAGAAAGAAAAAGAGGTTATATACAAGTGAGATGCTAAACCTTTTGCAGTTGTAGTCTATTTTATTGTAATATTAGTATTAATTATGTATAAGATTTCGATATCAGTCATTTTGTAACTTGTCCTTAAGTTAAAATAGTATATTTTGTTGATTAATGTAGTTTACTAATATTTCAAAAAAATATAATAGGTTTATGATAAATGTTTATCTAATAATTGTCTAGAAAATTAATGAATGTAAAACAGAAATACTTCCCTTGCAATGTATTGAAATGTCAATGTGATAAATATATTATTTTGTGAGTTAATATACTAAATTAAGTAGATATTGTCTTTTTATATTATCTTAAACCTAAAATGCACAAAACACAAGTGCCATTGAAGGTTTAAGTATTTATAACCGCCTTTGTTCGGTCGCTGAACCATCGTGCAACGGACCGAATGGGTGTCTACGTGCGGAAAAGGGAGTCCCATTATCATCATCATCGTCATCATGGCTGAGACCATGGAAGACCTCAGTATAATGCTCGATGACCTCAGTGGAGCTTCCGAAAGAGTGGGTACAAATGGACATGGACAAGACAAAGGTCATGTCCAATGCCCATTTAACACCCACTCTCATAACGGTCGGAGGCGTTTGTGGATACTTGGAAGTTGTGAATGAGTTCGTTTACTTAGGACAAACTGTCCGGTTAGGTAGGTCCAACTTCGAGAAAGAGGTCAATCGTCGAATCCGTCTGGGCTGGGCAGCGTTCGGGAAGCTTCGTAATATCTTCTCGTCCCACATACCGCAGTATCTCAAGACGAAAGTCCTTGACCAGTGCGTGTTGCCAGTGATGGCATATGGAACCGAAACGTGGTCGCTCACAATGGACCTCATAAGAAGGCATAAAGTCACCCAAAGGGCAATGGCCTCTCCATTACCCTTTGGGTGACTTTGCTATGCTTGGTTTTCTCTGCGTGATCGAATCAGGAAGTAAGAGATCCGCAGGAGAACTAAGGTAACTGACATAGCCCGAAGAATTGGTTAAGTGGCAGTGGGCAGGGTACATTGCTCGCAGAACAGATGGCCGATGGGGCCGAAAAGAGATTCAAAATGTGTTAATTGGCTAATACATGTTTCTGGAGTACTCGGTTCGCCCACAAGTAATTTAAAGTCGTGCCAATCCCCTACAGAAAAATAAAGACGTTACGGCGCATGGGATTTCACAGTGACTAACATATAAGTAGGTTTTCACCAATGGACAGCCAATGTTTTTACTTTAATAACTATCACATAAAAGTCTCCATCCGTTGAGCTCGGCCTTGTCTCCTGCTGTCTGCATCATTTTGCTTTTTGCTTCCTATTGTGGCAAATTACCCTAACTTTAATTGAATATGTGACTTGCACTGTGTACGTCATTTAAGTTAATTACTAGGAATGATTGCTAGATATACTAGGAACTATTGTTAATACTTAGGTACATGGAATTTCAATTACCTAATAAATGATTAGAAACCTTTCAGTTCGCAACACTCAAAAGTTGGTCGATGAAAACCACGATGTTCTGGACACCATGCAGATATCGATGGAACCCAAACATGTACGTACCTTCTATGTCTTATGCGTAAATTTAGTGTCACATCAAAAGTATCTCGTTACCAATTAACTGGGTTGTGGAGGATAGCTAGAGACAGTCGTTCTATGTAAAATACTGGTATACCGTAATATGGCTGCTTACGGTTAGAATGGAAGACGACCCCAACATAGTTGTGACGGTGGTAGGCAGATATATTACTCTAGTGATGTTTGTCAGGAGGGCACTCATCATCCTCGGCGCGTCAAATACCGGAGTCGTCGGTACGAGATGCCGACGGTGGCCTCGCAGATGAAGCAGGCAGGCATGCGGAACTACTACGACACCTCCAACCACACCAATATACCGTTTGTGGTCAGCAAGAGCACCGCCCCTTCGCACAATATCGGCGTCAACATACAACAGGTACTACTGACCTAGAATACCTAAACTACGTCTCACGAAAGAAGAATATCTATTACTTTATTATTTTAATTTCTCGTTTATTTTCTTACACAAATATTAAGCATATTTTTTAATATTAAAAAAGAAAACATACAAACACATTTAAAAATTATAGTTATTGTGAGGAGACGTATCTGTGTCGTTGGTTTTATTGTATCAGTTAGGTACTACATGGTGGTACAAGTTTGAGCACTTTATGCGGCCTACCTACCCAAATTTCCTTTGTTTAGTATTGTTCGGCGAATCATTGAGCTCCTGAAGTTCTTAGTTGAGCTGCATGATTACTGAAAAATGCGTGCACTGACTGACAGGTCCACTCAAACCTATGTGATTCATTCACCAAAAGACTGACAGACTTTCAAAAGACTGTGGCCTCTGTGTTTGTTACTGCCTTACATCACAGAGTAGTCGGAGAAGAAACGCCGACCTCATCTAGTTGTTGAAATGTTAAAGTGTTTGTACAAAACTACTTCATCATCATCATTTCAGCCGAAAGACGTCCACTGTTGGACATAGGCCTCCCTAAATTTGGGGGGTATGCCATAATCGCCACGCTTGGCAGGCGGGTTGGCGAACGCAGTATGGTGGTAAAATGACCCTAGTTGACGTAGGACGGTTGTTATAAGAATGTAGCTAACTATACGGAGTGGCAGGAAAATCGACGTACCATGGATTCGTAATCCCCGGCGATAAAATTTACCGTGGGCTTATTAAAAAAATTACTGCTCAGCAATTTTAGAACAGTTTAGACGTCCTCTAGGATCATGTATTGTTTCAGTTTGCGCGTCGATATCCTTGGCATTATTGCCGTGGGAGTACTCTCATGAGCACGACTTTATTTGCCGGTTGCACTACCTCTGGATATCCTTGTTGCCTCTGACATAGATATGTCAGAGGCAACAAGGATAGTAGGAAAGTTATAACAGATTTTTATTGAATATTTAGCGCATCTTTAGAAGTCTGTCGGCCTATACGACCATTGTTACGAGTACACAGGCACGTTTGACACGCTTTCATGGGTCTCTAAAACCCATACCTTGGTATCGAATACTTAAAAGGATATAAAAATTAGAAATTTCATATCCAACTCCAGGACTACTAAACCACACACACAAGCGAATGTTTCAATTAGTTTTTTTTTTTTTATTCTAGGTGTTAAATGGACTCAAAATTCAACAACCATTATCAGGCATTCCGCTGACCATCGCACATCACATGGGTAAGAAACATGTTCGTTATTTCTAAAGTTATCTCCATCTATATGATGGACGTTCACCTACCTTCCAGGCATGTAAGTAAGGGTGTATTTTGTTTAATAAATTCCATAAGAACTCTGTAGATGTCGCTCTCGTACTGAGTTTATATTCACGTAGTTGTCCCGGAGAATTTCGTACTGCCATTATAAGTTGTCTGAACTTTTTGTGAGACTAAAAAAAGTCAATTCATTTTTATACATAGATTAGATTAGATGTTCGTTATATGTTCTCACCTTTTAAACCTTACTTGGATTTCTACAAATATTTCAATTAAAACCAAAATTATCCAAATCGGTCCAGCTGGTCTCGAGTTTTTGTGAGACTAACAAACGTCAATTCATTTATATAAATATATAGATTTATGAACGGAACTCGCGATTTACACGCCCGCGAGCACGACCCGCCCTAAAGCATAGCATAAAGTTTAACAATCGCTCTTGAATCGTCCAGAAGGTCAATTCCGATACTTCAAAAACGTTCAAATTCAAGTGGCAATGTCATCTCGAGGATACTTTTGTCAAAAACTTGTCACACTTTAGGTAAATTAGTATTTTTTAACATAGATTAGAATGCGAACGTTCTTAAAATACGGGAATGGCCCGTCAGATAACCGACTCAAATACTGGATACTACAAATGGAAAGCTTCGCTTCATATATTTGCTCCTTATGAGGTTTAAGTTTCACGAAGTTGATGCATTTGTTTATATTTCAGGCTTGGGCCACGTACCTGCATACGGTTCGAAGAGTAGCGTTATAGTGAGTCTAATTGTTAATTTTTGGTCCATTATATCGCAATATCCTGTTATCACAAAGGGACACTTCACACGTTTGGGTGGTAGCGTTCTCTGGCTATTCAAGCGTGTATATTATGGAACACACCCAACTTACCATTTCAACCAAAAGCAAATACCAATCCCCGGAAGCTTTGCTGACACTGGTTACGGCAGTAGTCTGATTAACGGCGGGGCAAGGGATGCTATGGATCTTCGGTGGTACCATAATCAACAACCACTAAACGAAATAACAACACGTGTTCACTGCGGACTTTTAATAAGATTATTTATAGGGCTATCTGGTTCGCTGTGACGGTGACGAATCGATATAATCTTGAAGTCAAACTTCAGACGAATCATTGGAACGTTACCGTTTATTTTTAAGGATCCGTTTCGGTTTTCCTCTTCTTAAAGTTTTTGACCCACAATGCGACTTACCTGACTGTGCCTTTTCATTCTTACTTGGCTCACGGGTAGATTATAACCTGGATTAAGACATAGGATACTTTCTATCCCTTTATTACATTCCTGAGTGCTAATATACGACGTTCACGAGGGCAAAGTTGCTGAGAAAATCCCACCCATAATGTATCAATACTTTCAGCTTACTATACGTGAATGCACAACTCGCTGTTGGCCGATTTTGTATTAAAAAAGTTGTCTATGATTAAAAAATAATGTACATTTACACAAGTCGTTGCACTTACCTAGAATCAGCAGCCGTCGCTAGACAACTACAGCGAGATCAACGCAATCCGCGTGGGCCGGCGCCTGGTGCGGCTGCCGTCTTACAAGTACATCTCGTACAACCGGCTGCTGAACCTGTACCGCGAAGGGGATGGCATGGTGCCTCGGTTCCTGCGCGCAATCGCCCGCCCGCACTACTTCTACACCTCCATGTACAAGTGAGTGATTAACTGCCAGGTTTACTTGCTGCTAGGGCACAAGTCCCGGAAATCAGTATGCTTGTGATTTCATAAAAAATATTTAGGTACAAATGGTTATTTTAAAAACTGCGTACTTAACTTGACGCTTTAACCCTTAATATTACGCAAATACCTACAATGAAATTTTCATTTTTCAAACTTGGAAAGTACGCTTGAAGTAACTTGATCAGAAGGCCATTTCTCGTAATAAAAACGGTCAAAATCTAGTCGCAGTCTCATCTCAGTGACAATCAAATGTCGCAATCGAATGTATTTTTGACAGATTGACACTAAGATCAGACTGTGAACGTTTTTAAAATTACGAGAATTGCCCCTCAGATGTATGAAAACAGTACCTACCTTTCGCAACGATTTTCTCTGCTGTATTTTTTTTTTATGTTATAATCAATTTTGTAACGTGACTAATTCCTAATTTACTTTTCACTAAGGGCTGCTTTTTCAACAGTTGGATAGCTTTTATTGGAAAAATAAATCTGACAGTTTGACATATTTACATAAATCTGACAGTTTGACATATTTTCTATATGAAAGTTGTCAAACCGCAATATTTATTAATTAGTTAAAAGTAATCTGACTTTTGAAAAATCATCTCTAAACAATTATTTACTTGAGCAAAATGTTTACAATCAATGATAAAAAATTAAATTTAAAAAACCCCCGACCCTAACAAAAACTCTAAAAAATTATAATATTTATAGGCCTTTTAAGATGAAGGTAATATTTTGATCAAGGCATTGTCAAGGCGGGGGACGGCTAATGAAAATGCTAGGCCTCTGTTTGGCGTTTAAAGAAAGAAACACTTATCTTTTCTGAAAAGACACGATTCAAAGCGAAAAAATCTTTATCACCACATGTAAGAAATTTGTCTTAAACTGTAATTAGGTATGTACCTTACCTTTAAATATTATTAGAATAACCCATTAAAGATATACAATTATATTTCAGGCCGTGTTGATATTGGTCATAAGTGGCGCTTGCTTCTGCAAGCAAGTAAGTAGGTACCTTCATTTGAATATCAAGGTACTTACTGTAGTTCAAAAGCAATGCAGAAGCATTGAATTTGAAATGCACCCTAATTGCGTAACTCACGATTGATCATAATTGGTTTCGTCTTCACAGTTAAACAATATTCATTGCGTTATGTATGTTGTCGAACAGACACATTTTTCGAACATATGAAGCAATGGTTTAACAAGCCGTTTCAAAACGATACAGATTATGATGAATCGTGAGTTACGCAATTAGGGTGCTGGTTAATATCAGGGTACATAGCGAAAATATGTGAAAGAATACTAGTTAATTTACTAAGAGGTACTAAAACAAAAGTTGACCGAACCTTTGTAGTAAAGAAAGAATTTGTACAAAACATTGTTTTCCTAAATTACCAAAAAGGGAAATGTTTGAGGCAAGTAATTGGGAAAATCTAAATATCCGGTATCCCGAACAGATAGCCACGATCTTAATTTATCAAATTCAAAATTATATTCAGCGGGGTAATTACGTAACGATGGGATCAGTAGCGATGGCTTTCATGTTGACAGTTCAACAACAGTCATTGCGTTATTTACGTTGTTGAGCAGACACATTTTTCGAACATATGTCGCAATGAATTAGCAATATCCTATCAAATGATTCAGATGGTGATTGAAAGTGTGTTACGCAATTTGGGTGCTGGATGCTTCCGCAGACCTACAACAATTTTTTACCTGATTCAGGCGCAGATTTGACTACAGTAAATAGACACGGACGATGGAAATCGAGTAAAGTAGCAAAAGGATACATCAGTGGAATTTAAGACTTATATAATATAAAGTACCTACTTATACTTTACTTGATATTTTAGTCTTGTACAGTCAGCGTCAAAAATATCGGGACGAACAGACTGTTCAAAATGATCTCAACAACTAAGAAAATTAAACTTTATCTCAGTGGGATAAAGTTCTTGTCAGAATGACATTTGTTCTGTATTGTCTTCATTCTGAAACAATCCTTGTGTCATTGAGTTAATATTTAATTTTCAAAGTTGTTTAAATCATTTTGAACAATGTGTTCGTCTCGATATTATTGACGCTGACTGTACAAAAACGATAAATCTACATTCCTCGGAATTGTCTCCGCAACCTAGTACTACCAAAACTATATTGAGCGAAATAAAAAAATCTATTCCAGCTGATGAAAATGAAAAAAATTTGTTTTCACCAACATTTACAGAAACACAGAAACTCAAGTTTGGAAAAAATATCCAATATTTGATATAGGTACCTGGAATTAACCTTTCTCTTACGCTTCATACAAATTGCTCTAATTTTATTTATATTAATTTTAAGTAGATAAGTATTATCTCACCATTATTGTTTATTAATAAAATATTACTTTTAATGTAATCAGGTTTTTTAAACTTTTCTCATATTCAAAATGAAAATTTCTGGCATAGGACCTATTTGTCAAACCATCTCGTGCCTAAAATAGATCCCTTTCATCCCCTGTATTATCAATTTACTATTTCTTACTGTCTCTAGAATGACTATTAAATGCTGATACCTATAACTGCGCTTTGTCACTCCTGTATTGAGAACGACTAATCCCGGTTAGATTTTGCGTTCTTAGGTTTAAACGGAAATTGAAGTTTGTATTAATGTTTCAAGCAGTCTCGCGACCAATCGAGAGGACTTTGATTGTGCCACGTCGAAGGGTCGTGGTGGAAGCCACGAAGCCAAGCAGAGCCTCGCAGAATACGCGAGCTTGTACCGCGAGTACGAACATATAGACAAGTGCATCAGGGAAGGCAACTCCGAACCGGAGCTGGAGCGACGCAAGGAAGAACTCACAAAGGAACTAGCAGCCCGGGAGGAACACATTCGCAGAGTGAGACAGTAGATTAGCTTAGATTATTCGTACCTCTCCGAATCGAAAATGGTGACCAAACTTTTCAAGGCACTAACTTTAATCCCTGTATATCAGTAATTTGCCGTTAAAACGACTGTTAGTTCACATATTTTCCTTCTGCCAGGTGGTTCAAGAGTATCGAACAGGAGGTGAGCCGGATCAGCCATTACGAGCGTCCGCGTCTACAGCCGAGGAAGGCTACCGGCACTCGACCTTCAAGATGGGAGACAATCAACAGTAGCCAATCCTCGCACCGTCCGTCGTCAGGGTCTCTTCGTTTAAAAAATTCCGCCTGACGGCACAAAAACCCGAATACACAGTTTGTGCTGTAAAAACGTCGTCGTTATACCCAATTCAACGTAGTCGGTCAACTGCTTTGAGATTATTTATTACAATCGAGCGGCTGAAATAAACATGTAAAGTGTCATCAAAAACATTTCTAAATTCGTGTTCGAGATGTAAAAATGGTAAAATATCGGAAGAGGTCATAGGAGAATCTTATAACATTTCTAAGTATGTACTCGCTTTATATTGTACGACATTTCGTGGAGTATTTTGTGTGCTCTTCATACGTGTGCTTTAATAATACACAAATAGTAATATTCAAAACTTACAATGATTACAATGAGGTCTTCGTCGTGGTTGTACCAACCTTTTCTCGCCGTTCCACCTTCCTCGCATTGGTCCAATTTACCATCCATAGTCGTGACCTTAATACGTTTCGTGATATGCGTCGCATGCATCTTATTACCTACGATTTTTTGTAGTTTCTTCATTAATTTAAAAGCTATAAAATTGTAGCCCATTATTAAAAGATTGTATGTATACTGTTTTGTAGTAGCCGTAGTGCGCACGCAACGTGCGTAAGTGTAATCGAAACAATTCGCTGATTGTGCACCTTTGAGTAAAAATAAGCGCTAAGTATTACAAGAAAGTAGCGTCAAGCGATAGATTGATTGTTCGAGTTGAATTGTTCATAGGTTACGGTGGGCGTTTTTAAGTGAACTTCTTTTGAAACTGTGCGTTTGTAGTAACTACGTCAAGTTTTATCTGAACAAGTTTCGGGAAAGTCCGTTCGGACTCGTGTCGGAGAGTTGTCAAACCGCGACCACAACTCACTCGGAGAGCCTGGCCTGAGGCCGCGGCGCGACGTCAGCTTGTCGGTCGTCACGTCACCATCGTATACTTCGAACGTCGTTCCTATTACGATACGAGCTGAGCTGAGCTTGTTAAGGACGCTGAATATTAACTACCTAGTTCTGGACATCTGTATGAGATTATATTCCCTGTGTCTGAACGTACGGATTTGCATCGAACCTTGTCAACCGGTCCCATATTGTTGTCCACTGGTTTTGGCTGGCATTCGAAAGCATTTTTGATTGTTACGTCGAAGATGCATTCGAAAGCATTTTTGATTGTTACGTCGAACATAAATTTTAAATGTTATGTAATCTATATTGGCTGCGAATAGTAAACGTTTGTGAATGATGTCGTAATGTAAAGAAGTTTGAATACATTTCCTTTGACTTTTCTATTATTTTTTTATTAATTCCTTTGTAAAATAAAACGATTGAAGGGAATAAGATATGAATTCTACTAAGCAATGTAAACATACATCTAGGCATGCAATTGCGGATCGTAATTACTATAATCCATAGAGATAAGTCACGAATATACACAATGTATTTACCTACTTCTAGTGATGCATTACGTAGCTAAGATTTTTTTATCGATATTTATGTAATATATATTTTTATAACATGAAACAGTTTGACACATTTTATTATGTACACATAGTTAACAACAACGAAGAGTTGATTTACATTCCATAACTTAACTACTACTAGTAACTAGATTTAAATAGATAGACATAGTAGGTACGATAGTTACAATAAGATATTTGATAATTAATCATCGACGAACATAACGTTTAAGCTGTTCGTTAAAACACTGTACTTAACTTTATTTACACAGAAATAAATAACGATATCTTATTATTCTGAAACTTTCTCTAATACATACATAGACGATCTACTTATAAGTGCAACGTTGCACTTTTAAATTACATTTATCGATACAATAGGTAAATCTAAACATTTATAATATCTTTATTTATCGATTATTTAACTAATAAATAAAAAAAATAACAATAACACTAATATTGAGAGATTGAATTGGATGCTTACTGTGATAGACACATACCCCCTTATTACAAAACATGGTTTTTCTTTAGGTATGGTTTAAACCATCGGGCCTGTTTTTGAAATAAGAACTTAAAACTGAAATAGAATTACAGCTCCTTTTCCAAAACTGTCAATTTAGCACTGGACTAACTTGTTAGCTTTGTAAAAGGAGCTGTATTTCGATTTCAGTTAGGTTCTTATTTAAAAAACAGGCTCGATGGTTTAAACCATACCTAAAGCAAAACCTTGTTCGGTAATAAGGGGGATAGTGACGACATCAACAAAGTTAGCTTGAGACAAAAGGAAACCAAACTTTAATCGATGAAGTATGTACGATACGTTTAGAAATATGTTTTAATAGTGCGATACAAGCACGCATGTTATAGAAATACTGCGTGCATGATCGGCGCCAGAAACCTATCCATTTCTGACAACTGCAGAGGAATACTAAAAACTATGTGAATGAGATGAAGTCACACCCTTGCACGTAATTCTGTAATTAGTAAAAATTTAATTGCGCGTGTCGGTAGAGGAGGGAAGGTTCTCGCCATCGATCTTGTGGCGCGTGGCCTGGATGTAGGCCTCCGCGGCCAAGGCAGGCCATGCTTCCGCAGTAGCCCCGGAGGACCCGGCCCCGGCCCAGGCCTCCGACGTCGACACCTCCGCTGGCCTCTCTACGCTCTCTGCCGCCTTTGGCGTGCACTCCAAAGACAGCGATTTTGGTGTCTCAATCCTTTAAAAATTAAACATGTCTGTTACATATTTGGTGCCTTGAAGCACCTCCTCATTTTTTCAAGTCGTTTAAAAACATACAATGTATTTAAGAACAAACTCCTTTTTGTGAGGTTAAAAAACTCAAAACTATTTGCAATCTAATTCGACTCCATTTTGTCATAAACTCTATCTATTAATATGAAGTAGGTACTTAGAGGGACAAGGTGCGGTGTGGGCTCTTAGAGAAAAAATACCTCACGCGTTCTGGTGACTGCATGGCGTCGTTAGTGCTGGAGATCTCCAGGTCCTCGGCGTAACTCATGTGCAGCTTCTCCCCCTCACTGCGTGGCTCTTTTTCTGAAAAAATTACCCGCCATTTGGGTTACGCATGACTGTTAAGAAGCTTTTTGTTTCCGTAAAGGTAAGCTGCAAAAATAGTAAGAATGAAGTGAGGTCTTTGCCCAGGAGAGGAACAGAACGAATAAGTAATAATGGTCCATGTCATAGGGCCTTTTGATTTCATTATTTATAGGAACTGTCGTCAGGATCTGGTTGCAAGGGTGCCACTTAAACTACAGGGACATATCTTATAATTCACTCCCAACACTGGGTTAAAAACAATTGAACCAGTGTTAATGCGTCAGTCAGGTGAATTCATATCTCATTAGGCAATTCCCCCTTACCAGCTGACCGCAATGGGGTGCAACGAGGTTGCAAGTTGCGATCGATCGATGACATAGTGCCATATTTTGAGGAAGTCAATATCGCCATCGATCGACCGCAACCTATTTGCACCACAACCTTTCAAGCGACTGACGAGACCATACATTAATGAATCTATAAATGAGACACAATCAACCATGAACAATCTCTGTATTACACTTTGGTCTCCTGAGGTCCTGAAAAGTTAGAAAAGAAACAGTAGCGTTACCATCAACATGGATGGCTGACTCGGGCCAGCCGAGCGAGTCGCCCTCCACATCTACGGGCTCGTCTTCCGCATCATAAGGGCGGGGCTCACGGGGCCGCTCCTCCCGCCTCTCCTCATCGAGGTCGTAGCCGAGCATGCTCTCCACCGTGTGGTGGCGCTTGCGCGTGCGCAGCTTCAGTCGGCGCTGCCGGTTGGCACGGATGCGCTGGTATGTCTGGCACCAATAAAAAACTTTTTCATTAATAAAAAATTGCAGGGGTTACATATATACCTACCTAATATGTAGTTAATATTAACAAATCGCATCGGTACAAAATTTGTTTACGCTCGCAGAGCTCTCGTAGTCTATTATAATAATACAGTAATATAACCATATGAACAGCCGTTAATATGGTTCTATTACAGATAAAGCTTGGCTTTGTGGAGCATCGTCTCTATCAATCATGATTGTTGACAGTCTCCTTCTAATGGTGCCCGGGCACTATAGTTGAGTAGGTACCTCCCAGCGCGCATCTTCATCCTGGTGGTGCAAGGAGTGCTGCGGGGGCGCTGGTGTATCGCGTGGCAAGGCGCTGAGGCTGTAGAGGTGCTGCAGCTCCTGCAGGAAGTGCGCCTGCGCGACGCCCGGCCCGAGCCGTGCGCCGCACACACCACACGAGGATTTGCGCTCCCCGTCCGCTGCACAATACAAACATCTATAAGGCTGGAGTCCACTTATTGCATCGGTGTAACTCTTAGGCTCGTATATAACCTCACTCAAGACTCAAGCATTTTTTTATTTCATTTACCTACTTAACTAGTTTCAACGTGTCCTTCACCACACAATCCTGACCTTTGAAAAGTTCATGAAAATCAATTTTGATAACGCCAAAAATTAGTGAACAAATAGTCATAAATAGTCACTAAGGTTAAAAAATAGTCGCGTTAGGATTCCGAAGTTATAGCTATATGTTGGAGAGGACTGTGGGGTGAATGTCACCACACAATTTTCACCTCAGTGCAAGCAAACTGCTGGGAGTATCGACTTGGTTTCTATTCCAAAAAATAGTTGTAACGCTATGCCAAATCTCGAAAATAGTCATTAAGGGATGCCAGAGATAAAAAAGGTGTCCTGGTGTCAGGATTACGTGGTGAGCCTTTCTCGCCACAATCCTCATCTGATTACCGCGGAACGCTTGTTTTTGAATTTGAATTTAGTGTCCAAAAATAGTCATGAAATAGTCGTCTCCAACCATGATAATTTCCACCTGTTTAACTATGAAGAAGTATGTTAAACTTACATACATTTTCGAGTCGAGTATAGTCGACCAAAAAATTATTATTAGAGTTTTGAGCGAGATTCTATAACACGGGCCTAAAAGCTAATTTTCAAAGAGATCATGTATTCCCATTTTAGTCTGTTTATAAATTACACTTAGCAGTCATACCTCTTTTTAAAATCACTTGGTACTACAAAAGGTCCGGGGCCCGATGGTCTACTGCCGCATTTTCTTTAAAAAACTGCCGATGTTATATGTACACCCCTCCGTATCATATACAGTACCTAAATGTATTTTAGGAGGTTAATTTCCTGAAATATGCAAAAATTGCCACCAAAACGCCCGTTCATAAATCAGGTTCGAAAAAATATGGAGAACTAACGTCCCATCTCTATTTTATCCACCTTGTCAAAGCTTTTTGAAAGACTGGTTCACAACGAGCTTTATCCTTTGTTACACAATTCAATAACTAAGCATGGATTTGTTCATTAAAGGTCCACAGCAAAATAATCTATTGAGTTTCACAGATTTTATCTATGCCGATGTCCATTTTTTTACTAAAATCTTTAGTATAATACAAAATAAAACTCATCATCATCAGCCTATAATGTTCCCACTGCTGGGACACAGGCCTCCTCTCGGTGAGAGGGATTGGGCGGTAATCCACCACGCGGGCCCAGTGCGGGTTGGTAGATGTCACATGTCTTCGAATTTTTTGTTCTAGGACATGCCGGTTTCCTCACGATGTTTTCCTTCACCGTTTTGAGAGCAGTGGTGATGAAATAATTTACACAAAGTAAAGCGCCTGCCTGGGTTCGAACCTACGACCTACAACTCGTAAGTCGCGGCCGTTACCTCTTGGCCACCACTGCTCTTACAAAACTTATTCAGAAGGCACAAAATGAGCACTAAATAATTAGCTGGCCTGCAAACCTAGAGTCAAGGTTACCCCCGTTCAACATACAGACACATCTTTTTACGTGGTGTGAGCGCCTTTGTTTCATACATGAGGTCTAGGGGCCTATGCAGACGACGTTTATATAACGCGCGCGCGTGTTATCGCCTCATTTTGTGCTTTGAAAAAGCAGCGCTAAAGTTCGTTTTTTAAACTCAGGTACCTATTAATTTGACAGGTAGTGTCAAACTCCTAAAAATAAAACATTGAAATGTCAGATAGACCCCTACACGAAAAAGTTATGGCAAATAGGTCAATCGATCAAGCCCACTTACCGCAGTATCTACCTACAATGCTAGACTAGCCAGGGAGACTGGTTTAAGGTTATCGATAAATGTAGATGCAAGGTACTTTCTATATGTTCTATGTTATTCGGTCTGGTTTCCGCACTTCCTCCTTTAAGTGGACCATAGTGCGTGAGCCATGGCGGCCGTCAGTGGTTATTCCAACCAGCCCACCTCCCTCCAGAAGCTGGCTATAACTCCTGATCTGTTGAGAACATCTGTGTAAGATTTGGGTGCCCTGAGGGTTTCTGTTCTAATCTGGGCTACGCCTGTACATTCGAAAAGCACATGCGCAACGGTTTCCTCAGCCTCCATGCAGGCCCTGCACAGGGGGCTGTCCGTTATGCCTATTGTGTAAAAGTGATTGTTTAGCGGGCAGTGTCCCGTGATGGTTCCAGTCACCAGACGCAGGTCCTTTCTGTCCAGGCGTAACAGGCGTCTGGTCGGCCTGCCATTCAAAGATGGCATTGCTTCCTTAGACTACCTGCAGCCTGGTGTCGTGGTCTACCAGCTTTCTGCTTGTGTGTGTAGTCCTGGAGCCACCTGCGTATCTGGTTAAATGGGATGGGCACGATGGGCTCGGGTCCACAGACTGATGTGCTGGATGCCCTCCTAGCCAATTCGTCAGCGGCATCGTTGCCTAGTGATCCGCTGTGTCCTTTTATCCATTGGGTACTTTCTATATATACACTTTGTTTATCTGTTCGCGATCTCCACTGACTATGTAGGTACTTACGTGAAAAGAAGTCGTGTGAGTCAGTGCAGGTAGAGGCGGGCGGTGCATCGTCGTCCTTGCAGGGACGCGGCGAAGCGGACGCGGCCGAGCCGGGAGAGCTCGTGTCATCTCGTGCTGCGTACCCGTGGCGGTACAGGGGCGGCGTGCTACTGTCGTCCCGGACATTCTGCGTTATGAATAAAATGTCATTATTTAATGTATCTTTAGACAAGTTTCTATGAGTTAAAGTGCTGCACCCTTACCGCACGGCTAAGCTATGTAACTGCACAGTAACTGTGTTGGGGTCGGGTTCCAGTCTAACCGAATATAGCTAAATACCTACCAGTATTATATGCTGACACCCTTAGGAAAACCGGTAGTCAGTCTTCCGGTCTTCTGACCACCCGCAAAGACTATTGTGTATGGACACCTCCTTTGTTCAATATGTAGGTAGGCGTTATTGTATTTCAAATATAATCAATGACGGCTGTTAGTGAGATCGTTTTGATTAGGTACCTACTTTAAGATAGATTCGGAG
Source organism: Polymixis flavicincta (assembly GCA_949987655.1). Lineage (NCBI taxonomy): Eukaryota > Metazoa > Arthropoda > Insecta > Lepidoptera > Noctuidae > Polymixis > Polymixis flavicincta. The sequence continues at coordinate 27,452,724 of OX465171.1, read as the reverse complement.
CTCTGTACTTAGATAGAATATTACTTACGTTCCTTATTACATCTCTACTAGCTGACCCGGCAAACGTTGTTTTGCAGGTAATTTCTAGTGTACAACCCATATCACTTAGGGGTATGAAAAATAGATAGTAGCCGATTCTCAGACCTACTGAATATGCATATAAAATTTGGTAAAAATTAGTAAAGCCGTTTCGGAGGAGTACGGTAACTAACATTGTGACACGAGAATTTTATATATAAGATAAGGGCATTTTGTGGCAGCGACGGATTGTTAATTTAGCTAGTAAAATGGTAAGTACAGTCACGCGGATTAATATGTTTACACATTGTGCATTTGGATTGAGTGATCTTTTTTTATTTCGTGACAAAATCTGATTGAGTCAAAAATAGTAAAAACTCATAGCCCAAAGTAAAAAAAAATCACTCTCAAGGGTCTTCAGTTATTGCCTAAAGTGTGGATCACTCAATTCAGACATTTTGCAAAAACGGCCATGATCTAAATCTCAACAAAAACTTACGCACATAGCCAAATTCAAAAGCGATTTTCTTTTAAATAGCGATAGCAACCTTGAGATAACTTAGGTATTTCATTATAGTGTGGGTTCCAAAATATTATTTTCTTAATAAAATAAGATAACAATTATTCAAAGAGGAGAAAATCACTTTTAAAAGTTGGTAAGCTTATACATATTATTGCTCGTGACTGTACACTGCAGCAAGGATATTTTGGCCACAGAGCTGGTGTTCGAATGATGTTGACAAGGTGCGCGGTTGGTAAACATTTGTGCAATTATTTTGTGAATTGCATTGAAAAAATAAAATGGCGCGGTTTGTTTTGATTTAGGCCTCGCGCCAAAAAATCCTTGTAATGTGTACACACATCTATAATGTAAAAAAAAAATAACCTCACCCTCAAAGCTTGCCCGACGCTCTGCCCAAGCGCGTACTGCTCACCGAGATGCCTGGCAAAGGCCTTCCCCGGGTACAGAGGGTGGAAGGCGCCCCCTATGGGGCGGAAGGCGCCACAGCCGAAGCTCTGCAGTGCAGGGTGCAGGAACTGCGGCGCCATGTGGTGGAGGAAGCCTTCCATGGCGGAGGTTACACTCTAAACACAAAGGTTTTTAAGCCATCAGAGATTCTTTGAGAAAACTACGCCAGCAAAATGGAAAGTTTTGCAACAGAATCGTGTATGCTGCTGAAAAATGTTCGCACTTGTGCATCGTTTGTAAACGCTCAGCAAGTAGGTAACAAAAACCAAAAATCTTAGGATTATGCGCTATTAATATTTTTCCTGTCAGCGCTCTTCAACAACATGAGCGCTAACGTTTTTATTCAAAAGACCTGCAGAAGAACAATCTCGAGTAGATTTTTATTTGCGCATTAGTAAGGGCGAGGGTATCTTGTAAATGCCCTGGAATTGTTAAAAAAAACAATGTAAGTTAATGTTTAACTCAATGATTTCAGTTCCTACAAACTAAAAACTAAAACAGTCTAAGACTATTTCATTTCATTACCGGCAGGTCGTACAAAGCTACTTACGCCACAAAAAACATTTTCACAGAAAGTGGTCATCGTAACGGTTTCGGGGAAATAAACAAAAAAGCCGAGTTACAGCCACTTAACCACACACGAATAGACAGGCTGTTTATTTTGAAAGCGTTCATAGCGTCGCGAGCGCCCGTTTGCGGCGGAAACATAGTGGAGGACAACGAGAACAAATAAACAAGATAACTCATTCCTGCCGTCATCACAAATCTTCTCCCTTATCGCGTAATATAAAAAAAAACCCTAATGAAAGATGAGCATGTACCTAATTGTTCCGTCATATCAGGGCCTGAATTCACGATTCCTTACTCATAACCACGTCAATCACACATGAATTCTGCTAATATCGTATTAATAATATCGACAAATTGTCTTGGAACCAATGTAACGGTAAGGAATCGAAATGTCATAATTCTGTTATGACATTTCGATTCCTTACCGTTACATTGGTTTCTTAAAAAAACGATATTGACGTAGTTTGAACGTAGTTAGATTCCGCGGGGAATATCATTATAACGATACAGAATTGGGGCCAGTACGAAAGGTTCCTCATACAGTATTGGTCTTTGGTGACGTTTACTTATTAAGCGCCGATGATAATTTATTTCTTATTGCATTATTATTTCTGATTTTTCTACTGAGAGTACCTAACGAGTACCTATACATATAGATCAATATTTGCTTGATTGCTATAACCACAAAACGGTCAAACTGAAATCGACAAACAGCATAGACAGACGCGTCAGCTGTGTTTGGTTTCCAATATACTGCCGTGCCGAACAGGCAATAGTTTAATGTATAATGATTTGCTGTACAGTCACTACAATCCCTTTGGCGCTTCCTGTTATTTGGCGACGAGACCACAGCTACGAGAACTCGCATCGGTAACCTGCCTTTGTGTTACATTCGATCATGCAACGCAGGACCTATATTAGATTGTTCCGATTGTGTTGGTTTGGTTGCCCCAATTTATCATACTTTGCCGTAATCCAAATATTGTTTTATCCATATAAATAAAAGGAGGAACTGACTGACTGACTGACATATAAACGCACAGCCGAAACTACTAGGACTAGGAACGTGAAATTTTGCACACGGCTTTCTTTTATAATTTAGGGGAGCACTAAGGAGGGTTTTTGGAAATTCGACCTTTAAGGGGGTAAAAAGGGGGGATTTTGTTTGTATGAAAAATCTTATTCCTTGAGTTAATAAACTTGAAACTTGGCACAAAAACTTATCTAAGTAAATTTTAAAGTTAGTCATTTATTGTTTTTCTAAACTACCCCCCAAAGGGGGATTGAGGGATGTCAAAGTGTGTATGTAAGAATTTTTTCGCGCTGTCTGATTAACTCGAAACTCAGTATTTATGTCTAAAACCAAAAATAAAGAATAACGTTTATTAGGGTTTTTCGAAAATCTACTCCTAAAGGGGTAAAAAAGGGTAGTTAATTTTACACGGGATGATTTTACTGTGTGTTTAACTTGAAAATTGGTATAAATAAACTATAAGTCAAACAATGTAAAAGAAACAAAAGACTTAAACCCCTTTGAGGGTGAAAAGGGGGATATAGTTTGTTTGAAGAGTTTTCTGTGGAGAAGTACCTAAATAATATACACATATACCTGAGCCTTAATATTATAAACCTGAAACATGCCGAGATGGTTTTCTGTAAAGGATAGTGATCACACCACTTTATATTGTTAACGTCAGAAGAGAAATATTTTATCCGTAAAAGTTTGTGAAGATGTTTGGATGTTTGTTACTCAATCACGCGAAAACGTTTGAACGGATTTGGATGAAATTTGGCATACAGATAGATTATAACCTAGATTAACACATAGGATACTTTAGCCCGGTAGTACGTTCTCGCGGGATAATTTCAGCGGGCGAAGCCGCTAGCGGAAGATAGTTTAAAATATAATTATTTACCTAATTTTTTTGACACGTTATGTCGTGGTGTCCCAGAAGTTTGAGGAGGTTGCGGTAAGGGCCCACGCGAATTTCAATATAATTTATTTTTTCAATTTGCAGTTCAGCGTCCAGTTGTATGTTAATTAAAACATGATACGGTTGCACCGTAACAAACATGGCCTTACAGAGTTTCATCATCACAACCATCTAAGTTCCAACAAGTAACCATATAATGCCATTGAATGACTTTTTCGTGAAATAGGGTTCTATTGATGATCTAAATGATTAGAATTGTGTAAACGCATACATGTTCCAGTCGCGAATCACCATCATCATCATAATCAGCCTATAATGTTCCCACTGCTGGGACACAGGCTTCCTCTCTGTGAGAGGGAGTGGGCCGTATTACACCATGCGGGCCCAGTGTGGGTTGGTGGATGTCACATGTCTTCGAATTTTTGAGTCTACAACATGCCGATTTCCTCACGATGTTTTCCTTCACCGTTTTGAGAGCACCAGTGATGAACTAATTTACTCAGAATAGCAGCAACGGGTAAGTAATTATTAGCAACAATAACTGTAACGTTTCTCAATCTATTTAACTTATTGAGTGCCCTCATGATTACAATATTTTTTTACCTGAAAATTTGCTGCAATCCAACTCTTCAATACATTTGGAATTAGATTTTTTCATAGTGTACCACATTCTACTAGCCCAGCCATTTCATTTGATACCCATATTGAGGGGGTTGTGAATAAAAAACGTAATTCGCAATTTTGTGGCGTCTGCCATCTTGGACTAACAATGATACTGATTATTTGAAATTTTATCGTAATGAAAGAAGACCTTTTAGATAAATCTGACAACAGTAAGGGGTTAGGTAAATATGAATTACTAAATTTGACCCAAAAACATCAAACGGGGCAAGTTGAATAAAACCGTTTAAAAACCGCAACAATTACGTTGAACAGTCATCATAAGAGCACTCAATTAATTAGTTTCATCATCCCCTAAGCTCCGCCCTTCTACCGGTTCCGTGCTTCCCGCATCCAGCGGACTCCTGCAGCCCTCACTAGGTCATCGATCCACCATGTGGGCGGCCTGGGAAGACTTAAAGTTGGAACTTTCCGTCTTCCGGTACACGGTCGCCACTCCAGAACGTTTCAGCCCCATTGGCCATCTGTTCTGCGTGCAATGTGTAATGTGCAACTTAGTTTAGTTACAATTAATTACAATTAATTGTAGTTAGTTACAATTAATTACAATTAATTGTAACTAAACTAAGTTGTCAAAGTCCTAATGCACATAATTATCTTTGGCAATCCTCTCCAATCAGCGTCCTATCTGATTAACAAATAGCACACCTACATACATGACAACCTCTCAATATCTGCCCGTTTCAGTCTCCAATTAGTCTAGCGGCGTAATGGCTTAAGTGTTAATTGTCGCTGTAATCAACTGGGGAGTAAACAGTTGCTTTGTGACGTCACAGACAATTAGGTCTCACCGCTGACAGAAACACACGAGGGTAGCTTCTGATGTAATTCATAAATTAAATCAAGCCAGTCATGGTTGCCGCCCTACAATTCAGAAGCTCACAATCTGAATCGATTACAAATTATTTTCATGATACTCATATCTGCTGTATCAGACTTTATAAACATTCTCTTGTAGGTAACTCCAAAGTTTTTCGTCAATTTGAATACAAATCTATTTTATAAATTACCGCGAAATCAAACATCAAGGAGTCACAACACAACCCTGAAATGTTCTACGTGCAATGACGCTGATGTAACGAAAGCATTCATCGAAAAAAGATTCCCCATCTTCGCATATCCTGCAATAAGCAGTGTCTAGTGTGATTGAGGTTCTCTAATGTATATACAATCGATGATCACTTCTGTAGATTCAGTGTTATTGTTAGGGCCTGTTTCACAGGGTTCGTTTTTCACAAAGCCGCTAACGTGAGCGAGGGAGCGGTTTGTTGATTTTTCATACATTTCATTCAATTTAGGTTCAAACTGATCTCACGAAACGCCGTTAGTTGACCAACAGGATCTACGACAACTACTGAGATGGTGCGCTGCATCAATTGGGTACCTTAAAATTTTAATACAACTGGGGTACTCAATTGGTGCAGCCCAACGTACCAAAAAAAAAACAAGTGTCTTTGGATCTCGTTAAAGTTTAGTAGAAAACGGATGAATATTTTCGAATAATAATTTATTTAATTAATTAATAGAAAACAAACAGTTAATTCATCAGTTGTTTATTAAATTTCAACTATATCCGACGACTTTGGTTAGTTAGCTCTTTTAGTGACTGCACTTCACTACGAGTATATTGGTTTTTAAGCGACTGATTCAGCCCTTATTGAGTAGCACAGCAGTCGAAATAAAAGTAATACCTAACGATTCTTACCGACTTTAAAGTGGTTTAACTGCGTGTTCGTGTGCACCGCAGTGTGACCGCGCCGCGCGCCACCTACTTACGGACAGTTGGGCCGCGTTACTTGCAGCTATCTATTCTATTGCCGCGACGTGTAAACACTGGGAAAAGAATAGTATGGCCGGAACAGTAGGCGATAAACACTGCCAGTGTAAACGTTATGAAATGATACATACGGTGCATTCCGTTTAATTGTACTTGTACGTATTTATGGAACACTTCTGGGTGTTCTAGAATATTGGCTTGAAATAATAACGGCCACGTAAGTTGTAGGTACTGAGAGCAGCGTTTGTTATTGTTACAGAGCATAACTATTCTGTATTGAAGCTTTAGTTGCTGTATTGAAGCATAGATTCAAAGTAGCTACCGGAATATACATATATCCTCAAAACTGGGAATTTTGTCATGTTACAGACGCCAGCACATCAAGCTACCCCAATCTGTCTAATTTATTTGATAGATTTTCAAATTTATTACAAAAGAATAAGGTTCATCTTCAATTGGGATTTAATAGTTTGGGATAGCTGAATAGGATGGCGTCTGTACTTAACCAAACAAATAAACAAACATAGCAACATCACGTCTTGTTTGCCCGAAGGGTCGGGCAGAGGTAGAACTCCCACATTTAGCCACTTATATGTTTAGGCTCTCTCTCCTTATGTAAAGGAGGCCCTTTTACATGGGACGTAATAGGGGGCAAGCCTATTGCCATCATCCGGGTACAAATCCAGACCCTGGTTGCTACTGAAAAATTCCAGATTGAAAAACCCAATAACACTTTGACTGATCTGGGGATTGAACCCGGGACTCATGTTCAGTTGTAGCAGTTGCGACCACTAAACCAACGATGCAGTCAAAGAAATAAATGTTGCATGTAAATAAAATATCATTTGATAAGTCATATTGGTCAAGGTGGGAATGGATCCGCTCTTCTAAGAGGTGTACCGTACGCAGTTGAACGCCATGTCGCCGACGCGATCTATAAATATATCTCTTTATCAATAATAGTTCTATTAGACCGTTAATTCTATCGGTGCAATATATCAGATCGTAGTTACCAATAAGTGGGCAATAAAAGAGCCGACATCGCCTGAAAGAAATACGCGCGCTCCTGATTTATGCGTGATAGGATCGCAGCCGCCCCTTTTTCAATAAGGGCCTGATAAGAATCATTGCCTATACCCGCGTGACGACCGGCGAGGCATGCAATTAAATCGCATTTTTACAAGACTTTCTGAAGTGTATTAAATTATAATGATTGCTATTAAAGTTAAATGCGTTGAATAAAATCCATCAATTACGACTCTGTAGAGTAAGTAGGTTGATAGTTGTTATTATTTGCTCAAGATAACTCGTGATTAACTGTTTTTTTCTTAATAAGCGTTTTAAAATATTTTTAATGTAAGCATGAGTACCTCATCATCATCATTTTATCCGAAAGACACCCACTGCTGGACATAGGCCTGGCCTGGGTTTTGCCATAATCGCCACGCTTGGCTGGCGGATTCAGCAGTATGGTGGTAAAATGCATAGAGAACGCTGCTGCCCATTCTCTAGTAAGTCCCTTAGTCGCCTTCTACGACACCCACGGGAAGAAATGGGATGATGCTATTTACGTCTGGCACCACACGGAACCTGATGCGTACCTACCTACTCATAATCAGAGACGAGACATCTTCAAAATAATCGTATTTGAAAACGTTGTCTTTGACTTTATGGAAGTATCCTCACTCACCCCGTCAGTCTAGTGTGCACGCCGTCACATAAAATATATTGATTTTGGCTACTCAGAAATGTCGTTTAAAAAAAAGCAACAGAACCAAACTTCAGTTCAAGATAAACACATTTCCCGACAAAAAAAATACAAAAATTTAAAAAGAATTGGCAGTAAATAATCATTCAAGACAACCCAAATCTCACATTATAATTTTCGAGAAAAATTAAAAAGAAGCTAGATAATTATTGAAACAGTCTTTCATATTGTGCATTACAACTAATTATATTATATTAATAAACTTGTAGTATTTTAACTGTAAAAGTACTTACGTCTTAAAAATCTAGTAAATAAGCGAAATCGACAAAATTTCGTAAAAGTCTTTGACTTTGCAGAGCTAATTTTGTCAATCGTTTTCGATTACTATGGGTAATTAAATAGAATTCAACTGCACGCGCCAGAACAGAGATATATATATGTAACCGATCGCGTGTAGTGGCGTAGGTATTATCATAAAATGTATGTGACCCAGCTTCGCACGAGTACAATTATGAGAACCTGATTGCTTAACATTGATTTCTTACAAGCTTTTATTTAACTGCAATGTATGTACCTATGTTTGTGTAACTATGTTTGTTCGGGTGGAATCTTGCAACTCAATTCTGAAGCAGATATCTTTAACTGATTGAGCTGAAATTTTGTATACACGTTTAGTTTGGAGGACAATGCATTGTTAGCTGTGTGAGTCATTCTAAATCCAACATGGCGGAACACCTAAGATTGCGGACTATTATTTTTTAATGCACACCTAAAATATGAGTATCAAATAAAAGGGCTTGCTGCAATAACTCGAAAAATAACTAAAAAGTGAAATATAATTTAAAGTTTTTATTTAAATGCGCTAAAAATAATAAAATAAACTTTTCCTTTAATCTTCAAACTATGAACTTATATTGCCATTACACAATATAAATGATATTAAAGCTTGTCGCAAGATTTATGTACTGAATATCTAAGTAAATATCAGTACTTAAATCTTTCGACAAGCTTAGAGGAAAAAATTATTTTATTCTCATTTAAATAAACACTTGTTTACAAAAAAAGTTTTTTTTCTCTACCATAATTTGTTATCTGCCTAGCCTTTTCCCAACTATGTTGGGGTCGGCGTCCAGTCAAACCAGATGCAGCTGGATATCAGTATTTTGCATGGATCTACTGCCTATCTGACCTCCACAACCCAGTTACTGGGTTATACAGTACCCCTTGGCTTCTGACCACTCATAATGACTGTCAAAGATCCACAAATTACAGCCGGACGGCTTAACGTGCTTTCCTAGGCACGGAAGGGTCTTCGTATGAAAATATGGTCACCCATCCACGGTCCAACCGCATCAAGCGTAGCTTAACCTGATCGATGGATCCATGCGGCTATTAATACTACACAAAAGTCCTCTTTTCTCTACTACTATTATGACGACATAATAGGGTATTTTCCAATTTATTAAAAACTATTCTAATTTGAAGACTGGGACGAAATATGTAACAGAAAAATAAAAGTAAATTGATTTATATCCATTTTCTCAATTAAAAACGAGTTAAACCAAATTAATTTTTCGTTGTTTTGAATTTACCGCCAAAACGCTCCTTACGATGACTTTTTACCACGTGATGTCAACTTTGTGTAAACTAAAGTACCTAAGTAAACAAGTGAGTGTCGTGTTTATAATTAACAAGATTTTTATGGATATAAAGTGAAATCATTGGTGTGTGGTGCCTCTGTGCACAAATACTTATAAAACTGCGCCCAACTAAGTATTTGTACTGTACTGGTGCTGTTTACACAAAGCTGACGTCATGATGTCACGTGATAAAAAGTCATCGTAAGGAGCGTTTTGGCGGTAAATTCAAAACAACAAAAAATACATTTGATTTTTAACGTTTTTAATGGAGAAAATGGATATAAATAAATTAATTTTAATTTTTCTGTTAAATATATCGTCCCAATCTTCAAATTAAAATAGTTTTTATCAAATTGGAAAATACCCTATTGTTATTAGGTTTAAATTATAGGTACGTGAAAACCATCCGGAATAAATTCTCTAAATTATGGTAAAATCATATCACAATCCGTTGCGAGAGATAGCGGACAAACAGAAAGACGCGGTACCCAGAACGCGCGCTGACAGCGTCTAGAGACGGCAGTAGGTAGAAATTGCGCGCCAAAAGTGCGTTGAGCGCACAACTTCGGTCACGAACCGCCTTCATAACTCTCAGTTTATCTCATTTCTGTGTTCGTGCGAGAAAACGATATCATCTGCCTAGCCTTTTCCCAACTTGTTGGGGTCGGCTACCAGTCTAACCGGATGCAGCTGAATACCAATATTTTGCATGGAGCGACTGCCTATCTGACCTCCACAACCCAGTTACTGGGCGTTACGATACCCCTTGGTAAGACTGGTTGCGAGAAAACGATATAAATGTTGGAATTGCATCCGACCGACCGAACGGCCGTCGAAGCGTCTCCGTGCCATGTGTGATACAGATTACTAATCATTGATGTACAATGGATTCAATGATGAATTAATTGAAATCAGAACGTTATCCTTTGAACTATGAGCATTGCGTACTGCATGTCGTTCGAGGTAGCTGACACGTGACCTCCATCATCATCATGTCAGACAATCATCTTCCACCAGTGGACAAGGCCTCCCAACATCGTCACCTCGAACAGTCCTGTTTCTCGCATCTAGCGTATTCCTGCGGCCTTCACAAGGTCATCAATCGATCTTGTGAGTGACCTCCAACGCTGCGCGTAATATGCGGTCGCCAACCAACCCCATGGGCCATCCGGTGGCGACCGCCGGGGCCGATAGCCTCTTTAAAGCCTGTGAGGACCGCTGCGCCATAGCTCTCACTAAGAGCCTCGTTTAATTGTCAGGTTGCGTTATGACATTACGTCGTCTACATCCAGTTTTCAGAGGGTAATTCCCGTATTTCAAGAAAGTTCGTATTTATGAATCTCAGTCGTAATCCGTCAACAATACTCTCATTCTTTTTTTACATTGTTTATCGAGGAGATGAAATAGCAACTAGTTTTAAATCAGTGATTTTAATAGTCTTTGACTTTGCGGAGCTAATTGTGGAAATAGCTCACTAATACCTTCTATTAGTTTGGGTAACTAACTGGAATTCAAGTGCTAATAATACGCGCCAGAACTAAGCGATATTGCTATAATTAATTTCGATAAATTCAGTCTAACAGCCTACAATATTCCCAATACTGGGGCAGAGGCCTACTCTGTGAGAGGGAGCAGGGTATAATCATTACATTTATTTCAATCAAAGTGCAAAGGATCACCAAAACTATTAAAATAAGTAATAAAAACCGCTTAATATTCAAATGACAGAATAGTTGACGCAAAAAAGAAATCGGGACGCTCATCATTCACACCTGTGATTTACACAATCATTTTAATCTTCTATTACTTCTTCTTCTCTACGACTTTTTCATGAAAAATTCATTCAATCGGACTAAATGAACTTAGTGGGTTGTATTGATGATTTAAATGGATAACCTTATAATATTAAAAACGTGAAAGTTTGTATATGTGGGTGTATGTATGGATGTTTGTTACTCTTTCACGCAAAAACGGCCGATCTGATTAGGATGAAATTTGGCATACAGATAGATTATAGCTTAGATTAACACATAGGATACTTTTTATCCTGGTAGTACGTTCCCGGGGGATAATTTCAGACTTCCACGCAGGCGAAGCTGCGGGTGGAAGCTAGTATTATCTAAAGCAATATTTTTTGTGGCCGCGAATCATATTTTTGTTTAACATGAAATTTGACACTGACCTGATAATAATAATAAACGAAAGAAAATTTGAATTGCGCGGACTACCCTGGAGCTTTCATCTTAATCAAGTTCAATTAATGGTAAACGGAAATCAATTATCATTTATACGATGTACTTGAGCTGTACAATGCAGGTTTATATTATATATATTAACATACCTATTTAATTACTCGTTAAAATTAACCTTTATTACCCAATGGATATTTTTATTCCCCTTGTTAGTATAAATGTGAAATATTTATATGCATTAGTTAAAGTTAGCTTTTATTTAGATCGGTCACCCAAAGGCAATGGTTTCATAGGCTGATGGTATTTTTTGCTATCAATGATTTTTTTGTACATGTGCGGTATACACGGTGTAACAAGTCTTATCACATCGCCGCCGTCTACCACTGCCTTTGAGTGAATGTCATGGCTGCGAAATGACTTTTATTTTTGGTGGGACTAGTCGCTGTTTACGGTAACACGCACGAAAAATATATTGCTTATGGATGCATGAACTCTTACAGGTCACGTGCGGGTATCTAAAGGTAAGTTATAAAACTGGTTTTCGTAAAAAAGTTCGAACTTTTAATATTCGTAACCAGAAGGTCCCCAGGTATGAGCGAATATAAAAAGAAATGTCACAATGACGTTAACAATAAGTGAATCTCGGCAGTCTTGGCTTCCTTACGCGTCTATTTACACCCTTCATACCTCAGCTCATTCATATAATTTCGCCATCGTTTTATTTTCTGAAATAATGATACTGAAGAACTTTTCCGAGTTTCCGTAGAAAAATTATGTTGTCCGTGAAAATTAACATCAATCCTACATTATTTAATGGTTATTAAGAAAACATCATTATGAGTTTTGTCAAACAGGTTTAAAAAAAAAATTACTTCTTAAAAGGTTAAGGTTAATTAAACTTTAAAAAGTCTCCAGACTCAAAAGCAATAGGCGCGCGAGTTCGCGGTCGTCGTCGCGGGGATTTACGGCTTTTACATCTTCATCAGTTTTCAAATTCTTTACCTTTTGAAGCTAAGTCACTGAGCAGACTATTGTGTAGGAAACATTGTATAATTAGTTGAAAAACAAGATATACACACATCAACACTGTCTAAGGATATTTCGGATTTTCTCAATTAACTTCATATTTGCTATAAATAACATACTACATGAATATATTTTTATAAAGCTCATTTATCAGACTAGACAAAAACATTACGAAAGACGAAAGTGAAATAATGGTATAAACTAACGAAGAATGTGTTTTGCAAGAATAAATAAAAAAATAAGCGAAATTTATTCCGTTTTCTGCAATTATGCGAAAAATCAGTAGTAAGTTAAACCACCCATGACGTTAACAACGGTCCTGCAACGGTTTTTCATTATTTGAACCAAGTTATCAAATTCTTGCTGCGGGAGATTGTCCCAGGTCCTGCTAAGATGGCAAAAAAGTCACAATGTTTGCTGGAAAATCCTTCAAAGCCCTTCTTTGGAGCATGTCCCACTCGTGCTCTATGTGGTTTAGGTGTGGTGATTGCGCGGGCCAGTCTAAGACCGATACGTCATGGTTCTGCCGCCAGCTGGTCACCTCTCGCGCTGTGTGCAGACGGGCGTTGTCGCGCATGAGCGTGAATTCTTGGCCCATTTTTAGTCGATGGAGGAACACTATTGGAACTAGCACCTGGTTACGGTATTTTTCAACGGTCATGGTGCTTTTGATCCAAACAAGGTCTGTTCTTCCCCCAACACGAATTCCCTCCCAAACCATAATTGTCCCGCCGTAGTATGGATAGACTTCGTGAGGGTGTTGCAGACGGCTCTCACGACCAGGAACTCGCCATACGCATACTCTTCGCAAATCGGGATGGAAACCGAATTTGGCCTTATTTGTAAATAGCACTACAGTGGTCTCGTGACGTGAAGATGTCGATGTGAGTTCACGAGCCCACTGTAATCGTATTCCGCGATTTCCTCGGCGTAGTGCTGGAGCACGAAGCGGTCTACGAGTATAAAGGTTAGCTTAATGCAGTCTTTTCCTCACAGATTGGTCACTCAAAAGCAACTGGGGCTCTGACTGGAGCTTTTGAACCAACTGCATGGCCGCCACATTTGGTTGTCTTCTCGCAGCAACTTGCAAAAAATCGTCTTATTGTTATGCACTTCCTGCCTGGGTGTCATTTAGCCACTTCACCAGAGCAAGATAACGTGACCATAAAACCTTGATATCACGCTTTGTTTTTTTTTTTTTTTTCAATCTCCTCAACAATACTCCGTTGCTTAACCCCGGCTTGGAGCATGCCTACTGCCCTTAATATTTTCTCTCTCAATAAAGCTGTAAGATGCATACGGCGGCATAAATTCGAAATTAACTGTTAACTTGTTTTAAATCTTTGATACCAAAAATTACCAAAAACTGTGATGTGTACGAGTATGTGTATCTTCGATAAAGTTATGCCGCGCAAATCTTTTTTAAATTTATTTTTTCAAATTCAAATTTAGAATCATCCAAAGAGGCGGAAGAGGCCTACAAAATAAGCTTTCTTCCAAAGATTTTAAAACCGGCCAGTATTTTTAGACTTAACTTTTAAACAAAAAATTCCTAGACGGTGTTGATGTGTGTAGTTGAATTGTTCTCAATACCTTTCTAATTGCCTCGCCATTTTATGAAACATCAGGCATTATTTTTCCATTTTGTTGTCTGTGTCTGTCCGTGTCACATTTATGTTGGGTCTGACTTTAATAAAGAAGGCTGAAGGCATAGATGAGAGTAAATATATTAGGCTGAAGGCATTCTGTTGAATTGACACTAGAACACAAATACATACTCTGTAAAGCAGGTTCTATCGAGGAATGTGCAGATATAGGTAAATTATTACCTTTAAGGTGACGAACATATTTTAGATGTAACTATACAGTAAGTATGCGTAAATTTTGAGTTCAACAAGATTGTTTATCCCTGCATCTGCTTCTATACTAGGTAGTTGGAAATTCTCAAAAAAATTAAGTCCGATAAAATCGCCAATGCAGAAAATTGATATATTCAAAATAATTACCATTTAATCAAAGACATTACGGTAACACTCCATTGTTTTATATCCTGCGCCCATCTGACGGTCTAAAACTGAAAAAAGTTTTAAAAACTTTTTGTTTAATGCGTTTAATAGTTTTTATTTCAAGAAGTAGAAAAAGTTACTGTCTGGAATAAATAAAGTTTTTTTTTTTTGGTTTTACAAAGATGTTTTGTGCGCCTTGGCATTAATATTATATTTTTTAAAAGGTTTTTTTATGCACTGGCAGGAAGATTTCAGGTCAAATCAGGTTCTTTTTACGCTTATCAACGAACAGCATCCATTTTTATTATGTAGGTAGATATGGATAGATCACCAATTGTTATTAAATTTGCCAATCGAACATACGAGTACCTATTTTATTAATTAGTTTCAGAACACCGCCTATCATTTATCAAAATAAAAAGTTAATCAAAATTAATAAAGCGCCACGTAGTATTTTCAAAATAGTAATAATGCTTTTTACTGAAAGTTTTCCGTAGCACATTAATAATCTGCGGTGTAGAAAACAGTAGAAATACTAGAAAAGATTATTTATGACAAATATCGTATCGATCTTTTATAGCAACAGTTATTGCTATAAAACGAGTCACAGTGTTGTAACAACGGATTTAAGCAGCTAACTAGTGTTATTCCTTACACTTTGAAACGATGGAGATGTGCTTAATTTTTAAATCAATAACGTGTAGGTACTTTATCATCCAGCCAGCGCAGGTAATAACAGCTCTAAAAGTAATTTGATACTTAGAATACTAAATCGATTTCTAACATTCCAAAATGTGTCATTACAAGCTTATTAGTTCATTAATTAAAGAAAACCAGAGCCTTTTTATGTTTCTATCATTCTTAACTTCACGAAAATTGTAGTTTGCAGTCACACTGTGGCTTTACAATTTGCTGACTCACAGCATATTTTTTTAGTTTCCGTGATTGTTCTCAACTTAAATCGATTTTTTATTTTAATAAATATCACTTTAAATAAATGTCTATTGACACTGTTTTACTAATTTTTAAGTTATATTCAAGTCATTTGTACTTTACGTACGTAAGTTCGTGTAAAAGCGTTTGTAGTAACTTACAGAAATAAAATCATTTATCATTGAAAAAAATAAAAATTTCTAAATTTATTCATTACAGGCGATTGCTGTTATTTTCAGCATTATTAGAACGTTTAAACAAACCGTAATACCGTCCACTTTTCGACTACATCCTAGGTGTTGTTAAATTAAATGTAATTATAAAGCAACCCATTTTTTTTTGTTTTTCTTACTTTTACCATTTTTTTTCTAAAACGTAGATGTAGGTAGTAGAGCCACGTTAGAAAATTTTAACACCATTTAAAATAAACCAGCTTCATATATATAATGAATTTCTGAATAGATAAATAAATTATTTTAATGTTTCTCACTCTAAAAGTTGGGAGTAAGTTTTTTGTAAAGTTACGTAACACTTTTCACAGAAAATGTAAACTATTTCACGATTAGTAGCGCAAAGTTCTTGTTATTTAGTTAAAAACTTTTTAAACTACATGAGCGCTCATAAACTTTTGGCACTAAAAAGAAACGACTTACCTATTAGATTCCGCGACGGATCAGCGTTTCGTGCGTAAAAAGCGAGAACACGCGGGCACGGTTATTATCACGGACGTGCAGAACGCGCGGCGGCGACGGAGCAACTGCGGTGCACGCCGTGCGCTGGGCGGGCGTCGCGAGCGACACGCCCCACACCCAGAAATAAGAAAAACACAATTTTCCTACCGTCTAGAAACTTCTTAGAACTTTGAATGTATAATAACTTTATGTTCTGTTTAAATCATTATCGTAAATAGTGGCTTCAAAGGCAAACGAAGCCAGGCATAACAGAGCACGTAGAATTATTCCTCGAGGAAGTTTTTCGATGTTCCACATTTAGTGGAACAAAAATGCTCCTTTAAATTAGTTTTTACATAAGCTGCTTGGATTAATACCTATAAAAAGTTGTGGTTTCTTCCAGATTAACAATAATAAAACTATAAAACGAGGACACCTTTTTCTTTTAAATCTCAATGGAAGTTAGATATATTTTAGTTGAAATATAGATGTACTTAACAGATTACAGTACACACAATTCATTGCGAATATGTTTGTCCATCGTCTCTGTGTATAAAATTATTAAAAATAAAAAAAATCGAAAAGAGTGTGACAGAAAATTGTTAGAGAAGAGAGCGCTGGGCGGAGCGTGCGACCACTCCCAGTTGGAAATCAGGATTACACGGAAAACAAATTGATCCAAAGAGGATTTGCTTTTTTTACTTTATTCATCTCGCTGCGCACACCGTCATAGCTGTACTTAAAACAAAACGATTTTATGCTGTTACAAAATAGGCATTCATTTTAAAACACAGAAATGATTAAGATATACCTTCTGTAATCTGCAGCCTTATTCAATATAATCAAAAAAGAGAAAAACGGTTTTTAATCCGTAATTTAACGTAATACAAATTAAGTGCAACCAAATCTCAAAATATTGTTGCTCTGTCAAGAAGAGCATCTGATTTTGGGCTCATTATTGTTACACAGTTTATCTAAAACTTCTTCAAAATTCATTTCGTAGCAAACTGCTACGCGGACCTACGCTAGGCTGCTACGCTTCGACTCACACATTTAATACGCACATTCCTCTTGTTTACGTATACGTTCAAATGACCTTCGTTATGCAGAAAGGTATGAGACCGAAGATTCAATTCAAGTTGACTAAGTTCTAGGGTCTACAAAGAAGTATGTACGGCGCAGGTTCGGCGCTACGCTGCCGCCGCTACGAAAGTGCTACGCGGTGCGCTGTACTCACGAATATTTCTATTTTTGTTATTCGTCCAGATAGTGAGACATTTTATCATTTATTTAGATAAAATCATAAATAGATTTATTGCGGCTAGCTACATTTATGATTTTAATTAATTTATAAGAATATTCTTAAAGCAATCTGTGTAGTGAGTACCCTTGTAACACTTACCAAAATATATGAAAGCTTAGAAGATTAGTTTTTTTTTTTGTTAATTCAAAACTATCATTAATAAAAGCAACATGATAATCAAATACCTCTGAATCTCATTAAAACTAACTACCTTCAACAACAAAGATTGTAATAAAATTGTAGTCATTTATTACACCACTAGCTTAAGCGGGCAATAAAAATGAGAAATTATTTTTAATAATATTGCTGGTAGGCACCCCCCTGTCAGTGACGTGGCACAATATTTTGGCGCGGCTAATACCGCCCCTTATTACGGCATTCTTTACCCACTAGTGCCTAATAATAGTGGCGAGACTTACTTTACGAGTTTTCGGGATATTTATGCCAGATTAAACGACGCAACCTTTGAGAATGTTTATGAAGGTAAAGTCATTGTTATGTCCTTTTTGTTGAGTAATTAATACTAAATAATTGATGAATATACTTAATCAGCTATAAAAATGTGTTTTATTTTTAATAAGAGGTTTTTGGAGCCATATGATAAAAACATCCATTATGGACGATGTTTTAGTAATCGATTTCTGAGCCTCGTCAGATAGTTTTGGTGTTCGTTCCATGGTGGTTTCATGTCACACATTGGTGACGCTACTTTAATGTGATTTCCACAGACAATAACATATATTTGCTGTCTTCTTGAGAATAGATATTATGACGAATCAGGAAACGCTGATTGTATTGCGGAACTGTCTATACTTAGTAATATACACTTACGAGCAAAATGGCCAATCCCTTGCTCTTAGGCTTTTCTGAAATGACATTCATGCCTCTAGGTGGCAGCACTGAGCCCGAGGTCCGTGCACTTGTCAAAAGTGTCAAAGCGCCTACGGACTGAATGGTGAACGAATGAATGAAGCCAATGACATCAAATGTTTTAAGTTCATTGGCGAACTGGAAGATCTCTTGTCAAAGTGGCGCTCACTGGTGACTTGAATATTCAAGAAAACCCTTATTTGAGAGTAACGATCTCTCAAAAATGTTGCTGAATATTTTAATAATTTTATATTGTGTGAAGATAGGTACTAGATGATATTGATTTACACATATCTTAGACATTAAGGGAAGCAATATTCTTGACAATATCAACTCAATTGTTAAGATAACTTCACTTTTGCTCGATAAAACGCGCCTTTTTGTCAATGAAGTTAGTAATTTTCTCTCATTTTTTTTTTTTTTTTTATTATCCTTAGATCTGTGTATTTATGCTCGTGACTGTACGTTCTATTGATAAATTATAATCTATAACTGACTAGCTGACCCGACAGATGTTGTCCTGTCTTAACAATGAATATATTATTTTACGCGCTACTTTTTGTTTTGTTTCTTATGAACCTTCTCCGGATAAATGACAAATACAACAAAAAAAGAATTATTAAAATCCGTCCAGCCGTTCGCGTGTGATGCCGTGACCAAGGAAAATAATGACTCTTTTTTAAAGATAAGAAGACTGGCTGACTCGACAGACGTTGTCCTGTCTTAACTATGAATATTGAATTCGCAACTTTCGATTTTTTTTCTTTAATAAGAACCTTCTCCTGGCAATAACAAACAGCAAAAAAAGAATTAGCAAAATTGGTCCAGCCGTTCACGTGTGATTTCGTGACCAACGGAAATAGGGATTCATCTATATAAATAAAAAGGAAATTCCTGACTGACTGACTCATCAACGCCCAGCCCAAACCCTTGGACCTAGAAAGCTGAAATTTTGCACAGAGTTCCCTTTATAATGTAGACAAGGAATAAAAAGGATTTTTCGAAATTCAACCCCTAACCCAGTTCAACAGGGGATGAAAGTTCCGAGCGGGCGAAGCCGCTGGCAAAAGCTAGTTTTTTTAAATATAAAGATAAGCCCGAAACAAACTCAGAGGCCACAGTCTTGGTCAGATCATGTGAAAGCCATGTGGATTGGTGTCTGAAATGGTCTTTTGAGGAAAGAACCACGCAGATTGACTGGACCTGTCCAATCAATGCACGCATTTAAATTAGTAATCATGCAGCTCAACTCAGAGCTTGAGGAGCTCAACGATTTGACGAACAATACCAAAGAAAGGACATTTGGGTAGGCCGCATAAATTACTCAAGCTGTCAGATTATGATTAAAACTAAATGAAAATAAAGAAACCAAACAAATAATAACAAAAAAACCCACACAGTCACAATAATTAAAGCAATATAATACTTAACAAAGTAAATATTAATGTCCTTGTTTAAATAAAATTAATCAATGTCAATGTGTATTTATAAAAAAAACCAGAAATAATGTGGTCAGATCATTTGAGGACCATGTAGATTGGTGTTTAATATGGTCTTTTGAGAAAATAACCACATAGATTGAGTGGACCTGTCAGTCAGTGTACGAATTTGTCAGTAATCATGCAGCTTAGCTTAGAACATAAGGAGCACAACGATTCGACGAACAATACCCAAGAAAGGACATCTTGGTAGGACGCATAAAGTACTCAAACTGTCAGATTAACATTAAAAATTAACTGAGAAAGAGATGAAAAACAAAAACAAAAAGAAAAGAAAACAGACCCACATACTCCATACGTTCTCGATAATTGAGAGAAATCATTATCAAATGTCAAAGAATAAGTGTCCTCAATATAATTTTTAACGGTACAAAAGCGTTTCAGGCACACCTTACGTTTAATTAATGATTTAAATTAATTGAGACTATCTTGAACATGGCTTGGAAGTTTATTATAAAAGCGTATACATTGATATCTGAATGACCCACCTATTTTCTTGCGCCTTGTTGGTGGAATTTCTAGTATTTATACTATGGATATCGCAGTATTTTTTTCAACAATTTATTATTTTTATGATATGAATAATGGTCGGATTTCGACCACTGGGTGAAACTGTTTAAATAATCGTCAAAATCTTACTTGACCATCCTAATAACATATTCGTTACTCCTAGGAGAACTATCTCAACCAAACATTTCATCAAACAGACCTGATACGTATTTGATTATTAACACATTCCTTACTGGTTCACCCCTGTCCAAGATAGCCAGGATACCTTGCAGACTAATGCTTAATAAGCCGCACGGAGTATGCGGTAGTGTTAATTGAGCTCACTTTCCGTGAGGAGCCGCTAATGGTACGTAGCGGTCTATCTAACAGCCACCCGCAGCCTGTAGCCATGACGTTACATTTGTGGCCAAATCGCTATTGCTATCGTGACATTGCCGTTACCACAATTATCATGGTGGTTACATTCGACAAGCATCGATTAGGTACTACGCTTATTCAATTTTGCTATTATATTCTAGGTATACAGAGTTACCTTCTAGGTAAAAAAAATCAGACCTCCAATACAAAATCGATCGGCTGATTTCGACCCATATCTATTCCTTGGACAAACGGGTACTATATTACCCTGAAAAATTTAAACGATGACTAAAAAATCACCCAGTATACGTTTAAATCATTTAAAATAAACTACTCAAAGGAGACATTATAAAAAATACTATCATCTGCCCGCGACTTCATACGCGTGAAATTTCTTGCTCCCCCGACTCATCCCGTTGCATCGCATCGCCTCTTCGCGTTGTTACTTGCGTTTTCGCTTAGTGTTCTTTCTGACTTTTTTCTTATTGCTCGTCTCGTTAGAGTCTTAACGTGATGTTACTATTATACACGTTCAAACAAACTCTTCAATTTTATTATGAGTTTATAATACACAAAGTTGATATATACACAAATAATATTCTATATATATGTATATACAACAGATATACACAAGACATAAACACACTCATAGTAAGTTTCTACGTAAAAAATAGTGTAGCTTCCCCATAACATGCTATGAAATGTGATATGATATAGTAGCGGTGTCACCACACAAGGTAATTTCTGAACAAGAGACATATTTTCCAGAGGGAGGACAATCCGGGATCGCTGTGACGAGGCTTGGAATGCAACACGATTATGAAACGCCATTTGTCAAGTTTTTATTGGGCACCCTTGAGCAGCGTCTATTGTGGTGAACCCTCCGCCCCCTCCCCCCTCGACCCGCGCCGGACCCTCGCCGCGTTGATGTTAATTCATAATTTTTATAACTTGTTAACATTTCGCTGCCGCAAACCACGATTACCGTTTTATTAAATTTTATCCACCTTTTATGATAAGAGCTACTAAAAAGGCAATCGATATTGGTTATGGTTACGCTAACATAGAAGAATGTTTGGCAAGTAAGTTTAACTCGTTTCGTTATTGCATTATGTTATGATGTGTTCAGTTCGTTAATTAACTTTCAGTAAATCATTATTTACTTGTACAGTTTCGAAATCAGTTGGAGATTGCTTAACACAAAACGTGACGTGTGACTTGACTTTTTTTTTTTTGTAAAAATATCTATTTAATACATTTGTCCTTAATTTCGTTACCTACGTACAACTGTCACACGCAACCAAACCCAGTGTTTTCTGAGTTTGGTTGTGTGTGACAATACATTTAACTTTGTTATAAAAAGCGGTGTGCATTCTGATTTCAATATTTGCGTTTGATTGGCGTGGATATTAAAACCGGGCCCGCATACCCTCGGGTGGTTGAGTTCCGGCGGTGCAGCCATATTTCTCGTCTCGCCGATCAAAGCGGGCATGCCACAACAAACGCACACTTCAATATCAGATGCGCTGCCTCTATACACTAACTTGTGCAAAGAACTATAAAATATAATAAGTTAGATAGTACTGATAATGTTAGGAGACATTAAGAGGCCGTATACGAATATTGTCGATTTCGCGGATTTACTTGATTTTAAAGACGTAGTTTTAATGCACAACACGAAAGGTCGTTTCAATTATTATCTATTAAAAATCGCTCCGTACCATGGCCTGCACCAAGGCCGGACGCGAGAGATCGCCGCCGCCGATCGCCTCCACAAGGACACGGTGGTGATGCGCCCAAGCCGGGCAGACCTCCACCGTATGCTCCACCGTGTCCTCAGGGCGATCTTCGCCGTGGAAACACCCGAGCGTTCCCTCCAGCCTTATGCGAAACAGAAACCTCCCGAAACGGCCGTGTCCGGTGAGGACCTGCGTCAGGCGGAAGGTGAACACGCTATGCCGCCTCTCAAGTCACTCCTCAAAGAGGGGACTTACTGCCGCAATTGAGGCGTGCCCAAAGACAAACAATGTTAAAGGACGACCAGCTGCAAAAGTTGAAACTTTGGCGCAGCTACCAACGCCCGATTCCTAGTGAGAGCGTAGGTTGTTCCAAGACTAATACATAAAAAAGGTATTTAAACAAGAATTTAGGGAACAAAAAATATATATAAAATACATTTAAAGATAAGTGCCGTGTGTAGGAGGAGTACCTAATGGGTAAGGGAGGACGGAAAACACACACCGGTTCCAGGTCGATAAATCAAAATTAAATAATAAAATAAAAAAGCAGGTAGCTCATTCATTATTTTGATCATGATTGAAATTATCTTTCATGTGAGTATATAAAATCACGAAAATCAGAGAAATTGAAAAAAAAAATGAGTAATTCAAATATACTATAGGTCCTAAATTGATGCAAGTTATTTCATACGTGCGTTATCCTTTAGGTTACCTTTGTCTCATAGTCATCATCATCATCATCATCATAGCCGAAAGACGTCCACTGATGGACATAGGCCGCCCCCAATTTGATGTGCATCTGGATTTAGGGCCCATTTTTTAAATCCTTACCAAAACGAAATAAGACAGGGAAATTAGTAAAAATAGTTAAAAATATAAGTGAAATTTCTTGAACGTGATTTAAAACTGCTATGATTAAATAACTTGGGCCCTCAATCCAGACGCGTGCATAAAGTGGCATAGTCTAAATCTCAGAAAGTACTATATCTGGATTAATTATTTTTATTTAACGATTTATATAGTTAAGATTTTCTTAAACATTTTATGAAATTCCCATATCGGTCGAATATGACAGTAGATTTATGGCGGTATATCTGGCCATCAATCCATTCATGTCTTTACTGAGGAATTTGCAAAAAATTAATTTACCTGACGAAATACATAAACGAATTCGATATATTTTACTAAGATACCTCTGTGATTTTTAAAAAAAGAAATAATGACAAAAAACTTAATTGGTAAAGAGTAAATGAAAGTCGAATTTTACTAAAATGTCTGAACTGAGAGCACAATATCTTCGGTTTTATTGTCTACTGTAAAATGTTAAAGAAAATCTTATCTAATTCCTTAAATAAAAATAATTAACTCAGAGATAGTACTTTCTGCCACTTTATGCACGCGTCTGGATTGAGGGCCCAAGTTATTTAATCATAACAGTTTTAATTCACGTTCAAGAAATTCATGGCCCTTTTCTTTAAGTTTTAACTATTTTTTACGAATTTCCCTATAAGTCTTATTTTGTTTCGCAAGGATTAAAAAAATGGACCCTCGATCCAGATGCACATCCCAATTTGGGGGAGTTTGCCATAATCGCCACGCTTGGCAGGCGGGCTGGCGATCGCAGTATTGTGGTAATATGCATAGAGAGCGCGTTCTCTATGCAAGTCCCACAGTCGCCTCCTACGACACCCACGGGAAGAGATGGGATGATGGTATTCTTTATATTCGGCACCACACAGAACGTGTCTCACAGTGTAGACAATGTTTTTGTTACTTAGATGATACAATTGTAAGGTAAGGTACCTACCTGTTTTGGTTAAGCTACTTTATTACTGTGCTACTTAATTATTGTCTTCCTAGGCCGTAATTAGGATGGGTCATGGGAATGGGGTCAATGTGGGGGAATAAAACTAATAAGTCCAGTTAACGAAAACTGTCGGATTAAAACATTTTAAAATATATTGAGTCCCAAAAAAAACACAAAACATATTTTTCAAGAATTTATCTTAATCTATTAATGCTCATTTAGTTTACATTTTTATGTAAAACACGTTAATGATTTGACTTTACATAAGTAAGTTTTTACAACTGTACAAGCCGGTTGCCCGATTGGTTTTCCCATCAACAAAAATGTCAAACTTACATTCAATAATTCCGTCTCTACAAGAGGGTGGATTACTTAAATCCTCCCTTAGTGCTCACTTGCGTTATAATATGGAACTGTTGAACTTCTTGTTTCTAGACAATTGAATTTTAAGTAAATATGTGTACAGTCACGAGCAATAATATGTAAACACATCGCCATATTCAAAAGCGATTTTCTTTTAAATAGCGATTGCAGCCTTGAGATAACTTAGATATTTCATTACAGTGTGGGTTCCAAAATATTATTTTCATAATAAGATAAGATTACAATTAGTAAAAGTGGAGAAAATCACTTTTAAAAGTTGGTAAGCGTATACATATTATTGCTCGTGACTGTACTTCATACAAAAACGTTTGAAAACAAATTATTGTTATTTTATATTTTACGTAGCACGCAATATCTGCATATTACGGTAAGGTACTCGTATACCTCGATTTTTGCGATGATAGTTTTCATTTCTAGTAATCAATAATCATCAAAATGAGATTCGCAATTAAAGAGGAATTCAAAGTTAGTTTGTCAAGTTATAAAAAACGTAAAAAAAAGTGACTTAACGTGCCAAAACCGTATGGGACTGTTTTTGGGATCATCTTCAATCCAAAAATATGGTCAGCTGTATAGACTGATGTGGGGGATTGTCAGGCGTGTAAATAAACATGATTGTTGCAGTGGCACATTAGGCTAAATTCGAAATAATGGGCAGAATAGTCAGAGGAACCATGACCTTATTTCTTTTTAATATATTATTTGTGTTACCCAGGCAGCTGACTATTTCTTAACTCATCTAAAGAGGTATTGGCGGAGTATGGTTTTTACTTCTTTTTTAAACTTTGGCTTGCTCTAACTTTGGACTTCCCCACTACTTGAACAGCTGACGCTCAGATATCTGATGCACTAAGAGAAAACTATTATTAAAATGATTTTTAGCCGGTATGAATGTACTTGCCCCAACTAACGCCACCGTAGTAAGAACACCCCAGTAGTCAGAAAGTTCAAGAATTCTGGATAAAGAAACCAAGTTTTTTTATCGACATAATCAGCATTTGATAATTTTTTTGTTTAATCAGTAAAATACAGTAAAAATCTTCTGCATATTTGAAAAAGTAAAAATTTTAAACATAAAAGGGTGCTCTGCTACTTAGATGTTGAGGTCAGTCTTGGTGCACCAACAGTCAGCCGGTTATCGGCCTTAGGTGATGTAACAGTAAATTAAATTCTAACGCGTGACACTTTAAAACACATGATACTTTTTTTACTAATTCTACGTAACCATTTTCATTTTAGAAAAACATCACGTCAGAAAGACCAAACCATCATTGTACAGAAGACCACTTAACAAATGCTATAGGTTTAAGTACTTCAATGTTAGCGTCGACGACGGTATAACTTATGAAAACTTAAGAAAACTATATATTTTAAATCTCGCCCGTTACGAGTTCAATTTGCTGTCATACGTCACACAGGCGACTACTGAGTTTACAAACCCAAAGGTCAGACCAATAGTTGGCTATGAGGGGGCTGATTATTTGAAAACAGTCGCTAATTCTGCAACCAAGGCTTTTTAGCAAAGAAAGAAAATAGTTTCTAATGCACTTTTTTAAAACATCTCAGCAGTTGTTGGTCGAAACAATCGTCCGTAGGTACAATTTTGGTAGTTTGCGTAATACACAAAAATATATTAGGTAATCAATCTAGTGGTAGTAATTGCAGATTACTCTATTTATGGAAATAAACGGCTGTCTACAGGTGTCGGGGTGACTACTGGGTGTTACCATAATACATATATTCAAATAAATAAAATTAAAGTAGGTACCGGTTTGTAATTTCAAAATACCAGCTTTTTTTTTAATGTATCTGAAAGGTAGGTAGGCAAATACGGTACCTACTTATATTATAATAAAAACAATTTTTAAAGGTGCATCCACACCGAACTTACTTTAGGTTTGTGGAGTAACGTTTCTAAGTGTTCCTGTACAACAACAGGTAACAAAAATTTGTAGCAAAATCCGCAAAAGTTATTGAAGGTTACATAATGTGATCATGTTGCAAAATATTGCTTTACATAAAGTTACTTTGGTGTGGATGCATCTTAAGTGTTTGTTCCGGAAAATCTCCTTTCTTTCTTTCAACTTTCACTGGCATGAAGGAGTATTATATGTAACTTTTGTCCCGGTAACACCTTTGATAGTACTTCTCAAGTTCTCATGTTGGAAAAATCAAAATTACGGGAAAAGCACAAGAGAGATAAAGAGTGAGACCGAATTAAAGTATCATTTTAAGGCTTCAGCCTTTTTAGAAATTAACTTACGACTATTATTTAATGTTTGTATAACAATATTGCATTAATTTTTATTCGCACATTAGCAAATAAGTAAAGAAAATTAATTACCTCCGTACGCACAATGCGCGCTTGGTCGTGGGTTGCGGACACCAGCCCGTTTACAATACAATCATTATTGGCTTAGTCGTGGAAGAAAAGTAAATGTCACAGAATTGAATAAAATACTAACGAAAATAAGTAACCTTAATGTAACCTAAAAGTAATTGTACCTACAATCTATAGTAGAAACTCGAACAAAAACTAAGTTCTAAACCCCTAGAAATAAGGTACATTTGACCGCTATCCATGGAATCTGTAAAGAAAAACAAAATTTAAAAATGTGTACGTTATTTAGTAATTACTTGATTTTATGGTTATAATTTCAATCAAATCAAATATTTTTATATGAAAACATTGTTATATATAGTATAAGATAATGTGATAATAATCCACGAATAATTGAAACCAAAACCGTTGTAATGGAGCGTGTATTGAAGAAATCTGATTATAAAGATATTTAGTTAATCATCTGCCTAGCGTTTTTCCCAACTATGTTGGGGTCGGCTTTCAGTCTAACCGGATGCAGCTGAATACCAGTATTTTACATGGAACGACTGCCTATCTGACCTCCACAACCCAGTTACTGGGTAATACGATACCCCTTGGTAAGACTGGTTGTCAGACTTTCGGGCTTCTGACGACTCGTAACGACTGTCAAAGATCCACAAACGACAGCCGGGACCAACGGCTTAACGTGCTTTCCGAGGCACGGAGGGGTCTTGGTATGTAAAGATGGTCACCCATCCACGGACATAGATATTTAGTTAATATTAAATTTAATTAAAGCTGCCAACCCATCTTGGGCAAGCTTGTGCGCGTGACCAATGCTCGTGCCATCTCAACAATAAATAAATTAATCTATGTTTGAGATGAGGCCTTTGCCCTGGAGTGGAATAATAATAAGCTGATATATGATTACAATACAACAAATATGGTAATTAAAGTACTTACAGTTGTAGTAACATAGCAATAACTTTAAGGCTTGGACAACAAACTAGAAGAGGCGCCTCTTCTTTATGATAGGTATGTAGGATGTTTCAATGATGATGTGGTGTAGGATGACGTCGGACAAGGCCCTGATGTAAGGCGGGTCGGCGCGCAGCATCTGCGCCAGCCTCGGCGCGAGGTGGACGGCCGCCGGGAGGTGCATGAACAGCGCCGTGGCCGACACCGCACCTGCGCACACGAACAGGTTGTGCACGCACGGCCTGTCGGCATCTACACCACGAACTGTTTAAAATAAACCAAAAAGAAATCCTAAGGTACTCTGTATCCTAAGGTACAGATACAGAGGACTCTCGTATGGCCCAAATTTAAATACGTAAATAGTTTTGTATAAACAATGGACCCAGTCTGCAGGACGACTTTTTTAAATGAGATTTTGGGGTAGATACTAGAACTATGAAATAGAGAGATTTGAGAAAGAGACAGATGAAACCATTGAAGCAGCACAGAATGAAACTTGCTCATGCGCGTTTCTTTTTGATGCGCAGTGTATCTAGTGTTATTGCACAAAATAATTTCAAAAAGGAGAATCGATCCCCAACTAATTCAACACAAATATTTTTCCCACTTCATGAGCGATACAGGAGAAGCAAGGTGAAGCGCTCCTAGTCACACCCCGCGTTCTCAGTGTGTTCTCAAGTTGTCATCAGCGCTTCATGAAAGCGATTACCCTGCCACTATCCTATTTTTATTTTTGACATTTCTGTTAAATATTTTATTAATTTCGTACTTGTTTTGACATTGCAGTTTTAATTTAAAATTGTACTAATTGTCAGTGGCATATTTTATATGGATTTACCCAACACCCTAGCCCGTTCTATAATTTTCATTTGCTGTTGTATAATGAATAGTTTTTATTGATACTAACATTTGTACGCCTAATGGCAAAGCATAGAGAACTAAAAAAACTGTAATATCTCACACGCTTGTGTATCTGCAACCTATGTTTACAAATAAATAATCTGGATCCGAAACTACTCACATGCATTTTCTGAGACTAAGAATGAACTCTCTTATTGGTCTAGTGTTAGGAAGCTACTAGCTACTGAGAACACTGCCTAAACCCCGAATACTGTATTTGTTCCCAGATAATAACCCTCCTATTTTATGGGACTTAAATACAACTTCCAAAATGAGTTTTGTTAAATAACATATCAACAAATGGGCACTCACTGGTTCTATTATGCCTGATCCAGATCCTCATGTATAGCTCGAGGGTGTCGCGGTAGCATTCCGTCAGATCGATGATGGCGCCTAGCGCCTCTATGACCCGAGTCTCAGTCAAGCCCACTTGAACTGCCAGAAACTCAGTTATCTCCAACGTAGTCCACAGTGGCAAACGATAATCTGAAATAAAATATATAAGGTGAATTTTTAGTCACCGTTTAAATTTTTCAGGGTATAGTACCAGTAAAATTGAACAACTTTCTCCAAGGAAAATGGGACGAAAAATGAAAAAAAATCGACGATCCCATACAAAATAGATCAGCTGGCTATTGATTTTACGCTACCACTGCTCTTCACAGACACGACACAAAAATTGGTTTTCATTTATAATTTGTTATGATATAGACACGTACCGAGTACACTGTATACGTGGGACTCCATGTTCACGATCTCCGCCGTAGAGTGGTTGATGCCTGCCTTCTTGAGACAATTCCTCACGCGGTAGGCATTCAGCGGCGCCTGTAAGTCACTCATCTTAGCCGCCAGCAGGACGCACGACACCGTCAGCAGATAGAACCGGGTCGTCATCATGTTAATGTACCGTTCCCATTCTTCATTGCCTGACGACAAAACATTACCTACAAGACTGAAGGTGAAGTCACTTACAACTAAAGGTACTTAAAAGATATTTTTAGGAAAAAAATATGGTACAATATGCCGACTGTTATAATTATGATACAATATTCAGGATAGGTAGGCCCATAAACACGCCGAAATAGTTCCCTGCTAAGAATTAAAACCACCATAACATATTATTTGGTGATTTTATTTCGTAGCACAGTCAACTACTTTTACAGAGCTTTTTTTGTCTCTTTCCTATAAATTCTAGGACCATAGGGATGGTCCTAGAATTTGCCATGCCAATCGCACCATATTGACTCACTTACATAAGTACTTATAATGCCATGATGTGTTTTGATTGCCGGGAAGATTTGCCCGTAAAGAAGACTCTTTAATATGAGTAAATGTAGGTATACTCACTACGGGTTTCTTGTAAAAAGATTTGGACGTGACGTGATATGTATCTTTCCAATAGTCTGCAGGCACATCCTGGTACTCCTTTACCGTTCACGCCAAGTATCGAGCTTATAGACCATGACAGCCTTCTGCCAGATTCCGATGTTAACAGAATTGTCATCCAGCGAGCTTCCTCTTTAACTGGAAATAACGAATTAGCTATTCAATCATTATGAACTTTTTTCTATGCAAAACCATTTTCAGGTTTTCCCGAATGTTCCAATTTTCCAAGCCAGTTTGTCTTTTAACCATTATTCGATCATTTAAAAAACATTTGAAAATTAACCAAATAAGTGCGAGTCCAGCCAAGTGACGAACAGCATTTCATTTAAATGTATGAAAGATTTCCGGTTAGGGAGAAGCGCACAACCGTAGCCCGCGAAATTCAATTTATCTTACGTTTCGTGCAATGTGTATGTTAGTGTACTACTACTGACTGCTAAACTTTTACGTGATGAAATAGATACCATATTACATTGTCGCATGTCACACCAATCACGTATCGTTGTAGCTATAATTTAGGCAAAACCCAAAAAAAAAAACGTGTATGTCAAGATCATCATACAGTGTCGCTGGTTTAGGACCCATACATAAATAACCAAAGAAAAGTAATATAAGTACCTATTCATAAATAAATGAAGATATACGCAACAGGTACACTTGTGCAAGAGCACGCTGGTTTAATGTTAATACCAACTTGTAGAACTATCAGCGAGCATTGTAATGTAGTACCTAATGCAGACTACACATCTACTTACACTACGATAATCTACGCAACTTGCCGATCAATGTTCAATGTATCTATGTCTAGTACTTTGGCTGCATGCATGTTAACTTAATGATTTAAGTTAACATGATTGTAATGTAATACAAAACGTTATCAATTGATTACCTTCTTCCTCGTATTCCTGTATTAAAATTTCTAACCACTCATTTCCTGCAAAAGCAGAAAGTTTTCTTGTTGTATCCATTTTAGAACACGGGCCAACACTGAATGTGAAGCCTTTTCCCTCCTGAATTTTAACAACCTAACAGCTACCCACATTCGTTTTGTATTTGTTGGTTTTGTATGAATCGACGCCATCATCCATAGACAACTACGTATTTTTTTTGTTTTAGTCGATGAAATAATTATGAAAAAATAATGTTCCGTTTTTAATAATCTGTCGAACTGTTATCAAATTATAATAGTCTTGTTATGAATGATCGAATCACAATAGTCATAAAATATCACTGTTTCAAGAACGTTTAATTCTTCCATGAAAAGTCTTACATTTTTTTGTTAACACAATACACCAGCACACAATCACAGAACATAACTCAAGCGGTACACAATTGACTCAGTTCTCCAGACTAGCGTGTTCTAAAATCAAATTGATTGTCATAACAACAATTTCTATTTTTAAATTGTTAAAGTTTTCAAGCCTGTATTTTTCATATAATATTGATACAAAATAGTTTTTATTATTTTTAAGTGGCTGATAAACTTTTTTATTGTAACCTCGTTATAGCTAAAATATCTAAAATTGTTTACGCCGTACGTAACCTACCTTTATTATTCTATAAAAATATAAACTAACTAACTAGCCCGCACTGCAGGCTTTAGGCCTAGCTCTCCCTTTTCCCACACAATTTTATGTTTTGCTAGTACTTTTGCCAATCCTTTCTGAGTCAAGCTAGTCCCGCCATCTTCGTCTCAGCCTGCCGCAATGTCCCATTTTTCATCTGTTACTGTGCTGTTAGTGTTCTTACTGTGCTACTACTATATAGGTACCTAATAAATAATACAGTCTATTAAGTAAACAGGTAGTCAGTAGGTTCTATATTTGAGGTAGTCAATGCGTTGAAAAGTAAATCGTGGTTGAAGCTATCAAAGGGCCTTTGCGTAATCGACGATTGTCACATACAACGGTGTTTTATATTCTGTGCACTGAGCATGCATTTGACCATGTAACAACACTGGGCCATCCTTTCCAATTACAAGTGAGTTAAGCAAGGAGACCCGTGTTGTCTCCTAAGCTAGTTACTGCCACTCTTGAGGATGCCTTCAAAACGTTGCACAAAACTAGGCAGATAAGGGATTAGTTATTCATTGATGAGAACGGATTATCAAACCTCCGCTTCGCCGATGACTTTTTACCTCACCAGCGGCAGCTACGGAGTTGGGTAACATGCTCGCAGACTACAACAAGGCAATGCTCAAGATTGGGCTTAAGCTTAACATGTCAAAGCCCAAATTCATGACAAACAACATCAAAAGGAGTCGGCCTTTTGGATCAATGATAACCCATTTGACATCGTTTTTTTTTTCTTTTTCAGCCTTATTGAATTTTGATAACATGCCTGTAGTGACACTAATAGCAAGATTATGACAAATCGATGACGTAAGATTAATTAAAATCGGCCCTCGTGTCTAGTCTCTAGAGTGTCATATAGGAAAATCGCTGGCAGCAAAAAGAAAAATACACAAAAAAATAAAACAAACACAAAAATGTCTTTTATTTAATTCTGTTTAAAAACTACAAGTAACACTTTAAATTATAATATGTACAGGTATATAAAAAGAAAATATCATAAGGCATCAAAAAATATATCCGCATCGTTGTCAATGGGAAAAGTGCCCAAAAGGCTGGCAGCATTGCCACGTTGTATGGCAATGCTGATTCTTATGATATTTTCTTTTTATATACCTGTACATATTATAACACAAAAATTAATAAAAAATCTCCACTAGACTAGACTAAAAGGCTTCTTTTTAGATCCACCATTGAAAAGCTATATAAGGGAATTAAGTTTATATTCCATACTTCATTCATCATCTGGCTAGTCTTTCCCAACAATTTTTGGGTCTGCTTCCTGTGTAACTGGATGCTGCGGAGTACTAGTATTTTACGTGGAGCCACTTCATTTTAATTTCGAAATTGTCTTCACAGGATCGGTTATGGCTGCATTTACTTTACTCATTTGCGAAACCATTTGCGCTTCCTCCTCTTGTTTACGAATGTTATGTCAGTCTTGCTTGCGATTTTGTTAATAATGGCAGTGAGTATTTGTTGAATTTGTCTTGACAAGTCCTAATTAGAGTCCAGATTCTGATGATGGAGCAGGAAGGTGGTGATAGGACCTAACATGAGAGCTCTGTCGCTTTTAGGTTCGATGGACCCATAAAATTAAACCCTTGCCAAAATGCGACAATTACCGTCTAAACTCAGGACCTGCCGACCCCAATGTGGCGAGAGGTGAGACAAGAGGACCTAATTTCCACGATTTTTTTCTGTGTGGGGAATGCGTTTCAGACAGTGATCTGGGAAGGCCGCCGTATTGACATTAACGGCGAGTACATATCATACTTGACATTAACAGATGACATCGTGATACTTGCTCAATCGTTGCATGACTTGAAGCAGATGCTGGATGGCTTAATTGATTCGTCTACACGCCCAATGCGTGTGCATGTAGACGAATCAGTTAGGCCGTCCAGCATCTCTCCGGATGAACTTGGACAAAACCTGGGTTATAACGAACACGTCACGCCGGCCGGGACCGATTGCTGTTAATGGTGATGTTCTCGAGGATGTTCGAGAATACGTTTACCTCGACCAAACTCGCAGTTTTGTAAGAACAACTTTAAGAGAGGCTTCATCGAGTCTTCTCGTCATATATTCTACAGAGCCAGCTAGGCCTTCAATCAGTGTGTCAATTAAGGTACGGCTGCTCAATAAATCCAAGGTCCCGCAGCGAGTTAATAAAACTGGCTATACTTAGGATCTCTTTGAGGTGATCCGGCAGAGAACTAAAGCACAGGAATAAACAAACTGAAGTGGTATTGGGCCCGCCACATACGTGATACACATCTCGCCCAGACATGTTCTTGCTTGGAAACTAAGAATCAGCAAGTTTATACTTGCCGATTCAGTTTCCTTGGTCATGCCTTACGCTTGCCGATTCACGATTTATCTCCCTAAGGCTAGTTTAAGCGACAGCTAGGGTTCGCATGGTGGCAGCTGGATAAGAGCTGCCGAGAATTGAGTTGAATGACGTGCTTTTGTTGAGTACTATGCCCAGCAGTGGACTGCGGTAGACAGATGATGATTATGATCGGCCTTTCTTTTTAGAAAGAGCAATTAAAACTCAAGTAACATTTACCGAAAAATTTACAAAAAAAAAGGGGTAGGTCCTGAACTCTAATTGCTAAACATACACGACGCAATTTTGGGAAACTCTTCTTAAATATATTTTTGGACGTCGATCCGTAGTCCTGTTTGAATATGAGTTATAAAAAGTAAGAAATGTATACTTAGTACAAACTCGTGGAAGTATACAGTAGCCAATACAATAAGAAGCTCAGCAAGTATGCAGCAGTGCGGTACTTTGATGTGTTACGTAACACGAGACCGCTGTGTGTGTGAGACGTCTGAGCTCATACGGAGGACATAATAAAACGAAAATAAGTTAAATGCTCGTGTGGAAAAGCGAGAGCACGAGGGCGTGGCGCCGGAAAGGCGGTATATTTTTCTCGTAAACTCCGCCCAGTGGAAAGTGCTGAGACACGCCCTCGCGCCATTACTTCGCGATCCACACTAAAACAAGTATATCTGCAATGCTTTAATAATGTTAGATGGTCTCTTATATCGATCGCGTCATCAAAGACTCCGGTTATCGATAAACACGAAACCCCGTTGCAAAAAATAACATATGTTATATTGACGAGTTGGAAAATGAGTTTTACTGTTTGGTAAAACAGCTTCGAATTGAGAGCCACATTAGTTTTAATTTCATTTTAATAAACAGAAATAACTAACTCCATTATGCAATATTACAATCAGAAAATCACATATGTAATAATATAGCGCTATAGACCGATTACCATAGATAATAAATACTACTATAAAGTCACTACGAGGTGAACTGATCATACAACTATCAACTTATAAGTATGGTAAAAAATGTTAGATATATACCTACTAAGAGTTATGTTAGTAATAAATCGACTCCACCAAAGGGTCAGATTCATTTTAAAAAAATACTTCCAAAATCTGGCTACCCACTCAGCAGTATTTAATTATATTTTTTACAAATATGAAACATTAT
Organism: Polymixis flavicincta; assembly: GCA_949987655.1. Classification (NCBI taxonomy): domain Eukaryota; kingdom Metazoa; phylum Arthropoda; class Insecta; order Lepidoptera; family Noctuidae; genus Polymixis; species Polymixis flavicincta. The sequence goes on along the minus strand of OX465171.1, from coordinate 27,417,454 downwards.
TCATTTTACAATACATTTTAATCAATATTTAAGATTTAATAGAAACAACAAAACACAACACCAATGTATAACCGCAAAAGTAAGCTGCATGCATAGGTGACGCACACACATCGCACCAGTTGTTCTAATAAACTTAAAACATCTAAGAGAAGCAAAAACATTGTACCCCTTTTTATGAAAACTACACGGACGGCGGAGTATGAAATTTGGCACAGTTAACGTTTCTATTGAGGAGTGCAGATAGCTAATATTTTAATATAATCTGTGCGACCACTAACAGACTCAAGGACGAAAATTCTTGATTCCCTATTTTTCTTGACCAAGGTTTCGGACCGACATCGACAGGCAACCAACTACAGGAACCCTCGAATATGGGCCGTTCACTCACGATTGCCATTCAGTTCAGTGATTAAATCCGACCGAACTACGCCCCGGATCAAAACCACACAATCACCCATATAATTAATAGTCGACATCGGCTCAAATTGTCAAACAAGAAAATAAAACATAAACAGATTCATAGATTTCTATACAAATAAGCATTACCTTTGTACGTATATTTCTGTTCCTTTCTTCTTGTCTGCTTAATATGTGTGTACATAAATGCTTAAATAAATAAATAAAACTGACTATTTTTTTACCACGACAGGGTGCTGTCTGATTATGTATATTTAAGGCTTCTTCAGACAGGTGCGACGCAACTCTTGTAGAACACTATTCCTGAAGTTTTCGTACAAATTGTTCTACAAGAATCGCGTCGCGCCTGTTTGCATTTAATCATAAAGTGACAGAAATACCCAAATCTAGAAAGGATATAGAGCGCAATTTTTTTTTTTTAAATAATTTTGCGGCGAATAGATACTTCGACGAGAAGTGAGAGTGAAAATTTCAAGAATGCATCACGTTTATACATATTTCGTTACATAAAGCTCATTGTTTCTCCCAAAATATACCTTAATGTTTATTTTTTTAGAAATATCACTTCCGTCACTTATAAGGTGCTGAACGCGCATTTTTTTTCGTGTTTAAAGTCTTCACTGCTCGTTAATATTAGGGGTTTTTATAAGTATGAAATTGCCTAGTTGTACTGAAAAATTGAAACTCATTTTTTTCTTAGATATAACATATTTATTTAATCAAAATATTTACCCTCATTATCTATACATTGCTGCCATCTAAACGGAAGTTCATTTATGAGTTTATGATAGAACTCTGAGGATCTAGATTCGACAAACTGTGTGAAAGCATTTTGTACTGCCTCCTGGGAAGAATTTTTTTTATCACGTAGAAAATAGTCCAAATCACGAAACAAATGGTAGTCCGTTGGAGCAAGGTCTGGCGAGTACGGAGGATGACGTATAGTTTCTAACTGCAGCTCCTGTAGAGTGACAACGGTTTTTCGTGCAGTGTGAAGTCTTGCGTTATGATGGAGCAATAATGGTGAAGATCGATTCACGATTCGGGGCTGTTTCACTGCCAGTTTCACCATCATTGTTCGAAGCTCGGCACAGTAAATATCTGCTGTTATTGCCTGACCAGACCTGAGAAAGCTATAGTGAATAACACCTTGAAGAGACCACCAAACAGTTACCATTACCTTTTTATTGGCACAGTGCCCATACTGTGGCTTTTGACCTGGGGTCAGCCAATGGATTTTTCGCTTACGGTTATCGTAAACTATCCACTTTTCGTCACATCTCACAATTCGATCCAATATTCCTTCATTTCTATACCGATTAACAAGGCAACACAAGTTTCAACACCCATTTCTTTCTGCAGATCAGTCAAATCATGAGGCACAAATTTTTCATATTTTTATTTTATTGTTCGATGAAATTGAGTCAATATTGTAGGGTAACGTTAAACCATGCCGCTTTTCCTGGGTAGTTTGACTTGGTTCGGCTTCTACCATCTCGTTCAATTCAGCGTTATTCACCTGTGTGGTCGGTCTACCACGCGGTTCGTTCTTCAAGTCGAAGTTTCTATTACGTAAGCGTTTAAACCAAAAACGCACTGTGCGTTCATTAGCAGTCCCCTCTCCAAACGAAACGTTGATATTGCGAGCCGTTTCTTTCGCGTTTCAAAAATAACTCGGCGTCTAAGCTGAATTAAAACAAATTGAAAATCGAATGTTGCACATTTTTTAAAAGAAGAACCTCAAAGGTACCACGTGAAAAAAGTTTCACTCGAAAATCTCACACCATGAAGATTTTATGTCAATTCGAAGTGTCTGTTACTATACAACAGCAATATCATACTTTAACCCCTATTATTATCGGTTACATAAACAAGAGTACCAACCTACATGGTACCCATTCAATAGCTAAGGTAAGTCCCAGGACACAACCATAAATCGAAAGTAGATATTAAAATATAGTTACAGTTCAATTAAATAAATAAGTATCTATTGCAATCGTACAGAAATGCACTGGATGTACAGTCAAACAAGCTAATTGTTATACAGGCAAAAACTCATGCATAGGTACTTATACGTTTTCCATCTGTCCACTGCATTGGCAGTATTCATTTTTACACACCTATTTTTAAAAAAGCAAAAGAATTGACTATTCAACACACTTCCAGAATATTTTTAAGTTGTTTCAACATTAAGTTAGCTACCTGTATACCAAAAAGCTTGTTCGAATGTACCTACATGAATGCGCTTTCACTGAAGTGACTGACATGTATGAGTAGTGACGAGGCGCCAATTACGAGTCAACGGTGTAGCTGGACAAATGGCCCCACGATGCCATCCCTCACGCGGGTTCTAAGCCGCCGCCGCCGCCGGCGCGCGTCCGCACGCTCCACCGGACAGCACCCGCCGACTTTATATTCACAATTCTAACTCTTATTCTCAAATACTTAATTGAAATTTAGATTAATGTGTTAAGAGCTAGGTATAATCAAATTAAAGAACAAAATAAGTGTGGCATCAATCACAGCACTGTTATCCATAAGTACCTACCTACATTGAAACTGATCAAACCGATACTTCCACCCCTGCCACTATTAACAGTTGAAGGGATTGCTCCGTCAACAACTGATATGTAAATACCTCCAAACTTAAAGGTTCGGAAAATTCTCATATTTATATTATCGTTGTTATTTATTTTCTCTGGTGAGCCGTAAAATACGGCTGTATGGAAATGTGGGGATTTGCAGCGTGTTATAGTTTGACAAGATGACAGTTATACAAAAAGGCCCGGTATGCGGAGCGGCGGAGGGTTATGAGAGTACACCCGCCCTGAGATGTCCTGTTAACTCGTTTATTGCCATCTCCCATTCTTTATGGAACGGTTTTCTCCCTTTCTGATATCATCACATTTTATTGAATTACAAAGGTCTACAGAATATTACTTATAGTAACGTGGCTACTGAAAATAGTGATGTTGTTGCTTTGTATCTAAGTATGTAGCACAGTGCAATATGCAGAGCAGCAGTGTAACTTTTGAATTGAACAAATCCTTTTTTAAGTGTCCAACCGTGTTCAATATCCGGAAACAATGCAAGGCCCAGGAGCGGCGCGGTGGATAGGTTTCTTTGTTCGTCGAAGCGGATGTAATCACATGCTAAACGATATGGGACGCTACCTACAGCAAAAAGCTACTGTCTGACTTATACTGCGGAGGTATTAGGTACAACCCCAGGTTTCAGTACACGTCATGCTCAATGTAATTTTCTTGCAGCAATATTAATGTAGGTAATTAGTTATTATTTCATCGTGCTTTTATGTTATGTCTTTTATGTGCACCAAATAAACGAGTTATCCATCTATCTATACAAACATAAGCTCACGCTTTTTTCCCATGACATGGGGTAGACAGAAACTGCAGAACGTGTCCTGCTACGATCCTTATATACTCAAATGCCCCTTTTACGTTCATACATCTGGTCACACACGCACGCCGGTTGCGAGTACTACACGCCTGGCCTTTCTGAATGACTTCACCAGTGTGGTCTATATAGGAAAAGTTTTTATCCAGTGCGCAAATTTTTCTATTTCCATACATTTTGACCGAGTAGGTATTGCACTTTTCTATGAAACAGCTGTTTTTTTTTGTATCACCGACGAAAAATTTCTGCGCTAGGGGCTCTAGAATGATATGCTGAATTCATGGTTAAAATTTGCGCACTGGATAAAAACTTATCCTGTATGACTTCCTAGGGCGTTCCTCACATCTGCCTTGTAAATAGCTTTTGCTAGCCGCTCTTTATTCATCTTCTCAACATGAACAAACCAACTAAGCATACTCTTTTAAATTTTTGTCACTACATCTTCTTTTAACCCGCACCGTTGTCTTACCACATCATACCTCAGCCTATCATTCTTAGTTACACAACACATGCTTCGTTATCTATCTATCAACACTTCATTATTCAGTTTGTCCCTAATTTATGTGGAATGCAATTGGACTTCTTCAACGATTACATATTTAAGTTCTGATATTTTCGTAGTCAACATTTGCATCAAGGATTGAGTTGTGTATCTACAAATTTTCTTACGCTCTAAAATAAAATTTCACTAACGATAAAGAATCGACGCTCACCGCATGTTGTCCAACAGGATCTGATAAGACTACCTAAGCATCCGCAATGACATATGCTTAAAAATCGTTCGAGCAATAGCATACCGAGTCTTGTAGTCCACACAATAGGGTACACAGTAGCGTGTACACATATAAATTTACACACGTATGAATTGCACATTTAGTTGCGAGGGTGCGAAAACTTGTTGTTATCTTGAACGAGGCCAATTTCAGCAAATGGATACTAAGTCCTAACTCTCGTATCTTTTTTTATGTCGTGCGGAGCTTGTGTTCCTTTAAAATATCGACATATCTCGGCGACGGCGGCGGCGACGCGTGCGCGACGCGCAATTTAGAAAGGATTTGCTTTACTGCCGTAAGGCTAACGGGAGCATCGTTCGCGAAAAGCTGACGATCAATTCTTGTTATTGTATAATTTACACTCCATTTAAGGTAATAAGTAAGGAAGAACTTTCTGACATTCACCAATTTGATCCATGTTCGCCTTCTAGTCAGTCGCTTAGGTATTCCTTGTTGTCTGCATAGCGCGAGCATAGACAAAGCTATACATGTAAGTACATCTACAGCAGTTTTTTTTTTTACTAACCTAGCGGAGATGTTATCCAAAAATCACATATAAGCCTCAAAATGTTTGTTTATTTACATAACATTTAAGTTATCAAAAAAAACAATCACCACCAATATCATCCATTACCAAGTTCGATAAAATGCGCCAGACCAGAATAACTTATTAACAACCGCTGGCTGTCCGTCACCGTCGGCCGTGATCAAATCAAATCAAAATATTTTATTTCATATAAACATGCATGGGCACTTATGAACCGTCAGAAGCGAGGTGCACGGTTCCAAATTGTTGCTTCCTATGGAGAAGAGCCGGCAAGAAACTCCACGGATCACAGTGTAGGCCTTGCATGGAACCCTTTATCTCGAGGGTACAAATTTAAGTATTCATTAAAATCACCGAATAAAATCCAGATGCACGTATATACAACGGGCTACACGATTAATATATAAAATAGTTAATAAAAATGTCATATCAGTTTTACCAAGAGGCATTGTGTTACCCAGTAACTGGGTTGTAGAGACAGTCGCTCCATGTAAAATACGTACTGGTATTCAGCAGCTTCCGGTTAGGTTAGTGTAGTGGCGACCGCGTACCGGAAGATGTAGAGTTGGAATGACTTCCACAAGGTGAACCGATGACTTTGTGAAGGCCGCAGGAATCCACTTGATACGGGAACCACAGAACTGGTCGAAGTGGCGGAGCTTGGGGGAGGCCTATGACCAGCAGTGGAAGTCTTTTCGTTGAAATTATGATGATAATGAAAAAGCCCATAGGAGTCTCTGTGCCGCGGAAAGGCCAACCGTACATTTTAACCAAGATATAAGGTTTGTACAGTTGGGGGCTTTGATCTACATTAGATCTGATAACTTTGTAACAGTGCAAGCGGTACCTATTTAAGTCTTGGCAGCCTACTTTTCATGTTTTATTTTTTTGTTGAGTTATTTATTACTTGGCGTCATTTATTATCTCCATCTAGACGGCTGCCCCCCCTAAACAAAATCCCTAGCTACACCTATGATTATAGGTAGATATCGTCATCTCGTAACTCAGGTACACTATTGTTTAGAATCATGTATATTTACTTGTAACCAGATTACTCCTATGGTGATACATAGGGGCCATTCTTAAGCCTTCTAAACTTTATTAAACGGAATCTTTGCTTATCCATTGGAGAGAAACATACATACAGAAGAAGGATTTTACACCTATGCATAATACTTAGTAGGTTAGCAGGTTTACCATAATATAAACCTCTCAGTATTGTGTTTGAAGATAATTAAATAAGGATACAAAAATAATACTAAGGATAGCTACGATGAATAACTAAGGATTGCCTAACAGGATCTTAATAATTGGTCACTAAAACATAAAATGAAAATTCCTATACCCCTGTTGGAATTTTCATCGTATATACACAAAAACACAACAGCCCACACTAACAAATGTCGTTCAAGTATTCTTGAACAGTGAAAACTGGTCAAAACGAAAATGAATTAAATTATTCTATGAAGAGCATTTGTTTGTGGCGTCGGATTGTGCGGATTGTCGGGCGCGTCGTGTCGGTCGCGCTGGCCGGTTCGCGCCCGGCTGCCCGCTCTTTGACAACTAGCCATGCGAGAAGTCATTCACTTATCAACGCGATCTAATGCCGACATTTTTCCCGTTTTTCCCCATCTTTTCGCGTGAACGAGTGTACTCCAAACGTGACATAATTGAATCAGTGGCCCCGTCTACACGCCTAACGGAGATTGGTACAAATTAATACGGACGGACGTAAAGTAAACACATTCTGGTAGAATGGACATTCAATGTCATACATGTTTTGTAAAAAAAAAACATGAAATCGAATTCGGCCGTTCAATCAGAAGTACAGAAACTAAACGAGTTGCATACAAATATAAAAATTATAGTGCTCCAAGGTTTATTTGGCGCGTCGACAAAATCGGAACTAACGCCGCCATCAGTTTTTTTAACCGAGTTCAAAAAGGAAAAGGCCCTCAAGTTTTTTTTTTTGTATTTTTGTTCGTCGATATCTCCGTCAATGGTGGATGAATTTCAAAAATAATTTTATACTAGATATGGTATGCTTCAGGGGTGGTCCCATATAATTTTACTAACTTTGCTTCCGTAGTTTTTGCGTTAGCCTCGATAATACGTTTTTAATCCACTTTATGTATCTTGATGACATTCTTCTGCTTTCTGCCACTGTTATTTACATAGCAAGTAGTGGTATACGAGTTGGTGTGGGGTAGGTACCATTACATACATAACCAAAGACACCGATTTTCGAAGTTGAAGTTATTTTAAACTCTGTAGTGTTTTTTCGGGAGCCATTCTATCGCGAAAAGAAACCTTTAATAACATTATTAACATCAACAAGACATTACAGATACAAACTTATTCAAAGAAAAAAGCTCTTTATTTTTTAAAAGCACAAACAAACCTCTACAAAATGAAATAAAATAATATGAAACGAGCTACATCTGTAATTACCTACGTACGAGTGCTATCGAATATAAAAAAGACGGTTGTAAACGGGTAAGGGAAGCACGCTGTGGGGCCCACTCGTATCACAGCAAGTGTAATGCAATTTGAAGCGTGTTTCAAAGCGTCGTCCCAGCCCCTGTCTCTCGTTGTACCTTGTATCGTACAGATAGGGTAGTTACACTCTTTTACAAACAAGTTTTGCCTTTGCGACGCTTTCTTCTTTGAAACGAATAATGAAAGCTACGCCAAGTAAAGCAAAACAAGCGAGTATCAAGGTTATTTTCACAAATTATTTTTGAGCGATTCAACCATAAAATTTGCTCTCAATTTTCATTTAAAACAAAGATGTACACGTACGTAGATCTTTTCTCCAACTGTCCTAAGTAACATATTATAAAGGTACAACCAAATATTTTGTCACCGTTTTGTTGATGGGAATATGTATTTATAATAAAACACCTAAACCAAAATTAAAACACTAGGCTTAGTATTAATCGTGGCCACTTTAATTTTATGGTGTAGATTGCATTCGAGGCTCTTAATGTTGAAGATGTCTGAAATACATTAACTGCTTCTGCGTATCTATATTACTTACATTAACCATTTCTAAATAGTTTAATTACCAGAGCGGATTTGTAAACTTACTTCAGTAAACTTTATTAAGTATTTTAATAAATAAACAACAAACAGTTCCAAACATGGAGCATGTAAATATTGTTGGTACAAGTGTCGTAGGGCGTAGTTTGCGGTCGAGTAGTGCAGCGGGCACTCGGTTGCGTTTTGCCGACGCTTTTTGCTGCGAACGGCGTTGTGGACACCCCTGACCGCGCCGTATGTCCGGCGTAACGTAGGGTTGCGACCTGCGAAACTAACGTTTGCTTTATCTTAATTTTATTGTGTTACGTTCATCATTATTTGCCGCAGTTTTAACGGGTTCTTGCCTTGGCCCTGAGAAGCAAGCACCTACAGTGGTCATGGTAGAGAATTAATGATGTTGCTGTGTTTAAACACCATTTGACTCTCATCGAAACCCATCGCTATACGTCACTCTGTATTCGCAATTCTTAGCCGGAAACGATGCATCTTCGACAGAAAATCGAAATAGAAGCGAAGATTTATCCACGATTGATGACGGTTCTCAACGGTCGTTTAGCATATCATGCGCAGTCAGCCAAGCTACCAACCAGCTGATTGGCTTAATTTTTACAGCATTTTCTCATACCTTATGGCAACATGAGAACAAAATAAGTATCGATGATTTACAAACTATGCTAAAACCATGTTTTCATAAGCGAAAGCGACCGAACCTGAAGAATTAGTAACGTTGATCGATGGTGAGCCTGGCATGCCTAGCGGTCGTCCGGCGCGTCCGGCGCGTGATGCCGTGTTTTGCCGTGACACGTGACGCCGTAATTAGTGCATGACCGCCGCCCGGCGTCACGGCTGTCGCGCGCAGCGTGCCCGCAACGTCACATCTACACATTGTTTATGCTCATTATGGCGGGTACCTACTATTCAAATTGGCCGTGCAAATTGTGTTTGTGACTATTTTTTGTTGTGATCATCCCACTAATATTATATTTGTGAAAGTTTGTGAGTACAGATGGATGTATGTTTGTTACTCTTTCACGCAAAAACTAGTATAATATATTGTGCTAGTGTGCTGTACCCAGGCAATCTTGGCTAACGGTAAATATAGCACAGTTTAAACTGTATTAATATAACTTTACTGGCAATGGTTATCCACTGGATCTACCTTTTTCCAAATATTTTTTGCCCTTTCCAGTCTGTTTAGACTGGAAGGGGCAAAAAGTACTGACATTCGGTTGAATCCAACCGGATTCAACCGAGTATCAGTATTTTACGTGGAACGGCTGCCTATCTGACCTCACCAACCCAGTTACTAGACGACCCGTAACGAGGGTGACGTACTATACAGTCACCTCATGCTTGAACTGGATGCAAGTTACTGCTGAGCCCCCGTCCACAATGCTGAACGAAGGCGACAGCTTCGTCGTCGTCGTCGCCCATGCTGGGACCGTGTACTCTGCTAGTTCCAGCTGGCGAACTCAAAAAAACCGTATAGTATCCGTCTCGAAGGACCAATGGACCAATGACAGCCGGGACCAACGGCTTAGCGTGCTTTTTGACGCACGGCGATCTGGGTATGTAAAGATGGTCACCCATCCACGGACCAACCTCAGCAAGCATTGCTTAACCTGATCGATTTAAGCGAGCGGCTGTTATTACTTAGCCACAAAACCCTCCAGTTGTCCAGTTTAATTAGGCCTTGATAAAAAAACAATGAAAAATTGCCGCTTTTTTATAATGGAAGTGACTAACTTCCACTTCTCTCTACAAGTACTAACTTCACAGAAATCAACTGAAAAAAAAGAAATGACACGAATATCGGATATCTTATACCTATTCTAACTGAAAATCGAGAAGGTTTCAGATGTGTCTGTGGCACAATCACTTCGTGGTAAATTATATAAAAAATACATTTCAAGCTTCAGCTGACTACGAAATGGTTTCTTTATTAGTTTTCCCCGCGGCAGGCGAGCGCCGGCTCGCGGGGGACGTGTGAAAAAAATCTTAGCGGGATTAAGGGCCCGTATAACAGCGCCGATGCGGACTTATTGCCGTAATACAATCTCTGTTATGTCGCGCACGGATTATCCGTATCAGAGGGTTTCACACAAAAACGGCTTTTACACAAGCTCGTACAAGTTAATACGGTGCTTCTTGCATATTCTTTTTTTGCACCCCTTTTTGATAGTAGCATTAGGCGCTGAATATGATAAACCCTTAGGAATCACTGGTTTGTTTATACAATAACAGCGTTACAAAAATTGCGTTTGTAAATAAATAAATCATAGTCACGTCTATTCAAAGCTCAAGTTACAAATCCCTGCAAATTGAAAAGGCCATTATCGAGCGCAAGCAATTTACACGCAGCTGGTGCTACGGGGCGCGACTAACCGCCGCGGCTACGCCGTAGCCGCTACGACCCACCACGCGCACAACTATAACACTCATTTGAATTTTTCAATGATTTTTTATTTTATTTTCTGTATGTTAATGTACTATTCGTGAAGTTTTGAAATATTTAGAACTCAACTTTTCTATCGCCAATTAATTGCTGGGAACTAAATTATCTGTGGCTGTGCTACAAAACAAACAAGAGAGAAAAGAAAAAGTATTTCAGTATGATTTTTTTTTTTAAAGAGGCTGCTGTTCAAAAAAAAGTGAGAGAAAATCTTGTATTTTCTCCGACGTCAGCTGTAGTCGTTAGGGTCGGATCTCGTAAATAAGTGAGATGTTGACGAGTGAGCCGCGAGAGGAATTGAAAATACCACCGACGCCGACACCGCAGCGTACCGCGCGAATATACGACCGGCTTTCAATGTACGGACCATAAGTGAAAAAACATTTAACGATGTGTAGCAGTTGAAGTTAAATAGCAATGGAGTTTTTTAATAGGATTTTATATTCGTCTATCTTTCCTCAAAAGACCCGTTCAAAAAGTAATCTGCTGGTCCTCATATGAACGGACCATCATAATGTCAGGTTATGACTTTTATATGACTGAGTTCTATGAGTTTGTTTCTCAGTTCAAAGAAGTCGTATAGGAAACACCGACTTCTTCTTAGTTTCACAACGTGACTTGTTTTTGCAACCAGTTCCCAGAAATAAAATATAATTTAACTATACTTAACTATTTTAATTAAATTAAAATCTTAGTACGGAATAGCAATGGGTTTCTTATCCTTGACCTACTCCGCGGTATTAGAAGTGACAAATACAAATAATTAATTAGTTTATACAAATGCAACTTGTCAAACCATTTCCGAATAACATAATATAGTATAAAACTTTCCAAAAGATATTACAGGATCAATAATGATCATGAAACGTCCACTAATGACCAACTGATCAATCGACCGCGCGTTTGCATATTGGTTTTTGCGCATCGTTAACGTGGTGTGCATAGATATGATTAAATAAAACCAAATCGTTAATCATTCAAATCAAAGGCCATCAGTGGGCTATTAATAACTCGTGATACCTCCAATTATAATAAAACAGAAGTGGAATACCGTAAATTTCAGTTGTAAACCGCGTTTTATGAAATATATTGTTACATAAAATACGTCATTGAGCTTTTAGGGGAAACCGCCAGGGTAACAAGCGAGAGGGCAACAAGACCCAGGGTAACTCTTGCTCTCAAATTTTCTTATGTTTTTTTGCAATTTGCAGGTCAGTGTCAGGCTAATGTTAACCTAAATATGATTAGCGACCGTAACACGTTTGTAATTTACTGAATTATAATCATGAACACAACCATATCAGTCTCCGACGCTTGGCTCCTAGACTGGAGGGGGCCGGGGCTGCCTGGAAGTGGGTCCTGCCCAATCTATGGGGGCCAAACGCCTCCTACCGGAGGCTCTACGCAGGGGTCGTGCGGTCCGTGACCCTATACGGGGCACCGGTGTGGGCGCCTTCATTGAGGCGCCGACCAGCTCGCCGCGCCGGTCGATCGCGTCCTAAATGGGCATGACCATCCGGATGGTGCGGGAATACCGCACGATCTCCGGTGAGGTGGTGGGCCTCCTTGCCGGATTGCCGCCATGGAATCTGGAGGCAAAGGTCCTCGCGCACACTTGGGAGTGACGCGAGGAAAAATCCATATCCGTTCACTTAATCCCATTGAATGATGCAAAGCCATATTTGTTACGGTCGCGTCACCATGCAACCTGACCCTGACCTCTAAATTGCCAAAACGTAAGAAAATATGAATTAAGGTGGCTACCGTACCGCATCATCCTTAGTAAGTAGGGGTCATAGAAGAAACTTTTACAGGAAGGATAAAATAATTATATATACGTATAATATATAAATAGTAATACATACAAAAAATCTGCTGTTCTATACATTTTGACCACGTAGGTCGTAGTGTACTGCACTTTTCTATGAAACAGCTGATATTTTTTCAAAAATTTCTACGCTAGTGGATCTAGAATTATATACTGAATTCATGGTTACAGTTTGCGCACTTTACCCTGTATATTAATATCTAAGTATAGCAAAATCTTTAAGGCCCCGTGCATAAAATTCACTCGCTAGAGTTTAGGCAAATTCATTGCGATACTATGTTTGTGTGCACCGTTCACGCACACACGCCTAAACGTCGAGCGTAGTGATCGCTTAAACAGTTTTGATAGTACGCAGTAATAGTAGTAGAGTTGTAGTATCCTATAGCTTTATATTTTTTTATGTCTTTTAGGTATGGTTGAGAAATAAAAGTCTAGAATGTTTGTGTATATTCGTTTAGTATATATATCACAATAAACAAAAATGGTACAATTTCGTGTCATAAGCATGTAGACATTCAATAACATTGAGGAAAGCATTTTACATAAATACGAGTAGTTTGCATATTTAGAAATTTAATTGTGACATCATCGATGTCAATAATAGCCAAGATAAACTTAGAAAGTTCAAAAACAAAAACAAAAAAAACTATTGAGCCTGGGCCCCACATTTGAAAACTGTTTTTAAAATAAAATAATTAATAATACAAATACAATAGGAGAATTGGAATTGAATTAGGATAAAAAATAAAGTTTTCTAAAATACAAAATATTGAAATTTGAATTTGAATTTAAGGGTTTCATTTTCACAATTTGGCCAAGGAACCGTTAAGACAGCATAATATTTTTCTTATCATGTCTGATTGTCCTTCTTCAACATTTGGAACTACGGATTTTTTCGAGGTGTTGTCTAACTTTGAATCATTATCTTCCTCACTCTGAAAGATCAGTTTAAAATTATATAAGTGCAGTAGGAATATTATAAATTCATAATTTATTTATATAAGACAACGGCGAAATTTCATTGATTTCCTAAAATTAACAACAATGAAGATACGAATGCACTCGTAAATACTTATTTATGTAGGTACTTCTAACACTGATTGAAAGTAAAAACTAACACGTTCTTGAAACGAAGCCCTATGGCTTCGTTGAAGAATGTGTAAGTTTTGGTTGGAATTACGTTCTGCAAGAATTTGTCTGATACATGCCAATCCCACGTTTCGTCCTTTTTTTTGGTGATGCACTGGTAATGTGTTACTTTCTTTCGACCATATCGACGTACATTTTCGACATTGGTGCCGATTCTGTTGTACACCGAACTAAACTAACTAAACTATAACTAAAATTCCTTACTTTTTACTATGAGAATCTAAACGCTATTCTGCAAAAAAATATCTCTAAATTTAAAAACTATTTTGACACAACTAAAATCGAATTTGACAATCGCGACTCGCACGTGGTATGTTTTGGCTTCGCAACGTGGTACTTGTTAGCCCTACCCCGTGTTTTTTTTTTTAGAGCCAGCAGCGTGCCGGGGTCGGCAGCCTCGACGTGATTTATTTGGAATTCTCACTTTTTTCATGGAAAATATGAAAAATTAGTATCCACATGTTGAGTTTTACATGTGTTTGGGGTTTTATAAAGGGGGTCGAAATTTTCATTATTTTTGCGATAGGACACACCGTTTTCGAGATATAAGCAAAAGAAAAGAAATAAAATACAGTACTGTTTTTGCACCAGAAGTCGAGTTGTCGGTGTGAATTTTAGTTCTTGACAACTAATTTTATTCCACACCTATTTAATCGCGATTAAAAATAGTCAGATTTAGTTAGACAACCAAAATTTTAGGTTGAATAGAATAATGAAATTGACAACAACAGAATAGCAAAATTACCATTTTCACTAAACTAATATTTCAGTGCAATCTTAGTGCTGTCAAAGTAAAATATAGTTAAGTTGTGTCACTTTAGTCAGTTTCAGAATAGGAAATCGTCGTTTGACAGGAATAAACTAAATTTTGTTGATTTTTAGTCTAGTTTAGAGAATTTTGTGACAACAGAATCGGCACCATTATCTAAAAAAAATATTAACATCAGTAACTTATAGGCACTGTTGGGCTCAATCACTGTTTTAACTTTTCACAACTGTCATCTGGGATTTTCTTATTGACCTCATTAGGGGCTTCACTCCCTCTTGGAAACCATAAAAACTATATCTCTGTCTTTCTTTTTTTCCTATTACATCACAAAAACTTTTTGAAATTCCCACAGCTCAGCATAAAAATGATAGAAATTGTCATTTCTATCATTTTTATTACGTGACGATTTCTAAAAGTTTGCTCGTACCAAGCTCCGTTAAAGAACTTCCTTTCAAAGATCTTTTAAACATACAATCAAAATATGTATAACTAGCGAACCCGGTACGAAGTCGTTTCTTGCGACACTTCACCCAGGTCCAACAAAAGCTAAGAAGGATAGAGGCGACCCAAAAAAAAATACATTAGAATTGAACTAGCCGTTTAGGATGAGAAGAATTACGAACACACGTACACCGGTATAACATTAACATTTTGCAAGTACTTAAAATAAATATTAATACTTACCGGATCAAAATGTGGTAGTCGGCGTACAATTTCTGGAATATTTTTACGTAGAATCGCAGGAGCCCACGTGACTCCTGCGATGCAA
Source organism: Polymixis flavicincta (assembly GCA_949987655.1). Taxonomy (NCBI): domain Eukaryota; kingdom Metazoa; phylum Arthropoda; class Insecta; order Lepidoptera; family Noctuidae; genus Polymixis; species Polymixis flavicincta. Next base: position 27,402,291 of record OX465171.1, on the reverse strand, counting down.
AGTGATACGTCCTCACGCTGGGAAGGCCCGGTCGTTTCTGACGGGATCGATTTTGCGCGGTCGATTATATAGTTCACTTTGACTTTTATTTACGAAATGAAGTTGTTGTTTATTATAAAAATAAAATTTAGATTATATTCAATGGTTAACTTAAGATTAATACGTAATTTTTAAAATTTCAATAAAGTGATTTTAAGTAATAGAAAAAAATACTTATTCGTCTAGCAGTTTCCTAAAAATTACGTTATTTCAATATTTATTTTCTGCTATATTTCGTATAAAAGTCAAAAAAGTGGTTCCACTATCTGCAAGTAGACCATTCAATGATGTTACTTGTATTTTTTTTATGTCCAGAATTCTTTGTAGTTGTTTGTAACACGAAGCCAAACATCACTCGCTCGTCACTTTTTCGGAAAAGGGGCTGTGAATATTGGTGATTTTCCACTATTCTATAAGTTATTTGAAAAATCCCTTTCCACCACATGCAAGAATTAGAACTCCACTATTATAATAACAAAATAAAATGTCTAAATTTCGTTTCCCTAACTCACAACAAGTGATAAAAATTGACCAAAATCAGTTAATTTAGTGCACGGAGCCTTAAACCCCTTTTTACAAAAATTACGTGGACGGAAGAGTATTAAAATTGGCACAATTAATGTTCATAAGGAGGAGTGCAGAAAACTTATGTTGTCATAAATGATACAAGATTTTATTTCTGTAAGTAGGTTTGTACAAACACTTTTTCACGTCAATCATATTTTTTAAACTAGATTAGGTCGGCGTTTCCTATCTGACTACTCTGAAAAGAAAGTCCAAAACAAACTCAGAGGTTATCCAGACATAATGTTGGTCAGATCATGTGGATTAGTATCTGAAATGGTCTTTTGAGAAAAGAACCACATAGATTGAGTGGACCTGTACAAAGTAAATATTCATCATCATCCTTTCAGCCGAAAGACGTCCACTGTTGGACATAATTCTCCCCCAAAAGGGAGGTTTTGCCATAATTGCCACGCTTGGCAGGCCGGTTGGCGATCGCAGTATGGTGGTAAAATTTATAGAGAACGCTGCTGCCCATTCTCTAGTAAAAGTCGCTTAGTCGCCTTCTACGACACCCACGGGAAGAAATGGGATGGTGCTATTCTTATACGTCCGGCACCACACGGAACAAAGTATTCATGTCATTGTTTAAATAAAATTCATAAATGTCAATGTGTATATTAAATTAATACCTTAGAAATAGATTAAGCTGTAATTGAAATAATGTCGAGTTTCGGCAACTGGGCGACCAACAGTACCTGTAAGTAAATTGCAAATTTAAAAAAAAAACAAAAAAAGTTTCATTTTATTTTCTTACCTATATTATGTCGCCGTCGCTTTAATTAAATCATTTTCGTTTTCGCATTCAAGTGTATTGGCAATTAATTTGTGTACTTAATGTAATTGTTATTGTACATAATATCATTACATTTATATCAGGGGTGAGACGAGTCAAAGTCACAGTGTCGCCGGCTGAAATGTTGGCGTGTTTAATATCAGCAGAACATCTGTAAAACGAGCAGATTGACTTAATGGTGTTTGGAAAGTTTCTCGCAGAGAAAATTTTAGTTCGCTGCGAATCCTACTAATGCCGGGAATGAGGGAGGGGAGGGGGGTCTCGATTAGTAGCAGCTGTCATACCTCGCGAATATGTTATTTATTGACGACATGAAAGTTGGAAACTTGATATGACCTGCATGTTTATGAAGTGCGTTAATGTACCCTGAAGCAATGAAGCCTTTTTGTTTTATATTCGATTTAGGGAGGTACCTGCTTAAATCTAACGACGTAATATGTTATGCGTAAAATTAATAAGAAGTAATCGTTTGAGAAAAACTACTATACCTACAAGATGCTGCAATATTCAAATGATATCAGCAGTTTGTTTTAAATAGTTTGATATCATTTTCGAAATTGACAAGCCAAACCTCCGACAGCGTTCTGATGATCCACAGAGTCAGAAGCCGCATCCACCAGCGGTTGTGGCGCGACTGGCGAGTACTTGCGAGCGTTGCGACCGCACCTGACAGAATATTAGATCGACGACATTAATCTGTCGCCGCAGACCCCCCCCCCCCCCCTTTCAAGCCCTCGTCCCGCAGTCCCGCTGCCTCCACACAACGCAAGCAATCAAAAACCCTGTTCTAAAATCGCGGTTTCCCATCGTTTTCATGTGTGTCCGGCTTTTGATGAGGCCAGCGGCTTTGCTTACACAGGAATGTGCAAACACTCCACTAAACATTACTTTTAACTAGACAAGAGATCTATCAGATGTTTCTCAAAAAACCAAGAAGTTTGAAGGGGTGGTGCGTCACCTTTACGTCAATTTGATTATAGTTTTACATAAAGCGTCGTCCACGGTTGAAAGGAAAGAATTTCGCAAAGTGCCTTATAAAACGCGTAACGTGCAATAAGGCTCTTTGTTATTTTGTGGGGTCGAAACTTATTCATCCCGCAAATCCGATCATGTATGAAACAAATCCCGCCCGGTCACCGCTGATTGCATTGTCATGTCTACTAGCCAAACCTTTGCTAACACAAACCAAGCTTTATTGCGTATGAATTAGAGCCTTTTGTTCGTTGTTCATAAGTCGAAGTCACCGGAAACCACGTCGTATCGGTTTGTAAAACAAGCGAGCCAACGTGATTGGAATGTTTTATTCGACCCTCGGAACATATGAGACCGTTATGATGTATGTTTTTCCTTTTGATGTGGAATTTATCGCCGTATAATTTAGGTGTTGATGTAATTAAAATGCCAATACCAGAATCATTTATTAAGTATTAGGTACTTAGGTATATTTTGGTTGACATTAAGCCGCATACTTAGGTCATCATCACTGTATGTATATAATTTTTTTTTTTTATAATATAGGAATTTTGTTGTTAACCAATCTTGATGTTTATTTGTGTGTAGAAATTATAAACAACACATATCTGGCAAGGTTTTTCCTTGATCACGTAGGGATTCCCTTGGCTGCGGCCGCACCCTTGTCTTCAAACTTGTGCAATAACGTGACTAGTGACGTGACACCCGCGCGGGCACCTGTTCACACCACTATTATCCGATCACTGTACCACTCAAAAAGTTTATGATATCACGACTATTAATAATGAAATATGACGTAGAACATTTTATGGTAACAGTTGTAATGTTTCGATTATTTATTTTTTATCGTACAGACCAACCATTGCACATATTGAAATTATCATGTTATCACATTCAGTTTTTATGTATTTAATTTTTATTTTATTTTATTTGAGAAAACAAACAATCGTACATTGTAAATTACATCTAGATACACACTATGCTATAACTAAATGTACAATCCACTACGTTTCCACATGTTACTATCTTAAATACGTTACAGTTTTGCTAAAATTAGATAATATACCAATAACAATACTACTTACAATGGAATAGTTCTAGAATTTGTTGTAACTTCACATTATATTGAGCAATACTTGGGAGACGCTTATGTGTAAAAAGTTTATACTTTTGTTCCTCTATAATTGATTTGTACATAAGATAATATAGATTAATAAAAATCCGCGCAGTCGCAAGTTATTAAACCTGTAATGATAGATGTAGGGGAGATTTAAATTAAAAAATATTGTAAAATGAAATATTTCAATTACAAAAAAAAAAAACAATACACAACTTCAAAAACGTACGACTGACAAGCAATATCAACCAAATTTTACCCAATGTTCCTACAAATACATAGGCTTAATTACGATTATCGTTTGAAATAGGTGTGAGTGAGCGTGTAACACGGAGCAAGACTTTTAAGTCGTGCCGACGTGTTAACCCCATTATCAGGCGAGGCTTAACCGACGCTAAGCCGACCCGACACCGCCCGATTTATGATCGGACGCAATTTGCCGATTCTGATCGTTTATTGGCCGCCAGCTTGCTCTGTCTAACTAATTGTAATGCTAGAATGTTAATTGCGTACCTATACCTAGTACCTAGACGCATTTCCATTACAGTCGGGGAAATTCAATCTTAGCTAATTGATACACCACGTCATTTTGACGTGTTGCAGCCATTTCATACGATCGTCAAAGAATGAGTGTACCGTACCGATAACGGGTACCACGTACCCAGAAGAATCTTGAAAATAATCACTTGTCTACACACAAATGATAATTAAACAACATTCGATTTCCTTGAACAACTCGCTCCAACTGTTTTAAACAAAATGATAATCGTATTTGACATACTGTAGCGAATTAGCTCGTGTTATTCGTAGCGACTACGATGTAGCGGCGCGCTACGAGCCGCTACGCTAATCCCGGGATCCGCGAAAGCCGTGTATTTCACGCCTCTTTATTACATTAATTTAAATGTTTGCGCGCCGGATTGCCGTCCTCCCTGCACACCACATAAATATATCCACACTACTGATCAATGTGGTATGTAATAAATTCGACAAGCATATTGATAATTGTTTATACTGTTCAATTTGTATTAGACATCTATGATTGAGGCTTTACGTAGATATCAAGTAAATATATCGTTCTTGGTAATGTTTTGATAAGATTTGCCTTCAGTAATTCACTTGTGAGAGTATAAGGATTAAGCGTGTCGGCGCACCTGGACACGGACAACAAACGAGTGTAATTAGTCAGGCTCAGGTCGCGGTGCAAACGAAAATATTTACTGGAGTCAACAGCGTTAAGTTATTGCCATATAATCCGATAAACGTAGATCGCTTGCTGGAAAATTGTGTTATCGTTGCTGTAAAGTGTTGACAAGTCGCCACTTTACGAGGGCAGGCGTCGCGGCCCGGGGCCTGGGGCTCGGGAGCATGCAAACATAAAAATTCTCTATCGGGACTAATAGGAGCGAAACAAATAAAAGGATACGTAAATAGAAGCGTCAGATAAATTCCAGTGGGGCTGGAGTGCGCGTAAATCCGCGCGATTTGTATCTGTGACAGCGAGTGCGGGCCGCGCACCCCTCGCCCCCGCGCCCTGCGCCTTTCGCCCCGCGCCCACAGCCCTCACCTACACTTCTCACAATTAATATGGTAATCTTTTTTGTAATGTGCTGTAATGGTTTCAATTAATATAACACTCATCTTCCCTGCTTAATGTGGCCAAGTTGTTAGAGGCACCTTCTAAATATGGCGTACAATTGACAATATACACATGATGTCATTACTTACATTCCATAGTTGTCCTATAGCAGAATGACCTTTCATCTGAAAAAAAAACTGACTGTTACCCCAGTGTTTACTTTACAAAACCACAATAACCTTCAGATATCATCAAAAATGTAGCCACATCGGAAAGGTGTCCGGAAGGCGCGCGCAGGTCACGTCTATGCAAATGATATTAAATTAGAAACGCTTAATAACAACTGTGCCACCGCCGCCTGTAAAGAGATGCAATTACACCAATCAAATTGCAATTTTGCCGAACTAATTGCGACCGACATGTTTTACGGTGCCGCTTCATGTCGTACAGTTGCAGTGACGCTGGCATGATTAAACGCCGAACGTATCACCCCTTTGATATTTAGAGTAATTTGTATGATTTCGCATCGTTTAAGCTCTGTATCTAATTTAGAATCAAAGCTGTCGGTAGATGTTTCTCAATTTTGTTTTTTCTTAGAAATTGATACTTACCTATTAGGTATGTTTCAGCAAGTTACTCGTAGTTATCAAACTCTAAACTCACGGCTAGTTATCAGGAAATTATTGTGATATGTTTTATAAAATACGTCCAATACACATGTTCATGTATATTCGGTGTGTGTAAGTGAATTGTTCTTATGTGTGTGTACTGTCAGCTTGTAAATCACGTCGTGTGGAGCGTGGAAAGGACCATCAATAGTGCGGTTCGGTGCGGTAAGCCGGGCGCGCACCTGCGGCTCGCAGCTAAGCCCGCAGCTTAGCGCCCCGGCGCACACGCCGAAGCATTGTAGTTCAAATGTGTACTAATCTCGCCTAATGCAGATCATTAAAAGATAATTCGACAAAACTGCAAGTTATGGATAAGCGCAGTGGCGGTTTTTATTATTTTAAGCATTACGTTACTTTACGAACTGATTTCAAATATTTTTTTCAGTATTGCTAAAAAGTTAACGTCGATTCTAAACGCTAACTGTACTTTTTACTCTAGCTTGCTACCTAGTTATTTATGTACAAATGTACGATAGCTTTTATAATGTAACATTAAACGAAACCACGCCGTTGTAACCTCTCATCAAGCCCCTACTAACTGCAGATAATTACTTTTAAAAACAACGCAAACTCCCTGAAGCTCGTCGGGACAATCAACAAAGCGCACAATTTAAAGGCCAAGTAAGCGTCTTATCACAGAGTTTTTCTTAAGGAGTCTCGTCGCAAACTACGTTAAAATGATTTAATTCCCCCCTGATAGCGTTACGGGCGCCGCTATTATTGAGATCGCCGGCACGACCCGCTCGGCTAATAAACGCTTATCAACGCCCCCATTATCACACCCTTGCTCTTGAACAAAACATATTTAATCACATTTTTTCCCCGGCGGCGGCGAGGAGAAAACTTTTAAATTTCATAATATTCTCAGCGTCTCAGCGACCGACGGCGGAAAAATGGCCGGCGCTGAAACTTGGTCGAGGGAAGGCGCGAAATGCGGTTAAAGGGTAAACCTTTCTTGTAATAATAATTTTATACTTGGTCATTTATCTTTTGATTACAAAAAATACACATTGTAGGAACTTACAATTCCTATGACTGAAATAATTTCTGCGGCACCTATTGAATCATTTCGTTACTAATTTGATTTTTTTAAATTGCACAATCGTTTTGGGGTGGCTAGTCAGTACTAACTTTGTAAATGTATTTATTATTACGTGTGTATCAGTTGGTAAGTGCGTGTAGAGTGCGAGGCGCCCCGCGGCGCCGCCCGCCGTCGTCGCCCTGATCTTTTAAGCCCGATTTTACTGCTGGTTCACGACACTAAATTATAATATAACAGCTCATAAATTTCTGAAACTATCCTTCTTTGACGCGGCAGACTTAAGGATTTTGAGTCAAGCTTTAATATCGAGAAAGCTACCGAGTAAAGCTTCACAATATGAAGTCACCCGAAAATACATCACACATGGAACGAAACATCTTTATTCGAACGTAAATATCGCGAATAAATTAGTAAGGTATAATATTTATTTATTTTGTACTGACGAAATAAAAGGAGGATGTTTTCAATTCTATGCGAACATTTTCTTTTTATGGTATGTCCTAGCAAAACTTCGAACAATGTTTTTGAAAATTCTTTTTTTATTTGAATGGGCACAGGATACTACGAAGTTGGTGCCATTTTAAATCGAAAAACAAAATCTACCCCTAAATGTAGCCAAAATTACTTAAAATATGAAACCGACGAAAGAAGAAACTGAAAAGCAAAAAATAAACCTTTACGTCTTACAAAGCTCCTACTCATTTCAGTCGGTGCCAAATAAAGATAAAGGTGCCAAGTAAAATAATGGCACTTTCATTGATCTGCAGCGTAATAATTAGATATTACATTTATTTATTTTTATAACTGCTGACTATGAATCAAAACAACAGCGACCGCAGGTGAACTCATGCGCTCAGCCTAGGATTTGTCGAGTGTTCCTTTGCACGCATCTCTCCCCCATATTTAAACTCAAAATTAAGAGCCAGTCAGCAAACAGTATCAGAAAAAAAGGGTGTCGTCGACTAAGTAGCTCCTCGTTACCCGTAATATTTGAAGCCACGAAAGAACCGAATTGAATATTAAATGAAATAATTTATGCCATATTTATCATTTTGCAAATGAACAGTCTCACCTTAATGAAAACGTTAATAACATTTTTTTAGACGTTGTTTGTTTTGAAAATAATTCCCGAACGTTTCGCTTTAATTATAGATTTTCGTAATATTTTTTCTGCTTAGTAAGTAACTAATTTGTAATCTTGCGTCCATGAAGCATTTAAATATAAAAAAGAAGATAAATTATAAATACTTCTTTAATTATCAATTAAATTACGAAAGCTCCTTTCGACTGTTCTGTCAAAGAAAACTCGCTTTTCCCAAATCCAAAATACGGCAATTTCGTTTTCCAGCGACCGGAAGTTACAGAAAAACATAATTTTAACAAAATAAGTACCTAACAGCATTTACTAAGAAAATTGTAGATAATTTTGAGTGAATAACCTCGAATCCCTGACAAAGACTTTTGTATATTATTTCATGGTTGCGGTATCTAAAGTCCTTATGAAAAGGGTGCAACATCTTGGTTGCGGTAAGGCTGCGTGCACATTAGCGACCGGGCCGTAAATCACGCGGGATCACGGCGTGCGGCTATCTGCGACAGGCGACAGCGGCCGGCACGTCTCCACTCTGCGCCGTTCGTACCTCATGCCTAATTGACTTTACATTTTGACTATAGATCACGTATTTGTGTAGGTAGGTATAAACTGCTGCCTAATTGCGTAACAAGTTATAAGTAACAATGAGTTTAATTTTGACAGTTTCACTATATTCATTGCGTTGTTTACATTGCTGAGCAGACAAGTTTTTCGAACATATGAAGTAATGGATGATTAATGATAGTGTGTTACGCAATAAAGGTGCTTTTCAATATCTGAAGAGAAAAATTGCAATTACTGAAGCGTAGATAGATTTCAGAAAGTGATTATTTTTAATGTTGGAAAAACTAAGAACAAAGGAAAACCAACCATGGTTTGTGTTGACATTAAAAACGCTTACAAAAGTCAGTAGATAAGTGAAAACAGATTCGAAAATTAAATGCGGGCAGGTAAAGGTGGTGGGGGGAGAGAGGGGGGCTAGTAAGGGATCTTCGTTAAGGTTTAATTAAATCGTCCTCGGCGGCCTCTCGCGCTTTAATTCCACCGTTATTAACGCTGTTAAAAAGTGAGTAGCCTGGATAAGGCAATGCGTGGAGCCGATATGTTCTCAAAGTCTCTGAAAATAAAATGTTCTGCATTGAATTGTATTCTATCGAAGGTTATTTTTTGCCGAAGGGTTGGGACTAGGTGTATCTATAGTCCACCCAGATTTCGCCAGTTAAGTCTCGTGTAAAAAGGGGCCATCAACCAAACACAAATCCAGACTCCTTGGTGCTATTGAGAAATTCCAGATAGAAGAACCTTATAACAATATGCCCGACCTGGGAATCAAACCCTGGACGTCAAGCTCAGCAGTAGCACTTGTGACCACTAGATCAACTAGGCAGTTAGCAGAAGACTTGTCTAGGCATAATATTGTACTGTACGCACGAACTGAGTACAAAAAACCCAAAATACACAATCAGCGTCTCAAAGCTTCTATAAATAGGGCGCAATGTGCGCAGGTGTCAAATAGTATCGTCAGTCATCTTTCAGTCAGTCTTGTAGGATATTGCTTTGTAAAAACCATTTTAAGTCGTGCGTTTAAGGTTGAATTTGCAAAAAAAATTATTTTATCATAACTATAATCAAAGTAGACTCCCAAAACCATACATTTGTCAAAATTATGGTTACGTGGCCGCGCCATTGAAACGCGAAAAACCGCGCGGCCACGGAGATGTTTAAGACTAAGCGTTGCAGAGACCTGAAATTTAGGTAAATTATAGATTCAATTTGTGGGGACAGTTTTGAATTCTACTTTTGTTCGAGACTGTGCATCTTGGGTTTTTTGTATTTCAATAGTGTTATCTATAAAAATAAATGAAAGCTACACAAATAGCTACACAAATAGCTACTCCACAGTTAGTCCGCGGCCGAGTGGTCGCGGTGTTTCCGCAGAGGAACACTCGCGATAAGACGCGCTCACCTCGCAGCCGACAGCACCCCCTCCGCACCACCCGGGCTCACCCAGCTATGTACCCGGCTCTCAGCAACTGTTTGGATTTTAATATCACCCTTAAGTGTTGTTGCTAAAGACGTCCCCGGATAAGTACTAATTTGTCCCAACTTGAAACGATTGAGCCGTTTCTACATCTGCGTAAAGTAACATTAATTTGTTTTAACTGTATACACTCGGTCTGTTTAATCGTTTCGAACTTTTATTTAAGGCCTTTTTAAGCATATTCATTCCTTGACAGCTTCTTTTTTAACCGACCTAGAAACAGGTGGAGGTTTTCAATTCGACTGATTTTTTGTGATTTACCAAATAGTGTTTAAATGGAATTTATTTATTCTTTTACATGTGGTTCCGTTTGAATATGGCGAATATGTGATGAAGGTATTTGGAGATAGATGAAGGAACTCTTAAATATATCTACTACACCAAATCTGCCGCGATTGATGCAATCGCATGTATGTAAATTAGTAGGTAATTTATTTATTAAAGGTTCACCAACAGTTGTTACAGATATTATACAGTTAAGAACGAAGCAATAGTGTCTTAAATCTAACTGCACAACCAATTACAGGTAAACACCACATGCAAATTGCTCTTTGTGTAATTTTAAAGACTTAATTTACCTAAATTCTAGATAGTTATATTATTAAAAAGCTAAATTAATTACGTCTAACAAACGTCGATATTGAGTCTGCGTGATCGTCAACCAGGTCGCTGCGTCCGTTTATGAGTTTGCACATGCGGGGTATAGGTCCAATAGGCACCAGACACTGTACGGCGAAGAGCTGGAGCTAAGGGTGTTATAGGTTTACGAGGTGGTCTACGGGGTACTCTGAGATTGAACCTACATACCAATTGTGGGCAGTCAATGGTGTTATTGAGCAGTTTATATGCGTATCTCAAATCTAAGAGCTCCGTTCGAGCTTCCAGGGTACTCATTTTATAGTAGCCCAGTTTATCAGGGTAGGAGAGATACATATTTAAATTGCCTTCCTTTTGAATACGCTAGGCATCGGATAAACCTTTTTGGACTCGTTCTATCCGCAGCGAGTGGGCTGCGTAGTGTGGCCTCCATTTCACGCTGCATTATTCTAGGATTGTTGACACGATACCATAATATCACGCGTCTATAACTTGAAAAGTTTCTCTGGTTTGTACAGAACACTCACATTTCTGTAGCCTTCCACTTTTACACAAACAAATATGTATCATTTAAGTATATTTACCACTCTGCTCAATCTATGTTTAATGTACTTATTACTTTGGATAAACAAACGTTATTATTATTATTATTTCGCCAGTCATGTAATTTGTATGTTTGGTACCTACTTAATGCATATTGGAGCACGTTCACAATCAAATCAAACTAACTTATTCGAATGTGCACTTTTTTATTTCGAAACATCTGCTTTCGCGGACAAAGAATCAGTCATTACGACATACTAAAATTATTCTTAAAATTATAGAGGTAGCGGCGTGAATGACACTATAAGGTGTAGATCAGGGATGTTATGGAGCTCCGTAACCGTAACCGAAACTATCGGATATCCGTAATAAAAATATATCCGTAACCGTATCCGTTTCACAAGTTTCGGATAGTTTCGGATGGTTTCGTATAAGGGCGGAGTCTAAATAAAACGACATGTGTCGACAGGTTTTTGTTTCACCGCTCGCGCGCCACGTGAATATTGAAGTTTCTTTGTTATTGCTAGTCATAACATAACCTCTTTCATAACTAGTTAGTTTTTTATTTAAGAGTTGATACAGTCGAGTTCATTAATATATTTGCACTGTCAAGTATTCAAAATATTGTGAGCGTTGGATAGCTGAATAAATTCGACAGAACCTAAGATCAAAAATATGTCCCAACAAGCAAAATAATCCTGGAATGCGATTTTATAATGCTACGTGGACTTATAACACTCCGATGATAGTTTTGGTGGCCGCTACTGCGCTTATAACAGCATAAATACATGCTGTTTTTACTCAAGTACGTTTAATCCTATAATTTGTACTTATATCGGTATATAGGATCATATTTTCTGACAAATATAGGATCAAGACTCCTATAAAAGCATGAAACAAGAGTAATTGCACTCAGGAGTAATTACTCCGGTAACTCAGACTTATATGTGCCTATAAGATATCATCTGCGGACCATTTAAATCTTTATACTCCTGTAGGAGCATGTACCAGGAATATATACACTGAGGAGCAATTACTCTTGTTATTTTTACTTATAACCTCTTATAAGCTAAAAATGTATGACCAATTTAAGTAAATTAAAGTTAAATAACTGTAAATCATTTATGTATCTGGTTTGGTTTTACAGAAACTTAAAAGTAAGTGTTAAATGAATTTCATATCCACGTTTAAAAAATAATTGATCACCAAGATTATAACAGCACTCGGTAGGATAAAGTGTTCTCTATATCGATTTATCGTATGCCGTTTTAAACCTAGACATATTTATATAGGCATTCCACACAACACACGTGAAAACACGCTTTATATAGTTTTGCAAATTCTATTGTAGGATTTAACATCAGCCATTTTGATTACAACTGTTTTTGTCTACAAATATTGAAAATGGATTTAAATAAGTGGAAGCAGTTTAAAAAAGTTGATCTGATAAAAGTACCTAAAAAAAAAACATATAAAGAAATGTTAACCGCAGTGAGCAACGATTTTTTAAATTTAACTGGTGAAGACCGTATCGCGAATTCTAGCGAGGGTTCCGGGCAAGATAATTGTAGTAGGTACTACTTTAGATGGAAGAGGTTCAGACTAGGAAAGTACCAAATCTTTGAGCGATGTTGAAAGTGATCATCAGGAAGAACTTTCGGATTATAACAAAATTTAGAACTGCGTGATTCTATTAATAACTTGGCCTTAGATTTCAATATTTCTCATGCTGCATTGAACTCTTTACTTGAAATTTTAAATAAGAATATAAACAATGTTTTGCCTAAAGACGCACGAACATTACTAGATACCAATAGAGAAAACCTACACATCAGTATTTCAGCCCCAGGACACTATTAGCACAACGGTTTGATCAAATGTTTGAAAAAAATTTATCACAATGTTCTTTGTTTATCAAATGAGATTTCTCTAAACAAATGTTGATGGATTACCAGTTTTCAACAGTTCGACATACCAGTTTCGGCCTATATTATGCACACTGATAATAGAAACCACGCTGTGACAACCGGGACATATCTCAGACAACAAGAAATGTGTAACACTCCGAGGCCATTTTAAGTTCTGTGAAGGTCGGAAATCTTTTTTGGTTAAAAATCGATCGATATCCAGGAACATATCCAGCATAGTCTTGTTTAAACCATCGGCAATGTTATATAATTAAGTCAAATAAAAACAATGTTTAAACTGATGTTTAACCTTGCACGTAGAACAAACCCTTAAAATATTCCTTTAACTTACTTATCTATAAATATCAATCGATTTTCATCTGAGCATAGCGGAACCCTAATCGGTAACAATGGCGAATCTTTTTCGGTTTTGAGATAACCCAATATAGAACCAATATACTTATATTGGTATTATGTCACGCTTGGAAATGCTAAAAATACTTATTTTAGCACTATATCGTACTTGGAAATGCTCACCAAGAAAATGGCAGCTGCCTTAATAATATTTATTTAATATTAATTAATACTAAAATGTAAATAAGCAAATTTCAAGAGGCGCTTTATTTTTTTATCAAAACCATGATAGATTTCACAGAAAATTTACATTCCCCGACGACTAAGCTATAAAACTAACAATTTGACAACAATAAGATTTTGTTTTTCTACTAAGGTTGACATTAATAAATTCTGATTCATATAAGTAATACCCTAAAATATTTTTTTACAGAGCACAAAAAGTGATACCTTCACTTTGACTATTGACAATATACATTTCTAGGCGCGTATTAATCTCATTTTTGACTATAACTTACTTATATTGAGATTTACAGGAGTAATTGCATTGGCGTAACTCAATTACAGGAGCAATATAGGCGTATATGTCATTTCAGCGGTCTAATATAAATACCTTATAAGTAAAAGTAGACTTATAAAGTGGGCCCTTTTCGAGGTTTATATGCGGATATAAGTCTCATATAGTCCTCGATAAATGACGGTTCTAGGATAGTTTAAAAACCACTTTTTGCTAGTTGGGGTCCTTATGTCAACGGTTCAATAATATATGCTGTGCATTAATGCACAGGCATTAGGCAATAAGATGAAAAATTATGAAAAAAAGCAGTCGCTTATCAATGAATATAATATTATAATGAATATTGACCACAATTTAATGATGTTTATAGTTGTCACCATAATATTAACTTTTTTGACGTTCATATATTTTTGAAGCCTGAAAGGGCCAATATATTAATGAACTCGACTGTACTTAATTTGAGAAAGTCTTGTGTTAAGAATTAAAATGATTTCTATAGACAAAATGCGACCAAAGTCGAGTGCAATTTGGAATTTTTTTTATCCAGCTAATGTAGATTCTATAAAATGTAAACAGTGTGATAAAAACTTTCCCGGAAAGGAGTTGGCACTACTTCACTGAAACGTCATCTCAAATCAAAACACAGTGATAAGTACAAAGAACTTTTATTGCTGGAACAAAATAAGTAACAAAAACCACAAATAGCTGACACCTTTACAAGAGTGTCAAAAACAGTTATCAATAAAATATTCTTTAAAACACAATAGAACCTAGGATTTTAGTAATGCCAAACAAAAAGAAATATATAGATTGGTCGCCAAAATGATGACGGTACAAAACTTTCCATTTAGTTTTGTGGAAGTATCTATCCGTAACCGTATCCGAAACCGATATAATTTTATTCGTATATCCATATCCGTATCCGTATCCGAAATATCATATCCGTAACATCACTGGTGTAGATAATTTGCCAGTTAATAAAACAACACCAAATGTTGGAAACATTATTAGATAACTTGTCAAAATTACTTAAAAAACAGTAATTGAAACGTTGAAATAATTGTTTGCATGGTACCCACACTTACAACACAAAAAAGAACTTTAAAACAAAATTAATGCTTAGTGTTGCCTCCACGGACACTTTTCACAGCTGCCAGGCGAGGGCATGGTATAGACTAACTTTCTTAAGTGATGTGTCGGAATATTTGTACATTCTTCCACTAACGCATGTTTCAGGTTTCGTAGTGTAAGTAACTGGGCAGTGTTTCGATTTCAGACACACCTCCCAAGCTCGTCCCATGCGTGTTCAATTGGATTCAGGTCCGGGCTTCTCGCGGGCCAGTCCATGCGCGTGTTACCAACGTCCTGCAAGTACCCATTTACAATTTGAGCTGTATGTGGTCTAGCGTTGTCATGCATGAATATTGAATTTTCACCTATGCCTATTAATTAAATATTGGCTGACATGCTCATTAAGAATTACTTCCACATATCTTGCACTACTGTACCATTTGAACCGACTTCAAAAAAGGAGGAGGTTATATGTTCGACTGTATGTATTTTATTTTTATGTATGTTCACCGATTTCTCCCCCATTTGTGGACCGATTCTCAAAATTCTTTTTTTATTTGAAAGAGTATGTGGTGGTCCTAATGTGGTCCCATGGGCACCAAGTCCGGATGGAATCCCAGGGAAATCGAGGGCAACCCTCATATGTTATAGGTATAAACAATGTTTTTTCATATATTTTCTAAAGCTATTGAGACATTTGCGTATGGTCGTCATCATCTCATGACGCTTAGCTGATGAAGGCATGTACGACTCTTTAATGGATGGAATGGATTTAGGTGAAGGTTCGGGCATAACTCCGTCATTTAAAGACCGATTTGCAAAATTCTTTTTAGCCTACTTGGTGAAAAATCATTTTAATTTCTTAAATCGGTAGCAAAAATGGAAGTACAAAACCCATAGACACCGACTTCCAAAATTAAAGTCCAAAAATTTTTTTTTACACTTTCTACGGTTTTTATTAAGTCGTAGACGTATAGTGATGGATCGGTAGGTAAACTTATTTCACTCTCCTTTATAGGTAGGTACTAAAAACAGTTAAGTAGGTGTTTCTGATAAGTACCTAAAGTTTTTTAATTAGGTTACAACCGCCTTCTTCAAAATTCCTACTTCTGTTTTTTTAACATTATACAGTCTTTTAGATAAGTACCCAATTCATTTCATTTCCTTTCATTTATTTATTCTCTCTTCACAATATTGGTTTCCTTAAAAGTTAACAATGTTTTTGGTAATGTTATATTCCACCATTGTAAGAGACTGGTGCCTGAAATAGGTTTTCGAAAAAGCCTGTGTTACAGGTCACCAGGGCCCCCACAGTAAAAAGTATAGTAAAAGGTTTAGAGACGATCATAAGTGAGCATCGTTAAAACAACCAAAAAGATTAGACAATAGTGTTGAAAGATAAAAAAAAAATCAAATAGTTAAAAGAAAAAATTTAAATAAACAACTTATGGTTCATACTAAACTGGTTATTTGTAGTGCCCTGTATGAATGAATATGAATGCATGTTGGGGTGTATGAATGAATGTTGTAGTGTATGAATGAATGTTGTGGTGTATGAATGTATGATGGAGCGCGCAAGAGCGAGGATGAGATGTAATCAGCCACGGGGGAAAGGAGGGAAGGAAATCTATTTGAGAACTGTCAAGAGGTTCTCAGTTTTTTGATAGTCAAGGGTTTTTAGAAATATTTTAACTGTTTTTTTGACAATTAAAGACAATTTACCAGTATGTCAAGGTAATGCCACCGCTAATGTTTTCTATTTTAAGTTTTCGGTAATATTAATGCTCAAGTTGTAAATGAACCGTTTGAAACCAAAACTCCTAGTTTAAAACCCGTTTCAAATTTATTTAAAACCACGACCACGTGGGCCGTACTAGTTTAAAAATTAAGTTAAAAAAGCTAATTGAAATCTTTCACATATATTTCTATTAATAGGTATATTTAATTTATGAGAAGTCATTAATCATATCTACTTATATCCACACCTTTTTAGGATTAGACAACTGAAAACATTCGCTAGATGCGTATTGTATTTATTGAAATATAGGTACTTACATTAAAATATATGTTGATAAAATCAATAAAATATTGTCCTATTAGGTTTTACTCAGCCATTTCTTTTTTTTAATTGCCCTTGACATTTATCCTAATTCAGGGAGTAGGTGTGGTCAAGATCACTTGATATGAAGCCTCAGTGCATTCTATAAAACCAAAACATTTTAGAATGGTTTTTAACCAAAAAGACGGTTTAATGGTTTCAAACGTTTCAAATCCGTTTTGTATCCATTATGCATGGCCGAATGGTGAAATATGGTTGAATGTTTGCAAAAAATTGCACATCTTCCTTTCTATTCTATTCTGATTGACAGTTACTGTCGAGTGTCTGCGTGTTGATAATCACCAATGAAACATAATAGGTGTGTGTGTGACAGTCGTGAGCTGGTTATGCCGCGATGACATAATGACGATGACGCAGGTGTATAGCCGGCGGGCGCATGACCGCAGCGCACCGAGGCGAAATTGCATCCGGACTTCTAGAGTAGCCTGACGCTCGACTTTAATATTATAATATTGTAACTGTAATGAGTACTTTGTTTTGGTTACTGAGTTTTCAAATGTTTCAGGAGTCTGGGTTTGTGCACATTACGCGTTGATGTCAAAAGACTGCCCCTTTTAAACCTAGAAATAATTCAGAACATAACTGGCTCGAGGGACTACGTATTCGCTTCTGGCGAGGTAAAGTTATGTTGTGTTTGTATATTCCATGCTGCGGCCATGGGTTTGCTACTGAGCAATGGAGCGCAGCATTTTAGGCGTTAAACCAACCGACAGAACACGAAACACCACGCTGCACTCCAAAACTGTAATCCTAGACGTAGGCTAAAAGGCTACCAGGCTAAAATGGGACAGGGCGGGTGACGTCAGTCGCATGCACAGTGACCGCTCGGCAATAGTCTCCACACGGTGGGTGAACAGTGCCGCTGAGGCCGGTTCGTTTAAGTTTGTAGGTATATATTATAAGGATGTATGGATGTTTGTTACTCTTTCACGCAAAAACGGCTGAACGGATTTGGATGAAATTTGGCACACAAATAGATTATAACCTAGATTAACACATAGGCTACTTTTATCCCGGTAGTAAGTTCCCACGGGATCATTTCCGACTTCCACGCGGGCGAAGCCGCAGGCGGAAGCTAGTGTATAATAAATAACAACTTCAAACAAAGTTGATGAGATTCGCTTTTATTTCAAAACTGTCACTTCTATACTTTAGGAGTAATTGAAATTTAAAAAGTAAGAGGTTTGGATGTCCAGTGTATACCTACGCGTGCATTGTTGAGCAGACGAATTATGCAAACATAAGAAGCAATGGATAAAAAAAAATATTCAGATTAGTTTGTTACGCAAATACCTATGGTGCAGGTATAACAAAAAAGTGGTGGAGGAATGTGTTTGAAATTGAATATTGTAAGGTATTACCGTTTTTTAGGGTTCCGTACCTCTAAAGGAAAAAACGGAACCCTTATAAGATCACTTTGTTGTCCGTCCGTCCGTCCGTCTGTCAAGACCGTTTTTCTCAGGAACGCGTGGAGGTATCAAACTGAAATTTCTATATGATACTTAGTTCTACTGTCCCTGGAAGCTGTAGAAAAATCAACCTTCTAAGTCAACGCAATCAAAAGATACAGCCATTTAGGCCGCAAAATTCCGCAAATTTTCGAAACTCGCACGGGTATCAAAACCTACAGGGTACTTCCCGTGAACTTAGAATCTTGAAATTTTGTACGAAGTCACGTCTTATAGTACAGATATAGGAAAAATTACGAAAACCGAAAATTTTTAGTTTCGTCATATAAAAAAAATATTTTTGACAATTTTGAACTTTTACTTATATACCCACAGGTTTGTACGGAACCCTCGGTGCGCGAGTCCAACTCGCACTTGACCGGTTTTTTTACTATTTAACTGGATATGCCCTGATTGCCTGCTTAGCTACATAAAGGTATAGCCTAATGGGCTGATGCGTAATTATTTTATCTGTAACATTCAAACCGTTTTTTTATTAACACGCTTTTATTAGCTTCACTAGCATGTTTGTTTGTTTGTAACCGACTCCTTTTTTGGACTGAATTATGACCCACTTCAAACGCTCAGATTTCATTTAAACTTTGTAAACTTAAGAAGGACCGATGACCGTTAAATAATTTTTAAAAAATAAGAAAATAATAAACACGCTTTTTTAGTTAGCAGAACTAAAAAACAGAAAGTAAATCGACGGTCCCTACGTCAAAAAGCGAGGTTTCGGTACAGGAAAGCGTTATTTATGTTCAAACTGCTTTATACCTACGTAGTTCTATGGACGATATAAATATATTTTTTCTATGATATTTTATTAGCTTTAGGAACTATATAATGGTACAGGTAATGTCAGATTGGGGTAACTTGATAGTTACCCCAATCTGACAAATTTCTTTGATAGTTTTTCAACTTTATTGCAAAGGAATAAGGTTTATGTTCAATTGGGAAAATTTTACAGTTTGTGATAGCTTGACCTGCTTGCGAGTGTACGTAGGGACCGTCGAAATAATAGATTACTTTCTACTTTTTTAGATTGGTTTTTAAAGCGTGTTTTTTTATCTATTATTTTGCTCAAAACAATCCCCGGTTTCAGATCGATAAATCAAAATCAAATAAAAAAGAGTAGCTCACTCATTTGATATTGATTGAAATAATCTTTCGTGTGGTGCAATGAAATTTATAGAAATACAGTATTTTAACTGTAAAATCGCGTCTATAAAATTACGGAAATCAGCGAAATAGGAATTTCATATAAATATGGCCTCTTATTGCTTCACGTCGTAAAGTGTTCAGATATTTTTGGTGAGTTGTGTATAGAAATTATACAAGCATCTGCTCAGCACCCTAATTGCGTAACTCCCGATTCATCATAATCTGTACCTATCGTTTTGAAACGGATTGTTAAACCACTGCTTCATATGTTCGAAACAAGTGTCTGCTCAACAACGTAAATAACGCAATGAATATTGTTGAACTGTGAAAACGAAACCGATTATAATTAATCGTAAGTTACGCAATTAGGGTGCCGATGATCTAAATCTGAAACAATGAATGTTCAGATATTAATGGTAACTTGTAGTTTATGCAACTTATTGACATTTTAAATTTATTTGATCACCTTGTCTGCTACAATAATATCTGACGGCAACTGTACCTACGGGGAATCTGTCATAAACTTCATGAAAACAATAATTTATTTTTTGTCAAGTTCGAGTTGTCCTAAAATAAATAAAATATAAGTTATTATGTTATTTAGAAAACACGCTTTAAATGAGCCAAAAAGTGCTAAATAAAACTTACGTAAAAATTAAAAAAAGTAATGAAAAGCTCGTTTTAAAATAATTGGGTCTTTGATTTTATTTTAGCATCAGAATGGCTAACGTAACTCCGCAAACGTGATGGGTATCGAAATAGTACGACGAAATAAACATTTAATGATTTTGACCGACTTCAAAAAGTTTGTGTTTTTTTTTTTTTGTGAGAAATCTGACGGCAACTGTACCTACGGGGAATCTGTCATAAACTTCATGAAAACAATAATTTATTTTTTGTCAAGTTCGAGTTGTCCTAAAATAAATAAAATATAAGTTATTATGTTATTTAGAAAACACGCTTTAAATGAGCCAAAAAGTGCTAAATAAAACTTACGTAAAAATTAAAAAAAGTAATGAAAAGCTCGTTTTAAAATAATTGGGTCTTTGATTTTATTTTAGCATCAGAATGGCTAACGTAACTCCGCAAACGTGATGGGTATCGAAATAGTACGACGAAATAAACATTTAATGATTTTGACCGACTTCAAAAAGTTTGTGTTTTTTTTTTTTGTGAGAAAGGTCAGAAGTCAGTGAAAAAATATAATTGCTTCGTTGTCCTGGAAGATTAAAAGACTGTTACTGGCTGCTGATTGATTAGTCAGTAATTGTTTACCAGTTGTCTTGGAAAATGTTAGACAGCAGCGCCCAAGAAACAGGATCCTCCTTTACCACGAGAACGCTCCAGCTCTCTCCGCCAGACGGACGATCGAATATTTGTCTATCGAAGGTGTGGAGTAGTGAGTCATCCTCGAGGGCGGCGCCACAATCGTAATACGTAGGTATAGTATGAGTATGATTAAAGATAAAAATTAACTAGCTGCACAAAGCGCCTAGCATACGGAAGCCTGGTGGACTCACCGTCGACTTGTAAGAAAAAGACGCCACACAGGCCCACACCTAATTTTATCTCAAAGGCTGGAGAGGGGGGCGCCACTATAAACTGCCCCGGTTCGAGAATATCGTAGATCCAGGGCTGATTGCTTACGTTGCTAAGCAGACAACTTTTTCGATCAGGAAAGAATGGATTTTCAATAACCTTCAAAATTATTCAGCTTCTGATGAATAATTTTACAGCTTTTATTGAATAAATTTTATTTTTATTTTATTAGTCTTACGCAATTATGGTGCTGGCACCTTGTGACTTTAATCAGAGTTGAAAATCCAGTACACGAAGAAACCTGCCGCGATTTCATTACGACCATGTAAATGTATTATATGGTCAGAATGACACAAATATCTCAAGAGCGCTCTAACTGCCCATACTGCGCCCTCTAGCGAACAATTCAAGTTTACTCATTTAGACAAGGCGAGGGATAGTAATGCGTTACATCCCTGAGCGTAACGCTCACTGCGCCCTCTAGCGAACAATACAGTTACTTCGTTTAGACGAGGGTTGCCCACAATCGAGGTACACTGGGTGTAACGTTCCTAACTTAATGTTTACCAAATTAACTAGAGGGCGTTAATAAATGGTAGATCTAAAGCTCACTTCTCTATCACCACCCAGCTACTTTTCTATGGGTTTCTATCTGCTCCTTACTCTATTATGTTCTTCTAGTAGATGGCAGAACTATATTGTGTGACTTCTCGAAACTGCTGAATGACTGGTTAGTCACTATGTAATGGATGATTTGTTCGTAGAACGATTGTTCGTGCAAATCATCCATTACATAAGTACAGAGGCCAGCACATCAAGCTACCCCAATCTTGGGCACGCCACGATTGCGGCGGTAAGTCCCCTCTTTGAGGAGTGGTTTGAGAGGCGGCATGGCGTCCTCACCTTCCGCCTGACGCAGGTCCTCACCGGACACGGTTGTTTCGGGAGGTTCCTGTTTCGGATAGGGCGGGAGGAAACGCCCGGGTGTTTCCACTGCGAAGATCGCCCTGAGGACACGGTGGAGCACACGGTGGCGGTCTGCCCTGCTTGGGCGGAGCACCGCCGTGTCCTCGTGGAGGCGATCGGCGGCGGCGATCTCTCGCGTCTGGCCCTGGCCCAGGCCATGGTACGGAGCGAGAGGGCATGGGGAGCCGTCACCTCCTTCAGCGAAGCAGTGATGCTCGCGAAGAGGGAGGCGGCGCACGTGAGGGAGAGGCAGCATATGCACCCTCGCGACCCCAGCCGCCGCAGGATACGGAGACGCCCTGGGCGTCAGGAATCCCAGGCCAATTTCCGGCCACCGTAGGCATGGGCTTGCGGACGGCGAGTAATGGGTAGCTCGCTGTCCGGTAAGGACCAAGCCCAAGTCGACGGCGCGTTGTGTTCCACGCGCGCCTCAAAGAGATGTCAGCACAAAAAATGATGGGGCCCGCAAGGGCCGATGCCTGCCAGGGGTGCGGGTTTGTTCGAAAGAGACACCACAGCCCCTGGCTTAAGGGCTACTGAAGGAACACGGGTGGGTTTTAGTCAGTAAAAGTCTGACACGCCCTCCTGCTCCACCCAGAGCGGGAGAAGTTATTTGATGATTTCCCACGCAAAAAAAAAAAAAAAAAAAAAAAAGCTACCCCAATCTGTCAAAATTCTTTGATAGTTTTTAAACTTTATTTCAAAGGTATATGGTTTATGTTCAATTGGGAAAATTTGACAGTTTGGGAAAGCTTGACCTGCTGGCGACTGTACAATATTAAACGACACTCGAGTTTACAATGTGAGACAGAAAGTTGTCTGTTTACTTTAAGATAGCTGTTCCATGAATCCAACGATCTACAGCTGACACAGGTATTGAAATCAGTACATAGACGAAGGAGAAATATACCGACCATTGATCACTATAGTGAGTGATCATCGCCACGGTGAAAAGAACTCGAAAAAAAATACAAACATGCCTTATTGTGCTGTTTTAGAATGTAAACGTGATAGCAGAACCAAAAATTTTTCAAATGGAGATTATATCATACCATCGGTAGGTCTTACTTGATTTTATTTCGATTAAAATTCGCAAAACAATATTTTATTGAACAAGACAAGTAAAAGTTGACTTTATGACACTTAATTTAAAATCCACTTTCTTTTAAACTTAAACATTTTGTTCGCGAAGATTCCAACTTTGCACATGACACAGTCAGCTGCAGCTACTCATGTAAAGATGACCGTTTTCGATATTTTAAACTCACAATGTTCTCTGTGTCCCATGCAATATGGGGAAAAATTTAACAAAAAGCTTAAATTCAAAAATTTAACCCTGTGGGCGGTAGCCGTAGTAACTGATCGTTTCGTTTCGTTTTGCGTATTCTATCCATAGAATAATTAAAAAAATTGGATCAGTAGTTTAACATAACAATTCTTAATTATACTATCTACAAATCGGAACTAGAATAAAACGGAGTATTAGGATAAATTAAATTTATCGACTCTAGCTGCTGACTGTATTTTGTTTGAAAATAAAACGGATTATCGACAACGGATAAGTCAACGACAATGGTACATCCCTAAAGGAGGACGAAAAGTAATGACCTCGTTACGCAAATATAACGAAATACAGCGTTAAATGTAATGCATTTACTATAGTGACATCTAGCGTCGGGTAGCGTAACTTGGTCAGGAAACTATTCCGTGTGCACTTTAAACGAATGCCCTGAATCGATCTTCGAGAAGATCGATTCAGATCGGGCTACCCTAGTTTAGCCATAGGATCTACCGATTTTTTTAATCGATTCAACAGGATGCGATATTTGACAGATCGAATCGTATGCGCTCTAAATCGTACGAACTACAACAAAGTAAGATTAGGTACCTAAATAAACATTGAATGAAATTAGCTTCAACTGCTTTGTGTTACATTAATCAAAAGCGGTATTGTATGTGAAGGTGATACCGTGATAATATTTTGTTTATTTGACTGTCGGTTATGTAAGCATTCTCTGATTTTGTTTAGTCTCATGCTTTATGTTAAACACTAGCAGCGCTCCGCGGTTTCATCCGCGTAGGTAGTACCCGTTCCCGTGGGAATCCGGGGATAAAATATAGCCTACTAGCTGAACCGACAGACGTTGTCCTGTCTTAACTATGAATATTGAATTCGCATTTTATTGCATAAGAACCATCTTCTGACAATAACAAACACAACAAAAAAGAATTAACAAAATTGGTCCAGCCCTTCACGTGTGATGCCGTGACCAAGGGAAATAGTGATTCATTTTTATATATAAGATGTCACCCGGGTATAGACGTATAGTGTAACTTCCCCACAGAGAAATAATTTTTCAAATCGGTTCAGTAGTTTCGGAGCCTATTCAATGCAAACAAACAATCAAATCTTTCCTCTTCATAATAATAGTATAAATGAAAGTAAACAAAATCAGAGAATGTTAATAGGTACTGCAATAGGAAGAGTTCTGTCTGTTCTGTGAGCGTAAAATACCTGTGAGCGTAAAAATGTCCAAACGTTTGATTTTGTTGGCGGAGTGATACTAAAAAGTATTTTGATGTGATATCAAAATACTTTGATATGATATCAAAATACTTTGATATGATATCAAAATACTTTGATATGATATCAAAATACTTTTTAGTATAACTCCGCCAACAAAATCAAACGTTGGACATTTTTATTAAATGTGACACGGTTGAATATCCTGAATATTATAGTACAGTCGCCGGCAGGTCAAGCTATCCCAAACCGTCAAATTTTCCCAATTGAACATAAACCTTATTCCTTTGTAATAAAGTTGAAAAACTATCAAAGAAATTTGACAGATAGGGGTAGCTTGATGTGCTGGCCTCTGTTTGGCACATTCAGAAGTAGTGTTGCGAAGTACAATAACTTAAATTCGTGTGAGTCTGGGTACGCTGGTTCCGATGCTAATGAAGCGTTATGCGACTTCTACTGAGTGATCGATGATACCGACCCATAGAGGATATAAATATTATTCCTATGTGTTGTAGACTTGTGTAAGTAATGCGATTGTTACATTGCGCGTCATAACCCGACCACGTGCATTAATAACACATAACTCGACCAAATTAAGCATGACACATGACTCGCGGGCCGGGATGCGCTGTTCGGCGTTCGTAAACACGGTAATATCTCGGTAATTTTCGGTGCACTGTGTGCAAGTGAGAACGAGCATGCGTCAATAAGTGAACTAGGTATTATTTAGAACCGTAGGTATTGTAGAGAAGAATGGTTTACGTTGTAAACATCAGAATGACTGGCCAAAATGACCGATCAGCTTTGAAATATTACTAAAATATAGTACCTATTTGCTACTATTTGATACCCTTGTTTAAATAATTGGTAGGTACCTTATTAATAACCGAGAAAAAGAATTTAAAAATTGGGCAGTCATTCTGATGTCAGGATGACTGCCCACATTTAGGATCTCCACGTAAGGGCTCCAAAATCCTAAATGTGGGTAGTCATCCTGTTCTGACATCAGAATGACTGCCCAATTTTTAAATTCATTTTCTCGGTTATTAATTAGGTACCAATTATTTAAACAAAGGTATCAAATAGTACCAAATACTGGGCACGCCACGATTGCGGCGGTAAGTCCCCTCTTTGAGGAGTGGTTTGAGAGGCGGCATGGCGTCCTCACCTTCCGCCTGACGCAGGTCCTCACCGGACACGGTTGTTTCGGGAGGTTCCTGTTTCGGATAAGGCGGGAGGAAACGCCCGGGTGTTTCCACTGCGAAGATCGCCCTGAGGACACGGTGGAGCACACGGTGGCGGTCTGCCCTGCTTGGGCGGAGCACCACCGTGTCCTCGTGGAGGCGATCGGCGGCGGCGATCTCTCGCGTCCGGCCCTGGTCCAGGCCATGGTACGGAGCGAGAGGGCATGGGGAGCCGTCACCTCCTTCAGCGAAGCAGTGATGCTCGTGAAGAGGGAGGCGGCGCACGTGAGGGAGAGGCAGCATATGCACCCTCGCGACCCTAGCCGCCGCAGGATACGGAGACGCCCTGGGCGTCGGGAATCCCAGGCCGATTTCCGGCCACCGTAGGCATGGGCTTGCGGACGGCGAGTAATGGGTAGCTCGCTGTCCGGTAAGGACCAAGCCCAAGTCGACGGCACGTTGTGTTCCACGCGCGCCTCAAAGAGTTGTCAGCACAAAAAGTGATGGGGCCCGCAAGGGTCGATGCCTGCCAGGGGTGCGGGTTTGTTCGAATGAGACAACACAGCCCCTGGCATACGGGCTGCTGAAGGAACACGGGTGGGTTTTAGTCATTAAAAGTCTGACACGCCCTCCTGCAGGCTTAGCACGAGCACCGACTTGTCGACGGAAGAATAGACAACACTATTAAATAAATTATGTACAATAGGATAAGATACCTATGTTTTTCCATTCATTATCACAGTTATGCGTTCTAAACGAATCATGATTTTGTAGATAATCGTATATACTTTGTGGCCGTCGAGTAGAAAGTTTTGTTGTCAGTGTGATTTTGACAGTTTGGGAAGAAATACTCTTCTGAAATAGTCTACATAAAAAAGGACCTAGAGAAATATCGTAAGAAACGAAAGACTAAATGACAGATTGTAGAAGGATATCTACGGTGCGATAACAAAAATGTAGGAACGAAATATCACTTTGTATTGAAAAAACACTGTCTATTCTTCGTAGAAATACAAAGCGTCATGCTAAGCCCGCTGCTCCACCCAGAGCGGGAGAAGTTATTTGATGATTTCCCAACCAAAAAAAAAAAAATTGTACCAAATAGGTATTCGATTTTAGTAATATTTCAAAGCTGGTCGGTCATTTTGGTCAGTCAATTCTGATGTTCACGTTTTATGGGTTCGTGAATGAGCAAACCATAACATGAATATTGTGAGTCGACTTGAATTACATTGTATAGCGGATGGTCGGATACTCCCGGCCCGCAGAGGCAAAGGTGTCCCGGCTCGGCGTTACTCGCCAGCCTAAGTAGCGTGTTTCCGAACGCGCCCATAGACGTAAAGTTTGTTTTCTGATCACTGGTTGGGTGAATATTGTAAGAACCAATGAGGTTCAAGGAGTGTTTTGACATTAGTGCTAGAGAGTTTTTTTATGATAGTTTTTATGATGGCAAATGGCGCGACTTGTACTTTCTTTTAAATTAAAGTTTTATCGTGTAACAAAGCTCTTTAACTGAACCTGACCCACCCCGACTACAATTGTAGTTTATTGTATACAATGGAAATCACCGACAACGTCTGAACGTGTCTTTGTTCCCGTGTTAGGTATGTCGATTTCTCATAAAACTACTGTCTCAATTTTCTCCAAACTTTGGAATTTACTTATTGAATAGACAAATAATCGAACAGCCATTGACATATATAGGTAAACCGTATATACATAAATACTATTTAAATCAATGCGAACAGCAATACTTTTTATTTGGGAATCCTACTTAACATTTTCATAATATTTAAACTCAAACTTCATATCGCGTGGAGGTCAACGCCCGTTTTGTGCACTCGAACATTCAAAGGATTTATAAAACCAGTTTTCTTATTCAATCTACTTAGTTAGTTTTTTTTTTCTAATAAGAAAATAGGTAGGTACATTGTTTACATACCATTTTATACACTTAATTCACTGTGAATCACTCAAAACAGGTTTACGTAACAATGAACACTGTTTACCTACAAAGGTTTGTTTACGTTTCATGTTTCGTCGAAATATACATTTTTATGATGCTCTTTGATGCAAATATTATCTAAAACGATGTCATAACAACTTATAAATGAATATTTAAAAGAAATAACTTAAAACTGTAAAACATAGATTTTGATTATGTAGGTAAGTGTTAAGTTTCATGTGTTATTATAGCGACGAAAAGAATAATTGCGAATGAAATCACGAAACAATCATCGTATATAAAATTGATTTTTAAATACCTACGCCAATAGTCAGTCATGGCCAATAATCAATGTCACATCACATCATTTTTATATTGCGGTATCTCATGTGATGGTGTATATCTTCTACAACGCGAGCATTTCATTATGACATCCATCGCGCGTGACGCGTCATGTTTGGAGTCATGATGTAATGAAACATTCCCCGGTATAATACGAAATGCGCGAGCATTTCATTACAATGGCCATCGCGCATGACGCGTCATTACCTACGCGTCATGTTTGGAGTCATGGTGTAATGAAACATTCCTCGGTACGAAATGTAATGTCATATTAAATCACTTTAAAACGCACTGTTTTGCGCATGTCTGTTGTTTTGCCCATTTAGTTATATGATGCTGTTTCTTCTAGCAAGTCTTATTCGCAGAACGCTGTATTTATAGTTAGATGTATACAGAGTGGAAGGGACAAACTGAAACAATGTTACTCAACACAGGAATCTAGACCCCTAGCGTAGAAAATCAAAACTAAAATCCTCTGTTCCTCAGAAAAGTGCAATACCGACGCAGCAAACATGTATGGCATAGTTAGCTACCTTCAACCCTGGCACGTGCTAGTTTTTAGTTGGTATGCAAGCTAGTTGTGTAGGTCGTAGGTTCGAAGTTTCGAATCCAGCCTGAATAGGATTGGGCGAGAGGCCGCGGCAAATTGCCACCACTGCGGACGCGGAGGCGACTTGGATTCTACACAGCGCACGCTGGAGGAGTGCTCGGCGTGGGCTTCTGAAAGACAGATTCTGGTCGCCAGGATCGGGCGAGATTTGTCTCTACCAGCTGTAGTTAGATCTATGCTGGCGGAGCCGGATAATTGGAGGGAAATAGCCTCCTTCTGTGAGACTGTGATGGTCCAGAAGGAGGCGAAAGGGCTGATCCCGCTCGAAGAAGGAGTCGGGGAGGCCACCGCCTCGACGCCTATAACGCCGAAATCCCGCCTGCTTAATTTAAGGCAGGGGGTAATATGGGGTCGCGAGCGCCCAGAGTGGGGACTCTGACCGTCCACTGAGTGACCTCAGGGAAGAGAGCGCACAGTGGTTACGTGCTGCCTTGCACAAAGCTAGATTTCGAGGAGACCCCTTTCCAGTCTCCCCAGAGTTGTGCCCTAACAGGCGTTGCACAGAGGGGGTTCCGGATTGGTCTTCTGAGAGGTAACGGTACCCCTTCCATGCGTAGATGATGATTACGTGGAAAAAAAATCGTAGTTGTATGTCATGCCGTTTAAGGTGACACTTGTCCACATTTTTTCCATACAAACTTCGGGAGGGTTTTACTCCACTGTCTGACTATGTACATCAAAAATTAAACATGGTATGGTTTTGTCTTGTTATTATTATTGTCTGTACGGAAACAGAATACTAAAATAAAAAGCTATTAAAAAGTTATGAGCCAACAAAGATTCGTTTTTCTTGCTAATTTAACCTAACTTTGAGCGTGTATAAGTAATAAAAGGAGTATAAAATCTCGAAAACCAAGACGGTACCGACAAAGTTCAATTAACAGTAAGTTCAATAAACTTTATTGGTCATTGATTTATGCAGTGGTTTTTTCATAAAACCCGATCTTCTGAAGGAGTTTTCTAAATTTTTTCGCGATTTTTTTGCCGAAAATGCTCCTGCATCTCACTCAATAACGTTGTGCGTGTAGACTAGAGTCTAACTGCTCACCACTGATACTATCTCTGTCGGGTACGAAGCCTGGTGAGACAGCGTGATTTTTAGCCAGGCCCACCAGTGAGTTCGAGCCCGCGCAATGTGTGCCCTTAAGAGATACGGCAATTTGCTAAACGTTACTCCAGCGGCATCTTGAATAACTCTGAAACCTCAAGACGCACAAATTTCATTTTTTGGGCACAATGAGGCACAAATTAGATCTATAGTAGCTAGTTTGTATTCAGCTACGACCACCGGTTAAAAAACATGCCGCTCGGGTGACGTTACTCCAGCGGAATCTGTTTTTCGTGAATATCTTTGGATCGGCTGGAAGCACAAATTCTAATTTTCGGGCACATTTACACGAGACGGGGTACTAATTATCTGTCAAGCCGAAATCCTGAAAAGCGACAACATTCCGCTGGAGTAACGCACACAACGTTTAGTTAGTGCGTATCTGCCGTGTCCCTCTCAGAAAGTAGGCCTGTGTCCCAGCAGTGGGAACGTTAATAGACCGACTATGTATGCAGGCTGACTTGAGGCAGGTTATGAGTTGCTTTTGTACCTACGTGTTTATAGATGTATAGCTAATGGGGACCCGTCGTCGTGTGCCTATGACCAGTGGTGTATGAACGTAAAATAATCAAAAGGAGTAGGTATGTAAGGATAATAGCAGGTAGCGTTGTAGTATCTGCCTAATCCCATGGGATTAAGGCGAGAGTTTGTGTGTATGGGTCAGTTTTTTTTTTTTTTGTATGGGTCAGTTCAGACAGAATGGGAAAATGCCAGAGCAATTTATCAATTCCATTCCATTGAAATTACCATACTCTAAAGTAGAAAATTGTATGAATATCGATATAGTCGGCACACCGGTGCTCGCAACTCGATTGAGCTGTTTCAATTGTAGCTAGAGAAGGCTGGAGCCTTTGCAGAGATTTTTACGTTTTCTCTGTACTGATCCCATGTATGTAGTTAAAGAAGTAGGAGGGGATTAAGAAATAATAACATTCACCTGCTCAGGGACTCGATATGACGTAGTATCACAACGAATCACATTGCAGTATATGTTTTTGTAGATATAGTTACATTTAATGGCGACAGAATGTTACACTTGAAATTCTTAAAGTATGTGTCGACTGTGGCGTCGAAGCTCAGTTGTTTCGTCGTTATGGATGGCGAACCATTACTATCTACATTATACTTAAGTTTAAATATTGACACATTAATTGAAAATCACAATTACTAGTTATAATAAGTGAATGAATTATCATTAAAGAAAAAAACGTAACTATAGATATTACAAGGTTATTTTTTTTTTTCTTAGGTTTCCCTACCTTTCTAAATAGTATAAACATACTTGAAATACTTATAACATATGAGTAATTATGATTAATTTGTATAATAACTACTAACTTATAACAATTTTATCATGAGGGTGAATAATTATTTTATAATGATTATAATATCGATTAAGTGTTGTAACTCTACCAAGAGACAATAAATTGGGCATCCTTACCCTCTAAACACTCTTCAATCCATAGTAATCATCTCTTATCTGACAAAATGCAATACGCCTTTTGTATCACAAACCGATGGTCACTATGCTTTCGCTTATCTTTATTGTCTCGACAATTTAACACGTTACAATGAGAGTATGACATTTAATATTACTGCGATGCTTATATTACTAGTTCTAAGCTAAATCTATACCTATGTTTGTAAACATAGCCATTTTGAAATTACCCTTAGAAGTTCCACTACTATGCAGACAATCTCATTATGTTGCGTAGCGACCGCGTGTTCGCGCTACTGTTCGCAAGTAGCCAGCTGTCAATATATCGCATTACACTGAAACAGGCTCTCATACCGGATGGTCAATCAATCTTCAGCCTTATTAAATACATCTAAGAATATTGTAAATTATATGAATTAATGGAAGGTAGCTACGCAGCTACTCAGAGGCTGGTTGGCTACGCAGCTACTCCGAGGCTGTTTCGCCACGCTTCTACCTACAACGAATGCGTACGCGACGAACAGTACATAGTTCCCTAAACTATTTACTTTCTATGGCTCTTATATTTAATTCCTTACTTTTTCTAATGGCAGTGATGGTCAGCAGTTTTCGGGAGGGACCAAAAATGTCAACCATGCCCCGGAAAATTCAAATCAAAAATTTAATAAGACAAATAAATTCGGAACAAAAACTTTTTTTTTGTCTTTTTCCTGTTTTTTTTTTTATTTATTATTCCTATGAGCATAGCGAGCCTTCACTTCGTCTTCACTGGCCTTAGCTCCTCTTACACTAACGTAATTTTGGTTACGTGGAATACCTAACTATTATTCTATGATTACCATTTATTCGACATAAACATGTAGCATTTTCGAAACCTATCCATACTTGACAATTTTAAACCCTAACATTAATCAAATTGAGATGTTAAGATGGAACTAAAAGCACAGGTAGTGTGTACTGTGCTTACCTACAAACCGACTAAAATCGACATTCTACTTTCAAGCCACGATGCGAAAACCATTTACTTATTATTATTACAAATTTTAAAATTAACCATTCAACTTCATCGCGTACTACCAGCAACCAGCACCCTAATTGCGTAACTTACGATTGATCATAATTGGTTTCGTCTTCACAGTTAAACAATATTCATTGCGTTATTTATGTTGTCGAACAGACACATTTGTCGGACATATGAAGCAATGGTTTAACAATCCGTTTCAAAACGATACAGATTATGATGAATAGTGAGTTACGCAATTAGGGTGCTGATTGATACACAACGTTTAAACGCTATCGTGAAATGATGTGCGAAACTGGAATGTACTTTAGTGATTTACTACCTACATGTATAACTGTAAGCCTGTTTCAGTGCCTAACGCCGAGTCAACCCTGAGCACAAACATTTCTGAAAATAAAGAACTTTTCATTCGATTATTCAGTCGTAGTGCTGGCTTCAACCAAACAGTTAAGGTATGAATAATGAGAAACAGTCTTCATTGAATATTTTACAAAACCTGTCTAAACGTAGTAATAGATAACTAAGGGCTTGTCGAAAATGATAATATATTTAATGAGTATGAAAACGTGCATTATGAGACAGACGTGACGTCAGCGTCGAAAGCGCAGAAACATACAGCACGAGCAATAGTTAGTCGGAACAGTGAGGACAACTGTGGTATATCGTAATATTTGTAACCATTGTTGGAGCAGGCAGCGTCAAGTTTCTGCGTTTTCTTGATAGTAAGCAATTACAAAGTCATCGACTGAATAATCATAATGCATAAAAGATCATAAATCTATAAATTTTGAGTACATTTCTTTCTAAACCTTAACAATTAATACAATATCAAAATTTTATGGACTATGAATTATCAATAACATGAAAAACAGTCTTCCAGGTTTTTCGTTTATCAAAAATTTGTAAATTGTAAATTTTTATTTGTATAAAGATAAACCAATAAAGTACAAGAATCTCAAAACAGTCTAATTATACACATTAGCTCTTTCTTTACAGTTGAAGAGCTATGTTTTAAGAAATGCATCATTCTTTCAATTTATCTAAATCAGCCAATTTTTGGTATCAAATATTCTAGACTTACAAAATAGAGAAAAACATGGAGCGCCATTGGCACTGAAATATTAATGAAACAATGAGATTTGTGAAAACTTAACCTCGAATATACGACGCTTCATACAAAAGAGGATAATAATGGTTTGTCTCAGTTTGTAATAATTCAATTATTATTATTAAAAGAGTAACCGTGGAGTTTCTTGCCGGCTCTTGTCCCTAAGAAGCGACAAATTGGAACCCTGCACCTAGCTTCTGACGTTTCGTAAGTGCCCATGCAGGTTTGTGAAATAAATAAATTGATTTTAACGATAGGTAATTTAAAAGTGGCATACATAGCCCTGTTCAAAGACCCTGTCAGAATATTACGAACTTTATAGATGGTAACAAACCATTAGCTTTAATTGTATATTAAGGTATACAGCAATGATGCAGCGTTTGAAAATTATAGGTAACAGTAATGTTGAAGCACGTTTGCCCAGTACTTTTTCACTTCGTTCTCTATTGACGAGTACACGCCTGCTGGTCATTTTGCTTCAGGCGAACAACTGTAGACTCCAGTTCCATACATGACGATACATTGACGCGATGCAAGTGGCCTATCTCGAATTAATTACATACTCATCATTTTGGATAAAAATGCTTGCCTAAACCTGTAAGAACCTTATAAAATGCAATACTTATCATATTTTGAATCATTCAAACATTTAATGACAGAATTATCAAATATTATAAACACATATTACAGCATTGAACATTACACACAAACTACTTTCATAAATACATATTAGATCAAATAAAAATTTCTCTCTAAGTCAAAACGGTTATATACGACACGACATCACGTGTACTGTTTATAATATAAAAATTGGAGAGCACAAGAATATTACAATAAAGACGCTATCGCGTATTAACTGAAAGTAACGGGAAAGACAAATGGATTTACACGTTTATAATTTACAGAATCTACGACGAGTCTGACTCTTAAGAGTATATTCAACTTGTTAATTATTAAATGGTATAATGAAAATCAGCGCCGTACATCTTGTGTTAGTTTACTTTTCCTTCTCAGTGTCCTTGTCCTTGCCTTTTTCATCTGCTTCTTTCTCCAGTTCCTTTTCTTTTTCGTCGCCCTGTAACAGTGAGAGTACAAATTTAACTTGTATTTTACAAAAACCATGCAGCTAAAAAAACATGTTTTATTTTTATAATGTTAGTGGTATGTACCTTGCCCTTTTCGGGTTCATCAGGTAGCGGCTGCTTCTCATTGGGGCCGGTACCCTCTTTGGTGTCCTTGGTGTCCTTGGTCTCCTTGACGGGCTTGGGCAGGTGAGCGTTCAGGTCGAGCGTGGAACAGATGTCGTCCCAGTCGTTGAAGGCGCGCTCCTTGATACGCGACACCAGCCCGACGAGGTTCGGGAACAGCTCGCTCATGGCGTCTCGCAGCGGGTGGGGCACTTCTTTGTCGATGAAGTGGACTTGTGCGAGATTTGCGAACGCAACGACATCCAACTGAAGACAATGTCATTAGCTCTCATTAGCATTCTAGTCTCAAAAATTGCATAACAAAAGACAAATTTCATCGAGGCCTAAAATTGAAATGGCTGTTTGTAATGTCAAAATAACAGTTTTTTTACTAAATGCATAAAATATGAAAGTTTATGAAGTACATAAGAAACAAGTATTTTATGAATAAGTTGGTTTGAATCTTCGAAACAGTTGGATCGATTTTGATGAAATTGGGTATGGGGGTACTTTAAACCCTGGGGAAGGAAATAGACTTTTTGTCACTAAATAACTTCATATACTAAATATATTACTAAGCTATTTTTTCAAATGTATGCTACTTGCTCGAAGTCATTTATGTTATCTCAGTTGGAATCCCATTAGAGTAATGGATGAACAAAAGAAAACAACTTGGGGTCTAAGATAAAACCACATGAGTCACCCCTATCTAGCCGATGGAATCTTTGTTTAACAAAGGTTGAAAGGGAAACGATTCAATGTTGTTCATAAAGCAAAACTAAGGTACTTTAGCTCGTGATGTGATCAGCGCTCCTTTAAGTACTAAACTGTGGATTAAAAATACTCACAAGAGTTGGCTCATCTCCGAAAAAGAAAGGTCTATCTGACAGAAGATCTGAAAGCACTCGCATATCATTTTTACCAAACTCAAGGATTTCTTCTTGCGAGTGCACACCAATTCCATGGGCCTTCGCCTTTTTCATGCCCTGAAATTAATTAAATATATTTTGACAATGATGAAAAGATAAAAAAATAAAATAAAAACTATACTTTGATTATGACAAACAAGTACAGACGCCAGCAGGTCAACCTACCCCAAACTGTCAAATTTTCCCAATTGAACATGAACCTTATACTTACGGTATAAAGTTGAAAATCTATCAAATAAATTTGACAGATTGGAGTAGCTTGATGTGCTGGCGTCTGTATATACAATCATAACAATAAATAATAATCATTTTTTAATTATTGATAACATCACTGATACCTTTATAGTAAATACTAGCTTTTGCCAGCAGCTTCGCCCTCGTGAAGATCGGAAAGTGGGATACTTTACGGGAACGTATTACCGGTATAAAAAGTATCATAAATGTTATTCCAGGTTAGAAACTATCTGTGTACCAAAATTCATCCCAATCAATTCAGCCGTATTTGCGTGATTGAGTAACAAACATCTAAATATCCAAATATACAAAGGAGAAACCCAAACTTCATAGTAACTTGGGCCTGGCGTTACAGGGCTGGAATTTGGCCATAAATTAGAACATGTAGGAAGGTTTCACGCTTCCAATTTTCACGTCTCCCAGCAATGGCCAAATTGGTGAAATCAGACGATGTTTAAGTACATTTTAGGTTATGTTGGTTATTAAAAAAATATTTATGAGATTTTATTTCCTACGTAAATGTGGTGTGCTGCTGCTTGCAGCTTATATTTAGGTAGATACCTACATAAATAGCGCTTAGGAGGTGACTTCAGATTTATCTGGTTGAAGCTACTAAAAAAACCAGCTGAAAACTATTTTTACTAGACATGGCCGACTTAGGTCACGTATGCCTTGCATTTGTTATTACTGTAGATGCATTAATAACAAATGCAAAATGCATTTCCATTGCATTTGCATTTTCAGATTATAGTACCTACCTAATCTCCGATTGCAATACATTATAGGTATATTAAAATAAAAAAAACAACATTGTGATAAATGGTTTTATTAATCACCTGCTTCATTAGGTCTATCATAATATAACAATACAGTATCCAGAAATTGTGCAGGAGGCAATTTACTACCCTGATGCCATGCCCAACCAAGATACCATATTATGCTCATGGTGTGGGCACAGTAACGAACCATTGTTTCACCAACGATACAGGGGAAAATAATATTGTACATTCTCGAAATCCAAAAACATACACAGATTAT
This sequence comes from Polymixis flavicincta, assembly GCA_949987655.1. Taxonomy (NCBI): domain Eukaryota; kingdom Metazoa; phylum Arthropoda; class Insecta; order Lepidoptera; family Noctuidae; genus Polymixis; species Polymixis flavicincta. The sequence goes on along the minus strand of OX465171.1, from coordinate 27,365,487 downwards.
TTTAATGAAAACATACTTGAATTTGTTTTCCACTAAATGTGTGATAATTATCACTGATATAATTGAGAAAACCCCATGATGTGCATGTTAAATGGATATCACAAAGAAAATTATTTGGAGGTACATAATAGTTTTATAAGTAACAGTTTTTGCATCGTAATTGTTATTCAGTTTCTTTCATGTCTCCGACATCCTTCCACAAAACATCTACTTTTGGTTTCAACAGCTCTAAAACAATTGGGTAAAACCATAAGAGTTCACACAGTAGGTGTCCTGGGTGCAGAATTTGGTTCTTGCCTCGTTGAAGGTTCTTCTAAATAAGAAATGTCTTGACTATTTGGCCCATTGACAGCTGATGAAGGTGCACCAGATGTTGAGGTGCCCGAATGGAAATGCCAGGATGCTTTATTAGCTCGCACCAACAAGAGTGATAAACCACACTTGAAGCACCCACCTGAAAATAATAATTTATCTACATTAAAGATTGCCTTTACACCAGAGATGTATGAAGTGTTATAGCATAGCCCGCTTTGAAATAGACTGATCTAAAAAAATCTTTGAAAGAGAAATCCTGATGTAGGAGCTCGACCATTATCCCACCGGCTTTCTGATTCACTTAAATATGTATGCATACCAAATAAGATTTTTAAATACCCTTGTTAACAAAACTAAAGAATGTTACTAATAAAACTTGAATAAAACTAATATACTAACGGTGCGTGGTAGGATCCATTCTCTTGTAACTTCATGTATTCTTGCACTGTACCAGTCCTAAGTTGATGACAACAAACTCTTCTCAGAAGAGAATGTCTACAGAAAATACACACTCATTGGTGTTTACTCTCTTCTGGTTAATTTCCATCAAGATATACAGCATTGGGATGATTCCAGCGAGTTTGGCAGATAGTAATTTTCATTTACCTGAAGCAAACATTTATAATTTGACTATTATGTCTAGAACTAGCATAGCATAGTTACCTTATTACATTCCCACTGCAGGGACACAGGCCTCCAGAGAGAGAACAGGCCATAATTAACCATGCAGATTCAGTACGAATTGGTATATGAATTTGTTTCATGTTCTGGTATTATTTCATAAAACACAACTACCAACAGACAACTGAACATGAGCAATAACACTATGTAGTTTGATTACATTAAATAATTACTTACATAGTACAAAAATGTTGCAGTTTAGAAAAATGGGATACTAACCGTTTGAGGTGCGCCCCATTGGGTCAGTGGGTCGTCTTTGCTTTACTGTTGAAAGAATCATTTCGTCTTCCAATCTTCGCCTTTCTATTGTATTGCAGCGGTCCGTTACTATTCCGCAATTAATGCACAGACTCATGGTCATGATATCGTTATTAACCAGTCGTCAAAGAGCAATATCCGATTTTCCAACAAAGGTGGCAGGTTACAGTGTCGAATGTTCAAGCGAGGGTTAGTCAAAAGGCAATCAAATACAGGAGTCCAGTATTAGAGCAGAGGTCTAATGAAATAATAATAGAAATACAATTAAAATCATTCACTTGCACAAAAATACGAAGTGACATGCATGACATTACAACCATGACAATTGACAGACATTGACATTTACCGTTTACTAGTGCAATCCGCGATGTAATCGATTAAATCGATATTTTTATTTCGTTTTGGCTTCATAATGGTGCTTACGTTAAAAATGAATTAGATTCCTGTTTTTTTTTATTTAACATTGATTTTAATCCCTAAAAAAACAATTGAACTAAAAACATGGAGTGTTATTAATTATTTGTTACAGTATCGATTCCCACTAAATCGATCTTATTATTAGGATACGCTCTATTGAAAAAATGGAAGCGTTTGTGAAGTTAGTGACGTTTACTGAAATAAGTGATAAAACGATTTACAAAGGTTGTTATGAGCTAAGAAAATAGAAATCAATCTTTTTTCTACACTTGGCCATTGCTAATGAGGCTAAGATTTCAATGAGTTAATTAAGAAAAATAGACGAATTTTTTGGTACGTATCTGAATCCTGTAACGGTTGGGCCCAGAAACGGGTGTCTCCTTTCACATTTCTAATACATCTCTAGTTGTTTTATTTTAAACTACTCGTAGCCGCACGTCCCGGCTTCGCACGGGTGAGATCCATTTTTTTTTTATTCGACCGTTTTTCAGGTTAATGTTAGCCTATGACACTCGCAAATAACGTATAAAGTGTTTTCTAGCTAACACACCTATGTTAGATGAGCTCCTACCGTGCCATGATAACCTGGTACTTCGAAGGCTAAAAGCGTTTTCTAAATGACATACCTGGCTATGTAAGGCCCCGACTGAGTAATGACAACCTGGGACTTCGAAATACCTACTCCTACTGAGTTATGAGTTGACAGCCTTTTTTTTGGGTGGGAAATCATTGATGATTAGAAGTTATTTGAATAACTTCTCCCGCTCTGGGTGGAGCAGGAAGGCGTGTCAGACTTTTACTGACTAAAACCCACCCGTGTTCCTTCAGTAGCCCGTATGCCAGGGGCTGTGGTGTCTCTTTCGAACAAACCCGCACCCCTGGCAGGCATCGACCCTTGCGGGTCCCATCACTTTTTGTGCTGACATCTCTTTGAGGCGCGCGTGGTACACAACGCGCCGTCGACTTGGGCTTGGTCCTTACCGGACAGCGAGCTACCCATTACTCGCCGTCCGCAAGCCCATGCCTACGGTGGCCGGAAATCGGCCTGGGATTCCCGACGCCCAGGGCGTCTCCGTATCCTGCGGCGGCTAGGGTCGCGAGGGCGCATATGCTGCCTCTCCCTCACGTGCGCCGCCTCCCTCTTCGCGAGCATCACTGCTTCGCTGAAGGAGGTGACGGCTCCCCATGCCCTCTCGCTCCGTACCATGGCCTGGACCAGGGCCGGACGCGAGAGATCGCCGCCGCCTATCGCCTCCACGAGGACACGGCGGTGCTCCGCCCAAGCAGGGCAGACCGCCACCGTGTGCTCCACCGTGTCCTCAGGGCGATCTTCGCAGTGGAAACACCCGGGTGTTTCCTCCCGCCCTATCCGAAACAGGAACCTCCCGAAACAACCGTGTCCGGTGAGGACCTGCGTCAGGCGGAAGGTGAGGACCTGCGTCAGGCGGAAGGTGAGGACGCCATGCTGCCTCTCAAACCACTCCTCAAAGAGGGGACTTACCGCCGCAATCGTGGCGTGCCCAATGACAGCCTGGTACTTCGACTGTATAAAGCGTTTTCTAGCTAACACAATTACCTATATTAGGGTTTTTTTTTTGTGCGAAATCATCAAATAACTTCTCCCGCTCTTAGTGGAGCAGGAGGGCGTGTCAGACTTTTACTGACTAAAACCCACCCGTGTTCCCTCAGTAGCATGTGTGCCAGGGGCGGCGGTCTCTCACGGTCGAATGAAAAAAATAGGGATTTCACCCGTGCGAAGCCGGGACGGGCAGACTGCGAAATACCTACTCCTACTGAGTTATGACAGCCTAGTACTTGGACTGTATAAATCGTTTTCTAGCTAGCACAATTACCTATATTAGGTGTGTTCCTACCGAGTTATGACAACCTGGTACTTCGCCGGCAAATAACGCTATCTAGCTGACAGTCTATGCTAGGTGTGCTCCTACCGAGTTATGACAACCTGGTACTTCGAAGGCATAAAGCGTTTTCTAGCTGACACACCAGTTTTGGGTTACATTACTGAAATTTTCATGAGGATCTCTATTTTTTTTTAAATATATTATAGCCTATGTTACTCCCTGATAATTTAGCTTTTTATTGGTGAAAAATTGGTTAAAATCGGTTCAGTAGTTTCGGAGCCTATTCAATGCAAACAAACAATCAAATCTTTCCTCTTTATAATATTAGTTAGATTAGATTACCTTACTACTGAGAAACAAAATATATATATAAATAATTTTAATTTTGAATAGTCCATGTCACGTTTTTCAGAAAAGTTTTTAAATTTAAAATAAAAAAAAAAAAAATCTAGTTCATTCAATTACGTTCATTCTTACACCACCTACCTAACTATATTTTTTTTGTCAAAATCTGGTAACCGTTGAACTGTCAAGTTACTGAATACTTAAAAGTCGAACTATAATATAAACAAAGGATATTTTTTTTACCGATCTATGAACTTTTAAATAATGTGACAAACCGAACGCTTAGAATGTAATGACGATCAAAATAGTCAAGGAAGGGAAATTAAAAACAGAGAAGTCACTTTGTCAAAAAAAAGTCATGTAAAATTAATTTATTATTCAACGCGATCACGACTTGTTTTAGAACGAACCCACCTTAGTAAGTTCTTATTGTTAGGTTACACGTACCTTCCGGGAAGCCGTCAACTTGTAGCAGAAGTTGAGAATCGGGTTTGGCAGACGAGTGTTGAGCGCGTTTTGAAGATTCACTTGGTATCCCTTGATCACGCTGTCCGGGTACTTCGCACGCCACCACAACACCACCCAAGATAGATGGTTTTCGATCATGGAGATCATAGCATGGGCCACGACCCTCTGCTCCGACGTCAGGGCTGTATGTAACAAATAGGTCAAATCAGGCGAGCCAGGTTCCATCACCTAGATTTTATGCACATGCGCGACGTCCCTGAATTATCTAGGACTCGGCTCAGGCCGCCCGGTTTCCCGAGAAATCGCTGTTGAATATAATATCCATCAATACTGGTCCGAGCCCCCACCCACCAATGATGACGCACTACCTATATTGCTACCTTTACTTTTCGAACAAAGAAACAAAAATATTGCAAAATTTGACAAGTGGTAGGTACCCGAATCAAGATCTTTGTTGAATTTTTCAGAGAGTTCTTTGATGATGAAAGTACTGTCCGCTACCTCTTCGCCGTTCAGCTCCACAAATGGCAACTGACCCTTCTTGGAGCGGAACTTAGTCTTGTGATCCACATTCTGTAAAAGAATAAAAATAATTAATTACCTAGTTATTATCATATTATGATCAAATTGTTGTTTTACACACCAGGGAAAAGAACCGGTGAAGGCCTTTCCGAAGTACAATACAGCCTGTATTGTAGCAATAGCTTATATAATTACATTACATGACATCGAAAATATTGCAAGTCGCAAACCAGCTAACATTCTAATTATATTATCCCGTACCGAGAGGGTGCTAGCGGAACTTAATATTATATGCCCAGCACAACTCTTTGTACGCACGGCTACACATCAAGCTATACATTTCCACTTTACGTTAATCTCACACTGTACGCAAATCCTATACAATGCGAGATCAGCTTATACTGAAAATTTATAGCTTGATGTGTAGCCGTGTGTACCTCGTTGATAAGCGCGGCAGAGTTTTGGCCGCGATTTCAGGTTTGGTCCCATAGAAGAAGTTGGTCATATGAGTACAATGACCCGAGAGTTCTTGACTAGGTTTCACAAAAACCAAGCTTGTACAAACAACCTCCCTTACGTCACAGGTTAAAATACTGATGAACATAGAAGACAAAGATTTTCGCAACTGATGAATTTAGATTTAATTAGAGTCCCGCTCCTGCTTCGCAGGGTTTTTATGACTTGACAAAACATCCATTATTTATTTAATGTTAGTTTAATGTTAATGTATACACATTCCAGAATACATTTTCTAAATAAAGGAGCAAACTGCATCAAAATCGGACGCATAGTTTAGAAGAGCAAACGATCACACAGACAGACACGAAAAGCGTAATTTTAGGGTTCCGTACCACAAACGGTAAAAAAGGAACACTTATAAGATCACTGTCTTGTCCGTCTGTCTGTCCGTGTGTCACCATTGATTTTCTCAGGAACGGGTAGACCTAGCAGATTGAAATTTATACCAGATACTGAGATCTATGGAGACGTGGTCGCTCACAATGGGCCTTATCAGAAGGCTTAAAGTCACCCAAAGGGCAATGGAGAGGGCTATGCTCGGAGTTTCCCTACGCGATCGAATCAGAAATAAAGAGATCCGCAGGAGAACCAAGGCAACCGACATAGCCCGAAGAATTGCCAAACTTAAGTGGCAGTGGGCAGAGCACATTGCTCGCAGAACAGATGGCCGATGGGGCCGAAAGGCTCTGGAGTGGCGACCGCGTACCGGAAGACGTAGAGTGGGAAAGCCTCCCCACAAGGTGGACCGATGACCTTGTGAAGGCCGCGGGTATCCGCTGGATGTGGGAAGCACAAGACCGGTCGAAGTGGAGGAGCGTGGGGGAGGCCTATGTCCAGCAGTGGACATCTTCCGGCTAAAATGATGATGACTGAGATCTGATCTGAGAGAGAATTGTAGACTATTTCAGAAAAATATGTCTTCCCAAACTGTCAAAATCACACTGACAACAAACTTTTTACTCGACGGCCACAAATTATATACGATTATCTATAAAATCATGATTCGTTTAGAACGCATAATTGTAATAATGAATAGAAAAACATAGCTATCTTCTTTGTAATAATGAATAGAAAAACATAGCTATCTTCTCCTCTTGTACAGTCGCCAGCAGGTCAAGCTATCCCAAACTGTCAAATTTTCCCAATTGAACATAAATCTTATTCCTTTGTAATAAAGTTGAAAAACTATCAAAGAAATTTGACAGATTGGGGTAGCTTGATGTGCTGGCCTCTGTACATCATTTAGTTAAGTCATGTCTATTCTTCCGTAGACAAATCGGTGCGCGGGCTAAGCCTGCTGCTAAGGTTTTTGCTTTGTTAGAAAAAACCCCGACCCAAACAAAAACTCTAAAAAGTAAAAAAAGAATATTTATTGGCCTTTTAATTTGTAGGCAATATTTTGATCAAGGCATTGTCACGTCGGGAGACGGCTAACGAAAATGCTAGGCCTCCTCTGTTTGGCGTTTTCCTTCACCGTCTCCCGACTTGACAAAGCCTTGATCAAAATACGAGGTAATCGTCGAAGCGCTGCCATTTTGAGGCGCACCTAATGAGGCGCTCCTTTTTTATTCCTCGGAGCGCACCTTTTAGTAGCGCTCCCGATAGCAATAAAAAATATTAAAATTTTATTCCTTGAAGCGCACCCACGTTTAAAAATAGGGAAGAGCATGAAGTAAACGTAATAAATTATATTTTTTAAACTCATTTGTGCATCATCATCATCGAAGTTGCGTTACCAAAAGTAAGAAATTGGCAGAAAAATATGTTTTTGCTTTCGGCACTATAATGTGTATTCAAAGACCAATGTTATTGTGTTTTCAAAGAGTAACGTGTGTTCAAAGTGGATTAGGATACTAACTGAAACTATCGATAATAAGTAAAACACGTTATTTTATACAATTTGCAAAAACTCTATACTATAGCCGCAGCCCACGACTATCTAGGATACAATGGGAAGGCGGGGCTGCGGCTTATGTTTGCAGTGCTTCCGCGCCGCGCGCGCCGGTTCGCCAGAGATTTAAAGTACGTAGGTGTAGTTGTCTTTGTCGACTTTACACACACAGGATCACTTTTTTTTTTACCAATCTATGGTCAAGGAGTATAGAGTTTTTGCAAATTGTATAAAATAACGTGTTTTACTTATTATCGATAGTTTCAGTTAGTATCCTAATCCTCTTTGGATACACGTTACTCTTTGAATACACGTTACTCTTTGAATACACAATAACATTGGTCTTTTAAATACACATTATAGTGCCGAATGCAAAAACATATTTTTCTGTCAATTTCGTACTTTTGGTTACGCAACTTCGATGATGATGATGCACAAATGAGTTTAAAAAAATATAATTTATTACGTTTACTTCATGCTCTTCCCTATTTTTAAACATGGGTGCGCTTCAAGAAATAAAATGTTAATATTTTTTATTGCTATCGGGAGCTCTACTAAAAGGTGCGCTCCGAGGAATAAAAAAGGAGCGGCTCATTAGGTGCGCCTCAAAATGGTAGCGCTTCGAGGAATACCTCCAAAATACTACCCTACAACTAAAAAATGCCAATAATTTTCTTTTTAGTTGTTTTTGGGTCGGGGTTATATTTTATTTTACTTTTATTTCCTGTTTTTGAAACTTAATGTCTCTCTTAAATCTGCGCAGCGTTGCGTATGTTCCCCACAGTGAAGTTTGTTACTAATTTATCCTCATTCCTCGTCCTGATCACCATTTATCTATAACCTATTGATTAGGATCTTTTCTAAGAGCCCAAACACGTTACTACTGCTGTTTGTTGGTGAGTAACTTGGTTATCCTGGAAACCCCAGGTGTTCAAGCATCCAGCATCAGTCCAAGGTTACTTTTTTTGTCTAATATCATTGAAGTAATAGAATATCATCAGTAATAAATTAACGAAGTGTCGTTCACTTGCAGGTTAAAATTTTCTATAATAAAGAGTTTGTAAGAGGATTATATAATGTATAAAAAATTGGAGTCATTAGGTGATAGGAACTAAAAGTTAAAAAACATTTTTAATGACTTAAAAATAAGCTGAAAAAATAAGCCATCATGCAGTTATTAAACGCACAGTGTTTCGTCAGTGTGTTACATGACTTACTTTCTTACACTTGACGTTTCGCTTGTCAATTGTAAAATAACTTGAAACTCAAATTTGTAAAATATAAGAAAAACATACACAAATTAATAATAAAAATACATTCACATTTTTCTACAAAAGTGTAGAATATTATAATATTGTAATATTATTATTGCTACGATTATTTGTGATAACGTAGAATGTAACGTTATGCTGTCAATAGAAGTTGGCTGTCAGTGTCAAAACCAATTAGTGTCATTCTATTGTTTGTAATTTTTTTCAGCTTATAATATAGTATTATCCTATATGAATCTTGTCTATGATCTGGGGGCATGGCAGTTCCCCCGCCAAATCGAGCAACAACAAGCGGCACGGCCGTACCATGCCCTTTCTCGAAGTAGTTCAGGACATTTTCGCCCCTTATAACTTCGTTGTAGATAAAATTAGAAGCCTGAATTTTTAGTAACCAAACAGGCATTGTATAAACTCGGTATATTTCAAAGTTCAATTAATTTGAACCAGTAGTTTTAGAATTATAACTAGTCAAAGTTTGTTAATTTGTCACTCACTCACTGACTGACCGATCATCAAAACCTTAAGGCACTTCTAACAGACATAGAATACAAATCGTGTTTAGTGTATAAATCAAGGAAAAACTAAAATATTTTGTAATTTCGTTACCGTCCAGACTTGTCAAAAATTGTAACATCAAAGCCTACGAGAAAAACCCATTGAGACAGGCAATGCTGGGGCTGCCTCCTCTACACCTTCTCGTGCGGGAGGAGGCGGCCCTGGCTGCCTTCAGGCTCAACATAGCTGGAACCCTAGGCAAAGACTCTAGAGTAAAGCATACACGTATTATGGACAATGCGATCAAACGACAACCAATGATGGCATCACCCTGCGATAAAACCCCGAAATTGCACTGCTTTCAAAAGCACTACAACGTGACACTCACAGAAGAACAGAATGATCACTCAGGCCCGGACGAGCTAAGAGTTTACACGGATGGATCAAAGACTGACTCCGGAACCGGAGTCGGAGTTTTCTCCCACGACCTTAACATAAACATATCCAGCCCGCTGGGAATGTTCAACACCGTCTACCAGGCGGAATGTGTGGGCATTATACAAGCGGCACACGCGATAGAAGCCAGGAGAGTCACAGACACCCACATACGGATACTCTCCGCTTCAGTTCTCCAATCCCTAGGAAAAAAATACATAACATCGAGTTTAATACTAGAATGTCACAATGCACTTGAACGAGTAACAGTTTCTAACCGCAACACTGTGACACTACAATGGATAAAAGGACACAGCGGATCACTAGGCAACGATGCTGCTGACGAACTGGCTATGAGGGCATCCAGCGCGTCGGTCTGTGGACCCGAGCCCATAATGCCCATCCCATTTAACCAGATACGCAGGTGGCTTCAGGACTACACACACATACAAGCAGAGAGCTGGTGGACCTCGACACCAGGCTGCAGGCAGTCTAGGGAAGCAATGCCATCTTTGAATGGCAGACTGACTAGACGTCTGTTACGCCTGGACAGAAAGGACCTGCGTCTAGTGACCGGGACCATCACGGGACACTGCCCGCTAAACAAACACTTCTACACTATAGGCATTACGGACAGTCCCCTGTGCAGGGCCTGCATGGAGGCTGAGGAAACCGTCGCGCATGTGCTTTTCGAATGCACAGGCGTAGCCCAGATTAGGACAGAAACCCTCGGGGCACCCAGATCTTACACGGATGTTCTCAACAGACCAGGAGTTGTAGCCAACTTCTGGAGGGAGGTGGGCTGGTTGGAATAACCACTGACGGCCGCCATGGCTCACGCACAATGGTCCACTTAAAGGACTAAGTGCGGAAACCAAATCCAATAACATAGAACATAGAATAGTGCCAGTTTTAATAATTCTTTCATACTTGTGTACATCGTAGACTTAGTACTACGGGTAAGCAGCAGTTAAGTGTTTGATATGTTTTATGTTGAATTTATACATTTCTTTGATAGTCCTTTTTACATAGAGGCTAATTATACATTGTTTTCCTGTCTACACCTAGTAAAAGTTAGCGAAAAACGCAAATAATGTCACGCGGTTCTTACGGTAAAATTTCAAGGTACTAACGTAAATTGTACAATATTGTGCCTCGCTCTGATTGGGTAATGCTTTAAGCGCGCTTTTTTGCGATTGGTCGAATAAGTTCTGAATCCTTAGCAAAATTGTATAAAAGTAGTTATTTTTTTCGCCATTCGGCACAATCGGCGGCAAGCTGCTTAGAAGAAAGTACTCCAAATGTTGAAGAAAGAAGTCTCCAGTGGTTTTATTCCTCGACGACCCAGCACACAAATGCGGCTAGGCCACAGTACAAATAACTAAAAACAAAAGAATTAATTACTTTTAATTATGATGCGGGAAGCACAGAACGGCACCCTAATTGCGTAACTCACGATTGATCATAATTGGTTTCGTCTTCACAGTTAAACAATATTCATTGCGTTATTTATGTTGTCGAACAGACACATTTTTCGAACATATGAAGCAATGGTTTAACAATCCGTTTCAAAACGATACAGATTATGATGAATCGTGAGTTACGCAATTAGGGTGCAGGTCGAAGTGGAGGAGCTTAATGACGTGACAATGACGATGATGGGTGATCATGACGATTTTTTTTTTTTCAATATCAAACAACTTCTCCCGCTCTGGGCCCGGACAGGAGGCCGTGTCAGACTTTTACTGCCTAAAACCCACCCGTGTTCTTTCAGCTGCCTGTGTGCCAGGGGCAGGGACCGGCCGGATACTCGTTGAAAGGGTTTTTGAAGGGGTTTTTTTAAGCGCTTAAAAAATAAACCCTTTGATACATGTTACACCCTCGAATGGGTGCAATGTAACCCCTTCCGAACAAGTTAACCTTTCAATACCCTGTAACACTGTAACAGGGTAAGCCATTCCATTCCAACACATTGTAATATCCACTCTTTGTAATCGACATTAGTTTGAAAATTGTATATCCACGACCGCACGTGACATCTTTCTGGCCGGCGGCGCCATGGTTGCATGTACCGAGCGACTTGTAAACATGGAATTCTAATTATTGCCTATATGATTTTACAGTTCAATTTTGTTTGTCGCACATGCTAAACATTGTAATAGGTACTTATTTATTTTTCGTGTCTATACTTGTTTACATTCTCATCATTCGTCATTTAATTCGAAACTCGGACGGAACTACTTAGCTGAGTTTTTGTTTAAGTGTGTGTGGTATTACCACATGAGTAATTACTGCCTATTACACTTCTTATTTTAATATTTAGTTTATTTTTCTGTGGAAATGCCACTGCCGAGTCTAGATGCTAGACACCGTATATAGCCCAGTCAAATTAGCCCGAAAAATAGGTGTACTCTTGCATAAAATCCCAAGAAGCATAACTTTTGCATGAACCTTAGGGATACCATTATCTTGAAACTGTGAAAGTCGTCCCCATCGTTCCTCTGTGTGCAATTTTTTATACAAGGTCATAGTTCGCAAATATGTTTTATTTTTTGCGAAACTGTTAGTTTTATGATAAAATTAGCTTACTCACAAAAAATGTAGATCATGCAATTATCTAAGTACAGAGGCCAGCACATCAAGCTACCCCAATCTGTCAAATTTCTTTGATAGTTTTTCAACTTTATTACAAAGGAATAAGGTTTATGTTCAATTGGGAAAATTTGACAGTTTGGGATAGCTTGACCTGCTGGCGACTGTACATACATAAATTATCCCTACACTTTATACCCTAAGATTGAACATTTCTGAGAAAAAGCGATTCTAAAATATACTCTCTGTCCGTCAGAGCACCCCCTACAGAAACCAAACCGGTTCCGATCAGATTAGATCCGGCCCCTCTCTTGCCATGTGCTGAATGAGAAGGTTTGCAATAATTCTCTCGAAGAGTATTTCCACCTCATACAGCAACACAATGGGTCGGTAAGCGAATGGAGAGCCCGCAAGATGCCCTTCTTTTTTTTAGCAGGACCAGCTTTCCAGTCTTTCACTAGCGTGGAAACTGGCCCCTCTCCAGACATGCACTCAAGAGTCCTACTTAGCGGGGCCAGAGAGCCTTGATGGCCAGAACCCATGCACGGCCAAGAATGCCGTCTGATCCTGGAGTGTTTTTGACCTTAAGCCATTGTACTGCCGGTCTCAGTTCTACCTGGGTCTCTTCAAGCGCGTCGTCATCTTCGTTTTCCGTGTTGGGCACTATAGTAGGCGGAACCATATTAGGTGGTGTGTGCTCCCCTTGAGAGGGGAATAAAGCGCTCACCACTCTCTCTAGCAGCGCTGGAGGCTATGGGACAGTGGAGGCGCCCACGAGCGAAGTTTGCCCCTAACCAAACGGTATGGGTGAAACGGTATGGGTATGGGTGAAAGGGATACGTGGGGGTGACCCCACGTATCCCTTTCTAGAATTGCCAGCAATGTATCATGAGCTTCGGCCCTTGCTCGCTTAATTTCCAGCTGAAGAGCCTTCTTAAGACAAGATAATTTTTTATTTGTCCAAAACATGAGTATACACACATAGCATGCAAGATGTTAAATTAGACGTCTTAGAATAGAATTATGATAAAGACAGTCATGTTTTGCCCGAAGAGCGTACAAATATAAGATGTCGGACTCTACGCAGCATCAATTGATTCTAAATTCGTTCATTAGACACAGCAAATTATATTTCAATTAGCAATCCAATTTACCACCCACCACCACCACTCCGCCACCGCCACTTTGTATACTTCACACCGTTCCGCCCCTCTTACTAGCGCTTTTGGTGTTCGTCGGCGCATTCGTCGGTGCCTAGTGTACGGGCGCCACGCCGCTACGCATGCGATGTGCAACTGCGCAATATCTTGTGACGTCCAATACACCTGGTGCCTGGCAGATAGAGACTGAACGCGGAGCAACACAGCATCACAGATTTGGGTTATGGCCTCCCGGAACCATCCTACTTCGTCGTTAATATCGATAGACCTGACTGGTGAGTCTAACCAGGCATGCACCATTGAGGCCACCAGATGAGCTTCCTGGTTCAGTCGCTTGACCACCCATCGTCAACAGTCATCTTCAACCCTGGCCGGGGCCGCTTGGACCGGGCCACTCCAAGTCTGGGCGGAAACATCAAGCTGGATGTATCTTTGGTCCGACAACGTCTCCACCTCCTACAATACACGCCAGTCCTGAACAAAGCGTGCCACAGCAGGACTAGCAAACGATAAGTCCACTATAGACCTACCCCACTGCTGCACACATGTCTGAACGGATCCCCGGTTTAGGAGCAGTAGGCCTGACTCCATCGCCCACTCTTCTAATAACACACCCCGTGCATCCGTTGTTGGGGAACTCCAAGTTGTGAACTCGGCGTTGAAGTACCCCATGACAAGCACGAGGTGAGGACGGCTTCGACTGACGACTGGGTTCGATTCCGAAATAAAGTCTCAAAGTCAGCGAGAGGTCGGTTGGGTGACAAATAAATCTCCACGACCATATTTTCTACTAAGGCTGCTACAAAGCCCCGTCCCGACTGAAGGTCTCAAGGGACAGAGTGTCAGCGGCCAGCCTCAAGATAAGTGTCACCAAGCCATCAATGTCACCCATCCTGTCATCCTTGGGAGAAACAAAGTATGCTTCGGCAGCGATGGCAACGTTGATCAACCACTTCGCCTTGCCTGAAGCAAAAGGTCCTGAGCCCTGGTGCAACGATTGATATTGGCTTGTAGAAGACGAAGGTCTGGCAATTACTCAGTAACTACCGCCTCCCCGTCAGCCCTTTCCTGGGCGTTATTGCCGGCGGGCGGTGAGCGAGCTGACTTCGAGGGCCCCATGTTACAATTTGAATCAGCTTTTTTATCCCTCGTGCATGCCTTGCTGCCCGTCTGGTGGTCAGCCGGCCTGATCAATGGCGCTTAAAAAAAAACGCGTCAAGTACACTACCTCGTAGGTGGAGTGGAAATGTGTGCATATTATGGGGAATACAACTTAAGTACATTTTAGAATCGATTTTTCTCAGAAATGGTGAATCTTAGGGGATAAAGTGTTCCGGCTAGTCCCGGGATACCGTCCGAACTCCGGTGAGGCAGCGAGCCACTTTGCCGGATTGCCACCCTGAGATCTGGAGACTTCGCATGTGTGAGAGCGGCGCGAGGAAGCAAAACACTGGGGCGTAACTCCGCCGCCGCAAGAAATTACGGCACAACGGACAGCTCCGGTGAGATCTCATGGCGTCATGGAAAGTGCGATTGTCGCAACCCAGTGCTGGGCACGGAGGGAAAGAAGGGTCTCGGCGTCCTCACCTTCCGCCTTACGCAGGTTCTCACCGGACACGGCTGCTTCGGGAGGTTTTTGTTCTGGATAAGGCCGAAGGAAACACCCGGGTGTCACCATTGTGTCGATCACCTGGACGGAACGATGGAGGTCTGCCCTGCTCGGGCGAAGCACTGCCGCGTGTCCTCGCGGAAGCGATCGGTGTAGGCTATCGGCGGCGACGATTTCTCGCGTCCGGTTCTGGTCCAGGTCATGGTACGGAGGAAAGTGCATGGGAAGCCGTCACCTCCTTCAGCGAAGCAGTAATGCTCGCGAAGAAAGAGGCGGAGAGCGTGAGGGAGAGGCAATCCTTGTGCTGTCGCGCCCTTAGCCGCCACAGGAGACGGAATGGGCGTCGGGACTCCGTAGCGGACTTCCGGCCACCGGCGGGCTTACGCAGTGCGAGCAATGGATAGTTTGCCGTCTGGTACGGACCAGGCCCGGGTCGACGGTGCGTTGTGTTCCACGCGCACCTCAAAGAGATGTCAACAATAATGAAAGGGGTCCACTAGGGCCAATGCCTGCCAGGGTTGCGGATTTGTTCGAAAGAGGTACCGTGGCCATGACACACTCAACTGAAGGAACACGGGTGGATTTTAGTCAGCAAAAGTCTGACACGCCTTCCCGCTCCGTCCAGAGCGGGAGAAGTAATTGATGATTTTCCATCCAAGGTACATTTTTATAGAAACATAATTGCATGATCTACAATTTTTATCTGACCTATTTTTATCATAAAACTAAAAGTTTCCCAAAAAAAAAAAAAAAAAAAACATTTTAGCGAACTTTGACCTTGAATGGAAACAAATTGCACTTAGGGGATCGTTGGAGAATTTTCATTATAATGGTATCCCTAACATTTATGTAAAAATTCACCGTCTTAGGAATTTATGCAAGGATGAATGTCTATTTTGACCGGACTATCGCTTATCTATCGTCACTTGTTGTCAAATTCGTAATAACTAAATAAAAATAGTAAGTAAGACAATCAGACGCCACACCGCCGCGCCGCGTCGCCGCTCGGGTACAAGTATAAACATGCAGCTCAAGTGGATTAGGTAATTCAGGGTAACACGAATAAAAGCTTTTCGTGAAGGTAACCCCTTCAAAGGCTTAAGACATTGAAGGGGTTAACCCCTTCACGTGGTTACCATAATAAAGGTGTTAACCATTTCGCTGGGTTTTGCGCATGAAACTCGAACAAAAGGTAACACTGCGATATGAATTACCCCATGTACGGGTTACCCTGTCAAAAGGCTTAACTCTTAAGCGGGGTTGTCCGGTCCCTGGCCAGGGGCCACGGTATCAAACAACCCGCACCCCTGGCAGGCAAAGCCCTTGCTGACATCTCTTTGAAGCGCGCGTGGAACACAACGCGCCGTTGACCCTGGCTTGGTCCTTACCGGACAGCGAGCTACCCATTACTCGCCGTCCGCGCCGCCTCCCTCTTTGTGAGCATTAATTACTACTTCGCAGGAGGAGACGGCTTCCCATGCACTCTCGCTCCGAACCACGGCCTGGACCAGGGCCGGACACAAGAGATCACCGCCGCCGATCGCATCCACAAGGACACGGCGGTGCTCCGCCCAAGCCGGGCAGACCTCCACCGTATATGCTCCACCGTGTCCTCAAGGCGATCTTCGCAGTGGAAACACCCGGGCGTTTTCTCCCGCCTTATGCGAAACAGGAACTTGCCGAAACAGCCGTGTCCGGGAGGACCTGCGTCAGGCGGAAGGTGAGGACACCGTTGACCCTCTCAATCCACTCCTTAAAGAGGGGACTTACCGCCGCAATTGTGTCCAATGATGAATTATAATGTTCATAGCTTAATTGAAGTAAAGTTAAAATATATTTTTTTAGCACATTAAGTTACCCTAAACTGTCAAATATCTCGATAACTTGAATTTCGGCCATACATATGGGGGTTCAATTCGTATTTTTTTGGCCCCCTATCAGCTCCTGACGGATATACGTCAAATTACAAGTAACCCCCTATACATAAACAGCCCTTCTGGGAATTACCGAATAAAATGCCCCCGAAATACAAGCCCAATTTTTTAAGCTTAAATAGAAAGTGACTCAGGCTTTGTGTCTAAACGATCTATATAGCTTGATTTCTAGGTTAGTTATGTAGTTTAAATAAATCGTCAGATTGGATGGGGTTCTCGTTATTTTCCCACGCCGTTTCACCTCAGAGCCTGTAAGCAAAAACAACACAGACGGACCTTTTCGCGAGATGGGGTTGAGACTTGAGATAGGTCACTACACTAGGTTTGCCAACCATACTGTAAAATACTATTACATAATATAAATATTGTCGTCTTTTTCTTCGTTCCGTGCGGTTCCGGCCGGACGTAAAAGAATAGCACCATCCCATTGCTTCCCGTGGGTGTCGTAGAACTTAGGCGTTTAAGGGACCTATTAGAGAATGGGCAGCAGCGTTCTCTATGCATTTTACTCGTACCACGATACTGCGATCGCCAACCCGCCTGCCAAGCGTGGCGATTTTGGCACAACCCCCCTTGAGGGAGGCCTATGTCCAGCAGTGACGTCTTTCGGCTGAAATGATGATGATGACTCTTTTTCTTATGGGTGTACTCACCTAACCTTTTTTTTTTTTTGATGACGGGGGGAAATCCTCATGGATGTCCTCCGCCCCGGGGAGGGCGGAGGGGTCTGTCAGACTCTTACTGACTAAAACCACCCCGGTGTTCCGTCTCTCACGTACACCGGGGATCACGGGAACTAGTAAGTCTTCCGCGAGTACTCACCTAACCTAACCTAACCTATAACACAAATATACTACGCCAAAATACTGTTTCTGACAAGTGATTTCGTTTTTCTGCGATTTTTCTATATTTTCCACTGCGAGACTTGACTATTTGTCAGTCAAGAATGTGAAATTACGAGAAGAGAGGAACAGAGCTTTATGAATATTTATTAAAATGAGCTCCTGATCTTATATTAACGTAGAGTTAAGAATGTTTGGAGTCATTTTCACAGAAAAAATATGTACAGTCGCCCGCAGGTCAAGCTATCCCAAACTGTCAAATTTTCCCAATTGAATATAAACCTTGTGCCTTAGTTATAAAGTTGAAAAACTATCAAATAAATTTGACAGATTGGGGTAGCTTGATGTGCTGGCCTCAGTACCGTAAAAAGTGCTAGAAAAAAATACGTATAGAGAAAGGAATAAATGGAATTTTATTAAAATTTTAACACAAACTTTTTAGACACCTTAGAGAAATGGTACGTCATTTAAAAACGAAATGGCGCTAGTGGTACCTTATTCGCAAGTTGGAGCTCTATTCATTTATATATTATGTAAGTTTTTAACATACAAGAAAGAGTATGTTTAGGAAACATACTCTTTCTTAAAATGTTAAGGAAAATAAAAACTTTTTTCAAAAAAATTACAACCGACTTCCAAAAAAACACATACATACATACTCGGCCTATAACGTTCCCACTGCTGGGACACAGGCCTCCTCTCAGTGAGAGGGAGTGGGCCGTAATCCACCACACGGGCCCAGTGCGGGTTGGTAGATGTCACATGTCTTCAAATTATTGGTTCTAGGACATGCCGGTTTCCTCACGATGTTTTCCTTCACCGTTTGAGAGCAGTGGTGATGAATTATTTACACAAAGTAATGCGCCTAGCTGGGTTCGAACGCACGTCCTACAACTCGTAAGGCGCGGCCGTTACTGGGCCACCACTGCTCTCAAAAAACACTACAAAGTGCAAAATAACTTTAATTTCGGAAGTCGGTTGTTAGTTTTTGAAAAAGTTTTTATTTTTCACATTTTAGTTACCTACCCCACACCAATTCGAAATTTCATCATCCTTGACGTAAATCCTTGAGGTCAAAACAATGCATATTTATGCGATAAGAACATTCGCGGTTGATTTGCTGTAATTTTTTGAAGAGTTCCGATATGTCTCCGAAACGCATCATCAGATCTATATGAAATTTTAATGGGACCATTTCGGAGTAAACCCCTTTCGAAAGAAAAAACAGAATTTTGCAAATCCTTGTATATACGACGGAGTTATGCCCGAACATACATTAAAAAAATTAAATATTAAACATGTCGAATTGATAACCTCCTTCTTTTTGAACTCGGTTAAAAATAATTGAATCGGCTCAGTTTTCGAGGAGAAAAAAGAGGAATACGTAACGTCGATCTCGTCAAACATTTTGTGATAATTTCGGTCTGAGCTCAAACTCAAACTCAAAGCATTTATTTCAAATAAACCAAAAACCAATTACTGGCACTTTTGAATTGTCAAGGTCGGTGAGTTGGAAAGATGAAGCTAGTTGCCCATTCCAAAGCGTAGGCGCTGCAGCGCTATCCCTATCACACACTACCGGGGCAGACTTACTGACAACGCGACGGCAATTTTTTTTTTCAAATACCTATTTTTCAAATTCGTCGCAGGCCCCGTCCCTTCTTAAACCTATCTTAACTTTAAGCAACGTTTTATTAAACCTATTGTTTTGTCAACAAACTATTTATTTTTATCTTTGTAAAAAGTCTTATATTTAAGTATATTTCCATGTAATAAATCCATAAAATAACGATTTATTAATGGTAGTAATCGATAACACAGTGTGTACCTACTTGCCAGTACCAACTACATTTTATATACCTCATCTAATATAAAAATTAACCGTTCGTTCACTTTCTTACACTTTCTCAGTAACGTGTTGAATTTAATTTCACGTGGTACGTATCAACAGGTTGTTCGCTGTCTGCGTGGTAACAGGGAAAAAGTTTGAATACTTTTCAACAGGGTGTTTAAGCATGCAGGATTGGGTCACCCAGGCCTCGGAGGGAAGCGTAAGGACGGCTGCAGGGGGGTGCGGGGAAGGACGCGCGGCGAGGGGTGGGAGCGGCGGGGTCCCAGCCGTTTGGTTTATCTGGTACGGTATCCATGGCGACGGGCTCCAGACAACGCCGCGCGCAGCCCGCTGAGTCGCGCGGGGAGAGAGCAGCTGTATTGATTTCGACTAGCGGGGTTCAGCGGCCGGCAAACTGGCCCCACCCGCTACACCGTGCCTCTGATCGGCTCCCGGCCACATTATTATCAGTGAAATCATTTCGAACTACATTACATATTTAAGTTAGTAAGAGGCCGTATACGACATTTTTCTGATTCCGCTGATTTACATGATCTTGTATACGCTTTGTACGATTGTACAGTTAAAATACTGTACATATTTCTTTTAGTTTTTAATGCACCTTATTAATGATAATTTCAATTATGATTTAATGAATGAGCTACTTTCTCATTTTAATTATTTGATTTTGATTAATCGACTTCAAACTGGCGACTTTTGTGAGAACTTTACTCTAAGAGGTTAAGAATATCACATATTTACGAACAGTTTTAACGTCTACACGGTATGAAAAAAATAAAATTTACTGTTGTGAAAGTCATATAACCATTTAAAAAAAATATGACACACGTTTTAACATTTGCATATTTTTTTAAAAAGAACATAGTAAAAATATTAAACTAAGTTACATTTGTAAGAAAATTGGTTTTGATTTTGGCTAGTCAGAACTCTCGTTAAAATAATTAAAACTACAGTCATAAACTTCAGTTCAAGATCAATCTATCAGTGGCGAGACTACTTATAAATCGATTCCTGTCGGCTTGCCTTCGGAATATGATACTGTCAGTAGTGTTTAATAATACCTGTTTAATAATCAAACTATAGATATTTAATAAACCATACAATTAAAACATTACAATACTCTTACATGAAATCTTTGTCTTCTATCCCAAGAACAACTTAAGGGGGTGATTAAAGGTCGAATTTCCAAAAACCCCTTCTTAGTGCTCCCCTACCTTATAAAAGGAAGCCGTGTGCAAAATTTCACGTTGTTAGTCCTAGTAGTTTCGGCTGTGCGTTGATTGGTCAGTCAGTCAGTTTCTCCTTTTATATAAATAGAAGATAGATAGATATCTGGGCGAGCACAGCAACATAATTATGTGTTTCTTATTTTCAAAAGTTAATCTTGAAAAGCATGTTTCCTCACACAGCAAATAATCTGTTAAACAGAAATCTTTAGTTATAATTGCCGCCATTTTGTTTGTATGAAAAATCTTATACCTTGAGTTAATAACTTGGCACAAATACTTATCTAAGTAAATTATAAAGTTGGTTATTTATTGTTTTTCTAAACTACCCTCTAAAGGGGGATTGGGGGGTGTCAAAGTTTGTATGGAAGAATTTTAACGCGCTCTCTGATTACCTCGAAACTCAGTATTTATACCTAAAACCAAAAATAAAGAATAACGTGTATCAGGGTTTTTCGAAAATCTACTCCTAAAGGGGTAAAAAGGGTAGTTAGTTTTACAAGGGATGATTTTACTGCGTGTCTTGATGAACTCGAAAATTGGGTTAAATAACCTAGAAGTTCCATAACGTAAAATAAACGAAAGATTTTTAAAAATGTAACCCCTTTGAGGGTGAAAAGGGGGGATATAGTTTGTTTTTAAAGTTTTCTGTGGAGAAGTAAATAATATACACATTTACCTGAGCCATATTATTGTAAACCTGAAACTTGCTGCGGTGATTTTGTGTGCAGCATAGTGATCACATCACTTTATATTAATGACGTCAGAATATAAATATTTATACTACTAATATTTTAAATGTGAAAGTTTGTGAAGATGTTTGGATGTTTGTTACTCAATCACGCAAATACGACTGAACCGATTGAGATGAAATTTGGCACACAGATAGATTATAACCTAGATTAACACATAGGATTTAGACTTTTTATCCCGGCGGTACGTTCCCGCGGGATAATTTCCGACTTCCACGCGGGCGAAAGCTAGTGACTACTAAATTACAAACTACACGATGGTTTTTATTTAAATTTTAATTTCTCTTTACGATAAATATCAATGGCTGGCTGGCAGTCGTAAATTTAATAGAATGTTTTGTTTCCCGTGTTTACTTTTCTTCGATTCTAGTAGCTTATGGAATAAAGGGGGGTTTACAGTTATTAATAATCTGACAAATTCGTCAAAAAAACATGTCCAGACTGAAAAACATCCCCCCCCCCCCGAGTGGGTTCCCGCATTGTCGTTGCGGGGGCTCTTTAGCCGTGGTCTCCCAACCACGGTGAAGCGTAGAGGAACACAACGTGGGGCCGCTCGTCAGGGCTTTTGCCTCAAAGCTGACGACGTAGCGGCCAAAAAAAGTAGGTTGCGGTGAGGTGCAACGCGATGTCGAATAGGAAGCATCGCGGCTTAGGGTTACAGGCTGCGGCGGACGAGGAGTGCTTTTGAGTAGCGCTCTTCCCTTCCGTGGCCTGGACGGGGCCGCCACCGTTTGATGGCGGACGCGGTGGGGCCGCAGGGGAAGAGAAGTGTCGGAATAGCGTTGGCCGCTCTCCCTATCCCCTGCGGCCGAAAAGTGGTAAGCGGCGGAGCCACTGTGCTAACCCGTAGCAGGGTGAACAAGGGGTCCGCAAGGACCGATGCCTGCCAGGGGTACGGGTTGTTCGAAAGAGATACCGTCGCCCCTGGCACACGAGCAACTGAGGGAACACGGGTGGGTTTTAGTCAGTAAAAGTCTGACACGCCCTCCTGCTCCACCCAGAGCAGGAGAAGTAATTTGATGATTTCCCACCCAAAAAAAGTCTGAAAAACATGTTCGCAACTGTTTACAGTTACATGAGTTCGGGACAGGTAAGATAGCATAATTTTGCGCAAATTCGCATGAAGCTCATACCTAATTGAAAAGTAGATCGAAATAGGAATTTGATGAAACAGTTTATTGAAACCGTTATTTTCTTAGGTAAACAAGAAGTAGCTTTTCGCGGCCATGATGAAAGTACGGGTTCCGATAACCGCGGTAGCTATATCGAAGGCTTGTTATATCTGAGCAAGTTCGATTCAGTAATGGACATTATTCTTTTTGCTCCGGATTATCTCTACTTTAAAAGAACCCTTCGCCACTGCAATGTAGTCCCCAAAGTTTTTGTTTTTTTAATGCATCGATATTAAATAATCTTACAAAACAACCTTTATCTCGCATTATAATTATAGCCAAAAATAAAAACGTTACTCATTCATTATGTAATAATTGAAACGATCTTTCATATTGTGCATCAAAACCTATGGAAATGCAGTATTTTAACTCTAAAAGTACGTCTTTAAAATGAAGTAAATAAGCTTAATCCACATAATTTCGTATACGGCCTCTTAAATTAAATTTCCTGAACCAAGAATTTACCAATAATAAACGAATGCAATTGATATCCTCAAAAATACCGTATATTATCTAGAATACTTGTTGCCAATAAAGATAATTAATTTATTACATTATGTTCAGTGATTGTAGGCTTACATATAAATCATTGATTTAACTGAGTCCAGACGGTATAGGTACACAGTTACACACGGCTACACATCAAGCTATACATTTCCAGTTTAAGGTGAACTCGTACTGTATGGAAATCTTATACAATGCGAGATGTATAAGCTTGATGTGTAGCCGTGTGTTCCTATATAATTAATTATACATATAGGTTGAGTAGCTGTATCATCAATTCATCAATCGTGCCAAGGATTCCGTCCTTCACACAAAGAATCGCCGTCAATGACGGGGGCACTTAATTTGTATGGCACAGGCGTCTACAATAAAGTAGTCTTGAGCTAAAAACACTTGTTCACTCATATAAGGACCAGGCAAATCTCTACTTAATCGCTACTAATATCCCCCCCGAGTGGGTTCCCGCATTGTCGTTGCGGGGGGGCTTAGTAACCGTGGTCTCCCATCCACGGTGAAGCCAAGAGGAACCCAACGGTGGGGCCGCTCGTCAGGGCTTTTGCCTTCAAGCCATTGACGTAGCGGCCAAAAAGTAGGTTGCGGTGAGGTGCACCGCAACTGAGGTGGGCCGCGATGTCGAATGGGAGGCATCGCGGCTGAGGGTTACAGGCTGCGGTAGAGGAGGAGTGCCGGTGCTTCTGAGCAGCGCTCTTCCCTTCCGTGGCCTGGACGGGGCCGCCACCGTTTGATGGCGGACGCGGTGGGGCCGCAGGGGAAGAGGAGTGTCGGTATAGCGTCAGCCGCTCTCCCTATCCTCTGCGGCCGAAAAGTGGTAGACGGGACGGCGCGTTGTGTTCCTCACGCGCGCCGTCAAAGATGTCAGCAACCACTGGTGGGGTCCGCAAGGGCCGATGCCTGCCAGGGGTGCGGGTTTGTTCGAAAGAGATACCACGGCCCCTGGCATACGGGCTACTGAGGGAACACGGGTGGGTTTTAGTCAGTAAAAGTCTGACACGCCCTCCTGCTCTACTCAGCAGGAGAAGTCATTTGATGATTTCCCACCCAAAAAAAATAAAAAAATCGCTACTAATATTATAAATGCGAAAGTAACTCTATTTGTCTGTCTATTACGCTTTCACGCCTGAACTGCTGAACCGATCGTGATGTTTGGCAGATATATAGTCTAGAAAATAAAGGACATAGGCTACTTTTTTACGCGATAACCGACATCCACGCGGGTGGAACCGCGGGCAAAAGCTAATTGTATATAAATCTCTAATTGACTCAGATTTGTATCGTTCAGTTCAAGTACTGAAAATACACGGGTAGTTAGGAAAATAAAATAATGTCTATCCCTCAAGTTTTAGCTCTGTATTACGCCTACATGTGTGTCGTATCGAACCGAGACTAACTACATAAACTGATAAACGATAGTGGAGCAATGACTCCCATTCCCATTACCGATGCATTGCCATAGATTTTCGCTGTGATCCAAAAATAAATATAAAATAGAATAGTTGTACGTAATAAAATATTTTTAAATTTATGTAATTATACACAAAAATCTAAAGTAAACTTGTATTAAAAATAAAAATAAACTTAAAAATAGAATGCCTTCTTGAACTGCATATTCATTACGAAGGCAATAAATTTTTACTTTATCTATAGGTTGTATGTTTTAACCGACTTCAAAAAAAGGAGGAGGTTTCAACTAGGTATTTTGGTGGAACCTTTACATAAAAAAGCCATTGTATGCAAGCTGCATTAATCACAAATTTGTTAACATTTATTGAGGAGTTCCTTCTCTATCTTCGAAGCTAACGAAGTTCATCAGATTTTTATCTCATTTATTTGGGTCCCAGTAGAAAGTATGCCTTTCCAATTAAAACGCCACCTACGAGGTAATAAATAAAAATAAACCTTCTTGGGGTATGTATACGACATGTTTCTGATTTACGTGATTTTATAAAGTTATAATGAACCGTATGAAATATCATTTCAATTACGATGTACTTTTGAATGAGCTACTTTTTAATTTTTATTATTTGATTATGTTAAATCGACCTCAAACTGTTCTGTGAATTTTGCTGCTGAGGTTTAGAATATCGATCGCATATTTACGAAGCATTTTAACGTGTACCTACACGATATACAAAAAATTACAATGTAGGTACTATTGTCAAAGTTATCTATAAAATTTTTGTAAAATCAAGTACCTACATTAGCGAAATCGATAAAATTTAGGCCTCTTAATGTTTTTAAAATTGATTAATAACCTATACGTATCCTAATAAGTATCCTTCTATCGGTATAGATAGGTTATAAACGTTTTACTATTAGTGACTACTCGCTCGACAGGCTCGCAATTTCGTGTACGTAAAATTTCTCGTTTTGGCGTAAGCGTACTACCTAGACAAAAACTAGCCTATCATGGATTTGCGCCAAGTTGATGGCAATAGCCTATTACATGGGAGTTAAACATAACTGGCTAAATGTGGATGTACACCTCTGCCCAACCTTTCGGGGAACAAAACGTGTTCTGTTATGTCGTGTTTATCCTGGTCTCCTACTACTATCTGCCCGTGTGGATATCAGAAATAATCCCACGGAAACGTGCATCCGGGACAAAAAGTAGCCTATCTTCTATCTTCATGCCAACAGTTATCGAAATCCATTCAGTGGAAAGGTATCAAAACAGACTTAGTTTGGAAACTATAATATTAGGTCTTTACCTATGAAATTGCCGTTCTGCAGTACTGGCCATTTCAAATCAAAATAATTTTTGTTTGGCTAAGAATTCTAATTTCAAATTAATTTTATTTTAAAAACATGGTTTTTTTTTTCTAAAAGTAGTCATTTCTTTATTGATTAGTGTTACATTTTCATCGCATTTCAATCTTTTTCGTCATCATGGATACGTTAAAAATTCGAGTAATTATGGAATATGAGTACCGTCGTGGCAGCAACGCGGCACAAGCGGCACGCAACATCAACGACGTTTACGGAGCTAACACTACAAACCAACGCACCACCTGTTATTGGTTTGCTCGCTTCCGTTCTGGAAATTTCGACCTGAAAAATGAACCTCGCGGTCGTCCGAAGACTTTGGTCGACAATGACGAATTAAAGGTGATTGTGGAAGCTGATGATACACAATCTACGGCTGAATTAGCAGCAGCTTTCGACGTTAGCGTCAAAACAATATTGGTCCATTTGCGTCAAATTGGCAAGGTAAAAAAGCTTGACAAATGGGTGCCCCACGAACTCAATGATCGCCAGCGCGAAGTACGCGTCGAGACGTGCCTTGCACTGCTCAACAGACACACAAATGAAGGAATTTTGAACCGCATTGTTACCTGCGATGAAAAATGGATTCTGTTTGATAACCGTAAGCGCTCAGCAAGTTGGTTGGATCCTGGTTCAGCACCTAAACAATGCCCTAAACGAAAACTTACTCCTAGAAAAGTGATGGTCACTGTTTGGTGGTCTAGCGCCGGTGTGATTCATCACAGCTTCTTACCAAACGGGGTGAGCATTACTGCAGATGTGTACTGTGAAGAACTGAACACAATGATGGAGAAGCTGGCGCATCTCCAACCAGCATTGGTCAATCGCTCGTCTCCGCTGCTCCTGCACGACAACGCGCGACCTCATACTGCACAGCAGACAGTCTCCAAGTTGCAAGAACTGGGGTTGGAAGCTCTCCGTCATCCGCCCTACTCACCAGACCGTGCGCCTACAGACTACTACTTTTTCCAGAATTTGGATAACTTCTTGGCGGGAAAAAAATTTAATACCCGAGAGGCAGTACAAAATGCCTTTGAAGAATTTGTTGCCTCCCGTCCAGCTGATTTCTTTAAGAAGGGCATCAATAAACTGCCACTGCGATGGCAAAGATGCATTGATTGCATGGGTGATTACTTCGATTAATACAAATAAAAAATTCATGAAAAAAATTCGTTTAAATTTTTTCATACAAAACGGCAATTTCATAGGTAAAGACCTATTATAATAAAAAGAGAAGTCCCGACTGACTGACTGACTCATCAACGCCCTTGGACCTAAAAAGACCTGGAAAGCTGAAATTTGGCACAGAGGTTCCCTTTATAATGTAGACAAGGAATAAGGAAGGATTTTTCGAAATTCAACCCCTAAGGGAGTTAAATAGGGGATGAAACTTCCGCGCGGGCGCAGCCGCTGGCAAAAGCTAGTTTATAATAAATGTTAAGTATGGATGACTCTCGTCAATACTGTAGCTTCCCACTAGTGATAGAATTGAGTCTTAAATCAGTAGTTCCGAAGATATTGTAGCTCGTTATTA
The DNA here is from genome assembly GCA_949987655.1 of Polymixis flavicincta. Lineage (NCBI taxonomy): Eukaryota > Metazoa > Arthropoda > Insecta > Lepidoptera > Noctuidae > Polymixis > Polymixis flavicincta. Next base: position 27,338,047 of record OX465171.1, on the reverse strand, counting down.
TATTAGTATTGCAGTATAGATTCATTAGTAAGGGCGGATTTTAACAACGAACATCAGGTATGTTTTATCCGTATAATAAAATTGATTTCTGACAGTTTGTATAAAGAAAAATTGACAATAATTCAAACATATCATCTTCCACTTTCTGCCCCTTTTCCCACGTTACTTGAGATCGGCGCAAAGCGTTTCCTTCTTCTATTCTACCCTGTCAGCCGGCACGCTATCATTTATTCCCTCCTCTTTCATATCATTCCTCAAAAAATCCACATTTATATTTATCACCTTTAATTTACATGCGTATCTTTCCTCCTAATGACATGCCCGTACCAACACAAACGATTTTATTTCAACAATTCTGTAACTTTCGAAATTCTCCTTATATCATTTCTAACTTTACCCATTTTCGTCACACATTACATCTCGTCTCCGCTGCATGCAATTGCAATTTCAAATTTAAAAAATATATTACTCTCAAATATCAGGCGTTGGTAAATTCAGCAATGAAGTTTGAAAGTGTAAGCTGTTTAAAATCTAAGAACAATCAGGGAGATTATTTTTGGGAAGGTAAGATATCAGACGTCCTACTAATGTCCTTGGTCCTTATGTCTTATAATACTTGATTCAAAAGAGAATGACGAGAGAGAAGTCTAGAGAAGTATGAGAAAACTCAAGGGCAAGATAATTATGATGATGACTTGATAAGATATCCTTCCAGCTGTTTATCAGCGTTTATTTCTATAGTATGACTAGCTTCCGCCCGCGACTTCGCCCGCGTGGATGTCAGAAAGTATCCCGCGGGAACTACCGGGATAAAAAGTAGCCTATGTGTTATCTAGGTTATAATCTGTGTGCCAAATTTCATCCAAATCTATTTAGTAGTTTTTGCGTGAAAGAGTAACAAACATACAAACATCCATACATACAAACTATCGCGTTTATAATATTAATCAGGACATAATTTATACATACAGTGTAATCTACATACGAGTATACTCGTAAACAAATCGTAAAAAGGGTTTTTTATAGTTGACACTTGTTTAAAAATATGGTGTAACAAATTATTTCCATTTATACGAGTTTCCCCTTTTATTAATATATTAATGTATCATCATCATCAGCCTATAATGTTCCCACTGCTGGGACACAGGCCTCCTCTCGGTGAGAGGGATTGGGCCATAGATATAAGAAAGAAGAAGATATGCCAAGTAGTAGACAATGTATCGGAACCCGGTGTCTCCACCTGCTCCCCACTACCGCGCCACATCTACACATGCAATTTAGTAAAACCAATAGATACGAAGTCGCGCTCACACTCGCAATTTATAAATCAGAACGTACTACACAATCAAATATAGACCTTATCCCTTCAAACACAGCGTGCATTTAAGTACAACTCACTCACACAAACAACGGTTACTACCGTTGTGCTGTGCAAAAGCAATTTATTTTACATATACGCTAGTGATTGACTAAATCGGAAAGTTGTCGATACTTCTATTTATTATTTTACTACTTCAATTTTTTTTGGGGTCCAGAAAATATGATAAAATGAAAACGATAACCGTAATACGTCACTAATATATTATCTGAACAATGTCGATAACAATAACGCATACGAAGCGTTTGAAGACTTTAACGTAAGTAAAATGCCAAAACCATAAAAAAGTAAGGAAATAGCACGAGGATTAGACTTATTATACGATAATTCAAACCCAATAACACTCCACCGACATTATCTAAAATTTTGTTAACTTTACGAATGTTGTTAACGCATTTCTCTACTACGCTGTAAAATAATCGAATTAAGTAAAATCATTATCTTATCTACGTTACTGGATCTGCACGAACACATCACTAGCTCGACGCAAGAACCAGCGGCCGTACTACGGAATGCGTCCGCATAGATACTTTATCGTTTTGTGATTTTTACATTGCTTGTCCAGTCACTTAGCGACAAAATATTTAGGTAGTGGTTTAGGAGCAATGTATTTAGTACAAAAATACTACAGTAGCTGTGATATTTGAAAACAAAAATAACATGGTAAATGCAAGAAATGTTTTTCGATTTCTTGTTTTTCATGATTTTAAAGACAAATATAGAAAAATACTTGTACTTATTTATGGTAAGTGATTCCATGATTCACAAAGTTTTTGTTTTGGCTTTGGTTTTTACAAGAAACCACTGAACAACACGGCATTCTTATGATTTATCACGACAACGGTCGAAAGCACACTAGTTCGCGGAGACGGCCATTTGCTTTAGGAATGATCATGCTGATCATACCGCGCGGAGACAGACACGCCCCTTTCCCACTTCTCCTGCTTTTAATATTTCTATGGATTGGGCCGTAATCCACCACGCGGGCCCAGTGCGGTTTGGTAGATGTCACATGTCTTCGAATTTTTGGTTCTAGGACATGCCGGTTTCCTCACGATGTTTTCCTTCACCGTTTTGAGAGCAGTGGTGATGAAATAATTTAGACAAAGTAAAGCGCCTGTCTGGGTTCGAACTCACAACCTACAACTCGGCAAGTCGCGGCCGTTACCACTGGGCCACCACTGCTCTCAACGTATTTTAAACTTTAACTTTATCATTTATTCTATACTACTACTTCTAATGCTACTCTTCCTAGATGTAACTTACTTGAGCACAATTTTTTTGTTAGTCTTATTATAATAATATATCATAGGCAGATTGCCTATTGTAAAGAGCCCGAAAAGACAGGTTCCATAAACCTTTAAGAAAATACGACGAATTAGATAACGTTGCTAAATTGAAAAGTACAACTGTGTGTGATGTAGTATGGGCAACTGAAGTAACAGATATTACGTTTAGTCAGTTAAGGGGGCGTAGTAAGCCGAAAAATATCAAATTTCAACCGCGCCTCCATGCCTGCCCCTCTCTTCATACACGACGAAAACAAAACACAATCCTTTGCCGCCAGCAGAAACTTATCGCCCGGCATTTAAACCAAGAAAAAAAAAACAAATGTCACCCGTTATCCTTACTTACCCCTTTTATGAAACTCGACGAAAACAAAACACAATCCCTTCGCGCCGTGTTCGCCAGCTTATACCTTCGGATAATATATTTTATCCTTCTGTCGTATGTATATGCAAAATAATCAGATGAAACGACTATGACCAATGAAAGTATTGACCGCGGTGTACAATGTTGTTTTTGTAGGTCATTACTGCGTCTATAATTTATTTCGGTTAATTGAGGTCCGTTTAAATATATTTAGCGTTTAATGATTTTTGAACATCGTCCTATTTTTGTCAATCGTGTGCAGTTCTCCCCTCTTGGAGGTGGGCGCTAATGGCTGCAACACAGTTTTTTAAATTATCGTAGCTGTTAACGAACACTAAAAATTTGAAAGCCTGTTTTTAGTTCCAACAAATATTTGATTTGATTTGAGTTGATGGTTCAAAACTAGAGAAAAGAAAAAATATTTCAAAGAAATTCTTCATTCGATATAATCATCTGTTTCCTTTGCATATACTATGCACTAATCTCGAATTCAGAATCTTGGCTAATCCAGAATCTTAGCTTAATTCCATGTTTTGGAACTAGAAACTCAAAAACGACGTGATAACATTAAAATTCAAGTACATAACTAATTTTATTTAGGACCTTATTACTTCACAAGTTCAAATAATAATAATGTTGATTTTACACACATCGTTCGTGCATCGTCATTTGACATGTGTGTCAAAGCAAACCTTTCCTTTTTATAGTGCAAGTAGATACTTTTGCTTTATTCCTACAAGGATCTTTTGGCGTCTAATTGACATTGGCTGGGGGGCGTTGTTGGTAAACATTTGTGAAATTGTCACATTTATTGTATTGGAAAAACAAGTTGGAGGCGTTAGTTCCAATTTTAGCCGCGCGCCGTAAGGTTCCTGTACCGTTGAAGAATGAACCTCCCCAACAAAAACATAGCAAATAAATAGTTGCCAATGATGATTTGGTACAAGGCCAAAACAAAATTGTCAGCTTAGCCAATAAAAGAATTGGTATGCAAATAAATGCCAAGTTATATGGAGCTTAAAGAAAGTCAATAGTTTGATAGTTCCTCGTTTATTTTTTTAATTTTGTGTACAATAACAGTACGAAAACAGACTTAATGCATGAGGCGTTTCCTGCCAATAACTTTTTGCCGACGAAGCCTAGAATGCTAAAAGATGTGACTCGTAATTTCCTGTACTCATTCATACATACATAAACTCACGCGCCATTCCGTAGCTGTCTATAATAATGCGCTTCACCGAACTTCACACTCCGTATCCTTGGATAGTTGAGTCCACGAGTAAACAAATTTGGAGCCCTACTTAGTAACAATAAGATCTCAAATTGGCTAGTGGCCTGTTGTAAATTATTGCCGCAAGGAAATTGACTGAAATGCTGAGCAAAAGTGCTAGTTGCTTTATGGTACTTACTACTTCCACGTAGGTATAGAGTCGAGTATATAAATATCAACAACACAATTTGTGATAAATAATATTTTTAGTTTACCCTCGGCAATTACTCAGTTTTTCCATTCTTAACGTTTTTAATAATCGTTTCAGAAATGGTTTTATTCTTTTTTTTATGTTTTATATTTGACAGTGTATTTTCTACAATGTGATAAATTACGAAAATATTATTTACGAAAATAAATTATTTCTCAGCGCAGCTGAAAATTCAAGCGCAGTCCTCTCGTCTCAATAGAGCGATGGCAACTGATTTTTGAAACAAAATATGCTTGAAGTTCCTGTAACATGCGACGGAAGATTACTTTTTCCTCGAACTAAGAGCGTCGTAAGTGCAAATAGCTTGTAGTCGTAATAAAATAAAAAATAAAACGAATTTCAAAAAACGCCTCCACAATTTTTTTCGCCTTGTAGTAATACAAGTAATCATCACATTTTTATCCCACTACTCATTAGCAAATTATGTACAAATTGAAAATACGAGAAAATTAGAGGTAACTTCGTGATGGTTTTTTATCAAGAAAATTTTAATGTATCGTGTTTCTGTTCCACAAAAAGTTTGAAAATATCATGTAGTTACTCGTAATATTTTCATTTTATACCCAAGTCTTATAAATTTCATGAAAAATCAAATTGAAGATAGGCAATTTTGGTATATACGCCCTCTTAACCAGACGCCTTTGACTAGGGTCTCGACAATCGACATTTACGATTTTCCGAGTGCGTTTCGATTTTGATTTCTTATGTTATTATAGCTAGCAAAATAATTGATGATACAACAACGGAACGGTTTATTATTAATGGACAAATAGTTCAACAGATTCTGATTCAGATTCAGAATAGAGCCTATTATTATATGACTATAAATAAAATTTAAAAAAATGTAAAACCCCCGACCCAAACAAAAACTCCAAAAAGTTAATAAAAATATTTACGGGCCTTTTAAGTTATAGATAATATTTTGATCAAGGCATTGTCAAGTCTCCCGACTAATGAAAATGCTAGGCCTGCTCTGTTTGGTGTTTTTTGACCGTCCGCCGACTTAACACACACACGCACGCACACCCACACACAAAAGTCAAACTTATAACACCCCGTCGTTTTTGCGTCGGGAGTTAAATTATAGGTTTCGCATCTATGAGTCGTGTTTTTTTTTTGTTTACCTTTATTTAACTACCTAAACCTATGGAGTATAGGTACTTAACTTCGAGTTTAACAAACTGTATCAAGCAATATTTTGCATTTGCAGAAGTATTTTTTAGAAATTTTTAATAATATACTAAAACTAATAAAAGGAATGCTTTGGTACCTATATGAAATTAAATCGTTTGCTTTGAATTGAACACTACAGGTTGAATAAAAAGAGAACAAAGAAATACTTGTTTTTATTTTTTATTTATAAAAATTCAAAACCTGTAATATACATATTGCCATTTCATCCCCTAAACTACGAAGAAGTTACAACCTTTATTCAGTTCCAACTAGAAGTTTTTCAAAGCCCTTCGTTTCTGTTTGTGCAGTTTGGGCAATGCTAGTCTTACAGGAGGACAACAATTAGGTATGTCGATTTAAATTTGTTATGCATGCAGCATGATACGGCGGAAGGCCAGACAAGTACTTCTTTTTTGTAACACTATATTCAGATAATGTACGATATAGCTCATAGCGAGGGCGCTGCCGACGACAGCCCGGGCGGAGGCGCACCCCGGCCGGGGAAGGCGCAGGGGCGCGGGGAGCGGGGTGGCCGGGGTTGGTCGATGGCCGGCCTGGCGCGGGCGGGGTCGCGCAGGCGCTCTAACGTTCTCATTCAGGTCGAAGCCCTCTCGGTTGCCGACCCCAGCGTCTAGGCGTTCTCGTACCTAATAATGACATTTTCATCCGATGTTACACTGAGTATTTGGGCATCAGAATATTTTATCAGCTCATCTGATGTTCTCAGTGAACGTAAGTAACTAAGTTTTGTAAGAATAATGAATGAGGTTCATGATAATGACTCCGTTCTACTTAAGCAGTTAGGCACATGCCCCATAAGAACAATAAAAGTACGAGTAAGTTATAAAAATCCATTCTTCAAGAATCCAAGACAAAACTAAAAGTGTAGTCTACACTGTAGAGAGACGAGGATTGATATTAGGTACTTTTTCCGGCTCGTTATTAACATGAACCAGAAGAATACGTCGCACCTAGTTCTTTTGTAACAAAGAAAAATAAGATCATCCCGCCTTTATTCTCCGATGCGCTGCTGTACCTAAGCCCATAATGTCATCAGGGCCTAGAGACAAAACACATTTCTGTTAGCGTTCACGCCAAACGCTACGCCAAAATGTATGGGAATGACATTACATGCGGAAAGGACACAGCGTAACCTTTCCGCAGGTAATGTCATTCCTTTACATTTTGGCGTAGCGTTTGGCGTGAACGCTAACATAAATGTGTTTTGTCCAGGCCTGCTGTTATGTCCAACCCCTAGGGCACGAACGCCTAGTGCTATCCGGTCATAAATCTAGACCGCTCCTCCATTGATTCATATCTTACTGTGTACCTCACTCGTGTTGGCGATTGCCGCGCTCTCTTTACAATGTTAAGAGTGACATCAGCGGAGCGGCATGGTGGCCTCCTTTGATCTGAGGTGGCCTTCAACAGACGAGGTGCTTGCACTGCAGTATCCCGAGACAGACGTAAACATCCTTGAGATAGGGTCAAAATTCAGTATGGGCACATAAACAACAGCAGCGTTCTCACGAGTGTTTCATAGAAACTATTTCAAACTATGAGGGACTTCTTTAGAGACCGCTGTAAGATGCAGTCGTTTCATGTGTTAAATATTTCCCTTGTCATCCTGTATCTTTATTATATAGTTCGAAGTTATTATATTGTTAAAAGTACAAAGTGGTTTCAATTAATAGTTGGTGATCTAAATACCTATAGAGCTAACACTTGCGTTCATAATACAGTGTTAAGTCCAAGCTCTAACTCAAATTTTATACATACAAAGCGTTACTTCGGCTGTTTAGCATGTTTTCACTAAATACGTGAAATACCTCGCTAGGTGGAAGAAATAGCATCATTGAATTGCGGCTAATTTTAACAATGTACGTTACTGTTAAGTATCGTGTGTTAAGTGTAAACAACGCAACATCAAACAATGTGCTACCGTTACTTAAACAGTAGCGTTCGGAGAACGATCAGGCCATTGTGCTAGTGCTACTATTTCAGTCTTCAGTTTATTGATTGATGCACTAAGAAGATACACGATACTCTTAGTGAATACACCCACAAAACTGGCTTCACATTGGGATTCTGATACAAAGAGCTTGTTATCGTGTTTGGTGACGTGGTAACAAGTATTACTTATTTGCGTATTGAATGCAGCAAAAGAGAATAATTACCTACTGTACGGATAGGGGTATAGGTACTAAATAATTACGATAATGATAAGGGTTTAACAACCTTTGAACAACTTGCGAACTTGCTATGTTAACTCGCTCACCTTCTGAAATCAGAGTATCGTTAGATTCTTGGAGAACTACTCGACTAAAGGACAAAACTATATATAATGAAAACTTCTTTAGCCTTAACATCCACTATCGAAATGGTTGAATGGTTGCAACTACAGAAAGGGACAAGTCTGACTGTCTCCATTCTCGCAGCTGATTGCATATTTTGAAATATCCTGATCTGAGTATCCTGTTGATGAATACAATGTTAATACTAAATAAATGATTGAAATCCAAGAATTTTTTTTTCTTTCTTTCACAGCAAGAATCGCTGCAAAGTCATCTTGTACCTTGATATAGGCTTGTATTATTACATGTCCCAGTGTCGTGTCATTCCGTCCATTTGTTGAGTAATTCAGAAGACAAACAGGACATTACTGACATGCTTATTCTGTAAGGTGTTCGACTCATGATAAAAACATCTGCAAGTTTGTAATAATAATTTTACTGTATGAAGGAAAAGGTCGGTTTGCGTTTTCCTGCCAGGTTAAATGAATTATGAGATTGCATATCCCTCCTTTTAACGCAGTCGAGTAAAATTGAACTCCGACACACTGTTTATCAAACAAGTCGCTTACTTGCGTGTCTTACGAGTCTGTACGACATAACATTATAGGTACTACATCCGACTGCGACAATACTTTAGCAGGTCGGAGTTTACTAAAAAGGTGTGAATGTGTGAATAGGCATAATAAAGTTGTGTTGTTTTTTTTTTTCGCAGAATTAGATAAATACGCGAGTGACGTATGTGAAGCTACTGACTTCTTTTAATTATAGTCTCCAGTAGTGTGCCCGGAACTTGAGAAAGTGCAGCCGACATACCGTAGCCGCACGATTTCATAGCTCAGTGGGCAACTCGCAGCTGCGGTTTCTCGATCACATTGCAACACACATGTATTACCGATTTGAGTTACTCCTTCAAGTGAATGAAATGAATATTACTTCGTGACAATAAGATGACTTCAAAAAAGAAGAGACTTCATTGGGTTTCATTTTAAGTAAAATTGGTAGGTATATTTAGTAGAAAGGTATCTACCGAATTGGTAAACTGCTTCACACAATGCATTAGAATTATTTTATTGTTTTTGAAATTTGTTTTGTCACACAAATTTTATTATTTATAGGTGAACAAATAAACCAGATTTCATTAATTGAAATCCACGCGCACACACACGATCCAACATTATTCATGAAATTTTCACCAATTTGGAACCAACTCGGATGACCTAGGTATCTTGCAAGTTAAATATTCGCGAAAATAATGCGTAACATACAAAATAAAAAATACAATAATCTAACTGAAAACCAACTACCTATTTGCCCAGTTAAAAATCGATTTAAAAAATACCTACAATCATATTGCGATTTGAGAACCTCGGCCTCTTTTTTGTTTTAAGTTGTTTATAGGTCCTAACTCCTAAGGGTAAGGATAAGGACGTTACTAAGTTCATTGTCCTAGTTAAAATAATTAATTATGAAAGAATAGTCAAACTAATTGTTATGTATTACATGTCTTCTTTCATAATTGGGTTACTGTGAAAATATGGTACGGTAACGTTCCATACGGGGCGCGGGGCCTCGATGCAACACTTAATGAAGGTCGTACTATAACGGTGCAGGTGCTAGTTATTAATATCGAGCCTATCCGAGTCGAATACGAATTAATGGCTTTACAAAGTAGCATTAAGCAAGTCAATGCGCACTTCCGTCGTGCAAATGGAGACAGGAGGGCTGGCGCGGTTGGCGCGCCGCCGACCCGCATTCCACCACCAAATACGTCGCACGAAACACGACTCTCAGTTGGAATAATAAACGCATTGTTGCCGATGCCTCACAAAGCAAGCGAAATCGATTGCACACATAATACGAACAACCGACTCACTGCGACGTTATAATTAGGTATATCTCTGCTGTGTTTATAAACTGGCTTTATGTTTTATGCCTAAGCACAATGAAGTCATAGTTCTGGTACATCTAGGCTTTTGTAATTAGCAATGAGACTAGTACTCTCATAATATCTGTACTTAATTATTGATCAGCCTCATTGGTCCTAACAAGCCATGACATAAAGGGTTTTTCTACAACTAACATTGTATTTAGTTACCGTGGCCTAATGGCAGAAACGGAACCATTTAAATTTAATGTTGGTGACTATTGGTACCTACCTACTATCGATGAAAATTGGAAAGTTGTATTTCGGTGGATCGCTAAACAATGATGTTGTCAAAATACCAAAAAATATAGAGAGATACCCATAGAGCCCATACCATACATACATAAATTGTAAGTGAAAGATAATAAATAATAATGGCGCGGGGCGTATCTTTGGAACCCATTATTTAAAACACCATGATGTGTCTAACCGATATTAGTAGGTAAAAATTAAAATATTTTATTTCACATAAACCTGCGTGGGCACTTATGAAACGTCAGAAGCCAGGTTCCAATTTGTCGCTTCATATGGAGAAGAGCCGGCAAGAAACTCCACGGTTACACTTTAAAAAATAATTAGCTTTTACAATGTTTCCAAGTAAGGCCTACAACGTTCTCTCATTCAAATATGTAAAAGAATCGACATAAATAAAATGAACCTATATAAACCAAGTGACATGATTTGATTTCCATGACAATCTTATAAAAATGGATCCCTATTTCACTTGGTCACGGCATCACACGTGAACGGCTGGAGCAATTTTGCTAATTCTTTTTTGGTTGTGTTCGTTATTTTCAGAAGGTTCCTTATGAAAGAAAAAATAAGAAAGTAAGAAAGTTGCGCGTAACCTAAATATAGTGATAGTTTGGTTCTGGAGATTGGCAACGAGCATAGGTTGGATGTAACTACGTGAGAGGACAGATAAATAGCAAGTCCAATGCGAAATCACCAAAACAGTAATTTGATAGAAACCGTGCAAAAGCACGAGTTACGTCCAAGGAGATCTGGTACTCATTAAAATACTAAGCCAGAACAAGACAGGCAAAGTCGGAAGTTGTTATCGGTTAACATTGCCCCTTTCATGTAAATAAGCTATTGCGGAATAATAGATATGAAGTGACGGATTTAAAAGGCAGTGAAAGGAGTACTAAAAAGTGCACTAGCTTTACCACTGCTGAGAACATGAAACCTTTCATACTCGTACATTGACGATTGAGAGATGAAATAAACAAACGTTTCTAACTTAAAGCATTTCTGCCAGTGGTGGTGGCGATGGTAATTTGAAATGTATCGTAGGCGAATGTGCGAGTCAAGATTAAATGTTTTAAGGAATAATAAATGTTTCAGGTAGGTTCAAATGGACCACTAACTTGGATCGTTCAAGTGGTGAATCCCCTTTCAGTGCAAGGGGTTCTGGGACAAACTTGGTACGCTTAAGTGAGGCTAAAGGCCCTTTGACTGCAAGTAGTTCTAGGACGGTCTTATTCAAGTGGGGAATGCCCTTTGAGTGCAAGTGGTTCTGTGACGAACTTGGTATGCTTAAGTGAGGACAAAGGCCCTTTGAGTGCAAGTGGTTCTGGAACGAACTTGGAATGCTTAAGTGAGGCTAAAGGCCCTTTAACTGCAAGTGGTTCTGGGATGAACTTAATTCGCTTAAGTGTATCTACATGCCCTTTGAGCGGAAGTGACAATAAGACGAAATTTGTACTCTTAAGTGAGGCCATAGGCCCTTTAAGTGCAAGTGGTCTTATCGATCTTTGAATTCATGTTGCTTTAAGCACACCTGACTTAATTTAATTGAAGCCTAACCTCGGATACACTGATCAAATAATGTGTAATGAAATATGGCAGTTATAATCCTGAACATTCGATAGACAACCAATTCATGTGTAACAGGTTAACTGATAAATTATTAATAATTTGTGTTTCAGCACTTTATCTGAACTCGTGGGGTACCTGGTGGGAGAGGCACCTGGCAGGACAGCCGTTTTGGCTATTGCCGCGCTCTCTTTACAAAGTAAAGAGTGACATCAGCAGAGCGGCAATGGTGGCCCCCAGCAGACGAGGTGTTTGCGCTGTAGTATCCCGAGCTGGACGTAAACATCCTTAAGATAGGGTCCAAAATCAGCATGGGAACATAAACAAGAGCAGAGTTCCCACCCGTGTATTTAGAGGACTTATTTAGAGACCGCTGTAAGAGGCAGTCGTTTCATGAGTTAAATATTTCCCTTGTCATCCTGTATCTTTAATAAATAGTTCGAAGTTATTATATTGTTAAAAGTACAGAACGGTTTCAATTTATTAATAGTTGATGATCTAAATACTGATAGCGCTAATGAGAATTCAATATGCATAGTTAAGACAGGACAACGTCTGTCGGGTCAGCTAGGTCGATATTAGAATTGATGTTTAATGGTGCCGATTCTGTTGTACACCGAACTAAACTAACTAAACTATAACTAAAATTCCTTACTTTTTACTATGAGAATCTAAACGCTATTCTGCAAAAAAATATCTCTAAATTTAAAAACTATTTTGACACAACTAAAATCGGACAATCGCGCCTCGCACGTGGTATGTTTTGGCTTCGCAACGTGGTACTTGTTTGCCCTACCCCGTGTTTTTTTTACTCGACGTGATTTATATGGAATTTTCACTTTTTTCATGGAAAATATGAAAAATTATTATCCACATATTGAGTTTTAGATGTATTTGGGGTTTGGTTTCATAAAGGGGGTCGAAATTTTCATAATTTTTGCGATAGGAAGCACCGTTTTCGAGATATAAGCAAAGAAAAGAAAAAAAAAACAGTACTATTTTTGCACCAGAAGTCGAGGTGTCGGTGTGACAACTAATTTTATTGTAGTTCTTGACAACTAATTTTATTCCACACCTATTTAATCGCGATTAAAAATACTCAGATTTAGTTAGACAACCAACATTTTAGGTTGAACAGAATAATGAAATTGACAACAACAGAATAGTAAAATTACCATTTTCACTAAACTAATAATTCAGTGCAATCTTAGTGCTGTCAAACTAAAATATAGTTGTGTCACTTTAGTCAATTTCAGAATAGGAAATCGTCGTTTTACAGGAATAAACTAAATTTTGGTGATTTTTAGTCTAGTTTAGAGAATTTTGTGACAACAGAATCGGCACCATTGTCAAATAATGACGAGAATATGTCAAATATTGTAAAAAAATAACATTGTAATTTGGGAGCAGTTAATAAAATTTCACATAGTTATGCTGTTAATGAGGTACCAGGAAAGCGAAATGTGGAGAAGGAATTAATGCCAAACTTCCCTGTCTTCAACGTAGTCTTTTATCTTATAATACGCTTTTTTGTTAAGGACACGTTTGATGTGGATTTGAAACTTTCCATCGCTAAGTTCTGTAACTGATTTTGGCAACATGTTATAGAAGCGGGTACTGTTTATTAGAAACTAGCTTTTACCAGCGGCTCCGCCCGCGTGGATGTCTATTATCGCGTAAAAAAGTAGCCTATGCCCTACTCCATGTTCCAGTCTACATCTCTACCAAATTTCATGACGATCGGTTCAGCGGTTTAGGCGTGAAAGCGGGACAGACAGAGTTACTTTCGCATTTATAATATTAATAGGGATGATTTGCTAGTTTTAGTTGAGTTAATAGGAGGTAGTTCATAAGCCATGGGATGTTTTCGTGCAACCGCACAAATAAGTATGTTTTTCATATTATTATTTACAGGAATACTAATACAAACCACTCGTTCGGTACCAAAAATTTTGTATGTACAAGTTGCAGTTTCCGCGTACCTCCTATGGATCTAGATTTTCACGCAGTACTGTTTGGGGCTTGGGGTCCGAAACGCCTGACTCTAATAAAGGAAGTTTCATAACGGTAACATCTCACATAACGTACGAAACCCTAATCCACCCAGGAAGTCGAATAACTGAACTACTGCTACCGGACTAGATGTAGATACCCGGGTTTCTACTGCGCTCTCGTTTGAAGTATTTTCTTCAGGTTGACGTAAAGCAAAGACCATGTCCGCTAGGGCATGTAAATATCGCGGCGGGGTTTGGTTACGCAATAGACTTTCAACTCTTGGTGGTAAACTGAGCATTGAGAATGCAACAGTGCATCCCAGCGCGTCAAAAACAGTTCCATTTACAACTCTGGGCACTAAGAGACCCAGTGTTCAAACAGTCCCGCCGCGATATTTTTACGTCCGTGCAAACAGTCCATCGTCTATCGGGGTCGTTGAAAGTATGTCGCATGTTGCTTCCAAGTGTAGTAGTGGATCTAGCTTTTCTAAGAAAGCTTCCAGGTTTATTAAAGTAATCAATTGCAATTTCTCTAGCAATCATCGATAGCGTAAAATAGCTAAGGAATAACGTGGAAGTGGAAGAATAAATCATATCAAAAAACCTAAAGCAGTCGGTCCCAAATACGTACGTTGCCATGGATTATAATTTTATAAATAGGTATCGCTCGTCTTTTTATTTCTATTACCTAGGTGGATAGGTATGGATGGTACCTACCACAAAAATCCTTTACATCAAGAAAGTGCTCAAGAATAAAGCACCATAGCTCAAAACAATCTTAATGTTTCAATCAAACAGCTTGCAGAGTAAGCCCATTGAAATGGGAGTGGGCTGGCCATATTTGTCGAAGCACCGATGGCCCGTGGAGCAGACGAGTACTGGAGTGGAGGCCGCGTATCGGCAAGCGTAGTGTGGGACGTCCCCAGCTAAAAGGACGAACGACCTAAAAAAAGGCGGCTGGGACAGACTGGATGCGGAAAGTAGAGAACAGGGTGTGGTCGCGCAGCATGGGAGCGGCTATGTTCATTGTCCAGAAATGTTTCAAAACATACAGTTATTTTTAATTGAATAATTGCTGATGTAGCCATAAACTGAACGTGTATTGTGACAGGATTGTCGAGTAATTTTAGTTTTATTGTCCCGCTGTTAATGGTATGTTAATGTAAAGTATGTATGAACAAGGTTAATACTAAAGGGCAATGGCCGCGGGCGGATACTGCACGTTCTACACCCTCCCTCTCCCTCACGCTAGCTAGAGACTACACAACACATGCTTATAACGTACAGTTCCAACTATTATTATTACATCCAATTTATAATGTTGGATATCTTACAATACTTTGCAAAACCAATTACTACCGCATGATATTCTATGTAAGTATTAATGTAATGAAATGTTTACTTATTAATATTGTATTTGTGATATTTATTACTTATAATTAATGATGACATCTTTCCTCTTAATGAATCATTGTTGGATAGGTACGAGTAATAATTAACTGCAACATACTTTGTTTATTTTCCTCTCGCTACGCAAATAATAGTTACCCCGTCTTATCCTCTCTTAGCAAGCAAGTAGGAGGTACTTCTACCTACTTACACTTTTTGTTTTTATTTATTATAGGTACATTCATATTTTATCTTAATTTTATCATAATGGTCACAGGCTATATATAATAAGGGCCTAGTAGTTCCTAGTCAATCCGATTTTTTTAATTTTTTGGTGGGGTTTCGATTGGCAAACCAATCGAAAACCCACCAAAACCACCCAACCACCCCCCTACCACCCTACCTACTGCCTAGTACGTAGTAAAAGAAAACGAACTTCTTTGTCAAACATGGATTATCTCTGAATATAAGAATCTTTACTTGGCGACCTCAGGCTGCGGATTTTTTGAAAATCGCGATACCTACTCGGGCCTACGATGAAAATATCATAAGTTCTTACTTTGATCGAAGGTGTTCGTGAATTGCATCTGATTGCATCCATAGGAGCAGTGGTAACGGCCGCGACCAACGAGTTGTAGGACGTGCGTTCGAACCCAGCCAGGCGCTTTACTTTGTGAAAATTATTTCATCACCACTGCTCTCAAAACGGTGAAGGAAAACATCGTGAAGAAACCGGTATGTCCTAGAACCAAAATTCGAAGACGTGTGACATACTGGGCCCGCGTGGTGGATTCCGGCCCATTAAAACCTCACAAGACAAAAATACAATTGTGTACTTTTTACTATGTAGGTACAATCAGTGGTACAATGTTGATTAACGAGTCTGTTTGCATTCCAATCTCAATTAATTTATTATTGTTTTCAACTTATTTTTAGTTTTACTTCCAGGCATGCGGTCTTATTCTTATCACTGACCGGTACCAGAACACTACCTAGTTTGTTCTGCCAGGGGTGCGGGTTTGTTCGAAAGAGATACCACAGCCCCTGGCATACGGGCTACTGAAGGACCACGGTTGGGTTTTAGTCAGTAAAAGTCTGACACGCCCTCCTGCTCCACCCAGAGCGGGAGAAGTTATTCGATGACTGCCCGAAAAAAAAAACCCTACTAATATTATAAATGCAAAAGTAGCTCTGTTTGTCTATTACGCTTTCACGCCTAAACCGCTGAACCGATCGTCATGAAATTTGGCAGAGATATAGCCTGGGAAATGGAGAAGGACATAGGCTACTTTTTTACGCGATGACAGACATCCACGCGGGCGGAGCCGCTGGCAAAAGCTAGTTACCAATAAAGCCAAGAGAGGAGAATCGAGCTTACTTTGCTGTTTTCCGTCCATAGTATGCGATCAAAACGTTGATGATTTTTGTGCGAGTTAGCGATGTTCGTGTTCGAAAGTAAGAGACCGCTACGCAGGAATTTTGAAGACTAACACGATACGGTTGCTTTACTCTCGTATTGGCGACTCCACAGTCCACACTATGTATCGTGTTAGTCTTAAAAATTCCTGCGTAGCTGTTACGCTGCTTAAAGTTAAGTAATGATTAGCGACTGATTAACCATACATTTTTGACGTTTAAACATCTCGTAACTTTAATCATCGTTTATGAATACACCCCTTATTGTTCAGAGATTCAGTTGCCAGTTTACTGTACTTTTCTTTCCGCATTTTAAGGGTCCCGCAAACAGGCGCGACGTGACTCTTGTATAACAATTTCTATGACAACTTCATGGAAATTATTCTACAAGCGTCACATCACGCTATCACGTTGAGCTGTCACTGTCTGCGGATGCCTTTATAATTTTGTAAAGATCGTACCATTAGTGCGAAACTTGATTTCAGCCCCTCGGCATTTGGACACTTTCAGCCATCGTGAATGATTCTTGCTTAGGACCTGATCGATCGACCCGCGGCTGTTATTGCTTAGCCACAAAAACAAAACCTAGCTTATCCATCGCGCGACCAAGACGAGACGATAGACGCCGTATTAAAAACCATAGAGCCGGCAATCCATAAACCCTTTCTTTAGTCACGCAGTCGGGTAATAAATTTGAAATGACGAAGAAGGATGCATCTAATTTATTAAGGAATGTTTGGTAGGTAACTGCGCTTGCCTTGGGGGCCTTGTGGCTGAATCCTACTTATAATATTATACATGTGAAAGTGTGGATGTTCGTTACTCAATCACGCAAAAACGGCTGAACGGATTTAATGAAATCTGACACACAGATCGATTGTAACCTGGAATAACACAGAGGATACTTTTTATCCCGGTAGGAAGTTCCCGTGGGATAACTTCGGATCTCCACGCGGGTTAAGCCGCAGGCATACGCTAGTACCTAATAAAAATAGCCGTTCGGCTGGATCGAAGGTAGCCCCGCGGTAGGTTCGTGGTTGGGTTCCCATCCATTGCCCCCTCCGTGCATCGGAAAGTACGCTAAGCTATTGGCCCCGGCTGTCGTTCTTTGGCAGTCCTCTCGCGTAGTCAGAAGCCAAAATTCTGACAACCTAGGGGTTACCCAGTCATCGGTTGTGGGTAGACAGGCAGTCGCTCCATGTAAAAATACTGGTACTAAGTGACTACTCACAGTTATTCAGCTCTGTTCAGCTTTTATTGATAGAAAACAACGATTTTGTATGAGATGCGTACGCATCCGTTCAGCCGCAGAAAGCTGAACGAACGGACTCTATACAAAATGGTTGTTTTCTATGGACAAAAGCTGAACAGAGCTGAATAAGTTTGAGTAGTCCCTTATTCAGTGCATTTGGTGAGAATGGAAGCCTACCCAAAAAATGGTTGGGAAAAGGCTAAGAAGATTGATTTTTAGTAGGTTACTGCACCTGCACCCAAAATGACGACAATAAAGCTTAGTAAATACCTAATGTACACACGGCTACACATCAAGCTATACATTTCCAGTTTACGCTGATCTCGCTTTGTACGGAAATCTTATACAATGCGAGATCAGCTTATATTGGAAATGTATAGCTTGATGTGTAGCCGTGCGTACCAAATAACCGTCTATTTTATGACAGAAACAAGATTTCATTTTTCTTAGATTATGTACCGGTAACTTAGATTATTTATGATCTTCTTGAAAATAGATACAGGTACCCCTACCTAGCCTAGGTACTTTTTAAGAATATAGTAGCTATGAAACTGAGGAAATAATTGATTGTTTTAGGAAGAAACATTATTTTAAATAAATACCTATTTCGACAAGATCTTTCTTACTTTACATAGTTATTTTCAAACAAAGTTACTTTTTAATTCCGATTTCCTTATAATACTTGTAGGTAGGCAAGTAGACCTACCGAGTACCGACGTATTTTTATAAATCAACAATTGAAGCAGTGGGAGCAACAAGGGCGTTAGGCACCGAAAGTCCGTTTTGATATTATTCATGTTTTACATTAAAATACGCCGTTGTTGCGTATTTTAATGTAAAACATGACCGAAATCAGTGAAATGAATGATTTTAGTGCTGATGATGATCAGACTTATTATATTCCCCCAAAAAATGGAGGAAAAAAGAAGTTGAAGTGAGACCTGAAGATGATGAGTCTGACGATTCTGTTGGGTCGAGCGAATTCGGGGAATATTAAAACATGCACACAAATAAGTTTAAACTTTAACTAATTAAACCAAATGATTGCTGTGATTAACTTTTAAATAAAAATGATTCTTTTAAACACCCATAGCTATTGTTTATGCCTAAAAAACCTTTTAAAATGAGAACGCCCCATTAATTTACGGGTTGGATGCAACAAGGGCGGATAACATGTACCTATTAAAAAATATGTTTTTTGAAGTTACTATCTTAAAATACTAATAATACTTTAGAATCTTCTAACTAACTCATGGTACCTTTCATCTTAAAAGTTCTAGAGATTTATCTTAATTTATTTAGAATTTATAATACATCTAAAACTTTAACTTCAATTATCTCAAAACTCACTTTTTTGTGTAACGCCCTTGTTGCACCCAATGCTTCAATTACGTGTGCATTTTTTGAATCGTCACGTAGGTACGTTCAACGTTGTTCGTTCGTACGTTCGTGTTGTCAGCGGTGTCGGTAACAGTGTCGCAAATTCATTCTTTTTCCCATCTCAAAAATGCCCAAAGCGCCTAAAAATCTTCACATAAAAAAACCGGCCAATCGCGAGTCGGAATCATACACGAAAAAAAAAAGTGTTCCTACAAGGCTAAAAACGCGTAAAAAAACACTTTTCTTGTATGGTGTATGAACCCCCCCTTCATTTTTTTTTTAGTTTCTATTATTTCTTGTTATAGCGGCAACAGAAATCAATACACATTCTGTGAATTTTTTTACCGGCTACCTAGTAGGTACCTATAAGTTATAGTATTCCGGATCATAAGATACAGCCCTGACAGACGGAGGGACAGCTTAGTAATAGGGTCCCACCACCAAAGGGTCTCACTTGGTTACCCTTCGGGTACGGAAACCTAAAAAACAAGGATAGGTACTTGTACAGATGCCAGCAGATCAAGCTACCCCAAACTGTCAAATCCCAATTGAACATGAACCTTATTATTACGTAATAAAGTTGACAATATATCAAAGAAATTTGACAGATTGGGGTAGCTTGATGTGCTGGCGTCTGTACAGTGTAAGTTCTATCTTTGATATTTCTTAAGTACTTTTTAATTTAACGATGGAAAAACCATTCCTCAAGATGCAGTATCCGCCACGCCACCAACTACTTTGGTTCCAGTGCCTAGGTACTAAGTACTTCAATAAAGATCCAATAAAACGACCCCTCTGACTTATTCGTCTCTTCAATTTTTTTTTGTTCGCGGTCATGTGCCGCAAGCGCAGCTTTTCATAATGCGTCGCGGCGCGGCACGGGCATTGTCGGCGCGCAAGTCGCTCCTCTAATTCGATAGGTACCTAGGTACCCGCTAGGGCTAGAACCTTCGAATTCAACGATCAATTATTTTCGGGACGGAAATCAATCCATATCATGGAAATACAATATAATATCCAGGTATTTACATTATGATCACTGATGTTACACTATTTGCCTCTTAAACCCCCAACGATTGTGAAATATGAATTTCTAAAATAGGCAGTCCATTGTAAATTCGCAGGGCCAAATTCGCTGTATTTTCTGCTAATAAATACGTTTGGCACCCTTTGTGCCAACAAAGGGTCCTAGTACCTGCCTAGGTACCTTTAATAATAATTAAGATGGAACATAATAAGATTTTTATAAACAAAAAAAAAACTGCGTAGCGAATAATGTCTGAACAAACTGGTAAAAAAAGAGAATACGCAAGCAAAACTTAAAAAAAGAAATGATAAAGACAGTTCTGAGGTACACTTACCTCGTACTTGATGCCGGCCAAACGAAGCCATGTTTCAACTTTCAAGCAGTACGGCGAAGTTGACGGCAACAAAGGAGTTCGCGAGAATTGGTACAAATAAACGACATCTTTTTCAAAGTTAGCTTTGTGCACCGTGATCTTGGGCGGGGCAGCTTCAACTTTCTTCTCTTCTGTCTTTTCTTCAACTTTTTCAGCCGGAGGATCTTCTTTAGTTTGGCCATTGTCTACCGGCGTTTCCTCCTTAGCTTCCTTTTCTTTCTCAGTGTTCTCGGGCACGTTATTTATTACTTCAGTGGCCATGTTGAAAGCAAGATGTGTTTAAAAAGTCTGATCAGTAATCGCGCACACTTTAATTTACACAAAGAGCCACGCTTAAATTTTTATAATTTTAATTCACTGCAACTCATAAAGCAAAACGCACGTTCCACACCGCCTATACTGTCTCGCAGACTGCGGCGTGCGACTGCCGACGGACGACCTGAGGGCGGGCGCGCGCGGGGTCGTGAGCCCATGCCCTGGTAACTTAGAACATTATTTTAAAATGGTGAACAGTGCCATCTATCCCGAATACCGCGGACTTTTAATTGCAGTGTTACCACTTTTTTCCTCTTAAAAGATTTGGTGTTGTACTCGGATTTCTATTTTTCATTAATTAGTCGAGAGGCAAAAATAAAAAATATTTGACAACCTAGTGTAATTTATTTTCAAAATATTTTATTTAAAAAATGTATTTTAAGTGATACTTTTACTATCATGATAGAATAAGAGTAGTTTACGGATCTAAACGTTAGCAACACTAAGTGTTAACGTCACAAGAGTTTTTCCACCGGTGTGTTTACATGCTCGTGCGCATTTTTCTTGTAATGTTTTGGTGTTTTTGTATTATTACGTTGAGTTGAGCTTTAGTTCTTCCATATATTTCAGAAATACTGAAATTCCAGCATAGGCTGTACTTTGTGAAAGTGTTTGTGACATACATGTGTAGATAGGCCCTGGTGTAACGAAGTCAGCAATGTCCTCCCTGGCAAAAGCTATTATAATTTTTGTAATGCAAGTGACGAAACTGACTCCATCTTCCTACGGGCTCGAGTCGCTCGAGAACAGTACAATAAAACAAGGGGTGCGAAACGACAGAGGCCAAACAGGAGTAGAAATAAATGTTTAGTAAATAAATTCATTCAATAATATGTTTTTTATTCTTATTTTCCCTATTACCCAAGGTACTTAACTTGTGTATCTAAAAACATCGACAAAATTATGCTTGACGTTAAGCATATTTATAAATATGTTTTTAGATACACAATTTAAATAAAACAGCAATTCATTCGTAACATACATACCTATATACGCACCTACCTATATAGATAGAAATTTAGTTCATGGCGTCACGTTCAGAGGGCGCTGGTCGCTAACTAAACCCGAAAACGTCAGTTGCCAGTCTATCACAGTATATATTAGTCTATGGTGAGCCGGCCGGGCGCGCTCCTTGGTAGTGTTGCCAGATACGGTAAGGCAAATTCCGAGATAAAAAAAAAAAAGTTTTGTTCAATTGGGAAAATTTGACAGTTTGGGATATCTTGACCTGCTGGCGAGTGTACTCGAATACGCTATAGATCTATTTAAAAATAAACTTATGTTTTCAACTAATTAATTGGCTTTGTTAGAACTCTTTACTTAGCAGTTCAAATTCTGAGAATGTCAGGTTTCTTATAATTTTTACCTACAAGGACGTATAGTGTGATAATACGTAAATTATAGTAACAGTGTGTTTGTGTTTATATCATCATAACAGCTTCTGCCAGCGGCTTCGCCCGCGTGGAGTTCGTTAATTATCCCATGTAATACGTTCCTTGGGATTAAAAAGTAGGTATTCTATGTGTTAACCCAGGTTAAAATTTAAATGTGTGCCGGTGCTAGAATTAAACATCTTTGAAGATTTTTGAGTCAGGAAGATCATGCTCGAGTTGGTTCTCAACTCCAATCAGGGCCTGAATTCACTATGACCACTTATGATTCCTTACGCGTAACCACGTCAATCACACAATCTGCTAATATCGTAAAATTGTCTTGGAATGTTTGGAACATACAGAATCAGACGTATTGATTCCTTACCGTTACATGGGTTTCTAAAAAACACGATACTGACGTAGTTTTAACGTAGCAAGATTCCGCGGCCAATCATTATAACCAAACAGAATTGGGCCAGGTTATTTCTGTCATAAACTAGTAACCCGTCGTGATCTACTAATACCGGGCGATATTTTTATTGCCCTTTTCGCTGTAGACATAATTATTTCAGCTTCGGTTTAAGTATGAACTTTCATGATCAAAGTCTAAATGATTCAAAATCCGGACATTTGACATCGCGATCATGAGGATTAAGTAAATATCGGGACATCCACACAACTCGGGACATCTGGCTACGACGCGACGACGGTGAGTTGCAGTACTTGCAGTGCCGCCCTTTTGTACGCTGTCCGAGTGTTGCCAGCCCCGATAAATGTTACTAGGTGAAAAATCTACATATAAACCATCTTATTCTTATAAAAAACTATACTTACTTAACTGTCTATAAAATAAAAAGAATGATATTCTGTCCAGATATTTAAAATATAATAAAATACAAAACTCTTGCATCCGCTGCTCAAAAAAGTTGTCGAACCTAAATCGTAAATTGCATAATTTAATCTAAAAATAAAAAAAAAAACAAAACTACATGTGATGAGGTGATACCACCAAAAAACGGACAGTCTTTCATAAAACATTTAATCTAATAAGTGCGATGTAGTTCTCGGTGGCTGGATTTATATTATCAAAGTCAAATGACTAACTCATATTTTTTAAAAACATTTCACAACCTAAACCTTAACCGTTTTTAAGGAATTATATAGTAGTGTAAGTAAACAATCTGTGATTTATAATTTTTAAAGAAATAAACATAATATATTTTTATGTCATGGTTTCATTTTAATTTAATTTAGAATCCTTGAGATATAATTTCTAACACAATAGGTGGAAAGTTTTCTGTGAACAATAAGTCACCCTATCGAAAAATTCAAAAGGTATTTTGAGGCTAGTTCTACAAAATAATAGTTGTTGATTCTAAAGAAAAACTAGTTTATGGTTACTTCCTTAAATAGATAATCACGACATATTTCAACGAAATACCTACCATAGATACTTGCAGCTCCTGAATAAGTAGTGCGCGATTCAATGGCGCGTCCTAGGAGACTTAAAAAAAAAACATTGCCAAGATTTTGTCAAAATTTGTAAAAGTTGTTTCCCAAACCATACATTTGTCAAAGTTGTGGTTAAAAGTTATAAGGATCTGAACGTGGCCGCGCCATTGAAATGTGGGCCACGGAGATCTTTAAAAATATGCGTTGCAGAGACCTGAAATTTGGGTAAAAAAACTTCGGTAACCCAGGTACTCAACGTGAGATTGTCAGCAACACCGTGGCGTTGCTGGCCTTTCTCGAGGAGCTGAGGTGGATCGAATAGCTGATTGATTCTCCCACCCGTACGCAAAATACGCGCTTTTGACGTGGACCTGCGGACAACAGCCCGTTTTACCGAAGTATTTTGCCCTGCATTAGCGACCACCGGGCAGTTTAACAGCACATGAGCCGCTGTCTCGTCGTCCACCATACAGCGGAGTGTCTGTTACTCCTATGACAAAGAGATCATGGGCATACCCAGGGGAGGGCAGGGGGGTGGCTGCTCCCACCTGCGTGCGTATGAGGTGTGGAAGCCAACTCGAAGCAGGCCCATTAGACTCTAAAACTAAAGGACACTAAGCACAAACTGACGATTATCCACTGTAGTGTAATATGTACTGTGCAAGTGCACCCAATCCCCGGTTGGTGTGTTTATGGAAAAAACTAGAAGTGATCACATCTGAAGCCGAACTATATATGGAGCAGTTTTTGGATAAATAAGCAGCAGCAGGACTTTAAAAGTATTGGAATTATGAAATTAATTCAAGTAACAGAATGATTTTACTCGAAAGTGAAGACAGCCCTAGAAGTTTTACTGTCAATGCCTATTTATTCCACTGCTACAATTGAAAGGACATTCTGCACACTCAGACGCGTAAAAACGTGGCTAAGGTCGATTATAATCAAAGATAGATTATATTATTAAAATCAAAACATTTTATTTCACATAAACCTGCCTGTCGGAGTAGTCCTCATGCAGCCCGTGGTCGCCATGCAGGCTAGTCTTGCATGCACTGTAGTTTGTTGGAGGCTGTAGCTACCTTGGTGCGGGGCCACGTAGGTGACCATGGGGCGGATCACTGCGGTGTACAGCCATAGTACAAATTTGGGTGATAGACCCCACTTCTTATCTATCATTTTCCTGCACTTCCAGAAGGTGATGCAGGCCCTGTTCAGCTTGTTGTCTAGATGACTGCTCCAGTTTAACATATTGTCCAAAGTAACCCCGAGACACTTGACTTCGTTAGTCAACTAAAGTTCTGTATTGAACAGTTTCGGTAGGAGGAAAGGGCCTAATGCTCGTTTTCGGATGAAAATGACTAGTTCAGTTTTGGTGGGGTTCACTGTTAGTTCAAAATCCCTGCACCATCTCTCTACGATACGTAGTGCTTGCTGAGTGAGGTTTCAGATCGTTCCCGTTATCTTCCCCGAAACAAGTCACTCTATCAAAACATTTAAAACATACATTTTAAACGTACCGCCAACATCCTCCGCTACGTCTTCCTCAGCATCGTCAGTTAAATCTTCCGTGAGTACAATACAACTCCAACGCCTCCCAAACTTCCAAACTTAGTTTAGTATTTCATATTTCTATTAATTAGTGGTCGCCTAGTGATCGAAATTCGACCATAATTCATTTATTTCGAGTAGCTACATTTTTATATAAAAATATTAACTGTCTGCACTCCTTCTCCATATAAACTTTAACTGTGCCGAACTTGCTCCTCCGTCCGCGGAATTTTCCTAAACAGGGGAGCAAAGTTTTATAAAGATTTATCGATCACAACACAGTTCCAGTTCATAACAGTTCACAACTCAGTTCCTACATAACATGATAGTGTTACCACAGTCTATAAATCATACAGTCGTCCGACGAAGCCGTCTAGATAGGGCAATCGTGCGGGGTGTGAGGGGCGAGACGCGGGTAAGCCGAGCCCAAACTGCGAACAAAACAATGTTAGTAGTTCGGGCTATAACATTCGGGGCTAACGCGTGTTTGTTTTTTATTTGTTTATTTAAAATGGTGCATACGACTTGTGCTGTGAATGATTGCAAGTCCTTATCTCGTATAAATAAAGATCTGCGGTTTCATCAGCTTTCACGTACAGAAGAAAGGTAAATAAATCTGTTTTGTTATTGTAGAGTGCAGTTAAAAAATAATATTTATAATGTCGTGCCACGTTTAAAACGCTAATAAAATGGCCGACCGGCGTACGGTAAAAAAAGGTTAGGCACAGGTTATCGCACAGGGCATCTGTTTGGAAATCCTACTAATATTATTAATGTGAAAGTGTTGGACTTTTTTATTATTTACAAAGGGTAAATTTCGAGATGGTGGACATATTTTTTATAATAAGTTATGGATGTCAATTTTGAGTTTAATTGGAGTGCTTGTTACGAAAAGGTCATCCTTTTTGAAATTCAATATGTCGGACGTCGTTTTGTTTATAATTTGATTTGGGTGTCAATGGTGCCGATTCTGTTGTCACAAAATTCTCTAAACTAGACTAAAAATCACCAAAATTTAGTTTATTCCTGTCAAACGACGATTTTCCATTCTGAAATTGACTAAAGTGACTTAACTATATTTTAGTTTGACAGCACTAAGATTGCACTGAGTTATTAGTTTAGTGAAAATGGCAATTTTGCTATTCTGTTGTTGTCAATTTTATTGTTCTATTCAACCTAAAATTAAGGTTGGCAAACTAAATCTGACTATTTTTAATCGCGATTAAGTAGGTGTGGAATAAAATTAGTTGTCAAAAACTAAAATTCACACCGACACCACGAGTTCTGGTGCACAAATAGTACCTACTGTTTTTTTTTTCTTTTCTTTTGCTTATATCTCGAAAATGGTGTATCCTATCACAAAAATAATGGAAATTTTGACCCCCTTTACTGAATCCCACACACCTCTAAAACTCAACATGTGGGTAATAATTTTTCATATTTTCCATACAAAAAGTGAAAATTCCATGTAAATCACGTCGAGGCTGCCGCACCTGCGCGCCTCTGGCTCTAAAAAAAATCACGGGTAGGGCAAACAAGTACCACGTTGCGAAGCCAAAACATACCACGTGCGAGTCGCGATTGTTAAATTCGATTTTACTTGTGTCAATATTGTTTTAAATTTAGAGATATTTTTTGCAGGATAGCGTTAAGATTCTCGTAGTCAAAAGTAAGGAATTTTAGTTATAGTTTAGTTCGGTGTACAGACGCCAGCAGGTCAACCTATCCTAAACTGTCAAATTTTCCCAATTGAACATGAACCTTATTCCTTTGTGATAAAGTTGAAAAACTATCAAAGAAATTTGACAGATTGGGGTAGCTTGATGTGCTGGCCTCTGTACAAGAGAATCGGTACCAATTTTAAGTTTAATTGGGGTGCTTGTTACGAAAAAGCCATCCTTTTTCGAAATCCAAGATGGCGGACGTCATTTTCAATGTATTTATAATATGTTAAGGGTGTCAATTCCGAAGTAAATTTATTGCAGATCAACATCAATACTGCTATCGATGGTGATCTGCAATAAATCAATAATTTCATAAATATTGTTTACTTGTGACGGCCCTGGCTGATGCGTTACTGTCTAGACGATGTCGGCATTTTACCAAAGATCAAAGGCGTCGAACTACTGTATGATTTTTATGCTGTGGTGTTACCCAGGAACTATCTTGAGGAGGTCATACATGCAGTCGCTTCATATAAAATACTGGTATTCAGCTGCATCCGGTTAGGCTGGAAGCTGACCCCAGCGCCGCTGGGGAAAAAGGCTAGCCACGTTGATTTTTGATCCTTGATCGAAGGGAAATAATAAACGAAATTCGTGATAAACACACTTTTTATTTCTTTGTTTGCATAATTATGGCATTTTAAGAAAAAATCGTTTCAGCAAATCATATATAATATAGCATAGAAAGCTTAAACACAAAAATATTTAAACTTTGGATATGTCCGAAAGTTATTCCAATCACAAACAGAGTAATGGTAATATACATAGAAAACGACCCCTCAGTGTGTTCTCAATTCGAAGTAATTTTATCAAAAAACTTAAGTAAGTATATGGTTCAAATCGATTAAATTCAAACTTTTTAAGTTGAAATTTTGTTATACATTACATTTAAATTCATTTATTTTTGGCATTCATGCCGCATGGAAGTAATAAGTACTACTGTTTACTGGCCGAACATAAAATCATCAATATGAATGAGGGTGTTCTTGAATATTCAAGCCACCAGTTGGCGCCACTTTGATAAGAGGTCTTCCAGTTCGACATTGAAATTTTATATAATAATACATATATTTTTGATGTCATTCGTTTCATTCATTCGTTCACCATTCAGTCTGTAGGCGCTTTGACCTGACGTCTCAGTGCTGCCAGAAAACCCTCATTGGTTTCGACAGGAATTTACAAACAGTTGTCTTTCAATGAGGAAGTTTATGTACCTGAAACGCATTATAAATTTTAATATCAGGAGAACCGAGCTTTGCTCGTTTTTTTTTTTTAGTTTGACGTTTTCTAAAAATGAAACCTATCTAGATCGATTTATCGCCCCCAAAACCCCCTGCATACTAAATTTCATGAAAACCGTTGGAGCCGTTTTTGAGATTCCGATTATATATACATTTACACAAGAATTGCTCGTTTAAAGGTATTAAAGTTTTCAAAAAATTAAAGGCCCGTTCTGACATTTCAGAAAGACCGTAGAATGTAACTTGGAACGAAACTGAAAGAAAAATTTAAACAATAATGAATTACATAAAGTGTTTAAAAAAATAAAATACATAAATTTTTTTGGCGAGTTAATTAATATGATGGAATTTATTGCGAGTATTTTTTTGCGCTTACTTTATAGTATGCAATTTTTAATTATTACGAAACGTCTCAAACTGTCTCATCTCAACTTAACAAGTGTGCTTGTGTAAGGTGCCATATTCAAATTATTCAAATATAAGACTCTCTATCACAGAGCATTGCCTTCTAATGAGAATGAAACTATTCAGTTATCAGCTGATCATACAATGCCTACTACTCCTACACTGAACTTAACAAGTGTGCTTATGTAAGTGCCATATTAATGCATTTAATGCATTTAATACTATTATCTACTTACCTAAATTGTCTTTAATTTAAATTAAAGACAATTTAGGTAAGTAGATAATAGTAGATCTACAACAAATTGTCAACATAAACTAAAACTGTTCACTGCCAAGTCCTACAATTCAATGCATCTTGTAGGATAATATTATAAGCAACAAAAATCTGCCGAAAAAATTTATCTCCCCTGTTTCAGATAACCACGAACTCAACTCTACAAAGAGGGAGAGGGCATCGGCAGATGCAGAGAAAGCACCGCCATTCAGAACGGCCGTGTCGCCGCGAAAGCGCCAAACATAATCTTATACGTAACTATTTATTATAATTGTAATAACACCATTACGGTGCTCCTGCCCTCTGGAATATTATTATTACCATTTGCATGGCATCAGTCAGTGTCCATTGGTTTTCTTGAGATCAACGGCATCTATTGGCCAGATTGTAATATAATACTCGCAAAGTACTGCTGGTTTGATTACTTTAATCAAACCAGCAGTACTCTGCGAGTGCCAGCACATTTATGAATATTAGTATTGTTTAATTGTAAAAGAATTAACTGATAAGCATTTCACCATTGTTAGTAAATTTTATAACACTAACTAAGTAATAAGATTCAGTAGTAGGTACTGCTTTCTGTGCGATACGCAGTACTTCCGCCCACTTTGGGCGATGGTATGACGGCCGGACAGTATCGCTATGAAAGTGTGTAAAAAGGACTAGGTATTTGAATAAATTGTGGAATAACAAAAATCTCTAACATAATGTTTTGATTTAAAGAGTGTCCGTGGTGTTTAGTGCCCGTTGTTTTCCATATGAGACCTACTTTAGCTTTGGAATGGGCGCCTGTACCACAACCTATACTGCCCTACTAAGCGCAAAAGCGGTATCTCAAAAAAAAAAAACCTAAATTGGATGTTTATGCCATCGGGTAGCTTTAATAAAAAACGCATCTAAGGAACTAAGCCTTTTAGCGCTATCTTGTTCAAAACATTTAAAAAAACCTTAAGAAAGATTTCCCTATCTCAGTTTTACCATAAATCACTAAGGGTATTATTTTTACATAACTCCAATTATCTCGAAACTCGCTTTCAGCTTAGTTGGGCACTATATTTCCTTTGTATCTCAAACTATCTAATTCACTGATAAATGAAAAATCCGAAGTGCGTGTAAAAGTGTTAAAGAAAAAAAAATGGTTTAAGTGTTGTGTTGTGTGTGATTGAAAACCAACTACCTATATACCAACGAATAATTACACCAGAAACATCAGAGATGCACTGGGTTTCCCGCCGTCTTATGGATATTACTTGTACAAAATCATTTCGATATTTCACATCTGCCAGGCGTCTCGTGAGGGCCACAATTTTTTGTTTATTGATAAAATAATATTAGTTTTACATATTTGTCTGATTTAGGTAGGGTAGGCAGTGTTTTTCTGTCTTTATGGACTGCACGCCACTGCCCTTCTTAGAAAAGGGCGGGCGCGAAGAGTTTTACAGCCTCTCTTTGGCTTGCATTTTTAACAAAGCGAACTTTGTACGTCAGTACTTATTACTTTCATGATCGATCATCCTAGACCTAGAGTTTCGGTTATATATTACGACATTGCGAATGTCTTCAGGTGCAGCCAAGCCAAACTGCGGTCGCTGCGACGTCACTAACGTCGTCCGTTCAGGCCGATTCATTGTGGTGTACGGATGACGTCGATCGTTGGTGTGGATTTGACTAGTTACGATCGTCCATATCAATCGGTTTATGGTCGGCTGTTCATCGATCGACCATCGACTGATCGACGTCGATCGATCGCAGTCAGGTTGCACCTTCCCTCGATTTAATCCTAATGATGATTATACACAATAAAAATGTTATAATACTAGGTATGTTACATCCGCACTAGCGACACTACGAATGATTTAATTCCACCGCAAAACTTTACTACTGTAGGTTCTTCGCGCTACGAAATCTAAAACTATTTTAGGGGGCAAAGCTGCTATATCGATCCCTGATCCAAAACTCAGTTTGTTTAAGTACATACAAACTTTCAGTGCGAAAGCAAAATTAAATTATAATTAAAATGCGGTGGGTAGAATGAAAAAGGTACCAGTCTCACTCAATACCTATAAAGTACCTATTCGTTCAACACAACATTACGACACGATCAAAACTTTACAAACATGATCTTTTATTTGATGCTTTCTAATAATATTTTTTTATTTATTGTCACTAATGTGTAACATGCAACGCGGTAACATTTCATAAAGAATAGACGCTATCCTTTAGATGTCGCTATTACGAAAGCAGCTTACGTGACTAGATAGATTATAGAAAAAGACATGATACTTAGTATAGAAGCGAAGCTAATGTTCACATTTCTTATTGCGTGCGTCGATGGAGGCGGAGAATTATTCCCTTCTATCTGTACCTACCACGCTCGTTCGGAGTGTGAAACATAACAATATGCACAATACATTGATATAATAAATTCACATGGTTACCATTACTCAGTAGTCATGTCTTTAATCGAAGGCATTAAGAATCCTACGACCGAAGCTCGCAACTAGGATTCGGGCGGAGACAATATTTCGTCTGAAAATTGCTATCGTTGCGCTAGTGTTAGTACCTGTCGAGGATACATACCTACAGTGAGCAGTACGATCACACACACATTGACAATGGCTTGACGCGATAGCGCTAGTAGCTACTGACCATTTATGATGAATTTGGATGTGTTCCGTAATACCAAAAATGATGAATGAAAACTTATTGTATTTTAATATTTTTTTTGACATTTTACAACTTGATAATATGAGCTATGCTTCTGAGACAACAATATTACGGAAATTGTTGGTTATAATACCAAAAAAACAGTGAGAAAACATGTCATTTACGCTGTAAAAATGTGCGAAATGCAATTCGCTTAAACTTCATTTCAGGTAAGTATTTTGGAAAAAAAAACCCCTACGAGCCTAGATAAATACTGTCTGAATCCGAATATCATCATAATATGATGGAAATATGCTCAAGTTGCAAATGATTTAGGTATTACGTATGTATGGACAGTTCATTGTACGTAGGCCTCTTAAGTAATAGGCATACTTCGGTACTTAAGTATTATAAATTGAATCTGAGTCCGGTAATCTTTAAATATCTTATAATGATTTTCTGAATTAATTAAAGAAGGAATTGTATTAAAATTGTGTGGCCATGTTCAAAATTTAATTATAAAAATAGTGTCGAAACGTAGCGACACCGAGCAACACAACTGTTGTTGCGCACAGACACGATGTGCAGCACACGCCACTGACGCCATCCTGAATTCCTGAGCTGACTGTAGGCAAATAGCCTGATATGATTTTGAAAGTGGTCGGAGTATGAGTTTCGCTTCTATACTACTTATATTCTTTTTCTATTACAAAACACAGTTTTGAATGCAGAATGTATGATTGAAAAATGTAAATGATGATTATAATAGTAAGCTTCAGTTTTGAAGTTAAAAATTATCTTCTTCAGACATCAGGATCGCTGATGCCATACCTGTTTAACAATAAGTATTATTAGTACCTACTTTACTTTTGTAACCACACTGTCTTCCTGATGGCCCTGAGCATAACAGCACATACACCGTGTTTGGATTATTATGCGGATAGGTAAACTTTTCATAGCAGCTTAATCAGCATATAGCATAATCAGCCTATAATGTTCCCACCACTGGGACACAGGCCTCCTCTCTTTGACGGGAGGGAGCCATAATCCACCCGTGTGCGGTGGTGGATGTCACACATGTCTCATGCACTTTTGCTTCTAATATAAGACATGCCGGTTTCCTCACGATGTTTTCCTTCACCGTCCATAACTTGAGTACTTTTGAGTTGTAACTAGGATATAAGGTAATCGCGTAATTAGGTACTTTAAATTATTATCATTTTCTAACAATAGTTACAAAATCAGTGTCATATATCTTACAACTCATTAATATTTCATGAGTGTACAGTCACCAAAAGAGATAAGTATGTTCAGGGTCACCAAATATAGATGG
Organism: Polymixis flavicincta; assembly: GCA_949987655.1. Classification (NCBI taxonomy): domain Eukaryota; kingdom Metazoa; phylum Arthropoda; class Insecta; order Lepidoptera; family Noctuidae; genus Polymixis; species Polymixis flavicincta. The sequence continues at coordinate 27,305,184 of OX465171.1, read as the reverse complement.
AGTTTTATAAGAAACCGATGGATGTTTTCGAATGAGATCGAATTGGATAAATTAACTAGTGGTTTTTTATTCATTCAATTAAATTTTATTCCAGAAAATCAATCGGTTTCTTAATAAACTTGAACTAAGTAGGTATATCCGTCGACCCTGTATACTTATCTATTTTGGTGACCGTTTATTATACCTACTATTATAAATTGTATTTTTTTTTTAAATAATGTTGTGGTAAAAAACTGCAGTAATTTTTTTAAAAGTTTTTAAATTAATTGTGGGAGATCTGAGGACACCAACGAGCATTAGAATTACCAAGAAACTAGCTATAGCCACCGGCTTCGCCCGCCCGGAACTTTCTTCCCCTATTTAATTCCCTTAAGGGTTGAATTTCGAAAAGTCCTTCCTTATTCCTTGTCTACATTATAAAGGGACTTAATGTTCAGCTTTCTAGGTCCAAGGGTTTGTGCTGGGCGTTGATGAGTCAGTCAGTCAGGACTTTTCTTTTTATATAAATAGATTTAGGAAGGTATGTATGTATACTGACCACTCATGCTGAATGCCGATGGCAGTTGGTCCGAGCTGTCCGAGTCGCCGCTGAAGTAAACAAAATCGGATGTTTCGTCTCCAGCCTAAAAATTAAAAACATATTCTTGATAGGTCGTTTTGAATACGAATGTTGAGATCACTATGAGTAGGGGTCGACCAAAGAAACGATAGATGGACTGTGTAAAAGATGTTTTTTGTTGTTAAAATATGTAGGTAATAGTAATATGCTGCATGAAAAATATTTTAAGTGGCATATGCGCTTTTTAAAGGCTATCCAATAATTATCGGACACCCTGCATGAGACAAATTCAGGCAAACTAGTATTCGACCACCTTCGTGGTAATGTGGGCCGAATACCCAGTATCCGACATTGGACGTAGGTATAGGATGGTCGGATATGCAGTATGAAACAGCTACATCTCTTACATTATTAATTGACTCAGTTTCAAAACATTAAAAATATTTTTTTACAACTTGCTAAATCAGAATAAATCATTGAGACTTTTCAATGTCGTTTACTTATACGGATTACTCGTTTACTTTCAAAGATTTAGTAAGGCTACGTTTAAAAGACTTGTCATGTTTTTGTATTCATATAGAGAAAAGTTTATAATACACTTACCTCTTCGTGGTTGTTTCTGTTCGGTGGTCTATGTCCTTCTTGTTCAAAGTGTGTTACGAAAATGTCAAGTAACTCTTTGATATCATCCGCCCTAACGGTTTCCTCCAGCGGGGACATCAAACGTTCCAATCCTGAAAAAATAAGTATAAGTACATTCACAAACAGTGCACAGTGCATTAGTAGATACATATTACCTCAATGTTCACAAATGAGATTTTAAGATATCAAGTATTATATATTTTTGACCTAAAGGACATAAAGAACAAAAATGGCGATAGCGTGGCAATGCTGACCATTACCATAAGTTTGGCCGTTTCTTTTCCATACTTTACTTTGCATGGTAAACTTTTTACCCGACTGCCAAAGAAGGGTTATGTTTTTCGCGCGTTACTTGTTTGTTTTCTCTATTATTATAATGACAGAATCTAAGACCCGTTAATTTAAATGATGAAAAATTTAGATTTCCTATGATTATTGCCATTTCACGTAAACTGATTTTTGGAACTATCCTCATATGAAGTATGTCTAACGCACCGATCCCGGTCGCGCCGACTAGAAAACGACTTGCTATCAACGATTTTCTCGTTCAAGAAACGTACAAAAGATTGCAGGTAGGTATATACTTAGTTCATCGATAATTATTCACATCGCCGGGCGGCGCTTAGTTGTTTGTCGCAGCGACAACTCGACAAGGGCTACAAAAGACAGTACTCGCTCAGCGGCACTCGCTTGGCGGACAGAAAATTCGCTGAGAGACGCACTTTTGGTACAGACGCCAGCACATCAAGCTACCCCAAACTGTCAAATTTAACCAATTGAACATGAACCTTATGGTTATGTCATAAAGTTGAATATCTATCAAAGAAATTTCATTCATTCTTCTTTCTTTATCTAGGCGATGTTTCTTTGGAATGCGCTCCCTCTGAATATCAGAATGGCAACCAGCCGGTTATCGTTTAAAGTGAAGGCACGTGAGCATATTCGTAAGAAGTTGGCAGAGGCACCTGCCAGGTTTTGTCTCTGCATCACCCTAAGGTTGACTGGTAGAAAATGCCTTAGGCAGGCATTAAGTCCGCCTTTGTACAGTATTTTTTACTTGTGCATTAAGTTTTAATAAATAAGTAAATAAATGCCATAGTTACCGGCGCGGCGGCCCTCATGCCAGGCGTCCTTGAACTGGTAGAACACCAAGCCGGCTTCGGCCAGGATGCGGCGTAGTTGTGTGACGCGCCGGCGTCGTGGCCGAGCGCTACGCAGCAACGGCCTCATCACAACGTGGAATGTATTCTGCCTGCAATTTAAAAAAGACGTGTTATACAGGATAAGTTTTTAACCAGTGCGCAAACTGTAACCATGAATTCAGCATATTTTTAAAATCGTATCCTGTAGGTAATAGACAAGCCGTGCACTTCCATATCAACTTTTATCCCCATAAAGTGATGAATTTAAAAAAACAAATCCTTTCTTAGTGCTTACCACGTTGTTTTTGCTGTCATTGGTTATCTGTGACTGTTCGGTCGGCTGTCAATTTTACGTCTGCCTCTTTATGCGGTAGTACACAGAGCATAATATTATATACAGGTAGTCACAGAGTACGTTTGTGGTCTCTCTCTTTGCAATATGAGTTCAGGATGAAGAAATAGCGCTCCAATTAATTTTTTTAATCCGGTTAAATCCCGGCTAGTGTCGGCCTATTGATGTCGTAAACTCCAAAAGGGGGCTCACAGGCCGAGGTGACGACGGAATAATCCTTCATTTCTTTGGTAAAATTTAATTCTTTCGGACTGAAAATTGGGCAGCGTGCCGCGTGTGCGTTACGATTCTAAAATAATATTTCAGGCTTCCATGTGGGATCTCATTCGTGATGATCGCCCGCCTGAATTTCGTGTAAAGGTATCATTTATTGGAAAAGGAGGTACCTAATTTACCCCTCGTGAAATGCCACGCGCCCCACGAGTGGGAATCCCAAACGACTCGTGTAAAATAGTGCGCACGGCTACACATCAAGCTATAATTTTCCAGTATAAGCTGATCTCGCATTGTATAGGCTTCCCGTACAATGAGAGGTCAGCTTATACTGGAAAATAGAGTATATACGTTGAAATTAAATTTGCGATGTATAATTTTATGTTCTTATAATGAAGTTTATAATAAGTTTAAATTATTTTTGATAATTTTATTACTGAGCCTGAGCACTCTTCCGATAAATAGTGTCGTTTATTAAACTAACAAAATCGCTTCGATCTCGTGTGTTCGGCCGGTGACCGCGTGCAGTAGTGTGCGAGCGAGATAAAGAGTGCGGTGGCGCGGGGAAGTGGGGGCGAAAATTGAATTTGAGCTGAGGTTGTATAGGCTCATAACCCTCTTAAAATTTTGTTGCAGCCGGACTAAGGTGTGTTTTTTTTCCAATGATTTACTTTTCTGAGGAGTTTTTCTCTTTCCGAGGGTTCTTTTTTCCAGAAGTTTATTTTTCCTGACAGACCTTTTTCAACCCTCGACACCCCGATCCTGGAGGTTTCATGGTTTCATTTAACCTATTTTTTTTTCTTTTTTTCATAAAACCAAAGATGCAATAATCATTGAACGCAATAATAATCCTTAAAATAGTTTACAATAGTTAATCTTAAGGTACTGGCTAATAAACAAGGTATTAGCTTGGGTATTTCCATTGTTTTATTATCTGAGTTTTCAGTTACCTCCGGCAGATTAAAAGTCTGAACTGTTCTATCTGGCAAGTTTCGTTTATTTATTATCTACAGTGTGCATCTCCAAAGCACCAGAAATTCTTTTATTTGTATTTTTTAAATAGGAAAACACACAATCTTTACACATTTTACATTACATTGGACAAGCTCCCTTTACATTATTTCCACTACTTTACAATATAATTGACACAAGCGTTAAATTTTCGTACGGAATTATCATTTTATCAAGTCGGTTTTCCGCTTCTGCTGGATTAAATAATTTCCTGAGTAATCACGCAACACCTTCCGCATCCAGCTTGTGCCAGCTGCCTTATTCATGTTCTCGGCCTAAAAGGTGGGCCAAGTCTGCCTATTTGCGGTCTCCCCTCATAATCTTCTGCTCCAACGACTGCATATACCTTATAATTATATCTATAGGTCGCACAACTGAGCCGGTCAACAGCTAGGAACTCTAGCAATTCTGCTTAGCAGTCTGTAACTTCAGTTCTTAAACAACGTGTCGTTTTGCATCCTCGTCAAATTTCAGGAGGCTGCTAAGACAGACATAAATCATCAAATAAAGTTACGAAACCTACTCACTAATGAATACCAAATTGTTTTTTTGTTATTAAGTTTAACAGTACATATTTCAGAATACCTACACCTCTTTCAAAGAACAGAATCGCCCCGTTCCGTATGCGGTAGGCACTATAAGCAATGTCGCACGACTACAGTTCGGTATCACACGGGCCGCGTTTTAACATGCGTGTCCCACACATGCCGCGCACACTTCCGAAAATATGAAAAAAGAACCTACTTATTTTATGATTGATTCGTGTCGAGAATCATTAGCATATTTACCTAATTTACTAGCTTTTACCAGCGGCTTCACCCGCGCGGTGTTTGGAAACTATCCCACCTGTACTCCTTTTAAGTCGAAGGTACTATTTTGATCAAGACCTCATCGTCAAGTCAGGGGACGGTCAATGAAAACGCCAAACAGAGGCCTAGTATTTTCATTAGCCGTCCCCTGACTTGACAAAGCCTTGATCAAAATATTACCTTCAACTTAATGTTTTTGTTTGGGTCGGGGGTTTTTTAAACTTTAAATTTAATTTTTAATTTAATATCTCGCTTAAATCTGCGCAGCTTTGCTAATGTTTCCCACAGTGAAGTTTGTTAATAATTTATCCTCATTCCTCATCCTGATCACCATTTATCTACCTAAGATAATCTATTCATTGAGACCTTTTTAATGAGCCCAAACACGATACTTCTGCTGTTTGTTGGTGAGTAACTCTGGTATCCTGGAAATTCCAGGTGCTGCTCCAGCATCACTTTGTTCGTTTAATATCATTGAAGTAAGTAATAGAATACCAAATTTCGAGATGATCAGACCTCGAAAACTGTACCTATGGTAAATCGGAAGTTACTACTGGTTGAAACTATAGTACAGGTTTATGGATAAAAGGGGACTGGATGTGTAATGTGTATGCTGAAAAACATTCAATAATCCTTCGTCAAATCTACCTTTCCAGCAAAATCTTGAAACTTTCGAGTTCGCCGAGTTCATTGTCAAGGGGGCGGGCATACTCGAGCGCTAAGGCCATCATCTCGCTGCTGGGCGAGCTGCCTAGGTATTCACCTCCGGCAGCAAAATCCAGGCGGTCACCATCTGCTCACACAAACGTCACAGATCATTGCTTTTTTGAAAAAAAAAAAAAAAATTGAAGTAGGTACGCTTTGTTGGTGTTTCTTATTGAATGTGACCAAGTTTTTGCACACAGCTATCTGTTTATAATGGTAATCCGCTTTATTCTGCGCACATTTTAGCTTCCGCCATTATGGAGGCAAAGGAGGAATAATCCATCACGCCAAGCTCGGGTATGCTTGTTAATATAACCTCCAAGGTTTAACGCTAGGTCTCTCGCGTTAAATAAAGAAATAAGTACCTACCATTAACGAATTTACAAAAATAATACCGAACTATTTTAATAATATTTACCTTGGTTGGCGAGCTGCTCAACTATCTTGTATGTAGCTATAGCCCTATCCACAGCAGAGTCTACACACTGCGAGTCTTTATCGAGCAGCAGCGTCGCCAGGAGATGCAGGGAAACGGATTTAACCGTACCCATGCACTTGTCATAACACAGAGAATAGCTGTCCGTAAAGCCAGCTACAATACTCTGGAATCTTGGCAATAATTTGTGTCTGTGAAGTTATAAATGAAATTCGTATTAATGACAAAATGTTATTAAATTAAGTTTTCATTTTGGGTACCCAAATGTATTTGAACAAAATCTTTTACTCAAGTAAACAAATTACTTCACAATCCAGGCTCTTTTTCTGAATCCAATCGCTAACTTACGCATTCCAAAATAAACATGTCTAGTCTATTTCGAGTACAAGGCAATCATCATCACAAATCCTCAAGGTGTTTTTGTACCTAGCTATGGAGTAATACCAGTTCACGTGAATAAATATGGCGTATTTATAGTGTGTCCTGCTACCTGCACGCTACAGGAGCTAATGGACGCTGCTAAAAGTGCTAAAATCGTAGCCAATTTCTGAGCTGACTGTATTTAAATTGCTATCGACACGCTAAGAAGAAGAAGAAGCTGACATGCTTCCAATCAAAGCTGGTGGAGCTCAGCCATTCTAACAAGAAAATAGTGCGTTGTCGTAATTCAAATAGACAGTTACATTTCGTTATAGAATAAACAATTTCCATTTAATCATTCCTTGATATATTAATATTCGAAATTTTATTTAGGTAGCTAAAACTATTTTTAAGTAACTCTGCATAGACTCATAAACAGTGGCGTAACTAGGGTGTGGCAGGCAGAGCATGACCCCTGGGCGCTTATCGAAAGGGGGCGCAAAAAGTCACCAATTATAAAATAAATAAATAAAACATCAATAAACCATTTCATACTGTTACCTACGGAACCTCCCGAAACAACCGTGTCCGGTGAGGACCTACGTCTGGCGGAGGGTGAGGACGCCATGGCGTCTCTCAAGCCACTCCTCAAAGAGGGGACTTACTGCCGCAATCGTGGCGTGCCCAAAATGCTAAAGGTAACTAACGTATTTAAGTTGATAAGGATTAATACTAATAGATACATTCTTAAACCGAAAACCTTTTCATTCAACCCAAATCAAAATCCACCTAGATTTGTATGAAATCGTACACTTTTATATTTCGAGTTACGAATTTTATCTTACGATTCCATCTCGACAAAGGATATCTGTCATATGCAGAGTTATGGACTTCCAACTTATTTAAGGTTTGTTTAACTCCCAGAAAATGTTTATTTAACTTAGCTTTTACTCACGACTTTCTCTGCACGGAAGTCTTTTCGGTACGTGTCTTTTAAAGTGTCCTCATGGGAACAAAAAGAGCTTTTTGTTTTGAAGGCACTCCATGCTGCTGTCTACTTTCCTAACCATTTTCTTTTTTCGACAAACATATGCTTATCCAATCTTAGGCTAGAATTAAGAAGAGAGTAGTGGTGGCCAAGTGGTAACTGCCGCGACTTACGAGTTGTAGGTCGTGAGTTCGAACCCAGACAGGTGCTTTACTTTGTGTAAATTATTTCATCACCACTGGTCCCAAAACGGTGAAGGGAAAACATCGCGCGTGAGGAAACCGGCATGTCATAGAAACAAAAATTCGAAGACATGTGACATCTACCAAACCGCACTGGGCCTGCGTGGTGTATTACGGCCCAATCTCTCTCAACGAGAGGTGGCCTGTGTCGCAGCAGTGGGAACATTATTTTAGGCTGATGATGATTCATATGCAACTCACCGTATCAAGCGTTCAAGTAACACTTTCGGGTGCAGCCGCCGAGGCTCATGGTACATAATTATGATCATTTCGTCATCCTTCTTTTGTGATTCAAGCCAGTTCATAAAGTCAACGAGGGCTGTAACCTCTGACTTTGTTTTGACTACCTGTGGACCAAATTTAATATTCAGATGCGAAAAACTAGCGTTCCTAACAAAATACGACACATCAAGACACTGGTGCCGATTCTGTTGTACACCGAACTAAACTATTACTAAAATTCCTTACCTTTGACTATGAGAATCTAAACGCTATTCTGCAAAAAAATATCTGTAAATTTAAAAACTATTTTAACACAACTAAATTCAAATTTGACGATCGCGACTCGTACGTGGTATGTTTTGGCTTCGCAACGTGGTACTTGTTTGCCCTACCCAGTGTTTTTTTTTTAGCCAGCACCGCGCCGGGCGGCAGCCTCGACGTGATTTATATGGAATTTTCACTTTTTTCATGGAAAATATGAAAAATTAGTGTTTGGGGTTTCATACAAGGGGTCGAAATTTTCATTATTTTTGCGATAAGACACACGGTTTTCGAGATATAAGCAAAAGAAAATAATAAAAAATACAGTACTATTTTTGCACCAGAAGCCGAGGTGTCGGTGTGAATTTTAGTTCTTGACAACTAATTTTATTCCACACCTATTTAATCACGATTAAAAATAGTCAGATTTAGTTAGACAACCAAATTTTAGGTTGAATAGAATAATGAAATTGACAACAACAGTATAGCAAAATTACCATTTTCACTAAACTAATAATTCAGTGCAATATTAGTGCTGTCAAACTAAAATATAGATAAGTTGTGTCACTTTAGTCAATTTCAGAATAGGAAATCGTCGTTTGACAGGAATAAACTAAATTTTGGTGATTTTTAGTCTAGTTTAGAGAATTTTGTGACAACAGAATCGGCACCACTATCAAGTTCTACAACTTTTCTCTAAAACTCAATCATATCTCTATCTAATACTCGTATCTCATCGTTAAGGCAGCGTTCGTCCGACCGTTTTTTATCCAACTTAGGGACTACTCACACTTATTCAGCTCTGTTCAGCTTTTGTCCATAGAAAACAACGATTTTATAGAGGGTCCGTTCAGCTTTCCGCGGCTGAACGCATGCGTACGCATCTCATACAAAAACTTTATTTTCTATGGACAAAAGTTGAACAGAGCTGAATAAGTTTGAGTAGTCGCTTTTCAAATCCGACTACCACGAAAAAGTCTTTTCATTCTTCGGGTTAATATATAGCTTATGACACTCACAATTAACGTGGCTTTCTATTGGTAAAATAATTTTCAAAATCGGTTCTGCAGATCCAGAGATTACCCCTACAACCTAACAAATTTTACCTCTTTATAATATTAGTACAGATAGTATGAGGGATGATTTTGAAAACATTGCCTTATTTCGGTCAAATTTTTTTTAACTCACCACGGTAAAGTTTCTTTTACGAAAACTTATCATCTCTCAAAAGGGGATTGTGGCTAAGTAATAACAGCCACACAAGTCGATCTAACAGGTTAAGCTACGCTTACCGCTGTTGTTCCGTACATAGGTGATTATCTTTACATACCAAGACCCCTCCGTGCTTCGGAAACCACGCTAAGCCTTTGGTTCCAGTTGTCATTCGTGAATCATTGACAATCGTTACGGGTCGTCAGAAACCCGAAAGTCTGACAACCAGTCTTACCAAGGGTTATCGTGTTTCCCAGTTGGGTTGTGGACTTCAGATATGCAGTCGCTCCATGTAAAATAAATTTCAATTTACAATTCAGCTGCACCCGATTAGGCTGGAAGCCGCCTCAGCATAGTTGGAAAAAGACTGGGCAGATGATGAAAGGAAAACATAAAAGTATTACTGTACCTTTTGAGTAGCCGTATCTTTCAACATTCGGTAGCGTCCTACGGTGACGACGCGCAAATTGTTCCGGCGACGAGCTCCTGGGTTCAGGTCACCGAACGGCATTACGAACTGCGCGTATTTTTTATGAGGAGGAGTAAATGCCGCTATATGACAAATCTGCAACAATAGATGCCATCACTATTTCACCAGCCCAATAGTTTGTACTGCTAATAAACAAACATGTCAATAATATTTTCAAAAGTCCTACTGTAGGAATCGACTATTCTGCAAACAGGCGAACGCAAGCCAGAGTTGGACTTGCAAGTGCTCACTAAAAATAATTTGCCAGAGCGCACCTTTCGCTTGTGGACTGTTCTAGGAAACGCATAGCATAACATGTTGGATAATTCAATGCAGTCTAATTTATTACTTTAAGCTTTAGCAAGGTTTTAGATGTTCGATAACTTTTTATGAATAAGACCGCTCGTCTTTTCGGCAAGGACAGGCGTTCACGATTGTACAGGAGCTATAACCAACCTTTCTGCACTGAGAGGGCCACAACGAACATACCTCGTCAATGAGTCTTCTGCCAGTGGCGACAATATCCCATCCCACTAATTTATACTTCCCAGGAGGCAAGCCAAGAGGCTTCTCGACGAGGGCTGGAGGCAGGTTCGGCGACTCGCCTCCATTGTCGGATAAAGCTGCCGCCATTCCGGATTCAGGCTGGCTGCAAACAATTCCACAATTATTTAATTATCAAGTTGTTATTCTAGGTTGGTTGTTAATATTTTGAAGCAATTTACTCTTTGCCTCTATCTGTTTTAGTCATTACCATCCTCTTTCTTTTAATCAAACACATTTTTTTTAATGTACATTCTTAAATCCTTTTTCTGTTTTAAACATATTTTTATGGAAACAATGATAGGCAAAAGAAAAATCAATGGTACGATTGGACAAAATTAATCTAATTAGGTAATCGAAAATGATGATACGTTTCATTTATCTATTTATTTATAACAGAACTCAAAATGATAATGTTTTTTTGAGGTTACGTGGTAAGTCCCCCTCTTTGAGGTGTGGATTGAGAGGCGCCACGGCGTCCTCATCTTCCGCCTGACGCAGGTCTCACCGGACACGGTTGTTTCGGGGGGTTCCAGCAGATTGCAAATGTAAGGCAAGCTATCTGAAAAATGTATGCACATCTGAACTTTAATTTACCCCCTCTTCAATCTTTCTTAGCAATTATCTTCAGATCACACCCCTAAAGAACATTCTCGTCTCGGCATCACGTAGCTGCCATACATTCATATCTTTTGTAGCTCAACATAATTTTCTATGTGGTACATCAAGTACCTAGATAAGTATTTAGTAGAAGAGTTTTTTTTTTTGGGTGGGAATCATCAAACAACTTCTCCCGGTCTGGGTGGAGCAGGAGGGCGTGTCAGACTTTTACTGATTAAAACCCACCCGAGTTCCCTCAGTAGCCTGTGTGCCAGGGGCGGCGGTATCTCTTTCGAACAACCCGCACCCCTGGCAGGCATCGGCCGTTGCGGGCCCCATCGGTTAGTGCTGACATCTCTTTGAGGCGCGCGTGGAACACAACGTGCCGTCGACCTGGGCTTGGTCCTTACCGGACAGCAAGCTACCCATTACTCGCCATCCGCAAGCCCACGCTTACGGTGGCGGGGAATCAGCCTGCGTTTCCCGACGCCCAGGGCGTCTCCTGCGGCGACTAAAGCCGTGAGGGAGCATGTACTGCTTCTCCCTCACGAGCGCCGCCTCTCTTTTCGCGAATATCACTGCTTCGCAGAAGGAGGTGACGGCTATCCATGCATTCGCGCTCCGTACCATGGCCTGGACCAGGGCCGGACGCAAGAGATCGCCGCCGCCGATCGCCTCCACGAGGACGCGGCGGTGCTCCACCCAAGCCGGGCAGACCTCCACCGTATGCTCCACCGCCTTATGCGAAACAGGAACCTCCCGAAATAGCCATGTCCGGTGAGGACCTGCGTCAGGCGGATAGTAGAATAGTGTCAAGGTGAGTCTAGTCGAATTTTTTTCCATATAAACTTCGGGAGTGTTATACTCCACTGTTCGACAATGCACTTCAAAAATTAAATATGCTATGGTTTTGTTTCATTATTAATATTGTCTGTACGAAAACAGAATACTAAAATAAAAAGCCATTAAAAAGTTAGGTAGGAGCCAACAAAGATTCGTTTTTCTTACTAATTTAATCTAACTTTGGGCGTGTTTAACTGATAAAAGACGTAAAATATCCAAAACCAAGTCCGTACAGACAAGAAAACAAATAAACTAATTTTTGAGTGCCATCAAGCCCTGGAGAGTTTATCGACGTCCAATCGTATTGCACTCCAGTGGATCAAAGGGCACAGTGGATCTTTAGGCAATGATGCCGCAGATGAACTTACGAAGAGAGGCTCTGATATGAAAGTGCTAGGCCCGTACCCACTTCTCCCCCTGCCTTTCTCACAATTTCATGCGTGTATTCGCCAAAGGTCGACCGAACTCCATAACAACAGATAGTCACGGGCAACAGACTGTAGACAGTCAAAATTGGCTTTACCAATTGTACACCGGCGATTAACCAAAAAACTTCTCAGCCTGATTAGAAATAACCTTAGAATAATAATAATCCTTTTTAACATAGGCGCCACAGACAGCCCGCTTTGCAGCGGCTGCCTTGACGCCGAGGTATCAGCCGCCCACCTCATCCTGGAATGCGAAGCCGTGGCTTCTTAACGTGAAGAAATCTTCGGAACAGTGAGGTTCGTCCGCGAAGCCTGTGAAGCTCCCAGGAAGCTTCTGTGCTTCTGGGCGGAGCTAGGCTGGCTTTGTTAGCCAGTATCCCCACGCACAACGGACCGAATGGGAGTCTACGTGCAGAAAAGGGAGTCCCATCATCATCATCATCACCGTACCGACAATGCTCAATTATCGAAGGTTCAATAAACTTTATTGCTCATTGATTTAAGCAGTGGTTTTGAAATAAACCTGATCTTCCGAAGGGCTTTTCTTAATTTTTACGCGCCTGTTTAACTATTAATGATCCTGCATCTCACTCAATAACGTTGTGCGTATAGACTAGCATCTAACTGCTCATCATTGATACTACCTCTGTCGGACACGATGCCTGGTGAGACAGTGTGCTTTTTAGCCAGGCCCACCAGTGAGTTCGAGCTCACGACTAGGCTGATCTAGGTTAATCGTAGAAATGTTTTCTTTTAACTATGAGGTTACAAACAAGCGCGATGCAACTCTTGTAGAATTTGTTAAATTAAACCTTCATGGAAATGGTTCTACAAGAGTGGCCTCACATTGTCTCGTCGCGCCAGTCTGAATAAGCCTTTAAACACATTAACTGTCAGTAAATAATCGGTAAATATGACCATAAAAGACTCAGTAATCATTATTCCATAGCCGAATCTGCACCCTAATTGCGTAACTCACGATTCATCATAATCTGTATCGTTTTGAAACGGATTGTTAAACCATTGCTTCATATGTTCGAAAAATGTGTCTGTTCGACAACATAAATAACGCAATGAATATTGTTTAACTGTGAAGACGAAACCAATTATGATCAATCGTGAGTTACGCAATTAGGGTGCAGGTCAGTTAAAATCACTACCCAGAAATAACCAAAACAATAAGTGTAGGTGCTTGTCCAGTGAGAGGGTTGCATTCGGTTCGACATCGGTTGTTTTTACTGAACCGACTAGCTAGAGTAACTCCAACTTCTGCTACTTGTATTGATAAAAACGTTCTATTAGTAAACCGACTAGCTAGAATAACTCCAACTTCTGTTACTTGTATTGATAAAAACGTTCTATTACTAAATCGACTAGCTAGAGTAACTCCAACTTCTGCTACTTGTATTGATAAAAACGTTCTATTACTAAACCGACTAGCTAGAGTAACTCCAACTTCTGCTACTTGTATTGATAAAAACGTTCTATTACTAAACCCATAGAAATATATCTATGAGTAACTCCAACTTCTGCTACTTGTATTGATAAAAACGTTCTCATCATTCTCCTGCCCTTATACCAATTTATTTGGGGTCGGCGCAACATGTCTTTTTCTTCCACACTTCTCTACCACACATTCCTCCCACAATTACTGACTTTGAAAGTCTTCTACCGAAAAATGGGGATTCTCGAAATTTTGAAGTTGAGTTGTAGGTACTTGAACTTCCTGAATTCAACGAGGCAGACTGTAAATGAATTGAATGATTGAAATGCATTAGATGGTGTTGTAAGATTTTATGAAAATAAAATTCACTCAACTACCGATTTCGTGACAAATGATTTTTTTTCTATGTTATGTTACCCAATTTTTCAATTTCCGCAGTAGATTTTTGTAGCATATAATCTCACGAAAACGAACATTTTTTTTTTTTGTTACAAAGTTGCTTGCGAAACGATTTTATCGAAAATGGCTCGGTTTATCCACTGTGCGCCGCCGCCGCTAGTCCGCGACTGTCTACCCAAACGCGTTACCGCAATTATTGAGGAAGTACAGGATATTTAACATCACGCTACGACCCTTAGGATGACGAACCGAGCAAAACAAAAAAAGTCAGCAAGAACGCTACCTAAACGAAAATGAAGTCGCGGGTAGATGTTAGTAATATTAGGTCTTTACCTATGAAATTGCCGTTCTGCAGTACTGGCCATTTCAAATCAAAATAATTTTTGTTTGGCTAAGAATTCTAATTTCAAATTAATTTTATTTTAAAAACATGGATTTTTTTTTCTAAAAGTAGTCATTTCTTTATTGATTAGTGTTACATTTTCATCGCATTTCAATCTTTTTCGTCATCATGGATACGTTAAAAATTCGAGTAATTATGGAATATGAGTACCGTCGTGGCAGCAACGCGGCACAAGCGGCACGCAACATCAACGACGTTTACGGAGCTAACACTACAAACCAACGCACCACCTGTTATTGGTTTGCTCGCTTCCGTTCTGGAAATTTCGACCTGAAAAATGAACCTCGCGGTCGTCCGAAGACTTTGGTCGACAATGACGAATTAAAGGCGATTGTGGAAGCTGATGATACACAATCTACGGCTGAATTAGCAGCAGCTTTCGACGTTAGCGTCAGAACAATATTGGTCCATTTGCGTCAAATTGGCAAGGTAAAAAAGCTTGACAAATGGGTGCCCCACGAACTCAATGATCGCCAGCGCGAAGTACGCGTCGAGACGTGCCTTGCACTGCTCAACAGACACACAAATGAAGGAATTTTGAACCGCATTGTTACCTGCGATGAAAAATGGATTCTGTTTGATAACCGTAAGCGCTCAGCAAGTTGGTTGGATCCTGGTTCAGCACCTAAACAATGCCCTAAACGAAAACTTACCCCTAGAAAAGTGATGGTCACTTGTTTGGTGGTCTAGCGCCGGTGTGATTCATCACAGCTTCTTACCAAACGGGGTGAGCATTACTGCAGATGTGTACTGTGAAGAACTGAACACAATGATGGAGAAGCTGGCGCATCTCCAACCAGCATTGGTCAATCGCTCGTCTCCGCTGCTCCTGCACGACAACGCGCGACCTCATACTGCACAGCAGACGGTCTCCAAGTTGCAAGAACTGGGGTTGGAAGCTCTCCGTCATCCGCCCTACTCACCAGACCTTGCGCCTACAGACTACTACTTTTTCCAGAATTTGGATAACTTCTTGGCGGGAAAAAAATTTAATACCCGAGAGGCAGTACAAAATGCCTTTGAAGAATTTGTTGCCTCCCGTCCAGCTGATTTCTTTAAGAAGGGCATCAATAAACTGCCACTGCGATGGCAAAGATGCATTGATTGCATGGGTGATTACTTCGATTAATACAAATAAAAAATTCATGAAAAAAATTCGTTTAAATTTTTTCATACAAAACGGCAATTTCATAGGTAAAGACCTATTATTATAAACTAGCTTTTGCCAGGGGCTTCGCCCGCGTGGTCGTCAAAAATCATTATACGGAAACATAGTATATTATGTGTTAATCCAGGTTATAGACTATCTATGCGCCAAATTTCATACAAATCCGTTCAGCCGTTTCTACGTAATTGAGTAACAAACATCCAAACTTTCACATTTATAAGTTTCTACGTGATTGAGTAACAAACATCCAAACTTTCACATTTATAATATTATTAGCATAGTAGGATTGCGAAAGTAAATGTGTCTGTTTGTCTACTACCTTTTTAAAACCCACATTCCCGTGGCATGATTTTCGACCTCCATGCTGGTTTAACATAGGTACGTTACTAGTTTCTCCCCGCAACTTCTTCCCCGCCATCTTCTCTACGGGCTAAAACAGGATGTACTGACGCCATCCCCAGCACACCAAGCTACCCCAATCTGTCAAATTTCTTTGATAGTTTTTCAACTTTATTCCAAGGAATAAGGTTCATGTTCAATTGGGAAAATTTTACAGTTTGGGATAGGTTGACCTGCTGGCGTCTGTAGTACTCTGTACCCAAAATCTCCTACGTCTACCTATTCATTTGTTTCTCCTGCGTTTTTAAATGAAATAGAAAAGTATATTATTAATAAATCAATATTAAAATGAAAAGCAGACGTCTTAGACAGTTACGTTGGCAATGCTGTGGTTATTATTACATTATCAAACTCTAATTAGGAAGTTAGTGATCACATTAGACTAAATTGTACCTATTCTAAATCGGACAGACTTAGGTACTAGTCATGAAGTAGAATTGCAACAATTTATGAAGTTGTGCGGTCGGGACCTTCCAATCGCACTACGTCGGAATATCGGATCCAACTGTTCTAACTTTTGTTAAATCTTTCGATTTCCTAAATGAACCTACAAATTGAATAGTGCGTACTACTGGACTCATTCAATACGGTTTACACGCCATTCCGGACGCACACGCGGCGCCATCGCCACCGCCCCATGCCGGTTGCGGCGTATTATCATTCGCGAGTACGGTCCGGTGTAACGTAGGTAGGTACTTGATGCAACCAGCATTGGTATTACTATTTAAAAAGTGTTTTAACATAACAGGTTAACTCCAATGCGATAAATGCGCCTACACCACAGAGTACATTATTATATATGGCCTACACTAACTTAGTAGGTAATCTTAAACAAGTTCTAACAAACTATGTACAGACGTCAGCAGGTCAACCTACCCCAAACTGTAAAATTTTCCCAATTGAACATGAACCATAATCTATCAAATAAATTTGACAGACTGGAATAGCTTGATGTGCTGGCGTCTGTACCTGTAGCTCAATACAAACAATTTATTCCTTGTGAATTCACTCAGAGAACAACAAAAATTATGTGTATATTGGTATAGATAAACTAGTATACCATTATAATATATGATCACCTACATCTCGAAGGTATAGTCGTCGCAGTTACTACTGTTGAGCATGAGGTTCGATTCTCAGGTCGTTTAAAGTTGGGTTTTTCCATGAGTAATTTCTAAGTAGCAACCCTTACATGGGACTTAAACATAACTGGCTAAATGTGGGTGTACTATGCCTGGGTGCAGCACCCTAATTGCGTAACACACGATCAATCATAATCTGTTTCATTTTGACAGTTCAACAATATCCATTGCGTTATTTAAGTTGTTGGGCAGACACAATTTTCGAACAAATGAAGCAATGGATAAGAAATCTGTTTCAAAATGATTCAGATTATGATTGATCGCGTGTTTCTCAATTAGGATGCTGCTTTGCTTAACCCTCCGTATTCTTCCAGCATTAATTAGCAAGTATTTTTTAAATAATAAAATTCCTCAGAACTTTCAATAATGCTGCTGGGCACCCGAAGCCGGCTAACCGGCGCCGACGGCGTGCATCCTGTAGTTGAAACGCATGAATTATGTAATCCAATTTAAATACATCCCTATGGACTTACGGTATCATCATAGTCTAAAGCACTGCATTACACCATTCAGGGCTTGAGAATCAGGAGCTACATCGAAACAAAAAAAACTCGCCATGTCTAGACTCCCAATCGATCGAACGACTTGGACGGCATGGTAGCTGGTAAACAAAATGTATCATGATTGTTAACTTACCTCAAAAACTGCAACACACGCTTCACGAGTAGAAGCCCTTTGAAAGCGACCACGATCCACTAGTAGTTTTATAAATCACTGGATTTCAATAGCGCCTCGGAACAAATGCGTTGAAAAGGGCAGTAACTCGCGACACGACTCCTCCAAAGACCGAACGTGGAATACTGGAATGTTGTTTTGTTGTGGGAAAGGGGAAACGCCGCCCGCCCGCCTACTTTTCCATCAATAAAGTGTTACCGTTTTCGAACTAAAAATTCTACTACTACCGTCTAAAAAACTACCAATAAAGTAATGTTAGGTTTATGTTAATTTTGTCGCTAGCAATGCGTGTGTACACATTGAAGACTAAATTCTCATACATAAAAACGTTCAAATTCAAGTCACAATCTCATCTCATCCAAGTTAAAATTGTCAAAAATTTTGGTTAATAAACAGACTGTCAGAAGAAGGTTCGTATGAAAGAAAAAAATAAGAAAGTTGCGCGTAATATATAAATAATTATATAAAATGCGAATTCAATATTCATACAACGTCTGTCGGGTCAGCTAGTATAAAAATACAATTACTACTTTACTAGTGCGGTATGGTGTCTTTGAAATTATATTTGGACCTATTGCAGGATATAAAATCAAAGATATTGGAATATGTATACGGATGGCTAAAGTGGACCATACCTAGGCTATAATTATTATTATCTATAACAATAACATAGCTGATGAGTTTGTTTGTTTGTTTGACCGAGACCAAGCACTAGGCGGAATGACACTGACAGCTGGACATTTTGAACTTGGAAATACCAGACTGGGTGTTAGATCTGTTTTCAAATGTCAACACAGCAATATCACCTCAGCTGGAAGAAGAACATAAAGAATTGGCAACGAACGAGGAAATAAAAATCAAGCCCACTTGATAATCATGATATAGTGTTGCTTGCGGATGACACTTCACTTTTGTTTATAACGTAAGCAACTTGCTAATGACGATGTAAATAGCGCGATCTCAAAAGTAGTTCACTGGTTCAATGTTAATAATTTACTTCTTAATGAAAAAAAAAAAAGACCAAATGCATTAAGTTTACGCTACCTCACGTTAAGCAGGTGAAAACTAATGTGTTGATAAAGGGCAAAGAATTGAATCCTGAAGATAGCACTGTATTGTTGGTCATAACTTTGGATGCCAAGCTTCAGTGGGGCCCACATATAGCTAAATTATCGAAATAGCTAAGCTTTGCAGCATACGCTGTTAGAAAAAATCGTAATTTAACTGATATATGTAGAGACAGCCCGCTTAGTGTACTTTAGCTATTTTCATAGTGTAATGTCGTATGGTATTCTATTGTGGGGAAATGCCGCCGACATTCAGACTATTTTTGTCTTGTGGAAAAGAGCTGTTCGATCAATTTATAAATTATGTCCGAGACACTCTCTCAGAGATAAATTTAAGGAGATTAATGTAATGACTGTGCCTTCACAGTATATTTATAAAAATCTTTTATATGCCCATAAAAATATCAAATTGTTTAAAAAATACAGTGATATCCATAGTATAAATACTAGGAGTTGTACAGAGGCCAGCACATCAAGCTACCCCAATCTGTCAAATTTCTTTGATAGTTTTCAACTTTATTGCAAACGAATAAGGTTTATGTTCAATTGGGAAAATTTGACAGTTTGGGATAGCTTGACCTGCTGGCGACTGTACATACCCATCAACAAGGCTCAAGAAAATAGGTGGGTCATTCAGATGTCAATGTATCCGCTTTTTTAATAAACTTCCAAGCCATGTTCAAGATCTAAGTCTCAATAAATTTAAATCATTCATTAAACGTAAGTTTTGCCTGAAAGCCTTTTATACCGTTAAAGATTATATTGAGGACAAAAAAGCTTGGGATTGCACCAATTTTGTACACTGAATGTTGTTTTTTATTTTGCTCTTTGACATTTGATTATTATTATATACACTTTAACATGAATATTTACTTTGAGAAGTATAATATAATTTTTGCTTTAATTATTGTGAATGTGAGGACTATGGGATATTTTTTTTTGTTGTTTTGTGTTTCATCTCTTTCTCAGTTCGTTTTTAATGTTAATCTGGCAGTTTGAGTACTTTATGCGGCCTACCCAAATGTCCTTTCTTTGGTATTGCTCGTCAAATCGTTGAGCTCCTCAAGTGAGTTGAGGTGTATGATTACTGATACATGCGTGCACTGAATGGACAGGTCCACTCAATCTGTGTGGTTCTTTCCTCAAAAGACCATTTCAGACACCAATCCACATGGTCTTCTCATGATCTGACCAAGATTATGTCTGGACTTTAAAAGAGACTGTGACCTCTGAGTTTGTTTCGGCCTTTCTTCTCAGAGTAGTCAGATAGGAAACGCCGACCTCATCTAATTTAAAAAAAATATTATTTAAAAAAACCAAAAACCCCGACTGCCTACAAAGTGAACGAAAGTAAGTTAGGTAATTAAAAAAGATGGAAACAAGAAACTTGTTTTAATAGGATGACTATTAGACTGAATACTACTAATAGTTCAGCGGGCCCGGATGGTATACCTGCATTTATTTTTAGAGATTGTGGTAGGGTGCTCGCGGAACCGCTGCTTTATATTTTTAATAAGTGTCTTCATTCGTCGACGTTCCCCACTCAGTGGAAAGTCACGCGGGTCATTCCTGTACCCAAAGGTAAGGCGGGATCAGACATAACTGGTTATAGACCGGTGGCCGTGCTGTCGACGCCGGCCAAGGTGTTCGAGTCTGCTATCCAGCGCTGCTTGCTGGAGCAGGTGCGTGGACAACTGGCTGACGCGCAGCATGGCTTCCGGCCGGCGCGCAGCACTGCCACCAATCTGCTGAACTTTATGGCGCAGGTGGTGCCGGCGGTAGATGCTGGAGGGCAGGTTGATGCTGCTTATTTTGATTTTAAGAAAGCTTTCGACACCGTCGACAATGACATTTTACTAACGAAGCTCGCAGAAGTCGGCTGCACACCACATCTATTGCACTTCTTCGCCAGCTATTTGCAAGATAGACAGCAGTACGTAGATTATAATGGGTGTGAATCCGACCCATATTACACCTGGTCCGGTGTGAGCCAAGGCAGCAATTTGGGGCCTCTCGAATTCATCTTAATGATAAACGATTTGCCTGAAGTCGTCAAACATGGAGGATATAGATAGGGTAGTGGAATGGAGTCAGGACAACAAGCTATTCTTCAACGTTTCGAAATGCTCGGTGATGAGTTTTACGCGCGCGCGTGCTCCTCTAGTGCACGAGTACGTGGTTGGAGCCGCGCCTATGCCACGAGTCTCGGAGGTGCGGGATTTGGGTGTTGCTGTGACTTCTGAACTGTCGTTTCGCAATCATATTACGGGGATCTGTAAAAGGGCGTTTAGAAACTTGGGATTTGTTTTGAGACAGACAAGGCACTTCACTAGCATCGCAACAGTCAGGGTCCTGTATGACGCACTTGTCAGGAGTTACCTTGAACATAGTGCTGTCATATGGGCTCCACATGAGGCCAAGTATTCGGTAATGCTGGAACGCGTACAGAACAAGTTCACGCGCCACTTGTACAGGAAACTATATGGGGTATATCCATTTTACCCGTTGATGTACCCCACTCTGTTTGTGCTCGGTATGGTCGGGTACAACCAACTGAGGGTACGACGCGAATTCACGCTTGCCGCGTATCTGGTGAGGCTACTTCGTGGCATTGAGCATAACCCAGGAGTGCTGCAGCACCTGAATTTATGTGTACCAGACCGCTACGTGTGGAGGCGGCGTCGCCCGCCACTGCTGGCCGTACCGGTTGCCAGGACCAACCTTCTCGCCAAAACACCACTGACCCGCGCAATGCGGGTTATTAACGAACTTCACTTGAAGATTGATATATTTACATGCCATTTGAGTGAATTCGCAAAAAATACTGTTGTTTATTTTATGTTATAGTGTAGATTAGACTGTATGTTTTTGTTTTATTTTCATTTTATTTTACTTTTTATATTTTTAATATGGTATTTTTTGTTTACGTTTTTAATAGTTTTAAATTAGAAGTAAGTTTAACGGTAAGACCGCGCTATCGCATTAGGTATACACCTGTAATGATAGTTGTAAGGGAGATTTTAATAAATAAATAAAAATAAATAAAAAATAATGTTGTAGATCTGATGATGCGTTTCGGAGACAGACAACGGAACTCTTCAAAAAATTACACCAAATCAACCGCGATTGCTGCTATCGCATAGAAATGCATTGTTTTGGTCACAAGAATGATGAAATTTCGAATTGGTGTGGGGTAGGTAACTAGATACTATAACAAAAAAATGAAAAATAAAAACTTTTTCCAAAAAAATAACAACCGACTTCCGGAAAACAAAACACTACAAAGTGACAAAATAACTTTAATTTCGGAAGGCACTGACAAGAAATTAATAAAATACATATCAAAGTCATATAGTCCATATTTCTTTCTTTTGGGTTCATATTAGAAATACCGACTGTCCTTATTTTACAAATATGTTGAACACTTTCGAGGAGAAAAAAGGGTGTCGCACGAACTCGAAGACATGATGGTCACTAAGAACAGATTTACCTGTTTCTATATGTGGTTTGACCGGTACCTATCCGTACCGACAAAATAAGTTTGGGAACCCCTGCCCTAGGGTATAATATAAATTACTTTAAAATTCGTATGTAAAATTGATATTAAAATTGGCTAACATGTAGGTAGGTACTTACGGTGTGTACCTACGACATAATTTCGACATATTTTTGATGCGCTACAAATACGCCTTTACAGCATAAATTATAGTCTTTAGAATCAGCAACAAAATTCCTAATTTAGAATTGACCTTAAATGTCATGATTTCATGAATATTACTTCAATACACTGAACTTACAGAGATGTACTTATTGATGATTTTAATGATTATTATTCTATAATAAATAATTATTTGTTACTGCCCCGAATTATATTCAGATCAACATCAACATACAACCTGACTGATCTACAAATTGCAATATGCATAAGGATAATTGAATTTCGCAGGCTACCCTGAATTCAGTTGTGTTAGTCTATGGCTTGAGGAATAAAACTGAACTTCAA
This sequence comes from Polymixis flavicincta, assembly GCA_949987655.1. Classification (NCBI taxonomy): domain Eukaryota; kingdom Metazoa; phylum Arthropoda; class Insecta; order Lepidoptera; family Noctuidae; genus Polymixis; species Polymixis flavicincta. The sequence goes on along the minus strand of OX465171.1, from coordinate 27,282,447 downwards.
TCAAAATATTTATTTGTTCACTAATATACATAGTACAAAACTTATACCTATTCAATTATGCATGTCACGCTTATCTGTTCGCAGCAATCTTACCCAATTTCAAAATGATTATACAATAAGTAAATATAGGTAATGATCACATTGAGTCAATAAATGCTATTTGATCATTATTATAATAAAGGCCTTATTTTCTAACCAACAAACGAGTTGGCCTATAGTGGATGGCTTTATGGATAGTAGATACTTTTTACCAAGTAGGTAGTTATTGCTTTTTATGTCACTTTTTGTGTTATATATAGGTTTGTTGATGTAGCTATACATTTTATACAGAGTGGAAAGTTGAAGCGGGTCCTGGAGGGATAGTATCTTAAATATTGAAGGTACTCAATTTACTCAAAGGAAACACTTCTTCCTTCCATGCTGGATTTTAAGAGACCATTCGAAGAGTTTAGAGAATTTAAAGACGAAATGTGCTTACGGTTAACATAAGTCAACGGGTGTTATTTTGTCACATTTGAGTTAGTTCAAATCACGATCGAGGCAAGTGACGTTTCTAAAATGTTTGAATGAGCAAAAATTGATGATATGAAAGTTTAGGGTACCTACCTACATACTTTCCATCCAGGGCCAGCTTCAACTTTCCACCCTGTATAGTAACTAAATACCTATTTACGAAAATACGCAGCATAGCACGCGCAACAACTTCAACAGATCAATTTGTATTTACGAGATGCGTGCATGCATGTAAAACAGCACTACACAAACCAAATCGAAGCCGGTTAATGACATAGACAAGTCGTTTTACAATTGTTTAGACTATAGCTACATTCCTTCGTTATTTCACCTCTGACAGGAGCAATCGAACACGATTTGGTTAAGAAAATAAAGATCACTTTGATACCGACAGACTTTACAGTGGCAGCAAACCAACATGAACCCTATTGTGAAGAAAATAAAGTTCACTGTGATATTGACAGTAATGTAAAATTACAGGTAAATTAACTATGAAAGAAATGTGTTTTGTCTAGGCCTGCTGATGTGCTAGCGAGTCTCCGACAGCCACTTGTAAACCGGTACTATCTAATGTGTCGGGTTATACATGCCAAAATAATCGTGTAGTGTTAAATTACGATCAGACAAAAAGTTTGGATACGTGAAGGAGATAGAGAAAATATCTCCATCTCGTTTTTTCTTAAAATTGACATCGGACATAGACGCGTTATCTAAAATCATGAATCCAGCACATGCTTGTAGACCCCCTCTACCGTAGAAATATTTCGCCTGTGATAGAAAAGCAAAATTTGCTGTTTCATAGAAAAGTGCAATATCATCGTAGTCAAAATGTCCCGACTAAAAATTTCAACGCTACGCACTAAATCTATGGTAACCGGTTGCGCAACTTTTACACAACTTGCAGAAAGACACAAGCTTTGCGTTTGTTTCGTTGCGCAGGCTGTAGATAACCACTATATCTTAATATAAACCAAACCAAAACTAGAATCTCTGAGCTTACTAAGAGATTTTGTTAATCTTTGGATTCCTAGGGAAGCAGTACTGTCATATTATATAACCCGATTTTAAAATTATAGACATGATGGCTGCATTGGTAGCGTCAGCAACAGTATTTTTAAACAAAAATAACAGCTCCAAACGTACTCGCAGGCGTCAGCGATGACGTACAAAGAGACACGGGAGGGTGAATTCAATCTTACCAATCTTTTGACTTTGCCAGCCCCCAGTATACAGATATAATCGGGTTGTCATGAAAATCTGTCATTATATGTATATAGTATTTGACAATAAGGTGCCAATAACTGCTCTGTATTTGAACTTTCGTCAGCCGTTATTGTGTGACTGCTTTCTTAGGAAAACAAAGTTTTAACTGTTGAATTTTGATGTACTACATCTGAAAAACATTTTGTTCACTAAACATTAAACTGAAATGAACACAACACGCCCTGAGATTTTTTTGATTTTATGGAAAATAATACTTTCATTTATATTCTGTTCCAATTTCGGAACTATATCCTTAATTTCCATAAGCTTTGATCATTATTTTATTAGATATATATCCTCACTTATTTATAATGACATTAATTTTACTAGAATTTCCACAACTTCACTTTTCACAACTTCACCATTAGGTGCGAATCAAAATCCAAATAAGATTTGACTAAACCATTTTGAAATCAACAATAATGTACAGACGCCAGCAGGTCAACCTATCCTAAACTGTCAAATTTTCCCAATTGAACATGAACCTTATTCCTTTGTGATAAAGTTGAAAAACTATTAAAGAAATTTGACAGATTGGGGTAGCTTGATGTGCTGGCCTCTGTACATATGGATTTATCTTTTTTTAAATAGTTATTCACTGAATTGAATGAATTTTGCAGAGAAACTCAATAGATGAACAAAACTTAGGTGTTTCTGACTGTTTCAGACTTATTTTAAGAGTAAACCTAAAAGATTATCAATAAATTACCTACATTATACTATGCAGTAACGACAGTTATTCTAAAATAATGGACATTAGACATCTCTCGTCTCATCTCGGCTCTGACATATTGACTCCTTATTTTCAATGTTTCCAACAAGTTATAATATTAATTTAATTTTAAAGCATTAGTATCTTATTAAATAATGTGATTATGTTTTATTGCATTGAACCGTCAGTTTTCACTTAATTGTATGTATAGTTGAATACATAGATATATTACACTATGATAAATTGATTATTCCTATTAATAATACAATTTAAGGATTTGTCCAAATTACGATCAATCGATTTGCCTAGTTAAACTTATAAAGTAAATTAGTAAACATCTATGTAAGTATTCTTATATCATTGCGGTTGAAATATCAACCTACTATTTTTACAATAAAACGGCTTGTATCAAAATACCTTATTTTACAGGAGATCATTCATTCTGGGAATATATGTATAAAATAGATTTGTTTTGGCGGCCATCAATACTAATTACATATTTTTTTAATTACACATAGAACGCATAAGTTTTTACTAAGGCGTCAAATTCGGGAACAATTTGGGTTCGGAGATATACAACGTGTAACGGAAAGAGTATATACATACCAAGGGCACGGCTTCTTTGGATGATATCAAACGATATTGGAAGGGTTTTTTAATCCTATCCCTACATGTTCGAACGTTATGAGAATTTTTAATACATTGAAACCAGAAACCGAACTTTTCAAATTGAAATAAACACATCACTAGGAAGAGATTTATCGTGACATTGGCAAGTAACGTGGAAAGTTATTGACCTACGTAGTGCGGTGACACGTTTGTTATGATTTGAATTTAAGATATATAAGATACCGAAAATTTGGTATAAATTCTTAGAGTATTTTATTTTGAGCTGAAACGATGTGTATAGTGAATAATCACTAGCATCTGGTATAGAAATACCAGCTGTTATGTTTAATGCTTAAGGATAGCAATAGGGTTTCTTTTACACCCTGCATATATCAGGTAATAATTAGAACGTCGCGCGAAAAATTATTATTATCTTGTAATAGTTTAGGGGTATGAGGAACAGGGTGTAAAGTTCACTCATACCTATGGTGGAAACGGAGGATCCTCCGACCAGACGGGTATTGTGTCTGGTCCGGGCAACTGCCCAACAGTTGCTATCGGGATTTTGTATATGTTCGAGTGTCGTGGAAAACTCTGATTGCGCGATGCAGAATTGCTCAGTTAGTTCGCCTGTGGCATTGTAGATGGCGCCACTTTTCTTTTTGTGTTTCTCGATATTTGTTGCGAAACATTTTTATTTGTAGTGCCGCTACAATCGTTTAGTTGAAAATCTGTCTTAGCCTAGCACTCTCCTCCCACGCCCCTTCCCATATGCTCTGTTTTGATACGTTTGGTTTCTTTTATTATAACCCATAGTACGCCGATTAGACAAGGGCTAATTAACAGTGCTCAAAATGGCGCAATAAGAATCATACGAGATCTTAACGAAATGGCGAAAGACTTGTATATCTTTGTTTGCAAATTCATCACAACGTTGTCGCCATACAAATAAATGTTTCTACTACTGCCATCATTCAAATAAAATGTAGTTAATTCCTGGCCGCCGACTTTTGATATTGAAAACCGCCGAACAAAATGGGTGATCTCCTTTAAACTAATCTATTGCTGTACAGGGAACATTTTTGCGATAGCACTCAAGGGCAAAACTGAAACTGATGAATAGTCAAGTGTTATTCGGCTTAGTTTTAGAAGATATTCAACTTTAGCCCAACCATGCGGGGAAATAAGGCTATGTTATGCTATTTAACGGCTTTTTTTTTGTTACTTTTGACGAACAGACCCAATATTTTTGAGAAAAACAAAAGCCTTTTTTTTTGTTCTGTACCCAGTCGCTCCATGTAAAATTCTGGTATTCAGCTGCATCCGGTTAGACTGGAAGCCGACCCCAACATAGTTGGGAAAAGGCTAGGCAGATGATGATGATCACCCATTGAATGGAATATTAGTTCTAAATAAAGCTAAACGCCGATTTTCACCACTTTGCTATATTTCTTAGTTTTTTATTTCACCCCGTATAGCTATAAAGTTTGTGTGTCTTAAACCTTCCTTAATCCTGTGATGTAACTATACTAATAAAATAAAGTATATATCATGTGCCGTTAATCACAGATTAAACAGCAAGTCAAATATTGAATTTAAAAAATCTGTAATATTGTAATCACAAAATAGCCACTTACTTATTCCCTAACCTTCTTATTAATAAACCCGGTGTTCACTCCGAGTTGGTTGGTAAGGGGTTGAGAGTTCAATGAACAGAGATGTCTTGTGCAATACCACTACAGCTGCGCCCTACTCGGAGCTTGAGCTCGAGCTGGAAGGCGTGTAGCTGTAGTAGTCGCTCTGCTAGGCGGTGTTTATCTGTTCCACGTTCAAGTGCGTGATGAACCGCAAGCGCATCTGCAGGGCAGGCCGCAGCTTACGGATCACACTCTCCACTTCATTCTTCATTGTGTCGCCGACGAACATGTATTTTATGTGGTAACTGATGATTGGTTAAGGAATATTTATTTTCATGATTTCAGATCAGTTGCCGCGGTGATAAAAGAGACTCCTGCAATCGCTTGGTCAAAACAATTCGTAATGAGTTTTAATCTACTCTCATTGTAAAATTCGAATTATAAACTTCAAAACCAGTATCCATTTACATACTTTTTAAACACATTACCGAAATTTGAATTACAATATATATCATTTATAACACTTTTTCTCTTACAAAATATTATTCTAATGGATGGTTTGGATTGGATGGTTATCAATACATAGTATACAATGAAGTAGCCCTCCGTGTCTGTCTGTCTGTATTTTCGCTAAGTCCTCCTAAACCACGCAACGGATTTTAAAGCGGTTTTCACCATCATGTAGATTTATTCCGAAATGTTAATGTACATAAAACATCCTAATTAAAGTTTCGTAGATTTAAATAAAAAGACAAATCCTAGACCAAGTCAACAAAAAAAAAATACTTTCATGGCTTACGTAGCCTAAACCATAAGAGATACATAAAAATAATGTACTAGAGAATTGTAGTCCTTCTAAAATTCTAAAGAAAACTCCACGATAGCATATCTCTAACTGTTACTGTTGCCCCACAGTAATCATTTCTTTCATTAAAACTTTAATACCAAAAAAATTGTTTTTTGTCGTCACAAATAACACATTTACTCTAATTCAGTATTGATCTATAGCCAAAAAAATATGATAGTAACCTAGGGCATTAAATGTAGATTATAATTGTCTTTTACAGTATATCTTTCTAAGCAAAACTTTAGAAGATATCAAAGGTTAAAGCAACTGAAAAAATAGTTGTGTAACAAAAAGGTAGCTACAAATATCGTTTATAGGGAAATTCTATTATTAACATTTTCACTTCTTTTTTTTTTCTAAATTGCACCCTTGCGAAGCCGGGCGAGTCGTTAGTATTTCTATATAATAATAACGGCGCGCCATTTTAAAGCATTACAAAACTATTTCTTACTCTTTTAACTTTGATCTTTCATTTAAAGACGTGATAATAGTGTGCTATGCCTGGAGTCAGCGTCTAGTGTCTACTGCATGGCGCCAATCATTTATAACAAATTGCCAAAGACATGGAAAGAGCTTCCGCTATCATTATTTAAAAAGAGACTCCGAAGCGTTTTAGTGGCGAAAGCATATTTTATTATTAAGGAGTTCCTATTGAGAAATATTTTTTAAGTTAGTCCATAATTACGTATAATTAATTAAAATTATAAAATTGTATTTTGGGTGTAATACATTAAAATTGTATTTAGTTTATAAGCTGATATTAAATCTTTTGCATGCCTACGTGGTAAAATATGGCTGTACTATAATATATATATTTTTCTTGTCATCGTTTCATGTTACCCATATTTGCAAAATAAAATTATCTTTATCTTTATATTCACGTTTTTTTAAAGGATACAGCAAGTCGCATATCGGGTCAATGTACTGCAGATGTTGTTGAGACTTATCGATGTGCGCCAGAAGTTCGTACAGAGTGATAGTGATGTCCATGACCGCTCGCGATAAGTCGGAATTAAATCGTTGTAAGAACGGACCAACCAAATGACACAGGTACAGTAGTTGTATCTCTGTATGAATCTCCACTGACAATTTTTCTTTGATGAATCTGAAAACACATAAATAATACGATTGTTATAAGGAACGCAGAATCGATGCCGTATTCTAGAGGCGTAAAAACACAATACTTGACTACACATTAAAAACTTATGTGTATACTTACTGAGGAACTTGCATTATCTGTCCTGCCCCCGCGTGGTACCAAACTGCATGGGCCAATGCCAAGGTTAGGCTGTATTTGTTTTCCAGCATACCGTCATTAGTAGTCGTCAGGTTAAATAGCTGGAACGGCGTATGGGGATACGGCCATTCCGTCATGTCAGTGTTTGTCATTAGTTCCGATATCCGCTCGTGAAGGACGGTCCAGTACGGGTCAGGCAAAGCGGCCATTATCAGACCGATTGCGTTGATCCAAAGCTGGATACTCGTGGCTGGTATTACGACAAAGCCTTTGGTGATGACGTCGAGAAGGGTGTTGCCGACGAAGTTGGGTGCTAACGGCAGAGACATCAGCTCGACGCACGTCACGTACAGAGCGTGGGCTGAGGGATTTGGATACTCGTTGAAGCGCCAGTCTGTGTTAGGGAAGTGTGAGGCGCCGGTCATAGCTGTGACTAAGTTCAGGAAAATTAACGTCTATAAACGAAGATAAAATATAAAAATAACAACATTTTTTATTCAAATCTCAACAGATTTGAGTCAATATTAGGGTTCCTTTATAACACGAATGGTATTGAATTTACTTCCTTTACCATGCAGCTGCTGTACGCATTCTACCACAAACACATAGGTGTTAACACCATGTTAAATAGAGCTAGATAGCACTACCTGCAATATGATGTAGAGATTAATAAAGAATTATGTTTATGTAACAGTTTCGGTCTATTTTCCATATCCTTGTGAACAGCCGCGTTCTATAAATGTACAAGGTTATTGTTGTGCGTGGCCAACATCGGAACGAATGCTGCAATTTTGGTTTTTTAATACACTTCAAGTGTAATTTCACAAAACAATTGTAACAATCGACTATGTGTTGCATATCCGTGTCTCTGTAATACTCTGCATGTTTGTTGTATACAGTGCAGTACGGTAATATTTACACAGAGTAGTCTGTTTTTTGTTTTTAAGTTATTTAAAAGGATACTGTCCACCATCCGGTTGACTAGACTCAAATAATAGTTAAGGTCTGGGGTCCACCCAGTCGCGTCCGCCTCACTCTTGGCTAGATAAGTCTGGAACGCTTCAGTGGTGGCCCATCCGGAAGGACGCACGTCTTTCAAGGATCCTAACACAGCATTCACTAGTTTTCTCTTCAGTAACGGTTTGTCACGGAGCTTTGTCTCATAATAATGTAGCGTGTTGTATAGGAAGGTGACCGGTCGATCTGTTGACATCAATATTACATTAAACATAGAATTAACAGATACCACCACTCCACTTGCAAGATTGTTTATAATTGAGTAAAGTGATGATTTACTATTATTATTTTAAACTAGCAGCGCCCCGCGGTTTCACCCGCGTAGTTCCCGTTCCTGTGGGAATACGGGAATAAAATATAGCCTATGTCATCCGGGGATAGTGTAGCTTCCCAACAGTGAAAGAATTGTTCAAATCGGTTCAGTAGTTTCGAAGCCTATTCAATGCAAACAAAATAAACAGTCGGATCTTTCCTCTTGATATATATATTATTAGTATTAGTATGGAAATATGAAAATAAAAATTATAACTCTAATTTCTCCTTACTCACGAACAGTAAACAAATTTGTTGAAAAGGAATTAATTTTGTAAATGTGGCCACGTCTGCTACAAGGATGACCCATATTAGAATAGTTTAGGGCACAGTTTCCGTTGGAACTGAAAAATACACCCGACCGTTTACTAAAAATCTAGACAAGAAATTAATGATTTCAACGTTACTATGCGAGTGGTAACCATGCCATTGTAACAAAAGCTCACCATGAAATTTATATAAATAGCCGAGATGTTCGAGAAGTTGTTCCAAATTCTTGCTGACAGATGGTATTTCCAAATGTCTGTGTACCACAATGTCCAGAACTGGTATGAACCTTAGGCACACGTTGCTCAGGTAAACAGGAATGGGACCGCCGTAAGCACTGCTTGCTTCCTCCGGCGCGAATTTCTCTGGGTACTTTCTATGAAACGCTAGATGTTTGTCGTACCTGCCATAGAACAATATCAATGAGTATTTATAAACAATACCATTATTCAATATGTATGTATAACTCTGCATAATAACATTACCAATTGTTCTGTTTCCAATGCTCAGGAGAGTTTTCCTTGACGAAATCCTGTGCTCTATTTCTCAATTCTGATCCTTTCAATAGTAATAACTGAATTATATAAAGGCACACTTGACTTTCATTGCCATCCGGATTGGGGCGTAGTACCTAAATTGTAAAAAAAAACACAGAACATGAGACTAAACAGCTGCCTATTTAAAATAGGGTATTTAACTCTATATGAGAAAAAATCTAAAAATATATTATTGAGATAGCTTAGACAAAACGCAGTCGGAAAATATCAGTTTTAGTTCATGAAATAACAAAATAAAAGTTAAAATTCAATTCAAAGATTACAGTTCTTTTAATCTGCTTTTGAACACCATGGAATAGTAGCCGCCATGTTAATACGTCATACGGCGTTTCAATTGAACAACTTTGTACTTTTATTATTTGCGTAACCCAAGTAATTTTTGTTTAAATAATATTTTGTTTTCATTGAGAGCAAACCAACGATAAGTAGAATAATAACTATTCTTTTAAATTATAAACAATTATCTTCAAAATATCAGCGCATTTCTCCATATAGCAAACTGACGTCATACCCACAGAGCTACGCGTGAAAATTGAAATAGTAAAATTGAAATGCATTTTTACGGCACTAATCGATTAAATAAAAATGTTGGGTTCTTTTTTGAGGTTTATTAGCACTTTAAAATCTAATTAGGACACTTTTCAAAATTGGGTGTAATACCCTTTTGATTATGTTTGAATACTCGGCCGTAAATGCTCATTTAGACAAGGAGTTGAGTACGTCGACCTTCGTGTAGCGAAACTTAGGAGAGTCTCATCTACAGTTGTAGGTGAGAATCTACAAGCCATTATCGCACTCATGTAATAATATTCAAGCGACTCGAAAAGCGAGTTATACGAGATAAGAGGTATTACGGGACTCTCATTTGTCGAAATACGATTTTTAGTTTACAAGAACGCTGTTAATCCAAAAGGGCGAGACTTATTTTTTACCTTTCAGCCTATAAATGTCGTACGATCTGCTTACAAGACAACTTTTAAAATCTCCTTTCGATTATCGCCTAATCGAAACAGTACAAGTAAGCTCTTGTTGTTTATTAGTAATTATCCCAATATCACTTACCAAACACAAGACGAGCCTGTCGATGGTGACGATATTATACTTCCAGATGATGTCGTTGATCGCATCAACGCACTTGTTGATGTGCGGCCCACCTGCGGGGTTGGTGACCTCGAACACCAGGTAGTCGCAGAATTTGCGCAAGTGTGCTGAAAGAGCGCGGGCGCCGATTCGCTCTAGAATTCTGTAAATAAGAATGAAATGGATAATAACAACGCATACTTTTCATGACAAGTGGCAATGGTCTAGTATTACTTTGCATAAAGATTTCTAACAATATTATGTATGCACAGTCGCGAGCACAGCACTAAGGACAATAATATGAAAAAAGCGGACACTGACTCACTTAAAAGCAACAGGGTTGATTCTGTTAGTCTCAAAAATCATTTTCCACAATAGACACAGGAAAAGAGGCGTGCCTGGCACAGAGAAGTGCGATATAATATCATTGTCGTTGGCCATCGAGGTCCACTTGCGGTACTCCTCCTCTACAGACTTTTTGAGGACTTGCTTGTTTTCTTTTGGGGCAGGGTTCTGTAATTATCAATCACAATACTATAGCTTCACAGTTACCACATAATTATATCATACAGGTATTATATACTGAAACATAATGAGTATTATCAAAAATGTGTTGAATATTCAGAAAGTGGATCATGTCAATCACGATTAAGCCTGGTATTTAATTCTGTCTCCACGCGAGTCGAAATACTCGGGGCGCCCCGTTGATTCCAGTTTTAGGCCCTTAGCTATTCTCAATAAATTATGCTTTATGAACATACCTGAGCAAAAAACTCAACGAGCATTGGCGGGAAACACTGGAGAGTGTGTTGTGACCACATGTGGGGCGTGTTCGTCATAATAGTAGTGAGTAGTTCCTTCACCGCTGCACCATCACTGCCTATTCATGGAGTAAAACAGTTTTATAAAGTTAGTTACTATTATTTCTTCAAGCATACAGGAGGTTAATTTCAAGTTTTGTAGGTATTTCATCTGAGGAATAATGTAAGAAAGTGTAAGGCTGAGGCTACAGTTAGCAGCGATTTGCGATGCGACTGGAAGAGCGAAACCAGATGAACATGGTATGGCTACATTATAAGCGAAAATCGTATATTCGGCAATGACGTGGCTACGGTACTCGTGCTACACAACGGATTAGCAAATAATCCATTGCGGTTTACTATACGCATAATTAGTAGCATTATTGAACTAGTCGTGCAAGTGAGAAATTTTCCAATAAGTTCGCTTCAATTTCGCTGATATGTTGATGTAATCGATGCCGTGATTACAGTAACGCTGCTACTGTCGCATAAAAAAAATCAAAGACCGCTAGTAATATTTGATGTACGGTGTAGCCATAAACGTGAGCATTCATTTATTTGTTTTAATCGCTCATGTGTTGCAAGTCGCGTCGGGGCCTAATGTAGCCTCAGCTTAACACTAATAGCGAAGTTTAGACCGTGATCTTTTCGACGGAATGTCTCATCATCCTCCTGCTTCCATACCAATTTATTTGAGGCTACATCTTTTCTTCATTTTTTAATCTCCTTTTAACTCTCAGAATTCACTTCCATCCCAGCCATTTCATCTATAATACAATCGCTCCATCTTTTCTAACTATTAGTAAAAATGTCAATAATCCTACCAGCCCCCGTCATATAGATGCCGCGTGCTAGAGTGAGCACCAACACACGGTTCAACTCTTCACTCTCAGACGACACAAGTGACTTGGGCTCTGACACTACTCTCGACATTTGCAACTGCACTCCGGAACTGCCCAGGCTTGTTATCAAACGTAATGCTGTACTTTCGAAACTGTAATAGTGAAATGATTACATATAAATGCACTTGTAGGTACTCAAAGCTTCATAATGTTATGAATATTTATAAGGTACAACCATTTATTATTATGTTTATTTTATTTTTATAATAATATAAATGCATACAGTGCAGTACAGTACATAAATATAGCAACATATAAATAATAGAAAAATCCTCTGCATTGCCTCGACGGGTAATGTACCCACGAAATGGGCAGCGTTGGTACTGGTAGGGGAGCCCAAGCGAAGATTTTGGGATTTACTCGAGCGCTGCAGAATAACGCCTGCACCCTTATTACGTAACTCACGATTAATCTTAAATCATTTTCAATTTGACAGTTCAACAATATTCATTGCGTTATTTACGTTGTTGAGCAGACACATTTTTCGAACATATGAAGCAATGGTTTAACAATCTGTTTCAAAACGAAACAGATTATGATGAATCATGAGTTACGCAATTAGGGTGCTGGACGTTCTCGAGCGCGGTCCATTTTATTTTTATTTTGTAGGAAATTAGTAATGAATCACGGAAAAAACATAATCTGCCTATTTGCATAAGCCGAAGTAGCTAAAATCATTAATAAAGTGTAGTGCATGCAGCCGCTGAGAATTTCCCACGTCGCGCCACTCTGCCCTTCTCACTCTTTCTCTATCTCTCACTCTCTCGCACCATCCCTATAGTAGGTACACGGAGTAACGAAAAGCAGAGATGCCGCAAGGCAATTCGGTCGAGCGCCTTCAGTAAGGCCTTGACGTCACAGTGGACGGAGCCGAAAACCTTTGTTTTGACTTTTGAGTAAATTGTCATCGCGTTATGGTCTGTTGTATTTTAATAGATTTTAGTTGTTTAATTCTTTTAATAATGAAGTGCGCTGTTTTATGATGCAAAATTGTTCAGGATTAAAACTGAAACATTTCCGTTATCAGAAACACGTGGGTGGGGCGCATATACTGATGATGATGGGACTCCCTTTTCCGCACGTACTCGTAGACTCCCATTCGGTCCGTTGTGCTTGCATATACTATAAATATCTGAAGCGCTCGAGTATTTCTTTGTGACTGCTTTTTTTACATTTTTGAAAACCTGTACACGCTCCCCCCACTAGTGAAATGGTATACATCTAATAAACTTTTTTCTTTTAGCATCTAATCTTCACAATCTACTAGGGCCCCACGACGCTCGAGTAAATCCCTATTTAGCCTCTTGGCCTCCCATACTATACGTACGAGTGTTGTGGGTGTCGAAGGGTGGGCGTTTTTGGGGGACTGTCTTATGTAATTTTGACGTTCGAAAAGTGCTGACTCTCAGCCTAGTTTGAATAAATGACTTTTGATTTTGATTTTGATTTGTGGGGCAATACTTTAGCCTCTGGCCAAGGTAAAAGCCAGTCCTTGGGTCACGGAAGCGTCAACCAATCGATGGCGTTGTTTTTTTATGAACATTTCATTTTTATGTAACATAAATATTATTATTCGTTTTCTAATTAAAATTATAATTATAATGGACCTACATCACTAATTATTTTATTACGCTTGTTGTATTGCTGAACTTAAATGATTATTTTCCGAAAACCGTTGTCATTATGCAGTAATTTGCTGATTATCTTGGTAAAGCATGGTTTTTATATTAGGTGTTGTGATTAAAAAAGAGGGATCTTATTTTCTAAATTATTTCATCTGATATTCGCGGATATCCACAGCTGGCACTTCCCGGGAAACACTTAACAGCTTGCAGAAATCATTACATACATACCATAACTGTAACTGTGTCTGATTTGCTTGTGGATATGCAGCTAAAGAATGTATGTTAGATAGGAGTGTCACCCTATAGTGTGGTTGCACATGGTGAATACGATACGAAAACATGTCCAACAAGTTATGAAGTATGCCCCAAGCATGAGATTTGAACACATTCGGCAGCAACTGATCTGAAAGAGAAGTTTATCATGTTTTTTGAACTTATACAGTACTAGGACCTCTTTAATCATTTAGTTCCAAGGAAGGTTTTTTCGAATACATTTGCTTATCATTTTACTAGGCAGCCTTACTTTGCTTGTTTTCTTAATAATAGGGTATTTTCCAGTTTGATGAAAACTATTTTAATTTGAAGATTGGGACGATATATTTAACAGAAATATAAAAATGAAATCCATTTTCTCCATTAAAAACGATTAAAATCAAATTTAATTTTCGTTGTTTTCCATTTACCGCCAAAACGCTCCTTACGATTACTTTTTATCACGTGACATCGTGACGTCAGCTTTGTGTAAACAGCACCAGTACAAATACTTAGTTTGGCGCAGTTTTAGAAGTATTTGTGCTCAGAGGCACCGCACACCAGTGATTTCACTTTCTATCCATAAAAAATCTTGTTAATTATAAACACGACACTCACTTGTTTACTTACTAACTACTTTAGTTTACACAAAGTTGACGTCACGTCATAAAAAGTCATCGTAAGGAGCGTTTTGGCGGTAAATTCAAAACAATGAAAAATACATTTGGTTTAAATAGTTTTTAATTGAGAAAATGGATATAAGTCAATTTACTTTTATTTTTCTATTGCATATTTCGTCCCAATCTTCAAATTAGAATAGTTTTTAATAAATTGGAAAATACCCTATTGCTTTTGACTAGATTATTTTAAATTGTACTTACGTATGAATCCTTTGATCCCCATCGACTCTATTTCAGTATAGACCAATAAACGACTGTAAGTTTCCACCAATGCTGGTGCCATCATGCTATTCCCAGGAATGTTACTTTTATTCTGAGCCAACTTGGCAACATGAGTTACTATTGAGTGTATAAGTGACATCTTACAATGTAATGTCAGGCTATCTAAAATACACATAGACAAGGGAATTGTTGGCAAAGGTGTGCCTGGATTCCCATTCGGCATAGCTTTCTGGCTTCCAAAGAGTGTCTCTATAATCACACCCATGGGTCGGGCAAAGTACTCTTGATTTGTTGAATATGCATTACATAGTAAGGCTATGCGGTAATCAGAACCCATCAATGTTGGTGTACTATTCGAAGTCATCAGATGCTGAAGAAACCTAAGATACATATTGTTACATTATTTGACATGATCATAATCTGGACATAATATATTTGTTTGTAATGTAAGTAAATCTAAATTCACTACAAATTCTCAAAAAATTAAAAGGACACATACTCATACTGTACTTTTAAATTCTGTGGCATTGTCATTGTCTTGTGTTCAGTTTCAGCTTTTTTCAACAAGTGCATCCATATACAGACTACGGCCATTTCATGTGTGCAGTGGGCTTTTGTGCAATCAGGCACAGGTAGTGATTCCTTTTCAGGATACAGCAATTCATAAAGCTTTATTATAGGTAGGAAATTGGATGATGGGTTTCTTTGAATACTTCCAGATATAAATTGTAATAATACCCACATAAGGTGGTCTCTCCCCTTTTTCATATCATGACCAATCAATTTGCTATGGAGACCCATTACTATGTTGGGGAATGAAGCAAATCCAATGAGGATCAAGTATATAACCTGTGATGATAAGTGAAGCCAACACCAATGTGACGAGGACATTTCATCATCTTCATTATCTGGTTCAGTTTTTTCCATTGGCAATATCATAAGTTCCACTAATTGGTCCTCTAGAGCAATGCAACGTTGTTTATGTTGCTTTTGAAGACCAAGCATAGAGCACATCATATCTCTGGAATATGGCTGTTGTAAAACATGTCTTAACAATGCAATTTGTGGTTTTAGAAGTTCATCATCATAAGGCAAATTACCCTTCAGGGAAAATTTCAATGTGTTAGGATCTAGTCGCCATGGATTAACAAGATGATCAGCATAACCTGAAAACTCGACCACTGGCAACATTTGTGAATGTCCAATTATAGAAACCATTTGGGCACAAGGTTTAAAACTCTCCACAAAACTAGATAGAAGTTTAGCCAGTTGCTGAAAGAAAAATATTGTACATTTATCATAAAGTTATTTCTATAGCAAAGTAGTCTCTACAGCAGAGAGATTGATAATGGACAGAATTGCTAAGAAACATTCTTGCATTAATCACATTTCATTCTCACAGGAAATCCATATGAAATCTTCCAAGACTTGACAATCACTACTACTGTTTATTCATATATGATTTGTAAATTATTGTTTACACAATATGCTGCACACAAATTCATTCACTATTTATTAACTTTATCTGATGCCAAGGATGATGGGTAATATATGTTGGAAACATTATTAGGTTAAAAGAATATACTGATTTCAATATAACAATATACAACTTACCCAGTGTGGCCAGTGGTTATTACCCGGATAATCCTTTTGAATCTCGGTGACAATAAAGTATGCTGGCAGCAATGATGCCGATCTATCAAATATGTATTCAATAACATTGTACAATGCTTTTAGCTGAGGCATTGTACTTGAATTTAACCTGACTGGAAGTGTATGAGCTTTCTCTCTGCATCCCTTGAAAATACAATACAATGCAATGATAAAACCAAGCAACCAGAAGAAATAATTATTACAATTGAATTAAACCAACCTTCATAATTTCCCTGACACCTTTATAATCTACTCCTCCTATAACTCTTCTGATCAGATTGAAACTTTCTATCCAGAAATCAGCATTTTGATACATAAGCTTTTCATTAGTCAAAATGCAATCACATAACATTCTGCAATCATCAAGAAATAAAATAAATCAATATAATTGATCAATAGTTTAAATATTTAAAAGATATTGTGCAAAGCAGATACATACCGAGCTTGAATAATATTTGTATTCACTAGAGTTTCCAAAAGGCCGAGTAATTGTTTCATTTTATATCTGTTAGTTAGAACGGCAGTTAGAGTCAAGTACTGGCGCAGTGCTGATTCCTGCAGTTCTGCACTCAAGTTGGTCATGATGCCACATAGTTTCTTCTGATACATTTCTAACATTTCATTTTCTTCCTCTGGTTTATGTACGAGGAAGCAAGTAAAAGCTTCCTCAACTGCTTCAACACGCTATAACAGGAAAGGAATCTGATTTAATTTTAGGTTTTTAGAACATTAGTAACTAAACATTAAAAACCACCAAACCATTTTAAGATACTATGCAAACACACAAAGACAAACATTTTCGTGTTAATTGATATGGGTCTTATGATATTATTCTAAAAATCGGCATTTGGTATTCAAAAAGTTGAACTAAGTCAGATAAAGCCACACAAATATGACTGATATAAGCCATCAGTGCTGCCAAAAAAAATCAAGTTGCAACAAGTTGCTGGTTATTCATTAGATTAAAAAAAAATTGTACAGGTAAGGATTAATACTAGGTGTTTTCAACGTTTAGTTGCTTATGCATTACACAGGAAAACTATGAAGAAACTTACCAAAATCTCATTGACAATATTTGCTACTTGGGAGTCTGCCATCTCAGCAATATTGTATCCCACAATTGTAAATGAAATAATGTCACTCAAAATCTACTCGAAATGTTCCTATTGAGTTTATTTAGAAACATCTAAAAAGTTTACGACAACCTTTTTATGTTTTCACCGTTTCAGTATAAATGATTTTGAACGGAGGCTAGGTTACATTTGGACTGTTATCTATATTGTTCTAACGAATTCTGCGAAACAACATTCATCCAGCTCTAAGATATCTGTCTGAGACAGCGTTTATTAGGAGCTGTATAAAATGTATATAAAGATCTGCAAAAATGTTAGAATATTGCATATAAATTTGAATGTAACACGCATCAAATAACTTTCTTTGAAGAAAGTACCAAAAAAGGATCAAAACTAAATCATATTCAATACACTTCAAGGAACGACAGGCTATTGCCAGCCAATTCAGTCTGTCAGACAGAAATGACAGACAGTAGGAAATGGAAATGGCAGGAAAACAAGATAATGGATGCCGTGGGTGCGTTCTTGTCAGTTGCACGTTAATGTAGTCGCGTTCTGGGTGTCTATTATTTCGCTGGATGAGTCGACCATCCGTCGAATCTCAGGCATATTTCGCACCACACGGAACAAACTTTAGGTTGGCAATACTAACTGAAAGTGGCCTAATAAAAGGTTACATATATTATGCCAAGTTGGCATGGAAAATGAAACCTTTTGTTTTGGTCGTGATGACCGACAACCGACAACCAGGGGCCTAAGTCTACTAAATTATAAACGTTACAATGGTCTCTCAATGGTGTGTTTTTGACAGTTTTTGTATGGCAAATCTGTCAAAAACTTACCATTGAGAGACCATTGTGACGTTTATAAATTAGTAGACTTAGGCCCCAGACCCTTAGGCTGAGAGCGCACACACGTCAGATTCTGTTTCCGATTGTCTGATCAGACTGTCTGATCGTATTTACTCGATACAACTCCGATTTTTGCTTAGTCTGATCCTGATGTCTGATCGGACAATCGGAAACAAAATCTGACGTGTGTTCGCAGCCTTACAGTACAACATCTGTCGTTTGAAAAAAGATGCTCTAAGGAAAAGAGTGACATTGGGTGTGCCTATTTCACTTGTATCCAAATCTTAAAAAAGTTGTAGGTAGGGCATTTTTATAAAAGAATGAGACTGCAATGCTAAATTGTGCTAAATATTCTGTGCTGCAATGCAATGTAGTATTTTCTTCGTAAATTTTATGGAAATACTGAATTTACGTCCATTTTTTGTTCATGTTGGTTATCCCAAATAAACTTTTGGGTAATGGAGTCGCCGCCTTTTTCAACAAATTCTGAGGCGCCTCCGTTAAGTGAAGATAGTGGTCTTATAATTACAAGTGGCTCTTTTTCTAGTGATTCTGCCAGTGGATGGCATCACGTCGCATCCGAGGTGAGCTAATCACTAGAAATTTACTTCATAAATTATACTATTTCATTAGAAACAGCTTGATTGTTGATTGTGCATTTAATTTTGTTTATTATTATTTACTACAAAGTGTTTCCTAATAATTGTATTGCGATTTGATCGCTGGCTGACGCAAAATATATTGTAAACAAAAAATCTATAAAAAGATTCTGAGCCTACATTTTCAATTCAATAGTCCAATTATGTTATTACATACACAAAGTATTTTGGGAGTAGGTATTAAGTAGGTACATAACTAATGCATCTGTATTGTCAATGTCGTCTGCGGCGTAAGTAATAGTAAATTTTTTTGAGGCTACCTCTGCTTATTGCGATTTAGTTTCCCATTTTTGTGTTTTGTGACTAGTCTATAGAATAGTAAACATTTTCCTTAAATTAATAATGCTTTTCCCTGTTATTGCTTGTTGTGTGCTATAATTTTTTATTCTATTTCTATTTGTAAATGGCCTGCAGCTGCTTTTTACGCATTTGTATAAATTTTGTGTTTGTGTACATAACTCAGCCCCGCTAGAAGAACCATTTAGTTTCTTTTCTAAATAGTGGTGCAACAACAACAAAGATTGTTGTGAATCATTTAAGAAACAAACAAATGACTCAAGCAGTTAATCATAGAATGGCAAAGGTAGATAACACTCTTGCAGTCTACTACTCCTTGAATAGCAAATATTATTATGTAATCGTTTGAGAAGAATTTTAAATGCTTCATAAATGACCAACTTTGAATTAACATACCATGCAGAAAACTTTGATAAAAATATACTTTAAAAAGTGCTGATTAAGGTCTAATAAAATAATTTTATAATTTTTTTTTTTTTACTGGTCTTGTCATTTAACAATCAAATAAATAATTTATAATTTCAATATTTCACCTGCCTTGCTTCTTGCCATGTTGGTTTTAATTGTGTACAGGTAACAGTATGCATTGAGCCTGGCAAACACATGCTATTAGAAAGCATACTTGTTTGCTATTTGGCAGTATGCTCTTTTACAGCATGCTCTGTGGGTGTGTACATTTGTTCATATAAGCACAGATCTCAGAAGCATACTTATTATGAGAACTCTTCATTGTAGCAAATCTGAGATACACGCTCATTATTTGACATTCAAAATGTACTTATCTTTGCAGAATGAATTAAATTCTGTTATATTAGTCCTTGCAATACATTTAATAAAGAAACTTTTAATGAAAATAAAACTAGACAAAGGAAAAGAATTTGAGTGCGCAATTGGATTTGCAAAATCTGCAAAAGATTGCCAACTAAATGAATTGCAACAAGCTGATGTTGGTGGTTTTAGGTATACTTTGTGAATGCTACTACTACAATATCATGAAATTTTGAATAAAATTCCACCATTTATATAGAAAACTGACACTCATATGAGAGATTGGGCACAAAGGGGATGAATTAAAGGCAATTTCACGTAGCTGAGATCAGAATGTTAAGAGGGGTGTGTGGTGTTACACGAAAGGGTAGAGAATAAGAAATGAGTACATAAGAGGAAGCCTGAAAGTGGTACTGATAACTAAAAAGTTATGCGGAAATAGTTTGTCATGGTATGGGCATATGATACCAAAAATGTGAGGAAAGTTTTGAATGTGAATGTCAATGGCTATTAGAGTACGGGGAGACCAAGGAAACTATGGATGGACTTTGTGAATGATGTAATGGTTAGAAAGGGTGTGATAACAGAGATGTCGACTATAGAGAAGTATGGAAGAAAAAAACATGAGCCAACCGCAAATAAATTGGGATAAGAGCAGGAGAATGAAGTTATGATAAATGGAAGATTTTTTTAAATATTTTTGTTGTAACACTATTCAAGTTATTTTCCTTCTAGGATTCTAATAAACTTTGGTACTTACCACAAATTTTACCTTGAAATTACAATAAAGTTGTATAAAAATAACAAAGTCGTATAATGGCAACTGCTATAGAATTATATAAATTTTCCATCGCCCCGTCGACCATCGTGTTCTATCCACTTCAACAAATCAAGTAGCAAGCTCGCAAAGAACGCATTCACTTGATTAGACGAGACTAGCTTTCGAGCTACTCCCCTCCCACTCCCGCCTCACACTGTGCTAATTATCACGAGAAAATAGGCCAGCTTGCGATTAGTGTGCTTTTTCATAAGCCGATTATTTTCGTATACACGTGCTAATTGTATGCTATTAAGACGCATATGCTCGAAATGGCTTTTGTGCTACTACGTAGCATGTGTATTTCAGCCTTTATTTTCCCTCATTTTGTAACGCTTTGCTTCTCACACTGCACTGTATTCACAAAATCCATAAATATATTATAAATGCGAAAGAAAGTCTGTCTGTCTGTTACTTTTCACGCTTTAAAAACTAAAAGACCACGTGACCACGAAACCTTGGCAACGAAAGATCATGACCTGGGTTAGTAGGACATAGACATTTTTTATCCAGGTAGTGCGTTCGCATGGGATTAAAAACCGATTTGCCAGACCCACATTTTGCCAGTTATGTTTAAGTCACATGTAATGGGTGGCAAGCCTATTGCCAACAGCCGTGCACAAATCCAGGCCCCCGGCTGCTGAGAAATATCCATATAGTAAAACCCATTAACACTTTTCCCGACCAGGGAATCAAACCCAAGACCTCATGCTCAGCAGTAGCGCTTGCGACCACTAAACCAACAAGCCAGTAAATTTTCCTAGGTTCATAGATCTACAAGTAAAATCTCAGATTATAAAACAAAGGCGGGTAGACCGCGCTGAACACCAAGGGTGACGCCAAAAAACCAAATATTTGTTTTATAATCTGAGAGTAAAATAAAGTACGTGATGCTGTGCTGAGATTTTGCAAATTGTGGTGGATGTTTTACGCTGAATGTTGACCAAAATTCAAAACGCGGTAATAATCTACCATCATCATTCTCTTTCCTGCCTGTATGCCGATTTATTTGTGGTTGGCGCTATGTCTTTTCTTCCATTACTCTTCATCTCAGTCAGTAGTCATTCCGTTTCTATCGACATCGACGCACAATCTGTTATTATGGATTCAGTTAATGATTCTGAACCCCCGAGCGTTGAAAGAGAACCACAAAGCACGTAGAAAATAAAATGAAATAATTGCTATTCAGTATATTTTGACCGCGTAGTGCACTTTACTACGAAACAGCAGATTTAGGTTTTGGGAACCGACGAAAAATTACTACGCTAGCAGTTTAGAATCATGTGCCAGCCAATATTAGGTACATATTGTAAACGAAAGCTTTTCGTGTGATTGCGTTGTTTTACTAACTACACAACGCATTTTCATGGCGTTTTCACCATCATTTAGAGTTCATTTTTACCGTTTTTATTTATTAATATTAAATTACAAAAAAAACAAATGTCGTAAGATATTATATTTTGTAAGATTTTCTGCAAATATAATTTCGAGAGCGATTTAATATTTAAAATGGCGATCATTTAACACTATTTTATAACAAGCCGTGTGCCTGATGGCTTAGCCATTGGCTACTTCACAGGGGCTTAAGGGTTGGGTTTCCGAAAAACGATGATATCATATTTATAAACAGAAAGCCAAGTACTAACTTTCCCGTTACTGACTTCAAAAATGACAAATTTCCATTTAAACTATTATTCCCTATAACTTATTGACAATGAGTTTAAAAAAAACGCTCCTTTGCTACGGCTACATTGTTGCTATGCAGCGAATTGTGTTCCACTTCGTTATATTTAGAACTCCTGTTCAAACTGTCATGCTTCTAGACTGTTGAGCGTCACTATAATCTACCCAGCGTTTGAGGCGGTGCATTGTCTGTCAATGAATTTAAGATTTATATGAAGTAGATTTGCCACTTTTTTTTTTGTTCAACATACCAACACTGTAAAACAGCGCCACGGTATGAAAAACCCGTAAAACATTTTCAACTTTGCAGGCTACATGAAAGAATCACCATTAATTATTGTTGAATGAATTTTAACTGTGCTACACCGTCCTATTGAGTTAATTAATTAAATTATTCAAGACGACATGGGTTTAGAAAAAGATTATCTATAAGTCATTTTGGCAGTCAAGTAATCTATTTGAGTTATTTCATGTTAAATATCCTGTTAGCGGCTTAACTACGTGGTACATTGAAAATGATAGCTCAGCGAAAAATATTTTCGAAATGATGTAACTTTAAATTGTATCTTAGTAAAATTTCGACCAGCTCGATTAAAATAAAAAAGTTTGCTGTTTATCTGTATTTATCTAACCATCTCTTTCTTTATAGTTGCAAGAAACTGACCTCGATGAGAAATCACTGTCGCTATGCGAATCAACTGAACCATCGGAACGTATGTGTGGTGATTTTTTTAATACTGTGAAAAAAGGACCTGGGAAAGTAATACTTACTACTATAGAACCACCACCTGAATTTCAGGTATGTTGCTAGTGGGTCCAGGTACTATAGATGTAACTTGTGAGCAAAAATTATTGCCTCAATTGTCAGACTGGGGTGACTCAAATTCAAAATAATTTTGATTAAAGATTATGTAATATGTTAAAAGTTTTATATTATTGCTTTATATTTCTATTAGATTATATACCGAACCACCCGTACGGCTTTTACAGCTTAATCACAAACCCGTCTCAGTTCGTGGCTAAACAGTAAAATCCATACGTTTAGTCCGGTCCTGTTAAGCTACGCTTGCTGAGGCCGATCCGTTGATGGGTAACAATATTTACATAACGAGAGCCTTCCGTCCGAAAACATACTAAGTCATTGGTCCCGGCTGTAATTCGTGGATATTTGACAGTCATTACGAGCCGTCAGGAGTCAGATAGTCTGACAACCGACTGGTCGTCAGACTATCGGGCTTCTGACGGTAAGACTTTACTAAGAGGTATCGTGTTACCCATTAACTGGGTTTTAGCATCCAGTTAGACTGGAAGCCAACTTCAACATAATTGGCAAAGGCTAGGCAGATGATGATCCTTCTTGATTATCTGCAGTGCAGTATACATTCTATCATGGGCCCTGGCTTTTATAAAAACTAGTGGGTGCTCTGCTCTACTCATACTCAAGCCCATAGTGGTTAGTGGGTTTTTTTTTTAAATATAGGTAATAAAATGCTAACGCTGCTTGAGGATTGGATATGTGTTGTTTTGGCCGTTAGTACAGAAATAGGAGTTACTTTGCTGACTTATTCAGAAATGTGAGCAAAGTCAGCTCGAAAATGTTGGCACCCCGCTTCAAAGGCAATAACGTACAAATTCACTTTTACAGTTTTATTAAACGAAAATCTTTTTATTTTGCAGGACAACCCCGCTACGTATAGCACAGATAAATGTTCCGCTGTACACGTGCCTCCGACTGTTGTTTTCACTCTTGATGCTGCCGACGATAAAGCAATATGCACAAGGCACATTTCGCCTATGTACCCAAGAAAATATAAGCCAGAATCACTATACGAACGGCGTCAATGTTTGAATCATAGGTTTGCGAGTCCAAGACTTCTTCACTTGAGTCCCTGTCGTGTTAATCGACCTTCTTCAAGGAATTCGCTTTCTTCTCGATTGTCTAGCAGCCACAACTCGCTTGTAACACAGTTCCAGGCTGATGATTCTAGTTTCATTACTCAGGCGATTTCACATGATACGCTGACTGCAAAAACCTCCGATATTTCGGATATGTACAATGTTCCATTCGATAGTGACATTTATGCAGTACCCATTGATATGGTACGGCCTAGTCAAAGCCTTATAAGAAATAAAGAAAAAAAAACACCCAGGAATATAAAAAAACGTGGCAAAAGTACACCTCAAACTACAGCCAGTAATAATGCCGCTAACGATAAAAGTCATAAGACAAAAGAAAATAACAGAACAAAAGATGTGAAAACTAAAAGGAATAGTTTGCCGAGTTCTTCTTGTAAGAAAAGTACAGGTGATTCTGACGCCGACTCATTGCATTTAACTTTGCGAGAAATGAGAAAATATTTACATACTCTTTATTCTAGTTCTAGTGAATCGGAATGTAGAGCTACTATTAACAAAAAGAATAATCCCATTGCGAGTAATGTTGCGATCCACGCAAAACATACGGGTAAAGACGCCAGTTCAACGGTATTTTTAAAAGAAAGTAATGAAATAACTAGAAATGCGGAAACAAATAATAACCATCGGAAAGCGAACAAAAATTCATTCGGAATGAATGCTAAAAACAAAAAGCATAAAGAAAACATTCCGAAGGACGTGATTGAAATTGAGAAGAACGATAAAGTCGTTAAGAAGAGTATTACAAATCAAAACCAAAAGGCTAAAATGTCTCCAGTGAGGATACTATCAATTAATTTGAAGCAGAGTTTTTGTAACTTGTTTCGTTGGCGACGTCAGCCTGTGTTGGAGACCGCGACGGACGTGGAGCAAGTGAACGAGAGCAAGGAGTCGCCGCCCGCAGCAGTGCGCCGCGCGCTGCCGCCGCTGCCGCAGCCGCCGGCCCTGCTCCCGGGCGCGCGCCGTCCAGGCAATGACGAAGATACTGTCATGGATTTTGCCACTTCCATACAAAAAGTTAAAGATGTAAGTCATTATTTTAATCGTTCATAGTAACAAGATTTGGAAAGTATTCCTGATCAAGGTCACATAATAAAAATATTGTTTCAGTATGGTTGGTACTGGGGCCCTCTCTCGGTGGAAGCTGCTGAAAAGATCCTCTCGAATGAACCTGATGGTTCATTTATCGTCCGTGACAGCAGTGATGACCATTATATATTCACTCTAACATTTAAATTAAATGGTCTTAGACATGTAAGGATTGAACATGATCAGGGTAAGAAATATTTGGCATTCATTTAATCTAATTTCAACAATTCTAATTTTGCATTCAAAATGATATTTTAGTTCAACATAAAAATATTCAATACTATTCTATAATCAATAAATCCTATTTTGGGGTCCTAAAAATACTAAATAGCCAAGTAATTGCGACCAACTTGGATGTAGCGTTGGGTTCAGCTAGCGCATGGTTTGTTGCAGTTCTAACCTAACCCGTGGGGTATTACTGCAAACAATTGTGAGAAAAAGCTTGAAAGTTAAGAGGCCGTAATTTGAATAAATGTGTATCATTGGAAGCCCAAACATTTTTAAAGGTTCATTAATTTAAAAAGCATACATTGGTAGAAGTTGAATAAGGTTTTAAAGATAAGTTAAAAAAAAAAAACTGATTTTTTCAAATTATTTAATACTGGGTTTACTATGTCGGTTTTTTATTTCGATTTCTTAAAATCTTTCTCAATTGGTACCCATCTCGATATGGGTAAATAGTTATCTAAAGTGTAATTTAGCATAATATTATAACCAGCCTATAATATTCCCACTGCTGGGACACAGGCCTCCTCTCTTCGAGAGGGGCTGGACTAAAATCTACCACTCGCACCCAGTGCGGGTTGGTAAATGTAATTTTTCTTTAACATAATATGGATTTATTAGACAATTTTGAAGATTATCTTTTTATTACGAAGCTTCTCGGTTCTAAAAAAATGCGAACCAATAATATACCGTTTTATGTTTAATTTCCAGGTAATTTCTGTTTTGGTGGCTGCACTATGTTTAAAGCTCAGACTATAGTCGAGTTCATAGAGAATGCGGTAGAGACCTCTCGAAGCGGACGGTATTTGTTCTTTTTGAACTTGAGGCCCGTGCTCGGGCCAGTGCGCGTCCAGCTCCTGTATCCGGTGTCAAGGTTTAAGCGTGTACAAAGTCTGCAGCATATGTGCAGGTGAGCTACTCATTTTATTTTAGACTGACGATGAAATATTGTTAGATTACAGCGGTCATCCAATGTGTAATTTCTTTTCTGTACGTATTAAAATGATTCGTAAATACAGTTGTGGTCATATAATTAAGAACGATTTGATGTTCCAGAATGTTTGAAGGGAAAACTTTTTTTTGGGTGGGAAATCATCAAATGACATCTCCTGCTGAGTAGAAGCAGGAGGGCGTGTCAGACTTTTACTGACTAAAACCCACCCGTGCCAGTGCAGTTGCCCGTTTGCCAGGGGTGGCGGTAACGCTTTCGAAAAACCTGCTCCCCTGGCAGCCATCGGCCCTTGCGGACCCCACCAGTCGTCGGAGCCACAGAGTCGAAAGCTTTATTCGGAGGGCGTCGTACATATCGTTTTCCATCAAATCATACCGTTTATTTTTGTCTCCTCAGAAAAAAGAAAAAAAATCCTCTGTCCAATTTCATACCTTCTTGCAAATGCAAACCGGGCTTGCCTATGGCTCCTTTTCAATATGGGCACCTTCCTTGCTATCCTTCCGTGCAACTTTTCATCTATCAAACGCCTTCGAATAGTGCGTGCAGAGATTGCTGAAGGATTGTTTTCCCCAAAATATTCTTTTCTCAGCTCATTAGACCCTTTAAAAGGTTTTCGTATTGCCAAACGAACGATATCGATCATCTCGACGAGATGACTTTCTCTGTTTAGGTACACGCGGAACATTGAAGTAGTTTGATACGTGGCAAAATGCTTCACAGCATAGAAAACCATCGTTTTTGAGCAATTCAGATGGTCGGAAATATTTTTATACGACCAATTCTCCTCGCGAAGTTTTATAATTCCCTTGTAGATTTAAAATCCCTTTAAATAAGCGTTCTTAATTATATGACCACTACTGTGTATGTAAATAAATCGATGTTTTATATTTATAAGACAATAAGAAAGGGATGCACTAAGCTAACTGTTATATTACTCCTCGTCATTGATGGTCTCATTCGATTCGACTGACACAATTAATTTAAAATTTCAGGTTTGTGATATTGAAGTACGTACGCCGAGACCTCATCAGTAACCTGCCCCTGCCTCGGCGCCTCGTAGACTACCTGAGTGCAACTCACTACTACGCTGAACTCCTCGCGGACATGTGAACGATTCCAATAAGTAGCTCGGCCATCCTATGTCTACAGTTTTGAAAAACCCGTGTCTACATCTTATCCAGACAAAAAGGTGACTATATATTTGTATTTATATTAATTTATGACATGAATTCCTAATGATTTTCCCATTTTTTATAACTTGATGAATGATGATATATAATTTTATGTTTGTTACAAACGAACGCTGAAAATGAGCTAAATTTAAATGTATTTAAAATTTATATTTCTATGATAATGTTTCTTAACATTTGGAAGTACACTGTATGTAATTTATATTCGTGTATTTCGATTTGCTATTTCGCCAATTAGCTGTTAGTAAATATCGGGATTATCCGTTGTAATATGACTCGTACGGTGACGCTATTGGTGTAATAATACCTACCATTAGTTATTGTTGCTGAAGTAATTGTTGTATTGCGGGACAGATTTTCCGCATTCAATCATTCATTTGTAGGCAATACTGTCATTTATACAATCGGTGGGTGTTCGAGCGAGATTTATATCTATGTAGAATGAAGGAATTATGCAATACTGAAATTCTCACTAACTCTTAATTTATCGCTATAAATGTGTTTAATCATTCTTAGTTCGGGATAGTTCTGTAGGCGTTTGTTTGTGTCCGCTAGAATTGGGAAAACTGTAATTGGTTTAGCGGTTTGCATGATAAAGTACCAGAAGTGCGCAGGGTAGCTAGTGCTTAAGGCTCAATTCGCATGACAAAAATCCGACGCAAGTTAACCAGCGCTGTTCGTGAAACGTATTCAAACAATATCTTGTTCTCAGGGATCTTAATACACCTCCGCCGTGAAAATAATGAGTAGAAACCCCTTTAAGAATTCCGCTAAGAATCATTACTACATTATGTCGCGATTGGACTAGCGGGACATCATGAGAGTCAGTTAAATTGTAGCAATCAGAACAAAATGTAATTGCGGTTGACTTTGTACATGCAGTATCTAGGTACGTAGGTCTACTTCAGACCTCTTAGATTAGGTTTTTCGTAAAATCAACATCCATTTTACAAAACAAAAAAAAAACTGTTCACTTTCTCCAAACCCAAATAACATAATGTTGACTGCCAGATCCATGCGAAAGAAACGCGGCACCGCTATAAAATAGCGGCCTGAGTGCGGAGGTGTAACTGGCTTACGAGCAGAAGGCCAAATCCCGAAATCTAGTCGATGTCTCATCTCGGCGACAATCAGATGTCAAAAATGTACGGAAACTCCAGATATTTATGACAGACACAGAAATCAGAGATCATAATAAAGTCTGTTCGTTAGAATAGGCGGGTTCGTTTCGGTCATACAACGGACAAGTCATGGCGGAACTGCTGCAGTTTCGCTGCTATGGTTTCGCGGCGGAGATGTGATGCCCACCTCGAAAGTGTTCGTCAACGGACGCACACGGGAGAGTTGTGTGATTGTCATTGGCGTAGAAAGAACGCTAGACGCGCGTCATCGTATGTTGTCATGGGAATCCGGCCCAACAATATGAAAACTACTAAGTTTAAAACGTTGTTTAATAGGCTATCAACCCGAAATCTTAAGTTACTTTTGTGCTGTTTTCAGTAATAGTCAGGTCTGCTTGTATAAAAAATCACTAAATACAAGTGGTTACGCACTTTAGATGGGTATTTAAATAATCACCTGTGGGTAGAGCATTTCTCATAGAGGTTGATTGGTTCGGCCACCCAATGCAGTTGGTTTATAGCGTGGAACGTGTAGCACGTAGTGCGCCAAATCAATTGGTCATCTAAACGTATTTATTACCAAACTCCAATTCTACTTGTATTTGATGTGGCCCGTATTAATCAAGCCTTTAATGCCGAGTGCACTACGGCGATGTGAATGTTAATGTTCTATCCATATGAAAGAAATAAGCAAAAATAAAATGAATGTATCATCGCCGTAATTACGTATCACTCCAAGGAATATGTAGCTTTTCTCTTTTAAAATAAGGAAGTATAAGTGCCTCTGCATTTTACACCAATTATTTAATAGCTGTATAAAACGTAAACATAATAAAAAAATCTTTATTTTTATAATGAACAGAGTTTTCGTGATTGCTGCCACCATATACATAATAAATTAAACTGTGAGTCCGGTCTAGGTAGTGCTGGAATCATTTAATTCGATGTCCGTTACTGCGGTGTAAAATAAGCCTTAATATGAGTATCGATACACCCACCTCATTTTTGCGGTGTAAGGCTGTGGTAATAATGGTTAATGCCTAACTTTAATTGCGTTTATCAAAATCTCGTTTGCAAAAGAGTGTTCCATAACAGCCGCGATGTCTGCTGTTATAATGGCTGAAGTGAATTAAAATATAATAATCACATCCCTTGGTACTTACAAGTTTTCGCGAAAATCTAATTTTGTCCATATCTTTTTTATTATGGCGTTATAGTGGGTAGGTACGGAACCCTCGGCGCACGAGTTCTATTCGTACTTAATCGTTTTTTTTTTTTCACTCACTTCAGGCGTGGTTAACTCGATCTGCAGCCTTTCATAGCGTGGTGTAGTTCTAAAGCGTAGTGTAATCGGACTATTTATATAAACAACAGGTAAAATATTACCTTTATTATAAATGAAATGATAAATAAGCCCAGAATAATATACAATTGGTATTTAGTTAAGCTCTAGTATTAAAAAAGGAAATATTTTTTTAGTAGGTAGGTACTTCCTGTGATGGCTTCATAATAATTTTTAAAATAAGTTTTAATTCATTAGGAATATTTTGTTTTTATTTATAATTGATGCATTAAGTTATTAGGTAGTTATATTGATTAATCCTGATGTATATTAAAATATTCTCATTGAATTTTAAGTAGACCATTATGTATGTATTTAGTAAATATGTATGTAGTATGTATGTATTTTAGTAATGTTTTTTTTTCGTTGAAAATATAATATTACATTTGTATGAAATCGCTTGTAAGAAACAGAAAAAAATGTTTTTTTTTGTTCTAATAAATAATGTTTAGTATCACCAAAGACATTTACATGTTGTGCATTCAATGATAATTACTAGGTATTAAATTGTCATGTTGTTTGTAACTTTCATATATCATGTGGGTGTTGACGACGGCTAGCTTTTCATGCTTATTCTGAGAAAAACGAATAAGTAGCTTGTTTACCTTGTTGAGGTGCTTCATGAAGAGCTCAACTATTTATGGGATTCAGTCACAATCGGAATATAATCAGGCACTCTCGAACTACACATATGATTATGCCAGTTGCAATCATTAACATGATATTAAATTCTAAAATATTTCAAAGCTCCTGCGTATTGTTGTGTAGCGAAGTATTTACTTGGTTAATCAGATGATCGTCGTCGTCTAATAATATAACTTGTATGCCTTTCGGTACCACCGTGACAATTATATTGTAAGATTAACATTAAGGTATAACAAAAAATAAAATAAACATATCACAAACTAATTGTTAACAGTAAGACATTAACCCCTTTATTTATAACCGTTTCTTAAAGTTAAGTAATGTTTAGCGACTGTTTAACCATACATTTGACGTTTAAAATCTCTTAACTTTAATCAACGTTTATAGATAAACCCCTTAATTTTAAAATGTAACTTAAATACTGAATGCCTGCATTATTATATAATGCATGCATGCATGAAATAATATTTCCATTTTCGTTTTCTGTTATAATTGGCGATTTCTTGGCAGTTTTCAATGAGAAAGTCATGTGGTTATGATAAGCAACAGACGTTGTTTTGGATATCAAACAAAGGTACACAATTAAGGCGCTTCGCTTACACTGTTATCATCATTACCACTTATACAATGTAACAATTAATTAATCAATCAATTAATCCAGCGACCACGTAAAATAGTCTCACTTCGTCTGTTATTGTCTATTGGGTGTAACACGGGCCAATATTAATAAAAAAACAGTCAATTCTTTTTAAATACTATAAGATATACACGGTACATTATGTTACCAATGCCACTTGCGCCTTGTTTCCAGTCATTCGACTCCGCTCATATACAGTGAAAAAGAAAAAGAAAATGTAAGTGTAAATCAAAAATTATAATTATAAAAAAGAAAATGTAAGTGTAAATCAAAAATTATAATTATACATTATCAGTCACCTCACCAAGCTTGGTCCTGCCCGCCTAAGACTCCCAACGGTTCAATTGCAATGTAATGTAAACAACTTAGCAGGCTTCTCCCAGCGGGCTTAGCATGACGCTTTGTATTTCTTCGAAGAATAGACAGTGCTTTTTCAATACAAAGTGACATTTCGTTCCTACATTTTTGTTATCGCACCGTAGATATCCTTCTACGATCTGTAATTTAAGTCTTTCGTTTCTAAAGATATTTGTCTAGGTCCTTATAAACGTAGACTATTTCAGAAGAATATTTCTTCCCAAACTGTCAAAATCACACTGACAGCAAAACTTTCTACTCGACGGCCACAAAATGTATACGATTTTCTACAAATCATGATTCGTTTATAACGCATAACTGTGATAATGAATAGAAAAACATAGCTATGTTATCCTATTATACATCATTTGTTTAATAGTCATGTCTATTCTTCCGTCGACAAATCGGTGCTCGTGCTAAGCCTGCTGGTCTTGATCGGTTCACAACTCCCTGACGTCTGCGAACCAAGTCGATTTCGTTGACGTTTCAGAGGCGTATGACATTTGCGAGCAATAATCTTCGCAGGAGTCAATTTAGGCGGGCGCACATATTGTGCACGTTTTGGTACCCTCTTTGGCACTTGGTGTCTTCTTCGCATTAGCTTTCTTTGACGTTTCTGTGCTGGGCAAATCTTGGAAGCCGTACTCTCTCAGATTGCCAGAGGGCAGGTCAGTGGAAGTTTGTATTTTAGATTCCGGCGCCATGGATGTGCTAGGAATAGAACCCAGCACCTCCTCACTACCGGTGAGCTACTAAGTGAGCCACACTGGCTCAATACGCCCTTGAAGGACGGGTAAAAATTCGATTGGAATTTGAAACGATCAGTATCTCCCCCCCCCCCCCCAGAATACAAATTGGGACTGACTGAGCTTTGCTCGGTGAGGGACTCTCCTGCTGCGGAGCTGCAGATCCCTCCTGGGGTAGTTGTTTGGTTTGGTGCGCTTTTATAATAATTGCTGAACTCAGCTTTGCCTTTTTGATGGAGTGGGCTCCCCAGATATTCGATTTTTAAAGGGGCTATCTCCCCACACATCTACAAAGTCGACAAGCCATACTACGCTCATGCATCACACACCGTCCGATAGATATCATCATCACACGACGTACGGCAAAATTCACTTTCCAAAAACTTAGAGAATGAATCGCGCATCGTCCAGCAACAAGAGGGGCAATTCTGCTAATTTTAAGAACGTTCACAGTCTAATCTGTGTCAATCTGTCAAAAATTTCTCGAGTTTCCATACATTTCAAACAAATTTTTGAAATTCGATTGTCGCTGAGATGACACTGCAAACGTTTTCAATTACGAGAATTGGCCTTCAGAACACTGTTCAAATCTTCAACCTAACCTAACACTTCCATAAAGAATACTTAAGACAAAGATCACGACAAAAAGTCATCGCGGCCACGATTGATATTAATATTCTAATTTCAAACTATTCGTTAAATTGAGTTACTTTCATTGATTTTGTGGTTCAATGTTATGAAGAATAATGCATCATGCAATATGGCGCGTCCACGTGGGCTGTGACAAACAACGATGGTCATCCACAGTAATTGTGCACGTCGTTTGTTTATTTATGCGAAGATTTCCGTAGCTCCAAGCTCTCAGCACATGGCTCATCGCTGACAGGTCCGCGTAGTGTGCAGGCTTTCACCGCACACAAGTACAAATATAATTCTTGCCAGTGTAGCATATTTAAATACTACAATAATGTATAACTAGTTAAATTACACTCATACCCGTGATTCTACATATTCTAAACAAATACATTATAGTTTTATACATACCGTAACGTACCTAACCCGTAGTTGTTGTTGTGTTGTACTAATCATTGAAATTGCACCCATAATTACTTTATAATAAACGACTGTGAATTAATGATACTATATAATTCATAAAAACTTCTAAGTATCGATGTGCAAGTGGTACATAATATTCTTGTATAAAATTGGTCGAAATATATATTTAACTAATATAAAGTAGTGGCTGATTGGCTGTGGCTAAACCGTGTAGATACTTATTTAATAATAACAATACAATATTCACAGTTGTAAGTGATACGAATTAATGAAATATTTATTTTGCTACTGTGGAAATATGTAGTTATCTGTGTAAAGTAAAGCAAGTGTAGGTCTGTAAAGTCATAATGTGTCAGACATGCTAGTACAAAACGACTTGAATAGAGAGGAATAATTTCGATGTTGCCAATAATCGCTTTCATAAATTAATGGCAACTATTTACAAAAGTAAGCGCTTTTGATAATCAAGGAAATAATATTATAACCCGTAGTGTAGTACAAGAGTAATCGGTTGTTACTAGTGTTATTGTATTTGTGAATGACTTACATTTGTATATTGTGATCAATCCCAATGAATAAATAGTAATCCTTACAGCTCATCATTATATAACCGTTCATATCATGGCGGCAGAAGCTAATAGCGGTATTTTTATAAAGACATATTTGTGGTGTAGCTATAGTAATATAAAATATCTGGGTAACCTGTACGCGATTACGCTTGATTTTCGGTAATAAGAACTAACGTTCAGTCTTATTTTCCGCGCCAAACATAATAATACAAAAAAAGAAAAGAATTACCTTTAGAGTGTATCAGATAATGTGTGAATAATTGAACATGCAGGCATTTAACCTAAATATATTGTGTCACTTGACTATTTGAAAACTAATTAAAAAGATGAATAACAAAACAGCACTAAATTGCTTTATTCGTTATATATCGCCTTCATAATGAACATATAAACAAAAAAAACACACATACACACTCACACGCATATTTATACATAATAAGATTCTTCGAACGTTTGTAATCAATGTGGTTTTGTAACACTGGTGGCATTTCATTAACCAAACGGTAATTAGATAGTACGATAGATTTAAGTGTGTTCTTAGGATGGCCGTTATAATAGGTCTTTACCTATGAAATTGCCGTTTTGTATGAAAAAATTTAAACGAATTTTTTTCATGAATTTTTTATTTGCATTAATCGAAGTAATCACCCATGCAATCAATGCATCTTTGCCATCGCAGTGGCAGTTTATTGATGCCCTTCTTAAAGAAATCAGCTGGACGGGAGGCAACAAATTCTTCAAAGGCATTTTGTACTGCCTCTCGGGTATTAAATTTTTTTCCCGCCAAGAAGTTATCCAAATTCTGGAAAAAGTAGTAGTCTGTAAGCGCAAGGTCTGGTGAGTAGGGCGGATGACGGAGAGCTTCCAACCCCAGTTCTTGCAACTTGGAGACCGTCTGCTGTGCAGTATGAGGTCGCGCGTTGTCGTGCAGGAGCAGCGGAGACGAGCGATTGACCAATGCTGGTTGGAGATGCGCCAGCTTCTCCATCATTGTGTTCAGTTCTTCACAGTACACATCTGCAGTAATGCTCACCCCGTTTGGTAAGAAGCTGTGATGAATCACACCGGCGCTAGACCACCAAACAGTGACCATCACTTTTCTAGGGGTAAGTTTTCGTTTAGGGCATTGTTTAGGTGCTGAACCAGGATCCAACCAACTTGGTGAGCGCTTACGGTTATCAAACAGAATCCATTTTTCATCGCAGGTAACAATGCGGTTCAAAATTCCTTCATTTGTGTGTCTGTTGAGCAGTGCAAGGCACGTCTCGACGCGTACTTCGCGCTGGCGATCATTGAGTTCGTGGGGCACCCATTTGTCAAGCTTTTTTACCTTGCCAATTTGACGCAAATGGACCAATATTGTTTTGACGCTAACGTCGAAAGCTGCTGCTAATTCAGCCGTAGATTGTGTATCATCAGCTTCCACAATCGCCTTTAATTCGTCATTGTCGACCAAAGTCTTCGGACGACCGCGAGGTTCATTTTTCAGGTCGAAATTTCCAGAACGGAAGCGAGCAAACCAATAACAGGTGGTGCGTTGGTTTGTAGTGTTAGCTCCGTAAACGTCGTTGATGTTGCGTGCCGCTTGTGCCGCGTTGCTGCCACGACGGTACTCATATTCCATAATTACTCGAATTTTTAACGTATCCATGATGACGAAAAAGATTGAAATGCGATGAAAATGTAACACTAATCAATAAACAAATGACTACTTTTAGAAAAAAAAAATCCATGTTTTTAAAATAAAATTAATTTGAAATTAGAATTCTTAGCCAAACAAAAATTATTTTGATTTGAAATGGCCAGTACTGCAGAACGGCAATTTCATAGGTAAAGACCTAATATTTAATATAAATGTTAGTACTGGCAATGTAACAGTGTACTACTTTCTATTAATTACTGGCGTGTTTATGACGCAACGACTGAATAGTGTGGTAATCCCTGAACTATTATAGAGCAAGATAATTCTTCCGTCTGACTGAAAGTCTCAACATTATTACGATTTGATTCTCCAAATATTGGTATGAAATTATTTGAAAAACAACACGTTCTCAAACAAACAATAACTTAAACTCAAAAACAATAATACTTAAACATTAAAGACTAAGATACGACCTGTTGACACTAATTCGAAACAGATGGTAACTGCTGTAGAAACGAACTATCGTTACTTCGATTCTGATGTATTTTTTGTACATATCAATCTGCCTATTGATTGATATGTACAAAAATTACATCAGAATCTAAGTAAACGGATTTTTTTTCTACATATATTTTTACAGAATAATATTACCGCCTAACATAGGTAGGAACTGCAGATGCGCCGCCGCTGGGGCCAGTATGTTCAATATACATGCACACGCGATCTCACCGGTCAGATATTATGTTCTCTTCCTCTCTTTCTTCGTAAACAAAAAGTATCGACCTGCTTTGCTTTGAGTTCACTGTTTGACTGTGCGACCTACGGCCCCACCTATTACGCGTCGACCTCATGGCACGGGTACTTAAACGGACGATCGATTTAACACATAATTCGAAAAGGTTGAGATCGCCCCGACACGCACCCCGCTTTCATCGGCAGTGGTAACTGAAAATATAACGTTTTTATTCATAGAACATTTCCAATATTATTGTTTATTCAAGGTTGAAATCAAAAAACATAAACATGTTTGTTTTTCATGAAGTCGTAGGTCATCATAATTATTTTGAATATCAAAATATAATCACGTTGGGTTTATGCCAGTTCGAGGAACAATGGACGCCACTTTTGCACTCCGCCAATTGAGCGAGTAGTACAGACGTGCATACAAGGACTTGCACAGTGTGATTGATCTAGAGGAAGCGAATGATAGGGGTACTTCGGAATGTGTTGTGGTGGGCATTGAAAGAGAAAGGGTTGCTCGAGAAGTATTTAGAGTTAATTCGTGCTATGTACAGTCAATCTTGTACTAACGTCCGGTCGGCTGCTGCAATACCGACGAGTTCAATGTGGCTGTAGGCTTGCACCAGGGATCGGCTTTAAGTCCTTACCTCTTCCTATTAATCATGGACGCTCTGACGTCGGACATACAAGAAGAGGCACCCTGGTGTATGTGTTTTGTTTATTTATGTGTTTACCGATGGCATTGTTCTTATTGGTGAAGATGTATCTGAAATCCAGAATAGAAGTGGCAACAGAAGCTGGAGAATGTTGGTTTGATCATCAGCTGAACCAAAATTTAATAAATATTCTGCGATTTCAGCGGTCTCTCTAGTTCTGGAGCCACAACTCTTAATGCCGCACTTCTTCCAGTCTGCTCCGATTTTAGATATCTCGGTTCACTCGTGCAAAGTGATGGCGAAGTAGATCGGACGGTTAAGCACAGAATTAACAATGCATGGATGACATGGGGGCAGGTCACAAGGGAACAATTTGCGACTCCGAAAATTCCCTTAAAATTGAGGGGAAGAAATATAAAACCATGGTTAGACCTGCTTTTTTCTCTGGGTCAGACGGAATGTTGGGCTACAAAAGGGATGGATGAAAGGCAATGCAGCGTAGTAGATGAGAGTGTTAATAGGGATGTGTGGTGTTACACGAATGGACAGAATAAGAAATGGGTACATAAGAGGAAATCTGAAAGTGGCACCGATAACTGAATCGCTTTGTGGAAATCGGTTGTCATGGTATGAGCCTGTGATACGTAGGAATGAGGAAACTTTTGAGTATGAATGTCAATGGCTATAAGAGTAGGGGGAGACCAAAGATACGATGGAGGGACTGTTGAACGATGATATGGTTAAAAAGGGCGTGATTACGGAGATGACGACTATTAGAGAAGTGTGGAAGAAAAAGACATGTGCTTCGACCACAAATAAATTGGGAATAGGGCAAGAGAATGATAATTCACGTTATTGAGTGCATGAGAGTGTGTTGTCCAGTTTTGATAGTAACTATACTGTCAAAATTAAATATTAATAACAACATTCAACGTAAGCAATCAGTTGTAAAAATAACAAGTCGATTATAATTTGACTTACAAGTGACTTTGACCTATGGGTTGAACAGGGACCGGAAGCGGAATATGAATGTAAAAAAAAAGATAAAACTGGATTGAAATTGGATTTGAAAGAACATCAAATATAATCGCGTCTCAAAAAAAAAGTATTATTGTCCTAAAAAATACCCATTGACTAATACTACTAGGTACCTGTCTATATTTCTAACTATATGCTTCGAGGCTGTGACGGGTATTGCATATTCGGTGTCGATTAAGTTAGATTTCCAATTTACTAAGTGTGTCTGCTGCAGCTTCAAGAAACACTCAGAAGCGTGAAGGTAGAAACCGTCTTGTTACAAAACGAGATCTAATTTTAGTTCTAGCCTAAACTTTTGAGCCAGTTTTCGTATTTCGAACTTTATTTCAACCAATGTTTCGTACGATGATACTTTAGAACCAGACTTTATATCAGTCATAATTCAAAAACTGGCTCGGTGGTTAAACCTGATTTAAAGCAAAACCCTTTGTTTTGTAACATGTATGAAACAGTTTAGTTATTATTTTGTGTAACAAAAGTCATTAAAATAGGTGAAGTCGATTTTGTTTTGTTTAATCAGATCTAATATTTAACCATAAAGTAGAAACGCCTTACCTTACCATAAAGCTGCACTTAATTTTTAATGCATAAGTGGAGTATGAATGTATGGATTAATAAAAGTACAAAATATGCTGAATAAAAAATGTGTTTGGGATACGTATAGATAATTGAGCTCATGATTTTGATTGCTGTGACACCTTGGACAGGATTTTAGTAATTATAAAATTGCCAACGTTGTTGTTGTTTTGATCAAGAAAAATTGCGTTTTTTTTTTTACCAGCCTTGCTTTGTTAGTCAAGTAATAAAGGTAATTTTGGCTGTGAGTTAAATAAAATTAAACCTCTTTGTAATTCAATCATTACAAATTCTCGATCATGAATGTGAAAGTTAGAAAAACTGGTTTACACACATTTTTTATGTCAAAATACCTAATTCTAAAAACGTGAACTACGATGTAGACTAGTAATTTATTGTTTATTATAGTTAATTATGATATTTATTATACATTCGTTGTCAGTAAAGTCCGTAATGTAGAATTCATTGTCGAGGCGAGGTCGTAATCTGCTTCACAATTTATTTTTTAAACTTATGGCGAATGTCCAATCCACTATTTTTTCGACAAAATGACGTTCTAAATTTGAAATTGCGATCTACATGCTACCACTAACCAAATTATAATAGAAAGTTGTAAATGCAAGTTTATATAAACCGTGTTTCGGAGCTTTTTTACCCATATTATTTTTTCCTATGGTTTTGGTAATATTCGGTAGTAAAACAACTGGCATATTTTTTCAAATTGCCTTTTGTATGGAACTAGGTCGAAAATTTGTTCCGGTAAAATGTATAATTTTTTTAGTTTTTTTCCGCAATCCATTTAAATTCTTAAAGTTTGATACTCAATCTGCTACAGCGCGTTGACGGCATAAATTTACATACGCAGAGAGAAGATAATTATTTTTGCTAACACGTTACAAATGGGTACCTACAATTCAGACTTAATATTCTAATCGCCACGCTCAATGTTCCAAATTAACGATGAAATCATTGGCCAGAATGTAAACTACTCAAAACTAAATAGTGCCATCTGGTTTTTCTACTACAAATCAAAATATTGTTTGTTAATTTAACACAAGGCCAATCGTTATATTTTTCACTCATTCAAGAAGTTTTAGAATTTTAAATTATTTTTTTGACGTTTAATTGTCTTGGTGGTTTGATTTAGACAGGGTGATACATTCTTCTATTAATCATTTACTATGAAATAACGTATTATTATTTATTTATTTGTTAGTTATTCCTAGTGCCGTTTTTGTTTTGAGTAATTTATTATAGACAGATAATAACTTAGTTCCCTTTGAAATGCTCATACGTTTGTGTTTCAAATAAGTTACAATGTTGTCATTAAATTCATACTGTCTGCACAGTATCTCACGATGTATATTTCCATACTATATAACCAATCTTATCTTAATGCTTCATTGAATGTAGCTCTGCCTACCTTATAATCCACTCGCCCAGATATTATCGTCACGCTTTCATTTATGTTATCCTTATCATAAATTATAATACTGTGCTCGGTTTTAGGGTAATATACCATTATTGAAGTCCTAACATAATAATCCTATGCTAACTATCCTACAGAATTGTTTAAATATATGTATAATAATTGAATAGATAAATAATTCATATGCCTGTATGTAACCTACTTTGAAATAATTTTCAAACTGTCGTTTACGTTTAGATTTGATCACAGTTTATTGAGATTCCACTTATTTATGTTAGTTATCGCAAATGTGTGTTTTAATCATATCACGATATGCTTGTATTTAAAAAGGGGTAAATTTAATTCATAACAAACTATAAACTCTAACAATAAGGGTAATCATAAAGGATAACATAATTCAGCTGTGATTTAACATAATATTATAGTGACTTGCGAAACCACTTTTTGAATACCCTATTAATAGTTATGTGAAACACACATTTGCCTTTTTTATTTTAGATGATTAGAGTTGTTTCCAAAGCAATAAGTGTGTTTAATAATGTTTAGCTTATTGTCCTATCTGTACTTATTTACTAACGTTGAATTAACTTTGTATTTGTTATATAAAATTATATATTACAGTTAATGTAACGCATGTAATGCACTTTTGTGTAACAACTGATATGTAAGTTAGTTTCATTCTGTTTTATAAAAATGGGACAATGAAATAAATAGGTTCCAATTTAAATATTTTGTTTTATTTACGACCCGTCAAAAACCTATTGTGATTCTATTACAATAACCACTCGATAACGTTGCTTAAAGTTAATAGACGTTTAAACGTTGAAAATGTCTGGTTAATCAGTTGCTAATCATTTCTTAACTTTTAGCAACGTTTATAAATAAACCCCTTAGGCTACATTTATTTACTATAGAGGTATATAATATAATTGCCACTTTTACCTGACCGCTATGCTGGGTTGTTTTTTCTATACCTATTGTAATAACAATAGGTATAGAAAAAACAACCCAGCATAGCGGTCAGGTAAAAGTGGCAATTATATCAGCTACGATGACATTATGCAGGTAGATCCTGTTGCCTAGCTTCAACTCCATCTCTTTCTCTCCACGGACGGGTATGCGCTGACCGGTGGCTGTCACCTAATGCGTTCTCGGTTGTATGCGGAGTCCCCAAGTTATGACTTGGGAACTGACGAGCGTACGAGCTCTACAACTTACCTACCAAGCGATAGGTACCATAGAAATTCTATGGTATTTGCCTTGCAGCTACCTATTTAAAAACCAGAGAACCTCAGATTAGTCAGACAGGAAACGCCGACCTCATCTAGTTTTAAAAATCTGATGGACGTGTGAGTGTTTGTACAAACTTACTTAAATAAGTAAATAAAATCAAATAATAATTTATCTTTACTTATGAATTGGCTACCGCTATACATAAAAATAGTCTGTGGAACGTTTACCAAGAAAACTCACGAGACAAAATAGAAAAAGAACAATTTGTTTGTCTGTCCAGTGTATGAAGTTATGAACCTCAGACGACGTAGGAGACGCTGTAGGTACGTATTTATAAAGAGCGATCGCTTATTGACTATACCCCCTCATTTATAAACGTTGCTAAAGCTAGCTGTTATTCAGCAGTAATAGTGTTAAAGTTTTAAGTAATGATTAGCGACTGATTAACCCTACATTTTTAACGTTTTTATAAAGAATAATAATTGAGTAAAATAATGTCTGAAATGTAAGGTACTTTCTTCACTGCTTAAAAATATTCATTAGCAATAACGGAAACAATCACTACATCTCATACCTTTAAGCAACGTTTATACAGGAAAAGTTTTTATCCAGTGCGCAAATTGTAACCATAAATTCAGCATATCATTCTAGAACCCCTAGCGCAGAAATTTTTCGCCGGTTGTACAAAAAAAAAATCTGCTGTTTCATAGAAAAGTGCAACACCTACGCAAAATGTTTGGAACAGCTGATTTTTTTTTGTGTATCCGGCGAATAATTTCTGCGCTTCTGGCAGACTGTCAAGTACTACACTGATAGAAGTACACCCGTCTTTGCTTTCTTCCTCGACTTGTCGAAGGCATTTGACTTGGTTCGCTATGATCTGCTATGGCAAAAACTGCAGCAAGCGTCAGTGCCAGACGAACTGATCCGTATCTTTCAATACTGGTACAGCAATCAGGTCAATGTTGTTCGATGGTCGGGGGCTTACTCGACACCATACAGGTTGGAGTGCGGCGTGAGGCAAGGGGGGCTAACCTCACCTAAGCTCTTCAACCTGTACGTTAATGCGCTGATAGAGGGGCTTAGCAGCACGCATGTCGGTTGCCATATTGGAGGTGTGAGCCTCAACAATATCAGTTATGCTGACGACATGGTTCTGCTGAGCGCCTCTGTCTGGGGGATGTCAAGGCTGATTGCCATTTGTGAAAAGTATGCAAAAGAACATGGTTTGTTGTATAACACGAACAAGAGCGAGTGCATGGTCTTTCAGGCCAGAGGGAGATGTCTTGATCATTTACCGGCAATTAAGCTTAACGGACGCCCTCTTAATAGAGTTGATACATTTAAGTATCTTGGACATTTATTAACCTCTGACCTGAAAGACGATGCAGACATTGAAAGGGAGCGTAGGGCGCTGTCTGTTCGTGCGAATATGATAGCCCGCAGATTTTCTCGGTGTTCGAGGGGCGTCAAAATAGCCCTATTTAGGGCGTTTTGTACGTCCTTTTATACTGGCAGTCTGTGGGTGGATTACACGCAG
The DNA here is from genome assembly GCA_949987655.1 of Polymixis flavicincta. NCBI lineage: Eukaryota > Metazoa > Arthropoda > Insecta > Lepidoptera > Noctuidae > Polymixis > Polymixis flavicincta. The sequence continues at coordinate 27,239,416 of OX465171.1, read as the reverse complement.
AAACAGTACAGCGCTCTACGCGTCCAATACAACAACGCGTTCAGGGTGCTCTTGCGGCTGCCTCGTTTCTGCAGCGCGTCAGGGATGTTTGCCGCTGCGCGTGTGGATTGTTTCCACACAATCATGCGCAAGCGGTGCACATCCCTGGTAGGGAGGGTGCGGGCCAGCCGCAACAGTATCTTGAACGCTTTTGCTGAACGTTTTGACTGTCAGTACGTGAACCACTGCTGCATGATTCACGTACTGACTAATGTTAAGATATTGTTTTAATTTTGTTTAAGAATATAATAATGTATAATTTTCAATTTTAAATGTAATTATTAATATTAATTTTTTTTTTATAATTTTGTAACTTATTCAATAATTTGTAATCTATTTTAATTGTATGATCCAATGTTGATTGAAATAAATAAACAATAATATACAGTAAGAAATGATTTATGTAGAAAATGTCACAGCAAACCCGAAACAATACAACATATTACAGGAGCTTGTATCACACTTACGCAAAACGACTATACGCATAGACATAACCAACTTGTTAATATCATACACCAAAAACTCGCAACTAAACTTAAACTCATGCAGGATCCCTACACACCATATTACAAGTACACGCCTAGAGCTGTATTAGAAAACCAATTATACAAAATATATTATGACCGCACTATAATTACAGACCACACCATATATAACAACAGACCTGATATCACACTAGTTGATAAAGTAAGCAAACACACATTTATAATAGACATAGCAGTTCCAAATACTAATAACATACAAAAAACTATCACAGAAAAAATCAGGAAGTATACAGAATTACAAGAGGAAATTACCAGAGTCTGGAAAATGAATAGAGTCACTATAGTCCCAATAGTAATATCTACGACGGGTGTTATCCCGAAACAAATATTCAATAGTTTCAATGCACTAAATCTATCCAAATACACATACATAACACTACAAAAAGCTGCCATTTTAAACACTTGCCGCATAGTAAGAAAATTTCTACAACTAGACTTAGATAATAATTTCACTGCAGTACAGAGCAATTTACCTTCTCAGAATAATAACTAGAATATCACCTTGGATCACACCCGTGAGATTCTAAAAATACCAGGTACTAACCTGAGAAAATTCAATTAAAAAAACAAAAATAATAATAAATAAGGTGTATGCATAGTAAACGTCATGGTTAGGTTAATTACCAGTATACCTATTAACGCCATTCAACTCGTAGTTTATAACAGAAAACATGCAATCTTTGGGTTAGAAAATCATATTTTCAAAATAGTACCTAGTCAATGAGATAAAAGATTGACCCACTTTGCATTGACAATATTGTAACCAGTGTACTCGTATAAGTTGAAACTTTCGCTTTCATTATTAATGTGCCACTTATGTTCGAGTACTTACTGAAGACTGAATCCTGAACTAAGTAAGTCACAAGCAAAAGCGAATGATTCATAAACGTCCTAATGAAGACAACGAAGTGACTGCACCTGTTCAAGCATAAATCAAGAAAGGAACAAAGCACTAACGAGTCAACGCCCCCTAAGCTGCGACCAATCCCGTTGGCGGTAGCTAGGGGATGGAAGGTCGCTCCGCCCACATACTACCCACCCACTACTTATTGCCACCCCAGACTTAACAGTTTTATGACAGAGGACATAATCAGTTGGCGGTGTCTCATTGTTGTGCTTTATCTAAGGAACTGAAGACATCAGAAACGTGAGTAATTTTCATATTAATTCTTTGTTAGAAAACGCAATCCTATCGTTTATTTTTTTTAGTGTGCTCAAATTTTATTAGCGTTAGACAAAAGTTACCCACTGAGATACACATGATGGACATTTTCTAACCATTTCTTTATGTAAAGTTCTAGTTCATCTTCATTAATCGTAATAGCATTATACTATGTTCAAGTTATTGTATGAAGGTACTCAATCAACGTTTTTTTTTTATTTTTACTCCCGTCATAATAAAATAAATCATGTTTAGCTTTGAATAATTTGAAAATCGTTAACTAGGTACCGTTTATTTGAATGCGTTTTGAATACGCGTTTGCTTGAATGTTTTATTTATTTATGTACGCCTTTCGAAATATTATGATTAACTTTTAAAGTGTAGTGCAATCTTCATTACTGTCCGCAAGGTTTCGCTTATGACATTATTAATATACTTGTCAATACTCAAACATACATATTACCGCAAGGTATCACTTAAGACATTATTAACATACTTGTCAATCTAAACATAATTATTTAGATTATACCTACGCGATTAAAAGTGTTATCATGAACTTTGAAGTGCATTCCGATCCAAAGGATAGTCCGCAAGGTATTGACAATAGGTACCTACTCAGTGTTACGAGTTCCACAGATCAAGCTTTAATTATTTTAAAAGAAAGGCGTTTCGAAAGATTATGATTAACTTTTAAAGTGAAGTGCGATCCACAGGATGGTCCGCAAGGTAACGCTCATGACAATATTAACTTACTTGGTCAATACTCAGTGATCCGAGTTCCAAGAGAGATCAAGGTTTAATTATTTCGATTAAACTTTTAAAGTGCAGTGCGATACACAGGATAGTCCGCAAGGTATCGCTTATGGCATTATTAACTTACTTCTCAATACTCAAAGATGGGAGTTCAACTTACAGATGAAGCTTTAATTATTTAGATTATACCTACGCGTTTAAAAAGATTATCATGAACTTTGAAGTGCAGTCCGATCCAAAATATAGTCCGCAAAGTATTGTCAATACTCAGTGGTACGAGTTCCACAGATCAAGCTTTAATTATTTAAATTAAAGGCGTTTCGAAAGATTATGATTAAATTTTAAAGTGAAGTGCGATCCACAAAATTGTCCGCAAGGTAACGCTCATGACATTATTAACTTACGTACTTGTCAATACTCAGTAATACGAGTTCTAGAGATCAAGGTTTAATCATTTCGATTATAGCTAAAACCTATGTGGCTTTGTTAATAATCCTTCACATACCTGTCTTCTAAACCCAGTTATATCCATACAAGTTCACATCATCGTTCTCCTGGCTTATCACAATTTATTTGAGGTCCCAGTGCCTCTTGTTTTCCATAAATTAACACATAGTTATGCGTTCTTGTATGTATTACCTAGGTATGCAAGATATTTGCAAGGTTTAAACCATTTTAAACGTACGATTGACTATTGTTTCTTATGGTTTTCATAAATTAGTGGGTTTTATAGACTGCCCATCTCCTCTCATCTTAGGTCACCGTTATAGACAAAGAGAACCACTTCGGCAAAATTGCTTAGTCATACACCCTATATTTATAAACGCTATTTAAAGTTAAATAATGATTAGCGTCTGTTTAACCGTACATTTTTGACGTTTAAACATCTCTTAACACTAAGCAACGTTTATAAATAAGGGGTAAACCACCATAAGGTTTTTAAAGCATTTGACATTATTAAGCAAATTAATAGATTAGTAGGTATTACCTGTTTATTAATTTTGTTACCTACATAAAAAGTCCGCTTTTCGGGTGGTATTCCAATTGCAACTCAGGTTTGCAAAAATCGGTGAATTCCTTCATTGAAAGATACGGAGTATCATTTTAGGTACCTTTACATGCGTTTCACTTTTGTTTTAGTAACCTTCATCATCCACAATCCACCTTCACCCACTGCTGAGCATAGGCTTAGGCCATTTGTAGCTTACCAGAGTTTAACCAATCATTTATTTAAGGACAACCGACAAAGCTTACACCAAAATTACATGTTTATACACTTACAAATTATAGTGTAGCCTTAATTAAAGGCTGCCACGGCATGCATTAAACATAGAATTAGGAAATGCAGTTATAAAACAGATTTAACTTATTTAGATAGATTGTTACTCGTACATGAATACTTATCTAAGTAAATTATAAAGTTTTTATAAACTACCGCCTAAAGGGGGATTGGGGGGTGTCAAAGTTTATATGGAAGAATTTTAACGCGCAGTCTGATTTACTCGAAAGTCAGTATTAAAACCTAAAACAAAAATTCAAAAAATAAAGTATATCAAGGTTTTTCAAAAATCTTCCCCTAAAGCGGCAAAAAGTTGATTTTGCAAGGGATGATTTTTCGGCGTGTCTTGCTTAACTCTAAAATTGGTATAAATTACCTATAAGTCAAATAATGTAAAATAAACAAAATACCTTTAAAAAAATTAACCCTTTGAGGGTGAAAAGGGGGATATAGTTTTTATGAAAGATCTTATTCGTTTGGTTTAGAAATGTGGCAAAAACTTATCTAGGTAAATAATAAAGATGGAATCATAAATGTATTTTTCAAAACTGACTTGAAAGTATAGAAGGTTGCGGGAACGGGATCAAAATTACTTTTGGCTGCGACAACCGACATCCACGCGGGCGAAGTCGCAGGCATCAGCTAGTCCGACGTACAAATACAAATAAAAACTTATAAGTTCGATTGATCCAATCACTTTTGTTCGACGTTGTGCCAACCAAAAAAAAAAAGAAAACAATACAATTTTTTAGTATCTAAATCTGTATGTAAATAATATGATAAATTAAATTTTATTGACATAAAACAGTGATACATTTACATATTGAAGCCCTAATTCCTGAGCTAGGTTGTAACCTGTGTTACAGGAATCAGTATCTTCTCCCGTCTTTGTTACAATAACATTTATGCAATAAAATAAAAACATTCATGAAATCATGCAATCACCTAAGCTCATGTGTGTGTTTGCGTGCGTGTTTGTGTGTGTGGGGTGGTGTGGTGTGTGTGCGTGAGAGAGAGAGAGTGTGTTAGCATGAGTGATGTTGTGTGTAAATGAGGTGAGTAGTAAAAATGAGGTGGTAAATATAAATTAAAATGTATTAGCGAATCGTCACTTTATAATTTGGTCAGTGATTGTGTTCAATGATAGCGTTGAATGGTTCTTTTATTTTGCCTTAGACTTTTACTGACTAAAACCCACCCGTGTTCCTTCAATAGCCCTTAAGCCAGGGGCTGTGGTGTCTCTTTCGAACAAACCCGCACCCCTGGCAGGCATCGGCCCTTGCGGGCCCCATCACTATTTGTGCTGACATCTCTTTGAGGCGCGCGTGGAACACAACGCGCCGTCGACTACCCTTGCATTGATGAATTTATTATTGTAATAACAAAAACTTAGCAACATAAGGACGCAGTTTACTGTTCTCAAGTTAGGTACCGGTAACGGACCCAAGTTTTCCTCCTCAAAATATTCTTGACACACAGAGGTCGAAAAGTAGCGGGAAAGTTAGTCATTTCCGTTTATGCTAGCCATCGATCTTTAGATGGAGCGCTGAATTATCATTGGGTTAAGTTATATGGTTTCCTAAGAGCCATCATGTTCGTGAACGTGCGCTATCAGTAGGGTGCTGGTCAACTCTTAGCTGCCACGACTTATTGAAATTTCAGAATTATGTTTTTTTTGTTTTTTATGACAATCTTTTTAAATGTTCATATCTTTTTACATCGTTCCCACATGTATAATTTAAACATGAATGATATCATCAATTTTTTGTAACAATATTTTGATTTAAAAGAGTGTCCATGGAGTTTCTTGCCCGTTCTTCTCCATGGGTACCCAGTACGCTTTGGATTGGGCAACTAGCTTCATATTTCTGACTGATCGACCCTTTGACAATTTAAAAGTGACCGTCATAGGTTTCTTTGAAATTAATGATTTGAGTTTGAGTGGTGGCCGCCACATATCTGCCGATAACGATGGCTGCGGGTTTTGGTTGTACTTAGTGTCAAAAATCGTTCTTATGGAAGACACACCTACATACTTTCATACATAATTAACGTTTCAGTGACGTAATTCGCCGGTAAAATGCAGACGCCATGTGGCAGCCACCGCTTTTCTAGGAGACCTAAGGGTGATTTCCACCAGGCGTGATCAAGCTCAAGAGGAGGCTCATCCTCACCATCATCGTTTCAGCCGAAAGACGTCCACTTCTGGACATAGGCCTCAACCAAGCTCCGTCATTTCGACCGGTCCTTTGTTTACCGCATCCAGCGGCTCATTAAGTAAAAAGAAAAACATAATTTTAGCCTACAACCTCTTCAGCTGAGTTCCGCTGCATGATTAGTTGATTACTGACAAATGCTTGCACTGACAGGACAGATCCATTCAATCTGTGTGGTTCTTTACTCAAAAGACTATACCTACATGGTCTGACCACGATTATTTCTAGACTTTAAAAGAGACTGATTTTGCATCTGCTTTCTTTTCTTTCTCGGGGTAGTCAGATATGAAACCCTGATCTCATCTAGTTTTTAAAACACGATTGACGTGTAGGTAGAGTCTGACCAACGAAAGCTGTCCAAGAAAAAAGACGAGAATCAAGAGTTGTCAACCATGGCCATGGCTATACACTGCTTAAACGGAGTTGATACTAATTATTATTCAAGACATATTATTATGCGATATTTACCTACATCAGTATAACCTTAGTACCCCTGGTATATGGCATTTTTGGCATTATTTAGGAAAGGTAGAATTAAATAATTCGTGGTCAGCTTTCGTTGGCCATACTCTATGTACAACCCTACTATCAGAAAAAAATAAACATTTAGCTTAGTGACAACACTAGCTAAGTATGTAGACAAAGGTTGACATCGCGGTTCTCCTTGGAAATTACCTATTAAATAATTACGTCAGGACTCGTTAGTCCTAAATTGTGTCTAATGGCCGATTCCGATATATTACGGATTGTTATTGGTTAAAATGAAGACTCTTTTATCTTTACCAATCATGAAGCAAAGACCTCATAGGTACCTTTGCATAATAGACCCTTAAAAAAATTAGCTTACGAAACTATTTTTATGCGCAGTATCGCAATAAAAAATGCTATCATTGGCAAGCAAAACGATTCAATTTTTGGAAATAGGAACCAAGCATAAGTCCTGGCATACCTTTGTACTTCGCAAGAACAACTCTGGCATCTGGATTTTATTTTACTACTAGCAATGCTCCGCGGTTTCACCCGCGTAGTTCCCGTTCCCGTAGGAATACGGGAATAAAATATAGCCTACCTATGTCACCCGGGGATAGTGTAGCTTCCCAAAAGTGAAATAATTTTTTCAAATCGGTTCAGTAGTTTCGGAGCCTATTCAATGCAAACAAACAAACAAAAAATCAAAATTTTTCCTCTTTATAACATTAGTATAGATGTGTACCTAATATTCAAAGAAATTCAAACACAGACGACAGTGATGACACGGTAAGTAATACCTAATTAATTAAATCACTGAACGAAATTCGCAATTTTGTGCATCAGAAAGCACACGATAAAACAAATGGGGTAGCCTCCGGCATTTTTTTTTTTTTTTTGTAACCAGAGTATTTATGCTCGCACGTGTAGATCGAAGGTTAAGATACGCTTGCCGAGGTCAGTCTGTTGATCGGTAACCATCCATTACATACCGAGACTCCTCCGTGCCTCGGAAAGCACGTGAAACTATTGGTCCTGGCTGGCATTCATTAATCTTTGACAGACGTTACGGTTTACCAGAAGCCCGAAAGTCTGGCAATCAGTCTTACCAAGAGGTATCGTGTTACTCAGTAACTGGGTTGTGGAGGTCAGATAGGCAGTCGCTCTATGTAAAATACGGAATTCACCTGCATCTGGTTAGACTGGAAGCCGACCCCATTATAGCTGGGAAATTGCTAGGCAGATGATAATGTTATTAGTACACTAGAGAGTTTCTCAACAAATTCGGACCGACCGGACCCCTCAATGATTTATTGATTCAGTAGAAAAGGCTTATTATACTTAGTACTTACGTCATGACGACACGAAACTGGATCACATGCTCATCCGACACGTCATAGCTATAGGCATCAAAACGAACTACCTACTTCATCTATCGAAGCTCAGTGACCTTTTGTTTTCTTTACCTACTTGATGCAACGGGTCGGTGCCCTGTGGGCCAGTGCCCACCACAGGTCAATCAGCGCAAATGTCGAGGGACCCATCTGACACTCATAGGTCACGTTTACACAACTAAACGTGGGGTGCGGATAATTATGTACCTACCTCACTTCATAATTCCGGCAATATGTTTGCTTCTCGTTCTCCATTATTGTATGCATGTGGCCTAAAATTAGTAGTAGCTTTTGTAATTATGTTATCATTAAGTTAGACGAGTTAGTCAGATGCCTGAAATTCTGACAAGCAGTCTTAACAAGATTTATCGTATTACCTAGTAACTGGGTTGTGGAGGTCAGATAGCCAATCGCATCATGTAAAATACTGGTATTCAGCTGATTTTCAACTTTAAAACATAAGCCTAAGGTTCATGTCAATTGGGAAAATTTGACAGTTTGGGGTAGCTTGATGTGCTGACGTCTGTATTAGTGGTTTCCCAGTGGTCGTAGTTCGACCATAATAAAAAAATATTAGCTTTCTGCGCCCCTTCTCCAAATACACGATAAGTTCTTTTTGTAAAATCGACGAAAAATTTCTGCGCTGGGGGTCTAAAATGATATGCTGAATTCATGGTTACAATTTGCGCACTGTATGTAAGCTTTAACTGTGCCAAATTTCATATTCATCCGTCCGCGTAATTTTCGTAAAAAGGTGTACTAAGTATTTGCTTCACGTATTAATATATATGTATATAGAGATATATATGTCAAACTGACATAGGCATATCTTGTTCTTCAGATAAAAGTTATCTAATGATTGTAAAATCAGCCCTTAATCCCCTAACAGCGTACGTACCTAGGTGTATCTCAAGTATCCTTTGATAATTTGCAAATCTAGACAAGACAAAACCTTCTAACGGGACTCTCTTTTTGTCGAGTCAGATGAGTCGGTCATACGCATTGACTATATAGCCTCATACATACGTATGCAAGGAAATATCTGTCGGCTGTCCAAGTGCGTAATGTTCTTTTATATAATATGTAATGTACATATTACCTTTTGATAAATCTTGAACCATTTATTTCGTTTATGACTTCTTATAATGTGCTTGGTACTACGATCCACAGAAATTAATTCTACAATTAACACTTGACGCACTTTCGTCTTACAATCGGCCTCTATCTCCACTCCAAAAAACCGCAAAATATTTTCAATAGATTAAAGCACCTAGAAAAGACAGACTTGATAACATAGTGTTCTGTTATGGCAATTTTAGCACATCATAATAAGGAGATTGTATCAGTCTACCTCGCACCTATTACTTACAAAAGTCGAAAGCCAAAAGTTAACCACCAGTATAGCAATTAGTAAGGGGAGGCCTACAATCAAAACATGTAGCGTTTATCATTCATAGATAATTATTGAACCGAGTCCCCCGTCATTTTCACCGCACATACGGTATAATTGTTGACCTGTACGTCACGCTACAATTACGGAAACATGTCAGTGTTTTTCCAATAGAAGGTCTAACTAGCGACTCGACAATTGAGTTTGGGTCGCTAATTCGAACGGAAATAGGCATGGTCTTCTTGGACCTGTTTACCGTGATGTAAGCTCGAAGAGGAATAATGTACTAAATTACTAACTTAGGTAATAGGCCTGTTCAACTTTTAAGAAAACTCTAGTTCATTTCCTGACGCAATTACTCCGCCGCCCGGCAGATTCAGCAGATGTTCGAAAATCCGCGCGGCGCGCCCAAGCATTCTCGCGGATGTTAGCATGCGCCATGGAGTACTCGATCATGTGCAATTTGCTGCAGGATGAGAGGAGCATACGCGAACGCAAGCTGCACGAAGTTATATATTGTCCACTATTTTCAACCCTAGGTCTGTTTTGTTTATTAATTGTCAACGAATCAATAGAAACTGCTCGAGCATCTTGCTGCTTTCTCTACGCTGACACGAGTCAGTCCCCAATGACAACGCCCCGCCCTGTGAGAACCGGCATATGTTCCTATGTTGAGCATGGCAGTAGGCAGTTACCGGGAACTATTATATTACAAAACTATTACGTAGTGTATTGGAAATTCCTTCTTACCCTTGTTCATAAACGTTGTTTAAAGTTAAGTACTACTGATTAGCGTCGCCGCTAGGTAGGTCTTGAACATCCAAACGTAGGGGGTACAGGGGGGCCACCTCTCACCGATCTTATACTGAGGTAAATGCATGGTTGAAATGAAATTGAATAATGAGCGAAGAATGTTACCGTCAAAGTATGTTTGACATGAAAATACCTACATGCAGCTTTTAAAAACATCAGTAGGTATATATCATGATAAATACAGCATGCATGTATCACTACTACACCTAGCTATACCTATCATCATCATCACAATAACAACGCGAGTGTCACGCGACACGACGCTAACGTACGTGATATGACGATGTGGTAATATGATAAAACCTCTATCAAAATCCCATTTATCTGTACTGACAACCGAAGAGTTATTTTTTTTATATTTTACCGTATAATGTCACTCTACTGGGCTTCCCATTTGAATAATCAATCGATTATTAATGCCTGCCGTCGTCGGTGACGTAGCGATATTCTTTCAAACTTTATAATGTTTTTACAAGGGTGCATATTGGGTTTTGCAGATGATTTGATTACGTTATTGTATAACAAAACTTCCTGCATATTTTAGTAAGAAACCATTGATATTTTTGAGTAGGTACTTTTTAAATATATTTCGAAAGTCATTCTCGTTTATCGATTATATCGCATAACATTGTGTCTCATTGTACAGTCGCCAGCAGGTCAAGCTATCCCAAACTGTATTTTCCCAATTGAACATAAACCTTAAAACTTTGTAATAAAGTTGAAAAACCATCAAAGAAATTTGACAGATTGGGGTAGCTTGATGTGCTGGCCTCTGTACATATAGGTACATACCATTGGAGCATTAATTTTGTAAAGGTGTCCTTGCCCAGTTACCAAGGTTTTCCTTTTGTTACTCTGGCTGTATGTTAACTGATTATAACAGTCAATTATGTAGAACATGTGAGAGTATAAAGTTTTTACAATCGCACTCATAACTGCTGTCCTCTTCCTTATAAATTGTTCCAGACACTCCAAAATCGAAAATCTAGCTCCTTAAAAGATTAAGTGCCATTTACTTCGTCAAATTAGCATTATGGTCGATCTTTGCCTAGTCAAATATAATTTTATAATAAAAAGGGTTTCATCGATCATATAGTGCTTGATAAATTCTTCTGTAATTATCATTTGATAAAAACGAAGATCACGGTGTCTTCACCAGATATTATTTATATGTAGTGGCACGGACGTATAGCCAGGTTTGTGTATCGGGGAGGGTTCAAGAAAATAAAACGACTAAAAGTACATAAAATAACCCCTATGTTAGAAAAATATTAAAGATGTGAAAAACAAACATACAGAAAAAATCTCCTCGAAGGAATTCGGGGAGTCCTTTTTCGAGCTGTGGGACAGTATAAACTATAAGCTAAATAAAAAAATAACGTTCCAAAAATCCAAACTACCGTATATTTTAATGTAGGTAACAGTTAGTAATCAATGAGATATGCCACACGCCTGTTCTTATTTTAATTCTATGAATGTTAATATCTGAACTCTGAACTTTTTTTCTCGAGAAGACGGTCGACGTCAGGGGCACCCCGAGGTTCGGTTTGGTTAGGTTCCTTTAAACCCTGCAGACGGAAATAGGAGCCCCACGCAGTGGGCTTCGTCAACCTGACGTCTACCGCTTTCATCTGTAATATAAGAACCAGAAGAAGACAAGAATTTCATGAAATGTGAACATTTCATGAAATTCTCCAGCATTTCATGAAGTGAGCAAATCTACGATATTGCCACGACATATAGGTACATTTTACAACTGGGGGGGTTCATCTTGAAACATAAACATACCATAAATCATCTTGAAAACTAAATTGGGCGTCAGGATTTCAGTACATTTGAAATAGTTCGGGACCCAGGACTGTGCTTTCTTGACACAAAGGATACTATATGTTACAGCTGTTGTTAAAGTCGTTGTTTGTATTTCCACTCTTGACTTTATGATACCTTCGACAGTAATTTCTAGATTTAACCAAGTAGTGGGTAGGTACCTAACTAAGTAACTAACCTACAAACATAAGTATTGGCGTTAGCATTCGTTACTGTGATAGGTCTAGAGTCAATACGTGCAGTAGATACGAGTAACATGGTATTTTATTATATTTGATACATTCGATAATTATGTACCTACTTCATAAAAAGTGGTTTGGAGTAACCATGATGACTTTTTAACCGACGAAAAAAAAGGAGGCGTTTCTCAATTCCACCAAAATATAGTTTGTTTAAGTGTGTTCAGCCCTCACTCCGTTATTTATGATTTATGAACCGATTTTGATGATTCTTTTTTTGTTAGATAGGATACACCTCAAGGGTGGTCCCATGTTAAAGAAGTCAGTATCGGATGATGGGATCCTGATAAAATTGAGAGAAATCCTCGATAATTGTGGGCACGAATAGTGTTTCTGTTTACTTTTGATAACTTAATCCGGTATTTGCGTTTAGGAATCATCACATCATGAAACTGAGCTGATGATGGAAACCATACCTTTCCTCAACAATTAGAAGTTACATTTAAAAACTTAGTTACTTAGGTTTTAGTGACAGAAACCCCTAAATATGCTTTGAAGATAGAGGTCTTTCCGCGACTTTACAATATTGTAGGTAACCACAATTGTTCAATATCCGTTTTTTTTTTTCAGAAATTTTTCGCCGGTTATGCAAAAATAAATCAACTTTTCCATACATTTTGTCCGCGTAGGTATTGCACTTTTCTATGAAACAGAGGTTTTTTTTTGTTTAATCGGCTAAAAATTTCTGCGATAGAATGATATGCTGAATTCATGGTTAAAATTTGCGCACTGGATAAAAACTTTTCCTGTATAGTACATAGATGTTTCATTTATTTTATGAGTCCTCCATGTTCTACCGTCACATGGGCATGCAAATCATATATTGTTATTGAAATTACACCTTAAACCTTAGTATTGAGCTGATTTGAAATGTGAATAGAAATAAACGAATAGAATTGCAATAACATAATTTGTCATCATTGTCCAAGTGGGACTGATTCTGAAGTAGGAGTAAATATAGGAAATTGAGTGTTATCTCTGATTACTCAGTACCTAGGAATCGACGAAGCGACATTGACATAATACAAACAATCCTAACTTACGTTGGTAACCACTTGTTGCCTGTGTATAAACGACAAGAATAAATAGGAATGAAAATAGTCAAACCGCCGCCCGGCGCCGCCGGATGTATAGGTACTCTTCCTAACATTTTAAATAAATTGGCACCGTAGCTCTTAAATGGGTGAACCGGTTTAGGAGCGGTTTATATTCAAAAGTAGATTTTCTAGCGGTGGTTTTAGACATTTTATGAAGATTATCAGCTCTTTTCTGGTTGATGAAGGGATTTGAGCATCTTCCTTATCGAGTCGTAATTTGATTCTATTACTTCAATGATATTAGACGAACAACGTAACCTTGAACTGATGCTGGAGTACCACCTGGAATTTCCAGGATACCCAAGTTACTCACCAACAAATAGGAGAAGTATCGTGTAGGGCTTATTGAAAAGGTCGCAATTTATTAATTGTTATAGATAAATGGTGATCAGGACGAGGAATGAGGATAAATCAGTAACAAACTTCACTGTGCGAAACATACGCAACGCTGCGCAGATTTAAGCGAGACATTAAGTTTAAAAAGCAAGAAATTAAAGTTAAATTTAAAAAATAAAATTAAGCCCCCGACCTAAACAAAAACCTCAGTAAATAAAAAAAAATATTGATTGGCCTTTTAAGTTGTAGGTAATATTTTGATCAAAACATCGTTATGTCGGGGGACGGGCAAACGCCAAACAGACGATGTCCGGCAATAGTGAATGTAACTGTGCTATTGTAGGAAGGATAACATTTTCTTTGAGGTAATTTTTTCTTTAACTTTACAGTGACATTTATTGGATGTACACAGAACTACAAAAGTACATAATTATGGAGGCAAAGTCGGAAACTTTGTGTCGCGTGTGTGGGGACAAAGCTTCAGGGAAGCACTACGGGGTGGCCTCGTGTGACGGCTGTAGAGGATTCTTCAAGAGAAGCATAAGACGGTAAGCATTATTTATTCATTATCCTAGAATCCACATTCAGCCCGTCTACCTTCAAAACAAGCGTGAATAGGCATCTTCTGGGAACGCTCGTAGACTTCATCAATCGCTTTCCATAAGGCGTGATCGAGGTCAAGAGCAGGCCCATTCAGCAATAATTAAATAAAAAATAAAAATCCCCATTGCAGGTTCTTGGAAGCCTTATCAAGTTTCCAGTAAATATGCTGTATTTTTATTTGTAAGCCTCTTGTTGTTATGTAACAAATTATCGACAGGCCAATAATTTATAGGTATAAAAAATCTTTTGAGTACATTTTCTTTAGGGTTCTGAACCATAAAATGTTTTTTTTAAAGTTAAACGATTAACTAAGAGCTAAAAAATAATTTGGTAAAATAAAATCGTGGGGCGCGTGAAACATATTTAGGTACTCAGGTTACGCTACTCCCCACGATTTTAATTTTACCGAATTATTTTTAGTTAAAACCGTTAAACCTAAAAAAATATATTACTAATTTTATTTTCAAGTTTTTAGTTTTTAATACGTTACTTAATATTTCTCATTCTATTTTTTAAATTAATATCACTAAAGGTGTGTACCAAAAATCAGATCAATTTGCCAACAGAAAGGGGGTAAAATATAAAGTAAGCACTACAGACCCAAACAAAAAAAAAAAAAACAAACAGGCCAAGCTAAATAAAACCTTTCAAAAACGGAAGATCACTTCGTTGTCCGTCTGTCTGTCAAGACCCTTTTTAGTTATCAAGTTGAGATATCAAATTGAAATTAATATCTAATACATAGGTACGGCCGGTAAAAACAACAAAAGTCAACGCAATTAAAAAATATGGCCACTAAATGCGACAAATTTTGACCGTCGCAATTAAATCACAAGTAAAGGAAAAAGTCTGTAAATCGTTAATTTGTGGTTATATCCCATTTTTTATTGCGATTTGAATTTAGAATTGACATTTAGAATTGACCGTCACGTAGATCGATTATGTGTATGGGAGAACATTTATCCAACTAGAAAGTTAAGTTTGTTATTGGCATAAATTCATCCCAACTACGTGTTTGTTCAGAAACGCACTTGGCCGGCTCTTTTATGTCTATAAGATACTATAGGCATAAAGATTTAATAAAGCAAAGGAAGACGTTACAATGAGGGCATGGGGAGCCGTCACCTCCTTCAGCGAAGCAGTGATGCTCGCGAAGAGGGAGGCGGCGCACGTGAGGGAGAGGCAGCATATGCGCCCTCGCGACCCCAGCCGGCGCAGGATACGGAGACGCCCTGGGCGTCGGGAATCCCAGGCCGATTTCCGGCCACCGTAGGCATGGGCTTGCGGACGGCGAGTAATGGGTAGCTCGCTGTCCGGTAAGGACCAAGCCCAAGTCGACGGCGCGTTGTGTTCCACGCGCGCCTCAAAGAGATGTCAGCACAAAAATGATGGGGCCCGCAAGGGCCGATAGCTGTCACGGGTGCGGGTTCGTTTGAAAGAGATACCACAGCCCCTGGCATACGGGCTAATGAAGGAACACGGGTGGGTTTTAGTCAGTAAAAGTCTGACACGCCCTCCTGCTCCACCCAGAGCGGGAGAAGTTATTTGATGATTTCCCACCCAAAAAAAAAAAAAAAGAAAAAAAGACGTTACAATAATAAAAGCAACAAATAGTACGTAATATGGCTGTCTTATCCGTTAACAATTTAAACGATAATAGACAACCATTGCATCCGTGTTTAACAACGGTATTTACACTTTTATACGCTCAATAGTAACAGTAGGTATAATACATGAAATTACCCGTCGGCGTCGCCTGCAACGTGTTTTTTCAGTGACTGCTTCTCATTGTACTGTATAACTTGTTATTTCCCGTACCCAGTAATTTAGACTACGTATGTAAAGAAAACGGGCGCTGTGTTGTGGACGTGACGCGGCGGAACCAATGCCAGGCGTGCCGCTTCTCCAAGTGCCTTCGAGTCAATATGAAGAAAGATGGTGAGTTTTTAGTCTGATTAATTTGTACCTTGTTTTTTTATTGTTTATGCATTTAATTAGAAACCAATTACTCCCAGCTCTGACTGGTCGCGTAGTAGGAACATCGACTGCACTTTTGGCACCTTTACATATCTCTACTTTCAGGTAGAGCCCAGCTAACCTATTTAGTATTTCATACAATAAAATATGACTGCCGTTAGCTGAGAGCCAAACGAACGAAGCGAGCGAAGAACGAAATGAGTTGTTTGACTTTTGACCTGACATAGACATGAGTCCACTTTGTTGCCTATCTAAAACAATACGATGATCGATTGTGAAATCGCTTTAATAATCAATTTATTATTACGACTTTTTTAGAAACGTTGGTTCTTGTGTCACTGGGTAATCATTATTTAAAAAGTAAGTTTACTGAAGAAACCACGGAATCTGAATTAGTATCTGAATGTAATATCTTATTGGTATAATATAATGAGAATAAATTATTACGAATTCGATAAATCGAGGAACTTATTTCAAATTCCAACACTTTTTAAGCGAAAATAAGGCAAATCAGTATTCTATTATTTATTTTTTATGCAATTATAAAACTGCGTAATAAATAATGATTAACAAAAAGAAAAGTCCTGACTGACTGACTCATTCATCAACGCCCAGCTCAAACCCTTGGACCTAGAAAGCTGAAATTTTGCACAGAGGTTCGTTCCATTTATAATGTAGACAAGGAATAAGGAAGGATTTTTCAAAATTCAACCCCTAAGAAGGTTAAATAGGGGATGAAAGCTCCGCGCGGGCGAAGCCGCTGACAAAAGCTATTAATTGATAAATGTTTCATTCCTGTAACGTTAGGCCCAGATTCGCCCGTCTCCTTTAAAATAACAACACTTGGGATGGAATATCTTAAGATACGTCAGCTCTCATAGAAATTACACGTTGATAAAATATGTGACAAATTAAAAAAATACTTTCTTTATTGGCTTCTTTAAATGAACGATTTATAAGGAAAAAAAAATTATATGTATGTACATAAAGTAGGTTACTTGTAGTGAGCGCTATAGCTTATTCAGCTTATGTAAACAAGTGATCGCCGAATAAGCAAATGCTTATTAAGGTAAAAACTAAAACAAATAAAACAATACATTGCACGTGTCAATGCTCGTACACCCGCTATCCCAATAGCCTTTCGTTACCTAGAATAGAAACTGATCTGTGTAAAGGAAGCTATTACGCAATTTCAATTAAATTGTTTAAACTACTAAGTGACCTAAAAGACTTTCCTATTAGAATATTTCGAAAAATAATTTACTATTGGGGGTCTATTCCTTCTGTAGGTCTAATCTGTAGGTTACTACGGATTTCGTGCTTAAAGAATAGGGTGCTTCCTCTCCGTATAACTTACGGACATACTCGTATAAGATCAGAAGGCCAAATCTCGTTATTAAAAACGTTCAAAATCTAGTCACAGACTCATCTCTCTAAAAAGGGTAAAACCTTTTGATTTGGTTTAGTGAAGTGTAAGTGAACTTAAAGTGTAGTGCAAGTGCTGACTTTTATAAAGAACACGTGAATCAAGTGTTTTCCCCTTAACTTACAGTGAATTAGAAAGCCGTTAATGGACGATTTCTTCGTTTTACAGTTAGGTACTTAGCAGTTTCAAGTTACATTTAAAGTATTTATAGTTATTAGCTAAAACGCTTGATTGTAACGTGAATAAAGTATCATCAATTGTGATCCCTACTAATATCATAAATGCGAAAGTAACTCTGTCTGTTTGTTTGTAATGCTTTCACGCCAAAATCGTTGAATCGATCGTCATTGGTTTTGGCAGAGATATAGCCTGGGATATGGAGAAGGGCATAGGCTACTTTTTACGCGATAACCGACATCGACGCGGGCGGAGCCGCTGGCAAAAGCTAGTATTTAATAAAGGGAAAAAAAATCTCATCTCGGAGACAATCACATGTCAAAAATGTATGGAAACTCGAGCTATTTTTGACAGATGGAGACAGATCAGAATAAACGTGTTTAAAATTACGAGTCCCTCAGCAGGGTTCGAACTAATAACGAATGACAACACGATTTGACAGTTTTCCCTACTTACCTACCCCCATCCGAAATATTGAATTTCCCACTTGTTTTCACGGATCAACTAGTTTCGGACAGGCCGATATCTTCGTGAAGGGACTTAGGGTAGACCACTGGTTAGTAGATAAATGTTTCTACTCGATTCAAGAATTACCTTAGTTACCAGAATAAAAAATCATTGTAAGTTATTTACTTATCAATGCCAATACCAGACTAGGAATAGGTATAATTATTGTAGTAAATTGGTATACTTATAACAAAGGTTTCTATTGTTGTTATGTTTATATTGTTATTATTTTTAATGTTATGTAGCCCATTTTATGCCAATAATTGTTTTGATTTTATTTTAATAATAATTGTCTGGCTCCAAAATTAATTATACATAAAGATTTGAGCAGAGACTTTCGGCTTGAATATTGACTGCTATAAACCTATTTGTTTTATTTATTTATAACGCTACCTCTATCCACTGCCGATCATACTTTTACCAGTAAAAAGTAAAAACGGAGCGATATTAACGGTAATCAATAGTGAACACGGGCGAGCACTTGTCCCAATAAAGTATTTATCCAGGGTGGCTCCTTCGCAGCATGTCTTTTCCATTAGGAAACATTTCAAGTATTTGCGGTACACAAGTGTTAGTAAGTGGTGAGTGAGAAAAAACGCAAGGGTCGACAGAGACGAGCTTTCCCTTTCATGTCAGCACGCAGGTTTACGCTCTCACGAAGTCAAATATCAACAATTTCATACAAATCAAAATAGAGCTCGTCGTTCTATGAGTGAAAAGAACGAGATTTTTACAAGTACCCTTTTAATTTATGTGTTTTTGTAATGACTTGCAGTATCATACAGTATTTTTTACTGTGAGTAGATACTTAGGCCTTCCTAAAGATTTTTGGCACAGTGCATTAGTGTAGGCAGGGCTTTGTTTCCTTGAGTACCTATTTATACATTTCATGTCTTGAGCGTTTCATCGGAATTTCCTAAAAAAAAAATCAGAAAGAACGGTAGGTAAGAGAAAATAAAATATAATCGGGGGCGGGCGATGCGATTCTATAGGCAGATTTGTGATGAGGTGAATCTAGTTGACATTTTATATCATACAAACTTCGGGAGTGTATTACTCCACTGTTCGACAATGCACATCAAAAATTAAACATGGTATGGTTTTGTCTCATTATTATAAATATTGTCTGTACGGAAACAGAATACCAAAATAAAAGTCATTAAAAAGTTATGCAGCTAACAAAGATTCGTTTTTCTTGCTACTAACTTTGGGCGTGTTTAAGTAATAAAAGACGTGATAAATCCAAAAACAAATCGGTATAGAATGCGGTCTTCCGAAGGTAAAACAGACGCGTAAAAAATTAAGAAAAGGTTCTTAATTTTTTACGCGTCTGTTTTACTATCTGCATCTCACTCCATAACGTTGTGCGTGTAAACTAGCGCCTAACTGCTCATCACTGATACTACCTCTGTCGGACACGATGCCTGATCAGAAGGCCAATTCTACTAATTAAAAACGTTCGCAGTGTCATCTCGGCGACAATCGAATTTCAAAAATTTGACGAAAATGTATGAGAATTTTTGACAGATTGACACTGAGATCAGACTGTGAACGTTCCTAAAATTAGTAGAATTGCCCCTCAGGGCTTCAAGTCTGCTATTACAATAGTGTCACAATGGTCTATCATTTCATGATTGTTGATTTTGACAAGTTTGTTAAGCTACTAATATAATGGCGTCATTATGACTTTCCAGTGATCAGCCACTGACACTCCATTGAAAGAAATGGCATTTATTGGTAATGTCGTACATAATGACAAATGAATGACTGACTTAGGGGGTAATCTGCTAACATTTTGACAGTTCTAAAATAATATATAAAAATATATAGGTACAGTCGCCAGCAGGTCAAGCTATCCCAAACTGTCAAATTTTCCCAATTAAACATGAACCTTATTCCTTTGGAATAAAGTTGAAAAACTATCAAAGATATTTGACAGATTGGGGTAGCTTGATGTGCTGGCCTCTGTACATATAAATAAAATCTGGCGTGAATAAATGTTCAGATTTTGTAGTATTTTTTCGAAAATCATTTTCTACTAACGGGTTTTATAATAATGGCAATACGACAATGCCATTATAACACAATTCTATTAAGAGAACATGGACCGACCACTGATCGACCATTATGAATTTAGCAGATTACGAACTTTTAGCAAAATGACGATGGAATCGTGTTGGAATGCAGAATTTATAAAAATATCAGACTTAGGCCCCAGACCTCTTGATTTTTAGCTTGGCCCACCAGTGAGTTCGATCCCGCGACTAGAAGAAATTTCACTCGAACGAAGTCGCGAGCAATCTCGTACCTATATTATAAGAGCGACAAGTTAAAGATTTCCATAAACAAAATTGTGGCGAAAAATAAACATTGTTTAGTAAAGACAAGCTGTCATAAGCAGCCGCGGTTCTCACAAATATTTATTTACATATGAAATTGATTGCGGGTTGCGGGCCGCACCACGGGTCGTTTGCGGCTTCGCACCCGCGTCGTTAAGCCGTCGCGTCGCCTGCCCTCGCCTCTATTATAAGTATAACGCCTCACTCCCCTTGGCTTATAGCAGTGGTGTGGAGTTGTTTGCCTATCACTTACTACTTTAGCCATCAGGTTACAGATGTTTATTCATTATGATTGCTAACTGACACTTAAAAAGTTGTCGGGTGTCAACATAATATAAATATGGGCGAAAAATATATTTTCCTGAACATGAAATTACTACATACCTAGAATATGAAAATCTTTGACTGATTTATCTTTGTCAAAATTAATATTAATAATTATGGTTGAAGTGCTTCACTCGCTCAATAACTCACTGATAATGTGGCATTCATATTACGTTAAATTGGCTGCCGTAAAATTATTTACGCCTGTAAATGTAATACTTACCTACGTTTGTATGGAGGAGTGATAACTTAATTAAAATTAACAGTTATACTCTATCCGCAAAGTAGACCGATAAAAAATACAATATCAATCATGGCTCATATTGTGGGTCAGGTTCAATACGTTAAATTCATTTTCCAATAAATAGGTAGGAAGGTAGGTAAGTTATTTATATTGTACGAGTATCTAATCGTTGCGGGCTTGCAGCAGTTCAACACGAGCGAGCGCCGCGTCCGTCCGTCGCCGCCCAGCACCACATGGCACTACAGAAACTCGGCTACAACTTCACGCGACAACAACCCTTCATCCCCGCCCCCACCCCCCTAGCTCTATCCACCTTTCCCCCTCTACACACGTACAATGGTCTGGTGTCCATCCCCGAAGCAAATGTACACAACTCGTTTCTGGACAGATCGTCGTTTCAAGACTTCCCTCCGGCGAGACTTCCGGACGCGATGTCGTCCGACGCTCCTCAGTTGAACCCACTTCTGAGCACTCATGTCAGTGCACTCAATCCTCTCAATGCTTTCAAGATTCCGCTGTTTTCGGCATCGCTTCATTATCCAGTTCCACATCCTGGTTATATTCCGACTAACATTTTATATCCACCCGTCATAACAGCTGGCTGTTCACATTCTTTAGAAAGTGAGTTATTTCATAGCTAAAACATAAAAATCAATACATAAATTGAGAATTTTTGAACGTATTAATTTTATTTCTTTGTTTATAAAGAAAAACCAGACTCCCAACTATCAGAAAAGATTAAAGAAGATGAAGTTTCAAGCACTGAAGAGGCCTGCAAAACTGATTGTCAAGTAGATGCCGTTGATAAAGAAGGTTCGTGTTTGCATGAAGGTTTAACTTATTGTTTGCATGCATTTATTAGTAAATTTAAGGCAAATTATTAACGTCTGCTAAGCTCTGCGACTATCATGTCACTTTGCTCTGCGCATTTATACTAAAGCGACTGTATTTATTTTTGTGTCTTATTTCTTAAAGCAAGGATACAGCTCCTACGTTTATATTTTTTTTTTTTAACACGCTACGTAAAGGTGCGACAAAACATTTAAAAATGTATAATATAAAGTATTTGTCCTTAGATACGAGAAAAGCCACATCTCACTCTCCTAGCAACTTTGAACCTCCAGCGCATATTGTGTCAAAAATATCAGAAGGGCGGACCCACACTTTAGAATATAAACCTTACACATTTGTCGATTACCTCAACGACCGTCATAAAGCAATACACCTTATAGATGGCAACAAAGGCAGTTTGGATGGAATTACACAAATGACATCGAATTTTAAAAAGTATTGTTCCGATTCATGGAAACTAGATGAGGAGCTGTGCGGGCCGGCGGCGAAGATTTTAGTCGCGTCTATAAAATGGCTGCATGGAGTAGGATCGTTCGTTCATATGAAACCCTCTGATCAGACTAGTCTATTGCACAGTAAGTGGAAGGAACTGTTCATCCTTACTGCAGCAGAATATTCTTTCTACTTCGAAGAAGGTATACCATTAAACTTACTCAAATTCTAAAATATAATATTCCAGTTCAAACCAGAGTACCAACTTGTGATTTCATACGAATTTTCAGATAACGACGTAGTGACAGTAACTTCGAAACGGCCGCATATCAAGGAAGAAGTCAAGAACTTAACTTATCTGTTGAAAAGATTATCTCAGAGTCGGCTAGACAGGTTGGAGTATGACTGGATGAAATCTACGTTATTGTTTCGTACAGGTTAGTATTTTATCTCGTCTGGAGTATGTTGCTTTGCGTAATATTCGTCGTTTCAAGTAGGTACATAATTAATATTATGGAATTCTGTATTGCATTAGCTGCAGATGAGAATTGTTCAAGAGTTTCTTTTTAGTAATTATTGCGCATATTTTTAAACGTTAATTAAACTCGTTAATTAACAGACTACTGTTTCTTCCCAACGTAGACTCCACCGAGAACACAACAGCTCACGTCGAGTTGCTGCAGGACCAGTTCTTGGTGCTCTTACAGAAACATTGCGCTTCCAAAGATTCCACCCGCTTCGGAAGGGTGATGCTGTTACTACCCAGCATATGCTGTGCAGCCAACAAAGAAACATTGAAACATCTGCTTTTCACTTCTTCTTCTTTGGATGATATACATTCTATTCTTTCTCGTATATTTTTGTATACCTCGATGTGATTTTGATACACATACCAATTGTAAATAAGATACTGTATCTACATTTATTATTTTGAAAACTATGGACCATACCGTTTAATATTCTGAGCATTTTGCAATCATGTACATATTTAGATACCACGTTACAATGATCCACGACGTGATAGAAATATTATATCCTTCATTAATGCAAATAATTAGCGGTATCGATGATTTTTTTCAATTCATTTTAACTCTAGTCAGCAAAGTATAAACACACGAGAAGTAACTTATGTAAAATGTTTTACTCATTCAATTGTAAATGTTATGAAATTGATTCTACTTACGCGAATGTAAGCAGATAAATGGATGTTACGTATACTGTGCTAGATTTAATTAGGCTCCTTAAACATTATACGTATTGTAGCAGAAAGTACCAAAAATTTTACATTGAATCTCAAAAATCTCTAGTCATAATAATCTATAATATCTATGTATAAATAGGTAAACCCTTTAATAAGTGAGCGAGGCCGGGTTTAGTGAACTTCCTTTATTCAATTGTTGATTTCCTTTTAGGTTTTAATTAAATTATTTTTCTTCCAAAAACGGTAGGTATTTTGGTGACACGCCATTTTCAAACAACTTCAAAAAATGAGGATTTTCTCAATAGGGTATTTTCCAATTTGGTAAAAACTATTTTAATTTGAAGATTGGGACGATATATTTAAGAGAAAAATAAAAATAAATTTATTTATATCCATTTTCTCCATTAAAAACGATTAAAATCAAATGTCCTTTTCGTTGTTTTGAATTTACCGCCAAAACGCTCCTTACGATGACTTTTTATCACGTGGCATCTTGACGTCAGCTTTGTGTAAACAGCACCTGTACAAATACTTAGTTTGGCGCAGTTTTAGAAGTATTTGTGCACAGAGGCACCGCACACCAGTGATTTCACTTTCTACCCATAAAAATCTTGTTAATTATAAACACGACACTCACTTATTTACTTACTAACTACTTTAGTTTACACAAAGTTGACGTCACGTGATAAAAAGTCACCGCAAGGAGCGCTTTGGCGGTAAATTCAAAACAACGAAAAGTAAATTGGGTTTAAATCGTTTTAATTGAGAAAATGGATATAAATCAATTTACTTTTATTTTTCTGTTACATATTTCGTCCCAATCTTCAATTTAGAATAGTTTTTAATAAATTGGCAAATACCCTATTCGTCGGTATCCAATTTTCGGCGGCTAAAAGTGAAACAAACAAAATCGACTTCCGAAATAAAGTTATTTCGCTGTATGACGTAGTGATTTTTATTCAGTTTTTTTTTTTTTTTGTTAGTAAGATTTAGCTGTAACTGTTAGCGTGTCGATAGCAGTCTAAATACAGTCAGCCCAGAATTTGACTTGGCACTTTCAGCAACGTCCATCAACTCCTGTAGCCATTGGACGTAGCTTGAAGGGGGGCGGTGCCTACCCTAGAAACTTCTTTGCCCATCCTAAACCCGGGATAAAAAGAACCTTCCCCAAAATATAATTATATCTTGCCATTTATTGAAATCCGTGTAAATTTGAAAAGGTCCACCAGTCAGCCATACTTACTAGAATCTATTTTCAACATCCTCAATTCAGCCGAAAGACGTGCGGGTTCCTGCGGCCTTCACCAGGTCATCAATCCACCTTATAGGAGACCTACCAACTCTGCGTCTTTCAGAACGCGGCCGCCATTCTAGAACCTTTCGGTCTCATCGGCCAACTGTTCTGCGAACAATGTTTCCTGCCCGCTACCACTTAAGTTTGGCAATTCTTCGGGCTGTGTCGGTTACCTTGGTTGTCACGCGGATCTCTTCATTCCTGATACGATCAAATAGGGAAACTTCAAGCATATCCCTTTGGGTGACTCCGAGCATAGCCTAGGTATCACTGGCAACACGCACTGGTCAAAGACTTTCGTCTTGAGACACTGCGGCATGTGGGACAAGAAAAGACTTTTGGGTCGTTTGCTAGATTCGTAACGGGGTTACTTGTTGACGAGTATAACTATCCATAGAACCTCTCGATCTCTCTCAACAGCTCAGGTTTGGCGGATACGATCCTATTCAGTCTTCAGTTTCGTAAGCTGGCCCTTCCCAATAGACAGATCCCTAGCAAAGACTTTGGAGCCTTGCTCCGATCTCGCGTCCTTAATAGACTTTGTATTAAAGTAGCGAAGGTCGCTTTTCAAGGGCTTAGAGATCTGTCTGTCCACCATTAGATAGGTGCAAAGTAGGATCAGAGAATTTCTTTTTTATTTATTAATAGATTTAGCTTCGACAGATGGCAGACAAGCCAATATCGGCAGCTCTGGGAAGGCTGATCAGGCTGCATGTTACCTGATACTTTGTTTTATATTTTAATTTAATCATTTATTTCAATATATTTTTTAAGTATGTACAACTAATTATTTCAATTTTATCTTGATTTATTTAAATTTCATTTATTTCAATTTCATTTAAATACAATTGATCTCCTCACGACTAACATAGTTTGTAAGATACAACAAAATATGGACAATTTAATGGTCTGAAATGAACGAATTTTATTTATGAGACTTTCAACTTTACAAAGGAATTTAGAAATAAGCCACACGGTGAAAATGAGAATGAAAGGGGCACTACATTTTCACGAAGCGTTTTTTCGTATTTTCAAAGCTGTATAGCTTCGGCGTAGACATTGCTAGAGAACCCAAGTTCTTAGAAGAGTAGCAGATTAACAAAAAAACCCACAAAGTTTTATTTTTTTAGCTTTTCTAATTTGAATTTCATATTCGATTTCGTCACTGACTGACTCACTCATCAACACCTCTAGGGAACTTCTGACAGATACTAGGTCAGTTCAATGTCATCGCTAAAATTAAAAGAAGTAGAGCACCGCACAAAAATTAATGAAATCCCACCAAAAACATTTCATGTAAAGTAGGTTGTTCATTGTTAAAAAGTTATAAGATCTAATTTAGAGCTTCAAATTTCAAAATCAAAAGTCAAATTAGTCTGAGAATAAGCACTTTTCGAATGTCAAAATTACGATAATAAGTCCCCAAAAACGACCGTCCTTCACCCCTTCTACTAGTGATTTAGCTGGGAAGAAGAAGTGGCGCAACAAACTCCCCAGCAGCACAGCTGTCTTAGTTAGATCTGATGATCTATTAACTTTTTGACAGGGAAAGCGTTATTTAAGTCTTGGCAACATATTTTAAATGAAATATTTTTGGTGGGATCTTAAAATGTATTTTGTGGGTGAAATTATTTGGCGTCATCTCTCATTAAATTTCAGCTGGCCGGCTGCCCCCAGCCCCACCGAATCCCTAGCTACGCCCATAGCTGTAGCGTTCAGACAACAGGTTTTTATTGAAAACAATGTACATGCAGCGTGAGATTTCTTAGCACCTACGTGACTTGCGTAGTCTTCGTAACGCTAAGCGACGTGCAAAGTTTTCATAGTACCTACGTGACTCGTGTAGTCTTCGTAGCGCTACGCGGCGTGCACAGTTTTCGTGGCACCTGCGTGACTCGTGTAGTCTTCGTAACGCCTACCTATATGGACAGTGTAGTCTCTGTGGCGTCTACGCGGCCTGTGTAGTCTTCGTAGCGCCTACGAGACATGAGTAGGCTTCGTAGCGCCTACGAGACATGAGTAGTCTTCGTAGCGCCTACAAGAGATGAGTAGGCTTCGTATCGGTAACACGGGGCTCGTAGTCTTCGTACCGCCTACACAGCCTGCGTAGTCTTCGTAGCGCCTTAGTGGCCTGCGTACTTTTTGTAGCGCCTACGCGACTGTGTAGTATTCGTCGCGGCTACGAGGCGCCCGTTATCTTCGTCCGTAGCGCCTACGTGGCCTGCGCAAAAGGCGTATGCCCACGTGGCCTGCATAGTCCTCGAAAGGCATACGCCCTTTGCGTAGTCTTCGTAGCGCCTACGCGAGCCGCGTATTCTTGGTAGCCGCTACGAGGCACGCGTTCTTTCCGTAGAGCCTACGCGGCCTGCGTTCTCTTCGTAGCGGCTACGAGGCGCGCGTCCTCTTCGAAGGGCCTACGCGGCGTGCAGTATCTCTGTAACGCCTACACGGCGTGGTTAGTCTTCGTAGCATCCGTGGTAAGTCTCCAGGAAAACTTGTATAGTGCGATTGATACATCGTGTAACGGAAAGGGTGTATACATATCAAGTGCACGGCTAGTTTAGATGATATCAAAAAACTACTAGACGGCAAAGGTTTATTATTTATTATTATTATCTACAAGTTAGGAACTTATGAGAACTTTCAGAACATGAAACCTACCGCTCGCGCTTCACCACATTGTCGGCTCGTTTGTTTCCGGCGATGAATTAACTTAATATTAACAAGTGACGTGAAAAGATAATGAACTCTGTGGTAACACGTTTGTAACGATTTGAACCTTTCATTTTGTAGCAGAATCTCTACATACATACACCTGATTCTTATCGTCCCCTGTTGGTTACACGTTAAGAACAGGGCGGAATGTAATCCAACGTATACCTTACGATTATGCGTCAATAAAATTTGTACTATTTAAGGTATACGGCTTCGCCGGTCAGAAAAGTTTTTTTTTTTTAATTATAAGATACTAATTTGACAGGTGTAATGTCCAACTCATATCAAACTCCTATAGTAAAAAGTAAACACAAACGACTTGCTCTCTTACTAATAAACACTGAATAAAGTTATTCCATGTTTCATCCTATGAAAATGTACGGTTATTCCTTAGTTATTCTTGGTATACCTTTATTCAGTGATTAATAGTAAGAGTGTTGAAATATCAGATCAGTATCTGGGATAAAAAAATGAACTTTAGCCATTGAGGTAATATGTACTAACGTACACTTTAGCGCAAATCAATTAGGTACTTAGTATTATTTATCAGCACATTAAATAGGCATTTGGGTGGTAATAATTGAAATGTAATTAATAGTACACCACTGCTGGATAATATTGTACATTTTTAAGTAAAGAAGATATCAAATAGAAAAATATCTGTATTTTATTACATAGCTGAACTGTAGTGGCTACTTTCCGCCCTGTAGTAGTAAAGTTGATACCCAAAATCATCACAATTTGGTCATATTTCAGTTTCACACAAACACATGGCTATGTTATGTACATATCTAGCTTAGAAATCGTGCCAGTAGTCCCCGAGAGGCAATAGGCAGAGGTTTACTGGTGAACTCTATCTACGTTCCAAAGTTCTTAATTGCAAATATTGTGAAACTAAGCCAACCTGACCAGAGGGGGCAATTCTCGGAATTTTAAGAACGTTCAAAGTCTGATCAGTCTCAATCTGTCAAAAATACCTCGATTTTCCATACATTTTTGACAAGTGTTTGACATTTGATTGTCGCCGAGATGTTGAGACTACGACTAGATTTTGAACGTTTTTAATTACGAGAATTGGCCTTCAGATCATTAACAATACCCGTGACTGGTTTCATATTTACACAGCAACAAAACTTGTCCTGGGTCCAGTTCCCGGGTCTGACAAGTGTTATATTACCGTAAAACGAGGTAAATAGTGACTGCAGGGGTAAATCGAGACGAAACGTTAAAGTTGATTTTACTGTTGAAATTATGATCGTTTGTAGCCAAAAAAGACTCTAATGTGTTTACCTACTGTCAAAATCCACTTTTACAGTTTCGTTTCGATTCACCCCTGCAGTCTCTATTCATCCCGTTTTACCCAGTATTGGGTTTTCTCAGTCTGGATTTGTGCTCGGTTGATGGCAATAGGCTTTGCCCCTATTACATGGGAATTAAACATAACTGGCGGAATGTGGGTGAATCTCTGCCCGACCCTTCGAAGAATACAGGCGTCATGTTTTGTTAACACACAGTTTAGTGATTCATTATTAGTATTAATTAATTCTTTAAAAAACGATTTTTCTTTCGATCTTATTTACTATTACTGAAAACACCATCTTTGTTATTAACAGTATTCATTTTTATTGCAATAATATCACTATAGTATGTATATTTTGTCTGAACCCGTTTATAACTGGAAAAATATATACGTATAAAAAAATCCAATAGGAAGCTTCTAAAAAGAATATTGAAAAACCGAATGCATAGTTCCTGTGGATGATTGTAGATAAACTTATGACCAATATACTACCGAAGTCCAGGAAGAAGTATGCGCAGGCGAACCACAAGTATAGTAGTATTTGCTTCTCGTTATATGTTATTGACGCCACAATGAGTATAACGTTTACACCGCCCAATAGTACTCCCAGTATTGCGTATAAATGAAGAATTACGTCGGCCATCACTGGATGTACTCCGTAGTCTACCAGCATTTCTTTTCCAGCACTAAACGCATATATAAGTCCTACACACGGCACATATCCTGCCAGAGCTATGAGGATCGTGCCTAGTTTGGGAGAGACGCAGAAACAACATGTTTTCGAAGTCAGGCAATAATAATTCAACACGCTTTGGACCATGGCTGTAGGGATTCACTTTAGACTACTTTATATTGAGCACACAGTAATAGTACACCGTACACGATGACTATTAATTACACTATAGGTAGGTACGTATATTTTACATAGGTAGGATGTACCTGTACAACTGTATTGTAAATATGTTTATTTTGAATTCCTGTATGCTACGGCTGGATGTGACAAAATCTGTCAAACTAAATCAAAATTAAATCTGTCTATGGATAGAAACAGGAGGAATATAACGCAAAAGATTTTATCAGTACCTACATACTTGTATTAGTTTCTGAACGCGGCTACGCCCGCATGGTGGTCGGAAATTATCCGACGGAAACGTCCCTGGATAAAAACCAAGTGTAGGAAAGCGGGCTCTCTTACACTTGCTTTTTTTGGGTGGAAAATCATCAAATGACTTCTCCCGCTCTGGCCGGAGCGGGCGGCGTGACAGACTTTTACTGACTAAAACCCACCGGTGTTCCTCCAGGTGCCTGTGTGCCAGGAGCCATGGTAACTCTTTCAAACAACCCGCACTCCTGGCAGAACGATTGGGCGACTTTTCCGCTTACTTTTTGCGGTTGCTGTCGCCTTCGGAAAAGCACGTAACTCCAACCTCCCACCCGTTTTCTTACGTAACTCTTTCGAACAAATACGCGACCCTGGCAGGCATCGGCCCTAGCGGACCCATCCTGTTAAGTTTGTACGGTAATGCAAACTTCTTGTATTGATATTACTCTGTCTAAGGACGAGTAACTCTAATTACACCAGTCGTAACAACGCTTGTCTATATACTCATAATAATATTATAAAGAAAAAAGATTTGTTTGTTTATTTGCTTTGAATTGCCTCCGAAACTACTGAACACATTTGAAAAATTATTTCACTGTTGGGAAGCTACACTATCCCCGGGTGATATAGGCTATATTTCCATGGGAACGGGACCTACGCGGGTGAAACCGTGGAGCGCTTCTAGTCAGAAATAAAATAATATGAAACAAAGATTGTATCCAATTGTATCTTTATTAAACCATAGATTAAACACTAAATTAAACCAAATATTAATTATAATTTTTAACATGGTAGCAGAACGTGGTTCGCTAATGTAAAAATAAATAAATATAGAGCTAGAGTTAAGCTTATTTATGGAGAACTATGATGTTCAGGTGTTATGTCTGACTGAACACTGGTTGAAAGAACATGAAGTAGTGTTTATTAATGATGATAATTTTACCGTACAAAGTGCATTTGTAAGAAAGACTGCTATTCGCGGTGGATCTTTAGTCCTTGTTTCAAACAAGTTGAAATGTAAACAACGTTTAGATTTAGTTTAATCTTTCTATTGAGCGTACTATTGAGTTGTCTTGTGTTGAACTCGAGCGTTACATTATAATTTGCGTTTACCGTCCACCCTCTGGGGATTTTATTAGTTTTGAATCGATAATGGAAGATTTAATCAATAAGTTAAAATCAAGTAATAAAAGTATAATTTTGTGTGGAGATTTTAATATTAATATTTTAGATGTTTCTCCGTTAAGTATTAGACTACTTAATCTGTTTAAGTCTTTTAATTTAATTAACTTGTTTTTAGAACCTACTAGGATCACGGCTTCTACGTCGACTTGTCTTGATAATATATTTAGTGATTGTGATGCCAAAAATAAATTAGTATTATCTGACTTGACGTCTGACCACTGTGGATTATTGGCTAGCTTCCCTGTACCATTACATAAAAAGCCGCATAAAGTAGAATGCAGGCCATATACACCTAGTCGTTGCAACAAATTTAAAAATAATGTAGCTCATAGAATTACACCATCTACAGCCGAGCACGAGAATCCTAATAAAATCTTTGGATCACTTTTTGAAGTTGTACAAAACGAATACCAATCTACTTTCAAGACCAAAACCATTGACGTTAATGGCACCTCCGTTGGCTTCAACCAATGGGTCACTCCAGGTATTTATAAAAGTAAAGCGAGACTATACGAATTATATGGTTTGAAAAAATACAGGTTTGGTAGTCCTTTTCTAGAGTATGTCCGAAATTATTCAAAATTATTTAAAAAAATCTGTGTCTTTGCTAAATCAAAATTTTTAAGCGATACAATTAAAAATTCCAATAATAAAGTAAAAACCACTTGGAAAATTATTAATAATGAAACGGGTAAGTCGGTTAAACAGTAAACGCAACTAGAGATTATGGTCAACAATAAATTAGTTAATGAAGCTACTGACGTAGCTGAGGCATTTAATAAGTTTTTTGCCAACATACCTTTAACTACGACTCGCACCTTAAATTCGTCCCCGTCTGAAGCGGAAAACCTTTTGCATAGTAGTGTGTCGCCCAAATGTAATCTCTTATTTAGTTTCGAACATGCAACGCCTCGTGATATAGTTAATATTTTTAACACACTTAAGTCTAAAAACACGGGTGATTACTGGGGCATCTCTATTAAACTTTTAAGTAACATAATCGACATCGTAGCCCCCTATCTAACTATTACTTTTAATAAATGTGTTGACTTAGGAACGTTTCCTGACCTCATGAAGAGTAGTAAAGTCATACCATTATTTAAATCGGGTAATAAAAATAACGTTGGCAATTTTAGGCCCATTTCTATCCTACCTGCATTTAGTAAAATATTTTAAAAGTTAAAACTCAAGCAGTTGCTAAGACATTTTAATTTAAATAGCCTCCTTCATGATGAACAATATGGCTTTACAAAAGGTCGTTCGACTACAGACGCGGGTGTTGCCCTGCTGAAACACATATTTAACGCATGGGAGAACTCACAAAATGCTATTGGAGTTTTCTGTGATCTTTCCAAAGCATTTGATTGCGTGCACCATGATACGCTTTTGCGTAAATTACGTCATTATGGTGTTAAAAATGAATCTCTTAACGTAATAAACTCCTATTTAAATAATAGGCAGCAATGTGTAGATATTATTGGTGTGAAATCTTCCGGGTTACCAGTTCAGTTAGGTGTACCTCAGGGCTCAATACTGGGTCCATTCTTATTGTTAGTGTACATTAATGATTTACCATTCTATTTAAAGGGTATCTGTGACGTTGTACTGTTTGCTGATGATACCTCTCTTATCTTTAAAGTAGACAGGAATAGACCAGATTTTGACGACGTAAACAGTGCACTCTCAATGGTTACGGATTGGTTTACCACGAATAATTTAGTTCTAAACGCTAAGAAAACTAAATATATAAAGTTCGCTTTACTGAATGTAAAAAATTTGGGACCCAACATCGTCTTAGATAATGAGGTGCTTGAAACTGTAGACTCGGCAGTTTCTTTTGGGCATAACAGTAGATTGGGGATCACATATATCAAGCCTAGCGGGAAGGCTCAGTTCGGCTGCCTACGCCTACGGTCAGGAAAGTAAGACAATACACTGACGTTGATACAGCTCGGTCAGTCTATTATAGTTATTTTCATAGCGTTATGTCGTACGGCATTCTGCTGTGGGGCAAAGCCGCTGCATTCAAAATATTTTTGTTCTGCAAAAACGAGCTATACGTGCAATTTACCAATTAGGTGCTAGAGTTTCTCTGAGAGATTTTTTTAAAGATATTGGTATTCTCACGGTGGCATCACAATTCATCTTCGCTAACATCTTATATATTAGGCAAAATATACACTTATACACTAAAAACAGTGATATTCATAATATTAATACCAGAAATAAGGACAAACTACGTGACCCTTTCACCGGCTTCATAAAGTTCATAACCCATTCGTTGGGCTCGGTATCACCTTTTATAACAAGCTTCCCTCTTCTTTGCTAGATTTACATTTTAATGCGTTTAAAGCTAAAGTAAAATCAAATCTTTGTTCTAAGGCATACTATTCAATCAACGACTACTTAAACGATAAGAATTGTTGGTCGTTGTGATTTAACTCAAGACAACGTTTGTGTTCTTTCACCAGAATTGGCTTACCTACTGACAGGTTATATGAGTTACTCCATAGCATTGTTTATTTTATTTGACTGTATAAACCATTTTTTTTAAATTTTTATCAATGACATTTCCATTTTTTTGATTATATTAAATTACTTACCTATTAGTGTATACAATCAAGCTCTTCCAACTTATCAGACAGCTGTGGTACTGGGGAGTTTGTTGCGCCACTTCTTCTTCCCAGCTAAAGCACTAGGAAGTGTCGAAGGGTGGGCGTTTTTGGGGGACTGTCTTATGTAATTTTGACGTTCGAAAAGTGCTGACTCTCAGCCTAGTTTGAATAAATAACTTTTGATTTTGAATAAAATAAAATTAATGCAAAAATATCACTCAGAATCATTGATACCTCAATGATTCTGAGTGATATTTTTGCATTAATTTTGTAAAAGTAAAGTTATTTATTCAAACTAGGCTGAGAGTCAGCACTTTTCGAAAGTCAAAATTACATAAGACAGTCCCCCAAAAACGCCCACCCTTATAACGTTAGTACATACATATTACCATATGTATGTACTAACGTTATACATGTTACCTCAATCCTCAGAATAGAAAGTTTCATCATCATCATCATTTCAGCCGAAAGACGTCCACTGTTGAACATAGGCCTCCCCTAATTTGGGGGGGTTTTCCATAATCACCATGCTTAGCAGGCTGGTTGGCGATCGCAGTATGGTGGTAAAATCCATAGAGAATTAACGCTGCTGCCCATTCTCCAGTAAGTCCCTTAGTCGCCTTCTACGACACCCACGGGAAGAGATGAGATGGTGCTATTCTTTACGTCCGACACCACACGGAATAGAAAGTTTAAATAATGAAAATTATGACACATGGGCAATACAGGCCAAAACCGTCATAGCTCATAAAAGGAAAGCTTTAGAAAAATGAAGAGCAACACATTATAGGCTTAAAAATGCAATTGAGCTGGATGTTGAAGGAAACTATGTATAACATATAATAATAATTCTTTATTGCCATAAAAACAGGTTACACAATAATGTGAGATCCTGACTCCAGAGCTAGGTAAAAATAACTGTATTTCAGGAGCCAGTGACTTCTTCCATTTAGGATACAATTAAGCCGATTTAATGCAACAAACGGTGATCTAATTATAATAAATAAATTCAATTCAATAAGTACAAAAATAATGAGAATTAGGGAAGAAAATTAAACAATCACATTAAATCAAAAAACTAAATTAGAATAGAATCAGGAATAAGACAAGATTTGATTTAAAATTGAATTGAATTGAAAACATACATTTAAAATCAGGATTAAAATTAAATTAAACTTAGAGAAAATACAAAACCACCACAAAGCCAGGAATAACAAACAAAACAAAATCATTTCATAGGGGTGCTGGTATGAGTTTGTATGAGTTTGTGTGTGTGTGTGCTCGTGTGTGAACTGTGAATACCAACGATTTCTATTCATATACATTTATGTTGATTGCAGTAAATTTTCTGTTGCGCTGTAGTCCTGTGTCAGTAGCCAGATCTTTACCTTTTTTTTGTGTCACGAATCGTAAGAGGATTTATATTATTCAGGATTTTGTTCAGCTTATAATATAGATATGGGCTAGATATACCTACCCGCTGTCGCCTGGCGGACGCCGTGTGACAGCGTAAAGGTAGGCAAACGTTTGTTCTGGTGCGCTTCTTATTATATTCTGCGTTATAAGGTGTAATACTGTCATGTGCTGGTTATTAATAATTTGCAGAATATAATTCTGTCTTACAGTAAGTACTTGACACTTGTCGTATAAGACTCTGGTGGGAAATCTAAAGGGTCTGAAAGAAACTTGCTAGCTATCAGCGAGTTAATCCTTATAATATCACCGTCTGAACTCAAACAAATAAAAACCTGCAAAATAGCTTATGAACTTCGGAAATAGCTAAACGAAGCATATGCTAGAAAATCTCCTGCGAGAAAAACAACGTTACTGAAACGACATCAGAGAACATTATAAACAACTTTATGGATGCTGTAGACAAACTGGAACAAATTAATGTTTCGATTCATGAAGATGTATTAAGAGTTATGATGCTGTATAGTCTTTCCTCAGAATTTGAAACGTTTTGAGTTGCAATGAATCCATGATAATCTTCCAAAGCCACATGAAAATAAAATAAAAATCATTGAGGAGTTAAGTACAAGCCGCTCAGCCGAGTACAAGCCCAAGCGAACGGGAATCGTTCAATGCAAAAGCAAATCTATACTGCAAAATATTCTACAAAAAAGGCCATATGATTAAGAATTGTTGGAATAATTACAAACATAAGAACATGAATAATCCCAACAATAATGGGAATAGAGATAACCAAAAGCACTTCAACAGCTTAACACTATTAACAAGAGATGAAATATTCCAGAAACAATGGATTTTGGATAGTAGATGCACATCACATATGTGTTATAACAAGGAATATTTCAGAGAAACAGAAAAAAACAGATAAGGAGCTGAAATTAGCTTAAAAAAAAGGAAAAATTGATCTCTTATTAAATACAAGTAACGAAATCTAACTCCACAATACGCTGTTCATTCCAAACCTCTGTACTAATCTTCTATTTATTGGGAAGTTAACAGATTCTGGCAAGATTCTGGAAGAGTACTGCTCTTCAAAAAGGATGAAGCTACAGTAAAATATAAAAATATTACATTGTGATGAAAGCAAAGAGGACTGAAGATGTTATCTATGCGATTTTTCCCAAGACTGTAAGAAACGCAAAAAGGAAACAGTCAATTTCGTTCAAAATAACAATATTTCTGAAAGGCATTCAAAGCGACATGTGAACTATAAGGGTATGAAACTAGCACTTATGAATGAAAGTTTCATTGGACTTGATTTCAAAATAGGTGAAGAGCCGGAAGAATGTGAAGTTTGTATTAAAGCTACGATCGGGAAACTAAGAACTGAACCTCGCACATCTGAACCGAACCTGCGTAAGGCGGAAGGTGAGGACGCCATGGCGCCTCTCCAGCTACTCCTCAAGGAGGGGATTTACCGCCGCAATTGTGGCGCGTCTCTCCTACGAAATTTCATAGAAATCTATTCAGCCGCTAGGGCGTGAAAAGGTGACAGACAGACAGACCGACACGTGTGACACGCGATAGTATGAATAGATAGAATAGAATATAATAAAATAATATTTATTTGCTGTAAAACATGGTATAAAAAGATGGTACAAAACAAAATAACAAGAGCATAGGTACATTTTAAACAAAAATTTTAAAATTAAATTTTAAAAGAACATTTGGTTTTCTACATCAATATAATCCCTAGATTCAGGACTAGCGCTTTAAATGGTCGAAATAACTGTGGGCCGGGTGCCTTTATCGAGGTAAACACTATTTACACAATTTTATTTTCCTCCTCGGATAACTTTTTACAAATTCTGTAATAGCTTCGTCGGTTTCCTACCTACTAAACTTCAACTATATCCTACGACCCTGGTTACTTATCTATTGTGGTGACTGTACCTACCCCAGCAGGATTCCGCCCGACCGGCTCTGGCCAATAGATTTTCTTCGATGTCATGGGTACAGCCCTAAACACAAATATTTCACAAACGTAATGAAACTAAGCTGTGTGCTCGACAATTAATCATTATTCTCGAACATCCAGTTTTTTACGATTTTTAACATCCACAAAAATTTTCAGACAAGTTGTTTCGAGGTGGCGCGGGAAGAAGAAACGCAACGCTTTGAGATGCGTTCTATGATCTACTGAACGGTAGGCATCCCACTGCGAACATATAAAAGGGGGCTGCCGTAACCTTTGTAAGGAAACGGTTCTGGTGGGTCTGCGTTCTATAAAGATAGTGTGGCGTAGCGTGAGCGATGACGAGACGCAAGCATAGGTCATGATGGTGGGACGTATGATGGCGAAGAACCTAAATGCGCAATTTGCACTTTAGCGACAATTTGTTGCAGGCGGTCAGTTATGAATTGGAGAGCCTACTGAGAGCGCAGGCGACGCGCGAACGAGCCGTCTTTATGTGCCCTGTGTTTGCCCCTATGGTAAGTTGGTGGTCAAGGATCACACCTTTATACCGTTTGCGATAAGATTAGACATTTAAAAAATCTTTTTAACGGTCCGTTCAACTGATTTTGACTTCTATTGCGTTGGTAGCATGATAAATGGCATCTGCAGTAAACACTTTTTAACCGACTTCAAAGAGAAGCAGGTTATCAATTCGACATGTTTTTTTTTATGTCTTTTCGGGCATAACTCCGTCATATATAGACGGATTTACAAAATTATTTTTCTTTCGAAAGGGGTTTATTCCGAAATGGTCCCATTTAAATTTCGTATAGATTTGATGATGCGTTTCGGAGACAGACACCGGAACTCTTCAAAAAATGACAGCAAATCAACCGCGATTGCTGCTATCGCATAAATATGCATTGTTTTGTTTGACCCCACGATGATGAAATTTCGAATTGTTGTGGGGTAGGTATTATAATAGGTATTATTATCGAATAGGTATTATCTAGAGCAGTGGTGGCCAAGTGGTAACGGCTGCGACTTACGAGTTGTAGGTCGTGAGTTCGAACCCAGACAGGCGCTTTATTTTGTGTAAATTATTTCATCACCACTGCTCTCAAAACGGTGAAGGAAAACATCGTGAGTAAACGCGCATGTCCTAGAACCAAAAATTCGAAGACATGTGACATCTACCAACCCGCACTGGGCCCGCGTGGTGGATTACGGCCCAATCCCTCTCATCGAGAGGCTGTGTCCCAGCAGTGGAAACATTATAGGCTGATGATGATGAGGTATTATAACTAAAAAGTGAAAAATAAAAACTTTTTCCAAAATAAAACCGACTTCCGGAAAAAACACTAAGAAGTGAAAAATAACTATAATTTCGGAAGAGTGACATTGGATATGTATTTAAAAAAAAAATCTACGCCTTCCGAAATTAAAGTAATTTACTTTGTAGTGTTTTTCCGGAAGTCGGTTGTTTTTTTTTTTTTTTTTGGAAAAGTTTTTG
This sequence comes from Polymixis flavicincta, assembly GCA_949987655.1. NCBI lineage: Eukaryota > Metazoa > Arthropoda > Insecta > Lepidoptera > Noctuidae > Polymixis > Polymixis flavicincta. Next base: position 27,200,682 of record OX465171.1, on the reverse strand, counting down.
TTTTATTGCCATCCTTGACTTGACTACGGAATAGAAAACAAATCGGTTGAACGGACTGTAAAAGGTTTATTTGAATACCTATCTAATCTTATTTCAAATGGAGTACTTATGGGTTTATAGGTTGATTCTCCCAAAGGATCAGCTTGGCATACGTGGTACACTCAGAAAGTTTAGCGAAAATAAAAATAAATGTTCTAAGTATAGGTACGTACCTATAGAACATTAGGTACATGTACCTAAATATGTTTTTATTAATAAATATTTTCAAAGTACTCTCCACTATACTCTATACAAAGTTTCATGCATCTGAACCAATTTTCAAAACACTTTTTTCAGTCCGCCGCAGAAACCTCGTTTACAGCCTGCTCGACTTTCGGCGACGAAAATTGTATCCCTTTGAGCTGTTTTTATTTTCGGAAATAAAAAGAAGTCACACGGTGCTAGGTCAGGGCTGTAAGGAGTGTGACCCAGGAGTTTGAACGGCGTGCTGTCCAGAAAGTCACTCGTTTTGAGCGCGGTGTGCGAAGGCGCGTTGTCGTGGTGGAGCAGTAACTTGCGGAGCCCTGTGTTTGGTCGCTTGTTGCTCACAACAGAGAAAACTTCTGCCAAGCATTAACTAGTATACCATTCAGCATTAATGCTTCTTTGGTTCCGTAAAGGAATTGACACCAAGTAGCCAGTCAAATTGAAAAAGATCGCGTTCAAAATATTCCCCTCGCTTCTTGATTCCTTCAGTTTGGTAGGCGTTGATTCGTTTTGAAACACCCAAACCGTTGACTGGCACTTCGTTTCTGGATCGTATTAATTAATAAATCCAAGACTGCCTACCTGTAATTATATTTTATCATAAACACGCCGAGACGAGCCTGCTTCAAATTTGTTTATCATATCTCGGCACCATTCCACCCGGGCCTGCTTCTGAGCATCAGTCAGGTTGTGCGCCTCACGAGCCTCACGCGTAGATGCACGTGTAGAATTTCGTGAAGGCTTTCCGATCCAACCTGCAGTATGTGCTGAATCTTTTGATATGAAACTCGCCCATTGTCGATTAAATGTTTCACTGCTAGCACGTTTTCCTCCGTAACAGCCGTCAAAGGGTGACCACCTATTTTTCATCCCCCTAAGTTAGTCGACCGCGCTTGAATTCGTTATACCAACGATACAACGTTGTCTTAGAAGGGCCTTCATCCATGAATGCCATTTGAAGTCTATCGTATGATTCGTCCGGTTGCAGGCGACACTTGAAATCGTAAAAATCATAGCGCGAAAATGTTCCCGGCGTAGGTAGATAGGGACCGGAATGGTGCGCTCTGCTTTAAAATCAATTTGATTAATTTGTGATTATAAAACACACAAAAGGCGGCAAGCAGGAATTTAGTGCTCAACTACACTTTAACAAAATCTCTATAAAACATTTTCATAGGAACTGACAGAAGAGGATGGAGAATAACATTTGTATGAAGTGAGATCTGTGATAACTTGCTAATTCCTAACGTTTCGGATGAGTGTCGATTATGACGGCTTTTGGACCACCTTCACACCAATGTGTCAAGGACAATTCCTTGTGTGCTTGATTGATCGCCAGTGTACATACACTTCATAAGTAGGTAGTGAAAACTCCACCATTTATTGAAATTAAACATTTAATTACTTAGTGATCGCGCTAAGCCCTTGCAGTAGGTGAGTATAATTATGTTGCTTGGCTAAGCCCCTCACCAATGCGACGACGCGACGACAATCCAGCCTAAAAATTTGACAGTACCCTAAAAAGAGGGAATATTGAAAAAAAAAATTGAGGAAATTTTAAATTTGTCATGGCAACACTGGAGAAGTGGGGAGTGTTAACAGTTGTAAAATGTCTCCCAGTATGCGATCGATAACTTACGAACACAATGACTAATCCCACGTTCCCACCATTACCAACGGAATAAAATGTATTTATTTATTTTACTAGCTTTCGCCAGTGACTTCCTCCACGTGCAAGTCGGAAACTATCAACATTTTGGAAGGGGCGACTAGAATCAGTTCTATTTTAATTTAAATGTTGCCGTTTAAAAGTGCCTTAAAATGCCTAATTGAAGTAAATGCTTTGACTTTGATTTTATCCCACGTGAACGTACTAACGGGATAAAAACGATCCTATCTGTTCATCCAGGTTATATTGTATTTGTGTGCAAAATTTTAACGAAATCCGTTCTGCTGTTTTTCCATGATTGAGTAACAAACACCCAAACTTTCACATGTATAATATTACTTAGGACAGGATAGGATTCCCCCCCCCCCCCCGAGTGGGTTCCCGCCTTATCGTTGCGGGGGGCTCAGTAACCTTGGATTCCAGACACGGTGAAGCCAAGAGGAACCCAAAGGTGGGGCCGCTCGTCAGGGCTTTTGCTTTCAAGCCATTGGCGTAGCGGCCAAAAAGCAGGTTGCGGTGAGGTGCACCGCAACTGAGGTGGGCCGCGATGTCGAATGGGAGGCATCGCGGCTGAGGGTTACGGGCTGCGGTAGAGGAGAAGTGCCGGTGCTTCTGAGCAGCGCTCTTCCCTTCCGTGGCCTGGACGGGGCCGGCACCGTTTGATGGCGGACGCGGTGGGGCCGCAGGGGAAGAGGAGTGTCGGTATAGCGTCAGCCGCTCTCCCTATCGGCTACGGCCGAAAAGTGGTAGACGGGACGGCGCGTTGTGTTCCACACGCGCGCCGTCAAAGATGTCAGCAACCACTGGTGGGGTCCGCAAGGGCCGATGCCTGCCAAGGGTGCGGGTTTGTTCGAGAGAGACACAGCCCCTGGCATACGGGCTGCTGAGGGAACTCGGGTGGGTTTTAGTCAGTAGAAGTCTGACACGCCCTCCTGCTCTACTCAGCGGGAGAAGTCATATGATGATTTAGATTCGAAAAAAAAAAGGATAGGATTTTAAGTTTATGTGTGGAACTGGGCTGGCCATGTTTGTCGAAGGACCGATGGACGATGGAGCAGACGAGTCCAGGAGTGGAGACCGCGTATCGGCAAACGTAGTGTGAGACGCCCCCCAGCTAGATGGACCGACGACCTTAAAAGGTGGCTGCGACAGACTGAATGCGGAAGGCGGAGGATAGAGTATTGCGGCGCAGCCTGGTAGAGGCCTATGTTCAGCAGTGGACTGCGATAGGCTAAGTTGATTGATTGATTGATGTTATCCTACTGCAGGGCAAAGGCCTTCTTTTCTCCTTTCCACTCCTCTCTGTCTTGAGTTACGACCAATCCTGTCTGTAGGCTTCAAGTTCATGATTATACCTACCAGAAGAAGAATATATATATCTAATAATAATATTAATATATATCCGTCAATATATGACGAAGTTATGCCCAAACATACATTAAAAAAGACATGTCGAACTGATAACCTCCTTCTTTTTGAAGTCGGTTAAAAATACAGTATCATCCACTTTCATTTACATCTTTATTATGAAATCATAAATACAATCTAACACTAAAATATACTGAGTAAAATTAAATTAGCTAGTATTACTTTACCCACGTATTGGGTATCGAATTATCAATATCGAAAACTAATGAAATTAAAAAATCATCCTCCAACTATTACACAATTTACTGACCCTGTGACAAGTACATTAAATCAGCTATACGACTGGTGTGTTGTAGTTTATAGAAATTTGTACAAGATAACTACTCGTAAGTTCCAGGAAAAATTACTGACCTGAATTTCGTTTGTCTTCACAGTAAATGAGGAAATAAAATGTTTTTGTTGCATTCCTTTTCGATATCGATACCCAACACGTGGGTAAATTATTGCCAGCTTATTTATTTTTTATCGTGCTACGCCAGCACATCAAGCTACCTCACTCTGTCATATATATTTAGTAGATTTTCAACTTTATAACTTACGAATAAGGTTCATGTTCAATTGGAAAAATTTGACAGTTTGGGGTAGCTTGATGTGCTGGCGTTAGGAGCTCATTGGGCATCAAAATCATTGGGGTATTTTAAAACGCAACGGTGGCAACCTTCTCCTGACAGATGTCAATGGTTGATAGTGGTGGTACACTCGTATTCTCAGTCAACACTAATCTGTGTTCAACACCAATACGTTCATTAGTTCATTCAACGACACACAAACGCAACAAGTGTCTAAATTACCGCGCGTCGCGATGTTTAAAAATGTATGAATTGAAAAACTTCGAAATTGTTTAATAAATATATTTTTAGTTTAATTAAAACATAGTAAAATATTGCATCTGATTAAACTAATTGATATAAAATAAGGTTTAGTGACAATGTCTTCTACTTCTATTAGCAAAGAAGACGACGTTTGCATGGTGAGTAAGTAAACAGTTAATTATTGTATGAATGTTATATGATTACGATTATTACAATGCGCAAAACACACACAGAACACCGTTCCTAAGTTATGCAACCTACAAACGGCTAGCGAAATCATAAAAAACTTGCAACGTGTTTATATTCGTTTTGCTTGCCGCTCAATCGTATCAAAGTGACAACAATCGGTGTGTTTACAGTAATTATCGCAATCTAAGATTAATTAGCAAAACAAATGCTATGCGACTCTTTAAAATAATACATAATAAAAGCAAACTGAGTAAAATGTTCATTATGAACGTAAACATAACCAATTCCGTAATCATGCGTACATTCGTTGTGTAATATAATATAATGTTAAATATTGAGTAGGTACATAATCATTTTACTCAGTCTGATGAAATCATGAATCAAATAAACAAAATCTCACAGTCACATTTAACTATTACTGGTTGTTCATTTAACTTATCTCCATATCTGCTGACCTTTTGGGTATTTACTCAGCAACCTTGATACTGACTATTATTTAATTAATAACGTATTATTTAATAGTCAGTACAAGGCTGTCATTGATGTATTTATCTTAGAAATATTTTCCTCATCATCAAGTGAAATTATTGGCTCATTTGATTGATTAAATAACAAGTAGGTATTTAATTATGAAATAGTGTATTGAGAGAGTTTGTTATAAATACTGGAAAGGTGAAGCTGAGATTAGGTCCCATAAGAGAAATATGCCCCACCAGGCTCAGGCCTATCTGCGGGCAGCTGTAGGCATGGGTGTTACAAATACAATCACATGATGTTTTTCTATCATTTTATTGATAGACAGAGATATTTACATTAAACCTTTAATACCCATTTACAAAATGCAAAGGGGACCCAGTAACTTGTCATATAAAGTTGAGCCCAAAACTCCAAGCCGGCCGGTGCATGTATATTCGTAGTGATTCGGCACAACAAAATGATAAGGATGACTTCCCCAACTAGGGTAACTTATTTATTTTCGCTGGCTGTACTATCGATTTTGGGCCTAATATGGCAGATCTCCTTTTTTGCTTGCAGCATACAATAAAATTGAAGCAACAACTGACTTGCACCATATAAAGTAATTACACAGTTTAGGCAGTGCAAATTTCATGGTTGCTTCAACTTATATTATGCAATGCGACTAGAAAATAAATAGCACGCGTAAATTAGGCTTTACACAGTAAAGATATCTTTCAATTGTTTATTTTATTCTGCTACTTGAGATGTGTGTTAGTAATTGGTACTAATGAGATAATAGGCAATTAATTGCTATTCATTTATGCTAATTAGCAGCCACACGCACCCCTTTAAATAATCATTGTTAATTTCACCATCATACATTGTTGCATAGCATACCATCACACATGGAAGTTTACCATCAAAATGACAGGGAGAAGATCTAATTTTTACCTCACATCATATGAACCAGTAGTGAGTTTAATTTATTTTAATATTACATAATGGTGCTTCCAATCCTACCTTATTATCTACAGTATACGTTTTTAACCAGTGTGCAAACTGTAACCATGAATACAGCATATCATTCTAGAAACCCCAGCCCAAAAAAAAATCGTTGAATACAAAAAAACTCAGCTATTTCATAGAAAAGTGCAATACCTACACGGTCAAAATGTATGGAACAGCTGATTTCTTTTTGTAAAACCAACGTATTTCTGCACCGGGGGTCTATAATGATATGCTGAATTCATGGTTACAGTTTGCGCATTGGTTAAAAACTTATCCTGTATATTTTATCATACACAATACAGGGACATATTTGCACAACCAGTTACCATAAATCCAGTACATGATTCTGAACCCTTGCATTTTAAATATTATGTTATTTTCTTTTAAAATGCTGTTCTGTACATTATGACCTCGTGGGTTTTGCACTTTTGTATCGACAGCAGATTTTTTTATATCTGAGGAATAATGTCAACTCTGGGGAATCTAGAATCGTCTGCTGAATCCATGGTTGTAGTTTGCGTGTCGATATATTATAAGTTAATAGGGTATTTTCCAATTTGATAAAAACTATTTTAATTTGAAGATTGGGACGATATATTTAACAGAATAATAAAAATAAATTTATTTAAATACATTTTCTCCATTAAAAACGATTAAAATCAAATATATTTTTCTTTGTTTTGAATTTACCGCCAAAACGCTCCTTACGATGACTTTTATCACGTGACATCGTGACGTCAGCTTTGTGTAAACAGCATCAGTACAAATACTTAGTTTGTCGCGGTTTTAGAAGTATTTGTGCACAGAGTCACCGCACACCAGTGATTTCACTTTCTATCCATATAAAATCTTGTTAATTATAAACACGACACTCACTTGTTTACTTACTAACTACTTTAGTTTACACAAAGTTGACGTCACGTGATAAAAGTCATCATAGAGAGCGTTTTGGCGGTAAATTCAAAACAACAAAAAATAAATTCGGTTTAAATAGTTTTGAATTGAGAAAATGGATATAAATCAATTTACTTTTATTTTTCTGTTACATATTTCGTCCCAATCTTCAAATTAGAATAGTTTTTAATAAATTGGAAAATACCCTATTATGGAATGCATTTATAAAATACTGACTGAATACTTCCTACCTTTCTTTTCTCCATGTTTCTACCTGTTTATTTCCTTCATATTTATGATTCTAGATGAAAAAGCAGAAACCATGGTACAAATACATAACGGTGGAACCGCCAATGTTCCTATATATGATGGCATACATGACCACAAATGTTATAGAACAAACATTTTATGTATTTCAAGCTTGCACAGTGAACCATGGCTACAGCCCTGAAATATGCCACAACATCAGCAGCTATGACGATATTAATAAAGAAGTGCAGGTATATATCTACCAACTTTATACTTTATATAATAGCTGGTATAGAATCACTATACATAGTTTCAGCTCAAAATAAAATACTCTAAGAATTGAGACCAATTTTTCAGTTTCATGTGTTTCTTAAATTCAAATCATAAGAAACGTGTCACCGCACTACGTAGGTCAATAACTTTCCATGTTACTTGCCATTATCACGATAACGATAAATCTCTTCCGAGTGATGTGTTTATTTCAATTTGAAAAGTTCGGTTTCTGGTATCAATGTATTAAACATTCTCATAACTTACGAACATGTAGAGATAGGATTAAAAAACCCTTCCAATATCGTTTGATACCATCCAAAGAAGCCGTGCCCTTGTTATGTATATACCCTTTCCGTTACACGTTGTATATACTAGCTTTTGCCAGCGGCTTCGCCCGCACGGAGGTCGGAAATAATTCCACAGTAACGTACTACCGGGAGGAAAGGTATCCTATGTTAATCCAGGTTATAAACTATCTGTGTGCCAAATTTCCAAATCCGTTCAGCCGTTTTTGCGTAATTGAATAACAAACGTCTAAATATCTAAACATACAAAATTTCACAATAATTAATCATTCTTCTTATTGATAATAATTCTTCTGTACGCGTGTTTGTTACTGTACTCCTTCTTCACGGCTAGATTGATTTTGATGTTTTTTTTTTTGTGTGCGTTTTTCGTGGATGGGACTTTCACAATTGAACTCGGTAGTTGGTGCCGTTCGGGCAGGACAACGTCTGTCAGGTTCACTAATTGTTATCCTTGCATAGTTAAAAACAAAGTCGCTTTTCGTGTTTGTACGGTCAGATCTCAAATTCTTTCATTTACTAGGAAGCTACAATATTGCCGAGTGGCGTAGGATATATTTTATACTAGCTTTTGCCCGCGGCTCTGCCTGCATGAATGTCGGTTATCGCGTAAAAAAGTAGCTTATGTCTTTCTCCATGTCCCAGGCTATATCTCTGCTAAATTTCATGTCGATCGAAAGAAGACTTCTACTACTACTTTCGCATTTATAATATTGCCTAGAAGGGATTAAAAGCAGAAATGTCATGCGGGCGAAGTCTTTAGTAAAAATCGTATGTGTTGGCTTTGATAAAAGACACGTAAGTCCTCATGTAATTAATTGGCTCAGCATGAATAAATCAGTCAGTCAGCACAATATTCTGTGACTCGGTAAATACATACATCATGTTATTGCTTCTTTTTTCAAACAAAAGGTATCAAGAATACTGTAATTTACAAATACCTTTCAAGGTAGATGATTATTTCTTATTCATGAAAGTAAGTAAGTAATTACTACTACTAGCTGTAATACTGGAGAAAATAAACTTTATTCTTTTATATTGGATAACCATGTAAATGAGACTTACTCATTGCAGGTTCATACTTTCTTTTGCTTATCACACCACCAATAATTATCCTACGCAGTTGGGTAAAATTGGGTTGATTGAACTTAAGCTGTGCTAAGAAGCAAAATTGTATGTCGGAATTTGATACATACTAGCGCAAAGCGGCAACAATTTCAAAACAGTAATGCTTACGTCGCTTCGAATGACTACGAAAATAAAAGTAATATTGTAGTTTTAATTAAATTAAAAAATAAATGCACGACTGCGTGGAATACATTTTAGGTATTTCTTTAGTGCATTGAATTCCCTTTATTATCATTGTCACAAAAAATGATAGTTAAAGGTAAAAAAATTGAAGAAAAATATTTTTTGGACTGTTTTATCATGAAACTAGGGATCGATTCCCAGGTCGGACAAAGTGTTACTGAGATTTCTGTCTGGAATTACTCGGTAGCAGTCCGGTGTCTGGATTTGTGCCCGGTTAATGGCAATAGGCTCGCCCCCATGGGCCCCATGGGGCCTAAACATAACTACCGAAATGTGGGTGTACTATATGTACACCGCGGCCCAGCCCTTTTGGGGTTTTATCGTATAAGTCCAATTAAGGAAGTCCACGAGGTGGTCTTATACATATAATAAATCCTGCTATCCTACTTTGTTTGGATGTTTGTTACTCAATCACGAAATAATAGCTGAACGGATTCTGAAAAAAAATTGGCACACGGATAGATGGCACCTGGGTTTACACATATGATACTTTTTATCCCGGTAGTACGTTCCCGTGGGATAATTTTCGACCTCCACGCGAGCGAAACCGCTGGCAAAACGTAGTAGGTATACATATAATATTTTGTTATTTGTGTTTGCAGCTAACAGTTTCGACATTCCACCAATGGAACGGCGTCGCGAGTCATATCGTGCCGCTGCTACTCGCTTTTTTCTTAGGTTCGTACAGCGACAAGCGAGGTCGTAAAATAATTCTACTCGCCGGTCTTCTTGGAAAACTATTTTTCTCTGCGATGATCACCATAAATACCGCGAAAGGTGAGCGTTTGTTTATTTTATGCAACAGTGAGATGAGAATAAAGGTGCCTACGGATTTGCTCGTGTTTCAGGGTTCCGACTAGCGTTGCAAAACTTCGGAAGTATTCGCAAAATTTCGGAAATATTCAAAAGAATTCTTCCATTGGATATTACCGCAGCAAAAATGCAGAGTTAAATAAATATTATACGGATGAAGTAGGTGACCTACGTTTAATTACATAATAAATAAGAATTAAATTATTCCCAGTAATTACAAATAATATGCGTAGGTAGCTTTAGGAGACTCGCCGTATATGAAATATTTCGGCGTACCGTTACTTGAATTAACGCCATCTAGCAGTCCATGGAGAACTTCATGAACCGCCGAGCCCCGCAGCCATTCATTCATATAGTCAACGAAGTATTATTCGATGCCTACGTACCTACTTTGCGGGAATATTTTCCTGTGAGTAGTTAGTTATCTACTTGTGAATACTTACTATTCTATTGTTGTATGGTTATGTTTGGAATGGGCCCGATTTTATGCTGATGTTAAATTAAAATTGAGTCTTATTGCTTTTAAATAAGATTGAACTTTCTTTGGCTCAATCAGCGGTAAATATTGCACAATACAGAATTTTTGAAAAAAAAAAATGCTTAAAAGTTACTGAAATCGATTCAGTAGTCAATTAGGGCCCCAATTCTGTATTATTATAATGATCCTCGCGGAATCTTACTACGTTAAAACTACGTCAATATCGTGTTTTTTAGAAACCAATGTAACGGTAAGGAATCGCAATGTCATATTCTGTATGTTCCAAGACAATTTGTCGATATTATTAATATATGATATTAGCAGATTTTGTGTGTGATTGACATGGTACGAGTAAGGAATTGTTAAGTGGTCATAGTGAATTCAGGCCCAGATGTGAACTGTGGCTACTTATAGCTAGGGAATGCAAATCTCGCGAGATTGGAGTTCAAGCGAGATCTCGCGAGTTTATGAATAAATAACAATACTGCGAGATCTCGCCAATTTCGAGATCTCGCGAGATTGGCAGTTTCGTGTGTTTTTTTGCAAATAATCACAATATTTGAACAAATTAGGAAAAAATAATAAAAATTATAAGTACTATAAGATAAACATTTATTTTCACGAATTTTTTCAATATACTTTTATGCATCAAACATTGTTTGACGTATCTCTCTATCATTTTTAATAAACCGTTAAGTAGTAAACTTTGACGTACGTATCTATCAAATAACAAATGAAAGAAACGTAGTCTTCCCTACTAACATCAAACAAAAATGTTTTAGTAATAAAACAGTTCTTTTATGACAAATAAAACAACGAGAAGTCAAAAAAAAAAACCGTCCATGTGAGTCCGCGGGTGCGCTTCGAATAAGACGTTTTTATGCTCCAGTGCAATCTCGTTAAACTCGCGAGATCTCGCCCTTTTTTCGTCCGAGATCAATCTCGTCAAAAAAGTACGAGATTGCATTCCCTACTCATAGCCATACCCGTCACCCAACCCATGTTATTAGGTGTGGTGTTAGCAATCAAACTAATACTTCATTCGATTGGTTATTAATTACGGTATTCACGCCTCCAGTGAGGTTAGGCAGAAACTGAAGAACGCCACCTGCTGCGATCCTTACATACTCCTTTTTCTTCGTTCACGGTCATACCAGACTAGATGGGCATAAATACACAGCACCAAGTGCACACGAAAACAGATGATGTAAGTAACGAAATTAGAATTGAATAGAAAACCTTTCTGCACAAACAAAATACAAGTAAAAATCACAAGGTAAAATAAAATAATAAGTAACAAAACAGTGATAATAAATATTGCGCTAGCCATACCGATGATACTATATTATGACGCAAAAAATTAAATTCAGCACAACATTCTCAAAATGATGTACAGAGGCCAGCACATCAAGCTACCCCAATCTGTGAAATTTCTTGGATAGTTTTTCAACTTTATTACAAAGGAATAAGGTTTATGTTCAATTGGGAAGATTTGACAGTCTGGGATAGCTTGACCTGCTGGCGACTGTACTCAGTCCACGGTAACAGGTTGCTTTTCGATGTATCTGCCACCTTCTATTCTATTCGTTATGTACATATTTATTGATTATTGTACATTATTCTGTAAATTATACACCACAGACTACATTATTATTTCACCTTCTCGCTCCCACATCCAAAGTTGTCTTTAAAAATATCGCTTTTAGCTATAAGAGCGCCCATTGTGTCACCCTATGTAAAATGTCTACGTTTGTATCTGTAATGAGGATTTTTGGAAATGACGTTCACTAGGTGGCAGCACTGAGACGTCAGGTCCGGGAACCTGTCAAAAATGTCAAAGCGTCTACGGACTGATTGGTGAACGAATGACATAAAATATTTTGAGCTCGTTGTCGAACTGGAAGAGTTCTTGTCAAAGTGGAGCCAACTGCCAAAACCCTCATTCATATGACATAAAGTCACCAAAAGAAATAAGTACTTAACATTGTCGTCGGATATAGTCGAAGTTTAGTAAGAAGCCGATGGACTTACAATTTAAAGTGTTAATAGAAAACAAACAGTTCATTTTTAGGGTTCCGTACCTCTAAAGGAAAAAACGGAACCCTTATAAGATCACTTTGTTGTCCGTCCGTCCGTCCGTCTGTCAAGACCGTTTTTCTCAGGAACGCGTGGAGGTATCAAACTGAAATTTCTATATGATACTTAGTTCTACTGTCCCTGGAAGCTGTAGAAAAATCAACCTTCTAAGTCAACGCAATCAAAAGATACAGCCATTTAGGCCGCAAAATTCCGCAAATTTTCGAAACTCGCACGGGAATCAAAACCTACAGGGTACTTCCCGTGAACTTAGAATCTTGAAATTTTGTACGAAGTCACGTCTTATAGTACAGATATAGGAAAAATTACGAAAACCGAAAATTTTTAGTTTCGTCATATAAAAAAAAATATTTTTGACAATTTTGAACTTTTACTTATATACCCACAGGTTTGTACGGAACCCTCGGTGCGCGAGTCCAACTCGCACTTGACCGGTTTTTTATCAAATTAAATTTCATTCAGTTCAAACTTTTGCTGTATCCGAGAATCCCGGTAACTTATCTCTTTTGGTGACTAACTTGTTAATAAGGAATACTCTATTGCAGTCAAAGTCATGCTCCGAAACCCTAAACTGTGCGAAGAAACGCACTTGGTTCGTGTTTATTGTCTTGGACATATTAAGTGCCCTGTAAACGATCAAAATATTTAACAAATTTTACGTGTTAGTCAAATAATTTGATAGTATGCGGCTTTGTTTGAAGGATTTGATGAAAAACTGGATTGACGTCGTGTTTGATAAACATATTTGAACGTCAACCGTGGTGTTTGTCAAACAAGACACTCGACTTTTTTTTTTTCATAATACACAGTGATAGCGCCAACGCCGAAAATGCGTGGTCTATATTACTCATTGTAAGCACTTAGCACGACGTCAAGTCACGATATGTAGAAAACCGAATCTGGCACATGTTTGACAAAAATGTTTGATCCTCGGTTTGATGGTTTGAGCTATTGTTTGAAAAAAAACATTCAGGGCGCTTTACGTTTACCTAGTCTTCGTATTCGTCGCATAAAAATAATGAAATCAATAGTTGTATTCGTTACAATCGGTGTATCGGGGTGTATCGTTCCTTATATCGGTGGTAATTAGTTGCAATAGTTGCAGTTTGCTGTCATCCATTATCTCATAGTATCATTATCGTCTTCTTTGGATTGATCCTTGACTTAATAATAAGAGCTACGCTTGCCGCGGACGGATCGTGGATAGGTGACCATCCATTACATATTATGACTCTTCCGGGTCTCGGAAAGCCCGGCTGCCATATTTGATATTGCGTTCTGGACAGTCGGAAGCCCAAAAAATCTGGCAACCAGTCTTACCAATGGTTATAGTGTTAGTCTACGTGCGTCGATATCCTAATGCCTATGTAGGTACTTCAGAATCAAGTGGAGAGACGTGGTATAAGATTACTCTTACAGTTGAGATATGATTCTTAGATAGTCTCGTTTAGATAACTGTTGAAATATCTTATCTTCAGCCTAATTTTCGTCACAGTGTCTACAACTAAGTCATAAAATATAATAATATAAGCTTCAAAATGAAGCTTATTAGCTGATCCATTATTTCATGTGTGAAAAAATTTCAGCTCAGCAACGTAAACAACGCCATGAATGTTGTGGAAATGTCAAAATGAAAGGGATTCCTAGAATGTGGTATTTTACTCTGGGTATATGAGAAAAAATCTAAAAATATTATTATTGAGATAGCTTAGGCAAAATGCAGTCGAAAAATGTTAGTGTTAGTTCATGAAATGACAAAATTATAAAATACAATTTAAGAGGCCTACGTACAATGAACTGTCCATACATACGTAATACCTAAATCATTTGCAACTTGAGCATATTTCCATCATATTATGATGATATTCGGATTCAGACAGTATTTATCTAGGCTCGTAGGGGTTTTTTTTTCCAAAATACTTACCTGAAATGAAGTTTAAGCGAATTGCATTTCGCACATTTTTACAGCGTAAATGACATGTTTTCTCACTGTTTTTTTTGGTATTATAACCAACAATTTCGTAATATTGTTGTCTCAGAAGCATAGCTCATATTATCAAGTTGTAAAATGTCGAAAAAAATATTAAAATACAATAAGTTTTCATTCATCATTTTTGGTATTACGGAACACATCCAAATTCATCATAAATGGTCAGTAGCTAGTAGCGCTATCGCGTCAAGCCATTGTCAATGTGTGTGTGATCGTACTGCTCACTGTAGGTATGTATCCTCGACAGGTACTAACACTAGCGCAACGATAGCAATTTTCAGACGAAATATTGTCTCCGCCCGAATCCTAGTTGCGAGCTTCGGTCGTAGGATCCTTAATGATCTCAGTTTTTGTAATCTGTTTTTGAACACCATGAAAGTAGTCGTCATGTTATTACGTCATACGTCATGTCAACTGAGCAACTTTATACTTTTATTATAGTTATTCGTAACTGTAATACCCTATTCCTACAGATTTATTACGAGTTCATGAAATGACAAAATTATAAAATACAATTTAATGATCTCAGTTTTTGTAATCTGTTTTTGAACACCATGAAAGTAGTCGTCATGTTATTACGTCATGTCAAATGAGCAACTTTATACTTTTATTATAGTTATTCGTAACTGTAATACCCTATTCCTACAGATTTATTACGCAACTACCCCTCTATGGGGATACAGGTTACAACTTTCTCATACAGAGAAAGTACCTATAAACCTTGAGACAATGAAAAGACCCTAATTACGTAACACACCATCATTTGCCTAGCCTTTTCCCAACTATGTTGGGGTCGGCTTCCTGTCTAACCGGATGCAGCTGAATACCAGTATTTTACATAGAGCGACTGCATATCTGACCTCCATAACCCAGTTACTGGGTAATACGCTGATACCCCTTGGTAAGACTGGTTGTCAGACTTTCGGGCTTCTGACGACCCGTAACGACTGTCAAAGATTCACAAATGACAGCCGAGACCAACGGCTTAACGTGCTTTCCGAGGCACGGAGGGATCTTGGTATGCAAAGATGGTCACCCATCCACGGACTAATCGTGTCAAGCGGAGCTTAACCTGATCGATCAACTAGTTTGGCTGTTTATTACTTAGCCGCAAGCCCATGTACGTAACACATATCAATCAGAATCATTTTGAAGGATATTTGCTAATACATTGCTTGGTATGTTCGTAAAATTTGTCTGCTCAATAACTTAAATAACGCAATGAATGTTGTTGAACTGTCAAAATGAAAGCCAATCCTACTGTTTTATAGTTGGTTACGCAATTACCTCGCGGGTTTGCTCACATTCATGTGTCCTTCACCGATGTCAGTGATCTGAAGTAGGCAAAATGACCCAAAAAACAAACAGGGCAAGCTGAATAAAACCGTTAAAAAAGTCATATTGGTACACGGATTTCAAATTATGAACCCACGTCATCGGAAATAAGGCGCATAGTTTTTTTTTTTTTCTAGAAACATTGCGTGTAACGTTTTGCTCCATTAAGGGTCGTTTTTCCAAAATTTTCTTAAAAAATAATCTATTACATCCCTTGAAAACGATGGACTTGTAACTAGCGGACGAATAGCGGCATATATTTTTCACCCTGAAACACTGATGAGATGACACTTATACGGCCCAGGTTTTATCAACAAGATGACTTAATGCCATATACACTTGTAGCACAAAACATACCTAGTACTCGAACTACTCGTACATATTATGAGCAAATAGATACAGATGTGATTACGTCTATCATGCTCATTGTTTGACAAGTATAACAAAACATAACCAAGGTCTTCTGAAACATTAATAGACACACGAACCCGGAAATTTACTGTGCTAAATAATGTTATAGGTACATGAGAATGACGGCTTCAAAAATTGTCTCTGTTAATACTTGCCATAGAAATCTTTCTAGGCAGCAAAATTCCCTTTGCTGCCTAGAAAGATTTGGAAACGTTGGGGACGTTATACTTAGGTACGTCACAGAGCACGCGCATGGCAGCGACTAGAGAAGCCTTTACGAGTAGGTACTTAATATTTGATTCTAGGGATCAAGAATCAGTGACGAAACACATGGCAAAAGATTTTTAAAAAATCACCGTTTGTTGGTGTAAAAAGATGGGTTTTTTTTTTGTTATCGCTACGTTCCTTGGAGTAACTTGGGAATTATTGTATGAGATTCTTATCTTTAAAAAGATAAGAATCTATTCTTTTGTTCTAAAGAACAAAAGAATGGATTTTGAGAATAACCCATGGAAACCGTCTTAGTAAAACATTGTGAACACAAAACACTCAGATTTTTTAAAACAGCACCCTAATTGCGTAACTCACGATTCATCATAATCTGTATCGTTTTGAAACGGATTGTTAAACCATTGCTTCATATGTTCGAAAAATGTGTCTGTTCAACAACATAAATAACGCAATGAATATTGTTTAACTGTGAAGACGAAACCAATTATGATCAATCGTGAGTTACGCAATTAGGGTGCTGGTTTGATTACTAGAATTTAGAAAAGACATAAATCGCAAAAAACTGCCCATTAAACTTTGTAGGAAATGAAACTGAGATGAGAGAGGACACAATATACCAGTGTACCACAACAGTCGAATTTTATTATTCCATTACTTCACGGGTCTGAAGTGGCTGAAGATAGCATGTTAAAAGATTATCAACCTGCTTTACCTATGTATAAGAAGCTATGCAATGCAGTCAATCATCACTATTCATGACATAATATAAGAATGGCTATTTAATGCAGTAATGGTCCAGCAAGAGCACTGGTGGGCCAAGTGGTAACGGCCGCGACTTACTACTTACATGGGTCATAGGATTGAACCCACGGCCCACGTGGTGTATTACGGCCCACTCCCTCTCACTGAGAGGACTGTGCCCCAGCTAAGAACATTTAATGCTGATTATTATGATAGTTTGTAAAACGTACACAAAAAAACATAAAGGTGTCTTTGTCATCTTTGATTATAATAAACATATAATATGTGTTTCCTTTCCTTTTCTGGGTAGCAGCGTTCTCTATGCATTTTACCACCATATTGCGCTCGCCAACCCGCCTGCCAAGCGTGGGGATTTTGGCAAACCCCCCCCCCCCCTTTTGAGGGCACCCTATGTCCAGCAGTGGACGTCTTTCGGCTGAAATGATGATGATGATGTGTTTCCTTTACAATCTACTCTTATATTGTTAGTGATAGCTGTTCGTCAGGAATAATTTGTAAGAGAGCATCATGAGTCAGTGTCTGATAGACTGACTGATCTTGTGCCGTTAGGTAACATACATGTACAGAAACGTAGGCGTTCATTAAATCACAAAAACGCAAGCTATGGGAAATTAGTACTGAAGACTGGCGGGTGTCGAACTCAAGTCGAGGTGCTTCTCACACGGACAACTGTACGACACCGCGTCGCTTGTTCCCGCGTCACGAGGAGGTACTGACTCTCTCATATTTTTTGGCTGCTAAGACCAAACTACAAACGTAGGTAGTATACAGGAAGGTTACATGAAAATTTGGTTGTTATTTTAGTCAATTGTGGTATCTTACTTCCACGCGAACGATATTTTGATATGATTATTCCTGACTTTCAAGCTGCACAGTATCACGAATCTTTCAACGGCTTGTCCTGATTACCTACATATTATGTCATTCTATTCCTATAAATAATGTTTATTTCTTATATTTCAGCATGGCCTGTAGAATACGTGATATATACAGCTGCATTCCCGAGTGCCTTGACAGGTGCTGACTTGGCGATTTTCGCCGGTTGTTTCGCCTACATTGCTGACGTTTCATCATTGAAAAACAGAACATTAAGAGTTGGCATATTAGATGTAGTTTACTTAAGCACAATGCCTTCTGGAGTAGCTATAGGTAAGCGCTAACACAATAAATACGTAAGTTTGTAGTTTTCTTTCAGATTTGCTACATGTTGAGTTGGCAATAAAAACGGGCACGCTCGTTCCATCTATACTTTCCATAGTTTCTATCGGGGGCGATCAAGGTCATGAGCAGGACCATTCAACCAATCAAGCCATCGCAGCCCACTGCTGGATATAGGCATCTCTTAACTATGTATTCCAGCAACAATTTATCAACTGCAATAGAGTGATTGGTTTGATGTAGCACTGCTGTCGTTGATCAAATCGAGTGAACAACGACAGCAAGCAAAACGTCGATTTGAAGAAAACAAAGTTTTCCAAACAGTAACCCCCATATTTGTAAACATTGCTTAAGTTAAGTAGTGATTAGCGACTGTTTAACCATGCATTTATGACGTTTAAACATCTCTTAACTTTAAGCAGCGTTTATAAATAAGAGGGTAAATTCTTAAACGATTGTTTACAGGTAATTTACTATGGAATAAAGTGGTCAATCGATCCTTTACGGTCATGTTTGCGATCAACACGTCCCTGATGGTTCTAGCAACTTTGTACACTGTGATATTCCTGAAATGGCAGACGAGACCCGAACAGAAGTCTTTGAAAGAAGCAGGGGTTAAGAACCCCGTGACTGACTTCTTTGATGTTAAGAATATAATTCAAACTTTAACGATACTGACACAAAAGAGGCCAAACAATCGGAGGCTATTTTTATGGTTCCTATTAATATCGATGGCGTTCTACACTTTCCAGAGAGGTGAGTCTTGCTTTCATATAGGTTACATAATAGGTACATATAGCATGTCCCGAAAAAACGCACATCAACACCCCAATTAAGTATTGTGTTATAATTAATGATTTACCGACTAGTCGGCGAATCATCAATTGGTGAAATAATTTTTAAAATCAGGTAGTTTTGAGTTTAGTCATTACCAACAGTTAAAATCTTTCCTCTTGATAATTTGTGTAGATAACAGAAATCGATTCAGTAAACGGTTTTTAACGAACTAATTTTATAATCTGCCGTCATCCCTACTAATATTATAAATGCGAAAGTAACTCTGTCTGTCTGTCTGTTACGCTTTCACGCCTTAACCGCTGAACCGATCGTCATGAAATTTGGCCGAGATATAGCCTGGGATATGGGTAAGGACATAGGCTACTTTTTTACGCGATAACCGACATCCACGCGGGCGGAGCCGCGGGCAAAAGCTAGTTTAACTATAAAAGGCGTTAAAACCTAAAAGTTATTTCCGAGAAAATGCAAAAAACACGCGAATCGTTATTTCTTAAAAACTGTGATACTTACGTTACTGATTGTGGGGCACATCTATTGATACCTTCATCCGGCAGTTAAAGTATTTTAAAGTACATTTAGCTATAGACGCTTACAAGTGATAGATTCCTCCAAAATTATGTTACTTAACGGCCTACAAACTTTTCTATAACTTGGGAAATATTTGTATTGTAAAAAATGTTTGTTAGACAGAAAGATAGAGAATTTTGAACTCTTAGATTCTATTAAAAAGTAAAAATTGACCAATTGATGGTTAATTCCTTTCTAGCAAAAGAACGGCAGTAATGTGCATTAAGGTGACACTTGTCCACATTTTTTCCATACAAACTTCGGGAGGGTTTTACTCCACTGTTTAACTATGCACAGATGCCAGCACATCAAGCTACTCCAATATGTCAAATTTATTTGATAGATTTTCAACTTTATACCATAAGCATAAGGTTCATGTTCAATTGAGAAAATTTACCACTTTGGGGTAGGTTGACCTGCTGGCGTCTGTACAAAAAAATTAACATGGTATGGTTTTATCTCATTATTAATATTGTCTGTACGGAAACAGAATACTAAAATAAAAAGCCATTAATATGTTATGAGCCAACAAAGATTCGTTTTTCTTGCTAATTTTACCTAACTTTGGGCGTGTTTAAGTAATAAAAGGAGTGTAAAATCTCGAAAACCAAGTCGGTACCGACAAAGCTCAACTATCAAAAAGTTCAATAAACTTAATTGGTCATTGATTTATGCAGTGGTTGTTTCAGAAAACCCGATCTTCCGAAGGACTTTTCTTAATTTTTTACGCGCCTGTTTTACTTTAACTGATCCTGCAGCTCACTCAATAATCTTGTGCGTGTAGACTAGCGTCTAACTGCTCATCACGGGTACTACCTCTGTCGGGCACGAAGCCTGGTGAGGCAGCGCGCTTTTCGGCTAGACCCACCAGCAGGGGCGGCTGTCCCTTAAGTGCACTCGTGCGCTGAACTACCAGATTTTAATAGGAGTCGAAAGAATCACAAAATATTTAATAATCGCATTGTGGCCACTGATTGTGGTATATGTAATACTAACAAAACTGACGAAACAATATAAGCTCTTTGCTAAACTATTAAGACTTATTTTCGCGGTACAGAAGATCCCTCGTATGCCGAATCGCACGGCGAATATTCATACATTTCTATGAGATCCGAGCTAAAACGCCTAGCGCGTGAGACAGAAGATAGTTGACATTACTGTATGAAGCGATACGGAGTAATTTGTTCATTCTCGTGCGCCGCACGGGGGAACCGAAGTTTGTCGAACTGAACCGAATATTACCGAACGTCGATTACCGAGAGCGCCCGAGGTTTGGCGAAGTTTGCATGCCGGCCATAATGAATGACCGACTCATTATTGTCACCGCGAAGTTTAGTTTACGTGAAACTGAATACTATTGTTTATTTTTTATTCGTTTAGATTTAAATTACTTATCTGAAATAAATACATTTTATTTATTTACTTATTACCCCTAATACTTAGTGAGCTAGTAAAGTGCACCACCAGTTCCATGATCTACCAGCCGCCACTACCCACCAGTGAGTTCGAGCCCGCGACTAGTGTACCCTTAATTCAGTTACCTATAGTAGGTAGGTACTTGTTTAGGCATAGTGGCTAATACAGAGTCGAAATTAATATCTTACTTTTTTATTTGAAATCTCTATAAGTACACTAGCATTGAGATTTCAAATATTATAATTCGTTTTTATTTTTGGACAAGCAAATAATAAAAGGACTCAAAACTACTGACTTTTTTATTGTTTGCTTGGCGCTTCTCAGTGAAACTTATAGCTTCCTGATCAATATTAATTATTGATTTGCTTACTACTTTTGTTGCAGACGAGCGTTCGGTGATGTATCTCTACACAATTAAGGTATTCAAATGGGACACCACGGCATTCAGCAACTTCAGGACATATCTTAGCACCCTGTACGTGATAGCTATGCTGCTTGGTATACCACTAATGACTAAAGTATTCCATTGGAGAGACACAGTTAGTACCTAATGATGTAAATATCAAGTAATAATTTATACAAGTGCATTATTTGAATTTTCTTCCTTATTGGTGGCGATATTTTCCTGGATGCCCTCAGCATTACGTTAGCACAGGGAAGTCCATGTATTTCCGTACATGTTAAGGACATCGTGGACGTCTACGATAATGTCATTACGTTAGAAATTATTTCAGCGAACATTATCTCTTGTCTGCAACTGTATGAAGTCGTTCTGTTTCTGTGATTTTCAAACCCGCTGTATATTTTTTACCAACTTCCAAAAAAGGAGGAGGTTATATGTTCCACTGTATGTATTTTTTTATGTATGTTCCTCGATTTCTCCCCCATTCGTGGACCGATTCTCAAAATTCTTTTTTTTTATTTGAAAGAGTATACTCCTGTGGTGGTCCCATTGGCACCAAGTTAGGATCTGATAATGGAATCCCAAGGAAAACGAGGGCAACCTTCAAATTTTGTAGGTATTGACAATGTTTTTTCATATATTTTCTAAAGCTATTGAGACATTTGCGTATGGTCATCATCATCTCATGACGCTGAGCTGATGAAAGAAGGTACAACTCGGTCATCGTCATCTCATGACGCTGAGCTGATGAAGGAAGGTACAACTCTTTAATGGTTAGGAGTTTTTTTTTTTTTTTTTGAGTTTCGGGCATAACTCCGTCATAAGACCGATTTGCAAAATTCTTATTTTGTTCGAAAGGGGTTTATTTTGAAATGGTCCCATTTAAATTTCATATAGATCGGATGATGCGTTTCGTAGACAGACAACGGAACTCTTCGAAAAATGACAGCAAATTAACCGAGATTGCTGCTTTAGCATAAATATGCATTGTTTTGACCCCAAGGATGATGACATTTCGAATTGTTTTGGGTGTAGGTACTATAGCAAAAAAGTGAAGAAAAAAAAAAACAACGGACTTCCAAAAAACTGTAGAAAGTGAAAAATAACTTTAATTTCGGAAGGCGATGAAAAGAAATTAATAGAATACATATCCAAAGTCACCGACTTCCGAAATTAAAGTCATTTTTCACTTTCTACTGTTTTTTGGGCGCCAGTTGTTTTTTTTTTTTTATAGTTTTTGAAAGTTTGTAACGCGACCGTTTTTTAAATTAATTACTCAATCCTTTTTCCCAACTATGTACGGGTCGATTTCCAGTCTAAATGGATGCAGCTAAACACCAGTATTTTACATGAAGCGATTGACCATCTTACCTCCACAATCCTCCAAAACTGGGTAATACGATATCCCTTGATAATACTAAGTTGTCAGACTTTCGGGCATCTGACGACGGACGACCCGTAACGGCTCTCAAAGATCCTCGAGGCGCCAGGACCAAAGGCTTAACGTGCTTTACGAGGCATGGAGAAGTCTAGGTATGGAAAGATTGTCACTAGGGTTGCCAACCGCACTCTAAAACAGAGTATTGTACTCGTTTTCTCATGGGTGTACTCTACAATCTATAACACTAATAGAGTAGGTACGCCAAAATACTCTTTTATCGTAAACTGAGTTTTTTGAAGCACATTGATTCGTTTTTCTGCAGTTTTACTATGTTAGTCGGTCATAAATGTGAATTGGTGAGAAAAGAGGAACGGGGCCCTATAAATATTGTTGATTTCCTGATCTTATATTAACCTAGAATTAAGATGTTTGGATTCCTACAATTCTTGTAAAATCAATAATAAAAACTCCCAAATGATAACAACTGACTTCCGGAAAAACACTACAAAGTGAAAAATAACTTTAATTTCGGAAGTCGCCGCGGTGACTTTGGATATGTATTTTATTAATTTCTTGTCACCGCCTTCCGAAATAAAAGTTATTTTTCACTTTGTAGTGTTTCTTCCGGAAGTCGGTAGCTTTTTTTTTGAAAAAGTTATAATTTTTCACTTCTTAGTTATAGTACCTACCCCACGCCAATTCGAAATTTTGTCATCCTTAGGGTCAAAACAATGAGTATTTAAGCGATAGCAATCGCGGTTGATTTGCTGTCATTTTTTGAAGAGTTCCGTTGTCTGTGTCTGAAAGGCATCATCTGATCTATATGAAATTTAAATGGGAACATTTCTGAATAAACCCCTTTCGAACAAAAGATTTTGGAAATCGGTCTTTATATGAAGGTTCGAGCATAACTCGAACTTCCACCTAACTCCAAACCGTTAAAGAGTTGTACCTTCCTTCATCAGCTCAGCGTCATAAGATGATAATGACCATACGAAAACGTCTCAATATCTTTAAAAAATATATGAAAAACATTGTTAATACCTGTAACATTTGAGAGTTGCCCTCGATTTCCCTGGGTTTCCATCATCAGATCCTGACTTGGTGCCAATGGGACCACCTAAAGAGTATACTCTTTCAAATAAAAATTGAGAATCGGTCCACAAATGAGGAAGAAATCGATGATAATTCATTTAAAAAAAACATACAGTCGAACATATAACCGTCTCTTTTTTGGAAGTCGGTTATAAAATGTTATGTTACTCAAAAAGTACTAGAAAATACATAAATAGAAATGTATAAATGGTACTCTATTTTATTAAACTGTACTCTTTATTTACTCTCTCTAACATAAGAAATACTGTAGTTCTTCTAGAAAAAGTTGGCAATCCTACACACAACCCCGACAAGCGTAGCTTCACCTGGTGGATCGACCCGGCTGTTACTTACCCATGAGCCCCTCTTTAATTAATTAATATAACAGAATAAAATGATGATTTATCGCTCTGAGATACACAAAAATATTGATTATGAATTGCATTATTAAATAATTGTATAGGTTTGTAACGGTTTTTTTAAAACTTACTTTACTAAATATTCAGGTGTCACGATATTAGGTAGTGCAATTCATAATCGATATTATAGTACAGAGGCCAGCACATCAAGCTACCCCAATCTGTCAAATGTCTTTGATAGTTTTTCAACTTTATTACAAAGGAATAAGGTTTATGTTCAATTGGGAAAATTTGACAGTTTGGGATAGCTTGACCTGCTGGCGACTGTACAACACAAAGCGATATTACCTTCATTTCAATTAGTATCTAGGTAGGTAGGTACCGTAAAACGGGGTGAATAGAGACTGCAGGGGTGAATCGAGACGAAACTTTAAAGTTGATTTTACTGTTGAAATTATGATCGTTTGCAGCCAAAAAGGACTATAATGTGTTTACTGTTAAAATCCACTTTTACAGTTTCGTTTCGATTCACCTCTGCATCTTCTATTTACCCCGTTTTACCCGGTATCTCATATTGATCAATTAATGAAAATAGCGAAATATTTGACAGCTATTTGCGACGTTCTCAACTTTCAGAAAGCCCTTCATAACTCTACACAAAAGTTTTGTGACAAACAGGCTACACTCATTAAAAATTTTGATAACATCTCTGATCCCGGTAGTATGTATCTACTTACATTGATCGTTCTTGTGGGATAATTTCCGACCTCCACACGGGCGAAGAGACGAGAAAAAGCTAGCCAGATAATTATAATCGTAGGCTCACACCCTTATTTAAAACGAGAAATGCAAACGAAACAACGAAACGAATCTAACACAGGAAAAGTTTTTATCCAATGCGCAAATTGTAACCACGAATTCAGCATATCATTCTAGACTCCCTAGCGCAGAAATTTCTCGCCGGTTATACAAAAAAAAATTTGCTGTTCCGTACATTTTGACCGGGTAGGTATTGCACTTTTCTATGAAACAGTTGATTTTTTTTTAATAATTGGCGAAAAATTTCTGCGGTAGGAAGTCTAGAATGATATGCTGAATTCATGGTTACAGTTTGCGCACTGGATAAAAATTTACCCGGTATAACAATCACTTATTTGGAACTTAACAGTTATTTGTTTTCTCCAGGTGATAGTGATGCTGGGTGCCACAGCACACATTTCCGGGCACTTGGTCTACGCTCATGCGAAGACAGATAAACTGTGGTACGTTGGAGCCACCGCTGCGGCCCTCGGACCGTGTGTAGCGCCTCTTATACGCTCTATGACCTCCAAGGTGCTACCTGCTTCAGAGAGAGGTTGGTTGGTTAATCATACGTTAATAAGAGCCCACAATTAACCTTCAGTCTACGCTCGCTTAGCAGTCGCTGAGGGAATGCACTGCCGATTGTAGGAATAATTTGGTAATTACGTAGGTAAATGGTGATAGCAGAATCCTACTACGCTCTTCCTTTCATGAGTCGACATCAAATAAACAACCAACGCAGATCAATCAAGCTTCCATTATTTTACTTGGCGCCTTTATTTGTTTGGCTCAAAGTTATTTACTTTATTTCCTTTTTTGTGTAGTCTATGTATCAAGCGCATCACACTTACGCTAGTTATTATGAATATTATAAGAGTATTTATTTTATGACAATAAACTTAATGAGATGTTAATAGAGGTATTATTTCCCACAGGGGTGGCATACGCCTTCCTATCGGTGATGGAGAACGCCGTCGCCATGTTTGCATCGATCATCTACTCACAACTGTACAAAGCCACGCTTGACACAGAATTCGTCAACTCTATATTCTACCTCACAATATCGACACAAGTCGTCGTGTTCACGTTAATATTGTAAGTTCTTTTGTGGTTGGTTTCTTTTTGGTTGTAGTCTGCGGTTTCATTTGCATCCTTCCGAATCTGTCTTCTCGGGTAACTAAGTAACCTGTATGTTAATCCAGGGTATGCCCGGTTAGACTGGTGTACCTGGGTGCCTGCGCCAAGCCATCCAAATGAAATTTTAATATGGATGGAAGGACAAAATAACAGTCAGTTGATAGAGGTAGGTACTCTGCCGAAGGCGACCGCAACCAGTAACGTCGCCCAATTGCAATACCGACCACATTCTCACGTCTGGTTTTGTAACTCTATGAAAATGCGTCAGTCGACGAAATGGTGACGCTACCGCCTGATGCTGCGGACCCACGAGATTGATCTCGAAAAAAAAAACTCGAGAACTCGCGAGATCGAGATCGACCCACGAGATGGATCTCGAAAAAAAGCTCGAGAACTCGCGAGATCGAGATTGCATGACAAGACATCGTTTTTGTTAGACAAATGACGGGTGGGTCTCTATTCCTATTACCGATATCAATGGCAATACTGAGATCGCACGATTTTTTCAAATCAGCCTCACCCATTGACATAAGAGCGTTCGCCCATGCGGGCTGCAACGGCGCATATAAAACGGTTTTTCGTGATTATTTCATTACAAACAAAAGTAAACATATTTTCAGTCAAGCACTAGATTGTTGGTACCTATTTACAAGTGTGTATGCAATTTTTTTTAATTATTTTGGTATTTACTTATAAAAATCGACATACCGTCAAATAATTTATCTTTGCATTACTTAGTACGATTATATGTTTTAAAAAAATAGATGTTAAAAATAATAACCTATTAATACCAACGATCTATTATTGGCTGAAAAAAAAAACAGTTCTTTTGTTTGTATTTAATGAAATATCACGAAAAACTACTACTTATTGAGTCGCTGTGGTCTGTCATTTCGATTGGCCGACGTTTCTTTTTTGACGCTGGGAATTCATCAAATAACTTCTCCTGCTCTGGGTGGAGCAGGAAGGCGTCAGACTTTTACTGACTAAAACCCACCCGTGTTCCGTCAGTTGCCTGTGTGCCAGGGGCCACGGTATATGTTTCCAACAACCCGCACCCCTGGCAGAACGATTGGCCGATTTCGCCGCTTGCTTTTTGCGGTTGCTGTGTCGCCTTCGGAAAAGCACATAACTCCTTCGACGACTTCTTCAATCAATACATTAACATTTTGTGCATGTCTGTTTCCAGTACTATGGAGATTATGTTGAGGGGCAGACCATTAGAACCGCTATATGAAAAAGAAGAGGAAAGAAGAATATCAACTTCATCATAACACTAAATAAAACAAATAGTAATGTTTAAAACATTTATTAATTTAGTTAAATTGGTATGAGTAAGATGGTATTATAATGAACTGTTGAGGAACTGCATAATTATTAACAGTCTACAAAATAATTGCTCAAAGAGATAATGATATGCTAGTAACATTCAGACTGACATAACAATATTAAAGATTTAACAAAAAACATTAACTTAAGCTGAAAGAATCTATTTTCATAAAAATAGCTGTTTAATGCATCTGGTGATGCAAATGATGTATTATCTCCTTTTGTGATAATGATAACTTAATGATATTAGAAATGAAATTTATTATTCTATACATAACAGTACGATGTCTCATTAGATGGACCAAGGAGTGGAGCAGTAAATCGAATAAATATTATTAATTATTCCACTGAGCTTTTTTAGTTGTAATTTTACAATGGTTTTAAACATAGATATAAGGCAGATAAAAACATTGTTCCTTAATAAATGCTGTAAGTATTTTAATCTCGATTGTTTCATTTATGGACTTATAATTTTAAAACATGAGTGACTTCATCAGTATTGGTAAAATACAATCAAGGATACGACTATTGGACAATATACCTATTCTAAATATGAATAAGGACCACTAGAGTGCATGCACATTTATAGCACGGAACACCAATTGTTTACTGCTTACCATTAGAGTATATTGTTCAATAACAAATTCGAGATTGTAAACCACAAATACTTCATCAGCACTAAATAGATCAATATTTTTACCACGATATGAGCTGTTATATTACTTACGTATTTATACCTCATTATCTAAAGATAACTTGGTTTTATAGTATACCATGTCTTCGATATTATTATCTAAATTCGTAGTTATACTCGTACATAATGGACAACCCAATTACCAAAATCTTAGGTAAAATCTATCACAAAACGCCCATCATATAAATGCATCGTAAATTATGTCTTATCCTCTCGTTGACTATATTATAATTTTATAAAAAAAAATAAGAACCTGCATGCACACAACACCTTACCAAAGTTTCATCACAAACGGTCGAGCCATTTTCGAGTTTTTGCGAGCCTAACGCACGGCAAACAGTTGTGGTCATATAATTAAGAACGATTTGAAGTTTCTGGTAGTTATGCGTTCCTTCTAAGAAGTAACTAGTTATTTTATGAAATAGCCACATGAATAGAGCAAACGGGATTAGGAATATAGAATGAAATCGCGAACTACCTTTTTACATATTTTCTTTATTCTCTATTTATCAGTGGCAAAAGCACCATATAACACGATCCTACCGGCTTCCCTTCGGTGATTCGCATCTCTACCACTTTTGAAAAATGGCACGTCAATAGTGTCTACTAATGCCAAAAAATATAGTTACATTACGAGTATTTAAGCCGGCGCCAAAACGTCCTAATCGGGAACTAAAAATGCATACAACTGCGATCCCGTAATGATGTCACTTTAGGTCACGTGGCACCACTTGATAAGAACGAAAGCAAGCCGCTTTACAACGGGTTACGATAGCGACAGATATAGAAAAAATGCGTCAGCGAGAATATTTAATATTTGTTTCAGCTGCTGAATTTTACTGTATTTAATTGTTTATATTAATTTTAGAATGATAGTAAGTATTCTTTTTTGGTAAGTCAGTAAGTTAAATTCGCGCCGGCTTCTCTCTTAGAGAAATTATCACCTCGCCGCTGCTATCTATAGTAACACATTCAAATAGTAATGAAGCTGGACAAATAATTAAAGAACGATTTATGAAAATGCTCGAGAGTTGTTTTATATAAAACTTGACTAAATAAATCACACTAAGGTGAAGTGCGTAAAGAAAAAAAGGAATTTAATATATTTTAAATTAAAATTAATAGTTACTAGCATGCCCACGATCTTTAATTACTACTTTACACCGGCGAGGCATTGATTTTATCAATTTTTGACATTTCGCAAGAGAGATAGAGTTCCATAGAAGAAAACGTCGTACAGCTCTCGTAAATTGCCACACTGTCGATTTGAAACCTTTTTCTTGATTTCGCACCAAAGATACTCTATTGGGTAAACCCAATAGAACATCTTTGGTCTGGGCTGTTAGCTGGCAAATCTAAGACAGAAACTGAATGCGATGTGAGGAATTCCTTAATGGTGCCTGCAGATGCCTTGGATCATTGTCGTGCTGGAATGTCCAAATACCCGGAAGCACGTCTTCAGCATAAGGCAACGTTGTTTCTTCCAGGATATCTTGTATTGGAATTGATCCACGTTTCCTTCTATCAGCTTAATAGGTCCAACACCATGTCCAGAAAACCACCACATTACCTGCTTGCATGCTTTAATGTCTTTTTTATGTACTTAGGGTCGAAAGCTTTATTCGTAGGGCGTCGTACATATTGTTTTCCATCAGAATATAACCTGTTAATTTTTGTCTCGTCAGAAAAAAATACATTTTTCAACTGACTAACTGTCTAGTTTTCAAACCTTGTAAATGCAAGCCCGACTTGCCTATGGCACCATTTCAACATGGGCACCTTCCTTGCTATCTTTCCGTGCAACTTTTCTTCTACCAAAGCCTTCGAATAAACCCTTCAGCAATCTCTTCACGCACGTGCAGAGATTGCTGAAGGGTTGTTTGCACCAAAATATTCTTTTTTTAGCTCATTAGAGGCTTTAAAGGATTTAGTTTTGCTTAACGGTATTTCGATCATCTCGACGATGACTTTTTCTGTTTAGGTACACGCGGAACATTTGAACTTTGATATGTGGCAAAATACTTCACACCGTGGAAAACCATCGTTTTTGAGCATTGCAGATGGTCGGCTATTTTTTATACGAGAAATTTTTCTTGCGTAATTTTATTATTACTTCCCTTGTAGATTTATCACAACATTTTTCCCCCATTGTTTCAAAACACCACCCAGCACTAAATAGCGCCAAAATTATTCGAATAGTGACGCCTACAACAACCACAGAGTGTGCGTTCTTAATTATATGACAAGGCAGTAAGTAGTAATGCTAGGTTCAGATGTAATGTATAAAGTTTATCTTTTTATTTTTTAGCTAATCTTGTGTTTCAACTAATGTACAGTCGCCAGCAGGTCAAGCTATCCCAAACTGTCAAATTTTTCCAATTGAACATAAACCTTATCTCTTTGTAATAAAGTTGAAAAACTTTCAAAGAAATTTGACAGATTGGGGTACCTTGATGTGCTGGCCTCTGTACCGCTAGTATGGACAAGTTTTGCGATACCGAGAGAAATACAAAAAAAAATACATGCAATTAGTTATACTTGTTAGTTTGAAAAAATCTTCCCTTTAAATAAGCGTTCTTAATTATTTGACCACCACTGTATATGTTATTGACGGGTTGAGCTTAATATTGCCCCACGCTGTTAGCCTCTAACTGGCTATCAGATAGACATAAAAACCTACTTTATTTCTTAATAAAATAAAGTTGCTACAGTAATGTTACAATAATGACATCTAGTTCTGGTTCATTATACTGAGTGAACATTTTAAACAATAAATGGGTTTTTTTATGGTTACATATCTTTTGTTGAAATATGCATTGAGACTCTGTTCATCTTAGGAATAAAAAACTCATGTTAAGGGTGCCCTAACCAGCCAGCAAGATACTGCTCAATCTCTACTCGTGCTTCAATCAAGTCACCGGAATCATTCTCGCTTTTAGGATACATGTTTGCGCAATGTGCAGTACCTGTAACAAATAAATTAATTATTAAAAATTCAAGGCTATCTGTGTGAGGGCGTTGTTCCTCTAAACTCCTCAAGTCATTATGGTGCGGGTATTATTTTTGAGATTTTATTTCTTTATTTGATTTTACATTATTATTAACATTTTCGATCCTACACATAAAATGGAATATAAGTACAAAACATTACAAGTAATGCGAATACTTTGAAAATTATGATCAAGCAGGATGTCACTGCTATGCCATACCATGAATTCGTCCTATCACAAGTTTCTTAGAAAAGAATAAGGGAAACCAAAATAATGATGTGGTCTGCGTTCGATTAATAATTATGTCTTCCTTCTGGGAACTCAACAAAAAATCCCATAAAAATCCGACCACGACTTTTAAAGAACAGTCAAACCTGACATCATCTAAAGAATTTAATTCAAAGGACAACATAAAACAACTGTTTGAAACAATGGTAGGAGATAATAAAACATAATTTATTACAGGCTGCTAGCGCTAAAGGTAAAAACAATGCTGTCAGCCAGTCAATGATAACTCATTATTATTGATAGCATTCTTTGATAACATAACATTATGCCATTCTTTGATAAATGAATGAACATAACTCAACATACAACTGACCTTTAATATAAATAGCAGGTGCATCATTGTCTTGAGTTTTAGTGATTCCTAATGCATGCCAAGGATCTATGGATCCGTGAACATACACCACTCGAGACACTGCAATATCCAGCGCCCCATAGTTACTATTGGTCCATTCTGCAGATGCAGCTACAAATTCAGCATTATACCTGAAAACCAATCAGATTTAACCGGATTAACAAATAGTCTTGAATTCATTATAATGTCTTTTTTTGCTGTTACACTCGGTGTCACTGGTCAAATGAAATGAAAGCATTCTAAAGAAGCCTAGAAAAACAGAAAAAATCCTGTATATCATTCCATAACATGGTCTTCCTAACTTGTTTCTTTGCCATTTATGCATGTTAATTTAACAATCACCTCTTTAATATTCTAGAAAGTATAAGTATAGTAATATAAGATACTTACTTTTTACCGAAAACGTCTTCACATTGTTGAATAAAGAAATCAAGTGCGAAATGATTGCCGAACACTTCAACTTCGCCTGTAGAAGTCTGATAGAATCCAAACTCCGTGCAGGTTTGATACATCCATTGACGAGCTGGAATAAACAACACATAAATTATGGCATTAACTCCACGTTTCGGCGTTATGAACACACCACTACTGTGTAGTCAGAAGGCTAACACGCCTTCGTATATGAAGTCGTGTTAAAATCGAAAACAAAGGAACCAAATAATAAGATCTGCCGACATACTCTGCTAAAATCTTACTGTGAGAACTTGGGTGAAGTGTGCTTAAGGTGAGCTGTGATTCTATCTGATGCTAGGGATCTACACTGCTCATTTCACCCAAGTTATCACAGTGAGTTTTTACAGAATTGCACGTCGCGTTGCCCGTCACGTTGCCCATCACGTTGCACGTCACGTTGCCCGTCGCGTGTCTAATTAGTAGACACCATAGAAATTCTATTGTTATCGGTACACATGATGTGCACTTGACATGCGAAGAGTAAAAAAAATGTCTTCACTGTTTCACTTGAACGTCAGATTCACCATAATACAAAAAAGTTTAATTTAAAATTTCAAAAACCCTTACAAATTTTATTTTTTGGTTGTAGCCAAAAAATAAAATTTGTTAGGGTTTTTGTAATACGAGGTGCATTCAATAAGTACCTAGCCTCATCGCCAGAGGGCGCTGTAGTTTCAAAATAGTTTTACCACAGTGTAGCACAATCTTTTTTAATTCTTTTTTCAAATTTTCATTCCAATCCCTTCATTTGTTTTAAATTGACAACTTATGGAAGCGAACGTGTCGATCGGTTTTACAAAAATGGAAAAAGAGCAATATCGTTCGGTGATTCGATTCCTATTTTTGGAAGGGAAAACGCGCATCGAAATCAAAGAACGCTTGGCTTGGATGCTGTGTACGGTGACTCTTCTCCATCGATGGCCACCGTCAAGAATTGGTTCAACGAGTTTGCACGTGGCCGTACGTCGGTTTTTGATGAACCACGTCCAGGTGCACCGAAAACAGCTGCTACGGAGGAAAACATTAAAAAAATCCATGATCTCGTATTGGCAGATCGCCGATTGAAGGTTCGGGAGCTAGCTGAGACTGTAGGCATTTCAGAAGGAACAGTGCATCATATTCTTCACGAGGAACTCGGCATGAGAAAGCTGTCGGCGCGATGGGTGCCGCGTTTACTCACACCAGAAAACAAGCGCAACCGTGAGACCACATCGGAGACGTGTTTGGCGCTGTTTAAGCGGAATCCAGCGGAGTTTTTGCGTCGTTTTGTGACCGTCGATGAAACCTGGATCCACTGGTACACACAAGAGACCAAGGAGCAATCAAAACAATGGATCCAGACCGGGGAACGTGCTCACAAGAAGGCGAAAACTGTAAAATCGGCCGGAAAAGTTATGGCCACCGTTTTCTGGGATTCACAAGGTGTGATCTACATCGATTACCTCGAGAAGGGTAAAACAATTACAGGGCTTTACTATGCCGATTTATTGGGCCGATTCGACGCCGAATTAAAGAAAAAACGACCCCATCTGGCGAAGAAAAAAGTGCTGTTTCACCACAACAACGCACCGGTTCACACGTCTGCCGTTGCCATGGCCAAATTGGTCGAATTACGCTACGAATTGCTGCCCCATCCACCGTATTCTCCAGATTTGGCCCCTTGTGACTTCTGTTTCCTAATCTGAAAAAATCACTCGCCGGGAATAGATATGGATCGAATGAGGAGGTCATCGCCGCCACGGAGGCCTATTCTGCAGAGTTTGACAAAAACTATTTTTCGGACGGGTTAAAAAAGTTGGAGCATCGCTAGGCTAAGTATCAAACTAAAAGGAGACTATGTTGAAAAATAAATTGCCACTTTTCCAAAATTTTCGTTTACTTTTTGTAGGCTAAGTATTTATTGAATGACCCTCGTATTTTGATCAAGGCATTGTGAAGTCGGTCGGGGGACGGTCAATGAAAACGCCAAACAGAGGTTTCCTAGTACTTTAAGCTTAGGTACAGTCGCCGTCAGATATATTGTAGCAGACAAGGTGACCAAATACTTCTGAACAATTTAAAATTTCAATAAGTTCCAAACACTAAAACAGTTATACATTACATTTACAGAAAAAGTTGTTACATTACAGTAGTAAAAACGTATAACCCACACTATTGTCCACGAAATGACATAAGATTATGAAAGCGAACGTATGATAAATGAAAACATAAAAATTAAAAAGAAATAAAAATTATACACTTAGCAGAAAAACACCGACGAATCGTCTTACAGACGACTTGCAAGAGATTGTGAAATCATTCTTTTGAATTTAGATTGCGACAGCGCGAAAATATCAAAATCAATAAATTGGGTGTTATAGGTTTCGAAAAGTCGGCGGAGAGGGGCTCGCACCCCAGCCTTCGTTCTACATCGCGTAGTATAGAATAGTCGAGGTGCGCGCACCTCACGCCGTATAACAGTTCTAGGTACTACATAACACAATCTATTCGAGATCTCAGTACAGTTGAATTTGTTATTGCATATACCGTGAAGCATCATAACCATGATCAGTGAACGTCTGAAATCCAAGCTCAATGTCCTATAATGCTTTAGCAAATCTGCATAGGGAATTCTTGCACGGAAGCACTTGTAGTGCGTGGAACGTAGAATTTTTTTCTGAACCATTTCTATCGCTTGCTTATATTTATCGTAATACGGGCACCAGATGGGCACCGCGTATTCCAACTGTGATCGGACTACTGTTTTAAACAAGCAGAGAAATGTAGAAGGCTTTTTGAAGTCTTTACAAGACCGCATGACAAAACCATACATCTGAAAGGCTTTGTTAATTATGGTGTCGATATGGGTGTCTAAATGTAGTTTGCAATCAAGCAGTACGCCAAGATCACGTGTGCACTCGTTTTTAGTCAATTGTATGTCATTCAAGGTATAAGGGAAGTTAATAGTATTTCTGTTTTTTGTAAAAGAAATAAAGTGACATTTTGGAAGACTAAGATGAAGTTTATTGATCAGACAGTATTGTGACAGCCTGCATAAGTCCTCTTGTAGTAGCAAACAATCCTGAGAGTTCGCACAGACCTTAAAGATTTTAATGTCATCGGCGTACATTAGGAATTGTTAACTATGCAGGATTTTATGTCGTTTATAAACAAAATGAAAAGCAATGGACCTAAGACAGATCCTTGAGGCACACCTGATTCGACGACCACATAATCAGACTCGAATCCATTGATAACAACCTTTTGAGTCCTATGAAATATATATGAAGCAAACCATCTGAGTAAATTGCCTCTTATGCCAATGAAAGCGATTTTATCGAGAAGCAATTTGTGGTCCACCTTGTCGAAAGCTTTCTGAAAATCGGTGTATACAGCATCAACCTGCGTGCGCATGGCCATGTGTTCAAACAAAAACTGTGTAAAAATTATCAAGTTTGTGGTAGTGGATTTTGATTTAACGAAGCCGTGTTGTTCGGTTATAATAAGGTGATTTAACTGTGGAAATAAGTGGCTGAGCACTAGAACCTCAAAAACTTTAGACAAGGTGGACAAGATAGATATGGGTCGGTAATTCTCAACATTTCCTTTGTCACCGTTTTTGTGAATGGGCGTAATGAATCTACGCAGACAAACACTGAGCTTACCTAATTCGTTACTGCGTGATATAAAGGACGAACCCAAAACGACTATCGACTTGACTATCTGTGGTTAATCCAGTCATTTGGTAGTTTTACCTGGAAAGCTTTTAAACTGGTGATTTTATTGAGGTCGACGTGCTCTCTTCGAATGAAAAATGACTGTTCTGCAATGCATTTCCAGTTTACGCTGATTTCACACTGTACGGAAATCCTATACAATACGAGTTCAGTTTATACTGGAAATGTATAGCTTGATGTGTAGCCGTGCGTACAAATACGATGGAAAGGGAATAAAAATTGTATAGAAAATCATTTGTTTAAGATACAACTGATATTTTATGTTAATGTCAAACTACTGATAGGAAATAGATCTTGGTTTTGTAATGAAATCAAAAATTATTGTATTTTTTTTTTATTTGTGGCAGCATAAGTAGATACAATGTTGGTATTTTGTGTGTATAGAATTTATTGACAAGCATCTGTTCAGATATTAATGAACAAATGAATGTTCAGATATTAATGGTAACTTGTAGTGTATGGAACTTATTGACATTTGAAATTGTTCAGAAGCATTTGGTCACCTTGTCTGCTACAATATATCTGACGGCGACTGTACTACGAATTACATAGAACAAAGGAAAATTCCAAATATCAAGATATATACGCTAGGCGCACGGGCAAGGTGTCGGAAGACGCTCCGCGCGAGCTAGCTAACTATGGCGTTACTGAAAATTATGCTGAACAATATACGGAAAATATTTTTTTTCGCGTTTTCGTCAATTTTTATTAGTCAGATGGTTTTAGGTAGCCTAATTAGGAATTACGCAGCTGAAAACAGCTTCAAAATGCGTCACTTGGATGCAAAGGTATGACCTACACCCTCAGGTTACTGACGAGTTACTTACATCTACTTAGGCAATGCAGCATACCCATGGGATCAAGAGAACAATTCCTGTTTCGAATAAGACGGGAGGAAACGCCCGGGTGTTTCCATTGCGAAGATCGCCCTGAGAACACGGTGGAGCATACGGTGGAGGTCTACCCGGCTTGGGCGGAGCACCACCGTGTCCTCGTGGAGGCGATCGGCGGCGGCGATCTCTCGCGTCCAGCCCTGGTCCAGGCCATGGTACGGAGCGAGAGTGCATGAGTAGCCGTCACCTCCTTCTGAGAAACAGTGATGCTCGCGAAGAGGGAGGCGGTGCACTTGAGGAAGAGGCAGTATATTATGCGCTCTCACGGCCCTAGCCTCCGCCGGAGACGACGTGGGCGTCGGGAATCCTGGGCTGATTCCCGGCCACCGTAGGCGTGGGCTTGTGGACGGCGAGTAATGGGTAGCTCACTGTCCAGGAAGGACCAAGCCCGGGTCGATGGCGCGTTGTGTTGCACACGCCCCTCAAAGAGATGTCAGCAACAACTGGTGGGGTCCGCAACAAGGGCCGATGCCTGCCAAGGGTGTGGGTTGTTCGAAAGAGATACCGTGGCCCCTGGCACACAGGCAAATGAGGGAACACGGGTGGGTTTTAGTCAGTAAAAGTCTGAAACGACCTCCTGCTCCACCCAGAGCGGGAGAAGTTATTTGATGATATCCCAAACAAAAAGAAAAAATCCAGTTCAGCAAATATTTAAAAAATCTTGCATACCTCCTTCTGAGCCCCAAGACATGTTCCTCAAATCTTTTATCATGTTATCATAGCTGTAGTCCAGGCATGTTTGATTGCTTTTGTCCAGAATGATAGAGTTGAATGCTGCAAGCTTCTTGTATGCAGGTTCAGATCCAGGAGATGTTAACATATTGCACACCTGGAAACAATGTTTATACTAGCTTACTAACTTTTGAAGGATTTTTTAATTGGTAAGGAATTATCCCATGGGATCATGCTACCAAGATAAAGTTTCCTATGGCCTAACCCACATCTATCTATGTGCAAAAAATCCAGTTCTATGGTATTTCAACAAAATCCATGTGAAAAGAAAAAAAAAATACATTATTCTATTTAATGAATAATAATTGCTGGCTAAAGTGGCTTGAACACAATACTTTGTGACATTGTAACTTCTTTAAGCCAGCATGTCCAGTGTCCTGTCTGACACTGGAGCTTGAAGTAAAAAACATTCAATTCCACTTCCCTTTAGGTATATTAAACAGGATATTTAAGAGAAGATAATGTGGAAAAGATTCTCACCGTGTTAATAGTAAGATTTTTATATCTAATATCTGCGCTTATCCTATTGTCCTCATTATATTGGACCAAGTCAGCGAAGTCATCAGCTATGGAGTTGTAGAAATTCTTTATATCATTCTCAGATGCTCCTTCAAAAGGTTTACACACTCTGTAAAAAGTAAAACAATTTTTTCAGTGTGAAACATTCTTTAAAACCTGTGTAAACTAGCTGTTACCTGAATTCCTTCTCAACAATATTTGGTTGAGTCTGCATCATCGTTGTTATTTGGTTATGAGCTGTTTTAAGTTCAATCACACACTCGTCTCCATGAGTTTTTTCACGCAATGCGTCAACAACAACCTCGTAATATTCTGAAATTGTATTCCTAAATTAGTATTTGATAGTTATATAGTTTCTTAGAGGAAAGGAAAAGCAATGAACACATAATTTCAACTCGTGATACAAAGAAAACTAACCCATAAAATTAACTTTGGCCAACAATGGTCCACTGGAGGACACTGCAGCATATATAAGATGTGGATACTTTAGTCTTAGCCAGGCTGCTAAAGAGCCAGGGTATGATCCACCAAAGGCTATCCAGCGAACATGTCTCTGTAGTTTATATTTATCATTCATAGCATTAATAAAGTTTGCCAAATCCGCCAGAGCTTGGTAAGATGACAAGTACTGTAAGTTCTTGACACTGATGTCGCTGTAAATGTAAAACACCAATTAACATTTCAGATTGCCTACTTTCAAAGATACTGTCTAAAATCAAAATAGCATGCATAAGATAAATTTTATGTCAGTGTTGATGATGCAAAAATAACTAGACATGGGTAGTTCTCGAATGATTGAAGGAAATGAACTACTTCATCTTACAAAATAAACTTATCATTCAATCAGTAGTAATTCAAATGTGTCTCTACTAATCTACTTCACTTAGTTCAGTCTTTCTTTTCGCTCGCACAAACTGTGGGTATCAGTAAAAAAAAACATAGGTACTATTTACTAAATTTTTTTTTTCTTTAATCTTGCAATCTGCTTCGCAAGCCTTTAGCAGATGCGTTCTGTGTTTGTTGGCGTTTCGAGTACGGTCCTCCAGTGAGGGCCGTCCCTCTTAATGTTGCTTGACTGGGTCAAGCTACTCGTATGTCCCATGTGTGCTGCCTTTTTAGAGGACGGTGTTCCAGTGGGTTGCTCAGTACAGAAGCCAGTCTGTTGACGTGGTTTTCAATGCGCATTTTGTATAGTTTTGTTCTGTGTTCAATCTCTTCCTTTACAGTAGTGATTTTGAGGCAGTCATGTAGCTCAGACATTTTGGTAAACCATGGAGCATTTGTTATGGTTTTCAGTACTTTATTTTGGTATCTTTGCAGGATCTCTACATTGGAGTTTTTGGCTGTTCCCCAAAGTTCAATTCTATAGGTCCATACCGGCTTCAGGATAGCTTTTGTAGATAAGTATTTGGTTATCGAGAGATACTCGTGAATGTCTTCCTAGCAGCTATTTACTTAATAAAAATAGTTTTGCTTAAATTATATTTCTAGGTTGGTCCTAAGCCTGTAGTATGAAGGAAAATCGACATACGTATAAAACTGAACTAGTGAAGAGCATCATTTGTCGTAACTTGTCAATCACTATCGTTATCTTATGTAAGGACTCGTTCTGATTTGCTGAACTAAATGAAGTACTGAAGTAAATGAGTGGAGTACTTTGTTAAGTAAAAAGATGTACTTCATTTCTTTTTACTGACACATTTTGCAACAAATATATCTTAACAAAACAAAATCTTACTCTGTAGGATGACTGTCCCCATAGAAGCGATGTTCTAGATTGATGCAAAGAGCATTGAACTTCTTTGCATAATCAATCCACGCCCCTTTGACCATCCACCTTGCATCAGCCGGTCCTTCACCACCAATCATCAAAAACACAGGCCCTTGTTTGTTGAAGTCATAGAAACTGTCATTTACGAAATAGCGCTGAAACAAAATAATCACGATTACAACACCTAAAATTCTGAACATCAAATGAGATTTCTATTATAATAGGTGGCGCCCGCCCTGGACACAACCTATATCCTTAATATATTATGAACGCGAAAGTTTGTATTTATGGATGTATGGATTTTGTTACTCTTTCACGCAAAAACGGCTGAACGGATTTGGATGAAATTTGGCACAAAGATAGATTATAACCTAGATTAACACATATGATACTTTTTATCCCGGTAGTTTGTTCCTGCGGAATAATTTCCAACTTCCACGCGAGCGAAGCCGCGGGCGGAAGATAGTATATAATAATACAAACTAAGCAGGCACACGCCTGGTGTATAATCACTGTACATAAAAGTTAAAATATAAGTGTTTTGTTAGCACAAATGCAATAAAAAATACTGTAGGTGTCTTTAAGATTAAGATAACCGTTGTAAGTGAGTGTGACCCCTAGACAGAACAGATAAGCTACATTGTACTAGGCAACGTAATGATTTAGTCAATCATAAAGAAAATACTTTCTAAATTCCACAATACATCCTAGATATAGATTATATTGGCTTAGCAGGTACCTGTTTCCAAGATCTTAAATCAGATGGACTTGAGTGATCCAATTTTTGTTTGAACCACTGTGCTGGAGGTAGCTGTTCACCGTTATACCCTCCCGGAGCTCCTAAATTGCCGCCTTTGCCTCTACCAAGTCGAAAATGCTTAGCACCATGGGCCACATAACATAAAAATAATAAACAGGCTAATGTAAGGGCCCGCATTTTCTCAATGCAAATTGATTTGGTCGATGTGTAGCCTTAGACTGTCGATTTACATTTGCACAATAAAATATGAGGCAACGGCCCTAATCAGTCAGCCCGTAATCAGTGGGTTCACAGCACCGACACCTAGACCGGACCGGCAATACTTAATTATTGTTGATTATGGACACGCACAGGACACAGACCGAAACCGAAGCGACGGGGGCACAGGGGGTCAAAAATCTGAAAATGGCAATAGGTCAGTCAAGGAATTAGATTTACAGTGCAGAACTGCAGAAAACGAGACATGGAAAATACTTACCCGCTCTTTCTTTAATAGCACAGACTACTTTTTTTATTTTAGTAGATAGCACAGAGCTTATTATTATTATATACGAGACCACAGAACTGCACAGAACACATACAAAACACTTATAGCGGAGAGCAGTGGTCTCGAACGTCATAGACCCGTTAGGGTATTTATCACGGTCTATTCACTTAGTACATTCTTATTTTGTATAGCCGAAAAGGCTCGGGTATTGTTCGGTCGTTACTCAACAGATGGCGTGCCTGTACCCTTATCATATTTAATGAAATTTAAAAAATCTCGTAAAATATTGTCTGAAGATGAACATAATTTTAACTATTTATGTAAATCAACAAAAAATAATTATAATAATAATACGGAATTACACACTATATTTCTATAGCAACACTGCGCAACACCAAAAGAATGATACATTTCATTTCACGAATTTCAAAATAATTTCAAAGAAACGTGACATTGCTTTTTGAAATTATTTTTGTTCCTACACCTCGAAAAGAAAAAAATGAGCTATTTTTAATAGTTTTTTCTCAATTTAAGATTACCGTAAATACATTAGATGGTTTGGAAAATATAATTCAAGTGAAATATTAGCACTCTGAATACTGTATTGGTAAAGGAACGTCATTGTCGGCCATTCTATAATATTGATAAACTTTGTCATTCTTGGTGTTTTTCGAACCCATAGAATGCGTTTTGGAATTTTGAATTGTGGATTTTATTTACTACCTGGCTATGTTTTTTGGATTATTGTGACCTTCTGCTCTGTTGACCCTTGCTCTCTCTTGGACTCCGACGAACATACTACTTTTCCGTGGACCCCGGCAACTTATTTTGGACTCCGATTTTCTATAATGTCGTCAGAAAAAATATGCTGTGTACCGAACTGTGGTAAGTTATATTGATTTTGCTTTTCTCGAAATAATCCCGACAGAAAATTCAAATGGAAGTGTGCCTATTGTTCTTCACCTCAAAACTACTCAAGGCCTAAAACCCCATGAAAAACAGGCAAAGACTTTAGATCTCGCAAAAGTTTGTATGCTCTGTGATACCCCGTAAACTTAAAGATAATTTAGTAATAAATATCTTCTTTTAGGTTCGGAAAAGGAAATCCTCCACAAATTTCCTAACCCTAACAAGGAACCTGAGCGCTTCAGAACCTGGATATACAATATTGGAGGATCAGTTCTGGCCTTGGAAAATGACATGATTTTTAAACGTCGCCGTGTTTGTCATTTGCATTTTGAAGCTCGTTACCACACAAGAAGCAAATTCTTAAGTGCTGACGCCATACCTCGACTCTGTTTACCAGGTAAGAAGCTTCTTTATTCTATAATTATAAGGTTATGTTTAAAAAAAAATACCAGGTGGTCCAAATAGTGATGACGTAAAATCTGAATTTCTCATACCTACAGGTATACGAAAATACCTCATGTATGTTCTGCTAAAAATAACTCAAAAACTACAAAAGTCACAGAACATGCATACCCATGGTATGAGAATTTCAGATTTTTCTTTTGGTCGTCACTATTTGGACCAGCTTGTATATTTCAATAATAAAAATCAATTATTATTTATTGTATGCTGGCTGCACCCTGCACCATGACTATAGTACAGTTAAAATCTCGCTGCAGACTCGGTCATAAATCATTCGAGTGTTTCGCTCTCTTTCCCACTCACGGGCCTTATGGGCAGGCCATGCCCACACATAGTCCTGTGCATTACTGCAGTCGATGAGTGATATCGATAGTTTTATATATTTATAAATGGGTGATAGACATAAACACACATTTATTTTTATTTTATTACCAAATTTACTAAAAAAAACATTAGTACTCAATTACTTATTAGTTACCCTGCATACTTAATGAATGCAGTATGTTTACGTGATAACCTTAATGATTCTGTTATCGATAATGGCCTTGAGCGCGCGCAACTAGCGCATATCCCTACTCCGATTATGATTGATGACCAAGTCTGCAGCGAGATTTTAACTATACTATAGTTTATTTTGTAATTTCTAAAAATTATTAGGTAACATATTTTTTTTTTTAATAGGATTTACTCTCAGAAGACCACCTCTCATGGATGTAACAAACCAAGGAACCAGCAGCACTCCTGCTGAAATTGTTCTATCTCAAGAAATACTACCTGAACAATCTGCTGGTAGTAGCAAAAGAAGTAAGTATTTAATATTATATTTGAGTAGTATTCATTTATATAAATTGCAAGGAATAGGTACATACTTTGTTATTACATCTTAAGTAATATTATAAATGTGAAAGTGAGTTTGTTTGTTATGCTTTCACTTTAAAAGGGCTGAACGGATTTGAATAAAATTGGGCACTGGTAAACCATGACCTGCACCCTAATTGCGTAACTCACTATTAATCATAATCTGTTTCGTTTTGAAACAGACTGTTAAACCATTGCTTCATATGTTTGAAAAATGTGTCTGCTCAGAAATATAAATAATAAAATGAATATTGTTGAACTGTCAAATTGAAACATAATTATTATGATTAATTGTGAGTTACGCAATTAGGGTACTGGAACAGTGGCCCTAGTGTGAGTTTCATTTAACCATCTCGATCAAACGCAGTGAGCGCGTTCGGCGCTCCGATTGGTCCGTCACCAATCCAGAGCCAATCGGAGCGCCAAACGCGCTCACTGCGTTTGAACGAGATGGTTAAATTAAACTCGCACTAAGGCCTCAGGACATGTTCCTGTGGGATAATTCCCCACCTCCACACTGGCGACGCCGCAGGCAAAAGCTAGTACAATAATAAATGGGCTTGAGTACCATTCTGACAATTTAATAATTTGAATTCTCATTAAAGATTTCTTTTAA
Organism: Polymixis flavicincta; assembly: GCA_949987655.1. Lineage (NCBI taxonomy): Eukaryota > Metazoa > Arthropoda > Insecta > Lepidoptera > Noctuidae > Polymixis > Polymixis flavicincta. The sequence goes on along the minus strand of OX465171.1, from coordinate 27,156,778 downwards.
TGGGATTTTCACTGTGATACAAATTGGCTAGAATACAGAATCTTGGTGGAAATCAAGAATGGCTATTCTTACTCTGAAGGCATAAGCTTGTGTTAATATTTCATTCATTTTATTTTCAGACACAACCAAGAAAGTGGTCAGCAATGAACAACACTTGGCAAAACAAATTAAAAAGTTAAAAACTAAAAATGACTGTTACCAGATGAGATTGAAGAAAGCTCTAAAACTTTCCACAAATACTGCATTTCAAACGGCATTAAAGAAATTTAAAACATTGGCTGCAATTTTTACTGCTATGCAGTTTCGGGAAATAAGGAAACCTAAAATGGCACGACGATTTGAGAAAGAGGAGAAAATTATGGCCCTCAGCATGTATAAAGTGGGACCAAAAGCTTACAGGTGGTTAAGCAAAATATTTGTATTGCCATCTCCTGTCACACTAAGCAGAATGATTTCAAGAGCTTCTCTGAAACCAGGTATTAATGAAAACATTTTCGCACAATTAAAAAGAAAAGTCGACAAAATGAAAAATGATGATAGGTTGTGTACCTTAGTTTTCGATGAGATGGCTGTCGCTCCACATTTTGATTATAATCAAAAGAAAGATAGAGCATCAGGTTTTGTAAACTACACTGGTGTTTCTACAAGAAAAATTGCAGATCATGTGCTGGTTTTTATGATTAGGGGTGTAACAAAAAATTACAAACAGCCCATCTATTACTCGTTTTGTTCAGGGAGTACACCAAAAGATATTTTGGCAGTACAAATTAAAGAAGTGGTAAAGAAGCTCCACTCCATTGGCTTTATTGTTTTGGCCACAGTGTGTGATCAAGGCACATCAAATACAAGTGCCATAAATTACCTGATTGAGGAAACAAGAAGAAATTATGCAAGGAGAAATATTGACTGTCAGAATTCTGTATTTGAAATTGAAGGAAAGCAAATAATTCCTTTGTACGATGTCCCTCATCTCCTGAAAGGGATGAGAAATAATTTGTTGACCAAAAATCTTCAATTTAAAATAGACAGTGAAGTAAAAGTGGCAAAATGGGAGCATATCATGCAATTGTATGAAAATAACCCAACATACAAAGGATTAAGGATAGTAAAAAACCTTACAGAAAATCACTGTAATAAAGAAAAAATTCCGAAGATGAAGGTTAAATATGCTTCACAACTGTTTAGCCAAACTGTTGGAAAAACCATGGGATATTTAGCTGGTAAGTCAATAATACAATTTCATAATTATTTGCCTTTTTATTACAAGCGTCGCATACGATTTGTTGTATTAGTATGATGGTGTAGGCTGTGCTGGAGGCAAATCTTTGATTTAAGTATAATCCTGAGAACTACGACCAAATAAATCCCACAATGCATTTAATTTCATTTGTGTTGTAAAACTGTAATTAAATAAAGTTTGGGATTTTCAATACCCTAAAAAGTAATAATAATTAATAATAATAAAAATTATTATTTATTAATAATAAATCATTAATATTTTTGTTTTGTCTTTTCAGAGAATGGCATCCTACCTGAGGAAACAAAGGATACTGCTGATTTTATTTTATTTATTGATAATTTATTTGACTCCCTAAATGGAAGTATGAAAAACTCAGGGGTCCGGTCAGGGAAAGATTTATTAAGAAATGTAACACCCAATTCAAAACATAAAGATATTTGGGTGCAAGCCAAAATTATTCTGAAGTCTATGAAATTTATAACGTCTAAAGGGAGTGCTAGTACTGTACCATCAATAACCAATTGGATAAAAACTGTGGAAAATATGGGCATTTTAAGAGAAAAACTATTTAATGAGTATAAATTTAAATCATTTTGGTGCAGACATTTTAACCAAGATCCTCTTGAAAACTTTTTTGGGAGCATACGTAGTCATGGGGTGAGAAATAACTCGCCCACCTGTGCTGGGTTTGAAGCTGCATTTGCTTCTTTGCTAGTGAATAATATGAGCAGCAATTATTCTCCAGGGTCCAATTGTGAAGAAGATTTCTGCTCAATGTTTGAATCTTTTGAAAAGTTATTTTTTTCACAAAATAGGGAAAAAGAAGAACAATACTACGAAGTTGATTTCAATGATTTAAATGAAAACATAATTATTAATTATGAGACAAAAAAAAGGACCCCAGAATAATTGGTCAGCTCGAATATGTGACAGGTTACATATTGCGTAAAGCAAAAAAAAATTACGAAAATTGCAAAGACTGCAAAGTATCTTTGTATACAAATGACCCATCTAAAAACAGGTACCTGCAACACAGAGAATATAAAAAAGGTAAAAAATACTTATGCTACCCAAGCGAAAATTTAACAAAAAGTTTTTCTGAGATCCAGGATATTCTGCACCATATATTAAGAAATAAAAGTCATATTGAAAACTTAAAAAACTATTTGAAAACCATATTGTATATAAATGTAAATACACAATTTATTCAGTGCAGTCGCCACAGAAAAGACTTGATAGAATTTATATTCGACTTCTCAAGTAGGTTCTTTGCCCACAATTGGTGTAAGTGGACCAATAAGTTATTAAATGGTACCAGCACTACGAAAGATGTTGATTCGACTGATGAAATCCAGAATCAGGCTTTAATATATTACAGCAAGAGACACAAAAATAAGCAAACTAAGTAATTTAAATAATATTATTTTCTTTCTTTTTAATATAATTATTGTGTAATTCGAATAAGTTTATGTATTCATATTCACATTTTTTGGAGAAGACAAGTTACCTTTGCTGCAGTCATTTCCTCCGAACAATTTTAAAAACATGGTTTAAAAATTATATAAATAATTGTTTTCTTTTTGTAAATGTATTGTTTTAGGGTACTCAAAATAAGAAGAATATTTTGAAAATATACAACTTGTTCAAAATATAGTCGAAATTAACAAGTGAAAAATCAATGCATTGATTTTTCACTTGTTAATTTCTGTATCCACAATTTTGATTTATGTAATTCAAAGCATTGTTTCTGTAAAAAACCTATGATATGCATTGTTTCTATAAACTTAATAAAAGCTTTGTAATATTCGATGTTGTGTTTCATTTAAACGAAATAAACAATAAAAGTGAAGAAACAAAAAGGAACTATACAGCAAGCTGGGTACGCTATATATATATGCATAGCTAGGCGTTAGACGCGTATAACTTGGAAATTGTTTTGTCGTTAGCCACGAGATGGCGCATGACATAGAGGTGAGCTGAATACTCTATACCCTATATATAATGTACTCTGTGGTATTTATGTTCTGTGGTCATAGACCCGAATTAATACTCTCCTCTATGGTCATAGAGCGAGTCAGCGAGATCGGTAGAATTGCCAGCTAAAAACGGTATATTTGTACCCAAAATCGGTAAATGACAAAAAAAAGACAATCAAATTCGTTTATTTATTTAAAAAAAACTTACAGACTAATTTATAACAATCATATTAAGTATAATTATATATGATACCAATATTCTTTGGCCATAGCCGCGGTCATCTTCGAATTGATTTCAAAATCATAACAATTAGCTGTATTAAAGAGTCGTTTTGAATGTAAAAGACCAGTGATTGATTCAGTAGACAGCCTATTTCGCCGCTTTGTTTTCAAAAGATTAATATGTGAAAATATGCGTTCAACGTTAGCGGATGAATGGGGAAGTGATAAAATATTAACGATGAAATTAGATAACAAAGGAAACATTTGAGTTTCATCGCCACGCTTTAGTAAACTTACTTCATCCCAAAATAGTTCTATATCATCAGGAAATGTTTTGATTAGTTCACAATTTCTTAAAATGTTATCATTGCTGTGAACAATATTGGGAAAGAGCTTACTCACAGGAACTATCGAAGCAGTTTTGCCAATTTTACCATTTTTTGGATCAATTATGTCTAAATCTTTTATTGGATTATTGTTTAATGGAAACCGCGTGGTTACTTGCTTACAAGCTTCGACATAAAAATCTAGGCATCTGCATTTAAACAAATTTACTTGATCTGAGGTTAGATTTTCTGATCTACTTAATAGTGTATTAGACGCAGCAGCACCATAGTATACGGCATCAATATCCATAAAATTTCTGGGATTCATAAAATCAACATTTTCGATTGGAGTGCTAGTTAAATATTCTCTTTTTAAAAAACAATCATAAATAGTTTTTAATGTTCCAGATATTTTTTCATATAAATTATGAATTTTCGGGTATTCTGCTTGCATTTCTTTATTTAAATTGGTAAATAATGGCAATACAAAATCTAAAAATTCCAAAAATATTATCGTAGTGGGATCTTGGAGCTTCTGTAATATATGTTCTGCAGCTAAAAGATGATCATTGTTAGAGATTTGGTCTATAAAAAATAATTTTAGAGCAGAGAGTTGTTCTAATATTCTCTTCACTGCTGCATGTACTGATAACCAGCGTGTTTGAGAGGGGTGAAGTATTTTATGTACTTTTAAGTCGCAAAACATTTGAAAGTTTTTAAACTCTACCACTCTTTTTGGGCTAGAAGAAAAGTAGTTGTAAATGTCTCTTACAAAATCCTCTATAAAGCGTGGCAATTTGGTACAAGCATACGACGCGCAAAGATGAAACGAATGGCAGGCGCATTTAATTATAAAAATATTGGGAATTTCATTTTTCAGCAATGTTACAACAGAATTAGTACGTCCCATCATTACGTTTGCCCCATCAGATGCAAAACCTGTTAGATTATTTTATATGGAATATTATTGCTTCTAATAAAATTTACAATGTGTTCAAATAAGGTTGCTGCATTAGCTTCTTCTAATGGAATAAGAGCTAAAAAACAATCTTTAATACGATTAATTTTCGCATATCTCACAACTAAGCACAAGTGTTTGGTTGTACTAAGATCAGTGGACTCGTCAATAATAAGCGAAAACTTAGTTTGTCCTAGATCTTCACATAAATTATTGAAACTTTCTTTACCTACAATATGGTCAATTATGTCATGAGTTTTGGTCGAAGAGCATTTTATTTCCTTTGCTATTTTTGAATCAGGACAAACGGCTTGCATCAACTTCGGTAGGTGCTCCATAATAGTGAATGGTAGATTGTGTTCAGCAACAAACGAGGCTAATCTTATTTCACCTGAAATTAAAAATAAAGAATTAAAATTATGTTGGTATATCTAGTAGCGAATTATACCCTAATGGGTATAAGTATATCCACTGCTTTTATAAACCGATAAGTAGAAAACAAAATAATATAACAACGTAAGTAGTAAAATAAATAAAAAAATTACCTTGCTTAACCAGTACATCAGATTTTTGAGTTTTGGTCACAGTAAATGATGATATCTTCGGTTTTAATTTAATATTCTTTGATGATACCGAGTGTGCTTGTGAAGAACTATGTTTCTTTAAAGCGTCTTTTCCTGATGTTATGTTGATATCTTTAATACAACTCTTACAATAGGCATAGCTTTCGCCTTTACGACTATCTTGCAGCCAACCTGGAAATTCTTCTTCCCATTCTTTTCTATAATGTTGTAGATAATTTTTTCTTCTTACACTCGCACTTGTACTTGGCTCCTCGTCAGACGACATTTTAACTTAATTATCTGTGTTAATGTCTTAATTTTGTGGGCACTCTTTAGGTTAGGTACAGTCGCCAGCAGGTCAAGCTATCCCAAACTGTCAAATTTTCTCAATTGAACATAAACCTTATTTCTTTGTGGTAAAGTTGAAAAACTATCAAAGAAATTTGACATATTGGGGTAGCTTGATGTGCTGGCCTCTGTACTTTCTTTTCAAAATTAATGAAAAAATAAAACCGAAACCCGGTTTATATAGACTATACAGGTAAATTCCCGAGCGGGAAGCCCCTTATAACATCGAATTGTAGGACACAAGGGTATTCCTCAAAATATATGAATTACATTCTGCACTAGGTCCATACTATTGAGGGCTTCCCCGTAACATTAAACATAAATGAAAAGGGTTGCCAATTTAAAAGTGTAAAATCGGTAGAAAAATCGGGAGAATTTCCATGTGTACTGTGAAATCGTAGAATATTCGTTATATTTCGATATTTTGGTAGAACAGAGCCCATATCGGTAGAAATACCGAAAAATCGGTAGGTTCGAGACCACTGATGGAGAGAGAAAGACAGCCACAGAGGCAGCATCTAAATGGAGATGAGACAGTGTTACCAACTCCAAAAGTTCAAATTATCGAGTTCCCACGTCGAAATTATCGTATGGTGGGCAAAATTATCATACAAAAGAAAAATCTCCTAAAAAAACCTAAAACATTCATCAAACATTGCTAACAAACGACAATGACTAGTCAAAGCGGGAAACCGGAGAATATGGCAAGTTTCACCACTAGTAGCGTTAGCAGCACAAACAGCAAAATTTTATACAGAACCACGGAGTATATCACAGGTCACAAGAGTCTTTATTTACTTTTTACGATCTGTGTTCATGATCCCACACATGGAACTAATTATCTATATCTATATCTTATCTATATCTATATCTATATCTATACATATAATAAATCTGTAAAGGAACTTTTTCTGTACATTTAAAATATTTCGAAAATAATTGCTTGGGGTGGTAAGGGATAATCAACAGATGACATTTTAACCCTTATCAAATTTTTTGTCTGTAGCTCGGTTGTTCCGTTTCTATGTTGAATAGATCAAGTATCACGTCAAAAGAACGAAACTAATATGGTTATCTTTCATACTCAAATATTGTTTATAACTCAGAGTTTAAATTAGTCTTTGTTTCATCGCAATCGCTTCGGTCAACCTATCTAAATAATTTAAAGTGTTCAAGAAGAATTTATTTAAGTAATGTTGAAACACTTAGCGACATCTATTGGCGTGAAACGGTACTAACGAATACTTAATATTAACACGTCATTCTCATTTAAGTTACTTACTGTGTCTGTGTTATTTCAAAAAGTAATGATACTGATTACTAAAATCGTTTTCCGTTGGTGGATGATTCCCACGAATCAAAAAAGCTAAAAGAATTTCAAATAAAAAGTTGTGATAATATTAACTGACGTGGTGTTCTGAGTCATATACCTAGAATGCAATGTTAGATAAATATTTATTAGTTTTATCAATCAAATTAATACAAATAGAGGGGAAGAAATCTCATTTTTAATTGTGATAAATGTATTAGTAGCGCCATCTAGCATAATATAGCAAAATTAGAGCGGCTAGAGGAACATCTCCATAGAAATTCTTAAGAATCCTACGAACGAAGCTCGCAACTAGGATTCGGGCGGAGACAATATTTCGTCCGAATATTGCTATCGTTGCGCTAGTGTTAGTACCTGTCGAGGATACATACCTACAGTGAGCAGTACGATCACACACACATTGACAATGGCTTGACGCGATAGCGCTACTAGCTACTGACCATTTATGATGAATTTGGATGTGTTCCGTAATACCAAAAATGATGAATGAAAACTTATTGTATTTTAATATTTTTTTCGACATTTTACAACTTGATAATATGAGCTATGCTTCTGACACAACAATATTACGGAAATTGTTGGTTACAATACCAAAAAAACAGTGAGAAAACATGTTTTTTACGCTGTAAAAATGTTCAAAATGCAATTCGCTTAAACTTCATATGAGGTAAGTATTTTGGAAAAAAAAACCCCTAGGAGCCTAGATAAATACTGTCTGAATCCGAATATCACCATAATATGGTGGAAATATGCTCAAGTTGCAAATGATTTAGGTATTACGTATGTATGGACAGTTCATTGTACGTAGGCCTCTTAATCTCTAGCGTCAGTAACGCCATCTAGGTTTGAATAGCAAACATGCAAAGACAACAACTTGATTTCGCGCGAAATTTGATAATGTTAAATTTAAATGCGTGTTTACAGCATTACTCGATTCAAATAATGGGAGTTTTGGGAGTAAAGAGTTGTAAATAGTTATGTGCTAATTTTCGTGATGTTAGTTTTCGAGGTGGGGAGGGGTTCAAGCGAGGTCGGATGGTGAAAATCAGGAAAAAAAAATCCAAAATTGCGACCATAACTACTGGTGGATTTGAGTAAATAGATAGGTTTTCACACGGGCAACTGTAGTTATGTCGGTGCTCTTCCGAGCAACATCGCTTACAGAGAAGCATTTTCTTAGTTAAAACAAGTTTAAAAATGTATTTATTTATCCATTTGGCATCTCCAACAAAGGATACATTACCTACACAGGAACAATAGAAATCACAATAGTAAAATATTGACAATTTTAAAGTCGCTTCTTTATATATAATTATTTATTGGTCTACAAATAAATGTATGGCTGAACAAAAGAAACACTGAAACATTTTTGATTACAATTTACAATAAAAAGGCATCGCAACTGAGAGTCGCGGAGGATCACTCTGTTACGTCCATTATCCTCGGGATCGGGCTCTCTCTCTTAAATAAAATGTACTCTGTGCTCTCTCTCTTCCTGCTGCCTGCGTCAGCAGCGGGGAGAGAGGTGGGGGCGCGCGCGGTATGGCACTACGTAGCAACAACATCGTACTTACTATGTTCATAGAAAACCCGTGCTATACAATTAAATAGTTTTTTTTGCCTGGTTTGGGTTTTTTTTCAACAGCGCTTTTAATGTGGATAATGACCGACGTTACGGGGCGTAGGTAATGTAACATTCGCAGCGAGCATGTCTTTACGCCGTGTGCTAAAATCAGTGTTGCTCGCTCGCATGTTTTGCCGTAGGTACTACTGACTGCACGAATACTTGCTTGGTAACATATTAGGTGCATTTTGACCCGTGACGCCGGTCAGTATCCACCTTTACAGCGTGATCTTTCTTCATCGTGATAACGCCATGGTCCCACGGGCCGTTAACTGACAGGTGGCGTCAGGTGTTACTGCACTGCTACCTGTCGAGGCCTATCGCAGTCCGTGCAGAGCATTCCCACTGCTGTGGTTTTATTCAATGGTCAACGTTTGATAAACAAAGCTAAAAGACACGCGCCTGTACGGGCCGAGATAGGCGCCCGCCCCCGCGTGGAATAATGCTTCAGCACACTCAACCAGACGCGCAGTCCATTTATTGAGTAAGTACAGTAAAAGCTCCTTATTCGTGCTTCCTTCATTCGCGTTTTCACTATTCTCGGATTAAAAAAATGCGACCCAATTCCTATATCCGCGGCTAAAGATTTATTTATTTGCGGGTCTAATCGGTACATCGGTACATACATATTAACAAATAACAAAAAGGATTCCAATAGGTATCCAACCCAGTATCCTTTGTAAACGCGTCGTCAGATGGACTATAAAAAAGTGAAATAGACCTTATTACAACCTCGCCTAAAGTACATTGTCAAATGATATCGCCGCTGTATTGGTTCGGCCTTTGACATCTACAATAGCCGCCTTCGCCGCGGTCGGTGTTTTTAACCGACTTCAAAAAGAAGGAGGTTATCAATTCGACATGTTTATATTTTTAATGTATGTTCAGGCATAACTCCGTCGTATATAGACGGATTTGCAAAATTCTTTTTTTTTTTCGAAAGGGGTTTACTCCGAAATGGTCCCATTGAAATTTCATATAGACAGGGCCCGATCTAGCTCTTTAGCCGCTCCGGGCAAAAATAACATTCGCCGCCCTTTGCACTAACACCATCAAAGATGGTATGACCATAATTATGTGATATTCTTTTAACTATATAATATTCACATACGTTAGTCTACTACGGCTTCTGAACAAGTATACAAAAATTCATGAGAGTAGGTATGTTTGTAAGTATACATTTTGCCGCCGCTCATTTTTGCCGCTCTGAGCATTTGCCCGGCTTGCCCCCCCTTAGATTGGGCCCTGCATATAGATCTGATGATGCGTTTCGGAAACAGACAACGGAACTCTTCAAAAAATTACAGCAAATCAACCGCGAATGTTGCTATCGCATAAATAAGCATGCATTGTTTTGACCCAAAGAATGATGAAATTTCGAATTGGTGTATGGTAGGTAACAAAAAAGTGACAAATAAAAACCTTTTTCAAAAAAATACCAACCGACTTCCAAAAAACACTACAAAGTGCAAAATAACTTTAATTTCGGACGGCGGTGACAAATAATTAAAATACACATCCAACGTCACCGACTTCCGAAATTAAAGTTATTTTGCACTTTGTAGTGTTTTTTGGAAGTCGGTTGGTATTTTTTTGAAAAAAGTTTTTTGTGAATGTAAACAAACATAATGAAACCAACCTCATCACCATAAAGTATATTTATATATCATCATCATCATAATTTCAGCTGAAAGACGTCCACTGCTGGACATAGGGGCCTCCCCCACATTTATAAATGCTGCGACATAATAGACATTCCATCCTTTGGTACGAGCCGCTTTGCGTGTTTTACCTATTGTATTCATTGCAAAATGAAAAAAATTTTTTTTACTTAAAAACGATTTTCGACGCGAAAAAATCTATTTAACGCATAGAAATGCTTGATCGTTTACGCCTTGGAGAGTCGCTTGCATCCATATCACGCTCATACAATTAATCAATATGGTCAAAAACTTCAATTAAATTGTTTTTTTTTGTCACCTAGGAACGTATCCCCTATAATCCCATATAAATTACCATTCCATAGTCACGGTTTCTGTATTCGCGGTAGGTATTTTACGGAACGTATACCTCGCGAATAAAGAGCTTTTACTGTACCTACGGCAGGTGCACATTTATTATAAAATGAGCCTCGACCAGGGGCCTAAGTCTACTAATTTATAAACGTCACAATGGTCTCTCAATGGTAAGTTTTTGACAGATTTGCCATACAAAAACTGTCAAAAACACACCATTGAGAGAACATTGTAACGTTTATAAATTAGTAGACTTAGGCCCCTGGCGCTTTGATCTATATTTATTCTTAAAAATCTGAGTGAGACTTCGTCGCAATATCATAACCCCTAAAGACGCCTGCAGGCCTAGACAAAACACCTTTCTGTTAACGTTCACGCTAAACTCTACGCCAGAATATATGGGAATGACATTACCTGCGGACAGGACACGTCGTGTCCATTCCGCAGGTAATGTCATTCCCATACATTTTGGCGTACCGTTTGGCGTGAACGCCAAGAGTAATGTGTTTTGTCTCTAGGCTCTGGACTGCATTCGAAAGCTGTGGTAGATTCCTACCAGGATAGTTCGGAAGATCGGAGGAGTGGTACCTACACCGTCAAAGCGACACATTATTGTTTTCCGACATGCACGAGAACGAAGTCGTGGGCACAGCTATTATGTAAATAAAACGTTATCTCAGAAAACCACAACGTAAAACAAGATCTTGAGGTCGGATAGAAACAAGTGTTTTTATTTTCATGTGAAAAAATGTGAAGGAAAGAGAGAGAGAGAGAGAGAGAGCCATTTACAGCATTCTCTGTGCATTTGCATGTTGATGTTGGAACAAGACAGTTGACGTTGACATGTTGTTGACTTTCTGCGTTTTATTTTGTCTGGCAAATACGTTTTGTTCATAGAACGATTTTTTTTCTAAGCTCAAAATTATCGTATGTACAGACGCCAGCAGGTCAACCTATAACAAACTGTCAAATTTTCCCAATTGAACATAAACCTTATTCCTTTGTGATAAAGTTGAAAAACTATCAAAGAAATTTGATAGATTGGGATAGCTTGACCTGCTGGCGACTGTACATTGGATAATCACTATCAAGCTCATCAAGCTACTCTCTCTGACAAATTTTCCCAATTTAACATGAACCTTATCCTTTTGTGATAAAGTTGAAAATCTATCAAGGAAATTTGACAGATTAGAGTAGCGTGATGTGCTGGCCTCTGTACAGTCGCCAGCAGGTCAAGCTATCACAAACTGTCAAATTTTCCTAATTGAACATAAACCTTATGCGTAGGTCGTAAACTTGAAAATCTATCAAAGAAATTTGACAGATTGGGGTAGCTTGTTGTGCTGGCGTCTGTACATCGTATCATTGGCCAAATTACGTACGCCCCCGTAATAATGGAAAGGTTACGTCGTGTCCTTTCCGTAGGTAATGTCATTCCCATACATTTTGGCGTAGCGTTTGGACTGAACGCTAACAGAAATGTGTTTTGTCTCTAGGCCCAGAATTCAAAGATATTAGTTTATTAATCTGTTTTTGAACACCATGAAATACATAAAATAGTAGGTGCCATGTTTTTACGTTATACCGCTGTTTAAACTACCTATATAATCTACTGAAGAACTTTGTACAGTCGCCAGCAGGTCAAGCTATCCCAATCTGTCAAATTTTCCCAATTGAACATAAACCTTATTCCTTTGTAATAAAGTTGCAAAACTATCAAAGAAATTTAACAGATTGGGGTAGCTTGATGTGCTGGCCTCTATACTTTAACGGTCTTATTCATAAAAGTTATCGAACATCTAAACAGTTGCTAAAGTCTGGTTTCATATTGAAATTGACTTAAACAACTGTTTAGATGTTCGATAACTTTTAAGAATAGGACCATAATTATTTATTTTCGTCACCAAAGTAATTTTCATTTAAATAATATCTTACATTCAGGAACAACAAACCAACAATATGTAGAATAATAACTAATTTTTTAAATTATAAACAATTATCAATTAGCGCATTTGTCTACACAGCAAACTGACGTCATACTCACAGAGCAATATTTCGTCCACCGTATCCATCAAATTACGCAAATATGAAAATGTAAAGTTCTAATTAATTTTATGACACTAATCGATTCAATAAAAATGTTGAGTTTTTCTTCTGGTGATCCAATTGCATTTTAGAATCTAATTAAGACACTTTTTTTTATTTCAGTATTCTGTTTCCGTACAGACAATATTAATACTGCGACAAAACCTTAACATGTTTAATTTTTGATGTAATTGTCAAACATTGTCCTCGTTTCCTCTTAAAACGAAAAAATTAGACAAACGTTAAGTAGGCGCAGTTCAAGTCCACGCCATTTTTGTTTTCGTGAAATCGTTTGGTCACAAGTGTAACCTGACCTTACCTAGTGAGGAGTAGATCCTATAATAATCATAGGCAGTTTTGCCAGGCACAATCACGGCAACCTTGCTATAGGCCAACTATAAATGAATGTTCACATTGACATCAAACGAATCTGACTTAACGATGGGATTCTCTAACCCGGGCTGAGTTGAGTGTAGTAAGCAGTTTCATGACGAGCGAGCGAAGCAAGCCCGCAGATAACACGACTCAGAAGAGGACTTATTCAAGCAATGAGTGAGCGAAGCGAACCCCCACTAGAAAACCGAGTGCAACACACAAGCATATTCTAAAAGCGAGCGAATGTAGTGAGCCTAAGCACGCGTCAGCTTTCAAATCAGACAAGCGAGCCGAGCGAGCCTTCTCCATAAGAGCGAGAGAAAGTAGATTTCTCCCGAGACCAGCGTGCAAAGTGAGCCTACCTCTGCCACGAGTGAGCCCAAATGCAACAAACAGGTGGTGGTCACTATTTTCTAAAGTGTACACGCTTCGTTAGCTCGTTGTTGAAGTAATCTCTCTAAACTCGGTTTTTCTTCCAATAAGGGCTCACTTCGCTCGCTCGAGGCATGTGAAAGCGTGTTCCACTAACTCGGTGGTGAAGCTCAGTCCGCTCGCTTGTTTTTGAAAAGGGGTTGCTTCACGTGCAGATCTTGCCAGCGGCTCGCTTTGCTCGCTCTTCCCATGTAACTCGTAGGGTAACTCAGCTCGCTCCATTCGATCATTTTGGCAATGGGTCTGTATCACGTGCTGGTCTTGTGAGGGGATTGCTTCGCTCGCTCTTGCCATGTGCAAGCGCACTCAGCTCACTACTGTAGACGATGGGCAAGCTCCACTCGCTAGTATTGGGTGCTTGCTCATCTTCTCAGTAAGCGCACTCTCCTCGTTCGTGTCACTGTCTAGGTCATATGAGCTCTCGCTTCGCTCGCTCTTATATTGGGTAGGCGCGCTCAACTTGCTTGGTTCTTAAGAAGTTTTCATAGTTCAAACCTAATCTGGCTTACCGAGGACTGGTATAAGTGAGCTCTAATAATCTCTAGCTGTACAGCCTTTCATTGTAACAAATTTTAATGTTCCTATGGTTCCCGATACTGCTGTAGCCATTGTACAGTCGCCAGCAGGTCAAGCTATCCCAAACTGTCAAATTTTCCCAATTGAACATAAACCTTATTCCTTTGGAATAAAGTTGAAAAACGATCAAAGAAATTTGACAGATTGGGGTAGCTTGATGTGCTGGCCTCTTTGCTCGATGCTAGATTAAATAGGCTCATTGCATTCCTTATGAAATAAGCTTTTACAGATTAATGATGTTGTTCAGTTCTGAGCTGATTTGCAGTTATTATTAGACGACAAGTGGTCGACATAGCTCACAGAATTAGCAAGCTGAAGTGGGCCGGCCACATTGGCCGTAGAACCGATGACCGTGGGGGTAGACGTGTTCTTGAGTGGAGACCGCGAATCGGCAAACGTAAGGTAGAACGCCCTCAGGCTAGTTGGAGTGACGATCTTCGCAGGGTTACTGGTAGCAACTGGATGAGAGTTGCCGAGAATCGAGCTGAATGGCGTGCAATTGGAGAGGCCTATGTCCAGCAGTGGACTGCTGTAGGCTGATGATGATGATGATGATTAGATGACATCTTAAACTATTTGGCATTTGCAGCAGATTTTCTTACGGTTTCAGTCACTGCCGTAGCTATCGTATTTTCTCGGCTCTAGGATTTTTAGACTCATTGAATTCCTATTGATGCAAGCTTTCTTGGATTAAATTTCAATTAAGTGCTGAAAACTTTGTTTTGTGCTCAGCATAGAACGAAGATGGTTCTCAGTATATGGTTTTGACAGGCAATAATATTTAAGGGAGGGGCTAAATCATTATATTCGGGGCTGAACTAACAAGAAGAAAAAGGGCTACACCTAGCCCCAAATGGGCTTAATTGGCATCACTGAAATTTTGTAAAGCCTGTACCAGACATAGTGCCAGAGGAGTCGATTTCATGGCTATAGTTATTTTATCAAATGTCGTTTTGATACTTGTCCCTTTGTCCCTACGAATTTTTTTGTAGGGGTTAATCTCTGGATCTACAGAACCGATTTATAATTTTATGATTCTTTCCACTAAAGCTGCTTTTTTACCAGCGGTCTACGCTTCCGTTCTCTTTAGCTCCAATTTTAGTTGAAACATAGTTTTCGTTTAATTTGTGATCGATACAACAGTAAACAAATACATAACAATGTCTGTTTGTCGACCGACAACAGTGCTGCCAGCTATGATGAGCTTTCAGTTTTTAACCCCATTGTTGCGGTCGCGACTCATGTGATCTAATAGGGTATTTCACTCTGTATAAGAAAAAAAAAATATTATTGAGATAGATAGAATTCAGATTTGTTTATCTTCCACTAAAAAACTTCTGAAAAAAAAAAAACATTATTTTTAGTCTATGGCTCGATCCCCCTTATTTTATTAAGTTGGCAAGAGTGTCAGGTAGCCAAGTCAGGCTTCAACCAACATTCCAATTTCCATCACTTGCGAATGCGATCGATCGCGGGCAAGGTGTAGTTCTATCTGGTAGCAAGCGCTCGGAGGGTTCGAAAATGGCTCTATTCAGATATTCATCTCTATTGCCAGAAGTGCAGGTAACTATACTGATATACTCTTCTATCTAATTCAAAGTGTTATCTAATAATGTTGCATGATATTATTTTGTGAACTTTTTATAACCTTCTTACACACATTTTGGGTTCGAAGTTATGTAATGTGAATGAAAACTATTTTGGGAATAACTGCAGGTATGTTGCATCCCGGTAGTCTGTATATTCCGATATCATACAGTGCCTACAAATAGCCGCAGTTAATAAATATTATGTATTCGTCTTTTACGACACGACCGGTATACTGTCAGTGGCAAAGGGCATGCAGATTTCCAGCGGGAAATTCCGGTCATGGTGTTTTATACATTTTGTTATTATCCTGTCATTGTGGCCTATAGGGTCTATAATTTGTATATTAGTAGTAGTTAGAAGTCTTTTTTCCATCTTTTAAACTATGTACATTGGGGAACGCAATAAGTTATGAATAAAACTCAGGTTTATCTAAGAGGAATAAATCAATAATAACTTATGCCCACGGCTTCGCCCGCGTGTGATTCTGGATTTATCCCACGGAATCGTACTACCGGGTTAAAATGTATCCTAAAAGCTGACCCAGGTCATGTTCTACCAGTGCCCATCTAAATCCGTACAGAATTTCGCATTTTTTATATTAGTACATATCGATTTTTATACATTGTGCAACATTTTACTACTATTCGATTTTAAGTTATGCAGGAGCTTCATAGTTTTATTTTGTGTGTGAGATCTCAATTTTCCTATATTTCTACAGTGAATTGGATTTTTATTTTTTTTATTGAAAGAATGCAAATCTAGTCATAAAACTTACTGAGGATCTGATGAAGTACTTCAGAGATGGAGTACACAACTCCTCAATGTTTACAAACACTTCCATACAAACTTTCATCTCCTATTAAACCCCCATAGGGGTACTTCATAAAAAATGTACCAGTCCAGTATTCATAATGGGATTTGAATGAGTATGACAGATTTCCATTCGAACTTTGACCCCCATAGGGGAGAAATTTTCAAAAAATCCTTTTTTTGCGGGGACATCACATAAATAACTTATTTGCCATGTTTATAGGTTGAATAGTTCTTGAGATTTCATGATTGGTTTTTGCTTTTACCTAAAAAGAGTCATTGAATGAAAATTTAGTTCTATTATTTATTTTTTATTATAATCACAGAATTAAAGTTTGCATGACACATGCCAAAATGACAGCACAATGTGTGCATGATCAATGAATTATCAATAATTAAAATATACTAGCAAAATTTTAATATAGAACATTATGAATTACATTTTATTTCATTTATCTATCTATTAAATGTTGATGCAGCATGCACAATAGTTAGGTCTTATCAGCCTCAATATTCTTGACTCTTTAGTTTATTCACATTGTACCTATATTTCTTAGATATTCCCTTAAGTCTGAATGAATGCAAATGTTAATGACTACTGCCTTGTTGTATCATTTATTCCAAATTATATATAGTAGTTTTGACCAGAATTCAGCCACATTCACTGCTAGCATTGCAGGTGGTAGGTACCTAATGCTGTGTAAAGAGAGTACAACAATAGGTGAGGTGGGATTCATACACTTACCAGGACATAATAATATATTCATTATGTCTAGCTAAACAATTTTTTTTCATTCAGCTTGGAAATAAAATTATTCTCATCAATTAAGGTTTTATAAAACCGGCTGACAACTACTGGGAATAAACAGATTGCTTAAAAAATAATATTCCTAATTTGATTGTTAGCTACCCTGCTCTGTTCACTTTTAAAAACTTCTTGTCTATATTAAAACCAATTTGTATTTGGAAACCTACTATGTCTGTGGTTACATAACTTTTGTTCTTGTTTTATGTAGGTAAGTGTCAAGTTATTTATATTGTAGCACATTCTGTTGCACAATTTATCTTAATCTTATCACTGAGTCAATATACCTAATAATATGCCAGTTTTTAGTAAGTACCTGGATTAAACTTCTTAACTGTAATGATTGATCTGTTATGGAAATTGTAGCGTAGTCATGTGAGATTTGCACAAAGCATGTGGCAATGGCCTTGGTCAATCTATGTCAGTGTCACGCACGGTGGACGGTGGCGCTTGTTGGCGTGATAACCGATGTCACTCGGTGTGCAGCGCGCGGTTTTGCGCCTCCTGTCACGTGGAGCAACTAGCATGATAATAATTATTACTTCATAAGCAAATTTCAACGTAACTGTGTTATCACGAGCCGCTCATTGAACGAGCACACGCGCCACACGTCAAACTCTTACGAGATTATACTATTCGTACCTTCTCATGACTTTATCAGGAATAACACTTGACTTTACAATGTCAGGTGACATACTATTGTTCTACACGAATCTGATTTACATAACTATGTAAGTAATGTTCGTTCGGACGACTGTTTGAAAGTGTTACCACACATCCTCGGCCCGGAACTTAAGCTTGTATCTATCGATAACGATGGCGTAGTGACGTGATATCGTTATCAGTAAACTATGTAACAGAAATCCTCGCAATGACATTCACGATACGTGTCCTCTGCTATGCCCCAACTCTAAAGATAACCATGCAGGTCAGCCCGCGCTCGCAGCGGGCACACGCCCAAATGTTCACGATTATTATAGGCACATGTTAGATATATCGTTCACATCACATTATATCCTCTACAATAAGAAGACTTGAATTGGTTTAATTTGGATTTACGAAAACAAAACAAAGTACATACCTCGCGCCACGCGGATCTAAAAAAGAACCAGTGAAGAACGTTGGTAATGACGCACGTATTCAAGGTTGCGTTGAGCTACGGCTTCTAGTGGTATAACAAAAACTAACCACGACTGCCTAGTTGGAAATAATGTTATACCAATTCAAAACCAATACATTTCATACCAATACTTAACATAGCGTAAAAAACGCTTAGAAAATTTACGAAGTCGCATAGGTACCTACCTAGGTGGGTTGTGTAATTCACTATGTTGAAAATAAAGCAAACTCTGTATATGTTATATTCGTTTTATTAGTACACTTTTACAACACTCTTTATGATAACATCAAATACGTCTGCACTCTACCAATGTTTAAAAACCAATGCCATGTTCCCAAGTGAGGTTATGCACGTTGGCGACTGTTTGACAGCTAGTTCGCGCCAACCGGCAAAAGTCAGTTTAGCAACTGTTATTCAATATTAATTCACTTGGGTACATGGTTACAACTTTGAGAAATAAAATATTTAAACTGTAAATACATGATTATACAAATAAATAATACAGTAACAATGGCTAACAGTCGGCCTTTCCTGACAAATTCACGTCCCGTGAAAATCAATCAATTGTCAAAGGTTAAACCTTTAAATAGAATATTTAATCAGCATAATTTAACTACATTATTAACATAGGGATAACAATAAAAATAAAAATAAACATAAGTAAAACATCCAATTCTCAATTAATATTAGGTATTGTATATTTTGTAGTCTCTACTTAATATCTACCAACGTACATAATGATTCGAGTACGAAACCCCTTCATGTTTTCGCCTCAAATCATTAAATTAGATCAATACAATCAACACTGAAGCCCCTTCATGTCTTCAGCATTGTCAAGTCATTCCCCTGAAACCTCTACATATTTTCAGGGGTTTGACGATTACATGACATACATTAACTTTACTCAACTTCCCAAGCAAAGCCATATTGGATTAGTAAAATGTCTGATACTAAATGTACATAATACTCGTTGTAGCCTCTACATATCTACAACAAATATCTCACGTACGTAATAATTCGAGGACGAAACCCCTTCATGTTTTCGCCTCAAAATATTAACTTAAATTCACAATATAATCAATACTGAAGCCCCTTCATGTCTTCAGTATTGTCAAGTCATTCCACTGAAACTTCTACATATTTTCAGTGGTTTGACGGCTACTTGAAATACATAATTATGAACTTAATTTAGTCACTTTGATCAACTACTAAGCGAATCAATATCGATTTAGTGAAATTAATTGTTAATCATAAAAAGTCGATTCATTTAAAACAATACCTATCCATAAATTCATAATAATTAATTTTCAACAATCAATTAGGTACGATAGTAACTAACTGGAGAGATTGTCTTCGTTATTATTATCTGTATTTTGGTCATTATTGGAATCATTGTCGGAATCATTATCAGAGTCGTTATTAGTCCTATTAAATACCAGCCATGGGTGGATCTTGTCTACGGAGAAAATGCCCGTAAAAGGTCGGCTACCTTTTCGAGACAATGGAGTATCTTCAATAACATATCTATCATTATCTAATATCGTTACTACGCGATAGGGACCACGAAGTTTTGGAACAAGCTTTCGACTTTGGCCACAGGAAGGAACCTCTCTTTCTACTCTGACGAGATCACCTACTGTATACGTAATCTTCTTTCTATGTTTATCGAAAGATTCTTTCTGTTTATCCTGATTTTTGGCTATATGGTCGGATACTTGTTTTCGAACGGTTTCTATCGTACTTTCATCATGATAATCTTCGTTAGTAGTGCTAAGGGAAAGAGAAGAATCATTCGTCCCGATTAATTTTAGGCCAAACAACGCCTGTGCTGGTGTTTTCCCTGTACCCTTATTAAGTGTGTTATTTAATGCCCATTGAACTCCGGAAACCTCCTCGTCCCACAATTTTTCGTTTTTATTAAATATTTTAGCACTAAGAGCAGCGAGGACGGTTCTATTGTACCTTTCGACTTGACCGTTTGCTCGCGGCGTAGCTACCGCATTAAGTATATGTTTAACACCTAATGAATTAAGAAATTCCTTAAACTTTCTGGAAGTAAAAGAGGTTCCCCTATCCGATACTATTCTTTGCGGCACACCAAAAGTATGAAAGTAATTCTGTAACGCTTTTATACTATGTAAACTTTTGGTGCTTTTAACTGGATCGAGAATTATATATTTAGTAAATGCATCTATTATTAACAAAAGATATGAATTCTTCTTTTTACTACGCACAAACGGGCCTAAATGATCTATATGCAGTGTGTGGAATGGGCGATCTACTTTTGGTATTGGGTGTAATTCCCCAGACTTTTTGCCAGCGGGGACTTTTACATGCGCACATTCAAGACAAGAATCGACATATTTTTGAATAAATCTTCTCATTTTGGCAAACCAATATTGACTTTTTATTTTATTATAAGTTTTCTCAAAACCAAAATGTCCCAACATATCATGATTTGCTCTGAGTAAATGCCACCTTATTCCTTTAGGTACAACCCATCGGTCACCCTCAGGCGTTTTCCTGTACAGCATCCCGCGTTTAACTACAAAGTTCTTTTTTATTTCAATAATATCAACCGTTTCTTTATCGTTAACTATAGTTATAATTCTTTGTAATTCGGAATCATTTTTCTGAGCAGTAGCTATCCAATCGGTGTCAATTAATCTGACTTCTGTATTTTCAATTTGCTGAACAGGATTACGACTGAGGGCGTCGACGTGACACATATTGGATCCTGGTTTATAAATAATATTAAAATCGAATTCTTGTAAAGCATTCCACCATCTTGCAACTCGTGGTAACATGTCTTTTTTTTCAAATGTAGCTCGCACCGAGTTGCAGTCGGTAACTATCGTAAATTTGAGCCCTAATAAATATACACGAAATTGTTGAACCGACGTTACAACAGCCAAAGTTTCTAAATCATAAGAGGTGAAGCGAGCCTCTTCGGGGGAAGTCTGTCTGCTGTAATAAGCAACAGCGCTAAATGGGGAATCCTTTTTAGACCTTTGCATTAATATTCCGGCGATCCCTAACTTTGAGGCATCTGTATGGACTTGCGTTTCAAAGGTCGGATTATAAAAGGCAAGAACGGGACGTTTTGTTAGTTCTGTTTTTAACATTTGAAAAGCCGTTTCTTGAGAATTTTCCCACTGCCAAGTGGAATTCTTTTTTAAGAGTTGTGTTAAAGGTCTGGCGATTGTGGAAAACCCCCTTATAAAGCGCCGAAAGAAACTTGACAAACCGATAAATTGACGGACTTTATGTTGATCAGTAGGACGGGGAAAATTTTCTACAGCCTCTATTTTGTATTGCCCAGGCCTTATTCCCTTTTCATTTACTTCGAACCCCAAGTAATTAATAGATTGCATAAAGAAATTACATTTGGATAGTTTTAAAGTTATTCCTGAAGTTCTGAACAAGTTTAATGTATTCCTTAATTTCTCAAAACCCTCTTCAATCGTTGTTGACGGGATAATGACGTCATCCATGTAAGCAAATGCATCTTTGAAACGTGCGTTACCAAGAATATTATTGATTGCTCTTTGAAAATTTGATGGGGCATTAGCTAAGCCAAACGGCATTCTGTTAAACTCGAAATGGCCATCAGGCGTAACAAAAGCTGTTAAATGTTTGGAAGTTTCTGACATACAAATTTGGTAATAACCGGACGCAAGATCCAATGTCGTATAAAACTTAAAGCCTGATAAATTATCTAATTGGTCGTCAATTCTTGGCAACGGGTAGTGTTCTTTAATTGTTTTTTTATTCAAGGACCTAAAATCTATACAAAGTCTGTAATCCCCAGTTTTCTTTTTTACTAATAAAATTGGGGATGCATAGTCGGACGTGGAGGGTCGTATAATTCCTGACTCCTCTAATTCTTTAACCATGCCCCTAACAATTTGTCGCTCCGAATGGGCTAATCTATAAGGTCGGTACACAATAGGACTATTGTCACTTAAATGAATATTCATCTCTATCCCTTTGACACATCCTAATTCTTTGGTTGAAAAAGCAAAGCAATCCCTGTAATCGTTTAATAAATGAAGTAACGACTCGCGATTTTTTTTGTCTAATTCATCATTCACGTTTATTAAAGAGCTGTCTATTAAAGGATTGGGCAAGTCTTCGTGGCTACCTACAATTCTATTCACGTAGTATGACTGCATTTCTATAAATGGAACTGCACGAACTAATAGTGTACCTCGTTTCAGAGCAAACCATAGCGAGTCTGAACCTTTTACTACAACCCGACCTTGACCATCTGTCAGATTTATTAAGCTTTGAATGACTTCGTACTCCCTATTGGGTTCGCGACTTAAACTGGGTTCTATAAGTACATCACCATTATATTTAGTTTCAGAATAAATATCAACACCAGTATAACCTTGTATTTTAATATCATCCAAAACATGTAATGTTATTCTTTTAAGCTTTGGTATAGTTTTGTCTTTAATTTGAAGCATTTCGTTAGTTTTAATGACTACGATGTGATCCTGTTCAGTAAAAGTTTGTCCCAATAATAAAGGGACTTGTAACAAGTGATCGGACACTATAAGTGTTGATACTACTGCCTTCACGGAATCTACTTCAATGTTTACATCGCATTTTCCTAAGCAATTAACCATGGAATCTCCAAAACCTCTCAAAACTGGCAAGTCATTCATTGACCACGTAGTAGTCAAGTTACGGGCAAACGATTCTTTCAACATGGAGCATTGACTTCCAAAATCAATAAAACAATCAAGTGTCACACCATTAACAAAGGCTTTCTTAAAATATTTGAGATCATTATCATGTACTGTGGAGATACGTAAAACCGTTTTAGACACCGCATCCTTTTTATTGGGACAGTCGTTAACTAAATGTCCTACTTTATTACAATTAGTGCACCGTTTGATTGTTTGCTTACACTTATAATACGGGTGACCTGCTTCGCCACAGTTATAGCATTTAGCTGTAGATTCGGTGGTGTTGGCCTTTATCCTATTAGTTTTATTACGTTTATTATCAATAACGTCTGCCTGTTGTACGATTTTATCAGTTCTTTTATTAATTTTAACTCCCTTTAAATATACTAGTAATTTATCGAGATCCGAGTACTGCGCTGCTTCCGCACTTGTTCTTATAGAACGATCTTCGATACCAAACAATATACAATCAATTGCATTCTTTTCGAAAATATTGCATCTATTTAATAATACCGTCTTCTCATAAAAATATTCCTCTAATGAATCGCCGAAACGCGCTCTACAAGCAAGCATATCCGACAATAACTGGGCATAATTCTCGTCACTTGGAAAAGCTGAACGAAGTTTCTTTTGCCATTCAGACCAGGAAAACATGACACTGGGAAGACCTTGGTACCATTTTTGTGCAAAACCTATAAGTTTCGGGAGTGCATAATGAACTATTTGCCTTTCTGACCAGCTATAAATTTGTGCACACTCATTTACTTTGGTTATCCACATTTCTATAGTTTGATTTCGTTTTGATGGATCGAATTCGGGAATAACATTAAAAACGGAAAAACGTTCATTGTTTCCATCAGTCTTCATGGTCTGCACGACTTCTTTTAACATTTGAGCCAATAATAATTTTTCACTGACCTGTCCGGCAACGTTACTGTCACCTTGAGTTGTCGTGTTGGGGTCGTTCCCGGTTCCGCAGTGATGCCTAATACTGTGCGCAGTACTACTGCGTGTGGGCCTCTCACCGCTGCGGTTGTGGCCCGTACTGCACCGGCTGCGCCCCGCACCGTTCCAGCTGCGCCTCACACCGCTTCGGCTGCGTCTCGCAACGCTACGGCTGCGCCTCGCACCGCTCCGGCTGCGCCTCGCACCGCTCCGGCTGCGCCTCGCACCGCTCCGGCTGCGTCTCGTAACGCTCCGGTTCCGCCTCGCTCCGCTCCGGTCTCGCTTCGCTCCGCTCCGGTCTCGCTTCGCTCCGCTCCGGTCGCGCCTCGCTCCGCTCCGGTCGCGCCTCGCTCCGCTCCGGCTGCGCCTCGCTCCGCTCTGGTCTCGCTTCGCTCCGCTCCGGTCGCACCTCGCTCCGCTCCGGTCGCGCCTCGCTCCGCTCCGGTCGCGCTTCGCTCCGCTCCGGTCGCGCCTCGCTCCGCTCCGGTCGCGCCTCGCTCCGCTCCGGTCGCGCCTCGCTCCGCTCCGGTCGCGCCTCGCTCCGCTCCGGTCGCGCCTCGTTCCGCTCCGGTCGCGCCTCGCTCCGCTCCGGTTGCGCTTCGCTCCGCTCCGGCTGCGTCCTGCTCCGCTCCGGCTGCGTCCTGCTCCGCTCCGGCTGCGTCTCGCCCCGCTCCGGCTGCGTCTCGCTCCGCTCCGGCTGCGTCCCGCTCCGCTCCGGCTGCTTCTCGTTCCGCTCCGGCTGCGTCTCGCTCCGTTCCGGCTGCGTCTCGCACCGCTCCGGTTGCGCGTCGCACTGCCCCGGCTGCGCTTCGCTCCGCTCGTACTATGCCGCATGATGCTGCGGCTGCGTCTTTTTGTTGGCTTAGGCTGTCGGAGTTCTGCTCCGAACGGCAACTCAGAATCAGGAGTATACAACCGCCTACCTTGTTTACTTGTCCGGCCCTCCATTTGGTTAGCTTATTATTTGCGCTATGCTGGGCGTTCGGTAACACTGTGATAACAAAGTATTCTCAGTGCTATCCCACTTCTGAACTGTAATTCACTATGTTGAAAATAAAGCAAACTCTGTATATGTTATATTCGTTTTATTAGTACACTTTTACAACACTCTTTATGATAACATCAAATACGTCTGCACTCTACCAATGTTTAAAAACCAATGCCATGTTCCCAAGTGAGGTTATGCACGTTGGCGACTGTTTGACAGCTAGTTCGCGCCAACCGGCAAAAGTCAGTTTAGCAACTGTTATTCAATATTAATTCACTTGGGTACATGGTTACAACTTTGAGAAATAAAATATTTAAACTGTAAATACATGATTATACAAATAAATAATACAGTAACAATGGCTAACAGTTGTGTGTGTATTATCATGCGTCAATTGTAAGTCTATTTGATGAATACAACATGGTTTCATTGTATTAAAGTCTACGTGATACTGATAAGGTTTTGTGATAACGCGTGGGCAACAAAAATGTTAACACTAGAAAAAGTAAAACGTTTTATTTTTAGGGAGATTATAGCTTTTCGTGCGTGTAGGCATGTAAAATGGAAGGCAATAGATACATAAATCTGTTAATTTTCATTAAATAATCTCATCAACATTTCATTCAATTAATACTTAGGTACCTAGCTTCCTATCTAAGTACGTGTCTTTTGATAACAAATTTCCACTGTTATCAGATCCATCTTATCTAATAGGACGCCAGTATGAAGTACCAAGTTATAACTTTACTGATCTTTGGCCTCTTTCAGAGAAAATGTTTATTTGCAAGACTGAAACCTGGTGACAAGTGTGTTAACTTGCTCTAAGCACTCTAAGTAAAATGCTAACATCTGCTGTTTATCGATGTCTAGTAACTAACTGTATTAAGCAATCTTAGTAGCTAACTATAGCACTTTAGCGATTATTTTACAATACCGATACCAATACTCGTTTGCCAATAATAATATCGATAAATTCACTTTACCTCGGTAGGAATTCAGATGATGGATGA
Organism: Polymixis flavicincta; assembly: GCA_949987655.1. NCBI lineage: Eukaryota > Metazoa > Arthropoda > Insecta > Lepidoptera > Noctuidae > Polymixis > Polymixis flavicincta. The sequence goes on along the minus strand of OX465171.1, from coordinate 27,130,743 downwards.
TGAATAAAATATTTCAATGCATGCCAAGCAAATAACCACTAATAGTTCATTGTATGAATGGTGGTTATTAAATATTAATTACGTCTACTATGCATTAAGATTGTTAATGAATAAATGTATTAAGTACTTATTATTAGTACATAATACAGCAGTCATAGCATAGGTACGGTTTTTAGGTACTTTAAATATTTGAAACAAGTAGAGATATTAATTATGTTTGTACGAAATAATTATGATAATCACTTATTTACCTAGCTAGCGTAGGTATGCCTATAACGCGGAAGTTTAATTTATATTGCGATAACCAATGATTTTATAACTTACTTATATCATTGGTGATAACGACAACCGTTTGACCTTTATGTTGTGGTTGTGGGTGGATCAATACGTAAGGATTTTAATAAATCCGCTGTCTTTGTAGTTCATCCTAATAACCCGTTGCGTGTCGAATTAGCAGACACAATAGAAATGAGGGTGTTCTTGAACATTCAAGCCACCAGTTGGCGCCACTTTGATAAAAGGTCTTCCAGTTCGACAATGAACTTAAAATATTTGATGTCATTCGTTTCATTCATTCGTTCACCATTCGGTCTGTAGGCGTGTTCGGGGTTGGAGTGAGTTTAAGATAAACTAAGATTAAAGATTATAAAGATAGCTATATTTCAGTGATACAAATGGGATAACGATTAAAACTAATGAGGTGAATGAGATGAGATTGAGCCGCGCACGTTATGCTGTCCGAAAGCGTACTGACTATTTCACTTAGGTAATTAATACGTAAAATATTCAAGGCATAGAGCGCGGGGTCGCAATTACGCTGACATGTTTATTATTGTTCGGTGATTGACCTGAACATACTCCCGAGGCACAGTGTGTAAGAACCCAGTTTTTGTGTCATCATGTTTTTATTGAATTAATCGATAGAGTCAACAATTCTGAGGATTAGAGTAAAACTCCGGGTTCGCCAAGACTAAAACTTATTTTTTTTTAAATGTCAAAGTTTCGGAATATCCGACTTACGAAAAACGAAAAAAAAAAACATTATAATTTAACGGAAGTTCTTATTTCAGAATTTATTTATTCTATCGAAAAAAGATATAATAGCCGACCGTTCTACCAATTCCTGTTGCTTTAGTATAAATGGGTCGAGAGATTATTTTTTTCTCATTTTTCGTTTTCATCTTTGTATTCATCTAAACCGCCGTAGTAGGTGGTCATGCCTACATCAAAAAAATGCTGATACTTTCTATTAAGTGTAGTATTATTTCCAAAACTTGACTCGTTGGTTTCCACGAGTTATTGGAAATTCAAATTTTCCTTAGGGTTGTCACTTTCAAGTATCCGAAAAAAAAACAACAAGAATATAATTTCATTTGAAAAAAGAGGTGTTTTTAATACTTTCTAATAACTAATATGGAGTTGGCTATTTGAAAGGAAAATGTATATGAATTTGTAAAATATTATATGGGCTAACCGAACTAAAATTCATCTTCATTGGTGCCGATTCTGCTGTCACAAAATTAAATCACCAAAATTTAGTTTATTCCTGTCAAACGACGATTTACCATTCTGAAATTGACTAAAGTGACACAACTTAACTATATTTTAGTTTGACAGCACTAAGATTGCACTGAGCTATTAGTTTATTGAAAATGGCAATTTTGCTATTCTGTTGGTTGTCAATTTCATTAATCTATTCAACCTAAAATTTTGTTTGTCTAACTAAATCCGACTATTTTTAATCGCGATTAAATAGGTGTGGAATAAAATTAGTTTTCAAGAACTAAAATTCATACCGACACCTCGACTCTTGTTGCAAAAATGGTACTGTATTTTTTTTCTTTTCTTTTGCTTATATCTCGAAAACGGTGTGTCCTATCGCAAAAATAATGAAAATTCCGACCCCCTTTACAACACCCCATGCACCTCTAAAACTCAACATGTGGGTAATCATTTTTCATATTTTCCATGCAAAAAGTCAAAATTCCATACAAAAATCAGGTCGAGGCTGCCGCCCCTGCGCGCCTCTGGCTCTAAAAAAAATCACGGGGTAGGGCAAACAAGTACCTCGTTGCGAAGCAAAAAATACCACGAGCGACTCGCGATTGTCAAATTCGATTTTAGTTGTGTCAAAATTGTTTTTAAATTAGAGATATTTTTTTGCAGAATAGCGTTAAGGTTCTCATAGTCAAAAGTAAGGAATTTTAGTTATAGTTTAGTTACTTTAGTTCGGTGTACAGAGGCCAGCACATCAAGCTACCCCAATCTGTCAAATTTCTTTGATAGTTTTTCAACTTTATTACAAAGGAATAAGGTTTATGTTCAATTGGGAAAATTTGACAGTTTGGGATAGCTTGACCTGCTGGCGGCTGTACAACAGAATCGGCACCATTGTTAGTTACAATTAATTCAACATTCTTCTCGCGGGCCGGCCAGTTAAGGCAAGCCCCCCGGCCGTAGTTCTGCACGACGTACCTCAGTCACGCTACTGAGGTTGTTGAAGTGCAGAGTACGGTTACGGTATAAAGGTTGACTGGCGCTCAGTCCCCTGAAATTGTTCCAACTCCAGATGGAACAACCATTGATTTTGCTTTAAAGGAAAAATTATACATTAATAAATATAGTTACATATTGTATATAAATAATAATAAATATAAATAGTTCACGTAAATAATTTAAGCAGGGGCGCACTCTCTTCGTATTTTTTTATCAAAAATCAATACAATTGATGTAAATTGATTTAAAATAATTAGATAGGTATATAATTCATGTAGATAAATAAAATACAAAATACATTATTCTAAAAAATTGTTATAACACAAAAAGTATAATAAAATTGATTTAAAAGAATTGTAAAATATAAAAGTTTACTAAAATTGATTCGACATAAGTTGTAAAATCAAAAAGTAAAACGAAAATATATTTAAAATTAAATAAAAGAAAGGTAAAATTAATAATGAAAAGAACTAAATTGACTAAAAATGTTTTAAAAATTGTCAAAATGTTGAAATAATACTTATGTTAAATGTTGATTAATATACTTATGAGACATCGGAAAGGATTTTCTTTTATTTACTATTAGTTAAGTCTTTCGGGTTAGAATTTATAGACGGTTTCCAAAAAAGGCGTGTCAATCAACATGATACCAATTTCTCCATTTGTTTTTTTAATTTCCTTTATAAAATTACTCAATCTTTGCCATTTTAAGCCACAAAATAATGATATCTTGTTATGGTCGTGATAATAAAGCTAAAACTTAATAAAAAAAAACAAATTATGTTTTGGTTGAAGTGGCAGCCCTAAGTGCGGATATTTCGGATATTACTAAAATTTCCAATAACTCCTGGAAACCAACGAGTTAGGTTTTGGAAATAATACTACACATAATAGAAAGTATCAGCATTTTTTTGATGTAGGAATGACCACCTACTACGGCGGTTTAGATGAATAAAAAAATGAAAACGAAAAATGAGAAAAAAAATCTTATCTCTCGACCCATTTATACTAAAGCAACAGGAATTGGTAGAACGGTCGGCTATTATACCTTTTTTCGATAGAATAAATAAATTCTGAAATAAGTACTTCCGTTAAATTATAATGTTGTTTTTTTTTTTAGTTTTTCATAAGTCGAATATTCCGAAACGTTGAGATTTAAAAAAAAAAGTACAAGTCTTGGCGAACCCGGAGTTTTACTCTAATCCTCAGAATTGTTGGCTCTATCGATTAATTCAATAAAAACACGATGACACAAAAACCGGGTTCTTAACACACTGTGCGAGGGAGAAAAGATGAGTTTAGGTCACTTTATTATCAACTTTGTGGGCATTTGGATCATCTTTATTTGTTGGCAGTAAGGAAAGTTTTACAACTGGGCGTTTTAAGAGCCCGTTTTTGGTTTTGAGGGTGACGACCCTTACGTGTCCGTCACTTCCAGGATGCAGCGCTACTACGCGACCTAGACTCCATTTTCCTGGTGGCAGGTTGTCGTCCTTTATAATAACGATTTGAGGCTTAACTCTTCGCATGTCAAGTGTACACCATGTACCTATAACAATAGGATGATGGTTTTCTGGCAGAACTGAGACGTCAGGTCCAGGCACCTGTCAAGTGTCAAAGCGCCTTGTTCAGGTCAATCACCGAACAATAATAAACATGTCAGCGTAATTTCGACCCCGCGCTCTATGCCTTGAATATTTTATATATTATTTACCTAAGTAAAATAGTCAGTACGCCTTCGGATAGCATATCGTGCGCGGCTCTATCTCATCTCATTCACCTCATTAGTTTTAATCGTTATCCCATTTGTATCATTGAAATAAAGCTATCTTTATAATCCTTAATCTTAAACCCCGAACATTGGTCCTTCGAGCCATCGGAGTGGGACCATTAGGCGTGTATCTACTAATTGTACTGTGTAAATGTCTCGCTTGGCAAACAGAACTGAGTAGATTGACTTTCCATTTACATTATCCTGCGGATCCTACGAGTAACTGACGTCGGTGTTCCGGACGGAAAGGTGCCATCATCTTGCTGATCTTAATTTGTCTCTGTGCCCCGGACGAGATCAAATGTCCTTGCGATGGCTGCAAGAACAAACCTGGAGTAACAGCGCATCAATGAGATGACGCGATGCTTAACCCAGGGTCAATCAGTACCAGCAGGATGATGGCACCTTTCCGTCCGGAACACCGAGGTCAGTTAGGATCCGCAGGATAATGTAAATGGAAAGTCAATCCACTCAGTTCTGTTTGCCAAGCGAGACATTTACACAGTACAATTAGTAGATACACGCCTAATGGTCCCACTCCGACGGCTCGAAGGACCAATGTTCGGGGTTTAAGATTAAGGATTATAAAGATAGCTTTATTTCAATGATACAAATGGGATAACGATTAAAACTAATGAGGTGAATGAGATGAGATTGAGCCGCGCACGATATGCTGTCCGAAGGCGTACTGACTATTTTACTTAGGTAATTAATATATAAAATATTCAAGGCATAGAGCGCGGGGTCGAAATTACGCTGACATGTTTATTATTGTTCGGTTATTGACCTGAACAAGGCGCTTTGACACTTGACAGGTGCCTGGACCTGACGTCTCAGTTCTGCCAGAAAACCATCACTATATTGTTATCGGTACATGGTGTACACTTGACATGCGAAGAGTTAAACCTCAAACTAAGTACACCACACATTGTTTTTCTCTTTTAATCTATCCATATAATATAATAATGAATCGCCGAAATGTATGTACGCGCATAACTTCCGAACGACTGCACCAAATTGGATGATTATTTTTTCCACGTGTTCCATAATGTCAGGAGAAGGTTTATATAGCTAATACCAATTCAATATTCATAGCTAAGACAGAACAACGTCTGTCGGGTCAGCAAGTATTTTATAAAGAAAAATGTTGATTTTCTTTCGGCCTTCTTTTGTTCTTGATGAAGGTTAACTTTGTCTTGTTACCGAATTTCCATTCGACGATTCTATGACGTCATCTACTACGTACTTGAAGAAGGCTGAATTAATTAAACAATATTTGTACATATCATCGAGGTGTGTGTGTATAGGACACCCATATTTCGCCAGTTATGTTTAAGTCCCACGTAATAAGGGAGAGCCTAGCAACCGGGCAGAATTCCGGACTCCGGGACTGGCAAATTCCAGATAGAAAAACCCAATAATACTTTGCCGACCTGGAAAACCCCAGGCCTTCATGCTCAGCAGTTCAGCAGTAGCGCTTTCGACCGCTAGACCAAAGACGCAATCAACTTAAATTGGAAAAAAAAAAAATTCTTAAATTCAATTCGTTTCTTATTTTTTTATGTTAAACTCCTCGCGTAGGTAGGTTTCGACTCGTTAGAATTTGGATGGCTAAAACCTGATTTTATAAACGAGCTCAGGCCTCCGGAACGGAACAGCATCCGTAATACCTATTTACTGTTTTACTCAGATTTTTTGACGGATAATTTCGGCGGGTACGATCCGTAAATGCCCTGCTATAGATTTTACTAGCTTTTGCTAGCGGCTTCGCTCACGTGGGCGTCGCAAATTATCCCACGGGAACGTACAGAGGCCAGCACATCAAGCTACCCCAATCTGTCAAATTTCTTTGATAGTTTTTCAACTTTATAACAAAGGAATAAGGTTCATGTTCAATTGGGAAAATTTGACAGTTTGGGATAGCTTTACCTGCTGGCGTCTGTACTACCGGGATTAAATGTATGTGTTAATCCGTCCAGCCGTTTTTGCGTGATCGAGTAACAAACATACAAACTTCTGCAGGCCGAAACAACCTTGTACTGTAGTTAACCAACTTACACTGATCCCCTTGGAACTAAAGTATGTACTATACTGTTTGGTGCTTACATCATTGCTAGGAAACCTTTTATTAAGTACCTACCTAGTAATTAACCTAGCGTCAGTTTCCTAGAAGCTCTATTACTCGCAGCTCTTTTATTATTTAGTAATTAAACCGCACCCGAGATACCGTCCACGAGGCAAACATTTATTTGACATCATGACTGATGATTGTGTCAAAGAAGTTTTCACTGTCAGACGGTTATTTTCTTCTATGACGCTACCTAGTCATCAGTTTTACGTAGGGACATCCCCCTAAAATATCTTAACAGTGAAGGTACTCTTTAATTAATCTATTCAGCCCGAAGATACGGCCAATATTGTGGGAACTTATTTTTTAGTTTCCCTGATGATAATATATAGTGTTTTCTAGATGAAATAGGTACAACACATTTTTGCGGCCGATAAAATCAGTACTTTGCAAGCGTAAATATTCCTCCCAACTAGGGATCAGTGAATTATGAAAAACAGTTACAACTGCGGTTGTAAAGTAAAATATTGTATGATAATTATGTTCAATAGTTTACCGGAAGACATAAAAAGTGTGACAGTGTAAACACATTCAAATATAGATTAAGACATCATAACATTTGAAACAAAATAATGCTAATACAATGTTTCCAACACATACTAGTTATAACAAATTTTTAAGTATCTCATTTTAAGCGAACTGTTATTTTTAAGTTCTTATGAGAAATAAAGTTCTTTAAACCCAAGAAAAATTCCTACCAATATTATAAATGCGAAAGTAACTCTGTCTGTCTGTTACGCTTTCACGCCTAAACCGTTGAACTGATCGTCATGAAATTTGGCACAGCTATAGACTGGGATATGGAGAAGGACATAGGCTACTTTTTCACTCGATAACCGATATCCACGCGGGCGGAGCCGCGGGCAAAAGCTAGTATCCCAAATCTCATAAATATTGACAAAAATCACTAAAGAAGTCTCTTAGAAATTAAAACACCTTTTTAATTATGGGATTCAACGAACATATTATGTGCAATTTTTTTCGTTATTCACTACACCATAGTATTGTGATACACAGGATACACCTTCTTTCTTTTTCTCTCTCTTTTCTTTCTTTTTCTCTCTCTTTTCTTTCTTTCCGACTAAAATTGCCGTGTAGCATCTGGATGGACGGACATGACGAAATTATAGGATTTTCGTTTTTGCCATTTGGCTATGGGACCCTCGTTAAGTATCAGTATACCTTCGATAAACAGTACTCTAGCTAGCTTGATACAATATCACTATTTCACGACCAAAACATAATTTCTCAACGATTGACGTCTCACGCATAACACTCTAAACACTCTACGTTTGCATAATCCCTGCACATCTTCAAGGTTAAATCAAATTAGATAGCAACCCCTTAGACGTATCAAAACACGACAACACAACACATTTTTGTTTGGGTCCTCTGCCGACGTTAATGTAGTTACTTGAAGACGAAGTATGAGAAATCGTTTTTATATTTAATTATCGTATTATGATATCGATAATATTCATAATTCACGTAGGGGAAGTTTCGCCAGCTAATTTACAATCCGTGGCTGTTTCAACGATGCTAGTCCAATATTCCGTAATTTATTGGGAAGGTAACATAAATGTTTATTGGAAATTGGAATATTATGCTGGAAGGTTTCTCCACACTCTTTAAGTGAGTATTACACTATCCAATTTTTAGGAAATCGGAAGATGTAATCGAAGTTAGAACAATTGGTTGCGACCGCACCACTTTTACTACCGACATCCACGCGGGCGGAGCCGCAGGCAAAAGCTAGTCAATCTATATGTCAAAGAGGTGATCGAGGCGTTCAGCACTGCTAAGTCGGCTGTTACATAGACAGAATATGTGTTAACAACATTCGTTACGGGGAAGAAATGACGCTGCTGAGCGCTTCGGTTTGTGGTCTTAGGAGATTGGTGACCATCTGTGAAGAGTATGCATTAGTACATTGATTGGTATATTGCTTTTACTATGATCAAACAAGCGTTCATAAGTTTCTTCTCTCATATCAAAGAGTAACACATTCACAAACCCCATTCGGATTTAGGGAAAAAAAAAATAAAAAAAACGTCAGGTGTAACATTTCAGATCGGATTACTTTTTCCGGGTTCTGAGGTAAGAGGACTGAGCACTGGCCTAGTTTTATTGTTCTCGCTTCCATCTTGACAAACAAGGAATTAGTCGGTAAAAAATTCTGCGATCACAACAGCGTTCACGTTTTGGAGTTCAAATATTACGAACATTTGCCCCTGAATAACGTCTTACTTTTAAGAGAAATCTGCTGCGTGTTGTTGAAATTAATTTATTTTCTAAATTCTTTCCCAAAAAAAAAATCTGTACAGGCTGCGCAAACTAATTTCTTGCACAAGTCCAACTTAAATTCACTTGGTACCAATGTTATTTTTACCTAAATCAGCTTTGCAACTGTGTTCCTTTAATTAACCGACGTAGGTATTACTTTAGTTATATTTCTTATTGATTCTCACAAAAGCACTGCATAAATTGCGTATGAACATCTATATAACGTTGACACTCTTTTATTAATAACATTCAAATTATGACTTACCTGTAACAGTTCATTAGCAGAATGCCTTTTTTATTTCTTGGCTTTCTATAATAAAGTTTAGATTTTCATACTTTTTAAGAGATTTTAATGATATATCCAATCTATGCTATGGGACCTCCTTTCCTTATACCTCTGATCTCAAAAACAAATCAACGTGTCCAGGCTCTCTTCATGCAAAATGAGAATTCACAGAGCGCGGAATAGCTGCGTTCCGGGAGCGTTTAGAGACGGCAGAACGAAGAAAAACCGTAGTGTTAAAAGTGAGTCTAGCACACAACTTCTGTCACGGATCGAGTTTCTGTGTCATTTGTGTCGTAGTGCAAGGAAACTGTGAACTGCTTGTTTTGTATAGACCGTCTTGACATTGCCGCCTTTAGCAAAGGCTGCCGAGGCGTATACGTGCTCTGTGTGAGAATAAGACTATTTGCTATATTTTTAAACGTAAGACGTTTCTTTACTAAGGCGTTTTGCTACATAGAAGATTAATTATATTGCTAAACTAGACATTTCGGGGTGTTGGAAGGTTCGCTACTTAGATTAGACGTATTGATCGGTGACATTTTTAACAGGACACCACGCCAACTGATCGTGCTCAATGACCGTGAATGTCGTAAGTACTTTAGGAAGTCATAGAAGGACCTTCCATGTTAATATACGTACACCAAATTGTGACACAGAAAATTAAAATGTAGGTAACGAGCCGGCCTCGGTAAGTCTGTGTTTACATTAAACGTTAAAATTTTCCTTATAAGTTCCCACTATTCAGAACTGTAGGATTCGTCAGTTTCTTCGAGGAAAAAACCTTTTTGTACCTATCGGATTCCATTTACGTAATAATTGTTTGGCCTTATTTCCACTGACCTTACTGAGCATGCGCCATGTCCTCGTTCGCTGTAGATTACAAGCCAGACAATGGGGATGGCTGCATTCTGGTGTCTTATTCCCCTTTGAAACACTTGAAAGTGATGCTAATTATTTGGCATGAGCGTGTATTGAGTGTACCGCATTCCATTTTTATGCTAACTGGGGTACGTTCTAACAGGTATACCTTAAAATATGCGTTTGTAGTAATTTTATCACAGAAACACCGCATCACATTATGTCATCAACGACTCCATTAGTTACATTTTTATCATGTTATCAGTATTAACAGCAAAACTAACATGTGCGTAAGGATTGAAGGCCATTCGTACTTCCATATTAACAGTTTGTAATTGCGAAAGTTAAAGTGTCTGTTATTTTTCTCGGCTCAACGGATATAGGTACAGACAGAAAGGTAAATCATCACGTTAGGACATAGGATACTTTTTGCTCCGGTAGTATATTCCCAAGCGATAATTTCTGACCTCCACGGTGGTCAAAGCTAATCAAAATAAATTAATGGGTCCAGAATCATAGCGACAGTGGAAAGTTAAAATTGCTAAACCGCCAAAGGATATGAATTGTAAATGATTTCTAAATCATTCAATTTAAAAATTCATTCTTGAGATTTCAGGTGTTGGCGCTTTAGCTGTTTTTGCCTTTCCACTGTCGATGGGATTTTGGCCAAAAATTTGATCCCTAAATTGATGTTCAATTTAGGGATCAAATTGTCATTTGTCAAATTGTCAATTGTCATTTTTGCCGATGGAAAACCCCATCGGACACACGTCTTGTGCAACCCATAAAAATGCAAAACCGATTTAAAAATTTGTATAACGCGATAGCATAGCAACCCAAAGGGTGCCTCGGTCCTAAAGCGTGCATACTTGTTCGGGGTCCCGATAGTATTCCATTGCGTAGTTTAGAAGAACAACGCGGTTACACCGACAGACCCGAAATTATTTTAAGAAAATGTATAGATATAAGAGGGTGCGCGAGGTCAAGCCAAAAACCGAGCGTTCGCGCACCACTCGTCTTATATAACAGGGAGTTCTAGGGACAAAGTAATGGACTCTACCTTTAAACGACCAATTCTTGTATATATACATCTTCTTATATATGGAATTTTCGAAGCTTACCTGGAGGGAAAGTACTCTAAATACTGAAGACAGCAAATTTTACTCAAAGGAAAAATTCCTTTATTTTTTTAAAGAAACAAAACTGTATTTAAGTTGAAAATACGCTGCCAGACCCAGTAACCGAACCAACTAAAATCCGAGAAAATAGCATCCTGTACTTTTATGGCACCAATCGATAGGGTCAATCATAAGGATTACAAACGTGGTAAATTAAATTAAACAAAAATCATGAAATCTAAACTTATTTTATTACAACGAAAAAAACGACTAAATTAACAAGTTGCTCGAAATGAGCTCCACTTTCTTGGATGCACAAATTTATTTCGGGGTTTCGTGGGCGATAAATCGACCTAGCTAGGTTTCATTTTTAGAAAACGTCAAACAAAAAATAAAATCGATTTTCATGATTTTTTTCTTTTTTAACCCCGACGCAAAAAGCGACGGTGTGTATGTGTGTGTGTGTGTGTGTGACTGTGACTTGAGGCAACATAGCTCCCGAACGGTTGAACCGATTTTGAATTTTTGTTTGAAAGGTGAATTAGTAGGAAGTGTTCTTAGATATAACAAACACCAGAAGTATCATGCTTGGGCTCATTGAAAAGGTCTCAATGAATAGGTTATGGATACATGGTGATCAGGACGAGGATTTAGGATAAATTAGTAACAAACTTCACTGTGGGAAACATACATTAAAAAGCAGGAAATAAAAGATAAATTTAAAAAACCCCCGACAAACAAAAAGTCCAAAAAGTATAAAATTATATTTAGTGGCCTATTAAGTTGTAGGTAATATTTTGATCAAGGCATTGTCAAGTCGGGGGACGGTCAATGAAAACGCCAAACATTAGCATTTTTATTAGCCGTCCCTCGACTTGAACTAGAATACTTTATTTTTTTGAATGACATTTTGGTACATTTCGATAAATGTATTCAGATGTTGACAATATGCATGATTTTAGTCGACTCGAAGATTTACAAGTATAATAAGAATTTTGAAACAACACATTTGAAACAAGCAAAGCATCGATGTCATTAATAAATCCAACGAATCAGAGGGTGCCCATAATCGATTCGTGTGGCACGCCACATGTAACATTTCCAGAAGTAGGGTGGAAGAAAAGGTTATTTATAAGTCCACCCAGGACTTATAAATATACCTTTTGTGTTACATAAGACGAGAACCAACGAAGCAAATCACTGCAAATACCGTTATATTTAGCTAATCTTGTTAGCTTTAACTCATGGTCTGCCTTGTCGGAAGCTTTTCAGAAGTCTTTATAAAAACAGCATCAACTTCAACTGGCGAGAATAGAAATTTAGCGAAAATAAGCGCCGCAGTTTGAAGACTTCTTTGAATAAATCCGTGCTCCGCGCTCTTTTCCATATTTCTGAAAAAGTGTCTTCCGACAAACATTGAATGAAACTATGAAAAATTACTATGAAACTAATATCCGCAATATTTTGGAGAAAGTAAGGGGCCATATCATCTGGTCCTGAAGCTTTTTAAAGAATTTAAGATTTGCTAAGCAGTTAGTATTATATCCTTCTGCGGACGACCATGCATCCACGTGTAAAGTGGAGTTTTACAAACGGAATAAAAAAAAAACCAAATATAATATTACAGATATCGTCTGGATCATTAGACCTTTAGTCTCCATAAAACATTGTAGACGGAATTTTAGCGAATGCACCTGTGATTCTTGATATAACTCCACAAGTAGTTAATATTTCATAATATTGGAACGAAGTTTCATAACGCGGCTTGCAGTAGGAGTTGACTATGGTAGAATAGAAATCTTCACTTCTCGTAAGGATAAAGCGTTGTGCTCCTATCCATGCGACTTTCTATTGTAAACGAATGTGTGCATGCGAGTATCGCGTATGAAACTTGGTCCCTAAGGGTCTATTCTGTAAATCCGCAGTCCGAAGTTACGGGAGTTTCATACTCCGTATCATCTACGGACATATAATTACTTGGGGCCCGAACTTAGATTTCAACAAATTTTACAGTTGTCTTTACTCCCGATGTGTTTTGGTTCGTCCGAAAAAGTCAATTAACGGGGAGTAGTTTTAATTCTGCAGTATCAAACTACTTTCGGATGGACCTGTACATGGACTTAAAGAGCAGGCCCCTTTGACGTTGCCCTCCGACCGAACAAGTCTTTTTTTATTTTCTGTACAGTTGACGTGGTTATTATGGTGGTTCATTGAAGTCATTTCAATTCTACGCCTAGATTAGATTAGATTACATACAACTAAACTAAATCTGAAAAGTTGCTGTAGGATTTCCATTTTATCCAGGCTGCGTTTTTGTGTGTAAACATACGAATAAAAAAATATTCACAAAGTAAACTTAAACGATCACGATTTGAACTTAGGGACCCCTAAGTTCGAATCGTCTTTTTGTAGCTCCAAAGACGATATCATAAAATCTATTCACACTCCTTGGCTGACAAAGTTCATGCCAATCTCCTTCTCACAGAAAGGAGGCCTGTGTCCCAGCAATGGGAACGTTATAGGCTGATTATGATGATATTATGATGGATTGAGTGTCATTGCGTTTTGGCAAAGTGCCTATGTCTACAAAATTGCTATAAGCATCAAAATTTTCGATTATTTAAACGTTTTTACAATTTAGACTGACTTACAATTTAATTACCAAGCAACTTGTTGACTTTTCATTATAAAAATCTTTAATTCGTTCATTTACCCACTGAGTCACTGACAGATAACGCACAGTCTAAACCGCTGGGTCTACAATAATGAAATTTTGCATAAGAGTTCCTTTTATAACTAAAGTGAGCACTAAGGAAAGTTTTTGAAAACTCGCTACCTGAAGTGGTCAAATAGGCGAGAAACCTTGTATGCAAATTCGTAATTTTTACTGAAGAGAAATCACACGGCTTGTCATGAGTATAATTGAATAATTGATCATCTCGGCTCTATCATCGTTTAGAAGGGTTTAAAGACGTAAATATGATTTATAATGTCAATTAGGTTAAACTCTGACCGGCGCTGACCCATGATGTCCACTTATTGATTGACTCGCGGCCGCTATGATTGCGCTACTCGAATTATTTACAAACAAGCACTTCCTGATACAATGCTATGTTAGAGCTTGATTTGTTGTTTCATTTGCGGAACTAATTAACTGCTTCAACTTAATATTGCAAGTCAAACAAGTTGTTGATATCGAAATATTTGATGGAATTTTCTTCTAAGTTCTCTTCTTTCTGTTTTCTAGTTCTATTGGTGAAAATTCTGAAAATTTCGTTTTCTCATTTACATTCTAAGTGAAGTAAGTATTTTTTGGCACTAGTTGTTCCGCGCTCCGTGAGTAATAAACAAGTTGCGATTTCGTTATTAGCATACCTATCCTGAATCGAGCTGAATGACATGCAATTGTATGATATATCCTTATATCCAGATGCATAATATTTATAAATATTTAATATGCCTTGTTCGGTTAAAAAGTAAACATTATACCGAACCTTAGAAAAAATTCGTAGTAGCCAATGGCAAAATCGAAAACTCTTATGAATTTCGTCATGTCCATCTTGTTTCTCTCTCTAAAAAACAAGTAAGTTCATGTATGTAACAGATCTATATTAGATCTCATCATCGCTCGTTCGTGTTTCTGAGACGCATACTTTTCCTGGGAGATCGTATTTATAAATACTTCATCATGTCAGTCATTTATGTGATAATTCACATGCACAAGATCGCCTTGATTCTTGTTGTAGAGTACATACTTGAAACGTTGTTATGGGATACCGATAGCTGCGATTTAAAGTCAACGACTTCACGTTAGGGTCCAAAGTTTCACACCAATCCAATGTTGGTAATTTATGTACATTACATCCATACTATTAATATAATAAATGCGTAATAAACTCTCGTTACCTTACCATGCCTACACCACTAATGGAATTTGAGACACAGGTAGCCTGGGGCCTAGAAAAAGATATAGGCTCCTTTTTTACGCTGGAAATTGTTATAAAAAAATAATTAAATACCTAATATACGCAGACGAAGTCGCAGGCAAAAGGTAGTTCAATAATAAATGTATTCGTTACCTACACAGAATTTATGAGTTTATTTTTGTTTTGTTCTATCCAGAAAATATGTCCGGTAGCATCGATTCTGCTACGAGGTTTGAGCTCGGAGTCGACCAACCTCAAAAACATCCTCGCGGAAAAAATCCCCCAGCAGCAAGCACAGATCAAGGAGTTCCGCAAGAAATATGGCAACACGAAAGTCGGAGAGGTCACCATTGATATGGTAAGTGAACAATTTTATTAGTGATAGCTGCATCGAAGGGCGGTCGCCCACGGCAGTGATTTAGAAGACGTGATACTGAAAAAAGGCATCTATACAGTCGCGATGCAGAATTCATACAGAAGCGATGCAATATCGAATCAGTCGTACGCTGTTATTGACTACTTGTGAATACTGTGGGCGGTAAAGTTGGAAGATGGACTTAGTCACGCATTTTTTTTTTTTTTTTTTTTTTTGGTTGTGAAATCATCAAATAACTTCTCCCGCTCTGGGTGGAGCAGGGGGGCGTGTCAGACTTTTACTGACTAAAACCCACCCGTGTTCCCTTACTAGCCCGTATGCCAGGGGCTGTGGTATCTCTTTCGAACAAACCCGCACCCCTGGCAGGGCTTAGTCACGCATTAGGGGCCATCCAAAAATTACGTCACAGGTTAAGGGACAATGAAATGTGACATTGTGTGACAAGGGACAGGGCGAGTCAAAAGCTTTGTGACGTCACATGTTAAAATCTAAAAATCGAAATTTATATGTAAACCAAAAACTTAAGGCTACAGGGGGTAGATTATTTTATATTATATTTTGTTTTTGATAAAATTGCTGTTTTAAAAATATGTGACGTCACATATGGGGGAGGGGGTTTCACAAGTGTGACCACCTGTGACAAGGACGGGGGGGGGCGGTTCAAAAAACCATAAAATTTGTGTGACGTAATTTATGGATGGCCCCTTAGTAGGGATGCTGAATCTACAGGATACGTTTTTAACCAGTGCGCAAACTGTAACCATGAATTCAGCTTATCATTCTAGACCCCAGCTGGCCAAGCGCAGATTTTTTTGTCGGTTATACCAAAAACAAAATCAGCTCTTCCATACATTTTGACCGCGTAGGTATTGCACTTTTTTATGAAACACCTTTTTTTATTGTATAACCAACGAAAAATTTCTGCGCTGGGGGTGAATAATATGCTGAATCCATGGTTACAGTATGCGCACTGGTTAAAAACTTATCCTGTATACAGTCGCGCGATTGCACCGATGCAGAAGAGATGTTAACTCGACTTGCAATTGTAAGGCGATTAACACACGGCACCGCAACCGCCGCGGTAGGCGGTGAAGCGGATCTCATGGCGCATTGGTCTCTAAGAAATCCGTTGATGCCTAACACACGTACACCGCCCGACCGCGCGGTCGAATTGTATGCCGCCGCGGAGGTGCGCGGTGCCGTGTGTGAATCGCCTAACGCTTCTGAATCTGTTCTGTCAAAAAGTTGCTATGCAGCAAAGCATTGCAAAAAGATACCTTGGACGACAACCCTTAGCTATAGATGTTATATTCGCAAATAGGTACCTAATATTTAAAAAAAAATAAGTGCCTTGTGCCATAGGTCCATAAAATTCCTCGAATCTTGTTCATCGTTTCTTATCGCAATGCTCTGTGGTTTTAAATGGTACCTAAAATAGCAATATAATTAGATACTAGATGGACTACATTAGGATTGAGGAAATAAATAAGTTAATCACAGCTATATGTATGCATATTAGAGGTGGTTTTATAATTAATCTGATGTATAGTAAATACTATTCACTACTGTGACCCACAAAGTTGTATGAAGTGTATTCAAGCAGGCGGTCAATGAACTGATATAGATAGAATTGATCCCAGATTCCCAGTTCGAAAGAAGTTCAAGATTGCATATATTTTTTTTTTTGTTGATGTATCTCTAAATGAATGTGTGTGACGTATGTAAATTATGAACTTATGAAGGCCAAAACGAAGGTCATATTATTTGATTTTAAATAATAACATTGATTGATAAATAACTGCATGTCGAATCAATCTTCTGGGTCGTCTGCAGTTATGATCAAGGAATCATAACGTGTTACGAGGTCAAAGCCAATCATTTATATAGTAAGTAGTAAGTACCAATAAAGCGTCATTAATAAATAAAAATTATGTTCTCTTCAGATGTACGGTGGTATGCGTGGTATCAAGGGTCTGGTGTGGGAGGTTTCCTTGTTGGACCCCGATGAGGGCATCCGTTTCCGTGGATTGTCCATCCCGGAATGCCAGCAGAAACTGCCCAAGGCCCCGGGCGGTTCCGAACCACTTCCCGAAGGCCTGTTCTGGCTCCTCGTGACAGGAGAAGTTCCTACTGATGCTCAAGTGAATGCTCTGTCTAAGGAATGGGCACGTAGGTGAGTTAAACCCGTAACAGAAAAGAATATTATGTCGTGTCAATATTTGGACACCAATAGTACAGTATTAGGTATTGAAAAGGCGGATGTACTTACGACATTGCGACCTTCCGTGAATTTGGTCCGAATGTTAATTTAGAGACAACGTAGTTACACATTTAGCTCCAGGTCTACAAAATAATTATGTATTTTTACAAAATAATGTGAATTGAAACAGTCCTGTTTTTTAAGTACTTTCACAAATGTATAAATTGTATTAGTAATTAATGCTCAGTGTTGGAGCTCGTCTCGGAACAACCATTCTAATTGTTGCCATTTTCATTCAGGTTTTTCGCTCAGCACACAGTATTTTACGGACAAAGTAATGTTAATCTGGCAGTTTGAGTACTTTATGCGGCCTACCCAAAAGTCTTTTTTTGGTATTGTTCGTCAAATCGTTGAGTTCCTCAAGTTCTGAGTTGAGCTGTATGATTATTGATAAATGCGTGCACTGAATGGATAGGTCCACTCAATCTGTGTGGTTCTTTCCTCAAAAGACCATTTCAGACACCAATCCACATATTCTTCACATGATTTGACAAAGGTTATGTCTGGACTTTAAAAGAGACTGTGCCCTTTGAGTTTGTTTCGTCCTTTCTTCTCAAAGTAGTCAGTTAAGAAACACCGATCCCATCTAGTTAAAAAAAATATGATTGACGTGTAAAAGTGTTTGTACAAACCTACTTACATAAATAAAATCATTTATCATTTAAAAGTAAAGCTCTCTTCCACTTTAAAATTTCATCCCCAATACGGCATCAGTTCCAATATAAAACTCACAATACTTTTTTCAATCCTTTCACTTGTCACACAGATTAATCAGAAAGCATCAGTGGTTCCCAATAGCTTTGACAGACAGACGAAATCGTTCCTTCCTTTCTAGTTTCTTTTTTATAATTTTTGTGCGAAACCCTAAAAATGAATGTTTCAGAGCTGAGCTGCCAGCGCACGTCGTTACCATGCTCAACAACTTGCCGGCCAAGCTCCACCCCATGTCACAGTTCTCGGCCGCCGTCACTGCCCTCAACAGCGAATCAACCTTCGCGAAGGCCTACTCAGATGGTGTGCCCAAAACCAAGTACTGGGAGGTATGTATTTACATTGTTAACATCACAACATGTCATAAAAGTAGTTAGCTACATCGATACGCCAAATGATATGCGCCGGATACAAGATATAAAACATTGTAAATTTAGTTATCAATTTCGGTAACAACATAATATCAAAAATTATGCGTCATAATACTACTAGATACCTACCTACCTACTTAGAGAAACCACACGATAGTATAACTATTTGAAATGCAATAATTCAACGAGATGAATACAATGTATGTTTTCTGTAATAGTACGCATACGAGGACTCGATGAACTTGATCGCCAAACTGCCCGTGATCGCTGCGACCATCTTCCGTAACACCTACCGTGACGGCAAGGGCGTCGGCGCCATTGATGAAAACAAGGATTATTCCGCCAACTACTGCAGCATGCTCGGTTTCGACGACCCTCAGTTCGTAGAGCTGATGCGTCTCTACCTTACCATTCACAGGTGAGACCATAGAACATGTTGATAAGTATACCTAAACTACCCAAGAATACGGGTAGTTTTAATCATTTCCATTGAATCCTCACTTTAAATCAGTAGAAATCGTCATTATGATAATAAAGCCATCTACCGCACACTTGTGAGAGGTCCAAACTAAAGTAGTCTAATTATCAATATGGACCTAAGAATATTAAAATTATAAATTATACGCTCCGAATAAGTGGCAGACCACACAAGTAGAATGAATATCGAACGATGATTTGCATGAATAGTGTTATTGATCTTGACTTCCCTTGCTCTGTAATGTGTGCATTGTGTTGAACTTGTAAATGTTCCTGTTCGCGCAACTCGACACGCCTGCGAATGAAGCCTCGTCCATCATTGAGTAAACATATTACGTGCGTACTGAATGCACATACTAATAACGTACTTCTTACCACGATGTGCATTTTTTTTAAGTATTTGATGTTGACAGTGACCTAATTGTCGCATGAAAAATCAAGCTATAGAAGGTCTCTGTCTGAGGAATGACATTGTTGGAAGAAGCTTCAAACAAATATCACAACTCTTATTGTATAGAGTCATCCCACTTAGCAATGTTGCGATTTTTTTTTCAGTGTTTTTTTTTTTGTGTAATAACTGCCAGTTGCGAATTTTAGTGCATGTTTATTTAACGTGCTACGTTTAGTTCTCGTACTCCGTAGTTTATTTGTGTAGTCATAAATGAAATGTAAATTCCAATGACACTGTTATTTGAATTATAGAAAGTAAACATTATTGTAAAAAGAAAACTATTTCGATAACAACGTCATCAGTCATCATTGTATACCTTTCTGTTATGACTGTAACGAGTAGAATAAGAGCACCGTAACTACTCTTTCAAAAATTAAGTAGTAAAATAAGACCTACGTAACTAGTCTTCCAAAATTAAATAGTAAAATAAGAGTTACGTAACTAGTATTTCAAAATGAAGTAGTAAATTAAGAGTTACGTAACTAGTATTTCAAAATGAAGTAGTAAAATAAGAGTTATGTAACCAGTATTTCAAAATTAAGTAGAAAAACAAGAGTTACGTTTCAAAATTAAGTAGTAAATAAGAATTAAATAACTAGTATTTCAAAATTAAGTAGAAAAACAAGAGTTACTTTTCAAAATTAAGTAGAAAAACAAGAGTTACGTAACTATTATTTCAAAGTTAAGCATTTGTGTTGTTATCTCTACTTCGTGTGTAGCGTTGCATGTTTGTTCTTAATCTGTAGCTGAGCGAGATTATGTCTCATTATGTTCTGTCGCCTATGACCTTCACTCGCACTTGTCTTGCACTTCCAGCCTACAGCGAACATACTTCCTAGTTTCAATATTTTCAGTCATTGCGACTAATGTCTGTTCCAAGCATCTGATTAAAGTGTAAACGAAACCTGCTCAGGTTAAATTCTTACGCAATGACTTACCCAAGTGAATGTATAACAAATTCATCTGTATTTAAAAGTTTTAAATTTATCTGTCACCGATTTTTCCAACAATTTATTGCTTGAAATTGATAAATCATCGACGAAAATTGAGTTATAAAATTAACCTAAATCATCGTACGAAACACATCTTTAAGGTGCATTTAAAATTATAATTTCAGGTTTAATTAATAAAATTAAATCTCTTAATTTGTGAGTGGCAAAACAGATTGGTATCCACAGGTACAATTTCTGATCCAAACATACTTTTCTTTAGACACTTTTGGAACAGACGATACAGCATGTAGATTTTATTTATGCTGCGCTTTCTAAAGTATTATGCCTGTTCTTCGAGATAGCAAAGACTTCAATTTAATATTGTCCTTGACCCGACCATGTGGTATTTGCTCCAAACACCTTGTATTTTAAGATTGGGCAATCTGGATCGAAGTCACGAGTTAACTTCGCGATATCTTTGTTATCTTAAGTGCCTTACAATTTGTATCACTAAAGCACGGCTTTTGCACTATTGTGATCCATAACTACAGTTGTCACGTGTCACCGATAAGTGGTGGCATCGCACTTAGGCGTTTAAACCACTTAGCTGTGCCACGCGGGAACAATTTGCACTGTACATGCACAATTGTAAAATACTAAAAATAACTTTTACAGAATACAATGCTCGTTATCTTTGAAATTTATTTAAAGCCTATTAAATAAATACATATTTGTATTGTACATGACTTTGTTAAATGTACGCTTGTTCACCCTTACTTATTATGCATGCTTTTAGGCCTTATTCGATTTTTTTTACCCTGCATTAAACCCTATTAGCGATGTTTCAATTGAATTGTGTATTTGCTATGGTCTTTTTTGCGTTACTGTGAATAAAAATTGAATATGGACGTAGATGTTTTCACGCTTCGCAAGTGGCACGCCAAAACTTTTCTGATTACCGAACCTGAACTCAATTTGCGCCGCGCGTCGATGACTATTTATGTACGTTCTGGAGTGCTATTTTGAAGATTGTATGTAACGTAGAACGTAGGTAACCTATCTACCTCTATACTCTACCTTATAACAATTATCATTGCATACTAACTGTAACGTACTTAAATTACTGTTAGATGAAGAAAAAAAAAAGGATTGCAATGTTAACAAACTAACATTACACACTAATAAATTTCCTCGGCTAAAGTCTGAATGTTCATTGTTGTATGTTATTTTGTTTAAGTGTTCATGCTAATTATTCATTCGATATTTCGTAAATTTTTGTGGTCGAATGAAACTTTGAGCTGTTATATTATTCATAGTTTAAAAATAGTTAGTCTTGGAAAGCTATTAGCATATTATATTATATGCTGATTTGTGTTCGTATTTGTCCAGTGACCACGAGGGTGGCAACGTGTCTGCCCACACGACGCACTTGGTGGCTTCAGCTCTGAGTGACCCCTACCTCTCGTTTGCCGCTGGCCTCAACGGTCTCGCTGGACCCCTGCACGGTCTGGCTAACCAAGAGGTATGTACTACATAATAATAATCTCGTTTGTAAAGAGTTCTTTATTGACGAATAGGGCACTTATTGCTATGCTAAAAAAAAAACAAAATGTCATAGGCAAACAAATTCAACTTAGTTTCATACCATCAGTTTTTTTTTTGAGAAAACTAACGACTTTACTATAATAGTAAATAACACCAAAAATATTGTGTTATGTTTATACTCTGACCTGTGAAAAATAATGTGAACACAACCCAGAATATTTTTTAACAGTAGGTAAAGTGCTTGCAACATACATCAATTTCGCATTGCTTGCATAGTTTTTCGTTTTTACTAAATGTCTTCGTTCCTGTATAAAGGTCCAACTACCCAAATGCCCAAAACTGATACAATAGATCAGACATGTCAAACAGGTGGCTCGTGGGCCGTATGCGGCCCTCTTGGTATTAGACTGTGGCCCGATCCAATTTTAAGAAAACTTGCCTCTTGATGCAGCCCGCGTGTATAAAATAATATCAATATTTGGAAGCACCTACAATTAGTTAATTATTTATTAAGTATTATATGAATACGCAATGGGTTTTTCTTTGTGGTTGAGTTTTGCGGGCCCGCCGATTTTCCGTTCCTTGCATTTGGCCCATCTATAACTTTGAGTTTGACTATGTATGCATGTCAAACTCGATGATGCATTCTTACAGATGATTCCAGACGAATGGCTATCATTACAATTAATATAACAGTAGATTGTAAAAACACGTGATATTCACAGTTCCCTATTTATTTTTGTTACTATGACAGAAGAGGCCTAAACTTCATGTTGTTCTGTTTACCTAATGTAATTATTTTATCTTCCGTATAACTGTCATAACAGGTTTTATTATCCAACGCGTTAGCAAGGCCCCTTAAAATGTTTATTCCGTAAATATTAAGATTATTTAAAACTAGCTGACCTGACAGAATAGATATACCCTAGAACAAAACACTTTCAGTTTTTCAACCATTTTTGGACTACTAAGAATTTAAGTTCCGTCTGGTGCCGGACGTAAAAGAATAGCACTTCTTCCCGTGGGTGTCGTAGAAGGCGACTAAGGGACTTACTAGAGAATGGGCAGCAGCGTTCTCTATGCATTTTACCACCATACTGCGATCGCCAACCCGCCTGCCAAGCGTGGCGATTATGGTAAAACCTTTTGCGGGAGGCTAATGTCCAGCATTGGACGTCTTTCGGCTGAAATGATGATGAAGAATTTAAGAAAACAAATTACATATCAGTCCAGCCATGCTCAAGTGATGTGCTTACAAACGAACATAATTTGAGTTTCATTTATTATAGATAGATTTAAATAATTTGGATATTTAACCGGTTTCTGGTGCAATGGTGGGCTCTAATGGGAAAAATTGGCAGTAAGGAGATCGATATCCTATTAATTCGCCTGAACAGTTCAATGGTGACGCGATTGCGTTTTCACTTGCGTTGCGTTTCCTCTTGAATTTGTAATACCTCGGCCTGTTATACGGCATTGAGATAATAAAAACGTAGGCAAGTGCATTCACGACCTCTGTCATTGCACATCCACTTCCAGTCGCCATTTACGACAGATCGCGGAAGACGATAGTCATGACCTTATGATTTATAACACGTAGATAGACTGCAATTTTGCATGATAGTGATTACGGGGCAACGTTGTTAAGGGGCTAGTAACTATTTTTATAGTTCTCGCATGTTATTTCGTTGAATCTATACCGATTTTTATAAATCTTTTTCATTTAAAAGGGTTGCTCGATTTGGGGATGATTATAATTCAAAAAGACGTATACTAAATAAAGATGCAGTGAAACTCCATTTATCAGCAATATACTAGCCTCGCCCGCATATGAATTAACACTCTGCCAGTGACTGTTCGCTTGGTTTTCGATTTGATTTATCGTCATAATCATTTTTACCCTCTTATTTAAAAACGTTGCTCAAAATTATGAGATGTATGGTTAAACAGTCGCTAATCATTACTTAACTTTAAGCAATGTTTATAAATAAGGGGGTTAGGGGTGTATTCATAAACGATGATTAAAATTAAGAGATGTTTAAACGTCAAAAATGTATGGTTAATCAGTCGCTAATCATTACTTAACTTTAAGCAGAGTTTATAAATAAGGGGTTTACTTTCCAAAATTCAAGTTTACTAAATTAAAGTTGTTTTCTTTAGTGTTTTGGGCTATGCGGTTCTTTTATCTATAGAAAACTATTACGTGCAGGTACTCATATGGTTGGAGAAACTCCGCAAACAAGTTGGTGATGACTTCACCGAAGAAGGACTGAAGGAGTTCATCTGGAAGACCCTGAAGTCCGGACAGGTCGTACCCGGATACGGACACGCTGTCCTCAGGAAGACTGACCCCAGGTAATAAGACCTTTATCAAGCCTAGCAGGAAACTTAAGAATTTTGCATTTTCTTTTAAGTAGCAATTTTTTAACAAATATTGTTTGTAAAGGTACACATGCCAGCGTGCATTCGCCCTGAAGCATTTGCCCAACGACCCTATGTTCAAACTGGTCGCCGCTGTCTACAAAGTGGTGCCCCCGATCCTAACAGAGCTCGGCAAGGTCAAGAACCCGTGGCCCAATGTGGACTCCCACTCTGGTGTCCTCTTACAGGTACTACCATTACTTTTTGAATTTTTTCGTTGATTATGTGTGACATAGAGTGTATGACTAATTTGCATTGTTCGCGTACAGTATTACGGCCTGAAGGAGATGAACTACTATACGGTGATGTTCGGCGTTTCCCGCGCGCTGGGCGTGCTCGCGCAGCTGATCTGGTCGCGCGCACTCGGTCTGCCCATCGAGCGACCCAAGTCACTTACCACTGAATCACTGATGAAGCAGTATGGAAAGTAATCACACCCAAAAACATAAGTTAATTTGTTCAGGCTAGATCGTAATACATGTTTCAACTTTCAATCGTATTCAGTAACTTACCGTTCAATAATGTTACCGAACTAATACTAAGTGTTGGGGTGGTGAATGAATTTGCGGAACAAATGAATGGGTGAAAAATGAGTTTGTTATATAAGAATAATAAACAAATAATTAATTTGCCAGTCTTTTACGTTATTATAAGACAAAATACGCTTTAATTTTTAAGATTACATGGTCAAGCGTAAAATTATTTTAGTTCATCGGTCATTAGTTCATTACGTTAATTAAACAACGATGTATAAGTTATGTTATAAACGAGATAATGTGTTTAAAAAACTAAACATACAAGTATATTGTAAGGTTCGTTCAATTTCGCTCATTCTTTTTTCACAGCACTACTTTTTTTGTCACAAACTGATAGCACTCCAACTTTCAAGTTACTGAATACAATTTAAAATCAAAGTGTAGTTAATTAGCACATGATTATGCCCTGAACGGAACTAGGTACTAACAGTTTGATTCACACTTAACACCAATAGTCAATTTTTGTAGTGATATATTAAACGTTTTTTTACCAAACTAATGTTTCAAAATTAATCATTTTTGAATATTATTTATTGTTGATGCATTTTTATTTGCTTTGTTTTTATTATTATTATTGTTGTTGAGTATATTTTAATTCATATACTTATACTATTGTGTACTTATCTCTGTTATGAAAATATTGTTTATTATTTTTTACTCTATGTATCATTAGTTTAAAAACATTTTTTGTAAATTCAGAGGGCATTCATTTTGACAAATTGACTTAGTGGTGGTGTGACTAAACTGAGAATTCCACGTAGCTGCTGAAATACGAACTAAAGTAAATTGAAATTTGGTAATTTAGCTCTAGTGTCTGACCGAAGTTCCTTTGGTTAAACATATTATCTGACGATAAAAAAATCACCTATATCAGAATTATTTATTACAACGCAGGAAAAACATTGGGTGTCAGAAAGTAATGTCAATTTAAATAACTTTAGTTTCGGTTTAGGCCGCAGCTAGAAGCGGAGCCGAATATTCAATTTCGGCTCGGTCGGACACTACTTAGGTCGTTTTACGTAGAAACTTCAAATAAAAGAATATACAGTATGTGTGCATACTGTTTTCTTAGGTCAAATGTGTTATTTATTTTGTCGTGCAATATGTGTGTATATGTGCAATTTTAATTCAAAATTTTGCAGCTAACTCAGTATTGTTGTTATTGCACTAGGTTCAATGGTAGGTCAATTTTATTTTGAAAGGATTTGGAACATAAGGTTGGTATATAGGTATAATGTGATTTGTCATTGTTGGTTAGCTGATTTACATTTGCATTTAATTTTTTTTTACACCTATTTTTCGGGAGTTAATTGAAGGTGACCCCGCCCGCGCGTCTTCCTCATCCCAACAGAAACCTGAAGTCTAATGTAACACAGAATGAAAAACTGATACTTGAAGCGTAACTCGACTATAGCACGTTTGAATCCAAATTGCTACTTCCCTTACATACATACATACATACTCAGCCTATAAACGTTCCCACTGCTGGGACACAGGCCTCCTCTCCATGAGAGGGAGTGGGCCGTAATCTACCACGCGGGCCCAGTGCGGGTTGGTAGATGTCACATGTCTTCGAATTTTTGGTTCTAGGACATGCCGGTTTCCTCACGATGTTTTCCTTCACCGGTTGAGAGCAGTGGTGATGAAATTATTTACACAAAGTAATGCGCCTGGCTGGGTTCGAACGCACGACCTACTACTCGTAAGTCGCAGCCGTTACCACTGGGCCACCACTGCTCTCTCCTACTTCCCTTACTAAGCAAAAATTTTCAAACGAAACTCGCTACTTAACTAATCCAATGCAGTAAATGTAAATCAGCCTTAAGAGAGGTACTGAGTAAGCTATACTTTGCATGATACGATTAAGTAGTTATTCATTATCAATTCTTTTAGTTTTACTGAAATTAATTTCAATTTACCAAAGTATTTACGTGTGTTATGTAGATGCTTAAAACGGATCACATTATTGATAAACAGCCTAAAATAGAGAAGCAATA
Source organism: Polymixis flavicincta (assembly GCA_949987655.1). Taxonomy (NCBI): domain Eukaryota; kingdom Metazoa; phylum Arthropoda; class Insecta; order Lepidoptera; family Noctuidae; genus Polymixis; species Polymixis flavicincta. The sequence continues at coordinate 27,103,800 of OX465171.1, read as the reverse complement.
CTTAATAATAATAATATCCGACAATACATCTTTTATAATAATATCCGACAATACATCTTTTATAATAATATCCGATGCAACATTTACTAATATCGTAGACAATAACGTAGTCCAACGTCTCCGCATTCTTACGGCTCTGATTATTGTTGTTGCAATATGAGTTGTATTTGAGAACATGTTTTAATGTAAAGTTGTTTTCTAGATTGGAACGTATTTCGAGATTGTATGTACGTTCATTTCTTGTAATGACGGTGCGACGTCACGATATCAAATGTAAACGAAACGATACAATATTTGACAATACTAAAATAAAGTGGTATGGTGTAGTATTTTGCGTTTTCATTTTGTCTCCCTTTCCATTCGAGATTCGTCCTCAAGTTTCTCTACCAAGTAGCTTAAAGGTCGTCACTCATAACTGCACCGCTCCAACGCAGTATTTCCACCAGCTTGTCGCCAACGCGCCGTCAGCAACACGACCGCTCGCTGCTTGTACGCCAACGGTGTAAAAGCCGTTGTTCGCGCGCCGCTTTCCATAGTTGGTGGTTCACCCTCCACATGCCAACGGCTAGTTTTCTCAGCTTTCTGAGGCCTTAGGCGATTCGCACCATGCGCCGCATCACGCAGCGTAGCACGGGAGTACGTGTTCTTACGTTGTTTGCAAGTATCTGTCTTTGTATAGAAAACACGCGTAGTGCAACACAGAAAACGCATTCACGCGCAGTGTTGCAGATCACGCGCCTACCATGCGGAGAAACACGCTCACCCCGCGCGCGGGTGCGGGTCAAGACTCCAGGGGCCTAAGTCTGCTATTTTTATAAATTCGTCATTCAAACACGATCCCATCGTCATTTTGCTAAAAGTTCGAAATCTGCTAAATTCATAATGGTCGATCAGTGGTCGGTCAATGGTCTCGTAATCATAGACTACTATTTATCTCGTAATAGAATTGTTTTATAATTGCATTATCGTATTGCCATGATTATAAAACCCGTTAGTAGAAATGATTTTCGAAAAAATACTACTTAACTTTTATTCATGCCAGATTTCATTTATACGTATATATTTTAAAAGATTATTTTTGGAACGGATTTTTTTTAGCAGATTACCCCCTAAGTCTGTCATTCATTTGTCATTATGTACAGACGCCAGCAGGTCAACCTACCCCAAACTGTCAAATTTTTCCAATTGAACATGAACCTTGTACTTACGGTATAAAGTTGAAAATGTATCAAACAAATTGACAGATTGGAGTAGCTTGATGTGCTGGCGTCTGTACGAGATTACCAATAAATGCCATTTCTTTCAATGGAGTGTCAGTGGCTGACCCACAGAACATATATACTCCTAACGGAGGGCTGACCACTGGAAAGTCATAATGACGCCATTATATTAGTAGATTACCAAACTTATCAAAATCAACATTTATGAAATCAATGATAGACCATTCTGACACTATTGTAATAGCAGACCGGAGGCCCAGGTATGGCACCCTGAGTTCTGCAACATCGTGCGTGATTTTGATAGAGCTCGATATCGATCGATTTATATTCGAAATCGAAAGTCGAGAAGCAATTTGATTTGAAAAACAGCACCCTAATTGCGTAACTCACGATTGATCATAATTGGTTTCGTCTTCACAGTTAAACAATATTCATTGCGTTATTTATGTTGTCGAACAGACACATTTTTCGAACTTAAGAAGCAATGGTTTAATAATCCGTTTCAAAACGATACAGATTATTATGAATCGTGAGTTACGCAATTAGGGTGCTGATAATATAAATGCAGAATCCTGAATGACTTCTAAATGAATAACCATTTTTAGTACAAAAAACAATACTCTGCAATGTACTAGTGACACCGCAAGCTGCTGTGAAATGAGCATGTTACCCGTGGTATCCCGCCGTCCCTGGAAAGAACCACGGGTATTTTTATTACCCGTGCTCGCCCTCCTCGCTCGCGTCACGGAGTCGACCAGGCACAAGATGCGCCCTAAGCCTTTCGGCCAGAGCCACTGGCTGCACCTGGGACCTCCAGCATCCGGGCTCTGGTCGCAATGACCCTTATCCGGACGCCTTTGCCGATGCCTAGGGCTTCCAGGTTCACCGCCGCCCTTGCCTTGGCAATCACGTCGCAGTAGGACACGCCCTTCTCCGCTTCCGGTTGTAGTGTGATCACTACAGCTGCGGCACCACGGTTGGGGCTGTCGCCGCCTGCGTAGCCACCCCACCCTTCTTGGGCTTGGTCGGCACCGGTTTCGCCGTGGTCCGTCCCGACTGCGGTAACGCCTTGGCCGTGGCAGACGTGGCGACGGCATACGTGGCCCCCTTTTGCTGGCCCGGGGCCGGCCAGTTCGCCGCTAGCTGGGGGCGAAGGACTCTGGCCTCCGGGGCGGAAAACAGACTCTGGAAGGCAGCCAGCTCCTGCCGCACCAGAGTCAGCACCTGGTCCTCGTTAAGGACGAATTCACCCAGCCCATGCCGCGCCCCCTTCTGAGGCACCACTCGGGGTTCGGCTCCCGAAGCCCGGCCAGGTCCGCTCGTAGCTCCTTATTCTACTTTCGGAGCAGCTCCATGTCGGCAGACAAGCGTGCGACCTCCGCCCGCATCTCGGACATGACGCATGCGGACCAAACGGAAAAAAATTGCTGTTCCCTACATTTTGATAAGATAAAGTTTATACGAACATAAATGTAAGGAACAGCAGATTCTTTTTTCGCGATTTCAGGTTTGTTCCCATAGTAAAAGTTGTTCATAATGTGATGTGTAATGAGTACAATGATCTCTTAAGAGGTTGTTGGTGTTTTTATAACCCTGTATGGTTTTTATACCCTATTATAGGAGCTGTACGACTATAACCACGTGGCCGCGCCATTGAAACGGTTAAAAACACGTTATCGCTGATATTTTGCTGAAAAAGCATGGCGGGCGTCTGACATTTTTTTGTAAAACCCAGCTTTGAATTTGTCAAAATTAGTAAAAAATACTACGAAAAATCCTAGGTTTATACCTATTTCAGGAGGTGTAAGACTAAAATCACATGGCCGCGCCATTGAAACGGTGAAAAAATGACAGCAAATTAACCGAGATTGCTGCTATAGCATAAATATGCATTGTTTTGACCCCAAGGATGATGAAATTTCGAATTGGTGTGGGGTAGGTACTATAACTAAAAGGTGAAAAAAAAAACAACCGACTAGTTAGGTATAAACAAATAAAAAGTTTTTATTTATTAATTTATACCTACCGTTTTGTTACTAGATCAAGTAATTATGCTGTACGATGGAAGAGAGGAGTCACTTTCTCACACAGGCATAGTTTGCTTGGACTCCAAACACTAGACCCTTTTTTTATAAATAGAAGCATAGGTAATTAAAAAATAATTGATACAAGCAATTTTATGTAGAACCATGAGATTAATAAAACAATTAAGTATGTTGGTATTATTTTTAATTATTCTGATTTCTAAATAATTATTTGAAGAATATATAAGTTACATACAAAATAAATAGGCATGTACACATGGCTACACATCAAGCTATACAATTCCAGTATAAGCTGATCTCGCATTGTATAGGATTTCGTACAGTGCGAGAACAGCGTAAACTGGAAATGTATAGCTTGATGTGTAGCCGTGTGTACAAGGATTGTCACATTGTCCCGAGAAAAATAACAGGTTCTTATCCAGAGCAAAGCCATTTAGATATTTCCTTATTTACTATGCTAAACTTTTATAACTGCGAGCGTCTTGTGTGTGTGAAATATATTTTTATTCACCAGCTAGCTCTCTTTCCAAATCCACGGATTTAACAGTAAACATACTGGGCCATATTCATAAACGATGATTAAAGTTAAATTATATTCAAACGTCAAATATGTATGGTTAAACAGACGCTAATCATTACTTAACTTTAAACAACGTTAATGAATAAGGGGGACTATGTTTGAACTGAAGTCATAATAAACTAGTTAAAAAGGTCAATTAGCCTGTCTTATTGCTGCAAACATGGGAGTTCTCAATGGCAGCCCGCAGTCAGAATTTGGGACCGATTAATGACAAGCTCGCCCACTATCAGATAGTAGCTATAACATAACTGGCGAAATGTAAAAAAGGCTGTAAATAAGAAAATATCAGACTGCCCCCTAACTGCGTCTGCCAGAGGTGCGGGTTGTTCGAAAGAGATAACGTGGCCCCTGGCACACAGGCAACTGAAGGACTTTGGCTTATTGCCATACTATTAGTTACCACAATAAAACTAGATCGTCTAAGCCACAGACTAGAAACTTGCATCGTGTAAATGAGGCTTACCAAATACTAAGTCGATATTCACGTGGACATAATAAAATCGCGGAGGGATTTTTATTGGCGCATTGGGTTTTTAACTGTCTGTGTTAAACCGAGAATTGAGAATTCAAAAGGGTGAATCTCAGCGCATTAAAAATCGAACAGTGTATGTTATTGTTTCATTTTCAACTGTCGGCGGTAAGTCTCCATCGCGGCCTCTGTGTCAGTACGAACGGACTGCACCACTTTCAACCTTAATAGTTACGCCAGCTGCTGAAGACATAGTAGATACTTCAACAGCTTTCCTCATTGAAGTAAGGTCTGGCCTGAACTGGCCTGGACATGCATTCAGGCCAATCCATTTAGACGATCCGAATTTATTTTACATAACCCTTTTGGCCCGTGCCCCTTTGCCCTCTTTAGTCGAAGTGGGTAGTTTTTCATCGATGCTACCTTGACTTGAAGAATATGGCACAGTGTCAGGTTCAATTGTAAAAGTTTTAATTTCACGTTCCTCAATAGTGCTGTAGTGGCGCAATAATTCTTCACTGGATTTCATCCAGTTGTAGGGGTGCATTGTTTGTGGCTCGCTTCCGGTGAGACGCACCTCTTTGGCAGCGAGTTTATCATTGCATATTCGCCATTCATCAACTGTCAGGAGATTTTTTTTGAGGTCCCAGCCTGTAACAAAATGTATGTTTAGTGCTGGGGAACTAAGGCAAAATATGTTCAGGAAGTAAGTAAAACGCAGTTTGTAGTTACAAAGCAATATACAGCATTCTACAGGGTGGCAGTGACAACGACGCGCAATATGTTACCATGGATATCACTAAGAATAATTCTGACAGTTTGGCATATTTTCTATACAAAAGCTGTCAAACCGACATATTTATTACTGAAATAAAAGTTATCTGACTATTGAAAAAATAGCCCTTAATCGAGTTTTCTTCTATCAATAGCTTAATTGTCATGGAAACCGCATAGTTTATTTCCGATTTTGTTTCACTCTTGTTGTTATTAATTTGTAAGAGTGTTTTATTATTTACTTACAACCTGTATGTTGATTTAAAACATTCACAGGTCATAAGTATAAATTTTACCTACAACAGATACCAGTTTCTGTTAAGTGTTTTGATGAAAAAGAATAATATTTAAATGGTTATAGTCATACTTCTGATTAAGAATCGGTATTTATATAGGGTGACTGGAAATTAGTGACCGATATTACACATGATTGTACTCATCATAACAAACAGCTTTCCCAGAGAAACATTTATTTATTTATTTAACTAGCGCATTTTCCCATCACCCCAATAGAATATTGAGTACCTAACAAGAATAATACACTATCAGCTGTAATTTAATTTGGTTACCTCAAAAAGAAAAAAACAAGTTTTACTTGCATTATTCTTTTGTCATTCTTTTAACCAACGTACGATTCGCACGCGCGCTATCAGCTGTTAGGCGCTTGACCCCGGGGTCAAGCAACACAGCAAATGCATGGTAAAACTGTTTTTTTTGTTTGTTTGTAGGTATTATTAACTAAATTAAATTACTGCTGATGGTGTATTATTTTTGTTAGGTACTCAATATTGTATTGAGGTATTAAAATTGGGGTCACTATGATAACAAAAAATAGTTTCTTTGGGAAAGTTGTTTGTTATGATGAGTACAATCCTGTGTTTAAATATCGGTCACTAATTACCAGTCACCCTATATAATTATATTGGATACTACGGAACATATAAATTACTTACCAATTCGTTTGAGCCCTGGTTTTATCGCCATCCATTCCTTTTCTACAACTTTGTTGAGAAACTCCATGAGTTCAATGGAAGGTTCATATTTAAATGTACCACATGGAGTTGCCATTGTTTCTTTAGTCCATTCAGCTTTTTGTAAAGTCTCACAAATGAGCGGAAAAGGTTTCGAGGCGATTTCAGGATTCTTGTAAATCGGCTGTAATCAAATTACAATAACATCAAATGCATTGTTGTTAGACAAAATGAAAAGAAAAAAAAAATTGATATTCAGCTCCATCCAGTTAGATTAGAAGCCGATCCCAAAAGGAAAAGGCTAAGCAGATGATGATGATGAGTGTGAAATTAAAATAGGAAACGTTTATAAAATCAACATACCAAACGATACTCATTTATGGCGCAGATGATAATTCCATATAATATTGAATGAAAATAAGCGCACAGTATGCTTTCAGACGTGGCAGAGCCCCGCAGGAACACATATATCTTTCTTGTTTGTATACACGGGACAAGTATGTAATCATTGGACATGTAAACTTCTTTCACATTTTTCATATATTCTGCGTTTGGATTCTTGTCCACATATTTTCTCATAGAATGGCCTATCATGATTTTGAATCCACATAGATTTTTATCTGAAAATTAAATATTCAATCATTAAGAAGTTTGTGGCTAAGTAATAACAGCCGCACTGGGCGACCGATCACGTTAAGCAACGCTTGCCGCGGTTGGTCCGTGGATGGGTGACCATCTTTACATACCAAGACCCCACTCATTGCCCTGGGAAGCACGTTAAGGTATTGGTACCGGCTGTCATTCATAGATCTTTGATAGTCGTTACGCGGGTAGTGAGAAGCACGAAATTCTGACAACTAGTCTTACCAAGGGGTATCGTATTATAGTTTTTCACATGGACCTCCACAACCCAGTTACCCAGTAACTGGGTTGTGGAGGTCCATGTGAAAAACTGGTATGCAGTTGCATCCGGTTAGAATGGAAGCCGACCCCAGTCATTGTTGGGAAAAGGCTAAGCAGATTAATTTTAAATTTTTCAGCCGGTAAGTGTAAAACCGCACTTTGTAAAGACACAGTTACATGATATTTAAAATAACGATGAGCTGGACATTAAGAGAGAGTAACATAACATCTTTGCAGTGGAATGCATCAAAGCGAGGGGTTGGCCCAGGCGACGTGGAGTGATAATTATGGCGTATTTTTTTTTTGGGAGTGAAATCGTCAAATAACTTCTCCCGCTCTGAGTGGAGCAGGAGAGCGCGTCAGACTTTTACTGACTAAAACCCACCCGTATTCACTCAGTAGCATGTATGCCAGGGGCGGCGGTATATATCTTTCGAACAAACCAGCACCCCTGGCAGGGATCGGCCCTTGCGGGCCCCATCGATTTGTGCTGACTCTTTGAGGCGCGCGTGGAACACAACGCGCCGTCGACTTGGGCTTGGTCCTTACAGGACAGCGAGCTATCCATTACTCGCCGTCCGCAAGCCCACGCCTACGGTGGCTAGAAATCAGCCTAGGATTCCCGACGCCCAGGGCGTGTCCTGCGGCGGTTAGGGCCGTGATGGCGCATATACTGCCTCTACCTCACGTGCACCGCCTCCCTCTTCGCGAGCATTACTGCGTCGGTGAAGGAGGTGACGGCTACCCATGCACTCTCGCTCCGTAACATGACCTGGACTAGGGCCGGAGTGATAATATTGGTCAGTTGTCCTGTTGGCAATACATTCAGGACAAATGGACCCATATAGCTATAGATAAGACGCAATGGAGGAGGCGTACGCCCAGAAATTGGAGTTATGGAAGAAGAAAAAAGTTCTTCCTGTAATTTGTACATCAAGTGCACTACAATTATTTGACACTGCGTCAATAAACAAGTGTAAAAAAAAAAACATATGGACTTTGACTTTGAATATCCAAAGCTATAAGGCACTTTAAAAAGAAATCTGTGAGGGTCACTTACCTAAATGGATTCGTCCCATGTTCAATATTAAGATTGGCTCGTTTCTATTCACGAGACATGGTTTTGCAATTACTTCGTCTTTCAAGTACCTTTCAATAATTTGTAAAAACCTTGGTTCATTCAAGGTTCTCAGGCAAACTGATCTTACAGCCATGTAATTAAAAATGATATGAAAAACTATCATTATTGCGAATATTATCAGAGAACTCCTGAAAAAAGTAATTTGGTGTTAATATAATAAAAAATAAATACTGTATTCAACGTATGTCTAAAAACCGTTCTACAGATATTTTAAATATTTTCGTAATACTTTACCAAACCTAACTTAATTCTATGTTGAAACCGGGGCGGCTGTCCCTTAAGTGCACTCGTGCGCTGAACTACCAGATTTTAATAAATGTCGAAAGAATCACAAAATGTTTAATAATCGCATTGTGGCCACTGGTTGTGGAATATGTAATACTAACAAAACTGACGAAACAATATAAACTCTTTGCTAAACTATTAAGACTTATTTTGGCGGTACAGAAGATCCCTCATGCGCTATGCCGAAGCGCACGGTGAATGCTCATACATTTCTATGAGATCCGAGCTAAAACGCCTAGCGCATGAGACAGAAGATAGTTGACATAACTGTATGGGAGCGTTATGGAGTAATTTGTCCTTTCTCGTGCGCCGCACGGGGGAACCGAAGTTTGTCGAACTGAACCGAATATTACCGAACGTCGATTACCGAGAGCGCCCGAGGTTTGGCGAAGTTTGCATGCCGGCCATAATGAATGACAGACTCATTATTGTCACCGCGAAGTTTAGTTTCCGTGAAATTAAATACTATTGTTTACTTTTTATTCGTTTAGATTTAAATTACCTACTTATCAGAAATAAATACATTATATTTATTTACATAATACCCCTAATACTTAGTGAGCTAGTAAAGTGCACCTCCAGTTCCATGACCTACCAGCCGCCACTGGTTGAAACAAAAATTACCCCTATCCTCCACTTCTAACTTTACTCCCAAAGGAAACCTCCACTCTTGATATCGATTCCCAGGTCGGGCGGTGTTATTGGGTTTTTCTATTTGAATTTTTTCAGTACCAGCCGGACTCCGGATTTGGTGCCAGGTTGATTTCAATAGGCCTGCTCCCTAATACATGGGTCTTAAACATACCTGGCAAAATGTGGGTACAAATCTGCCTAGCCCTTGGGGGAAACGAGGCGTGATATTACGTATGTATGTGTACTAGAGGATCGTAAGTACCCGAAGACTGTGATGATCATCAGTGCGGCCATCGAAGCGATGAGATTCACGGCTGTTTCTTGGGCGGAGTCTTTGGCAGATACATCTGCGAGGTTACTTCTTATAGCATGGTGTTGTGTCATAGCTGCTCTGGTTGCACCTCCTGCAAACAAATATAATTATTATAAAACATTTTCATTTCTTTTTCATGAAGAGTATTTAATAAAATAAGTATAGCATACAGTCTGCTGCCATTGTGACTTCACTAAGAGAATGCACGAGGTACCGAAGCGAGCTACAAAATCCAGGCATCTAGTTTCGGATACTATAAATTTTCATTCAAGAGCGAGCGAAACGAGCCCGAAAATAGTAGTATTCGTAGAGTAGGGATAGGTTAAGTTTTCATTGTGATATTACTAAGAGAATTCCAGTGCGAGTGACGCGAGCTAGAAAGTTCTGTTGGGGCATCATGGATTTTTCGTGTGATTATACTAAATGAATGCTAGAGCTTGGAAACTGGCCCGCGGCTACGAGTATATCTTGAAGCATTTTAAAGCTCTAAGTAAAGAAATAGCTTTAAGAATTTGCGATGTTGGAGAATATTTTACGAATTGCTGCTTGCACACGTCGGATGGCCCCTGTAGCTTGGGGATCCCGTATCATTGATACAGCAAATATGCTGGTAGCCTATGCCCTTGTAGTTAGGGTACGTTTTAAACAATAGGGTATTTTCCAATTTTTCAAAAGCTATTTTATTTTGAAGATTGGGCCGAAATATGTAACAAAAATAAAATAAAAATGATTTGTCCATTTTCTCGATTAAAATCAAATTTGTTTTTCGTTGTTTTGAATTTACCGCCAAAACGCTCCTTACGATGACTTTTTATCACGTGACCACACGTGACGTCAGCTTTGTGTAAACTAAAGTAGTTGTAAGCAAGTGAATGTCGAGTTTTTACAATTAACAAGATTTTTGATGGATAGAAAGAAAGAAGAAAGAAAGAAAAAGTATTTATTGTGACTCGCACAGGAAGATCACATCGTAAAATTAACACACTTGAATACAAAAAAAATAATATAAAAAGGAACAAATTTCTTGGAAGTAAAAAAAATAAATAATTAAAAATAAAACAGAAAGTCCTGCACGAGGCCAAAAGGCTCCTACCTCAGCATAATGCTGCGACATTTAAAAAGTGTCGCAGCGCTGGTATTCTGATAGGGCCCGAGCGATGTGATGTCACGGGCAGTTACAGTTTATATAAATAAATAATCAGTATTAAAGTTACATAAAATCTAAATATGTTAGCGAATAAAACAAAATACCGTCAGCGCGAAGCGTGACCTCATTATTTGTCGATGCCATAATTATGTGCCTGAGACACTCTGTGGCGTTCCTGTGACAAGCAAAGGGTCGCAGGCGCCGACAAACACGAAAATAATTACAAAAAAAAACGTTACGGTTTTACGGCTGTTTAAGGAACAGTGCAGTAGTGTAGTAAGTATACAATATAAGTGGTGTGGTAGTGAGTTAACGGCATTGATTAATTGGAAAAATACAAGTAAACTAGTGACTGAGAATGCTATTAAATTATGATTTTTACAAAAGACAAATAACAGACGTATACAAAAGACCAGCGGTAAAAACATTCGACTAAAGGTGCCATCAATAAAAGCATGGAGTGAACAAGAACATTCAAGAATAAGTATATTAAATCTTATAAGTATCAAGAAAAACAAATTCTAACTAATAGGTCTGTTCAGAGAACAATCGCTGCCAGGGGAAAGTTCAAAGTTTGGAATCTTTTTGAAGCTGTAGAAGGTGTTGTTTAAATTTTATTCTGAAAGTACCAATTGTCTTTATAGCACGAAAAGGAGGTGGCAAGTCATTCCAACAACGGGAGGCAGCAAATTTGAAACTACCACGGAAGGCAGCAGTTCTGTGCGATGAGGCTAGCATGAGGTAAGAAGATGCTCTAGTTTTGATCTTGTTTACGTCACGTGACCAAGACAGTTTCTTATATAAATAGTCTGGTTTCTTTGTGAGAATAGTGCCAAAGAGTAGGGTAGCCAAGTGAAGCTTTCTGCGCGCTGACATTCTCATCAAATTACCTTTATTTAAAAAAGGAGTGATGTGGGTTCGTGGTGGGACATTATAGCAGAATCTTGCACAAGCATTCTGCACCCGCTGAATCAATTTGTCGCTTCTACCAAGAATACACGCTCCATACACAGTGTCAGCGTAATTCAGCTTGGATAAAACTAGTGACTCACACAGCATAACACGCATATCCACACTTATGTAGGGACGGATGCGATATAAGAGCTTCAGTCGGTAGAAGCAGTTGCGTACGGCCTCCAGTATGTGGGTTTCAAAATGCAATTGCCCGTCAAATACAACCCCAAGATTACGGGCTTCCAAAACCCTTTCTACACCACAACCATCAATCTTGAGGTCCAGGTTGCAAGCAAGCATTTTATTCAGGAAATCCCTAGATCCCATCACAATATACTTGGACTTACATGGATTTAGGACCAAGGAGTTTCTTCTGGACCAAGCCGAGATCCTTTCCAAATCATCATTTACTTTGTTTACAGTTTCAGCTATGTCCTGGGAGCGGAAAGGGAGGTACAACTGCAGATCGTCAGCGTAAAGGTGGAACTTGGTGTTGATCAGACAGCCTATAATATCAGCACTGTAAAGGATGAAAAGAAGAGGACCCAGAATTGATCCTTGAGGTACGCCCCTGTCCACATACTTCGGACTAGAGGACATGGTATCTCCATTGTCACTTGTCACCTGGACAAACTGTGACCGATTACTGAGGTAACTTCCAAACCATTTAACGGTTTCAACATCACACCCATAGTAGGACAGCTTGGAGAGAAGTAGTGAAATATTAATTGAGTCGAAAGCACGCGAAAAGTCCAGTAGGACAAGCAGGGTTCCCTTACCCTGGTCTCTGGCTTCAAGTATGTTACCGACTACATCCAGGAGAGCTGTCGCTGTGCTATGGGCCCTGCGAAATCCAGATTGAGCCAGTGGCAAAATATTATTGTGTTCAAGATATGCCCTGAGTTGGTCACAGACAACCCTCTCCAGAATCTTGGATAGACATGGGAGTAGGCTTATTGGCCGGAGGTCTTTCACACTAGTGGGGTTAGGTACCTTAGGAATCGGCCTAACTATTGCCATTTTCCACAGATCAGGGAAAGAAGAGGAGACTATGGATCTGTTGATGATAGCTGTGATCACTGCAAGTGTCCGAGGAAGTGTTAACATCAGCATCTCCAGAGAAATTTGGTCAGAGCCCTGCGCATTGGACTTAAGACTACGCAAGATCCTCAGCACCTCGTCCTGCTGGACAGGCTCAATCCGGAAATGACCATTACCATGTCTATGGTGCTCAAAATAGGTCAAATCCGCTGCAGTGACCCTACCACTGCCCGGTACATCCAAAAAGTGTTGATTGATTGACTCTGGGTTGTTACAAAAATGTGGCAGACTATGCTCTGGTTTTTTAGAGGTGGCTACAGTTGATTTTATATGACTCCATAACTTCTTAGGTTGTTTAATATTATTATCAATACATGTTTTAAAATATGCGCACTTCTCACTTTCAAAAGCAGCTCTAACAAGGTATTTCAACTCTTTGTAGGATTTTATGTGAATTTCGGATTTTGACGATTTTGACTTCAAATGGCACTTATCACGCAGCCTCATCATTTCCCTGACAGTGTCTGTGATCCAGGGATAAGATTTCTCTCTAATTAGAACTTTTTTGAGGGGAGCATGCAAGTCAAACAGTGTTAGAATGTATTGATTTAACAATGCAACCATGGAGTTTACATCTTCCATATTTTCAATGTGTTCCCAGTCCATTTTGTTTAAGTCATCATTAAAAAATTCGGGAAGGATGTCCTTAAGTGGTCTATAGGTAACCCAATGTGGAGGAGGCTTCTCCAATTTGAAATTTAATTCGACTGATATAATTGCGTGGTGACCGAGCTCTGGTATGTGTGATACAGATACCCCACACACATGGGCATCAGTGCACACAATATCAATTAGAGTTTCACTATGATCCGTGAAATGGGTTGGCTCAGTAACAATTTGTCTAAGTTTGCAGCATTGTATAAAATTGTTCAGTAGTTTATATTTGTTGTCAGTTTGATTTAATACATTAATATTAAAGTCACCAAGCAAGATAATTTTGTCCGCGTTTGCAAAAGAAGAAAGAGAGTCAGTTATCGCATCCAGGAAGACATTCACATCAAGCCATGGCGGCCTGTAAGCAGTGCCAATGATTACTGAATTTGAGTTGATGTTTAGCCTGAGCCACATCTGCTCGACCTGCGACGCCGGCGGGTGCGGCACGGCGCGCACGCGCACCCCGCGGCGCACGTAGAATCCCACGCCGCCCCCGCGCCCGCCGCGCACGGTGCGCGCGCGCGGCTCGTGCCGCAGCCGGTAGCCCGGCACTGTCGGCGCGCGACCCTCCTCTCCCTGCCTGAGCCAGGTCTCATTTATTGCCATGATGTCTACCGATAGACTCTCCATAGCGACAAGAAACTCCTCATGGCGTGAACCGAGCGACCCTGCATTGAATAATCCAACTTTAAGATGTCTTGTCCTGTTCTCTGTAAATAGTAGTGTATATAATAGCAAAATGTTTTAAATAGTAGATAGCATCGAAAATATTATATAGTGTTGAATTTGGCATAAAAATATGAAGTGTAAATATACTGAGATACCTAATGTTACGTGTAATTCGCAAATATATAAAGTCAGGTGTTGTAAATATTGTAGAAATATACATAGTCAGCCACTTGGCTGACAACAACTTTGTTACGATATATAGAGAACGTAAATATATTAAAAATACCATAAGAAATATTGAAGGCGTGAAAGTAGTTAGCGGAAGTGAGATACTTATAAAATATACATAAATAGTTTCCGGTCGAGCAGCTGGGCCACCGAGAGAAACCAACGGATACTGAAACAGGAACATTGCCGGCCTCGCACAAGATAAACTTACACACTTGATTACAAACCAAACAAATATGAAAAGGTTACGTTTTAGAGTAACGTTGACTATACTAGGATGCTTGCAATTAGACTTCCCTTTCAGTAGGCATGTCGCAGCCAAAAACACGCGCAAAGTCCTCCTCAGAGCGGATGCAGTGGGTAGACTTGCCGTCGCCCTGCTTAGCTAGAATGCGACCGAACTTCGTCCACGTGTACCTCCAGCCGAGACGGCTGCCAGCTTCACGCACACGGTAAAACAATTGTCTGTTTGCTTTGGTGAGCCTCTCGTTGACAAAGAAGCGACGCGGGGGCACAGGGAGACCAAGGTCCGCAGTGGTAGCTCCACGTCGCACGCGCGCGCTCTGCAGCAGGTCATCGCGCAGTGCGCGCCGCGTCAGGCGCACCACGATGCGCCGCCCGCGCGCTGTCGCCGCCGCTGCTCCCCCCGGGCTCGCTCCGCCGGTCGGACTCGCGCTGCCAGCAGAGCCCGTGTGTGGCTCTCGCTCGGCTCGCAGGCCCACTCGTTGCGCGAACACTATGTCCCGTTCGTCGAGAGTCACCCCAAGTTTTTTTTTTCAAGTCAGATAGAAAGTGGTATTACTGGTGTGCGGTGCCTCTGTGCACAAATATTTCTAAAAATGCGCCACGCAAAGTATTCGTACCGGTGCTGTTTACACAAAGCTGACGTCACGTGTGGTCACATGATAAAAAAGGCATCGTAAGGAGCGTTTTGGCGGTAAATTCAAAACAAGGAAAAATTAATGTGATTTTTAGTCGTTTTTAGTTGAGAAAACGGATATAAATCAATTTTATTTTATTTTTCTGTTACTTATTTCGTCCCAATCTTCAAATTAAAGTAGTTTTTTATAAATTGGAAAATACCCTATTGGTCGTAGTTTGAAAAGCTGAAAGGAACGACGAGTAAAAAAAACCATTATGTTTTCAAATAATGATAAAAATGGAGAATTATGCATAACAGCTTCAAATTTAATCATATTAATCAAAGTCGCTTCATAATGTTTGCCTGTATGACCGCTTCGTTTTTCTAAACTACGCCATGAATTTTAATTCGGTTTTCACTACGATTTTGAGAAGTTATTCCGTAAGGTATATTTTTCTTTTTTTCTTTATCTGCGATCGGCTTTGTAGCCATAATCAGAACCCGTCTTCGTGTGAGATTATTTTCGTGGTATTCCATTGAACATTCACATTATGTGGTTGTAATATTATCATTAAACTTACATTCAACAAAGAAATCTCTATGTATTGACAAGTAGTAGAAACCGTACGAAGCAACGGTTTTTTTTTTTTTTTTTTTGGGTGGGAAATCATCAAATGACTTCTCCTGCTGAGTAGAGCAGGAGGGCGTGTCAGACTTTTACTGACTAAAACCCACCCGTGTTCCCTCAGTAGCCCGTATGCCAGGGGCCGTGGTATCTCTTTCGAACAAACCCGCACCCCTGGCAGGCATCGGCCCTTGCGGACCCCACCAGTGGTTGCTGACATCTTTGACGGCGCGCGTGAGGAACACAACGCGCCGTCCCGTCTACCACTTTTCGGCCGCAGAGGATAGGGAGAGCGGCTGACGCCATACCGACACTCCTCTTCCCCTGCGGCCCCACCGCGTCCGCCATCAAACGGTGGCGGCCCCGTCCAGGCCACGGAAGGGAAGAGCGCTGCTCAGAAGCACCGGCACTCCTCCTCTACCGCAGCCTGTAACCCTCAGCCGCGATGCCTCCCATTCGACATCGCGGCCCACCTCAGTTGCGGTGCACCTCACCGCAACCTACTTTTTGGCCGCTACGTCAATGGCTTGAAGGCAAAAGCCCTGACGAGCGGCCCCACCGTTGGGTTCCTCTTGGTTTCACCGTGGATGGGAGACCACGGTTACTAAGCCCCCCCGCAACGACAATGCGGGAACCCACTCGGGGGGACGAAGCAAGGGTGAGTTGCTACTTTTCAATAATAACAAACATACAAACCAGCAACTCCAACAACAGCTTTCATAACCGTGCTTATACATAGAATGAATGTAGTGTAATTCTTGAATGCTGGCAAAGCTATTTCTATGCACATTGCTGCATCATTCAGGGTGTCTGCATATAGTCTCCATTTCTTACTGTATGAATCTAGGTGAGTGCTGGAAACATATTGAAGTGAAATGTTTTGATTTAGTTGTAACTGTTAATAGAGGTTCCTTTAAAACAACGCACAGTTGAACTACTGAAGATACTAAATATGAAATTTAAAAGCGTGTTCCTTATGCAATGAAAAGTGTAAAATTTCCTCATTCACAGAATCCATATAGAGAAAAGTTCAAGCAAAGTTCTATTCATAGGTATATGCTTACCCCTGGCTGTATGCAAAATATATCTTTCCCAAATGACCGCAACCATCTTTAAGGACCCAGGTAACAGTGGCTGCAAATGCTGTTGCAGTATTATCTCCTACTCCCACTCCTCGTAGGACTTCTTGTGTTGCAAGGATACCTATAAAATAAAGTTCATTCTTCAATAGATGTCTAAGGAGGAACTATACTCCATTTGAAATAAGATTAGCCATTTAAACAAACCTTTTTTACAGTCCCATCAACCAATTTTGACTTCTATTCCGTTGGCATATGGATGGCATTAAAAGCAAAAAAGTGGTTATAATACCAACTGTTTACTGCAGATGCCATTTATCATGCTACTAATGCAATAGAAATGAAAATCTGATGACGGAACTGAAAAAGCATTATTAAAAGGTCTAATCTTATTCCAAACGGAGTATAGTTATGCCGGAAGGAACTAACCCACAATTTTTTTATGATTTAACTATTTACACCAAGTAATTTAATATTCAAAATGTGGTGTATATACCATATCCAGCAAAAACTGTCTAATAGAAATCCCAAACTAATTCTTAGAATAGCTATAGCCAAAGAGGCCTACGTACAATGAACTGTCCATACATACGTAATACCTAAATCATTTGCAACTTGAGCATATTTCCACCATAATGATGATATTCGGATTCAGACTGTATTTATCTAGGCTCGTAAGGGGTTTTTTTTTCAAAATACTTACCTCAAATGAAGTTTAAGCGAATTTTCGCACATTTTTACAGCGTAAATGACATGTTTTCTCACTGTTTTTTTGGTATTATAACCAACAATTTCCGTAATATTGTTATCTCAGAAGCATAGCTCATATTATCAAGTTGTAAAATGTCGAAAAAAATAATAGGTCTTTACCTATGAAATTGCCGTTTTGTATGAAAAAATTTAAACGAATTTTTTTCATGAATTTTTTATTTGTATTAATCGAAGTAATCACCCATGCAATCAATGCATCTTTGCCATCGCAGTGGCAGTTTATTGATGCCCTTCTTAAAGAAATCAGCTGGACGGGAGGCAACAAATTCTTCAAAGGCATTTTGTACTGCCTCTCGGGTATTAAATTTTTTTCCCGCCAAGAAGTTATCCAAATTCTGGAAAAAGTAGTAGTCTGTAGGCGCAAGGTCTGGTGAGTAGGGCGGATGACGGAGAGCTTCCAACCCCAGTTCTTGCAACTTGGAGACCGTCTGCTGTGCAGTATGAGGTCGCGCGTTGTCGTGCAGGAGCAGCGGAGACGAGCGATTGACCAATGCTGGTTGGAGATGCGCCAGCTTCTCCATCATTGTGTTCAGTTCTTCACAGTACACATCTGCAGTAATGCTCACCCCGTTTGGTAAGAAGCTGTGATGAATCACACCGGCGCTAGACCACCAAACAGTGACCATCACTTTTCTAGGGGTAAGTTTTCGTTTAGGGCATTGTTTAGGTGCTGAACCAGGATCCAACCAACTTGCTGAGCGCTTACGGTTATCAAACAGAATCCATTTTTCATCGCAGGTTACAATGCGGTTCAAAATTCCTTCATTTGTGTGTCTGTTGAGCAGTGCAAGGCACGTCTCGACGCGTACTTCGCGCTGGCGATCATTGAGTTCGTGGGGCACCCATTTGTCAAGCTTTTTTACCTTGCCAATTTGACGCAAATGGACCAATATTGTTTTGACGCTAACGTCGAAAGCTGCTGCTAATTCAGCCGTAGATTGTGTATCATCAGCTTCCACAATCGCCTTTAATTCGTCATTGTCGACCAAAGTCTTCGGACGACCGCGAGGTTCATTTTTCAGGTCGAAATTTCCAGAACGGAAGCGAGCAAACCAATAACAGGTGGTGCGTTGGTTTGTAGTGTTAGCTCCGTAAACGTCGTTGATGTTGCGTGCCGTGCGTCCATAATTACTCGAATTTTTAACGTATCCATGATGACGAAAAAGATTGAAATGCGATGAAAATGTAACACTAATCAATAAAGAAATGACTACTTTTAGAAAAAAAAATCCATGTTTTTAAAATAAAATTAATTTGAAATTAGAATTCTTAGCCAAACAAAAATTATTTTGATTTGAAATGGCCAGTACTGCAGAACGGCAATTTCATAGGTAAAGACCTAATATTAAAATACAATAAGTTTTCATTCATCATTTTTGGTATTACGGAACACATCCAAATTCATCATAAATGGTCAGTAGCTAGTAGCGCTATCGCGTCAAGCCATTGTCAATGTGTGTGTGATCGTACTGCTCACTGTAGGTATGTATCCTCGACAGGTACTAACACTAGCGCAACGATAGCAATATTCGGACGAAATATTGTCTCCGCGCGAATCCTAGTTGCGAGCTTCGGTCGTAGGATTCTTAAGCTATCCAAATTAATGTAACTAATTTATTTTGGATAGCAGCCAATTTGATCGGAGTTTGAATATTTTAGCATAATTCAATATTTAACAGACTTTCATGAATGGAACCAGTCAGCTGCGGAAGTTTGTTTTTTTCACACTGTGTAAAACTAGGCACTCACAGTTGGCGGCCAACTATACATTTTGGTGTGAATGTGGCATAGTTTGTTTATATTTTATGAGACTGCTTTGCCACACTGCAAAGGGATTGTTCTACCCAACTCTCTCTGTCCTAGCTGCTTATACTCATTCTTTGTAAAATAATACTACCCTGTGGATTTCCCTTTATGGATGACCTATAGGGTTGTGAGTTTGTCACCTAGTTGAGATTGACAATAAACTGTCAGTTGATTATTATTACAAGTGAGGGTACCCCACAGTATAGGTTAAAGCACCCTGCAACGACTGGCAGAAAACAATAAGGACGCCAAGTAACTACATAATAGCAGTAGTGAAAGTTTCAGGAGGACTAACCACAGCAGAACGCCTCTATAGCTGCTGGTCGGGGTGCTTAATTGCTGCTTAACTTTGTTTGATTATAGCTCTGAGTCAAGCACTAGTAGTTTTGTAGATTGGCAGTCAAAAGGTTAAGGAAATTGATTCTATATCTTCATTTAAACTCTTGTTGACAACACAAAACCTTATAAGTGAAATTAATTGGGTTCAAACAAATTATACTGAAATAAAACGGGGACCGAACAGCAATGTAACAAAAGAATTTTGCTTAGCACCATAGAAAATTTCAATGGCATGCTAATAACAGCTATGACAGTCAGACAGTAGCTTCTACCTACCAGTAATGGTGCTGCAGAAAGCTTGTGCTGTATCCCATATTTGGTAGTTTGTATAGTCTCTGCTTACACTGTTAGGGTAGCCTTGAGGTAAGAAAACTCTCGCAAACAAATTGGCGAGACCACTGGACTTTTCTTCATCGACTACGACTACGTTTGACTGGTCTGTAACAATTAAGAACTTATGACGTGGAGAACACGACATTCAAGTCATTACCTACTGTACATTACAAATACAGAATACTAATTTAGTAGGTAACTATGAAACTATTATTGATACAAAATTTCTTGTTACCTGGTGGTTTCACGTAGATCCTTTGTTTACTAACGGTTCCGTATAACTCCTTATAAATTATTTCCCCTTCATGAATGGTTACCATTGTAATATGCTTCCTGCACGTTTTAAGGTGGTTTTTGCCAACGTAATCAATAGTAATTTTGTAACGAACTTATTATTAATGTTCCACCCTCTAAAACTCTACTAGTACTATTCAGTTAAAATGTTTAATTACTACATGAAAAATCTTCAAAATCACGCCGCTGATAATAAAGTTGTGTCTTGTTGCCAAAAAACTGCCAAACAAACACAAACTACAAACTGCCCACCTACCATAGATAAAATAAAACACCCACCCACGACAGGACACAGGACAGGCCACAGACAGTGTTGCCAGACCTGGTTTTCACTTTACCCCAGGCTTAGTCGCAGTTTACCCCAGATTCACTATTTGAAAAAATACCCTAAAAAAAATTGAAAATATTCCCTGTGTTTTCTTACTTTACAAATAAAACAACGAGATATTGGTATAGACTGTTTTTGACGGTGTGAAGTTAACGCAAGATTACTGTTTAATGACTGCAAACTATACTGTATATCCCTAACTACAGAGCTTGGTCTGGATGACTGAATACAGAAAAAGGCTCTCTGCAGCTGCACATTATTTATAGGTGCTGATAAAAAGATAATGCTACCTTAGAAATATTATGGAATCGTTTATTACCACCAGCATCTAAGCTCCTCTGAGCTCGGCCTAAAACTAAACGCAACGCAACGTATTTCTACTAAGTAGTTTATTTTATAGTAGTCTCGTAATCGAAACAGACCTTACCCTAAAAAATACCCTAACAAAATGAATACCCTGCCGTATAAGTTTCACCCTAAATCTAGGGTAAATAACCCTAAGTTGGCATCACTGGCCACAGACAGGACAGACTCCACAGAGTACTTTTTGAAAATACCTGCCCAGTTGCCTACACCACAGAACACATATGCTCCTAAAGCAGCGTCCCCACTACGAGCCGCGCGGCTCGGCCTCGCGAAGCTTTTGTGTTTTTTAGCCACGCGTCCACATTAAAGAGCCGCGCGGCCCACCTAGCGCAGATGCCACAGACTATATAGAGATATTACCGGCAGTTTCTTTTGAGATGTGTACAACATATGAATAAAAGGACATGTTTTTAGCACAGACATATACTGTTTATATGTCTGTGGTTTTTAGCTTCAGTAGCATTCATAGTAATAAGCACCGCTGCACCAATATGAAATAAACAGCGGCGACTACGTTTTTGGGTGCGACCAAGTTTAACCAGCAGAAAACTTACACTGCTAGTAATTTAGCACAAGATTTTAATAATAGATGATGTAGATCAACTAAGTCTTGAATATACATAGATGCAATGGAAGATTTCGAAACTTTTTCGCATGTCAACTTCTGGATTTGAGATTTTATTTAATGCAGTTGGACCCATTATTGCCAAAAAAGCGCACAGACAGGTCGCGCGGCCCGTCCCCACTACCCAGAGCCACGCGGCTTTCTTTGAAGTAGACCGACATCGGTCGGGTTGCGCGAGGCCGGCCGCGCGGCTCAAGCCTCGCTCGCGTCCACACTCACGAGGCTCGGCCGCGCGGCTTGGCCTCACGGAGCCGCGCGGCTCTAGTGGGGACGCGGCTTTAGGGCCTTATAATACTAGCGGATTTCGAGCGTCCTCAAAGCGGAGCGGCCACGCAACGAACACGCGACGCATGCGCAGCGAATTCGTTGCGGACGCGCAACTAGATCGCCGCGAACAGCAACGTGGGTGCCATTTATTTTTGCTTTCGTTTTCGTCTTAGAAGTAACAAAGCCAACAGTAGTGTCTTCTCGTCGCAATCCATTTAGTTACTGAGTGTATTGTACGTCGTCAACTTGTTACAAACACGCGACGAAACCATTGCGAATTTGCCACGCGTCCACGACGTGTTCGCGACGCATTCGTTGCGCACCCGCTCCGCCCCGCAGCCGCTCGCAAACCGCTAATGTGATAAGGCCCTTACGGAGGCCCATATTCTAAGGCCACGTTCCGAGATGCGATGATATCGATTTGAGCGCGCTCACAACTGGCGTGAGCGCGATAACGATGTCCCGCGAGACGTCATAGATGACGTCATGACATGCGCCATCTTGCGATAACGCCGACCATGCGTTAGTCTATTATCACCGTGAGCGCTGTCAGAAATTACAGTTGGGCTGTTTTGTTTTGATTCGCATCGTATCTTTAACTATCTTTGGTTTATTTGAAATAGTGGTTTTATCTAAGAAGAAAAAATGTGTGGTGTATACAAGTCTGATATCGTGAAAATATGTTTTAACGTTGAGTGAGCACTTTTATCGCGATCACGAGCGTTCCGTATTGATGACAAAAATGACGGTTCTTAACTCTCAGAATCGTGATATCCAACTCGGAACGCAAAATATCGATGTGAGCGCTCACAGCGCTATTTTTCTAATACGGAATGCGCCCTTAATCCATCTGACCACAATAAGACATGTATTGAAAGACCGGCCAAGTGCGAGTCGGACTCGCAAACGAAGGGTTCCGTACTATTAACTATGAAAACTACAAAAAAAAAAACAAGTTCGCTGTATGGGAGCCCCTCGTAAATATTTTTTTTTATTTTAATCAACTATTTATTTTTAAAGTGAATATATAACTGAATATTCTGTGAATATTTCAAGCGTTTACCTGTTGCCGTTATCAATATCGAGCAAAAACGAGCAAAAACATCACGTGTGTTGTATGAGCGCCCACTTAAATATTTATTTTATTCTGTTTTTTAGTTTTTGTTGTTATAGCGGCAACAGAAATACATCATCTATGAAAATTTCAACTTTATATTTAGCACGGTTCATGAGATACAACCTGGTGACAGACGGACAGACAGAAAGGCAGACGGACAGCGGAGTCTTAGTAACAGGGTTCCGTTTTACCCTTTGGGTACGGAACCCTAAAAACAAGGTGGCTACGTTAGTTCTGATTTTGGCCACGTTCCAATAGGTCTTTGTACAGCTAGTGTTTACAACCGTGTAACCAAGCCTTTATTGTTGTTTACGGAATGAAAGAGAATTGAATTGAAGTACCTATACTTCATAAAAGATAGCTTGATCTCTGCGACAGCTGTCAGTAAAATCACGCCTATGAAGTCCTGAATTTCACAATAGTACAGACAGTACCTGTCAATGTCATACTTTATGGGCATGCCGAGCTAATTAGTGATGGGCGATGAATCATCGTGACCACACACTACAAACTATCGATAATTTAAATTACACGTAATTTGAAATTAATTTTTATTGTATTTATATAGTCATAACATTATTTACATTTGTACATACTTGATCTAAAATAATAGTGAGTAAATAAAATCCAATTTCTCACCTACTCATGTAACATACCAAGCCATAAACTAAAAAAAAGACACTCTGCCATCTCGTCCGATTTGATCATATTTGCGAACAAAAGTTTATGATAAAACAAGATTGTTCTAGCGATTCAGAAACTGATTCGGATATGGATTTGGGGTGTATTCCTTTAAGAGAATAAATGTTTACGTACGTTTAATTTAGTAACGTTTGTAATTAAATTAAACCCAATGAAATGTTACATTAGCATCGATGATAGTAAGAAACGTCGATAATTTCTAGCGACCATTTTTTATATCCTGACAACCCTAGGCATGTCAGTTTGACTTATGTCGCAGAGATCAAGCTATCTTTTATGGAGTATAGTCAATGATTGAACTAAATCACAAACTACATAGAGATATTGAACTAAACTTTATATCCTTGTTGGTTGATTGAAAACTTGGGGATAAATAATTTAAAAAATACAAGAAAGGAAATAGGTAGTTGCTGAGTTTTTAGACAATTACAAATACTTTCACCGCCCTATCTGTACTGTAGCCAGCGAAGGTAATGTGGGTCTGCCTATTATGTTTTCCTGTTGCTAAACAAGTTACAAAAAGTGAATTTTTAAAGAATTTAAAGCACATTTAAATGATAGATTAGAAGATGTGAATGTGCACGTATTGTACCTAAAATGGCACTGAAACCAGAGTCAGGGTATGTGAATGATAGTCTTGGTATCAAAGTTGAAGGCGACCTGGGAGACTTTCAAATCATTGAAGAAAATAGCTACAGTGACGATGATGACAGGACAGATACAAAAAGTTCAAGGACGGTTGATACTCTCGCGATCCCATCAAGTGTGGTGAAGCCCAGCAGTTCTCCCATTGGTAATGTGGCAGTGAGCAATTCTGAAAATGTCGTAATTGGTAATAACACATATTTTAACGGGCCTGTTGTAATCAAGCAAGTGATACAAAATTCAACTGGATTAGAGAACCCTTCATATGTGAAAACAGAAGATGAAAATGTTCCAGTTCAGAAGTACCAGGAGGAATCAAAGAATGATAATGGTAAGTTCAACTACTGAAAGAACAAAGCATTGTGATATTGAGGTTTGTTCTCTACTTTATTAATAGTTACTGTTGTGCTCTTGTCACATAAGCATTGGGTTGGTAGTGCTCATCACTTCCATTCTTCCCGAAATTTCCTTCACGCATATCTCTGAAGGCACTCATGATGTGCTTGCATGCGTGGCCAGTGTGTCACAACGTAAACACAACTTCGGAACAATGAGGTAGTTCCAGCAATGACAATGTTGTATGCCACATGGCCTAATTTTTTTAAGTATTAAATAAAGCTTGCTCAACAAAAAGTAAAGGTACTATTATAAACTACCTCATTATTTTATTTCCTATACACATGGATCTATTGTGAAACTAGCATATGTCTCTGCCTCTGCGCTACAAAGTTTATTTTATTTCCTATACACATGGATCTATTGTGAAACTAGCATATGTCTCTGCCTCTGCGCTACAAAGTTTATTTTTCTAACTTTCCTCTTAAATTTGGTTTTACTGAGTTTTATCATTTGGATTTATCCATTTAATGTTTCTGTTCAGTTGAAATCAGATTTATTTTTGTCTTATCACTCTGGTTGTGTTGTGGGCTTGTTCCCTAAAGCTTCTATTTGTGCACATTATAATGACTGAAAATAATTACCTATTCTCCAAAAGGGCTAATACAGTTATTCACCATGAATTGTAAAAGATTAATTGCGTTCCTTATTATTTTACAGCTATCAAGAAGTTTCATTTAAGGAGATGGCACAAAATAACATTTTCAGCAGTATGTATAGTTATACTTGGTGGTATATTTGCAATATTGTCAATAATACTTAGCAATTCCACCCAGGATGATAGTCCACCATCATCACCATCAATGTCAGAGGAAGATAGTTCTACTGGGAAATCAAGTAAGTGTCAGTGCTTTGTTTGAAGCTCATGCAACAATATCTTTTCCCCTCTTGATCATGCTAATGGGGTGTGCTCACATGGGCTACTGAAATTGGGTAATTCTTGGCAATTTGTATATATATTCCTGGAATTGTTGGGATGTCACATATGAAATTGCGCAATTAATTGCCCATGTAACCGCATCTTAAGTGACTAACATACATGATTATTTGCGAAGACTCTGACACACTTTAATAACTGAATAAAATGTTTTCTGCAACATAAGTTACCGCAACGACTACTTTTAATGCAGTCAATATCCAATCATTCTATTATGTATACCTTATGGGAGGATGCGTTTATGTAGTGGTTCAATTTCCAGGCCAGTGTTAGGTAGTATATTGGTTTAAATATGATTCGCGACTGTAACAAATATAGATTTACGTAATTATGGTCATTAAAATCATTAATACAACCCTCTAACTATATTTAACACTAGCGTTTGCCAGCGGCTTCGCCCGCGCGGAACTTTCATTTCCTACTAACTCCCTTAGCGGTTGAATTTAAAAAAATGCTTCCTTATTCCTTGTCTACATTATAAAGGGAACCTCTGTGCAAAATTTTAGGTCCAGGGTTTGGGTTGGGCGTTGATGAGTCAGTCAGTCAGGACTTCTCTTTTGATGTTAGAATAACATAACATCACGCCTTGTTTCCCCGAAGTGTACGGCAGATGTGTGCCTATAGTACACCCAACATCATTATTTCAGTTAATCTCCATGTATGATGATGATGATGGGACTCAACTTTTCCGCACGTAGACTCCCATTCGGTCCGTTGTGTGCGGGGATTCTGGCTAACAAAGCCAGCCTAGCGCCGCCCATAATCTCCATGTAATCCATTGAAATACTATTTAAATTTATTCAACGTGCAGCTTGTTCTGCAAATTGCAGAAAAAACGTTAGAAAATTTGAATGCATCACATTATCCTGGCGCTTCCCCCGTAAAAGTTCAGGTTCAAATGAAGAAAGATTTTTTTTGTGAAAAGATAAGCCAGCCTCCTCTCCATTCAAGAATTAGCATTAGCAAATTCTCATATTAAAAAAAAACTAGTTTATGGATAAAACCAATGTAACATTAATTATTATAATATTGTCTTTAATTGTTAATGTGTTAAAGAAAAGCATAATGTTCAGTTTCAATTAATATTTTTTACAAAACTCACTTGTGATTTATCATTTTAATTATCAGCTGTCCTTGTACTAAAAAGGTAAACAAATTGTTCCTAAAGTATGCGGTGGTTATGGGAATTCCCTAAAATAAGGTGTGTATATCGGCATTGTATTGCACATTAATACTAACATAATTTTAATGGATGGCGTGGCGTGGCTATAAATAAAGTAATGACGCAATAATTATGTTATCATTTCAGACTACACAAAGGTGGTGGGGTTGTTGTATGAAAACTTAAACTTAATTATATTTACAATTATATTGACCACATTAACATTCCTGTTGATGTTTTATACATTACTAACATTGGATGGCTCTGGTGGTGAAAAGAGTGTGGTCACAGATATTGGGAGGAGTAGGAAAAAAAGGGATTATGAAGCGATACTAGATGATTATGATCCCTACATGAATCCTATTAAGAAAGGTACAATCATTTTATAGATCATATTAATTATCACATATAGTGTCCTAGTGTTAACTTAGGATACTTGAAAGTGCTTTTGAGTAAATAAACAGCATTGTGAGTCAGTGCTATGTTGTGTTACATTTACTTTCTACATTTAAAACTATTTTCAGTTAACATGTTTTTAGCTTGAATGATAAGGTTGTATGCTGTTGCTGACATTTTAATGTTACTTTTCAGCTAATACATTGTTGATAGCACCAGATCATCTTAGGATAGTACCTAGAGCCGATTGGCTTGCTCAGCCAGTAGAGAACTCGTTAGATAAGATTAGACAACCTGTGCCCTGGGTCATTATATCCCACACAGCAACCGAAAGTTGTACAATGCAGGTCAGTGTTATCCTCTTATCCTTCTATTTAGTAAATTTTCAAAATTATTTTCTTAATCTCAAAAAATTGTTAAAACACCACCACACATGCTTACAATTTGACAGTGTATTGACAAGGCCTGTTTAAAAGTTGGCCTTTATTAATTTAATACTTCACGCACAGAAATGTATAGAGGCGGACTTTGTATTGTATTAATAAAATAAAATAAATCAAATAAGTTTATTGACACAAAATACCTTTGTATACAACAAAACAAATGTATTGGACATTTCAGATAGGTAAGTAACACTGGTTTTGGGAAAAGGCTGCACAAATAGAGAAAACCCTGCCTCGTAAACCAGGGGAACCCTGTGACCTAGGAGTCAGTGTTCTACTGTAACTACGTGTACCAAAGAAACCTTTATTTATGTGTGTTATTAATAATAAACCCATAATTACCTGATTTAGCTATGAATATGAATGTGTGACTATGTGTGTGGGCGATGGCTGTGTGAGTGGGATGTGGTGTGGTGTATGAGAGGAGAGGGGGTGTGTGTAGTCGTGTACGGTGTATTCGTATGATGTTGCATGTGTTTATGTATCCGTTTTTGTATAATAAGAATGAATATTGCGTGCCTAAATTATTTTTGAAATAAGGTCTTCTGTACGGGAATAGTCCTGATTAAACAGCCAGTTTTGCGATTTGGGTTTGACTTCATGTTTGTTTAAATTAATTATTTGGATATGTTTGTTGACGCTTCTATAAATGAGTGAGCTTGAAATAAGCTCACAAAGCTGGCGGCTAGCGAGAGCTGTTTTGTGAGAAATGGATGGCATGCAGATTTGGTTTTACGAGTGTTTGAATCGAATGGAGGAACCTGACTTTAAATCAAACAGAATAATGTATTAGTGTTTTGTAAGTTCTAAAAAATACATATATTATCAATTTCAGAGTGAATGCGTATTGCGCGTGCGCCTCATACAAATGTTCCACATAGAGTCAAGAAAGTGGGATGACATTGGCTACAACTTCTTAGTTGCGGGCGACGGTTCTGCATACTTCGGCCGTGGCTGGGATTACGTCGGGGCCCACACGCTGGGCTACAACAGATACAGCATCGGGATTAGTTTCATCGGGACATTTAATAATGATCCGCCCCCGAAGAATCAAATTGACGCCTGTCTCAAGCTACTCAAGAGGGGAGTCGAGATCGGCAAACTCGCTAAGGACTACAAACTGTTCGCGCACCGGCAACTAGCCTCTACTCTTAGTCCTGGCGACAAGTTGTACGACATTATAAAAGAATGGCCACATTTTGTTAAGAACTTCACGCAAGATTCAGACCCAGCAGAACTTCTTCCGAAGTATGACTAAGTGTAGAGAATTTTATATCGGCCGAGTTCTTAAATATTGTGTTGGATATGGTTTTATAATAAAAAATAAATAAAAAAGAAAGTATGTGATAGTTATATTGGCATTCCAAATATTTTTATAGTGAGCATGTTTTACAAAAATGTACATATTATTTTGTCCGGACCGTTTCACCGTTGTAATATAAACCAGTCTACCGAAAGATTGCCTTTGCTATTTTTTTAAGCTATGCGCGCCTATGTAAGGATATTTTGGTAGTTAATGTTGAATGTTAGCATTGTACATTTGCTTTGCATGCCCTTTGCAGTATCTAGAGTTATGCTAGTCAAACTGACATATTTTATTGAACATTTTGACAAATTCAGTAATACACAATGGTAAAAACAGAAAATGAAAGTTAAATACGTACCGTAATTTCGTATTTTTATTGGTGAAATGGTGTAGGTGATTAAAAACTAGGTATTTAGATGTTCGAAAACAATGCAAACAGAACTACGCCAAAATAATATTTTATTATATTGTGTTTTTAAAAACAATATACAGTGGTGGTCATATAATTAAGAACGCTTATTTAAAGCTAAATTTTTTTCAAACTAAGATGTATAAATAATTGCATGTATTTTTTTTTTTTTGTATTTGGCTCGGTATAGCAAAACTTTTCCATGCTAGCGGTACATTCGTTAGTACTCATATTGGCAAAAAATATATAGATAAACTTTATACATTAGGTCTGAACCCAGTATTACTACTTACTGGCTGGTCACATAATTAAGAACGCTGAATATTTTATTTTTTATTCATTTTTATTTAATTTAAATGTGTCCTCTGTGGTTGTAGGTCACTATTCGTAAAATTTTGAAGCCATTTAGTGCTGTAAAAATCGTAAGGGGATTGATTCATATGAAAACGATAGGGAAAAATAAAAATTGCGATCAATTTACAAAGGAAGTCATAATAAAAAACCGGTCAAGTGCGAGTTGGACTCGCGCACCGAGGGTTCCGTACAAACCTGTGGGTATATAAGTAAAAGTTCAAAATTGTCAAAAATATTTTTTTTATATGACGAAACTAAAAATTTTCGGTTTTCGTAATTTTTCCTATATCTGTACTATAAGACGTGACTTCGTACAAAATTTCAAGATTCTAAGTTCACGGGAAGTACCCTGTAGGTTTTGATTCCCGTGCGAGTTTCGAAAATTTGCGGAATTTTGCGGCCTAAATGGCTGTATCTTTTGATTGCGTTGACTTAGAAGGTTGATTTTTCTACAGCTTCCAGGGACAGTAGAACTAAGTATCATATAGAAATTTCAGTTTGATACCTCCACGCGTTCCTGAGAAAAACGGTCTTGACAGACGGACGGACGGACGGACGGACGGACGGACGGACAACAAAGTGATCTTATAAGGGTTCCGTTTTTTCCTTTAGAGGTACGGAACCCTAAAAATCGCGAGAAAAATTGATCGGATAAAAAGAGAGCAGACCATCCACAATGCTTAAAAACGATGGTTTTCCACGCTGTGAAGCATTATGCCACGTATCAAACTTCAAATGTTCCGCGTGTACCTAAACAGAGACTGTTATCACGTCGAGATGATCGAAATACCGTTCGTTTGGCAAAACAAAATCCTTTTAAGGGTCTAATGAGCTGAGAAAAGAATATTTTGGTGAAAACAACCACTGCAGACCCACCGTACCCCTGGTGGTACGGTGAGTATTTTAAAGTTAAACGATACCACTAGGTAATAGTGTTGTATTTAAAACCACTTTTGTGAAAAACAATTTAATTCAGTAATTAGGTTGTTATGTGCGCAAGTTTTCCAAAGTGTGACCAATTGAAATTTCTTTATTTGCAATTTGTAACTGTACGTCAGTAATGAAGTCATCATTGATGATTTAATCCTTTCTTCTTTGTTTTGGAATCATCTCCAATGTATGAATATGCTCCAATACTTTGAGTAATCACTAATCACATCAATGTCACAGTATTCTTGTTGACACGTTTATTAATTTTGAAGTGAAACGTCTCTAAAATGTTGGTGGTTCTATGGCGTTCACCAAATACACTTATTACAGTAGATGAATGCGTCTTAAACACAAGTGGCAAAGCACTTGCTAGGGCAACTATTCTTCGTCGTGGTTTATTTTTCGTACATCCAAAAGACTTCCCTTTCTTCCAAATGTTGCAAGTCCAATGGTAATAGCACCCTCGCAATGTAACATTTGGGAATACTTTCAAAATGGCGTTCATCGCTGCTCTTTTGTAGTCTGTGTGAATATTACGTGGGTTCCACTCGGGTATTTGAGACTTTATCATGTTAAACAAAATAATGTAACTTTTTGGTTTTCGGTCCGACATAAGTGCGAATATTAAGGGCTTCGCTTTATTAGTGTCCGCATCACTTCCCAGGTTAACATGAATATAAAATAATTGTGAAAATGGTTTTGGGCAACTATAAAAAGTGCCGTCAACAAAATATTCCACAATATTTCCAACTACTTGTCGCAATTCTTTCGAGCAAAAAACTATAATACGATTTAGCTTATCTGAGTTGTTACAGTAATAATCTGCCAAAACGAAATTATGATACTGGACTCGGACTTCAACTCAAATCGTGGGATACAGTTTTAGAAACTTGTGTAGTTTTGTTCCTAGCGTTCTGAAGAAAATGCTTCACGCCTTCATACCGAGGATATTTCCCAATTGCAAAAATCATCCCCATGTCTTTAAAATCAGTTTTTTTCTTGTAGTATAATTGTTCAATAGTTTCACCAGATGAAACTAAATTTTTTCGCAAATTAAACTTTCCGTCAATATTTCATTACCCAAAGACTACACACGGGCAACATTACTCAATGGATCTACTTCACAGGTATGATCTCTATTTATAATAAATTTTCTATCCTTAGAAAAAAATGTATGTATTTAAAACAAATGACAAAAAAACAAATCAATCAATCAACTCAGCCTATCGCAGTCCACTGCTGGACATAGGCCTCTCCCAGGCTGCGCCACAATACTCTAAAAAACAAATAAGAAAATTTAATCAAAAACTACTTTCTAATCGTTACAGTGACATAACATTTATTTTTACTGTAAGATTAACACCGCCTCAACATGGAGCCGTTTGTATAAGTTTTGTGACGATGTTACGGTATTTGCCAAGGGCGTTTCAGCTATTTATTTGGATGAAATCTATTTTAGCATCGTCCATTATAGTTACTATTGTCAACACCAACAATTACATTTAATTTGTATTAGTTTCACAATTATTCTTCAACAAAAAATCTGTAATTGTCAACTGTCATGAACGCTTTGAAAAAGTTAATATGTACGGTTTAACTAAAGAGTTCGAAGAGAGCAGTACCTAATATGCAATATTGCCGCATCAATACTTAAGGAATTATGCATTACCTAAATACCTTACTAATGAATGAGTAATTATCATAATATGCGAGATAACTCATATAGCACAGCACTACGGTCACTTCATACAGTGGTATCGTTTAACTTTACCCATCTTACCACCAGGGATTCGGCCGGGGGTACGGTGGATCTGCAGTGAAAACAACCCTTCAACAATCTCTGCACGCACTATTCGAAGGCGTTTGGTAGGAGAAAATTTGCACGGAAGGATAGCAAGGAAGGTGCCCATGTCCAAACGGTGCCATAGGCAAGTCCGGCTTGCATTTGCAAGAAGGTATGAAAACTAGACAGTTAGTCAGTGGAAAAATATTCTTATTTCTGACGAGACAAAAATAGGCGGGTATGTTTTCATGGAAAACGATATGTACGACGCCTCCGAATAAAGATTTCGACCCTAAGTACACAAAAAATACATTAAAGCATGGTGGGGTAATGTGGAAATTTGAGGGTGCTTTTCTGGACGTTAAACATGTATCCATTTCCAAAACAAGAATATACTGGAAGAAACAATATTGCCTTATGCTGAAGACGTGCTTCTGGTTATTTGGGCATTCCAGCACGACAATGATCCAAAGCATACACGCACCGTTAAGGAATTTCTCACATCACAATCAGTTCATCGACAGTGTGGCAATTTAAGACAGCTGTACGACGTTTTCTTTGCAGAATGGAACTCGTATCTCTCTTAAAAATGTAAAAAAATTCATATGATTAATGCCTCGCCGGTGTAAAGCAGTAATTAAAGACATGCTACTAGCTATTAATTTTAGTCTAAAATATATTAAATTGTTTGTTTTTTCTTTACACACTTCACATTAATGTGATTTATTTAGTCCAAGTTTCTTAAAAAACAACTCTCGAGCAGTTTCATAAATCGTTCTTAATTTCTTTGGCCAACTTCATTACTATTTGGATTTGTTTGAGAATAAAGAAAATACGTAAAAAAATGTTAGCGATTTTGTTCTATATTCCTAATCCCGTTTGCTCTATTCATGTGGCTATTTCATAGCATAATTACGTAGTTACTTCTAAGAAGGAACACATTTTTACAAAAATCTGGAACTTCAAATAGTTCTTAATTATATGACCACAACTGTATACAACCAGTATCAAAATTAAGGCAAGATCTCATACACCCCAATTAGAGTGTTGATTTAAAAGCATATTACTATGACCAAAACTATTTTTTTTTAAAGCTAACTGATATTATTAAGAAAAACGTGTCGACCCAAGCATTACTTTATGCATTTAAAATTCAGTCTTATTTCTTCTAGAATAAGATTTCATTTTCTTTGGCTCAATCAGTGGTAGGTATGGCAAAATACGTAATAAAAAAAAACTTATGTTAAAAGTTACTGTATTCGATTCATTAGACAACTAGGAACAAACTAGTTTCAGGTCTTGCGTCTCTTCTGTTACACCTTGTATACTTGGAAATACCTAATACAATACTATTAAATACACCGTCTCCCACCATTTCAACTGAAATGTCATATTATTGGTAAAACTTAATATTTTTAAAGTCGTAGGCGTAGGGTAGAGTATTATAAATTTTATATTTTTACATTGTGTATGTGACAACAGTTAATTTTATATATTTTTATGAAGTTGAAAGCGTAGCTTGGAGTGATACAAATTATACATTTGTAAAAAAAAAAAAAACTATTATACTTTTTTGTATAAAGTCGTAAGCGTAGTCTATAGTTATATTATTATAAATTATATATTTATACTTTGCCTATGTGAAAACAAAATATATTTTTATATACACATTATTTGTATAAAATCGTAAGCGTAGCATAGAGTAATACAAATTATACATTTTTACTTTGGCTATGTGACTAAATGTTTATTTTTATATACATATTTGTATAAAGTCCTAAGTGTAGCCACAAAATAAAGAGAGTACAGAAGGCAATCACATGTATGTAGGTACTTCGATTTTCATACCTACGCTCGGCGCACTAAGGAGTATTTGGCTGATAAAACTGGACAAAAGTCGGAATCAGCAAATTAGTCAAAAGTCTCACTGAATCTATTGTTCATCTAGCCAGGTAACCGGTCCATCAAATGACAGCCATTCAATCCCCGCAAGCTTCAAACCTGTTTACGTAGGTCAGTCGAAACTCATTCGTTCGCAGAATCGCATGTCTTTGTTTTCGGCGCTCTCGGTTGCAGTCTTACTTTGCTTTGTTATTGTGTTCTCGTGTGGTGTTTTAAAAGAAAACGTTTTGAATATGGAAGATGAAGGTATGTACTGTATTTTGAAATATCAATTAGTTGATTTGCTGCTTAAATTTTATGTTTAAAAATGGTATGATAACAGACACAATTTGTATTTTTTTTTTACTTAAATTTATCAGAAAACAGTGTTTTTGTTTATGTGTCCTGTCTTGTCCCGCTATCATTTATACATGGTCATAATAACCGGTCTTTCGACAATTGCACACCGTAGTTAAACAGTCCGCCCACGTCCGCCATTTTGTTTTGTATTACTTCAAAGTTAATGAGTGAAATATGTGAATTATTTTAAATAATATTTTTTTTGTCTTTTTTGTACATATTCTTCGGGAACTGTCAAGAAATTTACCAGAAGAGCATAGTATAACATCCTGAATGAATTTAAAGGAAAGAAAATGGATGAAAAGTTTTTATTATTGGAAGAGAGACTTCTGAAACTGGCTAATTGTCCAAATAATGAAAAATCTAATTTTATTCGTTCTTTGAGGTGTTTCAAGACTACATTCAAGAAAAAATGGAAAGATGCTACTTACAAAGAAGAACGTTTCTTGAAAACTAATGAAGTCTGGCTCACATCTTCTATTGAATTGCCTTACTGGACGGAAATACCTACTCAAAAACCAGGACGACCATCAAAAATATTCAAAGAGCTTTGTGATCGCAGCAAACGACCAAAAACTAAAGAGCTACGGGAGCAAGTACCTGTGGAGGAGTTGACGTATGCAGCTGGCGTGAGTCAGCGTATTTCAGGAAATACGGACGCATCAAAAATAATTAAAGAAATTATTGCTTCACCAACCAGAGCTACAAAAATCCGCAAAGTTATTACTAGGTCCAGAAAGCAAACAATTGTGAAGAAACATACACCTGAAGAAGCACTGGCCATCTTCGTTGAAGGCGACTTTACTAGGAGACAGTGGGAAATAATACACAAGTCTAATAAAAACATCTACCCCTGCTATTCGCTCATTCAAAAGGCCAAAACGGAGTGTTATCCTGACAAAGAATCCATGAGACATATTACATAGACTGTTACTAAGTTCCGACCCATATCTGAGTAGTAATCGACCAAGGCAGCACAAAAAAACTCAGCCATTTTCGCAAGAGGCAGTCAGACTGATGATTGCAAGTACTCCTCATGAAGAAGATTACGGTGAAAATATAGACGGTGAAGAAGATGAAGACAAAGATGATGAAGATGAAGAAAATGAAGACGAAGAAGTTGAAAACGAAGAGTTTTAATGAGATTAATTGTTAATGCACACTTATTTGTAATCAAAAATAATGTTTAAATCGAATTCATATAAAAAACCGCCTCAGATATTTTTGTCCGGTTTTATTAGCCAAATACTCCTATGTGCGGCGGTCGCGCTAGGGTTTTCAACTTTGGCTTATGCACAAAAAACTATCGTGGTAGTGGCACTCGTATTTAGGTATTTGCCATGATCACAATTAATCTCAACTCTAATAGTTATGATCGGCGGCGGGCGGCTTCGCGGGTGGCCCGGCCGGCTCGCCGAGCCTATTTATAATGAGAAAGATGAGTGTATTTTTTAGCTTATAAGTACTACAATAAACACCTAATATATATTGTAAAAATATTACAAGGCCACAAAGTCATTTTCGCTTACCCACAACTAACTAGGTATTCTGTGTTACGTAAAAACGAACCATCGAAAGACGAGAAAATACCTAGGTACTCACCTCTCTGGTCAACTCAACAATTGGTAGCTTAAAAAAAGGACAATTCACAGTTTAATGTTGAATTTAAACAGCCGTCCACTGAACAGTTGTAGTAACTTTTTTTGTTGCTCCATTTTTGCATTTCACAGACGCGTGTCTCAGGGAATGGCACTCGCGCTCGCACTGGTCCCAACCGGTCCGAGATATCGTGTCCGTGAGCGGTGTCTATGTGTGCGTTGCTCGAGCGCACTTTGTATGTAGATTGCCTTCTGTACCCTCTGTATTTTGTGGTGTAGCTTAGAGTAATATAAATTATACATTGTCATTGTGACTAAATAACAGACGTGAATAAAGCATAAAATTAAGTTAAGGAATATTGTGCAATATTATAAAAATGTGATTGTTTAGTTTGGGATGTAATTGTGTGTTTTATGAATGTTATCAACTTATTTTTTCTTGTGATGTAAATTATTTGTCATCATTAAGTCATTGAATTCAGTATCTCAGCTGATAGTGCTAACATTACATTACCAATAAACTTGTGAGTGACCATTTGTAAGCCATAAACCTTTAATTTCCTCAATAAATGTTCAGTGCATTGGAATTTAAGTTTTATTTCATGAAATTGCGTTTGTATTTCGTAAATTTGAAAAATATCTAAGATTCTGAATTCAAGTTTACATAATACACACAGCAGCAGTACAAATTTTTCAACTAATGTCCCTGGGAAACTTTAAAAACAACTTTCGCATAATTTTTCACACAAGGCAATTTGAAACAAACCGTTGCAGCCGTTCCAGAAATTTAGATTTTATCAGATATAATCTGAATCTCGGAAACGGCTATACAAGAGTTGCTCGTTTACAGGTATTAGATTTGGTACAAATCGTCATTTAAAAATCCCCTATAACTTATTTCATAATACGTGAAGCAAAAACTTTGTTAAAATCAAATATTTTTATTTAATAATGCATTAGAAAGACAAAAAAAAAACATGGTCGAATATTGACCACCGGGCGACCACTAGCCACTTGGTTGGTTCACGAATTCTTGTTCTTAGGGCTTGGGCTACATGTACTGCCGACGTGTGTATAATGTCGAGCTAAAGTGTTGTATTGACTTAGAAATCAAGCCTGTATTGTAAATAATTTGCATGCAATGGCGGAATGTGTCTGCGCTGAGAATCCGACAATACATAATTTATTCCCTTTTTGATGTATAAATTTTATAGCTATGAGGGTAGATATTAGTAAAGATTCTCTCTTATATTACATATCAATTATTTACTGGCTACACTTGAACGTAAGTATAGTTGAGTTCGGAACAGCTTTACAACCCTAATGTCAAACGTCCATTGCTCGGCATTGAACGTCAAGGTCTATTTATAATCTATGGATAGTTAGATTCTATGACTAGAATACGTTCTTAATAAAGACTTGGCTAAAAGGTCTCTGAAACCAGGCCATAAAACTAATTAAAAAAAAAATCTTCGTGAAGTTTCCATTTTTTTTTTGAAGTTTACTAAAAAAATAAATTGGTAAAGAATTACGGGGTCGACTATACAGTAAGAAAATGAGGCCCAACTTTAAAATTACCTACCAATTTGTTGATGAACGTTGAAGCCATTATGTAGGTACCTGAAAACTTTATGATGCACACAGTGGTTTCATCGTTCCAATTATGTTATGTTAATACCTACCACATATAATGTATAATACTTCACTAATATTTTTTTAATCAATTTAAAATGTGTTTACAGAGATTAAGGTATTGTTTTTGTAGTTAGTGTTATTATTAAAACATAAATCAGTCTAATGAAGAGAGAGTTAAAATGAGCTACGTCGAAATTGAAAGAAATATGTACATAATGTAATTAGATAAGTCTGTTCGGATATAGTTTTATACTCGTCACACCTATCTCTCTTTCTCCTCCTTATGGCCCGGCTACACGCTCCGTCTTGCCTGTGCAGTCCAGGCCTGTGCAGTCATGACTGTACAAAAAGGCTACACGTGCAGGTTAGCTCGTGCAAAACTGCTTTTAATTTTCCTTAAAGCCGGCAACGATTTGTATATTTCTATGAACTGAGTTAAAATTCCTTTGAATAACTCCTTGCATCACTCATTTTTTTGATTTGCGGCGTGTACTTTTCGAATATCATTTCCTCGGACTGATGCGCGGCTTGAATAACCGGCCACACGTTCAAGTAAAACCGTGCAAGCCAAG
This sequence comes from Polymixis flavicincta, assembly GCA_949987655.1. NCBI lineage: Eukaryota > Metazoa > Arthropoda > Insecta > Lepidoptera > Noctuidae > Polymixis > Polymixis flavicincta. The sequence continues at coordinate 27,065,392 of OX465171.1, read as the reverse complement.
TTTGCGCAGTCCAAATCTTTAGCAAGTCAACGAATGCACAAGCCGCGCTTCCAGGACTGCACAAGCTACCGTCTTGCCGCCCACACGCACGCGCTTACCTGCGCAAACTGATTTGTGCAGGCATGCTTGCAGGCAAGACGGAGCGTGTAGCCGGGCCATTACACCTCTTTCAGACACTATCTCCGGCTACTCGCTCAGGTATTTCCACAAACTTATTGTAAATTAATTGTATTATGTCTCTTAATTTATCGTTACTTATTAAGTATTCTGCATTGTTAATAGGTCTTTACCTATGAAATTGCCGTTTTGTATGAAAAAATTTAAACGAATTTTTTTCATGAATTTTTTATTTGTATTAATCGAAGTAATCACCCATGCAATCAATGCATCTTTGCCATCGCAGTGGCAGTTTATTGATGCCCTTCTTAAAGAAATCAGCTGGACGGGAGGCAACAAATTCTTCAAAGGCATTTTGTACTGCCTCTCGGGTATTAAATTTTTTTCCCGCCAAGAAGTTATCCAAATTCTGGAAAAAGTAGTAGTCTGTAGGCGCAAGGTCTGGTGAGTAGGGCGGATGACGGAGAGCTTCCAACCCCAGTTCTTGCAACTTGGAGACCGTCTGCTGTGCAGTATGAGGTCGCGCGTTGTCGTGCAGGAGCAGCGGAGACGAGCGATTGACCAATGCTGGTTGGAGATGCGCCAGCTTCTCCATCATTGTGTTCAGTTCTTCACAGTACACATCTGCAGTAATGCTCACCCCGTTTGGTAAGAAGCTGTGATGAATCACACCGGCGCTAGACCACCAAACAGTGACCATCACTTTTCTAGGGGTAAGTTTTCGTTTAGGGCATTGTTTAGGTGCTGAACCAGGATCCAACCAACTTGCTGAGCGCTTACGGTTATCAAACAGAATCCATTTTTCATCGCAGGTAACAATGCGGTTCAAAATTCCTTCATTTGTGTGTCTGTTGAGCAGTGCAAGGCACGTCTCGACGCGTACTTCGCGCTGGCGATCATTGAGTTCGTGGGGCACCCATTTGTCAAGCTTTTTTACCTTGCCAATTTGACGCAAATGGACCAATATTGTTTTGACGCTAACGTCGAAAGCTGCTGCTAATTCAGCCGTAGATTGTGTATCATCAGCTTCCACAATCGCCTTTAATTCGTCATTGTCGACCAAAGTCTTCGGACGACCGCGAGGTTCATTTTTCAGGCCGAAATTTCCAGAACGGAAGCGAGCAAACCAATAACAGGTGGTGCGTTGGTTTGTAGTGTTAGCTCCGTAAACGTCGTTGATGTTGCGTGCCGCTTGTGCCGCGTTGCTGCCACGACGGTACTCATATTCCATAATTACTCGAATTTTTAACGTATCCATGATGACGAAAAAGATTGAAATGCGATGAAAATGTAACACTAATCAATAAAGAAATGACTACTTTTAGAAAAAAAAATCCATGTTTTTAAAATAAAATTAATTTGAAATTAGAATTCTTAGCCAAACAAAAATTATTTTGATTTGAAATGGCCAGTACTGCAGAACGGCAATTTCATAGGTAAAGACCTAATATTATGTCGTGTATCCACATAACAGGCATCTAGCCGCAGGAGGGCCTGGTGACCTCTAATACAGGTTTTTATAGAAATTTACTTCGAGACTACAGTCTCGCAAACTTGCTCCTTGTTCGCATTTTTATATTACATATTGTTAGTTATATATATATATAAAAATTATGGTAAGTATTTATTATTATAGTGTAAAACAAAGTCGATTTTCGTGTCTGTCTGCGTGACCGCTGACTCTTCTTAATTAGACAATGCATTTTGATGCGGTTTAAACAATAATTTAGACTTTTAGAGCATTTATTCTGGAATAATTATGTGTTTAATACATTCATATTTATCTTAGTCATAGCACAGAAATCTCGATGATTTGGAATGTCGGATCGCTATTATTTTATATGCTTAATTAAAAAAAATGTTGCCATCTACTACAAACTGGTTGGGGTTTTTAATGTTATTTGTTTTTTGTGAGCAGTGGTGGCCCTGTGGATGCGGCCGCAACTTACCGAGTTGTAGACCGTAGGTTCGAACCCAGACAGGTGCTTTACTTTAAAACATCGTGAGGAAACCGGCATACCATAGAACCAACAATTCGAAGACATGTGACATCTACCAACCCACACTAGGCCCGCGTGGTGGATTAGGGCCCACTCCCTCTCACAGAAAGGCGGCCTGTGTCCCAGCAGTGGGAACATTTTTGGCTTATTATGCTTTTCTTTCGTAGGACGCAGTTTAGTAGCATATAATAATCAGCCTATAAGGTAGCCTCTGCTGGGACCAAGGCCTCTATGAGAGATAGTGGGCCGTAATCCGCCACGCGGGCCTAGTGCGTGTTAGTGGATGTCATGTCTTCGTATTTTTGGTTCTAGTACATTCTCACTATGTTCTGTTACCGTTTTGAGAGCAGTGGTGATGAAAATAATTTACAAAAAGTGGAGTGCCTGGCTGCGGGCGATTTGTGAGTGGTTGGTGCGAACCCACACCGTCGTATCTACTGGGCCATCACTGTTCTGCTAGTAGAGCTTACTCTTCGAAAACGTGGTAACCCTTTATTTCAAGATTCTGTAAGAAATTGGACCCAAAGAATACATTATAAAATAGATTAAATAAATGCGGTTTGATCTAAGTAATTGTCTTTTATTGCTTTTCCTGAAAGAACCTGAACGGATCCATCGATACCATACCAACCATTTGTACAGAAAACCGCGCGGCAGTGGTAATTCTTTAACTACGAAAACCGCTCTTATTGCTACGGTCTACAGTTCTAAACGATATCAACGTCAATCTTGATACAATATACCTCTTGTTGACTGTACCAGTTGACTCTGATTTTATCATAATGCTCAGTTGGTATAAAAAAAATACAATTTCATTACCTACTCGAAAAGGCTGTATATGGTTGATTAATTGCTTTTTAAACAGTTTTTGATGAATAATTAAAGCTCATAAAGCAAGGTTAAATGATTTAGATCGCGCCACGATAGTGCCTCTGTAAGTACCTACCAGTCATTAGTTGCATGCAATATTGGTTAAATTATTATTTACCGTCTACAACATGTAGAAGTATAGTTTACTTCAAATAAATTTGGATAACCTATGGGTTTTGTTCTTGGGATAAATTCATCAACTACGGAACACTTCATTGTTCGTGGTCCGACACGCACTTGGCTGGTTAATTTTTTTATGCTATTGAGGGGCAAACACGGAACAGAAAAACAGTGGAAGTAGCCCTATAACTAGGTACTTATTTTCCTTAGTTGGAACGGGACGGCCAGGGGCAACGATCAGCAGGCCGACGAAAGGACACGACGTAACCTTTCCTCAGGTAATGTCATTCCCATACATTTTGGCGTAGCGTTTGGCGTGAACGCTAACAGAAATGTGTTTTGTCTCTAGGCCCAGGCGACCTACCTGCTGGTAAGTGGCCGCCTGTGGACTGCAATACCAGGAGTACCGCAGGTGCATTTTCTACTGCATTGTGTATTTTTGAAGAGCTCCTCTCTTCAATTTGCTCTACCTAGAATCATTAAAATTATTCGTTGTAATTTTATAAAACTGGCCAACTTTGTCGAAAGCGCACTCTTAATAGAACCTAGGTAAAAAAATATCCACATAAATACGTTGACTGAACTTTATAATCCCATGTCGTGATCTGGGTAGGTAGGTCGGGACATACCTACCCACTAAAATATTTATGAATGTGGTCGCGCTATCTCTGATAGATCAGCCAGTTTATAATTACTAGATCGTGTGTTGTTCACAAGTCCACACTAGTTGTTCACATAGTGTAGACATTTTACTAAGCTTTAAAAATGGTTCAGGTCGTATCAGAGAAATCAAATATTTCACACAAAAATAAATTGAACAGTAATAAGAAACATTCGAGGAAACGATTCTGTATGAAAAAGTTTGTGGAGTTTTGTAAGAGGACGGATTTGCACGGGTACAAATATATCGTTATGGAAGAATTCAGTTATGGTGAAAGGTACACTACTTGATATCATTAATGATGACTACGCATAATTGATTGATTGGGAAGTCATCATGATACCCAATCAATCAATTGCGTTGACACCCAATGGTGGCTGTCTTAAAGCTATATTATCTTATTGTTGTTCGCGAGATTTAGGGAACTTCATTCGAGAACATAAAAATAATGCAATTGAATTTATGCGGACTTTTTAGCCGTAGATGTTAGACAGTTTTTCGGAATCGGACAAACCTAAATGCGATTGACTACCTACAGCCATGATTTATTCAGATGCTTTATGTTTTGTGAGCGAAATACTAATTATAATTAGGTGTTATTTGCTAAATCAGGAAATCTTAAGAACTATAAACCCCTTTTATTCTCGTAAGAAACTTCACATATGTCTTTCGCCCTGGCGCAAAGGGGTCTGTAATCTAGGTAGGTACTCTTGACTAATACCCCACAATTATCTTTCAATTAACTACTTCTGGCCAGGGGGTCGGAGCACTTGGCCATTCATCATTATCCCAGGGAAGCATATGCATGTAGGTGTAAATGTACCTAAAAGACGAGATATGCATGAACGAAATCACGCGAAACAGTTTGTGGCAAATAGACATTGATACTGTGTTTCCTTTTACTTTAAGCAATTCTGAAGTGGTTCTGACTTAGGTGCTGCTGGGCGGTTGCTGTGGTGATCAGCGTCTTTATTGCGGCTTACTTCGTAGTCACCGCATACAGGTGGTACGCAAGGAATCCCATAGTAACCGTGAGTTCTTCTGTGTATCCTTAGAGAGAGTACCTACGTAGTAACCGTTCTTTTTCTAAAGTTTTTTCGAAATCTTGATGTGCCATAGTGATCGGCTATCAATATTGTGGATTTGTATGGCGTGATCATTACTTAATAGTGTAATTAGGTAACTACGCGACAGTTTTTGTAAGGCTCGATGTGGCACTCCTGTATCTACACCTATCCTTGGGTTTTGAAATGATTTTGTTCTAGTATTTGTTTGCTATTGACTTGCTTGCCTGTCTGTCGAATAAAGCTGTCACATCTGCCTTCAATCTCTACGTCTGTAAGCAGGTGGAGCAGTGGTGGCCAAGTGGTAACGGCCGCGACTTACGAGTTGTAAGGTCGTAGGTTCGAACCCAGACAGGCGCTTTACTTTGTATTAGGTATTTCATCGCCACTGCTTTCAAAACGGTGAAGGAAAACAACGTAAGGAAGCCGGCATGTCCTAAACCAACATTTCGGAAGGCATGTGACGTCTACCAACCCACATTCGGCCCGTGTGGTGCATTACGGCTCGTTCCCCTCATCGAGGAAGCCTGTGTCCCAGCAGTGGGAACATTATAAGCTGATAATGCTAATGCTATGCACCTTGTGAATAGAGATACCTACGTATAGCTTTAAAATTGTGGCATAGAACATAGCTTATCAGCGAAAATAATTAAAGCCAAAGAAGCCAATCCATCACTGCATTTTGAAGATTTTATCAGTTGTGTATTCTTTCTACGATGACGCGGGTTATGATTATCGATAACCAATCACGTTAATAATCCTTTAGAGATTTAGGTACCTACTTATATTATGTATAAAGTAATCCACATTTTTTACTATGTTTAGTTTTATCCGCATAGTGACAATGCTTAAAACTGCTGAGAACAAGAACCGTAACTATAATTTGTATGTACCTATCTACCAAAACTTTAGACATTTCAGGTTATAGAAAGCACTCAAGGAGCAATTTGGGATGTGCCATTTCCTGCTGTTACTATATGCGATTTGAACATAGTTTCCAGACGGGCTGCAAGGACTTTAGCAAATAATTTGTAAGTTCTCCATTTAATAATGTTTAGGTAATAATCCGTCCCGTCCCGTATGTGTCGCCGGGCGTAAAAGAATAGCACCAACCCATTTCTTTCCGTGGATTTCGTAGAAGGCGACTAAGGGACTTACTAGAGAATGGGCAGCAGCGTTCTCTATGCATTTTACCACCATACTGCGATCGCCAACCCGCCTGCCAAGCATGGCAATTATGGCAAAACCCCCCTAATTGGGGGAGGCCTATGTCCAGCAGTGGACGTCTTTCGGCTGAAATGATGATGATGATGAGGTAATAATAAGGTATTTGAGGACCTCGTGAAAAATCTAGATCACATGCTTGACTTACCATGACGTGCCATTGTAACTAGCAAGTGAATAGTTCAAAAGCAAGCGCTTCGGGCGGACGATATCACCTAAGTCGCGGGTAATAGGTACCTAGATGAGGGACGCACCGAACCATGGGCGCCGGCAAGTTTTGTTTCAGGGGGAGCATCTTCAGCTCCAAGAAGCGAGCTCGATCATTTTTGTACTTCACCTCGGATATGTTAGGTTATCATTTGTGCATTTAAGAGGAGTGTTACAAAAATGCGCATAGATGCATGAATTCGTCGTTGAAATTGAATACAATAGTATTCAGCTACCCAACATATACCGACGCATACGTTGGTTGTATTAATACGAGTAACAATTACTTGGTTAAAAATTGTTCGTTTTCTTTTGTACAAAGATTATAAAGCATTTTTTAAATTTTTACTTACTTATTTAGCAATAAGCTTCTCTGGTAAGCCTCACACCTAGAGAACGCGTCTCCACTGGTGGCCGATAGGGGAATGCTCGGCATCAGCGTCTGGAGGGAAAAAGTACCATACCGTATCAAACCCCTGCGGTTCCGAATATATCAAAGGAACCCAAAGGCTTCTTTGACATATTCGGAACCGTAGACAGTGATGGGTGTTTGTCTGGAGCACTCAGAGATGGCGGTGGAACAGCTCATGATGGGCCAACGGCGGCACTCACACCCTGGAAGAGGGTAACAGTCTCGGCTTTCGTTGGCAACCAGCTGTAAAAACACATCGCCAAAACAACACAATCTCTTAGCATGAAAGCACAACACAAGAGAAAGAGTATAACGGTTAGGGTGGAGTGTAACGGGTAGGGGTTACCCCTTAAGCGACGGTCATCTGCAATCACAGGTGAAAATGCTAAGGCGTCCCCTGTAAGCGACGAATAAAGACGCAGCGCAAATAACATACGTATAGCTACATGGAACATCGGTTCCCTGACCGAACGCAGTCATGAACTGGCCAACGCATTACATACCTAGGCGATATATAACAACTGTTGAGTACAAGAACTTAAGTGAAAAGGTTCAAAATCCAGGGACATTGGTACATAACATACACAAGTCAGAAGGCACTTCCTTCATTGCCAAGGCAAATTAGCAACACTCTCTGGAACGACTTCCACCAGTTTTGCCTGAAAACCGCCATAACTAACTTAGGCGCCACAAAAGGAAGACTAAGGATAAATAAGGATTCTACTTGGTGGGATGAGAATGTTAAATCTCAGATAAGGGAAAAGAAATGTGTTTCAAGAAATGGCAGCAAACAAAAATGGACACCGAATGAAGAAAAGGGCTAAGAAATGTGTTGCAGAAACAAGAGCTTTGTCCAAGGATGACTTTTACAAGGAATTAGAGAACGCAAAAACAGACGCGGAAATATTTAATTTAGCTAAATTCCGGAATAATCAAACGAAGGATATCAAACGTTACAAATATATTAAAGGTTCATGTGACAAATCGTTAACCACAAGCAAATAAATTAATAAGAGGTGGCAAGAATACTACCAAAACCTTACTAACGAGGAGTTTCCACGGAAACCGTTTACAGCATTCTCATGTACCGTAGGACCAGTTGATGCAATTTCTCCCGAGGAAGTCAAAACGACTATCAAAAAAAAAAAAACTGGGAAATATTGGTGTAGCATGGTTGACTAAGCTTTTCAACGAAATTCCAATAACCACCAATGTACCGGATATGTGATGAAACAGCAACCTGATACCTTTCTATAAGAATAAAGGGGATGTTGCGGACTGTGGAAATTATAGAGGAATCAAGCTAACCTCTCACACTCTTAAAATCTGGGAAACTATCCTCGTAGAAAGGCAACTGAAACACACCGAACCAGTGCGGATTTACCAGCGGTGTGAGCACCACTGACGCAATTCATTTAGCGAAAATACTTTTGGAAAAGTACAAGGCTCGCAAATAAGATCTCCACATGGTTTTTATAGATCTCGAAAAGGAGTTTGACCGAGTTGTGGAATTCGGTCAAACGCCTTAGAGCTTATCTGGAAAGAACTGAACTGAGGGCACAACTAGTACCGGAGCGTTAAATCGAACTCCTTAAACATCTGTATCACAAAATATCTACAAGAGTGGTCGGCCCAGCAGGAACAAGTGAAGCATTCGAGGTTAGAGTAGGTGTTCATCAGGGCTCGACCATGAACCCTCTGCTATTCAACCTGATAATGGACTATATCACTTCAGACATACGAAAACCATCCCCGCGGACACTTCTATATGCCGACGATGTAGTTCTTATCGTCGATTCTTTGGCAGAACTGCAATCAGAACTGTTGGTATGGCAGGAGTCCTTGGAGTGGAGAAGGTTGAGAGTCAGTAGCCAGAAAACCGAACATATGTATTGCGACTTTTCCGGAGCTAATGTGGGTGTCGTACCATGCCCATCCTTCGATAACAGATCTCTTAACAGAGTGGAGGAGTGCAAGATCCATTGTAGCACTAAAATCCTGTGTAGAGGGAGAGATATGTACACAATAGAATCCAGGCAGCCTGGCTGAAATGGACATCGGCGTCTGGCATCCTATGCGACTCCCGTATGCCGATTAAAATCAAGGGCAACGTATTCAAAAGCGCAGTAAGACCAGCCCTGCTATATGGATATGAGTGCAGGCCGATGAAGAAGATAGATGAACAGAAAATTCACACCACAGAGATGAAGACGCTACGCTGGTTTGGTGGAGTTTTGAAAATGGATCACATAAGAAACTATTAATTTGACTTGACCGTTATTCGAAGCTTATTTAATTTGGAGATAGGCACTACGTTTCCCGCCATCTATATCCGTCTCTTTCCTATCCTGTTTCCTTCTCTTTCTAACCCCACCACCTGGCAGAGTGGGGGCGCACTGAGTGAGCCGCCATCTTTGTGCCTCATTGGCGTCTTGTTTCCCGCCGCGTACGGTTGTGTTAACAATAACGTTACCACAATATAATTTTTTATAATATCAAGTTTATTAAATTCTAGAATTTCAACAAAAGTTTTTTTTTTTTTTGTGTTTTACGTGTGGTGCATAGCAGCATTATTAGTGTGGTATAAGAAACCTACTGGTAAAAATACCCACAGAACTACACGTAAGTAATTTAACATTGATATTAAAACGCAGTGATACTTTGTACCTACATTTTATACTGTGTAATTTTATACAAGATAAATTGTGTGTCTGTACTCAGTGTATAGTCGCATGGTTTTAACGGTTTGTTTTTTTTTTTTTTTCCGTTCGTATATAATTTTGCTCGTATGAAATGTTTTCATCGGCTTTTTAGAACGAACATTTTTATTTGCTTAAATTGTGGGTGTTAGTAGTAGTCACATACTTTTTATTTAAACTTTTATTTTAACGGTTTTTACCGTTCGTGTTGTTCTAAAACCCCTTTCCTGTTTTAGAATGGATGATAGTAACAATTAAGTGCAAAAGGAAGTGACTGAACCGGGACCATCTGGTATACAGCATAAGTTACGGTCTAGGAGCTCAAGTTCAAGCAGTGATAGTTCCCAGAGCAGTTCTTCATCTTCGTCTTCATCATGCTCCCCAAGGCGTCGACGGAGTCATCATGGAAAAAAGAGGAGGGGGAAAAAACGAAGACATTCGAAACAGGAGTATCGAAAATTATCAAAGGAGGTACGTGATCTTCGTATGCTCGTGATAATGAGCGTCAAGTTCAAACTAGTGATCACTACTATAACGATTCCATGTCTATAAATTCTGGTGTTAGTCGTAATCTTTACGACGATTTATGTGATAATGCGTCGATTATCGACACACCTAATGAAGTTATTTTTAATATTCAAACAAAATTAAAAGAACCTTCTATGCCCAAGAGTTCTGAACTCCATTTGAAACTGTTATGTGATCTTCAACATTGGGATACTAATAACTGGAATGAAATCAGATATTCCGAAACTCAAAAAGCGTATAATCACAAACCGGGTTTTACGGATATTGAGATAAATGAAGAAGTTGCAGCCTTCCAGTCTCCCCGCCATTTGATATACGCTGATAAAGCCTTTGCTGCCTTAACAATGTGCATTTTAAAGCAAAAGGAGTCGCTTCAGAAGGTATTGCTTGATTTTGCCCAGTGGTCTAAAGAATTAACCCCGGATTATGAAGGTATTATTAATAAGTTAACAGAACTTATAAATAGCGGTGATTTTCAAACAACCTCCTCAGATTTGTTACAGCTTGTTTGTGGCCATCGCGCAGAGATATTACAAATGCGCCGGGACTGTGTAATCAAACAGGTAAAAGAGCCATTAGTGAAATCTACGCTTAGGAAGATTCCTCCTACGTACACACACTTGTTCAACGCAGACAAATTCACAGCCGCTTTGGAAAAAGCGGGTGGAGTACGAAAATGTTTTTGGCCGCTAAAGAAGTCTAACAACTCTATCTCGCAGGTAGAGACACACAAAACTAACGTCTCCTCGCAGGAGTACGCAACCAGAAAAAGACCCTCGCAGGGTTCTCAACATGGATCATGCAATGTGCAAGGCTGTTGTCAAACAGCACCACCCCCGCAGGGCGGTTATAACTCGCACTATCACGGACATGGTTCTCATTCGGTCGCACCGAATAATCGGGGGCTTTTTCGTGGACGAGGTTCTTCGAGCAATCACCCCAAGCACCGAAATCAATCCAAATCTGGGCAGAAACGAGCACCGTCTCCGCCCAACAACAATAGAGACATCAAACGTCGAAAATATTGACATGATACAGTTCAAAGCAGGCCGTCTAGCTAATTTTTTAACTCAGTGGGAACAATTTGGAGCTCCAAATGTCATTCTCAGGATAATATCGGGGTATCGCATACCTTTTCGTCAAAGGCCTCCAATGATCCATCCAAGCTACATAAAAAAGGGTATGTTAGTTCCTTACTCAGTAGAGATGACCACTGTCATCGACAAAATGAAGGATCAAGGGGTCCTCGAACGAGCACATCTGTCTCCAAGTTTCCTGTCATCAATGTTCTTAGTTCGCAAGAGCGACGGCTCTGCTCGACCCATTTTCAACCTGAGGGCCCTCAATTAATACATAATAACCACAAAATTCAAATTAGTAAACGTTTTGCGTGTGCCAGACTTCCTACAGCAAAGGGACTGGCTATGCAAAATAGATCTCTCGCAAGCGTACTTTCACGTTCGAGTAGCTCGCAGCCACAGAAGATTCCTACGCCTAGTCTATCGAAAGGAGCTATTGGAAATGACATGTTTACCCTTTGGTCTAAGTACTGCACCCAAGACTTTCGCATCAGTGACAAATTGGGTTGCCCAAATGCTCAGAAAACGAGGAATACGAATTCTGGTGTATTTGGACGACTTCTTGATTGCTCATCAAAACGAGGAAAGCCTAAAGGAACATGTAAATATTGTCATTCAGTCTCTCCAGACGTTAGGTTGGATCATAAATTACGAGAAATCTGTGTTGACTCCGTCAAAAACATTGGCGTATCTGGGAGTTCAGTGGAACGCCTGGACAAATCAGAAACAACTCCCCAAGGAGAAGCTGACGTCACTGATTGTCAAGCTGTCCCAAATGCTAGACAAGGAACATATAAAGCTCAAGGAGGTTCAGAGTCTGGTTGGACTTCTGAATTTCGCGAGTTTTACCGTCCCAAGAGGCCGACTCAATTATCGGGCTTTATTGGACCTACTCAACAAAATGTTGAGATCAGGCCAGAAACGGCATTTGTTTCCTATCGAAGCCAGGGACAACATGATATGGTGGCTTCAGAACTGCAAACGCCCTTCAGCCATTCACGTGCCTCCACCAACCCATTACCTAACAACGGATGCCTCCGATATAGCATGGGGAGCTCGATTAGACAATTTGTCGTTGACAGGGTTGTGGGCAGATCACGAAAAACACTTACACTGCAACCAGAAAGAAATGCTCGCCATCCTAAAAGTTTTACAAGATCATGGTCAGCTCCTGCAACGGAGTACGGTACTAATTCAATGCGACAACAAAACTGTTATCGCATATCTCCGACACGAAGGGGGCACGAGATCCACACCACTGATGAATCTAACCCACCAAGTTTTTCAAATTCTGGAAGAATACCAAATTCATGTGAATATTTTTCACATTCCCGGGATGTACAACGGTCATGCGGACCATTTGTCGAGACTTCGGGTCAATCCGGAATGGCATCTCTTAGCCAGAGCCACAGAGACAGTGTTTGCCAAATGGGGTATCCCACTGATAGACCTCTTTGCCTCCAGTCGAGCACACGTAGTAGTGAATTATGCGTCCCTGGATCTGAACGATCACCAAGCATTGTTTCACGACGCGTTCTCCCGACAGTGGAACTTTCAACTGGCGTGGATTTTTCCGCCACCGTACTTGATTCCCAAAGTTCTATCCCATTTGAACAGTGCTCACGGGATATACTTGCTAGTAGTTCCGCAATGGGATCGAGTATATTGGCGGGCAGATCTGAAGGCCCGAGCGTTGGCAGCCCCATTCACACTTCGGAATCTCGATCAAGTCTTAATGGACATGATTCTCGAGGTATGGAAATGTGGGGGTGGGCCGAGACCCTAAAAGATTGGAATGATAGCCAAATAAAACTATTGAAAAAGTCTTGGCGGCCTTCCACACTAAAGACTTATAATGTTGCTTGGAAAAAATGGCTAAACTGGTCTGAGCAACACCAAATTAATCCTCATAATCCTAACGGTAGAGAAGTAGCCAGATTCCTGACGGACCTTCACCTGGTTAATAATTTATCATATAATACGATTCTGTTGCATAAATCTGTAATTTCCACTCTTTGCAATCCAGACATTGCTGGCCAAATTAGTTCCCATATTTTAGTAAAACAGGTTTTAAAATCCATAGCATTAGAGAAACCAGTTAAATCTAAACCACCGATTTGGAACATAGATAGCCTAGCCGCATACCTAAATAGTTATAATTTTACACACGACAATATTTTCCAAGTGCAGAGACACACTGCAACATTATTACTCGTATGTTCAGGTCGAAGAATTCACGATTTGACTTTATTAAGAACTGATGCAGAGCATTGTATTCAAAGTAATAACTCTATCACCTTGTGGCCTGTTTTTGGGTCAAAGACTGATTCTTCAGATCACAGGCAATCGGGTTGGAAATTGTTTACTAATCTAGATAATAATAATTTGGATCCAGTTTATTGGATTAGTAGAACAATTGAATTGTTAAAAATTCGCAGAGATTCGGCTAAGATCCATAATCTATTCATTTCTACTAGAGGTGAAGCAAAAGCCGCTTCGAAGACAATCATATCAGGGTGGATTAAAACTATACTTAAAGATGCGTGTATAACTGCAACGCCTGGGAGTTTTCGCTCTGCTGTTGCCTCAAAAAACTGGCTAGACAATTTCCCATTAGAGGATATTCTTGCGAGAGGAAATTGGAAGTCCCAAAATACTTTTTGTAAATTCTACAAGCGGACAGTTCTACCCTCATCTTCAAGTACCTCTATAACTATGTTATTTAATCCTGTTGATTGATGTTGCTAATGTTGATTTTAACATTGTGATTAATCAAGTTGAAATAATTACACAATTAAACCAAAATCATATTCATATAAGTAATTATGAAAGTTTATTTTTCTTTAATAAAAAGGAAAAAATCAAGATGCATTTGTTTCATTCAAATGGTCAATAAAACCAGTATTATCTTATTTTACTAACAAGTCAGTCACATTGGCGTCCATATCACCACCACCAGGCGAAAACAAACAGGTCTCAAATTAAATAAGCTTCGAATAACGGTCAAGTCAAATTAATAGAAGCGTTTTACCTACCAATAAAACGCATATTAATTTACTTACCTTATTCGAAGCTTATGTTTTAAAGTCTGCCTGGTGATTTTCGACTCAATGAGGCACAAAGATGGCGGCTCACTCAGTGCGCCCCCACTCTGCCAGGTGGTGGGGTTAGAAAGAGAAGGAAACAGGATAGGAAAGAGACGGATATAGATGGCGGGAAACGTAGTGCCTATCTCCAAATTAAATAAGCTTCGAATAAGGTAAGTAAATTAATATGCGTTTTATTGGTAGGTAAAACGCTTCTAATAAATACGTGGTATTTTTAAAGGCGCTAAAATACACGAGAAACCGCCTGCTCTGGTTCGGCCTTGTGACAAGATGATGGAAACGAGGCCTAACACTAATAACTTGGCTACTATCAATACAAAAAGACACGATAGCAAGCAACATTACAGAAGAGACAACCCACAATCGTACGGTATGGCGCAGAAGTACTAGGAGGGCTGACCCCAAATAAATTGGGATGATAGCCAGAAGAAAGAAGAAGACTTATTTAGCAATAAGCACTCTCCCGACGCATGTTTAGTAGAGCTGTAACTTGCAGATTCTGTTGAATAAAAAACATTTAAAAAAAATACTACCGGCTTCTGGAAAAAACACTACAAATTGAAAAATAACTTTTATTTCGGAAGTAGGTGACTTTTGATATGTTTTATTAATTTCTTGTCACCGCCTTCCGAAATTAAAGTTATTTTTCAATTTGTAATTTTTTTTCCGGAAGCCGGTTGTTTTTTTTTTAAAAACGTTTTTATTTTTCAGTTTTTTGTTATAGTATCTACCTCCCCAAAAGTAATGCAACGAACCTAAAAAATCGAGTGCCGAGCAAGCGAGTACGATACCTACGGCAGTGACTGAAACCGTAAGAAAATCTGTTGCCAATAGCTAAATATTTTAAGATGTCCTCTAATATTTGCCGTAAATCTGCACAAAACTTAAAAAATACACAATAATTGGTGAAAGCATACTTCATGAGGAATCCTATGAGCCTACTTAATCTAGTATCGGTCAGATCAAATGGCTACAGCAGTATCGGGAACCATAGGAACATTCGTTACAAAACCCTATGTCAAACATATTTTGCTTCATATCGGTTGTAAATCGTTTCATAATTGTAAAAAAAAGACATTCGAAGAAAGTTTACGTCTTAAAGCATATTATATCAACAGGCTTAGCACGAGCACCGATTTATCGACGGAAGAATAGACATGACTATTAACTAAATGATGTACAATAGAAGAAGATAGCAATGTTTTTCTATTAAATAATACAGTTATGCATTCTTAACGAATCATGATTTTGTAGAAAATCGTATATACTTTGTGGCCGTCGAGTAGAAAGTTTGTTGTCGGTGTGATTTTGACAGTTTGGGAAGAAATGTTCTTCTGAAATAATTTACATTTATAAGGACCTAGACAAAGATCGTTAAAAACGAAAGACAAAATGGCAGATTGTGGAAGGATATCTACAGTGCGAAGTCAAAAATGGAGCAACGAAATGTCACTTTGTATCGAAAAAGCGCTGTCTATTCTTCGTAGAAATAGAAAACGTCATGCTAAGCCTGCAGGTCAGATTACAGTTGTCACTAAACGTTTTCACGAAAACAAACAGCGCGGACTCGGACTGCGCCCACAAAATTTTTTTTGGATCTCGCCTCACATAGGTTTGAAGCAAGGGGGGTGCGAGCAGACCAACTTGCATCCCCGTCCCAGCGCCCATGCACCGAACCGACATAAAGAAAAGGATGCTTATGCAGAGGGTAGGGTAGGCTAGGGTGATGATGATGTGCCGATGGTCGTGTAATTCGATGGCTTGATATCGAAGAGCTTTGAGAAACATCTGTAGGAGCTGTTATGTAAAAGCTGGATCTAGCTAAGTAATACAGAACTCTTGGAGTGCCATGTTGAAAAATATTCCTTACTTAGGAGTCTCACCATGTACCTACTACTATGCATATCCATTTGAAAAGTACCTAACCATAATTGAATTTTTTTAGGACTCTTCCTGAAAATGTTACTGCAGACTTTGTTTTCGAAACTTTTCGTCTGGTGCCATTGCTGTACTCAACCTTCACAGCTGAGGCCAACGAGAAGAAAGATTTACAGACACTGCAAACTGTTTTGGACCTAAACAACATCTCGATAGACACGTTATTTCTAAAAGTAAGTATTTGAATTGTATGTTATGGTTTTATCTCATAATTAATATTTTCTGTACGGAAACAGAATACTAAAATAAAAAGCCATTAAAAAGTTAGGAGACAACAAAGATTTATTTTTCTTGCTAATTTATCGTAACTTTGGGCATGTTTTAAAAGAAGTGTGATATACAAAACCAAGTCAATACCGACAAAGCTCATATCTAAAAGTTCAATAGACTTTATTGGTCATTGATTAATGCAGTGGTTTTTTCATAAAACCCGATCTTCCGAAGGTCTTTTCCCTTTTTACGCGCCTGTCTTACTATAAATGATCGTGGATCTCACTATCAATAACGTATTGTGTATAAACTAGCGTCTAAGTGCTTACCACTGATACTACCTCTGTCGGGCATGATGCCTGGGGAGACAGCGTGCTTTTTAGCCAGGGTCAACAGTATGTTCGAGCCCGCGACTAGATTCCCCTTAAGTTTGTAACTACTAAACTAGTTAAGTCACTCAAACAGGAGGTTATAGCAGGATCCGTGCCTACTTAGGTATTGCTATGTTCCAGGATTTTAAAGCGTAATTTCATAGCTAGCGTACTTTAAAGGGTTTGCTTCAAGTGTTAAACATAATGTGCTAGAACTAACTGGACAAGTTCAACCTTTTCATCTCTCCAAATTTGCTGGTTCTCAATAATCATGTCTCTGTTCCAGCTAAGTTCACATTGTGGAATGTAATATAGAAAAACAAAGAGTATTGTTTTCAGGTTTATCGTAATTTTTTTGATAGTCGTTACCATGCATGCGAACATGCATGGTGGTCTTGACCAATACCTGTCCTGAAAGCGAGAAACCAATGTTTGCAGCATTCTTGCAGCGTGAAGGACATAACAGTTTAGTAGGAAAGTAAAATAAAGAAAGTAACGATTTCCGTTCCAGCTGTCTCCAGCGTCTTCGTGCAATAACCTGGTGCAGCGATGCATGTGGAAGAACGCCGTATACCGCTGTGATGAGATGTTCAAGCAAATCTTCACCTTGCTTAGTCTATGCTGTACTTTCAACTATTATGCGGTCGATGATAACTCTAAAACGTAAGTATTGATAAATAATTTCAAGTAGGCACAGTTTGCGTGCGCGCCGTTTACTTGCGTGAAAACATTTGGTCGCAACTGTAACGTAGCGAGAGGAGTTTGCTAAACAATCCTTAGTCAGTACAAGCATTTTGTCAGTGAGCTATCACGGTAAGTTTGTTGTATGATGCCTTCCAAAAGTTGGGTTACATTCACATCATGCTAAGATGACTTAACGAAAGGATTCTCAAACTCAGCCTAGTGTAGCGAGCACAGCTTTGTGACGAGGGGGCAAAGCGACCCCACAAACGAAACGGCTGAGAAGAGCTTGCCTATCCAAGCAAGGATCAAGCGCAGCGAGCCCTCCTACAAGACAAGCGAGTGCTTATAACGCCACGAGTCAGCTTTCACACCTGAAAGCCTCATAAACGCATCATACCCATGTTGTATGTCGAGTGCGCTTACAAACGACAAAAGCAATTGCCGTAAGACTACTCTCTATACGAGCGAGCGAAGCGAGCCCACATTCACCACAAGTAAGTAGAGTGTAGCCGCACTTGTTTCGAAAGTGAGTTCGCTTCGTTCGCTCGAAGTTAAACTAGACTTGCTAAACTGGTTTTTCTTTGGAGGCTCGCTTTGCTCGATCTTCGCATGTGAAAGCGTGCATCGCCCAATCGTGGGATAGTTTGAGTACGCTCCGACCGCTCGTTTTGATAGCTGGCTTGGTCCACGTGCTAGTCTAATGGTTTTTAAAGTTTCCCGGTGGTACCCTGGCTTAATGTGTTTTTAACCTTTTTTATGATTTCTTTCGATTGTTGGTTTTTACAATACCGACCATATTTTTACAGCCGACATGAAGCGTAAAATACTCTTACATCGGTATTTGTAACAAATGTTCCAATGGTTTCCGATACTGCTGTAGCCATTGTACCATTTGCCATACAATTGAATTAGTAGGCTCAGTGCATTTCGTTTAAAGTGAGCTGTCACCTAAAGATATTATACATTTTTGGACAGACTTACGGCCAATGTTTGCTATTTGCAACAAATTTCCTCCGGCTTCTAACACTACCGTAGCTATTGTATTTGCTCGGCACTTAGATTTGTTAAGCTCATTGCAATCCTTTTGATGAAAGCTTTCGATTGGGTTTATTTTTCATTACTGAGCATATTTACGGCCGATATAAGACGACATCTGGAATTATTTTGCTATTGTCAACGTCATATTAATTTTTAACCCTAATTTCTTCAATACTTTTGTTGTTTCTCTTTAGGTCCTAGTAGTACTTTGTCAAAGTTCGATGACGAGAAGGTATTGCGTACTTTTCCGAACGTTGCCCAGCCGAGTCGGATTCGTCGACTGACCTCTTTCTCGAAGTTGGACCTACCTAATTGGACAGTTTGTCCTAGGTAAACATAATCGTCTACAACTTCGAGTGTAAGGTCTCCGATCTTCATGGGAGTGAGTGTTACATGAGCATTCGACATTAACTTCGTTTTGTCCATTTTAATTATAAAACCCACTCTTTCGGAAGCTTTACTGAGGTCATCGAGCATTGTACTGAGGTTCTCCATAATCTCAGCCAGGACTACTATATCGTCGGAAAACCGAAGGTGAGTCATGTACTCGCCAGGCCAGAACCTTGAAGACATCCTCCAGTGCTGCGGTGAACAGTTTTGGAGACAGTCTCCCTGTCTCATCCCTCGCTGCAGAAGGATAGGTTTCGAGGTCCGGTCCTGGAGCCGGACTGACATAGTGGCGTTTTCATAAAACACTTTAGCACCTCGATCGATGTATCGATAGTTAATCTGGGACCGTTGGAGAGACCGCAGTACAGCCCAAGACTCGATGGAATCGAAAGCTTTCTCGTAGTCCACAAATATTGTGTTGAGGGGCTTGTGGCTAACTAATAACGGCCGCACAGGTCGATCGATTAGGTTAAGCTACGCTTGCCGCGGTTAGTCCATGGATGGGTGACCATCTTTACATACCAAGACTCCTCCGTGCCTCGGAACGCACGTTAAGCCGCTGGTTCCGGCTGTCATTCGTGGATCTTTTACAGTCGTTATGGTTCTTCAGAAGCTCGAAAGTCTGATAATCAGTCTGACCAAGGGGTATCGTCTTACCCAGTAACAGGGTTGTGGAGGTCAGATGGGCAGTCGCTCCATGTAAAATACTGGTATTCAGTTGCATCCGGTTAGATTGGAAGCTGACCCGAACATAGTTGGGAAAAGGCTAGGCAGATAATGATTGTGTTAAAAAACAACATGGCGGCATTTACAGTACCTATTTGTGACAATGTCAATCAGGTGCCAAAAGATCGTTGTTTATGATCACACATATTGATGTTCATTAATCATTATGTACCTACACGTATATTGATCCTTTCAAGACTAGACTAATCGATCGAACCACTTAGCAAATTGTGATACTAACTTACCATCACCAGTGTCCGAAAAAGTCGCAGACATGTCAACATTTTTTGTTGGAAAGTTACTACCCATGTATGTTGTAATACTCCTATTGGGCCAATTTGTTTGACTCAGTTTGCCTTAGACTTAAATATTAGGTATGTAATAGAGTTGCTGTTAGGCGACTAAAGTTTTTAGAAAGATTTAAAATCTTTCAAGTAAAGCCATATTTACAATAATTTAGACCTGGAAATTGTAGGGAGGCACCTACATAGACAGCTGGCTAAGCGAACAGCTATTCAGTTATAGATTTAAAGTTTTAGTACCTAATCATAAAACACGGACAAACAGACGTCATACAGCTGATTGCTATGTATTCGATTAGAGGGTATTTCTGCCGGTGAAATTATTTGGACGACGTGAGATTTCTTCAACATCATCTACACCTGCCAGCTTAGGTTCTTTGAAAGATTGGTATTTTTACCTGATAAGGCGTGAGACCACTCACGAATTTGAAATACATATTTTTAGTATAGGCACTAACTAGCAATAGGAAAACAAAAGAATGTGTCCTTCATGAAATGTAATGAACTGAAATTGTCTCTTTATGCTATAATATGTGCGATATACGAGTATTATTTATTGTTTAGTTCTGATAACTACAGAAGCGTGATTTTTCATT
Source organism: Polymixis flavicincta (assembly GCA_949987655.1). NCBI lineage: Eukaryota > Metazoa > Arthropoda > Insecta > Lepidoptera > Noctuidae > Polymixis > Polymixis flavicincta. The sequence goes on along the minus strand of OX465171.1, from coordinate 27,045,049 downwards.
CTCTACAGGAAAAGTTTTTTTCCAGTGCGCAAATTTTAACCATGAATTCAGTATATCATTCTAGACCCCCTACCGCAGAAATTTTTCGCCGGGAATACAAAAAAAATCAGCTGTTCCATACATTTTGACCGCGTAGGTATTGCACTTTTCTATGAAACAGCTGTATTTTCCGAGAAGAGATGGCTAAATCGACGACGGCGACCCTTCTGTTTGACAATGGCAAGGTATCTCTTAAAGTCCAGACATACTCGTAATCTTGATCAGATCATGTGAAGACAATGTGGATTAGTGCTTGAAATAGTCTTTTGGCGAAAGAACCACACAGATTTGAGTGGACCAGTCCAGTGAGTGCAAACATTTGTCAGTAATCGTGTAGTGTACTGAGAGCTTGAGGTCAACGCAAAACATTGTATTTAAGTATGTACCGTGTGGTGCCGGACGTAAAGAATAGCATCATCCGATCTCTTCCCGTGGGTGTCGTAGAAGGCGAAGGGACTTACTAGAGAATGGGCAGCAGCGTTCTCTATGCATTTTACCACCAAACTGCGATCGCCAACCCGCCCGCCAAGCGTGGCGATTATGGCAAGCCCCCCCCCCAAATTTGGGGAGGCCCATGTCCAGCAGTGGACGTATTCCGGCTGAAATGATGATGATGTAATAGCAGATATTTTTTCGATGTTTTATAAAATTTCCTTTATTAATTGTGGTTAACATTAATAAGCCCCCTCCTACGAGGGTAGTAGGGAGGGGGGCTTATTAATGTTACTTCTACACCCTGAAAGGCCACTGAACCAAGTGAATTCTTGTTTACATTCACCAATACGTCAGATTTGAGAGATTCCAAACCTGCTCTAACGGTAGCGGTAACCTTTTTAATCGAGTGGGGTAAAGGTTTGTTTGCCATGGCTACATGGATAGAATGTGATACTCTGAGTACGCATCAAATACTGACCAAACAGGTCCTGTTGATAACCTGATACGAGTAGTTTGATAGTTAACTACAAATCGCAATGCCAAGGGCCTATTTTATAAAACCAACAGGCGATAGGGAGGACAAACTTATAATTTTTTAAGGTTTTAAAATAGTTTTCTGCTTGCGATAACCGACCTGTCGCGATAATGTAATTTTTGACAAGTATATCGTATTGTCAGTTATTTTAGGGCCCAGATAGGCCCAGATCATGTTAATTAATACTATGTCTGTGACTGATGCCAGGTTTAGGAAAATTTGTATCTATAGAAAGAATATGAAAGATGGAAAGCTTAGGAAAACTCCTCAATCACTTGATTGATATCATTTTCATTGTGTTTTTTCACCTGGTTCGCTAGGTCTTTTGTGTGTTGTATATTGTTCTTCTGTACATTGTTCTCACATATAGAAGGAACAAGAAAAATGTACCCAGGGTTTTGTAATATCTTAATTTAAAAGAATGCCCTTGGTTGGAGTTTGTTGCCCGTTCTTCTCCATAAAGATCTAGGTTTTAGAATGGGCAATAACATAGATTTAACTTTCTAAATATATAACGGCTCTTTGAAATTCAAAAGTGCATGTTATTAGTTTAATTGGAATAAATGCTTTGAGTTTGATTTACGGTAATACTTACAATTAACAAGCGCTTTGTGCATCTTCGTCTGTTTAGATTTTGATACTTCACACAAAATCTTCAACACGCGATTTCACCGATTTCCATCTCTTTGAGATTACATTTAAATACCTTTGATATGGGTTTTAGCTATAGGTATTGTCATGGCGTCGGTCAATCAAAAAGGTTAAGCGATTTGCCCTTTCTAAAGCGTAGTAGATATCTACGGAGAAGAACGAGCAAGAAACTCCATGTACAGTCGCCAGCAGGTCAAACTATCCCAAACTCTCTAATTTTCCCAATTGAACATAAACCTTATTCCTTTGTAATAAAGTTAAATACTATCAAAGAAATTTGACAGATTGGGGTAGCTTGATGTGCTGGCCTCTGTACACTCTCCTAAAAACAGATTACTCAGTGATCTAGCTAGGGAAGCAACGATTCACCCTAAAATTCGTTGTACCTCTACCATGTAAATAATTATGCATATCTACTTTGTAAGTCCCTCATGTAGGTAGGTAGGTACTAAAAAAACCTTTATGTATCTACCTAAATAAATATACTATTCATTCCATTATATTATACACTCTTTTAAATTAGATTATTGTAGCAAAATATAGTTTAAATCATCATCATCTACTGATGAAGATTACCACCATTATTTTGTTACTGTTATATGCTCAGATTATAAAACAAAGGCGCGCGGAACACCAAGAGTGAGGCCAAAAATTCAAATACTGTTTCAAAATTCGAGGTACGCCACGAAGCGTCGCATTGTATGTTACTTACTAGGTAGCGGTGTTCAATAAAAAGTGATAATGAGTATGAAGCAGTTATATATTAATTATTGTTATTTTATTTTTCGACATAATCACCTTTGAGGTTTATACACTTGGTATATCGTTTTTCTAATCCTAAGATTCCCTTCTTGAAAAAATCTTCATCAAAATCATGTGCGGCGGCAATCACTTCCTCATCATTGCCATATTTGTGACCTCTCAGTTGTTCTTTTAACTGCGGGAACGGGTAGAAATCACTAGGCGCAAGGTCAGGTGAGTAAGGAGGATGTTCCATCAATTCAAATTCAGCATCTTGGATAGCAGTCATCGCAACTCGGGACTTGTGTGCGGGGGACGTTATCTTGGACGTTAGATTAACTTGCTCAGTAGTAAATTTTTTCAGGCAGAGATATTTTATTACGGCGCCAATTTCAATTTTATCAATTTTGCGTACCACGCTCCGACACGACGAAAACAAATGACTTCTATTTTTAAATAAGAAAATAAAATCCATATTTTTTTTTTTAAATCATATGTCCCAAACATATGATTTAAATTTTTTTTTATGGATTTTTGGACTTTACCTGCCAGTATTTACTTTTTTGTTGTTCAAGGAGTTTATATGCCATTATTACTTTTTATTGAACACTCGTACAATGCGAGGCTTTAGTGTTTGGTTTTTTGTCCTTACTCTTGGTGTTCCAGCGCGGTCTATCTGCCTTGGTTTTATAATCAGAGGTTATAAGTATCTACATCTACAATCCCTCTCACCGAGAGGAGGCCTGTGTCCCAGCAGTGGGAACATTGTAGGCTGATGATGATGATGATGATGAAGTATGTACATATTATACCTAGGTACCTACTCCTAAGTATAGTATGTACTTTTAACAGTTCCATGGTTCGCAGGCTTTTTCTGTCTATTTAGCTTTGGTAAAAGCTAATCTGGGATTCTATAATGACAATGTTTATGATTATGTAGAATAAGTGGTATTTTAATTATAGCACCAAAATGTGATTAAAATGACAGTTGGCGACTGCTTATCATTGCACCCAAGTCTTATCACAGGTCTTACTTACTTCTGGATTATCTCTTTATAATGTACGTAGGTAGACTCTCGTTATTCGTATCTAATCCAGGAGATTAAAATTAATCTTGAAGAAATATGTAAACTGATTGGCAAACTTGGGAAGAGTTACCCCCGTGGTCTATACTTAGTAGTGAGGTATGATTCCGATTGCAGTAAAGACTTGGATGCGATTCTGGTAGAACAATATCCACGAAGTTTTCCAAAAAAATATTCCATAGTCACCTCGCGCTATCGTGCCGTACTGGTTTGCCTACCAGGCTTAAGGCTCCCCTTTGGTAATCTTACTTTGCTGAATATTTGTAATAAGTTGTGCTGTTGTCCCTAGAACTATTCGTACGAATGCAGGCTTACGGGCAGCTCTAAATCGCCCGCCGTCGCCTCACAGGCAATTTTAACCCATTCTGTCCCATGAATCACATATAAATATAATTCATGTTGTTTTATTTAACTATTGTGTCTACTTTGTGGACAGTGAACCTGTTAATAACTATTTCTCTCATTTGCTTCATTCGTTGGAAAATTTAGAAAGATCTTGCTTGACACAATAAAAAAAATTAATGAAAAATATTATATTAAAATCTTTCTACTGTTCCTTAGCAGTAGCTGTAATTTACAAGCATTTTATTTCATGTACTTATCTATGTTGTCCGACTTTTATTTCATCAACATTGTCTTTGTCTTTATGTGTATCTGTGGAGAACGTTGTTGGTTGCACATTTATTTATCGCACCTTCGGTAAGATAAGGGCATAAATGCACCTTTTGTGATTGTACGGGAGATTCATTATATATTTTTTTACGGTAATACCGTATTGTTCTGCTTATTGTTACTTTGAAGTAATTCTTGTATTCATAAAGGAGTAGGTACATTCTTCACGGGATTAAAATAAATATTGTTTTTTGTTGTACCAAAATTAGAATCATTTTATAATTGACCCTAAGCCAGCCTCAAAATCATCCAAAACACTTTCATTTTGGATGATTTTGGGCTAAAAATGATATCGTTTTTGCGTAAATGTTTGATTAACTTGATCATTAAATCATCTTTAGGAATTTTATGTTTTAACAATACATAAAAAAATACTAGCAAAACATTTTAAAGAAATCTAAAACTAGGGGTAAAAGCAACGTTAAACTAATATGACTGATATGATCTGCATCATTTCTTGCGTAATTGAAAATGAAACAGAATTCTAGAAAAAGTTACATTAAAATTTTTAAACCCCCGTCCCAAACAAAACTTTAAAAAAGTAAAAAAATAACATAATATTGTAGGCCTTTTAAACTGTAGGTAATATTTTGATTAAAACATTGTCACGGCGGGGGACGGCTAATGAAAACGTTATCCTTTCTACAATAGCATAGTTATCTTCATTATTGCTAGGCATCGTCTGTTTGGTGTTTTAATTGATCGTCCCTCGACGTGACAATGCTTTGATCAAAACTTATTCACTAACTTAAAAAAAAAAACAACCGACTTCTGGAAAAACACTACAAAGTGAAAAATAACTTTAATTACGGAAGTCGGTGACTTTGGATAGGTACTTAAGTTAATTTTTTGCGGCGGTTGTTTTTTTTTAAGTTTTTAATTTTCACTTTTTAGCTATAGTACCTACCCCACACCAATTCGAATTTTCATCACCAAATTTTTGCGATAGCTGCAACAGCGGCTGATTTTCTGTCATATTTTGAAGAGTTCCGTTGTCTGTCTCCGAAACGCATCATCAGATCTATATGAAATTTAAATGGGACCATTTCGGAATAAACTCTTTTCGAACAAAAAAAGAATTTTGCAAAACCGTCTATATAAGACGGAGTTATAGTAGAAGGTACATTAAAAAAAACATGTCGAATTGATGACCTCCTTCTTTTTGAAGTCGGTTAAAAATATCGTGTATTCGTTGTCCCTGTAAGGCATGTCCGTTAGGGGACACATTGCGCGGGCTCGAACTCACTGGTGGGCCTGGCTAAAAATCACGCTGTCTCACCAGGCTTCGTATCCGACAGAGATAGTATCAGTGGTGAGCAGTTAGACGCTAGTCTACACGCACAACGTTATTGAGTGAGATGCAAGAGCACTTTTGGCAAAAAAAATCGCGAAAAAATTAAGAAAAGTCCTTCAGAAGATCGGGTTTTATGAAAAAACCACTGCATAAATCAATGACCAATAAAGTTTATTGAACTTATTGTTAATTGAACTTTGTCGGTACCGTCTTAGTTTTCGAGATTTTACACTCCTTCTATTACTTAAACACGCTCAAAGTTAGGTTAAATTAGCAAGAAAAACGAATCTTTGTTGGCTCATAACTTTTTAATAGCTTTTTATTTTAGTATTCTGTTTCCGTACAGACAATGATAATAACGAGAGAAAACCATACCATGTTTAATTTTTGATGTACATAGTCAAACAGTGGAGTAAAACCCTCCCGAAGTTTGTATGGAAAAAATGTGGACAAGTGTCACCTTAAAGGGGACAAAGGGAATTTAATAAATTACCTACAATTTAAAAGGTCAATAAATGTTTTTATTACTTTTTAGGGGTTTTTGTTTGGTTCGGGGTTTTTTTTAAATTAAACTTTTATTTCCTGCTTTTTAAACTTAATGATTCGCTTAAATCTGTGCAGCGTTACCTATGTTTCTCACAGTTAAGCTTGTTACTTATTTATCCTCATTCCTCGTTGCTATTTCATCATCAGGCCGTGATCACCGTTTATCTAAAACCTATTCATTGAGACCTTTTCAATGACCCCAAACTCGATACTTCTGCTGTTGGTGAGGTAGTTGGGTATCCTGGAAATTCAAGGGTACTTAATTCGTCTAATGTCATTGAAGTATACGTAAAATACCAAATTTCGACTAGATCAGAGCCGTGGAAGATGCTCAAATCCCTTCCTTCATCAACCAGAATAGAGCTGATCATCTACAAACGGCCGAACCAATTTTCTTGAATCATAGCTAAGAACAGTTTCGATTAAGTCACCTTTCAGATAAAACAAAAACTGATGAAAACGAATCCAAACACGACATACCTGCTATAATTTTTACCCGACTGCGCCAGAAGGAGGGTTATGTTTTTCGAGTGAGTGTATGTGTGTATATTTCTTTGGCACGCTCTGTAGCCTAAATGGCTTGATTGATTAAAGCTTGTCAGGTGCCATTCGATTCATCTTAATTGTGAGAGTGACACTGCGTGTACTAAAATTGAAAAAAAAAATAACGATTTTTGTGTTTTGGAAAAAAAAAGAAATCTCCAAACTAATTGAATGGGGTTTCAAAATAAAGGGTTTCATAAATAGCTTGCAAAAATTAATGCAACTTGTGTTTTTACATGTAATTTGGAATAAAAATAGCTAAAATAATGAAAAAAAAAGCTGGTTTCTGGGCTCGTTTCGGTTCCATCAGCGAAGTTTGCATTCCTTATGAAAAAAGCTGATTCGCCGAATTGCAGAGTCTGTAATCAGATTGAGGACGTGCAACATTTGCTGATGGATTGTGCCCGGAACAGGCGCGAGAGGGAGGCATTTTTGAAGGAATTTGACTTATACAAATTAAACATGGGATTAATTCAATCAATTTTATCTAGAGCAACGTCAGTAGGTGCCCAAAAGTTAAGTCGTTTAATAACAGTCAGTAAATAATAGTAAGTTTATTGTTTAGATGTTTTAAGTATATACTTATATTATGTATACCTAAGTGTTAATTGTATGTAATGTTAAAAGGCACGATGGGGTTGGCGTATCTGTTTAGATAAAAACCCCTAAACAAATAAAGAGGAAAAATGAAATAAAAAAAGCAACAAAATAGTCAACGTTACAACATAAACTACATAATTATTCATTAATTACATTAAGTGTGTATGGCAGACAATTACGAAAACTAAAAAATATATATATAATATATAAAAAAAAACCGACTGCCAAAAAAGTGAACTATATGTTATTAAAAAAGATAGAAACAAGAAACTTGTTTTAAAAGGATGACTATTAGACTGAATACCATATACAATCATGCAGTCGGACGCATATTCTTAAATAAAAAAAAAACGCACCCAAATTGGTTCACATGTTTAAGAGCTACGGTGCCACAGATAGACACACATAGCGGTCATACTTATAACACTCCTCTTTTTGCGTCGGGGGTTAAAAAAGAAAAGAATATTAATAAGGATTTCACTTAAACGGCTTCGTTCCTCCAAATATTTTCTCATAAAGTAGACATACGTTTACCAAATGTGACCTTGTTCTTCCAGAAACCAAAGGCACTTAATTATTTAATACTTTAATGAAAATTATGCCATTGTCTTACCAAAGGTAAGATACTTTAAATTAGAGTCGTTTTGCGTGCTTGTTTGATCGCGTTGTTCTTCTAAACTACGCAAAGGCTTTTCATTCTGAGAATTTATTTCTGAAGGTTTGTGTATTTGTCTTCATTCATATTTAACTTTGTGTTTATGTTTTGAAATGTCGTTGTATTGTGTCAGTACAATGCACCCCCGTGTGAAACAGAGGGTCTAACTCTCTAAACACGAAATCCGTACTTTTGCCGAAGTCACGTGAGTTTCCTACTCCGTATCACTTTCGGACATAAGATTCGTTCGGGGCCCGAAGCACATGAGTAACTAATTAGTTACTTCATGTGCCCGAAGTAAGAAAGAATGTGAACACGATTTGACAGTTGATGACTCTCGATGTGTTTTTGCCCGGCGAAAAAGTTATTTAGTCGGGAGTAGGGTTCATTCCGAAGTATCGAACTATTGTCGAACGTATCTATGTTGACGAACTTTGAGGGTAAGCTACCAGGGGCGTATGACTATCAATCGTAAATAGAAATGACTCAATTCAATTCCGTCTAGTTTTGTGGTTCGTAGTTGTATGACGCAAACGATGTTTTTCATCTACTGACAGGAGTCATATTATGTTAAAATCTACAATTTTATCGCTATGGTAGTTTATTACAATCGATACTGAAGATAAAAATTATAAATATTGATTACTGGGTGATTCATTGAGATAAGCCAGAGTGCCGATAAAAAATTATTAGAATAGGAAATAATCTATTCGTTTTTTGAATTATTCAAAAATGAATAACAATTAATATCTATCAAACCATCTGCCCAGCCTTTTCCCAACTAGGTTGGGTCAGCTTCCAGTCTAACCGCATGCAGCTGAATACCAGTATCTTACTTGATCGAGTGGATATCTGACCTCCAAAACCCAGTTACTGTATGGGAAACAACACTCCTTGGTAATACTGGTTGTCAGATTTTTGAGGTTCTGCTTCCTCGCACCGACGATATAAATGTAACTAGCTTCTGTCCACGGCTTCGCCCGCGTGGAAGTCGGAAATTATCCCACGGGAACGTACTACTGGGTTATATTCTAGGTTATAATCTGTCTGTGTGCCGAATTTTATCCAAATTCGTTCAGCCGTTTTTGCGTGAAAGACTAACAACAAACATAAAAACTTTCGCCTTTATAATATTAGTAAGGAGTGATGTTTACCGATCCACAAACCTATTAGGGCAAGCGTAGCCTAATACCGTGGCCCCTAGACACAGGCAACTGAGGGAACACGGGTGGGTTTTCGTCGGTAAAAGTCTGACACGGCCTCCCGCTACACCCAGAGTGGGAGAAGTTATTTGATGATTTCCACCCTTAAAAAAAGCCACGAGCTCCTCCAAATAGATGAATAATAGTAATTACTTATCAGAAACTTGTTAATTACTTAATTAACATCGAAGAATATCGGGATCCTGTCGTGCAGATTCTACTTAGCAGGTCAATTAAAACTAAAGTGTTTATTTCATATCGCGTCGCCTAGGAACTGTCGAGGTTAGATTGACAGTCGATAGATGTACATAAAATGCTGGCTGGCTGCAGCCGGTTAGACTGTAGGCTAGATAGATGATGGTCCGTGTAACTTGTAATTGGTGTTTAGTTACAGGTAAAGGCAAATTGGTTATCCCAAATTACAAGAAATTGAAATATATAACTCATACAAATTATTGAATAGTTTTGTGTTTGATAGTACGTAAAATATCTTACTGATACTGCCACAATGCAAGGGAAACGACTCTTATCACAGATAAAAGGAACTATTAAGGCTCCCGCAAACAGGCGCGGAGCGACTCACGTAGAACAATTTGTATGAAAAAATCCTGGAAATTGTTCTACAAGTGTCGCTTCGCGCTTGTCTGAAGAGGCTTTAATTTTTCACCATTGACCATGCTTGCTCACTGCAGATTACTGGTTAAGTTGCACCAGTTGGGCCCCTGCCAGTACAACTTGGTTAGGTGGGGGTACTCCAATGAGATGCAGTGCGACTGTGGCGCCACATCGCAAACTATGCCTCGTCGCTTGTCGTGCTCTTTTTGCAATAACTCCTGCACTATTAGACCTTTGTGAGCCCAACGATAACGCTGTTGAAGGGGCAGAATTCTGGTTGTTATTAAATTGGCTAGCTAAATTCCGCTAACACGATGGCTTTGTGGAATATAATATCAACATGAAAATACAAAAAGTAAATTATTTTAATTATATTTTTTGTAAGTTAAATTCTTTTTTTAAACTGATGATCTTGACCTGCCTAGCCTTTCCACAACTATGTTGGGGTCGGCTTGCAGTCTAACCGGATGCTGCTAAATACCAGTATTTTACATGAAGCGACTGCCTATCTGACCTCCACAATCTAGTTACTGGGTGATACGATAGGTATCCCTTACCGGTTATCAGACTTTCGGGCTTCTGACGACCCGTAACGACTGTAAAAGATCCACGAATGACAGCTGGGACAAACGGCTCATCTATGCTTCCCCATCCACGGACCAACTGCGGCAAGCGTAGCTTAACCTGATCGACCGACCCGCGCGTCAAAAATGTTTATTTTTATTTTTGGTGTAAAGTTCTTAGACGTTATGGGTATCGATATCTGAACACGAAAAACATACGAAAACAGTTTTATCAACTCATAGGTCGTTGACCTCCCAAAAATTAAATCTTTTTATTTCATCCAATTTACACATTGATTTCCATCGCATGTGTAGAGTTAGCTAGCCAATTTTAAATACTGATACCTAACATTCGTACGAATTAGTAATCAAGCATTTTATTCGTGCGAATACACCACGCAAATGTCAAATAAGACGCCAGCATAGTTACTGACAAGCATTCCCCGGCTACCATATCGAAAATGGCACATTTCGTTACCTTATTTACCTTGGCCCCAACAACAAACATCTGTGGGAAGAATAGCGGTCGCATATAAGATTTAACTGACTATATTTTCGGGTTTCGGATTTGTGAACAGCGTACATTGATTGATGTTCGATTCGGTATGAACGCTTTTCGAATGGTTGTGTAATAGCTATGCAGGTCGACACCGGTACGTTTACAGACAGCTGTGCTGCTGGGGTGTTTGCTGCACCACTTCTTCTTCCCAGCTAAAACACTAGGAAGTGGTGACGGGCGGGCGTTTTTGGGGGAGTGTCTTATGTAATTTTGAAGTTCAAAAAGTGCTGACTCTCAGCCTAGTTTGAATTGACTTTCGATTTTGAGTTCGTAAATATAACTATGCCGCTAACTATGAAGCTTGAACTTAACTTGAGTTGGTCACATCATCATTTCAACCGAAAGACGTCCACTGCTGGACATATGCTTACCCCAAGCTCTGTCACTTCGACCAGTTCTTTGCTTCCCGCATCCAGCGGATTCCTGAGGCCTTCACAAGGTCATCAGTCCATATTTTACTTTAACTATCTTTTTGATTTACGGCACGTTCGACGGAATGTCTATTAAACATAGTTCTATTCTTATGTAGTGGGTTACGCAATACCTTTGTGTACACTACTTTTGTATTACATTGATTTGATGAGCGGATTATAAATAATTTTATTTCCGTAAGTAGGTTTGTACCAACACTTTTTAAAAACATGATTGATCATGTTTTTAAAAAGTGCAATACCTACGCGGTCAAAATGTATGGAACAGCTGAATTTTTTTTTTGTAAAACCGCGGAAATTTCTATGCTAGCGGGTCAAGACTGATAATTGCTGAATTCTTGGTTACAGTTAAAAAATTACCCTTTTATAAAAAAATTGGATTTATCGGGCTCAGCTGCGCATTCACCTTAACGTTACACAACATCACGCCTGTTATACCCGAAGGGTTAAGCAGAGGTGTACCTATAGTACAGCCACAAATTTTGCCAGTTTTGTTAGAATACCATGTAATAGGGTGGCGAGCCTTATTGCAACTGACTTTCTTAGCCATCATCCGATTATTTTATGATCCTACTAATATTATAAATGTAAATGTTTGGATATTTCGATGTTTGTTACGCAGTCACGCGGAAATGGAACGCTCTCTCTATGAGAGCGAGTGGGCTATAATCTACCACGCAGGCCGAGTGCGGGTTGGTAGATGTCATTCACTCACTCACATGTCTTCGAATTTTTGGTTCTAGGACATGCCGGTTTCCTCACGACGTTTTCTTTCACCGTTTTGAGAGCCCTCGTGTTAAAATAATTGACACAAAGTAAAGCACCAGTCTGGGTCTGAACCTACGACCTACAAATTCGTAAGAGCTCCCGCAGATAGGCGCGATGCGACTCCCGTATAACGTTTCTATGAAAACTTTAGGGAAATTGTTCTACGAAAGTTGTATCGCGTCGTCGCACGTTTCTGCACGAGCCTTAAGTCGCGGCGGCTGCCATTGGGAGACCACTGCTCCTGAGAACTGGCTTATGTAATATCCAAGCCACACTTTCAGCTCTTTCGCTCAGCAGTCGCACTTGAAACCATCATACCAAAGAGCCAGTAGTCTATATACAGCCAGAGCAAATTGATACCCTATGTCAATTTTCCGTGTGTTAGCTATTTTATACAATGATGAAAAAATAACCGTTGGGATTTGAATACATCAACAACTAAAGTTAGTTACTTTACCTTCGTTCTTTTTTTTCAGCAGTTCTAAAGCGGATCCTGCAATGGAAAATCCGCGGCGTGTGGCCTCCTGCGGCTACCAGACGGCACTGACGGTGCTCGTGTACACCAACCCTGATGATTACTACAGCGCCACGATAGCATCGCAAGGAGCATTGGTATGAAATGTTATAGTGCATCACACCGTCACCCCAACTCATTGAGGCCCTAGTGTGAGTTTCATTTAATCAAGTCGAACGCTACGACCGAGTTCAGTGATGCCAATCGCATCGCTGAACGCGGTCGTAGCGTTCGACTGGTCACCCAGAACTAGTACGCCCTTCGGCAATTTTCATAAAGACCTTGCCATTATTCGTGGGGCGACTTTGAATTGGTTTCGTGTTCGTGTGGAGGCTGCGAATCAGCTAGCTAAAGCTGGGGTTTCATCAAGAACTGTGGTGTTTAGATCTCTGTAGGGTGGCTTCTGGCGACTGATGAGTGAAGCCGAAGATCACTTTGAACGGAGAGGCCCAAGTCCAGCTGTGGGCTGTTGTCTGCTATAAGCCATTTGGTAACTACTGGTAATTACATATTATTGATTTTCGACCGTGGAAAATGAGACAAAATCGCACCACTTCGGTAAATAACACGTTTTTATCTACACATATCTTTAAGGGCACACTTTGCGCGGGCTCGAACTCACTGGTGGGCCTGGCTAAAAATCACGCTGTCTCACCAGGCTTTGTATCCGACAGAGATAGTATCAGTGGTAAGCAGTTAGACTCTAGTCTACACGCACAACGTTATTGAGTGAGATGCAGGAGCATTTTTGGCAAAAAAATCGCGAAAAAATTAAGAAAAGTCCTTCAGAAGATCGGGTTTTATGAAAAAACCACTGCATAAATCAATGACCAATAAAGTTTATTGAACTTATTGTTAATTGAACTTTGTCGGTACCGTCTTAGTTTTCGAGATTTTACACTCCTTTTATTACTTAAACACGCTCAAAGTTAGGTTAAATTAGCAAGAAAAACGAATCTTTGTTGGCTCATAACTTTTTAATAGCTTTTTATTTTAGTATTCTGTTTCCGTACAGACAATAATAATAACGAGACAAAACCATACCATGTTTAATTTTTGATGTACATAGTCAGAAAGTGGAGTAAAACCCTCCCGAAGTTTGTATGGAAAAAATGTGGACAAGTGTCACCTTAAGTCGCTTTTTGTGTTTGTCTGTGTGACCGCGTTATTTTTCTAAACTAGCCGGAATCCGGGAGAGTTTACCAGGGCCCAGGCAATAGCCACATTTGTGTACCAAATCAAATCGAATCTTTTATTTTCAAAAACTTTGAGTGCAGGTTAACTTAAAATACTACATCAGGATTGACGGATAGGAATGTGACAGTGGATAGCGGAGCAAAACCCAGTTCCGTGCTAGGAATTAACCTGTGTTACGGATACTAGGGCTGCTTCATCATCTCACTAAAAACATCTTATATGTGCTACGTATCTCTATTCTCGCTCATGCGACGGCATTGCGTTCGGCAGTTTGGTTTCAAAGAGAGTCGTGAAAAAACTTATTTTAAATACCTACGTTTTTATTTTCGTCCGGTAAGTGATTGTAAAAATATTAATTATTTTGTTAACAGATAAACAACTTTTATTAGTGTTGTTTTGTGTGGATTGATGCAAACAAGGCAGCTTTACGTGGTGGAAAGAAGATCACGGTACAAGCCGGTACCATCACCATCACCGGTTGAAAAAACTGGTCAGTTATTTAAAAAAAAAACTTTACTATGAAACAGCTGGTTTTGTTTTGATAACCAACGAAAAAAAAAGTACGCTAGGGGTCTACAATCATATGCTGAATTACGCTAGAGGGTCTAGAATCATATGCTGAATTACGCTAGGGGATTTAGAATCATATGCTGAATTACGCTAGGGGATTTATAGAATCATATGCTGAATTCATAGTTTCAGTTTGAGCGTCGTTGTCTCTGCCACCCTATCTAAATCGTAACTGTATTATATCCTACCAACAATTTTTTTTTTTTCCCTTTATATAGTATCACAATAGATGATACTTTATTCACATTACAATCTAGCCTATTAGCTAATAAGTAATTTAAATATAACTTAAACTGCTAAGTAACTATAAAACTAAGAAATTGTCCAATAACGTCTTTCTTATTCACTCTAAGTTAAGGGGAAGACACTTGATTCACGTGTTCTTTATTAAAGTTAGCACTTGCACTACAGTTTAAGTTCACTTACACTGCACTAAACTAACTCAAAAGGTTTTACCCTTTTTAGTCTTCGCACTAATTCAGTGTTGTCAAGGAGTTGAATCGCCTCGACATTCACGTGATGATGAAGTCTGTGTTCATGAGCTTCTGCATATTTTTGTATAACTATGTTAACGACATCCATCTTAAGGTCCCGGTGGAGGTCGCTATTTCTAATGTACCAGGGTGCGCTCACTATATCCCTTAATACTTTGTTTTGAAAACGTTGTATGATTTGACGATTACTTTGGCTGGTGCAGCCCCACAGCTGAATACCGTAGGTCCATACAGGCTTTAAAACTTGTTTATATAACAACAATTTATTAGATATTGACAATTGTGATTGTCTACCAAGTAGCCAATACATTTTTTTGTATCGAATATCTAATTCCGCTCTTTTCTTTTTGACATGCTCTTTCCAGCGCAGTTTTGCATCCAGGGTCATGCCGAGATACTTAGCAGTATTCGCGTATGGTATTTGTTGATTGTTTATGAATACTGGGAAGTATTGTGGCTTTTTATTCGTAAAGTCAATGTGGATAGACTTGCTTTCATTAAGTTTGATACGCCATTTTGCTGTCCACTCATAAACCTGATTTACGGACTCTTGAACCTGTTCTACGGCTTCCTCGTGACTATGTCCAACAGCCATGATAGCTGTGTCGTCAGCAAAGGTTGCAATGACATTATTTTCTAGCTCAGGAATATCACAGGTGTTTAGTAGATACAGGACCGGACCTAATACACTACCTTATGGTACTCCAGCTTTTATCAGCCTAAGGTTTGAATAGGCATTTCTTTGTCTTATTCTAAACAATCTGTTTGATATATAGGACTCTATGATATCTGAAAACTGTTGAGGCAGCATTGTTCTTAGCTTATAAATGAGGCCATCATGCCATACTTTATCGAAAGCCTGTGCAACATCAAGGAAAATCGTGGAGCACACCTTTTTTTCCTCTAGTGTTCTTTCAATAATATTAGTAATTCTGTGTACTTGGTCAAGCGTAGAGTGTTGCTACCAACAAATGCAACAGATTATATAAAATGCTTCCCGACCTCTTACCGCTAAATAGCGTTTATACATAAGAATTTTGCAAATCAGTCAGTTAGCAATTAATTAAAAGTTACGAGACGTTTATAAATAGTACCGTATTATATTAAAAAGACAGTACAAGGAACAGAAGTAATTCAGACAAAATTATTAATAATTATTAAAAACGTTTGGTCCTAAACAACACATGAAATAATTTTTTGCTCCGTTGGTGTAATTGCGGTGTGGCGTAAGGTAAGTTCTGGCGTAGTAATGAATGAACCACCATGGGAAAAAAGATTACGGGAAACGGACATAGACCTTCTTAAAAAAAGACAAATAGATTAACACAATATAAAAACGGTAACACGTCTAAGAAACTTGAAAAAAAAGTCAAATAAATTATTGAAAAGATCAAACAACATAGCTCACATTAAAACTTTTATCTTTTAAAACGACTGAACGGATTTGGATGAAATTTGGCACACAGATAGTTTGTAACCTGGAATAACACATAATATACTTTTTATCCCGATAGTACGTTTTCTATAAATATCAGTTTGTTTTTCTTATAATCATTAAATTTTCAAGCCCGAGTAAGCCCACGTTCCCCCTAGTCCTCGCGCATTTGTCAGAGTGGCGCTAGGAGGTAAACGCCGGGGCGTAGCTCCGCTGCCGCGAGCAATCACAGTGCAGCGGGCAGAGCTCCGACAGGATCTCATGGCGTCATGGAGAGTGCGATTGTGCAAGTCCGTGCTGGGCACGCCACAATTGCGGCAGTAAGTCCCCTCTTTGAGGAGTGGCGAGATTTTACACTTCTTTTATTACTTAAGAGCGTTTTCACATTTTTACTTGAATTTGAACGTTTGACTCGAGATTTAATGAGTGACCATTAGTGACTATGGTTTAGATATAGCAAACAATTTAAAAAAAGTATGTTCTAGAAAATTTCATTATTGGTCTAGGGAGTGTTCTCAAAAATATTTTAATTTGTTTACATAATTCAGTAAAAACCTTGTCTCGGCAAATTATGTTTCATAAATTTTTAATTTCGGGCATCTTTAGATGCTTTATTACATGGAACATATAATAGTTTAGTAATTTATAAAAATGTCTATGGTAGGTCCGTGCTTTGATCTTTGGAATGCTCAAATCAATTTTAATACACCAAAAGTAATTCTGTAAAACATAGAATTTATGAAAAAAATTCGTCTGAAATTATATTTTTTACCTATGTAGGTTTAATCGAAATTCAAACAAAACGTATTTAATAACTGAGGCAGCATGCTTGAACAAACAAAAAAAGAGTCTATTAAAAAGTAAAACTAATATTTTAAACAATTGTTGAATGCAACGTTGTAAATCAGTAATAAATCTCGGGACGCGCAGGATTTAGCTTAGCTTTTTTTTTTTTTTTGGGTGGGAAATCATCAAATGACTTCTCCTGCTGAGTAGAGCAGGAGGGCGTGTCAGACTTTTACTGACTAAAACCCACCCGTGTTCCCTCAGTAGCCCGTATGCCAGGGGCTGTGGTATCTCTTTCGAACAAACCCGCACCCCTGGCAGGCATCGGCCCTTGCGGACCCCACCTGTGGTTGCTGACATCTTTGACGGCGCGCGTGTGGAACACAACGCGCCGTCCCGTCTACCACTTTTCGGCCGCAGGGGATAGGGAGAGCGGCTGACGCTATACCGACACTCCTCTTCCCCTGCGGCCCCACCGCGTCCGCCATCAAACGGTGGCGGCCCCGTCCAGGCCACGGAAGGGAAGAGCGCTGCTCAGAAGCACCGGCACTCCTCCTCTACCGCAGCCCGTAACCCTCAGCCGCGATGCCTCCCATTCGACATCGCGGCCCACCTCAGTTGCGGTGCACCTCACCGCAACCGACTTTTTGGCCGCTACGTCAATGGCTTGAAGGCAAAAGCCCTGACGAGCGGCCCCACCTTTGGGTTCCTCTTGGCTTCACCGTGGCCGGAATCCACGGTTACTGAGCCCCCCCCCCGCAACGACAATGCGGGAACCCACTCAGGGGGGAGGATTTAGCTTAGCTTAGCTAGCGGTTTGTTCCTGGGCGTCCGACGCATAGCAGATAGCATGTGTAGGTACGTAGTGTACTTCACTAGACAGACATGCGCGATCAGCTACCAAGCGCCGTTAAATTTTCCTAAAATTCAGAACTTCTATTTGTAATATCGTAGCCCTCTTAAACACGCCCAAAGTTAGGATAAATTAGCAAGAAAAACTAATCTTTGTTGGCTCCTAACTTTTTAATGGCTTTTTATTTTATTATTCTGTTTCCGTAAAAACAATAGCAATAATGAGATAAAACCTCACAATGTTTAATTTTTGATGTACATTGTCGAACAGTGGAGTAATACACTCCCGAAGTTTGTATGGAAAAAATGTCGACAAGATTCCCCACGCATTGCTCTGCCGATGGGGGCGAAAGGCATTGCTTAGTTTTTTAAGTTGCTCCATATTGCATGATATTGTGTGGCCGTATCTCTGGCTACAGGTTGCTAAATGTTACCATTGCCCTAAATTTCTGGATGTAGTCGTGACGTCATAGTTGACGAGAATTGACCAGGATGGAGCAATTTACTTGCTCGGTAAGCGCACATGTACGTACAGTACGTTTGCTTTGAGCTTCAGTATAATTTCAATGCTGAAATTGGCACTTTGCATAAGTTGTCCATACTGACGGACGTCAAGACACGTCCGAAACTCTGACAGAACGTTAATTGGTCCCGGCTATCATTTGTAGATTTTTGATACGCGTTACGTGTAGTCAGAACACCGAAAGTCTGACAACGAGTCTTACCAAAGGTTATCGTTTTACACAGCAACTGGGTTGTGGAGATCAGATAGGCAGTCGCTACATGTAAAATACTGGTATTCAGCTGCATCCAATTACACAGGAAGTCGACCCCAACATCGTTGGGAAAGGCTATGCACATAATAATGATGATGACTGATGTCGAAAAATTAATTGTAAGGGAATACAAAGCACAAGCATAAAGTTTCTTAGTCTAGTGAGTGGGGCCCGTACAGTTCTCCTGGATAGGTTACGAAATAACTAGTGTTTAAAAGAAACAGTTTCAATCCCCGTCATAAACATTAGGTGTTATATATTTTATGCATTCAGAGTAATCATAACCATTACAAAATGAGAGACAATGCTAGGACAATTCGTACGCTCTCGGTATTTTATCATTAATTCACGTGTCATTCACGATGAACATTTGTCTTAATCGTTATGATTAATGTACAAAAGTTGATAACAAAATGAATTCCGGGGGTTTATCTTGATATAATTTTGTATTGGCATAGGGTTCTACTCACGTATGCGAAATAGGTAGAGATCAACCAATTTAAAACTGCACCGACTCCCATACATTTTGTCTCTGAAAACATTGTTAAAGCCAATCATTTTTAAAAGAGTAACCGTGGAGTTTCTTGCCGGGTCTTCTCCGTAGGAAACAACATTTTGGAACCGTGCACCTAGCTTCTGACGTTTCATAAGTGCCCATGCAGGTTTATATGAAATAAAAATATTTTGATTTGATTTGACTGCACGCCCCTCCACTGCTTGTTGCATACACATTTCAAATGCTTGTTTAGAAAGTTTAGTGGAGGGGCGTGCACTTTTAAACTAGTTGATCACTACACACTTTTAAACGTGAGTAGGTACCTACGTTTAGACATTTTTCAAGCATTTCCATGTAATGTAATGTTCCTACGAATGCTCGACACGGTGTTCGAAGTAAGGCTCACGGCGAGTTAGCAATTATTTGTGTCCTTTCTATTTTGCATTTACTCTTCGTTGAAATGTTGGATCTACAGGTCAATTGTGCTACGCTTATCTTGCTCCAAGAAATGTTACGCAAATCCGCTTCGCGTCGTTTCGAAAAATCTAGTTGTTTCAAGCCGTCGAGCGTCGTGCTCTTTGCTCGGTTCGTGAAAAGGTTTGTTTATAATGTATCGAGTTTTTCTAAAGCGTTATATTAGTCAGTGGAGCGAGCCGAGCAGCTTGATGCGAGCACCGGATCCCACTTGGCTGTTGGTTTTTTTGTGAATACCTTTCAAATGTATTACAGTAGTCAGTGCAGTGATGCAAGCCTTGCGAGCGCATTTTTGCATTTTATTCAAGTCAGTGCAGGTAGACGCGTCGTTGCAAGCCTAACGTATCACGTTTTATTCTCTTTTCTAAATAAAAAATGTACTTTTGTTAAGTAAATGCACACACAACTCTACGTCCGGTATTCTGAATAAAAATGGAGCACGCTTGAGGCAAGTGTTCGAAGCGAGCGTTCGCCGTGTTAAGTGTATCGCCGTTTTGTAAAAAGAAATGGAGTGCGTTTGAGCATGTGCTCGAAGAGAACGTTCGCCGCGTCCTGTGTATGTGTATCGTTGTTTTGCAAACAATTTCACCTCGAATGATACATTACAAGTCAGTCCCCGCCTTAAGACCGGCTCGACGTTTTGTCAGAAACTCTAGTCTATACTCACCTTTAGGGAAATCAATTAGGTACAGACCCACAGCTTTTTGTGGCCCTCTTTGTTGTCCCGGAATTAAATAAAAACGTTCGTACCCTTATTTGGGGCCAGTAGTAAACTGCTCTGCGTTTCTAAAATCTTCTCTTTTTTTTCGGCTACATGAAAACGAACGTCACTTCATGCAAGGTGTTATTGAAAAACTGAAATCGAACAAGTTTTATGATGACTCCTACCCTAAAATCCCGAACATATTTACCGGTTCTCTAAATTTAATCGAGTTACGCGAACGATGTTTTTGTCTATGGAGTAGCATATGTAATTTGTACATGTTTAAGTAATCCTCCAGACGGCACTGATGGCCCGTAGCCGTTGTGGTAATGACCGCCACCTACGAGTTATAGGTCGTAGGTTCGAACCCAGACAGGCGCTTTTCTTTGTGTAAGTTATTTCATCAGCACTGCTCTCAAAACGGTGTAGGAAAACATCGTGAGAAAATCGGCATGCCCTAGAATCGAAAACTCGAAGACCTATCAAAACCGCGTGATGGATTACGGCCCAGTCCGTATCAAAGAGAAGAGGCCTGTATCTCAGCAGGGGAACATTATAGGCTGATTATGCTAAGTAATCCTAAGAATATGAATAAAGTACCTAACATCATCAATTATTATAAGACAAGGAAGGCTCACGATCGCGACGCAATTTGATAAAAGAGTTGCACATAAGCTGTCCCACGTGTTGCACTTAATATCAGTACAAGAGATAGTTACCTAAGTAGGTAGTGAGTAGGTGGACTCGATTCTTTATAATAATACTAGCTTTTGCCAGTGGCTTCGCCCGCGCGGAACTTTCATCCCCTATTTAACTCCCTTAGGGGTTCAAAAATCCTTCCTTATTTCTTGTCTACATTATAAAGGGAACCTCTGTGCAAAATTTCAGCTTTCTAGGTCCAAGGGTTTGGGCTGGGCGTTGATGAGTCAGTTAGTCAGTCAGTCAGTCAGGACTTCTCTTTATATTTATATAGATGTACCTAGATATAAAGTAGTGATGTTTCTCACCAGGCAAGATTTCACTTTGACCTTGCGAAGACCGCTGGTATCCGCTGGATGTGGGAAGCACAAGACCGGTCGAAGTGTAGGGGCCTGGGGGAGGCCTATGTCCAGCAGTGGACGTCTTTCGGCTGATATGATGATGATGATGATGAAGATTTCACTCGGCTTGGTTGGGAGATTCTTCCTTTGTAATTGAGGAGTGGTAAGCACCTACCTACAACATCATTGTTTTCCGACAACCACGCGAATGAAGTCACGGGCACAGCTACTTTGCAAATATGTGTCTGACTATAAACTCAAACATGTCCTTTCCGACCCTGATGAACCCATTACTGTTCTCCAAGAAAAGAATAGGGCCACCAGCACAGCACACAAACACAAATGACCGTCCTTCCGACCTCGCCGCCGAGGTTCTCGTGCCCCGCGAAGACCCCTGAGTAACGATGAGACCTCCGACCGTCCCTTGCTCGTTGATGCGCTAGCCCGCGCCGCAGCTGAGCCAGTAGAGTTAAATTCCCCGAATGTTAATAATCATGAAAATATCTTGATTCACCCTGTCCCCACTAGCTGCCCCCCCCCCCCCCGCCAGTGACGCCCTGAGCCGAGGTTCGTACCGTGAGGTTCGAGGGGTGCCCTCAGCGTGCAGTCGCTTTAGGTTAAATAGGTTTTATGCCCTGGCTTGGGGTTTTTAGTGTAACTAAAAACCTTCACAGGAAAGCCCGGTTAAGCAGTCACGGCCTCTCAAGGTCAACTGCGAGATCCATACAAAAAAAAAAAACTACAAACTCAATATTTTCACAATACTCAGCTTGCCCAGCTTTGATAAGAAAGCAGCTTCTTTGACCAACATAACAAGGAAAGGAAATAGTCATCAGACGTGGTTCTATTACCTATGGTTTCAAGCATACCTTCCTATTAGGAACAGATAAAAAAAAAACTTTGAATCACTATATTATTTTATTTTATAATTTAAAACTATACAAGGTCAAAAAACCGCGCTATTACCTACCTATGGTTTCAAGCATACCTTCCTATTAGGAACAGATAAAAAAAAAAAACTTTAAATCACTATATTATTTTATTTTATAATTTAAAACTATACAAGGTCAAAAAACCGCGTCATAATTTTGGTAGTCTTTCAATCAACTAGGCCTATCGCAGTCTGAGTGGCATTAGCAGTTCAATGCTGGACATGGGCCACTTCCGCATCCAGTCAGTTCTAGCCATCTTTTTAAGACCGTCGGTCTATATAAATCGGGGGCGCGGCGTCCCATACTACGCTTTCGATGCGCGCTCTTCAATGTAAATATTAATACGTGAAGCAAAAAGTTTGTACCCCTTTTTACGAAAATTACGCAGACGGATGAGTATGAAACTTGGTACAGTCAAAGATTATATTATTATGGTGAAAAGTGTAGAACGCTAATAGTTTTATAAAATAATACACACAGTGGGCTGAAAATAGACTTAGCGTCGCTCAAAAGTCAAGTACCTAATTTTGAAAAAAAAAAAAAAAAGTGCCAGCGTATTCCTTTACTGATTAGCAATATTTTTGATAAAAATATAATTTTATTCAAAAAAATTATTTAAAAAATATTTAAAATATAATTTTTAAATAATTTTTAATTTAAAAATAAGTTTTAAACGTAAAATAGTAGAAATTTCAACCACTTGGCACCCGCTAGAACTATTTATTAGGGTAATAGGCGAGTATGAATTAAATAGTTGTTAATGTTACAAAAAAAAGCAAGTCAGTGTTGATATAAGCAGCCCATCATCTGATTTGATTAGCGCGATTAGATAAATACAGTTACATAGGTATAATTCCACTGCGGATATTTGCTATTTATTAATTACATTACTAATCATAGCTTGTTTTACCCACCCCTTCTTGATACGCGATGATATTATTATCTATTCTAATAGGTATATTCGATTTTGATAACTGGGTTGTAGAGGTCAGATAGTCAATCGCTTCATGTAAAATACTGGTATTCAGCTGCAATTTGGTTACACTGGAGGTCGATCCAACATGGTTGGGAAAAGGTATTTTTTTTAAAGACCAAAGGACCATGATCGGGTTGACTTTGCTCCTAAGAAAAAAATACTAGATTATGCATTAGATCAAGGGACATAGGGATATCGTTTTAATATATTTAGATAGAAAAGAAGATAAAGTGGTGAACACTACTTTATCCCCTTAATGCATAATCTACCTATTTATCTATCTATATATATAAAAATGATATCCCTATGTCCCTGGTCACGGCATCACACGTGAACGGCTGGACCAATTTAGCTCATTCTTTTTTTGTTGTGTTTGTTATCGTCAGGAGAAGGTTCATGTGAAAGAAAAAAATAAGAAAATTGCGCGTACCATTAGAAAATTTAAGAAAACTTATCGACCATATTAACTTTTCTAATATTATACTAGTACCATCATCATCATCATCATTTCAGCCGAAAGACGTCCACTGCTGGACATATGCCTCTCCCAAGGGGGGGGGGGTGGGGTTGGTACATTATTTTTTATAAATAAAGGGGCTTGAAGACTCGATTCCAAAAATAAAGCACACAAATAGGAATAAACCCCACTGCAACTTTTCAAGTATACCCATACAGTTCGTGCCTGTAGTGCCTGTCGGTCCCTTAATTTTTTCAAGATTCTACAATATTCTTAGTTTTTTTATGTCATTAAATGTCATCAAAACACAACGTCAATAGGGGGTCAGCCTAAATACAACATTGTTATGCGGGGGGTTACGTACCACAACAACCGATCATTTGAAGTGAGAAGTCTAAGGTCGAGCTGTACATTAATAGAAAAAAGTGTTTGAGGTTCCAAATTCAAACCACATTTATGACAAGTGGGTTATAATTAAATTCAGTACACTATTAATGCCCGGCAGACCCCAAGACTTAAATGACGTGCTATATGTTAGATTTGCATGACATATATTTGAGGTTAGCGCGCAGGTGGTATGAAAAAAGTTTTAATGTTAGGTATCATAGTAATTGCAATATGGTAGAATCAGTGACTTGGATACGTTTAGGGTTTTGTTTTGTTATTATCCCCCTTATTTATTATAAACTTTCCTTCAAGTTAAGTACTTAAAAATCATTCTTTCTTTTTTTATTTTAAACCTTGCCCCACAACTAGGAATTTCTCCGGTATGTTGCGTTCACAAACATTTAATTTCACATACACAACAAACAACCAACCAACCATATGTTTTACGTATAATAATCTCGTAACTTTAAGTAACGTTTATAAATAAGAGGGTATATAGCCGTGCCATGACAAGTTTGAGAGCGTTTTCAGTATTTCACTGGGTTTGGGTCCCATTACTTTCATGGACCTTCCATGTCTGCCAACACACGTTTAGTGAAATACCTACAGCAAGCAAAGTTTATTGAGAAACATTCACCTTTTAAAAAGTTCGAGGTTCGAAGTGTTCTTAGGTACTTTAGATGTTCAAATTAATAACTGCTCTCTTATTTGTGCCGTAGCCAACGTTTGATTTATCTCACTTTTGTTGTTTTTCCCTTCAAGCGAAAACGCGGTGTTGGTTTCTGAGATTTTGATTTCCCAACAGAATTTCGAACGGATACGTTTCTGGCTTTTGTCTATTATGGATGACAGATTAAAAAAACACACGAAAAACTTGTTTTGCTTTTGGAAGTGGCTAGGATTTAATATAACAACAAATCCACTATTAATTTCCTCTTTAGAAATATTCAAGTAAATGACCGATGCTAAAATATTTTCGCCTAGACAGGACATAAATAAAATTTTAAGCCTTCTTTATAATATTATTTATTAGAAAATGTTAGCCATAGGTACAAGTATTTATACGTCGATGACAAACAAGGTTATTTAATTTAATAAGTTTTTGATGCTCCTGGACACACTGTGAGGCACGTTCGGGTATTCTCCTAACTTCATAATGTACTCCACTAATTTCAGCGACCCGCAGTAGGTACAGCTTATGTCATCCTATGTAAACAGCCATCTTCTGAAAGTTTACTATTCTGACTGGCAACTTATACAGTGTGGCGGGACACTGACGCGAAAACTGTAACCATGAATTCAGCACATGATTCTACACACAGAAATTTTTCGTCGCTTATTAATTAACAGTAATTAAACGTCTGTAATAAAATCAGATGATGACATCGTATCACAACCCAAAGGACTTTGAAAGAATTTCACATAATCCATTGGTTGAAAAATTTGTCTGCTCAATGACAATATAACAAAAGCAATGCATTGTTGAATAAATAATTATGAGTGTGTTATACAACTACCCCGCAGTGCTCAAAAAAGCCCTCTAGACGATAACGCAGTCAATATTCTTATAGAACAGGGCCTCAAGTTTGCTATTACAATAGTGTCAGAATGGTCTATCATTGATTTCATAATTGTTGATTTTGACAAGTTTGGTAATCTACTAATATAATGGCGTTGTATGACTTTCCAGTGGCCAGTCACTGACACTCCATTGAAAGAAATGGCATTTATTGGTTATCTCGTACTTAATGACAAATTAATGACTAACTTAGGGGGTAATCTCCTAAAATGATGACAGTTACTAAAATATTTTGTTAAAATCATATGTAAAATATATACTTATCTATAAAATATATATAGAAATCTGGCATGAATAAATGTTCAAATTTAGTAGTATTTTTTCGAAAATCATTTCTACTAACGGGTTTTATAATAATGGAAATACGACAATGCCATTATAACCCAATTTTATTACGAGGCTATTGACCGACCACTCATCGACCATTATGAATTTAGCAGATTACGAACTTTTAGCAAAATAACAATGGGATCGTGTTGGAATGACGAATTTATAAAAATTGCAGACTTGGGCCCCAGGATGGCAATCGACTGGATGGATAATCGACACGCAAACTGTAACTATGAATTCTACACACATACATTTTTCGTCGTTTCTCAATAAAATATCTGCTGTTTCATATAACCTACGCAGTCAACATTATGGTTGTTTTTGTTTAATCTGGTGAAAAGTTTGAACGCAGTTGGGTTTCAGTATTATGTACAGGCCAGGTTCGGAATTATTATACTAGTCACAGGTTGCGCGTCGATTTCCCTGCCGCCCTTTTTTATAAAAACATTGAGTGCGTTATGGTCTTGAAGGTTTTTTTGAGCACTGCGGGTTATTGTGTAACACACTCACAAATTTTTCAACCAAAGGATTATGTGAAATTCTTTCTTAGTCATTCGGGTTGTGATAGAATGTCATCATCTGACTTTTTCCAAATATGTTGAGGTCAGCTTCCAGGCTAACTGGATACAGTTGAATGCCACAGGTTATCTTTAATAGATCGCTTTTAGCAATACCTAATACCGCCCATTGTGCCACCCTTTCTAAATTTTCTACGTTTTATATTTGTCCACTATAGGCCGCCGACTATGGCAGCTAGGGGCGCGAGGGCGCAATCCTTGCCTTTCCCTCACGCTCTCCGCCTCCTCCTTCGCGAGAATTACTGCTTTGCAGAAGGAGGTGACGGTTTCCCATGCGCTCCGTACGGCCACCGCCGATCGCTTCCGCGAGGACACGGCGGTGCGCTGCCCAGGCAGGGCAGACCTCCACCGTGAGCAGACGAGTCCTGGAATGGAGACCGCGTATCGGCTAGCGTAGTGTAGGACGCCCCCAGCTAGATGGACCGACGACCTTACAAAGGTGGCTGGGATGACTGGATGCGGAAGGCGGTGTATAGAGTGTTGTGGCGCAGCCTGGCAGAGGCCTATGTCCAGCAGTGGACTGCGATAGGCTGAGTTCATTGAACGCAGTTACTAGCTAATACGATGCCTCTTTGTGGGATTAGTTTTTGATAGAATGGTGATACGCAATTGGGGTGCCTGTCATCAGTCATCCTTTGCTTCATAATACTTTGGTATTTGTTCTTTCATCCATCGAAACGTACATGCTTGACGGTGTATTAGGAATCTACAAACTCTATAACCTCTATAACTCTCTTCTATTCTATGTTGATCCTTAAGCTGCTTATAGGACAAGGGTCTCTTTGTATCTTTGTTTGTTCTCTCATCACAATCGTTTTGTTCATTTGCAGCGTTCGTAGTGTTTTCGATGAGTAATGATAAAAGAAAGAAATAAAAATATGCGTTTATTGGCAATAAAGCATTAAAAAAACAGAAATAGTGAACAGAAGATAATAATGCCATGAGGGCATCAGCACAGCATAATTCCAGATAAATTCTATTTTCCATGTTTATAGAATCAGTCAATTTCTAGAATTTCAGACTAATTTCGGCTCATGACGACAAGGCATGATAATAAGTCTTTTAATAGTATTCTACGAGTCTCTGGGAGGAAGAGGCGGTTAATTACGAATTTATGAGTTTAAAACGATTCCGGTTTCTGCCCGGCTCTGCGGTGATGTAACTAAGAGATGGGAAAACTTTAATTGCCTGCAGTCACTTCAATTTTATAATTTTTACGAAGCAGAAGAAAAATACTTAGGTTGGTAGTATTGATATACAAAAAACCCGTTGGTAGCTACTTTTAGCATCACTATTTATTTAAAGCGTACAGTATAAGATCACCAAATACCGTATGTGGTAGACCTTTAGTCTACCACATACGGTATTTGGTGATCTTATACTGTACAGAAAAGTTAAATTAGATTAAATAAAAAAAATATCTACTTAAAGAGAAATAACAACGAAAGTAATTGATTACAATATGTGCTTTTCATAGACAAGTAGATACCTATTTCTGTGGTGCTCTTAATAATTATTCAATTTATGTAAAGTTAAGACATTAATGGATTAGACATAAAGGTTTTCGCAGAAACGGTGTTGATGGCCAGCAGAACAATAATTATAAAAAAGACCGGTTTAAAAAAAAAATTTGATTATATTTCAACATTTTAAACAGTCATGAAGGTAATACGCGAATAGATTGAAGGTTATCGGAACTTGTCCCATCGTCGACGGGTAAGCGACTTGCTATACTAGTAAAAGATTTTCTCGCTCAAGAAAAGTAGAAACGGTCCCGTGTCAATAAAGCAGGTACCTACATACTTATATAAATAGTTGATCACTGACTGTTCACCCCAGTGGGTTAAGGATGTCAGATAGGGGACTGCCTATATATGGTATAAAGTACCGGTATTCATTCAACAGCATCCGGTTAGACTGGAAGCCAACCCCAACATGGTTGGGAAATAGGCGAGGCATATGATGATGTACAGTAAACCGGAATACAACAACTCTGCTTGGCGGTAGAAATAACAATGGTGATCTATAGTACAGACGCCAGCACATCAAGCTACCCCAAACTGTCAAATTTTCCCAATTGATCATGAACCATAAACCTAGGTTTTAAAGTTGAAAATCTATCAAAGAAATTTGACAGATTGGGGTAGCTTGATGTGCTGGCGTGTGTACATTAGACCGCACGTCGAATTTTCTTTCGTATTTTCAACCCGCCAAGTTCATAGAATATCCGCTTGACTTTTTCACGAAACGTAATACCTACCTTTAAACGAGCAATTCTTGTGTATTATATAATCTGAATCTCGGAAACAGCTCCAACGATTTTCATGAAATTTGGTATGCAGGGGTTTCGGGGGCGATAAATCAATCTAACTAAGTTTCATTTTTAGAAAACGACAAAACTAAAAAAAAAGGACGAGCAAGGCTCGGTCATCCAGATCAAATATGCAAAGTAATTACTATTACTTTGTATGAAGCAAACATACTTTATTAAGAAAACAATTGTTACATGTGTCCATCTATTTTTCTATGATAATTATTTGATATGCCCATTTCCTGTTCATTTTTTATTTTTTAATTTATTTAATAAAAACGTATACAAAAACAGTACATTTAGCCAACAGTAGTAAATTACCATACAATTATAGTGCCTAAAAATAAACTATTTCTAAAATATATATTTTACAAGTGCAAGTGATAATGTTCCGGAATTAGAAAGTTAGGATGCGACTCACCCGATCTAGGTTTATAGAAACCTGTGTTTCGGGCCATCACTTTACATTTCAATTAAATTGGGTCAATATCATTTAAAATTAAGTTTATATAAAAACAATCTATTAGCAACTATGAGATAAAGCATATTGGTAATTAAACATTAATACCTATAACTAAGCCAATGTAAATACTACAAAAGTAAATACTTACGAGGGAATAATTAATTATTGTTATGACATAATTTCCAGAAGTTTTTCTGTGTCTGCGTAATTGAGTAACGCTAAGTATTCTGATAACACAGCACTACATTTTTTATAGCTCAAACGATATATGCTCATTAATTTGTTAAGTCTATTATACAGAAAAGGACCTAAATACACATAAAATCGATTAGCAAACGCATGTCTAGTTTGAGGCTTTATGCAAACTAAATCCTTCCTTCTCTTGTCGGAAGGTACTGGGTCAAAAGGAAGTGCAGTGTGCTGGTGAAGTACGATGCTTAGAATGAATAATTGCCGAACTGTTAGTACATTACATGCAATGTAGAGCTGGTGAGTAGGAAATCTAAAAGGGCGAAAGGTAGCAACTTTTAGAATTGCTCTTTGAGCACGCTCTAGAGGGAGTAAAATTGTTTTTGCTGCACCACCCCATGAAGATAAGCAATAGCTAAGAATGGGTTGACACAAAGCCAAATAAACCTGTTTAATTAATTTATAGTCGGCTATGTTCCGTAAATTCTTAAAAACATATATTAATTTGCGCACTCTAGCGCATAGTAAATCGATATGTTTACGGAAATTTAGATTCGTGTCAATAGTGACACCTAGATATTTCAAATGGTCAGCTTTAGCTAAAGTAGTGCAAGTACATGCAGTGTCAGCGTAAGTGCTACAATTATGTGCGTAAATGTTTAGATTATTTAGCGGTATGTTAGTGTTTCTCATTGCAAATAAAATGTATTTTGTTTTATCTGCATTTAATGTTAGGATGCTATTATGGAGCCAATCCGATACTATGTTAAAACCATTTTGAGCATGCTCATAGACCTCAGCTCTTGATTTAGCTGAGAACAGTAGAGCGGTGTCATCAGCATAAGACATTATGACACCATTTTGAAGTGGCAGGCTGCACAGTTCATTTATATACACCAAAAATAATGTGGGCCCCAAAATGCTGCCTTGTGGAATGCCAAAAGTACTATTTTTAAGTTCAGAACTTGTATACTGACCTATTTTTACACTTTGATAACGCTCGCTGAGATAATCAGCAAATAATAGAAGTTGTGCTCCTCTTATCCCTAGTGTTTCAAGCTTGTGCAAAAGTAAAGTACAAGAAATAGTGTCGAAGGCCTTGGCGAGGTCTAGAAAGATACCAATTGTGTGCATACCATTATCTAGATTAGTAGCAATATAATCAGTTCAAAATCAAAAATCAAAATCAAAAGTCATTTATTCAAACTAGGCTGAGAGTCAGCACTTTTCGAACGTCAAAAAAAAAAAACATAAGACAGTCCCCCCAAAACGCCCACCCTTCGACACTTCCTAGTGCTTTAGCTGGGAAGAAAAAGTGGCGCAACAAACTCCCCAGCAGCACAGCTGTCTGTTCAGTTAGAAGAACTTGATACTGTACAATACAATAGTAAAAAATAAAATGATTTAAAGAGTCTAATAAAATAAACAATTAAGTATATGAATGTAATTCATACAACCTGTCAGTAGGTAAGCTAATTCTGGTGAAAGAACACAAACATTGTCTTGAGTTAACCACAGCGACCAACTATTCTTATCGTTTAAGTAGTCGTTAATAGAATAGTATGCCTTAGAAGAAAGGTTGGATTTTACTTTGGCTTTAAACGCACTAAAATGTAAATCTAACAAAGAAGAGGGAAGCTTGTTATAAAAGGTTATACCAAGCCCAACAAATGAGTTATGAACCTTATGAAGCCGGTGAAAGGGAGCACGTAGTTTATCCTTATTTCTAGTATTTATATTATGAATATCACTGTTTTTAGTGTATAAGTGTATATTTTGCCTAATATATAAGATGTTAGCGAATATGAATTGCGATGCCACCGTGAGAATACCGATATCTTTAAAAAAATCTCTTAGGGACACTCTAGCACCCAGTTGGTAAATTGCTCGAAATCGTTAATTTGTGTACTGCCTGGCCAGTTGATCTTTTGGGCCTAAATCCAAATTGATTATCTGAAAGTAGTTTGTTATCTTCCAGATATTTTATCAACCTACAGTTGATAATTTTCTCTAAAACTTTTGAGAGGCCAGTTAGCACTGAAATGGGTCTGTAGTTATCCACACAATTTTTGTCTCCTGACTTGAATACAGGAGTAACCATCGCTTTTTTAAGGAGTTTGGGGAATATTCCATTAGTTAAACAAAGCTGAAAAATGTGGGTTAGCGGAGGGGCAAGTGTGTATCTAAATCTTTTAAGTATATTATTGGGTATGTCATCCCACCCAGTAGCACATATATCTTTTAACCCGAATAATAATCTTACAACTTCGTTAACGTCGGTATCTAATAAAACAAAAGACTTTACTGTAGAGGATATTGTCGCAGTCGTGTTTTGAGGGAATAAAGTTTTAAAATATCGCGATTTTTCAGCCAGGTTTTTACCAACGTTAGCAAAAAAATTGTTCACTTTATTCATTGCTTCGGATGGATTTATCTCTGAAGACAGTAAATCAAACGGAAGCTCGGTATTTTTCGTTCTAAATGTATTAGTTTTTATAAATTTCCACACAAGCTTACTATTTTTTCCCGCCTTCTGCAATTCATTTTTATCAAATTGGTTTTTTAGTTTTTTCAAAAGATTATTGCAGAAGTTCCGGTACCTTTTATAAGTAACAGAAAGTATTTCGTTATCAGGTGATAGTTTCAATTTCAGGTGAAGTTTGTCTCTATGTCTTATACAACGAACGAGACCGGGTGTGATCCAGGGTTTGATACAACTGTACTTTCTAGGCATTGTCTTAGTAAATGTGTTTTTGCTTATTGAAAATTGTAGCGAGTCTATGAAATACTTTAAAGAAATATTTGCATCGTTTGAATTATAAACAGGGTCAAAATTAATAGCGCGTATGTCATTTTCGAGGTTTGTCATGTTGACTTTAGTATAGCTACGCATGCAGTTTCTTCTAGGTGAACTTATTTGTAATGTTAGTAAAACAGCTTGATGATCGGTAAGCGAGGAATTAGTAACCAATGTTTTCGATGGATTTTTGGATTTTAGAATGATGTGGTCTAAGCATGAACCGCTTTGATGCGTGGGGTGATAGTGAGCTGGTAGAAGTCCATGAAATGAGCAAATATTCAGATAATCATGTACATGGGAATCTATTTTCTCAGAAGCAATGTTAATGTTAATATCGCCCAAAAGTACTATGTTTTTAAAAGATGATAATGATTTTAAGTTTGTGTCGAGTGAATCTAAAAATCTGTCTATATTTTGAGAAGGAGGCCTATAAATAGCCATGAGTACTGTATCGGGACTAATTTCAATGATTAAGCAATTACTATCTTGTGACACCGGTTCTTCTTTGATTGCACGTAAATTATTTTTGATGTATACTACTAATCCATCGTTTTGATTTATGTTTCTCTCAGTTTTGTATGCATAATAACCGTCAAGAGATGGTAAGTTGACTGTCTGTTTTGACAACCAACATTCTGTTAGGACGATAACATCACAGCTTATATCAAGATTCTGTAATAACACTTCAAAGCCGTTCATGTTTCTATTAATGCTGCGAATATTCTGTGTCAGCAGGGTTAACGTTTTGACACCAGAAGGAAGAAGGTGTTTACAGTCCTCAACATTACACATTTTAGATTCAGAAACAGCAAAACTATCTATATCACAAATTAGCTAATTTGTCATGATCGTTACAAACTAAATGAAAATATAAATAGAGGATAAACTACCTGTTTGTGTGCTTACTAAATACAAAAAAACTTTTTAATAAAAAAATTGAACCGCCGAAAAACCGAAAAATAATAAACTAGCTTTGTCCAACCCCAATAACTAAGTTCGGAAGGCGGTGACATATAACCAAATACATATCCAAAGTCACCGAGTTCCGAACTTATTTATTGGGGTTGGACAAAGCTAGTTTATTATTT
Organism: Polymixis flavicincta; assembly: GCA_949987655.1. Lineage (NCBI taxonomy): Eukaryota > Metazoa > Arthropoda > Insecta > Lepidoptera > Noctuidae > Polymixis > Polymixis flavicincta. The sequence goes on along the minus strand of OX465171.1, from coordinate 27,011,688 downwards.
TTTATTTTTCGGTTTTTCGGCGGTTTAATTTTTTTATTAAAAAGTTTTTATTTTATAACTTTTTGTGGCTATAATCTACTAATTACTACATGCTTAATTTTTGATTTAATACACAACTCAGTATTAAAATCTGTGAGTAAACAATCAATCATCCCCTGTTTTCTTACCCTTAGGGTTGGAATTTTTCTTCGAAATTTATATGGGACCAACTTCGAGGTATACCCTTTCCAATAAAAAAAGAATTATCAAAATCGGACTACTCTGGAAAAAGTTATGCGTGGTCATACATAAAAAAAAAAATAATAATAATATACGCGTCGAATTGAGTAACCTCCTCCGTTTTTTCGTCGGTTCGAAAATAGGGTGGCGCTCTTAGGCGCCTTCATAATCTATTGAGTTAATATAATTCGTCTCAGCATATATGCGCGCCGGGCAACTTACGTCACTAGTTGGATGGTCACATTTCCTCTTGAATCGTTTGCACGTCGCACACTGAGGGGTAGAAGATTTGCTGCTGCATTCCTTGAACGAGTGTCCAGTCTCACCACAGTGGTTGCAAGTAGGACTAGTTTCTCGACAAAACTTGACCAAACTGCTGGCAATTGAAGCACCTAGTGACTATCGTGAAATCTCTCACAGGGCATGATGTCCAATTAATAAAAATTCGGCTTTGATTAACTAACATTTTTCTAATGCTAGCGGGGAGTTCCAATATGTAGTTACAGGTAGGAAGGTCTTTCTTACCCGATTTATGGCTCAGTTTGATACTCTTAAGGAAGGACTCATGAGATATATTCGGCAACTTGTCTGAGAGGTTTTGCTCGTAGATACACTCAAATACCTCCTGCTCGGTAAGGGTAACGGGGACACCAATGACAGCGACCCTCGGGCGACGTTTAGAAGGTTCTTCTATTGTAAGGCCCGATGATACTAACTTCTCCAAATTCTTTAGTTTCTCAATGTCGCCTTTATTATCAGTACTAATCAAGACGCCCCCATTTTTAACTTTTCTCAGGCCACGGACATGAAGCTTTAGTTGTTCGGGAGAGATTATCTTTTGGACAAGTGACTTGGTGTCATCACTAGTTTGGGTCTTATCACTGGGATAGATGGCGACTGATCTCAAATTTGCAGGACGCACGAATTTATCGGAACCCTTCTTTATCATGTTTGCATAAGATGAATCTTCCGAATGATTCATCTTTGTCTCTACGACCTCTTTGAACTGCTGGAGAGAGTGCACAACGTTCTGGTGTTCTTGTAGGTGCTGGATTGTGGTATGGGCTACAATCGTTTTCTGCTTCAACGATTGGTATAAAACGGCCATCTGAGAAGTTCCACTCGAGACCTTTCTGCAAAGGGTGGAAACACGAAGCTTCTGGTCTGAGTTCATTTTCCCTTCACCGACAATACTGCAGACTTCGTTTAGGATAGAATCTATAGACCCCATCCATCTCTGGATCTCTGGCGTACTAATCACTTCACTCGGCAGTTCATTCCCCGCGGGTGCTGGTGGATTTGGGTCGCTCGGGGTAACCGATTCAGCAGGTGTCGGTGGAGGACTACGCCGAAGTAATTGGCTACGACCAAACGGGCTCGAACCTGGGTTAGACATTTCCTATTCCACTTTTCCTATTGTTTATTGAACTATTTATTTCATTTTGCACAACGTAAGTCAGTAAGAACTACAAGTCACACGCGACACACTTTACTATTATACTGACGTCGCAAATAATTATATTTATTTGTAGTAATTTTTTATTTCATTATAATCAATACAAAAATACACGCCCGCTTTGTCTCGCGCCTCGTAAAGCCGACGAATGAGATGTTAGTCATTAAATGACAATATCTGGATGACCGATCTTTGTTCGGTTATTTTTGCTCGTTTAAAGGTATTAGATACAATAAATGGCCTGAGCGGGTTATTACTTTGATAGAATAATTTTAGTTATTATAATTCTTTAAATACATACGTGGTCGCGAATCATAGTTTGTTCAACATACAGCCTGACTGACACGAAAAATTTATTTCGTAGGATACCTTTGCCCGTCCATCTTAAGCTGGCCTAGCGCATTACGGAGTTTAAAAAGAGTGCGAGGCCAGCTCATAGTGGTTTCGGTACCACTAACGTGCGGCCTACTGTCGGTATCTATTTCCCTTTTTTTTGAGTGTGCGTAATCATTAAATAACTTCTCACGCTCTGGGTGGAGCAGGAGGGCGTGTCAAACTTTTACTGGCTAAAACCCACCCGTGTTCCCTCAGGTGCTTGTGTGCCAGGGTCTACAATAACTCTTACGAACAACCCGCAACCCTGGCAGATATATATCCCCTGACGTACTCTTTCCCACAGAGCTCTAGTTATAACTCATTCCCGATTATTATTTTTACGTACAGGTGATAATAGACAACGCGTACAACATCCCGGATTTGGACTCTCCGGTCCGGATGGTTAACCCTTCCACTGAGCTGCTGATAGCTTTGTCTCCTGAGCGAACGTATACTACTGCCGGAATTCGATCTTTTACTCCAGAAAAAAGGCAATGCTACTATAGTGATGAGGTATGTAATCTGGTTTAAAATTTAATGGATTTCCATTATGGTAAATATTATATTACTACCTAATGAGAAATAAAAAAGAGGTTGTGTGCTTATGTCCACACGGTATGGAGCAGAGTAAACGCGATTCAGCGTCACCGACCGACTAGAGCTGAGTATGCACGATTCAGAGTCACCGGCCCGAGCGCAACGGTTCGACCGATCAGAGCGCAAAGTCCACCGAAAAAGTTGTAAATTTAAAAAAGAAATACATTTGAAGCCCATACAGGATAAGGGTCCCGTACGTCCAATTTTGATCTCCAGTGATTTTGGGGTCTAGCTTGGCTTACTTTCCCTATCTGGGTATACCGCGTTCATAGCTGTTTCCTTTTATTTTTAGTAGACCCTAAGTTATTTTTATTTGCCATCAAATATGCACTGGACCAGCTCAGTTCCTCTGTAATTCAGCAGCTGTGTGGCCAGATTCTGCTATTTATCTTCTGGAACTAAATATAGAGTTTCATATTTCTTAGTGGCAAACGACACTAAGTCTTTTACTTGGAGTTTCATAGCTTCAACATTGCTTTAGATAAAATCGGTTCAGCGAGAGGTAAATACAGTATGCAAACACACAAACAACACGCCCAAATACAAGAATCAGGTGTCCACCATATCAGAGACATCAGGGTTATATATCCTTAATCTCATTTGTCTTTCGATTGATCTATTAAAACAATAAGATTACCGCGATAAATTTATCTGTAAGTAACGCACTTCGATATTGACGCACATACAACAGATATGGAGCCTTGGCGATTTACCTATCTCCCATATAATCATCAAATTATATAAAAACTTAGGCATCCGTGCTAATTGTAATTAATTAATGACGCAGTTTTTTAAATTTACTTTACGTAGTGGCGTCATATGAGGTGGTTTGTATCAGTGGCTATCGGAATATTATGACATTAGTCAGCGACTATTTTTGAATGGTTATTAGTGAACCTAGTAATATATGGCTCAGTTGGAACCAGGATACGAGGTGAACGACCACGCGCTACACTGCGTCCGATTCGCGAAGCTTATCAGTCGACAAACTACGTTTCTTCTCTTCTCTATTATTGCTATGATGTAAAGATGTTAACGTATACGGTGTTGTGGTATCTACCTACGTTCTCTGCCTATAAAGGCGCTGAGCAGACGATGGACAATTCGTTCGGGTCGACAGAACGTATCGAAATCTTTGCAATAACGCACACGGAAGACAGAAAACAGCGTCGTAGATTCTTGCCGGTAGACTTCTCGTCTGCTGAGCGCCAAATTCTGTAATCTTATGTCAAAATCAAAAGTAATTTATTCAAATTAGGCTGAGAATCACCACTTTTCAAACGTCAAAATTACATAAGACAGTCCCCCAGATGGGAAGATGATGGCCAGATGATGAGGAATCTTGCTTTTTCCATAGCATTGCTTGTAATTACTCAAAAAAAAAAAAAAAAAAAAACTCAGACATTAGAGTCTAAGGCTTGTCAGGGATACTTTTTTTTCAAAAGTTCGTTTTTGTACACGCGATTTGAACTTATAAGTGACATAGATATGCTCATAGCAACCATATATTACAAATTATATTCTCCTGACCTGTGGAACTTATTTATGAAATTAACCAATTTTCTTACTAACGATATCTATTATTGGCTATACTAATTCGATCCTGGAAAGCAACATTGGACGACAAGAAATCCGTCAAATATAGTTAGGTACTCATAATAATTATTTATTTACGAGTATAATATCTTTGTACACAAAATAAATAACAATAAATCTAACAGTTATTGTATGAGCAGGTACATTTATATGTATGTAGAAAGACGAGGTCAACTCAAACAAAAGCAAATTATGTTACTTTGTTTCTTGTTACTTTGTTTCTTATCCAAAAATAGAACCCACCTAAGGGCCTTAGGTAGGTGCTACACATTGGTTTGGTCCAAACATATTTGGACCAAACCAATGTGTAGCACCCCTTAGTAAAGGGTTATACATATTGGTTCGGCCACGCACAACGGCCCGAATGGGAGTCTACGTGCGGAAAAGGGAGTCCCATCATCATCATATTGGTTCGGCCACGCACAACGGACCGAATGGGAGTCTACGTGCGGAAAAGGGAGTCCCATCATCATCATATTGGTTCGGTCCGGCACATTCCATTCGGCAGTTTTTGTTGAACAACAAAGCCGACACGTGGCAATGACAACCTACACATATTTATTAATTTAACTATATAAACAGAAGAGAAGAAAGGAACGGAAAAATAATTTCAAAGATGATGCTTACGAGTATTTCTAAAGAAATCTCTTCCAGCATACGGTCTGTGATAGGAGAGAAGACATAGATGGATGTAGGCAACGTGTGAAATTGAAATAACAGAAGGGAAAACATAAAATAAAAAACAATACTCCAATTTAAATATACACATACAATATGAGAAAATACCTATATCCATATGTACTTCTAAAATAAATATGACAGGAATATATATAATTATAATATAATTTAAATAATGAATTCATATGCAACTATGTCAAAATGGAATTATATTCTTTCACTCTTCAATACTGCAACTGTTTGGTAGTCTCTAATGTCTGGCGCTGAATTCCACATCAGAACTGCGTGGACAGTGAGGAGTAGGAGTAAAATACAGTCGAGTGAGGAAGGTATTTGAAGAGATTTCTAAGATCGATAACCGATATATTCGGTTTTCAGTGGGCTCGTGCCGATCGGCAGCAACTTTCGGGATCTACCTATTCTCGTCTAATAAAGTGCGGATCGAATCGGCACAATTCGAGCTTAGCCGAACAACTTCTTCCCGAATATATCTGATCTACATTATATAAGTACATTATATTCGACTTTGCCGACACGAATTGAGAGTTCGGATACGAGTACCCCTTACATTGAAAATAATCTCTTTTAGTCTTCACGACACCAGGGCCTCAAGTCTGCTATTACAATAGTGTCAGAATGGTCTATCATTGATTTCATAATTGTTGATTTTGACAAGTTTGGTAATCTACTAATACAATAGCGTCATTATGACTTTTCAGTGGTCAGCCACTGACACTCCATTGAAAGAAATGGCATTTATTGGTAATCTTGTATATAATGCCAAATGAATGGCAATACGACAGTGCCATTATAACACAATTCTATTACGAGACCATTGACCGACCACTGATCGACCATTATGAATTTAGCAGATTACGAACTTTTAGCAAAATGACAATGGGATCGTGTTGTAATGACGAATTTATAAAAATAGCAGACTTAGGCCCCAGGAGGCAGGCAAATAGGACGCCCGCCTTTTGGGCCGCGAAGTTTCTATTTCGAAGTCCATTAAGTTTTTTTTTTTTGCCTGATATTTTATACTCTTTTGCATAATGTTTTTACAATGATTTCAGGTCAAAGTTGGTAAATTTCGCCAATATTCCTTCCATAACTGCATGGCGTATCAGAAGGTGCAATGGTTGAAGAAAGTTTGTGATTGTATACCTTTGTCTTTTCCCAGAGAAGGTAATGTGTCCTATTTATAAATGTATAAGTCCTGTTGTTTTGGTTCCAACTACTCTCTTATTCCAATTAACTTACATATATTTTTATTTGCACGTGTTTCTGTAACAAATACACTCGTACCTACACTTATTTCTTTCTGTGCCTTTGTCATAGTTTGGGATATTTTCGTATACTTACGTTATATCTGGAATAACATTGGCAACTTAACATAAAAACATTATGAGGTAATTGTGTTCTTATGAGAAAAGGTCACGAGTTCACAACATACATTTGAACAATGGCAGATTCACGCGTGTCCCAGTTTGAGTGTCTTGTTTCTTCAGGGACTTAAACTACACGGATTGTCACTTTGGTTGTGGTTTAGGAAGAGAGGTGATGATCAGAGTAGTTTATAATTAGGTAAACAGGTAATTTATCTTAAGAGTTAAATGTCTTGTTTTAATAAGCCTCTAAAATATTTTTGGGCTTTGAATGACGTATTTTTTCCATACGTTCGTATGAAAAAACGGACCAGTATCATTCGCGTGTCCGTCTGTATGTGCGTCTGTCACAACGAATTGGCTCCAAGTCTATTCGACCGATCAAGTTGAAATAAAAACACGCACGTGTAACGAAAATATGAATTTTGAATATGGGGTCGCGGAAGCAAATAAGAAAATTATAAAAACGAAGTTTTGCAAACTGTACCGTGTGACACATCAACTAAAAAGGCGTCCTGTGAGGGTTCCCAATATTGAAAACAAAAATAAAAAATGACCATATCCCTTTCTTTTTATCTCCAAAACTAGTGAACCTAAAATTTGGAAAAATACAGTATACCTAAATGCTTATAGATTCGTTTATGCCTTTTCTTAAAGTAGGTGGCAGTATAATTCATAATCATCATTTTAGCCGAAAGACGTCCACTGCTTGACATAGGCCTCCCCCAAAGGGGGGTTTTGCCATAATCACCACGCTTGTCAGGCGGGTTGGCGATCGCAGTGTGGTGATAAAATGCAAAGAGAACGCTGTTGCCCATTCTCTGGTAAGACCCTTAGTCGCCTGCTACGACACCCAAGGGAAGAAATGGGATATACTCGTATGCTATTCTATTACGTCCGGCAGTATAATTATTGCGACCTCTTTTGCGAAAAATCCTGAAAACTAAGGTGAAAGCCATAGCACCCCGATCAAATGGGTGAGGTTAGTTTAGAACTGCGACCAACCACGCACGAGCCTAGTTGGTCGCAGTAACTAATCTAAGGCACCCGGACTAATTGGGTTAGGATAGATTAGAATTGTGACTTGGTCATTAAGTATTTTTAGGACAACAAAGTGGGAATTATTTGAGGCTCACAAAAAGAGGCACGTTTACTATGTTAGAGAGTCCATAAAAATGGATGAATGATTCGAGATATAATATATGCCATGATTATTATTTTACAGAACCTTACCGGATTTGTAATTTCAAGGATATGGACTGCCTATATAGTTTTTTCAGTAAGCATAATTGAACTTATTATTCATATCAAGGTTGAGGCTTGTAATAATGCCTTCCTTTTTAATTTATTACAGACGAGGAAATAAATCGTAATAATACTACAGAGCATAGGAACTACCTCCCATGTTTTCCGGAGTGTGAACATTACGACTATCCTCTGGAAGTCGCCTTAGGTAACCTGGCAGACAACGTCTTTGTCAACGGACTTCCATTCTTGTAAGTTTACTTATTGGTTTATTGTATACTACCTTCTGCACGCGGCTTCGCCCGCGGCGAGGAAATTATCCCACAAGAACGTAGCCTATGTTACTCGTTATAACATCAGCTATCTGTCAGTGTAAGTTCCGTCAAAATTAGTTTAGCCGTTTCGTAGATTAGCGGGAACACAGAGACCAACCGACAGAAAATTAATTTATAATTTATGCATTTAGTAAAAAGCTGTTATTTTGACATTTCAACCAGACATTTTAATTATTTGTACATACTCGCTTCTTACCGCAGTTTCTTTCGCATGGAAGTCGTAATCAACGCAATTAACTAAAAGAGCAGTTTTTGTAGTTTTGGCCTCATCAGCCAAAATATGAAGAGAATTAGGTCTGGTGACGCGGGAGCAATCGAGATGCGTCTGTCCATGTGAGAAGCATTTCGTCCTGAGGTCGAAACGTGCATCTTTAAGTAGTAACTTCCCATTGCTTGCGCAGTTTTACGTTTTTAGTGATTTAATGAATGCCTGCGTTCCAATGACCCAACACTGAGACAATGACTGATGCTTTCTTATAGATAATTCCTGACGAACAGCTATCACTAAAATAATATAACACTAGATTGTAAACACACGGGATTTTTCGTTAATAGTCACCTAACCATAGATATTTATAGCGATTTCTGACTTTTCTGGTACGCAATCATCAGTTGGTCCGATAGAGTTTATTGATTCATATAAGATAAGTACAGCTTTTTATTTTTTAAGATAGGCACAGGTTAGTTTGGCATGGTATTTCTTTTGTAAAAGATGCCCTTTTTTTAGAGATTACAGATTATTCCGTTGTCTTGTAGCGAAAACCTATAAGCCCATTTCGGCCCATTCTCAAAAATCGATCCTGTATAGGAATGTCTTGTTTGACTGCATAGTTCCATAAATGTATAGCATGATGATAATCATATAAAATGATTTTGTTACTATCTGCAATGTTTTATTTACATCAATTAAAAACGACCGATGTTAAAATATTAATATGTGAAAGTATACATTAAAAAAAACTTTTCATACTTTCTTATATATTTATAATTATTAAAAATATAAACAAATCCATTCAACCGTTCTTAAGTGACGCGCTAACCAACTAAAAGCATTTATTTTATTTATAAACTAGACCTAGACACCTACGGATGTGTCTTTTTCTAGTATGAGTTCAACATCCCTTCAAACTAACTTTTCCAACGTTGATAAGAGGTCTTTCCAGTAAGTCCCAACAACATCTGAAAGTCACTCATCTTATTGGTTATTTTTAAAACATCGTCTAGACTTTGATACATACAAATGCCATAGATTTTCATTATGTCTTCGATATCGTATGATTATGTTGTAAAAGTTTATGTTTGTATTTCAGTGATGACGTCAATGTAAAAAATCGATCTCTATTGAATGTTTTTTTCAATGACTTGGTCTCCACCAGATATAGACGTGATGTTTATTTGAACTGGCAAAATATTCTCGGTGAGTATTCGGGAGGGGACGATGGACTCATATTACTAGCTAAGTACCTTTTTTTATTCATCGTGATTGTTAGGTATAGCCATCCAATATGCCTAGCCATCTCTGTTGGGGACGACTTGTAATGTAATGTAACCGGATGCAGCTGAATACCAGTATTTTACATGGAGCGACTGCCTGACTGCCTGTATCTGACTTCCACAACCCAGTTACTGGGTGATACTATACCCCTTGGTAAGACTGGTTGTCATACTTTCGTGGTTCTGCCTGCCCGTAACGACTACTAAAGATCTACAAATGAGAGCCGTGACCAACGGCTTAGCGGGCTTTCCGAGGCACGGCGGGGTCTCGAAATGTTATGGATGACTCATCCACGATCCGACTGTGGAAAGCGTAGCTAAGGCGGAGATTTCTTGAAAACGGTCAAAAATTTGTTTTTTCCAAGCAGTGTACTCGTACATAATTTAAATCGTATGATCTAATTTTGAAAGCAAAATTAAAATATGATATTTTCAAGTTTTTTGCATGCAGTGATTGAACTCAAAACATAATAAAAACATACTTTTATGCATTAAAAAAATCATCAAAGTCACCTCTTAATTATCTTTAAAAGCAGTTTATCCCTTCAATAACAATTATAATTATAATTAAATATACCATACAATTTCAAATGTTAAACTGCATTCAGTGATGTATTATTTATCATTAAATAGTTAATATCTTATTTTATACGATTTAATTTACATGCAATTATTATTCGAATAGATTACACCAGATTTTAAACCCGTATCGGATTGCAATAAGAACTATTATCGCTCATCCCGTACGCAGTCTATTTGTATTGTCTTTTGTCCCTAGTCCTGACATCAACAAGCAATGGGTAAATATTGTAAATCTTTTCTTTACTTGAAACTGTGGCTTTTTATTTGCGTAATTTGCGGTTTGTTTGTGCAGAATAAACAAATTTTCTTTCTTCTTTCTTTCTACGGCTGTTATGATTAAGCCGAAAGCCCCTATTAGGTATGGGTGTATAAGTTACATATTTTATTATATTAAGAAATTAATTTCATTATCCAAGTCAAATAGCTACTCGTTACTGTTCGTTTTGTATGGTTTCTAAATTGGATGGCACTTTTTAGTATGAATTTTATTATTTGTTTTTACTGCTAATGTGCCATCGTTGGATTTCATGTCAGGTTTTTATATAATGCTACAGAAAATATTTAACAATAACAAATACGTATACCGAATAAACAATATCCGGACTTATATTTAACTAGCTTTTCCCAGCGGTTTCACCAGCGTGCAGGTCGGTGTATTAAACATAAAAACCTTCCTCTAGAATCACTCTGTTTACTGATGAAACGCATGCGTTGCGTAGTTTAAAAGATCTAAGTGTACAGACACGAAAAGTGACTTTGTTCTATACTTTGGAAAGAACATAATTACATACTCGTGAGTCTGATATCGCCTACCCGTCTAGAGCAAGCGGGGATGCAATGCTCGTACCTTCTCTGTATGAAAGACCTTTGCCTTGTAGTGGGTCAGTAGAGAGCAGTGGTGGCCCAGTGGTAACGGCTGCGACTTACGAGTTGTAGGTCGTGCGTTCGAACCCAGCCAGGCGCATTACTTTGTGTAAATAATTTCATCACCACTGCTCTCAAACGGTGAAAGAAAACATCGTGAGGAAACCGGCATGTCCTAGAACAAAAAAATCGAAGACATGTGACATCTACCAACCCGCACTCCCTCTCACTGAGAGGAGGCCTGTGTCCCAGCAATGGGAACGTTATAGGCTGAGTATGTATGTATGGGTCAGTAATTGGCTGGTATTATTTTTAATAAAACACAAATGAATTCGCTGACATTTGGATTTAGAATAGAAGTGACAGATAACACGAGACGTACAAATCATTCAATTGGAGTTTTTGGCGGGTTCGCGTTGGAACATAAAAAAAAAAAATAGTTTATTTCTCACCATTTCAAGTTAAAATTTTAACAATACGTACATGAAGTATTTAACATTTTGTGGTGATCATTATTAAGGTGCACAGAGTATTGACCGTAACCCCTGAACTAAGCGAAAATCTGTACATGTCGCACGAATTTTCATTTTTATGAAATTTTGTGAAATAGCGAATTAAATTGTATAATTTTGGTAGTAGATTATTCAATTTAGTTACGTGTGAGTGCACAAGTGAAGTGAAGGTAAAAATAAGTGACTAACGTGGACTTTTCGTGTTCCCCCCAAAAACTCCTAATAGGTTGTTGTAAAGTTACTACTGCTTTACAATAACTTTGACTTGACTGACTAAAGACCACTATGACTTTTTTATAACTTCGTGCCTGATATCGGGCCATTTACTTGACCAAAAAGAAAAATTACTTGACACTGGCTAAATGCACAAACCGTGCGAAGCCAAAACCCAAAAAAAGAAACAAAAAAACATTCAATTAAAAAAGTCACCGTAAGATTGTGAACAACGTTAGTTTAAAATCTATCTCGCGAGATTATAAGCTGTCGATAAATTGTGAACTGCACCATACTGCTTACCGACCGAATAGTTAAGGTTACGTTAGAACTGCGAGTAACCACGCGCGAGCCGAGCGAGCGCTACTTCCAAGTTAGTGGCAGTTACTTGACTATTATTTTAGTAATAGCGCAAGGTACTATCCGTCTTAATACCAGTTCACAATTTGATGGACAGATTATAATCTATCGAAAAATAGTCCGTTAAATTGTAAATGGTTTTTGCAGGAATGGTTGCTCACATATCTTACGGCTACATAAATAACTGTTGTCATAGCGATTTCCTCATTCCATTGTGTTTTCAGCTGCGTTCGGCGGTCTCCTGAGTCTCATGCTCGGGTTCACCTTAATATCCGGTTTCGACCTGGTACTGTTCTTTACGATCCGGGTGGCTTACGACGCCTGTACCAACGCCGCTGCCAAGCAACAGAACAAAATATACGTGAGCGAATGTAATACTAAAAAGAGTTGGATAGACAATGCTATTATCAATCCAATCAATTCGAAGAATGTAGAAAAACATAAAATTGATTATTTTGAACGTCGCAGATATTAGACGCTTTATGTGATTTTCAAGTATCGGATAGTATACAGAATGTAAAAAGATTCTTCACGTAGCTGGTAGATCAAATGCTGTACATCAAACTAAATAACATTAAAGCAGTAATTATTCCTGGGGATGGAGTTTTATTTATGGTTTAAGAATCGCTGACCTTGGCAGGGCGCAATGTAACGCACACAAAACATTGAGTTTATATAATATGCATATACCGGTACTTACAGGAGTTTTGGGGGTATCTTTTAGAACTTGTTTTCGTGAAAATAGTAGCCCTTCAAAATCTCCGTATCAAAGGTTCCCAGGTACTGATGGTCCGGTACAACAAAGGATCGGGTCCGTGGCTTAGACCCACTGGTCGAGGCACCTGTGGCCGACGGCCCCCGATTTGATTAATTTAATATATATTTTTTGCGCTTTTTCACTTAGTTACAGTAAATGAGAAAAGTGTTTCAACATAATAATAAACTATTTTTCCTTGCTAAACAAAAGTTATCTATCAAATAGCAGAGAGAATAGATCCCCACTTAACCTTATTCTTACACACCTTTTTCCCCATTAAAATCATTATATTTAATATGTACAAACATCCAAAAAATCAAAAATACTTCATATGAAATGTTAGTGAATGTTGTTAATATACATTTATAATAAAGAACAAAGGGCGTTTTTGTATAAACCCCGTCCCTATCCTTGTAGCATGTTAAGTTTCAGATGGAAACATGTATATATTGTTATTAAGATATATAGAACAAATGTGAACGAACGAATGAATGGGAGAAGAGAGAATATGGTATTTTGGGTAAAATTATTTTTAGGTTTCTGTATTCTAATTAATAGACTATGTTTGGGGATAAATAAATAAACGAATGTGAACGAAATATAATTAATTGTATTTCGGCTTTGTTCAATAATATTGTCCCAGGCACTTGCAGATACCAGAACTACCAGATAAGACTCACTGTGTGTGCGCAAGCACCAACGGTCCTCATGCCCGTTAAGCATGAGTAATAATATTCCTTAATGGCAGATATTCCCTCCGAGGTGGAATCGGTCAGTAAATAACTGAAATAAGTTTTATTTGATATGTGCATCGATGTAATTATTATTGAATATATTTACAATCGAAGTGGAAGCCGACCCCATGATAGCTGGGAAAAGGATAGGCAGATGATGATACTTACAATCAATATGCATTTATTACTTTTGTAAATCATTTTTGTGCCTGACAGCACATTTGATCAAAAATTGCTTTGAATTAAATTAATCGAATTAAGGGCATTGGCCATAAGTGCCTCGATCACTGAGGGCTAAGCCACGGACCCAAATGATCACGGAAAGAAGTGACAGCTTCGTCACGTGTCTTTTTACACCTGTTCGACTTGAAAAGAATATTGTTTATGATTACTGGAGGTGTTTAGCATATGAAGTTAGTATCCCTACAATATACCTCTAGGATGCACAAATATACGAAAATCTCAGATTATAAAACAAAAGCAGATAGACCGCGCGGAACACCAAGAGTGAAGCCAAAAAACAAATACTAAAGCGTCGTTTTTGGTCGTTTTTGGCCTCACTCTTGGTGTTCCGCGCGGTCTATCTGCCTTTGTTTCATAATCTGAGACGAAAATATACAAGGTGTAACAGAATAAACGCAAGACCTGAAAGTATTTTGTTCAGACTTGACTACTCAATCGATTGAAGTACTTTTAAAATGTTTTTCTTCATAGTTATGTATTTACCGACTAGCGACTGAGCCAACGAAAATTTAATCTTATATCAAGGCAGTAAGAGTACATTTTAAATGCATAAAGTAACGCTAGGGCCATAACGTTTTTCTTAATGAAAACAGTTAGCTTTAAACAAACAAGTTTTGGTCATTGTATTATGCTTTTAACCAAAAGAAATCGAATTAGAATTGAGTTCTCTGAGGTCTTGCGATAATTATGTTTTATGTTGTTTGTGAGGTATAATAAAACATTCGATACCTACTGAGAACAATTGAACCGCTTGTTTTCTATTCCTTTAGAGTGAGTCGGAATCTCTTAGCATTCCATATGGGTTAGGTCACTTTTAGATGTGTTAAGTTTGAAAATGCACTTAAATGCGTGTGTTGTTCATGTGTTACATGTGCGGCACAGCATACTACATATTGTTCACTCACTATTTTTAGACCACGCTATCTCAAATATTTTGTATCTCTTTAGCCTACGCACTATGTCCGTGTTGTCTAGCAGTTTTTCCCCCCTGATGTTCACATGTCGGTGAAGTCTGTGCTCATGGATTTCAGCAAATTTTTGGATGATGCTGGTGACGATTAAATGCAAGTCAAAGTATTTGTAATCCTACTGTCTAGTATAATATTTATAATCATATCAATATTTTAAATAAAGTGAATAAAGTTAAATTTAGTTAAACAGCATAACTATGTGAAAGTCTGTAAAAGTCTATTAACTGCTCCCAAATTACAACGTGAATTTTTATTTTATATTTTACAATGTCTGACATATTCTCGTCATTATTTGACGTTAAACATAAATTTGAATATCGACTATTTTTTACTGATCTTCATGGAAATCATGTCACTTGGTTTAGATAGGTTAATTTTATTTATGTAGATTCTTTAACATACTGTGAATGACAGAACGTTGTATGTAGATTTGTAGACGATTTTCGATTCTGTATTTTCATTCCACTAAGTACCTGGTACTTATTGGCAGGCCTGAACTGTCCTCCCGTACCTATTATCACTGTTATTTGAAAACATTGTTGAAACCAATCATTTTTAAAAGAGTAATCAAAAGAGTTTCTTGTCGGCTCTTCTCCATAGGAAGCGACAAATTGGAACCGTGCACCTAGCTTTTGACGTTTCATAAGTGCTCATACAAGTTTATGTGAAATAAAATATTTTGATTTGATTTGATTGTTTGATTGAATTGTATCATTTAGTAACCGTCAATCGGGATGAATAGGATGCAGGGGTGAATTGGGATGAAACTTAAGAAGGGATTTTAACAATGAAATAATATTATATTTCATAGCCAAGAAGGATTCAAAAGTACTTACGTGAATTACTGTATTACAATTAATGATTAAGATATATTATTTCAACGTAAAAATCCATTTCAAAGTTTAGTTCCGATTCACCCCTTGCATCCCGGGCACGCCACGATTGCGGCGGTAAGTCCCCTCTTTGAGGAGTGGCTTGAGAGGCGGCATAGCGTCCTCACCTTCCGCCTGACGCAGGTCCTCACCGGACACGGTTGTTTCGGGAGGTTCCTGTTTCTGATAGGGCCGGAGGAAACGCCCGGGTGTTTCCACTGCGAAGATCGTCCTGAGGACACGGTGGAGCACACGGTGACGGTCTGCCCGGCTTGGGCGGAGCACCGCCGTGTCCTCGTGGAGGCGATCGGCGCGGCGGCGGCGATCTCTCGCGTCCGGCCCTGGTCCAGGCCATGGTACGGAGCGAGAGGGCATGGGGAGCCGTCACCTCCTTCAGCGAAGCAGTAATGCTCGCGAAGAGGGAGGCGGCGCACGTGAGGGAGAGGCAGCATATGCGCCCTCGCGACCCTAGCCGCCGCAGGATACGGAGACGCCCCGGGCGTCGGGAATCCCAGGCCGATTTCCGGCCACCGTAGGCATGAGCTTGCGGACGGCGAGTAATGGGTAGCTCGCTGTCCGGTAAGGACCAAGCCCAAGTCGACGACGCGTTGTGTTCCACGCGTGCCTCAAAGAGTTGTCAGCACAAAAAAAATATGGGGCCCGCAAGGGGCGATGCCTGCCAGGAGTGCGGGTTTGTTTGAAAGAGACACCACAGCCCCTGGCATACGGGCTACTGAAGGAACACGGGTGGGTTTTAGTCAGTAAAAGTCTGACACGCCCTCCTGCTCCACCCAGAGCGGGAGGTTATTTGATGATTTCCCACCCATCCCTTGCATCCCTATCCCACCCCTTTTGTGGGAATCTGCCTCGTTGGTTTAGTGGTTGCAAGCCCTACTGTTGTGTATGCGGTCCTGGGTTCGATTCCCGGTTGGAAAAAGTATTATTGGGGTTTTCTATATGGATTTTTTCTACATGCTTGCCCCCTATTAAATGGGACAGCATAATGTGGGTGTATGGTAGGTGCAACTCTGCCTACCCCTTCGAGAAATACAGGCGTCGTGTTTCGTTTCGTTACATAATAAGTGCTTACCTACTCTAGTTTTCACAAACGACCTCTTTGTCATAGTCATAACTACTTACATCATAATGAGACCGCAAATGTGTGGACGTACTTTTTCTTTATCCTATCACGTTGACTCGAGTTGCCTTCGCGTGGCAATAGCGGTCATTGACCCACCAACATATTCTAGCCTTCTTTATTTAAAAAAATGTAATTAAATCTGTCAATGGCCTGAATTAATATCTATCGTGATCTTCAACATTTCCATAACGAAAAACCATATATGTACATATAGTTATGATAAATGATTTTATTTCTGTAAGTAGGTTTGTACAAACACTTTTACACGTCAATTATATATTATTTTTTTAATAGATGAGGTCGGCGTTTCCTATCTGAATACTCTGAAAAGAAAGGCCGACACAAACTCAGAGGTCACAGTCTCTTTTAAAGTCCAGACATAATCTTGGTCAGATCATGTGAAGATCATGTGGATTGGTATCGGAAATGGTCTTTTGAGGAAAAAACCACACAGATTGAGTGGACCTGTCCATTCAGTGTACGCATACGGTTCAACTCAGAACTTGAGAAGCTCAACGATTTGACGAACAATACCAAAGAAAGGACATTAGGGTAGGCCGCATAAAGTACTCAAACTGCCAGATTAACATTAAAAACTAACTGAGAAAGAGATGAAACACAAAAACAAAATACTAAAATACCACATAGTCCTCACATTCACAATAATTGAAACAATAATAATATTATACTTCTCAAAGTAATTCATGTCATGCATTCAGTTTGTTTTGGTTCCTACGGAGAGATACTAGGGCAAGGGGAATAATATTCAGACTATAATTTTCGCATTGCGGGGACACAGGTCTTCTCTCTGTGAGGAGTGGGCCGTAATCCTCCACGAGGGCCAAGTGCGGGTTGGTAGACGTCTCAGGTCTACCAATTTTTGGTTCTATAACATGGAACCGGATTCATCACGACGTTTTCTGTATCCGTTTTGAGATCAGTGGTGATGAAATTATTTATTATTTAAACAATGTAAAGCACCTGTCTGGGTTTGAACCTACAACCTACAACTCGTGGCACTGGGCCACCACTGCTCTCAGGGAAAGGGCAACGACTGCTATTGTCATGCCAAAGCGACTCGGGTATTGCCTTGGGGCCAAACATATTAGCTGTAGAACTGATGACCGTTAGCACGTGTTCTTGAGTGGAGATAATGTAGGTCGCTCTCAGGCTGGTTGGTGCGACGATCTTCGTAGGGTGTCTGTTAGCAGGTGGATGAGAGTTACCGAAAAAGGAGATGAACAGCGTACGGTGGGAAGACCGACCAGCTGCGGACTGATGTAGGCTGATGATGGCGGTTAAAGTTTTTGAACAAAAAAAATTCGGAAAACTGTATCTATCATACATAATATCGAAAAATATTTGGCCGAATTTCATTTCACCTAAAACTTTTCAACTATTATCGTTTCGTTTTTTTTTTCTTCATCGAAGTTACGTATGCCACTGTATCAGTTGACCTATTATCAATTCGATTTTTATCGTTACTCCGACGTTTCATCTGGTCGAAAAACTTTTACCAAAATTACACTTAGCCGAAATTACATTTGTTTGAAGTATTATGTTTCTGAACATTCATTATACCACTGTTTTAATTACCTTATTTTCATTTCACCAAACGCCTAGAAAGTTTGTGCACTTTATTTGCGTGCAACATGCAAGCGCCTACATGCAGCGTGCAGGCAGGGATGCAGCATGCAAGCAAGCATGCAGCGTGCAAACGAGCATGCAACATGCAAGTAGGCATGCAACATGCAGCAAGCATTGTTTCTGTCTGTGAATGTTTTTTGTTCGAATTTCATTTAACCGAAAACTATTAACCAACGTCTTTTTTGCTATATGCATTATTGGACATATTTTTAGATCAGAAGTTTCATGTGTCATAGGTATTATTTTACCAAACGATATTTTGCCGATTTACAAAATAACTTTTTTCTATTGGCAGAAGCCTCTTTTGAACTTTTTTCACTAGCCAATTGTTTTATTTGCTATACAGGGTTACTGGTAATTCGACGTATTCCTTGCAGGACGTCATAGTAGGGTTAAAATGCAACAAATTAAGCCACCAAATGTTCTACCGAAATTCAGTAGTTTTTGAATTAGTTAAGAGTTTTAGTTTTTTTATGAAAAATCCCAGATTAAATCATTTGAAACCAATTTAAAAATGATTTACGGCGCGACTGTACTGAAATTTAAGTTATTATCATAGTTGACGCCGTAGCAGACCTTTGTTAATAGTTAAAAGTTCAATAATGCCTAAAACTTTGGCAAATATCACTAACCAAACATTTAAATTTTTGTAATTTTTGCTATTACTTCATAAAAAATGTAGTCTAGTGCAAAAAAAAAAAATACTACACCTGGTGTACAAATTACTAGGAAAATATATCCTTGTCTTATCAGTTATTCAGAAAGGTATGATTGTCAATACTTTTGCATGTGTGCCAGGGAAGAGAAGAGTTTTATGGGGGGCAGATAAAATTGCGAGACGGTCAACCTATTGTTTCGTATTCGTATTATTCGTAGTTTTTACCTGCGCTTGAACTCCAAACACTCGGGGAGCTTTGTGATTGGTCGCTATTGTTCTCTCGGCATGACAGGGGGTGCGATTTTGCAAAATTTGGTCGTCAGCGTTAGTTAGTTTCAACTCTACGTCGCGCAAGCTCGTGTTTTGTTACTGGCTATTTCCCTAACTGTTGCTGCGTATCTTGCTCTTGTGCTGTGCTGTGCCTTCATAAGCGCTGACTATGGCTGCATATTCTAATCCTGAATACGCTGACATAATGTACTGTTACGGACTTTGTGACGGTAACGCTGCTGAGGCGCGGCGAGAATATCAACTTCGCTTTCCCAACCGCCGACTCCCCCACGTTAGTGTCTTCGGATCGACTTATCGGCGAATATCTGAAACTGGCAGCGTCCAAAGAAGCAGGCAAGTTGACACTGGTCGTTCCCGGAGATACACGGCTGAGGACGAGGAGCTTATTCTTCAACGTTTTATTGACGATCCTAACACATCGACAAATATCGTAGCGCGTGAGCTTGGTATGTCACAGTGGAAAGTCTGGTCTGTAGTTCACTTGTCAGGCCGACATCCATACCATTACCAACCAGTCCAGTCATTAGAAGAAAGAGATCCGCCGAGACGGCTTGAATTTTGTCGTTTTATGCTAAGTGCCGACGCCGACAGCGAAAACTTTTAAAAAAACATTCTGTGGACCGATGAGTCATGTTTTGATCGTGATGGTATCACAAATTACCACAACTTACATTACTGGGCACCGAAAGCAGAAGCAAACCCTAAAAAACTGAAACCAACCGCATCCCAGCGAAGGTTCTCGCTTAATGTTTGGATGGGTATTATTGACGACAAATTAATTGGCCCAGATTTTTTACCCCGAACACTAAATGGGGAACTTTATGAAGATTTCCTCAGAAATCATTTATCAGCACTGCTCACGGATGTACCGGAAGAAAGAAGAGCAAACATGATTTACCAACATGACGGATGTCCAGCCCACTTCCGAATCACAATTCGACAATTGCTGGATGAAAAATATCCAAACCGATGGATAGGGCGCGGTGGGCCGATTCCGTGGCCTGCACGAAGCCCTGATCTGACGCCGCTAGACTTTTACGTCTGGGGTCATATGAAAGATCTAGTTTATGTGACCCCAGTAAATTCAATTGAAGAACTAAGGGAGAGAATTACAAATGCGGCGGACCAGATGAGGGCAACAATAACATCAAGAATAACAAAAACCGAAGTAAGGAAGCGAATAAGAACATGTATTCGAAACCGAGGGCAGCACACCGAACAAGACGTGTGAAATGTGTGTAATTAAAGTTTTTAATATTGATTAAAAAGAATAATAATGTTCACGATTTTGTTTTTGATTTTTCGAATAATCACCTTTTTGTGAAACGCACGCCTGTACTAAATCAAAAACGATTTTCATAATGTAGTCCATGATTTTGTATTAACTTTCATACCTTTTTGGATAGCTGATAAGACAAGGATATTTTCTTAGTAATTTGTACACCAGGTGTAGTATTTTTTTTTGCACTAGACTACATTTTTTATGAAGTAATAGCAAAAATTACAAAAAATTTAATGTTTGGTTACTGATATTTGCCAAAGTTTTAGGCATTATTGAACTTTTAATTATTAACAAAGGTCTGCTACGGCGTCAACTATGATAATAACTTAAATCAGTACAGTCGCGCCGTAAATCATTTTTAAATTGGTTTCAAATGATTTAATCTGGGATTTTTCATAAAAAAACTAAAACTCTTAACTAATTCAAAAACTACTGAATTTCGGTAGAACATTTGGTGGCTTAATTTGTTGCATTTTAACCCTACTATGACGTCCTGCAAGGAATACGTTGAGTTACCAGTAACCCTGTATTTTCACCACACAGAAACAACATTTTACGGAATATTATTTGGTCACAAATATACTGGGTGATTTTTTAGTCACCGTTAAATTTTTTCAGGGTGATAGTACCTGTGATATTGAACTACTTTCTCCAAGGACCACGGTTCGCAAAATGAAAAAAAAAAAAAAAAAACCGGAACTCCCATACAAAATCAATAGTCAGCTGATAGGTTTTGTACGGCAGGTCCGATTTGTTTTTGCATTTTTCGACCCATATTCCTTGGAGAAAATTATATAATTTCATGGGTACTATCACCCTGCAAAATTTAAAAGGTGACAAAAAAATCACCGTGTGTACCCTTAGCATTATCAATATTAAATTAAAATAGTGTCATAAAAGTCAACATTTTGTGCTACAAAATTTTGTGAGAAACAAATCAGTGGAAAACCGACTTCACGCAGTCTTGTCTGCCCTACTCTTAGAGTGTAATTTAAGCCCACGTAGGTGCGGAGGGGTGGGGCGGGTCGTGGCTGAGGAGCAGGTGGTTTGATGGCCAGCACGCCGAAGCTGCGGGGGTGAGCGTTTTAACAATCTGCGACGATAAGCTCGCGTAAAACCCGCAGCGCCGGAGCCGTGACAGAAACAATGCTTGTTGCATGTTGCAAGCCTGGTTGCACGATGCATGTTTGTGTGCACGCTACGTGCTTGCTTGCATGCTGCGTGCCTGCTGGCATGCTGCATGCCTGCTTGAATGCTGCATGCCTGCTTGCACTCTGCATGCCTGCTTGCATGCTTGAAGCGCATGTTTGCATGCGAACAAGGATGAAACGAAAACATGAGATAAATAGAGAATAGAGACGAATAGAGGTTGAAATTAAAGTACGGTAATTAAAACAGTGGTATAATGAATGTTCGGAAATATAATACTTCGAACAAATGTTGTTTTGGCTAAGTGTAACTTCGGTAAAAAGAATTTCGGCCAAATGAAACGTCGGAGTAACGAAAAAAATCGAATTTTTAATAGGTCAACTGTTACAATGCCAGACGTGACTTCGATGAAGTAAAAAAAAACGAAACGATAATAGTTGAAAAGTTTTAGGTAAAATGAAATTCGGACAAATATTTTTCGAACTCATAGGTTCGAAAAATAATTCATAAAAGGTAACTAGCGCAAGGTACTATCCGTCTTGATACCAGTTAAAAATTTGACGGACAGATTATAAACTATCGAAAAGTCAGTGCGTTAAATTGTTAATGGTTTTTGCAGTTCACAATTTACCGACAGTTTATAATCTCGCGAGATAGATTGTAAGCTAACCAACGGTATTCACAGTCATACGGTGACATATATATACACATAAACCTTTCGGAAATTACCACCTTTGACAAATGCTGGTGAAAACCGCATTAAGATCCATTGCGTAGTTTAGGAGAACAACGCGTTCATACAGACACATACGAAAAGTTACTCTAATTTATATTATGTTCTGAAGAGTATTTGATTAGATTTTGAGTGCTTGCGTAAGCAAGATAAAAATGAGACGAGTGTTGTGTTTTCCTTATAGATTGCACGGTTTCCCACCATTGCACTGTTCTGATTTGTTTGATAAAAATGAGAGTGAGTTTTATTCATAAGTGGTATTTCTTTACTATAATTATACGAATAGTGTGGATCGAATAACTGATTCACAAGTACGTAAAATACGCGCTTTGACGTGAAGTTGCGGACACAACATCCCGTTTTTAATCCCCGGTCCCCCCCCGTTTTTAATAAACGATGGAATCGCCGAACAGAGGAGGCCTAGCATTTTCATTGGTCCTCTCCCGACTTGACAATGCTTCGATCAAAATATTACCTACTACTTAAAAGGCCATTTTTTTTAAAAACTTTTTAGAGTTTTTGTTTGGGTCGGGGCGTTTTTAATTTTTTATACCTATTTACTTATTACCCATTATAAATAGTCGTAGTAGGTATACTGTAGTAGTTATTTAGTGCCATTCCTTATATATTTAGTATGTTTGTGTTTATGTATGTTTTATATTACATAATCAGGTATCATGTTGCATCAATGGCGAGTCCATTTTTTGTCCACGCAATCACTGTCCATTCCAAGATTGCCTGGAAGAGACCGCAGAAAGCTATAAGGCCACATTGTAAGTTTTTTGTTTTTGTTCTTGTGTACAATACAGAAAATAAATAAATAAATACATCCTCGCGAAGATTTTTCTTTTCAGCTTAAAATGGTCGTATCGTAAGAATTGTAAGAAAAATACAAATCGTTATCTATACAGTAAGTTTTTTGTTAACACATAATACTCTATCATTGGTATTCTACGAGTATAAGCGCATGTTAATTCAATAGGTAAAGAATGTTACCTATTGCGATGACGATACATTCGAAATTCACATTTTAATTCGTTTATTGAAATTTGCTGTAACATTTTTCATCATTCATCATTCTCCTGCATTTCTTTAAGTATTTCTATTTATTTAGGGTCGGCACAACATGAGGTTTTCTTCCAAACTTTTCTTTTAGTCGTCATCTAGGTAGTCACCCTATTTCTAACCCTATCATCTTTCGCACATTTCATCCATCGTTTCCTTGGTCTTCCACTATTCACGACATCGCCGTCGACATTCATACTAAAAAATTTCCTCAGGACGTATTCTTCACTCCTCCGTATCGCATACCCATACCATGCCAATCGATTTCCACACAAGTTTTCAGTAACCACTTTCAGTCTTTCTCTTATGACTCATTTCTTATTCCATCCATTCGTGTCACACCAGACATCCATCTTAGCATTCTCATCTCAGCTGCATGCAATATGCCTTTCATTCAAGCCTTTTGTGGCACAACATTCTTACCCATACACGACAGCAGCTCTAACCATTGTTTTATATATTTTGTCCTTAAGTATAAGGTGAATGCGAAAATCGCAGATTATTCTCGTGACCTGCCGCCATTGCACCTCAAAGAGATGTCAGCACAAACCGATGGGGCCAGCAAGGGCGGATGCCTGCCAGAGGTGCGGGTTGTTCGAAAGAGATACCGTGGCCCCTGGCACACAGGCAACTGAGGGAACACGGGTAGGTTTTAGTCAGTAAAAGTCTAACAGCCCTCCTGCTCCACCCAGAGCGGGACAAGTTATTTTTGCGGATTTCCCACCCTCAAAAAAAAAAGGTGTCAAGGTTTGACTCCCGTAGCTACTGTTTAAGATCTATATATTTAGGAATGACAGCCGGACCCAACGGCCTAACGTGGTTTCCGACGCACGCAGGGATCTCAATAAGTAATGGATGGTCACCCATCCACGAACCGACCGCGACAAGCGAAATTTTAGTAATCTTCGATCAACCCGTGTAGCTGTTATTATTCACCCACGAGCTCTACGCCTTGTAGATATTAAATAACATTCTCAGTAACACAATGACTTTTAATGCAGCATTATGTAATCGTAAGGATTACTTGTAGATTATGAAGTAGCTGGTAAATAATGGATATTATGGTGAATTATAATGGTTTAATATAAAATAAACGGCACTTAACAAAGTTCATTGAACTTTGTAAAGTAAAGTTCCTTCATCTGTTCTTCAAAACCTTTAATTAATGTATGAATTCTCTTCCTCTTTCTATAAATCGTGCATTCAGAAATATAAAAACAAAAAGTATACTTATTATGTATGTATTTTAATTCTGAATGGCAATTATTAAGTTGTTAGTTATGTAATACATTAATAATTGTTGTTACTAATAATAATTGAAAAAATAATAATAATTGTAACTTAACTTTTACTAACAAACTAATATATGTCGTCAAAAAATGTATGCGCATGTCATGAACGTTGCAGTGCCACATTGCAGCCACGTTCTATGGCAATGCACTCCCTTGATTACCGACGACAGAACATGTGTAGTTAATGAGATCATTATGTGTGGAAGTAGTTAGTGAAACTAATAAGCGTGAAACGTATTATCCTAGCAACATGGCAAGGTACAGTGTTACATAAAAGAATATGAAGACTAGAACTCTGGCTTGCTTAGAGGAAAGTCTTGGTAGGACTGTTCTGAAAAAGTACAAATTCAAATTGCACTCAACTTAGCACTACAAATAACTATGAGGCCCAAATAATTATATCCACGCCATCGTATTTACCCAAACACTTAAACAGCAGTGTAAGTACTTTGTGAAGCATTTTATTACAACTGTTTCAGGATATAGTGCAGTTAATGATGAGTATGATATTCTACTTCATGTGCACGAGTCAAATATTTGTGGCAAATAACAGTTATGGTGAGCGACAAGTAATTCCAGTTTTCTATTGTGACATATAATGCAATGCATGAAATGAATGCATAAAATTACTTTAATGGAACAAAAATCCGTGTCTATTTCCGTGGCTTTGTTTATATACTTTAGTTTGAAATAAATGTATGGGTACGCTTCCACGTGTTAATATTTACGCAGAACTACCTTGCATTTCACTGCAATAGCTACAAACGCCAGTTATCGGCCGCGTTTGATTGTGTATTCTGACTAATCACAACAATCATTGAGCGGGAGTGGATTCCACCATCACATTCTGAGTTTTGTTAGAAAGCGTCTGCGATACAAACATGCGCCCGCGCTGGTGGCACACCGCGCACCACCACCATTGAGGACAACGTGATCAAACTGCCGCCGGGGACAGATTGCATCTTTGTACACAAACAATGTGCGTATCATTGACGTGTAATGTAATAACTGAATTCTACTAATCGCTACATAGGAGTTTCTTATCAAATAAGATTATCTACTTAAAAACCTCTGGCATTGATATCTTTCTTTCAGTGTCGTGAGATCCTTGGTAATTGCGAAGTGGCAGCTATCGCTCTAGTAACGTAGAAATTTAATTAGCAAAAATGTTCTATTGAGACTAAGACCTGTCTGCCGCTGCCGCCTTGTGTGACAGCGAGTCGATCTAAAGTAAGTACACATTCGCAAAGTATTTTGTGTTGGTTTATTTTATCACTGTATTAACAAATCATTGTGTAGCAATTTCTCTATTAACACCTAAGATAAACATGGAGTAATAAATGGGCTATCGACTGGTGGTTAGCAGTTTATATCTAAAATGATTGTGTTATTATCGTGGACGGTCCGTAGCTATCAGTCTGAAACAAAGTAGTACATTACTATTTTCAATTTCAAGTAGCTGCTATCTCGAAAATGATTATTTTCGCCTGGAATTAGCTAAAATACATTTTGAAAACATTATTGCAACGGTCGCAACGCGAATTGCTAAAATATGTGACGTAAACAAATTGAGTTGAACAATTTGAGGTTAAACTTTTTGACAATAAACAAGCAGATCGCAATTTTCTCTGAAACCATGTTATTATAACTTAGGTAATCAACAAACGAAATACTTACGTGATGTACAGTGGATAAGTTATTTTCATAGAAACGTTTTGTCTTTCTTAACGATTGGGATTAGCAGCCTGTCACATTAGCTTGTAGTATGGCAATAATTACGTTACACGTTCTTATCTTAATTGGTGTAATCAATCAAATTCGATATGAATCTAGTGCGACTATACCTGTAGATATAGAAAACGTGCTAATTATTGCTAAACTCGGTGTGTCTTATACTGTTAACATGTGTCCCGTTTTTAGTAGGCTATTAGCACAGGTTTTTGAATCAAGCTGTAAACAAGTTTGGATGTCGTGTGATATTAAGTGCACTATTTCTTCCAGTTCCTTGATTTTGGAACAGTCGCCCGGAGAGTGGACAACATGACACGCGTCAACCCATGGATCGTCCTGGGGACGTTACTCGTAGCCACCGGCTGTACGCAGGCTATTAAGGACTTCAGTAAGTTGAATTGTAAAAAATAATACACCGGCCCACAAAACTTAGTACCTACCACACTTCTAAAATTGAAATTTCTCCTAAACTAAAGAGTTTTTAAATAAACAAACGTTTTATAGCTAATTTCATCAACTTTCTTCGAAATTATAGTTTATTGAACGTTTTTAACTTAAAACAAGATAAAAAGCAAAAAATAATCGTTTTTAACTTCCTGGCAAAAAAATAACAACAGTCATAAGTATGTTTTACGACAAATTTACATTTTAATAACTGGTATGAGTTCCACGGGCTCTGATTACAGCTTCGAGCCGGTTTGCCAGAATGCAGATGCGGGAATATTCTCCCATTCTCCATTTGGGCTTGTTTTAGGGCCCTGAGGGTGTTAGGACCTGGTTTGTTGCTTCTGGCCCTCTAGAGCTCATCCCAGGCGTGCTCGACCGGGTTGAGTTCAGGACTGCTTGATGGCCAAGCCATCAAGTTGATACCACCCTCCTGAATGTTCTCTTGTACCGCCCGAGTGGTGGGTGGTCGCGCTTTATCCTGCATCAGTATCGATCCATCACCCATATTTACTAAACATGGCCCAGCATACTCATTTAGGATCTCTTGAACATATCTTTCCTCAGTCATGGTGCCATTTTCTACGGCTGCTGGCTCTGAGCTACCTTCTGAAAAGATGCCTGCCTATACGTGTACAGAACCTCCACCGTATGAGACTCTTTCTGTGAAGCGGGCTTGATTGTATCGATCACCAGGTCACCAGTACACTCTTTGCCTTACATCGGAAGTGAATATTGAGAATCGAGACTCATCAGTGAACAAAACACTTGTTCAACCTTCTTCACTCCACTGGCATTTGGGGCTTCTGGTTTGCTTCAACAAGTCTTCTTCGAACTGTACTGTATACTCTCTTGGGGTCTGAAGAAGCTGTTGTTGGACTTCAACTGCATTGAGGTGGTGATTTCTTATTGCAGTAGAGACAATATAGCGGTTTTCTCGGGTACTACTGCACCTAGGCCTGCCATTACAACGTGTCCTCAGACGGTTTCCAGTTTCTTCGTACCTTCGCTTCATCTGCTTCTCTTAATTATACACATACCATCCTTGTAGTAAGACGCATACTGATGCATAGTTCCAGAAAAGCCATGATTCTGGCACTATCAGATGCATGATAAGTAAAGTTTACGTGATGTAGACACCTTGGCTTTTGAAACAAAATTCATCGATCAAGAAATTAATGTGTTAAACAAAAGCAGAAATAAAAAAAGTCTAAAGTAAGATAGCAATTTAAAAAGGAGAGTTTTTTCCTTATAGAAAGGTTATCGACTATAAAGTTTTAATATTAAAATGAAATTAATTTTGTATTCCTTTTAATTTTGAAAATATATCTTGTGTTCTTAAAAAGTTATTGCAATTTTAAAAGTGTGGTTAAAAATTCAAAATATTCTGCTGAAAACTGCATACACGAGTAGATTACACAAATGAAATGTATACAATAAGCATTATTATTAGGTGGTCTATTATCCTGAGCAATTTGTCAGTTTGCCGAGACAGTGGTGCTAGCAAGCTATGAACGAAACCCCTAACTAACAACACGTTCTATTGTTTGCAACAAAAGTTGCACTGTAATCATTTAATCAAGTTTAACTTCTGAAAGAAAGACAATTAGATGATGTTTTAAACGGTTTGGTAGCCAGTAATCTAGGTAAATTACAGTGCTCGCTGACAAGTATTATTTAACGCTCAATCGGCCGTTGATAAAGTTCAGTAGGCGGACCATATCGGGCCGCGGCTTATGTGACCACACATCACATCGATTTCCTCATTAACTAGTATTATCACTATCATAAAGGTGACTTTTTGGTAATCGATTTCCCGCGGGACTACACACAATATTGGATACTCATATGCGTCGAGTGGAATTATATTTACGCTTTATTTGTTTATTTATAGACGAGACCGCGCTTGGAAGTTCAGTACACCCAATAAGTAGAAATGGTAAAATCGTGTTTATGAACGAGGAGCTAATGAGGAAGCTGGATGACGAGCACGTAACTTGGCACTGGACTCCATGGCTTAGAACGAGACTGGAGTTCACGGAGGATGGCATCGTACGAGAGGCCTCGTCCTCGTCCGGGGACTCGATCGACAGTTTTCCCGATAGCATCTTCAGCGGTAAGTTAATCTTTATCTGGAATTCATTCTCCGCGGTTGTCAAATAGTTTGTACCATAAAAGAAAACCAATTGATTTTTCATATTTCAATATTAAATTCTTTGTAAAACCCTTTTCAAGTTCAAGCATTTAATTTAAATTTCTGTGAAAAGTTATAGTACTGCCAACGAAGTTTTTTTTCATGTGAACATGGATTATAATTCGTGTTTTGGAATTTCAGACGAGCAGCTGAAGCGGGGGGCTTTCATTCTCTATGCTCTGTTTGGTATTTATTCATTCACACTGTTGGCTATCGTGTGTAATGACTATTTTATACCATGTGTGGAACTTATTTGCGAAGACTTGAAAATTCCTCAGGTACGAAAGACCATTTTTTATGTTTTGTTTAGCCTATACTGTCCCACGGCTGGGCGAGATTAATTCTATTTCAAAATTAAATGTTATGGTTCCTCTTACTACGCATGCAAATATATAAGAGGATTGTTTGTGATTATTTTTTTTCAATTTCGTTTCAGAATGTCGCCGCCGCTACATTCATGTCAGTCGCCACCTCCTGTCCCGAGTTCTTCGTCAACGTTATATCCACCTTTTTAACTGAATCTGACATGGGTATCGGGACGATCGTCGGCTCTGCCATTTTCAATGCGCTTGGTGTTGCTGCCGTTGGAGGTCTTGCTGCTATCAGGGTACCTACCTATTCTTTCAAATACATAATTATAACTACGATTATTATTCGTAATTAATAGTTGTGATACTATTGTTGTAAATTTCAGCCAATACCATTAGAAGCAAGACCTGTCACAAGAGACGTGATCATCTATATGATTAACGTCAGTGTGCTGGTTGCCTTCGTATGGGACGGAGAAATTGACTGGTATGAGGCAGTTGTGCTGGGAATCCTGTATATCCTCTACTTCGTTGTCATGTTCAACAGCATGAGAATGTTTGCCCTCTATGACCGATTACTCGCAAGATATTTCAAAAAGGATAATTTAGAAGGTATGCTAATAATATTTATCAACATATTATAGTTAATTACTGTAAAAACATATTATCTCGGAAACTGAAATGAAGTATATACTATTCGAAAAAATCAAATTTCAAATAATGTGTGTTAGAACAATCCACATTTTAAATGTTGTAGTTATCTTTGCTTACTTTCAGTTGCGGTAGTCACTCCTACTGAGAATGGAAAGTCAGTTGAAGAAGGCGTGGATAACAAAGGGTTTACCGACGTTGTGAATGTTGTGAATCCTGAGAAAGTAACCGTTGTTGATAAAGGTAAGACGGTAGTATCCGTCGATCATGTAACCAACAAGGTTAAAATAGGTTTATAATATAATTTGTTAATAAATTTTTCAGCTGAAGAAGACGTGATTGTTAAACCAAAGAAGAGTGTATTCCGGTTTCCTAAAGAAAACTCACTGGTGTATAGATGCTGGTGGGTGTATATTTGGCCCTTGAATCTGTTGCTGACGCTAACCATTCCATCACCGATCAGGTTCAGAAGGTGGTACCCACTGGCTTTCTTCATGTGTATTGTTTGGATCGGCGTCAACTCCTACTTTGTGACCTGGAGCATGACTGTTATTGGTAAGTTATTCTCAGTCGAGTTTCTCATTGCAATAGGAATTAATTTTGACGATTCTAATAATTCAGGATACAATGTTTAAGACAATGGTAAACCATTATCATTACTCCCATTTGAATAGTCAAGCCAGGTTGAGAGTGGGTGTATTTTGATTTTTCTGCAAGTCAAGGATTTTGTATATCTACGAATTATATTAGATATGTACATTTATTCAGTATAAAGGGATTTCCAAGTTGTAGCTAGCTGTATATCCTTTCTAAGCAAGATTGTCCTTGTTCAGATAAATTCGGTCATGACGGGATTTAATGCGCTCAGAGTGAAATACCCCGGATTTTATTAGAGACTGGACATACTCGTATATTTGGGTTACAAGAGGGCTGAAATTGACCTTGTATACCTTATAGCCGCAAGTATGAGCCTCGAAATTCTGTCTTAGAAACCGTTTGTAATTGAAAGGACTTACTCATGAATCTCACTTCGTAAAACATAAGACTATTTAGTTGAATTACGAGTACATTTGTTTCATGTATTGAATTTCAAATACAATAGAGTTCAAGTTCAATTGCTTTTGATCACGAGATCAATTAAACCATAAACGTCGCAATAATTAAAGCGGAAAAAAGAGTAGTTATTACTAGACCATTGAACGAATAGTGTGGAATACTAGGAGAATGCAAAAAATACTTAAAGGTTATCTACCTTGATATCTAGCAATAATCTGTAATAAAATTGCAAATTGATTATGATCGATGATTGATCAATTATGATAATTATAATTATTTTAACCTTAGGGTGTTCCTAAAATGTTTATTGTTCCGAAAATACTGATGTCAAGCATTGAATAATTAATCATTTTACTAGCTAAAAGTATTATTTACAAAAAAATATGGAATGTAAGTTATTCTGAAATAAATAATGGTCAGGATAGGAAGGAACTCGCCAACTGCGTGCTTTTTTTCTTTCTTTCCATTTCACGCTCTTTACTGATATCTACCTTGTTATTTCTTAATTGATAATATACCAGCGTAGGATCGTTAGTAATAAATTAGTTAATTAATGGAATCTTTTTCTTCAGGACACACATTCTTAATACCGGAATCAGTCATGGGCATGACGTTTTTGGCATTCGGCGGATGCCTGCCTGAAGCCTGCTCCATTTTCATCATGTCAAGGCGAGGTACGTACTGTGGATTTAATCAAGGAGAAATCTAATTTAAGATATTTTATTCATATCGTTTATTTCTAGAATTGCGTCTGCGAAAGTTTTGGTTGCTATGCGAATGTTGCTATTGTCATTCATTGAGTTTTATTGGTTTGTTGTTTGTTCTTCACATTTTGTTCAGTGGCAGTTCATTGGAATATATTCCCATATTTATTCATGCCAACAAAACTTTATATATTTTTTTTGTTTATTTATTCAATTGTTGATTTCAATATTTACGCTCTCTAGTTTTGCATTGTTGCAATTACTTACCTATGCCCTTTGGTCCCGCGCGCTTGTCTGGCTGTTGAAATGTGTACCTACGTGTGCAATTACTTAAAGGTACCAACATTTTTATGTTAAAATATTAAAAATTAGTTATCGGTATCGGAAGCTGAAGATTATGTAGATTATCGTTCACGATTTCAACCTCATTAGTACTTAAATTCTAAGATTACTTAAAGTAGATATCATTTCACATAAGAAGTTTATTGTCATCATGGAAAATCGAACGTTTAGATAAGATTCTACTATAGGAAAACTTTGAAAAGATAGATAGAGAGACCTTCAATGTGGTCTCTATTTTAGCTATTTTAAGTTCTTTTTTTTCAAGGTTTTATTTTCAGAGAAGAAATGTTCGTCAATTCGTTTGTTTAGCGCACTATAAATACATAATTATATACTTGTAAATCTTTGGGACAAGTTTTCGCGAAAATTACCTCACTGTTACAAATATTTAGGGGGTTCCTACGTTTAGGGTTGTATTCAATGTTTCTTTTCTAGCGAAAACTCTCTCTCTCATGATGATGATGATGATGACTCTCTCTCTCATGATGATGATGATGACTCTCTCTCTCTCTGCTTTAAGAGAATTTGCTATCTCTAGTAAACTCATCAGAAAACTATGCTGTTTTATTCGCAAAGTCCTAGCGATCACTGCATAAAATTGTTCCACGTGACTGTATAGATATATCTTATTTATATAAAATTTTGCGTCAAGCTAAGCAATGCGAATTATTTGCTTATCTACTATACTTGATAACTGGATTTAAATAAAAATAGTATAATTTTAGATTAATATCATTTGTTTATCTATGCCTTAATTCTTGATATGTCTATAAGCGGTTCACTGATTAATCTGCGAAAAGGTTTTTTGTATTTACCCTACGTTTTTGTGTTACAGGCGAAGGTGGTATTGGAGTTTCAAATGCTTTGGGAGCTAATTCTTTGGCGATATTGTTTGCGTTGGGATTACCATGGCTGATCAAGACGTTGTCGCTGGTTGCGCAGGGCGCGGACATAACGTCTGTGCGCATCAACTCCGTTGGCATTGACTTCGTGGTGGGCTCTCTGCTCGTGGCCGTCGCGTGCTTGTGGTTCACCTTATTCCTCGGAAAATTCACTCTCCGAAGAAGCCTTGGTGCCATATTCTTGGTACTTTACGCTATCTTCATCACATTTGCGATCCTTGTCGAAATGGGTATTATTTTAGACAGGGACATCGGTTAATCATCAGTAGATGTTAATAATTCTCTTTGGCTTGGGATACGCTCAGACGGATCATTTTAATTTATGACAGACAGCTAAAGTTTTACTAAGTAATAAAACGAGTACAACTAAAACTTGCTTGGATGGCAATGTAATTTAAATAATTTTCTTATCTTTCTAGAAAAAAATAACATTGATTTTGTTGACATAGTACCACATAGTACCTATCGTAAATGATTAAAACGATGGGGTTGACCGATTTCATCTCGTGTACCACGCGCAATGATTTTTGGAATGCAGCATGGATGCTATTCACATCTATGCTTGAAGTGAAAGTGAAAACGTTTTCTTTTATGAAACGAATAAGAATTTCGCTAGGCTGTGGTTCAAATGAGCGATGCCATAGAGCAATAGTTAGAAACTTGATATAGGAAATACCAAGCGAGTAAGTACTTAGAGATGAAAAAGGTGAGCTAGGATCTGATTATACGTTGCCGATTTCGATTCAGATATTGGATTTTAATTATACAGGGTGAGTGGTTCAACGAAGTCGAGGATAGTTTGTTCACATAGGTAATACAAGTTTTGAGGAATGAGAATGTGAAAAAATATTCTCTATAAAATGTAGAAGAATAATGAAGATCATATTACCGAATGAAATATTGGTTTCGCGGATATGGAGTAGTAGTAGTAGTAGAGTATGTAAGTATTACACTTTAACTTTTTATTAGATACGAGTAACTACATGTTGCTGTTTTAAAGCCAATAACGCATTTTCCTCTCATCTCCACTCCGTTGGACCAGCCAGTCTTTCCATTCCTGTACTTTTATTTGTGATATTAACGTGTTTTGGATCGTCAGCTAACCATTTCAAGTTAACAATATAGTTACTTTTATAAAAATTCGCGTCCTTTTAAATTTTTAGATTACGTTATGATTTTCAATTGAGTCCTATTGCGAACAAAATACTGTGACACTCTATTTTTGTGACTGATAGGATGGATAAACTAATTTATTTTAACTAGTGATTACGTAGATGTTTATTTATTATTTATTTAGATTGTAACATGTATATTATATTTAGATTTTAAATATGAAGTTGTTAAATATTTCATTAAATCATCTCGTTGAATCATTCATCAGAATTGGAAGATTTATTAAGTCGTGTTTTTTTTTCCATTTCTTACGACTGTCTGGTGCTGTTACGTAGCTCTCATTTGTAGGAAAAATTTTTGTTAATCGAATAAACGACGATAACATGCATACAACATTAAAAGTGGAATGAGTTCGTAATTTTTTATTACATTTTACAGTTTGTCAGTTACAATGTGAGTATATTTCAATTACACATAATTACATACCACTTACAACTAAATATATAAAGATCTAATAATTATTGTTAAGGTCATACAACGTGGTCTCTTGTGTTCACTAAGCTTTCAGCCCCGGTTACACCTGAAAAATGCGAAATGTGCGTTATTGCGATCCCTATAAGAATATTTTTTTCTTGACATGCTTATTTAATGGGCGACATACAACATACGCTTGAAATAAATACTTAATATTAAATTATTTTCGGTTCTGTGAAGTTACTTAGATGAAATGCTTTTAATGCTACGTCGTCGGTCGGTACTTATCGATCAGGCTGTTTTGAAGATATCTCATTCTTAGGAGTTGCGTACAAATGAAATATTCCACTAAGAAGATTTCTTTGCACATCAAAGATATTATTCTTAAGAGCGTTCATTCCACGCAGGCTGGCAACAACGCATTTATAGTGATTCGATCGCGTAGGGAAACTCCGAGCATAGCCCTCTCCATTGCCCTTTGGGTGACTTTAAGCCCTCTGTCATCACTGACAACACACACTGGTCAAAGACTTTCGTCTTGAGACATGTGTGGTATTTGGGACGAGAAGATATTGAGAAGCCTCCCGAACGCTGCCCAGCCGAGTCGGATTCGACGATTGACCTCTTACTCGAAGTTGGACTTACCTAACTGGACAGTTTGTCCTAGGTAAACGTACTCGTCCACAACTTCGAGTGTAGCACCTCCGATCGTCATGAGAGTGAGTGTCACATGGGCATTCGACATGACCTTTGTCCTTTCCATGTTCATTTTAAGACCCACTCTTTCGGAAGCTCTACTGAGGTCATTGAGCATTGCACTGAGGTCCTCCATGGTCTCAGCCATGACAACTATATCATCAGCAAACCGAAGGTGAGTGATGTACTCGCCATTAATGTTGATGCCAGCCCCTTTCCAGTCCTGAACCTTGAAGATATCCTCCCATTTCTTCCAGTGGGTGTCGTAGAAGGCGACCAAGGGACTTACTAGAGACCGTGCAGCAGCGTTCTCTATCCATTTTACCACCATACTGCGACCGCCAACCCGACTGCCAAGCGTGGCGATTATGGCAAACCCCCCAAAAATTACAAGCAGCCCTACAAAATGGCCTGTAGTGCCCGGCTGCCTTGGCTACGGTAGCGGCCAAGGTTACGGTGAGGCAAGGGGTGCTAAGAATCTCCGGAAGAAATCTGGCTACCACAACAAAATTGATTATCTAATTAAATACAAATGACAGTTCCAATTTTTGCAGCTAAGCACTAGATCGCTGGTCTTTATAATTATTTTCAACAAAAAAAAAAAAAGTCTTAGTAAAAATATGTGATCGTACCTACTTACTAATGAAAAAAAAAAAAGTGACGGTATGTCGATTTTTCTGAGGAAATACCAAAATAGCATACAAACTTGAAAATACCAACGATCTAGTGCATGGCTGCAAAACATGTTTCCTTTTGTTTGTATTTAATGTTCTTAATCACGAAAAACCACCATAAATGCACTAGGTATTGCAAGCCCGCGTGGGGAGAAAGCTCTTAAGTAAATAAATATATTATTAAAATGTATGTATTTCAAAGATATTAATTATTTTTAAGTACCTAAAGAGCAATATTGTTAAAGAAAAATGTATATTAAAAACGAATAGGTACTAAATGAAATGCTGTGTCAGATAAGATCACAATTAGCAACTAACGTTTGCGATCTAGAAACTCAATCATTGATATATGTAAACTTACATGCCTAATCTCTTTGTGAACAAACAGTCAACTGCAGGTTTATTAACCGTACCTGTGTACAATAATAATAAATAATAATGACAAAAAGCGATCGGACGCGGGACGCTCTTGCGCGCTTATTCACGGCCCTCTTACGAGCGTAGCTCAAACTCGACCAGATCACTCAACTCAAAGTTAGCAACAAATTGCGAATAATATCTGAACGAACGAGCTCAGCGTTAATTGTAATTAGTCAAGCTACAGATGGCTGGCTGTTAGTAAGTGCAAAAAATCGAATTGGTGATTTTAGGTATGCAATTTGATTAAAATGAATTTTGATGAATAATTTTTACAGAATAAGTGTTACCACCTACTGTTTAAAACGACGCTGAGTTCGAGCACCGCTAATCATAGTAATAGTTATCTTAAAGCTAATGAAATAAGTAAGTAAAACCGACCCAGTTAATGGGTAAGTGTTACCAGTCATAGGAATGCTCTCGTTATTTCTCCGTAATCGTGTTATGTATGTCTTAGTGGCGACTACGACATCGTGGTTGGTGAAGCAGAATAGTATCGCCACACACAGACCCTGCACACAAACAGACAATATTAGTATCAGTACGAAGTCCTAGTGCCCGCAACTCCACGTCAAAGCGAGTATTTCGCGTACGGAAATACACTAAAAACAACAATAGTAGTGAATATTTTTCTATCCTAAAACTGATCAACCAAATCTCAAAATTATTTTTAGTACACATAAAGAAAAGGAAACGTTTGTAATTAAAAATGGATTACCATGCAACATAATTACATATGAGTAGCTTTTGTCAGCGGCTTCGCCCGCGTCATACTTTCATCCCCTATGTAACTCCCTTAGGGGTTGAATTTCGAAAAATCCTTTTCCGAAAATTCCTTGTCTGGGAACTTTTGTGCAAAATTTCAGCTTTCTAGGTTTGGGCTGGGCGTTGATGAGTCAGTCAGTTAGTCAGGACTTTTCTTTTTATTTATATATATAGAAATGCTACCAACTAACGAGAAAACCGCTTAAACCATTATTCATTTGCTTCAAAAACTTCAAAAATCATTTGTGTGTATAGATTGATACTAAACAAAGATCTTCAGGTGGGCGATTTTCAGAAAATAGCGCTGTTGACAACGATCTGATTCGAACTCTGTCGTTCCTCAAATGTAAAAAAGGTTTAGATCTAAGGGCCTTTTTCCTGTCACGAGGGTTTGTGCACGTGCAGGCTACACACGCTCTCCAGAAAGGATTCAAGCGGAGGGTATGTGGGCCAGACACGCACGCAGACACAAATCGGCGCGATAGGAAAAAGGCCTTCACTGGTATGAGTTGTCACCTGTAAGCTAGTTAGAAGTGCCGACATAATTTGATAAGTCTTCTCCCAAGGTGAATCAGGCAGTGGTCGAAATGGGAGCAAGACAAAGTGCAGTCCGAATAGCGGTACCTGTGTACAAATGAATAAAAAATCATAAACATCGTTACAAGAGTTCCGATAACTATTGCCTAGGATGAGTGATTAATCTTCTATAAAATAAAATTACATGCTGTACGTTGGTAAGCGCATAACTCCGGAACGGGTGGAACGATTTCGCAAAGTTGCTGTGAACATTGGAAAAAATAGAGAAAACTGAAAGTTTATTTTCTATGGGATTTTTTTTTAAGCCCAAGTTACATAACGGAACGTGACCTAATCGCCGCCATCTTGCAGTCAACTGTCACAAGCTCACTTTTTTTTTTGACGGGTAACTCTCTAAGGGTTATGGGTAAGTGATCAGACCTTGTAGTTACAGAAAGCTGACTAAAATAGTATAATTGCAGCCAGTCAAATCACTTGACATGAGCTTGATTATGACATATTGTTAATAAGCCTTCCAGAATCCAGGGGAACTTGTTAGGGAGTCGTCAAATATAATGACTCGGAGATGAACAGGTAAGTGATGGGTTGTCACCCGTCACTTACCTGTCCATCTCCGAGTACTACGCCTGAACCGCAGGGAATAGGTTCGTACAGTTTGAAGATTACATAATGCCGGTAACAAACATAAAATCTGAGTAAGACCTTAAACTAACGAGTGGCAGTTGAACCCGTAATGGTACTATGTTCCCGTTTTGAACCCAGACATTCTTATCTGAAATGTAGTTTTAAAGTAAAATCACGAATTCATAACTCGCAAGCATGTAAATATCGCTTTAGAAACTTGAGTTCGCAATAGCTATGATTTTCGCTTCACGCGTAGAATAAGTTGAAAAACGATCGCTGAAAGCTGTAAAACATTTCGTAGCTTTATCATAAAATCTGATCAGAAGATCTGCCAAAAGATACAATATAGCAAATACGCACGACTTAACAATTGCTCACGATATAGTATCATTGCTAAATTTTGTCCACTTTAACGAAATGTAAAAAACGAATATTTGCCTTCTTAGAATTCGGAGCAAAATGGAGGTACTTCAGGAATTATAAATGGGTACAATAGTACTAATCTCGCTCTACCTCACTCGTTAAAGAAAACTGTTCGTTTTGTACCAACTTAAAAAGAACCAATAGGAATTAAAAGAAAATAGAAAGCAAGAATCGGTTGCCACCAAACATACCATTTACATTTTTAAACACCGACGCAAAAAGAGGGGTGTTATCAGTTTAACCACTATGTGTGTGTGTCTGTGGCACCCTAGCACTTATCATTTGATAAATTATTTTATTTAAACAAACACCTTGTGTACGTCAATAATATTTTTACACTAGATGAGGTCGGCGTTTTCTATATGACTACTCTGAGAAGAAAGGCCGAAACAAACTCAGAGGTCACAGTTTATTTTAAAGTCCAGACATAATCTTGGTCAGATCATGTGAAGACTATGAAGATGAATGGTATTTTTTTAGATTTTACGTAAAATATTTAACGAAATCGTTTAGTACCTAGTACCTATGTATATACACGGGTACCTACAAGAGTACACTAATAGATTTTCAAGTTGAGCCCTGAACAATATGGTACGTTAAACTAGATACCGTCGATCGGCTGTGGATACAATTGTTTTTTTACAATCCACTCTATTTAAGGCCAATGAACAACATTTAGCTTCCCTATTTTTTCTATACTATAATAATAATCTGTCGTAATATTATAATGAGGAAAGATTTGATTGTTTGTTTTCATTGAATAGGCTCCGAAACTACTGAACCGATTTGAAAAATTATTTCACTATTGGAAAGCTACACTATCCCCGGGTAACATAAGCTATATTTTATCTCCGTATTCCCACGGGAACGGGAACTACGCGGGAGAAACCGCGGAGCGCTGCTAGTTTTAAATAAAGCGCTGGCTCTGTACCTGTGCAAAAAGCAGAGCTTAAGCATAATGTCTATAATTGAGCGTAACAAAGAGTGTTTTCCATTTATGTGCTGCCTTTTATCAATAAAAGCTGATTTGCAGGGGTTTGTAAGAAGTATCGTAAAAACAATGAACGGTTTCCGTATATTAACACTTTCGATGTAATCAGTCTTAAGACTTGAAACATTTCAGACTTTGTGCTGAATTGCTCTAAACCACGTGATAGATGAACTCAAACTCCAACTCAAAGCTCTATTTCCAATAAACCGATTACAGGCACTTTTGAATTGTAATGGGGTTGGTCAGCCAGATAGATGAAGCTGTAGCCCATTCCAAAGCGTACCTATAGAGGAGATGGCAAATGCCTAGACGGAAAGCAGCTAAACTTGGGCTTAGGTTATTTTGTGTAGAAGACGGAGGTACCTATTGAAGAATAGTTTGTTCATGTAATATATCCCATATTCATAATCAGCCTATAACT
Source organism: Polymixis flavicincta (assembly GCA_949987655.1). Classification (NCBI taxonomy): domain Eukaryota; kingdom Metazoa; phylum Arthropoda; class Insecta; order Lepidoptera; family Noctuidae; genus Polymixis; species Polymixis flavicincta. The sequence continues at coordinate 26,971,475 of OX465171.1, read as the reverse complement.
TTCCCACTGCCACTGCACACACAGGCCTCCTCTCTGTGAGAGGGAGTGGGCCGTAAACCATCACAAGGGCCCAGTGTGGATTGGTAGATGTCACATATCTTCGAATTTTTGGTACTAGTAGGTATATGCTGGTTTCCTCACGATGTTTTCCTTCATCGTTTTGAGAGCGCTTTACTTTGTGTAAAATATTTCTTCACCACTGTGAAGAAATATTTTACACAAAGTAAAGCGCCTGTCTGGGTTCGAACCTAAGACCTAATCTCGAAGTCGTGTCAGTTACCACTGGGCCACCACTGCTCTCATATTACACATTCATAGGAATAATACAATCATAAGATACGAGTAGTACCTTTATACGATCATCTTTCTTCCTTAGCTCAAGCTTTGACCCGCGACTTTGTAAATAGGTACGTAATCACGTAGAAGTCTTAAGCCACCACTGTAAAAACACTAAAATAACAGCCACATTTTCATATAACCTCCCCCGTAGTAGCCAGTATGTGTTGCCAGTGATGACTATGGAACTGAAACGTGATCGCTCACTTGGACTTTCCCTGCGTGATCGAATCAGGAATGAAGAGATCCGCAGGAGAACCAAGGAAACCGACATAGCCCGAAGAATTACCAAACTTAAGTGGCAGTGGGACATTGCTCGCAGAACAGAAGGCCCATTGGGCCAAAGTGTTTTGGAGTGGCGACCGCGTACCGGAAGACGTAAAGTTGGAAAGTCTCCCACAAGGTGGACCGATGACCTTGTGAGGGCCCCAGGAGTCCGCTGGACGCGGGAAGCAAAGAACCGTTCGAAGTGGCGGAGCTTGGGGAGGCCTATGTCCAATAGTGGACGTCTTTCGGCAAAAATGATGATGATGAAAATTATATAGAGAATATTGCCAAGTGTTATAAGATAATATATTGTATGTTGAACAAGAAATTTCACGCGAACGAAGTCGCGGTTTGAAGTTGGTAAATAATAATCATGTATCTACAGGAAAGTCTTGCATGAACTTAAATAATCACGTATCTACAGCACAAAGTGTTGCATGAACTTAAATAATCACGTATCTACAGCACAAAGTGTTGCATGAACTTAAAACGGGTTTTCATAAAACCCCCTTGTGTACTACGTTTGTAGGTTTGGTCTCAGCCACTTTTTGTTTTTAGAGAATCTATGACCTTGCGGTCTTGCTATATATACTACATAATGGCACAACACTATTAGAGTAACTGTATCGTTCGGACAAATTAGTGGTGCTAAACAGCTATCCATAAAATAATATAATAGTAGACTGTAAAAAGGATTCCTCATTAGCAATCACCTGACCATTAATACCTATTGGTTTATTTTTATTGTAACTATAGGTGACAAAAGAGTTCTAAACTTAGCCCCTGTTACTAATAAACACAGAATAAAGCCATTCCAAGTTTAAACCTATGAAAGTGTATGGTTAGCCCTTTGTTATTCTTGTATAACTTTATTTCGTGTCTATTAGTAAAACAGAATGTGTTCTCTGTACGTTCTACGAACTATCACACAATGTTAAAAGAAGGACAAAATATAGGTGTCACAAAGACTTAAAACATAAACTTACCAATATGAGAGCGGCTCGCGCGGCCTTCCTTGCAGCTACAGAAGCGCGTTGCGTAGCAGCTGAGTGCAGTTTCGTGAGGAGTACTCGCACCACGTTCACCAGGAATACTGCAAGAATAGGCATAGTTTAGCCTAAACTAGAGCCTTGACTCCCACAGAGGATTGTTTTCAATGCTGGGACACAGGCCTTCTCTCGTGAGAGGGAGTGGGAAGAAATCCACCACGTGAGCCCAGTGCGGGTTGGACTGCAAGAACACACAATTAATTTAAAAAAAGTTAGTAAGGCCGTTTCACCTGGCCGTGTTGTAAATATATCTGACTAGCCTGGACAAAGTCACCACCGACCAGTGGTCTCGAACCTACCGATTTTTCGGTATTTCTACCGTAATGGGCTCTGTTCTACCGAAATACCGAAATATAACGAATATTCTACGATTTCACAGTACACATGGAAATTCTCCCGATTTATCTACCGATTTTACACTTTTAAGTTGGCAACCCTTTTCATTTATGTTTAATGTTACGGGGAAGCCCTCAATAGTATGGACCTAGTGCAGAATGTAATTCATATATTTTGGGGAATACCCTTGTGTCCTACAATTCGATGTTATAAGGGGCTTCCCGCTCAGGAATTTACCTGTATAGTCTATATAAACAGGGTTTCGGTTTTATTTTTTCATTAATTTTCTTAATTTTGCAAAGAAAGTACCTAACCTAAAGAGTGCCTACAAAATCAGATAATTAAGTTAAAATGTCGTCTGACGAGGAGCCAAGTACAAGTGCGTTTGTAAGAAGAAAAAAATATCTACAATATTATAGAAAAAAATGGGAAGAAGAATTTCCAGGTTGGCTGCAAGATAGTCGTAAAGGCGAAAGCTATGCCTATTGTAAGAGTTGTAATAAAGATATCAACATAACATCAGGAAAAGACGCTTTAAAGAAACATAGTTCTTCACATGCACACTCGGTATCATCAAAGAATATAAAATTACAACCGAAGATATCATCATTTACTGTGTCCAAAACTCAAAAATCTGATGTACTGGTTAAGCAAGGTAATTTTTTTTAAGTTTATATTTTACTACTTACATTGTTATATTATTTTGTTTTCTACTTATCGGTTTATAAAAGCAGTGGATATAATTATACCCATCAGGGTATAATTCGCTACTAGATATACCAACATAATTTTAATTCTCTTTTATTTTTAATTTCAGGTGAAAACAAAGCAGCGAAATAGGCTGTCTACTGAATCAATCACTGGTCTATTACATTCAAAACGACTCTTTAATACAGCTAATTGTTATGATTTTGTAATCAATTCGAAGATGACCGCGGCTATGGCCAAAGAATATTGGTATCATAAATAATTATACTTAAGTATGATTGTTATAAATTAGTCTGTAAGTTTTTTTAAGTTTATATTTTACTACTTACATTGTTATATTATTTTGTTTTCTACTTATCGGTTTATAAAAGCAGTGGATATAATTATACCCATCAGGGTATAATTCGCTACTAGATATACCAACATAATTTTAATTCTCTTTTATTTTTAATTTCAGGTGAAAACAAAGCAGCGAAATAGGCTGTCTACTGAATCAATCACTGGTCTATTACATTCAAAACGACTCTTTAATACAGCTAATTGTTATGATTTTGTAATCAATTCGAAGATGACCGCGGCTATGGCCAAAGAATATTGGTATCATAAAATAATTATACTTAAGTATGATTGTTATAAATTAGTCTGTAAGTTTTTTTAAATAAATAAACGAATTTGATTGTCTTTCTTTTTTGTCATTTACCGATTTTGGGTACAAATATACCGTTTTTAGCTGGCAATTCTACCGATCTCGCTCTATGACGTTCGAGACCACTGCCACCGACTGGGAAACGAATAGTTAATGGTAATCCCGTTTTTGGCCTATATTTACGTGTCACCTTAAGTAAGTCGACGTCCATTCATCGAGAGCTCAAAGAGCTGTTCTGAAGGTGATGCTACGCAAACCGTTTACATACCCGACTGAACAGTTAGATTAAGACTGCAAGTCAGACAACTCTTTGTTATACGATCTACTCTTCGTTAACATGCTTCCGTACCACCAAGACAAGTACCCCATTCTCGACGTAGGTCTGCTCGAGTTGTCATGTCGTTCGTTAAAGGACCGAATTTGCTACCCACCAATATTTCATATTAAGTTCTAGAATATATAACAAGCTAGAAATCAAATTCACAATAAATAGTCTTAACCCTTTCGAAATAAAAATAAAATTGTTAACTTTCCTCTTGAACTTCCACACACAAACAACAACGGACCAGTCTAACTCCACAACTACACACACACAATCACTCCTCACTATATCTTTTAAGCCCATTCAATAAATACGAGTATGTATGTGAACGTCATAAGTATTGTTACGCAATATTTTGTAAAATGGTCAATACAGTAGACTGTCCTTCAAGATACAGGATTCTCCTAGTTTGAAGGGCAGGAGTCTTACTCATCTGTATTAGCCATACCTATCTCTTACTAAACAATATTTGATGTTACCTAGGCTAAGTCTTTTGTTAAATAAACGATTACTTACCTACTACTTACATTAGGACGTAAAGGTGCTCTTACACGCAATTTTTTTTGCAATGTTTGCTTGGCAACACTAATGGATCAATAGTGGAGCAATCTGGATATATTTCATGTGTTGCGGAATATCCAATCGGTATGGAAATTTTTAGTTAATTTTCTTTCTATCTCGTTTGTACGTATAAACTACATCTCGTTTTTGCGAGAGGAACCGGCTGGCGGCGGGACGGCGGGCGGTGGTGCTTATTGCCTAGTTTTTTAAGTTGCTCCATATTGCATGATATGGAGCAACTTCTCTGGCAACAGGTTGCTACATGTTGCCATTGCCCAAATTGCTGGATAAAGTCGTGATGTCATTGTTGACGACGATTAGTTGACGAGAATTGCCCAGGATGGAGCAATTTTAGTTGCTCGTGTAAGCGCACCATTGGAATATTGCGGAGTGATTTTATCGCGCATTGAATTTTCCACTCTTGGTGTTGAACCGAGAATTGAGAATCCAACAGAGGAGCAGCGCGTCGGAAAAACACACCGTATGATGTTCAACTCTCGGCGCTAAGATCCTGAGGGCGAAAAATTCCCGCCACAATTTTATTACGAATTTGGGCTCCTTGAAAAAGTGCATCAATGTCACTGTTCATGTTTCATAAGCTCTATGAAGGGTTTTTTTTGAGGGTGGGAAATCCTTAAATATTAGGTCTTTACCTATGAAATTGCCGTTCTGCAGTACTGGCCATTTCAAATCAAAATAATTTTTGTTTGGCTAAGAATTCTAATTTCAAATTAATTTTATTTTAAAAACATGGTTTTTTTTTTCTAAAAGTAGTCATTTCTTTATTGATTAGTGTTACATTTTCATCGCATTTCAATCTTTTTCGTCATCATGGATACGTTAAAAATTCGAGTAATTATGGAATATGAGTACCGTCGTGGCAGCAACGCGGCACAAGCGGCACGCAACATCAACGACGTTTACGGAGCTAACACTACAAACCAACGCACCACCTGTTATTGGTTTGCTCGCTTCCGTTCTGGAAATTTCGACCTGAAAAATGAACCTCGCGGTCGTCCGAAGACTTTGGTCGACAATGACGAATTAAAGGCGATTGTGGAAGCTGATGATACACAATCTACGGCTGAATTAGCAGCAGCTTTCGACGTTAGCGTCAAAACAATATTGGTCCATTTGCGTCAAATTGGCAAGGTAAAAAAGCTTGACAAATGGGTGCCCCACGAACTCAATGATCGCCAGCGCGAAGTACGCGTCGAGACGTGCCTTGCACTGCTCAACAGACACACAAATGAAGGAATTTTGAACCGCATTGTTACCTGCGATGAAAAATGGATTCTGTTTGATAACCGTAAGCGCTCAGCAAGTTGGTTGGATCCTGGTTCAGCACCTAAACAATGCCCTAAACGAAAACTTACCCCTAGAAAAGTGATGGTCACTGTTTGGTGGTCTAGCGCCGGTGTGATTCATCACAGCTTCTTACCAAACGGGGTGAGCATTACTGCAGATGTGTACTGTGAAGAACTGAACACAATGATGGAGAAGCTGGCGCATCTCCAACCAGCATTGGTCAATCGCTCGTCTCCGCTGCTCCTGCACGACAACGCGCGACCTCATACTGCACAGCAGACGGTCTCCAAGTTGCAAGAACTGGGGTTGGAAGCTCTCCGTCATCCGCCCTACTCACCAGGCCTTGCGCCTACAGACTACTACTTTTTCCATAATTTGGATAACTTCTTGGCGGGAAAAAAATTTAATACCCGAGAGGCAGTACAAAATGCCTTTGAAGAATTTGTTGCCTCCCGTCCAGCTGATTTCTTTAAGAAGGGCATCAATAAACTGCCACTGCGATGGCAAAGATGCATTGATTGCATGGGTGATTACTTCGATTAATACAAATAAAAAATTCATGAAAAAAAATCGTTTAAATTTTTTCATACAAAACGGCAATTTCATAGGTAAAGACCTATTAACTTCTCCCGCTGTGTGGAACAGGAGGGCGTGTCAGACTTTTGCTGACTAAAACCCACCCGTGTTCCCTCAGTTGCCTGTGTGCCAGGGGCAACGGTATCTCTTTCGAACAACCCGCATCAGCCGATCTATTCTGTTAAACGCTCACCGTGAAAACTTGGGTGAATTGAGCTGTCATTCCATCTTACACTAGGGATTGATGCTAATAACAGCATGTCGATTCTGTAACATCTCACCGCGTGAAGTGAGCGTGGAGTGAGCTGTCAGTGTCATCCCACTGATGCCAGGGATTGACCAAGCATTACACCGACAGCTCACTCCACGCTCACTTCACGCGGTGAGATGGTTACAGAATAGCAATACATCTCACTTCATTCAAGTTATCACGGCGATATTTTTACAGAATTTTTTTAGTGAGAAGTTAGTGAAGTTTTGTTATGCACTCTTTGACAGCTGTCACTAGTGTCACTATTTACAATTCTTAATTTTGTATACATAATCGTAATAAATATTTTTTATCCAAGTTTTTATTTATGTCAACAGTCCGCCTAATTTAAGGTAGTCACGTGACTCTTCCTAACTTTTAATTTGTTTATCGGCAAATTGGATCGATGCGGAAAGTAGGCGGAATTTGGACTGAGTTTTGTCCTACGACTTTTCGGTAGACACACATTCATTAGAGGTGATTTAATAGTAAAGACCGGTTTTTCTGTTTGAGCTGTCAAACATTACACAAACGTTGGGCGGTCTGTTGATCTAAATTTAGATCTGGATAAACAACATTTATGATGATTTAACAAAATTAAGAATTAAACAACGAATAAAATACGATTGTTAAGCATTCTCCATACAAGTGCTGACTCGTATATATTAGAGAATATGTCAAACTGTCGTATTTATTCTTCAGATAAAGTTAACTGACTTTAAAAAAAAATAGCCCTTAATCTATTATTTTTGATAATAAAGAAGATTGTAAATTATTCCACAAGCTAAATTTGTTTTATAAGTATCTTACGCACACATAGCAATTCAACGGATTTAAATACAGTTGAATACAAAATATCCTGGAGGACACACACTTAAATATTTTGATACCATAAACCAGATACACAACGGCTACACATCGAGATGTACGGTTCCAGTTTACGCTGATCTTGCACTGTACAAAAATCCAATACAAAGCGAGATCAGCTTATGCTGGAAATTTATAACTTAAGGGGACACTTTGCGCGGGCTCGAACTCACTGGTGGGCCTGGCAAAAAATCACGCTGTCTCACCAGGCTTCGTAACCGACAGAGATAGTATCAGTGGTGAGCAGTTAGACGCTAGTCTACACGCACAATGTTATTGAGTGAGATGCAGGAGCAGTTTTGGCAAAAAAATGGCGAAAAAATTAAGAAAAGTCCTTCAGAAGATCGGGATTTATGAAAAAACCTCTGCATAAATCAATGACCAATAAAGTTTATTGAACTTATTGTAAATTGAACTTTGTCGGTACCGTGTTGATTTTCGAGATTTTACACTCCTTTTATTACTTAAACACGCTCAAAGTTAGGTTAAATTAGCAAGAAAACCGAATCTTTGTTGGCTCATAACTTTTTAATAGCTTTTTATTTTAGTATTCTGTTTCCGTACAGACAATAATAATAACGAGACAAAATCATACCATGATTAATTTTTGATGTACATAGTCAAACAGTGGAGTAAAACCCTCCCGAAGTTTGTATGGAAAAAATGTGGACAAGTATCACCTTAATGTTCGAAGTTTGTGGTCGTATCTTTGAGTGTCCGTACAGATCATCAAGCTGAACAACTCTGTCTATGTCAACATCGTAATCGCGAAATATATAATGAGTTGCCCATTGACACACAAAAAACCCATAACAATGGGGTAGTCCCATGCGTTTATTGTATTGGTATTCGAGTTTTGGATCTTTAGCAGTCGTTACGGGTTGTTATAATCCCGAAAAGTGTGACAATTAGTCGTATCAAGGGGGTATAACCCAGTATCTGGGTTGTGGAGTTCAGATAGGCAGTCGCTCCACATAAAATACTGGTATTAAGCTGCATACAGTAACACTGAAAGCCGACTTTAACGTAGTTGGAATAAAGCTAGGCAGAAGATGATGGTGAGGTATTGAAGTTTTTTTTTTAAGGTTTTAAATAGTAAAAAGGGTTGATTATATTTTCGTGATACGGTTTTGGACCCATGAAGAAGTTTGTTTAGTTTGATGGCCTCCACCTCGGCCTCAAATATGACCACTCATTTCTGAAACACGCTGTATTAAGGAAGTAAGAGAGTTCTCCTGGGATGCGAGTTACACCCGAGTATTTTCCAAGTAAGCGTCTTAAGCGAACGTGAACTTTATTTTATAAAAATTAACGTTGAAATTCGTACGAAACGCTTGCTCACTTTCACTTCAACGAATACAAAAATTACGCGCATGGGAATAATATTCACAGTTGTATGAAATGCTAATTTTATTTAAAAAGTAAAGTACGTGGTAGTGCGAACTACAAATTTTGCCCTAAATGTAGGATAAAAAATACCAGCCATATTTAGTTTCCCACTGCAGCAGGCTTAGCAGGACGCTTTCTATTTCTACGAAGAATAGACAGTGCTTTTTCAATACAAAGTGACATTTCATTTCTCCATTTTTGACATCGCACCGTAGATATCCTTCTATAATCTGTCATTTAGTCTTTAGTTTCTAACGATCTTTGTCTAGGTCCTTATAATTAAAGACTATTTCTTCCCAAACTGTCAAAATCACACTGACAACAAACTTTTTACTCGACGGCCACAAAGTATATACGACTGTTTATATGTCTGTGATACGATTATCTACAAAATCATGATTCGTTTAGAACGTATAACTGTGATAATTAATGAATAGAAAAACACAGCTATCTTCTCCTATTGTACATAATTTAGTTAATAGTCATTTCTATTCATCCGTCGACAAATCGGTGCTCCTGCTAACCCTGCTGGGCAAAAGCCTCACGGTTGCTCAAGAGCAAGCGGTTTCGGATTTAAAAGGTCACATCGGTACTCGCTCGGATTTCAACCCACAACTTTGTGCATAAGGAAATCATTAAGCATTATGTCTAGGTTATTTAATTCTGCATTAAATTATTCTTGTTTTGGGCAATTAAGTATTTACTATTTGACCTTCCAAGAGCCTTTCACGTGTGTAACAAATTCGTTCGAATAAAGTATCCTGAAAAATGTTAAATGCATGTAAGCAATAAATTACCAGTCCGTAATTTAGATAAAGATTGCAATTAGCCAAACCTAATAATGGCTTCGGGTTGGCTGCGAATTTTGTGTTGCTTTTACTTAAGGAAAATTCCGTCTGTGTTGTTAAGGGCCCTATTTTCCTTAACCCACACAGAGACGCGACGTGCCAGTTTCACTGAGTCAAAATGTCCGAATAACAATAAATTGGTAGGTACAGATTTTTTGTCAAATTCTTGTGATCGTTAATACTTACTAAGCAGCTAAACAACAAAGTCAACGATTGCGGTGGGCACGCCACGATTGCGGCGGTAAGTCCCCTCTTTGAGGAGTGGTTCGAGAGGCGGCATGGCGTCCTCACCTTCCGCCTGACGCAGGTCCTCACCGGACACGGTTGTTTCGGGAGGTTCCTGTTTCGGATAGGGCGGGAGGAAACGACCGAGTGTTTCCACTGCGAAGATCGCCCTGAGGACACGGTGGAGCACACGGTGGCGGTCTGCCCGGCTTGGGCGGAGCACCGCCGTGTCCTCGTGGAGGCGATCGGCGGCGGCGATCTCTCGCGTCCGGCCCTGGTCCAGGCCATGGTACGGAGCGAGAGGGCATGGGTAGCCGTCACCTCCTTCAGCGAAGCAGTAATGCTCGCGAAGAGGGAGGCGGCGCACGTGAGGGAGAGGCAGCATATGCCCTAGCCGCCGCAGGATACGGAGACGCCCTGGGCGTCGGGAATCCCAGGCCAATTTCCGGCCACCGTAGGCATGGGCTTGCGGACGGCGAGTAATGGGAAGCTCGCTGTCCGGTAAGGACCAAGCCCAAGTCGACGGCGCGTTGTATTCCACGCGCGCCTCAAAGAGATGTCAGCACAAAAAATGATGGGGCCCGCAGGGGCCAATGCCTGCCAGGGGTGCGGGTTTGTTCTATAGAGATACCGCAGCCCCTGGCGTACGGGCTACTGAGGGAACACGGGTGGGTTTTAGTCAGTAAAAGTCTGACACGCCCTCCTGCTCCACCCAGAGCGGGAGAAGTTATTTGATGATTCAAAAAAAAAAAAAAACGGCGGTCATCCGAATTTTCCGGTTTTAGAATCAATTTTAAACAGTTTTTTAGAGCCAGAAAAATGTAATAAATGTCGTAATAAATACCAGGCCAATCAGAAAGTTTTGCGAAAAAAAGTTTTTATGTATAAGAGGATGGCCAGTTATAATCTATTTTTAAAATATGTTTATTTGTAAGTAGAAATAGGTACGTATTTCAAAATTTCCGTCCACATTGTTTGCGGGTTAATTTAAATTATCGTCTCATTAAAAAAATAGATCTGCACCGGGAACATTTTCGCGCTATGATTTGTTACGATGGTACGTTGTTATAACGAATTTAAGCGCGGTCGACTAACTTTGGGGGATGAAGAAAGAAGTGGTCGCCTTTTGACGGCTTTTACGGAAGAAAACGTGAAAGCAGTGAAAAATTTTATCTATGATAATAGGCAAGTTACGTACCTACAAGAGATTCAGCACTGCAGGTTGGATCGGGAAGTTTCACGCTGGGTGCCGCACAACCTCATCGATGCTCAGAAGCAGGCCCAGGTGGGGGATAGTGCCGTGATTTGATAAACAAATTTGAAGCAGGCTCGTCTCGGCGTGTTTACGACATTATTACACATGAGTCTTGGATTTATCAATACGATCCAGAAACAAAACGCCAGTCGACGGTTTGAGTGTTTTTAAACGAATCAACGTCTACCAAAGTGAAGCGATCTAGAAGCGGGGCGAAGACATGGCGTCAATTCTTTTACGGAATAAAAGAAGTATCAACGCTGAATGGTGTACTACCAAATGCTTGGCAGAAGTTTTCTCTGTTGTGAGCAACAAGCGACCAAACACCGGGCTCCGCGGGCTACTGCTCCACCACGACAACGCGCCTTCGCAGACCACGGTCAAAACGAGGGACTTCCTGGACAGCACACCGGTCAAACTCCTGGGTCACCCTCCTTACAGCCCCGACCTAGCACCGTGTGAGTTCTTTTTATTCCCGAAAATAAAAAATCAGCTCAAACGGATACAATTGTCGTCGCCGGAAGATGCGCTGTCAGCGTTCGAGCAGGCTGTAAACGAGGTGTCTGCGGCGGACTGGAAAAAGTGTTTCGAAAACTGTTTCAGACGCATGGAACTTTGTATAGAGGCTAGTGGAGAGTACTTTGAAAAGATTTATTAAAAATATTTACTTATAGAAAATAGCAATTTTTATTTTATTTTCGCAAAACCTTCTGAGTGTCCCAACTGTAATAAAAACATTAAACATTAAACTGAAAATTACGGTAATAAAAACATGATAATTTCGAATTTGCTCGATAAAAAATGCGAAACTTATTCCCTCAAAACTAAAATTTTAGTAATAATATATTAAGGTGGAAAGCGCCAGGGTAGCTCGGGAAATACAAATGCATGCTATTTGCAGGTCATGTATGTAATTACATACATGGTAGGTTGTCGCTATCTTCTATCTATATTCTATATTATATTTTTATATAAATACATAAAAGGAGAAACTGACTGACTGACAAATCAACACACAGCCGAAACTACTAGGACTAGGAACGTGAAATTTTGTACACGGCTTCTTTTTATAATGTAGGGGTGCACTAAGAAGGGGTTTTTGGAAATTCGACCTTTAAGGGGGTGTAAATGGGGGATTTTGTTTGCATGGAAAATCTTATTCCTTGAGTTAATAAACTTGAAACTTGGCTCAAATACTTATCTAAGTAAATTATAAAGTTGGTCATTTATTGTTTTCAACTACCCGCTAAAGGGGGATTGGGGTTGTCAAAGTTTGTACGGAAGAATTTTAACGCGCGTATTTATACCTAAAACCAAAAATAAAGAATAACGTGTATAAGGGGTTTTCGAAAATCTACCCCTTTAGAAAAAAAGGCTAGTTAGTTTTACAAGAGATGATTTTACTGCGTGTCTTGATTAACTCGAAAATTGGTATATATAACCTATAAGTCAAATAATGTAAAAGAAACAAAAGATTAAAAAAAAAACCCCTTTGAGGGTGAAAAGGGGGATATAGTTTGTTTGAAGAGTTTTCTATGGAGAAGTTAAAAATATACACATTTACCTGAGCCATATTATTATAAACCTGAAACTTGCTTAGATGGTTTTGTGTGAAGGATAGTGATCATATCACTTTATATTGATGACGTCGGAAGAGAAATATTTATCCTACTAATATTATAAATGCGAAAGTTTGTGAAGATGTTTGGATATTTGTGACTCCATCACGCAAAAACGACCGAACGGATTTGGATGAAATTTGGCGCACAGATAGATTATAACGTAGATTAACACATAGGATACTTTCTATTCTGGTGGTACGGTCCCGCGGGATACTTTCCAACTTCGACGCGGGCGAAACCGCGGGCGGAAGCTAGTTTAACATACAACTTTACTGGGTGACACTGGCCTGTAAATTGCAAAAAAGCGTAAGAATATTTCTACCTTAGTGCAATCACTTTAAGTGACGTGATCGAGTAGAGCAAAATTTTGATATTTCCACAAAAAAACTTGCAATGAAATGACATATATTGACGAAATTTGGATACCTACTAAAATAAACAGCACTCGTGACATAATGTCTTGGCAGTAATGTGCATATTTTTTTTTGTTTTGAGGAACACACACCGCTTCTATTTCCATGGAAACAAATATAGAATGAATCTATTAATAATATCTACGTGACAAAAGCATAATTATGATGTGACACATTGCCTTGGCAGCAATTTCCACAATCTGTTTTTATAACTGACTAAAATACCTACTAAAGGCTCGTGCAGACTAGCGCGACTCGACGGTCGCGTCGCGCTAACTAAGCTGGGGTTGGCTTCCAATCGACATGGAGCGACTGCCTATTTGAATTCTACAACCCAGTGACCGGGTAACATGATACCCCTTAGACTGGTTATCAGACTTTCGGGCATCTGAAGACCCGTAACGACTTTCAAAGATCCACAAATGACAGCCGGGACCAACGGGCTAAGGTGGAAGCTCCAGGACGGCCTGCGAAATTCAGCAGGTCAGTGCTAGGTTGTCACCATCTGCCGAGCCCTTTCGCAACTATGTTGGCGTAGGCTTACAGTCCAACGGGATGCAGCAGTATTTTACGTAGAGCGACTGCCTATTTGAAATACAGAACCCAGTTACTGGGTAATCCGGTACCCTTTGGTAAGACTGGCTGTCAGATTTTCGGGCTTCTGGGCTTTGAGGTCCTCACACGTAACGACTTTCAAAGATCCAGAAATGACAGCTGGGACCAACGTCTTAAGGTGGAAGCTCCAGGACAGCCCGCGAAATGCACATTTTCTTAAGTTTTTTTGCAATTTACAGATATGTGCCAGGTTGTTTGTTGATTAAAATATGATTCGCGACTAAAACTAATGTGGCTTTCTTGGATCATTCATCTTAATTGGTCTTGGTCTTGTCTTGGTATGTAAAGATGGTCACCAATCCACGCACCAACTGCGGCAAGCGTAGTTTTAAAACAACGAATTACTTGGTCAAACGCTGCAAACTGAATTTCACAATGATTGTTTTTACTAATGTGCGTATTTATTGTGTTATCGGGCAATTATTTTAGGCCAAGTATTGCACAAGCAAGTTAACTTGAGATATGTGATCGCCATTTGTGATTGGTAATCAGAGAGGTCGATGGGATTGGATGACTAATGGCTGATTCCTATAATTTTCACACAGTTGTAGGTTAAAATTGAGACTTGTATCTTTACCAATAATGAAGTAAAGACCTCCGCACAGTAGACCCCTATTAGGAAATAGCTATCACAGGTAAAATTATTTTACGAAACTATTTACCTATTTGATCAGTTTGGAAATAAAAAATGCTATAAGCAAAACGATCCGTTTTTGTCTATAGGAACCGAGCATTAGTCATATGTTTTGATCGGGAAAGGGGATTGTGTTTTAGGTCATGAATCTGGGTTGCTATTCCCCCAGACCTTTTTTTTGGAGGGTGGGAAATCATCAAATTACTTCTCCCGCTCTGGGTAGAGAGCAGGAGAGCGTGTCAGACTTTTACTGACTAAAACCCACCCGTATTCCCTCAGTTGCCTGTGTGCCAGGGGCGACGGTGTCTCTTTCGAACAACCCGCACCCCTGGCAGGCATTGGCCCTTGCGGACCCCACCAGTTGTTGCTGACATCTCTGATGGCGCACGTGCAACACAACGCGCCATCCCACCTACCACTTTTTTGCCACAGGGGATAGGGAGAGCGGCCAACGCTATACCGACACTCCTCCTACTCTGCGGCCCCACCGCGGTTGCCATCAAACGGTGGCGGTCCAGCCACGGAAGGGAAGAGCGCTGCTCAGAAGCAACGGCACTCTTCCTCTGCCGCAGCCCGTAACCCTCAGCCGCGATGCTTCCCATTCGACATCGCGGCCCACCTCAGTTGCGGTGCACCTCACCGCAACCCAGTTTTTGGCCGCTACGTCATCGGCTTGAAGGCAAAAGCCCTGACGAGCGGCCGCATTTTTGGGTGTCTCTTCGCTTAACCGTGGCTGGGAGATCACGGTTACTGAGCCCCCCGCAACGACAATGCGGGAACCCACTAGGGGGGAGCCAGACCTTTAAGGAATATTGGTGCAATCTTTCACTTTCCTGTTACCTTTCAATATCTGAAGTAAAAATGCATGGCAAATTTTGCATCATAAACACAATATAGCACACTCATTCAAAATCAAAATCACGAACATCAAAATACATAAGACAGTCCCCCAAAAACGCCCACCCTTCGACACTTCCTAGTGCTTTAGCTGGGAAGAAGAAGTGGCGCAACAAACTTCCCAGCAGCACAGCATTTCGAATTTCAAAGCCCTCGGCGTAAATTGGTGCACATTCATTGATATTAAGAAAAACGGGGCCATTTTAAGGCAACGTAATGGCTTACGGGATGTTTCCGAGAGTAAATGAGTTTGTTCCAAGGCATTTTTATTTAGGCTTGTGTACCTACTTTATGCGAATTCCAGCAATAAAGAGTAAGTACAATTCTGATTCTGAGTTTGTGCACTTTTATGCTTTCTAACGTGACGATATCCACGGCAGTCATCATCATTTCTGCTAAAAGACGTCTACTGCTGCACATAGGCTTCCCACAAGCACCGCCACTTTAACTGGATTAGTGCTTCTCGCATCCAGCGGATTCCTGCGACATTCACTAGGTCATCGGTCCACCTTGTCTATCCAACGCTACGTCTTCCAGTCGCGGTCGCGGACTCCAGATCTTTTCGGGCTCATGATATGCCCTGCCACTGACACTAAAGTTTGGCAATTCTTCGGGCGTAGTCGGTTATCTTGGCTCTCTTACGGATTTCTTCTTTCTTGAGTCGATCTCAGAGGGAAACTACAAGCATAGCTATTGCCCTTTGGATGACTTTCAGCCTTCTTCCGAGGCCCATTATGTTAATACCACCGTATTGTGGGTTGTAAATTTAAGAGTATATATGCTATTCTTGATAGAAAGTCTTCAAAATAATATACCTACTGCTATAGATTTTACTACCGTGTTATGGTGATGCCATGCACGTAAACGATAATATCGTCTCGTTAGAAATTATAAAAGAGCATAATCTCAGAATCAGATTCGTGCTTAACCTTTGTTGCTTCCTGCCAGGGGTGCGGGTTCGTTCGAAAGAGATACCTCCGCCCCTGGAATACGGACTACTGGGGGAACACGGGTGGGTTTTAGTCAGTAAAAGTCTGACACGCCCTCCTGCTCCACCCAGAGCGGGAGAAGTTATTTGATGATTTCCCACCAAAAAAAAAACCTTTGTTGGTTTCGCGCATCAGTACCATGAAAGATGGTGAAGTATCGTTACTTACACCTTCAAACTGTTTATGTCTTTGGCGTTTGATCAATGGGGATAAAACTTGCTCACTTCAGATGTCGCTGTTGCCATTGTACCGAGAATTTGACCACTATCTGTCACTATCAGTACATTTTTGTATACACGCAGCTTCTTTTACTCATAAATAATTCATCTTGCGTTGCGTAGCTCCTAACTGCAAAAGTCCGGGGACCCATGTGTTACCCAAACATGTTAAAAGAGGAATACTGTGGGAGAGAGCATCCCGAAGAACAAAACGGAAACCCAATAATACATAGAGGTTATGTGCCTTCCATTTTAAACCAGAAGAGTAATGTGGCAGAAATTCTAAAAGAGTAATAAGGAAACAAAACAATGGCGATTTGTAGGCATTGTCCTATGCTGCCAGCTACGAGCTTAAATTTTTTAACCCCGTGCGCCATCTAGTTTTTAAAATATTGACCAACAAAATATTGATGTGTAAAAGTGTCTTAAAAGATCTAGGACTTACATAAATAAACATTTTATTTCATTTCATATATTATATAAGTATCACGCCCTTCATACCACACCACATTTTGAATTTTTATCCTTTATGCTTCCCATTCCTTCCAGTGGGTGTCGTAGGAGGCGACTAAGGGACTTACTAGAGAATGGACAGCAGCGTTCTCTATGCATTTTACCACCATACTGCGATCGCCAATCCGCCTGTCCAGCGTGGCGATTATGGCCATTTTGGGGGAGGCCTATGTCCAGCAGTGGACGTCTTTCGGCTGAAATGATGATGATGATCCTTTATGCTTGAGCAATGGCTTGAGTAAAGTTTTCATTTTATTTGTTGGGATATTGGCATGGCTAACTGACACATGACAAATTATTTGATTAATGTTCTGCGTCTCGTAATGTTAATTACTTTGCCTACCTTTGTATAGAATCAAGTCTAACTAAACAGACAGCTGTGCTATTGGTATTTTGATTTTTTTGTGTGGTAACGCTGCTCGTTTTCACATTCACAGCCTGTTAATACACTTGGTTACCACTAGTATAGTGCGTGTCGGTTCGTGAGCTAAAAATACTATAGTAGATAGTAATGGTACTTAGTAGTTCAAAACAAGTCTCAAATTCATTTTGGTTCAAGGTGGCAAGTAATAATATAGTACTTTATTACAGTTAGGTACAAAAATTGTTACTATTTTGGCTAGGCAGCAGACTGCGTAGGCACACAGTACTTAGGCCAGACCAAAACGGCTGCCTAAGAATACTAGCTTTCAAAACAGAATTCAGAGTAAGAATAGAGATGTTTAAAAATAAATGCGTTGTTAAAAACGCGACCATGCAAGCGAGAGATTCGTGTTGGTTTTATTTACAATAAATAGATTGGAAAGAAATACTGAGTATTTTTAACCGACTTCAAAAAGAAGGAGGTTATCAATGCGACATGTTTTTTTTTTTACAAATCCAAAGTCACCGACTTCCGAAATTAAAGTTATTTTTCACTTTTGTAGTGTTTTTGGAAGTCGGTTGTCTTTTTGTTTTTGAATAACTTTTTATTGGTTGGATTAATCATTTGTATGGTGTAGGTACATAATAAAGTGTATTATGTATTCTATATTTGTTTGAAATATTTTTGGTAATCATCGCATCCCACGATTTTATATTGGTAAACCGACAAAAAACATTTTTTCATCTGTATATCTATCTACTCGTGGCTAAGTTAAAAGTATAACAACCGCATGGGAACGCAGGCCGCGGTCGGCCCCTGGGATGGGATCGTCTTTACAAACCGATACCCCTCCGAACCTCAGAAATCACGTTAAGCCATTGGTCTCGATGTCATTCTTGGATCTTTGGCGAGTGTTTACGGGTCATCAGAAGTCTGATTACTAGTCTTACCAAGGGATATCGTTTTACCTAGTAACTGGGTTTTGGATATCAGATAGGCAATCGCTCCGTGTAAAAGATGTAACCGGTTAGACTGGATACCGACCCCAACATAGTTGGGAAAACGCTTGACAAATCGCAAATTGAATCAATCCACTACCTAACCAAACCAGGACATACCATTGTGTATTAAAGATAAACAATTTATTGATTTATTGGAAATTTCCAATAAAATGAGGAAAGATAAACGGATTGCCCAATTTGCTAGGGATGTGATTCAATAAATAACTGGTCTTGTGGTTTTCTCCGATATACTTACATAAAAAAAGTTGGTTGCAAGACGGTTGAAACAGGAAAATGCCTTCGTGACCTTTCAGGTGGGGTAAAATTACTGAAACAGGTGACGTTGTGCGGCTAATTTGGACAATTTGTGCCTGTTTTTGTCTTCGCAATTATGTAATATGAAGCACTTTCGAAATGAAGCTTGCCCCTTAGCAGGAAAATAAAACATGAAAAAATAATGTTTACATTCTGCATTACCTACCTATTTCAAAATTAAAATACATGGTTGCTCGGACTCGCGTGCACACGCATTATTACATTACAGGAAAATTATATCCCGTTTAAAAATGTTATAAATGTGACCTATCTTTCGACTGTTCAACTATTACTCTAGCACTAAAACTCTCGTGGTACAGGGTTTTGTCGGCCAGAAAATAAGTATTGAACTTACCACAAGTATTCCAACCGAAAAGACACAAGAACATAAAAAAATGAGATACGAAGATCCATCCGGAGTCCATTTCACTATCAATTAAGTACTTAAATTATTTTTAACAAATATTTATTAACAATACATACGTATAAATAAATAAAATTGAAGTGTCTGTTTGTAACGTCAAAATAGCAGATTCGTACTAAATTCAGAAAGTATAATTTATACGGTACTTACAAAAACACAATTCTTAAAAAAATTGTGTGTCTGTCTGTTTGTTCGGCTAATGTCCGAAATAGCTAGATCGATTTAAGGGACTTTCACAGGCAGATAGCTGATGTCGGACTAAAAATGGCCTACAGGGGCTTACATTTTTAGTCCCGGTACCAAGTTCCCGTGGGATAAGTTCGACATCCACATCTACGCGGAAAAGGCGTGGGCACAGTTGTTAATAATTATAAATTATGAAAAAATGTTTCGCTTTAGAAGTTACTGAAGATTTTATTATAATATAAATATTATTGTTATTATTTACATTTTAAAATGTTCATAAGTTAAGTACTTTAGGAAACGTAATACTCACTGAATGAAGCCACTAAGGAAATTGCAACAGGAACGATGATTATCCAGAATGTATCGCTGTGGTCCATCCAGCACCTAAAATATAAATAATTAAATTCGTTTGATACATAAAAAGTTCACAGAGGCTTATGGCTAAGTAATAATAGGCGCATGGTTCAATCGATCAGGTGAAGCTACGTTTGCCACAGTTGCCATGTTTGGTTCGTGGATGGGTGACCATCTTTACATACTAAGACACCATGTCATCATGCAATGTTTCCATTTCTCGGAAATCACGCTAAGCCGTTGGTCCCAGCTGTCATTCGTGGACCATTGACAGTCTTAACCAAAGACTATATTATATACTCTATGGTCCGAAAGTCTGACAACCAGTCTTATCAAGGCGTATCGTGGTAACTGGGTTGTGGAGGTCAGATATGCAATCGCTTCATGTAAACTACTTGTATTCAGCTGCATCCGGTTAGACTGGAAACCGACCTCAACATAATTGTGAAAAGGCTAGGCTCATGATAATAATATCCTTCCGACCAGGTTTCGGCCAGTCTAAACGGTGACTAGCCAAGTACGCATTAGATATTTAGTCCAAAAGTGTGTGCGCACTGCGTAGACACTTGTGCGCCGCATTATCCCTCACTCTCTTATAAAGCCGAGACTAACTGGAAGAGGTCAGCCGAAAAACGGCTTTACGTGCTTTCAGAGGCACGAGGGTGTCACGCCACCAATAACATTGTGCTAGACGTGCTGGTCCTAGGAATCGAACACGTCAGCAATCAAATGCGACCACGAGACCAACTGCGCAGTTGTTGGCAGGCACTTAGGAGGCAAATAATATACTAACCTCAATAAATAAACTAATTTTGGAGTGGCTTTGTTTTGAGTAAAATAAGCATTAGTCGAGAGAAGTTGGAACGGAAGTTTAACATTAACCTTCAGCTCCAGTAAATATAATCCAGTAGGTATTTTAAGTTAATTAAGTTTCAAATAAGTTACCATAGCTGTTACAATTGCAAAATTTTGTTATTTCGCTGACCATACTTTTTTGCTAGATTTAATATTGCAGGGTATTGCATTTTCCACTTTCGGTTTATGTACCAAACAGTTCCACCGCTGTTACAGCTACTAACCATTACACGAGCTTCATTGACCGTCATACAGGCTGTACGTTTTATATTCATCCGTTCGAGTCATATTGTAATCCATAAATATATAGGTTACTGTCATAGACACAAAATATGGATTTTAATGATTTTTTGAATAACTTACGTAATGCATCTTATTATGATTTTTGGTGGCAGACATGCTTTTTTCTTCTGATCAAATGATGTTCCCCACAACTCTTAAAAATTAAAATAGGTCGAGTTCATGCACATTTCCTCAGATTAAATGTACAAAAGAGCAAATATCGTCAAACTGTTCATGACGTGTGCCCATTTCTCATATAAAGCGTGTTCTTTGTTCTCATAAGGGGCGTTGAAAATATCTTCTTCCAAAATTAAAGGTTAGGACAATACTGTGAAAGTGGAAAAACTAGCCACGAAGAAGAAGTACGATTACCATTACTTTTTTATTAAATACTAGCTTTCTGCAGCGGTTTGGCCCGCGTGGTGGTCGAAATTTGTTCCACCGGAACGTACTACCGGAACTACAAAGTATCCTATGTGTTTATCCAGGTTATAACCTATCTTCGTGCCAAATTTCATCCAAATCCGTTCAGCCGTGATTACGTAATTGAGTAACAAACATCTCAATATCCAGATATACAAACTTTCACATTTATAATATTAGTAGAATAACTTATGCAACGCACCATTAATCTAGCATAAGTTCTAATTTAACGCTAGCTGTAGAATGCCAATACACCTACTTTTACCTTCATTAGACATCTTAAACTAATTTTTCTTCATAAATTAGTGTAAACCACAAACCTCTCTGTAGCTCCGGGCGTGAAGAATCTAGCGGTTGCGTAAATCATAATGATGACCAGCGAGCCACCCCAGCCAAGGAGCACGAACCATCGCATGGCCACCTCATCCTTCACGAACACCTGTGCCACACACCCATTAGCATCAGCCATTCATAACACTTATAAATAATGGTAAACATACACTGCGGAAAGTTTTACACCTATCTATAAAATACGATGACGAATAGTATGAATTTCAGAAGCATAGTATAGACAAGTATTTCATCTCACGGGGCGACTCGCGCTTTATTTGTGATTACCGAGTGTACAGACACGTTGTAAATGTGTGTGTGAGCGTAGGAGCTCCGGTCACAGAATAATCTCCGGTACGGTCCGAGAAAATGGCGAAGTCGGAAGTGTGTGCATGCAGTGTGTAGGCGAGTAGCTTCAGCACATAACACACACGCACACGGGTGTGTGTTCCCTCGTCTGTTAGATAGACTCATTGAGTCTGATAACAATAGAAAAATAATTGTGTTAATTACTTGACACTTTGTGTGCTGAAGCTACTCGTCTTCACGCGCATATTTACAGCTTGTTTGTACACTTGGTTATCACAAAAAAACGCACGTCGCGTCGTGAGATAAAAATACTGTAAATTGACGGGAAATATGTCATTTCGGGTTTATTAAAAAGTTCACTTTTGTCTCTTTTTTTTCACAGACAACGCTCTACGCGTTGTCTCTGTCACTCTTTGCTGTGTGACGGAGTTTTAAAGCTTGAGCTCCAGCTCGAACTTCGTTCGAGTACTTAATTAGAGTACTCTGTTAGATTATTGGTTAGATACAACTTCTACAATACGTAGACGAAATAATTAACTAACTTGGTATTATGAGTACTCACTCAACAAATACGGTAGAACTGAACAAACTTTCACAATCGTATGATAAAAGAAACAAGTTAGGCAGTTAGATCAGTCCTGAAATATGACAAGAAAACAGGAGATATGAATATGAATAAATGTTCAGTGTGGTACCGTATTTCTCACGAAGTTAGAACTTTTATTATAGCTACCTATGTAAAACTTCAGGGACAACATTAATTATTATTACTTGGCGCAAATATTTCAAAAAGATCCTACAGATATAGAGACATAAGTCACAAGTTGGAGAGGCAATTTTTACTGGCCTGCAGTGTATTGAAGGGTAGGGGACATTATATGGGACAATTGACATGGTTATTTTAAAGTCTCATACACATAACGGTTGCCTTATCTTTAGGCCAAGTGGGACATATCAAGCCACGCAGCATCCAGTCCTATGTGCACAAATTGCACATCCTACTTAAAATATTTTAAACGCGAAAATTTGCGAGGGTCAATGGATGGATGTTTGTTACTCCTTGTGCCTACCTAGCTTCTGACATTTCATAAGTGCCCATGCAGGTTTATATGAAATAAAATATTTTTATTTTGATTTCTTTCATGCAAAAACTACTGAACGGATTCTGATGAAACATTAAAGTAATATAATTTATACATCATAATAACATAAACAGGCTACTATTTAAAAATAATTTGGGTAATTTGCACATAATATAACGTTAAATATGAAATAAGCCGAAAAATTCCTAGCCTTTGAGAGCTGTGCCTAAACCGTTAAAGTTATACGAATATAATGTATCGTGGGAATGGGAACCGATCAGATTTCCGAATTCTTTTTGTACGAATTTCATTTTTCCAAAAACTATTGACCGATATCTTTTTTGCTATATGCATAATTTGACATATTTTTGGACCATCGAAGTATGATGTGTCATATGTATTATTTTAACGAACTATTTATCGCCGATTTACAAAAAAAAAAAACTTATTCCTATTGGACGAAGCCTCTTTTGAACTTTTTTCATTTGCCAAATGATTTATTTGCTATATTTTCACCGGTGTGGTGAAAATAAACAACATTTTACGGAATATTATTTGGTCACAAATATATAGCCGGTTACTTGGTAGCATTTTCAATATTAAATTAAAATAGTGTTATATAAAGTCAATATGTTGGTTTTGCTATGAAATTTAGTGAAAAACGAAACGCTGCAAAACCGAATTCACGCAGTTTTGTCTGCCCTACTCCTAGAGTATAATTTAATCCCGCGTAGGCGTGGAGGGGTGGGGCGGCCCACGAGCTGAGGAGCAGGTGGTTTGAAGGACCACCGCCGCGGCTGAGATTGCCGAAGCTGAGGTAGTGACCGTTAAAACCATCAGCGACGATAAGCTCGCGTGGGGCTGCCCAAACCCCGCAGCGCCGGGGCTGTGACAGAAACAATGCTTGCTGCATGTTGCATACCTGCTTGCATGCTGCATGCCTGCTTTCACGCTGCATGCTTTCTTGCATGCTGCATGCTTGAAGCAATCATCCTTGGAAGGATGAAAAGAAAATATGAGAAAAAAAAATTGAGAATAGAGATGAATAGAGGTCGAAATGA
The DNA here is from genome assembly GCA_949987655.1 of Polymixis flavicincta. Taxonomy (NCBI): domain Eukaryota; kingdom Metazoa; phylum Arthropoda; class Insecta; order Lepidoptera; family Noctuidae; genus Polymixis; species Polymixis flavicincta. The sequence goes on along the minus strand of OX465171.1, from coordinate 26,947,645 downwards.
AAATATGGTAATTAAAACAGTGGTAAAATGAATGTACGGATACATAATAGTTGAAAATTTTAGGTGAAATGAAATTCGGTCAAATATTTTTCGAACTTATGATATAGGTGACCCCATTTTTTATTTTATTTTACAAGGCATATATCCAAGTATTTAGTAAGTTCTTAAAAACATTAATAGCTACCTGCAACGATTTTGCTATTTAATGTAGAGAAACAGTGAGAGAGAGTGTCTTTTACATTATGTTATTTTGACGAATAGGTTTAATGTTAGCACGATAATAATGACGTGTAGTGGTATTCTGCAAAAATCTCACCGTGAAGTCTTCGTTGAAGTGTGCTGTCAATATTTAACATCAGTCGGAATGACAACTCACTTACTCACTTCACCTAATATTTCACGGTCAGATTTTACACAAAAAAAAGAAAATTATAAATAAAGGCTCCTTCAAAGAAGCGCGATGCGACTATCGTAGAAAAATTTCTATGAAATATGTATGGCTATTGTTCTACAAGATTTGCGTCACGCTATTGCATCGTGGCTGTATGTGAGATCATTAAAATTGCCTGACAAGTTTGATATGGATAGTCTGAAGGACATAGAGTACTTTTTATCAACACACCTAGCAGGCGAGACTGCGGGCGGAAGCTAGTCACACATTATTTTGTCAGCCGAATGAGCCAACTAACAAGTAGACGTAATCAACGGCAGTTTAGGCATGGTAGTCACAAACGACATAATCCTAAAATATAGCACTACGTACAATATACCTTAATTTAAAGAAATTACGTCTTCAACACATAAAATATGTCTGACCCGCCTAAGTACACAACGGATTTATATTGGCCGTGTTTGCTCTGCCCCATGAGTATTCCACACTACGTGACTATTTCAAGAAGGAACTTTGAAATTTTGTTTGCATCAGTCGGTATATTTACTGAACAGGATATTAAACAGTTTCTATGCGTCTAAAAGTTTTCAGTTAGACATTTCAGTAAGACTAATAGGAGTAGATCAAGCGTGTTTTTCATTAACTTATCGTCATTTATAGTAGGACCTGATGAGTGTACCTAACCTATAGATCTTTTATTGCGCGAAGAAACCTACTGGAGAGAAACACAGCATTTCTTTGTGCTAATACCGATGTTGATGCAGGGGCTTGTGGATAAGTATTAACAATCACACGGATCTACCGATCAAGTTAAGCTACGCTTGACACGGTTAGTCCGTGGATGGGTGACCATCTTTACATGCCAAGACCCTTCCGTGCTTCGGAAAGCACGCTAAGCCGTTGGTCCCGGCTGTCATTGTACTGTCATGTACATCTTTGACACTCATTACGGGTCGTCTGAAGCCCGAAAGTCTGACACCAGTCTTTCCAAAGGGTATCGTATTACCCAGTAACTGGGTTGTGGAAGTCAGATAGGCAGTCAATCAATGTAAAATACTGTTATTCGTCTGCATCCGGTTAGACTGGAAGCCGACCCCAACATAGTTGGGAAATGGCTAGTCAGATGATGATGATGACTGATGTTCATGATCCTAGCTTCAAACATTTAGTAAGTGTACTGCAGTAATATACGTACCACGACCAGAGCTATGTGCAGGTGCAACCCCTCGCAGAACATCCAGACGTAACTTGTGAGCATGAAGTAGTTGGTGACCACGTGCAGAACTTGACACCATGCCTGAGTTAAGAAACGATCTCTTAATCAATTCAGATTATAACAACAGCGACGTCTAAAATAAAAGATTGATAAAAAATATTGTGTCTGTGGTTATGCTTTCACAAATTCAATTACAATCTTGTCGTTCGTTAAACAAAAGTGAAATTGCTTGGCTAATGTTTATATAAAAAACGACCAAAGACGAATAAAAATAAATTGGGATTCTGTTTGTATGGGTAATTTTATTCAAATCCAAAATAGGATGAAATCAAGAGTGAAGAGAATGGTGAAATACTTGTACTTCTATTGAAGACATTTAAATTTTATTATTTGTGTTGGGAGTCTAACGTTGGCACATCAGTTGGCGTACCTATTTGTGCCAATTGTCCCGTTATTTTCCTTTGATACACAATATTAACATTTGTATTGTATAAATGATGCAAATATTCGCGATTTTTTTTTTAACGTTGCCCCATACTTGGAATTTCTTTTGTATTGTGGGTGCGTTTACAAATATTTAAACTCACATACACAAACAGCCAGACCCGGAAAAACTACTTGTAGTACATACAAATATTTGTTCCGTGCCGGAATCGAACCCGCGACACGTAGCGCAGCAGTCAATCACTTAACCACTGCGCCAACCGTGCCGTTAAATAGGTTAAAAAGTGTAGGCCAGCTAAAGAGTTGTATAAATCACATTATTACCGTATTTTCTTGAACGACGGTGGCCCTGTTGACGACGGCGCGGTACCAGATGATCCAGAGGACGTTGTTGAGAGCGAACGACATGAAGAGGTGGATGTGGATGCGTATCCGTGTGCATTGGAGGACCCTAAGTGAAGAAAATGTGGCATAAGGCGCCGCACACACCGACACATAGCGCAGAGCAAAACGCAAAGATCGCAATGAAATCATAAGATTCGCATTTGGAACAAGCTGGGCTAACGTAATATATTATTATTGCAGTTTTAGGCTGTTGAAGTTGGGTGATTTTTTAGTTTTAAAAAATCTCGTGTGTGAATATGCCAATTACAGTTTTTGGTTCTACAAAACGCGTAGCAAAAAACATTGTTTTACATTTTCTAGATTACTTCAAGTTTTTGTTTTAAATCAACTTTGTTTCTACAATAACTCTAAAAAGGATGCACCAAATGCTATAAAATAAGAAGGTACAGTCACCAAAAGAGAAAAGTAACCAAGGTCGGCGGATATAGTTGAAGTTTAGTAAGAAACCTATGGATGTTTTCGAATAAAATGTAATTAATGTAAATAATAGAAAACAAACAGTTAATTGAGAGATGTCGAGAGATGTCAGCACAAACTGATGGGGCCCACATGGGCCGATGCATGCCAGGGATGCGGGCTATTCGAAAGAGATACCGTGGCCCCTGGCACACAGGCTACTGAGCGAATACGGGTGGGTATTAGTCAGTAAAAGTCTGACACGCTCCTGCTCCACCCAGAGCAGGAGAAGTTATGTGAAGATTTCACAACCGCAAAAAAAAAAAAACTGTTCATTTATCAAATTAAGGCGCAGACAGCCGACTTTTAAGGACTTTTAATTGAAGATCACGTCTAAACGGCTTGTCTTATGAATTTGAAAAAATTATATGTGAAACTAGACAATTTTCTTCGTCATTTGATATGTGAATATTTTAAATAATATTTTTATAACATAATGTTATTAATTGGTAAAGTAATGTCTATCGCGGACATAAAAACGATAATCACGCAAAAACTATCGGGTGTATTTCCATGAAACTTTCACCATCTAAAAGATAATTTAATCACCCAAAATTTAGTATACGGTTTTTCTTTGAATTGTGTTTGATAAATCAACATGGGTTGTTTTTCGAAAAACTTGATGCGCGTTGAGGCGGGGTCTCTTGCGAGCGACGGGCGGCAGTGCATCGCTGTAGGTAGCTGTCATCTATCGTCGCCTTAAATTTCACTACAAATATCCATCGATCTCTTACTAAACTTTATCGGACAACCCTGGTTATTAACGTTTCTTGGTGCCTCTACATTAGAACTTGTAGCACTCCTAGCTGCACCGCTTGCAATATTAAAAAGTTAAGAATGTAGCGTTCACATTGTGTGTAAAAAGCAACTGACGTGAATAATTAAACGAATTGAACGTTTTAGATTGAGTTTTCTCCATCTTCAATTTAGTTTTCATTGCACAGTAACCCAATAGTTTTGCTGTGCCGGTGTAAATGTTTTAAAAACAAGTGGCGCCATGCTACCGACAAAAAAGACTACGAAAATTCGACTCATTCAAGTTTATATGTCATTGTGCAGTGTAGAAGTGGCCATTTCGAGAGTAGAGCGGAAAATTCTTGCTATCTCGCTCGTTTTACTGCATAGTGTTCATTGTTTTTCCCGGTTCTATTTTACATCGGTACAGTGGACAATCGTATGTACGGGTTTATAAAGCAGATGTGACGCTCCGACGCAGTACAGAACGTAAAAGTTCACTTGGTTTTACTATTCAGTGAAACTTTTACCTACTTATGCGATTTGATGGACGTAATTCAAACTTACTGCAATTGAGAATCCGTCACGAACGTTTAGTTTTAACAGTCTAACCTTTCCTTTGTAATTGTTAACATTAGTTTCCGACATTTACTTAAACTTTAACATTTCCAGAATCATCATCATCATCATTTCAGCCGAAAGACGTCCACTGCTGGACATAGGCCTCCCCCAAGCTCTTCCACTTCGACTGGTCTTGTGCTTCCCACATCCAGCGGAAACCCGCGGCCTTCACAAGGTCATCGGTCCATCTTGTGGGAGGCCTTCCCACTCTACGTCTTCCGGTACGCGGTCGCCACTCCAGAACCTTTCGGCTCCATCGGCCATCTGTTCTGTGAGCAATGTGCAACATTTTCAGAATGGTACCCATCAAATCTATATTGCATGGAAGCTTCACAAGCGTTTGATTTTAAACCGCTGTTGGTCGTGACGTTAGATTGACTGGATGTTTGATCTTATGTTATACAAAATATCTATTATTATTTATCTTCACATGTCATGTTTCGTTTCTTTAGAACAAATCTTGCTAACTAATAGGTAATGTACGACTTCCTCTAGTTTTGTGGTTCAACACCAATAAACTATATTTTTAAAATAAACAGAAACATTCTTCAGATTCAGTAAATAAATTTCAATAGAAAAAACCGTACAAGAATAAAACTATATGCTGTTCTGATAGCCCAGCCCCGAGACCCTTGCGTTTCTCTGTTTCACTTAAAGCAATACCTCAAATGAATAAATCTAACTTAGAAATATAGATATGTAATAATTAAGTAAACAATGATAGAGCTCCTAATTTATTTATTTTCCCTTAATTTTCAATATTAAGGTTATCTGTACAAAACTGCGATAAAACTGTCCTTTAACAATTTATGTGACCATAACACTTTCGATAGATAGTGCGTTAGTATAAAAATATGACACAAAATTACTTTCAGTTTTTTTATGGCAGCATAAAATGGTAAAATGAAAATTGCACAAAGTATGCACTTTTTGTACAGGCCCATTTAAAGGTAGAGAACCACAGTAATTGACTCAACACGAACAATTTTTCTACTGATCAGCAATGGAAAAACAGTGTTTGGATACATGTGCCCGTCACTAGTCACAAAAGTACTGTCACATGTCACAGTGCCGATACGTAAACAAGTTGATTGATTACTTTTGTCGGTATTCTGCCTAATGTCCCGTTTTAACTTAAACAATTGATAGACACGATTTTGTGGTAAAACAGTGAAAGTTTTTTAAGTCAATGTTTAATTAATGACTTTTGAAGCTCCAAACAACATTTGTTTACAATTTTGGTAAATGAAAATGAAACAGTAAGTACTCTTCACAACAGTTTCGAACTTCGAGATATTTGCATGGAAGATTACTCGAAGGCTCGGGAGTATGGCTCTCACAAGTTTTATATACTCTTTATTGTTAATATATATGCATAACACAGCCGCTTTATTCCGTGCTTGGCCCGTTTATGGCTTAGCTTTGATATACATTGCGTTATTCGCGATTTGTTATTTTGTTCCTCGCTCTTTTATGTTTTCCTACTGTAGGCAATTTGGCGAAGTCGTCTTAACGAGATTGATATAGGTTATACATATGAATACTACTAGCTTCCTCTTTGAACCGGTACTAAAGTATGAACACGTCACTTTCGACTGCATCGAAATTATAATTATTTTCGGCTCATTAGTCGACTCGCCCGAATTGTACGTTCCAGAAATACGTATTAGGCATTTGGCATGTTTTGAATAAAGCTAAAACTTACATAAAATTCAAAACTTGCGTGACACGTATTTCTAAAATTGACAATTCGCCCACAAATAAATTAATCTTGTGCGAGTCGCCTATCGAAAATATTATACTATAATAATTATTATACTATTATAATTAAAAGTGACTATATTCACCCGATTCGGGCGAGTTAATTCGTGCGAGTTGACTATTAAGCCTTAATTTTGAGCTTCGTAGTAGGTAGTGTCGTAACATTAACGTTACAAATTCAGTTCATACTTACATTTAAAATTACCACTCTATTAACCGTGTGCACATTCACACGTGAACTGTAGGCCTAGACGAAACACATTTCTGTTATTGTTCACGCGAAACGCCAAATGTATGGGAATTACACTAACTGCGAATAGGTTACGTCATGTCATTCCCATACATTTTGGCGTAGCGTTTGGCGTGAACGCGAACAGAAATGTGTTTTGTCTTTAGGCCCCTAGACCTCGTTGTGTGCTTGTTACGGTTTTATTGGTCACTGTTACCATGGGCTCTTCAAACGTTGCACTCCGTGTAGCCGTGCAGCTCTCAATAACATGTTTGATTCAAAACATTTCGGCCATACAGCTTGTTATAATCAGAGTGGAAAAGTTTATTTTCGTAACAGATACATTACACTCGATCTGTTTTCCAATGATATTAGAATTATCAATGAACTGTGATGATTGGTAGGTAAAATACAACATATTGGATTTAAATAATAAGAATTCCAGAAAAGTATGTATTTTCATACGTATTATTGTTAGCTATCCGGATGTACGGTCGCCAAAAGAGATAATTAACTAGGGTCATCAGATACAACCCTAGTTTTAGTATATCCGAAACCCGAAACACGTGTCTAGTACTTTTATTTGAAGAATCTATATACAAAATTTCAAAACTGTATCATAAAAAATCACAAAGTTATACGCTTGTTATGTTACCTAGTTGTGTACACAGACATGGTCACCACGCGGCACCACGCGCCGCCTGCGCGTCCAGCGTCGTATTGTGCTCATTGATAATAATTAGGCAGTAGGTATCTAAACGTACAGCGATTGTATTGTAATTAACTGGTGATAAAATTTTCCATCACAATTTCAAAACTTTTATAAAAAATATTACATGGTGTAAAAATGTTTGGGATCGATTCAGTAACTTATTCTGAACAAACTATATTCAAGTTTGCATATAGTATACTAAAAATCATGTTGCATAATTGATGTTTAGTAAGAAACCGAAGGATGTTTTCGAAATGATGTAATCAACGTTTTGTAACAATATCACGATTTTCAAACAGTGTCCATGGAGTTTCTTGCCCGTTCTTCTCCATAGGTACCTACGCTTTGGAATGGGCAACTAGCTTCATCTTTCTAACTCACCGACCTTGACAATTCAAAAGTGCCTGTTATTGGTTTATTTGAAATAAATGCTTTGAGTTTGAGTTTTTGATAGAATTTAATTAAAAAAATACAAAACAAATAGTTAATTTAGTTAAATGTCATTCGAAAATAGCCATCGGTTTCTTACAAAATTTCAACTATATCTGACAACCCTGGTTACTTATCTCTTTTGTTGACTGTACATTCGGGAAGCTACTTACCGAAAATAGAGGAAAATGAAGACTGAGACCAGCAGAGCGACCACCGACAAGGAGTATCCAGCTACGTATATGTTGTTCACAATGTTCCGGAACTGAAACAAAAATAGCTTGGTTAACTTTTCTTTTCCCAAGACCGTAGTGAATGATGACGCAATAGCGGCTGTCTAACTATGGGGCGTTTTTTGACACCGTCATGTCAAATACCGGTAAAAAAACATGACAGATGTCTAAGACGGCCATCCCTCTTTTGGAAACCATAAGCCTGGTGGGTACCTGAAGCTATGAACAGTACGTTAGGTTAAACGAGGGACATACTTTAAGGGGGTGTGGTACTCATGAAAATATACAACTTTTAATATTGAGTGGACATCAAAATACAAACAAAAAATCAGCTGTTCCCTACATTTAAATGCATAGAGCGGTTGGTTTTATTTTCGCGATTTCAGTGCTAGTCCCCAAGTAAAAGTTTTTAATTTTCATTAGCATCACGCTCCCTTAAGGCTTGTATACACGCCAAGGACCTTCAACATTTGGGCGCACTAAATTTGTTGGCGAGTGCGGGGTGATGTAGCCGTGCTGTCTTAAATCGGTCGCATTTTTAATTTATTATAACAAAAATAATACATATTTGTAAAAAGTAACAAAATCAAATAATTTTCCTTTGTATTACAAAGCAGTAGACATTTTTTTTTTAACTCTTTTGTTAAAAAATGAAGGAGTAAAATGGTTTCATCTCAACGATTTGGTGGTGATTCGGTGTTTTTTTTTTAATTATTTGATACCCATAGAAAACTTATGCCTAAACCAAATGACGTATCATATTATGTAGATTACTAAATATTTTTTCTAATGTAATTTCTTTGTAAATGCCGACGAAAAGTGGTTTCATCTGCATGCTGTTTTTAACATTTTTTGGAGAGGGCAGCCTTAAAGCATGGCCCTCGTTTAACATAACACACTGTATAGCCCGAATGCTGTACTGTATATACAGTACTATAAGTAGGTACAGTATCCGGGTGTAAATTAGACATGCAAGTTATGCGTTTACAAAGACGCTGTCTCACAGCCATATGAGTGACAGAAACGAAGCTCTACAAACCTTGATGTACCATATTTACGGTCAGGCAGTGTACAAACCGCAGCAAATCCAGCTACCCCAAACTGTCAAATTTTCACAGTTGAACATGAACCTTATGCTTAATGTCATAAAGTTAAAAATCTATCAAAGAAATTTGACAGATTGGAGTAGCTTGATTTGCTGGCGTCTGTACCTAGATGAATTATATTGAAGTAACGAACGTAAAAATGAGCTTCAAATTTTTATATTCAGTTTGTAAAAGATTTCCTATTAAAGGGTTCTTTAAAAGTATTAAAAATACTCTTCTACACCTATCTATCTAATACTTTTCAACGAGCAATTCTTATATATTATATGTATGTATATCAATCAATTAAATAATCAAAATATTTTTATTTCATATAATGCATGAGCACTTATGAAACGTCAAAAGCAAGGTGCACGGTTCCAAATTGTTGTTTCCTATGGAGAAGAGCCGGCGAGAAACTCCACGGTTACTCTTTTATAAATAATTGGCTATAACAATATTTTCAAATTACAGAGATAAAATGTATGGGAGGACAGCGCAGGCCTGTCAATAAGTACCATATATACATATATAATCTGAATCTTGGAAACGGCTTCAAAGACTTTCATGAAATTTAGTATGCAGCGGGTTTCAGGGGCGATAAATCTATCTAGCTAGGTTTCATTTCTAGAAAAAGTTAGTAAAAAAAAAGGGTCATCCAGATATCTATAATAATTACAGTTGCGTAGGTGTGAATAAATTAAACGGTTATTACTAGAAAGTATAGAAACGTAATAACGCTAGAGCACTTTTAAAGACCTATATTTTTTTCAATAGGTCGTTTAACCTGTTGAAATACTTGAATATTTTCGCGACATTATACCACGACCTCGTCTCGGCTCGGTCTTCCAAAAGTTATTTTGTTAAACGCATACAATACAACAACTACTGTCATGTGCCCAGCATAATCAGCCTATAATGTTCCCACTGCTGGGACGCAGTACTTCTCTCTGCAAAATGGAGTGGGCTGTAATCTACCACTTGAGCCATGTCTGTCTTCGATTTTTTTTGTTCTTGGACATGCCGGTGTCCTCACGATGTTGTCCTTCTCTGTTTTGAGAGCAGTGGCGATGAAATTAACTACACAAAGTAGAGTGCACATAAACTGGGATCGATACCACTGGTATCCTATTTATTTTCCAGAAAATTGTATTGTCAGTCTATGTATTTTTCAGGGTAAACTATTGATCATTAACACAGAAGCCCGCCTAAATTATTGCGTTGATTTTTAAAAAGATGCCGTCTCTCTATTTCATTAGACAAGGAGGTCACGTGTGGCTGGGTACTAGAATTACTTACCGCCCACTAATAAGTGCCCGAAACATCCCAGTAAAGCTACAAAACAGGAAAGGTACTCTTGTTCTGGTTCCTATATTGAATACGTTTTTTTTTTATTTGTTTATTATTTTACACTCTTGTCGTTAATAAGACCTATTTATGAAACCCTTTATTTTGACACTCAATTCGAAAGGTTTAGAGAGAGAAAAAAACGAATATGGTTCCACAAAATTGCCATTTTAATTTTTATAATTTTAATATAGCCCAGGGTCACTCTCACCATTGAGACAAATCTAATGACGCCTCTGAAGTTAAAATCCATCTCGCCGTTTAGGCTACAGAGCGCGACAGTGAAATTCACATACCTACATATACATACATACTTGAAAAACATAACCCTCCTTCTGACGCCGTCGGTTAAAAAGAGGAGTGTATTAAAACATGCAAAGATGTACAGTCTAGCTAAAACTTAAAAAAAAAAAAACTATATAGGAAGTATTCGCAATAATAAACCAACAAATCTGGTGTTAAATATCATCTTAACCATTAACGTCTCAAGAGTGTACAACATTCTATAAAATAACTGAGCAAGCTGAGACATTGCATGCATGAATCATGGTGGCGTGTATACAGGGTGTCGGCACCAGTAAACAGCGCTCCGCCGCCATGATGGATGGCCAGCTGGCCACGCAGCAGCCACGCGACGACGCTCGTCACTCGTCACACGCCACCGATACACCGCACAAATGTCAGAATGTACACACAATATTTTCAAACAAACATACAAACTCATCGTTCTCATTTACTGTTGCTTACATATAGGTACCGTCACCAAAAGAGATCAGTAACCAGGGTCATCGGATATAGTACAAGTTTAGTAAGATGCTGATGGATATCTATACTATATATTATATTAATATTTAATATATTTTTATCTGTACTATATATTATTATTTATAATATTATAAAGCTGAAGAGTGTGTTTGTTTGTTTGCTTGAACGCGCTACTCTCAGAAACTATTGGTCCGATTCGAAAAATTCTTTCAGGTTTAGATAGCTCATTTATCGAGAAATGCTACATGATATATATCATCACGCTAAGGCCAATAGAGGTGGAACACCAATGAATAATGTTTCAAAATCAGGGTTTTTTTCCTATTGAGAACTTCCGCTGCGTGCGCTTAAAGTTTCGCAAAAATCATGTATAACAGAATTGTTCCCCTTTAAAATTTCTAAAAAAGTCCGCAACAGCATAATTATGTTTATCTTTTAAGGTTGGCTCACTATAACCTTTTTCATGCTAACCAAATTTGTTCTAAAATACTGCATTATTTTCGAAGGTGTTTTTATAAACATGATATATCCTTATCCAAATAAATACGTTATTTATCACAAGTATTTAATTTAAAACAAAATTGCTATTCACATAATTCGATTTCAATGAATGTCTTATGAGATATTGCAGTTTTAAAATAACATCGCAGCAAAATAATGATCAAGTAATGCGCGCGCGCGTGGTTGAACGCGCTAATCTCGAGAACTACGGGTTCGAATTGAAAAATTATTTTAGAGTTGGATAGCCTATTTATCGAGGAAGGCTATAAAACATCACGCTAGGACCCTTAGCAGCCGTGCAAAAAGAAAAAAGTAACGAATACAAAGTACTCGCACGGCCAGGCGATTCGATGCGACGAGGTGGGTCAGGGAAGCAAGAAATTTGACGCAGACGAAGTTGCGAGGAGAAGCTAGTTTACGAATAAAACAGAAAATTTATCAAATTAAATTTCATTCAAACATATCTATCGGTTACTTACTAAAATTCAACTATATCCGACGACCCTAGTGACTTATCTCTTTTGGTGACTGTACATTATGAACGGAGTTAATTGAAACGTGCATTTGATGCTTACTCATTCCAAATATTAATTTTTACACTTGAAAAGTTGACACGAGCACGTTTATTAAATCGCCCCTGTATGTTACAAGCTCTTATTTAACTTGCAATGTATGTATATAACTATGTTTGCTCGGGTGGAATTTTGAAACTCAAGTTTGAAGCAGATATCTTTAACCGATGGAGCTGAAATTTTGTATACACGTTTAGTTTGGATGACAATGCATGGTTAGCTGTGTGACGTTATTCTAATCTTGATCTACGAATGACAGTCGGGCCCAACCACAGCAAGCGTAGCTTGAGAGCCGTGCGGGTGAACAGAACTTAGCCATAAGATAAGAATAGCATTTTGAGTCTTTATCATCACCTCTGTTTCTAATGCTGTTCACGTAGCACCCAAATAAAAGAGCAATCTAAATTCTGCATCTTGGCAATGAGACTTACTTGTTGAATAAAAAAGTAGGGTTTTTTATTGTTTTTGTGAATGTTGCTGAAGTGGCTGAAAGTGAATATAAAATGGTTGTTTCAGCGATAAAAAAACTCGAGTGGACTTCAATGATAAGGGGCGCCTTATAGCATTACGATTATTTGCAGATGTCATATTTTATGAAGAGAATTAAATCAATACTTCCGTGTTACCAATTCAGAGCATTTTCAGTTTTATTACATTACGCAGTCAAGCATTTTTCGTCAGAAAAGATAAAAGAGTCAATAGACATTATTTCAAAATAAAGTATATTTATTTTTCGGGCAAGAAAGACTGCTTACTTACATTCTTTGTTTAAATATATTTGCATTTTTATGATTCTATTGGATAAAAGGGAGTTTTTGTTCAAATAATCTTAGAAGAAATGGCGGATTACTTTTTGCGTTGGTCTGTAAATTTCGGAAACATTAATGCTCGTTAAAACGTTATTACGTTAAACGTTAAAACGTTATTAAAACAACTAATTATTTACACTGAGTATCTACTATATCAAATGTCGAACTATACAAAAAAATACAAAACAAAAGGACGTAATGATAATAAATAGAACGGCATGAACAAGAAAGTTTTAGGTAGAAAAACAACGTTTAACCGTGGTTTAACCCTATTCTTTGTTACTGTACGTGCGATAATTGTAATTAAGGCCTACATTATTTCTTGCGTAGACCGGCTATTAACGGGTTATGTTAGCTTAATAACGTTAAGTTTAGAATAAAGATTTTCTTATTATTTATAACTCCTTTAAGCTTAATATTTATTTGTTCCTTGCACCTAAATTAAGTCAGTCCAAAGCATTGCCTACCTAAAAACCATGTCACCATCGTCAGGATTTTTGACAACCACTCTTTAAAATTATATTTTTCTTTCGTTTTTTTTTTTGCCGTTTGCACATCAGTTAATCAAATTATGATTCACAACACGAACAAATATGCATTTATGGAATTATAATTATTAAATCATCAATAAAACTTCCTAAAAACCGTACCGAGAATTTTGCGGCCTCCTCGGACTTTCGTTACAGGATTTTTTTGAAAACATAAAATACGGGTTAAAGTATATTTTCTAAGTAAGGGATAAACGTAAAACTCTTCAACTGAGGCAAAAAGGCTGTTTGATCATACTGTCAGACGAGAATTAAGCACGAGACATCTTCCTGCTTACATTTCTTCCCTGGAAGTGATTGATGAGTATGAGGTACAAAAACAAAGAGTGTTAAAATATAAATGCTCAACCAATTAAACGATGGCGGAATAAATGTGAAGGTTTCCACTTGCTTCTATAAGTAGATTGTAACAATCAGCCTATGACGTTCCCACTGCTGGGACACAGGCCTGCTTTCGGTAAGTGTGTAGTTATCCACCACCCGGACCCAGTACGGGATTTTGTATAATTACAATTTCGGACTAGTTTCGCCAACATGATTGGCGCCTATTCTGTATCTTATCCTTTTCGTTCCTTTCCATACATGCCTGTATGGAAAGGAACCCTAATTACGTAACACAGGATTAATCATAATCGGTTTCATTTTTGCAGTTCAACAATATTCATTGCGTTATTTAGTTGCTGAGCAGACACATTTTTCGAACACATGAAGTAATGGTTTAGCAATCTGTTTCAAAATGATACAGATTATGATTAATCGTGAGTTACGCAATTAGGGTGCTGTTCTTGCTTACATGCCTCCCGTACTTCCTTGCTTCATACTTTATCTTTCTGTTATCCATCATCATTCATCCTGTGGGTGGGGAATCCCACTTTTTAACTACTTCCTATTTTATTACTTCATATTTATTTACTCTCTTATCTACTTATGCTCAGGGGATTACCTTAGACAGGTTTTGTTTTATTATACATAATTTCACTCTTAACATAATGCTTTTCAGTCTGAAACTTCATGCTTAAAACATTTTTTTTTCTGATCCTTTTAGGGAATTAATTTAAACAGGTTTCGTTTTCTACATATTTTAACTTAACTTATTAAATAATACTTATTTAAATAATTCTAACCAAATAATCCTGGTTATCCTGTTTAACAATTTAATACACTAGTGTTCTATGTTTACGGCCGCTGCCGGTACAAACTGGACAGGTGGCCGGTACAAACTGGACAGGTCGCCACCCAGTGACCCTGAAAGGGACAGTCCGCTCTAGCAGCGATCATTTTTAGAATGCTGTTGTTACTACCATGCAAACGCTGTAGCATGGAGCCCGCTTTCTTTCTCATGATGGCATGGAAACCATCTGTGCGGGTCTCCGCGAACATTCCCGAGGCGCTACAACGCCATGGCAGTCCCAACAGCATCCTAAAAGCATTTTTAAATTGCACACGCAGGACGCTGTAAGCTCGACGCGTGTATGCCACCCACAGGCCACTCGTGTAAAACGATTGACAGAACGCCTTAAAAAAAATGACTTTGACGTCTGTAGTACAACGAGCGAACCTGCGGGCAAGCATATTGCTCCTCACTGACAACGCCCTGCGCTCCCTTTCCATGTCTAGGTCATCTCTTAGGTCGCACGTGACAATGTGGCCAAGGTACTTAAAACTATCAACAACCCTAAGTGCCACGCCGTTAAGTGTTATGGGTGGAACAGTACGCGGCTGCTGCTTAGGTGCTTTAAATACAAGAAGCTCGCTCTTCTTCGAGTTGTAAATTAAGCCATGCTCCACCGCATAAGCCTCGCAGGACGATAACAACTTTTTCAACCCAATGAGATGCAGTGCGACTGTGGCGCCACATCGCAAACAATGCCCCACCTCTTGTCGTGCTCTCTTTGCAATAACTCCTGCACCTTTTTGGCGGGATCGCGTTAGAACATGTCGCATGAATTTTCATTATCATTAAATTTTGTGAAATAGCGAATTAAATTGTATAATTTTGGTAGTGAGTTATCCAATTTAGTTACGTGTGAGTGCACAAGTGTAGTGAAGGTGAAAATAAGTGACTAACGTTGACTTTTCGTGTTCCGCCAAAAACTCCTAATAGGTTATTGTAAAGTTACTACCGCTTTACAATAACTTTGTTATGACTAGAATACGAATAAAGACTTGGCTAAAAGGTCTCTGAAACCAGGCCATAAAACTAATTAAAAAAAAAAAAAAAACTCCTGCACTATGAAAGATCTTTGCGAGGCCAACTTTGTTATGACTAGAATACGAATAAAGACTTGGCTAAAAGGTCTCTGAAACCAGGCCATAAAACTAATTAAAAAAAAAAAAAAAACTCCTGCACTATGAAAGATCTTTGCGAGGCCAACGACTCCGCTAGGAGTAATAGTGTTCTGTGCCAACGACAACACTGTCAAAGTGGCAGAATTCTGTACAAAGCTTTTTTCAGCTACATTCGAATCATTGATACGACGAAGAAGACTCTTTATATTTACAATATAATTAGAAACATAGTTGTTTCATGTCGATTTATTTTTTAGTATTACTTTTTGGGCTATATTCTTACAGTAGGCTATAAGTTCGTTTCTACTTTTACCCAGCAATTACTTTCGCTACGCTTTTTCTCTGCAGTCTTCTTCGATCAATATTATTGATCGAAGGCAGTCTTTAACCTATTTGTTGTTCGAGGTTGTACTGTTCCATTTCATTTATTGGACAGTACGGATTGGCAGATGTAACGAAATTTTGGAAAGACATGTCAGTTTCCTCACTGATGACCAGTTGATTGCAATATTCTGGGTTAAGGTTAGCAAAGAAATGTGTAGAAAAAGGGTTTTTGGCTATAATATTAAGCTGATGATAACTGTCCTAAGCTGTCCGTTCAACGTCGCCTAAAACTGAGATCCGTTTCCACAGAACCGAGATTCCGCACAACTCGCACTCTGCTTCTAGTCAACCGAAAGGGACTGTTGCGCATACACGATCATTTTCCTAAATGATGTCGTACATACATAAACGTCTTGATTGATCGCCTGAGAATGTCATAACCATATCAACGCGCGCGACCATAGAAATATAAAAAGCAGCGCGCGACCTTCGCGTACTCGCTCGTCAGTTGGTTTCGGTTAGAATGCGGCCCTACAGTATGCTGGTTTTGTTGCCCTGGTCAGTTTTAATATTTTAATTTTAAGTTACATTTTATCATTTTTAGCGACAAGCACCTTGGGTGGGAAAGCATCAAATAACTTCCCCCGCTCTGGGTGGACCGGGAGAGCGTGTCAGACTTTTACTGACTAAAACCCACTCGGGTACCTTCAGTTGCCTGTGTGCTAGGGAGCCACGGTATCTCTTTCAAACAACCTGCACTCCTGGCAGGCATCGGCCCTAGTACTTACGTCTAGGTCCTCCATATCTACGCATGTGGTGTAGTTGGTCCACGGCCTCTTCGTGTTCGGGTGCATGAACCACGTGCCGTTCTCCGTGCATCTGTAACAAACAAGCATCATCAGCATCATTCTCCAGCCCTAATCCCAAGTTATTCGGGGTCGGCGCAACATATCCTTTCTTCTTTTTGTCTTGTCTTTTCCATTAGTCGTCATAATAAATTACAAAATTTCAAATACTCTTATAGCCATCGACATTCATACTCAAAACTTTCCTCAATACATTTTCCTCATTCATCCGTATCAGTTGCCCCATACCATGACATCCGATTTGCACACAACTTTTCACTTTCTGACTTTCTCTTATGTATTCATTTCTTATTATATCGATACGTGTAACACCACACGTCCCTCATTGCCTTTCATTCATCGCTTTTGTGGCCCAAGAAACTAGCATACTGTTTTCATTAGGATATCGAAAGCATCTGAATGGCGAATACCAGTATATGCAGCGAATGCGTACATACCTGATCTCCACAACACAATCACTTAGTAAAACTTGATCTGTTTTCCGTTTTGTTCTGAATGCTGTACTGGAGCGAACGTTGTCAAAGCTTTAAAGTAAATCAATTGTAGTACTTTCTTATTGGATTCCTGATTTAGGAAAACGATGTGATATGAATATACACCGTAAAAGACTGACAGTTTCCTGGTTTTATGGGTGGAGTGGAGTACGTAGATGTATTATAAACTCGTCCATCGAAGCGAGATGAGATATTGCTTACTGGCTTACATTACCTACTTTATTATTAAAAAGGATGATGACATCCTTCATAAGGAACCGGGAGTTCAGATTGCGACGATGAAGTAATAAAACTGTTAACCTCAATGTAGTTACGAAATAAGAAATAAAGTCAACATTTGTCGTGGGCGATGGACGTTTGTGAAAATTGGCAAGCTAATTTAATTTGACCCTAGGCCGACTTAAGAGTTGTACGTCGTGGATAAGAATCTAGAAAGGCTTTGGTTTGTGTAATTATTTGTTTCAGTACTGCTCTGAAAACGCTAAAAGAAAAAAAAAAATACATGATATTTTCTGGAACTAAAAGTTCGAAGACCACCAACCAACACTCTCGTAGAAATCTTGTGTGAAGGCCAGCTGTGGAAACGATAGTGATATATCACTGGTGTTGTGTTGCCGGCGCACCAACAGTAGTACACAGCAGTAGGCACCTGTACATGCTTTCTTCGAAGTCTTTAAATAGACGTCGTACTTAGGTAGACCGAAGTAAAGAAAAACTTCTCTGGTGAAGATTCAAAATCAAATCATTTATTGAAACTAGGCTGGTGTCAACACTTTTTGAACGTCAAAATTACATAAAACAGTCCCCCAAAAACGCCCGCTCTTCACCGCTTCCTAGTGCTTTAGATTCACGGATGACTCTGCCCTGAAGTATAAATGTTGCGCTGTTCCCACAAACACTGGGGCAACCTTCAATTAAATTTTTCAATTTATTTATTTCAGTAACAATTCACATTGCGTTCGAATATAATCCAGCATGAAACAAAACAGTAATACAAATATAAAAGAATAAATGCAAATATATATTTAAAAAAATCTTAAAAGAAAATTAAATTAAAATAATAAACCACATGTCAATAAAGTAAAATTAATCAAAAACGAAAGTCAGATGAACACGGAACACAATAGGTACAACAACATAGACATGTCAGTTATAAGAGCACATTTTTTTTTTTGGGTGGGAAGTCATCAAATAACTTCTCCCGCTCTGGGTGGAGCAGGAGGGCGTGTCAGACTTTTACTGACTTAAATCCCACCCATGTTCCCTCAGTAGCCCGTATGCCAGGGGCTGTGGCATCTCTTTCGAACAAACTCGCACCCCTGGCAGGCATCGGCCCTTGCGGGCCCCATCAAATTGTGCTGACATCTCTTTGAGGCGTGCGTGGAACACAACGCGCCGTCGACTTGGGCTTGGTCCTTACCGGACAGCGAGCTACCCATTACTCGCCGTCCTAGACTATTATAAATCATCTACTGAGTAGAGACATTTTTCTAACAAGAATGCCTTGAGCCTTGCCTTGAATGAGTCTATGTACAGTGTGCTTTTTAACTCAAGCGGTAATTTATTAAACAATTTAACTACCCGATACTGTGGACTATGTTTAATTATTTCGAAAGCCGAGACGATTTTGTTCCCAAAGTCCTATCCACGCGTATTTTCCCTAACCAGCCTGCCCTCGTCTGTTTCGTAGTCAAGTATATATTTTTTAAAGGTATTTAACAGTACTACTACGTAAAGGCTAGGCACTGTAAGAATGCCAAGTTCTTTAAAATATGGTCGACAAGTGTCTCGTTGAGAAATTCGGACAATGGTTCGGATTGCTCTTTTTTGGAGAACGAATGCCCTATGCCAGTTGTAATGGTAGCTGTTTCCCCAAAACTGGACTCAATCAGCGCATAGTATACCATTTTTAAATGTTTTTTGCTCACTTCATCCCTAAGAGTTCTTAAGGCATAGCAAGCAGATGATATTGATGAATCCAATGCTGCCAATTCTTCCTTCCAATTTAACAGTTCATCTATATAAATACCCAAAAACTAGACTTCCCTGACAAGTTCAATTTTAACGTTGTCTAGTTTAACTTCCAAACTGTCTTTGTTACGGGCAGTAGTTTTAAATAAGATAATGTTGGTTTTAGTCGTATTTATTAAACCAAGAATTAAAGGCCCTTAGAGCTGCATTCACTTTAACAGTACCTATATCTTGTCCAGCGTGTACTGTTGTCTGTACGATACAGGAGTTGATGGACGTTGCTGAAAGTGCCAAGCTAGTAGCCAAATTCTGGGCTGAAGAAGCAGAAGGCGAAATGCACATAAAAGTCAAGCTCAAGGTTTTATTACCCTTCCCAACCCACTTTGGTGGCACTATTCATGGCAACTACATAGTAGCCTAGTTTGCAGCCGAGCTTAGCTATCATTTGTTTACTAGGCAAATCGAAAGTCAAGACGTTGCCGTTACTGGTAAGACACACATTACAAGTATGACAGATAACTATTAGCGAAGAATTTTTTATAGAAATTTTACTCTTTATCATCATCATCATCAGTGTTACTCGCGACTGCCTATCTGACCTCCACAACCCAGTTACTGAGTAATACGATACCCCTTGGTAAGACTGTTTGTCAGATTGTCGGGCTTCTGACGATTTGTAACAACCTTCAAAGATAGGAATGGCAGCCGGGACCAACGGCTGTACACGGTTTGCGAGGCACTTAGTATGTCAAAGTATGTAAAGATGGCCAACTATGGGCGGCAAGCGTAGCTTAACTTGAGCGATCGACCCGTACAACTGTAATTACTTAGCCACAAGCTAATATAACTATATACATATAGATATATACGCAAGAAAAGTTTTTATGCAGTGCACAAACTGTAACCATGAATTCATCATATCATTCTAGACACTAGCGCAGAAATTTTTCGCCGGCTATACAAAAAAAAAAAAAACAAATGTTCCATACATTTTGACCGCATAGGTATTGATTGCACTTTTCTATGAAACAGCAGATTTTTTTTTGCACACCTAACAAACCAACATTTCTTACCTTTCCTAGGTGCCGTAGGCGACCATTTAGAGCAAAACACCGGTATGGAAGGTAACAACTACGTCATCGAACCAATATAGTTGCCCAGCTGCCCAGTCTACATGCACCCTAGTAAGGCTGCAACTAGTCTGATAATCCAAAAATACTGTGTTTAGTTCATGACCTTCATAAATAATTGAGCTCTACTTTAAATATTACGCTTTATTAAGTGGACCGTTGCATGTATTATTTTACCATATACAGGGTGTAACAGAAACCCTATTGCTATCCTTAAGCACTAAAGATAACAGCTGGTATAGAATCACTATACATAGTTCAGGCTCAAAATAAAATACTCTAAGAATTGATACCATCGATTTAATTTTTTTTTTTAATTCAAATCATAACAAAAGTGTAACCGCACTACGTAGGTCAATAACTTTCCACGTTACTTGAAAATATCACGATAAATCTCTTCCTAGTGATTGTGTTAAGTTCAATTTGAAAAGTTCTGTTTCTGGTATCAATGTATTAAAAATTCTCATAACTTCCGAACATGTGGATAAGATTAAAAAAACCTTCCAATATCGTTTGATTTCATCCAAAGAAGCCGTGCCCTTGGTATGTACAATGTACCATTTCCATTACACGTTGTATACGAGCTACTTTTATTTCGTGAATATTAACTGAAATGAAACACTGTAAATATTCATAATGCACGTTCTTCCATTGTCTGAACTGTTTTTACTACTCTCTTTTAGATTTTTTAACATCGTCTGAGAAATATACGAAATATATTGTTTGCTCAAGACTAAATTGAAGACTAAACATAAGACTAATTTAACGTTAACTAAGCTAAGGGTCCACATTATCTATGTCGAAATCAAGTTGACAGGAAAGAGAAGCATTTGTGCGCAGAGAGAAATCAATGGCGTAAAGTTTATGGAAAAAATACCTATTCAAAAACATTAAGCTACTGAAAAGTTCATAAATACAGTATTACATGGCCACTTATTAGTTACACTTCAGTAGGTTCGGCTTAGATATCTATAAAAAGAAGTTATTCAGAGGTGCCGAAAGTCTCATAAAGAACTCATTACTTCTGACTGACTTTGCTCGAGTCAAAGTTGAATAATACTTAACGATAGGTACTCAGTAATGGACCAGCAAAGTAAAAACCACCTTGACCTGGCCTAGCATAGTAAAGAGTTTCAATGGGATGAGAGACCAGCACCCTAATTGCGTAACTCACGATTGATCATAATTGGTTTCGTCTTCACAGTTAAACAATATTCATTGCGTTATTTATGTTGTCGAACAGACACATTTTTCGAACATATGAAGCAATGGTTTAACAATCCGTTTCAAAACGATACAGATTATGATGAATCGTGAGTTACGCAATTAGGGTGCTGCTTATAGTAGTTTTTTTTAACACTGACTGTACAGTCACGAGCATAGATAACGATAAGTAAAAATAGCTGATTTCATGATTCATCCATTAAGGTTCCGGATGAAAATTTCATGGATTTTATTCTACCAGAATCGCATCGAACCGAATATCAGATATTAAAGCCTTCCGCAGACGGGCGCGACGCTGAAGATTCTGTCGCATCTGTCGTTCTGTAGTATTCTTTGGTTAACTACCTGTAGGTAGTATTCTTTAGTTAGTACTACCAGTAGGTCGTATTCTTTAGCTAGCACTACCAGTAGGTAGTATTCTTTAGTTAGCACTACCAGTAGGGAGTATTCTTTAGTTAGCACTACCAGTAGGTCGTATTCTTTAGTGAGCACTACCAGTAGGTAGTATTCTTTAGTTAGCACTACCAGTAGGTCGTATTCTTTAGTGAGCACTACCAGTAGGTAGTATTCTTTAGTTAGCACTACCTTTAGTTAGCACAACAAGTGGGCAGTATTCTTTAGTTAGTTCTATTAGTAGTTGGTATGCTTTAGTTAGCACTACCTTTAGTTAGCACAACAAGTAGGTAGAATTCTTTAGTTAGTACTACCAGTAATCAGTATGCTTTAGTTAGCACAAACAGTAGCTAGTATATTCTTCAGTAAGAACTACTAGTAGGTATGAGACTAGTGTTATACATATACATATGTATCAGTTGCCGAATTGTCTGTTCAAAAACAACAACAATTAAGTTTCCACGACACCACCAAACATCTGGCTTCAATAGAACTTTAGGAATGTTGAACAGTTGGATTTATTGAACCGCCTACATTCCCTATCTTTTTGCCTTTGCTTCGGAATGGGATTTTACATAAATTGTTGCGTAGGCCTACGTTCCCACTGAGAATTACTAGGATAATTTACTTTTATTCATATTACAGAAGTGACAATGGGATTCAGTTTATTTTAGAGTTATGACTTCATACAGGGCCTCAAGTCTGCTATTACAATAGTTTCACAATGGTCTATCATTGATTTCATAATTGTTGATTTTGACAAGTTTGGTCATCTACTAATATAATGGCGTCATTATGACTTTCCAGTGGTTAGCCACTGACACTCCATTAAAAGAAATGGCATTTATTGGTAATCTCGCACATAATGTCAAATGAACGACAGCGGCTTAGGAAGTAATCTGCAAAAAAAATGTCAGTTCCTAAAATAATATGTAAAAATATATACATGTAAATGAAATCTGGCATGAATAAATGTTCAAATTTAGTAGTATTTTTATGAAAATCATTTGTATCATCGGGTTTTATAATAATGGCAATACGACATTGCCATTATAACACAATGCTATTACGAGACCATTGACCGCCCACTGATCGACCATTATGAATTTAGCAGATTACGAACTTTTAGCAAAATGACGATGGGATCGTGTTGGAAGGACGAATTTATAAAAATAGCAGACTAAGGCCCCAGTTATGTGAAAAATCCAAGAACTTGGTATAGTTAGAATAAATAGCTTTTGTACAGCTCGACAGATTAGCAAGTAGGTAGGAAAGTACTTTATGGTATGGAGATATATGAACATACACATCTACAGAAAACAGTGAAGAGTTGCTACGCAGACCTCAATTAAACCGAGAGAATGATGAAGTGGTGACAAGAGAAAGTTATCTTTTATTAAAATTAGTTGATGCTGTGAGGCTCGTGTGGGGTATTATCTAACTCCCGATCTATTTCTGACTTCTGGATTGACATTTCAACCCATTTTGGACAATGGCACCAATTCTGAAACAGTAAACGATGGTTTTGAAATTGTGTCGCAATAGTACCCTAACAAAAATATGGCGAAAATAGCTTTCGAAGTTTGATTACAAAGTTTCAGGCGAATAGACAAATAAACGTTGGTCGTTACATTGCCAAACTTTATGTTTCTCTTGACGATTAACAAAGTTTTATAATCCAATGAATCAATAAATAAAAGTGTTATGTCTGTGAAGGGCATTTGGAGGAAGCATTCGTGTGCTATAAAGTGTCAGTAATCGTATGAATCACCAGTCTGACTCCTTTCTAAGCCCATACCAAAGCCTTTTCATGGTTGGTTCGGCAGTTACCAGCATAACGTTATATTTTAATCGGATTAGAAATAAATCCCCTGAATATAAATACCAAGTGATTTCTTAACTGACTTCAAATTTATACGTATGTTCAACGATATTTTCTTAGATTGTGGACGGATTTAAAATATATATTATATTTGGTTGAGCATTTAATAATGGCTTTATCATCATCATCATCATTTCAGCCGAAAGACGTCCACTGCTGGACAGGCTGCTTGGCAGGCGGGTTGGCGATCGCAGTATGGTGGTAAAATGCATAGAGAACGCTGCTGCCCATTCTCTAGTAAGTCCCTTAGTCGCCTTCTACGACACCCACTGGAAGAAATGGAATGGTGCTATTCTTTTACGCCCGGCGACACATACGGGACCTGTGTACCTTACATTATGGCCTGTGGCTAATAACAACCGCACGGGTCGATCGATCAGGTTAAGCTACGTTAGCCGCGGTTGGTCCGTGGATGGGTGACCATCTTTACATACCAAGATTCCTCCGTGCCTCGGAAAACACGTTAATCTGTTGGTCCCGGCTGTCATTCGTGGATCTTTGATCGTTATGGGTCGTCAGAAGCCCGAAAGTCTGACAACCACTCTTACCAAGGGGTATCGTGTTACCCAGTAACTGGGTTGTGGAGGTCAGATAGGCAGTTGCTCCATATAAAATACTGGTATTCAGCCACATCCGGTTAGACTGGAAACCGGCTCTAACATAGTTGGGAAAAGGCTAGGCAGATGATGATTAGATTTGGTAGAGAAAATTCACGCGGTGGTCTCATATTAATTTTATTAACTTTGCTCGGGTAGTTTTTGAGTTAACTTCAATAATACGTACTGAATCCACTCCTCATCCGTATGTTGATGATGATGTAAAAACTACCTGTCACTGTTGCTTACATAGCAAATAGTGGCATACGAATTGGTGTGGGGTAAGTAGTTAACTTTGGGAGGCGTTGCCGAAGGTTTTTTTAACCGACTTCAAAAAGAAGGAGGTTATCAATTCGACATGTTTATATATATATTTTTTTATGTATGTTCGGGCATAAGTCCGTCGTATATAAACGGATTTGCAAAATTCTTTTTTTGTTCGAAAGTGGTTTACTCCGAAATGGTCCAATTTCATATAGATCTGATGATGCGTTTCGGAGACAGACAACGGAACTCTTCAAAAAATTACAGCAAATCAACCGCGAATGTTGCTATCGCATAAATATGCATTGTTTTGACGCCAAGGATGATGAAATTTCGAATTGGTGTGGGGTAGGTAACTAAAAAGTGAACAATAAAAACTTTTTTCAAAAAAATTCTTTATTCGACTTCCGAAATTAAAGTTATTTTGCACTTTGTAGTGTTTTTTTGGAAGTCGGTTGTTATTTTTTTGAAAAAAGTTTTATTTTTCACTTTTTAGTTTGAAAAAAGTTTTTATTTTTCACTTTTTAGTTTGAAAAAAGTTTTTATTAGAAGAAAACAATTGAGTCTAGTCGCATAGATGGTTTAATGCAGACTAACTTAGCTTAAACTTAAATCTAATAGACGGTTCTTATTACTAAGGCGTTATCTTACGGATGCGGGTCGCTGGGTGTTAGCCATAACACCCAGCTTAGCGAATACTGTATCAGCGTGGGCCGCCCGAGGCGCGTACCAACTAACAAGATGTAATCAGATCTTGTCAGTGGTAAAGTAACTTGTACAAATAACTTTTCTGTTTGTGGGTTTTTTTTTTATTATTTTGTTATTATGGCATAATCAATAAGGCACGATTAAAAAAGAATAGTAAAAAAAAGTAATTAATAGTAAGTAATTAGTTTTAAAGAAACTAATATTAGAGCAATTCTGTTAACTATTTGACACTTGAAGGTTTTTATAAAAAATGGACTTATTATCAATACAAGTATTGTTTTTGCATGAAATCCTAATATTAATGTAAGTGTGAAAGTTTGTATGTTTGGATTTTTGTTACTCAATCCGAGGCCGATGCCTGTCAGGGGTGCGGGTTGTTCGAAAGAGATACCGTGGCCCCTGGCACACAGGCTACTGAGGGAACTCGGATGGGTTTTAGTCAGTAAAAGTCTGACACGCCCTGCTCCACCCAGAGCGGGAGAAGTTATTTGATGATATCTCCCCCCCAAAAAAAAAAAAACACGCACAAAAGTGGCTGAACGGATTTAGATGAAATTTTACACACAGATATATTTTAGCCTGGATTAGCACATATGATACTTTTTATCCCGGTAGGATGTCCCCGTGGGATCATTTTCGTCCAGCGCGTGGGCGAAGCAGCTGGCAAAAGCTAGTATTATTATAATATGTAAGTTCGTGAGTACTAACTAAGATTAACTGATATTTACAATATGATTACTGTTGATCGGATGTAATGATAGTGTACTTTAGACTTTTCGCACACAAAATAAACGGTACAAAGGCGGACTTTATGATCTTTGTGATAGGTGTTGTTTTTTGAATATCAATATCATCGTGTTGTTGGTGATGGGAGACTAGCGGGGTAATTGCGTAACACACTTAGGGTACATCCATAAATTACGTCACACAAATTTTAATTTTATGGGTTTTTGACACCCCGTCCTTGTCACAGATGGTCACACTTGTAAAATCCCCTCCTCCTTGTGTGACGTCACATATTTTTAAATTATGAAGTAATTAAATTTATCAGCAATTTAAATTTTCTTTAAATTAAAAATAATCTTCAACAAAAGCAAACATAAAGTCTTAATATTTTGGATAGATAGAAGAAGCCTTAGAAATCGAGTAAGTAACATTTTAAAGTTTTTGGTTTACGTATAAATTTCGAGTTTTAGTATTTTAGATTTTAACATGTGACGGCACAAAGCTTTGACTCCCCCATATCCCTTGTCACACAATGTCACATTTCGTTGAACCCCTCTCCCATAACGTGACGTGATTTATGGATGGCCCCTAATATGGGCAATGCCTTTCATTTGGACAATTCAACAACCGTCCGCGTCCGGCCCTGGTCCAGGCCATGGTACGGAGCGAGAGGGCATGGGGAGCCGTCACCTCCTTCAGCGCAGCAGTGATGCTCGCGAAGAGGGAGGCGGCGCACGTGAGGGAGAGGCAGCATATGCGCCCTCGCGACCCCAGCCGCCGCAGGATACGGAGACGCCCTGGGCGTCGGGAATCCCAGGCCGATTTCCGGCCACCGTAGGCATGGGCTTGCGGACGGCGAGTAATGGGTAGCTCGCTGTCCGGTAAGGACCAAGCCCAAGTCGACGGTGCGTTGTGTTCCACGCGCGCCTCAAAGAGATGTCAGCACAAAAAATGATGGGGCCCGCAAGGGCCGATGCCTGCCAGGGGTGCGGGTTTGTTCGAAAGAGACATCACAGCCCCTGGCATACGGGCTACTGAAGGAACACGGGTGGGTTTTAGTCAGTAAAAGTCTGACACGCCCTCCTGCTCCACCCAGAGCGGGAGAAGTTATTTGATTACCCACCCAAAAAAAAAAAAAATACCTGGTTTTACGTTGTTAAAGCAGAATAATTTTAAGCAACGGATTAGCAATTTCCTCCAAATTCTTTCTGATTGTGATTGGAAGTGCGTTATTTAATTGAGGTGCACACTCCAAAGTTTTGATGGTAAACCGAATCGCTCACGAATAGGCAAATGAAATCATGCGCCGTTAAAAGCGCTATTTAATCGCGATCATTATATTTTCTTTCTAGGGGATTTCCCAATAGGTTTCGTTTAACCAAATCATTCGGATGAAATTAGTTAGTTTCTAAAACAGCTTGTATTTATATCCGTTTTGAATGTATAAAGAGCACGAGTGGCGATTCCGAGTTTTATGTTTTTTCTGTCGTTCTTTCTTAGACCTTGTTTGTGCTCATTTAACGCCATATTTGACATAAATGTATAAAAAAACAATTCCTCATCTCTGTGAAGTATCTTTATTGCTATGAATTCCGTTTATGTTTACAAGTTCAGAACCTGATCAAAAGGCGGGATTTTTTATAAGGAACTGAATATTTACAAGCAACGGGCCGCATGTGACTCTTCGGAAGAAGAGTATTTTTATATTATTCATTAAAAAGTCATCAATGCCTTTGAGTCTTTATTACGTAGGAGTAAAGACGTTTTTCTATCATCAAGTGTTACTACGGCCGCGCGGGTGACCGTACTCGTAGTGGCAGTAATGGCGACTGCCGGAGTAAAGCCAGGCGCGCTAAACAAATACATTGAGCCACTCGCTAGCCGAGTGCCTTATAAATCTGTTTTTGAAACAAACAGTCAGTATATACCATTATTTTTGCTTCTTTTGGTGTTTCAATTCGAAAGTGTATTAAATATTGTGGAGGCTATTGACGTCTTGCTCGACCTACTATCATCATGATAAGGTCCGTTTTAATATACAGTAGAATCTCGACTATCCGAATCAAATAAAACCAGGGGTATTCCGGATAGAAGAAGAAGTGCAGAATATTAAATTTTTTCAATAAAATGAAATATTGTCGAATTTCAACCACTAGGTGACAACTAGTGATAATAAACATGCGTGCGTGTATGAACGTTAACGAGGCAAAGTATGTAAGGAACGTAGCAGTTGGCGTTCTGTTGTATCAGCTTACCCCTTTGAAGAGGGATCGTGAGTTTATGTAACACTGTATGTGATAATAAATCCTTTTTTTAAAGGTTGCTCCATCAGACCGTAGATTAGTCAGCTCTATCAAAACCACAATGGAGTAAAGTATACAAACAAACAGAGAAGTACAGGCCTTACTGACTGTAGATTTGTAGACGATTTTCTATTCTGTATTCGTCTAAGTACCTGGTACTTATTGACAGGCCTGCGCTGTCCTCCCATACATTTTATCTCTGTAATTTGAAAATATTGTTAAAGACAATTATTTTTAAAAGAGTAACCGTGGAGTTTCTTGCCGGCTCTTCTCCATAGGAAACAACAATTTGGAACCGTGCTACTAGCTTCTGACGTTTCATAAGTGCCCATGCAGGTTTATATGCAATAAAAATATTTTGATTTTGATTTTGAGTATTCTGAAAAATGATGATGATCTACATGAATACAAAATGGTCTAAAAACCATCTATTACACTGGACCAAAATAGATACCGTTCAAAGTTGATATGATTCACTAATAAATGCTGTATTACAAATCACAAAATCAACCAGCCAATCCATTACTAAACATAGGTACAGTTTTATGAGAAAAAACACTACCTCTTATAGAATGCATAAACTCCAAAAAACCAAAAATAAATCCCGTGCCCACAAAAACAAACTTAGCGCTCTTTATAAGTTGACGAGCAAACATATCAAACTTGATTACACAAACCACAGGGCTAAGACTAGAAAAACACCTCGAGCAAGAAGAGAGCCTGAAGAAAGCCACTAAAGAACTTTGACCATATAGAGTCTGGATCGAGGGTTTGAAACAGCTTTGGGGAAAACATCGTACAAACCCAAAGATATACTCGGCGTCGCAAAAATATTCACCCGAACTTGTATAGCGCCAAATCAGATGCACAGCTTCCTAACAGTGAAAATACCCAAGATAATGTTGATACATTGCAGACGAGTATTGATGACAACATTCAACCAATTGATGAAATTTAAATTATTCAGGCTATTAGGTCATTAAAATCGGATAAAAGCCCAGGCCCAGATAAAGTCTTGGTATCTTTATCTGGGCCTGGGCGAGGCCATAAGGTTCGGAGCAACTCTACTAGCCACGCCATTGGTGCACCTATTTAATCTGATCTTAGAAACGGCAATTATACCTACGCAATGGTCCGAATTGAACAATAACTTGCTCTATAAAAAAGGCGACCGCCATGACATCAGCAACTACAGACCTTTATTAGCCTTTTACGGATGCTATACAAACTATTTTCTTCGATCATGATTATGAGAATAAGCGAAACGCTAGATACATGGCAACCCGTAGCGCAAACAGGCTTTCGGAAAGGATTCTCTACAATAGACCACATTATACACATTCTTTGGAATTGGTTATAGAAAAGTACCAGAAAAGACAGAAACCGCTCTACACAGCCTTTATCGATTATCAAAAAGCATTCGATACAATATCTCACACAAGTATCTGGGAAGCGTTAAAAGCTCAAAAAGTTGATAAATTATACATAGAAGTGATAAGAAACATAAATAGTAACAGCACTAGCAAAGTAAAATTGGAAGCAATTGGCCAAAGCTTTCGTGTAAAGAGAGGAGTAAGGTAACCAAGGAACCATTATAAGTAAGCTTGACTGGAAAATTTGCGGCTTGAACATTAATGGCAGTTACCTAAGCCATCTAAGATTCGCAGACGATGTAGTATTATTATCAGAAACCAGTTGTGGCCTGCAATATATGTTAGGCACACTTCACGTAAACAGCAGACGAGTGGGATTGGAGATGAACCTGTCAAAGTCGAAAACCATGACAAACAGTATCAAGAAATGTATGTGGTTAGAGAACGAGCCGCTAGAGTACGTGGACCAATTTGAAATTTATACTCTAATACATTTTTAATAGTAGGCATTTGTCAAAGAGACCAAATGTTTTATATTACTATTAATATAGGTACTATTATTATCAATGCATGTGAATTACTGTGTAAAAAAAAGACTTATTATATATAGCTATCATTAAAATTAAGGAGAAAACAAAGTTATTTATGTATTAAAATTGAATTGTTGCATATTTTTAATGTAAATAATACTGTACTATGTGTTGCATGGAATAAAAGGCTTTTTATTTTAATTTAATTTTAATTATTAAAGGCCGGACGTTAAAAGAATAGCATTATTCCATTTCTTCCCATGGGTGTCGTCAATGGGCAGCAGAGTTCTCTATGCATTTTACTACCACACTGCGATCGTCAACCCACTTGCCAAGCGTGGCGATTATGGCAAAGCCCTCAAAAATGATACGCAGCCCTTAAAAACGGGTCTTAGTTCCCGGCGGCCCACCTACCCTTGGGTACGTTAAAGGTCAAAGTTTTTTGGGGAGTCCTATGTCCAGCAGTTAACGTCGTTCGGCTGAAATAATGATTAAATGTCTGAGAAGTAGTAAACAATATGTTTTTTTTTTTGGGTACAGCATATAGTCCTCCAGGCCGTAATTCGGCAATGGTTGCCAATCTCAACGGAGACTAGCGTTTGGCGTGGGAGATATTATAGTGCACAAGTGGTGTGCACTTGTGCAGAGAGGGGTGCACTATCTCTGCCCTCGCTCTGATAGTCCGATGGTACGCCAATCCAACCTGACCGGAGAGAGATCAGGCGTAGGACCAACTGTTTAATGTGCTTTCCGAGGCACGAGGGTTGAAAGCGGTGTAGAAGCAGTTCCTCTTTTTTCGTAGACTTTCTTGAAGTACCATAGGTTTCTGACGGGGATTAAATGAAAGACTGAATTTCAAGACGTGAAGTGTAGAGATGTGTCGCGTGGGCGGCAAGCGGCGATAGAATGAACACTGAGAACCAGAAAGTCGCAACGCACGGGGGCGTGGCAGGCGGTATCGGGGCTCGCTCCCCGACCGCGGATGCGATACTGTGGCCCGTAAATAGGGGTCAATCATTGGGTCTGCCAACAGTGGGCATAAAAATTGCCATGGCTGCTGCTCTTTCACTCTTGGTGCAGGCGTCCCGGCGGCCGGTCGTCACCCCGGTGGGTGACGACACGCAACAGGGGTGCCGTGTTGCACCACACGGCTCTACTCCGGCATTCGTCACCTGGGTGCTGGGTGGATACTTAGGGTCCTGCAGACGACCACCAGCAACGGTGATACCCGGGCTTTACATCTACAATAACATTGTACAATACTTTTATGGTGCAATCATAAATGGAATCACCCGTTGCACTCAACAATCAGTATACTTATTGACTTATTGACTTTATGGACGGCTCATAAGCGTCAGCGTCAGAAAGACTTGCATTTTGCCTCGCATTTTTTTTTTTCAAAATAACGTTATACCTATTGAAATACTTGAAGATTTTCGCAACATTAAAGCATGACATCGTTGTAACATAATTTGTATTTAAAGATAATTTATCATTGTCATAGCAATACGCTTAAAGTTTTGCCTTCAATAAGTTTGCTTAAACTGGATCATTTTGCAATTATTGTACGATCGCATCATTAGCTAACCCTGCTCAAAATAATCTAAATCACGTCATTTCTATAATGTTGTTGTTTTCTATACGTATAGGTTTCCATCCAGAGACATACATACAAAAAAAAAACTGTCTGTTTGTAATGTCAAAATAACAGCTTTTTACCAAATGCATGATGACAGTATATACTTGTAGACGGCACATACAACAGTTTTACAAATTTTTCATCCGTCTATTCGTTCCAGCTAATCTGAAAAACGGAGCACATTCCCATAGGATATTTTCCAACATCCACGCGGGCAAAGCCGCGAAGACAGCTAGTATTTCATATATTTACATCGAGATACTAAGAGAGCCACTTTCCAAACCGCATAAAAAGCGATATATACGGACTTTACCGAGATAAAATCAAGCGATTGAGGTTCAAAGAAAATCAATGACACCGACATTACCCCAGAATTGGCAAGTTAAGGTAACAATGGTCGGGAAATATAGCTCGCAGAACATATAAATGCCTGCAACTGACAAAGCGTGGGCAGACAATACAAAGTGGGTCATTGAAGGTAAGCGCACAAGTCATACGTTATGGGATGCTACGAGGTTTCCTCATGTCTGGTAGTGGGTTTAAAAAAGGTGATTTCTTCATGATGATAACCAGCACTTTGTTCCGGTCCTATATCCTTGAATTATGCTAGTAAAATTATATAATACTAGGTTTTGCCCTCGGCTTCGTCCGCGTAGTTGTCGAAAATTATGTGTGTAGGTATATTTAATTATGTACAGACGCCGCCAGCACATCAAGCTACTCCAATCTGTCAAATTTATTTGATAGATTTTCAACTTTATATCGTAAGCCTAAGGTTCATGTTCAATTGGGAAAATTTGACAGTTTGGGGTAGGTTGACCTGCTGGCGTCTGTACCTACTCAAAATAAACCTGATTGGTAGTATGTGAAGTTTCCAACATCGAAATATATAAACTTTCACATTTATGATACAAGCTTTTGCCAGCGGCTGCGTTCGAGTGGACGTCGAAAGTTATCTAATGGGAACTGACTACCGGAATAAAAAGGTTCTATGTATTACAAACTATCTGTGTGCAAAATTTCATTCAAATCCGTTCAGTACTTTTTGCGTGAAAGAGTAACAAACATCTATGCATCCATCCATCCTCCATCACAATTATAATATTAGTTATATTACTTTCACATTTATAATATTAGTAGGATAGTAGGATAAATCAGATGTACGATTGTATGAAGAGTGCATTCGGGGCCAGCATTGGCTCTTGAGCGTGGACGCTAATAACGGATGGTCACGACTGATTAATCTACTTTGGCGTTGATTTGAGAGTCTTAGCTTTGACCTTACTTTTTACCCCCGACGCAAAAACGACGGGGTGTTATAAGTTTGACGTGTGCGTGTGCGTGTGTGTGTGTGTATGTATATGTGTGTATGTGTGTGTGTGTGTGTGTGTGTGTGTGTGTGTGTGTGTGTGTGTGTGTGTGTGTGTGTGTGTGTGTGTGTGTATGTATGTATGTGTGTGTGTGTGTGTGTGTGTGTGTGTGTGTGTATGTGTATGTGTGTGTGTATGTATGTGTGTGTGCGTGCGCGCGCGATAAATTAAGTTTAAACTCAATGAAAACGCCAAACAGTCTTAGGCCATTTTCATTAGCCGTTCCCCGACTTGACAATGCCTTGATCAAAATATTACCTAGAACTTAACGGCCAATAAAAAATAAAAAAAAATACCCTAAAGTCCTAGAACCAAAAATTCTAAGATATGTGACATCTACCATCCTACATTGGGCCACGTGGTGGATTATGGCCCACTACCTCTTACCGAGAGGAGGAGGAGGATGTATGTTGAGTGTCAAAAGCCACTTAACGAACCCGAAAGTCACATGTAGGTATTCCCTGTAAATATAATCATTTTTTTTTTGTTCTGAACCATACTTGTGAAACATCTGGTTATATTGAAGGTCAAAATTTTATCTTTTACTAATATTATTGTACGAAAACAAGTTTTTAATGATAAAACACAACATTAAATACTCATTGGAGCCCTGCTGTAACGTTACATGTACCCATAAGCACATTGTTTTGTTTGCGTTATTTTGCTCAGTACCGCAAACAGCAAATATTGACACCAAAAACTTCACTATTGTCACCGCCTTCCGAAATTAGAGTTATTTTTCGTTTTGTAGTGTTTTTCTGGAAGCCGGTTGTATTTTGAGACTCGGTTCACAAATGGGGGAGAAATAGTGGAGATACAGTGGAACATATAACCTCCTCCTTTTTTGGAAGTCGGTTAAAAATAAAAGCCCCAGCAATTATTTTTGTGCAATGTTTCTTAGTTTGATGAACAGAAAGCGTAGTTGAAGGCTATAATTACACCCTGTAGAAATAAAAAACTATAATTCTAGAAAGTGTAGAGCAAAGAGATAGTACGTACGTCTTGTAAGCGAATCGCTTTGGGTCGAACCCGATGATAAACGGCGGGCATGGCTGGTAGGCTGTGCTCGACGCCGGGGTCTCGTCCCAGCAGGAGAACCCGTCGAATGTTCGCCGACACCACACGTCATCTTCTGTTTAATCGAACATTATTTCAATGAAATGAAATGTTTATTTGTAAGTAATTATTAATATGACAATATTTTGTTGGTCCCTTTTTAAACTAGATGGCGCTGGAATTTCCTAGCTGACTGATCCTTGCGATGCAAAGCCGAAAGAAATTCGGAATTATGGTCTCTTTTAAAGTAAAAAAAATAAATAGAATTTCATATGAGTCTAACAATGCAGGGCCATGTCTGGAAGAGCCTTTTGAAGAATGAGCCATGGCAGCTCTCAGCTGACCTGTCCCAACAGATGGCAGGCATGCGTCAGTCATCATGTAGTTCAACCCCACTTTAGGGAGCTAAACGACACAACGACCCGTCACAAGACGCTACCAAATCTGCAGGACATTTGCGTAGGTCCTATACAAAATACTCAAAAACACGTAACAAAACGTTAGCTATCAAAGTTGTTCTTATATCAACATTAAAATATAAAGATCATTTCCGCCCGAAGGAAATGTTCCGTATCGCCTTGAAGAAAACATAATCTTAATGATGACTTGCAACATTTTCAGATAGGTACAATTCAATTTCTTCAGTTAGTTTGCACTTTGATTAGTATGCACTGCATTTCGCAAAAGTAAGGCATGCACACGACACATACGTAAATCGTGTCATAATTGAATAATCTTTTATTTTTGTTACGAACGTAAACAAAATAGATAGCAAACTCCGTACTTATACAGTATAATACTTCGTTATATCAATAAAGAATCTCAGAAAATTACAAAATAAATAAAGTAATGGCGGACCAAAACATGATCTTTGTAATCTGTTGGCGCGTGTTTTTGCATAACTTTGCGCAGATTCGGCCGGGAAAAGATAAGTCGCGTCAATTAAACGGATTTTTTATAAACGATCGGTCATTTTGATCGTCAAAAATGCTTGAAATTTTATACTTAGTGTAACATAATAAACAGAAGTCCTGAAAGTAATTTGTTCGTAGTTGACTTGTAATAAATACGGGTATTAAAAAAAAAAAACATTTTGCCATATGTACCTACCGCCGATTGCGCTAAAGAAAATTTTATCTTATCTGAATACGATAAGACTCAATTTTAAATGTATAAAGTAATGCCAGGGTCAACACTTTTTTTCTTCTCTAATTAGCGCGAATGAGATCTTGCGTCAATTATTTTACATGTTGTATACGTAACAATCTGACCACTGGATCTATTCTTTATAAATCTCACCGTGAAAATTAGGTGAAGTGAAATTGAAATGAGCTGTCGATTCAAATGTCATTCGTTCGCGTCAGGAGGAATGACAGCTCACTTCACCTCATTTTTCACTGTGGTATTTTATAGACACAGACAGTGTCTTTGGAAAAAATGATAAACTTGAAAAAGGTAATCATTTAGTCACTTACCATTATAATTTTCAGTAAGGATGGTGCTGTGAGTGACGTTCTCTTGGTAGCACTTCCTCTGTTTGTTTGTAAACCACAGGTATTTGGGATCATTCCGGTAATCTACAGCTCGAGTTGCATTCTGCATGATTTGTAATTGATTAATGACCGGCACCCATGTTAAAACTTTATAATATTTGCTCGCCTATGACAGATGTCGTTCAATGTAGACACACATTGTTATGTTCTCATCATCGGCGGCATCTGAAACCAAAGATAAAGTTAAATCGTTTATCTTAGTTCACAGCCTTTACACTGATCGCTATTGATATATGGGTAAAGATAAAATCTTTGTTTTTTGGGTTCTCTGGTGAAGTAGGAAAGCCTTTTGAATAATAATACGCGTTGGAGTTAGTTTGTTACATAGAAATGTCTGTATGTATATCTGTCCAGCATAATCAACCTATAGACTGTTCTCATTTCTCCCCGTGCGTGTCTTAGAAGGTGACTAAGGGACTTACTAGAGAATGGGCAGCAGCGTTCCCTATGCGTTTTACCGCCTTAATGTGATCGCCGACGCGCCTGTCAAGCGTGGCGATTACGGCAAACCCCCATTTTTTTTTGGGGAAGCCTATCTCCAGCAGTGGACGTCTATCGGCTGAAACGATGATGGTCATGATGACTGTTCCCATTGTTGGGACACAGACCTTCTTTCTGTGAGAGGGAGTCGGCCCACGCAAGCCCAGTATAGGTTGGTAGCTGTCACATGTCTTCGCATTTTTGGTTTTAACATAATGCTGATTTTTATCACGATATTTTCCTTCACCGTTTTGAGAGCAGTGGTTATGAAATAATTTATACAAAGTAAAGCCTGTCAGAGTTCGAACCTAAAACCTACATGCATATCGTAAGCAGCCGTTATCACTGCGCCACTACTGCTCATGTCTGTCAGTAACGTTGTAATTATGTTGGTGTTAGGAAAATATAAGTAGATTTTTGTTGTGTTTTTTGTTTATTTCTAAATCTTTTTTCAAAGTCAAAGCATTTATTTCAAACTGTTTTTTAAAGGCACTTTTGAACGTCAACATTTACATTAAAATAGAACCTGGTCACCCCTTCCAAAATATAGTTTCGTATGGAGAAGAATGAGCAAAAACTCCACCGCTACTCTTTTAAAATGTTTTAAGTATAATATTTCACATACATCCATTATATAATTATGTGTGAAAACGATGCACCCAGAATAAAATTGCCATTCCAAAATAGGTTAAAAGAGGATTATTCGGTAGAAGATTATATTTCTACACTACGGATCCCTACATGCGTCTGCGCACACACTTATCAGGTCTTTATCTTCAAATGACACGAGTACCGAGATAAAATATCTAATGTTAATGGCATTATTTTAGACATATTATTTTGGCACATAACAATGCTAATTAACTTTGAATACAACACGGCAATAGAGTAACACGGAAATAAAGGGTTTTTCAATAGGGACGCGCGAACTTTGACAGCGCATAGCGGCCATCTTGGTAAAGCGATAGCTGTCAAATTTGGCATGAACACATATTTAGTCGTGACATCTCACCATGGAACGCTACACGCTTCAACATCGCGTGGAAATTGTTAAAAATCGGATGAGAAATTCCAAGGCTTCGTTATCTCGCGTGGTGGCGACATCAACTGGCCACCGAGATCGTGCATCAATGCAGAGAAACCACAGTCAATTGCCGCAATGAAGGCCAACATAACTCGCGCTTTTCGTGAAATTGAGCCCCATTTATGCGAAGATGTCATCCAAATTGGTCCACCAGGATACACCACCTACAGCGGAGTCGCGGCGGCCAGTTGGCTGAAATTATATTCCATAGATAATGTCATCGAATATCCTTTAAAATAAAATAAAACTTTGGCAATATCACTTAAACAGGTTTTTTTAAATTTTATTTTTTAGTTCGAGCGCTCTTAATGAAAAACCCAGTATTTATGCAGCTGATGTGGTTAACATAGGCGGAAAAATCTGAAACATCCTATTAAATTAATACAACTGCAGGCTAGTCTGTCAAATTCTCACCGTGATAACTTGGGTGAAGTGAGCTTAAAGTGAGCTGTCATGAGTATTAATCCCTGCCGATCTATTCTGTTAAAATCTCACAGTGAGAACTTAGGTGAAGGTAGCCGTCATTCCATCTGGCACTAGGGATTAATACTAATGACTGGTCACTTTAAGCTCACTTCACCCAAGTTATCACGGTGAGATTTTTACAGAATACCACTGTTAGTGTCAGATGGAATGACAACTCACTTCACCTATGTTCTCACGGTGAGCTTTTTAACAGAATAGATCGGCAGTACATAAAATGTAAGGCCCTATAGATACTGTTTAAAAATAACATACACCTCGCAAACAACAACATACGCTTGCCATCCCGGAAGACTTAGACCGACGTGTACCAATAGTAGCTACAACCACGTTTCGCCAGCTATGTTTAACTTTCATACATCCGGACACAAGTCCTGACTCCGAGATAGCGGTTGCTACTGAGAAATTGCTGATGGATAAACTCTATACCACCTCCCCTACCTGGGAATTGAACCTAGGACCTTCATGCTCAGCAGTAGCGCATGCAACCACTAGACCAACGAGGCTTGAAAATAAACAATTAAAATTTTGTAAAATCCTCTCTTAAGCCTTGATCACCTTGGAATGTTCCACTTTAAAGTTTACTTTCAATTAGTGGGATACTTCAAGCGAGTGATTCATCCCAGAAGCAGGAGTTATGGCGAACTAGGGTTAATAATAAATACAACGCGTTGTACACGTAATGATAGTTTTATTGCCCAGGTGTTGGTTTTATGGTAGGTAGGTATATTTAAAAGTAATCGTTAAAGTACGGACAGTTATAATTTAAACTGAAGTAAAACCGGTATCAATTGATGTGGATACTTAAATACTTCTATTAATATTATTAATTAAGATTATAAATGTGAATGTTTAGATGTTTGTTACTAACTCGAAACTACTGAACCGATTTGAAAAATTCTTTCACTGTTGGGAAGCTACACTATGCCTGGGTGACATAGGTTATATTTCATCCCCGTATTCCCACGGGAATGGGAACTACGCGGGTCAAACTTCGGAGCGCTGCTA
This sequence comes from Polymixis flavicincta, assembly GCA_949987655.1. Taxonomy (NCBI): domain Eukaryota; kingdom Metazoa; phylum Arthropoda; class Insecta; order Lepidoptera; family Noctuidae; genus Polymixis; species Polymixis flavicincta. Next base: position 26,908,640 of record OX465171.1, on the reverse strand, counting down.
GTAATCAATAAATAAATCAATTGAGTTGGGAAAAATGTGACTGCTCGTAAAGAGTACCTATGTCAATTGATTGGTGGTGTCAAATACCCAATTCTAACGTAGAGTATTATTGTCTTTTTTATGATTAAACTCATTTGTCATATTAGTGTACATAATTGCATTGGTTACAAAAAAAAATTACATTAATTATCAAGATAAAAAAAAAACGAATATGTAATTTGAAAATTATTAATTTACTAAATAAAATGGCAAGTTTTACCCAACCTTAGAACAACGAGCTGAAATAATATTTAGCCATGAAGATGGTCTGAGCAATAGTGCATCACGACAACTCAATAAATCTTGATTCACCGTGAAATTTTGGATTCGGCGACAAGGCGAAGATGGGGAAATAACTGATTATGGAAGAAATTCAGGACGACGGGCCGATACTAACCACCGCGCAAATAACTAGACGGATTTGCAAAATTCTTTTTTTTATTCGAAAGGGTTTTATTCCGAAATGGTCTCATTTAAATTTCTCATAGTTATGATGATGAGTTTTGGAGACATACAACGGAACCCTTCAAAAAATGACAGCAAATCAACCGCGATAGCAGCTATCGCATAAATATGCATTGTTTTGAACCCAAGGATGATGAAATTTCGAACTGGTGTGGGGTAGGTACTATAACTAAAAAATGAAAAATAAAAGCTTTTTTTTAAAAAAAAAAAACAATCGACTTCCGGAAAAACACTACAAAGTGGAAAATAACTTTAATTTCGGAAGGGGGTGACAAAATATTAAAATACTTATCCAAAGTCACCGACTTCCGAAATTAAAGTTATTTTCCACTTTGTAGTGTTTTTTCCGGAGGTCGGTTGTTTTTTTTTGGAAAACGTTTTTATGTTGTACTAGGATATGCCGGTTTCCTTCACTGTTTTGAGAGCACCGTTGATGAAATTATTTTCACAAAATAATGCGCCAGTCTGGGTTCGCAGTCATTTCCACTGGGCCGCCACTACTCCAAATTGTACCAATAACTGCGTTTGCTGCAATTGACACAGAGTGTTTGCCTTCCTATAAAACCTACAAAATTACTCAAATTTAGTAATTTTTCACACACGATTTCTTGAAATTACAAGCTATAAGTATACTGTTACTAGCTTTTGGCAGCGGCTTCGCCCACGTTAATTAATTTACGCGAAACCTTAACAAGTTTTAAACCTAAACGTTCCTCATGAATCACTCTATCTATTAGTTAAAACCGCATGAAAATCCGTTCAGGAGTTTTTGGTTTTATTGCGAACAGACAGACAGACGCGGTGGGGGACTTTGTTTTACAATATGTAGTGATTTCCGGGCAGCGGTGAAAACATGTTGGGTATCGTTGGACGGGGGAAGACAAACTGAGGTAATTTGGCGACATCGCGCTCTAGCTTGGGTAAGTATCAATTCTTTTCAAACAGTCGAGGATCAGTTTGTACAGGAATGTTGGGACATTTGAAAATGTTGAATCTTATCTTGTGCGGCGCACATACACGAGCAAAAATAGCAGCATTCAAAAAATATCTATTTCACAAGACCCAAAATTCGGTCGAAATTCGACCATACGTGGGACACTCAGAAAGTTTCGCGAAAAAGAATAAACAATTCTACTGGTAAATATTTTTATTAAATATTTTCAAAGTACTTTCCACTAGCTTCTATAAAAAGTTTCGTGCCTCTGAACCAGTTTTCGGAACACTTTTTCCAGTCTGCCGCAGACACCTCGTTTACAGCCTGCTTGAACGCTGACAGCGCATATTCCGGCGACGAAAATTGTATCCCTTTGAGGTGATTTTTTATGTTTGGGAATAAAAAGAAGTCACACGGTGCTAGGTCAACGCTGTATAACCGGCGTGCTGTCCAGAAAATCCCTCGTTTTGAGCGCGGTGTGCGTTGTTGTGGTGGAGCAGTATCCCGCAGAGCCCTGTGTTTGGTCGCTTGTTGCTCACAACAGAGAAAACTTCTGCCAAGCATTTGATAGTATACCATTCAGCGTTGATGCTTCTTTGGTTCCGTAAAGGAATTGATACGAAGTAGCCAGTCAAATTGCAAAAGGTCGCGATCAAAATCTTCCCCCGCTTCTAGTTCGTTTCGCGTTCCGCGCTTGAATTCGTTATACCAACGATACTCGGTTGTCTTAGAAGGGCCTTCATCCATGAATGCCATTTGAAGTCTATCGTATGCTTCGTCCGGTTGCAGGCGACACTTGAAATCGTAAAAAATCATAGCTCGATAATCCTGGCGCAGATCCATTTTTTTATGAGACACGTTAATCTAAATTAGCTTGCAAACAATGTGGAGGGACATTTTGAAATTGGAACATAGGTACCTATTTTTACTTAACTACTTAACTTTTACTCATATTTGCAAAAAAGATTATAACTGGCCGGTCTTTCATACATAAAAACTTTTTTGCGCAGTGCTTTCTGAGTGGTCTAGTAATTCATTTAAAACCTAATGTATTTCTAATGCATTATCATATAAAATATTAGCTTTCTGCACTCCTCCATATAAACTTTAACTGTGCCAAATTTCATACTTGTCCGTCCGCGTAATTTTCGTAACAAGGGGTCCAAAGTTTTTGCTTCATGTATTAATACATAGATAATTATGATATAATATATATTTTACACAAGGGGCTTGTGGATAAATACCTAACAATAGCTGCACGGGTCATTCATTAAAATGACTACAAGTACTAGTTATGACGAAAATTATTTATGTTGTAACACCGTCCGATATAAGATGTGAAGCCCTTAACGTTATGGAAAGTTTACTACCTAAAAACTCCAAGGACAAAATGATTTTTTAGTATTATTTTCTTCACAAGTGTGTTGAAAAACGTCGTATGATACACGTGTCTATTGATGATTACCGTCCTCGGCTCTCTTAAGACCCTCGCCTGACGGCTCGGGTCTCAATGGCGCCTCAGCGGTAATCACCAATGTTATACACTTGTACCTTAGTGTACTATAAATATAATTATGCATGTTTATGTATTTATATGTGAGTGTAGTATTAATTTATAAGTATATGTTTGTTTTTTTGCATTACACATATGTGTACCTAGAATATTTTCGTTTAAGACACACATATTCATTTTCTCTTTTTCACACACTATTTGTTTTTCTTGCCTCCTTTCACAGGTCTACAAGAAGCAATTTCATAAGAGATATGCTAAAGCAGTACCTTTGTACTCAAAATTTAATAAGTCGGTATTTTATTGTGTACATACATCCTACTATCCGACTAATATTAAACAAAGTGAAAAGTGAAAGTTTGTAAGTTTAGATGTTTCTTATTCAATCACGCAAAAACGGCTGAACGGATTTGGATGAAAGGACATTGGGAAAAGTCATTCATTCAATCATCATTCATCATCATACAGATATTTTATAAACTGGAATTTTTATCCCGATAGTACCTACGTTCCCGTGGGATATCTAATTTCCGAACTCAACGCAGGCAAGGCCGGTGGCAAAAGTTAGTTAACATATAAATCTTAAGTAAGAAATCAAGAAACTAAAGGTATCTATCTAACTTATCTTTCATGCATATATATATATAGTAGGATACTAGGACAACAGGAAATGTGGATTGGAACGGAAAATGAGGCCAATAAGTCTTCTCTTTTTAGACTCTGTCAAAACACAGCTAAACGCAAATTCTGGGGGCGACGTTAGAACTTCTCGCCATTTTTTTTTACTACGTGTGTAAACCTATTATGAAAATACGAAAGAATGGACATTAATATTTCACAGTTATTCACAGTAATTAATTGTTTGGCTAGTGTTGGAATAACAAAAGGGATATCATTTTTAACCAGTGCGCAAACTGTACAATGATTTGGTCGGTCTACAATGATATGCTGAATTCATGGTTACAGTTTGCGCACTGGTATTATATTTAACCTGTACATTTTTACATTGCTAAGGTACCTACATCTATTAGTAATAACTGGAAAAGAACGTCTATCTTATAAAAAAATTAAGGTCACAAACAGCTTCGTGCTAAAAATATAGCATTAAGCTGTTAAAATAAACTCGATAACTGTCTAAACCCCAAGTAATGACACGAGATTAAAAATCTATTGTTCGTAATTATCGTGGAAGTGGCCGGGTTTGAGAGGTAAAACTAATAGAGCCGATGAGCGTTGGTGCACTCGTGTTCTTCAGAGGAGATCATGAATCGGTCACCGGCTTCACATAGTTCATAACTCATTTGTTGGGCTTGATATAACCTTTTAAGTAAAATCAAATCTTTGTTCTAAGGCATACTGTTCTATTAACGACTACATTGTTGGTCGCTGTGATTAACTCAAGACAACGTTTGTGTTCCTTCACCAGAATTAGCTTACCTACTGACAGGTCATATGAGTTAGTCCATATCATTGTTTATTTTATTTGACTGTGTAAACCATTTATTTTTAACTTTAATTAATGCTATTTTCATTTTTTGTTGAATATTAATTACTTTATGTAAATGATCAAGTTCTTCCAACTTAACAGACAGCTGTGCTGCTGGGGAGTTTGTTGCGCCACTTCTTTTTCCCAGCTAAAGCACTAGGAAGTAGTGAGGGGCGGACGTTTTTGGGGGACTGTCTTATGTAATTTCGACTAAATTGAATAAATGACTTTTGATTTTTGGTGAACGTTTAGTGTGCGGGGTGATCATGATCTACAAGCGGAAGTTACCGGATCATATTTTCATTTGATTTTTTTCAGGCAGTACCGCCAAAACCATTATTTCTTAAAAGTATATGAAACTCTAGAATTCAGCGAATAGAGCTCACATTTTAGGAAATAATCCGCTGAGTTGACCAGTATCTGTGTCTCAACGCAGGTGTACAGACGATCTTCGCAGGCTTGTAACAGCTGTTCATGAGAGCTGTTCATTGGTCATTGATTTACGCAGTGGTTTTTTCATAAAACGCGATCTTCCAAAGAACCTTTCTTTATTTTTTACGCGTCTCTTTTACTATAACTGATCCTGCAGCTCACTCAATAACGTTTTGCGTGTAGACTAACGTCTAACTGCAATTTTTTTTTGTATCATTTTTATAAAGCATAGTCTCTTCTATTACAGACTTATTTATAGACGGTAACATAGTGGATTCTATGAAAGGAAGAGAGTTACTGTTAATGAATCAATTAACTAGCCAATGTCCTTAATCATCGCGATCGCTGGCACCAGAAAGGCTGCTTACTGTCATCTCCATGATCTCACATTGGTGACACACATTCTCGTCACCTGTTTATGAAGTAACAAAGCGAAATAAGAAAGCATTTGTCTGTGTATGAACGATAAATCTTTGACAAGGCCACTACGTCAAAATATGTTTTTGTTCATATTGATTCCTACTAAAGTTCCTCCTTTAATTTATATGCCGATAAATATGACGAATTGCGGGCTGCTTCGCATTAAATTATGCGTAACGTGAGTGGAAGAAAACCTGGCATAATATAAATTTATATGCCAACAGCTGCTATCTAACAAACTGAGAAAGAGATGAAAATAGATTAGTTTACTGATACGATAAAGTAGGAAGTGAGATTACTATAAAGTACACATTATTTGTGCGTTAACCACTCAACGCGGAGTTTTAGGAGCGGGTATTGAATTTGTGTCACTGCCAAGATTACTGGAACACGGGTTACAACTCTTACGTCATGATCTTCAGGCTGAACGATTGATGGATTTTAATTTATAGGACACGAAAATCAAGCGAATTGCAAGTATTCATTGTCAACGCTGACAGATACTCTCTCTAATCAGATAAACCATTTGAAAATCAAGAATGTCGTCACTTTTATTAATCTGTAGGTGTTTGTACGTTGTCTTTTACTACAAGACAACGTCTGTCTGGATCTTCAGTTCAGAAAAAAGGACTTTTCCCGTATTCGATCATTTTTCCGGAGCATTTAGCGTAAAAAAAAGCGTATATAATATTTGAAAAAAATGTTATTCTATTCTCAAGTGATACGCTTACCAATGAACAGCCATTCATTTTTATTTAAATAGATAGATATACAATATATACATAAATAAGGTGATCGCAAAATGTACTTACATGAAAATATGTCTAGGTTTCGGGTAAACTTAACAAGGGTGCGACACGATATCGCGCTAAGAAGACAGATCGTATTCAAGATGCATAAATAACGACAAATACAGAGTCTTATCTTATTCACAACTTTATCTAAATATTTATGTGTCGAGGTGTGAATCTGCGTGTCACTAGTAGGTACACTATTGGAAAAATAAAAATAACTAAGTTCGCTTTCTGGGGCTGTCATCAACATCAATGGCGAGTACATCACTCACCTTCGGTTTGCCGATGATGTAGTTGTCATGCCTTATGACCTCAGTACAGCTTCCGAAAGAGTGGGTCTTTTTTTTATTTATTTTTTATTTTTAATGGTCATGTTGATGACCCATGTAACACCCAGTCTCGTAATGGTCGGAGGCGCTGCAACCGAAGTTGTGGACGAGTACGTTTACCTAGGACAAACTGTCCAGTTAGGCAGGTCCAACTTCGAGAGTCGGATTCGACGATTAACCTCTTGTTAATCGTCGAATCCGACTCGGCTGGGCAGCGTTCTGCTGGGAGGCTTCGCAATATTTTCTTGTCCCACATACCGCAGTGTCTCAAGACGAAAGTCAATGGGCCTCATAAGAAGGCTTAAAGTCACCCAAAGAGAAATGGAGAGGGCTATGCTTGGAGTTTCCCTACGTGATCAAATCAGAAATGAAGAGATCCGTAGGAGAACCAAGGAACCGATGGGCCCGAAAAGTTCTGGTGTGGCGACCGCGCACCGGTAGACGTAAAGTCGACGTTGAAAGACGTTGGAAGGCCTAACACAAGGTGGACCGATGACCTTGTGAGGGCCGCAGCATCCACTGGGTGCGGGAAGCACAGAAGCGGTCGAAGTGGCGGAGCTTGGGGGAGGCCTATGTCCAACAGTGGACGTCTTTCGGCTGAAATGATGAGTTCGCTTTTGCTCGATCGCTTGAGAGACTCTAAGTGATGTTTAGAGAATAAATTATGATATACCAAGCTTTACCAGAAAACAGAAGTGTAATAGGGTATTTTACTCTATATGAGAAAAAATCAAATAATATTTAGGTATTGAGATTAGGCAAAATGCAGTTAGAAAATGTTAGATTTTGTCCATGAAATGACAAAATAAATTTTAAAATATAATTTAAAGATTTCAGTTTTTTATCTGTTTTTGAACATCATGAAATAGTAGCCGCAATGTTATTACGTCATATGTCAACGGCATGTCAACTGAGCTGAACTTTATGCTTTTATTATTTCGTAACCAAAGTAATTTTTATATTAATAATATTTTGCATTCAGGAATAGCAAACCAACGATTAGTAGAAAAATGATTCATTATTGAAATTACAAACAATTATTTTGTAAAATACCATTGCATTTGTTTTAAAAGCAAACTGACGTCATTTTCGCCAAATTACGCGCTAAATGTGAAAATGTAAAACTTAAACGCATTTTTATGGCACTAATCGATTAAATAAAAATGTTGTTTTTTTGTGGTTTATTAGCACTATAGAATCGAATTAAGATTTTTTCCCATTTGTGAAAAATGGGTGTAATACTCTATTGCGTAATAAACTCTCAGTAGGAATCGCTTTGACAGTTCCACAACACTCGTGGCGTTATTTACGTTGCGAAGCTGACAATTTTTTCGAACATAAGAAAGAATGGATTAACAAAAACCTTCTAAACGATTCAGATTCTGATTAATAGTGTGTTATTAGGGAGAAGATTCCCATTTAATTTATTTTACATTAAGGTAAACGCAGCTATCAACGACCCATCGAAAATCTGTAGTTATTACGAACCTATAAAAGTTATTCGAAATCTTTACGTTTCCAGAACTATTCTAGCTATAGGTAGGCAAGTTATACACGCGTTTATTCCTTGAGCATCGTATACTTTTACGTTAGTGTAAGTAGCTGTGCAAAAAAGAGATAAAATAAGTCAGTTACTGCGGGGCAGCGTGGATGCAGGAAGTGTCGTACTGTTCCCTTGTTCCTTCAAGTAAGTACGTGACTTTTCTATTTAAGACATTTATACAAACAAATGGCATCTATACTTCATCTTATATTACTAAATGTATTCATTTAAGTGTCACCTCTTGATTTCTCACGACATTTTATTAATAAAAAGTAATTTGAAACGATAAAACTTTAAATTAAAATGGGATGGTGTTAGCTTCATCAGTTTTAGTCGTAGCAGCTATCAACGACCCATAAGTCGGCAATTGCAGCAACGTAACTTTTCGTTTTATTTTTCTTTTATGTTACTAAATCACGCTAACACAAGTATTTTTATGGACCAGTTTAAATTTAGGCTATCAGTCTTTATAAAAATCTATAAGCGACTAAACTTTTTTGTCTAGTTTTTACCTTTTAGCGTTGTCAATTTAACCAAAGTTAGGATATTTTTCGAGGATCGATATTGAATAGTTACAGTAATAAATCGTTGTTTTTGTGTTTAAAACAGTGTGCATTTGTTCATATTTTTTGTGACATTAATCAATTATAATCTATTTTATAGTCCGAAGGTCAATTTAATTAAAATAACCATATTTTTATGAGTCGGTAATACTATTTATGTTCATACTTACATACTTTATTACCGACCCATGAGGGTCGGCAATAGCAACTTTAAGAAGCTATTACCGATCGTATATAGATTATTTAGTTTGTCACCTACTTTTATGACATAATAGGTACCTATTAATAAATGCTACTTCTTGGCTAAATCAACATAAAACTTACAATTATGTTTTTTTCCAGAAGTATGGTGCCACAAAGGCGGCGAAAAGTACCTATACAGTGAAACACAACTCGCCAAAGCAAAAATGATTATGATCTCAATAGCTTATGGAAATATCCTAGAGTTTGAAATCCTTATATTAAAATATACCTATATGTGTACCTACTAATAGTATTATGTTGATTAATTTAAAAGTTTATAATTATTTAGTTCATAGGTATTACTAAGAAGTACTAATTTGTTTTGTTAAAAATAACGATAATAAAAAAATACGAATAAGTATTTGCATTTTTATGTTGTTTTATTTTATTAAGATCGGTAATCATCATCATCACTAGCTTATATACATTCCATTGCTGAAAAAAGGCCTCCTCTTATACACGATCGGGAATAGCTGCATAAAAATCGTTAATAGCTTCACAGCCGTTTTTATGGGTCGGTAATTGCAACAATCGCCTAAGTCACATTGTAAATTATTTTTACAAGATAATCCTTTATTTAAATGTATTTGATTCAGTAAATAAATTTTTTATACATAACACTAGCATATAAAATGAAACTATTAATCTTTAGAGGAACCAGTAGGTATACTAATAAAATATGGTTGATTTTAAAATTGCCTTAGGGGGGGGGGGGGGTCGTTAATACCTGCGTTTACCTTATTACGGAAGGTTCAAATTACGTTACCCCTATAATATTTTTTGCTTTTCTGCGTTCAAAATGGTACGGCCCACAAGGCGGCAAGAAATAAAACAATGAGTGCGTTCATTATTTCAGCCGAAAGACTTCCACTGTTGGACATAGGCCTCCCTCAATTGGAGGGGGTTTGCAATAATCGCCACGCTTGGCAGGCGGGTTGGCGATCGCAGTATGGTGGTAAAATGCATAGAGAACGCTGCTGCCCATTCTTTAGTAAGTCCCTCAGTCACCTCTTACGACATGTACTGGAAGAGATGGGATGGTGCTATTCTTTACGTCCGGCGCCGCACGGACGCTGCATGAGTGCGTTAGACGACTTCAATGTTTGCCGTGACTTTCGTAACGAACGGTGTACATATGGCTAGTGATAAATACTAAAATAATACTAGCCGACCTGATAGACGTTGTCTTGCCCGAACATCGCCACCTGCCGGGTCCAATTGTGACTCTAAACCATCCAGAAAGCCATACAAACACACACAAAAAATTCATATTATTCGATCCAGCCATATAGGAGTTCAGTGATACACACACGTACAGAAGAATTAGATAAGTATATCAGATTACTATCTTTGTAGTGCAACTAAGATCTATAATAATAAAGATTGCTCGTTTTAACAGAGACCTGAACGTTTCGGTTCTGGTTACACATGAATTCCCAGGTCTGGCAAGGTTTTATTGAGTTTTCCGATCATTTATTTCTCCGTAACAGCAGTGTCTGGGCTGGTGGGCAGTTGATACTTATGTGAACAGAACAGACAAAACTGTGAGTGTATTCAGCAACTAGTCCTCCGAAGAATATAGGCGTAATGTTATGTATTTAAGGGGGCACTAGTCGCGGGCCGAACTCATTAGTGGGCATAGCTAAAAAGCGCGCTGTCTCACCAGGCATCGTGTACGACAGAGATAGTATTAGTGATGAGCAGTTAGACGCACGTCTACATGCACGACGTTATTGAGTTAGATGCAGTATCATTTATAGTAAAACAGGCGCGTGAAAAAATTAAGAAAAGTATTTTGGAAGATCGAATTTTATGAAAAAAACCACTTCATAAATCAATGACCAATGAAGTTTGTTGAATTTTTCGATAATCGAGCTTTGTCGGTATTGACTTGGTTTTGGAGCTTGTAAACTTCTTTCATTACTTAAACAAGCCCAAAATTAAGTTAAATTAGCAAGAGAAGCGAATCTTTGTTGGCTTATAACTTTTTAATGGCTTTTTATTTTAGTACACAGACAATATTAATAATGATACAAAACCATACCATGTTTAATTTTTGATGTACATTGTCGAACAGTGGAGTAATACACTCCCGAAGTTTTTGTGGAAAAAATGTCAACTAGGTTCACCTTAAGTGTGTTTTTTCATTTGTTTTTACTAGCCCCACGTCCGCTAACGCTCCGCTCATGGCAAGTGACAACCCTCAGCTAATTGCGCAATAAAAACACCCGCCTAAATGGAGGTGGTGTCCTTCATCCCAGTTCGTGTATTATTGTTGACTTTGCATTAAAGTCCATGATATATGGCAATGGAAAACATGAAGGATATTGTTTACAGCCGTGTACGTAACCTACGACGGACTTGAAAATGAAGGTTAATTATTATCATCCCACTGCTGGGACCTACTTTCGGTGAGAGGGAATGGGGCGTAATTCACCACGCGTGCCCAGTGCGGTTTAGTGAATATCACATGTCTTCGAATTTTTGGTTCTAGGACATGCCGGTTTCCTTACGATGTTTTCCTTCACCGTTTTGGGAGCAGTGGTGTTGAAATAAATTACGCAAAGTAAAGCGCCTGTCTGGGTTCGAACCTACGACCTACAACTAGTAAGTCGCGGCTGTTACCATTTGACCACCACTGACTGCTCTCTCAATTAATATCATTACAATTATGATGTTTTCTTGTGAGACCATTCCAAAGACATAGGAAACGCTAGGAATTTATCGACTTTTAATCTATTTCAAAAAGGAGGAGCTTGTCAATTTGTCCGTGTATTTTTTGTATGTATGTTTGCGATATCTCCGTAAATTGTGGATTGGTTTTTTAGGCCCGATAATACGTTTTTAATCCACTTTATGTACCTCCATGACATTCTGCTGCTTCCTGTCAATGTTGTTTATATGGCAAGTAGTGGCCGAATTGGTGTGGGGTAGGTACCTTAACTAAATGAAAATAAAAACATATTCTAATAAAAGAACAACCAACTTCCGAAAAAAAAAACACTACAAAGTGCATACACGACAAAGTGCAATACTACAAACACGACAAAATACTAAAATATGACTGTATCCAAAGACACCAACTTCCGAAATTAAAGTTATATTTCACTTTGTAGTGTTTTTTCCGGATGTCGCTTTGTAGTGTTTTTTCCGGATGTCGGTTGTTTTTTATTCATAAAGCAATCGGCACTTTTTCAGCTTTGATACCAGAAATACACCAATATCCTTGTTGTGTTAGTGAATACCTACTTTGTTAACGTAGGTACGTACCTATTCAATTACGTAAAGCCAGGTTGACTGATGGATCATTGGCTCCATTATGGCCAGCAACGGGCTGATGTTGATTCAATTGAATTTGGCTGCTGTGTAAGGATCTATATTACTTTCGTCTCTTTTTTGCGGCGGGACCGCGTGACGCCTTACATTCTTGTTATTATTCGACTCTATGATATTTTATACATAACATCGTCACGTCAGTATTTCCCGAAGGGTTTAGCAGAGTTTTATCTATAATAAACCCATTTTACTAGTTTATATATTATGTCACCGTATTATTGTGAACACCGCTAATTTTTTAACAATCTCGTGAGATTGTAAATTGTCGATAAATTCTGAACTGTACCAGACTGCTTAAAATTGTATAACTTATTATTTCGGTTGCTTATAATGAACGAACCTGCACTTACCGACAGGGTTCCACTTTGTCTGATTTTATCGGAAAATAGTGAAACGTCCCTGATTTAGACTTTGGCTTTAGCCGAATTGGTCGCAGTTACTAAGCCAGGGCACCCTGACTGACTCCGTATATAAAAGGCCCATGCAACTGATATCACACGCCTTCCAATTGCATATCTAGGGCGGTCCCAGAGGGCGGCAAATTCTTAAATTAATATCCCAATTTTAAATACTAACATAGTTTTAAGTCATTCTACTAACAATATGTATGGGCCAAATTTGCCTGAAATTAAAAGTATTTTTGTTATTTTTTTTTTTTAAATAACATTGCAACTCGATGTGCAATGGTTCAAACAAAATATATGGAAGTGACACAAGAGGTTTTTACGTTGAGGCACGGCCCGTTTACATACATATATATTATTTGCACGAGCCTTTATTCTCTAGCTTCCCAATCTCATGAAAACATAACACCCTTTCTTCAAAAGTCGCGCTAAAAAGAGCAACAAAAAATAAACAACCGGCTTCCGAAAAAACACCACAAAGTGAAAAATAACTTTAATTTCGGAAGTCGGTTTATTAGGATATGCGTTTTAATTTTTTGTCACCGCCTTCCGAAAAATGGAACCATTTTGGAATAAACCCCTTTCGAATAAAAAAATAATTTTACAAATCCGTCTATATTTGACGGAGTTATGCTCGAACATTAATTTAAAAAATATGTAAACATCCGAACTGATAATCTCCTCCTTTTTGAAGTCGGTTAAAAACGACAGCGTATCTATCTTAGCTACTCCACCATCCACAACAAACTCCCAACTAGAATGTTTGAGATCAACTTGACCGATATCCTGGACCCAATTTTTCTCTTGACGTATACAACCTGCATCTGAAGCAAAATAGTAATAGACAATGCCAGTGTCCATTAATTCAAGTCGACGTTGATTTCCATACAATTCGAAAGAACAGCATATATACAGCATTAACACGTACAATATTTTTGTACTGTCCCTAGGGATAATTTTTGTCTCCAACGCGGACGGAGCTGCTGGCAAAATTAGTCTCATATAAATTCTATTACATGATACATCTTTCAGAAAATGGCTCTGAATCGGATAGGTATGCAAGGTCGAAATGAATAGGTATGAAATATATTAATAAAATCTTTATTAGCTCATTATGGCACACGAAAGAAAATCCAAAGCTCTCTGCATTCCTGTCAAAAATGTTTGGCCTGAAACAGTAAACTAATACGGCAGCCAAAAAACCCGTTCTATTGACAAATAACATTTTTCACCTTTTATGTGCATTTCCCTGAGTTTACTGTGAAACCAGTTACAGTGTTACCGGCCGATAACGACTGCACTTCCAAGTTGGTTGCAGTTACTCGGCTATTTAGCATTAGCGCAATGTGCGATCCGTCGCATGTTAGTTTGACAATATGTCGGTTTGCCGTCGACAGATTATAAACTATAGAAAAATAATGCGTTAAATTGTTTTTTGAATGTAGTTCAAATTTTTTTTTTTTGTAATTTCGCGAGATAGATTGTGGATAAATTTATGGATTTTTAGGATATCATAATTATACGGTGACATCCCTATATTTACTCTTGATGGGTAATCGTTGGTTTGTTAACTAAACTAAGCATAGCTAAGCTTAAATCATGTCAAGTTCGATCCCCGGATTGGGCAAACTGAAATTAAGTTTTTTAACAGCCCAAAGTTAAGAACTGTGCCCGATATGTTGCAATAGGGTCGCCCAATATTGCAATTACTAGTGAAATGTCGGTGTGCAGTCATTAGAATTATATTATATATTCTCTTAGAAACTTTTATATTTTATGTTCTCCCTTTTTAACTATTGCTATTTCATCTTGTATTTTGGAAATCATACTATTATAAAATTCATGTACGTCAAAGTGCCAGAGAGAAGTATGATGGGAGTAAAAAAAGTCCGGATTAAAAGAAGATATTTGACGGTTAACCACGGTGGATGACGTCACACGGAAAGCCAGAAAACACAAATTGAATTGGGCTGGTTTTACATACCCTCAGAGACACAGATAAATGGAGCATAAGGGTAACAGTCTGGTACTCGAGAAATGGCAAAAGACTTATAAAGAAAGCAGAGATAACGTTGGACCGACATTATGGAAATCACAGGAGAAAAACTATAACTTACGTTTTATTTACTACTTATAATTTTACTATCTTACGGTCTTATTCATGAAAAGATATCGAACATCTAAAACCTTACAAAAGTCAGGCTGTTAAAAAGTGTTATTCTTAAACTCAAATTATTTGTCAAATTTAAATAACTATGACGTCACTGCGTCAAAAGTGTCAAAATTGTAGACAATTATATAATTGCATGTCGTAATAATGTGTATGGTCACAATTATTCGGTGTGTCGACATTCTCGTTTGACGATTCGATGTGTTGGTCAATTTGTTGGATGACTTCATTAAAATGGCAACGTTTTTATTTATAATAACGTTTACGAATACAAATTGTATCAAAGGTATTATAAGCTTATCGAGCAGTTTTATCAGTTTAACGAATGAATGTCTTAAACCTTCGATAAGGTTTTTATGAATAAAACAGTTAGACTTTTGGATTTTGCCAAGTTCTTATTAGTTTAAAATCTTATCTCGTAAAATAAAAATTGGAACTTTGGGAAAATAGCTATTGCATATTAGTTTGGTTTTGATAATTCTATCTATGTTCGTAATTCCATGACATCTATCAATACCTACTTATGGAGCAAAACGTTATTGAATGTGTAAGTGTAAGATATTTATACACGAGACTATACTAGGTATATGTAGTGTACACCTACACGCTTTGTCATGGGAATATCATGGATAAAAACTCATATTGTCGCCGTATAGCCCAGTAGGTTAAGTGTTAAGTTAATACCCGGCTCAAGTGTATCGTAAATGGAGATTATGTAACAAGATCAACACCAATATTCAACGTAAAGTA
Source organism: Polymixis flavicincta (assembly GCA_949987655.1). Lineage (NCBI taxonomy): Eukaryota > Metazoa > Arthropoda > Insecta > Lepidoptera > Noctuidae > Polymixis > Polymixis flavicincta. The sequence continues at coordinate 26,893,222 of OX465171.1, read as the reverse complement.
TTCTATTTTCCCCCCCAGTGGGTTCCCGCATTGTCGTTGCGGGGGGCTTCGTAGCCGTGGTCTCCCAGCCACGGTGAAGCGAAGAGGAACTCCAAGGTTGGGCCGCTCGTCAGGGCTTTTGCCTTCAAGCCGACGACGAAGCGGCCACAAAGTAGGTTGCGGTGAGGTGCACCGCAACTGGAGGCCTGCCGCGATCTCGAATGGGAGGCATTGCGGCTGAGGGTTACAGGCTGCGGCGGAGGAGGAGTGCCGGTACTTCTGAGTAGCGCTCTTCCCTTCCGTGGCCTGGACGGGGCCACCACCGTTTGAAAGCGGACGCGGTGGGGCCGCAGGGGAGGAGGAGTGTCGATATAGCGTTGGCCGCTCTCCCTATCCTCTGCGGCCGAAAAGTTGTGGGCGGGACGGCGCATTATATTCCACGCGCGCCGTCAGAGATGTCAGCATCATTTGGTGGGGTCCGCAAGGGCCGATGCCTGCCAGGGGTGCGAGTTGTTCGAAAGAGATACCGTCGCCCTTGGCACACAGGCAACTGACGGAAAACGGGTGGGTTTTAGTCAGTAAAAGTCTGACACGCCCTCCTGCTCCACCTAGAGCGGGAGAAGTCATTTGAAGACTTCACACCCTCGAAAAAAAAAAGTATTCTATTTTAAAGGTTTATTTTAACCTTGAATTTTGAGTTCTATAAGACTTGTTTTTAAACGGTGAGTTTCTTTATTATTATTACCTACGTTATTAATTCCATTTATTTTCTTTTATACTTATTAAGTATATTTTTAAATATTTTTACAAAAATCACAAAAAAAATATTTAAAATATAAAAAATAGTGGCCCATCGGCATTAGGAGTAGGGTCCTAGATGCCGGTGGTCAGGGTTCCTTAATTAATTTATTATTAAGGTCCGCTGGCACCACGAGTTATGAAATACATTTAGCGCTAAAGTGGTCTACTCCCTAATCTCTTGGAATGTTAAGATGGCCACCCATTTGCGGATCAACCAACCGTGACAAGTGTAGCTTAACTTGATCGACCGACACGTGCGGTTGTTATTGCTTAGCTATAAGTCCCTCAGCCCCCTGTTTAGCGCTAAACACATTTAGTAACTTGTGGTAAAAACGGGCTTTTGTGATTTTGTTTTATTCTAAGGTATGTGGGTGGTAAATAGTAGGCAACACACAGAACAGTAAGTGGTCGAGGATATTAATTTGCAAGAAGAGCAGCATCATGTGTTGTCTTCGCAAACACAAAGCAGAAATGTTACATATTATGCCTGATATTGCACACACACTATTAATAACCGTTAAACCGGATCCCAGCTTTGCTTGACAGCAAAGGAGGTAGTGTTCCTATTCCGGAGGAGCAGCTTCACAAGAGTCTCTATTTCTAATGTATGTCTCGTAATAAATTACAAAATGAAATGAAAAGATTTATCTAATGGTAAAAGCAATTTTCAATAAATTCTTCTTCCTCCCTTAAATAGCCATTTATCATTTCATTGGTTCCCAAAAAAGCCACGCTATTAGTAGAAAATGAAATTTAAGCGATACTACATACGTAAAAAGTGCACACGGAAATATGATCGTGATTTGTTTTAATTTACAACTTTCGTTTTTTATTAGAATTTCTCAAGGGCATTAAGTAATAGCTGTTGCTCGCTAATGTATCTGGATCAAAATATCCTTTAAGTTTATCTATATCAATAATAAAATCCATTCAGCAATTAAAGCATAATTGAAATTTAAGAAACATAGAAAGTCACAATCTCAGCAAACAATGAACAAATCATTATGATATTAAATGTGATAGGATCCAATGATCCTATGAAAATAAGTGGGATAGGAGACGCCGCCGTTCAAGGGTAAGCTTCAATACTTATTTGCTGATCTAATGAAGCTGAGCAAGCAGATACTTTAATTAACACCAAGATCTTTTGAGACATCACTGAGAAAACAGAAGGCAGAGAGATTAACTGTTGGCATTATCTAGATTTCGAATACTTACTGTGTGTCTGCGTATAGTTCATCATCTGCCTAGCGTTTTCCCAAATACATATGTTGGGGTCAGCCTCCAGTATAGTCGGGTGCAGCAAAATAACAGTATTTTACATGGAGCGACTGCCTATCTGACCTCCACACTCCAAGTTACTAGGTAATATGATAACCCGTGGCTTACCACTGAAAACCAGAAACTAAACAAAACAGAACTAAACTGACAACCAGTCTTAACTGGTTGTCAGTTTCGGGCTTCTGAGGACTCGAAACGACTGTCAAGGATCCACAGATGACAGCTGGGACCACCAGCTTAACGTGAATTCCGAAGCATGGAGGCGTCATGGTAATGAAAAGGTGGTTACCCATCCACGGACCAACCGCGACAAGCGTAGCTTAACCTGATCGATCGACCCGTGCTGCTGTTATTACTTAGGTTTAAGCCCCTCTTGTTGCGTACAGTTACGAGCATAAATATGTAATGGATGGATAAGTTGTAAATAATATCTATCTGATTGTTTGATTCATCCATTAATATCATTTGTGAAGATTGCGGCAAATTTATGCGACCATATGTGTATCAAGTGGCAGCACAAATATGTTACATCAAGGAACACTATAAATATGTGACGAGGGGCGAGCATATAACCATGATTATCGAATCATAAATCCAAATTCATGGCTGCTATTGAAAATTTTCTAGTGAAAAATCCAATGCAAAGTAGCCTAATCGAACTCAGGGTCACTATCAGGGTGGCTAACGAACAAATAAAAAGATGGAACCGAACAAATAATAAGACGGAACTGCATACTTGTAGGAGTATTTGTTCAATTCACAGGTCAGACAAAGTGTTATAGTAGGCTTTCTCTGGCTTTAAATTTTTACTCGGTTGATAGCAATAGGCTCGCCCCATTATTTATTTATTAACTATAAGGTAGCTTCACAGCTGATAGTAAGTATACCATTATAGTAATAATACATAGTAATGTTAACATAGCTCAGCCCTGGGATCGCGGTTCTGTGGAAAGAGTACGAGGGACCGAAGTCAACTCGCAGAGGCCCCTTGGCGAATATAGATGGAATGAGGCACCAACCGACGTTTATCCCTGAATGCACTGTACAAGTGCACCCAAGGACAACCCATGGTTTGTGTTGGACTGTCGCAGGATATGGAAGAAAAGATGTTGGATTATGTGTTTAGGTGGCAAAATATGAATGGTTACCAAGAACTATGGAATTACGATGGCCCTTGCCTGATCAATGTTCTGTATATGCACAGATAAAATGTTAGGGGGTGACTTGCACACTCATTATTGGGCCTCCGGAAACCGTCGCTAGCACATAGTGACGTACCGACAAGGGAGCAACACTTCCTGAGGTGCTTGAGAAGTGGAGAGGTAAGTCACGGCTTTCAGAACAATCCCAGAGCCCGGAAGATGGTCAAGATCCCTACGAGCACTTGCTGAAATACGTCCTTCCCCGAACACGTTTGCTCTTGCGAATCTTCACTCAAACCTGCCAATAAAGGCAAGAATGAGATGACAAACAAGACTTCTCCCGGGAGACAGTACGTGGGAGAGTAGGTGGGGTCGCTACTGCCCAATAGCTCGCCACGTTCTGCCTTGCGGGTTTATTATGTCAATCATTACGCCAAATACGAAATACACAGAAAATAAGAAATACAGAGAGTGCCATATATGAATATTTTAAGTGTGTGCGTGCGTGTATCTGTGCGATGTAGGTGATGTAAATGTGTTTGATGATGTGTGTATGTAAGTATTAGTAAACTGGTACTACTGCGTTAGCTGAGTATCTGGCGTTTGATTGTGGATTTGGATATTCTCTTTTTTTATTTGTTCCGTGTGGTATTGAAGGAGTCCATTGTTGGGAATTTATGATTGTATAATGCAGGTAGATGCAAGAATGTTGACATCTTTGGGTAGTTAGTGGAGGCTGATGGCACTGATAACAATGTGGTACGTCTGGTAGGTAGCTAATTCAGTGGATTACAGTGGAATTAAACATGAATAGCGAAATGTAGGTGTATGTATGTACAACGTCCACCTCTGTCTAACCCTTACAAAAACAAGCATAATGATATTTAATGTTATTCGATCTTAAGAGGCCTACGTACAATGAACTGTCCATACATACGTAATACCTAAATCATTTGCAAATTGAGCATATTTCCACCATATTATGGTGATATTCGGATTCAGACAGTATTTATCTAGGCTCGTAGGGGTTTTTTTTTTCCAAAATACTTACCTCAAATGAAGTTTAAGCCAATTGCATTTCGCACATTTTTACAGCGTAAATGACATGTTTTCTCACTGTTTTTTTGGTATTATAACCAACAATTTCCGTAATATTGTTGTCTCAGAAGCATAGCTCATACTATCAAGTTGTAAAATGTCGAAAAAGATATTAAAATACAATAAGTTTTCATTCATCATTTTTGGTATTACGGAACACATCCAAATTCATCATAAATGGTCAGTAGCTAGTAGCGCTATCGCGTCAAGCCATTGTCAATGTGTGTGTGATCGTACTGCTCACTGTAGGTATGTATCCTCGACAGGTAATAACACTAGCGCAACGATAGCAATATTCGGACGAAATATTGTCTCCGCGCGAATCCTAGTTGCGAGCTTCGGTCGTAGGATTCTTAACGTCATTTTCCTAATAAGGCACAGAAAACAACGGGAATGTTTTCCACACTTGTTTGTTTGCCATGGGCAAATAATTTAATTATTCGTATTTGTTTGGCTTTAGACCCATGTCGCCTGAACGTACCTAAAGGTTTTATTTTAATCAGCTAAAAGGAAAATGAGTACCTACGTAATTTGCTAATAAGCAGTTATCGTTAACTTTTAAGTTTTGAGGTAAAGTCTGCGCTTATAATTAGAATGTTAGTCGTAATCAGCGTTTAGTTTTCCATTATCCGCCATTAGAGTGATCCTTATATAATATAGGGTCGTAAGCATTGATATACAAAAAATTAAACCGCCGAAAAAACTGAAAAGAAAAAGAAAAGCTTGCTGTGTTTAACCTTAATAACTAAGTTCGGAAGGTGGTGACTTAAAATTAAAATACATTTCCAAAGCCACCGACTTCCGATTTATTTATTTTTCTTTTCAGTTTTTTCGGCGGATTAATTTTTTTTTTTAAATTGTGGCTATAATCTACTAATTACTACATTCTTAATTGTTTATTACTTTTTGTAATACACAACTCAGTATTAAAATCTGTGAGTAAACAATCAATATTCCCCGGTTGTCCTACCCTTAGGGTTGGTTTTTTTTTCAAAATATATATGTGACCAATTTCGACCTTTCCAATAAAAAAAGAATTATCAAAATCGGACTACCCTGTAAGCAGTTATGCGTGATTTTACATTACAATCAGTGAGTGAACAATCAATCATCCCTGTTTTCCTAACCTTAGGGTTAGATTTTTTTTTCGGGGTATACCCTTTCCAATAAAAAAAGAATTATCAAAATCGAACTACTCTGTAAAAAGATATGCGTGGTCTTACATGGAAAAAAAATAAGCCTCGAATTGAGTAACCTTCTCCGTTTTTTCGTCGGTTGAAAAACTCAAGATGCAGTCTCGAACAAAAGCTACACTCAAAACTGTCCCCAATTATGCTTCGGTGGTTATAGTTATTATGATAAAACTAATTTTTTTGCTAATACAACCTTACACGCATGACTTAAAGTGGTTTTTACAAAGCAATGTCCAAAAAGACTGACTGAATGATGACTGACGATAGTATTTGACACTTGCGCACATTGCGCCCTATTCATGCGGATGTTTTTGAGACGCTGATTGTATAACTTGGGTTTTTTGTATATCACAATGGTTGTAAGATATAAAATATTATTATGAATTATTGAACTTGGAACTTTCTAGTTGTGAAGGCCGACTACATTTTCGTTAGTTATGTACGCCATAGTTTGGACAGTGGCAATAAAAAACTAACACTTTTGAACAGTGACGTTTGAATACAACTGTTAAATTACTACTTAAATTTAATTGAAACCAGCCTTTTGTGCTATTCTCTAAACTTCAGTTTTTAGAGCCAAAAGTAAATTGGCGCAGATTGTATTTAATAAATTTTCGCCAATTTATTTATTTGTGAAATAGTCATGTTCAAATTAAGTGGTTTAAGAATTAGTGTTTCACCGTGTGATCTGAACCGTTGTGATGTGTTGATCTAAGAGTATGTATATAAACGTTAATATCTGTAATTCGTAAAGTGTAGGTACGTAGTAAAGTGTTCTATTCTTTTTGTTCTATGAAAACTTCACAGGATTACTAAAAATAACAAACGCACTGAAACACCTTAATGATACACATACACACTGAATTAAGAGTCATTCTTTTTGATGTTGAGCAGTAACAGTCACATTCATCCATTAATTTAATTTACTAAATACATTATTTTTTAAAATTCGCTTTAGATCAAATACATGGTAAAGCTTCATTAATTCTTTAATTGATAATTTTTATCGGGTGGGATGGGACAGATGGCAAATCGGTCCATAAACCAATACTTAGCCACATCTGGTTAGGAAGACAGCCACGAATTTGGTTGATTCTCTTTTTGATGTCGGTGACTTACGAACTTTAGAAAAACTCGTGGGTTGCTCAATATAATTATTTTGAATAGCTGATACCGATGCCTTTATATTGTTTTAAAAGACTAGTCGGCTATCTAAAAGGTTCATAATAATATAATACAAATTATAGTTCGACTTTTAATTGTATTCAATACCTTGACAGTTCAAAGAAAAATAAAAATATTGAACGATTTTGCGTAAAGAACGAATGATATTTTTTTATCACTCGTTATAAAACTTAAAAAAATCGTTTTTATGATGTGGAAGAATAATTAATAATGTATTAATAAAAGTTATGTTTTTTTTTTATTTTCTTCCAATATAAACAAATTATAAGTAAAATACCTCACTACTTAATAACAAAATATATACTAAAATATGCAATTTTTAATAATGCAAAATATGTTTTTAAGACAAGTTTTTTTTTTAAATCAATCTAAGCACATTATTTCAAGTTTATTCAATTTCGTTCATTCTTACACCATCTTTTTTTGTTCATTCTTACACCATCTTTTTTTGTCAAATCTGACCCTTCAACTGTCAAGTTACTGAATACAATTATAAGGGCGCATTCCGTATTAGACAAATAGTGATAATATCGCGAAGCCAACCAAAATAAAAATCAGTACTAAAGATCTGATAGCTCTTAAATTTTTTGACTATTCAATTTGGTCGGGTTCGCGATATTATCACTTTTGTTGCATATCGGAACACGGCATAAGTCGAACTATAGTTTAAATGGTGTTATAAAGTTCATTAATGAAGATAATGTTGTTGAAAAATTGTCACTTTGATTTGTTTATTGTTGAAAAATTGTCAATTTGTATTTTTGTACAGTTTTTACCTGAACTCACAACATTATGTTTTATGCCATGAGTATGACGGTGTTCTAACATACTCATCAACAAAGTCGTCACCGAGCGCCTTTGAAAATGAAGTGCGAAAGTTTTGGTACATTTTGTTTTGTTTGTTTCATATTGTTTTCGTTTCGCGTGTGTGAAAATGAAAAGACCGCCGGAATGGAGGCCTGTGAAATTGCTCAAGTGTGTGATGACTTGTTCGCATTCCCTACAAGTCACACATCAACCCTTTTACCATAATTAATCGTATTACATGCGTGGTGGTTGTTGCCAATGTCACGTGAGGCTCTTGGGTTTGATTCTAGAACTGGGCAACTGTAATTCGATTGTTCTATTAGTAGTTACGCCGGAATTACACGGTTCATTTAAGCTTTTTAATTTGAATTAAGTATTCAAATCGAAAGTAAGCATTTGTGTGAATAATTCACTGCCGGCCATTAGACAAATCGTTGGCTTCTGTGCCTTTCAATCAATCAAGTTGGTCAAACTTTGTACTATTGCTGTAACACGCTGAATCACGTCCGGTTAATGGCAATGGTTTTTCTTCTTAAATCAGTTTCGGGTTCAGTTTTCGATGGAATGCTGATATTGTACAGCTGTCGATTATAAATCCTAAGTGTCGGTGCCGTAAGTATCAATATTGCGAATGTTCCCATTTATCTTCTGAAAAATGTTTATAGTGAGGTTACGCGTTCATAACAGAGCTTTGCCACTAATTTGTAAATCAGATCCTTGTTTCAGTGAAATCTATTCTGAGAGTAACCGCCGGTTTTTTTTTACAAAAAAAAAAAAAACGTTACTTAAATAAACGTTGAACACATGTTTCTAGAAATGTACAACTTGAAAAATCATTGTTTATAACTAAAACTTCATTTTCATTCTTTTACTCCAATAAAATCTACATACTTTTGTATTTACGAAGCATTTCGTGTAGTGTCTTATGAAGAACATTCGAAACTAGTGGACATCGTTAATTTATGTAAGTGTTTTGTAGCTATAATAAAAGATAGGACAGTCAATTGAAAGAAGTAAAAAATAATGAACGGGAAAGCGTTTGTCTCATGAAAAAATGCATAAACTAGCTTACCGGGGGCGATAAAAATCGTATAACTTGCATGCTTGAGCTAACTGTGCGACGATGAAGACGGTTTTATTTTCATGCTCAGATTTATCTTAGTTGTTGTGACAGACATGGTAACATGTCTTATTATTTTTCTGTTTCGTGAATACCTCGTGGTGGTAAACAACGATATCTTACAGGGATAACAATTGTTTGAGCAATGGCCGTCATTGACGACTCACGAGGTTGTCATTATCATCAATAGAAGGCATTGGAAACATCTTAGAGCTGTGCACGTTTGTTAGAAATATGGAATACTTGGTTTTGAACCCAATTAGTAAATAAATAAAAATCAATTAATGACTGCAATGGCGAATGAGCTGCCTCGAGGGTCAATTTGTCGAAAGTACTACTTGACCATGAGGTCCTGGTTTTGATTCCCAGACCTGGCAGAGAGTTCCCTGTTTGTTGTTTTTTGTAGGGATTTAGTACTTAAAATTTTACCCCCTTCCTGTCGGTACATTGATCTGACATTTGGTACACACCTTTAGTTTTGATACAAACAACATTTAAATAAAAAAAAAACAATATTTCAAAATAACCTAAATATAATGAGAATTATATAACTAAATAAAACTGAAAACTTTTTTTTTTACGTTAAACAGTTATAACTGCTAATTAAAAATTGTACTCGTATCTCATGAACTCGTGCGTGTATGTGCGTCGGCGTGCTAATAAGCAAGTTCCAGGTTCCATTGCAAGTGATGCTTGAACGTTTCAGTGTATGAAATTCTAAGCAATCATTTCTTTAATATAGTGAGTCAGTTTCCTTAAGTCATCACTGATGTCATATGGAACCGAAACGTGGTCGCTCACAATGGGCCTCATAAGAAGGCTTAAAGTCACCAAAACGGCAATGGAGAGGGCTATGCTTGGAGTTTCCCTGCGTGATCAAATCAGAAATGAAGAGATCCGTAGGAGAACCAAGATAATTGACATAGCCCGAAGAATTGCCAAACTTAAGTGGCAGTGGCACATTGCTCGCAGAATAGATGGCCAATGGGGCTGGAAAGCTCTGGAGTGGCGACCGCATACCGTAAGACGTAAAGTTGGACGGTCCACAAGGTGGACCGATGACCCTGTGAGGGCCGCAGGAATCCGCTGGATGCGGGAAGCACAGAACCGATCGAAGTGGCGGACCTTGGGGGAGGCCTATGTCCAGCAGTGGACGTCTTTCGGCTGAAATGATGAATGATGATGAGTGAGTTAGCAAATAGACGGCAAAAAGTATATATTATACGGTTATCTACAAAATCATGATTTTGCAGGAGAGCGTTTTGAAAGAAAAACTGCGATAATTAATAGAAGAACTGTCTTGACCTATTTCACACCATTTAGTTAGTAGGGCATTACTATGGAAATGCTTAATATTACTGTAATATATTTTTGTTCTAAAACACGGCAAGTACTTCGAGAAAAATTTGAGAATCAAATGGAAAAAGAATGTCATATGACAAAACAAAGAATTCTGAGTCGAGTTATCTAAAAGAATGAATCATTTCGTAAAAAGTGCAGTTCACTCTTTCTACTTTGCTGCCGTCGAAATTTCCAAACAAAGTTTATTTAAAAAAAAAGAGTTTGTAGGTAGTCGGGTAAATTCACTTTCCTTAATAAAAAAAAATCCGGTAAAAAAAATATTTTCGTCAATCCGTGGTTTTATAGTATATGGTTCAACAATGAATAAAACATTCGGAATCTATTTTTCTTTCGAGATATTATGCAATGACCGCCAAAATAAAGGTTAGGAACTTAGGATATTGTCAGGCTTTCTGAATAATTCGCCTTTTGTGCCTTTATCAATATACTCGGAAAAGGAAAGTATGATAATTTTTAAGACAAAATACTACTGCGTTTTTATTATGTTTTGCGTAAACTTTGACAGGCTTTGGAGTTAGAACAATAACGTAAGTAGACGATCATAGATGAATACTCCTGCTGTGCTCTTTGATTTACTCTTCTAGACAGACAGATAGAATAGAATATAATCCTCTTTAATATGTACACCATAAAAATAACAGATATAAATGTAGAAGGCGACATAATGGGAGGTCATTTAGGTAAAAGGGACACTTTCATGATTCCATAGATAGTTTAGTGGCGAAGCTTGGGGTATGGCCTAAATCCAGGAGTGTACGTCTTTCGTTCGCGGTGATGATAGTGCCAAGACGTATCTTGCAACGTGAAGCATCCTTACATGTCTATCACAAGTAAATATTGTACCTGTACCTATTCAGCCTATAATGTTCCCACTGCTGGGACAGAGGGCTCCTCTCGGTTAGAGGGAGTGGCCTATTTAAGCGGGCCCAGTGTACGGGATGGTAGATGTCACATGTTCGAGTCTATGGCCTCATCATCTGCCTAGTCTTTTATATGTTGGGGTAAGCTTCTACTCTAACCGGATGCAGCAGAATACCAGTACTTTATAGGGAACGACTGTCTATCTGACCTCCACAATCCAGTTACTGGGTAATACGCTACCCCTTGGTAAGACTGGTTGTCAGACTTTCGGGCTTCTGACGACTCGTAACGACTGTAAAAGTCTGCAAATGACAGCCGGGACCAACAGCTTAACGTGCTTGCCGAGGCACGGAGGGGTCTTGGTATGTTTAAATGGTCACCCATCCACGGACAAAGCGCGGCAAACGTAGCTTAATCTGTTAGATCGACCCGTGCAGTTGTTATCACTTAGCTACAAGCCCCTCTCGAGTCTATAACCTACATACAACTCGTAATACGTGGCCGTTGGCTTTTCGGGCCATATTATTAAATAGCCAGCATGATTCGAGTCCAAAAAAGAGATGGTGCTAACATGCAGGTCATTAGGTATAGCTCCGTCTCTCTCACCTCAACTCATAGCGTTTAATTTGATTACTTGGTGTTATGACAGCCACGACTTTTGAACTGTCAATCGTTCGGTCAATCAAAAGATGAAAACTAGTTGCCCATTCCAAAGCGTAGTACCTAGGTCCCTATGGAGAAGAACGGGCAAACAACTACACGGTTACTCTTTTGAATGAAAATGTTGTTACAAAATATTGGTTATGTAGATCACTCATGTGAGAATGATGTAGGAAGACGTGACGTCACGTCATTTGGTATGGATGGTACCTATTCAAACATCATGGCTAAACCTGCACCCTAATTGCGTAACTCACGATTAATCATAATCTGTTTCATTTTGACAGTTCAACAATATTTATTGCGTTATTTACGTTGTTGAGCAGACGCATTTTTCGAACATATGAAGCAATGGTTGAACAATCCGTTTCAAAACGAAACAGATTATGATTAATCGTGAGTTACGCAATTAGGGTGCTGGACTTATATCGTCTTATTACAAACCCCGATTTATCTTCAGCTTAAAGCTCTGACCAGTTTTTGCATTTCCCACTTTATTTCGATTTAGTTCTCGATACAAAAATTACAACTTAGCACCAGACTTATACGATACGTTGTCAGTTTTGTAAAAATAAATGCAATTCACACTGAGTTCTTTATTCAAAAACTGGCTCGGTGGAGTAAACCTGGGGCTCTAAAAAGGCCACTTTGACAGAAACATAATTATTATGACCTAGCAGCGCTCCGCGGTTTCACCCGCGTAGTTCCCGTTCCCGTGGGAATATGGGGATAAAATATACCCTATGTCACCCGGGAATAGTGTAGCTTCCCAACAGTGAAATATTTTTTCAAATCGGTTCAGTAGTTTCGGAGGCTATTCAATGCTAACAAACAAATCTTTCCTATTTATTAATAGTATAGATTGATTGTAAATTAGATGAATAATTGCACGACATGAATTGAATGCATTGAATTGTACCTTCGCGTTAATATTATGAATTGTCAGATTGTGATAATTTTACGATTTTTTTACATTTTTCATAATACGATCCTGTTATGATTCTGTCAAAGTGGTCTTTTTAGACTGGGGGGGGGGGGGGGGGTCTCAGAAGAATTGTGGCTACTAAGCTACAATTCTTCTGATCAGCCCAATTTAATGATAAGTGCGTAACAAAAAGACGATGTTTAAAGATGAACTGTCTCCATTAGTCTATCTAGAGCAAAATATGGTAACTAGTTAATTACTTCTAAATTGTTATTAATTATTAAATTGTTAGTAATTTAAGTCTACAGATGACGTGATAGATTAATCTTTCGTAGATGAGACGAGTTCCTTTATTTTTAACCTACCTCAAAAAAAGAGGAGGTTCTGTGGTCGACTGTTTGTATAAAAAAAAAATTGTATCCCAATTTCTCCGCCAATTATGGGTCGATTCAGAAAATTCAGATTCTTTAATTTCGGTAGTCGGTGGCAAAAAACTAAAATACCAATCCAAAGACTTTCACTTTGTAGTGTTTTTTTTTTCGGTTGTTTTTTTAATATTTATTAATGTTAAACTTATTTACCTGAATTATTTGTACGCATTTTATTTTAATTAAAGATTCTGTATTATATTGTTGGACTATAAACATGATTTTTCATTTTTATTAAATTGTTCGGGTATGATATTGTGTAATGTTTTGTCATATCGTTTTATGCTCACTACACCAGTTCATCAATCTGTTATTTTTGTATACATGACGTAAACAATTAAAATCAACTTAACGCATAAAACGTAGACAATTATAACACTTATCACAACACTTATATTTTTATAATTTCGTACCTGTATTTATCGAAGAAATCCGAAAAATAATTCAGTAATCCTTACTGCGTTTAATAACAATCACAGAATTTTTGAAATAACTTAATATTCGTTAGCAGAGTTAGTTTAAAAACCCGAAGTCTCAGAGCGCGAACGTCGGCGGCGACTGGGCGGGCGGCCGCTGCTCTCTTGGGCGGCTACCAGAGAACTGAAAGCCCGTGATCATTGGTAGCTCCCACTGATACTGAAATTACGATGCGCACTTCAATCGAGACCGACATTTTTTTAGGAAGTTTATTATATTACCTTTGTATTAGAACGTTTATCATGGCAAGGTTGTGTTCATTCATTTGTTTTGCTGTTTGGGTACAATCTATTTATTTATTATATTATAAAAGAAAGTCGTGTTAGTTACACTATTTATAACTCAAGAACGGCTGAACCGATTTGGCTGAAAATTGGTGGGGAGGTAGCTTAGAACCAGGAGACGGACTTTTTATCCCGGTATTAGGTAAGGTAGCGTAGGTAGGGTAGGTAGGATAGTGTAGAGTAGGGTAGGGTAGTGTAGGGTAGGTAGGGTAGCGTAGGTAGGGTAGATAGGTAGGATAGGATAGGATAGGGTAGTGTAGGGTAGGTAGGGTAGGGTAGGGTAGTGTAGATAGGGTAGTGTAGGGTAGAGTAGGTAGGGTAGGTAGGGTAGGGTAGGGTAGTGTAGATAGGGTAGGGTAGGGTAGTGTAGGGTAGAGTAGGTAGGGTAGGTAGGGTAGGTAGGGTAGGTAGGGTATGGATTTTGTATGAATGATTTTTGGATGGACAGGACAACGTCTGTCGGGACAGCTAGTTGAAGATATCTAAGATCTGTCATACACACGCGTAGCTTTGCGGAAGTCACTTCATACGCCAGTCTGACTTGATTTACAATACTAGTTCCAAGAGTACGAATATTTAGGACCGTTTTTCGACCGCAAAAGAACTCAGCTTTTCTGATGATGACTGCATTTTGCTATTTCATGTTTACGATGTATATTTTTCTAGAAAACATAAGTTTCAAATTCGCATATATTAAATTAGTTTATGAATAGTTTTCATCCGTTTAATGTTAAGCTGAGGAATGACGACTCGGGTCAGGAGAAGAATGTTTAGATTCACAAAATTATATTTACACTGATAACTTCTCGAAAGATGCTTTCGTTCTGTTGCGAAACTAGAATATGGATTGGAATTGTAATGGCTTTTTATTTATAATAGTTAAGTGGACATAGACACCTAATGGTTCCTAGAAATGTTGAGGTTGTCGACTCTCCCATTTGATAGTCTATGACGTAAAGAGCGAATTAGATATTGTTTTACGAGGATGGGCCGTGGCTTTGTATTACTAACTAAAAGTCACCTGTACGACGAATAATACACCTGGAAGAGGTTGCTAGGAACCTAGCAACGGGTATTGAGGTGCACGTTTTGCAGTTAGCATTTCCAGTTCTTCTAAATTACACAATTAATTTTGATAGGGTTTTCACACTCATTTAAGCAATTTACTCAGTTTTTTTTTTAACTTATATATTTAATACTGATTTGCAGACACTAACTAGGCTAAAAGCGATCATGACCTAGACTGATCTGAACAGTTTAATATGGTCACATTTTAACTTAAAGGGGTCGTTCGATCAGGTTACGCTTGCTGCGGCTGGACCGTAGATGGATGACCATCTTATATACCAAGACCCCTCCGTGCCTAAAATACTGGTACTCAGCTGCATCCGGTTAGACTGGAAGCCGACTACAACTGTTAACACTAGAAATAAGGACAAACTACGTGCTCCCTTTCACCGGCTTCATAAGGTTCATAACTTATTTGTTGGGCTTGGTATAACTTTTTCTAAAAAGCTTCCCACTTCTTTGGTAGATTTGCCTTTTGATGCATTTAAAGGTCAAGTAAAATCCATCCTTTGTTTAAAGGCTTACTATTCCATTAACGACTATTTAAATGACAAGAATAGTTGGTCGCTGTGATTAACTCAAGTCAATGTTAATGTTCTTTCTCCAGAATTAGCGTACCTAGTGACAGGTTATATGGGTTCATATAATTATATACTTTTTTTTAACTGACCAAGTTTTTTTTTAATTATTATTATTATCTATTATGTCATTAGTCATTGATATAATCTACTCCAAACAATAATCCAGCATTGCATATGTAAGCTATAACGCCCTTTATACCAGGAGGCTTTTATTTTGGTATTATGCTTTATTGTTTATTACTTTGCCTATGTATGTGTAGAATGAAGTCCATCTGACTAAACTGCCAGTTATGCTGCTGGGGAGTTAGTTGCGTCACTTCTTCTTCCCAGCGAAAGCACTAGGAAGTGTCGAAAGGTGGGCGTTTTTGGGGGACTGTCTTATATATTTTGACGTTCGAAAAGTGCTGATTCTCAGCCTAATTTGAATTAATGACTTTTTATTATGATTTTGAACATATTTGCGAAAACGCTAAGCAGATGATGATGAAATGGCACGTCGTTTTCGTGATTGGCCAAGGCGAAGTTGGTGGGACGAGCTTGACTCTTACAGCAAGGCCTGGCCAAAGACCGAATTGTTTGGAAAAGGTTCAGGGGGGTCTTTACCTGACAGTGGGACAATTGACTAGTTAGATCCGATCGTATTAGATATAGCATAGAATTCTAGATTTTTACTCAATACTCAATACGTTTATTGCATTCCACAATATGAACTTAGGTGGTAGGTACATAAAGACATACATTCGTTTTGGAGCATTGTGGGCCCTGTCGGGCATAACAACATAAAAATTTGGAAGAGGGCTATTATAGATATTTGTTAAAAAATTTAATATTAATCTACTCTTTCGTCTACATGTCGCCACAATAGAAATTTGTACCCGTGCGTGCATGGTTGAGTCACTATACACGGCTAATTTTAGGTCGTTCTGGAACCGAAAGCCATGAACTCGATCATCGAACTAGAATCGATTGAGACTATTATTTTAAATAAACAACAAAAAAAAAAACACGAATCATTAAATTTATTGTTTTCTTGAGTGAAATAATGAGAACTCGAAGTAACGCTTCCTTGCGATCAATGTATACGTGCGTATAAAACGTATCGACAAACGGCAACACATGCGAACGATATCCATTGAAAAATCCATTCATCGATCAGACAGCATGATCCGTTAGCCACGCCCCCGACCCCCGTCTAGCCGACCGCCCGCCCTTCCTTGTTCCGAATTCCTTCCCAGTATTGTGTCGCGTTTCGCTGTATTAGGTCACGTACACCGCACGCGCAACCTAATTACGCGCCAAAAATGAGTGCAATCTGTGTGTGAAATGT
Organism: Polymixis flavicincta; assembly: GCA_949987655.1. Lineage (NCBI taxonomy): Eukaryota > Metazoa > Arthropoda > Insecta > Lepidoptera > Noctuidae > Polymixis > Polymixis flavicincta. The sequence goes on along the minus strand of OX465171.1, from coordinate 26,876,643 downwards.
GGATTTTTATGGGATTGCGAACCATAACTTGGAAGAGGCTAGAGGATTGTAAGCTCAGCCGGAATACCTGAACTCACTGCGCGCACGTGGAATCAACGACCCTCAAGTTCCCTTCACCTCCACCATTCTGGCCGCAACTCAGCGCCTCCTCGATCATGGACAGTTTCGAGCGCCCGCACACGTGCAACGCGGACCGCGTTAGAGGAAGATATACTGGAGTAGGTAGGTACTTCGAACGCTAGGTACCCACGTCGTAGTACCACAATGGCGGCCAGGCGATTCAATGTTAGCCAATAGTCATCATTTCAGCCGAAAGACGTTCACTGCTGGACATAAGCCTCCCCCAAAAGGGGGGGTTTTGCCATAATCGCCACGCTTGGCAGGCGGGTTGGCGATCGCAGTGAGGTGATCAAATGCATAGAGAACGCTGCTGCCCATTCTCTAGTAGATCCCTTAGTCGCCTTCTACGACACCCACGGGAAGAAATGGGATGGTGCTATTCTTATACGCCCGGCAACACACACGGGACCAATTAGCCAATAGTAAATATGGAAAATGAATTCGAATGGATTAAATTACATCCATAGGTACGTGTTTCTAAACCTATGGCTGCCGTTTTACTATGTCTATTTATTTAAGCGTAGGTACCTAGTTCACAGATGACAGAGTTCGCTGATCGCCGCTACCTTTGCCTACGCGCCGACTTTTTTTAAAATAAATACGCAATCGTTAAATAGGTACACAAATAAAATAAGATAAGCGAATTTAGACTTCATTTCATAACCGTTAACGGGGAAAAATAGAAATTTCACCAAACTAGGTTAGTAGGTCCGCAGTTTACTAAAAATATTCTGAGAAATCTATTGTCTCGTGTCCGACCGGGCTGTACAAGGGTTCAAGGTTCACAACCGAATTACGCGGTTAAAGTTATTTAAATAAGGTCTTAATTCGGTTCAATGTTTTCATAGTAAGGGACACCTCCAACTAATAATGAACTCTATGCAACTCACTAAACGATTCATTTTTCTGTTTGAATTGCCTGCCTTTGTAGAAGCCGCCGCAAGCATTGTCGCAAAAAAATGTTTTAGGCAGTATTATGGTAGGTAGGTACTCGTATGTTTATTAAGTACCTATTAGCTCGATTGGTCGACACTCGATTCAAGGCCTTAAATGCAACTCCCAAGCGTACTCGTCGTGTCTAGTTGACGGGTAGTACACACGGCTACACATCAAGCTATACATTTCCAGTATAAGCTGATCTCGCATTGTAAACGATTTTCGTACAGCACGAGATCAGCGTAAACTGGAAATGTATCGCTTGATGTGTAGCCTTGTGTACTAGGTGATATCGTGATGCGAGAGGGGTGAGTTAAATGTCAATTAATTTCTCTCGTTTACGAGGAGACTGTAAATCCCGTGGTTCCGATACAATGAGAGATGATGGAGGTAAATGAACTTACACCAACCAACGATTGAGGTTTGTGTAGGTAGTGTAGGTACTTACTTGCAGCTGGTTTTTCGTCCGACGTCTATTGACCCACCGCGAGTAGGTACCTACGCAATCAACTGATTCGCACACGCACAGCTGTGCCGCGCTACGTCATCACCGAGCGGATCGCGTACGATCTTGCGTTTATGAATGAAATAGTGAAAGTGCTACTAAAATTTTACTCGTATGACAGAAAAAAAGTGATAAATTTCTAACTTCTTTATTAGACGTCTTAAAAATATAATAACAATGCCAATAGTAACTATTACTCATTTGGAGTTACTGTGTTTCGGCTCCAGAACGATCTAAAATTAACCGTGTATAGTTTACCGTAAAAACAGCCGTTGTACATATTACATATGCGCTCTAAAATATAAGCCATATTAAGTAAAATTGTGGTTTATCTAGGCTCGAACCACCTATTTATAAATGCTGCTTAAAGTTAAGACATGTTTACACGTCAAAAATATATGGTTAAGCAGACTCTAATCATTATTTAACTTTAAACAATGTTTATAAATAAAGGGGTAGTTGTCTAGTTGTATCGAAATAGGCGCCACAGACAGCCCGCTTTGCAGGGGCTGCCTTGACGCCGATGAATCAGCCGCCCACGTTATCCCGGAATGCTAAGCCGTGGCTTCTCAACGTGAAGAAATCCTCGGAACAGTGAGGTTCGTCCGCGAAGCCTGTGAAGCGCCCAGGAAGCTTCTGTGCTTTTGGGCGGAGCTAGGCTGGCTTTGTTAGCCAGTATACCCACGCACAACGGATCGAATGGGAGTCATGTGCGGAAACCCATCATCATCATCATCTAGTTGTATCGAACAAAAATACTCATTAGTACCGTTATGTATTTACATCATCATTCATTATAATAACTTCAGCCAAAAGACGTCCACTGCTGGACATACGGCCGGTCTTGTGCTTCCCTCATCCAGCGGACTCCTGTATTTAAATATAATAAAATTACTATGACTTCATTCAATTTTGTTTAAAGAAATTATTGTGAAGTCTGGGAACTAATGTAATATCGAAAATATGTGCCCGCAAGGATTGAGGAGCGGGTAATAACAGTATTTTGTAGAAAATCAGCTCTAGAATTTATAGTAAAACCCTTGGAAAGATTAAGTGTACATGTATACACAAAAAGGTTATATGGGATAATCCTCTTTTAGTTTATATTTAATATATTGTGTTCGTTATTGAAGTAGGTACTTTCCTACACATAACCACACGCCTTGTTTCTCTGAAAGGTTGGCCAGTGGCGTACTTATAGTACATCCATATTTCGCTTGTAATGTTTTAGTCCCATATAATAAACCGAGGACAAATCCAGACTCTGGACTGCTACTGAAAAATTCCGTTTAGAAAAACCCATTAACACTTTGAAGCGAACCCACGGCCTGATGCTCAATAATACCGCTTGCGACGATTATATCAACCAGACAATCATTTAAGTACCTATTGATGAATAATAACAGATGGCCGATGGGGCCGAAAGGTTCTGGAGTGGCGACCGCGTACCGGAAGACGTAGAGTGGGAAGGCCTCCCACAAGGTGGACCGATGACCTTGCGAAGACCGCGGGTATCCGCTGGATGTGGGAAGCACAAGACCGGTCGAAGTGGAGGAGCCTGGGGGAGGCCTATGTCCAGCAGTGGACGTCTTTCGGCTGATATGATGATGATGATGAATAATGATTCATGTGTAAATAAAACTCTGTTTATGATCAAAATTTATTAATTCATGGTCACCCTATACACAAAAATTGTTAAGGACCGTAAAATTATTAATATCTTTTGAAATACTGAATATTTGGGGATGTTGGATTATATTTAGTAGAAGTTCTTATTGAATATTCTGTCCAGTCTGCCCAGCTTGGGTGGAGCACCGCCGTGTCCTCGTGGAGGCGATCGGCGGCGGCGATCTGTCGCGTCCGGCCCTGGTCCAGGCCATGGTACGGAGCGAGAGGGCATGGGGAGCCGTCACCTCCTTCAGCGAAGCAGTGATGCTCGCGAAGAGGGAGGCGGCGCACGTGAGGGAGAGGCAGCATATGCGCCCTCGCGACCCTAGCGCCGCAGGATACGGAGACGCCCTGAGCGTCGGGAATCCCAGGCCGATTTCCGGCCACCGTAGGCATGAGCTTGCGGACGGCGAGTAATGGGTAGCTCGCTGTCCGGTAAGGACCAAGCCCAAGTCAACGGCACTTTCTGTTCCACGCGCGCCTCAAAGAGATGTCGGCACAAAAAATGATGGGGCCCGCAAGGGCCGATGCCTGCCAGGGGTGCGGGTTTGTTTGAAAGAGATACCACAGCCCCTGGCATACGGGCTACTGAAGGAACACGGGTGGGTTTTAGTCAGTAAAAGTCTGACACGCCCTCCTGCTCCATCCAGAGCGGGAGAAGTTATTTGATGATTTCCCACCAAAAAAAAAAAAACCGTATGTACTGAGGAGCCACCTTAAAAGTACTGTAACTTTTGAGGATTTTACTACAATTTCTAGGAACGAGTCTACAAAATAGGCTAATTTACCACTAAATATTGGTACTCATAATTTCAGCCGAAAGAAGTCCACTTCTGGACATAGGCGGAGGCCAAGGCTCCCCCAAGCTTTGCCACTTCGACCCGTTCTGTGCTTCTTGCATCCAGCGCAATCCTGCGGCCCTCAAAAGGTCATCGGTCCCCCTTGTGGGGGGCCTTCCAACTTTATGTCTTTCGGTAAGCGGTCGCCACTCCAGAACTGACCTCATCGGCAATCTGTTCTGCGAGCAATGTGCCTACTGCCACTTAAGTTTGGCAATTCTTCGGGCTATGTCGGTTACCTTGATTCTCCTGCGGATCTCTTCATTTCTGATTTGATCACACAGGGAAACTCCAAGCATAGCCCTCTCCATTGCCCCTTGTGTGACTTCAAGCCTTCTTATGAGGCCCATTGTGAGTGACCACGTTTCGGTTCTAAATGTCATCACTGTCAACACGCACTGGTCAAAGACTTTCGTCTTGAGACACTGCAGTATATGGGACGAGAAGATATTGCGAAGCTTCCCGAACGGTGCCCAGTCGAGTCGGATTCGACGATTGACCTCTTTCTCGAAGTTGGACCTACCTAATTGGACAGCTTGTCCTAGGTAAAAGTACTCGTCCACAACTTCGAGTGCAGTGCCTCCGACCGTTGTGAGAGTGGGTATTACATGGGCAATAGACATGACCTTTGTCTTGTCCATGTTCATTTTAGTACTCACTCTTTCAGAAACTCTACTGAGGTCTTCGAGCATTGTACTGAGCTCCTCGATGGTCTCAGCTATGACAATTATATCATCGGCAAACCGAAGGTGAGTGATGTATTCGCCATTGATGTTGATGCCAGTCCCTTTCCAGTCCGTAACCTTGACGACATCCTCCAGTGCAGCGGTGAAGAGTTTCGGAGAGATAACGTCTGCCTGTCTAACACCTCGCTGCAGAAGGATAGGTTTTGAGGTCTGGTCCTGGAGTCGGACTGCCATAGCGGCGTTTTCGTACAGACACTTCGACACCTCGATGTACCGATAGTCGATCTGGCACCGTTGGAGGGGTCGCAGTACAGCCCATGTCTCGATCGAATCGTAGGCTTTTTCATGGTCTACAAACGCTAAACAGAGACACAGGTTATACTCTTTGGTCTTCTGTATAACCAGCCGCAGCGAGTATTTGTGTTCTACGGTGCTAAAACCTTTACGGAACCCGGCTTGTTCGGGAGGCTGGAAATCGTCAAACGTGTGCCCTAGGCGGCTCATGATGACTTTGGAGAATAGCTTGTAGACATGGCTCAGAAGTGAGATGGGCCTATAATTCTTGAAAAGGGCGTGATCACTCTTCTTAAAGAAAAGTACCACCACACTTCTTCGTTCCATGCCTGTGGCGTTTTGCCCTTGAGTATGACGGAATCAAACAGCTTCTGGAGGACTTTAAGAACGGTTTGCCCGCCGGCCTGTAGGAATTCGGCCGTAATTCCGTCATCACCCGGCGCCTTGTTGTTTTTGAGCTGATTCAGAGCCATCCTAATTTCGTACAAATTGACGTCCAGGATATCTTCAGTCAAATGTCGGGTCAACTTAGCTCTTGGCTCGTTTGCCAAATTTGTAACGGGGTTTCTTGTTGAAGTGTATAACTGTCCATAGAGCCTCTCAATCTCTCGCAACAGGTAAGGCTTGGTGGATACGATCCTGACTTCATCGGTCTTCAGTTTCGTAAACTGACTCTGCCCAATAGACAGATCCCTAGCAAGGCCTTTGACCCTTTATTCCACTCTAATGCGTCTTTAATACGTTCTGTTTTAAAGCGGTGTAGGTCGTTTTTTAAGGACTTAGAGATCCGTCTATTAAGCTGCTTCGTCTTTTCGGCTGATTTTGCGACGATACAAAATGCAACTTCACGCCTTGTTTCCTCCCCCCCGAGTGGGTTCCCGCATTGTCGTTGCGGGGGGGCTTAGTAACCGTGGTCTCCCACCCACGGTGAAGCCAAGAGGAACCCAACGGTAGGGCCGCTCGTCAGGGTTTTCGCCTTCAAGCCATTGACGTAGCGGCCAAAAAGTAGGTTGCGGTGAGGTGCACCGCAACTGAGGTGGGCCGCGATGTCGAATGGGAGGCATCGCGGCTGAGGGTTACGGGCTGCGGTAGAGGAGGAGTGCCGGTGCTTCTGAGCAGCGCTCTTCCCTTCCGTGGCCTGGACGGGGCCGCCACCGTTTGATGGCGGACGCGGTGGGGCCGCAGGGGAAGAGGAGTGTCGGTATAGCGTCAGCCGCTCTCCCTATCCTCTGCGACCGAAAAGTGGTAGACGGGACGGCGCGTTGTGTTCCTCACGCGCGCCGTCAACGATGTCAGCAACCACTGGTGGGGTCCGCAAGGGCCGATGCCTGCCAGGGGTGCGGGTTTGTTCGAAAGAGTTACCACGGCCCCTGGCATACGGGCTACTGAGGGAACACGGGTGGGTTTTAGTCAGTAAAAGTCTGACACGCCCTCCTGCTCTACTCAGCAGGAGAAGTCATTTGATGATTTCCCACCCAAAAAAAAAAAAAAACGCCTTGTTTCCCCGAAGTTTTGAGCCACATTTCGCCAGTTATGTTTCAGTCCCATGTAATACGGGGCGAGTCTATTGCTATCAACCAGGCACAAATAAAGACTCGGGGCTGCAATTGAGAAATTCCAGATAGGAAAACCCCTTTAACACTACCCGACCTGGGAATCGAACCCAAGACATCATGGTCAGCAGTAGTGCTTTCGACCATCAGACGCACGAGCCAGATAATTTTATGAATACCTAAAAACGTCGATATCGTCACTCAGTGACATTCTCACTCATAAAATCTTTAAGGCACTTCCAGAGGTCCTGGGAAGCTGAAATTTCGTATGCCGTCTAGGGTTTGAACCACAAAATCTATAACTTTCACCCTCCAACCCCTTAAAGGAAAGGATCAGTGCCAGGGGCAGTTACAGATCTACCCTATTACTTATTATTAAACGTTGTTAAAAGTTAAGATGTGTATAGACGTCAAAAATGTATGCTTTAACAGTCGCTAATCATTACTTAACCCCTATCTCTATGGGCACGCCACGATTGCGGCGGTAAGTCCCCTCTTTGAGGAGTGGTTTGAGAGGCGGCATGGCGTCCTCGTGGAGGCGATCGGTGGCGGCGATCTCTCGCGTCCGGCCCTGGTCCACGCCATGGTACGGAGCGAGAGGGCATGGGGAGCCGTCACCTCCTTCAGCGAAGCAGTGATACTCGCGAAGAGGGAGGCGGCGTACGTGAGGGAGAGGCAGCATATGCGCCCTCGCGACCCTAGCCGCCGCAGGATACGGAGACGCCCTGGGCGTCGGGAATCCCAGGCAAATTTCCGGCCACCGTAGGCATGGGCTTGCGGACGGCGAGTAATGGGTAGCTCGCTGTCCGGTAAGGACCAAGCCCAAGTCGACGGCGCGTTGTGTTCCACGCGCGCCTCAAAGAGATGTCAGCACAAAAAGTGATGGGGCCCGCAAGGGTCGATGCCTGCCAGGGGTGCGGGTTGGTTCGAAAGAGACACCACAGCCCCTGGCATACGGGCTACTGAAGGAACACGGGTGGGTTTTAGTCAGTAAAAGTCTGACACGCCCTCCTGCTCCACCCAGAGCGGGAGAAGTTATTTGATGATTTCCCACCAAAAAAAAAATAAAAAAAACCCCTATCTCTAAAAGGCTTCGCCGACCAAGCTATGCATTTTCACCAAAATGATTCAGGCATTCATTGATTTACTAAACTTTGCAAGCAATGGGAAATTATTACTCAAGGATGCGGCTATCGACCTGGGATGAGTTCCTTCTCACACGGACCACTGGTCGCTTGCTCCCGCGGCACCACTGACTTCTCTTCATATTTTGGCTGCTTGAGATCAAAACTGCAAATGTACTTACAGGAATCTTAAGTTTTATACAAATAAGGCTGTTAATTTAGTATGTTGTGGTGTATTACGACTCCCATGCGAACGAAGTTGCGTAGGTACAGCAGCAGCTGCTGCAAGTGAGGTTGAAATTTGATGAAATCAAAATCAAATTCACAACCTCGCAGCAATCACATTCAGGATTAATCATACCTGGAAAAAACTGTTCATAAGCGATATTAGAGACAAGTTTAATTTGCCTTTGACTCTGAAGCATGAAGTTGTAAGTCGGATAAACGTCAGAGAAACGTGCCTCCAAGCGAAGCTTCTATGTTCGGCGTCCACTTAAAGTTTGGACACTCTCAAACTGTTTGCGTGTCTATACAATAGTATGTGCTATAAAAAGCCAACTTCCCAAAACAAAATCACCACAATTTAATTTCGGATGACGGTGTCATTGGATTTGTGTTTTAGTTTTTTAACCAACGACTTCCGATTTCACATTGTAGTGTTTTTTTTTTTGGGAAAACGGTGTTGCTTTATCTCTATTAGTTAAGATACCTACGAGTACCCCACACCAATTCGTAAAATACTACTGGCCAGGTATACAACAATGACAGGAAGTACAACATCATCGTGATAGACAAAGTGAAAAAAATAATATATTAGACATAACAATAGTCCTTAAATTTTCACCCCATTCAATTAAATTATAAACTATTTTAAAATATAAAAATTGATAAAAACCCAAAATAAAATCGTGATTAATTAAACATCAAATATTTAACAACACAACACTACCGATGCAAAGTTAATAATGTGACCACCCCTGAATCCATACCCTATCCATTCGAGTAAGTATTTTTTCAATCAACCAACAATTGCCGGAGATATCGGGGAACATAAATACAAAAAAATCCGGCGAATTGACAACTTGAAGGAGGTTTTGAAGTCGGTTGAAAATAAACAATTATGCAAGTTTTTTTTTTCATATAAATATTCATTTATAAATTAAAAGAGAATACGGAGATAGAAGATATTGTTATGAACTGTGGAGGTATAACTTGTCGACAGTTACCAGCCATTGTGATTTATACTGTCACCGCCTCGTCCACACTATTGTTCAAACAAATGGATTGCTATTTTGCTATACACCAAGCTCAGGTTACACTTTTAATAATAATGTTTACTTTCTCTTTTAGTAAATGTTGAGAATATTGTTGTAAGGGTAATGGTTTATTAGTGCATTTCATATCAGTTTAGTAATAGCAAACATGTAATTTGGTTAAATAGGTTTCTAAAATTTATTTCGGTATTTATAAAAAAACAACCGACTTCTAAAAAACACTAGAAAGTGAAAAATAACTTTAATGACAACTTCCGAAATTATAGTTATTTTTCACTTTCTAGTGTTTTTTGGAAGTCGGTTTTTTTTTTTTAAGTTTTTTATTTTTCCTTTTTACTTACCTCACATCAATTCGCAATGTAAAAATCAGCTGTTCCATACATTTTGACCGCGTTGTACTTTTCTATGACACAGCTGATTTTTTGTTGTATAACCGACGAAACATTTTTACGCTATGGGGTCTATAATGATAAGCAGAATTCATGGTTACAGTTTGCGCACTCGTTACCCTGTATATAGAAGAAGATAGATAAATCAAAGTAATTATTTTTTTCAGCTAAGCATTACATTGTTGGTACTTATTTATAATTATTTTTAACATTTATTCTTTAATTAAAACATGAATCGTACTAAGTACTGAAACTAGAAATAATCGACATCATTTCGATTTTATGAGTAAATACCAAACTAATTGTAAAAAAATTGTGACGTTGCCAGCCCGCGCAGGGTGAACGCTCTTAAGGACTTGTATTGCTGGTTCTTATGGTTATAATTCTGTAAATACATATTTGTTACAGCTGTGGATCTTATTTTGACCAATCTACAAGCTTACACTGACCTGCAAATTGCAAAAAAATAAGCACCTTATCGCATCCACCTTAACGTTCTTTCTTTGATGCTTGAGGTCGAATTATCAAGTTGTAGAAAAATGAGCTATTTCTTAGTTTCCCCGTAGCTAAAGTGGATCGAATAATCGAATTTCCCTCCCGTACGTAAAGTATACGTTTACGTAGAGAAGCGGACACCGTTTAAGGTAATACACCTATATAGACCTATATCTCTAGCCACGACCCTGGGTAAGGTGCTGGATGGTGTGCTTAACAGGTACTTAAGCCAATATGTCTCTCTGCATGATGGCCAGTTTGGTTTTCGACCTGGGCTGTCCACAGAATCTGCAGTACTGTGTCTTAAGCATACTGTCCAGTATTATACTGACAGGAGAACACCAGTATACGCCTGCTTTCTGGACCTGTCAAAAGCATTTGACAGGGTGTCATACAATGTTCTGTGGAGCAAGATGATGCTTCACACCAAGCTGCCAGTAGAGATCATCAATCTATTTAGATATTGGTATGATAACCAAAGCAATTTTGTCAGGTGGATGGGCGAATGCTCGGATGAATATAGGATGGAGTGTGGGGTAAGGCAGGGGGGGTTAACTTCACCTACTCTATTTAATCTATATGTTAATGGACTGATTGAGGAGCTCAGCTGTGCTGGTGTCGGTTGTTCAGTGGATGGTGTTTTTACTAATAATATTAGCTATGCTGATGACATGGTGCTGCTGGGCCCCTCGATTAGTTCCATGAGGTCACTATTGACCATATGTGAACGATATGCATTGGCCCATGGGCTCAAGTACAATGTTCAGAAAAGCGAGCTGCTAGTTTTCAAGGCTGGGACTAAAACCTACCCAGTTCCTCCAACCACACTAAATGGAACTGTCCTACAGCAAGTGTCCCAATTTAAGTACTTGGGTCACTGGCTCAATGAGAAGCTAAGTGATGATATGGATATGGATAGGGAGCGCAGGGCATTGTCGGTAAGGGGCAATATGCTTTCCCGCAGGTTTGCGCGATGCTCACGTGATGTTAAAGTCACGCTATTCAAAAGCTACTGTCAAACATTATACACGTGCGATCCTATGACCATTTATCACCATTTAAATCATGCCCCAGAACTGTTTTTTTTTTGGCTGGCATGTCTTCAAATAACTTGTCCCGCTCTGGTTGGAGCGGGAGGGCTTGTCAGACTTTTACTGACCAAAACCCAACAGTGTTCCTTCAGTTGCCTGTGTGCCAAGGGCCACGGTATCTTTTTCAAACAACCCGCACCCCTGACAGGCATCGGCCCTTGTGGACCCCACCTCATGATGTTGACATCTCTTTGAGGCGCGCGTGGAACACAACGCGCGGTCGTCCCGGACAGCGAACTACCCATTACTCGCTATCCGCAAGCCCGCGCCTACGGTCGGAGATCACCGCCGCCGATCGCCTCCGCACATGGCGGTGCTCCGCCCAAGCCGGGCAGACCACCACCGTATGCTCCACCGTGTCCTCAGGGCGATCTTCGCAGTGGAAACAGGGGCCAGGACCCCAGAAGTGATGACATATGTAGTAATTATAATATTATCTGTTTTCACTAAGTCATAGGCAGCGAATTTCTGATTTCACCGAAATTGCAACTTTTTGTTTTAACTAAACGTGACTAACAACACGAGGTTCCATTGTTCTACGGAAATATTCTAATGTAATTAGTTGTAATTGTTTTGAGTACTTCAGAGAACAAATTGAGGCTCATCGGTTTGCTAATCACTCGAATACTCGAATAATAATGCCGATAACACTGCATTTAGTTAATTTAAACCTGTATACGGACGCAGGGCGCTCCTTGATGTAAGTAAATGAGTTGTGGAATGAATGTAAACATTAAAAGTACTTTGCATAACTTGGGAGATACCTATTTCCAGCGGCGATAGGTTTTAGGCTTAAGATGGAAGCTCCAAAGTAGCCCGCGAAATTAAAATATGTTTATCGATCGTTACAAATATGGCTTTACAAAATAATGAGTACAACCCTCTAAGTTGCCCTGCCAAGGATGCGGGTTGTTCGAAAGAGATACCGCTGCCCCTGGCACACAGGGGTTGTTATAATCAGTAAAAGTCTGACACGCCCTCCTGCTCCACCCAGAGCGGGACTTCTCCCGCTCTGGGTGGAGCAGGAGGGCGTGTAACTTCTTATTTGATGATTTCCCAACCAAAAACAAAAAAAGCCAATAAAAGAATTGGTATGCAAAAAGGTGCCAAGTTAAAGAAAGCTTAAAGAAAGTCAAAAGTTTGATAGTTCCTTGTTTTAATTTATAAAATGTTGTGTACAATAACAGTACGAAAACGGAGTTAATGCCTGAGGCGTTCCTTGCCAATAACGTTTTGCCAAAAAAGCCGAGAATGCTAAAAGATGTGACTCGTAACTCGCGCCCTTCCTCAGCTGTCTATAATAATGTGCTTCACCGAACTTCACACTCCGTGCCCTTGAAAAGTTGAGTCCGCGAGTAAACAAATTTGGACCCTACTTAACCCCACTAACCAATTTGAGATCTTATGGTTATTAAACCATAAGATCTCAAATTGGTTAGTGGCTTATGTTGTAAATTATTGCTGCAAGGATATTGACCGAAATGCTGAGCAAAAGTGCTAGTTGCTTGATAGTAGGTACTTACTACTTCCACGTAGGTATACCCGCGGAGCAAATACAAACATACCAGTCAAAAATCAGTCAAATCAAATGTATGTCATCTTGAGTTTATAAATATCAACAACGCAATTTGTGATAAATAATATTTGTAGTTTACCCTCGGCAATTATACAGTTTTTCCATTCTTAACGTTTTTAATAATCGTTTCGTAAGTGGTTTTATTCATTTTTTTGTGTTTTATATTTCACAGTGTATTTTCTACGATGTGATAAATTACGAAAATATTATTTACGAAAATAAATGATATCTCAGCGCAGCTGAAAATTCATGCGCAGTCCTCTCGTCTCAACAGAGCGACAGCAACTGATTTGTGAAACACAAATATGCTTGAAGTTCCCGTAATATGCGACGGAAGATGACTTTTTCCTCGAACTAAGAGGGTCATCAGTGCAAATAGCTTGTAGTCGTAATAAAATAAATATACAAGTAACCATCACATTTTATCCCATTAGTCACTAGCATATTATGTACAAATTGAAACTACGAGAAAATTAGAGGTAATTTAGTGATGATTTTTTATTGAGAAAATTTTAATGTATCGTGTTTCTGTTCCACAAAAAGCTTTAAAATATCATGTAGTTACTCGTAATATTTTTATTTTATACTTAGGTATTATAAATTTCATGAAAAATCAAATTTAAGATAGTTAATTTTGGTTCATCGCCCTCTTAAGCTTAAACTATCTGAAAAGTTGATGTTTTTTCGTCATAAAAGCCGTGCGAAGCAGGGGCGCGTCGCTTGTTTTATATCAAAATCAGAAATTATAATTTCAGTACTTGACTGACTTGATTTATGATCCTCCAGGAGCTTACCATCTCAATAACTTTCGTTTATGAATGAAGTAAAATCAAATCAAAAATCAAAATCAAAATATTTTTATTTCATATAAACCTGCATGGGCACTTATGAAACGTCAGAAGCTAGGTGCACGGTTCCAAAATGTTGTTTCCTATGGAGAAGAGCCGGCAAGAAACTCCACGGTTACTCTTTTAAAAATGATTGGCTTTAACAATGTTTTCAGAGATAAAATGTATGGGAGGACAGTGCAGGCCTGTCAATAAGTACCAGGTTCTTAGACGAATACAGAATAGAAAATCGTCTACAAATCTACAGTCTGTAAGGCCTACAACGTTCCCCCATTCACAATATGTAAAATAATCTACATAAATAAAGTATTCGAGAATAGATGAGTTATTACCAGTGGCTGCTCATATTTTTTTGCAATGTGAGCAGAACTGTTTGCTCTGTAGAAGACAAGTCGAAACACTATACTGTCGGGTTCTAATGCTGCTAAAGTTTTGTCAGATATTTTTTATGTTAACATGTCACACTGTCATGAATTTAACTGAGTAGGCAGATATTTTATAACGCAACATATGTCCGATATTATTGCATTCTAAGAGGTGACACATCTTGAAGCCGCTCTATTTTGGCGACGCTTGTCTCGTTGGATAGGTTTGGACTAATAATTTAATTTTGTGGTAACAATTTTACCCTTGTCACATGTTTGGTATTTAAACAAAAGTTTATGACATACACAGATACATAAACTCACCTTTTTCCATGCGGGTAGGCAGAAACTATAGGTGCTGCGATAAATTTTACATACATTACACACTTCTTTTGCCTCGTATTCGTTGACATACCCGCCTGCCGCTTGCACGTGAACTTTGTGAAGAACAGCACCTATTAGGTAGCTATTATGTCCTCCAAGGGAGTCTCCTCACAGTATTTATTCTGCTTTCATGCTTCTTCTTTTGCTACACCAAATATTCACGTCCATACATAAGCGTAGGCACCAGCGCACCATAGTGAACAGGAGTCATGCATTTCAGACATCAAATGTTTGTTCACAATCGCATGTAAAACACTATTACTTTATTTACAGCATTAACTCTTCTTTCCACATATTTACCAATCTTTCCATCCCTTGTAAACAGACTCCCCAAATATACGAACTCATTTACTTGCTCCACACTCTTATAATTAATTTTCACATCGCTCACCAATACATTCTCTTCTATTTCAAATACTTAATGACCTTCGTCTTATTCACATATAAATTCATCCCTTTCATCTTATAAGCTTCATCCATTGCAAACATAGTAATATGTCTTGCAACTATTCTACTGACTTGAACTTGACTTGCGTAGAGAAGGCATTGGTCAACCAACTCATTCATTTAGTAAAGTAAATGAGCTACTTAATTAAATAAAATACGTTTCTAATGGGTTAAATATTATAGCCAGACCAAAGAAAAGATTGAAAGATTGTGTGAAACATGATATGACTGGGACGGAAGTGAACACTTCCGGGTAGAAAAGATATGGAAGTAAAACGTATACCCGACCGATCCCAAATAGATTGGCGCATTACCTATGTAAATTATTTATTTATTGCAATGTCTTCAACTAATTGTTCACTAAAACACACACAAACCAATTAATACATACCCACAGTTTTACTTATTGTACATTCGTCACTTACATGAGTCCACAACACTAGCACATGGTTAAAAGACGTACAACATAAATAATATATATTCTATGGACAGGTCTACAATAATATCAGATTTCAAGATTCATTCTTGATCATTTGTAGTGGCTGCACAATACACAAGCTACGCCATATTATAGGATGCTGCATCGGCTTCAAAAGCTGTGACACCTATTAGAATGCAATAAGATTATGTGCTCTTTTCCTCTTACACCCCTCTTTATCTTAAAAAACGTTTCCGGTATCTTTGCGACACCCACACAAAATTGTTGAGGTTATCGGACAACTTAAAACTTAAAATGCCAATGCATTCCACAACTTTCTTCGACAAATCCTTTTCTGTTCAGGTCGCTCGTTTGTGGAATGCATTGCCAGTTCAAATAAAACGCGCGCAATCGTTACCGGTGTTCAAGAGACTGCGTGAAGGAGCATTACTTGTTGTTGTGATTTTGTTGTACCTAACTGTTATAATCTGTAGTCGTCATTTATTTTCTTTGCTTATATAGTTAGTATGTATGTATTTATGTATCTATTATACAGCATATTTATGTATTTGTAAGGAATCTATTATATAAGAAATTGTATTTATAATTTGTTGCACCAATAATAACCCCATTTTGATGTCCACGCAATCACTATCCATTCAAGGTTGCCTGGAAGAGATCGCAGAATGCGATAAGGCCGCCCATTGTATGTTTTTTTTAGTGTTTAATGTTTTATTTTGTCATGCTTTTTCTGGTGTACAATAAAGCGTATATAAATAAATAAATAAGATCGGACATATCTAGCTCAGCCAAGCTGTCCTTAGATATACATTTTTTCTCGTGACTATTAAATACCGTTAGTTGAAGACGTACTTATTATAGCTAAAGCCTAATATGCCTCCAGCATGTCCGAAGTTTCAGTAAAGACAACTTTTTGATTAACTGTAGGAGTTATTAGCTGCTTATTTTCACAGATCTCCTTTTTATTACTTTGCACTTATTTGAACTTTGTTCGTGTCTAGTGCGTCCCTAATCCTTACTTATAATAATATTATAAAAGCGAAAGGTTTGTATGTATGGATGTTTGTTAATCTTTCACGCCAAAAAAGGGTCAACAGATTTGGATGAAATTTGGCGCACAGATAGATTATAACCTAGAATAACACATAGGATGCTTTTATCCCGGTACGTTCCCGCGGGATAATTTCTGACTTCCACGAAAAAACGAGACTACTCTACGCGATACGTAAACATATTTTCGTACGTGCAAACATAAATTATTATTTGGCTAAAAATACTTTTGTTTCCCATATTTATGGTAGTTGTCGGTATTGAAAGAATTATGGGCATTGTATGTATATGTATTCCGTGTTAAGATTGTTTTTTGCATGATGCTTTTCCACAATGTCCTAATTAGAATGACCTAAATAAAGCAAATAAATCTTTGGATATTTTTGCGTAAGGACGTCGCTCAAGCATTGGAATACCTACATACTCGTACAATAATTGGGCCGTACTTATTTCGTCTATCAGGATTTTCCAAAGTTGATTTCAACAAACGAAAGCGAATTATTCTCATAACTATTATTAAGTTATCCGCTAACCCCACGGACGTTGTTGTAAGAAAGGACGTTCAGTTTTTACTTAATTTGAAATTTCCATAAAAACCTAATTCGGTCTATTACGAACATCTCTATAACTATTATGAACGTGGTGCGATTACCAACAAATATCACTTTTATTTTATTTAGAACAACACACAGATAATAATAACATCATACCTGTAAACACCGAAGATTTAGGTAGAAGTTTAACTATAGAAGACCCACATTTCACCAGTTATGTTTAAGTCCCATATAATATTGCCATCACCAGGCACGAATCCAGACATGACAGATTCAGACAGACTTTCATGTCAACATCTCAGCCTGGAATCACCCAATATTAGGCATAGGCCTCCCCCTTTTTCGCCATACTTCTCAGTTCCGTGCGTCTCTTATCCATGCGTTTCCCGTGACTTTGACGATATCATCAAGCCAACGCGCTTTTGAACGGCCCGGGTTTCTTTGGCCAAATCTTGGCCACTATTCGGTCACAGCTTTACTCCATCGGCCATGTCTTCGTCTGACTAGATGTGCTGCTCAACTCCACTTGAGGCGTATCGCCTTTTCCCCGACGTCGAAAACTTTCGACCGACGACAGATTTCGGTGTTACGTACTCGGTCTAATACAGTTATGCCATGCATGGCCCGATCCATGGCCCTTTGTGCTACTCGTATGCGGTGGACATGCGTCCTTAATTTCATATCAGTCATGGAAAAACCCAATAACACCCGACCTGGGAATCGAACCCCTCATTCTCAGCAGTAGTTCTTGCGACCACTAGACCAACGAGTTTTTTTTTACAATAATTAATAATTAGTAGACAAAAACAGAAATTGCTTCAGACGTAATATAATAAATTGAACGCTTTAAATGTCAAATGCATACCTACTTGACAGCAACTTGAGTACAAAATAAAGGCGTTTAATTTTTCTCTGAATCTTTCTCAAAAGGGGGAAAATTACGGGAAAATATTGGACGAAGCTAATTCAATAAAGACTCCTGTGACAGAAAAAGATGGCGAAAAATATATTTACCCCTATTTAGAGACAAAACCGAGTCGTGTATATCCATTATCAAATTATTTAGGTCACTGCTCATTGTATTTCCCAAAGTTGCTACGAATAGAGAATGACTATTCGATTTCGGTTCCGTGTGGTGCCGGATGTAAAAGAATAGCACCATCCCATTCCTTCCCGTGGGTGTCGTACGACCAAGGGCCATTTTACCACCATACTGCGATCGCCAATCCGCGTGCCAAGCGTGGCAAAACCCCCCAAAATCCGCTGGATGTGGGAAGCACAAGACCGGTCGAAGTGGAGGACCCTGGGGGGTGGCCTATGTCCAGCAGTGGACGTCTTTCGCTGAAATGATGATGATTCGATTTCGATAGACTGACATAGCATAAGACAGGCCAAGACATTAGATATTCGAAAGATGAAGGCTTCCGCCATTGAAAATACATAATTAAGGGCAGGGGCAAATTTTAGAGCTATCTTTATGTTTCGGGTCTGATACGTCTCTGTTTGCGAATATTGAATACGGATGGTTCTGTGGAGCTGATTTTTTCATTGAATATTATGCAAATTGCAACTTATTTAAAAAAAAAGTGTGTTTTTTAAGTAGAATGCGAGTTACGACCAATTGGCACATATATTAAGGTAAGGTAACTCGTAGGACACGGTCACAGGGTCCGCGTAGCCACACTACAGAACTGACTCATTCAATTCATACGCTAGCTCGCACTGTGTAGTTTAACCCTAGCTATTTATTCGTGTCTACAACTTAGTCTACAAGAAAACCTTCCACAGACATATAAACAGTAGTATATGCCGTACTATTATTGATCGAAGTATATGCCTGTGGAACCTTCACATTTGAGTAAAATCTTTTCGGGTCGATACTTCATTGGTGTTGTTTAATCTATGGGCAACGTCAAAACACTGTATAATAGTCCAAAAACTACAAAATCCGATACGATTGTGATAATAAATTCCAATTTTTTAAATATTGTATTCAATTTGAACAGCAAAAATGTCTGCTTCTCTCGACAGCACTTTAGATCCTATGGAAGAAATAAGATTCCGCAAAAAACACGGTAACACTTGGGTGGAAATACAAAAAGATACTCATTTCTCTTTCGACGAACTTGAACGTAAGTAACAATGGAGAACTGCTGAAATACTTTATTAGATTCAGTGGAAGGGTTCAAAGATTGTCTAGCTATAGCTTGATCTACCGACAGTAGCTGGAGCCGAGATTACCAGCAATGTGCTTAAGAGCACTGCACTTCGCGTTGCACCTTTCACAGCATTTTCGCAACAACTCACCACACGCACAGGGGCCCCGTGGTGGCTCACTGACTAGTCCTTCTCAGAGAGGACGCCTGGGTCCCAGAAATGGGAACATTATAGGCTGATTAAGCCTTATATTATCTGTACCCATCATACATTAGTGAAAGGTCGGCGTTACGGGGCATGCCTTAGTAACTTTTCACCTTATTTAAATGCTGATTCTCATGCTAATTTGAAAAGTTGATTTATATTTTTTTAAGTAAGTAAGTAAAATATGGTATACATTGGTGTTATGTAATTAGAATTGATCAACATGTTTCGCTAAGATAAAACATAGCATGCAAAAAATTCTGTTTTGATCACTTTCAGAAATTATGGTGATATTTTTCAAAATACAAAAGCGAGACGAAAGATGTCCTGGCACTGATCTTATAACAAGGTAAGACAATTGTTTATCGTATTGTTGACAGTAGGGTCCTTTTATCCATTTAATCTCGGCATATAGCAATCTCCTACTTGACATGGGTCTGTTGCAAGTTACACCACAATACCCGTTTCTTCGTCACTTCAGGGTTTCACAGCTGCCTCTAACAAGGTTTTTGTTAAATAATTATTAATTTATCGTTAATTCTCTCTTCACAAAACTTAAAGTACTTTTACAAAAAATATCCCAGCTGTATGCCATCCTTGTGCTAAATCTTAATTAATAGTCTGAGTGTAGTGATAGCCCTGTGGTTTAGGCTTTGACTCTGAAGCACAAACCCCCAACGGGTTCAACTCCGGGCAAGCACGTGACTTTTTCAATTCAAATGTAGGTACATTAAAAAAAAAAATTAGGTTACCTTGGTCACCACTGACTTCGTTGAAGGAAAACATCGTGAGAAAACGTTGACTCTATATTAGTATAATTTTGAACTCACCAACCCGTTTTGAGTAAGCGTGGTGATCGATGCTCATGCTTTCTCTGAATGACAGGAGACCTTTGCCCAACCTCAGACGGACAGTATGTACAGTTATTCAGACAATAACAAGCTTCGATCCACGTGTGAGCTGTCAGGCTTTTAGCGGTTAATCAACAGTAAACCAAAAATAAGAGAGGTCAAGAGAATACAGTGGGTGCGTGAAGCATAAGAGCGACCGATCTGGCGCCAGGGGTGACTTAGGTCAAGTCATCTTTCAGCTCAAAGGATGAAAAAAAATACGCAAGAAACGGTTTATTACTTATTCGGTCCTTGTGGTTCTAGGTAGGTACTTTTGGCTGATATTGTGAGTTTAACTTATTATTAAACAATGCTTACACGGAGATGTATTTATCTTACCTGAATCTTGAAAAATATGTCATGATTATATATGAGATATACAATCCCTACTTAATATTATAAATGCGAAAGTAACTCTGTCTGTCTATCTGTCACGCTTTCACGCCTAAACCGTTGAACCGATCGTCATGAAATTTGGCAGAGATATAATAGCCTGGGATATCTCTGCCAAATTTCATGGGCTTGTTGCTAAATAACAATAGCTGCACGGGTCGATCGACCAGGTTAAGCTACCCATGCCGCGGTTGGTCCGTGGATGGGTGACCATCTTTACATACCAAGACCCCTCCGTGCCTCGGATAGCACGTTAAGCCGTTGGTCCCGGCTGTCATTTGTGGATCTTTGACAGTCGTTACGGGTCGTCAGAAGCCCGAAAGTCTGACGAGTCTTACCAAAGGGTATCGTATTACCCAGTAACTGGGTTGTAGAGGTCAGATAGGTAGTCGCTCCATGTAAAATACTGGTATTCAGCTGCATCCGGTTAGACTGGAAGCCGACCCCAACATAATTGGGAAAAGGCTAGGCAGATGATGATATAGCCTGGGACATGGAGAAGGACATAGGCTACTTTTTTACGCGATAACCGACATCCACGCGGGCGGAGCCGTGGGCAAAAGCTAGTATGTCCATAACTGGAACTGAAACATCTATAAGTATAAACACAAACTTGCTGAAACTTGTGCAAAATTGGATTTCAATTGAAACATGTTTCTCCTTCCATTAATAAGAAGCGGAGAAAGATGAGCTTCCTGGGGGATGTCTATCATAATATTGACGTTCATTAAAATGCTGACTCATTCTAATTAATCAATTTGATTTAATTTCGTCGCTGAATTGATGTTTTAACCTTTTGTGAGATTTCTGCATTCCGGTTTGAATAACATCATTATCTTAACTAATATTATAAAGATAAAACATTAGATTTTTGTATGTTTGTTTGTTATTAAATCTTCTTAGCTCTTTTCATGGTAAAATTTGGACGAAATTTGGCAGATGGGTAGACCGTAATCTAACTTCCTTTTAGCCCGCGGGGCTGTTAAATGACACCAAAAACCCGTCTTACAGGGAGTAAATGATCCTACATCGCCAATTCCGCCTTGTTTCTCCACACTGTCTACTAAAAAGTCCGCACAGACTCATTTACATATGACCTCCTTGACCACAACCGGTTTCTTTACCTGCGAGGTTATACAATGACTGAAAAGATTACGCGGTGACAACTCTTCGACCATTACTGTGATCTCCAATAAGTTAGTGGACACTTAGATGACCACCCCCTTGACCATAACCGTTCCCTTACGTCGTCCAAAGTTCGCTATAGACAGAAATCCGTCATCTCCAACTCCACGAAAAGACCACCGCCTGCATCCAGGATCCACCACGAGGAGGTCTTCTTGCACCGCACCCCGTAGACCATGACCTGGAGAAGGAAACGGAAAGGTTACTTTTATCTTGGATCGCAGACGAAGTTGCGGGCAATTAGTGTCATTAGTGGATCTTTGACAGTCGTTACGGGTCGTCAGAAGCCCGAAAGACTGACCAGTTTTACCAAGGGGTATCGTATTACCCAGTAACTGGGGTGTGGAGGGCAGATAGGTAGTCGCTCCATGTAATAAACTGGCATCTAGTTGCATCCGGTTAGACTGGAAGCCGACCCCAACATAGTTGGGAAAAAGCTAGGCAGATGATGCTGATGATGTTTGATCTCTAGTCTGAAACGCACTTCACTAAAGAGTCTTTTGTAAAGTTATAAGGTTTATCACTCGTTGCTGACACCCCAACAGCAAGGCCCGAAGAGGTTGCACATATGTATTATTAGAGAAAATTATCTGTCATTACGAACAATGTAAATACGAGGAGCCTGATACGCAAGCTCTGGCAATATCAGCTAAAACTAATAAATTTAATCAAAATCAAAAGTAATTTATTCAAACTAGGCTGAGAGTTAGCACTTTTTAACGACAAAATTACATAATACAGTCCCCCAAAAACGCCCACCCTTCACCACTTCCTAGTGCTTTAGCTGGGAAGAAGAAGTGGCGCAACAAACTCCCCAGCAGCACAGCTGTCTGTTAAGTTGGAAGAACTTGATTCTATACAATAATAGGTAAGTATTCAACAAAAATGAACATTTCATTAATAATAATAAAAAATGGCTTTTAGTCAAATAAAAAAAAAAACAATGATATGGATTAACTCTTAAGACCTGTCAGTAGGTAAGCTAATTCTGGTGAAAGAACACAAACGTTGTCTTGAGTTAATCACAGCGACCAATAACGTTATTGTAGCGGCCGTACACTGTCCCCCAAGACACCACCAACAAAACAATATATAACCTTCTAAAGACTTGACAGTCTAAATAGATGATAGTCTAAATTGCTCACATTGTAAAACTAGTAAATTTTCATGAGTAATTAGTAAAAGTATGTTGTTTCTTTGAAAATGAAATGAAGTGCGTTTTACCTATTATAAAAAATTATAAAAAAACACATACTTTATAGCAGCAAAAATACATGAAAATAACTGCGTTGACTGCGTCTGAGCAAAAAAATACTTGAAGCTGTGTTAAAAATAATTTTAAATGAAATTACATACATTTTGATATCATATTTGATCAATTAAATCGAGAAAAAACGAAATACACCATGAATTCCTTCATAGCTTTAGTTCTTATATTTCTGATAGATGGCGCTTTTTATTTGAGACCGAATCCTGAATCGCGCTATGGTTTCGTTACCAGTGTTGAACAAGGTCGCCTCGAACGCGAGCCTTAACAAAATTTATTTTTATACGAATATATTTTTATACGCGTTTAAACTTTGATACGTTTATAGAGATATATTTTTATAATAAAAAGCTTCTTCTACGGCACTAAAAGCTCACCTAAAAAATTTTTGAAACAAGGTCATTAACAGCGGCCTTATTATTAATCCTAGAGTATATAGCCTTTGATTGCAAGGGCTAAGAACGTTTAGGCAAAACGATTCGTGCGTGAACATTTATATTTAAAATAACTAATGATAAATGAAGATAATTTTAATATAAAAGTATTCGCTCCTAGTTACAATGCCCAGTGCCTAACTGTGTAATGTTTTTACATTATTCTGTTGAAAAATGATTTTTATCAACACTCATGTCGAAAAATTCGTATGAAACATTTCAAAACGAATTTATATTAACATACTTTATAAACACAATATCGAATTTTAAAAAAAATGTTATCATATTATGTACTAGGTTTTGCACGCGACTTCGTCCGGGTAGAAGTCTATTGGATAGATATAGATATAAGATAAATATAGATAGTTTAACAAATGTTCGACGTGATTCTTTAAATTAGCATAACTTTTTTATTTATGAACCGATTGACATGAAACAAACAGTAAATGTTAAGTGAAGCTTACTAAAATACATTAGTGAAAATCTAATTTAAATCGGATTAGGCTTTTCTGAGATTAGCGTGCACAAACGCACAGACCAACAGACACACAGATATACAGACAAACAAAAATTCTAACAATTACTGTTTTGATAAAGGTCCCAATAATATTTGTTCTCATGTATCTTCCATGTACAGACAGCGATCCGTTGCATTTTAATTTTTTTTTACTAGTGCGAAACAGGGCAAATTCAAGTCGTTAATATCACCAAGGAGTTGATAATCCATCCATCAATTTTTTTTTATGATGGAGCGCATATGCGGGCGGGTGCACCATTTTATAGCATTACAACAATTAGATGAGAGTTGATATTTAAAGGCCTGAATATTGATTGTAAATTTGATTGGAAAACTGACATCTGTAATAATTTGAGATCAGTTAAACAATGTGGTGAATAAACAGACGCTACTGATTGTATATTATGCACGTGCTGACTCACTAATCAGTTAAATACTTAATAAATAATCATATTGTGTATGGGCGAACGTTTAAAATGATCTTACAAGACATAAAATAAGTACAGACAAGACTAATCCAAAAAGGATAAGCAAAAATGTAACAAAGAATATGAAAAGTTTCCCATTTTTGTAAAAACCAACCAAATCGATGTTATGCCTTGAACACTTTTGAAAATAAATTTAATATTAAAAATAAAAATATAACCCCGACCAAAAAAAAACTCTAAAAAGTAAAACAAAAATATTTATTGGCCATTTAAGTCGTCTATATACTTATAATATTATAAAGAGGAAAGATTTGATTGTTTGTTTGCATTGAATAGGCTCCGAAACTACTGAACCGATTTGTAAAATTATTTCACTGTTGGGAAGCTATACTATCCCCGGGTGACAAAGGTTATATTTTATCCCTGTATTCCCACGAGAACGGGCATTATGCGGGTGAAACCGCGGTGCGGTGCTAGTTGGTAATGTTTTGATCAAGGCATTGTCAAGTCGGGGGACGACTTATGAAAATGCTAGGCCTACTGTGTTTGGCGTTTTCATTAATCGGGGGTTTTTTTAATTTAAGTTTTATTTCCTGCTTTTTAAACTTAATGTCTCGCTTAAATCTGTGCACCGTTGCGTATGTTTCCCACAGTGCAGTTTGTTACTAATTTTTCCTCAATTCATGTTGCTATTTCATCATCAGACCCTGATCACATTTATCTATATCCTATTCATTGAGACCTTTACAATGAGCCCAAACACGATACTTCTGCTGTTTGTTGGTGAGTAACTTGGTTCTCCTGGAAATTCCAGGTGATGATCCAGCATCAGTTCAAGGTTACTTTGTTCGTCTAATATCATCGAAGTAAGAGAATACCAAACGACTTGATCAGACCCGTGGAAGATGCTCAAATCCCTTCATCAACCAGAAAAGAGCTGATACTCTTCAAAAGGCTGAACCGAGTTTGATGTTGATGAAACACATCTAAGGATACTTCCGACTAATTCACCTTACAAAAAAATCGGTTTATCCGTTCGGGAGTTACGATGCCACACACACACACACACACACACACACACACACACACACACACACACACACACACACAGACACGTCAAACTATAACAACTCGTCGTTTTTGCGTCGGGGGTTAACAAGAAGTGTAGGAGAGAAAAGAAGAATTTAACCGAAAATAACAACTTGTTATGTAATTATGTAATGTCTTAATATGTAATATCTTTGTGATTGCAATTGTATTAAATACTTTTGGCACTTAATTTCCAAAGTGCCATTTAATACAATTTCGTTACATGTTAAGACAAAGCCCTGAAAATTAAGAAGTTTGGTTTCGGTAACGAGGATTCAGCCATTACCGAAAATGAACTCACACACCTTATTATTTTATGGTATCAATTAGTTAATAGTAGTTTTAAGATTAGTAAAACAAAAAGTTCAATATAAATGTTTTAAAATTCATGAATTCACAAGCACAGCTGCAAAGTTTGGCGAGTAAAATTGTAAGAACAAAAATATTATGTATTGTTGGTTAGTAAATAAAAATGCAAAATTGTGTGTGAAATTACACATATTGTGATACTATTAAAAACCTCGCCAACGGCTCAGTTTTAAATGCACTCTCATATATTTCATAAAATAATAACATGAATTTGTACTCGTATCATCTTAATCTCAGATTTTATAAAACAAAGGCAGATAGACCGCGCGGAACACCAAGAGTGAAGCCAAAAACAAAATACTAAAGCATCGCATTGTATATGAGACGGCGGGAAACCCAATGCATGCCGTCTCTGACGTTTCTGGTGTATTTCTTCGTTGGTATATGGGTAGTTGGTTTACAATTACACACAACACTTAACTCAAACCATTTATTTTCACTTAAATCTTTTACACGCACTTAGGATTTTGCATAGAACAGCGAATCAGACAGTTTGTGTTAAAAGGGAATCTTGGCGCCCATTCCAAAGCTATAGTAGGTCTCATGTGGAGAAGAACGGGCAAGAAACTCCACGGACACTCTTTTAAATCAAAACATTATGTTACAGAGGTTTCTTTTTCCACAATTATAATTTTAGTTCTTTTCACACACTTTCATAGCGATCCTGTCCGACCGCCATCTTTTGACCATCTCCTCAAGTGGGCGGAAGTAATGCGTATCGCACAGAAAGAATCTTATTACTTGGTGTTATAAAATTTACTAACAATGGTGAAATGCTTATCAGTTAATTCTTTTACGTTTAAACAATGCTAATATTCACAAATGCAATGGCGGTTTAAGACGAAAGTTTAATTAGTAACGTCATTACTTTTTACAACACAAATATTACTACTATAGAACATTTCCGGCAGTTCAAGGAATTTAATCAAAGAGCAGGTACTCTTAAATAAATGTGTGTGTAAAATAATCTTGCTACTTTATAGATCGTAAATTTTGATTGAAACTGATTTAGTTTTCGTATTAAAATATAACAGTCAGTTATTGACCATGAAACTCGAAATACGCGCAATTTTTTCGGCACAGTAGGTAGCCATGTATCATAAACTAAAAGCCCAAAGACAATAAAAACCATTATTCCTTTATAATTGTGACTATAGTTTTAACTATGACAATGTTGTTAGTTTTATAGTTATTCAGCTAGTAATTAAACAAGCATTACTATGAGTTTTATATTACAACCTGGCCAATAGATGGCGTTGATCTCAAGAAAACCAATAGACACTGATTGATGCCCTGCAAATGGTTAGAATTAATAGTTCCGCATAAGATTATGTTATAATCTTAACAGGTTGGCGCTTTCGCGGCGACATATATAATGCGAGGCTTTAGCATTTGATTTTTTGATTCTTGGGTGTTCCGCGCTATCTATCTGCTTTTATTTTATAGTCTAAACCAAAAAAAATACAAATACTAAAGCGTCGCATTATATGCTACGTAAAATGCGACGCTTTAGTATTTGGTTTTTTAGCCTCACTCTTGGTGTTCCGCGCGGTCTATCTGCCTTTGTTTTATAATCTGAGATTCTAATATACATAAATTACGTGTCACGTTGTTTGTCGGCGATGGACTCCTCAACTACTTGACCGATTTTAATCAAATTTGTACATCGTCTGCAGTTTGATCCAACTTGAAAGATAGGATAGACTGATCTCAATTTATGGTAGGTAGGTAGGGTAGTGTAGGGTAGGGTATGGTATGGTAGTGTAGTGTAGGGTAGGGTAGGTAGGGTAGGTAGAGTAGTGTAGGGTAGCGTAGGTAGGGTAGGGTAGGTAGGTGGGGTAGGTAGGGTAGGTTGAGGTAAGGATTTTGTATAAATGACTTTTGGACGGACAGGACAACGTCTGTCGGGTCAGCTAGTTATTACATAAAAGGAGGTTAAAAAAATCCTTGATTTAAGATAATTCGCTATTTCTAACGTTTGCCTATTAACAATTTGAATGAATAAGTTTATCAAGACACCTTACGATTATATTTAAATAGGTAGACCCTAAGTACCTATACTCAGGTATCTAAGTATTAGTCGAGTCTTCTTAGTAAGTTTACCTCGGAATATGAGATACCCAGCTATAAACTCGTATAAACTTGCATTTTGACATACTAAAAGTTAAATCCATCGTACGTAAGGCACCCAAGTCATCATGTGCCACGTCACAAGATGACCAGGATCAGAGATTTTTAGTATTTTTAACCGACTTCCAAAAAGGAGACGGTTATATGTTCGACTGTATGTATTTTTTTTAAATGTATGTTCATCGATTTCTCCCTCATTTGTGGCCCGATTCTCAAAATTCTTTTTTTATTTGAAAGAGTATTCTCTTGAGATGGTCTCATTGGCATCAAGTCAGGATCTGATTATGGAATCCCAGGGAACTCGAGGCCAACCCTCAAATATTATTTAAAGGTATTAACAATGTTTTTCATATAATTTCTAAAGCTATTGAGACATTTGCGTATGGTCAACATCATCTCTCATCTCGTTTAATTGTATTTCGGTTTTAATATTGATTTTAATTGCATTTGGATTCTTATTTTAATTCTGTTTTTAACCGACTTCAAAAAGAAGGAGGTTATCAATTCGACATGTATATATATATTTTTTTTTTTTATCTATGTTCGGGCATAACTCCGTCGTATATAGACGGATTTGTAAAATTCTTTTTTTGTTCGAAAGGGGTTTATTCCGAAATGGTCCCATATTAATTTCATATAGATCTGATGATGCGTTTCGGAGACAGACAACGGAACTCTTCAAAACATTACAGCAAATCAACCGCGAATGCTGCTATCGCATAAATATGCATTGTTTTGACCCCAAGGATGATGAAACTTCGAATTGGTGTGGGGTAGGTAACTAAAAAGTGAAAAATAAAAACTTTTTTCAAAAAAATAACAACCGACTTCCAAAAAAACACTACAAAGTGCAAAATAACTTTAATTTCGGAAGGCGGTGACAAAGAATTGAAATACCTACACCTCCAAAGTCACCGCCTTCCGAAATTAAAGTTATTTTGCACTTTGTAGTGTTTTTTGGAAGTCGGTTGTTATTTTTTTGAAAAAAGTTTTTATTGATTTAACTTTGTATGATTAAAATTTAGGCTGTATTTCGAACGAAAAACAATTTATGCATGATGTGCTTACCTGTAAGAAATTGGTACACTAGTCTATAAGTTTAGTGGATGTATCTCATTTCTTGTATCAGTGTATTCAATTGTTCAATTGTTGGTGAGCAGAATAAATAAAATAAAATAAATCTCATGACGCTGAGCTGATGAAGGTAGGTAAAACTCTTTAATTTTTAGGAGTTAGGTGGAGGTTCGGGCATAACTCAACTCCATCTGTAGACGGGTTTACAAATTCTTTTTTTGTTCGAAAATAGTTTATTTTGAAATGGTCCCTTTTCATTTTCATATAGATATGATGATGCGGTACCGTGTGGTGCCGGACGTAAAGAATAGCATCATCCCATCTCTTCCCGTGGGTGTCGTAGGAGGCGACTAAGGGACTACTAGAGAATGGGCAGCAGCGTTCTCTTTGACCATACTGCGATCGCCAACTCGCCTGCCAAGCGTGGCGATTATGGCAAGCCCCCCAAATTGTGGGAGACCTATGTCCAGCAGTGGACTTCTTCCGGCTGAAATGATGATGATGATGCGTTTCGAAGACAGACAACGGAACTCTTGAAAATGACAGCAAATGAACCGCGATTGCTGCTATCGCATAAATATACATTGTTTTGACCACAACGATGATAAAATTTCGAATTGGTGTGGGGTAGGTACTCGTACCTACAATAACTAAAAACTGAAAAATAAAAACTTTTCCAAAAAAAAAAATCAACCGTCTTCCGGAAAAACACTACAAAGTGAAAAATAACTTTTAATTTCGTAAGGGAGTGACAATAAATAAATAAAATACATATCGACTTTCGATATGTATTTTATTTATTTCTTGTCACCCCCTTCCCGACTTCCGAAATTAAAGTTTTTTTTTCACTTTGTAGTGTTTTTCCGGAAGTCGGTTGTTTTATTTAGGAAAAAGATTTTATGGGATCATGCCCGACAGAAACCACCTGCAGAGGTAGCTTTATTATGTTACAGAAATCTCACAACACATCTTAAGAGCGGCCAACCATCATAGATATCTGCCAGGGGTGCGGGTTGTCTGCTTGGGCTGCGGGCAAAGAGATACCGCGGCCCCTGGCACACAGGCAACTGAGGGAACACGGGTGGGTTTTAGTCAGTAAAAGTCTGACACGCCCTCCTGCTCCACCCAGAGCGGGAGAAGTTATTTGATTATATCCCACCAAAAAAAAAAAAAACATTTTAGACCTCATACAAAAGTGATTATGGCGTTATAAATAACAAATTTTCACTCATGGTTTCTCTGTAAAAAAACACAAAAATTCAGTAAAGACGTCTGAAAATCAGGTTTTTTAAATGTCTGAACTTTTACCGTTCATAACGTTCTCATACATTGAAAATGTATGAAAATCATGTTCATAGAAACTATGCACAGGTAATGCAAATTCTAAAACTGCACAAATTTTTTTTCCAAAAACTTGCAAGGCTTTTGAAAAACTCTTATTTCCTGGAACAAGTTTTGTGAAATCTCAGCGCACCAATTTTCATTCCACTGCAGACCCACCGTACCCCTGGCCATACCCTGGTGGTACGGTGGGTATTTTAAAGTTAAACGATACCACTGTGTGAAGTGACCGTAGTGCTGTGCCGTATGAGTTATCTCGCATATTATGTTTATTACTCATTCATTCGTTAGGTACTTAGGTAATTGTGAAACGAATACAAATTAAATTTAATTGTTGGTTGTAGTTGGTGTTGGTGTTGAAAATAGTACCTATAATGGACAATACTGAAATAGATTTCATCCAAATAAGTGGCGGAAACGTATTTCTTTTTGGCAAATATCATTATCATCTCCACAAAACCTATACAAACGGCTCCATGTTGTGGCGGTGTTCATCTTACAGCAAAAGTAAATTATCACTTCAATCGTAAGATTGGAAAGGTAGTTTTTCATTAAATTTTCTTATTTGTTTCTTTGTCGTTTGTTTTATTTTTAATTTTTTAAGGATAATAAATTCACATTTTGTCACAAAATTCTCTAAACTAGACTAAAAATCACCAAAATTTTGTTTATTCCTGTCAAACGTCGATTTCCTATTCTGAAATTGACTAAAGTGACACAACTTAACGATATTTTAGTTTGGCACACGGAGTTAATTTAACTCCGTGGTTTGGCAGCACTAAGATTGCACTGAGTTATTAATTTAGTGAAAATGGCATTTTTGCTATTCTTTTGTTGTCAATTTCATTATTCTATTCAACCTAAAATTTTGTTTTTCTAACGAAATCTAACTATTTTTAATTGCGATTAAAAAGGTGTGGAATAAAGTTAGTTGTCAAGAACTAAAATTCACACCAACACCTCAGCTTCTGATGCAAAAATAGTACTGTATCTTTTTTCTTTTCTTTTGCTTATGTCTCGAAAATGGAGTGTCCTATCGCAAAAATAATTAAAATTTCAACCCCCTTAATAAAACCCAAAGACATCTAAAATTCAACATGTGGGTAATAATTGTTAGCTATTTTGGTAAATGTATATAAACAGTATTTTTTTAAAATAACACAATCTTGTATTTATTAGTAAAAAGTCATTTGATTTGTTTAAATTCTAAAATGGCGCCACCGGATATTAAGACGTCAACTGACTATTTGAGTCTGATAAATTGGAGGGGTTTTAAAAGTTACCTGGTAGCGCCATTTTAGCAGATAGTGGTGATTGTGGTGTGAAAGTGTAAGGATCTTGTGATACCCATGTAAGTACTGAGAATTGTAATATTGTAATTATAGATGTATTGCAGTAATATTTGTGCTTTTATACTACCCAGTGTTTGAATCCAGTAAATAAAACATGGTTTGTTTAAATCAACGCTTTTATTTCCCTTTTGCTCTGGCTAGTCTTACATTTCAGAAGTGGGATGATTTGTGCCTAACTTCTTTTACTTTCACCTACTTGTTTCTATAATTTTTTCTTTCTTTCTCTTTCTTTTTTTTTCTATTGCTTGTAATCTTTGATTAGCCCACAAAATTGTTTGATGTTGTTAAAGTCCATGGTCGTTATTTAATTCTGTATTGTTTAAATTGATTATAGTCCGGTTCTAAGCCTTGTGTAGGTACTAGCGTTTAATTGATTTTAAATGCAATTTTTTGTCCGTTGATATCTTGTTTCAGCTTAATAATGGAACACGTGCACCAGTTGTCGCCTTGTGAGCAATCTCACACCGTAGATCGTGACAAGAGTGCGCGAAGATCGCGGAGCCGGGTGTTACCTTCGGGTAGCCGTGCTGTCAGGACACCTCAACGAAGATCAGAGAGGTGCTCGTGCATCCGGGAAAGGGGTCATGGCGTCAGCCGTTCGCCTCGCTCCCGGAGTCGTGCGGATGCAAGCAAAGTTCATCAAAGACAGCGGTACAGAAGTCGGAGCCGTCGCCGGTCCCATCGCCGGACGCAGTCACCGGTTAGCGAGTGCAGTCATCGCTCCGTGGTACAAGAGAGGTACGCCTCGCGGTACTGCGATAGGCGCCGCGAAACTTGCCGCCAGCCCAGGAGCCGATCCTGCAGCCGGCCCAAGGATGAAACATGCTGCTCGGAACCGACCGCAGCTACGCGCCGGGTTGAACACAACAATCGGCAACCTAACAATGTCGGTGAGTCTACCACTAATAATGTTAGTATGTCGCAACTTCTACAAGTTTTAACTTCTTTGAAAGGTTCAGAAGATCCGATGCATAAATTAGGGAATCTCAATAATGCTTTACCAGAATTTGACCCGGCAAAGAAAGAACAAACTATGTCCATATGGCTACATAAAGTTAATGAGTGCGCTTCTATTTATGGGTGGTCCGGAAAACAAACCGTTCATTTTGCTCTTCCGAAATTGCGTGGGGTAGCTCAGCGTTGGTACGAGGGTTTACCATCTGTTCTCTTTACATGGGAAGAGTGGCAGGAAAAATTAACTTCAGCTTTCCCTTCTGGTGAAAATTACGGTCAGATGCTTAGTGATATGCTTTTCAAAAGAGCTCGCTTCGGAGACTCCTTAGAAAATTATTACTATGATAAAATAGCATTGATCAATAGGTGCGGTATAGTAGGTAGGAGAGCAGTAGATTGCGTCTTGCATGGGATTGACGATCGTTCGGTACGTTTAGGGGCAGAAGCAGTACAATTTGATGACCCCGATAAATTACTTACATATTTACGAAATTCTAAAAATGTCAGACCTAGTGACCGTAGAACTATTACTACTACTAGTAAAAATGTTGGTAAACAGGATTCTCAACCGCGTGTTTTTAATAGGACTCAGCGCTGTTACAACTGTAAACAAGAGGGCCATCATATTCAACAATGCCCACAACCTGTAAAAAAATGTACTAGATGCAACAGATTTGGACATGAAACAGAAAATTGTTTTACTAAACTTCCAGTAGCTGAAAAGAATGTCATGCGTGTCTCTAGTTTAAGAAAAACAAATGATAAATATTTTAAAGTCGCATTAATTAATAATGTTCCATTTGAGTCATATATAGATCTTGGCAGCGAGTGTTCTATGATGAAATTAACAGAATTTAAAAAGCTAGGTGTAGCTTATGAAGTAGACAATTCAGTGCTAGTAGGATTTGGCAATTCAACCGTTCTCTCTTTGGGCAAACAGTCTGTTTGCATTTCTATTGATGACGTAGTCGCCAACTTGGAGTTGGTAATAGTACCAGATAGTGCCATGCAAGTACCAGTAATGATCGGTCACACTTTTACAGAGCAGCCACACATTGAGATTCATAAGACTAAAGATCATTTAGCAATTAAAGAGTTAAGTGATACAATTACAGTTAATAACAAGATAAATCTTTACTGTAAAACTGACACCACCGTTACTGGAGTTACAACTGTTAACGTTTACACAGAGCCTAATTATAATGGGGCAATATTTATTGATGGAGGTTTCAGGATTGAAGCTGATTCTATGTTCTCAGTTTTAACGGGGTTATTTCATATTCAAGACGGAACAGGGGAAATAATGCTAAATTCATGGGGTGTTGTTCCTATTATCTTGCAAAAAGACAAGCTTATCGCTAGAGGAAGGATCGCACGCGAAGAAACTCAATTTAAAGTTCATTCAGTTTCATGTTTAGATCCTATTAGTAATTTAAATATTCACACTGGTTCAAATTTATCTGTTGCCGACCGGGAACAGTTACTGACTTTACTAAACCGGTTTAGAAGTTGTTTTGCATTCAATTTGAACGAATTAGGTTGTACCTCAGTAGGAGAAATGGCTATAAACCTTGAAAACAATGAACCTGTAGTTTACCGACCATATAGGTTAGCTATAGAAAAAGAGGAGGTTAGAAATATGATTTCAGAACTATTGGACAACGGAATAGTCCGTCCATCAACATCAGCATATGCTAGTCCAATTGTGCTTGTCAGGAAAAAGAGTGGCGAGATAAGACTTTGCATAGATTATAGGGCGTTAAATAAGAAGACTATTAAAGAAAACTATCCTATGCCGTTGATCGATGATCAGTTAGATATACTTGCAGGCCATAAGCTTTATACCACACTCGATTTAAAATCAGGTTATTATCAAATACAAATTAGAGAAGAGGATAAACATAAAACTGCGTTTGTGACTCCGGACGGCCATTTTGAATTCAACAGAATGCCGTTTGGTCTTGCAAATGCTCCGGCAACATTTCAACGTCTAATGAACCAAATATTAGGAAAAGCACGTCATAGGGAGGCTCTAGCGTATTTAGATGACATTATTATACCGTCTAAAACATTTAATGAGGGCATTTTACAGTTAGAATCGATATTACAGTTGTTTACTCAGGCTGGTCTCACATTAAATTTGTCCAAATGTACATTCTTTAGTCCTAAAGTAGAATATTTGAGGTTTGAGATATCTTCTGATGGTATTCAACCTGGATCAAAGAAGGTAGAAGCAGTGGAGAAGTTTCCAACTCCTACTAGTCAACATAATATTCGACAGTTCCTTGGGTTAGCCAGTTTCTTTAGAAGATTTGTGCCAAATTTCTCAGTCATAGCAAAACCACTAACATATTTGTTGAGGAAGGATATCAAATGGGTTTGGGGCCCAGATCAAGACAGTTCATTTAGAAAATTGCAGTCTGAGCTAATGCGTAAGCCCACATTGGCTTTATATGATCCAAATTTAACCACAGAACTGCATACTGACGCTTGTAAATTAGGCGTTGCTGGTATCCTGCTTCAAAAATATGATAGTGTTCTTAGGCCAGTTGCATATTTAAGTCGGCAAACAACTCCAGAGGAGCAGAATTACTCGTCTTATGATCTTGAAACTTTAGCAGTTGTATCATCTTTACATAAATTTAGAGTTTATTTAATTGGGATTCCATTTAAGATCGTCACTGATTGCAACTCTTTAAGAGCCACCTTCCAAAAAAGGGACATGATTCCTCGGGTAGCTCGATGGTGGGAACAAATGCAGGAGTTTAACTTTAGTATTGAATACCGACCTGGAAAATTAATGTCTCACGTAGATGCCCTAAGCCGCAATCCTATAAACGACGTACAGACAAAATTCAAAGTAATGATTGTAAACGATGATAATTGGTTAGCCACGGTCCAAAGTTCGGATAGCGAGATACAAAGAATTGTAGGAATATTAAAAGACCCTAATTTAGTTAATGTTATTGATATTAAAACCAATTTCAAATTAAAAAATGACAAATTGTTTAGAGTGACGGCATCTGGGGATAAATGGGTTGTACCGAAAGGAGTCCGCTGGCAAATAGTTAAGCAGAACCACGATGACATTGGTCATTTTGCTATAGACAAAACGTTAGATAAAATTAAGACACATTATTGGTTCAAAAAAATGCGAAATTTTGTAAAAAAATACGTTAATTCGTGTTTAGAATGTAGTTACTCGAAATCTATGGGTGGGAAAAAAACCTGGATATTTGCATCCAATTGATAAAGTCGCTACTCCTTTTGATACAATCCACGTGGATCATGTAGGACCGTTTATACGAAGTAGCAAAGGAAATATGTACATCCTTGTAATTGTTGATGCTTACAGTCGATATATCTATTTAAAACCCGTTCGTAATACGAAGTCTTCCACATCAATAAAAGTATTCCGTGAGTACTTTGGTATTTTTGGCGTCCCAAGGCGGCTTATATCTGACCGCGGTACTTCATTTACCAGTGACATTTTTAGGAAATTTATGACCGATAAGGGGGTAAAACATATATTGAATGCTGTAGCCACTCCAAGAGCCAACGGGCAGGTAGAGCGCTACAACAAAACAATAATAGACGCTCTTACTGCAAAGTGTGTAGGCACACCTGACAATAAATGGGACGACCACTTGTTAGATGTGCAATGGGGTGTAAACAATACTTTTAATAAAGGCATTAATCGTACTCCTTCTGAAGCTCTTTTTGGTACACGACTATCCGGATCAAGTGAGAATAAGATAGTCTCAGAATTAGGCGACGATGTAACAGATATAACCGATGAACAGGATATTACTCAAATTAGGGATGATATTAATTCCCATATAAAATTATCTCAACAAAAGGCTAAAGAACTATATGATAAGAAACGTTGTAAGCCTCACAAGTATGTCTTAGGTGACTTAGTTAGTGTAGAAAGGCAGGTACCCGCTACAGGACAGAGTAAAAAGCTTGTACCTAAATACCGGGGCCCCTACAGAATAACTAAGGTTTATGATTGTGATAGGTTCCAAATAGAAGACACCCCTTTGACCAGAAAGAGCAATAAATTGTACTCTACCGTAGTGGCGGTGGACAAAATAAAACCCTGGTTGAATTTTACTAGACCCCACAGTGAGTCTCTAAGTGAGGAAAGTGATGGTTCTGACCCCGAATAATTTATTTAGGTCGCTTTGTTAGTAGATATATAGCTATAAGGCGATGATCGATCTTTACATAATCATTTATTATTAATAATATAATGTTTTTGGTAACTTGTATTGATTTTACAGATGATGTGTATAAATAAGTATGTAAGAATATTTTGTGGGGCCTGTTGCCAGTGGTATTCAGGACATAGTGGGGCCTGTTGCCATTGGTATTCAGGACATAGTGGGGCCTGTTGCCATTGGTATTCAGGACATAGTGGGGCCTGTTGCCATTGGTATTCAGGACATAGTGGGGCCTGTTGCTATTGGTATTCAGGACATAATGGGGCCTGTTGCCATTGGTATTCGGGACATAGTTGGGCCTGTTGCCATTGGTATTCAGGACATAATGGGGCCTGTTGCCAATGGTATTCAGGACATAGTGGGCCTGTTGCCATTGGTATTCAGGACAATGATTTAATAAATGTGTAGTAAAAATAGAGAGGTCATTTCATGACATTTAAGATTTGTACAAGAATGATTTTATACAATTTTCAATGTTAATGTGAATTTATACAATGTGCGTGCCTACAAAATAACACTATAACGAATGTATTTAAAGCTAAAATTAAGATGAAAACTTGTATTATTCATTGTATTGTTGAATTAGTACGGACGCCGGCAGGTCAACCTATCCCAAACTGTCAAATTTTTCCAATTGAACATGAACCTTATTCCTTTGTAATAAAGTTGAAAAACTATCAAAGAAATTTGACGGATTGGGGTAGCTTGATGTGCTAGCCTATGTACATTAATCATTAACCTAATGTTACCAATGTTTTAATGGCTTTTTTTTGTTCACCGTACGAGGACGTACTAGATTTTGGATGGCCGAATGTTAGCTATTTTGGTAAATGTATATAAACAGTATTTTTTTAAAATAACACAATCTTGTATTTATTAGTAAAAAGTCATTTGATTTGTTTAAATTCTAAAATGGCGCCACCGGATATTAAGACGTCAACTGACTATTTGAGTCTGATAAATTGGAGGGGTTTTAAAAGTTACCTGGTAGCGCCATTTTAGCAGATAGTGGTGATTGTGGTGTGAAAGTGTAAGGATCTTGTGATACCCATGTAAGTACTGAGAATTGTAATATTGTAATTATAGATGTATTGCAGTAATATTTGTGCTTTTATACTACCCAGTGTTTGAATCCAGTAAATAAAACATGGTTTGTTTAAATCAACGCTTTTATTTCCCTTTTGCTCTGGCTAGTCTTACATAATTTTTCATATTTTCTAAACAAAAAGTGAATATTCCATTTAAAACACGTCGAGGCTGCTCCCCTGCACGCCTCCGGCTCTAAAAAAACCCCGGGGTAAGGCAAACAAGTACCACGTTGCGAAGCCAAAACGTATTACGTGCGAGTCGCGATTGTCAAATTCGATTTTAACTGTGTCGACATTGTTTTTAAATTTAGAGATATTTTTAGCCAAAAGTAAGGAATTTAAGTGATAGTTTAGTTAGTGCAGTTCGGTGTACAACAGAATAGGCACCAATGTAAACCTTTTGGACTATTTTATTGTAAACCTGTTTATATCAATTTTGAAGGAGCAAATAAACTTTTTTTTTTTTGTTGACGTTACTTTTTATAGTTGCCCAAAACCATTTTCACAATTATATACCTAATATTCATGGTGACTTGGGAAGTGGTGCGGAAACTACTAAAGTGAAGCCCTTAATATTCGCACTTATGTCGGACCGAAAAGAAAAAAGTTACAGTAAAACGGGGTGAATAGAGGCTGCAGGGGTGAATCGAAACGCAACTTTAAAGTGTATTTTACTGTTGAAATTATGATCGTTTTCTGCCAACAAAGGCACTTAATCGTTAATTATAAAACAGTAAACACATTAGAGTCCTTTTTGGCTACAAATTATCTAATTTCAACATTTAAATCCACTTTAAAGTTTCGTTTCGATTCACCCCGTTTTACGGTACATTATTTTGTTTAACATGATAAAGTCTCAAATACCCGAGTGGAACCCACGTAAAATTCACACAGACAGCAAAAGAGCAGTGATGAACGCCATTTTGAAAGTATTCCCAAATATTACATTGCGAGGTTGCTATTACCATTGGACTCGCAACATTTGGACGAAAGGCAAGTCTTTTGGATGTACGAAAAATAAACCAGGACGAAGAATAGTTTCCCTAGCGAGTGCTTTGCCACTTCTTCCTGACTGCGAGATTCAACATGGCTTTGAGTATGTGAAATCCGAATCTGATGGCATGGTACAAAAGGAAAAATTTAATAAATACTTAGAAACATATTGGTTTAAGACGCATTCATCTACTGTAATAAGTATAGAACCACCAACATTTGAGACACGTTTCACTCCAAAATTAATAAACGTGTCAACAAGAATACTGTGACATCGATGCGATTACTCAAGGTGTTGGAGCATATTCATACAATGGAGATGATTCCAAAAAAAGAGGAAAGGATCAAATCATCAGTGATGACTTCATTACCGACGTACAGTTACAAATTGTAACTAAAGACATTTCAATTGGTCACGCATTAGAAAAATTGCGCACATAACTTTAATTACTAAATTAAATTGTTGTTCTCAATAGTGGTTTGAATTAGTGATACAACACTATTACCCGATGGTATCGTTTAACTTTAAAATACCCACCGTAGCACCACGGGTATGGTCAGGGGTACGGTGGGTCTACAGTGTTTTCATTCCCATGTTATCGCGTTCTCACTCGCTTGCATTGCGATGGATAAAAAAAACGTGCTCTGCAATCATGCTCGCATTGACGATGGATGGACTGGGAAGGGCCCTCTTAATGTTATGTATAAAAATCCTTAAAATTTTGACTGTTGTAATTCCCTGCTATGGTTAGTTAACAGACTTTAAAAAATCATAGATGTACAGATCTGCCCGGATCGAATTAACCGTGGGCTATTCGCCTGACGGTTGAACACAACTAATTTGAGTCCTACTTTTTTGTTTTGAATCTTCATCTTTTACTCTCAAAATGAAAAGTATTGCAATTACGGGTCCTGTCAACACAGCCCGATCCAATGTGAGAAAGTGGTTTTCATACTGAATTCTACTTTGAAAAGGGTTTGTGTTAACTACTCGTTACCGATGAGGGAGGTCAATTATAAAGGTTGGGTCAAACAAATAAGTGAGAAGTTAGTTTGTGCGTGTGGCCCATTTAATGTTTTGTAAGAATGGTCATAGAGATATTTAGAATTAATTGATCTCAAACAAATATCTTGATAATACCTAATCATAAAACGAACTCATTAAAGAGATTTGTTCCGTAAGGTCTATTTAGAATTATGTCATAAAGTTCGTTCTTTATTAAGTTTTTTATTAGGGTTCAGTAGAACTTTGTTTTTTTTTTTTAATGACTTCTCGGGTTGTTGCATCGTCGGGAATGTCTAGGTTATGCCTCAGTCGGAGGAATCGCCGATTGAGGCATATCTTAACCATTCCCGACGACGCTACAATCCTCCTCCAGGAGAGTAGTAAGCTCACCAGCACTCTCAAGATTTACCGTCACAGACCGCTGTCCTTCCGTCCTTTCAGCCAAGGATTTTTTAATAACAAATATCTGGATGACCGAGCTTTGTTCGTTTTTTTTTTGTTTCACGTTTTCTAAAATGAAACCTAGCTATATCGATTTATCGCCCCCGAAACCGGCGAATATTTTTAATTTTCCGTGATTCAGATTTTAAATACATGAATTGCTCGTTTAAAGATATTAGATTAGATATACAAGCTAACACTGAAAGATTTACAAGGTTTAACAGAATTAACGTAAGACCTGAAAGTAGTTTGTTCCTAATTGACTACTGAATCGATTTTACCAACTATTATTATAAGTATTTTTGTTAAAAAACCACACTTACCGCCGTTAGAGCCAAAGAAAATTCTACCTTATTCTAAGGCAGTGAGATTCAATTTTAAATGCATAAAGTAATGCTAGGGACAATTTTTTTTTCTTAATACGTATATTAGCAGTAAAAAAAAACAGTTTTGGCCATGTTTTAACTATTGGGGTGTATGAGGTTTTGCGTTAATTTTGTTACACTTTGTATATTATGTACCTACAAGTTTATACAAAAATGGGAAGAGGAAGAAAGATGGCAAGTTTAATCATGACAAATCAACACGAAATCAACCAACCTTGTGCAGCCAACGTCAAAACATAGGGACAAACAGAGTGTTCAAAATGATCTAAACAACTATGCAAATTAAATATTAACTCAATGACACAAGGAATGTTTCAGAATGAAGACAGTACACGACAAATCTCATTCTAATTTTCTTAGTCGTTGAGATCATTTTGAACAATCTGTACGTCCCGATATTTTTGACGCTGACTGTACGTAATATAAGGTAGGTTAATCAAACAAAAATAAAAACTTTAAACAAAAACAACATTCAATAGTAATCTTTCAATAAAAAAAATAATATATAATAAATAATTTGAGAAGTATCATGAAGGCTAACAATGTGTCACTTCTAGCTTCTATTTTTCTAAAATCTGCGACAATAACTCCAATCGTTGTGGATGATCACCTAATAGAGTTTTCAGTAGGCTTAGCATGAGAACCGTTGAGAAACGTTTTGTCGATGGAAGTGTAGACAGTTGACAGTTTTGTACCGAGAAATGTAGACAAGCAATTTCTATTCTACAGTAAAGTTGAAATAGTAACCGTTGTGCTAAGCCTGCTATAGCTAAAACGGTTAAAGTAGCTGCCCTGAACGGCACACGCCTACTCTGATTCTGCAGACATGAAATTAGTTTTCGAAGGTCTCTTTATTATTCTAACTTCGCGATGGAAAGTTCAAAACTCACATCAAACGTGTCCTAATAATGAAAAAGATAAAAGTCTACGTTGAAGACAAGGAAGTCTGGCTTTAATTCATTCTGCGAATGTGACTTCCCCAGTACCTCATTAACAGAATAACTAGGTATGTAAGTGTCTATCATCTGCACACAAATTACGATGTTAATTAAATACTTTGAGATATTCTTCTCATTATTTGACATTACATACCTACAACTTTATCATATCAACTCCTCATTAGTGGTTGTCATGGCAATCATGTCATTTGGTTTATATAGGTTCTTATATTTTGTCCTATCTTTTACCCGCGGCTCCGCCCGCGTGGCTGTCAGTTATCGCGTAAAAATGTAGCCTATGTCCTTCTCCATTTCCCAGACTATATCTCTGCCAAATTTCATGACGATCATATCATTGGTTTTATGCGTGAAAGTGTAACAGACAGACAGACAGAGTTACTTACACATTTATAATATTAGTAGGGAAGTAGGGATAACTACTATTTATGTATATTATTTTATGTATAATGAATATGAGAACATTGTGAGCCTTGTGATTTGTAGATTATTTTCTGTTTTATTAAGTACCTGGTACTTGTTGACAGGCTGCATTGTCCCCCCATACCCATTAAAGGTTTCTTGAAACAGGCGCGAAGCGATAGCACCACAGGACACTTGAAGAACAATTTCCATGAAGTTTTCATTGAAATTGTTGTACGAGTGTCGCGACCCGACCGTCGCGTCGCGCTCGTCTGCAAGGCCTTTACGCTGTATTTGATAACATTGTAAAAGCCAATTGTTTTTAAAGAGTAATCTTTGAGTTTCTAGCCGGCTCTTCTGCATAGGACGGAGCTTTTGACGTTTCTTATGTGCTCATGTAGGTTTATGTGAAATAAAATATTCTGATTTTGA
Source organism: Polymixis flavicincta (assembly GCA_949987655.1). Taxonomy (NCBI): domain Eukaryota; kingdom Metazoa; phylum Arthropoda; class Insecta; order Lepidoptera; family Noctuidae; genus Polymixis; species Polymixis flavicincta. Next base: position 26,834,292 of record OX465171.1, on the reverse strand, counting down.
TTTTGAGTCTTAAACTAGATGTAAAAATCATCGTTCAGTCTTCGCACTATGTTTGTATTGTCTAACAGCTGACTCGTCTCAATGCGGCGATATTTACATGTCGCTGGGGCATAGGCCTCAGCAATTGGATAATGTTTGTGACGGGATCCATTTTTAGGTCACATTTGAGGTATTCATTTAAAATACTTTGTGAATTGCTTGTACCCTACAGGATTCATATTAGTTGCTGGACCTCTTGTAAAATTTACTTACCTCATCAGGGCTGATTTTTTAATAGTCAGATAACATTCATCTGAGGAATAAATATTACGGTTTGACAGCTTTTGTATAGAAAATATGCTAAAATTTTCGATTAATTCATCAGATGAAAGTTATCTATATCGTGAGCAATAGTGGCCCGGAGGATAACGGCCGCGACTTACCAGATGTAGGTCGTATGTTCGAACCCAGACAGGCGCTTTACTTTGTGTAAATTATTTAATCACCCCTGCTCTCAAAACGGTCAAAGAAAATATCGTGAGGAAACCGGCATGTCCTGGAACCAAAAATTTGAAGACGTGAGACATCTACCAACCCCCACTGGACCCGCGTGGTGGATTAAATCTCGCTCCCTCTCACAGCGACGAGGCCAGTGTCTCAGCAGTGGGAACATTATAGGCTGATTTTAAATTGAAAATAATCAGACAATTAAAAATTCATCATCATCATTTCATTTTTAATTCAATAAGATAAGATAATTCAATAAGATTCAATTCAAATTCACTTAATACGAGTGTGTGAGTTTGAATTGAATCTTTTCCAAATTACTACATGTGTTTGGAGCTTTCCTCCTTTACAAAGATTTACAAGTAAGTTTACAATTGTTTATGCTTCACCTACTACAAAGATTCCAGGTTATTAATAACTAGCTTTTGCCAGCGGCTTCGCCCGCGCGGAACTTTCATCCCCTATTTCCTTATTCCTTGTCTACATTATAAAGGGAACCTCTGTGCAATATTTTACCTTTCTAGGTCCAAGGGTTTGGGCTGGGCGTTGATGAGTAAGTCAGTCAGTCAGTCAGGACTTTTCTTTTTATTTATATAGATTAAAATCTAACCTTGAAACTCACAAGCAATTTAAATCTAATTTATAACTTAGAACAGTGTTAATAGTTGTTTACACTATTAACACTGTTCTAAGTAGTGAGTTTGTCCCACTTTCATAAAGTTTGTTATAATGAAATAAACACTTTTTTCATGTGTCACTGACACTATTATTTCTATGCACTTTTTACACTACACTCTCGAGTAACTACTCGAGAGTGTAGTGTAAAAAGTTTAAATTTCAGTCTTCGCATTATGTTTGTGTTGTCTAACAGCTGACTTGTTTCGATGCGGCGACGTTTACATGTCGGTGGAGTCGTTGTTCATGGGCCTCAGCAAATTTTTGGATTATTTTTGTGACGAGTTCCATTTTTAGGTCACGTTTGAGGTCGTCATTTGTTATATTCGAGAGCCCAACCGCTCTAATCACAAGCAGGGTTTACAACTTCGAAGATATCTTACTGGGTTGCACTGGATTGTGGGTATCAATCTGAAAAAAAAAAAATATGAAAAATGAAAATACAAGTAGGTTAGGATCCTGATGGATGTCAATTAACTCTGTGGTCACAAGGCCATGCCGAACTCTATATTCTAGATATAAACAAAAACATTGTCTGGAAACGGAATTGATGTCCAATAAGTTTTGCAATTCAATAAATATGACACAGACTTCTTTCGACCACATTTTGTAGGTAGGGTTATTGAACCAATACTTCTTGTAACACTGCAGAAAGATAAATCAGAATGGTCATGAAGTTATCATATCATAATAATTGCGATTGTTTACATAACGAATTAATATTCGGATTGCTAATATTAATATTTGTAGGCAAAATGTTTCACAATTATTTGTATCGTTATACGTAATAAGGTTATCTTAGAGGTTAGCTTGTTTGTTTGAGATTGTTTTTACACTTTTAGACGTAACGTATAGGAATATACCATACCTGTAGAGTTTCAGGAACACAACCATGGTAAAGCTTCACAAAATGTAGTGCAATTAACATATTTTTCTGTATCTTTAATAAAAACATTCCAAGACCATCCATTGTTTGTGACGACAACACCTCATGAAACACTGAAATCTGAAAGGTACTACCGTATGCCCTAGACAGAGACTGAACTAGTGTTCACTGCGCATCCTCCATTGCACCCAATAACAGCAACGTGTAAGCAGGAAAGTATTATACTAAAAGTAGCTCTGTATGAGTGAGACAACAAAATGCAACCAGCTTATCTCTTCGGTATTCATGTTTGCCTGGTACTTCGAATGCAATTATTGCACAATTCAGTGGCCATATTGCAAATTTTTATTTAATTACCAGCATCTGGACGGAAATCTGAGATTTGAGATTATCAGATCTCGCTATTAACTACTATTTATATCAATTAAAATTAATTAATGCCATTTTGATGACTTTTATCAATACTTAGTAGAAAAATCATCCGTCTGTAGCCCGCGAAATTCAAGCTTACTTTTTACGCAAACTGCAGCGCTGTTTTACGTTGTGCATGATGATCCAAATTAATTACGCCGCAATTAAGATAATTAGTAAAAATCAATTAAATCTTCATTATAGCTCTTGAAATTATACTAATATGCTGAAATTAGTCATATTTTTACGTAATCATTTGATTTGCAGCAAACATATTTGTATTTTTAGTAGAACATTAAAATATCCTTTCGCGTCGTTGTCGACTGGTCACATTCTCAATAGACAGGCACACTCCCTGACCAGGTTTTCAATTTAGCCAGAAGCTACTTTGGGTTACGGCGAGAACTAACCGCCTTCCTGTGATCTTAATAAAAAAATATCTATATAATTAAAAAGACAAGTCCTGACTGACTGACTGATTGACTGACTCATCAACGCCCAGCCTAAACCCTATGGCCTAGGAAGCTGAAATTTTGCACAGAGGTTCCCTTTATAATGTAGACATGGAATAAGGAAGGATTTTTCGAAATTCAACCCCTAAGGGAGTTAAATAGGGGATGAAAGTTCCGCGCGGGCGAAGCCGCTGGCAAAAGCTAGTTATTAATAAAATCAAAAAACCCGACTGCCTATAAAGTGATCTTTAGGTAATTCAAAAGATGGAAATAAGAAACTTTTTTTTAAAAAGGATGACTATTAGACTGAATACTATATGCAATCGCATGCAGTCGGAGGCAATAAAGGTCTTTATTGTTAAATTTAAGAATATGCCTCGTCTGTAGGGTAAAAAGAGTTTTAATAGTTCCTTCCAAAATGTATCCACCATTTTATTTATAAATAGGTTGCTATGTAGGTAGTAATATAGATAAGATTACTATAAATAAGTCCACAATCTCAAATGGTGACGTTATTACTTTTCTTTCGCTGTAGGTATCATAGCAACAAGTAGTTTTTGTTTTGTTATAATTTGCACAGAAAACGCCCAAGAAATATTTTTAATACATATACTTTGCTTTTGTTTGTTCAATATTCGTTGCGCAAACAATATTGATGGCTGATGCGTTAGCGAATTGCCTTGCAGGCTTTGTAAGTTTACCGTGCCTCAGAACTAGGGTTCCATTTCCGCCTAGATTTTTTGTAATGAAAAGCGTGCACTTATATCTGGTGCTCCATTGTGTTTTCCAACTTTTTTATCCATAATCTAAAGTGCCATCTTTGTTTTGGTTCTAATCATCATTTTTCCAAATGATAACTTGCCCAAACCTGTCACATCATATAAAATGCCATTACAATTGAAATCTCTAAATACAATATGCCCTTAATATTACAACCAATAATATACAAAATACGTAAAACGTTTTCAATAAACGTTATTAGTCCTAAATTCAAATTGTGTAATGTTTATTTATCCTTGTACTGTTTCAAATTTAAAAAAATGCATTACAAAGCTTTTGCTATAAACTTCTTTCAGGGGTTACGTAAATATAAGTTAGATAAATCATCATCATCAGCCTACAGCAGTCCACTGCTGGACATAGGCCTGTCCAATTGCACGCCATTCAGCTCGATTCTCGGCAACTCTCATCCAGTTGCTACCAGTAACCCTGCGAAGATCGTCACTCTACCTAGCCTGAGGGCGTCCTACCTTACGTTTGCCGATTCGCGGTCTTCACTCAAGAACACGTCTGTAACGGTCATCGGTTCTACGGCTAGTGTGGCCCGCCCATTGCCACTTCAACTTGCTAATTCTGTGAGCTATGTTGACAACCCAAGTCCAAGTTCATCCGGAGACCAATGCGTACAGAAGAATCAACTAGGTCGTTCAGCATCTGCTGCAAGTCCTGCAGCGATTCAGCCAGTATGACGATGTCATCTGCAAATCTCAAGTGTGAGATGTACTCGCCGTTGATATTAATACCGCGTCCTTGCCAGTTTAGCGTTTTGAACACATCCTCCAATGCGTTCGAGAACAATTTTGGGGAAATAACGTCCCCTTGTCTCACTTCTCGGCGCTGGCGGATATGTTCAGTTCGCTGGTCCTGAGTTTGGACGATCATTGTCGCGTTTTCATAAAGACATCTCAGTACTTGGATATATCACCAGTCGACTTGGCATCGCTGCGAGACTCCAAAACAGACCAGGTCTCGATAGAGTCAAAAGCCTTTTTATAGTCCACAAACGCTAGACACAGGGGCCGATTATACTCTTGGGACTTCTTTATAATTTGCCGCACTGTGTGAATGTGGTCTATGGTGCTGTATCCTCCTTGAAACCCGGCCTGCTCCGGTGGCTGAAATTCGTCGAATCTCCGCGCTAGACGATTCGTGACGACTCTTGAAAACAGGTTATATACGTGCCTTAGAAGCGAAATGGGTCTGTAGTTCTTTAAAAGGGTTTTATCCCCCTCTTTAAAGAAAAGTACGACCACGCTCCTGGAGTTCTCCCAGAGAACAGGACAGAGTTAAAGAGCTCCTGAAGCTCTTTCAGTACAGGACTTCCTCCCGCTTTCCCGAGCTCCTGGAGCTCGGTCGTAATCCCATCCTCACCTGGGGCTTTTCCATTTTTAAGCTGTTTAAGAGCCGCCTCGATTTCGTCCTGGCTGACTTCTGGCAGGTCTTCCATGAAGTCGCAGGTTAAGTTGGTTCTGGAATCCTCATTTTCGGGATCAGGTTGAGATGCATGCGATGCGTACAGTTGGCTGTAGAAGTTTTCAACTTCCGAAAGGATCTCCGGCTTCGTAACGACGATATCCCCACTAGATTTGGTCAACTTCATCAGACGGCTCCTCCCGAGTGATTGGACGAACAATTTCGACCCCCGATTTTTCTCAATCGCTGCCTCTATAAGGCGTGTATTGGAGTGATTGTTAGATACATGACAGCGGGCAATATTTTTTCTTCTACTGACTTGTTTTGCATGCATTGACACTCAATAAAACAGTTGTTTGTGAAAATGTGGTTTTTATTTGCATGTAAGAAGCATGCAAACAAGCATAGCTAGCATGCAGCAGGCAAGCGAGCATGCAACATGTAGCATCAAAGCAATCATGCAGCAGGCATGGTTTCTGTCACGGCTCTGGCGCTGCGGGGTTCCGGCGGTCCCACACGAATTTATCATCGCAGATGGTTTAACGCTCACCACCGCAGCTTCGTCTTGCTAGCCAGCTTCGCCGGCAAGCCTCGGCCGCGGCGACGAGTTACAACCACCAGCTCCTCAACTCGCACAATTACAATTTTACCATAAATGAACATTCGGAATAATACACATTATACAACGTGTTGTTTTGCATCCTCGTCAAATTTCAGGAGGCTGTTCTGAAAGACATAAATAATCAAATAAAATTACGATACTTGCTCACTAATGAATGCATACTTGTTTTTCTAGCTATTTAAGTTTAACAGTATTTCAGAAAACGCCTCTTTCAAAGAACAGAATCGCCCCTTTCCGTATGCAGTAGGCGTAGTACGACTATATCGCTGTGTGTTACTACAGTGCGGTATCACACGGGCCGCGTTTTAACATGCGTGACCGAAAAAAAAAATGCCAAACGCCGATTTCCGAAAATATGGAAAAAAACAACCTATTTTATTATTGATTCGTGTCGAGAATCATTAGCATAGTTACCTCCTTGAATTTGACGAGGATGCAAAACAACACGTTGTATAATACAATACTTAGGACACATGGCTTATTTTCATGCAAAATTACAACAATTATTATGGAAAACAAAATTTCGAATTTTTGAACATTATGGTAACTGAAGTTACAAAAAACATGATATGGATAGTATTTTTTGGACAACCAATTTTAGGAGAAGAAAATCACTACCCTTAAATCAACTTAAAAAAATATTTGGGAACTCAGGAAATTAAAATGTTCCTACTTTTTGCAATTTGTAGGTCAGAATCAGGTTGTATATTGATCAAAATATGTTTGGCGACAGAAACAAATATGTTTCCACATAATAATAAGTATTAGAATCATGAATCCAAATTCTCTAGGTTAGAATTTGCTTGAAAAGTCATGATTTCATAAAAATATTATTCAAATTTTGAACTTACGGAGTTGTATTGATGTTTAAAATTCTGTAAATACATATTTGTTCAGTCGCGAGTAATCGTGGCGCTTTCACCGTGAGATCGTTGTTTATAATTTGTTTATCCTACACAGAAACCACTTCAGGGACGTATTGCACAACGGACTGGGTATGACGGATGCCTATATGATGGAGCGTGTAATGGTGGCCCTGGACCGGGGGACATCGCCTCACGTAACGATGGCCACCTTCGCCAAAGCCATATCTCTTTACCTTCGAGGCAATCTGGAGGAACGTATCGCTTATGCATTTACTGTAAGTAATAATAATTAAATACAGAAGAATCTCACTAGTCCGGGACTATTAAAAACCAGAGGGTGCCGGAGTATTAGAATGTTCGTATTATTGGATTAGATAGAAAAAATCATAATAAATAAAATAAATAATTGCATAAAGAGAATGTGATGTATTTGTATTAATGTTCTAAATGTCTTTTTTTAACTGGAACAAATCTCACAACTAAATAATTACATGGTTTTAAAATAATCCTTGATTAGGGTGTGTCTTTTTGCAACTTGTAGTCCGTGTTTGAAAACCTTTTGCGTGGGCGGAGGATTATTGGACGTATTGGTCTATCGAAGTACAGGATTAGTGAGATTCTACTGTAATCTAATATGACCTGCTTTCTTCTTCGGAATTAACAATGCAACAGATATTAACAATGCCAGACTTGATAATTGTATTCTAAGAGGTGCCACATCTTTTAAAATCGATGATGCCGAGTACACCGGCTCTAAAACACATGTATGCCACAACATTTTATTTAAATTTATTTGTAACTCTATTAATTTATTAAGGTTGTATTACTAACACTAGTTATAAGTTATTGTACTACTAACAAACTGCATCTTAGTTTTCATATTTTTTATTTTTATTATGTAATATTATTATTACGGACACACTCTTCACTATCTATTTATTATTCGAGCGCATGGTACTCGTGGGTTGCAGCTGAAAATCAGCGTCAGGTGGTGCATTCTGTGTTGCCATCTGACATTATGCTGAGCTGAGGCCCTTTTGGCATTAATAACATTGTTGTGTTTTATTTATAGTTCTAAGGTTTTATAAGCTGTAATGCCAATAAACGCTTTTCTTTCTTTCTTTCTAATCATATATTTTAGTTCCAGTTGATTCGTCAGATAATTTTGGTGTTCCTTAGATATCACATATTTGTGATGCCACTTGTATATCATAAATACTATCGTGTTCCCACTGCTGAGTCACAGGCTTCCCTTCTGGTTGAGGGAGTGTACTGTAAACTACCACGCGGGCGAGTGTGGGTTCAAACATGTCACATGTCTTAGAATTTCTGGTTCTACATGCCGATTTCCTTCACCGTTTTAAGAGCATTGGTGATGAAATTATTAAAACAAAGTAAAGCGCCTGCCTGAGCTCGTAAGTTGAGCGTTGTTTGTGAGTACGACTGAGCCAACTGCTCAGCCGCCTGCCACAGCTTGTATATGGCTTTCACAAACGATCACATGTATTTGCCGTCATCTTGACGACAGATATTAATGGATTTATGGTCTATGGTCGTGACTGTACAATAAAGTATATTCTAACAATCTATCTCGAACAACAAACACTGGTGGATGCGGGTTGTTCGAAATAGATACCGTGGCCCCTGGCACACAGGCAACTGACGGACACGGGTGGGTTTTAGTCGGTAAAAGTCTGACACGCCCTCCTGCTCCACCCAAAGTAGAAGAAGTTATTTGATGATTATAATGGATAAATGACAGTTTGAAATTGCCAACATACTATAAATAAGCGTGGTTATCAATAATCGTTCCGTTCAGTAAAATCCAGCCTGTCCCTTGCTGCCCTCTACAAGCGATGCTTTTACCCGAGGCCCGTACCCCACAGTCACTTTAGTCAGTTTTAACTTAGTAAGCCCTGGCTGGCACCCTTAAGTTATGAAAGTAACCACAGGCAAGTCCGGTTAAGCAACCGGCAACCTCATTGGGTGACCTGCGAGTTAACATTGCCAAAAAAGAAGATCGTTCCGTATTGTCTGTGGGATTTCGCTTATGAGTGAAATTGCTCTTAAATAAACAGTATTTCACACTTTTTCCGTGTATGGCAATACTTATGTTGAAAATACGAAATGTCCAATCAATATGTCCTGATCGCTTCGAACTGTAGATAAATGTCAACCCGCGTATTCTTGATAAATTAACATTAATTGGACTTCGGGCAGATCGCATTGATGATATGGCGAAATCAATTGACTATCCGGCCTAATTAATTCGGAGTGGTTCTGAATTTGCCACTGTGTCTTTTCAGAGTATGAAATTTCTTGATTCTGTATTCATCTGCCTAGCCTTTTCCCAACTATGTTGGGGTCGGCTTCTAATCTAACCGGTTGCAGCTGGATACTAGTATTTTACATGGGGCGACTGCCTATCTGACCTCCGCAACCTTCTTATTCATATTTTTAACTTAGTTTTTAGTCTTTTAGTTTTGCTTCTGTATCGATTTTGTGGAGGTGGGCGTTATTGACTGCGACACAGTATTATACTAATGCAGTTGTTATCGAACACAGAGTTTATGTAAACTGAGTTTTTGTTTCAATAAATTATATTATATTATATTCTTACTGGGTAAAACGATACCCTTGGTAAGACTGGTTGTCAGACTTTCAGGTTTCTGGCGACACGTAACTACTGTCAAAGATCCACAAATGACAGCCGGGACCATTGGCTTAACGTGCTTTCCGAGGCACGTAGGTGTATTGGTATTTAAAGATGGTCACCCATCCACGTCAAGCGTAGCTTAACCTGATTGATCAACGCGTGCTGCAAACATTACATTCTTGATTTTGTATTATTAAGCTAAATTGTTGCACAAAGCACGGGATTTTCTTGTCAGTCTTAAATTGTAGGGATAGTCGCGAAGAATATAAAATGTTTTACGAACGTTTATATAGCAGTATCCTTTTAAGACTCTTTTAGGGCGCTACTTTACTTTTACGGCAGGCAAACTGTTGATACAACTACTAATATATTTTTATGTAAAGAGGTTATGTTCATGTAAGCTGCTTCTGTATTTATGTCAACAATGTCAACGTTTGTGTGTATATTTCTCTCCTTTATACGGAATTGTAAGGAAAATTCGTGATACGAATTCGTCTCGCAAATTCTTTGAGAAAAATGTGCTTCGATCATGTTTTTGTGCCCAATGTACTGAACGATAAAAACAAATGGTAGGACATTTTGCTTATGTTATGATAGTCACGTTCATAGTCTTTCTACTGATTGTTTCGGAAATCAGTGTCTTGCCCTTGTGTTTCGTTTTCATCGATATTGCTTTTCATGGCCACACATCAGTAACGAGACGCTAATCTTAGTGGTATATGCGTTACTCTTATTATTTAACTATTGGCTTTTACATTATTTTAAATTACAGTGTTATTAGGTTCGGACAGCGTAAATCCGTGAAAACGAAAATGTTTAACAAATGTATAGTCTACAAGGCTCAGAACGTTCTCACATTCACAAAATATAAAAGAATCTTTAAAAAGATAAATCTATATAAATGAAAAGAAAAGTCCTGACTGACTGACTGATTGACTGACTCATCAACGCCCAGCCCAAACCCTTTGACCCAGAAAGCTGAAATTTTGCACAAAGGTTCCCTTTATGATGTAGACAAGGAACAAGGAAGTATTTTTCGAATTTCAACCCCTAAAAGAGTTAAATAGGGGATGAAACACCCACGCGGGCGAAGCCGCTGGCAAAAGCTAGTAAAATAATAAAAAAACAATAAAAACACATTTTTATCAAGCAACACGATTGACATTACAACCGTTACAAACCTGAATTAATATCATGTCCACAAAAGCTAGGTATATCATGTAAAAAATAAGAGGATTATGTCAGCAGTTAGCATAGACATTTACATGTTAAATATGCCGTTGATGAGGTACCAGGGAAGCCACAGGTGTAGAAGGAATGGTACCCAAACTTTGTTGCCTTCAACATAGTCTTTTATTACCTATACTAATAATAGGTCTTTACCTATGAAATTGCCGTTTTGTATGAAAAAAATTTAACGAATTTTTTTCATGAATTTTTTATTTGTATTAATCGAAGTAATCACCCATGCAATCAATGCATCTTTGCCATCGCAGTGGCAGTTTATTGATGCCCTTCTTAAAGAAATCAGCTGGACGGGAGGCAACAAATTCTTCAAAGGCATTTTGTACTGCCTCTCGGGTATTAAATTTTTTTCCCGCCAAGAAGTTATCCAAATTCTGGAAAAAGTAGTAGTCTGTAGGCGCAAGGTCTGGTGAGTAGGGCGGATGACGGAGAGCTTCCAACCCCAGTTCTTGCAACTTGGAGACCGTCTGCTGTGCAGTATGAGGTCGCGCGTTGTCGTGCAGGAGCAGCGGAGACGAGCGATTGACCAATGCTGGTTGGAGATGCGCCAGCTTCTCCATCATTGTGTTCAGTTCTTCATAGTACACATCTGCAGTAATGCTCACCCCGTTTGGTAAAAAGCTGTGATGAATCACACCGGCGCTAGACCACCAAACAGTGACCATCACTTTTCTAGGGGTAAGTTTTCGTTTAGGGCATTGTTTAGGTGCTGAACCAGGATCCAACCAACTTGCTGAGCGCTTACGGTTATCAAACAGAATCCATTTTTCATCGCAGGTAACAATGCGGTTCAAAATTCCTTCATTTGTGTGTCTGTTGAGCAGTGCAAGGCACGTCTCGACGCGTACTTCGCGCTGGCGATCATTGAGTTCGTGGGGCACCCATTTGTCAAGCTTTTTTACCTTGCCAATTTGACGCAAATGGACCAATATTGTTTTGACGCTAACGTCGAAAGCTGCTGCTAATTCAGCCGTAGATTGTGTATCATCAGCTTCCACAATCGCCTTTAATTCGTCATTGTCGACCAAAGTCTTCGGACGACCGCGAGGTTCATTTTTCAGGTCGAAATTTCCAGAACGGAAGCGAGCAAACCAATAACAGGTGGTGCGTTGGTTTGTAGTGTTAGCTCCGTAAACGTCGTTGATGTTGCGTGCCGCTTGTGCCGCGTTGCTGCCACGACGGTACTCATATTCCATAATTACTCGAATTTTTAACGTATCCATGATGACGAAAAAGATTGAAATGCGATGAAAATGTAACACTAATCAATAAAGAAATGACTACTTTTAGAAAAAAAAATCCATGTTATTAAAATAAAATTAATTTGAAATTAGAATTCTTAGCCAAACAAAAATTATTTTGATTTGAAATGGCCAGTACTGCAGAACGGCAATTTCATAGGTAAAGACCTAATATTATACTATCTATACTAAAATTAAATTAAATCTTTCCTAGATTTGATTGTTTGTTTGTTTGCATTGAATAGGCTCCGAAACTACTGAACTGATTTGAAAAATTATTTCACTGTTGGGAAGCTACACTATCCCCGGGTGACATAGGTTATATTTTATTCCCGTATTCCCAAGGAAATGGGAACTACGCGGGTGAAACGACGGAGCGCTGCTAGTATAATATACGAGTAATATGGTTTTTTGATAATGACATGATTGAGGGTTTTGAACTTTCCATCGCTGAGTAGTTATGTGAGTCGACTCGGTCGTAATAAAGCCGCTATGCCGCGTAAGAGACAGTGTGATGAGCTGGAGAAAACACGCGACCACTGGTCCACTTTAGCCGTGGATCGAAAGAGCTGGAAGTCATAGGGAAAGGACTTGGTTCAGCAGTTGGATAATGTGGGCTAATAGTAACAGAAGTAACACAGCTAAGCCGCAGGCAAAGATTACATTACAGCCAATAAGTCAGATATTTCATTACGTCAACAAACGTGTATACGCTGACCTCACAGATCTATCTATTGTTATTACAGTGCTACGACCTTCTAAGCGAGGGCCACCTCAGGCGGGAGACCATGTACCAGCTGATGAAGAAGAGCCTGGCCAAGTCTTCCAGAGACGATGATGTGGAAGAAGCAGTCAAGGTAAGATGATATTAATCGTAATCCTATATTACAGCCAAGCAATATTGTTCCTCTTTCTCAAGGAATAGGCTATATGTTGAAAAACATTCAAAATATTATGTATTTCTACAAAGCTGCCAACACCTGCAGGCTTCATAGTACGAGAATCGTAGAGAAGCGTTTTGTCGACCGAAGAGTAGACAAAAATGGAGTTTCCGTGTAGACAGTTGACAGTTTTGTACCGAGAAATGTAGGCAAGCGATTTCTATTCTACGGTAGAGTAGAAATAGAAAGCGTCATGCTTAGCCTGCTGGTGGAGGCTGTATGATTGTCGTAGACAGAGTATAGCAATAGACAAGATACTATATATATACTATGATTGTTATAATTATTTAATTACAAATTTGACCAATTATGACATATGTACCTGACACTATAATAATATGAATTGACTTAACTTTTTTTCTGTTTTGTTTTGCTGACATAATTTAATTTACATTAATAGTTTAATTTATGTACCTAATAATTTGCACGCCGTAAGGTAGACTGTAGCCGATCTCATTAATTTATGTACAACATCTTATGCCTGTACCTACATTCATAGCAAATAAAGTTCTGATTCTGATTCTGATTCTGATACTAAATTATATTAATGAGACAAATACACCTATTAGATCTAGTAGTGAGACTAAAGAAGACAAATATAGTTTTGCTATCTTCTGTGTGTATGAACATTTCGGTTAGTATACAACTGTGCAGCTATCACGATATGATTTCTTTGAAAGGGATTTCAAAGAAATCGTACGGCTACTAATCGACTACATATGATTCTGTAGCGTCACTACTTGTTATGTCAATTACAATGGTTTTTTGTCAACGAGATTGCATTTATTTACATAATTATATCGCACAAATATTAGGATTGCATCTAGTCTCCTCGTGTAAACTTACACCTTTTGTTTTACAAACCTTATAAAAGGTGTAAAAAAACATCACATTGCACTGCACTTTCTGTACATCAAACTAAGTAGGATTGCACAAAAATAATTGCTGGGAAATGTTTTTTTTTGTGTCAACATTTGCTGTTTGCGGTAGTGGGCTATAATACTCGTATAACGTACGCAAAATATTATGCTGTAAGGGTATACAGAGCTCATGGGGTTATTTAAAGTTGTGTTTTATCATTTAAACGTGTTTTCTTCAAAAAAAAAGAAAAAAAGTCTCTGTAAAAGTTGGAATTTTGACTTTCAATATCTCCGTATCCAGAAGTTTCCAGGAAATGGTTCAGTGTTGTTGTGATTTCATTATATTTCCTTTAAGGTCTTACTTTTTTATTATATTTTTTTTTTTTTTTTTTTTAGTAGTAATTTGATGATTTCCCACCCAAAAATTGTTTTTGTTTATTACATTGACTACCTACCATCTTTAATCATTAATAGGATTCAAATCATAACTTCCATTATTAAACAGCTGTATGGATTGGCTAAAAGTCGGTGAATAGACGTTAGAATTTATTTCCCTGGCCGAAAAAAAATGAGATTTCAATTATAATAGTCATTAGCAACTAATCATAAGGTAAATCTTGCGGAGCTGTATCAATTGGGTATTAAAATTTTTAATACAACTGCGGTACCCGATTGATGCAGCCCACCGTAAATCAAAAATTTTATTTGGTATGCTTTTGTCTCATTATTGTCTGTACAGAAACAGAATACTAAAATAAAAAGCAACCTCAGTTCGTTTTTAATGTTAATCTCGTAGTTTGAGTACTTTATGCGGCCTACCTAAATGTCCTTTCTTTGGTATCGTTCATCAAATCGTTGAGCACCTCAAGTTTTGAGTTGAGCTGTATGATTACTGATAACTGCGTGCACTGAATGGACAGGTCCACTCAATCTGTGTGGTTCTTTCCTCAAATGACCTTTTCAGACATCAATCCACATGGTCTTCACATGATCTGACCAAGATTATGTCTGGACTTTAAAAGAGACTGTGACCTCTGAGTTTGTTTCGGCCTTTCTTTAAAACGCGGTCTTCCGAAGGACTTTTCTTATTTTTTTACGCTACGCCCCACGATTTTATTTTTTTGTCTGATCAATGTCCTAGATTGATGAGGAAAGTGGTGTGATGACTGGTACCTAGGACCTACCGAATTGTTTTTTAGCTTTTAGTACATTATCTACATCACTATTTTCATTAAATCCACTTAAAAAAAGTATTTTTACTTATTTTCCAGCTTTTAGTTTTTATTTCGTTACTTAATATTTCTCATTCTATTTTTTTTTTTCATATTGTACAGTATTTTAATAGTCAAGCCATTTAATTGAATACCCCCTCAGGGTTGTGAAAAAATATGTAATCCGCCATTTTGTAGCGGTGGCCATGTTGGATTTGGATCTTTGGATCAATGATACTGATTTAATTAATTTGTATTGTTATCAAAACTAAAGATGTATACCAAATATCAACAGGAATTGGGTATTGTATTTAAACTTTGCTAGTACACACGGGTCTAGAGAAAAACTACACGGGCTGAACCAAGTAAACTACGCCCGGCCAGTAAGGTAAAACTGGCCGCTATGGCCCGAGGTGAGTGCCAGCCATTTAGACAAAAAAAAAAAAAAAATGCTAGGAAATTATAACTTTGACCATCCAGCTAAAGTAAATGACTTAGGTCTATCATTTTAGTTTTATTTTATTTGTGTGGACAGATTTATTTTTTGTCTAAATATCTGTCTATTGGTCTGTCCTTCTGTATGTTTAGTGTCTTACAAAATATTTTAACCATACATTTAATCCCTGTACTGGCTCCATTTTATGATTAAAAAAATACATTAATTAAAAATATTTTACTAGCTAATTCCCGCAAGCCCGTTTCGCTAACGTCAATTTGGTTTATCATTATTTTTTTAATCAAATATCCGTGTTAAAAATCCTTAAATAAATGGGATAAACGTCCTTTTCCTGGTCCCAGGCCACCCATCTGTCAAATTTCATAACGATCTGTTCTGAAGGTCTATGATTTTGGCGCGAAAAGACAACAGACAGAGAGAATTACTTTGGCATTTATAGTAATGAAAACGGCATTTATATGTTTGTGGATGGCGTTGCCTGGAATTTCATGATTTCAGAGGATTTTTCTATCATTTCAAGTCATTTAAACAGAACTTAGCGATGGAAAGTTTAAAACGCACATCAAACGTGTCCTTATCAAAAAAGCATATTATAAGATAAAAGACTACGTTGAAGACAGGAAAGTTTGGCATTAATTCCTTCTGCACATGTGGCTTCCCTGGTACCTCATTAACAACATAACTATGTGAAAGTCTTATTAACTGCTCTCAAATACAATGTTCTTTTTTATTCTTTTATTTTTACAATGCTGACATATTCTCGTCATTAATTGACATTATACATCAATATTTTTTAGGCTCATTTTATTTATGTAGATTATTTTACATATTGTGAATGAGAGAACGTTGTAGGCCTTACTGACTGTAGATTTGCTGACGATTTTCTATTCTGTATTCGTCTAAGTACCTGGTACTTATTGACAGGCCTGCGCTGTCCTCCCATACATTTTATCTCTGTAATTTGAAAATATTGTTAAAGCCAATTATTTTTAAAAGAGTAACCGTGGAGTTTCTTGCCAGCTCTTCTCCATAGGAAACAACAATTTGGCACCGTGCACCTAGCTTCTGACGTTTCATAAGTGCCCATGCAGGTTTATATGAAATAAAAATATTTTGATTTTGATTTTGAAACCTTTCTTCAAAATTAAAAAAATCAACAATAAAGAACTGAGTGTGCAGCACCGTACACGAGACAAACTCAAACCATTTATTTCAATTAAACGATTTATAGGCACTTTTGAACTATTAAAGAGTTCTAGTTGATGATAAAAATGATAGGTAGGTACGTTTTACTGAATAATGATAGTGTCGTCCTTGAAATTTCACTGTCAATTCTAATTGTGGAATCACAGCGCGCTGCCGAGCAAGTTTCACATAAAATATATGATCAGCCAAATCGATCTCGCCGATCTCAAGTGATGATCTTGGAAACATGTGGCACTTGACTTTTATTTATACCAAAATCAGCCAATAATGTTCCCACTGTTGGGTCACAGGCCTCCTATCTTTGAGAGGGAGTGGGCCATAAACCACCGCCCGGGGCCGATGCGGGATGGCGGATGTCACATGTCTTGAATTTTCAGTTCTAGGACTTGCTGGATTCCGCACGATGTTTTCCTTCACCGTTTTGAGAGCTGCAGTGGGTGATGAAATAATTTCCACAAAGTAAAGAGTCTGCTTGGGTTCGAACCCACGACCCACAACTTGTAAGTCGCGGCTGTTACCACTGGGCCACCACGTCTTGCATTTTATTTTATGAAAGAAAAGGCAGTGCACAAACGTAGTTAACACGCTACATGCCTCCAACTAGTTTCTGACGCTGTTTTTCTGCTCTTGCATCAGACCCTCAACAATTCATAGAAATAAACAGAAGAAAAAAACATAAATGTATAAGTATTCCACCTGGCGACCTATCCTAACCTATCTAAGTCCCATCGCTGATGAATCACCTTTTACACAAGACCGTATCTTAATCAGTCAAACCGTACTGCAGATAAATAAGAACATCCGGTTTTGGCACACACACAACCTCACACTCGAAACGCATGCTACACTTTCACCATTCCCTCGTGGGTAAAACAGGAGTCACGTTATGTTTAAAACTATTAATGTTATGCTTAACGCCCTCTTTATTAATTTAAAGGTATTAAAAACTTCGGGAAAGCTAGCGCTCCTGGCGGGAAAAACTGGAACCTTTGTGAAAACTGAATGCTGACACTAGAGTGTAATGCAATTCGACGTTTCAGTTTTCTCCTTACCAGGAAAGATGGCACCACTGACCTGTGGGAACATGTTTTCTAAAACGGGCACTTAAAATGTTTATTTCTACAAGTAGATCTTCTAAACCACTTAAACAAGTCAAGAGCCAGGGACGAAAAATTTCTACACTACTACGTCTAGGATTATGAGCTGATATCATTAAAAAAAAAGTTTTAATAACGTAATTGGCTTTGGCTGTATTACATAAAAATAAATAAATGGTTTCAGTTTGCGCGTCGATGTCTCTGCCACCCTGTATTCTTAATGTAGGGCTATTAAGAATACGGAGTGCCAGCGACAACGACGCGAAAGCTGAAACCATTTATTTGAACCGAAAAAGGTGCGGCTTATTTGAAATGACCGTTAGCAGGTATTCGAAATATGAACAAAGTTCTTACTTGTAATTGGTAGACACGAATTCAACGCGCCTTAGCCAATTTTTTATATAATGTGAGCAACTAGTTTTTCAGCTAAGAGATGACCGATCCCTACTGGCGGCGCGACGCCCGTTCATGAACATACACGACAACGGCACACGGCAATGGCAGGCCCTGTCCTGTACGTTATTTTACGGTATAAAGTTGGGATCTACCGACTCCCCACTTCTACATTTAAAAACAAATGCAGAATGAAACAACTATTGTGATCCCAAAATTATACAGTAAAACAAAATTGTACCGTACCGTTGTATTGTTGTTGTGTGTATTGTAAAGTATCGCTAAGCTTTGGTTTCATAGTAAAGTTTAATTAAAGGATTCTGGAATCATGTTCTGTGGTTTATATACTGTTTACTAAGCAGTTTATGTTTTCCTAAGTTGATTAATCTAATGTGGAAGGTATAGTGGGAATATTTTTATGTGGTCAGGGCCTAGAGACAAAACACATTTCTGTTAGCGTTCACGCCAAACGCTCAGCCAAAATGTGTGGGAATGACATTACCTGCGGAAAGGTTACGTCGTGTCCTTTCCGCAGGTAATGTCATTCCCATACATTTTGACGTAGCGTTTGGCGTGAACGCTAACAGAAATGTGTTTTGTCTAGGCCTGCAGGAAGGAATGTTTATCCTTATCTACATTATATTTACTTTCCCACTACTGAATATACTGTCTCCGTCCTAAGTTTCCTGTTTCCTATAATAGTGTGATATTTTTCCACTTTTAATGTATTACGGTTTTTGTTAAGATCATTTAGAGCTCTTTGTCATCATTCTATTCGAGAAAAACATTTTTAACGTAAAAATAAATAATAATACAATTTTCTGAGGAACCTCTTAAAACCCGTCCCACTTGTTTTACCCTTAGTAGACTGATCTTACTATCTTACTAATATTATAAATCTGAAATTTTGGATGTTTGTTACTCAATCACGCAAAAACGGCTGAACGGATTTGTATGAAATTTGGAACGCAGATAGATTATAATCTGGATTACACATAGATAAGATGTTTCCGTTGGAAAATAAAAATTTTGACCTGCACGCGGGCGCTGGCAAAAGCTAGTCTCATCATCAGCCTATAATGTTTCCACTGCTGGGACACAGGCCTCCTCTCGGTGAGAGGGAAAGCTAGTTTATACTAATACTAATATTATAAAGAGGAAAGATTTGATTGTTTGTTTGGTTGCATTGTAGCTCCGAAACGACTGAACTGATTTTAAAAATTCTTTCACTGATGGGAGGCTATACTATCCCCGAGTGACATAGGCTATATTTTATCCCCGTATTCCCACGGGAACAGGAACTACGCGGGTGGAACCGCGGAGTGCTGCTAGTATTTAATATTTAAACGGCGCAAAGTTTACGGTAACACGGTTATCTACAAAATCATGATTTTACAAGAGATCGTTTTGAACGCGAAACCGTGATAATTAATAGAAGAACAAAGCTATATTACTCTGTTTTACAATATTAAGTAAATAGGGTATATATTACCAAGGAAATGGTTAAGGCCAATTACTGTAATATATTTTCTTTCCAAAATAAGGTAGATGTATTTATCTACTTTGTATAAAAAAGTTAACTCCAGTCGCGGACAAAGCATACGTTTCAGTAGCAAAACTTAAAATTACTCTTAAAATAATAGGGCTATCCGGCATGAATGAAACTGTTTGTTGGTGATCATTTAATAATTAAACTACCGTTCCTTGTGGTACCGGACATAAAAGAATAGCACCATCCCATTTCTTCCAGTGGGTGTCGTAGAAAGCGACTAAGGGACTTACTAGATTATGGGCAGCAGCGTTCTCTATGCATTTTACCACCATACTGCGATCGCCAACCCGCCTGCCAAGCGTGGTGATTATGGCAAATCCCCACCTTTTGGGGGAGGCTTATGTCTAGCAGTCGACGTCTTTCGGCTGATATGATGAATTAAACTAGGTACACCAGATGGCGGACGCGGTGGGGCCGCAGGGGAAGAGGAGTGTCGGTATAGCGTCAGCCGCTCTCCCTATCCCCTGCGGCTGAAAAGTGGTAGACGGGACGGCGCGTTGTGTTCCACACGCGCGCCGTCAAAGATGTCAGCAACTACAGGTGGGGTCCGCAAGGGCCGATGCCTGCCAGGGGTGCGGGTTTGTTCGAAAGAGATACCACAGCCCCTGGCATACGGGCTACTGAGGGAACACGGGTGGGTTTCAGTCAGTAAAAGTCTGACACGCCCTCCTGCTCTACCCAGCAGGAGAAGTCATTTGATGATTTCCCACCCAAAAAAAAAAAAAAAAAAAACTAGGTACACCAAATGTAGAAAACATAATCCCCCTTATTACAGAACAAGGTTTTTCATTAGGTATGGTTTAAACCTTCGAGCCTGTTTTTTAAATAAGAACCTAACTGAAATCGAAATACAGCTCCTTTTACAAAACTGACAAGTTAGTCCAGTGCTAAATTGTCAGTTTTGGAAAAGGAGCTGTAATTCTATTTCAGTTCTAAGTTCTTATTTCAAAAACAGCCTCGAAGGTTTAAACCATACCTAAAGAAAAACCTTGTTTTGTAATAAGGGGGTATTTGTTTAACTGTCGAAATAAAAATAAAAAAGCAAAGTATCAATAATTTTTACAGTGAAAAAGTGATGTTTGGTATCTCAACACAAAAACGCACATTAAAATAACATTAATCCATTGTATTGCCTCCATGGGATTTTCCGCAGCTACTAGGCGATCGGGCATGCTATTAATTAAATTTCTTATGCAACTTTGAGGGATATTGGTCCATTCTTCCCCAAAGTTTCAGGTCTCGAAATTATATAAGTGTATAGTATATAGTAGGTACTCGCTGTTAACGTTGATGCCCTGTCCAGTCTAGCGTCTTGAAAAAGTCCAACAACGCATTAGTAAACAGTTTCGGGGATAACACATGGTGTGCTATCCCCCTGTCTCACTCTTCCGAATAGTTAGTTGTTTTTTTTTTTTATCCCGGATCTGGACAGTTATCGTGGTAGCTTCATATAAGCATCTCAACACTTCGATGTGGCGCCAGTTGATTTGGCGTAGTTGCAGAAAGGCCTTCGACTCCATAGAAATATGGACACTTTTTCCAATATTCCGATGAGTCGAAGGCTTTCTCGTAGTCCATAAATGCCATACACCGCAGCTGGTATTACTCCTCGGCCTTCTGTTGAATTTTCCGTACAGTACGGATGTGGTCTACGGTACTTTTTGAAAATCGGGTATTCTAGCGAGACGACTTTCGAGAACAGCTTGCATACGTGGCTCAGAAGTGAGATCTGTCTATAATTCCTGAGCAAGGTTTTGTCGCCTTTTTTGAAGAAGAGAAATACCGCACCTCTGTTCCACGCGTCGGCGGTACCCTCTTGGATGACGGAGTTAAAGAGACTAGCCAGCTCACTCAAGTCTGGAGCTTCGCAAGCCTCGCTTGAAACCTTTTCATTTCAGTGTAAATGAGCCAGGAAATTAATAGTGCGTGCTGCGCAGTATAAGGCTTAACAGATGTTAAGCCTTAAACTCACAGACTATGACTGACTGTTAGTAACAGATGTTACTAACTGAAAAGCCTTTCGCAAGTTTCTAACGTTGTCACCAACACCAACAACAAACATTTTTCGCCATATTTTTTCATGACATTAAGAATTTATTGATGGAGATATTCACTTGTTTACTCTTATTCTTTATTCTCGATTCTGTATACTCTGAACAAAAATAGGTTCTAAAAATATATGTATATCTAAAGAGCACGTTTTATTAGAGACAGTGGGGCTCCTGACACAATTATAGCCCTGGCAATTGACATCAGAACTAAATAATGTAATATTGTATTATTTTGGAATGCCCAAATAGCAATACAAGTCAAAAACATATTAAAATAATCAGCCAATGCGCAAAACATATATTTATCCATCAGTTTGAGTATACATATCGGATAAAAATGAGTAAAAACAAGTATTAAATTTACATTTACAAGTATTTAATATACATTTTTGATAAATACTCGAGTAAAAAAGTAATAAAGAAATTTTATTTGCTCGAACATGTGTAGGTATACATACAGAATTAAAGTAATACATGCATGCAAGATCTTAAAATAAAGTGTGACTCGGGACATTTCTAACATTTCTCATGGCGTGCAAATATCTCAGGTACAATAATTATTATTTTAATATCAATGGTTTTTAACTTTTACATTTGTACAATAAATATCAGTCACAGTCACAGTTATACAAATTTCTCATATTGTATTCAATCATTTACATATTTATCCTCCTAGTATTTATCCACTGCCCACCTCCCCACTCTTGAGCAAAGATTTTATCACTACTAACTGCACTGGAGGACATAACAAAAATACATGACTAAGTCCGAAAGCGGGAGATTCAAACAGAAAAGTTTATTTAAAGTTGCTGATTTTGTAAAAATACAAGGCTTAATTAATTTTTTTTCATATCGGGCTATTACGTTTGATCAACACGTCAAATCAGCAACTTTAAATAAACTTTTCTGTTTGAATCCCCCGCCTTCGGACTTAGTCATGTTTATTGTTTTTATTATGGCAATCATCAAAGCAAAAACATTGATGATTGCCGTAATAAATCATCATCTATGTACCTAGCCTTTCTCCAACTACGTTGTGCGTTTGATCTACACGTCAAATCAGCTACTATAAATAAACTTTTCTGTTTGAATCTCCCGCTTTCGGACTTAGTCATGTTTTTTCTTTTTATTATGACAATCATCAATGCAAAAACGTCGGCATCCAGTCTAATAGGATGCAGCTGTATACCAGTATTTTACATGAAGCGACTGCCTATCTGACCACAACAATCCAATAACTGGGTCATACGATACCCCGTGGTAGGACTGGTTGTCAGACTTGCTGCCTCCTGAGTACCCCTAACGACTGCCATAGGTGCACGAATGACAGCCGGGACCAAAAGATTAACGTACTTTCCGAGGCATGGAGGGGTCTTGTAAAGGTCGTCACCCATCCACGGACCAACCGCGGCAAGCTTAGTTTAACCTAATCGAACGACTCGTGCGGCTTTTCTTACTTAGCTACAAGCTCCTCTCATATTTTGATAGATTGCCATAGTAAATAAAGGTATGTTATAATTTATATTTAACTATTTATTGTAACGCTGTTGTGACATACTATTGTTGTCTCAATAAAATAACGCAAGTTTAAAAAGCCGTCATTAAAATGGTACATAATTATGTTGGTTCACAACAGGTGAACGCGCCGAGTGTCCGACGTAAATGTCGAATTTGATATTTAAAGGTACTACTTTCGTTTTTTTAAGAGTGGGAAGTCATTAAATAATTTATACCGATCTGGGCAGAGCGGGAGGGCGTGTCAGACTTTTACCGACTAAAATCCACCCGTGTTCCTTTCAAATCAAATCAAAATATTTCATTTCACATAAACCTGCATGGGCGCTTATGAAACGTCAGAAGCTAGGTGCACGGTTCCAAATTGTTGTTTCCTATGGAGAAGAGCCGGTAAGAAACTCCACGGTTACTCTTTAGTTACCTGTGTGCCAGGGGCCACGGCATCTCTTTCGAACAACCCGCACCCCTGGCAGGTACTTTGACACGTCACACACTTTGTTGAAACTGACAACCTCCTGTAGGTATAAAATATTTGGATTTCAAAGTATGTAAAGTTTTGTCATCCCCGTCTTGTCCGGTGCTATTGTCAATTCTCAAAAGAGTTTTATAATATTTTTCAAAGAGCAATTCAAAAGCAACAACTTTTACAATACGATCATTGACACCAAAATCTTTGCTCAAACTCTTTTAAAGCTCATCATTGTATACGCTGATTTGGATGCCACCGAGGAGTTTTTGAATAAACTTGAGCGTTTGAAAAATATCTGCTTTCGTTTTGTTTGTGAATTCCCACAACTTTTACAATGAATTCTTTGAAGAAATTTAGTTTTTTACTTATACATTCTTAGTTCGTTACCTGCACTACGGCGTAGTGGTGTGCATAAAAGTGGTGGTTAAGTCTTCTCCTGTGTAGCCCGCTGCATTATAATCTTCAATGTAACTTATAACTTTGCATGTTCTTCTTCGCGTCTACTCTGGTTTTTCTGGTTTTTCTGGTTGCTCCTCCCATGGTAGAGTAGACAAATGTCGTCTTCAAAACGCCGTCTTGAGCTATTATCTTCATCATGGCGTGCATAGTCTATGCCGCAGGTAGCGCCCCGCACTGTGCACCTCGCTTTTACAATTATTTCACTAGATTAGTCTAGTGAGATAATTAAACTTCTAGATCGTGCTCGTATCATAGTTATATTCCTAGTAAGATAGTTATCAACGTCTTTTATATAACTCTAGTACGGTATATTATATAGCTATAACTCCAGGGATATAACTAAATCACTGCTTTAACTATTTTCTGCTATATTATTACGGACTTATGATACGTATACATATGTCCGTGTTTACTTCGTCACTTTGTGAAAAATTGTTGTAGTTGGCTTTTTATACGTGACCTAATAGTAACGTACAAATTGTGAATTAAACCGGAAAACATCCTATGATAAAACAAATAATCCAGAGACACGAGCATTTTCCACGGGTCTAATCGAGTCGTAATTTGGCATTCTATTACATCAGAGATATTAAACGAGCATGAGCATCACGTGGAATTTTCAGATACCCAACTTCGTCACCAACAAACAGCAGAAGTATCGTGTTTGGGCTCATTTAAAAGGTCTCAATTAATAGGTTATAGATAAATGGTGATTAGGGTCTGATGATAGAGTACTAACGAGGAATGAGGATAAATTACTAATAAATTTCACTGTGGGAAACAAATGGACATGATTGTGTTGATCATAGCGTGTTTACAGTTTGAAAAGCAGGAAATAACAGTTAAATAAAAAATAAAATAAAAAATCCCCAACCTAATCAAAAACCTATAAAGGGTAAAGAAACAAAATGTATTCGCCTTTTAAGTTTAATAAAAAGTTGTAGATGGTATTTAGATCAAAGCATTAATTGTCATGTCGGGGGACGTTCAATGAAAATGCCAGACAGATGGATAAAATATTTACATTCGCTGTTCCCCGAAGTGATTGCCACTTCGCTTTGATCAAAATACTACTTACAACTTCTTATTAAACTTAAAAGGCGAATACGTTTTATTTGTTTACTTTTTAGAGGTTTTTGATCGGGTCGGGGGTATTAAACATATTTTTTTCAATTGTTGCTAGTGCGAGTCTATGCGGATACTGGGAATTCATTTTATTTTACACAACGTTTTGGAGTATGTTTAAAAAAAGGATTAAAACATCAATTTCATCATCATTTCAGCCGAAAGACGTCCACTGCTGGACATAAACCTCCCCCAAGCTCCTCCACTTCGACCGGCTCTGTGCTCGCCGCATCCAGCGGATTCCTGCGGCCTTCATAAGGTCAGCGGTCCACTTTGTGGGAGGCCTTCAAGGTGGACCAATTAAAATATCATTATCGACGTCCACTGCTGGACATAGGCCTTCCCCAAACTCCGCCACTTCGACCGGTTCTGTGCTTCTCGCATCCAGCGGACTCCTGCGGCCCTCAAAGGTCATCTGTCCACCTTGTGGGAGGCCTTCCAACTTTACGTCTTCCGGTACGCCGTCGCAACTCCAGAAGTATTCGGCCCCATCGGCCATCTGTTCTGCGAGCAATGTGCCCTGCCCACTGCCACTTATGTTTGGCAATTCTTCGGGCTATGTCGGTTACAAATAAAATAAAATGTATTTTCAATAAATTCAAGTAACACTAGGTCACGGGATATCGATAAATGGCGCTCTGTACTAGTACATCAATTGCCGTTATTGCTCCTGACAATCATCACCATTCCTCCTCTCCGTCTGTAAGGAAAGGTATAATATATTTAAATACGAAGAAACACACATAAACTCACTTTTTCCCATGAAGTAGACATAGGTAGGTATACTACAGATAGTCACATGCATCTTTAGGGTGCTACAAATTTGGTCGATTCTGCGTGCTTTGGCACAGCCGCGGCCGGTGGCCAAAATTGATTATTATATAATGAAGACACAATTATAGTGAAGCTCTCGCACTCGGCTTCACTATAATTGTGCCAAGCCGAACCGAACATGATTCAGCTAGGGTACTTTGAGAGAGTTAGATGATCGGTGCGAGCAGAATATGTGTGTATTAATTGTTTCGAGTCGGTTTTTTTGTTCAACAGATACTGCCACATCGATTCAAAATCAAAATATTTTATTTCATATAAACCTGCATGGGCACTTATGAAACGTCAGAAGCTAGGTGCACGGTTCCAAATTGTTGTTTCCTATGGAGAAGAGCCGGCAAGAAACTCCACGGTTACTCTTTTAAAAGTAATTGGCTTTAACAAAGTTTCCAAATTACAGAGATAAAATGTATGGGAGGACAGTGCAGGCCTGTCAATAATTACCAGGTACTTAGGCGAATACAGAATAGAAAATCGTCCACAAATCTACAGTCTGTAAGGCCTACAACGTTCTCTCATTCGTTCTACTTATATAAGATAGTGTCCGAACATGTGTGTAACGCCCCGTATATGAACCGTCCTTGGTTTACTTACGTTAATATACAAGTTAGTAAATCAATAGTCTCAATTCCTTTTAGTATAGGAGCTGCTTTAGCTATTCTGCATCGTAACAATCTCCGAGTCAGCCGCAGATATACAGATTCAAATCCGATTATAGTCTCGTAATGTTGAACATTTTCTGAGCAATTTTATTACGTACTCTTTCTTTGACGCTGATAATACCTAAGCTAGGCTTCAAAGCGCATTAAAGTCTAATAAAAATTCATGTAGATAAAGGTACCTTTGTAAAAGAGATTTACAGAAGAGACTAACCAAAGGAACCTTTTTCTGCATCCATTTTTCTTGTGTCTGATGCTATCACGATAATATTTGTGGTCACAGTTTGCCCGCTAAGATGGCAGGTGCTGTGCGCTTTTATATATTGTACGAGGGTGCATAAGATTTTGTTCACTTTTTACGCCGGGTAAAATGTACTGACGTCAGCTACCACTTTTTTGACATGGTTTTTTCAATCACGGTCTATCCTATTTTCATTAAGTGCCTAAACGAGGTTAAACTTTTGGTGTGTTGCGCCTCAGTGTTTGCGCCCAAACCGGTGCCCGGTGCCATGGACCACACGACTCCCTTGTAAAGCCTCCGGCAGGAATCTTACCATAGTTGCATTACTAGATGGAAACTATGTGTGCGCCGAAAGTTTCTACAAAACGAATACAGGCTTTCCTATCAGAATACTGAATCAGGTTCTTACGAATAGAAAACAAAAGCGCGTGGGATCGGAAAACGTGTGGGATTTGAAAACTGTCCCACTCTCTTGCTGTCTCTTTTTTTTATTAACACCCGACGCAAAAACGACGGGGTGTGATTGTCTGTGTGTGTCTGTCTAAGGCAACGTAGCTCCCGAACGGATGAACCGATTTTGATTTTGTTTTTTTTTTGTTTAAAAGGTGAATTACTCGAGAGTGTTATTAAATATGTTTAATAAAAATCGGTTCAGCCGTTTGAAGATTATCAGCTCTTTTCTGGTTGATGAACGGATTTGAGCAATTTCCATGGGTCTGATCATCTCGTAATTTGGTATTCTAATACTTCAATGATATTAGATGAACAAAGTAACCTTGAAATGATGCTGGAGCATCATCTGGAATTTCCAGGATACCCAAGTTACTCACCAACAAACAGCAGAAGTATCGTGTTTGGGCTCATTGAAAAGGTCTCAATTAATAGGTTATAGATAAATGGTGATCAGGACGAGGAATGAGGATAAATTAGTTACAAACTTCACTATGAGACAAAATACGCAACGCTGGCGAGACAGTAAGTTTCAAAAGCAGGAATTAAAAATTCAATTTTAATTTTTTTAAATCCCCGACACAAACAAAAACTCTAAAGTAAACAAATAATATATATTAACCTTTTAAGTTGTAGGTGATATTTTGATCAAGGCACTGTCAAGTCGGCGAACGGTCAATGAAAATGCCAAATAGAGGCCTAGCATATTTTCATTAGCAGTCCCCCAACTTAACAACGCCTTGATTAAAATATTACGTTCAACATAAAAGGCCTATAAATATTTAATTTATTACTGTTTAGAGTTTTTGTATGGGTCGGGGGTTTTTAAAATTTGTCATTTAATGTTTATTATAAGTTTGGAAGAATTTTGGAACGCAATCAGGCATTGATATTAAGGAACGGATGGAGAATACACTTGGCTTGGATTAAGATTCAAGGCGGTGGGTCATCAATTTGGTTCCTCATTCAAAGTTGACTGAAAATTGCGACCATCCTCATACTGAACAATTTTTGTTGCTCCAAATGATGTGATTTGAAAGCAAGTCCTAAAACGCATTTTACGTAAAAACAATTTTGAATGAGGTGTCTCTGGGCCATTAGTGCTTTCAATGGTTCCGGCGAAAATTTTGTGGTGGCGGGTACAACTGTTCCAGAAGAGCAGCAGAAACCTGCCAATTTACCTTTGCATCGGAAAGTTTAAATTAGTATGTTTAATTTGTGTTTTGTTTTTTTTTCCGAAAGGTAAAATACGGTGATACCAAGAATGTGATATACAGCTAATACATGAACGTAAAAAATTTCCTAAAACTAAAAATTTATATGGAGAAAAAACATTAAGTTTAAATTGAATTATGGTCGAATTTCGACCACTGGACGACCAGTATAAGAATCATTAAACATTTAACTTTAAACGTATTACGTCTCTTGTAGGTAGGTACAGCTAGGGAAAATAAGTGGTTAGTAAAATGACCACCAACGTTCCCGTAGGCTCAGAATACTGAAAGAACCAGAAGCCTCGTTCAGCTGATATTGCAAGCTGCAGGCTGTGTCCAAAAACAAAACAAGTGACTCCCGCTCGCCTCACTTCCCACCCGCGTAATATTGCTAGCTCAGACATTATTTGGCCATTTTTGGGGTATTGGGGGTACGAAAATAATAAAACAAAAATTTTGCTGTCCTTTTCTATACATGCATTATTATTACATACGGTTTGCTTTGATAACATTATTTTTTCAATCGTAAAAATAAGTTTTAAAGTAGTTTTATACATACTACAATGAATAAAAGCCCTCAGTAGGTAATAAAAAGAAGCGAAATCAAAACTTTAAAATTGGCAACACGTACAAGATGGACCCATTATGCACAATGACAATTACAAATTGAACAAATTATTCAATAATTAAATAAGACAATAACTGAATGCGCTACTTGCACATGAAATGTGATCCCATCCTGTTTTTTTTTAAGCCTGGCTGAATTTTTAGAGGCAGGAACGACACAAGACGGCATAATTTAAATAAATTGAACACCGGTAAAACACGTCGCGCGATACGACAGTCACAGAGTGAGTGATCGGCTGCGCGTCAAACTACTCTATTTGAGAGTAGTTTTTGTGGCTTCAGTATAAGGCGCTCTCACGGCTTCTGATTCTTTTTTTATTCTGAGCCCGTAGGTATATTTCAATAACAACTGTTATTCTTTGACAGTTGTATGAATGAATTGTATGAATTTGCCATAGCACGAGTGTATTTTTTTCCTGACTGTACCTATAACCAAAATAGTTCGCTGTATAGGTACAGCTAACTATTTTACGCAGCGGTGATGGTTGCTGATGAGGCGCTGGTAGCGTTGGTGCCGAGGAAAATAAATAAACTAGACATTTAACTTCACGTGTTCATTGGATTGTTGTCACAGATCACATAAAAACTTACATTTTAACGTTGGTGTTGAATAGTGATTACCCAACACAGTGACGTTTTTTTT
The DNA here is from genome assembly GCA_949987655.1 of Polymixis flavicincta. Lineage (NCBI taxonomy): Eukaryota > Metazoa > Arthropoda > Insecta > Lepidoptera > Noctuidae > Polymixis > Polymixis flavicincta. Next base: position 26,804,558 of record OX465171.1, on the reverse strand, counting down.
GGGATCTAAATAATGACTTACCTATAAAGAATGCGCTGACAAAGTATAGGTTCCTACGAGAAAAGAGGCTCATCTTAACGTTCCAATTATGAATCAGACCATAAAATGTTTAGGATATCTGGGTGGGGGCGTACTTTTAACACACCTTTTCATCACCTTAGAAAACGTCTTTAAATAAGTGAATTGTCTGAGACATCTTTATATTTTGGTAAGAGATTCCAATAAGTCAATACCTACTTTGAAAATATCCTCATATTCCGAGAAATATATTTTATGTTTCTTTAAAATGGACGTGAATTCAGATAACGATATTGTTCGTTCTTATGCTGTTGTTACGTTATTACTATCCATTTGCCATAAATGCCTTATTTATATTTGTAAGAAACTATTATTGCCACCGCAAACTGTGCGACCTGTCGCTGCGTCTAGTCTCTGCAGAAAAACATAAAGTTATCATTGGCATCAGCGTCTTGTCGCTGAGATTAGACTCAAAGATGTCGTTTGCTTCTGCGACTAGTTTTTACGACAGTCGTGCAGGAAGTGGTCTGAGAGACTGTCGTGTTATTGATCTTTTGAGTCAATATGGAGCCTTTAGTTGCACTTGAATTTATGCTGTCACTTGTTGCAACTGTCGTTGGTTTTCCGTGTGCTTTGTGCGTCTAGTCTAGTCGCTGCGACAAGTAACGAAAGCTTATGACTCACCTAGCTTATCAGCCACAACCTGGCTAGTAGCCGAGCTATCGCAGTTACATGTCACATAGTGTGCACCATGTCTAAAATAAAATATAGATGATTTTAACGATAGAACTAAAAACATTTTTTTTATTAACTTCAATGTCAATGTCATTAAACTTTGATGTTGGAGTAGGCTGAAAAAATTATAAGCTTCGTACAAAAGTAACCAAAATACTTAGTCTAATTAAGTGTATTAAGAATACTTATATGTATTAAATAACAGTACGAGCCTATAAGAGCATGCTTTTATCATTTTTCCTATTCAATTATAATCCATTAGGAAAGCTCTTTGTGGATTAGTGAACATGGTCCTGGGTAGGAGTTCCAGGTGACGTACTCTGCCCTCATACTTCTGACTTTGTTCATTCTTCCTTTCATATTCAGTCCATTCTTCTTTGGAATGCGCTTCCTCTCGGTATCAGGACGGCCACTCATTGTTGTAAGTTTTACAGACCTCGTTTCATCATCATCATCAGCCTATAATGTTCCCACTGCTGGGACACAGGCCTCCTCTCGGTGAGAGAGATTGGGCCGTAATCTACCACGCGGGCCCAGTGCGGGTTGGTAGATGTCACATGTCTTCGAATTTTTGGTTCTAGGATATGCCGGTTTCCTCACGCTGTTTTCCTTCACCGTTTTGAGAGCAGTGGTGATGAAATAATTTACACAAAGTAAAGCGCCTGACTGGGTTCGAACTCACGACCTACAACTCGTAAGTCGTTACCACTTGGCCACCACTGCTCTCAACCGAACTCATATAATGAAACCATATTATGTTTTCACTTGTTCTTTCCCGACTATGGTGAAACAAAGAGGAGAGTTATGATTTTAACTGGTATGTATGTGTGTATTTTCATCTGTACCCTCATAACTTTTAAACTATTTATCGAGGTATCGTTGGAAGCGTAATAATCTTCCGCTAGTTATAGTTGACATTACCACGGCTTTCATGTGAGTATATTTTCTTGTTTCTTAATTTTTAGACCATTTTTCAGTAGTCGGATATTTGAACTTACATTTTTTGTCTATTACATTCAAAATCAAATATTATAAAAATATTTGTAGTCAATCTAGGACGATGACAGAAATTGGTCAAAGCACAATCGGATAATCTACCGAAAATAGTAATAAACTTTTGTAAAGTAGGTTAGGTTAGTTTTAGACCGAATCTTCAACTGCTAAATACTTCGATCAATATATTGATCGAAGGCTAAATAGCTAATTCACACTAAGCTGTACATAAATATTGCATACTTACGTTAAAATGATTTTCACAACAAATACAACCGATAATAATCATCACCTCAGCCGAAAAACGTCCACTGCCGGACATAAGCCTCCCCCAAAAGGGGGGTTTTGCCATAATCGCCACGCTTAGCAGGCGGGTTGGCGATCGCAGTATGGTGGTAAAATGCATAGAGGGCGCTGCTGCCCATTCTCTAGTAAGCTTCTACGACCGACACCCATGGGAAGAAATGAGATGATGTTATTCTTTAACATACGGCACCACACGGAACCGATAATGGAGGTACGCACGGCTACACATCAAGCTATGCATTTCAAGTATAAGCTGATCTCGCATTGTCTATGGTTTCCATACAGTGCGAGATCAGCGTAAACTGGAAATGTATAGCTTGATGTGTAGCCGTGTGTACATTATCCCTTCTCATCATCTTATACCATTTTTTTTCGTACTTATGCAGCGCGTGGAATGCGAAAAAACACTTTATCGGGTGTACTAATAATAGTATTTTTCACTTCGGTACCATAAAATACTTGTAAGAAGGTTTTTTAACTTCTTCCATAATTTGTAAAGCAATTAAAACTGAAAATAATCATGAAGTAACTAAAACGCTATAGTAAACAAACACGGGACAGAACCAATGACGTCATCAAAAGCGCGCGCAAAATGGTGGCGTTTGAACGGCTCAAATTTATTCAATGTTTTAAATTTCTCTTTTAAAAATAATTTGACTCTTTTCAAGCATATTTATATTATTTTCTATGTTATAAAGATGTAAATGATTAATTTAAGAAATAAAAAAAAATCGTGCATATTCCCTATTATAATGCCAATACAATTTAAAAAATTAAAATCTGCCACCAGGAAAAAATATTACTTTTAAATTAAAGTTGTCAGGAAACGATTTAACAGTTCAGTGTGTTGCTAAACTAGAAAAAAAACTATCATGTTGCGTTTCATTTTACGCAATTACAGATTTTATATGAAATGGAAGTTTGATCAAAGTCATCCCGCGAATCAATGTAACCCTGGTTTACCGGTACATCTCTCGCCCAACTCCTCGGGCATGTTATATTATAGAACCTATTAATCTCAAAACTATTGTATCTCGTCTTCAGCTTTTACCCAATACTTCGATAATTTGTTACAAACAAGTAATAGTTTCATTCATAGATCTCTTCTGAAACTTTGGATAGTGTTAACCTACTTTCGCTACAAAGTAGATCTCAAAACAAGGTGAGGTTTTGAGGCAAGACTGCAAGGTCGTAAGTGCACCAGCGGACTGACAGCTGGTATTAACGCGGGCGCGACCACATCAATGATCATTTTCTTGATCAATTTTATCCACCCACGATGAAGTGTCAAAAGGTCAGTGCGCTCAGGGGTTGTACACACGATTTCCGAAACGAAAACTATCGACGCGCCAAAACTAAACGCAAGTTAAGTAATGCAAATTGACTGACAATTCAGTAATTCAATCGCAGCAGTTTACACGCGGTTAAATAATTAGTGAGCTAGTTTGTGTTGATTTTAGCTTAAGAAACCGGGCTTTTATTCTGTCGATAGTTTGATAAGTAATATATTATAGATAGTAGATATAATAATAGCCGAACGGGTCGATCGAGCAGGTTAAGCTACGGTTGCCGCGGTAGGTCGTTGGATGGGTGACCATCTTTACATACCAAGACCCCTCCGTGCCTCGGAACGCACGTTAAGCCTTTGGTCACAGCTGTCATTCGTGGATCTGTCACAGTCGTTACTGGTCGTCAGAAGCCCGAAAGTATGACAACTTTTTTTTTTTTTTTTTGGTGGGAAATCATCAAATAACTTCTCCCGCTCTGGGTGGAGCAGGAGGGCGTGTCAGACTTTTAGTGACTAAAACCCACCCGTGTTCCTTCAGTAGCCCTTAAGTATGACAACCTGCAGTCTTATCAAGGGGTATGGTTTTACCCAGTAACTGGATTGTTGAGGTCAGATAAGCAATCACTCCACGTAAAATGTTGGTATTCAGCTTCAGTTATACTGGAAACCGTTTCGAACATGTTGGGAAAGTCTAGGCAGATGATTACTGGTATATCTAGTTTGATAAGTAGGTTAAACGCTATTTCAAATCGGTTTTGTGCACAAAGTTTCGTACTGATTTCCTAACAAGTTAAAATTATAAGGCGATTACAAAGGCTTTAAACTTTCGAGGCAAGTAGAGGTCAGTGAGCACACGGTAGTTTAAAGCGCTCTTATTTAGGTAGTTAGGTTCAGGTTGTTTCATGAAATCCTAAATTGTTGAGCAGTAAAATAAATAAATAAAATTTTATTGACATTAAACAGTGATACATAAACATATTATTGAAGCCCTGATTCCTGAGCTAGGTTGTAAGTTGTAACCCATTACATTTACATTTATGCAATAAAATAAAAACACTCATGAAATCATCTAAGCTCATGTATGTGTGTATGTGGGGGTGTGTGTGTGTGAGAAAGAGAGTGTGTTAGCGTGAGTGATGTTGTGTGTATTCGTGCGTGTCTGTTAGCAGTACTTGCAGTCTGGACCAGACATACACGGTCTTACATACCGGAGTATGTCTACCTAGGCTAAGTCATTCAGCTCGGTAGACACAACTTTGAGAAAGAAGCCGACAGGAGGACCCAGTTGTGATGGGCAGCGTTTGGAAAACCACATAATTATGTCAAGTCTTTGGTCGCCTATTCCGCAACGTTTGAAGACTAAGGTCTTCAACCAGTGCATACTGACCCTAATGATATACGGTGGCGAAATGTGGACACTGACAGTTGGGCTAGTCCATACATTTAAGGTCACTCAGTGCGCTATGGAGCGGGCCATGCTCGGAGTTTCTTTGAAGGATAAAAATGTGTAATGAAATTACCCGGAAAACAACTGAAGTCACCGATATAGCTTGCAGAGTACCTAAGTAAGCTGAAGTGGCAGTGGGCTGGCCATGTCAGAGGACCGGTGGCCAGTGGAGCAGACGAGTTCTGGAGTGGAGGCCGTGTACCAGCAAACGTAGTCAGGGACGCCCCCCAGGTAGATGACCCGACGACCTTAAAAAGGTGGCTGGGACAGATGCGGAAAGCGGAGGATAGTGTTGTGGCGCAGCCTGGGAGAGGCCTATGTCCAGCAGTGGACTGCGATAGGCTGAGTTGATTAATTGACTTGCAGTCCAGCGCCAGCAACAATACATATATTTCTATAAATTCTAGTATTACAGCTGGGATATTCAATTTTTTTTTATCTACGTTTATTGGTTCCCTAGAAGAACAGTGGCGGTGGTGATCCGCAATTTACCGGCGAATGACGCTACTTTTTTGATTCGTAGTTAATCCGTATAACAATTTGTAAGAATAACCGTAGGCTTTTGATCCACTAATGGTTTTTTTTCTCTTCTGCTTCTCTTAACTTCTGCCGCTCCGCAGGGGGCGTGTCAGACTTTTTCTGACTAAAACCCACCCGTGTTCCTTCATTTGCCTGTGTGCCAGGGGCCACGATATCTGTTTCGAACAACCCGCACTCCTGGTATAAGTCAACTAATGGTTAAAGGGCTTTTACGTTTTTCAATATTTATTTTAACTAAAGTCAAACTTAACCATTGGCTAAACTTAACTATTGGCGCCATATTGCCAGTATAATTTGAAATCGTTTCCTAAAAATAGCTATGATTTTGTATCAAAACGACTTTTTTGACCGTCTAAATGTCGAACCTTGATAAAAACTGCGTTTAAATCAAATGCAAATCACACGAGATTGAAATTAAGCTATTTCGACTCCGAGAATTTTCACCTCCACAAAGCATCTTCTTAAAAATGTCAGGAAACAGGCAACAATCAAACGCATTTTATACGTTTTATTTGTTATGCTTTTAAATAACACAACATATCATCACGCCTTGTTTCCCCGAAGGGACGGGCAGAAGTGTACCTACAGTACACCCACATTTCGTCAGTTATGTTTTACTCCCACGCAAATTCCCATTCTATCCATTCCAAAATTTTCAATTTTAAATAGTTTAATAAAAATAAGGTATTAAAAAATTAACGTTTAGAAATTTAAGGAGTTCTTTCAAATGACTTTAAAAAATAATCACGAAAAAATTTATGCATACAAAACGATCCGTTTCAAAGATGCGCAATATTTTCCCCACGCACTAATATGGACTTGCGCACCGTACCTACACCGTGTAAAACAGCGCGAGTGCTCGTAAGTTGCGAAATGACACAGGGCGATACACCCTTACCGCGCGACAAATACGGGCTACTAAGTGAACACGAAGGCGTAGTGGGATTCGCGCTGCGGTGGCGCAAGATCGCGCAGTGCCGTGTGCGCAGCCCTGTGTACAGTGTACGAAAAAAATATTTTACTAAATTGTATTTGTGTGTGAAAAAATAAAAACTCTCTTTTTTTTGCAATAAGTATATTAGTTTTTTGATATCAAGCAAGTACACGAAATTCGAAACATTAATTTTTAACACCTTATAAACCTTAAGATACGGTTGTGCCTTGTTTTTTTCTAATTCCTTAAATCTCTTAAAAAGAGGTATGTACCTACATAAAAAATGCAATAATCATTTGAATTTTACATACACCCCTAAGTCATTGTCAAGTAAATATGTTAAGTCTATTTTACCCTCTTCGGGTCCGATTTTACAAATCGCGAAAATAAATATCTCTTATTTCTCACCAGAAGTATAAATATTCATATATCCCTGAATTTATTGCCATAATGCATTTGTAGGGTGATTTATAGGAATAGAGCAGACGGTTTGTGCGTTTACGTTACTAGATACCTACGCAATTGAATGATTAATTACATAGTGTGTTGCATAATACAAGTATTCCTATTGATCTCCCCATCAAAGGTAAATATTACATCTAGAAAGGAGTTCGGCATTAATTACTTAAACTTTGCTTACCAGTTGCCGCTTTTGAAATAATCAAAGCTCTTAACTGGCCTTGCATTAGATCTACAAACATGTCTTAAAATAAGTATTAACTTAAGTACCTACGTCATAAAGTAACAACATGCCAGCCATCTTTCTACGACGTAAATAACTAAAACATTTTACCTCAGTGTCTGGGGAATAATGAGTGACCAAACTGAAGACAATAGTCTGAGAGCGCCTTAGTAACCCTTTGTACTCTATTCACGCTTGGGACTCTATTCACGGTATTAACCGAAGTTCAGTACAAAAGCCGGACGAGTAAACATCATCCAATGTATGCTTACCTGGTACAATATTAGTGCAGTGACCGAAAGCCTCGTGACACGTTTCGTCTTTAACCTTTAAGACATATCGCACATTAGGCGGCGTGCAACTGCCACACTCGGCGACTAGACGAAATTACAGGCTGCAGCCGACAATTTTCATATATTAAGGTGAAAAAGTATTTTCGCTCGGTGTACTGATAGTAAGTTCAATATTTCAGACAGACAAAAACATGTTAGATATCGACCGCTAATAACTAACAGAAATTGAGTGTTAGAGTTATGGTTGAGCATTTAAAAGTTAGTTCATATTTACGAAAAAAAATAAACGGGGCATTATTTGCCTATGACATCACACTTAGTGACGACCCTCTATTTTTCAATATGAGTCGAAATTCCAATTGGTATAGCGCAAAAACGAGCTTAGTTTCGACATTTATTCTAGTGTCATTGTCAAGAGTTGACTAAGCACTACTAGGACATTTAAGAGAAACCAAATACTGGCTAAAATTGGGTGTATAAAGTTGACAATAGCAAAATAACTCCATTTGTCGTCACATATTTGTCGTAAATATGGTCAGAAATGAAAAAATAAAAAAAAAAACATCCAATCGAAGAAAGCTTGCATTAAAAAGAATGCAATTAGCCTAGAAATTCTAGTGCCGAGCAAATACAATCGCTCTGACAGTGATTGCAGCCGTAAGAAAATCTGTTGCAAATAGGAAACATAGTCTAAGGTGTCGGTGTAAAGCATGGCTCAGCTATTGGGTTAGTATAGGCTCGTTTGGCTTTTTTTGAGATGGGAAAACAAATAAATTGAACTCGCGGCACTGTTACCGATACCACTAACCACACGAACGTACGAACGAACAACGTTGAACGTACGTTGAACTTACGTTGAAAGTTGAACGTAGTTTAATCTGACGATTCAAAAAATATTTATTGACGATTCAAAAAATACTCACGTAATTGTTCAAGTTTTCACTTCTGTCGGCACTCCCGGAGTACTACTGTTTTTTTTTTTGTTTAGAGCTCCGCATAGTGGGCGTCGAACTGAAGAGTCGGAACGACGGACTAGAGAAGTCGCACGCTCTTGCCTAATTTGTCGCAGCGACTAGAATCACGGTGCACTCGTACACTCGACAATAGTAGGATGCGCTTGCGCGTGCCATGTGCAACTACAGGCTCCATTGTCACTCACATAACAAACAACGCGACCAGCTGTTTCGAATACTCAAAGAAAAAAACGCTTCCCACAACGATACCCACATAAATTGGAAATACCAAATACAGAAAATAAGAGCAAAACTATCAACATTTTCAAATGCGAAATTAATATTATATGTCATTCATAAATATACACCTGCAGGCTTGGCACAAGAACCATAGAGAAGCGTTTTGTCGACGGAAGAATAGACAAAAATTACGTTTCCGTGTAGACATTTGACAGTTTTGTACTGAGAAATGTAGACAAGCCAAACTTATTCTACGGCAGAGTAGAAATGGAAACCGTTATGCTAACTCTGCAGTAATATGTAAATTCCAGCTACACGTGGAAGCTATTTTAGTGCACCCACGAGTATTCCATATAAATAAATGTAACGGACTACGAATAATATCGCAACGTTCATTTATAAATCAAAGTATATCCTCGGTCGGATTTATTTCACTTGCATATTTGATTTAAATTACTTTATGAAGACACCTCGTGTGGGTTGCACAGAGTAATTTAATATCTGCTCGTTTATAACTATTTATATACTGACGTTTGTAAAATAAATTGGCATGAAGGCTTTATTTTACGAACGGTGACTGGTCGCTTATAATAAAATCCTTAATTAGTGGCGTCAGGTCAGATCATACTGATCAGCTTGTATCGCTCGACTTAGATTTAAAGTTACACCTAGATAAAATCATAGAATTGAGACTTCTGACTAAAAATAAATTGAAAAGGTTTAATTATAATATTCTCAGCAACCTCTCAACAGCAAGTTTTATTTCACAAGACCCCGATATGGCACACTATAGAAAAAAATTAGCCATAGTTTGGCACATTTTTTTCTATAGATTTTTTTTCTATAGATAAGTATTCAATAAAGCATGTCCTGTAAACATTTTCTGATCAGGCCCTTCATAATTATGTAACAAACTATTTCTAAGATATTCAAAAGACTCTGCGCTCAACCGAAATTAATAAGTAACAAAATTAGTATTTCTAAAAATAAAATAAAAGCTGGGTGGCAGGTAATTAACAAATAAACTGGAGTTAGCTCTAAAATTTGATGATGGAACCATTTCAGATATGTTAAAAGTTGCTGAGACTCTATAAAATTTATTTACCAACATCCCAATAGAGGTTACCAAATTTCTCCCCTCATCATCTGTATTAGCTAAATCTCTTCTTATAGGAAACTTTAGTAAGGACATTGCAAGTTTTGAATTCAAACCCATTTCTATTGCCACAATTGAAACAGCATTAAAAAGTCATAACATAAAAAAACACTGAAGATTTATGGCGATTTCCGGTAAGGTGCAGATATTATTGACACAATTGCCCCTGTACTTAAAGGCATATTTAATCAATGTTAAGACAGCGTTTCGTTTCCTGAATTAATGAAACATAGTAAAGTAGTAGCCATTTTCAAAAGTTTAAAAAAAACTGACCGGTGCCAATTTTTATATTTACTGAGGCAAATATTGCCCAGTTTAAAGTTGTTAATAAAAGGAATAAGATTTTTCACATAAACCGTATCCACTCGTTTCCCCGAACACGTTTGCATATTTTTTACAAAAGATTATTTATACTAATTATGGTTTCTAACCTCAGTCAGTAAAAACGGAACCCTTTTAGGATCACTTTCCGTCTGTCCGTCTGTCAAGACCCTTTTTCTCAGGAACGCGTAAAGATATCAATTTGAAATTAATATTAAACACTCAGGTCTACTATCACTTGGAGGAGCGAAAAAATTAAATCAAGTCAACGCAATCTAAAGATAGGCCGTTTGAGGCTCGCGAGGGAATCGAAACCTGTGGGGGACTTCCCGACCTAGAATCATGAAATTAAAAGACAAAGTCCGAAAATCGTCAATTTGTAGTTTTATCATAAACTAGCTTTTGCCAGCGACTTCGCCCGCTCGGAACTTTCATCCCCTATTTAACTCCCTTAGGGATTCAATTTCAAAAAATTCTTCCTTATTCCTTGTCTACATTATAAAGGGAACCTCTGTGCAAAATTTCAGCTTTCTAGGTCCAAGGGTTTGGGCTGGGCGTTGATGAGTCAGTCAATCAGTCAGTCAGTCAGTCAGGACTTTTCTTTTTATTTATATAGATGGAAAATATATTTTTGCGATTACAAACTTACATTAGCAGATTTTTTTTTGTGACGTATATTGATCAGTGGCATGCAGTCCATAAAGACAGAAAGACACTGCCTACCCTACTTAAATCAGATAAATATTAAAACTAATATTATGTTATCAATAAACAAAAAAATCTTTATTCATAAATCAGCTCTACCTGTATAGTGTCGGTCGTATCATTAGTAAACAATACCCGTTAATTCGTACAATTTGATGCAACTTCGCATTGCGATGCACTAGCGCTGCTGAGTGCCTTGGGAGAGATACGAACTATTTGCGTCTTAATGTTTATATGTGTGCTCTCGCAGTCATGCAGATTTATTGGGTGCGCGTTCCTATACATACGTGGACACAATGTTAAAATTAATGCACACAACCATATAGGATAGTCACTGGCTTTTTACGCTTTTTTACTCCACAACGAATTACGCAACTTACCGAAGTTTTCCGAACAAAGTTGGCGATGCGACCATTTTAAAAAGTAACGTTGTTTCATTGAGTTGTCGCTACATAAACAACCATTACTTTTTGTCGTACTATTTTATATTCCGATTTCCGACGCCATTTTTTGTTTTGACTTATTTGTTTTGGTTGTGAGCTATGATAGCATGTATTTATGATTTTAACGTTGAGAATAGAGAGCAGTGGTGGCCAAGTGGTAACGGCCACGACTTACGAGTTTGTAGGTCGTGAGTTCGAACCCCGCCAGGCGCTTTACTTTGTGTAAATTGTTTCATCACCACTGCTCTCAAAAATGGTGAAGGAAAATATCGTGAGGAAACCGGCGTGTCCTAGAACCAAAAATTCGAAGACATGTGTCATCCACCAACCCGCACTGGGCCCTCGTCGTGGATTACGGCCCAATCCCTCTCACCGAGAGGAGGCCTGTGTCCCAGTAGTGGGAACATTTATAAGCTGATGATGATGATGAATAGAGCGAAAAACAAACAATATTTACTGTGGAAATTGTTCAGGTAATGTGTGTTAAGAGAAAATAAAAAAAATTGCATTTTGAAAACTATATTCCGGTGAAAAAAGAAAACACGTGTTCGTGAAAAGTAATTGCACACCGGATTTGCAACGAATACAAATTATAGGTAAAGTCAATCGTAAAATCAATACAAAACATTATGATTCCTAATTGCCTCACAGGTGCTCGAATGCTGCGTAGGTACAGCAATCGGTTTTTTATTTTAACCTTTTTTTATTTCTACGTACCCTGTCAAAAAACTCGATGCACGGCACTGATATCGATGAATGGGAAAACATGTTTTCCAACTACAATGTTAAATTTGCTTATATACTTAAATGAAATGCTCACAGTACTTAATTTATAACATAATTCCTGTTGTATCACAAATGTAATATGTATATAGGGTGATTGGTAATTAGTGACCGACATTTAAACACATGATTGTACTCATAATTAGGAACAAGTTTTACTATTGGATATGCGGGTGGTTTCCATCCTTTAGTGCCAAATGCCCTTGACTTGATGACGTCGCTGTGCTATTCGCGGCGCTTATGTGCTGTCGCAGTTGTGAGACCTGTGGGAAACATAAACGTACGTATACATTACTTCTTTTTTCACGTCCATCTCGTACCTACTCTATTTAATTTTAACGTATTGTTTTCATGTCCTTACCCATTGTGTCTGACCTTTTTGTGACTGTGACGCACAGCTGCCGTCGAAATAATATCACACACCCTCCATTTTCAATAAATTATTGGCCGAAGAAGATAGATACTTCATCCATTGTTATTTGTGGGTATCAACCCACAGTTATTTTTCTTGTCGTGATATAAAAACGAAATAACTGGCAATGTTAAATCCGCCGCGCCCGGCGACTTGTAGCGCTTTGTGAGGGCATCGTGCACAAATCAATGTAGAAAATCGCTCGGCATAGGTTTAGTTTCTGTTGTTTACGTATTATTTTGCTTTTGTAAGTTTATGTGATTACTTGTATATTTATTAGTATAAAAATTAGGTATTAGGTACTTATGTTAAAACTGTTTTGTACTCCTCGTCACTTATCCCTAAAGGTTCATTAGAAAACCAGCGTCAGACAGCATCAGCCATCAGGGCTTAAATTCTTCCAAACAAACTTTGACACCCCTTTAGGGGCGAGTTTAGTTTAAAAAATACAAAATGACAATATTTTTATAATTTACTTTTCATACAAACAAAATCTTCCCTTTTCACCCCCTTAAAGGTTTTATTTCCAAAAAACCCTTCTTAATTAATCATAATAACCGTCTTTGTGTCAAACAGCTCGCTCCGTTCAGTGGTTTGAGCTATGTGTTGATAAATCAGTCCGTTACGGTCTCCTTTCATATATTTTTAAAGATAACGTCCCAAATAAAGTATCAACCATATTCGTATTAAATTCTAAACGTGGAAGAATTTGAATTTCTCCAGCATCCACCTTAAGGTGTGAACATAACACGAGAGCGATTTAATAATAAAATCGTTTCCACTGAGAGCTATTTAATAATATCGTCATTTTTTATTACCGTTCCCGTTACTCCTACCAACAGTCAAATAATTTATTTCCTTGCACTTATTACAAAACTAAGCTTTGCCAACATATCGAATGGAAAATACGTTATGAAGGTGATTTTATGAGAATTGAGGTGAAAAATCCAGGTTATTTCGTATACACTTGTGACTTGATTTAAAAAAAAACTCATCGATGTAACCAAATCATATAAAACATCAAACAGTTATTTTTTCCAGTACCTGATAATGTGGGTCACACTATTAGACTGGAAGAAATACGTACGGCCCAGCGCAGAAATTTTTCGTCCGTTATTTAAAAAAAAGCTGTTTCACAGAAAAGTGCAATACCTACTCGGTCAAAATGTAAGGAACAGCTTATTTTTATATATAACCGAAGTATTAACAATATGCAACGATATACCAGTTTCCTAACAGAGATCCCTGTCGGGATAACTACACCAATCTACTAATTTTGATTGTGAGAGAAGTGGGCTTACGACAGTGCACTGGCCTGTGCGAAAAGGTCAGGTGGGGCTCATAACCTCGTCAGTTCATCGCAGCAACAATGGAGGCTAACGCTAGTCCGGGACACAACTGATCTGGCCTGGGATTATACCTGCCTGTATCGATATTTTGCTAAAGTATGTTAACGAGTTTCGTTGTCTGCACACGTAAATAGTTCTTTGCTAATCTATCAGGGAAGGATATTTATGATGAGTTGTTTTGTTTTCTCTAAAGTTTGCCTACAACTGAGAATAGAACTCATTTTAATGCTGCAGCTTTTCTCGCTGCCTCGTTACAAAATAATTTATTTCTAATTTAAATGAACCCGACTTCTGAAACGCGAACTAAAAAAAGGGTGAATTATAAATTCGTTTTCATCTGGCTGAAATCGCTACGGTTAAGATCGAGGGAGGAATGGTAGGCATAAAAAAATGAATTGTTACTAATATTTTCGCTTAAATAAATAGTGGTAAGCAGTTGTGGTACATGTTACAAAATTCAAAGTTTATATTGAACAGAAATATGATATTTTTTTGATAAAATCACCGCCATGCCTTCTTAATAGCCGACTGCGGCCGATTCCATGAGGAGGGTAATATTTGGTCGAGTAACTTGTCCTTGATGACAGCGATGCAGCTGTGGCAGATACATGCCGAAACTTTCAGAAACATAATAGAAAAAACATGTAATTTATTAATTTTTATTTCTAGTGCTGGTAGTTTTTACGTATTTAGTGACGTTGGCCTTGATGATCTTCAGTATCTTTGAATATAATATGTAGATATAAAAATAAATAAAAATATATTGCAGTCAGAAACAAACCTCATGGTTTTAAAGGAATAATTTTTGTTGGGAAATCCATCAAGGACTCAGGAGGAGTGAGTCAGTTCGACTCCAAAGTCACCCGAGCGGTGCCGGACATGACCAGCCAGAAGTAAATATAAAACAAAGTATAGGCCTACAGTCTGCAATATTATAAGGATGAACAAATAATATACACTCATAATGATTCCAGAATTAAACATTAAACGATAAGCTATCAAAATAATAAAAAAAAGACACTAGAAAACAGTAGAAAGTTTTGGCGTCGAAATTCAGAAAAGAATCACACTAGATTCTTTTCTGAATCTCGACGCCAAAAAATGGCTTGCACGCAGGGTTGCCAAACCTAATAGCCGGACAGACCAGCCGTGTTGGCCGGACATTTGCGTAAAAAGGCCGGACACCCTACATTTCTGAGGATTTTGAGTCTCAGTATTAATAGGTACGACAAAAAAGTTGTATGCAAAATCAAGCTTTTTTGATTATTACCATAAATTTTGTTAAACTCTAATGAAATATAAATAAAATCGAATGCCTAATAAGTACTTAATTATTAATGAGTCAAATAAAATCATCAGTCAAAATTAAATTCTAGATAAATATTTATCAACATTTTTAGACTGTTCTTAAATTCTAATGAAACGCAATTGCAAAAATAAGTCTTATTTACCTGCTTTTACTTTCCAAAGCAAAATAAAATAAAAAGTAATCTGAACAAAACAAAACTTCTTCTAAATTAAGTTAAATAATAGAAAAAAATATATATTTAGGTTGGCAGAAACCTGCTTGAAAAGCACAATATCTTTCAAAATGCAGTTGTGAAAATTCTGTTGTTGCTTACACGTCAAATGTTTTAAATTAAATTCTGCAACCAATATTTTAGCTACAGTGTCAACACGTAATCTGTTGCGTTCTTTTAACCATTGGTGATATATCAAAGAAAAAACTCTTTCAACGTTTGCGTTATGTCCTGGGATCGCAAACTAATACAGACGAATAGTTAGGAATTCTGAAAAGCAATCTTGACTACTCATAGATTTAAAATAGGCTATCCATTTCTTGTGTTCTAACAGCTTCTTGAAATCAAAGTTCTCTTTGTTATTGTTCAGAAAACTTTTAAGGTTTTGCAGTTGTTCAAAACATTTGCTATCGTTAACTTTAACGTTGTTTTGTGATAGGATACTTATAGTATCGAAAACTTGATTCCATTCAGGAACATCTTTTAAAGTCATCTATGTGAAATATTTTGTGTCTTTGTATAAGTTTTCGACCCAACTGGTGGTGTCAGCCCACCAGTTGGTGCTGACATCTCTAATGAGGCGCGTGTGGAACACAACGCGCCGTCGAACCGGTCTTGGTCCTTACCTGCCCGGTACCCATTACTCGCCGTCCGCCAGCCCGCGCTTACGGTGGCCGAGGATCAGCCTGGGATTCCCGACGCCCAGGGCGTTTCCTGCGGAGGCAAGGGCTGTGAGGACGCATATAATGCCTCTCTCTCACGTGCGCCGCCTCCCTTTTTGTGAGCGTTACTGTTTCGCAGAAGGAGGTGATGGCTACTCATGAACTCTCGTTCTGTACAATGGCCTGGACTAAGGCCGGATACAAGAGATCGCCGCCGCTGCCCGCCTTTACGAGGACACGGCGGTGCTCCACCCAAGCCGGAAAAACCTCCACCGTATGCTCCACCGTGTCCTCGGGGCGATTTACGCAGTGGAAACACCCGGCGTTTCCTTTCGCCTTCTGCGAAATATAAATCTCCCGAAAAAGCCGTGTCCGGTGAGGACTTGCGTCAGGCGAAAGGTGAGGATACCATGGCGCCTCTCAATTCACTCCTCAAAGAGGGGATGTACCGTTAACTGGGTTGTTGTGGTCAGATAAACAGTCGCTCCGTATAAAATACTGGTATTTATTTGTATCCGGTGAGACAGAAAGCCGACCATAGTATTCGAAAATGGCTAGGCTGATTGATTTTTGTACTGCGTTTGACACACTGTTGTCAAAAGAACGATGGGCTACTGGGAACTATGGACTCCGTCCCAATTTTATATTTTTGTTCAACGTACTTCATTTTTGTCTCATGTTTTCCATTATGGGCTACATACTAACAAATTGTTGGTTTCAAGTCTTAAATATATGGGGTTTCCTGAAAAAGTCTTCCAGTTTCATTTGTCTAACGATGTACCGGTTGTAGGTGCATCTCTACCAATACCTACGGGGTATACAAGCGAGAATGTCTTTTTATTGAAAAATAAATACAATGAAGTACCTGTAAAAAAAAATACGTCGTTTACAAACAATTTAAAACATATTTTGTACTACAGTTGTACCATTATATTTTCTGATGTTCTCTGAAAACCCCATACTTTTGAAGGTCGTCGCCATAGTAAAGACTTAGCTAAAACTTTTAAATGTGATACATCCCAAGTCTGTTGAATAAGTTTCAGTTTTGGGGACGCTAGAGCCTCTCGTCCTTTGCTGTTGCGAAACAAAAAGGTATTTTTTTGACAGATTTTTTTCAATATTATTATTATTATTTAGAAAAAAAAAACTTATCTGTGTTCTCCAGCTTGTGCGATAGGTAATTAGGTACCGAGGCAACTGTAGCCAGGGGTGTAGCTATAGCCTCATTTTTAAAATCAACTTGCTCTCGAAAAATTGCTATGCCTCTGGCATAATTTTACTGAGTCACTGTTCGAATCTAACATAGCCTAATTATACCCAATTAAACCGTTACACAGGTTTTAATAGGAGTTTGCAATGTTTTTTGAACTGTTTGAACTAAAAAAACAAATAGAAAAATAAAAACAAAAGGTGTAAACGAGAGTACTCGTACGTCTAAAGTAGACGTACTCTCGTTTACACATTTTGTTTTCGTTTTTTAGGTTGAGAAATCATTAAATAACTTCTCCCGCTCTGGGTGGAGCGGCAGGGGGTGTCAGACTTTTACTGACTAAAACCTACCCGTATTCCTTCAATTGCTTGTGTGCCAGGGGCCACGGTATGTCTTTCGAACAACCCACACCTCTGCTTTGCAATTTCCATTATTTAATTCTACTTAAGCACTATAATACGAGTACTCAGTGTGCCAATAATAGTTTGCTAGAAAAGTTGTATTTTTTCATGTTGTTTTAATTTTGTTTTGATTATACAGTAGATTGAAAATAACTCAGAAGAGCCAGAGACCTTAAATAAACACGTTCTGCATTTATTAAAAAATCTCCTTATCGCCTAGTTTTGGAATCGCGGCCAAAACCACTACAAAACTACAAAATAGCAACACAAGTAAGGGCTGATTTTTCAATAGTCAGATAACTTTTATCTGAGGAATAAATACAGAATTAGTTTTTAACCAATGCGAAAACTGTAATCATGAATTCAGCATATCATCATATCAGCAGAAACTTTTCGTCGGTTATACAAAAAAAAGAATCTGCTGTTTCATAGAAAAGTGCAACACCTACGCGGTCAAAATGTATGGAACAGCTATTTTTTTTTTTGTAAACCGACGAAAAGTTTCTGTATCTAGAAATGTCTAGAATGATATGCTGAATTCATGGTTACATAGTTGGTCGCTGTGATTAACACAAGACAATGTTTATGTTCTTTCTCCAGAATTAGCGTACCTAGTGACAAGTTATATGGGTTCGTATAATTATTTAGTTAAATACTTTTTTTAATTTTATTGACCAAGTGTTTTTTTATTATCTATCTATTATGTCATTAGTTATTGACATATAGAGCCCTTTATATCAGGAGACTTTTATTTTTGGTAATATGCGTTATTGTTTATTACTTTGCCTATGTATGTATAGAATCAAGTCCATCCGACTAAACAGACAGCGGTTGCGCCACTTCTTCTTCCCAGCTAAAGCACTAGGAAGTGTCGAAGGGTGGGCGTTTTTGGGGGACTGTCTTATGTATTTTGACGTTCGAAAAGTGTTGATTCTCAGCCTTATTTGAATAAATGACTTTTGATTTTGATTTGACAGTTTTCGCACTGGTTAAATACTTATCCTGTATAGCGGTTGACAACTTTTGTATAGAAAATATGCCAAACCGTCACATTTATTATTCAGATAAAAATTATCTGACTATTGAAAAATCAGCCCTAAGTGGAACATAAACTGCATAGAAACTATTCCAGCCATTATAAACAAGTTATCCGACGTTATTAAGGTCGTGTTCACAGGTCTCATAGTCCGGTCTTTTGATACGAGTCAGCGGAAACTCTCATTATTCACTACAGCATGTAATCTAACTTGAGCTGGGTTTAAATTTGTGAGGCCATTAAATCGCTTCATGCAGTATAACGGTGCACGATGGGCGCAAAATCCGCGTGCAGTTTTCTCGATGAACGAAATCTCGAATGAAATAAAGTTGGAAAAAGCGTGCAACAGATTATTTTCCGTTGAGTGGCGTTATCTGTTTTCAACTCTATTCCGGTTGTGATTTAGTTCATTATCAATGAGCTGTTTGTACATTTACATTTTGCTGCTCAGCGTGTTCTGAGCCTAGGTTGTAGAATAATTACACTATTATAATGGCATTCATGAGTATGTTATGAGGGTCACGACTAATTTAGTGCTTCTGATGGCACTAAGGCTATGATTTGTCTTTAGATCAGTTCAGATGTAACGTGGTAAGATCTGGTTACCACTATATCTGTACTATCTATCTATATAATTATATATAAATGAATCGCCGAAATGTATGTACATACATTTCGGCGATTCATTACGTGCATAACTTCCGAACGACTGCACCAAATTGGATGTTTATTTTTTCATGTGTTCCATATTGTCACGACAAGGTTTGTTAGCTAATGCCAATTCAATGTTCATAGCTAAGATAGGACATCGTCTGTTGGGGCAGTTAGTACTTATGATAATTTATTTTATAAAGCTGAACAGTTTGTTTGGTTGAACGGGGTAATCTCGGGAACGACTGATTCGATTTGAAAAATTATTTTAGAGTTAGTTAGCTCATTTTCGAAGAAGACTTAAGTCATATAACATCACGCTAGGGCCCTCAGGAGCTGAGCAAGAAGAAAAAAATCACGAATACGAAGTACTCGCACGGCCAGGCGATTTGATGCGACTCTCTTTGGGTGGGTCTCTCGTCCTAACTTATTTGAGGTCGACGCAACATGCCTTTTGCTTCCATAACTCAACAGTCGTCAGGGTAGCGCTTTCGGATTCGAATTGTCGGGGTTGAGTTGTACGAGTCGAGTTGTCTAGGTCGAGTAGTCGGGATCGATGTGTATATTTAAGGAATGCATTATCACTAACTTTATATTAACTTGAGAGACTAAGAATGTCAGGAAATGGTTTATTGTAAATACCTAGTTAGTAGGAAATAAATGTACTTACATCCTTGTTTCATTTATTTTAGTAGTAGGATAGAATTTATGATCCTACATTTGCTTTTAGATATAGATATATGATAGCTAAGTGACTCGATACACTTACCGAAAATCGTTAAATACTAAAACGGGAGACCGAAGCCCTCCTACAATAGATAGAAATGTATTTTCTATTGACCTTTAACTCTGCCGGCCAACTCTTTTGCATTAGTTATGACTGGATATTCAAAAATAATTTCGGAATGATGAGTCTCGGTCGAGGGAGATAATAGTTATGGCAATCGCTGGAGCTACTGAATAACAATGAAAAAGGTCGCAATTGTCGAAATCGGAAAGGAGGATGGTGAGTGACATACAACTTTCATTGATATGAAACATATTTTATACCTTTCTCAAATGAAATATTCTGCATAAAACTATTTAAAATTATGATGAAGCTTTACGTTAATCTATGAATCCATCTGTCGGGATAATTTCATTTATAAAGGCACCATTCAAATGAAACGAGTATTATTTACGTGGGTAGTTTCGAGATTAATTCACGTAGGCGTCATCCTTTCCTCTATGTTGCAGAAAAGAAATGAGTCTTACGTAGAAGGAGTAAGGTTACATTTTGTGGTGAGTTTGTAATTATAGTGTCTTGAAAATAGAAAGTTACTATCTAGGTACAATAATGCAATAAAAATACATTCAGTTTTAAGTGAATATTATGGTCAAATTTCGACCGCTTGACGACAACTAGTAAAAGGAAATGCTCGTTATAATTTGTGGTAAGGTATAGTTTGGTAAAGTGAGCAATGTTGGCAGTAATTTTTTTTCGAATTACGTGGAATTTGTTTCATTTATGCCTCTGACAAATAACGTGCCCAGGATTTGGAAAGCTAACTAGGTACGTGTATCGAGTAAACATGACACATTTGATGCTATAATCGTTTTTTACCGTCATTACCTGTTTGTATGTTTAGATATTTGGATGTTTAGAGGTTTTTCACTCAATCACGCAAAAAAAGCTGAACGGATCTGGATGAAATTTGGCAAACATATAGTTTTTAACACATCATTATGACACCTATGATCCTCATAATACGTTACCGTGGGATAATTTTTGTCCTCCACGCAAGCGATGCCGCTGCTAAAGACAAGTACGCTCATAAAAAAAACGATTAGGTAATTGTTATATTCGCTTTGCGTTATTATAGGAAAGTGAAAATGTTATAAGTAAGTTAATATTGCAGACGCGGTCGTGTTGAACACGGAATAAGTAAGACAGCTGTTTCTCTGTTTATTACTCGTCTACCCTCACTGTTATTGTAATAGCATACAGTAACAGTCATACAATAAGCACTTTTTCCTGCAAACGCTTTATCCTACAAACGGTGCTCTCCTTCAAAGTAATATGGAGGAGAACAAAGTGTTTTTTTTGGTTTGAAGAGTCCTAGTCGACCTGGTTAGAAAAGACAATAGCGTTTCTTTTTCGTAACTCAGCGCTATTTAAAACTTTTAAATAGGTACCTTTTGAAGATAAATTGTAGGGCATCTGGCGTGTGTATTTTGATAAGAAAGATTTTGTTTTGTTTCAGTTATTTCTGAAGATGTTTTTTTGTTGTAATTTACGTACATGGTTTGTTTTTTTTGGGAACTTGTTAATGGCAACTGTGCTTCCATAACAAGTTAAGCATGGTTAGGTTTTTTTTTAGTATGGGAAATCTTCAAATAACATGCGGGAGAGCGTGTCAGACTTTTACTGACTAATACCCGTGTTCCTTCAGTTGCCTGTGTGCCAGGGGCCACGGTATCTCTTTCGAACAACCTGCACCCCTGGCAGGCAACGGCCTTTGCACACCCCACCAGTTGGTGCTGACATCTCTTTGAGGCGCGTGGGGAACACAACGCGCCGTCGTCGACCCGGGCTTGTTCCTTACAGCACGGCGAGCTACCCATAACTCACCATCCCCAAGCCCGCGCCTACGGTGGCAGCATGGGAAGGTTGAAGAGGCTTTTCAAATTGCTTTATCAATTAGTTCCCTTTAAATAAAGAAAAGCATTACAAGGTTCCATAATAAAGGTCGTGAAGGAAACTTTGTTCTATCACAAAGTTACGTATTATCAAAACAATGAATCAACTTTTTGAAGAAAAACTAAATAGAGTTCCGTTCTTGGTGGACATAAAAATGAGTGAGAAATATTCCCTACACTTTTTATCTTTGCGAACTTTTCACGAGGCACAGGTATTGAAAGTGGCGCAAGATAAGATTAAGAGGCAGAATTGGAGGTGGAGGCCTTTGCCCAGAAGTGCGGCAGTATAAGCTAATAAAACGAAATGGGCAATTGAGCATTGTGATTAGTGGGCACGCCACGATTGCGGCGGTAAGTCCCCTCTTTGAGGAGTGGTTTGAGAGGCGGCATGGCGTCCTCACCTTCCGCCTGACGCAGGTCCTCACCGGACACGGTTGTTTTGGGAGGTTCCTGTTTCGGATAGGGCGGGAGGAAACGCCCGGGTGTTTCCACTGCGAAGATCGCCCTGAGGACACGGTGGAGCACACGGTGGCGGTCTGCCATGCTTGGGCGGAGCACCGCCGTGTCCTCGTGGAGGCGATCGGCGGCGGCGATCTCTCGCGTCCGGCCCTGGTCCAGGCCATGGTACGGAGCGAGAGGGCATGGGGAGCCGTCACCTCCTTCAGCGAAGCAGTGATGCTCGCGAAGAGGGAGGCAGCGCAGGTGAGGGAGAGGCAGCATATGCGCCCTCGCGACCCTAGCCGCCGCAGGATACGGAGACGCCCTGGGCGTCGAGAATCCCAGGCCGATTTCCGGCCACCGTAGGCATGGGCTTGCGGACGGCGAGTAATGGGTAGCTCGCTGTCCGGTAAGGACCAAGCTCAAGTCGACGGCGCGTTGTGTTCCACGCGCGCCTCAAAGAGATGTCAGCACAAAAAGTGATGGGACCCGCAAGGGTCGATGCCTTCCAGGGGTGCGGGTTTGTTCGAAAGAGACACCACAGCCCCTGGCTTAAGGGCTACTGAAGAAACACGGGTGGGTTTTAGTCAGTAAAAGTCTGACACGCCCTCCTGCTCCACCCAGAGCGGGAGAAGTTATTTGATGATTTCCCACCCCAAAAAAAAAGCATTGTGATTAGAATGCACTTTATTTATTTTGAAATATTTGGCATGGAAACAGACCACAATGTTTTGAAATTGCTAGGAAGTCTCTGCTTTTTATTTTGGGTGGCAAATCATCAAATGACTTCTCTAGCTCCCTTGTGTCAAACTTTTACTGAATAAAACCCACCTGTTTTCCTTCAGTTGCCTGTGCCACGGCAAGTCTGACTGTTTGGAAATTCTTGGTTACACTCCTTCAATTTATTTTTAGGAAATGAAAAATGAATAAAATTGTCGAACAAAATGTTTCGATTTGAGCTAAGCTTTCTTTTGACCATATGAAGATATTTCAGAAAGCCTTATTGGAGAAGGTTTCTTCTTGAAAGCTTATCTCTAATGGCTTTGAGCTTTTGCTCAGAAAACTTTATGTAGCAAAGACTTAGGTACAGTTGCGACTTTGTAGCTATTTTTATATTAGTTCCAGTTTAATTGGAGTTAGAATCTATTGACATTTAGTTACGAGTTATCGTTCTAGTTTGTATATACGAAATGTATAATATATCTGTAGTCTGAAGAACTCTTTGCTGGGATCACGAGACCAATTAGGAGAATCTGTGCGCGACAAATGGCGACGAGATATCAACTTTTAAACTTTTTATTCACCCAAGACTTGAAAATGGATTTCATGTTTCTAGATGCACCACTTATAACTGTGTTCAATGGGTGGCATTTCTAACTTATAAAGTTGGTTCTTAAAGTCAATATTAAAATGTTGAATGGTTTAATACGTAATCATATTTGATAACCAATATTATCCGACCTCATCTACTTTTTTAAATAAGATTGACGTGTCAGTGTTTGTACAGAACTACTTCCAATATATTTAGTTTAAATCATTTATCTATATAAATAAAAAGAAAAGTCCTGACTGACTGACTGACTCATCGACGCCCAGCCCAAACCCTTGGACCTAGAAAGCTGAATTTTTGCACAGGGTTTCTCTTTATAATGTAGACAAGGATTAAGGAAGGATTTTTGTAAATTCAAACCTTAAGGGAGTTAAATAGGGGATGAAAGTTCCGCGCGGTCTAAGCCGCTGCCAAAAGCTAGTCATTTATAAATAAGTCGGATTATTATTAAAACGTTTAACATACATACAGGTTCTGTGAATGGTTTATTTCCAGGTTTTTGATGCGCAGCCCAATTGACAGATGTCACAAGACTCCCGTCAAAAGAAGGCACGGCACGGTTCTGACACGTCTAGAACTTTCTAGTAGCTGCGCTCTTATTGGTCGAGCGGATTGTGGCGGGAGCGCGAGCGGTTTGAAAGAGATTCGCGTTATAATCTTCACTATCTTTGTAGTATTAAATAGGGTACGTTCGTTTATAACCATAGTACGTGATCGTCCTAGTAAGGGTCAGAGCAGATACAGCAGTAAGATGCTCGAGCAGTTTGATAATGTACATTCTTTTGGAATAGAGTTAAAATAGCGCAAGATATAATTAATTATTATGTTCCTCGCAGTCATGCGGGCTATCGCGAAGACGAGTAAACGACGACACCACCGCGGCGCCGCCTTATGAAATGTAAGGTTCCTATTTGTTGTTTCCTTTGGAAAAGCGTCGGCAAGTAACTTCACGGTTACTTTTTTAAAAATAATTGTAATTTACTATGTTTTTAAGTGATAATAAAATAAAATTCGGTGATGATAGCGTTTGCGAGACTGCTCGAGAATCCTCAAACATCCGCTCTGCATCCACTGACTTTTCGCTGTGAATTTTGCGCTATTGCGGTTTTGTCTGCACTCACCCTAACCCTAAATACTTCCACAGCCAGGCACGACGCGACTTTAATCGAACGATTATTGTTAAATCTAGATGTAAATTCAAATACTAGAGTCACGTCGCGCCGGTCTGTGGGATCCTTCATTCAACTGCCAGATGTCGTGCCAATAAATGGACTAGTCACAATCGCGGATAAATGTAATTATTCTCTGTATTTGATAGCTGTAGATGTTCGAAAGCTATGATTTTCCTGTCACGTTTAGGCCCTATTTCGTACCACGATTTTTTACCGCGCCATTTTTACTCTCGCGGATTATATTTCGTTACCGGATTTACACTTAATAGGCACTGCGAATAAAACTTCGCGCGATTTTCGTCGCTGCAGTTCCCGGCTAAGACGAACGTCTAAAATGAACAACAGAATCACTTAGTGTAATTATTGGATAAATTCCCCGGGATTCAAAACCGAGATCGCTTATTTATGACTGTCTGATTGTAATTTGTTTATATTGTCCGTCTATCTTACATAGTTTTTTTTAGTAGGTAGAAATAAAAGAAGAAGTATTGAAATAACTCATTCGTTCAAATAATCGTTTTATTATTCAGTTATCACTTCACAAATAATATAAGCCTTATTTTTGTTTCACGAGCCACGGAGAGTTTTAGTCAATCGCTGACTGTAGCTCTGTAGGTCAAAATTGGGTTGGCTTGTTTAGGGAGGTACTCAGCTCTTAGAGAATACCAAAGTGAAGTATCAACATTATGGAGCTGCGCTTTAAATTATGAGTAAGGGAACGGGAAGCCCAAGGTTTGGGTTGGGAATCGATTGGCAACGCATCGTCTATAAACCTGGAGATGTGGGTGGCGGTGATTGCTTAGCATCGGGTGACCGTGATCCGATATTCATTTGCTCACTTGATGGTAAAAAAAACTTAGCGCCTCAATGCTGTGTCGAATAGTAGAAAATCAATCTTAAACTCGAAAACCACAATTCCAAGCGCCATCTCGTTTCAACAAGCAGAGTTAGTTAGTGAAAACGTATCTTATACTTTAGACTCGTAAAACTTTTTTGTCATATGTGTGTTATAGAACACAACACTTGCAGGAATAAAACAATATTTGCTGCACATTGATTTTGACACCTAGCCAGGGTCTCACTGGTCATGGCCTTTGTTCCACACGGGAGGTCTCCTGTGCATTAGCGTGATCTATTTCTCTATGTCAATCTAATCATTTTCTGGGAACTCCTGTGCGGCCGTCAACCGGGCGGGAGGCGAAGCACGCGACATCCTTACGCGCCTGCCAATAGCACGACTGAGCTAAACGCGCGAATTTTAATTCGCAGTGCGGACATACGAGTAGCCACAACTACTTCATATAGTACAAAATATTCGCGCGGAAAACATTCGCACCGCATCGCGTTCAATTTGCATCGAATCGCAGATCTTTTTCCGCACGAATTTTGTACTGGTGGTACTCTCACGCTTCTCCCATATGATTCAATGTGTTACAGAATAACGATAAAAAATCACGTCGTGAAAAATCGCGGTTCTTATAGGGCCTTAGATTAAGTTATAATAACATTACCCTGGTGGCAAAAGTGTTCTTTGTTTGCTCGATCAGAGGACTTAAGTAAAGCTGAACTTTCAATAGTTCAATATCTTGTCCTCCTCAGGGTCTTTTTATCCGGATTTTTTTTCTTTTGAGCGTGGGAAATCATCAAATAACTTCTCAAGCTCTGGGTGGAGCCGGAGGGCGTGTTAGACTTTTACTGAACACCAAAACATTGCATTACGTTTTTGATCAGGGATATACAGTATTTTTTAAACACTTATTTTCCTTTCCAATCAAAATCCATTTATTCAAACTAGGCTGAGAGTCAGCACTTTTCGAACGTCAAAATTACATAAGACAGTCCCCCAAAAACGCCCACCCTTCGACACTTCCTAGTGCTTTAGCTGGGAAGAAGAAGTGGCGCAACAACCTCCCCAGCAGATATTAGGGTAGGTACATATTATTAAGAAGCTGGATAGATCGTGGAATATTTGGACCAGCTAGGTACTAAACCTTATTTTCCTACAAAATTCGTAATTGTATGTAACTCATTGGCGTTACAAAAATTATGGAATTATCCAGGTTATCGAATTAGGGTACATTAAAATCGTCTTAATCGGTGATTCATGACAGATTAGATATTAGGGTAGGTACATATTATTAAGAAGATGGATAGATAGTGGCACATTTTGACTAGCTAGGTACTAAACACTCGCGAGTTCGAGCTTTTCAATGTTAACACTATTTCAGTGCCGTTTTTGACACAAAAATAACACCAATAGTTGGAAACCAAGGTTTTATTCAATGTCTTTTAAAAATAATCCGTACCCAGTGTGGGATGGTCAACGTGATCCTGATATCTAGCTCACCCCAAATGAAATTAAAATAATACAACTTAAAATAAAGACACCAAATAATTTTGGTGCAATTGCAATTTTGAATGCCAACCCGCACTGGGCCCGCTTAGTGGATTACGGTCCACTCACTCCCACCGAGAGGAGGCTTGTATCGAGTCCCAGCAGTGGGAATATTAAGTATAGGATATTAGGCTGTTATGTTTATGCATTATGTTATTGACAAATGAGCCATAACTTAAGTAAGGGCCTCGTGCTACTTCTTTTTGCAATCTAGTATTTTTTTTAGCTCTAATGGAGCTAAAAGCTTAATGACTGTCTATTATTTGTGTTTTTATCTAAATTGGTTTTTATTATAAACTAGCTGACCCGTCGAACTTCGTACCGCCATATTTTATTTCTCCAGTCGGGACTGAGGAAATATAACCCTTCCAGTAAAATCAAATCAGTTGGATTATCAATATATATATATTATATTATATATATTATATTATATTGTATTATATTGTATTTCCATTTGGGGGGGCGCGCGTAAAACACGTTTCCTTGATGTTGAAAGAGCGCAACGGACATTAATAAAAGTAATGTACTTCAAAAAAAGGATCTTTCCCACCTATGAGCTATATCAAACAAGTCATTTATTATCAGTCCGAAAATTGTATATTGTACACATAGTTTTGAAAAAATATAAAACACTACCCTTCGATCCTAATGTATTAGCTAGAAGAAGGAAATACAATATCGCTGCCAACCAATTTGTAAAAACAGAATTTGCTAATATACAGTACGACAAACGCTCGTCCTTCTTGTTTAATAAAGTAAATAAACATATAGATATTCATACTAAACCGTTTAAAGAATGCAAGTCGTTACTGATTAAGTGGATAAACAAATTATGCAACGATGAAGTAGAGAATCTTCTATTAAACATAAGGTAAAATCTGCTCCGGATAAAATAAGCACACACATAAACACAAGCACGCACACTAATGCACACACGCACACTCACTCAAACACACACACCCACAGACACACACATACACACACACACACACCAACAGACTAATTATAATAAACAAAACCAAAATATAGCATATTTACTATTCAATTAAAATACAACAGCACAACAGGCAAAATAAAAACATTAAGTGAAAAAATATTCGGCCCACCCGTCAATTCTGGAAAATTGTATTTAAAATATGTGGAGACTTAACGAACTTTGAACAAAAGAACTATGAAGCAAACCACAATTTCGGCGCATAAATCAGAACACTAATAGCTCCAAACAAAATTGACCGCCTGCAATGATACGGTGTTTGGGTTCAAATCCAACGCCGTGAAATTGTTTTTGTGTTTTTTTTTTTTTTTATATAGTCAGGAGATCCTACGTTCAAACCCCGCATAAAATATAAACATCTGAAGATTATTTAAACGCTTGATACATTTTTTTAATTGTATTTTTGTACTTATTTAAATTGCCGCTAACAACAATGGAAAGCTTTGATATGGACAATATTACTGTACGAAAACCCGCAAAGGCCAGTTCAATGGATAATATTTTCAACGATGACTTAAGCAGAAATTCGACTTTAATGGACACTACAATGATGAGTTTGCCTAACACTTCAATTAATGATAGTGACGATATTGTGAGATATAAAGACAAAATTGGGAGATTGACTCTGGAATTAGAAAGCGCCCATCTGGAGATTGAGAGCTTAAACAGTGAAAATTTTCGTTTAAAAATGGACATAGGCCAATATCAAAAAGTTATTGAAACATATAAGAAGGTAACCATTGTAGAAACGAAAAGTTTTTCACCGAAATCTGCAAGAAAAATAAAAAGTTTAAAAACAAGCTGCTTCTCTACACCTTCAAAGTTGACTATTAATCCTAAAATAACACAGCAACATGACGATGTCGTAATACAGACCCCAAGCGATGTTGGTGTATCTTTCAATACAGCAGGATCAATCTGTAGTCCTGAGGGAAGACAACACGAAAAGTCGCCACCAAAGAACAGCGGTCAAAATCCTAGCACATGTACAAAACTGAGTGACCACGACTCTCGGTATGAAAAGTCTTCATTATTGCTAAAAACTCACAACAAGCAAGACGACCAGTATAAACAAAACAAAATATGCATTTTGACTACGAATACACAGAACAGGACGACGTGTATAGCAGAAGACACGATTGAGAGGCAATTTGATTTTTGTCACTATCTGTCGACAGGAGGAGCCACAAATAATCTCTTGGAAGGTTTGAACTCTAAACTTGAGGATTACACGAAGAGTGATTTTTGTGTAATTTTTATTGGTGAACAGGACTTTAAAATTAGTAATAACTACTTTAAACT
The DNA here is from genome assembly GCA_949987655.1 of Polymixis flavicincta. NCBI lineage: Eukaryota > Metazoa > Arthropoda > Insecta > Lepidoptera > Noctuidae > Polymixis > Polymixis flavicincta. The sequence continues at coordinate 26,775,170 of OX465171.1, read as the reverse complement.
AATATTAGACATAAGGAACACACTCAGTGCCATAACACATACTAACATTATTATCTGTTTGCCAACATATAAATATAACATTAATTCAAATATGTATAATTGGCGAGTTAGGAGCTTTAATCAACTTTTGTATGAAGATAACAGGAAACATAATTATGCATATGTGTTGGATTCAAATGCAAACATTGAGTATACTATAACACATTCTTTAGGCACTCTGGTCAACTAAATAATTATGGGCTCCGAATTGTTTTTGTTAGTCTTCTGAATTTAATTAGGAACATTCAAGATTTTAACACTCAGTATGTAAGGAGTCACTTGGTTACATTAACGACCCACGAACCCACACATGTGATAGAAACAGAAAAACAGTTTTTTCGTTAGTGAAAGTATTTATGTGATGCATCAAAATATCGCAGGCCTTCTAAATAAGACAGACTGATGCTTTAACTGTTTGCCTACAGGAACTAGAAGAAAAGAACATTAACATTGACGCGTTGTGTATTACAGAGCATTTTATGATGTCAGGTTACGAAGGTCACTTAAAAGTACCCAATTATTGTTTGGCATCAGTGTTTTCTAGAAAAAATAGTAAGCGTGGTGGTGCTTGTATTTTAATTAGAAATGAGCATCAATGGAGAGAGCTCCCGCAGATAGCTAATTTGTCAATAACTGGTGTAGTTGAGTGCTGCGGTGTAGAGCTCATACAATATAATATGGTTATTTTGTGTGTATACAGAGTACCAAAACTTAATAATATAAATGTATTCTATGAGGTCTTAGAAAAATTATTACGAATCATATGTAAAAAAAAAATACGCATATTGTAATGACGGGAGACTTTAATATTGACATTATGAAGAAAAACAATATTGTATTAGAATTTGAATGTCTGTTACTAAATTTCAATCTAAAATTAGCTTTAAAACAACCAACCAGGATACATAGCCAAACGTGCATAGACAATATCGCACATAACTTTAAAGCCAAATGTAAAACTGAAGTAACTGAATTTGCACTTTCGGACCACACGGCCCAAATAATAAAGTGCCCGGTAAAAAAGACTGCCATTTTAAAATATTGGCGCATAAAAAGACGTGATTTTAATACAGAGAATATGACTAAATTTAAAAAGTGTTTAGAACAAGTGACTTTTTCAGAAATTTATGAAACGGATAATTCTAATGACGCATTTGACTTATTTATTGACACGTTTAAACTTTTTTATGACCTATGTTTTCCATTTAAATGGACAACTATACGAGTGTTAAGGAAACCGAAATGGATATCACGCGGCATAAAATTATGCAGCAAAAAGAAACGGCAATTGCTGTGGCGTTATAGACTAAAACCAAATGTAAAGAATAAGGCAAGCTTCTTAAACTACAAAAAACGATTTAAAAAAATTATGAAACTTACTAGACGTGCCCAAAACAACTATTCTATTAAAACCTCTACCAATAAGTCAAAAACTACCTGGAATATTATAAACAAATCAAAACCATGTTTCCCTAAGGAATCCATTAGGCAGATCAATTTAGATAATAAAGTAATAAATGACCCTCAAGAAATAGCGAACGCATTTAACGACTTCTTCATAGACAAAATTCAACCCATTCCATGTTCAAGAAATAATTTAGGCAATATCACAAAACGTCCAGATTCAATTTTTGTTGCCCCCAGTATACCTATAGACATTAAAAATATTATAATATCATTAAAATCAACAAATAGTACAGGATATGACGGAATTTCTACAAAGGTAATCAAATATGTTTCCGACTGTATTTGCAAACACTTGAGCTATCTCATAAATCTGTGTATTTGTTCAGGTGTATATCCAGATTCCTTAAAAGTGTCTATAGTAAAGCCCTTATTTAAAAAAAACAATACTGAAGACATGGGCAACTATAGACCAATTGCACTTATTCCGATAATATCAAATTTTTTTGAGAAGTATATTTATAAAGAATTGTACTCATACCTAGAAAAGAAACACATTTTAATCGATGAGCAAAAGGGATTTAGGAAAAACAGGACAACCAATATGGCAATTTATGACTTCTTGCATAAGGTAATGATAAATATGGACGTCAGAATTCCAGTATGTGCTATTTACTGTGATATGACGCAAGCTTTTGACTATGTCAACCATAACGTTCTACTTCAGAAACTAGAGGCATATGGCATAAGAGGAAATATACTTAACCTTATAGAGTCTTACCTTATTAACAGAAAACAGTACACAGAAATAACAAAAATAAATATAAAGACAAAAAAAGAGGAATCTTACATATCTGACGAACGAACGCCTATTTACGGTGTCCCACAAGGGAGCGTGCTTGGATCATTATTATTCATCCTAAATATCAATGACCTGCCTGATGCTATTAACTACCCCATGACCCTATTTGCAGATGACAGCACAGTAACTATGACATGTAATAATAAGGACATTTATGAATATGACATTAATAGAACTTTGACGACAATAATATCATGGTTAGATAGGAATAATCTAAAAATTAATTTAGATAAGACGACGATAATGCATTTTAGTCAACGGGTAAATGCTGGTATTAACATTGAAGCCATGTACAATGGCACAGTAATAAATAAAGTCGACAATACAAAATTTCTTGGTGTAATGATAGACGCAAAATTGAATTGGAAAGCACATATAGAATATACAAGCAAAAAACTGAGCACATCCGCGTATGTCTTGTACAAACTGTCCTCAGAACTTAACTCAGCTGCTTTGGTGACGGCCTATCATGGATTGGTGGCATCAATTCTGCGCTATGGTATCATATTTTGGGGTAACTCTACAGACAAGGAAATAGCTTTTAAAGCCCAAAAGAGGTGTATTCGGGCTATGTTTAAGTTACAAACGACAGAAAGCTGCAGAGCATTGTTTAAAAAATACAATTTATTAACTTTGCCATCAATATATATTTTTGAAGTTGCAACGTTTGTAAAGTGTAACCCACATCTCTTTCCAAAACTCTCTGACACTTTTCCGCGCAACAGACGTGACAATAGCCAACTTTGCTTGCACTCAGCAAAAACTGCCCTCATGGGGAAAAGCTTTTTCTGTATGGCCCCGAAAATATACAACAAAATACCACAGTCTTATAGGGCTATGACAACAAATGAATTTAAAAACAAGATTCGAAGTATGTTAACAGACAAATGCTATTACAATATTAATAACTTTTTGACAGATACCTTTTGACATTTATTTGAATTTTATATTATTGTTTCTACCTTATTATTGTTCTCATAGAATGTAATAATGAATTATAGTGTTTAGTCTTTTAAATTAATTATTTGTATGTTATAAAAAATTGTACGCCTCGTCAGGCAAAACATGTACGGACTTTTTACCTATATTTAAGATCTTGCATGCTCGATTTGTATGTAAACGCATGTTTGACAAATAAATTATCTTTATCTTTATCTTTATCTTTAAGAATTATTATCTCATTAACTTTTGTTTAGTTACATGTTGCACAAATTTGTAAGATTTAAAAGAGCGGCGCCTCCTGGCACAGGCATCTATTTGCTTAAAAGGAGACGCCACCAACTGTATGATATTCAACGTGTAATAATGAAATAAAACAATTTTATTTTATTTTTAATTCTTTTTATTTTATCAATAATTTCACAATAATTCTGATCAATCTGTATATTTTTTTTTTAAATTTTCTGATATACGAACCTTGTTCTGACATTAAGGAACACATAAAAAAGAATCATCCAATTTGGTGCAGTCGTTCGGAAGTTATGCGCGTACATACATTTCGGCGATTCATTTTTATATAGATAAATAGATATAATTGGTATTTATTAAAAAAAAATTGCCTGAACAAAATCAAATGGCAATATAGGTGTTTGCTACTGATATTCAGATTAGTGTTAACTTATTTCTGTTATATTTAATTGTACCAAAATATCTGAGATACGTCCCTTTTGTTTCGGGTCTGAGTAAATTGCCTATGGACTGTGATCCTTCTTCCTTCAGTTGATTTTGTATCATTAAGAATTACAAGAAATTTTACATTTACTCTGTACTGCAACCGCTATTTATTAACTCGACTGAAAGCGCACCGATTGGAAAAAATAAATATTTAAAAGAATACAAAATACACACGAGTATTAATACAAATTAACCATGCAAATTGGACGAAGGGCAAGCAACTATGGACTCCATCCCCAATTTATTTATGATCCAAAATACTTCATTTTTGTCTCATATTTTCCGTTAAGGCCTACATAGTAACAAACCGTATAAAAACCGGTTTCAAGTCTTAAATGTATGGGATTTTCTGAAAAAAGGCATCTTTCAGTTTCATTTGTCTGACGATGTACGGGTTGTTGTGGTTGTACAATGTCTACCAACACCTACTGCTTGTATACCCTATACAAGCATGACTTTGTTATTTCATCGTACTAATATTATAAATGTGAAAGTATATACCTAGAGGATACTTTTTATCCCGATAGTACACACAGCTCCACAGAAAACTCATCCCCAACAAAGGCGACATGCCTTTGTAGGGGATGAGTTTTATGTGGAGCTGCGTGTACGTTCGCATGGGATAATTTTCGAAGAACACGCGGGCGAAGCCGCTGGCAAAAGCTAGTGGAAAATAAAATACGATATGAAGTACGTTAAGTAAAATCAATAACTTGTTATTCAATATCAAATATATTTTGTAACACTTTTGTATTATTACATTTTCTTATTTTCCCTGGAAACCCCTTACTTTTGACGGTCATCGCCATAGTAAAGAATGAACAGTAACCTAAGACCTTTTAAATGTGTTACGTCTCAAGTTGTACTGTTGCCTAAGTTTCATTTTGGGGACGCTAGAGCCCATCGTCCTTTAAATCATACACTACCGATCTGACTAGCATAGCAGCATTGCTATTCACTACATCAGAGAAGAAAACAAACAAACTGTAGACATCTAATCTGTCCCAACAGAATGCGGGCGAATCACTAAATCCCACCGCAAACGGGTTGGAGTGGTTTAAAATTATCAACTAAGCTTTCTATTTCAACAAAATTAAATGGCAATTTGTTAGGAAAATTTACTAGAAGCGACGTTCAAGATTGACTGAGTGAAGCTACGATTTCGTACGATAGCGGTGGCCGCCACATTAGGGTCGCAGTGACGGCTTTCGTGAGAATTATAGCGGCGGGGTTTTAGTTTAAAACCCCCCCTGTCTGTGACAAATAACACTCTCTAGGGAAATACAGTGATGTCATGCGACGGTCAATGGCGGACGCTATGTCGCAGCCACCGCAGTTTTAGGAACCCATGACTTGATGCATTACTGGCATAGACCGAACCCCCTTTTTTCTATGTAAAATAAGTCCGCTCACTTGTGACACCTCAAACAAATAGCCGGCGAGGAACACCTGTTACTTATCACAAAGTTTTACGAGTATATTAACAATTTTAAATCCAGTCCTGTACAGTCCACGAGAGCCGCTACGCCGCTACGAGCGCGTAGCGAAAAGCTACGGCGTAGCACAGGATATCCCCGCGGGAAGCCTTATATATGCCCCAAGTGAATGTTTCGTGTTCTTACTATATGGATGGTTTTAGTTTCTTAGAGTGAGTGCAGGTCTAACTCGAATGAAACATTCAGGACATGTATTAACTTTGTGTAGTATTTTATTTTTTTAGTATTTTATAGTTGTAGTATTTTTGTCCCGTATGTGTCGCCGGGCGTAAAAGAATAGCACCATCCCATTTCCTCCAGTGGGTGTCGTAGAAGGCGACTAAGGTCAGTAAGGTAACTACTTACTAGAGAATGGGCAGCAGCGTTCTCTATGCATTTTACCACCATACTGCGATCGCCAACCCGCCTGCCAAGCGTGGCATATGTCCAGCAGTGGACGTCTTTCGGCTGAAATGATGATGATGATGATGACGATACCTCGTAGTAAGACTGGTAGTCAGACTTTCGGGCTTCTGACGACCCGTAACGACTGTCAAAGATTTACAAACGACGGCCGGGACCAACGGCTTAACCTGTCAAAGACAAAGCATTTGTTTCAAATAGGCACATAAAATACACTTTTTAATGTCAACGTGCTTACCGAGGCATGGAGGGAAATTAGTATATTATTATAAAGATGGAAATGATCGATCGACTCGTACGGCTGTTTTCACGTAGCCACGAGCCCCTCCAATTCTAAATAAAAAATCGACAGTATAAACGGGCGTAAAAAGAGGCTTTACGAATCCGAGAATCATGCTATGCAGTTAGGCAGAGGTAAATGTAACTTGTTAAAAACATTTCTGTGAATAAATACTTTTTCATTTTGTTTTTTCCGTTGTTCTTCCAGGGAATTTGTTTTTTTTTTGTACTTTCTGGTTATAGGGATTTAGGAGGTTTTTTTTACAAAAACAAAGCTTTATTTGTTATTTTACTTTTAAACCTTACGACCGCTGCAGGTACCGTCGCGGTACAGGGGTCATTAAACCTTGTGTTTATGCACAAGTAGACGTGTGCGTTATTTAACGTAATCCGTTTCAGAAACTGCTTACGAGGCTTATAATAAGTAACGATTATTTTAAGTACGTAGTTCACAGTAGACATGACACTTGCACAACGAAACGCATACGCGTAAGCGTTTCGTTCAACAGATTATTATTGAAATGATTATGTGTACGTTACGTAATCATACGACTCGCAAAACGAGAGTAAAGAGTCCCTTTGGAATTTTAAACTGTTACATATTCATAATTTTATGTAACACAACACACGTAAAACTAATATTATAATACGAATAACCTGTAACATTTTCGTAATCAAAACATAATACAAACGCAAAACCATACCAACTGTATACAAAAGTAACCAGTTACAAAAATAATCGATTTTGAAACTAGTTACTCATATCTACGAAACTACGTATAACCGATTACGCCCAAAAGACGTTACGACCCATGTCTATGCACAAGATTTTGATAGCGTCGGCAGTATTATTTGTATGAATAGTAGACTTTTGTGGTGCGATGAACAGAATACTCGTACTTAGTTGACGGCTCGTTAAACCACCCTGTATTTTGTTCCAGGAGTTGGTAGATATAATGTTAAAGCGAATGGACCCCGATCTGGACGGGGTGATCAACTTCCAAGACTTCCACACGACAGTCCTGAAGACCCCATCGTTGCTGGAGAGCCTCGGCTACTGCCTGCCGGAGAGACCAGCAGTCTACGCCTTCATAGCGACTTGGTGCCCAATGTGGGGCAAAATGTGAAAAATATATGAATTGTTTGAATTATCTTTACACACAGAATCCGAATTGTAATGTCGTTTGTGTTAACCAACAAACTGTTAGTTTTTTATCAAAATACTTTACAAACAATAATCTTGTAATAAACAATGAATAAAATATTTTTTGGCTTTAGTTTGACGGACTAATAAAGCAAAAAAATCAATGTCATCAGAAGAGGCAAAGAAGAGTCTTCACAAAGATTTAGGTTGGTACATAAAAGCGAGACGAGCCTCAATCAATTATATCGCTAAACAGAAATATATTTCCCGAGGGAGATCATCTCAATTTTAGTAAATAGCACCTTATATCCTATCTATTGAGTTCAAGGCTGCAAATCTTTCACTTACAGTACAATCGATAGGTACAGAATAGTCCCGTCGGAATATCTGTCTTGATTGCTCAATACTGAACAAAGGCCTCTTAATGAGCGGTACAGTTATTAGACAATTACGTCGCCTAGCTAGTTGGCCTACTTGTCGCACGGCTGCTGATCGTAGACCTCGTTAAATACCAATTGCGCGTCATAAAACGAAGAGGTTTATTTGTTAATGTGCCAATTTCATCGTACCAACCATCATCTCAACCCGGAATCACAAACTGCGAGGTGTTTCCCTTTTTGCGCCATACTTCTCGGTTCCGTGCGTCTCTCATCCATGTGTTTCCAGTGATTTTGACGATATCATCAACCCAACGCGGTTTTGGACGGCCTTCGTGTATTTGGCCTGACCTTGGCCACCAATGCGAATTGTTGTAAATAGTGAAGGAACTACTAGATCGAGTGTACGTGGTATTGTTGTTGTTGATTTTGGGACGGATCTAATATTATTGGCTATTAGCTTTTAGTATAAATTTTCCAAGTCCAAAATTTATGCCCGTTAATGGCGGTGAGACGCGCTCCATTTTACTTGGAAGTTGCCACTTCTAGTAGAATCTGGGGTGTCATGTTCCTACTCCTTTGGAGAGCACACGTGGAACGAAGATAGAGTCCTGCGGTCAGCTAGGTACTTTAGCCAAGCATAGGGCAGCTGGCAAGTGTCACTAATATCTCTACATACTATTTAACAAAGATGCTTCCAGCTGTCCGTACGCTTGGATCTTATAAACGCAACGGATTTTAATATGGTTTTCATCAATGGACAGGAGTGATTTAAGAGGAACGTTTATATGTTTTACCAATACATGGATATTATAGCAGAGAAAAGGCGAAAATTTCAATGAATTGTAATGTGATGTCGTAAAAATCATCTTTTTGAGCGCTTACTTTGCAAACGTTGGCTAAACTTTACGAGATAAATCAAGATAATGTACAGAGGCCAGCACATCAAGCTACCCCAATCTGTCAAATTTCTTTGATAGTTTTTCAACTTGACTTTATTCCTTTGTAAGGAATAAGGTTTATGTTCAATTGGGAAAAAAATACAGTTTGGGATAGCTTGACCTGCTGGCGACTGTACATACGCCAAAAGAGATAAGTAACCAGTCACGTACACTATAAAACTCTAAGCTAAAGTTAAAATTATTCAAAACTTATTGCACACACAGGCACGTCCCCCCGAGTGTATTCCCGCATTGTCCTTGCGGGGGGCTCAGTAGCCGTGGTTATCCAGCCACGGTGAAGCGAAGAGGAATCCCAAGGTGGGGCCGCTCGTCAGGGCTTTTGCTTCAAAGCCGACGTTGTAGCGGCCAAACAAAGTAGGTTGCGGTGAAGTGCACCGCAACTGAGGTGAGCCGCAATGTCGAATGGGACCCATGGCAGCTGAGGGTTACAGGCTGCGGCGGAGGAGTGCCGGTACTTTTGAGGAGCGCTCATCCCTTGCGTGGCCTGGACGGGACGGCCACCGTTTGATGGCGGACGTGGTGGGGCCATAGAGGAAGAGGAGTGTCGGTATAGCGTTGGCCGCTCTCCCCATCCCCTGCGCCCGAAAAGTGGTAGGCGGCGGGGCCACTGAGCTGACTCGTCGCAGGGTGACCAAGTGGTCCGCAAGGGCCGATTTCTGCCAGGGCTGCGGGTTGTTCGAAAGAGATACCGTCGCCCCTGGCACACGGGCAACTGAGGGAACACGGGTGGGTTTTAGTCAGTAAAAGTCTGACACGCCCTCCTCCTCCACCCAGAGCGAGAGAAGTCATTTGATGATTTTCCACCCAAAAAAAAAAGCGCACTCATCGCATTCGTGGAGTGAGTGCGTTAATATCTAGATGATAATAAATCATAATTTCGCACTAAAAGCAATGGATAAGCATCCAACCTACAATTATAACAGTGTTTTTTTCGAGCCACATTGATATTCAAAATCGCCACAAAGTTGAATAAAAGAGATTTTATAGTTTAACATTTTATATTTACTGAGTAAAGCGATATTGTTACCGGTTTGACAATCTACCACAAGTTTCTCGCCTACTTAAAATTATTTATCAGTTTAGGATCAAACTACCCACTTTAAAAATATATTCCTGCGTTTAATTGTGAAGTAATGTTAGGTTTTGTAGTATAAACCGTTCGAGTGTGGTTGCATCGTCACGCTGCACTGAGACAGGCGAAGTAAACCGTTGCCTGCCTAGACCAGCAGCATTGGCTTACTCAAATGCATCGGCACCGTGAGATTGTGGCCAGTTTTAAAGCAGATCCATTAGCTAAGACCAGCATAACATTAGCGCTGCAAATATTATTACCGCTTCCGTGCATCGTCTAAATCGCGTGCGTTTCACAATGGAATATCAAAACGTTGATTGGCAAAACGATATCCTTATATTATATTAATTTACCGATGACTTTTTTTATCAGATAGGGATGAGCGAAAAATATTTTGAAGAAAAAAAAGATACGGGTCCAAACCTCTGAAATAAATATTTTGCAGACATTTGCAACTTATCGAGGGCAGTCATGCTCCACAGACTACAGTAAAACCTGGATTAACTCTCAATAAGGTGTCGCTGAGTATGGTGGGGTTGGCCATTGTTCATTATGAGCTTTTGTCGCCGGGTAACACAATTGATTCAGATCTCTACTGCCAACAGCTGATCATGCAAGAAATTGAGAGATTCACTCTAATATTCAGGATCTAATACTAGTAAAGATTGAAGCAACGCCTCATTAACAAAATAATTAATTGACAAAAACTGTACGATGATTGATATCAATTTTTTTCATGTACATCTTTTAGAAGTATGCCTCATTCCCATGATACATCCATCAATTTATGTGCTCTTTAGCTAGTTTTATTTCTTCTTTATTGCAAATGAACAGCTCATTTTAATATATTTTTTTACTTTCTGATTATTATTGCAGTACGATGAGCGCGTGGCTGTGTGTGTGCAGTATGAAACGAATAGTTTCAACAGTAGCGAATACTTTTGTAGTGTGCTTGACTGGTAACTCATCTCCTTTGGCGTATCCACTAGGGAATTGTACATCTTAAAAATATCTACAAAAATTTACGCAATGGTATATGTCTATTTCCTCAGGGTAACTCACTGTAACCGGTTTTATCTTTTACGTATAAAAAAAGAGTTATAACGAAGCATTTTAAACAATTCAGTATTATTCTATAACCAATTAAATACGTTGTCCATTTAATGTAGATCAAAATTGCCCTTTACAGCATATAAAAAAAGATGAATTTCCTAGGATTCATCGCAAAATTAAAAGTAAAGCGCGCGTATTGCAATTAGGTGTTGACTGGAGGCATTTCCGAACTCCACGCGGAAGATGGCAAAAGCTATTGTAATAATATTTCATTATTATTTATTACCAGTGCCACTACAAATTAATGTATTATTGTTGTGTGTTAATTACTATTGTATGTGGAATGTAGGGCATTGCTGGGTCCCAATTAACATAATCAGCCTATAACGTTAATGGGTACTAATTACTCATAATTATATTCGATGTATTGATGCTACTTAGGTATTGTAAACTGTGTCAATATTCGCGAGAATGTTACTGATTGAAATGAAATCTTGGAATTAATGTTTTAGAATAGCTTTTAGGATTCCGTACACAAAAATACCAACGTACCTAACCGTATTACTACGTTTCCTCTGTTTACCCGTCTGTCATAGGGCTGTATCGTTTGAACCGTATCTAATAGGAACACAGTTGAAAGTTTCACAGAGTGTGTACGACTATGGGCACAATTACAATTTTTACTACTTCTACTGATAAGGAAGCAACTATTCTAATTTATCTACGCACTTATTCAACTGCATGCATAATTTTCACTAAGAAATAACGTTTCCTAACCTATATTTGTGTTACACGTTCATTTTCATAATGAACTGAATGTCAAAAACATCTTCAAATGGTCCCCATGCAGAAAACCGACGTTCAACATTCAGATAGAGAAAAGTTATTCAAACTAAACGGCGTGTATACTCTGTCTCATTTCAAAAGATTATGCTCTGTTTATTTGCTTTAAGTAGATATGCTTGTTGCAACGTCAGATGACATGAGTCGCCGACCGTTGACACGGAAGTTCTGCGCACTCACTGACGACAAACTTATCAATATTTAAAATACAAGCAATACCAACGACTTAAATAAGTCAGAATTTAATATTATTTTATGTCCTTTGAATATACGACTTATGTCAGAAATTATTGTTTTGATATCGTTTTAAGCAGCAGTTATTTGAATGAAACGATTTGGCGCTCTTTCAATTTTTTCCTGAATGTGATTGGCTTGCAGCCGCCTCTCCAATCTATCGACGCTCCGCTTTTAAGAAGGCAAGACGACGCAACATTGACAGCAAAATATTAAAAACTTGAGAGGTGTCAAGGGACACCCGGATGGAACGAAGTTCCTTTTTTGGTCTTAATTTTTTCCGTCTAGCCCCCTTTCGCAACGCGCGATAAGGAACTTCGCGTTTTCAGGGTTTTAAAGCCCATCATCATCATCGTCATCGTCGTCACCATCGTCATCGTCGTCTCCATCGTCACCATCGTCACCATCGTCATCATCGTCACCATCGTCACCATCGTCACCATCGTTATTGCTTTCCATAAGAGAGAGAGAGACAGACAGAGAAACATGCGCACGCCGCACGGCTTACAATAGCTTACTATAGCAAAAAGTGTCGTTACAATTTTTCGTATGATTTTTTTCCGTCTAGCCCCCTTTCACAACGCGCGATAAGGAACTTCGTTCCAATAACACTATCGAAATGTAAATCGAAGACTGCGGAACGTAATGTAAGAGAAGTTTTTTGTTTGTAGGTATAGATTTGCATGCATCAGTAAACCCTGAAATTGTTCATTGCACTAGCCTGAAAAAAGTGTAATTGAATTGGAATATTAAACAATAGGTGACTCAAACAAGAGTTTACTTTTGTTTTCAATTTGCTAATAGATAAAAAAAATATTTCCATTTAGTCTGTAGCTGCTTGTTAGTAAAATTTTCAGAACACAGGATTTTGTTTTATTTTTACCCGACTATTTTTGTTAGCAAAAACGACGGGGTGTTACTATGTAAGTTTGTTTTACAATCCTTTTAGGGCGGCATAAAATAATCGTTTTTTTTTTTCGTTCGTTTCATTGGTTTGTACATAGCTAATCCCATTGTAGTCCATTGCAGCGGGTATGAAGCGTGTCAAAGGGATAAAGGTCGGTGACAGTAAACCAAGCCTTCTAGCACGTTGACACCGTATCTGTTAATCGTTCGAGATATGCTTAGGAGAATTGCGTGTTTTAAGTACATACATTCTTAAAATTAAACGGATTTGATTAATCAGCTGTAATAGTATTGATTTTTGTAGTAAAACATATTTCTTTTTGCAAATGATTCTAAGTACAATCGACCCATTTGAATTATGACCCACCATAAGCTTATTTTCTTACAAACATTCAAATACAATTAGGTCGACATTCGCGTACACATACATTTCCATGGTAACGACCTTGTTTTCTGCCATATAAATATACCGTAATACACAGAGAATTATCTGTTGCAGTCTCCATCTTTATTAAGAGCTTTTACACACGAGTACGATATAAAGCTGAATGCACACCCAAAATAAATACGACGCGTACGCATTATCGTACTAAAAACAATGTGTTTTTAATCTAATATATCTGATTTATTATTTATTTTAATATGCGTTCAACTTGTGTGCTAGAAAACGAGATTCCGCCATCTTTGCATAAATCTTCTCTGAATTTTGCTTGCAATGTGCGTTAAGGCAACAATAAAAAGTGGGGAAATAAAACTCTTGAAAATCTATAAAAATTATAATGGTGAACTCATAATTTTTTAACAATAGTTAATATCGGGTGTAACTACCTAACTACCATTGCTTGCAATAACAGCCAATAGTCTCAAACGCATTGATCCAATAAGGCGACTGCAAACGTCGTAACGTGCCGCAAAATATCGAGTTCCAGTAAACGGATCTTCTTCGTAATGATGACGCATGTCGGTTTTCTGTTGATTCGTGATTTGACGAACGCCATGATTATATCTTCCAGAGTATCCTCTTCTTCATATCGCTTGATCCAGGTGTTTCGAGATATCCACTGTTTCGAGATTATACCTCCCCCTTAACTCTCGAGATATTTCTCGTATACCGTAGCGTTGCTTACTGAAAACTATAATCCGAGGTCTTTGTCTTGCCACTATACGATATAAATAAAAACGAACTATTTTTTATTCTCATAGGAATTATTATTTGACACCAATTTCTGAGTGACTTTTTGATGCTTTGTCATTTCATACTCGAAAGAGTTCGGAACATGGTTTAAAAAAAAAGAAACATTTGTTCTGAACTTCTGAGTAATACCAGTTAATTCCAAAGAGTTTGGATTCAAAAACGATTATGAATGCTTTACCTAAAATATTATCTATTGCAGTGATGACAAAGGTTAAAATTGCATTGATCTTGGACCCGTATTGACATAGCTTGCTTAATATTTAAAACGTCCTAAGTGCGGCATGCACTGTAAAGGAGGGAAATCTTTGTTATTTTGACGGTTTCAAACGATTAATCGGCAAAGTGGGTCATGATTCAAATTTGTCGACTGTACATCGAGTTTGTAATTACTTTAAAAAAAAATCTGTAGTTTTTACTTTTTACCCTGAATTCCTAACTGAAAACTCACCTTACTTTAATTAAGAGTAGTCTGCCCAGGATTTAACTGAGTTTCAAAGCAAGTATTTTCTTTTAAAGATACGCCTTTAAAGTAAATACTTCTCATTCGAGTAACGATTGAGGGTTGGTCTATACTTGGCTGGCTCTTGTACAATAATTGCATATGAGCATATTGGCTTCTCAAAACGGTGAAGGAAAACATCGTGAGGAAACCGGCATGTCCTAGAACCAAGAATCTTAAGACCTGTGTCATCTACCAACCCGCACTGGGCCCGCGTGGTGGATGACGGCCCAATCCCTTTCACAGAGAGGAGGCCTGTGTCCCAGCAGTGGGAACATTATAGGCTGGTGATGATGATGATATTGGCTTTTGCGTGTATTCTATCATTAGTACGTGACATTCCTCGACTCATGTTTTCGTACCATACGCTTATTCCTTTGAACTAACATTACAGAACTTTAATTACAGGAGTTAGGCAGAAGTGTAATTTTACTACTTCGTGAATCTATGACAGTCGTTACGGGTCGTCTAAGCCTGAAAGTCTGACCAGAACTCTTACCAAGGGGTATCGTATTACGCACTAACTGGGTTGTGGAGGTCAGATAGCCAGTCGCTCCGAGTTAAAAACTAATATTCTGCTGCATCCGGTTAGACTGGAAGCTGACCCCAAAATAGTTAGGAAGAGGTTAGGCAGATGAGGACTTTGCCCGATCTGGTAATGGCATTCAAGACATCATGGTCAGAAGTAACGCTGGTGCTCAGAGCAACGAGGATTATAGAACTGTCTGACCGATATTGTCAGCAGTTATGATAGCAGGGTAAATACTTTCTCTGAAAGAAGTTGGGCCGAGATGAAGCGAGTATTAATCACCACAATTGCAGTGTTTGCAGATGTTAATGCCTAGCAGAGGTCAACTAACGGCTGATGATGATGAAGGGGCCAGCAGTTGGTTTGCACCTCGGTACCAGCACAATGGATTTTTATGAGGGTTTCACCTTTTTTGAGGGTACGGGAGTGTAAGTGTATTATTCACTAGCTTTGATCCGCGACTCCGTCCGTCAAAACTTTCATAATCCTCCGACTCTTCGCGTTGCATCGCATCGCCAGCCTTAGTGTTGTAGGGACAATGTAAGTACGAATGTTATGCGTCAGCGGTTTGTAGTATGAAAGAGAAGTGTGGATGTGCGAGCGCCAGTTACTGCGCACTGGCCGATCGGTGTGCTCCTATCGTGCTTGGGATTCCGGGAATAAATAAGTATTCTACAGTAATCAAATCAGTGCTTTTATTCTTTTATCAAGAGGCGTAGTAACTCCCGTTGGCAGACCCAGTAGGCATAAGGAAGGTGCCTACAGTGTCATAGCGTGATGGTCAGTAGCTCATATCCGTCCTTAAAACTGGCCTATAAGATGCAAAAATAGTTTTTCAAATCTATTTCAGTAGTCCTAGATATTAGCACTGTACGAGCCCGTTTGTCGGAAGGAACATTTGTGCGCTAGTACTGAGTGTGAAATGAGACACTTTAATCGTTAATACGTTTAGTTTATATTAAGTACATTAAATCACCGGTTCACAGATTAATTCGGTAGTACAAATTAGTTACACTATCACCAAATACTAGAACTAGGATTAACTATTACATCTGTATTACATTGAGCGAACACAGGAATAAAACTGGTACTAGTTACATTAGAGAGTGAGAACAGGAACAAACTGGGCTCCCCTGGCACGTGCGGAAGTATTTATACAGTTTAGCGACGTGTGGGGTTAGGGGGCGGTGGTCAAGAATATCGGCCAATAAGGGTGTAGTCGTACGCGCAATTACCTTATATGGTCGCGTTTTTCGATTTCGCATCGAGATCGGATAGCCAATTACAATTCACTTGCGCTGACATGACACACCCCCACTGTTTTCTTAGAAATTCTAAGTAGCAAGAAATGAGTTAGGTACGTTTTAGTTACGACATCCTGATAATTCGTTCTGTCCTGAACAAGCACGTTCAAACAAACAAACAAACAATCTCGTCAGCTTTATTATTAGTAAAGATTCATATTTAACTTGGATAAAGCACAGCAATCTCGATGTTTTGCATGTCACCTCATCAAGTTGATCCCGTTTGAAGCAGGGGCTCGTCGCTATTAATAATGCTTATAAAAAAAGTGGAACGATGAGCTTGGATACTTGACATCATTTTGTAGCTTTGTGACCGAGATTGTTAACATATAAAAAACAAGTTATCCTTAACGACAAAATCATTATTAAATGTTTTATTTTATGGACGTATTGATAGGAAATAATGGATTGTTCGTTTATGTTATTATTAGCCGATCGTTAGCAATACAAGAGATTTATTCCCAACAGAAAAACTTACACAGACATACTTGTGAACGTAAAAGTCAACTGGATACAGTGTAGTTACATCTCTCTTCTCTTTTCTGTGGTTACAGCAGAAATCGATTTTAGTTTCCATGTATAATAATTACCGCTTCCTCGATTTCTAGCCAACGAGCCGTAATTTGAGGCTGCCACCTTGCAGCGTTTTGTGGGAAGCGGTCTTGTTTCTGAGTAGTGACCGTATATCTACCTCGGATACGTTCATAACATCACCTGTAGCTCGGTAAAGCGCCCACAGTAGGCGTAATACGCTTGACTGCGTGTTGACAGCGTTAGCAGTTTCACGTTCACTGTGCTCTGATTCCGGCATTTACTACCCTGAGCATCTCTCTTCCCGCACTAATTTATCAAAGGGAAAATCTCCGGCGCATAACAGATTAGGTGTTGAGCACTTGCTGTACGCTGGACCTCATATTTACCGCTTAGTTGCGATGCTTTTTAGTGAACTTAAAAAAAGGACGAGGTTCTCAATTCGTCGTATTTTTTATTTATTTTTATGTATGTTTCCCGATTACTCGAAGATGCCTGAACCGATTTAGAAGATTCATTTTTTGTTTGAAAGCGTATACTTCCCAGGTGGTCTATATAAAATGTATTAACTGTGCTTGGGAAGTTTTTGCGTTAAGATCGATAATACCTTTATTTAATTCACGTTGTGTATTTAGCTGATATTCTACTAATTTCTGTCATAGTTGTTTAAATGGCAATTAGTGGTATACGAATTGGTGTGGGGTGAGTATCACAATTAAAAAGTGTAAAATAAAAACTTTTATCAAAAGAAAAAAGCCGACGTCCAAAAAAAAAACACTACAAAGTGTGACTTACTTTAATTTCGGAAGTCGTTGACAAAAAACTAAAATAGATATCCAAAATGCAAGTAGTTTTAATAATGTTTTTTTTTTTTGGAGTCGGTTGTTTTTTATATTTTGGGTCCGTCATACATCCGTCCGTCCGTCTTCTAGCTGATTTAGTGAAAAGTATCTATAATTAAACCCTCTATTCTGTATTTTCATTCTTCGCAGTACCTGGTACTTACTGACAGGCCTGCACTGCTGTCCTCCCATACCTATTGTCACTGTAATTTGAAATAATTGTAGAAGCCAACTATTTACTCGTATAAAAGAGTAACCGCGGTGTTTCTTGCCGGCTCTTCTCCATAGGAAGCGACAAATTGGAACCGTGCTCCTAGCTTCTGACGTTTCATTGGTGCCCCTGTTAATGTGAAATAAAATATTTTGATGTCTGTTCTCTTTCTTTGACAAGAACAATTACAGGCCATCTCCTTAGTTACGACAGTAGGAAAGGTAATACATGATGGCTTTTTGAGAGTCAGATTAATAGCCTCTTAATCTTAACTGATGCGCAGCTTGGCTTTAGAAGCAAACTGTTGACGGGGAGCACCATCCTGGCGCTCAAGCAGACTGTAAGATTCAACCAACATTGACATTTTTTTTTGTTGTCGATGTTTCTTCTGAAGAGTTTTCTTAAATAGTTGACAAAGTTTGCGTGTTCCGAGTCTATTAAATTGAAACAAGTCCATATTTTTTCCATACAAACTTCAGGAGGGTTTTACTCCACTGTTTGACAATGTACAAACTTAAACATGGTTTTATCTCATTATTAATATTGTCGGGACGGAAACAGAATACTAAAATTAAAAGCCATTAAAAAGTTATGAGCCAACAAAGATTCGTTTTTCTTGATAATTTAACGTAACTTTGGACATGTATAAGTAACAAAAGAAGTGTAAAATCTCCAAAACAAAGTCGGTACCGACAAAGTTCAATTATCGAAAAGTTCAATAAACTTAATTGGTCATTGATTTATGTAGTGGTTTTTTCAGAAAACCCGATCTTCCGAAAAACTATTCTTAATTTCTTACGCGCCTGTTTTACTATAACTGATGCTGCAGCTCACTCAATAATGTTGTGCGTGTAGACTATCATCTAACTGCTCATCACTGATACTACCTTTGTCGAACTCGAAGCTTGGTGAGACAGCGTGCTTTTTAGCGAGCCCCACCAGTGAGTTCGAGCCCGCGACTAGTGTACCCTTAGTAGTGTACTCATATTTCACATAGTAGACCAGTCGTCTGGCAGTTTGCTGAAACTTTTGGACAGTAATTATAGTCTATAATCAAAGTCGTATTTAAAATCCAGGTTAATAAACGGTTACCGTGGCCAATTCTCGTAATTAATCGTGCAAAGTTTAGTTGCAGTCTCATCTCAGCGACAATCAAATGTCAGAAAATTTTCAAAAATGTATGGACTTTGGAA
This sequence comes from Polymixis flavicincta, assembly GCA_949987655.1. Classification (NCBI taxonomy): domain Eukaryota; kingdom Metazoa; phylum Arthropoda; class Insecta; order Lepidoptera; family Noctuidae; genus Polymixis; species Polymixis flavicincta. Next base: position 26,756,119 of record OX465171.1, on the reverse strand, counting down.
GAATTTTTGACGGATTGAAACTGAGATCAGACAGTGAACGTTTAAATTACGGGAATTGCCCCTCATATTTTAAGACTGTTTAAGATATAATTTTACTTTTAAACAATTAATGTAGTAGTTACAAAGATTATCTCTTTTATTGACACTATACTGGCTACCTACATAATCATTTTTAAATTTGAAATATAAATTTCGTAACATTTATAAATGACGTGCTGACATGTTTATTTAAGGGTGTCGATGCACTAGGTGTTTTCCAATTACTCTATCGTCACGGTCGTTGTTCAGGTTCGTACCAACAACGGTCATGACGATCGATCACGAATCCACACGTGTATCGGTTCCTAGTAGGACACCCGCTGATAAGCTATTTATTACTTACTATACAGGAAAAGTTTTTATCCAGTGCGCAAATTGTAACCATGTATCTGGTTACAATTTGCGCACTGGATGAAAACTTACCCTGTATATCATACATTTCTGTCACGTCTGTAGTTACTAAACGTGTTGTTGCGGTAACTCGATAACACCGCATACGTCTATGCGACGTTATAATGACGTTAACACCTATGCTGGACAAACGCTATATTTTAATAGGAAAAAGGTTTTCGTGGAAATATTTCTGAGTGACTGTGATTGGTTCTAAATAATATGGCTTTTATAATTAAAACTCCTTATTACATTTTATGAAAGTGCCTTAGCGCCCCAAGAAATGGCGTGATTACTTAGAGAACACAATTTTTTTATTCGGGAAATGGCTGTAGAAAAGCGCGTAAAGCTGGTAGATTGCCAGCTGATATAAAGCCTGACACTCGAATAAGGTTTAATTGCAATATTGAAATTCAACGAGATATTTAAATACTGAATGCTGAAACATTTTCGATCTTGTTTTATTTGCAATGGAGGTAACGACGTTCACAGATAAACATCGGAGTGCATAGTGAACATCTTTGGGCAGAAATATATTTGAGGGTTTTTTTTGGGTGGGAAATCATTAAATAACTTCTCCCGTTTTGGGTGGAGCAGGAGGGCGTGTCAGACTTTAACTGAATAAAACCCACCCGTGTTCTCTCAGTAGCCTGGTGGTGGTGCCAGGGGCGGCGGTATCTCTTTCGAACACCCCGCACCCCTGGCAGGCATCGGCCCTTGTGGGCCCCATCAGTTTGTGCTGACATTTCTTTGAGGCGCGCGTGAAACACAACGCGCCGTCGACCTGGTATTGGTCCTTACCGGACAGCGAACTACCCATAACCACTGTCCGCAAGCCTACGCCTACGGTCGCAGGGAATCAGCCTCCCGACACCCAGGGCGTCTCCTGCGGCGACTAAGGCCATGAGGGCGCATATACTGCCTCTCCCTCACGTGCGCCGCCTCCTTTTCGCGAGCATCACTGTTTCGCAGGAGGTGACGGCTACCCATGCACTCTCGCTCCGTACCATGCCCTGGACTAGGGCAGGACGCGAGAGATCGCCGCCGCCGATCGCCTCCACGAGGTCACGGCGGTGCTCCACCGTATGCTCCAACGTGTCCTCAGGGCGATCTTCGCAGTGGAAATACCCGTACATTTCCTCCCACCTTATGCGAAACAGGAATCTCCCGAAACAGCTGTGTCCGGTGAGGACCTGCGTAAGGCGGAAGGTGAGGACGCCATGCCGCCTTTCAAGCCACTCCTCAAAGACGTACCACCGTAATTGTGGAGTGCCCAAATTGTTGAGGGTTAAAGAGCATTCATTATGCGAGGGTTGCCAACGTGGCATTCCTCGTAGTTTTTCGTGATTATTTTCCTAAATGAATATCAAAGTACTTACAAATATTTTGCAGCTAAGCATTAGATCTTTCAAATCAAATCAAAATATTTTATTTCACATAAACCTGCATGGGCACTTATGAAACGTCAGAAGCTAGGTGCACGGTTCCAAATTGTCACTTCCCATGATATTTTTAATCATTTTTGATATTTACTCTTAACTAAAAACATTTTAGGTATCGTTATAAGGAATGCAAATAGAAAATAATTTACAATATGTCAATTTTTATCCGGCGTCACCGCAGAACCGCCTGCTATCTGGCATAGCCGCCCGCTACACCCCTCCCGCATTAATAGGATTCGCTGACCGAAGCATACCATTCCCGACGACGTTACAACCCTCCTCCAGGAGAGTAGTTAGCTCACCAGCACTCTCAAGATCCAGTAGCATTAAATTCGTCCCTAAATAACAATCCTTCCGATCTAGTCCGTCCCTTGCTGCCCTCTTCCAGCAGCGCCCTAACCAGAGGTCCGTGTCACACAGGGGGTGCTATTAGCATGTAGTCGTTTAAGTAGTTTTGCCGCGGGTGGAATCCTTAATTTATTAAAGCAACCCCAGGCAGGTCCAGTTAAGCTGCCGACCACCTCACAGGTCCTGACCTGAATGACCTCATTCCCAAAAAAAATAAACTTTTTACCTTCTCGCTAGCTTTTTAAAGGACTTCCTGTAAAAAGCTAAAAAGGTGGTCATAAGTTTTTTTTTTCCTGAATATTTTTTTTCATATTACATAACAACATCAAGTAAAAATATTAACAAAAACCTAATACACTCGATGTCTTTTAGAATAGTCTATTTTACTAACGTTGGTTATTGACTAAGAATATTGTACCTTCTTTTAACGTCAAACCTACCGGTCGGATACTCGTCCCAAGGAACGTTTATGTGTAGGTGTTTCTCATTCTAAGTAAATAAATTGCATTCCGTTTCAAAATAGAAGCAGACAGCAGCCAATATCTAACGATTTTTACAATAAACAAAAAATATTTGGCTCTATTTCGATGCCAATTTTCTAATATTAGACGGTTTTACACCATCTAATATTAGATGGTTTTACGCTATATAATATTAAACGGTTTTACGCTATCCAATATTTGACGACGGCTTTTCGCTATGTAACGAAAAAATTAATTATTAAATTTTTATTTTTCCCAATTTAGTTACATGGATTATAAATGAGACATCCCCAGTAAGTCATTGATAATACTTGTGTTAGGGAAATCTAATATTAAACGGTTTTGAGCTATCTAATATTAGACGGGTTTACGCTATCTAATACTTGACGGTTTTATGCCATCTGGAGACAGACTATCTAGAACGCTTCGTTTAGATAAAGATCAAATTAATTTCGCAGTAAATCTATCCATTCTGCTATAATATACAGCAGTGAAACTACAATTAATAATCAAGATATATGAAGAAAAAAAAATGGCCCTGAACTATTTATCAAAACTATACAGAAGTAAAAAAAATACTGTACAAAATTGATGAAGACTAGTAATAATATTTAAAATTAATATTTGTTATTTGATTGGCCTTATAACAAACCACCGGTGTTCCTTGTGGTGCCGGACGTAAAAGAATAGCACCATCCCATTTCTTCCCGTGGGTGTCGTAGAAGGCGACTAAGGGGCTTACCAGAGAACGGGCAGCAGCATTCTCTATGCATTTTACCACCATACTGCGATCGCCAACCCGCCTGCCAAGCGTGCCGATTATGGCAATCCCCTCTCCACTATAAATAGAGTACGCCATAATTTTAAAGCACAAAAGCAGGACAAAACTAACAAATAGGTACCTAAAGCTACTACGTTATCCTATCCTACCATTATTCTATACTATACTATAATATTATAAATATCTAAGTTTATATGTTAGTCAATCACGTAAAAACGGCTGAACAGATTTGGATGAAATTTGGCACACAGAGTTTATAATCTGGATTAACATAATAGGATCCCATCCCGGTAGTACGTTCAGTGGGATCATTTCCGACCTCCCTCGGGCAAAGCCGCTGGCAAAAGTTAGGGTCATACGTTCACGTTGCATTTATCACAGCTAGCATTAATTTTAAAGGTTACGAAGAAAAACGAACGAGAAAACACCTTTCATTTTCACACAAGGCATTCAGTAAAGTGTAACCTACATTTAAAAGAAAAATAACAGTTAGAACTTCTGCGTAATTCCATACACGTGTCGACTCGACGCGACGCGACGAGACGGTCGGTTGGAATTAGACTTTTCATAGATATATAAAAATCACGTGGCCTGGTTTTATTATGTTGTGACATTCACATTAACCCTGCGCTTTTAAGGCCTAAAAAAGCCGCAGACGTAACTATTCGGGAAAAACTAGTGGGATTTCACTCTAAAAAATTGGACAGCATACTAACGTACTACACACGGCTATACATTTCCAGTTTACGCTGATCTCGCACTGTACGGAAATGCTTGGTGTGTAGCCGTGCGTACTACGTTATGAAAATGAAATGATGATAATGATAACTCGTAATCCTCCTACTAATATGATAAATGTGAAAGTTTGTGAAGATGTTTGTTACTCAATCACGCAAAAACGGCTGAACGGATTTGAATAAAATTTGGCACACAGATCGATTATAACCTAGATTATTACGAAGGATACTTTTTATCCCGATAGTACGTTCCTGCGGGATAATTTTCGATTTCCACGCGGGCATAGCCGCGGACGGAAGCTAGTTAAGCATAATTACTTCAGATTAATATTTTATCCGTTGAGTGCATCGAGCGGTATATCGGGAATATAAGTTTGTATTATAGCACAGAACATATACCCGAGCAGAAACAAAGCTTCATACTAACGCCATGCGTAGGTACAGTACTACACGCACAGCTGTGTGAGTGACGTGTCACCAACAAGGCGCGGGGGGCGAGCACCGGTGCCCGCTCGCGTACGAACCGGTCTGAACTAGCTCAGTAAGAGGACATGAAGTTGAGGGCTGCTAGAGGCAGCGATACGAAGCGGACGTTTATAACAGGTTTTTTTTTAAATTGTTGTTAAATATGCCAAGCTGTTGTACTGTGTGCACAAACAATGGGAGGAAAACCAAGGAGATTTCTTATTTTTGTATCCAAAGGATCTTGTTAGATAAATATCTTTAACTACCTGCACCTTCACATTTTTAATGCTTATTAGAAGTATTTAGTAAAAAGAAAGGTAGTATCCAAAAAAAACCGGTCAAGTGCGAGTTGGACTCGCGCACCGAGGGTTCCGTACAAACCTGTGGGTATATAAGTAAAAGTTCAAAATTGTCAAAAATATTTTTTTTTATATGACGAAACTAAAAATTTACGGTTTTCGTAATTTTTCCTATATCTGTACTATAAGACGTGACTTCGTACAAAATTTCAAGATTCTAAGTTCACGGGAAGTACCCTGTAGGTTTTGATTCCCGTGCGAGTTTCGAAAATTTGCGGAATTTTGCGGCCTAAATGGCTGTATCTTTTGATTGCGTTGACTTAGAAGGTTGATTTTTCTACAGCTTCCAGGGACAGTAGAACTAAGTATCATGTAGAAATTTCAGTTTGATACCTCCACGCGTTCCTGAGAAAACCGGTCTTGACAGACGGACGGACGGACGGACGGACGGACGGACAACAAAGTGATCTTTTAAGGGTTCCGTTTTTTCCTTTAGAGGTACGGAACCCTAAAAATTAAGATGGCGATAAGGTTTTCGCATAAGAATGGTTATTTATTATTCTTATGGTTGACCTACCACCAATATTGGCGTAGTATTGTTCGTCGCCAACTTATTTATTTCGTATTTTTGTTTTAGTAGGTTTGTAGGACTAAAGTATGTGTGTAGGCCGTCTTAGAAAGATTCCTTTTGACCTTTTGTATTATACAGGAAAGTTTTTATTCAGTGCGCAAATTGTAACCATGAATTCAGCATATCATTCTAGCGCAGAAATTTTTCGCCGGATACACGAAAAAAAATCAGCTGTTCCATACATTTTAACCGCGTAGGTATTGCACTTTTATATGAAACAGCTGATTTTTTTCTTGTACAACTAGCGAAAAAATTAAATGTAAGCTTCATGTGAAGCGGCGCGCATCTCGGGGTGCGTCTTGAACATGAACAAATGTACGGGCGAGTAATTGTTGAGGTGCACGACTCAGAGCGATGCTCAGGCAACTGGCCGATTAAAATATTTTACTCGATTTTGTATAGCAGAAATGAACTCCGACGCATTTATTACAGAAAATTTAAATCGTTCGCTTAAATCGTTTTTTATTCCAAACTAAAATGCTAAAGGTCCTGAATGAAATTGACAGGGTGTTGACATTGTTGCGAAATTGCATTGACAAAACAAGATGGCGGTGTTAGTTCCAATTTTGGCTACGCTCCAAAAGAATCTTATAGCGTTTTATGATGATTTATTATCTGCCTAGCCTTTTCTCAACTACACTGGGGTCAGCTTCCAGTCTAACCGGATGCAGTTGAGAAAAGGAATTTAACAAATTAAGCTAGCATTTGCCAGCGGCTTCGCCCGTGTGAGATTATGTTATCACTATAACATATTTTACTTCCGTGTTTTGTTTCAGGCGATACAACTGGCTTACGGCTGTAGGTCGAGGTCTATTGAGAGAATTGGAGATTTTTGGTTTTGTGACAGCCCTTGATCTAGGGGGGGCAAACCGTGGCGCCGCCCGGGCGGCAGCTTCAGGGGGCGCCAAAATCATAATATACTATGATTCAAAATAAAAAAACTTTCTCCACAAAGCGCCTCGCATACGGAAGCCTGGTTGGCTCACTGTCGACTTGTAAGAAAATCTTTTTCCAAAAACCACCTAACTCCTAACCGTTAAAGAGTTGTCACCTTCCTTCATCAGCTCAGCGTCATGAGATGATGATGACCATACGCAAATGTCTCAACAGCTTTAGAAAATATATAAAAAACATTGTTAATACTATAAAATTTGGGGGTTGCCCTTGTTTTCCCTAGGACTCCAATGCGACCACCTCAGGAGTATACTCTTTCAAATAAAAAAAGAATTTTGAGAATCGGTCCATTAATACACTGTATGTATTTTTTTTAAATGTACGAACATATATAACCTCCTCCTTTTTGTAAGTCGGTTCAAAAAAGCGCCACACAAGCACACACCTAATTAATTTATCTCAAACGCTGGAGAGAGGGGCGCCACTATCAAGTTTCTGCCCCGATTCGAAAAAATCGTAGATCCGGGCCTGATTTCTCAACAGCATTTCGAAAGATAGTTTATCGTATTTTAAAAGTACAGAACAAAAAAATAATTTAGTGATGATGCAGTTCCTTCACTAAACATTTGCCCTATAATTTTTTTAGCTCTGTTAGGAAGCTTTCATTCTGCTCGGGTATATGTTTAGGTAGGCTTAGGTATTATGATATTCGAACTTTTGAAAATCGGAAAACCGAAATTTTATATTAGCATTATGGTTTTTAGTGCCTTCTTTAGTGTTTAGTAGCTAATTATAAATGATTAGTACCAATAGTTAGAGTCTTCTTTTCGTGTCGATGGTATACGTACACTTTTTTTTTGTTAATATACTTCGAGCACTACTGGGCTACTGGTGGCCACATTTAATGCGGCATCAGTGGCTTTATTCAGATCGGCGCGCAATTCAGGTAAACGTGCACTTAGAGCACTCTAGCAAGTGGGACATGGTCTGGTCAGAAGCACCGCATTCGCACTGGGTGTCTGATGAGTCAGTGATCTACCACTTTGACAAATTGTGTCTGCAGCAGCCTACTTGGGTACGCAATCGATTGTGAGCTTTCCATCTATAGGCCACTGCAGATCACGCCCGGGAGGCAAATGTTCCTGGGCTTTACGAAATCAGGAGGTGGTGAATGCTTCTCTTCTCACATTTTGATATTCGCAATGAGTGGTGGATGGCCTGCGTGCGGCTGGGGTGCAGGATAGGAGCCATCCCGAGTGGCGATAAAATATTCGTAGTGCGATAAAAAATCGCCCGGCGCACCCTGAACAGCTTTGGGCACGCCACGATTGCGGCGGTAAGTCCCCTCTTAGAGGAGTGGTTTGAGAGGCGACATGGCGTCCTCACCTTCCGCCTGACGCAGGTCCTCACCGGACACGGTTGTTTCGGGAGGTTCCTGTTTCGGATAGGGCGGGAGGAAACGCCCGGGTGTTTCCACTGCGAAGATCGCCCTGAGGACACGGTGGAGCACACGGTGGCGGTCTGCCCTGCTTGGGCGGAGCACCGCCGTGTCCTCGTGGAGGCGATCGGCGGCGGCGATCTCTCGCGTCCGGCCCTGGTCCAGGCCATGGTACGGAGCGAGAGGGCATGGGGAGCCGTCACCTCCTTCAGCGAAGCAGTGATGCTCGCGAAGAGGGAGGCGGCGCACGTGATGGAAAGGCAGCATATGCGCCCTCGCGACCCTAGCCGCCGCAGGATACGGAGACGCCCTGGGCGTCGGGAATCCCAGGCCGATTTCCGGCCACCGTAGGCATGGGCTTGCGGACGGCGAGTAATGGGTAGCTCGCTGTCCGGTAAGGACCAAGCCCAAGTCGACGGCGCGTTGTGTTCCACGCGCGCCTCAAAGAGATGTCAGCACAAAAAAAAATATGGGGCCCGCAAGGGCCGATGCCTGTCAGGGGTGCGGGTTTGAAGGAACACGGGTGGGTTTTAGTCAGTAAAAGTCTGACACGCCCTCCTGCTCCACCCAGAGCGGGAGAAGTTATTTGATGATTTCCCACCCCAAAAAAAAAAAAAAAAACCCTGAACAGCTAGCACTCGGTAACGCAGAGTCTAACTGACTAATCCTTTCACCACGATGGTACACCTCAATAGTTAAAGTATTGAGTATATATTACCACAAAGTTAACATATCCTAAAAGAAACCTCAAAATCCGTTTGTGAAAAAAATTGTAACGTTACAGACTGAATCACTCGATTTAAAAATAGTTTTAATAACTTGATACTGGCACGTGTGGCGAACGCTGCCGGGTAGTTTTTAATTCTATTAGGGTGGCTACACAGAACTTCGGCTCAGCTTGAATCGACAAAAGTGGGCGGCAATTGTTCAACAAATACTGCTGAATTGAATAGGGCCGATCCGAACATTTGTGTGGCATTCTGTAGTTGGCACTGGCATTGAACGTCATAAAATGCGTATTGCTTTGTCCGCGTGATTAGTATAGTACCTATTGCTGTGTTAGCTTTTATGAATACTTTTGTGTTATGTAGGTATAAGTTTCAATCAAATGCAACTTATTCAAACCTGTGATTTTTTTTATGGAGGGGCTTTTGGCTAAGTAATAACAGCCGCACGGGTTGATCAATCAGGTTAAGCTACGCTTGCCGCGGTTGATCCGTGGATGGGATCTTTACATACCATGATCCATCCATGCCTCGGAATGCACGTTAAGCCGTTGGTCCCTGCTGTCATTGTCGTGGAGCTTTGACAGTAGTTACGGGTCGTCAGAAGCCCGATAGTCTGACAACCACTCTTACCAAGGGGTATCAGGTTACCCAGTAACTGGGTTGTGGAGGATAGATAGGCAGTCGTTTCATGTAAATACTGGTATTCAGTTGCATTCGGTTAGAGTGGAAGCCGACCCCAACATGGTTGGGAAAAGGCTAGGCAGGTGCTATACTAAATTTTATGTAACAAAACACATTCTAAATTTTGTTGCTTTTATGGAATTGGACATAGAAATGTACAACAGTCAACTTGATATAAATTTTGCTCCCAAGATCTGTCTGCACTTGAGAATGTAATTGATGTTCAAAGGCCGGTTCAGGGAAAACTGTATATGGTGTGTTTCAATGCGCTCGTGATTGCGACGTTGCATTAATTACCGAATTGAATATTTGAATGTTAATGTGAATGTCGTGTACACCTGTAGCTGCATCACCAACCAACCAAATAACCAGCCGTCCCATACATTTTGGGTTACTCGACCCAAATTGAAGTTTTTATGGGACGGTTGATATTTTTTGGTGATTATGATATGGGTCCCACGGAGAAGGTTGTTTAGTCTTATGGTCTGAACCAGACCCTAAAATATGACAACACCTTTTTATGAGTCTTGTATATTCGGCCGTCGAGTTTGCCCGGCGCCTTAAGGTGACACTTGTCCACATTTTTTCCATACAAACTTTGGGAGGGTTTTACTCCACTGTTTGACTATGTACATCAAAAATTAAACATGGTATGGTTTTGTCTCATTATTAATATTGTCGGTACGGAAACAGAATATTAAAATTAAAAGCCATTAAAAAGTTATGAGCCAACAAAGATTCGTTTTTCTTGCTAATTAAACCTAACTTTGGGCGTGTTTAAGTAATAAAAGGAGTGTAAAATCTCAAAAACCAAGTCGGTACCGACAAAGTTTAATTATCTAAAAGTTCAATAAACTTAATTGGTCATTGATTTATGCAGTGCTTTTTTCAGAAAACCCGATCTTCGGAAGGACTTTTCTTAATTTTTTACGCTCCTGTTTTACTTTAACTGATCCTGCAGCTCACTCAATAATGTTGTGCGTGTAGACTAGCGTCTAACTGCTCATCACTGATACTACCTCTGTCGGACATGAAGCCTGGTGAGACAGCGTGCTTTTTAGCCAGACCCACCAGTGAGTTCGAGCCCGCGACTAGTGTACCCTTAAGCGGCAGCTTCTCCAGTGAGTGTCGCAGCAAGTACGAAAAGTTAGTTAATTGTTAGGCAGATTGACCATCAACTTAAATGGTTCGTATATCCAAATGACAACTATCGTTCTTTGCCAATAATACGAAATAGCTATAACACGGCCAAATTCTGTAGGGTGTCAATGTGTGTAACAATGCTGTGTTTTTTAAAACTTAATCCAAGAATTATTGGATTCAATCTTGAACTTTATGATATTCTAAAGGGCGTGGAAGATCCAGGGGTGCGGGTTGATGATGATGATGATGGGACTCCCTTTTCCGCACGTAGACTCCCATTCGGTCCGTTGTGCGTGGGGGGTGCGGGTTGTTAGAAAGAGATACCACGGCTCCTGGCACACAGGCAACTGAGAGGACACGGGTGGGCTTTAGTCAGTAAAAGTCTGACACACCCTCCTGTTCCACCCAGAGCGGGGGAAGTTATTGGATGATTTCCCAAACTCAAAAAAAAGGGTGTGGAATGAAGAAAATTCTATGTAATAAAAACTATGTTCCCAGAGCAAAATTGCAAAAAACGATTTTATTTTGCAATTGCTCGAGCTATTATACAAGGTGTAATAGAATATACTGAAGTCCTGAAAGTTCTCTGTTCATAATTGACTACCGATTTCAGTAACGTTTAATTTGGCTTGTTTATACGTATTTTTATTTTTGTTCTGTGTGGTGCCGGACGTAAAGAATAGCACCATCCCATTTCTTCCCGTGGGTGTCGTAGCGACTAAGGAACTTACTAGAGAATGGGCAGCAGTGTTCTCTATACATTTTACCATCATACTGCGATCGCCAACCCGCCTGCCAAGCGTGGCGATTATGGCAATACCCCCAGTTTTTTGAGGGAGGCCTGTGTCGGTCAGCGGACTTATCTATCTACTATCGGCTGAAATGATCATGATGATGATACATATTTTTGCCAAAGAAAATTTTATCTTATACCAAGGCAATAATACTCAATTTTAAATGCGTAAAGTAATGCCAGTGCCGACACGATTTTCTTAAGAATAACAGTTGACTTTAAAAAAAAAAATGGTCATTGTAATGCTTTTAACTCAATACTTGTAACTAGGGTCTTCATACATCCTACATATAGGAACTTATACAATATGCTTGCTCCTAATTAAATCAAGACTTAATGGTCTTGCTTAAATTATGTTACATATTGTATATGATTTTTTCAATTATAAGATGAAAAAAAAAAACACAAAGAATTGTCATTTGAATATTTAGTTATACGTGCAACATATACGTAAATACAACATATATGTACAAGCTGACCCGCCAGACGTTGTCCTGTCTTAACCATGATTATTGAATTCGTTCTCCAACACGTTCTCCAACAACAAACACAACAAAAAATAGTTAGCAAAATTGGTCCAGCCGTTCATGTGTGATGCCGTGACCAAGGGGAATAGGGATTCATTTTAATATGTAAAAAAATAGATAGATATGGTAGAGTTGTTTTTGAGCTTGTCAATGTCAATTTTCCATCAAATTCGAAACCAATCCAAACTCGATAGTTGAATTTTTATTTGGTGCAAATTCTGTCTAAAATTGGTAAGTATCATAAATAGCTATATTCCGTTCAAACACTACCTATGAATTATTGTACTGGATTTTACCAGCCATTTCGGTCGCGTGGATGTCGTATGACACCACAATAGGTATACTAAAATAACCGCCACATTTTTATAAAATTTCCCTGTATTCTACGTTTGTAATTTTGGTATCAGCAGTTAATGTATACGTTTTCTTTATATTAATACGTAAAGCAAAAACTTTAACCCTTTTTAAGAAACTAAGCTGACGGTGGAGTATGAAATTTGGCGCATTTATAGTTTACAAGTTTATACAGGGTAAGTTTTTATTTTACTAACTACTTACAGACGTGACAGAAATGTATGATATACAGGGTAAGTTATTATCCAGTACGCAAATTGTAACCATGAAATTCATCATATTATTCTAAACCCCCTAGCGCAGAAATTTTTCGCCGGATACACAAAAAAAAAAACACCTGTTCCATACATTTTGACCGCGTAGGTATTGTACTTTTCTATGAAACAGCAGATTTTTTTTTTGGACAACCGGCGATAAATTTCTGCGCTAGGGGTTGTAGAATGATATGATGAATTTCATGGTTACAATTTGCGCACTGGATAAAAACTATTCCTGTATAGAAGGAGTGCAGATAGATAGCTAATATTTTTTTGTAATAACAAGCTTCCGCCCGCGGATAAGCCCGAGTGGAGGTCGGAAATTATCCCGCGGGAACGTTCTATCGGCATGAAAAGTATCCTATGTTTTAATCTAGGTTATAATCTATCTGTGTGCCAAATTTCATCCAAATTCGTTCGGCCGTTTTTGCGTCAAACTTCATACAAACTTTCGAGTTTATAATATTATTGAGTAAAGATGCAAATTACGTTTTAAATGAACTATGATCGAAGTTCGACCACTAGGAGAATACTAGTTTTATTAAAACGACGAACATTTTCCTTTTAGTATCAATCTCAGTATTATTTAGTTGAAAATCCCTCCCCTATTGAATTCTGAAGAAAGCGGTAAGTATACCTACCTACCTATTTACGTTGACGGTATTGCTCCGGATGAAATTATTCTGGTCTTATTTTTCTAATATACCCAGTTTTATTTTTCAATATGTGAGTGATATGTAGTTCGAGAATTTTTATTAATCTTCGGGATGATCTTATTACACATTTTTTGAGTTAATGTACTATGTTCGTTTACCGTATTATTTTGTATTCAGTTCACAGCAAACGGTCGTATTTTGGACTAATAAGGTAAGGTTAACTTAATTTTTTTCATCACACAGCTTCATCATTTTAAGCCAAGACGGGGAGGTATATATCCACTGATAGATCTCCCCCCAAGCATTTTGGGGGGGTTTGCCATAGGTAATCGCCGCGCTTGGCAGGCGGATTGGCGATCGCAGTATGTTGGTAAAATGCATAGAGAACGCTGCTGCCCATTCTCTAGTGAGTCCCTTAGTCGCTTTTTACGACACCCACGGAAAGAAATGGGATGGTGCTATTCTTTACGTCCGGCACCACATGGAACATCACACAGCTTATTTGTTTCCAATGTATCGTAGGAGTTTTCGCCAAAGATCTTTTGATCTAGGCATTGATTTTAAATCAATGTCAATCAACATTAGCTAGACCATCCCATTAATTTGCAAAGGGATAACATACCCTCAAACTTCGACCACTCCAATTATAACTGAACTATACAAATAATCCTCTATACAGTGACACATCTAACCTGCGCAGCGTATAATCGCCCCTACATGACATACGCTCTCATTCCACAGAAATAGAATGAACATAATGAATTCATATTAGATTAGCAAACGGAATGAGGCACGTATCTCTGCAATTTAAACGTGTATTATGTTGTTGACGTGGAGTAAGAAGATACTGAACAACCATCTGCTGTGTTAACTACTAATAAAGAGAAAAATGGTTGTGAATGTGAGTACGATCAACTTGCCACAATTGTTAGTCTTTACTTTTTATGAGCAACGTTACCCATGATTACTGTACTTAATTATATCACCACGCCATTAAATATCAAAGCAATACAAAAGTAGAAAACTGGAGTATTTGGACAAGAGTTTTAGTAATTGTGAGATATTTCATTCAAAATTCATATTTTACTCGTGGGTAAATTTACTCATGAAAAGAAAGATGCAATAGTTGACAGTACCATGCTAGATAGAATATATCTATGTCCTTATAACAGTCCGTCGATTTTGATTATTTTGTATGTGACCGACGAATATGTCCTACAGATCATGTAGTGTTGTGTGACGGCTCGTAGAGCTGCCTGAATAGAGTTGAGCTACACGATGACTGACGCATTTGTGCCGCCTGTTGGGACCGATCATCTCAAAGCTGAAACTTAAAGTGGATTCAATTATATCATTCAAAAAATTAATCTTTTATATTAATTTGAGCACGTGTTCGAATTATCATTTTGTATTTTTTTCAAACTTTCGTTTCAAATTTACACTTGACAATGCAACAATTATAATATCCTCCAAACCAGATTGTAATTAATAGGTCTTTACCTATGAAATTGCCGTTTTGTATGAAAAAATTTAAACGAATTTTTTTCATGAATTTTTTATTTGTATTAATCGAAGTAATCACCCATGCAATCAATGCATCTTTGCCATCGCAGTGGCAGTTTATTGATGCCCTTCTTAAAGAAATCAGCTGGACGGGAGGCAACAAATTCTTCAAAGGCATTTTGTACTGCCTCTCGGGTATTAAATTTTTTTCCCGCCAAGAAGTTATCCAAATTCTGGAAAAAGTAGTAGTCTGTAGGCGCAAGGTCTGGTGAGTAGGGCGGATGACGGAGAGCTTCCAACCCCAGTTCTTGCAACTTGGAGACCGTCTGCTGTGCAGTATGAGGTCGCGCGTTGTCGTGCAGGAGCAGCGGAGACGAGCGATTGACCAATGCTGGTTGGAGATGCGCCAGCTTCTCCATCATTGTGTTCAGTTCTTCACAGTACACATCTGCAGTAATGCTCACCCCGTTTGGTAAGAAGCTGTAATGAATCACACCGGCGCTAGACCACCAAACAGTGACCATCACTTTTCTAGGGGTAAGTTTTCGTTTAGGGCATTGTTTAGGTGCTGAACCAGGATCCAACCAACTTGCTGAGCGCTTACGGTTATCAAACAGAATCCATTTTTCATCGCAGGTAACAATGCGGTTCAAAATTCCTTCATTTGTGTGTCTGTTGAGAAGTGCAAGGCACGTCTTGACGCGTACTTCGCGCTGGCGATCATTGAGTTCGTGGGGCACCCATTTGTCAAGCTTTTTTACCTTGCCAATTTGACGCAAATGGACCAATATTGTTTTGACGCTAACGTCGAAAGCTGCTGCTAATTCAGCCGTAGATTGTGTATCATCAGCTTCCACAATCGCCTTTAATTCGTCATTGTCGACCAAAGTCTTCGGACGACCGCGAGGTTCATTTTTCAGGTCGAAATTTCCAGAACGGAAGCGAGCAAACCAATAACAGGTGGTGCGTTGGTTTGTAGTGTTAGCTCCGTAAACGTCGTTGATGTTGCGTACCGCTTGTGCCGCGTTGCTGCCACGACGGTACTCATATTCCATAATTACTCGAATTTTTAACGTATCTATGATGACGAAAAAGATTGAAATGCGATGAAAATGTAACACTAATCAATAAAGAAATGACTACTTTTAGAGAAAAAAATCCATGTTTTTAAAATAAAATTAATTTGAAATTAGAATTCTTAGCCAAACAAAAATTATTTTGATTTGAAATGGCCAGTACTGCAGAACGGCAATTTCATAGGTAAAGACCTAATATTAATATTTTTTACAAAATTATTGTGACATAGTATACTAAAAACGTAACATACGTTTATAGTACTAGATTTAAAAAAAAAAATTATTACCTGTCTCCCGACATATATGATGATTTTTGTTGCTACCTTCTGTCACTCATTTTATGGTACTAAATAATGTGCGTTAGCAGGTATTGGATAACATTTTTAAAATGTTTATATTGATAATTCGGTCCCATGGAGCTAGCTAAAAATGTTGTGTGTAAACATGTTTGTATTCTTGATTAGAAAGTAATACGAAACTAAAGATCTGATTTTGCATGAAAAATAAAAAAAATAAAACCATTTTGTTACCAATCCTACAAAATTTGAAGTAAAACAAAAATTATAAGTAATACTTCGGTGCATTATATATTTTTGAAATCTACAATAATCAGGCAATAATTTAAAATACATTTTATAAAAGAAATCACATGTTAACTTATTTAACAAATATATGAAAATTTGCCGGTCGGATTGTCGATAAAAATAAGAACGTCCCATTTACCAAAAAATTTACGTGTGAAAACAAATTAAACAGTATTTCATAATTTCATACCTACAAACGATTTTAGTACAAGTAGTGTAGATAATTTTGAAACAAGCGACGAGATTAACTCTATTTAATTTATTTATGCATTTCATTTTAATTTACTTTGCACAAGTAGGTACGCTATACAAAAATGGCGGCGTAGTATGTTGTTGTTGAAATTGCGAGATTTTAATGCTTTTAAGCACACAAACCGCAATAAATTCTGCGATGAATAGATTCTACGATGGGGAAAATCACAGCATCATCATCATAAACTGTGTATTTTCACAATGGATACAGATTTTTAGGACACTTCCCACATTGATGCAGCGTATATGTGGACTGCAATCAATTTACAGAGTTGAAATTCGTAGGTTGATTCTTATTTCTCATTTGCTTTTTTCGCTATCACTACAGGTAAAGATAAAGATATTTTTATTTGTCAAAACAAGAAAGAAAGAAAAAGTATTTATTGTGTCTCGCACAAGAAGATCACATACTAAACTAAACACGACCGTACAAAATTATTAAAAAAAATACGAGGCCAAAAGTCTCCTACCTTAGCATGATGCTGCGACATCTAAAAAGTGTCGCAGCACAGGTATTCTGATAGGGCCCAAGCGATGTGATGTCACGGGCAGTTACAGTACAAATATTATATATCATCAGTAGTAAACACAAAGTACTTTGTACTATACTGAAAGTAGTAACTATAAATATATTGTAGTATATGTTAGCGAATAAAATAAAATACCGTCAGCACCAAACGTGACCTCATTATTTGTAAATGCCTAAAGTATCTGAGGCACTCTGTGGCATCCCTGTGACAAGCAAAGGGACGCAGGCGCCGCCGACATTCAGAGAAAATAAATACAAAAAACACTACGGCTGTTTGTGGAGCAGTGTTGTAGTTTAGTAAATATACAATAAAAGTGGTCTGTGGTAGTGAATTACCGGCATAGAAATAAAATAGTGATGAGAGTGCTAGGTAATAGTTTTTGAATTTTACAAAAGACAAGTTAATGATAACGTAAACAAAAGGTCAACAGTAAAAATATTCAAATATAAGTGCTACCAGTAAAGGAGTGAACAAGAACATTCAAGAAAACATACTCGTATGTATACATGTAAATTAAGCATGCAGGATGACACAATATTAATATTTCGTACGTACCTATATTTCACCCGTACGGCGTAGAAATGTATAAAATTTACAAAATAAAATAAAAATAATTACAAAATAAAAACTAAATTACTTAAGGCATTTCAATCCAAGTACACAATGGTCAACAATAAATAAGTCAGTAGAATAAATTAATCATCAAATGTCACAATAATAAAGGAAAATAAAAAATCAAGTAAATAAAAATTACAAATATATCACAGAGTCCAAAGTGAGTTATGGACTTGATTTTTTATGTATCTATATTATGTATTGTTGTATTAGTATGGATATTGACGCATGACGTAGCTGCAGATCATCAGTTCGCTGCGATGTGATTTTAGGTCAACGCATATGAATAAGCACTGCACGGAACTGATACCGTGCAGTCCATCGCCTCAACTCGAGCTGTTTAAGATGTTTCTATGAAAATCCATGCTACACACACACAGGCATCGTAACGGCATCGCCTCTTCTCGGAATCAACTAGTAAACAGCAGTCAACGAGACCTATTTACGGCGAGACTTAACGGCCTTTTTTTCTGTTACGGTGTGGAAAATCCTCATAGATGTCCTCCGCCATAGGGCTGGCGAAGGATTCTGTCAGGCTCTTACTAACTATAAACCACCCCAGTGTTTCCTTCCCACAATTGGACCGGGGATCATGGGAACTTGTGCGCGAGCCGACACAACCTGCCGCAAGCGGGGGACGACTCAAAGCTGCGGATCGGATCTGGTAACGTGCTAACGTTGTATTGACGCCTGTTTATAGACGAGCCAATGACGTTAGGCTACGCCATTTGCGTTGACCTTGAATGAAATTGGTAGTAAATTCGGTGTCGAGTGTTTGCTGGGAAGTCCAAATTACGTAGCTGGTACCGCAAATGTGTTCGGTGAACTGCTATTGAAGATGTAGGTGTGGTGTCTATTCTAAAACACAATGGGATGGTTGCGACGCGTCCGCCTTGTATCCTTCTCACAGCCTACGCAGACTGCAGCTGCTGACGGTGCGATTATGACCAGCCGTTTTGCTGATTCTGATGATCCGGATGTCAGGTCTGATGGCAAAAACTATATAAGTAAGAATAAAAGTTTCCACAACTACACGTACTTTAACTTAGATTATGAGTTTTATTTGGTCCCCGGCTGAAAGTCTTATTATTTAAGGCACCACAGGAAAGCCCAGTTAATCAGACAACAACCTCTTAGGCTGACCTGCGAGAAACGAATAACACTGACTAAAATAGAACATGAAAAACAAAAAAATTACTTAAGCTCCTAAATTAATGTTCGTTACTAATTTTGAGTCGGCGCCAAACAAAAAATAAGGCTGCTGATCAATAAAGCTGCCATTATATTACTTTCCCTCTTATTTATAGACGTTGCTTAAATTTAAGAGATGTTTAAACGTCGGAAAACATATGGCTAAACAACGTTTATAAATAAGGGGGCTTATGTTTGCTTTTCAGTTTCTATTTCGTCGGTTAAATTTTTTGTTAAAAAGTTTGTGTGTTGGGATATTTTTCTCTACACTTATGGGTTTTTTTTTTTTGGGTGTGATATCATCAAATAACTTCTCCCGCTCTGGGTGGATCAGGAGGGCGTGTCAGACTTTTACTGACTAAAACCCACCCGTGTTCCTTCATTAGCCCGTATGCCAGGGGCTGTGGTATCTCTTTCAAACGAACCCGCACCCCTGACAGGCATCGGCCCTTGCAGGCCCCATCATTTTTGTGCTGACATCTCTTTGAGGCGCGCGTGGAACACAACGCGCCGTCGACTTGGGCTTACCGGACAGCGAGCTACCCATTACTCGCCGTCCGCAAGCCCATGCCTACGGTGGCCGGAAATCGGCCTGGGATTCCCGACGCCCAGGGCGTCTCCGTATCCTGCGGCGGCTAGGGTCGCGAGGGCGCATATGCTGCCTCTCCCTCACGTGCGCCGCCTCCCTCTTCGCGAGCATCACTGCTTCGCTGAAGGAGGTGACGGCTCCCCATGCCCTCTCGCTCCGTACCATGGCCTGGACCAGGGCCGGACGCGAGAGATCGCCGCCGCCGATCGCCTCCACGAGGACACGGCGGTGCTCCACCCAAGCCGGGCAGACCGCCACCGTGTGCTCCACCGTGTCCTCAGGGCGATCTTCGCAGTGGAAACACCCGGGCGTTTCTTCCCGCCCTATCCGAAACAGAAACCTCCCGAAACAACCGTGTCCGGTGAGGATCTGCGTCAGGCGGAAGGTGAGGACGCCATGCCGCCTCTCAAACCACTCCTCAAATCAGCCAAAAGACGTCCACTGCTGGACATAGGCCTCCCCCAAGTTCCGCCACTTCGAAGTATACGCTTTCCAATATATATATTTTTATTCAAATCGGACTAATCAGTAAGAAGATATGCATGGTCATACAGAAAACTAAAATATAAATACGCGTAGACTTAACATCCTCCTCCTTTTATTCTGACAGTAAAAAAATATTCAAGTACAGTCATAATACCGATCCATGTGTAATTTGCACCATTTAACCAGAAATGGTTTTTAGTTAATTAGAAGTTACTTAAATGAAGATCAAGAATGAACAAGGGCATTGGAGTGTACTGCTACCAAGTCTATGTAGTCCGAGTATCGGGCATTCGGTGCGTGTTAGAACACTAAAATAGATTTCAGTACTAACATGCCTATCAGCGCCATTTCATTACTTCGTGAAAGGGGGTGTGTGGAACGCAGAGGCGAATAGTTGAAGTGGTTCCGCTCGATTTCTGCTATCCTTGTCTGCGGATTGCATGAACAAACCTCAATTGCACGTTTAGTCGACATTACCTTGTGCTTTGTCATTTGAATTGCTACGGCGTTTTGTTGGATATGCATAGAATGTAAAATTATTCCTGCAAATAACAATGGTACTTACATAGTTTTATTTCCACATTTTGCTGATGAAGAGTTTATAGTCTCAAATAAGTGAGGGTGACTGGTGAAGATCACCCATTGTGTCACCCTATGTAAAATATTCTACACTTCATATTCGTAATTCATAAGGTGAACATGAAAAAGAATATTCTATTCTGTGCTACTCTTTTCAGGAACTTGACAAAACCAGAAAAAATGGCACTCGAACATAGAGAGATGTTTGCCATATACGCATCACGAGCTGATAATAAGCAGCCAAAAAGCCAGTCATGAGAGTGCACATATTCAAGTTCAATCTTACAACAACATTTGTCGCACATTTGGGATAAGAGAGCGATTCGTTTCACTAGTGTTCAATAAAAAAAACAAAGTTAGAAAAATCTGGATATCACTCTGTCAGCGATTTACCTCCTGCCGAATTTAAAAGTGTTAAGACGGTTTAGCCGACCGCTTATCTATGAACTGACCAGCCACATTGGCTACTGTTGCTCCGGGCCCCAGGCTTCAGACGTCATGTTTCAAAATGGGGCGTCCCCGACGTTGACTTTTTCGGGTCAAATAAGTCAGCTGTTGTGCGACAGAACGTTACATGGACGTTACAATTTATCTCACAACAATACAATTAATCTGACGCAGAGATGGGATGGTTACTGATTATGTGTTATTGGATCCAGGTTGCCTGGCTCCCGTACTTAGAGACGAGATGTCTCAGACAGCCAGTACGTATCCAAAATATTTATAAGAACCTCTTACACCTAAGAAGCTGGAACATCTAGCTTAGAAAGTTCCCCAACTCCCAAACGGGGGAGGGCAGTCAGATACCAAGGGGCAGTAGTTGGTAGAAGAGACTTGTAGTACAAGGGACTTGTTATAATTTCATAATAGTCATCATCATTTCAGCCGAAAGACGTCTACTGCTGGACGCCTCTTCAAGCTCCACCACTTCGAGCGGTTCTGTTTTTCTCGCATCCAGCGCATTCCTGCGGCCTTCACAAGGCCATCGGTCCTAAATCATCGCTAAAATGTAGTTGGAGATAATCCATATTAATCCCCACTTACTAATATACTAAAACTAATTTCTAATTCTACTAATTACTAATTTTACAAATTTACTAATATTTTAGAATATTTTAATATCATATAATATATTTAGATGTATAATATTAAAAATGCGAAAGTAACTCTGTCTGTTACGCTTTCAAGCCTAAACTACAGAACCGATTTTGACATGATTTGGTACAGAGATAGATTAGTCCTTGGGTAAGGACATAGGCTACCTTTTGTCGCGAAAATGGCTCGAAGAGGTGGAAGTAGGGGACGAAAGTTTGGATGGGAGTTCGTCATTATCGAAGACGAAACTATGAAACTTGAAACGTTGTATTTAGGCATACACAAGAATAAAAATAAATAAATAAAAAACTAGCGTTTTTGAAATTTTGGTCTAAGATAAGTGATGAAAGTTCGTGTGGAAGTCCAAACAAATCTGTCTATGTTTACTATAACGTACGAGTATATTTATCGGAAAGACGGTCAATGACAGAAGATGCTTAAAATTTCAGGTGTACAGACGCCAGCACATCAAGCTACCCCAATCTGTCAAATTTCGTACCCTTCGACGGCAACATGGGGTTTGCAAAAATCTATTTATTTTTGCTGTCAAAATTCCCAAGTACCAAAACGTCGCATCTTTATCTTTATCATCTATAACAACACAGCTACAGCGAGCCCGTTTTCCGCATGCAGAATATACAGTCCAGCCTTCATTTGACTCCAAATAACAACTTTCACAGTACCTACAAACACTGTGTATTTTCACTTCACTATCCCTACTCTTTTTCTTTTTGGTCACTCTTTTTTAACTAACTGCAGATTAATTTTCCGTTTCCTTAAGGTCTCTTATTTTTTTTCTCTTTTGCTTATCTTTCTTCGTTAATCGTTTCAAACCTCTTTAACCCAGTATTTCCGAGATTATTTTTTAAAGTGATTAAATAGATGGGATTTATTATGTTCAATTGCTAATCTGAAGACTAGAGTTCGAAGATATTTTGTAGTTGGCTCGTATAGCCTACTCTACATGCCTTCGTTACCATTACTTGCTTAAATAATAATAAGGACAAGATTATTTATTATTATTACAACATCATCAACATAGTACAGTAACTGGAAAAACACATATTATTGACGCTGACTCTAAAACCACTCATCAGAACTTGACTGAATTTAGATGGGACTACCCTTTAAGTATTAAATATCTGTATGACTGAGCATTGCTCGTTTTTTTTTTGTTTGACGTTGTCAGAAAATGAAAACTAGCTAGATCGATTTATCGACCCGAAACCCCCTGCATACAAAATTTCATGAAAATCGTTGTAGCCGTTTCCGAGATTCAGATTATGCTCGGTTCTTTTTTGCGTTTTCTTCTGTAAACTCACTTTTTAAATAATGCTACCCAGTGACACAAGCGCTTACCAACGTTTCTAAAATGTCTAAAAAATAAATTGATTACTGAATCGGCATCGTGTGCTTCTTCAGAAACTATTAGTTGCAAGAATACACGGTGACCTTCATCATGTATTTATAACCGAACACAGGCTGTGGTCCTACGTGGATACATGTCCGGATGGAAAACTGTCCCATCTGGAGTTCCTCAAGGTTCAATCTTAGGGCAATTGTTGTGTATAATATTTATCTCGGACATGAAGAACTGCTTTGCCTTTTCTAATATTTTACCGTATGCAGATCGTATGAAGGTTCTTAAATCTATACGTAGCTACATTATCTGGCAAGCAATTTCAGTCAGACCTGGACAGATTCTTTTGATACTGCAATAAGTTTCAACTCAATGTATCCAAATGTTTTCACGTGGTATACACGCGCCGGAAAACTACTATCGGTTCAGGATATACACTAGATGGTACGTTCATAAGTAAGACAAGCAGTATCAGAGATCTTGGTGTAGTACACGACAGCAAATTACTTTTGACAACCATATACAAACCATTGCCAAGAAAGCTTTCAAGGCCCTGGGCTTTATTACTAGAGCTTGCTCTAGCTTTCGGTCTCTAAAACCAGTAAAAGTCCTCTACTGTTCCATTGTACGCAGCCAGCTTGAATACGTTTCCGAAGTCTGGAACCCTCCGTCGCCGTTCTGAAGAAATTTTTGCGTTACTTGGATTTTAAGGCAAAGCGATTCTCAGAGGACTATAAACACCGTTGCAAGCAATACCATTTCGTACCGTTGAACATGAGACGTAATAAATTAGTGACATATGTATTTTGGTAGGCATAACAAATGGCTTGATTGATTGTCCGGAACTAGGTAGTCCGGAACTAGGTACTCAAAATACTTCTTCGCACTAATCAAATTAACCTACGCACACGACCTCTGCTACAGGCACCATGCGCATCAACCAATTGCAGGCGCAATGCCTTCTTCATTCGTAGTGTAAAAGCTTTCAATAGCATACCATCGCACCTGGAGATCGATGCATTTTGCACCAACACACACAGTATTAAAAAGATCCTGAACAAGGAAAACCGCTACGGTTAAAACGCGAATGGAAGAGTCCATTTCTAATCCAAACTTTTCAATAAAAAATTCTCTTCATAGCTGTTAATCACATTTAAACTTCGAATTGGTGAAAAAAGTCGTCGGTTGTTTGCTTTCTGACGGCGGCACTAAGTTTTTGGGACCCGATACGTGATGGTCATCTTGCATTTTTGAAAATAATATTGAAATTTTAAGTGAATATTAGAAAAACATAAGTTGGTGAAATCTATGAAGTACCGGTTCACAAGTGTACCGGTGTACAAGTGTAATTATCTGAATTTATTTGTTACAAGCGAATTTCGGCTTCTCCCTACGGGCATAACGGCGGTATCCCACGACCGAGGTCAGTGCGCTCTCGCCCAAGATCCTGACGCGTCTCGTATCGAGACGTCCACGTCCATCAAGAGTAGAGGCGTGTACGAGGTAGACGTGGGCACCGCAGCTCCGTGACCCCAGTTCTTTCTACATTCCACCCAGCAGGCATGCTCCGCCGACCTGGTCACTTCTGAAATTACGTGGCAAGAGTATTTTTTTTAAAGTGGACTTTCTTTTCTAAAATTGTAAATGTTAAAACTCTAACAACTTTAACTTTAAGTCTACCAAGTCGCGTCGGATCCGCTTAGTGTCTTATCATTAATCAATCCTGTTTTTGCTCATACGCCTACCCGAAACCGATTGCAATCGCTTTTTTTGATAGGTCGTGTACTAAAAATAATATTTTCGTATTTTTTGAAAAAACACTATCTTCACTAAGTTTCCCAACGCCAGACACTTCGAACCCCAAAAAACTTAGTATTTTTTTGAAAGCTAATTTAACCCTTTTTATATTTTTTATTTCCCGTGTTTTGTATATTTTTTATCATCTAAATTAAACGTGTTTAGTAGCAGTGTGTGCGTTTCACTCAATTTTTTATTAATGCTACAATGTATAACTTTATTTTTATTTTGTTCTTCTTTTTATTTGTAAATCGCTGTAACCAGCATAGTCAACGCATGTTACTTTTAACTAGATGTAAATTTGTGGAAGCATGTAATTTAGCATTTTTTCTTGCCTACAAATGATTTTTAGTTTGTTATTAGTATATAATCTTTCTGTTAGAATAAATAAATAAAACTTCACACTTATTTGAAAGGCACGGCAAATTGATGTTGGGTGATGTTGGGGTTATTTTTCCAACTATGACGCAAATACCCCATTTCCGGTTTTCAGTTATTCAATTTCACCTTGAAAACTGTGTATTGAGTTACTTGTTCATTCACATAAACGCTAACTTTCATAATGGTAGGACTTTTCAATTTCCGTCGAGTCTGCCACGTTTGAAGCGTAGAGAGGAAATTTCAGTGTTATTTTGCAAATATTGAAAGTGTAAATTCAATTATTTGTTTTGTATGTCTGTTTTTCACTCTTCACGTCGTCTCTACAATCACGACGATATGTAAACACTTAGCAACTTTTAGAAGTAATTTTCACTTACTGTTTTGATTGTAATTATGTGATAATAAAACATTTATTTCATCAAATAAATGCACTAGATCACGATAAATAATTTATTAAAACCTCAAACTGTAAGAAATACCTGTTCATCTCAACCCAATAGGAACATTTTTAGACATTTCATTTCTAAAATATTTTAGAACCCATTTTCTGAAACCTAAGTTTCTCGTTTAAATACTTTCTCTAAACAATTAATAAGTCAGTAGGGTATGAAGTGATTTCTACGTACAGTATACTAAAATTTTGTGCTGAAATCATAACACCACACAGTTAATTTTTCTCTGTTTGACGGAATCTTCCCGGATAGATTAACATTTTCAATCGTTAGTTCCTCCATAACAGCCAGAGTAAAATAGATAAAGATAATTATAGATCCATCACTCTCATTTCAACATTCTCAAAAAAATATGAAAAATTAATTGGTTTAGTTCAATTTATAATCATATAAGCATACAATTATTAATGAAAAACAAAATGAATTAAAAAAAGGTAAAATAAATAAAGAATAACTTTATTGTACAAAGAGAAACACATAAGTATTAGTCATATACTTAACATAATTGTGCAAGTGGTGGACAAAATCAGGCTGAACAGCTGCATCCTGAACGAAATAAAAATATATTTGTATCTCAGAAGTCAACAGCTCTCACAGAATTCTATTTAATGAGATCTATCAAAGATAATATAGATAAAAACGCTCTGTTCCCGTAATTTTCCTAGATTTGAGCAAGATTTTTAGTCTCGTTAATATACACTTCTAGATAAATTTGAGCGCTATACGGTATCAGAGATCCAGCGTTGGAATGGCTGAAGAGTAACATCAGCAATAGACAACAGTGTGTTGAAGTATTCATGACAATCTTGTTGCAATAGTATACAAGTATTTATATAGACACCACACCCAGAGTGCATCAAGGAAGCATCCTTGGGCCTCTTCTCTTCCTTTTATACATTAACTACTTACCAAATATTGCAAATCATAAGTGCGACCTATTTGCAGATGACGTGTCATTATTGATACCGTAAAATAACAAAACATTACATCGACAAGAAGTAAATAAAACTATCAACCATATCATAAATAGACCTAATGAAAACAACTTAAAAATAATTAACTAAAACAAAATTCCCCTAAAAATATTTTAAACCACAATAACGAAATAATTAATAGGGGAAAACATATTGAAAATCTATTTAAAAATAAAAAGACTTGTATATGCACAAGAGAACTACGCAAAACTGCGAAAGAAGAAGCTGCACTCAGCGCCTATCACGGGTACGTAGCGTCTGTATTAAAGGTTGGGCTTACTTCTGTGAGGGTAACTCGTCTCAAATTCAAAGATCTTTAATAGCTCAAAAAAAAAAAAAAACATAGGATATGAGTTATATTTTACACCCGTGTAGTTAGTATGCCGCTTTTAGCGGCGGAAGTGTTCTGAACGGAATGCCAAGCGTGGCGGTTATGGCAAAACCCCCCAAAAATGACAAGCAGTCCTACAAAACGGCCCCTAGTACCCGGCGGCCCGCCTACCCTTGGCTACGGTAGCGGTCAAGGTTACGGTGAGGCAAGGGGTTCTAAGAATCTCCGGAAGAGATCTGGCTACCAAAAAAAACGAAACCTGCACCTGGCAACTTACAACACGAGTACACTCCGGGCCGACGAGAAGATTACCGAACTCGAGGAAGAATTGACCAGGTTACGGTGGGGTATAGTAAGGTTATCTGAAGTCCGAAGAGAGGGGGAGGATTCGATAATCCTCAAATCCAGTAACCTGCTCTATTTCTGGGAGGGCGACCAGCAGTCCTAAGGTGTTGTCGGGTTTATTGCTCATAAGTAGGGACTTATGAGCAATAAACCCGACAACACCTCAAGGGTGTGACCAACGTGGTGAAGATCGAAAGTGTGTCGACCAGGGTGGCGTACCTTATACTCAGAATATCCGCAAGATAATCACTGAAGGTCAAACAGGTCTAAGCCCCGACCTCGACCCACCCCGACGATGAGGTGGAGACCATGTATGAGGATATAGCAAAGCCATGCATGGCTCTAAAACTCATTTCACCGTTGTCATGGGGGACTTCAACGCAAAACTGGGCAAACAGGACGATGATGAATTGAGAGTGGGGCAATTTGGAGTTGGACGTCGGAACCACCGGGGCTACTTACTGGCCAGTTTTATGGAGAAGGGAGGCCTCTTTATGATGAAGTCCTTCTTCAGAAAACGGGAGCATTGAAAGTGGACCTGGCAGAGCCCT